>JARZZO010000003.1:16687878-26687878 GCA_030544215.1 Zantedeschia hybrid cultivar
TAGAGAGGCATTGAGTTTTATTTTCAAATGCAATCTGAAAGCCAAAAGCTTTATCTTTTACATGTTTGCATCATACATACGGAGAAGCTGCAGGCTACAAAGTTTAGGCTCATGTTCAGATCTAGAGAAAGAAAACTGATTTGCTAAGCCAACCTGTTTAATGCAGTTTGACCCTAGGTTTTCCAACATGGAAAGGTGAACACATTCCACATGCTATACAAAGACTGCCGACATGCAAAGGGACCTAACATTTGATTTATTAGAACCATCAGGGAAGACAATGAACTTGTTTCTGCGTGGTGGTGTTTGTTACTGTAAATTTTCTTTAGTGATTCAAACAAATGTCCAGGATTACGCAAGTGTCATACACCAGGTGATTGGATCGCATTAAGGAAGATATGGACCCCTGTATCTCACCTTGATCCAGCTGCACCCATGGATCCTCTTCTTTCCATGGACTCTGTAACCTTGGAAACATCAAGCCTACTACCAGCGACCAAGTACGCATTCGACAATGCGTCCTGCAGGTCCACCCAAATCATGTGCCATGCCACTGCCTCTGTCCATGCCCCTCCACCTTCGCCCTTTTGGCAACTTCAATCTCCTCCTTCTGCCTCCCTAAACTGAAACCAGCATCCATCACCTCCCCACCTCCTTTTCCAACATCTGCATGTTCTGCCCTTCCTCTAAGTGGTGAAAAGCAACACCAATGGTGATCTGAACTCGTGGCCATGTGTTGCCGACATGGGTTCATGAGAGGGTCATGGAAGGGGCAGACCTTGTCGTGGAGGGACTGGGTGCTGTAGGCGGCGATCTTGACGATCAAACAGCACTGCGACCAGAGCAATTCTACACTGGGTGCTACAGGCAGCGATCTTGGTGAACAGGACTGTGAGCAGAGCAATTCTACAATGAAAGCTAGTGCTCTCTCTCTCTCTCTCTCTCTCTTTGTTTACGCATGGTGGGTTATCTGCATGGAGAGGGGGGAGCTGGCACCAGTTCCCCCTGGGCATCTTGAGGAGAGGGGGAAATGGGGGTGGAAGTCGCTGGCAGTTCGGAGATTGGCTCATGCCTTAGATTTTGACGTCAATAAATGTTACGTGCCTCCCTGCCAACAGCTGTCCGCCTTACCCGGCCACTGTTGGATCCAAATAATTGGAGCGTTCAGAGTTGGTGGTAATACAAGTGACTGCCAGCGGTGGCAGCCAATCCCCACCCTCTCTCTCTCCCCCCAGTTATACTGAGCCCTTGTGTTCATCTAACTTAGATGAGCCCCCTCGAAACTCTCACTTCTCCATCTTAAAAAAATAAATAAAAATTGTCACAAATTCTAAAATATTCAAATACCCATCTATATTGGTTTCAACACCTTGAGATTTAATTTTCATTGTTGAATTGAAAAATTTAACCGTAGCCGTTCAATCAAATGTGTTGTTGCTTGGGAATCAAAACTAAAACCCAGGTGATGGAATCAACCCTAAGGGCAGATCTAATGAATTTCCTATTTTTGACTATTTTTTCAACATTTTTCAACATTGATTTTTAATACCTACCCGATCTAACGACTTGGATTGATTGTTAAGATTGGACGGTGAAAATTAAAGCCCCGGAGATGAAAACAATCCTAAGGGGCCTATTTGAATATTTAAAAATTATTGATGAATTTTGTTATTTTTTTAAACATGAAAAGAAGAGGATTTCGAGGGGGGTTAATATAAGTTTGATGAGCCCCGTAGCTCATTTGATCCGTTCTATATATATATATATATATATATATATATATATATATATATATATATATAAATATAATATGTATATATATATAGGGTCAGCTATAACACATAATATTAGAACTAAAACCCCAAGCCCCACTTTGTTTGCAGAATAAGTTATTACGTGGGTCCCACTGACGGAATGACTTATACTAGAATAAGGGTTGTTTCGCTTTGATAGTTTTGTGGGGCCCGCTGACAGAATAAGAAGAATAAGTAATTCTTGGGTCTAGGATGGGATGACTTATTCTCCTTATTCCCCGAATACGCTATTTTGCACCGGTATAAGCCATTCCGCTTGTCAAAGCAAAATTAAGCTTATTCTCTCCTTATTCGCCCTTATTCTTCTCCTATTCTCCAATCAAAGTGGCGCCAAGGGATGGGAGCAACCCTAGGGGCTAATTGAAGTACTTTCTTAATTCTTATTATTTTTTAATTTTTAGCTTCGTTTTTTTTGCATGCACTTGATTGGACGGATATGGTTGAGTCACAATTAGATGATGAAATTTAAACCTCAAGAAATGGAAGAACGTTTAGAGGGGTAATTAAATATTTAAATTTTTTTGATGATTTTTATTATTTTTTAATATGAGTACTGAGTGCGGAGGAGATTTTTGGATGGGGTGCATGTATGTTAGATGTGCCCCGGGGTGCGCCTGATCCATAGCGCGTGATACAGGGCATTTCCCTATGTCCGCTGGTATTAGAATCTGAAATTTTAGGGTGTTGAGGCACCTGCAATCATGGGAAAATAAGGCCCGCGGAGAAGGAAAGAAATTGGCCAAAAATTTTCCTAACTGTCTGATCAAATGGTTACATGGTGCAGCTGCGTGCGGTGCAAACACACATGTGAAATGTGGGATGCTCTGCACACACACACACACACACATATATATATATATATATATATATATATATATATATATATATATATAGAGAGAGAGAGAGAGAGAGAGAGAGAGAGAGAGAGAGAGAGAGAGAGGTTCTGCTGCCACTGGTGGCAGCAAGACACTTTGCCACCTCACCTGGGCCATTTAATGATCTACTAAGATTTAAGGTTACTCCACCAGATATGAGCACTTTCTTGCGAAGGAATTCTCTTGAGCGCCGTTCCCCCCACATCCCTTTCGTCCCACACCTCCCTTACCCATCTGGTTCATAGCCCAGTATCGCCAACACGTTCTTCCCTCTTCCTCCTCGCTTCCCATGTTCCCCATCCAGCCTTCATAGCCACCTAAGACAACTGCAGATGGGGGGTGGATTGTGTTGGGGGGTGTTATGCCGGGTGGCAACTGTGTGGGATGTGCGTATTTGAGGGAGGCACAGCTATGCTAGGCAGCTAGGGAGGAGGAAGCTGCGGCTGTGCTGGGCAGCTTAGAGGGGCAGACAGAGGTGTTTATAGATTTGGGGAGTCACCTGTACTTTGCCGGGTGGCTATATATGCTAATCTTCTTGTATGTGGGCGGATGGGAGAAGTATGAGGAAGGGGGGATGAATGTTGCTTTGCTGGGTGACTGTGAGGGGATGGATGGAAAGGGATGAAGAGGACTAGGGCTGCAACTTGGGTCGAGTTAGCTCGGGTCAGCCCTAACCCGACCCATGTCAGGAGCCTCTCTACCCTAACCCAAGCTCATCAACCCTAACCCATCCCATCCAACAATTTCCCAACCCAACCCAACCCAACCCATGTTGGATTGGGTTGAGTCAGATTACATTCAAAAGATGTATGAATTTATCTATCTTTACAAAGTAACTAAAATGGAAGTTACATGCATGGTTACGTTGCTACCACTCGAAAGCATCTTTGTTTATGTTATAATATAAAGTGTTTGCTCAAAGATATTAAATTAAATGAAACATATTTTAATGATAAGTTATTATTTATCTATATTAATGTCGGGTTTGGGTCGATGGTTGGCCGGCCCTTAACCCAACCCAACCCATCCAAGGTCAGGTTGGATCCCCCATCCTTAACCCAACCCAACCTTAACTTGGTCGGGTTCAACCCGACCCAACCATTGGGTGGGCCCACTCGGGTTCGGGTTGACCCATCCAAAGTTGCAGCCCTAAAGAGGACTTTTTGCAAAACCTTTTGCCAAGAGCAGGGCAGCTGTTGGGAGAATGGATGGGGAAGGCATGAGGATGAAGGTGACAGGGCATGGGAGAAAAGGGACATGGGGAGATGAGTTCGGGAGAAACTCCATCGTGGGAACATGCTTGTATCTGGTGGAGTTAACTTGACCCTTAGATCTGAGTCTATCTAATGGCTCAGATTAGACTTTGAGAAATAAAGAAATAAAGAAAACATCCAAGATAGTCATATGTAAGACTTTGAGAAACACTGATCATGTCCAACATGTAATGACCAATTTGTATAAGGCACTCATATAAGTAGTAAATGATCTTAATAATCATCAAAAAATAAAAAAAATGTGACAACATGTAAGAGAAAAAGGATACTGGACATTATTAAATGAGGTATTATCCATTTGGAATAGATAATTAAGAATAAGAAAAGTAATACCACATGGTGAAAAAAGAAACAAGCATTTGACATAGACATCATACGCAAGTGACTAGGTAAGTGAGGCGTGCCAAGGCATTTTTGGCTTGCCTCAACCTACTTCACCACCTAGCGAGAGAGTCGATCTCCTTGGTAACATATATACTTTTGAACTAATTCATATGGATAAACCTACAAGTTTTAGAGATGAGCCATGATAAGAAACTTAGTTTGTCCCTAATCTTTCTTTCTTTAATATTTATCTCAGTTAGCCTTGCTTTGACCTTTAATTTTTCTTTCTTTGATCTTTATCTCGGCCACTCTTGTTCTGTTAACTAAGTGGTGTATCCTAGTTATTATCAATTTGTTATGTAGTATAAACATAATGATCTTATGATGTAATGTAGTTGATAATCGTAAATGTTCATGATTCCTAATGAAAACCACCATGATACTATTTTACTAATTATGGTCTTAATGATGCATAAAGTTTCTCAAAGAATATGATAATGATATGGAATTTGCAAGAATACGATTATTAATGTAAATATGTCGATCAAGTGCTCAATGCAAATGCTTTGTATCTATGCTTACCAAATAATCACGATGGAAATGTTAATTTGTTAGTCGTAGGTTAGCAATCTTAATAATAAATGATGAAACTAGAAATCAAATCGACAAAGTCTCCCTTTAATTTCTCCTAATTACTACAAATAGGGCATAAGAGAACAAAACATGAAACTGAACTTACGTAGTCTTCTTATCTTAAATAAAAACCCCTAGCATCTAAACTACACTAAATGCTAAACTAAAACTAATTAGGAATTAGAAACCTTACAGGGAGTGGGATGTATCACCCTACTTCAAAAGGAGAGCTGCCGTTGGGGTCACCATCTCTGCCATTGAACTGCCATCAGGCCGCCACCAGATCACTGCCGGATCACTGCTGGCTGTCGCCAAGCACTCTATATATATAACCATCTTGCCGCTCCTTTGACGTTAAGAAGATTGGAGGGTAAGGTCCTATTTATAGGGGTGGAGAGCTGGTCACCTTAAATTTTGTAATATGGGATTAAACTTGTCTGTAGTCAAGCCACAATAACTAATGGGTATCCAGGACCAGCACACCAACATCGCCAATGCGTTGCACATGATGAAGCATGTTATCACTATCAAAGGACTATACAAGGTTCTATTTGGCTCGTAGATAGTTTGCATGATGTCTAAGTCTTAGGGTGTCAAATGACGAGTCCATCGAGTCCTTGGGGTCTTGATGTATTTTCGTGCGAATTTTCACATAATCAAGGTTGGGTTAGTCTCTATAAATAGTGATGTAAACCCTATTTTTCAATGAATGATGATGAATTTTTCAAGCTGAAGAACGAAAACCTAGCTGTTCCCCCTTTTTGTTCTATGCGATGGAGAAGACGATCTTGCGACGGGGTCTGTTCTGCTTGCAACAGGGTCATGAGAAGCCCGAATATCGTTCCACATCAACAACCCTCTAATAGTTCCATTAGCCTGGCCCAACAACCAGCCCAATAAGGGCCCAATAACCTGACCCATTAAGCCTAGTTAATCAGGCCCATTAGGGCCCAATATTGATCCACAATTGGCTTATTAACCAGGTTCATTAACATCCGGTTTGACAGCCTAGTAGGATTGTTGAGACCTAGGGGAGATTTCAAATAAACCCCAATGCACACACTTGCAGATAAACATTGGACTTTTTAAAATTGCCCTGTTTTACATATGAGTCCTTACACAACCCTTATATCAAGAGTATTGTATTCATCCTTATGGGTTGCAAAATGGGGAAATTACCTATCTAGTATTTGGGATGACCTCTACCTTATAAAAAGTTACCAGCTTCAGATTGGGAACCTCTATTGCTTAGGATGCATGGGAAATTGTCACCATGGAAGACAAGAAATTTGTCATTGGGAGGAAGGATCACCGTGGTTAACTCAGTTTTGTCTTCAATCCTTCAACACTATTTGTCTGTTTTTTTTTAAATTGCTGAAGTCAATGTGCAAGCGAATAGATAATATGCGTAGAAAATTTTTGTACGATCCAGCTGGTATTCCACTGATGAAATGGGAAGGACAATAGTTACAGATGGCAAAACAAGGAGAAATCTATCAAACATGAATTTAGTATTTGTTGGGAAATGATTGTGGAACTAATAAATGAGGATCAATCTTTGTGGAAGAAGATTATATGGTTTACACATTACAGGACTTTATCCAGGCTGCATTGGCAACCAGATAATTCTACTTTCACTTCACCTGTCTGGAAGGGAATTATGGCCTCAGCTAAATGGATTGTGGAGGGTACCATTATGCATGTTGGAGGTGTACAACACACTTATTTCTGGAGAGACAGATGGACAGGTGATTTTTTTCCCCTCAAAGGTTCGCAGATTCTCAGTAAAGTCCTTGTATTAATCCATTGAAGGAAGCCTACCTTTGTATCAGAAATTCAGAAAGTGTGGATGGTTAAACCCGTGTTAAGAATAAGGGCTTTCATGTGGTTGTTGTTTCAGCAACGATTAATTACAAAAGTTTGTAGAAGAAAATGCAGTAGAAACAGTGATGCTATTTGCTCCTTCTATGGGTATGATGGGGAGGATGATGAACTTTTATTTGTACTCTGTCCCACATCCTGGGAGGCCTGGAGAATTTTTGCTCATGTAGTTCGGCTTCAACTTGCCTTCAATCCACTTCAAGTAGTTTCAGAATCTTCGTCAACAGTGCTGGAAGAGCTGCAAGACCCAAATTCTTTCGTTAGTTCCCCATGCCATTTGCTGGAGCATTTGGAATGAAAGAAATTGACTGCATATGCCAGGGAACTAAACCTTATTTTCAAAACATAGCATATAGAGCTGTCTTTGCTATATAATTGGGGCAGATTTCTGTAAAATTGCCTCTAGTTAGATGGGCAGAAGTCATTCACGTTAGGCAATCCCCATTTAAGTAGTTTTTTCCCTTTTGGGTGAGTAATCTCTCGTCTACGTTTTGGTTGTATTACCTCTTTTTATTTTCTAATGAAATTGGTGGTGTAATCCACTCTTTTATCAAAAAAATCTTTAATATCGTACAAATTTCCTTAGCGACTTACAAAGGATCACAGAACTGGAACTGGCAGGGACTCGTTCCAATCCTAGTTCTGGTTCATACTTGGACCTGGCCGGTTCCTGTTTTGCAGGGCTGGTTTATCCGGCCCTTAAGTACCTATAAGCTACAAATTGATTTGAAAAGAAAACATAAAAAAGTAAATAGTAGTAAAAATTATAAAAAACAGTCTGAAGCTGGCCGAAATGGGTGACCAGGAGGAGACTGGCTGATTATTTGGCACGATTCCACCAGTTCTGCCCCCTTTCTAAACTCTTGTGGGACCGGCTGGTTCCAACTGTAAAACTGGCCAAACTGGATCGGGGACCACTGGTTCTGATCCGGGTTTGTCCTGTCTGGTCCAAACTGGCATGTTCTGCATATCATGCTATTGATTCCCTCAACAGCATTTTCTATGCGCTTTATCCAGGTAGTCATCTCTCAGCACAGTTGTTGGCAGTCAGAATAATAAGATCTTCCAAGGATAGGATGCAAACTACTTTTCCATGATGGATTGAGGTTGACACTTGGCAATTGGAGCATTGCAGTGCCTAAATGCTCCAATCATGCGTGTTCTGTAGAACACTATTCCTCATGACTGAGCGCCTTGTGAATCTTCAAGAAATGATACATTCTGGAAAAATCATTAGCTACTAGGAGTGATCATTTCGATACATCAGTTGGTATTCGCCACATATTTTATGTTTAGTTTGTGTTCAGTCTAGCAATCTGTCTGGTGTCAGTGTCCATACAGTGGATCTGCTGAATCCAGTGAGGTCAAGATAATCACCAACTCCATCCATCGCAGAGCTCACACGATCACACGATTGTGGTTCCCATCCATCAAGTCAAATTGCCTATCAACTTTTATTTATCTTCCTTCCTTCAATAAGCATATTAGCATTTTTAGAAACCCTGTGCTGTGAGTAAGCTTCCTTCTTCCTCGTGTTCATGAAACTACATGCTCAAGTTTCTCCAGGAATGGCTTGATTTGTCTTCTTCCCTTCTATTTGGAATAAGCTTACCCTCACTCCCCATGTCCATAAAATTGTCTGATCCTGAGCATGGTCTGTGGGATTGGCCGATTCTGATCCGGATCAGCCGATCCGCATCAGAATCAATGCCCGACGATCTGATTTCAGGGGTGAACCTGATCCCCCCATAGAAAAGTGTAAAAAAAAAAAACACAAAGGACCATTGAATTAGCCAAAATCAGTTGTATTGGCTTGGATCAGGCCAATACAGGTCGATCCAGGCCAATGCGGCCTGTGTTGGTGTGGTTCAGGCAAATATGGCTTGCAAGCTAGGATTTTTTTTAATCAATGTTTTCCATTGAATATGATCGTTAGTGTGTGAGATTCATTTTTTATGGTTCTTTTCTTGATTTTTATTATTTGTTAGAATAAAATTCAAGTCAATCCATGAATCTGCCTTTTTCCTTTGGATCAGCCAATCTCTGCAATCTAATTGTGATCTGGATTGGATTGAGACCTGCCGATCCTAGGTCCTGATCTGATTCTACCTTCCTTGATCCTGAGTGATAGAACAGATCATGTCCATTAACTTCCACTTGAAGGTTGATACTGCATTTTTTTTGGACTCCCTAATCTTCATTCTATTCTGTGTACTCTTGGCTTTTTTTTGTCTTTTTTTGATAAGTTACCCTGGGCTTTCACCAAAATCAAGATTGTTCGTAAACTGCTCGCTTAGTAAATGTCAAGACTCCAAATTCGGTAGCCACAATTTGAAAGAAAGTGAATGCTCTTGTTCAATACCAGGACTAGTCCCTTAATCAGATCCATCTCTGAATCCTGCCCATGGTTAAATATGGTGTGGGAATAATATGGGAAACTGCTCTCTCAGTAAATGTCAAAAACTCCAAATTCAGTGGCCACAATTTGAAAGAAAGCGACGACGCTCTTGTTCAACACCATGAGTAGTCCCTTAATCAGATCCATCTCTGAATCCTGCCCATGGTTAAATATGACATCAATAAGAAGATACATACTCATGGAATTTGGAGCAATACGTGGAATGATGCAAGTTTCATCAATATATTACAATCAACGTCACTCTTTGGCATAGTACAAGGTGTTTAACCTATTATCAACTAAGATACCATCATCATAATAGATTATAAAGCACGACTAGCCCCATTAGCATAATTCAGAGCTAACATCATCAACCAAATGAAGCATTAGTATCCAAACATTAACAGAACAACGTAAGAGTTATTAATTCGTGACAAACTTGCACCATTGTCTTGCTCAAAATGAAAGTACAATACTGAAGCAAAAGTGCACAAGATAAAAGTCATTAATCCATCACAAATCTACGCCACTGCAAAGTGGTGTCCTTCCCTCGTGTTGACTCTCCTCTGCTGCTTCCTGCGTGTGAGCAACAACAGTAATGGGAACATTGACAACAACCAAACAAGAAGACTGGCAGGGGATGGCAACGGGGGAGTCGAGGGACAGCTCGAGCTTGAGATCCTCCCCTCTCAGCTTGTCACTGGTGTTGCCCAAGGCTAGATTGATTCGGAGGGGGGTGAATGGGTAATAAAAATTTGCTCAACCAAAAATTAAATGCAAAAGCTAATAAATGGATAGAAGGAGATAGAAACAAGGAAACAATCACACAATAAATGCACATATAATTTATACTGGTTCGGTCTATCCAGACCTACATCCAGTACCTAAGAAACTACTTGAGATTTCCACTAGCAGCAAGGTACCAACCTCTTGCAGGTTATGCAACAACCTCCTCCTTTCAGCAAACCCTCTCTTTAACCAAGAAGAGGAACAACCTCCTGCTTCCAGCATGCCTTCTCTTAAACCAAGAAGAGGAACAACCTCCTGCTTCCAGTAGGCCCTCTCTTCCACAACTAGGAAGAGGAACAAATTAAGATTATAATACAAAAAATACCTATGAAATAGGCAAGTGTTCATAAAGAACACAATACAGATCAAGACATAGAATAAACAACTATACTGCACAGGTCTTTATCTGAAGTAGATCTCAGAGAGCTTCTAGTAAGAGTGATAAAGTACGGCTCTGAGATCTTCAAGCTCTTTCTCTCAGCAGGTTAAGCGAATTGACTCTTTTCTTACACTTGGATGATTGTCTCTCTTGTATCAAAATTGTAATTTGTTCTTCAACACTTCTATCTCTACTAGTGTTCGGTGAAGGGCTTCTCTTTATATCCCTTCTTCAAAATCAATCCGTTAGACTGGTTTGCTGCAAGAAGGCTTCTTCCTGCCTGTGTCTAACGTTCAAATTTTTAAGAGAGAAGTTGGAGAGAGATGATGATTGGTTTGCTGCGTTGTTGGACTCGAGGTCGCACGAATTAATGCACATGAGCTTCTTCAGATGCAGACCTTGCGCTGTCAAGTTAAGCCTATAGAGAGTACAAACACTAGAAATGCAAGATAGTTTTTCCTGTCATTGCGTCAGTTTCTAGCAGAAGTCTATGATAGTACAAGGTGTATAAAAACTGCAACAAATATGTCAGTCAAAGATATGGCAGAGATTTTCAATAAAAAAAGAACACATAAAATATAACATGAGAGTACCGACTAATTTAAATTGAATTCAGTAAATGTTAGCCGAAGTTGCAGGTCAATAGGAATGTCAATTCTTTAATATAAATCATAAACGAACACTTAATCGAGGTAAGAATCTGGCCACTAATTGAAGTCAATAAGTGAGTGTATGTTTAACTCACAATTGGACTGTTAAACAAAGTGCATGTGGCTCTCACTTAGATTAGATGAATGACTTAAAACGCACGAAATAGTTTATCGAAGTGGTAACTCAAAACGTTAATCGATGAAGTGTCTTACTGGTCAAAGTCTCAGATTGTTCAGTAATCGCAGTGAGACTTATGATCAGTAATCAAAGGAACATCGTTAATCGAAACAATGCTTGGCAAGGTTAATCGAAGTGGAGTCCAAGAGCGAAACTTTGATTACCTTTACAACAGTAATCAAGAGATATCTCAGAACGTTAATTGAAATGGAACTTAAACTTCTGTTTCGATTAAAACACAACGTAACTATAAGTTGAATTTCGATTAACGTTATCAAGATAATCGAAGTGGTTACTCAAACGTTCGAAGTTAGATTTAGACAGATTCGAGGTGAACACTTTTAAACGATAATCAAATGTGACTTTAAAACATTAATTGATAGAGAACTTAAAACGTTAATAGATAGAAATCTTATAAAGTTGATCGATAGAAAACTTTAAGTTCTCTACTCGAAGTGACTAAGACAACATTAATCGAAGTGAACCTTAGTCACTTAATCGATATAATACTTAGAAAAATTGACCCGATTAAACTTGAGAGTGATGTTTTGATTAGTGCTGAACTATCTGTAGGTTACTTGAAGTTTTGAAGCTTAATCGAAGTTCCAGTTATCTCTTTTTATTATGAGAGTCAAGGAACTTTGAAAGCAACTAAGTTACAAAACTTATATAACTCATGTCAGAGATTGTCAGCAACTGGATAAAGAAATAAAGAGATTTCTTTCACTCTTGTAGAGACAAAGTCCTGTCATTTTCATAGTGTTAACACCAAAACATTTTCATAGTGTGTTATCACCAAAGCATGGAAAAATGAAAAGCACAAATTACAGAACAACTAGAGCCAGGAGCAACTCATTAGAATCCCAGATCTGAGAGTAGAGTCATTGGACATCCATCGGGGACTCAGGACGGCTTGAGTTCTTCCACACTGGTGGGGCCTGGGATTTGGGATTCTAGGAAGGGGGAAAAGGGGGAATGACATGGTGGAGCTAGGTAGGTATCAAGTATTCAGATGGAGTGGAATTGGGGTCAGCCTTTGGGTGATCCATGCCTTGGTACAGACTGTGAACTGGGGTTAGAACAACCCTCATTAAATGGACCTTTACTTTGTAGACATGTATCTGCTTCTGGATGTTGTGGAAGTAAAAGACACTATAAAACTGTCTCTTTGACAGTAGAGAAACTGGCAAGTGCATTTTTGTTTCACGGTATATATCTATATATACGCATGTATGCCTACTATACATCAATCAATGAAGTATTGTTCTACCCATGAGACAACACAACAATCTTCAGAAGGCTGAGGCAATTTCCTCTAATGGTGGTTGTAAAAAAAAACTTCTCATCTGGCAGGTAGCTCAAAACATATTTACCCAGCAGCTTTTTCATCCATGTATCAGAGATCTAGAAACCTATCTGTTGTAGATCCTGGGATATGGTCACCTATGTGATACATTCCTACTTCAGAATTCCCAAAGGAAACCACATTCTCCTCGGCAAGTTCAGACTCCTACTAACTCCCACAAGTTACCACATTAGTCACAGCATGTTCTCTAGGATTGCATGTCTAAGGGACGCTACTATTTCCCCAAGTCAGCATGAACATCTGGGAAACCTTATCTGAGCAGTCATTAAGGGATCCACATTTTTTTGCTGAATAATCCATGAAGTTTTCCCTAGGTGGCATTTTCAAACATACCTTGTGTTCCCCAAAAATAAATCTGCATTTTGACATGGGATCTATGGTGACTTGGCCTTTATACGCTTGTACCCTTTGGAGGGCATAAAGAGTCGGCATCAAGTCCAACCGCTGAAGACTCCTGAACTTCTAACTGACCAACATTTTCTGATCATACCGTTAATGTCCAAATCTCTTCATTTTCCTCACCTCAGACGTCCATGAAATACAGCCTTGTGGCCTCAATTTAGACTCAAAACACGGGTAGCTATACTAACTACCATGGGTAAAGACTGTTTCTCTACTGTCCTCATCAATGTTCTTGTATAATATTCTTCGTTGACTTTCTGCATGACATATTTGTAGTTTTGTAAGACTGGAAAAATAGTTTATGTACTAATCTTTCTTGCTTTCTGGTTGTAATTTTCCTTTTTGGTTCAAACTTTAACCTTAAAGGATATAATTTACTAATTTATTTGTAGTCAGAGGAGGCACAAAGGCTGCGAAAGAGAAAAAAGGCTGAAAGTTTACGTTTGCTAGACATGGAGAAAAGGCAGAAGCAACGTTTGGAAGAAATACGTGAATCTCAGAAACGGGTTTGGAATCCACCTCTAGTTTTTGTCCAGAAATTCCATTTTCCTCAAGTTATTTTATATGTGATCTCTTCTTTTTTGGTTGTTTTGTGGTGCCTTCATATATCCATGTTTTTCATTTTTAGGTTCTTATATTGTCAAATTTGTGTATCCATTTTCAGGATGAGGAAACTGTGAATTTAAAGGAGCAAATTCGTGCAGAGATTATCAAGGAACTTGAGAAATTGGAGATGAGATATAGGGACATGGCTTCACTACTTCGTGGCCTGGGAATCAATGTTGGTGGGGGTATCTATCCCTTACCTCATGAGGTAAGATTTATATTTGCTTCAACCGTTCCTCAAGATGGATGTTTTTTTCCCCTGTCAGAAGGAAATTAAATATGGAGCTGTTATTGCTTGTGTTTGACATGTTATAAAGCACCCCCACGTGAAGTTTCTTAAGATGGAGCAGTTGCTATGATTCGGTGGATACTTCTATTTTCAAAGAGCCTTGTCAAACACTCAGACACGACACAATACGACACTCAGACATCCTTGGCCAACCCTCTACTTTAAGATTTCAAAATAAATACTAGATATTTCTCAGAATACTTGTCTATATGCAAAGATTCAATCTATTTTAGTTATATATTTTATGTTCTATATGAATGTTAGTAATTATATTATATACATATATGTATAACCATAGTTGTCAAGGCGCCAAGGCGACCCAAGGGGTTCCCGGGGAGCCTAGGCGTTAAGGCGGCCACTTAAGCGGTGACTTAGGTGCCTCCTTAAAATACATATTAAATATGTTAACATTAATTATATATTCTTCAATATAAACAAAAAATATCAATAAAATCAGACTTATCATTAAAATTGAAAGATGATCTTACCATGAGATAACTAACTTAAACATGTAGGAATAATTCAATCATGATGAACATTATAATTGAAAGAAATTGATCTAGCTTGAGATAATGAACTTGAACATATAAGAGGGCCGAATTAATGACCTTGAAATGACAACAAATAAAATAATCAGTTTAAAATATCTGAAAATTGCAAACAAAGAGGGCCGAATCCCTATGCAATAGTGTATATCTCCCCCCCCCCCCCCTCCCCCTCTTCTTTTCATGTGTGTGTGTGACTGTGTCATAGGGGTAGGGGTTCGGCCCTCTCTTCTCTTTCACTCAGTCCCCCAGTCTTCACACTCTCTCTCTGTCACACACATACAGACTCAGAGAGATTAGAGAAAGAGAGACTCAGAGAGAGAGAGAGAGAGAGAGAGTGAGAGAGATTAAAGTGGGAGACAGAGTCACAGAGGCCATTGGGCTTTGGCCCTATGTGTGGCAGAGAGAGGGGTGATAGGAACTCAACCTTGTGTGTGGAGAGAGAGAGAGAGAGGCCTCGGCCCTGTGACCTGTATGGCACACACGTGTACACGAGAAAGAGAGGGGCTGTGTCAGCCTCCACCGGCTCATTGAGAGAAATAGAGGGGGGAGGGAGGGGGAGAGAGTGGAGGTTGTCAGCTTCGGTCGGCTCCACTGTGAGTCTCACAGAGAGAGAGAGAGAGAATCGGCCTCGGCCGGCTCCACTCTGTGTGCATGTGGAAGGGGAGAGAGAGGGCCGGCGACCTTTATTGGGCTCGAAAAGGTGTTGGCCCGCCTTGCTGCAAAAAAATGCCTATGTGCCAAGGCGCCGCTTAGGCACCCGCCTAAGCGGAGCCTTGACAACTGTGTATAACTATATATTAATGCGTATATTCACTGTGTCTCCATGTCGTATTTTTAAGATATCACCGTGTTCGATGCATGTATCCATGTCGACACCCGACACTTATGTCCGAGTCCCACAGATCATAGAGTGGTCTTTTTCTTCCTTGTCACCAAAAGTACTTAGTCTTGGGTTTTATCACTTAGCGTTCAGTGAGTTTTATACTACCGACATGCTGAACATTTCTCTGATAGAAGGGAAAAGAATTACACCGACAAATTGCTAGTATCATGAATGGGCGTCATGGACCAGGGATTTGTGAGTTCTCAAACGTGGAGAATTATGACCACACAGGCAACTCTGGTGGTCGCAAAGGAGACCTCTTGTTCTTGCTAGACAAAATTCTATTCTGCATTTTTTTTAATCCGTAGAATGGTGTCAGCGTTAATGCAAGTATTTGTGTTCAGTTCATGGCTTAGATATATAAACTATTACACAACTGCATGGAAACAGAAGTGCTTGTGCAGATAGTTGATTGATCATTCCAAGCATATGGCAGGTCAATGCAGCCTATAAACAGGCCCTGCTAAGATTTCATCCAGACCGAGCATCAAGAACTGACATTAGACAACAGGTTGAGGCAGAGGAAAAGTTTAAGTTGATTTCACGCTTGAAGGAAAAGCTGCTTTCTGTAGGATACTGAAGTTTTGTCTATTGTTAGTGCCCTGTTGATGAGGTGGTGTGAGGAGACCCTACCAGTATTCTGTATTTCCGGGTGGCGGGGGATTATCTCATAGTTCAGTATACAATCACATGATTCTGGGCCTTTGCGATGTATGGTCACTAGTTTTCTGCAGCATTCCGGTCCGGAGATCTGACATTTTAGATCATTCTTTTCTTCTCAGAGGCTTAGCTTGTCACAAGTCCTTGTACAAAGTCGTCTAGTTCGTTTTTGGATCAAAAGAATAAGGATCCTTTCCATTGTATTTAATTAAGACGTCTGATATACAAATCAAGGTTGCAACGATTTACTTATGCATTACGCATGCCGTTGAGGTTCCGCCCACTTTGAAACAAGAGGCTCAGTATGTGATGTTCAGATTGACGAGACTGTATTCGTGCATACATAGTATGCACGTTAATTTATGTCAAATATGAACACTTAATTAATGCTCCAATTATTTTTTTATTCAAAATAGTGTTCTTTGCATTTACTTATCAGGGAATCCGAGACATGTGAAAATACCTCGTAAAATTCATGTTTCTAAGATTCTTTCAAGATCACTTTCAGGATCATTATATGCAACATTAATCATTATAATATTTTAACATGAGTTAACGAATAATCGATCTAGGTGCTATATTGGATTAAATTTACAAAAGATGTGATCTTTAGAACTTTCATTTTTTAAGTAACATAAAAGATCAAAATATAAGATGATTTTTTAACGTGTTATTAAATATGATGATTTCTAAGCTCTCTTTTTTTAATGAGTGATAAGCATTAAATATAAACACTAATTCTCGTTAGCTTGATAGATCATATATTCTGAAGTCCACCCTTCTTAATTTTACGCCTGGAGACCGGATCCAAAACCCATCTTATTTTGGGCTTCGGTTAGGGTTGGGTTAGGTATAAGGAAATGGGCTTGGATAAACTTGGCCCTCACTTTCTTGGTGAGCTTGGGCTTTGCTAAGTGGGAGCAGAGCCTGATAAGGAAACGTCAATTTTAGTTAATAAAATAGATTTTTTATTTTCAACTATCACTATAGACTTTTTATTTTCAGTTATTACTAGAACAAGGACGGCACGCTGGTTACTTTGGTACTAATTTCAACGTTATAGAGGCGTATATACTGTCACGACAAACTTTAGATATAACTATCAAAGATGCTGCGCAACACACGGAAACTTTTCTTGGCATCTACCAGAATAAAATCAGACTGTATGCGTAATCTCAAGATTTCCTTAATTTCTCCTGGACTGTCAAAATATGAATTTCCAAGGATGGTGTTACGTACACAATCAAATGAAGGAGAACAATAACAGCAAAATTGAACAGACAAGGACCCCTGTTTCTACCCAAAGAGAGACAAGTGGGAGAGGAACACGAAGTGATCAGAGAAGAAGATGGCGAGAAGAGAGACAGACGATCATGCATGCAAGGGAAGGATTAATCATCACTATATATATTTGTGGTCAATTATTAATCATTATATATTTGCACTATAATATTATCCTACTTGTAATTGAATATCATTAAGTTAATTTGTCCTCATCTCATTTAAGATTGGATTACGCATTCATCCATCTGTCAGGAAGACTCCATGGATACAAGCCTTCATGAACCGATGGTCAAATTCCACATTCTCACACACCATACGATATGAGAGTTAAATCCAAGACCTCCCACAAATAGGCAAATCCGTAATACCGCAACTGGCTCGTTGGTACTCCACAAAGTATTCAAAAGTAGATTGTAAAGAAGGATGAACTTATCCATCTATCATTCAGTGGAAATTTTGGTGAGTGTCCGACAGAAACAGTTCATTTGCTCCTTTTTCTTCGCCTTTACCTTGTGATAAAGAGTGTTCTCTGGCCGCAGCCGTACACTTGCCTCATCTCTTGTTCACTCTCCATCCCAATGTAGTCTAGATCCCTTCAATACACTGGTTGACCGAATTCAATCAGTGTATTGGGGGAGCAGATTTTTTTTAAAAAAAATTCCGTCGAACTTTCGACAGACACCACCCTCCCTCTTATCTTCTAATATATTGACTGAGCTCGGTCAACCAATATACCGAGAGGCTCTGGACTCTCGTGAGCTTCTGATCTGTTGCTAATGGAAGTGGAGGCAGGGGCACCTTCTCCACCCTAGTGGAACCTTTCTTTTTTATCCAAGGATCGCGTCCCATGCACCAAAGGGAACAAGCATATCATATCATTCACATTCAATGTGACATTGTGGGGTGTTGAAGAAAGAATTTGCAAAAATTTGGAGTGAAAACAACCAGGACATCCATCTAATGTGAGATTGTGGGCTGTTGAAAGTGAGAGGGTTTTTTTGCAAATAACCCTCTAAAAGATGTCATGTTTGTAAATAATCTCTTGCATGATTCATATTTGCATATCACCCCATTAACTTTAGTGGTATTTGCATGTAACCCCCTTAATTACATGATTTGTTTTAAATTCCACTTAAATTAAAATATTTTTACTCTACATAAAAATAAAATATTTTTTTATGTTAAATAAATGCAACTTGCTTATGAATAGGTGTTTATGTGATTTTTCTTATGAGATGTATTTATTTTAATTGAAGATATTATCTTTTATTTAATAATTTTCACATATTCTACATAAGTAACAATATTCTAATTTAAGTGAAATTTAAAATAAATCGACTTAGTTGAGGGGGTTATATGTAAATAATACTATAGTTAAGGGAGGTTATATGCAAATAGAAATCATACAAGAGGTTATCTACAAATATGACATTTTTTAAGAGGTTATTTGCAAAAAGATCCAAAAAGAAATCTGCAAGAAGATGGTTCCTAAAGGAGAGCTTACAGCTAGCGGTACATAATGAAAATCTTGAGTTCAGATCGTACTTCCATTAATTGTGTAAGAAGGATTTGTCCCGTAAGTTTATAAAGAGCTTATATCCGAATATTTCCGCAAATGACGAGTTCGTAAAGAGAATATTATTCCATGTTCTTTACGTACATCTAACAAAAAGGAAATTGATAGTTCGTACCAAAGCATAGTAGGCCATGAATGGAGTAAAACCTGAATAATTTGGCTTTGAGCACCCAGGAAGAAGTGTGGCATCTCAGGCAGTATCATCCAATATATGACATTAGGGTTAGTAACCCTGTTTTTTCATCTTCGTCCCTGACAGATTTAAGTGGGGCGGCGGAGCTCATTTTCCTTTTGAAACTGACCACTTAACCACTCATAATAGCTGGTAGGGACGAGATACTGTTCCTTGGGTCCTCCCACTAACTACGATCTTGGTCTCGCAGCCGTATAGAATCAAGATAGCTCCTATAGAGATAGCTCCTATAGAATCAAGATATGGCTCCCGTCGTGTAGCACTTTGGTCCCAAAGAAATTAAGAGGTGGCTCCCATAGTGTAGCACTTTGAATATTTTGGATAATTTGGATACTCAGGTATAATTTAGATACTCTGATTAAATTATGATTGATAAATTATGGCACCTGATATACAAAATCTTTTGGTGTTCACTCTGATCATTAATGTGGTTACTTAATATTAAAGTTCATGTCCTTACATGAGCCAGAAATAATCTCTTTTTTTTTGGACATTTTACCTTTTATTTCCTATAATCTTCCAATTATATTCCTTATAAGCTCCTACGATCCTTATATTTTGCATTTGTCCCTATAATTACTTAAAACGTTTCCAACCTCCTTGAAAGTCCCTATGGAGGGATTTTTTAAGGATAATTCAAAGATTTGTGGGTGTTAAGGAAATATGAAGGTTATAGGGGCCTATAAGAAATATTGGAAGATTATACGGATTAAGAAATAAAAATACATTTTTTTTTTGTCTTCTATATATCTATGCAGGATATTGGCCCTTTTCTCCCACTAGATCCTCTCATGAGATCATGATTAAATTTGAATTTCATAAGTTGGAAAGTTCTACATCATACAACCAAATGGCCAGAACACAACTATCTAATGTTAGGCTATCTATTCATGTATCTCTAACCTTCTTCTCAATTGATACTTATACTTGGAAGTGTACAGCCAAATAAGGATACGTTGCAGGTTTCATCTAATTTTGACAGCAAAACTATGTGTGGCAGAGAAAGAGTTGGTGGTAACCGATGGGTTGTGTTTGAGAGGCAGATTCCAAGGTTGACGAGGAGGCACTTCTAAGAACAGGACGAACACTCAATGTGAACTATAAAGTTTTAGGGCTCGAGGAGTTGTCAGCTAAACGAACAAAAGATAAAGAGAGCTGTACAAAGGCAACTGGATTTAAAAACATGGAATACGAACCAAGCAATACAAAATGAAAATGGATTTAAACTTTGAAAATGAAATAATTACTGTGGCTTCTAAAATGCAAGTTATATACTAAGTTATGCTTAGATTGGGCAACATACGCGTTATTGGAAAGATGAATCATAAAAGTTCAATCGTTGCTGCCATGATAAGAATGATCGATGGTTATTGTAATTTCTACATACTATTCGATACTCTTTTATAAAAAATTGTAAAAGATTCAACACTAGCTTAAGTTATATACTTTTTGTTAATACAAAGGCTGTCAATGGGTACCCAAGGCTCAAAAGACCTGCCTACCCCGATTAAGTGAGTTGGGGTATTCAATTAAAATAAACCCATTTCATTTTTGGGTTGGACCTGGACCTCAATTTTAAGTCTGACCTCATTAATGGGCTGGGGTTGGACTCTGTCAAGTTTGAGTTTGAGAGCCTAAAAAACCCAATAAATATTAAATACAAATAATAGTAACTAAATTTATATAATGTTCATATTGATGGAATCTTAGACGTGAAGTTACCTCGTAGAATTCATGTTTCTAGGACGCCTGATTATTAACATTTATTCGACATTGCTAATTTATATTACAAATAACAAATCTAATTTTATGTCTAAACCAGGATACATGCGAGGGAAGGACTCACTACTACTGTCAAAAGAGTGGGAAATATTAATTTCCAAGGATGGTGTTACGTACACAATCAAATGAAGGAGAACAATAACAGCAAAATTGAACAGACAAGGACCCCTGTTTCTACCCAAAGAGAGACAAGTGGGAGAGGAACACGAAGTGATCAGAGAAGAAGATGGCGAGAAGAGAGACAGACGATCATGCATGCAAGGGAAGGATTAATCATCACTACTACTGTCTAAACCAGGAAGCAGGGATGCCATTAACCAGCTTCTGCTCTTGCTCACCATCTTCTACTTTCTTCTTCTCGTCGACGGGGACAACTGAAGCTCTTACGGCAACTGCGGTACCGGTGTTGGCAACCTTGCTGCACGTTTCTTGCTTGATAACGCGTACTCCCAGGTAGAGCTTGCCCGAGCCTTCTCTTGGCATGCCGCGGCAGCACAGGAACTGGAGGACATCTCCCCGTTGCAGCTGGTGGTCCACCACGAGCTCACTCCATCCCCGGCCGCAGAAGATGTAAGTGCTGCTGCCGCGGGCGCGGCGCCGCCACAGGACCCGGTACCTGCGGCCTTCCTCGTCCTGGACGGCCATGACCACCGCGCAGGCGCCGTCGGCCTGGACTCTCTCCTCCTGCGTGAGCTTGCGGACCAGGGGCTCTGCCTTCTCCTGGGCCAGCAGCAGGCCGTCCTCGAGATGCCCAATGTCGAGTCCGTATAACGTCCTCTCGAAGAGGGTGATCGTGGTGGTCGAGTTCTTGGTCTTCTTGGACGGCGGGCAAACATGATGCTGGTGGTTGTGCGCATGGCCTTTCTTGCTGAAAAGTGGCGGCTGCTGCTCGCGGGGGTGGCTCTCTGCTGTTGGCGATGGCGGCATGGTGGTCATCTTCCTCTTGTGGAGAAGTGCCGTCGCGGGCTCGTGGGGGTGGCTGCCCGGCGGTGTAGTCATCTCTCTCTTGCGGAGGAGTGCCCGCTGCCACTAGGCATCTCGCTTGCAGCAACAAGGTGGTCGCAGGCACAGGGTGAGAGGGACTATTTATAAAGGCGGCATGGACTCCGACTCGGGGTCGGACTCGGAAAATGGCGCTGTTTCCTAATATGAAACGGTGAGCGCTGACCTCTGAGTTGGAGTCGGAAATAGGCCCCCCATCACCTTCGCATATGAATGGAAAAAGAGAGTGAAAAAAAAACAAATCTCATCAAATTTTAATTACATAATTATTTACTTATTTTATATTAAGTATTTTAATTTTTAGACTTTTAAAATTTTGATTTGGATGAAAATACCTCTAAAAAAGAGTTCTTTTAACTGGGCCATTGTGTCAAACAGTGAGAAAGAGAAATAGAGAGACAGATGGAAAGAGAGAGAAACAAAATTAACAGCAAGAATAAAGATATCTTAGACTTTTAAAATTATGATTTAGGTAAGATTAGATAAGAGACCATGATCGTATTTGTAATAATATGAAAATAAAATAGATAAAAGTATAATTAAAATTTCTAAATAGTTACTTTTAGAGAAACCATAGAAAAATCCTATATATTTACTATATGAAAGCAGTGAATCTTGACCTTGAGTGGACGGCTGGAGTTAAATTTTTCATCACTTGAGAGGCTTTGGACTTGTTCGTCTATTCCATCGTGACAAATTTATAATGTCTACCATATCTCTGCATAAACTAATCCATAGACTAACTAATACATAGAAGTACCACTTTTCATCTTATTCTAGTTCAATCTTGGTGGTTCTTACTCAACTTATTAATTTATACGATGTAGACTTTATCCGTGTACATGTTTTAATTTTCAGTCCTTCTAATCTACTTAATTTAAGAACAATCCCTAAAGCCTCTGTATTTTGTAAGAACTTTTTATAATCCTACTTTTATTTTGAAAAGATTCTTCTTTAAAAAAAGATGGAACCGGGGTCCACTGGTCCAACCATAAGACTTGCTTACCAATTCATGTCGAAGAGCAATATTTGCTACAATGCCCTCACTGCTGTAATGTGCGGCTTTGCAGCAAGTAAAAAAACTTTTAATTTCTTTTAAGGTTGGCAGTCCATACAAGCCGATCTTCGATTAGATAAAATCAATGAAGGGAGCGTATATGGCACATTAAAGATCAAAGATTGAATTTCATGATTCATAAATTGTTATTCATAATTTTAATAAATTTCTTGTTCGCATGGCTTATAACTTCTAAACAGAGCTTTGAAGAATCATAGAATAAAGAAAGAAATCAAATTGTACAACAACAATGCCTAGGATAATCACTTGCTTATCATTTAAGTAAAAGACTCTTTCTTTGTCTTTCTTACTTCTTAGCCTTCTTCTAAGGGGTTTTAGCCTGCTCTTGAATCTTTATCCTCCCTCATCTTGCAACAATGCTCTCTCTCTCTCTAGACAGAGATAATCTCACTTAGTCAAGTCTAAAACTACAGAAATCATGTAAGTGCCCAACCTAATTTATAGTATATTCTTTATGTTATAATCTTAAGTAGACCTTTAAATCATGACCATAGTTTGTTAAATACGGTGTAAAGAATACGAAAGGGGATATGTACGAGCATAAATTGGCTTTCATTTTTCTCAAAGGTCAAAGATTTGAACTCAACAAAATTTTGGTATAGGATACCAAAAAATCGGGTGCATATGATATACAAATAAGTATGAATATAAACTTCTATATATGATATATAAATATGAATAACCTGTACATAATGATACTACAATCAAGTTCTTAAAGGTTGACAAACAATAATAAGGAAAAACTAAAAGCAATAACACATAATATCATTTATGGCTCTCTATGTATACATTAAACGGTACACAAGAATCTCAAGTAGCTTCCCATGGAGAAGTTGACGATGGCCGTGTGTCTAGCTCTAGACTCTAGCTCCATTGATGTAACGCCTCGGCCACTAATCCAGTTCGGTCATGCTGGCCTCAAGCGAATCGATGATGCGGGTGCCACAGTGGGAACAACCTAAACATCCTCTTGAGATTTTTCACTAGATGAGCGTATATAAGATTAAACCATAAAAATATGATAAAACCATCATTGCCACAAGATAATTAACTATAAACAACTACTGAAATAGAATACAATGTCTCCATATCCAGAATTACTAAATATCTATGAAATAAAAGTACATCTGAAAATAAAACTCTATTACATCTTTTGATACTTAAATAGAAAATAAACATACTTCTAGATAATTGAAGCTCAAATCTTCACTTCAAGCTCCGGAAACTACCTCTTCAACCTCACCCTTCTCAACAGGGTCTCCCTCAGCTGAAAAATAAGTTAGTATGCAAGGGTGAGTCATATAGAGCTCAACAAGCTCAGAAAAACCAATATCCACAATTTTCCTACATAAACATAAAAGAAAAGGCATGATAATTGAACATCTATACATGCTGCAACTATATATATATATATATAATCATGCTTAAGTCCTAAACATGCTCTTTAAAAACAATTAAGTCATTCTATGTGCATCTATTCATTCATATTGATCTAGCTTCATGAATTAAATATGCATAACATGAAAATATTAACTTTTAAACATGATTCTCAAACAAGGAACGTAATTCACAGCATATCGTTATCATCATTCATGATTAATCACGCATCATCTTATCACTTAAACATAGGACATGCATCCAACCACATCTTGAGGAGTTCTTAATTCTTTTTGTTCTTCTTCTTCTCAAGTGGTAAGGCAAAGCCCACTAAATCTTCGGCTGTACGGTCGGGAGATCAACATATCTTACCTATAGTCAGTGTATCCGTAAGCAAGCACACTTCCAGGATTTCAACCTATTGCCTTGAGTCCTTTCACATCTTATTCTTAGTCTTCCTCCACAAGACTCTACTGTGGGTTGGACACTTACACTTCTAAGGTGGATTGTCCACAATAATTAACATCTTAAACATGCATGCAAAATATTATGTGACAGAGTCATGAACAATGGTGCAATAATCAATAAATTAAAAATGTTGTGCGACAAATTAACCATACATTAATTGTATCATAACTTGAATCGCGTTACCCACAGATGACGCAAATCATTAATCGTGTCATCATTGGCTAACGCCTTTCAAGCTATTAGGTCAAGTCTCATGAAATTTAAATTCCAGATATTCTCAAATTTGTTACAGACTAATTACTGATCTAATACATATACTAATCATGTCTTCTAATAGTAAGCAATGATCTAATCCTGGTGAAAGTCATGGATTTATGCATAAAGAAGGGATTTTTATAGAAAATACTCATAGAACAAAGTTTTGGATATCCACCAAGCATGCAGAATATTAGAGCATAACATAAAATATCGAAACATCTAGTTCTATATTCAAATTTAAATAGGAAGAACAAGACTTTCAAAGGTCAATGACTCATATACCCTCATACAGCTTGGTTTCATGTGACTAAGGGTGTTGGGCAGTCTAGACGCACAGGTCCAGAGGATGTCATTCCCTCTTGGGTCAAGTAGAGGAGTCTAGACAACTATTCGAGGAGGATATGCCCGAGAGGGATGTTGTCTCGTGGACCACAATGATTAGTGGGTATGCACGGTGCAGGCTGATGGACGATGCAATGAAATTGCTCGAGCTTACGCCTGAGAAGAATGGTGTTTCTTTGAATGCCATTATGACAAGGTTTATGGAGAATGGGCATGTTGACGGGGCCGTAGAGATGCTTGTGAAGAGAAGACTGACACTGAGCACCCGGTCTTTGGTCTTGTTCGTAATGGTAGGTTGGAAGACGGGCAGTGTGCCTTACTCGAGAGTAATGAAAAGAGTTGGTCCTGTTAGTTTAGGTGGCCTACAAGCCAATCTGACTATGTAAATCTCGTTCATTTATTAATAATAAAATGACATAATATTCATTATGTGTAAATCGCATTAATTATCGTTTCATAATGAAGTCCGTGAATATGTGCTATAGTGATCAGATTATGATGAGATCATACTAATGAGACTGATCACTTAAACACACATATTCTTAATTGTTCCTAGTCGGAGGATATCCGAGAAGGACATCGGATATCCGGTTAGACTAGTACAGATTACTCATGCTCATATGATGAGGGTGACTGATCTCATAAGTCACTTGTGTGGAGACACTAAGGCGAATCTGTAGGTGCTCATTGGAGAATGAGTTCACTGAACTGATCCGACTAAATCGCTGGATGGTATTGTACCTCACTGTCAACCAGCTTGATTCTATTGTCGCAGTTGCGTGGATGGTCCTCGGACCTGAGATACCAAGGACACCTTGTCGGTGGACTTATGTGCTTTAACCTTGGTTTACGAATCTCTAGCCACGGGATTCTAATACGCCAAGGATTGGGTACAACGGAATACCGTCGAAAGAAATTGTGTGTCAATAAGGAATCATTCGCTCTCGGTACTTAGAGAGAGAATGCTCTAGGAAGGATACGCGAAAGTCCCTGGCCAAGGCGGACGATAATATCGGGAAATGAGTTTTCCGATATTCATCAGCGGCATCCAATCCAAGTGAGTCGACCGGTTAGGGTTTGACAGCACGCCATGCCCTGAGTTGACTCGAGAGCATTGTACGAATGAAGGATTATATCCACGCGGTAACTATCGGCGGAAAGGTTCCAAGAGTGGGTTACTTAACTCCAAATACCTTCCGGGTTCACGCGGTGTTGCTTGGCACCCAACGTGATCGGAGGCCCGGTCGAATTCGATGTGCGACATCAATTCGATTGATTAATTAATTAATAAAGGGTTATTAATTAATTAATAAAGGGTTATTAATTAATTAATAAAGCCAGTGATGAGTCACTGGGCTTGTTGGGTCATTAACTGGACTGGTACTTGGGCCTAGAGGGTCACACGCAAATGATTCTCAAGGCGATGGATAAATAAGTGGGTTTTATACAAATCGGGGGTTTTTATGAAAAACCGCGCGGTTAGTATAAAACATAGCGAACGGACTGAGCAGGCCAAGCTGCTGCTAACCCTAGCCGCCCCTCCTCAGTTTCTCTCTCTCTCTGGCGTCCAGACAGATCCAGATCTGCTTCGCCGCTTCTCCGAATCTCGTTCAACGGGAAATCGTCCGCGCGTTGCGGCGATCGTTGCGGCGATCGGCGGAGGTTTCGTGGGATGCGAAGAACGAGGAACGTGAGGATATCCGTCGCGGGGAGGATCGCGTGGACTTCGCTAGAGGCCGGGCGCTTGCGCGGCTTGCGGTGTCGCACCGACGGAACCGAACGGTTGCGGATTCGAATCCGCACACGGTGAGAACCGATAATCCGATTATCGTGTTTTTAGTTTTTTCGAAACGAGAACGGATCGCTGTAAATATTTTATTTTCCGCTGCGTGAGCGATCCGAAGAAACCTGAGAAATCCCAATAGGTCCAAGACGAGCGGATATGTTGGCAAGCACCCAATTCTGGATGGATCAAGACAACGTTGATGATGCAGTCTGTCCTGTGGGGGAGGCAAGAGTAGGATTTACTACAATTTACTCTGAAAGTGTGTTGGTCTGAAGAATTTGTGGATAAAAAATGCTCAACATAAGCTGAAACATTGGCATTTTGAGAAGGAATAAAAGCAGAATAAGGACACTCGAAGCTCCAAGATTATCCTAGCAGGGGATGCTAGCTGTGTCCATAGCAGTTGCTATCAAGGGCTAGATGCCAAAGTAGTTGTCAGCCAAGAAAAAGAGACTGCCATCGTGCATGAGAAAAGGTAATTGAATCTTGCAGTCGATTGGCCATGTTCTTCACGCCCCCCTCCCTCATCCCCCTCCTCGCATTGGTGGCCTCATCCCACATGCCGACATCTGCGAACATGTTTGCCACCATCACATAATTCCCACTTCTCGACTCCAATTCAAGCAGCTTCTGCATCGCACAGTTCCAACACCGCAAGCATCGCTCGCACTGTGAATGCTGCAGCAAGCACTCAGCAACGTTCGCCACACAACTACATCAGGCTCCATAGGCATGCTCCTAATGAAATTATAAGCCTCTTCGAGACGGCCGCCACGACCAAGAACATCAACCATTGCACTGTAATGTGACATCTTCGGCTCTATGCCATGGTTGCGCACCATCTCATGGAAGAAGCGATACCCCTCATCTACCAACCCTGCATGGCTACAAGTGCAGAGAACACCAAGCAGTGTCACATAATTGGGATTGACTGCAATACTTTTCATCTGATTGAAGAGGTCAAGAGCTTCATGGGCAAATCCTAGGATTATGGCACTCCAAGTCCATGACACCACTATTCGGATAGACATTTCGTCGAACAGCCTCCGCGCATCGGTGATCTAACCGCACGAGCCGTGGAGGTGCACCAGCATGATGCCCACGTAGACAACGGCCTCAAACCACCCTTGGCGGCATCGGCGTGAACCTGCTGTCGAGAGGGAGATCTCCCAGCCCGGCAGTGGCGATAACATTTTTCTAGGGAAAGCCCTCCGAAACTTTGATATTACAGATAACTCCTTCTAATCCAACTATTTTCAAAAAATGCCCTGTGATCTCAGCTTTCTTACGAAAAAGTCTTTTTACTTATTTTTTATGATACATTTCCGCCTCTTTAGTTACAATTTTTGTGACACTTAGAAGCCTTATAATAATTCATAGGGGTTTGTGAAGACTTACTCGTAAATAATTATGTTATAAGGACTTTTTTGTAAATATGTTATATTTACATGAGTTAAAGTTAATTATATCAAAAATGACAAATTGTGTTCGGGCAACGCAATGGATCTATATATTTGCTTGATTTTGGATCAGATTTGGAAAATTAGGCCTGTAATCACAATTCACTTTGAAAAGTCATGCACTGTTCTAAAACTCATCTAGATAGTTGCTTGATTTTAGATCAAATTTGGAAAATTAGGCTGGTAATTACAAACTTCAACTTGGTATAGATCACAATTCACTTTCATCATTCATGCACACTGTTCTAAACACCACACACACACACGGGTGTGCGTGCGCGCAGAGAGAGAGAGAGAGAGAACAAAGCAACACCCAGTACAACAGCAAAACCTTTTATCTGTAAGAGTAAGATTCTTACATGTAAGAGTTTTTAAAATATTATTTTTGTAAAACGTGTAGTGTACTGTTTAATGTATTGTTTTTTAAAAATACGTAGTGTGCCACCATGCCCAGTAGTCTAAGTTACATCACTGTAGCAAATCGTAGTCTAGTACTGAGGATAGATTTCCTAAAACAAGGTAATAGGAATATTTTCTGTTGTCTTATTTATGACCCTTAGATCGTTCAAAATCAGATCTAGTAGTTAAAATATTTTAAATTTAAAATAAAATTTGTATGTTGCAGTGCTTTTGGTACTCAAAATTCATGAATAGTTGGTAGGTGATGGAAAAAAAAAAAAATCAGTTAAAAGTTAACTAACTAGAAAAAATAAAAAACCGGCCGCTCCATTGGATTGATGACCCATATATGCGCTGGTAGAAATAAATCGGCCGTTGGATTAGTTATTGAATTTCTCTTTTATAAATGATATATAGAGTTACCATTTTTACCAAAAAGTAGGGTTGTCAATGGGCCGGGTTGGCCCGTGGGCTCACGGGCTGGGCCAAGGATGGGCTCAGTTCCGGGCCCAAGTTGTGATCCCGCGGGCCAAACTCGGGCCAACTCGGGCCAAAAGTGAGCCAACTCGGACGCCGTGTGCAGCTGTTTTGCAGGCGGCAGGGAGCGGCAGGTGCGGGGGCCAGCGGTCGCCAGAACCGTATTAATCCCTAGCACGAGCTTGCCCAGCTTCACATACTCGGCTGTGTCGTTCTTCTTCAGCACTCTGAGGACGCCGCAACTTCACCAATTTGATAGATTAATGGGAGAGGAATACTAACCCATACCTAGGTCTGCAGCAGCCAGCCGGACGACAGGTCTTGCCCTCCGTTGGTGTACAGCCTGAGGTCCATGAGGTCGCCGGCCCAGAGGATGCAGCCGGTGCCCCCTCCGGTGACCTCCACGTTGGCGTAGGCTGTGCAGGAGCAGTTCCTCAGGCACGCCGCCCGGAACTCCTCCAGCCCCATGGCCTCGTTCACCACTGCCACCGACGTGTCCGGCAGCTTCACCCCCGTCACCCGCACGAACCCGTCGGTCCCGTGGCGGCAGTCCAGCGCTGTCCTCCGCGCGCATCCGTCCTTGCCATCCCGCAGGTACCGGTCCTGTGGCGACCGGGGGTCGAACCCCTGCACGCAGCTGCAAATGGGGGAGTCGTTGGTGTCGCAGACGCCGAAGGCCCCACAGGGGCTGACGCTGTTGCACTGGTCCTTGGGGGCGAACCAAAACGTGTTCCATGTCGCGGTGCTCTCGATCCACACCAGGCGCTCCACCACCCCCATGGGCTGCACCAGCAACCGCAACAGAACCGAACTGTTCAGAGTGTCGAACCGGTAGTACACCTCGTCGGGTCCGCTGTGGAAGCTGAAGTTGAACATGTCGTAGGTCTTCATCTTCGGGATGCCGCTGAAGCGCTGCTCGATCCAGATCATCCAGGGGCCCGTACGCCATAGCCGCCTCGTCCCCTGCATCAGGAAGATCTGCGGGTCGCCTCGCATCTCCAGCTCCATGGCGTACTCCCCCGTCGCTGGGTCGTCGGAGCTCCTCCAGGCCGTGACGTTGCGGTTCCTCCCCGCTCGCAGGTCCCAGCCCAGCTTCATACCCGGGAGCAGAGAGTCCGTGGGGTAGTCGAAGCTCTGCCAGGCGAAGCCCCCGCCGGCGCCGGTCACCACGAGGTTAGCGTCGCTAGCAGCCTGGCGACGGCGTTAGCCAGGCCTGTCGCCGCGCCCATCGACCAGTACACCGTGCCGTTGGCGTCAAAGAGGGAGAGGCTGCCGTTTCCGGAGAAGGAGAGGAAGCCGGTGGAGTCGGGGATGGGGCGGTCGCGGTTGGCCACCCAGGTGATGGTCTACTGGGAACGGGCCGGGTCGGACCACGCGGGCCCCCCACGGGCCTTGTAAAAGTTATGCGGGCTGGGCTGGACCGGGCCAAGCCAAGTAGCGGGCCGGGCTTAGTAATTGTGGGCGGGGCCGGGCCGGGCCCATTGACACGGCAAAAAGTCTTATTCCAATAATATGTCTTGAACTTAGTGTATAAAACATTGGTTATGTGAGCATTAAATAGGTGTTCTACCTGGACATCAACCTGACGTTAATTTTTTAACTGGTGTGAAAAAAAAAAATCCTACTCTCTTACAAACCACAAAACCCGGGTGTTGAGTTTGAAGGGGCCCAGGGGCCCAAGATCATAAGCACTGGCCACAACTGAAATTATCCGATGTAAGACTATTATATAGCTGCTACTCCAACACTCCCCCTCACGGCTAAGATGGGCCGTGGAAATTATATAACAGGAGGTGGCGCAAATTAGAGATAAAGTTGGGTCAGGCTCTGCTCTGATACCATCTTACAAACCACAAAACCCGGGTGTTGAGTTTGAAGGGGCCCAAGATCATAAGCACTGGCCACAACTGAAATTATCCGATGTAAGACTATTATATAGCTGCTACTCCAACATACTCATATTACTAGATGCACAGGAAAAAATACTTTTCAAATATCAAAAATCTTAATGCTAAGGCATGTCAACAGCACAGAACAGCTAGCAATATTTTTGCATGCACTTGGTCATGGAGCCGCATTTAGTATTTTATGTGATAGATTTCAACACTCTAGTGAAACTATTAGTAGGCACTTTAATACTGTGTTAAATGCTATCTTAGGATTGAGAAAATATTACATTCAACTTCCACCTGATGATGTAATGACTCATCCAAATATCAGAAGTAACAGATTGTTCTACCCATATTTTAAGGTAGAGTATGCTGACATATTCATTATCATGATCAAAATTATTCAAAACCTATATAATGATGATGTCATTTATTTCGGCTAGAATACTTTGGGTGCAATTGATGGAACACACATTGTTGCTCTTGTCAAGAAATCAAAACAAGCACATTACAGTAATTAGAAAGGATTTATATCACAAAATGTGATGGTTGCAGTTTCTTTCGACTTACAATTTCTTTATGTAGCTGCTGGTTGGGAGGGTTCGCCTGATACGAAAGTTTTAAGATGGGCCATGGACAATGGTGACTTCATAGTCTCAGAAGGTATACTTACTTATCGATTAAAACTCAACCTAGTCAACATTTATATATTCATCTAATTCTAAATTTGATTTTTTGAAAATTATTATCTTGTTGATTCATGGTATGCCAACTTAGGAAAGTTTATTGCAGCATATCGTGAGAATAGATATCATTTGTCAAAATTTCAGAATCCTTGTACACGCTGCTATAGAGTAGGGCTGTCAACGGGTCATAGATGGCAACGGAAATGGCACCTTCCGTTTCTGCTTCCTATAAGGTTTATCGGAGATGGAAACAGAATCGGAAGTGAGTATTTCCGCTTCCGCATCTATTTCCGCTTTTAAATCGAAAATTGGAAATGGAAACTGAAGTAAACGGAAGTTTCTGCTATCATCATCGCTATATTAAGAAGATATTTAAAATCACTATTACTATTCATTTTTTGATATTTTTTTTTCTAGTAATTAAAAATTTTAAACCTACAAAGTTTTAATATAGGTAAAAATTAATAATCTATGAATTTTGAATTTTGAAATCTATTTTATCTATCAATCTAAATTTATATATAAATATACCTAAACATATGCCATAAAGTTATATTAAAATGTTAGTTTGTGTGTATAGATGGATGTATAAGGTACGTGATCATTCGGAAACGGAAACGGATTAGCGGATGCGGAAAGGAGTATTTCCATTTCCGACTCTTATAATTATCAGAGATTTATTTCCGTTTTCTATAATTTAATGCATGGTTTTTAACGGAGTTCCGTATCCACTAACAAAAATAAAAATAGAACGGATAATCGGAACTCAGGTATCCATTGACAGCCCTACTACAGAAGACCTCAAGACATATATAATCACCAACATGCACAACTTAGGAATGCAGTGGAACGTACTTTTGGAGTACTAAAAATGTGTTTTACATGTCTCAGAACGAGGCCTTATTTTCCTTCTAAAACATAGCCCCACATCTTCATTGCATGTTACACAACTTCATTCTAAGAGAGCAAGGTAATGACAAATATTTTAATGAGAAAAAAATACGACAATTTAGAGATGCAGGTGATCTTGATGTGGATTCTAGTGAATTAGTAGCTAAGGAAGAACTTAATTTGGTGATGAGATATGATGGAAGAATTGCAAACCAATTGTGAGCAAACAATCAAGTAAGTCACTATAACATGTTAGGTAATTTTTTATTTTAACGTATAACTTATATGTTTCTTTTTTCTTGCAGGAAACCTAGGTGGCATTTTGAAGCAACTTCTGAATTTTGAGCTTTATTTGTGAAGAACAATTGAATCATATGGAGTTTGGACTTGAAATAGATTCTATCAATGATCGATCTAACTTTTAGTTTGATATTTTATTGGTGAAATAATTTTTAAATTAAATTTTTTCATTTAAATTTTTTATTTACGCGATGTGCAGATAATCAAGGGGATAATATTGTCATTTATTGAAAATGTGAGTACATATTCTTGTAACCACAACCAAACATTTTTTACTAGAGTATTCCATATTTGACCCTTGATTTGCCAAACAGAAAAGCACCCGAATATGAAATATCCTATTATAGCCGGAATATTCTACCTGCATTTTATTATGTTGCCAAACGGGGGCTAAGCCACTATATCATTGGAGTATTCCACTGCTGAACTGTGGAAAATCGGCTGCTAGTGAATATCCAAAAAAATATATAGCCATAGGGAGTATCTAAGTATGAAAACAAAAATAGAGGAATCTCAAATATTACTTTTCCAAACCAATACCCTGAAAATAGACTAAAAATTAAAATAAAGTAAGATATTACATATATAACAATGAGCAAGAGAACACTGAAACAAGAAAAGACAAGCTTTATGAAATCTTAGGCCTGTTAAGAATTCTAGGATTTGGCAAAGTTTTTTGATTGACCGCGTTGATGTCAGCTCTCTACAAAGTAGTGTGTGGTGCTTATATAAGAATATGAATAAATTTAGATTAGAAGGCTATATATAAGAATAAAAATGAAGTTAAGGACACATCATTTTTTGAAGAAGATACATGTTGAAAGGAATTTTAAAAAATAGAATTGAAGTTAAGGGTACATTACTTTGTTAAAACTTAAAAATGGAGGGAGAGTCATTATTTCATCGAATAATATTGTTATATGCTACATCGGTTAGATATGGATATATATTAGGTGCCTAAAAGAAAATAAGTCTTTCTATTCACTACCAGTTAGTTTTGAGTAGGTTGTTCTTACATGATATTAAAATCAGCACATATCTAACACAATGTTCTTGTCTAATCTTTTGTTATTACTCAATCCTCCCTAATCGTTGCCTATGAGAAGAAGTGCTAAATCTCACATCAGTTATAAATCTATACTATAAAGCACGAATAAAAGAATATTCCCATAGATTTCAGCTGTCCATAGAGAATTCCAGCCGTTAGATTTATTGCTATAATCTCAACCATCCAACTCCCCAGTAGATTTTACTGTCATTTTTTAAACCCGTAATATAAGAATATTGGTCCATTTACCTACCCTTCTTAAAACCGTTATTTTAAACAGCCCATTTGCTTTTCTTCCTTCCCCATTCCCTCCATCATTGGCATTTGGTTTTTGCCTTAATTAATTGGGTTTATGCCTTGTAGGATATTTATGCAATTGTTTATCATGTTGGGCCATGATATCCTTTTCTTTCATTCGTTCAAGGGGTGTAACTCTTAAAATGATCTCTCTCCCCTTCCCCATGTGTAATGCACGCAGCAAAGCATCCTCCTCTCTCTCTCTCTCTCATGCACGGCCCAGAAGAAGCATGTCATATTATTCAGAACCGAGGCCGAGAAGAATCATGCCTCGATCATATATAATACATTATATTAAGATTAAAACATAATGATATTTATATTATTTAATATATTCAATGACAATTTTATGTATATTCACTCTTCCATGAAATACTATCACACTTCAACACCAAATTAATATGTTATATTACAAGACATTCAATAGTATGGTAAGCTGTCTTTAGCATTTTCTAAATATTTTTGGATCCCTATAACCATTCAATATTCCTTATTAATTCTTGCAATCTTCGTATTTCCTTAAAACACCCCCCCAGTCTTTGAGTCTTCCTTACAAATTCACTCGACAGAGACTTCTTAGGGAGCGTTAAAAGGCCTTTAAGGGGCATTTATGTAATTGTAGGGCTACTAAGGAATATAGAGATTGCAAAGACTAACAGGGAATGGAGAAGTAAAAGGCACTTTATTCTGATAAGATTATTAATATATTAAAAAACTCCTTATGATAATATGATTATTAATATAATTCAGATATATACAATATATTCACATTTCACATGATTGAATATATATATTAATGAGATGATATTATAAACTACTTTAACATTTTTTAGAATTGTAGAATTTTATAAAAGTTTAGATATTTTTTATTTATAATTTTATTATATATATTTTTTGCTTGTCATGCATTTGCACGTGTTCTTTAACTAGTAACCAAGTCATATGTCTACAAAAAAACAACACATCTCCATTTATTATCCATGGATTTTATATGAGATATACGAATACTATATGTAATCCTTTACTTGTTGTCCACTATGCATTTGTTTTATCAAAAGGCAAATCACCCCCCCAAAAAGACCCAAGTAGCCCCCACCGTCTTCCCTCCAACTCGTTCAAAACATACACATAATTATATAACAAAGTTACAAAAACCCATGGCCATGGCCCCCATCTCCATTGACGGAAAGCTTCCTCTCCCATCCACCTCTTTATATTCTCCCTTGTCCCCCCTTAAAGAGCCCCACCCCACCCCACCCCGCCTCCCCTTGTTTCCTTCGGCTTCCCATCTCCTCCCTCCGCCACCACCGCCACCCCAACCGGTCTTCCTCCCTGCACACTTCTCCCCAAGATGCCCCACGCCACGCCACCCCACAAGGAGCAGCAAGACCACCACCGGTCCTCCAGCCCGGGCGACCACGCCCCCTTGACCGGGGGGCACGACATCCCGGTACAGGAGGCCTCGCCGCGGGCTTCGGCAGGGAGGAAGCCGCAGGCGCGGCTGCCCCAGCACAAGCGCACCCACGCCGCCGTCTGGTGCGCCGCGGCCCTCTGCTTCGCCTTCAGCCTGCTGCTCATCGCCGCGGGGATCATCACCCTGGTGGTGTTCGTGGTAATCCGGCCCCACCACCCCCAGTTCGACGCCCCCGGCGCCACTCTCAACAGCCTCTACATCGACTCCCCCGGCTACATCAACGCCGACTTCGCCTTCCTGGCCAACTTCTCCAACACCAACCGCAAGATCGACGTGCGTTTCGAGGTGGCGAGCGTGGAGCTCTACTTCCGCGACACGCTCATCGCGGCGCAGGCGCTGCAGCCCTTCGCACAGCGGCGCGGGGAGGTGCGGCTGGAGTCGGTGCACATGGTGACCAGCGAGGTGTACCTGCCGCCGGAGCTGCTGGCGGAGCTGCAGCGGGAGGTGGGCAATAACCGGGTGGTGTACAGCATCCGAGGGACCTTCAAGGTGAGGGGCACCTTGGGTCTCATCCACTTCACCTACTGGTTGTATGGGCGGTGCACGGTGGAGCTCACCCGGCCGCCCAGCGGCGTTCTTGTGGCCAAGACCTGCAGAACTGGGAGATGAGCCGAGAAGGAGGAGGTGGTGGATGTGGGAAAGAAGAAGAAAAGAGGAGGAAAAGGAGGACGAGGAGGAAGAAGAAGAAGAAGAAGAAGAAGAAGAAGAAGAAGAAGAAGTGGGAGAAGAACAAGAAGAGATGAGCAAACGAGAAGGAAATAGAAGAGATAAGCAGCAGCAACAGAAGAAGAAGAAGAAGAAGATCTCTTTTTGCAGTTCTTTCTTATCTTTCTCTCTCCCTCCCTCTCTTGCTCTGTGGAGAGATGGTATGAACATGGCAATTTTTGGCAAACACTCTGTTGCCCATTTCAATGTCTATTCATTTTGTTTGAAATTTTTGCATATATAACTCTCTTACATGTAAAATTGCAAACCATTCTTACAAATACACTAATTTAAATAACCATGTTGAAAGAAATTAGTGTCAAACGTATCGCCTTCATCGCCCTTTGGTCACACTCTGTTAAAATAATTTTGAACATATTAATTTTGATAGTTATGCTAGATAAAAGGAGTACTGTTAGAGTTGCCTCAATCGCAACCGACTACTCGAGGTGAGTTTCTTATGGAAGTTAATGTGTTTACGACGAGATTTTTAAAACAAGTGTGTATATAAAGATGGTAATCTTTTAATTTTATGTAAGGAGATTATACATGCAAATAACCCTTTCTGTAGTACTCATGACTAAGTGATTTGTACAGACTTGATACATAGGGGAAAAAGAGAAAATAAAAAAAGGGATAGTTTCATATTAATTGCTTTGTATTTTAAGTTATAAAAATATCATATTTATGTGCATATATATTATGCCACATAGCCTCTTAATATGTATAATATTTCAAAATTGCTATGGTGATTCCATATTTGATATATACAACTATTTCATTGATGCTACTGAAATACCACATTTGATGGATAGCGTAAGTGGATGAACGATAATAAGCAAGTAAACATGGTACTTAAATGAGAAGAGATCCTCTCAGTACACATTTAGACCGGAGTTTAGTAATATTGAGAAGGAGAGAGCCCAAATATTTACCAAATTTTGAGATCACATAGAAGAATTTTTTGCAATATTTTTTTTGCAATGTTTGACTTTCTTCCTCCTCTCAATATTGTTGGACTTCAATCTAAACATGTACTGAAATGATCTTCTCTCTTATCAAATCTCATATGCAAGAATAGTCAATACAAAATTATCCCAAGAAACATTTTGACGTGTAGTCCCCCAATCAAAATCTCCATCAAAAGAACATATTTCTTTTTCCTAACCTTAACCATATCTTTCCTAAGGCCTGCAACTTGCATTAAAGAGGAGGTCCGATAAGTGTGTGTGAAAGAACTTCGCAGATTGGCAAAGAACAAGCAAAAGGAGAGGCCTTGCCCCCTCCTCTACCCCTTTTCCACTTCTAATGACTTCGTAGCCATGGGCAGCCAAGCATAGGGGACAACAGGAACACTTTCTCCTTTGGACCCCGAAGCTGTTTAGGCAGCAAACTGAAGCCATCCCCATGACCTCCACCACTCAAGAGAAGCCCTTCCTCCGTGGCTTCTTTATAACATGATGTTTGTGTGGGGATATGTCTGAAAATTTAATCCTCAGGAGATTGCTTGCAGGATAGTCCTGGAGATCTTTACTGGCTGAAAGCCACTTTAGCAATAGCAATGTGGAGATTTTGTGTGGGCACCTTTCCAGCTTTCCTTTCTTCATTCCTTAGTGCCTAAGGTAGCCTTAGAGAGTTCAAGTCTGGTCGGTCCACAGTAAAAAACCAGATTTTGGAGCCAGACTGGACCTTGCCGGTTCGGTTTCGCCAATTCTTGCCATTTGCTCTCCCTTAGAACTGGACCGGTTTCAGCCAATTCCAATCTGATTAAGCTGGTTTTGATTAAGTCTGGTCATGTTTAGTATTGTGGTAGTAACCAGCTGGAAAGGGAGCCAAATATGCCAAAAACCTTGGAGGAAGTCACCTGGAAAAGGGAACGTGGGGGAAGAGCTAGTCTTAAGAAAAATGAGAAGGATTCAAAAGGAGAAATAAGAAGAGAAGTATTCAGACTTGCCATTTGAACAGTCAAAACAGTCAAGTGTTGGCGATTCAACTCAGCAATTTTGTGGCAGGGATCCAGATGGTGAAAGTGAATTAGAAATACAGTAATACTTGTTGCACCATATCGAGTATAGCATACAAATACGTTCTTTGAATTTCTTTTTAAAGTCAGCCCCATCATGTTCTACATGTTCCCATAATCCGAACTCTTATTGGCTATGTAAAAATTCAAAAAAAAAAAAATGAGTTGCAATGAATAGTAAAAAAACATTCTTTGAAATTCAATTTTTTTATTTTTTAAAATTTTTTAAGCCATTCGATCAAAAGATTGAGTTATAAGAACATGTAAGAATTGGCAAGACCGTATGTTCAAAAAAAATTTGTGTGCCGCACCCCATAGAGTACAGTAAGTATTACTCTTGGAAATATCCCTTTGTACCTATGAGTTTTGAGTCTACACTGCACATAGTCAATTGTCAAATCATGCGACTCCCTTTTTTGTTATAGCTAGTAATTGGATGATATTAAAGCCAAGCTAGGATGATGTTTGAGCTCAGAAATTTTTCTAATTTTTTTTCTGAACTCTACAATGCCTCTGCAATGTAACTTGTAATATTATAGGGCTTCAGATCTAGTTATCGGGTTTCGAGTATCCTTTTGTGGGTCTTTTTGGAGTAGCCAATTTGGGTATGATTGGCGTCAGCTTGACTTGATGCGGGTTAGTCATTGGCATCCAACTGGACAGACGCCATTAAAGTGCATGCATGCACACCGTGTGGCAAAACCATAGTGGATCTTCTAATTCACGTATGACTTGGACGTGATTTGGCTCTTTTTTCTTGGCAACTTTCCTCCTTGTGGCTCTCTCCCAACTGCATGGAAGCGCCCCACACGATGGAGCCATCAAGGGGAGGAGTTATCCCCGTGAATCTCCTTTCTTTTCCTCACTCTCTCCCCCTGATTTCCCATCTTTAACCCCCCCCCCCTCCACCTTCCTTATTCTTCCTCCTCCATCATCTTCCTTCTCAAAGCTCTCTCCTTCTCACCACCTTCCACCTCCACCTTCCATCTTCCCTCTCCTCCCGTGCGGCAACCGGCATAAGTGAGCGGGCGGTGACGATGGTGGTGGCCCCAGCAGCTTGGTGGCGTGGACGGCAAGGTGGCAATGAGTCAGGGGAGTTGGCGACACGTGGGTGACTGTGGTGTTTGTCGGGTGGCTTAGTGATGGTTCAATCATGCAAAGGGCTCCTTCTGAGTTAGGATGAGTGCAAGACTCTAGCTCAGGTGATGGTTCCTCCTCTAGTGCTATGATCCTTCTTAGAATCCATGCACTTTTGTAATCTTCGTGGTTTCATGTTTTCCCTCTTGTTTTAAATTGAGGGGTGGTTATTATGGGAATGAAGTTTCATGCATGTTGGAGGGGTGGTTTGCTTGGGGGATCGAGAGAAGTTTGGCTGAAACCTAGGTTCAGGCTCTGAACTACGTCAGTTGATGAAGATGCAATTCAAAGAGGTAATCAATTACATTGAAGCATTTCCTCGTAGGTTGACACGTTTTAGAGTAGTCAATTACCTAGCTTAATCAATTAGCCCATAATCACTCAAGCCACTGGAGGTAATCGATTAAGCACCTAATCAATTACACTGAAGCACATCTTCTTCAGTTGACGTAATTCAGTGTAATAGACTACATGCCATAATCGATTATCTATTTTGCTACAAGAGGTAATCGATTACACTGAAGCACGTCATCTTCGGTTGACGCAATTCAGGATAATCAATTACTTGTCGGAATCGATTAGCTGTTAACTGTTGGAGGTAATCGATTAAACACTTAATTGATTGAGTTGATAAGCGTCTTGTGAGTTAGATGCGTTTCAAGTTAATCGATTTTCTATCTAATCAATCATCTATTTTGAGAAACGTCAGGGTAGCTCAACGCATTTCAAAATAGATGATTGAGTGCCCCCGAATAACTGCATTTCATGTGTGAATTAAGTAAAATATTAATAACAGTCTATCTTTAAATAGCTATTAAATATGTTCGTATGCTTCTTGCATGTTTAGCTCATACATGTAGGGGTGATCTTTAAGGTGTGTTACATTTTGGACCCATAGTGACAATATCTAATAGTAGTACACCATGTGCCTTCGTGTATGATGTGACTTATGAGGATATAGGTCACGAGTTAGTCCGGCACTTAGGTGCGTTTCGGATTCGAGCTAGTCCCTAGGGCCCCCGCAATTTATAGCATGAGTCTGGATGTGAGGGAAATCGGCTGTGGGATAGTAGTTGACTATTTGTATGCACACGTGGCTAGGGAACGGACACCGTGTGGACTCACGGACCTCGGTTAGTCCTATTTTTCTCACTGCTACACCTTGTGGGCATTTGGAACTTGCAAGAGTAGACAGACGTGAGGTTTGGCCGTGAAATAAGTCGTCAATGGACGTACTTGGCTATAGAGTATGGAGTTGTATGGAGTTTGACTTGAGAACCGTAGCACAAGTAGATGTGTGTGCCTATGTCACTCTTGTGACTGGGAAGGGGTGGGACCACATGTGGTTGTGTGTTGGCTAGAGCAGCTTAGGCTGCCTGAGGAGTTCCAGACCTGTCTTAGCATGTAATACCTCGATCCTCCGACTCACGATTCTTGAACCGGTTCACCGACTTTGACCAAATTTGTCCTCAATCGAACCGAATTTATTTATTATTAAATAGTTTTAATTAGGTTAAATGTGATAACTCAATAAAACATGAGTGATTTAAGTCTAATTAATTGGGTTAACTAAGACTTGGTGAATATTGGACTTGGTTCCTAAGATGGATGATTTAATTTAACTAGTTGAGTGGATGGAATATTTTAGAAATGACTTAGCTTAATGGTTTGAGTTTGGAGACCCAAATAAGAGTTATTGAACCCTAAAAGATTAGTTTTAAGTGGCCCATTAGTTATATAGGTATGATAGGTTATTTTGGTAACTTGTGGGCTTATTTGTAATTTTCTCCAACCTCTTTATATAAAGGAGAGATGGTATACGAACCCATTTCTTCTTCTTTCTTTCATTCACTCCTCTATCCTCTTTTCACTCTCTCTTAGCTCTTGGGTGGATGAGGTGGTTTGCATGAGTTTGGAGGCTTGGTGATGGTCTATAGAGGCTTTGAAGCTCTTGGGGGTGAGATTTGGAGGCTCTTCTTGAGGGAAAACTCAAGTTTTAGTGTAGACCTACCAAGGTGGGGGGCTTGGAGTTCTTCTTTCCTATCTCTTGATGCTTGGATTGGATCTAGAATATCCTTTGGGGTGAAGGAGATCAAGTTCTAAAGTAGGTTAATACCTATGTATGGGATTTCTAAATTTATCATGTACTTGTTGGTTTAAGTACATAAATTCTGCATGCATATGTGAAAAATGATATTTTTCATGTGAAATTTCTATCTAAGGTCTTTTATATGACCATAGATGTGTGAATTATGCATTGGGTGCCATGTCTTTTATGCACCTCATCTTTATTCCGAGGATAGAGAATGATACATATTTCCTAAATTATCATGGTAAATATAATGTATGGATTGCGACGCATGTTTGAAAATTATTTTAGATTCACACCGAGAAACTCAAGATCTAATTTCATGATTTTTGTTAAGATTTGAGGGAGTTTAGTTTGCATTTGTGGGGATGTGGAACTTTCACCAAAAGTTTACATCTAATGACGTCTCAATTTTGTTTGGGGTGCACCATTTAACTTGAAATTTTTGTACGTGATTCTTGACACATCAATACATGCCTTTACAACATTTCATAGTGTTTGGTTTTGTAACTATGGAGATATAATCTCATCTTTATAGTGATAAACAATGCACATGTTTTCTGACAGAGCACTGATATTCTATTTACTGTGCACTCAATTCTTTGTATTTTTGGCTAAAATTTGGATATGTGATAACCTATAAAGTCAGCTTTCATACCAAAAAATGGATCTCGATTTAGATATATATTTTGTGAGTTATAGCCCTCCAATGTAAAGGTGCACAATACAGGCCGTTGACTATTTCTGCCAATTTTTTACTTACAGAAATGGTCGACTATTTCTACTAAAACGACCGACCCTTTTACTTAAAACAGTTGACCCTTTTTGCCAGAGCTTCTGTTTGGCCCTATTTGGCCAAACGGTCAACTGTTTTTAGCAGTCTGGTCAACCGTTTGGGCTCAGAATAATAAAAACTCGTTATTTTGAACAATTTTGACCACTAGTAGATGCATTTTGACTTAGGATTCATGCATGATTTTTATAATTGATCTAATTATAGTTATTTTATCTATTTAACACTTATGAATCTATGTTCCCATAGCATGCTTTGATCTTATGATTATTTTATATATGATTGGCTTATATTCTTATGATTGGACTAGGATGACCATTTCACAAGCATAAAGATCCAATATGATATATCCTTGGGAAAGGGATATAGGAATTTGGCCATATGATGGAGTTAGGTCAGGACTCGGCTTAGCTATACGATAGGGTTAGATGTCTAAATCCGGCTTTAGATATTTGACTAACCAAGATTAGTGACGGAGTCCACTTGTGTGCGCACCTCGAGTGAGGACATAGACTATATGAGTAGTGTGCCACATACCTCAGCCGGCCTTGCTCTTTGTCACGCTTTCACAAATTTTTAGAGATCCAAAAAGGGCAAAGCGGCATTGAGCGGGTAAGGGATTCTGTGAGATGTTCCAAACCTTATGATAGATATTGATGATGACATTGATGATGATGCTAGTGTAGTGTTCCACGTCATTCCTAGATGATATGATTGCGATTGAAAGATTGATCATTGAATAGATTGAGAACCAAATCCAGAGTGGGTCAGTGACTTATGAATGATACGAATTAGCCCTGGATTGGGCTAGATAAATGATGAATAGAACGTGATGAATGAAAATGATAGATATGTCATAGATGAATATGTGTGATACATATGATGATTATGAATAGGCTTGGATATAGATTTCACAAAAAATGAATGTCTTATGAGATGATCAAGCATGATGCTCACTTATGAACTTAAATCGATATCAATATAAATTTTATGTGATAAGATGATAGACGTGAGATGACTTGCAAATGATTCTCACTTGAGAAAGGAAGGATGACTATATCTAACCATATTTGATTATATGATATTGTATCTATAAAATAACAAAGATGTGAACCATGTGAATGACCCTTTTGGAGATCCTTGACTGGTTTCCAATTGATCATGAATATGATAAATCTTAGATAGTGTTCTAAATTTAGAACTTGGAATAAATGAATGAATGTCATTGATACATAATATGAAATTGAGCATAGATTTAATTGATACAATTTCCATTGAAAATGATTGATTTCTGATATTAAAATTAATTTCTTTATTATTGGTGTTTAGTAGAGATTTCGTGTGCCATCATGGGTACAGGATCCCTAAGCTCTTGTTTATGAGACTCATCCCCTCTTATGGGTGCATATTAACTTTGGAATCAGAGGTGGAATGATTCAGTACGGCCAACTCAAAAAAGAATAATGATATAGATCTCAATTTCAATTTGTATTTTGGACATGTTATTTGCCTATCTTGAAAATTGTGTATAAATGACTCAGTATTTATTCATTTGTATATCTCCACTTGTTAATTTTCTTTTATATACACTAATTACTCCTAGAGAATCATTATGGAATTAGATCTTGAATCCATAACATGTCGGGCCAAGAGAGCTAACCCGAAGTGGTTCGGTGTCCTTTGGATCGGGATATTATAGTGTTGGTATTAGAGTCAGGTCTGACAGTAATTTATGTAAATCAAGAGATTAAAAGTGGAATATTTGTCGATGAGTCATGAGTATATGATATTGCATAAAGAACATGTCTCAAATTCTGGCCTCTTAATCGATTGACCTAAGATATCTTGGTATTAAATTTAATTCTAGAATATCATGACTTGAATGATTTGTGAATTTAAGATCGAATAGATACTATGAAATAATATTGAGAATGATTTTTTTGAAAAATAAATTCATGAATAAATTTTGAATATTGATTTTTTTGAAAAATAAATTCATGAATAAATTTTGAATATTGATTTTTTTGAAAAATAAATTCATGAATAAATTTTGAATTTTGAAGACTTGGGTTGTATTTGGTCTTTGTATTAATGATTGAACTAGTTTTGAATGCTACGAATTTTTACATGGTTTCTTCGTAATAGAACAATTTGGAGAGGATAGACATGTATCCTTAATGTGATATCCGGTAGACATATTCGACTTAAATAGGAGATCTTTGACTACTATTGAAGGTGAATTGTAGGAGCTAATTAGTTGCTTAGCTATAAAGTGTTTGAAATAGAGGCAGATTGAAAATTTGATGGTAATAATTGGTAGAATCGTAATAGCACTTCTTATGAACTGCCTCAAGTTTGGGGCCATAGTGGCTTTGTTAGTGAAAGAATGATCATAAAAGGAGAGATGGATGTCTGCTATGGAAGGTTTGAGAATTATTGAAAGAGTGATACATGGGAATCTGGATATAGTACCCATTCTTACCACTTAACTCAGCAAGGTCAAAGAAGGAATTTGATATAGCCAGATAGAGCGATATACTGAACTCAATAAGAGTGATGGTGAGGATTTAGAAATTTGACCAGGCCTATGGTATCGGTAAAAGAGTACCCGATACGTCTGTATAAATGGACTTGAGTATGAAATCATATAGTTTCTCTCGAGTATAGTTGAAGACATGATTACAGAAATAAGAAATGGCAAGATTAAATTCATGAGTATCTGTTAATGACGGCAAGATAATTAGATAAGATAAGAGTTGAAATATGATTCATGATTAGTAAGATGGTTGATTCAATCAATAAGAATGAGATATAATTGTTTAACTCACATGACTGTATTGTTGACATAAACATGTGAAGAAATTCAGAAAAGTCGCATGTTCGAGAAAGACATGGATAGACAAGATAGGGTAAGATCAGTGAGTTAACGGTTAAGAATAATAACCGTAATAAACATGGGCATTAACTGAAGGCTATGCAGGCTATGTGTTGATTCTGAATATTTTAAAAAGTTCTTATATGATCGTTGGTAAACCGAGAAGGATTCATAATGTTCTGACAAGAGTGGCTTAATGAGGTATTGTGAATGGGCGAGTGTTTCAAATGAAGGATAACTAGATAAGAATTTGCTTGACTCGGTTTATAGACTATAGAATGTTAGATCGACTTATCCCTTATATGCTGGGAGTTATGGCGCATCAGCCATTACAAAAGATCCTTCAAATACTAAATGACTGTCATAAATGTCTCTTTAATTCCTAGTCAACATCTCTTGTAACTCCCACATATATATTCTCCTTTCTAAGTTTGAATTAATGTTCCAACAAACCTCCATAATACAAATCTCCATAATGAAAGATTGACTTGCGTTGATAGCTTTCCACGAATTTGATCTTTAATCCAATCATTTTTTGCATCTTCCTTCTTCAATCTTCTACATGTACTTTGACTTAGATTTCTTCTGCAGTGAACTTTTGCAAAAGAGGCTTAGCAAACTTGATCATTGCATCTTTTATCTCTAGAATCATTACAATTCTTCGTAATGGCTATTTTCAAACTAGTCTTTCCATCGTCTACGTTTCTTCTAATTGGACACAATTATCAAACCCCTTCGGGCCTCACTACAAAATAAATTCTTGAAATATTTTCTTGACCTTCTACTTTTCGATTTTTCATTTTGACTTTAAATTACTCTTTTACCTAATTACTTCTTTAGCACAACTCTCCTTGAATTAGTATCCGGACACTACTGCCTCCTTGCACTAGACATTTGTGTTATTGCGCACCACCAATGCACTTTGATGATACAATCTACAACTTGCATTTTAGCTCTACACACTTCTACCTTTAGAAAACTTGTTGCATCATGTCATATAACTCTATAGGCACTCCCAAACAAAAATGCCACGATTATAGACAGATGTGCATTTTCATCAAAGGAACACTTTAAGAAAATTTCAAGCCAACAATTATAGCACGCATCCAAGAAAACCATAGACAATTATATGGTTGAACCTAGACCTAATACCACATTGTAATTTTAAGGGAAAATTCCTCAACTTGCAAGGTCATTAGTTTCAACTATTAAAGATGCACAAGAAAAATGTGTCTTCCTATCCCTTTTCTTATATGAGAAGACTTACAAATATTATAGTTACAGGCTTATAGCATGCCCTTTCTAGGCATGTAACTCCTCAAAGTATGCTATTATCTCACTTTCACTCGAGGCCTAAAATTTTACTCCTAGTGACCGATGCACATGATTCAACATCTTTTGTAACTCCACCAAGTTTGAATGAACATTCTAGTATCAATTCCCTGGATGCCAATAGCTCCTTTGAATTATAGGAAGGTGGGCCTAAAATTTTTTGAGAAGCGATACTATTCTTCTCTTATCGTCTTTAGGTTTTTAGTTTTTTTGGGCTGAAGGTTTCTCACTGAAAGCTGCGGAATAAATGGATTGAAGGTAAAAATAAAAATCAAAGCGAAATTATTATTCCTATTTCTACTTCTGAAATGGAGAATAAAGTAGACTAATGCGTCCAGCATTGCAGTAACGAATTATTTTGGATCTCATTTTTGTTTACTTCCGATCAATGAACAAATTAAAGAAAGAATGCCGTATGGAAAGAGACGAGATAAGATGCAAAGGCCAATGTGGAAGAAACGATGGGCAGAAGCCAACATGCTAGAGTCAATTATGTTTCTTTCTATTGGAACAATTATAGCATCGCCTTGGCATATCTAAGAAAGATGTGCCCCATCTTGGGGAAGGGGGGACGCTTAAACTTCTTAATTAGTAGGTAAAACTAAAATCCAAAGAGATAATGAGATAATGACTACTGTGGATGTTAATTGAAGTAATTTCTTATTTTTTGATTTTTTTAAATATTTTTCACGTATTCAAATGATTATGATTGAATTTCATGATTAGACGATGAAATTTAAATTTCAGAGGATCAAAAAATCTTAAGAAGAGTAATTAAATATTAAAATATTTTTTATTTTTATTTTAACATGGAGATGGAGGAGGATTTCAGATGGTGTCAGATACTTTTTCAGAGCATATTCGATTCTTTTCCATATATAAATTATCATACATCAATATATACACAATTATTAGAGATTCAGAGACGAGAATGAGTAAACTTAGCTCTAATAGTTTATTAGATGCATATTATCATATTTTATATCTAACTTTAAATTTCAAATTAATTGAACCAAAATATCAAATATCCTTTTACAGCTCTACTTAAAATGGAAAGTATTTGTGCACCAAAAAATAAAATGAAAAGTGTTTTTAAGTGTGGGAAGGAGTTTTTATCAAAGTTGAGTAATACTTGCTGCACCAGATCAGTGTAGCAAGCTAAGTCATCTGGCAATGCAAGATGTTATTAGTCCATATGGACAGGTTTGGGCAATTTTTCATGGGTGGACTAGACAAATATTAAATACGGTACAAGATTCTAGATCAGTGCAGCAAACTAAGTCATCTGGCAATGCAAGATGTTATTAGTCCATATGGACAGGTTTGGGCAATTTTTCATGGGTGGACTAGACAAATATTAAATACGGTACAAGATTCTGGACATGATAAATACATGTGAGTATAATAAATATTTTGTGGACATGACAAATATTGTTTGACATACCTACGAATTATTTATTATACCTGAAAAATATTTATCATACCTATATGCGCACATGTGCAGGGATAACAAATATTTTTAAGTATAATAAATACTTCGTGGACATGACAAATACTATTTGTCACGTCCACAAGACGTCCACAAAATATTTGTCATGCCCACAAATCTATACCCATATATATAAAGATGACAAATAATTTTCAGACATAACAAATAATTCGTGAGCTTAATAAATAGTATTTGTCATGTCTACGAAGTATTTATCATGTCCAAATATATTTGTCATGTCCGAAATCTTACATTACGTTTAACATTTATTTGGCCCACCCATAGAAAAAGATGTCCAACGTATGTGACATCTATCTATGTGAACTAATAACATCTTGCATTATAAGATGACTTAGCTTGTTGGATTGACCCTCAATGTAGCAAGTATTACTCGTTGAAATTTTACTTTTTCTATGTTGGAGTGTACTCCTTCTCTAGAATGATTTGTTGCATCCCATATCACTGAGCTAGAACCCATGTGCCCCACATTAAGTGCACCCCAATGTCAGCAAAAAAAGAATAAAAAAAGTTAAAAACAAAATTATACTTTTGAGAGTGTCAAGATACTGAGCATCAAGAAACTCTCAAAAATATAAAATCTTATATTTTTTTAAATTTTTTATTGACGTTAAGACACAGTTGATACACGAAGCAGCTCATTCCAGCTCAACCACGTGAGATGCTGTAAATCATTCTCAATCCTTCTCTTCTTCCTTCACTGTTCACCTATACACCTCGCAGCAGAGAGCCACAAACTTTTACCGCCTCACCCACTTTTCTCACGCGCAGCCCGCCGCGCCCGCACCACGCGACAGGTGGGTTTCCCTTCTCCAAGCCACGTACGCATTGCGCTCCTCCATGCAGCCGCCTTCTCCTCGTCATGCTCCCTCCTCACCCTCACCCCACCCCCCCGGCCTCTCCACTCCACCCTACGTCTCCGCCTCTTCCTCCTCCCATTGCGGGATCGCTTCTTTCGACACTAAGGGGCAGCAGAGTCTAGCGTGGGGGTCGGTTGGCGTTCCGCGGCATGAAGGTTCCCGTGGGCTTCCTCGCCAAGCTCTGGAGCTTTGTGTCGTTCCTGCCTTTCTTCCTCATGCTCCTCATCCTGGGGATCGTCAAAGGTAATGCAAGGGGGGACGATGTTGGGACTTATTATCTGGTTTCAGAGCATGTGTTTTAGATGTTAGCACGTCGCAACATGGGTTACGATTTTGAGTGTGATTCCACACCCTTGTTGATTGGCATATAGAAAGTTAGCATTTTGAGTATGATGGGGTACCCCTGTTGATTGGCATACATGAAGTTACGATTTTTGAGGATGATGTTGTGGGCCTTGAAAGATGCACCCCCATCTGTGTGGGGGTCTCTTTGTATCTCCACCAACCACGTTTGGTAGAGTTTTTTTCCATCAACTGTGTAGGAAAGGAACAAACTTGATTATTTGCAATGCCAAATGGATTTATGTTGCTTTCAAAAAAATGGGCTTATGTTCCCTGCGAAAAACATTACCGTGTTGTTGTGGGGGAGATGGGCACCATGTTCTGTGAATTCCTTTGCTTGCAGTTAAGAGTCTTTACCTTGGGAGATTGGACGTGTATACAGGATCGTTTTGTGCAGACTGGGGATTGTTCATATTTTTCTTTGACCGATAGTTGCCTTTGGAAGAGCAAGTATCCTACGGCCAAAAATTCCTCTTTCCCTCTTCCTCTGGACACTTACCAAAGATGAGGGGTCCTTGAGGGTTGCTCCTTAGTTTCATGAACTCGAATTGTGTAATCAGGAAGGTAGTTTTCTGCTAGACAACTTGTCCAAAGTTACCTTCGCCAAGTACATGGCCTACATTAGAGGTGGTTGATGTCGGGCTGGCGTCTGGTCAGAAAACCTTGCCAAATCCTTGAATCCTTCATTTATTCTAGCAGATTCCATATTGAAGGATATTGTGTATCTTGATGTGGGTCTCCCTCTCCACAATTTTGATGTAAAAGTCTGGCAGTTTTCAAGCAGCACACCATGGTGGAAATGAGAATACTGGAGGTTAAACAATATTCCTGTAGAATTTAATATTTTTTTTATTTCTTTTCTTTTGCAGCTGCAATAATTGGACCCTTGGCCGCTGCTGTTATCATGGTTGGGAATTCTGCTGTAGTTATCGGTCTTTGGCCTGCTCACTTCATCTGGACCTACTTCTGTGTTGCAAAGTATGAATCCTTTTCTTCATTGCTCAAACATTTCCATGGCATGTATACATCAAATCAAACAAAAACAGGCGAAAATTCAGTGCCCACAGATGTTGACAAGAATCATAAACTTACCTGCTAGATGGTCATTTCATGGGAACAAACAAGCTACATTACATTGGCATTTACTTTATTCTTTGTTTTCTGCCCTATGGGGAGACCCATAACAGCTCTTTGTTTTTGTCTCTGGCAGAACCAAGAGACTTGGACTGGTCATGAAGATGGTGGTCTTACTTATTTTACCAGTACCAATGCTTATCTGGCCAATTTTTGGCATATTAGGGAGTGTTCTAGGTGGATTGAGTTATGGATACCTTGCTCCTTTGATTGCAACCTTTGAGGCTGTTGGAGAGGAGGTCGTTGACAAGCTCTACCACTGTTTTGCAGTAAGTTTACCCTTCCTTAGAAGTCAGAAGACAAGTCATTGTAGTTTTAGGTACATTGAGTAAGACTCAGGTGAGATACCACTACATGCGACTTAATTTCCTCTACATGTCCACTTTTGATGTCTTCCAATTCTGCAGTCCTCCTACCAATTGTTTTACCCAAGTGTAACACATGATTAACCACTGGTAATTGGAAAATACTACTTGTAACCCTTTAGGTAATCCTCACATCTCTGCTGACGACCTGTAATAGCTACAGCATGTTCATTGTGATGATCTGAAAACTTAATAAATGGTGGAGTAAGGAGCACCATAAGGGAATAAGAGTAACATTAAATGTTGGTTACTTACAAGCATGGTATGCCACATAATAATTATACACAAATGTCAGGATGGTTGCATGAGCACACTCGAGGGAGCCTGTACAGTGGTCAGGGACTTCACGGATTTTTGCTTTCACTCATACTTCTCTTATATGGATGAACTCAGTGAGAAGGTTCCAGAGGGGGAGAAGCCTTTCAACATTGTGTAAGGAAATTTACCTTTCTCTTTTTGGAATAACTGGTTTCTCATCTTCTATCCGTGAACAACAAAATATTGTACTAGGTTTACTCTGTCTTAAACTTTGATTGCTAGTTAAACGCTCTTAAGCTCGTGATGACCTTTTCATCTATATTATTTTGCCTCATTAACTATGAAGTACAGTTAAGTTTCTCTGGCTTCATCTTTCTTCAACATAGCATTGCTTTTTGAATAGCAAAATGCATAGAATGTTTAGTTGTTTTTATCTTCATCATTTTCGCTGTTCAATTCCTGAGTTTTTACATTCTTCAGTCAATCTCTCCTTCTACTTTTCTTCCTGATGCGACTTTGGAAGTAGTACTTGAACCAGTTGAACAATGTCAAACATAGAGCTTAATAACCTTATCCTTATATCATTTCCAGAACTTAGTCACTAATGTCCAAAATTCCAAATATATCCTCACATCATTACTGGAACTTAGTCTCTAATGATCCATATATTCAAATGAGATTCCTTATACAAATCTAAGGAGTTTTGGCAAAATGATTTTGGTCCATAGCAGGACCTTCTGAATGATCTTATAGAGCCAGGGTGAAGTTACAAAAAAAAAAAAAGAAGAAGGCAGCCTACTTTCTGGCATATAACTAAAACATTATCACTGATATATATTGTCACGATAGGAACTGTAAATTTTGTCTTGCTAAAAAATGGCCAGCACCATTACCATTCATATTAAGGTGACAAAATCTGAGTTGGCATCAATATTTTTAGACTGTGTAATGTATTCAGGATGATGAGTTAATAAAGAAAATATTTTCCTTCTGTTAAACTCCCACGCTGAACATTTTTAATCATCTCATACTTATGATCCATATCTATGGATACATATAAAGAGAATCATATAAGTAGAACCTCAAGTCTCAAATCACTGCCCACCTCAGTTTCAATATATATTGGAAAGGGATATTTCATGCGGACAACTTCAATTTGAATTTGCCTCCCTACTCAGTATGGCTTTGGGAAAAATAATCTGGAGTTGTCTCAGATAATGCAGGACTGTCCTCTCATGGTTTATCTGAGGCCTCCCGAGAATATTCTTGACATCCAAAAGGTATAACCAGGGGCCAGAGTTTATCCAACACCATCCCAGTTATCCTCGACCTCCAGAAAGCATGGTATCAGACATCCCTCAAATACTGTTATAAGATGCATTTAATCATCTTTCTACACATGCCTAAACAAAAACTTGTCCTAACAGATCTACAATTGGTTTATCTATGAGGATGCATCTTGGGGTAATACGACAATGGAATGGGAGAACTTGTGATGGTGGATGCATGTTATAGAGGCTCCGCAGTAGAAACTGGAGATTGGTAAGTCATGATGGTTCCTTGTGCTCCACTCAAGGATCATGATTTTGAGTTGAATCCTCTCACACCTGCAATGGTAAATCAAAGGTACAATAATAGCTGTTTGTGAAAATAAGTCCAAAATTCATAGAAAGTGCAGGAGTCCAAAAACTTCGAACCACATTCAGGGGGCTTGGCCCAGTTATTTGGTCTCATGGCGCATGACAAGGAGTTTTCATGCTCTGATGAAGAACATCTTTGTTGGGTGGTTGCACTGAAAATAAGCTAATGTCCACTTCATCTGTGCTTGTAATACCTTGTACAATAATATGTTAAATAGACTAAATCAGCAGATTACCAACAACACCAGTTAGTCACTTTTCGGAGTTCGAGTTGGAAAGAACTCTAAAGTTAAGCATGTTCGATTGAGATAAGTTCCAAGATGAGTGACCTTCTTGTGAAGTTTACCAACTAGTACAATTGTTGGGTCAGTTAGCTAATTGGGTCATTATGAATGATATCAAAGTCACGAACTAGCCGGAAGTGTGGGAGTTAAGTGCCACATAGGGCAATGTGCTACACTATGAAAGAGCTACCCTAGAGTGTGAAGCTGCATAGTAAGAGCCACCTCTTAAGCCTGTGGGGGCCACCTCTAGAATCTTACATGCCTAGTAGATTGATTGTTGGCTATGTATAATATGGTTCTGACAAGAACGTAATAATTCTAAAAAGGGTAAATTGTAATACCTTATATAAGAATATGTTAAATAGACTAAATTAGTAGACTACCTATAATACCGGTTAGCCATTTTTCGGAGTTCGAGTTAGAAAGAACTCCAAAGTTAAGCGTGCTCAGTTAGGAAAAGTTTCAAGAAGAGTGGCCTTCTTGGGAAGTTTACCAACTAGTATAGTTGTTAGGCTAATTAGCTGATTGGGTCATTACAGAATGGTATCAGAGCAGGACCTATGTAGTACGATACAAACTGGTTCGGGGATGAATCACGCGGATGCTGGTGAGCCTGTGTGATCCAGTCATGAGCCAGGTGGAAGGAGATGACTACTCATAAGAAAGGACTACATGTAGGAAAGGACTGCTCGCGAGTGACGTGGCATAGAGACACTACGGCGTAAAGCCATCATGGTGTGGAGCTACCACTGAGTCTAGGGCTGGGGCGAGATTGAACCAGATTAGTCCTGTATTGAAAAATGGAAAAAAGTTATTGACCTATACATGTGGGATGTGTATCCATAATTTATGCGCCTTTTGAGGACAAAACTGTGTGCTTAGCTCAAAGTGGACAATACCTCACAAGGGTTGGATAGGACCATTATAGCTTCCTTGCAGGTGAGGAGCACGGACAAGTTGAACGAACATCGGACTTTTGTTGAAACATACAAGGCATGCGTCCAACCCTGTGCATACTAGAGGAGAAGACGGGCCACCTGCAGGACTTGCCTCCAGTTAGCCAGGATGGTATAGCCTACGGCAAGAATGCCTTAAGGGACAACCTCCTCCAAGAAGCCGCTCGCACCTAGCATGGCCCTTTGCCATTGCTAAGTCCGGCTCCTTCCTTAGAGGAACTCGCCGGCGCGACAGGTCACAGCTAACTGCGGTGGCTACACAACCGAAGTGTGGCCAAGGGGGTCCGGTCAAGTGGAATCGCAACCCAATTGCCCACCGGATATAGTCCGACTCCATCGATTATCCGCAACTTAACCAACTTCACAAACCATGCCACCCCTCTCGACACCCCCGAGTAGTCAAGGCTTTGTGAAAAGCCTAAATAACAATTTTGGTCGTGACATATAGCAAGGAGCCATCAGGCCAAAACTGTATGTGCATAAGAATGATGTCCTCACAGTGTACAACATTTCTTAACTATATAAGTTTGCATAAATGACCAAGTCCTCCAATAAGACATCACTTCCATGATAAGGAAGAGAAATGCATACAGTTTTTCTGACTTTAAGGAAGAAACCAATAGGCTGCATTATTCAGACCGTACATCTTTGGAGTATCTGTCTGCACAAGGGTATTTGGAAGGATACTCCTGGAATATCTTCTCTTGAGATTCCCCTAGGGCTTCGGGTTATTTTAGTCAATCAGTCATATGTCCAGTTCCCTTAAACATGATCCATCAACACAGTTCAAGCTAAATTAAAATAGAAAAGCATCAACTACTTACCATCAGTATAACAAGTGATAGGGGCATCAATATTTAGAAGTGACATTCAGATCGTGATTGGCAATATCGGCACTGATACCGATACATATAGGCAAATACGTATCGGTATCGGTTGGTACTGATACCAATATAGGGGTACCCCGATACAAGTCATTAAATTAAAAAAAAATGGTAAAGGCCGGTACTGGCCAGTATCAGTCCGGTACCACCGATACTGATGCTGGTACATATTGGTACCAGTATCAACAGATACCGAGACCGGGTACCAAGACTGCCATCCTTGATTCAGATGGAACTTAGGAGGTGAAGGATCTACACTTGCTCTTATAATTTAGTGATTCTTAAAAACTCTCAGAAGTAAGGTTTGCAGAATTAGGACCAGGACTGGAACCAGAATCGGTCAGTGTCAGTTTTGGGCTCAAGCCAGGATGGAACCAGCTGAACTGGACAGAATTGGCCAAGACTGGCTGGTTCAGATTGGACCGGGCACTGCCAATTCTGATCCGATTCTACCTCTTCCAGTTTGAATAGGCCAGTTCTACAAACCATCATCAGAAGGCACACTACTAAGATCAACTGAAGGAGCATATTCATTGTAAACCAGAACAGAAACACAGGAGGTGGGGAAAATAAGTTCAATATCAAAAATTTTGAAGATCACCTTTCTTTTCTTTGTTTCGTTTTCTGAAAGTGAACTGCAAAGGATTCATCAAAGCAAAAGATAAGGAGTACATGTATGTAGTAGCCCAGTCACGAGTGGACAAGAAGAGAAGGCTACCTATAGGAAACGGCTACCCAAATGTATAGGTAAAATTATGCCAATGTGGAGTTAACATATGTGGATCTACCATTGTGTCTGATGGCTGGGACAAGGATGAACCAGGCTGGTCCCAAATTGGAAAATAGTAGGCTATAAGATATGGGGAAGAGATGGTAAACCATGAGCAAAAGTGGAGGACTGCATGTTGGAAAGCTTCTCAAAAGTAGGAGTAAAAATATGCCATTCTGAATTTGTACGATGAGCATGAACCGAGTTACTCTCACATAGAGAAAAAAAATGGGTTACCAAGCTACTTAAGGGGCACTTGGGTCCATAACTTGTGAGGTGTCTTTTAGAAATAAAAACATGCTGGTTGGTTCTAAAGTAGACAATACCTTACAAGGGTCAGATTAATTTATTACTAAAGTTATAGATACATGCCCCTGCATAAAATCTAGTAACTTTTTCTCGTTTCCCACTATGTGACTAATCCAGTTCATCCCTGCCCTAGGCCTTAGATATACTAGTAGCTTGTAATGATAACTCCATATTGGCATGTTTTTACCCTTATGTGTGTAGTCCTCTTCTCGTGCTGGGCTCATGACTAGGCCACTACAATGCATGTCAAAAGCCAACTCCATTCCTCCCCACCCCCCCCCCCAAAAAAAAGAAAAAAGAAAAAAAGAAAAAGGTGCTCTCATCCAAACGATCCCTCCATTTACAAAAGCTTTCCCATAACAGATCAAATAAAATACTTCCTAAAAGACTCACCAAAATGGTGTGATGTTATCAACCAATAAAGACTAAATAAAATGCTTGATCATAGGTATCATAATTCAGTCCTCCTTGAGTTAAAGGCATTCTCTAACATGGACACCAATGAAAGACACTAGCCCTTTGTTCTACTCTTTCTCTTGAAAATCTAGCCATTCCTCTTCCCAAATGGTCCACACTACGCCATGCAAAACTAACTAGTAAACCCATACCCCCACCCCCCCACCACAACCCCCCCCCAAAAAAAATAAATAAATAAATAATCCATGCTCCTTTCGTAATGTTGTACTATTCTAATCCTGTTCATAATGGGATGTGTAATCCCATCCTCCTGCCACTTGGATTAGTATTTATGTGAGTCCTACTTAGATGAGGATTGTAGATATAGTTCTATTTGGTTTAGTGTATGTGTCCTGTTCTCATTCACACTAGGCAGGAGTCGTCCTCCTTGAATTGAGAATTGCCTTGAGGCTGTTGCCTTAATGTTCCATGGAGAAGTTTTCATTGTTTTCCCTGCTACATTACACGACATCAGTGTGACTGATCTCAGTATAGAGTAGATGCTGAGTCTCTTTACAATGATCCTTTCACTGCTGTAGATGCTCCCTTCTCATAGCAGAGATCAAGCTCTCTCCGAGCGGTGTTTTATTGTCCATCGGCTTGGAGCTTATTTTATTGTACGTCGGCTCCTTTCTGAGATTGTCATTCTTGTCCAAGGGTTTTTCTGCGTGCTAATTTCATTGAAGCAATCTGTTTCTTTATTTGGAGCTTCTTTTGAACATTTTATGGTCCTTTCTTCCATTGACTTCTTTCTTGGTGGGTAGCTTCTACATCTACAAATACTCTCCTCCTTACAACTGTTGTTATTCTTCTTGAACTTTTTCTTTTGTGATCCCCAGTTCCCCACTATTACTGATGTGCTAGTTTTTTATCAACTCAACAGGCTAAACACACCACTTTGCTATGGTAGATTCCACAGACACTCCAATCAGCTGGTTTATTTGATGGTTTTGCTCTTTTTGCTAGGATCATCTACATGCAATGTTTTCTGCACGATTTTGGCATTACTTTTCCAGCTCATATACCTTTCCATTATGCTTACTGGAGCAATATGGTCTTCCATGAGTAGATAAAGCCTATTAACATTGGCTACCTTTTTTACTATCTTCTTTAATTCTCTGGCACATTTACTCTTCCTCCTATTGAGTAAATCACTGACCTCTTGGTGAAGGAAACTTTTTTTTAGAAATTCAAGGAAGGCCAACTTTCCCTAGATTTAATACAATAAACAAGGGTAGATGCGGAGAAACAAGAGAAAAAGGAAAAATCACTAAAAAAATCAGATTTGGGACCAAGAATTTAAAAAAAAATCCCCCCCCCCAAAAAAAAGAGAAAAGAACTATCCCTTTGCTGCCTGAGGCAGTAGGAGCTTAAAAGTGGAAGGATGGCAATTTGTACCCAATACCGATACGTATCGGTATCAGTACCGGCCGGTACCGGCCCATTTTGGCTTGGCACCGGCCAATAGGAAATATTTTTTTAACTATAAAGATTGGTATTGGGATACCCCCCATATCGGTGTTGGTACCCATCGATACTGATACGTATCTGCATTGGCCGATACTGGCATCCATGAAAGCCTGCTGCCCATAGGGGACAGCAGGTCCGGAAGACCCTAAAGGGGATGCTTCCCCTTCTTTCCTTGGTCGTGGCATCCCTGCAACGCCTCTTTGCCTTCTCCACCTGTTTTTTTTTTTTTTGCAAAACAAAGGGGGCCTCACATTTGCATCAGTGGGCCAAATCAAATGCTTCCAAGTGGAGCTTCTTCACCGCCTCATCACCACCGCTTCTTGCTTCATTAGCAAATGGACAAATAAGAGGCCATGGACGCTTCGGTCAACCAGAGGCTGCCACCTAAGCTATGTCAAATTGGGAGGTCCAATGAGGGCTGCCACTTGGCAGCATCCCATTGGTTAGGCTACCTAATACAAAGGTCAAACCTAGCATCATATGCCTTTCATACCCCTCAACCTTTTTCATAGGCGTATACATTGGATAAGTATAATGTTTCAAGCCACATAACAGACTAATAGCTCAATTGAAGAGGGCAAGTGGATCAGTGGAAGGTGTGTGGATGGAGAGCGACCTAAAGGTGTCTAAGACGGAAAGGGGTATGGCGAACGACCCAAAGGTGTCTATGGAGGAAGGGGCAAGAGTGGCTGTGAGACTTGATTTTTGATCTATCCTTTTTCTTTTGAAAAGAATTTAAAAGATTTAGATTTTCAAAATAATCTCTTTTTGCTTTAAGTGTAGACTTTAAGAACTTAGGATTAGCTCTCAGTGAGTCTAGGGTTTTGGATCAAATAGGTGGATCTGTGAATGCAACCTCTCCCTACTGACCTCGATCAGTGTTAATTACGCCAATCACCGATTAGCAACCCTTAATTAACCGTCTGTTGATGCCCTTGAAATAATAACGTACTAAAGATTGGAGCATTGAATCACACCATAAATCAAACACATCATTTGATTGATCTTTGCATTAAACATCTTCGAACTTGATATTCATTTTGAATCCTTTTTTAGAATCCTAAATGACCTTAAAGGATGTCACCTCACATGGAGTGTGTATGAGCTTGAGACCCTTAAAGGATACCAAGTGGACATGCCTTGGGCAAGATTCTTCTTAAAATCCTTAAAGGATACTTTTTGGTTTGATAACATCCTTTAAATATCCTTTATGAAACTCCAAGAGTTCATGAGGATTCCTTAAGTGCAAAAATCTATTTCTTCCCTCTTTTATCTTTTTGAAGATTTGAAAGAAAGAGACTTGAGACTTGATCAATGGGGCATGATAGCCACCACTTAACCAAGACAATTCTTTAAAATAATGGCCCTCCAACCAATATAAAGGGACCGAAGTTAATTGACTTCAAATCTGATTTAAATCAATTAATAATTTCAGTGAACACATGAAATAGTCAAATTGAACACATCCTTAAGTCATGCACAATTTCATTAAGTATGTTCCTCGCAATTACACTTTGGTCATTATTACATTTGGTCAAATCAAACTTCGGTCATCCCATCGATGGGAATGAACCACAAGTTTACAAGCCTATGGCCATACCCACAGTGGGAATGGAGCAAGAAAAAGACTTTGGTTATCCGACAGTAGGAGTAAACCGAGATTTGAACTTATGGTCACTCTAATAATAAGAGTGAACCAAGAATGTTATGGCCATCCACCGGTAGGAATGGCCATGATATAAACTTTGGTCATCCTAACCATAGGGATGAATGAAGAACTTAATGGCCATTCCAATAGTAGGAATGGACCAAACTTGAGGCTATTATAATGGTAAGAATGGACCAAGAATTGAGTTTTGGTTACCCCAACAATAAGAGCGAACCAAGGAAACTTATAGCCAACCCAACGAGAAAGGACCATCATTTTATTAAACTTATGACCATTCTAGTAATAAGAATGGACCATTGTTTTCAATGGATGGACTTCCAAGATATTCCTAGTCTCCTCCAAGAGTGGAATGAGATTTCTCCAATCCAATCTGAGCACAAGATCTGGTCTCTGTTCTTACCAGCCATGCTTTGGTCCATCTGGCTTGAAAGAAACTCTAGAATTTTCAGTCAAACATTCAACCAAATAGATCATATCTTGGCTAAAGCTGCGAGGTGGACTTATAATTGGGCGAGAGCTGTTGGGCTTCTGTACAACATGGAAGATTCTTCTTTGATACTTACTGTTATGAAGCTCAAGAAGCTTTTTTTGTAATTTTCCTTATTATCCTCTGGATAATTCTGTAACATAGATTGAGTTAGTGTTTGTATTGACTTCGGTCAATGTGTAACCTCTTTACCTTATCAATGAAATGTGACTAATGATCACCTTCAAAAAAAAAGAATGGACCATTGTTTTATTAAACTGATGGCCATTCTAACAATAAGAATGGACCATAGTTTTATCTTTATTTACATTGCATAAGAATATATTATTGTCCAACTCTTCCACGCACAGTGTTGAGGCTTCAAATCTGTCCACGGGCGGAACTTGAGTGCTTGGACAGCGTTTCTTCTCCTTTTTCTTCAAGAAAAATCCCTCTAGAGTCTCCCCCAAAAGTCTCTCCTTGACCTTTTGCAGCAGCCCCCCCTAAGGGGTATTTATAGGGTGAGAAAAGAGGGAGAAGAGTGAGAAAGAGAGATGGAGAGGTGGGTGTGGTGGCACCCCCCAGCGGTGGGGGGATCCACCGGTGGGGTGGAGTGGGGGGAGCCACCGGTGGCTCCTCCTCATCCTCCTTTTTTTTTTTTTCCCTTCATCCCCCCCCCCTTTTTTTTTTTTCCTCATAGAAAACATGCTCAGCAGTGGCTTCATTAAGGATAGCCAGAAAGATGATGTAGCTGCTTCATTTAAGAGAAGAGCATTTCATAATGTCTGACTGAAATGCCTGGAGAAAGGCCACTTTGTTGGGTATTGTTGGAATGCTCTAGTCTGCTGGAAGTGCGGGAGAGTAGGCCATTGAAGTTGTTCTTGCTCTGAGTTTGTGTCGCAGGACATGGTTCAGGTTACTTAGAGTGCTGATGTTCGAGGTAGGAGAAAAGGGTCCTCTATTCAAGTTGTGTGGTTTCCCAATGACAACCAGAATATGAATTCTTCCAAGGGTAGTCTGATCCTGCTGGTTTCAGAAGGCACTTCTTAGAAGAATTTGTTATTGGGTGAGTTACAGAAAACCTTTTCCATTTGAAAAGTTACAGAGAATCAGTAGGATGAATGAAAAGAAGGTTCTTCTTCAATGTCCATCTGCAACAAGTTTACACCAATTTCTATCGAAGAAAATCTATTTCGTGTAATGAATTTACCGTCCTTTTGTATCCATGGAAAATTATGGAAGACATTGAGATGGCTGAACAGGGTGTCTCCAAATGGTTACGTCTGGTAGGGCTTCCATTTCCTCTTTGGGATGTGGAGGTGTTTCATACTATTGCATCCAACTTTGGGGTTATGAAGGAGGTGGACAGTCAAACAGTCAGATGGGAGAGCATGGAGTATGCAAGGATCCATGTTGAAATAGTGGTTGGTACGGATATTCCAAACTATTTCAACCTTTTGTGGGGCAATCTTGGTGTGTGGGTGTCGTTATCCTTTAAGGAACTAGAGAAGCTGCATTCTCCATGAACCTATAAGGAAGTTGGTGAGGCACTAGATTTACAGAGCTAGGGCTTCTTCTGGTGGTTCCCCAATTGACTGAATTGACTTGACCCACAATAATACCTACAGCTTCTCCCAATTCGACTAGGTCACTGTGAGTGGGACAAGACAATCGAGTCTGATGAACTGAATCGGACAAGTCAGGAGATTGGGCATGTGAAACTGGTTAAGGTACAGGCTCATCAGCCAGTTGAGCTGAACCAGTCTGTGTGCGATGTAGAGGCACGTGATGAGGCGCAACAGGACATTTCTACCCATAGTACTGAACCAATGCATGAGGAAGTGGATGTTTCCATAAGGGATAATTTAGACAGTTTGGCAGAGCGGACCTGGCGAAAAGCCATCTCTAAACTGGCTTAGGTGGTGAGTTGTTTGCAAATGGAGCTTAGGAAAAACAAGAGGAGCAAGGCTCTGCATGTTTATTGGTGGGGAGGAGGGCATGATAAGGGCGGATGTAGTGCAAACTCTCCGACATGAAGGACGTAGGAAGGAACTGTGGAAATTGAAGGTGCAATCAATCCTGTCTCAGCCGGGATGCAGGGTGCGATTCACAACCATGAAGATTCTTCTTCGAGAGTCTAGACAACTGGCGATGCTTCCGGGTAAGTCACCGGATCTAAAATCCATCCTGTCCTCATCACATCTTCCTCTTTTTCCTTCTCAAAACATCAACGAGGACAATGAGGAACTACACCAGCCAGGCAGTCTCGAGTTGGTTGCTTTTATAGCTGGAATTCTAAAAGGCAAAAATAGGAAGGAGAAGGTCTATGCACAGCAGGATTTTTATTTGGCAGACTGGAAGGAAGAATTAGAAACCAAAGCACTGGGCACTGGGGTTCAAATTCAAGGCAAAGTGGGGCAGTTTCAAAAGCTTTGTAATGATCGTGAACATTTTTTATGTGAACTGACTTCTCGCCCTAAAGTAAAAAGGGGTTAAAAGACAACAAACATAGAGGTATTAATGAAAGGAATACTGTTGGAAAAAGGAATCTAAAGGGTTTACCATGATTTTGCTTTTCGTGGAACATCCGAGGCCTTCATGGCTGGGAGAAGCAGCTTGCTGTTATAGAAGTTATGAAAAGGAAATTTGTGGAGATTGTTTGTCTGCGGGAAACTAAGTTGAAATCTGTGAGTGACAGTTTGGTGAAAGCTATAACAACAGACTGGGTGATGCTGATTTTGCTTTTAGAAGAGCTTGTGGTCATTCTGGAGGAGTTACTAGTGCATGGAATAAAAGTAAATTGGATGGTCATTGACTGGAGGTGGGAGAGTGTTTTGTGACAGTCAGGTTTAGTGATCATCAAGATCAAGCTATATGGATGTTGTCTGGGGTTTATGGTCCACATCAGGTTAGTGATCAGTGGGAACGGTGAAATGAATTGTCTTTATGCAAGGACAAGTTTAATTTGCCCTGGCGTGTCACTGGTGATTTTAATCAAGTCAGAGAGCCTATGGAAAGGAAAAGAGGAAGGAATTTTACGAAAGGCATGCAACAATTCAGCTTCTGGATTGAGGGGTGTTGCCTTATAAAACTACATCTTCCCAGTCAACAATTCACTTGGACAAATGGTAGGGAGGTCCCTTCCATGTGCAAGTTAGACAGAGTACTTGTTGATGACAGATGGGAAATATGTTTTGTTTGGTAACAGTGCCCGGCCAAGGCAAGTATCAGATCATAATGTACTTATACTGGACTGTCAGAGAAAAGGGATCAGTATCAAGCCTTTTAGTTAGAAAAGGTTTGGACACAAGATGAAGATTTTAAAGCTCTTTTTGTAGATTGTTGGCAGCAATCAGTTGGATGTTACTCAGACCCCCAAAGTTCTAGCATTGAAGCTTAGGGCTTTAAAGAATAAGCTTAAACTGTGGGCTGGTAATTGGAGGAACAAGGGGTATAAGAAATGCAAGCAGATTCTGATGAATTACAGAAGCTGGACAGCTTGAACAAAGCAGAGTTTTATCTCAGCAGGAATTACAGCATAGATCTAGTTTGAAGGTTCAATATTCTGACTGGCTTCAAGAAGAAGTTAGATGGCGACAAAAATCCCAAACCTTGTGGTTGAAGTGGATTGAAATGCTAAGTTTTTTCATGAAGTAGCTAATGGGAGGAGAATAAGGAAACTTATTTCTGTTATCAAAAAAGGGGATGATTGGATGGAGGATGAGGGTAAAATTGCCAAGGAACTTATCCTCTTCTATACTAAACTGTTTACAGTAGAGAAAAGATGGTTTCCTTTTGTGGACTGATCCAGATGTTATTACTGTCCAATGAAGACCAAAACTTGTTGACTTAGGATGTGTCAAAGGAAGAGGCTAAGGCTGTGACATTTGGATTAGGTGGGGATAAGGCACCTGGTCTGGATGGTTTCCCAGTCAGTTTCTAGCAGGTATTTTGGGACAGTCAAATTTGATGTTATCTAAGCTGCTAAAGAATGTATCTGTAAGGGTGTGAGCTATGAAGACCTTAATCATACTTCTCTGGTGCTTCTTCCAAAGAAAGAGAGTGCATTAGAATTGAAGGATTTTCATCCCATTAGTTTACTCAATGGATCTTGTAAGATTATAGCCAAACCTTTATGTTTTAAGTGGATTATAACCAAAATTCTAGCATCTAGATTGAGTAAATTACTTAATAAAATTGTGTGGTAATAAATCGGCCTTCATACAAGGTAGAAAGCTGAAACATGATTCTTTACTAGCTCATGAAGTATTGAGTTCTCTCAGGAAGAAAGGCACCATGGGAGTTGTTTGTAAACTTGATTTTAATCAAGCATGTGACAGAGTAGCATAGAACTTCTTGTGGAATGTCTTGGAGGCTTCTCACTTTCCTTTGCAGTGGATTAGAGCAGTCCAACCTGTGTATCCACTGCTAAATTTCCTATCATCATTAACAGTAATGTGTACAGATTCTTTCCAAGTTCCAAAGGTCTCAAACGATGGGATCCCTTATTCCCCTTGCTTTTTGTTATTCTTGCTAATATCTAAGTCAAATGAATAGCAGAGCTGAGAGGAAGGGATGGATTGAGAGTGTTCGGACATGTAGAGGGTTGTTTCAAATTCTCACTTACAGTTTGCAGATGACACTAGTTCTCACTTACAATTTATAGGCACTGTTTCTCACTCACAATTTCCAACAGACACTATGTTATTTTTTAAGGTGATTTGGAGACTGAGGAACATATCTTTCACTTTCAGAGGTTTTGAAGCATGCTCAGGGCTCAAGATCAATTATGATTAGAGTTCCACTATTGGTGTCAATATGTCTGGCAGTATATGCGATCAAATTGCTTTTGTTTGGGGGTGTAACTTGGTAAGGTACTGATAACTTACTAGTTTTAACTTTTAAGTACGCATTAGCGCGTGTTAATGCCCTTTTAGAAGTTGAGCACTCTAAAAGATGAAGTCCTCAATCCTAACATTATCATGCAAGAAGAAGAAAAAATGGATATGTAATCTCTGCCATCGTAGACTGTGCGAGTAACCAGATTTGGATGTTTGTGCAATCTAGTTTGGGGGCATATGGAATTCATAGGAAATTAGAAAGTATAAGGAAAAGGGAATTGAAAGGTTTGCTGAAACTCGGGTTCTAAGAGGCACAATAAAGGATGTGCTTTGCTCATTCCCCTTGAAATTTTCAAGGAAAAAGGAGTTGCTCCTTCGAAGAAATTGGGATAAAAGCTGAGCTGAAAGACCTTGATTCGAGATATAAATTCAACCAGCTTGCAGCCAGGGGCAACCAGTGAAGGACCGTCAATGATGTTCAAGTGTGTAATTGCTCATCGTGTAATTGCTCATGTTTTGAAGGTAAGCGTCACCACTTAGTGGTAGAGACCACCACTTAGTGCTAGTGACCACTTGTGTAATTAAGCAACCCCTCTCTCTCTCTCTTGGGTTGGGGGGGTTGGTTAATAGATTCTTTGATACACAACATACTGTCAGGGTGTATTGACTTTGTTTAATTATTTTATTATTACGGGCTCAAGTATATTATCTTAATACATGATTCTGTGCTATGTTTTGTTTCATGTTGAAGACTGACAAAGTTACCAGGATGTTTTGTGGTTTGTGCACTCTCTGTCATCATAGACGTACCAGTGATAACCATTCTCGCCCTGTGCAAGAGTCCCTACATGTTGCTAAAAGGATGGCAGCGGCTTTTTGAGGACTTAATTGGGAGAGAAGGGCCTTTCTTGGAGACAGTATGTGTCCCCTTTGCTGGTTTTGCGATCATCTTATGGCCGATAGCAGTGGTTGGAGCATTAATATGTGCTTTCCTTTGCAGTTTTTTCCTAGGATTCTACAGTGCCGTTGTTGTCCATCAGGTCAGTTGTCTAATGCTCCATGATATGTTGTGTAAACTTGAGAAATTCTTGTTGATTGTTAGAAACACAGATTTGCTTCTCATCAATGTTCTCTATCTCGATTTTGCAATTAGGAAGATTCGCTTCAAATGGGGCTTATTTACATCATATCAGTTATTTCAATGTTTGATGAATATACAAATGACTTACTTTACTTGAGAGAGGGGTCCTGCTTTCCAAGGTATGACATGGGCTATTTTTTTAATTTTATATTTTTTCTTTTTAATAATGTAGTTTTACTTTTGCCGTTTCTTTTGAGGCTTAGTTTTTTTTTATTTAACCTTTTACCCAAAAAAATATGCTTGTTCTCCAAACACCATGAAACATAAATGTTCCACTGAGATTCTTGTACACTTGAATATTGATGCTTTGAGTCTTTGACAGCCAGGCCTGAATATCGGAGAAGCAGAAGGAACCAACATGTTGATCATGATAAAATTGAAAGCAAGAGCACTAAATCAAGTCCTGTGCACACACAGCTGGTTTCAGAACGTTCTAGACCACTAAAGATTTCTTTTCAACAACTAAAACCAATTCAGGTAAAACACTTAATTTGCTTATGCTTCAATATAGGTTTTTTTTTCAGGTCCTATTATTCTTCCCAACGTCAAATACTTTCCAGATAGGGGATAAACTCTTCAAATCCTGTGAATTAAATGGAAGGATCCTTCTTAGAGATGGTTTGATCAACATATCAGATATTGCAGACTGCATTATTAAAGGAAGATGCAAGAAGCTAACCATTAAGTTGCCCGCATGGTGTATTCTACAGTGTCTACTTAGATCAGCAAAGTCAGATTGTGATGGATTATTGCTCAGTATGCTTCTTTCAGTTTTCAATATTTCTTTTTATACCTCTTCAAAAGTATAAACTTCCGATGATGATCCATCTATTCTTCTCCAGCTGATGATCTGGAGGTGACAGATTTTAATTGGCCAAAGGACAGAGTGTTAGAGTGGTTTCTTGGGCCACTATTGATCATGAAGGAACAAATCAAGGGGCTTCAATTAAGTGAGGAGGAAGAAGCCTGCCTCAAAAAGTTGATGATTGTCTATGACGGTGAAAACCCAGAGGATTGGAATGATAGTGGATTCCCATCAGATGATAATGTCAGGAGAGCTCAATTGCAGGCTATTTTTAGAAGGTGAGTTCGCTGGTTGCAGTTCATTCAAGATTTTAATCATATATTCATTGTGTTTAGATTCATTTGTTACTTGTAGTTTTGTATGTTGTAATCATTAACTAATTTTATTTAGAAACACTAATTTGTCATTCTTGGGGAGTTCCTACTGAAAGATTGCCCTATGAAAAGCTCCTAATAGGCTGCTATGATGGCTTTCTCAGTGTCCTTTTCTCAAATTTTGCATCCTGTTTTTTGTCACTAAACAAAAGGATTGTTTTCCACTAAATCATGGTTGCTAGTCCAGCATGCCTTAGCTAATCTGTCAGACTGCCAAAATCGGATGGGGTATATACTTCCCCTGGGCTCCATTTGGGAACTTTCAGAAGTGCTTCTAGCAGAAGTGCCTTGAAAGGAACAGTCGTCAAGAAATAGTTGTCTGATAAGTGAAAGTAGTTTGAGAGCACAAGCAGTGTGGAGCAAGGGGGAAAGTAGTTTGAGAATTGAGAGCACAAGCAGTGTGGAGCAAGGGGGGTCAATTGACCCCACCAAATTTTGGTCACTAGTACCAATGTTCATTAGTTGTTGATGTCAATGTTGATGGTGTTCATTATTTCTACTTTTCAATTTTGCCTCCTCCCTTCTAACATTTCTGTATTATGTTTAAGTATTCAGCTGTCTTATATTTTGTTTGTGTGTGTGTGTGTGTGTGCATGTGTGGACGGCAACAGCGTCCTACCTTTGGCACTGCAACGTAAACCCTAACCAGTAAGAATACATCTTACATTTTCCTTTATTAAATTGATCTATGCCATGTGATCTTTGATCAGGTGAGTCTCTCTCTCTCTCTATATATGTATATATATATATATAGAGAGAGAGAGAGAGGAATGCTAGTGTGCGACGGAGGCTTCTCATGCAACACTATCGCACAGATGGATCCCACCATTTGATTTCCATCCGCAGCTCTAGAATAAAAGAGAGAACTCTTCTTTGATGGAATATGCGCCCAAGCCACCATGAAATGCGGGCTCTCTCTCTCACTGAAAAATCTGACGAGATCTTCTCATGCCCCCCCCCCCTCTCTCTCTCTCCTATCATGACCCTCTCTCACACGTCCCTTTTCTCTCAACAACATAAATGGGAATGGAGACCTTCTCATGCATGAGACACATCCACCGCTATGTCTGTTCTCCTCCATACATGCATGAGACTACATAGCTCCAAACTCCAAGACTAGAACAAAAAGGATAAGGAAAAGGTGTGAACAATGAGTTGTTTATTAATTTATTTGATCAAGTAAGATACATATGATTGAAAGTTTGAAACCCTCTCGGTTGTCCTTGATTTGTTCCTCTCATGTTTAGGGAAACCCTCTCATGCTATATAAAATGTTTATCTATAACTACAAAAGTAAATTTATGATAATTAATTATGTCAATATCCATATTCAAGGCAACTATCCAGACCATGCATAAAATAGCTGAATATAAAGGCAGTTGTTCTGCAATATCATCTCTATGTTACGTGCCTTATTTGATGCACCAAATATATTTTACATATGCCTGACAATCCTCTTTAAAACTTAGGAGCATCATCTATTCTTTGAATACAGTATGTAAATCTAAGTCGAGAATAATATGCAAGGAGAAGTATCCCAAGACCACATATAACCTTCTATGACCAATCAAGGAAGCTATCACTGTAATCAAAAGTCCGTCAATAGTGAACTATTCCTTGAGTACTGGTTAAATTGTTGCAATGTTGGCTATGCTGATTGTTCAAATTAAATAGAGAAATAATTGGATAACGTGGAGATCAAGTTGGTGTGGTGCGATCCATTGGCTCCTACTGGGGTATGTTACTTATTTTGGCAATTAAACATGCAGTTGTCATGTTTCCTAAACATGAGAGGAACAAATAAAGGACAACTAAGAGGGTTTCAATTATATGTATCTTACTTTTATCAAATAAATTAATAAATAGTTTATTGTTCAAGCCCTTTCCTTATTCTTATTGTTCTTGATTTTGGAGTTTGGAGTTTAGTCGCATGCATGTGTGGACGAGAGAAGAGACAGCGGTGGAGGAGTCTCATGCATGCCTGAGAAGGTCTCCATTCCCATTTGTATGGTTGAGAGAAAAGGGATGTGTGAGAGAGAGGGGGTCGCGATAGGAGAGAGAGAGAGGGGAGTGCTGACCTCGCCAGATATTTTTAGTAGGAGAGAGAGAACCCACATTTCATGGTGGCTTGTGTGCATGTTCTGCCAAAAGAAGAGTTCTCTCTTTCATTCTAGAGCTACAGATGGAAATTAGATAGTGAGTTCCGTCTGTGCAATAGTGTCCCACAAGCTTCCATTGCATACTAGCATTCCTCTCTCTTTATATATATATATAAAGAGAGAGGGAAAGAGGGAGAGAGAGCTAAAACTATTACAATCCGTTGCTAGCGTCCTGTGCACTAGTAGCGGACTGTAAGGTTTATCAAGCAGTTGGGCGCGTGCGCGGTATGACCACACGTGACTTGGTTTTTTCAAATTTTGCTGCTCAATCAAACGATCGGATGGCCTGGAAAAATTTTAAAAAAAATGGTAGGCTTAGCCCCTAGGGTTGTACCCTTCTCTGGGCTTTATTATTTCACTTTTTTTTGGGGGGGGGGGGGGGGGGGGGGCGCTAACTCCACCCAAAATATTTTTTCAAAATAATAAGTTTTCATATGAAAAAAAATTGAAACATTTTTTTTTCCTTTTAAAGAATGCCTCCTGATTCAGATCGGGCAGTTGTGTTACAGTGCACTGCCACGCGTGCGACTCGGAGATCCGGATCGGATCGGGTCCGGCCAAAAATGAGTTGGACCCAATCTAACTCGGGCTAACGAAGTCCGACTCGCACGAGCCAAGCCACTGAGTTTGTTATTATGATATGGCATTATATATATATATATATATATATATATATATATATATATATATATATATATATATATATATAGGAATGTTGTGGTGCAACATGGGCCTCCTGTGCAACCTGGTTGCACAATACATTTTGGCCTCACTCCCATATTGAAAAAAACCAATAAAAATCACCATAAAATTCTAAAATTCAATTACCCTTGTAAGGTAATTTTCACCCCTTGAAGCTTAAATTTCACCGTTGGATCGTATTCGAATTGATTGTAGCCGTCCAATCTTGTATGAGTTAGTTGGTGATGAATACTATAACTCCAGGAGATGGAAACAATCCTAAGGGCAATCTGACCAATTTTTTATTTTTTGATTATTTTGTATAATTTTTAAAAATTAGAATTTGCATGTATCCGATGGACAGCTAAGATTGAGTTTTAAGATTGAACCACGATCGGACGGTGAAAATAAAACCCTAGGGGATGGAAACAACCCTAAGGGAGTTATTAAATATTTAAAAATTTATGATGAATTTTATTTATTTTTTGAATATGGAGAAAGGGTCGAAAACAATGCGTTCAACCTGGTTGCACACTGCTACAGGGTGTCGCACTGTAGCATTGCGCTCTCTCTCTCTATCCACCATCTATATATATATATATATATGGGGGTGGGGAATTGATACTGTCCAGTTTCCTCCTCTATACACTAGAACTGGGCATCCTCTCCTCCGTCAGTTCCAATCTCCCATGCATCATTGTGGAAGGAAAGCTCTATAGGAACTAACCAAACAATTGAAGGCAGGGAAGGACGAAAATGACCCCAACCAACCCGAGATCTATGCACCCTTCTCTCTCTCTCTCTCTCTCTCTCTCTCTCTCTCAGTATGACAATGTGTTCTTGTGCCTTTGCATGAGCAGAATTGGCGAGAACTGGGGAAGAGTGGTGCTTCTAGTTCCCAAGGGATAGGAAGGATAGGAAGAGTGCAAAGCCCAATAGAGTCACAGGTGCGGGGTTATGAAAAGCCGTTGATTTATGCTTCCTATAGTAGCAGCAACAACTCTCTCTCTCTCTCTCTCTCTCTCTCTCTCTCTCTCTCTCTCTCTCTCTGTGGAACACCAATAGAAGGAAGAGAACTCGAACAACAATGGGGTCATCCCTTCTCACCTACCAACACCACCTCTTACTCATCTCCCTCCTCCACACCCACTTTTCCAGGCAATGGGATCATCCCTTCTCGCCTACCAACACCACCTCCTAGTCATCTCCCTCTTCCACACCCACTTCTCACCATATTAGGAAGCTTTCGCCCATCACCTCTCTCCACCCCTCCCGAGGCATTGGCGCCAACGTCAGCTCCCTCCTTCATGCTCGCCTCCTGCACCGGCACTTGCTACCTCTCCTTTGCATCTCAAACTCTCCTCCTAGCTTACCGCCACCAGCACACTTGCTCTATGATTGTCGAGAGCAGCTCACCGGCACTGCTGACTTGCTGGCAGCCATGGAGCATGATTTTCGCTGGTAGCAAAAGACTTCCAAGCAGTGGCTGGAGAACGCGCAGATGTGGGCCAGTGCCGCCATAAGCAACCAGGACACCTACATAGAGGGCATGTAGGAGGGCGGCGACGATGGTACCGGGAAGGGTGCCACCATGGTGGAGAGAGTTCCATTGTGTCGTAGTACACTAGCAGTGCACTGCTCCTCATCTGGCGCCTTGGCCAAGTCGTCTGATCAATCGTTATCCAATGGCTAGGGTTTACTCCCAGTGTAAGAACTGCACATATCATATGTGTCCAGCGGCATATGGTCTTTATGATATTCTTGCATGGTAATGTGCCACAAATAGATGTAGGTTTAGGTATTTAGGTATGTGCTTACCAATTAGTTGTAGTAAGGGTGTCTATTTGCATTCCTTTACTGAATACAAGTTTTTCGTGATTTTTGACAAGTAACATCGTGGAATTGAGCACATGCGCTTTGAGTGTTTGCTTTTAACTTACATGGTACATACAAATGCTAACTTATAAGTTGTGTATAGGCAGGCTTCCATGCAGACCATCAACTTAGATCGACGTGTCACTGCTCCAGCCGACCCAAGCAATCCACGCATTTTGTGTCGTCACAGGCACAGTAGAGGAAGGTGGGACGGGAGTTGAGCTCTTTTGGGTCGAGCCCGCCTTCGACGGTTGGTGTGGTCATGTCGTCGATAGGAGGGGGTCCATGGGGGTGTAGGCACAACCAATTGAGGTAGTAGTCCAAGTAGAGGAAAAACACGCCGCAGACTAGGATTAGGGCGACGTCTACTAGCAGGATGGATGAAAGGGCATGTTGGGATAGCCATATAGGTGGAGCTCTCTCTTTCTTTTCAGACTTGTTGATCTCTCCTCCTGCTTCTTCTTGAGACTCTTGCGGGTTGTAGGGTGACAAGTATCACAGTGAATACCCAGGAAGTTTGTCTCAAGTTGGGTCCTCTTTTATATGGTGTCTGCCAATGCCCTGATGGTAGTATTTGCGATCGGACTGCAAGATGGAAGAATGGGACTTCCGGTCTTGTTAGTATACCTCTATGATGATGAAAGTTTAGTTATATTACTAGCATACACATTACTAGAGAGAGAAAGGGTCAGGTATTTCACATTGGAGAGAGAGAGAGAGAGAGGGATCGCATTAGAGAGAGAGGGAAGGGTCATGTCTCTTGCACTAGAGAGAGAGAGAGAAGAGAAGGGCGTAGGGATTTGGGTTGGCCCGGGTCATTTTCATCCTTCGCTACTTTCCATTGTTTGGTTGGTTGCTGCGGAGCTTTCATTCTGCAATCATGCACAGGGGATAGGAGTCTGACAAAGGAGAAGACGTCCGAGGGGGATAAGAATGCGACAAAGGAGAGGACGCCTGATGCCAACATATGGAAGGAGGAAACCATACAGTATCATTTTCCTTTACACACACATACACACAACAAGTTTTTGCCATAGCAATGAATGCAATGCACCATTTGATTTTAATCGAACAGTCTCAACTACCATGCAGTCAACCTGTACGGAAGGGATGCATACTAGATGTCTAATGACTCAATCCAACCCTTATGAGGAATTTTCCACTGTAGGCTAAGTCCACACAGTTTTGTCTCCAAAAGACACCTTACAAGTTATAGATATGACCTCCTCATATATAGTCTAGTAAATTTTTTCCCATTTTTCGATACAGAACTAATCTGGTATTCTTGTCCTAACCACGAGATGCAGTGGTGGCTCCACAGTGTGGCGGTTCTGCACCACTTCACTTGCGGTTAGGCCTTTCCTACAGTAGCCCTTTCCTCTTATTTGGCTCGTAATTAGGCCATGACAGGCCCATCAGCTTCCATATGGTTTGTCTCCGAATCAGGCCATATTGCATTGCATAGGTCCTACTTTGATATCATTTTGTAACAAACTGATGTAACCCTTGTGAGATATTATCTGCTATGGGCCAAGTTCACATGGTTTTGTCCAAAAAGATGCCTCACAAGTTATGGATGCGGCCCCTCATATATAGTTCGGTAACTATTTTCTCGTTTTTCGATACATGACTAATTCGGTTCATTCCCGTCCCAACCCCCAAACGTAGTTGTAGCTCCATTCCATGGCAGCTCCACACCGCTTCATCGGCAGGTAGCCCTTTGGGCGCCACATGCACACATGGACTAATCAAAAGAAAACAAGTCATCGCCATGTTAAAGCATATTCATTGCCTCATCAGCAGCATATGTACCAATCAGATCGCACCAACATCTCGACCAACAGGAAGACGCCACCTCAGCGACCACCTCCCCTAGGACCAATCACATCACACTCAATGGTGCTATACCATTGGCCCCTAGGAGGTCCAATTGTATTACACTGTATCATAATTTTATTTGCTATTACAATGGCTAGTCAGATTGCATCAAGTGGCGCAATTCATTGGCGGGTAACTTCTATAAGTACCTCCTCTCCACCCCTTGTAAAAACACGAACCACTACAGTAAAAATAGTAAGAAAACGAAGGAGAGAGAGGAATTTCAGCTCTCTGCTAAGTGTGTGATTTTTTTGGTGGCCTTGCGGTTTTTGCGGTGCATTAATACTACGATAATATGGCATTGCAGGTTTCTACAGCACAACAATAATATGACATCGTAGGTTTCCGCGGCACCATAATACTATGGTGTAATGGGTTTCTAAGGTGGCATCGTGGGTTTCTGCGATGTAGCAACTGACATCGTGGATTTTTGTGACGCAATAATAATATGGCGTCACGAGTTTCTGTAATGTAGCGACAGTATGGCGTCATGAGTTTCTAAAACGCAGTGATAATATAGCGTCACAGGTTTCTACGGCGCAATAATAATATGGTGTCACAGTTTTATGCGGCGTGATGATAAAATGCGTCACGTATTTGCACGACGTAACATTAAAGTGGCGTCGTGGACTTTTGTAGCACCGCTCAGACCTTTCTACATGCATGACTTTAACTCTCAACGCAACAACATGACGACAAACCAAAAAAGAAAAGACCAAGGCCATGAGGATTATCGAATGATGGTCACCCAATCAACAATACTATCTACTTCAAAAAGTGTGCCATATACAACAAAAATCACGTAAGAGGACAAGACAAAAATAAAGGAATATGTCAATTGGTCACTCACATAATGATCTAGGACGATCTTTCTAAATGACATTTATCCTTAAACGATGTCTTGAAGTGTGTGCCAATCACGAGGCACGATAAATGAGAGCAAACAACATGCAAACTCGATTTGCATGTCATACACGTGCATGCTCGAAATACATCTAGATGTGCACTATCATACTGTCAAATAGCAACACATGCTTCTTCAACTTAACAGGAGGAGAGTGACAAGTACATAGTGCCTCAATATGTTTGTTGCGTGTGATCACAGCCAACCTAAAAATGATGTGCGGTAATCCCTAATCAAGGATCAATAGGACCAAATAGCTTGCAAAAATGACACCTCGAAAAATGTGCCTGACAGTTTGAGTGTAGAGAATGAGGGAATAATAACAAGGGGACAATGCTATACGATTTAAAAGAAATCAGAAGGTAAAGGTTTTCTTACTATTGACAGGATGTAATCAACATCAATCTTAGGGCCACTTGAAGGAGTTCGGATCCAAAAGAATCTAAGTAATCATTCCATTAGTCTAAGGGCACATATTGGCACTATAGTAAGGCTTCCATCCTCCTAACAGGCCGAGAACTCCTCTATAGAAACCCACCAACACAGCGCGGATGTTCTCAACCAATACTTTACTACTTGTGTCATCAACATAAAGATCATGTCTTCTTCTAATTATAGGCGGGGCTTTAGAAAAGAATCATAAGCACTATCGGACGTCTCATAGAACTATCGTTGTGGGAGACTTGCGGGTCCATCTGAAAGGGCGCCGCACAACTATCCCGCAGCGACATCTAGAACCAACTATCCCTGCACAAAATAGATATAAGGTTCTAACCTAAGTGCAATAAGATAAATCGGAATTTATACTATCTCGTATTCAAAGGCAACATAACCCCATAATGATAAGAAAGACAAGCGACCCATGTGGTCGGAGCAAAATGTTTGCCTACGAAGAAGATTTGGGTAAACAAGGATGAAGCTCGTCACATAAGGTAGAAACATGTAGGCCCTTTTAAATCTGAAGATGGTACACTCTGGGTATTCACTTGTTACTCCATAAGAGCAAATCTCTAAATTCCATTAGCAAATCCTAGAGAATCAACCGCTATTACAAGTCGACATGGACCAATCACTCCGCTAAAGAAGCGAGCCAGGGAGCGTACCTAAGAGGCCCTAAGTAATACCAGACCAGTACTCCTAGTTCAATAACACCATCAGTATCAACTTCTACAACAAGAAATGCAAGGGACCCTGTAACTTCAACACATAAACCCAATATATGAAGAAGAAGAAGAAGAAATCAATATCAATAGAAGAGTAAGGAAAAATGATCCTCAAGACTTACCATAAGAGTGATTAGGATTAGACCCTCCCCAAAGCTCAAGACAAACTCTTGAGGAATAAGTTGCTTACCTCGGAACCATGTTACAAGCCATGATGCAAAATTGGTCAGACAAAGGGCAAGTTGCCTAGGCATCTCAGATTTCTCTGCAATCGTTAGTCTAGACACTTCTTTGCTGTCCAAACAACGACTCAATTACCAGAATAACCAGTCACTTCTTAAGTTGGAGGCATCATTACACCTCCAAAAGATTTGATCGAACAACTCGTTGAGGTTAAAATAACTCAACTTGGAGGAGAAACACCAACCATCTTCAGATAATACAAAGTGTCATACCCTTTCACCATCTCTCCAAAAAGCTAAGATACCCAAATTCCAGAAGTTCTTTACCTCCACAATCTGAACCAAACTGCTTGGTTAGTTCAGACACTTCCTCCTGTCCAATAACTGCACCTCCAAAGGATTTGATCGAACAAGTTGTTGAGGCCAAAATAGCTCAACTTGGAGGAGAAACACCAGCCATCTTCAACCAATACCAAAGTGCCATACCCTGTTCACCGTATTTTTGGAACTTAGGTATCTTAGCATCAGGAGGGAGCTTTTTGGAGCTACGTTGTTAAGGCTAAAGGTGACCAAGATGGCCATGGGTTCACTTTAGCCTTCAATGCTTAGACGATTGCTAGGCGTTTGAAGTGATGTGTTCTCTCATAAATCACTATGAAGGAAGAAAATGACAACATAAAGAAAATATCTAAGACAATTATATATAAGAATATGCAAAGCACTTGTCATGTCTAACGTGTAACATCCTAAGACCATCTACTACTCATATAAGTAGTGGATAGTCTTAGGAATAATCAAAAATAAGAAAAAATGTAAAAGCATGTAAGAGAAAAAGATTATTGGACATTGTTAAAAGAGGTATTAGCCACATAATTGAAAAAGTTACGAGTATATGGCATCGATATCATAGGCAAGTGTCTAGGTGAGTAGGGTGAATATGAGGGGCAAGGCTATGCATTTTTGCTTGCTTTACCCTACTTCATTGCCTAGGCGAGCAAGGTGCTCACCTTTGATAACATAGTTTAGGAGAGGTGGTGAACAAGGCACTTGGTAGTGTTTCTCCTCTAAGTTGAGCTATTTTGGCCTTAACGATTTGTTCGATAAAATCCTTTGGAGGTGCATTGATGCCCACTTGGGAAATCACTAGTTATTCTGATAATTCAATTATTGTCTAGACAACAGGGAAGTATTTGAACTCTAGACAATAGGAAAGTATTCAAACTAACGATTGTGGAGAAGGCTAAGGAGCCGAGGTAGCTTGCCCTCCACCCAGCCAATTTTGCATAATGTCTTGTAACATGGTTCAGAGGTAACCAACTTCTTCCTCAAGAGCTTCTCTTGAGCTTTGGGCAGTGTCTAATCCTAATCGGTCTTGTGGTGGGTCTTGAGGATCATATTTCTTTACTCTTCTATTAATATTGATTATTTCTTTTTCTTCATATATTGGGTACATGCATTGAAGGCACAGGGTCTTGCATTTGTTGTTGCGGAGGTGATACTGGTGGTGTTATTGATCTAAAAGTTCTGGTCCAATATCACTTCGGCCCGTTTAGATATGTTCTCTGATTCGCTACCTCAACTGAGTTATTGGTCCGGGTCGGCTTGCAATAGTAGCTGATTCTTTAGGATTTTCTGGCAGATTTTAGGGATTTACTCTTATAGAGTAAGTGTATACCTAGACTGTACCATCTTTTTACTGTACCACTCTCCTCTTCTTCTGAGGTGGGTGGATCATAGAATTTAGGCACCCCTCAGATCTGGATGACAAGTCTTGTAAGTGCCGCAGATCCATTGTGGGTTCCATGAGCGGTATTGTATGTAGGGTCTGCCCCCTCTCTCTATAAACACCTTTTCTTTTTAAGTTCCTTCTTGGCTGCTCAGTTAGTGGAGGTGATAGATTTAGAAGGGTCCACTTGTTTCTACCTCATACAGCTAGGGGTGTAAACAAACCCATACGCTCGACGAACAGCTCGTAAGACCACTCGATAATAGCTCGAGTCGGCTCATTTATCAAGTTAAATAAATAAGTTTGAACAAAAATTTAAGCTTGGTTCATTAAAGGAGCCAAGTTTGAACACAAGTGAGTTCGGCTCGATTATGTACGTGAACAAGTTCGTTTAAGTATTCGTTAAGAACTCGTTTTATATTCATTAAGAACTCGTGTAAGTACTCATTAAGACTTCTTTTAGGTACTCATAGGGTTATTCTATTCATGCATAAACTTAATTAATAAGATATTTAATGTCTTATAGTGTTTTCTATCAAATAGCTAGGGATGCAAACAACTTGATACTCGTCGTGGTTTTACTTGAATTCATAAATTTTAATTTAAAAGATTTTGGATTAAAATCTATGATGGATTCATTGGGCTCGCGAGCTACTCGATACTCTTCTCGAGCTCATTTAATAACTAAACAGGCCAAGCTTCAACAACCATCATAAATACTCGGCTCGAGCTCGAACGATTAAAATTAAGTGAACCAAGCTTGAGCAAGGTGAAACTCGGCTCGACTCAACTCGTTTACACCCTTACATGCAGTGAGCTTCATCCTTGGTTACCTAAATTTTCTTCGCAAGCAGACTTCTTTCTTTAACTACATGGGTCGTTTGCCTTATCATTCTTTTGATAATTTTTGACTTTGGTGTCAGGTTATACTGCTTGTGAACACGAGGTGATATGAATCCCAATTTATCTTGTTGCACTTTGGTTAGAACCTTATATTTATTTGTATCGGGATAGTTGGTTTTAGATGTCCCCATGGGATAGTTGTGCGGCCCCCATTCAGATGGGCCTGCAAGTCTCCTACAATGACAGTTCTACAAGATGTCTGACTGTGCTTATGATTCTTTTCTGAAGCAAGATTCGGCCTTTGATTAGAAGAAGACTGGGTCTCTATACTGATGACACAAGGAGCATATTAGTTGAGAACATCCACTTCTATATTGGTGGGTTTCTAGAGAAGAGTTCTTGACCTCTCGAGAGGATGAAGCCTTACTGTGGTCCCCATATGTGTGCAGACAAGCTGCACACAAGTGTAGATGATCATGGAAGGCCAAAGTATAAGCATCAGCAACTTTGGAGACTGGAAGGGCCCGGACACTTGCCTCGCAACTATCTTTGCTAAAGCTTTTGTTATCTATAGCTAATTGATGAGTCGATATGATCTCCAAAAATAAAGAGAGTGGACCACTAGTGGAAAATTCCCAAAAGAGATTGACATAGTCAGATGTCCGAACTTGAGGTGATTGGCCACTACCTGGGGGCCGAAGATAGCTCGAACATGGTTCATGGGATTGCCAGGGAAATGAGCACATGCAAAAAAAAAAGAAAGGGGATAGTCAGTAGCATAGAAAATGCTACACAAACTTTAGACAAGAAGATGAAAAAGGGAAAGAATCCCTAATGGAGTCGCCATTTGTTGTAAGTCATTTTCGAATGGCCTTGTTCATCTATAATGTTTTGGCATTTTTTGTTTGCTTGATACAGATAAACATATTGACTTAGAGTCGCCATGACAATTGTGCAAAAATTTAGCAAATTTTATACTGACTCGTATAATGGAAAGATCGCTTAGATTTTTTCGAGTTTGAACTCCTTCCATCGACCTTTAGACCATTGTTAATTACATCTTGCCAGTGGCAAGAAAACCTTTTGTTTTCTTTGAGATCGTGTAGCATCGTCCCCTTCTTACTATTCCTCACTCTTTGCGTTCGAATAGTCAGACACATTTTTTTTTTGAGGTGCATCATTTTTGTAGGTTAGCCCTACTGATCCCTGATTAGGGATCATCGGGCATCGTTTCTTGGTTTGGGTCATGTGGTGTGCATATCAAGGCATCATGTGCCTATCCCCCTCCCCCCTCTAACCCCCCCCCCCCCCCCCAGTTGAAAAATCATATGTTGCTATTTGATAGTACGACAGTGCATATTTGGATGTGTTTGGAGCATGAACGTGCATGGCACACAAACTGAGGCATCGTATGCATATGTTGTCCACTCTAATTCATCATTGTCTAGGATGTTGAAACACTATAGTGTCGATGGTTACGCTCTTTGATTTATCTCGACTGATGATTAGGGGTGCTATTGTGGTTGGCACACACTTCAAGACATCATTCAAGGGTGGATGTCATTAGGAAAGATTGGCCCATATCATTATACGGGAGGCCGATCAACATATTTCTTTATTTTTATATTCATCTTCTTTATATGATTGTTGTTGTATATGGCATGTTTTTCGAGGTAAACAGTATTACCGGTTGAGCGACCGTCATTCAACAATCGTCATGGCTCTTGTGCTTTATCATCATGCCATTGCTGTAGGAGTTAAAATCATGCATGTAAAAAGGTCTGAGCAACTCTGTAGAAGCTTGCAACACCACCTTAATGCTGCTGTGGAAATCTGTGATGTTATTTTATCACCACGCTACAGAAACTCGCTATGCCATATTACCAATGCACCATAAAAAACTTGTGACACCATACTATTGTTGCGCCGCAAAAACCCGCGATGCCATGTGGTCATTACATTGTAGAAATATGTGATGCCATATTATTGTTGCACCACAGAAATCCGCGATGCCATATTGTCGCTTCATCGCAGACCTACAACGTCATATTATTGTTGCGCTGCAGAAACCCACAAGACCATATTGTCACTACATCGCAGAAACTTGCGACGCCATATTATTGTTGCGTCGTAGAAATCCTGCGATTTCATATTATTGCGGCGCCGCAAAAACACACAACACCACTAAAAAAATCACACACTTAAGGGAGAGCTGAAATTCTTCTCTCTTCTTAGTTTTCTTACTGTTTTTACCATGGCAATTTGTGCTTTTACAAGGTGTGGAGTGGGGTTATTTATAGAAGTTGCCCGTCAAATGATATTGCGCCACTTGGCGCGATTGATTGGCCATTAGATAGCAAATACAACAGTGACACTTGGTGTAATACGATTGGACCGTCATAGTGCTGCCTGGCGTGATGTGGTTGGTCCCTGAGGAGGTGGCCATTGGGGTAGCGTCTTCTTATTGTTTGGGATGTTGGTGTGGCCTAATTGGTACACATGTTGTTGACGTGGCGATGACTTGTTTTCTGTTGATTGGTTCATGTGTGCAGATGTGGGGCCATTTTTTCCCAAATTCTTCATTTTTTTACTGCATTCACCAACCTGAGCAGGGTGGCACTGAGGTGGCTCATGGTGGAGGCTAGGACAAGCAGCAGCCTTTTGAGCACTGCCTCCCATAGCAGCCGGCAGCCCCAAAGGGTGCTGGCTCCTATGGGCGGCATCCCCATAAGCAGCTGTTCATGGGCAGCAAGTGGGTCCCTGAGACCTTTTTCCTTTGTCTTTTTCTAGGGTTTGAATCCACTTTTGGAGAGTTTCTTATTTTTTCTGTTTTTTCCCTAATTTTCCTCATAGATATATGGCAAAAGACCTTCATGCCCTTCTTTTCTTGAACTCCAAAGGTGGTCTGGTCATTTCCCATTTCTGCAGATTTTTCCCCACCATTTTCTTGAATAAAAATTATGATTAAGCATTCTTAAATAAAAGTAAAAAAAAATACAAATTACTTCTTATTTGTTTGCATAAAACTCCATGTAACCACAATGTATAGCCCTTTAAATTCTCAAAGGGATACCAAGCTGTCGTCCTTTAAAAAATTAAATGACAAGTCAATCCTTAAGAAAATAAAAAAGGATGGGCATAACTGTTGGTAGTCCCTTACCTTGGTTTTGCCTTTTAAAACTTTGGTTTGGCAATCACCCAAGTTGGGTTGGGTCATGAGTGGAGCCTAACGAATATTTCTCGACCCAAACTCGACCTAATGTGGCTTTGGGTCAAAGCCTTGTGACGCGTGCCCGACCCAGGTCAAGGCAGGTTAGGGTCTACAAAATGGGTCAGACCAGATTTGGGGCATTTTCAGTTCAAATTTTCTTACGGTAATGCAATCCAATGGAAAGTTTTATTCAGAATGACCTGACCCGAACTAGAGCGAGTCTTCATATGACTCAAATCTGCTTTCTTAAGATCAGATTGGGTCTTGTGACTCTTGTCTGGGCATGTAGGGATGTCAATGGACCGGGCTGGGCCAGCCATGGGCCAAAAGTTGGGCCAGGTTTATAGGTCCGCAGGCTGTGATTGGGCCGGGCCAAAGAGGCCATGAGGTTTCGTGGACAGGCTCAGGCTATAGCCCACTGGTCAGCCCACAGGCCCGCAACTCTTCAAGTCCTCTCAACACCTAACCTTAGAGTTCCCTTTTTTCTACCGAAGCCCGTGCAACGTGGTCGTCCTCACTCCTCGTTATCAGCTTCTATTAATTGGGGGTGGTGGGACCTACAGCATCCGAGGGACGTTTGTGCTTTGCATGTGGTTGTTTTGTTTCCTTCTTTGGATTAATAGCCGTTACCCTTTACCCTTTTCTAGGAAGATAACATTTAAGGAGTCATAAGTGCACTTAATGAGCGATAAATCTTTTCTTAATAAATGGAAAGGTTGGTAAGCATTTATGGTAGCCTAAATCTGTGACGTATCTCATACGTTTTACACTAGTACACATCAACTATGTGAGTTCTAATTAAAGAGATGAGATGTGCGGGCTGGGCCAAATGTGATGCGGACTGGGTTGGGTCGGGCTGAAGTTAAGGTGCGGGCCGGGCCGAACCACTGTCCTAGGATGCGGGCCTTGTCGGGTCACGGTCTGGCTTGGCCCAGCCCGGTCCATTAACAGCCCTAAGGGCATGTAGGGCTGTCAATGGGCCGGGCCAGCCCATGGGTTTAGGGTCGGGCCAGCCATGGGCCAAAAGTTGGGCCAGGCTTTTAGGTCCGCAGGTTGTGATTGGGCCGGACCAAAGAGGCTATGAGGTTTTGTGGATGGACTCGGGCTAGCCCGTGGGCCAGCCCATAGGCCCGCAACTCTTCAAGTCCTCTCAACACCTAAGCCTTAGAGTTCCCTTTTTTCTACCGAAGCCCGTGCAGCGTGGTCGTTCTCACTCCTCGTTATCAACTTCTATTAATTGGAGGTGGTGGGACCTACAGCATCCGAGGGACGTTTGTGCTTTGGCTCTGGTTGTTTTGTTTCCTTCTTTGGATTAATAGCCTACCCTTTACCCTTTTCTAGGAAGATAACATTTAAGGAGTCATAAGTGCACTTAATGAGCCATAAATCTTTTCTTAAGAAATGGAAAGGTTGGTAAGCATTTATGGTAGCCTGAATCTATAATGTATCTCATATGTTTTACACTAGTACACATCCAACTATGTGAGTTCTAATTAAAGGGATGAGATGTGCGGGCTGGGCCGGGCCGGGCCGAGCTGGGCTGGGCCAAATGTGATGCAGACTGGGTTTGGTCGGGCCGAAGTTAAGGTGCGGGCCGGGCCGGGCCAGGCCAAACCTAGGATGCGGGCCTCAGTCGGGCCACGGTCGGGCTTGGCCGAGCCCAGTCCATTGACAGCCGCCCTAAGGGCATGGCTTGATGGCCTACAAATCTGGTCATGAGTTTACCAGGTTGAGGCCTGTGGAAGTTAAGCATGTGACCATCTCCATGTGATGAGCTCCATGGCCTTATTGAGCCAACCACCAGGATCCCGTTTTCGTAGCCCTTGCACCCCCCTCCGTCACTTGAAGATGCACGTCTTGGGAGTTCACTAGCTTTTCTTGTGAGAGTGCATGCAAGTAGACCCGCATTCAGTTCTTGCGCACATGTTGGTTCTATCTTCACCGTCTATTGAAGGAGGGAAGGAAAATGATTCTCATCATGCACAGAGGGAATATGGTAAAACTGCTGAGATGGAATAAACTTCTACTTAAAAAATGCCCTTTTTGTCCAGATCCTTTGACAAGACCTAGTAAAACTTAACCCAACCTAGGGTTGTCAATGGACCGAGCTGGGCAAAGCCCGACCGTGGCCCGACAAGGCCTGCATCCTAGGACAGTGGTTCGGCCCGGCCCGGCTCGCTTCTAACTTCGGCCGGACCCAACCTAGTCCGCATCACATTTAGCCCAGCCCGAACCGGCCCAGCCCGCACATCTCATCTCTTTAATTAGAACTCACATAGTTGGATGTGTACTAGTGTAAAACGTATGAGATACGTCACATATTCAGGCTACTATAGATGCTTACCAATCTTTCCATTTCTTAAGAAAAGATTTATGGCTCATTAAGTGCACTTATGACTCCTTAAATGTTATCTTCCTAGAAAAGGGTAACGGCTATTAATCCAAAGAAGGTAACAAAACAACCACAACCAAAGCACAAACATCCCTTAGATGTTATAGGTCCCACCACCCCCAATTAATAGAAGCTGATAACAAGGAGTGAGGACGACCACGTTGCACGGGCTTCGGTAGAAAAAAAGGGAACTCTAAGGCTAGGTGTTGAGAGGACTTGAAGAGTTGTGGGCCTGTGGGGACAGTGGTTCGGCCCGGCCCGGCTCGCTTCTAACTTCGGCCGGACCCAACCTAGTCCGCATCACATTTAGCCCAGCCCGAGCCGGCCCAGCCCGCACATCTCATCTCTTTAATTAGAACTCACATAGTTGGATGTGTACTAGTGTAAAACGTATGAGATACGTCACATATTCAGGCTACTATAGATGCTTACCAATCTTTCCATTTCTTAAGAAAAGATTTATGGCTCATTAAGTGCACTTATGACTCCTTAAATGTTATCTTCCTAGAAAAGGGTAACGGCTATTAATCCAAAGAAGGAAACAAAACAACCACAACCAAAGCACAAACATCCCTTAGATGCTATAGGTCCCACCACCCCCAATTAATAGAAGCTGATAACAAGGAGTGAGGACGACCACGTTGCACGGGCTTCGGTAGAAAAAAAGGGAACTCTAAGGCTAGGTGTTGAGAGGACTTGAAGAGTTGTGGGCCTGTGGGCTAGCCCGATCCTGTCCGTGTAACCTCATGGCCTCTTTGGCCCGGCCCAATCACAGCCCGCGGAACTAAAAACCTGGCCCAAGGCTGGCCCTGGCAAACTTAACTCAAATTTATGCTGATCGGTTTAAATATAAGAAATGAAAAGTAACACACCAGCAGTAAATGTGGAAGTCTAAAATGACCAAAGAACTCTATACAAGAACATAAGCCTGAATCGAGTTGAGCTGCTACGCACCATTGCTGCCCACCACGCCCTTGAGAGTAATTATTAAAGTGAGAGTGAAAATGGGTGGGGTGGGCAAATGTGTAATTTGGCATAAGGAGGAGGACCCTCTATTTGGATGTTGTTGACATTATCTCATTGTTTTTAAATAAAGCTTTGTTATGAGGCCTACTACCCATTTCTGCATTCAAGTGATTTTACTGTGAACTTTGTAGAATAAATTTCACCATCTCTCTTCCAGGCTGCAGGAAGGAGGCCGTGTTTGGCGCAGCTTCCATTTGGAAGGATTTTTGCATTTTCATTTAGTTATTTTTTATGGAAGTCATTGAATCTTGGAAGCCATTTATGTGGTATTTTACTTGTGTTTTGGCTTCCAACCAAAAGCTACAAGGGGGGAGCTTCCAAGATTGGAGAAAAAGTGAGGTTGTTATAAAAGAGTTGACTTTGGTAACAAACCAAAACTAATTATAACATCTCCCCCTCAACTCATTCTATGTAAGAAGTGGAAGCCAAAAGTAATTTTCAAGTAGAAGTTTTGCCAAATACGCCCGTAGTGTCAGATTATCTCCATGCGTACTTAGCATTAACATGCAACCTTTCTCCTGCAGGTTGCAGGGAATCGTCTCATCCATGTCTCGACTCCCAACTTTTAGACGGCGGTTCCGTAATTTAGTCAAGGTGCTGTACTTGGAAGCCTTAGAAACTGGAGCGCTCACTCAGGAAGGAGGGAGTACAAGATCAATAGGAAAGAGCAAAAGATCCAAGAATGCACAGAGAAGTTTGGAGAGAAGTGGAAGTGACTTTGTGTGAATAGGAAGCACAGGTTTACAGCGAACCCAAGTTATTGTTGGGAGAGTTATGGAGGGTTTTCTTTTCATCTACTCCTAATATTCAGGATGACTTGATGTTGGTACACGTAAATCTCTGAAATCCTAGATGAGTGGTCTGAGTAGTTCATGTTCCTTTTTTCCACTCAAATTCAGATTTCTCACACCATGCAAAGGCAGGAATTTTTGTGATCCACGAGTATCATGGCCTGCTGTTTGCTGGTCTGCTAATTATGAAGTCTGCGGAGAGCTGGTTTATATTACTTCGTTGTTAATGTTGTTTCCTAGGCTTCTGGTGTGGTTGTGCTTCAAATATTGTTTTTTTTTTTTTTTTACAGTTTCATTTCAGCAGCGATTGATGTGCCGTGAAATGCCATAAGATGTTGCAAAATGTCTTAGTATGGCATTTTATTTGTGTTTGGAGTGTTGTAAATCATTTTTCAGTATTTTCTGTATGTTTGGTCTCTCATAATTCACTGTATTTTAAAATTTCCTGGCCGGTAGGATACTCTTTTTAGTTGATTTTGATCTCGAGTCCAAAATCAGTAAAACCGAAACTGTGGATTTTAAAAGCAGCGATTTTGGGATGAAGAATTTATTCCCATCTATTTTAACGTTGGTGGATTCGAAATTGATATTTTATGATGAAGAACTTATTTTCATCTATTTTAAAGTTGGTGGATTTTGGTGGATTTGAAATTGATATTTTATGCTATTTTACGTCTGATCGAATGACCGTTGTGGCCTTATTGGTAGAGATCTCCACGAATTCAGATTTTTCCGTTGTGGCCTTGTTAGTAAAGATCTCCACGAATTCAGAAAAATGAGGAAAATTAGCGTCTACTTTGCATGACCATTATCGTATCTTTTAGGTGACAATGGGTTAAGTCAGGCAAGTAGGGGTGGCAACGAGACTAGTAGAGCAGCTCAAGTTCGGCTTCGCAAAAAAAACTCAAGTTTGAACTTTAATTCAAGCCCAAAACCAAACTTGAGCTTGGACTCGGACTCAAAAATGCCGAGCTCGAGCCCAAGCCCAATAGTTTTTCTTAGTACTAGCTTGGATCCTCTGTAAGAAAGTAGATTGAGTGATATTTGCTGTATTGAGGGTCAGTGTACCAAGTCGATTGGATTTGCAGTGCCCTCTCTGATTGGGCCATGTGAGACCACCTGGCAGAAAAAAGAACAATCAATGACTAAAACTGCTTTTAAACGTTTGTTATGGTCGTGTGTGGTGCCAAATATCGGCTCCAATGTACTTCCATCAATCGGTGAGAATCCATTGTTTTTCAGATGAGAGAACAATAAAAAGATGAAAAATAAAGTGAGAAAAGAAGAGAGTTTTGGAAATATAAAACAGAAAATAAACGAGATGAAGATGTAGGGGAGGGGAGATGGGACCTGCAAATGAACATTCTTAAAATTTCTAAACACTAAATTGAAGACATACAATTTTGATATTAACTTTAAACATATAAAATTGTTAAGCTATGTAATTTCTTAGTACAAGCTACTGCTAATACTTCTACATCCAGTCTATTTTATTTCTATTTTCAAAGTATCAGCAAGAGATTAGAAATCAAAAAGACTAAGTACCAATTACAGTCCTAAATGTACATCTCTACGATGACGTCATTGCCTTCTACTCCCCATTGACCAATCTCTATATATTATGGTTAGAAGAGAGGAAATAAACCAAACCCTGTAATTCTTGCCATGTGTGATTGTTCACAAGAATTAGCTGAACTCGGCGTGCTTCGCTCATTTCCTGCACAGATATGCTCGCACATGCATACTAAATCAAGATTGGAATCGTTGTTTGAATAACAACTCCTTATTTCTATCAAATAATTTGCTATCTTGTGGCAGGATGGTGCACTTATTTCTCATAGAATTTTTTATAGAGAACCCCTTGCATAGTTTATATTTGGGTATAACCTCCTTAACTATGTTGATATTTGTATACACTCCCTTAACCATGGTGTCTATTTTGGATTTAACTTGAGTTAAAATCTTGTTAGTGTATACCTTTAGCTAAAATACAAATGTCTCACAAAGAGAATCGCATAGACATCCACTTGTAAGCTCGTTCTAATTGAACTTTACTAGTATATTTAACGTCAAAAGATATTTCTATTTACAAGCTTGTGTTGTAAATAATTTTTTTAGTGCTAAATATATACAACAAACCTACGGGTAGGTATCTATGCATTTTTTCTTGTGAGTTGTTAGTATTTTAATTGAGAAGATTATTAGTATTTTTATTTAATGTCTTTCACATATTTTATATAAGGTTAAAAGATTTCACTCAGGTAAAATCTGAAACAAACATTATAGTTAAGGGGGTTACATGCAAATACCACCATAGTTAAGGAGGTAATATGCAAATACATAGTTGTCCACAAATATAGAATCTCTTAGGGGTTATTTGCAAAAAATCTAAAATTCTAACCTACAAAAGTTGGCCTCTAGTTTTTGAAACTTAAACACTAAAAATTTATAGTTAAAACTTTTGTTGGACTTGTTTTGTAATTGCTTAGTTCATAATATGGGATTATTATATTTTCTTTTTAAATCTTGTAATCCACTACATCCCTTACTATGATAGTTATTATTGTTGTCACTAGTGATTTTTCATGGCTTGAGCAAGAAGTCAAGGTACAACAATATATCAAGCAATCATAACCCCCCCCCCCCCAACAAAAAAAAGGGAAAAAAAATCAAGCAATGACTAAAACTACTTTTAATGGTTTGTTGAGGTTGTGTGTGGGGCCAAAATTAATCTAGCCTCCTCTTCCTTTATCTGCTCCAAGGTACTCCTATCAATGGGTGGAATCCATTGATTTTTGGAAGAGAGAGAACAATAAAAAGAGGAAAAATAAAGTGAGAAAAGAAAGAGAGTTGTGGAAATATAAAAGAGAAAATAATGGAGATGAAGATGTAGGGGAGGGGAGAGGGTAAGTACACCTACAAATGCACATTTTTAAAATGGTTAAACATTAAATTGAAGACATACGATTTTGATCTTAACGTTAAATATATAAAATTGTCGAGTAATACTTGCTGAAGTCCAATGATACTGCACAACTTCCTACGATTGGATCACGTGGCCAACTCAGCCAACTGGACGAGTTGACATAGTCAATTCCATAATATTTCAATTGACAAATATGATTTTCGATTGACAAATATATATTTCGATAGTCAAATACAATTTTCGATTGACAAATATAATTTCGATTGATAAATACAATTTCAATTGACATAAACATATTTCAATTGACAAGTATAATTTTCGATTGATAATACAGTTTCGATTGACAAATACATATTTCGATTGAAAAAATATAATTTTTTATTGACAAATGTAATTTTCAATTGACAAATATAATTTTCAAAATATGTGTTTGTCAATCAAAATCTGTATTCGTCAATCAAAAACTGCATTTGTCAATTGAAAATTGTATTTGTCACCAAAACTTATTTGTCAATCGAACACTCTATTTGTCAATTGAAATATGTATCTATAAATCGAAAATGGTATTTGTCATAGAAATATAATAGAGGCAACCATGTCAACTCGCCCAATTGGCCATGTTGGCCATGTAGTCTAATCGCAAAGAGTTGTGCAGTGTGACTAGACTTGCTCCACAACTTGATTATGCACCAAGTATTAGTCAAAATTGTCAGCCATATAATTTCTTAGTACAGGCTGTTGCTAATACTTCTAGTTCCAATTATTTGTTGAAAGCCTATTCACATTTTTACTTCTATTTTCAAAATATCAGCAAGAGACCAGAAATCAAAAAGACTTGAAAGTACCATTTAATTGTACATGCCTCTTCTCTAAATATTATGATGAGAAGAGAGGAATCTCATAAACCAAACCATGTAGTTCCTGTTAAAAGTGATTTCTTACAAGAATGAGCTAACCTCAATGTGCTTCGCTATTTTCCTACACAGAAATGCTTATACATGCATATTGAATCAAGATTGGAATACTTGTTTGAATAGCAATTGCTTATTTCTAGCAAATAATTTGCTATCTCGTGGCAAGGCAAACTTATGATACAGTCCTCTACGTGAGCTTCTGAAACAAGAGAGTGTAAGAACGTCCATAATACAAAACTTCAATGATGTGCAATATCGGAGAAAGCAAGTCAAAACATAGGAATTTACAACATAGATGGGCGAAATTAGACTATGGTTCAAATATTCCTAACACTTATTTTTCATATTTTAATAGGATAATGTACATCCGACATTCTCATACCAATCTGATATTGGCTTCTCACTGTCACGAGCATATTATAGCTCCCAAGTGAATCCTCCAGCATTTCATCTTTTGCAATTATATTAGGTGGGGAGTAAACCATTGTAGTACAGTGTGGATGTGTCTGGACAAGGTGACTTGCTAAACCATGTTGCATCAAAGCATTAGGAGAATGAAAAAAATGATGCTATACATGATTACCCATCCATCTTTCATTTTTCTTGCTCAAACAAGTGATCATGGTAACTACATTAGGAACATGGATAATCTATTCATGGCATCAAATCATTCCAACCCAGAGAGCAGCAGCTACACACGTGTCTACCGGGACCAGTTTCAAATCAGTTATGAAGATCTGATGAATAATAGGACAAATTCATTTGAGACAAAACTGCAATTTGTTTCAAAATGCAAAACATTTGAAATACATCCTATGCACGGAAGACAATGTCAATACCTAAAATAAAAATACAAAATGAACTTGAATATACAGATGAAGAGATTTATACCCAAAGGGTGTATGCATAATTGCATCTTCTAATAAGACAATATCAAAAGAAACAAACAAGAAGCATCTTCTGAAAGACAGATCTAAAAAGAAGGAAAAAACTGCATTACTAACCTTGTCCATTTGCTCATACTATTCCATAATTTGAGATTTTTCATGTCTGTCTGAAAAAAAAACCACCATGCACTTGGTCCCGGATTCATTGCCAGTACAACCTTGGAAAGAAGAGGGCTGATTACATTTGATACACTTTGGTGGAGAACAAAACTTTGAGTTTGAAAAAACATTTAATGGACCAATGCTTTCCCCAGACTAGAAGCTAAAGGAGTGAACAAAACATAAAGAAGCCAAATAAAATGTTATAAGTAAACATGTACGTTCTTGTCGTCTTCTTTATTCAAGTCTTAGTAGTTGTCCATCTGTCAAATTACAAGTCTTGATGCACAGGCAGAAACTAATAAAAATGTTATAAGTAAAATTGTACTTTCTCGACTTCTTTATTCAAGTCTTAGTATAATTGCCCATCTGTGGAATTATGTCTTGATGCTTAGGATTTTCTCAACAAGCTAAGAAAACAGTCTTTTCTCCTTTATTATTATCGTTTATAACTAAAAGAATGAAATGAAGAGAATATCCAGCAATTATTCCATAACATTGAAGTTGAAGGATTATTTTTCATCTATATATGGCAAGATAATGGCAGGATGGTGCATTTATTTCTCATAGAATTTTTATGAAGAGGGTTTTAGCCATATGTAGACTGACTATTCATTTGAACAGCATGCTTAAAATAATCTCATGAAAGATTTGGCAAGAATCAATTTTGTCATCTATATTTATTCAGACAGCAGCCACGATGTGGAACCAATTTAAATCAGAGTGCCCAACTTGCACTAACCACCACTCGAAGGATCCTAGTCAACTAACGAAAAGGTGAGCTGTTTCTTTTGAGCTACTTATCACTAGGAAAATAATTGAGCTAAGTCTTGCCATAAATAGGTGGAATTAGCAAGTTCAAAAAAGTTGTTCATTGAGCTGTGGGATCCAAAAGAGTTTCAATTTGATGGGAATCCAATCCCACTGCAAGTTTCGTTGTGCTCAAAAATTCACCGAAGTCCATATTAAGTGTAGAGTATTTTTAGAAGAGTCCAGAGATATTCTATCTACCCCATTGAGGCCTATTTAACATGTTTTCTATTTTTTCTTATTTTTAAGTATGCTTTTCTATTTTTAGAGATTTTTAGTGTGAATTTTTGTAATAATTATCCAGTTATAGATATTTGGATCCATCTTTGAGTTAGATAGTCAAGTTTGAGTCAGAAAAATCCCTAAACACTATATATTTGATGTATGGCCTCGTTCTAAATATGGATAAATTATATTACAAGTTTTGAGCAAATTTTTTGGTGCTCTCTCTGTGACAAAGAAGATGATCGTTCGACGGGGTTGAATCTGCCCTGTGGCAGGGCCGGGTGTAATGCTTGGCCTTGTTCTAAATATGGATAAATTATATTACAGATTTTGAGTAAATTCTTTGGTGCTCTCTCTGTGACGGAGAAGATGACCGTTCGACAGGGTTGAATCTATCCTGTGACAGGGCCAGGTGTAATGCCCAAGCCGCCAGTGCGACGTAAGAGGACTCCCCACTACTGGTGCAATGCCGGAGGCCTCCCTACTACCGGTGCGACAGCGGTAGTCTCTCCGACCCCTCTCCCCCCCCCCCACCCACCCACACACACCTTCTTCCTCCTTTATCTCCCATCAAATTTGATATCAAAACCTACTTCTGATTCGCCTGCTCACCGCCACAACACAGCCCCCCATAGTCCCCTTCCTTCCTCTCATTCTCCTTCCCTCACCACAATCTTTAAAAAAAACATGGTTAATGTTCATGTGCTATCCATGTGAACAACATGTACTCTCCTACCAACGCCCTTCGCCGTGCACATCCTTCCTCTCTCTCTCTCTCAATTTCATCGAAAAAACAAAAGAAAAAAGCAACTCCTCCCGCCGGAGCACCAAACAAGAAGAAGAGTAGAAGAAGGAGAAGAACAAGCAAGGGAAGGGTCGAATCTACCCGCCACCACCAGCTGCCCCGGCCGGCATCGCCGCTGACGCCTACAACTCCTATTGTTGTTGTCAACATTTGTCGTTGCTGTTGTTTGCATTTTTTGCTGCCGTCGGCATCACTCGCCGGCCCCGTCATCACCGTCACCGCCTTCCATCGGCACCGCCGGTGCCGTCTGCCTACCCTGCCACTGTGATCACCCTCCCCCTCCCTTTCTCTCTCTGTTAGGGTTTGTGGAGGAGAGAGGTGAAGAAGGAAGAAGAGAAGGGCCTGTGCCCTTTAGTTGTTAACGAGGTCAAAGTTGGTTTGACCTAGTTCCCCCCAACTTGGTTCGAACCCAGACAGCCCCGCCGGTCCAAACCAAATCCATCTAATAGGGCCCGACCCCTAAGTTCTTATCTGGTCTAAAGGGCTAACCTTGGTTCGAACCAGTTCCATCAGTGGTCCGAGCCACGTTCACCCAAGTTCGTGCACCTAGATCCAGCTACCGTGAGCTGTGGTCCATTGCACTATATGGTGCAACATGAGTTATTAGTGCACCACCCTTATTTCGGACTCATAAGGACTCATATTCCTACGCCAATGCTAAGCAACTGGTTGTGGTCACCTTCGGCAAGTGTTAGCTCCTTTCGGTGTACTCCAGCAGGACTTCTTCGTGCTATTGTCCGTGCTTTCCTTTACCAGTACGATGCGGTATGGCCTGGCATGGTCAATAGTCTTGTGGTTACTTGTTATCTACCTTACCTGTGTACGCATGGGCCCACGGTCTTACTTGTTTGTTTCTGTCCAATAATACTTGCTGCAATGCCATGCATTGCAATCTAACGTGGATTGCAATGTATGGCACAGCAGCCGTCCGATCGGACCCGGATCGGACGAATGTTGTGCAGCCTGTCTAAATTTAAGGGGACGTTTTCTTTTTCTTTTCTTTTTTTCTTGTCGGATTCTTTAAATTTTTATAGAGCGTCCGATCAAAAATGGTACATCTGGGTTGCTCGAGTCGGCTCCAACCCGACTGTATATTAAAAAAAAAAAAAAAAGACACAAACCTCAATTTATGTGCAAAATATTTTTTTTTGAAAAAAAAATATACAATCGGATCAAGGCCAACCCGAGCAACCCAACTGTACTGTTGGATTTTTAATCGGACGCTCCCAAAAAATTAAAAAAATCCGACAAGAAAACAAAAAAAGAAATAAAAAACACCCTCCAAACGGCCCTCCTAAATTTAGATTTAGACAGGCTGACGGCTGCTGTACCATGCATTGCAATCCACTTAGATTTAGACGGGTGACGGCTATTGTACCATGCATTGCAATCCACATTGAACATGGCATTGCAGTAAATATTACTCCTTTTTGTTTGTACCTTGTGTCAGAATGGCCGACCTGTTATGTGCTTATCTGTATTGGATTTCTTGTTTAATATTTGGAGTGGATTGATCAAAAAAGAAAAAAATTGTAAAACCCCATCGATCGACTCAATGCACCCTCCTAAAGAAATGATGAAACTATCACTCGTGCCCTCTTGAGCTTCCCACTTCTCTCCTCACCAAGCCTGTGCAGGGACAGACATACTCATCCATTCGAGGAACAAATTATTTTTCCCACTGCGAATTCTTCCCCTCTATGCTTCTCTTTGACAGGTTTCACCTATGATTTGATAGATACTTTTATTTATGTTAGAGAACGGTGTCAGACACTCAGACACGACACGACACTCGGACACCCATGTCCCTCTCTACTTCAAAATTTCAAAGTTAATACTAGAGATTTCTTAGAATACTTAACATATCTTCTCAAAATATTTGTCTATATGATAAAATTTATATATTTGAATTATATCTTTTATATTTTAGATAAATTTCAATAATTATATTTTATTATATGCATGTGTAATTACATATATATATATATATATATATATATATATATATATATATATATATATATATATATATATATATATATATATATATATATATATATATTGTATGTTCTCCGTGTCCTCGTATCCTATTTGTAAGATTATGCCGTGTCTGATACACGTGTCCATGTCGACACTTGAAACTCATATCCGTGTCCCACAGATCATAAGGTTTCACCAATGGGAGCAGTGTCTGCTTCTATTTTCTGTTCGAAAAGTTGCCCTTGCCAAGGCCTAGGCAGCCTCAGGAGCACAACTAAGCCCACGGGACTTTCAAGGCCAAGCTAAACTCTTCTCCTTCAGACTTCAAAGCTGAAACGTATACATTTTTTATAGCATTCTAGACCTAGCCTCACTTTATATTATAGTGTCTATGAATTTTAATAATATGAATATCATATCATTAAATGCTGATAATCAAATCGAAACAAAGATGGAGGAACCCAGCGGGACAAATAAATCTCTTGTTAGCAATCTGAATTTGTCAACCAACAGATGCTTGGTACAAATTGCGCCTTACATTTTTGTAAAGTGGGATTAATACTTTGTCTAAAGCCAAAATAGAGGCAATAAATATACAAATAACAACAAAATAGAGGGCATGTAGCTCTATAAGTAATCTTCAAAATTTTGAAGCATATGATAAACAAGATACCGCGAAAGTGTCTATAGGTGACCAAAATAGAGGCAATAAATATACAAATAACAACAAAATAGAGGGCATGTAGCTCTATAAGAAATCTTCAAAATTGTGAAGCATATGATAAACAAGATACTGTGGAAGTATCTATAGGTGAGAATATATGTAACGTTCATGCAAAATCATAAGTATCAAGAAGGCATGCTTTAATTTCCTCTTCTATCATAAATCAATAGGACACCCATCAAAACGATTTAACTCTGGACGATGGAGACTATATTTAATAATCTTATCATTTAGACAAGTAAGCCAACCGACCAACGTCAGTTCTGTTGGGCACACTAAAATGATTCTTGACATTATTCTCTAAAAGCAAACTAAAATAATAGGCCATTATTCTTTTCTTTCACAAATCATCTCTTGTTCGATTCATTCTGCATCCAAATGTTCACATAAAAGTGTTTCAGTGGGAAACGCACAAACACAGGATGCTTCCCATTTCTTATGCTTTCTTCAAGACATTCTGCCTTCTGTTTACCACGCAAACTTGACATTCTGCCTTCTGTTTACCATGCAAATTCCTAGAAATGCACCAACTTGTCACAGCCCTCCAATGTGCATTTGTGCGTTTTCAGAAATACAAGGTAGTTTACAACTGATCATGAGTCAATAGTTGGACAGTGCTAAGGAAAGCGATGCATAAAAAATGCAGTCAGCACTAGGATAGGATGCATGCACTCTTCTGTTATTTCACCAAATGATTACCATTGTGGTGATTCTAATGCTTGAACGCATCTTCTTGCTCTAGATACAACATTGCGGGACAACGTTATAACATGCATTCTACATGATGACCAATTGAGAAGCACAATTATTTCTTGAAGCAACAAAGGTCAGGGAATCCAACTATAGTTGAGCAGAGTTCCAACCTTACTATACCTCAAAACACAAAGCAGAGTGAATTCAAACAATGCAACATGAGATTAAAAAGTATAGATTTTGCATGAATAGGAGAGGGGAAAAAAACTAAAGAGACTTTTTTTAGAAAATTAAAACTCGTAAACCAAAACAAAAAAATCTCATATTATTCCACTAAGAGCTGGACACCCGCTCGTACTACTCCAAGTCTCCAACATTAGCTTCCATCATACTGGACTCTGAAACATAGGAAAGTTTAAAAAAAAAAAAAAAAATGAAGAAACGTATTCTAAAGATAGTATTGCCAAAAGGCGACCAAGAGCATTTGACTCTGCACTCCTATGTCACTGGATATCTCAAAACAGAAATCTGACAGCAGGCAGGAGCTCACCAGAGGGCTTCTCCTAACTTTGGAGAGGAAAACAAGATTGCAGACGTGAGGGAGGGAAGAGCGGAGGGAGAAGAAATATGCACTCCTACCATGACTGAGTTGAAGCAAAGAAAGAGATGGATGCAAGCGGACTGTGCACAAGAGGGAGCTGGTGGAACGAAAGATGATTGAGGGTTCGAGGGAGATTGATCTTGATAACTATTTCTGAACTGGATAGTGACTCGAGAGAGACGGGAGCATACAAAAATGAGAGGCAAAGAATGTATGAGAATACAAAACAAAACACAACCAAGAGTCGGCGGCGAACTAAGCCGGAGTAATAAATGAACCGGAGGCCGAAAAGAACTGGCAACCAAAAAAACCACAATTCTCTTCTAATGTATGTTATAGATTCCAATGAAAGGACAGGATTAACATAAGCGAATGAGATCGTCTAAACCTCTTTCTCTGTGCCCCAATATGCCCTTACTCTATGGGGGACAAGGTAAAATTGGTAATTGAATCCTAACAAATAAACTATTTACTTCTGGTCCCATGTGGGTAGGGGATATTTGGGGGACCGGATGCAGAGAAAGAGGTCCAGAAGATCTTGTCTTTAATTAAGAAGGCAGCAATAGGAGGTCTACAAGCCTGACCTGCGAAGCAGGCAACAGCTTCCATTGATGATTTAGGCCAGGTCAAATGGAGGACTGCTCACAGGAGATCACAGTCAAAGAACAAGTCATATGGGCAGTGTCACTAAGAGCGTATTCCATAACCAAAAGAAGAAATGAAAAAGAAATAAAGCTTTTTCCTTCTTAAGCTCAAGACCACCACCACCACCACCACCCCCCAAAACAACCGTTTCCCTGGTACTACATAGTTCAGAATTGCTTCCTGTCATCAGAAGATCAACATTTTTCTATTGTCAAACACAGATGTGGCTTAAGGTCTCTATACCTAGCCTATTTATCCTTGTTATCAGGTTCTCATCTGATAAATGCAACTCTCAAGAACCCTCTAATTGAAGCTATCTAATGAAGATAAAATGCTACTCCCATCTCATCCTGCCCTTTCCCTGCAGTGCTTGGTTGGCAGTACTGGCCGATACCGGTACATACCGGTATCGGCCGGCACCGGTACCCTGGGTATCAGCCGGTACCGGACCGGTACTGGGCCGGTACAGATACCCACCGATACCAGTACCGGTACTGCCATCCTTGCTGCAGTGAGAGCAGCAGTTGACATGCATGAACTATCAGCAATCATACGTCCACAGATCTTTGAGTTGACACAGAAAGACTTTAAATTGCAGCAAACAACAGCATTTCTCATGTATATAATCAACTAAGATGAAAATAATAGCATTTTTCTGTGTATGTAGTCATCTGTAGGTTCAAGCTGCCTTGGATTCTGGTTTGAAAAATCATAACTTCTACTAACCATTGTTCTTAGCCATGGTTCTCTTCTCCATTGCTCTATACTAACTTGATCCTGGTTTACAACGAAAGACGTCAGCTTCATGTAACGTGCTTAAAAAAACCCACAACAAAGTCCTCTATAAGCAATTTCCATCCCCCCACAATAGAACCAACTCATGAGTATTATACATTTCTGTGAAGGAGACAATTTAAACATCTCCGTTGAGCTTAAGCTCGGCACCAGGAGGACTTGTTCTTGTACAAGAGCAGCCACAATGTATATTTTGGCCGCTATATTTTCTAGTGATCAGAACATGTTTGATTCCTGCTGCTTCCTTGCATCCTATCAAACTTATATGCTTGTAAGAAGTTCACAAAGGTTAAGGAGCCAGATATCGAGGATATTATTTTCAGAGAAGCCATAAAAAGACAGACTTGCTGAGAGAGAGAAATGTTTATGGCCTGACATATCGAGAAAAGATGGGTGCAAAAACTTTTGTTGTAACTACTCCTGCAGATCATGAGAACAATTAAATAAGGGACAACTACAAAAAAATCCATTTCACGATAAATTTCTAATTCAAAAGATTAATGGACCAAAAAGAGTTGCAGGTTTTCCTCATTCAAAAGATTCACAGACCAAAAAGAGTTGCAGGTTTTCTTTTTTAATGTACATACATAACACAATCTCCTGCTAAAAGTTGCATACTGCACTTTCACAAAAAACAAGGATAGTGAAGGCAAAACCAATCAAAATTCTAAAAGGATCTTTCAATCACATGAGCAATGCATGACAAGGGGAAAAAAAAGAAAGAAAAAAAAAAACTAAAGTTCCAGGAGTTTTCACGTGTTGGATTGTATACAAGGTGGGAAGTGGGATATTGGCGGCTTGAGCATCTTATGCATGCTAGATATGTTATCCATTTGTGCGGGGTATCCTAAAAATCACTGAGCAATCCTCTGTTTCTCAGAAAGTGAGATGACATCAAAGGACTAGCCCAAATCACTCAGGCCCATTGAGATGGATAGTTCAATATGGATTCCTCGATGGTATCCTTTGGATGCAGTGTTCTCTATTTGTTTCTCCTTTTAAGGAAATGTAGCATGTAGCAGCATACCAACAATTTTGTTGTAGTAATAAGAGAGGTGACAAGTCCAGAGTTCAGATATGAGAAGTTACATCAGGAAAATCAGCACAAGAAACTTCGTAACTTGCAGAACTTTAGAGCAAATCTTCATCTTCCATGCTACTCCACAGGAATTCTAACCAGTGACCAGCATTCTGAATAATAGGCACTTAGAACTTGCACCTTGTCCAATGCCTTGTGTTAGAAAAAACTTCGATGCCTCAGAACGCAATGAATAACTCCTTTGTTTACCCATCAGCAAGTGAAAAATTATCATGCAATGTCTCCAATGAAAATTGGTCTATTCTCCTGAAATCAGTCATTAAAATATAGAATTGCTCTAAGCTCCTCGCTAATGATCTCCGAATCCATGCAAAGTTCTACTACATCTTCAAGATTTCCTCCCTCTCCCACCATTAGTTATTCACTGCAAAAACCAGTGCCCACTATTTTCTTCATAAAGGGTAAACACAGTTCAATTGTCACAAGGATGCCAAACTCAGCCAGTCTAACTGCTTCTCAGTTTCCTTAGTGCAATGATCGAGAAAATCAGTCCTGGAAACCTGGAAATCTTCGATTCTCACCCTCCTAAACCTCCTTTATGCCTGCCTTTGGTACCACAAAATTATATAAAGAAAAAACATATACAATTGAAAGACATATAGAGCTCAACCAAAAAAATCCTATACAAAAGACACCAGGAAGGTGTGACACCTTGATGCCTGCCACTTAAATTCTCCATTAATTGAAGTACCACTATATCCGGCAGTCCACATAAACTTGGCCATCAGACTTTACATTTTCCCCATAAGTTCTTCACTGGACAATATATGCCTTCAAATATGTTGACATCTCCAACAAAAATCTAGATGTCTAATTCCTCACCATGAATATATTCAACGTTACAGGGACCCCTGCATGAAGGCCAAGAGAAAAGCTGGATAATTAAAACAAAACAGAACTCCATAGGCCTGGGGAGAGGGGTAGGAGAAAAATATGAATAAACTCCTACCACCTCTGTCCAGTTGATGACTCTTCATCTCTTTAACAGAATGGATGTCACTTCAGGAATCATGATTGCAGCTTCTGAATGATTAGTGCCCCAAGAGCACCAGTAGGATCAGATGCATCTTGTACTCAACGATCACTTCTGCTTTCAGGCCCAACAGTTTGCAAATTCCAATTGGTCATTGGCCTTAATCTCTAGTGCATCTGCATGATATAAATCTCACAGACCTCCTATCATTTGTTGGGGCTCCCCTGCAATTCTTACTTCCATTTAAGATTATCTGGCCATTTTCAAGATTTCTACTATTTCAACACCTTCTCTTTGTGATTTTAGCACTTCTATACATCCTTCTTGTTGGTAAAAGCCGTTTAATCTTATTCCAGGCATTCACAAGCCACACCATTCCTAGTTAGTTCTGGGCCTTTCACTCACTAGATCACATTTTGAGTTGGTGATTTGGTTCAATAACATGGTTTCAGAGCCAGTTCGTTTGTTGAACTTACCTTCACTTAGCTTTGTTGCAGTACGACTTCACCCATGTTTCTTGTAATGGGCCGCGTTGGTACAAGCCATTCAGTCTTATACGGGGTATTCACAAGTCACTCTGTGCCCACATTACTTTCTGTGCCTCTCTACCTCTTAACTTGAGTTTGGAGTTGGTGGCTTAGTTCAGTAACAAATACAAAGACATTATTCTTCATCTATATACTCCCATATGAACACCTATTTCTTCTACCTACAAAGATCAGGAATAAAGTTTCACAGACATTGTGGCAGTGGACAGCCACATTCTCCCATACTGAGAGTGGAAGAAGTTGTTGCAGTTAGCAGAATTGGTGGCTGCAACTTTAGTGTCTCATTTCCCTCTTTAACGCAAGAAGTTATTCACAATTTCATAATAGAAGGTATGCGTAACAAGGGAGATTAACCCTGGGAGTGACTGCCTCCTTTTTGGAAGAGTTAGCACTGCCAAATGACACATATTCAAAGACTGATTGGGGCACATAGCTTTTCATTGGCAAAATTTGGTGCATTTTGCTTTCTTCCTTTTTCCATTCTTCAGGCATGAATTAGAACAGCAGCCAACTTCTGCTGCACGATCACCCATAAAATCTTACTAGGATAATTTTTAGTCTATGTATAACTGCAGAAAATCAATGTCTCATGCAAAAAAAAAAAAACAAAAAAAAAGAGAACTGTTGTCCACCGTTCAATAGGTTGTAGCCAAAGTACTTTAAGATGCTAAACTCTTTTAGGTAAAGAATCTACAGTTCCAATACTAAAATAATTGGTTAGCTGACCTAGATGGGACTTGTTGATTCTCCTCGGACAAGGCTTTCTATAGAAAATAGGATCTTAAATCTACTAAACTATACCGTGAACAAAAAAGAAAAGAGGTGCCATTTGTAAGCAGCAGCCTCCCAAGTCCCAAGTCCCAAGTCACAAAACAAAGAAATGTGTGCCTTCTTTGACAGGAAGTCACATGATTCTGTGACCAGGATAAAATTATTTTTCCAAAATTTAAAAGAAATGTTGAATTTTCTCTGAGAGTAGCATGGTTTACACAGAGAGTGCTAGGCTATTAAGACATCACACTTATCAAGTGCTTCCTAAGTGCCTAATCCCAAGGCTGGCACGACCACAGGTTAAAAAGCCTTGAGGCAGTTATGAAGCAATTGCTCATGTTAGAATAGTCCCACATCGGAAAAGGGACAAAACAAACAACACTTTAATAGATGGTGCCTACCTCACTCAATGCCTTTAGCGCAGTGGTATACCCCTCCCTGCCCAGGCGGGGAGGTCGCAGGATCCATTCTGCCCGCCTTGTGTGCAGGTGCAGGTCGTCCCGTGAAATGATCCTCATTTGAGTGGAAAAGTCGCCCCTTGGGTGGTCCTGTGCGTAGGAAAATTCTCCTATGGGAGGTAATCTCGTGTATTGGCATAATCGAACTCGGCTCCCTTGAGCTGGATACCTGGCCCTGTAACCACTGAGCCATTTCAACCCAAAACAAAATGTTAGAATAGTCCCACATCGGAAAAGGGACAAAACAAACAACACTTTAATAGACGGTGCCTACTCCACTCAATGCCTTTAGTACAATGGTACACCCCTCTCCGCCCAAGCGGAGAGGTCGCGAGATCGATCCAAGCATTGTGTGCGGGTGCGGGTCGTCCCGTGGAATAATCACTCATTTGAGCGTAAAAGTCGCCCCTTTGGTGGTCACGTGCATAGAAAAATTCTCCTATGCGAGGTAATCCCGTGTATTGACGGAATCGAATTCAGCTCCCCTGAGCTGGATACCTGGCCCTGTAAGCACTAAGCCATTTCAACCCAAAAGATAATGTTAGAATAGCATCAGAAAAGGGACCAAACAAACAACACTTTAATAGATGGTGCCTACTCCACTCAATGCCTTAAGGTTTTGAGTTGGATGGCCCAATAATTTTATTTTGGTATTAAGCGCATGGTTACGAACCAAGACATGCACCCCATTTTTGTGGTCCACGTGACAAAGCCTAAAATCGGCCTCCACATAAAGGGGTGTGTTAGAATAGTCCCACATCGAAAAAGGGAGAAAACAAACAACACTTTAATAGACGGTGCCTACTCCACTCAATGCCTTAAGATTTTGAGTTGGACGGCCCAATAACTTCAATAGCTCATATTCAAGTAAGATCTTTAATTTCCATGTAACTAGGAACCTGTCACCTCTCTGTCCCTGCCTTGTTTGATGTTAGACTTGAGAAGGCTCCAAAGATTCCCTTTTCTCCATTCCTTTTTTTGTTTTTGTAGTGAGGTTCCTTGATCCGTGAAGACTCGTCCCAAAATTTGCAGAATTGACCAACCTTCTTGTCAATCTAGAAGCCAAGAACTACAGCCGTCTCAGCGATCTCCTCATTGCTCCAATCAGATAAGGACTTCTTTCTTTGTTTTACACCAACCTCAAAACCTTTCATAGAGCCTTCGTTGTTTCTCCAATGAGATGCCGACCCTTCCTCCCTCCTCTAAGATCCAAATCGGTTGTGGCAATAAATTTGCATGAAGAGCAGTGCCTGTTACTTCTAGAGGAAACTCCCTTTGAAAAGTTTCCATTTTGTTATATGCTTCGATAACTTCCTTGTATGCCCAAGTTGCCTTCCACAAAGACTTTGATGAAGGACCTTCACAACTAGCACAAAAACAATGCTGCTGCACCTTAGAGGCAAACATTTACTAGTAGTCTTGCGACATTCATTTCTGCCCTCAAGAACTAATCCCTGATTCTCTAGTCATCATTATTCCATCCAAATGATATGTAAGATTGTAAATCGCATTTGCCTACTACAAATAATCTTCTATTTAACAATATAATATTTCTAAAGTCCTTAGTCCTTTCATATTTAGTCCTTTCATATTGATGCATGTGTATTTGAGATGTTAAAAATTGAGAACTTCAAAGCCCTTTGTTTGGAGAGGAAAAGTTGAGATTAGACAAAGATTACAATTAGAATATGGGGAAGAAAATCTCAGTAGATATAGTCCATAACAATAGAACCTTCTCTACAACATTAAAATTAGAACTGTCCCTACAACATTTTCAAGGGTTGGCAAGGCTCAAAGAAGCATTGCCAATCAGGCATTTTGAAAGATCACATACATCGAATAAGAACTGTATTACCAACTGGTTCAGAAATATCTTATTAAGTAATTGAGAAAACAAATGAAACCTTCTCCACCGCATGCCATGAAGGGGACATTGATATGTATCATCATACAAGCACCCCCATCCCCCACCCACACACACAAGAAAGGGGGGGGAAATGCTTCAGATCAAAAAGTAAATTCGTATGTCCCATGCCAAAAAAAAAAAAAATCAAAATGCTTGTTTTGAGCGTGGATCGTACCACATATCCATTAACATGAAAAGAAGAAGTACTAAGGAAAGGTACACAAAGGCCAAAAGTATAAACCCCTCCCCCGTCCCACACCCCCCCCCCAAAAAAAAAAAAGAGAAAGAATCCTCCATATTAGAGAAAATAGGACATAGCCAGCGAAGTCCATTTAATTATGCAGAAATACGTTCCTACTTAATACAAAAGGGGTCGCTTGTTAAAGTTCATTAAATTGCTGAGAGTGCAAATAGGCACTAGAACTCGAGATGTATTACAACAGTATCAACGCATAGGACCAAATATTTTCCCAAGTATAAACTCATTTATGCTTCTCACATTAGATCTATTAAAGCCAAAACACATCCACATGTACTAAAAAGTAACAGTAATGGGAAAAAAAACATCTTATCTAAAAGACTCTGAGGGCTTTCTAATTTATCCCAACTTCAGAAGGAGTCTTGGCGACAATGGAGAGAGCATGCAACCCACTCTGCAACTCCTCCTGCAACAAGTCATAAACAAGCCGGTGCCTCTTCACCAAACTCTTCCCTTCGAATTCCTTTGAAACGACCCTCACATTGAAATGGGTCTCTCCATCGCCATTCCCTCTCACGGCAGCATGACCAGCATGTTGATAGGAGATGTCCTCCAACTCTAGCTCTATCGGAGAAAGCTTCCTCTCCAGTATCTGCCTTATCCTTGCTGCTCTACTACCGGAGACACTACCAGAATTTGATAATACTTCATCACCAACATCCAAATCATCCTCCACAGCCTCCTGGTTGCTGTTGATCATGGCAGCACCGCCGCTTCCATTCCCATTCACGCCCAAGCTAACATCTTTGACGTCCAAAACATCTGTGCTAACAGAGCTGCTATATGAGTCGCTTTGACCATTGCCGCTTCCAGCAAAGGTGGAATCTTTCTGACCCGAGACACCATCTGCCATGGCACTGGAGCCCTGGGCGTGAAGCTGGAAGGCCTTTTGCTGCATAAGCTTGAGCATGTTCAAGAATCCGTTGTTCCGCGATGGCGTGAGGCTCTGCCGGAGGCCGAGAAGGTGGACGAAGTCAGGCGGGACGCGGGCGATGGCGGGGGCGGGGGCGCCAGATAGGCCCAGCACGAGGAGGGCGGCGAGGCCCTTGGTGAGGGCCGAGTCGGAGTCGGCCTCAAAGCGAACGGCGGCGGGGTCAGCGGGGTCGTGGAAGGCGCGGACCCAGACCTGGGAGACGCAGCCCCGCACGCGGTGCTCGTCGGTCTTGTAGCGGGGGTCGAGCGGGGGCAGCCGGCCGCCGTAGTGGAGGAGCTGCTGGTACTTGGCCTTGGGATCGGAGACGGACTGGAAGAGGGAGATGATCTCGCTGAGGCTCTGGGGCAGCTGGGTCAGGTCCACCGCTGCTGCTTGCTGCGGCTGCGCTTCCTCTTGGTGTGGCAGGGATCTGATGGGTTGGAAGAAAGGTCTGGGCTTGGAGAAGGCCCTGTGGAAGGTGGAAAGAGGGGAAGCGTGGGGGAGGGGAGGGGGTGTGGTGGAGAGGAGGAGGGTGGTGGGCTTGGCGCGCTGCTGCAGGCGGCAGAAGAGGGTAGGGGAGCAGAGGTGGAGCTGCGAAGCCGTGGAAGACATGGGGAAGAAGAAGGGGAAGCTTGCGGCGCCTGCGCAGCCGCCGGGGAACAGAAAAGGGAGACGGCGGCGAGAGGAAGAAGAAGTAGACGGGTCAGAGGCTTTTGGGTCGTTTGGTTACGGTTTAGAACTTATGGCTTTTGAGGATGCCTGAGAGCCTTAAATTTTTAAAATTATACATAATTAATTAATATATGTATATATATATCTGAAAACTATTGAATTATATGTACATCTTTGACTCCCATGCATTGATATAAATACTCTTAACAGAAATGAATGACACAGATGTAAAAGACAAAAAAGAGTATTAAGTTTAACGTCTGAACATCTGATGCAATTGTAATAAAAAGATATATTTTATGGTTCTATATCTATGTTAAAAGATAGGTCAAGAAATAATGTTTCTAATATCGTTTTCCCGAATAAGAGTAATGCTTGCTGCAATGACCCTATACTGTAATGGGGGCATTGCGGTAAATAAAAACAATTGAAATTTTTTAAAGTTAGACCCGACATATCTTTTCAGTTTGTAACTTTGTATAGTGCAATGTCCAATCCGATGATCCAAAAAAAATCTAAAAATCAAACTTTAAAAATGCCTTAATGGCCCGAAACCAATAATGACTTTTGATTTTTTAGATTTTTTAAGATCGTCTAATCGGATATTACGCTGTACGGACAGGTAGAACATGTCAGACACGACCTAAAAAAAATCCAAAAAAAAAATTTACTTGTTACAAGAATTACTCTTCCTAACAATAAAGTTGAGATCCTTTGCGCGTTGAAAAACAATTGTCAAAAAATTGAGACGCATTGGCTTGTTAGAAATATGACCTATTGTGCGCCAAGTGGCAACTATACACACGGCCTAAAATGTCCTTGCCAAACTATTGGCCTCGTTATCCAAATAAAGGGTGAAGAAAGTTTTCATGATTGATTACCAAAGGTTACATAGATGAATGTGGCATATGATTTGAAAATTAGGTTGCATTTCCAATAAGGAAAAAGCAAATCTTTCTTCTTGTTTACTTTTTATTAACATCCACATATTTGTTGCTTGGGCAATTTTGATATTAGTCTCTATAAATCTACGTACTTCAAAATAAGTTTTACATATTTGTCTACCAGTTCCTATGCACTTAAGATTTTTCATCTTTAATCCCTACCATTTACTTCCATTAGCTAAGGATGCAAATGGTAATCGATAGCTTGATTATTCAACTGATTGTTAGCTTCTAAGTTAATTAATAGATAGTCTTCTTAAATTAATAATCATAGTGGATAAGATAATAGATACAGATTTTCTTTTCTAACCGTATACATATGGTACACTAGGATTCGACTATCCAACCGATTATTTACTAGTAGACAATTAATGAATAATATTTCTAAACTAGGGTTGTCAACATATCCGAAACTCCGATATGCATCTAATTAGTCAAATATTTATCTGATTAGAACATCTAATGGGCATATCCAAATATCTATTCAATTATCCAATTAATATTCAAAGTAAAAATAGCAAATGGATATCCGCTCTAATTATTATCCTACCAATTTTGAGTTCTTCTAATTTTACTGATGTAAAATTGTGTGATATTCAAAGTATGCTTAATACTTAATAGATGTGTGGAGGGGTAATCATGAAATTATTGTGAACTTTTTTATTTTTAGTAATTTTACTTATTTAGATGAATTGTTTAAGCCATTTGTTATTACTTAAGGTATGTTTAATAGAGCATTTGAGTTATTTAAACTTTATTAGGTATATAAACTTGAATACTTATTAATTAAAAATATATCTATGATGTCTATAGGCCATACCTTACAAAGAATAAAATTTACAAGTCATTAAATTATAAGTCAAATTTGAAATAATCAAATATTCAAATTGTCATCCAAATTCCGATATTATCCAATGGAGTCAAATTCAGATAGAAAACTTTATTATTTGTCAAATAATACATAGAGTTGGATATTCAGATAATGCCAAATAGACTGAGTTAGATACTATGACATCCACTCTGTATTCGCTTCCTATTCTAAATTAATAGCTTAACAAATATAGTCATAGATCTACCTTAGATTCACACAAAATATGACTTGTTTGGATATCTACCTCAGCTTTTTTTACTTTATCATAGTTAAAGTGTAGGATGAAAATACACTTATATCCTTAAACTTTATCATGGTTAAACATGGTTAACTTTACCCCTCTCCCCTCTACACATCATCCCCAAACTAATGCAGAAGAAGGAGATCCTCTTTGTGTGCGCACGCATAAGGAGTTGGTGCCAGTTCTTCACGACATCTTTGCTAGCATTGGGGGAAGCTCGTGCCTCTAGGACCCTCTTCCCTGCCGTTTATGAGAATAGTCAGTTTTAGACGGATGTCGTACATTTTTTAGAAAATGCACTTGATCTTGATTTTTTTTAATTTAGAATTTGGATTTGTTATTTGTGCACTTTACCTGAATCAATCAGATGATTGTGTAGTTCTTCGACCCGATCCCGCTACCCATAAATAGAATAGCGTTAATTACATCCTCCTAAGAGGAAAATCCTTGATTAATCGTCGGAAGATTAGAATAACACCATTTAAAATGATATAAATGAAATATACAATATTGCATTTGAAAAATGAATGAATTTCAGTTTTTATTTGAGAAGAAAGCTCATTTTTTAGTTTTAGAGTTGAGTCTGCGCAAGACTTCATTAATGGATAATAATGAGAGACATATATATGAACTTATTAAAGATTTGTTGAATTTTTATGTTTAGAAATGAATTTAAGGTTGAGTCTGCGCAAGGATGCGCAGACTTATTTGTTATTAATGAGAATGCTTGAATTTATTTTGATTTTTAATTTGTAAGAAGAATGAAAATCTTTTTATGGCGTTTGATTGAAGTGGATGATATTTTTTATGGGAATTATGATTTAGAATTTGAATATCAATTTTGATTATGTTTTATTGACAAGAGAGTCTTATTATCATTTTTGTTTGTGTTTTTTAGATTTGAAGTGAAGAGGCTTTGCATTTTGATTTGCAAGGTACGAAAAATATTTTTTATATTTTTTTAGTTGATTTCAATGAAAAATACTTCAAAGACTTATACTTTTTATGTTTTGAATTTGTGGGTTTTGAATGATAAGTAAGATATGCAAATTCAATTGGAATCAGACCTCTTTTAGGTATTTTTTATAATTCGCAAAAGGGCAAACTTGAGTTTTATTTGATTTTTTTATTTACAGGAAGTGTATAATTTTATCTTGGAGTCTTTTATTTAATTTTAAAAGAACTAAGGTTTAAAAACTTGAATTTTAACAATTGGGGGTTGAGTCTGCACGATAGAGCTCAGACTCATTTGTTGTCAAGGTGTTTTAGGCATTTTTTATATTTTTTGCAAACGGAATTTTGAGTTCTTTTTTAGGTTTTTGACGTATATGAAGTATAAAGTTTTTATGTGAATTTTTGGATTTAATTTGGAGAGAATTTAAGTTCAAAAAGACATGTTTTATTAATTTGAGGTTGAGTCTGCGTAGAGGAACGTAGACTCATTTGTCACCAATTTATTTTTAAGATTTTTTGGCATTTTTTCAAGAACAACTTGATGTCTTTAATTTGATTTCCTAATAGATAAGAGTAAATCTGATTTTTAGAGAGTTTTAGATCATCTTGAAGTGAATGAAAAGTTAATTTTTTATTTTTTGTGAATTTCAGGGCTGAGTCTGCGCAGGGATGCGCAGACTCAAGTCTGAACTATGAATTTCTTATTTGTAAGTTATTGTGTTGGATTTCTGATGGGATAACTTGATTTTATGTTTTGTTTGGTGATGATTTATAGATTTGGAGCTAAGGACAAGATTTAGAGGCCAAGAGATGGAGTTTTGGCCATTCGGTTGATGCGCAGACTCAAGTTAAAGAAGATTTGAGTAAGATTCTTATGAAAATGAAATCGCTTGAAGTTGGGGAGGATTTCAAGGCTTTCAAAATGTTGGGAGAGCTTATAACAAGTGGTTCTTCAAATGAATCTATGGAAAGGTGATGATTTATAGATTTGAAGCTCAAAGGGGGAAGATTTGCAAAAATGGGTTTGAGTCAGCTGAACTTTGTAATTTGATTTTTTTTTTTAGAAGATTTGGATCATTTTTTGTAAATGAATGTTTATTTGAATGAAATGGAGGATTTAAGATGTGATTTCAAGTGATTTGTGCAATTTGATTTTCTGCTTATTTAATTTTTTATTTGAAATGAGTCTATGGAAAGGTGTGCAGACTCAAGAGCCATTTTGAAAAGAAGTTTGTTAATCTTGATATATGTGTCATGAAGCATGATTTTTATCAAAGATTTAACTTGATATTTGAATTATTTAAACAACATTTTTTATGTTTAGAGCCTAGGGGAGGTGCACAGACTCAACTTAAGTTTGGAATTTTGTGTTTATTTAAAATAGAAGATGACTATCTTAAACCTTTTTTTGAATGAATTATCTTTAATTATTTGAGTTATTTGAACCATAAATGGGGTTATTTAATCCATGGAATGCATCATTGACAGTTTTGAGTTGAGTCTGCGCAAGGATGCGCGACTCAGAACAGTGGCGCTGACTCAAGTCTGAAAATGGCTTTTTTGAATTTCCTACACAATTCAAGCTACATTTAAAATGGTTAGTTTCAACCATTAAAGTTAGAATATGAAATCTAGAGTCGAGGAAAACAAATTGTATCCCATTCCCAATCAAATTTCTATGGTTATATGTACGCAGACTCAAAATATGAACATAATTTCAGGTTTATACCTCTTTCAACTTGAAGTGATTCAAGAATCACCTCAAATTTAGAGAGGATAATACTGAGAAATCTCAGAAGTTGAGTATGGCTACATAAAGCCTTTTCAAGGAATGGTCCTTATGTAGGTTCTTTCAAATAATATGATTTCTTCATGTTTATCTCATTCTTCTTGGATCATTTTACAAAGCATTAGAAATGCTTAATATGATGACTTCAATATGAATTTCAACCTTTCATTAGGGGAACCCAATGAAGGTTTAGGATCTTCATGAAGGATCATGCCATGAAGTAACCCGAAGGACCACTTCCCTTAAAAGGGATATATAATGGCTATGAACCATAGGGGTGGCTGTAAAGGGGGGCGTGCTGAGCATCCAACCACTCACCCAAAGGGTGTTCTTAATGCCTTCGAGATATAAAAAAAATCCACAAGAAGTAATCCAAAGCATCTCTACATTTGGGGAGCAAGGAACTCCACCAATTCCCCTAGAGGGTCACATATGACCATGAACCATGAAGGTGGCTGCCAAAGGGAGATTGTCGAGCATCCAACCACTCACCCAAAGGGTGTCCTTGATACCTTCAAAATGCAAGGGTTATCCACAAAGAATCACCCATTTGGGGAGTAAGAAACTCCACCAACCCATTGGGACATTCGGGACATATCATCTAAATGAACCCATAGCAATGGGAACATAAGAGTGATATTCTTTGTATGAGGGCCCTTGATGGGTTACCCAACATTGGATTGTTGGTACCCTTAGATTGGGACATCCTTGATGAAACATCGGAAGAAACTTAAAATCTTAAAACATAAAACATGATTTCGGATTGAAACATTAAGAACTTAATAATCCAAAGTCCAAACCATTTAGGACCTTCATTGGGCCTCAAAGAGACAGCCATAGGTCCAAGGAACCTTTGGACATATTGGGGGAGAATCAAAGAATCACCTCAAGCCCAAAAATCAAGTCAAAAGGAGCAAAGACTAAAAAACTGTGAACAAGCGCCGAGTCTGCGCAGGGAGGCGTAGACTCAACACTGTAGCACTACATAGGCGCAGACTCACCTGAAAATCGGATTTTTCGTGAAAAATGGGTTTAAACCTAACCCAAATGATGGAAAATAAAGTATAAAAGGTATAAAACCTAAAATCTATATTTAAAATATATTTTTAATGCATTTTCTTAAGAAAATACCATGAAGAACTTGAATATGAACATATGAAAGTCTTAAGTATATTTTTCTCCTTTTCCATAGATCTCTCCTCCTTGGCTCCATTAGAGAGTCTATACTCAAAGAAGCTCATCCCCAACTAGTAAGGAAACCTCCTTAAGAATCTCCAAGGCCTAAACCCTTAGCTATTAAAGGAAAAAATCCTACCAAAATCGATTCGGTCATAATATGAAAAACAGAAACTTAGATCATAAGACTCATGAAACTTGGGAGATTTCTCTTGATGTTTGGCCTTGGAGGAGCATCATCCATGGAGGGGATGTACTCCTAAGGGACATGAAAGGCCAAGCCACCTTGAAAAACCCCAAAACCAAATGCAAAACCAGAAAATATAAAGTTCAGGAAACTAGGACAACAACTTAGATTTCGGGTCATATCTCTATCTTTAGGGGGTTTTAAGACTTGAGAAGACCATTTTTATAAACTAGAAAAGCCCCTCTACCATCCCCACACAAAAAACACAGATCTTATGAAGGAAAAAATATTATAGAAAATGCATAAAAGCCAGCAGACTCATAGACAGAACAGAAATCTGAACATGTATTTCATTGCTTTTCACTAACATGGATGAACATAAGGAGGAGATAGAAGTTCCTATGAACATCAAAATGAAAGAACATAATCTAAGAAAGCAAGAAGAACAAAATTAAACCCATTCTTCACCCCCACTCTACTTTGGAGAGGGGATGAGAAGGGTGAATGGCTTTAGAAGTCCACTTTCTTGCTCTCTTCTTCTCTAACACTCTTTATTTCTTTTTTTTCTTCTTCACTATCTCTCTTTTCTCTTTTGAGATGCAGGGAATGGTGGGAAATAGAGGAGGGAGACGTACTCCTCCAAAGTTTCTCTCTTTTCTTCTTCTTTTTCTTTTTTGTGGGCTTTTGTCTCCAACTTTTGTTTGGAGAAGATGGGGTTTCTTTTATAGATAAAGTTGGGTTACTTTTGGGAGGTAGATTAGCATCCATTAGCCTTAAATTAGGGATAAAAAATCCTTCTTAAGAGTCCTCCAATAAGGTCACAACACTTGGATAATCTTCATTGGTTTTCCTTTTGCTTTTCACCTACCTTCTTCTAAAAGAATCTTGAGGGGGGGACCACTTTTCTTTTTCTTCTTATCCACTTTTGGGTAGATTTGAGGATGGGCCAAAAGGATAAGAATATGCCATGGGGGGGACCATTTAGGCCCTTTTAAAGGCTGCCATGAAATTGGGCATTGGCCTTCACTTTTTGGTCTCAAATTGGCCCTATTGGGCTTCTTTTTTGCTTGAAACAATGGGTCCGAACCTGCCCTTTGGATTTCTTCTTCATTTGGGCCTAAAGTGACCCTATTTAAAACCCCTTTGGCTTGCAAGAATGGGTATGGCTGTTGTCCATTATCTTTCTCTTCACTTGGACCTTCTTTTGAATGATTGTTTGGATTTTTCTCTTGCTTGAGATAATGGGCCCGGTTGTGCCATTCAATTTCCCTTGACTTAGGCCTTCTTGATTGATCTTTGGGGCTCTTGCCTTGTTCAATTTTTAGGTGACAACAATGGATATTAACTATAAGGACTTATTAATAATATAAGTTAACTTTGTAAGGACTAAAACTAAATATGCTAGACACATAAATTTATTTCGAATTCACTATATTTGAATAAATCAATATCAAAAAAAAATCTTCATACTTTTATTTGACCATGACCTAGAAGAAAAGATTAGTGTTAAATATTCTAGATATAGAAATTTATTTCGAATTCATCATATTTATAGAGATGGATATAAAAAAACTCCTTATACTTTTGTTTGACCATGGCCTAGAAGAAAATCCCTTTAAATATAAGAAAATTTAATTATAACTCCCTAATTTAGCATTGACTAGTTTCCATGTAGCTTTGCATCACAATGTCGCACCAATATTGTAATGTTACAATGTGATGTATAAAAACGTATGAACAATACCTTTTAAAATGTATGATTATAGCAGGGCGTGAATTTATGATATAAAATTATGAAATGTATGAATGAGCTCAATTTAGCGTTTACGTTCATATGCCTTACGCTCGTAATATTTTTACATTTACACACTTCAAAAGTATTAGTTTCTAAAGTATTACATATAGCATTATATTCTCTCCTCTTCTTTCTTTTTTGTTTCTCTCTCAATATTATATTATTAGGCTAGATTTTATAACCGTGACTATCATTATATTTTTACAATCAGTATGATGATTATATTTGTCATTATAATTGTCATAGTTTATCATGTCATTAAACCATTACAATTAAATATTTATTAGAATCACAGTCAAAATAGTCAATAAAATCATTACACCTTAACACAATAGCGTGATGTTGATGGGTCGGAGATGAAAACAAAACATAATGTTTTTGTTTTCATTTTCAATAAGAATTATAAAAAACAATAGAAAATATAAATGAAGATGGAAGCAAGTCTTTCCATTTGTACCTTTTTTCCTTTATTTAATAGTAGAATTAAAAAACATATGCATCTATGTAGTTGTATACTGTGTATGTTAGAGTAGTCCTACGTTAAAAAAAACACCCCCACTGTTGTCTGATCTAAGAGCAACAAGCAATGCAGTATTTTTTTTTCTTAATTTGTCGAGTTGAGGGAGAACCCAGATTGACATCTGTACCATCCAATCTCACATCGAGTGGTTAAAAAAATTATAAAAAGAAAAATGTGTTATCCATCGCGCACGGTGCGGCAAGTATTTCTCTTAAAATAATGGTGTATATTCCACTCAAAGTCTTAAGATTTTGAGTTTGATGGCCTAATAACTTCAATATGGCATTAGAGGACGGTTACAAATTGAACTGTGCACTCCATCATTGTAGTCCACATGACAAAGTCTAAAATTGACATGCATGGCGTGCTAGAATAGTCCTACATAAGAAAATAGACAAACCAAATAATATTTCATGGCACCCACTCTACTTAATATCTTAAGGCTATGAGTTAGATGACTCAATAATTTCAATATGGTATCAAAGTCAAGCTACGAACAGACCACGCATCTCGTCTTTGTGGTCCACGTAATAAAGCCTGAAATCATATTGTAGTTAAGGAGACGTATTAAAATAGTCACACGTTGGAAAAAGGACAAAATCAAAGTGTGTTTAATAGATCGTGTGTCTACACACTCAATGCCTTAGGTTTTGAGTTGGATGGTCTATTAACTTCGATATAGTGTCAAAACTTATGATTATAAATTGAACCGCACACTTCATATTTGTGATCCACGTGACATAGTTTAAATCGACATGCACAAAGGAACAAGTTAGAATAGTCCCACATTGAAAAAAAAAAAAAGACAAAATCAAAATGTGTGTAAAATAATGATGCCTACTCCACCCAGTGCCTTCAAGATTTAAGTTAGACGACCCTATAACTTTAATATTGGATATAGACATATATGTATACATAGTATGTGAGGATGAATTTTTATCACTACATAATAAAAAATTTCTATTACAAATTTTCTTAACTCTTTGATCACATAAAATATGATATAATTGGCTAAAAAAGACTAACCATCAAATACGTCCTATAAATTATGACACCTTTGATATCTAAAATTTATGGAAGACATAGTTGATAAAAAAGGAAAGACCAACTCGTTTATCATCTTTATTCAAAAAAACAAAAAGAAATATTTAAGTTGATTGTTTGATCAAGACTGAGTCTTTATTGAGTCATTTGGTATGTCATAATGCAACGCCCTGAATCCTATGTCCAGTCATATCCGACTTTCGACAGAGTTCGAAGGCAACAGGTACGGAACATAACATATATATAACAAAAATAAGAGAATAAAAGTCCACATGAAAAAATAAATAGCCATCCATCGCAAATTCGAAATAATAAAGCCAACACAATTTACAAAAGTCTTATAATAACAATTGTCTCAACATAACATAATCAACCTCTCTCAACTCCCAAGGATCTCACAAATTACAATATAGACTCAATTGCTCTTGCTACATTAATCTACTAAAAGGAAAAGACTTATATATCACAACTAGTCTCGAATCCAAAAGCTCCAAACAACTCTTACGCCTCATGGTCAGAATCAAAGTCTAACTCTCTTGCTACATCTCCTGAAAAATTATCGAACAAACTTACTGAGTACAAAACTCACTAAGCATCATCCCCTTTATAGGTTAAACATATAATAATTAAAATTCACATGGTAATCATATCATAAATAATTCGCAATGCTACATATAGATCAAATAAGAGAATGATACAAAATAGGATCTTACAGATATCTCATACCAAATCGAATATATTTTCTAATAATCTGAAATAAACATATTAATCATAATACTTATCAGATATATCAAACTTTCTTACTTTACTTGAAAACAAATTACTAGCCATAAACATATCACATAATTCCTCTAACAATAGGGAGACACATATCACATATCATATGGCTCAAAATATAACTAGTAGCATATAATCAAATTATATATCTCAAAATTTCATATTTCTAAAAATTTCACATCATAAAATAAATTTATAATGTCTTAAAATAAATTTAAATGATTCACATATATATGCTAAATTATCACAATTCAATATCTTAATCGGACAAGCATCATAATCACAACATAAGAGACCACACATACATATATTGAGTACTTAGGCAATCGTATCAAGTCTTGACTACCGCGAAACTAGAGACTAGAGGTCACACATATCCCACCACTACACCATACTGAAGTAAGTTTCATGAATTTTACCCATTGCTCTTAACTCACATAATACTCTATCCAACAAAGACGCTTACATTGGAATCAGGCCACATAATCCCCTTAAGATGACAATGTCTATATCACACATATTAAATTAGATGACACATGTTTTACAAAAATTATAATTCATCATAATCTAAAATTTAGCATTAATCATATAGTCAATGATATTCATTGGCAAAAATAATATATTTTTTCTTAAAACAAGACATTTTCAAGCGGCATGATGTTTTACTATTCAAATTAATGTAAAACTGATTCCAATATATTATAAATATATGAAAAAAATGTTTTTTTCTAAAAATGCAATATAACTTTCACATGTCAAAATCTATTTTTCAAGACAATAAATTTATTAAATAATAAAACTAATAGCAAAACGCTTCATAAAATAACCAAACTTGGCAGACATAATAAAAATACCATATGAAAAATGTATGCAACATTTCGTTAAGATCCAAGTTCATATGATACAAATTTAGATATTTATAAAATGTTTCAGTTGAGTCACTTATAGCAGTTCTGAATTAATTATTGAAATAAATCTCAAATAAATTTCAAAAATTATAAAAAAAATTAGACAAGTTAAAAACATCTTGATATTTTAAGTCAATCGGAGTTAAAATGAGTGAGAACGGTTATCAGGAAGTTCAGCGGGAAAACTAGGTTCTAAGCCGGAGTACTATAGATACCGGTCGACCGATCCAGTCGTACCGGTCGACCGAATATAACCAGAACAAGTTAAAATATGTTTTTTTCAGAGGTTTATGATCCCATCTTCAAATCTAATGGTTTCTAATCAAACCTAATGATATTCTCAACATATTTTAAGTACTAAAACGTTGAAAACAAACTAAAATTTTCATATAATACAAAATATCTATGCTTTGGATAATCATCACCTACCTCTTATACTAGAACTCCTGAAAATTGAAATCCGCTAAGCCTTGCTTTGTTTGCGGAATAGGCCCGGAATAGGGTCTCTTATTCCACTTAAACCCTTTAACCCACTTTGGCGGAGGGCATTGCTTAACCCAGAGGTGGAATACTTTATACCCGGTTTAAGTGGAATAGGGGCAGAATTACACGTTCTTAATAAACTATGATTAACGTTAATTGTTATTCAAATTTCTTATCAATAAATGGAGCATAAAAATTTTATCTTAATAATTAAATATGATTAATGTTAATTAATATTAGTTAATCAAAATAATATTAAATAATATTTAGTAATTAGTATATTACTATTTAAATTAATAATAAACTATGATTAACGTTAATTGTTATTCAAATTTCTTATCAATAAATGGAGCATAATAAATTTATATTAATAATTAACTATGATTAATGTTAATTATTATTAGTTAATCAAAACAATATTAAATAATATTTAGTAATCATACTAATATTTATTAATATTAATATTTATGAATTAATATTTATTATTAATATGAATTAATGGTGATTAATAATATTTATTAACATTGTTAATAATAATTAACATTTATTACTTAACATTTTTAATATTTAATACTATTTAAATGGAGCATAATAAAATTTATATTAATAATTAACTATGATTAATGTTTGCTAGTATTTATTAATCAAAATAATAATTGTTAATATTTATTAATCATAATAATGTATATTAATATTGTTTAGTATGTATTAATCACAATAATATTTATTAATATTATCAATATTAATTAACATTTATTAATATTAATTAATATTTATGAATGTATATTAATCAATATAATATTTTATTAATATTATTAATAATAGTTAACATCTATTACTTAACATTTATTGATATTTAAATATTAAATAATATTTAGTAATTAGTATATTACTATTTAAATTAATAATAAACTATGATTAACGTTAATTGTTATTCAAATTTCTTATCAATAAATGGAGCATAATAAATTTTTCTTAATAATTAACTATGATTAATGTTAATTAATATTAGTTAATCAAAACAATATTAAATAATATTTAGTAATCATACTAATATTTATTAATATTAATATTTATGAATTAATATTTATTATTAATATGAATTAATGGTGATTAATAATATTTATTAACATTGTTAATAATAATTAACATTTATTACTTAACATTTTTAATATTTAATACTATTTAAATGGAGCATAATAAAATTTATATTAATAATTAACTATGATTAATGTTTGCTAGTATTTATTAATCAAAATAATAATAGTTAATATTTATTAATCATAATAATGTATATTAATATTGTTTAGTATGTATTAATCACAATAATATTGATTAATATTATCAATATTAATTAACATTTATTAATATTAATTAATATTTATGAATATATATTAATCAATATAATATTTTATTAATATTATTAATAATAGTTAACATCTATTACTTAACATTTATTGATATTTAAATATTAAATAATATTTAGTGATTAGTATATTAATATTTAAATTAATAATAAACTATGATTAACGTTAATTGTTATTCAAATTTCTTATCAATAAATGGAGCATAATAAATTTTTCTTAATAATTAACTATGATTAATGTTAATTAATATTAGTTAATCAAAACAATATTAAATAATATTTAGTAATCATACTAATATTTATTAATATTAATATTTATGAATTAATATTTATTATTAATATGAATTAATGGTGATTAATAATATTTATTAACATTGTTAATAATAATTAACATTTATTACTTAACATTTTTAATATTTAATACTATTTAAATGGAGCATAATAAAATTTATATTAATAATTAACTATGATTAATGTTTGCTAGTATTTATTAATCAAAATAATAATAGTTAATATTTATTAATCATAATAATGTATATTAATATTGTTTAGTATGTATTAATCACAATAATATTTATTAATATTATCAATATTAATTAACATTTATTAATATTTATTAATATTTATGAATATATATTAATCAATATAATATTTTGAACTCTTTATTCCACTCTTTATTCTCTTCTTTATTCTACTTATTCCTACCAAATCACTTGGAATAGCGCAGTGCAATTCTACTTATTCTGGGTGGAATACCAACTACTTACCAAACTAAAATACCTCTTATTCTGGATTAAGAAATCCCTTCCTCCTTATTCTGGTTTAAGCTATTCTGCAAACAAACTGATACTAAGAGATCTCGACTCCCAGCAAGAAGTATCACTTTCTAGCCTTCCTCCTCGACTTTCAATACTCTTAGAAGGCAAAAGAATCACGAAATTATAAGTTATCCTCGAGAATGACCTTCATCTTTTTCTTTTTCTTCAAGAATATGAACAAAAACCCCACCTTTCACAACGTAGAATGACAGCTAAGTTTAACTACGCCCCTAACCTCATATTTATAGAATTAACACCCATCTTCTAACATCAAACAACCTCTACAAACCACCTATGGATCGAATTAGTCCTCCTTTCCACGAATTAGAGACAATCCGACATCAAATCAAACTCCTCTCCCCTCTTCCTTTTCAAACTGAACTTTCAATTTTTTGATCTAGTAAATGAATGAATCAGCAAAAATGTTCTTTTACAAAGTTGTAGATCTCTCCGAGCTCTTTCCAACGATACTAACCATACTAAAATTCGAATTATACACTAATAGTTATTGCCAAAATACCATCTTGCTATCTTGGGAACCCGAACCTGAAAAATTCTGCTAACTTAATGGGCTAAACTACTTATAAAATTAAGTTAATGGGATTACTATTATTATTTATTTAATTATTATTTATATTTTAAAAAAAATCGGATATTACACATAAAATATTGTAAAATGTTGTAAACAATCATAAAACAATGTTTTCTTTATGCTCGGTTTATTCTAAATCATTTTATGTTATTTTTTAATATGTTTATAGTGTCATAAATTATACGTATTTCAAAATCAATTGACCCTTGAATCTTTCTTTTAATGGTTGAGTGTCACTCTAACTAGAAACACTCTCTTTAAGAGTTTGGTTCCCCACAGTCACTAGGTGGAGGGAACTCCTCTAGTCACTTTGTTGTACTGGATTGATTCGTGCTGACTTGGGCGACTCGTACCGTATCAGGGAGAACCCGAGTCAGTGCGACTCGACCGAGTCTATGCGATTTGGAAGAACTTTTCCATGCAACTCGGCCAAGTCGACCCGACTCGTACCAAATCATGAGAGATCTGAGTTGATGAACCTTGACTCCAGTCACCAATGCGTGCATGTCATGCATATGCGTGGGCCCGAGTGATTAGGGGTTCATAATTCTTTCTCAAAAAACAAAAGTAGTGGAGAGAAAGGATAAAGGAACTAGAAAAATCTCAAACCTGGGCTCATGCATGTGTGTGGTGCCCACGCATTGGTGACTGAAAGAGTTCCCTCTTATCAATTACTACAACAACCTCAACCCCCCTCTATAATAACCTTGTGCGTGGCATAGTGGTGGACACCCCCGATTTTGGATTTGAGTCTCAGTGAGTGATCGTACGCTTATTTTTTTCACCTTTGAGCAGTTATTTGACCTATTTTTGGACTTATTCTGGCATGACTTGAATCTTGTGTGCCTTGTAAATATTTTGTATATAGCTTGTCCCATAGTCGTCTGACCTATGAACCGAAAAAAGATAAAGAATTAACACAGAGTTAGCAACATGTTAGATCGAGGAAAATATCTAAAGACATCAAATAAAATCCAACCACTCCATTTTAGAACCCCAAAGGCTTGGAGATTTTAGGTAAGGCCCAATTAATGCACATCATGGCTTATGGCACGTAGAATGATGGGAGCTAGACAACTCATATTGTAACAGCTCTCCCATTTGTGTTCTACAAGTTTTGTGATATCAATATCAACTTGGTGGAGATAGATAAAGAAGTCGTTGTAAGGGTAACTTCAACCAATATTCACATGGTTACACCTAAACTTGGCCCGACCTTCAAGTCCACAGCTCAGATGGTTGGACCTATATGCATTTCATGCTTATTACATCATTAACTATCAGAGATAGGATATGAAAACACCGCTTTTTTGTTTCCAATTTAGATAGTACTTAAAAGTGTCTAGTTTCAATTATGAAGTATAACTAAATTGTATTATTTTTATATTCTAACTGAAAAGAGTTAGGATTGATAAAAAAAAGAAAAAATAAATTACCATTTATAGACCTATACACAATCATATTAGGGTTGTTACAACCATTACATAATACTTTAAAATCAATGTTTTGAAAAGCATATCGAACTAGTAGATATAACATTAAAATTATCAATGTTTAGCTCAACAAAAGACCAGCACCCTCTAAGAAGCTAGGAATTGGAGAAAAATTAGATGGTTTGATTCGGATTACAAGGTTGACTCAATCTTAATTATTATATTTTTATTATTAAACATCATTTAAAATTAATTAGGCCTTGTTGAAATTATTAGACCATCTAACTCAAAACTTGAAGGCATTGAGCAGAGTAGGTACCATCTATTTAAACATTATTTATTTTGTCCCCTTTCTAATGTGGGACTATTCTAACACGCCCTCGCGCGTATAGGCCAATTTTAGGTTCTATCATATAGACCATAAAGATGAGATGCATTGCCCAGTTTGTAATCATAGACTCTGATATCATGTCAGTTTAAAATCTTAAGGCATTGAGTGTAGTAGGCACCATCTATTAAATATATCTTGATTTTATAAATTTTTTGATGTGGTAATGCTCTATTGAGGGGAGTAGAATCCACTATTTTAAACATATGTCAAGTTTTATCCATTTTTTATGTAAGATTATTCTAACATGCCCCCTCACGTGGAGGTCGAGTTAGGTTCTATTATTTGGACCACAAAGAAATAGATAAGTGGCATAATTCATAATCTTAGGCTTTGATACCATATTAAAGTTATTGAGCCATCCAACTTAAAACCTTAAAGTCTTGAATGGAGTAGGCATTATCTATCTATTTAAGCAGTATTTATTTTGTTCATTTTTTGATGTTAGACTATTTTAACAAGCCTAAACTTAGGTCTACTACTTTAACGTAAATGTGTACTATATAATGCCACTATAAATTTTGTGATAAAAATAAATATAAATATAATTAATATTGTTATATAAATAAAATGATCTGATTCAAACAATACATTTGTGTGGTCAACTCTAGAATAGATTGAACCAAGGGCCTCTTCAATGATAGAGGTTAAGATTTGGATAGAGTTGATGTCCATATCTAATCCTCTACCCCTAGTTGATGTGACGGTGTGCAAAAAAATTTTGAATCCAACATAAATGACTAGAATGTCCGATCAAAAAAATAAAATTCAATTAATAGCTTAAGATATATGCAATGAAAATAAACTTATTTTACATGACATACTAAATATATAAAAATTGATCAGATCCTCATGCTCAAAATTTGTCATTCCCCCTGCCCATCTGTAGGAAATATATATAACATCTTCTAAATTATCTAAAAATAATAAGAAATTTATTACATTTAGAATGAGATAGGAAATAATTTTTACATGTGCCAGACCAGTTATATGGGGACCAAGATATTATAAAAAGTTCAAAAAATCAATAATTAGAACTAAAATTTCATTTACACAAAAAACATATTATTGAGTTTTAGATCTTTATCTATATTTTATCTTTAAACTATTTCATATATCTTTACATTAGTAGACAAGACCTCAAGGTATGTAATTTGTCCGGCATTCTCAACACATTACAGGGAGTAAGTCTCGGGAGAAACTCAAAATTGCTCCTTTCTACTTAGCTGCTAAGATAAGGTATGCATTTTTTGAGTAAAATGCAAATGGAAAAAGTGGAGCAAGGTCCTTAAAGCCTTAAAAGTGGTCTTAAATAAGTCTCCAATATCTCTGAAATCATGTTACTTATATACTGTTAATGGTTGTAGAAGCACAATAGTCTGGTCTGAGGGGAGGGACGGGAAGCAATTGTCTTACCTTAGATTTTCACATCTTTACTTAATTTTCTCCCCTTTCACTAACCCCTCCCCCCCCCCCCCCCAACTCCTTTGTTAAATCCCTTTCTCCTATAGTGCTGGAGAAAAGAATCTTGTCTTCTTATTTTATTTTCAATTTTTTATTCCTAGTCTAAACGCTAAATTTTGGAATTTAATATGGCCCAATAATAGATCTTCTTAGATCAAACTTTTGAAACTAGTCAAAGTTTAACACAATTTTAAACTTAGGATACGCCTTTGAGTTCCAAGCAATTTCAACTTGTCTCATGTTATTATTATTATTGTTATTGTTATCATTATTATTAGAATAGTCCTATATTAGAAAAGGGACAAAACAAAGATGTGTTTAAAATGATAGTCCCACTCTACTCAATGTCTTAAGATTTTGAGTTGGATTATCTAATAACTTCGTTATGGTATCATAATCTATAGTTATAGGTTGAGCAATGCACCCCATATTTATGGTCTACGTGAAAGAAGTTAAATCGGCCTACATGTACAGAGGTGTGCATGAATAGTCCCACATTCAAAAAGGCAAAAAATCAAGATATGTTTAAAATGATGGTGCCTATTACACTCAATGCCTCAAGGTATTAAGTTGGATGGCCCAATGACTTTAATAATTATTATTTATTAACTTCATATTTTTTCTCTCACTTGAAATTCAATATCAATAATAGAGAATCATTATAGATTTACATTAGAATTTTTAGTTAGTGTTTTTACATACGAGTTACAACCAAAATCATGAACAAATATTTTTTCTTAAGGTATTATCTGATTTGATGTAAAAAAACCATAAAATACCAATTTTAAAATTACCTATTTTAAAGCTAGTGAAAGCCAAATCTCTAATTATAAAATCATTGATTTTAAAATACTTAATTTTAATTTTTAATAGTTTTGGATTGAAAACCTTGTTTTCAGCAATTTTGGATTGAGAACTAAAACTAGATAATAATAAAAAAGTGGAAAATGGGTCCACACAATTTTTTTAAAAATAGTAAAAAATGTCCTAAAATAATTTACATCACTTCAAACATAACAACATATCATTTTATGAGATCTACAACATTTTTCTTAAGGAATTATCTAATTTGATGTAAAAAAACTGTAAAAGTACCAATTTTAAAATTACCTTGTTTAAAGCTAGTGAAAGATTAATTTACATCACTTCAAGCATAAGAACATATCCTTTTATGAGATCTACAACATTTTTCTTTAGGAATTATCTAATTTGATGTAAAAAAATTGTAAAAGTACCAATTTTAAAATTACCTAGTTTAAAGCTAGTGAAAGCCAAATCTCTAACTATAAAATCGTTGATTTTAAAATACTTAATGTTAATTTTTAATAGTTTTGGACTGAAAACCTTGTTTTTAGTAATTTTGGGTTGAGAACCAAAACTAAATAAAAAGAAAGTGGAAAATCTGTCCACACAATTTTAAAACATAGTAAAAAAATGTCCTAAAATAATTTACAACAGTTCTAACAAACATAAGAACATATCCGTTCGTGATATCTACAACATTTTGGAACACACCAAATGACTCCTAAGCTAATTTAACCTTTGGCCCCCCTCTCCCCCCAACCCAAACCTCTTGGCTCCGTCATTGGTCTGGTCCTTAGTGGGTGGGCTTGTGTAATATCGTAGGTCCTTGAAAAATAAATTTTAACTTTTCAGTCTTTGTAATCTTTTAATATTTTTTATAAGTTCCTATAATATTTATATTTTCTTAAAATTCCTCACAATCTTTGAATCCTCTTTAAAAAGTTTTTTTAGAGGAACCTTTTAGGAAGGGTTGAGGGACCTTTTAGGAAGTTTTAAATAATTGTAAGGACTAGTAAGAAATATAAAATTACTAGAACTTATAAGTAATATTAAAAAGGTAAAAATCTCAAAAATTAAAATGAGAAATGCATGGTATAATGTCTTTGACATTCTTTTAAATTTCACTGCATCCCCAAAGGGACAGTATAGTCAATCTCATGATTAAATAGCAGTTGCAGTTGCAATGCATGGCAGTGAGTTTTCTCATTTTATTTTTCTAAAACTTAAGTACTTCATAAGCCCGCCAAGGACCAGTCTATTGTGCTTCCAATCCGTTCTCACGATCAGACGGCAGTTCAATTAGAATGTCCATGTGAAATTGCAGCAAGTATTTCTCAAATAAATTTGTTAGGATTATATAGAGGCACCATCTGACAAGCAAAGCATTACTTACAAGTAGGGCTGAAACGTTGAACGGGGCAATCTGAAGTCAAGCTGGTCAACTCGATAGTTGAGTTGGATTGAATTCGATCAAGTTAAGGTTGGATTATATTAAAGTTGGTGGCTCTTTCAACCCGATCTTATCTTATATGGGTTGGGTTGAGGTTTGGCCAACTCGACCTAACTCGAGTCCGACATTAATGTATGTAAATAATAAATCATTAAAATATACTTCATTTAATTTTGTATCTTTAAACAAAACTTAGTTTACAATGTGAACAAAGATATTCTCAAGTAATAATCATATAATTATATTTGCACCTTCTTCTTTTTTGACTTTGTCAAGGTAGATACATAAATTCATTCATATCTTCGTACATAAAATTTTGTTAGTATGAAAAAAAAAAATTAAAAATATATACTACTAAAGATATAACCCAACTCAATCGGATAAACGATGAGTTACATAGATTGAGTTGGATTGAGTTGGGTTGGGTTAGTACATTGGTAGATGAGTTCGGTTAGAGTTGAAGAAGTTGGGTTGGAGGGTAGGCTGAATTGAGTTAAGATTGAAGAGTCTCTAGCATGAATTAAATTAGAATTAACCCCAATCCGACCTAAGCTGCAACCCTACTTACAAGCGTCTTTACCTTAAGTTCTATACCCAACATTTTTCGACCATAGCGTCTTTACCTACGCACAGCCCACCAAACCTGGCCCAATGTAACCTTGCAGCAAGCTCTGGGTTTCTCTTCGGAACCCAAAGGTCAAAACTTGGACGCTTTCATGTAACAAATAACAAATACGAGTCACTCTTAAGACTATTAGTCCAACTACGTCCAAAAGTCTAACTGAAACTGGCTTTGGATGGAGTTTTGAGTTTGCTTTTCACAACATTTGCTTGGACTTAGCTTAAATTTTGCCTAGCATGTTCAAAAGCCTAAATTTTGGCTCTCAAAACTATTAGTCTTTAGTTTTTCTAAATAGGCATTGGCTTAAATTTTGCCTAGTATGTTCAAAAGCCCTCATCATCATCTTAGTTCCCTTTCAAATTGCTTTTTTTTTGCAACTAGACAAAATTCGAGGTTCTAAAATCAATATCTTTTTTTTATATAAGTTAATTTTATGCTTGTTGCAGCTCATATATGGCAAATCGGTTAGCATTTGCCATGAATTTTTTGGTGAAGATTATGTTAATCATAAAAACATTTTCCGTAAATTTTGAAAAGTGATAAACAACACAAATCTTGCAACTCAATCTAAATAGGGACATTAGCAATATGTTTAGATCAGTGAGAGCAACTCTTGTGGTGCGAAGCTTAAATTGTCCTCAAGCAATGAACCCCTACACATCTTAAAGGGCACAAAGGAATAAGCAGTATTTGAAAATCACAATTACTGATGACGCTAAATTTGCTCCTTGCATTTGAGAATGCAACTTTAAAAAAAAAAAAGAATTTATGGGAAAATCTCAAGATAAAATGTCGGTAAAGATTTAAGAAATTGCATATTTAATCATGGTCAACTGGTCACTATAGTACTTTTTCTAATATTTAATCTTTATAGACGACCATGCCCCCCTCCCACTCTTAAATCTCTCATAATGCGTTTTTGTATAATAAGAATCGAAAAAATTATCCTAATGCCGATTCTATTACCCCTAAAACATAAAATTTTCTCTCACATGAAAAAGAGGTCATTTTAATTTAGTGCTTGTTTTGGCAAAGCGACAGGGGCATAATGCCACTTCCAAGACTTTGGCTATCTCTGGCACCATTCTTGGTAATTTCTTATCACTTCTCATTATGGGAAGTAAAAAGATATTCTCTATTCCCCATTCTTAGAATGAGAATATTATTTGACTAGCATTTTTAACTTTTGCAAGAATGTCTTTTCTAAGATAATGTTAGTCCTAAAGGAAGTTAATGAAGGAGAATTTCCCTCTTGGGCTCGGCCCTTTAACGGTCGCTCATGATGTGGAAATCGACCGGGGCGGGATACAAGGTAGTCAGCCCAAATGTGATTTAACCGGCCCACTATCATATGACAGAACAACGAAGAGAAGACATCCAGGGGAATAGTCCAACATTGGGAGTTTTGGAAAGATCGCACTTACCGTTCTTCCATAAGGACAGACCGAGTGCTAATATCCCTTCTGTCTCCTGCCACCTACTCCCTACCAAGTAGAAGATGAGTTGGGCATCGAAGGGGCCTCCTCGGGACCATATCTCTGAACCCATTATGTGGATGTCAATGCATAGGTAGCTAGGTGATTAACTTTGTTCTCCATTTAATGGAGGACTCTTAGCAGTCGGTGGATTCTAACTTTGTTCACCCGAGTAGGCGTTCTCTATGTCACTGGGCCACTGATGAAAAGAAAAAAAAGATACCCGTCAACCAATAACTGGTGATTGTGAGAACTCTATTCACACATGCATGAGGTGATGAGATGAGATCTTCTGAACTTCTTTTGGTTGATCATTGTAAATTTTTAGTCACACGGGGATGTAATATTTGTCCATCTTTTATAGCAAATGACATACATGCTCTTGGCCTTGGGCATCATGTGAGTGAGAACCTACAATGATCTAGAGTAGGAGACCCAAAGGATCTCATGTCGTAAGCTGCTCTTTAGGGTACCTTATCTTTAGCGGGTACACACTAAGGATCTCCTTTGCCAAAGTGTGGGAGGTCACTGCAGCTTCAGGACTATCATATGCAACTCAACTGCAGTGAAAGTAGAAGGCCGCAATCTAAGAAATTCAAACTGGGAAAGCAAACGTCCACAGACGGTGTGTTCTAGGTGTCCGTTTGTTCATTGTTTGAAGGCCTTGCATGAAGTCATCATCACACACTTGGAAGACCCCCGCTACAACGTCTACTGTGCATGGGACTTGGTAATAAAGAAGGGTAATAGGAGACCTTTTGTAGGAAGATAGCATAGCTCTCTCAACATATATAACCTAATCCTTTGAACAGAACATGGAAGAAATCACAAGGCTCTTTAGCCGCGGACAGCATCTGCCAACGCCCTTATAAAAAGCGCTGTAAAAGCCATCTGGGTCTTCATGGTTCTGCCGCATTAGACTGCCATGGTTAAATAAGTTAATATTAGTTTGGGTTTGGCAAGTCTCCTCCTCCTTTTACTGCAGCCATGTGAAGAGGCTTAACCAGCACGAGGCCATGTGAGAGCCCGGCTGGAAGATTCTTATTCCCAAACTGCAGCTAAGTAAACTGTCTTCGAAGCCAATCTGAAACTGTTGCTTCAGCTTGCTCTCTTCTTCCGACACATCCCTCATCATTCTTTACACACAAGTAGACCAGTGAAATAGTAAAATTATGTCTGGGTGGAGTTTTGCCTGAATCACTAGATTTCCGACGAATCTACCAAACAGTGGGAAGCTTTCAGACCATATTGTTTAGGACATCTTTGACTCGAGAGTATAAAAAGTGACCTAATTTAGGCCGTGTTTAGCGTAGTTTCTATTTGAAAGTACTTTTTCATTTCTATTTAGTTATTTATTCTTTATGAAAGTCATTTGATCTTAGAAGTTATTTATGTAGTATTTTCTTTGTATTTTGTCTTCTAACTAAAAGCTACAAGGGGGAAGTTTCTAACATTAGAAAAAAAATAAGGTTATAATTATGAAAGAGTTGACTATTGTAACAAACTAAAATTAATTATAACATCTCTCCTTCAACTCATTCTAAGTAAGAAGTGAAAACTAAAAGTAACTTTCAAGTGGAGGTTTTGCCAAACACGTCCTTAATAAAGTGGCTTTTCAACTCCCTTTTTTTTAGCAATGCTAGCACCACCAGTAAAGTTTTCCCAATTTTTTTACCTGCTAATAAAGTCCAAGGTGAGGATTTCTTCACAAATTTACCTACTGCATTTACTTCTACTTGTCAAATCCGAGCTAATCATGTACACTTACATGAGGTGGGTAAGAAAATTGGAGAAACTTTCTCATCTATGTCTTACAATCTTGCTACACCACCAGGTGCAGCTACACCGCCTGCAGGTTATACAGCAAGAAAAAAATTTAAAAAAAAAAAAAAAAAAAAAAGAGTTGGCCCCAACATGCCCCATGCATCCCTACAGTTGATCTAAAATTGGATATTTTAAAAGATTTTTAAAATTTAAAAACTAAGCCCTAGTAAATAGAAGAAAAAAAAACTTATAATTTTTTTTATCATCTGATTGGAAATCAACTTATATAAACACGTGAGATATATTAAAGCCGACCTAAAAAAAATTTCCTTAGTTCACTGCAAGTTCAACTCAATCTATAAACTAAGTTATCTTGGGCTCACGAGCATACTTCACCCTTCAGGGAAAACTCCCCCCATCTCGCTTCAACCATTAACCTCCTTTCTAAATATGAGACCCAAACTCAGCACCGTTATTCAAAAATGGGCAATAAACGACACTTATGGATTTATGTATGCTAACCTTTACAGTGAAAAATTTAGAATTCAATGATTTGATTGTTTTATGGCCAAACAAACAACCCTTGTTAAATGAACTTCGATTTAAAAAAAACCATTTTGAGCTTAGACAATGTTAAGCCTGTCTCTCTGAGGTTGGGCTTGGACAAAACTAAGTCCAAGTCCGGAAGTTCAAACTTTTGATAAACATTAAATATAAAAAAGATAAATAATTAATTTTTTTGTGTCATCAACTAGTATTTACTCGTACACACACCTATACACATATATATATATATATATCGGTATATATGAAAAATCACTTCATAAATTTATATCTTCAAAGAATCTCTTTGTGTCCTTCATGTGCATAATCATCCATTATAGTCTTATATCTTTTGTTGCAACTTAATTAACTTTAGGTCCAGATGCTACGATGCGATCTTTAGAAGGATTTCCATTTAAGTTAGAGATAAGAGATTTGAACATACAAAGGGATTTAGACATGTATAATTCGTTTTGATTGCTGTGCACCAAAAACTCTGGCACTCTTTGATATATAGCCGAGTAATATTTGCTACAATGTCTCTACGTGCTCCAGTGGGTAAACTAAAAAAAAATAGGTCGGTCCTAAGGTGCCCTAATCGTTCGTACAGTGTAATGCTGGATCGGACGATGCAAAAAAATTTAAAAAATTAAAAATTGAACTCCAATGAACAGTAAAAAACAAATCAAATTTTTTGAGATCGATCCGATCGGACATTACACTATATGGATGATTAAAACACCTCAAGACCCATCTGAAAAAAAAAAAAAAATAGTTTACCTATTGCAATACCTCTGCGTGCAGAGAACGCAGAAACATTGCACTAATGATTACTCTATATGGCCAGCTTGCCTATTCAGGCATAAGTAATCTAGAATTCACTTATATGGGAATAAGCGGCCTCTTGTGTTGATGAGTTGATTACTATTCTACGTGAAAAGAAAAATAAACTATCTAAAATATTTAATACATAAAAATAAGTATAATTAACTCTTCTTCTAGTTTAAAATAAGCAGTATGAATTATTTGGTCGAATTATTTATTCTAATTTATTCAAAACAAGCAAGTAATTCTCACCTAGAATAATAAATCTAAACAATTAAAGTGAATTGCACAACCCCCGGACAACCGTCTGATATTGTTCGATCAAATAGCTGTAGTATAAGACTATCTTTTTCTTTTCTTTTTAATTTTTAACTGTGTGATCTTTGATCAGATGATATGAATGGCTCCTTTACCGTTGTCCCCTCTCCCTTGATTTAGTACTGCAAGCATTATTCATCCTAGAGAATCGGTGACCAAGTTTGGACTTAAAACTTAGTAGTGTGCCTAAAACTGGATCTTAAATGTGGGTCCAACCCATTGACATCCTAACTTCTACTATTAAATTTTGAGAAATACTTTTACACCCCTCGTAGAGGGCACATCTTCTGTCAACCTATCATCCTATCTTAAAGATTGGACGATAGTGATAAATATATTTTTATTTCTTAAAAAGTTGATATTTTAATTATATCGTTCAATTTTAAGTTAGGCAGTAGCACGAAGAATAAAAAAAGCTAATATGATGCCTGCGCATCATTCAAAACTATCAGATCTTACATGAAGTGAGATTCCACGGTCACCCCAAGCGATGTAATAAGTATTTTTCTTAAATTTTTGACGTGACTAAATGTAAGACTACATAAATATCATGTCCCACTAATTTTCCTTCAAATAGGGGATAATTAAAATGTGTCCTATAAGGTCCCTAGATGTAATGTCAACGGATCCAACAAATATTTGGATATTATTCAAACCCGCATCCGATTGATCATATGTTTATCTGAATACAAGATCTAACAGATATATATGTATATCCAAATGTCCATATCCATTTAAGTATTTGATTAGCAAAAATAAAAAATAAACATATGCTCTAACTATTATCCTATCCGCCATACCTTTTGATCTATTCTTCTAGCTTTGGTAATATTTATTTTTTCAAATAAGCATTTACCATTTGAGGTATGTTTAATAGATGTGTGGAGAGATAAAGATAACACTTATTATGATTGTTTCTTTTAATAATTTTACTTATTTAGATAAATTATTTAAGCGGTATCTTCGATAGTATCTAATGTATATTTAACAGATTAACTGAGCTGCTTAAAACTTCTCTAGATATTTCTAAATTATTATTTATTAATTTAAAATACGTTGATGATGCTTGTAGACTATATTTTACAAGATTAAAATTTACACATTATCAAGTCATAAGCCGAATTTAAAGCAATCAAAAGTATTTAAATATTTTTTGAATTCAAATAAAAAATATAATTTGAATTCAAATAAACAGTTATAATTTATTAAATATTATTTACATAGTATTAAATAAACGAGAGTCGGATAACGTGAACAAGATCGACACGGCGACGGCCCCACGTGGATGATTGTATTTGCCTTACATAGCCAGTTAACCGACGGGGACGAGTCTGTGGAAAGACGTCCCGGGAACGTCGCCCTTGGAACGTACAACCGCCAACCAAAAGTACCAGCTAAGTGCTCATCATTATTGCCAACTTTGATGAAATTTGATGTCATAAGTTCATTCTTTTCTTTTTGGCCGTGACGATCAGTTCGTTCTCGATAATCTATTGATGAGTACTGTCAAATGTTTATTTTCACAAAAAAAAAAAAATACTGCCAAATGTCTTTATGACTAAAAAAAAGTACTTCAAATATTTCGAGGAAAAGAAAAAAGAAGACTGTCAAATGCTCTTAACAATCTCCAGATATTGGAGTACTTAGAACAAGGTTCACCGATTCAAAGAGTCGGATCGACTTACATCTTCCATGATCTGATACGTCTCAAACCGGTTCGTACGAGTTGCATGGAAAAGTTCACATAAATCATATAAACTCGATCGAATTGCACCAACTCGAGTTCACCCTGATACAATAAGAGTCATCCGAATTGACACCGGTAGATCCAATATGGCAAACCTTGATTTAGAAGCTTTTCCCATCACATCAAAACTCTGCTTCCTCTCTACAGTGAACAGGAGAAGAACCAGTGAATACCCATACATGAAATGAACAAGATAACATGTGGATCTAATTGCTTCAAGCCAAATTTTCCTGGTAGCCTCAGCTTTGCACAAAACTAGAAGTTTTCTGACCTCTCCTTAAGTCACTCCCCTTATTAAGTTAACACATATCCAAAATATTCTGCTTTCCCGTACAAACTTGCTTGAAACTTAGAATGGGTTTAGATTGGTTCTTGAAATGATCATTTGTCATGATCAGCTTGCAACAGCAGCCAAACATAGGTTTCCCCTGTTTCCATAGCCTCATTCACCATTATTCTCCCTCCCCCTGTTTCCATTCTCTTGCTTGTCAGCCTTTTCTGTCCTGTGGCTGTGAACAAATCTGTAAAAGATCTAATCACTGCATATCAATTTACAAATTACAATGCCCGGACAAAGAGGAGAAGAAGAAGAAGGAACAAGAAGAAAGGAAGAGAAAAAGGCTGGTAACAATCCCTGTTTTGAGGCCTCAGAAACCCCCTCACAGCCCTTATCCTGCCCATCCACCTGCCCTTATGCACAGTTGTACCGCTCCATGCTTCCATCTCCCTTCAGCAAGACGCATCAGACAATACCAAGGAGCAGTTGGAAGAGCCCCTCATGGAGAAGCTCCTCGTCGTCGCCGGAGCGGGAGCCACGACGGCGGCGTCGCCCCTCTCCTTGGGAGCGTCGGGCACGGGCCTCCGGATCTCCTCCAGCAGCGCGACGACGTCCTTCATGGTGGGGCGGTCGCTGGCGCGCCCGCTTAGGCACAGCACTGCGACAGCCAGCGCCTGCGCCATCTCCTGCATCTGCGAGTCTGTCCGTCCCCGCAGCCGCGGGTCGAGCAGGTCGCAGGGATCCCCCTTGGCGTGCCAGTGGTCGATCGCCCACTGGACCAGGTGCTTCCCCCCCGGCAGCGCCGGGTCCAGCGGGTGCCTCCCGGTGAGCACTTCCAGCAGCACCACCCCGTAGCTGTACACGTCGCTCTTCTCCGTGATGCGCTGCGCCGACCCGTGCTCTGCATGGAGGAGAATACAGCATCGTTACAGGGCACTGGATATATGCTGATGGAAACAGAGGAGGAAGAAGAAGAAGCAGAAGCCATGGTTACCAGGGGCCATGTAGCCGTAGGAGCCAGCGACACGAGGGGAGGCCCCCGGGTCCTTCTTGTCGCTGACGGCCGTCACCGGCCTCGCCAGGCCGAAGTCGGCGAGGTAAGGCTCGAAGGTCGGCCCCAGCAGCACGTTCAGGGCCTTGACGTCACCGTGGAGGATGGGCGGGACGCAGTCGTGGTGCAGGTAGGCGACGCCGTGGGCGAGCCCGAGCGCGATGTCGTACCGGGTCTCCCAGTCGGCGGCACCCTTGGCCCCGCCGGTGCCGTGGAGGAAAGCGCTGAGGCTGCCGTTGGGGTGGTAGCTGTAGAAGAGCAGCCGCGTGCTGCGGTTCGCGCCCCACCCCAGCAGCCGCGTGATGTTGCGGTGCCGGATAGACCCCAGCGCCGCGATCTCGTTGCGGAACGCGCTGGGGGCGTCCTCCTCTCCCGGCGACGGCGCCGACCACATCTTCTTCACCGCGAGCGTATCGCCGCTGCGCAGGACGACCTTGTAGACGACGCCGGAGCTGCCGGTTCCGACGACATTCGCCGACGTCAGGCTCCGCACCACGTCGTCCAGGGAGAGGTCGAGCTTCTGGTAGAGCGTCACCTCCCATACACTGGCGTCGTCGCTCTCCGCGCTCGCACCGCGGCCGGCGCGCGCGCGGGCAAGCATGTAGACCGCCATCAGCAGCAGCAGCGCGCTGATGCTGACGAGAACAGACATGGCGAGCTTCACGGCTGACATGGCGGCCTTTCCCGTGGGTCCACTAGTGGCCCCGTCGGAAACGTAGAGACCATGGTTCCCGGTGAGGTCGCTAAGGGGGAGCTTCTTGAAGAAGGGGGTGTCGGGGAGCTCCCCAGAGAAGGCATTGTAGGAGGTGTTGAGGGTGACAAGGTTCTGGAGGCCGGCGAGCACGTTCAGGCCGCCGGCGAGCTGGTTATGGGAGAGGTCGAGGGAGCCTAGTTTCCCAAGTCCGGAGAACTCGACGGGGATCTCCCCATAGAGCTGGTTGCAGCTGAGATTAAGAGAGATTTCGAGCGCGGGGAGCTTACCCAGCTGCGGTGGTATCTGCCCGGAGAAGCTGTTGTCCCCCAGATCGAGCAGCTGCAGCTTCTCACAGGTGCTGAGCTCTGCGGGAATCGGCCCGGAGAGCCTGTTCTTCCACAGAACAAGCTTGTTTAGTTGTGTAAGAGAGCCAATGCCGGGGCTCAGGGCCCCTGTGAGCATGTTGTCGGAGATGTCGACGAACTGTAAGCTCCCCGGCAGCGCCCCCGGCAGAGACCCGCCCAGGGAGTTCGAGTGGAGATCGAGGAACTCGAGGCTGCCGCACCCGGAGATCGCCGGGGGGATGGCGCCGACGAACTTGTTGCTGCTGAGGTCGAGGAAGTTGAGGCTTCTCAGGTTGCCGATCTCGGCGGGGATCGTCCCCGCGAGGCGGTTCCCACTGGCGCGGAACCGGAACAGGCTAGTGCAGTTGCCCACCTCCGGGGGGAGGAAGCCAGAGAGCTCGTTGGACAGCAGCAGCAGTTTGGTGAGGTTCTGCAGCGCGAAGAGTTGCGCCGGGATCGACCCGGCGAGGCTGTTGTAGGAGAGGTCGAGGGACTGGAGGCCCTGGCAGTGGGCAAGCCCCGCGGGAATACTCCCTGTGAGCTGGTTCTGCCATGCGAAGAACAGGATGAGCCCACCCACGTTGCGGAAGTCGACCTGGATCTCGCCAGAGAGCTGGTTATTGTCCACCTCGAGGTCGGTCATAGCGGTACAGTTGGAGAGCTCGGGTGGTATCTGCCCTGTTAACCTGTTCGTGCTCAGCTGGAGCTCCTGCAGGCTGGTGAGGTTGCCGAAGCTCGAAGGGATGCTACCAGTGAGGAAATTCACAGACAAATCCAGCACAACAAGGTCCCTGCAGCTCCCCAGCTCGGGGGGGATCGAACCCACCAGACTGTTCTGCCATAGGAGCAGGTTCTGCAGCTTCCGGAGCTCCCCCAGCTGCGGGGGGATCGGCCCGGAGAGCGAGTTCTGGTACAGGTACAGGTTCCTTAGCTCCACGCAGTTCTTTATCTCCTCCGGGATTGGCCCAGAGAGGAGAGCAGTGTAGATGGCGATGGTTTGAATTCGTCTCAGCAGTCCAATGGTGGACGGGAGGCTCCCGGAGATGCCCGTCTCGGCGAGGCCCAGCATGACCAGGTTGCTGCAGTTCCCAATCTCCGCCGGCAGCGCCCCCCGCAGGTTCTGGTTCCCCCCGGCCCGGAAGACTTGAAGCTTGCCCAGCTTCCCAATGGTGGCGGGGATCTCCCCGGCGAGGTTGTTGTCGTAGAGGGTGAGGTGGGCAAGGCTGGAGAGGTTGCCGATGGCGAGGGGGATGGCTCCTTGTAGCGCGTTGGAGTGCAGCAGGAGACTCTCGAGCTTGCGCAGCCTGCAGAGCTCCGGTGGGATCCCCCCGGAGAGCTGGTTCTTGCTGAGGTCGAGGAAGCCCAGCTCACTGTAATTGCCAAGCTCGGCGGGGATGGCGCCAGTGATGTTGGTGGCGGAGATGGTGAGAGCTCGAAGGGACCTGAGAGGCTGCAGGTTCGAAGGCAGCGAGCCCTGCAGGTCCAGGGACCTCAGGGAGAGCTCTACCACCTCGCCGTTGGAGTTGCAGAGGACGCCAGCCCACCTGCAGGCGGTGGCGTCCGAGGGGTTCCAGCTCCTGAGAGCGTCCGTGGAGCTGTTCAGGGTCTGCTTCCATGACAGCAGAGCTCGGCCCTGCTCGTCCAGACAGAGGGAGTAGGTGGAGAGCAGGGAGAGGACAGCGAGGAAGAGAGGGAGGGAGGAGGGGGAGGAACAGGCGCTGCTGCGGCGGCGGCCAACGGGGAGGTGGTTTGTGTTTGAAGGCATTGGCGCCTGGGGTGGAGAGAGGGGGGAGGGGGTGGTGATCCTTTGTGTTGGGATTGTAGAGGGGGGAACCCCATGTTTTGTTTATAGCTCAAAAGAGAGGAGATCTGATCTAAGGAACAGGTCACTTTTTTTCCTTCTTTTATATTGCTGTGATGTTGTCTTTTTGAGGTTTAAGGGGTCTGATGCATATGGGTGTCTGCCTAGTTTATGCAGTAGAATTAGGTTTTAGGGGTGTAGTGATAGGTTTGTGGTGAGTAGCTTAGTGAGGTTTGCAGGTAAATCACTCACTTGGAGCAACCAGCAGGGAGAAGTTAGGGGCTCTTTGTGGTATGTACTTCCTGCATGCTCTGCACTTGGCATGCACTTTCGTGTAGTGAGGTTTCAAGTTCATATTTAGTTTGCAGGTCCATAGGTGCTATCCCTTAAGAACTTCCTACTGTCTATTTGTACCTTTACTTCGAAACCAACATGCTCCATTTTTGTTTTTGAAATGGTGCACAAAGTATATTTTAGCTAGGTTTTCCTTATAATTTCAAAACATTGAGGTCACTGGGGGAGGTGTGCTACCATCAGAAGTGTGCAAGGGTAGCAATAGGGGAGAGGAGGTGAGGAATCTCCCAAGGGCACATGCTACCAAGGGTTCTAGCCTACATTAAGAGAAGAAAAAGGCTATTTGTGGTTTAGTTTAGTGATCCAGTCATGTGGGTGGGGGGCATCTGTTGGAAAGTTTTAAAGAAGGGGGAGAGCAAGAGACATGAACATGTCTTCGAGTGGAAGTGAGTACAACAGAGGGGTAACATGACTTCCCCTCATTAGTTTAACTAGCTAATTGAGAGGACAGCTTCTTCAATTAACTAAAGAGGCCACTTGGTTTAAGATCTCAACCAGGTTCAGAGGTGGTGAAGCCTTGTGAGGGTAGGATCTCCTCCCTCCAGGCTGTAACGGGGTTGGGGGGGCGCCATCAAAAGACCTGACAAGAGCCCCACGACAAGAACAGAGTAGAGAGCCACACATGGATGGGCGTGGGTGATGGTCCAGACCCTCGATTAGGAGATGGCTGAGAATTATGAGCTCAATCCACTTTGAGTCCACCCAACGGAACGATTCGAGGCAATAGTGATTGCAGAGTCCATTAATTTGGACCATTGGATGTCTGATTGGATTCCTAGAATTCTCTTAGGTTTTTTAGTTGATGAACGGATCTGGGATTGTCAAAATGGGCTCAAGTCCAGTGTCAAACCCATTTAAACCGATATCTTTGGGTTCAAATTCATTCATTTTCTCAATTACAGATCTGTTACCCTATGTTATATATCCTTGTGATCACATTTCTATGAATTTTGGTATATATGAAAAAAGTACATTTGTCCACCATACTAAGTTTGAAAACAAATGATCTTTCTTAAGCCCATTTCAAGATTAATGTCAAGCAAAGTTAAGTACCCCACTTATCTATTTACCCAACAATTTATTAGAACCATTATTGGTCCAAAAATAGTCATTTGGATATAGGTCTACCTACCTAGATCTACTGCATGGAGGTTCCTGATCTTTAGTGTGTCATCTGTGTTCACCATCATCCCCCTAGCTCCCCTTTCAATATTAAAGCCTGACAGTGAGAGCCTAATGTCAATGGGAATCCAAATAATAGAAGCTTTCTAGTAACATGCATGCTGATGGTAATTAAAAAGGATGGGGGTGGAAAAGGGGCAAAGGAGAGGGAGTGGCACACATGGGTGATGGAGGAGGAGCCGGCGGTGGCATTTTGTCGAACAAATAGGAGCACCATGACATGTGAACTACAGGGCTCCAATGCAGCTAGCTAGTGCGAGTACCATCCCTGGCACACGGAAGGAGCAAGGCAAACGCCAAGGGCCCTTGCTCTTTTGTTCTTTCTTTTTTATGATCATTTGTTGGTCTTAGTCAAGTGTTTCATCCATTTTATCATCTACCTCCCCATCATCTACCTCTCAATGACCAGCCACCAAGTGGAATACTATCCCTAGCAACAATTAATAGTTCGCCCATAGTTGGTTTAAGTATTGCATGGTTATTGCAAATATATTGTATAGGTAGTTAGGTACACATTAGTTTCCGAATAAAGTTCTTATACAAACTTAAAGATAGAGAAAAATGCATGTTTAATTGACATTTATCATTTTATTCACGCATAGCACAAAACTGTTTAATACTCCCTTTTTTAGTATGCCATATGATTGAATGATAATAAAATCATGATTACTTAGATCTCATAAGTTATGAAGTCATATAACTAAGAAGATATCTTTCTATTTAGATAAGTTCATGATTTTTTATTAATATCTATGTGCATTATATAATTACATTTTATTTTAGATTTTTTAAAACTTATCAGAAAAAAAAAAAAACATATGTATTTCACTATGAACCTTTTTACCATCTTTTGATTGGTTGACCTGTTTTTGACCATGTAATTTAACACTTAAGCCAAATTACATCCTAATATATTTGTTAACATATTATATATACCAGGTATCATATTGAACTAACTATGAGTTCAGTCTATATCACAGGAGAAAGAAAACTAATTACAAGATCTAGGCACGATGTAACCACATATATATGCGCTTGACAATTGTTCTATAATATTGTGTGATACATGGATCGACCCATCTCTCCCCTTCTTCTCCGAAGCAGCGTTTTCCGTCTCAGATCGAATCTTCGTAACTTCTGTCACCCATGCATGCACGTGAAGTTGAATTGGGTTAGCCATGCATGTTTGAGGTGAGCAAAGGGGAAGGGGGAGAGCAAGCTTCCTCTTCTTGTGCTCAGTCAGCTTATGCACATGCCAACTCCACTTAATCAAACTCAGAAATATTTAAGGATCCTTGATCCGATCATAGTGCCACACACCATGACCCAGGATTTCTCTCCAGCTTACCTCTTTCCCCATATGCCATGCGTGGAGGCCACTAAACATCTCTTTTCGAGATCTCTTGAAACTTCCCAGCTAAAGTACTGCAGTGTGGGTTCTGTACTATACAGTCCTTCCTAGTTTAGTTTACACAATTATATGGGTGCAGGAAAGCTTTGTATCTACGGACGTGGCCACTGGGTGATGTGGCTGCTACTAGCTGCTCTCCAACTTCACCTAGACATAGGTCGTGTTTGGCGCAACTTTCATTTGGAAGTACTTTTTGTATTTTTATTTAATTATTTTTTATGGAAGTTATTAGATTTTGAAAATTATTTATGTAATATTTTATTTGTATTTTGACTTTAACTTTCAAGATTAGAGAAAAATGAAGTTGTTTTTGAAAGAGTCAACTTTTGTAATAAACTAAATTAGTTATATCTTCTTTCTCTCAACTCATTCTATGTAAAAAGTAGAAATCAAAATTAACTTTTAAGTAGAAGTTTTGCCAAACACGCTCATATACTGTGAGAGCTTAGTGTGGCGCTCCCCGTGGAGTACTGTGGAGGGGACCCGGCACACACACACACCCACGGGGCTGTGTGCTTCCCATAACACGGAGGTAGTGGAGGGCCCATGGCCACCAGGCCATGGAACCATCCCACCAAACTCGAGTACTCGACTACTAAGAAATTGTCTCCAAAACCCATCACAACATAGGTTGTCGAGTGTGCTGTCTGCCACCTGAATCTTTGGTATTTTCTTCTTTCTTTCTCTTCTCCTTTTTCTTTCGATTCTTCTTTATTTTTTTTCTTCTTATCTCATGACAATGTGGGATCCGGATCTTCTGGTGTAAGGTAATGAAATATTTCTAGAATAAGATGCAGAAAAAGATTTGGATTAATTCCACATTAATTTTACTTTGGTTACGTGGAATAGGACAGGATCCGCATCTCTAGCAATTCATAAGAATGTGAATTTGAGTTCTTGTATGTGTTAGAATAAGAAAATATTTATAGAGCATTTTACAGGTCTCTTCTACCTGTTATCTCTCTCTCTCTCTCTCTCTCTCTCTCTCTCTCTCTAGCAGAACTGGGGGGTGGGGGACCAAGGCCCCCCCCCCCAAAAAAAAAAAAAAAAAATTTATACAATACAATAAACTTTGAAGAGGAGAAATAAAATAAGTATCCACCTAAAATTTCTCCAAAAATATCCGATTCTATTCATAATTTATCTCTTTAATTAATATTGAGGTTGATACATATAGATTATTTTGAATGTAGGTCTTTCAAATTGCCTCCTCCCCCAAAAAAGAAAATTTTCTCCGTCAGCAATTGCTCTCTCTCTACCACTTGCTCATATATACCCACTCTCTCTCTTTGTACACCACCGTATAAGAGGCACATCTTTTGAGTCCCAAATCTTTCTTCTTCTTTTTTCTAACTCATTGCGTTTGAATCAATAGACAGTAATTAATTTTCTTAACTTATTAATATAGATAAATTAAGTAAATGTATTCTACAAAGAAGAACATTTGACATGTAGAAGAGCCATATCTTCTATATGATTCATGTTTCTATATTGGCATCCAGTGAATCCATCCAGAAATCTAGATTTAGAAAAACAGACAAATTGCCTGGCCAAAGTGTGCTGGGTATGAATAGACCACCCATGGGGTGGAAGTGATCTTTTTTTCCCCTTTAAAAACTAGACCACAGTCGGTGGAGGGATGCTCTTGTTGGGATCTCTCGGTGGCACAAAATTCTCTCCTGGGAACTTCACAGAGAGGGAGAGAGCGAGAGCGACCCCTGGCGAGTTGCAATTTCCAGCACATGGAGAGTGCAACCATACGTATAAGTAACAGGTGGGTGGAGTGTGCAAAAGAGGCTTCAAAACAAGGGTGGTGGGGGGGGTTGGGAGTTTCCCTTGTACTATGCATCTGTGGGTGTAAAAGGCTATGTTTTCTGTCGAGAGGAGATCTTCTTAATACAAGTTTGGACCGGAGTCTAGTAATATTGAGAGGGAGAGAGAAAAGACATTAAAAAAAACTCTTTGAATGATCTCTAAATTTGACAAATACCTGGGTCCTTCTCATCTTAGTATTGCTGGACTCATGTCCAAACGTGTACTAAGAGAATCTCTTCTCTTTTCTGTCAGCTTTTGCATGTATCTTGTGTTCTTTGGTTAATACTAATGCAAGGTTGAAATTATGAAGGATAGTGCTACTCTAACTTGTATAGTACTCTATATCTTACTCACTTGAGATATCCACTTAAGTTACTTCTTTGTGTTACACTTTAGGGTTATGATATCTTATTTCTAAAATTATTAGATCTTTCAACACAAAATAAAGTGGAAAGTGGAAAGAAAACTGTAGTACATTCGTATTTTACTTTTGTCTTTGCTAAATATGAAATCATTTTAATGTACTGTCTTATATGATAGTTGATTTAGACTTTGTCACATAGACACTAACGACATAAGATGCATGGCCTGTAATATACCTATAATTTAATCTATTATATGTTATGTGTATAACTAAGAGATATGTTATTAAAGCATATTTTTATCATATTAATTGGGACTAGTTTGACCAAATAGTCAGATGACTCTTGTTATATGCATCTTAGCAAGCCCTATTATGTGAGTGACATATTTAATAAGAACATCCGGATCAAATAATTGGAGGATTATCAGTAGACATGGCAAATTGAATAACAAAAAGTACAATAGATCAGCATTAATCTTCCGGAATTATTTTTCGGCAATGTAGCTATAGAAGTTGTCAACATCTCCCAACAAAATTCGACTGACCGTATATTACTTTCTGTAGAGGCATAAAATTGCAAATTATTTTAGTTCCATATCGGATGTTGTAAAAATAAGCGTGTGTTTATAAGTAGAACGCAACCTCTCTTCTCAACGAAACCCTTTTCTAAGGAAAATGACAAAATCCTACCTGAGATAATATCTCGGGAAAAGCACACAAATTTTCATGCATCCACAATGGCACCGTCTGTGGGAACTGAATAAAAAAAGTCGCCAACATGTCCGAACATCTCTAGTCGGCCTGATCCATCCAGTGGCTCAAAGAAATCTGCACACGCCTATTTTCACTGGGGATCTGTGTAGAGCCATAAAAATGGCAAACCGCCTTAGTCTCACATCGGATGTTGTAAAAATAAGCGTGTGCTTATAAGTAGAACGTAACCTCACTTTCTAACGAGGACCTATTTTTAAGAAAATGACAAAATCTCACCTCCGCTCTAAGGACAATATCTCGAGAGAGGCACGCAAATTTTCACACATCCACGCTTCCCAATCAAAATCCTTATTTGTGTCGTTTATGAAATGATGTGAAATGTGCTGCGCCAAGCTATTCTTATAGTCCTAAGATAATTAGAACCAATAATGGCAGGAGTCATGAGTACTTCTATTCAAAAATTTCATATATCACGAGAAGGACAAGTATGCAGTTCAACTTTATTGTACACAAAATATGCTCATTCCAATTACCGATAGACAAACGAACATTTGAAATTTCAACAGCTGAAAAATCCCAGATTATTGAATTAGGCATTACCACTTATATCCCTATCTAGTATCCTCATATTCCTCTGGGTATCTTGTTGGATGACCCATTAATACTTCTTTTTTAAGGGGACCCATCCCACCCCATTGAAGAGATCACCACCAACCTCACACACACACACACATGCACACACACACATACACACTCCTCTTCTTCCTTTCCACTTTCCCAATAAAAAAGAGTTGGCAACTGCTTTGCTAATGTTCCACTAAAGTAAGGGGACTTTGGGGGGCAGACCCCATTAACAATTTAACATCAACTCAATGTCTCCAAAGAATGGGATATCCTAAGTGGTGGGTGCAAATATTTCCCCCTAAATTCAGGATTATGTCTTCCCACATCACCCTTGCTCCATCACCCTTTTCCCCTCTCTCTTCTATGTAATTTGGGCCGCTGGCCCACTAAAGGGACAATTGATGGCGAAGTTGGGGCACTTACGCTCATGGCCCCGGGTGTCGTCCATAATGCCCGGCCCCTTTCTTAGCATTCTCTCGACTTGCGAGTATTATAAGCGGTTGCATGGATAACCCGGTCCAAATGGATATGGTGATCTGACCCGTCCCTTTCTTAACCGGGATGATGGCTAATGGGCCTCATCCAGCTAGAAAGAGCCCAACACTCCTAGTCGGGTCAGGTCCCACTGGATGATAAGAAAGAATCATTTTTCTATTATTATTATTTTCAAAAATTCAGGGGGTGAGGTACAATCCTAAGAGAGTCATCCCTATCATCCTATCATATAAAAAAATAATTTTTTATTTATTTATTTGAATTTCTTGTCTATTCGATGAAAAAAAATCACACTTACTATTGCAGCTGTTCGATCAAATGCGATGAGAAATAGTCATGTAGGAAATACTTGCTGCACCGCAACAGATGCTGCAGGCACTGCATTCACGTGGGCACAGCCATGCAATTGCATCCACGTATAATTGAACGACCAGGATCATAGAGAGACATGATCTTTTTCAGACCATCCGATTAAAGATCAGACAATACATGTGCTGAACGACAGCGATCTCCAGCTTGATCTTTTTTCCTTTAGAAAACCAAAATAAAAGAATTGTGGAACTAACCCAAGTAGAAAGCATCAACGGAAGGCCGACGAACCCCACACACCAGTCTTGACTTCTACAGCAAACAAATGGTACGTGAATCTGAGTTGAGGTGATAACTATTAAGATTGAGTTAATCTAAGATCAACGGCGCAGTAGACTATAATGAGAAGAAGTTAAACCCAAAACACTGAACTAACTTTAGGTCAATTATACAGCTCATACTCAACCTGGAGACGAGACATGTCAGAACGGATTATAAGAGTCTAAATATATTTCCACCATATTACCATCGGTTCAAGTCGAAATTTTATCCCAACCCAGCTCAGACAAGTGCAGGTAAGAATCACCTCATATAAATGTGGATCAAAAGATCAGCTCCGTACAAGCGAAGGAACTCGCAAAATTACAAGGGTAATATTTGCTGCATCGCAAGGAGTGTGTCTTGAAGAATAAGGAAAATATTTGATTTTTTAATTTAAATAATTATATTTAAATTTATAATTATATTTTAAAAATATTTACAAAAATAGTCACCTCACACCGTCGGGTACCCTCGATGTGACACACATCCGTTAGACCTACTGCTGTTGAAGCCTAATAAGAGACGGTTTTACAAATCCCCAACAAAAGTCAGCCTTGCCAAGACCCAAAAAAAAAAAAAAAAAAAACATTTGCGCCACAGAACCATTGCAGCCTTGAAAAGAAGAGAAGCACGACAACAGCGGGGTGATTCAGGTGGGGGTGAGAGGAAGTGCGTAGAAATGGCCTCAGCTCATTGGCTTTTTCTTTTTTACTTTGGAGCCCACGGAGGGGCGAGTGAGTTGTCATGGCTTAGAGAAGCTTTGCCTCACCCACACTTCCTTTGGTCCCCTGCCCATGCGCCGATTGTACACGTGTCGTGTCGAGAGCATCCGGCGGTTTCAGGTGACTATTCTTATAAATGTTTTTAAAATGTGATTATATATTTAAATATTTATTTAGATATAATTATTTAAATAAAAAACCTAAAATTTTCGAATTTGTTTGTGATTGGTCCCAGAATGTCTTATATGTCCGTACAACCCAATCATTGGTCAGATGACCTCAAAAAAAACCATAAAAAATCAACCTTCAATTTATTAGGTTTGGCCCATTAAGGATATTGTTTTTTTTTACTATTCAATAGGGTGTGGTTCATGATTTTTAAGGTATTTCGGTCGTCTAATCAGTGATCGAGTTGTATGAATATGTAAGACGTTGTGAAGCTGACCAGTAGAAAAAAATTAAAGACATTTCTTTCTCATTTTCCAAGCTCTAAAAACATTTAAAGAAATTCTTTTCTCATTTTCGGAACCATGCCCCATGCGATGCACACGGTAGACCCGGATGACTGGAGACATCTTACTAGGGAGAGAAATAAAGGAAACAGGAAGTTCCCAGTCGCCTAGACCCACTGTTCGTACATAGCACCCACGCATTCATGGCTTCGAGAATTTCCTCCTACCTTTCAGTAAAGTATTCCTAATCCAGTAAACTTGGACCATTCCTCAGAACCTTGCACTCATCCCACTTATTGAGTTAGGTCAGATAGTCAGATTGATAAAGTTTTGACAGATGTAGAACTAACAGCCATACAACGATGAGCACGGCTAGCTGCACACCCCCGCGTGGGGGTGTGCGCGCGCGTCGCGCCTCTGATAGACGTGTGAGACCCGCACACATTCACCTATCAGGGTGCGGTGTGCACACACCCCCGCGGGAATCAAGTTTGCATAACATCCCATGGAATACTAATCCGTGAGACCTCCTTGGATGAGATCCGAATGACTCAGTCAACTGGAATCGGAAGCTATGAATCCGCAGCCGTGAACTGAAAGGCTAAAGTAGAACAACGGCTAACCAACAAACTGGTAAGAGGCGGAGTGGAGAGAAATAATAAAAGCTTCTTTATTGGATACTAGACAATGGCCCGATAAAAATACAAGTGAAGGAGAAGAATTTTATCTGGCCCAAATAATCAGTGGGCCGGCCCAGTAACTCAAGCCAACGCCATCAAACGTAACCCTGGTAGGGCCCAATTCCGCTATGAGCCTCAATCCAGAATCTGAACCAGGAAGGTCCAACATCGAGCCCAGATAGCTCCGCCACCGAAAGCAAATAATCCAGAGCACCAGACCCGCTGAGGCGGCATCCAAGTGCTCTCCCCTAGTAAGACCCCTGGACCGACCCAACCGGATTTGGACGCTTGCCCGAAAGAATCCAACTGCGACTCAGGACAAGCTAGGGTAAGTCAAAGAACCTGCCCAGTTATGAGTCTTTCCCTTGTGGGCAACCCCTTCCGATCCTAGACGGATCACAACGAATCCAGAAAATCTGTCAAACTACAAACACTTTCCATAAGTAGAAAGAAGTCCTTCCAGTTTCAAACACTAAAAAGAAATCCCACCAAGATCTACTCTTCATTATCAGAATCGACACAACAAAAATCCTTGAACTACTATATAAGAACACATAGTTCAGCCTAACCAAATACGTACTTCTAGAAATCAAACCTATCATATTTTCTTCTTGCATCCCTAACCTTCTAACTTAGGCATCGAAAGAAGATCCCCCGAATATTCGTCGAGGATCCTTGACAGTTTTTTTATTTTTCCTTTTGAGATCTGCCAATTCCTAACCCTCCGATGCTCGGTGGGAGATCATCATTGCCGAAGGAAAATCCAACCCAACAAGAAGCATGGAACATGATTCTCAATACAAGAAACAATGGTACACCTTCCTGGTCCTGTGAGAATAGGACACACATCTACTAATCTTAGCAAACTAGTATGGGATATAACTTCATCGTATCCACTCTTGTATTTTGAATTTCAAAAATGCCATGCTTATTTGCATACTATCTTATGTACCCTCAATATGTATACCGTGTCAAAATTATCACCACGTTGGCATATTTGAGTTGTATAAATGTTTGATATACCACTAAAATGAAATTGATACTAAAATGACCAAAAATCACTAAAAATAACCAAAATTTGGAGGGGTAAAAAAGGTATAATATAGCCTCAAGGTCTACACATGGCGTGGAAACTCATGGAAAAAGGAGACAATAAAGAAGAAAGATGATGCAAAAAAAGATAACTCCAATAGGCAACAAACTGAAAGAAACTAGCAAGAAAACTCAATATAACGAGAGCTTAATTTTTATCATGCAAGGAGGACATCCACAACAATGACAAGAAAGGATGGGCAGAGCTCGACACAATGAGAAGAAAAGAACATAACAAAAGGACCCAACCTCTACATATGTAAAATCGACGGCTATGATACCATGTTAAGGAAGGAAAAAATAACAAAAACTTCTCTATCGAATGCTAGGGCAATAGTTCAATATCGGATACACGGGTACAAGATGACTTCCAGTAGAGGACACCTCCCTAGACAGTAATGCGAACATGACATACTAATCCAAGTAGAACTCGTAGAACAAATATCTATAAATCTTAATCTATGTAGAATTCTAGTAATCCTAATCTAAGACTACGTTTGCATTCACTTCTTGCCTTGATTTTAAGGTCCTTGATTATCAGAGAAGCTTTAAGAAAAACTAAAACAACTGAAGAAAAGTCGCATCAAGATTTCAGATCTCTCAACTGTAAACCTTTTGAAATGTCCAAAAGTTAATTCCATATTCACGATCCATTATTCCTTACTTTTGGAGAACCCGAACAACATTACATAGCTTAGCACATTAATGATTAACCAAGACAGCCCATAGTACAAACAAACATAATCTAAGCCGAGATTACCATATGTACAATGCATATATAATGTCCTATCACAAACCCCCCCAAAAAAAAATATGAAAACTAAAGCATAGAAAGTAAGACAACATCGAAGAAATAGATGTGTTCATTCCACTTCACATCCTCCTGTGGTAAGAAAACTGCAAAGCAAGGAACAATGGGCAGTTTGTCAAGAAAGCTTTACAATTAGATTGATCATGACAAGGGAATGCTTCGACAAGTGCCCAACAACGATGAAAATTTGAGAGCAAAAGTAAGATTTAACAACATGACTGTGATGGATGAGAAGCAAAATATAAGAATTACCTCGCATTTCAAAATTCTCTTTTTTTATACAATTAAGTATAACAGGCTACAGAAGCTGAAAGGAATAAAGAGGAGATCAGAAATTCTTCTCCCCTTTCTTCCACAGAAGTGTCGCAGGTTACATAAGCTGATGTAGTTCAGCAGCCTGCTGTGCAAGCTCAACCATCATAGCCTCATCAAAGAACTTGTTGGCACTTACATCGTCACTCATGCCCTGTAGGATATCACAGTAGTGCAACAACAGTCACTCTTAGACAGTTATTATGCAAAATAAACATGACTATATGCCAGTGTCCATTGAAAAATTGATTACATCTTGCATTCACATAATTATGTAAACCCACCTTCCTACGTCTTGTTTTCACCATGAATTCACGAGCAAGATGCTGAACAGGTGCTGGTTCAAGAGGCCGGAGGACAATGCTTTTGTCAAGTGGATCCCCCGGAACTATATTCCAGTGATCAAATACAGAAACACAAAATGCTTGTCCCTGGGTATGATATCGCAGGTCCGTTTCAAAGCCAAAAGACTCTATGACAGGTAAAAAAGCCTGAAAGTATTCAAGAAAACAGATTTGAGTCAGATGAGAACAATATTCTGAAGAGTATCATTTAAGCATTCATGCAATACATTCATGTAAGGAAGAACGGAAGAAGAGACAGCAAAGGGTCATGAATCATCAGGCCACTAATACGTCAAATTAATGGGTTAACATTTCAAACCTTGACAATATATGCAGGTGTTCCAGGCTTGGGGATATCAGCTGTCACATGCCCACGCCGCCTAGAGATTACGGTGTAGATAGCAGAGAGACAGTCTGCCGGAGTTTGGACCTGTTTAAAACACAACGTGATCTTAAATACCTCATACACTAAATGAAAATTAATAAGCACAAGAGAACATCAATTCCAGGTTTTCAAACAGTTTCTTAGATGATTACCTCTACATAGTACACTGGCTCCATGAGCCGTGGGGTGGCCATGAGAAAAGCTGAATAAGCCACCCTTCGAGCAGTTGGAATAATCTGACCACCACCTCTATGTAGAGGTTCTGCAGCAATGTTTGCATCTAAGATTTTGAACTTAACATTCCGGATAGGCTCATCACAAAGTGGTCCTTCTCGGGCCCCCCACTGAAATCTGGGCAAATAATACACGTTAGAAAGAAAACAACTTCACCATCGAGAACAAAAATTATCTTACCCTTGTACAATGGAGTCCTTGACAGCATTAAGCAAGTTTTTGTCAACTTCAGTCGGAAGAGTATCATCTAACAAAATGTTTGGTCCCTGCAAATAATAAGATAGAAATATCAATGTTTGATTAGCAACAATAATACAGACCGTAAGAGATCATATGGCTCTACCTACATTTAATGAAGAAATGTGATTATGCACCACCACGTAAATAGTCAAAAGTAAGGTCCTACATACTACGAGGTCGTTTGATTTGGCATAAGGCACCGTAAATGTGGTCATTTACAGCATTTTACAGTATCCTATAACAAACCAAACAGCATCTAAAAGAAGAAAAAGATATGCCATCACATTACCATGGTATTTAAACCCAAACTGGAGAGGTAATGATTTCACCAAGTAGCTAAATCATACCATGAAAGGAAATGTGTAGTTCACCATCAAAAAAAAAAAAAAAGAATAAAATGCCCTTGTTTCAAATCCCACCGTAAAGAAAAGCCCCTCCTACCTGCTTATCTGGTCCAAATGCCCATATAGACCGTGCTGCAAGTAGATCCCAGTCATACTTGCTCAGAAAGAAATCACCAAGCTTCCTCTTTGGCCAGTCGATGCTTACCACACCATTTTCAATATCCTCGGCCAAACCCTTTTCCAGAGGCTCAGCAAGCTGACAACACGTGAGCAAAAGAAAGTGTTTATTTGAAACCACCAGAGTTACTAGTTTCCTAGGGTGAGCAATAGACACTACAGAAACGGAGGCATGTTAAAAAGTGATTCTCACCATAGTAATTTTGTTTTTCTTGTTAGGTGTTTCTGCAAAGCATTTCAATGAAGACGAGTCCTGTACTGTTTCACAAAAAGTGACTACCGGATCTGCCACCTGCAACAAGAAAAGCATATCAGAAACCATGCAAAATGATTATCCTGAGGCCTTCAACCACCATAAAGCATGTTGCATACCTTGACTTCCACTTCAGAGTAGAGCTCTCTAAGGTCCTTCATTATAGAATCCAAGTAGATTTCCCCTGTCCCTAAAATGGTATGCTCCCCAGACTCTTCAACCTTGGTAATCGCCAGGGGATAACTCTTACTGATCTTCCGGAGCCCTTCTACCATTTTGGGAAGCTCACTAGGATTTAGTGGTTCAGTTGCTGTCTTCACAACAGACAGGGTATTGAAGCGAAGAGGCCGGAATATATAAACATCTTCATCCGTATCCAATGGGCAGAGAGTGGCTGTTTTCATGATTGAGGCATCCACGCCTTCAATGAGAACCCATGAACCAGCAGGTGCTTTGCTGATAGGAATACGGTATCTAGCTTGATAAACCCACAGCTTTGTAACTTCTTTTACTGTCATGTCTTCTTCATCATCTGGCGAATAACCTTCTCCTAGCACACGTAAGGTCTGGCCAGTCTGGATTGTACCACTGTACACACGTCCAAAGGCATCAAAAACACTGCAATCAGATTTAGGATAGAGCTTGGCAACATTAACCATAAGGGGGCCTGATGGATCACAGTCTTTCATAGACTCAACAATCAATGAGTCCTGAGGCCCTGTATAAATGTGTTCAATCTTTTTTGCTGCTGCATCTTTTGCTGATGGGATATGTTGGACAAGCATATCAGTAAAACCAGTAGCTGAACCAAAGACAGAGCTACAGGCCAACCTCAGCAAAGGCCGAACATTTAACTTGTAAGCTGCATTACTCAGGGTCACACCTAGCTCTACAAGTGTTGCCTCCACACTCTTTTTATGTTCTCCAATGACTTGACTATATATTTTGTACAGTGGTTCAAGGATAAACTGAATAAATGATCTTTCACCTCCACTTTCAGGGGGTTTCCTCTTAAAGGTTCTTGTGTCGGGATGGTAATAAAGGTCTCCCCATAGACGGGATGCAAACTTTAAGTGATCAAAGGGAATTCCATGTAGCTTAACATACAGTTTAGCAAATGACTGCAAGGTAAAGGACCAACCCTCACTTGCACTCGCAAAGCAAACATTTCCAGCAGCTGGATCAACTGGTTTAATGCCCCCTGCTACAGTAGAGAAGGAAGATATGAGATCATTGATTGCTTCCAGTGTATGACGCAGTTTAAAATATGCATCGGTTGGGGGCAGCTTAAGCTCTGTAATCAGCCTGTCAACCTATGTATTCAAAAGAAGAAAGGAACTTTTTGGATCAAGATTTCTATGATTGTAGTGCATCTTGAAGTCAATCATAGGGCAAATGGAAGATCAACGAGAAAAAGGTAATTACCTTATTTATTACAACCACAATAGGCAGGCGCTCCTGTATTGCGTGGCGTATTGCCCTCTCAGTGTTTACCTGAATTGAAAATTGTCATACAATTACCGAAAATATGCTCACAAAACGTTTCTAAAAATATAGTAAGTTCAAAAAATGCATTGGCAAGCGAATGCAAATGTAAAAATAAAAATTTGCACTCTATGAACGCAGAAACTTCACTGCATCACAAATACAATGAAAGATGATCAATAGTGTGATCGCGCAGTTATAAAAGAAATCAGAAGTTAAGCCTCCGTGCTACACTTTGCCAACCTATTGCAAAGATCTATTACAGTCCAATCCAACACATCAATCACCGTATATGGGGATGTAAATTGTGAATGATAACCATAGTAGTCAATCCCGTCCCGTCCCAGCCTGTCCCGGCCGGGATGTCCCATCCTAGTGAGAAAACGGGACGGGACAATTTCTGGTCTGTCCGAGTACCTGTCCCAGTCCGTCCCGGCCCGTCACGGCATGTCCCGGTCTGTCCCGGCCTATCTCAACCAGAATTTGTTTTTTTACATGAAATTACCTAATTACTTGAGCTCCTTGAAACTTACTTAGGGAGTTCATTTGATGAATATGCTTATTTATAAACCCATAAATCCGTCATAAATGCTTCTATTGCATTAATTGTGTTATTTATATGTTTATATGTTTACTTTCATAATATGTATTGTATACGTATGTCTTATATTTGTTGGAATATGTATGAAAAAAATCCAGGAAAGGACACTAGAATTGTCTGGGTCACGGGGACATCCCATCAACTAGAAAAATAGGACAAGGACTAGCACGGGATTGACAACTATGATGATAACCTTTCAAACCTTAAAAAACTTCAGAATCATCTTCATAGCCCAAAAGATTCAAAGATTGCAAATGCCTGAAGTCCAATCCCAAAACCCCATGCCCCAAAGTTTTGAAGTTTGTTCAGACTTTTGCAAAACCCAACCGGACAAACAAGTGATTTCTCTGAACATCCTTGACAGGAAATGTATGCAGTGACACCATCACACTGACTCCAAGCTCTTGTGGCACAAGCACAAGTTCCCCGCAAAATGATGATCGGAACGGAAACCAAAGTGAATAGAAACCAAAGTGCAGATAGTGTCTTCATGGCCTCAGATTACATTAACACAATATGCACCAAGTACATAAGTCATGACAGACATCTGTAGTAACAGCCAAGCAGATAATTGCAACAAGAGAATCTAGGATGAAGTTGTACGTCTCCACAAATGCAGCAGCATGCATTGATTCACCCAATTAAAATTGTACCTCAAAGAGTTGGCAGAGACAGTCTAAAGGTACCGTGCATTAAAGCCCCATTCACCCATCAAAATTATCCCTCAGAAAGTTGGCAGAGACATTTTAGAAGTGCCATCCATTAAAGCCCCATCCTTTTTTCAGTCACAGAAGGAGACCCCTGGGTTGACAAAGAAATGGAAAACACAGGGAGTTTCTATAAAGGCTGTGACATCCATGTCATAGGTCGACATCAGCCATACAGAAAGTACCTATAATTTCATGATCTGATCAGTTTATCCCATTGCAATGCTTCAATAGATACTCATCCTTACAACAAGAAAATGCAAAAATATGCAATTGGCTGGACGTCAGCTTAGAAAAGCACCAAACGCACCTAATCGTAGAAAAGAATAAGCTATTTTTTCCCATATTGTTCATAAGTCCACAGTACAAATCGATGCTTGCATGTTATCCAGTTTCCATAGTATTTCAAGCTCATTTCAGGTAAAAACCATTCCCAGTTGCTTAACCACAAGTCCATGATCATATAAGCAGGTTTTTTCCACGTAGAACCCCTTAAAAAGAAAATGTAAGCATTTCAATCCCTTCATTTCACAATCTCTGGTCTCTCTCAAGATAGTGGGTTACATCTCAATGTAAGCTTGTTGAGATCCATCAATCAACTGCCTGCTTGAAATAGGGGTTCTGTTTAACAGGGCGCTTAGTTCTCTCAAGTGGAGAGGCTTCACAGTCCAAAGCAAAAGACAAAAAGAAATCAATTTGGGACCTTCTATGAAGATAGCCAATTAACAACATCTGCCTTTGCCAAATATTGCAATTCCCTTATCCATAGTGAAGCTTTTCACTCTTCTGATATATTCCTAGTTCAAACATGATTTGTACTTTTAACACTAAGTTCATATTTATCATGAACAATAAAAAACCATCTATAAGCCATTTGCAGCAAATGTCTAATGGTGAATACAAAAGAACTTCACTTTTAAAGAATAAAAATTAATGCCCGTAGTTCAAGAAACTTAGGAAATTATAACAAGGCAGTACTAAGAGAGAGATGATCCCAAGCAAGATGAGCTGCTTGTAAGTTTCTTCAGATCGATCGGATTACTGTAGTGGTTTGTTGTAGTTCCACAACCATGATCTTCTGTTTCTCAAAACAGCAGTGATGTTGCCACCTAGGATAGGAAATTGCTTTCTAACATAGTGTCATCGGTGCTGTCTCTGCATGATGTAATCTTGAAGGGTTTCCAACTTTATAAAGTCCACTGATCATATCTTGTTTTTTGCTGCCTGTTGGCATGGCTTTAGCCACAGGATTGGAAGTCAATTAGCAATTTTTAACTCCCCTGTGGTGAGTTCTGAGATTTCTTGTAACTATCATTGTTCAAATGAACTATAGGAAGCATCATAAAAATTTAGGGGTTTTGCAAATAACCCCCTAAAGAATGCCATATTTGTAGATAACCCCATATATGATTCGTATTTGCATATAACCCCTTTAACTATGATGTTATTTGCATATAACCCCCTCAACAATGTGGGCTTGCTTTGAATTTCACTTAAATTGAAATATTGTTACCTATATACAATATATGAAAGCTATTAAATAAAAATATTAATGATATCTTCAATTAAAATACATACATCTCACAAGAAAAATCGCATAAACATCTATTCATAAACTTGTTGTATATATTTAACATCAAAACAATTATTTCTATTTTTACGTGGAGTAAAAATACTTTAACTCAAGTAAAATTCAAAATGAATCATATAGTTGAGGGTGTTACATGCAAATACCCCCAAAGTTTAAGGGGTTATATGCAAATATGAATCATATAGGAGGTTATCTACAAATATCGCATCTTTTAAGGGGTTATTTGCAAAAACCCCTAAAAATTTTATCAATTTACAATTACTGGCAATTGCATGAGTTTGGCATTTACCTTATTCCTTTTGTTCCACTTATTTTGACCTCTCTTTTTGTGAATGTTCGGTCACCTTTTCTGTACTATCATGTCATGGGTCTGTTCACTACAGAATCAGCTTGAGGTATTTCTAGTTAAGGGGCATAACTTAAGTACATCTAGTTAAGGGTCGTAAAAAGGAATTTTCCTCAATTATTGTCCACACATCGTATAAATATTTATGAATCCACAGCTCAGGCGTACATGATGTTCCTCTGATGCCAGCAAACAAAGAATTCTTCAATCATTGTAATGTTTGCCGTGCTCTTCTATACACAGTGGAACAGGTTAATGGCAGTCATATGTTCAGCTGAGACAACCATGTCAAAGAAGTAATTGTAAAATCAGAGGAGAATATTCCTCCATAGCCACACTTCTCCGGTGATGCTCTGTTATTTTCTTTTTCAATTAAATGGTAGGATTTTACTACCAATAAATGAAATTATAATTTAAGTACCTACAATCCGACAAAATTTGTTACAGCCACAACTCATATCCTCCTAGTATCTTCAGTTGATGGATGAATAATTAAGACTAGCCAAGCCTAATGCTAGACCTGCAGGCAGGTTGGAAGAAAAGTTAGATGGCAGGATTCACTCATTTTGCCGTCAGTCCTACTCCCGAGATCACTCTAGCTCCCCATTCCCGTGCCCACTCCAAGGAAAATATAAATGGTAAACTAGAAGACCCCCCCCCCTTCTTTTTCCCTTGACTGCTCCATGCAACTACAGTTAGGATCTTAGAATCTTTTAACATTAAGGTCATGTGAAACAGTGAAAAAGAGAGAGAACATGGACTTCAAAATAAAATGTTCCCTTGCAAAATTGGTGGTGCAGTCCACCCTTCCTCTAAAAAAAGTAAAACATAATAAAATGTTCCCTCAATGATTTTAAATGGACTCTCAATCATGTCTGTTGCATCAGGGATCAAATAGATAGAATATGTTCCTCTAAAACCAACGGAAATCTACTGCAACTTCCTACAAGCTTCTTCCTACAGATTCTGTCTAAAATTCAGTTCATGTGTTGGTAGAATCTTCCATTGCAACCAATCTCATGATAAGGCAATTTAGATATCCAATAGTTATCAAAGGTAAGGGTCTCCATCCATGATGCTAAGTTCGTATATACCAGTCTTCCAGCAATAACAACATCAGTATCAAAACCCTTATTCCATCAACTGGGGGGCAGCTAGACCCAATGAGGGAACTATTAATAACAGAGAAAATAAGGTCAAAGAAAAATGATCACCGGTTAGATAATTTTCTGTGCTAAAATGCAACTACGGCAGTAAAGCAACAGAACAGTGTAATGATCATACCATATTAAATACAGAAAAGAAAACATAAGGCAATAAAATATTGAAAGGTGGTAGTGTTGGTTCAAGTTACACAGTGATAGACCAAGAACTAGAGGGAAGATATGCATGCCTAGATGAAAAGTAAAGGCTGACTGAAAATAAATGTTGGAAGAAAAAAACTACTTACATGCATGGGCATAGGTCACTGAGATGTTATGGAATGAGAACCCACTAAGAAGACAACAGGTTGGGGGATAAGAATGGAAATAATAGCATCAGTGTATAAAAGTTTCTGGGTAGCAGTTAAATCAGTCTTACAGCTGGTTCCATCGACCAGAAACAGTAAATATTGTAAGGACCAACTCATGGAAGGAAATGTAAAGTGTTTTCAGGAGTAAGGAATTAGTCAGGACATCCAAGGGGAGGTACACCAGGACATCCTACATTATAGACTCAAGTTCATGTGAGTTGCAGCAATGGACATCAACAAGAAACATTTCCCATTTGGTCCATCAGAATCACCCACCGGAATTGTTAGACCACAGAACTGCATAATTAAAATACGCATCATTCCATTATTTGTGGAATGCAGATACAACTGTTAATGTGGATTTGTGTGTGTTATAAACAGCCTATAGAACAAGATAAACGGCACATGTGGACACATAGATATGCACGTATGTCCTTACACATGTATGTAGTAAAATTCGACCAACTGGAATTTGTCTGAAATATAAAGCATAAACAACGCATCTAATCAGATTATTACACATTAACGTGCCCATGCCTATAATCAACTGCATCAATTCGGAACTTGGTCGTGGCAGCGCCATAAGGATAGAAGCTTAAAACAACTATCTTAAGAACAAATATGTGGGATGGTAGTTAAGTCCTCAACAGGGTCATCATATGACGTCAAGAAATCCACTTAATAACATCAAATTAATGAAGCGAAATGAACACATGAACTCACCATGACCCCCTCCACGGCGTCCACGATCAGCACCGCCCCGTCGGCAAGCCGCAGCGCTGCCGTCATTTCGTCGGAGAAGTTGACGTGGCCGGGCGTGTCTATGACGTTGCACAGGTACGACTTGGCGCTGCTGTCCTCCAGCACCAGTGACATGGGCACCGCCTTGATCGAGATCCGCCGCTCCTGCTCGTCGATCCGCGTATCGGAGTACCTCATGTGCCGCTCGCTCCCGGTGTCGAAGGTCGAGATGTGGTGCGTCTGCTCCACCAGCATGTCCATGAACACCGTCTTGCCGTGTTGGAGGTGCCCCACCAGGGCCACGTTACGCACCAGCGCTGGATTGGAGGCGAGGCCGAGGAGGAACTCGGTAGAGACGTAGGTGGAGGAGTCCTTGACGCCGACCTCGAAGCGGACGGCGCGGACGGGCTTGATGATGGGCTGCTCCAGGGGCTGGGCGTCCTCGTCCATCACCAGAGTCTCCACCCCCTCGCCGTAGACCTCCTCGGCGGTGGGGTAGTACTTCTTGTCCTCAGCCAGCACGATCTGGTTGGCGGCGGCGTCCAGCTCCATGTCATCGGCGCCGGAGGTGAGCCAGCCGTTGGCGGCGGGCGCGGGGGAGGCGGCCTCGTCGTCGGAGGGGGCGGGGGAGGCGGCACCGGCGGGGCCGCGGTCGTCGTCGTCCTCGTCGAGGTCGGCATCGGCGTCGGAGTCGCGGTCGGACTCGATGTCGGGGCCGATGTAGTTGCCGAACTCGTCGTAGAGGCTGTCGTCCATGGCAGCTCTGCAAATGGAGGGGTTTGGAGCGGTCGTGGAGAAAGAGGAGGTGGGGTTAGGGTTTTGCAGAGTGTGGTGTTATCTGGAGATTCTGGACTGGTCTGGAGGAGCTAGGGAGGTAGAACCGGAGAAGTGGAGATGGCGGTTTCGGTGGGTTATCGGATCAAACTTGAGAAATCCGGGGCCGGTGGCGTGGTCACGGACTCGTGGATGAGTTCGTGGGATCGGATTCTTGGATCCGATAAGAAAGTCTACCACTAGCCCCCAGGAATAATAATTGCCGTAAGAGTAATACTTGCTGCAGTGCATGGCACTGGATTGCAATGTCATGCACAGCAGCCGTCCGATCGGATTTTTAAATTTTTTTGGGTCGTCCGATCAAAAATCTGATAGTACATCGGGATTGTTCGAATCGGCTCCAAATAGAATCTATTTTTTTTATAAAAAAAAAAGACACAAACATCGATTTACGTGTAAAGTATTTTTAAAATATATATATATAAATTCGGGTCGAGGCCGACCCAAGTAACCCGGATATACTCTCATATTTTTTATTGGACGTCCCAAAAAAAAATTAAAAATCCGATAAGAAAATAAAAATAAATAAAAAATGTCCCTCAACTGCTCCCCCTTAAAATGGACGGGCTGCATAGCAGCCGTCCAATCGGACCCGATCAAACTGCTATTATGCATGACATTGCAATCTACGTTGAATTGCAATGCCATACATTGCAACAAATATTACTCTTGATGCAATACCTTGGGCTCAAGGCACAGCCTTAGATAGGATGAGATCGGATGACTCCAGCGGCCCACCTTAGATAGGATGAGAGCCAATTTTTAAAAAAAAAATTAAATTTTTTTTGAGGGTATGATGAAAAATCAGTTGGTACTCTCAATGAACTCAAGTCCGGCCCGAGTTAGCTATACATTTAAAAAAAAAAATTGTTTCATTCATATCGAAGTGAGTACCAAAACTTATATATATATATATACACACAACCAATTAGAGACATATCAAAATTCACTGACTGTACCGTCCGATTTTTTTATCGGACTCCACAAAAATTTAAAAATTTGAAAAAATAATACCTTCCCCACCTAGACGGGCCGCTGCACAACCATCTGATATGTTAAATCAGACGGTTGTGTCTTGGACATTGCAATCCACATGGATTGTAATGCCCAAGACATTGCAGCAAGTATTACTCACCCAGGAGAGGAAAAAGGTGACGGATGTGGGTGTTATTAGATCTCCAATTTTATGATTTGTAAGACACAAACACAAACGTCAAATGTCTCAGCACAGGTATGAGCGCATGTGTTGGACACGACAATCTCATAAAAATAAGACATGAGGACAAAGAAAATATAAACATATATACATATTAATATGTAGATATACATGCATATAATAAAACACAATTATTAAATTTATTTAAAACACAAAAGACATAACTAAAGCATACAACATGTTAACATAAAAACAAGTATTATAAGATCAGATGACTGAAGTAGCAGCAAAAAAAAATATTTTTATTTTTAAAAGAATTTTAGGTATGTCCCATCATATTCCATACTTCTTGTACGAGCCGATCTCATATTGGACAATTCAAACAAAAAAAGAGTCCAAATTGGACTTGATTTTTAACTTTTTTGATTTTTTTTTTGTCATCCAATCGGAGATCGGATAATATGGACATGTAGAATATGATGGGAGACACCAAAAACAAAAAAAAAAAAAAAAAAAAGAAATAAAAAAAAATGACCACACCTAGTGTTGTTGCACTGCACGTAGTCCAGCAAGTATTACTCTTCCAATAATAGGTGGTGTTCATTTTCAATTTTAACATTATAGTGGATGTCTAAATCATCATCAAAGTCTTATCTCAATTAATTGGGGTCAGTTATATGAATCATGCACCATCGTCTTAATCTATCTAGTGTCAAATTAGAAGTAACACATACCACTTCATCTTAAGTCTTCATCAATGTCTTTTATCCTCTTCCACTCTAATTCTATCACATCTCTTAATTAGTACTGAATTTAGTCGACGATATACATGATCAAATCATGTATCATATTCTTTCTAAACTTAATGTCAATGAGAGCTATCCTAAAATCCTTACGTATATATTTATTCATATATCTTTTCTAACTCAATTACTCATCCACCTCAACACACACATCTTTAAAACACACAATTTTTACACATGATCATTTCTCACAGTCTAACACTCGGAACTATATAACATAACATATCTTACAATTATCCTATAGAACTTACCTTTGAGTTTTAGGGAGACACGATATTACGCCCGGATCTAATTCATTTTTCTTTTTAATTCAGACTCTCACCGCGTAATCTCATGATAAATCTCATCATAACGGACAGATATGAGAGCTAAACAACTATAAGACGATTTAAATAAATATCATAACTATCGATTAATCCTAAAAATACAAACAAAACCAATACCAAAGTCCACAAATTATAATATTTATCAATTCGTATCTAAATTATCAATCTCATCAAATAAAGAAAAATACATTAATCTCTCGTCATTCCCTACTACATCAAACTACTAATTTAACCAAAAGTTCTTCTCAAAATTTCACATGCTTGGTTTTCCATTTAGGCAAATTATGAATGATTTTTTCCTGAAAAACGGTTAGTCGAATTTATGAGTCCACTACTTATTAAGCTTCAAACCATCTACATAACTTAACATATAATAAGTTTGTAACTCACATTATATAATTATACTAAACATAATCTTAAACAGTTCTATATATATCTCAAATAAGAATACGATATAAAATATAGTCATATATAAGTTTATCAAATTAAATGTGTTTTCTAACAACATAAATAGATCAACTAACATATAGTATATATGACATTATCAAACTTATATCCGACATATCAAATTATGCTAACCATAATCAGAATGTGTCACATATCGAACATAACATATCAAATTGTGAAGATGTTACATATCGTCATCTCTTGAGCACATCTCACATTAAATAACAAATATCATGGCGTAATAGCTTATCAAATCATATTCATATCATAGATCATAGGGTTAAGACAGATTCATATAATTTCAGAAAAATAACTAATTAAGATGATCAAATTATTCAAATAACTTAGCTGAATTTAAATGAACATATCAGAGTAAAGATTTCATATTTATGTGTCAAATCACATGATAACGGACATACACCTAAATCACAACATAAAGAATCGAACGAACAAATATTAAAGTAACTAAACAATGATGCAAAGGTCTTAGCCCTGCATAGAACCGGAGAGTTTAAGTCTCACAACAACTATACAAATGGCAAATAGGTTTTAAGAGGTAGCCCCTATAGATTCAAAAAGTGGCTCTCACTCAACATAATACTTTGTTCTACATGATACTTTGTATCTACTACATGGCCGAGATTTTACTCGTTGCCCTCATATTCTACACACAAAATGTCTTATCCAATACAAGTGCTTATAGTGGAATCAGACCTACATCTCTTTAACAATGTCCAAGCAAAGTTAAATAATTACGACATAAGAAGATAACAAGAGTCAAATGATGATAAAGGATGAACATGAATCTAGATTTAAATTATCAATGTATTATACATAAGTATAAGTCAAAATACATACTTTTAGATATAAAATAGTCACTTAAATAGTCATCCTGGTCATATAGGGAAAAAAAATAGAATAAAACAGATGCCAACATATTATTAGATAGAAAAGTAGGTTCCAATAATTTTCTCAGAATTTTTGGATCATAATTCATATTTTTTTTCTATCAAAAAATAATTTTCATAGCTAAAAAATCAACAAATATGCTGAATAATATTAAACAGATTCAAAAAAATTTCAAAGTTGACAAATATGTCAAATAAGTCATATGTAAAATGCGGACAAAGTTTCATCAATTTTTTAATTGGTTTGATATGATTATGAACTCCCGCTTCAACTTCGAAAATTTAACTTTAATATTTTTTAGCAAATCAAAATAGAGGGCGAAATAAATATCAAACGGGATCAAAAAATTATCAAACTTTACAAATTCAAAGACAATATAAAAAATATTTTCACAAAATTTGACATAATTTAGACATGAATCAAGTGAAATAGGAGATCCGCAAGTTAATATTTCAAATTTGTCTAGATAAACTGTATACAAAAAAAATTATGGATTAAATAGTCAAAAACTCAAAAATTATAAAACTTATTGGATATAAAGATAACATCCGAAATAAGTTTTTTATAAAAATTGTAGTTCAATTAGATATCGAACCAAAGACAACAAATACTTGTAACTCAGGTGATCATAGTTAGAAAGAAAACATACTGAATAGACATATTGCATATGCTGAAATAATAAATCATTGAATAAATGATAAATAAGATCATAAAAATATAAAATTTGGATATCATAAAATAGACATATAGATCAAGCTTTTTACCAATTTATTAGTTTTTGAAATCCTTTAAAAAATATATAATTTTAATACAAAATAGATCATAATTAGAGTTATCCGCTTACTTTTTGAAGAAACATCGGTTCTTGGTTCTCATGACTTCTTTGCTATCCATCCATAATTATTCTCCTTCTAAGCTGTTTTCTACATTCTCTAAGCTATTTTTTACATCCTCTACCCTTCTAACAATACAAAATATTGATTGGAATCAAATTCCCAAAATGATCAACTAAGAAATAATCAATTTCTCTTTAAAAAACAAAATGTTCTTACCTTAGACTTGGAGTTGTATGCATGAAAACTTATGCACGACCTCGAGATTCTTTTTATATTTATTTTTCTTTCTAATACAACCACTAACACTCCTTTTATTTGATGGAGTCAAACTCCAACTTCACATGACTTAATATCTAAGTTAAAGTGATTTTCTAGTTCAGATAAGACTCAATTTCCAAAATCATTTGTTTCCTAATTTGACAATCTTTAAATTTGACCCCTTAAACGACATAATTAGGAAAAACCATCTTCTTAGTTGTAGAACTTTTTCTTATCTTTCTAATGTCATCAACCTCACTATTTTTTAACTTGTTTTTTTGTTAGTTGTATGATAGTTATTGATTGTGTCGTTCAAACTCAAGCTAACAATCTCATTTTAATCTACTCATTCAATTTAAATTTAACAATAGTAATGGTGAGCCGAGTCGAATCCACATGGAAATAAATTTTTAATCTTTGAAAACTTTGGATTTTGATCTAAAAAGATGAGAATTTGGAATTGATTAATTGACTACCTATTCATACAACAAATTAATTAACTAAAATAACGAATATTATAAAAACCTAACTAAGTAAGCTAAGACTAGAAAATAGTTACAACTATATTTGAAAAGGGAATAAAATTGTGAGAAAGACAATCTAAATATAAAAAAAAGGTTAACAATATTTCAATAACACAAGTGTAAATCACTCATCTAGCAATTGGGAATAAAATTACAGATTTGTGATTTTAATTTATCTGAAAATAAATAACTAATAGAAAATAATCAACAACTAAACCTATTCAATTAACTAAATAAATGAAAAGCTAAAAATAAAACAGCAGAGAGGACTCCTGTGGGTGCAGACTATCTGTTGTGGAGGTGCTGGCACTGTGGTCCGGAGGCTTGGTGCAACATGGGGCCTTGTTGGGGCGCTGGAGACTCAGCAGCACAATGGACCGAGCTCGATGGAGCCAGCACGGGGCGCATGGGCGTGTGCTTCGAGCGGCTAGGCGGGCTTCCTCCTGCAGGTGATGCGTGGCGGCGGCGCGGGCACAGGGACGCGTGGCGACGGCGAGCGGCTTCTCTCGCTCGCACGGGCACGAGCGACGATGCTCGTGCCCCGCGCAATTCGCTAGGCTGCCACGTGTCCTCTGATGTCGGGCGGCTGCATGTGGGGTGCCGCGTGGCGCATGGCGGGGCAGAGGCGGGCCCCTTTCGCACGAGAGCTGGCATTCACAGCTGACAGAGAAATAGAGAGAGAGGAAAAGGAAGAGAGAGAGTATGAGTGCTCAATTTGACTGTGTGATTATTATGACTTAAGTGTTGTTTACAGACAATAAAACTGTAAGGACTGAGGTTTTCGGATCCGATTTTCGGGGTCGGACCCTGTAGCTCAGGCCCTGATGGGGCTGAGACTCTGTTCTGTTTTGCGTCGAGCGGGCTCGACGCGGTTTAAACGGCGTCCAACAGTGCAGACACATTTTAGATTGTGCCACGTGGGCTGGCTTTGGGCCGCGAGAGTACGGCTCCGTCGTGTCATCTGAATGGCGTCCTCGATGGACGATGCCTTTCAGACTGCGACCATGGGTTGTCAGTGTACGGCGCCAGTCTTGTCGTCTGAACGGCGTCTTGGATGGACGACACGTTTCAGAGTTCTGTCAGAGCGGCCTGTCATGTCGACTGATAGGCGTCCGTACAGCTCGACGTGTTTTAGACAGTTTCTGGTTACCCCGCAAACCCTCCTTCCTTTCCCTCATTTCTTCCTTCCCTCTCTCCCTCCTCCCCTCCTCCGGCGACGCCTCCTTCCCCTCCCTCTTTTCCTCCCACCATTTCATCTCTCCCTCCACTCCATCGACCTCCTAGCTCCCACCACTACCACCACCACCTCATCCGCGGCGTTTTCTCTCCGGACGGCGGCCGACGTCCCGGTGGAGTAACGACGACCTCGGCGGTACCGGCGGCGGCGTGGGGCGAGACGGGTGGGCGGCTTGGAGCTTGGAGGAATTCAAATAACCGGTAGGGTGACTATCCCCAGTACATTTTCGTTTGAAAACCATGTTTTCCAACATTTGAAGCATGCTTTGGGGTGCTTTTTGGGATGAAAACGCTAAGTGCATGTATGAGAAATTGGGTGTTCTAATGGGTAGATGGATTCTCCTCCTTCCCCTCTATGTTTTGTGCCTTTTCTACGCGTTTTAGGGGAGAAATCCACCTCGAGGATTGGGGGAAGCAAGGAGAGAACCTGTCTGTCGGGGCTAAATGGCGTCGAGGTGAAGCGACGCCTTTTAGAAAGGCGGCGCCCACACACGACGCGATTTAACCTATTAACAGACCCTGTTCCCGGACTGATAAGTGTCCAGGGACAGTGACGCCTTTTCAATAGGCGACTGGCTTCGACGACGCGTTTAAGTGAAATCACCTCATTTCCTGTCCCTGTTTTCGGTCACTAAAAGGCGACAAGGGACAGCGACGCCTTTCAAAAGGCGGCTACTTGTGGCGACGCATTTTACGCCAGGTTCTGTGGCCGAGTTTCTGTGAACCAGTTTAGGAGACTTGAATGGCATCGACCTTGGGCGATGCGATTCAAGACAAAATCACACTAATTCATGCCATTAAAACATGTTACACTGTTAGATAGTTGTTTAGTTAGTTAAATGCATGCTTTAAATTATACTATATGGTGATGAATTCATTGTGTAACGACCCGCCACCCTATAATCGGGGATCCGATTACTAAATGGGTACCGAATCATTAATTTGGGACCAAACCAGGATCTAGTAAGTCTGAGAAATAAATAATAAACTAAGCTAAACATTCACATCGCATTGAATTGAAAGTGCAGGAAATTAAAATTATTACAATGCGACTCGATTACAGCAAATAATTACATACTCCAGCTGAAAGGAAATAATTAAACATACAGGCCAGAAATAAATGACAACTACATCGGGGCATACCCCGGAACAACTGCTGAAGAAGCACAACACACGGCCGCACACGCCGCTCTAAGTCTGCTGGGAGTCCTCACCTGAAAACCGCAGGGGTGAGTCTCAAGAACAAGACTCAGTAGGGATCCTTCGATCCCCACTGCCCACGCACACACCCACAAGTGTAAAGTACAGCTAACGGTGAAGTAACAAGTGTAGTGGCAGATACAATTCCTAATTCTCTACGTGAGAATACATGCAATCGCAGTTATAATAATCATGCACATTCTAAACCAGCCGTTAGAAAATCTACAACCGTCATCTCGGTAGAACTCGCCGACCGTGCAAACAACGGTGGGAAAACCTCGACCCGCTGAGACCAAGGAGTAGCCCCTCGGATAGCACGCTCGCTACTCCGGCCCCGCTGGCTCAGGTGACTACCCCTTCCCCCAGCATGAGTGACTCTCCGAATGTACCACTCCGACACCGGTACTAGCTTACCCCGGGGTTCACCAGGTGACCCTCTCTCACTAGGCGTCACCCCGCCCACGCCCCCACCGGCGCTGTGCTCACGCCCCCACCAGCACAGGGTGATAAAGTGCTACAATGTCACTCCAGGTCCACAGTAACTGAAAACCCAACACAGTGCGATCCGGTCACGTGAAAAGCCCGCGATCGCATAACACACATAGAATCATCCGATCATGAGGAATCCATCTATTTCGGGTGCACTAAAACATGTGCTAACCATCTAACTAGCAGTATGAACACGTTTTACTGGCATGCATTAGTGAGATTCTGTCTTGAATCGCGTCGACCAAGGTCGACGCCATTCAAGCTCCAAGTACATGTTTATATAAATCAGTCTTCAGATTCTGGCCTTAAAAGGCGTCGACACCAGTAGTCGCCTTTTAAAAGGCGTCGACATCCCTAGACGCCATTCAACACGAAAATCCGGAATTTCCAAGAGCTTTATTTAGGGGATTTCTGTGGTTAAAACGCGTCATGGACGCCTGACGCCATTCAAAAATGCGTCGTTTACCCATGACGCCATTTAGCCACAGAATCCCCGACCTGGCAGTCTGCCTGTCAGTCGATTTCCTGTCTAAAAGGCGTCGTGAAGGTCCGACGCCCTTCAAAAAGGCGTCGTCCATGCACGACGTCTTTCAACCCCAGGAACCAGGAACGCCCTAAACCCGAGGGCTCCCTTTCCAACCCCAAATAACTCCAAAAGTCATTCAAACTGGAGGGGAAACGAAAAGCAAGACAATTCATAGGCAAACACCCCATAAAGAACCTAAACATGCTCATTCTAAACCCCCAAAACCGAAGATCTACCACATGCATATCGAGGAAAACATGATTTAAACACAACACTGCGGGGAACGTCACCCTACCGGACACTTGAATGCCTTCGAGCTTCAAGCCGTCCACCCGACTCGCCCCACGCCGCCGCCGGTACTGCCGTGGTCGTCCTCGCCCCTCCGTGACGTCGGCCGCCGTCCGGAGAGTAGAACGCCGCAGTGGAAGTGGAGGTGGTAGTGGTATGAGTTGGGTAGAGGATGGAGTGGAGGGAGAGGCGAAATGGTGGGAGGAAAAGCGGGAGGAGGAGGTGGTCGCCGCCGGTCGCCGGAGGAGGAGAAGAGAAGGAGAGTAGGAGAAAACGAGGGAAAGAAGGAGGGCTCACGGGGGTAACCAGGAACTGGCTAAAACGCGTCGACATCTACAGACGCCTATCAGGTGACAGGACGACCGCTCTGACAAGATTCTGAAACGCGTCGTCCTACACCGACGCCATTCAGACAACTTGTCATGGCCGTACTCTGACACACCCAGAGTCGCAGTCTGAAAGACGTCGTCCTTCGCAGACGCCGTTCAGACGACCTGACAGAGCCGTACCCACGCGGCCCAAGGCCAACCCCCGCGGCACCCACGTGGCAGCACCTGAAACGCGTCTGCCAAGGTGGACGCCGTTTAAAACGCGTCTCCAGGTCCTGACGCGATTCAACTCAGAACTTCCGCCCCCTACAAGGATTAGAACAACAGGGTCTGACCCGAAAACCGGATCCGAAAGTCTCGATCCTTACACATTGTAACCGGATCGTACGCGTGGTGTTGCATGCGACCGTGGACTTCTTAATGTGCTGTGTTTTAAGCTACTGTGGACCTAGAGTGACTGTTGTAGCGCTTTATCACCCTGTGCTGGTGTGGGTGGAGCACAGCGCCGGTGTGGGTGTGGCGGGGTGACGCCTAGTGAGAGAGGGTCACCTGGTGGACCCCGGGGTTAGCTAGTACCGGTGTGGGTGTGGTACCTTTGAAGTGTCACTCGTGCTGAGGGAAGGAGTAATCACCTGAGCCAGTTGGGCCGGAGTAGCTAGAGCGCTATCCGAGGGGTTACTGTTTGGTCTCAGCGGGTCGGTGTTTCTCACCTTTGTTCGTGTGGTTGGCGTGTTTTGCCGAGGCGTTGGTTGCGGGCCTGGTAGACTAGTTTTAGAGATATGCATGTTATGTACTTCGAATGCATGTGATTCATATCGAGATTTAGGAGTAGTAATTACTACTGTGCTTGTTACTTTACCTTCAGCTATACTTTGTACTTGTGGGTGTGTGAGTGGGCAGTGGGGATCGAAGGATCCCTACTGAGTCTTTTCGTTGAGACTCACCCCTGCGGTTTTCAGGTGAGGACTCCAGGCAAACTTAGCGAGGGGTGTGTTGCTGTGTGTCGCGCGCCGTCAGTTGTTGTTCCGGGGTATGCCCCGACGTAGTTGTTATCTTTATTTCTGGACTGTATGCTTAATTATTTCTTTTCTGTTGGAGTATGTAATTATTTGTTGTCTCGAGTCGCATTGTAATAACTTTTAATTCCTGCATTTTTCTTTCAATTCAATGCGATGTGAATGTTTAGCTTAGTTTATTATTTATTTTTTCCAGACTTACTTAGATCCTGGTTTGCTACCAAATTAATGATTCGGTACCCATTTAGTAATCGAATCCCTGATTATAGGGTGACGGGTCATTACAAAAACAATTAAAAATTAATATGTGATCGTCAGAAACTTTTGACTAAAAAGTTTCAAAAGAAAGATTTGATCGCTTACATGTTTGAAACATGAGAATATATGGATGTTATTGATTCCCTTTCTTCAGTTGGCCGAAGAAAAAGAACTATTTTTGCTCTTGTTCTTACTTGATTTGGGGATCATCTTTTTTGCTCCAAAATTTCTTCTTGATGATCTTCTCTTTGATCTTTTGATACTCCTTTATATCTTGCAAGAAAATGAGATAAAAAGAAGAAGAAAAGCTAATTAGAACTAAATAAGGATAGTATCTATTATAACAAGATTATTAATCATACAATCAGAATAAGAAGCTCACTTGTTTGATGTTTATTTTAAACCCCTATAGCATGTATGGGATTGAAAAAGATTGATTATGTGAGTATGTGTGTGAAGAGCATGAAGTGGTAAGTATGATAATGATGAAACTAAGATGAAAGCATGCAAGACACTAAAGTAGGAAGAAAATTATATGGCCCCTTTAAAGCCTTGGGTCTTGTTTGATCTTGAAGGACGAAGTGGATGAAGAGTTGACCACGTTTTTCTCCTTCAAGTGCTCCTAGAAACTGTACGCAACACTCCGATCCTTCTTGTTCCAATCTCTTCGAACCTTTTGAACCTCCTTCCAACATTTTTGAACTATTTTCAATGATCAATCTCTTCTAATGACCAAGGGTTTGGGTTTATATAGAACTAGTGTTAAACGTCTCTTACTTGGCTCCGCGGCCACTTATGGATCAACTTGAAAAAGTTTGAAGCCAATCTAACTAAGGAAACAAGATAATCTCGGCCAAATCATTATTATCTATAATTAACTAAATCGCGTCGCCCGAAGGAGACGTCTTTTAGCTAAATTAAAGCTAATGATAATGCGGAGAAGGAAACCGAAAGAAGTAGGAAACCTAAATGGCGTCGGGCATAGGCGACGTGTTTCAGTTAATTAGAAAATTAACTAAAAATTAAATTAAAAATTGAAATGGATTAGAAAACTTAAATGACGTCCAATAAGGGCGACGTCATTTATCGAAATTTCGTATTTCGATTATGAATCTGAGTTAAAATCAATATCATCTAATAACTTAAATATCGTCGCATCTGGTCGACATCATTAAGATACAAATTAATTATTGATTAAAAATCAGACTATTTTGGGACATTATTATATGATATGAAATTACTTAATATGATGTCAAAATTAGCGTATCTACAGATATGAGAAAAAGTAAGAGGGAGAGAGATATAGAGAAAAAGGGAGAGAGAGAAAAGTAAAACAGAGAAAGAGCAGAGATGTAGCTGAGAGAGGGAGAGAGAGAGAGCAAACAGGGAGAGAGACGCAAGGGCAAAGATGAGAGAGAGAGAGAGAGAGCTACTGTGGGAGAGATTGAGAAAAACAGGGGGAGGGAGAGCTCCGGACCAAAAATCTTACAAGAGAGAGAATAAAAAGCAAGAGGGAGAGAAAGATGGGAGGAAGAATTATTTAAAAAGGGGGAGAATATTTTAAAATAAAGAAAGGGGAAAGGGAGGTGGCGGCTGGCCCCTCTTGGGCCTTGGGCTAGGACACCCCTTTTTATGATAGCAAATGGCAATTTTGTCCCCGCTTTATTCTTTTGTTGAGATTTGATCATTGGACCTCACACAAGTCTCCCTAAGCTTAACCATTGCACCACAACCTTTTCGTATCCTATTTTCACATAAATAAATATAAATTAGAATGTTATTGTAAATAATATTACATTTATGCTGAAAGAAATTTATTTATAATCTCTGTTTTGTCAAAAAATCGCAAATACGTTATGCTCCGTTATTCATATGAAATGATGATATTTTTAACTCGAAATTTAACGAAATTGGTACCATTGGGATCAGTACAAAATTATCTATCATTTCATGCTACTTTACACATATAACTATGCGTGCATTTTCTCTTTTTAAATTTCACAGTCAACTCCACGCCTATGAAGATGGGAGTGAATCTCATTAAATCTTTCATTAAATATCATGAATGGAGATTCTAGATACATCACTATACAAAATATATAACATGCAAGTCAATTCACGAAGCCTATGAGTTACACTCATTAACTTATTCATGCTCTGTCAGGTTCGGACTGTGCACATATTGCATGTCAAACTTCCTAGAAAACCTTCCAATCTCTATTTTCACAGTAAATAAAGAGTCTAAACATTGAGAACTACATATAAGATATCAATTTAAGCTTATGTATGTACCAAAAATCATCAAGAGCCACATGCACATAGGAAAAACCACAGCCATTCCATGAAAATAACTAATTAATAACTAATAAGAAGGTAATAACTACCAATTTATCTAGTAATTACTAATTATTACTTTATTATTTTTGGGATAAGTTGTTAGTTATTTTCTTATTATGTAACAAGGAAATAACTAGTGATAAGGTAATAAGTGGTGACTTATACAATAATAAGGCGACAAGGAAATAATAACTAGTAACTTATTCAGTAATGTAACGTAATGATATTACAAGATAAGTTACTAGTTATTATCTTATTAAGCAGCAAGGAAATAATTAATAATAAGGTAATAATTGATAGCTTAACTATTTTTGTATATACAAGTTTAAAAATAAGAGTTTTCCTTGGAAAGGAACAAATTATAGTGCTATCTACTGATAAGTCATGAAAAGAACAAATGGTATTTGGCTCTTGAGATTCAAACAATATTGTAATAGTATAGTACTGTTATTACATTACTCATTTTGATCGGGCGACACCTGAATAGGTGCGTATTTTTTTTTTTTTAAATTGTCAAATTAAACGATCATCTCAGCTCAATATCCATATCGTGTAATTTTTAATGAGTTAGTTAAAAAAAAAAGCATGTGAGATCATATTACTATGCAATAAGTTGAATTGAATTACAAAAAAAAAAGGTAGGAAGTGAAAAAGACGTACGTGCGTTGAAAAATGATCTCCCAAGTCCCAACCCCATTCCGGATCCCCACATTTTAAATCTCCTCCTTTCCCGCACAAAAGCCAAATCCCTCCGACCCAAACCTTTTGCCTTCACAGGTAGAACCCTACTCTCCCTCCAAGAACGCAGTGGATAGTGGTGAGAAGTGAGAAACCCCCCTCGCGCCATCCCCCCGGCAACCTCTCCTTCTTGCGGCCTCCCGGTTCCCCCCGCCGGACTTCTCCCTGGAATCCATGGATTTCGAAGCCCTCCCGAAGGAGTTCACGAGGTCCGCCGAGCCCGCCGAGGGGGACACCGCCATGGCGCGGAAGCGGTCGAGGAGGGTGAGCTTCGCGGACACCACCGCCGTCCATGTCTTCGACAGAGACGAGGACTACGAGACCCCGCCGGACACGAAGCCGGGGACGGAGGTGGCCCCTGGGTCGGGGCTTGGCGGCGGGCCGCTAGGGTTTCACGGGGACTACACCGAGAGCGACGACACGAGGAGCCCACTGCGCCGGGGGGACGACGGGGACGACGGCGAGGAGAGGGACGGCGGGGAGGAAGAGCACGAGTTGTTCGTGAGGAGGGACACGGACTCGTTTTCTCCCGCGAGTGCGGCTGGCTCGATGACTTCGAATGATGGTATCGAGATCGGAACTTGTGAATTCTTGTTCTACCTTTACCGTTTTATCTATTTAGTGAATTCCTTAGGTTAGGTGTCTTCGTGGGGGTCTGTTTGTTTTCTCGGTAAGTAAGCTCATTGTAAGAAATTCGTGGCAGCGGGGGAATTTATAATTTGTTAAAGAGCATGTTGATCTAGAAATTGGTTCAGGATTCATTATTGGGTTGTGACGCTAAGTGCTTGCTGTCAACTTAACAGACAACTCCGGCTTTGAACCGGGGATTCATGAACATATAAGTAAGGATTTAGATGTGGCTCCCATTGACATTAAGCTTAGGGAGAATAGACTGTGGTACTTCTGTCATGTACATTGCTGCCCAAGTGCAGCACCTGTTAGGTGGTGCGAAAAATTTGGAGTGGTGGAGGGTAGAGGACATTGGGGAAGACCTGAAATGAGGCAGTTAGATGTAGTTAGAAAGGATTTGACGTTTCTACATTTAACCACAAGTATGACAATTTGATAGATTAAGATGACAAGACATGATTTATGAGCCGACCACAAATAGATGAGATAAGTCTTTGATGATCATGATGGTCTATAAATGTTGATCTGGAATGTGTTGTTTGGTTGCGTATCGGTATGTAAATGGATTACAAGAAGGACCAAGCATGGAAACCTTCCACATTTTCAAGGTATTTGTACTACTATCAGTTCTGAAATTACCAGTTTTAAAATTGACATAAATAAAATATCAAATTTTAAAATCACAGGTTTTAAAAGCCTTTGCTGTCGGTTTTCGGTAATCTTAGGCTGAAAATAAAAATCAGCTAAAAAGAGTATCATATGGGTTAACTGATTTTGAAATACATCAATTCATAACACTGCAAATGTATGGAAAATATCATAAAACAATTTACATCATTTAAAAGTAAGGAAATTGCCATTTTATGTCATTGTATGATGCATTACAGCATCTTATGGCACACCAAATGACCCCTAAATGAAAGGATCATTTAGGAGGGTGATGTGAGGTGGAGCTTATGGTATCATGCCATAGTTATCTAGTTTGAATTACCCATCCAGTTCATAAATTTATGAATGAACATCATTGGAAGAGAAACATTGCCATGGCTGTATTTGTTCTATGGGATTGAATCCAGCTTCCAACGTCATTCACACTCTTTAAAAGAAGGAACTATAACATTGAGCAAGCTCATCACACCCTGGTTTCTTCTCCTTTCCATAATTCCATTGTTTATTCTATTCTCATTTTGTTTCTGCTTCTGTGATTTATTTGAAAAGTATGCATCAAGTTGGTTTGTTTTTGGCAACAACTGATCTGAAAAAGAAATACTGCATGACTGCGGGCTGATTGAAAGTTCCAATGGTGGCCAAGTCAGGTTTGGCTTAGGCAAATAAGAGAGAGAAACATAGAGGGGGGTTTTAAAGGGTAACAAGGTTTTGCTGCTATACACTTGGTGATCAATTAGTTGTTGTGGCACTGGTTCATTGAGAATGGGTGACTACGACCTGGGGATGGGGAAGAGAAAAAGCACAAAAAGAAATAACTTAGACATAGTGTTTTTTGGAAATCCAGAAAAAAAGGAAAGGGAAAATCAGGTATACCCAGTTACCCACCGAGAGAAGGAAGCCGCCCCTTTTTTAGAGGTGACAAGGAAGAAATCTAGTCATTAGCTTCAGAGATGTCTTTTCTTTTTCTCTTTCTTTTTACTCACTGAACGACTCAATGTTGCATAGACGCGTACAATAACACAGCAGAAAAAATTGCATTCTCACATAACCTACATTTGTTTTAAATTGACACTAGTGCATGTCTTAAAATTTATTTGCTTGATGAAGCAGATGGGATGATATTTAACCTTTCCTTTTTCAATTTCTAAGTTAGCAAATGTCATGCAGATGACAATCTTTTTGGTCCTGTTTCAACAAGCTTCATAAGGTCTGGAAGACTGTCTGAGGTGTCAGATGACGATGACATAACACTTGATTCAACAGCATTCTCAATGCATTTCAGTAACGTCTTGCCGTTGGATGATCGGTCAATGAACTCAGGAGGAAGCCCCAGGACGCCAACTGGAGATTCTGAAGCAAAAGACTCTGGTTTCATCCCCCTGTTAGGAACAACAAAGAAGGTTCTTGACTTTGCCCTTCCAAATGCAAAATCTAGTGGTAGTACTGGTTACTCCAGTGACATGACTATTGTAGCAGAAAATTCGAAGAGCTATGATTATGGCAAACTTCCTCCCACACTGGAAGTGCTGTTGGCCAAAGTAAATGAGGCCATGCAGCCCCAATATCTAAATGATGCTGATATATCCAGTCTCCACAGCCGTTCACCTAATACAGGAACAAGACCGCCTGCATGTGCATCAACTGGTGAAGTGGATGAAGTGAGAACATCCCAACTTTGTGGCTTTTGTTCTATGAAATAAATCTTGCTGCTTTATTTGTCATGCTTTCACAGATTAGCCATGTTATGTGTGTGAACTTCCTTCCATGTTCCTTTTTTTTCTTACTGTAGTGTACGTTATGCACTCAAAATTCGGTGCTTTGCGGTTTTAAGGCAATTGTTAGTGATGATTCTTGTCTATGTTTGTCCTAGATATGATCTGGTCCTTGTCTACATTTGTCCCAGATATAATCTGGACTTTTGATTATATCATGTCTAATTTATATCCATTTCCATAGAAAAAAATGCCATATCATTAACTCCCTCATAATATATTTCTTACTTTCCTTGGGATGGTAGATTATCATGACTGTTTAGCGTTGTAATTCTCTCCATTAACACTCAAGCTTTGAACTTTCATCTTTACTGAAGTAGCTTGTAAAACACAATTTGCTTATCAAGATCCAGAAGTATTTTGATCACAACCCTACCTAGTTCTGTAGAGCGTCTTGGCATCATCTCCACAGTGCTTCCCCAACCTATCTTTGTTCTTTCGAAAATTAGATAGTACGACACTTTTAATAAATTGAGAAAGAGAAAATTACAAGCTTAGAATATGTAATCTTAAAAATCTCAGTGTACAAAAGACCAAGTTTGTGTGTTACTTGCTAGCCTCTAAAGGATAAAAAGAAAAGAGTTTGCCCATCCAAATTACAATGAAATTTGACCTACTCCTGACCCTAATCACAAATAAAGCTAATTATCCCCTCTACTATCTTAGATTCCCTTCTGAGGATTCTCCCATTTCTCTTGCCCCATATTGCCCAAAGTATCACACGAAGAATTAGCCACCAAATAAGGTGATCACCCTTGAGGTCCCACCCTTGGCTTCAACTCAAAATCAGCTGCTTCACTTAAATAGGAAGACTATCCACACTGCATCTTGGTAAAAGGTTCTGTCAACCCTCTTGAACAAAAGAGCATTTGGCACACAAAAGGTCCAGATTCCTCTCTCTCACCACAAAGACAATATTCTGTCATATCCTGCAGAAAATTGACCAGCCATTCAGAATAGGCTGTTTAGGAGCTAGCTTGGTTTACACATGATAAGGTGTTGCAGTAACTCAGTCCAGCAAGTAGAGAAATAGAGGACAAAGGCAGGAGGGAGGTCAGGAGGAAGAACAGGGAGATTCCATAGAGAAAGGGTCATGGTTTTGCTGCTTTTGAGAAGCTTACATCAAACAGGAGTAGAGGTGTTTTGCATGTAGAATCTAACACCTATATTAGATGTCTAGGCAAGGGTCATCGGGCAAGAGAATGCATAAACGGAGTTAGATGTTTGCATTGTAGGAGGGTTGGTCATAGGCAGCGGTCCTTAAAACAGCAGACTTTGAAGAAGGCAGTAGAAGTTGATTGCTCGACTGGACCATCAATTTTGAAAGGTGAGGCTCCTAAAATACAAGAGAAAGTTCTTGAGAGGGAGAGACAATTCACCATGGAAATTCCTTGGTCCCCTCTTGCTGCAGAGGATAGAAGAAGATTAGAAGCCTATGAATTGGTGGTTGTACAGGGTGAAGTGAAGAACAAGTTAATGGTTATTGAAGATTTCTTGAGTGAGCTTTGGACCACTGATTGATGGTGGATCAGAGAACTTAGAGATGGTAGTTTCCTTGTATGGTTTCCTAATTCAGAGTGGAAGCAATGTGATCTTTCCGAGGAGACCTTTAAGAGGAAGCTATGCAACCTTGTATGGAATCCTTGGGTGAGGGAGACTGCTGCAGAGGTGGTACCGAAGGGTCAACTTGTTTGGTGTAGGCTCTTGGATTTACCTTTGCACCTGTGGACCTTGGAGGCCTGCAATAGTATCGCCTCCTTGTTTGGATTTCTTAAAAGTGTTGATAAGAAGACCCTTGATGGTGAGTGCCTTTTATATGTAGCTGTTCAAGTTGAGTTGGATGATCGGCTCCATATTCCAAAAGGAGTGAGAATTAGATTAGGGGGACTGAGTTATTAGGTCTCCATTATAGTCTTGCCTTCAAATCTATCTCTTGATGGCTCTGATGGGCCTTAGTAGAAGATGGACTAGATTCGGCAGAGGTAGCGTCCTTCCATTGGAAACTCTATCATGATAAGGAGGGTATATTGAAAACAGGGCTGCAAAATTGGAGCAGATGAAGGTGGAATGTAGCGAGTTTAGGTTTGAGAATCGGTTTGAATCTAGTTCTATAGGGGTGTTGTGTCAAGAAAATTTGAAGCGGTCTTCTGGGGGTAAGAGCTGTAGGTAGGAGGGAAGGTTCCACTGTGTTAATCTCTCCCCTACTTTGGAGCCTGTGTGCCGCCTTTTGATCCTTCCAACAAAAGATTTGGTTCTCCTGCAACCAAAAAAGCTATTGAGACTCTTCCGTCAGAGGTTGAAGTGCACCTTCCTGAGGTTATAGAAACGTCTTGAGCTGTGGTTGACACTACTATGTCAGGGTTGGGTGCAAGACATGAGGAAGAAGATGAACAGTCCCCGGGTCCCCCTCTTCGGGATTCTTGGATACCCAATATGCCCTAGTGCATTCAGCTAAGTCAAGTGGGTTGAAGCTTTTAGGCCCAAACACTTATTTCTTATCAGGTAAGTCATCAAGTGCGATATCTTTGGACCCAGTTTCAACGATTCGTCGTCTTCCTCACTCGATGGGGACCCCCAAGGACTGTGTCTCTGTTTCTCGGTTACGACCTTCCTTCGACGAGCCCTCCTTGAGGGAGGAGAGGTCCGCCCCTCTCAACAACTTATCCACCTCCATTATTCATCATCTTTAGCTCCTAGGAAGCCATGTCTTGTCAGATCTTCCTGTTCTTTCATCACAAGAAGAGGATGGTAGAGTTTCGTCCCTGCCAGGTAAACAAAACAATAGTTTCTTCTAGATGGATTCCTCCTCTAATAGTTGCTACTCTAAGCCTCGTGAAAAGGTTCATAAGGTGTCAGATTGCTGGAGGACAGTGAATCTATGTATGGGCTTTGTGGTGTGTTTACAGGGTGTGCTTTCTTCTGCTTACTCTTTGGAGACTATGTCAGTTCAACAATCTATTCGAGGGGAGCCAAGTTTGGGGGATAGGGCTATTGTTCTTTGGGTTCATCATATCAACATATCTACTGATGACTCTGGAAAGAGTTTGCCATTGATCTGCGAGGAATATGGGGAAGAGTGGGCGGATCTAACTATGAAGGAGACGGGGGAACTTGTCGGAATCTCTTTTATTGGGGAAGGAAGGAATTGCTAGGAAATTTCTTCGAAAGCTCAGGAGAGATCTTAATCTCACATTGATTTCAAAGAGAAAAGGAGTGGATGGTTGGAAATGGGAGCTGCTTTCAAGGAAATGTTCAGTGTGATGGCTTGCAACCCAAGATATCTGAGGTTAAGGGGAATAACATCCTAATTCAATGATAGTAGTTTATTGGAATATTAGAGGTATAAATGGGGCCCATAAGATTCACGAGGTTCAATCAATGATTCAGAGAATGCGGATTGACCTCCTTTGTATCATTGAGGCTAAGATATCTGACATTGATCATGATTTGCTTAAAAAATTGGGTAGTGGGAAGGTGCAAGGATGGTCTACTATGCTGGCTAATGGGAGAAAATGGGGTATTCTTCTTATGAGGAATCAATTATTTTTGGATTGTATTATATGTCATGCTGGTTGTCACAATCTTTCAGCCACTTTTAGAGTGGTGAGAGATGGATTCTGCTATACATTTACAGGGATGGATTCTGCTATACATTTACTGGGGTTTAAGGTCCTTTAGATGGTGAGGGTATGATAATTTTTTTCCAAGAATTGGATGTCTTTACTTCTTAATTTTAAGGGCTATGGTTGGCGGGTGGTGACTTTAATGCAGCTAGATACCCTGGAGAGAGATCCAATCAAAACTTTTGGACTGCAGGGATGGACATCTTTGGCGAGTGGATCTGGAATGCTGGGATGATTGAGATTGAGCTTTCTTTGATTGGCTTTTTACTTGGTCCTCCAATAATGATAGAAATTCAAAATCTAAGTTGGACAGATTTTTCTTGCTAATACGGATTGGCAACAACATTTTGGCAGTGCTACAACAAAAGGATATCTGAGGGTGTTGTCAGACCACATTCCCATTTTATTGTCTACTGAGCCTTAACCCAAGAGAAAGAATAGGTTGTTTAGGTATGAGCTAGCTTGGTTTACACATGATATCTTCAGGGAGTTGGTTAGAGGGTGGTGGACAGAGGCCCAATGTGAAATATGCATGCCTAACTCTTGCCAAGAAGCTGAGATGGATTAGGGAGAAATTGAAGGCCTAGAGTAAAGATACTTTTGGAACTGCTGCTAGAATCAGATTGTACCTCCTACAATATATTGAAAAATTTGAGCTGAATAATGACAAATGAGTACTCTTTGAAGACGAGAAAAAGACAATGAGATTTAGTCAAAAGGAATTACAATGAATGCTCTCCAAGGGAGGAGATTAAATGGAAGCAAAGATCTAAGGATATTTGCCTTAGGGAGAGTTGATAAAAATACAGCTTATTTTCATGTTGTTGCTAGTGGCTGAAAGAGGAGATTAACCATTGTCCTTTGAAAGTGGGAGATAGGTTTGTAGACAAGGAAGATGACATGTCAAAGGCTGTGTGCATATATTATGAGTCTCTTTTTCAAGAAGAGGAACAATGGAACCTTTCATTTAGAGCCATTCTTTTAGGCGGTTGTTTCATTCTGAGGCTCAGTCCCTTATACGGCCTTTTTTCGAAGAAGAAATCAGAAATTCAATCTGTAGCATGTAAGTCAATAAATCTCTATGACCCGATGGTTTTTGCGTGGTTTTTATCAACATTTTTGGGAAGTTATTGAGGCAGATTTTATGGCCGCGGTGAGGGAATTTGAAAATATCCCTTGGGCTATTAAAGTTAGTGCTCATTCTTAGTGCTCATTCCTAAAAAGGAGAATGCTGATAATATCTGAGTTCAGACCTATTAGTTTGCTTAATGATAGCTATAAAATAATTACCAAAGCTCTTGCATTGAGACTTAGAGTAGTCGTTGACAAGTTGATCGATTTCAATCAGTCAACATTCATTCAAGGTAGATTTATTCTTGATAATTTCATGGCAGCCTATGAATGTATTCACGAACAGAAAATCAGGAAAAATAAGTGTTTCATCTTTAAGATTGACTTTGAGAAAGCTTATGATAGAGCCAATTGGGCTTGTTTGTAAGAGGTCACGCAATTGATGGGTTTTCCTGAAAAATGGTTCCTTTGGATGAGAAGTTGCTTGAAAATTGCTAAATTTTCAGTTCTTCTTAATGGATGTCCTAGGGATTTCTTTAGGAGCTCTAGAGGGATTAGACAAGGAGATCCCCTATGTCCTCTTCTATTTGTTATATTGGGCTAGGTGAAGTATGATGTGGGAAAAGGCTAAGCTGCATCTTTTGATCAAGGGAATTTTGGTAGGCCGAGAAGTAGAGGAAGTGACCCACCTAAATATGCTGATGATACCATCTTGTTTTCATTTCCAAAGGAGAAGGAGGTCTTAAATTTGAAGGCGCTCTTAAAGCTCCTTAGGGCAACAACAAGGCTCAAGATTACTTTTCTTAAAAGCAAATTAATGGGTAATGAATTTGAATGAAAATCGTAAAGCTAAATTGCTCATATTATGGAATCAAGCTAGACTTCTTTTCCAATAAAATATGTGGGTCTCCCTTTATCAGACTCTAGCATCAACTGTTCAGATTGGACTCCTATTGTTAAGAAATTTGAAGATAGGTTAGCAGGTTGGAAAGGTAATATGTTGTCGGTTGGAGGAAGATGGGTACTATCTATAGTTGTGCTGTTAAGTTTACCCATTTACCACTTATCTCTATTTACAATTCCTAGATCTCTTTGTCAGAAATTGGAATCTATCAGGTCAGCTTTCTTTTGGAAAGGAAGGGGTCTAGAGGTAAAAGGTTTCCATCCTATTAATTGGAGCTCAGTTTGAGCATGATGGGGTATGGCTTACCCCTATCGATATCATGAACAAAGCTCTCTTGATCAAATGGTTATGGAGAGGGAAAGGGAAGTTCACTCATTGTGGGCTAAGATTGTTAAACACAAATACTTTCAACTTTTCAAGGAAACGTCTCCTACGTTACCAGTATCACTCAAAGGGCTTATATGTTACCTATATGGAAGAATATTCTCTTACAGTTGGATGTATTTTCATGTTCCCCTGATGTTTGTATTGGCAGTGAACATTTTACAAAATTTTGGGAAGATCCATGGTGGGAAAAGCGAGCTCTTGCTAATAGATTTCCTACACTTTATGGTATTTCCTTCTCGGCTGATATTGTGTGTTATTAATTTTACACAAAATGGCCAATCTCATCAGTGAAACTTGCTGTTTCGAAGTAGTCTTACTGATATTGAAATCCCATATTTTGTGAATCTCACAAATATTCTTGAGCAAGTCAAGTTGGAGAGCCTTAAAAAAGGGATTCTAAAATTTGGAGATGGAGGTCTGATGGCAGCTTTTCATTATTTTTTTGAATGTGGGTGGTACCACTTGCATTATTATAGAGAGAGAACACGTACAAAAAATAAGGGGCCAGCAACAAAAGCCCCCTCTACAAAACACCAAGTTGGTATGGCAACCCTCTTATCTATACCTCTCCTTCAGAAAACAAAAAAGAGATAGGTTACTAACGTCCAAGTTAGAAGAAGCCTTGGCCCAAAGTTTGACATGCTCATAGTTGTCAAGGCGGTAAGGCGACCCAAGGCGCACTTGGGGTCCTTGAGCTTGTAAGCGCTTAGGCTCCTAGGCGGTGCCTTCACAATCAAGTGGTGGAGGGAAGGGGGAGGGAGAGATACTCACAAATAAGGAGACAAATACTTGAAGAGAAGGGAGAAGAAAGGACATGCATATAGAAAACTTGTGAAGGGCGAGAGGATGCTAATGGCCACAAGGGGTTGTAAAGTTGTGGACATGGGCAAGTGAGGCTTGTTGCCTCACCGTGGCCATCATAGTGAGAGAAGAAAAAATATATGAATGCCTCATTATTAGCGTCAAGATTTCTTCACCGAAGAGGGACAATGCCAAAAATAACGAGGAAGATGAAATAATGAGGAAGGCGAGATGAAGGCGCATAAAAAACTAGGGCTAATCATCTACACATTCCTATTTATCTTAGGATAAGGTCCCAATGAACCTGGTTTGATTAGCCCATGAACTAGCTTAGGCGTTGCCTAGGCGTGTTAGGTGTGCATTTTTCAAGGTCCAATAAGGCGTTTACCTACCAGGCCTTGAAAATAAACCTTGTCGCCTAAATGATGCCTAGGCATAAGCTTTGACAACTATGGATGTGCTCACAAAAAAAAGAGAAAACCCTATTTGGCTTAACTGCCTCCCTCCTGAAGATTCTATTATTACGCTCAATCAACAAGGCCCAGACAATCGCATGAAGGATCAATTACCACAGCCAACGATCTTGCTTAAAGGACCATTGCCATTGTCTTCCCTACTTGAGAAGAAGCTCCTCCACTGAAGCAAATTGCTTGTAGCTCACCTTAAGATGAGAGCACACCATCTGCCAAACCTCCACTGAAAAGGAGCAATCAGTGAACAAGTGATCCATGGGCTCGTCTGACTCATCACAAAGAGTGAACCCAATAGGCAAATCTTGAAGTATCTGGCAAGTCTATCTTGAGTAGGAAGCTTATACAACGAGGCTCTCCACATCAGAAACTGCACCTTTGAGGGACTTTTGACCTTCTACGCCGAGGGGTAAAAGGAATATCTAGTACCCCTTGGTAAAGTGTTTGCCATCCTTGTCCCCCCGCCACAACCACTGATCGTGGGTGGTAGGAACCACATGGAAAGCCTGTAACAACCACTTTTCATGAAGTTTACTTTCAGTCTTGCCACCTCCCTGAGAAGCTCTAGGATAAACCTGGTGACAAGAGCTGCTCCTCATCTGCAGACAGGAGCAGAATAGTGTCATCTGCATACTGTAAGTGAGAATGCTGTTAGATGGAGGTAGAAGAGTTCCTTGGTTTCATCAGGTGTTAAGATGAGCCCCATAAAAACCAGAAATGGAAAATGAATGGATGGCTACAAGAGATAGGTTGAAGAAACTCATGAATAATGTCAGAAGTAATTGTATTTTCTGTGGTCTCTTTGAGGAAAATGTTGATCATATATTCCTTAATTGAGGACTTAGTGACATGGTCTGGAGGCTGCTTTTCAAAACTCTGGAGGTATCTTGGACCAGCTTCTCAGATACTTTACACCTTTTACTGTCTTGGGAGGAGATTAACCCTACACCTACAAAGAAACATATTTGGAATCCTGTGCTTACCTGCAATGCTATGGGTAAATTGGAGTGAGAGAAATAACGAAATTTCAGACTCTTTTCAGGATCCTTCTTTTATTATTAAGAACTGCACACTATTTCTGCAAGAGTGGTTCTTTGCTTTATCTGGGGTCCAGTTGCAGAGTTCAATCACCATAGATAGAATTCACAATTGGCAAAAATTCTTGCTGTAATTGGGTGGATGGTGGATTCTATCATCGTGATGGTTTCCTCACCTTTTTCGTCTTTATAACTCTTTCTTTAGCTTTTTTTGTGGACCTTCTTTGCTTTTATCAATGAATTGTGGTCCTCTTTTAGGTCACCTGCGTAGCCAAATCATGCCAAGTCCTACCCACCCTCCAGTAAAACATTGTAGGTAGATTTAAAAGAAAACCTTCCATTCGTCTCCTATGGTACCACCTCCACCTCTATGGACTCATGCTACAACACAAGGAACCCGATTCTTACCCCGTACTTAGGTACTATGGATAAAGCTCATCGAGTTAAAAGGTTTCTGCATCTTGCAAATCCCTTTTGAACAAAGGAGACCATCCTCCTCATAAAGGCCTAGATTAAAAACTTGGGTCACCAGTGCTATTGGATCTGAAGATATTCTATAAAACTGAGGGAACATCTTATTCAGAGAAGAGGTGTGTTGAACAATTTCTTTTTTATGAAGAAGGGAAAAAAGAAGACAAAGAGGGGGTATATAAATAAAAAAAGAGAGAAGGAAGGGGGAAATAGAAAAAGAAAGAGAGAGAGGAAGGGAGAAGCCACCGGTGGCATCCCCACCGGTGGGCCACGTGCACCATCGTCGGTAGGTGCCACTGGTGGCACGCCCCACCGGTAGGGGGTGTCACCTCCCACCACCACCGGTGGGGGTGCCACCGCACCTCCCTCCCTTCTCTTTTTCTTACCTCTCTCTCTCTTCACTCTACAAATACCCCCTAAGGGGTGGTTGCAGGGGGTGGAAAAAGAAGCTTTAGCATGGATTGCGGAATCGGCCGATTCAAATCGGAATCGGCGGATCCCGATCCGATTTGAGGGGGAATTTACTGTTCCCCCACATCGATTAAAAAAAAAAAAAGAAGCCGAAATCGTCCCGAACTGGACCAAATCGGGCCCGGACCGGCCATATTGGCCGGTCTGGAGCCGATCTGGTCCGGTTCGGGCCGCTCCCGATCCCCCCTTACCAGGCGCCAACAACGTTTCTGCTGCTGACTCCCCCTTCCCCCAGCCCCTCCCCGGCTTCCCCTTCCCCGGCCACCGCCGCCGCTCGCCGCGGCCCCCCCGCCGCTCGCCGCGGCCCCCCCGCCGCCGCCGGCCGTCCGCCTCTCTCTCTCTTTCTTTCTCGCTCTTTTCTAGTTTTCTTTGAAATCTCGACCAAAAGGAGGGGGTTTTCATCCCGTCTTCGTCGGCCGGCCATCCGGGAGCCGCCGTCGCCGCCGCCGCTGCGGTCGCCGTCACCGCCGCCGTCGACGTCGGATTTTCTTTTCGCATCTCGATCCGAGTTTAGATATATTTCGAATTATTTTTTTAAAATTCTAAAAAAAATTAGAAATGATCTATGATTGTGTATATTGTGTAGATCTATTAATATTTAGGTTGAAATTTTTTTTAGCATGTTGATTAGAGAAAATTCTCAAAATTAGCCCTAATTAGGGTTTAAAAATTGGGGCTTTTGTATGATTAGTGTAATTAAGGTTCAATTGAGTGTGCCAACCACTCAATTGAACTTGTTAGGACATAAATGTGTATTTTTTTTTGCATTAATTGCATGTAATTTTTCTGATTTTTTTAATTTTTTCTGATTTTTCTTTCGATCCAGATAGGATCAGGTAGGGATCGTCGGGTCCCGATTCCGGGTCCCGACCTGACCTGGAATTCCTTGAGCTTTAGGGGAGACTTTGGAGGATTTTTGAGAGCCCTTCGTGAAGAAGAAAGATAAGACGCGTTACCAAAGCGTGCAACTCTGCCCGTAGACAGATTTGAAGCCTCAACACCGTGCGTGGAAGACTTGGACAATGACATTTTCTCATGCAATGTAAAAAAAGATAAAACAATGGCCCATTCTTGTTGTTAGGATGACCATAAGTTTAATAAATAATGGTCCATTCTTATTGTTAGAATGGCCATAAGATTAATACAATTCTTGGTCCATTCCTATCTTTGGGTTGGCCATAAGTTTTCTTAGTTCACTCTTATTATTAGGATGACCAAAACTCGATTCTTGGTCTATTCTTATCTTTAGATTGGCTATAAGTTTTCTTGGTTCACTCTTATTGTTAGGGTGACCAAAACTCAATTTTCAGTCCATTCTTACCGTTAGAATGGCCTCATGTTTGGTCTATTCCCGCCATTGGAATGGCTATAAAATTCTTGGTTAATTCCTATGGTTCGGATGACCAAAGTTATTTTATGGTCCATTCCTACCGTTGGAATGGCTATAAAGTTTGAGATCATCCCTATTGTGGGGGTGATCAAAGTTTATTTGTTGGTCCATTCTCATCATTGGAATGGCCGAAAGGTTGTAAAATCATGATTCAATATGATTGTGCGTGGAAATATATTTGTATGCCTATGTTATGTGGATTTGATTATCATGATTGTTCTTATGTGTTTGCCTAACTCAAACTTGATTATAATCAATAAATTTGGTCCATTCATATCGTTTGAATGGCCATAAAATATGTTTGAATCCTTTATATTAGTTAAGTGACCATTTATCTTCTTAAGGAATTGTATTGTGTTTGAGTCCTTTATATTGGTTAAATGACCATTAATCTTCTTAAGGAATTGTCTTGGTTAAGTGGTGGCCATCATCCCCCATTGATCAAGTCTCTTTCTTTCAAATCTTTAAAAAGATAAAAGAGGGAAGAAACAGATTTTTTGCACTTAAATAACCCTCATGAATTCTTGGAGTTTTATAAAGAATATTTAAAGGATATTATGAAAACCAAAAAGTATCCTTTAAGGATTTCAAGAAGAATTTTGCCCAAGGCATGTTCTTTTGGTATCCTTTAAGGGTCTCAAGCTCATATGCACTCTATGTGAGGTGACATCTTAAGCTCAAAAGTTCTGGGAGTTACCTATGCATCTTGTTAAGGTTTATTTAATGGTCTAGGGGCACTCAAGCTCTAACGCGTCAAGCCACTGGCTAGGCACCTTAGGTCCAGTGAAAAGAATGGATATATCCATACCTTTGTTTTGATGAGTTTGATAATTTTATGCATCAGTTATCTAAACCTCTTTTTACCAAGACTTCTACTTGAATTTGTTGGATTATGTGATTGGGAATTAATGATGTTGTGGTGAGGACACCCACGTGGAGATTCCCGACATATCAGAGTGGATCCGAGTTTGACATCAACGAGACTTCATCGCTTAGTGGGTGTCGGAGTAGTCCACCATTTTATTTTATCCATGTGTTTTTTTTTTAGTATTTTCTTGTTTTGGATGGATGTGGACGTTTATTTTTCAATTGGGCTTTTGTTTGTGAGTGGGCCATGAGATATTTGGGCCTTTTATGAGTTCACTGTAGTTTAGAGCATATTACCTCATTTGAGGGCATTTTGTGTTTTTATTTTTGTACTTCCTCCCTGTATAAGGAGGCCTCTTGTCGGAGAGAAACTAATGAAGATGCAATAGAGAAAAGTTGCTTTTAGGGAAACCCTAAAGGAATGGTCTTGTGAGGAGATGATTGCCTTGTGAAAGGGAGGGCGAGGCCCAAGCAGTGTCGCCACCCTGCGAGAGGGAGGGACGATAGGTCCACTGTTACTGGCGCCATCGTTATCCATCACCGCCTTTCGTAGTGCAACAACCACCTTGCCTCGTTCTGCACACATTCTCCTATAGCCGGCGCCACCATCCACTTTTGCTTCTTATATTCTTCTTCTTCTTCTTTATTATATTGACTGCCTTTGTCTTGTTCCACCACACAAGACCCATATGAAGGCATCGTGATCCTTTTACTGCCATGGTGTGGGTAGGTTTATTTTATTTTATTTGTTTTTATCTTGGCTAGACTTTAAGAATTTGGTATTAGTTCTCAGAGAGTCTATGACTTCGGATCAAGCGTGGATCCATGAATTCGACCTCTCTCCACTGACCTCGGTCAGTGTTAATTATGCCAGTCAATGATTGGCGACCCTTGTTTAACCGTTCGGTAATTCCCATTAATAATTACGCAGTAATGCAACGTAAACTTAAACGAGTCGCAAAGATGTTGCAAGAGACTTTAACATGAGCCAATCTCATTCTTAGAGACTCTAGCATGAGTCAATTATTTTCTCAAAGACTTTAGCATGAGGCAATTACGTTCTTAAAGGATATGTGATGGTATGTTTGTTAAATTCCTTTTGATCCTCAAAAGGAATTCTTAAAGGACACGACCCTTAAAAGGATGCTTAGAGGATCGACTTTGAAATGGAGTCAACATTCCTTTAAAGATCCTTAAAAGAGTACATTCATGGAGGACGTTTAGAAAGAGGTGTCCCCTAAGATCCTTAAAGGGTACTTAAAGGTTTGTCCTTGGAACAATCATTGTTCTTAAGGTTCATAAAGGACCTTTAAAGGATGAGCCAAATAACTTTAAAAGATTCTTAAAAAATGTGTGCAGTTTCCTTAAAGAACATGATCCAAACTCTTTATCCTTTAAGCATCCTTTTAGATGAGGCCCTTAAAGAGTCCTTTAGTGTCCTTCAAACTCGTATATTTAATTGAAATCATCATGCTAAGAATCATGCATCACAAGTTCAAACAGTCCACTTTCATTCATTTGAGAAGTACAATATTTTGATTTGATTAATGGGAACAATGGCTGCCCATTTAATCAATAAGCATAACAAATTACAGGCTATTCATATGATATGAATAAACCAATGTTGATCATTTGAATAATACAAATGAACCAAGCATTTGGACATTCAAACCATATGAATGGTCTAAAGACGGTCGCTCAAACCACATGAGTGAACCGTAAAAAAGTATGGGTCATTCAAACCATATGAATGAACCCCCTAAAGCTACAACTCTTGCGCTTGCCTTCATAAATTCTGAAAAATTTGGTGGAACAACGACTTGTTGCCCTTCTCTTTACGTGGCAAGAAAAAAAATCTTCTCTAAAAGTCTCCCCCGGGACACCCACAGCAGCCCCTTTACGGGGTTTATATAGTGGTGAGGGAAAGAGAGATGTGAGAGAGAGGAGGGGGGCAGTGGCACCCCACCGGCTAGAGTGACCGGTGGGGGGTGCCACTGGTGGATGCCATCAGTGGGTGGGACCCTTCCCTCCTTTCTTTTTCTTTTTCTTCTCTTTTTTTCTTTCTTTCCTTTTTTTTTCTTTCTTGGGACCCCAGTGGGTTACCCCCCACCTGTAGTCCTCCCCTCCTTTCTCTCTTTTCTTGTTCATCTTCTTTTTGTTCTTTCTCTCTCTCTTCCCCACCCACTGGTGGGGGGTTCCATGGTGTTGAATCAAAATTTTTTTTTTTTGCAAGAACATACACTAGGTCTTGTAATAAGCCTATGTGTATGATTGCATCTAAGTACATGCATGCATACCAAATACATGTATTGCATATAGATCTAGTACTTAAAAAATATACATGCATATACTTATGTAGGATGCATGCAAGCACACATAGGTGTGTATGTGTAAGAAAAAGGGAAGAGGTGCATGCAGATTTCAGGATGCACACAAGGACATTACAGCAAATAAAAAAAGAAGAAAGGATGCATACCTGCAAGCCTCCAATGGCAACCAATCTGCAGCGAAGTAAACCCCAACCAGCACCCTTCAAGTCTGCTCCAACTTCCAGCAAATCTGCAGCAAGAAGCGTCCAATGCAGCCTCCGATAAAGCCAAACGAACCTCAAAACCTGCAACAAGAAACCTCCAAAACCTGCAACAAGAAGCTCCAAGCTTCCACCAACAGCAGCTTCAAAAATCTGCAGCAACAAGGCTTCCCGAAGCCTCCAAGGCAACCCCAAACAACAGCCTTCAAGATCTGCACTCCAACAACACCTCCAGTAGCAGCAAGGAGGGGCTCGCCAGCAGGAGGGATCGCAGGGAGAGAGAGAGAGGAAGCCGCAGAGAGAGAGGAGACCGCAGAGGGGGGGGAGCAGATAAAAAAAATAAAAATGAAGTAGAGACCGGCCAGCCTCTCCAAGAGGACCGGCCGGCTCCTCCTTCCCCTCCCCATCCTGGCTCCAACTCTTTCTCATCCCTATCCCCTCTCCATCTCCAACTCCTTCTCATTCTCATCATCTCCAACTCTCCCTCTCTCACCCGACGCACATCTGCCCCCCTACCGGCGCCTAGTTGGCACCGGTAGGGGGTGCCATCGGTTCCCCGGGCCAGCCTCCCTCCCATGCCTATAAAAGGCAGTCCCCAGCGCAGCAAAGGACCCTCGGATCCCAGCGTACAATAAGCCCCATGGCTGCCTCTTTGCCCCGGCCTGCTCCAAACTCCTCTAAGGCTCCCGGCCTGTTCCAAGCTCCAAGCTCCTGCCGAAACCTCTAGGTTCTAAGTCCTGCAAGAAAGAAAGGAAAAAGAAAAGAAGAAGGCCTATATTTTTTTTAGGCTTGTAAATATTTTTGAGAAATGAAGTTCATGAATCTTTTTATATATAGATCAACATCTACATGAATTATTTGTTTATTTTAAGGTGGTTCTACCATATCGGTTGGTCGGCCATCAATTTAAATAAAATAAAAACATAAGAAAATTAAAGATTATGGTTCTACTATATCGGTTGGTCGGCCATTAAATAAAAAAAAAGGATAATAAAAATCTTGGTTCTACCATATTGGTTGGTCGGCCATTAAATAAAAAAAAGAAGGATAATAAAATTAAAATGGTTTTACCATATCGGTTGGTCGGCCATTAAGTAAGATAAAAAAAAACATAAAAAATGATAAATTAAAATTATTCTTAAATAATAAAAAATATAAAATAAAAAGATAATAAAATTAATGATTCTTAAATAATAATAATAAAAAATAGAAAATAAAAGGATAATAAAATTAATGATTCTTAAATAAAATAAAAAAACAAAAAATAATAAGATAATGAAATTAAATTATGGTTCTTCCATATTGGTTGGTTGGCCATTTAAATATTAAAAAAAAACAGAAAAAAAAAACTGAATAGATGGTTATTCTATATTGGTTGGTTGGCTATTTAACAATAAATAACTTAGAAAATAGAAAATAAAAAAAATAAATTAATGGTCCTTCCATATTGGTTGGTTGGCCATTCAAATATAAAATTAAATATAAAAATAGAAAATAATAAGTTAAAAATATTGGTCTTTCCATATTGGTTGGTTGGCTATTAAATAAAATAAAAAATAGAAAATAATAAGTTAAAAATAATGGTTCTTCCATATTGGTTGGTTGGTCATTCAAATATAAAATTAAATATAAAAAATAGAAAATAATAAGATAATAATTAATGGTTCTTTCATATTGATTGATTGACCCTATCAATCTTAAAAAAGAAGAAGGAGAAGTTAAATAAAAAGAAATTAAATAATAAAAATGGTTCTCCCATAATATTCGGTAGACCAGAAATCTGTTAATCAATTAATCAAGTTAATTTAACTAATTAAATTAACAAATATGTTAACCAATTAATTAAATTAATTCAACTAATTAGATTAACAAACTTAGTAGTCTATCAATTAATTCAATCAATCAAATAAATAATTTGTTAATTAATTAATTAATTTAACCAATTAAGTTAATTAATTAAGCAATTAATCAATTAAGTTGACAAAATTTGTTAATCCATTAGTTAATTTAACTAATTAAGTTAATTTATTAAGTTGCTAATCAATCAACTAATGTAACAAGTTTATTGACCAATCAATTAACTAACCAAATTAAGTTGTTAATCAATCAATTAAGGTAAGTTGTCAATTAACTAACCAATTAAATCAATCAAATATGTTAATCAATTAGTAATTTTTTTAACAATATAAGTTAAGTTATTAATCAATCGATTGATAAATCAATCACTTAAGTCGATTGGTTAACAAAATTTGTTAACCAATCAATTAATTCAACCAATTAATTTGAATAACTAATTAAATTAACAAAGTTGTTAATCAACCAAGTAATTCAACTAATTAAAATAAAATTTGTTAATTAATTAATTAACTCAACCAATTAAGTTAAATTGTTACTTAATCAATCAATTAAGTTAACAAAAATATGTTAATTAATCATTCAATCAATTAAATCAACAAAATTCGTTAATCAATCAATTAAGTTAAATTGTTACTTAATCAATCAATTAGGTTAACAAAATCTGTTAATCAATTAATCAATTCATTAATTCAACCAATCAAGTTAATCAATCAACAAATCAAATTAACAAATTTGTTAATCAACTAATTAAATTAATGTGGCCCTTCCATATTGATTGGATAACCAAGGTCTTTCTTTTCAAAAATAATAATGATAATAATAATACGAAAAATCAAGTTCATTCATACTGGTTGAATGACCTAAATTTAGTGGTTCTATCTTATTGGTGACTGACCACTTGATTAATAGTTCACTCTTATTGGTAGAGTGACCAAATGTTATGTTTATTGATTCATCTCTATCAATGGGTATAATCAGTGACTTTTATGGTTATGTCCTAATTGGGGGTCAGGCTAAGAAGTCGTGATGATCTTATTTATAAATGGACCAATAAGAATAAATCTTTGTTCATTTTATATTGATAGAATAACCATTAATTAAAATGGTTATTTCCTACTGATGGATTAATCATTAAGTTTTGGTTCATTTATATTGGTTAAATGACCTAAAATATTTTTGTGGTTCCTTCATATTAGTCGAAGGACCGTTAAAGAATATTCCTAATTATGTGGCGGCCTTCATGCCTCATCAATTAAGGATATCTTTTAAGCAGTCTATGTTTTCTCAAAAGATCTGAAATGAGAGAACATGCTGTCCAAATAATCCTCTATCCTTTTAAAGGATACTTAAAGGATAATTTCCAAGAATCTTCCTCAAACTATTCACTCATTTGTGAGAACTTCAAAATCCTTTAAGTATCCTTTAAAGAATATTTATAGAATCCCCCTTATAAAAAAGAACAAAAAAATGACTTGTATGCTGCATTAAACTCTTGCTTGTTTTCTGTTTATTTCAAACCTTATCTGGATGGTTAATCAAGGGTTACCAATTTTTGATTGGTGTAATTAACACTGATCAAGGTTAGTGGGGAGAGGTCAAGAGCACAGATTCACAGTCGATCCAGAAGTCATTCAGACTTTAAGGATTAATCCTAAAAGTCTGCCTAAAAGAAACGAGAACATATTTTCAAAACTTAAAACTCTGTTTTCAAATTAAGATTTACACAAAGATTTTCAAATATGACAAAGATTTCTTTTAAAATCAAAAGGATTTTTCAAAATCGAAAAAGGGTGTCTCACACATGGAAACCGGTGGGGGGTTGGTTTCTATTTCTTCCTCCATCCCTCTTTTTTTTCTTTTTGCTTACATGTCCAAACCGGTGGGGGGTGGGGTAAAGAAAAATCTGTTAAACACTTGGGAAGTCCAAGTAACAGTTTTCTTGGTGAGCGTGTCCAGACCATGCTCTCGCATTTGTTTATCCTCTTATTCATTTCCAGCAGCAGGGTTCTTATCACATTGTGACCAATTTGTTAACAATGAAGATGTGCAGCAGCTGTGAAGACCGTGCTCATCCTCTCCTTGGCTTTTCTACTTTTTCCATCCCTCTCTCTCTCTCTCCATCTTACTACCTGCCATCGGGAACCTACAAGTAATGGGAACCTGCAGATTTGCCTTGGGACCCATAGCCACCAACCCTCTCTATTATTCCTTCTCTTTTCTCTTTGTTATCCTGTCCCTGTGAGAGGGTAGTCACCAAGTAGAGGGCGTCCCTGGGATATTTGCTGAACGACGTCTCAAATTTGCTTCCTGCTGAGGATGTCTTCAGCTATTGGGTCCTTCTGGGGCATGCCACTCATGCCAGTCCGCCCTCCTCTTCTGATGACCACATACCCCTGACTTATTGGGCTATCTAGCGAGCTAAAGCTCAACACGACGTGTTCATCCAAGCACTGCCAGTGGGCTTCGGCAACCGCACCAGTGGTCACTCCTTCGTGCACATTCGAGCCAAGGTCCCTCTTCAGCTGAGGATCCCACAGTGGCGAGTGTGGACTTATCTACATCTATCAGTGGTCAGTTTGTTTCACTTGGATGGCCTACTTTGGAATGATTTGTTAGTTTTGTATGCTCTTTCATCTGTTCGGTGCCGTGAGTGATTGATATAGCTTGGTTAGCCACTTAAAATTTTTATCGCTGTTTGAGTGTGTGAAATTTGTAAGTCTTCGATTTATCCTTGTTGCCAATTGGATCAATGCTAAACTGGAACGAATCTCATCCTGACGGTGGTTCCTAAACTATCGTCGGTCCGTCATTTGAATTTTTTCGATGTTTGGCGTTGTGGGATGCGAAAATTTGCTTGATTATTTCATAAATGTGCAAACGAACTGTTGGATTGCACGTGATTGTTTGCTATACACGTATGGGCTTGTTTGTCCCACATCACGTTGACAGTCAAAATTAACTTGCAGGCAACCTTTTCTTCTACGCACAAGGCCAAGGATAACATTCAAAAGGCAAAGCTCTCCAGCTTGGGGCCTACTGATGCATCTGAGACTGATGCTATTTCATTGCCATTTGAGCGTTCTCAAGAACATTTCAGTTTGCTACAGGATCACATGCCAATACATGATTTGATAGATAGAATCACAGATAATGGATATTGTGCGTCTGTTTCAGATGTTCGTGCCCACATAGCACCAAGTGCTGTTCAAATATCTTCAGAATCTCATGAGTGCAAAATGCACACCCCGACTGTCATTCAAAATGGAAATCAACACATGCATTCTCCCATGACATCATCTGTATCCTCTTTACGTGCTAAAAGGCAACAATTGTTTGATGTTGCCTCTGTGTCATTACAAAGTGGATCAACAATGCGAACTCCTTTGTCTTCAAAGAGGAATATTACACTCAACAGTGAGGGATCTTCAATCAACAAGAATAGTGTTGCAAAATTTGAAACCTTTGAAATGGAAGAAAGCCTAGGTAGCAAATCCAGAACATTGTTACTGGCACATGATCATAGGCCACATGGGTTTAAAGCAACTTTGGATAACAGTGAAAGATATGATGATGCAAAGCATTTGAATATGTCTCATTGTCAAGCAGGTGCGCAGGCGATGGGTATTACAGGAGGGGTTGCTGGCTTTGAAATGAATAGCAAAATGCAAGTCCATGTACTCGAGACTCCAGGTAGCTTAAGAAGATCCAGATGTGATGAGGAGGGTAGGGCCACCACTGATACTGGCAAAAGAGCCGACGATGTGATCCAGATCCCTGGGGCGGGGATGCAGAAAATTGAGAAGTCACCAAGATCTGGAAATCCAACAGAAGGGGCTTCTTTTTCTCCAATATTCAGCTCTTCTAAACAGAAAATGTATGATGTCAAGGAGAACGACCAGGTATTAAATACACTTTCTAAGTTTGTCTCCTCCGCTATGAGTTTGTGCGGACATGAACACCCTGTACCACAGGATCAATGTTTCACTCCTCTTGCCAGTGGATCAATCAAGTTGAACTCATCGCTCAAAGAAATGAGGTCAGAGACACCTGTGTCCCATGTTACATTCAGTTTCATTGATACAAGGAAACTGGACAATCAGAATGCGACACCTGTGGCTGGCACTGTTTCCCAAATTCCACACGAGGAAAATGTCGTCTGTGGTAGAAACCTTCAACCTCTGAGCCAAGTCGCAGACCACAAAATGGGGAAAGATTTAGGCAATATGATACATCAAATTGCTGATGAAAGATCTGCTGTTTTATCCTTTCCAGGTGTCCCTAAGAAGGCTTTCACAATAAAAGAATCTGAACAGGTCAATGAAGTTATACTTGAGTATGGCTTTGATTTTTTTTTTTTTTTGAGGGCTGATATCCTTTTTTACACATTTTTTTTCCTACTCTTCCTCTTTTCTCATGATTTGGAAATTGTTTCTGCTCTACAGTTGCTTTTTACTTCCAGAAGATGTTTTCTATGCAAAACAGGAACTGTCTCTTAATATAAACTTAGTCCTGCTTTGCAGCATTGCCTGATTGATCGAAGCCCCGGTAGCGCGCAGAATCGTCTAGGAGGCAATGATATCCCAAAAGCGTTTCCTCTGAGGAACGCCGTTTCTCAGGATCCCGTGGCAAATGCCCACATGGGGACACGTCAAGATATTTGTAGCTCAAAGAAATTATTTGCTTTATTGGCTGATGACAGTATTCGGCATAAAAGAAGAAGTGAAGAAATTCCTCTTGCAGATGATACTATTGATGAACCTGGAAGGACCCCAAAGAGTCAAAGGGTTATGCCTGGCATTAGGGCTAGTATTTCTGGGTTTTCCCCTGCACAACAAAGACAGCATGTCGTAAGAGACAATGAAGCATGCGGAAACCTATCATGGAATGAAGTATGTTTGTTTGTGTTTCTCTTTTGTATTTGTGTGTTAGCTTACTTTGTTTTTCGGATATTTTGTGTTTTGTCATCCATCTTTAAACTACTTTGCAGTGTATATCTAATTCATTGTTTTAACTTGTAGCTTTTGACAAAAATAATTGAGGGTACAAAGGAGCCATTTTCACCGTCAGTTAATAAGCTAAATCTACCAGAGGTATGCTCCACTGTTTTTCTGCTCTCTGATTATGTATCTTCATTATTTCCCCTGATAAAGATGTACACTTCTGTTGTGGATTTAAAATAGGGAATGCTACTTCTATGCCCTTAAGGTTAAGGTACTTCCCACATCACCACCAACTGGTTGCATTTATTGCAGACTTGCAGTGGACATGATTTGTCAATGAAAATTGCATAAAATGATGGTTAAAGATTTAGGGAGTACTTCAAGGGAGTAACAATAACATTTCTCTTTAGAACATTGACAGTTGGGCTGCTGGAGCTGCTCTGGAGATATCTTGATTGCAGCACTTTATTATTTCATTACCGCATCTCCATATATCTTTAGAAAATGTGCTATAAGGTTTTATTGGTTGTAATTTGTTTTCTTGTTGCATGTCTTCTGTTCTGGTACAGCTTGATCTCTTGGAAGATCTTGTTTGTGAGCTGCAAAAGGCTGGAAAATATGAGAGACTCTGCACTGATGTGCAAAACCTGGTTTGAAGTTGACTCATTCTTTGCATGAGTTTTATTGTCAATATAATTGGAAATTTATGTTCACATTTGGGGCCATAACTGGGGAAAAAAGAATCTGAAACTAACAAAATCACTTTGATTGCTGTTGCAGGGAAAGTATCATGATTTTGGACACCAGAAGAGGTGGTTAGCTGTGTGTCTGTGATGTATGTGACGGAAATTTCTACTTTTCATCTGTAGTTTCTGATTAATTAATACGGTGCAGGATGTCTGAGATAAGATTATTGAAGGAAACACTACTATATGAGCGGGCAAAGTTGCAGCTGAAGAGTATAAAGCATGTTAGATTGCTCGTATGTTTTTTTCACTTCTCTGCATCCTGCATTTTGAATGTTGTTTGGACTTCCTCAACAAATAAATGTGTTTTTTTTGCTTGTCCCTTTTTGTGTACTTCGTTGCAGAAAAGAGCGCATGGGTTGCAGTCAAAAATTCATGATTTTGACAAATTGAGATCAAGCTTTAAGCAAGCGGTAGATAGGGAATCATCTCTTCTGCTTGTTTCAGTCTCAAAGAAAATGGTTGAAGTGAGTAATGAAAATGTTTGTCCTACGTTGATTGCTTTACATTTAAAGCACAAGCCACTATCTATATGGCCTATGTTAGATTTTTATGGTACGATGGGAAGTCTGGGTAAGCATAAGATTTTGGATTCAGTGGCTCAGAGGAGGATGACACAACCCTTCCAAAAGAAAGAATAAGGAGGATAAGGAAATTTGTATCTTTGTTATTTGATTAATTTTTCTTAAATTACTTAATCTTTGGTCTTACAGTGGGATCGGTGGGATGGTATAATCTTATTCTTCTTCAAAGTTTCTATCAGTTTACAAACATATTTCTTCTTAGACTACACATGCACATGCACGCACACACACATACACACAATCGGTTTACAAACATATTTCTTCTTAGACTACACGCATGCACGCGCACACACATACCCCCCTGTTGAAACCCTTTTTTTTTAAAGCAAAAGGGAGAAGGGGGAAGCCCCCCCCACCGGTTCCAAGAGGGAAACCGGTGGGGGGGGAGGAGGATCCCTCCCTTCTCTCTCATTTTAAAATTCAAAGAAAGGGGGGGGGATTAATTAGGATGGAGGGAGTTAATGAGAATCTTAACCCCATTCACACATGGGTTAAGAATCCCATGTGAACCCCATTTAATACCCATCCTTAAACCCCTTTCACATGAGGCCAAAACCTGGATTTATGGGGTTTAAACCCTTTTCACATTGGCCAAAACCCCCCCCAAACCTGAAACCAGGACATTGAAGAACCCAAAAAAGTAAAAAAGTGGAGGAAATGGGGGAGGAGAACCCTCCCCCCACCGGTTCCCAAACCGGTGGGGGGAGCCAACCGGTGGCACCCCCCCTCACCGGTTGGGAACCGGTGGGGGGGGGGTGCCCACCGGATTCTCCCCCCTCTCTCTCTCTCTCATTTTTTTATGCCCTCTCTCTCCCTCTCTCACCCATGTGATTAAAAAAAAAATTAAAAAAGAGAGGGGGAGGAGGAAGAGGCAACCGGTGGGTACCCCCCACCTCAAGCCAAACCGGTTGGTACCCCCCACCTCAAGCATTCCGGTGGGTACCCCCACCGGTTAAGGCTTTGAAGCCTATAAATACCCCCCAAGGGGTAAGGAGAAGCCTCATGCCCATTTGGCCCAAAATTTCCTAGGGGAAACTCTGCCCGTTTGAAGACCAAATCCGGTGCTCTTGCCCGGATTTGCTGCGATTTGGAGGAGATATTTTCTTGGAGGGCTCTCTTCCTAAGGTTTATTCCTAAGGGGAAGCTCTGCCAAATTTATGTTGTAAAATCACCGTCCTATAAGACGGGATTATGCCGAAATAATGAATGAAATGCCCATGATGTTCTTTGAGCATATGTGTGTGCATGTGTGTTCATGAATCTACTGTTTAAGTAACACTATGTTATTATATTTTCATATGTAAAATAATTAGTTTTATAACTAATTAAAATACATAAAACATATAATTAAATATTCTAAAATATCATTGGCCTCATCCCATACATAACTAATCTTAGACTCATAATTAAAACTTAATAATGAAACATTAACTCATAAAATAATATACTTAAGTTAAAAATGACTTAAATACTCCACATACTTAATTAATTAATAAAATCTGCGAAAATTATCTAAAATTAATAAAATAAATATAAAAATTAGAAAAATTCTGTAAAAATCAGTAATACTCAGTAAAAATCAGAAAACAAAATCTGGAAATTACATAAATCTAAAATATAACTTAAATATCCTTCATATACCTAATTAATTAATAAAAATCAGTAAAATTAATAAAAAAATCAGTAAAATTCAGTAAAAACCAGTAAAAAACAGAGAACCAAATCTGAAAATATACAAATTTCTGAAATGACTAAAATGCCCCTAAAGCTTAATACAAATTATAAAAATATCCTCATACATGTTAAAAATCTGTAAAAATCACAGAAAACTCTTAAAAATATCAAAATCTCTCATATGTCCAAAATACCCTCCAAACCTTAACAAGATGGGTAAAATTACCAAAATACCCTTAAAATGATAAAAATAAATAAAAATCTCAGAAAAAATATATAAAAATAGACTTTAAGTCTAAAAATCCAATTTGGGCAAAATTACCAAAATACCCTTACAGTCCAAACACACTTGAAATAACTCTAAAATACCTTCTAAGGTTTTGAAACCTTCCTAAATCATTAAAACTCATTCCATACACTTAAATAACCATAATCTCCCTATACCCTCCAACTTGGCATAATTACAAAAATACCCTTATGGGTCTAAAATACTTGGAATCAATCCAGAATACTTAGAGTCAATCCAATATACTTGGAATTAATCCAGATAGCTTGGAATCAATCCAAAATCATATAAACATATCCTAAACTTGGGTGTGGCCGAGAGTTTAACCTAAAATATATCTTCATATGCATGTGCTGCCTGTAGTAGTAGTGTTGCATGTTATAAGGGCATCATACGGACGGTTAATCAAGGGTTGCCGAGCAGTCGCTCAGCGTAATTAACACTGACCGAGGTCAGTGGAGAGAGGTCATATACTCGAATCTTCGCTTGATTCGAAGTCCCGGATTCCCTGAGGGCTAATCCCAAGCTCTCATAGTCCGATAAAATATAAAACCGACCTATAATTCTCTAGATAAATAAAAAAAATGGATTTCCGATTAATCCGACATAGGAGAGATGTGTCTAGGTCAGGTCCCGACGGAGGTTTTAGAAAAATCTTCGCAAACACCCCCCCACCCCCCCACACACAAATACATCCTAAAGTAAACCCATATACAATTCAAAAAATCCCAACAATAAAATTTAGAGGTATACCTAATCAAATTGAAGAAGTAAATCAAGGAATAATAAACTTTGAATTTTCCTTTCTAAAATATCTTCATCTAAAATTAAAAATTCCAATAGTTTATATCTCTCCTACATTACCAATAGATTTTTTAATGAGAATGGATTTCCTAGACAAAACAACTCCATAGACATTATGGCCAAATCATAATGATTTCACTCTCACGCCACTAATATGCCCTCAACTTGAAACAAATATTATTGTATCAATACCACGAATATTTCATCAATATGAAGTTCATATAATACTATTTTCTACTTCAAAGTATAACAAAAAAATATAGATATTTCAAAATGGAAACAAAATTATCTTACTAAACTTATAGAATTATTTACAGACAGTCCTTTAAAATGGTTTGAAAGAAGTCTTAGATATTGTAAAATAGAACCATTAAATAAAACAAAACTTATACGCGTAAACCCCATAGTCTATTCACCAATAGATGTTATTGAATTTACTAAACAAATAAAAGAATAAAAACTTATAGAAATAAATACCTCCTCATACTAGCCCTGCTTTTATGGTTAGAAATCATGCAGAAATTAAAAGAGGAAAAGCTAGAATGGTAATTAACTATAAAAAATTGAATGATAACATAAAATTTGACGGTTTTTTTATTCCTACTATGGACAAAATTATACAACAGATAGTCAACGTTAAATGGTTTACCAAGTTTGATGCAAAATCGGGATTTTGGCAAATAAAACTCGAAGACAAAATCTCCTAAGAATTAACAGGATTTTCAACACCATATGCCCACTTACAGTGGAATGTCATGCCTTTTGGTATTAAAAATGTTCCTCAAGTTTTTCAAAAATGGATGAATTCTTTCTTTAGCAATTGTGAATCCTTCATTATTGTTTATATTGATGATATTCTCGTATTTTCTAAAACATTAGAAGTACATCTAATCCATTTAGAAGTCATAAAAAATCTTTTTATTCAATATGGAATAATTCTATCCCTTAAAAAAATCGATTTATGTTATCAAAAAATTGACTATTTAGGAAGAATCATAGAAAATGGAAAAATAATTCTTCAAGAACATATTATAACAAAAATTTCTGAATTTACTTTTATAAATACATTTAAACAACTACAAAGTTTTTTAGGAATTTTAAATTATGGACGCAGATATATTCCTAGACTTTCAGAATTAACAAAAAATTTACAATGTATAGGTAAAACTCAAACTACCAAATATAAAAATAAACATGGTAAAGTTCCCCTTAGATGGGATACAGACAAAGTTTATATAACAATAACACCTGAAGCACAAAAAGAAATAAACTATTTAAAAATCATTGTTAATAAACTTTCCAAATGTATTTTACCAACATCATCTGATACTCTAATATTATACACATATGCTTTTGATTAATATTGGGCCGGCGTAGTAGCTGTAGAAACATCATTAGACAAACCCGACATAATTGGATATACTTCCGAAAAATTTCAAGGCGCAGAATTAAATTATTCTACTTTTGATAAAGAATTTCTTGCTATAATAAAAAGTATTAAAAATATGCATTTTTACCTATTACCAACTTATTTCATTATTAGAACCGATAATAAATCTTTTTATCTTTATTTAAAACAATCTTCTCAAAAACGAGAAGAAAATTCTAGGAAAATCAGATGGCTAAGTCAACTTTTTTATTACCAATATACTGTTGAACATATGTCTGATTTTACTAACGTTCTTGTTGATTTTCTTATCAGACGAAATGGTAGTACATAACAACCCTGGTAAAGATGTAGATATGACTGAACAACCTCCACTTCTTCCTCTCCCAAACAATCTTAATCAATACCTCGACATGTTTAAAAATTTATCGAAAACTCATGTGGGATCCTTTTCTATAGTCCCACGACCTTCAATAATTCCTCCAATCTCATTAAAACCTTCTTTTCATAATGAACCAAACACTCCCCCTAGTCATCTCTCTTATTCAACAGTTGCATCTCAGCATCTCCCTCCTCAACAACCATATCTCAGAAAACTTCATTCCTTTGAAAATAAAGTACATATGAAACGCCTCTCTCTCCTTGACGGCGACATCACTTTTAATATCCTCAATGAACACAATGCCAATGCCTTATGTATGCTTTTACGAAACAATCGCCCTTAACCCTGGCATTAATGAAACATCTCATCATATTATTAATACTCTCTGGAGTCAGGTTGGGGGCCTTCCTTCTCTCAATTTCCGCAAAACAATGACAAGTCTCACTGAACATATAGAAATCCTCGAAAATTACAATAATAAAGCTACTCAACAAATTTTAGAAATCAACAACATAGTCTTTGCTGATAAACAACTTCTTTGTCAAGAAAAATCCCAAATTAAATACATCTTTTGGTATGCAAATGCCCTTATTCAAGAACTTTTCTCCATAATCTTTACCTCTTCCTACCTTTCGTTATTAACCCCCGCTTTAAAACTTTTAGTCCAAAACAATATCTTTTCCCAAGATGCTGAAAATAAAAGACGACGATATTACCATAAACATTTGAGCGACACCACTCCTATGGTTGTCCTCAATATTATCTATAAATATCAAGCAGAAGCTGCAGAACAAAACACCCTTCCCATTTTACTTCAAGACTTCTATCTTATTCATAATCCTTACGTAGGTCCCCATACACTTCTCACCTTTGACGGCATTAACCCGGACACCATTCATATAGTAGAATGCGGTTATTGTGCCAAACTCATTAACGATACTACTATTCAACCAACCCTTAGCGCCTTTCCCCAAATAATCTCCTCAATTATCACACACACACACGTGCGTGCGTGCGTGCACGCACTGAAGCATGCACATGTGTGCATGTTCACTTTCCCCTTTGGATGGATAAAAGTGAGTTTCAAAAGTTCACTCTGGATGCAGGAGCATGTGCATATGACACTTGCCAACATGCATGCATGTGCATGAACTTCAGCCTATAACCTTGTGGTGCAAATGGATGTTTTCAGAAGTCCACTTTGTGAGGGGGAGAGGGAGCAAGGAATTCCGGGTTGGATCGGGTCCCAGGATCGGGACCCGCTGATCCCGATCCAATTCAATCCGGATCGGACGATTCTAATGAAGAATGGCTGGTCCGGATTGGCCCTATTAGAAAAGTCAAGAAAAATAAGAAAAATTAGAAATTTTTTTTGTATATATATTATTCAATGAATGTACAATAAAAATGAATGCAATTCATGCACATTCATAAAAAAATAATCATTAAAGACAAATAACTTGCTAATAATTATTGTTGTGCACTAAATTAAAAAAGACATTATGAAGTATTTTACATGAAATTAATAAAAAATATCTTAGAAAGATCATATTTGTGATCTTTCATCATCCGACTCATAAGTTTGAGTTGGCGGGCCATAATATCTTCCGACAAATATACTGAATATCCATAGCCAAACAAGGAGCTAGCGAGGTCTTCGAATCCTCTTTGAATACTTCGAGGTGCGTAAGCTTGCTGGTTTGAACTTCCTCCTGATTGTGCTAGAGGGACATAAATGCCATGCTGAATAGGTGGAGGTCCAGAGTACTCCTCAGTAGTGCTGCTGATGTCTGAATACGGCAGTGTAGAGGAGTGAAAAATGGGCGGATAAAAAGTTGCATGTTCTCAGCTGGGCCAATCATATCCTGCCTGTCTCTGTTGGCCTTCAAATCCCCTTGTTGTCCTTGTCTTTGGCCTTGAGTTCTTTCAGAATGACTAGGAGGTGCGGAGTAATCTTCGTATCCTGAGTAACTGCTCCCAAGTCTAAAACCTCCTTATAGTCCAGCAGTAGCAGCAACACCATCACCATCTCCATCATCATCAGCATCTTCATCATCATCTTGAGCGGAGTCATCACTCCTTACTTGGCTTGTTTTCGTCAGCCGCCTTCTTCTACGCCTGTAAGTTTGTCTTTCTGCCTCGTACATGCTGGTCAAGTGAGGTGGTAAAGCTGGGGTGTCCTCAAGTGTCTCTCAAGTCTGCTGAGCTCTAACTGCGTCTCCCTTTTGTTCTTCTTTCGATGGGTCCACTCGTTTAGACTTTCCTTTTGATTGGTTTTTCTTTTTGCTACTAGATGACTGCAATGAAGGTCTCGCTGGCTCTTTATCCTTTCTTCCATGTGGATCCACTTAAGTAGTTGATCTCTTGAGTGCTGGTTGAGAGGCAGAAGTTCTAGCAGTGTCTGGTAGTGTGACTGACTTTCGACGCCTCTGAAGAACAGGTGCATCTCCTTCGTCTGTTGCCTGAAATTTAGGATCTCGAGCAACTACTCCATCTAATTCACCTCATGACCAACTTCGATTCTGAGGATCAAATTCAGGCTGAGCATCTCTGGATGTTTTGCTCTCCATCCAAGAATGCAATGTGTGTTCTTTATCCAACAGTTCATCAATATCAATCTGATGTAGATGCTCATCAACTGTTTGCTAGCAAACTCCATGAATCTCTGTTGTTCAAGTCTCCGTCTTTTCTGAATCTGCTTGATCTTTAGGCGCATGTTGTAGTGACAATACACCAACTTATCTAGCCTAGAAACAACCAATCTATTATGAAGTTTCGTTTGAATAAGACTGAATGCACTCCAGTTTCTTTCATACTGACTGAAAGAAGTGGTTTGACTGAGTACACTCGTTGCAACATATGCCAAAGGGTTTGTAGCAGCTTGTCTACTTAATTTGGATCCACCATTTAGCTATTGCACAAAAAAAGAGAAGACGACGATATTAACAATGAATAGTAGTAATTCATTGAATTAAGTGTTTGACTATTTATTATGTAATTGAACTGGAGTTGTCCTCATTACTGCAATCATGTCGTCCTCATCTCCATAAATGTCAATCTTTAATTTAAATCTCTCTATCTACAAAATGAATATAAATGATCACATTCCTTGCTATTCTAATAATCACATTAGTTATGCCTCGAAGGACCTCTCCATCATTGTGCACGCTCTCACCATACTGATACCTTGGGTTGAAAAAATATCTTGCATTTAAATTAAGGTTCATTATTTATTAAAATAAATATCATTAACATTAATCAAATAAAATCAAGTAGAAAAGATCAAGAATTAACCAGCTGCATGGAGATTATGATAGAGAGTTGACTCCCATCTATCATCGATGATCCTCCACATTTTCCAAAAGATGTAGGATTGCTTGCCCTCAAATGCTCCTTTGCTCTATCCATGGTCTCATACAAATATTCCATATCATTTTGTCATCTCCATCAACCAGCCTCAGAATATGTATCAGAAGGTCAACTACTTTTAGATAGTGAGAAACTTTATCCTAAAAACTTTTTTCCCCAACCAGTATTTGCACTGCCACGGCAAGATCCCTAGCATTGGCCCTCGATGTCCCTATATGTGTCAAAAAATCGTCAGAGTGGACTAACTTAGCCAACTGATGCTTGTATTTCGTCAAACTCTCTAAAGAGATGAAGTTTGATACAAATCTGGTAGGGCCAGCACGAAGAAGATCCCGTCCACCTGTATGCTCTCTCATCATATGTAAGATCCTATTGTGACTATAAATAAATTATGTGATCATCTGAGCCTGCTGTACCACCTCAGCAATAAAAGGCTCTTTGTCTATATCTTCCATCATCAAGTCAATGGAATGTGCTGCACAAGGCACCAAGTACAAATGGTTCATCTTCTGCATCAATACTCTACTAGTTTCTTTGTAGTTTGCTTTATTGTCAATGACTACTTGCACAACATTATCTTCACCAATTTCTTCTACTATCTCATCCTTTAGCCTATACAAATAATCATAATTTTTTATTTTGTTGGAGGCATCCACAGACTTCAAAAAAAAAAATCTTCGCTGCAATACACAAGAAAATTAATCATGGATCTCCTTGTGGTCCTTGTCTAACCATCACACAGGATGGTACAACCACGCTTCTTCCACATATTTTTGAAGTTGTCGACCCAGACCTTCAACTTATTATACTCCTCTTTGAGCGCAACATCATAAATGTAGCGAAGTGTGGGGGCCTTTGCACCAGGCCCAACATCTGTAATTGCATCCACCATCGTTTGAAAATATGAGCTGGAAATTGTATGCGTGGACACACCTACATGTAAAAACCACTTCACAAGTCCTTTCAAGGGACTTTTTTTTTTCCTGAGGTCTTGACTCCTTTGAATGCTTGCTTGATTCTAGGCTGTCTGGCAGATCTTGATATGTATAAGAATTGATCCACAGGACCGCGTGCCACATTTGATGTTCGTCCACAACCGAACACAGTACTAACAGTCCTGCGAGCAGAAGAACACCTTGGAACGAATCTCCCAGACTGAGAACGGTAGGCACTGATCCAGCTGATGATTCTATGCCTCTTCATCGGTCCTCATCTTCCCTATTTGTCCGCATACTGGCACGAACATCTCTGCTGTACTCTGGATCAGGGTCATCTGGATCCTCCTTCTCATCATCTAAATTGATCGGCCGTTGAACATGCAGACTATAATCCTTTCGTCTCTGGCGCCCTGATATCTCATCTTGCAGATCCATTTGTTGTTTGAGATAATAAATCTTTCTGGACTTTTTTACCCAGCATATAGGCCCTCATTTTTTTCTTTAAGTTCAGTGAAACTGACTCACATCTGCTGCCATCTCCTACTATGCCAGCAATATAATTTTTTAGGCGGTACACATCCATCTCCTTTCCACACTAGTTGCATTTGATCCTCCTATGCCTGTTGTCCAGTAGTGTGCAATACTGCCAACTGGGATCATCACCTTACTGCTCCACATCTTGTTCATGATGTCCTTGCTCCGCCATATTCCTGCATAACATAAAAAGATACAAATAAATTTAAGTAGCACTAATCACGTGCAATTAATAAACAAATCTATGCAATCGGATTCTAATAAGTTCAATTGAGTGTTTGACACACTCAATTGAACCTTAATTACACTAGTCATACAAAAGTCTCAAATTTTAATATCTAATTAGGGTTAATTTTAAAAAATTAGTAGTAATAACATGCAATTAATGCACAAATCTATGCAATCAAGTTCTAATAAGTTCAATTGGGTGTGTGACATACTTAATTGAACCATAATTATACTAATTGATGTAGACTGGATCTATCACGACCGGATTCTGGAGCTGGAATCCGAGGAAGAGGATCCGGAGCTGGGCTGGATCGGTGTTCGAAGGGGCCCGACGGGGATTCGGAAGGCGAAGGATGCAGAGGCGGAGCCGGGAGTCCGAGGCTGGAGGTGACTCGGAGCGGGCTTGCTCTTGGATAGTGAGCCCAAAAGGCCCTTCAGCGCGAGACCGAGTCTCCTGTCTTGGGCCGAAGCTCCTTCGGCGGACGAAGGAGCGGTTCGTATGGATCTTCCGACTGCTGTCGACAGGCGACGAAGCCGAAGCCGAAGGTCCGAGCCCGGAGGCGACTCGGAGCGGGCTTGCCCTTGGATAGTGAGCCCAAAAGGCCCTTCAGCGCGAGACCGAGTCTCCTGTCTTGGAGCAGCCGGCGTACGGCGTCGAGACCAGGGAGAGGAATCCGAGGTCGGCGGCTGATACCGACTCGGGAAGGTCGGCGAAGATTCGAACCGAACTCCTGCAGGAGGGAAAGAAGAAGAAAAACCAGTCAGCAGGAGTCCCGGGCTTCAGCCCTGGGGAACCCCCTCCGACGGTCAAGTTAGCTCCTGAAGAAGATTCGATTCAGAAGGCAAAGAGAGCAGTTTTAATGCTTTTCGGACTGTAGTCCTTTAAAGGTCTCGGAGGCTTGAGGAAGCATCCATTGCATGCCTTTGGCAATAAATAGCGGGGTATTTATAGCAGAGGATAGCAGATGGTTAACGGTGGCAGCCGATATAGGACTAAATGAGGGCTTACTGATAAACCGCCATAGTGATCTGCCACCGGAGTGGGCCGGATTCGGCTACCGGGCCGAAGGGGGTTGGGCCGCTCATGGGCCGAAGCCTGTTGGGCCCTGGGCTGTCGCGCTGCTCCCGGGCCGTAGGCTAGTGGGCCGCTGACGGGCTGAAGCCTGTTGGGCCGGGAGCGACGGTGCCGCTTATGGGCCGAAGGCTGCTGGGCCGCTGACGGGCCGAAGGCTCCCGGAGGGCCTGGTACTGCTGCTGTTGGGCTGAACGGGGTTTGGGCTTGTTTTAATGGGCCGAATCGGATTCTGCCTCATCACATAGCCCCCCACTCTTGTCTTCCTCAGTTCTGAGATGGCGAGAGTATAGCCCGAAGCTGTCAGACGAATGTCATAACATGTGTCTTACCCGAAGCTCTGTTCTTTTTTCACTAGGAAGAGGGTGCCCTCGGTCGGCCGAGGGCTACGCGGTTGCTTCGTCCTCATTGGAGTGGCGACGAAGGCTCAGAGCTCAGAAGCCGAAGGGCCGAGCCCTCTGATTCGTGTCAGGCTTCATTAAATGGACGGGACGGCGCGTCGCCTCGCGAGGAAGCACGGGACACGCGTCGCGCATCCGGCCGCTCCGTAAAAAACACAAGGATCCATACCGCCCGTGGGTCGCGGATCGCCTCGGCTCTCTGCCCGAGGCTCCATTCGGATTGCCGCCGTTCACTTCGTCTCACGCGGATCGGGACACGTGGCGGGCATCCGAGTGATCAGCCGAAGGGTCGGAGCGCTCTCGGCCGTTGATCGCTCTGCTTCAAGTCCCGGAGCCGGCCCGTCATCATTGCCGAAGGACGGTGCACGTGGCGGGCATCCGGGAGGAGCGAGGGCACGAGCGGGATGATCTCGGCCGTTGGCTTCGGCGGGAGGCACTTCGAATGGGCTTATAAATACAAGCCCTCAGCAGGGCACTGTTCTTCTTCCTGCTGCTGCGCTCGCGTTTCCCTTGCAACCATCCGAGCTCTTCTTCCTTCTCCAGCGAAAGGCTAGCTTCCTGAAGGCTTCGTCCGAGCTCGTCGGCCATCGTGGGAGGCTCTCCGTTCCTCAGAGCGCATCGCTGGTGGAGCTTGGAGGCTTGGGGAAGCATTCGTTTCAGGAGAGACTCCCTCCCCCTTCCTGCGAGTAAGCTTTGGCCTCCTTCTTCCCTCTCGCGGCCTTATGGTCCGGAGCCCTTCCAGCGAGTTTACTCCTTCGGACGAGGAGTATACTCCTTCCCATTCTCTTAAGTCCTCCCTGTCAGATCCTCTCGCCTCGGGTTCCCTTGCTTCCGCAATGTCTGGGGAGTCTGAAAACTCCGGGACCGAGGGGTCCGAGACTTCTGGAGCGGAGGTCTCCGGGGCCGAGATTTCTGGGGCCGGGGCTTCGGGTGCCGAGGCTTCCGAGGCCGAGGCTACCCAGGAAGTCCGGGACCCAGGCCAGGCTTCCACCTCGGGACGCCGTCTTCCGGACATTGCTTCGGAAGCATCCTGCGCCCTTTCGGACGTAGAGGTGAGGAACCTAGTTTCTTACTTTCAGCTTCCTTCTTGGACGGGCCCCCATCGGCCCGAGTCCGCCACCAGGGCCAATACTGTCCGCCCGGGCTCCTTCTCCATCTATGTTGATAGCTTTGCGGCGGGCTTCCGTCTTCCTCTTCCTACCTTCGTCATTAATCTTCTTAGCTTCTACGGGCTGGCCCCGTCTCAGTTCTTTCCCAATTCTTGACGTACTGTGTATGGATTTTTGAGCGTCTTCGCTCATGTGAAGATCCGTCCTTCCATCAATGTCTTTCGTTACCTCTTCAAAATCCAAAGGCAGGGGAAGTCCGAGTGGTACTGCTTCGTCCCTCGGGTCGGCCGAAGCATCTTCTCCGGGAAGCCCTCGTCTATCCACGGCTGGAAGAGGAAGTTCATCTTCGTCTCCCTGCCGGAGAACGAGAAGGGCGTGTGGCCCTTTCCCACCGAATGGGCGCCGCTGGCCGCAGGCCTCTCGGACCCTCCTGCTCTGACCCCCGTGCAGAGCACTCTCGTGGGCCATGTCCAAGTCATGGCCCCGTACGACATCTGGGGGCTCCTCAGCGCATCGGAGCGGCTGGTGAACGCCGGGGTGTGGCCGGATCCCCGGTCTGATCCGGAGCGGGCCTTTTCCTTCCTTCCTCCCGGGGAGATTCCGCAGGGCCGCGGAGGAAGGGTTGCCGCTCCTCTGGCCGAAGCTCTTCCGGCTGAGGATGCTGATGAAGTTTCGGCCGAGGGTAAGTCGGCTTTGAATTTGTACTTGATCACCGTTTTGTTTCTAACATATTCCTCTTGTTTTGCAGCAATGGCCGAGCTCGACGACCTCCTCGCCCTGATATCCGACCAGCGCGGTTCAGGCCGGGCACCGGCTCCGCAAGCGGCAGGCAGGTCTGGCCGAGGCGCTGGGCTCCGAGGACCCGAGGCGGGGTCCCAAGGACTGCGGCCTCCGCCGAGGGCCGCGCTGCCGCTGCTGCTCTCGAGAGGGAGCAGAAGACAAAATTCGCCGCTCGAAGAGGCGGCCGAGCGTCGAAGCGCCCCCGGGCAGAGGAGGCCGAAGAGGCGGAGCCGGCTCCGCAGGTCAGGAAAAGTGCCGGGGCCCGAAGGGCCGCTAGGCTGGCGTCTTCCGAGGCGTCGAGGGGCGACTCCCCTCCGGCCGTATCGGCAGGGGCCGATGAAGGAGGCGCTGGGTCGCAGGCGCCCCGGGCGCAACGCGAATGGTGGCACCCCGAGCCGGAGGTGTACAAGGATGAGAGCATGGAGGACCCGCAGACGTGCCTCCGTCTGCTCAGCAGCCTTACTCTCCCTTCAACTTTCGAAGAGCTGAAGGAGCATTCGATTACCGACCTGGCGGCGATGAGCGCCCGGTTGGCGGTCCAGGTAAGAAGTCTGAAAGTTCTTCAACTTAGCTTTCCTTAGCCGTTTTTTGACTTTTTGACCCTTATCTGATTTCGGTCTGCAAGCTGCGGTGACGGGTTGCGTCCTGATGCATCATCAGGAGCTGCTCCGGCTCTACCTTCTGGAGGCCGAGGAAGATCCGGCCGGTTCGGGTGAAGGTACCTCGGCGGCGCCCTGCATCGAGCCCTTGGTTGATAGGCTCGCAACCGCGAGCGGCCGGGCGCGGGCGCAGCTAGAGGAGAGGGCAGCAGAGGCCCGTGCTGCCGCCGAGGCCAGGGCGAAGGCCGAGCGGGAGAAGGAGAAGGCCGAAGGCGAGCTTGCTGCGGCTCAGACTGAGATTCGGGCCCTCAAGGCCCAGATCCAGGACAAGGAGTCCCGGCGGGCTTCGGAGGAGGTCTCGGCTCTGAAGTAGGAACTGGAAGAGGTGGCGGAGTCGGCCGTAGCCGATTACAAGGCCGGGCGTGACTATGCCCAAGAGATCTTCCAAGCCCAGCTGCTAGCGTCTTCTTCGGTCTTCGACCTCGGACTGGCTGTCGCCCAGAGGGCCTGCCCGAGCGTTGATTTGACCGGGGTCACCCTGCCGATGGGCGCGGAAGTCAGGGAGCTCCTATCCTGGTGGAAGGATCTTATAGCCGAGAGGGCCTCGCCTCCAGTCGCTGAAGATGAAGTTGAGACCGCCGAGGAGGCCCCCGCCGAGGCTGCCGCTCCTGAAGCGGTGCAGATCGTCGACTCTCCCTCTCCCTCTCCCGGCCAAGGCGCGGTCGAAGCGGAGGAGGAAGGGGTCGTCGAGGGCTGATACGAGGGTCCCGCCCCCCGGTTTTTGTTTTTCCACTTATGTAAGCCTTCGGCCAGGCATACGGCCGAGCTTGTACTTCCTTTCGTTAGTGAATACAAGGAATGTTTTTGTCTTTACCTTATTGTTTTCTGCATGACGAGTGGATCTGGCCTTTCTGAAATCCGAGACCTTTCCGTTGTTCACTATAGTTTGCGAAGCCGAGACCCGATATAGGTTCGGATAGGGCGTTGATAGAATCTCGCCAGCAGATACGGCTGCTTTAGATGCAGCTCCTGTGGCCGAAGCCGCTCCCGCTTCGTCTTATGCAGACTTAGAGAATAACCTGCCGCGTCCTGATCCGGATTTACATGGCCGAAGCCATTCGTCGGATCGAAGGACTCGCGGTCTTTAAAAGAACCATGCCGCTCCTGGTACGGTTTGCATGGCCGAAGCCACTCCCGATACGGTTTACACGTACTTAGAGAAAACCATGCCGTGTCCTGATCCGGATTATATGGCCGAAGCCATTCGTCGGATCGAAGGACTTGCGGACTTTAAGAGAACCATGCCGCTCCCGATACGGTTTGCATGGCCAAAGCCACTCCCGATACGGTTTACACGGACTTAGAGAAAACCATGCCGTGTCCTGATCCGGATTACATGGCCGAAGCCATTCGTCGGATCGAAGGACTTGCGGACTTTAAGAGAACCATGCCGCTCCCGGTACGGTTTGCATGGCCGAAGCCACTCCCGATACGGTTTACACGGACTTAGAGAAAATACCAACAGATTTCCTGAAAAAGGGATCTTTATTCATACCCTCCGGCTAAAAGCCTGGGGAGAGGTGACTTACATAAAATAACGCCGAAGGCGATCTATATTCCAGGTGCGCGGAAGAGGTTGGCCCGAAAGGGTCTCCAACCGATAAACTCCACGCCTGACCACCTCCCTGACCCGATAGGGCCCCTCCCAGTTGGGGGCAAGCTTCCCTGAGGCTTCGGCTGGTTTGGAAGCATGAGCATTCCTCAACACGAGGCTCCCCACTTCGAAGCTCCGGGGCTTCACTCGAGTGTTGTGGTACTTGGCCATGCGCTGTTGATAAGCCGCCAGCCGGATACGAGCTTTGTCTCGGACCTCTTCAATGAGATCCAAGTGGTCTCTCAAACCTTCTTCGTTGACTTTCGGACTGTAAGCAATGACCCTGGGAGAAGGGAGGCCGATTTCTACGGGAATAACGGCCTCTATCCCATAGGCCATGCGGAAGGGAGTTTCGCCGGTGGGGGTTCGGCTTGTCGTCCGATAGGCCCACAGAACACTCGGCAGCTCCTCTACCCATCTGCCTTTAGCCTCGCCGAGGCGGGTTTTCAATCCCTGCAGGAGGCTTCGGTTAGTGACTTCGACTTGGCCGTTTGCTCGAGGATGCGCCACCGAAGTGAATTTGTGAAGTATGCCGAAGCTGGCGCAGTTGTCGCTGAATCGTCGGCTGTCGAACTGCTTTCCATTGTCAGAGATTAGGGCCCGAGGGATGCCGAACCGGCAAATGATGGACTTCCACACGAAGTTCCATGCATTGCTATCGGTTATTGACGCGAGGGGTTCGGCTTCGACCCACTTAGTGAAGTAATCGACCGCCACGATGAGGAATTTTCTTTGGCCGGTGGCGACAGGAAAAGGTCCCAGGAGGTCGATTCCCCATTGGGCGAAAGGCCAGGGATCGGACAAGGGGGTCAGAAGGGTGGCTGCCTGGTGAATGAGGGAGCTGAACCTCTGGCACTGGTCGCAGCGCCGCACGAGGGCTAAAGCGTCCTCTCGGAGCGTTGGCCACCAGTAGCCTTGCCTCAGGAGCTTGTGAGCCAGGGCCCTTCCTCCCGCATGCGCCCCGCAGACTCCTTCATGGACTTCTCTCGTGGCGTAGTCGGCTTCAGCCGGGCCGAGGCACCGCAGCAGTGGTCGGCCGAAGGATTTTTTGTACAGCACCCCGTCCAGAAGAAGGAAGTGGGATGAGCGCTGTCGAATGGGCTTCGCCTCCCTCGGATCTGACGGGACTTCTCCTTGGAGAAGGAAAGCGACGAGGGGGGTCATCCACGTCTCGGCCTCTACCTCAGTGACTTGCATAGCTTCGGTTTCGCCGAGGCTTGGTTCGGCGAGCTCCTCGACGAGGATCATTCGGCCTCCGCCCCCGTCTTGAGTTGACGCCAGCCAGGAAAGGGCGTCGGCTCGGGTGTTCTCTGCTCTCGGGATCCTCACGATTTCATAAGAATCGAACTGGGTGAGGATCTTGCGAGTCACCTGGAGATAAGACGCCATCACCGCGTCCCGAGCCTCGTACTCCCCGGAGATGTGGCTGGTGATTAACTGGGAATCGCTGAAGGCTTTCAGGTTCCGGGCGCCGAGCTGCTTCGCGGCCCGGAGGCCAGAGATGAGAGCTTCGTACTCGGCAGCATTGTTAGTTGCTGGGAAGGAGAAGCGCAGAGCGTACTCCGTGACGACCCCTTCGGGCGATGCCAGGATCCATCCGGCGCCGCTGCCCGTGGAGCACGCGGAGCCGTCCACGAAGAGTCGCCATTCGTCTGCCGGCGCAGGAGCCGAAGTAGCCTCGGCTTCCATCACGTCGGGTGTCGGCTGAGGTGCCGAGGAGGCGCTGGGGGTAAGTTCAGCGATGAAGTCTGCCAACGCCTGGGCTTTTATTGCTACCCGAGGGGCGTAGGAGATGTCGAACTTTCCTAGCTCGATCGCCCATTTCGCCAGCCTGCCGAACACCTCTGGCCGGGAGAGAATCTGCCTTAGGGGCTGGTCGGTGAGGACCTTCACGGAATGAGCCAGAAAGTAGGGCCGGAGCCTCCTCGCGGACGAGACGAGGGCCAGCGCCAGCTTCTCCAGGGCAAGGTACCGGAGTTCTGCTCCTTGAAGAGCTCGGCTGGTGTAGTAAACCGGCTTCTGAACGCCATCTTGCTCTCGGACGAGGACGGCGCTGAGAGCCGTCTCGGAGACTGCAAGGTACAAGCTCAGAGGTTCCCCGGGAACCGGTTTGGACAAGATGGGGACTTTGGAGAGGTAGGCCTTTTGCTGATTGAAGGCTGTCTGGCACTCCTCCGTCCAGTCAAAGTTGTTTGCCTTCTTCAGCAGCTTGAAGAAGGGGAAGCAGTAGTCGGCCGCCCTTGACATGAAGCGGCTGAGGGCTGCGATCCTCCCGTTCAGCTTCTGTACCTCTCGGAGGTTTGCCGGGGGTCGCATCTGCATGATGGCCGAAACCTTCTCGGGATTAGCCTCCACCCCTCGGTGAGTGACCATGTAGCCGAGGAACTTGCCGGAGGCTACCCCGAAGGCGCACTTGGCCGGGTTCAGCTTCATCTTATACCGCCTAAGGGCGGAGAAAGTCTCGGCCAAGTCGGCCAGATGCTCCGCAGCAACGCGGCTCTTGACCAACATGTCGTCTATATAGACCTCCATGTTTCGGCCGAGCTGTGGGGCGAACACTTTGTTGACCAGTAGCTGATATGTTGCGCCGGCGTTCTTCAGACCGAAGGGCATTCAGGTATAGCAGTACAGGCCCAAATCGGTCGTGAAGCTGGTCTTGCTCTCATCATCCGGATCTGGTGGTAGCCTGAATAGGCGTCGAGGAAGCTTAGCAGCTCGTGGCCGGAAGTCGCGTCCACCACCTGGTCTATCCGAGGCAGGGGAAAGCTGTCCATCGGACAGGCCTTGTTGAGGTTAGTGAAGTCCACGCACATACGCCATTGGCCGTCTTTCTTTGGCACCATAACCACGTTGGCAATCCAGTCCGGATGGTGCACCTCTCGGAGGTGTCCGGCGTCCAGTCCCTTCTGCACTTCGGCTTGGATGGCGGCCCTCCTTTCCTGATTGAAGGTGCGCCGGTTCTGTTTTACCGGGGGCTGGTCGGGATCGGTATGGAGTCGGTGCTCGGCTACCTCCGGGTCAACCCCGGGCATGTCCGCCGGAGACCAGGCGAAGACGTCGAGATTCTCTTTGAAGAACTTGGTAAGCTTCTCTGCCTCACCCCTTTCCAGGCCGGAGCCTATCATCAAGACTCGTCCTTCGCCTCCCGAAACAGGGACGGCGAGGAGTGCTTCTCCCGGAGATGCCTCGGCCGATGACTCGATCGTTAGGGTTTCGGCTGCTGTCTTCCCCTTTACCGAAATCATGTAGCACTGCCGGGCTGCTTCTTGGTTCCCTTTGGCCTCGCCTATTCCATGGCTGGTATGAAACTTCAGCTTCTGATGGAAGGACGAAGGCACGGCTCCGACTCCGCCGATGAGCCTTCGGCCGAATATGGCGTTGTAGGCCGACTCGATCTTTACAACGGCAAAGTCCGTTTCAACGGTTAATTGCCGGGGGGCGGAGCTTAAGGTTACAGGAAGTCGGACAATACCCTCTACTCGGCAGGGCGAGCCGTTAAAACCGAAGAGGGGGCCCCGGTGAGGCTTCATATTAGCCTCACTCAATCCCAATTTCTCAAAACAGTCATAAAACAAGATGTTTGGGGCACTTCCATTATCCACAAAGATTCTATGTACATCATAGCTATTTATTACAGCATTGACGACGAGGGCGTCATCATGTGGGACCTGAACGTCAGTCAGGTCCTCGGCGCCGAAGGTGATGTCTTCCAGACGAAGACGCTTCGGTTCCGTCCAGTCGAAGTTGTTGGCCTTCTTCAGTAGCTTGAAGAAGGGGAAACAATAGTCGGCCGCCCTTGACATGAAGCGGCTGAGGGCTGCGATCCTCCCGTTCAACTTCTGTACCTCTCGGAGGTTTGCCGGGGGTCGCATCTGCATGATGGCCGAAACCTTCTCGGGATTAGCCTCCACCCCTCGGTGAGTGACCATGTAGCCAAGGAACTTGCCGGAGGCTACCCCGAAGGCGCACTTGGCCGGGTTCAGCTTCATCTTGTACCGCCTAAGGGCGGAGAAAGTCTCGGCCAAGTCGGCCAGATGTTCTGCAGCAACGCGGCTCTTGACCAACAAGTCGTCTATATAGACTTCCATGTTTCGGCCGAGCTGTGTGGCGAATACTTTGTTGACCAGACGCTGATATGTCGCGCCGGCGTTCTTCAGACCGAAGGGCATTGGGGTGTAGCAGTACAAGCCCAAATCGGTCGTGAAGCTGGTCTTGCTTTCATCGTCCGGATGCATCCGGATCTGGTGATAGCCTGAATAGGCGTTGAGGAAGCTTAAAAGCTCATGGCCGGAAGTCGCGTCCACCACCTGGTCTATCCGAGGCAGCGGAAAGCTGTCCATCGGACAGGCCTTGTTGAGGTTGGTGAAGTCCACGCACATACGCCATTTGCCATCTTTCTTTGGCACCATGACCACGTTGGCGATCCAGTCCGGATGGTGCACCTCTCGGAGGTGTCCGGCGTCCAGTCCCTTCTGCACTTCGGCTTGGATGGCGGCCCTCCTTTCCTGATTGAAGGTGCGCCGGTTCTGCTTTACCGGGGGCTGGTCGGGATCGGTATGGAGTCGGTGCTCGGCTACCTCCGGGTCAACCCCGGGCATGTCCGCCGGAGACCAGGCGAAGACGTCGAGATTCTCTTTGAAGAACTTGGTAAGCTTCTCTGCCTCACCCCTTTCCAGGCCGGAGCCTATCATCAAGACTCGTCCTTCGCCTCCCGAAACAGGGACGGCGAGGAGTGCTTCTCCCGGAGATGCCTCGGCCGATGACTCGATCGTTAGGGTTTCGGCTGCTGTCTTCCCCTTTACCGAAATCATGTAGCACTGCCGGGCTGCTTCTTGGTTCCCTTTGGCCTCGCCTATTCCATGGCTGGTATGAAACTTCAGCTTCTGATGGAAGGACGAAGGCACGGCTCCGACTCCGCCGATGAGCCTTCGGCCGAATATGGCGTTGTAGGCCGACTCGATCTTTACAACGGCAAAGTCCGTTTCAACGGTTAATTGCCGGGGGGCGGAGCTTAAGGTTACAGGAAGTCGGACAATACCCTCTACTCGGCAGGGCGAGCCGTTAAAACCGAAGAGGGGGCCCCGGTGAGGCTTCATATTAGCCTCACTCAATCCCAATTTCTCAAAACAGTCATAAAACAAGATGTTTGGGGCACTTCCATTATCCACAAAGATTCTATGTACATCATAGCTATTTATTACAACATTGATGACGAGAGCGTCGTTATGAGGGACCTGAACATCAGTCAGGTCCTCGGCGCCGAAGGTGATGTCTTCCAGACGAGGCCGCTTCGGTTCGCCGTCAACCGCCGCTACTGTGTTGCGCTGCCGTGGCCTTGATCCTTCCCCCGGTCCCCCGGATATCATCATGATAGACCCAGAACTGGGTCTTTGATGGGATGACTCTACCGGGGCCGAGGTGGCTTTTGGCGGAGGAGCGGCTTCTATCGCCGGGGGTTGCTGTTGCCTAGGCGCTGCAGGGACGTCCCGGTTCTGCTGCGGCGGCTGCTCCCGTCGGTACTGCGGCAGTCTTCCCTCCCGGATGATGCGGTCGATCTCCTCCCGGAGCTGCCGGCACTCATCCGTCGTGTGGCCGATCTCCCGGTGGTATTCACAGTATCTGCCGGGGTCCCTTCGGCGAGGATCGGTCTTGATGCGATCAGGCCGCCGGAGCATGCCTTTCACCTCTATAAGCATCCGAGAAGGGGGAGCAGGTATGGGTAGGTACCGCGGCTGCGGGTCCCGTCGCCTCTCCCTGTCCCAGTCCTCCCGGCGGTATCGCTTTCGGGAGGGCTCTTGGTCTTCAGGCCGGGGTCGGACCACCTGAGGAGCAGGTGCCGAGGTGGCTTCGGCTGCGCCTTTGCCTCTGGACAACATCAGGGCCTCCCGGTTGATGTACTTATGGGCCCGGACCACGAGGTCCTGGAAGGTAGGGGGATGACGCTTCCCAATGGAGCCGCGGAGCCCCTCGTCCCGGCACCCGCTGATCACGGCCGAAACCGCGATCGAGCTGTCGAGGTTCGGGATCTGGGCGGCCTCGGTCCGGAACTTGGTGAAGTACTCTTGGAGAGTCTCGGCGGGGCCTTGCCGGATGGCCAGCAAGCTGGCAGAAGTCTTGCACTGCCGGGTGGCATCATAGAACTGGTCGATGAACAATTGGCCCAACTGGACTAGGGAGTGGATGGAGTTGGGGGCCAATGTCTCGAACCAGGTGAGGGCGATTTTTTCAAGGGTGAGGGGGAAAAGACGGCAGCGGACTGCCTCGGAGATCCCTCGGACCCGGAGGTAAGCGTTGAATCTCTGGAAATGACAGACTGGATCTGTCATTCCGTCGTAGAGAGGGCCCTTCGGTAGCTTGAAGCTGGGGGGCACCTCGGTGGCCAGGAGCTCCGCCGTGAACGGGGTCTGCTCCAGGATGCTGCTGGCGAGGGGCGCCCCGTGAGGCCGGGACACCATCTGCTGCATCTCTTTGCGCATCGCCGTCAGCCGCCGGTCCAGGTCCGGGGCGGTCGAGCTGGCGACGGACTGTCCTCCGGTCCGGGCCGGACGGTACTCCGACGAAGCATAATCCTGCTCCGCCAGACGATCGGCGCGGGGAGCTCGGGCTGGCAGCGCCGAGGGCTCGCTGCGCGTCACCGTGGTTTCGTCGAGTGAAACCGGCACAGGCACCGGTCGGAACCGGGCGTCTTGTACTGGGTAGAGTGGGGGGAGCGGCGCCTGCTGAGGAAGCTGCCCCGTCAGTCCCATGCGCTGGGCGATGGCGGACACCATCTCCTGAAGAGGCGCTAGGGACGTGACGGCAGCGGCCAGCGTTGCCATCTGCTGTTGGAGCACCCCCACTCGATCTTCCGAGCCGAGAGACTCCGGTATGGTCGGCAGAGGCAGGTTCGGCGGGGCAGAAGGTGCGCCTTCGGAAGGCAGCATCTGCGCCGAGGCCTCTCGCGCTTCTGGTTCGCTTTGTCCGGATCGTCGGGTCACAGGTCGCTGAGACATGACTTGTTTTGTTGGTTTCCCACAGACGGCGCCACGTGATGTAGACTGGATCTATCACGACCGGATTCTGGAGCTGGAATCCGAGGAAGAGGATCCGGAGCTGGGCTGGATCGGTGTTCGAAGGGGCCCGACGGGGATTCGGAAGGCGAAGGATGCAGAGGCGGAGCCGGGAGTCCGAGGCTGGAGGTGACTCGGAGCGGGCTTGCTCTTGGATAGTGAGCCCAAAAGGCCCTTCAGCGCGAGACCGAGTCTCCTGTCTTGGGCCGAAGCTCCTTCGGCGGACGAAGGAGCGGTTCGTATGGATCTTCCGACTGCTGTCGACAGGCGACGAAGCCGAAGCCGAAGGTCCGAGCCCGGAGGCGACTCGGAGCGGGCTTGCCCTTGGATAGTGAGCCCAAAAGGCCCTTCAGCGCGAGACCGAGTCTCCTGTCTTGGAGCAGCCGGCGTACGGCGTCGAGACCAGGGAGAGGAATCCGAGGTCGGCGGCTGATACCGACTCGGGAAGGTCGGCGAAGATTCGAACCGAACTCCTGCAGGAGGGAAAGAAGAAGAAAACCAGTCAGCAGGAGTCCCGGGCTTCAGCCCTGGGGAACCCCCTCCGACGGTCAAGTTAGCTCCTGAAGAAGATTCGATTCAGAAGGCAAAGAGAGCAGTTTTAATGCTTTTCGGACTGTAGTCCTTTAAAGGTCTCAGAGGCTTGAGGAAGCATCCATTGCATGCCTTTGGCAATAAATAGCGGGGTATTTATAGCAGAGGATAGCGGATGGTTAACGGTGGCAGCCGATATAGGACTAAATGAGGGCTTACTGATAAACCGCCATAGTGATCTGCCACCGGAGTGGGCTGGATTCGGCTACCGGGCCGAAGGGGGTTGGGCCGCTCATGGGCCGAAGCCTGTTGGGCCCTGGGCTGCCGCGCTGCTCCCGGGCCGTAGGCTAGTGGGCCGCTGACGGGTTGAAGCCTGTTGGGCCGGGAGCGACGGTGCCGCTTATGGGCCGAAGGCTGCTGGGCCGCTGACGGGCCGAAGGCTCCCGGAGGGCCTAGTACTGCTGTTGTTGGGCTGAACGGGGTTTGAGCTTGTTTTAATGGGCCGAATCGGATTCTGCCTCATCACTAATCATACAAAAGTCTCAATTTTTAACCTTTAATTATGGTTAATTTTAGAAATTTAGTGTTGTTAACATGCAATTAATGCACAAATCTATGCAATTAGATTCTAATAAGTTCAATTGAGTGTTTGACACACTCAATTGAATCCTAGTTACACTAATCATACAAAAGTCTTAATTTTTAATCATTAATTAGGATTAATTTTTAAAAAATAGCGCTAGTGATGTATAATTAATGCAAAAAACTATGCAATCAGGTTCTAATAATTTCAACTGAGTGTTTTGCATACTCAATTGAACTCTAATTGCACTAATCATATAAAAGTCCTAATTTTTAACTCCTAATTAAGGTTCATTTTAAAAAATTAATGCTAATGACGAGCAATTAATCCACAAATCTGTATAATTAGGTTCTAATAAGTTCAAGTGAGTGTTTGGCACATTCAATTGAACTCTAATTGCACTAATCATAGAAAAATCTTATTTTTTAACCTTTAATTAGGGTTAATTTTGAGGATTTTGTTTAATGAACATGTTAAACATTTTTTTAAGCTAAATATTAATAGATCTACACTACAATACATCATTTCTATTTTTTTTTGAGGATTTAAAATTTTTTAAGATCGAAACATAGCTTAACTCGGATCATGATTGGTATCCGGGAAAAAAATATGACGTCGACGGCGGCAGTGACGGCGACAACATTGGTTATGGTGACTGCCGGCTGGCGATGACTTGGTGAAAACCCCTTTCTTTCGGTCAAGATCTCAAAGAGAGAGAGAGAGGAGAGAGAAGATAATGGCGGCGGCGGCGGGGGGACCGGCTGGGGGAGGGGGAGGCTGCTGGCACAACAAAACAGATCCTGCAATCCATGAGAGGGAGAGATTCTCATGTTGCATTTGACATGGACTTTACCCTGTCACACCTTGGTGCATAAACTGAGCATTTCAAAAGCTCGCCTGTGAAATCAAGTGTGAAGGCATTGTCTTATTACGAGACTATGAATTGGCCGGGATCGGTCGGGGATCGGCCACCAAAAAAAAGGGGGAGGAAATGCTTGGGATCGGGCAGGATTGGCCGGGACCGAGATCGGCCGATCCCGGCCAGTTCCCCCCTAGAATTGGATCGGGATCGGCCAATTTTGCATTCCTTGGTATGACTAGCCAAATGTTCTGACTTGGTAAGAAGTGGGTTGCCTCCAGTTCCTTGGAAAATGACTTCCATCTCAAATTGGATGATAGTTACAAAAGAATATTGAAACCATGTGTTTCTGACTTCTTAGCCTTTTTTGGGGGTTTTAGTCATCACTTATGCATATGCTAAATAGTTGAAATGGTAAACCTTGTGAGTTGCTTCCTTTTCTGAGCCACTATCTTTAGCCTCCTTAGTATGTCCTTGTTTTCAGTTTATGTTTCATAAATGTAGAGCTAGCATGTGTCTAAAGAATCCCACAGCAGGGAAAAATATTTCTACAAAATCCAGCGTGAGTCATAAATATCTTCATATTTGAATTCCAGATGATGGATATTTGTGGAAGCCTGCTACATTATCGAGATATCATAAATGCTTTCACTGACACCACCCCTAGGGAAAAATATCTTTAGTTTAGTCTATGGATAACTGAGTTCTTAATGCCAACAATTTGTGTATTGAGGAACACTCCACAGGGATGCTTGTTTTAGTGTATGGGATTGCCTTTGCTTTTATTTTTCTTTTGTTTCTGTAGTCAGGCCTTTGCATTGTTAAGACTGTTACATGCAATTTGTTAACCTTAATGTGGTCCATGCTATCCAGGATGAGCATGAAAAGGTGTTGTCGATGAGGCAGGAACTAAGGACCTTAGATGAAAAAATTAAGGGTTTTGTGAACTTCTTCGCAACCTCCTGCAATGTTGGTGGAAGCTTGAGCATTGATGAGATCATTAAAGTAACCTGTGATGATTTAGACATGAGAAATCGTTGCAGGATCATTCACCAACATCTGCGGGTAAGCTTTTGAATGTCTTCTGATCTCATTATGCATACTATAGGCACATTTTATTTTCCTATTTTCTCACTACGTGGAGTATTTTACATTTAAAACATACTTTGGTTTCTTTGCTCCAGCTATGGAAGATGATTGATGTAGTGAATCAGAATGATCAATATGACATTGTCCTCGACTATTGTAATCTTCTTTCTCAAAGGTGGTTTCTGTCTGCTAGCATTTACTGAATTATATTCAATTAGTAACCTATTTAACTTTATCCGTTTCTAAACACTTAAATTGGGCAGGTTCACCGTAAAGGTCACTCCAGCTTCAAGATTTGGTGTTGAAGTCTCACTGAATGATGCAAACATTGAAAAGGTTTTAAAATTGTCTTGGGTTGGAAATTTTTCATCAGATTTCCCATGTTCACCTAAGGACATTTAGTTCTTGTTGAACAGAGCTTCCCAAATATGAAAGCATCAAGTGCTTTTCATTTTGTTTTCCACGGTTTGAAAGGTCACAAGAGACTTGGCAACATAAAATGTTTTCAAAAGGAGACACAGGTTGGCCACTTTTCTTTTTAATTCCTGTTGGTTTCAGCATTATCATTATCATAGGTCTTACCTGTCAAGCTGGGGTTAACTGGATCCAATGAAGCATCCAAGGGATTTATTTACATCACTGGTGTTTTGTTGCCTTTTGAACCATGTGCTTCAGCCTGTTGCATTCATCCCACATACAATTTTCAGCTGTCATCATAGCGTTCTTTTATTAGTTTATATCTTTTCATTCTGGTTGGTTCTCTTTTTTTTGCCTGTGTTCTTTCCAGTCTCTATAATCTTCCTTTTTTTTGCACTGTCCTTGCAAGCACTCAACTTTCTTCTTGATCTGTTATGTTAAGAATATTCATTATGTCAGTTAATAAATTCAGTTGCTCGATGTACCAGAATTGTTTGATTTTGGTTAGGTACCTGTTGAACAAAAAAAAGGGAGGCAAACAACAACAATAAAGGTCAATAATAAGCATCAACAACAAGAGAGGGTATCTGTCCAAAGGCAACAATAACAGTAGAAAGAGGGAAAGGCGCTTGCCAGTTTGAACCTCCTTTAGTTTCCTGTGCAAGAAAAGAAGGGAGAGGAGGGTGTGTGAAAGAGGGATGGACAGAGAGAAAACAGGTAGGTAAAGGATTATTCAGGCCACACAATTTGTGAAAATAGTGTGTTCTTGATCCAATCACGTGTGCACATAGGTGACGACTGTTATTCACTATCCTATAATCATAAAAACCTAAGACTGGACCATTGTCTCAATCATCATAGGGGATACCCTAGGTCCTCAAAATGGGCGTGTCCTTTGTCCCAACCCTAAGTGAGCAACAATCGTAAGGGGAGTACTCTAGTGTGTGGATGTTACTCAACCTAAAGAAAGGGAGGCATGATAAAATGGTCTTATGGTTATCCAGTCATTTGTGGCTGTAGACACTCTATCTTGAATGGACATAGATCGAAGACCCAATAGGCATCTAAGGATGTAAATGGTACCGAAAAATCCGTTTATCCATCCGTTTTTGAAACTTAAAATTCATAAAAGGATACATGTTAAAAGATAAGAATTGTATCTATATTTGAATGATTTAAGATAAGGATAAGGCTACACCTTTTTCCGAGTCCAATTATCCAAGTATCCGTCTGTTTCCTTTCGCTCATCTTATCTATTGATCATATCTAATTTAAAACTCTCATTTCTAAATGAAAATTTCAAATAGAACTACATATCTTATTATCCACACCATTCTTTTAGCCCCTTTTCTTTCTTATTCATTAATTTGCAAGGTTCATTCTGACAGATGTCATGTGATTTATAATTAAGTTTATGAGAATTAATTAGAAAGAACTTATATATACGTATATTTTGAATGTAAGATTCCATCATTCCCTATAGATACGATAGAATATTAAGCTCATATTCACACATAGTGTTGTCCGATAATTTAACCTTTATGTATCTGTTTCTGATAATATCCTATAATTTTAAAGGATAAGGATACAAGAGGACAAGGATAAGGATAAGGATACACATGTTGCCTATAGGATAGGGATAGAGCCACTATTCGACCTGATATGTATCCTTTTACATCCTTATAGGCATGTATTTAGATGAGTCCAATGCTGAAAATCTATGTAGACATATCCATTCATGTATACCTATGACTTGCAAGCCCATTTGAAGAGCCCAAATGCAAAGAGTCCAACATGTCCAAGTGAACTACTCCATCCACTATGGCCCTATGGTTCAATTATGGCCCAGTAGCCAAATGGCCCAATAGCTAAACTATGGCCTCGTAGTCCAATGGCTCCATGGCTCAAGTATAGCTTAATGGCCTAATGGCTCCATAGTCTAACCGTAGCCCAATGACTCCATGGCTCAATAGTAGTCCAATAGCACATCTACAAGTCCATTAAATCATGACAAAAATAAAACTGAGATGTTTTGGACTCTTCCTTCTCTTCTTTTAAGAATTAATGATATGTCATATCTCATTTTCATCCACGTCAAAAGATAAACATGCTTACATGTCCTTCCTTTTGGACCTTGCATTCTCTTCTTTTAAGAACTAATGACATGTCATATCTCGTTCCCATTCAAGTCAAGGATTAAACATGCCCACATGTCTTTCTTTTGGACTCATCTTTCACCCCTTTTAAGAACTAATGACATGTTACATCTCCTTTTCATTCGAAGTCAAGAGTTAAACATATCTATGTGTCCTTCTTTTGGACTCTTTATTCACTACTTTTAGGAACCAATGATATATCTTATCCAAAATCACATTAACCATTCTCTTCCATTGATGGTTAAGAGTCTTAAGACAATCTTCCTTAATTCAAGCTTGTGATGCCACATCATTAAGTTACTATATCATCCATCTACTTATAAATAGATCACTCCATCCCACTCATTTCTCCAAATTAGGGAGAGTGTAAGGAGACCACCTTTTTACAAGCTTTAAAAATCTAAGAGGAAGAGAGACCCTACCCCTCATCATAGAGTCCAAGTTTTAACCACATCCAAACAAGGAATTCCGGCTCGGGTCGGGATCGGGAATCGGGACCCGGCGATCCCGACCCGACCCGATCTGGATCGGCCGAGTCGGCCGATCCAGACTCAGTCCGGCCGGTCCGACTCGGCCGGAATTTTTTTTAAAAAAAAATAATCAGAAAAAATAGAAAAAATCAGAAAAAAATAATGAAAAAATCAGAAAAAATTAAAAAAAATCAGAAAAAATTACATACATATTATTCAATTGATGTACAATAAGAACGAATGCAATTCATGTACATCCATAAAAAATAAACATTAAAGACAACTAACTAACTAATAATTTTTGTTGTGCATTAATTAAAAAAGATATTGTTGTTGAAAAATACCTTAGAAAGATCACATTTGTGATCCTTCATCATCCGGTTCATAAGTTTGAGCAGGCGGGCCATAATCTGCCGGTGCATAACCATAGCCAAACAAGGAACTAGCGAGGTCTTCGAATCCTCTTTGAATACCTCTAGGTGTGTAAGCTTGTTGGCTTGAACTTTCTCCTGATTGTATTGGAGGGACAAAAATGCCGTACTGTATAGGTGGAGGTCCAGAGTACCCTTTAGTAGTGCTGCTGATGTCTGAATATGGCAGTGTAGGGGGATGAAAAATGGGCGGATAAGAAGGTGCATCTTCCCATGGTGGCCAATCACATCCTGCATGTCTCTGTTGGCCTTCAAATCCCCTTTCTTGTCCTTGTCTCTGACCTTGAGTTCCTTCAGAATGACTCGGAGGTACGGAGTAATCATCGTATCCTGTGTAACTGCTCCCAAGTGTAGAACCTCCTGATAGTCCAGCAGCAGCAGCGCCATCACCATCACCATCTCCATCATCATCATCATCATCATCATCATCATCAGTGGAGTCATCACTCCGCACTTGGCTTGTTTTCCTCAATCGCCTTCTTCTACGCCTGTAGGTTTGTCTTTCTGCCTCGTACATGCTGGCCAAGTGAGGTGGTAAAGTTGGGGTGTCCTCAGGTGTCTCTCCAGTCTGCTGAACTATCCCTTCTTCTCATTGTTTAGACTTTCCTTTTGATTGTTTTCTCTTTTTGCTGCTCGATGACTGCAATGAAGGTCCCGCTGGCTCTTTCTCCTTTCTTCTTTGTGGATCCACCTGAGTAGCTGATCTCCTGAGTGCTGGCTGAGAGGCAGAAGTTCTAGCAGTGTCTCCTAGTGTGGCTGACTTTCGGCGCCTCTGCAGAACTAGTGCACCTCCTTCTTGTGTTGTCTGAAATTCAGGATCTCGAGCAACTACTGCATCTAATTCACCTTCTGCCCAACTCCGATCCTGAGGATCAAACTCAGGCTGTGCATCTCTGGCTGCTCTGCTCTCCACCCAAGAATGCAGTGGGTGTTCTTCATCTAACAGTTCATCAATATCAATCTGATGTACAGGCTCATCAACTGGTCTGCCAGCAAACTCCATGAATCTCTGTCTTTCAAGCCTATGTCTTTCCTGAATCTGCCTGATTTTTAGACGCATGTTGTAGTGACAGTACACCAACTTCTCCAGCCTAGAAACCCTCAATCTGTTACGAACCTTCGTGTGAATGAGACTGAATGTACTCCAGTTTCTTTCACATTGACTGGAAGAAGTGGTTTGACTGAGTACTCGCACTGCAACATACGCCAAATGATTTGTGGCAGCTTGTCTGTAATTAATCTGAATCCACCATTCAGCTGTTCAAAAAAAAAGAAGACGACGATATCAATAATCATAAATGCCAATCATTAAATTTAATATTTGACTATTTATTATGTAATTCACCTGGAGTTGTTCTCGTTACTGCAGCCCTGACGTCATCATCTCCATAAATGCCAGTCTTCAATTTAAATCTCTCCATCTACAAAATAAATATAAATAACATAAGTTAATGATAGACGCATGCATTTTCATAAACTCCTACTTTGTACGGTACCTCTGCTAAGGCATCTATCCTTTCATTCACATTCCTTGATATTCTAGTAATCACATTAGTTGTGCCTCGAAGGACCTCTCCGTCATTATGCACGCTCTCACTATACTGATACCTTGGGTTGAAAAAATATCCTGCATATAAATTGAATTTTAATTAGTTATAAAAATAAATGTGAACAAAATTAATAACATAAAATCAACTTAAATAGATGAAGAATTAACCAGCAACATGAAGATCATGATGAAGAGTCGACTCCCATCTATTATCGATGATCCTCCACCATTTGTCATGAGAAGTAGGAAGGCTTTCGCTCAATTGCTCCTTTGCTCTATCCATGGCCTCATACAAATATCCCATGTCATTTTTGTCATCTCCATCAACTAACCTCAGAACACGTACCAGAGGCTCAACCACTTTCAGATAGCGAGAAACCTTATCCCAAAAACTTCTCTCCCCAACTAGCGATTGCACTGCCAAGGCAACTTCTCTAGCATCGGCTCTCAGTGTCCCTATATGTGCCAGAAACTCGTCAGAGTGGACTAACTGGGCCAACTGATGCTTGTATTTACTCAGGCTCTCTAAAGAAATGAAGTTGGATGCAAATCTAGTAGGGCCAGCACGAAGAAGATCCCGTCCACCTGTATGTTCTCTCATCATATGTAAGATCATGTTGTGACTATAAATAAATCCCGTGATCATCTGAGCTTGTTGTACCACCTCAGCAACAAAATGATCTCTACCTATGTCCTCCATCATCAAGTCAATAGAATGTGCTGCACAAGGCACCCAGTACAAATGGTGTCTCTTCTGCATCAACAAATTACCGGCTGCTTTATAGCTTGCTTCGTTGTCAGTGACTATCTGCACAACATTTTCTTCACCAATTTCCTCCACCACGTCATCCATTAGCCTGTACAAATAATTAGCATTCTTTATTTTGTTTGAGGCATCCACAGACTTCAAAAAAATAGTGCCCTCGCTGCAATACACAAGAAAATTAATCATGGATCTTCTTGTGGTCCCTGTCCAACCATCACACATGATGGTACAACCACGCTCCCTCCACACATTCTTGAAGTTGTCGACCCATACCTTCAAGTCATTATACTCTTCTTCAAGCCCAACATCATAAATGTAGCGAGCTGTGGGGGCCTTTACACCAGGTCCAGCATCTGCAATTGCATCCACCATCGTCTGAAAATATGGACTAGATGCGGCATGTGCTGGCACACCTGCATGTAAAAACCATTTCACAATTCCTTTCAAGGCATTTTTTGCTGATGCCTTGACTCCTTTTAATGCTTGCTTGATTCCAGGCTGTCTGGCAGACCTTGATCTGTACAAAAATTGGTCCATAGGACCGCGTGCCACATCTGATGTCCGTCCACAACTCAATATAGAACTAGCAGTCCTGCGACCAGAAGAACCCCTAGGAACGAATATCCCAGGCTGAGAAGCAGCAGGCATTGATCCACCTGATGATCCTATGCCTCTTCGTCGGTCCTCATCTTCTCTATTTGTCCGCAAACTGGTACGAACAGCTCTGGTGTACTCTGCATCAGGGTCATCTGGATCCTCCTCATCCTCCTCCTCCTCCTCATCATCATCTAAATTGATCGGGCGCTGAACAGGTAGACTGTAATCCCTTCGTCTTTGGTGCCCTGATATCTCATCTTGCAAATCCATGTGTTGTTGAGATGATAAATCTTTGTGTGCCTTTTTACCCATCATATAAGCCCTCATTTCCTTCTTCAAGGCCAGCGGGACTGACTCACATCTACTGACATCTCCTGATATGCCAGCAAGATGATTTTTTAGGCGATAGATGCCACCACCCATCTCCTTTCCACACCAGTTGCATTTTACCCTCCTCCTAACACTGTCCACCAGTGTGCAATGCTGCCAACCAGGATCAGCACCATGTTGCTCCACATCCTGTTCTGCCATATTCCTGCATAACATAAAAACACAAAAATGCAATCAGGTTCTAACAAGTTCAATTGAGTGGTTGGCAGACTCAATTGAACCTTAATCACACTAATCATACAAAAGTCCCAATTTTTAACACTTAATTAGGGTTAATTTTAACTAATTAACGCTAATAATAGGCAATTAATGCAAAAAAATACACATTTATGTCCTAACAAGTTCAATTGAGTGGTTGGCACACTCAATTGAATCTTAATCACGCTAATCATATAAAAGTCCCAATTTTTAATCCATAATTAGGGTTAATTTTAACTAATTAACGCTAATAACATGCAATTAATGTAAAAAAATGTACATTTATGTCCTAACAAGTTCAATTGAGTGGTTGGCACACTCAATTGAACCTTAATTACACTAATCATACAAAAATCCTAATTTTTAACTCCTAATTAGGGTTAATTTTAACTAATTAACGCTAATAACATGCAATTAATGCAAAAAAATACACATTTATGTCATAACAAGTTCAATTGAGTGGTTGGCACACTCAATTGAACCTTAATCACGCTAATCATACAAAAGCCCCAATTTTTAACCCCTAATTAGGGTTAATTTTAACTAATTAACGCTAATAACATGCAATTAATGCAAAAAAATACATATTTATGTCATAACAAGTTCAATTGAGTGGTTGGCACACTCAATTGAACCTTAATCACACTAATCATACAAAAGCCCCAATTTTTAACCCCTAATTAGGGCTAATTTTGACAATTTTGTCTAATCAACATGCTAAAATTTTTTTCAACCTAAATATTAAGAGATCTACACAATAAACACAATCATACATCATTTCTAATTTTTTTAGAATTTTAAAAAATTAATTCGAAATATACCTAAACTCGGAGAGGGCCGAGAAAAGAGAGAGAAAAAGAGAGAGAGAGAGAGGGCCGGCGGCGGCGGGCTGGCGGCGGCGGGCCGGCGGCGGCAGGCCGGCGGCGGGGGGGGGGGGGGGGGGCGGCGGCGAGCCGGGGAGGGGCTGGGGAAGGGCCAGGCGCCAGCAGCAGAAACACTGCTGGCGTCTGGTTCCCGATCCCCCTTTAAGGGGGAGATCGGGATCGGTGGGGGGAACAGTAATTTCCCCCCAAACTCGGGTCGGAACCCGCCGATCCCGACTCGAATCGGCCGATTCGAGTCGGAATCGGTCGATTCCGCAATCCATGCATCCAAATGCTAGTGAAATATGAGATAATCGGTAGAAGTTAGTAACATAATCATCTTCTACTCTTTTTATTTTTCTCTCTTAATTATTTTCATGTTCTTTTAAGGCCTTTATGAAAGGGATCTTATCACAAGTTGGTAGGGTTCATTTTGTTAGTAAGTTGGTGTCTTTAGAAAATGTATTTTATCACAGGTTTGTAAGGTTCGTTTTTAACAAGTTGGTACCTTTACAAAAGGGATCTTACCATAAGTTGGTAATGTTCGTTTTTTAGAAAGTTGGTTAGATTAGTAAAGACCAATCTTAGAAGTGTGTGGGTGCCTAACCCCTTCCACACACCTAACTGAAGCACAAATCTGTAACCTCTTTCAAGACCAAGCCTTGGAGTCAAATTTGGTTTCATGTCCTTCCAATTTTTTTAGGTTTCCGAACCTCTTATTGTGGCGGCGACTCACTAAACCCATTTTTTAGTGATCCAAATGTTGGATTGCTACAATGGCCTTATTGTCAATAACTAAGTTGAAAGATCTACATCCAAGCCATGATTGACCTTTTCTAATAACATTGATGATTGAAATACACTAGGTTTTCTCATGCTGATCATATCGACATAGTTTGCTATTTGACTGTTGCTTCACTTGAGATACATTTGTTTTATTGTCTATACATTGCCTTTTAGGCTTGTCACTCCATGTATTCATCCAGGGGTTTTTCAATGTGCTGATTACATTGGTACAATTTATTTCTTTTTTTATGGAGCCTTGTTTGCCTATATCACTTTAGAGAATTGGTTGGAAAGCTTTTGGTCTATGGACCACCGTGAGTTTGAGAGGGGTTTGAAGGTGTCATATGTTTGTATTGTGTATTATGTGTCTAGGACTTGTACATATGTTGTCTTTAGGTGCGGTCACTCATACCATATTGGGGGATGCCCTATTGGCTGATGTATCTGTATTAGACTTTTGCCCTCATTAATATGCAAAGCATTTCTGCCATTTCCACTCTTCCTAACTACAACAATTCCCTATGAAAGAAGGAACTTAAAGCAAAGAGAGAACAATGGGTTATTGGATAGTAAAACAAACATTTTCAAAATTCGTAAGGGTGGGTTGGTATAAAGGTTGAGTGAGGTAGCTTTTGTTTTGTTTTGTTATTGTGTACCTTACTCTTATTTTTCTAATGAAGTGTGACGCTGCCACCTTCCCAAGAAAAGGATGAGTGAGGAAAACAAAATTTTTAAAAAGTTCCGAGGTAGGGTTGGTATAAAGGATTAGTCAGGAAATTGAGGTTTAAAATTAATAGGGCTCTATTAACTATTTGTCCAACCGGGGAGTCGTTTGGATAAAAGACTGCTCAGTGTCGAGGTTGAGGGTAAACTTATTTTTTTCCTGGAAAAGTATACAATGTTAGAAGTTGTTAAAGAGCCCGAAGTGCAGCTAGTTTCACTAGAGGTGAAGGAGGTGAGGTCCATGGCTAGGAGCTGAAAGAGTTCTCAAGGAAAGTTTATTTCTAGCGATGCTTTTGTTACGCGAAGGTGAGCTAGGCGCAAAAGGGGTTAAGGCAGTGACACTTTTAGAGTGTTTGATGTGATTTTGTAGGGGTTTTCTAGTGTTGCTTTTTTTTTTTGGTTTTTAGATTTTTGTTGGACATTAAGGTAAATCTTGTTTGCAGTAGTTATTATTGAGGGTTTGGGTTCTTCATCCTGTTGTGTTTGGGTCCTGATATTTCAGATTTCTAACCTCTTCTGTCATTCACTTTTACTGTTTAATAGAATTGGTTGGAGAGCTTAGCCTCCCTAGGAAATGAAAAGCTAGATAAAAATTGGCCAATCCAGGTGGGTTTTTTAATCCTCCTATCCGACATCAACTAACTTGATCGGCATGCTTTGTGCTTGAGAGTAGTTCAGAGCAGCCAGAGTGACCAGTTTTTGCCTGGTCATGGTGTATCAGTGCCGCATGGTGTGTCCCCCTTCCAGGACTGTCAACAGATCTGATAATATCCGAATCCGCTACTGATCAATCAGATGTTTATCCAATTATAATTTCCGACCATCATATCCGAACATCTATTCTTATCATATGATTAACAAAATGAGCGGAAACAAAAAATGGACATCTGCATGAATTAATACGTGACCTACTGTGTCTTTTGTTACCATGCCTTGGATATATATCTAACTATGAAGTTTTTCTAATTTTAATATTTGTTATTTGTTTAAATACATTATTTAATATTTAAAATATGTTTAATATATGTGTGAAGGTATAATATTGAAATTTTATTGTCATTTTTTGTTTTAGTAATGTTTACTTGTTTATATTGAAATTTATTATGATCTTTTTCTGTTTAGTAATGTCTACTTGGTTAGAAAAATTGTTTAAGCTATGTTTGTGTTATTATTTATCATATATTTAATAGATTATTTTAGTGATTTAAGACATACCTAGATATTTATAGTTTGCATATTTATTTATTTAAAATGTGTTTGGTGCTTCTAGGTAACATTTTACAAGATCAAAACTTATAAGTTATAGGTTGAATTTGAAACAATTAGTTATTCGGACATTATTTGAATTTGATATTATCTGGCAGAGTCGAATTCGGATTAAAAAATCGTTGTCTGTCAGATAATATCCAACAGTTCGATACTCTGATAATGCTACCGGAGTGGAATCAGATACTATGATATCCACTCTGTATTCGTTCCATTGACAGCCCTAACCCTTCGGATGCACAAGGTTGCCTATCAAGGTGAATATTAGCTGTATCCATTGCTGTTGTCTAACAAGCTAATGTGTCCTCATCATTTGATCATTATGTATGCTTTCAGTTATTCTTTTCCTTAAAATTAATCAAAATAAGAATCTTATAGGTTAAGTTATTGACTTAACAGTTTCTGAGAAGTTCTAATGAATGAAATACAATTACTTCCAGAGGTCATGAGTCATGACATACATAAACATGACACTAAGAAGCCGTTGGTTAAACTGGTGTGCAAATGAGCTATCCATTGTGTAGATGGCTGTAGACAGGTGGTAGGGTGGGGTGAGGTGGGGGTTTGAAGGATTGAGTGGTCAGTTGGGTGAATAAATTCCCCTCTTCCGCAATATACAACACTCGTTAAAACTGGATCCACCCCCTCAAGCTGAGCTATTTTTCCTCTCCCTTTTCATTAACTGCTGGTTCATCCACTGGGGGATCCAAGCACCTGAGTTTGAGATGGATGTCTCAATTAACTTTCCTGCAAACCCCCTGATTTCAAAATTCAAATTTGATTTTGAAATGGGGACAGTTGGTTGGTCAGTAGATTAGCCTTTGCGGAGATTCCTTTTCTGTGGTTCATTGGTTTCCATTATCTACTTCTTCAAGCTGCCTTGTATGGTTTGTGGCACCTTTGATGCCGCTCGACTAGTCTGAGTTCCCTGCACACCCTTTTTTTTGCACACACCTCCAATTTCTATAGTTCTATCTCTCCACCTTGAAGGCTTGAAGCCTCTCCCTCCCCTCCAGTGCAATGGCTTCTTGAGTAGTCCTTACGCATGTTACCTGCTGGGATGTTTGACCAAAAGGATGCCATCCCATAGCTTGTTGATCATATTCTTGGCCTTCAGGGCCCTTGGCAGCATTTAAGGCCATACAGTGACCCCTTCACTTCCTTCACTATCACACCATGGCTCCTCAATGAGCAGCTCCATCTCCATGCCTTATGTTTGATCCCTCCACAAACCCTGGACACCAGTGTCCCATTTCATTACTTTGCCAGTGGCCTATTTGGAAGCACCCGAGCTGCATATCATCTCATTTTTTTCCAACCTCACCACCCCCAGCACACACAAAAAAGGGAGAAGCTCTCACCATCCACACCCCCCCCCAAAGTAACCTATGGTCCCATCGGGTCCTTTTCATGGGTAAAATGTTTGATGAAGTAAGCACAAAACATGCTTCCTCAATGACCATTTTGTTTATGCATGCATGCATGTCACTCATTCAAGAATGCTAATTTCGTACTAACCCATATACCTAGAATATGTCTATTGGATCCATTGTGTAATCCCACTCGGGGAATGGTGGGAGTGGCTAGGGGACGATCAGCAAAACCTCCGAAGGCAGCACTGGTTCGACATGACTAGTATCATGGACTCCTCGTTTCAAGCCTAAAACCCTTGTCTTGGGTTCCATTGCTTAACCAACCAGTAGCAAACTTAGACACGAGAAGTCGGTCACGCTCGAATAGGGAGGCTAGCTCACTAGATATGGGCTACGGGGGAGGACGACAACCACGTATCCCCAACCAAAGTCAGGGACCTAGCTTCCAGAGAACACATCCCTGGGAAATAGGACGAAGCTTGACTGACGTCAAGGGGCATGAACCAAGGGGGGTTCCCCTACTCGTAGTTGGAGACTTACGAACATGCTGCCTATGAGGAGCAGATGACCCAGCATTGTTTTGCCTCTTGGATGCCATTACACTTACTAGGAGTAGGGAACAATTGGCCTCTAAGCGAGATAGCAGCAAAAGCCTTCTGCCCATCTTCCTTTCTAAGCAGATCTTGGAGCAGTGTTCATTATGAGACACAGAACCTCAAGGACGATGAAGAGGCGGAAGGCGGCAGGAAGACATCATAAACTCACCACACCCTAATGATGGCCTGCTATGACATGATGCAAGTGGGAGCAACATATGCCCTCGGAAGCATGGTACCTAAGTCCTAGGCTAATGAGAATGGGAAGAGTGTATCTCGTCTTCCCTTACCCTAAATCTCTTCGATCACATCGATGAACTGACAGGTGTCTAACCGCCAATAAGTAGCACACCACTCCTAGGTGGGAGAGTGGGTGGGGGGGGGGGTGCGCTATGCAGTAGGAAAAAAATGAAAGTCTGCTTAGAACCCAATGGCTGATCCAATAAGGAGTCGAAGCAAGCCCAACCAATTAAGGGCCCAAAAACGGGAGGGCTCTAAGGCAACCCAAGCTACCCCAACACTCGAGTCCTCGGGGTAATCACGACAAAAGCCCAAGTACTCTGATGCTCTCTAGAGTGATTGATGGGTTCTCCATCTGCAGTTGCCTAGGCATCATGAGATTTCCTCGGGACTGCAACAACCCCACCTCAGCATCACATCTAAGTGACACCCGAGCCAAACCTTGCATGGCAGTTCATGGAGGTTGCGTGACACGACCAACTCGCCCACAATGCTATAAGTAGCCATGAAACGTTCCCCCACAAGAGGCAAGGAGAAAAATGAGAGAACTTCATAGAAAAAGGTTTTGACAAAACAAAAGAGATGCCTGACTTAAGCATCTGGGGATTATCCACTGGATTACCGGGGGACATCTTCCTAATGCATGTTTTTCCTTTAGCTTGATCACAGTTCTGGAAACATCAGATGGAGGATGACAACTGCCCAATTGGCGCCGCGAACGCCATCAGATTGCTCCCATGTTTCATCTTCTCATCCCAGTCGTCAGATTGCTTCCCCACTCCATCAGCTCATCTCCATTGTAGACTGCACTCGCACATCATTGCTCACCCTCACCATTAGATCTCTCTCCGACTTCATATCCGTTACGATGTCCGTTGTAAATAAATGCCAAATCTATCAGATGTTCTAAATGGGAGGTATAAATGCAACATCCATCCATATTGATACTGTTCAAGCACTTGCGGTACATTGGTTTTCCAGGCTTTGCTATTCAACTTAACAGTGTCAATATTCTCCACACAGATCGGGTGCTTGTTTACTGTTGCTGAACTATTCAAAAGGTATATTCTTCTGGTTTTGCAGGCAACTAGTTTCATTTTGGGAAATCTTCTAGATGTGCTTGAAGAACTTCGACTTTCTCAGATAGAGAATCCAAATTTAATGTCATCAACCTTTTGTGCACAATCTGGTAAGCTATGCTCTTTTGTCTTAGCTCATCATATACACTCGTTGATAGCATATTGCATGGAAAACCAGTGATTTGGAGATTTAATCTTAATTTGTCTACTGTGTCTCGTTGTCTAAAGACATGGACTACTCATACGGCATGCATTGATTTTCTCTACTATTTCTTTCCTTCACATTTTTCTCTTGCAAATGCTGTATCTTTTTTTAAGTGTTCTGGATAAGATTAGAGGTTACTTTACGCAATCTTATCCTAGCTAATCCTTTTTTGCCTTAATCTAATTTTACTTAAAATTTTGATTAAAAATGTTGGGCTTTCTTTCACATGATTTAGGTTTACAAGGAATCCAATTTACACTTGATTTAGGTCCCCTTTGTTTAACACTACTGGCCTTTAAGTTATGGAGGAAAGCTAATAGATTCTCCTAGAATCTAAAAACTGTTGGATATTGTCAAAATCTGGATAAGGGTGTGAGAGGGCATGGTAGAACACCCAGTATCCGTTGTAGATTTCAAGGATCTTTAAAACACTAAAAAAAATGCATTGATGACTCCAGTCTCATTTGTTTACACCACTACTATTCCACATTTTGTATCCCTTATTCCATCTTTATCCCAAAATCTAAAGCCGCCAGGGTTAACAAATGGGGCCTTTTTGTGTTTGTCTCTGACTTACTCAAATTGTCTTTGCTGGAGTTTGTCCATGTTGTTGGCAGCTTGATCCAACATTTAAAAAATCCACATGCCATTACCAAGTTCGTGGTTTTGTTTTCATTTCTTACAAAATCATGTTGACTTGCTTGTGTGGGTCCATGCAAGTTTCTTGGCTTGACCTAGCATTTCAAAACTCTATACACACCATTATGAGGTTTTCAAAGCTTGCTAAATGGCCTAGATCCTAAGTACAGGATTTTGTGATACTCTGCACTGCAGTAACTAGTTAATAAATGATTGAAGAAATAATGATTGAAAAGAACAAACATTTTCTGCACTATATTGTATTTCTCCAAATAGATGGAATAACATTTGTTGTTGTTGCAACTATAAACTTATGCACCATTATGGACTTCATCTGCAGCTGGTAAACTTGAGTTGCAGCTTCATTTTCTTGATTTAAAGAGTGGAAAGAAGGTGGCTTTGTCTCTTGATATGACATGCCTTAATTGGTAAGTATACTTGATTTCCTTCAGGTTAAGGTTTTTGAACAGGTGGCAGGAAGATCAAATATCTATTTTACGTTGCACAATGTTATCCAGGCAGATTCTTTAGTGCAGAATTCTGACATCTCCCATCACACGCTTCTGAGGTACAAGCTTTAGTTATTTTGATCAATGTGAGCGTGCAAGAGGGGTGGGTTTTATTTGGACACTACCTTCCTCTCCCTTTACTCTCTAGACTCGTATGATCATACCTCGACGGTGATAAGTCACTCCTTATATTGCAAGCTAGAGTAGAACTTTCTACACCATTGGGTGTTCCATGAGCCCATGAGCAAGTAGGAATGGAGAGGTGTGGTTGACAAAGTTTGTGTTGGTAAATTTGATGCGGTGAGGGATTGGAGGATCTTTTCTGGCCATACATGCGGGGATGGGTTGTGGATAAGTTTTTCTAATCTGCTCTTATGTTGACCTCACACATGGACATTGATCACATAAAATGATTTGTGAAGAAATGTCGCAGGGAGGGGAGAGGTAAAATCTGTATGGGGGAATCTTTAACCCTTTACCACAATATGTCCTGCCAAAGGAGTTTCCTGTATCTTCGGTCCCTGAAAAAGACGGTAGCATATTGTAGCTTGTCTTGTCTGACTTCAACTTAACCGTATCTTATTTCTCCTGCAGTTCTGTGTATCCCTCAGAGCCGTCTGAACTGAAAATGGAGGTCTCAAGCTTGAATTGGGCATTATCTCAGTCACTTTCAGATGAAATGATCAGTACAGTTCAGAGCCTTAATGGTGGGCATTCATTGTTGACGCGGCTCTGTCGGTGTGTTTCACAGTTCATCCAGGCTTCAAAAATATAAGAATATCAGGCATCCTTTGCCGTTGAAGACCAAATGTGCCCTTGTGCCACTGAATCTTATTGAAAGAATATGCCTGGTCCAAAGTTGTTGCTGTTCATTTTACGTCCACTACTTGTTCATACTAACCGGAGGGCTGGCTTGCGGCATGTTGTGCTGTGATAACCACCGGAAATTGCACACGCTGGTGGCATGTTTTGGCCATTTGCACTATTTCAGAGGGCAGACGGCCCATGGAGCCAGCGATAGTATACTTAACATACCTGTTTCAAGAGCCAGCGGTGTTCTCTATTCCGCGCCCCTTCAACTGCGATATTTTCCTGCTTGTCAACGTTAAGCCTTGTTGACAATCTTTACGTGTGGTCCGATGCTTCTCTTTACTATCCCACGAAGCTTCAATGGTTTATAAATCTTCGAAATAGACCACGATGTTTTTCCCAGGAATCCTTCTGGCATCTTTGTAATGGCGGCTAGATGGGGGGCAGTTTCGGTGTGCTCTGGCATATTCCTCCTTTGATATGATTCTGTCCTGTTTATAAGGAATCTTCTTTATTTCTCACTTCTCACTAGTGCTGTTTTTATTGGGTTAGTTTCATATTAACCACTCTAGTGGGCTAAATTTTAAAAATGCTATACTTATTTTCATATTATCTTATGTACCTTCGTAAGATAACATATCTATCAAATATGCCATTTCAATGGCATATATGAAACATTTAACATATCAAATGTCATTGAAGTGGCAAGTTTAAAACATTATACACATTACGATGGTATCTAAGATAATATAATAATAAATGTGGCCTTTTTGAAATTTAACATATAAGAGTGGTAAATATGAAAGTATACCTTCTTTATTTCTAATTTATATCACTAAACGTGTAAACTCTGCCCCTCCAGCTAAACGTATAAATTCCTCTCCTTATCCCCACCCCTCTTTCTGCGTTGGCTCATCAACAGGTTTTGTGTGTACATGATTATTGGGTTGGGCTTAGGGGTGTCAATGGGCCGGACTTGGGTTGGGCTTAGCAAACTTTAAGCCCACTAAAAAACTCAAGGCCAAGTCTGACCAAAGCCCATTTTTGTATGTCAAGGCCTAAATCTAGTCCAAGTCCAAAATAAGTTGGGTTTCGGGTTTGGGCTTCTCGCCTAAGGGGAAGGAATATTGTTTCTCTTGTTTAAAATATAACTTGTCAACTTAACAAGATGACTGTAATTTTTCATCCTTTTGATAAAATGATGGAACATAATTGTACATATATTAGAAGTACTTAGTTCATGATAAAAAGAAAGGTACAAGAAATAGTTACAACTTTGATTGGCAAAATTAACAAAAATACTATGCTTTTATAGCTAACTAAAATGTAATAGAGACTAATCATTGTAATGTAAAAGTTAGAAATAACAAAGATATAATGGACATAAGTAACCCATGAATAAGGCACCATTGTAAAGGATCAGACTCATTGGGCTTTTGGACTTGGGTTTAGCCAAGTTCAAGCCCAGTCTATAACATAAAACGGGTTTTAAATTATTTTTAAGTTTAGTTCAAACTTTATTCGAACTCATTTTATTATCCAAATTTGATTTTTAGGCATCGAGTCGGACCGGGCTCCCTACTCTCTCTCTGTGAATGGTTTTTTGCTCGTCTGGGGTGATAGTGTCAACAGTATAAAAACCTTTCGCTTTATTACCCCCTTTGAGACGGTGACTTTTAGGGCGCTCGAGGTAATGACACCTTATGGGAGAAGATGAGCTTATCAATTGATGATTAAGGCCATGTTTGGCGTAGCTTTCATTTGAAAGTACTTTTGTATTTTCATTTAGTTATTATTTATGGAAATCATTGGATCTTGAAAGTCATTTATGTGGTATTTTTTTTGTGTTTTAGTTTCCAACCAAAAGTTATATGGGGGGAACTTTTAAGATTAGAGAAAAAATGAGGTTGTTATAAAAGAATTAATTTTTGTAACAAATCAAAATTGATTATAATCTCTCTCCCTCAACTCATTCTATGTAAGAAGTAGAAGTCAAAAATAACTTTCAAACGAAAGTTTTGCAAAATACGCCCTAAGCCCATAATCTAAAAAGTAGTACCGGCCCATGGCTCTGGCGCTACTGTTGTCGCCACAAAGTGATGCAGACGTGCAACCGGCGGAAGCAGCCAATATTCATTACAATAACGACAACAACAACAATAGGAGATAATATAACAATAATATCCTATGAGACTATTCTAATAATATCAAAATTATTTATTATTATCTTATGAGACTATTCTAATAATAATAATAATAACAATAGTAATAATAATACTTACAAAAATAATAATAATATAGTAATACTTTCAACCATCTTACATAACAATAATAATAATAATAATATTTTAAAATATTATTATTATCAAAATTAATTATTATCACCTCATGAGACTATAATAATAATAATTACTATTATAATTATTAGTATTATTATGTCAAAGTTAGTTATTATTATCCCAATTTTAGTAATAAGCGACAGAAAAAATAGAAGATAACAGAGAGAAAAATGTGAAAGAGGATAAAGAGAGATGATAATAGTAGTAGTAGTAGTAATAATAATAATAATAATAGTAATAATAATATCAAAATTATATCCTATAAGACTACCATTTTGATATTGATTTTAATAATAATAATGATAATGATGCTGATGATGATAATACTTAAAAAAATAATAGTATAAAAATTAGTTATTGTTATCCCATGGGGCTATCTCAATAATAATAATAATAATAATAATAATAATAATAATATCAAAATTATTTATTATTATTCCATTGGACTATCGAAAATAATAATAATAATAATAATAATAGGAAAATAATAATACTTTCTGGAAAATTTAATAATATAATAATACTTTTCACTATCTTAGATAATAATAATAATAATATTTTTTTGAAAAAAATAACAATAATTTAAATTATTATTATCTAATGAGAGTATACTATTACTACTACTACTAATAATAATAATAATAATAAAGCATATAATTGTATGATTGTTCCAACGTTGAGAGGGAGATTTGGAGAGAGATAGATAAAGTAATGGAGAGAGAGTATTGAAGAGAGAATTTATGTAATTGGGATAGATGTTGATTTGGTTTTGATGAGGCAGAATCCGATTCGGCCCATTAAAGCAAGCCCAAACCTCGCTCAGCCCAGCAGCAGCAGTGCAAGGCCCTCAGGGAGCCTTCGGCCCATCAGCGGCCCAATAGCCCTCGGCCCGTAAGCGGCACCGTCGCTCCCGGCCCAACAGGCTTCGGCCCGTCAGCGGCCCACCAGCCTACGGCCCGGAAACAGCGCGGCAGCCCCGGGCCCAACATGCTTTGGCCCATCAGCGGCCCAACCCCCTTCGGCCCGATAGCCGACTCCGGCCCACTCCGGTGGCGGATCATGCACTATGGCGGTTTACCAGTAAGTCCACGTTTTAGTCCTATATCGGCTACCACCGTTAACCATCCGCTATCCTCTGCTATAAATACACCGCTATTTATTGCCAAAGGGATGCTCTCTTAAGCCTCCGAGACCCTTAAGGACTACGGTCCAAAAAGCATTCTTTGCCTTCTGAATCGAATCTTCTTCAGGAGCTAACTTGACCGTCGGAGGGGGTTCCTTAGGGCTGAAGCCCGGGACTCCTGCTGACCGGTTTTCTTCTTCTTTCCCTCCTGCAGGAGCTCGGTTCGAATCATCGCCGACCTTCCCGAGTCGGTCTCGACCGCCGACCTCGGACTCCTCTCCCTGGTCTCGACGCCGTGCGCCGGCTGCCTCCGCGACTGAGGAGACTCGGCCTCGCGCCGCCCCTTCGACCGCCGAAGGAGCTTTGGCCCCGACTTCTCGGAGCGAGTCAGCGCTCGGACCTTCGACTTCGCCTCTGCATCCTTCGCCTTCCGGATCCCCGTCGGGCCTCTAAACACCGATGCAACCCAGCTCCGGATCCATCTCTTCGGATTCCGGCTTCGGAATCCGGTCGTGATAGCTTCGGCTACATCACGTGGCGCCGTCTGTGGGAAACCAACAAATAAGTCATGTCTCAAAGACCTGTTACCCGACGGTCCGGATAGAACGAAGCAGAAGCACGGGAGGCCTCGGCGCAGATGCTGCCTTCCGAAGGCGTCCCTTCTGCCCCGCCGAGCCTGCCTCTGCCAACCATACCGGAGTCTCTCGGCTCGGAAGACCGAGTGGGGGTGCTCCAGCAGCAAATGGCAGCGCTAGCAGGTGCCGTCGCCTCCCTAGCGTCGCTTCAGGAGATGGTGTCTGCCATCGCCCAGCGCGTAGGCCTGATGGGGCAGCTTCCTCAGCAGACGCCACTCCCCCCACTCTACCCAGTACAAGATGCCCGGCTCCGGCCGGCGCCTGCGCCGATTTCTCCCCACGAAACCGCGGCGACGCGCAGCGAGCCCTCGGCGCTACCTGCCCGAGCTCCTCGCGCTGATCGCCTGACGGAGCAGGACTATACTTCGTCGGAATTCCGTCCGGCCCGGACCGGAGGACAATCCGTCGCCACCTCGACTGCCCCGGACCTGGACCGGCGGCTGACGGCAATGCGCAAGGAGATGCAGCAGATGGTGTCCCGGCCTTACGGGGCGCCTCTCGCCAGCAACAGCCTGGAGCAGACCCCCTTCACGGCGGAGATCCTATCTACCGAGGTGCCCCCCAGTTTCAAGCTACCGAAGGGCCCTCTCTACGACGGAATGACAGATCCGGTCTGTCATTTCCAGAGATTCAACGCTTACCTCCGGGTCCGAGGGATCTCCGAGGCAGTCCGCTGCCGTCTTTTCCCCCTCACCCTTGAAAAAATCGCCCTCACCTGGTTCGAGACACTGGCCGCCAACTCCATCCACTCCCTAGTCCAGTTGGACCAGTTATTCATCGACCAGTTTTATGATGCCACCCGGCAGTGCAAAACCTCCGCCAGCTTGCTGGCCATCCGGCAAGGCCCCACCGAAACTCTCCAGGAGTACTTCACCAGGTTCCGGACCGAGGCCGCCCAAATCCTGAACCTCGACAGCTCGATCGCGGTCTCAGCCGTGATCAGCGGGTGCCGGGACGAGGGGCTCCTCGGCTCCATCGGGAAGCGCCATCCCCCTACCTTCCAGGACCTCGTGGCCCGGGCCCATAAATACATCAACCGGGAGGCCCTGATGCTGTCCAGGGGTAAAGGCGCAGCCGAAGTCACCTCGGCACCGGCTCCCCAGGTGGTCCGACCTCGGCCAGAAGACCAAGAGCCCTCCCGAAAGCGGTATCGCCGGGAGGACTGGGACAGGGAAAGGCGACGGGACCCGCAGCCGCGGTACCTACCCTTACCTGCTCCCCCTTCCCGGATGCTCATGGAGGTGAAGGGCATGATCCGGCGGCCGGATCGCATGAAGACGGATCCTCGCCGAAGGGACCCCGGCAAATACTGTGAGTATCACCGGGAGATCGGCCACACGACGGATGAGTACCGGCAGCTTCGGGAGGAAATTGACCGCCTCATCCGGGAGGGAAGATTGCCGCAGCACCGACGGGAGCAGCCGCCATAGCAGAACCGGGACATCCCTGCAGCGCCCAGGCAACAACAATCCCCGGCGATAGAAGCCGCTCCTCCGCCGAAGGTCACCTTGGCCCCGGTAGAAGCATCCCATCAAAGACCCAGTTCCGGGTCTATTATGATGATATCCGGACGGCCGGGGGAAGGATCAAGGCCGCGGCAGCGCAGCACCGTAGCAGCAGTTGACGGCGAGCCGAAGCGGTCTCGCCAAGAAGACATCACCTTCGGCTCCGAGGACCTGACTGATGTTCAGGTCCCTCACGATGACGCTCTCGTCGTCAATGCTGTAATAAATAGCTATGATGTACATAGAATATTTGTCGATAATGGAAGTGCCCCAAACATCTTGTTTTATGATTGATTTGAAAAAATGGGATTGAGTGAGGCTAATATGAAGCCTCACCGGGGCCCCCTCTTCGGTTTTAACGGCTCGCCCTGCCGAGTAGAGGGCATTGTCCGACTCCCTGTAACCTTAGGCTCCGCCCCTCGGCAACTAACCGTCGAAACGGACTTTGCCGTTGTAAAAATTGATTCAGCCTACAACGCCATCTTCGGCCGAAGGCTCATCGGCGGGATCGGAGCCGTGCCTTCGTCCTTCCATCAGAAGCTGAAGTTTCATACCAGCCATGGAATAGGCGAGGCCAGAGGGAATCAAGAAGCAGCCCGGTAGTGCTACATGATTTCGGTCAAAGGGAAGACTGCAGCCGAAACCCTGACGATCGAATCATCGGCCGAGGCATCTCCGGGAGAAGCACTCCTCGCCGTCCCTGTACCGGGAGGCGAAGGACGAGTCCTAATGATAGGCTCCGGCCTAGAGGAGACTGAAGCAGAGAAGCTTACCGAGTTCTTGAAAATGAATCTCGACGTCTTCGCCTGGTCTCCGGCGGACATGCCCGGGATTGACCCGGAGGTAGCAGAGCACCGACTCCATACCGATCCCGACCAGCCCCCGATAAAGCAGAAGCGGCGCACCTTCAATCAGGAAAGGAGAGCCGCCATCCAAGCTGAAGTGCAGAAAGGGCTGGACGCCGGACACCTCCGAGAGGTGCATCATCCGGACTGGATCGCCAACGTGGTGATGGTGCCAAAGAAAGATGGCAAATGGCGTATGTGCGTGGACTTCACCAACCTCAACAAGGCCTGTCCGATGGATAGCTTCCCGCTGCCTCGAATAGACCAAGTGGTGGACGCAACTTCCGGCCACGAGCTCTTAAGCTTTCTCGACGCCTATTCAGGCTACCACCAGATCCGGATGCATCCGGATGATGAGAGCAAGACCAGCTTCACGACCGATCTGGGCCTATACTGCTATACCCGAATGCCCTTCGGTCTGAAGAACGCCGGCGCGACATATCAGCGCCTGGTCAACAAAGTGTTCACCCCGCAGCTCGGCCGAAACATGGAGGTCTATATAGACGACATGTTGGTCAAGAGCCGCGTTGCTACGGAGCATTTGGCCGATCTGGCCGAGACTTTATCCACCCTTAGGCGATACAAGATGAAGCTGAACCCGGCCAAGTGGGCCTTCGGAGTAGCCTCCGGGAAGTTCCTCGGCTACATGGTCACTCACCGAGGGGTGGAGGCTAATCCCGAAAAGGTTTCGGCCGTCATGAAGATGCGCCCCCCGGCAAACCTCCGAGAGGTACAGAAGCTGAACGGGAGGATCGCAGCCCTAAGCCGCTTCATGTCAAGGGCGGCAGATTACTGCTTCCCCTTCTTCAAGCTGCTGAAGAAGGCCAATAGCATCGACTGGACGAATGAGTGCCAAGCAGCCTTCAATCAGCTGAAGGCCTACCTCTCCGAAGTCCCCGTTCTGTCCAAGCCGGTTCCCGGGGAGCCCTTGAGCCTGTACCTTGCAGTCTCCGAGACGGCTCTCAGCGCCGTCCTCATCCGAGAATAAGATGGCGTTCAGAAGCCAGTTTACTATACCAGCCGAGCCCTTCAAGGGGCAGAACTCCGATATCTTGCCCTGGAGAAGTTGGCTCTGGCCCTCGTCTCGTCCGCGAGGAGGCTCCGGCCTTATTTTCTGGCTCATTCCGTGAAGGTTCTCACCGACCAGCCCCTGAGGCAAATTCTCTCCCGGCCGGAGGTGTCCGGCAGGCTGGCAAAGTGGGCGATCGAGCTAGGAGAGTTCGACATCTCCTACGCCCCTCGGGTAGCAATAAAAGCCCAGGCGTTGGCAGACTTCATCGCCGAACTTACCCCCGGCGCTTCCTCGGCACCTTAGCCGGCACCCGACGTGCCCGAAGCCGAGGCTACTTCGGCTCCTGCGCCAGCAGACGAGTGGCGACTCTTTGTGGACGGCTCCGCGTGCTCCACGGGCAGCGGCGCCGGATGGATCCTAGCATCACCCGAAGGGGTCGTCACGGAGTACACCCTGCGTTTCTCCTTCCCAGCAACTAACAATGCCGCCGAGTACGAAGCTCTCATCTCTGGCCTCCGGGCTGCGAAGAAGCTCGGCGCCCGGAACCTGAAAGCCTTCAGTGATTCCCAACTTATCGCCAGCCACATCTCCGGGGAATACGAGGCTTGGGATGCAATAATGGCGTCTTATCTCCAGGTGACTCGCAAAATCCTCGCCCAATTCGATTCTTATGAAATCGTGAGGATCCCGAGAGCCGAGAATACCCGAGCCGATGCACTTTCCCGGCTGGTGTCAACTCAAGACGGGGGAGGAGGCCGAATGATCCTCGTAGAGGAGCTATCCGAACCAAGCCTCGGCGAAACCGAAGCCATGCAAGTCACTGAGGTCGAGGCCGAGACATGGATGACTCCCCTCATCGCCTTTCTTCTCCGAGGAGAAGTCCCGCCAGACCCAAGAGAGGCGAAGCGCATTCGGCAGCGCTCATCCCATTTCCTCCTTCTGGACGGGGTGCTGTACAAGAAGTCCTTCGGCCGACCACTGCTGCGGTGCCTCGGCCCGGCTGAAGCCGACTACGCCACGAGAGAAGTCCACGAAGGGGTGTGCGAGGCGCATGCGGGAGGAAGGGCCTTGGCTCACAAGCTTCTAAGGCAAGGCTACTGGTGGCCGACACTCCGAGAGGACGCTTTAGCCCTCGTACGGCGCTGTGACCAGTGCCAGAGGTTCAGCTCCCTCATTCATTAGGCAGCCACCCTTCTGACCCCCTTGTCCGATCCCTGGCCTTTCGCTCAATGGGGAATCGACCTCCTGGGACCTTTTCCCCTCGCCACCGGCCAAAGAAAATTCCTCATCGTGGCGGTAGATTATTTCACTAAGTGGGTCGAAGCTGAACCCCTCGCGTCAATAACCGATAGCAATGCTTGGAACTTCGTGTGGAAGTCCATCATTTGCCGGTTCGGCATCCCTCGGGCCATCATTTCCGACAATGGAAAGCTGCTCGACAGCCGACGGTTCAGCGACAACTGCGCCAGCTTCGGCATACTTCACAAATTCACTTCGGTAGCGCATCCTCGAGCAAACGGCCAGGTCGAAGTCACCAACCGAAGCCTACTGCAGGGATTAAAAACCCGCCTCGGCGAAGCTAAAGGCCGATGGGTAGAGAAGCTGCCAAGTGTTCTGTGGGCCTATCGGACGACAAGCCGAACCCCCACCGGCGAAACTCCCTTTCGCATGGCCTATGGGATAGAGGTCGTTATTCCGGTGGAAATCGGCCTTCCCTCTCCCAGGGTCGTTGCTTACAATCCGGAGGCCAACGAAGAAGGTTTGAAAGACCACCTGGACCTCATTGAAGAAACCCGAGACAAGGCTCGAATCCGGCTGGCAGCTTATCAGCAGCGCATGGCCAAGTACCACAACACTCGAGTAAAGCCCCGAAGCTTTGAAGTAGGGAGCCTCGTGTTGAGGAATGTTCATGCTTCCAAGCCAGCCGAAGCCTCAGGGAAGCTTTCCTCCAACTGGGAGGGGCCCTATCGGGTCAGGGAGGTGATCAGGCGTGGAGCTTATCGGTTGGAGACCCTTTCGGGCCAACCTCTTCCTCGCACCTGGAATGTAGAGCGCCTTCGGCGTTATTATATGTGAATCACTTCTTCCCGAGGCTTCCAGCCGGAGGGTATGAATAAAGATTTCTTTTTCAGGAAACCTGTAGGTATTCTCTCAAAGTCCGCGAGTCCTTCGATCAGACGAATGGCTTCGGCCATGTAATCCGGATCAGGACGCGGCATGATATTTTCTCTAAATCCGTGTAAACCGTACCGGGAGTGGCTTCGGCCATGCAAACCGTATCGGGAGCGGCATGGTATTCTCTCAAAGTCCGCGAGTCCTTCGATCCGACGAATGGTTTCGGCCATGTGATCCGGATCAGGACGCGGCATGATATTTTCTCTAAGTCCGTGTAAACCGTACCGGGAGTGGCTTCGGCCATGCAAACCGTATCGGGAGCGGCATGGTATTCTCTCAAAGTCCGCGAGTCCTTCGATCCGACGAATGGCTTCGGCCATGTGATCCGGATCAGGCGGCATGATATTTTCTCTAAGTCCGTGTAAACCGTACCGGGAGTGGCTTCGGCCATGCAAACCGTATCGGGAGCGGCGTGGTATTCTCTCAAAGTCCGCGAGTCCTTCAATCCGACGAATGGCTTCGGCCATGTAATCCGGATCAGGACGCGGCATGATATTTTCTCCAAGTCCGTGTAAACCGTACCGGGAGTGGCTTCGGCCATGCAAACCGTATTGGGAGCGGCATGGTATTCTCTCAAAGTCCGCGAGTCCTTCGATCCGACGAATGGCTTCGGCCATGTAATCCGGATCAGGACGCGGCATGATATTTTCTCCAAGTCCGTGTAAACCGTATCGGGAGTGGCTTCGGCCATGCAAACCGTATCGGGAGCGGCATGGTATTCTCTCAAAGTCCGCGAGTCCTTCGATCCGACGAATGGCTTCGGCCATGTAATCCGGATCAGGACGCGGCATGATATTTTCTCTAAGTCCGTGTAAACCGTACCGGGAGTGGCTTCGGCCATGCAAACCGTATCGGGAGCGGCATGGTATTCTCTCAAAGTCCGCGAGTCCTTCGATCCGACGAATGGCTTCGGCCATGTAATCCGGATCAGGACGCGGCATGGTGTTCTTCCTAAGTCCGCAAAAACCTCGATCCGACGAATGGCTCCGGCCATGTAATCCGGATCAGGGAGCGGCGAGATATATCTCTAAATCTGCATAAGACAAAGCGGGAGTGGCTTCGGCCACACGAACCGCATCTAGGGCGGCGGGATACCCCTTCGGATCTTATGGACCACATTAGCAAAGGTCCCGGCCGTATATATTGGCGATATTCTATCAACTTCCTATCTGAACCTACATCGGGTCTCGGCTTCGCGAACTATAGCAAACGACGGCAGGACCTCGGACTTCTGAAAGGCCAGATTCGGTCAATCATGCACGAAACCACAAGGTAAAACTCAGAAATACTTCCTGTATTCACAGAAGGGGAAGTACAAAATCGGCCATCCGCCTGGCCGAAGGCTTACAAAAGAAGAAAAACAAAAACCGGGGGGAGCCCTCGTATCAGCCCTCGACAACCCCTTCCTCCTCCGCTTCAATTGCGTCTCGGCCAGGAGAGGGAGAGGGGGAGTCAACGATCTGCACAGCCTCAGGAGGGGCAGCCTCCTCAGGGGCCTCCTCGGCGGGCACGGCTTCGTCGCCTGGCGCTGGGGTCGAGGCCTTCTCGGCCATGAGCTCCTTCCACCAAGATATGAGCTCCTTGGCTTCCTCACCCATCGGCAGGGCAACCCCGGTTAGATCAACGCTTGGGTAGGCCTTCTGGGCGACAGCCAGCCCGAGGTCGAAGACCGAGGAGGCCGCTAGCAGTTGAGCCTGGATTATTTCTTCAGCGTAGTCCGGGCCGGCCTTGTAATCGGCTACGGCCGAGTCCGCCGCCTCCTCCAGCTCCTGCTTCAGAGCCGATACCTCCTCGGCATGGCGGCGTTTCTCCGAAGCCCGCCGGGAGTCTTTTTCCTGGATCTGGGCCTTGAGGGCCCGGATCTCAGTCTGAGCCACAGCGAGCTCCCGCTCGGCCTTCTCCTTCTCCCTCTCAGCCTTCACTTGGGCCTCGGCGGAAGCACGGGCCTCTGCTGCCCTCTCCTCCAGTTGCGCCCGCGCACGGGCGTTCGCAGATACTAGCCCGTCGACCATGGGCTCGATACGAGGCCCCGTCGAAGGGCCCTCACCTGAACCGGCCGAGGCCGACTCCCTCTCGGCCTCCAGGAGCTTGATCCGGAGCAGCTCCTGATGGTGAATTAGGACACTGCCCGTTACCGCGGCCTGCGGACCGAAAGCAGACAAGGATCAGAGAAAATCAAAGAACAGCTAAGGAAAGCCAAGATAAAGCGCACTCAAGCTTCTTACCTGGACCGCCAACCGAGCGCTCATCGCCGCCAGGTCGGTGACCGAGTGGTCCCTCAGCTCTTCGTAAGCCGAAGGGAGAGTGAGGCTGCGGAGCAGACGGAGGCACGTCTGCGAGTCCTCCATGCTCTCGTCCTTGTATATCCCCGGTTCAGGGCGCCACCACTCGCGCTGCGCTCGGGGTGCCTGCGGCCCGGCACCTTCGTCCTCTGCCCCTGCCGATACGGCCGGAGGGGAGTCGCCCCTCGGCGCCTCGAGAGACGCCAGCCTTGCAGCCCTTCGAGCCCCGGCACTTCTCTTGATCAGCGGAGCCGGCTCCGCCTCTTCGGCCTCTTCCGCCCGGGGGCGCTTCGACGGTCGGCCGCCCCTTCGAGCGGCGAACTTGGACTTTCGCTCCCTCTCGAGAGCGGCGGCGGCAGCACGGCCCTCGGTGGAGGCCGCAGTCCTCGGAACCCCGCCTCGAGTCCTCGGACCTCCTGCGCCTCGGCTAGGCCCGCTTGCCGCCTGCGGGGCGGGTACCCGGCCTTGATCGCACTGATCGGATATCTGGGCGAGGAGGGCGTCGAGCCCGGATATTGCTGCAAGCAAGAGAAGACATGTTAAAAACGAAACAACGACCAGTTGCAAACTTAAAGCCGACTTACCCTCGGCCGAAACTTCATCAGCCTCGTCAGCCGGAGGAGCTTCGGCCGGAGGAGCGGCAGCACTTCCTTCGCCGCCCCGCGGAGTCTCCCCGGGAGGAAGGTATGGAAAGGCTCGCTCCGGATAGAACCGAGGGTCCGGCCATACCCCGGCATTCACCAGCCGCTCTGCCTCACTGAGAAGCCCCCAGATGTTGTATGGGGCCATGATCTGGATGTGGCCCACGAGGGTGCTCTGGATGGAGGTCAGAATGGGAGGATACGAGAGGCCTGTGGCCAGCGGCGCCCATTTGGTAGGAAAGGGCCACACGCCCTTCTCGTTCTCCGGCAGAGAGATGAGGATGAATTTCCTCTTCTAGCCATGGATGGACGAGGGCTTCCCGGAGAAGATGCTTCGGCCGATCCGAGGGACGAAGTAATACCACTCGGATCTCCCCTGCCTTTGGATTTTAAAGAGGTAGCGGAAGACGTTGATGGAAGGAGTGATCCGTATACGGGCGAAAACGCTCAAGAAACCGTATACGGTGCGCCAGGAGTTGGGAAAAAGCTGAGACAGGGCCAGCCCGTAGAAGCTGAGAAGATTGATGACAAAAGTGGGAAGAGGAAGACGGAAGCCCGCCTGGAAACTATCTACATAGATAGAGAAGGAACCCGGGCGGGGAGTGTTGGCCCTGGTGGCGGAGCCAGGCCGGTGAGGGGTCGTCTAAGAAGGAAGCTGGAAGTAAGAAGCGAGGTTGCTAACCTCTTCGTCGAAAGGGCGCAGGACGCTTCCGAGGCAGTGTCGGGACGGCGACGTCCCGAGGTGGAAGCCCGGCCCGGGTTCCGAACCTCCTCGGGGGCATCGGCCCCGGAGGCCTCGGCCCCGGAAGCCTCGGCACCGGATGCCACGGCCCCAGAGACCTCGGCCCCGGAAGCCTCGGACCCCTCAGCCCCAGAGACCTCAGGCTCTTCGGACATCGCAGAGGCGAGGGAATCCAAGGTGAGGGGAGATGATAGAGAAGATTTGGGAGAGTGGGAAGGAGTATACTCCTCGTCCGAAGGAGTAATCTCGCTAGAAGAGCAGCTCCGGACCATAAGGTCGCGAAGGGGAGAAAGAAGGTCAAGGCTTACTCGCAGGAAGGGGAAAGAAGTCTCTCCTGAACCGAGTGCAGCCTCTCAAGCCACCCAGCTCCACCAGCGAGGCGCTCTGAGGGATGGAGATCCTCCCACGGTGGCCAGCGAGCTCGGACGAAGCCTTCAGAGAGCTAGCCTTTCGCCGGAGAGGGGGGAGAGCTCGGGTGATCGCAGGAGAAACGCAAGCGCAGCAGCAGGAAGGAGAACAGTGCCCTGCTGAGGGCTTGTATTTATAAGCTCCATCCGAAGCGCCTCCCGCCGAAGCCAACGGCCGAGATCGTCCCTTTCGTCTCACCGCTCCTCTCGGATGCCCGCCACGTGCACCGTCCTTCGGCAATGATGACGGGCCGGCTCCGGGACTTGGAGCAAAGCGATCAACGGCCGAAAGCCCTCCGACCCTTCGGCTGATCACCCGGATGCCCGCCACGTGTCCCGATCCGCGTGCCGAAGAAGGGAGCGGCGGCAATCCGAGTGGAGCCTCGGGCAGAGAGCCGAGGCGATCCGCGACCCACGAGCGGTCAGGATCCTTTTGTACTTTTGACGGAGCGGCCGGATGCGCGCCGCGTGTCCCGTGCTTCTTCGCGAGGCGACGCCCATCCCGTCCATTTAATGAAGCCTGGCGCGAGTTAGAGGGCTCGGCCCTTCGCCTTCAGGGCCATGAGCCTTCGTCGCCACTCCGAATGAAGACGAGGCAGCCGCATAGCCCTCGTCCGACCGAGGGCACCCTCTTCTCAAAGAAAAAGAACAGAGCTTCGGGTAAGACACCCGTTACGCTATTTTCCTACTAGCTTCGGGCTATACTCTCGCCATCTCAGAACTGAGGAAGACAAGAGTGAGGGACTATGTGATGAGGCAGAATCCGATTTGGCCCATTAAAGCAAAGCCCAAACCCCGCTCAGCCCAGCAGCAGCAGTGCAAGGCCCTCAGGGAGCCTTCGGCCCATCAGCGGCCCAACAGCCCTCGGCCCGTAAGCGGCACCGTCGCTCCCGGCCCAAAAGGCTTCGGCCCGTCAGCGGCCCACCAGCCTACGGCCCGGGAACAGCGCGGCAGCCCCGGGCCCAACAGGCTTTGGCCCATCAGCGGCCCAACCCCCTTCGGCCCGATAGCCGAGTCCGGCCCACTCCGGTGGCGGATCAGGCACTATGGCGGTTTACCAGTAAGTCCGCATTTTAGTCCTATATCGGCTACCACCGTTAACCATCCGCTATCCTCTGCTATAAATACACCGCTATTTATTGCCAAAGAGATGCTCTCTTAAGCCTCCGAGACCCTTAAGGACTACGGTCCAAAAAGCATTCTTTGCCTTCTGAATCGAATCTTCTTCAGGAGCTAACTTGACCGTCGGAGGGGGTTCCTTAGGGCTGAAGCCCGGGACTCCTGCTGACCGGTTTTCTTCTTCTTTCCCTCCTGCAGGAGCTCGGTTCGAATCATCGCCGACCTTCCCGAGTCGGTCTCGACCGCCGACCTCGGACTCCTCTCCCTGGTCTCGACGCCGTGCGTCGGCTGCCTCCGCGACTGAGGAGACTCGGCCTCGCGCCGCCCCTTCGACCGCCGAAGGAGCTTCGGCCCCGACTTCTCGGAGCGAGTCAGCGCTCGGACCTTCGGCTTCGTCTCTGCATCCTTCGCCTTCCGGATCCCCGTCGGACCTCTGAACACCGATCCGACCCAGCTCCGGATCCATCTCTTCGGATTCCGGTTTCGGAATCCGGTCGTGATAGCTTCGGCTACATCAGGTTTAATGGCAGGTTTGAGGATGAGATGACGGCTTGGGGAATGATGAAGTGGGTGGAGTTATTTTAAATGCGCTTAGAAGATTTAAATTATCTCTTGGGTTAAGAATGGAACTTAATGAGAACCTAGGGAGTAGGAGAGGAATTAAATGAAGGGAGACTAGTGGTGGAGAAGTAGAGGGCGACCAGGAGAGAGAGAGAAAGGCCGGCCTAGAGAGAGAACGTGGATATAAACAGAATGAGGGTAGAGTATTAAAATATAAATGATTTTTGGCGGGAAAAAGTATTAGAGTGTCATGTCAGCAGAGTTAAAAACTCTGTTTTATTAGTATAGTATAGATTCGATTTTTAGGCATTGGGTCATCCCGGACTCCCTACCATCTCTCCATGAATGGTTTTTTGCTTATCCGTGGTGATAGTGTCAATAGTATAAAAACCTTTCACTTTATTCCCCCCTTTGAGATGGTGACCTTTAGGGCGCCTGAGGTAATGGCACGTGATGGGAGAAGATGAGCTTATCAATTGATGATTAAGGCCGTATTTGGCGTAGTTTTTATTTGGAAGTATTTTTGTATTTTTATTTAGTTATTTTTTATGGAAGTCATTGGATCTTGGAAGTCATTTGTGTGATATTTTCCTTCTGTTTTGGCTTTCAACCAAAAACTACAAGGGGGAAGTTTCCAAGATTAGAGAAAAAGTGAAGTTGTCATGAAAGAGTTGACTCTTGTAACAAACCAAAATTAGTTATAACTTCTCTTCCTCAACTCATAACTCAGTCTATGTGAGAAGTAGAAGTCAAAAGTAACTTTCAAATAGAGGTTTTACCAAATACGCTCAAAGCCCATAATCTAAAAAGTAGTACCGGCCCACGGCTCTGGCCCTGCCGCTGCCGCTGCCGCCAGAAAGTGATCCAGACCTGCAACCGGCGGAAGCAACCAACATAGTTTAATACTGTGAGATTATGAGCTAACTATCCCCACCCAACACCCAGTTGATGGTGCATCCCCTCTGTCACTCCACCCAATGGGAAGTAGCCAGCTGTGGACGCCACTTCAAATGGGACTTTGTCCAAACGTGCGAGCGCCCAAGACCTCTGATTTGGCGTTTTTGCATGCTTTTCGGATAGACCTGCCACGTAGACATCCTTTCCAAGGGGCCTAGTGGGTGACGGAGCCGGTAGCCCTGTCCTGTGACCTGGTCTGTTTGGACCTACTCTTTATACTCCCTTGTCCCCCCCTCTTAAGGTGGCTAAAGTACATTATCAAGAGGTTAGATTATTCATATCATCATTTTTGTCTCTTAAAAGAACATCCCTATGTAAAATATTTTTCAAAATACTATCGAGGCTGACAGCATCAGCTAATTATGTAATTTTTATTGGACTGAGATGACTTTGAGACGATGATGTGCGACGTGATCACCTCACCTAATTCGATTTTCTTCTGTAGTACACTATGTTTACATCAACCATTGGAGCGGTGGATCAGGGATATGGCATTGGAGGTGATCCTTCCCCAAAACGGACGCTGAACATATGCCAGATGGGAACCAAAAAGATCTTGTGGTACGCTGTAATCATTCAGGTTGGTACATGCCGAAGAAGAAGAAGGGGGAAGAGAGGAGAGAGAAAAATATCATATTGAGCGTGGATAACTGCAGATTCGGTGCCGCGGCAATGGCGACAGATCAGAAGCCCACCACAACCAATGGCGGCCCCTCACCTCATAAAATCCTAATCTTCTTGCCCCTCTCCCTCCTCAGCGCCTACATCGGCCGCGTGAGGCCACCGAGACGCCACCGAGCGCCTTCCATTGGTAGTAGTTGGTCTTCGTGGAACAACGTTCCAGCGTACGCAAGGGCTGCTTCTCACCGTGATCCTGTTCACGTGGGGGTGTGGCACCCTTTTCGCATCTTCATAAGTTCGTAAACGTGACGAAAACTAGCACTCGTAGTTGGGGTTTGCAGCCGAGCACCATCTGTGCCCCCATTTGCTGGGGACTACGAATCCAGGATAGTCGTCCGATGGACGACCCATCTCGTCGTGATGCGCATCGCGACACGCCTACGTTTAACAAGCTTGTGGGAATCATGCATCAAAGCCAAAGGTCGTTGAGAAATGAAATTGTTCGTCTTCTCAAACAGAAGTCCATTTGCTCATCTCAGTTTGATCACTTATCTTTTTACGAGTGATTTTTTACTGGAGAAATACTTACTGCAATACTCTTGTGCGTTATTGTCGTAGCCATCGATCATCTGACAAAGAGATCAGATGACAGACGGTCACTACACAACCTTCAAAAGAATACACCAATTTTTTTAAAAATGCTAGGTCGCTGTGCCGTCTTAAAACGTGCACATCATCCAATCCCTCGATTCAAAGGCGATTGTAATCAAGACATCATTGCAGCAAGCATTTCTCTAATAAATCAACTCCGCCTGGGGACCTCACGTGGGCGGGGCATGACCTTTCCTTCTTCACCCCTTTACCCCCGCGGTGGCATTTATGTCAACGGAGATGCTGCTTGGACAAATCCCACGCGCCGCAAAGCCTGCCCACAGTTCTCGTAACGGGCTTGCGTTTTCCCCTCCCCAGCTCGTTACCAAGTTGCGTCCCGGACTCGTACAGGCGGTTTGCCCAGCCCCAACGACAGTTGCCCACCCTCTCACCAATTTACCAAAATACCCTTCCTTACCCTCACCCCTCCCCCACCCACCTCCCACGTGGGCCGCAAACCACGCACCGGCCCGGAGACGCACCTCTGCCCGTTGGATGCTCCGCTTGGAAACCAACCGTCCGACGCGAGGGCCCACGCGTCGGATCGGCCTTTTTCTACCGGGCCCAGTTAGAAAGCTATGGAAAGCGTCCGTGGACCCCACGACCTCGGATCGGGTCCACGCCAGCTGGGGACCACGCCAGCCGGGGGCCCGGAGTGGCGACCTTTTTTGCGTTGTCTGCGTGAGATTAGCTCAAATGCCCTTTTTAGCTGATATAATTACCTTTATGCCACCAAAAAGCGAAAAGCGCAAAAGTTCCAGCAGCTCACGGGGCAAGAGTGGGCCCCACATGCCGTCCAATTGCACTTTTCGGTCTATCCTCTCTCTCTAACCACCTCTGCTCTCAGCTGCCCAAATTCCTCTCTCTATTCTCCAGAGAAGGGAATCTGGATTTTTCTCTCGTCTCCTCTCCACCTCTCCCCACCTCCCCCCCTTCTATCCCCTCAACCCTACCCTCTCAGATGTTTGTATTAGAGAGAAACTGCCAAGAACAGGAGGAGCACGTGAGATTTCCTGCAATTGGTAATTGAAGCTTGTGTGCTTTGTTTGCTGGGGGTGGTTTTTTTTGGGGGGTTTTCTCTTTTTTTCTGGTTTAATTTAGCTGCTTCTTGTGTGTGGCACTGGGACTGTAGGTCTCTTTGGAGGGAGTTGGTTGGCTGTGGTTGGATTCTTCCAGATGATGGGTTTTCTAGGTTTCCCGGTGATGTGTGGAAAGTTTAGTGATGTTTGTTTTGGTTTTTTCTTGTTTGGTTTTGATGTTGAGGATTGGAGCTGTTTGTAGTGGAAATCTGCTGGAATCAGCTCCGGCGCTTGAGGATTTTTGTTTTTGGTCGCTTTTTGTTTGCTTGGTTTTGTTTTCCACGCCAACCAGGTTAAATTTTGTAGAAAAAAGAATTAGTCGTGTGGGACGTTAGATTGTTTATTTGCTTTCATTATTTTGGTAATTTAAATGGAAAATAATTTTCTCTGTGTTAGATCTTATTCTTTACCCAGGCGGTCATAGCTTGTTCAGATCTATTTCGGTATTGTGAATTTTTGGATTTTTTTCTTCTTCTGTTAAATGTGCAATATAACCCACCAAAAAACAACACGATATTAAGCAGTGGTTGCGCTTTTCTTGGCGTTGTTTGGGGTTCTGATTTGCTCTTTCCACCATTATAGATGTCCAAGTGTGTCCTTATGAGATTGCCCTCCCCCCACTTTGTGCTTTACACATGTCAAACAAGTGGGTGATTAGTGTTGTAATTTCTCAAATTGTTGTGCACATTTTTTTAAGTTTCTAGCTGATGCTAAGCATGTGAGGATCCTCTGTGGGGCAATTTTTATAGCGGAGCACTTTCTTCTTGGTCTTTTTGTGAGGCAAACTCTGAATACAATGTTCCAGTTCTGGTAGCATCAACTATTGAGAAGAATGGGCATGGATAAATGGCCTATGGAGTTCATATTTGTCTATCTCTATCACGTTTTTCATGCACTCTTGTGCCAAATCGAAGGCCTCTCACCTTTTTTGTTTTGAATTTTGCGGCATTTTGGAGGAGCCATTTTCTTTTGTGGGTGAATTTTTGTTTCCTTTTGCTTGTGGAGTTTTCTTCCCTAACAACAACTTATTTCTTGATGATGGCTGCAGTTTCGGGACAATCATGGGGTCTGCGCCATTACTCTAAGAGGTCATGAAGAAAATTTGAGCAATTACTTGGAACTATTTTGTGAAGCCCTTTTTGAAGTCAAATAAGGACGTTTATTTCATCTTGATTTGTTGACCTCCAATTCCAGAGAAGCAAGAATGGGTCAATTTTGTGACTTCTGTGGGGAGCAAAGGCCAATGATCTATTGTAGGTCTGATGCAGCTTGCCTATGTTTGTCATGCGACCGCAATGTTCACTCTGCAAATGCACTTTCTAGACGCCATTCTCGCACTCTTCTGTGTGATGAGTGCAGTTCACAGCCTGCCATATCTAGGTGTGTTGAGGAAAAGATCTCACTTTGCCACAATTGTGACTGGAATAGACATGGTCGCTCAGTCTCAGCTTCAGAGCACAAAAGGCAGACAATCAACCGTTATTCAGGCTGTCCTTCTGCTTCTGAATTTTCAAGAATTTGGTCCTTTTTTCTAGAAATCCCTCCCATTGAAGATTCAGAGCAGGGTTTAGGGTTGATGAGCATTGATGAGAACAGCCTCAGTAACTTTTGGAGCCTTCCAGGAAACAATGGCACTGTGGAAATGGTGGGCTCGAGCAATGATGATGATCTGGCAAATATTGACAAATTCAATAATTGGGTTGGTTCATCTTCAATGCCTGTGCAGACTTTGCCATCCAGCGGAGTTCACCCGGCAGGATCGGTTGATTCAACTGCACCCAAGGTGGTTTATGCCTTCGAAATATGTATTTTCCCCTTTTAAGAAATATTGGTGATATGGCTGCTATTTCTTTCAGAGCACTATATTTATTGTATCGAGTATTCTGATTGTCTGGTCTGATTTTCATCAACATTATATGGTTTCACAAATTTTTTTTCCCACAAAGAATGTGTTTTTTTTCTAAGAAGGTTAATTCTTTTTTCCTGAAAAAAGTGAATTGTGCCACATTTTCATTAAATAAAGTGTATAAGAATGGAATTAGAAGTATAACCCAGTGACCCAGGAACATAATAGTGTCTATTTTTTGCATAAAACTTTCTACACTCGGTGTCATCTGGTATGTCTACTAGTGGGAGTCTCTCTATTGAGCCATTGTGAAATGGTGTTCATTATTTTTGTTGGTGGGTGTTTGAGAAGTCATACTAAACTGGCATAATAGAGCTTCCTGTTGAGTATTCCCATTTGGAATTTTATAACATCTGCAATTTTAAAACACAAGAAGCATAGTCATGTTAGTCAGTTTTCTTATCAGATAATGAAATCAACTTCTCAAATTGGGTGGAGGCATCGTTTATTGCCAAAATCATCTTAGATTCTGTGCCTGCAGTTAAAAGTAGTAAATAATATGAAATGATGCTTTTCAAACTTTCTTTGTTTAATTTAATTTATTAGATAAAATATATTAAGATTCTAGGATTTCAAATGTCATGCATGCTTATTCATTTGCGTAACCTGCAGCTAAGCAACATGGACACAGATAGCCTTGGAATCTGTGAAAATGATGAACTCTATGAAGAGTTCAGTGTGGAAGATGTTGATTTGAACTTTGACAACTATGAAGAACTTTTCGGCACATCTCGGAATCATTCTGAGCATGTCTTTGATGATGCTGAAATAGATAGTATGTTCGAAGTGAAGAACCCTTCTGCTACTAATGATGACTTCCAGGAGGGGGTTCTTGCTGAGGTACATTTCCTGCTATAAGTTAAACTTTTTGTTACTTTTGGCACTGAAAATCTTCATGTTCAACAGATTCTAATCAATTTTTATTGATCTGGTGATATTCACAAATTTATCAATGACAAATATGTGGAAACTTCTGCATATGTCTGTGTTGGAACCTCATGAACTAATGAGTTCAATTGTATTTTCTTAGTAGTCACTTGAGTGGATTGGATTACGATGAATGTGTCAAATGTACCTCATGTTTTGCAAAAAATATTTCTGGTATTGATTTGGCCTCTGGGTTGAATTTCTATTTATTTCAAGTATTTCACGAGACTTAGACATAACAATTATTTTTCATTGTTTACATAATTCCTAAATGTTCTGTCAAGTGACCATTGTCTTCCACAAGTAACTTTTCAGATGCAAAATAAAGCTTCATATGAAAACTGATATGTGTCTTTAAGAGAGCACTATATGCACAAACTGCAATCGCATTTTTCCCTGTGGATGATAACATGAATGTCATATGCCTGGTTGTTGGTCTTGAGGGCAGGTTCTTTTGGCTAAACATTGACCTGTATGGCAAAACATATGACATCTGATGTTGTATTGACCCCCTTGGGGTGGTCCCAGTGGACCTAAAAGATAGAATAAGTTTGACCTATTTAGTTGCATCTTAGTGTCAGTGGCTTCTGTTAGTCTGCTTGTGGTAGTGGCTTCTGTTGGGATTGCTTTATTTTGACAATTGGCTATTTTCTATGATGCTGCTGGTCCTTGGAAGACATTTTCTTTTTCTCATAGCAGATTTACTAAACTTAATATGAAAATCTGGCATAGGACCAAAACTACCAAGAAATTTACCCCGCAATGGTTCCTGTTGGAGAGATCTTGAGAGTACCTTCGATCCTTTTTGTTTGATTTTGAGAAATTTGATTTATGTTTGCCTAATGAAATAGGCAAACTAGGTTTTGAAAAGTTGAACCGTCCCTTCGGCCTTGACCGATGTTAATTACATCGCTCTGATGAGCAGAAACCCTTGATTAACTGCCTATGGTGATGCCCTAGATAAAATTAACTACAGAATATGTAATTCAGTTGATGAAAGCACAATTTGAATTGAGCCTAAAGTTTTACCCTGGCCTAGGACAGATTCGGGATGGTTTAAAAGGCTTTTAAGGGGTTTTGGGTTGATTCTAGATGTTTTAAACCCAAAAGGGTATTTTGATAATTATGCAAATTTGAAGGATAAGGGTATTTTATGGTCATTTTGATCTTTGGGATGTGTTTTAATGGATTGGGAAGGTTTTAAAACCCTAGGATGTGTTTTTGGGTCATTTTAAGTTTTTTGGTGCTAAAGGGTATTTTGTTCATTTTTGAAAAGTTTAGGATTTTAAGGATATTTGGCATGTTTTAGGTAACTTTACATTTTTAATGATTTTTAATGCATTAAGGCTATTTTAGTAATGTTGACCTTTCTTATGGTTTTGGAGGGTATTTTAGGTATGTTGGGTGGTTTTTACATTTTTTTGGGGATTTCTTGTGATTTTAAATAATTTTTGGGAAGTCAAGGATATTTTGATCATTTTGAATTGATTCTATGATTTAGTAGGTTATTAAATATTATGAGTATTGAAGACATTAAGTCCTTTATTTGTGTTATGGTATGTTACACGCTTGTTGGCTTGTTATTTGTTCAAGGTTAAAGGTGTCTTTGGACTTGGGTTAACTTAATAATGAGTCTAAGGTTAATTTGGTCATTTGGACAACAATAGAACAAAGTCCAAAACCATGGGCTAGCTTATTGGGCTTTAACAAATTGCATTCACATGTCAAGCATGATAGACTTGCTTAAATTTGTCCAAGTCCACTAAAGGATAACCTTAAGGATATTAGTTAAGGACACATCCAAAATCCAAACAATAGCTTTATAGGAAAAAGAAAAAAGAAATTTCATGAAGTGTGGACTAAGCATTTCATGGATTTCTCCGCTTTTGACTGCATACTTAAAGTTATGCAGATGCAGGCTAGCCTGTGACTCCAAAATATCATTTTACATTACACCATGACTCTAATCACAAGCCCTTTGCAAGAGTATATGTATGCATTAATTGTTTTGAGTGCTTGTGACACAACAGAGTCTACTTGCTTCTACTTTGAGCTTGGATTACTTTTGAAGAAGCTGACTTTTGGAGAAAATAATTGGGAACTATGATGCAAGATTATGATTGTCTCTGGCATATCTCAGAGTTGGAAATATCTGTGATAATGTACATAGATAAAGCTGCAGCAAAGATCATATAATATTGCCACACATATCTAGCATGTGTACTGCAGTTCAACAGGCCTTGGCAGTAAATTTTATTTCCCAAGTGGACATGTTCAAGCAGCACTATGCACGAGTAGAATCCTTAGATTCTCATGTTTATACCTTCTTCGTCTTTTCAGGCAGCTCCAGCAGGGCAGGTCAAAACACAGCCAGCATGCAGCAATGCGGTATCTGCTGATTCTGTAAGGTCAAATCCTGGAAGCAAATCCCCCAAGCTGTTCTTCTCAGCACGCCATGCCCATTCAAGCCTATCACTCTCATTCTCTGGCTTGACCGGGGAGAGTAGTGCTGGTGATTATCAGGACTGTGAGGTGTCACAAATGCTTCTGATGGGTGAGCCTTCATGGTGTCCTGGTCCTGGGACTGCTACATTTACTTCAACTAGCAGAGAGAGCGCTGTGAAACGTTACCAGGAAAAGAAAAAAGCACGCAAGTAAGTTCATCTAATTTGAAGTGCATGTAGTCATCCATTTATGCTCATTTTCTTGACAGGTGAAATTTGATATATGCATTGCCATTTGCATTCATGTTTTGTTTGGAATAGAAAGTTTGAGCTGCAAAATTGACTGTGACAAAGTCTAATTTGGTTAGATGATTTATTAGATAAGCAGATCTCAATACTGCTTTAAATTTGGAACAAATGCTCAGGGGAGCTATTGAGCTGCTCAAGAAAGCTTGGGCATGTTTACATGAAGCGGGAAGGGGGTACATATGAATATCAAGTAAGTGGATACTCCAAGAAAGACAGAAAAAGATTAGGTGATTAATGCCACCTGTAATGGCTTGGAAATATTAAAGAAATTTGAAGCTTAAACTCTTCACTTTGAGAAACAAAGAGCAATTAATGAAGTCGGGGAACTTTCAAAGAAGCCCTCCAAGGGGATAGTTGCTATTTGTTTCAAGGGTAAACTACTTGCGGCCATCAGTGCTACCATAAGAATTCTTGGAGCTATGAAAGAATAGTCTTATTTAGTTTGGAATTTAGCCTCCAAGCTTCTTAAAAGATGATGGGATGTCTTTGGGTTTGGACAGATATCCAGTCTTTTTGTAACCTTCTATACACTGCATTTTGCTTTGGGCATGTAGAGGCATTCAGCTTTAGTTTTAGGACTATTGATGCTGTGAGGCAAGTGAACTTACCTGTAGCAGTACATCCTAACTATGTCACTTGGTAGTTGGTACTTCCTTTTGGATCAACTGACTTTTATGTCACTCTTCAAATCTGGTGTACCTATGTAGTTTCCAGACTCACCTGACGGAAGGGTAAGTTGTAGTGGCACATTGGCTTTATTCCAGAAGAAACATGCTATAAACCTAATGGAATAAACTGGTAAAGATCTTGTTAGATTTCTTAACACAAGTTAACAGAACAATAAATAATGTTTTTTGAAATTGCAATCACTGGAAGAGAATCATGTAAGAAGTACAAGAATAATTTGAATGCAGATCATAAGTTACTTTTATCTTGCATCTCCCTTGGATATTTGACTTAGATTTAAAAAAATCTGAATAAGTTGTGAAATATCGATATATTTATAGCAAACACTTAAGGTTCCTTTTGGTCACATCCTAAATCTATGAATAATTATAATCCATCTGGATGGAATGGTATTTCTCATTCCATTTCCCTGACTTTTTAATTTCTTGTTTCAGCATGTCCAAGGTCCAAGAACATTTTCACTTGATCACTTATACAATATTCTGATTCTGTCAACTTTTTAACGAACTTCAAATTTGGATATTTTTTGTGCAATTGAAGCAATGACAAGTCTCCCCTTTCACCTGACTTTTGAATAGGTTCGAGAAGAAGATTAGATATGAATCTCGTAAGGCAAGGGCTGATGTGAGGAGGCGTGTGAAAGGGCGGTTTGTCAAGGCTGGTGACGCATATGATTATGATCCTCTTTGCCAGACGAGAAGCTACTGAACTAAACTCTCTCGTTACTTGAACATTAGAATTTGCTTGGACAGTGGTATGTAGTAAATATGCAACTGAGGAGACTTTCATGCCCTGGTCTTCCAATCACATAACATCATCATCCCACAGCCTGACTGGAGTGCCCGGAAGCTTATGCACAATAAGATGAATTGGTGCTGAAATGCTGTTGAAACTGGATTTTCAACTTCGAACTCTTACGATAGAAGTTGCCTATGTTTGCATAAATATAATTGACTGGAGGCTGGTGGACTGGACAAGAAGGTTTGCTGTGCTGGTTTCTCCTGTTATGACTGGGCACATATTATGGCCAGCAGTTTTTGGGAGAGGTTACATCAGTATTTTCCTAATATTTAAGGATTGACATTTACTGGTTAATGTTCCTTTTAGGCTATTGTCATTTAAACTTAGTTTTTTCCTGACTCAATGGGGGCCTAGCTACCGAGCCACGGCTGTTGTGGTGCACCACTCCATGGCGGGTTCTGTTTCTGATGCCCATAAGAGTTGTTTTCCAATTTTTTTCATGTAAAAGTATGTATATATATCAACAAATCGATGTATTTTACCTGGAGAAACTGTACTTATTCGACATTGAGATGGAGTCTATTTATGCAAGGGGATGCTTGGGAAATCTGTAAAGTTGTCTTATATTATTCTTATTAGTAGAAATCTTTGCCTTGAACTCGTTGTCAAGTTGATCCGTTAGTTTGCTAATGTCCTGTGTATTCCCTCTGTTGCGCTAATATTTTGGCCTTACTGCCCTGTTTGAACCAGATCGTCCCCTTTTCCCCACTTTGATGCTTCCCAGCGTCATTGTAATACAGCTGTGTTGTTTTCTGAAATATTCAGTTTAGCTTACAAGATCCGCCTATTATTCAAGGTTTCAAGTCAAAGATTAAGGGTGTTTGACAATTTCTATTTGAAATTTTAGCTTTCTTTTTCAACAAAAAGAAAATAGAGAGTCCTCTACTCTATTTTTCTGTACCATTTATATTCCACTTGATCTCACTGGGTCATTTATTATGATAGTAGAGAAGTAGGGTCTGAAAAGGAGGTTCCTTCTTATTTTTGAAAATCCTAGGTGAGTCAAGTGGATTACAAATGGTGTAAGCAAAGTAGACTTGAGGATTTGAATCCTAAGAAAATTGAGTGGAAGTGTTTATAACTAATTTTAGGGAGTTAGAAAGTGCAACGTTCCTCAACAACTTCACTTTCTCTTCAATTTGATAAGTTTTAGTTTGAAACTTTTGGTTGAAAGCTAAAAAATAGTTGAACCACTATAAATATCTTTCAAAACCTGCTTCATCCTTATAACAATTATGAGATTTGCATCGGCTGAGCTTAACTTAGTGGTACTAGGTAGTTTAGGAATAGGAAGGAGAGCACCGCGATTTGAACATGGGTGGTAGGGCTCGCAATGAGCAGAGTTGAGCTTTGGATGGCTCAGGCTCGGCTCGGGTCAAAGAGGGTTGGCTCGAGTTCAAGCTCAAGTTCGGTTCGAGTTTTAAATATAGGCTAGAGTTTGGCTCGCTCCGTTTTTGTTAGGCTTGAGTTCGGCTCGACTCGAGCTCGAACCACTCAAATCTGGACAATCACACAGTCACACTCGTACATGATGATATATCTACTTCTACTTGACCTAATTTGGAAAATTAAAAAATATATATTAAATATATCGAATCGGCTCACGAGCCTGCGAGCCGAGCCACAGTAAACTTGAGCTCGACTCATTAAACCATTCGAACTTTTAACCTAAGCTTGAGCTTGACTTGTTTGAGGTTTCGAATCGAGCCGTACCGAGCCGGAAACGAGCCGAGTCCGAGCGGCTCGCAAGCGACTCGGCTCATTGCCAACTGTACTAGGTGGGGTGTAATTTGGGTGAAATGTGCCCTGCTTTAAGAGGGAGCCGTCTTTTCGGACGCCTCTGGCAGATGCACAGCAAGACGTCACCAATGAATGATAAAACAACCCTGCAGCTCCCTCCATTCACTGGGATATCTGGTGGGGTGAACGTGATAAGTAGACTAGTAGAGGAGAATAAGAGGACCCTCCATTCCTCCCGTGCTTCATTTCCTTCACATGGAGATAATTTAAATTTCAGTAGTTTCAACATTTTCTTAACGACAAATTTCACTTATATATGGATCTTCATACATTTATTATCCCATCTAATAATTCACTCTCTTAGAATAATTATAGTATTAATATACTAAAAGTGTTATTATATATTATAGACCTAACTGAAGATTTCAATATTGCAATACTTGATAATTGATATTAATTTTTAAGTAGAAATATGAAAATATAAATTATAATATAGGTAAAAATATAGAATAAGTTAAAATCACTTGAATGCCATTAAAATGTTATTTGGTTTACCGTAAAACAATATAAAACACTGTAAAATATCACATTTTGTGAGTCTCACAAAAATATGGTGCCTTACAATGTTTATATTTGTTGGAAATATATTACCTTTGTAGCGTGTACGACGTCGTAGTGGTGTGGAAAGAAAGCTTCCTCTCGTCGGTGCAGAGCGACTACCAGAGTCGCTTGCGGAGTCCACGCGCCAATTCCGAAAGCTTCGAGTGATTCTTCCAAAGGAGAGAGATAGAAGAGATGGAGAAGTTTGTGGGAGAGAGGAGGAATTCTCACGTACGGGGCGTCTCCTCTCTATATGCTCTTGATTATATAGGAAGAGACTCCTCAAGAGTCCCCACACATTGGGGTTCTTATCCTCCAAAGTTTTTTTCCTCATTGAAAAGGAGTCCCAATGTGGATGTTTATCCACACGTTTAACATCTCCCACTCAGACACATTGGACATATCACAATTGTATCTCTTCTTATAACTCTACCTTTCATACATGGAAATGACGTGTGTGACCGAACGAGAAGGATATGTAAGTGATGAGTGTTATATTAAGTTATTACCATACTAACATAACACTGTAACTCCAAATCTCGTCTCATACTCCAAATCACAAGCTCACACCAAGTTAAGGGTATCTGATCCCTCTGAGATCTCCACCTTAACCTTTCATAAAATGTGTTTATGTACTCATGATTATATTAGACACATCCATCATAACTGCTGGCCAGCAATGAGTCAGAACGACATCAGTGTGATACAAGTCGATTTTTCCTGCACCACACATGTCAATCTGCTTCGACTTAACTGCTTTCCTAGACATGCTCCGTTAGACCCCATGTATCATGGTCTTTGGAAAACATGCTAAAGTAGCATCATCAAGTGTCCACTTCATGACAAGGTGCATATTTCCAAAGGGCATAATAAAGAAGGCAGATGCTTCACACAATGACGAAGTAGGGATCCATTCAATCACTCTTCTGAAAGTCGTAAGGATAACATATATAGTATGATCAGTATGCTATGGTAGAGCTTAAAACAGGAATGGCCACACTCATATACCATATAAATATGTAACCCTGCGCTCCACTAAGCACATCCAGATTGTCTATATGGCTCTCATTAGATTCAACTATCAACATGCTATATGGAAGAGTCTATGTCCGACTGTTTTCAATCAGTCTCATCTTAGCCATCTATTAGGATGATTTCGACTCTTATTACACTCCCACTGAATGCAGAAAAAATATATACACTCTCACTGAGTGTCAAGTCTACATAGTCTATCTCATCATGCTCGCTCTCATAGCGACATGGCGATTGTCCGTGTGAGTGGACAGATCAAAACCTGGTGGCCAACACATTCACATTCACAAATATAAGTGCTTAATAATGCAAAGGAAATATTTGTATTTTATTGCATAAAATGGTGTCCTTGTACAAAAAATTACTAGACCCTTCTCAGTCCTCAACCTCCAACATGTTTGAGAAACGCAATTCTCATAAGAGGTTTTGTGAAAGGATCTGCAAGCATCTCACTAGGATAGATACATTTAAGGACCATTAACTCTTGTGTTATGATGTCTCTGATAAAGTGGTAACGAGTGTCAATATGCTTTGACTTTTCGTGATACTTGGGGTCCTTCGTATAGGCTGTCGCGGCTATATTGTCGCAATAGACCACAACAACATCTCCTGCATGTGCTGTGATATCTAAGCTCATAGATAATCGCCTCAACCAAATGTCTTCTTGGAGCGCAGCAGTGCAAGCAACGTACTCAGACTCCATTGTAGACAAGGAGACACATGCTTGCTTCTTGCTGCACTAAGAAATAGCTCCTCTTCCAAGCACGAATGCATATCCCGAAGTAGATTTGCGCTCATCTCTGTCAGTCGATCCATCAACATCCGAGTATCTAGTCAATCTAAGGCTCCCACTATGATAGTACAGAGCGAGGTTCTTAGTACCTCGCAGATATCTGAAAGTCATTTTTACTGCTAGCCAATGCGCAGTTCCAGGATTACTTTAATATCTATTAATCATGTCAACTGCAAAGCAAATGTTGGGACGAGTGCACATCATGGTATACATGAGGCAACCGACTGCATTTGTATAAGGGACATCCTTCATTCGTTCTTTCTCTTCCTCTGTATTGGGACATTGCTAAATGCTAAGAATTGAGCCCCTCTCCATTGGAGTGTCCACAGGCTTGGCTTTATGTATCTGGAAACGCTCTAAGATTTTCTTGATGTAAGTCTCTTGAGACAAACTTTGAAGTCTCTTAGATCGATCCTTTTGGATCTTTACTCCCAGTATATAATCAGCCTCACCTAAATCCTTCATCTCAAATGTGGATGATAACCATTCTTGAGTGGTTTTGATTAACTCCATGTCATTCCTAGCTAGCAATATATTGTCAACATATAAAGAGAGAATGAGAACACTTTTCTTAACTCTCTTGACATAGACACAGTGGTCCTCTTCGATCATTTTGAAGCCAATCGAAATAATTGCTTGGTGGAACCGACAATACCACTGTCTAGACGATTGTTTGAGACCATATATAAAACATTTTAAGCGGCACACTTTGCGCTCTTGTCCTTCGGCTTCAAAGCCTATAGACTGAGCCATATAGATCTCTTCGTCTAATTCTCAATTGAGAAAAGCTGTCTTTACATCAATCTGGAACAATTCCCAGTCTAGATGAGCGACGATAATTAGGATGAGACGAATTAAGGCAAATCTCACCACTGGAGAGAATGTCTTTTCGTAGTCTATTCCCTCTAATTGGGTATAGCTTTTCGCCACGAGTCGGATTTTATACTTGTCAATTGACCCATCAACCTTACGCTTGACTTTAAGAACCCACTTGTTCCCAATAGCCTTGCATCTAGGTGGTAGATCAACTAACTCCCATACTTCGTTTTTAGCCATTGAATTCATTTCTTCCCTCATTGCATCTATCCACTTTTCTGAGTCAGGTGAGGTCATTTCTTCCTCGTAGGATGTAGGCTCCTCAGTATCCACAGAAATACACATAAATGATTCCCCTTCAATCGTGAAATGACGTCGAGGGATATGTCCACGTTGACTTCTACAAGGTAAAGTGTTATGTGGTTCACTCCCACTGTCTATTCGAACACTCCCATTATCTTCGGCAAACTTCTGGGATGAGACTAATTCCCCTCGTGCCGGAAGACATAGTGTTCTCATCAGGATTTTGCAACTCATATAGCTGCATGTCCTGTCTGACCTCTCCTAAAGATGGGTAATCTCCCTCAAGGAAGACCACATCTCGGATCTCTTTCTCAGTCATTCCTCCATCAAGATGTTCACCATACATCACATAGCCCTTAGATTGCTCATGGTACCTTATGAATACCTGTTTGCTAGCTCTAGGACCCAATTTCCCATACTTATGAGAAGCACTGTGAACATATCCAGCTGATCCCCACGGACGTAAGTCCTCCAAGTAGGGCTTTTTGCCTGTCCATAGTTCGTAGGGAGTTGAAGATATTGACTTAGAAGGCACTCGGTTCAGGATATAGGCATCAGTTAATAGTGCATCTCCCCAGAAATTTATTGGGAGGTTAGCTTGCGCCATCATCGACCGAACCATCTCCATAAGAATACGATTCCTTCTCTCTGCAACACCATTTTGTTGCGGGGTATAAGGAATAGTAAGCTGTCTGTGAATTCCTTTCTCTTCACATAACTGTATGAATTGATCTGAAAGATATTCTCTGCCCCTATCAGTGCGAAGAGCCTTAATGTTCTTCTCTTTATCATTATCTATCTCAACCAGAAAATACTTAAAACAAATTAAGGTCTCTGAACGATGGGTGAGAAGATATATGAGGCAATTCATGCCCCTATCATAGTTCGTCGGAGGCCAACGACAGCCATTGCACGCCTACGCGGCGACGGCGCGCCCAGGCAAGGGGTCGCGCATGGTGCAACACACACCCCTGCGCGTTGCGCACAGGGGCTTGCGCGCCCACGTGCGTGGTGTAGTGCGCGCACGAGGCAATGCGTGCCCCTGTGCGTGATGCGCAGGGGCGTGCGCTGCACCGTGCGCGGCCCCTTGCTTGGGCGCGCCATCGCCGCGTGGGCGTGCAATGGTCGTCGTCGGCCTTCGACGAAACTGTCCGACGAACATGATAGGGGCACGCATTGCCTCGTGCGTGGGCGCGCGCCGCACCGCGCCGCGCGCGTGGGCGTGCAGCCCCCTGTGCGCGACGCACAGGGGCGTGTGCTGCATCGTGCGTGGCCCCTTGCCTGGGCGTGTCGTCGCCACGTGGGTGTGCATGGCCGTTGTCAGCCTCCGGCGAGACTGTCCGACGAACTTCCACGGCTCTGATACCAATGTTGGAAATATATTACTTTTGTAGCGTGTACGACGTCTAGCGGTGTAGAACGGAAGCGTCCTCTCGTCGGTACAGAGCGGTTACCAGAGTTGCTTGTGGAGTCCACGCGTCAAATCCCGAAAGCTTCGGATGATTCTTCCAAGGGAGAGAGATAGAGGAGATGGAGGAGTTTGTGGGAGAGAGGAGGAGGATGAATTCTCATGTACGGGGCGTCTCCTCTCTATATGCTTTCGATTATATAAGAAGAGACTCCTCAAGAGTCTCCACACATTGGGACTCTTATCCTCTAAAATCCTTTTCCTCGTTGAAAAGAAGTCCCAATGTAGATGCTTATCCACACGTTTAAAAATATTTTATGTTCAGCCAAATAATCCCTTAGTACATGATGCCTTGTGCCACCCACAAAATGGTGAGATCATGAAAGCCTATAGAAAATGTCAAAATATCGTTTCTTAATTTTATTCATGTCTTTCTTAATATTTTAATCAAATTTGAAGTTAAATAATATTCAAACACATTTTCATCATATTATATTTGTTTCCTTTGTAATAACTCTCAGTTTCTACGAGGTGGACAGTGGGATTAGAAACTCAGAAATGTATGTAGCACATACACTTGAGAATATTACGATTCCATTTTCAATACTTGGGTAGGAATGGAAGCCGGTAGATCCATGAAATTTGTTAGTTCCACGCTGCCATTGGACTCAGAAGTGAAAAGTTTTAAGTATTTGCCAGTTTCATGCTGGCATGGATTGCAAAGCATGGAGTTTACGAAACTTATTTGGGGCCTGGGGAGCCGTGAAAAATAAAATTAGAATATTATGAGAATATGGAAAACATTTTAATATGTCAAAGCCTAAATTTAGTATGTCAACAGTATTTTGAGAAATATTTTACATAGAGATGTTCTTTTAAGAGACAAAGATGATGATATATATGACTAATTTAACCTCTTTATGATGTATTTTAGCTACCTAAACAGGGGGGGACAAGGGAATATAAAGAGTAGGCCCAAACAAACCAGGTCACGGAACAGGGCTACCACGTCACCCACTAGGCCCTTGGAAAGGATGTCTACGTGGTGGGTCTATCCGAAAAGCGTGCAAAAAGGCCAAATCGGAGGTCCTGGGCGCTCGCACGTTTGGACAAAGTCCCATTCCAAGTGGCGTCCACATCTGGCCACTTCCCATTGGGTGGAGTGACAGAGGGGATACACCATTAACTGGGTGTTCGGTGGGGATAACTAACTCTTAATATTAGAGTGGACCGGTTGCCTGTGACAGTTGGTTCACCACTTGCCTCTCAATTGAGAGGTCTCAGATTTGATCTTGATTAGAGTCATGGGCTGGTACTACTTTTTAGATTATGGGCTTAATCATCAATCGATAAACTCATCTTCTCCCATCGCGTGCACCATCTCAGAGGGGGGGAATAAAGCGAAAAGGTTTTTATACTGCTGACACTATCACCACAGGCAAGCAAAAAACCATTCACGGTATTGGAGTCCAGTCCGGCCCGATGCCTAAAAATAGAATTTGGATAATAAAATTAAACTCGAATAAAGTTTGAATTAAGCTTAAAAATAATTTGAAACCCGTTTTATTTTTCGGACTGGGTTTGAACTTGGCTAAACACGAGTCCGAAAGCCCAATGAGTCTGATCCTTTATAATGGTGCCTTATTCATGGGTTATTCATGTCCATTGTATCTTTGTTAGGTTTAACTTTTACGTTGAAATCATTAGTCTCTATTATATTTTGGTTAGTTATAAAGGCATAGTATTTTTCTTAGTTTTGCCAGTCAAAGTTATAATTATTTCTTGTACCTTTCTTTTTATCAAAAATTAGGTGCTTCTAGTATATGTACAATTATATTCAATCATTTAATGAGAAAGATGAATAATTACATAGTCATCGTGTTAAGTTGACAAGTTATATTTTAAAAAAGGGAAATAATATTCCTTATCCTTAAGCCAAAAGTCCCAACCTGTAACCCAACTTATTTTGGACTTGGACTAGATTTAGGCCTTGACATACAAAGAGAGAGTGGTAAATATTTTTTGTGAAAACATTTCCCCACAGGGTGGAAAAACAGATCCCGGAGAGAAAAGTAATATTATGAGAATATGAAAAATATTTTACCAATTAATTTTTATTTGCGTTTGCAAAGCATGTAAAAGTTAGTTGGAAAAATATTTTCCGAAAAAAAAAAGCCAATGCAAACACCCCCCTAGTCATTACTCAGTTAGCATGATGTGACCTAGTTTTTCAGGTATCCAAAGTATGCCTAAGGTGCCACTTCATTTTATGTAAGATATCATAAAACACTGTAGAATGCTTTTCCGTAATATATCAGATGTTTTACAATGCTTTACAGTATTTTACATCAAATCAAATTACCCCTAAATTAAGTGTCCGTAGAGCTATGAAACAGTTCCCTCATGTCATTGGCTAGGTCCATAATTTTTGGTTAAGTCAACATCCAAGAGCTGGCTCATCAGAGTTTTGGGTGGTGCTTGGAAACACAGCTTCAAAGTCTAAAGAATAATTTAAATATAAAACCTAGATGAAAGCTCATATATGTAGATACCAATTTTTGTAATCAAATGATATTTTAGTCCAATTACTATATCTAAAATCTTTTATAGTTCTTTACTCTTTAGACTGATGATGCAGCATATGTAGGTTATTTCTCACTCCTATTCTATTAAAAGCTGATTCTTTTTTAATAGCAAAAAAGAACACAATTTTTTAACGCTATTTTTTTTTTCCCTTTGCATTCACAAAGGAGCCATTTGGAAATTCGTACCATCCACTTTTGGTATCTACATGAAACTAACGAAAAAAATTCTCCTCAACATAATTTTGAAGTGTAATCGAGAATTATTATTTCCAGTTCATTCCTAGGAGTAAGAAGACCTCTCTCCTTCAGACAAATAAAAATATTCTTAGATATAACTCTCTTCTCTTGCATTCAAAGTTGCAAAATTATCGTTCGTACATGCACTTTGAGTAATACGACTCTATTGTGTAAGTACACAAATTTACCCACCGTTACACGTGGTAATCTGCGATAAGAGACTGTATCCAACTATACTTAAATCTTAACTAACGTTGTAGAATATCCATGATATCCTGATTCCTGACTAACCGGTACAGAATTGCTCTTACTAGGGCTGTCAAAATGGGCCCAGGCCCGTTAACAGATCCGTTTGGACCCGTTAGTTATGGGTCTGGGTATACCCGTTTATCCATTAAACTTTCTATTGTCATACATTGCAAAAATTTGTGAGCTAATTTCTTAGAATTTAGACCTAAAATCAAATTAAATTATCTGGCACATAGAGATTTAAGATAAATAAATTCTATACCAGGCCCATTTATCTTTCAACATCGAATAAATAAGAAGCAAATCCAAGACCCGACCCATTTACCCATTTACCCGTTACCCTTATTGGGTCTGAACCGGATTCGGGTCTATTCACTTTGGGCATGGGTCTACCCAGACCCGAACCGTTGACAGCCCTAGCTCCTATTATGTGACAATAATGGCAAAAACGCTGACACTACATAAACATAAATCTTAGGATCGATATCCCTTCCATTATGCACCATTACCTGTTCTTGAATGGCAAGCAATTGTACGAGTATTTTTGCACCTCTTTTTACCTAGGGTCCTTGGGTGCACCATAAATATCATAAAACATAGTAAGTAGTCATAAAATGGTATTTTCTTTGTGCTTGTAATGCTGTAAATCGTTTCATATTGCTTATTTGTACATTTGGTGTATTGTAAATTACTGTATTTTAAAATTGTTTGACCTTCGCAATCATCTTTTTAGTTGATTTTGATTTTCAGTCTAATATCACTGTAAACCAAAATGAGTAATTTTAAAATCGATGAGTTTAAAATCTAATATTTTATTTTTGTTAGTTTTAAAATTGATGATTCCAAAAATCGAGATTTTACGGTATTTTGTGTCACGCACCAGATGAGCCTCTAGGAGAATTACATTAACTAATGTGTATGAGAAATATGATGATTATGGAATTTCACGTGTAATGAGGTTATGTGCACACATATCTCAAAGAAATATTGCACTTTTTAGTAGGGCTGCAAGTGGGACCAGGTTATCCCAGGTTAAGGTCAGTCATAATTTAACCCATCATAAGTACTCTTCAATCTGAATCCGACCCAATGTGAGTCTCAACCCGACCTAACATGAACACCAACTTTTTCAACCTAGCCTAACTCTAACTCAAAGTAAACTACGCCTAACCTGACTCAATCTAGTGTTAACACAAAGAATCATATAAAACATTATTTTATTTTATATAGTATACATGCTTTCTCAGATTTTGTTAATGTCATAATATTGACCCCAGGGGTTAACCCGAACCAAAAAGGTCAGGTCAAGCTCAGTCCAACCCGAACCAACCTGGGTTCAACCTGATCTGAATTTTGGGTTGACCCATTCCAAATTGCAGTCCTACTCCTTAGTAGTCCAAGGTTCTTTTCAATAGTCCGTTTTTTGTCAAAAATAAATAAATAAAAAATCTGCAAGCCTTTACTGGTTGCAGATGAGGGGATAAGGCCTCTCTCTCTAATATAGAGATGAGATGAGACACGTATGCGTCAAAATCACGCCATCAACACCACTTTTGTAAAACCACTAACAACCTACATAATATGTATACCATCACGCCAAAATCATAAAAGAAACTCTTTCGTAAAACCTTGTATGTGTGAACCGCATTATTTCATCACCTTGTATTATTTATCTAATGGGATGCCAACATATCACAAGGCTTGTGTCATTTTCTTCCATCCATCTATACTTAAAGCTTATCTTATAATTATAATAATTATATTATTTTATTTTGAGAAAGGTGATTACAGAGAGGATGCAGTAATAATATATAGACAGCTAGGCAATGTCGCAGTAAGAATAAGGAACTTACTAAAAATGGCACAAAATTTTCCAAAATGTCTGATAAAGGCATTATAAGTTCAAAATATCTAAAAAGGACACCCCTCCTAAAATGTATATTTACATAGAGCAAGAGCCATGTTTCTACTAATATACTACCTACAGTACCCTCAATCATTATACAAATAGATTGTTCTAATTTTGTTGATTATAAACATTTGCTATATATGACTAGATATAAATTTATGAATAATTATTAGCATGATTATGATTATTTTATTCATCAAATAAATTCAAAAGTAATGTTATTATTTTAACATATTTGTCCTTTTTAAGAGTTTAGGTACCTCTTCTCAACTTAAAATTTTAGAGAAATGACTTTCTTGATAGTTTCTAGTATATATATACCTATATCTATATATACCCCTTATGATTCTTTAATTACCTAAAAGGACATTATACCGTTAGGACAATCTATTTGTAAAACAATTGAGGGTATTTTGGATTGTATGTTAGAAAAAATATGACTTTTATGCTGTTTGAGTATGAACTTTGGATGTGGTATCCCTTTTAGATATTTTTGAACTTATGGTGTCCTTATTATATGTTTTAAAAGTTGTTCTGCCTTTTTCAATAATGTTACCTAGAAATGAAGTGCCACATATACCCAAATCAAGAAAAAAAAAACAGAGAAAAAATAACCATAAAATATTAAAAATACCATCTAGGTGATTTGGACTACTCAGTTCTAGCCATTGCCTTACCCTATATCTAATTGTTAATTCCGTTGGTATTAATTTAATCTAGACATTATGTCTAATAAAATGCTAGACTATGCTTGTTCACAGAGGATGGAGAGATTATCTGTATTGTTTTTGTACTGGTTTTTGAGACCAAAACTAATTTGAAATTAGAAAAATTAAGTCCTATTATTTTCCTTTCCATGTTAGTTAGGCTATTGAATTAGATTCCAATTTAGTTGACTCGGATCCAATCCATCATTTTGGATATATCTAAGAACTAGCTTAGACTCTAATAGAATCAGTTAGAACTAGGTACACTTCCATCCTGCTTGTAATTGTAGGTGAATTGACATCCTAGTAGACAACCATAACATGACTTCTAGATTTTGGTCATGGGAATTTATCATCTAATTATATATGACAAAAAATAGTTTCGACTAGTTAAATATTTTAAAAGTTTAATTGTATATCATACTTTTTATCACTCTTTTTATGCACTCATTGTGAGTCATTTGATCACTTAATCAAGTATTTCCCATCAAAGAATCAAAGTTACTTTTAACACAAATTGTTTTTACAACTACTACATTGAATGACAACATTTTTATTAAGTAATTGGAAGCCTACCGATGAGTGCGACAAAAAGAGTGGTCACCTGTGCAATATAATATCATTCCTCTCTAGATTAGTGCTCGGCATAACCTCTATTAGGGAATATTTTTGGACTTCCAACTAGTTATTTTAAGAGAGGCACTCGATTTTTGAAGCGATCAATGTACTTTTTTCATTAGTTTTGACTTTTAATCAAAGGCTGTAAACTGAAGTTTCTTAGATTGGAGTAAAACTAAAATTATTAAAAAGATTTAACTTTTATAACTATCCAAAATTAGTTATAACAACTTTCATTCACTATTTTCATGCTAAAAATAGGAGCCAAAAGTGGCTTCTAACTAATGTTGTGTTTGGCACAGCTTATTGGAAGTATCTTCACACTTCTATCTAGTTATTTTGAGAGAGATAAATTGGGTGTTGGAAGCCTCTTATATATAATATTTTAGTAATTTTTTGCTTCTAACTAAAAATTTTAAGTTAGAGTTTCTTAAATTGAAGAAAAAATAAGATTGCTAGGAGACTAGTTCCACTGAATATATTTAATGTTTAAAAGATATGTTAAAAAATAACTTCTATAAAAAGTTTCACCAAATACATCTTAAACAACTTTCAACTCCTAGATTTGATGAGATAAGATCTTCACTATTTCACCTCTAAGCTCCATGTATACTCACTTACAAAGATCAAGAGCGAATTAATTATTTTACTAAAAAAATAGACAAAATATCATATTCACATCCGGGCTTTACGAATAGGTACACACATGAGCTAAAAACAAAATTTAGAAAATTTCATCTCTCACATGATACTCTCTCCAACATTAGTACATTACCATCTGTTGGAGTGCCTTAAAATCACCATACAAAAATTATTACAATAAGTAGTGATGACTAGGGAGCTGTTAAACACCAAAAAAAAAAAAAAAAAAAAAAAAAGGCATTTCTCTTCCAACCCGCACCAGTGACCTGTTGGGAGTGACGGCAAGCTCGGCTTCGTGGAGAGAACCACGCCCGCCAGAATCGTGAACAAAGGGCTAAAACCCTAAACTGTGCAAGTCCGCTAGTGCCGGAAGAACCCGCCGAAACCCTAGAGCAGCCCCAGATAGAAGAGATGAGATCCGCGTGGAAGAAGGCTCTGCTCCTCCGGGGGCTTCCCTGGCGGATCTCCACAGCGGCGGGCTCGGCACCCTCGCCTCTCTCCCATCTCCAGGTGCGGCCCCCCTTCGCCCCAAACCCTACTCTCCTTCCTCGCTTCTTAGCGTGGGGGGCCGGGAGGGATCCCGCAGCCCGCCGCTTCTCGTCGGAACCGGCCGCCGTGGAGGCGAATGGCCCTGACCACTCCCATCTGATAGAGATCTTCTCGAGTCAGAGCGGTCCTGACGAGATCAAGGCGCGGTTGGAATCCGCCGGCGTCTCCATGGACCACGGCACCGTGAACTCCGTGCTCGAGAGCTTGGAGGAGAGCCCGGAGGTCGCCTGGCGGGTCTTCGGGTGGGTTGAGGAGACGAAAGATGCGATCTTGAGGTCGAAATCGTATAATTTGATGCTTCGGATCCTGGGCGCGGCGGGGAAATCGGTGGAGTTTTGGGAAATGATCGATACCATGAGGAAGAAAGGGTATGGTTTGTCCAAGAACACGTTTTCGAAGGTCTCCAAGAGTTTTGGTGAGAAGGGGATGGGTAAGGATCTTGCCCTGCTGAAAGAAATTTACGAGTCAAATACGCCAGCGAATTATGTGTTGAGGATGTCTGCTAGGATATCCAAGGTTCTGAGGGAAGGGGATGAGTTGGGGGATGCTGTTTGGAAAGAGCTGGAAGCGTTGGGTATTAATTTGTCCAGTGATTTGGTTGCTGCTGTCTTGGACCGTCTGTGCACGTACCCGACAAAGGCGTTCATGTTCTTCCGATGGGCCAGCGATAATCCATCTTTCACAGCTGATGGTAAGGTCTACAATGTGATGGCGAGGATTTTGGGAAGAGAGGATTGTGTCCAGGACTTTTGGGCTGTGCTGAAGGAGATGAAGGATGGTGGGCATGAATTGGAGACTGAGACTTTTGTTAAGGTATCGAAACGCTTTCATCAGAGGAAAATGATCAAGGAAGCTGTGGATCTGTATGAATTTGCAACATGTGGTGCAAAGAAGCTCCCACCTCGGGACTTGTCGTACGTCATACGGAAGGTGGTTGTGAGCAAGGAACTGGATTTGGCCTTGATATCAAGGGTCATGAGGGTTTTCAATGAGGCTGGGTATACTGCGAAAGGTTCATTGTTTAATGGGGTACTTAAGTCACTGGCCAGTGTTGGTAGGTTGGACAAGTGTGATAAGTTGCTGAAGGCCATGGAAGAAGGTGGCTTTGTGGCAAATGGTATTGTATATGACCGGGTCGTCACTGGATTGTGTAATGCTGGTAGACTAGATGAAGCTTCTAGATTCTTAGTTGAAATGGAAGGTGCAGGGTATAACCTTGACTCAAAGGCATGGACATCTCTAGTTCAGAGATACTCTTTGGCTGGTTTGACAGAGAAAGCATTGTCATGTTTCCAGAGTATGGTGGAAAGAAAGGGTGGTGAAAGTGCAGGATGCGCACTTGACGCATTGGTTAATGCATTTTGTCAAAAGAATAAGGATGTAGATGCGTGCAACGTTCTTGCCGAGATGGTTGACAGCAGGCAGTTGCAACCATGGCACAGTACATACAAGTTTTTGATCGGAAGGTTACTTAATAAAGGTAAACTGAAAGAAGCTTCTGGTCTACTTGGGTTGATGAAAGGGCATGGCTTTCCTCCTTTTGTAGATCCCTTTATTGATTACATCTCGAAATTCGGAAGTGGGGAGGACGCTATGGTATTTCTGAAGGCTATGACAGTGAAGAGCTTCCCTTCTATTGCCATCTTTATTCGAACATTTGAAGCTCTGCTCAAGGCAGGGAGGCATCAGGTGGCACATGATCTTTTATCTAAATCTCCAGGACATGTTCGTAGCCATGCTGACGTTTTGAGCCTCTTCTTCTCTTTGAAATCATCTGAAGAAATTTCAACCCCTGTACTTGCTTAGCTCATCTCAATTCTTCGTGTATTCTTTGTTTCCCGCGGATGACAAATGTTGATATCTGGGTGGCTTTGATATATTACTGACTTTTAAAGATCTGAATCACATCCACTGAGGTAAAATGTGGGTTCATTTCCTTTCATTTGATGTATGTTTCTCTATGACACCCAGTGAAATTGCATGTGAAAAAGTTTTGTTGAGTTGCTAAATAAAAGTCTGTCATGTTATCAGATATCTTGTTTTGCGAGCAATAATGTCTAGTTTTTTGAGCAGTAATGTCTAGTCTTTTTGAGCAGTAATGTCAGACCTACATTTGCCACCCTAGGCCTTTTCAGATTTTTAGCCTTATTCATGCAATTTCTTTCTGATATCATTCAATTCCTTTTTTACATCATTCTGTCACTTAGATGGGCTGTGACTGTAAGAATGTGGTGGTGCATAGTCTGTTTACTGTATCCATTTTTTTGATAGCTTATCATGCATCTCTCTGTCAGTGTATGTATCCCTTTGGTGGCTTATCTATGAGGAAAAATTGTATCCAACTTATTTTGTTTATAAAAATCATTTGAGTATCAAAAATAAAAATGAGAAGTATTGTCCTTAAGTTTTCCTGTCCCCTTTTCTGGACTCAAACTGATGTTAGGTTCTCTCTTCCATAAACCTAAGCTTTAAACATGAAGGTAGTTTTCTATGCATGAACTTTCACAATGGACATTGGGAGAACTACCGTTGTCCAAAGTTAACTGTATAGTACTAGGGATCAATTTGTAGAGTATGGTCATTAGGCTGGATAGAAGATTCTGCCAATTCTTGGTTTCTTCCTTGAACATTAATGCCCTTAGGTCAATGGAATACGCTATGATGATGATCATAGTAGTCAAGGCGCCGCTTAAGCGCCTGCCTAAACGGCGCCTAGGTGCCAAGGTGCCTTTAATGTTGCTAGGCAGTGGGCCGCCTTTGTTGGGTCCCTAAAAGGTGGACTGGGCAGCCACTTAAGCAGTCCAAGCGGCCTGCTTGGTCCATTCAAGCACCTAGCAGGCACCTGCCCCAGTTTAGCCCAATAAGGGTGAGGCTTGTTAAGTCCCCACTTATAAGCCCCTCGCCCTCCTTTGTCTGTTCGCGACAAAGCTAGGGTTTCTCCGCCGTTCGCCGGCCGCCCCTACTGTCATTCTCCCTCACCGTCGTCATCTGTCGTCCGATTTTGTACGACTCATGCCGTCACCTCGTCGTACCATCACCATCCAATAAGGCATGATCCCTCCCACTCTCTTAGTCTCTCAGTCTCTCTACCATACATAGGGCTGAAGCCCTACCCGCCCGCTCTCTCTCTCTCTCACACACACACAATCTCGCTCTCTATCTCTTTGCAGGGTTGAAGGCTGTCTCCCTCTCTCTCTCTCTCTCTACCATACACAGGACCAAAGCCCTGTCTCCCTCTTTTCTCTCTCTGTCTCAATCTCTCTCTTTGCCACATAGGGCCGAAGCCCTCTCTTCTCTCTCTCTCTCTCTCTCTTTGCCACACATTGTATAAGGCTGAAGTCTTGTCTCCCTCTGTTTCTCTTTTCTCTTCTCTCTCTCTGCCACACACTACATAGGGCTGAAGTGCTGCCTCCCTCTCTCTCTTTGCTTCTCTTTCTGTCTTTCTGCCACATCATATAGGGCAAAGCCCTCTGTCTCCCTCTCTAATCTCTCTATCTCTCTCTCTCTCTCTCACACACACACACAGACACACACACAATATCACATGGGTAGGGCCGAAGCCCCCCTCTCTCTCTCTCTCACACACACACATAGTCACAGTGGCCTGACCAACGTCCCTTCCTCTTTCTCTCTCTCTCTCTCTCTCACACACACACACACACACAAACACAGTGCACATTTGCAAGTTTTATTAATGTTTTCTAATTAATTCAATCCTTTTGTTGTTGTAAACTTGTAGTGTTATGTTTGTATAGTGTCTAGAAATTTGTTCATATTTAAGTATGAATGCATGATGTTGTTGTTATTTTTCATTTATATTGAAGGATTTATAATTAATACATTTACCATATATTTCAAGGAGGCGCTAAGTTACTTCTGAGACCCTACTTAAGCGACCACCTTAATGCCTAAGTGCTTAGGCACCCTGAGAATGCCTTTGGTTGCCTTGGCGTCTTGGCAACTATGGTGATGATGCTGGTGATGATCAAAGTTGTTGGTATCTGTTTTTCTTTTATTTTTAACATGTGACGGAAGAAAGAGAGAGGTAAAATAGAGGGTGTCAAAGAGGGAATGGTTTTAAGGTCCTTACCAATATCTAGAATCTTAGTTTCGTATGAAATTTATGGTGCACAAAACTACATAGGCTTCAGTAGGCACCATTGAAAATCTTTTTTATTCTCTGAAAGGGAAAAGAGTGTACTTAGCTTTTTATGCAATTTGAATGAGAAATGCATATGAATGACAAAAATGCCCACAAAGTTTTTTTTTTTTTCACTTTCTTGAGTTTCTTCTTTTCCCCGAGTGTGGAGAGAGTAAAAGAAAAAGAAGTACAAACAATGTCTGGTGCCAAATGGATATGCAAAGTTCTTAAAATTACTTGGTATGCAAGACAAACACATGGACATAAAAATATTCAAAGAAAGATAGTGTCTATCACTCCACATGCTGTCAGCTGGAGTATATGGAAGGAAGGCAATGATGCTTTATTCCGGGGAAGTAAATCTTACACAGAGTACACCTGTCGTAGAGATATTCATTTTCTCTTTAATTGGAGCTGATTTTTGTTACACATCCCGTTAAATAGTTTGAGGAAGGAGCTCAATAATTCTGCTGTGTAATTTTCATTTGTTTCTTTAGGAAAGGCATCTCGCCAATCCTTTTGGTTGTACCTCCTCTATTTATGCATCAATAAAATTGGTGGTACAATCCACTACTCTATCTCCAAAAAAAAAAAGAAAAAAAAATCAAAAGTCAAAACCCAACATGAGTTATCTTGCACTAATGTCTTACTTTCTCAATTGTATGCTACTTTTGTCTATAGTAAACTGAAGTATTATCATGTCTGGTGCTGAATTGATAGGCAATGCTCTCTATATTGCATTATACTTGTGACATACGTATAGAGACAAAAGTATTGAAAATCTGTCAAGTTGTCTTGCACTAAGAAAAGCCTTACTTTCTCAATTATATGCTATGTTTTTGTCTATAGTAAACTGAAATACTATCATGTGTTCAAAAGTTGAACAAATCATTTCTTGTGTGGTTGCAAATGATAACAGTAAACTGATAATCTGTCCTTCGAAGGTCATAGAAATTTTGTGTACATGCATTTTGGGATATGGAGAAAGATGCTGGCTTTATGCTTTTTATTGCTGATAAGGGAAAGGAAGTATCTACTTGGTGTTTGAGTATCCTAGTACCTGCTTATATCATTAACATAATAAATTTGATAAGAAAGCAAATATAATAGTTAATATATTATCAGCATTGTTCAGACTTGGTCAGTTGTTATGGGTTCTCGAGAAATCCTACATCCATTCTGCCTTTACTTCAATACCCTCTTCCCCAAAATATGATCCTATTATCTTCTTGCCTTTCCCTAATTTGCTCTCCCTTTGCAGTCCTTGTCCTCCCTCCTTTCAATTTTTGCCAATCCCCTCATCAGCTCCCTCCCTTTCAGTGAGACCTCCTCTCCCTGGACAACTCCCTCCAGGACACACACACTTCATCCCTTCTGCTTCTCTTCCCAACCTAGAAACACCTCCTACGGGAACTAGAAGTCGTACGCACAGGAATAAGACCAAAATTTATAATGTTATTCATTTATGCATGTTGTGTATTGGGAAGCAAAAATTCTAAACGCATCGACTTTTGATAAGTTGAAGGATATGGATAATGTAAAATATGGAAGGATAAAAATAAGGATAAGTATTTGACTTAATAGCATAGTTGTCAAGGTGGTAAGGCGATGCAAGTGTTCTTGGGCTCCCCGAGCACCTAAGCGCTTAGGCGCCCACCTAGGCGGTGCCCAGGTGGCTACTTCCTAATAATGTAGACATTAAGGTGAAAACTGCAAGAAAATAGTACTTATGATATTGACATGACAATTAATATTGATAAGACATTAAAATTGTTGGTAAAGACCACAATTTTCTTTCAAAAAGGCATTGCATTAATATTGCACTAGTATTACAAGAAAATAGCACTACTTATCTGCAGAATATGACAAGAAAACATCGCTAAGAATATTTTTAGGATAGTGCCATGAGTCGGAGATGCCCTGCGGCACTGGAAGTCTTCCCGGCCACAGGCGCTAACCGGATTCCTCCGGGGAGGAGGATGGTGGGGAGCTCCAGCTACTGGCCTTGCTGGTCCTGCAGTCTGAGGGGGCATGGATGGCGCAACTGTCCATCTAGGCGTCTAAGGTCTTTTGTTGAAGTGGTGAAGAGCGGAGTGCTCCCTACTCAGAACTAGGCCTTTCGGAGGTAGGGGCCTTCAAAGGAGAGAAGGAGGAGAAGGGATGTTATCGAGGTCTCTGTGCCGGAATTGGAAGCTCTCTCTGCTAGGAGACTCCTGGTGCAGAGAAGTGTTAAGGTGTTGGCAATCGACGGTCCCGGTTCCTCTGAGACTGTGAGAGATCTTCTGCGAGAAAGGTGGCTGGGCGAGGAGTGGGAGATCTTTCAGGTGGAGTCTAGGCTCTGTCGTATGAAGAAGAGAACAGAGGAGTTGCTTGATGTAGGGATTTGGATGGGACGGGGGGTGGTTTGTAAGGCGACGAAATGGGATCATTTTGCTTTTACCTATCCCTCACTTAGGCCTCTGAAGGGTTGGGATCAAACTAGTTGGTGTGCCTCTATTGTTGATGGAAGAAAGTGTGATTCGAGGGCTGGTTGCAGACTTTGCCGATCCTGTGCCCCCTGTTTCTTGGGCCTTTTCGAAGGGGTCACCGATGGCAATTTCCTTCTCTGCGAGGGTGGCTTCATGGTGGAGCGTCCCGGAGGTAATTCGGACGACAGTGGAAGGCTCTCATATAGTCATCAGAGTGGTGGTAATTGAGGAGGAACACGGTGGCGCTGCTGCGGTGGACCGGCTAGGGTTTCTAGGCGGCTACAGGCGGGAGGAAGATGATGACCTCAGTGCACATGAAGGGCACATGCCGGGTCAGCCGATTTCAAAAGTTTTGAATCGACTGCCCTTTTTTCGCAAGAGCCCGGTTCGATCCTATGTGGTACTTGGTAGGAGCCACGGGTATACCCATGAACTTACCCGATAGCCTCTCTAACCGTTCCCCCGCGATCCGGCCCACCACTGCCCATCTTCCTCGCCCGACAGGTCAGTTGGGTGGTCTATTCACCACGGTGCCCATGTAGGCATGCCAAGGGAGTGCTCCCGCCCATGCTCGTAGGCCTCTGGCCATGGGGGACTCGCAGGAAGAGGAGCTGGATGATGGTGCCTCCCCCATGGAGACAGAGCTGACCTTGATATGCATGCAATTGGGTCCGGTGGCATTGGATGACTCTCGTCCCTAGGTTCATGCAGCCCTACCTAGTGGGGGGGGGGGTCCCTTGGTGCAGGTGGATGCATGCGCTTGGTGTTCTCCTTACACTTTCTGCCACGGCTATTGAAGGTCGCAGCGGATGTGAGGTTATGTGACCTTGAAGTGCCGGCAGTTGGGTCTGGTAGCCTCGGTTGATTCTCATCCCTAGGACTACGCAGCCCTGCCTAGTGGGGGTCTCCTGGTGCAGATGGATGCATCCGATGGTTTCCTCTCCCTTTCTGATTCGGCTACTGAAGGCTGCAGCGGAGGTGAGGCCCATGGAATCGTAGCTTCCAGAGGATCTGTAGCCGCTATCCCCCTTCATCCCTGGCACTGCAGTCCTTACCATTGGTAGAGGGGATGGCTCAGGCGATTGTGGATGCTTCCCCTGAGGGAGACTCCATAAGGGGAATCACAGGTGAAGTAGGAGAGGAGGTTGCTGTCGAAGCTCAATAGGAGACTGCCGGGTGTATGGAGGATGATTGTGAGAAGGCTGAAGTCAAGGAAATTCTCCATAAAGTGGAGAAGGTGGTAGAAGCCCAAGCTAAGGAGGTGGCTGCAATCATTGGGGTATCTTTTAAAGGAGTCGAAAAGGATATTCACTCGGTCTTCTATAGACTTCAAAAAAGGTGGCAATTGGGGGTGGCTAGGGGTGTTAGGGGAGGAAAGTCCAGCAGGAGAGAGGGGAAGGGTGTAGCCATTGAAGAGAGGGGTGAAGGAGAAGAGGGAGTGGGGGATGGGTGCTTTATCAGTGCCCATGAAGATTGTCTCTTGGAATATCAGGGGTTTAGGGGGAAGGGAGAAGAGGAATGCAGTGAGGGATTTGATTAGGAGACTAAGAATTGACATTCTGTGCATCTAGCAGACCAAGTCTGAAGAGGTGGATGAGGAGTTTTGGAGAGACCTTGGTGGAGCCAGGCTTAATAAGGGTGTGATGTCTCTGGCTGTGGGCCATTCTGGGGGGGGGGGGGTTGCAATCCTGTGGAATGAGTATGAAGTGGGAGAGGTGAGTAGGCAAGTGGGGAGGTTTGCTATCACTGTCTCCTTTAAGTGTATTGAAGTCTTGAAGACAACTTCATGTGGGATTTTGTTGGGATTTATGGTCCCCAGGGGAGGGAAGAGAAGAAGCTTATGTGGGAGGAGTTGAGCAGCTGGCACTCTCTGTCTCGCAGGCCTTAATGCGTTGCAGGTGACTTTAATGCAATTACTTCTCAGGAGGAGAGGTCGGAAGGAGTCTCCAACTTGGGACTATGGAGGATTTCAGGTTGTTTGTCCATCTTAATGCCTTGATTGATGTGGCTATTGATAATGCTTTCTTCACTTAGTCTAATCTCAGAGGCTTAGCCTTGTTATTCCAGACTTGACATGTTTTTGGTTTCTATTGACTGGGAAGGACACTTTCCCAATCTTAGGACTTCTTGCATGCAGAGGACAGTAGCAGATCACAAACCCATTCTCTTGAACTCCAAATTTTATTTTCATCGGAGGCCACTGTTTAGGCTGGAGAAATACTGGGTGATGGAGGATAGGTTTATGGATGTTGTTTCTCAGGTGTGGAAATCTTAGTCAGAGCCGGGGTCTACTATGGCTACTATGGTCAGAATCTCAGGAAGTTATCCCATGTCCTCTTGAAGTGGGGGAAAGAGAGGAAATTTCTGAGAAGGAAGACAAAAATAGAATTATGGAGCAAATGCTAGGTCTTGATGCTTTAGAAGAGGTTGGTTTATTTCATGAGGATGACATCAAGTTGAGAGATAAGCTTCAGAAAGAGTTTCATGACACTCTTGCTAAGGAGGAGGTCTACTGGAAGCAGAGGTCAAGGAATAGGTTGGTGGTGCTTGACTAGTCATATCTCGTCATACTATTCCACTCTTTTCTCTGAGGAGGATCTGATTAGACCTTCTTTTATTGGTGGTGCTTGCCTTGTTATTTCAGAGGAGGAGAGGGCTGAACTTCCTGCCCCTGGTTCCATTGATGAGTTGAAGACTATTTGTCTTCTCCTTGTTGAGAGACAAGGTTTCCTGCTTTTGTTCTTCCGACATTGTTAGGAAGTGGTTCATCTGCTCTTGCTTTAGGCTATGCTGGAATTTCAGGAGGGGAGATCCCATCTCAGAGGTATTAATAAGACTTTTCTTGTACTTATCTCTAAGCGGGAAGGAGTTGATAGTCTGGCCGAATTTAGATCCATCTGTCTTCTCAATGGTGTGTATAGGATTATATCTAAGGTGTTAAACATCAGGCTGGAGAAGGTCATTGGTAGATTGGTGAGTGCAACTTAAAGTGCTTTTATCAAAGGGCAAATTCCTAAAGGTTTTCTGGTGGCTCATGAATGTTTGCATGCTATGAAACAACAACGGAAGAGTGGCCTAGTGCTGAAGCTAGATTTGAAAAGGCATATGACAAAGTTAATTTGTCCTGTCTGTTTGATACTCTTATCAAGATGGGATTTGGTGATAAATGGGTTTCTTGGATTAGAGCTTGTATTTCCTCGACGACTTTGCAATTTTGGTCAATAGGATGCCTACTTCCTATTTCCCTAGTGGGAGAGGCCTTAGACAAGGTGATCCGTTATCCCTTCTACTTTTTCTCATTGTTGCATAAATACTTAGTCGTATGTGAGAGCAGGGGAAGCGGGACTTGTTTCTGGTTTCAAAGTTGGGTCTCTTGGCAGACCAATCACCTATTTGCAATATGCTGATGACACCATTATTTTCATAGAAGACTAGGTGTGCACTGCTCGGTTGATCCCTGAGTTGCTGGATGAAGTAACTAACTGAGGGTTAATTTCCAGAAAAGTGCTGTGTTTGGTATTAATTTGTCTGAGTCAGCAGTATCCAGAGCAGCCACTATTTTGGTTTGTCAGATTGGCTGTTTTCCTGTTACTTACTTGAGGCTCCCTCTCTCTACATCCTCCATTAGAGCTAATGATTGGCAGCCAATTGTCCATAAATTCCAATCTCGTTTGGGGGGGGTGTGTGTGGAAAGGACACTTGCTCTCTTATGGTGGACAACTGACTCTTTGTAAGCCCGTGCTTGATAGCCTACCCATATACTTTCTAGCCATTTTTAGAATCCCCAAGTCTGTGGCTTCCCAGCTTGAAAGCATTCGTAGCAGATTTTTTGGGCAGGGAGTTAGGATGCAGCAAGATGAGGATATGATATCTGTTGGGGACGAGTCACTAAGCCCCACTTTGATAGCAGAATGGGTTATTCGGAATTACCTAAACCGTATTGCTTATACCAAAATAAGGGGCGTTTCACTTTGACAGTGGTGTGGGGCCCACCGGCGGAATAGGGAGAATAAGCATTTCTTGGGTCTTGGGTGGAATTGGTTATTCTGCTTATTCAAGGAATAAGCAATTCTGACGAGTATAACTAAAGCATATCAAAGTGGAATTAGCCTTATTCGTGGAACAAGGAGCCTTATTCTTCCCTTATTCTATCATCAAAGTGGGAATAAGTGTATACAAAATGGTGAGCTTGGTATTAAAAATATTTGAGACTTCAAACTCTCCTGTCTAAATGGTTATAGAAGCTTGGTACAAATCATCCTGGGCTTTGGAGTGACGTTATTAGGGAGAAGTATTATTCTTCTAGAAGAGTACGGGACTTCTGTCTTCAGGTAGAGAATAAGACATCCCAAGTGTGGAAAGGTGTGTTGGAGGCTGTTGATGCTATCTTGGCTGTTTCACGTATTGTTGTAGGAGATGGCAGGGTTTACATCGTCCCTACCCTCTAAGGGGACTGTTTTTTGTGGTGGCTGGTTTTGTACGCCACACTTTGGGCTTTATGGTCAAAGAGAAACAAGCGGATCTTCAGGAAGGCGGCAACATCTTTGAGTAGCATTGTTTCTTTTGTTTCATCTAGTGTGAGGGAATGGATGAGAGCTTGATGTAAAGATTTTGTGGATTCCTCCTCCTTTTTTGTGCTTCTGGAGGATCCCCCTTGACTCTCTTCCTGGGTGTGTTTTAGAGGGGATTTTTTAAGAGCTTTTTTCCCTTACTTGTAAATGTTTTACCTTTTCATTTAATAGATACCTGTGGTATCATCCACTTTCCAAAAAAAAGAAACACCACTAACAAGCTACATAATATGAGACTAACATTGACATTAACATGAGAATTGCACACACACACATACATATATATATATATATATATATATATATATATATATATATATATATATATATATATATATATATATAGATAGAGAGAGAGAGAGAGAGAGATTGAAATTAACAAGAAATTAGAGAGAGATATGGACATTAAGATGAAACATGTAAGAAAATAAAACTATTATGACATGGCATTAATTTTACAAGGAAATAGCACTAATAAGCTGTTTAATATACAAGAAAATATCACTAACAACTTTTTGAATGTGGATAGTACCACTTGTATTATAAAATTGAAAAGTGTAAATGTACAAAAAAGGAGGGAAAACAACAAAATTCCCCCTATACAAAACACCAAGAAGGTGGAAGCCCCCATTCATCTCTCCCACAGAATACAAAAGAGGGAGGAGTTACCAGAATTCAAGTTACAACGAAAGCCCACTCTTTAACCTTACCACAAAGAAAATCAAAGATTCTACGAAGGGTAGCTGCTTCCCTCCTGAAAATCCTATTGTTCCACTCATAGTAGTCAATCCCGTCCCGGTGAGAAAATGGGACGGGACAGGTTCTGGTCTGTCCCAGTGTGCGTCTTGGTCTGCCCCGGCCCATCTCGGCCAGTCCTGGTTTGTCTCAGTCCGTCCTGGCCTTTCCAACCAGAATTTGTATTTTTACATGAGATTTTTCCAAGTACTTAAGCTCTTTATAAACTTATTTTGGGAGGTTCATTTGATGAGTATACTTATTTATAAACCCATATATCTATCTTCAATGTTTCTATTGCATTAATTTTGTATTATTTATATGTTTATTTTTAGATTATTTATTGCATACGTATGTTTTATATTTGTTGGCATATGTATAGAAAAAAATTCGGGACAGGACACCGGAACTGTCCAAGACACCGGAATGTCCCGTCCAAGTAGAAAAACGGGACAGGGACTGGGACGGGTTTGACAACAATGGTTCCACTCCATCCAAAGTGCCCAGATAGTCGCGTGGAGGATCATCCACCATAAAACCCGATCTTGCTTCAACTTCCAAGGTCTCCCCCCAATGAGAGAAGAAGACTCTCAAATGAACTACCGCGAGAGCAGTCAGCATGGAAGAGATCACCAATCAGTTGCCAAACCTCCCTTCAAAGGAACACAAAATAAAAAGGTGTTCCAAAGATTCCTTATCCTCCCTACATAGACTGCACCCAGTGTTCATATCTTGTATGAATTGAGCCAGCCTATCACAAGTAGGGAGCTTGTTGATGGAAGCTCTCCATAAGAGGAATTGCACCTTAGAGGGGCTTTTGACCCACCATACTACAGAGAAGAACTGAAACCTGCAACCCCCATTGGAAATGGTAGATTATGCCGTCTTAACGGAGAAGTAACCTTTCTTATCCCACCTTCACATGCAGCGATCCTCCGAATCAGGCACTACTTGGATCAACTGAAGCCATTGAAGCATCCGAAGCATATCTCCCAGCTCTTCCTTGTAGATTTCTTCTGAACAAGGGGCACCAGGATGATTGTCCCCCCCGTTACATCAACCACCTGAGAGACCCTGGCGTTCTGCTACAATAAGATATCAAACAACTAAGGGAAAATGTCCCGCATCAGTTGAGATGTGCACTAAACATGCTCCTAGAATAAAGTCTTCTCTCCATTGCCAATTACAACAATTGATCTTCCTTGAACACTAGCACTAATAAGAATACCCTTCCACTGGAGACACATTATAGAGAAATAGTACTAACAACTTACTTAATATGAGACTAACTGATGCGGGACAACAAGGGAGAAACTTGGATGAATGGCTCGGAGGCCCAAGGGAGAAAGAAGAAGATAGATAGAAGGTGACGAACCAGGGAGGAAGAAAGGGGGTGGGGGGTGGAGGAAGAATACGAACCCAGGGTCTTCTCACCCCTTCACAAACGACCCTTCACGGGTCCATTCGCACAGAAACGCACACAACGGCATCCCTTTTCATTCCAATCATCATTGGCATTTCCAAAAGGGAGTACATAGGACATATATAGGCCCCTAAAAGGAAGCCCTAATAGGAAAATTACCAAGTTATCCCTAAGACTCCTAAAATGACAAAAACATGCAGAAAAATTAAAGAAAATAGAAAAGACATCAATTGGGCCTCTAATAGGCCAAACAAAATACAACATGGACCTTTGACTTTGTTTCTCTTGTTCTTGGATTCCCATCACTAACTTTGACATTAACGCGCGCGCGCGCGCGCGTGAGAGAGAGAGAGAGAGACTTTAACACAAAAATTAGAGAGGGAGGAGGGAGGGAGGGGTCAAATATAAAAGATTTAAGGATCTGGTCACGTCTTGGTCTGCCTGGCCCGCCTAGCCCTGGACTGCTTGATCTGCCTAGGCGGCACCTTGGGTCACCTTTCCAAGGCCAGTAAGGTGCATTGATGCCTAGGCTTTCAAAAACGCCTTGCCGCCTAGGCACCGCCTAAGCATGCACCTTGACAACTATGCTTGATAGGTATCGTGTTGTATTCATATTCTTGCTAATTGCATTTGAGGTGTTCAAAACTTCAACACCACATGGGCATTACACATCTTACTTAAACAAACTCGAGCTTTATATTTTCAATGGGAATCGGCAAATTCATGTCTTTCTGATCTATGCTATGAAAAATGTATATGGCTTCGATCTATCAATTCTTCAGGGTGTTTGTGAGTCAATGCCTCTTCTGTTTGATTTGTGGTGGCCATATTTGCCAAAATGTCAACTCCTTCGTGGGCATATCTATAGGTGTGATTACCAGCGCTGAAAATGCTGTAACAGATGTTGGCTGTCCTTGGTAACTTGGTAATAAGTTCTAATACCAACACTGCGGATTATTGTTCTTTGGTTATCATGGTAGAGTCATGCTATCCAAAGTTCATCCTCTTAGTTTCTGATGAGTGCACAGGAATGGCCACCCCATTGCATGATTCCTGCATTGAAACTATAACCCATTATTTTGGCCACTCCTTCCTGTTATTAGTTGTTTTTGTTTTTTGGTCCTTTAAAAATGACGTCGCAACTTTATCTTATTTTGATCTGTAGTCCTGTCAATGTCTAATCTTAATAAATAATATCGAGGAAACAATTTTGCTCATTTAACTTGGTGGCTTCCTGCTATTAATGCTTCCTATATTTAAAAATATCAATAAATTAACTGCCTTTTCCCTGGAGAGAGTTCGATCTCGTCTTCTTCCTCACCGGTCTGTTTGTTTCAATTCTAGAAACATCATAACACTCCCAGGTAGCCATTTCAGTTTAACATGTGGTATGTGGTTTTCCGAACATTGGCATTCATTATCCGGATGGAGATTATTTGATTTTATACGGGACAGGCTTCTGGCTTATGAAAATGATTTTGAGAAGTTGAGCCTCCCATGTTACAAATTCCATGGATTTCTGTAGGAATATCTGTACCTCCAAACACTCATTTCTAGCTTTGTAGAGCACACTTTCTCAAAGGCTCCTGGATGTGTATAGGGGGCTTTTGATGAGGGTCTTTTCACTGGAGGAGCAAGCTAACGAAATGCAACATGTATATAATTCATCAGCCCAGTGGACAATCTCAATTGACAGGGTTGTGGGTGTATGCCCTTGCCTACACTTGGTCTGATGGGCAACACAGTTCGCTAACACAAGGGAATGCCAGTGACTTGCAAAGGAAATGTTTCCAATTTGAGCACATCTTGCTGTAGGTTCACTGTCACAACAAATATTTTGTCGAAGCTGTGGTGAAAAGTCTCTGGTGCCAGTGTAAAAGCAGCCTTCTGAACTCAGTCAATTCATTGCTATCAGGTTCTAATTCTTGAGTTTGGATTGGGAGTGTTAGGGTACCTACAGTTTAGAGTGAATTATGGATTTAATAGAGACATTTCTGCTTTTTTCAATTGATACTTGTTAGTAAATGCATGTATAATATGCGTATTATATGCATCCGAACGTACGGAATAAAAATACGTGTCTGCCGTCTCTTTCCTATATACGCATCTTTTTAGCTGGTGGCGTACAAAACACATATATGCGCGTTTTAAACGGGTGATTAGTACGGGCATTAATCCAATCCCAATCGTGTTGCAGCACCTCTCTCCCCCCAAATGCCAACACCTTTCTAGTTTCTACAGGCGGAACACCGCGGCGCTGCCCCTCCCTTTAACCCTAGCCGGACTCCTTTTCTCCCTCTGTAGCTGCTCTGAAAGTGGAGGCATACAAAGCTCCCCGGCTGAGAGCATCCAACGATCAAGGCCTCCGGTTGCCGTAGCCCCCTTCCGGCCTGTCGGTGTCATCCATCCCACCAGCACCTAGCAGCTGCAAGCCACCAGCAGCAGATCACGGCTACCCAATGCTGATATCATGGGTGACAATGGCCTGCCTCATGTCATGAACTTCCCAGAAAACTGTTTGTGTACAGGTCGCTGAACTTGAACTCAGGGATTAGAGGACCGGACCCCAAGCTTCTTTCCCCAAATACTCTGAAAGTTTCTATTTTGATCATTTGATGTTCGGAAGATTAAAGTTTTTTTTTTTTTTTAATTTACAAGTGTTGTGATCATAAGGAAGAAAGTTTCCTTTTAAAATTTGTTTGTGTCTTACTCGACGGCTAGGAAATTCAGGAAATTATGAGGATATATCTTTATGTCTTTGTTTTTTGCCCATATTGTTCATTTCGAATTTTCTTAAGGGAAAATTGCCTTGCACTCTTTGTCAGGGGACTCAGGTTATTTCCTCCTCTTTGTTAGAAAACTCCTTGTCCCGTTCGTAGCAATAAAGGTGCGCACCAAATGAATTATTTTTTTTCAAATCTTGTCATTTGATCTTTAATAGGATGACGTAAAAAAAGTAATAATAAAAAAACGCTAGGCTTAGCCCGTTTTGTCCTTTGTAGGGCTTTATTATCTTATTTTTTTATTTTTTATTTTTTTAATTCATAAAAAAAGATCGAATGGACGAGTAGACCCTACTGGGGACTACCTCCCAAAATACTTTTTAAAAATAATAAGTATAATTTAACATTTATACTATAATACTTTAAAAATTGACTCTTTAATAACTTAGTACTTTCACCTTAAAATATTAATATCATAAGTGTTAAAGACTTGATGGATGATTGGGCATGTGATTTATGTAGTGTCTGACCTAAAGAATTTTTAAAAAAATTTGTTTTATATTTGCTACGACGCCCTGTGATGTGGTGTACTATAAGGAGATATTGCAACAAGTATTACTTCTCTAAATTTGGGGGAATCGTTGCTTCTCAAATAACAGACGAAGTTGCTCCCTTTGTCGTAGAGGGAGGGAGGGGGACCCATCCAAGTTGCGCAGCTTTGGGTGGGCACGGGTAATAGAAGAATTGGCGGCATGCATGTCAAGAGATCCATAGGACCACAATGTAGTTGCATTGACAACATGGTGCATTATTCATGTAGATGGATGCCCTAGCCATTGATAATGTAGTTGAGTTGTCATGCCCAACGAGTCTATCGCACTTGTTGTAGGTGGTAGCAAATCCTTAGGAACTTACGCTTTAAATTATGGCAATACCTTGAGGGCCAACATTTTGCTAGCCAACTCTTGTGCCACCTATTAAAAAACATCTTTGAAGAGAGAGAAAAGAGAGGTGGAAAAATCAGCCCTCCTCACCTAGATATGCTAGAAAGATTGATCCATTTTGCTAGAAAGGGATAGAGGGGACCTAATGCTCTCCTTCAGACCTCATGAATCTCCTTTCTCTCTTCCTCTACAGTCCATGTACCCTACCCACTTTCTCCTTCCCACCTCTCTGCACTAACAATAAGTTGATTGTGCAAGAGATTTGCTTATATTAGGGCCATGCGGCCCTTATAAGTTCCCCTTGGCAGCATTTTCGGCAAGTGGCTCCCTTATAGGTTCAACAGGATCTGTTGGTCGCTACGGCTCTCTCTATTTTCATCTTTTCATTTGGGAAGGGGAAGGAGGCGGACACAATTGGACAACCAATGGGTTAAACTGATCTAATGGGCTTTCGAGCTAGGCCTAACTTTAATAAATGCTGTCAAATTTCTTCGTACGTATAAGAAAAAGAGTAGAGCAATACTCGCTGCAACGCCTTCTGCTGCAATGGGGACAATGCGGTAGTTTTTTTTTTTTTGAAATTTTTTAAGGTCGAGTCCACATATCTTACATGTTCGTATAATCTGATCTTTTATCAAACAACTAAAAAAATTCTACAAAAATAAAAAATTGAGTCCCAACGAACAAAAAGAAATATCCTTAATAGGCCTAGCCTAATAACAATTTTGATTTTCTAGATTTTTTTTGGATCGTCTAATTGGAGATCTAGTTGTACGGACATATAGGGCATGTGAGGTCCCACCATAAAAAAATTCAATTTTTTTTTTTTGAACCTACTGCAATGGCCCCATTGTGGCAGGGGGAGGGTTGTAGCAACTTTAAAGGGGCATTTGTACTCTCTGATCTTTGATCAAATAGTTAAAACATTAAAAAAATAAATGTTTAATTTTTTTTGAATTTTTTAACTATTCAATCAAAGGTCGAATGATATATAGATGACTCCCTTAACATTGCCCCATCTCCTTAACTTTAGTAAAAAAAAATACACTTGTTGCTACAGTCATATGATTTAACCCAATCGAACAGCTGCTTATTTGTGGTGCTGCCGCTTGATCGGACAATATGGATGACTCTTTTAATATTACCCCCACTCCCCTGAGATAAAAAAAGAAAAAGAAAAGAAAAATCTGTTAGACAGCCACCTACTTACGATGTAGTACTGTTGCAATGCAAGTGGTGCAGTAAGTGTTGTTCTAAGAAAATATCCTTTTTAAGTGGATAGCACACTCGCATGAAATGCGTGCTCTTATTTCTAGAACCGTCCACGTTCACTTGAACATGGACGCAGTTCACGAACTGGCCCGTTGGGAAGTCCATCAGTACATCATCAGAAAGTGGCCCAGATTCCATGCACCACGTGAAGGTGACCAAGTCCACTGTCCCTATTATTTTAAACTTCTCTTCATTTATTAGCATTATACCAACTCTGGATGTTGTAAGTTATGTGCTAATATGAAAATTTTTAAAATAGATGAAAATAAAATTTCTGATTTTAAAATCACCTATTTAAAAATATATATATATTTTATTTTCAATAGTTTCGGATTGAAAAAGAGTACGATATGAACAACTGATTGTAGAATACAACACTTTAGGATATTCCAAATGTAACACAATGCTGTAAAACAAGTTATAACACTCTAAAATATCATTTTACGGGATTTTACAATAATTAGGGGATTTTATGGCACATCAAACGACGCCCCTTTATTCTCGGTGAATAATTTTGATTTAAATATTTTAAGATTTTTTACATATATACCTCTCAAAAACACCGTAATTGCATGTATATCCTTGATTCTCATATATTATCATCAATACCCCTGCAATCTTCAAAATGCTGCATTTATGTCCCTCCCGTCAAACTTAGGTTGATTTCAACGAAATATGTCAAAAAAATTGTATAAATCATGACATCATTGGAGGTATCAGGGTACAAAATGCAAGATTTTAGTATAGTGAGGGGTATATATGCAAAATATTAATGAATTTAAGGATATTTATGCTAAACCATTAGATTGAGGGATATAAAATGCAACATTTAGAAGATTGCAGAGGTATTGGTGATAATATGTGAGAATCAAGGGTATACATGAAATTATGATGTTTTTGAGGGATATATATGCAAAAAACCCAATATTTTAATATGATATTAGGTATTCAGCGATGCAGATAGATGAAAGGAAGAGATAAATCTGTCCCAAACACCAACAGTTTGGACTTTGGAAAAGCCGTAAAGAAAAGTTGCTGACAAGAAAAGTAGAGCATAAGAATCCAGCCCTTTTTTTCACAATTATGTATTTAAACTAACAAGCCATGTAATTTTGTCAAATATCATAATTAATTTGATGTTTTAGTCAACCCTATACAATAAAACGTGATAGGATGTAAGGGTATGATTAAGTTTTTTTTTTATGACGATTTTGTGGCCTTGGCCTGTCCATATGCTGACGATTTTTGGAAGTATCTTTATCTTTTCCGTTTTACAAAGTGTATTCTTATTTTGTTTGTTTCTTTTGTATTTGTGTTCTTATATTGTCCTTCAGAATTATCCAGGAAGGATAAATAAAGCTTTAGTTTCAAATTTCAACATGGTTGCAATTATATTTTTGTGGTCAAAATACCGTGAACTCCAACAAAATATGTTCATGTCTATAACACGATGTAGTGAGATCTGGTCTCTAGCCTTTCACAAATCATTAGGCAGTAATGTTCTCTCTTAACAGTGATGAGGGGAACTAAAGAAGGGGGTAATCTGTCTCAATCCTCAAACACCACCAGCTTTGAATTTTGGAAAAGGTAAGGGAAAGTTATTCTATAACCCTTCGCTTTCAATACATAAAATTGGTTTTTATATCATAGTGCATAAAGCATAAAACATAGCATAAGTTAATCTCCTTTTTTATAATTACATGATTAAACTGTATTATTATGCAATCTAATTTTGCAGGTATCATAACTTGATATTTTCTTAATAAATTATGAAATGATAGGATGAACAGTTATTATTAAGTCTTCTTTAGGAATTTTTATATACATATTTTTGTAAACTATTGTATTTATATATGTACTCCTGACTCCCAGGTATTGTTACCATATTCTCGACACCTTTGTATCAAAAGTTGTGGTTATATTCATGCATCAAAATATCATAAATTCTAATCCAATGTGTCAAAAAGATCCTGTCAACACTGGTGAAGCTAAGGGCATATACACAAAACTTTCAAAACTTCCTGGCATATTCTAATGAAGCACACAATATTTTGATGGAACAATATAACTATAATTTTAAAAAAGATATCGGAAATATTGTCGATGTATAATATGTGAGAATAAAAAATCTAGATACAAATATAACGATTTATAAGAATATATATACAAAAATCCCTTTCTTAAAACAATTGTTGTGACCTTGGTCTGCCTATATACAGAGGGTGAATCTGGAGACAACCCCCCACTGCCAGAAACTTGGCCCTCAACTGAGATTCCTCCAACTCGGCTCCAACACTCCTCTCACAAAGAAGGGATAATGAGGCAAAAAGCAAGTTTGGATAAAGACCGCTGATGACAACTAAAGTCTATCAAACTATACTGTAGTTTCATCATTATCTTTATCGTTGTAAAAAGCATATCTTGCAAGCCAAAGTCATCTTGCAAGCTCCCAGGGCTAGCAGGACCCACTTCATGCATGATGCTTTTGTTCGATGAGTAAATGATGAGTAATGCTTAGAGTAAAGTCAAACTGCGCAATGCAGCTATAATTGCCATCTGATCGAGAGATTGGATGGCACGGGATCGCTGTATCATTTCTTAGGAGGTGTGGCAAGCAGAACGTAGAACTGCCGTGCCGTCAAATTGTAATTGTAACAGTATTGCAGCTAGTATTACTCATGTCTCACGGACTAAGATGAGCCTGAGCCATTTCTTACCCTCATCACATGTATGATATAAAATAACCAAGCACCCTCTAATATAATTAACTAGGCCTTAGATTATATTCTCAAAAGAAATACCTGCTGCACCACGGTTGTAGCAGTTCAATGGGCAAGATTAATCATTGACCAGCCATTAGTTGCATTCTCCAACAAGGATGCATGCAACTACTAGGTTCAACTCTACGCGCTGTGTTCAAAAAAATATATATATATCTCTACGCGCACCATCTCGGGGTCATGCATAGATGCATTGTACCGCAACATGAACGAGCAGGACACTCCTAGAATCTTAATCCTTCTGTGTTTTGAACCAATTGATGGAGACATATCAGCTACCGGGTATCAAGTGCATCCTTTTGATTAATCTACAAGCTATCTATCAAGTGCATCTTTTGACTAATCTACAAGAACGACAACTCTCTGGTTGGAAAGCACATCCATTTTGGAAAATGACAAGGTAGACACATGTTGCGTTGGATTTTTCTAAACGTGTTAATGTGCAGCATCGTATAAGGAGCCTTAATTAATTCTAGATATGGTGACCAGTTTTCATGTTTCAAATGTGACAGTATTAACCTATCCTGGCAAAGATTTTGGAAACAGGTAAAGCCATAAAATGTTGAACAAACAGGTTTCCTTACCGTAGGTTGTCAACAAGTTTCATATGTTACAAATGGAAAATGCTAGCATCACTTTTTCTTTTCCCTTTTCTACAACTTTTACCCTGTGGTTTGTCTATGCATGGGGTATTATGTAATTCACGGACAAACCATCATCTATTGCCCTAAATTAACACATGCAGTAAAAAATTTCCACGTTAGAACTGATATATACCTTTCTTTTGACATGCCACTAAAATCTGGTGAGAAAGGTATGATCAACATAGAAGCGCATGTATAGACAAACCATGTTCATTTATATATGAAATAAAAGTATCGATTCTTAGACCAACATTAAGTTTGAATTTTAGCTATGCCGTTCAATGCGTTCTTTGTTGGTTATTGGGAAGAAGTTTTAATTAAGCGAAATACTTGCTGTACACCACGGGCCGTGGGCACACCCCGTTGGGTGTGCGCAACATGTGACTTGCACACACCCTATTGAGATGTGCAGTAAGCCGTTCTCTTTAATTAACAGTAAAATTATACAAGTTGCTGCCAAACTCTTATAGGTTTCTTTTTATTTTTATTTTTTTAAGTTTGTTCTATCAGAAATCCGTCTGAAACTTCTAGGCCATTCTTGAATGCCCCCTCTGGGAAAAGACTCGATGATGGAAAGTGGCCCAGCTTGGGCCAGCTCGTCTCTGCATCAGACTAGACCCAAGCTTTGTCTCGTTTGAGCTACTGACATGGATGCTCAATGTTTTCAAATACTTTTGCCACCATTCCCCCTCCTATTCCTCTTGATAATCCATTGTTCCTAGTTTCCAGTGTCTCCCTTTTGTCCTCCCTTTGTTAACAACCAAAAAACTCTACTCCTACCTCTAGAAAAAGCACATGCATGGCATGAAATAGTAAGTGTAGACATTTACCTATAAGGTTCCCTACCGTCATATGTAGTAGATAAAAGTGGTATAGGTAAAGTCTTACCTACACATTAAAACCATAAGAGTTGACCAGAGCCTATACCTTATGTTATTAGATATGATTGGCATTTTCTTGTTCACCTACGACTTTATGAGTGGTACAATTAAGATATTAATTCTTTTCATAAAAAATTAGGTAAACTGACATCTACACCTACGATCAACCCAACTGTAAGTAAGAGGGGTAAGTATAGATCAACTTTCTTATAGTGTACGTTTTCACATGTTCTCCCTCTTCGTCTACTTCTTCTTCTGCTTCTTCTTCTTCTTCTTCTCCCAGCTTTCCCTCTCCTTCCTCTTCTATTCTTCTTGTAGTCATGGACCTTCACCTGCACATGTGGCATGAGCATGATAGCTCGGTGCAATGGTATGAACTGTTGGACTCCTGTCCAACACATTACTGAGAAGAACTTTTCTCTTAACAAAAGGACATAATAATCTTTTAACAATTCAATTAAGATTTAACCAAGTCTAATACAAATAAGCTGGCAGTCGGTAACAACAGCGACAAATATGATACTATTCTCTCATGTGGACGGCACATACCATATTATGAAGAGAGGTGATCCTTACATTACATATTTGGATTGAAGTCCACAGTATTAAGAGGGTGAGGATCTAAATATTTGTCAAATTTAAAAATCATGTGAATTTTTTTTTTGCAATATTTGTTTTCTTCTATCTCTCAATATTGTTGGACTCTGATCCAAATATGTACTGAGATGATCTCTTCTTATTATGAGTGATAGCTTACATCTAGCATTAATATGTGGGAAGCCAACTTGGCTTAAAATTGATCAGTGGATAATGTTTTAATGAAACACACAGTAAAATAAAGTTCCCGTACGTTCCCCAAGGGGAAGGGGGAAGGAATCCGTGCGCCGGCGTTAATATAAAACTCCGGTGAGGAGTGGGCTTGGAGGGCACCCCAACCCCAATCCACATCTGGCTGTGGTTCCCAGGGACCCCTTCCCTCTTCTCCCACCTCCCTCTCTGCCTCTTTGCTGCTTCTTCCATTAGAGCTTGGCACTACCGCCAACTGCTACCACTATCACTGATCTATAAACCCTAGAAGGTCTCTTGCTCTCTCTAAGCTCCATGTCCCATCTCACTTGATCCGTTCTTCCCATTAATGTCTGCTAAGGAAGCTGCGGCGAGTAGATCCTGCGTTTGAGGTTTTTTTTTTTTACGATTTCTGCAACCAGTTGTGGCGACATCGATCCACTGCCAGACAACTAGGGAAGTGTCCGCCTTTCTGGCCTCCGCGATGGGCCTCTACGCGCTGCCAGAGCCGGCGGACGGGGTGCTCGTCCTCCTCGTCGTCAAAACCGCCCTCTCCATCTCCCTCCTCCGGCACGCCGTCCGCTCCCTCCTCCACGTCGTCGGCCTCCACCGCGGCAGTTCCGCCCCTGCCGCCGGTCCCGAGGGCGAGTCCTTAGCGGGACGGTTCCGGAGACGGATAAAGCCGGACCGGTTCGGGACGGACCGGGAGGCGCGTTCGGTGGTGGACTGCCGGGTGTGCTTGGCCCGGTTCGAGCCGGAGTCGGTGGTGGACCGGCTCCCGTGCGGGCACCTCTTCCACGGGGCCTGCCTGGAGAGGTGGCTGGACTACTGCCACGTCACCTGCCCTCTCTGCCGGACCCGGCTCATCCCGGCCGGCGAGGACGACTCCTCTAGTTGGCCCTGGTGTTAGAGCTACGCCGGTGCACCCCTCCCCCTCCGGCGAGGGGGCACCCAACCCTGCGCCTGCACAGTATGCGACTACGTGTGTGTTGATGACGTCCGCCTCTCAATTTTTTTGTACTTATTTTATCTGATTAAATGTTTGATTCATCACTTTGAATGTAAATATAGGGATAGAATGCCAAAGATAGTCTGTACTAGGTGCATGTGATGAGAAGGAATGCTACCCTACAAAGAATATGTGAAGGTTATTAATCGAGAATTTCAATAATATCGTTAATTAAAATACAAACATCTTTCGAACCGCACACATTTTTAGACAAATATTGTTTGGATGTTAAAATTCAATTACAACGAGTTTGCGGGTGAGTATCTATGCAATTTTTCTTGTGAGGTGTCTAAATAATGTCATATGTATCACAGTTAAGGAGTTATACATAAATAAATAATACTTGCTGCAGCATATGCGGTGGTACAGTAACGTTACAAAAAATGATAATTTTTTTTTTTGAATTTATTTTAGGTCGGCCTTATTATATCTGACATGTCTGTACAATCTGATCTTCAATCGGACGATCTAAAAAAAATTAAAAAAATAAAAAATCAAGTCTAACGAATAGTTAGATTTTTTTCATCTCTGATTGAAAATCGACGTGTATACAACGTGTCGAACATGATGAGGCTAATTTAAACAAAATAAAAAAATAAAATTTTTTGTTGTTGCTGCTGCAGACATCTGATCTAACAAACTAACATCAAGTACATAAGATTTTGGACGTATGTGGGCAAAAGATCTTTACAAAGAGGTAAAGCCTTCAAACAGTTAAATTGTTAATGGACTTTTTAGTCTTTACTGTTCGGTGCCTAAAATCTTTCAGTATGCCGTATTAGTCTCTATAATCTTCATATTTATTTTAAAACCCCTACCATTCTTTCAACTCTCAGTACAAAGGCCTTTTAGTTAACAATCATAAAAAAAAAAAGAAACATTCATGTCCACGTACCATACTTGTACCATAATATATTAGGAATATTTAACAAATATTTCTAATATATTCTTATTTTTTAGGATTGTCAGGTGAAAAAACTTTTTAAGGAAGATTAAAAAATTGGAGAGTTTAAAATAAATATAAAGATAATAAGAATTAATATAAAATAAAGATTCAAAAGGCCCCCTCCCCTTCTACTTTGTCACCCCCTCTCCTACTTTGTCGCCCCTAGTCGGATCTTCTCTGGCCATCTACCACTGCGACCACCTTATTTTCCTTCCTCTCTTTTCCCCCTCCGACGACCACCCCCCCTTACTCCCTTCTTGTTTGCCGAGCTTCACTAGTTGGGGCCTTTTGTCTCCGACGACGCTTGTGTCTGTCGGTACGGCTGCGGCTTCTGCCTGTTCATCACCTCACCTTCTTTCCACCTACATGCGGATTTTTGATGAAGTAAGATCTCTATGTCTTACCGATTTTGATTCTGGCCTCCCAAGCCTCCATTGGTCGCCGGTGGTGTATGTTTGCTCCTGTCGTTGCTATGCTCCATCCCCCTATTTTGTTCCCCTCCTCGTGTGCTGCTCCATTTCCTCTTCTTCAGAATCGTCGACATCAGTCTTTGGTGGTCTTGAGAGCTTTGTTGGGAAGACTCTACTCAGAGATCTTGGATCCTATGGTGGTGCTCGAGATTATAAGCTTCATCTGTGCGTTCTTGAAGGCGTGCGTTCCCCAGCCCCCTTTCTTGTGCTGCTCAAATTGGATTGCAGCCCTTTATGGCATTCGTGCCGACGATTCCGAGGAGGCCCGTCCTCCTCCCCCAAAGCCTCGCTCCCCTCCAGTCGATCTGAGATCGTCGAGCCAGTGTTTGTGCATTCTGTGTGTGCTCTGGAGCTCTCCGGCAGACTGTCTTGTCTGGCATGGGTCTTTACGCTTTGGTTCCGAGTCCTTCTGCCGCAAGCATTCATGACTCCCGCTATGTGACTCGTCATTGTTGTAATCTCTGTCTTTTCCTGGTCCTCCTGGCGTGTTGTGTACTTGTCTTTTTCCCTGTTTTTTTTCTTCCTGCGCTTGTGCTTGTACCTCTTCCCGCTTTTTACATATACCTCTTCTTTAAACGTCACTTTCATTGGAGAATGAGAATAAAGATATAATAAACTTAATTTAACTTTGACAAAAGGAATGATTTATATCGGTGTTATTCGGAAAATAAGGAGAATAAGTCATCTCACTTTAGACCTAAGAATTATTTATTCTTCTTATTCCGTCAGCGGGCACCACGAAACTATCAAACCGAAATACTCCTTATTCTACTGTACGTTATTCCGTTTATTCCGTCTGTGGGCCCCACGTAATAACTTATGCCCCAAACAAAGTGAGAAATGAATGATCAGCAGATCTTCATTGGTCCAAAAAAAAAAAAAAAAAGGGTCAGTGGTCCTCTGTGGACTTGGGGGGAAGAACGCTTGAATGCTTAAATCAGCCAAGGCTAGAGAAGGAAAAAGAAGAGTTTAAGGTCTTTTGAGTAAGAGTGTGTGTATCCCGGGTTGGTCTTCTCTCCATTAATGAATAGGATTGTTCATAGCTCTGATTAAATAGAAAAATCTAACCAAACCAAGTGATTTGGTTCGGTTTGAAGTTGAATTCAATTCGGTTCAATTTCATAAGCATGTGAAACTAAATCATATCTAAAAATCAAATAAACTAAATTTAATATAAACACATTTTATTTTAATTTTAGTTACAAAAATATATATGAATATTTAATATAGAGCACGATGCCAAATCTCGTTTTGAACCTAACTGAACCAAAATAGTTCAGTTCAGTTCGATTTTATATCTAGGTTTAGTTCGGTTCGATTTGAATTTTTTTTTTTCCCGAACCAATCCGTGAATAGTCTAATAACGAGTATAAATGAACTAGTATTGCTCGACGAGTAGCTTGAACTCAGGTCAACGAATACTCAAATTTGACTCAAGTCCAAACGAATTTTCAAGCACGATTTATAAAAGAGCCGGAATTTGCACATATGCGTACTCGACTCGTTTAAGTTCGTGAACAAGGTCATTTAATATTTTTATTATCTAATGTTAAAAATTAACTTTAATATTTTTTTAATTTTTAACAAAGTTTTTTCAAATCTTAAAGTCTTGACGGGGACTAGTAGGATTGTAGGCCTACATGCTTTCCATTTAGTCACACATCAATGCTTTTGTAGAACCACAAGGTGACATTATTTTTAAAAGCCTTCCCTCCCATTATCTTACATATTGTGGGTCGTTTTGAAGACAGAATTTACACGTCTAATGGCTCGAATCTTTGGAAACAAATAATATCACTATGCTTTGGCCTAAGTTTATAAAGATAAAGATTACAAATTTTTGGACCAAATCTATCATAGGCTTAGGCAGCGTTTGGCTTCACTTAAAGCGGTAGATACCATGTGTAATAATCTGCTGACGATACATACGTTGAACCAAATGGACATTTCCTTCTTGGCGGGAGCTTCTAGGCGGGGCCAAGTGATTATGGATTAATTTCCCATTTTACCCCGTACCAAATGTCCTGTATGATAAAATGTTGGAGGTGGCTTTGAACAAATATGACAGATCACGTCGAGGAACACCAACATTGGGAAAACTCTTCAGTAAAAGCTACACGAGTATCAATGTTGTTAGGAATTATAGTTTCTCACCAATCCTCTCTCTTGCTGATTGTTTCCAAACATGCCCTACATGACTTGCGAGCTATTCGATACTCAGCTTAAGCTCGTCAAGTGTCTAAATGAGCTAAGTTTAAATAACTATCTTAGATACTCAACTCGAACTCAAAATCGATTAAAATTAAGTCTGGACAAGTTGATACTGGGCTTGACTTGGCTCATTTATACCTTACTCACCATACATTGTTGGACCTTGATTCTCCGGGGATCATGGTTTCCCTTGTGGGATCATTGTCCCCATGATTCTCATTTCTTAATAGGGAAAGGGAAGAATTGCTTCTCATGATTGGGAATGCCTAACACTGATCATGGGTAGGATTGTCCCAGATATGACTCTTTCCTTAGGAAGGATCCATAACCATAACTACTATTTATTGTCGTTGCCAAGCTGAGAGGAATTACAGTGCTCTTTGTCTCAATCTTTTGGTACATCTTCCCAATCAGAATTGGTCAATCTTCAAAGCTCCGGACTACATACTTGGCTGCCTCCATGCAGTGGCGGACGCAGGAATTTGATCAAGTGAGGTCACTCAGATTGAATATTGTGGGCCAAGTTAGAGGGGGAACAGTTAAAGATGCAAACGGGTCATATTCGGGCAATAGAAATCTGGGATGAGCCTAATTAAATGGGCTGAGCGGTTGGGACAAGGCCCAGTGGGTTCCTACGAGTAAGTCAGTGGGGTCCTAGACATCCAGACTTAGAATGGACTTCTAAAATTGCAAAACTTCAGTGGCGTCCTGGGACCCCACAGCCCAAAGGTTGGATCTGCCGCTGCCTCTATGATATGGGGGATCAAGTGAGGAGCCTTGTGGCCCACCACCTAATGACCAATCACCTTATGGACCCACTATAGGGAAATGGGCCTTGATGGACCCACTTATGGGTCCATAGTGAAATTCTACTCGCTAAAGAACCTTGCTGGTGTAATACACCAACTTCTGTGCCTCATTATCCCCCTTTATCTATGGAGCTGACTGTGCTAAGTGTAATTGAGAGATATAAGAGAAGGGTCTCACTTGGGACAACCTTGGAAAGAACTGAAGGGGACACGAGGTAGCACTTGAGCTTGTTGAAAGCTTTCTCACACTCCTTAATCCACTGGATCTACTCCTTGCCTCATACTTAGGAATTTGTTCCTTGAAGGATCTTGAAGATTGACAAGCATCCCTCTACTCATGGCACATGAAGCGGCTAAGAGCCGCGATCCTCTAAGTAAGACATTGCGCATACTGAGTCTTGTCAGGATGCATTCCGATTCTCTTTCTCTATCCACCCAATCCCTAAATTTTTTAACAATAGCTTCTGTTAAGCATCCATGGCTGAATGGTTAAGTCCAAAAACCTCTTAGAGACTTTATTCGAAGGCATATTTAGAGTGTTGAGTTTTAGGTCATACCTCTTGAGCATGTCGAAAATATCAGCAAGGTCAACGAGATGATCCTTCAGTGCTCACCTCTTTACTAGACTGTCATCAGTGTAGACTTCCATGTCGCATCCAATTTGCTTCTCAAACATCTTTTGACAAGGTACTTGTAAGTGGCTCTAATGTTCTTCAACCTGAAAGACATCCATGTATAACAGAAGATACCAAAATCAATAACAAAAGCTGTTTTCTTCCTTCACGTCTGATGTGTGCATCTACATCTGGCGATAGCCAGAATAAGCATCAAAGCTTAAGAGTTAGTTGTCCGATGTCGAGTTAACTAGTTGGCTGATACTCAAAACGGGTAGCAATCCTTGGGCATTGCCTTATTGAGGATGGTGAAGCCAATATGGAGCCCTTGTCGACTTGTCTGCTGATCACTTCCTACTGGAGGGAAGCACATCATCACTTCCTCTATTGTATTGGCTTGAAGCCCAGGATGAGATTCAATTGATGTGTAACTATCTCAGGAGAGATCCTAGGTAAGTCGACTTTCAACCTGGCGAAGATGTCTAATTGGTACCATATTAACAAGTCTCGTTACTCCTCAACCTCCGTCAGGGAAAGCAATGGTCTAACCATGATAGTCTTTGATGCATCTTTGTCCAGCTGAATGATTGGGAGGTCCTTGGCTGGTGAACCAATTCTTGACTTTTCTTGCAACTCATGGGGAAGCTCTTTGGATGGCACTTTCCCCTTAGCGCTGATCAGATAACACTACTGCACTTCTTGCTAGCTATCCTTTATTTCTCCAATCTCATTCAGTGTCGACAACTTCGTCTTTTAATGATGTGTGAAGGGTATTCCTCCACTCTTGACTGTATTAATGCTCCCTCCGATGATGGCATTGTAAGTTTCCGTCTCTTTTACTACTACAAAGCTGGCCATGATGGTAATCTGAGCGTGATCGATGAAGCAATTACCACTCCTTTAAGGAGGATAACGTGTCTTTGTCTCTGGAAACAAGGATTCACCTAGGCCTTAAGGGAGGCACATCATCATCACCCATTTGTGCAAAGCACTCATACGCAAGGAGATTGAGGGTGCTTCCATGATTAATTAACGTGCATTAGACTTTATAGAGATTTATGAACACCGAGACGACCAATAGATCATCATGCAGAGTAGTCACATCATCTAAATACATAGGTATGCATATTAGCTAGAGAAGCTTGTTGAAGCTCTGTAGGCTTATCGCACTTCCATTCACACGCCTACTGGACAAACTCTTTATGCTTTCACTTATGGGATGGAGGCGGTGGTTCTATATGATATTCATTCTCTAAGAGTACACTGATGTACTTGACTTGAGATTGACTTTTTCATTTATCTTAATTTGCACAAATATTGAGCCATAGATTAAGTTGTATCCTAATAACAATATGAGATAAGGGCGTTGGACCAAGTTTGGCTGCACCCTTGATCCTATGGTGTTACATTTCTCAATTTTGTTGCAGAAGAAATAAGAAGAGGACCTTACGTAGGATTTTCAAGATTAACAACTATGCTCCATCAAATACCCATGTTTTGTTTGTGAATGGTTTGTTCCTAGTCAGTAAGGCAATGGAGGAAGAGATTAAGGAATTCATAGATGACTTAAAAAAAGAGTAAGTGGTCGTCAGTTTTCATCTTCGGATGTTAACTCACATACTCCTTATTTTCGATCTCTTGCAAGAACTAGAAGATAGGAGTGGTGAGTGGGTGTACCACTCAAAGGCTAGAGTTGACCGAGAGGATTCACCAGTCTCTGGACAATTCTTCTTTGATCAAGGAGAGCAGGCCCAAGCCCAGCTCAGACCCTGAGGGCTTAAACGTACCCACCAGTCAAGTGGACCCGTCAAACATTCAAAGCCCGCGTAAAGCCCGAATAGGCCCATTTAACTGAAAAGCTCCAACAAACCTTAAGAACAGTATTTAATGACAAAACGACCTTGCCTTTTCAACTTCCTGAATTTTTCTTTGTTATTTCAATAACCAGCATCTACGTGAGTTGAATTAAATTCAGGTTTATTTTTCACTAAATTTTAATTTAATTGGTTTAGGTCGATCTCATTTCAACGTATAATACACCCAGTTCAACTTAAACCAGTCTCAACATCTTTTTTTTTCACTATTGTAATTTTCTTACCGATTCTAAAACAGTTGTCAAAATTATACAATTTTGCCTTTTATTTGAGGATCATTTGGTGCATCGTAAAGTGCTGTGATATCTCAAGTTTGAATTCACAGTTTTAAAATGAATAAAAGTAACATCCCTGATTTTAAAACCACTGATTTTAAAATAGTTACTAGTTTTGATTTACAATAATTCTAGACTTCAAATTGACATAAGCTAAAAGGAGGATTCTAGAGGTCAACTAGTTTTGAAATACTGCCCTTTAGGACATTCCAAAAATATAAAAGTAATGTCCAACAATCCAAACATGAGAAAAATATAACTTTAGTGCTGTCTACAAGTTTTACAATATTTACCACACCAAACACAAAACAAACCCTGGTCAAATATTATAAATATTATTGTTGATCAGATGGCAACGTAGCTCTGGGTACGTTTTTCCTTTCTTCTTATTTTCTTTGCAGATTTTTTTTTGTTTTTTGGAGCATCCAATAAAAAATTAGATGGCACAATCAACAAAATATTATATATATTTACTTTTCTAACAAAAATTATGTATGTTTTGATTTGTGTGCATCAAAAAAGATCTTTTTCATAATATATATATATATATATATATATATATAGAGAGAGAGAGAGAGAGAGAGAGAGGGAGAGAGAGCAAGGTCGGGGCCAACTCAAACTTATTGGGTGTATAATCTGATTTTTGATCGGACTCTAAAAAATAAAAAAAATTCATAAAAAACTAAAAAACAGTCTAGAACGGAGTGCTATGATGCAAGCTTTTCTCTTCCCCATTAATATTAGTCATGGCCTGACGGGCAGGGTGGCCCAAGCCCAGCCCAACTCGTATACTAAATAGGTTTGAATCTAGATCCAAAAGATGTCCAATAGGCTACTAGAGTCGGCCCGAGTCTAACGCATCATGTGTTAGCCCACCAGGCTCACGATCTAACTTGCCCGTTCGACTCCCTTACGTGTGCCCTCACTTAGATGGAGCCAGGGATGACAAGGTCATTCCCTACTTACATGAATGAAATGACTCATCTATCCAATGTGAGTAAGGGCACACACGAGTCCAAGAAACTACGTCTAGAGAACCTCACACGTGGGTCTAGAGAAATAGATCTACATGATCTCATCTCCTCTCATTCTCAACAATTTCTTTTTTTGGTCAAATATTTTTACAAAGCCTCCATAATGAGAGACAAATCGGCAATTCTTTCGCACAGTTCCACCTTTTTCGGACGATTATTCCGAACTCGATGATCCTTTCATAGGGAGCAATATTCCCCCCATGGGCTTGCCCTTGAAGGACAGTGTTTAAAAATCAGGAACTTAAGATCGAATCAAATTCCTACTTATCGTAATTTTTTAGTGACTCACATGATCCTGAGTTAGTATGAAAATATCTAATTAATATATATTTTTATTTAACATATACATATGTATTTAAATAATAAACATGATATATATAAATTAATTGAATAATTTCTTTTAATATATATGAACATCAAATGGGATTTGTGATTCAATACATGAGCCCCACAAATTCATGGTACAAAATCCTCCTCCGGCACAGCCACAGAAGGTAGGACGTAGAACCCAGGACCTTCCAAGAGCCAACAATGGGTAGAGAAGATTTGGTAGATACACCAAAATTCGCACAAAATGTTCTAAACTCTGATGGCAAAAATCTAAGTACAGAGATCCTCCAAGAACAGAGACCATGCTCTTCCAAGCGGGAAGGGGAGGTTCACAAAGAGCCCATCGTCCTTCCCTCTCCCACTCCCAGCAATCCACCATGTTCTTCGGTACTCAAATTATTTTACTTAAGTTTAAACCCATCCTCCTCTGCCATCTCCACCTCGTTCCTCCCTTCCGACCGCGACCTCGACTTCGACTTCGCCATCCTCCCCGCCACGCTCTTGGCCCTCCCCAGGGCTGTCGCCTTCTCCCGCTGCCCCGGCTGCTCGGCGCGCTTCTTCGCCTCCTGGTGCTCGCCACCCCCCAGCACGTACTTGGCCTCCTCGCGCACGCCGCTCTGGATGTTGTGGTTGTCCTCCCCGCCGGCGGCGTCTCGCCGGGGGCTCCCCTGGCTGCCGCCGGCGCCCGCCGTCCTCTCCTGCTCCACGAACAGTACCTGCACGATCGTCCTCAGCGGCAGCCGGTCGTTCCTGATGGCGTGGGCGCGCGCCTCGCCGGACAGCTTGCGGCAGTCGATTATCCTGCACAACTTCTTCTTCTCCTCCTTGCTCAGTTCCGGGTGCTCCTGCGTGGGCACGCAGCTTAGCTACGATTCTGTTAATGGCCGCCACCCTCGAACAAAGATGAGATTTTTCGGGGCTTTCGACCGCCTTACCTTGAGATAAGTGTCGATGGCCCTGTAGAGGTCGTCGTGCTCGGGGCGCGACACCTCCGGCAGGGCCTCGGCGAGATCGGCGAACCTCGACGCGGGGGTGTCGGGGGACTGCGCGACGACGTGTAGGTACGAGTCGATCGCCTTGGCCACCCTCCTCATGGAGACGATCGCCCTCTCGGCGTCACCCGGCGGCGCGGGCCGGCGGAACTGCGCCAGGAAGTTCTCGAGTATTGCCTCGACCAGGTCCATGTCGTAGGACTTGGGGTTGGACGGCGACGGGAAGAGCAGGTCCCTCGCCGCCGCCTCGTGCAGCTGGCGGCCCGACCTCCTCACCAACTCCGCCTTCGCGGAGGGCGACGCGCCCACAAGTGTGGCGATCCGCAGCAGCCGCATCAGGAACCCGCCCGAGACGGCGCCGTGCTCGAAGGGTATCATGCTCACGATCGACTCGAGCACGCGACGCTGCCTGGAGAGGGTCTCTTCCGCCATGGCGTCCGAGCTCTCTGGCGTACGCACTTCCGACGGGTCCGGCAGGTGTTTACAGGCATAGACATGGAGAGCTTCCCCGACCAGCGGCGGTGGGATCTCCTTGGCGGAGCGGATGGAAGAAACTATAGTCCGGAAGTGCTCCACATCGAGCTCGGACACGTCCTCCGTCCACCAGTCCCTGGGTACCGATCTGTGCTGCTTCCCCGAGTAGCCTGGCCTGGTATAAGTGTAGGACCATGAAACCTGATGATAGCACAAGGAAGGAAGCAAACAAGTTAGACCTCTCTCGCTCTCTCTCTCTCTATCTGTGTGTGTGTGTGTGCAGGTACTGTGTAGTAGTAGATTTCGAGCTAACTTTTGATGGGTGTGTGAGGATCTTGTCGACGATGGCATCCACGCAGCGGTGGACGATGCCGAGGTTCTCCGACCAGCCCATCAGCTTCCTGGTCGCCTGCAGGGCCACGATGGAGTCCTTCCAGCCCTGCAGGATGCAGGTCTCGAAGAAGGCCTCGAGCTTCATGACGAAGTTGCCCTTGGAGACCGACTCGGTCATCCGCAGGAACTTGGCCGCGCAGATGGCGGGGACGAAGTTGTGGGCGCTGAGGTTGATGGTGATCCCGTAGGCGAACTTGGCGCAGAGCTCGAAGGCCTCCTCGCCGCCGGGGATGTCATGGAGGGCCACCGGGGTGGCCTCCACCGAGTCGTCGGAGTCGGAGCAGAGGCGTTGCAGGAGGCCGCACTTCAGAAGAAGTGGAAACTACAGTTACAAAGACTGGAATCAAAAGCCTTGACCAGGTTAATAAGAGACTCGTATGTATGTAATTTAGCAAGGGAAATGCTACTCTTCTTTTTCTTTTTCTTTTTCTTTTTTTTTTTTTTTGTAGGAGGAGGGGGGGGGGGACAATAGCTCAAACTGCTAAGGATGAAGTTTAATAATCAGTCTACGGGGATTGATCCCAAGGGCCACCACAAACCCGCCAAAACTCTCCCCTCCTGCCCACAGCGCCCACTCACTCCGGCGAGGAGCGAACACCCGACCTCCTCCCACCAGGGAGGAGGGTGTCCCTAGGGAGACCCGCCGAAATGCTACTTGTACTTGTTTAATCTACTTTTTTAAAATGCTCCCCACGTTTGAACCACCCACTTAAATTTTTTGCCATGGCATGGTAGCTTAAAAATACTCAAGTGATGATGATGATGATACAAGAATATGTTGAAGTATTTTGAGGGAGTAAGAATAGCATTAACCATTTGGAAATGGGTGAGATTATCATGCTTGTTCAGTGCCATCAAAGAATTGTGTGACCCATGGTAAGGTAGATTCATGCTGAGCATGAATATGATGATAATTTTTCCTCCAGGATTTCTATATGAGATCTTTCCTTTTTTCTCCTATATATCTATATCGAGTAATACTTGTTGCAATGCACGCACCGTCAGTGGGTTAGAAAAAAAAAAAAAAATTAGGTCCTCCCGAGATACCCTAATTGTCCGTACTTTTTTTTAAATCCGATCGGACTACTTAAAAAATATGAAAAATAAAAAATCAAGTCCAATGAACAATACACTGTATGGACAATACACCTCGGGGACGACCTAGAAAAAAAATAACAATTTTTTTTTCTTAACCCACTGCAATGACGGTAGGTGTAACACCATCATTGTAGCAAGTATTACTCATCTATATCAATGTGTAGGCCAGTGGTCTATGGGGTGGGACCACTAGATACATACTTCAAAATTGAACCACTCAGCAGTCCCTGGCACAGAAATCCTTTGTCTGGAATTCCTTCAGTTGTTTGTGTCTTGCAGTTTATCTGGCACAAATGAGCTTTGAGATGCAGCTACCCATTGTCTTGGAGAAACTGCAAACTGGGTCCGAGAGAGTTTGTGGTCACTCTTCTTGGTCCAAGAATGAGAAGGAAGAATGGGTGCATTGGAGGAACTTGATGTCCTTTAGTTTGAAGCACTAAGATATGCTGCAGATGTGCAAGGGAAATATTTGGAAGTAAATGCTGCAGAACAATGACAAGGTTCCCTAACAATGCTCAAACTTAAGATGGATTGAAGTGCTTGTTTTATCATTCAACCACCTGAAATCTTTTTTATTTGCTTCATTATTAATCAAACAGCACGTTAGCCAGAAAAAAAAAGGGCGAAGTTGAAGGTTCAGAATTTCAGAAAGAGTTACATGCTTTTCATTCTACTATCTCGAATTAGCAAAAGAGGGAAAGATGCAATGTCAACGGTGGCAATTCTACTTAAACTCTTGCGTCTTCTTAGTGAAGTCATCACAATTCAGAAAAAAAAGAAAAAGAGGACCAAAGGATGAAAAAGGAGAACTAAAGAAATTATCTTCTATGCCAATCCAGAATGCTTCAGCTGTGATAGGATCAGTGAATGCATTATGCTTGAAGAAAGAGATTGCATCTAAACTGAAATGGGAGGTAGTATGAGCACTATTCAAGAGAACATTCATTTTATAGAGAGAATATAATCTCTTTATGTATATCTATGTGGAAAAAACCAGTTCAGTTTCACAAGAAATCAAGCCACATTTGAAATATCAAATCAGTAGCATCTGAGAGCTCATTTGTCACCAAGTGGACCCAAAAATTGGAAAATAGAGTTAAATAATTGGCTATCAAATTCATGGAATTTATTTACAAATATTTTAAAGAAAGTTGGTCTCCACCCCCCCCCCCCCCCAAAAAAAAAAAGCACACACACACACAGAACCAGGGGTAGATAGGGTATTTTAATTTAATGCAGACGGACAGTGATGACAGGATTACTTTTGCAAGTATTGCAATATAATGAAGTTATTGGAAACAATACTAAAATAAGACCAATAATATCACAAATCAACTTTTAGAAGGGCATATTCGCAAAGTCCCAGACTCCCAATAGAAAAAGCTTCAGATACAAGCTTAGAATACAAAAGCAGCTACTTTGTGATTTAGTCTCAATAAAGAAAAGTATTAAAAAAAGAGGAGATCCTTCTTTCGATGGTCTAAACGGGTTTTCAATTCGATTCTGTTGGATTTTATTTCATTGATCGAGCTGTCGAGTGTTGTTCGTCCCCATTGGGAGTAGTTTCTAGAGATGGAACTCCATGAAGCAAGGTCAAGGAAAATTACCTTATGTAATCGATATCTAATGTTGTTGATCTGTATGATGAGGTCACTGGGCACATCAGATAGCACACACCTGCACAATGAGCCAGAATTTTATGAGAATTCATACATCTTAATCTTCATGAAGCAATTTCATTCTGTTTTCTCACAGTAATTTCCTGATGAAGTGTTCCATGTTACTCACATAAGGATCTTTAGCAAAAACAAATGGAACAACACTCTTAATCAAAAATGCCGACGTCGTTTGACATCTCAAATTGTGAAAATTCTATGTTCTCCTATGGTTTTTACTAAGGAGACTCTGATAGGTCACATGCCCTTCAGAGGAACAGATGAGCTGAAACTGATGAACAGTTCTACATACCTGGTTGCTTCTTCTGTGTAGAAGGTGTCAGGCTTTGTTCCCAGTTTCATGTACTTCATTCTTGCTCCTCTTTCTCTTTGCCTCCTCTATCACCAGTGGCATGAGAGTCCCCCAATCCTGCATCCTAGCTTCATCTCTTGGAGAACCTGGAGGAGCCCGGAAAATCATATAAATCGAATTCTAAAGCGAACAAAGTTCGCGTAATATAAAAGACCATTTTTTCCTTTATGTGGAGAATTTAAGGAAGAAACAGGGGCACCTGTGACTACATGATTCCAGAGGGAACAAAGGACACTCTGGTTCTTGTAGTGCACCACATCACAGAGTAGTTACAGTGGGGTGCTAGGTGGAGAGAATTCATCAGGTAATGAGATCACATGGGGCCCTGAGATTTATGAGTGCAAGGTGTCTGGAAAAAGCCCATCATCTACCAACCTAGTGCATTAAACAAATAATCAGAGACGAGGGTTATCATCATGTGAAACAAAGTGAAGAAGAGAAGAGAAAAGGATTCAACTCAAATGGGAGGCAAAGATGGAAAAAGCTCCATGAGAGATGGGCCTATGTGCTGCTAGTGGGTCTTGCAAAGAGAACACTGGTACTTCACCACTAACTAGCAAATGTATGTTATGGGATGTAGGTGGTGCATACTGCATACCTTAGGGAGTCATCCAACAAGGATCCCATCATCACTTCTCTCTCAGGGTCCCATTCACCTACAAAAAGAAGTCTACTGTTAAACATGTATGCTGCTGCAGAAATAACATGAGTTGGAGCTTATTAAACATAAAGGAGGCACATGGGTTGGGTGTTGGCTTTCTGTTCATCATTCTTTTTTCTTATCTCATGCTGTTTAATATCAATTTGTGAACGAGTTGGATTAGGGGGGGAAAACCAGGGCATAGTAAAAGGAAAAGGCACACTTGGGCTTCTCTAATGAGTAAGATATTGGCTTTATCTTCATCATTCTTTTTCTAATGTGGTGTTGGGGTGCCTTAATATGAATTTGTGCGTGTACAGGACAAGATAGGGTAAGAATATTCGATTTTTGATAGTCCCCTTCAAGGTTGGAAGACCCTAATACAAGAGCATACATTGAAACTATGTGTTGAAGCATAGAAATGCCTTGAAGGCCAGGGAATAGGTGGTTACATCCCTTGATAAAAAAGAACACAAATTAAAGATATGATATGTTGGTATTTAGAATGTGAATGTTTTCTTGTAAACTTGAAAGAAATGAAATAAAATTAGACTAAAACAATCAAACAACCCTGGAAGCTTTAAGATGGTTATGAAGCCAGAGGAAAAAAAAAAAACACAGGAATTCATAGAAGAATTCAGTGAAGCAAATCAAAACTGTGGCCTTCTTACCACATAGAGAACATCAAAATACCTTTGGTATTAGAAGAGACAAGAATTCGCATCAAATGAAGGAAACACAACAAGCTTCTGATGCTTGCTGATGGCATGGGTTACAGCTTGATGTGGATGGATATTTTGATGCTTCCTATTAACAGAAGGATGTCATGGAGTAGCAGAGGAGAAGAGGCAAGGTGTGCCCCGTGTAATCCCATTCAAAACTGGAGAAAACAAGAGGAGCCTGAGAAGGGACATGGAGCTAAAGAACTTATGTCCAACTAACCTTTGCCTTTTTAACTTGAAGAGTAGCTGCAGTTAAGAGGCAGGATGGCAACCTGGAAAGATGGCATGAGAAGATCAAGAAGACCACCAGAGGAGGACTAGCAGGTGCAACAGGGCTATCTCTTCTTTTTGGGGTAGTGGAGCATCTCTTTCTAAATTGGAAGGGCAATGGGTGGTGAGGGAGGGGGGAGGGGTAGTGCACTGAGTCAACCATGCAAGTATTTGAAGAGAAGAGTCACCTCAATCCTTAGCATATGGGTGGATTTTGAGATGGCGTCATGTAGGAGATCACCCCCAACGTAAGTTTTCTCCATGATCATCATTATAATATAAACCCTACTCCATCAATTTGGAATCAGCTTATGACCCGAGTTTTACAAAAGCGGACATAATTTTTTGAGCAATTGTTAGTCTGATGTCAATCTCTCATTGGTTGCATCATGATTTTAATAAGATACAATTTAATGAATAATAACAGATTATTCCAAAAGGAGAAGAGATCCTCTCAGTGCACTGTTGGACAGGAGTCGAGCCGTGTAGAGAAATCCTCTCTGCACTGCTGGATCTCAACTCTTCCAAAAGAAGGTGCTAAATTACTCTGCCATGCTTGGTTGGAGTATTCCTTTTAATACTAATATCTTTGAGGTCCAAAATATTCATACTGAAAGTGGTAATGGAGGAAGGTGGAGGATGGCAGAGAGAGTTGGAGTGGGGAAGGGAGAAGAGAGGGGGTCTGGAGACTCTCAAAGATTCAACTATAATATAGTTAATATAAGTTTAAGTTCATATTAAATTTGTTATGTTAATACACTTCATAAATTTGGCAATATCAAAGTTGATATTTGACAGAATTATCCAATCAAACAACCAAACATCCCATTAAGCTCTTAACTACTTTTATATCACAACTTAAGAATAAAAGTGCATCTAAAAAAAGACTATATATGGGTGGAAACTAGGAAGAAATATTTAGATTACAAGACTAAACCTTAAAAAATGCATTAATTTTGGAAAATGAAATATGGGTAGCACATTCGATCTGGGACGAAAACACACACACACACACACACAGCAGCAGTTGGTATCTGGTCGCCTTCCTTTGGTCAATTTAGTAACGCATCAGCAATTATGACATGGAGTGCGATCACAGCCTCCTCGCATAGAGGGAAAAATTGGAGGAGGACAAGCCCCTTTGTGGCCTGTGTTTCACTGTGGTGCAGCAGAGGGAATAACAAGTCATACAGAAGGTCCATGTGGTCAACAACATGCTTAATGGAGGTCCCTGATCCTGAGGCATAAGCTATCATAAGCTCATTGAAAGATGGGTGGAGAGGGACTGCCCTTCTGCCTTGCTTTACATTTGTTGCTCTATGATTGAAGCATAGAAGGAGGAGCTACCCCTGTATATGGTGGGCAAAGTGAGTAGAAAGGTCCACTATGGAGGGTCCCCTTGTTGTCCCCCTTGCCTACTCTTGTGGGTATATCCTTTGCCCTCCAGCTTTTGATCTAGGCCCATGGATATCCTGTCACAAACTTATTGAATGCTGCTCAAAGAAAGGAGAGAGGATCCAATCATGTATTTAGAGAGGAATCATTAATAGAGTCCCTGTCTCTCTCTAAGACCCAATTTATGTTATATTTTGCAGTAGATCATGATGAAGTGGTGGGTTCTTTTTTCATTTGACAGGTGGTTAGTGAGACTTTCCCAACTTGTCTTTCGTTTGTATCAAACAAAATCTAGTATCACTACATGATTAATAAAGAATTCTATTCTACTCTCATTGGTACTCATTGTAGCTCTACCAATCACTTGCTCATTACTTGGGTTACAAATGAGTGTTAAGAGGGATAAGGACTACCTTCTAAGAGAGTAACATTATTGCTCTTGTAGGCTCTTGAACATTCCTTAGGCACAAATTTTAAGAGGTCGGCTTGGCCAACCCAAGGGCTGTTACCCACCAAAGTTAGTTAAATATTTTACGCGTACTTTTGAATTTCTGAATTAAATCTTCATACTCTGAACCGAACAAAAAGATAGGGAAAAATACTCTTTTTTTGACACGAACCGTTTTATTCATGATAATACAAAAATGTTTAATACTTCCCATTTAATACACTATATTATTGACTTAAAATAAGACTTGTTCCATTTAAATATCATATAACATAAAGTTATATCATAAAAAACTTACTTTTTCATTGACAAAAATTCATGAATTGATTAATAACTATTTATTATATGATTCTAGTTTTTATTTTAACTTTTTTAAAATCTTGATAAAAGCATTTATAGATGTCTTGCTGAAACTTTTTTTTAATCTTTTAATTATTTGACCGGAGTTTTGACCGTCTCATTTAAATTCTAAACTGAATTATATCCGAACAAATTTTTACCGTATACCCTATTTAACTAACTACGGTCCCCACCCAGCCGCCCCTCCTCTTCATCATCCCCTCTCCCCTTTTTCCCACTCATATTGGTAGAATCATGGAGAGATGACATCATTCCTACTTCTCAATAACACTGAAATATTACTTGTACTCTTTCTTTCTTAAGATACTTCTTCAAGGTACTCTCCACATCTTGTCCACCTACTTATATTTATTGCACTGGACTCTATTTCATAATGGCCTTTGAACACTCAACTTATGGAGATCATAGGGCTACATCAAGGGACTGCATTAAAGAATTAAGAACAACACTACTCGGTAAATTAGGGTAAGCAGCCTCACATTGGCTTGTGGGGTCAGCAAAGTCACTCCCAACCTAGCTTGGAGTGTTGTAATCAGGGTGACCAAAATGGTGAACGTGGGGGTCAACATCTACCTATACCCATCTATACTGATCTGGTCGATGCCCTAAAACCATACCCTAGGAAACTTAGGGTTAGATTTCAGAACCTATAGAGTGGGCCTCTTAAGCTAAAGGCTCTAAATTTAGACAGATGCCGACTTAGATCCGAAGTGTCACTTGTGGCTCTCACTTCAACAAAAGAGTTTGAGTTGGATGCGATTGGCTCCTTTGCATTTGGAACCAGTGATAGACAGATATAGATACCAAATTCTTCACAACTTCTGCCTAGCCCTATCGAAAAGGGGAACGTAAGGGAGACGTGGTACCACATGGGTTAAAACGTACCAAAACAAAAAGCACCCTTGAGAGACCCAGGGAAAAGGGTCTGGGCTGCAATCTATGCTTTTCTCACGTAATCATTGTGTGAGCATGGCCACCAATAAACTGCATTGCAGTTTATTCTAACAGTTGGTTTAGTGGTGAGGGCTGCACTTAGCCCTTCTCTTAACTAGAAACACTTTCCCATTACTTGATGATTCTAGGAAAGAAGCTTTGAGGCTTATCTCTCTTTAAACGAAGGGACCTTATTTGAATCCTTTAAACATGCACCTTTGAGAAAGTGAGTTTGGGATCCCACAATCTTATCATTTCTTTGGGTGTCTTGCAGCTATCCACTTGCTTTGGTTTGGGAAAAGATGGAGAAAAGGAGAAGATGGATGACATAAGGGGGCATCAGCAACAAGATTTTTAGCCTTGCTAACACACACTATCTTATTTCAAGAGATCAAGAGGTCCTCTCAATACACGATTGGACCGGAGTCCAGCAATACTGAGAAGGGGATGGCCCAGACATTTGCCAAATTTTGGAATCATAGGAGTTTTTTCGCAATATTTGGGTCATTTCCTCTCTTGGTACTGTTGGACTCCGGTCCAAAAGTATACTGAGAAGATCTCCTTTCTTATTTCAATATTATCCTCAAACTATCTCTGACACTTTTCTCTGTCCTGATTATCCTAGCTAGGTGCTGATTATCCCCCAAGTGCAAGAGATTGATGTGTCAAGGTATCGTACACTTCCCTTGCTACATGGATACACTTGAGAAGATATTGTGCCGCACATTTGATTAGGAAGTAAATCACCATTTGTGGCCTATTTGTCGGTCATGGTAATATAATATTCTTTTCAAAGACCTAACATATATATATATGGCCCACAGATCATCCTATATTAAAAGATTTAATTTTGGTCTCGACTAAACTAATCTCTGCTCTCAATCTAAGCAAGACTTTGCTTGGCGTTTAATTTCCCATAAAGTTGCCATGTGGGAGCCCGATACCAAGAGAAAACTAGTACAAATTCTGTGTGGTTATAGTGTCTCCATCTAGGGTGTGTATTCTAGGTGTTCGGCCTTTTCCTCCTCTGCATGTGTTGTTTTCCAAAAGCAAATGGATGCTTATTTTGTTGAACTGTTGTTGCGTCCTTTCTCTCATACTCCAATAAAATAAATATTATATTTATCCTTTGAGAAACGTAAAGGTTAGGTTATCATATACTATTATTGCCCAAAAATCAACATGCATAAAGCCCATGTTTAAGCTCTTTCAACCAAACGCCCGTAGAATTTCTATTTCTCAAATAAGTAATAAGCAAAAAAACAAATTTTATATTATTCTAATATATGCGTAAAAAAGTATAATTGAATTTATAAAATAGTTATACAATTTGCAATCATAACAGAAGGACCCTTAAACCTTGCAACTCTTCTAACACTACAAGGAGAAGAGGATCTAGCCGCTAACAAAAGAATATGTCAACAATTAACCGGCCGCTAACAAAGCCGTGGACAAAAATTCCGTTGGCAAATATTTGTCAACGGCTAATGAGAAACTGCTGACATATGTGTCATATGTCCACGGCTAAAAGCTGTGGACAAAGAGGACTTATGTCAACGACTTTTAGCCGTGGACAAATAAAATTATTTGTCAGCGGCTTCTAGCCGTGGACAAATGGGATATTTGTCAACGGTGATAAGCCGCTGATAAATAATGCATTTGTCCACGGCTATAAGCCGTTGACACATGCTGTCAAAATCAACAGTTGTAGCCGCTGACAAATGTGATATGTCAATGATTTCTTAGCCACTGACATATGATAACAGAAATTTTTGTCAGCGGTTTCAGCTGCTGACAAATGGTTATTAATTAAAAAAAATATTTTAAAATATTAAATAATACACAAAAATCTGTAGATACACAAACCTATATATAAACAAATATACATATTCATACATGCACATCCATACACAGTATGAACTTAGCCAATAAGTATATAAACCGCGAGGAAGCACATCGATTAGATAAGGGGGAAAGAGAAAAATCAGACCTCTTAATTCCCCTCGTCCTCAGGCACAACTTGCAATTGCAGTTTTTGCAGCAAAATGGACATTTCTCTGCAATTTGTTTTTCTGTCCAGTGAGGATACCTAGATATTTACCAATGTAGGTAACAAAAGTTAAGAAAAAAAGTAAGAATTCTGATACATTCAGATTTGTACACAGATTTTCAATGCCCATAGAAAATGTGTTGTGCCAATCAAAAAGCATACAGTTCTATCGTATATGAGATCAACCAAGCAAAATCTAAACACACCTAAAGCACATATCAGAATAGCCACTTGAGCAACAAAAGAAAAATTATTGTTCACTAAATGTTTAAATCAATTAAAGATAAAGATACAACATTACCATAGTATGTGCTTAACATTTTATTCATCATCAGGAGACATAAAAGAGTGCCCTTTTCTCACGTTTGGAGAGGGGGATACACATACGAAGGAAAATCAGAAGGTAACACTTTACTTTCTGTTAGGGGAAATAATTAAAAAGGAATACAGCTTAGCAATTCAAGCTGGACCAACGGAGGAAAAGAAAACTAAAAACACCAAATATCTCTTCCATTGAGCACCAACAAGAATAGCAATAAAATATACCTAAGTATGGAAAGCTCCTATCAAAATGAAATTAAACTACTAGAACAAATTCTCACATGTCTGCTTACCAACGTTCTATGCATGGGATACAAAATCGCTTCCTCCTACAGTTTGAGCACCACACCACCCTCCCTTTATCGTTTCGCTGGCACCACACCACCCTCTCATCCTCTGTTAGTCTTTTCATAATGTACCATGTCTTCGAATCCACGACCATTAATTTATCTTCCATATCAATGTCATAGATCTTTCTATCAAATAGAAAGAGAGAAGAACTCTTCTTACATAGAGAAGGGTCTTGACTAGGGTGGTCGACCTCATATTGGCAGCCCTTTAGAGGTGGTGGCAGCCCTGCATGTATAATAAGTTAAGGATCATGATTCAATATTTATATTACACATACAAAAGCGAACTGTAATGAAACAAAATAATTTTGAAATTACGCTGAAAAATAAGCTTTTGGTGAACAAGTGGTGATGATCAATTTATGTCACACAATATATTCAAGAAGCTTAAATTTTTGCAAAATATTAATAAACAAGTAATCGGTGTATATTTCCTAACACCCTTTTTTTTTCTGATTCTTCACATCTCCCAGAGCTCCTTGCAATAAACTAACATAAGTAGCACTAGTAATGCGCAGATTCATGTGTATACCTACAAAGAAATTCCATACCTTTTCAGCTAAAAACATGAAAGGTAACTGTGAAGAAAAATGTGCAGCCAAAGTATGATTGAAGTAGAGTGGCGCATCAGGGATGTAAGATAAAGAAATACCACAATATGTCCCCCAAAAGAGCATAGAACATAAGAAAAAAAATGGAATAAGATGAATATTTTGTAGTTAGGGAATACACTCGAGCATGTTGTGGGCAAGACTCAAATGGGCTTCTGCTCTGTGGTAGCAGTCCTCCAAAACCAATTTCCCTAAAGAACGAAAAAATAGTGCATTGTTTGACAATTTTCCACCTGATATGGTTAATCATAGCCCTTAAAATTAAGATGAATAAATAATTCTGATAAATTTTTAAAAAAAAATAGACAAACAATTTAGAGAAAGAACATTGACTAACATGCAGGCCTGGTGCAAAATTCTATTGACGCTCAAGATCTCTTCACATGGTGATCACCATTGCCACCACTGTCAAAGCCACATCTTGTCAATCAAGGGTCATCTTCTAAGACCCAATTCAGAAGCTAAGGATGTGACAAAGATTTTCAATGTTGCCAGTCTATTGCTCTGTCCAGGATCCACTTCTTCCTCATTGAAACTAATATCCATGTCATGGCAGCTTTGTATAGCAATAACGCCGCCTAATGAAGCCAGTTGAAGTTAAATAAACTTTTATACATTGCAAACTTGAATAAATCAAGACCAAACCAGCTAGATGTAGAGTTTTGCTAGTCTTGAATGGCTAGTTTTGATGATGTTCCTAAATGAGTTGAGCACGTTGTTCCTACTCTAGATTTTCATTATTCATAGGAAGTATAGAATTTTTTTAGACAGTAAATATGATGGAATAAGTTAGAGTGCATTCTATTAATCATGATGTGCATAATTAAATAAGAATGCTTGTCTTCGTGGTTATTACAAAAGGATAAAATATTCTCACAGTCATTAAAACAAACACCAAGCATGTATAAATCCATGTGGATCAAATAACTCCAACAATTGCAAATTAAAAGCAACCAAAAGGAATGAAATTAGGGATCTGAACAGTGATCTAAGGAAAGGCTCTTGAGAGAGAGAAACAAGAGAAGAAACAAAGATCTAAGGGAGAGTTACCTATGGCTTCAAAAGTTGCTCCCAAATAAACTGTGGAGCATAGACGTTCACAACATCTTGATGGGGCTGGCAAGACAGGGACGTGATGCCCGGAGCACGGCAACCGTTCGTGATGCTCTGGAAGTGAGTGTTCCTCCACTCCCATGGTCGTGGATGCGGTAATGGTGGTGGCAGCCGTGTCAGCCACTGGCTGCAGCGGCCGCCGCAAGCCGACAACTATTGGCAATAGTAATGGGGACGCCCTCCAAATGCAGATCTTGAAGTCCTGGAGGAAATGGCGGTGAAGAGACAGCCGTCAGGGGAGAAGAAAGGGCCTTGACGGTGCCGGCGAAATTGGGGCAGAAGGCCTTTACGACACAGAGGGCAATGAGGTTACAGACGGTGGCCTCAGACTAAAAGCCGGATAGAGGAGCTTCACGGCGGGGAAGATAGAGAAAAGAGAGAGATCTTCTTCGTCATGTCATGGCTGGAGGGTCTGGTCGGCTAGGTAACGGGGGTTTAGGGGAATCAGAGTAGGGGGCAAGCAAAGATGGGAAAGGGGCGGCGCCAATTGGGGACGAGAGGGGCCGGTTTCAAAAGGCAAAAAAAATCCTTGAAAAAATGGCGGGTTAATAGCGCGACTGGGCTAATTACTTTGGCCGATCGTCTTTGAGGATCTACCTGTCGGTTATTTGACTCGGAGATAGATTTGAACGTCCGACGGTTGAAGGAGTCGGCTTTTCAAAATACCGCCGACGGCTCCCCTAATGCCCGTCGGCTAAGAAAGGATTTGTACTAGTGTACCACCCTGCACCCGGGCTTCTTCGCCGCCCTCCTCTTGGCCTGCTCGTGGTGCTACTGGCAGAGCGAGTACTCGGGCAACTTCCGGGCCCAACACTGCCAGTCCTTGCCGTCATTCCGGCCGCACCATTCCCACAACAGCGGCGGGGGCACGGTGTGGGGTCGCCGGCGACTGGAGGCGGCGAGCGATGGGGTCGTCGGTGTCTGGGAGAGGAAGAACCGCGGTGCGCGTGGGTTTGAGGGTAGGGGCACTATGGAATGGCCAGGGACGAAGAGAAGGCTTAGGGTTATAAGTTTTTGTCCACAGCTAAAAATTTAGCCGTTGACATATAACGGATATGTCAACGGCTAAACTTCTAGCCATAGACATATAATTTTTATCAATTTTTTTTTTCTTTTTACTACATATGTCGACGGTCTCTGTGTAGCCGTTAACATATATGCTACATATGTCAACGGCTATAACATAGTCGTTGACATATATTACGTATATGTAAACGGTTATTTTAGCCGTCGATAAATAAGTCTATTGTAAACGGTGAGTTCTTAACCGTCGACTGATATACTATTTGTCAATAAGTGTCTCTAGCCGTCGACATATACTCGCTGACAAAACTTATCTTCCTTGCAGTGTAAAGTTCTTAAATTTCAAAGTTACCACAAGTGAAAATCTTCATATAGAGAGAAGATGGGACGGAGAAAAGGAAAATCAGATTTGTAAATAGACGTATCTACATTTTTGTTCTTAATAATAAAAGAATACAAACTTTAAAATAATAGATGAATAATCAGATATATGAATATTATCAAAGAATAGAGAGCCAAACATTGCAGAAAAGTTCTTCACATGATTTAAAAACTTTGCACAGTCCTTCTCGATATTACTGGACTCTTATCCAAACGTGTACTGAGAAGATCTCTTCTCATATTATCAACATCCCTAAATATGTATAGCCAACAAGAGAACACCACAGCTCCTCACCACAAAATGTTAGAGATTACTGAACAACACCCTGACACGTCTCTCTAGCAGCCAACCAATTGCACCGCATCCAGTCCCACTAGATCATCTTGCTTAGGACGTGGTCTCCAGCAAGGCCTGTTTGCCAGAAACAATGGAGGGGTTGGACCCCCGGGTGTTGCCACCACTGCAACCCTCCAATGGCCTGCCTTTCTCGGACGGCAGGCGTGGCGAGCACTAGCTGCATGCCCGTCTGCGGCCTGCCGGCCTCATTGCCGCGGTGGGTGAGACCCCATGCAGCCATCCACTTACACACGCCCACTGCTGCTACGTGGAGCTCGCCGGAACCGGCCAAAGACGTCCCCCCTCCAAGGAGATCTGCGAGGCGCCGTGGCGGGGCCCCGGTGCTGCGCGCTGCCGGGCACGCCGATGACACGGACGGCACCGTCCGAGGACCACTTCACTTCGTCGTCCCGCTGGGGACTGCCTCGGCGAGGCGTTCAGAGCTCGCCATCATGTATAATTGTACCGACAGAGGACTCGGGATGCTGGGCACTGGTGGTTGCTTGAGACCCACCATGTCTAATCCCCGTCATGCACGCTGCCATCCGATGGTTCCATCTTGTCGTCCCAGATGGGGAGTCTTCATGTTCTTATTTTATTTTTTTAAAATTTTGAGGTCGAACACACGTAGGTGATTCACTTACTCGACTTTCACTCTAATCGCAATTACGTGCAATCCAAATTAGTGGATGCTCAAAAGTCAAACACACTTCTGATATTCTTTCACGGGACGTGAAATTTTCCATTTTTATATTTTTATTGAGTTGGATACTTAAAGAATCTGCATCTTCATTGGCCAAATTTCATGGAGGGACACATGATACTTATATTAAGTCAAAAAAGTTACTGTCCTTTGATTAACATGTGGTAAATAAAAAAGTGAAACTTTTGACACTTGAAAGACGTGTAGAGGTGTGTAAAGAGAGAGAAAGAAAGGTCAGTGACTATTAAAAAAAGATGAACTAGGAGAGATCATATAAAACAGAAGTTGAAGGGGAGCTGTTGGAAATTAAAAATGAGAAAGAAGAAGAAAGGCACCTCACATATTGGGTGGATCTTCTTGTATATATAGATAATGTAAGTGCATGTGGGGATAAACAAGGTTACAAGGCCCTGGATAGAGCCAGGGATAAACATGGATTACAATTTATCCTAAAATTATTTTTATCCATGGGGTTCGCCATCACAGGAGGCTTCTTATCCTTCAGGTTTCCGAAGACAGCAGGTGTGGGTGAATGGACATTTGAGTATTTTCAGATGTTTAGTATGATATAAAATAATGTAAAACAAAATTTTATTTGGGCTTTGTCAACTCGCTTGACAACTTATTTCTTTGTTTTTTATTTTTAAGAAGGTCTACGGTAAATTAAAATAAGAAGATTTAGATATTCTCTTATTTTATTTTACAAATAACTGAACAAATGCTCTTTGATTTTAAAATCATGAAATTTTACTAGTCTTAAAATCGGTGATTTTGGTGAATTACAAAATTTTACATTAAAACAAACAATTTTATCATGATCTCAATTAGCGAGTCAATGCATCGAACATCATGTTGCTTTATAGATAGGATTGGCAGAGCTCTCGGCTCAAGTTGAGTTCCACTCATTTAATCAAACAAGCTAAGGCTAAGTTTGAGATAAAGTTCGTTTGGTTAAACAAGTCGAGCCTGAATTAAGTAGAACTCCGTTCCATGGGCTCACAAGTTAGTTCGAATAAAATAATTATTAATTTTATAATTAAGTTATGTAAGTTATTCATGAACTCAGTTCCGTCGCATGTTTAAATCAGGATTCATCGACTCGAAGAGTCAGACTGACTCAAATCTCTCATGATCCGATATGACATGGAAAGCCGAGTTTACCAAAACTCAACTTGACTCGACTCATTTTTGACTCCATTTGTAGAAACATAATTCTTGACAAGCTAAAAATTCAACGGCCACACCTTCAGTACGAGAATGAAGAACTAGATTCTCAAACAAGTGGCACTACCGATGTTAACTTGGAAATTAATTAAGCCGAATGCCAAGCTTGCCAAAGAAGGATTTAACACGAAATTGGCAGGGCCACGGTATTCAGCCTATGTGCTTGTGCCTTGCATTTTAGCACTCCAAGAAACAAGGTTTGAGCCAAGGAGAACACAATAGGCACTGGCTCATTTCCAATCATCAATACATGCATCCTGCCTAATCAGCATCAGCAAGTGCACAAAAGAGTAAAACAAGAAACAATGCAAATAGTTGGACCACAGTGAATGGTCTGCTCGAAATTGAATTATAAGCTTGATTAGGTACCTTCCAATGTTCCCTAGTGGGGATGCACATATAGTGATAATTGACAACAAATGCCATATCAAGTCTCGTACAAGTCAAATATTGGAGGGCCTTGGCAATGTTGCTTCGATGTCGCTGAGGATCAAAGGAGCACAATATCAAAGAATGGAGAGACTTTGGAGGAAGCTGCCATGGGTGTAGTGGTGGGGCTTAGCTCCATCCATCTTTGCACGTACAAGTAAATCATGGGTATGCCACCCTTGAATTATTGGTACAAGGAAGAAACCTGCTCACAGCAACTCACTGGAGTGGTTTGAGGTTTAGATCAAGTGCTGCCTGACACATAGCCTGACATACCGACTCGTCTAGGTGTCCTTGTGTCTAGTGCTCTATCTCTTTAGTGATTCTTACTTGAGTCCCCGGTCAGTTAGTTACTAGGGTTTCGTTTGGTAACGATTCTTCTTTAGATTTGGAGTCCTTAGATTCGACGGAAATGTGAAAAGTATAAAAAAAATTCAAACGAAAAAGAAGTAGATGGATTCTCTAAAAATCTAGATTTTGTTTCATGTTGAAAAATAACATTTTTTTTATTCTTGACGAATCTATTGAAAAGGGGATATGAGTGGAATATGAGGATTCTAAAAGGTAACACCTTTTTTCTTTCTTTTTTTTACTCTCTTAAAGTTCTTAAAAGAGAGTAATATGAAGATAAAAGTGTCTTTTGATATATCTTTAAATTTAAATTATCATAATCTTTTCAAATGAGATTTTAAAAAATAAACAACTTCTCTTAAAATTTGAATTCAAAAAGTGATGACATGACTCTTTTCAGAATATGAATTCCTCCAAAATTTAAAGTCTCAAAATCATTACCAAACGGAGTCTAGATTGGTTTCTCTAAATTCATGAGTGATAGTGATACTGGTAGCTTGTTGCATGATGTGCTTAATGCCTTACACCCAGTATGCTAGATTCCAAGGTAGGATTTGATTGGAGGTAATCATATAGCTACAGGAAGATGCTACCATCAGATGGTCTATCTATTGCCTACATTCAGCTTTAAGATCTTCCCAAATTCTTAACATTTCAGCTTCCTCTGTTAATTTTTGTCCCAGACAAATTTGGCCCGCTCTTATTACTACTAGAATAGTCACACATCGGATAAAGGACAAAAGGAACAAAGTTTAAATATATGTTGTTTACTCCACTCAACGTCTTAAGATTTTGAGTTAAATATATGTTGTCTACTCCACTCAAAGTCTTAAGATTTTGAGTTGGATGGCTTATTAATTTCAATATGGTATCAGAGACCACGATTACGAACTGGGTCATGTACCTCGTCTTTGTAGTCTACATGACAGAACCTAAAATTGATCCAATAATTTTAATATAGTATCAAAACCCATGGTTACAAACCAGGTGGTACACCCCATCTTTATAGTCCACATGACATAGCTAACTCCACTCAATGTCTTAAGATTTTGAGTGGGCCATGAGTGGATGGCCCACTCAAAATCTTTAGACATTGAGCGGAGTGGGCACCATGTATATTAAGTATTGTTTTTTTTATCCTTTTTTGATATGGGACTATTCTAATATGTTTCCTCACGTACAAGCCAACTTAAGCTCTGTCACGTGGACCACAAATAAAGGCACATGACCCAGTTTGTAACCATGGAGTCTAATACTATATTAAAGTTAGTGGGCCATCCAACTCAAAAACCTTAAGGCATTAAGTAAAGTAGGCACCATGTATATTAAGCATTATCTTTTTTCGTCCCTTTTTCAATGTGGGACTATTCTAACAACTACATTACCAAGGCTGTATCAGATTACATACCCTTGTTCCTGCCTTACCATTAGATAAATCTCTAGCTCCATCCACATTGATTTTAAGTATAGTCTTTCCATATTACATACCCTTTCTGAATCTGAATGTCACTCCTAGAAACCCTTAAATTAGGAAGAGGGAATCCTGATTTGAGGGCACCTCAATTCCTAACAAAAAGTATACCCGCCCAAGTTTCTTGATTTCAAAGGTACTACCAAGAGAAGGAATGAGAAGTTGGATTTCTTCTACATTGGACCTAGCAATGAGATCATCTACATAGATGAGCACAAGAAGTATAGTGCCTTTAGAGCATATAGAATTGTAACTTCGGTCACTAGTTATTAGGGACCATGTCACATATCTCCTCACATGAACGGTGTTAAGGAAGTTGGAAAAAAAAGTATTAGAGGACTAACATAAAAATAAATTTCAAATAAAAGGTGGAATATATAGACTTTAGTTTAGAAATTTTTATTTACACATAAGAAAAAGTAAATATGTAATATTATTTTAAAGTTTTGATAAGTAAATGTTTTGTGCATATTTTATATGGGGCTAAACCAAGCATTCCTCTGACATTAGTATAAAGTGATTTCCTCGAGAAAAATGCTACTTATTCTATATACCCTAAGAGTACTCTCTACACAGTAAACTTGTGTGTGTGAATTAATGGGTGGTAATTTAGTTCATTATGAGATAAACTATAATTTTCATGATGTGATTTATGGGAGTACTATAGTGACATTATTCTTTCCCCATCTCTACCCCTTTCCATTGATGGTGCAAGACCTTGACATTATTTGCAAAAAAAATGCCTCAACCACTTGTTTACTCAACTTGGGAGAGATCAACATCTTTCCTATAAGGATAGTATTCTTCTTCTTTCTTTAAAGTACTCTACTAAGATCCACTTTTGTTATATGTCAAAAATAGTATTCTATCTCCTTAAAATGATAGACCATCTCTTATCATTACTCATTGGTCAATTCATTATATAAAGCATATTAAGAAAGAGTAGGACTTGTGCAGTGGTGCAACAAGGATGACTTGCATTCTACTGTACAATAATGTTCCGCCATATGGACAAGGCACAGAGGACTATCTCCCCCATTAAATGTGCACCGACGCCATTTATGCATCAGTGCACATTGGAAGTTGAATTCAAAAAAGAAGAAGAAGAATTTGCCCATCAAACTGCACTCGAGTGCATTCTCTGTGCTCTCCAAAGCATGGTCGATTTCTTCATAGCACGATCACACTCTTAAGGGCATGAAAATAACATCATGCTCTTGAGAGCATGATCATACTATGACAAGCCCAGTCATACCCTCGAGTGCACATAAGTTTTTCTCGAGAGCAGTTTGGTAGATTTTTTTTTTTTAACCTTCCATGTACACTCATGCGTAGATGATGTCGGCATGCATTTATTGGGAGAGACATATCTCATGTGCTTTGTCCATGTGGTATGTAATAACTTGTGCTCTAACTATCAAGGTATTGTTCGCTTTGGCCCAAGGGTCTCATGATTTTGTCCTTTTTTTAGATAATTGGCTCTGAAGATGAAGACTTCTCAGAAAGCCACCCATCTTGTTATTACTCCCGACTAAACACCCTTAACTACGGAATTCTTTACAAGAACTAAGTCAATACTCGAAAAGGCGTCTCGATGTTTGAAGATACGACTTAACTATATTTAAGGGATGTTACATTTTGCCCCTCTTATATGGGCAACATCCTCATCGTTAGGTTACTTAACCCACAACTAGTCCACCAAATAAGTAGGAGTCTAAGGGTAGCCCCCACATATTCAAGAAGTGGCTCTCACCGTGTAGTATTTTGTCCCGTACACGTTCAAGACGTAGTTCTCATAGTGTAACACTTTGTCCTATGTGGCCTTTAATTTCCACATGGAGAAACTAATAGTTTGATGTGAGAGGTTATATCAACTGGGTCTAATTCAATTGGTACCACATGACTTCTCTATTTAGAAAGGTTACGAGTTCAACTCTCACTAGATAGCTTGCATCCCACATATTTGGGCATGATCGGTAGGATTACTTCTTTTAGTAGTGGAATTTGCCTGAAACTATTGGCTTGTTAGGTGAAATTTTTACATTTAGTCTGGAATTATCTTAAATAAGAGAAGTAATGAGATTCAAACATCTCTCACTTGGGGGATATTATAAATACTTAAAACATTAAGCCACCAGTCCAAAAGAATGTGGAAGATTATATAACACCTTAAGCATGTACGATGCACTTATCTTTTGAAACAAAAATAACAGAAAAGAAAATACTACTAGTGATTTCTAATGATAATCCCTCGAGATACTCCTTATCCCATCACCTGTCTTAGTTAGTAACTAATAATCTCTCTCATTAACGTAATGGACTACCTTAAAAAGTGTATAACATGGTCCTTGATAGATACTAATAGAAGCCAATCAAATGAGCCGTAGAGCATCCTGTTCCTGCCTCCTCATCCCATTTTAGCTTTTGTCATTCTCACACTACAACAGGAGTTTGGTTGGTTCGAGTTGCTGTCAAACTTTAACCCAACCACTTGAGAGGTGCCATCTCAAACTTAACCTCTAGCCCAATTACTTAATAGGAATTGTTATTTTTGGTCTCTATAATTATTTAATATTTTTAAAGTCTGTACAATCTTCATATTTTCTTAAAATCCGTCACAATCTTTAAACCCTCCTTAAAAAGTCTTCTTTTTGAGAGGGTTGAGGAACTTTTAGGAGATATCTAAAATAATTGTAAAGACTAATAAAGAATCTAAAAATTACAAAAACTAATAAAGAATATTCAATGATTGTTGGGACCAAAAAATTAAAAAAAATCTTTAATATTATGTTTAAAATATTTCTTGATTCCTATTAAGGTCACAATGACTCAGATAGTCAATCCAAACTTTCTCAAGACTTGCTTCATGTGAAGGGTTAACTCAATCTAACCCAACTTAGGTAAATTTAAACCAATTTTTGAGTTAATCTGATAGAAGTTGGGTGGGCCCATCTAAACTTGCAGTCCTAGCTCTACTCATCACTAGGACTAGTAATGAGCCGAGCCGAGCCGACCTTTGGATGGCTTGGTGTAAGGACTGAGGTTTCGGGTTCTGTCTTCGGGTCGGGTTCGGGCCGGATCTTCTGGTTTGGACCCTGTGGGGTCTTGAGATTTCTGACTGAATGGCGTCAGCACTGCTCGACGCCTTTCAAAAGGCGTCAGGTTGTGTGGACGCCATTTAGGTCTGCTGGTTGTTGTGCCACGTGTGCGCCACGTGGGCGAGTTTCGGGCCGCGAGAGTACGGCCCCGGTCACATCATCTGAATGGCGTCCAGGTTGGCCGACGCGATTCAGACTGTGACCTCTGCGATGTCAGGGTACGGCGCCAGAGCACTGTCAGTACGGCCTGTCATGTCGTCTGAACGGCGTCCGTGGAGAGTGACGCGTTTCAGAACGTTGTCAGTACAGCCCGTCCTGTCAGACTGATAGGCGTCTACCTCGATCGACGCTAACTGAATGGCGTCAGCACTGCTCGACGCCTTTCAAAAGGCGTCAGGTTGTGTGGACGCCATTTAGGTCTGCTGGTTGTTGTGCCACGTGTGCGCCACGTGGGCGGGTTTCGGGCCGCGAGAGTACGGCCCCGGTCACATCATCTGAACGGCGTCCAGGTTGGCCGACGCGATTCAGACTGTGACCTCTGCGATGTCAGGGTACGGCGCCAGTGCGCTGTCAGTACGACATGTCCTGTCGTCTGAACGGCGTCCGTGGAGAGTGACGCATTTCAGATCGCTGTCAGTACGGCCCGTCCTGTCAGACTGATAGGCGTCTACCTCGATCGACGCGTTTTAGCTGGATTCAGATTGACCCCGCGAGCCTCCCCTTCTTTCCCTCATTCTCGCCTTCACTCTCTCTCTCGCCCTCTCCGCCCTCTCCGACCCTCTTTTCCCCTTCCCTTCCTCTTCCAATCACTCCAAAGCCTCCTTACCTCTCACCTCTACCTCCACCACCTCCTTCGCGGCGTTCCATTCTCCGGACGGCGGCCGACGTCCCGGCGGAGTGGCGGCGTCCTCGAAGGTACCGGCGGCGGTCTGCGGTGCGGCGGGTCGGCGGCGAGGAGCTTGGAGGAGTTCAAGAACCGGTAGGGGGACGAACCTTGCATGTGTTGCTCGTGTTTTCTTTGGCGTGACATGACGTGTTTGGGCTAGATTGAGCATGTTTAGGGGGGTTTCCTTGTGGGAATGGCCGTGCTTGTGATCGTGGATTCGTAGCATGCTTGTAGTAGTTGAATTCCTCTTCCTCCCCTTCTTGTTTTGGGGTTTTTCGGGGTGTTTGGGGTTAAGGGAGAAACCCTCGGTTCGAACCAGGGAACCAGGTTTCTGGCGCTAAACGGCGTCGTGCCTGGTCGACGCCTTTCAGAAGGGCGTCAGGGCAGTACGACGTCTTTTAGGGCAGAAACCTCCATGTTCGAGGTTTTACGAGTAGGGGTTCTGACACTAAATGACGTCATGGATGGACGACGCCTTTCGAAAGGACGTCGGGCCATCATGACGCCATTTAGGCAGGAAATCACCCCGAGTGAGGGTATGTAAATCTGGAATTTCGGTGTGAATAGCGTCTGTGGACCTGGACGCGTTTCAAATAGGCGACTCCCTATGACGACGCGTTTCAAGGAATAAATCTAGCTTTAATGAACCTGTCTGAGAGGCTTGAATGGCGTCGACCTCGGTCGACGCGATTCAAGACAGAACTGTGTAATCCTGGTTTTATCATGTGTTTTCACTGTGGGACGACTCAAATGCATGCTTTACGTTGTACACTGAGACTGAGGACTTCTGCGTGAATGGAATTACATCATGTTATATGTGTAAGCGATTATGGATTGGATTAACTGTGGTTTACGTTGTCACCATTGACCGATGGGGACAGGGTCATGGTGTCTGTGAGGCATTGTGCCGTACCGGTGGGAGAAGGGATACATGTTGTGGTTTACCTTTAGTTGAGGGAAGCAGAACCACCTTGAGCCCGTCGGGCCGGAGTAGCTGGTGCGCTATCCGAGGGGTTGCTGCTTGGCCTCAGCGGGTCGGGTTTCCCTGTTTGTCGTAGCAGCTTCCGGCGCGTTTCTTGCTGTGGAGCTGGTTGTGGTACTGTTGTAGTTGTTTTACCCATGTAGCCACTGGCCCTGATGTGACATTTGATCAAGGTTACGAGTGGTACCCTTAGCCCTTTGGCCTGACGCAGCTCGGGAGGTTAGGGTTGTGGGTAGTTCCTGTAGCTTCGGCTTGACGGGGGTTCGCCGGTCCCCAGGGCCCTCCTGAAGCGCTGAGGCCTTGCGTGGAGGCAATCCGGACGGTAGGACAGTAGTCTAGACTGCTTGTGTGCACACGTAGCTGGCAGTGGCGGTACACTGGTTCCAGCTAGTCCTAGTTTGACTCACTGCGTCACCCTACAGTGCCCCGGAACACTGTAGGGGTGGACAGGCGTGAGCAGTGGTGGTAGTGTTGGGAGGCGACGTTTGACTTCGGTCGACAGTGTGGTTCAGTCGCTTCGTGGACTTTGGCTGTGAGACATGACTCTGTGTTGGGTTCTTCGGGTTGCTAGAATGGTTCTTGCTACGCTGCTTATCGTACATTTCATATCAGAGTTGGGTGCTATGTTTACTGCTTTACTTAAATTGCCATATTTTCCTGTTGTTACACTTGTGGGTGTGTGAGTGGGAGGCGGGGGATCGGATGATCCCTACTGAGCCCATTCTTGGTGTGGCTCACTCCCTGCGGTTTCAGGTGTGGACCTCGTGGCGCAGCGGAAGCGTGGTGTCTTCTTGGTGTGCGGACCAGCAGCTGTCTTACTTCCGGGGTATGCCCCGATGTTGTTGTACTTTCCTTCCGCCTGTACTTATTTAATTTGTTGGGCATGTAATTATTGTTGGACTATATACGGACATTGTTATTTTTCCTTCCTGCGCACTTGCTTACCTTTGTAGTCCGTGTGATTGTTATATTTAGTCTTATTTAGCACTTACTCCTCCAGATGTGTTGTGTGAGATCCGGGTGTGAACCCGCAGTTAATGGGCCGACATCCATTTAGTGACCGGGTCTCCGGTCATAGGATGACGGGTCGTTACACTTGGGCTCGGCTCGGCTCAAAGAAGCTTGGCTCGAACTCGAGCTCTGTTCAAACTCTAAATTTGGGTTCAAACTCGGTTCGCCCCGTTTTTGCCAGACTCGAGCTTGAATCATACAAATTTGGACAGATTGTATTTAATTTTAGTCATCTAATGTACAATTGGAACAATGATGATTTAGTAAATATATCCACTTAACCTAATTTGGAGAAACTAAAGCTATACTAAATATATTGAGCCGGCTCACAAGCTTATGAGCCGAGCCATAATAAGCTTAAGTTCGTCTCATTAAGTTATTTGAGCTTTTGAGATTTCAAGTTGCGTTAAACCGAGCCGAAACCGAACCAAACCCGAGCGACTCACAAACAGCTCGGCTCATTGTCAATCCTACTCATCACTGTTAACAGCTAAAGGTAATTGCTGTCACCATTTGGTGACAGGCAGGACTGGAGGCCCACCTTCAATAGCCTTCCTTTTTTATTTCCCTGGTCGGCGTCCAAGAGCTACTTGCCATGGGCTAAACAACAGCTGAGAAGTGCTGCCAGCCTTTGTGCGGTCCGGCCAGAGGCAACTCCCACTGTTCATTTTTGTCGTTGCCACCCTGCTGCCAAGAGCAATGTTTAGGTGATGGGAATTTTTCCCCCTTTTTTTTTTTACCCTTTCGAAGGAAAGAAAGAGGTTATAGGTTTTTTTAAGAGGTAATTAATGAGGTCTTTAAAAGAGAGAAGGTATCAATTGAGGCCACATCAGTTCGGTAAATAAAATGGAAAAGAGTTCCCGTCACAGTAGCATTACCCGCTGTGCCAAATGGTGACATGAGGGGGAACCTGCCAGGGGCTCTGTTAAAGTTTGGTGCCATTTGAGGATTGTTTATTTGAATGTAAAATTTTGTAATTCATCGATTTTAAAATCAGTGATTTCAAAATGAATGAAATTTTTTTTATTTTAAAAACAAGAAGTATTTGTTTGGTTGTTTGTAACATAAAACAAGAGAATACTTTCAATCTTCTTGTTTTGATTTACAGTGGATTTTTTCTGTAAATCAAAACAAAAAAATTGAACTGCCAAGTGGCGGACAAAGTCCAAACATGATTTTATGTTACCGTAAAATGGAACAATTATTTTAGATTACGTTATTTTACATTGAAGCAAACAACTCCTTGGACAAGCTTGTTTTGATATAAAATATTATATTTTATTTTTAGATTTTTTTTCAGATTTTTATCGTTCTAATCTATTTAACTTAGGAAAAACTTTGTGCAATCTCTATGTCTAGTAAAATCTTTTTGTGATCTCATTTTCACTTGGAAAATATCATTTTTAGGGAGTTTTTCCAAAATATTCAAGGATTTTTCTTGAATTTTTTTAGTGTTTTTCACATAGAAGTAAAATTAGAGGAAATCTTAGCTAAGTAGAAAGATTTTAAAGAGTTTTCCTTAATTTAAGTAGATTAACAAAAATTTAAAGATCCTTTATTTTACGTTAAACTAAACAATTTCTTTTATCTATGATTCGGAGGGAAATCCAGGTTGCATCAAGATGTTCTATCCAATCGGAGTTACTATGCTCGGATTTGAACGGCCATTCGTGGAGATGGAATTCTTGAAATGGGAATGCTTCCATATCGATCATTAAAGCAATTGATAGTTTCCAAGGCATCCCATTTAAGGGCTGTTGGGTGTGCTCCAAAATACTGTAACTCACTATTTTCCACTATTTTAACTTCTTATTGTTGTGAAGAGCATAGGAATTAAGCCACATTTTTGAAGAAGTTTATGTCTAAGTGATCTCCGTCGAGGATATAAAATTAGTGGGAGAGTATTTCTTTTTGTAGTGGGTCCTCTGATACTAGAATTGTTGCGCCCGTATAATCATGGAACATATACTTAGTCAACTGTGTCATTAATTTTTTTTAAAAAAAAAGAGTGTTCAACTCAAAATTCTTGGAAGAGTTTTAATTTTTCATTTGGATATTTTATAATTATCTAAAAAGAACGGCAGAGCCAACAGGCTTTTGTTGGGGGTAGGGGGAGGAGGCAACTAAGTGAACTTCAAATCCAAAGATCGGTCGTGTTAATCAAGTTCATTCAAATAAGGATTGAATCTGAAAAGGAGTACATATGTAAAAAAATTTAGAAGAGAAGGCTTGAGTGTATGTGAAATATATATTTCGAAAGAGATTGAACTAAAAATACACTAACTAAGGGTTTCCCCAAAAATTTTAGAGGAAGTAGCCCCCCCCTTCCACCCCTTGCTTTCACCACTGTAAACAGAGTACTCTCAATTTTGAAGCTCTTAATTGTAAATTGTTGTTTGTTGTGTTATATGATGTGAAACACCATAGAATATTATTCTTATATTTTTTGATATTTGGTAAACTGTAAATACTCCAGTTTTAAAGTACAATCGACTCGTATATTATTTATTTTTCTCTGATTTTAATTTTCAATCTAAATATATTTAAACAAATTGAAAGATTTTAGGATTAGTGATTCTAAAATCAGATGGTTTCACCATTTTACAGCACAATAAACAACGCCTAGAACATGCAGCACCTTAATTGAATTGTTTTTTTTTTCAATTCATACAAGCGGATTTTCTCTCATGACATATGATACTAGGGCTGTCAACGGTACAGATCTAGGTAGACTCATGCTCAAAATGAATGAACTCAGACCCAATAAGCATCATGGGTAAATGGATAAATGGGTCGGGTCTTGGTCTACTTCTTATTTATTTGATGTTGAAAGATAAACGAGTCTGGTATAGAATGTATTTATCTTAAATCTCTACGTGACAGATAATTGGGTTTAATTTCAGGTCCAAATTTTAAGAAATCAGGTCACAAATTTTTGCAACGTATAACAACAGAAGGCTTAATGGGTAAACGGGTATACCCAGAGCCATAACTAACAGATCCAAACGGGTCTGTTAACTGGTCTAGGCCCATTTTGACAGCCCTGTGATAGACTATTACATTAAGTAGTGTTAATTTCGCACTGTTTAAGACACTTCCTCAAGGCACTTCCTCATATTACAGTGTGAATGTGATCGTCAATGAGGTAGATATATTCCACTAGATTACTAATTAACATTAGTTAATGTGATATGTAAGGAGTGTCTTGAGATAATATTTTAAAGAAAAACAATCCTTAATAAATGAAAGGTTCTTCAAATCTAAGGGTATGTTTATAATTAGATACAAACCATAAATGTATTCATGTTTACGGTAAACGCATTTTGTATTATAGCCTTGGTTTAAATGATTAAAAATAGGTTTATAATAAATTCACTCGAGTGTACCTTAAATAAAAGATTGCTCATAAGCACCAACTTGGAGCTGGTTTGCAATGGATATTCTCTCAAATTCATCATAAACTCACTTAAGTTTACGCAATATAACCAAACTTGAATTCACAAAAAACACGTTTATGACAAGTAGAAATTATGATAAATACGTTCATAATACCCTCATCCGTATTTTCTTATGTTTCATTCAAACAGGGCCTAAACCACCATCTCAATAATTTGAAAACCAAATATTTCATCAGAAGGCCTGGCACAAATAATCAAGTAGTGGGATCCATTGACATGGAATCACATGCACAGAATCAGAACTAGCGGCCAACTTTGTCTAGCAATCTAACATGACCCCAACCCCAAACTTTCCCTTTAATTTCCTCTCATCTCAAGCTCCTCTGCCAAGACTGCCATCTATTCCATGGCCCTCTTGTCATGATACGCTTAAGTAAGACCGCAACTTTGGGTGGGTAAATCCGAACCCGAGTGGGCCAACCCAATTGTTGGGTCGGATTGAACTCGATCAAGTTAAGGTTGAGTTAGATTAGGGTTGAAGAGTTTTGCAACCCGACCTTAAATGGGTTGGGTTCGATTGAGGATCAGCCAACCTGACTTAATTCGAACCCGACATTAATATATATAATAATAACTTAGTGATTAACTTAGATCACTAGAATATATTCTATTTTAACTTTATACCATTGAAAAAATTTAGTTTACAATATGAGTAAAGATGTTCTCAAATAGTATTCATGTAATTATGTTTGTACCTTCTTTTTTTATTATTTTTTTACGGTAGATAGTTAACTTCTTTTTTTTATTACTTTGTTATGGTAGATAGTTAAATTTATTTATATCTTTGTACATGGAATTCTGATAGTAAGAAAAAAAATACTAAAAATGTAGACTGTTAAAAAAATAAGCCGACTCAATCCAATTCAACCCGGCGAAGGTTGGGTTACATGGGTTGACTTGGGTTGGGAGATTATTAGATGGGTTAGGTTAGAGTTGAGAAGGTTGGGTTGAGGGTTGGGCAAGATTAGATTAAGGTTGAGGGATTTCTTACATGAGTTGAATTATGGGTGATCTGGTGACCTCAACCTGATCTAACCCGACCCGAATTGCAACCCTACGCTTAAGTGGATATTGATAGAGCATAGAACTAAAGATCCATGGCTGCTTTCTTTCCTTGCCTCTCCCAGGGGCCAAGTCCCCACTCTATGTTCAATGTTCATTTCATAGTTTTTTTTTTTTTTTTCTTGTGAACTTACATAAAACAACAACAACAACCAACACACCCCCCCCCCACCCGACTCAACTTGGAAGCCTGAGCTTGTGGCTTATCTTCTGTTTTTTTGTCTTATTTTTCACTCTACAACCGCTCTTATTTGTTCAAAAGATTATATTTGGGAATGTAATATTAAGAAAAAAAATTACTTATGATTATATTTTGATAATGTAAAATTTACACTATTTTAATCTTCCACATGAATTTGACGTATGTAAAAGCCATCACTTATCTTCATTTCAGATTCTCTTATGGTCCACTTTTAAAAAAAAATAACAAGAGAACCAAGGGTATCGATTCTTTTTACTCTGTTTTCAAACATGCCCTTACAAGTGCTCAGCATTATCATTTAACATTTTTAAATCTAGCTAAAGACCAAAAAATCGCTAAACAATTAAGGTAAAATTGTACAAAAAAAAAAGAAAGGATTCAATCTCTAGACCCAAGTTTTGTGATGGGCTTGCATTAGAACATCTTAAGTCATGTCAAGCCTTGATAGCGAAGCATTGTCTCTTTAGATCTCGTTTGGTAAAATTTCTTCTGAAAGAAGGTCCTTTTGTATTCAAATTTTTTTTTCTTTTTTTTTTTTGAGATGCGGGTGAAATTCAAGTGAAAGTCCTAAAATAACACAATAAAGTGACACCTAGTCACCTTTCTTATGAACATGTCATGATGACATTTAGAATTTGAAAAGAAAAATTTTTATTTAGTGATGAGCCAGAATCCTATTCGGCCCATTAAAACAAACCCAAATCCAGTTCAGCCCAGCAGCAGCAGTGGAAGGCCTTCAGGAAGCCTTCGGCCCATTAGCGGCCCAACAGCCCTCGGCCCGTAAGCGGCACAGTTGCTCCCGGCCCAACAGGCTTCGGCCCATCAGCGGCCCACCAGCCTTCGGCCCGTGAGCGGCGCAGTAGCCCTCGGCCTAGCAGGCTTCGGCCCATCAGCGGCCCAACCCCCTTCGGCCCAACAGCCGTATTCGGCCCACTCGGGTGGAGGATTAGGCACTATGGCGGTTTACCAGTAAGCCCGGAACATAGTCCTACATCGGCTATTACCGTTAACCATCATCTATCCTCCGCTATAAATACCACGCTATTTAATGCCAAAGGTATGTCTCCGAGACCCTCAAGAACCATAGTCCAAATAGCCTTAAAGCTACTCTTTGCCTTCTTCTTCAGAAGCTAACTTAACCGTCGGAAGGGGTTCCTAAAGGCCGAAGCCCGGGACTCCTGCTGACCGGTTTCTTCTTCTTTCCCTCCTGCAGGGGCTCGGTTCGAATCAACGCCGACCTTCCCGAGTCGGTCTCGGCTGCCGACCTCGGACTCCTCTCCCTGGTCTCGACGCCGTGCGCCGGCTGCCCCGCGACCGAAGGAGACTCGGTTCCGCGCCGCCCCGCCTGTCAGCCGGGGGAACCTCGGTCCCGCCTTACAGATACAAGCCAGCATCCGACCGAGCCACTCTCGGCCTCGGATCCTCAACCGCGTCTCTGCCTCCGTCGCCTTCCGGATCCCTGTCGGGTCTCTTACACCGATCCGACCCAGCTCTGGATCCAGAACTTCGGATTCCAGCTTCGGAATCCGGTCGTGATAGCTTCGGCTACATCACGTGGCGCCGTCTGTGGGAAACAAACAAACAAGTCATGTCTCAACGACCTATAACTCGACGATCCGGACAGAATGAAGCAGAGGCACGGGAAGCCTCGGCACAGCTACTGCCCTCCAAAGGCACCCCATCTGCTCCGCCAAGCGCGGCTCTACTAGTCATACCCGAGTCCCTCACCGTTGAAGACAACCGGATAGAGGAACTACAGCAGCGAATGACGACACTGGCTGACACTGTAACTTCTCTGGCGCTCCTGCCAAACGTGGTATCTGCCATGGCCCAGTGCATAGGGATACTGAGCTAGCTCCCCCACCCAACACCACCTCCTCTCTTCCGCCCTGTTCGAGACGAGAGGTTCCGGCCAACGTCTCCGCCAATCTTTTCCGACGAGGCCGTTACGGTGAACAGCGAGCCTTCGGCCCCGCTTGCCCCTTCACCGGTTCGTCTTCAGCCAGAGGACCAAGAACCCTCACATAAGCGAGGTCGAGAGGAATGGGACCGAGGCAAGCGACGGGGTCCGCAACCACGGTACCTACCGCTACCGGTTCCCCCTACCCAAATACTTATGGAGACGGAGGGTATGCTTCGACGGCCGCAACACCTGAAAACTGATCCTCGCCGAAGGAACCCCGGCGAATATTACGAATACCATCAGGAAACCGGCCATTCGACCAACGAATGCCGGCACCTTCGGGAGGAGATAGATCGCCTCATCAGAGGGGGCCAACTATCGCAATACCGGTAACAACAGCCTCATCAGAGGCAGAACCAGGGGGCATTCGACGCAGTAAGGCCACGTCCGAAGAGATCCCGTCTCTTTCAAAGCCATGCTCCTGAGACGACCAAGGGACTTATAAGGGAAGTAGCCCAACAAGGGGCCTTTCGGTAGAAAACTCCTTTAGGCAAGACCTCTCCCTCATATCTGAAATACGGAGTGCCTTAGGCACTACATGTAAACCACTTCTCTCGGACTTTAGTCGGAAGGCATAAATGAAGGTCTCTTTTTCAGAAAACCTAGGTATATCTCTAAGTCCGTGCAACCCGAAACCGAGAGTGGCTTTGGCCATGCGTACCGGATCGGGAAGCGGCATGGTATATTTCTAAGCCCGCAGGTAACCCGTATCGATCGGGAGCGGCACGGTATTTTTAAGCCCGCAGGTAACCCTAAACTGAGAGTGGCTTCGGCCATGCGTACCGGATCGGGAAGCGGCATGGTATATTTCTAAGCCCGCAGGTAACCCGTACCGATCGGGAGCGGCACGGTATTTTTAAGCCCACAGGTAACCCGAAACCGAGAGTGGCTTCGGCCATGCGTACCGGATCGGGAAGCGGCATGGTATATTTTTAAGCCCGCAGGTAACCCGAAACCGAGAGTGGCTTCAGCCATGCGTACCGGATCGGGAAGCGGCATGGTATATTTCTAAGCCCGCAGGTAACCCGAAACCGAGAGTGGCTTCGGCCATGCGTACCGGATCAGAAAGCGGCATGGTATATTTCTAAGCCCGCAGGTAACCCGTACCGATCGGAAGCGGCACGGTATTTTTAAGCCCGGAGGTAACCCGAAACCGAGAGTGGCTTCGGCCATGCGTACCGGATCGGGAAGCGGCATGGTATATTTTTAAGCCCGCAGTAACCCGTACCGATCGGGAACGGCACGGTATTTTTAAGCCCGCAGGTAACCTGATCCGAAGGTGGCTCCGGCCATGTATATCGGATCGGGAAGCGGCAAGGTATCTCTCTTAAGTCCGTGCAAACCGTACCGGGAGTGGCTTCGGCCATGCAAACCGTATCGGGAGCGGCATGAGTTTTTATTCTAAGCCCGCAGGTAACTCGAAACCGAGAGTGGCTTCGGCCATGTATACCGGATCGGGAAGCGGCAAGGTATCTCTCTTAAGTCCGTGCAAACCGTACCGGGAGTGGCTTCGGCCATGCAAACCGTATCGGGAGCGGCATGAGTTTTTATTCTAAGCCCGCAGGTAACCTGATCCGAGAGTGGCTTCGGCCATGTATACCGGATCGGGAAGCGGCAAGGTATCTCTCTTAAGTCCGTGCAAACCGTACCGGGAGTGGCTTCGGCCATGCAAACCGTATCGGGAGCGGCATGAGTTTTTATTCTAAGCCCGCAGGTAACCTGATCCGAGGGTGGCTCCGGCCATGTATACCGGATCGGGAAGCGGCAAGGTATCTCTTAAGTCTGTGCAAACCGTACCGGGAGTGGCTTCGTCCATGCAAACCGTATCGGGAGCGGCATGAGTTTTTATTCTAAGCCCGCTGGTAACCTAATCCGCTAAGGAGCCACCCTCGGATCAGGTTACCTGCGGGCTTAGAATAAGAACTCATGCCGCTCCCGATACGGTTTGCATGGCTGAAGTCACTCCTGGTACGGTTTGCACGGACTTAGAGAGATACCTTGCCGCTTCCCGATCCGGTATACATGGCCGGAGCCACCCTCGGATCAGGTTACCTGCGGGCTTAGAATAAGAACTCATGCCGCTCCCGATACGGTTTGCATGGCCGAAGCCACTCCCGGTACGGTTTGCACGGACTTAGAGAGATACCTTGCCGCTTCCCGATCCGGTATACATGGCCGGAGCCACCCTCGGATCAGGTTACATGCGGGCTTAGAATAAGAACTCATGCCGCTCCCGATACGGTTTGCATGGCCGAAGCCACTCCAGGTACGGTTTGCACGGACTTAGAGAGATACCTTGCCGCTTCCCGATCCGGTATACATGGCCGGAGCCACCCTCGGATCAGGTTACCTGCGGGCTTAGAATAAAAACTCATGCCACTCCCGATACGGTTTGCATGGCCGAAGCCACTCCCGGTACGGTTTGCACGGACTTAAGAGAGATACCTTGCCGCTTCCCGATCCGGTATACATGGCCGGAGCCACCCTCGGATCAGGTTACCTGCGGGCTTAGAATAAAAACTCATGCCGCTCCCGATACGGTTTGCATGGCCGAAGCCACTCCCGGTACGGTTTGCACGGACTTAAGAGAGATACCTTGCCGCTTCCCGATCCGGTATACATGGCCGAAGCCACTCTCGGATCAGGTTACCAGCGGGCTTAGAATAAAAACTCATGCCGCTCCCGATACGGTTTGCATGGCCGAAGCCACTCCCGGTACGGTTTGCACGGACTTAAGAGAGATACCTTGCCGCTTCCCGATCCGGTATACATGGCCGAAGCCACTCTCGGTTTCGGGTTACCTGCGGGCTTAGAATAAAAACTCATGCCGCTCCCGATACGGTTTGCATGGCCGAAGCCACTCCCGGTACGGTTTGCACGGACTTAAGAGAGATACTTTGCCGCTTCCCGATCCGGTATACATGGCCGGAGCCACCCTCGGATCAGGTTACCTACGGGCTTAAAAATACCGTGCCGCTCCCGATCGGTACGGGTTACTGCGGGCTTAAAAATATACCATGCCGCTTCCCGATCCGGTACGCATGGCCGAAGCCACTCTCGGTTTCGGGTTACCTGCGGGCTTAAAAATATCGTGCCGCTCCCGATCGGTACGGGTTACCTGCGGGCTTAGAAATATACCATGCCGCTTCCCGATCCGGTACGCATGGCCGAAGCCACTCTCGGTTTCGGGTTACCTGCGGGCTTAAAAATACCGTGCCACTCCCGATCGGTACGGGTTACCTGCGGGCTTAGAAATATACCATGCCGCTTCCCGATCCGGTACGCATGGCCGAAGCCACTCTCGGTTTCGGGTTACCTGCGGGCTTAAAAATACCGTGCCGCTCCCGATCGTTACGAGTTACCTGCGGGTTTAAAAATATACCATGCCGCTTCCCGATCCGGTACGCATGGCCGAAGCCACTCTCGGTTTCGGGTTACCTGCGGGCTTAAAAATACCGTGCCGCTCCCGATCGGTACGGGTTACCTGCGGGCTTAGAAATATACCATGCCGCTTCCCAATCCGGTACGCATGGCCAAAGCCACTCTCGGTTTCGAGTTGCACGGACTTAGAGATATACCTAGGTTTTCTGAAAAAGAGACCTTTATTTATGCCTTCCGACTAAAGTCCGAGAGAAGTGGTTTACATATAGTGCCTAAGGCACTCCGTATTTCAGATATGAGGGAGAGGTCTTGCCCAAAGGAGTTTTCTACCGAAAGGCCCCTTGTTGGGCTACTTCCCTTATAAGTCCCTTGGTCGTCTCAGGAGCATGGCTTTGAAAGAGACGGGATCTCTTCGGACGTGGCCTTACTGCGCCGAATGCCCCCTGGTTCTGCCTCTGATGAGGCTGTTGTTACCGGTATTGCGGTAGTTGGCCCCCTCTGATGAGGCGATCTATCTCCTCCCGAAGGTGCCGGCATTCGTTGGTCGAATGGCCGGTTTCCTGATGGTATTCGCAATATTCGCCGGAGTTCCTTCGGCGAGGATCAGTTTTGAGGCGTTGCGGCCGTCGAAGCATACCCTCCGTCTCCATAAGTATTTGGGTAGGGGGAACAGGTAGCGGTAGGTACCGTGGTTGCAGACCCCGTCGCTTGCCTCGGTCCCATTCCTCTCGACCTCGCTTATGTGAGGGTTCTTGGTCCTCTGGCTGAAGACGAACCGGTGAAGGGGCAGGCGGGGCCGAAGGCTCGCTGTTCACCGTAACGGCCTCGTCGGAAAAGACTGGCGGAGACGTTGGCCGGAACCTCTCGTCTCGAACAGGGCGGAAGAGAGGAGGTGGTGTTGGGTGGGGGAGCTGGCTCAGTATCCCTATGCACTGGGCCATGGCAGATACCACGTTTGGCAGGAGCGCCAGAGAAGTTACAGTGTCAGCCAGTGTCGTCATTCGCTGTTGTAGTTCCTCTATCCGGTTGTCTTCAACGGTGAGGGACTCGGGTATGACTAGTAGAGCCGCGCTTGGCGGAGCAGATGGGGTGCCTTTGGAGGGCAGTAGCTGTGCCGAGGCTTCCCGTGCCTCTGCTTCATTCTGTCCGGATCGTCGAGTTATAGGTCGTTGAGACATGACTTGTTTGTTTGTTTCCCACAGACGGCGCCACGTGATGTAGCCGAAGCTATCACGACCGGATTCCGAAGCTGGAATCCGAAGTTCTGGATCCGGAGCTGGGTCGGATCGGTGTAAGAGGCCCGACAGGGATCTGGAAGGTGACGGAGGCAGAGACGCGGTTGAGGATCCGAGGCCGAGAGTGGCTCGGTCGGATGCTGGCTTGTATCTGGAAGGCGGGACCGAGGTTCCCCCGGCTGACAGGCGGGGCGGCGCGGAACCGAGTCTCCTTCAGTCGCAGGGCAGCCGGCACACGGCGTCGAGACCGGGGAGAGGAGTCCGAGGTCGGCGGCCGAGACCGACTCGGGAAGGTCGGCGATGATTCGAACCGAGCCCCTGCAGGAGGGAAAGAAGAAGAAACCGGTCAGCATGAGTCCCGGGCTTCGGCCCTTAGGAACCCCCTCCGACGGTTAAGTTAGCTTCTGAAGAAGATTCGATTCAGAAGGCAAAGAGTAGCTTTAAGGCTATTTGGACTATGGTCCTTGAGGGTCTCGGAGACATACCTTTGGCAATAAATAGCATGGTATTTATAGCGGAGGATAGAGGATGGTTAACGGTGATAGCCGATGTAGGACTATGTTCCGGGCTTACTGGTAAACCGCCATAGTGCTTAATCCTCCACCGGAGTGGGCCGAATACGGCTGTTGGGCCGAAGGGGGTTGGGCCGCTGATGGGCCGAAGCCTGCTAGGCCGAAGGCTACTGCGCCGCTCACGGGCCGAAGACTGGTGGGCCGCTGATGGGCCGAAGCTTATTGGGCCGGAAGCAACTATGCCGCTTACGGGCCGAGGGCTGTTGGGCCGCTAATGGGCCGAAGGCTTCCTGAAGGCCTTCCACTGCTGCTGCTGGGCTGAACTGGGTTTGGGCTTGTTTTAATGGGCCGAATCGGATTCTACCTCATCAGTCTCTAATCTCTAAGCCCACTTTTATTGTAGAATAAATTATTTGAAATTGTTTATTCGGAATAGTAATGTATACTAGAATAAGGATTTTCAGTTTGATAATTTTGTGGGGCTTACTTACGGAATAAGAAGAATAAGTAATTCTTGGGTCTACGGAGGAATGACTTATTCTCTTTATTCTTGTATAAATAATTCTGACGCGGTATAAATCATTCCGTCCGTCAAATTAGAATTAATCTTATTCTAAGAATAAGAAGTCTTATTCTTTTCTTATTCTTCAATCAAAGTGGCACTAAATGTCATATACATCTTAGGTACTGAGATGTGACGAGCATATCATAGAAGCGCTTGAGGCTTCCTCTAGATTCCACAAAATTGCTTACGGCGACATGATCAAAGAAACCTTTTATTTAGAGAACCTGGTACAGCCAGGATTGATCGCCAATAGAAGAAAATTTGCCGCTATATTACGAGTACAAAAGGAACGCAAGAGGATATAAATTGGATTGACCTAAGTTATATAAATTTGGTTGGTTAAATTTGAGCAGACATTAGTTAAATTTAGACTAAGTTGGATTGAAAACAGGTTGGCTTAATTTAATATATTAACTTTTACAATAATTCATACAAAAAGTAAAACACCTCTAACAAATCATTTATAAACAAGACCAACCCAACCCAACCCACTCACTATTGAATTAGAGTTGAATTTAAGTTGAATTTGAGTTAAATTTGAGCTGAATTTAAGTTAGACTAAAATTGAATTGGATTATTTTGAATTTGAATTAGATCCAAATTATTATATAACCCAGCTCAGCCCCCGCCCAATTTACATCCCTACTTGGATGTAACAAGTATTTCTTGCACAAGGGGCTAACCTTCTAGAAATAGATTACCATACCAGTGAACCGTCAACATCTCAAGGTTTTGGCACAGGAAAAAGGAACCGCTCAAATACTGCAGATGAATCGAGGATATGTCTTAGAGGACAGTCATACTCGCTGCCCGCAACCGTGATCAGACGGCTCATAATCGTTGCACTGCCCTGCAGAGTGCAGTGGAACCTAAAATCCGCATGCCATCAGATTGTAAGATCAGACGGTGGTTGTGGCTGCAAGCATTACTCTCTAAAGGTCATGGCACAGCTCCACTTGACCTCCCATCTTTCCATGGGGAGCAAAGATGGGTTGCTGCACGCCAGTCCTTCGTTCTTTCATTCCTATTCCTTGTAGGGTAGCGTACACAAATGATAGATTTTTTTAACACGAATAAACTGTGGCAATGAAGAGCTCTTCTCGAAGGTTAGACAGAAATATATCGACATTTAGGCCGCGCAATTGGCAATTGGATAAACCTCTTCTCTTCGTCTCAGGTCGACGGATCTTCCAATTGAGGAGATCTATCGACCTGAGACGAAGAGAAAAGCCTATCTACGACACAAAGTTATCCATCCAAAGGTGCAAACAACCAGAATACTTTGATTCAGATATTCCGTGAACAGGGAGAAAACTTAGCTAACTTCAATAGTTTTCATTTGTACAGATCCTCAAACGTCTGCTGTATCCAGAATGTATTTAGCAACAGAAATTTGATGAAAGTGAAATAACTTATAATGGTCATGTTCTTACCAACTTTTATCCGGTTGTCGGATGGGGGCTTTATGCTTCGGATAGGAACGTGAAGCATAGACGAGAAATGTCTATAAATGAAACCTGAATACAGCTCAGACGCTCCAGTGAATAAAATATTTGGAGAGGATTAACACCACCATCAGATGCGGATAGATCTTGATGAGTCTCAAGGACTAATGATGGCTCTTATTGAATTGTTTCGTGTGACTAATAAGGACCTGTAGGACAGCTACCAAAAAAATGGGGACATGAGGATGTGAACGTTACTGAATTATGAGGCACACTTTTAAGGGTCATGAAAGCAAGAAGGATAAAGGAAAGGCCTTATCTGATCCTTACAAAGATTCTCCGGTAAAAGCTACAAAATACAGATGTGAAATCAGGTTTTGCAATGACCAACAAAAGGGAGGAAAGAGTTAAGTTGAAGATACAAGCAAATCTCAGATTAAGTAATGCAAATAAAATCAGAGAGATCATGGCATTCTGGGGCAGGAATAACAAGTTCAGACAGCATTAATAGACCGAGATTAACTTCAAGTTCACAGAGTAAGAAACTACGTATACATGTCCAATATCGCAACACTCTCCAGAAATCCTCTGATAAATAAAACTCGGTCCCAAAACAGCTTGAAAAGGTAAATGCCAAAGTGACATAAACAAGGATAGTAAAATTTCCTGAGAGCAATAAGATAAGACGACTACTATTCGAGGTACTGTCAAGTAACTAATTAAGTGATAACCTGATAACTCAATTATAGAAAAATTCATGTGGGGATGGAATTTTTCTATCAGATTGGCATGCACCAATTCCCACTAGATACAAAGGAACCTTCCTGTATACATATATCTCTTGCCAATTTGCTACTTAAAATATAGTAGAATCCAATTTGAAGACAAAATGAGGTAATGGTCCAGGTACTAATCGCATGCACTTCAGTAGACTAAACTTTAACATAGAAAAGAGAGACGTGTAAAAATTTAGATCTGGAAAGCATATCGGGATCAGCATGCCAATTTAGAGATCTGGCAAGCATATGGGATCAGCATGCCACAGAAATGGGTACGAAATCAGTTCATATGTGGAAGCATTTGTAGTACACGCCACAGTTCTGCTCAAAAAGGGGCAAAGGAGGTTGGTATAATCAATTGGCAATACAACAAAATTCTCATGTACAAATGGCACGGACACCCTCGTGAACCTCCTGAAAACAAGTTGTAATCATCAAGCACTTACAGATAAGCTTGCACTTCATTGTCCTACTAGTCACCAAATAAATCATCATCGTCATCATATGTTGAATTAACATTAAGCTTTTCACTTGCGGCATTAGGAGTTTTTCCATCATTAGCTTCGGCTATGTCAGTCTGCCTATCATTAGTACCACCAGAAGATCGTGCCCAGGACGAGCCCACCATTCCAGAAAAGGAATCACCATAGAGGCCATCATAAACACCAGCTTTTGGTGTGCCCTTGACTTTGTTCAAAACCTGTTGTAGCTTATCTGTAACACCTTTTGGGGAAAAGCCATCCTCCTTTGGTGAGATCTGTTCCTTCCCCTTTGGGATAACTGTGATATGTACAAGGGATTCATACTTTCCAACAAGACTGCCTTCTTTCACACCAATTGGACCAGGCTCTGTTTCGACATCCGCACCATCTGAAATCCCAACTATCTGAACCAGTTCTCCTCCCACTTGATCCTTAAATGATACTCTAACTTTCCTGCGTTTCTTGGCAGCTCTTTCTGATTGATGGCTGTCCTCACTTCCAGCTGATGTCCCCCCTGAATCTTTATTGAATTTAGACAACAAATCCGATTTTCTCAGACCATAGCGGTTGAGTATCGTATTGTATGCCAATACAGCTTCTTCATCAGAGGGATCTGGAGGTGAAGGCAGGTTGATCTCTGCAGGAAGTGCAGGGGATGGAAAGAGGGCTGCAGTGTTCTTTCTTAAGATGTAAGTTCTCGTTGAAGCCGCAAATCTTAGAGACTGACCCACTTCAAGTTCGACCGGGATGTCTTTTGTCAGCCGCTCATTTGCAACAAATGTACCATGTACGGATCCCAAATCAATTACATATATGCTGCAAATACGTCCACAAAAATCAATGCATAAACACTCTTCTTGCCGTGTAAAATCAATAATCAAAAACTGGATTATAGGAATTCAAAATATTTCTGGGCAGTTTGGGCACAAATTATAGAAAACATGTTTGAAGTCAATTTTCACAAATTTGTTAATCATAAATGCACTTGCCATAAACCACTGCTTCTTATGTAAGTCATAACTTTGGTCAAGATATCAAGGGCATCTCAAATGTAAACCAACGCCAAGGTGGTTTTTGGTATCCAGGTTAATGAGGAAATTTTAAGTTCTCATTAACTTCGATTAAGCCTACAATAACTAAACTTTTTATTTTCCAAACTAAGATTACCATAGACAACCAGGTTGCTATTTACATAACATTGGTTGTGCCTTGCATCCAAACAAGGCCTTGAGGTGGATAGCTCCTTAGGAACTCAAAATGTAATTGTAAACAAATAGAAAATAGATGGGAGAACATGAAAAAACAATGTGAAATATTTCCAAAGACGACCAGATAAAGTTTATGTAAGAGATGCAAATAACATGATATATTTTTCAAGACATAACTAAGATATAGAATGGCCAAGTAGCGGAAGAACATAAAAAAGCCAGGAAGCAATATAAACCAGTTTACAAAGCAATATAAATAACACAAGTATATCCTCCGATGCATACAGACTAATGATAAACAGAAACCTAAGGAAAGAGTAAGCTAAGCATAAAAGAACAAAAATGAAAGCTGACCTTCCATTCCTGTGAGGTACCACAGCAGCATGCTGGCGTGAAACAGACTGGTGATCAAGCACAAAATCACAAGTGGGTTGCTGCCTCCCAAATATATGCCGCCGCCTGTCCAAGTTGATGCAGTCAAGTACTTGCCCATCTTTCAAGACCTCAAGAAAGTAAACACCCGGTCGAGGCTCTATTGCCCAATCCGGTGGCTGCCAAGTTGACTGCCCACCACCAACCTGAGTGACGTGCTGATTTGGTATCCCCGCTTCAGGCACAGCAGGTGCAGACGGCACATGGTTCTGCACCTGAATGTGAGGTTTCAACTGGGAGGCTTGGGGCTGGAATGCCGGAACTGGAGGGGAGGGTGAAGATGCTTTAGCCCCCGCATTCGAGCTAACAGAGAATGGCTCCAAAGATTGTGCCTTTTTAAATCGATCTAGCCCCCCTCTGTACATTTTCTCTGCCCACAACCTTTCTTCTCAAGTTTACTCCAATTAGATGTTACATGGAGAGCTTATCAAAGAAAGTATTCTCATTCTCCTTCAATTACAACAACCCACACTCATCCGCAATGCTAACAAACTTCACTCCACGGAATCCGCATTCAGAATCTTCAAATCTCTCGCTAACACAAACCACTGCAGAACCACAAACCTAGGTATCGTTTCCATCACATCTGAAACGTATCTAACAAACTGTTGATTTGAAGAAATGTTAACGAAACTAAGTCCAGCCTCCAACGAGGAATCAAACAACTGCACCAACAGAGAAACTGTTGAGAAATCAAACTCCGCAACCCATCAGCAATTCATCCAAATGAACTGAACAAACACTCATGATGACAGTGACAAAGAAACCCTAGAAGACCAGTCCAACCCAAAACACAACCTGCAAAGGCGAGTTCCCACTGTCCCCCGACCAAATCATTCAAACGACTGAGATTATAAGACATCCGCCATTAGAAATCACAAGAACAACAATAGCAAGTGTTCAAAAACCAGATTTTTGAGCACGGCATCAGCTCATCTGCCCACCAGATCACCCGGAACTCTACGGAGACGATCCACGAACAAAGAAGCACTGGAAATCTGGAGGGAACGAGGGGCGCTTACCTCGGATGGAGGGGAGAGCAGGCGTTGCCGATTCTAGGGTTTCTCTCCGCTGCCTGCCGGGAGATGTGAGCTGGGAAAAGAGGACACAATAAAACCACTTAATCACACTTGAAATTTTAAAAAAAAAAAAAAATTGGAAAATAAAATAAAAGAATGATAGTGTGGGCCGCTCGTGGGTCGCAAACTAGGAGTATCCTGGTGGGCTGATTTCGGCCCATTAATGGCCGTGCTGATACGGTTCTGCTGTTGCCCTGTGCTGCAACGGGACATTGCAACAAGTAACAAAAAAAAAAAAAGGTCAGACCCGATATGTGCGATCTGTCTGTATAGTACATTATTCAGATTTAAATAAATCTAAAAAATCAAAAATCAAACCTACTTTAATGGGCCAATCCCAACAATTATTTTTTATTTTTCATTTATTTTTAGATTGTCCAATCAGTCATTCGTTGTATGAATAGGCAGACACATCAGGCTTGACCTAAAAAAAACTTTCAAAAAAATTCTTTTGCTTGCCGCAGTGCCCCTCATTTTTTTTTTTTTTGAAGGTGACATTAAGTCACTATTTCATTGAATAAAAAGGAGGATTACAAAGAGAATGAATGACCCAGGGGCCATCACCATCAGGATCGGATAACCCCCATCCTGGTCCCCATCTACATATGAAAGGATGAAAATTTACAAGGATGTTTTATCAAGCAAATAAAACAAAAACACTCTCAAGTGAACACAGGGACCAATCAGGAAATCATTTCCTTCCAATTCCTGGCATTGTCAAAAAAATCAGAACTCCCCTCCTTGAGTATACCAGCAGCCCTTTCCCATTCTTCCACCCATCTAAATGTACTTCTCAGCAGCTCATTTGAACTTCTGCATTGGTCATTGAATTTCCTTCTATTTCTCTCACACCAGATGGCCCACAAAAGGGCCGGGCAAGTCAAGAACCATAATTGTTTAAGATCTTTATATGGACAATTACTACTCCACCAATGTAGGAGATCCAACACTGAAGATTGCTCTACCCAATTGATACTGAATAGTCTACACATAATCTTCCACTGAATGATAATAATACCACATCCGCAAAATAAATGCTTTTGATCCTCCTCAAAAAGAGCACAAAAAACACACGAGAAACTCCCAGAGATGTGTAGTTTCTTAGCCCTCCTTCTCGTAAGAATTCTGCACCAAGCAAGCTTCCACAGGAAAACTTTGATCTTATTTGGAAGATGATTAGACCATACTAACTCTTTCCACCACACCCTAGTTCCACCATCATTCAACATTTGAGCCATGGATTTAACCGAGAACTGCCCATTGTTGGTCAATCCCCAATTTCTTTTGTCCTGCACCTCACCAGAAATTCTGACTTCACTAATAGTTTTAATTAGCAATACTAGTTCTTCTGCTTCTTCATCCGTGGGATTCCTTCTCAAAGGCAAACTGATCTGCCCTGCATCTATATTGCATAACACATCCTCTACTGTAGCTTCTTGGTGAAGGGTTATATTGAAGATCTTGCTGAAGTGCTCTGAGAAGACCACACTGGAACACCATTTATCTTTCCAAAATTGTGTATCCCTGCCATTTCCCACCTGAATAATACTCGAAATGTCCATAAATTCAGCACATCTAACAATATTCTTCCAGATTGAGGACATGTTGTAGCTGATTGAAGGATAAAAATTCCATTTGTTCTCACCTTGAAAGTATAGATCCTTCACAATCACAGCCCAAAGTGCATCCGGATGCTCTCCCCTTCTCCACAACCATTTAGCTAGCATTGCTTTATTGAAAGTAGCCACACCGCAGAGGCCAATTCCTCCTTGCTCCTTACTTTTGCAGACATTGCTCCAATTGATCAAATGGATACCTCTCTTCTCCCTTCTCCCTCCTGACCAAAAAAAGGAACTTCGAATTGCTTCAATGATTTTTTCCACAGCCCGAGGTATCTTAAATATAGAAGCATGGTAGATTGCCAAGGACGAGAGGACTGATTTTGTCAATATCATTTTCCCTCCGCCTGAAAGAAAGTTGCCTTTCCACCCTTCCAATCTATTCTCAAATTTCTTAATTAAACCATCCCAATCTCTCACCCTTAAGTTTCCATCTGATAAGGGCAAACCCAAATATTTAATAGGGAAACTATTCACTCTGCATTTTAAGGATTTTGCAATCTCCAAAAGGCTAGGTTGTGGCACATTCAAACCCACTATTTCTGATTTCTCATAGTTGATCCTCAGCCCTGTGATAAGTTCTATCAAAATAAGCAATCTTTTGATATTCTGGATATCCTCCTTGCTTCCTGAAGAAAACAGTAGCGTATCATCTGCAAACTGAAGATGAGAAAGTTGAATATTGCTCCTGCCTATTCTGAACCCCTCAATTAAGCCAAGTTGAACTGCATTATCCCAAAGAGAACTAAAAATATGTCCAATAAGCAGAAAAAGAAACGGAGACAATGGATCTCCCTGCCTAAGACCTCTAGAACTGCTGAAATATCCACACGGTTCTCTATTAATCAACACAAAAAACTTAGAGGATGAAATACAGCTCATGATCCATCTAACCCATCTTTCCTTGAACCCCATGAGGATCATTGTTTTTTTGAGACAATTCCAGTTGATTCTATCATAAGCCTTCTCAAAGTCGAGCTTTAATAACACTCCTTGCTTATTTCTGATCTTGTAATGATGTATAACCTCATAAGCTGTCATAAAGTTATCCATTATAAATCTGCCTTGCATAAATGCTGATTGATTAATGCCCACAAGTTTATGTATCACCTTCTTGAATCGAGTTGCTAGGATCTTGGCAATAACCTTATAGCAACCATTGAGTAAACTGATGGGCCGAAAATCTGTCACTCTTTCCGCTCCTTCTGACTTTGGAATAAGAACAACATATGTAGCGTTAACCGATTGAATCCTTTCCGGCCTGTCATAAAACTCTTGCACAAGGTTAACCAAATCTTCTTTAATAACATCCTAAAAAAATTGATAGAATCCAAGAGAAAAACCATCGGGACCCGGAGCTTTATTAGGATCCATACTAAAAACATCCATTCTAACTTCCTCCTCCACAAAGGGTTCACTCAATTTTTCAGCATCTGAATCTTCCAACTTAGGAAGTAATCCATCTTGTATGTGGGGTCTCATCTGAAATTCTTCTGAGAAAAGATTTCTGAAGAAATCCACAAATCTGTTTTTGATCTCCTCAGGGTCTTCAATGACACTTCCTTCTTCTTTGACATGATCAATAGACAGGTATCTTCTTTTAGCACTAGCCATCGCATGGAAGAAAGAAGAGTTTTTATCACCTTCCTTTAACCAATGTTCCTTAGTTCTTTGTTTCCAACCAATTTCTTCTTTCAAAAGTTCTTCATTATAAATCTTCCTGAACTCCTTCAAAGAGTAAAGCTCTTGATTGGAAAGATCAGCAACCTCACTTTTCAATTCCAATTCTTCAATGTTGCTCATCAATTTCTGTCTTTTTTCCTTTTCCTTTCCAAAATTCTGTTTAGACCATTGTCTCAAACATTTCCTGACCCATTTCAGCTTGCCCATGAAATTATGCACTGCAGAATTTGCCATCGGTGCTTGCTGCCACCATTTGCCAACCATTTCTTTAAATCCAATTTCCCTTTGCCATTTCAGTTCATATCTGAAAATTCTGGAGCTCCTCCTCTTATCCTTCATCATAATAAGCAAAGGTATATGATCAGAGACAGACCTGCACAACCCTTTCACATGTGACAAGGGAAATTTTTTGAACCAATCTGGAGATATCAAAACTCTGTCAATCTTTGATTGAATGCTGACCTGCTGTAAATTAGACCATGTATAATTTCTGTTTGGGTCATCCACCTCTATTAGTTGAACATCTCTGATCCATTGATTAAAAATATCCATGATGTTGCTCCATCTATGTCTACCAGACCTCTCCCATGGAAACCTTACACAATTAAAGTCTCCCAAGATACACCAGGTTTTCGAGAAAAGACTGTGCAACCTATATAATTCTTGGACAAAAGCCTCCCTCTGTTGATCAGTGTGGGGTCCATATACAGATGTAATGACCCAACTGTCATTATTAGAAGTTCTATTCTTATGTTTAAAGGCAACCGAAATGTTGAAGTTGCCTACATCACAGACATTGCCCACGAACCTGTTTCCATCCCAAATCACCAGTTGTCCTCCTTTAAATCCATCTGCAGGAAAAACTGCCACTTCATTTAACTTTGACCCACATATTCTACTTAACACAGAATTATCAATATTGGCCATCTTGGTTTCCTGTAAACAGATGCAGTCCAGATGCTGAGAGTACACCAAATCTTTTACAGCTCTCCTCTTGAAGTCCCCATTGAGACCCCTGATGTTCCATGAGATCAAATTCATTGTGTAACAATCTGTTTCCCTTTATCCTTGGTCTTCTTCCCTCTCAAACTGTCCAGGACTTCATTGTTTCTCACAAAACTTACTTCTCTTTTTCCAATCTTCATTCCACCACCCGTACCTTTCCTCTTAGCTGATTGTTGTAAGATATCATTCCTTCTCAGTTTCTTAAGAAAGCTCAGGACCATATCTTCCCTGCCTACAAATGACACACCTATACGCTGTCCAAACTGCACAATTTCATTCCTCCAGACTTCTTCCTCATCACACAATTTCACCGCCAACGGGATCTCACTGTCTTCATATGTCATAATCTGTCTGGCTTGAATCTCTTTCTGCAACTCCCTGTCTCTTGAATCCTTTTTCGACCCCTCTTCTTCCAGTTCATCTTGCAAGCTATAAGTAACAATCGCTCCTATCTCTTTCTGTGACGACCCATCCTCTCTATCACTGTTCCACCCCTTTCCTGCAAACTTGAGAAGATGGACCTCCGGAAGACCAACGCTTTTCCCCATCCCCCCTCCATCAGCCCAGATAGGACCTATGTCAACCTGGCCACACCTCGAGTAAGATGCATCGTCTTGCTGATCCCACACTGAAGAAAACCTCTCTCCTCTGGCCGGAGCTATCTCCCTTCCGATACTCTGTTCTCCGTGAAGTGCGATGAGAGCTCGGGGAAGACGACGACGGTTCAGGGACGGTTCAGGGTCTAATGACTGAACCGGGCGAATCAATTCCCGGTTCGAAGTTAAGTCAGGATCCGATATGTTAGGTTCCTTGAGAATCGGATCCCCTAACAATATCGGATCTCCCCGCACCTGTTCATCTTCCTCACCCGGAAGCCCAACACCAGAGCTCCCTTCTATGCCCTGCTCAAACTCCGCCTCGGAACCACACCCCAGCACATTAAAGTAACTGGCACCCTTCCCCTGAACTGATTGCTGCTTAAACGGGCCTCTCAAGGGATATGGGAGAACCCCCATTATTCCTTTACTAACAAAAAACTTGGGAACCCCGCAATCTTGAATTCCTCTGCCTGCACCTACCTGCCTCTTCATCTCCTTCTGACTCGTCGCACCTGAGTACGACTGGTAAGAGGCCTTTCCAGACTCAGAACCGGACTCAACCAAACCTGAGTGAACACCGAGTTCCGACTGCCCTGTTTCAACCCCTCCGTCTTTGTTTGTCCTGCATCTTCTATACTCCGCCACCACATCAGCCCACCGCCAATCCTGTTCAAGACCTTTGTCCTTGCCATCTTCTTCCATTGTGATATGGATCCAGAAGATCCTACCCCCTACAATAATCTTGATCCTTTCCGGAATATCTGTCTTCCTCTCAACAGAAATTTCAACCCGCACGAAGGACAGATTGTCCCCCCTAAGTCCCTTGCTGTCCACTTCTCTAAGCCTTCCAAACCTGGAGCAGATTGACTGGAACGTGTTGATGTTCCAAAGGTGAAGAGGCACCCCCTGAAGCCTACACCACAGTTCGATTCCCTCCTCTGCAGGGAAAGTTCCCACTTCTGTCCTCCACTGAGAAAATTCCACAAAAAGGTCCTTCTTCACTTCTAACCTTCCAATGGAGCATGCAAGACCCCTCCACGATTGTGATTCAGAGCTCACTAGGAAGGAGTGGGAGTCCAATCTTCGAATGCTCCATCCTATAACTTCCGGCCAAAACTTCAGCAGAATGGCTTTTACCTCCACACAGTCCATTGCGACTCCATTGCATTCCTTCCGGAATGCAACTACAATGCAGTTTTCCAGTGAACGCTTAGCTGCTGCAACCTCTGGTGACCATGCTATATCCACCACTCCATGGAAGACCTTCGGGACAGGCTTGTTATCCACTTTAGGTTCTGCGCCAGAGTTCATCCTCCTGACGCTCACCTCTGTCTTTCTGTCAAGATATCGGAGAGAATGACAGAGCCTTCTTCTGTGTCCAGCTCCATTGCAGTGGAGGCACCGGACTGCATCTCTACACCTGGCTGCGTGATGTCCCTTGCCCAAGCAGCGAATGCAGACATCTCGTCCCACAGGCAGAGCTTCCGCAGCCAATGTCCTCCGGCGACCCTCTCTGCGAGTCACCTTTCTCTGCACCGTACTCCATCCTTCCCCCTTACCAGAATGATGGACTCCAGGGCACCCTCCCTTCTCCGGATCACCCTCCATTTTTCCATAAAGATTAAACTCTTTAGGTTTGGGACCTTGAGAAACTTGGCCTTTCAATAGCAGTGCCCCTCATTGCAGCACAGGAAGAGGGGGGAAGGCATTGTAACAAACATTACTCATTCGTCTATTAGGTTTGGGCCGTCATAGGTGAGACACTTCAATCAGTTGATCTGACGGCTCACAGGAGTTAAGGACCTATGACATCTTTTGCCAGAGGTGCAATATTTGCATGCCGTCTTGATCCACCAATCGAATGGCAGGTGTGCATCATTCAGGTCAAATATCTATGGCCGAGAGAAGAAATGCTCACTGCTTAGTGGTGGAGCTATTTTTGTCCAACACGAGACTCCTTCGGAGGGAGTGCAGCATGTCTTTACATAGTTGTATTACAATACCCAAAAAGGATTTGCAACAAGTATTACTCATTTTTGTTATCTGGCACCGTCTAATAGAACATCCGGATTGTGTCTGAGAACATAAATTTGAGGATTTTATAAGATAATTTAAGAATAAAATATGGGCATAGGTTCAAAAAATTTTAGGACCATTTTTTGTATTAAAATGAGAGTTTAATTTCAACTTTCTTATTTTTATAGTATTTTATTATTTATTACAGTTCTTGCAAAGGTCATTTTCCACTTTCGTTTTAGGTGTTTTCACATCTATTTTTAAGAAAGTGAGAAAATTAACGGAATCTTCCAATGTCGTGCTGTTTGTTTCAGGCTTCTGAATGAGCAGTTAGCAAAAAGAAAAATTGTGCGCTATGGACTAACTCCTTTCATGGGCGTTGACCAGCTGTGTCAATGCCTTATAAGACGAGGCAAACTTCCAATACCTTGTCAAGAAAATAAAGTTAAAGAAGTTTGTCACGAAAATAAATTTGATTCTTCACATGGTGCTACATACTAGTATGATGCATTGTATTCCAACAAGAAATCTGCTATGTCCTTACAAGTATGTTGCATTCTTATAGTATATGAATGAAATATATCTTAGAGGATATAATGAAATAAATTTGTAATCTCAAAAGTTTTCGGGGGCTTATAAATGAAAAGCCTTTTTTTTTCAGATTCTGCCAGGTAATTAACAGTTTTAACATGCCCTTTAGTAATTCTTGGAAGCCCTCTCATAGCATATAGTAAAAAAAAAAAAAAAATTAATTTTTTTAGATCGGCCCCATCACGCTCGACATGTCTTGTAAAGGCCGACCTCCGATCGGACAATCCAAAAAAATTTGAAAAATAAAACATCGATCAAAGATCGGATTATATGAACGTGTAGAACACGATGGGTTAATATTTAAAAAATAAAAATAAAAAAATAGGCTGCACCGCACGACAAGTATTACTCATAGTCCAAATATGGTACAGGGTACAAGATGTCACCTACACTGATAAGTAGCACACCGAAACTTATCGCACCTGTTGTTCAGCAGCAGGTCGGATAGTATATAGTCGTTGCACCATCTCGTAAGGAATGCAATAGGTGGTAAACTTTTGTACACCATCTGATCAGTCAGTCAAACAGCAGTTGACGCCATCGAATTTCGTGCAGTAAGTATTTCTCTTTTATTGATCTTTGGGAATGTTGACTGTTGGGCCTCATGTATGCAAGTGGGCCTAAATAAGAGTCCCAGAAGCATTCTCCATTTCAGAAAAAGGCGGTGATCCGGGTTCCAGGATATCATCAGTTTGGAAACCTTAACAAACGCTTTCTGAATTCGACAAGAGTTTGCATGAAGAAATTTGTTTCTATCTAAATTGTCAAGTAATGCTTATTTTTTCTCTGCTTATGTGGAAGGTTTACTCTAACTAAGCGAATTCAATGCCACATCAATTTACCAATTAATTTTGTCCTCCATTTGTGCCACCTAATGAAGAATATTATTCTAGAATGAAATAAGAAGAGAGGATCATCTTTAAAAATGATTTTAGGCAAGTGGAATACATTGGAATGTAGTCGAAATATCCATAGAAAAAAAATAAGTTGGCTGATTTCTATTCGATTCCCTCTGGCATAGGAAAAAAAATCAACAGATCCCTCTCATTGTCAAAAGTTTGATGCATTCTAACCAGTATTTGTTAAATAGCAATTTAGTATCAGGTGAAGAATCATAACCTCCACCCATAACCAGACAAGGAACCATTTAAAAGTAGAATACTCCACCAATTTTACCCTATTCTCAAACAGAGGCTTAACAAATGACAGGTAAATTAGTTATCTCTATCCAATTGCTTCATTTAGCAAAATGGGGATACTAATCTTTTACATCAATCTATTCTTCCTTCACCATGACAGGGTAATTTCCAATCAACTCATTCACACAGGTCATATGAGAGAATTCCCCCTTTAATCCTCCACTCTGATCCGGGGAACTTCTTGCCTTTCATAGTAAATTACCCCCATCTCCTTAAATCCCAATTTTCCTCGGGCAGTTGACAAACACTAAAGATAAAATAATCAGAATATGCTTCATTTTAATTAATTTGTTTTTTTATTTTACATTTTATACTCCAAACACGCACCCTCCAATGAATTGCCAAAAACTATGGGAGGCGTCATAAACAACTAAGCTGAGTAGGAGGGGCAGGAAAGCGGTGGGTTCACCATGGCCGGGCATGGGGAGGTGCGCAAGAAAAAAAAAAGAAACAACTCGCTGGACACAGAGGAGGAAGATCTCTAATGTTGTATAGAAATGACAACTCAAGTGTGTACGATCATGTTTGAGTGAGATCATCATGGAGTTTTGAGCTCCGCCCCCATCTTCCTCTACTAGAGAACCTAAGCTCAAGCAACTAAATCAATTGAGGGCGCTCGACCTTTCATCAAACCAGCTGGGATAGAAGATCCCAGGTGAATTGGGGACTGCTCTCTCTGTTCAAACTAAGGTTGAGGAACAAAGATTGCAATGCTGGCGATTCTAGACTTGTCCAACAAGTTCACTGGACCTATACCAGCTCTGGCGGCGACCCTTCCTCCCCCTACTCTATTTCTTCTGTGTTCAGCATAGCTCCGATGCAGCGGCAACAAGGAACAGTTCTGGCTGTCGTTGGATGCGGGTAGGGGTGTAAGTTCGTCCTGATTACCCGAGACCCGACCCGAACCGTCTGCAAAATATCGGGTACAGAACGGTTTCAGTATTCACTGGAACGAATCGATACGGGTTTAAATGTTAACCATTAAAAAAAGGATCCATCTATTCACATTTCGGGTCTTATATAGAAGTAGCCGTGAACCCGATAGGGTTTCGCACGAGACAATTGCATACCCACCTTTTCCCATTTGTTTCTTCTCCATCTGCCTCCACCTCCAGTTGCTCGCCGCCATAGTTGTTGACACCATCTGCTTCGGCTTTGCCTCTGTCTGCGTCCGTCACCACATTCTCACCGTCGTCTGCTCGCCTACATCTATGTATGCCGCCGTCTCCTCCGTTCTGGCCGCTGGGCACAGCGCCGTAGGTCACCTCCTTCCTTTTCCTCGGCTGATCCATCGTTCCTATACCTCCGCAGCAGAGTAGGTACAACATGAGATCTAGGTTTCGTTTGGCCCGATTGGAATCTGTAGAGTAGTTTGATTTGGTCTGAGTCTGATCTCAACTGGAATCGGCTCCGAGTAATTTGAGCTGGAGCCTCCTTGAAGTTATCCTTGGAGATCGTTTCGTGAGGATTGGGCGTGAAATGGAGATCATTGGAAGGAAGGCCGACAGTAGGACAGATCTGATCCTTTTGCTGGGTCTTGTCGTGTTGGATAGCTGAGCAGCAGATGAGGAGGCTAGATGCTGCAGTATGGCCTTCCAAGGAATGGATTCAGATAAAATCATAGGGCGTCAGACCCATATAGACCCGATACAGACCCGTACAGACCGATACTGGTCCGGATAAAATCATACCCGAACCAGACCCGAGTCATTAGCAGCTCTTCTATGAATAGTACTGTACCCACTTTGAGGCAACTTTTTTTGTTCGGGTCTTTATACCTGATAGTATATCCGATATCCAAGAGACCTTCTTGACACAGAAACGTACTGGGCAGGTGACGGACTGACGGGTCAAACTCCTCCCGGATAGGTCAGACGGCATCTATCTCATCTTCCCAGATTCAAATATGTATTACCTAGAGCATGAAAACTTATAAAAATATGAATACAAGATATGTATCACCTAAACATCAAAATTTATAAAAAATACAAAGTGCCCACCAAAAACTTGATATCAGTAAATCCCTTTCATAGAACATCTAAATTTTTCTCAAAGAAAAGGAAAAAAAAACATCAAAATATGAGTTCTTCAATCATCCAACAATTATCTAAAGATTTGTTCTTATCTAAAACATCAAAATTAAAAATTCCTCTAAAAAAATCAAAATCTGCATCCATTCTCAAAAAGAAAAAAAAATAAAGCATCAAAACAACGACGCCCTATAGCTTTCTTGGCAAAATTTCTTGAAGGGCCATACTGCAGCATCTAGCCTTCTCATCAGCTGCTCAGCTATCCAACACGACAAGATCCAGCAAAAGGATCAGATCTGCCCTGCTGTCGGCCTTCCTCCCGGTGATCTCCTCCATTTCATGCCCAATCCTCACGAAACGATCTCCAAGGATAACTTCAAGGAGGCTCCAGCTCAAATTTCTCGGAGCCGATTCCAGCTGAGATCAGACTGAGACCAAATCAAACTACTCCACATATTCCAATCGGGCCAAACGAAACCTAGATCTCATGCTGTACCTACTCTGCTGCGGAGGTATAAGAACGGTGGATCAGCCGAGGAAGAGGAAGGAGGTGACCTACGGCGCTGTGCCCAGCGGCCAGAACGGAGGAGACGGCGGCGGACACAGATGTAGGCGAGCAGACGGCGGTGAGAATATGGTGACAGACGCAGACAGAGGCAAAGCCGAAGCAGATGGCGTCAACAACAACCATGGCGGCGAGCAGCTGGAGGTGGAGGCAGATGGGGAAGAAACAGATGGGAAAACGTCGGTATGCGATTGTCTCATGCGAAACCCTATCGGTTTCACGGCCACTTCTATATAAGACCCGTAATGTGAACAGATGGATCCTTTTTTTAATGGTTAACATTTAAACACGTACCGATTCGTTCCGGTGAATACTGAAACCGTTCCGTACCCGATATTTTGCAGACGGTTCGGGTCGGGTCTCGGGTAATCAGGACGAACTTACACCCCTAAGGGAGTGGATGCTTGGAGCCGCTGTGAACAAAGGGGGAGTGGCTGCAAACAACGATGAGGGAGGCGTTGGAGACAAGACGGATGGCATAGATAGCTTGCTGACGAGCTCAACACAGCGCGGACGCTGTCAGGCAGCAAGAAAGAAGGCACACAATTTTCCTTTGTCGGTCCGGATTCAAAGTAGGAGATCTGTTTTAATCCAGACCCGGGTCTGTACATGGGAAAGTGGATCCGGGTCTTGACGGATGCGAACTTAGATCCTACCGGACCCTCCCAATTTGCAGGGCTACAAATGATACTTTACCATGTTTTACATCATTTTACAGCACACCAACTAACACCTTAATCGGATAACCTCTGGTCCTCTGCCACCACTTTGACCCTGTCCTTAACGTGATTAATAGATAAGCTGAGCAATTCAAGGAAAACACGAGCTAGTATAATTATAATATATATAAAACAAAAATGTTTATCATCTCACAATTCAATCAAAAAACAAAACCACCCAACAAAAACATTTCTGTTTGAGTGTCAATGAATGAAGAAAGACTATCAAATCTGGAAACTTGCTTGTTCCCACATTAATTTGGACTACTTTATAGATAAGCTTAAACCATGGGTTAAACCAATCCAATTTCTTCTTTATCCTAACGCAAAAAAATGTGGACTACCTTTATCCACATGAATTCGCCTCCAACATGCCTATGATGCTGCCTTGACTTTCCATCATGGCAGTCTATTAAGCAGCAACTAAAGCTAGCTAAATGGCTAAACGAGAAGGTGCCAAATATTGCTGCTACGCTGCCTCAATAAATTTCTACATTGCCTTAAACATTACAAGTAAATGAAACAGCATTTCCGTAGATAAATGGCCCCAAAAATAAGATAATGACATATAGATAAACGGGACAAAAAGTTTTCAAAGATGCCCAGAAAAAAGTTACTTCTGCCTCTTGTAGATTTTTTCCAAGAAAGATTTCAACACCTCTTGGACTGCTTTGCTTGGCTGGGCTTCAATGGAGGATACCAGTTGCTCATAGCTTGCACGCTCATATTCAAAGAACACGGCCTGAGCATAATCAAGGGAAACCTGATAAGGAGATTAAACAAAGGAAAAAGGAATGGAGAAGAAGAATATAAATTCTCGATGCTCAAGCCAAATACCAATGTGGATTAACCAAGAAAACAGACAGAGACCTCGGTGATCTGGAAGATGGAAAGAGAAGAAGAAAAAACTTACATATATATCTGTCATTTTGATATATAGCTGCTCCTGCTCATGCTAACAGCTGAGAATATGCTAAGTAGCTTCGAAATGATAATAGTTTAGAAATGACAGCAGAATATAAGTTATAGCATCTATATGCCAGATGATGGCAAGAAATCCACATTGTGGACCATGAAGATCCACTTAGAAAGTATTGTTGTCAGTGCAGAACTTAATATAGGTGCAAATTGTCCTACTCTTATCGAAATGAATGTCATAACTCAACTAAAGTGACTTAGAATTCTCAATAGGTTTTTCTTTGGGAAAAGACTCGAACATGATTCACTAAATAGGAAGAATCGACATATTGACTCATGGGAATCATGGAAGGAACTGTAAATCCATGGAGGGTACTTCTTCCATACTACATTAAGAATCCTTTGATCATTGAGACACTTTTAACAAACACGACAAGAAACAAACATGCCCCAAGATACCAACTTGGCTTCTGCGGTATATACAGGAATATCATTCTAATATACATAAGTTCTTTTATTTGAAGCAACATCGCGGTTTTATGTTTAAATATGAACTTGGAACGTGAAGAAGAGATATCTTTCAGGAAAAAGCTATCCTCCAGGAATATCTATGCCGTCAGCCAACATCAATCTTTCACAGATTTTCGATCTCAAACACAAGGACAATTCTATTGATAAACTCTTTTTTAAAAAAAATGATGTCTCTTCGAGACATGTATGAAAAGCAGGCCAGTTCTGTCAGTATCAAATTGAATTTTGAAGTAATACATGTCTTACAAAACACAAAACCCAAGTGTTGAGTTTGAAGGGCCCAAGATCATAAGCACTGGCCACAACTGAAATTAACCGATGTAAGATTATTATAACACTCCCCCTCACGGCCAAGATGGGCCGTGGAAATTAGATAACAGGAGGTGGCGCAAATTAGAAGATAAAGTTGGGCTAGGCCCCTGCTCTGTACCATCTTACAAAACACAAAACCCAGGTGTTGAGTTTGAAGGGCCCAAGATCATAAGCACTGGCCACAACTGAAATTAACCGATGTAAGATTATTATAGTCACTCCAACAATATGTGTGTGTGTGGATGCATGTGAATTTTGTGCATATGTATATGTACACAGACGCACATCCACATGTAGAAGTCATGCACTCGGAATTCAAAAGCAATCAGTCATCCATTTCTTGCTTTATTGAACCAATATCATGCCTTGAACCGGACTAATTGAACAAACATTACTGAAAACCCATTGGATAACTGAGGTAAGTCTATACCTGAAGATTAAGATCCTTGTAGAGAGCTTTCACTTTTGCAACACAAGCTGGATCCGCCTTTCCATAGTTTTCCTGAAGAGATACTCCACAATAAGTACATCTTTTCACTGACGTAGATCAGAAGTCGCATGCAATAGCAAAAAGTGACTTTGTTTGCAAAATAAGTTCTTACGTGGGGCCCACTGACGGAATAGTGTATACTAGAATAAGCGATGTTTCGGTTTGATAGTTTTGTAGGACCCGCTGACGGAATAAGAAGAATAAACAATTCTTGAGTCTAGGGTGGGATGACTTATTCTCCTTATTCTCCGAATACCCAATTCTGCACCGGTATAAGTCATTCCGCTTGTCAAAGTAAAATTAAGCTTATTCTCCCCTTATTCGCTCTTATTCTTCTCTTATTCTCCAATCAAAGTGGTCTTCCATTGGTTTTCGTCAGCACGTTCAAGTGCTTGAACCACAAGCCACGAGCACTTGAAATCTTCAATGTCTGTCCCAATCTGACGATAACAAAGACCATAAAGGCATTGAACTACAAGCAAGGAAATTATCCCATGCTGCCAAATAGGACTTTACCTACTAAGTATCAGTTTGTTTGCAGAATAGCTTAAACCAGAATAAGGAGGAAGGAATTTCTTAACCCAGAATAAGAGGTATTTTAGTTTGGTAAGTAGTTAGTATTCCATCCAGAATAAGTAGAATTGCACTGCGCTATTCCAAGTGATTTGGTAGGAATAAGTAGAATAAAGAAGATAATAAAGAGTAGAATAAAGAGTTCAAAATACCCATGTTGTCCTTGCATATGTTATTTTGAATTTTTATATTTTTCAAATTTTGCTTATTAATATGTATAATATTATTGAGTTTGTCAACTATTTTTATTTTAATTTCCTGTTAGTAACACACGTTACAATAGTAATGTATAAATTAATTTTAAAGTTAAATCATTTTATTTCTTCAAACTCAAATTTGATGATTTAACAGAATATCTTGTTAAAAATAAATTTATAATAAAATATGTTAATTGGTAACATCCGGTGATTAAAATTATGTTTTTCTCAATTTGTATAACACTATGTGATCGTACATTCAATTACGCTAAAAATTACATACACAAAAACAGTCACCATAACAGTCAGTTGCAAAAATCATGAAATTCAATAAAAAAAATTTCAATTTTACAATATCCGTTATAACTGAAAAAAAATACAATGCATCATTCATGAGCCTCCCTTTTAACTAAATCCACACGCAAAATACCTCCTGGAAGTACGTACGCATTGTACCCCTGTTAAAAAAATTTAATAGATTCTATGCAACAAATATGAAATTAAAGTAAAAAATGAGAACATTAAAATTACAATACCTACCATTGTCATAACCTCATCATCCATCCGTACACTGTGAAATATTAATCATTTCAAGGCTCAGAAACGTGTACGTAATATACAAAATATCATTGTCCACTGGGGTTGCTCCAAGCAGTAGAGCCATCCTACCAATAGACTCAATTAAATTTTTTCATCATCGCCCATAATGACCGAATCAGGAACGTGCAATTCTGCCCTCCTGGTATCCAATTATCCTCAATGGACATGCGTCCTTTGCAGGCTCAGAAATAGGAACTTATCATTGTCCACTGGGGTTGCTCCAAGCAGTGGAGCCATCCTACCAATAGACTCAATTAAATTTTTTCATCATCGCCCATAATGACCGAATTAGGAACGTGCAATTCTGCCCTCCAGGTATCCAACTATCCTCAATGGACATACGTCCTTTGCAGGCTCAGAAATAGGAACTTATCATTGTCCACTGGGGTTGCTCTAAGCAGTGGAGCCATCCTACCAATAGACTCAATTAAATTTTTTCATCATTGCCCATAATGACCGAATTAGGAACGTGCAATTCTGCCCTCCTGATATCCAACTATCCTCAATGGACATGCGTCCTTTGCAGGCTCAGAAATAGGAACTTATGGTTCGATAAAATCATTATCAAGTGGGGTTGCTCCAACCAGTGGAACCATCCGACGACTAGACTCATTTCTATTATTTCATCATTGCCCATAATAAGCGAATGAGGAGCATGTAATTTTGCCCTCCTGCTATCCAAATAACCCACTGAGATATGGTTGCACTGATGCCATCCGATCATCCCAGTGTGGCAATAGATAGAGTTGCAAAATTCCATGCACCGTTCGCAGGCTCGAAAACAGGAGGATGGTTCGATAAAATCATTGTCCAGTGGGGTTGCTCCAACTAGTGGAACCATCCATCCAATAGACTCATTTATATTAATTCCTCCTGCAGAAAAAAATAAAAAAGGTACTCAGTACAATGTTTAAGTCAACAAAAAAGTAGAGAAATTAATTTGGAATAATTCTTCACAAAAATAAAATACTGCAGCTGAATAAGGTAAAGTGCTAAAAATGAAATGTTCAACATACGCAATAATTAATATCCGTACATAAAGCATATGAAAAATCAAACATCACATACGCAAACAGACAATAAAGTAAAATGCGAAGAGACATGCGGAACAAAGCACCAAAGAGGAGGCATGACGAAGACAACTCATGTCCATAGTGCGTTAGCAATCGAGTCCCTAATCTACCCTCCTAGTGTAACCTCAGCCCGGCTAAGAGGGATGTCAATAGGAACATCGTCATCACTACCATCCTCACCAACTGCTTCTTCATTGTTCTCGCAGTTGAGGTAATAGTCATGTCCCTGAGATCGACGAATAAAGTTATGAATAACAGCGCATGCAATGACCATCTTCCTTTGTGTCGCCCAGGGGTACATGTTTCCCTCCTTTAGCGTCTGAAACCGATTCTTCAAGACGCCGAATGCTCTCTCAACAACATTCCTTAACTGAGCATGACGGTGGTTGTACTTCTCTTCTTTATTCGCATATGTCCCATTATGTTCCCCGCGAAATGATGCCAAGTGATATCTTTGGCCACGATATGGAACCAAGAAACCACTTGAGTTTGCATACCCAGAATCAACCAGATAATACTTTCCACGAGGGACACTGAATGCGCCTTCCTCCAAAGCCCATCTAAGCACCCGCATGTCGGCAGCCGATCCTTCCCAACCAACTGCAACGTATTGGAAGGTGAGGTCGAATGACACGACACCTATGACATTCTGGCTGATGAAACCTTTGCGGTTTCGGAATCGTCCGTGTAGTGTCCGTGGCACATTTGCCAACACATGCGTGCCGTCGATGGCTCCAATCGCATCCTACATGGTTGTAAAAAGAAGATGTGTGGAAGAACATTTATCAGTCAATGTGTACATGTACATCACGACTAACGTAAAAAATGCACAGTAGCAATGTGGTCACCTTGAAGTACGGGTAGAACGTTTGCTTTCCCCGGATGTGCGGATGACACTCACGAACCTGAGCGTGTGTAGGCAGCTGAATAAAGTCGTACTTTAACTCAGCTATCTGGTTTGTGACCAAGTTGACATACCGACTAATAGTATGAGAAGAGTGTTGGAACCGCTCGCACATGGCTTCCGTTGCAACGCCATGGCCGGTAGCATATAGGAACATGCCAAGTTGCTCTGTCGCTGTCACATGCCGCGAGTCCCTCAAAAGGCCACGACTCACAAGTAGATCACGGAGTCGTAAAAACATAGAAGGATGCACTCGAAACATGTGGTAAGACCTTTCGTCATGGCCGTCTAATATCTCATGGATCCATGTGTGGCCGGATAGAGCAGAGTTATGCATACGTCGGCGTACCCGTGGAACGTATTCATTTTCAATGTCCTCAATAATTGTCTCCTCAATCACATTCAACAGTTGTTCGTCCTCTTCCAGGAACTCCAACACAGCATCAATAAATTCTACATAGAAAACATTGTAATAAGTGGGACAGAATGTTACATAAACTTTACTCAGACCAAAATACATACATAAGAAAGTACAATACAAATTAGAAAGTTCAGATAGACATAACTAGAATGGTAACTAAAATGATGAGAAGGATGACTACAATGACACACAACAGTAAGATTACAACAAACGGTTGCTAGTGAAATTGAGCAGCGCGAATAAACGAAGTAGGTGCCCTTACAGGTAGTTGCTCAGATGTGCTGGGCACATCGTAATACCGAGGAACTTCTGTTCGCCTCTCTGGACGTTGTTGGACAATACCAGAGATCACACACTCGGCCTCCTCAATTGAATGGAAGCCTTTATAACGAGCCCCTGGGTACCCATTAACTTGGGCAAAACATTCAGGCCAACTGAAATAAAGTCCTGGCTCACGCCCAACCCAAACAACATAACATTTGTACCGTCCCATACCTACAAAATTTTCAAATACCTGCATTTACTTGGATGAGTACCCATGGAACTAAAACATAATGAACACGCAACAACTATGAATAAGAATATAAGAAATCCGAATAGGACTTACAAGTCAACACATAATCCAAGTTAACATAATAAATCACTAACAACAAATCTGAAGAAGAACGTACGTATTACACAACTGAAAATAGATATTAGCCGAATACATCATCCCAGTCAACATCCAAAAAATTACAAATCAACTACCCCACGTGGTGTAACATCCATCGGATCTTCTCCTCATTATTCAGGTTCATAAATATTGCGCGATTCCCCGCATCCTTGAAGAAATCCAAGGAACTCACGAACAAATCTGGATGTAGGCCAGGAACCTCTCGCAATGCGTCTATGCACTCCTTCATAGAAGGAATACGATCTGGCTCCAGGGCTGTGGGCTGTGTCTGGATCGAGGGTGTAGGGACGGATACCATAGAAGCCCTTTCCGCACGTAAATCTATGACAAGGTCAGTCCGCTTTCGAACAACATCAATAAAATCCATGATCACAGTAGGGTCCTGAATTGCCTTTCCCTTCATGTTTGAGGAGACACGTTTCTTGCGCGGAGAGTTGACCTCACTGTTCGAGGCCATGGTTCTAGTTTGGGGTGTAGGAGGGGAAGCCATTTGGGCGGCGGAGACACCTATGACAAAGTCGTCATCTTCTTGCTCTCCGTGAAGTGCGGCAAGAAAGTCATTGACGGGTGTGCGCTGAAACTGAGTACGCATATTGTACTCAGTGTTAGGTTGATCGGGATTGTAATCAGGCACACTGCATGTACGGCGGGTTCCCTCAGAATCTGGACCAAACGTTGTACTGTTGCTGGCTAGGTATTCCATCTCGGCCTTAAATGGGAAGGGCTTGCCTCTGAGGGAGCTATAATGTTGACGTGACTGAAAATGAAGAAAAATATGGTGTGTGAAAGTATGGATAATATAAAGTTATGTGCAGAAAAAGTGAAGTTGATCATGGGAGATGCTTACCGATAGGACGTCGTCCCAAGAGTCCTGATGTCCAGGGAAGGGCATCTTGTTTATATCATCCCAGCCCCACCCAGTCCTTTGCTCAAGAAGTACACGCAAAAAGTTGTAATTTTTCTTAAGGGTTTTATATCGATTTTTCAACGTGGAATCTTTGTAGTCCAGGTGCGTCGCGCTATTAAACGCTCCAACGATTTCACGCCAAACCCCTGGCTTGAAGGTTCCTTCGATGCAGTTATGTTTATCAAACTGCTCCGTAAGGAGACCTATGAGGACCCGATCTTGGGCCTCATTGAAGTTGGCAGCTCGAGTGCCCCGAGTCGTCTTCTCCTCTCCGGAGGACAGACGTTTTGTTTCGCCACCTTTAATATTAGGGCAAACATCAATCCAAAAAAAACAGAAAATTGATGTAATCAAAGTATCTCATTTTAAAGGAAGGACAATGCTGCATTTAAAAGGAAACTAATACAAGTAATAAGTTCACTGTGCGAAAAGAAGTCGAAAATGAGGGACAAGAGAACACACCACTGTTAGATATCGTCCTTGCCCGCTTTCTCGCCCTCCTAAATGACCATTCTCAGAATAATCATGCATGAGGCAAGGGCGGCATTAGTGTAAGACTTAGATAAGAATATAATACGAAGGAGATAAAAATGTGGGAACATGGAAGGAAGAGATAAAAAGCTACATTTATGGACAACAAAAAAAGGACTGGATAAAGGTTTGGCATTTTAGTAAGTACTGGCTATTTTTGGCATAACAACTTGGGTGCCCAATGGGGGTCATGGTAGTCCTGCGGTCAGTTCCATCCATTATTAAAACTTACACTGTCGCACTCTTACAGTGCTCCACAAACCATTTTTTAAATGACATATTATGCATCTGGCAAACATTGGTTTCTATCTTTATAATAGCTTGTCCTCCATGATTACCACAACCCAATGTAGTAGTGTACTAGTGACCAGTACAACATATTCTGCAGTTCTGACTGGATAAAGGATGACATGAAAATAAGCATGGCATTTATAAGTTTAACATATAAGAGTGGTTAACACTTTTGCCATGAAAAAAAATGAAAACCTTTCAAGAAGGGCTAGAAGCAGCACATGAAGAAACAAAGAGGCATGGGAAAAAAAATTTATGTTTCTATAGGTCTGGGAATGAATAAATGCAGGGTGGAAAAAATATACATATCAACATACATAAAACCCGATATCTCTACTAACAAAAGAATCAAAAGTAATGCATATGGAATGATACGATGTATCCAAATAGGTACAGAAGACAAAGGGATGACTTAATAAGTATGTATGTTACAGAACATAGGGTCAAGGTAGATTGACAAGCAGGAACAGCAAAAGATAGAAACAAAAGGCATTTAAACTTGCCATACTCTTACCTATACTTTGTAGATTTCCTTCTCAGTAGCTAGCTAGCATGAGAATGCAGATATATTGGAAGCAATTCACTGTTGTGTGTTACAACTTTCCTGATCTGACAACCTTGTGATAGAATCTTGACGGGCTCTGTCATCTCACAAGGATCACTACAAGTAGTTTGGGGTGTGTGTTGTTGCCAAAATGTTAAGGCCTGGAATTCAACATGTTTAACCAGACTCCCAGAAGAAATTTCTTGATTTCTTCAATTTTTTCCACCTTTTAGATATATACCCCTTTTGTTGTTAAGGAGAATCATGTCTACCTAAAATCATGCCTACCTCTTTCTTTCAGTTCCCAGGTCTCTGGACTGGACCTACTGATGGGTGCGGAGGCATGTCAGCTCTCTCAATATATTATTCAGCTAGCTAACGAAATTTCTGAGTGATCTAACCTCCCTTTCTTTTCTTTTGTCATCGTGACGACTCCTAATTAAGATGAGCTAAACTCAGAACCTCAAGCATCCCCTTCCAAAACAGAAAAAAGTTCTCAGGCAATGACCAACAAAAGGAAAGAATGAAGACATAATTGCATGAAAGTAAGGAAGACATAATTTCAGACTCCACAGATGGGGCATTATGGAAACCAATTCTCCAATTGTTGATCAGACTAATGGAGTGTGTAATGATGAGGAAAGGAGATGAGAATGAGAGTTCCTCTCCTTCCAAATTTACAAAGAAAAGCTCCTAGAAGCATGGTTCAAATTTCTTTCTTTGTTCTGGAATTGTACAGGTCATCCCAAGTAGAAAGGAGAGAAATCAGAGATTGTGGTTGTGTCCAATTCAAACCTAGGCAGGCAAACAGGGTTTTCCCAGATAGAAAAAATTTTGTCACAGCAGCCAAAAGCTTCCCAAAATTTGAAATACACAGCTTCGGATGACAAGGTATACAGTGGGTTTGCGGAGTGTTGTAGGGTGATCATGACAGACAGTGGGTTTTGGGAGATTTGGTGCAAAAGACAAGCTAATCAGCCCACAAAACACTGGCACAAGTCAAATATTTGTAGGCACATGAGTGAGATATGTTTTGATGCACATAATAAAATGTCAAACAGACAACTTCGGATGACAAGGTATACACCTTCAGCTATATGGTTTACAGATGATTACAACTTGTCAACAAGCATGAATGTAAAGGCAAGAAGAGATACATACCAGACCATGGGAAGAGGGAAAAAGGAAAGAAACAGGCCAGACCATAATTTGACAGGTAAACTAAGGGCCAAGCATACAACATCACATTAACTAGGCCTGATATCACATAAATCAGAAAAAAATGAATAAACAGAAGCATATTGTCTATATGATAAATAACCAAAAACAGAAAAAAAAAAAAAAACATAACAAAGAATGAACTCTAGAGAACAGCTGCTATTCAACAAAAAATGAGGTACTTGGGACAAGGAAATCTGATTATTACTGACTCACTGCCATTGTCAGTGTACTTCAGACTGCAAACAAACAAATCAAGAGTAAAAGAAGCCAGGAAACCATTGAATTATGAGGAACGCTGCTTTGCGGCTGCTTAGGCATCTATATTTCCCTTGATTTACTTTGCTATCTAAATAGTGGACGGCATCGTCCTTGTTGCAGAACTAAGTAAACATTCTTTCAATCATTATGCTTACATTCCAAAAATGGAAACGATTGACAAATGTGGAAACAAGCCAGAAGCAACCTCAGATTCACAGTGCTGACTTTTCTGGTCAACTTCAGTACAGTGCAGGATTCCTCGAGAAGAAGGTCCAAATTCAGCACTCTAGTGCTTAACACATTCAACAGTGCAGAAAATCAAGGAAAAGTTAGTCATGCTTGAATATTTGAGATCCTTTGCCTCCACTCTCATTCTTTCATCCACTTGCTCCGTTTTCAATTCATTCTTTCTGATCCTCTCACAGGTCACATATACGCTTCTCACTGTTCCATGGGGATTATCACTAGGTGGGTGAAAATTATTGGCAGATTATGTCTACCAGATATTGCAACCAGTTATGTAAAATATCTGGTCACCAACTAGACCGAAGATAGGCTGACGGCCACAGATGTTTCAAGGTATCAGCTTTCATTATGCTGAAAAAGTAGTTGTATCGCTATAACAGCATCTTGGTATATGGCGTCAACATCTACCATCATCAATGTTGCATAGCCTCATCAGTTTCTTCATTCATAAATAATTTGCTTCATCAGATAAACAAATCTGGGAGCCCAATTCTGATAGCACATACCAATTTTAGTTCATGATTTTTTTTTCTGGAAAGAAAGTAGTGGATCGTACCGCCAATTTTATTGAACTAATTTTAGTTCATGATACTGAGAGATCTACTGACACAAGAGATCACATCGTGTCATTAGTTATACTTCATCACGACTAGGAATGGCTCCCTTTTTGTTCTTTCCAATGCATCAAGAGTCAGGACCTCTCATAATCTGTGACACACTGAATAAACATTTATGCTTTATGTGACTCCAGCCAGAATTTCAAACTACCACAGTCTTGTACTCATTAGAACATAGAGGAAAAATGTCTGCACAACAACATCACCTGAGTTGGTCTAATCAGAGATTTTTGATACACAGTTTAAGTGTCTCTTTCACCCTTGTCAAAAGCTTGTCATTGAGAACATACTTCTAATAAGGACTTTGGTCAAGTCCTCTCTCAAAATGTTTCCACACTTATTTTTTAGTGCCACTATGGACTTCAAAATTTATTTTATGGACTTCTTCCATGCAGCTCAAAAGTTCTGAGTAACTTATCGTACTACCATTGAATGCTTCTATGAAGTAAGCTTTCACTTTTGACGACCATGCTGATTGCAAGAGTTCGAAGTCCATGGACTCCCAGCAGAAAGAGCTGGTTGCCCCAAATACACATCATACATCTCACACTTTATTGGTAACAATCTACCACAGATATCATCATGGTGAACACTATGACAGATATACATGCCTTTCTGGACTTCTCTCTCAGAGAGGCAGAGAGGGAAGCTCTCTCTCTCTCTCTATCTCCATCTCTTTTTCCATGTGTTTTTGACATATTTAGTAATACATTTACATGTCTGAAACTTTTATAATTTTTTAATAAAATGACACCTAGAACACCTAGGCCATCGACTAGATGTCTGAAGCTAAGGCAACCCCTCAGTTGCCTCATGCCTCTAACTACAAAGGAAAGCTCCCTATTGATCAGCAAAGCAACTATGACAGAGGTAATACAAGCTCTAATCTAGCCAAACCATCCATTTCTAAACCTCCATAAGCTACAACACCTGAAAAAGGAGTCCCAGTTCAAATTCTACATGTCCATTTTTTTGGAAGGTGGCAAAGCCATGGATAATATTAAGGAGAAAATCACATCAAGGGTACAAACATTAAAATCTGGTTACCAGGGAGGTCACCAGTAAAACAGAAACAAAAATACCAAAACCCTTATGAAAATCCCATTACATGATAAAGGATCTCCATGAAAGTAAGGAAGACATAATTTCAGACTCCACAGATGGGGCATTATGGAAACCAATTCTCCAATTGTTGATCAGACTAATGGAGTGTGTAATGATGAGGAAAGGAGATGAGAATGAGAGTTCCTCTCCTTCCAAATTTACAAAGAAAAGCTCCTAGAAGCATGGTCCAAATTTCTTTCTCTGTTCTGGAATTGTATAGGTCATCCCAAGTAGAAAGGAGAGAAATCAGAGATTGTGGCTGTGTCCAATTCAAACCTAGGCAGGCAAACAGGGTTTTCCCAAACAGAAATTTTTTTGTCACAGCAGCCAAAAGCTCCCCAAAATCTGAAATACACAGCTTCGGATGACAAGGTATACAGTGGGTTTGCGGAGTGTTGTAGGGTGATCATGACAGACAGTGGGTTTTGGGAGATTTGGTGCAAAAGACAAGCTAATCAGCCCACAAAACACTGGCACAAGTCAAATATTTGTAGGCACATGAGTGAGATATGTTTTGATGCACATAATAAAATGTCAAACAGACAACTTCGGATGACAAGGTATACACCTTCAGCTATATGGTTTACAGATGATTACAACTTGTCAACAAGCATGAATGTAAAGGCAAGAAGAGATACATACCAGACCATGGGAAGAGGGAAAAAGGAAAGAAACAGGCCAGACCATAATTTGACAGGTAAACTAAGGGCCAAGCATACAACATCACATTAACTAGGCCTGATATCACATAAATCAGAAAAAAATGAATAAACAGAAGCATATTGTCTATATGATAAATAACCAAAAACAGAAAAAAAAAAAAAAACATACCAGAGCATGTCCTATATGTCTATACAACTTGATCTTTGATTGAACAATATTAAAAATTCTAAATAAATTTAAATTATTATTAGACTTGGCTTCAAATGTGCACCTCACATTGAGTTTTCAGTCCAAAGACGGAATACCCTGCATGACAGACCCACAAAACAACAAACTTCTAATTATGGGTCCAAATTTTGATTGTCCCATCAATCCGATGACATTGGACTTCTGGAAACCCCAATATATCCTTCCCCAAATTCTAGAGAAGAGTAATACTTGCTGAGGAGTGAGTCCAATTAAAAGGGATTCGTTTTTTTATTTTTTCAGTTTTTTGGATGTTTTCTGATCAGAGATCGGATAGTATAGATGTATCGGCCGTTCATGGGTCTGAGTTTAAAAAAAGTTATAATAATAAAAAAATTTAGATTGCACAAACAAGTCAGCAAGAGCAAGTATTACTCATTCGAAAAAATATTTAAAATCTCCCCATTAAAAAAATAAATTTCTATGTGACCCTACCAGAATCAAATGTAGAACCTTTTATTTTTCTGATCATGATCAGCTGTAAACTAACTATACAAAGAGGATAATAAGATGTACATGCCTGACTATTAAGCAGCCCTGATAACTATCACATAAATCCGAAAAAATTGAATCAATAGAAGGAGATTGTCTACATGATAAATAACCAAAAACATAAAAAAGAAAAAAACATACCAGAGCATAAACAAGTCACAGGGAAACTAAGAGCTAAGAAAAAGGGAGGATGATGGAAAATTATATGATATATGCTTTGCCGAGTGTTGTAGGGTGATCATGAAAGAAAGTTGGCTTTGCTGGTTTTGGGAGATTTGGTGCAAAAGATAGGCTGATCATAAAATAAAACCTATTGTGTATGTAAAATGCTCTTCCTGTAGCCGGCGAAAGTTGGGGAAAATGGGTAAAATGCTCTAACCGTAGGTTCTCGGCACGGCTGGGCTCCGCGTTGGAGGATGACGAAGACACGGTAACCGCAGGGGAAGGAAGATCGGCAGGAAGACGGTGGTTGGAGAAGGATCCACAGCGGGAAGCACCAACGCCTGATGTTGGAAGAGGTCGTGTACGTTGCATCATTGTAGGCTTGGAAGGGGAGGGGAAACCTCTCTTTAACAAGGCGAGACGACAGAGGAAGATGATGCGATGTTGATGCGCCCACACACTGCAAAATTTGTAGCTACCGCCGTTGGGAAGAGCTCACAGAGAGGAGCCTCGATGCCGTAGCCGTGCCTTCTTTGACCGAGTGAGAAGAAAGCTCAGGGACGAGCGAACGTGATGTGCTTCCGCTGCAGCAGGCAACGATCGGACGGAGGGGAGGAGAACGAACAAGAAGATTGGGAGTTGGGCGACGATGGCGGAGACCTTGGAAGCGCCCGTGAGTTGGTCGGAGCGTGGGGAGGAGAACGCAGAAGGAACGTTGGGAGTTGGGCGACGAGTGTACGGACAGTTTGGAAGCCCGTGACTCAGTGGGAGCGTGGGGCTTATTCCGGGCTTATTCCGGGCCTATTCCGCTTAAACTCGGGTATAACAGTGTAGTACCTAGGTTAAGCAATACCCTGCAACAAAGTAGGTTAAATGGGTTTAGGAGAATAAAGAGGCCTATTCAGCGCCTATTCCGCAAACAAAGCAAGGCTTAGGAAACTGATAAACATCTTCAGGATTCATAAAAAAACCAGTCAAAGATATATCATCATCTTCCCTACCTTACCAATGACTTCAGGATCACCAAAGCAATCGAGGTAATCATCCTAGGACACGCACCACAAATTCTCAGAGGCAGGAGAAAGCATTTAAAGGAAGAACAGCAAATGTGATTACTCTGAAATCAAATTACCTGTACTTGAAAGTATGTTCCCATTTCAACCAGAGTATGTTTCACGTCAGTGAAATTTTCCAAATCTTCACCAGAAATAAGTAATGCACATGCCACCTAAAATCAAGTCACCACATGAGCACGGACATAATAAAGCAGAAGCAATAATACATAATATTCAAGTAAAATCAGGACAAGGGGTCATGCTGGAAGCATTGTGTTGATAAAATATATAAAGTTCAAAGCAGACAAACCGTAGACAAAAATTTGCTTCAAGCATTATATGCACAGAAGTGAAATAGTCTGCACTGCTTCACTTGATGCACAAGAAAAATGAAAATCAAGCCAAGTAGATAACTTGGAGGCAAAACAGGGATAACTGAAAATGAAAAATACTGGAAAAAAAACAGCTCAATATGGAATATATTACACTTGCCAAGGATGAAGTTAAGTGCAAGTGACAGGAAAGAAATTTCCATGTCTAGTCAGATGTCAAAACAAAGTTTATGAATTAGGTGTTCACCAATGTCTATTAACTCATGCCATCCACCTTCCCAAAGAAAAGAAATATTCACTATAAAATTTTAACTCGGGTAAGTAAACAATCGGAGGTCCCAAGTTCCAGTATTGATCAAAGCACAAGTGATATGCGAATCCCAAGTGTATATTGTTTCATGATACAAAACTATGTCATGTCAGATGATAACATACAGAAAATGACTGCATAACTCACCGGTAGGTGTTTTATATTGTACAGTCCGCCAATAGCTGCCTTGCCAACTTATTTCCTTCAGTACAATATCAAGCCAAGGCAATTAAAAAATGACAACATAGTGAAAGATGACCAAGAACAGAGGAGGCAAACAATCTACAGAAGGCAATTAGAGGAAGTAGCATCATTGCCATGATAAACTTCTAATGACACTACCACACGGGACAAGGTGATAAAATACAGATCCATTTTTTTCTAAGCTTTTGCATTTTTTGGCACATACACTTGCAAGTTGTACTTGGCTAGATCCTTCTCTCCTTCAAGAGTGGTAATCAAATCTAGCAGCTGCCCTGAAGTTGTCTGGAATTCAACCTGCAAGTGGGCAACATACACCAGTAAAAGAATGCCAACATTAGGCAAAGTCATACAGGCTGCAGAGATTAATACCTTGAACAAATCGAGCAGATCTATGTAGTATGGCTTTTGCTTAAAGTGCCTTTTCAAAATCCTAAAAATGTGGCTGCGCAGTAAAATCCCATCATTTGCAGCAACAAGGCCAATCTGCAACAAGCTTTCATATATAAGACCCTTAAGGCCACAGGAACATGAAGGCATGTTAGATCTCAGTCAGAGAACAACCAGGCAGTGGAATGAACAAAATTCAATAGCCTGCAATCATTAGCTAAACAGGAACCATGGATGTGACAGTTTAAAAAAAATCTGCACATCGATAAGCAATTACATCATACATGCACCTCTAACAACTACCCATAGAACAGTCAAAAGACAAATTCTACAAGATTCCCTTCGAAATTATACTTGTAATCAAAATCTTGTGTGAGTTTTGAGGATATAGTGGAGTACCCACTCTCAGGAACAGAGGTGAAATTACCCTCTCTCTCTCTCTCTCTCTCTCTCTCTCTCTCTCTCTCTCTCTGTGGTGGTGGTGGTGGGTGGTCATGATGGATGATTCCATTGCATCTTACAGTAATTAGGGTGAAGGAACTATGACAGTTTTGATTCAGTTTGTCCATTGACTGATAACTGTCTTATAGAAGATAATGTATTCCTGCATCAGACTTGCATTTCCCCTCTGTCTAGACGCTATCCGATGCCTATTGAAGCCTATGAGAGTTGCTCAGTTCAGGACCTGAACTTGAAGAAATAATAAGGATGTTTATCTATGTGCCAACAGGTCTCATGTGACATCAGCAAAAAGCCTCTGTTATACAGAAGTAGCTCAGACAGCTGCTTGGCGGCATCCTGAAGGGTTGACCTTAGCCAAGCAAGGAGTCAAAGAACATATAGCCAAATACTTGGACGTCTCACTGAATCTATCTGACTCTAGCTCAAGGGATAAGGGTTATGAAGCTGATGATGATGAGCAACTGCAACACATTGGTGATTGGTGGCTATCGACCATACTAGCTGTAACTAAGCTAATGGCAAAACTTTTCCACCCTTTGTTGAGGAACAAAGAAAACTCCCCTCGCACTTAACTACACAATGGTGACCTTCTAAACCCCTTGAATGCCTAACCGAGACCAAATGTAGTCCACAGCGATTTGGGAAGCAAACCCAAGCAGCACAAACCCTTTGTGATATAGAACAGAATGAGGTTCTACTTGGTGTCGTTGAACTCAATATGGTGGGGAGCAACCCCAGGTCACAAATAAATCAGACTACCTTCTACTTTCTTAGGCACAGCAGCTCTTCACCACCAGACAACCTACATAATCTGACTGACCCACTTGATCTTACTCTAAGTGGACTGAAGCGAGAGAGAAATTGGCATTTCTTGTCATTGGCAAATGGGAACAGGATTTCAGAAGGATAAATTCTAAATATGTCCTATTCAAGTGAACAAATCTTTTATGATTAGCTTTTGGGGGTTGGGGGGGGGGGGGGGGGGGTCACTGGTTAGCTTCATGTAATAACATATCTTTTAATGAATCTAGAAAAATATTTCATAATGAATTCACATGAAATTTAAAGTCATGTATTTTCTTGTTTTAGATTAAACTTTTAGGACATACCACATTTTAGATTTTACCACTTTTATTAATACTTTTTGAAGAAAATTGTGGTATGTACCACCAATTTTATTAGAAATAAACGAAAAAATGAAATGAAAACAAATTAAATTAAAAGTACAACGACTTTAGGTTAGAGATTCCTTATCACTTTTGCCCATTGATCGGCTGAAGTTCGAAGAAGAAACCTACTCCACTGATAGAGGAAAGAGGTTGCTTGTATACATATATTCTCGATATGCACTTTGCTTCCGTTGAATAAACAAACATTCCTTTGTGTCCAAATGTTCCAACAAACTGCATGCAAAAGAATAAGAAGATGCTTGCTGCGCATGCTATTTATTCCCATTCAGCCGACAGGTTCTTAAAAAATTCCACATTTCCTCTGTATCACTGAAATGAATGTGTAGATTTGCAAGTGCAGCCAGAATTCTCCAGACCTCCTTGCTAACGTCACATTGGATGAAAAGATGATTCACATCTTCCTCTTGCAAATCACAGAAAGAACATGCCAATTGTGTCTTCGGTGCCCATTTCCTCCGGTACACTTTTGTTTGTACAAGATTTGTCACCCCCTTAAAATATGCATGTGAGAAGGATATACCATGCATGCTTCAAAGAAAACCAGGGTTTTCCGTTATACCCTCTGCATGCATGACATGTATAAAAGAAATACAACATGCTCGACATGTACAAGCCTAGGGTTTCATGTCCTATATGTGTATGCATGACCCTGCAAAGAAAAAATGTATATGAATATATACATGGAACATACCTCTTTGACAGCCACAGCAGAGCCTCCACAACAGCCGCAGCGACAACACAACAACTACAGCAACAACCGCACCCAACAGCAGCACCAGATGCCACCCTAGGGAGGACCAGTGGTCCCTGTTCTGTGCGCATAGAACAGGGGCACCGCAGGCCAGCGCACGCACGCACGTGCGCGCACACACACACACAGAGACTGCCACCGGTGGAGCCACCGGTGGGAGGGGGCCCACCGATGGCACCCACTGGTGGGGAGGTGCCACCCATCCCCCCACCCCTCCTTCCTTCCTCTCTATCTCTCTCTCTGGGCTCTCTCTATCTCTCCCCTCCCTCACTGCAGGTGGCACTGGTGGGGGGTGCCACCAGTCACTTCCCCCCCCCCCCCCACCGGTGGCCACTTTGGAGCCTATAAAGCCCATTGGGAAAAAAAAGAAAAAAGAGGAGGCAGACCTACATACGTGAAGGTGCAGAAAAAGAGAAGAAGAAGGAGCTCACCAATCCTTGAGGACCCTCTTTGTGAAGGATTGTTTGTGCGTAGACAAAAAGGATATATAAAGGATTCATTATTATTTTTTAAATATTGTAATTTTATTAAAAAGAATAGAGGGTTCATTTCTATTGGTGAAACGGCCTTAGTTTTGATGGTTTACTCTTATTGGTAGAGTAACCATATACGTCTTGGGACATTTTTAATGACGAAATGACCATGATGTTAATAGTTTGCTCTTATTGGTAGAACGGCCAAATAACTCATGGGTCATTTCTCCTGTTAGAATGACCAAAGCCATGTAATATGAGCCATTAATGGAAACATATTGTGTTTTTGGTGTTCTATTTAATAACTTCATTTATATTTTGTAGTTCGTTCATATTGGTTGAACGGCCGATTTAAGGACGGTTCCTCCATATTGGTTAGAGGACCATTAAAGATTATCCTTAAGTATGTGGCAGCCTTCATATCTCATTAATTGAGGTTATTCTTTATGTTTGTCTCCCTAAAAATTGAATCTAAAAAAGAGGGGAGATGTTGTCTAAGATTTCAATGGTCTTTAAAGGATACTTAAAAGATATTGTTTAAGTGTCTTGATATCCTTTAAGCAGTCTTAATGGGAATTATGTTCAAAGACATGTCCTCTTAGTACCATTTGAAAGTTATAAGTTCTCATGTCCTCGTGTGAACCTAAAATCCGTTAAGTATCTTTTAAGGCCTCTAAGGGATTCTCAAACAAAGAGATCATCAAAATAACAAAATCTATGTATGCCACGTAAAAAAAAAAAAAAAAAAACTTATTATCTTGTCATGACTAAATTCCTCTTTTATTCTTATCATCTTAATGGACTTTATTGGATAGTTAATCAAGGGTTGCCAATTGGTGATTGGCATAATTAACACTAACTGAAGTTAGTGGAGAGAGGTCAAATGCACGGACCCACACTTGATCCAAAGCCTTAGACTCTTTAAGGACTAACCCAAGTTCTCAAAGTCTACACTTTAAAGTAAAAAGAACTTGTTTCCGAAGCCTAAAAAACCATCTTTTTAAATCAATTCTTCCGAAAATGAAATCTCACAACTTTTGTGACAAGTCTTTTTTGGAACATCAGCCACATCAAAGCTTTAACTTTAATCGGAGACTTAACTTTCCATATCTCTGTTATTTTAGAATAATCAGGCTGCTGACCACCTATCATGGTAAAGAGACTTAACTGAAGACAGACCATTGTTTTTCTCCCGTACAGTTGTGTCCCTCTGATCCCCCAAAACTTGTACCTCTGAAAGTAAGGTTAATAGGGTAAGATAATCACCAAGTTTGTTGTCCTTTAAACCTCTTCCTTAGAACAATAGACTAATGTGTTCCTTCTCCCTCCCGATGATATAGCTCACCTACAGTGGCCCATTTTTGTACTGCTAAATGATATATAGAGTGAAAATTATCTTTTAGAGCTAAAGAAACAAATCAAATTTTACTCAATGATAATGATCGAGTCCACACAAAAGTCATATTTAGTTTTTTTTAGACAAAACATACATACAATGTCAAAATATCCAACTCAAACCCAATAGGCATTGAATCAATGCACATGAAACCATCTTGCAACATGTATACAACAAATCTTAGGCTAATAGAGAATTGCTTTCTTCACATGAAGGAAATGATCTTCGCCATGGCACAGGGACCAGAGAAATACTGTAATGACCTACAAAAATAAGGGTATCTACACAATTATATAAAGAAAAAGGGAGATATTTAAAATAATCCTTTTGTTTTTTTGAAATCAGGTGTACCACCAATTTTATTAAAATAAGTAGAGGGAGTACATCCAAACACAGTATAGAGGAGAGGTTCCTCAGACCAAAGAACAAAAAACTGTAAAATTACATTTAACTTGTTACTCTATTCCAACTATCCCTTGAGATACCAAAGATGTGCCAACTCCATTAGTACCACAATGAAACCGCTTGCAGACAAATATTTTCAATGTAGACTTTGCTTCCCTTGAATAAATTATCATTCCTGCTCCTTCATATACTCCAACACAACAAGCATCAGAATTATTATTATTTTTTGTTGTTTCATCTTCTTTCCTGATGGAAAATTTCTAAAGAATAAGAACATGTCTTTTAAGTGTTGAAAATTCAGCTGCATCTTCAGACTTTCAAAAAATATGCTCCAGACTTCTTTACTGACTGCACAATGGATGAATAAGTGGTCTACATCCTCATCTGACATGTTACACATGAAACAAATAGTAGAACCGTTTGTGTCCCGGTGTCTTTTGTACATTTTAGTCACAATTCTCTTTTAGAATAAAAGCTCTAATCTTCAGTGGTGACTTTACCTTCCAAATTTCCTTAAACGAAGGAGAATTAGATAAATTCCCTTCAATCAAGGAATAAAGTGATTTAAAAGAAAAAATCCCATTATTAACTTTCCAAACAATCCTATTATCTTGTCTTTGTGGGTCAATCTTAACACATACAGAAAGCACATTAATCTGAGAATTGTTCCATTTCTGCGTCCAACAGATTCCTCCGAAGTATAACATTCCAACAATATTTCCCCTCCTCACAAGTATACAACTCATCCACTTTTTTCCATTTATCCACTGCAAAATTAAAGATAAGAGAGAATTTATCTTTAAGCATGTACTCACATGCCCATCTATCATACTAGAAATATGTATTTTTACCATCTCCCACTATGATCTTGCTGAATTTGAAGACCCATTCCGCAGATTTCATAAATCCTTTCCATATTGGAGACAAGATTCTGTGATTTGTGTTGAAAATTCTGAATCTATCACTGTTAGCATAATACCTGAATTTCATAATTTCTTTCCACAGGTGTGATTCATCATTCAGCATTCTCCATAGCCATTTCCCCAACAAAGGCAGATTCATAATATTCAAAAATTACATCCAATCCTCCATTATTCTTGGCTAGCAAACTTTCTTCCATTGTACCAAAGGGATTCTTTTTTTATTTCATTATTGCCTCCCCACATAAATCCCCTTCTGATTTTGTCAATTCTTTTGATAACCTCCTTGGGCATGATAAAGACTGACCTTTAGTACACATGAGTAGAAGAAAGGACAGAATTTAGAAGAGTTATCTGACCTCCAAAACTTAGATTCTTAGCCTTCCACTGTGATAATTTCCTATGCAATTTGTTTATCATTGGCTCCCAGTCTGCAATCCTTGTTGATGTGTAATGAAGTGGTAGTCCCAAATAACAATAAGTAGCCCTTCAATCTTGCATGCTAAAACCTAAGCACATTCTTTCAATTCCTCTTCCCACATGTTAACTCCTATGATAGATGTTTTATCAAAATTGATTTGAAGCCCTTAGGTAAACTCAAATGATTTGAGTAAAAAATAGAAGCATGTGTAACTGATCCATCCCTCCCTCTAAGAATAATAAAGTGTCATCTGCATAGTGCATATGAGAGATACAAAGCCCATAATTCAGCACTTTAACGCCATGGAACCAGTCTTCCTCTTCTACCCTATGATACATGATACTTAAGATATTTGCCGCTAAAATGAAAAGATATGGAGATAATAGATCTCCTTGCCTTAATCCTCTGGAGCTTTTGAAAAAACCTTCCACTCTTCCATTAATTATCATAGAGAAGATAGCAGTGGAAATACAATTCTTCATAATTTGCACCAACTGATCAGGAAAATCATGTTTATGTAAAACATTCCACATACATTCCTAAGAGACTTTATCATAAACTTTATGAAAATCCAATTTTATCATCATTCCTTTCCTCCTCTCTTTCTTCATGGTGAACATAATCTCATGTGCAACAATAAAAGAGTCAAACATATTTCTCCCAGGCACAAAAGCGTTTTGTTGCAATTGATCAGTTTCCCGATAATCCTGCCCATTCTTGATGCCAAGATTTTAGTAAAAATCTTGTAACACCCATTTAACAGACTAATTGGGCGAAAATCTTTCAGCTCCATTGCATTGTCTTTCTGGGGCAATAAAATAATAAGTGTTTAATTGACATATTCCCCTCCCTTCTAATGATGAAACCAAAGTCTAACTGCCTGAATCACATCCCTCCCCACTAAATCCCAAAAGGATTCATAGAAGAACATCTATGCCATCCGGACTAGATGATTTTTCACTTCCCAAGTCAAAAACAACCTATTTGACTTCCTCTTCCGAAATATTGGACATCAACATATCCTTATCATCTTCAACAATTTTAACCACATCATTAATCTGCTACATTGGATACCATCTCTATTCCACAGAAAACAAATTTTGCTAAAAATTGAGAATTTCTCCAGTGATCACATGTTCATTGTATGTCCATATCCCGTTGACAACTAGTGAAGAAATTGTGTTTCTTCTTCTTCTTCCATTAGCAATTATATGAAAAAAAAACTTGTGTTATTATCCCCCTCTTTTAACCACTGGATTCTGGATCTTAGTCTCCATTTTATTTCCTCCTCTATCCTCCATTCATTCGAGTTCTGAGTACAGTCAATTCTGCTCTTTCCTTATCATTAAGTGATCGTACTTCTTCTAAAATCTCCAATTCATTGATGTCTCTTGTCAATGCAGAAAATTTCTCATTATTTTGTTTCTTTCATTGCAAAGCCCAAACCTTAATCGCCACCTTTAAGGTTTTCAGTTTAAATGCCAGACATTTAACCCCTTGTAAGTAATTTTGTACCTTATTCCAATTATATTCCACCATTTTCCTGAACTCTTCTACATTCATCCAACTCTTTTCCAATCTAAACTGCCGATTCCTTTGAATATTATGACTGCACTCCATCAGTAGAACACAATGATCAGATACAATAGCAGGCTTCGCTCTTAACAAAGCATAAGGGAACAAAATTTCCCATCTAACATCAATAAAAACTCTATCTATTCTTGACATAGAAGGGTTGTTCCTAGAATTGCTCCATGTAAACCTTCTATAATTTAGTGACAATTTGATCAATTCCATAGAATTAATCCAATTGTTGAAGTCCTTCATTCCTCTTGTAAATCTTCCCCCTGAGCTCTTTTCTATAGGATCTCTTACCTCATTGAAATCCCCTGCTACGTACCATGGAAGGTCAAATTTCTCTTTGCAAATTGTCAGTTCTTCATATACTAACTGTCTACCCATATATCTATTCAGACTGTATACTCCTAAAAAAAGCCATTTTGGTCCATTGAGCACTGACTGTAACACTACAGTCATTGAGTGTTCTCCCACATCTGCTAGTACTACTGACCAGTTCTGAGACTCCTAGGCAATAAGAATTCCTCTAGACTGTCCTTCAGCTCTACATAATACAAAATTAGGTAAGCTGAACCCAGTAATCATTTTAATCTGACTCGAATCAAAGGCTGCCATCTTTGTTTCAACAATGCAAATTATATCTACTTTCCACCTCCTTATAGTATCTCTAACCGCTATTTGCTTATTTCTTCCATTCAAGCCCCTGATATTCCAACTAATAATCTTCATGTGTGAGTACGAACACCCCTTCTCTTCTCCTGTGAAAAAATTGTTGAGTGATCACAATCTTCTTCCGCAAATTTAAACAAACTACACAACTCCCTTAATCCTTTTGGCTTGAAAATAAAGTTACCTTTGATGGCTACACTATTTTCCCATAGCTTTCTGAATTGCCCTGTCTTCTTCTTTAAATCTAAGCCCAAAACCTCCGCCTTGTCCACTAGCTCTTGATCTATCATATCACCTAACAAATCCAGCTGCTTGGACCCTTGCCATTCATTGTTTTGTAATATATGTTTCTCCCTATTTTTCCCTTCCACTCTATGGGCCTCAAGTTTTTTAGCAAGTTTGGAACATGAAAGAGGAAGAGGGATTTCGGGGGGGACCTGCATGCAAAGGATTTGTGTACCTGGAATAGCGGAGATTCCCCGATCCGAATCACCCGCAGGTACAAAAAAACAATCTTCTCCTGGAAACGCTCCGCGACTGGTGTTGTTCTCTCCCCGACGAAGCTATTGAGATGAGCATTCCGCCAAAGAAAAGGGACCTTCCAGTCGTAGAAGTGGAGGCTATTGTAAAGTTTCCTTCTTTTCCTCCTTCTTCGTCTCAATATCCCGTCACTGTCGGAAAACCCTAACAACCCTTCCTCGCTCTTTCCTTAAGCCCTGCCGCACTCCTCGGATTACGTGGGGTGCCAAATGTTGGACAGCCCCTTGCCAAACCTGGTCGACCAATTTATTAGGCGAGCCCGATGCTAAGTGAACCGGTCCGTGTGTTTTTAAGTTAACATTCCGGTCCAACCCGATGAGGACTGACTCGTTTACTAAGTTTTCACCCGATCCGGCCTGGTTCACCTTCTGAACCGTCGTCTTCAACCTCTCGCCATCTTCCTCCTTGCTTTGTTTCATTTCAGAAACTGCAGGTTCCTTAAGACCTTTGAAAACCTTGTACACTTGAGCAACCTCATTATAAGTCCAATCAATCTGCTTGGGATTGTTAACAGGGAGAAAATCTTCTTCAAACTTAGTGTACAAAATCTGCTCACGCCACCGTAACTTTGACTTGCAGAAGAAGAACACCCTGTTCAACATTGATACAAATTTTGGCAAATTTTAGATTCTCCATTGAATTGTCTCCCTGTGTACCCTCTTCAATGAGCCCACGTTGTTTGCAATAACTCTAAAAACCTCTACATCCCATAATTCTAAGGGGATCCCATACACCCTGCACTAGATAGACCTACTACCCTCAAACTTCATTGTGTTAAAATCTAACTTCCACCTCCGCCAAGAAAACTCCACTCCTTCCACCCTCGAGACTTTAGTATCCAGAAGCATTTTCAAAAAAGCAGGTTCCGAGCAGTGAACTAAAAAGAGACCATCCTAAATATTCCATATCCTTCATGCCTTACTAACATAGTCTAAGCTTTGTAAGTAGCGTTCTAATCTCTTCGTAGATAAACTGTCATTCTTGACAACAACCACCAAGGAAGAAGAGAGGAATTCCTCATTTTGTTTAAAGGAAGGACACCATGGGGCTTCAATAGCTTCTGAAATCAATGGTTCGGGTGTACCTTTAAAATCAAACCAAGACGGAACGGGTGTCTTCTCCTCCTTTTTGCTAATATCCGGACATTGAAAACTTCTATGACCGAGCCCCCTGCAGATCCTGCAGACCAAAGCATTCCGGCACTAGAACGCCCTATGTCCTCTCTCCAAGCATCAAAGACATGTATATCTTACATCTAACGATATGAAACTGTCTCCTCTGCTTTGAAAACCTTCACCAGCTCTCGAACGCCTCTCCTCACCTTGTAGCTAGCTGCATCCATCCCAGACACTCGCCGACCACTTCCCCTCTTCGCTTCCCCTCTGCGACCGCTCTCCCAACGCTCCCTCCATGCAAGAGTCTTTCAGTTAAAGCCTTCCTTCTACAAACTTTCTCCCATGCTTCCTTCCATCGACCTTTAGCCCATTGTTGATTACATTTGAAAGAATCCTTATATTAACAAACATATCAAAGGAAAAGTTTACTTATGATTTTACCGAATTTTTGATGTAATTAAGTTATTAATTATTATTATCCCTATTAATACTTATATCTCCTATTTTTTATGTCTTTGATTATTATTGTTGTTGTTATTGTAATCTTCTGGGATAATAATAACTAATTTTGATATTATTATTATTATTGTTATTGTTGTTATTGTAATCTCCTGTGATAATAACAACTAATTTTGATATTATTATAATTGTTGTTGAGATAGTCTAATAGGATAATAATAATTAATTTTGATATTATTATTATATTAAAAAATTAATATCAAAATGATGGTCTCATAAGATAATAATAACTACTTTTGATATGATTATTATTAAAAATTAATATTAAAATGGTGGTCTCATGGGATAATAATAACTAACTTTATTATTATTATTATTATTATTATTATCTTTCTCTTTAACATTTCTCTCTCTCCCTATTAATATTTCTATCTCTTATTTTTAAATGTCTCTTATTATTATTGTTGTTGTTGTTGTTGCAATCTCTTGAGATAATGATAAATAATTTTAACATTATTATTATTATTAGTAGTAGTAATAGATAGTCGAATGGGACAATAATAACTAATTTTCATATTAATAAAAATGATAAAATCAATATCAAAATAGTAGCCCCATTGGACAATAATAAGTAATTTTGATATTATTATTATTATTATCTCTCTTTCTCCTCTTTCACATTTTTCTCTCTCCCTATTAAAATTTCTATCTCCTATTTCCCCTCTATGATTATTATTATTGTTGTTGTTGTTGTTATTGTGCAATCTCTTAGGATAGTAGTAACTAATTTTGACATTTTTATTATTATTATTAAGGTAGTCTTATGAGACAACAATATTTAATTTTGATATTATTATTATTTAAAATATTATTATTATCATCATCCTAGATAGTGGAAAGTATTATTATATTATTTTTTGAATATTTTTTTCTTATTATTATTATTGAGATAGTCTCATAAGATAATAATAACTAATTTTAATATTATTATTATAATTTATAAATTATTATTATTATAATTATTATTACTATTTTAATCTAAGATGGTGGAAAGTATTATATTATTATTATTATTGAAAGTATTTTATTATTATTACTATTATCATTATTGGGGTAGTCTTATGGGATAATAATACTAATTTAGATATTATTATTATTCTTATTAAAATTAATATCGAAATGATAGTCTCATGGGATAATAATAACAAATTTTGATATTATTATTGTTATTATTATTATTATTATTATTATTAACCCACTTTCTCCGCTTTCACATTTTTCTCTCTCCCTATTAATATTTATATCTCCTATTTATTATTATTATTGTTGTTGTTGCTGCAATTTCTTGGATAATAATAACTAATTTCGATATGCATCGCACGGGATTGCAACTAGTAGAGTATAATATACATCATCGAATAGAAGCAGAATACATTTCATTTTCTAAAAAGTGTAAATGTCATTTTACACTATTATATGAAAATAGAAGCTTATGGCTTTTTAAGAGTATCTTAGGAGATAATCAAGAGAATGGATCTATTTGGTTTGTCTTATATATGAAAAAAAAGAATGCCCGTTTTGTAGCTCTCAAATCAACGTAGAATTCCTATGCCTATTTAACAAATTTCTATAATCTTTTATGAAGATTAGGGCACCTATTTTGGCTGTGTCCTTTTGTAGAAATTGCCAAACAAGGTGAAATCAAGCATTAAAGATAATTAATTATGGAAAAAGTGCAGGTTAAGCACTTTCACTAGTTTTATCATGTAATGGGTCATTTTTGATCAACAATGCACAGGCTTCAATTCTAAAAACATTTCCAAAAACGACGGTCTTGTCCCAATTCTCCCAATTCTAATTGAAGAGGAGAGGGAAGTCCCACTTCATGAGACATAATGTCTTTATCATTTTTTCGTCTGACAGTGAGTGCCCCATATGTGGATTGCAACTTGTAGGCATTGCCATTGGATCTAACAGATCAGACACCTATAAATTATGCTTGCACGGTTCAAACCATCATATGATTTGAGTTGTGGTGGTCCTCAAGCAATTTTTCATTTATATTTTTTTTGCACCCCCTGTTATAGTGTCTGATTAACATTGCAATCCCGAGGGTGTTGCAGCAAGTCTTTCTTTATTTACTACTTATTAGAATGTTTGAGGGATTATAATCCAAACTAGACTAAAGCAAGTGAGAGTGCAGCATGGAACTCGCACAAATAACATTGTTTTCACGTCAAGGGCCGTGTAAACGTCTCAAGGACGGCTTTATAGGAAAACTGGCATCAGCAAACTGACGAAATTAGCCTCAAGTTGTACCCTAATACCATTCATGCCCACTCTTCTTATCCCTACCTACCTACCCCTTCCTCCTCCACCCAGCCCAGAGCCTTCACATCGCAGACACCCGCCTTCGCGGGGTTCCCTCCTCCCACGCACAATTCAAAATGGTGGAGGACCTCTCCACCGACCTTCCAATCTACCGTCTCGCCGTCGAACCCGGCTTCCAACCTGCTTCGGTGGCCGCTGGGGTGCTCCTCCGCCCACTGTAGAACATCTCCGCTTCCTTCGTTGGGGTGAGGTACGGAGGATGCCATGGAGCTATGCGAAGCTCACCAGCCTCCGATTCTGGTCGCCTGCGGCGTCGGCTCCCGCTCATTTCGGTTCGGCGGGGGAAGGCAAGCTCTCTCCCGGTAAAAGAAGCTGCTCACTAACGTAGCTTATTTCCTTTCTTATGTACCTGGGCTCAGTTATCTGCAACTTGCACTGAGGGCCTTGCCTAAAGCTAGATGTTTCTGTGTGTTCTTATCAAGTTGGCAGTTCTCTTTGACATCTCATATTTGGAATTGCTTGTCTACAAATACTACTGTAAGAATGTCCGAAACTATACCTTGCCCTTATCTTTGTATAAAGAATTAAATTTGATAGATAGATTGGAAGATCGGTAGGTACTCGGGGAGGGGATATAATGAGATGGTGCGACGTAGTAAGAAAGGGCATGGTTTTTCCGGGTTTGCCTGTGAACCTGGCACTAGATAGATCAGAGTCGTGAGGCAGGTTCGTGTAGCCAATCACAACGAGTGGGTAGATAGATGGGTGGATACTAGTGTTTTTGTTGGGTTGATGTCCAAGAACCCATTTCTGGTGTAATCACTTTGTTGCGTGAATCACGTGCTTGCTTTAGCTTGTAATTTCCTAGTCATATATTTTGAAAGTTTATTTTTTTTTTTTGAAGAAAATCAGGTGTACCACCAATTTTATTAAAATAAATAGAGGGAGTACATCCAAACACAGTCTAGAGGAGAGGTTCCTCAGACCGAAGAACAGAAAACAGTAAAAATTACATTGACTTGTTACTCTATTCCAACTATCACTTGAAATACCCAAAATGTGTCGACTCCATTGGTACCATAATGAAACCGCCTGCAGACAAACATTTTCAATGTAGACTTTGCTTCTCTTGAACAAATTATCATTCCTACTCCTCCATATACTTCAACACACAGCATGCATCAGAATTAATATTTTTTTTTGATGATTATTATCTTCCCTGATGAAAAATTTCTGAAGAATGAGAACATGTCTTCTATGTGTTGAAAATTCATGCATCTTCAGACTTACAGAAAGTATGCTCCATACTTCTTTACTGATTGCACAATGGATGAATAAGTGGTCCACATCCTCATCATACATGTTACACATGGAACAAATAGTTGAACAATTTGTATCCTAGTGTCTTCTGTACATTTTAGTAACAATTCTCTTTTGGAAAATAGCCACATAAAAGCTCTAATCTTCAGTGATAACTTTACCTTCCATATTCCCTTAAACGAAGGAGAATTAGATAAATTTCCTTCAATCAAGGAATAAAATGATTTAACAGACAAACCCCCATTGTTTTCTTTCCAAGCAATCCTATCTTGTCTCTGTGGATCGATCTTAACATCATATAGAAAGCACATTAGTTCTGAGAATTGTTCCATTTCTGCGTCCAACAGATTCTTCTGAAGTATGACATTCCAAAAATACTTCCCCTCCTCACAAGTATACACCTCATCAACTTTTTTCCATTTATCCACAACAAGATTAAAGATAAGAGAGAATTTATCTTTAAGCATGTACTTACCAGCCCATCTATCATACCAGAAATATGTATTTTTCCCATCTCCCACTGTGATCTTACTGAATTTGAACGCCCATTCCACAGATTTCATTATTCCTTTCTAGATTGGAGACAAGACTCTGTGATTTGTGTTGAAAGTTCTGAATCTACCACTATTAGCATAATACCTGAATTTCATAATTTCTTTCCACAAATGTGCTTCATCATTCATCATTCTCCATAGCCATTTCCCCAATAAAGACAGATTTTAAGTTATCATTCAGATTTCTGTACCTTATTCCAAGTGTATTCCACCATTTTTATGAAATCTTCTAATTTCATCCAACTCTTTTCCAGTCTAAACTGCCGATTCCTTGGAATATTTTGACTGCACTCCACCATTAAAACACAATGATCAGACACAATACCAAGCTTCGCTCTTAACAAAGCATAAGGGAATAAATTTTTCCATCTGACATCAATAAAAACCCTATCAATTCTTGACATTGAAGTGTTATTCCTAGAATTGCTCCATGTAAACCTTCTACAATTCAGTGACAGTTCGATCAATTCCATAGAATTAATCCAATTGTTGATGTCCTTCATTCCTCTTGTAAATCTTCCCCCTGAGCTCTTTTCGGTTGGATCTCTCACCTCATTGAAATCCCTTGCTATGCACCATGGAAGGTCAAATTTCTCTTTGTATAAGGTCAGTTCTTCATAGACTAATCTTCTACCCATATATCTATTCGGACTATATGTTCCTGAAAATAGCCATTTTGATCCATTAGGCAATGACTGTAACACAATAGTCACTGAGTGTTCTCCCACATCAGCAAGTATTCTTGACCAGTTCTTAGACTCCCAGGTAATAAGTATTCCTCCAGATTGTCCTTCAGCTCTACGGAACACAAAATCTGGTAAGCTGAACCCAGTAATCATCTTAATCTGACTCGAATCAAAAGCTGCCATCTTTGTTTCGACAATGCAAATAATATCAACTTTCCACCTCTTGACAGTATCTCTAACCGCTATTTGCTTATATCTTCCATTCAGGCCCCTGACATTCCAACTAATAATCTTCATGTGCGAGTACGAACACCCTTCTCTGCACCTGTGAAAAATTTGCTGAGCTATCACAATCTTCTTCCACAGATTTAAGCAAACTACACAATTCCCTTGATCCTTTTGGCTTGGAAATAGAGTTACCCTTTTTGGCTACACTATTTTCCTATAACTTCTTGTATTGCCCTATCTTCTTCTTCAAATCTAAGCCCAAAACCTCCGCCTTGTCCACTAGCTCTTGATCTGTCATATCGCCTAACAAAGTCAGCTGCTTGGACCCTTTCCATTCTTTGTTTTGTAATATACGTTCCTCTCCGCTTTTCCCTTCTACGCTTTGGGCCTCAGCTTTTTAGCATGTTGTGAACAAGAAAGAGGAAGAGGGATTTCAGGGGGGCTTGCATGCAAAGGGTATGCATGCCTGGAATAGCGGAAACCCCCTGATCCGAATCACCCTCAAGTACGGCAAGGCAATCTTCTCCTGGAACTACTTTGTGACTGGTGCTGTTCTCAAAATTCTCAGCCAAGTCAAAGGAAGCTAAATTGCCACCTCCCCGACGAAGCTGTTGAGATGTGCAAATTTCTTCCGCCGAAGAAGGGGGCCCTTCCAATTGCAGAAGTAGAGGCTGTTGCAAAGTTTCCATCTTCTCCGCCTTTTTCGTCTCGGTATTCCGACGCTGCCGGAAAACCCTAACAGCCCTTCCCCGCTCTTTCCTTAATCCCCGCCGCACTCCTCGGATCACCTGGGTTGCCAAATGTTGGACAACCCCTTGCCAAACCTGGTCGGTCATTTTATTAGGCGAGCCTACGGCTAAGTGAACCGGTACATGTGATTTTAAGTTATCATTCCGGTCTGAGCGACTGATAAGGACAGATTTGTTTACTAACTTTTCACCCGATCCGGCCCGGTTTACCGTCTGAACCGTCATCTTCAACCTCTCACCATCCTCATCCTTGCTCTTTTTCGTTTCAGAATGTGTAGGTTCCTTTAGACCTTTGAATACCTTGTATGCTTGAGCAACCTCACTATTAAGTCCAGTCAACCTTTCGGAATTGTTTACTGGGAGAATATCTTCTTCAAGCTTAATATAAAATATTTGCTCTCGCCATCGTAACTTTATGACTTACTGAAGAAGAACGCTCTGTTCAACATTGATACAAATCTTGGCAAATTGCAGATTCTCCCATTGAATTGTCTCCCTGTGCACCCTCTTCAACGAGCCGACCTTGTTTGCAATAACTTTTAAATACCTCTACATCCCATAACTCTAAGGGGATCCCATACACCCTGCACTAGACATACCGACTACCCTCATACTGCACTGTGTTAAAATTAGACTTCCACCTCCGCCAAGAAAACTCCGCTCCTTTCGCCCTCGAAACTTTAGTGTCCAGTAGCATTTTTAAAAAAGCTGGTTCCGAGCAGTGAACTAAAAAGAGTCCATCATGTATAATCCATATCCTCTATGCCTTACTAACAGAGTCTAAACTCTATAAATAGCATTCCAATCTCTCCGTAGATAAACTGCCGTTCTTGGCAACAACCACCAAGGATGAAAAGAGGAACTCCTCATTTCGTTTAAAGGAAGGACGCCACGGCGTATCAATAACTTTTGAAATCAATGGTTCGGGCGTACCTTTAAAATGAAACCAAGACGGAACGGGTGGCTTCTCCTCCACTTTGAGTATATCCGGACATTGAAAGCTTCTATGACTGAGCCCCCTGCAGTTCCTGCAGACCAATGCATTCCGGCATTGGAATGCCTTATGTCCTCTCTCCAGGCATCGAAGACATCTAGATCTCTCATCTGACGATCTGTAACGTTCTCCTCTGGCTTGAAAACCTTCACCAGCACTCGGACGATGCCCACCTCTATCCTCCCGACGCCTCTCCTCACCTTGTAGCCTGCCTCTTCCGTCCCCAGAAACTCTCCGACTACTTCCCCTCTCCACTACCTCCCATCGCTCTCGATCAAGGCAATTCGGAAAAGAGAAGAAAAGTATATATATATATATATATAAGACCTTAAACCAGGAAAAGAAAAATCATATTGCACAGTGTTACGCCCTACAATCCATTGTATTTAGGGATTAATCCCTCTAATCTTGTATACCCGTCGCAATCTCATGTCATGTGGCGGAAAAATCCTAGCAAAATTAGGAAATTCTAGTTTTTGGGGAGAAAGGACATGTTGATAGTGTTTATTTTTTCAGTTGCGACTTGTTCTTGCTTTTAAGCCCCTTCTCTTGAAGTGAAAATCTCTTTCTTTTTCAAGCATGTAATTGTAAAGAGTTATAGGTAAACATGAGGATTAGAGGGGCTGATCATAAAATATCGTAGGTTGTTGGAGGTAATTGTCTAAAAATCCTGTGTTAAAATTTTTAGTGGAGAAAATGCCTTTGGGTGTTTATGTACGAGATTTTAAAAGATTTATGCAATATACCCTCGTAGTCTACATATTTGTATCTACGATTCTACGTCCCTAAAATCAACCGACTGTTTTATTATTCTTACATTATGAAAAGATTGCACATATGCTCTTACTGTCAGTACTTTTTGGTTTTAGGATAGAAATGACTAAGCTGCCTTTTGATTTTGCAGCTGGTCTTTTATATGTATACCCCATGCTCTTTAATATGTGCACTTATGCCCCAACGTTGGTGCAAATCCTAACTATTGGTCATTTCTGTCTTTAAGCCAAATGGGGTTTGATGGCAAGGGCATACTATGTAGTCAAAGGCGAGAGGCGAGTGAGGCGACCAGGGGTTCGCTTCAGCCTCAAATGCCTAGGCGATTGCCTAGGCATTTGAGGCGATGCGTTTTCTCTCAAACAACATCGTGAAAGAAGAAAATGACAATATGAGGAAGATAAATAAAATATCCAAGATTATCATATATAAGACCTTCAGAAATGCTAATCATGACCAACATGTAATAATTAATTTGTATAAAGCATTCATGTGTAGTGCATGGTCTTATGAATCATCAAAAAAAAAAAAAAGACTGCATGTAAGAAAAATAGGGGAAAAAATGCGGCAGCATGTAGAGAAAAATAGTATTGGACATTGTTGAAAGAGGCATTAGTCACTTTGGAATAATTAAGAGTAAGAAAAGCAGTACCATATAATTAAAAAAAGAAACAAGCATTTGGCATAGACCTCATAAGCAAGTGCCTAGGTGAATGTGAGGCGAGGCAAGACGCTCTTGGCTTGCCTTAACATTTTTCATCTCCTAGGCGAGCAAGGCGATCGCTTTTGTTACTGGGCATACATGGAATGTTATGTAGATTGTAGGACTGTTAAAAATAATATGTTGATTTTAGGGGTATAGGTGTGTGGATTTGCTGGATAAGGGGAATATTTGCAAAAATCCTTTCTCCTTTCTGACTTGCGTTTGCACTTATTGCTGTAAATGGTTTGGGCATGTTCCACTGATGTTATTTCCATTATTTTGTCTCTGCTTACCTCCTCCATAGTGAAACAAACATACACAACATAATGTTCATTTTCTTCTTCAAGACAGCTAACACAGGTAGTCGGGTAGTCTGATGATGGTGATTGTGCCTAATGTGCTATGAGTATATCGCAAAAGGAAAAAAATAGCCTACATCATCTAATTGCTGATTCTTCATATTACAAACTTACAGTTAACTTGGAGCACCTATGATTGCAAAACAATTGATGCAGAACGATCGGAGGCAGTATCAGCCGATATCGATACATATCAGTATCAGTGGGTAGTGTTATCGACACGGAGGGTACCCCGATACTTGTCTTTACAATAAAAAATAAAGTAAAATAAAAAATATTTGTTATTGGCCAATACCAAAAGCCAAAATGGGCCAATACCGGCCGATACACCCGATACCAATATTAATACATTTTAGTATCGATACCCACTGGTACCGCTACCGGTACTACCATCCTTGTGGGCGTCTTACCTGGTCCCATCGCAGGGCTCTTCTAACCTCATCTCAAGATCGTCTTCTCCATCTCAGAAAGAAACACCAGAAAATAACTTAAAATTCGTACAAATAATCATCCATTAATTTGAAAAGAGTGAGATGGGTTCTCGAGAGTGCCCGGGCCCTCGACGGCGGCTGGGAGAAGCCTTCAAGGATCCTCGTCTTAAGACCGATGTGCCGAGGAGAAGCATCTACTTCCATTGTCTATGTTTAGGGCATCTTGCTCGAGATTGCACGTCTCCGGTGGGATGCCGAGCCTGCGGTGGGGAAGGCCATGTCTGATGCCTCTTTCGGAGGGGGAGCCGCTCCTTCGTTGAAGTTCTTGTTGGGGTCGCGGGGAGCGGGGCCAAGTTTTGTAATGCTTCTCCTCCAGCCATTCGATACCTGTCGCCTCCTCTGTCGGAAGCCCTTGTCGTGTGTTTATGACGATTGCAGAGATGTGTCAGGATCCGGTCGCTGTTGGGTCGCTTCACCATTTCGCAGGTGAAGGGGCTTCTTTGTAATGGAGAGTAGGGTTTGGGTGATTGGGAGGTGTTGGACTTGGGGAATGTCTTATGGGGGTCGCTCCCACTGAGAGTGCGGTTGGCATTACTGTCCGCTAGGGCATCTTGGTAGGGGAAGGAAGAGCCATCTAGGTGGAACCGTGGTCCCTGTGTATGGGTTCATATCTAGATCCTAGGTTGTCTAGGGTAAGGCTGAAGCTGTGAGGGGTTCCAATCATCTTCTGTGATGACGCCGGTATTAGCTCTGTGCTGCAAGAGGTGGGTATTTGGGAACATGGGAGTTCACTGCTGCGGTGCATGGGGGTGTCATCTGTGTTGAGGGGATCATCCTGGTCTGCAGTTGGAATGACATCCCCGAGGGTCTCTTGCTTCCAGTCAGTTACGTGCTCTTCCCCATCTCCATCTAGATCTTTGGAGAGGCGGCGCCATCGGTTCGGGCGGCGCTAGGGTTTCCTGTTCAAGGGCATGAGGAGGAAGCCAGCGACCACGGGGGGATTCCTCTTGGTCCTTCTTCTTCGCAAGCTCCCGGGGAGGTAGTGTGATGGAGCAGGGTGGCCCGTAGCTGCAGGAGCCAAATGCGACTTACCCTCCTATGTCTCTTGTTGGTGCTGTGCCTTCTGGTTCCCCGCAGGGTGTGGTTGGAGTAGGGGATGCTGGGATAGGGACTGGCTGGACTGATGAGGTCCCACATTTGCTGCAACTCCACTATGTAGTGAGTATTGATCCCTTCCTGGGTGGAGCTATTCAGGCCCCGTACCTTTTGAAGTGGAAGGAGAAGGAGAGAGGGGTTGAGACATTTGGAAGGAAGGAGGAGAGAGAGCCCGAGTCTTCTAGGAATCCCATCTGTGGGCAAGGAGGGTCGCTGGTGACCTTTGATAAGGAGGAGGCATGTGTTGGCAGGCATTTGATGCATGAAATAGTGCCGATTCTAGATATCTGGCCGAACGTCTACTTGCAGGAGTCTCTCTGCCCTGTGCAGACCTCCGACTCTGGGGTGGTGGAAGAGAGCTACCCCGTAATCACCTCCAGCTGGCCGATCGAAGACAGTTAATTAGGTGTTGATAGCCGATTTGGAGAAAGCAGAAGTCAAGGAAATCCTTGTTGGAGTGGGAGAAGTTTGTTGGGTCCCATATTAAGGAAGTGTGAACAAATTTGGGGTTTCTTTGAAGGCATTGAGAAGGATGTTCATGCTGTTTTCTTTAGACTGCAGCAGCGCTGGCAACGTAGGGTGGCAAGGGGGTTGAAGGGAGGAAAGTTAGCTAGAAAAGAGGGTGTCTTGGGGGTAGAGTCAGGAGAGGGGGAGGGAGTTTCTGCTGTTTCCCAAAGAAGATAGTTTCTTGGAATGTTAGGGGCTTGGGAGGGAGGGAGAAGAGGCTGGTGCTGAAGGACTTAATCCAAAATTATAGGGTGGATGTCCTTTGCATTCAAGAAACGAAAATAGTGGAGAATGGTGAGGTTTGTCGGGTGATTGGAGGTTTTAGACTTACTGGAGGAGTGGTGTCCCCGGCAATTGGTAGATCCAAAGGTATCATGGTGTTGTGGAATGAGTTTGTTGTGAAGGAAGTGAATAAACAGGTGTCCAGGTCTGCCATTTTCGTCACCTTTAAGAATGTGAGTGATGGTTTCATCTGGGACTTCACGGGAGTGTACGAGTCTCAAGGTAGGGAGGAAAAGAAGGCTCTATGGGATGACCTCAGCATCCGCCACTCCTTGGTGCAGAGACCATGGTGTGTAGCTGGTGATGTTAATGCTATCATCTCTCAGGAGAAGAGATCAAAAGGGAACCTTGTAGAGGGGTCAATGGAAGATTTCCTTCAATTGTGTATCACGAGGCTTTGATTGATATTCCAACAGATAATGCTTTTTTCATGTAGTCTAACTTGAGAGTGACCCCTTCTTGCTCTAGGTTGGATAGATTTTTAGTTTCAGTGGATTGGGAGGAGCACTTTCCTCAGTTGGGAGCTTCTTGCTTGCAGAGGTTGATTTCTGATCACAAGCTGATTTTTATTGAATTCCAATTATAGGTTCCAGCGGAAGCATGTCTTTAGGATGGAGAAGTTTTGGCTCTAGAAGAAGCGCTTCATGGTGGTTGTCTCTCGAGAGTGGCGCTCTGATTTTACAGAAGGCTCAACAATGGCTGCAGTGGTCAGAAATCTTGCTTCATTGCTTAAGGCCCTCGCTATTTGGGGGGCCTCCAGCAAGGAATTCCGGCTCGGGTCGGGACCGGGAATCGGGACCCGGCGATCCCGACCCGACCCGATCTGGATCGGCCGAGTTGGCCGATCCAGACTCAGTCCGGCCGGTCCGACTCGGCCGGATTTTTTTTTTTAAAAAATCAGAAAAAATAGAAAAAATTAGAAAAAATAAGGAAAAAATCAGAAAAAATTAAAAAAAAATCAGAAAAAATTACATACATATTATTCAATTGATGTACAATAAAAATGAATGCAATTCATGTACATCCATAAAAAATAAACATTAAAGACAACTAACTAACTAATAATTTTTGTTGTGCATTAATTAAAAAAGACATTGTTGTTGAAAAATGCCTTAGAAAGATCACATTTGTGATCCTTCATCATCCGGTTCATAAGTTTGAGCAGGCGGGCCATAATCTGCCGACATGTATGGTGCATATTCATAGCCAAACAAGGAACTAGCGAGGTCTTCGAATCCTCTTTGAATACCTCTAGGTGTGTAAGCTTGTTGGCTTGAACTTTCTCCTGATTGTATTGGAGGGACAAAAATGCCGTACTGTATAGGTGGAGGTCCAGAGTACCCTTCAGTAGTGCTGCTGATGTTTGAATATGGTAGTGTAGGGGGATGAAAAATGGGCGGATAAGAAGGTGCATCTTCCCATGGTGGCCAATCACATCCTGCCTGTCTCTGTTGGCCTTCAAATCTCCTTTGTTGTCCTTGTCGAGTTGTCTCTGATCTTGAGTTCCTTCAGAATGACTCGGAGGTGCGGAGTAATCATCGTATCCTGTGTAACTGCTCCCAAGTGCAGAACCTCCTGATAGTCCAGCAACAGTAGCGCCATCACCATCACCATCTCCATCATCATCATCATCATCATCATCATCATCATCATCATCAGTGGAGTCATCACTCCGCACTTGGCTTGTTTTCCTCAATCGCCTTCTTCTACGCCTGTAGGTTTGTCTTTCTGCCTTGTACATGCTGGCTAAGTGAGGTGGTAAAGCTGGGGTGTCCTCAGGTGTCTCTCCAGTCTGCTGAACTGTCCCTTCTTCTCCTTTTGATGGGTCTACTCGTTGTTTAGACTTTCCTTTTGATTGTTTTCTCTTTTTGCTGCTCGATGACTGCAATGAAGGTCTCGCTGGCTCTTTCTCTTTTTTTCTTTGTGGATCCACCTGAGTAGCTGATCTCCTGAGTGCTGGCTGAGAGGCAGAAGTTCTAGCAGTGTCTTCTAGTGTGGCTGACTTTCGGCGCCTCTGAAGAACTAGTGCACCTCCTTCTTGTGTTGTCTGAAATTCAGGATCTCGAGCAACTACTGCATCTAATTCACCTTCTGCCCAACTCCGATCCTGAGGATCAAACTCAGGCTGTGCATATATGGCTGCTCTGCTCTCCACCCAAGAATGCAGTGGGTGTTCTTCATCTAACAATTCATCAATATCAATCTGATGTACAGGCTCATCAACTGGTCTGCCAGCAAACTCCATGAATCTCTGTCTTTCAAGCCTCTGTCTTTCCTGAATCTGCCTGATTTTTAGACGCATGTTGTAGTGACAGTACACCAACTTCTCCAGTCTAGAAACCCCCAATATGTTACGAACCTTCGTGTGAATGAGACTGAATGTACTATAGTTTCTTTCACATTGACTGGAAGAAGTGGTTTGACTGAGTACTCGCACTGCAATATACGCCAAAGGATTTGTGGCAGCTTGTCTGTAATTAATTTGGATCCACCATTCAGCTGTTCAAAAAAAAAAACCAGACGACGATATCAATAATCATAAATGCCAATCATTAAATTTAATATTTGACTATTTATTATGTAATTCACCTGGAGTTGTCCTCGTTACTGCAGCCCTGACGTCATCATCTCCATAAATGCCAATCTTCAATTTAAATCTCTCCATCTACAAAATAAATATAAATAACATAAGTTAATGATAGACGCATGTATTTTCATAAACTCCTACTTTGTACGTTACCTCTGCTAAGGCATCTATCCTTTCATTCGTATTCCTTGATATTCTAGTAATCACGTTAGTTGTGCCTCGAAGGACCTCTCCGTCATTATGCACGCTCTCACTATACTGATACTTTGAGTTGAAAAAATATCCTGCATATAAATTGAATATTAATTAGTTATAAAATTAAATGTGAACAAAATTAATAATATAAAATCAACTTAAATAGATGAAGAATTAACCAGCAGCATGAAGATCATGATGAAGAGTCAACTCCCATCTATTATCGATGATCCTCTACCATTTGTCATGAGAAGTAGGAAGGCTTTCGCTCAATTGCTCTATCCATGGCCTCATACAAATATCCCATGTCATTTTTGTCATCTCCATCAACTAACCTCAGAACACGTACTAGAGGCTCAACCACTTTCAGATAGCGAGAAACCTTATCCCAAAAACTTCTCTCCTCAACTAGCGATTGCACTGCCAATGCAACTTCTCTAGCATCGGCTCTCAGTGTCCCTATATGTGCCAGAAACTCGTCAGAGTGGACTAACTGGGCCAACTGATGCTTGTATTTACTCAGGCTCTCTAAAGAAATGAAGTTGGATGCAAATCTAGTAGGGCCAGCACGAAGAAGATCCCGTCCACTTGTATGTTCTCTCATCATATGTAAGATCCTGTTGTGACTATAAATAAATCCCGTGATTATCTGAGCATGTTGTACCACCTCAGCAACAAAAGGATCTTTACCTATGTCCTCCATCATCAAGTCAATAGAATGTGCTGCACAAGGCACCAAGTACAAATGGTGTCTCTTCTGCATCAACAAATTACCGACTGTTTTATAGCTTGCTTCGTTGTCAGTGACTATCTGCACAACATTTTCTTCACCAATTTCCTCTACCACGTCATCCATTAGCATGTACAAATAATTAGCATTCTTTATTCTGTTTGAGGCATCCACAGACTTCAAAAAAATAGTGCCCTTGCTGCAATACACAAGAAAATTAATCATGGATCTTCTTGTGGTCCCTGTCCAACCATCACATATGATGGTACAACCACGCTCCCTCCACACATTTTTGAAGTTGTCGACCCATACCTTCAAGTTATTATACTCTTCTTCAAGCCCAACATCATAAATGTAGCGAGGTGTGGGGGCCTTTATACCAGATCCAGCATCTGCAATTGCATCTACCATCGTCTGAAAATATGGACTAGATGCGGCATGTGCTGGCACACCTGCATGTAAAAACCATTTCACAATTCCTTTCAAGGCATTTTTTGCTGATGCCTGGACTCCTTTTAATGCTTGCTTGATTACAGGCTGTCTGACAGACCTTGATCTGTACAAAAATTGGTCCATAGGACCGCGTGCCACATCTGATGTCCCGTCCACAACTCAATATAGAACTAGCAGTCCTGCGACCAGAAGAACCCCTAGGAACGAATCTCCCAGGCTGAGAAGCAGCAGGCACTGATCCACCTGATGATCCTATGCCTCTTCGCCGGTCATCATCTTCTCTATTTGTCCGTAAACTGGCACGAACATCTCTGGTGTACTATGCATCAGGGTCATCTGGATCCTCCTCATCCTCCTCCTCCTCATCATCTAAATTGATCGGGCGCTGAACAGGTAGACTGTAATCCCTTCGTCTCTGGCGCCCTGATATCTCATCTTGCAAATCCATGTGTTGTTGAGATGATAAATCTTTGTGTGCCTTTTTACCCATCATATAAGCTCTCATTTCCTTCTTCAAGTCCAGCGGGACTGACTCACATCTACTGACATCTCCTGATATGCCAGCAAGATGATTTTTTAGGCGATAGATGCCACCACCCATCTCCTTTCCACACCAGTTGCATTTGACCCTCCTCCTAACACTGTCCACTAGTGTGTAATGCTGCCAACCAGGATCAGCACCATGTTGCTCCACATCCTGTTCTGCCATATTCCTGCATAACATAAAAACACAAAAATGCAATCAGGTTCTAACAAGTTCAATTGAGTGGTTCGCAGACTCAATTGAACCTTAATCACACTAATCATACAAAAGTCCCAATTTTTAACACTTAATTAGGGTTAATTTTAACTAATTAACGCTAATAATAGGCAATTAATGCAAAAAAATACACATTTATGTCCTAACAAGTTCAATTGAGTGGTTGGCACACTCAATTGAATCTTAATCACGCTAATCATATAAAAGTCCCAATTTTTAATCCATAATTAGGGTTAATTTTAACTAATTAACGCTAATAACATGCAATTAATGTAAAAAAATGTACATTTATGTCCTAACAAGTTCAATTGAGTGGTTGGCACACTCAATTGAACCTTAATTACACTAATCATACAAAAATCCTAATTTTTAACTCATAATTAGGGCTAATTTTAACTAATTAACGCTAATAACATGCAATTAATGCAAAAAAATGCACATTTATGTCCTAACAAGTTCAATTGAGTGGTTGGCACACTCAATTGAACCTTAATTACAGTAATCATACAAAAGTCCTAATTTTTAACCCCTAATTAGGGATAATTTTAACTAATTAACGCTAATAACATGCAATTAATGCAAAAAAATGCACATTTATGTCCTAACAAGTTCAATTGAGTGGTTGGCACACTCAATTGAACCTTAATTACACTAATCATACAAAAGTCCCAATTTTTAACCCATAATTAGGGCTAATTTTGAGAATTTTGTCTAATCAACATGCTAATTTTTTTTTCAACCTAAATATTAAGAGATCTACACAATAAACACAGTCATACATCATTTCTATTTTTGTTAGAATTTTAAAAAATTAATTCGAAATATACCTAAACTCGGATCGGAATGCGAACAAAAAATCCGACGTCGAGGGCGACGGTGACGGCGACCACAGCGGCGGCGGCGGCTCCCGGACGGTCGGCCGACGATGACGGGATGAAAATCCCCTCCTTTTGCTCGATATCTCAAAAAAAAAATAAAAAAGGGAGAGAGAGAGAGAGAGAGAGAGAGAGAGAGAGAGAGAGAGGGAGAGAGAGAGAGAGGGCCGGCGGCGGCGGGCTGGCGGCGGCGGCGGGGGGGCCGACGGCGAGCGGCGGCGAGCCGGGGAGGGGCTGGGGATTGGGGAAGGGCCGGGCGCCAGCAGCAGAAACGCTGCTGGCGTCTGGTTCCCGATCCCCCCTTAAGGGGGAGATCGGGACCGGCCCGAACCGGACCAGATCGGGTCTGGACCGGCTGATCTGGCCGGTTCGGACCCGATTTGGTCCTGTTCGGGTCGATTTCTGCCGTTTTTTTTTTTAAAAAAAAAATCGGTGGGGGGGAACAATAATGTCCCCCCTAACTCGGCTCGAAACCCGCCGATTCCAATTCGAATCGGCCGATTCGAATCGGAATCGGCCGATTCCGCAATCCATGGCCTCCAGGAAGTTACCCAACAAGGAAGAGGAGGAGGATATTATATCGCAACTTCAGGGTTTTGAAGCCTCAGAAGAGACCGGTTTCCTAGATGAGCAGGACAAATTGTTATGGGACAAGCCCAGGCTTGATTATCAAGCCACCCTGGCCAAGGAGGAGACCTATTGAAAGTAAAGATTGAGGGACAGATGGATTAAGGAGGGTGATGCAATACTACCTACTTACGTAGGTTGGCTTCCGGTTGGAGAAGGAACCATATCTCAGTTTTGAGGAATGGGGAGCAGTCCTTCTCCGAAAGGGAGGAGATACTTGCCCAAGTGCTGGACTTTTACACCCATTTATATATCGAGGAAGGTTATACCCAGCTTGGTATTGCTGAGGGGCTGCTCCCTTCCCTCAATAGTGCATACAGAGATTTTCTCTATGCTCCGTTCACTGAGGAGGAGTTGAGATTCGCTATGTTCTCCATGGTGGGGAACGAGGCCCCATGCCCAGACTGGTTCCCTATTCTATTCTATCAGCATTCTTGGGAGATTGTCCACAATCTTCTTCTAAGGGCAGCTTAGGAGTTTCAAAAGGGAAAGGCTCACTTGCGAGGTATCAATAAGACTTTCATTGTTCTCATCCCCAAGAAGGAGGGGGGCATCTCCTTAGCTGACTTCAGGGTGATTAGCCTCCTGAATGGTGTTTATAAGATCTTCTCTAAGATGCTCATTGTGAGATTAGAGAAGGTCATCCATAGCCTTGTCAGCATCAATCAAAGTGCCTTTATCAAGGGAAGATATATCCAAGAGGGCTTTCTTGTTGCACATGCATGTATTCATGGGATGAAGCATCATGTAAAGAAGGGGACTGTTCTCAAGCTAGATTTTGAGAAGGCATATGAGAAAGTTAACTGGAGTTGCTTGTTTGATATCCTTGCCAAGATGGGGTTTGGTGAGAAGTGGGTTGCTTGGATCAGAATGTGCATTACCTCGACGTCCTTTGCCATCCTCATAAATGGGGACCCTATGAACTTCTTTCTTAGTGGGAGAGGTCTCCGACAACATGACCCTCTGTCTCCTCTTTTGTTTGTTCTGGTGGCTTAGGTTCTTCGCTGCATGTGGGAGAGGACAGAAGCTGCTGGCTTTGTCTCTGGTTTCCAGGCATGTTCCCTTGGCAGATTAGTCTCTTATATTCAGTACGCAGATGACACCATCCTCCTTTTGTCACCGAAAGAGCAGTTGATGTATGCTAGATTGATCCTGGAGTTGCTTGAAGAGGTTACTGGCCTGAGGGTATCGTCCCTGGCTTACTGCGCCTCTACTTGGAAAACAACCTTATCTCGGCTCGGGAGCTAAGGGTTGAAAAAAGATCCTTCTTGTTCCCCCCGACTGAGAACGTAGTTGTGCGACAATCTCTAATGTGAACTTTCAGAAGAGTGCGGTTATTGGTACTAATCATTCTGAGGAGTATATGAGGAGGACAACCAATATCTTGGGCTGTCAGATCTCCTCATTCTCTATGTCCTATTTGGGGCTCCCTTTGGCGCCGTGTTCTATCAGATGTAGTGATTGGCAGCCCCTCATTCAGAAGTTTCATTCTCAGTTAGCAGCTTGGAAGACATGCTTCTATCTTATGGAGGGTGGTCTGTGCAAGGCTGTTTTGGACAGCCTCCCAATCTACGTCCTCTCCAGTTTTAGAATCCCTAAGACTATTGCTAAGCTATTGGAAAGCATTCGTTGCAGATCTTTTTGGGAAGGCTGGAGAGACTCCCCCAGGGGAGGAGTTCATGAGGTGTGCTGGGGCAGGGTATGCAAGTCTAAGCTTAATGGTGGCTTGGGGATCAAGGATGTGCGTGATCTCAATCTGGCACTCCTGGCAAAATGGTTATGGAAACTGGGTATTGGCCACTCAGGTCTTTGGAGGGAGGTGATCAAGGATAAATATTATGTCAGGGGCCGATGTTGGGATCTCTACCCTCAGGTGGAATACAACCTCTCCAGTGCTTGGAAAGGTATCCTTCAGGCGGCTGATATTGTCTTGGCAGGCACTCATGTTCGACTGGGTGATGGTGCGATGTCTCTTCTGAAGGGACAAGTGGTGTTCCTTGGCCCCGCTAGCGGATATGTTGCCCAGGCTCTGCTCTTTGTCCACTAACTCCCAAGCTGTAGTGGCACAGGTTTTGGTCTCCTTCCAAAACATTAGTCAGTGGAGCCCTTGTTTCAGGAGAAATCTCTATGATGAGGAGATGCTTGATCTGGCCTCCTTGCTGCTTATGGTTCGGGATTATTCTGTTGATGATTCTTGCAAGGATTCTCGGAGATGGGTTTGGGACCCGAGTGGTATATTCTCTATCAAGTCTGCTTACATAATTATTGCTAATGGAGGTACCTGTTCGCCCTTTTACCATCAGATTTGGTCTCCCAAGTCTCCTATGAAGGTCAAGGTTTTGGTCTGGCGGATTTCTTTAGGCAGACTTCCCACTACATATAGCTCCTTTGTTTTTGATGTGATGTGCCCTCCATTTGTTGCTTGTGTGGAGTTGCTGATGGGTCATTGGATCATATTTTTGTGGGATCCTCTTTTGCCAAGGGGACGGGGCAGCTTCTTTTCCATAAGCTTACATCTGGTCAAACAATTGGATATTTCGTTGGAGGCATTCATGCGGTCCTGGTGTTCCTATTTACAGTGTAAAGGAGATCGCATATTGTGGTGGCTTGTCCTTCATGCCACCTTATGGGCGATTTGATCGGAAATGAACAAGAGGATCTTTAGAAGGGAGGTGGCTACTCCCAATGGAGTGGTGACTTTTGTTTGTTCTAGAATTAGAGAGTGGATGACAGCTTTTTGTAGAGATGCTGTCCTTTCTTTTCCATTTTCTAACTTTTTGCTGGATACGGTGAGACACCTTCTTCGTGTTTTGTAGTGGATCCCACCCTCTTTTTTGTACATCTTATAGTTTTTCTTTAATACAATGGTGGTACCAACCACTTAAAAAACAAAAAAATAATTTGAAAAGAGTAGTACAACACTATTTTGAAGAGAAAACAAACCCTAAGGACTCGCTAAATTTAACTCTAGACCATACCCCCTAACATGACAAATAATGCAAAAATCACACAAAAATCCCTAAAGAAAAAGGAAAACCAACTAAATGGACTCTAAATGGGCCAAACAAAGTGTCTATGGACTCGTTTAACAATAAGCTAACCATTGGATCAGCTCTAGTGAGCCTCTGAACCATAGGGACACCAGCTCAGTCTTCCGACGGCAATAGACATGCTTCATCGTGTGTAGCATGTCGACGATGCTGGTGCGCTGGCCATGGATCCCCATCAATGGAAAATGTTCGGGTGTCATAAGCATATGTTTGGAGTTTAATTTGTTTCTAGTGACGTCTTAGTTTTTGGGCCACCAATATCATCATTGTCAAAGCCTTAAACCATTAATTGGGGTTGGCTATGTGAATCCTGCCTTGCCATGTAATCTACTTAATGCCATATTAGTAGTTATACCTAGGAAACTCGAGCATTTTTCTTTGTATGTCCGATTGCCTCATTTTAGGTCTTCCTTGAATTATCTTACGCTGATCCATCTAAATTTAGTCCCCACTTGTGGCTGCCAGTTCACATGACTGAACCAACTAAGCCATTTTTCCCAAAGTTTAATGTCAGTGGGCATTACATCTAAGTTGCATGTATATGTCCGTTCTGAATTTTATCTGTTTTTTAGCCTTTCCATACATATATCTCAACATCCTTGTTTCTGCTACGCACAATTATTGTACATGTTCTTTTATCACAGCCCAACACGTAGACCCCATATGACATAGTCGGTCTTACAACAATTCTATAAAACTTCTCTTAAGCTTCATGGGGACCTTTTCGATCATACAAGACTCTAGATGTACTTCTCCACTTCAACCAACCTGCACTAACCGTATGCACGACATCCTCTTGAATCTCTCCATTTTCTTGAATAATGGAACCTAAGTATCGGATATCGGAAGTTACTATTTTAAGGAATAACTTGGCTGTCAATTACCACCAAATCCTCTTGGTCTATCTGGACATTACTGAAATGGCATTTCATATATTTTGACTTAGTTCGACTAATCCTAAAACCTTTCGGTTCCAACGCATCCCTCCATTGTTCTAACTTATCATTTAAATCCTTTGCATTCTCAGCAATTCAGGGATGACAGTCATGGCGAAAGCCTGCTTATATATATCGCTTATATATATGTGTGTGTGTGTGTGTGTGTGTGTGTGTGTGTGTGTGTGTGTGTGTGTGTGTATCCTTGACCACATCAATACATCCATTAAATACTCCTTTCTTCAAGTCCACCAAATTAACTCTTTAGGAACTTGATCATAAGTCTTCCCTAAGTCCGTGAAAACCATGTATTAGATCTTTCCTCGTCTCTCTATAGCTCTCTATGAACTAACTCAATAAGAGGATAGCTTATGTAGTAGATCTAGTTGGCATGTGTAGACTTAAAATCATATGTTAGATCTACTTGGCATGTGTTTCCCTACTCCTTAAAAGCTCCCAACTGTAAGTTTTTGGAAGAAGAAAATGTAGTATGTCAACTTTCAGCTGGTTTGTAAGATGAAGACACCAGGTGCAATTTGATTCTTCCCCTCCTCCCGCTTCCACCCCTTTTCTTTTTTGGGCTAAGGTGTCTGAGACTTTTTGAGTGATGTGTGAAGATAACACTTTGACCAGGGCAGATGGAACGAAAATGTTCAAATAAACTGTCATTTGTAGCCTAGCACCTGCAGTGCAATCAATGATGGAGTGGCAGGCTCGTAGAGAAATGTATGGAGAAACTGGAGAGGTGGGCTGGCTTGGTATTTTCTTATGCAACATAGGCCTGGTTCATTATTCAAAGGAGACTGTTTTTTGAAGAAACCTCTGCTTTATGAACAAATTATCTTCTGATAGCTGACAAGCTTCATTTCAGCAGAGAAAAACATACCTTTGTGGTTAAGAAAATGAACTAGGCATTTACCCTAGTTGTATGGATGGCTTGCCATATAACTTTCTTCCATGTATGTAATCATTTGGCAGATTTAGAGGTCTCCTTGATTGAAAGAGTCTGGGGGTTACTCAACCATGATTCAAAAGACATGCTTGGAGCCAACACAGGGAAGACACCTGGACTTAATCACTTAAAGTGACCTAAGGATAGCGGCATACTTTGTATTCTAATTTTCTTGTGCATATCTTGATCACAACATATATTCTTATATTTAATTATCAATCTATTCATCTACATTCACTTGTATTCCTTATGAACTAGAAAGAATCGATTAACACTTTAAAATGCTAGTATGACATGTGTTTGATTAGATGTCGATGATATTAAATCTACTTTTGGGATAAGTAATTAGAATCATACTATGCCATTGATCATTACTACTTCTACGAGAAAGTATAGAGACCACATTGGATATGAGTTAGTTTGGTAGTGGTGCTACACTATAGATATATTCTCTTGATTTATTAGAATATTAGGAAGACAATAAACCTTCTGTAAATGATCCATTAGGCCACCTGTAGACATATACTTAAGCCCTTCTATGCGATCCTTTAGGCCTTACACGATTTAAAGTATAGATTACTTCTAGTTCCATGATGAGTAGATTACACTTAACGTCATCCTTATCAGGGTAGTTATCAACTGTATTAGTACTACTTTGGATTTTTTATACGTTTATGTCATTCTTATTAAAATAATAAATAATAAAAAAATAAGACATTAGTAAAAAGGGTAGTGGAAGTCTAATTTGGAGGAAGTTCTTTCTGGTTATTCGTTCAAGAATACTTATCATGAAGACCTTTGTTTCTTTATGTTTTTTTTTTAGAATGGTATGTGGGATCTTACTGAAGTAGCTTTTACTATCTATAGTTACTCTACTTTTTTTTTTAAAAACCAATTGGAACTACTGAAAGTTTGTCAACTTAGGGGACTAACACTTATCCATGTCCAACAATTAGGGGATTTTACTTGCGGGTGTTTTGTTTGCAGTGGCCAGTATTTGTCACTTTTTGAGGCGGAGATGGCCCCCCCTGTCGCCTTTGGGGTGAATCGCATCCCTCTTGGCACCGGTGGCCATCTCACGAACCGTCAAACCTCGCCCGGTAATTGTGTCAAGGCACGTAGTTCCAGGTTTGGCATTTGTTTCCGATGTCTCCTTTCAGGATATCTCTCCAAGGAGTGTGTGGCTCCAGTGAGGTGCTTGGCGTGCGGATAGCCAGGCCATGTCAGGGGAGCTTGCGGATAGGGACAAGGTTCTTTTGCAGAGGTTGTGGCTGGGAGCGGAAGGCCGCCACCTACACGCCCTACAGTAGACAAGGAGCCTCGACTCCTTTGGTCTAATTGGCTCCGTAGATCCTCGAGCCGCGCCTATCACGCTTGAAGCGTTGCATTCGCGTTATGCCTGTGGTTAGGAAGCCGGATGCAGTACATGTCAGAGCCTTAGTTAGTAAAGCATGTGGATGCTTGGAGGGTTAGACTGCCTTGGACTTGGGGGAGTGCTTCTTAGTTATTGCTCCCTCTGAGAGTGTGGCCGACACCCTGGGTTGCTTGAGAGCCATTGCAGGGGAAGGTTCCCTTGGCAGCCCGAGTTTGGCACTTACCTTGATCCTAGTTCCTCTAGGTGTCTAGTTAGACTGAGTGGGATCCCTACGGGCCTTTGTGATGAGGAGGCTTTGCAGCTGGTAATGCGCGATATTGGATCTTTGGAAGAAGGGAGCTTGAGTGCCCACCACAAGAGAGGTGTGTCGTCGGTCACTGGGATGCTTAGGGTTTGCAGCAGGAAGGATATCCCGGCAGGTCTTCTTATTCCGATGGGGGATCGCCTCTTTCCGATGTCTGTTTAGGTGCTAGGTTTTGTGCTGTCGCTGCCAAGATGACAAGAATTAGGGTTTCGAGGTCCCCGTCTAGAGGTTGAAGATGACAGCGGATGGCAGGGGAGTCTTGGCGGGATGGGGTTGGCCGGTTCAAATTTTAAGCGGCCCACTAATAGTTTGGGGAGCCCGCTCTGCCCGCCACTGAACCGGGCAGATCTTCCGTCCCAGAACTGATTGGCGTTAGCGGGTTAACATGAACTCTACCCAACTACTGTTCCCGTGACTTACACGATCCAACTGCTTTTGAGGGGCCCATTTCGAGACCCGATTTTTACCGTCGTTGCTGCCTGATTGCCATGGCTGACCGTAGTGGGGATCTGGCACCTGGTTCCCATGCATCTCCAGTCACAACAATTTCTCTTGAGGTCCAGGAAGCACAGTGGCACCTCCGTGGGGAGACAAGCTCTTCCATAGTCGTTGAAGAGTCTACGAAACTTGAGATGTTTTAGCCTCTGGATAATGGAGAGGAGCTACGGCAGTTGTTACAAGTGCCATCGCTTCCTCTACAAGGAGTGGTTCTTCTCCCAATGGCATTCAAAGGAGAAACCTAGTTGGGCCGAGGTTGCTGCGGAGTGCATCATTCCTGGTAATAACCCAGGCCAGGCTTCTCATGACTCGGTTCTGGACGTGTTTGAGGCCCTTAATAGGGAGGGGTCCCCGAGCTACGGTGGGATGCCTCTGATTGCAGGTGCTTTTGAATAGAATTTGGAGTTGGTGGCTGTGGAAGGTGATATGTTAGGGAAGCAGGTGGGGAGGTGGAGATGAATCTGAGGCGGGGGGGGGGGGGGGGTGTTCCTTGTTGGGAGATGCCCCTAGCGAGGTTCAGATATGTTTGACAAAGGGGAAGTCAAGTTTATTATTGCAAGTGTAGAAAAGATGGTGGAAGCGTAGGCAAAAGAACTGGCTGCAGCCATTGGGGTCTCTTTTGAAGGTATCGAAAGGGACATACATTCGGTCTTATGTAGACTTTAGAGAAGATGGCAGTTGGGAGTGGCAAGGGGTGTTAAAGGAGGGAAGTCGAGCAAAAAGGATGGAAGAGGGGAAGCCAATAAAGAAAGGAGGGAAGGAGAAAGGGAAGGTCCATTAGAGCCTTTACCATGAAGATAGTCTCCTAGAATATTAGAGGATTAGGGGGGAAGGAAAAGAGGGCAGTGCTGCGAGAGATGATTAGGAGACTTCGCATTGACATTCTCTGTGTTCAGGAAAATAAGTTGACTGAAGATGCTGATGAGGTTTGGAGGGACATTGGAGGTGGAAGGCTGTCCAAAGGGGTGGTATTCTTTGCTGTGGGTGCTTTTGGAGGTATTTTGGTTTTGTAGAATGAATATATGGCGGAGGAAGTGGGCAGGAGAGTAGATAGAGATGCCACCTCTATCTCCTTCAAGAGTTTGGGGATGATTTTATATGGGATTTTACTACAGTGTATGGCCCCTAAGGGAGAGAGGAAAAGAGGGTGTTATGGGAGGACCTTTGTAACTGGCATGCTCTTTCTGGTAGACCTTGGTGTGTGGCCGGGAACTTCAATGCAATTAGCGCTCATTAGGAGAGATTGGAAGGAACCTCCAATATGGGGCCGATGGAGAATTTTGTTCATTTTATTCACTAGGCGGAGTTGATTGATGTAAGTACATAATGTCTTTTCACTTGGTCTAATCTCAAGATGCATCCTATTTGTTCTAGGTTGGATAGATTTGGTCTCAGTGGAATGAGAAGAGCACTTTCCTCACTTGCGGGCATCTTGTTTGCAGTGGCCAATATCTAACCATAAGCCTATTTCCTGGACTCCAACCATTATTTCCACTGTAGGCCTCTGATCCAGGAGGAAGGTTTTCTGGATATTGTTTCCCAAGTTTAGAGATCTAATGTGGAGCAACGTTCAACAATGGTTATTGCGGTGGACAACCTTAGGAATTTGGTTCGTGCTCTCGCATTGTAGGGGATGGGAAGAAAGGTACTATTATGGGAGACAAGCAAGATATCCTTGATCAGCTATGTGGGCTAGATGCTTTTGAAGACGTTGGCTTGATGGATAAGGATGATAGATTGAGGAGAGTCAAACTCAATAAAGAGTTCTCAGCTGTTCTGCTTAATGAGGAGTTCTATTGGAAATAGAGATCCATGGATAGATGGATCAAGGAAGGGGATATGAATACAACATACTTTCATAGGATCGCTTTGGGGAGACGGAGAAATAATCTCATTAGTAGACTCTGAGATGGGGAGCAAGTCTTCTGTCAAAGGGATGATATAACTAGACACATTTCTTCTTTCTATGCCCGCCTGCTCTATGAGGTAGATGTTTCTAGGCCTTCTTTTGTGGAGGATCTCTTGCCTCAGATTTCTTTAGAGGAAAGGGAGGCTCTTTCTGTGCCATTTTCAGTTGAGGAGTTGAAGTCTGCTGTTGTCTCCTTGGCAGGTGATAGAACTCTAGGCCCTAATGGCTTACCCTTGTTGTTTTTCCAACATTGTTGGGGCATTATGCACCCTTTTCTTTGCAGGCAGTGTTGGAATTTCATGAAGGGAAGGCCCATCTTTACGTGATTAACAAGACTTTCTTAATTCTTATACCCAAGAGAGTGGGTGCGGAGTCTTTGGCAAGGATGGCAATACCGGTTTTGGTACTAGTATCGAAGGGTACCAGTATCGATACGTATCGGTATCGGTACCAGTGTCGGTCGTATAGGCCGGTACCGATTTAAAAGAGCTAAACATATTAAAAAAATCAGAAAAAAATAAGAAAAAGGAAAAAATCAAGAAAAAAATAAAAAAATATTAATTAGACATGCATTGAGTGTGACAATGGTGGATTAAGTAAAAGAAGTATGCGTAAGACATACTAAAGGATTTTTTGATACATATTGAACATGAAAACTATTCTTCCAGTATAATAAACATTTAAAAATAATAAATGTTAATGAAGTAAAATGTTCCTTACCCATAAAAAACAGAAGTGAGTACACTAATATCGATAATAGCCTATAGAACTTTTTGATTCATCCTCTGGTTGTTGTTGCTAATATCTATAAGAAGGCTGCATATATTCCCTATATTCACTATAACCAAACAAGGATACAACCAAGTTGTGCATCCCTCTGGATCCCTCTTGGATAGGGCTGTCAATGGATATCCGAGTTTCGATTATCCGTTCCGTTTCCGTTTTTATTAATGGATACGGAACTCCGTTAAAGACCACCCGTTAAGTTATAGGAAACGGAAATGGATCTCCGATAATTATAGGAGTTGGAAACGGAAACACTCATTTCTGCATCCGCTAACTCGTTTCCATTTCCGAATGATTATGTACCTTATACATTCATCCACACACACAACAATGAGAATATCTCTTGATAGTTTGATAAAAGTAAGGCACATGTTTGGGTATATTCATATGTAAATTTAGATCAATATATAAAGTAGATTTCAAAATTCAAAATTCATAGATTATTAACTTTTACATATATTAAACCTTTGTAGGTTTAAAATTTTTAATTACTAGAAAAGAATTTATCGAAAAGTAAATACTAACAGTGATTTTAAATAGCTTCTTCATATAGCAATGATGATAGAAACTTCCGTTTAGTTCCGTTTTCGTTTCCAATTTTTGATTTAAAAGTGAAAATGGATGCGGAAGCGGAAACACTCACTTCTGTCTCCATTTCCATCTCCGATAAGCCTTATAGGAAATGGAAGCGGAAGGTGCCATTTCCGTTTTTGTCTCCTACCCGTTGATAGCCCTACTCTTGGAGTATAAGCTTGTTGACTTGATTGAAATCCAAAATTAAGATGAGAAGAAGCAGCTTGAGGATAAGAAGAAGATGCTGAGTCATAATTGCTACTAGCTGGATGGAATTGAAAGTCTTCATACTCTGATTGATATCCCTAGCCATACATATTTACTTCTTGTTGGTCACTTCCATAACCTGATTGTTGTCCGTATTGACCTTATTCATGACCACCTTGACTCTGTTTTTGTCCTCTACCAGTGCCAATGTGCAATGAGAAACTAGGTGCAAATACTCCATCACCAGTAGTAGCACCTGCAACTACATCAGAATCATGACTAGGATCTTGTGTGTCGTCGTCGTCATCATCATCATAATCAGTAATCAACCTCCTTCTGGTCTTGTTTTCTTTCTTTCCTTGTGATGCTTATTGCTAGTGATCCCTCTCTTGTATTTGCTCAGTCAACCCATCGTGTACTCCTTTTCCCCGCGGCATGTGACTCACATAAATTCGCTTCATCTCTTTAATTGCGGGGTCATCTCTGGCAACAACATTACTCCTCTCAAGTATTGATGTGCTTCTTCTTAAGAATGGTAGTGGCCCAATCATTTTAGGAGTGACTGGCCTACTATCTGATTATGAGTGTCTAGCAGGTTCAAGCCTCAGTATCAGGCATAAACAAAGGCATATGCTCTCTTTGATGTCGGTCCTGAAGGAGGTGGATCTTCTCTTGGCCTTTTTGATGTTCTTAATTTTGGATTCCTTGCAACAACTCCATCTAATATATCTTCTGCCCATTCTGTATCTTCAGGATCAAAAATTGGCTCATCAACCTGAGCTTGCGTCTCAACTCAAGATTGCAATAGATGTTCATCATCAAATGATGCTTCTACATCAATTTTGTCAACTGTATCTTCTGGATACAATTGTCCACCAAGTTCTGGGACTCGTTTCACTCTCAATTGCTATCTCAGCTTGATGTTTTTAAGGCTCAATCTCATATTATAATGGCAATATACTAATTTTCTAGCTGTTCAGCCTTCAGTCGATTGCGAACCTTTGAGTGTATGAGACTGAATGTGCTCTGTTTGCCGCTGCTGTTTGACTCAGCACTCTAATTGTAATGTAGGCCAATGGGTTATTGCCTAGATCCCTATTGTTCACCATGATCCACCACTCAGCTATTCCACCAACAAAAAATAAATAAATAAAAATCTAAATCAATTCTTATGCAAGTAGTGATGCATGTGAATTCAATTTAATCACAAAGACTTGGTATACCTAGGATTACTCTTGATATAGCGTATTGCAATTGGTTCTCAAAATATGTCCCAGTCCCCAACCTATAACTCTCCATCTATAAGGATAAAATGAATAATTAGCATAAGTAATTAAGTAGACTTTTTTTTTTCTAGATTGATATAATCGATATAGACTTGCAGTTCAACCTTAACTCTTTCTTCTGTAGTCCTTGATAAGCAACCAATGACCTGGAGGGTGCCTTGAAGCACCTCTGCGTCAACATATGCATTGGCACTGCACATGATTTGAGGGTTTAAAAAATAACCTATATTTATGTAAAATTAGTTAGTAAGAATATAAAATAACTAAACTAATGGATGATTTAACGGTACAATTAATCAACTACCAGTTGCATGCAATGGATGGTGTAATGTACTTTTCCATCTTTTATCAATAATCTTTCACCATTTACTATGATTTTTGGGAAATGCCTTCTGCAGATGTAACTTGGCAAGATCCATGGCCTCGTATATGTATCCCATATCATTCTTGTCATCCCCATCCACCATTCTTAGGACCTTTACGAGGGGTGCCACCACTTTCATGTAACGCCAACCTTGTCCCAGAAATCCTTCTCTTCTATGATTTGAAATACATCTAAAGAATCAAGTTGACCATCAACATTAGATTTATCTATATAATTTCGCAACTCCTTGTTGTACATGAAAGCCTTAAGCTCATTCTTGAACCTGTGCAAAGACTCTAAAAAAATGAAATTCGAAGCAAATGCTGTTGGTCCTGCACGGATGATGTCTTAGCTCTTACTTGCTGTTTCTCTAAACATGTTCAAGATCTTAGGATGACCATAAATATTTGAGTAATCTTTTGTGCCTTCTTAACTATCTCTTTCATACCTTTGTCCTTGCCAATGTCTTCAAAGATTAAGTCTATAATACAGTGTGCTGCACTCGGGACCTAATATAAGTGCTTGCGCTTCTCTATTAATTTCTTCCTTGCAGCCTTGTAACTTGTTTCATTCTCCGTGACTATTTAGACAACATTTTCTTCTCTAATTTTTTTATGCCATTTGATCTATCAAACTAAACAAATAATTTGTATTTTTTGCATAATTTGATGGATCAACAAATTTCATAAAAATTATACTTTTAGTGCAATAAATCAAAAAGTTAATTATGGACTTCTTCGTTGTACCAGTCCAGCTATCACACATAAGTGTGCATCCTCTCTTCCTCCAGACACTCTGAAAACTTTCAACCCACTGTTGAAGCTCATCATACTCTCCATCAAGGCCATGTCCATATATGTCTCGACGTGTTGGGGCCTTTAAGCTAGGGCCAACATCTGCTATGGCATTAATCATAGGCTAAAAATTTGGAGATTTAGCCACATGTAAGGGAACATCTGCATGTAAAAATCATTTGCAAATGTTTTTAAATGCATGTCCTATTATTTCAGCTGACTTTTTCACCCCTTTCAATGTTTGCTTGATTTTTGGCTGTGTAGAGTTATGTCTTCTGAGCACATAAGTCTCCATGTGACCTACTCTCTGTGAATCATACCCTATATATACGTTGTGCTATACCAACTGTACTTCAGCAAGTCCCTAATCTAGATCCTCTGACAGTTGTTGTTTTTAACGATCTAGTACCTCTTCGTCGGGCCTCATCTTTTTGGGTCATCAAACTCTCTCTCATAGCTTGGATCATATCTGGGTCTGAATCTTCAGTGTCTTTATCAGTAGACTCATCAAGAATTTGTCTACCCCTTTCATGTGTAGAAATGTCACGGCCTAAGGTGGACTTCCCTTTTCCGTTTCCACTTCCTCTTCGTCTGCCTGAAATCTCCTCACGGAGTTCAACCTCTTCTTTAGCCCTTTGTTCTTTGTTCTTTCTTTGTCCAAATATTAATTGCCGCATTTCATTGGCCACCGGTCGAAGACAAATGGTACATTTTGTCACCTGTCCCGTCATCCCTCCCAAATGCTCCTTTCCTCTAGTCACTCCACTACCCATCTCTTTGCCACAATATTTACATTTCACTCTTCTTTTTGCAGCATCAATTAAGATGAGGTGGGCCCACCCTGGATCCTGTGTATCCTGACCCTCATCACCTTGACGTTCATCCATGATCTTGCGTTAACAAGGTTAAAAGATAAAGAGATGTAAGTATATTAATTTAATGAATGAAGCTTAATTTAAGCTTCAATTGACGTTTAATTAAGATAATTAATCAAAAGTCCTAATTTTTACCCGTTAATTAGGGTAAAATTTAGGGGTTCTGCCTAATTAACCTAAAATTATTGACAACATGCTCCTACTCTAGTAAATGCAATGAAGTTTAATTAATTTTCAATTGATGTTTAATTAAGGTAATTAGATAAAAGTCCTAATTTTTACTTGCTAATTAAGATAAAATTTAAGGGTTCTATCTAATTAACCTATAATTAATTCAATTGACAGCATGCTCTTACTTTAGTAAATATAATGAAGCTTAATTAAGCTTTAACTGATGTTTAGTTAAGGTAATTAGACAAAAATCTCAATTTTTATCCGCTAAGTAAGGTAAAATTTAGATATTTTATCTAATTAACCCACAATTAATTCAATTGACAGCATGTTCCTAATGAAGCTTAATCAATGTTCAATTGATGTTTAATTAAAGTAGTTAGATAAAAGGCTCAATTTTTACCCGCTAATTAGGGCAAAACTTAGGGGTTCTATCTAATTAACCCATAAGTAATTCAATTGACGGATGCTTCTACTTTAGTGAATACAATGAAGCTTAATTAAGCTTCACTTGATGTTTAATTAAAGTAATTAGGTAAAATCCCCAATTTTTACCTGCTAATTAAGGTAAAGTTTAAAGATTTTGTCTAATTAATCCACAATTAATTCAATTGACAGTATGCTCCTACTCTAATTAAATGCAATGAAACTTAATTAACCTTTAATTGATATTTAATTAAGGTAATTATATAAGAGCCCAAAATTCTACTTGCTAATTAGGGTAAGCTTTAGGAATTTTGTCTATTTTAGGGGAAAAAAAACTCAACCATTAATGTTCTTAACAACTTAAAAATTAATAAAGATGAGAAAAAAACAAAAAAAAACTTACATGACGATATTTTTTGTTCTTTTTTCTTCCACTCGAAACGCGACAAACGCCTTCGACGACGTCATCGGAGGCTTTTGGCGGCGGCAAAGGGCGGTGGCGGCAAAGTCTCCCTGAGTGCTCCTCTGTAGCTCTTAGCCCTCTCACTGTTTCACAAATCTTAGATCTGTGAGGGCTGTGGGCGAAAGATCCCTTTTAAGGGGCTTTCGCTTCGTACCAGCTGGTACCGGGCCGATTTTGGCTGTATCGGCCTGATACGGGCCGAAACGGTTGAAATTGGTCTGGTATAGGACCGGTACAGCCTGGTACAAGTTTTTTTTAAAATAAATTTCTGATTTAGTATCGGGGTTTCTGCTGGTTTCGTACCGGTACTTGCCGATACCGATACGTATCGGCCGATATCTATACATACCGGCCGAAATTGCCAACCATGGTCTTTAGCAGATTTCAGGCCTATCAGTTTGGTGAATGGAGTGTATAAGATTCTGTCCAAGATGTTGACTTGCCTACTTGTGAGGGTCATTGATAGGTTGGTAACTGCTAATCAAAGTGCTTTTATTAAAGGCAGGCAGAATCATGAATGTTTCTTAGTGGCCTAGGAATGTCTTCTTGCTATGAAGCAGTAGAGGAAGAGTGGCATTGTTCTCAAGCTTGATTTTGAGAAAGCCTATTACAAAGTAAATTGGTCCTGCCTTTTACTATCCTTTCTAGAATAGGCTTTGGTGAGAAATCAGTTTCTTGGATCAACTCTTGTATTACTTCAGCCTCCTTTACTGTGTTGGTTAATGGTTCACCTACTCTGTATTTCCTCAGTGGGAGAGGCCTGAGACAGGGGGATCCACTCTCCCCATTCCTGTTCGCTATCCTTGGTTGTTAGATTGGGACTTTTCCTGTGTCCTATTTGGGTTTATCTCTTTCACCTTATCTCTTCACCCGGTTCTATCCACTGTAAAGACTGGTAGCCTATTATTCATAAGTTCCAATCTCGGCTGGTGGGATGGAAGGGTCGTCTGTTATCTTTTGTTGGTAGATTGACCCTATGTCAGTCGGTCCTTGATAGTCTTTCGATTTACTTCCTCTCCATTTTCTAGATTCCCAGGACTATTGCTCGGCAGCTTGAAGGCATTCGAAACAGATTTTTTGGAAGGGGTCTTCTGAGTCTTCTAGAGGAGGATTCCTGGATATATGTTGGAGCCGAGTGTGTTGGAGGCTAGCTTAATGGCGGTCTTGGCATTAAGGACATTAGGGCCTTTAATCTAGCTCTCATGTCCAAGTGGTTATGGAAGTTGGGCTCAGCTAACTCTGGTGGTCTATGGTTGCATGCCATTAGAGAAAAGTACTACTCTCGGAGTAGAGTGTGGGATTTTATTTGCAGACGGACTACAAGGTCTCCCGTGTGTGGAAAGGGATACTAGAGGCTACTGATGTTATTCTTGCCGCATCAACTGTTGATCTGATGGGAGAGCTTGCTTGTTTCGGAAAGGTAAATGGTTTGGGACGACTCCTCTTTGTTGTGCTTTTCCCAGACTTTTTGATATTGTTACTAACCAGAAGGCATTAATGGTGCTGATGTTTGAGAGCTCGGACTATGGTGGGGCTTGGGCCCCTAATTTCAGAAGGAATCTTAGGGACGAGGAGATCTTTGATTTCCCAGACCTTATGCATTGTCTACAGCCACTCAGGTTGGATGCTGCTCGCCCAGATTCCTTGGTTTGGTCTTGGGGATGGCGAGGTTCCTTTTCTGTCAAGTCATCTTACTCTTTGATTCCGGATGGCGGTACTCTTAACCCCTTCTTCCGACATATTTGGGCCCCAAAGTCTCCTCTGTAAGTGAAGATTTTGGTTTGGAGAATTTTGAATGGAGAGCTTCCCACTTCTGATTGATTTATTCGGTTTGGATGTGATGTCCCGCCTACATTTAAGTTGTGCGGAGAGGAGGATGAAGGGCTGGATCATCTTTTGTTAGATGCTCATACTCTATGGAGGTTTGGCAAGCTGTGTTTGATAAGCTGCACATTGTCGAAATTCTGCAGGACTGGGTGGAGGATTCGATCAGACTATGGCACTCATGGTTCCCTCTCAAGGGAGACTGGACCTTGTGGTGGATGACTCTCCATGCCAATTTGGGCGATTTGGATACAGAGGAACAAGAGAATTTTTAAGAGGGAAGCTTCTTCTCGCGGTACTTTTGTATCGTTTGTTGTGCTAGACACATAAGGGATTGGATGAGGGTTTGGTGTAAATATTTTTTTGGTTTCGTGCTCCTTTTTTGTTATCTTGGAGGATTGTCTTTGAGTCACCATCTTGGTGTTTTGTAGAGTGAGGGTGGAGAGTTTTCGTTTCCTACATACCATTGTATACACTTACGGTGGCACTGTCCACTTTAACAAAAAATAACAGTTAGGGGATTTGACTGAAAAGTTATGGAAACATGTAGCAAATAGGGGGTGAAAAGACGATTATATAACTAAATGGACTTGCTGATATTCCATTAAGTTTAGACTCAAAATAATTCATGAAGGTTTTAAATTTCGAAAACTTAAAAAGTCTGTTCTTTCTAGTATGTTTTTCTTTAGTTGAGAATAAACTTTGCTTGATTGTTCCAAATTGTATCTAAGTAATTTGTGTGCCACTCCTGCAGATGGGGGATAATTTCTGATCACCACATAGTTGTCTTGGGTATTAAGTTATCCATATTTGATGCATCTGTCCTGGAGACTACCTTTGTTGGTTATCAGAAACAAAATAGATGTGTAGCCAGGAAATAAAATCAACTAAATTCATTATTTCATTCTTACACTAATGTTACTGTAATGGTGTCATTCAGGTTGAAAAAAATTAATACATACCTTATTCCTTAGCCTCTCTCTTGTATATTGCAAGTGAATAAATTGCTTGCTTTGTAAAATTCATTTGCGCTTATATTGGCAGCAAATTCTTCACTGATGCAACATTTTTGTGTCAGGTACTTCTCTCATTGGATACCATCGAAAAAAAGTTCCAAGATTACCTATTTAGGGACTAAAAACTATCTTCTTGGATCACAAATAATGTCCGCAAAGAAAGGTACATTGTTACTGTTCTTGGATCACAAATAATGTGCACAAAGAAAGGTACATGTTTCAATCTATCCGATGGAATTCAGGGAAACTGTCTAGGTTTGCAAAATTTCTTTTATAGGTCTTTTGCATATAGCTCTGAAGATCTTTTTATATGCTAAAAGAACCCTAGGGAATTCTTATATGTAAATGCAACCTATATGATCATTCTATGTGCTGTCATCCCCTTATTTCTGTTCATTAGATGCTGCATCAGGGGTCGTGGTAGTTTTAGAGATTAAAACAGATTCCTTTAATTTTATTTTCTATCTTATAATCTGATTATAGTGAGATTACATGTTTATGTAATGACCCCCGCCGACCCATTTCGGTTATGTCAACTCACTGCGAACAGGTGGGTCCCGCCACGGTGGGAACAACCTAAACATATCTATAATATCTAGTTGGAGCATACAGACATCTATGATCAAAGGAAAACAACCATCATTGTCACAATATAATCCTCTAAATAGAATAAATACTCAAAATGAAATAACCAAATAACATAGTACTTTTCCAGGATCTCTACATGTCCAAATTAAAGTATTACAACTCAAGAGTTCTAACTAAATTATTACATCATCAAGCTAAGCTGAAAATAAATATAAACCTATGTCTAACTATGAATCTTGGAGCTCGAATCACTAAGCCTTGCAAATCACTAAGCCTCGCAGTCCTCCTCAGCCTCACCCTGCATCTTAGGGTCTATCTCTCCTGAAAAGGATTATTATGCAAAGGTGAGTCCCAATCAACTCAGCAAGCTCATAATATCACAATTTTCATAGTTTTTTTTTGCATACATTAATATAATGGAAAAGACATTATAAATAAACATATATGCTGAAACTTCATATCATATATACATACTTATCATCTTAATCATGTTCTTTAAGCATCTAAGTCACATTATGTGTATACTAATCTTACATAATTCATGATTCATAAACATAGGACAGGGTTCATAGCGTAGATTATCATAGCATAGTTCATCATCATTTTCATAACATGCATAATCATTTTATCACTTTGTTCATAGGACATGCATCCAAACCACATCATAAGGAGTTTTTATTCATGTTCTTTTTCTTCACCTAGTGATAAGACAATTCCCACTAGTCTTCGGCTGCGCATTTGAGGGATCTACATATTTCACCCAATGTCGGTGTGTCCGTAAGTAGGCACGCTTCTAGGATCTTAGCATGTTGTTTTCGGACTTCATCCATCATTCTTATTCATGGTCTTCCCCCACAATGACGCTTTTGTGGGTTGGACAGTTCATATACTCCCAATATGGCATTGTCCATCATTAAACCATTCATTACATGCATGCAGATCAATCTGTGATAGCACCGTGTACAACGGTGCTCAAATCATGGTGATTAACATGCAGTTAATAGGTTCTGTTCGAGTTTGTTATAGCCAATCTGAGACACATCAAGAGACTTGGACGCACCTTAATAAAATGTGTCATGCTCCATGGATGTCTTTCAAACTATTCTGCCATATTCAATTTCTGTGAAAAACATGTTTTTTCCTTTGAATATCACAGTTTTAACAGGAATTTATCGGATCATTGACAGAATTGTATCAGAGAATCAGATGCTAAATCAAGGAATCTAACTACTTGTTTAACATGATAAACAAATAATTTTGCAGGTTAATCAGATACAACAATTAGGCTAATCAAATAAATCAATAGGCTATTGAGGAGGAAAATTTAATCAAGAATAGAACTGAGAGGCGTCGAGATGCACATACGTTAATCATGCTAATAATCAAAGTTTACTCATGAAGTTATCAGAAAAATCAAAAGTGTGCTAAACATGGGATACAAACTTAAAAGGCATCTAGGAACATGGACGCTAATCACAAAAAATGTCTGGGTCAGAAGGCGCCGCTCAAGACAGATAAACAAGTTTTACAGAATTCGCATGACATCCATCCATTTCGACATGAATAGCCATCCACATATATTCAAACATCTCTAAAGCTTCTTTACAACCATCAACTTCATTACCACTAGTGCATAGTAATTAGCTTGAAAACAGTTTTTGTACTTAAAAATCACTATGGAAACGGGATTAGTCATCACTTGCCACAACACCTAGGCAAGGCGGAGAACTCCTTCAAGCACGCATACCACCACTTGGAGTGCACACACAGTCCTCCAAGAACCACATGAAAGCCACCAAGAACTCTCGTCTCTCTGTAAATCTCTCTCAACCCTCTGTAAATCTCTCTCTAGGGTAAGGAGATGTGCTAAAGGGGTCTTGGGGCGAAGAGATCTACTTACAAGCTGCTCATCGAACTCTATACAGAGAGGAACTCCCTAATGAAGGAAACACCTGAGTTCTATGTGAACTATACTACTGGGCTGAATTGCGTCACTGCGACTTGACGCCATTTAGAGTCCTAACGGGCTTCTGAACAGGATCACTAAAGCTCTAATTCGTGTCACCTCTTGTGGACGCCTTTCAGACGTTCGATAGGGGTTCACAAAAGGGGCTAATTAGGGTTGCTAATGGGCTCCTAACGGGCCCCTAATATGTCATGTATTACAATTTATCTGTGGATCATAGGTGTTTTTTGAAAATTGATATTCTTGCATGTGTATTGCAGTTGGACTTTATGTTTTTTTGCCCCATTTGTTTGGTGGTGCAGTCTATTGATTGTAATTGTAGTCAAGTTATTTGTATACTATAGATGAATGGTATAAATAAACATAAATTACAGACAATGATATACTATGTAACAGACAATAATAGACAACCTTTTTTGTTTTGGAACGGGACAATAATAGACAACGAGTTAAATTTAAATATATATAAGATGATGAGATTGGTATATAGTGTGGTATATGCAAACTTTACCTTCTAGATCCCCAATTTGGAAAACCTTTATGTTAGGAGGCTTTCTGCAACGGCATCAAAGGTCTCATTGGGGAATGGTCAAAGGGCTAGCTTCCCGCACGAGAGATCGAGTAGTAGGACTTTGCTTGAGGACCCCCTTACTCTCTTTAGATCGGCTTTCCTACTTTCCTACTCACATTGTTGGTGAAGTTGTGGCGTGATCTACCTTAAAAAAAATAACATGGGTACTGTGAGACTTCATTTTCGAAAGATTTATTTTAAAAAGATTATTTTTTAGGGTTTTTAAAATGGGTTCCTTTTACTTTAAAATGTAGACTTTGAGAACTTGGAATTAGTCCTCAGGGGGTCTAAGGCTTTGGATCAGGTGTGGATCCATACATTTGACTACTCCCCATTGACCTCAATAAGTGTTAATTACGCCAATCACTGATTGACAACCCTTGATTGATCGTGCATTAAAGCCCATTAAAATGACCATAATAAAAGAGGAATTGGACATGACATTATCTTTATGATAATAAACCATTTGCTTTCATGCGATGCATGGAAGTTGTTATTTTAATGATGCCTTTATTTAAGAATCTCTTGGAGAACCTTAAAGGATACTAAAGGATTTTAGATTCTCATGAAGACATGAGGACCTATGGCCTTCAAGTGGCATTAAGGGGATATGTCTTTTGGACAAAATCCTCATTAAGACCTCTTTAAGGATATCAAAAAAATTGAGGCAATATCCTTTAAGCACCCCTTAAAGACCATTGAGATCACCGAGTCGAAACTTGGACAACATTTCCCTTCCTTTTGATTCATTTTAGGAGAGACACACATAAGGAATAAACTCAGTTAATGGGGGATGAAGGCCGCCACATACTTGAGGATAATCCTTAATAGTCCTCCAACCAATATTGAGGAACCATCATTAATTCGGTCGTTCAACCAATATGAACGAACCGCATAACATAAACGAAGCTCTTAAGTAGCACATCAATAACACAATATCCTTCCATTATGGCTCATGTTACATGATTTTGGTCATTCTAATGAAATGACCCACGAGTTACTTGACCGCTTTACCAATAAGGGCAAACCATTGACATCATGGTTATTTCGGCATTAAAATGTACTAAGATGTGTATGGTTACTCTACCAATAAGAGTAAACCATCAAAACAAATGCCATTTTCACCAATAAAAATGAACTCTTAATTCTTTTAATAACATTAGAATGTTTAAAATGATGAATCTTAATGTATCCTCTTTGTTCCACACACAAAAAAATCCTTTAAAAATAGTCTGCAAGGGTCTGCACGCTCCTTCTTCTCCTTTTCATGTGTGTGGGTCTGTCCTCTCTCTCTCTTTCTTTTTTTTTTGGTAGTGGCCATTAGGGCCTTTTTATAGGCCATTAGGGCCTTTTTAGGGTCTGTCCTCTTTGTTCCACTGGTGCCACATGCAGTGAGAGAGTGATAGAGAGAGCCGAGCGCCGGTCAACCCCCCACTGGAGGGGGGGAGAGGGAGAGAGACTGGTGGGTCTCTTTCTTTGACCGCACCTCTTCCTCTCTTTTCTGCTCTCTCCCCCATCCGGCTGCCTCTCTCTCTCTCCCCCTTCCTTCTCTCTCTTCCTTTTTTCTGTTTTTCTTGGGCACAGGGCCCAGAACAGGGGACCGCAGTCCCTGTTCACTGCAGCTGCTTCCGTGGTTGCTGCTGGTTGTTGCTGCGACTGTTGCGGTGGCTCTGCTACGGTTGTTGTTGCCCTCTCCTTCATCTCTTGTGACTGTCAAAGAGGTGTATTCTTCTATGTTTTTCATTTGCATGTACACATGTCATGTCAGGGCATGAGACCCTACCTCATATTATATATATATTTTCTTTATGCATGCATAGGACATAAAAAGAAAAACTCTAGTTTTCTTCAAAGCATGCATGTGTACATCCTACTCACATACACACATGCATGCTTTAAGGGGTGACAAATCTTGTGCAAACAGGAGCCAAACTATGCATACATATAAATATGTGGATATGGAGACTTAATAAAAAATTAAATGGTTCAATTTATTATTAAATGAAAGTTCAAATATAAATAAAAAATGCCAAAGTACAAAAATTTAAATTAAATGCAAACAAACGAACAAGTTGGTGTAGAAATGATTAGCAGGGATATAATGATAAAATGATAACTAAATTTCATTTTTGAAAGTGGATAGTACCATAAAGTATATTAAATAAAAAGGAGGAGAATATACAAGAGTTGAGGCACTAATTCCACCATACAAAAAGGACACCAAGTTTGTTAGGTACCCTTTAAAACCCCAACAACACAAAAAGGGAGTTACAATGCTCCAACTTACAAAAGGCTTTAGCCTACTCCCTTAGCCTATCACAAACAGATAGTGCAATTCTCTTAGCCTCACTTTGATAGCAGAATGGGTTATGATCGAGAAAGCTGCGTGTTTGGGGATTCAAATTCAGAATAATATCGGTCAATTCTGTAAACTTTAGGCTGGGTTAGAAGGCAACAATATTGAGATTTGGAAAAACTCTAAAGGTCAGCGGGAGTTAGATAATCTGTTGAAGAACTCTCTGAGTGTTGAAGCTTCTAGTCATTTGTTTGGAGGTAGAAGTGTAAGGGCGAGACCAGTCGAAAAATGAGAGTATTATCTTGGAATTTCAGAGGGTTACATGACAAGGTGAAATGTTTAGCTATCAGGGATGTCATTATACGTAAAGGTGTTGAGATTATTTGCTTAAAGGAAACCAAAATGGAGCAGTGTGTTGACAACCAATCCTCTTTAGGGCATATGCTAATGGTAGGTGGAAGCTCACCAGGATCTGGCAGAAATCTCGCTTGCCGGTGGACCTCGGTGGCAGTGGCGGCTTGTCGTGGGAGGGGGAGTATCCCCTGAATCCCCCCTCCCCTTCTCCCCCTTCATTTCTTACCCAGGTGTGCTTCTCCCTGCCCTCTTGTCTACCTTCCTCTCTGTTGCTCCCTGGTTCGCCACCCATGCCCTTCCTCTGCTGGTCACCTTTTCCCTCCCCTGACAGATCCCTAGTTTATTGAATCTACCGCCTTGTTGAACCCCTTTTTATGAAGGGTACAAAGAGAGAGAGAGAGAGAGAGAGAGAGAGAGAGAAGAAAGACAAGCCTTTAATGAGGCAATAAAGAAAAGGAGGAGGGAGGCTAAACCCCCCCACCGGTTCCCATGGAACCTCCCACCGGTGGGGGGTCTTGCCCCTTTAGGCGCCCGAAACGTTCCCATCCGTTCCGTCCGTTGTACAATTGGAGGCAACAAGGTGTTGGGAATTAGCGTGGGATCGCCAAGAGCATTATCTCAAGGTCCCTGTGCTCCGCAGGATGTAGCCAGTTGATCGCGTCTTGTTGGAGCGGGAGTTGTGGATTCTTCTTCTTTGCCTCCGACCGACCGAAGGGAGAGAGCTCGGTAGTCCGCGCGCAAAAGGTAGTAAGAGCTCCTGAAACGAAAAGGAAAACGAGGAGAGGAAATAGTCCGATTAGAACTGCAAAGTGTAAAACTTATCCACGCAGACAAAGAAGTAAACTAAAATTGGAAGGGGATGCACTGGATGGTGTTTGGGGAGGGAAGGTGACCATGCACTATGGCCACCCACCTCCCGTATTTTTGTTTGAAACCACTGAAGTGAAGGGTGTTAGGATATCCTAATATGCATGCATGCAAATGTAGTGCGTGTGTGTGTATGTGTCGTGGTGAGGAGTAGAGGTGTAGTGGTAAAAAGAAAAGGAGGAGGAAAGGAAAAGAGAAGGTACTGAGTGAATGAATGACATGTGATGTAAAAGAGTAAAAGAGAAGAAGGTTAAGGAGACAAGCCCATTTGGAATGCGGAGGACTCTTCCTTGTTTCCTCTGCCTCGCCAACCTCCAGCCTCTGTACACCAGGACCTTCGTTGGAGCCTTCCTCTGAAAACTACCAACCCGAAGCCTTCCAACCAAAGCCTCTTCAACCTCCAAAATTCTCAACCTCCAGACCTCCAACCCCCTTCCCGAGAGGACCTAGAGGGTTTAAATAGGGGGAGAAGAAAATAGGGGAAATTAAGGGTCCAAATCCTCGTTAATGTCCAAGAGTCAATAGGAAATAGTCAAGAGCTGGGGATCGTGGCTGTGGTAGTCGCCGGAGTGGGGAGTGGTCGGAGTAGTAGGGGGTGAGGGTCGTGAATGGAGGAGAACGTGGGAAGACGAGGTCAAGCTAAAAGTGGGAGGATGGATGACCAACAATTTCGCCTTCCACTTTCGCGGAAGCCCATCAAGTTCCACTTTCAGGAAGTGGAAGGCAACAAAGCTGGCCTTCCAGGGGATGTGTTGGAACCTCTTTTTTTTAAACAAAAGAAGGGGCAAAAGGGAGGGGGAGAAGCCCCCCACCGGTTCCAAGAGGGAAACTGGTGGGGGGGGAAGAGAGGCTCCCTCCCTCTCTTTCTCCTTTAAAAAATTCAGAATGGGGGGGGGAGTTAATTAAAAAGAGGGGAGTTAAATGGGAGATCTTAACCCCATTCACATGGGTTGAGAATCCCATGCAGAAACCTGCTTAAACCCCCATCCTAAAACCCCCTTTCACATGGAGCCAAATTTGGATTTAAGGGGTTTAAACCCTTTTCACATTGGCCCATCCCCCAAATCTGCCACCAAGCTCATTAATGAGCCCAAAAAAAAACAGAAAAAAGAAAGAAAAAGTGGGGAAGGGAACCCCCCACCGGTTCCCCAAAACCGGTGGGGAGACCCCCCCCACCGGTTCCCAACCGGTGGGGGGGGGGTCCATCCGGTGGCACCCCCTCCACCGGTTGGGACCGGTGGGGGTGCCAACCGGTTCCCCCCTCCCTCTCTCTCTCTCATTTTTTTTTTTTTTAATGTGTTCTCTCCCATCTCTCTCACCCATGTGATTAAAAAAATCAAAAAAGAGAGGGAGAGGAAGAGGAGGCAACCGGTGGGCACCCCCCACCTCAAGCCAAACCGGTGGGTACCCCCCACCTCAAGCAGCCCGGTGGGTACCCCCACCGGTTAAGGCTTTGAAGCCTATAAATACCCCCCAAGGGGTAAGAAGAAGCTCCATGCCCATTTGGCCCAAAATTCCCTAGGGGAAACTCTGCCAATTTGAAGACCAAATCCGGTGCTCTTGCCCGGGTTTGCTGCGATTTGGAGGCGATATTTTCTTGGAGGGCTCTCTTCCTAAGGTTTATTCCTAAGGGGAAGCTCTGCCAAATTTATGTTGTAAAATCACCGTCCTATAAGACGGGATTATGCCGAAATAATGAATGAAATGCCCATGTTGTTCTTTGAGCATATGTGTGTGCATGTATGTTCATGAATCTATTATTTAAGTAACACTATGTTACTATATTTTCATATATAAAATAATTAGTTTTATAACTAATTAAAATACATAAAACCTATAATTAAATATTCTAAAATATCATTGGCCTCATCCCATAACTAATCTTAGACTCATAATTAAAACTTAATAATGAAACATTAACTCATAAAATAATATACTTAAGTTAAAAAATGACTTAAATACTTTACATACTTAATTAATTAATAAAATCTACGAAAGTTATCTAAAATTAATAAAATAAATATAAAAATCAGAAAAATTCTGTAAAAATCAGTAATACTCAGTAAAAATCAGAAAACTAAATCTGGAAATTACATAAATCCAAAACATAACTTAAATATCCTTCATATATCTAATTAATTAATAAAAATCAGTAAAATTAATAAAAAAATCAGTAAAATTCAGTAAAAACCAGTAAAAAACAGAGAACCAAATCTGAAAATATATAAAATTCTGAAATGACTAAAATGCCCCTAGAGCTTAATACAAATTACAAAAATACCCTCATACATGTTAAAAATCTGTAAAAATCACAGAAAATTCTTAAAAATATCAAAATCTCTCATATGTCCAAAATACCCTCCGAACCTTAACAAGATGGGTAAAATTACCAAAATACCCTCAATATGATAAAAATAAATAAAAATCTCAGAAAAAATATAAAAATAGACTTTAAGTCTAAAAATCCAATTTGGGCAAAATTACCAAAATACCCTTACAATCCAAACACACTTGAAATAACCCTAAAATACCTCCTAAGGTTTTGAAACCTTCCTAAATCACTAAAACTCATTTCATACACTTAAATAACCATAATCTCCCTATACCCTCCAACTTGACATAATTACAAAAATACCCTTATGGGTCTAAAATACTTGGAATCAATCCAGAATACTTGGAGTCAATCCAATATACTTGGAATTAATCCAGATAGCTTGGAATCAATCCAAAATCATATAAACACATCCTAAACTTGGGTGAGGCCAAGAGTTTAACCTAAAATATATCTTCATATGCATGCGCTGCCTATAGTAGTAGTTTTGCATGATTAAGGGCATCATACGGACGGTTAATCAAGGTTGCCGAGCAGTCGCTCAGCGTAATTAACACTGACCGAGGTCAGTGGAGAGAGGTCATATACTCGAATCTTCGCTTGATTCGAAGTCCCGGATTCCCTGAGGGCTAATCCCAAGCTCTCATAGTCCGATAAAATATAAAACCGACCTATAAATCCTCTAGATAAAAAAAAAAAAAAATGGATTTCCGAATAATCCGACATAGGAGAGATGTGTCTAGGTCAGGTCCCAAACAGATGGCACGCCCGGTGGGACCTCTCTTTCCCTTCATCTCTCCGTCCGGTGATGCCCTCACCACAACTCTACTACTAACTTTGTCATGTCTTATACAGGTGATCGAATTTCTGCTTAAAAGACGACGATGGCGGCAAGGGTCATGTATGGCCCACTTGTGGTGGCGACCCACGTACGGTGTGGATATCTGACCACACCAACATGCTTCGGGGACTTCCCCGCAGTGATAGGATCTTCATACTTTTTGGGGGTCGTTCCGGCACCGGAGCCTGCTCCGGAAAAGAAGAAGAAGAGGTGCGCTTCTCGCGCCAGAACATGCAACAACGGCAGCCGATATGAGCGAGTGCTTGCCGTGAATACCATCAGCATCTCTCCAGCCTCCTCGTCCAACGGGGGGCAAAAGCGGAAGGTTCTAACCGCAAGTCCGTCTAGGACGGGGAAAACTATGTTGGTGGGGAACCTGCATATTCGTCTGGATGGCGGGCAACCCATCATTCCTAAGATCCATCATATCCCGACAGTTCCTGTCCAGAATCGGTTCGGGATTCTATTGAAGGTTTGCCAAGATGGGGCAAAGTTCGAAAAGAAGAAAAGGACTCCAAAGGACACTGCTTGTCGGGAGCCAATAATTATACTAGAGCCTGTCATGTCTCGAGCAGGGCGCAATGCCACCTCCCGAGCAGGGGGAAACTCCATGCCTCGGAATGGGGGCAAATATATGCCTCGGGCTGGGGGCAATCTATTGGAGGATAGGAGCCTCCGCATAAAGGAAATGTGGGTAACCAAAAAGGAAGCCCGCAAGATTCGCCAGGCTAGGGATACCCTAGCAGAACAACAGCCTCGACAGCTCGTAGAGTCTGAGGGGCAGATAACCAGCTCAACTACCTGGCCTCGTTCTTTACAAGGTCAAAGGATAAAAAGTACCTATAAGGCACAGGAACAAGTCTGGCAACAGACATCTGTCCTTGAGCGGTTGGGCGCATTGGTCCGATCGACTCACAAAAAGAAGAGAACTGCCAGAAGGACAGAGAATAGTATACGGGTCTACACATGCTACACCTCCAATATCACCAACCGGCAGCCTTCCCAGCCGGAAGACCCAAATGATATCATCAATCTGATGCAACGGGTCGGGCCCATAACCAGTCAAATGGAGCAGGCTATGCGCTTGCTGAATCGAGGAAATCAGGGGGCAGAGCCACCCCAAATTGGCAGTAGCAATGCTGCTGGAGGAGCTGATGAAGACGGAGCAAATGCTTCAGATATTGAAGCCGCTCCAGAACAACCTCAAGATCAAATACAACCTCAGACTATAGAGGAGATGATGCAAGAAAATCAACAACTCAAGGCTTTACTCTATGGCCTAATACAAAAGATGGAGCAGCAAAGGGTAGCTCAAGTCCCCCTAGTAAATGTACCACCTCCAAGGGCAGTGCCTATGCCAGCGGTGATAAGACCGCAAGCTACAGATGTCAACTTCAACCCTGATGAGATACAAGAAGATCAAGTTGTGGAGCCCAATGCTCAGCAATCTCATGCTCCTGCAGATGATGCTACGGCATTGCAGAAGCATCTTATTGAGCAAATTGTTGAAGCCAAAATAGCAGAACAAGACGACGGAATAGGCACATTCGACTTATACAAAGTACCGTTTCCAGTACGTCATATGTTCAAGAAGCTCTCGCCGGATCACAATAAGTGTCCCAAATTCATCAGGTATGACGGGGAAGGTTCGGCCCAGGAGCATATTGCCCACTATATGAGTGACTTGGGAGAGCTGGCTACTGATGAGGCCTATCTTCTGAGGTTCTTTTCTACCTCTCTCACGGGCATTGCATTCCAATGGTATGCAAGGTTGAAGCCTAACTCTATCAACAGTTGGGAGGAAATGCAGAAAAAGTTCATCGACCGTTTCAAGGTGTCGGAACGAAAGGTCACCATCACTGAATTGGTGACACTAAAGCAAGGCAGGAATGAATCCGCCACCGACTATATCAAAAAATGGCGGAACCTCTGCATGAAATGCGACAATCCGCTGACCCACGAGGATGCGGTACGATTGTGCAAAAGGGGCTTAAAGCCTGAAATAAGTGAAAAGCTGATTGGCGCAAATGTCAAGAACTTTGATCAACTAAATAACATTGTGACGGAGGTCGAAATATTCTATGCAGACCATCCAACCATTGCCTCCATTGGGGGGAAAATCCCAAAGAAGCAAAATATGGATACAGAAGAGGCCAATGCTATAGACTTCGCCTCAGCTGTAGAAAATACAGGGGGCAAGAACAATGTAAATGCCTCAACATCCAATAGAAGGGGATCATATGCCACCCTTAATGAGAGGAGGAAAATGGCTTACTCTTTCATAAGGGAGGATACAAGAGAGTTGTTTAATGTCTGCATGCGGGCCAATCTCTTGATGCTACCCGAACCAAAAAGACCAGCAGAAGTTGGTAAAATAGATGAACCCAACTATTGCATGTACCATCGTATGTTGGGACATGTAATAGAGGATTGTTATATCTGCAAAGGGGAAATTGAAATGCTTATCCGAGAAGGGGCCGTGGAGATGGGGAAATATCTGGTAGACCCGCCTCAACCACATCGAATGCCCAGACAAACATTTACAGCAAATGTCGTCCATATGGATGAAAACTCCTCAGAAGAAGAGCCTACAAATAAGAATATAGATGTCCCTCCAGAGCATGAGGCAATACCATCATACGCTCCAACGACTTCCACTCCAGAAAGGTCTATCATGGCGGCACTGGAGGAGATTCAGATGAATATGTCACAGCTCTCCCATCAGCAAGTTTCGCCAGAACAGGAGGCAATACCATCATATGTTCCAGCAACTTCCACTCCAGAAGTGTCTATCATGACAACATTAGAGAAGATTCAGATGAGTCTGATACAACTCTCTCACCAGCAAATCTCACTGGAGCAGAAGATAACTCCATCATATATTCCAGCAATTTCCACTCTCGAGGGGTCCATCATGGCAACACTGGAGGGGATTCAAGTGAGTCTGGGACAAATCTCTCATCAGCAGTATGAACTCACTCAAGTAATGGAAGGTCTTGCAAGACAATGGACAGAAGTCATGTCAATTGACAGAATCAATAGGCCCTTCTCCTTTGAGGAGCCAGGACCAAAATGCAGCCGTCCTCTAAAGAATAAGGGCAAACTTATCATAGACTTAAATGAACCACCAGAAGCCCAGTACCGAGAGGGAGTGGTGCTCAAATGCAAAGGTTGTGAAAGTCACGACAATACTCTCGAGGCCACCCTTGCAGCTAGGCAAAGTTCCCGGGGAAAGCAAGTTGCTGGTGCAGAAACATGGATAAGTTTTAAAGATGCTGAATCCCTGGCAAAAAGGCTCAAGAGACCATACTCCTTTCCAAAGGAAAAGACCAAAGAACTCTTCGAGTTATGTATGAGCAGAAAAGCAATCATTCTGCCCAAGCCAAAAAGGGAAGAAGAAATACATCGGGTAGATGCACCCAACTACTGCCCATACCACCGCTTCATCACCCATCCAATTGAACGTTGCTTTATGTTCAAAGATGAAGTAGAAAAGCTGATTCAAGAAGGAAAGATAAATATGGGGAAATACCTGGTAAATCCCCCACAGCCGCATACGATTACACATTGAGTGTAATTCGCAGATCCTTGAGCAAAACAAAAAAAAAAAACAAAAAAAACAAAAAAAAAAAAACAACTTTGGGGCTTAAAAATGAGGTGCCCCGACAGACTTGATTGGTCTCGCTCCTGTGAGGGGCCAATTAAGGGCAAAAAAGTCTAAAAAACCCAGCTGAAGTGAAAACCTGAAAGGGCGCTTCAGGCAAAAATGGGTGAACCCTGCTGTGTGAAAACCCGCAAGGGCGCACAGGCAAAAATAAAAGGGGCTAGCTTCGGTGAAAACTCGTAAGAGCGCCGATGTTAGTATTATATATTAAGAAAAAAAAAAAAAAAAAAAAACATTATCCTGCAACCCGTCGGGGGACAACGCGTAAAAGTTATTTGCGCCAAGAAAAGCCAATAATGTTCGTGCGCGAATACCTAGGTTCATAAAGCCGCATATTTGTTCCCCGACGGAGGGAGAACTCTCTCAGCCTGTTGAGGGTAGAGGTCGAGTTTCCCCACATCCCTACCCAGGGAGGATATCAGAGTCGCCAATGACGAATAAACCCTTGGTACCACACTGGCGGTACAATAATGTCCCATCAAGGGCTACGACCGAGGCGATGATGACGATGACCTCCCGACCCGGTAAGGAAGTGGGAAAACTCGCTCTTCTGATCGATACAGCCTGAGGGGATGATCCCCGTTCCTGTTATACTCAAGGCAAATACACAGGCATATTCTTGAAAGATGTCACATAATTGTGGGTGATTCACCTCGAAAGAAAATATTTGCCGTCAAGAATATCATGCAATGCGGAATTCATATTCGCCCACGGAAGGCGTTAAACTCCGGAATTTGCCTATGGGAGGCATTAAATCCCGAAATTCATATTTTGCCGACAGAAGGCATTAAACCCCAAAATTTTGCCCCGAGGAGGCATTATGTACCAAGTCCCCCCTGGGCATATGCCAGTCCCACTGGCATACCATAAGAGGGTCGAGAATTTCCCTATCGCCCCAAGGAGGTAATATATCCGGAATCTCCCCGGGGCATAAACTAGTCCCACCACGGGGAGGCGTGGTAGCCTGAAATTTTTCATTGCCGCCCCGAGGAGGCGTTATATCCTGAATTTTTCCCTTCACATACTCTAGTCCCACTGGCGTCATGGATTGCGGAATCGGCCGATTCCGATCCGAATCGGCCGATTCGGATCGGGATCGGCGGGTTCCGATCCGATTTGGGGGGGATTTCACTGTTCCCCCCCACCGATTTGAAAAAAAAAAAAAAAACCGGCCGAAATCGGCCCGAACCGGACCAGATCGGGGCCGGACCGGCCAGATCGGCCGGTCCGGACCCGATCTGGTCCGGTTCGGGCCGATTTCGGTCCCCCCCCTTAAGGTTTAAGGGTTTAGGGGTTTAGGGTTTTAGGGTTTAGGGTTTAGGGTTTAGGGTTTAGGGTTTAGGTTTTAGGGTTTTAGGGTTAAGGGTTAAGGGTTAAGGGTTAAGGGTTTTAGGGTTTAGGGTTTTAGGGTTTTAGGGTTAAGGGTTAAGGGTTAAGGGTTAAGGGTTTAAGGGTTTAAAGTTTAAGGTTTAAGGTTTAAGGTTTAAGGTTTAAGGTTTAAGGCTTAAGGCTTAAGGTTTGGGGGTTTGGGGGTTTAGGGTTTTAGGGTTTTAGGGTTTAGGGTTTAGGGTTTAGGGTTTAGGGTTTAGGGTTTAGGGTTTTAGGGTTTTAGGGTTTAGGGTTTAGGGTTTAGGGTTTAGGGTTTAGGGTTTTAGGGTTTAGGATTTTTTATGGATGTACATGAATTGCATTCATTCTTATTGTACATCAATTGAATAATATGTATGTAATTTTTTCTGATTTTTTTTAATTTTTTTTAATTTTTTAATCTGGCCGAGTCGGACTGGCCAGACTTCATCTGGATCGTCCGACTCGGCCGATCCGATCCGAGTCGGATCGGGATCGGCGGGTCCCGATTCGGGGACCCGATCCGATCCGGAATTCCTTGACTGGCGTGTCACGAAGGGTAAAGATTTTCTCGTTCGCCTTGGGGAAGCAATACGAAAATATTATTCGCGTCCTTGGGAACGGTATACCCCAAAATTCCCCTGTAAGTCATAGTCCCACCGGTGTGCCTCAATGGCCGAGAAATTCATATTCCATATTCGCCTACAGGAGGCATTATATCCTGGAAATTCATATTCCATATTCGCCTACGGGAGGCTTTATGTCCCGGAAATCCATATTTCATATTCGCCTACAGGAGGCTTTATATCCTGGAGATTCATATTTCATATTCGCCCACGGGAGGCTTTATATCCTGGAAATTCATACTCCATATTCGCCCACGGAAGGCGTTAAACTCCGAAATTTGCCTACGAAAGGCATTAAATCCCAGAATTCATAATTCGCCCACGGAAGGCGTTAAACTCCGGCATTCGCCCGCGGAAGGCGTTAAACTCCGACATTCGCCCACGGAAGGCGTTAAACTCCGGCATTCGCCTACGGAAGGCGTTAAACTCCGGCATTCGCCCACGGAAGGCGTTAAACTCCGGCATTCGCCCACGGAAGGCGTTAAACTCCGGCATTCGCCCACGGAAGGCGTTAAACTCCGGCATTCGCCTACGGAAGGCGTTTAACTCCGGAATCTGCCCCGGGGAGGCGTTATACCCTGAAGATTTTCATATTCGCCCTGAGAAGGCAATATATCCTAAATCCTCCCCTCGGCTTAAACTAGTCCCACCGGTATGCCATAAAGGGGTTGAAAAATTTCTTTGCCCCAAGGAGGCATTGTATCCTAAAGTCTTCCCTGAGCATACGCCAGTCCCGCTGGCATGCCATAAAAGGGTTGAAAATTTTCCTATCGCCCCGAGGAGGCAATGTATCCTGAATCTTCCCTGGGCATACATTAGTCCCATCGGCGTGCTGAAGGCGGTCGGATTCGCCCCAAAGGGACGTTATACCCTAAAATTGCCCATGGTATACGCTGGTCCCACTGGTGTGCCTTGGTGGCCTGGAAATTCATATTCGCCTACAGGCGGCATTATATCCTAGAAATTCATATTTCATATTCGCCTACAAGAGGCTTTATATCCTGGAAACTCATATTCGCCTACAGGAGGCTTTATATCCTGGAAACTCATATTCGCCTACGGGAGGCTTTATATCCTGGAAATTCATATTTCGCCTACGGAAGGCTTTAAATCCTAGAATTCATATTTCGCCTACGGGAGGCTTTGAATCTCGGAATTCATATTCGCCTACGGGAGGCTTTGAATCTCGGAGTTCATATTTCGCCTACGGAGGCTTTGAATCTCGGAGTTCATATTCGCCTACGGGAGGCTTTGAATCCCGGAGTTCATATTTCGCCTACGAGAGGCTTTGAATCTCGGAATTCATATTTCGCCTACGGGAGGCATTAAAGCCCAGAATTCGCCTCTGGGGGGCATTGTGTCTCAAAATATTCGGTCTTCGGGAGCCGTTGTATCCCAAGTCCACGGCTACCTAGAGCCCCCGTTTCTCGAAAACTACATAAATTCCTTATCGGTTCTCAGGGAAGACTCAGTTCCCTACATATATTTCTTATCGGCTCACAGGGAGGCCTCAGTTCCCTACATATATTCCTTATCGGTTCTCAGGGAAGACTCAGTTCCCCACATAAATTCCTTACCGGTTCTCAGGGAAGACTCAGTTCCCTACATATATTTTATTATCGGTTCTCAGGGAAGACTCAATTCCCTACATATAATTTCTTATCGGCTCACAGGGAGGCCTCAGTTCCCTACATAAAATTTCTTATCGGTTCTCAGGGAAGACTCAGTTCCCCACATATATTTCTTATCGGTTCTCAGGGAAGACTCAATTCCCTACATATATTTCTTATCGGTTCTCAGGGAAGACTCAATTCCCCACATATATTTCTTATCGGCTCACAGGGAGGCCTCAGTTCCCTGCATAAAATTTCTTATCGGTTCTCAGGGAAGACTCAGTTCCCCACATATATTTCTTATCGGTTCTCAGGGAAGACTCAATTCCCCACATATATTTCTTATCGGCTCACAGGGAAGACTCAATTCCCCACATATATTTCTTATCGGTTCTCAGGGAAGACTCAGTTCCCTACATATATTTCTTATCAGCTCACAGGGAAGACTCAGTTCCCCACATATATTTCTTATCGGTTCTTAGGGAAGACTCAATTCTCTACATATATTTCTTATCGGTTCTCAGGGAAGACTCAGTTCCCTACATATATTTCTTATCGGTTCTCAGGGAAGACTCAATTCCCCACATATATCTCTTATCGGCTCACAGGGAGGCCTCAGTTCCCTACATATATTCATTATCGGTTCTCAGGGAAGACTCAGTTCCCTACATAAAATTCATTATCGGTTCTCAGGGAAGACTTAGTTCCCTACATATATTTCTGAGCGGTTATCAGGGAAACCGTAATTCTCCACCCAAAAAAAATATAATAATAACAATAAAAAAAAAAGAAGGAGCTTAAAAATGAGGTGCTCCGACGGACTTAATCGATCTCGTCCTCAAAGGGATCGGTTAAGGGTAAAAATGTCTTATACCCAGCTAAGGTGAAAACCCGAAAGGGCACCTTAGGCAAAATCGGGTAACCCCGCTGTGTGAAAACCCGCAAGGGCGCACAGGCAAAAATAAGAGGGGGCTAATACTGGTGAAAACCTGAAAAGGCGCTGGTATTAGTTAAAAAAAAAAAAAAAAAAAAAGAAAAAAAGAAAAAAAAAGGAGCTTAAAAATGAGGTGCTCCGACGGACTTAATCGATCTCATTCTCAAAAGGGGTCGGTTAAGGGTAAAAATGTCTTATACCCAGCTAAGGTGAAAACCCGAAAGGGCACCTTAGGCAAAATCGGGTAACCCCGCTGTGTGAAAACCCGCAAAGGCGCACAGGCAAAAATAAGAGGGGGCTAATACTGGTGAAAACCTGAAAAGGCGCTAGTATTAGTTATATAAGAAAGAGAGAATACGTGCAACATATAATAAATGGTCCGTACCACTCAAACTTAGCATTTATCTTCAGGAGAATATTTGCGATACACTGGAGCAATGTTGGAGTTCGAGATGAACATGCAGGGTAGTTCGAGTTCTTCAGCAAATGGAAAATTTCAATCCTTTTGAAGAAATTCGACTACATCTCCGGAATATCAGTCGGAGCGATGTTCGATGGTCGCCACAAGATAGGAGTTCTCCCTCCAGTGAAGTTTCGAGAACATATGCATGCTGACGCAGAGCGGCGATATGGGCGTCCGCGGTACCAGAAAAGGACAATGTCCTTATGATATTGGAAGCATAGGAGCTTCTGCAACCCAAGCTGCACAGCCTGTCTCGATACTTTCAGTCTCGGCTCGCTTTGGCCAAGAGTTACTCGACAATTAGTAGGAAGGGGATATTGTCCTCCCCATGCCCTGCCATATGAGAAACTCCCATGAAGGCCATGAAGACAAAGACAACAAGTTACAAGAAGATAGAGAGATGAAGTCAGCGCCAGAGAGCTACAATAAAAGTCTCGAAAAGCAAAAATTGACCAAGTCCTAATAAGGTCATAGGACAAAGTCAAATTGCTATGAACCAGATGTTAGGCCAGTCCAGAACGCTTCGTGCGGAGCTCCTGGAAATGCCAATATAAGGTACTGATACCCCAAGATAGAGCAAATGCCGGAAGAATTAAACGACTCGCCTGTATATTCTTAAGGAGTCTCCATGTCGTGAAGGCCAAGAGATCTCCTAGAATCCAAGTAAACGTCGAAAGATTCAACCGGCATCAACTCTCGCAGAACCTCCAAGTCGCGAAGGCCAAGAGGATTCCCATAATCAGAGGGGTAGACGCTTTCAAATATATTCGGAAAGTCGAAAAGTTATGAAAACAGGACTTGCTGGACATAGTTTGAGGTGTCTAAGTACCAAAATTGAGCGTCATCAAGACCCAGACAAGCTCAGATGGAGCATATGCATAGCAAGCCAAAGCAATGTATCGCCTGGCATATATGAGACAGCGGGTGGCTTCCCCCAATAGCCGTAAATACATAAGGCGAGAAACGGGAATTCATCAAGATAATACCGGCATGCCGCATTTGAGAATTCCTCAAGCATGCAAAACGATGATTCTTGTAGCCGAATGGGACACGGGACATGCACCGTCGTCTTCACCTCCGGCACATGTCCCGTGGGGGGCATTTGTTGGAACCTCTTTTTTTTAAACAAAAGAAGGGGCAAAAGGGAGGGGGAGAAGCCCCCCACCGGTTGGGGAACCCCCCACCGGTTCCAAGAGGGAAACCGGTGGGGGGGGAAGAGAGGCTCCCTCCCTCTCTTTCTCCTTTAAAAAATTCAGAATGGGGGGGGGGAGTTAATTAAAAAGAGGGGAGTTAAATGGGAGATCTTAACCCCATTCACATGGGTTGAGAATCCCATGCAGAAACTTGCTTAAACCCCCATCCTAAAACCCCCTTTCACATGGAGCCAAATTTGGATTTAAGGGGTTTAAACCCTTTTCACATTGGCCCATCCCCCAAATCTGCCACCAAGCTCATTAATGAGCCCAAAAAAAAACAGAAAAAAGAAAGAAAAAGTGGGGAAGGGAACCCCCCACCGGTTCCCCAAAACCGGTGGGGAGACCCCCCCCCCACCGGTTCCCAACCGGTGGGGGGGGGGTCCATCCGGTGGCACCCCCTCCACCGGTTGGGACCGGTGGGGGTGCCAACCGGTTCCCCCCTCCCTCTCTCTCTCTCATTTTTTTTTTTTTTAATGTGTTCTCTCCCATCTCTCTCACCCATGTGATTAAAAAAATCAAAAAAGAGAGGGAGAGGAAGAGGAGGCAACCGGTGGGCACCCCCCACCTCAAGCCAAACCGGTGGGTACCCCCCACCTCAAGCATCCCGGTGGGTACCCCCACCGGTTAAGGCTTTGAAGCCTATAAATACCCCCCAAGGGGTAAGAAGAAGCTCCATGCCCATTTGGCCCAAAATTCCCTAGGGGAAACTCTGCCAATTTGAAGACCAAATCCGGTGCTCTTGCCCGGGTTTGCTGCGATTTGGAGGCGATATTTTCTTGGAGGGCTCTCTTCCTAAGGTTTATTCCTAAGGGGAAGCTCTGCCAAATTTATGTTGTAAAATCACCGTCCTATAAGACGGGATTATGTCGAAATAATGAATGAAATGCCCATGTTGTTCTTTGAGCATATGTGTGTGCATGTATGTTCATGAATCTATTATTTAAGTAACACTATGTTACTATATTTTCATATATAAAATAATTAGTTTTATAACTAATTAAAATACATAAAACCTATAATTAAATATTCTAAAATATCATTGGCCTCATCCCATAACTAATCTTAGACTCATAATTAAAACTTAATAATGAAACATTAACTCATAAAATAATATACTTAAGTTAAAAAATGACTTAAATACTTTACATACTTAATTAATTAATAAAATCTGCGAAAGTTATCTAAAATTAATAAAATAAATATAAAAATCAGAAAAATTCTGTAAAAATCAGTAATACTCAGTAAAAATCAGAAAACTAAATCTGGAAATTACATAAATCCAAAACATAACTTAAATATCCTTCATATATCTAATTAATTAATAAAAATCAGTAAAATTAATAAAAAAATCAGTAAAATTCAGTAAAAACCAGTAAAAAACAGAGAACCAAATCTGAAAATATATAAAATTCTGAAATGACTAAAATGCCCCTAGAGCTTAATACAAATTACAAAAATACCCTCATACATGTTAAAAATCTGTAAAAATCACAGAAAATTCTTAAAAATATCAAAATCTCTCATGTCCAAAATACCCTCCAAACCTTAACAAGATGGGTAAAATTACCAAAATACCCTCAATATGATAAAAATAAATAAAAATCTCAGAAAAAATATAAAAATAGACTTTAAGTCTAAAAATCCAATTTGGGCAAAATTACCAAAATACCCTTACAATCCAAACACACTTGAAATAACCCTAAAATACCTCCTAAGGTTTTGAAACCTTCCTAAATCACTAAAACTCATTTCATACACTTAAATAACCATAATCTCCCTATACCCTCCAACTTGACATAATTACAAAAATACCCTTATGGGTCTAAAATACTTGGAATCAATCCAGAATACTTGGAGTCAATCCAATATACTTGGAATTAATCCAGATAGCTTGGAATCAATCCAAAATCATATAAACACATCCTAAACTTGGGTGAGGCCAAGAGTTTAACCTAAAATATATCTTCATATGCATGCGCTGCCTATAGTAGTAGTTTTGCATGATTAAGGGCATCATACGGACGGTTAATCAAGGGTTGCCGAGCAGTCGCTCAGCGTAATTAACACTGACCGAGGTCAGTGGAGAGAGGTCATATACTCGAATCTTCGCTTGATTCGAAGTCCCGGATTCCCTGAGGGCTAATCCCAAGCTCTCATAGTCCGATAAAATATAAAACCGACCTATAAATCCTCTAGATAAAAAAAATAAAAATGGATTTCCGAATAATCCGACATAGGAGAGATGTGTCTAGGTCAGGTCCCAAACAGGATGGTAGAAGGCAACAAAGATGGCTTTCCAGGAAGTGGAAGGCAACAAAGTTGGCCTTCTGCGGGAAGGTGGAAGGCAACCAAGTTGGCCTTCTAGAAAGTAGAAGGTAACAAAGCTGGCCTTCCGCGAGAAGGTGGAAGGTAATAAAGCTGGCCTTTCGCGGGAAGGTGGAAGGCAACTAAGCTGGCCTTCTAAAAAGTGGAAGGCAACAAAGCTGGCATTCCGTGGGAAGGTGGAAGGTAACCAAACTGGCCTTCCAGAAAGTGGAAGGCAACAAAGCTGGCCTTTTACGGGAAGAAGCGAGTGTTGGTTAATGGGCTCGACTATCTAATGGGCTCCATTAGATGAGAAAATGTGATGGGTTTTATGACCAGAAGGGTATCCAAAATCGTGTGTCTACAAATGCGAATGTAGCTACACTTAAGGATGATATGCGAAATTGGGAAATGAATGAGCTACACCCAAGGATGATATGCGAATGTGATGAATGCACGGGAATTAGGTAATTTGGACTGCAAGTGTGATTTGGAAGAGAACTGGAGAATCACCATCCGTGGGACCCTCGGGTGCTGGAACTATGAGGCCTTGGCACACTAGGATGTAACGATCTGGCCCAAGGGGATCTCAAGCATGAACGGTGTGACTTGAAAAAGTCTCAACACAACGGGCGCACGGTGGCCTGGCGTATCACATGATCGCCAAGTGAGAAAATTTCAAGCATACGGATTAGGAAAAGATGAGGTCTTGCAATTTAAAAAGCTAATAAACGAACAGTTGTCAAAATTACAAATCACCAATGTGATAAGCAGAGTGACAAATTATGGTCATTAACCCCAGGGCGGGAATGGATCTTCTTGTGGATGGTGCTTATGCAATGCATGCTGGTTTAAAAATTAGAAAATAAGTTCCTAATCTAAATGCAAACATGAGGGATTTATTGGGCAATCGAATAACTTGGGGAATATAGACTCTTCATTGTTTTATTTTAAAGTGGAACTCAGAGTCTATACGCCCAAAGCTATTAGCCTCCTGCGTCTTCAATCTTATTTGCTTCGGATTTCCTGCAGTTGCAACAACACACATCAGCAAAATGTAAATAATCAATAATCAACAACATTTTAATGACAGATTGCAAGGAAACAAAGGACAAAGGTCCCCATCGAGTCGAAGCCATTACGGAAGATATGACCATTCTCAAAGTAGAATGCCAATCCGGCTGCCTTTGGCTTCGACTCGATGGTAAAAAGTGTCCGCCTTCTGGACATAATCTTTTTTCTTTTCTTCATACCTGTTTTCCCTGTATGCACAACACTGAGGGGAAAACGATTAGTAGTATCTCTTTTAGGCCCCTTGCCCAAAAAAGAGCAACTACCTTTTCCCTAGCTTTGTATTGGGTCAAGGAGCCGTGTCCTACTAACTAGACAAAAGGAAGACTAATGAAACTGATGCGACAAGCAAACATTCCAATGCTGATAGATATTAACAAATGAGACGTGCGATGCAACATGCAGATGCGAATGTTTCTTAACAAGTGGGGAAATATTTTTTTTTGGTTCCGATCACCTGGTGACTGTCCATTGTTAGCTTGGTTGAATGATGAAAGGGAATGCATACTCACTTCCCAAGTATCCTAAGCACGCATCTGGGTTGATTTGGGCCTTTAGACTTCTCAAACTGACCTTGACCGGCTAAGACTCACACTGATGGCAATACCGTCATGCCATGCTTAGGCTCCTAGTTGCTTCGGACCACCAAGTTCGCCCAAAAAGTTTTCGAGGTAAATGGTTTGTCCGATCCAGGTCTCTTTCCTCACTACCTAAAAGATATAAGATGGAACACCTTGGAACCCTAACGGTCAATTGCGCGACGCTGATCCGGAATCAGACGCCGTCGTACCTATTCGTGACGCGCTTGCATTGACCTAAGCCCGAAGTTTAGAGGGTGCTCATTGAGATTATGGTTAAGAAATTGATTCATCAGAAACATGGAAATTATTCTTTACCCATTTTGAACCTCTGTGATCATGTAAGCATGTGATGATTTTCGAAAACGAACCATTTTAAAATGCTGTTCAGTCTTTAGATAGCCATCTCATGTTAAACCATGGGGAGAAAAAATGAAGAAATTTGTAGAAAAACCTCACAGGAGGATCGACAAAACCGTTAAAAGATAGAGTTATGACAAAACGGATCCTTTTTTGACCTCTTAGATGTCCCTATTTATTTTTGATTTTTTTAGGCCTTTGATGGATTTCATGGCCAGGCATGGTCACGACTAGGCTTTTTGTCATTGCTTGAACCATTTTGATTTTTCTTGACATTTTCAGGGTTATTTTCTTTTCATTTCTTATTCCGCCTGTGGGGACACTGCCTGCTTCACGTGCGCTGGTCCTTTACATTTGATACTTGGGCCCATTTGAAAGGGTTACATCTATCGAGTTGTTGGGAACTGCAGTTTGCTGAGCTCGACCTTTTAAGGGCGTCGACTGTCCTGATCAGTCGAGAGATGAAGAGCAAATGTTGCAATTGACAGTGTGCTAAAGACATTGAATTAATTTTAAGAAGGTTTATTTTGAAAAGCGCGTAAATATGTGCATCTCATTATGACCATAGAGATCCGTATGAAAGTAAAGCAGACACGCCCAAGGTTCTGGTGGACCAAAGTCTTAACCAAATCTTAATGATAACCCATTCTATCATGCAACTAGATCTAGACAGGGGTTATATGACAGCCACCAGATAGTTGGATTGTGTTTTTGTGATTTTTTTTTGTGTTTTTCATTAAAATATGTACATATTTATAAATATTTTTGTTGTTTTTGAATATTCATTTTTTTTTGGATTTTGAAATTTTTGATTTTGTTTTGCATTTTTAAAGGTAGAATTTCTTCATATAGACCCTATTCTAGGGGTGAGGCAATTCTTCTCCATTTTCATTGACTAAGCGATAGGCATTTCTTGAATATGCCTATTTAATTACAAACGGACCTTCCCAATTTTTCTGCAATTTAAGCTTTAATCATTTTTCTCTTTAGAACCATCTCCTCGATTTCAAACTTTCTCTCGAGGACCTTCTTTGCATAGAATCTTGCAATTCTATTTATGTAAACTTGTGCATGGTTGTTTTGGTTTTTGGGACCTGACCTAGACGTCTCTCCTATCAGATTATTTAGAAATCCATATCATTTTGTTTTTTGTTTATCTAGAGAAATATAGGTCGGTTTTATATTTTATCGGACTATGAGAGCTTGGGATTAGCCCTCAGGGAATCCGGGACTTCGAATCAGGCGAAGATTCGAGTATATGATTTCTCTCCACTGACCTCGGTCAGTGTTAATTACGTCGAGCAACTACTCGACAACCCTTGATTAACCGTCCGTATGATGTCCTTATAACATGCAACAATACTACTACATGCAGCACATGCATATGCATATGAAGATGTATTTTAGGTTAAGCCCTTGGCCTCACCCAAGTTTGAGATAAGTTTATATGGTTTTGGATTGATTCCAAGGTATTTGGATTGATTCCAAGTTATCTGGATTAATTCCAAGTATTTTAGGCCCATGAGGGTATTTTTGTAATTATACAAGTTAGAAGGTATATGGGTATTATGATTATTTTAGTGTATGAAATGAGTTTTAATAGTTTAAGGAGATTTCAAAATTTTATAGAGTTATTTTAAGTGTGTTTTGGTAATTTTACCTTAAGATGGGTTTATTAGACTTAGAGTCTATTTATATATTTTTATGAGATTTTTATTTAGTTTGGTCATAAAATAGATTATGCTATTTTTTTTAAGGATTTTCTATGATTTTTACAGATTTTTATTATGGGTGAGGGTATTTTCGTAATTTTATTAAGCTCTAAGGGCATTTTAATTATTTCGGGAATTTTACATGTTTTCAGATTTGGTTCTCTGTTTTTTACTAATTTTTACTGAATTTTATTGGTTTCTTTATTAATTTTACTGATTTTTATTAATTAATTAAATATGTGAAGGGTAGTTGGGTTATATTTGGTTCCACATGATTTTTAAGTTATGTTTCTGATTTTTGCAAGTATTTTCTGATATTTTATATTTATTGTATCAGTTTTAAATAATTTTTATAGGTTTAATTAATTAATTAATTAATTATGAGGGGTATATAGATCATTTTTAATTTAAGTATGTTATTTTATTATTCATTTCTGAACCCAAGTTTATTTATATGTGGGATGAGGCCAAGGTTAGGTTAAGAGTGTAGACAGATTTTTAATTTATAAAAATTAAGTATATATATATATATTAAAGTATTAAAATATGATATTAATTATTTAATTTGATGACATACAAACACACAATTTGACATAAAAAGATCGGATTTATTTCAGCGGAGTTTCGCCTTATGAAGAAGGCATCTACAAAATTATTCGGCAGAGCTTCCCCTTAGGAATGAACCTTAGGAAGAAAACTCTCCGAATGAAAAGATCCTCCCAAAACGCAGCAAACTCGGGTTAAAAACACCGAGTTTGGTCTTGAATGCAGCATGACCTTCTCCTTGAAAATTCCACACTCTTTGAGCCCTTGTTTGTGGGTTCTTGTGTGGACAGGGATGGCAGTACCGGTACCCGTATCGGTGGGTACCGGTACCGGTACGTACCGGCCGGTACCGGCCCAGTATCGGCCGGTATCGGCCGATACCCTTTACAGGTATCAGGTACCGGTACCGGCCGATACCGGTACGTACCGGCCGGTACGTACCGGTATCGGCCGGTACTGCCATCCATGTGTGTGGATGCTATATGTATGTGTGTGTGTTGATTTGGGGACCATGGGGTCCTATTTATTGGGCCCGATGGGGGGTGCCACCGGATGAGCCCACGGTGGGGGGTGCCACCGGTTTCACTTTCTCTCCTTCTCTTTTTTCATTTTTTTATTCCAATGGGTGAGAGAAGGGAGTGAGAGAGAGGCATTGAGAGGAGAGGGGGGGATCCGGTGGACACCCCCACCGGTTCCAACCGGTGGGGGTGGCCACCGGCCTTGGACCCCCCACCGGTTTTGGGAAACCGGTGGGGGGGGGTGCTCCCCTCCCCTTCTTCTTTTGCTTTTTCATCTTTTTGGCTCTTAATGAGCCTTTGCCCATTGATTTCAGATTTAGCCAAGTATGAAAGGGGTTTAGGATGGGGGGTTTTAATGAGGGTTTTGCATGGAGTTCTTAACCAAGTATGAATGGGGTTAAAGACTCCATTAACTCCTTTCCTTTTAATTAATTCTCCCTCCCCCATTTTGAATTTTCAAAAGAGAAAGAGAAAGGAGGGAGGGAGATCCTCCTCCCCCCCCACCGGTTTCTCTCTTGGAACCGGTGGGGGGTTCCCAACCGGTGGGGGGTCCCCCCACCGGTTCCCTCTCTCTCTCCTCCCTCCTCTTTGCCTATTTTAAAAAAGGAGAGTGGGAGAGGGGGTCCACTTTCCTCTTTGGGTAATTTTCCTCTTTGAGTTTTTCAGATTTTTCCCCCTTCTTGGACTGCAGGTTTTGGTGCCCCTTGGGGACTGGTTTTTGGCCCATTTGGTCTCCCTATTGGGCCTTCTTATTAGGCCACCTGTTGGGCCTATCTCCCTTGCCATTGGACCTTCATTTGGGGCCATTTTGGGCAAGTTTGGAGGCTGTTTTGGGCCTATTCCGGGACTGGTTTAGGCCCATTTCGGGACTGATTTAGGTCCTTATTTCGCAGCGTTTGGATCATCTTTATTGCTACATTTTAGGATCCTCCTTTGGGCCTCACCATCAAGGGTCATCAAGGAGATTTAGGAGTTGATCTCGGAAGCATATAAGGGCGATTCAGGGCTGTTTTAGGCCTTCGTAAGAACCTCGATCAAGGCTTCTTGGCCTAGGTATGCTTCCTACCCCATTACCCTTCATATAGTTTTATGTTTTCCTATACATATAAGAGGGTCTCCATTTGATATTAACCCTCATATCATAGGCATAGGTTTATTTTTTTATTTTGCATAACATAGTATCACATGAACATATGTTATGCATATTTTTCCATATTATGAGCTCACATTAATGTGAGCATATGCCATGTAGTATTTTCTACATAATCATGTGCATATGCATGCTCAAATGGTATTATCTTGCATGAAAATTTTTCGGGTCAACAATGGTCTGCTGCCATTAGCCTTCTCTAATTTAATAGTTTCAGTTGGGTTAGTATGGCTTTACGATGCTAAACGTCGCTGATTCCTTTGTCCAACTGCACTCTTAGTGAAGGAAGAAGGATCTCATATGAGAGTACCGCATCTGTCCCGAACGTCAATACATATGGTGTTTGTCCAGTGGTTGTTCAGACAGAGGTACGATACGCCCAAAGAGCCTCAATCAGACGATCAGGCCAATCTGAATAGTTATGAGACTTACAAGTTCTTTTGATGATTCGAATGAGAGTTTTATTAGTTGCTTCCGCTTGTCCATTTCCTTGTGGGTGGCGAAGAATGATGCAAATTGATGCCATACTTACTACACATATCGTGGAGCTCCTGGGAGACAAATTGCGGTCCATTGTCGGTGACAAAATCGCGCGGTGTCCCGAATTTGGCGAGAATGTTGCGCTTGATGAATTTCACCACCGTGGATATTTTGATTTCTGCGAATGCTTTGGCTTCAGCCCATTTTGTGTAATACTCAGTGGCAGTTAAGATGAATGCTTTCTTTTTGATTTCCCCTGATCGGTCTTCCAAAGGTCTTATAACATCGAATGCCCACATGGCGAACGACCACGGGGAAACGATGGGATGGAGGGATGATGAAGGTGTATAGATTTTGTTAGCGTGTAGCTGGCATTTTAGGCACCTTCGAACAAACACGGTACAATCAGCCTCCATTGAAGGCCAGTAATAGGACTTGAGAAGTTTTTGGGCGAGAGCATGACATGACCCCCACACTCGCTAGAATGAGCATCTTCAATGATCTGGGGGATTTCGGTATCATCTAGACACCGAAGGAGTATTCCAGTGAAGGACCTTCTGTAGAGAAGCCCGCCTAGGATGATGTAGCGTTGAGACGTACGACGGATGGCCTTACGATCATAAGCTGTAGCATAGGTTGATAATGTTCCATCTTTTAGAGGTAGTTCAGGATGTCGAAATACCAAGGATTCCTATCGTCCTAATCGGACGTGAGTTCCTCAGTGATTACAGAGATATGCTCAAATGGGAGAAGAAATTGTTGGAACCACGGGTCCCGGAAAGAGGGAGAATCTTGCTTCTGCACAGTGATGGTTTCTGAACTCCTAGTGAGGGGAATTTCTAGAGCTGAGGATGAGGAAGCTAAGGCAGCGACTAAGATGTTCTGGGATCTAAGTGTATGGACATCTGAATTGTTCGACACATTGCTCGGTCCAGGGTATCTCTTGGCCTTCGCGACTTGGAGATTAGTTGGGAATATAGAGCGGGTCACTCAATTCTGATGGCGTCATTCCTATTCAAGGGATATTAGTACCTTATTTTGGCATTTCTGGGAGCTCAACGCGAGGCATTCCGGATTGGCCAAGTGTCCGCCACTAAGGCAATATGTATTTATATATATATATATATATATATATATATATAAGGGATTTATAGGCATGATATGGACATTGTGCAAGCATTAGCACTTCATTCTTATTTAGGCATTTCCAGGAGCTCGATATGAGATATTTTGAATTGACTATGTTTTCACCATATATAGGCGATATTCGAGTATCTTTGCATCATCCCGACTTCCTGTCCGGATTTAGCTATATTGTTGCTTTGTGCATCATTTTGATATATATATATATATATATATATATATATGTATATATATATATACATATGTATATATATATATGTATATATATATATACATATATATATATATATATATATATTTTGCTGATGTTCCCTTTGCAGGTTGATATTCTTGATTTGCATCATTATGGCCGCTCTTGGCGATATTCCCATTGAGGGATTTCAGGAGGAGATTGCTGCGTACCCGGATGCGGGATTTTGCTGGGTGGCTCAGCCACATTTGCGGATCACTATCGAGGATGTTGTCCCCATCTGTTGGGAGAGCATTTATAGAGATGGAGAATTCTTCTATTTCTTGCGAGGCGAGATAGCTCGGCACCTTCCTTCAGACGCCTCCATATATGAGCTGCTCCAATCATATATTCATATTGAAGATGGGGTCGAAAGACCATTATCTCCTTTAGAGCGTCGCGATCTGGAGTGCGCCATTTTACTGGATCGCGACAATATGGAGGGACTTCTCCCTTTCTCATATCCGGCTTTCCCTTTTTCCGTTGATCGGTTGTGGGAATTTCCTACTCCGGAGTAGGTGGGGCCCATTCGGGCTATACTTCGGGTCCATGACATCAGTAGGACCTATCAGCCAGCTATGTGGACACGGGCAGGGAGTCGTCCTTATGAGGCTACACGGCACCCGCAGAGGTTATTTCTGACTGAGGCAGAAGAAGGCTCAATTCATGATTCCTCCGACTTCAGTATATTGCTATCAGACATATGTCGGGGCGTTCGCCCTGCCTGGGATGCTCGTCTTCAAGTCAGAAGCTCGCATGTTTTCCGCCTGGAGGTTACATAATGGCTTCTGCATATTCTGAAGAACTATCGGCCAATTCTTGATAGGGCCGGTATTTATGAGGCCGTTGCAGCGGCCCAATATGACTATCCTTGCCATCATGGCTTCATCCAAGCAATTGCTGAACGCTACATTCGCGACACCAACACTATCGCGACTTCAGAGGGCGAGACTACTGTTGACCTTTGGTCTCTACATCGGATTTCAGGTCTGCCAATTGTGGGAGAACCTTATGAAGGAGTGTTAGATGAATTCCATCGCAGCACTATTAACGGCACGGGGAGCTACACTACTCCTTATTGCTATAGATATTTGTTGAAGATATGGCGTGATTTATCCAAGGCAAAGCGTGTTGCCTCCTCTTCCTATGGGCGGAGTTCTTCTGGCTCGGGCAAAGTATCGCCAGCAGCTTGGGTCAGATTCTTCTTTGGAGGGCCTTTTCGTTATCACCGAGGCTTTGTCAGCATGTTCGATGAACGGGTCCCTTCGATATTGTTATATAGGGATATTTCTCGCCGAGGTATCATTATCGCGCCGGAGCATCAGTCTGAAAACCCCTGGGGCCTTGATGATACGACATATGTAGCTGCTTATCTAGCCTATTGGCTAGTAACTTTTGCTGTCCCATATGGGGACGAGGGAGCTTTGCGGCCCAAAGTTTTGTTGGCGGCCTTGAGACTTGCAGTGGGGACGCGCCTTGCCATTGCGCCAGCGGCACTTGTTAGCATATATCATTCTTTTGGGGCCTTTTGCAACTCGGGTACCCCAAATACTTGTTCGGTGGTTATGGCCACCCATTATGTCAGTGCCTGGGTGGGGCTCCTGCTTCTAGGTTATTCTCCCCTCGGCAGAGAAATGGCTCCATCATTGCCCACTATTCTTCGACTGGCGAGTCAGCCAGCCAGCCAGGGAATGGGTCAACTCTCTTACGCCCGTTCCGCTCTGAGTTTCATTCCTTTCGGCTCTTGCCGGAAGCTGGATTTCGACCACTCCTCGCGGAATTTTCGGTCATATTTTGACAGAGGAGGAGTTGCCGATCGTGCTTGGTTTGACCCATGGACAGGTTGTATGGGTTATAATGGCGCTGTATTAGATGGGTGGACTTTGAGTACTCGCCCATGCTTGCTTATATTGAAAAAATGCATCGATGTTATCTTGGAACCTTATTATCCAAACTGCTTTGCGCGGAATTTTGGGTATGATCAGATGATCCCTTCTAGTTTCACTTTTATTGAGTTGCCTCGGGTATATCAGAAGCGAAAGAGCCACCTCGTTGCTCGATTATGGTGGAATTATTTTCAGCATCAGAACACATCTGGTCAAGTGACAGTGCCTCTCCCTAATCATGAAGGGGGCATGACCGTTTCTTTCGCTGCTTGGTGGCATAAGAACCAAGGAGAGTTGCGGCTAAGACTAGATCCTGAGTAGGCACGGGGTTCCTCCCAAGCTAAGTCTGCTAAAGGGCTTGGCCGACACACATATAAGGGCCGAGCTGGCCCGCCGGTGCCAAAGGCGAAGAGGAAGAAGGGCAGTGAAGATGATGGCTTTTACGGGCTTGCCGCCTCCGGATATATATGGACACATCATTTCTTGGCAGATTGCAAGCTTCCGAGAAAGTTTGAGCATAATGCCCGGTTGCCCATTGGTAGTTTCAACGGGGACCCCGTCAGGGATTGGCTACGCTATCTCGGCCATATGCTTTTTTGCTTCGGCCCTCGCCGAGAAGCTTTTTTGATATTGAGAGTCGAGATCGTCGGCGACGTATGGCGGGTGATGGGACAGGCGGCGACCCAATTAGGAATGTCTTTCGACTCCCTTATGCCTGAACCGCCGAGGTCTTTTGCCGCAGAAGGTATCCATATTTTCATATCTCTCATTATATTTATGCATCAACATTTGCTTTAATTCGGCTCTCTCTCTTAATTTGTAGGAGATGTTGTCTCCCCATCGCCCGTGGCTCCTGGGGGACTTTCTATGAGCCATATTTATGAGGGTGAGTCTCATATTTCAGCCACAGCGGCCACAGTGCCTTCTGCCAGGGCCGGCCCACCTTCAGAGATGTAACTCCTAGTGGTTGCGGCAAAGCAAGCGGCTCGAAAAAAGCGGACAGCTGAAGGGGAGGCGGGATGTCGATCAGTTCGACCCCGACTGGCTCTTCCTCCTTCACCAAATCTGGCGCTCATTCAGAGACCACCTTGGCCTATAGGTAATAACCTTGTCGGTTTTCTTTGTTTGAGGATTAATTCCTCTTTGGAATATGGCTCTTTATTGTTCTTGCTTCTTTTTGATAGAGGAAGGTGAGCTTATCTGCAAAGGCATGTCTCAGACCGCCATCGAGCCTGTTGTTGGTGAACTCCCCCCCACGATAGGTGGGACTGACCAACTGCATCTCCTTTCTATGTTTCTATCTCTTTTTTGTGCTATATTCATAAGGTTCTCACCTTTCATTATTCCCACTTTTCAGGGGCTTATGTTCCCGAGCCTCCTGCTCAAGACCCCATTCAGGTGGTATTGCCGGCCATCGCCGAGGTATATAGATTTCTTTTGCAAATTTCTTTTCATCCATTGTTGGGAGTGATCGCGATTTCAATCATTCTTCTTTGCTTCCTGCAGGAGAATGTGGACGCAACTACTAATGTTGCCTTAGGCAACGAAGAAGAGCTTGGAGATCTTAATTGGGCCGACTATGAGCCTTATCGTTCGGACGTCTCTTTGGTCGATCAGTTATATTACGAACTTTTGGACGACCAGGGTCGTTTTGGTAATATTTTTTTTTTACTAGCATATTGCAGCTCCTTTGCTTCTTTCATTGCATAGGATCTGACCTTCTATTCCTTTTCTTGTATAGATTTTACTTTTGAGGAACTGATGCGGTCAGCATCCAGTCATTCAGGCTCCTCATTCATGAAGGGCTTTGTAGGGGATTCGACAGTTGCCCCTACAGTGGATAGTCCTCCAGCTGAGAGTAAGTCGCACCCGCTTTAATTCTTATGACCTTTCTTTTCAACTACCCTGTCTTCTTTGGTAGCCAATATCAAGCTTTTTACAGGGATTGTAGAAGCGACGCCGGCGGCGGTTGCCTCCCCTTCCGTTGCCCTTCCTTCGGAAGACAACTCGGCTATTCATCCTGCAGCTACCTTGGTAGAGGGAGAGCCTATAGAAATTGAGGTCGTCCAGGAAAAGCATGCCGCTTCGTCATCGGGTAGACCTATTTTCTTTTTCTTATGCTCGGGGTTACATATATTACATTTCCACATCTTCTGACTATGTCTTATGTTGTCTTTGCTGCCCTCCTTTATTTCTCGACTAGACGTCGTCTCCATATCCACTCAAAGGTGGGAACGCCGGGAGGGGGTCAAATCAGCCCCTGGGCTTCTCCTAGGGAGAATTGAAAGGTTGGTGGCTTCCGCGGCACGTGCTAGGGCAATGTCAACTCTCATTCGCTTTAGCCGAATCTTTGCTCCCGAAAGCATTGATATCTTGGCATGTATGAGGCTTCCTCTTCCTCGATTTCTTTTGTCAACTGTTATCGGATGTTGACCCCATTTTTTATATTATGCAGCTTGGAGGAACTTGCGTCCTGATTCCCCAGCTCATTCAGGGGATACTGTCCACCTTTCTTATTCGGGAGAGACCTCCAAGACGCCCAGAATTGAGAAGCCGGCTTATACCCCTACTGAGCTATTAGTCCTCTCCGAGGATGAGGGTGAGCCTGAAGTTACTTGCCCACTCGCCTTTGCTCGCAGGGTAGATTCGCCGACCTGGAGTGGCTCCACTATCAAGCTACCGCCTTCTCCCTTTTCATGTCACTCAGGAGACACTGAACCTCTCCCTCCTTCTCCCAGAGAGGATGGGAAAGTAGGTTCTCCCGACTCAGGGAAAATTGCGGAGCTAGGTAATATTCTTGTTTTATCTCATCCATTCAATTCATCGTCATCATTTTTTGCCGACATTACCATTTTCACTTTCTATTTTTTTCTTTCTTATTGTAGGATTATGGCTGAACATCAGCAATCCGGTGAGAGACAACAAGAGCAGGACCTAGGGTGGGCCCATATAACCTTAGTTAATACTGCAAAGAGGAGAGTGAAATGCAAATATTGTGGCAAAGAGATGGGTGGTGGAGTGACTAGAGGAAAATAACATTTAACAGGGATCTAGGGACAGGTGACAAGGTGTACTGTTTGTCCTTGACCAGTCGCCAGTGAGATGCGTGCACTGTTGCATGGCCGAAAAGCACAAAATGAACAAAGGAATGAAGAGGAGTTTGAACTCTAAGACGAGATTTCAGGTAAACAAAATAGAAAAGGCAAAGGGATGTATATTGGGGCCAGTATCATTTCTCTATGTGAGAGGTAGAGGGATGAACAAATTGTGGATTCTAGTGATGATGATGAAGATCTTGAGATGACTGCAACTAGAAGAGAGAGTTTGTGGCACCAAGAAGAAGACGAAGCCCGAAAGAGAGGTGATGGACCATCAACAACGTGCGCAACTCAAGCTAGAGGCCAAGTAGGTCATATGAACAATTATCTTTTTATAAGGCAGAGTTCTAGTCAGCCAAAAATCAAGCAAGCATTGAAGGAGTAAAAAAGATAGCTGAAGTGGCAGAATATGATTTTAAAAACATCTGCAAATGGTTTTTGCATGCAAGTATTCCCTCACATGTTGCTCAGTCTCCTTATTTTCATCATATGATTAACGCCATAGCAGATCATGGTCGTGGGTTCAAAGTCTCCACACGTCGAGACATATATAGATGTGGGCTTGATGAAGAATATGAGGAGCTTTAACAGTAGGTTGAAAGTTTTAAAGCTGTATAGAAGGAGAGATGATGCATAATATGTGCGATGGCTGGACTGGTATCACAAAGTCCATGATTAATTTTCTTATTTATTGCACTGAAGAGACATTTTTTACGAAATCTGTTGATGCATCAAAACTATTCAAAGAACATCAAATATTTATTTGGTTTGATGGATCAGATGGTGTAGGAACTTGGAGATGAAACTGTTGTCCAAGTGGTCATTGATAATGAACTAAGTTATAAGGTTACATGGAAGAAGTTAATGGACAAGCACAAACACCTTTATTGGGTCCCATGTGCAGCGCATAATTTGGACTTGATGCTTGAAGACATTGGTAAGGATCCGGATGTAAGTAAGATATTAAAGAGAGCACAAAAAATTACCCAATATATTTATGGTCATCCTAAGATCTTGAACATATTTAGAGAACAAGCAACTGGGGGCCACGTGGGGCCCACAAGATTTGCATCTAATTTCATTTCATTAGAATCTTTATACAAATTCAGGAATGAGATCAAAGGTTTTATGTATAATAAGGAGTTCTTGAAGTATGTGCGGAATAGCTCCTATGCAGTTAAATGTGAATATTTAGATGTGGGAAAAATCATAGATAACAAAAAATTTTGGAGCAGTGTGCAGACTTGTCTATTGTTGGTGGAACCCTTTGTAAAGGCCTTAAAATTGGTGGATGGGGATGATAATAATTACATGGGATATTTGTACGAGACAATTGACATTGCTAAGGTGCACATCAAGAAAGTATTTCCTAATAGTTATATGAAGTGGTGGGAGCTTATTGATCTCAGATGGGAAAGCACATTACACCACGACTTGCATACAGCTGGTAAGTGAAGTCTCGTACCATTACATGAAAGATTATTCATTAAATTGTTATTTACTAATTATCTACCTAAATGCAGATTATTTTTTAAATCCTCGAGTAATGTACAGTCGTCAAGTGCACATTGATGGAGATGTGATCTAAGACACACTGAATCTGATCGACGCTTGTCGAGGACAGTAGAAGATAGAATTGAGGTAGAGAGACATGTGTTTATCAATTATATGAAGAATTGACTTTAACATATAATCAGTTACTTGTATTTTCAAGATTCCATCAATTATATTAATTATTCATTCCATCTTTGTAGATGGAGACTTATAGGCTAAGGCTCAAGACATATAATGAAGACCAGGTGTAAATTACTGTAGAGAAAGTAAGCCTAAGTATACTTAGTGATTACATTGTAGTCATACGTGCATAAGCAAGAAGAACATACATTGATTCATTTTTTGGTTTTTTACTGATGGAACAACTGAGTGGTGGATAATGGTGTACAACATGAGATTGAGTCAGACGACATCGGCAAGCCAGTGTGAAAAAAATTGGAGCACATTCAGCCTTATACACTAAAAAATTCGTGATTGGTTAAAGGCTGAATGATTGGAGAAATTGGTGTACTGCTATTACAATATGAGATTGATGATAAAAAACATCCGGTTTAGACAATAATTGAGAGAGAAACGAGCTGCAGGGCAGGCAGAAGATGTTGTTGGCTAAATTGATGTGAAAGACTTATTTGATGATGACAATCCCTTGCAGACTTGGGTTGAGATACGAACAACAGTCGATGAGCCAAATTTTGATTATGATGATATAGAATGGGCAGAGGGCATAGTAGATGGAGTTGTTGCTAGAGATCCATAATTAAGAACATCAAAAAGGTAAAAAGAAAATCCACCTCCTCCTTCAGATGAGCATCAGAGTTAGAGAGAGCATGTGCCTTTATTTGTACTTGATACTGAGCTTGAGCCTGCTAAACACTCAGAATCAGATAACAGGCTAGTCACTCCTAAAATGGTTGGGCCACCATCATTCTTGAGAAGAAGTACATCTACACTTGAGAGGACTAATCTGGTTGCAAGAGACGATCCTGTGATTGATGAGATGAAGTAAATCTATGTGAAACATACACCACGAGGAAATGAATATTTGATCGGTCTAAAAAGGAAAGCATCTAGGTGGAAAAGATAGCCAGCAACAAGAAAAAATCAAACAATGTCAAGAGGAATAATTATTGATTATGATGATGATGATGATGGGACACAGTCTACTAGTGATGATACTGGTACAATTGCAGATGCTATTACCGGTGGTAGAGTGTATGCACCTACTTTTCCTTGCATATTGACACTGGGAGAGGACATAATGAAAGTCAAGGAGATTATGATTCACAAGGTCAATATGAACAACAGTCACGTTATGGAGGTGGCCAACAAGAAGCAGGCATGTATAGTTGGGGAGATCGAGTAGAGTATGAAGGTTTTTAATTCTATCCATCCAGTAGCAGTTGTGTGTCAGGGTCTTCTTCTTATCCTCAAGCTGCTTCTTTGCATCATGATTCTGGAATTTTAGCAAGTCAACAAGCGTATACTGCAAGAGGGATTCAAAGAGGGATGTACGACTTGGTTGCATCATTGTTTAGTTAGGGTGAATACATGGAGCATATGCTGCAACCTTATTATGGATACCAACAACGACAATCGGAGGATGAATCAGAAGGATCTATGGGTTATTTTCCATACTAGTATACTCACTTATGTTTTTCATGGGTAATGGTCGTTTGTTTTCATTAACATTTATTATTTGTAAATATTGAGTACATTAGCATAATATTTTTCATGTTTAATCTGTATCAAAATAGTTATTTAGTATGTGTTATGTCTACTTCTTTGTTTTAATCCACCTTTATCACACTTAACATATATCTAATTAATTTTTTACATTTTTTTTAATTTTTTCTGAATTTTCTCTGATTTTTCTGAATTTTTCTAGCCATTTTATACTTGTACCAGCAGGTACGGTCGATACTGGTACCGGTACCAGTACGTATCGGTACTGGTACCCACCGATATTGGTACCGGTACCGGTACTGCCATCCATAGTTAGACCTCTCAAACAAACTCACAATGAGGTTAAAAAAATGGTTCAGGGACTCATCAACATCCTCACATAAGCAGCAACAAGTGGAGAGGGTGTCTAAAAAGTAAAAACTGAGCACGCTGATCACAGGTAAGACAATTGCCATGTGATATCCTCAAAAGAACCTTCACCTTGAATAGTCTCTTTGGAGACCACATGCTTAGCAAAAAGGAATTGGATCCCTCTGTCTGCTATGACCTGCTAGAAAGATCTGACAGTGAAGTTACCTGCAGCCTCCGATCTCCAAACCCACATGTCCTGTGTGGTCTGCTTCACCTTATAGTCTTGTTGCAAGAGCAAGGTTTGCCGTATCGCTGATCCGTATCTTCCCAAATACAGTCTGGTAGTGATCTGACTTGGGCCAAGTCGCATGAGTCACACGAGTCAGGCTGATTCAGGCCTATTTATGATTTTTCCAGATTCTTTAATTTTATGGATAATTATGGCATAAATAAACTTTTAACTCTAGTGATTTATTAATGTATAATGACTTTAAGCCAAATTTAGGATAAATCTACCCTATTGTAAATATAAAAGTGTAAAATACCTATTAAAGAATTTAAATTGGAGAAGATAGTCCAATTATTTATCAGTTGGAGGCAAAAAAAGTCCAATTACTTATCAAATTAGAAAAAAGTCTACTTAATGATATACATGTCCCATCAAGTTGCATCGAGTAGGCTTGAGCCAGATTGCAGCGACCCATGTTGGATCATAGCATATCACATGAGTCGGGTGAGTCATATATGAGTTACCTGAGTCAGAACGAGTCGCATTGAGTTGGCTCGAGTCAAATCCGTATCGGTGAGTCCATGCGTCCCAATGTATCATGCTTGCCTAGATATGAGTCAACCCGTACGAGTCGGCATGATCCGGTATGACACAGCGGAGCATGAGCAAGAGAAGGAGCTCTCCAACATCATTGATCTCCTCATCCTGCGATTGCCTTTTGAATCATAGCCCCCAGCTCCCCCCAATGTGATAATCATCGAATGCCTGCACTACCAGTGCTATAGGCTCTGAGCAAATAGCAAAAAGCCTGGGGAATCTAATGTCAAGTGAGCATCCACCACATCACCTGTCCATCTAGAATGGACACCTATTCCCATCGTCAACAGAGATTTGGGTGCCAGCAGAAAGGATATCACAACTTATACCTTTATACACAGGAGAAGGTTAAGAAAAGCAGCAGGAAAGGCACCCGTAACCTTGGACCGCCTATAATATCTCTGCCTGATTACATCCACCCAAGATCCTGACTCCCCTGAGCCAAGTCCACAGCCGCTTAGTTAGGACACCTAAGTTTAAATCATTGATAGGTATATAAATGCATACAAGTAAACTAAATCCAAAATGATGTTCTGACATTTGATAGCTTTTGTTGTGAAATAGGTGTTTATTATTTTATATTTTATTCGCTAGTTGTGATTGTTGTAGCTATTGTTCTTGTTGCATGATGTCATTTGGCTGAAATTCTTTTTCTTTTGTTTCTGTTAGGCGACTCAGTTAGGTCAACATGCAGAGATGTGTGCAAGGTACTCTGGAGCATTGAAGTGGATGTAGCAGATGGCCAACTTTTGTACATAACTGGTGATCCTGCTGCATTAGGTTGCTGGGAACCAGAGAAGGCCATTCCATTGTGTCCCTGCAAGGAACATGTTAACTTGTGGATAACCGAGATAGAGGCAGGTTATCTAATGTTGTCTTTTGCAATATAATTGGTTAGTGGGTTTTAATGGATATTCTTACCTTTTCTATATGTTAGATCGTGGGTGTTGTCAAGTAGATGCATTTTTCAATATTGCCAGGTGTTAAAACAGCAACGATAGCCTGCATAGTGTGTACAAGTAACTTCATTTGAAAACATCAACTGATGGCATTTTGAATTATAAAAACATAAGTTTCGTCTATCAATATATATTGTACAAGTAACTACATTTGATGTTCTTTTGTTCTGATTGGGTATCCTCTTTTTAATTTCTTGATAAATTGAGGGCGGGTTAGTCTGTTTGTGGAGTTGTCAGCTCCATTCCACTTGGAGTATTTTCTGTGATCTTTTGTACTTCTCTTTTAATGGAATGAAATGTGACTTTCATCACCTTCCAAAAAAAAAACTTCTTTTGATGTTCTCACTATTGTTACAATTCAAGCATAGAAGGGATCAGTTTTTCCCTATGTTAGATGCCTGAGAGCATCTTGCGAGTTACATTTTTTGTTATCTTCCTGATCTTCTTGTCCTTGTTGAAATTTATTTATTAGATGTAATGCGTTGTATTGTCATCTCATGTTGAATAGAGTTATTGCACTTCTTATATTTTGATTTGAGGCAAATCGGTAAGGAGAAGTATTATATTAGGTCCAGGACATGCGACATTTTTCTCCCCAGGCTTTGTTCTCTGTTTCACATCTTTGTAGAGGCATCCTTCTGTCAGAAGATATTGTTTGTACGGCTACTTATATCTCGCTAGGGGATGGGCGACTCTGCCGCTTTTGGACAGACAGATGGTGTGGCTCTACTCCATTAGCCCTCAGAATCCCCAGACTATCAGGATGCAGTGGTGGCGCAGACGCACGGGCAGGGATGGCAGTACCGGTACCGGTACCCGTATCGGTGGGTACCGGTACCGGTACGTACCGGCCGGTACCGGCCCAGTATCGGCCGGTATCGGCCGATACCCTTTACAGGTATCGGGTACCGGTACCGGCCGATACCGGTACGTACCGGTATCGGCCGGTACTGCCATCCATGCGCACGGGAGCTCCCTTTCTGGAGGGGGCACGTGAGACCTGCAGTACAGAAGAGATCTTAGATATTCTGAATTTCGAGAGCTGATGGATTTGTTACTACTACTCCAGGACAAGGTCGTCCAGGATGAGTACCCTGACACTGGGTCTAGGGGTGGAACGCATCTAGAGCCTTCGCAGTGCCAATGGGGGTTTCAGGAATCCTTACCTCAGCCTTCTGTGAAGCCTAGATCACCTTTGAAGGTGAAGATTCTTATGTGGAAGATCTCTATTGGTAGGGTTCCCACTTGTGACTGGTTGATTTGTTTTGGTTATGATTTGTTGCCGATTTCTTGCCTTTGTGGGGACTGATGAATCGATGGATCACTTGTTCGTGAGATGCCTTTTCTCTTGGGAGCTTTGTCAGGTTATTGCTTCTCAGTTTGGATGCAGGTACCCATCGTAGACACTGTCAGTGCCTACCTCTCCTTATGTCAAGGTGATCTGGATCCAAGGGTGGACAGCAGATACTGGTGGCTGATTCTCCATTGCATGCTGGGTTATTTGGGTAGAGAGGAATAGGAGGAAGTTTAAGAATGAAGCCCAGATGTTAGGGAGTGTAGCTCAGTTCATTTTTACTGCTGTTAGACAGTTTGTCAGGACTTAGTGTAATGTACTTTCTGGTTATTCGAGTTTGTCCCTTTTTCTTTCTTTGTTGGGGGGGGATTTAACGAGTAAGTCACCACCTCGGTGTTTTGTATAGAGGCTTCTTTTTGAGAGCTTACTGACTATACTCTTAGACCCTTCTTTTTTTTTCTTGATACATATATGTGGTACCATCCTCTTTGAGGAAAAAAAGAGGCTGTTATGGTAGATCATACAATGGAAGGTTCTGCACTGAAGTGTCAGTGAGCAAGTTATTGTTTAGATCTGATTAAGAAGATCAACCAATTGGTCTTGGGAAGAAACATGAGGATGAGGTAGGTTCTGCACCAAAGTTATTCTGTGCTTTGGAAAGACCACATTGATAGCTTGCATTTGTGATATTGGAGAGTAATAGGAGGGGGTACTCGACAGGAATGTCAAAAAGAAGATTTAGTATCCAAGGTATCGGACGAGTTGCTGTAGAATGATCATTTTAGTGTTATAGTGTGAAAAATATCTTGCTTCCTACTCTGCCAAGCAACCAATAAATTATGGAAGGAGACAGTCTAGTTGCAGAACTAATTAACATTTTCAGTAGCCAGTCAATATTAAAATAGGGTCAAAGCAACATGGTAGAAGCTGATGGAAATAAATGAGCATTTGTGCCACTTGGACCATGGAGAATGAGCAAAAAAAGATTAGTACAATCAAGCGTCACAAGAGTATTGGAAGTTAGTTCATTACATACAAAATATGGGCAGTGGCAAATCGAGAAATAGTGATCAACATATCTCAAAGACAATCAGAGTATGTGCCAGGTTGAATGGATTTATATGACCATGAAGATTCCAATATAGATCTCCAAGAATGGGGTCACAGGACCTAAGTAGGCCTGATTGAGAAGGCCCATGCCATGATATGACGTTCCTGAGTCTGACGCAAATAATTCTCAGATGAAACAGTAGCTGTACAGCTGGAACGTGGGGAAGGTGCTTGAGATACTTCATGTCAAACTACCACATGATGTGCCACTTCAATAATATTTAACACATCCTTACATGTGATAGTCATGTTATTTACATAAAAGGACCTAGGATGACATGACCATGATAAGAAGCTTAAATGAGTGCAGTAGGAGATCTATCAATGAACTCCTTATGAACACTGCCTTGAAGGCTCAAATTAGGCATGTGGTGTTTAAATGTGGTGTTTACTCGAGGGAGAGATAGGCGACATAGGTTAGACTAGCGGTAGGGAAGTTGTCCGGTTTAGGAAAGATGACCCAGGAGGTAGTACCAACAAGCATGGATTGCGGAATCGGCCGATTCGGATCGGAATCGGCGGGTTCCGATCTGATTCGGGGGGGATTTCACTGTTCCCCCCCCCCTCCCACCGATTTTTTTTTTTTTTTTAAAAAGGTGTAAATCGGTCAGAATCGGACCAAATCGGGCGCTCCCGGATCCCCCCTTAAGGGGGGATCGGGAGCTACTGCCCTTCCCCCAGCCCCTCCCCCGGCCATGGCTGCCACTCGCCGCCGACCCGACCACCCCCCCCCCCCCCCCCCCCCCCCCCCCCCCCCCCCCCGTCCGCTGCCATCTTCTTCTCTCTCCTCTCTCTCTCTCTCTCTCTCTCCTCTCTCTTTTTTTCTTTGAGATGTCGACTGAAAGAAGGGGATTTTCACCCCGTCATCGCCAGCCGGCCGGCCGGGAGCCACCGCTGCCGCTGTTGTCGTCGTCACTGCCGCCGTCGACGTCGGATTTTGTTTCCGCATCCCGATCTGAGTTTAGGTATATTTCGATCTTTTTTTTTAAATTATCAAAAAATTAGAAGTGATGTATGATTGTATACATTGTGTAGATCTATTAATATTTAGATTCAAAAAAAATTTAGCATGTTGATTAGACAAAATCCCCAAAATTAACCTTAATTAGGGGTTAAAAATTAGGGCTTTTGTATAATTAGTGTAATTAGGGTTCAATTGAGTGTGCCAATCACTCAATTGAACAAATTAGAATCTAATTGTACATTTTTTTGCATTAATTGCTCATTGTTAGTACTAATTTCTCATAATTAACTTTAATTAAGGGTTAATAATTAGGTCTTTAATGTATATTTTTTATGGATGTACATGAATTGCATTCATTTTTATTGTAAATTCATTGAATAATATGTATACAATTTAATTTTTTATTATTTTTTAATCTGGCCGAGTCGGACTGGCCAGACTTCATCTGGATCGGCCGACTCGGCCGATCCGATCCGGGTCGGATCGGGATCGGCGGGTCCCGATTCGGGGACCCGATCCGATCCGGAATTCCTTGCCAACAAGTGGAAGGTGGTTCATGGGCAAATAGAAGAAGTCCCTCTCCTCCCTCCCTGTCACTAGAGACACCAGTATCAGGTGCCTCCATAGGGGCCAATGGGCCAGAGCATGGTTTGCTGTATCGTACCGGATTGTGCCAACTCATATGAGTTGACTTGTATCTGGATGAGTCCAATCCGTTGGTACACACTGAGTTGGACTGGATCATTCCGACTAATAGATACATATTTAGTTGTTTTAGATTGAGTTTTATTCATTTGGTAAGTAAAATTACTCTTTTTCATCAGTTAATAGAGTGTATTTCTCTAAAATGTGATTTAAACTTGTTACTTTTAACAAACTCATTGGCTTGACTCGTGCGACTCATGCGAGCGCATCAGGTCAGATCGAGTCGGATTGGTATTGTACCGTATCTGAGAAGATACGATCCGGTACGGATCAACGATACAACAAAGCTTGGGCTAGAGAATGCAGAGAGGCAGTCTGCCGTTTTCTTTGCAAGCAAGTTGGCCACCGAAGTTCTTGTCAAAAATCCTTTCTACCCTCTAAATCAACTCCTATCCTCCCGACACCTCCCACCAATCCTCTATTGGGTACCTTATCCCCTGGGCTCCCTCTGTCGCAAAGGTCGTATCGGGCTTGAAGATTGCTTGTTCTTTGCTGCCTTATCTTTGCGTCCCTCCTATGTTCCACAACGTAGGCTTCACTAGTCCCTTCTACATCTTTTCCATAACTATTGGCCTATAATTAAGGATTGGTGGTTAGGGAGCTTGGCAATGGCTCTTTCTTGGTTAGAAGCCCTCTTCCTGGTTGGAGGAGTGATGCTCTGAAGCTCAGTAACCTCATGAATGGTAAGTCCACCTTTAATTGTTCTCCTTGGACCTTCAAGACCTCGTAAAAAAGTCCTTGCTCCGGAAGGAAGGAAGATCTGCCGCTTGTTGTATGATCTTCCGCTTTACATTTGTAATGCGGGACCTTCTATGCCATTGCTGCAAGCTTTGATGTCCTCAGAGCGGTTGATGCAAGGTCCTTGGATGGTGCCATGTTGAAGTATGGCCGCATCATCATTCAAGTTGACAGTCCCCAGAGCATACCGGGTAGAGCCACTATTCACCTTACTGGCCAAGACTTTTGGATCCAACTCGTTCAGGAATTGGCCTTTGCCTCTCACCAGAAGGGGTTTGCTTTATTGGACTGCACTTGGGCAGAAGTACTTGCAGAGTACAAGAAACTCAAGGACTCTCTCCCTGGCATTGTTCCAGTCACTCACTCTTGCTCTATTCTAGTTACATCGGTGGTGCTTCGAAAGCTTCTCTGATTGTCCCTTCCAACTTCTAAGTGCTTTTGTTTGAGGGTCTAGGGTGACTCGTTGAAGCCGACTCACTAGGTCCTTCGGCGCAAGTTCCTCCTCCTAAGGTGTCAGCTGCTATTCCAAGCCTTTCTCATTGCTTACAAGGAAATTTGATGGCATCCGCTGGTTCTCGGGAGGTTGTTCCTGCTCCTGCTCCCTCAAACGATGTTGCTCTCTTTGAGGCGAAGGCGACAAGATGGATCTCGCCCAGTTGAGCTGTGTCCGTTGCAAATCCTACATTTGGGCTGCGACTTTTCGGGCTAGGTAGATCTATATGCCTATTGGTCTGAATCAAGAAGTACTGCAGATCCAAGTTACTCAGGTAAGTTGTAGATTGGATCACAACTTAACTCTGGACTGGGATTTGAGTCGGGACATTCAACTGGCCGATTGAAACTTATCCTCGGACCGGGTCATCTCTTCTTATTCTATAAATGGGTGGATCTAGCCAGTCCAAAACAATCATCATCTTCCTTGCGATGATTGCTCGCCTGTGAGTTAGGCTCTACAACTATGTTCACTAGGAGAGACAAATGATTCTCCCCTAGGAGGGTTGCACCCTCCATCTACCTTGCCCTTTCCAGGTACTCACTATTACTCTTTTGAGCATCCCTTTTCTAGCTCCAAAGTGGATGCCATGGAGAGCCCTCCTCCGAATTAATCAATGACGATCATTCGTGTCCCTCGGCACAACGGGGAATCTTTGGACCTACATATCTCATCTCCAATCATCTTCCTCCCTCTGGATGTCAGTCATGGGCTCCTTTATGAAGTTCTTGATGATGAAATCGGTCAGCTTCAAAATGATTCCTAACTCCTCTGAATCTTGATCCGATGATTTTATCAGACACATTGCCCTCTCATACGCATCTCCTATGAAGGAAAGGAAGACACTCTTAGAAGTTCCCTCAGGAAATCAAGAAAGATCTTCAATCTCCAACTATTAGCTAAGAAGAGAGGCCAAGGGAAAGGACATAAAATTAGGAAGAAGGAGCTTCTATTCATTCAGAACAATGCTTCGGAGTCTAGAGACAGAAATAGAAGTTTGTCTTTTGTAATGACGTAGTCACGAGCTGAGCAGGAGAGGGCTGCACAGACGAAAGGGCTACCCGTAGGAAAGGGCTACTCGTGAGTGAACCAGTATGGAGCTGCGATGGTGTGGAGCTACCATTGCGTCTGGGGGTTGGGGCAGGAATGAGCCAGATTAGTCCTATATCGGAAATGGGAAAAAGTTACTGGGCTATACAGAGGGGACTATATCCATAACTTGTGAGGCGACTTTTGGAAACAAAACCATGCGGGTTTGGCCCAAAACGGACCATACCTCACAAGGGTTGCCTATATGAAAGGGATATCCGTAGGAAAGGGCTAACCCGCAAGTGAAGCATATGGAGCCACCACAGTGTGGAGCCATGGTGTGGAGCTACAACTGTGTCTGGGTTGGGGCGGGAATAAACCAGATTCGTCCTGTATCAGAAAATGAAAAAAAGTTACTGGGCTATATATATGAGGGGGCCAAATCCATAATTTGTAAGGTGCCTTTGTGGGACAAAACTGTGCAAGCTTGGCCCAAAGTGGACAATACCTGATTGGGTTGTTACCCATATGATTTTGTATTCCACCCTATATCCAAGAACTTGGTATTCCGCCTTAGATTCTGCCCTGCTATCAAAGTGAAATAGTCCTTATTCTGGAATAAGCAATCCAGACTAACTCATCCCGTCGTAGCCCATTTTGTTATCAAACTGAGGTTAAGAGTGAATTGGCAGTCCGCTGCAGCAGTGCTAATCTTCGAGCAGTAGTGGAACAAACCCTTCAATGCTCTTGGGACTCATTCCCTCTCAATTATTTGGGGCTACCTTTGTCAAATAGTTTTCTTAAGCTCTCAGATTGGAGTCTAGTGGTCAAAAAATTTGGTGACAAGTTAGCAGGTTGGAAATTAAAACTCCTTTTGGACGGAAGCAAATTGATTGTCCTCACTGGCTGTTTACTGTTGTTTATTTTCAAGATGCCTAAATCCATTGTGAAGAAAATTGAAGCTATTAGACACCTTTTTATGGAAAGGTGTCATCACTCTAATAGTAGAATCAACAGCCCTATTGGTTGGAAAAGGGTTTGCAAGCCTTTACGTGAAGGAGGGGCCATGGATTGCGGAATCGGCGGGTTCCGAGTCGATTTTGGGGGGGGGGGAATTTACTGTTCCCCACCACCGATTTAAAAAAAAAAAAAAAAACCGGAAGAAATCGGCCCGAACCGGACCAAATCGGGGCCGGACCGGCCAGATCGGCTGGTTCGGACCCGATCTGGTCCAGTTCGGGCCGGTCCCGATCTCCCCCTTAAGGGGGGATCGGGAACCAGACGTCAGCAACAGAAACGCTGCTGGCGCCCCCTTCCCCAGCCCTTCCCCACTCCCCAGCCCCTCCCCGGCTTGCCGCCGCTCGCCGCCGGCCCCCCTGCCGCCGCCGGTCCTCTCTCTCTCTTTTTCTCTCTCTTTTCTATTTTTTTTTTGAGATATCGAGCAAAAGGAGGGGAGGTTGAAAAAAATTTTAGCATGTTGATTAGACAAAATTCTCAAAATTAGCCATAATTAGGAGTTAAAAATTGGGGCTTTTGTATGATTAGTGTAATTACGGTTCAATTGAGTGTGCCAACCACTCAATTGAACTTGTTAGGACATAAATGTGTATTTTTCTGCATTAATTGCATGTTATTAGCATTAATTAGTTAAAATTAGCCCTAATTAGGGGTTAAAAATTAGGGCTTTTGTATGATTAGTATAATTAAGGTTCAATTGAGTGTGCCAACCACTCAATTGAACTTGTTAGGACATAAATGTGCATTTTTTTGTATTAATTGCCTATTATTAGCGTTAATTAGTTAAAATTAGCCATAATTAGGGGTTAAAAATTAGGACTTTTGTATGATTAGTGTAATTAAGGTTCAATTGAGTGTGCCAACCACTCAATTGAACTTGTTAGGACATAAATGTATATTTTTTTACATTAATTGTATGCTATTAGCGTTAATTAGTTAAAATTAACCCTAATTATGGGTTAAAAATTGGGACTTTTATATGATTAACGTGATTAAGGTTCAATTGAGTCTGCCAACCACTCAATTGAACTTGTTAGGACATTAATGTGCATTTTTTTGTATTAATTGCCTGTTATTAGCGTTAATTAGTTAAAATTAACCCTAATTAAGTGTTAAAAATTGGGGCTTTCGTATGATTAGTGTGATTAAGGTTCAATTGAGTATGCCAACCACTCAATTAAACTTGTTAGAACCTGATTGCATTTTTGTGTTTTTATGTTATGCAGGAATATGGTAGAACAGGATGTGGAGCAACATGGTGCTGATCTTGGTTGGCAACATTGCACACTAGTGGACAGTGTTAGGAGGAGGGTCAAATGCAATTGGTGTGGAAAGGAGATGGGTGGTGGCATCTATCGCCTAAAAAATCATCTTGCTGGCATATCAGGAGATGTCAGTAGATGTGAGTCAGTCCCGCTGGACTTGAAGAAGGAAATGAGGACTTATATGATGGGTAAAAAGGCACACAAAGATTTATCATCTCAACAACACATGGATTTGCAAGATGAGATATCAGGGCGCCAAAGACGAAGGGATTACAGTCTACTTGTTCAGCGCCCGATCAATTTAGATGATGATGATGAGGAGGAGGAGGATGAGGAGGATCCAGATGACCCTGATGCAGAGTACACCAGAGCTGTTCGTGCCAGTTTGCGGACAAATAGAGAAGATGAGGACCGGCGAAGAGGCATAGGATCATCAGGTGGATCAATGCCTGCTGCTTCTCAGCCTGGGAGATTCGTTCCTAGGGGTTCTTCTGGTCGTAGGACTGCTAGTTCTATATTGAGTTGTGGACGGACATCAGATGTGGCACGCGGTCCTATGGACCAATTTTTGTACAGATCAAGGTCTGCCAGACAGCTTGGAATCAAACAAGCATTAAAAGGAGTCAATGCATCAACAAAAAATGCTTTGAAAGGAATTGTGAAATGGTTTTTACATGCAGGTGTGCCAACACATGCAACATCTAGTCCATATTTTTAGACGATGGTGGATGCAATTGCAGATGCTGGACCTGGTGTAAAGGCTCCCACACCTCACTACATTTATGATGTTGGGCTTGAAGAAGAGTATAATGACTTGAAGGTATGGGTTGCAACTTCAAAAATGTGTGGAGGGAGCGTGGTTGTACCATCATGTGTGATGGTTGGACAGGGACCACAAGAAGATCCATGATTAATTTCCTTGTGTATTGCAGCAAGGGCACTATTTTTTTGAAGTCTGTGGATGTGTCAAACAGAATAAAGAATGCTAATTATTTGTACAGGCTAATGGATGACGTGGTAGAGGAAATTGGTGAAGAAAATGTTGTGCAGATAGTCACTGACAACGAAGCAAGCTATAAAACAGTCGGTAATTTGTTGATGCAGAAGAGACACCATTTGTACTGGGTGCCTTGTGCAATACATTCTATTGACTTGATGATGGAGGACATAGGTAAAGATCCTTTTGTTGCTGAGGTGATACAACATGCTCAGATGATCACGGGATTTATTTATAATCACAACATGATCTTACATATGATGAGAGAACATACAGGTGGACGGGATCTTCTTCGTGCTGGCCCTACTAGATTTGTATCCAACTTCATTTCTTTAGAGAGCCTAAGTAAATACAAGCATCAGTTGGCCCAGTTAGTCCACTCTGACGAGTTTCTGGCACATATAGGAACACTGAGAGCCGATGCTAGAGAAGTTGCATTGGCAGTGCAATCGCTAGTTGGGGAGAGAAGTTTTTGGGATAAGGTTTCTCGCTATCTGAAAGTGGTTGAGCCTCTGGTACGTGTTCTGAGGTTAGTTGATGGAGATGACTAAAATGACATGGGATATTTGTATGAGGCCATGGATAGAGCAAAGGAGCAATTGAGCGAAAGCCTCCTACTTCTCATGACAAATGGTGGAGGATCATCGATAATAGATGGGAGTCGACTCTTCATCATGATCTTCATACTGCTGGTTAATTCTTCATCTATTTAAGTTGATTTTATGTTATTATTTTTTTTCACATTTAATTTTATAACTAATTAATATTCAATTTATATGCAGGATATTTTTTCAACCCAAGGTATCAGTATAGTGAGAGCGTGCATAATGACGGAGAGGTCTTTCGAGGCACAACTAACGTGATTACTAGAATATCAAGGAATACGAATGAAAGGATAGATGCCTTAGCAGAGGTAACGTACAAAGTAGGAGTTTATGAAAATACATGCGTCTATCATTAACTTATGTTATTTATATTTATTTTGTAGATGAAGAGATTTAAATTGAAGATTGACATTTATCGAGATGATGACGTCAGGGCTGCAGTAACGAGGACAACTCCAGGTGAATTACATAATAAATAGTCAAATATTAAATTTAATGATTGGCATTTATGATTATTGATATCGTCGTCTTGTTTTTTTTTTTGAACAACTGAATGGTGGATACAGATTAATTACAGACAAGCTGTCACAAATCTTTTGGCGTATGTTGCAGTGCGAGTACTCAGTCAAATCACTTCTTCCAGTCAATGTGAAAGAAATTGGAGTCCATTCAGTCTCATTCACATGAAGGTTCGTAACAGATTCGGGGTTTTTAGGCTGGAGAAGTTGGTGTACTGTCACTACAACATGCGTCTAAAAATCAGGCAGATTCAGGAAAGACAGAGGCTTGAAAGACAGAGATTCATGGAGTTTGCTGGCAGACCAGTTGATGAGCCTGTACATCAGATTAATATTGATGAACTGTTAGATGAAGAACACCTACTGCATTCTTGGATGGAGAGCATAGCAGCCAGAGATGCACAGCTTGAGTTTGATCCTCAGGATCAGAGTTGTTCGAGATCCTGAATTTCAGACAACACAAGAAGGAGGTGCACTAGTTCTTCAGAGGCGCCGAAAGTCAGCCACACTTGAAGACATGGATGGCAGTACCGGCCGATACCGGTACGTACCGGTATCGGCCGGCACCAGTACCGTGGGTATCGACCGGTACCGGGCCGGTACCGGCCGGTACCGGACTGGTTTTGGGCCGGTACCGACCGGTACCGGGCCGATACCGGCCGGTACCGGACCGGTACGTACCGGTACCGGTACCGGTACCGGTACTGCCATCCTTGCTAGAAGACACTGCTAGAACTTCTGCCTCTCAGCCAGCACTCAGGAGATCAGCTACTCAGGTGGATCCACAAAGAAGAAAGGAGAAAGTGCCAGCGGGACCTTCATTGCAGTCATCGAGCAGCAAAAAGAGAAAACAATCAAAAGGAAAGTCTAAACAACGAGTGGACCCATCAAAAGGAGAAGAAGGGACAGTTCAGCAGACTGGAGAGACACTTGAGGACACCCCAGCTTTACCACCTCACTTGGCCAGCATGTACGAGGCAGAAAGACAAACCTACAGGCGTAGAAGAAGGCGATTGAGGAAAACAAGCCAAGTGCGGAGTGATGACTCCACTGATGATGATGATGATGATGATGATGGAGATGGTGACGGTGATGGCGCTACTGTTGCTGGACTATCAGGAGGTTCTGCACTTGGGAGCAGTTACACAGGATACGATGATTACTCCGCACCTCCGAGTCATTCTGAAGGAACTCAAGGTCAGAGACAAGGACAACAAAGGGGATTTGAAGGCCAACAGAGACAGGCAGGATGTGATTGGCCACCATGGGAAGATGCACCTTCTTATCCGCCCATTTTTCATCTCCTACACTGCCATATTCAGACATCAGCAGCACTACTGAAGGATACTTTGAACCTCCACCTATACAGTACGGCATTTTTGTCCCTCCAATACAATCAGGAGAAAGTTCAAGCCAACAAGCTTACACACCTAGAGGTATTCAAAGAGGATTCGAAGACCTCGCTAGTTCCTTATTTGGCTATGGATATGCACCATACATGTCGGCAGATTATGGCCCGCCTGCTCAAACTTATGAACCGGATGATGAAGGATCACAAATGTGATCTTTTTAAGGTATTTTTCAACAACAATGTCTTTTTTAATTAATGCACAACAAAAATTATTATTTAGTTAGTTGTCTTTAATGTTTATTTTTTATGGATGTACATGAATTGCATTCATTCTTATTGTACATCAATTGAATAATATGTATGTAATTTTTTCTGATTTTTTTTTAGTTTTTTCCGATTTTTTTCTGATTTTTCTAATTTTTTCTGATTTTTTTTTTTTTAAAAAATCCGGCCGAGTTGGACCGGCCGGACTGAGTCTGGATCGGCCGACTCGGCCGATCCAGATCGGATCGGGATCGCCGGGTCCCAATTCCCGGTCCCAACCCGACCCGGAATTCCTTGGGAGGGGCTGGTCTCACACCTATTTCTTCTATGAACACTGCCCTTCTTTCTAAATGGTTGTGTATTCTTTGAAATGATACTATCTCACTTTGGAAGTCCATTTTGACTCTATTCACATTGGGATTTGTCTCTTCCCGAAGGCATGGTATATCATCTATTTGGAAAGCTATTTTTGGTTGCCACGGAGTTGTCAATGCGGCAACTTCTCTCATTTGTTGGGTCCATTATCCTTATCCTTGACCATGATCCATTAAGTCATTATCCTTTAATAGGTGCTACATTACACATTTATTCCTAATGGATCTTACATGGGTTCATCACCCTTCTGCATCCTGAATCAATATCCATTAAGGAATATCCTTTTATGGACAGACAAATTCGACCAAGTCTATGTCATTCAAGGAACCTTAATTGGGGACTTAGTTGTGTTTCAAACTTGGTCCATCAAGCTAGACTATGGCACTTTGTCCTTCATTCAAACATGTCCAAATGACAAAACCAGCCTTAGTCCCACCATTTATGCCAAATCAAGCCCTAGAATACCTTAAACTTGAACACTCAATTGATCAAACATGCAACCTATCCTTGATACACATGACACAACTAGAAGGTTTAATGGACATAAAAGACACGCATATCGTTAAAATCTTTAAGTGTCCAATCAACCCTAGAGTCAGTCAAAATGAACAAAATACACCTCTCATTAAAATTATTAAAAGTTTTAAAAATAAAATAAAAAACTCAAAACACATTAAATTCCCAAAACCGCTTAAAATGACCTAGAAACATGCACTAGGGTTTCAAAATTTCCCCTATTCATCAATTCACATCCTATCCTCTTAACATGTCCAAACTACCCCTAGGCCTTCACATCTTCATAAATTACCAAAATGCTCCTTTAACCTGAGACATTCAAAACCAACACCAAAACCTCGAGACATTCTCATGCCTTCCAGGATTAACCATAGACCATGGAAAAGCTTTTGGATACAATTCTAGTTGCTACATTTGCAAATTTCATGTGGTTGATTTATTCAAGGGTATCTCTGACAGTAGTATTTGATCATCAGATCGATGTAATTAACATTGACTAAGGTCAGTTGGGAGAGGTCAAATTTTAAGATACACACATTTGATCAAATCTTCGATTCTGTGGAAAGTCATTCCAAGTTTCTAGAATCCACGTGCCTTCCCTCTTTACCTCCATAGAGGTAGGGATTAGTAGCGTGCACATAAAACAAGCAACAGCAAAACACAAAAAGTAACAAGCATGAAGACAATTCCCCTCGTGTCTTCCACACCCTCTTACATATTCAATGTTATATTTCTTTCAGCAGTTTCGAGTCTTTTGACTTCTTAATTCTATTCTGTCAAACATTCCATGCGTACAAAATACATTGCAACTTCATATTTTATGGTGTAAAAGGGATTTCTGATCTGTTTCTTAGAAATCCTGTAACTTCTCTCCTTTGCTGCCATATAAACATAGGTGCTCCTAAGCTCTTACTGGATTTTCTTGTCATTTATGTGTTTACAGTTCCTGATCCTTTCTGCCATCAGTTGCTCCACATTTGCAGGCTGAAACCACCTTTTGTCTAGTGTTTTTAATAGACCGTCCCGTATCTTAGCAATGAAATCACAATTAATGGATGAATGATCTGTGGACGACTTCTAGCCACAAGCAATGCAGGATTGTGAGGCCATTTATTGTGGTTTAATGTTGATTTTGGGATCTTACCAACATCCCCTTTTGCTGTTGCAGGAAATTCCTGCCTCCTGCTGGATCAGATGATTATGTCTGACTCGAAATATTTTTTGAGTCTTAATACACACAGGCTTATCAGAATGAACACGTCATTTAATATTATGGTTCTCTTGAATGAGAGTTGAAAACTTTGAAGATCTATGTGCAGTGAAGCTACTTCCCAAGCCAAAGAGTCATCTACCCAAAAGTCCACCCTTTTCACGGATTGATGCTAGCTAGGGCGATACTTATCCTCGAATATGGGAACACTGGAAAATTCTGAAGGACGATTCACTTGTTATCAATGTTGCCGACTTGGCCATTTTGCATATTGATGCTTAAAAATAACGTAAACATAGAGTTTCACATTAGACAACTCACTGAAGCCCAAACTGAATAAAAGTTGCATATCCTTAACGATAGGACTATGATGCTGTTGAGCAGTCTACCGACTTTAATGTTGTCTTCCCTTTTGTGTCATCAGCTTTGGCCATCCTCATGACCTTGCTGGGCCTTCAGTGGAGAAGTTGTGACAGGTGTAACAGTCCTGCATTCCTTAATCATTTTCTAAACAAGTAATATTTCTAGGATTAAACCATTACTCAGATCCAAATGGGTGGTCCAAATTTGCCTTAATCTTTGGATAGTTCAGTAAGGCAAGCTATAAATAAAAGAGACACCATGCCATTCTCACATAGAAGCATAAATAAATTGAAATAAACTTTTTATTCATTATTACACATGTCCAAGTACAAGTTTAAATCTATGTTTTTATGTTTAATTTGTGTATTTTTACTTATGGATATAATTTTCTATTTTAAGATTATTATCATATTTGTGTTGAATTTTGTCCATGCCAGAGATATGTCCAATATTGGGCAAGGCTGGGCTGGCGTGGATCCGGTTGGGGATCTCTATCCATCCGATCAATTTTTGGCCAACTGATCTTGTGAGTATCAAATAATAATAATAATAATAATAATAATAATAATAATATGTATACTTGATTTGACAATTTAATGGATAACAGGAAATTTTACATAAGTTAACTTGGTGTTTGTAGAAAATATTATAAAGATATTAACTAAAATAATAATAACAATAGATTGACTTCTTTGAAATATAAAGCCTGTTGTTATCTTAATCACTTGACATTTGGGTTATACTTGTATATTAAAGGAGATGCTAATAAGGTGTATGCGTACCTTGCACACTACTTTAACAAAACGTTAACTTTTAGGGGACTTACCTATAAAACACCTTGGAGTTGTACACTTTACCCAGCTGTGCAGCAGCACGTAACCCCTTACCTTAACCCCCAACTTTCACTTATTGAAGGGCTTTTGTGATATTTTCCAAAAGTTTGGATGAGTCTTCCAGCACATACCGCCGCCCTTCTCGTATTCTGTTGTAGCGGGGAGGGATTTAGGCGCTGTATACCCTCCTAAACACTCTAGAGCCTCAGAAACTTTAGCCTCCGTAAACTACATCATACCAGGCCTTGATCAACGGAAGAAAAGAAAAAAAGAAGAGAGGGAAAGAGACAATGGAGTACAAACAATCTTTTCTGCCTTTTTCAGAGCTGTAGAGTTACTTCAGCGGCGCCTTCTTCGGGGATTTACTGTCCATGGATCTCGGCGTATTTTCAGATTTGGGAAAAATCTAGTCGTTAGTAAAGTAGGTCTTCTCAAATCTCCCTCAAGAAAAATATAATATTGAAATTATTGTTTATTTTCTCGATGTACAATATATTAGTAGGAATGTCAGCCTACGCCTTGATTTATGAAAATCCTTCTCTACAATCTTGTAATCTGTCTTTGAATATTTTCTTATTCCCAAATAAATAGCAGTCATGATCTCTCAAATAACTCTAACTGTTCATGTTTATATCATATTAATTCTTGATCTATGACATGCTCTTATTTATTTTATTAGCCTTCCAGACATAATTTCTATGTTTTTCCAACTTCTCTGACATGTGCGTCTACCAGTTTCTGTGGTGTATAAAAAATAATTTTCCTGTCATAGTCAATTACAAGTTCTCTTCGGCTGATCTATTGTTTACTGCACTGGATTGATCATATCTGAGTGCTTATATCTTCAAATTTAATTTTATATCTGATGTCTACACTATTCAACTCTTATGATTATAGTACTTTTACAAAAACTAGTTTACTTACGTTTAAAGTTCAGATTGTTGTAAATCATATAACAGAATCTGAAAGAAAAAATGAGAGGATTAATAACTGTTCTTTGATAAAATTTAATAAATGATGGATCTCTTTTACCTTTATATATATATATATATATATATATATATATATATATATATATATATCTTGAATGACAGCATATTAGTCTCTCCCATATTACTAAAACAGTAATTGTAATTAAAGACTTGATAAATTCTATCGTAAATGTATTCTCTTTAAATCAGCCTCTATGATCAATTATAGTGACCAGATCTTACATTTATTATATTTTTATTACCAATAGATTGCTTTGAACGATCTTGAATGTAAACCTTCCTTCGGATTCTCCCAAGTTATCATAAGATCATTATCCTTTGTATTGACCATACATGCTTGATTATCACATTTTGATGGTTACCTTGGAGGCTCTCTCGTTGATGCTGATATCTTTAATTCTTTTATTTCTTCTCTAAATTGTGAAACTTATCTCAACCTTGGATATCTTTAGTATTGTTATGGTTATAATTACAAATACAGAGTTTCAATTCCTTTGATGCCTTGAAGATTTGAGCAGATACTGAAGAAGGAGAAAATAGGGTTTAGGAATTAGGATGGGATTTGAGCAAAGAGAGCCAGTTAGCTTTGTCTACTACATTTTCATAAACAAATTCCAGCTCTTGAAGATTTAGAGACTGGTTGTTAAATAAAGTTTAGATATTGAGACTTTTGTTGTTTTGATGGAGGACATGGAATTTGTTGTCAAGTTTATTATCGGGTGGTGAGACTTTTCTTATAAATTGTTTATCCTACTCTTTTAGTGATTTGAGTATTTATCTTGTTATTGTTCTCATGTCCAATTACATGCCTTAAATATTGGGGCATGATAGATCTGGAGGCCAATCTCGACTTTTTGTGCCTTTGAGAAGAGCAATCCATGTTGGATGATAACCAACATTGTTAATGATTGTTAGATATGCCTAGGCCCAAAATCACATGGGCAGCCGCAGAAGTTCATTGAGTGGCAGACAAAGTTGAATCAGTGATGGCATCAGATCCTACATGCAAATGGTTTCAGTCTGTTTATATATTTGTACGTACATACATGTATGTATGTGTACATCTACACTGATCTAAGATTTGGTCTCCTTTTTTTCCATTGAGGTTTGAAAGCTTGTCATAGATAAGACCTACTATGTGCATTCCTTACCTTCTTTGGTAGATGCCCTGCTCTAAGGATCACGGTATGCAGAATCGGCCGATTCCGATCCCGACTGGCTGATCTATATAGCAATCGACAAGTGGCGATTCGATTTCAAGGGGAGAATCTGATCCATTAAAGAAAATTAAATAATAATAAGGGCCGGAATTGGCTTGGAATCAGCAATCATGGGGCTGAATCAGCCTAGATTGGCCGTGAATTGGGCCAATCCTGCTCGGATTGTCTCAAAACTTGAACTTCTATCATTTATCCTTTTAATAATATGGTATGTATTGGATTTCTCATATTGAAAAGATCAATTGGTGTTATTATATTGTATGTTGTTGTGTCATTAAAAATTTGTTCATTTATTAAAGCTTTATGTTTAATCCTGAACCCTAATTGACCACTACCAACCGAAATCAATATAATTCCATTAATGCTATTTTCACTTGTTAAAGCTTCTTTCAAATTTCTGATTTTCTTGATTTTTTTTCTCATTTTCAGACTTTTTCAATTTAAAGTTCAAGCCGATCGAAGGATCGGCCTTTTCCCAATAGATTGGCCGATTCTGCCAATCCGATCCCAATCCGGATCGGATCAACGCTGGGCGGTTTCCTGTCCCGATCCGATTCTACATACCTTGCTAAGGATGGGGGAAAACATGGACTTGTAAAGATGATAGCAAGATTAATTCAGAGAGTGGGGGACACCTATGTAATGTTATTCCCTCACAATCCCTTCTTTTGTCTTTCTTTTGGTGGGGGTGGGCGAGTTAATTCTGTCCACACTTCCTTGTACAGGGGATTATTGAGAGCTCTCATATCTTATACTTGTAAATTCCCTTTTCTTTTATACATTTTGTGGTACCATCCACTTTCTAGAGAGAGAGAGAGAGAGAGAGAGAGAGAGAGAGAAATGGTCTCCCTTTCTATGTAGGTATCCATGTGCGCAGTATATATAAAGCTTGCCTTGCATAAGTGTGCATATATATGCGCAAAATACATGAATATTTGATATAGTATGTCTTGGACAGTTATCTATTCTGTGTTGATATTGTTTCCCTTATGGAAAAATTTCTTTCTCCTGATTTTTTTTAAATTTTTTGTAGCTCTTGCTTGTTGTGCATTTGTTCGCAATAGATTGATTCTATTTAGGTACAATTCCCTCCGTAAATAGGCATCCGGTGTCTTGCCTTTTTGACTGTGTAAGTTATTGAGCTAACAACATCTGCCACGTAGCTTTTTTCTGTTTCCTTCAGTTTCAAAAAAATGTTGCTTTCGTATGTGCATAATTCAACTCTTAGTGGATGTGTATTCCTAGCAGTTCTTCACGCAGTTATAATTTATTTCTTGACATATGGAACTTTACAATTTTTTCTTATGAGATAACTTTTCTTTCCGAACTTTGCCCTTTGGCTTAATTGTTTGTCCTTCCTGCATTTCTCAGGTACCTTGTGGGATACATTTCAGATATAATTATTTCATAAAGCGAGATATACAATCTTCTCATAGCATTTTCTGGAGACCAGGGCCTGAATTTTCTGTGTCTATCCCTTCAGTGAATAAACTTAATAAAAATATTATAGTTAGCGATTTATGGGTGAGGAGTAGAGTGGAAGTACCTCCAGTTTATGCATGGGGTACATGGTTGGAGGGCATAGACCCTCCCGCACATATTGAACATGGTTGGCATCAGTCATTGCCTCTAGGTAATTGTGAAACTTTCCTTTATATCACTGTAACTGCTGCCCCTTCTTATCCTTCTGGACACTTGATGATGCTGCCAATGATCAACAGGTGAACTTGAGAGCTCCATAAGTATCGGGACTGATTATTCACAGGCAACACCACTCTTTGATGATCTCACAACCAAGAATAACAACTCCTCTGCACAAAGTATAGAAATGGATGTTAAAGATAATGAACAAGATTTTGCTGAGAGTGAACAACCTGTTGAGGAACCTTGGTTACTCTGCGCTAACGTTGCATCTGAATGGGAATCTTGCGTAACAAGCCATTTGTCTGATCATACAGAAGTTGGTGAACTTGAAGTTCCTACAAAGTCACATCAAGACACTGAAAAAGTGGGAACTGAGAATGAGTACAAACTAATTCATCTTGGCAAACCTGTTGTGGGAACTGAGAATGAGTACAAACTAATTCATCTTGGCAAACCTGTTTCAACTGTCATATTAATTAACTCCTCTGTTTGTACGATGCAAAGGATTGCCATCCTAGAAGATGAGAAGCTTGTAGGGTTACTACTAGAACCAGTGAAGAATAATGTACAATGTGATAGTGTCTATCTTGGTGTGGTCACGGAGCTTGTTCCACATATGGGTGGTGCATTCGTGGACATTGGGATTTCTCGATCATCGCTTATGGGCATTACAGGAAACAGGAAACCATTTGTATGTCCTCCATTTCACAAAAAGATCAATGGGAAGGAAGTCACTGGTTATGTGCTTACTGAAGCAAGTGAACAGTTGGGTATGCATGAGCGTGATCTTTCTTTCGGTGAAGACAGCATAAACCATGAGTTCTTGGAGGTTGAAGATGAGGATGAGTCAGTAGAATTCATGAATGCAGATGCCGAGGAAAATGAGCAGGTGGATGAGCTGAATGTCTCATATGATCTTAAGGCACCTGTGACGAAGGATATGGTTAATTATGACGACAGAGAAGGTGACGTTGAGGACTATTATGAAGAAGATGGACGTTACATGGAACGTGGTTCTGTTGATAGCCTCATATCATTAGTGGCAGAAAGTTCAAATGATACAGAATTATCATACCTCTTTCTGGAAGGCCCGAAACATAGCAGCGACGAGTATGCTGATGAAAGCAAATGGGCTCATGTTTGTAAGGGCACTAAAGTGATCGTTCAAGTTGTTAAAGAGGGATTGGGGAAAAAAGGTCCCGCTCTGACAGCTTATCCACGTCTAAAAAGCAGATTCTGGGTAACGGAACTATTTTGAGCTGTAGCTGCAGTATTTTTTTTTATCACTATCTAACAATTTCTTTTTTTGTTTGTTATGCATATCATTTATTGTTTTTATTTATTCTCTTATCTGTTTTATGTTTCTGTGTCAGCTTGTAAGTCCTGTTTGAGGCCTTGCTATGTGGATGCTTATGTGTTTTGCATGCTACTGCGCATATGAGGTGACTGGGCACTGTCTGTGTTTAGCATGGATGGCAGTACCGGTACCGGTATCATTCGTTGGGTATCGGTACCGGTACGTACTGGCCGGTACCGGCCCGGTATCGGCCGATACTCTTTATAGGCATGGTACCGGTCGTACCGGTATCGGCCGGTACTGCCAACCATGGTGTTTAGCCCTTTTTACAGGGTTCCTGGACTACAGAGTTAGTACATGCGATGCTTTTTTTTTTCCTGTATAGGTTTATGTTTTTTTCTTTTTTTCTTTCTTTTTTTTTTCTTCTTTCTGGGAGTGAAAATCTTTCTACCTTTTGATGGGGGAGGGAGTGCCCCACATGGCTCCACGGAAGTTTAATAACTGAAGGCTGATGACTGCCAACTGGAAGCTGTTGCCCTCCATGGTGATCTTTTGGGAATTTTTGACCTGATCTCAGTCATTGTCATGGTTTTAGTTCACCAGTCTTGATTTTTAATTATAAAAAACTAAGAAGAATAATAAAAAATCATAAAATTTAGAAATTCAGAAAGCTCATGGATTGAAATACCAACACAATGTTGGATTGGGCAGGATCGGCTTGGGATTGGCTGATCCTAGATGATTCAGCCTGATTTTGAGTAGATTTCACCTTCCTTTTCTTTTCATTTTCAGGAGTCATCTGGTTCCCCCCTGAAATCAGATCGGCAGGGCTTGATTCCAATTTGAAGTGGCCAATCTAGGTCAAAACCAGCCGATCTTGCTAACCATGCCCTTGTCTCCGCAATCATAAGGGCTGTTTGGTGTCGCAGCCTAACCTCAACACTCACAAGTAGGTTACTCTTTTGACCCCCCACAGGAAGGGAATCCACGGTCCTAAAACTGAAAAAGAACTAGCATAAGGATGTTGTTCATTTAAAATTTGAAAGAAACAAACACACTATGGTCCTCAATTTAACTCAGGGTGCACTTTGAAATAGGCTGCAAGAGCCCCTAGGCACATTACATTGTGCATATCTATTGTTAATGTTTGATTTGAGTAAATGTATAAACAAAATATTTATCTTTTTAACTTTCTACTTGACTAAAAACGATATGTTTGGTAGGCTGACCGCGTCTTTCTCATGCTCAGTCACCACTACACCACTCACTTTTATAACTTAAACTCATTGACCTTGAATAACTGTGACAATCTAGCTTTTAGGGGTTTAATGTCATGGGACTTATATTATTTAAGGTCAAGATGGCATGGTGTAATTAATATAGATACCCAATTTGTCATGCTTAAAACAAAGCACAACTCATTAGACACTTTTATTTATGCCAATCCACTTCCCAGTCATTCCACATGTAGCCATCTACAGTTATTAAGAGTTGCTCCTAAATGAACATCTCAGTTGCTCAGTTGCATACTCTCATTACAACTCTACATGACACAAGAAATATTCAATCTTTTCATTATTCATAAACTACCCTATGTATGGCATGTTCATACATGTAATTACCTTCTAATTAAAGCGTTGCACATGAGACTTATGGCTTCATCAAATATGCTGAAGCATTTGAACAAAAAGATTATGTTTAGGTTTGAAAAATGGCGTGCTATATGCATATGGACACATAATATGCTCCCAAGTATCAGGACGAAGTGGTGGCTACTACTGTTCAATTGAATTATATTGGGAAGGCTTGTCAATCATCCTTCCTCACAACACCTTATACATCATTTCATAAACTGCAGTCTCCTTTAATTGAAACATCGATATACTGTATGCTTTATTCTCAGCTGAATACACATCAAATCAACTGTTAGGCACTCTACAAAAGTTGGCCAGCATTTCCTCTAGATGGAAGTGTTTCTAAGAATAATCGAAGCTCAAAAATGAAATCAAAGATAGAACAATGTGCAGGGCAAATGGCAAGAGGCGGGGGTCAGGTCTCTGTTGAACCCGAAAATTTTTCATGCAAGATGATGCCATTTGAGCATGCATATGCACATGATTATGTAGGAAATACTACATGGCATATGCTCACATTAGTGTGACCTCACTATATGAAAAAAAATAAAAAAAATATATATATATATATATATATGCATAGTGACATGTTCACATGGGACTATGTTATGCAAAACAAGAAATATATATATGCCTATGATATGAGGGACAATATCAAATGGAGACCCTCTCATGTACATAGGGAAAACATAAAATTACATAAAGGGTAATGGGGGAAGACCCATACCTAGGCCAAAAAAGCCTTGATCAAGGTTCTTACGAAGGCCTAAAACAACCCCAAGTCACCCTTGTATGCTTCCGAAATCAACTCCTAAGTCTCCTTGATAACCCTTGATGGTGAGGCCCAAAGGAGGACCCTAAAATGCAGCAACAAGGATGAGCCAAATGCTGCGAAATGAGGGTCTGAATCAGTCCCGGAATGGACCCAAACCAGTCCCGGAATAGGACCAAAATGGTCTCCAAACCTGCCCAAAATGGTCCCAAATAAAGGCCCAATAGCAAGGGAGGTAGGCCCAATAGGTGGCCCAATAAGAAGGCCCAATAGGGAGCTCAAATGGGCCAAAAACCAGTCCCCAAGGGGCACTAAATCTGCAGGCCAGAGAAGGGGAAAATCTGAAAACCCAAGGAAAAAAATTTCCTAAAGAAGAAAGTGGACCCCTCTCTCCCATGCCCCTTTATTTAAATAGGCCAAGAGGGGGGAGGGGAGAGAGAGGGAACCGGTGGGGGGACCCCCCACCGGTTGGGAACCCCCCACCGGTTCCAAGAGAGAAACCGGTGGGGGGGGAGGTGGATTCCCTCCCTCTCTTTCTTCTTTAAAAAATTCAAATGGGGGGGGGATTAAATTAAAGAAATGGGGGAATTAATGAAGTTCTTAACCCCATTCACATTGGTTAAGAACTCCATGCAAAGCCTTCATTAAAACCCCCATCCTAAACCCCTTTCACACTTGGCCAAAGTCTGAAATTAATGGGCAAAACCCCTTTCACACTTGGCCAAAACCCAAAATCTGAGCAAAGGCTCATTAAGAGCCAAAAAATCAAAAAAAGAAGAAGAAAAGGATGAGGGGGAGGGGAACACCCCCCCACCGGTTTCCCAAAACCGGTGGGGAGACCCCCCACCGGTTCCCAACCGGTGGGGGGTGCAAGGCCGGTGGCCACCCCCGCCGGTTGGAACCGGTGGGGGTGCCCACCGGATCCCCCCCCTCTCTCTTTTCAATGCTCTCTCTCACTCCCTTCTCTCACCCATTGGAATTAAAAAATAAAAAAAGTGAGAAGGGGAGAGAATGTGAACGGTGGCACCCCCCACCGTGGCCCATCCGGTGGCACCCCCCACCGGGCCCAAATTGGGGCCTATAAATAGGGCCCCTTGGCCCCCAACACAACGACAGACAAGGATATACACCATATCCACACTTTCAAAGAGGAGGTCCTGCTGCATTTAAGACCAAATTCGGGTTTTTTAACCCGAGTTTGTTGCGTTCTTTGGAGGGTCTTTTCTATTTCGGGGAGTCTTTCTTCCTAAGGTTCAATCCTAAGGGAAAGCTCTGCCGAATAATTCTTGTAAAATGTCTTCTTATAAGGCGAAGCCCTACTGAAAAGGTTCAATCCTAAGGGAAAGTTCTGCCGAATAATTCTTGTAAAATGCCTTCTTATAAGGCGAAGCCCTACTGAAATAATATCGATCTTTTCATGTCAAATTGTGTGTTTGTGTGTCATTAAATTAAGTAAATAATATAATGTTTTAAAAATTAATATATGTATATACTTAATTTCATAAACTTAAAATTTTATGTACACCCTCAACCTAACCTTGGCCTCACCCCGCATGTAGATAAGATCAAGGATGGCAGTACCGGTACCGGTATCGGTGGGTACCGGTACCGGTACGTACCGGTCCGGTACCGGTCGGTACCGGCCCAAAACCAGTCCGGTACCGGCCCGGTACCAGTCGGTACCCACGGTACCGGTGCTGGCCGTTACCGGTACGTACCGGCCGGTACGTACCGGTATCGGCCGGTACTGCCATCCATGGATAAGATATAGATTCAGAGATAATAATAAAGTCACATATTTAAGTTAAAAATGACCTATAATTAATTAATTAATAAAAATTTATAAAACTATTTAAAAATTGAGAAAAATCAGGAAATACCTGCAAAAATCAGTAAAAATCAGAGATACAACTTAAAAATCATATTGAACCAAATAACCCAAATACTCCTCACATATTTAATTAATTAATTGATTAATCATAAAAAAATCAGTAAAATTAATAAGAGAAATCAATAAAAATCAGTAAAAATCAGTAAAAACAGAGAACCAAATCTGAAAGAATATAAAATTCCTGAAAAAATTAAAATACATAGAACTTAATAAAATTATGAAAATACCCTCACTCATAACAAAAAATCTGTAAAAATCATATAAAATCCTTAAAAATTTCAGAATCTATTTTATACCCAAAATATCTTTAACATAATAAAGATATTGACTCTAAGTCTAAATAATCTAATTTAGGGTAAAATTACCAAAATACCCTTATACACTTAAAAATAACTTCATAAATCTTATAAGGTTTTGAAACCATTAAAACTTGTTCCCATACACCAATATAACCATAACACCCCTATAATTCCTAAATCGTATAATTACAAAAATACCCTTATGGGTTTAAAACACTTGAAATTAGTCTAGATAACTTGGAATCAATCCAAATACCTTGGAACCAATCCAAAGTCATATAAAACTTATCTCAAACCTTGGTAAGGCCAAGGGCTTAACTTAAAATACATCTTCATATTCATATGCATGTGATGCTTGTAGTAGTAGTATTGCATGTTAAAAGGGCATCATACGGACGGTTAATCAAGGATTGTCGAGCGGTTGCTCGACGTAATTAACACTGACCGAGGTCAATGGAGAGAGGTCATATACTCGAATCTTCGCTTGATTCGAAGTCCCGGATTCTCTGAGGGCTAATCCCAAGCTCTCATAGTCCAATAAAACATAAAACCGACCTATATTTCTCTACATAAACAAAAAAACAAAAGATGGATTTTCTAAATAATCCGATAGGAGAGATGCCTAGGTCAGGTCCTGGCGAAGATTGAAAAAATCTTCCGAAACAGTCTCCTACCTCCATATGCACGTAGATTCTCGATGACAGCTTGAAGTCTGCGTGGGAAGGCCGCCACCTCCTCCTTTTTCCCTGCAAAGGTCTCAGCAGGAGGAGCTATTTCTAATTTTTTTTCTGGACTTTATGGATTCCCTTATGTCTTCTATATTTTCTCACTCTAGAATCCCTCCTCTTCTCTCTCTCTCCCTTCCCTTTTCTTCCTCCCCCTCCTCTCTCTTCGTCTCCCTCTGCTCTCCCTCGCTACTGCCGCTGCTGTGGATGGGGATGAAGAGGATGCTGAACCGCTTTTTATAGGAGGTGGGGGTGGTAGCTCCTTTAGGAGGGCAAACTGCCTCACACAGTTGACTTGGTCAGGACCACTAGCAGGCTCACTAAATGGGTTCATTAGCCCAATAGTCGCAGCCCATTAAAGGCACAATAAACCAGGCCTAGTTGCCCTGCACAGCCCATTAACTCTTCCCCTTAATGGCCCGATAAGAATCCATTAGAACTGTCCTAATTAATTAAGCCCATCAAGATTCAATAAAGGGGTTTTATAAATAAACCTTTGTGTTTTCTATCTATATCATTAAATCTGCGAACTTCTAAATTAGTGTTAAATATTTTAGGGTTTAATGACCTGCTTTATTGGACTTGAGAGGTTTCAGTGGGCTGGTTTAAAGGGTTTTAGTGTGGGGTTCTAAGAGGAGTTGGGTTGAGTTTTAAGGGTATCACACATTATGAAATCCGATCTCCATATCCTATGGATTCTTCCCCATGGTATATCACATCTTGTGTTAGCATGGTGGGGCATCTGAGAAAATTCCACGTATTGAAGTGTCTGTGCATGTGAAATGTAGTACCCTCCATTTTGAAATGCTATTGTATCTTGCTTCTCTGCATGTTTCAATTGATCATTTGCATTAAAGAAATCAGGATTGCAGCTAGCTTTAGCACTTCAGTCTTCATGTCTGAGAAAACTTGGACAGATCATATGTTTTTAGTTTTTGAAGTTGTCTGGTCTTCTGAGACTTTATTTTTTGAAATGGAAAACTGCAGATATAATTATTAAATGAATAATGGGTTTCATATTGGTTTTTTTTTCTGGCTTGCAGATACTAAATACTCGATGCAACGGAGTTGGTGTCTCAAGAAAGATCAGCGGAGTTGAGCGTACACGCTTAAGGGTCATTGCAAAAACATTGCAACCTCCTGGTTTTGGTTTGACCGTCAGAACTGTTGCTGCCAGTCATTCCTTGGAGGAATTACAGAAGGATCTGGAGAGGCTACTGTCTACCTGGAAAGGAATAGTTGAACATGCAAAGTCCGCTGCTCTTGCTGCTGATGAGGGTGTAGAAGGTGCTGTTCCTGTACTATTGCACAGAGCAATGGGTCAGACGCTCTCTGTGGTGCAAGATTATTTTAATGACAAGGTTTGAGTAATTGGAATGCACTTAAAATATTTTCCTTTTCATTCACATGTTTCTAGATATTCTGGTTGTGATGCTTTCTACCTCCTCTCAGGTCAATAGCATGGTTGTTGATTCTCCTCAGACTTACCATGAGGTATTCTAGTGAAAGCAAGTAAACTTTTTTGTGGATATAGAAGCACAAGAAAGAGTTGTCCTAACAGTTTATGTTCATCTTGATAATTTGTCTCTTTCAGTTTGTTATGACCTAACATAAGTGGCTCCCTTATGCATTCCCTTCTATGATTACCATTCTTTCTGTCCTGTCACACAAACATGGTGTTAGATTTACATATACCCAAAAAAGACAATTTCTTTGTCATATTCTCAAATTTTATGACAGCAGTTTGGCTGAGACGTGTAGCCAGGTGCTTGTATTTGATGTCTTGGTCTTCTAATGGATTTGTTGCACCTCCCACCCCAACCCACCCTAAAGAAGTTGGCGATCACATTAAATTTTTTAGAGAAGCTTTGAAGCTGGTAGCTCATGTCATTACATTTTGTAATGCATTCCATATTTTGAGAACCACCTAGAGTTGTATATCATGTTTACTATGTCCTAGCTGTCAACAAATTTGCCAATTAGGAGATATTTTTTTTGTTCTTTAAATACTGTGTTTTTGATAATATCATTTTTCTATTCACCTCAGATTACCAGCTATCTTCAGGAAATTGCTCCTGACCTCTGTGACAGGGTTGTGTTATATGATAAAAGAACCCCCATTTTTGATGAGTATGGCATTGAAGAAGAGATTGACAACATTCTGAGTAAAAGGTGAGGATTAGTTTCCCCTCATTCGTTGGTTCATAATATGGCTTATCATCTCATTGTCTGTGACGAGGATCAAGGGGATAATCTTCATTTATCTTCACATTTCATTCTTCTGTTTCTATCTGAATCTCGGGCTATCATCTCAGGTTCTTATTATCTAAAGATTTATACTGATTTACCATAATGCTTGTATCTGTAGGCCTGCACATGTATGTTCCTTTTACACCTGATTTTGTTCTAAACACATCAACAAGTCTCAAATCTCAAGTCTCAATAGAGAACTTGAACTGGTTCTCACTGCTGATGAGTTACAAATGAAAAACCCTGACACGTTCTCCCATAAATCTTACATTATTAAGTTTACTGCTTTACAGGTGCTTGTACTTTCTATGACCTCATTTGGATTACATTGTCTGTTGATAATAGAGAAGTGGACTGTATCTCATTGCTGAAGGGAGGAGTGGAAAGCTCTTTTTTAGAATGCATGCCTATTATAGTGATAGCTGGGATTGACAGAACCTACAGGATCACAGATGCACCATTATCATTACCAAGCCTTATCAATGTTGGATGGTGAAGGACTTCAAAAGTCCAAACACAAAGATGTTTCACTAAGCTTTCTGGCATTTTTAGCCTAATGTCAAATCCTCACTTCTTGTGCTAGACTCATGGCATGGGCCAGTTGGCAGCCATTTGAGGAGCTTCCATTCACAGGTGTCATGTTGTCAGTGTGGCTAGTTTTTGGTCAGTGCCACCACCTGTAGAAGTGCATTGCAAAACAGATCTAAGCATGTAAGAAAGTATGTGTCATTTTGAGGGCAAAGAACAAGTATACTATAAGTGTTATGCCTCACTGGAGTACTTTGAATTGCTACCTCGTCCTTTGTTTTCCTTGGGTTTTCCTCTACTTTTTCATCCCTTAGAATGGGTGTTCTTTTCCTGATTGGTGCCTTTCTTGCTATTGAACCAAACCATTTACCCAAGACTCGTTTGGGGTGAAGAAGTCCAGAACTAATGTAGGCAGGGGTAGCTCATGAATGCCTGGTATGTCATGAAATGGTTTTTGCCAGTACCTATCCTTATGACAAACCCGGGTAGAGTTGTCTGGCAGGCAGTGCTTTCCTGAATCACGAGGCTAAGCGGGGAGAACCCAGTGAGCAAGCCGTCTCTGATATCATGTTACTCAACTGAACTATCAACCCAAAACTCGAGTTGTGGATGGAGGCCCAGAACTTATATGGGTGGGGACTGGCTCATGAGTACTTGGTGTGGGTTAAATGTCTATTTCCAACAGTTCTCTTGCTTTATCCTCTCTGGATGTTGTGTAAACTTCTTTTTCAAGTTTCATTGATGATCAACATTCGACCTCTCATACTAGTCTTTAAGTATTGTTTACATATGTAGGCACAAGCAATGTTATATCAGCATCTCTCATGGAGAAGATGTTTTCCAATGAAAGAAAATTTCATTGTGTCCTAGACGGTACATTCTGCAGTAACGTGAAGTGGCCAAGATGATAGGTTCATTTCAAGACCCTGATGTTATCTTTCGTGCTAAACTTTAAATGACCTCAGTATGCAAACTCTTACCATGTCCCCTAAATTTATAGTTTTGTCCTGGGTGCTAATCCATCACATTAAAACTCACTCTCCCTCAACTGAGACCTTGTGGAGTATATTGCATGTGACAAAACCTCTTGGTTTGTGGAAGGGGGAGGTTTTAGCATTCTGAGCAAGTGGCTATTGTGCAATGAAAGTAAGGTTGAACCGAATATGAGTTGAAAAGGTGGGTTAGTCCAGTCCCTTGTTGGGGGAGAATTCTGGGCTTTAAGGAAAGCCAAAATGTGAACCAGTGTTGAAACAATCTGCAAAAGGTTGATGCTGGCGAGCTGTCATGTCATAAATAAAGAATTAGTCTTACAAACCGAATCCATGGGAAACCAGCCAATCGATGCCTGACTGGCTGGTTGGGACTTTGATACACAACAGGATCAGGTCAGGCTGATCCTGACCTGGTCTCTGGTCGTCAAATTCACCACCCCAAATGATGTTAAAACACACATAAAAGATATCCACAAAGAAATAATGTTTCATATTCATTTATATTTCTCTTGGGTATGACCGAATATTTCAAATAATTCCCACTCTTTTTCCCCCCATACTGCAATTATTTCTCCTCAGAGGTTACCTTAACATTATTCTCATTCTTTCTTTCTTTTTAGAGTTCCACTTGCCAATGGAGGTTCACTGGTGATTGAGCAAACTGAGGCTCTTGTTTCTATTGATGTGAATGGAGGCCAGAGTGTTTTTGGCCAAGCTACTTCTCAGGCAAAGGCTGTCCTAGATGTCAATCTTGCAGCCGCAAAACAAGTATGTTCAAGTTATACTTTGATCCCAGCTTCAAATGGAGATCAAAAGATGATGATGAAAGGAACTAGAGCTTAACTCTTATGTTTTTTTTTTTGAAGGTGACAAAGTCACATTTCGCTATTGAGAAAAAAAACTATGTCGTATACCTTGAATTGCTTTTGAAATTAAAGTTAGGCATAATGTTTGTAGAACTTGTCTTTTGACTAATATTTGTTCTTATTTCCTTAACTCTAATGTTGTATGCCTTGAATTGTTTTCTGAAGCTGAAAATTAAACTCAGGCATAATGTTTGTGGAACTTGCCTCTTGACTAATATTTTGTTCTTATTTCTATATCTTGGTATTGTTTATCAGAGGATGGGGGGAGGGAGAAAGATTGGAGTTTACATAGTTTTGTAGATATGCCATCTATGATTTGGCAGCCAGGCTTCTGATTGAGGTCTCTCGCTTTGGTACCGTTAAGATCAGAAATTGATAAAAAAATAAAGTTCTCTCTCATAAAGATTATGAATGGGGCATTGACCCTACTTGTGGCTCAACTTGATGCTTTCATTTGCTTTCTTTTCTCAATTAAGTGAAACTGTTGTTGATAACTGTATCAGCATGCTCTGTCTACCAAGTTGTTTCACATTTTCCTGTTAGATTTTACTGAAAACAGGATTACATTGTGTGTTTCCAGAGAGGAGAAAACCTCCCATCATTTTTTTTTAGAAGGTGACTGAAAATCACAATTCTATTGATAACCAGAAAATGGTAGTACAAAGGGATCCCAGAAAACACAGATCAGACCTTAGTAGGACATGCCCCTAACCAAGTCTTAAACACAACACAAAATTAACATACAAAAACTTAGCTACATAGGGTCTGATTTATCAAGAAAATAAAGCAGACTACCAAAAATAGTGATCTCAACATAGGAAACTCCTCCACTGCCGAGCCTTCTGCATAATACCCGAACATTCCTCATTGATAATATTTGCTACTCTACCCCACTCCACCCAGTTAAAAGTAATCTTCAGCAATTCAATGGCACTGTGTTGAACCCAAAAATAATCTCATATGCAGATTTGCATTGTATGAATATACATATAGGACGCATGCTCGCGTCGATGTGAGATTCCCATAGGAGAATACACATACATAGGCATGACGATATGTTCATGAAGGACCATGTCATGCAAAATAAAATGTATGCCTATGATATAGGTGAATACTAAAAATCCATAAGAAACCATGGGTTCACATTACGAGGGCAATGGGGTAGAGAGCATACCTAGGCCAACAAGGCCTTGATCAGATTTTTCAAGGGAGCCTAAGGCAGCCCCAAGTTGCTTGCTTCGGCTTCCGAAATCGACTCCCGAACCGCCCTTGCGATGCTCGATAGTGGGACCCAAAGGGAGACCCCAAATGCAGCGATAAGAGGGACACCGAACGCTGCAAAATAAGGGTCAAAATCAGTCCCAAAGTGGACTAAAATCTGTCCCGAAATGGGGTAAAATCAGTCCTAGAACTCCCCCAAAATGGCCTCGAAATGGAGGCCCAATAGTGGGAGAGATAGGCCCAATAAGTAGCCCTATGGGTGGGGTCAATATGAGGCCCAATAAGCCCCCAAATGGGCCCAAGTTCAGTCCCAAAGTGGGCTGAAATCTGTCCCGAAATAAGGTAAAACCAGTTACGGAACTTACCTAAATCAGCCCCGAAACGGAGGCCCAATGTCGGGGAAGATAGGCCCAATAAATGGCCCAATGGGGGAGCCCAAAAAGAGGCCCAATAGGCACCCCTAACAGGCCCAAACCAGTCCCGGAATGGGGCCAAAATGGTCTCCAAACTTGCCCAAAATGGCCTCAAATGAAGGCCCAATAACAAGGGAGGTAGGCCCAATAGGTGGCCCAATAAGAAGGCCCAATAGGGAACTCAAATGGGCCAAAAAACCAGTCCACAAAGGGCACTAAATCTGCAGGCCAGAGAAGGGGAAAATCTGAAAACTCAAAGAGGAAAAATTGCCTAAAGAGGAAGGTGGACCCCTCTCTCCCACTCCCCTTCATTTAAATAGGCAAAGAGGAGGGAGGAGAGAGAGGGGGAACCGGTGGGGGGAGCCCCCACCGGTTGGGAACCCCCCCACCGGTTTCCCTCTGGGAAACCGGTGGGGGGGAGGAGGAACTCTCCCTCCCCTCTTCAGATTTTTTGAAATTTAAAAGTGGGGTGTTTTAATGGGAGGATTAATGGGGGATCTTAACCCCATTCACACATGGGTTAAGAAACCCATGTGGAACCCTCCTTAAATCCAATCCCAAACCCCTTTCACACTTAGCCCAAACCTGAAATTAATGGGCAAAAACCCCCTTTCACACTTGAAATCTGAAAACAAAAGGCCCAAAGCTCATTAAGAGCCAAAAAGAGTGGGAAAGGAGGGGAGCATGGGGAGGGGAGAACCCCCCCACCGGTTTCCCAAAACCGGTGGGGGAGACCCCCCACCGGTTCCCAACCGGTGGGGGGCCCAACCGGTGGCCACCCCCCCACCGGTTGGAACCGGTGGGGGTGTCCACCGGGCCCCCCCCCCCCTCTCTCTCCCCTCAATGCTCTCTCTCACTCCCTTCTCTCACTCATTGAATAAAAAAATAAAAAAAGAGAGAAGGAGAGAGATTGGGTCCGGTGGCACCCCCCCACCGTGGGCTCATCCGGTGGCACCCCCCATCGGGCCCAATTTGGGGCCTATAAATAGGACCCCATGGTCCCCAATTCAAAGAGACACCACAAGCATATGAGCTGCCCATATACAAGGGTAAAATTGTGAGGGAGAGTGCTGCCCGGCTGAAGACCAAATTCGGGTTTTAAATCCGGATTTGCTGCGATTTCGGGAGGTCTTTCTTTCGTCCCGGGGAGTCCTCTCTCCTAAGGTTCAATCCTAAGGGGGAGCTCTGCCGGATTTTTTCTGTAAAAGCGCCTTGTTATAAGGCGAAGTGTTGCCGAAATAAAATCAGAATTTCTGTGCTTATGTGTGTCATTTAAATTTTATAATTATCATATTTTAAAATAAAAAATAATAATATGTATATATTTTCCTAAAACTAAATAAAATTGTGTACATCCACGACTTAACCTTAACCTCACCCCATAAATAAATAAAATATAAATTCAGAAATCTGCATAAAATCATAATTAAGCCCCAAAGATAATTTATAATTAATTAATTAATGAAAATTCATGAAATTAATTAAAAATCAGAAAAAACCAGGAAAAATCAGTAAAAATATGTATAAAACCTGTAAAAACCTGAAATATGATATAAATCATAATAAATTCAAATACCCTTATATGTATTTAATTAATTAATCAGCTAATTAAATTAATCATAAAAAATAGATAAAATTAATAAAATTAATAAAAAAAATCAGAGAATTAGAAATCTGAAAGAATGTTAAATCATTAACCATATACCTAAAAACTTAATGTGAAAATTACGAAAAACCCTCATACGTTTAAAAATCGATTCCCTATCTCCCATAAAACTTGAAAACCTCTAAAACTCACTTCTATATGCTTATAAGCTGATATATTTCCATAAAACCCCCATAATTACGTAAAAACCCCTGAAGATGAATAATTGCGAAAAAACCCCCTGTGGGACCAAAAATTGGGAATTAATCCACGTAAATTGGAATCAATCCTAATAACCGGGAACCAATCCTAAACCATATAGAAATTGCCCCCGAACCGGGGTGAGGCTAAGGGTTCAATCTAAAATATGCCTTCATATGCATATGCGTGCGCTGCCTATAGTAGTAGTTGTGCATGATTAAGGGCATCATACGGACGGTTAATCAAGGGTTGCCGAGCAGTTGCTCAGCGTAATTAACACTGACCGAGGTCAGTGGAGAGAGGTCATATACTCGAATCTTCGCCGGATTCGAAGTCCCGGATTCCCTGAGGGCTAATCCCAAGTTCTCATAATCCGATAAAATATAAAACCGACCTATAATCCTCTAGATAAACAAAAAAAAATGGATTTCCGAATAGTCCGACATAGGGAGGATAGATATGCCTAGGTCAGGTCCCGAAACGTCGAAGGTTTTTTTTCCTTCGCAAATAGAGATGGCACGCCCGGTGGGACCACTCTTTCCCTTCATCTCTCCGTCCGGTGATGCCCTCACCATAACTCTACTACTAACTTTGCCATGTCTTATGCAGGTGGTTGAGTCTTCCACCCGACTGGATAGCAATGGCAGCAAGGGTCATATATGGACCCCTCGCGGTGGCAGCCCACGTCCAATGTGGGTATCTCACCGTGCCGACCAGCTTCGGCGATTTCCCCGCGGTAGTGGGGTCTCCATATTTCCTGGGAGTAGTCCCGGCGCCGGAATCAGTTCCGGCAGAAGCGAAGAAGCGCGCCTCCCGCGCGAAGGAGGCCAACGGAGGTGGGAGGCGACAAGTCGTCTACACCATCAATACCATTACTGCATCCCATGCTTCCTCGTCCAGCAGGAGGCAGAAGAAAAAGAATGCTTCCCCGAGTCCCTCCCGGACCGGGAAAACAATATTGGTTGCGGACCTGCGCATTCGCTTAGATGGCGGTGAACCAATCATCCCCAGAACTCAGCATGTCCCGACGGTCCCGGTTCGCAACCGTTTTGGGATCCTTCCAAAGGTTTGCCAAGATGTGGCAACCTTCAAAAAGAAAAAGAGAACGCAAAAAGCCGTGGTTCATCGGCCTGCGTACATTACATCCCGACAGACAGGGGGCAATACTATACCCCGAGCGCAGGATGATACTATTCCCCAAAATGGGGGCAAACGTCAGGGGGGTCATGCGCCCCGCCTGAAGAAAATATGGGTGACCAAAAAGGAGGCCCGCGAAATCCGCAAGGCTAGGTTTACCCTAGCAGAGCAGCAACCTCCCATACCTGCAGAGCCGGTCAGGGAGGTAAATCATCCATCGACTCGGCTTCATCATAAGCGAAGCCGAGGAAAGAAGGATACTCGTGGGAAGCAAGAACCCGCCCAAAAGCGGGCTTCGGTCTTCGAAAGACTCGGTGCGCTGGTACGGCCAGCACAGAGGAGAAGAAGGACCGCCCGCATGAAGGATGATGGCATTCGAATATACACCTGCTATACTTCCAGCACAAATCGGCAGCCTTCTCAATCGGAAGAGCTGAACAATACTGCGGGGATAATGCAAAGAGGTGGGCCAATTACCCGCCAAATGGAGCAAGCTATGCGCCTGCTGGGCCAAGTAGGCCAGGGGGCAGAACCATCCCAAATCAATGAAGGTGCGGCCAATGCCCAGGAGCCTGGAGTTGTGCAACTGCCGCAGGAACAACCGCAACCTCAGACTCTTGAGGAAATTAGACAGGAAAATCAACAATTAAAGGCCTTGTTGTATGGCCTGATACAGAATAAGGTTTCACATCCATTACCAACCTGTATATCACAAGTACTTTCCATGAAATTTGCATTCTTCACAATATTCTTTCAAATCGGAGGCAAGTTATAAGTTCTTGAAGGATAAAAAGTCCATTTATTGTCGTCACAATAATAAAGCTCCTTTATAATAATAGCCCACAATGCCTCTGAACACTCTCCCCTTCTCCCCAACCATTTCATTAATAAAGCTTGATTGAAGGTGGCAACTCCACATAGACCAATACCCATGGATGGCAGTACCGGCCGATACCGGTACGTACTGGTATCGGCCGGCACCGGTACCGTGTGTACCGACCGGTACCGGGCCGATATCGGCCGGTACCGGATTGGTTTTGGGCCGGTACCGACCGGTACCGGGCCGATACAGGCCGGTACCGGACCGGTACGTACCGGTACCCACCGATACCGGTACCGGTACCGGTACTGCCATCCTTGGCAATACCTCCTTGTTCCTTACTTTTGCATACATTACTCCACTTGATTAAATGAAAACCTCTTTTCCCCTTTTTACCTTCTGACAAAAAAAAAGAGCTTCTGATTGATTCAATAGTCTTCTCCACTGACCTTGGAATTTAAAAAATGGAAGCAAAGTAGATGGCCAAAGAAGAAATGACAGATTTAGATAAGATCAATCTCCCTCCGTCTGAGAGATATCTACCGTTCCATCCTTCCAACCGATCTTCAAATCTCTTGATCAACACATCCCAATCCCTAACTCTAATTGCCCCATCCGACAAGGGCAATCCGAGGTATTTGATTGGGAAAGAATTAATTCTGCATTGCAAAGAATCTGCAATTTCTTGCAACCTGTTTTATGCCATATGTATACCCACAATTTTAGATTTATCATAGTTAATTCTCAAGATAGCTTCCACCAAAACCAGCAGGTTTTTGATATTCTGAATTTCCTCATTACTTCCGGATGTAAACAATAAGGCATCATCCACGAACTGAAGATGGGATAACAAAATATTGCTTCTACCAATACTTAACCCTTCAATCAATCCTTGATTAACAGCCTTCTCCGACATAGTAATAAAAAATCTGCCCAATTAATAGGAAGTGCAATGGTGATATAGGATCCCCCTGCCTTAGGCCTCTCGAGCTCTTAAAATAGCCGCACGGTTCTCCATTGACCAAAATAGAAAATGAAGATGAAGAGATACAACTCATCACCCATTTAATCCATTTGTCATTAAAACCCATAAGATTCATAGTTTTTTGGAGACAATCCCAGCTTATTCTGTCATAGGCCTTTTCAAAATCCAACTTGAGGCCTTTTCAAAATCCAACTTGAGGATGACACCTCTCTTATTCCTACACTTGTAATGGTGGATTGCTTCAAAGGCTGTCATATAATTATCCAATATGAATCTTCCTTGCATGAAAGCTGATTGATTTATCCCCACAATCTTGTGAATAACTTTTTTGAGCCGAGTAGCCAAGATCTTGGTAATGATTTTATAACACTTATTTAGCAAACTAATTGGACGGAAATCCCCCAATCTTTCAGCACCTTCAGATTTCAGAATAAGGACAATAAAAGTGGAGTTGAAAGCTTTGATCTTATCCGGACTATCATAGAACTCTTGAACAACATTGAGCATTTCTTCTTTAATTATATCCCAACAAAATTGATAAAACCCAATGGACATTCCATCATTGATTTAAGATTCCTTTCAAAGGAATGTTTTAAGACTCTCTAACGTGCCTATACCAGGCTTCTTCTCACAGATCCCTCCCGCTTCAGCATCCATCTATCTTTAGGATGGGAAGGGAATTGGGATAATTGTAAATTAGTCTTAAGTATGAAGCATGCTTTTCTCCACCATTTTTATTTCTTGTGAATATGTAAATATCTTTGGTTTTCATTCCCTTGATTCATCCAGTGGTTACTTTTGCTTATATGATGCACTAGGTAAATGTTATGCTTGAAACATCACTTGAAACTGTTAGGAAGGAGGTACTAAATAGTTCTGTTTCAGATTGCACGGGAACTACAGCTGAGAGATATGGGCGGTATTATAGTGGTTGATTTCATCGATATGGTCGATGAATGTAAGTAAATGATCCTTTTGAAGATTTATGGATATGCAGTAATATATGGCTGAAATAATCTGTGGCTGCAGATTTCGTGCACTAAAGCTTTCATGAATCATGAATGCAGTTGCTCACTGTTTTCTTATTTTGCATTGTGGATATCGGATTGACTTGGTTTTTTGCATATCATGATTTGACTCTATTGCAAACAATGCCAGATAGAACTTCTGTTAAACTGCTTTTTATTATTCACTTAGTCTTCTTTACAGAGGATTATTTATAAAGTCTATTTACATTAAAAAAAACTGTTTGTTACTCAGGATTGCAGAGGGATGTTTTATGGGAATGCTTCGTTTCATTAGTATTAATCAAATTAAGTGGTCTGTTGAAGCATGTAAGCCATGTCTCTGGTCAACGGTGGAGCTATTGAATTTTCGTTGGAGGGGCCTATTTGAGTGTTCAGAGAGTCCTAAATCCCAAGGTTTTGTTTATAAACTTATAAAAGGAATGTGTGTGTATGTAACTATGTATGCATACATATCGAGGAAAAAAGTCCTGTTGCATATTAACAGGAACTTTTTTCCTATTAACATGTAATAGGAGGGTTGTCGGATTAAATCCAATGACTATTGTTGGCCGGGTTGTGAGTCATCTCTCCGCCCAGCGCAGATGATAAAATGTCCTAAGAAGGAAAGGATGCTGCCCACCAGTTGCATTGGGCGGTCAAATGTGCCACCAATAGCCTGGCGCAACCCACCCAGTGCCAGACAGGATTCTCCGATTCCCATCCATAATTGGGTACGAAATCTTCCATTCAGTGACACGACTGACTGCTTATCATGATTTCACTGTGATCCAGCAGCTAGGAATACTCCTCAACATTTCTGCCCTCTGAATTTGCAGCATAGAAGGCTCCACACCAGACAAAGGGAATATTTTTTAATCGTCCGATCATATGTTTGTGTGATCAAAAGCATATTAAGATTGTGATTTACGTTAGTTATGCGAAATCCATCCTCTCTCCCTCTCTGTGTATATTTATCTGTGTGTGTGTGTGGTGGGCTTGGGTGGGGGGAACTCCACTTTTAAAGGAGACCAGCAATTTCTGTTTATTGGACCAGAACCCTTTATGTTGGGAAGAAGTTCCACGTGTGCGTGTGCGTGTGTGCACAAGCCAATTCAAGATTTTCTTTCCCAGACATGAGAATCGTGCATGCAAACATACACACACAAGGTTCCATGAGAAATTACCTAGTATATACCTTTTAAGGGATAAAGAGAAAATGTATCATGGTGTAAGAAAGTTTCATTTTTGAGTATGCTGCTTTATGGTCTGGTTAAGTAGGAAGTTCTTGTTTGTGCTGAAAAGTTTCCATGGAAGAAAATCTGATTTCACCAACTGTGGTCTCAGATTTTTCATGAAAATTGCTTTTAGCTTATATGGAACAGAGTTGTCAAGGCAACATAAGGCACTTTTGGAGAGGCTAAGTGCTTGGGCGTAATGCGGTGTCTGTCTGGGCAGCATCGTGGTATGCAGAATCAGCCAATTCTTATCCAGATTGGCCAATCTGGATCGGAATCGATGGGTGGCGATCCAATTTCAAGGGGAGAATCTGACCCCCTAAAGAAAATTAAATAATAATAATAAGGGCCAGAATCGGCTTGGAATCAGCCGTAATTGGGATGAGTCGGCCTGGATCGGCCATGAGTCAGGCCGATCCTGCCTGGATCGTCCGATACATGTCCGATCCAGCTGATATGAGTTCAAAGCCTTGAACTTTTATCATTTATCCTTTTAATAATGTGGTATGTATCGGATTTTCATTTTGAAGGGATTAATTGGTGTTATTGTATTGTATGTTGTTGTGTCATTAAAAAATTGATCATTTATTAAAGTTATATGTTTAATCCTGAAACCCAATTGACCACTATGAACCCAAATCAATATAATTCCATTAGATTTGATTGGTTAGTATGCCATTTTCACTTTTTTTAAAGCTTCTTTCCAACTTTCTATTTTTTCTTATTTTTCTCATTTTTAGAATTTTTCAATTTAAAAATTCAGGGCGATCCAAGGGTCTACCATTTTCCCAGTGAATTGGCCAATTCTGTCGATCCGATCCTGATCCAGATCGGATCGACACCAGGTGATTCCCTGTCCCGATCCGATTCTCCATACCTTGGGCAGTATCTTAGGCATCCCCTTGAAAACTACGCACATACATCACTAACATGACATTCACAATATATATTGTAAATGTACTAATTACATATTTTTAAGATAAAAACTACTAAGAAATAGCACCAATATCACACTGTGGGAAATGTGAGGAGAACCACCCTCTTGCTTAACCCTTTTTCTTTTGTGTCTGTGTGCTTGTTGAACCAAAAAAATTTCATACACATGTGATAGTTTTTTTTTTTTTTTAAGATCTAAGTATGTATGTGCATGTGTTATGCAAAAGAAAAGATATATATACATACAATAAAGAGAGGAGCAAGAATACCTCGAAATCTGCAGCAATGCAGTCCCTTATATGCTGCAAGAACAGTCTCCAAAACCAGCAAGAAAAGGCCTCTAACCAGGGCCAAAACCAGCAAGGAAAGAAGCCTCCAATCAGTAGCAAACCTGCACCAATGTAGCCTCCAGCAAGACGAATCGACAGCAAGAAGAAACACCAACGGCAGCAGCAGGGGAGCAGCCGGCCAGCAGGAGGAAACCGCACGTACAGAGAGAGGGAGGAACCGCAGGGTTTGGCCGGTCCTAGGCCCCACTGCTGGTTCTCTTTTAAAGGAAAGAGAGAGAAGGGATAGAGATAAAGGATGGGGGGGATAAATACAAAAAAAGAGGGGGGGAGATAACTATCGAAAAAAAAAAAATAGAGGAGAGAAGGAGGGACCGGCCGGCCTCCCCTGTGGGATCCGCCGGCTTCCCATCCTTCCTCCATCTCTATCCGATCCCATCCCCCCTCCATCCCTGTCTCTCTCCATCTCTATCCTCTCTCTCCCTCCGTCCCTACCCTCTCTCTCTCTCTCACCCGCATGCATCCACCCCCCCCCCCCCCCCGGCACTGGTGGGGGGTGCCATCGGCAGCTAGGCCTGCCCCCCCTAGCCGATGCCTAGTAGGCCTGCCGCAGCACAAGAAGACGCCCCGGCAGCCTCCAACTCCAAGTCCCGCATGCTGCAAGAAAAAGAAAGAAAAGGAGCTTGTGATTTTTTTAAGGCTTGTATTATTTTGGGGAAGAAATTTAGGAGGGTTTTTTTTCCTGTAAATTTATGTGATTCATATGAAAAAAAAAAGACTTGTATGCTGCACTCAACTCTGCTTATTTTCTATTTACTTTTAAGTTTTTTTAGATGGTTAATCAAGGGTTACCAATCATCGATTGGTGTAATTAACACTGACCAAGGTCAGTGCGGAGAGGTCAAGAACATGGATCCATGATGGATCTAGAAGTCATTTAGACTTTAAGGATTAATCTTAAAAGTCTATTTAAAAGAAAAGAGAACATGTTTTCAAAATTTAAAATTCTCTTTTTAAATCAAGATTTCTACAAAGAATTTCAAATCCAACAAAGATTTTTCAAATCAAAGGATTTTTCAAACAAAGGAGTCTTACAGATTTGGCACGCCCGATGGGACTATCTCCTTCCCTTCATCTCTCCATTCAATAAGGCACCTATAAGGACAAACCTAACTTTCCCTGTTTAATATAGGTGCAAGAAGATTCAAACTTAATGGCTGCCAAAGTTACCTACAGTCCTTTGGTCGTGGCTACCCATGCACAATATGGGTATTTGGTGCCGACATCCTTCGGCAATTTCCTAGCGGTGGTTGGATCTCCTTATTTCTTAGGGGTGGTTACTGCACCGCAGTCCCCTTCCGACAAAGAAAGTAACAACTGGGCGCGCTTCCCGCGTCCAAAAGAAGAACAATAATGGCAGACCCGGCCGGATGTATGCTATTAACTCAATTCACATCAAGCCAGTCTCCTCTTCCAACAGGAGGCTAAAGGAGAAAATTGCAAGCCCGTCCATAACGGGAAAGGCGATCCTGGTCAGCAATCTCCGTATTCGTCTGGATGGTGAAAAGCCGATGATACCCAAGATGCGTCATGTTCCATCGGTTCCTGTTCAGAACCGATTTGGTGTATTCTCGAAGGTTTGTCAAGATAAAGCAACCTTCAAAAAGAAGACTAGAAAGTCAAGAGCTCCCAGCTAGTGGGGGCAGAAGATGCAAACAAGAGCTTTAGATCAACCAGAGCAAAGATTCCAGGAAAATGCAAGCATGCCTTTAAGAAGAAACAACCCTGTGGAGGACAGAAACCTCCAATTGAAGCAAATCTGGGTGACCAAAAAGGAAGCCCTGAAGATTCGCCAAGTTAGGACTGCCCTAGCTAGGCAAATGCCTCAAAAGCTTAATGAGCTAGTGAGGCAAAACACAAAAGAAGACTTCTGACCTCGTTCCTCGCGAGGTCAGAAGAGAAAAGGGGCCTATAAGGCCAAAAGACAACAACCAAATCAATAGAGGACTTCGGTCTTCTCAAGACTGGGGGCACCATCTCCCCAAATTCTTAAAAGAAGAAGAGCCACGCAGGTGACAGAAGATGGCATCCGGGTATATACCTGCTATGCCTCAAGCACAAGCAACATGTTAAATCTGTTGCCGGAAGACCCTGTTGAGATTGCTAGTATAGCTCAACGGGATGGACCTTTGATGAGGCAAGTAGAACAGGCCAGACAATGGCTCAACCAGAGGAACATGGGAACCAATCCACAACCTCAAGAAAGTGGAGCTGCTGCCGCAGAAAGCGAAGGTGAAGACGGGTTAAATGCCCACGAAGCAGATCCTGGTCCAGAACAGGTCAATCTAAATCAGCCCCTGACTATGGAAGAAATGAGGCTGGAAAATCAGCAGCTCAAGACCCTCTTATTGGGTCTTGTGCAGAAAATAGAAGGGCAACAAAGAACAATGCAGGTGAATGAGCCTCCTCCAAGGGCCGACCCCATGCCAGCTATGATTAGGCCTCAAGCTCCAGGTGTTAACTTCGTCCCAGATGAAGCTATAGGAAATCGGGGTGAAGAGTCGAACCATAATGCTTAGCAGTCCAATGCTTCTGCCGAAGATGTTGCGATGTCCTAGAAACACCTCATTGAGCAAATAGTGGAAGCTAAAATGGCCGAGCAGCGTGACGGGATAAGTACCTTCGACTTATACAAGGTACCGTTCCCCGTTCATCACCTGTTCAAGAAGCTACCTCCTAGTCATGTAAAACGTCCCAAGTTCACAAGATATGGCGGGGAAGGATCTGCCCAGGAGCACATTGCCCACTACATGAGTGACCTGGGCGAACTGGCCATAGAAGAAGCATATCTACTGAGGTTCTTCTCAACCTCTTTGACAAGCACAACATTCCAGTGGTATGTCAAACTGAAGCCCAATTCTATCAGCAATTGGGAAGAGATGCAGAAGAAATTTTTAGATCGATTCAAGGTCTTAGAACGGAAAGTGACCATCACGGAGTTAGTGGCATTAAAACAAGGCAAAAGTGAATCCGCCATTGACTACATCAAGAAATGGTAGAATACTAGTATGAAGTGCGACAACCCGCCGATGCATGAAGACGCGGTAAAGGTCTGGAAAAGGGACCTGAAGTCAGAAATGAATGAAAAGTTGATCGGAGCCAATATCAGGAATTTCGATCAGCTGAATAACATTGTATCGGAGATCGAAATGTTCTTCGCCGATAACCCAACCGTGAGCTTCAATAAAAGGAAGGCTCTCAAGGAATGAGCTTACAATGCCAAGGAAGTGAATGTTGTTGACTTTGCTTCGACAATAGAAAAGACTGGGGATAAGCCTAGTACCAATGCATCTATATCCAACACCAAGGCTGGGGGAAGAGTATCGTCTCTGTCTCTCAATGAGAAAATGAAGAAGCCATACTCCTTTACAAGGGAGCATACGAGGAAATTGTTCGACACTTGTGTTTGGGCCAATCTAATGGCACTCCAGAGCCGAAAAGGGCAGCAGAAGTCGAGAAGACAGATGAGCCAAACTACTGCTCATATTATCGCATGTTGGGACATATGGTGGAAGATTGTTACCTCTGCAAAGATGAGATTGAAAAACTCATCCAAGAAGGTGCAATAGAGATGGAGAAGTACCTAGTCTGCCTACCTCAACCGCATCAAAACTCGAGGCAAGCCTTTGCGGTCAATGCAATCCATATAAGTGAAGATTCATCCTGGGAAGACCCAGAAGAATACATGGATTCCTCTCCAGAGCGAGAGGCCATATCAGATTCTACCCTAGCGACACCGACGTATACACCAGCGACACCTCCTCCAGAAGCTTCTACCAGAGAAATGTTGGAAGAAATCCAAGATAGCTTGGTGCAGTTGTTTCGACAACAAACAACTCTGACAAGTAAAGTAGAAGAACTCTCAAGCCAGCTGGCTGACGTCCTAATAGAGAAAAGAGCTTGTTAGTCCATCTCAACCGAAGAGTCAAGGTCAGTGCAGCAATGCAGAAAGGGCAAACAGGTGATTGACCTGAACAAGAAGCCAGAAACCGAATGCAAGAAGTAGGCATTCCCTATGAGAAGATGTAGTCACTGTAGTGGTTAGCCTAGAGACATCCCGATGGTTGAAGGAAGCCTACGAATGATGCAAACCATAGGCGAAGAACAGGGGATAAGAATCAACAATAATACCCCCCTTAAGAAGTAATATTCCTTTCTAGAGGAAAGGACCCGGGAACTATTCAAATTGTGCATGAAGCATGAAGTGATGGCTTTGCCTAAACCTAGAAGACAAGAAGAAAATCTTGAAGATGATATACCCAGATATTGCCCTTATCACCGTTCTGGGGGTTACTCCATTGAGCAATGCATTGCCTTCAAAGATGAAGTGGAGAAACTAATTCAGAGTGGTGGTATAGATATGGGTAAATATCTGGTGAATCCTCCATGTCCTCACAGCCGAAGTATCAATACCTACACAATAAATGTGTTATATGGTTAAAGAATGGTGTTTGGAGAATACCAAATGTTACCAGATAAGGTTGTGGAGCAAGCCATCAAGGCCACCTTCGAGCCAACCAGCTAGAAGAAGAATGGGTCTCAGAATAAGAAGAAAAAGCAGTCTCCCGTGATGAAGATGGAAAAGAAGAAGGTCCTTGTTCATGCACCTCCGCCGCTAAAGATGTCGGCTCAGTCCCGTCTCATCAAAGAGGCGGCTAGAAAGAAAAAGCCAGAACATAATAGAAAGAAGAATGAAAGGAGAAAGCTCAAAAAGAAAGAAGAGCAAGCCAATGCTGCAGATATGCCAAAGCCAAAGATGACACCTTTGCAAAAACTTCAGAAGATCATCGATGAATTGGAGGAATATGCTCCAGGTCGTTTGGTGAAAAGGGTGCCACTAGATGAGTATATACTCTGGGAAGAAATTGAGAAAAAATCTCATCTAAGATGTTGGTTGATACAGCTCCAGCAATATATGAAGAACACAGAGAAAGAAGCTCTCCATGATGACGAAGAAGTTGCTGCCTTCTGGGAGGGGGAAGTGACTATGGGAAAGCTAGAAAAGCAGTTCCATACATGCACCTGCAATATGGCCTCTGTACAATTTTAAGCCGCAAGTGGCCCTGTTGATTACGAAATTAGGTGTGTTTCACCTAAATCCAGAAGACCTCTGGCGACATACCAGAGAAGAAATAACTTGCAGAGTCGAGGAAAAGGCCAAGGTCGAAACCGTAATGGTAGGCGCGACAAAGGCAAGAATGCTACAAGCGAAGACAATGTAATCCACTTCAGGGGAGAAGTCCTGAAAGCAATCCCTGAACCAGAAGTAAGGGGGAATGTCTACTTTTACCCCTCATCAGATGAAGAAGTTGGCCCTCTAAAAAGTCATGAAGAAGAGGAAATCCCAACAGTAAATACCGACGAAGCAAGTCCTTCGGCGTCGCCTAACGTCGCAAAAAGTATAGAAGCCATGGCAGACCTATTCGATGAAGGCCTGAGAGTTGACTCTCAGGAAAAGGAGTCTCTGGTCGAAGAAGCTCTAGAAGAATCAAGACAGCAGAAAACTTTGAGCGAGACTATGAAGAATGCAGTCGAGATACTGCCATCAGTTGAAAAAGCCCATGCAAGAGCAGATCGGAAGATTCTGCAAACAATGAAGAGAATGTCTGCAGGCCTCAGCATATAGGAAGCTATCTCTCTAAGCAAAGGGATGATAGAAGCCCTCATCACTGTCTTGCAAGACCCATAAGCCTATGAAGTCCACATGGTTGAAGTTCAGGCCGAATTGTACACGGTGTACGAAGCCACAATGACCTTCACTGATGAAGATATGTTACTAACCTCTTCCTGCCATAGTAGACCATTATATATGAAAGGTTACATCAATGGGCGAGAGATAGATTGAATCTTGATAGATTCGGAATTTGCCGTCAATATCATATCATTCAAGATCTACCAATCATTGTACCTTATGCCTTACATGAAGAAGGTACAAGGGGTTACTATCTCAGGTTTCAACCAAAATTCAGAAGAGGCTCTGAGACGAATCGATGTTGAGTTGACTCTGGATGGTTGGGTGACCTAGGTGTCATTCCTCATCGTCGACTCCAATACATATTTCAAGGCACTCCTAAGGAGGCCTTGGCTGCACAAGAATTGAGTTGTTCCCTCTACCCTACATCAATGCATCGAGTACACCAAAGACGACAAGCAACACTGAATCTTTGCAGATCGGGAGCCGTTCAAAGCCTATGATTGCCATCATACAGATGCACGATTATATTTTGACAAGGATATGGACCTGACAACTGGTGGAGCCCGTGGCAAGGGAAAACAGGTGTTATGTGGTCCTTTGATGAAGAATGGGGCATAACCATAAATGAAGCCAAAGCTGAGAAGTTCAGACGAAAGCCGAAGACCCTAACTAAGTATGGGAAGCCCGTCATCTTTCTAGAAGCAAACTTCATCAGCGAAGGGATGGAGGTAAGTGTCTGCATGACACCTAATTTAATGAAGCTGGCCTACCAAAGGGAAGTTCCACAGTGGAGGAACTTAAGACCTTCATTATCCCACACAAAGACAATCGGTGAATTGTCTTCTACAAGAGAGACTTGGTGCCTGAAAGTCCCTCGGAAGATGATTTTGGGCATAAAGTGCCTCAACAAGCAGCTGAGGAGGAAATCCTAAAATTGGAAGATATGCCCCAATACATCAGGAAGATGTGCCAATACCAGAAGATCCTAGACAAGCAAAGTACAATCAGAAGCAAGTTCTTCCAAGAACTCTGGTATCCAGCCGAGGCGAGGGGTAACCTCTCTTCTCCAAGCAAGATTGGAGATGTTTAGGCTACGGTCGACGCCGGGGTCCTTCCGTCCACTATGCAGTTAATGCGGTGAGCCTATCATCCTTAGAAGCAGAAGAGCAGACTTCAAAAGTAAAGGTTGACAGCCCAGAAGAAGAGCATCTGCAGCTAGTCTTTTTACGGGGATCTAGTTCTGTAGAAGAAGAGGCAGTATGGCATGAAGTGTATGTTGTCGACACTGATGAAAAAGAAGCCTTCGTGGACGTTCAGCCAGCTCCATGAGAAATAGAAGACGGGGGGTAAGCCACAGTCGATGAGCTAAAAGAGATCAACGTAGGTGGACCAGAAGATCCACGTCCAATCTTCCTCAGTGCTTTGTTGAGCGAGGAAGAAAAACAGGCATATACAAAAGTACTCATGGAATACAGGGACTCTTTTGCCTGGAATTACAAAGAAATGCCTGGCCTGGATCCTTCAGTGGCAGAACATCAACTGGCCATCCTTCCTGATGTTAAGCCAATAAAGCAGGCCTAAAGGCGGATGCACTCAGAATGGTGGTGAAAGTAGATGCAGAAGTCGACAAGATGCGGGAGGTTGATTTCATTGAAGAATGCATCTATCTAGTGTGGTTGACCAATATCGTACTAGTAAAGAAGAAGAATGGTAAAGTCTTAGTCTGCATCGACTTTCGAGACTTGAACAAAGCATGCCCCAAAGATGACTTTCCATTGCCAATTACAGAAACAATGGTGGACGCCACTATAGGCTTTGAAGCATTGTCCTTTATGGATGGGTCTTCATGATACAATCAAATTAGGATGGCCGTCAAAGATAATTTTACAACCTTTCGAACCCCCAAGGGCATATTCAATTACAAACGAATGCCCTTTGGGCTCAAGAATGCTGGTACCACCTATCAGAGGGTCATGACAAAGATTTTTGATGAAATCCTCCATGACTTGGTCGAGTGTTATGTTGATGACCTGGTCGTGAAATCTGAAAGAAAAGAGGACTATCTAGCAGATCTCCGGAAGGTGTTCGAAAGGCTCCATCAATATCAGTTGAAGGTGAATCCCTTGAAATGCGCCTTTGGCGTATCCAGTGGCAAATTCCTCGGATTTGTGGTCATATATCGGGGTATAGAAATTGATCCCGACAAAATCAAAGTCATCCGAGAGTTACCTCCTCCTAAGAATCTGACTGAGCTCAGATCATTGCAAGGTAGGCTAGCCTACATCAGAAGATTCATCTCCAACATAACGGGAAGAATGCCAACAAGTCCTAGACAAAATCAAGGATTATGTCCTCAATCCACCTGTACTGGGGGCACAAGTATACGGTAAATCTCTAATCCTGTACATTGCTGCTATGGATGCTTCGCTGGGAGCATTACTTGCCTAAGAAAATGAAGATGGGAAAGAGCAGCCTTTATACTACCTAAGCAGAATGCTGGTGGGTCCCGAACACCGATACTCTCCCATGGAGAAAATGTGTTTGACCCTCGTATTTGCCGTAAAGAAGCTGAGGCACTATTTCCTGGCACACAAAGTTCAATTGATATCGCGGTATGATCTGTTGAAGTTCCTCCTCAAACATCCCGCATTGTCAGGAAGACTAGGGAAATGGGCCTTATTCCTCATGGAGTTTGATATCACATTTATGTCTCAAAAGGCAATAAAAGGGCAAGGCATGGCCGAATTCTTGGCAGCTCATCCCATCCCCGAAGAATCTCCTCTGAGTAAGGAACTGCCAGATGAAGAAGTGATGCCGGCACAAGAAGCAGTGGAAGTGCGGCAAGCAGAAATCAAGACATGGCAGTTATATTTTGATGGGACATCAAGAACTGTTATAAAGCCTGATGGCACATCAACAACCCGAGCTAGGGTAGGGCTTGTCCTTGTTACTCCTGAAGGCGGAGTGCTACACTATTCGTGTGCACTCATAGAAGCGTTAACAAACAACGAAGCAAAATATGAAGCTCTGATAGTGGGACTAGAAGTTGCCCTGTAAATTGGTGTTCGATGCATCCAAGTATACGAAGACCCCCTCCTTGTCATCAGACAGGTCCTCGGGATCTTCGAAGTAAGGAAGACATAATTGATGGCCTATCATGCTGCTGCTATAAGGCTAAGCGAAAGATTTTACACCTTCCAAATAGAACATGTCAAAAGGGGGCAGAATGCTCAAGTCGATGCCCTCGCCAAATTAGCCTCCGCTCTGAAGTTGCCACTAACAGACGAGGCTGAAATCCTTGTAAAGGATAGGAGACTCTTCCCGAGCTCCCTAAATGAAGAAGATAGCATAACAGTGTTCGAAGTCCATGCTGTTGAAGAAAACGAAGCAGTAGAAGAAGACTGGCGGGTTCCTATCATCAAAGTCAAGGAAGGATTGCTTCCAGATGACAAGGCTAAAAGGGTGCGACTGTTACGTCGGGCAGTATCCTATAGGATGATTGGCAGAGTTTTGTATCAGTTAGTCTCCGAAGACAAAAATGCGGTCCTCTTAAGGTGTCTTTCACCAAAGGAGGGGCATAAGATAATGTTAGAAGTTCATTCTGGGGTTTGCAGAGCGCATCAGTCCGGACTAAAAATGAAGATCAACATCAAAATCAAGAGATTTTTCTGGCCGACAATATATGCAGACTGCAAGAAGATAGCCAAATGTTGCCCCCAGTGCCAACCCTTCGTGCCAATTCCTAGAAGGCCTCCAAACCAATTATATCCCATAGCCCCTACATGGCCTTTTGCCCATTGGGGAATGGATGTGGTAGGCCTACTCCTACCTTCATTAAGAGGGTGTAAATATATTCTGGTCGCAACAGAATACTTCACGCGCTGGGCAGAAGCCGTTCCGCTGAAAGAAGTCACAGGTGAAGTAGTGTTGCGTTTTGTCCGACAAATTATCATATACAGGTTCGGGACGCCCAGCCGAATCACTTCGGACAATGGTACCCTCTTCAAGAACCAAACAATTTACAAGATGGCGGCAAAATTCCATATCGATTGAAATGCGTCTTCAATCTACTATCCTCAAGCTAATGGTATGGCCGAAGCCTTCAATAAGACATTATGCAAGCTGCTGGTGAAGGTCAGCGAAGGACAAAACGAAGTTTGGATGAAAAGATGCATGAGACACTATTGGCCTACCGTACAATTTACAAGACCCCTACGGGCTGCTCGCCATATTTCCTAGTGTATGGGGCAGAGGCGGTAGTTCCAATTGAAATTGAATTGGCTTCTTATAGGGTAGCTTTGCATTATGAATGGCAAGAAAGCGACCTAAATGAAGTACAAAGGCGCTACGAGGAGTTGGCAGACCTCGAAGGCAAAAGATTGACAGCTTACCAACACCTATAAGTCTATCAGGCTCAAATGTCTAGGGCTTTTGACAAATTTATAAGGGAAAGGATATTCAAGAAAGGCGACCTTGTCATGGTCAAGTAAAAGGACGTGATGGCAGCTCGTCCAAAAAACAAGTTTAAGCCTAATTGGATAGGACCCTTCATAGTCAGCAAAGTATATGAAGGTGGTGCCTATAAATTGGTTGATGAAAAAGGCAACGTGACTTTTCCCCCACTGAACGGGCGCCATATGAAGCTGTATTATGCCCCGGAACAATAGTTGTCTGAAAATGCATAACCAAAGAAGTATTGAAAAAAAAAAAGGAGCTTAAAAAATGAGGTGCTCCGACAGACTTGATTGGTCTTCTCACCAAAAAGGAAGCCAATTAAGGACAAAAAGGTCTTAAACCCGGTTAAGGTGAAAACTCGAAAGGACACATCAGGCAAAAATGAGAAACCCTGCTGTGTGAAAACCCGCAAAGGCGCACATGCAAAAATAAGAAGGGGCTAGCCTTAGCAAAAACCCGTGAGGGCGTTATGGTTAGTAAAAAAAAAGAAGAAGGCAACCCATTGGGGGAATGACTAGCAAAAGTACCCCGATGGGGGGAGAATTCTCCTCGCCTACTCTTAGTGAGGGTTCAGTTTTTTCACATGCTTACCTAAGGAGGATATCAAAGTCATCAATAACGAGAAAACCCTTAGATCACCCCACAAAGGTGGGGTGACACTTAATAAAAGGGCTACGACCGAGACGACGACGATGATCTCCTTCCGACTCGGTAAAAAAGTGGGAAAATCTGATTTTCACCTTGGATAGGTTCAAAAGATTCCTCCATCCCAAACTGGTTTATCCCATGAAGCAAAACAAACAAGACATCCAAATTACCTCAAGTTTCTGGCTCAGGGAGCCGTTGTATCCTAAAACCCAAATTCCCCCAAGTTGCCGGCCCAAGGAGCCGTTATATCCTAAAACCAAAATACCCTGTCCCACCAGGGGAATATCCGCCAATGAAATCCTTAAACACATGGCTACTTGGAGCCTTTACTACCTTGAAATCCCTAAAACCCATGGCTGCTTGGAGCCTTTACCCCCTTGAAAAAACCAAATCAAATGGCTACTTAGAGCCTTTATCCCCTTGAAATCTCTAATCCCATGGCTACTTGGAGCCTTTACTCTTTTGAAATTCCTAAACCCATGGCTACTTGGAGCCTTTACTCTCATTTAATCCTAAAGTTCATGGTTACTTGGAGCCTTTACTCCCTTGAAATCTCAAACCTATGGCTACTTGGTGCCTTTATCTCTTTGCAAATTCAAAATTCATGGCTACTCGGAGCCTTCAGCCCCTTGAAAACTCAAATCTTCCGTCGCACCGAAAAAGTTCATCACAAAGGCTATTTTTACAACATATAGCAAAGAATTCATCCTATCAAAAGTATGGGATGTACTAAAGAATCATAAGGTGCCCGAGACAAGCCCTCGGGGTGGCTGAAAGAGATAATGATCATATCCGAGACAAGCCCTTGGAATAGCTCAAAAAAAGAAGAAGGAGAAAGGTAGCGCAGTCTCGAGCAGGTGGCTCTGGAGGGTCTACGAGCTGGCAAAGAAGTCCTAGCTTGTGAAGATGCTCCGCCCTTTCCTTGTGAACCTTAGCAAGGGAAAGGTCCACGACCGGAATGAGAGGAGAGCGCTCCTCTATGGATTTCTTAACTTGCCTCACGTGATGGCGCAAAGCGGCGAGATAAGATGTTTGCTCCTCCAATAGTGAAAGAGCAGCGTCCTACTGGCACTGTAGACCGGCAGGCTCCTCAACAGTTCTCTCTAACGCAGCTGCTTCAATCCTCAAAACGGCTACCTTGACCTTGAAGGCTGCAAGAGCATCATCAACTGTTGCTACAAAAAAATGGAGAATGAATGTCTAAATAGACAACCAAAGAAAGGAACAACATAAGCATATGCAAGGAAGAGAAACCAACTGAGACCTGAAGTAGGGGTCCGAGGATCCTCAACAGTCTCAAGAGGCAACAAGACCGTATCGGTAGAGCCCTCCGAAGAAGCAACAGTCCCCTCAAAATTGAGCATGGTAGAACTGTCAGAGTACGATAAAAGCACTGTATGTGTGGAGTCCTCCGAGGCAGAAGAAAGAGAAGCAACGGGTAAAACTGTTACAGGATCCGGTCGCCACAGAACTAGTGCACGGCTGCTAGCCTCAAAATCTATGGCCGGTCAGAGATCGGACTTTGTGTTCGAAAGTAAAACAGTTGTCTCCTGAGTGAGTGGAAGAGGTAGCATCTGTCATAAAAAGAAGCAAAAAAAGTCAAGACAAGATTCAAAAGCAAAGCAAGAGAAAACAGTGTGAAGCAAGAAAGGGAAATGGTTTCACCCTGGTTTAAAAGCTCGAAAGGGGGTTGATAGACCACCATAGCCAGCGACATGTTAGGGGTTGAAGCCTCAGCTGATGTAGAAAAAGTCTAATCGGCATCGTCCGAGGCTGCGGTTGGATAAGTGGTCGTAGGAATAATAGCTACATGACAATCAATGTCAACCCAGCAAAAGTTGAAAATACAGAGAAAGAAGAAAAAGACTTTGAAAAAGAAAGGAAAGAAGCAGTTACCCAAAGGAGTGCAGTCTAATATGGTAGCCTCCAAAAACGGTATTTTCAAACAAATAGCCCCCAAAAGCGAAGCCTCTGGTCCCACCAGAGGAGCATTGCTGGCAGAATCCCCGATAGAGTCAAGAGCAATGGAATCCTCTATAGGATTCATCGCCTCAGGCAAAGGTATAGAAGCCAGTCGGTCCAAGTCTTCTGCAGTCAACCCTGTACCAGAAGAGAAGTTATTAGAAACAAATACTGGGGAGCATAAAATAATGAATGAAAAGAAGAGGAGATGACTATACCAGGGTCGACTATACTAAGGTCGGAATCTCCTGACAAGAACTCTTGTCCCATTTGATCAAAAAGTAGGATGTTCGTCAGGTCGGGCTCAAAAGCTCTCCAATCCCAAGCCCCGGGGTTATCTTGGGCTGTTTGTTGAACATTCCCCGTCGGATCTAATATCCTCTGCTACAACGGACGGCGGGAATAAGTCTGGAGAGGTGGCTCCTCGGGAATATTTATAGATGAAGAGGAAGAATACATAAAGTCAGAAAAGCAACTTAATAGTGAAAGAAAGTCAAACAGCTAGCCCTACAAACAACAATAGTCCCACCGGCTGAGGGCTGTATATCTGAGGGTGGTGACAAAGTGCCATTTGGAAAAAGATCCTCAAACTCAAAATCGTGCTCATCTTGAAGGGGAGAATGAGCAAGTGGGCTAGGCGATCGTGGTAGATCCAAGCAGAGTTGGACAACTCTGTAGGACTCTTCCTCTGCCTGCCGTCGTCGCTTGCGCAATGAAGCTTTCTTAGCGGAAGCAACCAATTTGCCTATCTCGCTCGGTGTTGACGTAGGCGTAGGGATAGACTCAACAGCTGAAGCAATATTTGGCCTGACAGACGACTTGGCAGTCGGCGAAAAAGAAGAAGCAGCAGGCACAGAGTCTGGTGCTGAAACTGAAGATGATTACCGCCACAGCCAAAAGGCTCAGGAGGCTCCGCAATAAGAGTCTGAAAGCACATGCCTAGCTGGGTGGCAGCCTGGCCAACGACTCGCCAAACGTCTCCAAAGATGGTGGCTCGTGTCACAAGGAAAGCCTCGTCCAAACTGATACAACATATGGTTAATATAGCCTAACCAACGACGAGCCGGGTCGTCATTGAACGCCCATATCGGCAGCAAAGTATCCAATGGAACCTTCGACGGAAAGCCACAATATGCTAAGAAATCTGCAGTTCAAAAATAGTCAAGGGATGCTACAACATAGAAGTCTTATGCTGCAAGGGAGCCTTTCCTCCCTTTATAAGGACGTCGGGTATAGATCCTTTCCGACCCCGCACAGGCCTTTGATGTGTCCGAAGAGGAAGAAGCAGTGGTTGAAGCACCATCGTATGCAATCCCAGAAACACGGATATCGCTACATCGCTGACTAAAGTTGCCGTCACGATGCCGCCACCAAGTAGCAAAGGTGACCGTCATCCCACCCTCATAGGTGGACAAAGGAACGTGAGGCCTGTCGCCAGGAGCCTTGTACTGAAAGAAGTTCCACCACAGGCGAGCCACCAAATGACCGTTGCGGCTTTCATATACGCGTGGTAGATCGGCAAAAGTGAGGCCTGAAGATACTCTCTGGTTATATCCAAAGTTCCGCGAGAAGCGGTGAGGATAATAAGGCTCGAAACCAACAGTGCCCCCTTTCTTCAATACAAGAAATCTAGGGGGGGTACTTTGCTACCAGCCATCAAGAACATCTGTGTTATGACCTATCTCACCTGTCCATGGGTCAAACCAGGAGTGGTCCATGGCATCCCCTCTATCAGTAAATGGCCTAAATTGCCACGAAGAATGGTCAAAGTCCAGCCGGCGGGAAGATTGGAAAGGGATAAACCCAAGAGCATCCCGAGCAAAAGATAACTGGCGGGCTCCGTCCCCACTCTTTTGGCTTGCAAACCTCAAGATGGTCGGAAAGGCCATGCCTACCTCACCTGTGATGGGTGTCAAACCAGGAAGCAATAACCCTGCCCAAGCACTGACGTAGTGAGTTGCCATCACTACGGAACACCGCGGCGGGTTAGCTGAGCTGCTAAGTGTCCCAAAAGAGTGGTAAATACCTGCCAGAGCAGCAGGTGCAATTGCCAGTCGGCTACCAGTGGCTAAGCGGCAAGTTGCCAGAAGAACCTCGGGCCGCAGAACTCCCTCATTGCCGTAAGGTACGGCAAAAGTAACCAGCCAATAAACAAGGAAAGCAGCCGTGAAAGTAACAACGTCAAGGACCCAGGGATTAACTATCTGAAGAGCTGGCTCAATAACAACACTATGAGCTGGCTCAATAACAACACTATCTGAAGAGCTGGCTCCATGTTGTCTCTCTCCGGAAGAATCGCTCTCTCCAGGTCACGACGGGCATGCAGAGGCAAAACCATCTCAACCCCATCCTCAGTAGGAAAAGCTTTTTGAAGCAACTCCTGAATTGCAAAGTCCGACGGGAGGTGCTGCTCCAGTCCAGCATCCCTGATAAAATGGAAGAATCCACCATGGGAAATAATACGTGCTATATCGACAGGAGCAGTATCAACAGAAGCAGCCCTGGAACGGGAGCGAGCCACCCGGGTAAAACCAAAGTCAAGTATAGGCTGCTCAAAGCCAGCCCCATCCATGGCCTCAGTCGATCTCGTAGTAGGAAAATCTCCGACATCTGTCATCTGATCAGAAAGCAGGAAAGAGAAGTTGCAGAAGCAAAGAAAAAATTATATAGACAAATAGAATACAAGAAGAAGCAAAAATATATGATAAAAAGAAAATAGCCTAAAGACACCACAAGTCTGGAGGTCCCAAGAAGGTGCAAAAGCAGGGTAGTCAAACCCTAAAACCTCAAGGCGGGGTATTCAAACCCCATACAAATTAGAGAATATAGAATCCCAAACCCGTAGGGCTCGGATTCTCACTCTCAAAAGTCGACTTGAGAAAAGGAACCCGGAAAGGCATTAAGCCAGCGGTTCCGAACCCAAAGCAAGATTGGGACTTCGTTAAGCTTAGGCAGCCATCAGAAGTCACTAGTCAAAGCATCCAAGACGTTGAAGTCAATTCCAGACGAACAAAAAAGTTCAGAGTTCAGTCCGAAATGAAAAAAAAGGCAGATGCACACATGCAATCAATGCAGTGCAAAGTCAATCAAAGAAAATGCACGTAAGACATGCCTACAACGCTATCTCCGGCATGCTTCCCATGGGGGGCAATTGTTGAACCAAAAAAATTCCACACACATGCAATAGTTTTTTTTTTTAAGATCTAAGTATGTATGTGCATGTGTGTATGCAAAAGAAAAGGTATACATACATACAATAAAGAGAGGAGCAAGAATACCTCGAAATCTGCAGCAATGCAGTCCCTTAATGCTGCAAGAACAGTCTCTAAAACCAGCAAGAAAAGGCCTCCAACCAGGGCCAAAACCAGTAAGGAAAGAAGCCTCCAATCAGTAGCAAACCTGCACCAATGTAGCCTCCAGCAAGACGAATCGACAGCAAGAAGAAATACCAACAGCAGCAGCAGGGGAGCAGCCGGCCAGCAGGAGGAAACCGCATGTACAGAGAGAGGGAGGAACTGCAGGGTTTGGCCGGTCCTAGGCCCCACTGCTGGTTCTCTTTTAAAGGAAAGAGAGAGAAGGGATAGAGATAAAGGATGCGGGGGATAAATACAAAAAAAAGAGGGGGGAGATAACTATCGAAAAAAAAAAATAGAGGAGAGAAGGAGGGACCGGCTGGCCTCCCCTATGAGACCCGCCGGCTTCCCATCCTTCCTCCATCTCTATCCAATCCCATCCCCCCTCCATCCCTATCTCTCTCCATCTTTATCCTCTCTCTCCCTCTGTCCCTATCCTCTCTCTCTCTCTCTCACCCGTATGCATTCCCCCCCACCCCACCGGCGCCTAGGTGGCACCGGTCGGGGTTGCCACCGGCAGCTACGCCTGCCCTCCTGGCCGATGCCCAGCAGGCCTATTAATAGGCCGTTGCCGCAGCACAAGAAGACGCCCCGGCAGCCTCCAACTCCAAGCAGGCTGCAAGAAAAAGAAAGAAAAGGAGCTTGTGATTTTTCTAAGGCTTGTATTATTTTAGGGAAGAAATTTAGGAGGGTTTTTTTCTTTCTTTAAATTTATGTGATTCATATGAAAAATAAATAAGAATAACATGTATGTTGCACTCAACTATGCTTATTTCCTGTTTTCTTGTAAGCTTTATTGAATGGTTAATCAATGGTTACCAATCATTGATTAGTATAATTAACACTAACCAAGGTCAGTGGGGAGAGGTTAAGAACACGGATCTATGATCGATCCAAAAGTCATTTGGACTTTAAGGATTAATCCTAAAAGTCTATCTAATAGAAAAGAGAATATGTTTTCAAAACTTAAAATTCTCTTTTCAAATCAAGATTTCCACAAAGAATTTCAAATCCAACAAAGATTTTTCAAATCAAAGGATTTTTCAAAAAAGGGAGTCTCACAGTGCTCTATGAATCACAACCTCTATGGAGATAGAGAGGGGGGCACTACGACACATAGATCCCGGGAACTTGGAGCGAGTTCTTGTGGAATTGGAGATTTTGATGAGAATTTAACCTCTCCCTATTGACTTCGCTTAGTGTTAATTACATTGATCTGATGATTGAATATCCTTGATTAACTGCCGTCAGTGATTCCCTGAATAATCAACCACATGAAATTTGCAAATTTAGTAATGAACACGCAGCTAGAATCGAGGCCAGAAACTTTGCCATGGTCCATGGCAAATTCTGGAAGGCATGATAATATTATATTTGGTCATTTTAAGGTTTGTGAAATGTTTTAGTGGATCAGAGAGGTTTTAGAATCCTTGGGTATGCTTTCTAGACCATTTTTAATGCTTTTGGGGACAAAGGGTATTTTGATCAGTTTGGTAAAATTTTGGATTTCAAATGTATTTAATATGTTTTGGGTGATTTCAGATTTTAGGATTTTCTGTAATGTTTATAGGAGTTAAGGGTTTTTTGGTTATTTCAAATTCCAAGTTTGATTTTGGCACAAGGGTTCTAGGAAAATTTACGTCTTTGGAGATCATCAAGTTTTTTATTTGTTTCATGGGTATTTCAGATAAGACAAGTGTTTAATTGATTTAGTTCTTCATGATCAATTAAGGGTGTTTTGATGTTTGACTTAGCTTAAATGGTGGAACTACGGGGACATGTTTAAATAGATGGGCCATGGACTATGGTCATTAAATACTCTACAGGATAATCACTTGACAGATAAAGGTCAGAGATAAGGATAATTGATCTATCAGTCTACTAAACATCTGTTAGGTCACTATCCTTTAATAGATCCAAGTGGGACCCACCCAAGACCCACTAAGGTTCATTAAGGATCCATTTAAGATCCAACCTTTTTTGTAGTTTTGGGTAGACCCATTTAAGATTGATTGAGGGTCAAATGAGTTAATGGATGTTTAGAATCCACAAACAACTTATGTTTCAAACATATAAGATTAAACAACAACAAAATCATGATTATTGCTGAATATGACCCTCTTGAGTGTAATAGATTGAAGAAGCCACAAGAGATGCGAAGAATGTACCCAGAAACTTGGGCAATCTTGAGATTTTGATCTCCAGAAACACTTAAGAATGGAGAGTTTTTTTATTGCTCTTAGTGTCTCTTCATGAAGAAAGAATGAGAAAAGTCTTCCTTGGAAAACCCCCTAGGTCTACGTGGGTATTTATACAGATAACAGGGGCCGGCCAGCTCAATAACATACAATATACCAATTAATGACACAATAACATACAATACAATAACACCAATTAATCCCTTCAATATGAGATATCTGATACATACCACATTATTAAAAGGATAAATGATAAAAGTTAAAGGTTTTGAACTCATATCGGCCAGATCGGACCTATATCGGACGATCCGGGTAGGATCGGCCCAATTCATAGCTGATCCAGGCCGATTTTGCCTGATTCTGGTTGATTCCAAGTGGATTCTGGCCCTTATTATTATTATTATTATTTTATTTAGGGGATCGGATTTCTGCCTTGAAATCGGATCGCCACCCGTCGATTCTGATCCGGATCAGAATTGGCCGATTCTGCATACCGTGTATATATGTACATATTTTTTCCCCTTTCTCCTCTCTCTTATTTTATCCTTTTTTGTTTTCATCCAGTGGGGGTCCCCTTTCTATCCTTCTGTCTCCTGGTCTGTCTCTGCTGTGCGCAGAGCAGAGCATCCACCTGCTGCCGCTCCTTTCCTCCTCCCTCCCGTTCTCCCTGCACTGCTGTTGCTGCTGCTTCTCTTCTTCTTTTTTGTTTTCTGGTGTTGGTTAGCCTCCTGAGTGGCTAGTTGTTGGGCATCGATCGTGCTCTATTTTAAGATATACATATTCCCATGCACTCCTTCCGTGGCATATTGAAAAAAATCAATGTATTATATCTTGTTTCAATAGGAGTAAATTAGTCAGACACAAAAACATAGTCAAACACAAACCAATATTTATATAGAAAGAAAGTGAATTATAATGAAATAATAAGCTTTAGTGCATAAGAGAAAATCAATCATGACAGTGTGTATATGAATGTGAGAGAGAGAAGAGAGGGGTTGGACCCTGCTGTGTGTGGGTTTTTTTTGGGGGGGGGGGTATGTGCAGAATCCTCCCCACTATTGCACGTGGGAGGGAGACTCACTAAAGAAATCACCTGGTTGCGCAAGGATCAGAGGAAGAGAATGGGGCTATGTGCAGAATCCTCCCCACTATTGCGCGTGGGAGGGAGACTCACTGAAGCAACCGTCTGGTTGCAAAAGGATCAGAGGAAAGAATCCGCACAAGAGGACAGAAAGAATGAGAGTGACTCGCAACTCTCAGATAAACTGGAAAAATGCAATAATATTCAACTAGTCTTCTGTTACATAGGGGCCTCTATAAATAGATGTGAAATTTTGATTTCCACTAAATAAACAAAAATTTACAAAATGAAAGAAGACAAAATTCTAGCAACCTCTACCAAAGAATCATTGTTAAAATCAAATTCTAAGTCCTAATCCCTATCCGAAAAGTAAAAAGTAACAAATTTGTACTAAGAATGATCCGTTCACTGCCGAAACGATGGAATTTGACTTGGAAAATGATGCATTACAGCCGTAGGCGGGAAAGCCATGTTGATCCCCTTGGAATGACGATTCCGAATTGGGGTTCTGCGTGCGAATCCGACTCCCGGGCTGAAAGTTATTCCCATTTTACTTACAGGGTGTCCGATTCCAACTTGATCTCTTCTTTCTCTTCTGTTTCTTCTTATCTTCCGAATCTAGCCACATCATCGCCACCTGGGCTGCATCACTCACCCTCAATTGCAGCCCCCATTTCCCCATTGGGGGTGGTCTGGTGGGGGAGTGTAGATCCCCCTCTCCTTCCCTCCCCTTTGTTGTGAATGCGGGTAGTTGAGTGGGGGAGTGCAAAGCCTGATTTCTTTTGTTGTGAATAGAGGTGGTTGAATGGGGGAGTGCAGAGCTCCTCCCAATTGCTGTCCCTTTGTTGTGAATGGCGGTGGTTGCCCTCCACTGTGCAGTCCCTAGCTCCCCCATTGCTCCACCCCCATTATAGTGGGGGTGGTTGAATAGATGAATGCAAAGTCCCCTCCATCGTGAATGGGAGTCGTTGAGCAGAGGAGTGCAGAGCCCCCTCTCCTTTGTTGTTCCTCTGTTGTGAATGGAGGTGGTCCAGTGGGGGGGGGGATTAGGAGAGATGAAAAGAGGGAGAGAAAGGGGGAGAGTCACAAAGAGAGAGAGATGGTTATCTCTGTTGAGAAAAAAAGGGGAGAGTTACAAAGAGAGAGGTGGTTATTTCTGTTTAGTAGTCATTAATGCAATGTTAGTGGATCTAAAGACCTGGCATCAGCACTTGATAGAAGGCTAATTACGTATACATATATTGGACCTCCTTTGCCATTCCACATCTAGGTTCACTTGCTCTTGCTCCCTTCACCCACCCATCATGTCAGCTCGGCTTCATGTGTCAAGAAACTCCTCATTCGAAATCCTCAGTTGTGAGTGGATGGAGGCAGGGATGGTGAACAAGGTTTGTGTCAAGGGGTGATAGTGTTGGGGGATTCAAGGGTGTTCTTAAACATGTTTCAATGTAAGCAAGCCTAGTGGGCCCAGGCAGGTCTAAGGCACCATGAGGTTACATCTTCGAAGTTGCATCCACATCAACAATTTGAGATGATGGACCTAGGGTCTTGTTGAACCATAAAAATAAAAAGAGAAAGAACACAGAAAGTACAAAGATCTATAAAACAAAAAAAGAGGGGTATGTGTTACCTGTCCAAGCACAAACAACATCAACAACAGGAGCAATAGCAGGGAGCATCATGAGCAACGGCAGCAGCATCAACAAGGAGAAGCCACAGCAGAAATAACCTGCAACAACAACAACAAAAGAAGAAAAAAAAAAGAGCAGTAGCAAGGGCAGCCACAAGAGCCCAGCGGCAGCAGCAGGAACAACAGCAGGAGTCCAGTGGCAGCAGCACACAACAAAAAAAAGGAGTAGGGAACCGGCCACAGAAAAAAAAAGGGAGGGGTTTCTGGCCTGGTTTTATTAAAAAATAAATAAATAAGAAGGATAGAGATGAGGGGGGCAAGAGTCCACCCTTGAAGTGGACTCTTGACCCTCACCGGGTGGAGGATCCACCCGGTGAGGGTGTACGGGTGCATGCGCACCCCCTCCCTCCTCTCTGCCAACCATCCAAAGACAGTAGTAAAAAAAAGAAAAAGAGAAAACAAAAAAAAGAAGAAGAAGAAGGGAAATAAAAAGAGGTGGGGGGAGGAGTCCACATCATGGGTGGACTCCCCACCCTCACCGTGCGGATGAAACCTGGGTGAGGGTGGGTAGGTGCCATGTGTGCCTTTCATTTTCCCTCTTTTACCTGTCCAAGACAGTAAAAGGGTAAAAAAAAAAGAAGGGAATTAGTAAAAGAAGAGAAGAAGGAAATATGTGCAGTAAAAGGATAAAAAAAAAAAGAAAGAATTAGTAAAAAAAGGAGGGAGCAAACGAGGCCTGCTAAAGTAGGACTCAAACCCACCCTCACGGGGTGGCCCTCCAGAATTTAAAAAAAGGATGGTTATGGGAGGAAGGAGGGGGGCGTACATCCCCCTCACCCAGTGAGGGTGTGACCCCATTTAAATTTTTGTGTGCAGGAAAATTCATTAACATGTAATTAATACATGTTATTAAGTCATATGTTATTAAATCATATGTCTTATGTGTTAATCATATATGGTTAACTACATTCATAAGACATCAAATTCACTGGTTAAGTAACTTAGTCACATTGATTAAGTCCATCTACAACTTGGCCCATCGGTCAAATGACTTAATCATGTCGATCGCGGTGCGGTCCATCGTAATCCTAATATGCTGCATCTGTCTCTAGTTCAACAGTCTGATTGTTCCGATGTAGACCCAATTCCAGATCTAACGGTATGATTTTCACGATCTCGACCTGATCTCATAATCCACCAGTTGGATCATCCTGATATCGTTTGAATTTCAGATCTAACGGTCGGATCTTTACGATCTCGACCTGATCTCATATTTAACGGTCGGATCATCATGATATCGATCGAATCCTAGATCCAACGGTCGGATCTTCACAATGTCGACCTTATCTCATATTTAACGGTTGGATCTAATGGTTGGATCGCCATGATCTCGACATGATCTAATAATCCAGCAGTCGGATCATCCCGATATCGACCAAATTTTAGATTTAACGGTCGGATCTTCATGATCTCGACCTGATCTCATATTTAGCGGTCAGATCACCTCGATAACGACCGAATCCCAGATCTAACGGTCAGATCTTCACGATCTCGACCTGATCTCATATTTATCGGCCGAATCATCCCGATATCGACCGAATCCAAGATCTAACGGTCGGATCTTCACGATCGTGACCTGATCCTATAACTTAGCAGTCGGATCATCCCGATAATCTAACAGTCAGATCTTCACGATCTTGACCTGATTAGATATTTAACAGTCGGATCATTCGATGTCGACTGAATTTCAGATCATAATGGTCGGATCTTCACGATCTCAACCTGATCACATAACTCACCAGTCGGATCATCCCGATATCGACTGAATTTCAGATCTAACGGTCGGATCTTCACGATCTCGACATAATCTCATATTTAACGGTCGGATCTTCCCGATATCGACCGAATTTCAGATCATAACGGTCGGATCTTCACGATCTTGACCTGATCACATAACTTAGTGCTCGGATCATCTCGATATCAATCGAATTTCAGATCCAATGGTCGGATCTTCACGATCTCGACCTGATCTCATATTCATCGGTCGGATCATCCCGATATCGATCGAATCCAAGATCTAACCGTCATATCTTCACGATCGTGACCTGATCACATATTTAGCGGTCAGATCATCTCGATATCGATCGAATTCCAGATCTAACGGTCGGATCTTCATGATATCGACCTGCTCTCATATTTAACGGTCGGATCACCTTGATATCGACTGAATTTCAGATCTAACGGTCAGATTCTCATGATCTCGACCTGATCTCATAACTTAACAGTCAGATCATCTTGATATCGACTGAATTTCAGATCTAATGGTCGGATCTTCACGATCTCGACCCGGTTTCATAATTCAATGTCCGATCTTCATGATCGTGACCTAATTCTTTAATCCGACGGTTGGATCATCCAGATTTCAGATCTAATGGTTGGATCATTCCAATATTGGTCAGACTTTAGGCCTAATAGTCCGATCCTTATGATCTTGATTTGATTTCATAATTTGACAGCTTAATCATATCGATTTTGACTGTTGTCATAATCTGACAGTCCGATTTTATTAATCTAGTATGTCTTCTTAAATCTAACGATTTGACTATGCTAGTCAAGATTGTTAATCTTTCTTAATCAAATCAATCACTCTGATTGTATTTGTTAATATCAGAATGATCTTTCGATCATAATAATTATGACTCTGGAGCACAATTTGTTTTAATTGATCAAAGTTCTGATCAACATTTGTGGTTCTTGATGTAATTATTTGGTTGTTACAAATAGAAATTTTGTCATGTTGTAATGCTCTTTCTCAGTGGAGCCTCATTGTAATTTGTAACATCTTTGATTAATGAAATATCATTCATTTATTATTTCCATTGTGGCACATTGTGTTGTCTCTCATTTTTCGCACGAATTTTATGGCAATTATCAGTATCACGCATAAAGGGGTTAATCAAAGGTTTCCAGTGATTTTACTGGTGTAATTAACATTGATCAAGGCCGATGGAGAGGGGTCCAAATTCAAATCCACACGTTTGATTTGAAATCCAACTCCTTATTTATGAGCTGTGAGTCAAACGAAATACCCACATCAAAAATATAAAACCCATTTTTATATTATTTTTATAAAAATATCATTCCCACAGCTCTCTCCCTTACTTTCTTGGCTGTTATATTATCCTTTTCTCCTATGGTTATCTCTTATCTTGGCATAAATATGGTTTAGACATTTTGCAATGTGTTGTTCTCTTTGATTCCTTAGATTGTTGACACCATAGTTGTCCATCTCGTCCCATCCCGGCCTGTCCAGATCATGGAAGGTAGAATCGGCCGATCTCGATCCGGATCGGCCGATTCGGATCGGGATCGGCCGGTCCCGATTTGGCCGGAATCGGCCGATCCTGGCCAATTCTGGCCACTTTCAGCCGATTTCGGCGGATCCGAGGCCGATCCGGATCGGGATCGGTGGGTCCCGATCTGGCCGGCCGATTCGTGCCAGAATTCCTTGGTTCCAATTGGGACGTCCCGCCCCAGTAAGAAAATAGGACGGGACAATTTTTGGTCTGTTCCAGTAGTTGTCCCGGCCTATCCCGACTAGTTCCGACCCATCCCGGTCTGTCCTGGCCTACCCCAACAAGAATTTGTATTTTAACCTGAGATTTTCTTAACCATTTAAACTCCTAATAAACTTATTTGGGGGATTCTTTTGATGAATGTACTCTTTTTTAAACATATAAATCCATCCTAAATACTTTTATTGCATTAATTTTGTGTTATTTCTATGTTTATATATTTATTTCATACTATTTATTGTGTACATATGTTTTTATATTTGTTGCAATGTGTATGAAAAAAAAATTCCGGGACGGGACACCGGAATTGTACGGAACAGCGAACATCGCATCCCAGTAGAACAACAGGACAAGGACCAAGATGAGATTGACAACTATGGTTGACACACCAAGAGAGCTTCATTTGAAATTTTGTTTTACATATTGTTAGTCTTTAACTGATTTGACTCATTCTTAATAGCTTGTTGTAACTCTAGTCTATTTGACCATCTCTCACCCTAACATTGATCATGTAGTTGAGGCTGTGAGATAGTTTACCAGTGTCCCCACTTTCGTTTCATTTTAGCTCTCCTACATATCCTGTGGTGCCTCAGTGGCACTATTCGATGGTCTTTATTCATATCTGTTACTTCTTTGCTCAAGCTAGGAGTTTTTTCTGATGTTGACACGGTGAGTGATCCCACAACTCACCATACCACTATGAGTTTCTGTATCTTCTTGGTCATTCTCTTAATCTCCTGGCATAGGAAGAAAAGTGCAGTGGTCTTCTACTGCTGAGGGTGAGTATTGCACAATGGTTGATGCTTTTCCTGTGATTGTCTAGCTGCGACATCTTCATGGCCTTGGAACCACTTTTCCAGCTCATACCCATTTATACTGTGATAATTATGGCACTCTTTGGATAGCGAGCCATCTGATCTTCCATTAGTGGACAAAGCACATTGAGATTTACAGCTACTTCGTTCGTCAACACCACCTCTCTAGTGCACACTCTTTTACTAGGTAAGCAGGCTGTTGACCTCTTCACCACGTCTTATACAACTCTATGCTTGAAGGCATTAGTTGGCAAACTCTAGGTTCATGATCGATCATGACTTTGTGGGTTGGTGCTAGAGATTATTGTACTTGTATATATGCTCTTAGTATTCTCTGTGTCCTTTTTGATCTATTGTACATTGCGTAAGGAGAAGTGATATTGTGTTGGGAAACATCCTACTCATACTTGTATATACATTGTGCTATTGCCCTAATGATAAATGTAGAGCCCTTTCATTGTTTTTGGTCTCCTTTCCTAACAATAACATTGCGATAACATCATTGAAGGCATAAACCTGATGTGCCCGCCCACAGAACTCACTGTTGGTTGCTGCCTCCGCATATATTATTCATCGTGTCAATCTATCTTTGAGTCCTCTTTTTGATACATATGTAGAATTTCATGTTTTGTGATGTTCCGCATCATTTATGATTCCTTTTTATCTTCTGTATTCATTTACTCTCTGTTATATAATTTCATTCCTTCTGCTTTTTTATTGTCAAAAACTTTGAACAGCAGGTACTTCTTGGAGTATAGTCCTTCTCTTTATGTTTTTATGCCTGCTGATTGCTAACTTTTTCTTAAGCTTTGCCTGTCTTTCTTCTGCAGCACATAAGAGGCTGGTCTATGAGGAAATGAAGAAAGCTGTTGAGAGAGATCGATCAATAGTCAAAGTTTACGAGTTATCTAGGAATATGCTGATGGAGATAACCAGAAAAAGGGTACAGCACTTCAATGTGAATGATTGCATGTTGCACCTCAGAATTACTGTACTTTTTGCTTTGTATTGCAAGTACATTCAATGCATCTACTTTTTTTTAGAAGGTGACCAGAGTCACAATTCCATTAGAATGAAATAGGAAATACAAAGAGTACACAAGATGCCGCTTGGGATGAGACTAGCATCAAGACAAAGCCCCAAGGAAAATACTACACAGACCTAAGAACCCATAATTTCAACACAATCGTTCTGTTTTATCAAGAGAATAAAACAGAAGTACAACAAAACTACCCATAAATCACATCAAAGGAACATATTTCTTCCATGATGAATCCTCTCCAAAATAATATGACTATATTCTTTTATAAGGCCTGCTGCTCTTCCCCATTCCTCAATCCATCTGACTGCACCTTTCAATAAAGCACAGATATTACAGAAATGATCTGAGAACTTTCTTCTATTCCTCTCACACCAAATAGCCCACAGCAAAGCAGGGCAAATCAAGCACCACAACTGTTTGTGGGAAGAAAAAGGACAGACCTCTTCCCACCATCTGATCAGATCCAGGACTGATGAATGCTCCACCCAAGTCACACTAAACAGTCTACGGAGGACCTGGCATAAAACCTTGACTATGCCACAATTAAAGAAGAGATGGTTCTGATTCTCCTCGAACATTGCACAGAAGGCACATTTTGAATTCTCATGTAGCTGAAGTTTCTTGATCCTCTGATCAGTAGGCAGTCTAACCCATGCAATCTTCCAAAAGAAAAACTTAATCTTGCTTGGGAGAGGTTTGGATCAAAATAAGTCATTCCACCAAACCCTGCAACCGCCATCACTCAGAAATTTCACCAAGGAATTAACAGAGAACTTCCCTTTTGAATCCCATCTCCACAATCTCCTGTCTTGTCCTTCACCCGACACCACCATTCTTCTGAGCTGAGAATATAGATCTAACAGTTCATCTATTTCCACCAGAGTTGGGTCCCTTCTCAGCACAATATTCAACTGACCTGATTCACTGGATATGATAACATCTGCCACTGAAGCCTCCTTATGAACAATGATAGAGAATATATTGCTAAACTGTGAAGCCAATGGAGTATTAGTGCACCACTTATCTCCCCAAAACAGGATGTGCCTGCCATTTCCCACTTGGAGATTATAAGATAAAGATACAAATTCTGCAGTCTTCACAATATTCTTCCATAAGGGTGACAGATTATAGCTGGTAGAGGGATTAATACTCCATTTGTTGGCATGAAAAAAGTATTTATCCTTAACAATTGTAGCCCAAAAAAATTCCGAGTCTTTACTTAATCTCCATAGCCACTTAGTCAGCATAGCTTTATTAAAAGTAGCAATCCCTGTAAGACCCTCACCACCCTGCTCTCTTGCCTTGCAAACCTTTCCCCAATTAATGAGATGTGGTCCTTTCTTTTCTCTTTTCCCTCCTGCCTAGAAGGAGCTTCTGACAGCTTCTATACATCTTTCTTCCATCCTTGGGATATTAAATATAGAGACATAGTACATGGCCAGCAATGAAAGAACCGACTTGGAAAGGATCCACCTCCCACCAGCTGAGAGAAACTTGCCTTTCCATCCTTCCAATTTGTTATTAAACTTCTTAATTAGTCTATCCCATTCTCTGATTCTAATTGCACCATCAGTTAGAGGTAACCCAAGATATTTAAGAGGAAAATCATCACATTTACAATCCAAGAACCTAGCAACCTCCTCCAACCTATCCTGTGTCACATTCACCCCCACCACCTCTCACTTATCAAGATTAATCCTCAGCCCAGTGATGATTTCAACTAACATCAGCAGCTTCTTAGTATTCTGTATTCCTTCTTCTCTTGTAGACATGAACAGTAGCATATCATCAGCAAATTATAAATGAGACGGTTGAATATTACTTCTCCCAACTCTAAACCCATCAATCAGCCACTGCTGAGCTGCCCTATCCCACAGAGTACTCAAAATCTGACCAATAAGCAAGAATAAAAGTGGTGACATTAGGTCCCCCTTCCTCAATCCTCTAGAGCTATCAAAATAACCACATGGCTCACCATTGACTAGGACTGAAAATCTCGGAGAAGAAATGCAACTCATTATCCAAGTGATCCAAGTTTCTTTAAACCCCATGAGCTCAAGTGTTCTTTTTACACAACCCCAACTAACTCTATCATATGCCTTTTCGAAATCCAACTTACAAATAAAACCATGTTTATTCCTACTCTTATAGTCATGGATTGCTTCATCTGCTGCCATATAGTTATCCAATATGAAACGACCGTGCATGAATGCCAACTGATTCTTACCCACCAAAGAATGTATAACCTTCTTAAGTCTAGAAGCCAACACCTTGGTAATGATTTTGTAACAACCATTCAACAAACTAATAGGACGAAAATCAGTCATCCTTTCAGCTCCATCTGTTTTAGGGATCAACGCAATATGGGTAGAATTGAACAGTTGAATGCAACTTGGTGTAACCTGAAAGTGTTGGACAAGCTTAAGCAGATCCCCCTTGATTATATCCCAAAACAACTGATAGAAACCCAATGAAAAACCATTAGGTCCTGATGCTTTATTGGGACCCATACTAAACACAGCCTCCTTGACTTCTTCCTCCAAAATGGGTGCACACAACCCTTCTGCTTCAACTTATTCTAACTTTGGCAGCAAGCTATCTTCTAGATGAGGTCTGAAATAATTATCCTCCAAGAACAGCTGCTTATAGTAGGATACAAAGCTCTTCTTAATCTCAATTTGGTCCTCAATTACCACTTCATTGTCAGTAATATGCTCAATAGTAGGCAATCTTTTTTTTTGCACTAGCCACAGTATGAAAGAAAGTGGTATTATTATCACCCTCTTTCAACCAATGTTCCTTAGCTCTTTGCCTCCATTTGATTTCATCCTGTAACAGCCCCTCATTATAACTTTTCTTGAGTCCCTTCAAAAGTTGCTCTTCTTGAAATGTTAAGGTAGTACTTTCACACTTACAGATCTTCAATGTTCTTTCTCAGCATCTGCCTTGTATCCCTCCTAAAAGACTGTTTGGCCCACAATTTTAACTGATTTCTTATCCATTTAAGCTTTCCTTGAAAACTATATGGAGCACAATCATCCGATAGAGCTTCATTCCACCATTGGCTCACCATTTCCTTGAATCCTTCTATCTTCTGCCACCTTAACTCATATCTGAACATTATGCACTTCCTTTCTTTAACACCCAAGCTGAGGTGCAACGGAATGTGATCTGACACCATTCTATTGTGCCCCTTTACATTATAATTCGGATACCTTTTAAACCACTCTGTAGAAATCAAAATCCTGTCAAGCCTTAATTGAGTACTTACATGCTGCATGTTAGACCAGGTAAATCTTCTGTTAGGGATCTCCATGTCAATAATTTCAGCATCCCTAATCCACTGATTCAGCCTCTCCATCTCCTTACCCCACCTCTGTCTGCCAGACCTCTCCCATGGAAACTGAACACAGTTAAAGTCCCCCAATATACACCAGGCTCCTGAGAATAAAGCTACCAATCTGTATAATTCCTGAAAGAAGTCTTCCCTGTGCTGGTCAGAATGTGGGCCATATATCGAAGTAGCAATCCAACTGAAGTTGTTTAAACTTCTCTGCTTACAGATAAATTGTACTGAGATACTGAATCTGCCAACGTCACAAATGTTACCTTCAAACTTGTTCTCATTCCATAGTATCATTTGCCCTCCTTTAACCCCTTCTGCAGGGAACACAGCTGCTCTGTTCAGTAATGAACCACCCAGCTTTTGCAAAGTGACATCATCTAGACTTCTCATTTTAGTCTCCTGTAAGCAAATGCAATCAACTCGAAAATTAAGGAGTAGGTCCTTCACAGCTCTCACCTTAAAGTCACCATTCAGACCCCGAACATTCCAAGATATCAAATTCATGATGAATCATCAATCTGTCCCAATCCCTTTCCTTTCTTATCTCTTAGTGAATCAACAACTTAGTTGTTTTTCACAAAGTTTGCCTCACGCTTCCCAATCTTGATCCCCCCCCCTGTGCCCCTCCTCTTCAAAGAACTCTGAAGCGCATTGCTCCATCTTAATTTTTTCAAAAAGCTGATTGCCATGTCCTCTCTTCCTTGAAAAGAGACCCCTATACGCCTACCGAACTTGATGATTTCATCAACTCAGCCATGTTCGTCTACCAGATACCTCATCGCCAGGGGGGCAGTTTCTGGAGTATAGGGAATAATCATCATTGTGTTAGAAGGTACCTGTCCATTCCTGTCCATCAAACCATCCCCGTTACCAGACTGTACCTGCACAACCTACTGTTCTATCACCCCATCCTGACAATCTCTGCTCTGAATATTCAAATCCAGCTCAGCCCCCCTCTAACATCCACCGAATCAACCTGGACCAAGCCTACCTTTTCCGGCGCTCCTGCATCCTGAATATTTTCTGACAAGCTGCAACTGTCACTAACAAATCCCTCGGCTTCATCAGAACTGACAAGCTGCGAAACACCTTGAAATTGTTCACTCCTCCCTGCACAACCATTCACCAGCCCCATCCCCTTAGGTCCTTTACCAAGAGAATAAGTAGCCAGGCCCTTCAAACCATAAACATGAAGCCCCTTGCACTGCTCCCCATCACCAATTCCGGTACTCTGTTTCGCAATGTTTTGAACAGAGTCACTAACTAGAGGAAGAAGACAACGGTTCAGCCTCAAACTTTGAACCAGATCTGCCTCTTCTCCCTCCTGAACCGAAGCCTCCTTACCCCGGTACACCTTTAAGTGAAGATCCGAAACACACAGATCATAGAGAAATGGGTCACGGTCCAGTTCTGGATCCCCTCCAGGATAGAAGTAGACCCACGACTGTTGATCTCCTCCGCCCAACAGCCCCCCATCAATACCCCCCTGTTCCGCCTCTTCATATCCCTTCTCAGAAACAACACAATCTGGCTTCGTCACCTCATCCCTGCCCCCAACACTGTTTTTAATAGGATTCTTCACCCCTCCCCTGCACTGCAAATCTTCCGGAACCACCCCCAGGATACCTTTACCTTTACGAGGAAATGGAGTGGCAATCGAAACAAAGCTACTTCTCTTTGCTGCCTGACCCTTTCTTTTATGCCAACTCACCTGACCTGAGCTAATCGAGTTTATCTGTTTTAACTCAACCTCGTTAACGGGTGAGTTCCGCGGAGGAGAAGGTCCTTCTGACGCCCCTTTTCTGCCGGTGGAATCTCTGTTCCGCCTGTAGCTCCTGTACTCTGCAACCACCTCTACCCAGAACCACTGCCTCTCCTTCGACTGATATTGACCATGATCTGCTACTTCCAAACAAAACTTAACCCAAAATGCCTTGCCACCCACCACAATTTTCACCTTCTCAGGAATATCCTCCACCTCCCCAATTGTAATTTGCACTCTAGCAAAAGCTAAATTGTCATTCACAAGGGTATTAGTCTCCACCTTCTTGAGTATTCCAAACCTGGAACAGATGGTATGGAATGTCGAGATGTTCCACAGATGCAGCGACACACCATACACTTAGCACCAAATGTTAAGCTCATCTTCCGCTGAAATGGTTGAATCCTCCACCCTTCATGGAGCATACCTCACTGTTACTTCATCTTTCACCACCAGCCTCCTGGTACAGGCTTGAGTCTTCCATTCGCCTGAACTGGCTTTCACTAGAAAAGAATTGTTCTCCAACTGATGTATCCACCAAGTGCTCACCTCTGGCCACTGTGACTGCAAGATAGCCAAAACCCATTCCCTATCTTCGCAGATTCCTTCACGGCTCTGTCCATCCTTGGCAAGGGATACAACCACACATTGCTCCAGCAATTCTTTAACTGCTCCAATTTCTGGCAACCAAGGAATGTCCACCAACCCCTGAAGCACTCTATGCTTGGAAGAGTCAAAAGATTCACTTGGAAGACAGCCCGGCAAAGTCTTCCTCTGCTCACCAACTCCCATATGGATCCTCCTGAGATTGCTTCTCAACGGACAATTTCATCTTCTATGACCAAGTCCTCTACAAAGGATGCATTGGACGGCATCTCTGCAAGCTACTGCATGATGGCCCCTCCCCAGACACCGAATGCAAACATTCTTCTCGACCGGGAGCTCTGCCGTTTTGTACCCCTTGCCTGACTCAATCCTACGAGCTCCTTTACCTTGGACAATCGTCCAACCATCAGGCTCTCCAGATGCATCTCACACCTTCCCTCCTCTCCATCCCTCGCTCTCCCGCTCTTACTCATTGCTCACGACAGCCACCTTGCCTACTCCTATCCAATGCATCTACTTGTAAGGATGGCTGAAGGATTTTTTGTCACTCCATATGGCTAATGTCACCTCTATCTACTTTTTCTCACCAAGGGAAAATGCTGTGCTCCTAACCCCAAAGAAATCAGCTGCATGGCTGTAAAGATTACATTTTTTTACCATAGGCAGTGTATTGTGTCCCTGGAGACCATGGTGGCGCCTGAGTGGACTTGAACTCTAGGCCTTTAGTTCCTCAGTTTGAGTGGCCCGGGTCATTCTGTCATGGTGTTGTTCCCACTTTATGCCATTGTAACACACTGGTGAGGATGAAATTTTAAAGTTTTTCTGTCAGGCTTTAAAGTTTAATAACATTAATACATAAATGAATTTTGGAAACATATAAGCTCTAAGAATCACTAGTCAATTGAAAGTTGAAAATTGGAAAAGTTTTAAATGGGATAAGCTCTGATCGCGACGATGAATTAAAAATCAAGCTTTTTTCCCCCTTGTGCAGATAACTAAAACATATTATTGACTCATTCTTTTTTTTTTTTTGCATATTTCTGGCAAACCCAAGCATGTGGTTTTCTGTTATATACAGAAAATATGTTTTATCAGCCATTTACATAAATAATGTTTAGGTAGATAACTATAAAACCTGCAACTCTGTGTGAACTAGAACTTTGATTGCATGCGAGAGCTGAGGCTGATATTTGAATATCTTTGAATTAGAGAATATTTGTGGGTTAGAGATTTAACTATAATATTTGCCAACTGACCTTGCTAAGTCAGTTGTCCTTTTCACCAATTTCAATAAATCAACATGAGAGGGGGTAAAGTATAGAAAAAAAAGAAAGAGAAAGGAAGAGTAAAGAGAAACAAAGGTGAAGTGAAGAGACAAGGAGAGATGGAGGGGGAGGGAGATGTAATATTGTTGTTAGTAATTCATCTCCTTAGATTATTAGCATGAAGATCTTTTATTAAATAGACATATAACCATGGGGGTTTGGAGGGAGTATATCTCAGTATCAAGTCTTTCTAATGTTGGTGTATGTATCCCTATGAAGTAATTAATTCGTTTTTAATACATCACAATTTCTTATTAATTTATACATTCCTAAGTAGTTTTAGTGACATAACTCCTCTCTTATTATATGTGCTATCAGTGAGGTTAACTACTTTTGGTTCAAGGTACTTGTGAACATGCATTCTTAGTTATTTCCTTTTCTAGTGAAATCAAGTCTTTAGTTAAAGCATTCCTGGTTTCTCTTTTCAGGATTTTGTTGTTTTAAACAGTATGATGCTGACTGCAAACATCTTTTGAGAATATTAATCAACAAACAAGGGGCTATTTCCATCTGACTACCCTTGTTTTAAAAGCAATTGTTGTTACCCTATATGAAAAGTATGCCCAAGATTTGATTGCATTGGAAGTGATTTTCGAGGGTTTCAGTGTTTGAAAAATGTCTTTTGATAATATATCTCAACGTTTACATGTTTTATGGTATTTTAGTTTTTAAGTGATTTTTTTTAGTGGACCAATGTTTAGTGGGTTCTCTTTGTGGACTCTAGCCAGTGGGCAGTCACAGGGATTGCCTTCACATGCCTCGACAGAGCTTTGTTAGAAGAGCTTTGACCATCTCATTGGGCGCAGATTAACGGAGTTCCTTTTCTGGCATTTTAAACGACACTTCAGAGCAGGGTTGCCTCCAGGAATCTAGTGGACCCACATCTTTTCTGTACATTTGGGCAACTCAATAGAATCTGTGTGGCTTGTTTTGAGCATAGGGTTTCTGGTTCCTCTCTTCAGGGATAATAATACCCACTTTAGGCATGTTTTACTTTCGTTATAGAGACAACTGGAGGTTTAGATAACAAAACTCCTACTACAGTTGGGTGAGGTAACATGGTTATCAACTTTGTGAAGAGCTCACAAGCATTTCAGGGGGGTGATTGGATTACATTCATAGATATGGGGTTTCAGAGTGACTCTTTTCCACTGACCGGGCGTGGAGTGCCTTTTTCATGTTGGCAAAGTGCTCTGAGATCAAGAGCATCCTCCTCCTCGTCATCATCTTCTTCTCCTCTTCCTCTGCTGCTGCTTTCATCTTTATCATTGTTGTCATCATCCATAGTTTTTTGTATAGGGAGTAAGTACGCTTTGGTGATATTTTGGAGGATTTTGTTAGAAGGGTGCCATATATGTAATGATTTTGATTTTTTTAAGACAAATATGTGGTAACAATGATGTTCTGTTGTGCGGCATAGATCTTACAACTCCAGAAAATCTCGTTTGGTGGCCAGATTAATGTATGAATATGCAAAGTTTACATATAAAAGTAACTGTTTAGTGGCTATTATATGTTTAATCCATGACAAAGTAGATCTCTTTTGTATAATGCTTTATCTTAACTATGTTACCAGTCGTATGGCATTAGCAATCTTACGTTGTTAGCCTCTTCTATTATCTGATGTGTTCAAATGTGGCAGTTGGTTTTCTCAGTCTTTCATAGCATTAATTCCAAGTTAGGATTGGCTTGGTTTGTATTACTGTAAACAAACTATCCTGCTAAAATGGATGCTCTTCAAATGTCACAGGTTCGACCAAGTGTTACATTTATGATAAGCGAAGCATGCGGATGCTGTCAGGCTATAGGGCGAGTTGAAACCCTAGAGACATCCTTTTCGAAAATTGAGCGTGACATCTGTCGCTTGCTTGTGAGTAACATTTCCAACTTCTGTATCCTTGAATTCCTTTAACCTTTTCTCATGGAAGCCAAAATATTTCTAGAAACTGTTAGCTTTTTTTTCTCCGTTTTCTTCCCCCCTTATTTCATTAGCATAGATTGTAGAGGTAACAGATTAAAACTGCTTTGAACTTTTATGGAAAAAGAATTTTCACATATGAACCAGTAATTACCTTTTAGAGTTTTACTTTTTGCCTTTGGAGCCTCTATAGGATGTCTTTGAAGTATGACAATGGTGTTTGACTGTCTTATGGGTTATCATTGGTTTCTAAATGTCTTTGAAACATGACAATGGTGTCTGACTTGGTCTTGTGGGTTATCATAGGTGTTGGGTTTGGAGCTATGGCTTTACGGTGACGGTGATAGAAAACTATGAAAACTCATTGGATCGCATGATTAAAATGTTAAATGATATGTGTCATAAATAGATAAAGCGAGAAAGAACAAGCACAATCACACAAGAGGCACAAGATTTATAGTGATTTGCTCGTCCACTTGGAAACCTACATCCACTCCCCAACCACATTAGAAATTTCCACTAGAAAATAATTCTAGTACAACGCTAGTAGATCTAGTCTTAGCCAACCAAACATTTAGAACTAGTTGGGCTCCTCTTAGATACCAAGCCTCTAACAAGGCTCCCCCTAGATACCAAGGCTCTAGTTTGCCTAACTTCTAACCCACCCAAGGGTTGCCCTCTTCCAAATGGAAGGAAACCACAAACTTCTAACTCTTGCAAGGGTTGGCCCTCTTCCCTCAAGGAAGGAACCACACACCTCCAACCCTCTCAAGGGTTGGCTCTCTTCCCTCAAGGAAGGTGGCCAGAAAAGAGGATACAAGATAAGAGCAATACAACCTAACTCCTAAATATGACACACACAAAAGACAAAACTAAACTCTTTCAAGCCTTTTTTATCCTCTTGTGGTGCTTTTCCCTAGGAGCTTGAGGATGAAGAAGATGATGTTTCCAAATCCTCCTAGGTGAACTGACGCTTGAGAAGATTCATAAGATTCTCCTTCATAGTTGATGAAGAAGACACCCTTGAGTACGAAGAAGCTTTCCAAGCCATGGTTCTCGGTCTTGGGCAGATCTAGAGGAGATGGATGAAGAAGTACACCACTGCAGCACACCTTCTCGTTTTCCTTCAAACATGTAGAAACTCATAAAGAAATCCTCTCAACAGGTTAGAGTGAAAAGTAAGAGGGAGACATGAAGAACATGGAGTTCCATTCTCTCAAAGTGAAGCTCACATTTTCCCTCCAAGAACCTTAGTTTAAAACCTCTCAAAATTCCCCTTTTCATAGTTCAAAAAGTAGTCCAGGGCTGAGGTCAGCTGGACAAATCTCACTAGGTTCCAATATTTTAAGTCAAGAAAATCACTAATTTTGAAAATGCTAAACTTGGATTGGTTGTCCACATTCTGTACTGGCTAATCAGGGCATTAATATGATGTCACTTGTATAAAAAAGATGACCCTGCAAAAAGCTCCTTGAAAAGTCAACAAAGTGGTAGGTGAAATGTGAGAGAGGAAGCTTGGAAAAAAATGAGAAAAGATGGTCTGCAAGAAGTACATGAGAATCTTTAAAAAAGTGAGAGGATCTATACTATCATGGGAGAGGTGAATGTAGGATGGTACTTCATCTGAGAAAGAGCCTATGTGATTGTCTTTGCATTGGTACAGACTAGGACAGGACAATTTGTCCCAAGACACGGTGCTGGATAACATTGGTCGACCAATGGCCCTGGTTGGTCAACCAATTCCCAACCGATCGCCCAAAAAGTTCTAGTGTTGGTCGACCAATGAAACCAAATGGTCGACTAACCTAGGCAGATCCAGAAACTGAGTACTAGTGTTGGTCGACCAACGTTCCATTGGTCAACCAGTGCCCTTCCTGCAGGGTATTTGTCTTCTCCTAAGTTTTCTAGGTCCAAGTCTTCGTTCATGGCTGAGTTTAGTTACAAAAAAACATAGTCATTAGACACCAAAATTTTACCCACAGCTAAAATATTTGTCTACATATCCCTTTCTTGATTTAAAGACCTACAAAGCAATACAAACGCAACCTTTTCCATCTATAATCATTAACTATCATGGATATAGTTTTAAGTATTTCGTTAATATCCAGACCAACCTAGGGGCTCAACATTAGGTTTTCTGGAACATTTCTTGAGTGTGGATGATATTTTAAGCTATGATGCAGCTGTGATCTTTAACCCTGTTTCTTGTTGGTAAGAGAGGTGTATTAGCATGTTATATTCATATTCGTAGGCTTAGATAGTTGCATTGGCAAATGCTGCTGTTTAGCAGTCATGCAGTGAGATGGATCTTATCTTTGGGATGTCAATTTAGGTCAGATGTGGTGCGGATGGTAGGCTGTTTGTTACCATATTCATTAAGCAGACCATGTATCTCCTTACTGTTCGTTAACTGTTGGGAAGTGCCATGTCCACAAACTGCTTTGTAATATCTGCGAAGAAGCAGTTATCGGTAGTTACCAGATAGTTAGCAGTCAAAATGGACTTTATAAAACTTAAATTTGAAGTACAAATTAACTTGTAGATTCTATTTAAAATCAACTTTAAACTAAAAAAAACTGGAATTCGTTTAGAGGCAAAAACACAGTTAAAACAAACTTGGCTCATTAGATAAAAAATAACAATATATCTAAATCACACTGAAATAAGGTGTATAATGGAGCACAAAACTAAAACCAAGTCAAGATTAAGTTTACCAAACATATCACTTGATATCAACCCTTAGACTTTAATCTAGGGACTAATATCAAGTGTTGATCACTTTTCATAATGGTCACTATCAGATAGTGGGCTCAGAAATGGGCTGTCTGTTTCTGTATTCATTCAGAACCCAGTTTATCCGTATCTGCATCTACTAGTCTATCAGGGGCAAAAAAATGTTATCTGAAAACCATCCGTTAAGCTAATAGATGGTTGGATAATTGGGTTATCAGTTACCATTGACATCCCCGCTGGATCTTATTCCTCTTTCATCTTCATGGAATTCACTAATGATTGATCTTAAATAGGATAGAAATCCTTTACTCTGTAGTCTCTGGACAAATGTCTTTTTAGTACTTTGTTGTTAGTATTATTGCATACTTCACTTTTTAGTTTTGGCATAAAGATCTATAATCTTGTATCAGGCTACATCTTACCAGAGGGAAGACCCTGAGAATCCAAAATCTTGGCCAAAGTTTGTTCTGAGGGTGGATCGTTACATGTCCAATTACCTAACATTGGGGAAGCGGACAAAATTGGCAGTATTGAGTAGCTCCCTCAAAGTTTGGATTCTTCTGAAGGTAACTGTAATCTCCATTCATGTTCATCTCAATGGTACTTTTTCAACAAATGAAAGCCTCTAAACATCTGTAATTAGGCATTATGTCATGTTTGCACATGTATATACACACATTTGTTGTAATGGCAACTGTGTAACTTTAAGTTGAATGCGTATATAAGGATAGAAGAATTTTATGCAAAAGGGTACATTTTGTGGTAGTATCCATATTACTTTGATATGACAACACGGTATCTAACCAAACATTTTTTCCTTATTTTCTGCACAAGAATGAACAATAAGGGGAGGCAATTCTCTAAGGTCCTCTTTGATAACCAGATTGCATATGCTAGGATTGCTTATACTGGAGTAGGTAGCTTCTTGTTTTGATAACCTTCTTGGCATTCTACCTGGACTAAAGAAAATAAATTAGGTTAAGTAGGTAAAAAGAATAGAGTAAATAAAAATAGGTAAAATTAACTTCTATTCTACCTAGAATAAGCAATTTATGTTTTATGGTTGAATTTCTTATTCCAATTTATTCTGGAATAGCTTTTCTCATCTGAATAACACATCCAAGCAACCAAAGTGAACAAGCCAGACTAACCTGGACAAGCCTTCACATTCATTATCAAAGAGCACCTAAACTCCTGCAGATCTCCTTAACAGAAAATCAGACCACAGAAATTGAAGGGAGATCACCCATTTTGCCTATGGCTAAGGAGGTCATGGGGTATTTACACTTTTATCAATTAAGAATATGTTTGCATATCCATGCCCTGCAATGTATAAAATTCTAAATCATGTTGTTCATCTTGCATCCATTGGACAAAGTGATGTTGAGTAGATGATAGGAGATATTTCTATAATAGACCACCCAATTCTTTTTTTGTTAGGTAGATGAAAAATGTTTGAATGGTTACACCCACGGGGAATAGAAATCATCATCATCAAAGCATTATCCCATCTATTTGGGGTCAGCTACATGAATCCTATCCTGCCATCTTAATCTATCAAATGCCAAACTTGAGGTAACACGTAGCAATATCATGTCCTTTTTAACTACATCTAACCATCTCACTTAAGTCTTCCTTGATGTCTTCTACCCTCCTCCACTCTAATTTTATCACACCTCTTAATTGGTGTTAAACTTAGACAACGATGTATATGACCAAACCACTGCAACCTATTCTCCCTAAGCTTAACGTCTATAGGAGCTTGTTTGGCACGAAGGTTTTTCTAACCTTCGTCGGGACCTGACCTAGACACATCTCTCCTATGTCGGATTATTCGGAAATCCATTTTTTTTGTTTATCTAGAGAATTATAGGTCGGTTTTATATTTTATCGGACTATGAGAGCTTGGGATTAGCCCTCAGGGAATCCGGGACTTCGAATCAAGCGAAGATTCGAGTATATGACCTCTCTCCACTGACCTCGGTCAGTGTTAATTACGCTGAGCGACTGCTCGGCAACCCTTGATTAACCGTCTGTATGATGCCCTTATAACATGTAACACTACTACTACAGGCAGCACATGCATATGAAGATATATTTTGGGTTAAACTCTTGGCCTCACCCAAGTTTAGGATGTGTTTATATGATTTTGGATTGATTCCAAGCTATCTGGATTAATTCCAAGTATATTGGATTGACTCCAAGTATTCTGGATTGATTCCAAGTATTTTAGACCCATAGGGGTATTTTTGTAATTATGCCAAGTTGGAGGGTATAGGGAGATTATGGTTATTTAAGTGTATGAAATGAGTTTTAATGATTTAGGAAGATTTCAAAACCTTAGGAGGTATTTTTAGAGTTATTTCAAGTGTGTTTGGATTGTAAGGGTATTTTGGTAATTTTGCCCAAATTGGATTTTTAGACTTAAAGTCTATTTTTATATTTTTCTGAGATTTTTTATTTATTTTTATCATATTGAGGGTATTTTGGTAATTTTACCCATCTTATTAAGGTTTGGAGGGTATTTTGGACATATGAGAGATTTTGATATTTTTAAGAATTTTCTGTGATTTTTACAGATTTTTAACATGTATGAAGGTATTTTTGTAATTTGTATTAAGTTTTAGGGGCATTTTAGTTATTTCAGAATTTTATATATTTTCAGATTTGGTTCTCTGTTTTTTACTGGTTTTTACTGAATTTTACTGATTTTTTATTAATTTTACTGATTTTTATTAATTAATTAGGTATATGAAGGATATTTAAGTTATATTTTGGATTTATGTAATTTCCAGATTTTGTTTTCTGATTTTTACTGAGTATTACTGATTTTTACAGAATTTTTCTGATTTTTATATTTATTTTATTAATTTTAGATAACTTTCGCAGATTTTATTAATTAATTAAGTATGTAAAGTATTTAAGTCATTTTTTAACTTAAGTATATTATTTTATGAGTTAATGTTTCATTATTAAGTTTTAATTATGAGTCTAAGATTAGTTATGGGATGAGGACAATGATATTTTAGAATATTTAATTATAGGTTTTATGTGTTTTAATTAGTTATAATACTAATTATTTTGCATATGAAAATATAGTAACATAGTGTTACTTAAATAATAGATTCATGAACATACATGCACACACATATGCTCAAAGAACAACATGGGCATTTCATTCATTATTTCGGCATAATCCCGTCTTATAGGACGGTGATTTTACAACATAAATTTGGCAGAGCTTCCCCTTAGGAATAAACCTTAGGAAGAGAGCCCTCCAAGAAAATATCGCCTCCAAATCACAGCAAACTCGGGCAAGAGCACCGGATTTGGTCTTCAAACTGACAGAGTTTCCCCTAGGAAATTTTGGGCCAAATGGGCATGGGGCTTCTCCTTACCCCTTGGGGGGTATTTATAGGCCTCAAAGCCTTAACCGGTGGGGGTACCCACCGGTTGGCTTGAGGTGGGGGGTACCCACCGGTTGCCTCTTCCTCCTCTCCCTCTCTTTTTTGATTTTTTTAATCACATGGGTGAGAGAGATGGGAGAGAGCATTAAAAAGAGAGAGAGAGAAGGGGGGGGGGGGTGCCACCGGTTGGTTCCCCCCCACCGGTTTGGGAACCGGTGGGGGGAGGGTTCTCCTCCCCCATTTCCTCCACTTTTTTGCTTTTTTGGGCTCTTTAAAGCCTTGGTTTCAGGTTTTTGGGGGATGGGCCAATGTGAAAAGGGTTTAAACCCCTTAAATCCAGATTTGGCTCCATGTGAAAAGGGGTTTTAGGATGAGTATTAAATGGGGTTCACATGGGATTCTTAACCTATGTGTGAATGGGGTTAAGATTCTCATTAACTCCCTCCATCCTAATTAATCCCCCCCCCTTTCTTTGAATTTTAAAATGAGAGAGAAGGGAGGGATCCTCCTCCCCCCCCACCGGTTTCCCTCTTGGAACCGGTGGGGGGGTTCCCCAACCGGTGGGGGGGGGTTCCCCAACCGGTGGGGGGGGCTTCCCCCTTCTCCCTTTTGCTTTAAAAAAAGGGTTTCAACAAATGCCCCCCACGGGACATGTGCCGGAGGTGAAGACGGCGGTGCATGTCCTGTGCCCCATTCGGTTACAAGAATCATCATTTTGCATGCTTGAGGAATTCTCAAATGCGGCATGCCGGTATTGTCTTGATGAATTCCCGTTTCTCGCCTTATGTATTTACGGCTATTGGGGGAAGTCAACCGCTGTCTCTCATATATGCCAGGCTATATATTGCTTTGGCTCGCTGTGCATATGCCCCATCTGAGCTTATCTGGGTCTTGATGACGCTCAATTTTTGTACTTAGACACCTCAAACTATGCCCAGGAAGTCCTGTTTTTCATAACTTTTCGACTTTCCGAGTATATTTGAAAGCGTCTACCCCTCTGATTATGGGAATCCTCTTGGCCTTCGCGACTTGGAGGTTCTGCGAGAGTTGATGCCGCTCGAATCTTTCGACGTTTACTTGGATTCTAGGAGATCTCTTGGCCTTCACGACATGGAGACTCCTTAAGAACACACAGGCGAGTCGTTTAATTCTTCCGGCATTTGCTCTATCTTGGGGTATCAGTACCTTATATTGGCATTTCCAGGAGCTCCGCACGAAGCGTTCTGGACTGGCCTAATATCTGGTTCATAGCAATTTGACTTTGTCCTATGACTTTATTAGGACTTGGTCAATTTTTGCTTTTCGAGACTTTATTGTAGCTCTCTGGTGCTGACTTCATCTCTCTATCTTCTTGTAACTTGTTGTCTTTGTCTTCATGGCCTTCATGGGAGTTCTTCATATGGCAGGGCATGGGGAGGACAATATCCCCTTCCTACTGATTGTCGAGTAACTCTTCGCCAAAGCGAGCCGAGACTGAAACTATCGAGGCAGGCTATGCAGTTCGGGTTGCGGAGACCCCTATGCTCCAATATCAGAAGGACATTGTCCTTTCTGGTACCGCGGACGCCCATATCGCCGCTCTGCGTCAGCATGCATATGTTCTTGAGGCTTCACTGGAGGGAGAACTCCCGTTTTGTGGCGACCATCGAACATCGCTTCGACTGATATTCCGGAGATGGAGTCGAATTTCTTCAACATGATTGAAGTTTTCCATTTGCTGAAGAACTCGGACTACCCTGCGTGTTCGTCTCGAACTCCAACATTGCTCCAGTGTATCGCAAATATTCTCCTGGAGATAAATGCTAAGTTTGAGTGGTACGGACCATTTATTATATGTTGCATGTATTATCTCTTTCTTACGTAACTAATACTAGCGCCTTTTCAGGTTTTCACCAGTATTAGCCCCCTCTTATTTTTGCCTGTGCGCCCTTGCGGGTTTTCACACAGCGGGGTTACCCGATTTTGCCTAAAGTGCCATTTCGGGTTTTCACCTTAGCTGGGTATAAGACATTTTTACCCTTAACCGACCCCTTTGAGGATGAGATCGATTAAGTCCGTCGGGGCACCTCGTTTTTAAGCCCCATTTTTTTTATTTTTCATTTCATTTGTTTTTTTGGTAGGGAATTACGATTTCCCTGAGAACCGCTCAGAAATATATGTAGGGAACTAAGTCTTCCTTGAGAACCGATAAGAAGTATGTGTAGGGAACTGAGTCTTCCTTGAGAACCGCTAAGAAATATCTGTAGGGAATTGAGTCTTCCCTGAGAACCGATAAGGAATCATATGTAGGGAACTGAGTCTTCCCTGAGAACCGATAAGAAGTATATGTAGGGAACTAAGTCTTCCCTGAGAACCGATAAGGAATTATATGTAGGAAACTGAGTCTTCCCTGAGAACCGATAAGAAGTATATGTAGGGAACTGAGTCTTCCCTGTGAGCCGATAAGAAATTATATGTAGGGAACTGAGTCTTCCCTGAGAACCGATAAGAAGTATATGTAGGGAACTGAGTCTTCCCTGAGAACCGATAAGGAATGTATGTAGGGAACTGAGTCTTCCCTGAGAACCGATAAGGAATATATGTAGGGAACTGAGTCTTCCCTGAGAACCGATAAGGAATTATATGTTGGGAACTGAGGCCTCCCTGTGAGCCGATAAGAAATTATATGTAGGGAATTGAGTCTTCCCTGAGAACTGATAATGAATTTTATATGTAGGGAATTGAGTCTTCCCTGAGAACCGATAAGGAATTATATATAGGGAACTGAGTCTTCCCTGAGAACCGATAAGAAATATGTAGGGAACTGAGTCTTCCCTGAGAACCGCTAAGAAATATATGTAGGGAACTGAGTCTTCCCTGAGAACCGATAAGGAATTTATGTAGGGAACTGAGGCCTCCCTGTGAGCCGATAAGAAATTATATGTAGGGAATTGAGTCTTCCCTGAGAACCTATAAGAAAATATCTGTAGGAAACTGAGTCTTCCCTGAGAACCGGTAAAAGAAATATATGTGGGGAACTGAGTCTTTCCTGAGAACCGATAAGGAATATATGTAGGGAACTGAGGCCCCCCTTGTGAGCCGATAAGAAATATATGTAGGGAACTGAGTCTTCCCTGAGAACCGATAAGGAACTTATGTAGGGAACTGAGGCCTCCCTGTGAGCCGATAAGAAATTATATGTAGGGAATTGAGTCTTCCCTGAGAACCGATAATGAATTTTATATGTAGGGAATTGAGTCTTCCCTGAGAACCGATAATGAATTTTATATGTAGGGAATTGAGTCTTCCCTGAGAACCGATAAGGAATTATATGTAGGGAACTGAGTCTTCCCTGAGAACCGATAAGAAATATGTAGGGAACTGAGTCTTCCCTGAGAACCGCTAAGAAATATATGTAGGGAACTGAGTCTTCCCTGAGAACCGATAAGGAATTTATGTAGGGAACTGAGGCCTCCCTGTGAGCCGATAAGAAAATATATGTAGTTTTCGAGAAACGGGGGCTCTAGGTAGCCGTGGATTTGGGATACAACGGCTCCCGAAGACCAAATATTTTGAGACACAATGCCCCCCAGAGGCGAATTCCGGGCTTTAATGCCTCCCGTAGGCAAAATATGAACTTCAGGGTTCAAAGCCTCCTGCAGGCGAAATATGAATTCTAGGATTTATAGTCTCCCGTAGGCGAATTCCGGAGTTTAACGCCTCCCGTAGGCGAATATGAATTCCGAGATTCAAAGCCTCTCGTAGGCGAAATATGAACTCCGAGATTCAAAGCCTCCCGTAGGCGAAATATGAATTCCGAGATTCAAAGCCTCCCGTAGGCGAAATATGAACTCCGAGATTCAAAGCCTCCCGTAGGCGAATATGAACTCCGAGATTCAAAGCCTCTCGTAGGCGAAATATGAACTCCGAGATTCAAAGCCTCCCGTAGGCGAATATGAATTCCGAGATTCAAAGCCTCCCGTAGGCGAAATATGAATTCTAGGATTTAAAGCCTTCCGTAGGCGAAATATGAATTTCCAGGATATAAAGCCTCCCGTAGGCGAATATGAGTTTCTAGGATATAAAGCCTCCTGTAGGCGAATATGAGTTTCCAGGATATAAAGCCTCCTGTAGGCGAATATGAGTTTCCAGGATATAAAGCCTCCTGTAGGCGAATATGAAATATGAATTTCCAGGATATAATGCCTCCTGTAGGCGAATATGAAATATGAATTTCCAGGATATAAAGCCTCCTGTAGGCGAATATGAATTTCCAGGCCACCAAGGCACACCAGTGGGACTAGCGTATACCAGGGGCAATTTTAGGGTATAACGTCCCTTTGGGGCGAATTCGACCGCCTTCAGCACGCCGATGGGACTATAGCATATGGGTATGCCGATGGGACTAATGTATGCCCAGGGAAGATTCAGGATACATTGCCTCCTCGGGGCGATAGGAAAATTTTCAACCCTTTTATGGCATGCCAGCGGGACTGGCGTATGCTCAGGGAAGACTTTAGGATACAATGCCTCCTTGGGGCAAAGGAATTTTTCAACCCCTTTATGGCATGCCGGTGGGACTAGTTTAAGCCAAGGGGAGGATTTATGATATATTGCCTTCTCAGGGCGAATATGAAAATCTTCAGGGTATAACGCCTCCCCGGGGCAGATTCCGGAGTTTAACGCCTTCCGCGGGCGAATGCCTGAGTTTAACGCCTTCCGCGGGCGAATGCCGAAGTTTAACGTCTTCCGTGGGCGAATGCCGGAGTTTAACGCCTTCCGCGGGCGAATGCCGGAGTTTAACGCCTTCCGCGGGCGAATATGAAAATCTTCAGGGTATAACGCCTCCCCGGGGCAGATTCCGGAGTTTAACGCCTTCCGTGGGCGAATGCCGGAGTTTAACGCCTTCCGTGGGCGAATGTCGGAGTTTAACGCCTTCCGTGGGCGAATGCCGGAGTTTAACGCCTTTCGCGGGCGAATGCCGGAGTTTAACGCCTTCCGTGGGCGAATGCCGGAGTTTAACGCCTTCCGCGGGCGAATATGAAAATCTTCAGGGTATAACGCCTCCCCGGGGCAGATTCCGGAGTTTAACGCCTTCCGTGGGCGAATGCCGGAGTTTAACGCCTTCCGTGGGCGAATGTCGGAGTTTAACGCCTTCCGCGGACGAATGCCGGAGTTTAACGCCTTCCGCGGGCGAATGCCGGAGTTTAACGCCTTCCGCGGGCGAATTGTGAATTCCGCATTGCATGATATTCTTGACGGCAAATATTTTCTTTCGAGGTGAATCACCCACAATTATGTGACATCTTTCAAGAATATGCCTGTGTATTTGCCTTGGGTATAACAGGAACGGGGATCATCCCCTCAGGCTGTATCGATCAGAAGAGCGAGTTTTCCCACTTCCTTACCGGGTCGGGAGGTCATCGTCATCATCGCCTCGGTCGTAGCCCTTGATGGGACATTATTGTACCACCAGTGTGGTACCAAGGGTTTATTCGTCATTGACGACTCTGATATCCTCCCTGGGTAGGGATGTGGGAAAACTCGATCTCTACCCTCAACAGGCTGAGAGAGTTCTCCCCCCGTCGGGGAACAAATATGCGGCTTTATGAGCCTATGTATCTGCGCACGAATATTATTGGCTTTTCTTGGCGCAAATAACCTTTGCGCGTTGTTCCCCGACGGGTTGCAGGATGATGTTTTTTTTTTTTTATTATTATTTTTTTTATTATAAATATATAATACTAACATCGGCGCTCTTACGAGTTTTCACCGAAGCTAGCCCCTTTTATTTTTGCCTGTGCGCCCTTGCGGGTTTTTACACAGCAGGGTTCACCCATTTTTGCCTGAAGCGCCCTTTCGGGTTTTCACTTCAGCTGAGTTTTTAGACTTTTTTGCCCTTAATTGGCCCCTCACAGGAGCGGGACCAATCAAGTCTGTCGGGGCACCTCATTTTTAAGCCCCACACTCTCTTTTTTTTTTTTTTTTTTTTTTTTTGCTCATGGATCTGCGAATTACACTCAATATGTAATCGTATGTGGCTGTGGGGGATTCACCAGGTATTTCCCCATATTTATCTTTCCTTCTTGAAGAAGCTTTTCTACTTCATCTTTGAACATAAAGCAACGTTCAATTGGATGGGTGATGAAGCCGTGGTATGGGCAGTAGTTGGGTGCATCTACCCGATGTATTTCTTCTTCCCTTTTTGGCTTGGGCAGAATAATTGCTTTTCTGTTCATACATAACTCGAAGAGTTCTTTGGTCTTTTCCATTGGAAAGGAGTATGGTTTCTTGAGCCTTTTTGCCAGGGATTCAGTATCTTTAAAACTTATCCCTATTTCTGCACCAACAACTTGTTTTCCCCGGGAGCTTTGCCTAGCTGCAAAGGTGGCCTCGGGAATATTGCCGTGACTTTCACAACCTTTGCATTTGAGCACCATTCCCTCTCGGTACTGGGCTTCTGGTGGTTCATTTAAGTCTATGATAAGTTTGCCCTTATTCTTTAGAGGACGGCTGCATTTTGGTCCTGGCTCCTCAAAGGAGAAGGGCCTATTGATTCTGTCAATCGACATGACTTCTGTCCATTGTCTTGCAAGACCTTCCATTACTTGAGTGAGTTCATACTGCTGATGAGAGATTTGTCCCAGACTCACTTGAATCCCCTCCAGTGCTGCCATGATGGACCCCTCGAGAGTGGAAATTATTGGAGTATATGATGGAGTTATCTTCTGCTCCAGTGAGATTTGCTGGTGAGAGAGTTGTATCAGACTCATCTGAATCTTCTCTAATGTTGTCATGATAGACACTTATGGAGTGGAAGTTGCTGGAACATATGATGGTGTTGCCTCATGTTCCGGCAAAACTTGCTGATGGGAGAGCTGTGACATATTCATTTGAACCTCCTCCAGTGCCGCCACGATAGACCTTTCTGGAATGGAAGTCGCTGGAGCGTATGATGGTATTGCCTCATGCTCTGGAGGGGCGTCTATATTCTTATTTGTAGGCTCTTCTTCTGAGGAGTTTTCATCCATATGGACGACATTTGCTGTAAATGTTTGTCTGGGCATTCGATGTGGTTGAGGCGGGTCTACCAGGTATTTCCCCATCTCCACGGCCCCTTCTCGGATAAGCATTTCAATTTCCCCTTTGCAGATATAACAATCCTCTATTACATGTCCCAACATACGATGGTACATGCAATAGTTGGGTTCATCTATTTTACCAACTTCTGCTGGTCTTTTTGGTTCGGATAGCATCAAGAGATTGGCCCGCATGCAGACATTAAACAACTCTCTTGTATCCTCCCTTATGAAAGAGTAAGCCATTTTCCTTCTCTCATTAAGGGTGGCATATGATCCCCTTCTATTAGATGTTGAGGCATTTACATTGTTCTTGCCCCCTGTATTTTCTACAGCTGAGGCGAAGTCTATAGCATTGGCCTCTTCTGTATCCATATTTTGCTTCTTTGGGACTTTCCCCCCAATAGAGGCAATGGTTGGATGGTCTGCATAGAATATTTCGACCTCCGTCACAATGTTATTTAGTTGATCAAAGTTCTTGACATTTGCGCCAATCGACTTTTCACTTATTTCAGGCTTTAAGCCCCTCTTGCACAATCGTACCGCATCCTCGTGGGTCGGCGGATTGTCGCATTTCATGCAGAGGTTCCGCCATTTTTTGATATAATCGGTGGCGGATTCATTCCTGCCTTGCTTTAGTGTCACCAATTCAGTGATGGTGACCTTTCGTTCCGACACCTTGAAACGGTCGAGGAACTTTTTCTGCATTTCCTCCCAACTGTTGATAGAGTTAGGCTTCAACTTTGCATACCATTGAAATGCAATGCCCGTGAGAGAGGTAGAGAAGAACCTCAGAAGATAGGCCTCATCAGTAGCCAACTCTCCCAGGTCACTCATATAGTGGGCAATATGTTCTTGGGCCGAGCCTTCCCCGTCATACCTGATTAATTTGGGACACTTATTGTGATCCGGCGGGAGCTTCTTGAACATATGACGTACCGGAAATGGCACTTTGTATAAGTCGAATGTGCTTATTCCGTCGTCTTGTTCTGCTATTTTGGCTTCAACAATCTGCTCAATAAGATGCTTCTGCAATGCCGTAGTATCATCTGCAGAAGCATTGGATTGTTGAGCATTATGATTGGGCTCCACAACCTGATCTTCTTGTATTTCATCAGGGTTGAAGTTGACATCTGCAGCTTGCGGTCTTATCACCGCTGGCATAGGCACTGCCCTTGGAGGTGGTACATTTACTAGGGGGACTTGAGCTACCCTTTGCTGCTCCTCCATCTTTTGCATTAGGCCATATAGTAAAGCCTTGAGTTGTTGATTTTCTTGCCTCATCTCCTCTATAGTCTGAGGTTGTATTTGATCTTGAGGTTGTTCTGGGGCGGCTTCAATATCTGAAGCATTTGCCCCGTCTTCATCAGCTCCTGCAGCAGCATCGCTACTGCCAATTTGGGGTGGCTCTGCCCCCTGGCTTCCTCGATTCAGCAAGCGCATAGCCTGCTCCATTTGACGGGTTATGGGCCCGACCCGTTGCATCAGATTGATGATGTCATTTGGGTCTTCCGGCTGGGAAGGCTGCCGGTTGGTGATATTGGAGGTGTGGCATGTGTAGACCCGTATACTATTCTCTGTCCTTCTGGTAGTTTTCTTCTTTTTGTGAGTCGATCGGACCAATGCGCCCAACCGCTCGAGGACAGATGTCTGTTGCCAGACTTGTTCATGCGCCTTATAGGCACTCTTTATCTTTTGACCTTGTAAAGAACGAGGCCAGGTAGTTGAGCTGGTTATCTGCCCCTCAAGCTCTACGAGTTGTTGAGACTGTTGTTCTGCTAGGATATCCTTAGCCTGGCGAATTTTGCGGGCTTCCTTTTTGATTACCCACATTTCCTTTATGCGGAGGCTCCTATCCTCTGATGGATTGCCCCCAGCCCGAGGCATAAATTTTCCCCCATTCCGAGGCCTGGAGTTGCCCCCTGCTCGAGACATGACAGGCTCTGGTATAATTATTGGCTCCCGACAAGCAGTGTCCTTTGGAGTCCTTTTCTTCTTTTCGAACGTTGCCCCATCTTGGCAAATCTTCAATAGAATCCCGAACCGATTCTGGACAGGAACTGTCGGGATATGATGGATCTTAGGAATGATGGGTTGCCCGCCATCCAGACGAATATGCAGGTTCCCCACTAATATAGTTTTCCCCGTCCTGGACGGGCTTGCGGTTAGAACCTTCCGCTTTTGCCTCCCGTTGGACGAGGAGGCCGGAGAGATGCTGATGGTATTCACGGCAAGCACTCGCCCATATCGGCTGCCGTTGTTGCATATTCTGGCGCGAGAAGTGCACCTCTTCTTCTTCTTTTCCGGAGCAAGCTCCGGTGCCGGAACGACCCCCAAAAAGTATGGAGATCCTATCACTGCGGGGAAGTCCCCGAAGCATGTTGGTGTGGTCAGATATCCACACCGTAAGTGGGTCGCCACCACAAGTGGGCCATACGTGACCCTTGCCGCCATCGTCGTCTTTTAAGCAGAAAGTCAGTCGCCTGCATAAGACATGACAAAGTTAGTAGTAGAGTTGTGGTGAGGGCATCATCGGACGGAGAGATGAAGGGAAAGAGAGGTCTCACCGGGCGTGCCATCTCTGTTTGGCACGAAGGTTTTTCTAACCTTCGTCGGGACCTGACCTAGACACATCTCTCCTATATCGGATTATTCGGAAATCCATTTTTTTTGTTTATCTAGAGAATTATAGGTCGGTTTTATATTTTATCGGACTATGAGAGCTTGGGATTAGCCCTCAGGGAATCCGGGACTTCGAATCAAGCGAAGATTCGAGTATATGACCTCTCTCCACTGACCTCGGTCAGTGTTAATTACGCTGAGCGACTGCTCGGCAACCCTTGATTAACCGTCTGTATGATGCCCTTATAACATGCAACACTACTACTACAGGCAGCACATGCATATGAAGATATATTTTGGGTTAAACTCTTGGCCTCACCCAAGTTTAGGATGTGTTTATATGATTTTGGATTGATTCCAAGCTATTTGGATTAATTCCAAGTATATTGGATTGACTCCAAGTATTCTGGATTGATTCCAAGTATTTTAGACCCATAGGGGTATTTTTGTAATTATGCCAAGTTGGAGGGTATAGGGAGATTATGGTTATTTAAGTGTATGAAATGAGTTTTAATGATTTAGGAAGATTTCAAAACCTTAGGAGGTATTTTTAGAGTTATTTCAAGTGTGTTTGGATTGTAAGGGTATTTTGGTAATTTTGCCCAAATTGGATTTTTAGACTTAAAGTCTATTTTTATATTTTTCTGAGATTTTTTATTTATTTTTATCATATTGAGGGTATTTTGGTAATTTTACCCATCTTATTAAGGTTTGGAGGGTATTTTGGACATATGAGAGATTTTGATATTTTTAAGAATTTTCTGTGATTTTTACAGATTTTTAACATGTATGAAGGTATTTTTGTAATTTGTATTAAGTTTTAGGGGCATTTTAGTTATTTCAGAATTTTATATATTTTCAGATTTGGTTCTCTGTTTTTTACTGGTTTTTACTGAATTTTACTGATTTTTTATTAATTTTACTGATTTTTATTAATTAATTAGGTATATGAAGGATATTTAAGTTATATTTTGGATTTATGTAATTTCCAGATTTTGTTTTCTGATTTTTACTGTGTGTTACTGATTTTTACAGAATTTTTATGATTTTTATATTTATTTTATTAATTTTAGATAATTTTTGCAGATTTTATTAATTAATTAAGCATGAAGGTATTTAAGTCATTTTTAACTTAAGTATATTATTTTATGTCTCAATGTTTCATTATTAAGTTTTAATTATGAGTCTAAGATTAGTTATGTATGGGATGAGGCCAATGATATTTTAGAATATTTAATTATATGTTTTATGTGTTTTAATTTGTTATATGACTAATTATTTTGCATATGAAAATATAGTAACATAGTGTTACTTAAATAATAGATTCATGAACATACATGCACACACATATGCTCAAAAAACAACATGGGCATTTCATTCATTATTTCGGCATAATCCCGTCTTATAGGACGGTGATTTTACAACATAAATTTGGCAGAGCTTCCCCTTAGGAATAAACCTTAGGAAGAGAGCCCTCCAAGAAAATATCGCCTCCAAATCGCAGCAAACCCGGGCAAGAGCACCGGATTTGGTCTTCAAACTGGCAGAGTTTCCCCTAGGAAATTTTGGACCAAATGGGCATGGGGCTTCTCCTTACCCCTTGGGGGGTATTTATAGGCCTCAAAGCCTTAACCGGTGGGGGTACCCACCGGGATGCTTGAGGTGGGGGGTACCCACCGGTTGCCTCTTCCTCCTCTCCCTCTCTTTTTTGATTTTTTTTAATCACATGGGTGAGAGAGATGGGAGAGAGCATTAAAAAAAGAGAGAGAGAAGGGGGGGGAATCCGGTGGGCACCCCCCCCACCGGTTCCCAACCGGTGTGGGGGGGGGGGGGGGTGCCACCGGTTGGTTCCCCCCCACCGGTTTGGGAACCGGTGGGGGGAGGGTTCTCCTCCCCCATTTCCTCCACTTTTTTGCTTTTTTGGGCTCTTTAAAGCCTTGGTTTCAGGTTTTTGGGGGATTGGCCAATGTGAAAAGGGTTTAAACCCCTTAAATCCAGATTTGGCTCCATGTGAAAAGGGGTTTTAGGATGAGTATTAAATGGGGTTCACATGGGATTCTTAACCCATGTGTGAATGGGGTTAAGATTCTCATTAACTCCCTCCATCCTAATTAATCCCCCCCCCCTTTCTTTGAATTTTAAAATGAGAGAGAAGGGAGGGATCCTCCTCCCCCCCCACCGGTTTCCCTCTTGGAACCGGTGGGGGGGTTCCCCAACCGGTGGGGGGGCTTCCCCCTTCTCCCTTTTGCTTTAAAAAAAGGGTTTCAACAGAGCTACACTTAAATCCTTACGTATATATTTATTCTTAATTTTATCTTTTCTACTCTTACCACACATCCATCTTAACATCCTCATCTCAGTAATACATAACTTTTGCACATGATCCTTTCTTACAGCCCAACATTCGGAACCATATAACATAACGTGTCTCACAGTTGTTCTATAAAACTTACTTTTGAGTTTTAATAGGACCCGCCGATCACAAAGAACTCCAGATGCACTTCTCCACTTCAACCAACCTATCTTGACTCTATGAGTGACATCTTCTTAGATCTCTCTATGATCTTGAATAATAGATCTTAAATATTGAAAGTTGCTACTTTTAGGAATAACTTGACCTTCGATAGTGACTAAATCTATTTGATCAACATTTCTATTATTGAAATTACATTTTATGTATTATGTCTTAGCTCGACTAATCCTAAAGTCGTCGTATTCCAAAGCAGACTTCTATTGTTCTAATTTATCATTCAAATTCTTAATATCCTCATCAATCAGAATAATATCATCTACAAATAACATACACTAAGGGATGCCATCATGTAAGTGTTTAACAACTTTATCCATAACTAACGTCATGTTTGGTTAGAGAATCAAATTGAATACAATATTAATTTCAATATTGATAACTTTAGAACATATAATATCAATATCAACATTCATATCATACAAGTTTTTAGGTGTTTGGATGAACTCGTATCAATATGAAAATGATACTAAGGTGTGTTTGGATGGTCCTTAATATCAATCCTAATGTAACATATCTGCATAAATCTTGATAAAAATCTCTCATATATGTCCCACCGATTTATCAAAAGAGCCAAAACACCCGAATTTGGATGCTGTCACTGCTGCCAGAATACTGATAGGTATAACACAAGAAAACCTGGAACATGATCCCATGGTCGAGCCAACACAACCGCTGGATACCTAGATCGAGATTTCAAACTGGACACAATCTTGCCATTGTTTCCAAAAATTTAGCTTTCTCCTTTGTTGAAATACATGGACCAGATCTGGAGTTTTGAGATTACTTTATCCAAACTGCTGCTGCGGGAACCCTAAAAGTCACTGTCCAAGTTTGATCCAACTCCATCGCTGGAATGTAGGAGCTCAGTGCTTGTGGGGGGGTTTGTTGTGCAAGGAGGAGAGGCCCAGAACTCGGGCTGTTGTGACAATATCAAATTTAATACAGGTCAGAGGCTATATTAAATTTGATAGGATTGTGGATCTTTTTGTTTAATGAGTATCAATATTGATAGAGGTAACCAAACACCTAACAAATACTATCATTATTAGTTTTAAAACGGCTACTAATATTTTGAGTTATTCAACAAACAAACACCCCATAAAGTAAAGAGATAAGGACTTAAAGTTGACTCTTGATGTAGTTCAATAGTAATAGAGAACTCAGACGCCTCTCCAGTAGTAGACCTTACGCTAGTATAAGTCCTCTCATACATATCTCTAATCACATAAATATAACCTTTCGATAATCCCTTCTTCTTTGAAGTCCAATAAAGTCACTCTCTAGGTACACGATCATAAGCTTTTTCTAAATCAATGAGAACCATATATAAATCTTTTCTCATCTCTCTATATTTCTCCATCAATTGTCTCAACAACAATATAACTTATGTAGTAGATCTATTGGGAATGAACCCAAATTGATTTTCTGAAACACTAGTAACACTCCTGAGACGCTTCTCTACTACTCTCCCGAAGTTTCATAGTATGACTCATAAGTTCAATTTCACGATAATTATAATAATTTGAATATCCTCTTTATTTTTAAAGAAGGGAACCACAATACTTTTTCTCTGATCATCCGGCATTCTCTTTTTTAAAATCTTATTGAAAAGTCCAGTTAGCCACTTAATACCTATCTTACCTACACTTCTCCAAACTTCGATAGTTATCCTATCTAGTCCACGAGCCTTACCCACTCTCATCCTTTTAAGAGCATCTTCAACTTCTGAAGATATAATATGTCGAATGTAATGATAATTAATGTGTTCGCTAGAGTCATTAGTTTCTTCACAAGGGAATAGAAATCAAACTCCCTTATTTTTCATCTGGCATCTATTGGACAAATTGCTTGACTCGTGGAAACAAGATGAAGATGATTCCCTTTATGTCTTTTTATTTTTCATTTCAGACAAAAAACTATGGGAAAAATTGTAAAGGGAAAGAATGAAATTTCCAACCCCCAATATATGGCTTTACGTGTAGGACATAGTTGTCAATCTCGTCCCAATCCTTGTCCTACTTTTCTATTGGGATGGGACGTCCTGGTGTCCTGGACAATTTTGGTATCTCGTCTTGGAATTTTTTCCATACATTTTCCAACAAATATAAAACATATATATACAATAAATAATATGAAACTAAACATATAAACACATAAATAACAAAAAGTAATGCAATAAAAGCATTGTGGATGGATTTATGAGTTTATAAATGAGCATGTTCATCAAATAAATCCCCCACAATAAGTTTACAAAGAGCTTAAGTAGTTAGAAAAATCTCATGTAAAAAATACAAATTCTGGTTGGGAAAGGTTGGGACAGGCCGGAACAGCTTGGGATAAGTACTGCGGCAGAACAGAAACTGTCACATCCCGTTTTCTCACAAGGACGGGATGTCCCGGCTGGGATGGGATGAGATTGTATGCTATGGTGCAGGATTACTTCTTAAGAAAGTAAGGCTACCAAATGCAATGATAAGAGACATCTCCATCCGAAATGAGAGAAAAAGATAAACTGTTTTCACCAATTAGGCAATTCTGTCCATATTAGCTAGTGTTTGCAGAACCGGCCAGTTTGAGCTGGAACCCGTGGTCCCTGAGCCGGTTTGAACTGGCCAGTTTGGCCTGTTCCGTCCCAGTTTGAACTGGAATCACCCCGACTGGTTCTGGAACTGTAAACCTTGATATTAGCAGCTAGGAAAAGGTCTAACAAAATTGAATTAAGCTAGTGGTTTGGTCCTGCTGGAAGAGCATCACAGCCTTTGGTAAGCCTGACAACACAACCTGCTGCATGGCATACAATCTGCAACTCCCCAGTGTTACTTAAGTGCTTTCTGAAAGGAAACTAGAAAGGTACATAAAAAGCAAGAAAAAGTGAGTCAGGGCCTGGCTGTAACTAGAAACAAGAAGAAATTGGAAATTCTCTTCCTCTCAGAAAGACTGATTGATTGATTCTTATTAGTCAAATTTATTGCTACATGCGATGCTGGTGCGAGCACATGCAGGCGAGCATGCACAAATACATCTGTCATTGAGATCTTGAAATCTCAGTGTTTCACCCAAGTTCAATTGTAACAACAGATGCACCGAATTTCTTTTTGGTTGCATCTGATGTGAACTATGAGCCTGATGCGGGTGGCAAACAACATATAGCTGAGATATCTTCTATGTTAACTGACAACATTGAGCTGTGAAATGCAGGTTGACAGGGGTTTAACCAGAGGGTCCTTTGAGGTGAGACCATTTACAGATGATGAGAAAACTGACGAGCAGGAAGCTGCTATTTCCCGGTTGCGATCCCATATCCCAAGTACAAAAGTTACATTGTTTCCAGTCAAGAAATGGAAGACCCCTGTAAAATGAGGCGTTACAATATGTTTTCTGTTGTATCAATGTTGTTCTCTGTTATATCAATGTGTATAGTTCCACCTCATCCACCAGCCTACCTTAAGATGGTGGCATTCATCCAGGCATCTTAATTCCGAGGTACTGTTGGTTTCAGCTTTGAGGCTTGATGATCCTTGAACGTCGTCGTATCAAATTTGTTTTTGGCAATTTTGTTCTTCATAGTTCAGTTCTCGAGCAGTTCCTTCTGTAAATTTTATTTGTTAGGGCTGTTAAATTGCTCAATTTTGTAGCTGTCATTTTTTGCTGTACGGCTGCAAATGTATGTCGGCAGGCATTGATCGTGTATCCATCTATTCTCGAAATAAATGTGCACTCATAGAGCAGTTTTCCTTCAGATTCTCCTATGTTGCAAGGCCTTCTGGGTCGTGCTTGCTTATTACTGCTTTGTTTTTTTAAGGGTTTTTTATAAATAACCTTCTAAATGATTTCATATTTGTAGATAATCCCTATATGATTTATATTTGCATATAACCTCTTTCACTATGTAGGTTTACTTTGAAATTCACCTGAATTAAAATATCGTTACCTTACATAGAATATGTAAAAACTATTAAATAATACATAGAATATGTAAAAACTATTAAATAAAGACACTAATGATATTTTCAATTAAAATTCAGATACTTTATAAGAGAAGTCATATAAACATTCACCCGTGAGCTTGCTGTATATGTTTAATATCAAAAAAATGATTTCTATTTTTATGTAAAGTAAAAATATTTTAATTCGGATGAAACAAGACAAACTACATAGTTAAGGGGTTACACGCAAATGTCACCATAGTTAAGGGAGATTATGCACAAATATAAACAATACAGGGGTTACTACCTTTTTTAATTATTTAACCAACTTCTCCATCCTAGTAACTGAGAAAGACGACACATGAATTTCATATAAGGTCTGCGCAGCCCGAGGTGTGACTGTTACTCCGACAAAGACGACACATTAGTCTGACATGAAAATCTGTAAAACATGTTAGCTAATGTTTCCCTTGCCAAGTTTTCTTTAAATAAAGATCTGAAGACAGCAAGCAAGGAATGCTATATCGGATCTTGATATCGTTCCTAAAGGTTAAGATAATGGCCAAAAATCATGACCATCTAATTGTTTTAAAAAATTGGGTTTCATGAATTTAGCCATTTAATCTGATCAAATACCACAGCATTACAAGAACAATGAACACAGATATGAGGATTGATCACAATGCCATCTCAGTGTGTTGGAAAACTCCTCTTCCATCATCATCTCCTAGTCTATTGACATTCTCACCTCCCCTTCCTTTATCCTATTCCTTCCTATTTTCTTTCCTCATCTCCCTCCTATTCTTGATCTCGGTAGAGACTTTGTCTTAGGACCCTCTATGGAAAGGTCTTGAAGACATCAGAAGAGATGACAAACCATGACAGCAAGCCAAAGGCAAGCATTGGCGACATTGCTTCACTTCACTACTGTCCTGCGATTTTGGATGGTAGAAGATGTTCTTCTGTACATAGTTTGCGTGATTGGACCAACACTGCCAACCTCTTGTCTACAAAGCATGTTTAAAAGGAAGCCATGCTTTAAATCCCTTCAACATGGAACAAGATCCCCTGATCTGTGGCTCAACAGCACCTGGCCAGTAAAGATTAAAGAGAGCTGTGCCATGGTCTCTTGCAGACTTGTCAAAGGAAGCTCCTTTCTACGTCACCTCTCGAGTTCTTGCTTGCACAGGGGACAGCATGCTATGATCTTTAGCCATTGATCAACACACTTCAGGTGAAACAAATGCGCGCATGGCAACTGCCTCACCTCTTCCTTGTCACTGTACCTGGTTAGGCATATGCAACATTCCTGCACACCCGGAAATGTACCAGTTAGCATATATCAGAGAGGGTTTCATTGGTTTGATCCCTTTTCTTTAAGTTAATATAGATCTCTTTTTCTGGAAAAGGAAAGTCGCATGGTCAAATCGTATAGATTCGGTCGAGTCGCATTGATTTGGGTTTGTTCTAATACGGTGTGTCCGAGTCAATCCGGTACGACAAACTCTGGTATAGATCAAACTAAAGGATTAGAGAGACGTCTATAAGTCCTGTCCAAAATGTCATTTGTAATTCATATCGGTGCTATGATTAGAAGTGACAAATAACTCACCAAGTCTTCCTCTGCAAGGTCCGCACTGGACTCCTCGTCTTTAAACCTCCAGTGGGGTAGCCCTGCGATCTCGTCGTCGGAGGCGCCGCGGTCCTCGGAGCCCAAGTTCATATTGTAGCCAAGCACGCTGCTGACCAGGGGCACGCAGCAGCAGAGCAGCAGGAAGAGCAGGAAGGGGAAGGAGTAGCCGACGGCGTTCCAGGCCAGCAGCGCGATGCACAGCGTGTGGAGCACCGGCGCCCGGCCGAAGGACCCGTTGCGGGCGTCGAACACCCACACGTTGCCCATCACGAACCACACCGCGAAGAAGAGCTCCAGCAGTGTTCTGCACCTGTTCATCAGCTGCGAACTCCTGGTGCAACATTGGAGGTTCTATCTATCAGAATTCCAGAAGCATGGAGAGCTAGAGGGAGAGGTAAGAACATCTTTCAGAACCTGTAATTTTTACTTAAAAATCTCTACTTAAAAATTACTTTTGGCTTCTTCCACTTCTCGTATAAAATGACTTCACCTTGTAATTTTTGTTTGGAAGTCAAAATATAAATAAAATATTATATAAATGACTTCTAAAATCTAAGTACTTCTACAAAAAAAATAAATTAAGGAAGTGTATAAAGATGCTTTCAAATGGAAGATATATGCACATAATTTTTCTTTGAAAGTCAAAATAGGAATAAAAAACTGTGTAATGTTGTAAATTAAATTTGGTGGTTCGACGGGAAAATCATCTGATTCAACTCAGATTGCTAAAATATTTGGTTCAATCGATCGACTCTGATCATTAAATATGTCAAGACATATAATTAAACCAGTACTATATCTACTAATGGTTAATATGCGAAATTTCTGGATTAGTTCACAAATTGGATAATTTTAGTTTGTAAGGTAAGCCTGTGAGTAGGTGAATTGCATGTAATCCCACTTTACAACAGCTAAGATGACTTCTTAGAATATGTTCGGAAGACACTTGTGTGTAATTGACCTCCTTTTGTTTCATTCAAATAATTATCTTTATCTCAATGCTTACAATTAACCACACTTTCATGAGCATGCCTCTAATGTGAGTGAGTTCTTTATATTTAAATTAAAGACCGGTAACAAGTTATTGATTTTTCAAATGCTAAAAATAAGACTAGATTTAAAAAATAAAATGCTGGTAAAATGACTGCAGTGAGGCTTTTAGTTCATAACTTCACAGCATGTTGAGTCAGGGTACCTGGCTTCCTCGCCCTGCCGTCGCTGCTCCACATCGGAAAAACTAGCGCCGGCACTGCGGGAATGCCGGTACCGCCAGTACAGCACCGGCAAGCTCAGCAGGTTCCCGAGGTTATACCCGGCAACCCACACTCTGAGAGGCCAAACCGGGTTCTCCGTGTGAGAGACCGCCATGGCAACAGTGGTGGCTGCTATCTGGACCAGCAGGGACGTGAACTCCCACGCCAACCATGTCCCCGAGTTGAACGGGTTCGCCGCCGAGTCCGACCTCATCCCATTCTGGTAGTGGAACACTCTCCTGAGGAAGCTGTACCATCTCGTCCTCGACGTCCTCACCGCCGCCCGCACCAAGAGCGGCAGCGGTGGGGAGCGAGGCAAGTCGCCTAGGCTCCCCCCAACTGCAACCGGGCGGTCTTCGCCGCCCCGAGAGTTGGCGGGAGGTTGTGAGTGGCGGGTGTTCGTGTTCGTGTTCATGTGGGAGCATGAACTGCCACCAAACTGGAGTTGCACCACCGGCAGCTGTTCCTGCCTAGAACAGACAGCTCAATGAAGAGAGTGGAAAGAAGAAGTGTTCTAGCAAGGAAGGAAGAGCACAAGGAGAAGCTAATAAGGCCGGGTTGAAGTGGAAGGGAGGTGGGGAGTTGGGTCGGAGGGCGACCAAGAATCTAACAGCCTTTGCTTTCGTAGTAAGGGAGTTTGAAGAGGATAAGCTAAACCGTTGGCCTAGCGGCCCTTCCCTCCCCAACGTATTTGTTTACCGGGGAGGCTTGGCTTAAAGAAGAGTGCAAGAAAGGGGAACTGGGGGCTTTGTGGGCGAGATCTGCTGAGGTGGGATAAGTCTTGCTTGTGCAGCAACTTAGAAGTGGTGAGGAAGGGGGGCAGTTGGGGTACATGGCAAGCATGACATCGTTAAGGGGCCCTGTTGGGTTGGGGTTCAGCTGGTTGGTGTTAGGGTTGGGGTTGGGTGGGGAGTCGTAGGAGGGAGGACGGCCAACCATGGGTGGGGTGGGCTCCCCCAACACCCAACATGGGGGGAGAGGATGGTGAGGGATAATAATAATATAAGAAAGGATTTCTTAAATTTGCAACTCTACTTAATCTTGTTATGAAAATAAACCCCACATAGGTTAAGGGATTTGTTTCTTGAATTTATGTATGAATATGGCATGAGGTAGATTAAATTGAAGAGATTAGATTCAGGTAATCATGCTCCAAATGATAAGATAAGGCTATGACAATGACGAGGATGATGAAATAACAAACCCTCCTAACCTAAACTAACTATTAGTTTTGCAAGCTAAAGATCTTAACTTATTAAATATCTCAGAAAATTCAAAACGTCAATGAACATCTTCGAAGCACTTGCTAATAAAGAGGTTTTTTAAATAAAAATGAAATTATAAAGAAATTTTTACTAAATAGATAGATTGTAGAAGCTTTCTTTCATACTCGACTAGACTAGATTAGAGGGAGTAACCGGGGAGGAAGAGGGGAATCATCTTTTTCTTATGAGAAGAGATCCTCTCGATACAAGTTTAGATGAAACTTCAGCAGTACTGATAGGAGGAGGACTCATGTATTTTGCAACTTTTGAGATCATATAAAAGATTGTTTGCAAGTTTTAGCCTTCCTCCTCCTCTCAGTACCATCCAAATTTGTAGTGAGAGGATCTCCTCTCTTTTCTTATCAAGCACTTGCGTTTTAGAACATTCTTGGCGGACGGGGTTGGAAGATGCCACATCTTTGTCTCACCGTGGTGTCATCTTTGCGGAATTTGAAAGGGTTGCTCACATACCTTGTGTAGCAAAAGTTGTGTTTTACTTCTTTTGAGATTTGTTCACTTACACATATTCCTCGTGTAAAAAGGGGTCGTATGCACATATTCTGACTCAAATCTAAAAAGAGTGTGTCCAAATGGTGAATCTACACCGAAGTTTTCATCTATCTCCCCTCATGAGGAAACTTGCACATTTAATATTTCAAAATATATTTATTTATACACTTTCACTATGTGAATTTTTTGGGCATATGTACTTTACATAATCTAGTGGTACCTATGCCATAACCCGGATACGACAAATTTTAACTGTAATAGAAAAGGATGAGTTTGTCCTAGGAGACGAAAAGTGTTTTTTTTGACATTCAAGGGTCCTTAATTTGTTTATAAAGTACCAAACAATATAAGAGATGGAGTGACTTTGACTCGTTTATAATAGAAATAGATCGCAAGAATAGACAACATAAAATTTTATCTAGTGGACATATGCCCAGTTGTATTTAATACATATTCTCTAGGATTGGCACTTCCCACATAAAGTAGGACGTGTTTGGTAAAACTTCTATTTGAAAGTCACTTTTGACTTTCACTTTTCACATAGAATGAGTTGAAGGATAATTAATTTTAATTTTTTATAAAAGTCAACTCTTTCGTAATTTTATTTTTCTAATTATGAAAACTCCTCACATGTAACTTTTAGTTAGAAGTTAAAACATAAGTAAAATACTACATAAATGACTTCCGAGATTTAATAGTTTTCACAAAAATTAACTAAATAGAAATACAAAAATACTTCCAAATGGAAGCTACGCCAAACACGGGCGAAGTTGTCCGGTGTAAGCTTTACGGGGAGGTAGTGCATCACATTTGAGGGTGGAAAGGGTAAGGCAGAAGAAAAGGTAGAGGAGGCAGGGACCATGCCAGACATGTGGGGAAACAGGATTGGAAGACCTACGGCAGTGAGCCAAACTGCTCTGATACCATGAAAGGGTAGATGAGAGAAGAGGTTTGGTTTTGGCGTTGAGATCTCCCTCTTGGGGGATTGAGAGGCCCTTGCAGAGACTGCACGCCATCAACTAGCTGCATGAGGAGGATGTGGACTGGAAGGAGCCGTCAACCGGGCAGATTCGTTGGAAGAGATAAAGATGGATGCCAACCGATGTAACATTGTAAGATGGAAGAGAGGGAGAGGTCAAGGGAAAGGAAGAATATTTGAAGATAAGATAGAGGCAGGAATAAGAGAACCTCTATGAGAACACCTAGACATGATCACACGCGTGGATCACAAGAGCTACATTTGGGTTCAAACAAGGGCCAAGAGCATTTGTATTGTAGCAAGAGAGAGCCCCCAAGCCTATCCTTCACATCTATTTGATGCCTATTCCTAGGTGAATACAATGGGAAGTAAAACCATCCACTTTGTGACTCATGGGAACAACATTCAAATGCATACTTCAGATTTTGGAAATCCAAGCACATATCCATGAGATTGAGAAAAAGTCCATCCCTATGGGTGTCAGCACCCGATTATAACATCTAAATCACGAGAAATTCATAACACATATCCATGAGATTTTAAATTCTGCACTTTAGAGAAATGAAAAAAAAATCTAAATCTTGAGCATTCTGAAGGTTTCCAAACCTCCAAGGGTTCTAGCCAAATTTATATAATAAATGAATAATTCTTATAAACAAAGAATAAATATATTATTTAGTTATTCTAATTAACTTCTAATAGACGATTTAAGATACAATGATGAAAGAAATTATATTATTTTAAAATAATGGGTCATGTTACTCTTTACACTAATAAAACTTATATTACACTTTACATACGAATGAAGGAAGACGTTCTTAATTTAAATAGAAAGTATCATAATACTCCATTATCCTTCATAATTTTTTTTATATTTTAGTTTAATATATATAACAACCACTAAATATTTACATTAAATTTATGTCCTTATAAGTTATTCAGTTTGTTCGATTTAGTTTGGTCTGAAGCATAGAAATCAAACCAAACCAAATTTTCTTGGTCGATTTGATTTTAACTCAGACCAAATCTTTTTAGACTTCAAACTGAACCAAACCAAACCAAATTAATAGTTTGATTTGATTTTTTGGTTTAAATCAAATAGTGAACACCCCTAATTGGGGTATTGGACATCGACAGGGCTAGTGTACCTAAGCTGAAATCTTAGACATCTTCAGCCACGCCCATGGACCTAGCCAGAAGGAACTTATAGGGATCACCGGCGTTTATTCAGAAAATCCTGATAAACATTCATCGAATGCCAAATCATGTCAATACGAATTCTTTATAGACCCAAGAGCCTTAAAAGCTTGAGAGGTCGTTTGCTCAAAGGTCTTTGACGACTTTTGGAGGTTTTCATAGTGGGTGGGCCTTTACATGGGCTTTGTATTTGAGAATTTTGGGAATTTAGAGGTTGATGGAAGACTGTTGCAAAGGGTTTGTCTCCTTGTATTTGGGAATTTCTATTTTTGAGGATTCAGAGGCTGAGAAAAGGCTATTATAAAGAGTTTGTGATGAGTCTCTTGGGGAAGGGGAGAGAGAGAGGAGGGGGTGTTGGGATTTATACAACAAATATCAAGGAACATTACATTTTTGAACGTTTTTTTATTTTATAAGGCTGTGATATCATCCACATTCATGAAAAAAAATGTAAAAGGTGTATATATACCATGGTTTGCCGTACCAGATCGACTTGTGCCAACGTGAGCGACTTGTAACATATCAGGACGAACCAGAGTCAATACGACTCGATTGAGTCTGTGCGATTTGGAAGAACTTTTCCATGCGACTCGGTCAAGTCAACACGAGTTGACCTGACTCGTACGGGATCATGAGAGATTCGAGTCGGTCCGACTCTTCGAGTTGGCCAACCTTGATATATACGAAAGATTTTTCCCTTGGCAACTATTGAGAAAGAGCAAGTAAGTTTCTTGACATTTACATTTGTAAGGATATTCTCATGCATAAAATCTGAATTAAAAATTTTGTAATGCATAATCGCCATAAACACAATGTATTTACTGCACACTACATAAATTTTCACATAAAGGAGACATATAAGTACATGTACTTCCAAGAACACAATACACTTTTCGTATAAGAAAAATATAAACGGATGAGATCTAAGTTAAAATTATAATAATCATCACAAAAACTAAGAAGTTACGCTTATTTAACTCTTTCATCCATAATCCCTCCAGATAACATGTGCTTATATCAAGCTTTTCCTCTTTTTCTATTCATTTGGATTCTTCTAATGCTTAGGAAAAATTGCAAGTAAAATCTAATGCATATACTTTAAACTACGTAACCAAGAGCATAGTTTTCTATCTCCCAGCTGTTCTGGAACCATATTTTCATTTGAGACTATTTTGTACCACAAATTTATTTTATTAAAAATTTATTTTAATTTTTAAAACTGCTTCACTTTGATTATTTTATTATTTAAGAAAGTTCTTGCTATTTTTAAGAGAGTTTGGAGGGAAGTATGAGAGAATTATGCAAATGAATGAGAGAGAGAGAGAAGGTAGAGGGTAGACGATAGCGAGAAACTTGGGGGGGCGTAGAGGGTAGGGGAGAGGTGGAGAAACTTGGATTTTGAGAGAGAGAGAGAGAGAGAGAGAGAGAGAGAGAGAGAGAGAGAGAGAGAGAGAGAGAGAGAGAGAGAGAGAGAGAGAGAGAGAGAGAGAGAGAGAGAGAGAGAGAGAGAGAGAGAGAGAGAGAGAGAGAGAGAGAGAGAGAGAGTGTGTGTTTTCTCAAAATAAAATAATTCGGATTATTCTTTTAAAGAAAGATTAATGAAGAATAGGATATATTCTTAAAGCACAGAAACGATCCTGCCAAACAGGTTCTCTTCCGTATTTCAAGCTGGACATAGGTGTTTCCGTTATACGGCCTACTCTAACACTCTCCCTCAAGTTGGAGCATATATATATATATCAATCATGCCCAACTTGTTACATAAAATAGAGAATCGACTAGCTCCAAGGGACTTGGTAAAGAGGTCAACAATCTGATCTTCGGAAGGAGTGAAAGGAGTAACAATTTGTTTTGACATGACTACATGTCGAATAAAATGACAATCGACCTCAATGTGCTTTGTTCTCTCATGAAGGACATGATCACTGGCAATGTGAATAATAGCCTCATTATCACAGTGCATCACCATTGGCTCTGAGTGAGGAACACCAAGATCATCAAACAATGATTTCAGCCACATCATCCCACACACTATGTGAGCCATGGCCATGTACTCAACTTCGGCACTAGATCTAGCAACTACACTTTGTTTCTTACTCCTCAAAGTAACCAAATTCCCACAAAAGTAAGTGCGATATCTTGAAATAGACCTCCTGTCAAGTGACGAACCTGCATATCAGCATCAGAAAATGCCTCAATACGAAGATGATTATTGTACTTCTATTGGAGGCCTTTTCCTGGTGCTCCTTTAATATAGTGGAGTATCTTGAGAACTGCAACCCATTGACATTGTTTCGGCTGCTGGATAAACTGACTCACATCACCTACTGCAAAGGAGATATATGGTCGAGTGATAGTCAAGTAAATTAGTTTCCCAAACAACCTCCTGTACCGACCAGCATCAGGAAAAAGATGGATCTCTATAGAGTTGAGCTCTAACTGAGATACAGGAGGTGAATCAAGTGGTTTACACCCGATAAGCCAATTTCCTAGAGCAAATCTAATGCATATTTTCTTTATGATAGGGAAACACCCTCAGATCTGTAAGTAATCTCAATGCCAAGGAAATATTTAGGGAGGCCCAGATTCTTAGCGACAAAATGTTTCTCCAAGTAGTCTTTCAATTCTACAACACCAATTCTATCATCTCCTGTAAGAAGAATGTCATCTACATATACAATCAGTGCTACAGTCCTTGCTGATGAGTGCCGAACAAACACAGAATGATCTGCCTTGTTGCATCAGAGTCTAATGTCCATAATGACATGGCTGAACTTGTCAAACCAAGCACGGGAACTTCGCTTCAACCTATAAATCGCTTTCTTGGGTTTGCACACCTTCTTCCTGTTAGTTTAGGTGGCCTACAAGCCAGTCTGACTATGTAAATCTCGTTCATTTATTAATATAATGGCATAATATTCATTATGTGTAAATCGCATTAATTATCGTTTCATAATGAAGTCCGTGAATATGTGCTATAGTGATCAGATTATGATGAGATCATACTAATGAGACTGATCACTTAAACACACATATTCTTAATCGTTCCTAGTCGGAGGATATCCGAGAAGGACATCGGATATCCGGTTAGACTAGTACAGATTACTCCTGCTCATATGATGAGGGTGACTGATCTCATAAGTCACTTGTGTGGAGACACTAAGGCGAATCTGTAGGTGCTCATTGGAGAATGAGTTCACTGAACTGATCCGACTGAATCGCTGGATGGTATTGTACCTCACTGTCAACCAGCTTGATTCTATTGTCGCAGTTGCGTGGATAGTCCTCGGACCTGAGACACCAAGGACACCTTGTTGGTGGACTTCTGTGCTTTGACCTTGGTTTACGAATCTCTAGTCACGGGATTCTAATATGCCAAGGATTGGGTACAGCGGAATACCGTCGAAGGGAATTGTGTGTCAATAAGGAATCATTCGCTCTCGGTACTAAGAGAGAGAATGCTCTAGGAAGGATGCGCAGAAGTCCTTGGCCAGGGCGGACGATAATATCGGAAAAGGAGTTTTCCGATATTCATTAGCGGCATCCAATCCAAGTGAGTCGACAAGTTAGGGTTTGACAGCTCGCCATACCCTGAGTTGACTCGAGAGTATTGTACGAATGAAGGATTATATCCACGCGGTAACTGTCGGCGGAAAGGTTCCAAGAGTGGGTTACTTAACCCCAAATACCTTCCGGGTTCACGCGGTGTTGCTTGGCACCCAACGTGATTGGAGGCCCGGTCGAATTTGATGTGCGACATCAATTCGATTGATTAATCAATTAATAAAGGGTTATTAATTGATTAATAAAGCCAGTGAGGAGTCACTGGGCTTGTTGGGCCATTAATTGGACTGTTACTTGGGCTTAGAGGGTCACACGCAAATGATTCTCAAGGCGATGGATAAACAAGTGGGTTTTATATAAACCGGGGGTTTTTATGAAAAACCGTGCGGTTAGTATAAAACATAGTGAACGGGCTGAGCAGGCCAAGTTGCTGCTAACCCTAGCCGCCCCTCCTCTGTTTCTCTCTCTCTCTGGCGTCCAGACAGATCTAGATCTGCTCCGCTGCTTCTCCGAATCCCGTTCGACGGGAAATCGTCCGCGCGTTGCGGCGATCGTTGCGGCGATCGGCAGAGGTTTCGTGGCTGCGAAGAACGAGGAACGTGAGGATATCCGTCACAAGGAGGATCGCGTGGACTTCGCTAGAGGCCGGGCGCTTGCGCGACTTGCGGTATCGCATCGACGGAACCGAACGATTGCGGATTCGAATCCGCACACGGTGAGAACTTCAATTATCCGATAATCGATTTTTGTTTTTCGAAACGGGAACGGATCGCTGTTTTATTATTTTATTTTCCGCTGCGTGAGCGATCCAGAGAAACCCGAGAAACCCAACACTTCCCCTGAGAAACATACCCAGGAGATTTCTCCATATATACTTCCTCCTGAAGATCACTATACAAGAAGGTATTCTTAACATCCATCTGCAGCACACTCTAGTCCTGAATGATAGCAACAGGAAAAAGAACACGCATAGAGTTCATCCGAGCAATAAGAGAGAAAGTCTCAAAATAATCCACCTCATAAGTTTGAGTATAGCCTTTAGCCACCAAACAAGCTTTGTACTTGTCAATGCTACCATCCAGAAGCTATTTCACCATAAAGACCCAGTGGCAGGAGACTAGGGTGACTGACATGTGTCGGGTGAGAAACAAGCTCCCCGGGAGATAAGAGCAGACATGTCCTCATCCATTACAACTTTTCAATGGAGATCAAACAGTGCCTCCTAATAATAAGAAGGTATAGAAACAGAAAACAAGGAGAGAGAAAATTTACGATAAGATGGGCTCAAACGATCATAAGACACACATCAAGCAATAGGATGAGCAGTACTAAAGCGTAGAGGAACAATACAAGCTCATGTGCCTTTGCGAAGAGCCATAGGGAGATCCATCTTGGAGACAGCAGCTAGTGGCGGATTCGGTCTCGAAGGCGACATTGGAGTGTTAGTTTAAGGTGGCCTACAAGCCAATCTAACAGTGTAAATCTCGTTCATTTATTAATATAATGGCATAATATTCGTTATGTGTAAATCGCTTTAATTATCGTTTCATAATGAAGTCCGTGAATATGTGCTATAGTGATCAGATTATGATGAGATCATACTAATGAGACTGATCACTTAAACACACATATTCTTAATCGTTCCTAGTCGGAGGATATCCGAGAAGGACATCGGATATCCGGTAAGACTAGTACAGATTACTCCTGCTCATATGATGAGGGTGACTGATCTCGTAAGTCACTTGTGTGGAGACACTAAGGCGAATCTGTAGGTGCTCATTGGAGAATGAGTTCACTGAACTGATCCGACTGAATCGCTGGATGGTATTGTACCTCACTGTCAACCAGCTTGATTCTATTATCGCAGTTGCGTGGATGGTCCTCGGACCTGAGACACCAAGGACACCTTGGCGGTGGACTTATGTACTTTGACCTTGGTCTACGAATCTCTAGCCACGGGATTCTAATACGCCAAGGATTGGGTGCAGCGGAATACCGTCGAAGGGAATTGTGTGTCAATAAGGAATCATTCGCTCTCGGTACTTAGAGAGAGAATGCTCTAGGAAGGATGCGCGGAAGTCCCTGGCCAGGGCGGACGATAATATCGGAAAAGGAGTTTTCTGATATTCATCAGCGGCATCAAATCCAAGTGAGTCGACCGGTTAGGGTTTGACAGCTCGCCATACCCTGAGTTGACTCGAGAGCATTGTACGAATGAAGGATTATATCCACGCGGTAACTGTCGACGGAAAGGTTCCAAGAGTGGGTTACTTAACCCCAAATACCTTCCGGGTTCACGCGGTGTTGCTTGGCACCCAACGTGATCGGAGGCCCGGTCGAATTTGATGTGCGACATCAATTCGATTGATTAATTGATTAATAAAGGGTTATTAATTAATTAATAAAGCCAGTGAGGAGTCACTGGGCTTACTGGGCCATTAACTGGACTGGTACTTGGGCCTAGAGGGTCACACGCAAATGATTCTCAAGGCGATGGATAAATAAGTGGGTTTTATACAAACCGGGGGTTTTTGTGAAAAACCGCGCGGTTAGTATAAAACATAGCGAACGGGCTGAGCAGGCCAAGCTGTTGCTAACCCTAGCCGCCCCTCCTCAGTTTCTGTCTTCCTCTAGAGTCCAGGCAGATCTAGATCTGCCCCGCCGCTTCTCCGAATCCCGTTCGACGGGAAATCGTCTGCGCACTGCGGCGATCATTGCGGCGACCAGCGGAAGCTTCGCGGGCTGCGAAGAACGACGAACTTGAGGATATCCGTCGCGGGGAGGATCGCGTGGACTTCGCTAGAGGCCGGACGCTTGCGCGGCTTGCGGTGTCACACCGACGGAACCGAACGGATGCGGATTCGAATCCGCACACGGTGAGAACTTCGATAATCCGATTATCGTATTTTAGTTCTTCGAAACGGGAAACGGATCGCTGTAAAATTTTGTTTTTCCGCTGCGTGAGCGATCCGGAGAAACCGAGAAAACCCAACAGTGGTATCAGAGACAGGTTCCACTGTTTCTCGTCCCGTTTCGGTTTCCTAAATTGATTTTTCTTGAGTTATTCCATGCGTTTAATCCGATTAAAATGATGGAATAGTGTTCATGAGATGAACACAAATAATTTGATTATTTTTCTGTGATTTTTCGGATTTTATTTGGGGTTTTCGGAGTTCTTCATGAGATGATGAATCGGGGTACTTTGGCGGCTTCGTTAACGATTCCCAAGCGTTGGGATGGCGGCCCGGATGTCCGCATCTCTTGGTGATAGTCACCACTACACACCGGGCATGATAGCCGGCACCATGGTGGCCTCGAAGAGCTACAAAATCGAGCCCCAAATCGGAACTAAACCCTGCAAAACCAGATTTTTGGGGGATGTTTGGGCTTGGATTGCACCCCAACCGGAGGCCACCGGCGGCCCTGACGGCGCCGGGCGTGTTGCCGGAGCTGGGGCGACGCCGGCGGGGGCCTGGCGGCGCCGGTAGCCGGCCGGCGGCGGCGCTGCAACCCTTCCTTCCCGCCGCCTAATTCTTGCTGCAATAGGGTTTCTGGGAAGGAGGAAGGGGCCGTACCGCCCCGCTGGACCCGGTCCCGAGCCGGTCGGACCGGCCGGGCCGGGTCCAGGGCTTGGTCGGACCTGGCCGAGCCAGGCCAAGAGCTAGGCCAGGGCCTGGCGCCCCTGGTCCGAGCCCTGGCTTGGCCAGGGCCCGAGCCCAGGGCTCAGCCCATCCGGCTGAGCCATCTTTTGTTTTTCCCAATTAACTCCATTTAAACCCCATTTGCCCATTTAATAAATAAATTAGATTTTAATTTGATTTTAAAATTGTTTTGAGATCTTAATTATTATCAAAATTTTAATTATTTGGGCATTAATGATTTTTGAATCATTTAGTAATTAAAGATTTATTAATTAGCAATTAGTTGTGGATTAATTGAGGTTAATGTTAGTTTAAGTGTTAAATTAATTATTGACCTCAATTTATCTAATTTTAAGAGTTAAAATTAGTCATTAATAATTTTTAATCTAATTGTTAGATTATTAATTATTAATACATCTAATTGTTAATTATTAGTTTGAGTTAGTTATTAATTTAATTGTTAGATTAATAATTAACTTAAATGACTAATTTAAGTGTTAAATTAGTAGTCTTTAATTATTATTGTTAGTTATTAATTTAAGGGTTAAATTAATGATTAACTTTAATCTTCTAATCTAATTGTTAGATTATAGTTATTAATTAATTAGTGTTAATTAATAATTTAAGTGTTAAATTACTAATTGACATTAATTAACTGATCTAAATGTTAGATTAGTAGTTAACGATTAGTTTGGTTGATTATTAATTTAAGTGTTAAATTTTTAATTAACTTTATTGGATTAATCTAAGAGTTAGATTAATCTTTAAATAGTATAATTGTTAGATTATTAATGGGGTTTAATCTAAGTGTTAGATTATTAGAATTGTTCTGATTTGCATGGAATAATCTGGAATTATTAATTCGGAGTGTATGCGCATGTGATGTGTGTTTGATGCTTTTAAATTTAGATTTAATTGCATGTTAACTTAATAAAATGAGTTTTCGAAATTCAAATACCAATTTTGATTGGATCCCAACTTTTTGAAAGCCAAAACTTATCTATTTTGAAAAACTCATTTGTTTTAGCCATGTGATGCGCTGAATTATGTGTGGAATGTTTAAAACACACCGTGGTCATGGATATGCACTTATTTAATTGTTCATGTGATGAATGATGGATTGTGTGGATCGTGGATGTATGATGTTTATTAATTGTTAATAAATAGAGGTCTGCGCACCTCTCTCTCTCATACTCCGATGTATTTCTACCTCCCTCTCTCTCTTGTACTCGCCATAAGGCCTTCTTCAATTTACCTGTTAATTCTAGAATTAATGTAACCTGATCGAGGCAACCGAGGAAGGAGCGAGGACGATCCACAGCTGCAACCAGGAAGGCGAAAAGATGTAGATCTCTTGCCTATGTGTTTGCAGGTTATCTAATATAATTGTTATGATTAGATTGTGTGTGCGTTTGACTGTTGGCTCCAGTCAAACCCACTGTGCTATCCATGACCACACTAATGACATGTATGAGATGCATCGTTTTTCTTTTGATTATGAATCAAAGCAGGTTATAGTATTTAGTAAATATATACAATATATCTATATACTATCACCTAGGAGAGACCAAGATAAAAGTTATCTAAATACCCTCAGATAAACTCTAAGCCGTAACACGAGTAGTTAAGAACTTACCGCGTGGTCCACCATCATTATAGTCATAGGATTCGAATCACTTTAGGCAGGTTTGTTGTGCTATCCACAAGGCCTGCTTAATTGGGAGGAGAAACTGTGGCTATGGCATTAGATGCCTATATGATCGGAGTAGAGGAACCATGTAGCTTTGTTGTGCTATCCACAAGGGCTGCATGCAAATCTATGCTCGTCGCGTAATGATGGTTAGCTTAGACCAGAATTAGTGGTTTGTTGTGCTATCCACAAGGCCATTAAACCTCTGGGGACCGAAGCTATGATCAGATATTGCAAGGAGTTGCAAGTCCCATGAGTTGGGTGCTCTCTGATTGTATTACAGTTTGTTGTGCTATCCACAAGGCTGTAGTGCAAGTCATTGAGATTCTAATCCCCACTAGGAGACTGTTGGCGTCTCCCGTTCTGTATAACTGAGGGTTATACAGTCCGTCGAAAATTAGTGGGAGTTAAACTTGAACAAAAGACCATGTCTTGTTTTAAACTTTAATAATTGAACATCTGCTAAATAGATTTTACTTATCTCCTGTAGGAACTATGTCGTCGAATAACCCACTCCGTGGCATACTTGATGCCATTTTGACTTACTTGATCTACTCGGATTGGTTCAGACTGAAGAATGTCTTCAGATCTGAGCACAATAACTTTGTCCCTGGAGCCGATCCTCTTGCTGAATTGGCATTGGATGCCCCTGAAACAGAGATGACAGCTTACGATAAAGGATCGAAGGACAAAGGAAAAAGAGTAGTGAAGGGTGACTGCTTCTACTATAAGCAGTATGGTCACTGGAAAAAGAACTGTAAGGAGTTCCTTCATGATAAAGCTCATGGAAGAGTGAAGCTGTCTGAAGCTTCAGATATCTATATGATAGATATCAACTTGTCAGTTAGAGATTCCACATCTTGGGTATTGGATACCGGATGTGCTTCACATATCTGTCATGATGTACAGATGCTGATAAGTAAGCGCAAGCTGAGACAAGGTGAGGTGGAATTGAGGCTAGGAAACGGCGCAAAAGTTGCGGCGATTGCTGTTGGGACAGCAAACCTCAGGCTTCCATCGGGAGACACCTTACTATTGCAAGATTGTTATTATGTTCCTAGCATAATAAAGAACATCATATCAATATCTTGTTTGGACAAGATAAGATATAGGTTGACAATTGAGAATAGAAGTTGTTTGATTTATTATGGTAATAAATCAATAGCTTCGGCATCTTTAGTCAACGGTCTATATCTATTAGATGCTTCTCATTACAATCTTCAAATTGATAATGCTCTTAAGAAGAGCAAGAATTGTGTGAACGAGGCCTACATGTGGCATTGTAGACTTGGGCACATTGGCGAAAGCAGGTTGCAAAAGTTGCACAAGCATGGTTACTTAACAGCATTCGATTATGAATCGTTTGCAACATGTGAATCCTGTCTCATGGGAAAGATGGCAAAATCTCCATTTAGTGGATATGGAGAACGTGCCAAGGACATTCTGGAACTAATACATACGGATGTGTGTGGTCCAATGTCCACCCAAGCCAAAGGTGGCTTTTCTTACTTCATCACGTTCACCGATGACTTCTCAAGATTCGGCTATGTGTACTTAATGAAGTACAAGTCGGAAGCATTTGAGAAGTTCAAGGAGTTCAAGAATGAGGTAGAGAAGCAGTTAGGAAAGAGTATTAAAGCTCTTCGATCAGATTGAGGAGGAGAATACTTGAGTACTAATTTCACACAATTCTTAAAGGATAATAGTATCATTTCTCAGCTGACCCCTCCATATACACCACAGATGAATGGTGTATCAGAAAGGAGGAATCGCACCTTGTTGGACATGGTGCGATCCATGATGAGCTTTTTGGGATTACCAGTGTCCCTCTGGGGGTATGCTCTAGAGTCAGCAGCATACCTACTGAACAGAGTACCCAGCAAGTCTGTGGCCTCTACTCCATATGAGATATGGAAAGGCAGGAAACCAGAATTTAAACATGTTAAAGTCTGGGGTTGTCCTGCTCATGTAAAGAGGCATGATCCAGACAAGCTGGAATCACGAACTGATAAATGCAGGTTTGTGGGATATCCAAAGGAAACCTTTGGATACTACTTTTACCATCCTGGTGAACAAAAGGTGTTTGTCGCCAGGAAAGCTGTATTCCTGGAAGAGGAATACCTTATCCAGGAGGATAGTGAGAATAAAATAGTACTGGAAGAGGTTCCAGATCCCCAAACAGCTGCATTATCATCAGATGAGATATCAGTTCCTGAATCTGTTCAGGTACACACAGATGAGCCTCGTAGATCTGGTAGAGTACCTAGACTACCCGAACGATATGTGGGACATATCGCTGAAGGTGAGTCTAAGGTACAATATAATGAGGATGATGATCCTAAAACCTACCAAGAGGCCATAGAAGGCCCAGAAGCCGGGAAATGGCGAGAAGCCATGAACTCAGAAATCCAGTCCATGTACACCAACCAAGTTTGGAACTTGGAGGACTTGCCCGAGGGTATTGTACCCATCGGTTGCAAGTGCATCTTTAAGAGAAAGATCGGTGCTGATGGACGGATCGACACTTATAAGGCAAGGTTGGTGGCAAAGGGATATCGTCAAAGGCAAGGAATTGACTATGACGAGACTTTCTCACCAGTTGCCATGATAAAGTCAATCAGAGTTCTGCTCGCCATTGCTGCACATTTTGATTATGAAATCTGGCAGATGGATGTGAAGACTGCCTTCCTCAATGGTAATCTTGAGGAGGAGGTGTATATGATACAACCAGAAGGTTTCACATCCAAAGAATCTCCAGATAAAGTGTGCAAGGTTCAGAGGTCCATTTATGGACTGAAGCAGGCTTCTCGGAGCTGGAACATAAGATTTGACGAGGCAGTCAAGTCTTATGACTTCATTAAGAATGAAGATGAGCCTTGTGTGTACAAGAAGACCAGTGGGAGTGCAGTCACTTTTCTACTTCTTTACGTAGATGACATACTACTCATTGGGAATGATGTAGCTATGATGTCATCAGTAAAGATCTGGCTGTCGAAGAACTTCTCCATGAAGGATTTGGGAGAAGCATCCTACGTATTGGGAATACGGATCTATAGAGATAGATCAAAGAAGATGCTTGGAATGACCCAATCCTTGTACATAGATACCATAGTCAAAAGGTTTGGCATGGAAAAATTCCAAGAGAGGTCTCATACCGATGAGACATGGAATTAATCTCTCAAAGGAGCAGTCTCCTAAAACTCCTAATGAGAGGGCATTCATGGATAGAATACCCTATGCATCTGCCATAGGATCTATCATGTATGCCATGCTATGTACACGGCCTGATGTTGAGTTTGCTCTAAGTGTTACGAGCAGATTTCAGGCTGATCCAGGCGAAGAGCACTGGAAGGCAGTGAAATGCATCCTTAAGTACTTGAGAAGAACTAAGGATATGTTTCTTGTCTATGGAGGAGGTGACTTGAAACTGTGAGGCTTTACTGACTCGAGTTTCCAGTCAGATCCAGATGATAGCAAGTCAACATCTGGATTCATGTTTACATTGAACGGAGGGACAGTGTGCTGGAAGAGTTCCAAACAAGTAACCACTGCAGATTCGACGACTAAAGCTGAGCACATCGCTGCAGCTGAAGCTTTCAAGGAAAAAGTGTGGTTGAAGATGTTCATCACCGACCTTGACATAGTTCCCGGTATCCTTGATCATGTTCCGCTGTTGTACAACAACAATGGGACTATTGCACAAGTGAAAGAGCCGTGGTCTCATCAGAAATCGAAAGATGTTCTTAGGCGCTTTTATATTATCCAGAGGAGATTTAGTAGTGGAAAGAGTTCCACCCGTCGACCAGGTAGCAGATCCACTGACAAAGCCGTTAGCTCAAATTGTGCTTGAGCGTCACCTAGAGTCTGTAGACTTATTGTATAAAGGTGATTGGCTTTAGTACAAGTGGGAGATTGTTAGTTTAAGGTGGCCTACAAGCCAATCTAACAGTGTAAATCTCGTTCATTTATTAATATAATGGCATAATATTCGTTATGTGTAAATCGCTTTAATTATCGTTTCATAATGAAGTCCGTGAATATGTGCTATAGTGATCAAATTATGATGAGATAATACTAATGAGACTGATCACTTAAACACACATATTCTTAATCGTTCCTAGTCGGAGGATATCCGAGAAGGACATCGGATATCCGGTAAGACTAGTACAGATTACTCCTGCTCATATGATGAGGGTGACTGATCTCATAAGTCACTTGTGTGGAGACACTAAGGCGAATCTGTAGGTGCTCATTGGAGAATGAGTTCACTGAACTGATCCGACTGAATCGCTGGATGGTATTGTACCTCACTGTCAACCAGCTTGATTCTATTGTCGCAGTTGCGTGGATGGTCCTCGGACCTGAGACACCAAGGACACATTGGCGGTGGACTTATGTACTTTGACCTTGGTCTACGAATCTCTAGCCACGGGATTCTAATACGCCAAGGATTGGATGCAGCGGAATACCGTCGAAGGGAATTGTGTGTCAATAAGGAATCATTCGCTCTCGGTACTTAGAGAGAGAATGCTCTAGGAAGGATGCGCGGAAGTCCCTGGCCAGGGCGGACGATAATATCGGAAAAGGAGTTTTCCGATATTCATCAGCGGCATCAAATCCAAGTGAGTCGACCGGTTAGGGTTTGACAGCTCGCCATACCCTGAGTTGACTCGAGAGCATTGTACGAATGAAGGATTATATCCACGCGGTAACTGTCGACGGAAAGGTTCCAAGAGTGGGTTACTTAACCCCAAATACCTTCCGGGTTCACGCGGTGTTGCTTGGCACCCAACGTGATCGGAGGCCCGGTCGAATTTGATGTGCGACATCAATTCGATTGATTAATTGATTAATAAAGGGTTATTAATTAATTAATAAAGCCAGTGAGGAGTCAATGGGCTTACTGGGCCATTAACTGGACTGGTACTTGGGCCTAGAGGGTCACACGCAAATGATTCTCAAGGCGATGGATAAATAAGTGTGTTTTATACAAACCGGGGGTTTTTGTGAAAAACCGTGCGGTTAGTATAAAACATAGCGAACGGGCTGAGCAGGCCAAGCTGCTGCTAACCCTAGCCGCCCCTCCTCAGTTTCTGTCTTCCTCTAGAGTCCAGGCAGATCTAGATCTGCCTCGCCGCTTCTCCGAATCCCGTTCGACGGGAAATCGTCTGCGCACTGCGGCGATCATTGCGGCGACCAGCGGAAGCTTCGCGGGCTGCGAAGAACGACAAACTTGAGGATATCCGTCGCGGGGAGGATCGCGTGGACTTCGCTAGAGGCCGGGCGCTTGCGCGGCTTGCGGTGTCACACCGACGGAACCGAACGGCTGCGGATTCGAATCCGCACACGGTGAGAACTTCGATAATCCGATTATCGTATTTTAGTTCTTCGAAACGGGAAACGGATCGCTGTAAAATTTTGTTTTTCCGCTGCGTAAGCGATCCGGAGAAACCGAGAAAACCCAACATGGAGTGGGTAGAGGTGCCATGGCTCCATGATGTCGACGTTGATAGACTTGTAGAGGCGGTGTATCAGAAGTATCATCGTCCACCAGGGAGTTAGATCATCCTCAAGAAGAAGTAAGGGAGGAAGCAGAACACAAAGAGGCAGTAGACGTGACGACATCTCATCCTGTATATATATACACAAAACAACATTGAACCTATTATATGGGTCCCCTCTTACAAGGCAAAATTGAACCTATTAGATGGGTCCCCTCTCATATTCAACGGCAGAAAGTAAAGCCATGGTAAGAAGTAGGAAACTTTCTTAAAATTTAATGTGATTTTAAGATACATAATTTGGGTAGATTCATATGTAAATTTAGACCAATAGACAAAGTAAAATTTTCAATTCAAAGTTTATAGATAATATGAATTTACATAAATTAAAAATCTTGTAGGTTTAGAATTTTCAATTATTAGAAGAGAGTTTATTGAAAGTGAATAGCAATAATGATTTAAAATAGCTTCTTATTATAGTGATGACGATAGTGAAAACTTTCGTTTTCATTTTTTATTTCTAATTTAAAAGTGAAAATGGATGCGAGAGTAGAAACACTCATTATCGTCTTTGATAAGTCTTATAGGAAACTGAGGCGGAAGGTGCCCCTTTTGTTTCCGTCTCTGACCCGCTTGCAGCCCTATCAGGGACTAACTAGAGAAAAAAATTATTTTTTATTATTTTTAAATTTTATTTAATTTTTTCTCGCATTTAATCAGATAGTTAGCATTGAATTTTATGATCGACTGATGAAATTTAAATCCTAGAAAATGAAAGCAACACTAAGGAATGTAATTAAATATTTAAAATTTTATCATAATTTTTATTTTTTTAATATAAGGATAGAAGTATTTTGCTCCCCTTTGTTGAGTCTACTACTAGCAGAGCAACTAATTGCAATTGTTGTCTCTCTCTCTTTCTCTTTCTACATATATATATATATATATATATATATATATATATATATATATATATATATATATATATATATAAGCTTAAATTTAATACAAATATTTTGCCCATTAGGTGACAATTTTAGATTCTATGAGGAAACGCTACACATATGAGAATGCATGCACCTAGCGAGATCCGAATGGGTGACTTGAAGTCATCAGATACCAATTAAACTAGGTCTAGTTGATGGTTGATTATATTCATATTTGGATCTCTCAAATAGGACACAAGCGTGTTGGTCACCACTTCTTCCTAGTTGTCCCCCATTTTGCAGTCAACGGCCGGGAATCAATCATGCAATCGTAGACCAGGCACAAGTTCAAAGCTGACATAAGTTTCACTTTTATATATATATAGAATATTTCACTAAGAATTTCGACCTAATAGGACTTTCCTTGGAGGATTTTTCTGGGGGATTATTCCTACGAGTCTCTTTTGTTGATATCTTATCGTAAAATGCCGTAAAGAGCCACGAAACATCGTTTTCTTTATGTTTCACGGCAAACTAAAATCAAAATTTTACATTGCGATGCATCAAATGAGCCTCTAGTCTCTTCTCTTCAAAATAATTGAGCTAAAGCTATGAAAGCCTAAAATTATCTCCGATTGCACACCACATTTTCTCTACCACATACCAAAAAAGCCTAACGTTACCTCCAATTGCACACCACTTTTTGTCTACCACATAACAAAAAGCCTAAAACTACCTCTAATTGCTTACCACTTTTTGTCCACCACATAACAAAATGAGAGCAACAAGTAGAACCCTAGCTTAATTGATATTTCATGACCATTTCGTTTGGAGATGTCACAAGTTCAACTTGGTGCTTGCAGCCTATGTATTTGAGAATGTATGGTAAGATTACTTCCTTCAAGTGTCATCCGATCAGGCAGAAAATTCACATTTGATATAAAATTATCTCCGGTAAGGAGGAAACTCGTGAGATTTGAATCTCTTCCACTTGGAGGCACTATAAATACTTGATCATCGAATCACTTGTCACAAAAAAAAGAGAGATTCATCAAAATACATTAACAGGTGGAGAAAAAGTGGTGCTCAAATAGATCGTTAGAAGACAAGGCACACGGCTAGAAATATTGATGTTTGGCTAGAAGCCTTCTCATGAATTTCCCGACCAAAATGTAACATTATGCCAGTTTTGCATGAAGTCAGCAGCGCACTGAACGACTAATTGATCAGTTGACTAACGAGTAAAACTTGCTACACCGGCAGCCAGTATTACACCGGTTGCCGGTATTTTTAATTTTAAAAAAATTTGTTTTTTGAAAATTCTTTTTAGAAGACCTCCAACCGACTTATATGGTCATACAATCTGATCTTAGATCTGACGATCTAAAAAAACTTAAAAATTGAAATCAAACCCCAATAAACAGTAAAAAACAGTGGCTCAAAAAAAAAATTCATTTTTTTTGGTCGTCTGCTTTGATCGAACTGTACAACCATGTAAGTCAGTTGAAAGGCCAACACAAAAAAATATTCAATTTTTTTTTAATTAAAAACACCGATAGCCTGGCGTAATACTGACTGCGGGTGAAGCAAGTTTTACTCCTTTTGAGTAATTAGCCCAACCCTTACTTGGATTCAGTTCAACATAGATCAAGTCATGGAATGATTGATTGATTGCTGGATTCTTCCTTATTTTCTACACGTTTTTTGTACCATCATTGTTAAATTTACTTCTCGGATCACATTGTTTCTTTCACCAACGAGATTACTTGAGAGACTGAGTTTCACGGTTCCAATCCTAGTTACTAACCTAAGAATATCATTTTGATTATTAATAATCCTGTCTTTTCCTTCTTCCAGTGTGTTTTACTCCGTCAGTGGGTCTGTAAACAAGGTTCATGTACAAACATGTTTCCCAGTTCGAAATTCCAGTCCTCTGCTTCATAAACCGGTTTGAAGATATATGTTGATTAGCAGGTTTCCCGAATTTCAGTTTGGACCATCAGAGGCCAATTTGATTATGAAAGTGAATTAAAAGGCCAACTAAAGACAGCTTTCCCAAACTCCTGAACTATTGAAGACCCATCGAAGACCTAAGCAGAATTATACATCAAATCAAATCAAATTATTTTAATTTGGCGTAATCTCACTCAATAAAAGTTCGGCTTCGGTTCTGGATATAATTCAAGTTGTTTTTATTCTCTTATCAAAAAATTTCCCAGAAAGCAAAGCTACCGAAAGACTGAACAATCCTAACACAGTAGTAGTGATCAAATGGTTCAAAAAAGAACAAAATATATTTCCACCTAAGAAATATATAATTACGCTAGTAAAAAAATACACCGTATATTGCATGATTTAATCATCTCAAGCTAGATGAGGCCATTTTTGGGTAGGATATGATCTAATCTCCAAGTCCTGATGCACAAAAATGAATAGTTGGAAAGGATTAACGGAAAACCATTATTTCGTTCAGAAATGTTATTTCAGGTTCCTTCCAAGGAATAAAATAGAATTACTTTAACTATACTTCTTTAGATCTTTTTGAATGGAATACTAGGTGTTATTCCAGACCTTGTTCCGTTGTTAAAGTGAACCAATCCCAATTTTTCCCATCCCCTTCTCCGCTCTATCCACTCCACAGTTCTCATTATGTCCCAGTTTAACTCTTTTTCCCTTATACTGAGTGAGCTCAAGGGAACCAGCTTCAACAATCACAAAATGGTGAGGAAAATACAAACAATTAGCTTCTATTGGCTCTTCTGAAGCATAAGTCTCCATATAGAGACAACCTTAAATTCAAGATCTCAAAACATAACAGCTAGACATTAATGACATAACAGTCAACAGAATACTGAAACAGATCAGACTCTAAAATGCAAATACAGATAAGGTAAAAAAAAAAAAAAAATGGACTCCTGCCTTGTAACCAACCATTAAGCATGGGACCTAATACACTTGCAAGGCAAGACCTTTAAGTGTTTATAATTGCCTTCTACTCAGAATGGTGTAAGCCTAACTCAAGAAAATATGAACCAGACACAGGCTGGAATAAGCCTAAATTGGAAGAGCATGGAGGCAAAACTTTGAATACCCACTTACCAATTTGCCAATTCTCCTTTGTGTATCTAGGAGGCTGATTTGCAGGTGTTCACTCCATCCTTGCAATCACTGGTGAGGTCATTGAAGGTCTCAATCTGCTTCTTCCCCCTCAAGAACACCTCTGTGTCAACCTCCACCCTCATGTACCCATCAAACTCCACAGCAACACCATTGTTGAGCTGCTTGGTCTCCGCATACCACTCGCTGTTCTCCCCCCACAGTTCCTTGAACTCATCCAGGAAGTGGGTGTTGTACTTGTCCTTGAGAGGATCAAAGAAGGAGGTATCCGCCTCATCGGTGGCAATGTAGAGGTTCCTCCCATCATCAATCTTGTCCCTGAGGGAGCTCAGGAGCGCATCCGGCGAAGTGTCAGCAGCAAGATTGGGCCAGAGCTCGGTGTTCCTGGCTTTCTCACCTCTCACCACATGAACAGAATCGAAATCCCAGTTCATCTTGGAGGCGATTCCGGACACAATATCCAACAAACGCCGGGATTTCCAGACCAGGTCCCAAGGCCTCTGGATCACAGATTCTGTCTCCCCCTCACAGACCCTGTACCAGTAGTTGTCCGGCTCCACCGTCCCAAACTTCCTCATGATGAGGGCATCCTTCACAGTGGCCAGCTTCATTGGGGTGACCCGGAAATCCTCCACCAGGTGGAGAGCTAGCCCATCCTTCTTCTCCCACTTCCCCCAATCCGTCCAGAACTGGCGCTGATCCAAGACCGACGCCGATTCCTTCAAGTGCTCGAAATCAAAGTAGAATCTGAAATCCTTCCCCTCCTCGTCCTGATTCGTGGAGGTGTACTTGGACGACAAGCAGATGCTCAGATCCATGACGAGGGTTCTGTTCAGGTACTGGGCTTCCCCGAGGGCACAGAGGAAGCTCCACAGGTAGTGATCCATGCTCTTGCAGCGGTCGCCACCGCCGTTGTAGAGCAGGTACTTGCCGCTGCTGAAGGAGCTCTCGGACTCCACCACGGGGAGGGAGTCGTTCACTGCCTCGCCCACCACAGGCACCACCACAGCCGGCGCACTGGCGTGCTTGTGCTTGGGCTCGAAGCCCACGTCGCCCCCCTTGGCGCCCTTGCCCTTCTTCTTCTTCCGGGCGTTGACGCCTGTGTGGTATTCACCGATGGAGACGACGGTGACCGTGCAGTTGGCGCCGCGGCCGATCTCGAAGCGACGGTAGTCCTTGTAGAAGGCGGCGCGCTTGGCGTCCTTGGGGCGGAACCGCCACGCCATGTCGCAGGTGGTCTCGCCGTCGCCGCGCACGGGTTTGCCGAAGCGGTAGAAGTGGACGTCCTTGAACTGCTCGATGGTCGCCCTCATCATCGTGTGGAAGACCTCCGGATCGGTGCAGTCGATGGGGACGGTGGCGTCGCACTCCGGCGCCTGCTGGGCGGCGGCGTCGGCGGTGGTCTCAGTGGCCTCATCTGCCGTGGCAGAAGCGCCGGTGGTGGCGGGGGCGGAATCCGTGAGCATCGAGATGGTGGGGGCGATGTCGGTGATGTTGATGAAGGGCTCGGCCGCGAGGGTGTCGTTGGAGGGGGAGATGAAGTCCTCGCCGGTGCGGACGGCGGTGTCGTCGGAGCGGAAGGTGGCGTTGGAGGTGGAGGTGAGGAAGGTGGTGATCTTGGTGGAGGGGCGGAGTAGGGGGTCCTCGGGCTGGTAGGTGGCTGCAATAATAGTGAAGACTAGGACGCCGATGACAAATAAGGCGAAGCAGAGGTTGCCGACGAGGCGGACGGCGTCGTGGCCCAGGCTGTCGGCGCTGAAGCTGCCGCCGGACCTGGGGAAGCCCGACCGGAGCCCCTGCATCCTGGCGAGCTCCAGCAATGGCGGAATCTAGGGTTTCGTCCCAGGATCTAGATGGGGAATGCGGCAATCCGGATAGAGCAACCTGGTCCGGCGGCCACAGATCTGGTGAGCCGAGGAATAAAAAAATAGGAGAAATTAGCACACAAAAAATGCAGAAGTGCGAGGAATCTCACATTCGAAGAAGGAACAGATCGGATTAGGGTTCTTGGTGCTTCTACCTGCTGTTCTTCTTCAGAGGAAGGAGCAGATCCAGAAGTCTTTCCCTCTTGCTCTCCTCATCTCGCCTCCTCTGCTATGTTAACATGTGAGATGGGAGCTCTAGTTAATTGCCCGGTTAGAGTGGGAGACTCGAGACGGTGATTAATCTACTAATTGCGTGCTTAGTACTAGGAGGTGAAGTTACCGATGACGTCTCTCGGAACTAATGAAGTAATTTGGGCCTCGCAGAGGGGAGGTGGCAGGTGGTTGACAGCACCGGGAGAGCAGAGTACACAACCCCCTAGAAAGTGATCGGCCTCACGTCGTGTGGAGGGGCTTTGCGCGACGCGGTAGGCAACCCGGGTGGATCGTATCACCGACAGGGGCAGATCGGTAATTAAGGGCGTATCTGGTGACGTGGCGCGTTGGGAGATGGAGTACGTGAAGAACGGTAGCATGGGCTTTTTTTAATTACTGAGTTAATTTATTGTAATTGCCCATAAATGTGCTTGAGAGAAATCAAACTGCAAATTAAATTTGTGTTATAGCAAGGAATTAGATGGGCCAGTTGTATGCAGATCTGCCGTATATTTATAATATTTTTTAGCGGTTTTTGCCTTCAAAAATATCGTATTTGCACCCACAATTCAAACGTACTATTATCAATATTCCTAAAATCTTCAGAAAGATTATAATTATATCCTTCCGTCAAAGAAAAGTCGTTAACTCAAACCTAAAAATCTTATACATATACATATATATACCATTAAATTCATCAATATCTTACATATATACTTCTAAATTTATTAAGATTTTACATACATACTTTTGACGTTATCAGTTAGAGTTCACGTTATCTTGACGAAAGAGTTAACTGCAATCTTTTTGAAGATTTTAAGGCTATATACATGCAAGAATCTTGATAATAATGTGTGAGTTGAAGTATAGATGTAAATATAGTATTTTTCAGAATGCGTATGCAAAAATCTTTGTTTCTACCATGCCGACAATCTTGCCTAATCCAATACTAATACTATTATTGAAGAAAGTACTGGTCCAAGGTACAACTTTAAATAAGTATAAGCCAAGATATTTTAAATTCTAACAACAGCATGCACCAGATGACATTTTTTTGCAGATATGAGGCGGATCTCGAAGGATGACTTCAAATGTCGAATATAACCTTTGAAGGTTACAAAAAATGGGAATCATGTGATGAAGGAGGTTTGTCTTTTTTTGGGAGGTTTGAATCTGTGAACCAGTTGCTAGGATGCATGCACAAGGTTACATATTGGGGTAGAAGAGTAGCTCTATTTTGTTTTTACTATTTATTAAAAAAAAATAACTTTAGCTATGTCCTTACATATCTATACCTTTATTTAATCCTTAAAATATGAGAATTGGATGACTAATAAAGGTTTAATTGATGGATGACTCTCCATCCCGACATCATTTCTTCATCATAGATTGCATATGCATGAACATTAGGAGGAACTCATTACCATTAATGACACGATAAGTATTGTATTACCCATTTAAAAGTTAGTTTATTCGAATTTTAATATCTAGTTCAAACAGTTAAATTTTCTCTACTACTAATAAATCATCTATGAATCATAAATCAAATGTATTTAATACTTATTTCCTAGGTATCAGAGATTACCGATTGAATGGTCTAAATAGTATCATATGTGCTATTCTTTTATCTATGACTTTTATATTTTAAAAGTAACTAATTTTTTATTTATATGTAATTTTAAATAATAATAAATACTTTAATAATTTAGATTAAAATTAAAATTTAATAATGGTGCTTATTGTATGACCGGTGGCAATAGATCCTTCGTCGCATGAACATAGTACCAATACATTAACAAGTTTGTCTATTATATGAAGCATATTTCCATGGCCTAAGCATATAAAATACATCAATAATGTTTTGATCGTTTTATGAACATAAACAAGGTTTATCTTAAGAAAATATATAGCTCGGCAAATCTGATGAGGAAAAGGAGAGGGTTGGAAAGGGAGTAAGAGAAAGCGCTGCAGTTTGAGAAAGGAGAGGAAACGAGTGTGGAGAATTAATAGCCAATGATCATTCTAGACCTATGATCAAGATCCCATAATCTCTTATATAAACACCAACATTTAATGTAATACATAGAGGCTATCTTGATAATAAGATTTTTATGCAATTCGTAAATATTCAATTCCTTGTGTCTTGAGTAAAGACCATGTAGGTAATATCTTTATCTACATCAACATCCTTTAAAATTAGTAAATATTATTTTGACACATGCTTAGTGAAAGAAAATCTTACTTCTAGAGTTTTAACTAAATCTATATAATCTTACTTCTAGAGTCTTACTTCTAGAGTTTTGATCGTGCGACCTCTCCAAGAAGCTAATAGGGAGGAGGCCTAAGCCATGAACCTATAATTAGTTAGTGAGTAATTGCTGTGACTGAGGGTCAGTACAGTACGGTAAATCATCTTGTAATGTATGCGTCTATGGAACATTTGTCACACCTAAAAAATAATGAAAAACGGTAAAATAACGTCATTTCTTAACACCACTTTTTAACACGTCTAAATGGCAATTACACATTAGAAGGTAGGACTATGGTGTGGAGCCATAACACCTTCCTCCAATGGATAATTAGAATTGTCAATGGGCCCGAAAGCTCAAAAGCTCGGCATGACCTGACCCAATTAATTGGGCTTGGATATTAAAATTGAGTGCATTTTATTTTCGGGTTGAACTTGGGCTTTGATTTTAAGCACAGTCCCTAAAATAGGCCGGACTTAGGCTTTGTCAAATTCGAGTTCAAAAGTTTAAAAAACTCAATAAATATAAAGAATAGTAATGAAATTTGTATAATCTATATATGTTCACATTAACAAGATCATTCATTTCAACACATATATTATACAAATTAATTTATTTCAAGTATGAAGATTAGACTAATATTTCAATTATCTTAAATTCAAGAAAATTCTCTTTACAAGCACTTACTAAAGAATACTAGATATGTGAAAATTACATTATAGAGTTCACATCTCTATGATCTTTAAAATCATCATATGCACCATTAATCATTATAGTATTTCAGTATGAATTAATTAATATTTGATCAAAGTACTATCGTAAGTTTTGATTTTATAAAAATCATATCTTTATAACACCTTAAAAATAATCCTATGCACCATTACTTATTATAATAATTTTATGTGAGTTAATCAATATTTGATTAAAGTGTTATGGTAAGTTTTGATTTTATAAAAGATGTGTTTTTATGTTAAACATGAAAGATTAAAATATGAATAATTAATTTGATCTTTTAATATGTATAATAAATATGATGATCTTGAAAATCTCATTTTTTAATGGGTGGAGATGTTTATGGATAGACACTTATTCTTGATAATATGATAGATTACATATTTTAAATAATGACATTAATTCTTCTTATATTTATGTCCGTAGTCCACGTCCAAAACCTGAGTTATTTTGGACTTGAGCTTAAGCATAAAGAAATGGACTTGGTCCGGACTTGGATCTCACTTTTCTTAATGGGTTTGCGTTTGCTAAGCCCGACCCACAGCCGGCCCGTTGACACCCTTATGTGTGATTGGCGCTAAGTGAGTCAAAATGTGATGTTAGGACAAAATATTATTATATCGTTTTTTAAAAATATTATGATTGTAAACATGTGTAGGGATGACAAACACTTTTAAGATGTGACAAATACTATTTGTCATACCTTCGAAGTATTTGTCATGTTTGTAAAATTTTTATCACTTTAAAAAATTCATACATAGATATGTAGAGATGACAAATATTTTCTAGATGTGACATATTTCGTGGGCGTGCACAAAGTATTTGTCATGTATACATATATTTGTCACGTCTAAAATTCTATACTCCGCATTTAATGCTTGTCAAGTCACTTGTGATAAAAACTACCTAATCTACGTCACCCACCTAAGTGGACCAATGACATCTTTGCGTACCAAAATGACTTAACTTACTTGTTGCACTGACATTCAGTCCAATAAACATTATTCTTAGTTAGATGTAAATTTTAGCTTTACTAGAAGTATGTGGCTCAACCATATCTTTGACCTCCCCTTCTTACGAAAGCCTTGGGTTTTATTCCCATCTCTCTTTTGAGTTTTGAGAGTGAAAATTAATTCACGGCCTTAAAGGGATCTATAATTATGTTCCTCGTAGAAGATAGATTTTGTTAGGGAATAGCTCTCCATGGGATGAAGTTGTACATGGTAGATCACTTGTGCCAATAATAAAACAAAATTTAGTACAGTTGCCAATTATGGTGACGAATTATTAGACAAAAAGTAGTACAGCTACCACTACCCTCACCAATGATTAGGCGAGCATCGTGATGTTTCTTTTTGCAGGGCGCAGAGAGGCCAAGTATATACAAGTGACCGGGATTCCAATTTGAGTGGAACCCGAGAAATCCTTCAAAATCTAGAGATAAATTCGAATAGGTTGAAAGGTTACGTAACAGGCTGCATAACTGAAAAAATTTTAAGATCCAACCAGATTCAAACCTGAGACCTCCCATAAGAGAGTCAAAGTGAAAAACCAACTGCCCCACGGCTGGTTCTCAAGCATCGTGATACTTCAGAATAACTAGCTAGAGACGAAATTGATGCATCGAATGAGGGGTTAAAGTACAATGGAGTGCCGCATGCTGACAAAATCTATTTATCATTTGTTCAGCACGTTTAGCAAAGGAGTGGCTCGCACGAAAGATTGCTTAGGGAAGCGGACCAGAGGAGCCAGATTTTTTTTAAGAGGCAACAATTATAATAGGGAATTAAAGTTTTCTTGATAAGTGTAATATCGTTTTTCTTCTATGATTTTCTTTAACCGTTTGTCTTTCTTTCTAGGATAAATCTTTGCTAAATTCAAATACGTTCCCTCCCTTTATATATTTCTTAAGAACTACATACAATCTATTGATGTTCGAAAATAAATCCTTGCAATTAGAAGACGTGCGAAAAAAGCAGTAAACAGAAAATATTTTACTATGTATCCCATTAATCGAGGGACATAAAGACAAAATTGTCCCTTAGCCCATCTTTCTCTCCTTCCCTCTCTCACATTCGCTGGAGCCCCTCTCTCGTTGGTTGTAATTAAGAGGCACCTGGCAAGAGCAAGAGGACCGCAATCCTAGATACGTAATAGGTAGCTTTTGCCGCCCTGTCTCTTCTGATGTTGCATTGCTATTTTAGTAATATTTGCTGCAATCCAACGTAGATTGTAATACATGGGGAAACAATCGATCAAACGCTAGTCTATTTTAGGGAGGAGCGGTTGGGGGTGTTTTTTATTTTTTTTGTTTTCTTGTCGGTTTTTTTTATTTTTTTTAGAACGTCAGATTAAAAATTCGAAGATACATCCGGGTTCCTCAAGTCGGCCCCAACCCAATTATATATTTTTTTTCAAAAAGAAAATTGGACACAAACCTCAATTTACGTGTTAAGTGTTATTTTTTGAAAAACAATATATAATCGGATCGAGGCCAACCTGAGGAATCCGGATGTACCTTTGAATTTTTGATCCGATGCTCCAAAAAAATTTAAAAAATCAGACAAGAAAACAAAAAAATAAAAATAACACTCCCCAACGGCTCTCCCCTAAAATAGACGGGCTGACCCGATCGGACGACTGTTGTGCATGACATTACAATCCACGTTAGATTGCAATGCCATGCATTGCAACAAATATTACTCTTGCTATTCATATCATCACCACTGGCCTGGCAGATGCCTCCTCTCGAAGTTATGCCCTAAGCACAACCTTGCTTTGGTAGAGGATCTCAACAACCTTAGGTCATCGATCGCAATGGTTGTGGAATCAGGAGGTGGCCACAGTGGTGGGTTTCATCTCGTGCTTGCGCATTAGTGCAAATTAAAAATATTATGAAAACAAGGTATATTAACAACCGTAAATTATTTGGATCATTCATACATAGTTCCAAAAGATAAGAAATTTTAATAATCAAAAAATTACATAGCCACGAGTCTAAGGAAGACGTATGTCCACAATAAAATTCTGACATTTAAATAATACCATTTCATTAAGTTGGTCGCCACGTATCTATTGCGCACTCTGATCTAGAAGTAACATGCACCTGTGAAGGAACTGAATCTCTAGAAGAAAACTTAATAGGGATCCCGCGCCATAAAGACCGATGGAAATCACTACTGATAAGGAAGCATTTTAAACAATTCTAATAGTTCAATGATCACTAATCAAGAAACAAAATCCACCATCTAATAATCAATTCAAAAATTATTAATTAAACAACCCATAGATTTCATGAAGTCATTTACATGGGCAAATCAAAGCTCTAAATTTACTCTTCTATTCTCTTGCATTCATTACTAGTCATGCCTGACACATAATCAAAATGGAGTCGTTCATAGCTCATGAAATCAGTCAATTAATCAAGTATTTGCATATATCATATTCTATGGCCGATTTATATTTATCATGTATCTATCAATCTTTCTAATGATCCGTTCCCGAACCTATTCACAATCTTGATCATGTCCATCCAATCTTATCATTGAGTCATTAAGTTATTCCATAGTAGTTCATGTTCTATTAATAACCATATCATATCAATCATGAATCATCAAGTAATCATATATAATTAAATAAATGGCGTGACAGAAAAGTGGCAAACTAGCAATCTGTCAATAATCTTTGAGTTTGGAACGTGTTAAGGGACTCCTTATCCCATCAATACTATTTCGCCCCTTCTTGGATCTCCGAAAATTCTTTAAGATGTGACAAATAAGTAAGGCCGACTAAAGTACAAAGCACGGTGGCAACTTAGTCCAAACCCTTAGCCGAGGTGCACATATAAGTTAACTCCCCTATTGCCCTTAGTTAGTCAAATACCAAAAGTCCAATTTGAACATCTAAATCCCATCTATATGGCTAAGTCGGGTCCTAACTTGACTCCATCTATATGGCTAAGTCGGATCCTAACTTGACTCCATCTATATGGCTAAAACTGTTGCCCCCTTCCCAAAAGGACAAATCTATGTAGGTGCCAAATACTAGTGAAGCTAGTCAACCATTCAAATCTAAGAACATAAGATATTTCATGAAATTCTCTAAATAAATAAAGTACCATGTATGAACAATTAGTCACATGAGAAAACTATTCAAATATCTTTAATTAAGTCCATCTTGTTCACAAATCATGTTTTCAATGTTAAAATACTAAGATTGGGGGTCAAATGATTTCATTTCCCTTTAAAATCATGTTTCTAAGTCAAATCGGTTGACTGACACTTAAAATCGGTCAACCTTTTTAGCCAAACAAAAGCTGAAGACTCTTGGCTAGCCATTCTTAGCAGAAACGGTCGACCAGTGGATCGAATCACTTGACCGTTTTGCTTAGTATGGCAAACTCGATGGCAGTTCAACAAAACCTACAATTGCACTTCAACTTTAAATGCATGCTATTTAAAATCTACGCATCTAAATCAAGATCTTTTTTTTTTTTTTAATATGAAAGCTGAAGAAGTAAGCTACAACATATCTAAAAATTTAGCCAATTAAAGCACTGCACAAACCATGATAATTAAAACACTCACTAACTATCATGTTTTCGGAGTCAACCACACACCTATGAAGATGAGGTTCAATCTCACTCCAACAAAAGTCAAATGTCACGAAATTTAAATTGAAGCTTTTAAACCAACTAGGAAGCTTCTCTCTCTGTAGGACGATAATGCATGCAGAAGAAAGACAACAGCAGGCAAGTTTTTACCTGCTGCTAAGTCACTACCAAAGAAGGGGCGAGAGGGGAGGCCGTCTCAGAATGGAGTTTTTACCTTCTCGGCCTCAGGCAATGGCAGGGAAACACAAGGAGTTAAATGCTCTAGACCGGAACCATTGCTTAGGACATAATAAATTGCCAGATAAGGTGGAAGTTTCGTCTGAACACAGGAGGAAAGCTGCAAAAACCCATAGAAATCTCAAAAAGGAGTAGAAAGCAGACAAGTACAGGAAGGGAGCAGCAGCCTCCACAGTCCCAGTCTCACCAGTAACATAGTTTTCTCCCATTGTGGCTGTTGTTTTGGAGTGGTAAGGTTTTAATAAGTCAGCTTATTATGAGTAGGTTTTTACCAGTGGGCTCTTGGGAGCTATAGTTGTAATAAAAAAAAAAAAAAAAAAAGCAGGCAAATTAGAGTGGAGATCTTCTACATCCCCCTTTAGAGGGACTCAATCAGTAAAGAGAATAAGAAGGGGACGGATTTTGCAATTACGTGAGGGTGGGGTGGAGGTGAATTTTGTACTGTTTAGCTCCCCTCTCTTTTTTTTTACTGATTGAGTCCTCTCCAAAGAGGGATGTAAAGGATCTCAGTTCGGCAAGTTATTTACTAGGGATGCTTTTAATGGACGATGCCTGTGTTGTGCATAGATGTTGCATTAGTTGTGTAAGCTGGTGAATATTGTTGCCATCGAGTCCGGCTATGTTGCTACGCGTTACACAGGGCATTTGATTAGGGAATTAAGTACTCTTAATTAAATTATTGTCTTGAAGTCTTGGACGGTTTCTTAGTCAACTAACTACAAGAACTAAAAAATGGAGTTGATTACGTATACACCCCTTACAGGAACTTAACTAGGGGAATTAGCTAATAAGAAATGAGTTCATAATTTATGTGTACAGCATGTCACCGTTTATGCTATGAGAGCCCTTATATTGGTATGCTAAGAACATTGTGTGATTCAAGAACAATTATGTCTGCCAGATCCAAAGAATCTAGATCCGAAGAATAGGCAAATCTAGATCCGAAGTGTCTGGCAGACAAAATTGTTGAATGGTCTTCTCCCCCCTTTGCCTCCAATGCAAAAGATAGACAATTAGTCTCTATTTGTTTCTCTATTATGTGACAGATTTGGAAGGCTAGGTGTAAAAGGGTCTTGGAGGATATCAATGTCACCCCCCTCTCTACTGTAAGACAGGCTATGGTTGATGTGGAATTCTGGATGGCCTCGGTTTCTACTACTCCTACTGATCGGCAGAAGCCCTCAGGTGTTATGACTGGTTGGACCCCTCCCAGTCATAGTTCTTATAAAATTAACTTTGATGGTGCCACTTCCAGCTTTGGTGGTACTATGGGAATTATACTGCGTGACTGAAAAGGATATGCCATTAGCATTATTATCTTGACTCTCAATACATCTGATCCCCTTCTGGTGGAAGCATTGGCTATGTACAGAGCCTTACAATTGGCCCAAGAACTAACTGCTAGTGTGACTGTGGAAGGTGACGCCCAGCTACTGATCCTTGCTGCTCTCCATATCAGAAGCCCACCTTGGAAGGTGAAGACTTTCATTGAGAATTGCCATCTCATTATCTCTAACAAATCAATATGTTTGTAATTTACCCCCCAAGATTGCAACAAGGCTGCTCATGCTTGTGCTTCCTCCAGTGAAGTTGTTTGGGATGATTCATCCATCATCCACCCCCTGTATTAACTCTGTTATACTTTCTGATGTACTTCTTTCAATTAATTAGTAATGCAACTTATTATTTCTGGTCAAAAAAAAGATTCAAGAACACAAACTATTAACAAAACAAATTATCCAGGTACTGTGAGTCTCATAATAGACAAAAAACCTGTTAACACCTAAAATACGTTTGGATTGAACGCTGGAGGCGCCATTTTGAGTTGCAAATTGTTAATCCTATTGGAGGATTAAGATGATAAGCATCCACATTGGGTAGCTATCCCTAGTTAGATAAGGACGTGGAGGAAGAGAGCCCTAATGTGTAGGGACTCTCTAGGAGTCTCTCTCTATATATATGAGTGCATATAGAGAGAAGACCAACGTACGTGAACTCCTCATCCTCCTTCCTCTCCTCTATTTCTCTCTCTCCCTTGGAAGAATCACCTGGAGCTTCTAGGATCTGGCGCGTGGACATCGCGGGCAACTCTGGTAGCCGCTCTGCACCGACGAAGGGATACTTCTGCTCCATATCGCGACAAGACAAACACACTACGAAGGTATCGCATTCTTTTATGATAATTCAATATTGGTATCAGAGCGAGGTTGAAGTTCGTCGGACAGTCTCGCCCCACCAGCTACGGAGCACCCACGTAAGAGGCCACGGGCGCCCAACAGCCAGTACCCCTGCGGGTCGCGCGCAGGGGGGCAGCGCGTGTCTCAGCACGTCACGCGCTAGAGGGCCGCACGCCCGCGTGCACGGTGCAGCACACGCGTGAGGAGGCATGGGGTGAACAGTAACCGCGAGTTACTGTTCACGTAAACAGTAACCGCGTTACTGTTCATGCTATTTTTTTAAAAAAAAAATTAATTCTTTTGTTAGTTTTGTTTTGAGATGGGTCTAAATTTTTTTTCTTCGCCAATCTGAAAAATGTCATGTTATTTTATTATGTAATTTTCATGTCTAAAATTTAATTTTTCTCGTAACGGAGAATAATTAATTTCATACAAATCAATAAATTTGGCATGATTGTGTGATTGCGAAGACAAATGGCCAGTGTCCTCAATTTCTTTTTTCAAAAGCTCACTGGAGACTATGGAAGATCAAGAAATTTTTTTGTCCACTCTGATTGTAATTATTAGAGGCCGATTTAAATCAGTTTCCGAGTTGTACAATTCAAGCAGTGTATTAATTGGACGATGGACTTTGAATCTTGTTTTAATGTGGTTGATATTTTGTTTGAATGATGGATTAACTGGGACACTGGCTATCCGGCAATCCTTATTTAAAATTATTAGACACATTTGTTATAACATAAGGGAGCGGGTAGTTCAATTTTTTTTATCATTAATGAAATACCTGTATGTGTTAGTTATATTGGTCTGTGGTAGCATTAAATGAATTTATTTTTTGCTTCATAATGCGATCGATATATCTCTCTTGTGGATGCATGCTATAATTAGGGAATGTGTTACCCATATTTATCATGCATTTTAAAACAAAATTATCTGATATTCTTCTAAAATCATCTGGATTTAAAAGAAAAATTGGGAAATAAGTCCCTTAATGTTATATTTTCTTTAAAATCATGTGGATTTAAAATTAGGGAATGAGTCCCTTAATGTTAAGTTATTTTTTTCACTCTTATTTTAATTGAAAATATAATTTGTAACATATATAAAAGTGATAATTACGAGCTTAGCAAAGTTTTCGAACTGATATATGTGAGACAAATTATATGATCAATTGTTTTTAAGAAAATGAATTTATAAGTACCTAATTATATTTTTTTCTTGCGTAATGTAGAAGGTAATGATGACGTCTAAAGGTTTATATCATGAGTTGTCTAGTCAAGATAAATTGAAAGGCGAAAATTATGACATGTGGCACAGAAAAATTTAGTATTTCCTGAATGAGAAGGAGGTACTTGAGACCTTGACCAACATGATGCTGCCACCATATGATGATGGACCACTTGTGCAAGTCAATCGTGACAAGCAAACCTATGACAAGTGGTTGAATAAGGACAGAAGTATGCGCTACACTATGTTGAGCTGCATGCACGATGACCTTATTACAGAATTTGGGAGTTACAAAACTGCTAAAGAAATGTGGGAGCAATTGAAGCTCCAATATAGAGGCACATCAGTAACGAGGCTAAAGGTTTTAACTTTGAGGTTCAATCAGTACATGATGGACCCAAAGCATTCTATGGTAGAGCACCTAAGGACGATGTCTTCAATGATTAGATAATTGAAGACAGCAGGAACAGAACTCTCAGATGAGCAGCAGATACTTGCCGTGCTGAGGTCCCTTCATGATTCTTCTTGGGAACACATTAAATTGGTGCTTACATATAATGAAAGCATCAAGAGTTACAGTGACGTTTCACATCACCTTGAGTTAGAGGCGGAACGCAAAGAGGCGACCCGTCACCGTGCATTGATAGCTAATGCCAATAAGCCTAAGGTAAAGAGGCCCAGGCAAAACTGGACCAAGAAGAACAACAATTTTCAGCAAAATGCTGAAAAAAAATGGGGACAGCAAAATAACCAAAAAGGTAAACGAGGCAAACGAGGAAAGAAAAACCTGAGCAAAGTCAAATGCTTTAACTGTCAGAAGATGGGACACTATACCAGCGAGTGCACTGAGCTAAAGAAGGTTTGTCCCGTCTCTAGTAATCCTATATATGTGTACTCTAATATTTTCATTGTTCATACAATCTCTCATTAGATTTTAGACTCATGATCAACCTGTAAAATAGTTCGTGAGCGAGCCGGATTCATAGATTATTGTCGAATACCAACTGGCAGCCAGCACGTCACCATGGGGAATGGCGCTCAGGAAGACGTCCTTAGAGTTGGCTCGTACCAGCTGATATGACTGGACGCGTTCTTCTTTTACATGATGTGCTTTATGCACCTGGTGTTCGATGTAATCTATTTTCAATTATAACACTTTTACGTTTGGGTTATTCTTTCAATTTTCTAGGAAAGAGTCTTTATGGTTTTGGTCATTTAAAAGACAATTTGTTTGTCATGGATTTAGAAAATAATAATTTTATCTCTTTAGTCGCATCTACTTCTAATATTCTTTCTGATTCTGTATCGTGGCATGCGAGATTGAGGCACATAGGACATGAGAGAATGAGCCGAATGGCTCGAGCAGGTTTATTGGGGCCTCTCACTAAAGTGAATCTCCCTGTTTATGAACCATGTTTGGCAGCAAAAGTCTGCAAAAAGCCATTTGGGAAGGCCAAGAAGACCTCTTGCCCACTAGAGCTAATCCACTCAGACATATGTGGACCCTTAAATATGAGGACATGTCATGGCGAATCTTATTTTATCATCTTCACAGATGACTATTCTCGCTATGGTTCAGTATATCTTCTCACCCATCGCTCAGAGGCCTTAACCTATTTTAAGTATTTTCTGACTGAGGTAGAGAATGATAAACAGAGGAGCATTAAGGCTCTTCGCACTGATAGAGGCAGAGAATATCTCTTAGATCAGTTCAGAGAGTTATGTGAAGAGAAAGGAATTCGCAGACAACTTACCATTCCTTATACTCCGCAACAAAATGATGTTGCAGAGAGGAGAAATCGTACTCTTATGGAGATGGTTCGATCGATGATGGCGCAAGCTAACCTCCCAATAAATTTATGGGGGGATGCAATATTGATTGCTGCCTTTATCCTGAACCGAGTACCTTCTAAGTCAATACCTTCAACTCCCTACGAACTATGGAAAGGCGAAAAGCCTCATTTGGAGGATTTACGTCCGTGGGGATCAGCTAGCTATGTTCACAGTACTTCTCATAAGCATGGGAAATTGGGTCCTAGAGCTAGCAAACAGGTGTTCATAAGGTACTCTGAGCAATCTAAGGGCTATGTGATGTATGGTGAACATCCAGACGGAGGAATGACTGAAAAAGAGGTCCGAGATGTAATCTTCCTTAAAGGAGATTACCCAACAATAGGAGAGGTCAGGCAGGACATGCAGCTATATGAGTTGCAAGATCGTGATGAGAACACTATGTCTTCCGGCATGGGGGGAATTAGTCTTATCTCAGAAGTTGCCGAAGACAGTGGGAGTGTTCCAATGGACAGTGGGAGTGAACCACTTAACTGTTTACCTCGTAGAAGTCAACGTAGACATATCCCTCGACGTCGTTTCACGATTGAAGGGGAATCATTCATGTATACTTCTGTAGATGCTGATGAACCTGCATCCTACGAGGAAGCAATGACTTCACCTGACTCAGAAAAGTGGATAGCTGCAATGAGGGAAGAAATGAACTCAATGGCTAAGAACGAAGTATGGGAGTTAGTTGATCTACCACCTGGACGTAAAGCTATTAGGAACAAATAGGTTCTTAAAGTCAAACGTAAGGCTGATAGATCAATTGACAAATATAAAGTCTGACTCGTGGCGAAAGGCTATACCCAATTAGAGGGAATAGACTATAAAGAGACATTCTCCCCAGTGGTGAGATTTGCCTCTATTCGCCTCATCCTGGCTATCGTCGCACATCTAAACTGAGAATTGTTCTAGATGGATGTAAAGACAGCTTTTCTCGATGGAGAATTAGACGAAGAGATCTACATGGCTCAGCCTGTGGGCTTTGAAGATGAAGGACAAGAGCGCAAAGTGTGCCGCTTGAAACGTTCTATATATAGTCTCAAACAGTCGTCTAGACAGTGGTATTATCGGTTCCACCAAACAATCATTTCGATTGGCTTCAGAATGACCGAAGAGGATCACTGTGTCTATGTGAAGAGAGTTAAGAAAAGTATTCTCATTCTCTCTTTATATGTTGACGATATATTACTAGTCGGAAATGACTTGGAGTTAATCAAAACCACTCAAGAGTGATTATCCTCTACATTCGAGATGAAGAATTTAGGTGAGGTTGATTATATACTGAGGATAAAGATCCATAGGGATCGATCCAAGAGACTTCTTAGTTTGTCTCAAGAGACTTACATAAAGAGAATCTTGGAGCGCTTCTGGATGCATAAAGCCAAACCCATAGATACTCCAGTGGAGAGGGGTTCAATTCTTAGCATTGATCAATGTCCCAATACAGAGGAAGAGAAAGAATGAATGAAGGATGTTCCATAAGCCAATGCAGTCGGTTGCCTCATGTATGGCATGATGTGCACTCGTCCCGACATTTGCTTTGCAGTTAGCATGGTTAGTAGATATCAAAGTAATCTTGGAACTACGCATTGGCTAGCAGTGAAAACGATTTTCAGATATTTGCGAGGTATTGAGAACCTCACTCTGTGCTATCATGGTGGGAGCCTTAGATTGACCAGATACTCAGATGCCGATGGATCAGTTGACAGAGATGAGCGCGAGTCTACTTCGGGATATGCATTCGTACTTGGAGGAGGAGCTATTTCTTGGTGCAGCAAGAAGCAAGCATGTGTCTCCTTGTCTACGATGAAGTCTGAGTACATTGTTTGCACTGCTGCGGTCCAAGAAGACATCTGGTTGAGGCGATTCTTTGTGAGCTTGGATGTCACAGCCATGCAGGAAATGCTATTATGATCTATTGCGACAATATGGCCGCAATAGCCTACACGAGGGACTCCAAATATCATGGAAAGTCAAAGCATATTGACACTCGTTACCATTTCATTAGAGACATTATTGCGCAGGAGTTGGTGGTCCTTAGATATATCTCTACTAGTGAGATACTTGCTAATCCTTTGACCAAATCTCTTGTGAGAATTGCGTTTCTCAAACATGTTGGAGGTTTATGACTGAGAAAGATCTAGATTCTTTTTGTAAATAGACACCATTTTATGCAATAAAATATGAGTATTTTCTTTGCATTATTAGTGCACTTATTTTTGTGAATGTGAATGTAATGGTCACCAGGTTTTGATCAGTCCACTCACACGAACGATCGCCATGTCGCTATGAGAGCAAGCATGATGAGATAGACTCTGTAAACTGTGCACTCAGTAAGAGTGTATATTTTCAGCGTTCAATGGGAACGTGATAAGAGTCGAAATCGCCTTAACAGATGGTTAAGATGAGACTGATTGAAAACAATCAAACATAGACTTAACCATGTAACATGTTGATAGCTAAATCTGATGACAGGCCATATGGGTAACTTGGATGTGCTTAGTGGAGCATAGAGTTACAGATTTATATGGTGTATGAGCATGGCCAATCTTGCTATGAGCTCCACTATAACATACTGATCATACTGTATGTGCTATTCCTTTTTCGACCTTTAGATGAGTGATTGAATGGATTCCTACTTCGTCACCGTGTGAAGCCTCTGTCTTTTTTCTATGCCCTTTGGGACTATGCACCTTGTCACGAAGTGGACACTTTAAGATGCTACTTTAATATGTTTTTCCAAGGACTATGAATCATGCGGTCCAGCGGAGCATGTCTAGGAAAGCAGTTTAGTCGAAGCAAATTGACATGTGTAGCATAGGAAAAATTGACTTGTATCACACGAATATCGTTCTGACTCATTGCTGGCCAACGGTTATGATGGAAGTGTCCAACATAATTATGAGTATAGAAATATTGTTTTTGAGATGTTAAGGTGGGGATCTCAGAGGGATCAAATCCTCTTAACTTGGTGTGAACTTGTGATTTGGGGTATGAGACAAGATTTGGAGTTGCAGTGTTATGTTAGTATGATGATAACTTAATATAACACTCCTCACTTACATATCCTTCTCATTTGGTCGCACACGCCATTTTCCTGTATGAAAGAAAGAGGTACAAGAGGAAATACCATTGTGATATGTCTAATATGTCTGAGTGGGAGATGTTAATCCTATTGGAGGATTAAAAGGATAAGCATCCACATTGGATAGCTATCCCTAGTTAGATAAAGATGTGGAGGAAGAGAGTCCTAATGTGTAGGGACTCTCTAGAAGTCTCTCTCTATATATATGAGTGCATATAGAGAGAATACCAACGTACGTGAACTCTTCCTCCTCCTCCCTCTCCTCTATTCTTCTCTCTCTCTTGGAAGAATCACTATGAGCTTCTAAGATCTAGCACGTGGACATCGCGGACGACTCTGGTAGCCGCTCTGCACCGACGAGGGGATGCTTCCACTCCATATCGTAAAGAGACGAACACGCTACGAAAGTAACGCGTTCTTCTATGATAATCCAACACAAATGTATAAGTACCTCTTGCATAAAAGAGTATACAAGCAATTGCTTTTAAAGGTGTTTATACAATTATACATGTAAGAAAGACATACAACAATATTTACCGCATGCAAAAAGCATCTCTGAATTATTGGTCCTACGAGAATTCCGATATTTAAAACTAATGGATGGCCAGCTTTATTTTTAAAATGTTTTGAGAAAGCTACGGTTACCTTGTCTTAAAAAGATAACAATATTTATCTTTCTTCTAAATTTCCTTATATAATTGCCGCACGAAAATAGGTTTGAATTTGTTCCCACTGTAGCTTAAATTAACCATGTTTGAGTTAATCCTTAACCATGCTAATTACGAACAAAAATACACTTTTTGTCAATTCGATATTCTCTTCTCTTTCTATCTTAGGACTGATACTTTGGTGAATTAAAAAGTTAATTATTACATGAACAAAATATGCATAAAGTAGTTTAACCGAGAAAGAACAACACTTAACTCACATATTCCTCTAGGAATTCAACTGTCAATTATATTGTAACAAGAAATGGTTTATTTGTACATCAATATTCCCCCTGTAATCTCTGACTATGTAACCACGCAACAAAATGTAATCCGGAGCGATTCCATGTCAGTAGTTGAATGGATAACTTGAGTGCAGAAGTGCCCCATCAGCTATAAATTGATTACAGAATAAGTTATTCGGAATAGCGTATATTAGAGTAAAGGGTGTTTTTTATAGTTTTGTAAGGTCCACTGACAGAATAAGAAGAATAAATAATTCTTGAGTCTACGATTAAATGACTTATTCTCCTTATTCTTGTATAAGTAATTCTGACGCAGTGTAAGCCATTCTATTCGTCAAACTAAAATTAATCTTATTCTAAGAATAAAAAGTTTTATTCTTCTCATACTCTCCAATCAAATCAAAGTGGCCCAAGAGTTCACGACTCATAGGATTGATTGGAGACATTTGTGTCATTGTGTGACTTCTGTTAACAGAGAAAGCAATGCTTTAGCAAATTGGCTAGCTGTTAAAGCAAGACAGGATAAGACGGATCAGAGCTGGAAGGAGGATTTCCCAGTGAAACTCCAGTCCAGAAATCAGATTGAGCTAAACGCACACGTACTTGCCCAGTGGGTGCGGAATGCCTCCATTTGTAATAAAATAATAATAATATAATTACACATTAAGCTATGCTATGAGCCATTGGTCCGACATGTGCAACAAAAACATTGTGTTGCAAGATCGTAAAATTAATTGAACCAGTTATCCTAGCAATAGGTGAGACTCAGTTGCAGCAAAGAGCCTGTAGCACAGCAGTAGTAGGTTCTCCCATTTTATAAGAGATGTCTTAGATTCAAGTCTTATCTCTCATAGTTGTACGCTTTCGGGATTTGTCCTACAAGTTCCTAAGGCTTATACCTATGTGCTTCCTACAGAGGATGGGACTTATGGGTAGAATATATTGTTTTCTAATGTAAAACTCTCAAGTTCGAAATGGTCACCTGAAGAAGGTGGAACTGTCGTGACTCTGCAGAATAAATTTCCTACGCTTACAGAAATTTTGTAAATATATCTGACAAAAAAAGTGAGACTCCATAGATGAGAACTGAGGGCTAAGGGAGCGGGTGAGAGGGATCCTTCGAGGCAGATTGGGTTCCTTTCGAGAGATGAAAGAAACGTCTAGAAATAGGAAAGTGGCGCTTCAATTCCTTAAAATTTAAGAGGGGTTTTGGACATTAGAGGATGAATTAGAGTTTGATTTAGACATTTGTCAAACAGTCTGAAATTGGAGATGTCTGACCGCTTCAGACTTAAGCGATCCAATAAGAGTTATCAAACGGACCCTCCTAAGTCTACAGACAAGTTTGGTTGCATTGTCTTGATAGGTACCATGTCTACACATCTACCCCTACCATGCTTAGGACAGTTGGTTCACCCACCTCCCTTGCAAAAAGGAGGTCTCAGGTTCGATTCTGATTGGGCTTAAAAAACCCCAGTCATGCAGCCCCCTGGTGTTGTTGGGATATTTATCTTCTGGTCTGTGGGATTACTTCCCTAGAAATTAGACAGACCTGGAACTGTCGCCTAATTAGGCGGATCCATCGACCGAGCCGGAATTATCTCCAACTTTGGAGGATTATCTCGGGTTCCTGATTAGAACCCCGGTCGCTTGTAAATAGCTGTACATAATCGGCTTTTGGGCCCCTTCAAAAACAAAAAAAAGATAAGACTTCAGAAGCGATCTCTTGCAACAAGTAAAGAAGTCTTCTGTGCTGTGGCACAGTATGCCCGCTTCCTTATAATGAACAGACTTCAGAATATCCATACGCGTATTGTAACAGATTCAAATTAGTCGAATTAGATTTGATAGATGTAAATTAAAATTAAATGATGGAATCAGATAACCAATTCAATCATCCGAAATTATAATCAACTTTGGGCAAATGGCACTCAATTCCAATAATGTTGTCCATACGTAAACTCTGAACGGGTCTCACCTCCTCCAAATCAATTAAGGATCTTGATATATAACGAGATTGATCAACCATGCTGATCGATCATGTATTCTGATCTCTGTTATTCGTCCCAAAAATAAAAAGTGATCTTATGTGGGGCGCAGTCAAACAGAGATCACTAGAGAAGATTGATGAACAACATTGTCAACCATTTTATCCGACACTAATCTCACAATTCATTTTAAAGTGTCACTTTGATTGGAGAATAAGAAAAGAATAAAGACGAACAAGAGAAGAATAAACTTAATTTTATTTTGACAAGTAGAATGGTTTATACCGTGCATAATAACGTATCCGGAGAATAAAGAGAATAAGTTATCATATTCTAGACCTAAGAATTGCTTATTCTTCTTATTCCGTCAACGAATTCTACAAAACTATCAAATTAAAACACTCCTTATTCTAGTATACGCTATAGCATCGCACGTGGGCATGATGTCGACTGCGCCAACAAACAATTTATAACATTTTTGGATGAGGTTAGCGATATCTACCAATCTATCAATCTAGAGAGAGAGAGAGAGAGAGAAAAAAAGAGAGATCTGCTCCTAAGATAAATAAGAATAGTACTGTCTATTCTAAGACATCTTATTCGAATTCTATTTTTTAATTCACAATGTTAAAATTTTATACAATTTGAAAAGTACGTACCTCTGAAAAATCGGTCGATTCTAACATTTAAAAGTCATAGATTAGATGGTACTAAATACATCACTCTCTAAACCATGCACTTTGGACTTGCTTGATTTATAGAAAATAAGCATCAACTATATTTGATTTTTAGTTCATAGATAGTCTTTTAGTACTTAAGAAGATTTAACGACTTTGAATAGAAATTAGAATTCAAATAAAATATTTTTGAAATAAGTGCCACCATTTTTTATTTTGTCACTAGTCACAACAAAACCCTCTTCATGTTCTATTTTAAAAGTTTTACTGTGTTTAACACGCATGTCCAAATCTTTGACACCTATATATGCGGATCCCACATCATAAATTAGGGGGTAATTATCTATCAACTGGACAATTTTTGTTAACTAGCTCTATGCCTGTGCGATGGACGGGAAAATATCAGATTTGAATAAATAATTTTTTTTATAAGTTAAATTATTTCTTGATAATTATCTAAAAAATTGATACATCAATTCTGAAAAAAGATATATTCAAAAATTACAGAATAATTATTAAAAAAAAATAGACAAAATAGAGATTTTTTCAAAATTTTAAGACAATCTTGTTCTATAATAATCCTTGCGCATCCTATGCTCCATTGTTTGTTGGGTTAGAGAAAAGCTATTATATCAAAGAGAAGATTTATCTTATGATAATGCCCCTTTTTATATTTTAATTCATTAGAGAGAGAGAGAGAGAGAGAGAGAGATTTTCAAAATATAAATATTTTTAAAATATAGAAAGGGCTTTAATTCCACCGCACCCTAAATTCTTCATAAAGAGAGAGAGAGATATATATATTCTCCTGCTTCCATGTGTCATAGTTATAGTTTTGGAGGGAAAACAAGAACTTTGTTTTAGTATTTTAGTAGAAATTGTGAATATTTCAGAAAGAGAAACTGTATTGACCTACTGCCACTTATCCAGAAGAAAATTTAGGCGAAAAAACAGAAGATTGTGGTGTTGACAGGTGGGGCAAGAAATTCTATTTTATATATATAGTATAGATATCAAAAGATCGTTATTGCTTGAAGATATTACCGATTTGGGATCTTTAGATGTCACCCTCTACAGCTCATCGTGTTCAGGTTTTAACCCACTAATTTGATATTTGCACTTTCTATAATCTCTCCAAGTTAAAAATAGACCCATGTAATTAATGAACATTAGAAAATTAAAATTCCTCCAATATTCATGACAATATTCTTCTCAACTTAACTTCTCAATTGAAGTGACAAAAACACCCTCCACCTAAGCCAGAGAGATCTTTGTGACATCACTACTAATCTCCTACAATCTCTCCTCTCTGCTAGGGGTACAAATGAATAGACTCAAGACTCGTTTTACCCTGTTCCAAACTTCGTTCGATTAATTTTAATTGAGTTCGAACCGTATATCTACAATGGTTGTTCAAGTTTAGTTCATTTAGATATTAAATGAGATCGAGTAGTTCATGAACCTAATGAGTCTATGATAGATTTAGTTCATAATTTAAAAAAAAAAAAAATACTAAAAAGTATAAAAAAAAGTAGCAAATATCTAATAGGGGAACTATAAATTTAAAATATATAAAAGAGGCATTCCTTCTAACTATAAATTTAAAATATATAAAAGAGGCACTCCTTCTAAAGTTCATATCTAAATGGGACAAAACTCATATTTTTTAACATACTACCTAAAATAACCTCAATTGTTTTACAAATAGATTGTTCTAATCCACATTTACATACTATTGCTTTAATAGTTTTGCCCATAAAATACCTAAATGAGACCTTTATTTTTCTATGATTACCAAAAAGGAGCCCAATACTAGAAAATATCATGAAAAATCATTCCTCCAAATTTTAAAATTTAAAAGGGGCTGCTAAAATTTTATAATTAATAAAAGAACAAACATGTAAAATAGAAGGCTATAGCATTTCCTTTAAATTTATCCATAAGAAAAAAACATTCTTAATATAAGTTAATTGTACTAGCTACTATTCATAAATTAATTTTTGGTCACAGTTTGAAATAGTAACATGTTTATAATTAGTAAAATTTGAGACAATCTATTTGTAAAATAAAGTGAGGGTGCTTTGGATAGTATGTGAGAGAAAAATATATGATTGTTGCCCCGCATAAATATAAACCTTAAGAGGAGTGCCCTTTTTAGATATTTTAAATTTATAGTACCTCTATTAAATATTTTAAAAATTTTATGCCCTTTCTAGTAATTTTATCTTTTTTAAATCTAAATTTAAACTCAAGCCAAACCACTATTAGTACCAAGTTGTTTGCACCCCTAATTATTTGAAAGAAAATTCTATAAGATCTTAAAATATCTCATTAACTATGTTCATTCATAAATAAGATAATTAAATGAGTACTTAAAAGAGATAATTAGTACTTAAATGAGCTCTTAACAAATATGTAAGCAAGTTTTTAATAGTGCTAAACAAGTACTTAAACAAGCTTGTTTACCAACATAATCAAGCCAAGCTCGCACGTGCTCAAATTTGACTTGTTTCATAATCTGAGCTTAAATTTTTGTTCAAACTTGTTCATTTAACTTAATAAATGAGTTACGTCGAGTTATTATCGAGCACTCTTGTAAGCTGTTTGTCAAGCATATTGGCATTTACAGCCCTACTCTCTCCCTCTTGACTAATGGACAAAAGGGTGATTTTAACTCTTGGGTTAACCTTAACCATGGGATGGCTAAGGGGCTACAATGGTGCCGTTCAAAAGTTGGCATCAAAGGGTTATTGCTGAAGTTTTTAAAAACAAAGGGAGCTAAAATAAATATTAAGATTAAGAATTTTAAGACTTGAAAATGTTAAACTAAATGACAAATGAAAATGTTAAATTAAATGACAAATATAGTCTAGAGCGAATTGAAACAAATGTAAGCTAAGAAAATAAGAATATATATGTCCATAAGCTCAACCTTCCCAAGTGTGTTGCACTGCATCACGCATTATAAGAATATTTTCCTTTCAACAACTGTACATTTCGCCAATGTTTACAGCTCTTGCAAAGAGTAAGTCTCTAATAAAGAGAAGACGATTCTATTAAACTAATCACATGAGATAAAATGTACAAGACAAAAATCAACATCCAAGAAAAATAGGTTTAAAATGCTTAAGATATCCGACAGTGTAAAACCAACAGCACTGTTCTATAACAAGCTCAACACGCCGAATAGGATTATCTACACCAAAGAGCCAAAAACCTGCTTGGCAATCAGATCCGTGGGCTCCAAATTAAGTACCTATTGAAGGGAGAGAACATTTGGATGTTCTTCATTTGGGTCCCCACCTAAATAGAAAAAGGTGGGGCATATAACATGAAAAAATTGATTTCCACAAGTACTCATATATGCATAAAATGACTAGAAAATCTTATATTCCGATTTGTGATCCATTTTTCAAATATCTCACCAACAGCCTACCAAACATGAAGTCATCTAAAGTTTGAATATTTCATAAGGGCTCAAATATTTTTCCTACCTTTCATCTCATTGCCTAATCCTCAGAACCTCCAGGTAGCAAATCTGTCATGGCCAACACAAACAAAAATTTAGCGAAATCTATGTCCCACTCACAACAAACCATGTTGATGTGCCCACTTTCTTGAAATCTGTGGAGGCCAAAACTGCACCAAGCTTCCTATGACCTCATCTCTCTCAAAGAAAAGTTCATCCCATGTCCCGGAATATTGCAGGGCAGGAGAAGATGAACAGAGAATGCAGTAACCCAACTTGGTGCAGAGCCATGTGCATTTTACTTCAGTCCACTCTAGCCATGTTTGATGGGAATTTCAAGACTATGGTGCTTTCTTGGATGTCAACATCTCAGCATCATTGCACAAAATTGAGTGCAAGCTAAAAGATAATACATTCATCTATTATAAAACTTACATTCTCAATTCGATCAGCCACTCTTCTGTGCCACATTCCTTGGATGACTAACTTACAGCGCTCAAACAATCACTGTGAGCTAAAAGGACAATAACACTGTCATTGATTATTCAACTTACTTTTCAATCCTATCAGTGACTCTTCTCTGTGCAATATTCCTTGCATGACTAACTCATATTCCCAATTATTTCATGGCATTGGGTAAAAATTCCTTACCATGTGGATTAGATCAGTTAGAATTCTAATTGCAGTTTACAGAAGATAGAGGCATCCAAGTCCTCATACACCCTCAGCAAGGCAAGAAAGAAGAACAAAAGCAAGGCAACATATCCAATCATCTGTAGAACTACTGCAGTTGCCTTCACATCCACAGAATAATTGACTACCAGATATTTATCAAGTGATATGGGAATGAGTAAGAAAGCAACCCGAGTAAAAAAGATATGAGAAAGACTGTATGAAAGCACTTTGAGCAAAATGAGCAACTAAAATTTCAAAATTTCCATATAATACAGGGTTTTCAATTTTACAATATGACTATACAGGTGCACACAAAATGATGACACAAAAAATGTACATTTTTCTCTATAATCCAACTTTGTTATGAAATGTTTTATACCTATACCATAAATCCTTTATCATGTTTGAAAAAGAAAAAAATACAAAAAAAACTAACATACCACAGATGCTGATTGTTCATGCTTCTCTGTTGTCCACAGAAGCCTTGCAAAACTATGTGGTGACCTTCGGGGAAGTCTATGAATGCAGCTTGCTGCTTTCCTTCCTATCACCCAGTACAAACTCCGCATATAAATCTTTCAAAGCAATCATGACTGTCATTATCAATGGGCCCATTATAGCTCCCTGGGAGGAGAAGGAAATTTTAGTTCACATGTTTTGCTTCCAACAGAAATGTTCCCCTCATTGGAAAACACTACTGACTATAAAAGAATCCAAAAAAAAAATGATAAATTAAAAAGAAAGCTCATGCCAGCAGCACCTTTTGAATGTCATTAACCTCGATACCATAAAAAGAAAAAAGAAATGATGCATAGCAAAACTTCACAAAACAATCACTGAAGAAATAAACACTTCATGAATAAAATATGATGCAACATGTCATTAAAAATAGGACCTCAGTAATTCCTTTCCAACAGAAAGAATATAGTGCTAATGTAGGACACAAGAAATATAAGGATTTTAAGTCAACGACATAAAGCCTACAACCAAGGAAGCTGAACTTCATCAGTAATTCCTTTCCAACAGAAAGAATTTAGTGCTAATATAGGACACATGACATATAAGGATTTTAAGTCAATGATATAGAGCCTACAACCAAGGAAGCTGGGCTTCATCAGTTCATCATACCCATCCTGACAAACAAAGGTTGGTCAGCTAAAGGGAAGTTGTACTAAGAATTTTCAATTTAAGATATCTTGTCTAAGTTTCCTGCTATTCTGTTCCTTAATTCCTTTATGCACATTCGTGTCTAAGGCTGTTAATGGTGCACCAAATCCAATCAATTCAATTAGTCCTTATTTAAACAATATTTCATGGAACTTCAAGGTGCACCAATCCAATCAATTCAACTGGTCCATATTTAAAAAATATTTCATGGAACACCAAGCCATTCGCTTATTGCCTCTGGCAAGGTAAAGTTTACACCAGTTGCCTTAGGGTTTAGTTCTATATCTGTACTGCCATGTTTGCAGGGCAACAAGGAATCTTAGTCTCATTGAATTACTTATAGACATTGAGCTAAGTTGATTACATTCATTTTATTTCAACGGACTATTGAAACTTGAAATATTGTTAACATTGAATATTGTTAGCTCTAACTTGCAACTAACAGATTGATGCTGCTTGAGGCTTATTTATTACTTTTATCCATAAGCAAATAGGGAAAAGAGCAAACAGCGCACTGGGAAATCCCTTGGTAGGGAAGCTTGCACCAGAAGAGAGAGAGAGAGAGAGAGAGAGAGAGAGAGAGAGAGAGAGAGAGAAGGTGCAGCAGCAGCTAAAGTGGATTGAAGAATGAGGAAGAAGAAGAATATCTATCCCTCATGCAGGTTCTTAATGATGTCCAGATTCATTCTAATCAGAAAGATTAGAGTTGTGTAGACACATGATATTGGTGTTTTCTCTGTCAAGCCTTTATATCAGCTTGTAGAGGGAAGGCAGCCCCCCTATAAGAGATCCAAAGGAGTATGGAAAGGGAAGTCCCCTTTCAAATTAGAGCCTTCATGTGGTTAGCCTTTCAGTGTCACCTAGTTACTAAAGTTCACAAAAGTTAATGGAATGTTAATAGCAACACTGACTGTGCTGTCTGCAGGTTAGCAACTGAAGATATTGATTACCTATTATTCACTTGTATAGTTAGTCAGGAGGTTTGGAATGCCTTTGAAAAGATATTGGACTTTCAATGCAATTCCAAAGCTACAAAGTGTAACTATGGAAGAGATCATTATGTATAATTAAATGGGATGGCCATACTTTGGTTCACTATGTTCTGTTGGACTAAAAGTATAAAATTTTTGGAAGTGGTATCCAAGGAGTCCTGTTTTCAAAGCGTGTACATATCGTATTTTCCTTTTAACTTGTATCCCTGTGGCATTTTTTTTCCATGGGCCAAGTGGGAGAACGTTAGAACCATTTGGTTTGCATAAAGTGGCCCATGGGTTGTGGTTTTCTTTTTGAGATAAGAGTCTCCCTACTTCCTCCACTTTTGGCAGAAGAGGTTCTGCACATGGGGTGCAGTTGGAGAGAATATTTCTGCTCCCCTTCCTCCTCCATGGGACTTGGTCCCATCACCCTAACCCTCTACTCCGTGTGTGCCACCCATAGACAGAGAGAGGAAACCTTGCTCCCTTCACACCTCCATCAAAATGACGATCCTTGTGGCGAGGATGATCCTGTGGCAAGGGCGACTCTATAAACGGGGAATCCTTCATCGGACCAAAGACATCTAACGATGTCGCTGCACAAGAAGCCTCATTCCCCTTCTCTAAATTCACATTAGAAGCATGGGTTGTATTCTTGTTGTTTTGGTTGTGCATAAGATCTCCCCAAGTATTACAAGAATACAATCCATGCTCCTTGAAACCATCACACCCACTAGGAACTCTATGAACCCTTTGTGACATACTCGGCTCTTGACTTTCTTCCTCTGGTGCAATTTGTCCTTGCTCTTCTTCTTCATGAGCATCTACAGGAGGCACGCTCACTTCTTCCATAGGTTCAGCTTGTACAGGTTCTGGAGGTTCATTAACTATTGGCCCATGTATTGGATGTGGTGGGAGTGCTGGAATCAGTATAGAGTCTACTGGTGTCTAAACAGTAGGTGGCACCAATTCCTGAAAATCAATATTTTGATGCCCCACACCACCAATGTCTTTCTCTATAAACCTAGCAACATCCATTTCAACAATTCTGGTTGAGAGAGTTGGGCAGTAGAATTTATATCCTTTTGATCTTTCAGGATAGGCAAAAAATAGCCACTCATTGTCCTTTTCATGTGGGTTTTAGATTCTTGCCTCTGCCTCACACCCCTAAGTGTGGAAGTGTCTTAAAATGGGTTTCTTTCCTATCTACAATTCATATGGTGTCTTGGGGACAGACTTTAAAGGTATCATGTTTAAGATATAAACAGTAATCTTAGAGCTTCTCCCCACAAGAAAAGAGGAAAAGATAGTTGCTGCTCATGCTTTGGACCATATCCATTAAAGTTCTATTTCTCCTTTTAGCAATGCCATTTTGACTTGACCTTCCAGGCGTGGACCTTTATTCCATAGTCTTGAAGGTGTAACCCAAATGGCCCAACAACTCGATAAGCTTCAGTGTATCTCCCAAAATACTCCCCACGTCTATTCGACCAGACCACTTTAATCCTTTTCTCTGAATCCCTTTCTACCTCTGCTTGATAAGTCTTAAACGGATCAAGTGCTTCAAACTTTTCTCTCAATAAGTAGATATAACTGTAGCAAGAGTGATTATCGATAAATGTGATGAAGCATTTTTCTCTATTTATGGTTGGAGAAAATGGACCATAAATATCAATATAAATCAATTCTAGCACATCACTACTTCTTGTGGCATTCTTCTGGGTGGATTCCCAATACACCACCACTGGGGTGGATTCTCACTTGGTGGAGGTGGGATGGCCCTGCCCAGCCCTCACCACCCCTACCAGGGTGGGGCTCCAACCGGTGGCAATGGGGGACTGGCAGGCCCTAATCCACCTTCAACATGGTGGATTCCCATCCAGTCAAGGTGGGAAGGACTTAGGATCCCTCTCCATCATATAGGGTGGGATTCCACCCAATATGACCTGCATCAACCCCACCAGGTGATCCTCCACCATGTATGATTTTCAACCCGATGGGGGTTAGAGAAGCCCCATGCAAGCTCAATCATACACCCTTTCAGGTGGATTTGAAAATGCCTTCACTGAGGTCTGCCTTTTCCACTCTCAGAGTCTCATCTCTACAAATATCCCCCTATTGTTCGCTTGGGACAGATAGACAGCATGCAAGAATGACTTCTGTGAAGATAAGAAAAGCACAGGCACAAAGCTTGTAAAGCTTCTCTCCCTGTTTGATTCACAAACAGGCCTGGTATAGAACGGCTCATTCAAGTTATCTAGGCTTTGTCCAATTTGGTTGCCTGGGTTTCTTATTTCGAACGGGAATGGCTTATTCTGGAATAAATTAAAAGCAACTCAGCCAAAATCCAGATTGCTTATTCTAGCTAGAATAGGCATGAATGCTACCTATTTTTATATATTCTTTTTTAACTTATTTTACTTAACTTACTAGTTACTTCTCTTATTCCAGGTGGATTAACTTACTTCCCTTATTCCAGTTGGAATACTAATTTTGTTTCAAAGCAAACGATCTTTTATTCGGTTACAAGCAATTCTGGATTGTTTACTCCAGGATAAGCAATATGCAAATCAAACAGGGCAACTGTTCCTTGTATTTCATCTATTGTAATTGTGGAGAGAATTCAATAAGAGATGCTCTCCTAGTTCATCCTACACATCCTATGCATGTGAGACAGTGATAATGATTGCATACCTCTCCTAAAGTCCCTAAGCCTTGCAAGTCTGTTCTAAAATCAAACTTGCAAATTTCTTAAAATCCCTTAACTTTGTAAACCCATCCACAAATTCCTGAAAATTGTCGATTTGTCCAGAACTTTGTCACAATAGTAAAAATACTCTAAACTCACTGAAAATCACAGACCCCAAAATTCTAATATTCACAGTAAATGGCCAGTGTTCTTCCTAAAGATGTACAAAGTTACCAAAAAGCCTCTAAAACCTTAAAAATCATCTAAAATCACAGGAAGTATCCAGGATTTCAAAATCAGTTAAAATATTAAAAATACTTATGGAAACTGAAAACTCTCAAAATGACCCAAAAGTATCCTAGTATTCCAAAACAATACATCCCAAACCATATAGTCACCATAATATCCCATATTTAAAGTTTAAACCATGCAAAATTATCAAAGCATCCTTCTAAGCAAAAAAAGTAAAAACAAAAACAAAAGGAACTTGAAATCAACTGAAAACACCTTAAAACATTTCTAGACCTTTCAATATCCATCTTGCACCATGGTAAGTCTTTTGAGCCCAACCACAATTGTGCTTTTATGGTTAGATATGCACACTATGGCATCACTTCAAATAGTTCATTTGTCCATCAAGGCGATGTCATTAAACACCGGTCAAGGCCAATGGAGACAGTCCAATTGTCATCCCTAATTGCTAATCGGATTAAAAAAGAACAGATGAAGCAAATCCCCAAAACCACCCAGAAAACCAATTTTAAAACAACTCTCTGAAAGAAAAACATATGTTTCAAGTAGGCTAATACTTTTTGTGAGTAATACCTCTATAACTTAGTTATATCATAAAGAAACTACCCTAATTGGAGCTTTTTTTTTTCCAGAAATCAGACAAATGTTGGCCTAACCTAACGAAAATCAAGGGTTTTGACACCAGCCCCAACTCTTGACACAGGACCATTAGTTGTGCATCATTTTAAAGTTGGCATCCTCTACAATAAACCTCAAGGAATTCTAACTGTACTAGAAATGCACACCTTGCAATGCAGGGTAACCACTCTCCCTCCGCCAGCTGCTCACACATACCAGCTTACCTATCCCACAAACCATTGCAACCCTCCACTACCAACCCATGCTCCATCCTGGCATCTCCAAGCCCTGTCACAACACCCCATGCTCACTTGTCATCCTCCAATCTTCAAGTTTACACAAACTCCCAAATTCCATGTCACCTTTCTTCCCTTATAACTGTTCTTGACAACTTCTCTCCTTACTTACATGGCACTTCTTTCTCCTTATTAGCTATGTAGCATCTTCAATAAAGAAGCTCATTTCCTTTTACATAATAGTAATAATTAGCAAGAATAAGCACTGGTACAAGAATCAAAAGACAAGCACAATGGAGACCCCATGTCTAGGCAGCAAACACAAAACTCAAACTATAAGAACAAAAATAAGCATGTAAGAAATTACCTCTAAAGCTGATGGGAACAAGGCCATCCCCCCAAGAATACTGAGCCCAGTGAGGTACTCACTGTAGCCCGGTATATCCTTCTGTATCACCGACACACCATAATCCATCAGCAACAGGTGCATCGCCGTCAACCCGGCCGCCCTCACATACCTCCCCTCCACGATCAGCTGCGCCGCGGCCGGGATGGAGGACAGCCACGGCGGAAAGATCGGGAACAGCGGGCTCACAAAGGCCAGGATGGTCGACACATACAAGAAGTGCACAGAATAGAACCGGAACAGCAGCCATGTGAGGCATCCTTGGAAGATGGCGATCTTGGCCGTGGCCAGCAGCACGCTGCTGACGGCGTGGTTGATCACCTCCACGCACCTCTCCCTCCTGGAGCTCGAGATGGGCAGCATCCCAACCACCTGCTCGGTCACCCCCCCGGACTCCGACGTGATCAGATAGTACAGAACCCAGATGAAGACCATCAACTGGGACAGAAAGTTCAACACCTCGGCGGCGCCGGAGAGTATGGAGAGGCCCACGGAGAGCACTAGGCTGGCACCGCCGCCGAAGACGGACTTGCCGCTGGCGAGCAACCCCTTCAGGATGTCGAGCCCCTGCAAGGCGAAGCCTTTGGCCTTCTCCACCAGGTCCTCCCTGGTGATGAGTAGCTCCCGGAACATGGAGTCCAGCTCGGTGTAGATGCCGACCCACTCCCTGTTCCGGACGCGCGCGCTCAAAGATTGGATCTTTTCGATGTAGGGGTGCGGGGCGGTGGAGATCATGAGCGCCGTGGAGGGGGCGGAGAAGCCTGCGGGCTGCTTCAGGAGGAAGACCTGCCGGAGGCCGCCGGCGAACTCGGTGAGGTTGTACTGGGCGGCAAGGCGGTCGATCTGCGACCACAGGGCGTCGTAGAGGCGGGCGGTGTACTGGTCAACGAGGCCGGGGACATCGTGGTCGTCCATCCACTGGGTGAAGCCCATCTTCTCGGCGTAGTTGCTGCGCTGCACATGGGTCTTGAGGGAGATGACGGCGTCCTTGCCCTCGACACCGATCTTGTAGGAGAAGAAGACGCCGCCGAGGAGGGTGCCGGCGATCATGGCCAGGATGAGGCCCACGGCGACGATGGTCTTAAGGCGTTTGAGCAGGAGGCCGCCGGTGAGGAGGCGGCCGAGGCCGGGGCCAGGGGAGGGGGGGCGGCGACCGACGATGCTGGCGCTGCGGACGAGGGCGACGGCCTTGGGGTCGGCGAAGAGGAAGGGGAGGCTGAAGAGGCCGACAGCGGCGTAGCCGAGGCGCTCGTAGGCGAGGAGGAAGAGGGCGAAGGAGGCGAGCCAGCGGAGGAGGCGGTCGAAGCTGACCTTGTCGGCGTCGAGGAGGGGCTGGGGGGAGGGGGTGCGGCGGAGGGATAGGGCGCGGGAGCAGGCGAGGCGGGCGTCGAGGAGGGTGCCGGCAGAGACGCGGAGGAGGGCGGCGGGGACGGCGAGGAGGGTGGCAGTGGGGCCGGAGCGGAGGGCGGGGGTCCAGAAGGAGACAAGGGCGCGCTGGGCCTCCCGGAGTGGGATAGAGCAGAGAAGCGCCCACTGCATGGGGCGGAGGAAGCCGTGCAGGAGGCGGCAGGCGCCGTAGAGCAGGATCAGGGCCAGGGCGAGCCCCGCGTGCGCCATGGCGATGTACAGGGACAGGCGAGCCTGCGGGTCCAGCCGCAGCTGCGGCTGCTGTTCCTGCTCTTGCTGCTGGGCGCCGCCATGGGCATGGGCATGGCCATGGGGGGGCTGCTGGTTGGGTGCGTCGGAGGGGGAAGGAGTCGGCAGGTCGTCCGGAGGAGGAGGAGGCTGCTGGTTGGGGGTGTCGGAGTGGGGAGGAGGAGGCGGGTCGTGGTGGGGAGGGAGGTGGAATGAGGCGGAGCGGACATGGGGGAGCTGCTGGTTGGCAGTGACGTCGGAGGGGGGAGGAGGGAGGCGGAGGGAGGCGGAGCGGAACGTGCCAGGGCCATGGGGTGGTGGCTGCTGGTTGGCGGTGTCGGAGTCGTTGGGGAGAGGGCGGCAGAGGGAGGCGCAGCGGAACATCTCGGCCCAGGGAAGGTTGCTGGGGTTGGCGCCCGAGGCGTTGCAGGGGACCAGCTCCGCGCGCGACTACGTCGCCATTTTTTTCTCCCTGTAGACCTCTAACGTTCTCTCTCTAAACCCTTCTCTCTCTCTCTCTAGACTTCTCTCTCTTTCTCTCTCTTGCACTGGATAATCGGAGGGGAGGAGGCGGAGAGGAGCCCCGACTCCGAAGGCGCCGGCGTGTCCTTCGGGCGAGCAGCGGGATACCCGACCCGAATGCTGCGCCGGGAGTCGGGGGTGATCGGCCCTGATCAGCCCCCGGGAAGCTGTTTTTGAAAAGAGTTTTTTTAGCTTTTAGTCCCTGTCAAGTTGCTGTGTAGTGTATCATTTTGGTCCACAATCGTTTTGTTTTGATTTTTTTGCATATATACGTCTGAAAACTAACATATTTGTATCATATCCTCGACTTCCTTATATTGCATGAAATATCTTTGAAAAGTGTAAAAATACTGTGGCTATTCCTCTCCATCAAAATATTAAAAACTCCAACCAAATATGTCAAAAAGATTCCATTAATTCTAATAAAGTCAAGGTATATATACACAATTTTAGTAAATTTAAGGGTATATATATATAAAAATATTTATAATATTTTTGACATATTATGTTGCAGTTAATAGTATTTTGATGGAGAGGCAAAAATATAATATTTTTGAGATTTTCAGGAATATTTCATATAAAATATGAAAGTTAAGAGTATAGATACAAATATGCTAACTTTCAGGATACATTTTCAAAACACCCCTTTTTTTTGAAAAAGTTGTTTTGTGTCACGAGCGGGTTGGGGATGGACTCAAATTTTGCTAAAATATCTATGTTATTAATCCTTGAAAAGGCGCTTACATAGGGGATATATTATTTATTTTCAAGAATATTCTTTATTTTTTAGAATCTCTTTTTTTTTTCTAGGACTCTCTCTCGCCCTGTCCACACCTTTCTCATATCCGGCAGTAGTTTTTTTTTTTTTTTTCCCTCTCCCTAAAGATATGAGAATAAGAAGCTGTTTGATTTATCATAGAATATTATAATACAGTACTTATATGACATGCATTTTAACCTAACTACACCTAAGTCAAACAATGGAAAGTAAAAGTACAAAGGTAAGAGCTTTAAGATTTTAGGATCTTAGGATAATTTCTTTAATGTAGGGTAGAATTATTATCTTAAAATATGTGCGAGCTATATATACATGTGTGTGTGTATGCATTATTCTAGTTTTCATTTGAAATATCACCCACTAAGATATTGCATTATCTGAATTCCCTTCCAATCATGTCTACCAGAAGAATTAGGAATTTTTGTAGGTGTGTATATATTATAGTGAGTTTTGTTGGAGCTACTAACTAGATCTAGTTTAGTAGGTATCTTATGGTGAGGCCACGAGTTCAACTCTCAATGAGTGCGTACACCCTACGTATAAGTGCATGATAATAGGAAGACATTATGTGAGATTCAAACTTCTCTCACTTGAGAGGCAAAGTAAATATGTAGTTACTAAGTCGCATATACAAGTAAGAAAAAGAAGAGAGAGAGAGAGAGACTTTGGTTAAAGCTAGTGAGGAATTGCACTAAGATTGATTATGATCAAAGTTTATGTTGGTCAATGTACTATATTTCATTATTTTTTCAGTGAGTGTTCCTCTTTTAGGAGAGTGTCTCCTTTTTTTAGTCAAATGACCCAATATAAAAGATCAGGAGTAATGCTTACAGTATCGCAGCAAGTTGAGTCAAATTGCAATGAGTATCCTATTAGTCCATGTAGGCGGATGTCACATGGCTGGACAATTTTTTCTACAGGTGAACCTGACAACAATAAATGATGGTTCAAGAGTCTATGCATGACAAATGCATGTGGGCATGACAAATATTTTGTGGACCACAGTATTTGTCATAGTTGAAAGGTATTTGTCATCTTTACGTATATGTGTACAAATTTTTAAACATGATGAATATTTTATAGGCGTGACAAATACGTTGTTTGTATGATAAATAGTATTTATGACACCCACAAAATATTTGTCATGTCCCTGCACTTGTCATGCCCAAATCTTTGTACCCACATTTAATGCTCGTCAGACCCACCTTTAAAAAAAAACTTCCAAACCATGTGATCTCTACCTATGTGGACCAATGAGATCGCCACTACAATTTGACTCAACTTTTGCAGCAGGCGTTACTCAGAATTCGAATCCACTTGGTAAACAGGGGAGAGGTGTCCTCCTGCTAGTGCTGGGCGCTGGGTGCTAAGCTCCACTTTGATAAGAGGATATCTCTTTTTGAATCCTGGGTTATCATTGACCCAACCTATTTTTTACTTTGACACTTCGGATTACAAAATCTTAGTTATCCCAGGATAGAACCTAGTTAACCCAAGGTTAAACTTGGATTCTAGATTCCACCTCTCCTGGTGGGATAGCTCCAATCGCCTCGATCCCATCGCCTGCTCCACTACCCCTGGCGTACGACCTTCACGTGGCATCATGTCCCCGAACCACTTCGTATGGTTGGTCTTGCTCCTTCCCCTTTCATGTTCCCCTTTTCTTTTCACAGGCACACCTGCTAGGTATTCCTCCTTCCCTCGTTGCAACCATGATTGTGCTGCTTCCCTCTTCGATCTATCTTCAAATTCTGAAAACCCATGTCATTCTCCCCCCTGTCTCAGCTTCTGATGGCTCTATCCTTGCGATTCCCTGCATATGAATCCTACCTTTACTTGGTGAAGCCTGCGGAGATTCCTTTGGGGATGATGGACACTTCTATGTGAAGGAGGTGACGACCATGTTGCTGCCCTCTGTAGATGATGACGCCCACTACTTCAACCTTCAATCGACACGGTAGTGCTTCCCTAGGATCCTTCTCCACTGGCAGCTACTCACAAGCGTCCTCCCTCTTGTACCGCATACTTTCCTGTGATCCCTACTCCATGGTTTTGCCTGTGGTTTCGTCTCCACCCTCTATTTAAGCAGACCCTCCACTCACCCTTTTAGATGATGAACAGTTGTTCTAAGGCTTTCCCCCTACCCTATTCTCCCCTTCTTGATCTCTTGGATAGATTGATGCTGTGTTTTTGAGAGTTTTGGAGGCGTTCTTCTTGTTCTTTGGTGGTCCCCCTGCTAGAGGCACCAACCGTGCTCGTCGTGTGGGCTCTAAGCATTGTGGTGGCTTTGTGGTTGCTCCTTCTGCAACGGTTTTGAGCTTTCTTATCTTTACTTATTCCTACCAGGTTTGAGGCGATCTCTATGCTTTGCTTTACATAATCTAGTCTAAAATCTAGCCTACTATAATCTTCGTAATCTCACTGTCTAAAATTTGTTAATCTATGCGTAAATTAATTTATGGCTACTATATTTTCTATGGTTTGATTTATAGAATATGTCCTAAAATTTGCTAGCGCATGTATGAACGGATTAACCTTTTTTAATCTTTTTTATAAGGTATGGAAATGTGATACCTTTTTGTTCTAATACCGGGTTGAAGTGTATGTCTAATACTGGGTTGAAGTGTTCCTTCTATATATTCTAATAAAAAATATTTAAAATACCATATATAGTACATTAATATATATTATACAATTCAGTTCAAAACAGTTATATAGTTTGGTTTGGCTTTAAGATCTTTGAAAATAAACTGAGCTAAATGCATTTTAAAATTGAACCGAACTGAATGCATTTTTTCTGTTTACCAAGTGAGCCCTTGTCTAATGGATATATCACCCTCATTCTTGTTTCTTTAGATGAGATGTCATTATTGTCATTCCCTCAACTTTCAGATCATATGTTATTATTCTTTGTGCCTAAATTAATCTATGCCTACATTAACCTATGCATACTATACTCTATGTGCCTACATTAATCTATGATATCACCCATATTCTTTTTAATCTATGCTTACTATATTCCCTTTGCCTACACTAATCTATGATATCACCCTCATTCTTTTTAATCTACGCCTACATTAATCTATGTATACTATATTCTCTGTGCTTTTGTTTATATAAGGTGCATTAAAACTTACTTGTGCTTTTCTTAATCTATGCCTACATTAACCCCTCTCTATCCTTTTTACAATGTATGTATATGTTATACCATAGATTAGTGTGGGCACAGGGAATATTTCCTATAATGTGTGTACTTTGGTTTATAGAATATTTCCTATAACCTGTGTTCTATATAGACTAAAACCTGTCTCTCTATGTGTAAAATGTATGTAGCATATCTTCTGTCATTTTTTATACATAAAAATAAAATCTATGTGTTTACATTTGATAATCTATGTTTGCTTTATAGATAATGGCCACTGTAATCTCTATGTTTTGATTTACATTAGTTAGTCTAGAAACTGCATAAAATTATACTGAAATTTGTAATTCCATGCCTACCTTATAGATAAATGGCTACTATAATGTCTGTGCTTTGGTTTATAGAATGATTCCTATAACATGTGTTCTATATAGACTAAAACATGTCTCTCTGTGTAAAATATATATAGCATATCTTCTGTCATTTTTTGTACATAGAAACAAAATCTATGTGCTTACATTTGATAATCTATGTCTGCTTTATATGGAATGGCCACTGCGATCTTTGTGCTTTGTTTTACATTATTTAGTCTAAAAGTTGCATAAAATTGTGCTGAAATTTGTAATTTCATGCCTACCTTATAGATAAATGGCTACTGTAATGTATGTGCTTTGGTTTATATAATACTAGTTGCAATCCCGTGCGACGCATGGTGAAAGTTTAAATTTAGGTGTATTAAAATTAAAATTAATATTATATTATGTATGAAGTAATGAATAAATCAATTGCATAATATTATATGTTCAAAAGTAATTATTTTATTTTTGTGAATATTTAGTTAGTTTTTTTATAATGAATAAAAATTTAGAATTGTTTCATGTATTTGCAATATTGAATGAGAAAGAAAATTAAAAAGTTAATTGAAAGTTGATACATTAATTTAAAAAAAGAGAAGTTACCAAAGGATAGAATAATTATTATAATTTCTCAAACCAAACTGTAATTGAGTATTTAAAATTCTAAACAATAAAATTGATAGTGTAAAACATGCATACTTCACATGCAAAGTGTATCTTCAGTATTTAAAATCTAAAGCAACCAAATTTAATTTTTAGAGCTGTCACTTTCATCTTTCTCAATTTTGATTTACTTTTTCTTATTGCATGATAGTTGTACAGGAATAAGATCTTCAGAGCCCTTTTGTTAACGAAGATTATCTGAAGCAGGCCTCTTCAAGGGAGTAATGGTACGCGAACAGCATGAGACCAAAAATGTATCATGTATTAGAGAGTATATACAGTTAGTAAAATTAAAATATTATGAAATCTAAAAAATATAAGTAATCTAAAATTTTGAGTAGTTTGACTTACATTTTCAGCATATGAGATGTCCACAGCTTGTGTAACACTATGATCAAAATCAATTTGCTCTCCAGCATCTTAAAAAAATTGTAAAATATAGTATAAATAGATAATAAGTTAATATATAGTTCAAAAGTATGATCTTTTAAGAACATATATTTTTAGAAGAATATAAATAAGAAAATTCATATATTTTAGAGGATATTATATTGACCTGATTCACATTTGACGTAGCTAAATAAGTTTGGATTAAGTTTGTGTCACCAGACATTCTTGTCACTATATGAATCGGCCAATTCTAACGGAGGTTGTAATCAAATATTTGTATTTTAAATAGAAATTCAAAAAAAAATAAAAAATTCAAACATAAAATCAAAAAGTTTAAAAAATCGATCCCCCTAAACCCAGATGGGTTGCACAACAACCCGATCCAACGGATGGCTGTTGCCCTACGCATTGCAATCCACGTAGATTACAATACATGAGCATTGCAGCAAGTATTACTCTATAGCGAATTAAATTGATAATAAGAGTCATCCGAACAACTTCTTGTATTACTTTTGATATTGCTATTACTTCAACCAAATACCAAAATATTGTATCATATCAATTTTAATATTTATATGCATTATCATAAGAAAATCAATAGCAAAATTGATACTATACTAAATTTGATACTCCAACCAAACAGGGCGTAGAATAACATTTTTGTAAATCCATTATGAATTTATAAATAAGTGACAATTTCATATTAATCTCCCTTATATGTTAAATTTCAAAAATGCCATGCTTATGTTCATATTATCTCATATACCCTTACAAGATAACATATCTATCAAATATATCATTTCAAAGACATATATGAAACAATTATTCATATCAAATATATCATCATAGTGACAATTTTGAAATATTATACATGTTAGGATGATATGAGTTAACATAAAAATAAACATGACATTTTTTAAAAACTTAGCATACAAGAATGGTTAAAACAAAATTATCCCTACAAATAAAATAAGAGATACCCATCTATTTCTCCAGTGTTCCATTTACATTCCTTCCTGCAATGCAAAGGAATGGGAAATGAAAAAGAATAGAGAAGGAAGCATATGCTCCCTCTCTCTTTCCTTTTGTGTTGAACTACCATTAGACTCCCTTCCTGAAGTGGCATTTGGTTCCCTCTGTCTAAATATGCTATAGTTACACAACATAAGGTGAAGATGCATTCCGAAGGCCCTTTCACCTCCATTATCGGTGCTTGAGCTTATAGAGAGAGCAACTTGCCACATACACCTTGTCCTCGATGCTGACAAGTTTCTTTCACGAGGTCTCTAATTCTCTTTCAATATTTACGTTTTTATGGTATCAGAACTTACCGTTATAAATTGGACCATGCCTTTGTATTTTGTGTTTAGAGTGATAGAGTTTAAAATCGATCTGCACGTAAAGGGACATGTTAAAATAATTTCACGTCAAAAAAGAGAAAAAAAAATCAAAGTGTGTTTAATAGATGGTGTTTATTCTATTAATTAATGCCTTGAGATTTTAAGTTAGATGACATAATAACTTCGACAGATGTACAGATATCCGAGTGCACTTGGTTTCATCCACGCTTTCACATGTAATCGCCATTCTTAACCATGATAGTTAATATGAAGCTATAAACCCATGCGCATTCATGACGAAAAGACTAGATGAAGCTTGACCTTACCATACCCATTCATCATTCATGGATCAGATGTCAAATGTCATTTCTTTTCAACTCAAAATTTTAAGGCAATGAATGGAGTAGGCACCAACTATTAAACACTTTTTTATTTTGTCCTTTTTTTCATGTAGAACTATTTTATCACGCCCCCTCACGTGCAAGCCGATTTTAAGCTCTATTATATAGACCACAAATATAGAGTGTGTGGCCCGGTTCGAAATTTGAGCTCTGATACCATGTTAAAGTCATTGGAACATCCAACTCAAAATCTTAAGATAATGAGTAGAGTAGGCACCATCTATTAAACACTTTTTGATTATGTCATTTTTCCGATGTAGGACTATTCTATCAATCTCTCTGTAATACCCACATATACAAGAACCCACCAAAGTTGCTGCAATTGAAATTGAACAAAGTGACAGGAGTGACCAATCTTACAAATTACAAAACTTTGGTATTGAATTTGAAGGATCTATGATCATAAGCATTGGCCAAACTGTAGAGCTATTATATAGTCGTGCCAACAATCAAAACTCTGTCATGGAGTAGCCAATGAGTCAATGGCTCACCAGCACAAGGGCCACCTCATAGTAATGAGCCAGTGAGCCAATAAGTCAATGGCTCACCAGCCTGATAGTAGCTAGGCTTACCGGTCCACCTGGTTGGAAACCAGCAATGAGGCAGCTAGCCTGAAGCTAGATAAGATCTAGTCCCCATGAAAACTTAACCTCATGTTTTATGCATTTCGAAATGTTACCTCTGTGTACAACTATATATCCCATGTTTTAATTCTTGATTCTCTTGGCTCCACATGCGCATATGTAGCTGAGGACCTAGGAGGGGATCATTGTGTTTGAAAACAAAGTGAAGGACGAGAAAAGAAAAAAGGATGCTACACTAATCTAGTGTGGGGCACCAAAACGAATAATGGATGCTGCAAATGCACCATCCCAACGGATACTTTCGCATGAAACCAACTTAGGAGATGTTAAGCTATGGTGAATAAGCACATGTTCTCACAAGAAAGGGATATGTCCAAATATATATTTTTTCAATTGCCAGCGTGTAGTTTTATCTTTAGTAAGGGTACCCACTAATAGCTATGTTTCCCGAGTAACAAAAAGGCAATACTTTTAAATATGCATGTAGCTTACAGTGTCGGGCAGAAAGCCCAGCAAAGGTGTAGATATCAATTACTTCCTGCTGCAATGGGAGGGCATTGCAGCACATCACGCCATCTGAACGGTTTGATCGGATGGTTTCATCAGGAGTGCAATTTTTTTGTTTTAGCTAAAACATCAGGGTGAGGGGAACCCTGTGAAGCCTACTCATATAAAGATAAAACGGTTGAAAAGATTCAAAAAAAAGGGATCATGGCCCTACGCAATTTGATGGCTCAGATTGGACATGATCCAATGGCTCATGCAGCATAGTGTAATAAGTATTACTAGTAGAAATGAGAATTTAATGTGGGTGCATGTTTTTGAGTGCCGACGAAGTATTCGTCAAGCTCGAAAAATATTTATCACGTCCAAAAATTTATACACACACACTAATGGATGACAAATACTTTTTAAGCGTGACAAGTATTAGGTGGACGAAATATTTGTCACGTTCAAAAATTTACACACATGTATAAGAGATGACAAATCCTTTTTTCAGAAGTGACTATTTGATACACCCACATATATTTGTCATGCTCATAAACTTGTACTCGCATTAAATGCTTGTCAACTACTTGTTTAAAAGTGGTAAACTCATGTGTTACCCACTTACATAGACCAATGACATCTTGTATCACAGGATGACTCAACTTCGTAGTTGTTGAGGGTGTAACGATGATAGGTTATCCCTGCCTAGGAAGCCAGGACTCGGCCCGTGGCCAGAGATTGGCCCACGGCTATTATAGGCCTGTCACATGAGACATACCCGGCCTATTAAAGTTGCTTGGCCCAGCCCATGAGAGATCCCTCCTTACATGCAAAAGTGATTTGACAACAACTTCAACCTTTTGCAACCGACAGGAAGTGAGGTGCAGTTTGAGTCGATGAATTTATTAAAAAAGGTATCTGAATCAAAATTCAGAATTCATATTGTATTCCTCTTTTGAGAGAATATGAAAGCATACAAGAACGAATGAAATGCGAAAATGTTGACTCACTCATCCCCTTCAAAATGTACCTTAATGCGCATGGATTTCTTCTCTTAGACCCTTTATTGAAAAATTAAGACATTGGATTATGTAGTAAGTCAAAATCTCCTCAAGAGGATTTTGTAGTAATCTCCTCCAAAAAGTAAGACATGCACATCTACTCTCTCTCTCTCTCTCTCAAGGTGTAAATGAGTCCAATCACGCCGAATTTATCTTTGTTCAAACTCGGCTCAATCGGCCGCCAAAAGTTGAGCTCAAACTCGATCGAGTCCTTAAGATTGTCGTTCAGACTCGGCTCATTTAAGAATTCAACGAGTTCGAACTCTGCCCACAAGCCCAACCCAACTTGGAAAGTCCATGAAAAACTGGTCCAAAGACTTTGAGATTAAAAACTTTCTTTTAACATTGCTCTGGCATTTAAGCGTACCCCTCAACCCAAAGCCCAAAAGAAGGGTAAAACAGGAACACGTGCCGGGTATCTAGTGCTGCGTGCAGAGTGAAACGGTCGGATAGATCAACTTTGATGGCGCCATTGGCTTCCCCTTTCTTGAATCTTCTGATACAAGACTAAACGTCCTGTATAGGAACCACAATAACTGCACAATGGCTTCCCCTTCTATGGACCTAGCCGGTTTGTCTGAATTTTTTTAAAAATGTATAAGTTATTCATGAAGTTAAATTAATTTATAATTATATAAATTGAATTTATATTTTTAAATGTACTAATAACAAGTACTTAAATAAATTCTTAACGAGTATAGAAATGAGTTCTTGACGAGTTAGATATCCGGACGATGCAAGCAAAAGTTCATTATGGATCACATCATCCAAATTATGTTATCTCCATGGCAACTTCTATTCAACTTCGACTTCCGAGAACCAGCTGTGGGGCAGTTGGTTTCTCACCTTGCCTCCCAATTGAGAGGTCTTGGGTTCGAATATGGTTGGAGCCTAAAAACTCTCCAACCATGCAGCCTGTTCGTGCTGTTGGATATTTATCCTAATCCGTTGAATTATTTTCTCGGAAATCAGTTCGACCTAAAATTCTCGCCTAATTAGGCGGACCTTTCGACCGATTTGGATTTATCTCCAGACACTGGAGGACTTCTCGGGTTCCACATATTGGAATCCCGGTCGCTTGTATGTACTTTTAAAAATACTTGGCCTATGTGCCCCCTGAATAAATAAATAAATAAATAACCTTATATTCAACTTCCGCATGCACACACCCTCGCACACGTTCCGTACACATGCGTCCTCGTCCAGATGTGCCAGTTACCTTGCCATGAAGAGAAGAGATCTTCTCAGTACACCCGTGGACAAGACTCCAGCAATACAGATTAGGAGAGGGTCCAGGTATTTGAAAAACTTTTAGGTCATATACAAGATTTTTTTGTAATATTTGACCCCCTCCTCCAATCTATACCATCGAGTCCTGTCCACCGGTGTACAAAGGAGATCCCTTCTCTGCCATGAAGCGTGAGCTTTCCGATAGACCTTACATATGCCATCAGTGCCCGACTCTGGAGACTAGTATAAAAGTACAATGGTTTCTTCTTGACGTCAAGCAACTTCCATTGTTCAAACCCACTGGCCATCGAGAATCTCTAGTCAAAGTCTGAACTCCTTGCACACAGAGATCGGTTTTGAAGCTTGAAAGCAAGTGTAAGTGGAGTATTATATGTTAGACCGAGATGACCACCAATCCACAAAAGTAGGAACTTATCCTTATCTCTGTTGCAGAGAGATAACTACATGAGACTTGGTCTCCCAAGTTAATAGGAGGCAGTTATCATAGGAGCGGAGGTGGCTAACGGAGGGTGATGCCTCTATTTATAGGAGGGTTCCCTGCCCTCCAAAAACACAAGAACAACTGTGAGAAACAGAGAGATTACCTTGAAGATCTCTTTGGTTAGCCATCGGAGCTCCCCCCCCCAATCCTTCTCTTTACTCTCCTTCATTGGTATCAGAGCGGGTTCGCCTTCCACCGCACCTCGCCGCCGCTGCCGCGCTTGCCGCTGCAGCACCCGCCACACCTCGCCACCGCTGTCGTTGCTCGCAGATGCTCGCCGCTGCAACGCACCGCGACCGCCGCTGCTCTCACACCGCTACCTGCCGTTGCCTCGCACCGCGGCCGCCGCTGCCCTCGCACCGCTGCCCGCCGCTGCCGCTCACCGCGGCCACCCTCCTCTCACGCCGCTGCCGCACACCGCAGTCGCCCTCGCCGTACCGCGACCGCCCTCCCCCCGTACTGCGGCCGCTCTCCCCACACCGCGACACCTTCCGCGGCTCTCCTCCCTGCTCGCCGCTGTAGCACCCGGCTCGTCGCTGCACATCGTGTCGCACCCGCCGCACCCAGCTCGCCGCTGCCGCACCTCGCCGTTGCCGCACCCAGCGCTGCTGCACCCCGACCCTTCCCGCCGCTGTTGCTGCTCGCCACCATCTGCCGCCTGCGGCTGCACACACCGCCGAGCACCTAGGAACCCTCCTCAAGCCATCTCCGAGCAGGTTCTAGCACATTCTCCCCCTTTGTGTTGAGAGAGACATCTGTTAACACGTTTTGCTTCTGTCCAATTCCCTAGAACATGCATTATATAAATCTTATACCATGTTGAGATAGCACTACACCCAACACACGCATGCTGTTGTTTAATTCCTCTGTACACCATTCCTCACGCATGCTTGATCCTGTCATCACATGTGCATCCTTCTTTTAATTAATGTTCAATCTCACACACTACGCCTGTTGGGTTCTTGTTTGTGCATAGCTATCATATAATATTTTCTTTCAAAAGACATTTTGTCCTTCTCTGTCATAGCTGTACAAATCTGCACTTTAATTTAATGTCTCTTGCATGCTAATATAGTTGTATAGATCAGACTCGTTTTTTTTACTCTTACATGTTTTAATATTTAATTGATATAATTCAAATATGTGATCATTGCATAAGGACGACCTCTTTAAATATATGTGTGTTTGTCATAACTTGCATTAATCTTATAACTAAACTTTTCACATTAAGTTGTTACTAATTTATTGCCTGATAAATCTATAAAATTCTAAACATAAATTTATTCACTTGATAATTAGTTATAATTTAATTGACATTTTTTTATTGTTGTCATTTTAAATATCATTTCTGTCTAGGAAATTTAAATTATATTTTGATTATTGTTAAAATAAATTTCATATTAAGTAATTCTTGATTGAATATTGCTTGTGTAAAATAGTTATTTAGAAATTTATCTTGTTAAGTTGTTTTATCAAATCATACAAAATGATGCATTTTTTAGTGTTATTTATGTTACAAATCATAATTGTAAAATTATGTATATTGAGCTTTAGCCTTATCCTACTTAAAATGGCTAGTAAACTTATTGCTTCTGAACTGGCTAAATTGGACAAGTTGAACGGTACAAATTATGACATGTGACATAGAAAAATTAGATATGGTCTTATTCATGACAATATTGAAAATGTACTTAATAGTACTGTTCCAGAATTAACTGATAACTCTTAAGAGGGAGATATCAGGAAAAGAGAGCAGTGGTTGTCAGAGGACAATAAGGTTAGAAGCCTAATGCTCATGTTCATGGTGGACAATCTCATAAAATTCTTTGAAACTTATGAGACTACCTGAAAATTATGGGACGCTATCAAGGAGAAGTATGACACTACTTCTGAGGTGAATACTCAGCTCCTATTACATCGGTATAATTCTTGTCGTATGCAAGAGGGCGATAGTGTCATAGAACATGTAAATAAAATGATTGTTATGGCTAAAGATCTTTCTATTGCTGGAACAGAGGTTCCAGAAAGAATGCAGGTGGCAACTATTTTGAATAGTTTGCCATCTTCATTAGATATGGCTGCCACAACCCTAAGGATGAGTGGTACCGTTCTTCGTGTCACTGATTTACCAGCTAGGCTAGCAGTTGAACAGGATATCATTGCTAGTAGAAAAGGTCAAGAGCTGAATTTGCAGGAAATAAATGCTATTCACCAGAAGTCCTTATCAGGATATCACAAAAGTCAGAATCACTCTGTTGGACCGAATAGGCCACAGTTCAAAGCAAAATCACACTATAAAGGCAAAAAGATTCCCCGTGGTGCTTGCTATACATGTGGCAAATTTGGTCACTACAAGGCCAATTGTCCTGAAAAGTACGGAAACAAGGGTAAACACCCGGAAAAATGGGGAACCAGCAAAAGAGAATTCGTCGGTTTGACAGAATGCAATGCTGTGATTATTGACACCAACGACTGGTGGGTAGATTCTAGCGCAACTTGTCACGTGGCAAAGACGAAAAAAGGACTGGTGGAATTCAAGAAACTGCAACCTGGAGAGCAGAGAATGTACATAGGAAACAACACCTACCTGAATGTAGAAGATGTTGGATCATATCGTTTAGATCTTGGGGACAGCATCATGGTCCTCAAAGATGTCTGTTATGCGCCGAGTATTAGGCGCAATCTATTGTCTGTAACTGCTCTCATGAAAAATGGTCTGGAAGTCTGATTCTACAATAAAAGGGTGTCCATAGGAAAAAACAAAAAGGTCTATGCCATGGGAAAACTTGTTCCCGAACATGGTTTATTTTGTACTCCTGTTGTGGACACAGAAATAAATAATATTAATGATGTTGTTATGAATTATTCCTTATGTCATCTGTCTGAATGTGATCTATGGCATTTTAGATTAGGACATCCTGAAAAATCTAAAATGGAACAAATGATAAGATTGAACCTACTGCCATTAACTAAGATAGAATTGTCACCATGTGAACATTGTTTAGTCGGTAAAATGACTAAGAAACCTTTCGCAGTAGGACATAGATCACAAGGATTATTAGAGTTGATCCACTCAGATATATGTGGACCATTAAGTATAAAAACATATGATATAAAGGAATATTTCATAACGTTCATAGATGACTATTCCAGACATGTCTATGTATGTCTTATTTCTACTAAATCAGAAGCTTTTAATTATTTTAAGAGATATAGAGCAGAAGTAGAAAGGCAAATGGGTAAAAACATTAAGGTGTTAAGAACAGATAGAGGTGGGGAATACAACTCAAAGGAATTTGAGTCATATTGCCAAGAGCATGGAATAAAGAGGCATGTAACTATGTCTTATACGCCACAACAGAATGGTGTGGCAGAAAGAAAGAATAGAACACTTCTGAATGTTATTAGATGCATGCTATCGCATTCAGGACTCCCTAAAAATTTTTGGGGAGAGGCATTGCTCACGGCAAATTATACATTGAATAGAACTCCCACAAAATCTATCGAAAGTACACCTTATGAACTGTGGAATTGGAGGAAACCAGAATTAAGTCATCTTAAGAAATTAGGGTCAGTAGCCCATGTTCTCATTCCAAATCAACTGAGAGACAAGTTAGACTTCAGAATATTGAAGTGTCGATTCATAGGCTATTGTGACAAATCATCGGGATATAAATTCTTTGATAAGAAAAAAGGAATCATTGAATATAGGGATAGTACATTTCTAGAAAATGTAGAGGAAGAGGAACCTCATCATGAGAAAGAACCTCTAAATGTAATAGATGATAACTATTACAATGATTTACCTATAAATGATCCAGAAATCGAAGAAGATTTTCCACCAAATGTGGAAGATGAACAAATGCCTTTCAATGAAACGCAAGAAAATCAACTAGCAATTGGCAATAAAAGACTTAGAACTCCACCAGCATAGATGGATGATTATCACTTATACTTATGTGAGCCTTCAAGTCTAACAGTAGACATAAATGACGATAATAATATAGATCCCATGAATCTGAATGATGTATTGAAATCTCAAGACTCTGATCTATGGCGAAAAGCCATGGAAGAAGAAATTGATTCCATAAAAAGGAACAATGTATGGGAACTATGTGAATTACCCAAGAATAGGAAGGCTATAGGTTGCAAGTGGGTATTTAAGAAAAAGGTCCGTGTAGATAGATCTATTGATAAGTATAACGTTCGATTAGTTGGCAAAGGATTTACTCAGATGTCAGGTATATATTTTCAAGAAACTTATTCTCTTGTGGCTAAATTTGCATCTATAAGGATGATCTTAGCAATTGTTGCACATCTTGACTTAAAACTTTTTCAAATGGATGTCAAGACTACATTCCTTAACGGAGAGTTAGATGAAGATATATACATGAAACTACCTGAAGGTTTTTAGGTAGAAGGTCAGGAGAATAAAGTATGTAAACTTAAGAAAGCTTTGTACGGCTTGAAACAGTCTTCTAGACAATGGTATCTTAAATTTCATAATGTTGTTATTCAACTTTGATTTGTTCCAAATCAATTAGACAATTGTGTATATGTCATGAAGAGTAGGAGCATGTTTATTATATTATCTTTATATGTAGATGATATTTTGCTCGCCGGAAATGACATAAGAATGTTGAATAACGTTAAGTCTGAGCTCAGTGAGAAATTTGAGATGAAGGATATGGGTGAAGCATCCTATGTTCTCGGAATCCAAATCCTGAGAGATAGAAAGTCTAGAATGTTAAGTATAAACCAAGATAAGTATTTACATTCAGTACTTAGAAGGTTTGGAATGCAAAACTGCAATCGAGCACCAACGCCGTTGGTTCATGAAAAACAATTAAGTAAAGAGTAATGTCCTGCATAAGGACATGATGCACTACAAGTACCGTATACACAAGTAGTCGGAAGCTTAATATATATTATGCTATGTACTAGGCCTGACATGGCATACGCAGTAAGTTTAGTAAGCAGATATCAAAGTAATCCTAATCCAGCACACTGGGAAGCTGTTAAAAGGATTATGAAGTACTTGAAAAGTACTTTGCACCACAAATTAATATATCAAACAGATACACTAGAGGTACTTGGTTATTCCGATGCAGATTTCGAAGGAGATAAAGATGACGGAAAGTCCATTTCGGAACACTTGTTCATCTTTGGTGGTGCTGTTGTTTCTTGGAGTAGTAAGAAATAAGGGTGTGTTGCAAGATACACACACGAAGCTGAGTATGTTGCATGTAGCATGACTACTACTCATGCAGTCTGGATAAGATGATTTTTGATATATTTAAATCTCAACTTGGTAGAAGAACCAATTGATATTTACTGTGATAATCAGACGGCAATTAACTTGATTAACAGTGGAGCGAATAGCTTTAGAGGAAAACACATAGAAATTCAATATCGTTATATACTTGATATTGTTCAAAAAAGAGAAATTAAGGTGACTTATATTCCCACAAGTGATATGATTGCAGATCCGTTGACAAAAAGTATACCGGTAGAAAGTTTTGTCAAACATGTAAGTCTAATGGGACTTGGAAATATATTAGTCGGAAAAATTTTCTTTACAAAATTGAAAATACATTTCACATATAGTGAGAATGTGTCAGAACATTAATACATCTCACGGATAGTGAGAGTGTATTAAAAATTATTTGGTCTTGATGGTCAAGTTGGAGATGTTAGACCGAGATGACCACCAATCCACAAAAGTAGGAACTTATCCTTATCTCTGTTGCAGAGAGATAACTACATGAGACTTGGTCTCCCACGTTAATAGGAGGCAGTTACCATGGGAGCGGAGGTGGCTAACGGAGGGTGATGTCTCTATTTATAGGAAGGTTCTCTACCCTCCAAGAACACAAGAACAACTGTGAGAAACAGAGAGATTACCTTGAAGATCTCTTTGATTAGCCATCAGAACTCCCCCCAATCCTTCTCTTTACTCTCCTTCATTATATGGCATCCGGGCTTCCAAATTAGCCAGAACATGACATGTTCCATACTCCTTCCCAAGACTTCCACCCTGTCGGAAAGATTAATTGGCAAAGCCAAGTCTCAAGGCAAGCTGCTGCGGGGAAGCACCTTGGCTGCTGATCTGGTTCCTGCTCCGGACGAGAGCCGGATGATAGCAGTTTCCCTGGACACCTTACACTGGTGGCAAACTTGTCCAAGTAATACTTGATGCATGCAGCAGCTTGACAGGCTCACACATTTGCATGAGGATATCACTTTTGTGTGCATTCTTTTTAAGCGAAATACTTGTTGCACTACACGGTCTGTGCACATTTCCCTGAGGTGTGCACCAAACTGTTATCATTTTTTAATTATCTGGTCAAAAAGTGAATGGTACAGATATATAAGTAAAATTTGTTTAAAATATATGTTTACATATTTTTTGAAGTTAAATAATAGTATCTTCAACATCGCAATCTACGCTGATTACGAGACCTATAACATTGCAGTAGGCATTAATTACTCAAATTGCTATGATGGAAGTCGTGTGGATCTTTTTTGACATTAGCCATACGTATCTTTGAAATAGAGTATTTGTAATTGGCGTGATGTTTTATGTAGACGCATCAATCATACCAGACTTCGAACACATTATTGATCAAATTGCACAATCCATTTTTAATCTAATTGCACAGTTTTCATTTGGAAGTATTTTTGTACTTTCATTTATGATTCCTTTGATTATATGTAAAATATAATCGGACGGAAATATTTTTTTGAGAAAATACATTTACAAGAAAAATGAAAACAAAATTAGTCAGTTGGTGCTTATGAAAATATTTTTCAACTCTTTTGGAAAAGGGATTTGATCTTATCCTATGGATGTCAAAATCAGGAAAGGAGGAGTAAACGAATTAAGTTTTCAGTTGACTTGAGTTTTACGGATTACCAAATAAACGATTGTGATATGTTTTTCGAGAAAAACTTCTCCTATGGCCCATTTTCCTGAAAACAAATAGACCCTTAGTTATTTTTTGTGGAAGCACTTAGATCTTGGAAGCCGTTTATGTTGTACTTTCTTTATGCTTTGGCTTCCAACCAAAAGCTGTACGGTGAAGTTCCAAAGATTGGACGAAAAGTGAGACTGTTATGAAAGAGTTGACTTTTGTAACAAATTAAAATTAGTTATAATTTTTTTCTCTTAAGTCATTCTATGTAATAAGTGGAAGCTAGAAATAATTTTCAAGTAAAAGGTTTGCAAAACACTTCCAAATAAGAATAGAGATCTTCTACATGCAGATTTGGACTGAACTCAGTCGGTACAGAAAAACCATAAAAACCATATACTTTTAGGTACTCTTTATGAAACCATATTTATAGGAAAGTTTCATGGCTACGGCACCTAAAAGTATACTCCAATGAAATTATGCTGAGAACAGTATATTTTGTCTAAAAGCAACAACAAAAGCAGACACAAAAAAGACCACAATTGTGTCCACAGCAACGTGTTAGCATCGAACCAATTTAAGAACAATCCAATTCAAGTTCCTTGCCACAGCATTCGCAATGAAAATGAGATTTTCACCATCCTCCAAATTTTTGTTCGGAAAGCGAAGATCAGGGTGGATCCTAGTATGATAATTTTAATATAAAATCCCTCCATTACAAGCATCTTTTTAACTCGGTAGAACAGGAAAAAGAGAAAGATAATTGTTCCTGATGCAATGTGGTGGTCATTGAGCAATTAATTACACGAGATATCCCTGATTCCCATGGCATTCCTTTGCATGGCATAGAAATTAACATTGGTGCAATTTATGTATGTAACATATATAAGGAATGCCAGTATACAACACTTCTGACCACACTTTTGTCGCACTTAGAGTTGTTCGACATATTTTTTTGTCATTAATGAATTTAATAGGAGTACTCAGAATGTTTCCAAATGTAATCCAATTGGCACGAAGACTCAGGCCAAAGAAAGAAGAGACTTGAAAACTTCAATCTATAAGCCCTAAATATCAATCATTTAGGGGTTATACTTGCTGTAACGCAAGACATTGCAACAAGCTAGGTATCTTGCAATGCAAGCTGTTGTTGATACACATAAGTAGGTGTCATATGGGCTAAACGACTTTTTTCATAAACGGCCTGACAAGTATTAAATGTGCATGTAGAATTTTAGGCGTGATAAATGTATATAGACGTGATAAATGTTTAGTAAGTATGACAAATACTATTTCACCCTCACGAAATATTTATCATGCTTGAAAAATATTTATCATCTCTATACATCTATGTACAAATTCTTAGACATGATAAATATTTTGCAGCTATAATAAATACTCCGTAAACATGACAAATAATATTTGTCACACCTAAAAAATATTTATCATCCCTACACATGCTAATATAAATTTGTAGACATGTTAAATAATTTTCATACATGATAAATGCTACGTGGGCGTATATACATATCGTTATCATTCTTACAATATATACTTCATTCATATAACTACATATCATTCTTCACTTAATATATTTCATTTCTATGACGTATATATCATTTTTGCAACTATGTATCATTTTCACATAATATCTTTAATTTACAATACAAGTTAATATCATTCCCACATAAATTTCATTCATATGATGCGTATGTCATTCCCAAAGGGCCGATTTGTTTCGGAAAGGGGTCGAATTTGGAAGTGAGGACGTATTATTTTCCGAACAAATAGAATAATTTAACTCACCTAAAAAGTGAGAATTACTTATTCTTAAATAAGAAAAAATACTCCAAAGAGAATTATTGTTATTCTAAGTATAAAAAATCTGGACAATTCAAAATACTATATCCATAAAACAAAACGGCCCAAAATATATTTCATCCTTTCTGTATCTATCAGCCTTGCAATGCGTCTCTCGACGATCTGTGCAGTCCGTTCTTTGCAAAACAACGTGACACAGACTAAATATCCAGTCAGATGCAATATCCATCTATAAAGATCTCATCTGACGTAAACGTGAACCCAACTACCATATCATGCGCACATAGACCAATAAGAACCTATATTGCAAGGGGAGAGAACACAGCAAGGCTTAACACTTTGATGGAGGAGGACCATACTTAGTTAAATACTTTATAATACATGTATAATTTTTATACTTTTAAATTTCCAAATAAAACTCCCGTACAAGCACCTAAAAATAGGTAAAAATACTCATCTTCTTGACGTCAACCGTTCTATTCACGTATAATATAAAAATATTTACTACTTCCTATTTAATACACTATGTTATTAAATTAAAATAAGACTTTTACCGCTTAAATATTATAGAACATGAGATTATATGATAAAGAGTAACTTTTTCATTGACAAAAACGCATAACTTGATTAATAAAGATTTATTATATCATTATACTTGTTGTTTTAACCTTTTAGAAATCTTGATAAAAATTTTATAGATATCTCGCCAAATCTTTTTTTTTAATCTTTCAATTATTTGACCGAATATTTTAAATTTTAAATTAAATTATATCCAAACGTATATTTGCCATATAATACGCATACTTTATTTAACTATGGGTTGGACACACAGCAGCCAGGCAGCCAAGGCCCATACATGGAAGACCACTCAACTTTTAAAAGTCGGTCACATAATAACGAGTCACATGAGGTAGGAGTAATGCTTGTTGCATTGAAAGTCAATACAACAAGTTGAGTCATTTTGCACAAGATGCCATTGGTCTACATGAACAGGTGACACATAAGTTTGATAACACTTCTTCCACAGATAAATTAGACAAACATTAAATGTGAGCACAAAGTTATGTGCATAACAAATATATATAGGCATGACAAATAGTATGTCATGTCCGAAAAATATTTATCATGCCCCTAAATCAATACACATATATGGATATGACAAATACTTCAAGACATGATAAATATTATTTGTCATGTCCACAAAGTATTTGTTATGCCTACAAAATATTATTACATTCAAAAATCTATATACAAATATGTAAAATGATAAATATTTTTCAAACATGACAAATGATTCGCGAGCATGACAACTAGTATTTGTCATGTCTACAAAGTATGTATCATGTCCATGTATATTTGTCGTACCCAGAATTATATATCCGCATTTAATGTTTGTCTGGTCCACCCATATAAAAATTATCCAACCCATGTGCCACATGCTATGTGGACTTATGTTATCTTACATTATAAGATGATTCAACTTGTTGCACTAACTCTCATGACGCAGATACTAGGTCAGAGAAGGAAGCTGGTGTACAGGCTTTACTAATTTACTACCTCCCTTCGTATCTTAACCAACGCTTACGAGATGCCCACGACGGGGGGATGCACTTAAAGGCTCTGCTAGGTACAACATAAAAGTACATGCAGAGTTTTCCCAGAAAAGTTGAACGGATGGCAAAATATGGATCTAAAGATCAGTAAATGTGTTTTGAGTTGTTAGAAATTTTTGGGACAGCAAACAACTCTGATGATCAATTTTTCTGGAAAACCTATGCATTAAAAGATTTTATGCTGTTCCAAACGCACTGTTAATCAAGCCCTTGATATCCTGGGATATGAAAACTAAGATGGCCCGAAATGCATTGGGGCTAAACTTGGGTTAAACCCAGATCCTGTATTCCGTAGTCTAACCTGAGAGGTGGAATCTGCAGCATCCTGTTGATTCGTCTCATATCCCAGTGCAACTTTTTGGCAGGTGCCATTTGAATGCTATATTATGAAAATAGTTGATCAATGGGAAAGCTATAGGCTGTCATATGACTCACCTTTCAATGGGAGTAGGAAAATGCTGTTTCAATCACTCGTTTCTGCGCCTAAAGAAATATAATCTAGCACCCATTTATGAGTTTCATTATTTTGTAATAGATCTGTCTCTGATTTTAGCGACAGACTGAGGAGTTATTTAGACAAGCAGACAGATGAATGAGATTGACTTCCATGTGTCCTAATTCAGTATGTATTTCTGTTCCCCCCAAGTGATTACTTCATACTTCCCCCTCCCCCAGATTCATGATACTTCAACCTTCCTAACAATATATCCAAGTTCAGACTAACTTGGCGAACAGGTGAAGTAATGCATACACCAACTTTAAACATGAGAATACACTAATTATGCGAAAGAAGCAAACTGATCATAACTCAAAGTTCACACCAACTTAAAACAAGAGAATATGCAAATGATGCTGAATCAAACTGATCATGTCCTGACTAGTAATTAGTAATTACACTCGTCACCATAAGGTATTATGCCTCAGAGCTGCATGAAACCCCGTCTACAACTTAGACAGTGTAAGTTAAACTGACTTATAACTACTCATTTATCTTTTCTTAAAGTAACTGCACATATATGCCATAAGATATTGTTTCAAAAATACCATGAAACCGACTGCCAATAACTTTCCTCCAAAATGGAGCAAATGAACATCTCACATCCCATATAATTACTAAAAACAAGGGATGGCTAATATGTACACTACTTGAACATCGCACATTAATGTTGTCCAGAAAGCATCATGAAAATTAAAATATACATCATTTTAGTTTATTTCAACTAAATTAATGTATTCCCCTGAAGAAATTCATTTTACTAGGTTTTTTATTTTCCGGTCTGTACAATCTTTTAGCAGTATTCGACACTGAAATCTTCATATTTATGTTAAATTCCCTTCAATCTTTGAACCCTCCCTAAAAAGCCCCTCTGGTTACCACTCCAAAAAAGAAAAAAAGAATATTCGCAGAATGTATATGGCATGCACCATATTTCTACCGGAATATATTAGGAACATTCTATGAACATTCATAGCATATTCTATTTTTTAAACGCTTGCTGACCGGAGAGACTTGTTAAGGAACATTGAAAGAATTAGGGACTTTAAAACAAACAGGAAGATTGCAGGGACCAATACAGAATATTAAAAGATTATAGGGAAGAAAAGGTAAAAAACCCTTTTTACCATAATGCTTCCAAAGTAGAAGACTAGTTTCAATGTAGAAATAGCACCCTGCAACTAATAGCATAGAGAAAACATTTAGATTCCCCTCTTCATAATAAAGCACATAACAGCCAAAAAACTATAACATCAAGTAATCGGCAAGAGAAGAAAAAGATTGCTCATCTGCAGAATACATTCTCTGTAGATCTGACCTCAACTCTCACCAGTCACCCTCAGATGCAAACAAGATAAAGAAAATGGGTCAGATGACAGAAAACACAATTGTTGTTGATCATATCTGAAATATCAAAATCTATGGTTGTCATATGCTTGCACCTAAGACTGGTTACCAAGTTATGAAGTATATCTGCCTTTCTGTAGAGATAATGATGCTCCACATCCCATTAACTTCTAACATAGCCCATCTGTCACCGATGTGGTCTCCTGTATGTCCACTTGACTTTAGATTCTGTTCAAGACTGCAAAACATTCACCAGTATAATGATGACTCCCGACAGAGTATGACCTTACCATGCTAACCACACAATAATCTATGGAGTATCAAGAGCTATTCAATCCATGAATACTATTGTTCCCATAACTACTAGCACATCCAATATACTGCAACACAGGTATCACATGCTCAGCCCTTTTGACACCTTTCACTGAACAAATAATCGAAACAACATGAAGAGCTCAACCATGTAGAACTCAGTTTGGAAAAGGTAGGTTCCAACACCAGTATGTTAGGAGTTAGGACATTAACAGGCATGGACAATCAATTCAAGGAAGCTTCTTTTTTTACTTTGTTTCTAAGTTTGCTGAAGGAAAAGCCTTTGTCTGGTCAGAATATGCTCGACCTGTTAAGATAATACTAATAAAAATATTTACTTTGGTCATTCCACTAGCAAGTCAAATAGTACATACGAATAAACATTGTATTTGAAATTATACTCCATTGAACCAGCAATCAAGCGCAATAATCTACATCACTTAAGGGTTGCTATCTCTAGGTAATACAAGCCAAACTTCATGTAAAAAGGTTGGAAAACTGATGGGGATCCATGGGCTGGAGAAACAAGGCCAATGGCCCATGTTGTATTTCATTTGGCCCATTAGAGGCCCACTTGGTGTCTTTTAATTTTTCTTTGATTTTCTGGAAGCTTTTTGTCATTTTAGGAGTCTTAGGGGTATCATGGTCTTTACATGTGTTAGGGCTTCCTTTTTGGGGCCTATATATATCCATGTATTCCCTCTTGGGAAGGGGGCTAATGATTGGAATAGAAAAAAAAAGGGCTGTTGCTGCCGCCTCTGTGCATGTGTGTGGAGCCCGTGAAGGGCCTGTGTGAGAGTAGGGTGTGATGCCCTAGTTCCTTCTTCCTCCAACCCCCCTTCTTCTTCCACTGTTCTTCCTCTTCTTAGCCCCCTGTCATCCTCTCCTCCTTGGGCCTCCGAGCCCTTCATCTAGCTTCCCCGTTTCTGTCCCACATCAAAAACATGCAATGCAAAATCCAACATCAACCAGAATATGAATCGGCCTCACCTATGCCCCCCTCCAAAATTCTATAGAAATTATAATTCCTTACATTTTATAAAAAAAAGGAAAGTAAATTATTGGATTGGAAACTATTAGATTACTTAGAATATTGCCTAGCATTTCCTAGACATCCACCCCCAACAATAATAGCCGTAAACATGCTAAGCATAGCCAAAACCTAAGCGAAAGCTAAATCACAAAGAGAACACTGTCATTTCCCTAAGGAATACAGTCCCAGAATACCAGGGAATATGCTGCTTTGGCATGACCAGGTGAATACTAGATTTCTCAAGCATTGCTATGTTCTTGTGAACAGCTTAAACACTTGTTAAAAGTTAAAAAAGCGTTTAGATTAATGTATTTGCATGAATCTGACATTTCTATTTCTGCACTGAGAGGTACTTTGAGTAGCATCCTCCAGTTAATAAGGGAACTAAAAACTATTTTAGTTAACCTTATTGAAATCTTGACAACAAGGAGTTCTGATGCAACTTCCCATAAACCTTTCCAACATGCCCACTCCCGCCCCACAACCCCACCCCCTTAAAAAAAAAAAAAAAAACTTCCTCTATCCAATCAGCCAATGATCGTACTCCTACTAGCCAGTTGTAGACACCAAGTGTAAGTTTATAACTGATTTCTAGCGCAACTATGTGTTGAAACAAAAAATAAATACATAAATAAATAAGTGACAACAGTAGATTTTGTTTTTGTTTTTTTTTTTAAAGCAAAAGATAAAAATGAAAGGGGGAGGAGCCCACCGCTTGGTGGGCTTCCCACCCTCACCGGGCTGGGAATAGCCCACCCAGTGAGGGTGGGAGCTTCTCCCACCACCTGTTGGAGAAGTCCACCCACCGGGTGGACTGTCCACCCTCACCGGGTGGAAGAGGGTGGGGGCTCTGGGCCTCCCTTCCCACTGTCCAAAGGACAGTTTATATTAAATTAAAAAGAAAAAACAGTAAGAGAGAGAGAGAGAGAGAGAGAGAGAGAGAAGAAGAAGAAGAAGAAGAAGATGATGATGATGATAAGAATGAGGAGTCCACCCATAGATGGACTCCCCACCCTCACCGGTGGATGAATCGCACCCGGTGAGGGTGGGAGGGGCCTGCGCCCCCCTCTTCCTCCCACTGTCCTAGGACAGTTGGGAACCCCAAAAAAAAGGAGCGAAGAAAGAGAAAAAATAAGAATAGATTTTTTTTATTAAAAAAAAAGGAGGGACAAAAGAATCCTAATTAAAAAGGACTCATCACCCTCACCGGGTACCCCCCATGGTAACTTGACCGCAGAGAGGTAATAACTTGCAGCCTGGTGAGGGAAATAACTTGAGCTCGATGAGGGAATTCTCCACGGTAACTTGCAGCCCAGTAGTGGTGTGCACTTACATGCACGAGAAGAAACCAACTTCCACCCGGTGAGGGTGGAGGTTACGACTTGGTCAAGGGTTCTTAAAGGTGGAATAATTATCACGCAAGATTTTTCTTTTTTTTTAACTGCCACCCGGTGAGGGTAGGCCTTGGAGTTCATAACCGCATCCTAGCGAGATTATACATACCCCCTAGGGGACTCATTTGCAGAAGACGGAGACAAGGGTCAAGGTTTTGAAGACTCCTTGTGTAAAGAGTGGTAGGTTTAGACCCCACTCCTCTTTTTTGTCCAAGTGTTAGGACATTGTCTTACACTTATATAGACATATCCTAAACTTAGGAATATGTCTTAATGATTAATAGTCATATGATTTAATCACGGCCATTAGTTATCTTAATGTGACACAGTCTATTAACATGTTAATTAATTGACATATGTTATTAAAACATATGTGGTCTCCACTAACATATGTCATTGAGACATTTATGATTAAGACATATGTTATTAAATCATATGTCACGTTTACGTAATGTAACATAAAGTTCATTAACATATGTCACCAAGGTATGTGTGATTAAGGCATATGTTATTAAATCATATGTTATGTAACATAAAGTCCATTAACATATAACTTGTTAATGTGACGTAAAGTCTATTAATATGTAACTTATTTATGTGACATAAACATATGACACATGTTATTAAATCATGTCACGTTTATATTAAGGTGACATAAAATCCATTAACATGTAATTAAGTCGTTATTAAATCATATGTCTTATGTGTTAACCACATATGGATAACCATATTCATAAAACGTCAAATTCACTGATAAAATGACTTAATCACATTGATTAAGTCCACTCACAACCTGACCCATTGATCAATGACTTAACTAGGTCGATCATGGTAGGGTCTACTATAACCCGAATCTAACTACATCGATCAGGCAACCATATCTTGTCTCTGATATAATCTCAAATCCAACGATCAAGTCGTCCCAATATCGACCAAAATTCAAATCTAACGGTCAGATAGTGCCGATATCGACCGGACTTCAAATCTAACGGTTAGATCGTCTCGATATCCAACCGAACTTCAGATCTAACGGTCGGATTGTCCCAATATCGACCGAACTTCAAATCCAATGGTTGAATCGTTCCTGTATCGACTGAATTTCAGATCTGACGGTCCAATCTCCATGATCGTGACCCGATCTTATAATCCAACTGTCCGATCTTCACGATCGTGACCAGATTTCAAATCCAAAGGTTGGATCATACCAATATTAATCGAAATTCAAATCCAACGATCGGATCATCCCGATATCGATCGAACTTCAGAACTAATGGTCGAATCGCCCCGATATCGACCGAACTTCATATCCAACGGTCAGATCGCCCCGATATAGATCGAACTTTAGATCTAATGATCGGATCTTCTCGATATCTACCAAACTTTAAATCCAACGGTCAGATCATTTCGATATCAACCAAACTTCAGATCTAACGGTCGGATTGTCCCGATATCGACCGAACTTCAAACCCAACGGTCTAATCGTCTTGATATCGACCGAACTTCAGATCTAACGGTCAAATCATCCCGATATTGATCGAACTTCAAATCCAACAGTGAGATCGTTTCGATATCAACCAAACTTCAAATCTAACAGTCGGATCTCCCTAATATTGACCGAACTTCAAATACAATGGTCGGATCATTCCGATATCAACCGAATTTTAGATCCGACGGTCCGATCTCCATGATCGTGACCAAATCTTATAATCCAATGGTCCGATTTTCATGATCGTCACCAGATTTCAAATCCAACGTTCGGATTATCCCGATATTGACCAAACTTCCGATTTAATAGTCAGATCGCCCCAATATCGACTAAACTTCAGATCTAATCATCGGATTGTACCGATGTTGACCTAACTTCAAATCCAACAGTCGGATCGTTCCGATATCGACAAAAGTTCAAATCTAAAAATCAAATCTTCTAGATCTTGACCCAATCTTATAATCTAATGGTCGGATCGTCATGATCTCGACCGAAGTTCAAAGCTAACGGTCAGATCTTTCTGATCTTGACCCGATCTTAAAATCTAACGGTCGGATCGACATGATCTCGACCGAGGTTTAGATTCAACAGTCAGATCATCATGATATCGACCGAATTTCAAATCCAACGGTCGGATCATCCCTATATCGGCCGAACTTCATATTGAACAGTTAGATCATCCGGATATCAACCGAAACTCAAATCTAACGGTTGGATCTTTGCGATCTCGACTTGATCTCATAATCTAATTGTTGGATCTTAGGGATATCGACTGAAACTCAAATTGAACAGTTGAATCTTTATGATATTGACCGAATCCTAAATACGACGGTTTAATTTTTTTTATCTCAACTGTAAACCTCAATCCAATGGTCTTATCTTTTTGATCTCAACCGTAAACTTCAATCCAACAGTCTGATCTTTTTTTATTTCAACGGTAAACTTCAATCTCACAGTTTGATCTTTTGATCTCAACCGTAAACTTCAATCCGATGGTCTGATCTTATTGATCTCAACTGTAAACTTCAATCAAACGGTTTCATCTTTTTTATCTCAACCGTAAACGTAAATCTGACAGTCTGATCTTTTTTATCTCAACCATAAACCTAAATCCAACGGTTTGATCTTTTTTATCTCAACCACGAATCTAAATCTAAAGGTCTAATCTTTTTTATCTCAACTGTAAGTTCCAATCCAACGGTGTGATCTTAATGATCTCGACTGCGAACTTAAAATTGAAGTGCTGATCTTAGTGATCTCAATCATGCACTTAAACTTTAAGGTTCGATCACATCGACACGACTGTTAATACAAATCTGATGATCTGATCACACTAATCGTGATCATAGATGTAAGTTTTACGGTTTGATTACGTAGATCGAGACTATACTTGCATGATCGATGATCCAAATATGAAATATGTGATCGTGAGCACAAATTTGTTACATTGGCTGTATCAATTACATATGCAATCATGATGTAATAATTTGATTATTATAATCGGAGCTTTGTCATATTATAATGCCCCTTTGGTCATCCGGGCATCTTTGTAATATGTAACCTTCCAGATTAATGAAAGCTCAATTCATTTCTCTCATTATGTGCATTATCCGTGTATTATGCCAGTTTTCAATTTCGCACGAACTTTATTTATCGTATAGCTGATTTCAGTATCACGTATGAGGGGTTAATCAAAGATGTCCAGTGACTTCACCAGTGTAATTCACACCGACCGAAGTCGATGGAGAGGGGTCCAAATTCAAATCACATGCTTGATTCAACATCCAACTCATCATTCATGAGTCATGAATCAAACGAAATATTCATATTAAAAATATAACATTCCTTTTATATTTTTTACAAATATCATTCCCACACTATGCTATCATATGCCACTCAACATGACTGCTTCATGATCAAGCAAGGACTCTGAAACCAGGGTTTAAAATCCACACTGAACCATCTGGTTCAACCACCTAACCTGTGAACCAGGTGGTTTTCCGGGTTTCAAAATGGAACTTACCCGTTTTCTGTGTGAAAACGACCTCTTTGAACCATCATAAACCAGAGGCATAACCTAGTGGCCCGGCCCAAGACTTTCCAACCAGACTGCCAGGATACACGAGAGACAGCGGTGTTTAGCGAAGTTTTATTGAGATGCCTTCTTATGTGTTTTTCTATTTCCCAATGTGGGACAAATGATCATATGCCTTGCTCACCTAAAACACGCTGTCCGCTTTCTGTTTGGCACTCCCTTTTCCCCCTCTACAGCATGCACACATGCCCATGGTCATCAAATGGTTAGGATTTTACCACCGGAATCCTAGAACCTCAGCTGCAGATTCATGTATACCCTACCAGTAGACACCAACAAACATTTGCTATTTCCATACTCATCTAGTCACCTCAAAATTTTGTAGTTTGTCTACTTTTGGGGGTATTTGAATTATGTTTGCTGACTAAATTTTGTATTTTTATTTATACTCAGGAATGTCTGTATTTTTTGGTACTAAATTTGTAGATATATTATATGACTATTTTCATGTGTCTGGGTTAACTCCGGTTCAACCCGATGGTACAACCTTTGACCCTTGACCGGTAGAATGAATGGTTCAGTGAATGGGCTGGTTTTTAAAACAATGATTTGAAATGAAAACTAGAAATGGTCCAGGAGCACCAGAAGCCGATCTACAGAATCTAAAAGAAAAGCACAAGATGTTAATGAAATGGTCTAAACAAATGAATGTGATTCTTACAAAATCACTTGAGTTTGCCCTGTATTCTGCAAAAACACAAATAAGGGAGAAAAAGGAGTAGAGGTACCCTGCTTCAAAAACTCCTGATTTATTTTGTCCCCTGTGCACTATGGAAAGAAAGGGATGTGGTTGCCTCTTCAGTCGCTTGGATGACCCCATCCCCCTTTCCAGCATTAATGCCCCCATCATCTGCCAAAAGAAATAAAGCTACATGAAATTCATTTTCAGACCCTAGAGTAGCATGCGATCTACCTCTTGCACGAAAACAATGAAACTTTTCATGATTCAGATCACAAACAAAGTTGTGAATGAACAGTTATTCAAGTCAAGATTTGATGTCTTGAAGCACCTTAGGAATTGAAGTAGACTTTGTTTTTCAAGCCTTTAAGACCTAAGGTGCCCTCTGATTACCGATGCTAACTGGTCAGATACTGTGAAGACACTGGAGTATCCATTACTGTATCCACCAAGAGAAGCCTCTATCATCATCATCAACAACAACAACATTAGAGCCATATCCCATTTATTTGGCTCAGCTACAGGAATCCTTATCCACCAAAAGAAGCCTCTATCATCATCAAGAGCAACAACATCAGAGCCATATCCCATTTATTTGGCTTGGCTACAGGAATCCTGTCTCAGCACCTTAATCTATGCAGTGTCATATTTGTAGAAAAAGATTAGAAGGTTAAGTCCTTTCTTACTATGTTAGACCATGTTATTTTAGGCCTTCCTCAAGTATTTTATCTCCTTTTATTGAATTTATTATACCACCAGTGACAATGCACATGACCCAACCTTCTAGGCCTAAATGTCAATTGAAGCTATGCTAAGTCTCTACATATACACTCATTCTGAATCTTATCCTTTCCGGTCTTCCTGCAAATCCATCTTAATGTTCTCATGTCTGCTACATCACTGTCCGTAAGTTTTCTTTCCCCATTGCCCAACACAACTGGAGACAACATAATAAGTCTAACATCAATCTGATAAAACTTCCCTTTCAGCTCCAATCACCCATCAAGATAGTTGTCAAGGCGCCTGCCCAGGCGGAAAGACGTTTTTTAACAGCCAACGTGTCAATGCACCTTATTGAGCATTGAGAAGGCGGTCCAAAGCGCCGCCTAGGCAACCCAAGGCGTGCCAGATTCTTAATTTGTTGTTAATGTCAATATTATTCTCTCTCTCACTCTCTAATTTTCATGCTTATGTGTCTCATATTAAGTAGGTTGTTACTATTAGTGCTATTTTCTTGTCATATTAAGCAGCGTACTGGTGCTATATATATATATATATATATATATATATATATATATATATATATATATAATTTTATTTTTTCTTGTTAATGTCAAGATTACTCTGTGTGTAATCTTCATGTTAATGTCAATGTTAGTCTCATTATGTAGGTTGTTAGTGCTATTTTCATGTTATATTATAGATATTATTACTTATTAGTACTATTTTCTTGTAATATTAGTGTCAATATTAATGTCATGTCAATGTCGTAAATAGTGCTATTTTCTTACAATTTTCATCTTAATGTCAATACTAGTGTCATAAGTATGCTATTAGGAAGTGTATGCCTAGGCGACGCCTAGGCAAGCGCCTAAGCGCTTAGGTGCTTGGGGAGCCCAAGAACGCCTTGGGTCGCCTTACCACCTTGACAACTATGCCCATTAATCACATAGAACCCTAGATGCACTTCTCTACTTCAACCAACCTGCCTCAATCCTATGTGTGACATCCACTTGAACCCCTAGTTCTCTCGAATACTGGATCCTACACATTGGAAGCTACTACTTCTAAGAATAACTTGATTGATCATAACCAAACCCCCTAGATCTACCGTTCTACTGCATTTCATAAAGAAAGTACTTTAAGGAATAACTTGAGGCATCTATTAGACTGATGAGTGATGTCCATTAATCAACAATATCTTCTATATCTGAAATTTTTTCTGTCCAAAATAACATTGATTACTGCTAGGTTTACCAGATAATTGGGATTTAAAATATGAGTTGAGATGAGAAGTTATTCTGACATGTTCCCATGCTTCAAAAACCAAAATAGAAAAAGTAAAAGACATAGTGATGTGGGACAGGCGATGGAAATGTGACAACGATGACATGCACTGTATTAGCAAGCATCCAACAACTGTTGGCAAATAAACACATGCAAACCAGCAACTCTAAGCAGGTAACTATAAAATGATCAAGCAAGTTTATCAGTCCCACGATAATAATCCACATCAAAAGTGAACTAATTGATCAACCATAGTTGAGAAACCGTCTGTACAGGGTATAGTTCCAATTTTAATATTACAGTCTGATGTAGCCGAAGCTATCAAGACCGGATTCCGAAGCTGGAATCCGAAGTTGGGATCCGAAGCTGGATCGGATCGTAGAAGAAGCCCGACGGGGATCCGGAACGCGGCGAGGGCGGAGACGAGGCCGAAGATCCGAAGCCGAGGGTCGCCCGGCCGGATGTGGGCTAGCCTGCGGAAGGCGTGGCCGAAGCTCCTTCGGCACAACTGGTGTGAGGCGGACCCGAGACACCTTCAGGCGAGGACCAGCAAGCGAATGGCGTCGAGACCGGAGGAAGAAGTCCGAGGTCGGTGGCCGAGACCGACTCGGAGAGGTCGGCGAAGATTCAAACCGAGCCCCTGCAAGAGGGAAAGAAGAAGAAAAACCAATCAGTAGGAGTCCCGGACTTCAGCCCTTAGGAACCCCCTCCGACGGTTAAGTTAGTTTCTGAAGATGATTCAATTCAGAAGTCAAAGAGGTGGAAGAAGCAGCTTTAATGCTTTTTGGACTGTAGTCCTTAGGGTCACGAAGACATACCTTTGGTAATAAATAGCCGTGTATTTATAGCGGAGGATAGAGGATGCTTAACGGTGGCAGCCGATATAGGACTATATTTTGGGTTTATTGGTAAACCACCATAGTGCCTAACCCTCCCACCGGAGTGGGCCGGATACGGCTACTGGGCCGAAGGGGGTAGGGCCGCTGACGGGCCAGATGCCGCTTAGTGGGATGGAGCCTACTGGGCCGAGGGCTGCTGAGCCGCTAACGGGCCGAAGGCTATCGGGCCGCTAATGGGCCGAAGGTTGCTGGGCCGCAGACAGGACGAGGACCACTAGACTGCTTACTGGGCCGAGGGCTGCTGGGCCGCTAACGGGCCGAAGGCTGCCAAGGGGCTTCTTACTGCTGCTGTTGGACTGACCTGTGTTGGGCCTGTTACAATGGGCCGAATCGGATTCTGCCTCATCACATAACCCCACACTCTTGTCTTCCTCAGATTCATGAGATGGCGAGAGTATAGTTCGAAGCCTCCTTGGGGGAGTAACGTGACAGGTGTTGTCCGAAGCTTTCTGCTTTGTTATGAGGAACTGCCTTCGGTCGACCGAGGGCTAGTAACCATTAGTCCCGTCTCCCTTCGGGACACAGTGACGAATGCCTTCGTCCTCGATTGCGAAGGGACGAGTCTTCTGCCATGTCAGGCCTCCTGATAAATGGACGGGAAAGATGTCGAGTTTTCCGTCAAAACGATCGCGTCGTGAGAAAACACGGGACACGTGTCGCGTATCCAGTCGCCCCGCTAAAAGCACAAAAGGATCCGGGCCGTGTCTGGTGATCACGCGGATCGCGGGTCACTTCGGCTCTCTGTCCGAGACTTCACTTGGATTGCCGCCTCTCGCGTCCCTGGCACGCGGATCGGAACACGTGGCGAGCATCCGAGTTATCAGCCGAAGGGTCGGACCGCTTCCGGCCATTGATTATCTTCCCTCGATCCCGGAGTCAGACTGTTATCATTGCCGAAGGACGGTGCACGTGGCGTGCATCTGAGGGTGGCGATGCCGATGAGGGGGAGGATCTTGGCCGTTGATTTTGGCGGGGAATGCTTTCAACTTTATCTATAAATAGAAGCCCTCCCCAGGGCACTGTTCCGCGCTCTCCTTCCCGCGCCTGCGTCTCCCTGCAATCATCCGAGCCTCCCTGCTTCCCCGGCGAAGAACAGGCCATTGAAGGTGCTTTTGAGTGCGCTGTCTGTCGCTGGGGGCTCCCTGTTGCTTGGAGTTGTTGCTGGGGAAGCTTCCGTTGCTTGAGAGGCGGTGGGCAATCGAGGAGATCTCATTTGAGGGTAAGCCTCAATTTTCTTTCTCTGTTCCGTGATCCATGTTCCGTAGCTCCCCTTCGGCTGATAGCAGTTCTTCGGCCAAAGGTTATTCTTCTTGTTCTTCGTCTCAGCCTTCTGAATCTTCCTTGTCATCTCCCCTTTCTTCAAACTCCCTCGCTTCTCTCATGGCGGATGAGGCCGAAATGTCTGGTGCCGAAGAAGCCGAAGAGGTTCTCGCCACGGGCCAGGCTTCCTCTTCCGGCCGACGTCAGGCCGAGACCGTCTCTGATGCGGCCTGCATTCTTTCTGACAATGGGTTCAAGTACATTGCTTCTTACTATCAGCTCCCATCTTGGACGATCCCCTATCGGCCCGGAATGAACACCAGGGCCAACTCTGCCCGACCGGGTAGCTTTCCATTTATGAAGAAAGCTTTCGGGCAGGTTTTCGCCTTCCCCTTTCCACCTTCGTAATTAATCTTCTGTACTTCTACGGGTTGGCCCCGTCTCAATTTTTCTCTAATTCTTGGCGGACAGTCTATGCCTTCTTGGTTGTGCTCGCCTATATCGATGTCACCCCTTCAGTAAACATCTTCCGCTATCTTTTCCGGGAAGCCTTCGTCCATTCATGGTTGGAAGAAGAGCTTCATCTTGGTCTCTCTCCTGAAGAAGGAGAAGAGTGTGTGGCCCTTCCCCACTGAGTGGGCACCACTGGCCGAAGGCCTCTCCGATCCGCCTTCCCTTAACCCCGATCAGCTTCATATCGTGAGCCTTATAGAAGCCGAGGCTCCGTACGATATAGCGGAGCTTTTCAACAAAGAGGAGCGGCTCGTGCAGACGGGGGCCTGGCCGGATCCGACGAAGGATCCTCCTCGGGTCTTTCCTTATCTTCCTCCCGAGGATGTCCCGGGGGAGACTGAAAGAGCCGCCGAGGTTGAGTCTCCGGCCGAAACTCCTCCGACCGAAGAGGGTGCTGAGGCTTCGACCGAGGGTAAGTCGGTCTTGAGTTGTGGAGTCGCGCGCTGTAAGTCACTAACTCCTTTTCTTCTGTCCGCAGAGATGACTGGGATTCGGGGACTTCTTGGTCGGCTCGCCCAGCAATCTGGCCGATCTCAATCGTCCCAGCCGCAGGTGGCGGGAGGAGAGGCTGGACGAGGTGTGGCTTTGAATGCCCGGGCCACAGTACAGACAGCGGCTTCGGTCGAGGGCCGCGCCGTTGCTGCCGCTCTCGAAAGAGAGAAAAATGGCAAGTCGGTCGTACGGAGGGGTGGCCGACTATCGAAGCGGAGCCGGGCGGATGAGCCTGGTGAAACTGAGCCCACCCCGGCAGCCAAGAGGCCAATCGCTGCCCGAGGGGCCCCGCTTTCGTCGCCTCCCGAAACGTCGAGGGGCGATTCCCCTTCGGCTGCGACGGCAGGTACAGAAGACCTCGGAGGTTCCGGGACGCAGGCGTCCCGCGAACACGAGCACGAGTTATGGGTCCCGAATCTGGGGATCTATAGGGACGAGAGTCTAGAGGACTCTCGGACGTGCCTGCGCCTGCTCCGAGGCTTAACCCTTCCAATAGCCGAGGAGGAGATGAAGGCGATGTCCTCGAACGGCTTGGCGATGCAGTGCGCCCGACTGTCGATCCAGGTAAAAAAGCATCTTTATTGGCCTCGGTCTGATATTTCCCTTGGCTTGTTCTAGGGTTGTTGATTTCTGTTTGCTTTTGGCTGCAGAGCGCGGTCATGTGCGGGGGCCTGATTCGCCGTCAGGTGGCCATTCAGCAAAGGCTCCGGGATGTCGACCAGGCCTCGGACCAGCCGGCTTCTAGCGGGGACGCCCCGGTGCGACGTAGTCTTGAGGCTAGCGTCGATTTGCTCCTGAAAGCAAATGTCCGGATGCGGGCTGAGCTAGAGGAGCAAAAGGAGGTGACTCGCGCTTCCTCCGAGGCCAAGACGAAGGCCGAGCAACAGAGGGAGAAAGCCGAGAAGGAGCTGGAGGCAGTCCAGGCCGTAAACGAAGTCCTTAAGGCCGAGATCCAGGACAAGGCCGACCAGCGGGTCACGGATCGCCGCCGCCATGCCGAGGAGGTCTCAGCTCTAAAGGCAAATCTGGAGGCTAAGGCTGAAGAGGCTGCTCGTACAGCCGTAGCCAGATATAAGGCCGGCTCAGATTATGCCGAGGAGATAATACAGGCTCAACTCGAGGCGGCTTCGTCCGTGTTCAGCATAGGGCTGGCTATCGCCCAAAAAGCGTGCTCGGCCGTGGACCTGACCGGAATCGTCCTTCCAACGGATGAGGAAGGCGAAGAGCTTCTAGCCTGGTGGAAGAAGCTTAAAGCCGAAAGAGCTTCAGTCTCGGCGGAAGGCGATGCGGCCGTTCCTAATGAGGCCGCCCCTGCCGAGGCTGTTCAGGTCGACGATTCTCCTTCTCCATCTCCTGGTCGGACCCCCGTTGTTGTAGACGACGAAAATGCCGAAAGCTAATACGGGGGCTTGTCCCGGTTTTTTGTTGACTTTTTCTGAGAGGTTGCGGCCAGATGTACGGCCGATTTTGTACTCTGTTTTCATATATATATGAAAAGTACTTTGCTTCTATTTTGTGTCCTGAATGAATGACTGAGTCTGGCTCTTCTTGTGGCCGAGACCATATTGCCGTTTAGATGCGGCTCTCAAGGCCGAAGCTAATTCAGATTCGGATATGGACTAAGAAAATAATGCCGCTCCCGATACGGTTTGCATGGCCGAAGCCACTCCCGGTACAGTTTACACGGACTTAAAAAAATACCATGCCGCTCCCGATACAGTTTGCATGGCCGAAACCACTCCCGGTACGGTTTACACGGACTTAAGAGAATACCATGCCGCTCCCGATACGGTTTGCATGGCCGAAGCCACTCCCGGTACGGTTTACACGGACTTAAGAATACCATGCCGCTCCCGATACGGTTTGCATGGCCGAAGCCACTCCCGGTACGGTTTACACGGACTTAAGAATACCATGCCGCTCCCGATACGGTTTGCATGGCCAAAGCCACTCCCGGTACGGTTTACACGGACTTAAGAGAATACAATGCCGCTCCCGATACGGTTTGCATGGCCGAAGCCACTCCCGGTACAGTTTACACGGACTTAAGAGAATACCATGCCGGATATGTTAGTAAAGGGAGAAATTTATTCATGTCTTCCGGCTAAATTCCGGGGGAAGTAACTTACATGAAATAACGCCGAAGGTGTTCCACATTCCAGGTGCGAGGGAGAGGTTGGCCCGAAAGGGTTTCCAACCGATAAGCCCCTCGTCAAATCACCTCCCTTACGCGATATGGCCCTTCCCAGTTGAGAGAAAGCTTCCCTGCGGCTTCGACGGGTTTGGACGCATGAGCATTCCTCAACACAAGGTTCCCGGTTTCAAAGCTTCGGGGCTTCACTCGAGTGTTGTGGTACCTGGCCATGCGCTGCTGATAGGCTGCTAGCCGAATGCGGACTTTCTCTTTGGTTTCTTCTATAAGATCAAGGTGATCTTTTAAGGCCTCCTCATTGGTTTCCGGATTGTGAGTGAGAACTCTCGGCGAGGGAAGGCCAATTTCGACAGGAATAACGGCTTCTACCCCATAAGCCATGCAGAACGGGGTTTCGCCGGTTGGGATTCAGCTTGTAGTCCGATAAGCCCATAGAACGCTTGGTAGCTCTTCCACTCATCGGCCTTTGGCTTCGCCGAGGCGAGTCTTCAGTCCTCGTAATAGACTTTGGTTAGTGACCTCGACCTGGCCATTTGCCCGGGGGTGTGCTACTGATGTAAACTTATGGAGAATGCCGAAGCTGGCGCAGTTGTCCTTGAACCGAAGGCTGTCAAATTGTTTGCCGTTGTCTGAGATGATGGCCCGAGGGATGCCGTACCGGCAGATGATAGACTTCCACACGAAGTTCCATGCGTTGCTATCGGTTATGGACGCGAGGGATTCGGCTTCTACCCATTTAGTAAAGTAGTCTACCGCCACGATAAGGAACTTCCTTTGGCCGGTGGCGACGGGAAATGGCCCTAAAAGGTCGATTCCCTATTGGGCGAAAGGTCAGGGGTCCGATAAAGGAGTTAGAAGGATTGCTGACTGGTGGATGAGGGAGATGAACCTCTGGCATTGATCGCAGCGACAGACGAGGGCAGTTGCGTCCTCTCGGAGCGTCGGCCACCAGTATCATTGCCTTAGAAGTTTGTGAGCCAGGGCCCTTCCTCCAGCATGTGCTCCGCAAAGCCCTTCATGTACTTCTTGCAGCGCGTAGTCAGCTTCGGCCGGACCGAGACATCGCAAGAGGGGTCGGCCGAAGGATTTTTTATATAACAGCCCGTCCAAGAGAAGGAAGTGAGAAGAGCGCTGCCGAATATGTTTTGCTTCCTTTGGATCGGGCGGGACTTCTCTACGGAGGAGGAAAGTGACTAGGGGAGTCATCCAGGTCTCGGTTTCAACTTCGGTCACTTGCATGACGTCCGGCTCTTCGAGGCTTGGCTCGCCCAGTTCTTCTACAAGAATCATTCGGCCTCCTCCCCCAACCTGAGTTGATGCTAGACGGAAGAGAGCATCGGCTCGAACATTCTCGGCTCTCGGGATCCGTACAATTTCATAGGAATTGAATTGAGCGAGGATCTTGCGAGTTACCTGGAGATAAGATGTCATTATCGCATCCCGTGCTTCGTATTCCCCAGAAATGTGACTGGCGATTAGCTGAGAGTCACTAAATACCTTTATGTTCTGCACGCCAAGCTTTCTAGCGGCCCGAAGGCCGGAGATGAGAACTTCATATTCGGCGGCATTATTAGTAGCTGGAAAGGAGAAGCGTAGCGCATACTCCGTGACGATCCCTTCGGGAGACGCCAAGATCCATCCGGCGTAAGAGCCATCTACATAGAGCCGCCATTCATCCGCCGGCGTAAGAGCCGAAGTATCCTCGGCTTCGGGTATATTGGCTTCCGGCTGAGGAGCCGAGAGAACTTCGGGAGTGAGCTCGGCAATAAAGTCGGCTAGGGCTTGAGCTTTTATTGCTATCCGAGGCGTATAGGAAACGTCGAATTCTCCTAGTTCAATTGCCTACTTCGTCAGTCTGCCGGATACCTCGGGCCGGGAGAGGACTTGCTTCAAAGGTTGATCGGTGAGGACCTTTATTGAGTGGGCGAGGAAGTAGGGCCGGAGCCTCCTCGCGGATGACACGAGGGCTAAAGCTAGCTTCTCAAGAGCAAGATACCGAAGCTCTGCTCCTTGGAGGGCTCGGCTTATATAGTAGACGGGCTTCTGAACGCCGTCTTGCTCCCGGACGAGGACGGCGCTGATAGCCGTCTCAGATACCGCGAGGTAGAGGAACAGCGACTCTCCATGGACCGGCTTGGACAGGATGGGAACCTTGGAGAGATAGACCTTCAGTTATTCGAAGGCCGATTTGCACTCGTCTGTCTAGGAGAAACTATTGGCCTTCTTCAGCAGTTTAAAGAAGGGAAAGCAGTAATCTGCCGCTCTAGACATGAAGCGGCTTAAGGCGGCAATCCTTCCGTTTAGCTTTTGAACCTCTCGGAGGTTAGCCAGAGGGTGCATCTGAATGATGGCCGAAACCTTCGCGGGGTTAGCTTCTACCCATCGGTGAGTGACCACTCCGAAGGCGCACTTAGCTGAATTTAGCTTCATTTTGTATTGACGCAGGGCGGAGAATGTTTCGGCTAGGTCGGCCAGGTGGTCTGCAGCGACGCAACTTTTCACCAGCATATTGTCGATGTAGACTTCCATGTTGCGGCCGAGCTGTGGGGCAAATATTTTGTTGACGAGGCGCTGATATGTCGCGCCGACGTTCTTTAGGCCGAAGGGCATCCGGGTATAGCAGTACAGACCGAGATCAGTCATGAAGCTGGTCTTGCTCTCGTCGTCCGGATGCATTCGGATCTGATGGTAGCCTGAATAGGCGTCGAGAAAGCTTAGAAGCTCGTGGCCGGAGGTTGCATCTACCACCTGATCTATCCGAGGTAGCGGGAAGCTATCCATCGGACAGACTTTGTTGAGGTTGGTGAAATCCACGCGCATCCGCCACTTGCCATCTTTTTTGGGCACCATCACCATATTAGCGATCCAATCCGGATGGTGTACCTCTCGGAGATGTCCGGAGTCCAGCCCTTTTTGAACTTCGGCTTGAATGGCGGCTCTTCTTTCCTGATTGAAGGTACGCCGCTTCTGCTTGATCGGGGGCTGGTTGGGATCGACATGGAGCCGATGCTCTGCTATTTCCGGGTCAACCCCGGGCATGTCTGCTAGAGACCAGGCGAAGACGTCAAGGTTCCCTTTCAAGAACTCAGCGAGTCTTTCTGCTTCAGTTTTCTCCAGGCCGGAGCCTATCATGAAGGTTCGTCCCTCGCCTCCCGGAACCGGGATGACGACGAGTTCCTCTCCCGGGGACGCTTCGGCTGAAGATTCGATCGATAGGGATTCGGCCGCAGCTTTTCCCTTGACCGAAATCATGTAACATTGCCGAGTTGCTTCTTGATTCCCCTTAGCTTCGCCTATTCCATGGCTGGTATGCATTTCAGCTTCTGATGAAAGGACGATGGCACAGCTCCGATCCCGCCAATTAGCCTTCGGCCAAATATGGCGTTATAAGTTGAATCAACTTTTACAACGGCAAAATCCGTTTCTACAGTTAATTGCCAGGGAGCCGAACCTATAGTTACAGGGAGCCGGACAATGCCTTCTACTCGGCAGGGCGAGCCGTTGAAACTGAATAGAGGCCCCCGGTGAGGCTTCATATTAGCCTCGTTCAATCCCATTTTTACAAAACAATCGAAAAACAATATATTGGGAACGCTTCCATTATCAACAAAAATGCGATGAACATCGTAGCTATTTATTACAGCGTTTACAACGAGGGCGTCGTCGTGAGGAACCTGAATGTCGGTCAGATCCTCTTGTCCGAAGGTAATGTCTTCTCGATGAGACCGCTTCGGCTCGATATCAACTGCCGCTACTGTCGTGGAGCTGAGCTGACGACGCCTCGATCCTTCTCCCGGTCCACCGGATATCATCATGATTGACACAGCACTGGGTCGCTGGTGAGATGTTTCTGCTGGGGCCGAGGTAACCTTAGGCGGAGGAGCGGCTTCCTTCTCCGGGGGTTGATGCGGTCTGGTCGTCTCAGGGACATCCCAGTTCCGCTGCTGCTGAGGCTGCTCTCGTCGGTACTGTGGCAGTCTGCCCTCTCTGATGAGGCGGTCGATCTCCTCCCGAAGATGCCGACATTCGTCAGTTGAATGGCCGATCTGCCGATGATACTCACAATATTTGCCGGAGTCCCTTCGGCGAAGATCAGTTTTGATGCGCTCCGACCGCCGGAGCATGCCCTTCACCTCCATAAGCATTCGGGAAGGGAGAGCAGGTAGCGGCAGGTACCGCGACTGAGGATCCCGTCGCTTGTCTCGGTCCCACTCCTCCCTTCGATATCGCTTACGAGAGGGTTCTTAATCTTCGGATCGAAGGCGGACAACCGGAGGGGCAGGCGTCGGTGCTGCTTCGGCTGCACTCATGCCTTTGGACATCATCAAGGCCTCCCGGTTGATATATTTATGGGTCCGGGCTACGAGGTCCTGGAAGGTAGAGGGATGGCGTTTCCCGATGGAGCCGAGAAGCCCTTCATCCCGGCACCCGCTGATTACGGCCGAGACCGCAATCGAGCTGCCCAGGTTTGGGATTTGGACGGCTTCGGTCCGGAATTTAGTGAAATATTCATGGAGGGTCTCGGTGGGGCCTTGCCGAATGGCTAGTAGGCTGGCCGAAGTTTTGCACTGCCGGGTGGCATCATAGAACTGGTCGATAAATAATTGGCCCAACTGGACTAGAGAGTGGATGGAGTTGGGGGGGCAATGTCTCGAATCAGGTTATGGCAGTTTTTTCAAGAGTGAGGGGGAAGAGACGGCAGCGGACTGCCTCAGTGACCCCTCGGACAGATAGGTAGGTATTGAACCTTTGGAAGTGGCAGACCGGATCTGACATTCCGTCGTAGAGGGGGCCTTTCGGCAGTTTGAAATTAGGAGGTACCTCGGTAGCCAGGAGTTCTGGCGAGAACGGAGTTTGCTCCAGGATGGTGCTGGCAAGAGGCGCTCCGTATGGCCGAGACACCATCTGCTACATCTCTTTCCTCATGGCCGTCAACCGCCGGTCCAGGTCCGGGGCAGTTGAAATGGTGACCGATCGTCCTCCGATTCCAGCTGGGTGAAACTCGGACGAAGCATAACCTTGCTCCGTCATAATGCGGTCGGTGCGAGGGACTCGGGCAGGCGGTGCCGAGGGCTCGCTGCGCGCAGTGGCTGTCTCGTCCGGGAAGACCGGCAAAGGTGCCGACCGGAACCTTGTATCTTGGACGGGATAGAGTGGAGGAGGCGGTACTTGTTGGGAGAGCTGGCCCAGTAATCCCATGCGTTGGGCGATGGCGGATACCATATCTTGTAAGGGCGCAAGAGAGGTGACGGCAGCGGCTAGTGTCGCCATTTGCTGCTGAAGTGCCTCCACCCGGTCGTCTCCAGTAGCGAGGGACTCTGGTATAACAGGCAGAGCCGCGCTTTGTGGTGGAACAGACGGGGCGCCTTCGGAGTGTAGTGGCTACACTGAAGTTGCCCGTGTCTCTGCTTCGTCTTGCCCGGATCGTCGGGTTACAGGACGATGAGACATGACTATTTGCTTGTTTCCCACAGACGGCGCCACATGATGTAGCCGAAGCTATCACGACCGGATTCCGAAGTTAGAATCCGAAGTTGGGATCCGAAACTGGATCGGATCGTAGAAGAAGCCCAACGGGGATCCAGAACGCGGCGAGGGCGGAGACGAGGCCGAAGATCCGAAGCCGAGGGTCGCCCGGCCGGATGTGGGCTAGCCTGCGGAAGGCGTGGCCGAAGCTCCTTCGGCACAGCTGGTGTAAGGCGGACCCAAGGCACCTTCAGGCGAGGACCAGCCGGCGAATGGCGTCGAGACCGGAAGAAGAAGTCCGAGGTAGGTGGCCGAGACCGACTCGGAGAGGTCGGCGAAGATTTAAACCGAGCCCCTGCAAGAGGGAAAGAAGAAGAAAAACCAGTCAGTAGGAGTCCCGGGCTTCAACCCTTAGGAACCCCCTCCGACGGTTAAGTTAGTTTCTGAAGATGATTCGATTCAGAAGTCAAAGAGGTGGAAGAAGCAGCTTTAATGCTTTTTAGACTATAGTCCTTAGGGTCACGAAGACATACCTTTGGTAATAAATAGCCGTGTATTTATAGCGGAGGATAGAGGATGCTTAACGGTGGCAGCCGATATAGGACTATATTCTGGGTTTATTGGTAAACCGCCATAGTGCCTAACCCTCCCACCGGAGTGGGCCGGATACGGCTACTGGGCCGAAGGGGGTAGGGCCGCTGACGGGCCAGATGCCGCTTAGTGGGCTGAAGCCTACTGGGCCGAGGGCTGCTGAGCCGCTAACGGGCCGAAGGCTATCGGGCCGCTAATGGGCCGAAGGTTGCTGGGCCGCGGACGGGCCGAGGACCACTGGACTGCTTACTGGGCCGAGGGCTGCTGGGCCGCTAACGGGCCGAAGACTGCCAGGGGGCTTCTTACTGCTGCTGTTGGACTGACCTGTGTTGGACCTGTTATAATGGGCCGAATCGGATTCTGCCTCATCACAGTCTAACAGGCAAAGAGGGAAAATTAGGTCCTCACATAATCTCTCACCCAAGAGCAATGAAAATTTGAGGTGGACATGGAAATTATTGCTTTCTCTCAGCATGCATGCAATTGAATAGCATAAGAGATAAACAAGTAATTTCGATCAAAGAAATTAGGGAACTGAGCACGAGTGTACAAACTGATCTGCTGGAGCAAGTAGATCATTTATGCCCACGAAAGGCACCTGACATACGGAAGCCACGGGGTGGCAATCTTGTCCTATAGCAAGCTGGTAGGTGCACAGGGATGGGCAGCACAATGTCAGGTGCATGCACGTCTGGAAGCCTGGGTGGCTGACGTCAAAGGAGATGAGGGAAACGAGGGGAGCATACATCTGGTGAGTGAAAAGGACAGGCAAAGAAGAAGACAAGAAGAAAGGAGGAAGAAGAAGAAAGAAGGCAGCGCCTAGGTCATGGCTAGGACCTATCCCTCTCTTTTTCAGGTCAGAAATGAGCAAAAAAACTCTTTATTAAGCCTTCATGATTACATGGGGGTGGGGGGTGCTAGGGGCTATTTATCGGAGAAGCCATTGAAAAAGAAAGACAAAAACACCATCATGACAAATAAAAAGATGTCCATTACCCAGTAAACAAATAAAGACTAAAATACCCTCACCTAGTTAAAAATGAAAATAGATAATAAAATGAATATGATTTGTGGTACCATCCATTTCTCCAAAAAAGAAAAATCAATAAACTGCCCTTGCTAAATAGACAAATCATCCCTGAGCCACAGTGACAGAGTCGCAGCTCGGCTTGGCTCCGTTGGAGGTACATGCATGTCGGGTCAACCTAGCTCAAACTCAGGTATCCCCGCCATGGAATGCAGAATCGGCCGATTCGGATCGGGATCGACAGGTCCCGATTCGGCCGATCCCAGCCGATTCCGGCCGATCCCGGCCGATTCTGGCCGATCCTATCTTGATTCAGATCGGGATTAGCGGGTCCCGATTCAGGGACCCGATCTGATCGGAATTCCTTGATCCCCGCCACATATTTAATATTTTAGATTCTCCACCTTACAAAAAATAGAAAAATAAATATTTTCCAAGAGAATTAGGCAGGCTAATGGTCTCTCTTGATATCAACCCCTTGAATTCTTAACCCAAGGACTGTTCGCAAGCAATGTCATCAAGTCAAGATTCAAGAATAATTGGCCCTACGAAAAAATCCCACATAGGCAAATAATCTGTAAACCTTGTGCAAAATTTTGAAAGAAACATGAATTTTTAATATATGAAAGTTGTACAAAAATATAATGTGAATTTAAAATATTTAATAAAAATAAATTTACTTTCCTTTTTAAAAAATGTGACTTCTGTGAAAATGAGTGATTAAGTCATGATTTCTTGAATTCATGAAGACTTTAAAGATTCCTTCAATAAATCATGATTTATTTGTAAAAAAAAATCATTCAATAAATCGTGATTTATTTGTAAAAAAAAAATGTGATAAGATGAAAATGTATGGTTAAATCATTATTCCAAAAAAATCACAGATTTATGTTACACTGATATCAAGAGTATAAAAAGAGGATGGATTTCCCAAAACGAGGTAACAGGAAACTTTCCTGTTACGCCATTTTAACCGTTGGATCACACAAATATATATCAAACAGTTAAAAGGAGGACATGCAGAATGTGTGTTGCAGCACCTTCGGCGCCAAAAATTCATGAGAATGAATGGGTGATGTAAAAGAAGAGGAAAACTAAAAAGAAAAAAGAAAAAAACATCAATTCTTACACTGGCCATCTGATCAGTGCTAAGATGCTGATCGGACGGCCAGCGCAGCGCGTTGGGCATACCTGCCCAGAGCGCGCGCATGACGAGCACGCTTCTGTGTGTAACTGCCCCTTTTGGTGGGGAAGTCTTCAGCAGGGCCCACTTTTGGTTTTGTTATTCTTTTCTTTTAAATCACTGGATTAGGATCCTACTATTAGAGGAAAAATGGTAACAGGAACTTCCCTGTTCACCTATTTCAGGAACATTTTTCCCGTATAAAAATATAAAGACCATACTTTGGTATCTATGGAACAACAAGTTCAGAAATAAAAATATCCACTTTTGTATGCATTTATAATACCAGTTTGAAAAACATAACCACTTTCATATCTGTTAATGTGTCGATTTGAAAAAAAAATCACCCATTTAACTAATGAACAGTCAAATCATGGTGTTAGTTATTGTTTATGTCTCTACATTCGATCGAGGATCCTATAACTCAGGGCCAAAATTTTGCTTTTTATGTTCAAAATTTTACCGTTCCTATATCCTCTCCTCATAATGACTATAAAACCCCCTTCTCACCTTCACATGGCATAGACAAGCCTGCTCGTTACAGACTGACTGGCAGATGTGGTGATTCATTGCCTGCCGCATGGGTTGGCAGTGAACATGCATTGAGAAGCTTCCGCAAATATAGAAACCATGGCATACAGCATTCAAAGATTCAAGGATCCAAGTACATGCCACCAATAAAATAAAGCCATAAGAAAAAACTTGTAATGAGATTGAAGCTTTTAAAACACAGAAGTGAATATATATCCTGAGATACGTACCCAGAATAATAAGACCCTTGACCACCTCGAATCCTCTGCCCCTGCATCCCTCATTTCCACTGAAAAAATAAATTGGCTCCTGTCTCAAGTTCTGCAGAGAAGAAAAGATTCTAACATAGCAAACTGGTTCATAATTAAACACATGCATCTTGCAGCCTAACCGGGTTGTCATGGCATGGGTCAAGTTAAGGTTGACCCCAATCAGGACCAACCTGCCCCGTCTTGCATCCCCAATGAGGACTATGCAATAACCCATCGATCCCATCCTGCTTCTGCTGGAAAGGTCAGACAGGTGGTGCCTTACTTTCAATGGGAATATGTGATATCAGGTAGCCTGCCCATATGCTTGAGAATTGACCGCAACAAGGATGCCACAGTTATTAGCCTTGCAAAGTAAGCAGGTGAACCCCTGCACCATCTGTAGTATAGAAATTTATTGATTGTGCTGTCCTTAAACCAAAAGACTGAGTGGAGTTGGAAGCTCATCATCAACATGATGAAGATGAAAAAAATTGAATAAATGAACATAGTACATTTAAGAGAACCATCATATGAGTCTGTCAGGCGACAGTCAAGAATTTACCAAGATTCTAGACATACATTCCTCAGCTAGGTGTGTGTTGTTTCTGCAAAGTCGGTCAGTCAGAAAGCTACAGATTGGCCTCCCTATAGAGTAGCCTAAAGTTACCATGGTGTTTAAAACCAACAAAGCATCATCCACTTGGCCTAGCAGACTGAGGCCTGCCACTAGCCTATTGAATGTTTCTTCCCGTGGTTTAAGGTTGGCTTGTAGCATTTTCATCAACCATGCCATGCCCTCATTCATGTCACCAATGTCACAGAAACCAGTGACTATGTTATCATATGTACGAACAAGTGGCATCACATTCCTACCAACCATATCACTCAACAAATTTGTGGCATCCTGCATGTGGCCTTCTTTACAAAGAGCCTTGATTAAGGGGTCATATGTCAAACAACTAGGGTGCAGACCCATAGACAGTAGCTCAGTGTAAATGTCCATAGCCTCAACAATCTTTCCTTTCCTGCAGAATCCTCGTATCAATGTGTTGTACGTGATTACATCTGGATTGATGCCTTTGCTCGGCATGTTCTTGAAGACCTCAAGTGCCTCTTCCATCATTCCTTGCAGAGACAACCCGGCAATCATGGTGTTGCAGGTCACCAAATTTTCACGGCACCCCTTGGCAAGCATCTCATGGTGCACTCTCCAGGCTCCATCTGAATTTCCCATCTTCCAGCAGTGGTCTATAAGGACATTGTACGTGTACTCGTTCGGTTCGAGTCCCTTCTCAACCATCTCCCGCCACAGCGCAAATGCGTCCTCCGTCCTGCCCATTTTGCAGTGGCCGTCGATCATGGCAGTGTAGGTGGCCACATCGGGAGAGTACCCTCTTTGCTTTAGCTCCTCAAAAACACGGAGCCCCTCAGCGCCCATGCCATTCTCGCACAGCCCGTGAATGATAGCCTGGTAAGTGAAGATGTCAGGCGGGCGGCCCATCGCGATCATCATGTGAAGAAGCTCAGACATGGTCCCATAATTCTTTTCTCTGGTGAAGGCAGCGACCAGCTTGGTAAGGGAGACGATGTCCGGCACGACGCCGTCCCTCGCGACTCCCCGGAGAAGACTGTATGCCTCCGACAGCCTGTTCTCGCAGCATAGAACTTGGATGAGGTAACCCACCGTGGCGACATCTCCGGGGACGCCAGACTGCATCATGTGGCCGTAGAAACGCCAGGCGAGGTCGGGCCTGCCGGCTCTCAGACAGCTCCGCAGGGCGATGTTCCAGATCCTTACGGGGGGCGTAAAGTTCATCTCTTTCTTCAGCAGAGCGACCGCCTCCAGCGCCTGATCGAGCGCCCGGCCCGCGCAGATGCATTCCAGGAAGTACTCGAGGACCGACGTCTCGGGTCGGCATTTCGTCGAACGGATGGCATGCAGGACGACGCCCCAAGCGCGAGCAATTACAAGAGCCTCAAAGATGGCGGTGGACGTGGCGGCATCCAGCGAGAAGGACGGGGAGGCGGAGGACGCCCAGAGAAAGAAGCGGACGCAGAGGGATGGGTTGGAGGACTGCCGGCGGAGCACCTCCCTGATGCACCCGGGGTGGAGGAGGAGGCGGGGCGGGCAGGAGGAAGCGAGGTCGGTAAGGAGGGTTTGCTCCCACCTAGGGCGGAGACGGATGACCTCGCACACCTTGCCGGCGACCTCGGAGACGAGTTGGCCGGGATCAAGGTCTTCGCCAGGCGCGGTGGGCGGCGGAGGTGCGGCGGCGGAGGTGGGGGGGTTGGCGTCCCCTGCAGGGGGAGAAGCGGGGGCAGCGGGTTCCTCGGCCGCGAAGCTGCGCGCAAGCTGGCGCTGCGAGAGCCCGGAGAGCCGGAGGAGGCGGCAGCGGGCGTTGGTGCTGCCCAACATGGGCTCGGCGCCTCCGCGCGTGCGATCTCTCTCGCCCGGGCGCAGTTGGGAGGTTGGCTTTGCCGGGGGGTGGGGGGAGTGGATCTGGTGATGTCGTCTGAGTTCTGGCCATGCACTATTCCTTTTTAGGTATCTTTTGCATAGGTACCCCTGAAATACACCGTATTTGCTTATATACTATTAACTCCTGTCTCTTGCTTTTAATACCCCTAAAATCTCCGATATGTTCTCATTGTACTCTTCCATCACGATGCCGTTAAAAATGACACTTAAAGATTTTACATATATATTTTTAAAGTGATTGATATTTTGTATATATACTCTTAAATTAACTAGAATTTTGCACATGTACTCTTGATGTTTCAAGATTTATAGAAAAAAAAAAAAATTGGCATATTCAATTAAAATCTATGTTATTTTGACGAAAAAGTATAACCGTAACATATCCAAGATTTTAAGAATATGAAAAAACAATATGTGAGAGTTGAAGATATATGTAAATACAATATATGTGAGAGATATATATATGCAAAAAATCCTTCTTTTTAAACGCTGCTCAATTGGCTAGGTTTGTACAGGAGTCAAGGTTTAAATTGGGATAAAGTCCAACATTTTTCTCTGAATCCGAAGATAATTTTGTACAGCCCATGATTCCTTCTGATTATCTGATGAGAGGATAATTTTGGACTCAAATCCGGGGAGGTTTTAGACTCCCAATCGATTGGGAGGTCAAAATGTAAAGCCCAACCCTCCAATCCGGTTGGTTTCGATACCCGATTATCCATTTATCGGTTATATAAGTTTCAACTTTCAAAACTTTTCTAACATTTTTTTAACACTGAAAATATCCTCCCTTGTTGATCTACCAAGTTATCTTTGCTTCACCGGCGATTTCCAGCAGGTCGCAGGATAAGGGTCGAACAGGACGGATTATGGGACTTACTCGTTTTAAGAATACAGATGTGTTGTTATTCTTGACGCGGACGTATTATTTTAAAATAAATAGAATAAATTATTTCACTTAAAAGATAAGAATTACTTATTCAATTGAACTACTTGTTCCACTCCAAGTAATTTTTTCTTGTTCCTGAAATAAAAAATTCAGAAACAAAAAATTTAGAATAACACATCCACAAAATAAATCGACCCTTGTAATTTCTCTATAATTTCTTGAATGTTGAATCTGTTCTGTACCTTCCTATGTGGTGCATGGACGGTACGGGCGTTAATAAGAGGCGTGAAAAAATAAGTCTTCTCATAAAACGAGGGCAAAGAATCACCAGAAAAATATTAGGAGATGAACATTATAGTTCTAACATGGGAATATAGTTAATTGTTTTTTTCTAGTTTATCATAGTTGAGGAGTAATCATCATAATCTTAATATTTATTTTCAACCTCTTGTAATTGCATGTTAATTTTATATACTCCCATTTTAAGAAGATTTTTCAAAAATATTAAGGACTTATTAAGAGGTTCATTGAACAAAAATCAAGATTGTGTGTGTATGACATAATTGGAGGGATTAATCTCTGAATACCATATATTGCAGGGATCGTTAAAGCTTTTATTTAGATTTTATATTTGCATACATCTAAAAATGAGACTTATTAATCATTGTGGAGAACTTACCTACAAGCTCTCATATCACATGAAAAACTAAATCAAACATTTCTGCTATTCATTTTTTCAAGATAAATTTCATTTGATTTTCAACTTATGATCTTTGCATGTGACGACGTGAATTTTAGACATATTCTTACGTTGGTTGTAGTTATGATATTTTCTTATTAAATATTTGTTTTCTATATCATTACATTTTATTTTATTAAAAAATTTATGATAATCATTTCATCTCAAAAATGTAAATTCTAATGCATGATGTATGTACACAATTTGAATACATAGTTCAATAAATTCAATTTTTATTTATTATTTATTTATTTAATCTTCTCAAGTTTTATTTTTAACTTAATTTTTTTATGGAAACTAATTCATCTCAGGTATGTAAACAACACCAATGCTTAGGCTAACTAAGCAAAATCTCCTTATCTTTTCTTTACTAAAGATATAAATAATATTTCTTTGAAATAAATGTTTATAAGAAGATGCTCGCATGAAGCGCGTTTTATTAACTAGTACTTACTACACCGCATGCAATGCAGCAAAGTTGATGTGAATTGGAACATTTTACTATTGCACCACTTGTCCACCTCTTTGACTAGAGAAAAGAGAAGGGACAACCTTTCTAACGGTATTTATTGGTCGCCCCTTCCTTTCATTTCTCTTTGAAGGTAGCATCTTTTCATCCCAAAAATACATTTTCCCACCTTAGCCATGCACCTCTATTTTATCAATTCTTATGCAATTTATCATTTTCTATTTATTTTTATCACTTTGTATATAATTTTATCACTTCTTATGCGAGATTATCAGTTCCTACACAGTGTTTATCACTTTGTATAAAGTGAACATGAAATGATAAAAATGTATAGGAAGTGATAAAGATGTGTACATAATTATAAAAATGAATATAAAGTGATAAAACTATACAGGAAGTGATAAAATTATGTTCGAATTGATAAAAAATGAACATAAAGTGATAAAATTACGTACAAAGTGATAAAATTGTATACGAAGTGATAAAAATGAATATGAAGTGATAAAATTATGTAGGAAGTAATAGAACTGTATAAAAAAATGAAATTAAAGAAACTAGGAAGTGATAAAGATGAATAGAAAGTGATAAAATTGGGTAAAAAATGATAAAACTATATAGGAAGTGATAAAATTGTATTCAAAGTGATAAAACTGCGTAGAGAGTGCTAAAATTGTGTATGAAGTGATAAAAATAAAGAAGAAGTGATAAAACTGTTGATCTTGTACTGCTAAAAATAAAATAATCACGACCAATAATTAGTAATGAAATAAAGTTAGAAGCATAGCCCTTTGGGTCTAGAACTAAGAGTTTTATTGCCACCCAAGGTGCGGTTCTCATGGCAACGGCCTCTTAGAAATACGACGACTCTCAGCTAGGCGATCCCCTCTCTCCCGTCAGCACATCCTCAAGGAGAGCTTTACGAATCTCGACCTTGCTCTTAAATACTCAACAGAAAGAAGATGTGGGAAGCAAGAACAAGAGAAAAGGAAAACTTGAATGTGTTGCAAGTGTATCGAATGACTACCCATGGTGGTCAATTTATAATGCTAAGATGTATGTCTAAAGCAATACGTTTTCATACCAAAGCAACGAAAATCCATTGGGAAGACGCGTCCATATGTAATGGACGCTTCCCCATTTCTCTCAACAGACGTATTCGTCCAATTGGAGAAGGTTTAAATCACGGTTTCGTAACGGTGCTTGCACTGCATTTAATACACTGCAATTTCTAACAATCCCCCACATGATTTAAACCTTCAAATCCATTAAAACAAAAGTATTAATAAACAAAAGCTTGTTGAGTACCTTATAATATGCAATGGGCAAAAATACCTTTCGGTTTGAATTTTCACTTAACGATATTTGATATTGTCTATAGGAATGCTTGGTGGACTAGATCTTGAATTAGGTCCCATGGTTCAGACTCTACCAAATTCACACATAGTATAGCTTAAACGAGATTCTAGGCAGGTTGCGCTATCAATGGCCTTGCGCAGGTATCTCATGTGTGTTTTAGAAGATAGCCCCCATCTCATAGTCGCGGCCTCACGACTCCACACATGTCGGTGAATCCTTTAAAGGGTGTGAGCAAGGTACCACCCTACCTCTTGGGTCTTGGATTCATTAAGATTATAACTCATCCTCACCTCTTGCTACTAAGTGAGCATTAGTGCGATAGGGATGAGGGCATAATATTTTAGTGCTCCGTACAATTACCTATCAAGTTTGTTTTTACCCATTATACCTCCGTGAGCTTGCGCTGCCACCGTGGTAACTAATTTATTTTATGGGCTTAATCCCATCCCCCTCGACGCTTCTAGAACCATCGTTTTAGATAAGCCTTTTGTAAGTATATCTACAAGGTTTCTTTCTAATTTCACAAAATTCAAGATTATCAACTGTTGTTTCATTTTGTTTCTTATAGACTTGTGTCGCACTTTTAAGTGTCTATTCATTTTTACATCAGCATTAGTTTGCATACACTTATCAATTGCTGATTTACAATCACACATAATAGATATAGGTGGCAAGGGGCTTGCTATTAACAGTATATCAGCTAATAGATCTCTTAACCCCTCGGCTTCCGTGCAAGTAGTGTCAAGTGCAACCATTTTAGATTTCATTGTACTTCTAGCTAACATAGTTTGTTTCGAGGATTTCCATGATACTGCAACTCCTCCCAAGAGGAAAACAAACCCTGATGTGGATTTTACATCCAGAGAATCACTAATCCAATTAACATCACTATAACCTTCCATAATTGAAGGATAACCAGCAAAGTGTAAAGCATATGACCTTGTGCCTTATAAATATCTAAGTACTCTTTCTAAAGCATTCCAATGACTCTCATTTGGGTTATTGGTGTATCTACTAAGTCTATTAACTACATAGGCGATATCTAGCCTTGTGTAGTTTGTAAGGAATCCAAGTGATCCTATGATTTGTACATATACACTTTGCAGCACTGGGTTACCTAAGTTTTTCTTTAGGTGAACACTTGTGTCATAGGGGGTAGATATGGGTTGACAATCTATGTGGTAAAATTTTCTAAGGATTTTTTCTATATAGTGAGATTGTGATGAGGTTATCCCATTTGATTTTTTTATGATTCTAGTGTTAAGGATTAAATCAGCTTCACCTAAATCTTTCATGTCAAAGTTTTGAGATAGAAATTTCTTCTTTTCTTTAACAACATGCATATTGGATCCAAAGATTAGGATATCGTCAACATGCAAGCACAAGATAATAACATGTTCACTAAACATTTTATGGTATACACATATATCAGTTTGGTTGATTTTACAACCATAAGAAAGAATAGTTTACCATTGTTTGGGTGCTTATTTTAACCCATAAAATGATCTAATTAATTTACAAACTTTATTTTCTTAGTCTGGAATAACGAAGCCCTCACGTTGATCCATATAAATCTCTTCATCTAGTTCACCATTTAAGAAAGTAGTTTTTACATCCATTTGGTGTATTATCAGTTTATGTATGGATGCTAATGCAATCAAAATTCTAATAGTAGTAATCCTAACCACAGGTGAATATACATCAAAATAATTTATGTTGGTTTTCTGTGTAAACCCTTTAGCTACTAGCCTAGCCCTATATTTGCCAACTGATCCATCTACATCTACATCCATCTATATTTTCCAACTAGTTTCAATTTCTTCTCAAAGACCCATCTACATCCAATGGTTTTACAACTAGGGGGTAAATTAGCTAAGACCCAAGTGTTGTTTTGGATTATAGAGTTCATTTCACTATCTATGGCTTCCTTCCATAAGGGTGAATCTATAGAGTTCATGGCATCAGAGAAGGTAGTTGGAGAGCCTTCTACCAAAAATGTATAAAAGTCCTCAAAAACTTTTTTCTATTCTAGTCCTTTTGCTTCTTCTTATAGGAACTTCTTCTTCTTCTCTAGGACCAATCGGGTTAGAACTAGAACTAGGTGTATTGCTTCCCACATTGGTTTCAATTCTAGATTTAAATGGAAATACATCTTCAAAGTAGATTGCATCTCTAACCTCAATAATAGTGTTGTTTGATATATCACTTATTTCATATTTAATTACTAGAAATCTGTTTGTGTTGCTAGAGAATTTATCAGTATTGTTGTTTGAAGTATAGCCTATAAAGATGGCGTCAACAGTCTTAGGTCCAATTTTCTTTCTTTTGTTTTTGGATAATTTAACTTTTGCTAAGCACCCCCACACTTTAAGAAAATTCAAGCTAAGTCTATTACGTTTTCAAATTTCATATGGAGTGGAATCATTTTATTTTAAGGGAACTCTAGTTAAGATAACATAGGCAGTCAAGAGAGCCTCCCCCCACAAGTTCTCGGGTGCATCTGAACTAATTAACATAGAATTAACCATATCCATTAGTGTTCGATTTTTCCTTTCAACTACACCATTAGATTGGGGAGAGTAAAGAGCAGTTACCTCATGTATTATTCTAGGTTCTTGACAGAACTGGGTAAGTGCAAGAGAGGTGTATTCTCCTCCTCTATCAGACCTAAGTATTTTGATTTTCTTTTCTTGTTGATTTTCAATTTCAACCTTATAAATCTGAAACTTAATTAGTACTTCATCTTTGGTTTTAATTAGATAGAGATAACAATATTTTGATAAGTCATCAATAAATGTTACAAAATATTTGTTGCCACTTATAGCAATTCGTCCAGAGTCACATAGATCACTATATTAGTTCTAAGATATCACAGTCTCTATCAACTGATATAAATGGTTGTTTACGTAATTTTGCTTCAATACAGATTTCACATCTTTCATGACGTTGGATGTCTATTTTAGGGATTAAGTTTAATCGCATTAATCTTTTGATTGAGTTATAATTAACATGGTCCAATCTTGAATGCCATGTAGAGGATGTTTCAACATTTAAAACAAGCAATCGTTCATTAAATAAAGGTGTAAATACATTCAATTTGAAAAGGCCATCACACATAAATCAGTTTCCAATGAAGGATAGGCTTTTAGTTATTACAACTTTATTTGATTCAAAAACTAATTTATAGCCCTGTTGCACTAGAAGAAACCCACTAATAAGATTCCGCCTAATGTCCAAAACGTGATGGACGCCGTGAAGGTCAAGGTTTTGCCTTAAGTCAACTTCAGATCTACTCTTCCAATCCCTAGCACTTGCGCCTCAGCATTATTTCTCATTATCACAGCTCCTGCACATAAGTCCTGATAAGTGGAAAACCAGGAGCGATCAACATATATATGGATATTAGCTCCAGTATCAATCCACCAATCAATAAACAAATTGGTCAAGTTCACTTCAGGGTTTAAGAAAACTGACCTAAATGCCAACTCATATGCACTAGCGTCTATGGTCACCATGTTGACTTGAAGGCCAATTCGAGGAGGACCATTCCTTTTCGCCTTTCGGATAGATTTCTTCTGAAAATTGCATTGAAATGTAAGGTGGTTGGTTCGTCCGCATACAAAGAGCAACGCTCCTCATTACTCTCATTTGGCATCTTCTTTTGAGGATTTGGATTTTGGGGTTTGTTGTTATGGAATGGTTGGTGATTCTTCTTAAAGTTGTTGTGCTTAGGGGGAAAGGATTTCTTATGGGATTTAAATGGTTTGTTTTCGACCATGTTTGCCTTGAGTTTGTAGTTTTGGGTGGTGGCCTCTCTCAGTCTATGTTGTTCATCTATTCTAATTGCACCAAACAATTGGGTTAAGGTGAGGGTACCTTGATGTGACTAAGTGTCCTGGTGAAATCAAACCAAGAGGAGGGTAATTTATCCAATAGACAAGCTATTTAGAAGGTTTCATCAAGTTGGGATCCTATGACTCTCAATTCGTGGACTAGGTTCTCAAATTTATATATTTGGTCATTCATAAGTTTGTAGTCTACAAATTTGAATTTGTTAAAACATGATGCTTTGAACCGTTTGATTCCAACATCATCAATTCCATATTTATCTTCTAATGTGTCCCATAATTCACTGGCACTTTTGGAGTTATAGTATAAATCATAAAAATTATCGGACAAGGCTCCTATATCCGGTGGAGGCAATGGTAATCAATTTCTTCATGTGTCATTGTGGAGGAGGAAGGCTCGGATTCAGTTTGGACACGAGATGCCCGAGTTTGAACTCTCATGTTGGTGGTTTGAGAGGAACGCGACCCACGACTCTCGGTGTTACTCTCGTTAATGGCTGAAATTTGTCCGAGAGTGGTAAGCGAGAATCTCATTTGGCTTTGCCATCTCCGAAATTTCTCTCCATCAAACTTTTCTAGTTTGGCACTAAGAGTTTCTTTGGTTAGTGGTGTAGCCATTGAGAGTATAGATACACTATAATCTGTAAATAAGATGTTTTAAATTTTTGTCAACACTTTTAAATATAAAATCAGTAAATAATCACTATGATTTGGAATTATCACAAAGTAGCTAATAAAGGTACAATTTAATGAAGACAGGAATATATATATATATATATATATATATATATATGTATATGTTCGGCAAGTATGAATGTTTTAGAACATTACTTTCGGTAATCAAAAATAACAATTTGCATAATTGTATTTCCAGAAAGCAAAAATGAATATTTTTTCTGTAAACAGAGACAGATTTACTGTAAACAGAAATAATTATCAGAATCTAATTTTTCTAAAAACATAAATGAATACTAACTTTCAGTTTTTTTTTTAACTAGAACTAATCAGGATAGTCTGACATAAATGGTTTTCAGAAATCGTATAGAAATAAATTTTATATTCAAAAAAAAAAATCATAATTTTCATATTTTTATATTCAGTAAGGTTAAATTGGAGATCATTTTAATTTCAAGAATTATTTTCAGAAGTCTTTAAACCAAAAATAATCCGAATCTAAATCGCGTCAAAATAGATTGATGGGATTTTTTTTCAATCGAAATTAGTATTTTATTTTATTTTCAGCAACATAAAAATAAAGATAGAAATCTTACATTGTTGATCTAATACTGCTGAAAATAAAATAATCACGACCAATAATTAGTAATGAAATAAAGTTAGAAGCATAGCCTGTTGGGTTGAAGTGCGTAGTCGTTAGAACTAAGAGTTTTATTGCCACCCGAGGTGCAGTTCTCACGGCAACGGCCTCTTAGAGATACGACGACCCTCAGTTAGGCGATCCCCTCTCATCCGTCAGTACGTCCTCAAGGAGAGCTTTACGAATCTCGACTTTGCTCTTAAATACTCAACATAACGAAGATGTAGGAAGCAAGAACAAGAGAAAAGGAAAACTTTAACGTGTTGCAAGTGTACTGAATGACTACCCATGGTGGTCAATTTATAGTGCTAAGATGTTTGTCTAAAACAATACGTTTTCAAACCAAAGCAATAGAAATCCATTGGGAAGACTCATCCGTACGCGACGGATGCTTCCCCATTTCTCTCAACGGTATTCATCTAATTGGAGAAGGTTTAAATCACGGTTCCGTAACAGTGCTTGCAGCGCATTTAATACACTACAATTTCTAACAAAAACTAAGTAGGATGTGATAAAATTATATAGAAAGTGATCTAACTAGAAGAACTAAGAAGTGATGAAAATGAGTCGAAAGTGATGAAATTACATAGGATATTATGATAAAACTGTGTAGGACACGATAAAAATAGAGGAACTAGGAAGTGAAAAAAATGAATAGAAAGTGGTAAAATTGTGTGCAAAGGAATAAAAAATGTGTAAGAAGTAATAAAATTGAACAGAAATTGATACAATTACGTAGAAAATGATAAGTGGTAGGTGCAAGGCTAAAATGGGAAAGGATGTTTTTGAGACGAAAAGATGTATCTTTAAAGAGATGTGAGAGAAAGGAACGGACAATAAATACTATCAACAAGGTCACCCATTATCTTTTCTCTAGTCAAATATACTAAATATTATAATGTACATCCGTAGAAAGGAGTCAAGCTGCCAAATAATAAGTTGGTGGCAAAGGGCGTGGCAGTGGTTTACAATGAGGAAGAGTTTTGTGCAGAAGAGGATGACCATGAAAAACGGAGATATTTTCTTATGGGAAGATCAGAGAGATCCGATGGTTGAGAACTTGACCGCAAAGAAGACTCCGTATGGTCAAACTCATAGAATCATTCCTCTAAGATTTATTATAAACTCATTTTTCAGGATAACCCTAATTTAGAATTGGATGATAGAAATACAAGCATTCTCATTTGGAAACGTTATACATCAGATTTCCAGCCTCTTCTTCTCGGAGGATCGATGTCCAAATATGAAATGTTAACAAGTAAAGAAAATTATTAATTTTCCAAGAGACATATTCCGACCATTAGACGCATTGGATGTCCATTCATAATAGTACAATACGATTGAAACAAGCCTAAAACCTATTCTGATACAATTCAACGTAAATCTTTTATTAGATGGTCAAAAATTTGACCAAAGTTATAGCCAATGCATATTAGACTTTTTTATCATAAAATTTAAAGTTCCGTAAACAAAAAAACATAATTACATATTATAAATAGATATTAATCAAGCTGTGAGTTTACTTGAACAAATAGATAAATTTTCAATCATATAACGCCATGACTTATGAGATTCAACTGCAGTTTTACTTTTATTCGCTAATATGGCATACCAAATGAGAAGTATTAAATATTTTTGTATTATCCACTAAATAAAATTTAAAGCGTCCTCCACACGGTCAACTGTTGGTAAGCTTACACGATTAACATGAAGGTGGCTTCTGTGGAGGTTTGTATGGGACAAACCCTTCATCTGCTAATGACAACAGCAGGGGAAATTGCCCACATGATTCTAGGACAAACCATTCATCTGCTAATGACAACAGCAGGGGAAATTGCCCACATGATTCTAGGACAAACCCTTCATCTGCTAATGACAACAGCAGGGGAAATTGCCCACATGATTCTAACTTTTACTGGGAGCAGAAAAGGAAGGCAAACATATAGTTCGATTTTTAACAGAGGCATATATGTTACAAGGAAAAACTCATTGATGTAAAATAGAAAAACAAAAAATTCTGCTGCACAATTTATTAAGGCTCCAATTTCTGCGGCAACGGTGAAGAGGTGAATAAGCAAACACTATTATACCAATTACAACAGTTACGAATACAATGTTTTCACCGTCAAAATTGACTTTACAGGTAAGGCACTAAAAAGAATGCAACTCCACCAACTTAGAAATACTAGCTTCCAGAGCCCTATGACCTCAATAAAAGGGAGGAAAGAAGAAAACAAAATGGAAAACAATAAAGAGGAGGTAACTAAAAGAAGAAAAACCTTTCAGGAACCACAGTAATTTAATGACCAGGTGGAAAGAAAGAAACCAAAAGGTAACAAGTACAGACTGCAGCAAGCAAAGGGAAATACCTGCATGTACCTCCTCTCAACTAACTTATAAATGGTCACTATTAGTCACAACTGAACTTCACCCCACCTTGAGCATTCATGAATTTTGAGGGTTCTCCCTCGATCCCTACCCGCTCCTTGCATATGTATATACACTCAGTTAAGGCCAACTTTCGCCGCAATTCTCAAACGACCTCTTCGACTTGCCCTGCAGTAACCTCGAAACGCCTTACAGTTTATCTGAGAAAACCTCCCTTTACAGTCATGTAACTGCCACCAGAACTCCTTGGTCAATAATTACCGGACCAATTTATTTGCGCACGTTGAGGCTGCTGATAAACACCAGCAGCAGATCCCACCATTTCAACAGCTCCAGCCATGGTCTGTGATGGTTGAAGCATAGGATGGACAGTGGCAGCACCCACGGGCTGTGTGTGATGGTAGATTCCAGCAAAAGCACCATTCCCTGCTTGAGGGGTTGTGAATGCCATTTGTTGCCCCTGAGGGAGGTTATAGAAAGAACCAGCTGGCACACTGGGAATGTCCCGGCCAGGGGCTGGAAGCCAGACAGCAGATGCTTCACTCTGCATGATGAATCATCTTCATTCAGTTAAAGCTAAAAGAGAAAATCACTAAAGGAGAATGGAAAATGTGGAAATAAACTGTAACCAGAATAAAGAATCATTAGGGAACCCAATGTCCACAATCTAAACAGTTCGATTTGAAAAAAACAGTAGGACTAAACCAAGCGTGCAACTATGGAATATTTAATAACTTGGGAGACAACAATGGCAGGAGTGTGTCAAGCAAGCCAACTTGCATCCACCACATTGATTGTGTCAAAGCGTTCCCCAATATCGCGAACCTAGAAACAAGGATCAACGTCTGCATTCTATTCCATCATATCTTTCAGACTGAATGCTGCAGCTGATCGAGTGCTTCAAATGAGCATATTCATGGCATCAGCACTGTCCTCACAGAAGTTCCGATGTTATGTTCAAGAATTTTGAGACAAACTAGTCAGCCTTTGATTAACTATTTCAGCGGTCATACATAACTTGACGTTCATCATCAGTATTGTCAACACCACTCTGAGTGAAGACATACGATAAGATATGAAAATATTAATATGATTTCCTGCTCCAGTCACTGCCTTAAGGCTTTCAGATGGACAGCCAATAACTTCAACGAGAAACCAAAGCCTATGGTTATTTTCATGGATAACTTACCTTATATTTGATTGGAATCATCCACATGAACAAAGCCTAAGTTGGCCTACATGTGAGGAAACATGCTTGACGCTGTTTTATAAATAAATGAAGCCCAACAATTTCTGTACATGTCTTCTGATGCTACTGCAATCATTATTATTTTTCTAATCAAGAGAAAATCAGTGAAAAATGGAAGCCCAACAATTTCTGTGCATGTTCTTTGATGCTACTGCAATTATTAAATTTTTTTTCCAATCAAGAGAAAACAGTGAAAAAATGGATTCTTTCTTCGTCTGACCACCATAGGGGCCCCGATTTGAATAAATAAAGTGATCCCCAAAGAAGCCAGATCCCTCGATCTGAAGCAGGGCAACGGCAGGGAGATGAGCATCAAAGCAATGGCTATCCTGACCCCTTACCAGCAAATGAGTCAAGAAATGTTGAGGGGGTGATGAGGGGGATATCCTAATACAGATTTACTAGGCAAGCTAATAAGCGAAACAGAAAAGAATAGCAGTGGGAGAGAGAGGGAACAGGGAGCTCGTATCAGGAGGGCATGTTGGGTGGCTGCTTTGGTTTCCCTTTAAAAGCTCAGACTTTCATGTGGTGGAATCTTTGAAGGTAACAATGGCTGCCTTGGTCCCTGCTCCTCCACCGCCCCTTGGCCTTCGGCAACGCTGTGTCGCCCTCCCCTTGTGCTCCTCATTCTCCGCCACCCCTACTCCCTCCGCACGAATGGAAAAAGTCCCAGAAATCAAATCCTTGGAATTATTCCACATGTGATTTGTTGGAGTTTATGGAGGGAGAGAGATGATGCTCTTTTTCAGAGAAGTAGAGCATACTTGAAAACATTTGTTTTAGATCTCTTACTATGATTTATAATTGGCCTAGGCATATTTTAGGGCTTTCTAGTCATGATTGGAATCATTGTTTGAAAAGACACTGGCTAGGGGACTGAGGCGTACACCTCAAGGCAAGACGCTAAGAAAACACCTCGAGGCATGCACCTCAGGCTATGTACCTGAGGCTTACACCTTTCGGATGACTGAGGCATGCGCCTCACTCTATTTACTTGAGGCTTGTGCCTTGAGGCAGTAAGATAATGAGATGCTTTAAGGTAGACCTAAGGCTTATATCACTTTTATTATCTTTAAAATATGATTCAATGATGACAATTATTAGTAACCCAAAACAGAAGGATTTAAACTAAGTCAACTCAAGGTTTGCCATCTTGGATCATGGCTTCGCTTCAGGGGGGTTTGAGAGAAAAGATCTCGGTAAAATCTCAGAGATCAAAATGAAATATTGTGACATGTATGTATGATAACAACACTATATATGCACATGTATATCATATATACGTATATGTGATATACATATACATACAAGGAATGTTATATCGGATCTCGGCAGCACCTCAACGGGCAAAAGAGGAGAGATCTTAGAGAGAGAATAACAGCCAAGTCACGATCATCTTATACTTTTCAAAAAAAAAACCTATAAATTTTATGTATGTAGCCATTTTCACCCCTTGGAACTTTAAGGGTTCAAGGTTCAGTGGCCAAATACGATATTTAATTGATGCTTGTCTTGTTAGCATGCAACCCACCTAGAGGTTATAGGATGGTACCCCCTTCCCCAGTGAACCTGAGGGATGTCATATAGGTCGTGGCGGGATTTTGATGAGTTTCATGAACCAGAGGAACAGCAATATGGAGGAATCACGTCTGCAATGGAAGCAGGAACAGAATTTAATATGATTAAATTAACATGGTATTAAATAGAAGCATACAAAAAACATGTTTACACGTACATAAGGATTACTTTTTTTAATCTCAATGCCACTTAAATGTGTTAGAGAACTTCTCATCAGTCATCACATTTTCTCCTCTATTGGCCTTCTCATCTCCTCCTCTTCTTCTCCTCCTCCTTTATCCTGCTCCTTTCTGTTTTTCCTCCATATACCTCTTATTTTTTATCTTGGTCAAGCTTCATTTCAAACCCTTGGAGAGAGAGAGATTCTTGAGAGATCTCGGAAAGAGATGGCAAACCATGGTCCAACTCTTCTACTTCCAACATCAAAAGAGAGGACAGTAATTGCGACAGTTCATGCTTCAATTCCAACTAGTTATCGTCTTGTCAATGGCTTTCCCCCCATAATTCATTTGTATGGGCTCTGTCATTAAGTTGACATAGTATTACCAATGGAAAATCAGCAGTATTTAATTTTCTTTGATAGTTTTAACATGCTTTCTCTAACATGCTGAGGCTTACACCTCATTGCGCCTCAAGGCTTAAGCCCCGTAGGGCTTTTGAAAAGTGCCTCACAGTGCCTCAAGTCCTTTCAAACTTATGATTAGAATAAGGCCATGAATGTATTTTGATTTATTGCTTTGAGGTTAGGAATCTTTCCTAACATGTTTTGACTGTACAAACTCTATTTATTTCTCAATAAAATTAGTGGTACAGTCCACCTCTTTTTCGAAAAGAAAAAAGTATGTTGTGTGTGTGTGTGTGAGAGAGAGAGAGAGGTTTTTTTTTTTTTTTTTTTTTTTTTTTGTGTGTGTGTGTGTGGTGGTGGTGGTGGGGGGGGGGGGGGGGGGGGGGGGGGGGTGTTAGAGGATTTTTAACCTTTATTCAGGGATAACATTGCACTTGCAAGTTTAACTTAACCCTGTCTACAGAATATTCTCTGAGGTCCCGTTTGATATGGGGTTAGGGATAGGTTGAACCGATCTTATCCGTATTCAACGTTTGGTATGCCAATTTCGTACAGGGATAAGAAGGGTCAAGGCTTTTGGGGATATCCCCATTCCGAGGTCAAACATGGGGATAAGTCATTCCAACTTTTTGTTGGAATGACTTATCCTCCTTCCTAACCCTATCTTTCCATCCCAACTTTTTGCCAGTTGATGCCTTTGATGCCCTTCCCCCTTTTACAATAAAAATAGCATAATTATATTTAATATTACATCCAATGAGGGTTATAATTTTATTATTATTAATACATAGATTAGTACTAAGGCCTCGTTTGGGAACAATTTTACCTCAGATTCGGCGGAAATCTGAAAAGTGTCAAAAAAAATTAAAACGAAAAAAAGCCAAGTAGATTCTAACAGAATTCAGATTTTGTTTCATGTTGAAAATGGCCAACGTATCATTTGAAAAGGGGATAGGAGGGGAATCTAAGGATTCTAAAAAGTAACACCCTCTTTCTTTCTGTTTTTACCCTCCTAAAGTTCCTAAAACAGAATAATATGAGGATAAAAGTGTCTTTTGAAGTGTCTTCAAATTTGAGTTCTCATGGTTTTTTTTTTCAAATGAGATTCTAAAAAGTAAATAACTTCTCCTAAAATTTGAATACAAGAGATAATGATGTGGCTCTTTCTAGAATTTAAATTCCTCCAAAATTTAGAGTCTCCAAAGTGCTCCCAAACAATGCCTAAGTACAAAGTTGAATAATAAAGTGATGCAGTACCACTAATAAGTATATTTAATATATCATTTTGTTAATAAAAAATCTAATTATATTTAATACAACATTAAATGAAAAAATGCCAAGTCTTATTATTTTTGTCATTATATTTAATGATACATAGATCAATACTAAGTTTGAAGTTGAATAATGAAATGGTAGCATTACTACTAATAAGTATATTAAACATAATATTGCATTAATACAAATGACACAACTATATTTAACATATCATTAAATGGGAGGCTTTTTTTGTGACATAAAGTCACAATTCATAGAGAAAATCATAAATTACAAACATTACCTCAAAAAAGAGCCCATATGCTGGGCAGCACATAATCCCCACTCAATCACAAAAAAACAGAAACCCCAGTACAAAACAGAAGACAAGAAGAAACCCCATAACAGTGATAGGGACCCCCACCCTAACTACAAAAACACAAACTCTGTTTTATCAAGAGGATAAGGGTGTTAATGAAACATTCCTAATGAAAAGGGTGGAAAAATTGCAATATTTTGTCATTACGTTTAACATACACTTAGAATAGTACTAAGTTTTTTTTTTTTGAGAAGTAGATAGTATAATAATTGAATTAATCAAAAGAGAAAGGGGAATATACAAGTGTGAGAAAGTGTGAGCTCTCAAAAGAATCCCCTATACAAAAAAGAAACCTAGCAGGTGTACTCAATCTCCCCCTCCCGCCAACAAAAACAAAAAGTAGGACTGTGAGGGATTAACATTATATAGCAGCATCCCCAATTCAAGGTTCGCCGACTCATTGATCCGGAATGGATCGGATCTTCTCATGTACGGTACAATATTGATCCGACTCAGAATGACCCGCACGAGTCAAGCCAATGAGATTTTGTTAAAAATAAAAATAATAATAATAATAATAATAATAAGTTTAAATTATATTTTAGAGAAAGATACTCTATCAATTCATATAAGAGTGTGATTTTACTTATCAAATCAATAAAACTCAATCTAAAATAAGTCATTATGTATGTATGACTATATTGAGACGGTACGATCTGGTCCGACTCGGTTCGTGCCAGGGGATCGAGTCGGCCTAGATACAAGTCGACTCGTACGAGTCGGCCCGATCCGGTACGATACGACAAACCTTGCCCCCATTCCTAAGTTACATCACACATGAAAGAGGCAAGCCTCTTAGCACTCCTAACTTCGCTCTTGAAGATCCTTGCATTACATTCTCCCCAAATTGACCACAATGTAGCATGAAGGACCAACCACCAATCTTGTTGTCCCGTTTAGAGTTCCATCTCTGCTCCCATCCTTCTAGCAAGGCAAGAACTGACATAGGCAGACTATAATCACTTCCAATCTTGATAAGAACCCACTTCCACACTTCCAAAGAAAACGGACATAATAAGAGGAGATGATCTAAAGTTTCCTCAACAAGGCCACAAGTGGGCAGGTAACCTGCATGTCTTCAAAGAAGGCTGTTAATTTACCACGTGTGGGCCCTCTCATAAGTGATTCTCCAAATCAAAACTTGCACCTTTAAAGAGCTTCTAGTCTGCCAGACATGTCTAAGGAAAGGATATCGCATGCCACCATCTTTGACCGAGTATCTCCCATTGGCTTCCCATCTCCATACTAAGGAATCTTCTTGTTCTTGAACAATGAAGCCCCTCGGTACTAGTCAAAAGATTCAACAGCTGCTGAAACTCCTCATCCCATAGGTCCCTTTTAAACATAGAGAACGAGTTCCACATACTAGCAACTATTGCAGACAGGGAGTGAGCGGCTGAAAAGAGCAAAGGATGATGATTTAATTAGTACTAATAAGCATACTTAATGCATCATTAGTACTAATAAGCATTGAATGTGAGGGGTACAAAGTTGAATAATAAATTGATGATATTAGCACTAATAAGCATACTTAATGCATCATTATAATAAACAAAGCCTAATTATATTTAAAATAGGAGGGTTAATTAAAGAGATGGCACCAAATGGTGGAAATATTGCCAAGTCCTATTATTCCCATCCAAACAGAGATTAAGCATACCCCTCTCAACCTGAGATAAGGAAGGTAGAAGTCTTTTTCCATAACTTATCCCAATCACTATCCACGTTTTAACTACCGAACGTATCAAAGAATAGGTATAAGGGCAAGTTATATTAGGTTTAGTTATGCTCATTCCTCTCTTTTTATCCCGATACCAAACGGCCTCTGATAGCTCTCCATTAATAGATGGCAATTAATCCAAGAGGCACTAGAACTAGATTTTGAGATGCTAAGGGCACCAAGATAGTTTCTCTAAAGGTAGGGGTATACTGGTTATTTGTGAAAAAATTCAGGGGTATACAGGAAATTATCCCAATCTTAAATGAGCAAAGCTGTAGCTTAAGGAGAGGGAGGGGGGAGGGGGAGAGAGAGGGAGGGAGAAAGAGGACTGGTATCTTTTTGAATAAGAACATTCAGGAAGAAAGGATGCACGGCTTGACAGGGAATAGAGTCAACAGACAATGATAGAGGGAAGGCTCCCATGACTGGAGAGTCCTCTACTGCTGGTCCACATACTCAGTGCTTCCGATGCCATGGATATGGTCACTACGCATCTCATTGTCCTACCCGTACCTTGACTTTAGATGGCATTGAGTCTGAAGAGCACCCGTTAGTCACTGAGGAGGTCCAGTATGAGGCAGATCAGGATATGGCCAATGAGTTTCAAACAGACGATCCTATAGTTGGCTGTATTCAGGGAGAGTACCACCTTGTGGAGGGTATCGTGGACTCTCCAGAGAGAGGTAGATTGGGCGTGGTCCGTTGCATCTTGACCCAGCCCAAAGTCAGTGATGACTGGCGTAGGACCGCGATCTTTCATACCTATTTTAAACATGATGACAAGGTGTGTAAAGTGATCATTGATAGTGGAAGTTGCATCAACGCAATCTCCACGAATACAGTTGCACACCTAGGCTTGACCCCTGTGGACCATCCGAGTCCATATCGTGTGTCCTGGGTGGACTCGACGTCCATTCCTATTCGAATGAGATGTTTGGTCCCTATTCATTTTCCTCCTTATGATGATCTCATCTGGTGTGATGTCTTGCCTATGGAGGTTGGGAGCATTATCTTAGGCAGGCCCTGGATTTATGATATGGACGCCGTTCTTTACGGTCGATCCAACACTTGCGTGTTTCAGTTTGGCACTCGCCGCATCACTTTGAACCCCTCCCGGCCTCAAACATCTGCTCAGTAGGAGTCTACTCAGCCTAGCACTTCTTCTCCTAGTGCTACTTCTGGAGCCTCATCTGTTACACCTAGTCCTGTCAAATCTAAAGCTTCTGCTACTCCTAGCTCGACTCGTTCGGGCAATATTCCCACGCATAGGGATTCTATTCTTGGAGAGCCCCCATCTAAGACTCTTCAATTGATCAGTGCAAGGGAATTTGAACGAGAGTGTATCGAGAGTGATACGATCTATGCCCTTACAGTCAGGGAGACTATGGAGGAGGAGACCTCGATTGAGCATCCACCTGAAGTTGCTGCTGTCCTTCAGGAGTTCCAGGATGTATTCCCAGATGATTTGCCAGATAGTTTACCTCCTATGCGTGACATCCAGCACGCTATTGATCTCGTTCCGGGGTCCACTTTGCCCAACCTGCCCCATTATAGGCTCAACCCCACTGAGCATGCCGAGTTGCGGAGGCAGGTTGAGGAGCTCCTGAGGAGAGATTCGATTCGGGAGAGTATGAGTCCTTGTGCTGTTCCCGCACTATTAGCTCCAAAGAAAGATGGTACTTGGAGAATGTGCGTGGATAGTCGTGCAATCAATCGAATCACGGTCAAATACCGTTTTCCTATTCCCCGCTTGGATGACATGTTAGATATGATGGCGGGAGCCACTATATTTTCCAAAGTTGATCTCAAAAGTGGTTATCACCAGGTCAGGATCCGTCCAGGTGATGAGTGGAAGACGGCCTTCAAAACAAAGGATGGTCTTTTTGAGTGGTTGGTAATGCCCTTTGGGCTATCCAACGCCCCTAGTACCTTCATGCGGCTAATGACCCAGGTTCTTCGACCCTTTATTGGGACATTTGTGGTCGTATATTTTGATGATATTCTCATCTATAGCCGGACTAGGGAAGATCATGTGGACCATTTGCATCAGATTTGTGCTGTCCTTCGAAAGGAGCAGCTATATGGCAACCTCAAGAAGTGTGCATTCATGACTGACAGGATAGTCTTCTTGGGGTTCATTGTATCCAATGAGGGTGTTTCTGCAGACCCTGAGAAGGTTAGAGCGATAGTAGAGTGGCCTGAGCCCCAGAATATCCACGATGTTCGTAGTTTCCATGGCTTGGCTACATTCTACCGTCGTTTTATACGTGGGTTCAGCACGATTATGGCTCCAATCACTGATTGCATCAAGAAAGGAGCCTTTGTTTGGACCAAGGCTGCCGCATTAGCCTTTCATGACATCAAGAAGCGGATGACTCAAGCACATGTTCTTCGATTACCAGATTTTTCTAAGGTGTTTGAGGTTTCTTGTGATGCTTCTGGTGTTGGCATAGGTGGAGTATTGAGCCAGGAGGGTCACCATGTTGCTTATTTCAGCGAGAAATTGAATGATGCTAAGCTGAGGTATTCCACTTATGACAAGGAATTTTATGCGGTAGTCCAGGCTCTACGTTATTGGAGGCACTATCTCTTGCCTCTATAGTTTGTTCTCTACTCTGATCACGAGGCTCTCAGATTTCTCCATGCCCAGAAGAAGCTCAACTCAAGGCACAGCCGTTGGGTAGAGTTTCTCCAGGCATACACATTTGTCCTCAAACATCGTGCGGGCGTAGAGAATCGTGTGGCCGACGCGCTGAGTCGTCGAGCGTATCTTTTATCTGTTGTCAGCGCAGAGGTCACGGGGTTCAAGAGACTATGTGAGGAGCACCCAGCTTGTCCTGATTTCGGTCCGATCCACACGACACTTCAGTCTGGACCCTCCAGAGAGTTTAGTGATTATATTCTTCAGGAGAGATTTCTATTTCGTGGAGATGGGCTGTGTATCCCGCGGACTTCAGTCCGTGAAATCTTGGTTTGGGAGATCCATGCAGGTGGTCTAGCCGGTCATTTCGGCCGCAATAAGACCATCGAGTTGGTGGAACACCGGTTCTATTGGCCTAGTCTGAAGCGCGACGTGGCACGCATTGTGGCTCAGTGCCGCACTTGCGCTATGGCTAAGCAGAAGAAGCAGAATACCGGATTATACACTCCGCTCCCCGTGCCAGATAGTCCGTGGCAGGATATTAGTATGGACTTTGTTTTAGGCCTGCCACGAACGGTCCGAAAACACAATTCCATCTTGGTGGTTGTCGATAGGTTTTCGAAGATGGCTCATTTTATGCCTTGCTCCAAGACTTCTGATGCGTCTAGATAGAGTAGCCCGTTTGTTCTTTGATGGGGTTATCCGTTTGCATGGGCTACCAAAGACCATAGTCACGGACAGGGATGTCCGTTTTACGAGCTATTTTTGGAAGACCTTATGGCATCTGTTGGGCACTAAGCTCAAGTTCTCCACAGCTTATCACCCTCAGACTGATGGGCAAACTGAGGTAGTTAATAGGAGTCTGGGGGATCTGTTGCGTTGTCTAGTGGGAGAGCATGCGCGTAGTTGGGACTTGATCCTATCTCATGCTGAATTCGCATATAATGATTCGGTCAATAGGTCTACAGGTATGAGTCCCTTTGAGATTGTCACTGGCCATAGACCTAGAAGACCCTTGGATCTAGTCCCTTTGCCTAGTCAGGCCCGTGTGTCAGAGTCTGCCGAGTCTTTAGCTGAGCATATTAGGAGTTTGCATGACACTGTCCGTCGTCACATAGAAATCAGCAATAAGCATTATAAAAGTTTGGCAGATGCACACCGACGTCCACAAGAGTTTCAGGAGGGTGATTACGTCATGATCAGAGTCAGACCTGAGCGGTTTCCATCTGGGACCGTTAAGAAGTTACAAGCTAGAGGAGCCGGTCCTTTCAAGATCTTGAAGCGAGTAGGGTCCAATGCGTATGTTGTTGAGTTACCACCAGACTATGGCATTAGTTCCACATTCAATGTCTCTGATCTGGTACCATATCGGGACCCAACAGTGATTCCCAGTGATCCATTTGAGCCTTCTCCTCCCTTTGAGAGTGACCCCACACCAGAGTGTCCACCTGCAGCCCCACTACCTACTCGGCGTGAGCAGATTGAGCATATACTGGATGAGCAAGTTGTTACATCTCGAGAGGGTGCACATCACCGATACCTGGTTCGTTGGAGAGGACGACCGCCTTCAGATGACACTTGGATCACTCGAGCAGAGTTGCAGAGGATCGACCCCGACCTCCTGGAGCACTACCAGAGCAGCAGCGATCCTTACTCGACAGGGTCGAGTTCCTCCCAGCGGGGGAGGATTGGTGAGGACACCCGAGCCTCGGTCCGGTTCCGCCTGGATCTCGTCTATCGCCGTCGGAGGATCCATCCGACGTCCTTGTGGCTTGGGGACGAGTTGGAGCCCATGTGAGGTTTGAGACCTCTTTATTTGCTGTTATTATGGCCATTTATGGTCCGTTATGTATCTTTTCTATTTTTTTTTAGGGATCTACGATGTGTAACGGTAGGAGGGGAAGGAGCAGACGTTACAAACGTCCCCTATATGTATGCTGTTTTAATTTAGAAATGAGGATGAATGAAATTGAAAAGAAAAATACCTGTGTGCGATTAGGCTCTGTGAGAGAGACCCCCCCCCCTCCAAGCTCCGGTGTGACGCCGGAGAACCACCTCGGTGCGACGCCGAGGAGTAATCCCCACTCCGGTGTGACGCCGGACAAGCCCCGCCTTCACCGCCTTGCCCCACCCTCTCCATCGCCATCACCATCACTCCCCGCAGGCTCCACCACCTGCCTCCACTACCAGCGCCGCTCCACGACCGCTCGCCGCCATCGCCTGTTCCACCAGCCTCGCCGCTTGCTCCCACCACTATCACCACCTGCCGCCATGTTGGAACCTTTTTTTAAACAAAAAAGGGGCAAAAGGGAGGGGGAGAAGCCCCCCCCCCACCGGTTCCAAGAGGGAAACCGGTGGGGGGGGGGGGGGGGAAGAGAGGCTCCCTCCCTCTCTTTCTCCTTTAAAAAATTCAGAATGGGGGGGGAGAGTTAATTAAAAAGAGGGGAGTTAAATGGGGGATCTTAACCCCATTCACATGGGTTGAGAATCCCATGCAGAAACCCTCCTAAATCCTATCCCAAACCCCTTTCACATGGGGCCAAAACATAAAGTTAATGGGGTTAAACCCCTTTCACACCTAGCCCAAACCTGCAATTAATGGGCAAAACCCCCCTTTTCACACTGGAAATCTGAAAACCAAAGAGATTGAGCTCATTAAGAGCCAAAAAGGTGGGAAAAGAGGAGCATGGGGAGGGGAGAACCCCCCACCGGTTGCCCAAAACCGGTGGGGGAGACCCCCCACCGGTTCCCAACCGGTGGGGGGTCCAGCCGGTGGCCATCCCCCCACCGGTTGGAACCGGTGGGGGTGCCCACTTCCCCCCCTCTCTCTCCTTTATTTGCTCTCTCTCTCTCACCCCTCTTGCCATCCATTGGCCAATATGAAATAAAAAATAAAAAGAGGGGAGGAGAGATGATGGAACCGGTGGGTACCCCCCACCTCAAAGAATTCCGGTGGGTACCCCCACCGGTTGAGGCCCCCATGGCCTATAAATACCCCCCAAGGGGTAAGGAGAAGGGCATGCCCATTTGGCCCAAAATTCCCTAGGGGAAACTCTGCCAATTTGAAGACCAAATCCGGTGCTCTTGCCCGGGTTTGCTGCGATTTGGAGGCGATATTTTCTTGGAGGGCTCTCTTCCTAAGGTTTATTCCTAAGGGGAAGCTCTGCCAAATTTATGTTGTAAAATCACCGTCCTATAAGACGGGATTATGCCGAAATAATGAAATGCCCATGTTGTTCTTTGAGCATATGTGTGTGCATGTGTGTTCATGGACTTAATATTTAAGTAACACTATGTTACTATATTTTCATATGCAAAATAATTAGTTTTATAACTAATTAAAATACATAAAACCTATAATCAAATATTCTAAAATATCATTGGCCTCACCCCATACATAACTAATCTTAAACTCATAATTAAAACTTAATAATGAAACATTAACTCATAAAATAATATACTCAAGTTAAAAAATGACTTAAATACTTTACATACTTAATTAATTAATAAAATCTGCGAAAATTATCTAAAATTAATAAAATAAATATAAAAATCAGAAAAATTCTGTGAAAATCAGTAATACTCAGTAAAAATCAGAAAACAAAATCTGGAAATTACATAAATCCAAAATATAACTTAAATATCCTTCATATACCTAATTAATTAATAAAAATCAGTAAAATTAATAAAAAAATTAGTAAAATTCAGTAAAAACCAGTAAAAAACAGAGAATCAAATCTGAAAATATATAAAATTCTGAAATGACTAAAATGCCCCTAGAGCTTAATACAAATTACAAAAATACCCTCATACATGTTAAAAATCTGTAAAAATCACATAAAATTCTTAAAAATATCAAAATCTCTCATATGTCCAAAATACCCTCCAAACCTTAATAAGATGGGTAAAATTACCAAAATACCCTCAATATGATAAAAGTAAATAAAAATCTCAGAAAAAATATAAAAATAGACTTTAAGTCTAAAAATCCAATTTGGGCAAAATTACCAAAATACCCTTATAATCCAAACACACTTGAAATAAAACTCATTAAAACTCATTTCATATACTTAAATAACCATAATCTCCCTATACCCTCCAACTTGACATAATTACAAAAATACCCCTATGGGTCTAAAATACTTGGAATCAATCCATAATACTTGGAGTCAATCCAATATACTTGGAATTAATCCAGATAGCTTGGAATCAATCCAAAATCATATAAACACATCCTAAACTTGGGTGAGGCCAAGAGTTCAACCTAAAAGATATCTTCATATGCATGCGCTGCCTATAGTAGTAGTTTTGCATGATTAAGGGCATCATACGGACGGTTAATCAAGGGTTGCCGAACAGTTGCTCGGCGTAATTAACACTGACCGAGGTCAGTGGAGAGAGGTCATATACTCGAATCTTCGCCTGATTCGAAGTCCCGGATTCCCTGAGGGCTAATCCCAAGCTCTCATAATCCGACGATAAAATATAAAACCGACCTATAAATCCTCTAGATAAACAAAAAAAAAATGGATTTCCGAATAATCCGCCATAGGAGAGATATGTGTCTAGGTCAGGTCCCGAACAAACAGATGGCACGCCCGGTGGGACCTCTCTTTCCCTTCATCTCTCCGTCCGGTGATGCCCTCACCATAACTATGCTACTAACTTTGTCATGTCTTATGCAGGTGACTGACTTTCTGCTTAAAAGACGACGATGGCGGCAAGGGTCACGTATGGCCCACTTGTGGTGGCGACCCACGTACGGTGTGGATATCTGACCACACCAACATGCTTCGGGGACTTCCCCACAGTAGTAGGATCTCCATACTTTCTGGGGGTCGTTCCGGCACCGGAGCTTGCTCCGGAAAAGAAGAAGAAGAGGTGCGCTTCTCGCGCCAGAACATGCAACAACGGCAGCCGATATGGGCAACTGCTTGCCGTGAATACCATCAGCATCTCTCCAGCCTCCTCGTCCAACGGGGGGCAAAAGCGGAAGGTTCTAACCGCAAGTCCGTCTAGGACGGAGAAAACTATATTGGTGGGGAACCTGCATATTCGTCTGGATGGCGGGCAACCCATCATTCCTAAGATCCATCATATCCCGACAGTTCCTGTCCAGAATCGGTTCGGGATTCTATTGAAGGTTTGCCAAGATGGGGCAACGTTCGAAAAGAAGAAAAGGACTCCAAAGGACACTGCTTGTCGGGAGCCAATAATTATACCAGAGCCTGTCATGTCTCGAGCAGGGGGCAATGCCACCCCCCGAGCGGGGGGCAACTCCATGCCTCGGAATGGGGGCAACTCCATGCCTCAAAATGGAGGCAAATTTATGCCTCGGACTGGGGGCAATCCATCGGAGGATAGGAGCCTCCGCGTAAAGGAAATGTGGGTAACCAAAAAGGAAACCCGTAAAATTCGCCAGGCTAGGGATACCCTAGCAGAACAACAGCCTCAACAGCTCGTAAAGCTTAAGGGGCAGATAACCAGCTCAACTATCTGGTCTCGTTCTCTACAAGGTCAAAAGATAAAAAGTACCTATAAGGCATAGGAACAAGTCTGGCAACAGACATCTGTCCTTGAGCGGTTGGGCGCATTGGTCCGATCGACTCACAAAAAGAAGAGAACTGCCAGAAGGACAGAGAATAGTATACGGGTCTACACATGCTACACCTCCAATATCACCAACCGGCAGCCTTCCCAGCCGGAAGACCCAAATGATATCATCAATCTGATGCAACGGGTCGGACCCATAACCAGTCAAATGGAGCAGGCTATGCGCTTGCTGAATCGAGGAAATCAGGGGGCAGAGCCACCCCAAATTGGCAGTAGCAATGCTGCTGGAGGAGCTGATGAAGACGGAGCAAATGCTTCAGATATTGAAGCCGCTCCAGAACAACTTCAAGATCAAATACAACCTCAGACTATAGAGGAGATGATGCAAGAAAATCAACAACTCAAGGCTTTACTCTATGGCCTAATACAAAAGATGGAGCAACAAAGGGTAGCTCAAGTCCCCCTAGTAAATGTACCACCTCCAAGGGCAGTGCCTATGCCAGCGGTGATAAGACCGCAAGCTACAGATGTCAACTTCAACCCTGATGAGATACAAGAAGATCAAGTTGTGGAGCCCAATGCTCAGCAATCTCATGCTCCTGCAGATGATGCTACGGCATTGCAGAAGCATCTTATTGAGCAAATTGTTGAAGCCAAAATAGCAGAACAAGACGACGGAATAGGCACATTCGACTTATACAAAGTGCCGTTTCCAGTACGTCATATGTTCAAGAAGCTCCCGCCGGATCACAATAAGTGTCCCAAATTCATCAGGTATGACGGGGAAGGTTCGGCCCAGGAGCATATTGCCCACTATATGAGTGACTTGGGAGAGCTGGCTACTGATGAGGCCTATCTTCTGAGGTTCTTTTCTACCTCTCTCACGGGCATTGCATTCCAATGGTATGCAAGGTTGAAGCCTAACTCTATCAACAGTTGGGAGGAAATGCAGAAAAAGTTCATCGACCGTTTCAAGGTGTCGGAACGAAAGGTCACCATCACTGAATTGGTGACACTAAAGCAAGGCAGGAATGAATCCGCCACCGACTATATCAAAAAATGGCGGAACCTCTGCATGAAATGCGACAATCCGCTGACCCACGAGGATGCGGTACGATTGTGCAAAAGGGGCTTAAAGCCTGAAATAAGTGAAAAGCTGATTGGCGCAAATGTCAAGAACTTTGATCAACTAAATAACATTGTGACGGAGGTCGAAATATTCTATGCAGACCATCCAACCATTGCCTCCATTGGGGGGACAGTCCCAAAGAAGCAAAATATGGATACAGAAGAGGCCAATGCTATAGACTTCGCCTCAGCTGTAGAAAATACAGGGGGCAAGAACAATGTAAATGCCTCAACATCTAATAGAAGGGGATCATATGCCACCCTTAATGAGAGGAGGAAAATGGCTTACTCTTTCATAAGGGAGGATACAAGAGAGTTGTTTAATGTCTGCATGCGGGCCAATCTCTTGATGCTACCCGAACCAAAAAGACCAGCAGAAGTTGGTAAAATAGATGAACCCAACTATTGCATGTACCATCGTATGTTGGGACATGTAATAGAGGATTGTTATATCTGCAAAGGGGAAATTGAAATGCTTATCCGAGAAGGGGGCGTGGAGATGGGGAAATATCTGGTAGACCCGCCTCAACCACATTGAATGCCCAGACAAACATTTACAGCAAATGTCGTCCATATGGATGAAAACTCCTCAGAAGAAGAGCCTACAAATAAGAATATAGATGTCCCTCCAGAGCATGAGGCAATACCATCATATGCTCCAACGACTTCCACTCCAGAAAGGTCTATCATGGCGGCACTGGAGGAGATTCAGATGAATATGTCACAGCTCTCCCATCAGCAAGTTTCGCCAGAACAGGAGGCAATACCATCATATGTTCCAGCAACTTCCACTCCAGAAGTGTCTATCATGACAACATTAGAGAAGATTCAGATGAGTCTGATACAACTCTCTCACCAGCAAATCTCACTGGAGCAGAAGATAACTCCATCATATACTCCAATAATTTCCACTTTCGAGGGGTCCATCATGGCAGCACTGGAGGGGATTCAAGTGAGTCTGGGACAAATCTCTCATCAGCAGTATGAACTCACTCAAGTAATGGAAGGTCTTGCAAGACAATGGACAGAAGTCATGTCAATGGACAGAATCAATAGGCCTTTCTCCTTTGAGGAACCAGGACCAAAATGCAGTCGTCCTCTAAAGAGTAAGGGCAAACTTATCATAGACTTAAATGAAGCACCAGAAGCCCAGTACCGAGAGGGAGTGGTGCTCAAATACAAAGGTTGTGAAAGTCACGACAATACTCTCGAGGCCACCTTTGCAGCTAGGCAAAGCTCTCGGGGAAAACAAGTTGCTGGTGCAGAAATAGGGATAAGTTTTAAAGATACTGAATCCCTGGCAAAAAAGCTCAAGAAACCATACTCATTTCCAATGGAAAAGACCAAAGAACTCTTCGAGTTATGTATGAGCAGAAAAGCAATTATTCTGCCCAAACCAAAAAGGGAAGAAGAAATACATCGGGTAGATGCACCCAATTACTGCCCATACCACCGCTTCATCACCCATCCAATTGAACGTTGCTTTATGTTCAAAGATGAAGTAGAAAAGCTTATTCAAGAAGGAAAGATAAATATGGGGAAATACCTGGTAAATCCCCCACAGCCACATACGATTACACATTGAGTGTAATTTGCAGATCCATGAGCAAAAAAAAAAAAAAAAAAAAGAAAAAGAAAGAGAGTGTGGGGCTTAAAAATGAGGTGCCCCGACAGACTTGATTGGTCCCGCTCCTGTGAGGGGCCAATTAAGGGCAAAAAAGTCTAAAAACCCAGCTGAAGTGAAAACCCGAAAGGGCGCTTCAGGCAAAAATGGGTGAACCCTGCTGTGTGAAAACCCGCAAGGGCGCACAGGCAAAAATAAAAGGGGCTAGCTTCGGTGAAAACTCGTAAGAGCGCCGATGTTAGTATTATATATTAAAAAAAAAAAAAAAAATCATCCTGCAACCCGTCGGGGGACAACGCGCAAAAGTTATTTGCGCCAAGAAAACCCAATAATGTTCGTTCGCGAATACATAGGCTCATAAAGCCGCATATTTGTTCCCCGACGGAGGGAGAACTCTCTAAGCCTGTTGAGGGTAGAGGTCGAGTTTCCCCACATCCCTACCCAGGGAGGATATCAGAGTCGCCAATGACGAATAAACCCTTGGTGCCACACTGGCGGTACAATAATGTCCCATCAAGGGCTACGACCTAGGCGATGATGACGATGACCTCCCGACCCGGTAAGGAAGTGGGAAAACTCGCTCTTCTGATCGATACAGCCTGAGGGGATGATCCCCGTTCCTGTTATACTCAAGGCAAATGCACAGGCATATTCTTGAAAGATGTCACATAATTGTGGGTGATTCACCTCGAAAGAAAATATTTGCCGTCAAGAATATCATGCAATGCGGAATTCATATTCGCCCACGGAAGGCGTTAAACTCCGGAATTTGCCTACGGGAGGCATTAAATCCCGAAATTCATATTTTGCCGACAGAAGGCATTAAACCCCAAAATTTTGCCCCGAGGAGGCATTATGTGCCAAGTCCCCCCTGGGCATATGCCAGTCCCACTGGCATACCATAAGAGGGTCGAGAATTTCCCTATCGCCCCAAGGAGGTAATATATCCGGAATCTCCCCGGGGCATAAACTAGTCCCACCACGGGGCGTGGTAGCCTGAAATTTTTCATTGCCGCCCCGAGGAGGCGTTATATCCTGAATTTTTCCCTTCACATACTCTAGTCCCACTGGCGTGTCACGAAGGGTAAAGATTTTCTCGTTCGCCCTGGGGAAGCAATACGAAAATATTATTCGCGTCCTTGGGAACGGTATACCCCAAAATTCCCCTGTAAGTCATAGTCCCACCGGTGTGCCTCAATGGCCGAGAAATTCATATTTCATATTCGCCTACAGGAGGCATTATATCCTGGAAATTCATATTCCATATTCGCCTACGGGAGGCTTTATGTCCCGGAAATCCATATTTCATATTCGCCTACAGGAGGCTTTATATCCTGGAGATTCATATTTCATATTCGCCCACGGGAGGCTTTATATCCTGGAAATTCATACTCCATATTCGCCCACGGAAGGCGTTAAACTCCGAAATTTGCCTACGAAAGGCATTAAATCCCAGAATTCATAATTCGCCCACGGAAGGCGTTAAACTCCGGCATTCGCCCGCGGAAGGCGTTAAACTCCGACATTCGCCCACGGAAGGCGTTAAACTCCGGCATTCGCCCGCGGAAGGCGTTAAACTCCGACATTCGCCCACGGAAGGCGTTAAACTCCGGCATTCGCCCACGGAAGGCGTTAAACTCCGGCATTCGCCCGCGGAAGGCGTTAAACTCCGACATTCGCCCACGGAAGGCGTTAAACTCCGGCATTCGCCCGCGGAAGGCGTTAAACTCCGACATTCGCCCACGGAAGGCGTTAAACTCCGGCATTCGCCTCATAAGGCGTTAAACTCCGGCATTCGCCCGCGGAAGGCGTTAAACTCCGGAATTAGCCTACGGGAGGCGTTAAATCCCGAAAATTCATATATTCGCCCGCGGAAGGCGTTAAACTCCGGAATTAGCCTACGGGAGGCGTTAAATCCCGAAAATTCATATATTCGCCCGCGGAAGGCGTTAAACTCCGGAATTAGCCTACGGGAGGCGTTAAATCCCGAAAATTCATATATTCGCCCGCGGAAGGCGTTAAACTCCGGAATTAGCCTACGAGAGGCGTTAAATCCCGAAAATTCATATATTCGCCCACGGAAGGCGTTAAACTTCGGAATTTGCCTACGGGAGGCATTAAATCCCGAAATTCATATTTTGCCGACAGAAGGCATTAAACCCCAAAATTTTGCCCCGAGGAGGCATTATGTGCCAAGTCCCCCCTGGGCATATGCCAGTCCCACTGGCATACCATAAGAGGGTCGAGAATTTCCCTATCGCCCCAAGGAGGTAATATATCCGGAATCTCCCCGGGGCATAAACTAGTCCCACCACGGGGAGGCGTGGTAGCCTGAAATTTTTCATTGCCGCCCCGAGGAGGCGTTATATCCTGAATTTTTCCCTTCACATACTCTAGTCCCACTGGCGTGTCACGAAGGGTAAAGATTTTCTCGTTCGCCCTGGGGAAGCAATACGAAAATATTATTCGCGTCCTTGGGAACGGTATACCCCAAAATTCCCCTGTAAGTCATAGTCCCACCGGTGTGCCTCAATGGCCGAGAAATTCATATTCCATATTCGCCTACAGGAGGCATTATATCCTGGAAATTCATATTCCATATTCGCCTACGGGAGGCTTTATGTCCCGGAAATCCATATTTCATATTCGCCTACAGGAGGCTTTATATCCTGGAGATTCATATTTCATATTCGCCCACGGGAGGCTTTATATCCTGAAAATTCATACTCCATATTCGCCCGCGGAAGGCGTTAAACTCCGGCATTCGCCCGCGGAAGGCGTTAAACTCCGGCATTCGCCCGCGGAAGGCGTTAAACTCCGGCATTCGCCCACGGAAGGCGTTAAACTCCGGCATTCGCCTACGGAAGGCGTTAAACTCCGGAATCTGCCCCGGGGAGGCGTTATACCCTGAAGATTTTCATATTCACCCTGGGAAGGCAATATGTCCTAAATCCTCCCCTTGGCTTAAACTAGTCCCACCGGTATGCCATAAAGGGGTTGAAAAATTCCTTTACCCCAAGGAGGCATTGTATCCTAAAGTCTTCCCTGAGCATACGCCAGTCCCGCTGGCATGCCATAAAAGGGTTGAAAATTTTCCTATCGCCCCGAGGAGGCAATGTATCCTGAATCTTCCATGGGCATACATTAGTCCCATCGGCATACCCATATGCTATAGTCCCATCGGCGTGCTGAAGGCGGTCGAATTCGCCCCAAAGGGACATTATACCCTAATATTGCCCCTGGTATACGCTAGTCCCACTGGTGTGCCTTGGTGGCCTGGAAATCCATATTCGCCTACAGGAGGCTTTATATATTGGAAATTCAGATTTCATATTCGCCCACAAGAGGCATTATATCCTGGAAATTCATATTCACCTACAGAAGGTTTTATATCCTGGAAACTCGTATTCGCCTACAGGAGGCTTTATATCCTGGAAACTCATATTCACCTACAGAAGGTTTTATATCCTGGAAACTCGTATTCGCCTACGGGAGGCTTTATGTCCTGGAAATTCATATTTCGCCTACGGGAGGCTTTGAATCTCGGAGTTCATATTTCGCCTACGGGAGGCTTTGAATCTCGGAATTCATATTTCGCCTATGGGAGGCATTAAATCCCGGAATTCATATTCGCCTACGGAAGGCGTTAAACTCCGGAATTTGCCTACGGGAGGCTTTAAATCCTGGAATTCATATTTCGCCTACGGGAGGCATTAAATCCCGGAATTCATATTCGCCTACGGAAGGCGTTAAACTCCGGAATTTGCCTACGGGAGGCTTTAAATCCTGGAATTCATATTTCGCCTACGGGAGGCGTTAAACTCCGGAATTCGCCCTACAAGAGGCTTTAAATCCTGGAATTCATATTTCGCCTACAAGAGGCTTTACATCCTGGAACTCATATTTCGCCTACGGAAGGCGTTAAACTCCGGAATTTGCCTACGGGAGGCATTAAATCCTGAAATTCATATTTCGCCCACGGGAGACGTTAAACTCCGGAATTCGCCTACAGGAGGCTTTAAATCCTAGAATTCATATTTCGCCTACGGGAGGCTTTGAATCTCGGAGTTCATATTTCGCCTACGGGAGGGCTTTGAATCTCGGAATTCATATTCGCCTACGGGAGGCATTGAGTTCCGGAATTCATATTTCGCCTACAGGAGGCTTTAAATCCTGGAATTCATATTTCGCCTCCGGGAGGCATTGCGTCTCAAAATATCCAGTCTTCGGGAGCCGTTGTATCCCAAGCCTGGCTACCTAGAGCCCCCGTTTCTCGAAAACTACATATATTTCTTATCGGCTCTCAGGGAAGACTCAGTTTCCTACATATAACTCCTTATCGGCTCTCAGGGAAGACTCAGTTCCCTGCATATGATTCCTTATCGGTTCTCAGGGAAGACTCAATTCCCTACAGATATTTCTTAGCGGTTCTCAGGGAAGACTCAGTTCCCTACACATACTTCTTATCGGTTCTCAGGGAAGACTTAGTTCCCTACATATATTTCTGAGCGGTTCTCAGGGAAATCGTAATTCCCTACCAAAAAAAAAATGATGAAATAAAAAAAAAAATAATAATAATAATAATAATTAAAAAAAAAAAATGGGGCTTAAAAATGAGGTGCTCCGACGGACTTAATCGATCTCATCCTCAAAGGGGTCGGTTAAGGGTAAAAATGTTTTATACCCAGCTAAGGTGAAAACCCGAAAGGGCACCTTAGGCAAAATCGGGTAACCCCGCTGTGTGAAAACCCGCAAGGGCGCACAGGCAAAAATAAGAGGGGGCTAATACTGGTGAAAACCTGAAAAGGCGCTGGTATTAGTTGAAAAAAAAAAAAAAAAAAAAAAAAAAAAGGGGGGGGGGCTTAAAAACGAGATGCTCCGACGGACTTAATCGATCTCACCCTCAACCGTAAAAATGTCTTATACCCAGCTAAGGTGAAAACCCGAAAGGGCACCTTAGGCAAAATCGGGTAACCTCGCTGTGTGAAAACCCGCAAGGGCGCACAGGCAAAAATAAGAGGGGGCTAATACTGGTGAAAACCTGAAAAGGCGCTAGTATTAGTTACGTAAGAAAGAGAGAATACATGCAACATATAATAAATGGTCCGTACCACTCAAACTTAGCATTTATCTTCAGGAGAATATTTGCGATACACTGGAGCAATGTTGGAGTTCGAGATGAACATGCAGGATAGTTCGAGTTCTTCAGCAAATGGAAGACTTCAATCCTTTTGAAGAAATTCGACTCCATCTTCGGAATATCAGTCGAAGCGATGTTCAATGGTCGCCACAAAATGGGAGTTCTCCCTCCAGTGAAGCTTCAAGAACATATGCATGCTGATGCAGAGCGGCGATATGGGCGTCCGCGGTACTAGAAAGGACAATGTCCTTCTGATATTGGAGCATAGGGGTCTCCGCAACCCGAGCTACATAACCTGCCTCGATAGTTTCAGTCTCGGCCCGCTTTGGCGGAGAGTTACTCAACAATTAGCAGGAATGGGATATCGTCCTCCCCATGCCTTGCCATAGGAGGAACTCCCATGAGAGCCATGAAGACAAAAACAGCAAGCTACAAGAAGATAGAGAAATAAAATCAGCGTCAGAGAGCTACAATAAAAGTCTCGAAAAGCCAGAATTGACCAAGTCCTAATAAAGTCATAGGACAAAGTCAAATTGCTATGAACCAGATATTAGGCCAGTCCAGAGCGCTTCGTGCGGAGCTCCTGGAAATGCCAATATAAGGTACTGATACTCTAAGATAGAGCAAATGCCGGAAGAATTAAACGACTCGTCTGTGTGTTCTTAAGGAGTCTCCATGTCGTGAAGGTCAAGAGATCTCCTAGAATCCAAGTAAACGTCGAAAGATTCAAGCGGCATCAACTCTCGCAGAACCTCCAAGTCGCGAAGGCCAAGAGGATTCCCATAATCAGAGGGGTAGACGCTTTCAAATATGTTCGGAAAGTCGAAAAGTTATGAAAACAGGACTTCCTGGGCATAGTTTGAGGTGTCTAAGTACCAAAATTGAGGGTCATCGGGACCCAGACAAGCTCAGATGGAGCATATGCATAGCAAGCCAAAGCAATGTATCGCCTGGCATATATGAGACAGCGGGTGACTTCCCCCAATAGCCGTAAATACATAAGGCGAGAAACGGGAATTCACCAAGACAATACCGGCATGCCGCATTTGAGAATTCCTCAAGCATGCAAAATGATGATTCTTGTAGCCGAATGGGGCACGGGACATGCACCGTCGTCTTCACCTCCGGCACATGTCCCGTGGGGGGCATTTGTTGGAACCTTTTTTTAAACAAAAAAGGGGCAAAAGGGAGGGGGAGAAGCCCCCCCCCCACCGGTTGGGGAACCCCCCACCGGTTCCAAGAGGGAAACCGGTGGGGGGGGGGGGGGGGGGGGGGGGGGGGGGGGGGGGGAAGAGAGGCTCCCTCCCTCTCTTTCTCCTTTAAAAAATTCAGAATGGGGGGGGAGAGTTAATTAAAAAGAGGGGAGTTAAATGGGGGATCTTAACCCCATTCACATGGGTTGAGAATCCCATGCAGAAACCCTCCTAAATCCTATCCCAAACCCCTTTCACATGGGGCCAAAACATAAAGTTAATGGGGTTAAACCCCTTTCACACCTAGCCCAAACCTGCAATTAATGGGCAAAACCCCCCTTTTCACACTGGAAATCTGAAAACCAAAGAGATTGAGCTCATTAAGAGCCAAAAAGGTGGGAAAAGAGGAGCATGGGGAGGGGAGAACCCCCCACCGGTTGCCCAAAACCGGTGGGGGAGACCCCCCACCGGTTCCCAACCGGTGGGGGGTCCAGCCGGTGGCCATCCCCCCACCGGTTGGAACCGGTGGGGGTGCCCACTCCCCCCCTCTCTCTCCTTTATTTGCTCTCTCTCTCTCACCCCTCTTGCCATCCATTGGCCAATATGAAATAAAAAATAAAAAGAGGGGAGGAGAGATGATGGAACCGGTGGGTACCCCCCACCTCAAAGAATTCCGGTGGGTACCCCCACCGGTTGAGGCCCCCATGGCCTATAAATACCCCCCAAGGGGTAAGGAGAAGGGCATGCCCATTTGGCCCAAAATTCCCTAGGGGAAACTCTGCCAATTTGAAGACCAAATCCGGTGCTCTTGCCCGGGTTTGCTGCGATTTGGAGGCGATATTTTCTTGGAGGGCTCTCTTCCTAAGGTTTATTCCTAAGGGGAAGCTCTGCCAAATTTATGTTGTAAAATCACCGTCCTATAAGACGGGATTATGCCGAAATAATGAAATGCCCATGTTGTTCTTTGAGCATATGTGTGTGCATGTGTGTTCATGGACTTAATATTTAAGTAACACTATGTTACTATATTTTCATATGCAAAATAATTAGTTTTATAACTAATTAAAATACATAAAACCTATAATCAAATATTCTAAAATATCATTGGCCTCACCCCATACATAACTAATCTTAAACTCATAATTAAAACTTAATAATGAAACATTAACTCATAAAATAATATACTCAAGTTAAAAAATGACTTAAATACTTTACATACTTAATTAATTAATAAAATCTGCGAAAATTATCTAAAATTAATAAAATAAATATAAAAATCAGAAAAATTCTGTGAAAATCAGTAATACTCAGTAAAAATCAGAAAACAAAATCTGGAAATTACATAAATCCAAAATATAACTTAAATATCCTTCATATACCTAATTAATTAATAAAAATCAGTAAAATTAATAAGAAAATTAGTAAAATTCAGTAAAAACCAGTAAAAAACAGAGAATCAAATCTGAAAATATATAAAATTCTGAAATGACTAAAATGCCCCTAGAGCTTAATACAAATTACAAAAATACCCTCATACATGTTAAAAATCTGTAAAAATCACATAAAATTCTTAAAAATATCAAAATCTCTCATATGTCCAAAATACCCTCCAAACCTTAATAAGATGGGTAAAATTACCAAAATACCCTCAATATGATAAAAGTAAATAAAAATCTCAGAAAAAATATAAAAATAGACTTTAAGTCTAAAAATCCAATTTGGGCAAAATTACCAAAATACCCTTATAATCCAAACACACTTGAAATAACTCTAAAATACCTCCTAAGGTTTTGAAACCTTCCTAAATCATTAAAACTCATTTCATATACTTAAATAACCATAATCTCCCTATACCCTCCAACTTGACATAATTACAAAAATACCCCTATGGGTCTAAAATACTTGGAATCAATCCATAATACTTGGAGTCAATCCAATATACTTGGAATTAATCCAGATAGCTTGGAATCAATCCAAAATCATATAAACACATCCTAAACTTGGGTGAGGCCAAGAGTTCAACCTAAAAGATATCTTCATATGCATGCGCTGCCTATAGTAGTAGTTTTGCATGATTAAGGGCATCATACGGACGGTTAATCAAGGGTTGCCGAGCAGTTGCTCGGCGTAATTAACACTGACCGAGGTCAGTGGAGAGAGGTCATATACTCGAATCTTCGCCTGATTCGAAGTCCCGGATTCCCTGAGGGCTAATCCCAAGCTCTCATAATCCGACGATAAAATATAAAACCGACCTATAAATCCTCTAGATAAACAAAAAAAAAATGGATTTCCGAATAATCCGCCATAGGAGAGATATGTGTCTAGGTCAGGTCCCGAACAAACACGCCACTACCAGCGCCACTCCACACCATCGCCGTCTCCGGCGCCTGCTGCCACGACCTCCGCCGTCGCCCGCCACCGTCGCCGCTCGCTCCGCCGCCTGCTGTCACGACCGCCACCGTCGTCGCCTGCTCCAGCTGCCACCGGTGTCGCTTGCCACCGCCATCGCCGCCGCAGCCGCTGGCGTTGCCGCTCGCTCCGCCGCCTGCTGCCACGACCGCCGCCGTCGCCACTTGCACCGCCGCCTGCCGTCGTGGGCTCCGCCCTAGCTTCCCTCTCGGTTCGTGCAAGTGAAGGAGAAGAAGAAGAAATAAGGAAGAGGAGTAGGGCTCGTGCCCTAGTTATGGGATTTGGTCAAACCGGGTTTGACCCGGTTCGGTTCGAACCCACTTATCAGCTGGTTCGAGCCATTAGCAACAGTGGTCCGAGCCACCTGACTCAACACTGGTTCGAGCCAGGGTGTCACTGGGTCCGAGCCAAGGTGCAACCTAGACCGAACTCTAGTTAGCTGGGTGGTGCAATTGCAGTCTTAGCGCACCGCCCTCGTACGGAGCTCGTCCGAACTCCGTTTTGCGTGCCGTTTCTGCGCACTTACCGAGGACTCCGATCGTGATTTTCAAGGTCCACACAAGCCGCCTCGATTTGCGTGCCGACATCCCGAAGAGCTGATACTGCTGCACGCTTCCCGAGGCATTCTTCCAGCAACTTTCACGCCGCCGCTGTCCCGTCAGCTGCTGTGATTACCACCCCGGATCGATTCATTTGTGTTTATTGTAGCCTTTTACCTCCCTGCGAGGAGTGGGCAATTATTCTATTGTATTTGGTGGGTGGTACACAAGCACCGGGTGATCTTCTCCCACGCACCAGCGTGGAGGTACGTGCTAACCTTCTCTTCTCGATTTGCTTGTCTCGTATGTGCTTTATCTGCCGCCGAATCGAGAGATAGGTCCTAGCCCGTGATTCTACATCACTGTTGGCTGTGAGTGCGCTATACCGATCCCGAGTTCCATCAGAACTTTGGGTGGTCCTAATTCCAAGACTTGTGGTAGTTTCTCAACTACCAAACGATCCCACGCTTCCTCATCGCGATGACGGCTTTTCAGCTATTTCTACTTATAGGCGTGGTTATCTAACTGGACTATTGTGCGATTAAACTACAGTTGTCTAACTTTTAAATGCTTATTGCTGAAATTCTATCAACGCCAGTGAGTCTGTTAGCTGTCCCGCATCACAATGGACTGTGTTGAATGTTTACTTTGCCCTTCTTGAGACTAAGGCATTGTTAAGCACTGAAACAAAAGCATTCAATCGAGACAAGAAAAACCATATCATGAAAAACATAAATCGCCTTTTGAATTCAGCAGAAGGCAATTCCACATGAACACAATGTACAATCGCATGCATACAACAATGTAGCAGATGTCTAGATGTCCCTTGCAGCCTACAGAAATACCATGGCTTCCCGAAATCAGCACAAGCATCAACAGAACCACAGACACAATATGTTGACCATCTTGGGTATAAGTTTGAGTGTAATGTTTTAACATCAACTTTGTAATAATGCATCTTTAAGGGTCTTCTACTTTCCCAATGGAACAGCATTTCATTCCACACACAAAAAAGTCCATGATGTGAAAAATATTTAGTTTTCATTTGTTTTCGCTGAATGCTAAACATTTATCCAAACACAATGCATAATTGTGGTTGATCATTTACATGTAAGGGAAGAACTGCATTTACAAACACCACTCCAAAACAGAAAACAGAAGAAAACACTTCCCAATCATCTAATACCAATACTCAGATTTCAATTAACCTATGAATGGGGAGAAATACCTGCTGCCCAGTAATATAAACATTATTCTCCTTGTACTGAGGTACAGTGTGATCCTCATTAATGGTTGTGTTGCCGCTGGTCAAAGCAGGATTGGAATTGAAACTAGTTGGACTGGAGCTGTATGATCCATGGCTGGTTGGCATCACGGTATGGTTTGCATTACCACTGTTAGTTCCACTCTTATACTGGGTAAGAGGGTACTTGACGGGGGTAGTACCACCTGCTGCTGCTGCAGGAGGTGGATATATACTGCCAGCCAAGGGTTGCTGAGGGATAGCAGTATTACTAAAGAAATGATGAATTGTTGGGGTTGGAACATAGAACGGGGAGAAATAATGACCATAAGGCATATAATTAGGAGGATAGTGAGATATATGTACACCAGCTGGCTGCCGAAAAACAGGTACAGGTTGCTGGGTTACAGAGGTCTGGATGCCTCCAGCAGCTTGGGTGGCGACCCCTGTATTTGGTAGAACAAGAGAATTCATGTTCTGCAGCAAAAAATGCATATGACTATCAGTAATCATAACATTTACCTACATTCAATCACTATGCAGAAGTACATTAAAACGACGCTAAGGGCAGAAAAACAATGAGATTTGACATTATACCACAGCGTGTTTCCAAAGAATTGAAATAATTGGTAGTTTTACAAGAACCAAACTATCAAAAACTTTAGAAATTCTTGCACGCAACCATTTTCATTGCTATCATTTTAATTTTTTCCCTGAAATTGATAAAATAAGAATTTTTCCAATATTAAGACTACAAAAAGTAGTAGCAATATTTGAACCACACATGTAAATGCAAAACAAATTATGTACAAGGATTTAAGCTTTCAAAGATGATAATTTATATGGAATCTGAAAGAATAAGCTGTCTCCACATGCAAATACGAAAAGTTAAAATATAATCTCAATCATAATAAACAAAGTGTTGCAATTGAATTCAAAAAACCTCTTGTGTAGACTGGCCCGTTTGGGAAGATAAGTTGGCAGTATTTCCACCATATTTATTGGAAGCACCATGTGCAAGGAATGGAGAGAAGCGACCATCACCATCTGCACCAGGTCGATAAATTTGGGTATAGTAACTTGTAGAAGGATCAAATGGCTGTGGGACCTGAATTACAGAATAAAACATATCTTCAGGATTCTGGCAATAGATTAAATCAAAATCACTAGATTAAAAACCTTCTTAAGAAATAAATGGTTGAACTATTACTAATTTGATTACAAGTATCCAGAAACCAAAATATGTCAAGGAAAATCAAGATGCAGTTCATGTGGAAAGGATATCATGCTTTTGGCAGATCGGTGGGGATCAAATAATATACAGAAGCTTCAATCCATTCGTTGGCAGAATTTCAAAGTATTATCATGAGTTATATCACAGAAACTTGCTATAACAATCTAACAACTGATGACCATGTGGGGACTTATACCAGTTTCAGTGTGTTTCATAAGCATTTTCTGCAATATAGATCAACGATCAAAGTGACTAATTTGCTAGTAGATAGAAAGATTTCATTTCTCTATAGTGTACCATTATCCACCAAATAAAATAATCTGAATGTAGGGAGTATAAGATTGTGTTAGACATACGAGCGCAATTGGAGATATATATTTAGCAGCAGTTGCACAAATGAGATGAACTTACTTTTACCATGAAAAAGGCTCACTCAATAGGAAGGAATTAACATCTGATATAGAGAAGATGCTGAAACTAAAATATGCTCATACAAAATAACACTAACCACTTTATAATAGCTAAAAAGAATTAAAGGATTTCTCTAGGATGTGCCATAGCTTGGGCCTACACTCTTCTCCTTTTTCTTTAATCTTGTAATAGATATCTTTTGGGCATTTCTCTTGCCACTTGGAGGATGGAACTTGGTTCATTGTAATTTTACATTTTTCTTTGTTTCCAGATTCTTTTGGGTTACAAATCTCCTCTAACATCCTTGACTGTACTCCCTCTCTTTATTTTTAAAGAAATTGGGGTACAATCAACCCCTCTTTTGGAGAAAACACTCCTTTTCTCCTCCTCCTCCACCCTTATTCTACTTCTCTCCCCATTACTCCCACCTCCTCACTCTTCTTTATCTCGGTAGAAATTTCATCTCATAACCATAGAAGAGATAGAGATATCAGAGAGATATCAAGAGATGGCAAACCACGAGCAAAGGTATGAAGCTAGACAGATCTATGAACAATTCTACTGTAACATGCAAGGAGCGCCATGTGATAAGGAAATGTTCTTTTACTCTCCAAGAGAAGTAAGTTTGACTTATTCCGATGGCGTGGGGCTGCATTCTTGCAGATGGGTGAAGAACGTAAAAGAAAGAAATTCCTTCCAAAGAAGATTAGTTAGAGAACTTAACAAGTAATTCCCTGTCATTGCTATGTCATTCTTTTCGTATTGGTATGGGGACTTTGAGTTCCTCAGATAGCTCACCTCTGACATTTAAATGTCCCTTCCTTTCCTAAAAGAATAAGAAAGAGAAAAAAAGGTAAAAAGATTCAGGTAACTTACTATGAAGCTTGTGACTCGAGAGGCATCACGAGCCTGAGTCTCAGAACTTTCAAAGGGCGCAAGCTGACTTCCAAGCATTGGTGGAATTAATCCAAATGCTGAATATGCTGGAGCAGTCTGAACAACTGAGAATTGAGAACCTCCTTGTGTCACTGCTGAAGCTTCCTTGGGCTGTTCATACTCAGGGACTACAGAATTGGTCAAAGAAGTATCAGCCTCCCCGCTTGATGGACTCTCTGGCATCTGAGACGATGACTGTGGATGTTCTGGATATTGATCTGCTTGAGCAGCTGAGGAAGCAATTTGAGTGCTGCCACCAAAAATAGAGCATAAAATGTAGCAATCATAGGCTTAAACAGAACTGCAGGTAGAAGGAATAGAACACTGGGAAATAGAATTTACATCCTAGAAGGCATAATTTTTAAGTGGAACATGGAATATTAAAGCGAACACTTAACAATGATGAGTGTCCATACTGCTGAGCAAGTTTTTTAGCATCGACACCACGGTGCAATCACCAATTTCTGATAATAGCATTCTAGGATAGAGGATAATCAACTGTTAAGGAAGAATATTTGGAATTCAACATCACTGCTTGATAACATTAGTAATATATCTAGATTTTTTTTCAAGGGATTTTTACTTTTTAGCCCCATAAAATTTTGAAAAGCCCTCCTAATTGAACTATTTTCTTAGAAGACCCCACAATTTTTGAATGTTTACAAAACCAGTCATGTGGTTGAGGAAAATATGAGGAAAATTCCATCTGCTCAACATCGTTGTCCACCATGCTCGCAGTCATTATTATGACGGACCAGATTGTTGCGGTGCTCTGGTCGTTGAGGACAATGGTGCCTTCAAACTGGCAGTCCACTGTGCTCACTCCCACAGTTAGCACCCATGGCATGCCACAGTTTTTGGTTCAAAGGTAGGGGCCGTCGTTCCCAGCAGTTTTGGAGACAAGGATGCCCTTCTCCTTGGCGAGGAGGCCCTTCCTTAAGTAGCGGGCACCGATGAAGCCAGATAGTCGCGCCTTGAAGCCATGGTTGGTGTTGTCATCGACAGATCATATGGGGGTCACCGGAGACCAAGGTTCGCCGACTCGTGGATCCGGATCGGATCGGGGGTGGCTAGAGACGAGTTGGATCCGATCCGACTCTGACCGACTCGCACAAGTCGGATTGATTCAAGCCAATGCAGGCTAGTTTTTTTTCCTAATTATAAACATCATACTCACGTCCATCGTTGATGTGAATTATTACAAGTCACATTTAGGAAAAATACTCAAATTTAATGGATTTAAATTTGTAAAAAAGTTAGTCTAGGATACTAATTGAGAGGAATTTAGTCTAGGAATCTCAATTTGCAAAAGAAAGTGGTATACCACATCTCATACAAAGTTAGAAACATCAAATCTCAATTAACAAAACAAAGTAGTACACCTAAACTAAAGAGAGTGGAACACACTTTATCGAGTCGGATCGCACCGACTCGAGCCAAACCGTAATTGGCTCGCACCGGATCGCAACGACTCATGTTCGTATCATGCGATCCAGCACGAGTCAGTCCGATACGATACGAGACGGCTCGATCCGAAAGCGTCCCAACCCGACTCGTACAATCTGCCCGCACCAGCGACTCGGGATTGTCCAGATACGAGTCGACTCGTACGAGTCGGCCCGATCCGGTATGATACGGCAAACCTTGCCGGAGACGGAAACGGCGGTGACAGATGGAATATTCCCTCACATATTCCTTATCTCAAACATCCGTTAACTACATGGGTATTTTTGTAAATATTCAAACATTATGGAGGCTTTTGAGAAAATAGTTCAATTAGGAGGGTTTTTTGTAATATCGAAAGTTTATAGGGACTGCAAAGTAAACATCCTTTTTTTCCAAATATACAAACCAACAAAGTCTTTCGCCAGGGATATTCTACCAAAGTATCTTTCACAACAAATGCCTTAGAATTAAGATAGAATTTGCAAAATAAAGGAATAACTAATGTCACTTAACAGCATCCGAGGACAGGAACTGAACACCCGAGGACCAAAAAATCATGTGCCAACAGACGTTAACACAACTGGCTAAAAAACTATTTGACAAGAGGAAAGTCATGCATCTGATGATGTGAATCTTCTAGGAAATTGACTAGAAAAAACAATAATATTATTCTTGGAAAATGCTAGAGAATAATTTTAGTTTAGCTATTTGGGAGGACCTTTTCATCAACCACTGTTACAGATTAATTGAGTTTTTTCCAATGCCGTGCAAGAAATGCATCTGCACCTGGCCTGAATCTCCCACCACTAGAGAAGGGTCTGGACTACCCCTTCCTCACTCACATTCTCTCAGCTTACCCTACAGCCCCCTCTGACAACATGATAGTAAGCATTAGTTTTTTTATCAGTTTGAAAGAAATACTCAGGGTATATCCAAGTGGAGACTGATGGCACTTAAACAAGAGTGGTAGATTACACATGCTATGCAACAAGGATATGTACACAAATGCATTTCTTGCAAAGCGAGTATGCAACTTGATCTGTGGCTGAAGTATAATGCTAAGAAACCAAAAATGAAAGAAATGACAAAGAGCATAAAATCAGATCTGAAACCAGAAACAAACCCACAAAGATAAACCAACTTGTGAGTTGTGAATAGGAGCACTAACATTTTAAGAAACAAATGACAGCTAAAATTTATCACCTCAAAGTAGGTTCTTCCATATTTTCTTCAGGTCCCTGAGATGTCTCAGTCAGTGGTGTGGAGCACTTATCACTATCAGCATCATTCAAAGACGTTGATCTTGTTCCTATTCCAAAACTAGCATCGAAGCTTCCAAAACTTAATCCACACCTCTCAGCTTCTGGGACTTGAAGATGGTTGGGAATGATAACATGTTGACTATCCGAGAAATGCAGCTCCTCTAGCTTCTTTTGAAGCACGGAAGTGACCTCCTCAGAAACTTGAGAGTTTTGCACAGGCCCAGACTGAGTGTCTGTTTCAACTTTGACATGTGCAGCATCAGATGTACCAACTTGCACAGAGATTTGGTTTAATGACTTTGGCTTCCACTCCTTGCTAGGACCAACTGTAGAAAACAAATTACCTAGTAACAGTTAATAAATTATACCAAAACACAAAATGCTAAGCCACAACATTAATCACAAGGTAGGTGGAATCAGATCAATATCAGATCAGCTAAATCCATCAATCCAGAGCAAGAAAGTGAATCAAATAATTTGCTTGATTTTTTATTTGAAAAATCAGGAAAAATCAACATAACACAGAAATATTTAAATCATATACATCAATCATAGAGATCAAAAGGGATCAAGCACATTCAAATCCCCTTCTTCGACTGTTCTACATTACCTTCTCTTCTTTCATCTTCTTTCACTGGAAAATGGGTCACTGGCACCAGAAAGTGGGGACCAGCCAGGGATCGCAACCTCGGGTCAAGAAACCTATCACAAACTGGGGATTTAGAACCCTAGTTTGAATGGCCATACTAGGGCTAGAATCAGCCCAAATAGGCCAGTCTGGATTGGATCAACCAATACAGGTGCCCGGCTCTGGCCCAGTACAACCTTGGCTAGTTTTTCTTTTTTTTCCCATATTTTCAGATTGGTTTTTCCTTCTGTATTTAATCTATGAAGACTCAGTTTAGCACCACTAAATGAAAACTTGTTTGAAAGTGGTTAGCACCACAAATTCATCAATGGAAAAAGAATACAAGTTTAAGGGGCAAAATGGACATGTGGAAGACGTGAGGGAGATCGAGACCCTCGCGCTATGGTTCTTTTTATTTCATTTTTTTTTATTAGACTTTGAGTACTTGGAATGAGTCCTCATGGAGTCCAGCATTTTGGCTCAGGTATGTGGATTCCCACTGACCTTGATCAATGGTAAATTACGTCGATCAAGTGATCGACAACCCTTGATTAACTGTCAGATGATGCCCTCTAAATGAAATCATGCATTAACATAACGCAAATCATGATTTAGATCAATTAGTCAGATTGCACTTTATTATGAAAAGGAACAAACACAATGTTCACTTGTATCCCTTTTAGGTGATCCTTGTACCCTTAGGCCTGATTTGTATAATAGGATGGCGTATTCGTCTTACCAGGAGTATTGGCTTTGGGTCCATAGATTTTGTATTCTAGGGAGAATGGTCTATTCTTGAATAAACAGGAATAAGCACTTGTATCCCTTTTAGGTGATCCTTGTACCCTTAGGCCTGGTTTGTATAATAGGATGGCATATTCGTCTTATCCGGGAGTATTAGCTTTGGGTCCATAGATTTTGTATTCTAGGGAGAATGGTCTATTCTTGAATAAACATGAATAAGCAATCTTACTAAAAACCCTCGAATTGCTTATTCTATCCCCGAATAAGCATTAATGATGGTTACTTTTGTATATTTTACTTATTTATTTATTTTATGTTATAATTTTTTTCTTATTCGAGGTAGAATAAGAATTCTCTAATCAAAGCAAATGTCTTACAGGACATAAGCAATCCCAGATTTCTTATACGTGAATATGTAATTCACGAAACAAACTAGGCCTTAGAGGATACACATTAAGTTCCTTTAAAGAACCGTAAAGGTAGAGTGTCAAAAGAATTGTGGATGTGATCATAACCATATCCAATAAGCATCCTTTAGGGCATGACCCCTTAACGGCTCTTAATGAACCATGCCAATGCCTCATTAAGTGTCCTTTTATTTAAAGGGTAAGGCACGATAAGTAACCTTTAAGAGTATGTCCTTTAATAGTCACAATCAACTATATCAATAACCTTTAAGTATCCTTTAACCTAAAGGCTATCGATAGGTCCAATTAAGATCCATTAAGGATGATGTCACCCTTTTCTCTCTCTCGGTTTGCCTATTCCTCTGTTCAGAACAGGGGAACCGTGGGTCTCCTCTGGACCCCTCTCTGCTGCCAGTTGCTTGGACTGCTGCCTTAGCTATTGTTGCTGCCGCTTGTGGTGTGCTTTGGTTCTACCGCTGCGTGCCGTTGTTGTTGAAGTTGCTGTTGCTTTTGCTATTGTTGCTGCTGCACGTGGGCTACTGCTGCTAGTGCTTTAGTGCTTCTTTTGGACAGCACGTGGGGGTTCCTTTGACCTTGGAAGAAGGCCCACAAGGTAAACCTTAGACCTTTATTTTATTCCTCGCTTATCATGCATGTATGTTCCTTGTTTTTCTTGACATCTTCCTTGCCTAGGGTAAACCCTAGGTTTTGTTGTTTTCTTCTTATTTTTTCCTCTTTATTTCGTGGATGTCATTCATATAGGAGTCATGTTTTGTATCTTTCAAAACATATTAAACAGGAGAAAAAAAAGGACCCCAAAAGGAATTCCACAAACAAAAATGCCCCATTTACAAAAGGATCAAAAAGCACCTTACAACAACAAAAAAAAAAAACACAAGGTGCCCAACCAATACCCCAAAAGAAAACTAAAAAAAGCTCTCAAAAGAACAAAAAGGGGCTAAGGAGGGACCAGGGAAGACTGACAAACAATAGACCTGCAGGAGCCATTAATCCACTCTAAAATCTTCTCATAGATGAAGGCGGCAATGAGATTAGCATGCCTACATTTGCCCTCGAAATATGACAGTTCCTTTACTGAGGTGATTGAAATTGATTTTTGCTGGACCAACAGGGGACCTTTATTGGGCCTCTAATTCGCTCTTACTGGACTGCTACTAGGTTCATTGGACTGGCCCTTTGTGGGCCACATAGTAGCCCTCGTTGGGCCAGGGCAGACCCATTGCCATACTCAGCAAAGTGCCCTACCCTCCTGCATTGACCAACCTTGAACCCATTGTTTTCAAGGCAATGCCTAGGCGACAAGGCGTTCCATGCCGCCCAAGGCGACCTGGCACCTAAGTGAGCAGCCCAATAAGGTGCTCGCCTAGGCCACCTTAAGGGCATCCAGCCTGCCTAAGGCCTGCACAGCCCGCTTTGTTTTGGAAACGGCCCACCTTCTTTTAGGTTTGCTTTAGTTATTATAAAAAAGTTGATGGGTATTTCTGTAAAACTTCTCATTCTTCATGTCAAAATGAGGAAATGGCGAACAAACTTCCCACTCATTTCCCACTTTCAATGGGATTCTTCTGCTAGCGCATAACATGTTTCATCTCTCTCACACAGTTGTTGGAAAGAATGGAATCTTGGATATATCTTATACTTTCTTTACATGTCATGATCATTTAACTAGTAAATTTCATATCTTTCATCTTCATTGACAAATACTCCTGAATTCTCATTGGTTTTTTCCTTATGCATTTGCTAATGTTTCTTAATGTTTGTTGTTTATTATATTTTTCCTTCTACATTATAGGTATATGTCAAGTGTTGTGAATGTCATTGCTAGTTTGCTATCCTTGTATATAAATAAAAATAGAATTTAATATGGTCAAAAATATAAATAGTAGTCCTCTTGAGAATATGTCAAGTGTTGGAGAAGTTGGTATCCTATCACGATAACATGCGCCTAAAGATCAAGCATATTCAGGAAAGACAAAGACTTGAACGACAGAGAATCATGGACTTTACTGGCAGACCAGATCAGATTGATATCGATGAACTGCAAGATGAAGAACACCCATTGCATTCTTGGGTGGAGATTAGAGCAGCCAGAGATGCTTAACCTGAGTTTGATCCTCATAATCGAAGTTGGATAGGAAGTGAATTAGATGAAATAGTTGCTCGAGATCCTGAATTTCAAATAGTAGACGAAAGAGGTATATCTATTCCTTAGAGGCGTCAAAAGTCAGCCACACTGTCAAACACTGCTAAAGTTTCTGCCTCTCAGCCAGCACTCAAGAGATCAACTACTCAGGTAGATCCACAAAGAAGAAAGGACAAAGACCCATCAAGAACTTCATTATAGTCATCTGGCAAGAAAAAGAAAAAACAATCAAAAAGAAAGTCTAAACAACGAGTGGACTCGTCGGAAGAAGAACAAGGAGGAGACACAACTAGAGTTCAGCAGACTGGAGAGACACCTGAGGACACCCCAACCTTACCACCTTATTTGGCCAGCATGTATGAAGCAGAGAAACAAACCTACGGGCGTAAAAGAAGGCAGCTAGCGAAAATAAGCCAAGTGAAGAGTGATGACTCCACTCATGAACAATTAGATGATGGTGATGGTGATGGTGATGGTGATGGCGATGGTGATGGTGATGGTGTTGGACTATCAGGAGGTTGTAGACTTGAGAGCAGTTATTCAAGATACGAAGGTTACTCCGCACCTCCGACTCATTATGAAGGAAGCCAAGGCTAAAGACAAAGACAACAAGGGGGACTTGAAGGCCAACAGAGACAAGCATAATATGATTCACCCAGCTGGGAATATGGATTTTTTTATCCACCCATTTTTCACTCCCCTACATTGTCGTATTCAGACATCAGCAACACTACCCCCGACCTCCACCTATTCAATATGGCATTTATGTCCCTCCAGTACAATCAGGATAAAACCCAAGTCAACAAGCAAACACACCTCGAGATATTCATAGGGGATTCGAAGACCTCGCTAGCTCCTTGTTTGGATATGGATATCCAGCATATATGCTGGCATATTATGGGCCGACAGCTCAAACTTATGAGCTGAATGATGAAGGATCACAAATGTGATCTTTCTAAGGTATTTTTTATTAATTTCATATTAAATAGTTCATAATATGTCTTCTTTAATTAGTGCACAACAATAATTATTAACGAGTTATTTATCTTTAATGTTCATTTTTTATGGATGTGCATGATTTGCATTCATTTTCATTGTACATTCATTGAATAATATGGTGTACATTTTTTCTTTTTTTTCTTTTTTCTGATTTTTTATTAATTTTAATTATTTTTTTAATAGGGCCAATCCGGATCAACCCGCCTTCATCAAGATTGGCCGAATCCGGATCGGATCGGATCAGGGATCGATGGGTCCCCATCCCGGACCCAACCCAACCCAGAATTCCATGATATGGGGAGCAAGAAATGTAAGGATCTTCAGCAAGAATTATAAGTCCGTCAAGAGTCTTTTTTTCTTTTATTTGCGAGAGAGTTAAGGAGTGAGGCAATTTCTCGGGTTTTATACCTACCTCTTGGCCCACTCCTTTGTTGGCCTTAAAGAGATAGAGTTGCTGACGCCTACTTGGTGTCCTTTTTGTATATGTATTTTTTGTGAGCACTACTAATATTATACTTGTACATCCCTGTTTTACTAATACACTTTTGTGGTACCATCCACTTCAAAAAAAATCAACAAGGATGTTTCTATAAGATTTCTGCACCTTTTAATCAAATCATAATCAGCAAAGATAGGCCAATTCATAAGGGAATCAGCCAATCTGAGTCCGATTCAGCCAATTTCAGTCTGATTTGGCCGATTCACCCAAGTCAGTCTGATTCCAATTTTTCCTTTTAAAATTTTTCTAATTGATATTCCTTTTTTTTTTCCCAAGTGGAATCGGTTTTGGGGCATAAAATTGGATCGGCCACTGTCAATCCCGATCAAGATCGGTCGATTCTAATCTGAATCGGCCAATTGCGATCCAAATCGGCCAATCCTGCATTCCATGACATCGTGCTACTTAGAATATGTGTCAAAGTCAATGCATGTAGGCTCCCGGTTTTAATGGACTTCACAGTCCAGAGTTGGGACAATGACCGAGGGGTGGTAGCCAAGAACTTTGATCGGGAGACAACCTACTCGTTGACTTAGTTAGGGGTGTTCACTATTTGGTTCAAACCGATAATCCAAACCGAACCAAACCAAGGTTTGGTTTGGTTTCAAAACTAATTTGGTTCAGTTCGGTTTTCAAAAGCCTCAACCCGGCAAAACCAAACCAAACTACTCAAACCAAATTTTAAAAAATATACTTATTTCATTTGTGTGTTAATCATTTCACATGTTATATGGACCTTCCCTTTTGGGTCCTCTTGTGGAACGAATGCAGGCCAACAAACCACATAAGTGTTCCATATACACACAAGTCTAACGGGTGTTGCATGGAACTTACAGCATAATATATAGAACTTCACCATCCTTGCTATCTCTCATTTACTGATGTAGGACTAAACCAGGCACCCAAGAGATCCATAAGAGGGGTAAAGAAACGAAACAAGGTGAGAGAAAGAGGTGGCCTGCAGGAGTCGGAGAACTTTCTGCAGCTGTTGATTTTATATTGGGGTACACCACGTGGATCCAACTACAGCTGGTGCCCCTGGGCGATGGCACTGTGGTGTTTGCCATCGTTCCGTTTCGCCACGATCCTTCCCAGCAGCAGAGAAACAAGCAGGAACGGGCCCAGCCCTAGCAATGGAGGGTTGAACTCTAGGAAGAGAAGACCCCCACCTGATCTCCACATCCCGTCGCCGCCATGGATCCTCCTCCCACGGGAAGCTCTGCAGTCAGCATTGGGAGAAGGGAGAAACTTGTAGAGGCTGAGAGAAGACGGGCTTGGTTTCTCCTACTTAGTCCGATCTCGGGAACGCAAGGAAAGGAAGAACATGAGAAGACCTACAAAGTTGATCCTGCACATGGGCAAGCACGCTCCAATGGCCCTCTCCAGTTCGATCCTGTGTATATCCGCGGGAAAAAGAGGCCAGCTTACTGTAAGTTATTATTGATATACTTAAAATAAAATAATACGTTGGTTCAAACCTAACCAAACCAAAATAAACTGAATTTATCGGTTTGGTTTGGTTTGGTTTTCAAGAGCCGTTCAGTTTGGTTTGGTTTGATTTGAGAAATTTTTTGTGTAAACCGACCCATGACCGGTCCTAGACTTACTGACTGCTAGTTTTCTTTTGAGTTTAAAATGAACCAAGACAGTTGTAAAGGCAACCAACATTGATATGACTTGATTGGCCCAGGTGCAATTATGGTCCTATAGCCGTCAATAGATGCCTTTGGGGGTTGGTTTGTTGGTGTTGTGTGTTATCCCTATTGAGTCCAACAATGAAACACGAAATTTTATTTCAGGTGATTGATCGCAATGGAGAGTGGTGTGGGGTTCTCAGCTCAATGTTGCAGTATGTAATGACCCGATCCAACCATTGTTAGGTGTTGTCCGCTTTGGGCTATGCCCACATGATGTTGTCCCCAAAAGTCACCTCACAAGTTATGGATCTAAATCCCATATATATGGCACAGCAATTTTTTTTTGTTTTCCGATGTTAAACTAATCCAGTTCATCTTTGCCCCAGCCCTCAGACATAGTGGTGGCCCGCATCATGGTGTTACGTACTGCCATCCCCCAAGTAGCCCTCTCCTAGGGATGGCCTTTTTCTCCTATCAGGCCCATGACTTGTGCAGTACAATGTGGGCTGGTTCAGAGACGAACCACGCATAAGTCGGTGGGCCTATAGTGACCCAATCACAAGCTGGGTAGGAGGAAAGGGCAACTTATGGGCTGGCAGTACGTAACGCCGCAATGTGGAGCTATCACTATATCTGGAGGTTGCGGCAAGGATGAAGAGGATTAACCCAACATCGAAAAATGAAAAAGTTGTTGGCCATATATGTGGGATTTGGATCCATAACTTGTGAGGCACCTTTTGGAGATAAAACCGTGTGGGCTTGGCCAAAAGCAGACAATACCTCAACAATTGGATCGGATTGTTATACAATATGCCTTGTTCACAAGTATGGCCAACAGCCTTCAATAATGACGATAATGCTTTTCTTTTCAGATATGTACTTAAATTCTTTCAAACTATGTATCCTCTTTTCAATCAGGGACCATACACTTTTAAATTGTTCTGTGCACAGACATGGGTTGTAGCATGTAATTTTTTAATTCCTACTGTGCTTCCACTATATTTATTGCATGTTAGTATAGTCATAGGCTTGCACATGCCTCCCAAATTATGATAACTAAAAGGACATGCTCCAATCCTTGTAAGATATTGTCCACTTTGGGCCCCATAATCTCGCATGGTTTCTCCTTAAAAGGAACCTCACAAGTTATGTATTTGAGCCCTCCATATATAACCCAGCGACTTTTCCCCATTTTCCAACATGAGACTAATCTGGTTCATCCCCCCACAATGGTGACTCCACACCATAGCATCTCCACACTGCAGCCTTACATATCATTGTCCCATGGATAGCCCTCTCCAACAAGTAGTCATGTTCTCCAGCACAGCTCGTGACTAGACTATCATAATAACAGAGTTAAGCCCAGGTAATGATACAGATTAGTTGGGTTACCGAGTATCGGATAACATGGATACCAAATCACCACATCCCCCTTCCCACAAGAGGGTAGGAGTTCTTTATCTGATTCTTCATGGAGATCACCACTCACAGGGGACAATTTCAAATGGAGAAGGGATGTGTCAACATGTTTTCATGGTACACAAAGGGACATATTAATCTACAAACAGACACTGAATATGTGCTCTGACCCTGACTGCAAATACTTCGAAAATGGCAAGAAGTCACAAAAGAAACTAACATCCAGAAGGACTCAACACAAAAGCATGGGTAAGGCTGCATTCATTTTTAATAGCACTAACTTTTTCCACCTGCAACTTTTCTCATATCGTCTGCAGACACTCATGTCTTGTCCCACCTCACTTGTTAGGAGGATCCGCATGAATTGGAAATCCCCTCCTTCCCTCCTGCTATGGTACCTGACTATAAGTTCAGGTCTTTAACTCATAAAGGAAAGACAACGATATCTGCTGAGCAAACTTTCAGAGGAGGGGGGGCAAAGAAAAGGACACGACTAAACATCTATTCATGTTTTTCCACCACAACAGAATAATTTTCACAGCACGTTGTAACCATGGTATCCAAGACTGTTGCAACTGCACAACCATCATAGAATCCAAAATAGGAAACAAAACAAACAATTAATTAAGCAAAATGAATTCTGAACGGTAGACGCATTTACCTTTCTGAGGACCAATTACTTGTGATCTGCTTCCAAAATTTGACGATGGCTTACTGCCTGATGAGCCAGATTGGAAGGTTGAAGATAAAGGTTGAGGTGCACCAGAGAGATGGCTCACCTCTGGAACCTGAGATTGGGTTGGCATATTCCCCTGAATAGAGGAGCTGACCATTGGAGATGTCTTTTTGCTTGACATCTCAGAACCAAACACCTCACAGGATGCAACTTTGTTACTAGCTACTTCCACAGATGTTCCTTCGCTTCTCACATCACATTTGATAGCAGCACGCCCTAAACCTGAAACATCCATTTCAAGAGAGGACACCAGTGCAGCATTGGCATCAGACGCATGGACTCCAGAGTCAGATGGAAATTGATCCGACATAGGAGTGGGCTGTCCGTGGGCCGTGCTAACTGTATTTGCAGGGCCACTTTGAGTACCAACAGGTGGTGGCAGTGAACACCCATCTTTGGTAGTTGCAGCACTTGAACTCTCTTCTCCCAAGGAGAAACCACCAACACCAGGCATCCGTGATCCAGATCCCTGGGAAGAACTCACATGCGCTACTTTTGTTGGAGCATTGGCAATTCCAGACACAGAGCTGACAATGACAATATACATATCAGTTACATTGCAAGCAGGTATAACATTTTGCCAAAAGTAAAGTTACATAAGGAACCACCCCTGAACGGGGAAAAAAAATTGTTCACCATCCATAAGGCAAAGCTTAAATGGAGCAACACTGCTCAGACTATATTTGACTGGGGAAAAAATTGTTCACCATCCATACGGCAAAGCGCAAATGGAGCAACACTGCTCAGACGATTGACTGCAACTGTTACCTAGCATGTTTCATGCAAAAGATGTCATCTAGACATTTGAACACTGTGCATGGTTTCCCCTCTCTTCTGATATCCCTGAGATCTCTCAAGAATCTCTCTCTCCAAGGGTCCCATACCAAGATCAAGAATAAGACAAAGACAGTAGAAGAATAATGGGAAAGAATAGGATTAAAGAGAAGAAGAAGAAGAAGAGGAGGAGAAGAGATGAGAATGCCAATAGAGGGGATGAGGATGATAAGAGAGTAGGAGCTTTCCAAGACACCAAGATACTATTGAGATTCAATTAAGCAATCCTTGAGGATGTCCAAATATATTTTTGCATTGTCTTATTATTATTATGTTAATGTGAAACCATACCAAATGGCTAAATGCATAAAATTTAAAGGCTATTTAAGATATCATGATTTATGTCCATTGCTCAAATCTCTCTTAGAGGTATCCTCTCTTCAGCCTTCCGAGATGATGCCGAAACCCAATAATGTGTTCTTTATATGTGTATATTTATATGTATGTTATTTGTATGTGCATGTATACTGGTAGCTGTAGGTGTATATGGTTGTGTATGTGTAATTGTAGGTGCATCATGTATGTGTGTATAGGGTTTATCATCTATGTCCTGAGATTTTGTCCCAATCTCCCGAGATTTTACAAAGATCTCTTTGAGATCTATTCTCTCTGACCCCCCCCCCACCCCCGAGATGAAGCCGAGATCCAAGATGGCAAACATTGATGCTATGACATGAACTGGAAGGTGCATGCAGTATTTGGGGTTTGTGTGGAGGGGACGATGCATCTCAAGAAACTGTCAAAAGCATTTTACAACAGGAGCAGAATATATATGCAGACTCAGGGACACTGAATGCCGGAGGAAAATAGAAGTTCTTGTTTGGCGGATAGGGGACAACAAATAAAAATATGGAGGATCTAACATTCACCAAAATTAAATTACCATGTCCAGTAGAAGTGCAGGTTTAGGATACCCTGAAAAAAAAAAATCACTCAGAATACCTGAGCAAAAATGCAACATCTTGACTACTGACTAGCAACAGCAAAACTAATGCCAAGGCTGTAGACTGTAGTCTGGCATAAATATTGAACAACTGAATGACAGGTGTAATAATAGCATTCATACATTTTTATCATTCACAAATGAAAAAGATGGGACATTCTCAACTCCATCACACGTGCCTGAATAACACCTCCACTCCTAATGAGATCATTTTTATCTTTTTAACAACACCAAACTGGTCATACAATTTCAACTTAAAAAGGGGGCAGACTCTCAACCACACCAAACCAGAAAACCTTTACTGGCTACCAGGCAGGCCCTGATAAATATAAATGGTCCATGATTTTTCTATCTGGCTTTTAGTTGGCGATCTAGAAGATATTACTCTCCTTCAGTTTGGAAAGTGACGATTTTGAAATTGTAGTTTTCCTTCTTTCGGAACTACTCTCTCGTGTTTTTATGCTTACCCTTATTGCTAATTATGTTTGCTCCCTCTTTGCCTTCATTCTCTTCATCATTTTTTATGTTCCTTCATTTTTTTTCCCATTTACCATTTTGCCCTGTTCATATGTGTTTTTGGTACATATGTTATCGTGATGCTTTTACATTTCTAACTGTTGATACTCAAAAGAGTTTGCTTGTAATTTGCATGCTTATATTTCAGGTGTTGTTTAAATAAAATGGAATTGGTTAAACAACATCAAACGCCAACAGAGGACATCATATTTGCCAATTATGCAGATATTTACTTTAAATTAGGTGTTTTTTGAGCTCAAAACTGATCGACCAGATTTAAATATTATTTAACAAATAGAACTTGTCTGGTTGTCTTCAAACTTCTATAAACCACAAATGTTTACATAAATAGCCGAAATATAGGCACCTGTTTTCATGGAATGCAGAATCGGCCGATCCCGATCCGGATCGGCCGATTCGGATCGGGATCCGGATCAGGATCGGCATGTCCCGATTCGGCTGATTCCGGCCGATCCTAGCCGATTCCAGTCAATCCCGGCTGATTCCGGCCGATCTGATCCCGATTCGGATCGGATCAGCGGATCCCGATTCAGAGACCCGATCCGACTCGGCATTCCTTGCTTGTTTTAGACCCCTGACTAGAATACCAAGGCACTTAACAGTTGACAGTCAGCTAGGCACTTTAACACCCATAGAATGAGGAACTACCTAGAAATAGATGGCCAAAAGGGATTCTATTTCAAGAGTAAAGCTGTTGAAAAACAAAGCCTCGCACTAAAGTTTGTGTGTAAATTCACATAGGGAGAAGAAATACATACTGAATTAGCACAGACAGAAGGGGATCTTATTCATTTGTCAGCTTGTCTAATTCACTCTTCAGTCTGCCTTTACAATCAGAGATAGATCTAACTTATCAAAATCCATAAACAAGTGCTAGACATTTTGAGCCCATCTATGACTGATGGAAACAGCATTCTCTTGCTCCTGTTTGTATGACAGGCTAATAATTACACTTGATCGCCAAAAGGTATTATGCCTCAAAGCATCATTATGTACCATCTGCAACTTAGACATACTAAGTTACATAGATTTGTAATTACTCATATACAACTTTCTTAAGTAACTGCTCTTACATAAAAAAGGCTATTATGTCTCAAAAATACCATGAACCCAACTGCCAATATCTTTTCTCCAAAAGAGAGCAAATGAATATCTCACATCCAATATATGTTAGAAAATAAAGCATGGCTCATACTTGCGTTACGATGATATTGCAGATAAAACTTATCCAGAAAGCATCATGGGCACTAATATACATATAGTCTTAGGCTGTGTTTGACAACGCAGGTTGAGGATATGTGAGACTCCCATCTGATTAAAATCCTTTGATTTTGAAAAAAAAAACTCTTTGTCGGATTTGAAAATCTTTAGGGAAATCTTAATTTGAAAAGAGAATTTTAAGTTTTGAAAACATGTTCTCTTTTCTTTTAGGCAGACTTTTAGGATTAATCCTTAAAGTCTGGATGACTTCTGGATCGACTGTGGATCCGTGTTCTTAACCTCTCCCACTGACCTCGGTCAGTGTTAATTACATCAATCAATGATTGGTAACCCTTGATTAACCATCCAGATAAGACTTGAAGCAAACAGATAACAAGCAGAATTTAAATACAGCATACAAGTCATTTTTTGTTCTTTTTTTAAAAAAAAAGAGGGGTCCATGAGTATCCTTTAAAAGATACTTAAAGGATCTTGAAATTTTCACAAAAGAGTGAGTATCTTTGAGGAAGATTCTTGAAAATTATCCTTTAAATATCCTTTAAAAGGATGAAGGATTATTTAGATTATTTTAGGTCATTTAACCAGTATAAATGAACCATGACTTAATGATTAATCCACCAGTTGGAAATAACCACTTTAATTAATTATTTACCTTATTGATATAAATGAACAAAGAATTATTCTTATTGGTCCATCTATAAATAAGATAATCACGACTTCGTAGCCTGACCCCCAATTAGGACAGAACCATAGAAGGCACTGATTATACCCATTGATATGGATGAATTAATAAATATAACATTTGGTCACTCTACCAATAAGAGTGAACCATTGATCAAGTGATCAGTCCACCAATAGGATAGAACCACTAAGTTTAGGCCATTCAACCAGTATGAATGAACCTGATTTTTTCCTCTCTTTTTTTTTTTAAGTTCAACCAGTTGGTATGGGGAAGCCATATTGTTCTTTGATTGATTTTTTTTATGATCAATTCTCCAATTTGGAAGAGTTATGTTGTTTTCTGATTTTTTATTAAGCTTTAAATTATTTTAATTTTTGTTTTCTTCAGTTAAGTTATTATAATTATTATTTTAGTATGACCAACCAACCAATATAGAAGAAACATTTTCTTATTTTAAGATTTCTGAAATTAAATTATTTAATGAATGACCAACCAACCAATATAGAAGAATCATGATAAATTTCAATTTTTATGTTTTCTGAAAAAAAAAATTAATTAAATGAAGAATCATTTATTTTCTGTTTTAAGAATCTTTTGATTTTCTGTAATTTGATTTTCTGTATTTTTTAGTCTTTTAATTTTCTGAAATTTCATTTAATGGTCTACCCAACCAATATGGGAGAACCAATTATTTTCCTTTTTTTGTTATCTTTTGATTTTCTGAAATTTTTATTTAATGGCCTACCCAACCAGTATGGGAGAACCATGATGATTTTTTTTATGTTTTCTGAAAATTTTAATTAAATGAAAAAACCATTTACTTTCTGTTTTTAAAATTCTTTGGTTTTCTAAAATTTGATTTTCTGTCCTTCTTTTTTTTTAATCTTTTGATTTTCTGAAATTTTTATTTAATGGCCTACCCAACCAATATGGGAGAACCCTTATTTTAATTTCTGTCTTTTTATTTTCTGAAATTAAAGGCCTACCCAACCAATATGGGAGAACCCTTATTTTGATTTCTGTTTTTTTTATTTTCTAAAATTAATGGCCTACCCAACCAATATGGGAGAACCCTTATTTTAATTTCTGTCTTTTTATTTTCTGAAATTAAAGGCCTACCCAACCAATATGGGAGAACCCTTATTTCGATTTCTATTTTTTTTTCTCTAAAATTAATGGCCTACCCAACCAATATGGGAGAACCCTCATTTTGATTTCTGTTTTTTTTGACATAAAAAAAAAAATCTAATGGCCATTCAAAACATGCGAATGGACCATGTTTAACTAATACATGAAAACATTATAAGAAATGAAATCTATATTGAACATCCATTCTTTTAAAAAAAAAAAATACAAGCCTTGGGGATCTTTCTGCAGAAATCCCTCAGTCTCTCTTTTTTAAAAAATCCCACGCCAGCCACCTGGATAATCCTCCTCTCTCTTTTTTCTTGCTCTCTGTGTATGCAGAAAACTTGGGGGTTGCTGAGATTAGGCCCCGTTTCTTTTTTGGGATCCAGAGCCCTGGAGTAGCTTGGAGCAGGGCTGGAGCAAGGAGGCAGCTTTGGGGGATCTTGGACGCTGGAACTCAGCAGCCTTGGGGCTCTTCCTTTCTTGAAATCCAGCCGCTTCTTACTGCTGCTATGGGGGGCGGTTACTGTAGCGCGGTACTGTAGCTACAGTACCCGCGCTACAATAAGATAAGGATGAGAAGGAGAGAGAGAGAGAGATGAAGAGAGATAAGGATGGAGGGAGAGGTTGGTTGAGGATAAGGATGGGAGGGGGATGTGGATGAAAGGAGTTGGAGATGGAGAAGGATAGGGATGAGAAGGAGAGGGGATCGGGTAGAGATGGAGGAGGGGAAGCAGGCTGCGGTTACTGTATATTTGAAGTTTGTTTTCTCCCTGTTGCAGGTTTTGGAGGTATGAATCCTCCTCTTTTTTTTTTTGTAGTGTCTTTGTGTACATCTTGAAATCTGCATACACTCTTTCCTTCTTGTTTGTTTCTGTGATGACTTTACATGCATCCTAAAATCTGCATGCATCTCCACATATCTATACATGCATGCATATAGATCTTTTGTTTGATGCATATACACATACATATGTAGATAGGTTTGTAGATTTTTTGGTTCAACAGGATAGCTTCTAATGATACATGGGGCACAAGGGGAGGACAAGAGGAAACAAGGGCATTAAATGCACACCTTTTTAAATCCAAGGTGATTTTCCCAACTTCCAAGTTAGAGAGAGATGAGAAGAAAGAGGGAGAGGAGAGAGAGAGAAAAAGCTCACATAAAGGAGCTTTTGGAGCTTTTGAAAAATATAGTGGGCCCATAAATCCCCTACAAGTCAACAGTTAAATTGTTACTTTTCAACCTCTCATCCCAAACATGGCCTTGTTTATCCGAAGTAAAATAAAATTCACTTTTACCATTATGGTTTCAAAGCAGAACCCTTCTTTTAACCCAGTGATAGCACTGTACAACTGATGACAAAGAGAGCATTTGTGGCCTTCTTCATGGTAAAGGATGTAACAGCAAAAGATGTATTACATCAAGTAATCAGCAAGAGAAAAACTAGATTGGACATCTACAGAATACCAACTCTATAAGTTCGACATCAACTTCCACGGTCACCCCCGAACGATGAGAACAAGACAGAAAATGAGATAGATGACAGAAATCACAACTATTGCTCATCATACAATGGGGATCCTGATGGGCCACAACTATTGGGCCATAAGTGGAAAACAAATGAGCAAACTATAAATCCATTACAGACTGTTAATGGGACCATATAGGTAGGCCCTTATTGGCCAGCTTAACAGGCTGATAATGGGACTGCTAGTGGGGGTGGGGACCGGCAGCAAGAATGGAACCCCAAAAATGAGTTCCCATCAGCAGTTTAGGAAACAGCAAACAAAGAAAGCTCCCTCAATGCCTTCAGCAGCCGGTTCGAGGATCAGGGACAGAAAGGAGCAACAGTCCCATTGGTGTTACCTTAACATAAGGTAAGGTCATACTTCCCTTTTCACTATTTACTTATTTTTGGATTTCTTTGTGGGCTCTGGGCTAGAAAATGATGAAGAAGCAAGGGGTCGCTATGGCAGTGTGTTTTCTTGAAATATAAATGCAAGATTTTATGATTTTCCCATGGTTTTTAGACTCTTTCACAATCTCGTGGTTCAAGAAGCATGGTATGATCAGGGTTTACATTATAAATAAATAAAGGCATGCATGGTGTGTTAATGATGCCCATCATGTTAACCCTAGCCACTAGATATGGAAGATGCTGTTTGTGCCAGACCTTTGTGCTCATGCTATTTAATGACCCAACCGTCTTCATGTTTTAATGTTAATTGTTGCATCAGAACATGCATAAGATAGATAACTGGACAATTGTATAGCCTTATTTTTGCCCCATAAGACAGGAAATTTCATTTAATCCCTCAAGCTTTAAGCATTTTATTTAAAACCTGTAGCTTATAAAAAAATGAGAAAACATCTCATATCCTCTTACAAATGAGAGACCTTACACATGCCGGGACATTACACACAGCCCAATTATCACTGATGTGGTCTCCTCTACTTCAACTTGACTATTGATATTCTTTAAGATTTCAAAACATGCACCATTATCACACTGATGACACTGTGCTACATATGCATCCATACATGTTTGTTTCGTGATCAAGCAAGGAATGTGAAATGTAAACAACTAGAAATGATCCATAAGCACATTAATGAAACTGATCTATAGAATTTCAAGAACAGTATACCATGCTAATCAAAACATCTAAATAAACGCATATTGTTATTAAAATTAACAGATAGTTTGTCCTTTGTCCTGCAAAAGACGAATCAGACAATAGCCACTTTATAAGACTCAAGGAAGAGGGAAAAAACGAAGTAGAGATACCCTGCTGCCAAAATGCCTGCTTTATTCTCTGTCTCTTGTGTACCATGGGAAGAAGGGGATGTGGTTGCCTTTTCAGTCACTTGGATGACCCTTTCTTCCTTTCCAGCGATGCCCCCAGCATCTGCCAAAAAGAAATAAAGAATATGCGAAATTCATTTTCAGGCCTTACACTGACATCTGTTCTCCCTTTTCATGAAAACAATCAGATCTTCAATGGTCGAAGTCACAAAACAAAGTTGCATGTGAGAACAGCAATTTGAGCCATGATTTGCTGGCTTGAAGCAACTCATGAACTGAAGTAAACTTGCTTTTCGAGGCTGTAAGACCCAAGGTGGCCCTAGAGAATGGATCCTACCAGTCAGGTCGAAAATTTATTTTTATTTTGAAAGTTTATTTCCCAAACCCTTTCCTTCTCATACTCAGACAAGACTGGCCCGCACATAGCACAGCCAGGCCTGCTTGCTACAGACTGCCTTGCACATGGTGCAGTTTGGTTTGCCTGCTGCATGGGCTGGCACTGGACATCTACTGAAAAGCTTTGGCAAACATAAAGAAGGCAAGATATACTGCACTCAAAGATCCAAGCAACCAAGCATATGCCATCAATACAATAACAACATGATGAAAAACTTCTAATCAGATGGAAACTGTAAATTAGTTAAGTAAACATATACCCTGAGATAGGTACCGAGAATAATAACCCCCTCTACCACCTCTAGTCCCCCGCCCCTGCATCCCTGGTTTCCACCGAGAATCAGTTGGCTCCCTGTTGTTCAAGTTCTGCAGAGATGAAAATAGTCTAATGTGATAAACTGATTCACACTTTGAACATAATAAAAAAACATGATTAGCCAAACTGATTCACACTTTGAGCATAATAAAAAACATGATTAGCCTTATCTTTGTTCACAAAATCTGATCGAGAAGAGTGAAAACCCAAAGTTCTTTCAACCTCGAAGTGTGATAGAAGTCCTAAAGGACATAATGAAGTCATGAAAGTTTTTAGAAATTTAGGAAGCAAGAAAGCTTTAGTCGGTGTCTGAAAGGCCATGAACTTTACAAGACATACACAGCCCTTGCTGACAACAGGCCCAATGATACTGTAAAGTCAACTCACAGAAAAGCTGTTCTGCTTGTCATACTAAATACAACATTTCTGAACACCCTGATAGAAGCCATTGAAGCAAATCTCCATCTACCAACTAAATGCAGGTACACGGGGCTAAAGAAGGTGCTATTTTTTTCTTTCCATTATAAGGGAACAGCTCATAGAAAATACATTCTCTTCAATGAAATTGTGGAAGAATCCGCTTTTTAAAAACTTATAGAAATTATATTTATAACGTGCAGAGATGTGATGGAAGCCTTGAATAACATTTTTCAAGCTGAGTTATACTACATATATGGTGGAACCACAGTCTTCTTAAAGGTTCATTGTGATGGAAAACAACATCAATGAAAAAGTTCTACTTGTTACCAAGTCAACCTTGTTGTGACGGTGTGACTGTGACTTGGTCATATTTGGTCCTACACTGCTGCAACCACCATGTAAATTGGGTTAATCATGACCCAAAACAAAAGGTATAATTCTTGAGTATCATATGTTGAGTAAGAAATTCAAGCATAACTCGTTACTAATGTTGAGAGCTAAACAATGGGTCACTCACATACCAAAGGTGTGGGCAACTAGGGATGTAGGTAGAATAGTGTTCTCAGTGTGCTCATGAACAGCTTCAATTAATAAAACTTTAGCTCAGCTCGTTTACTTCGTTAAATGACTTAGACTCCTTTAATAAGTGAGGTAAGCTTGAACATAAGTGGGCTTTACTCATTTACGTTCATAAATAAGTCTGAATATGTTAATTTGATAATTCTTTAATGCTATTAACATGTCATTTAGAAACATTTTTATCTTGTTTAATAGCTTAACTAACATGCAGTAATAAGGGACAAATGGGAACTTTTGAGTCCTTTAATAGGTCAAACAGGCTCATGAATATTAAAGGAGCCAAGCCCATTTAGTTTTCAGGTAGCTTGAATTGGAGGCAAACTTAGTGAACAAGGCAAGCTTGAACAAATCAAGGGTTGGCTTGTTTAATATTCAAAGAACCAGAGATCAGCTTGAACTTAGCTCAGTTAATTATTGAACCAAGACTGAACAAAGCAAAGCTTGGCCTAGTGCAGCTTGGCTCATTTTACATCCCTACGGCTAAATTTTTATACCAAACTAGGGATTTTTTTTATAGGCATCAAGCTTTATCGGAGGCTATGCATTTTCCTTCCATACCAAAAGGCAGGGACAGTTCCTTTCCAACCTAGAATAAACCATATGTATGACAATTGCAAATAAAACAACAGGCAAAATGCTAACCCAGAAGTTTGGACATAATGATCAACCCACGAGTGTAGGAATAGTAAATTTGATGAGTTGATGTTTACTAATCCACTGAGACCTATAGTCCATATTCATAGCAGAATGCAGCATACCTCAACAATATATGTTTCCCATTTGTGAGACAATGCTGAAAGATTCCAAAACATACCAATGGATAGTTGCCGCAAATTATTTCATGAGTCGCATACCTCTTTTCTCCTGTCACGTTTCCTCTTGACCTCGTGGAAGGTGTCTGCACAAGAAGGCACTTGTCACCATTGCACTCAATTTATTTAGTTAACATACACAAAAAAAAAAAAGTTGTCTAGTTGATATTGCATGATCCTTCATCTATAGCTTTTTTCTGATCTAAAATAAGCACTATATTCTCATAAGCTCATACAATTATTAGAACAAGAGCCAAGAGGGAAGAATTGACATGACAAGAACTAGGAAACAGAAGCAACATAACACGTGCACTTAAAATGTGCAGGCTATAGAAGTCTATGTGCTGGTGAGATTTCACTCGTTAAAGAAAAAAAATCTTGTGAATTAGATAAACAACAAAGAAAGGATCAAGCAAACGAAGAGTTATAAGCACTTCTACTGACATACTCAAGGTACCACCAAAATGTACGAATTTTATACAAAGCAGAGGAACAAAGCGACACAAACAACCAAGAAAGACATCCAATATCCAGAAATTAATCTAATCTTTCGCAGTGATATTACCACCATCACATGACAAAATAAATGTTTTGTACAGTCTATCTCTCCGGCACGAAGTTCACACTTCTCACAGTGAGTCAGTCAGAAACAAGGAATGTACTTAACACCACATCCAAAAAGCATCACTAAATGCTTCCTATAGTTAAGAATGGGCTCACGAATGAACTGATACTGATGGAGGGTACGCACAAAGTGTAAATACTACAGGAAGCACTTAGAGATGGAGCGTACGGACCAAAAGTACAGTCGGCTAAGTATACTTCACCGGTCATCTCTATGTGCAATTTATAGACGATATAAGATATGCTCACAGCATGATCCCATGCCAATTATATGAAATCCAAAAAAAAGAAAGCAATCACACGGAGTACTCTGAACAATCCACAGGTGACATTCGACAAATCAGCAGCTGAAATGTGGAACATTAAGACTTCCATACACCTAAAGGAAAAAATGCACAATTATATTGTACGCATACCCATCCCCGTAAAGAAGGCTAAAGCGCCCGCCAATACAAATAGATAAAGAAAGACACTTCAGGAAACCTCACACAACTCAGAACAAGGAAAGTAAGCTACCAAAATCTAGCAAATTTCTGTGCATTTAAACTTCCAAGTAGCCAAAGCCCCATTAAACCAGTCCAACCGGCACTATGGAGAGGGGGGAAAAGAAAAGAGGAACAAGACAAACTACAAAAACCAGGAAGAGCCAGAATGCAGAGAAGAAGTTCATCCCAGCCAGATTTGCATCCCCGCAAGCAAATCACCGCATCCCCGGCGACCAAAGCAATCAACCACCTCAAATCCAAAAAAAGTCCGCAATTGGGAGCCACCCCACAGACACGGAGGCGGCCCAGAAAAGGCAGCAGCCAGAACGGACGAAGAACACCACGGACAGCCACAAACGCACACGTGCAGAGGCATGAACATAGTGGGGAGTGGGATCGGAGCAGAAACCTTGGTAGAGGAGCTTCTGGACGGTCTCGTTGGGATCCATGGAGCACTCCTGTAGCATTGCGAGTATCTCGTCATCGCTGTGGTTCCGGGCGATCTCCTTGATGTCCTGGATCGTCTTCTGCAGGCTGCTCGGGATGGAAACCCTAGAGGATCCGCCGCCGCTCATCTTGGCTGGGAGAGGGGTCGACGAGGTGGAGAGCGGGCAGGGGCGGCGGCAGCGGGGGAGGCGCCCGGCGTCGAAGGAGGAAAAGAGTGAGATGGAAAGGGGAGAGGCGGCGGGGGCGGGAGAAGGGGGCGATGGGGGGGGAGAGGGGGGCGGTGGGAGGGGGCGCTTTAAAGGAGAAGGATCTGTGGGGTTTTTGAATTGGTATTTTTACTTATGAGAAGAGGAAGAAGGGGGCGGACAGAAATGAGCTTGCGGAGAAGACGACTTAACAAGGGGCAACGCCTGTGGCGAGGTGAAGTGTGGCTTTTTCGGGGTTGTTTCTAAAACTGTAAAATTTGTCAATTTTAAAATCAGTTGTTTTAAAATAAATAAAATTTGGTGATTTTAAAATCTAAGAAGATTAGTTTATTACTTATAAAATAAAATAAGAGAACACTTCAAACTTTTTATTTTGGTTTGCAGGAAGTCCTTTTTAAAAATTAAAAAAAGAAAATTGGATCACCAAGTAAGCGAACAAGGTGTAAGTAGAATTTTATTTAACATTGTTCTACAACATTATAAACATCCAACAAAATAATTTAGATTACTCTGTTCTACATTAAAACAAACAATAAATTCTTTTCCCTTCTTTTTAAGGTGAGGGGTTCTTGTGTTTGGGTGCACGCACTCATGAGATGTGACTCATATACGTTGTTGCGTATGTATAGGGACCTGTATAATTTAAGCGTCATTTTGATTAAAAAATAGAAGAAGAATAAAGACAAATAAGAAGAGAATAAGTTTAATTTTACTTTAAAAAGCGGAATAACTTATACTGGAGAATAGGAGAAGAATAAAGAAGAATAAACTTAATTTTGCTTTGACAAGTAGAATGGCTTATACCGGTGCAGAATAACGTATTCGGAGAATAAGGATAATAAGCCATCTCCTCATAGACCCAAGAATTACTTATTCTTCTTATTCCATTAACGGGCCCTGCAAAACTATCAAACCAAAACATCCCTTATTTTAGTATACGTCATTATGTCAATGGACTCCACGTAATAACTTATTCTACAAACAAAGTGGGGCATACAGAATAACGTATTCGGAGAATAAGTCATCCCACCCTAAACCTAATAATTATTTATTCTTCTTATTCTGTCAGTGGGTCCCACAGAACTATAAAAGCTAAGCACTCCTTATTCTAGAATATGCTATTCCGAATAACCTATCCTACAAACAAATTGGGGCTCAGTGAATCCCACAAAACTATCAAAGCGAAACATTTCTTATTCTAATATACACTATTCCGTCAATAGGTCTCACGTAATAACTTATTCTGCAAACGAAGTGAAGCTAAGAGACTTTTGCATGTATATTTATGGAAATTAACATGTTTGTATTTGTAATCCTAATTTCCATATGTTGTATGAAATACCTCCAAAAACTTCACAATGCGTTGTGATTATACTCCTTCCATGAAAAATACCGTGTATTTTGACCGAACATGTCAAAAAGATTTCAGTTATTTTACATGTGTACCCCTAAATTCATTGTAATTTTATATATATGTCCCTGACCTTATTAGAATTCAGGGAATCTTCCTAACATATTCAGCTGGAGTTAGAAACAGTTTGATGGAGGGGCACAACCATAGTAGTTCTGGAGTTTTTAGGTCATTTCTGTCACAACGATGAACTCCAACCAAATATGCTCAAAAATTTAGACGCATTTATATATATACCACTCAGTTTATTATATAGACCTATGATGTTATCATAATTGATACAATGTTCCTAGCATGTTCAGTTGAAGTTTATGGCACTTGGATGTAACTGCAACTTTTCTAAAGCTGTTAAGATATATTATATGGAAGTCAAAAATATACATTCAAATAGGTTAGTTGACAGAGGTATATGTATGAAAATAATAGAATTTTGCATATATATCCTTCAAAATTAATGTATTTGTATCTATACCATCAACTCCCGTAATTGTATAAAATATCCCCAAAAACTTCACGAGTATTACGGTTATATCCTTCCACCAAAATGTCGTTAACTCTACGTGGTTTTCAAGAATATTTCATACAATATATGGGAGTTGGAGTGTAGATACAAATAAGCTAGTTTTGTGGACATATGCAAAAATCCCGTAAGGGCAAATTTCCCTCCTGGGCTCAACCCATCAAGACAAACCCATTGCCTGAGATGGCTCAAGCAAACTCCATCCAACGGATTGGGCCTAGATGTAGTCGGCCCATTCGGCCCAATAACCTCTTTTATCCATGTAGCCATGCGAGGAGATGTGAAACAGTCTCGAAACTTAAAAATAGTCACACATCGGAAATTGAGAAATCCCACATATCCCTTCCTCATAAAAGGGGCTCAAAGATGTCAAATCAATGTGTCTTCCACTCTTCACTCAACCACTCATGTCCAATACCATTGACTTCTAAGCCGGTCAAGAACTCTGACATGAAAACGCAGGGAGTGAGCCACATTGAAAGTTGGGCTCAGTATGGATCCCATAATCCTCTACCTCCCACATACAACCTCAATACCACAAAGAGATAGACAAATAACATGTGCAATGAGACACTAAATAAATCACACAACTAGAAAGTAAACACGCAAAATCAACAGTAAGCCGTGAGCAGCAAGCACCGACCCGCTGAGACAGAGCAGCAACTCATAGGGTAGTTCCAGGCTACTCCAACCTATCTCGTCCTAGGTGGTTCTACCTCCTCCCAGCCACCAAAGTGACAAAGTTCTATAATGTGCCTCTCATACACCGGTACTGTCTACTATCCGGAGTATACCCTGTGACCCTCACCTCTTAGGCGTCACCGTGCTACTCTTACACCGGCACTGTGCCACTTCCACTTCCATATCGACATTAAGTGTAAAACTAACACAATATTGCTACTCTAGATCCAGAATCACACAAACATAAAACCATGCAAGGTACGAGTGCGTGGAAAATATTCACCCAAAAGTATGATCTCAATCATACAATTACAGAAATTATATAAAACTTATATAGGAATTTAATCTACATAATTTATAAAGAATTTAACACTCGATGAATGCAGGAACAGTGGCTTTCGGATCTCAAAACTGAGCCTAAATCGCGTCAACTCAAGTAGATGTGTTTCACAAATCACATTTGCTCGTGTGGACGCAATTCAGCGCTCCATATCAGGTCACAATAAACTCCTTCATGGTCAACCCAAACTACAACTCAATCAAATGGAAAAATATCCCGAGTTGCAAGAATTATAGTAAAGAGAAGACTCACAAAATCAAACAAAACATCATTTTACAATTTCTAGAACAATTCTACACAATTACCATATTTAACAAGAGAATTATCCACTAACAGTCATGATCCCCCCCCCCCCCCGGTAAGCATGCTCATAGTCCTCCGTAACTCATAAAAACATGAATAATTCGAAGAACAAGAAATCACATGGTCATCACTAAAATCATTAGCAGGTATAAGATTAGGATTGAGTTTAACATGTAGGGGAGATCTTATTCATAGATTTTTACACGAAACCACCAAAACTATACAATTATTGGATTAGAATACACACAAGGATTATCACCCTACCAGTTAACTCGAACTCTGTCCAACTCTTTGCAGAGTCCCTACATTGTGGTAGCACTGTTGCACCACCGCCGTGATGCCACCACGAGTCACCCTACGTCTCACCTCCTCGCTGCCAAGTCACCGCACTACCGAACTGCCGCCAAGTATCGTTGTCGAAGCCAAACCCCACTGACACGTCGACCACCGTCTGGAGATAACAAGGTCATAATGGAGATGGAGGTGGTAGAGGTGGAGAATGACTTTGAGAAGGTGGAAATGGTGGAGGAAGATGAATGTAGGGGATGGAGGAAGAAAGGAGAAGAGAAGAGAGAGAAGGAGAGGTGAAGAATGAGAAGAGAGAGATAGAAGGTCAGTGCCAAAGCTCCCAAGATCCGACCCTAGATGCCCTCAACTCAACCTGGAGGTGCCACAGGACATGTAAAAATCATGCAAAAGCTGCCTAAATCACGTTGAGCACGGTGGACGTATTTTACGAAACACATTGCCCTCACAAGATGCATTTCAGATGATAAGATAGGAGGCTGCCATGCAACCCTTATTTATGGCCATGGGTGACGCATGCACGAGACCGGGGATGGAAGACACCTTTAAAAAAGACATCTGACTTGGACGATGCGATTCATAGCTCACTTTGACCCCTAAGAAATCTCAAACCGAGCAACGATAAGCTGAATCCGATCCAATAACCCTATTCAAATCTCAGTCCTTACACCAAGGCTGCTTCAAATGTACATGTGGATATATACATAGGTTTTTGCTTTATTTATGGCTAAACATTTAGATGGATCAACTCAGAATCAATAATATGTCTCACCTAAAACTCATTCCTCTTTTTTATCCTTTTGAAGAGGAGAGGTTGTTGGAGTTTTTTTTTTTTTTGAAATTTCACAATAAGTAATTATCATTACTCAATTTGGAAAATAAAACAATCAGACTGATTCGGCACCCGGAGTAAACAAAAAAATGGGAATTTTTTTTTATGTACCATACTAATCCAAGGTTATTTAGCTGGAGCTATGTTGAGTTAGGATTTGAGAGGGTTTCTAACTCGATCTCAGTCAAATTGGTTTGGGTTATTAAATTGAGTAATACTTGCTACACAGTAGACATGTAACTGTCGAATAAGCTTCGACCGAATGGTTGCAGCAGTAGCTAATAAATTTTCATTTTTTTTTTAGTCCAAGGAGGGTGGAAGCACTTAAGGGAGCTATCCGTACCATGTGATCTTTGATTGGATAGTTAAAAAATAAAAAATCAATTTTTTACAAAAAGGTGTTTAAATTTTTAATCATCTAATCAAAGATCGGATGGTACAAATGGCTCCTTTAAGATTATCCCTATCCCTAATTAAAAAAATACGTATTTGTTGCTGCAACCACCCAATCAAAGTTGATCAAATTACTGTCCACTTGCGATGCAGCGCTGTTGCACTGCAAGCAGTGTATCAAGTTAATAACTCTATTACATTACAATTTGTTAAGATATTCTCAAAGTAATTATGTAGTCAGGTTTATATCTTTGTTTTTAGCTATTTTTTGAAAATAAATATATAATTTAATTATTCATTTGATTGGAAAGATTCAGATTGGTAACAAGAAAAATTAAGGATATGATAACTCGATTCAACATCCATTGAAAGATGGACGATATGAATTGGGTTGAGTTAAAATTTTATTGAATAAGTTGAATTAAGATAGAAAGGGTTGAATTGTCTAGCAGCGCTGTAGTGCAACGGACACCTTCTCCTCCCCAAAGGGGAGTCGCGGGTTCTGCAAGCCTGGATTGCTTGGACGAGCGGGCTTTATCCCGTGGAATTCTCGCAAGTTGGTGGAATATTTGTTCCTTGAGCATAACATGTGCTGAAAGTCTGTTAATCAGAGGATTCAAACCACTCAATTTGATTGCAGAATAGGTTAATCCGGAATTACTTATCCGGAATAACGTATACTAGAATAAGGAGTACTTAGCTTTGATAGTTCTGTGGGACCCACTGGCGGAATAAGAAGGATAAGCAATTCTTGGGTCTAGGGTCGAATTACTTATTCCCTTTATTCTCCGAATAAGCTATTCTCCGGGCTACTTTGATTGGAGAATAGGAGAAGAATAAGGGAGAATAAGAGGAGAATAAGCTTAATTTAGCTTTGACAAACGGAATGGCTTATACCGGCGCCTCAATTTGATTGCAGAATAGGTTAATCTGGAATTATTTATCCGGAATAGCGTATACTAGAATAAGGGGTGCTTAGCTTTGATAATTCTGTGGGACCTACTGGCGGAATAAGAAGGATAAGCAATTCTTGGGTCTAGGGTCGAATTGCTTATTCTCCTTATTCTTCGAATAGGCTATTCTGCACCGGTATAAGCTATTCTGCTTGTCAAAGCTAAATTAAGCTTATTCTCCCTTTATTCTTCCTTATTCTTCTCCTATTCTCCAATCAACTATTCGGAGAATAAGGAGAATAAGCAATTCGACCCTAGACCCAAGAATTGCTTATCTTTCTTATTCCGCCAGTAGATCCCACAAAACTATCAAAGCTAAGCACTCCTTATTCTAGTATGCGCTATTCCGGATAAGTAATTATGGATAACTTATTCTGCAAACAAATTGGGGCCGGTATAAGCCATTCCGCTTGTCAAAGCTAAATTAAGCTTATTCTCCTCTTATTCTCCCTTATTCTTCTCCTATTCTCCAATCAAAGTGGACTGGTTGCTTCAACAGAGTTGTTTAATTCATTAAGTTTATTTGAGAATACAAATTTAGAATGTATATCAAAATTTAAAGATAGATATAGATAAATATGCAAAAATATATATCATATTTTTGTTATTCAAATGAAAATTTTTATTCTCATCATTTCCCCTTAAAAGCAGAAGATGTGTTTTTGAAAAATTTTCTTTTTAATTTCCCTTTTAACAAGATTTTTGTATATAGATTACACTATATTTTAACATATATATATATATATAGAGAGAGAGAGAGTACTAGCGTGCATCGGTAATTATAGTGTAATGTACACTAGTTCTCTCTCTCTATATATATATATATATATGAACACAGACTTAACTATTGTCCACACTAGTTCCATGGGTTGACTCTTTTGTCATATTAAGAGGTGCTATAAAATACTATAAGAGAGATTGGATCTTGGGTAGGAAGACCCTAAGGTCTTGTTTGACGCAACTTTTATTTGGAAGTACTTTTACATTTTTATTTGGTTATTTTTTATGGAAGCCATTAGATCTTGGAAGTCATTTATATGATATTTTATTTGTATTTTGATTTCCAACTAAAAATTACAAGGGGGGAACTTCTAAGATTAAAAAAAAATGAGATTGTTACTAAAGAGTTGACTTTTGTATTAGACTAAAATTAGTTATAACTTTTCTCCTTCAACTCATTCTATGTAAGAAGTGGAAGTCAAAAATAACTTTTAAGTAGAAGTTTTACCAAATACGTCCAAAATGAACTTTTGTGGATGGTTTTTTATTTTTCAGACTTTTTAGGGTTGTCCGATCCAATGTTACATTGTATGATTATGTGGGGTATAATGCGGCATTTCTAAAAAAAATTAAAAACATTTTAAAAATATGGGCTGTTGGTGTAGTACGTCTTTCTCATATTGTAAAGAGTAATACTTGCGACAAGTCGAGTCAAATTGCATTGAATAATCCCATTGGTTCATATAGGCTGACATTTTTTTTTCACAAATAAATATGACAAGTATTAAATATGGGTGTAAGATTTTGGACATGATCAAAGGCATGTGAAGTGACAAATATTTTTAGGTGTGACAAATAACATGACAACTATTTTTTAAGCGTGACAAACACACGTGTAAGGATGACAAATGCATTTTATGCATGACAAATATTTCGTGAGTCAAGTCCAGTCGTTTACCAAATATTTGTGACGTCAGTAAAATGTTTATCATATCAAAAAATCTATACATAGATGAATAAACATAACAAATATTTTTTAGAGATTGCATATATTTCGTGGGCAAGGCATTTGTCATTCCCGTGAAGTATTTGTCATATCTATATATATTTTTATCACCTTCATAATCTCACACCATCATTTAATGCTTGTTAGGTCTACATGTGAAAAAAGTTGCTAGCCCATGCAACATCTGCCCATGTGGACCAATGGATTACATATTGTAATTTGGCTCAGCTTCTTCGAATGCTTTGCATTGCAGTAAGTATAATACTTACTGCAACGTCCCGTTGGGCAGCAAATGGATTGGTTTTTTATTTTTTTATTTTTTAATTTTTTGGAGCGTTCGATCAGAAATTCGATAGTATAGCAACGAGTTCAGGTCGATGCCGAATTGACTGTATATTTTTTTTGGGAAAAAAACTTTTGAAGGACACCTCAATTTGTGTGCACAAAAAAAAAAAAATTTCAAAAAAAATATACAATCAACTCAGAGACGACTTAAATTCACTGGCTGTGTTGTCAGATTTTTGATCGGATGTCTCAAAAAAGTTAAAAATTAGAAAAAATAAAAAATCGACCCATTTGCTGTCCAGCGGCGTGCTGGGCAGCCGTTCGGAACCTGGGCATTGCAACAAGTATTACTCTTACTTTATTGGAAAACATCATAAACGTGTTATTAAAATCACATTTATTATGTTTGAATTGCTGTAAATTATTTTACGTTATTTTTCATATATTTAGAGTGTTGTAAGATTAATGTCTTATAAACTCGAATAACCCATATGATTTTGATTTTCAGTCTAAGAACTAAGGCCACCGAAAATCAAAATTAAATTTTCTAACTTGGCGATTTTAGAATCAAGAGTTTTATTTTTTTCAACTTTAAAATCAATTATTTCAAAAGCATTAGTTTTATATTATTTTATGGCAAGCCATATAACCACTAATGGTGGATGAGGAGACTTCCCATGAGTGATAACCTGTTAAATTAGGTTGCCCATGGTTGTGATTTTAAAGATCATCGATTTGATATAAGATATCATAAAATGTAAAAATTCCTACTCCAAGTTTCTCTTTTAACTACTATTTGGCAATGGAATAAGTGGACAAAATAAGAAGTCATGTGGCCATTCTTGTTAAAATATTATTTGGTAACTAAAATATTATGAGGGTTGAATATTCTGTTAGCAGAATAATCTAGTGATTTCTATACGAGATTTCTCCTAGAATGAAAAATGTCCTCCAGTAAAAAAAAAAAAGGTATCTATTCTTATCATCTTTTATCAAAAAAGAAGAAGGAAATGACTAACGACAGAATAACTTGATAGAGACAATCTCCCCTAAGGCCCGATTCAGCCCGGCTCAAGGTGCCAGCCTGGTAGCCTGCCACGAGAGGACCCAAGTCTGTTAAGAGCTAAAGGCCTAGTCGGGGGGACCACTCCAACTGTTGTCTCACATCAGATAAGTCATAAAGGCTTCACCTATTCCACATCTATAAATAAAGAGCTCCTACCAAGTAAAAATGTATGCTATCTTGGCCTTTACTTTTCAATTTCTTCTACTCTCACTGCCATGGCACATTCTAACTTGAGCGTTGGAGGGACGTCCCGACAAATGAACCTCGGATTCTTCGTTGACGTCTCTGTTGCGTGTGTAGGGTGAGACAATCAATTCGTCCCTGGTCTGGACCGTTTTCGACGAACCGGCCGAATCTATCTCAAATCGGTATCGTGAGTTGTCTCACGTGTCATAATGCATATGTACAAAGATATTTTTCTCCTATTTATCCTGTTGCCAAATGGAGGCTTGGTTTTTATTTTGGTGAATAGTGACGTTGTTCTCCTAACATGTACGTGACTTTTGTATACACATATAATAGGAAGACGCCGTCATCACCTCATATAAGAAGCTATCGAGGACACTCATTTTCTAAAAAAAGAGTTTTTTTTTAATAAAAATATGTACCCTTATATATTATAATATTTATATATTTATTCCTAACTCTCACATATTATTATCAATACTTATGAAATCTTTAAAAAATATAATTATAAACCTCCACTAAAAATGCCGTAGACTCGAATTGAATGCGTTAGGAAAACTCCATAAATTTTGACAAAGTTAAGAATATATATATATAATTTTGATAGGCTTAGGTGTATATATATATATATAATTCTAATAAATTTAAGAATATATATGTAAAATCTTTTCTATCGTATTTAAGGACATTTTGACAAGAGGGACAGAATCGCAACTTTTGTGAAGATTCCAAAAGTATTAATAACAACTACTTGGTGCATTGCATTGAGTGCAGCCCATTTTTTTATTCTTTGAATTTTTTTATAGTGTCCCATCATGCTTGTCGTGTTCATGCAATTTAATTTCCGATTGGATAACTTAAAAAATTATAAAAATAAAAAATAGGCCATAATGAACAGTAAAAAGTACTCTTAAAGGGCTGAGCACAATAAATTGGTGTTAGATTTTTTTTTGTTAAAATTTTTTGATCGTCGGATCAAAGATATTGTTGTACAAATGTGTCGGACATGATGAGGCCAACTATAAAAAAATTACAAAAAAAAAAAAGAGCTACATCTTACTTCACCACGTGCGGTGCAATAAGTGTCAGTCAATAACCATGTGGAGGGGGCAAGCGTGTAGCATATAAGTATGTTATTTAATCTACAAAATTTTAAAGAGAAAAGGAAGGCACATTTACCTATGAAACTCTCATGTGCATAACGAATTTATCACTTTTACATTAATATAAATTTATTTGCATAGAAAGATAAAAATGAATATCCTTGCAATTACCTGCTGTTCAGGAACAAATCATGACTATGGAAAGAATACTTTTGTACTTATGAATTGCATAACAAATACATTTTTGTATTTATGTGTACTTTGTAGGACGGTTCACAGTTTAGTTCGATTTTATTTTGTTTTTTTTTAAATCTAATCAAATCGAACTTAAATATGAAACTAAACCAAACCGAACTAAAATATTTTGGTTCGGTTGGATGCAAACCGAAATTCTTCATCATACTCCATATTAAATGTATATATACATTTTTACTGTTAAAATTAAAATAAATGTATATAAAATATGTATATGACACAATATATATGTGATGTTAAATATTATATTTATATATATTATGTCAATATAAAATATATATTTATATTAAATTCAATTTAATCAATTTTTTGATTAGATTTGATTTCACATGCTTACGAAATTGAACCAAATTGAACTCAACTTCAAACTGAATCGAACTGAGTTTGGTTCAATTTTTCAGTTTAAACCGAATTATGAACGTCCCTATTACATTGTATAATAATTTTTGTACTAGTTAGTAAAGTTATCTCGAGTTGGTGCATTCATCTTACACCTAGCTAGGATAGGTTTATATTTGCGCTTATTCTTACACAACAAGATTATCTCCATTCACATGTACATAAGAGTGGGGATTTTTGTAAATTTACACGTAAAAAGGTTATCGTCCCATACACCCTAAAAATAAATTATTTCAGTAATGCTCTTGTGAAAGGCTCTAACGCCAACTTAGCAAAATCACGTGTTGTGTCTCTTATTTTTTGATAACAGTGTTGTGTATCTTATGCTACTGAGCCAAATATACATCTATATATAAAGTACGTACCGACATGTGTACTGGTGGTGCTTCGGTTCTCAAACTGTTCTCAAAACGAAACTTTAGAGATGTGTGGTGGTGTTCGAGTCTGGTGCGTATCTCGTACTTCCTTGTTGAGACACGTCTCCGAACCCCCTTCATTTAACTGCCAATGGCAGCAGTTCTTTATGGCTCCTCTTTCACCGACATCTCCGAGGAGTTCAACCGTGGCCTTGGCTGATGCATTTAATGTGTGGTTTCTTATTGGCAGATTGTGTACCTATGTCTATATTTTTGTGTAATCTCCACAGTAGTGGTTCGCTCCCCTCCTTTATAAACAAGTTGGACCATGCCGCGGTAGGTAAGATTTCAATCCGTATGTGGATGTTGCTGTACTCCGTGTTATGTTTTTAATATATAAGTTTTACTCTTTGCCTAAAAAAAAGTGTACCTTTCTAGAAACTTGGGAAATAAGACAGGCGGCCTTTTCAGTGGCATATCCTTTTCTACACATTGGGTTTTTCAGATCTCAAACTTGAATTTTATTATATCTGAAAATTAATGCATCTAGGTTTAACATTTATTGCTAACCTTTCATAATCCCAAACTATTTGGTGAACTCTTGGGCTCTCTTTGATTCAAAGAGTACTCATCATGGCATTGTATATGTCCGCACAACACATCTGTTTGCTTAACTTAGAAGCACAGTTCAAAAAAAAAGTTTGCTTAATTTGAAGCAGAATTATTATTTTGGCTGAAATAAAAAAAGTAAAAATATGAAAATATAAATTGTTAATACTTATTTTCACTAGAATAGATAATTTGAGATTTTCGGTGAGATTACTTGTCCGGATTTATTTTAGGACAAGTTATTTTCATCTGAGATAAGTAATCTAGGCAACCAAAGTAAAGAAGCTACGTCATCCTATCTGCAACTTATCTGTGAATCAAAAAGGGTCCATAGGAGATAAGAGCATAATAAGAGTATTATTTTTAGAATAAGATTAATTCTAGTTTGATAGGCAAAATAGTTTATATCACGTTAAAATTGTTTATAATAAAATAAGGAAAATAAGTAAATTTACTTTAGACCCAAAAATTACTTATTCTTCTTATTCCGCAAGTAGGCCCCACAGAATTATCAAACATAAACGTCCCTTACTCTAGTATATATTATTTCAAATAAGTAATTCTGGATAACCTATTCTGCAAACAATTCGGAGATGATAATTAGGAATAACATCCTTAATAATCTCTATGAAAAAACGTCCCTGGAAAGGGGCTCTATCAAATACATATATAGTCGCAAGACCAAGGTATCAACTGAAATTAAACAGTTAGATCCAAAAAGTAATAAACCAGACAAGATAATATATGAAGATATCTTTACTTAATTATTGATAAATTGGGTACTCACTACAAAACCATTTCTCATATGTCCGTTTTAAAAGCGGTGGAATTCCTTTTTTGATGGTATCCCGGGCTTTAGCTGATGGCCAAACCCCTTCATCCGCCTCTCTCCACTTTGTCTTGTGCCAAATCTAAAGTTGAAGTAGTACTTGCTACAATGCCTCTACATTGTAATCCACGTGGATAACGTGGGAGATAGCAGCCATCGGATTGGACGGCTACTGCGCAGCCTGACTGGATGGGAGGGGGGCATTGTTTTTTTTTTCTTCAATTTTTTAAATTTTTTTTTAGAACGTCGGATAAAAAATCAGACGATATAGTCGGATTAGCTCTGACTCGATTGTATAATTTTTTTTTATTTTCTTATACGTAAATCGATATCTATACCGAAAGACACTCAAATCGGAGTCAACAGTACCATTCTATTTCACTTGGATTGCAATGCAAAGGTGTTATAACAAATATTACTCAAAGCTTAAAGATCAAGGGAGGGAAGCACATGATTTTTTTTCTCGTTTCTCTTTCTCTTTTGTGAGCAATTAAAACCTTGCAATTTGTAAAAGCAGGTTATAAACGCATCTCTTTGGGGACGAGGGGTAGGGAGGCAATATATAGTTGGAGTCTTCATGGATTTGGTGCCTATTGTGGATGGATCTCCTGGCGTTTATCAATGATTAATTTGTACTTCACTGAGTAACACAGATGGCGCCCAGAAGAGGGTTGTGTTAATGAAGGGAGCTCAAAAACCTTTTACCAATGCTTCTAATGATTGGCTTCTGCACTGCAATGGGCTTTACTTTGTCTCAGTGATAGCTGATTAGTTGATTATGTTACTGACTTTTTAAGATTAGATCTTTGGGATCTCAACTTTCTGAACTCTAGTACATATTTGCTCACAAGAATTAAAATTAGATCAGGTACCTCAATAAATTTTTTGATCGAATAATAAATTCATCCTTAACTCTTATGAGCAGAGACATATTTGATATCAACAAGATCTCATCCTTTTTCTTTTCAAGAGATTTAGGTTGCGTCTTAGTTGTGAATTGTGATTACTTGGAACTCACAACCACCAAGTGGAACGCCATTCCTTCAACGTGGCATTGCTAGGCGACTGCTACTCCTTTCAAGTGGGGTGCCAATTTAGTAGCCTAGGTTATTTCCGTGATGACTTTTAGGGTTTTTGGTGGTGGACCTTTCCATGTCACTTAGCACAAGGATGAAGGCTTTGGGGGCAAAAAGTTGCAATCTTGAGGATTTCTTCTAGACTGTTCTATAGAAGGTACACATAAAAAAGATGGAGGAGTTCATAAGTGTCACCTTTTATTAGATGGACGTGTCCGTACTGTGTAGCCCAGTGGGGCTCTCTTGGGACACCCTCTTCCCTGGGGAAGAGGTCGGATGTTTGCCTCTCGCGAGGGCGAGTGGGTGCTGTGGGCGGGAGGGTTTTTCGGTGGATTTGTGGCAGCCTTTGGAGTTGATCCCCGGTGGGTTAATTGTTGGACTTCGTTCTTAACCGTTTGGACTATTGTCCACAAAAAAAAAAAGATTAAAATTAAAAATAAACAAATCACCCCCAGTTTATTGGGTTTGTCTCATTAAGAGTGTTTTTCACTGTTTATTGGAATCTAGTTTTAAAAAATTTCAGATTTTTTTTAGGTTGCTCTAACGGAGATTGAGTTGTATTGATAAGTCGGACATGATGGAGCCGACTGTAAAAATTTTAAATTTATTTATTTATTTAAACTATATCTCATGCGGTACAACAAGTATAACTCAATAGAAATTAACTCTAAGACTGGTTCGAGTCGACTTTTCTAGAGTTAAGCTCAAAGCCCATTCTAAACTCAATATGAATCTCACTCAAATTTTGGATAAGTGATCTCTTTAAGATATTTTGTGGAAAACATGAAAACAATCATGACGTTGATTGACATAGAACAAGGGCTTACAACGAGTGAGTGCATGTGTTCGTCTTGGAGGGAGATTAAAGATATATGAGTTATACAAAGTTATCTTTTCATATGCAACGTCGTTTAGGAAATACATATGTAGATCAATTACTTTTACGTAAAGAACATTAGATCAACGGCCATGTAGAGTAACATGTATATTTTATGCATAAATAAATAGTATGGATAATATAAAAGTTACCTACGACTCAATTTTGGAATCTTACTCTTCTTAGCAAGATATGAGTTGCACTAGTATCAGTAACCACGTAAGTACATATTCCTAATTAGATGAATTCCACTGTCACTTTCCATATTCTACTTAACTAGAATGACTGATAGCATTTTTCTACGTGTGTTACTACAATAACTTCTATTGATCGATTTGGGTAGTAAAGATAAATAGTGATTTTTGCATTTATACTTTTGAAAATATTATATTTACATATATACCTTCAGTTCCTACGTATTGTTTTCAATATTCCTGAAATCTCAAAATTATTGTTATTATGTCCTTCCATCAAAATAATGTGAACACTAACTTAATATGTCAAAAAGATTATGCAAATCTTGATAATGTCAGGGATACATATATAAAAAATTAATGAATTTAAGAGTATATATGAAAACTATTAGTGAATTTATGGGGTGTATATGCAAAATCTTGACATTTGATTTGACGGCATTTTGAAAACAATATATAGGAATTGACGATATAAGTGCAAATATGGTGTTTTTCAAGAATATATCTGCAAAATTTTTAAATAAATATGTAACCCTAGTACGCCGCTATGTGAACGCCAATAGCGCTCGTTAGACAAATCTTTAACCCACTTATTCTGCGAATAAGGGAAGAATAAAACTTCTTATTCCGCGAATAAGACTAATTTTACTTTGGTATGCAAAATTAGTTATACTTGTCATAATTGCTTATTCTTTGAATAAGCAGAATAAACAATTTCATATAAGATCTAAGAATTACTTATTCTGCCTATTCCTTTCGTGGGCTTCACACCACTATCAAAGTAAAATATTCCTTATTCTAATATACATAATCTAATATAGGTAATTCCGAATAACCCATTCTGCTATCAAAGTAAGGTAACTGTTTCAACGGGTGTAATTGCAGAAGTATTATTCTCCGATTCTTTGATATAATAGTAAGAGTAATGCTTGCTGCATTAAGTTTATTTATTATTTTTTGGGTCGAACCCAACGTGTCCTACATGTCCATAAAGCGTAATGTTCGACCAGACGATCTAAAAAAATTAAAAAGTTAAAAACCATTATTAGGCAAGGTCCATTAAGGCATTTTTTAGGTTCAACTTTTGATTTTTCAGATTTTTTTGAATCATCAGGCATTGGGTTATACGGTCGGATAAGACATGTTAGGCATTGCAGCAAGCATTACTCTATTGGTATTAATAGTATTATTTATTTTACGTCAAAACTATTTATTCCTAGTGCAAATTTGGTGCACTGAACCACTTTTCACCGTCTTTAATTATCTAAAAAATGGGAGAACCTCTTAAGATGCCGTTAGTTAACAATATTCAAAATTAAATATATGCATCCATGGTAATTTTAAGAAGTCATTTGTTAAAATTACACGCGACATGTGAGTATAAAATTATTCATCGTGGGAATAAGTGAAATAAGGATATCAAATATGCTTTTCTTATCTCCATGCATGTTCGTAACCTCCATTAATTAGTTTGCATATGGACTTAACAGTAAGATAATTGTTTGGATGTCATTGAACTTTTCTATTCCATGGATTTTATTTAATTAATAACAGTTTGTTCCACTACGCATGGCATGTTTGATAAGTAAATATACACATCTAAGCATGCATATTTTTCATAAGCTTAACATTTATTAAAGCAATATTTAAGTTTCCACACATATATTCATTTTGGATCTTATTCTTTTATAGGTTATTTGTACGTTCATAGCAACATCATCATCTTGCCTATAGAAATTTCTGTCTTTTTAGTTACAGCAGTTGAGTGGTTTGAGGGATTAGCCCCAAGCCCAGATTACAAGGTATCGAATTCTATGAGGGGAAAAACCAAAAGCTTCGAACCACCCGTGCCCCCCTGCTACCAAATGGGCGGGATGTGCCACTGGGCTACTTAGACATTTCTATAAATGGTCTTTTTCCTCACCTTCCAAACACAAGGTCCAATGCAATATGATATGTCTCACAATAGTTCAATAAAATTTTTCTTTGAACTTTAGGGGGACTTATCACTTCTAAACGGCATCATATACACTTCTCGATTTTGACCATCTATCTTGATGCAGCATATAATGCCTTCTCTAGGGCTGTCAATGGGCCGGGTTGGCTCGCGGATTCACGGGCTGAGCTAAGGACGGGTTGAGGTTCGAACATCAATTTTAAGCCCGCGGGCCAACCTGGGCCAAGGCTTCGTAGCCCGTAGGCCAACTCGGACCAGAGGTGAGTCAATTGGGGCGCACGTCCCTTTCTTCTTCCTCACAACCTCCCGCCTATATACCGTTGGCAGCCCCCTTGTTCGCCACTGTCATCATCCTCTACAAATGTGTTGCCGGCGTCGTCCCCCACCTACAATGGATCCTCCCATGCGAGCTCTTCCTCCCCGCCAACACGTCCAAAATTTCCCTCCGCGTTGGGCTCGGGCCACCATTAGGCCATCTGTCATCTCTACGCATCCCCTTTTGATTGCAGTTTGCGACCCATGAATCTCTTCAACCCTTGCATGCAGCCAGTGCCCCTCCGGTGACCTCCGTGTTGGCGTAGGCTGTGTAGGAGCATTTCCTTAGGCACGTTGCCCGGCATTCCTCCAACCCCATGGCCTCGGTCACCACTGCCACCGACGTGTCTGGCAACTTCGCTCTCGCCACCTGCACGAACCCGTCGGTCCCGTTGCGGCATGGGGGAGTCGTTGGTGTCGCAAACGCCAAAGGCCCCGCAGGGGCTGATGCTGCCTGATCCAGGGGACCGTCTGCCATCTGCCGGTCGCCGCGCACCTCCATCCCCATGGCGTACTCCCCCGTTGCCATGACGTGACATTGTGGTTCCTCCCCGCTCGTAGGTCCCAGCCCAGCTTCGTGCCCATGAGTAGAGAGTCCGTGGGGTAGTCGAGCCAGACGAAGCCCCCACCGGCGCCAGTCACCACGAGGTTGGCGTCGTCTAAGAGTTGTTGAGTGGGCCTCTATTTTGTGTAAAAAGTATACTTGTAAACCCTCCTTTTTTGTTCTTTTGAAAGATTGGTGAGCTACACAATGTCGAGGTGATTTTGTATAGGAGTTGTTTCTTGGGTTTTTCTTTTATTTTCTATATTTGTACTCTTCTTTCTTCATTTAATGAAATTGTGGCATCATCCACTTAAGAAATAAATAAAAAGTAAATGTTGGTTTCCTGACATTTCGGCTATTTAGTTGAGGTCCACGATTTTCAACTTTGCCCATCAAGAGCCTGGCGACGGGGTTAGCCAGGCCCGTCGCCTCGCCCGTTGACCAGTACACCGTGCCGTTGGCGTCGGAGAGGGAGAGGTTGCCGTTGCCGGAGAAGGAGAGGACGCCGGTGGGATCGGGGATGGGGCAGTCGCGGTTGGCCACCCAAATGACGGTCTGCTGGGAATGGGCCGGGTCGGGCCACGCAGGCCCCCACGGGCCTTATAAAAGTTACTCGGGCTGCGTTGGACCGGGCCAAGCCAAGTAGCAGGCCGGGCTGGGTAGCTGCGGGTTAGGCCGGGCCCGGCCCATTGACACCCCTTCCCAAAGTTCCCCATAATTTTCAATAATATATCTTAAACTTCAAAAGTTGTTATGTTCATGAATGCCTTGAGCACGTCAATCATGACTAAATCTTCTTGGTTAACTCTCATGTTACTAAATATATATCTCATATATTTCATCATAGTTTGACAAGTTTAGAATATTTAGATTCTAAAGCACCTCTCCCTTGTTTTAACTTAGCACTTATACCTTCCATATTCTCATCAATTAAAAAATTGAAACAACATACACGGAGGTATTTCATCATATAAATATTCAGTCGTCTCATTCACAACTAAGGTAAAGTGGTATCGACCTGATCTTCGATGTAATTTCATAGCAAAAAAAGAAAAAAAAACCTCGCATCGAACTATATAAAACAGTTCTTACTATAATAGAAGTCCTCTCACAACATACTTAGACCATATATCTATTGGAGACTTATTTTCTATAAAGTCTATCAAATCAATTTTCTTAATATTTAGTCATAAACTTTCTTGAAATCAACATTGGCCACATGTAGATCTTTCCTCGTCTCTTTATATGTCCTCATCGACCGTTTGAATAATAAAATATTTTCTAATAATACACGTGCTACCCGTGAAACTAACTAATTTCCTAAAATGCTAATCGCTAATCTAATATGCATCTCAATAGATCCTTCATGGAGTTTCTTTATGTGACTCATAAGTTTAATGTGGAAAATTTTCTTAAAAATGTATGTATCTCCTTTGTTGTTTGAATAAAAGAATTATAAGACTTCTCTTCCAACGGGAGTTTCACTTTTGAACTCCTATAAACTTGGGATATTACAAAAAAGTTCTCATAATCGAACTATTTTTTCAAAAGCCTTTATAATATTTGAATCGTTACAGGAACATCCATGTGATTAACGGACAATTGAAATAAGGAATATATAAGAGAATATTTTTATTTGTTGTAACACTTGACATCTTAATGGATCCGTTAGAGGCCCATTAGTACCTTTAGGCTTAGGGGTTTTAGATTGGTTTTAGGTGAGTTATGGCCTAAAGTGTTGAAACGCATCAACTAGGGCTGACGTGATTCGCACGAGTTGAATCGCATCTGGTCAAACTAATGCGATTCAAATTGTTCTGAGTCTGACCCGAGGTTGGGTCTTTCTTTCCGTGGACTGTTCTACTCTACGTCGAACTCATGTGGGAGGTATATTTAAGCCATGTGTGCGTAACCCCAGCCCGTTTCTTCACCCCCAAGTATTGTAGAACCCTAGAGGGAGGGTTGGAGGGAGGTTTTGAGAGAGAACGAGTGCGGTACGGTGTCTCTTCGTGGCATGCGAGGAGCAGGACGTGAGGGCGATCCTCACAGCGTAAGGACGATCACATAGAGCATGGAGAGCATATCGCCTTGTCAGAAGCACGCTTGTTCACATGGTTGTACTTCGGAAGAGAGGCAAGTGATGAATTATCCATGAATCATCGCGTTTTTACGTAAGAGAAAACCTATTTTCAACCTATTTTGCAATTTATAATCTTTAGCAATGGAAAGTCGTCCTGTGGATGTTCTAGAGCGAAGTGGGTGGTGCCTTGGTTCTTTCTTTTCTTTTTCTCCTTCCTCTTCTTTGTATTTTTGGAAAATTGGTCTTTTGGTGTGAAACACGTCAGTGCAAGGGGACGTGATTCACGAATTACATCAGCCATGCACGATACGATTCAAGTTGTTCATTGATTATTCTTATATTATTTCCATGACTATTCCATGCTAACTGATAGTTAGGGTTTGGTGATGTTAATTATGCATGATACATAGACTGCACTACGCTTAGATTATCAAGACTACGTTGGTAATATTTTTGTGGGAAAATATGATTTATGTGATGTGTTTAAATCATGATTTCCATGTTAAGATGATGGAATTATTAAGATAAATTCCGTGGAAATCTATGAATATGCGTACTGTATGAATAATCTATTTAGAGTATGTTTAGATTGATAAATGCATGTGCTTGTCCACATATTTTGAAACTTAATGATGTTTTACTTTAAATTTGGAAATCTGAATTAAGTCGCTGAAATGCGTCAGGAATCCTAGATGCGATCCAGAATCACGTCACATGACCGAGACGCATTTCAAGAGGATAATTAGCATGTTAATTATAGCTTAGGTTCACTCATAGTTATATGTTTTAATTCATGTTATCATATTATGCCATGTTTTGCATTAAACAGAAGCATATATGCATATATGTTAATAATTAAGATGTTAAATAGATGCATCAACTGTTGATGTGGGTCCTAAGTGTCACTAGGACCAAAGTACTATGTTGCGGGGGTTATCTCTTGATTCTTTCGGAACCAAAGTGTCACATAGTGGAGTCATCTCTTGATCTATGGGGGTGACTTCTAGATTTTCTCGTTCATTTGGTTAATGACTTGAGAGTTAAGAAAGATACTTGAGGCAACGTGTTAAATTTTGAGAGTATGTTTACATGCTATTCAGGTGGGATCTGAGAGTGTCCCCCAACTGCGTAATCAAATACTTAGTAGGTTTGTCATAACTATTCATTAGAGAAGAGGAAGTCATCTCTACGTCATTATGTGGTTACTTATGTTATGTTAAAGTAAAAAGACATGATATGTATGATCATATATAATATAAAAGATGACGATGAAGTAAAGTTTCAAATTTTAATGCATATTCCTATGTCTTGTTACATGCTGAAAATTCATAATATATTGTGATTAGAAACATCATGTTTATATTAGTTTATGCAAGTAGATTCATATGTTTAATTTCTTGAAAGCATTGCATGTTGAGAACGTGATTAGGGGTAGAAGTAGACATATAATATGTTTTCCCTCATAATTATATGCTAGTTATTGTGCCATTTTCATATTTATATATGTTATGAAAACCTGTGATTTGTTAGATGACGAGTTTGTTGAATTTTATATGACTCATCTTTACTAACATTTTTCAAAGAATCGTGAAGTTGAGATGAGGCCGAGGAGCGAGAGGTTTGACTGCGTATTTAAAGCTATGTAGAGTAGGTTGTTATTTGTTTATTTTCAAGTATGATGATAACTTAGTAAGAGATGTATAGGTTAGAGTTTATTTCAGCAATGGAGATGTACTTTTATTTCCTTTGGAACTTATAGAAGATCTTCGATGGTCTAGTGTTAGTTATTTCAGTTGAACTTTATTTAGATGATGTTTCTTTTGTGACTACAAAAGTTGTGCTATCTTAATTCATATCTTGTTGTCATACTTGAACTCACTATTGCCGATGTTTGTTGTTCGGTTGTTCCTACTGTAGCGTCCACCCAGTCAATTCATTGTAGACCGACATAACTGAACTAGATCAACTGAAGACGTTACATCTGTTCAACAATGTTGTCCACTATGCTTTCTTTTTTTTGTTGAACTATAGCACAGTGGCAAAGGACACTAACTAACAATCTTGAGGAGCTGGGAACGAAACCCAGCCCTCCACACCCACCCCAACCCCCTCCAATTCTACGTCCAAAGGGATAGAATCTACGAAGAGGAGGAAATGCGGCTAACGAGATTGAACTCGCGCCGCACGTCCCTGCGTAAGGCGCAAGGGGTGTCCCACCACTCGGCTACGCCGCCGGAGACAACGTTGTCCACCATGCTCCCGGTCGTCATCGTGGTGGACCGAATTATCATTGCACTCTTGATCGCTAAGGACGATTAGTGCCTTCAAACTAACATTCCATCAATCCAATAATAGATGCAAGACGTCATGCGCAGATCAAGGAACTTTGACATGTGGGTTGTGTGCAGCTTGACGGGAAAATTTGGTAGGCAAAGAGGAACTTGGGAGTCAGACAATCACGTGTTAAAGTCACGTATGGTGTTGTCATAGACATAGATAATATGTAGTTGTCGGAGATAATAATAGAGGCAGAAATGGTCGTGGTATATGGAATATTCCTTCATTTATTCCTTAATTCAAATGCCCGTCAAGTACATGGGTCATTTTTGTAAGATTATGGGACTTCTAAGAATTAAACTAATTTGATTATAAGGATCGATTATAAGAACTTTTTTGTAACATTAAAAGTTTATAAAAGTTAAAAAATAAAAGTCCTTTCAAGATATTTTTAAAAAGTTTAGCCAGCCAATTTATACCAGCCAATTATATTTACTCTTAATATAATTAACGTGATTTATATCATTACTCTCTATTTTCATTCAAAAGTTAAATTATAAATTGTCACCACGTTTTCACTCTACTAATATATTATTCACTAAATTCCCTTTTAGTTCATTGTACCAGAGTAAAATTACAAAAATTTTACTTTTCGCCAGTTTTGATGATCATGTATATTGCCATCTCTCATCTTCTATCTTAACATTTTCTCTCTACCCTCAACTTGATTATGTCATACCATGTTCATTCATCCGTGTACCTCCGCACCCTCAGATCTAAAGATTATGTAATCAGCACATATTTTATGGATTAAGTAGAATCTCGGTTTTATGGGAGCACAAAAGACAAAAAGTCTAGTTAGGGTTGCTAACGAAATGGTCATATGGGTATGAGTAACATTTGTTGTACTGATCCCAGTGCTACACTGTGGGGGGAGTGCAGTGGGGAAAAATATGTACACTTTTTTTTAAAAAAAAATTAGGTGAATCTACACGTCCCCATGTCGATCCCTAATTGGATGATCTAAACGAATTTAAAATTTTAAAATAATCTTATTGAGCTCGGTCCATTAGAGATATTTTTACTATTCATTAAGATTTGATTTGTTATTTTTCAAATTTTTGTTTGGGTTGTCCGAGTGGAGATTGGTTTGTACAAATATGTAGGATATTTCAAAGCCCACATTTTTTTAAAAAAATTATATATATTTTACAGATTACATTGACCCTCTATACAGCACTCTGGGATCACAAACACATCTAACGAGTAGGACATTAGGTGATTCATCTCTGTTTGAGAATACATTTTTTTCTATTTATCCAAATAATAGCTCCCAAGTCTCAACATCTTTTTCTCTTCTTGCTCGTCTCCCGCACCCATCTCTCCTGTAGCGGTTTGAGAGAAGATATATTTGTCGCATCCAAAAGCATGTAATTTATATTGTTATGCTTTCCACATAATTTTTTTTTATTTTTTTGTTTTAGTTTACTATTTCTACCTTTTATTTCATCTCTCCTTTAGCGGTTTGAGAGGAGATGTATTTGCCGCAAAGACAAATAAGTATCATCTTTACAATTTTTTTAGCTTTAATTTAATATTTATGTTTTAAATTTCACCTCTCCTATAGCAGTTTGAGAGGAGACATGTTTGCCGCAACGAGGAAGCAAGTAATTTATATTTGCAGTTTTTTTTAGTTTAGTTTAATATTTCTGTTTTTGTGGTTCACCTCTCCTGTAGTAGTTTGAGAGGAGACAATTTTCGCCACCATGAAAGCCAAGTAATTCATATTTCTCATTTTCTTGGGTTTAGTTTAATATTTTTATTTTTTATTTCACCTCTCCTATGGCAGTTTGAGAGGGGATATATTTACCACAAAGGCAAGCAAGTGATTCATATTCGTAGTTTTTGTGGCTTTAATGTAATATTTTTATTTTAAATTTCATCTCCCTTTTAGCAGTTTGAAAAGAGACATTTGTGCAAGCAATTCGTATTTGCAATTTTTGTGGCTTTAGTATAATATTCCTATTTTTTATTTCATCTTTCCTGTAACAGTAGGCATATTTGAGGCAACGAGAAATATCAAACATGTAATCCATATTTATAATTGGCTTTAGTATAATATTTCTATTTTTTATTTAACCTTTCCTGTACCAGTTCGAAAGGTGGCATATTTGACGCAGCGAGAAGCATGTAATCCATATTTGCAATTTTTTTTAGCTTTAATTTAATATTTCTATTTTTTATTTCGTCACTCATATAGCAACTTGAGAAGAGACATATTTGCCGCACCGACAAGCAAGTAAATCATATTGTGTATTTATGTATTTCACATAAATTTTTATTATACATGTTTTTGCAATTTTTTTGTTTTAATTTAATATTCCTATTTTTTATTTCATCCCTCGTAGCAATTTCATAGGAGACATATTTGCGGCAACGACGAGCAAGTACTTCATGTTGTGTACTTATGCTTTTCACCTAAACCTTCATTATACATGTTTTTGCAGTTTTTTTGGCTTTATTTTAATATCTCTGATTTTTATTTTATGGATTGTGCTGATAAGAGAGGCATATGAAATTATATATTTATTTGCTTCACTGTTAAAATTGTATGATAATTGTATACAATTTCATTTTATGTGTTTGTGACAATTAAGTATGTGATTTAAGGTTGGTCTGGTGTGCCATAAAATGATGTAAAATACTGGTTTTGAAATCACTGGTTTAAAATTGGTGAAAGTAAAATAGCTAATCTTAAAGTCACTGGTTTTAAAACATCCAGGTTTGATTTTTTGCAGTTTTGAACCGAACTAAAATTAGCTATTTCGAATGCCACATAGGTAAGATGATTTTGACATATGAAAATTTATGACACTAGAAACATAGGAAAAACAGCATATGATAATTTATAGCAATCCAAATTTAATGACAATGGCATTTTAGAGCATTTTATAGCACATCAAACAACCCATTAGGCACACATTTCTTTAATACGACTTCTAATTTAGTTTATGTATAAAGTTTTGGAAACTATTTTTCCTCCATTGTGCTTAACAAGTTCCTCGTATCCGAGTTGTGTATATACACACCTGCACACAACTAGGGTGCTCAAGATAGTTTAGAAGATTAACTCTTTTGTCATCTAAACTTGGATTTTCATTACACAGTTGGTCATGCTTAAGTGTGATGTTGTGACAAGGCCTATTCTTGGTAGAGATCTGTTCAAGAGACATACATAAATAAGCTGCAGTTGGGGCATAGAAGGTGGCTTTGGTGTTATCCTTGGGTGCTTCTAGGCTCAAGTTTGATATGTAAAGTATGTAACCATTGGTTTTAAACACACAAATATTGGGCAGTAACAATCTGTCCCACTTTGATGGAGCCACCATGTATTTAAGGAGTCACATGTACAAGGTGATAAGATCAGGTTGTTGGAGTTGTTCCTGATCGGCTGGCACATATGAAGATTATCTTGAGATATACGATCTCAACATAACCACAACAGAAGATAACTAATTACAAATGACTCAGTCATGTGTGTGGATATACATGATATTGTTACAACAACAATACATACCCAAATAATTATCGTTGCCTAACAGCCCCCCTCAAATTGAACTCCCTCAGCTGGATGTTCAGTTTGCTTCTGAGGTGAACAAAACGTGGGCTGCATAATGGCTTGGTGAGTCTGTCAGCTAATTGATCTTCGGATGGTAAGAACTTGATGTCTAACACATGCCGAGTCACCATGTCACGAACGAAATGGTAATCGATTTCCACATGTTTGGTGCGGGCGTGGAAGACCGGATTGGTAGCCATGTAGGTCGCGTCGAGGTTATCACACCAAAGTGTAGCCGGGCGATGAAGGACTATGCCGAGTTCTTGTAGGAGTGATTGCAACCAGGTGACTTCTGCGGTCGCATCTGCTAGTGTCTTGTATTCAGCCTCCGAACTAGAGCGTGCTACAGTGCGTTGTTTGCGTGCACTCCACGAAACAAGTGTAGAGTCAAGGAATATGGCATAACCTCCTGTAGACTTACGATCATCAACACAACCCGCCCAGTCTGCATCGCTATAAGCGTGCAATGCGAGTGAAGGGGCTGGCCGAAGTAGAATACCGTAATCTATTGTGGCCTTAAGATACCAAAGTATCCTCTTGACAGTCGCCTAATGCATGTCTGTGGGAGAATGGAGATATTGACATACCTTATTCACAGCGAAGGTAATATCAGGTTGTGTGAGAGTAAGGTATTGAAGGGCCCCCACAGTGCTCCTGTAAATGGTTGGATCGGTTATGTTAGTTTAGGTGGCCTACAAGCCAATCTAACAATGTAAATCTCGTTCATTATTAATAAAATGACATAATATTCATTATGTGTAAATCGCGTTAATTATCGTTTCATAATGAAGTCCGTGAATATGTGCTATGGTGATCAGATTATGATGAGATCATACTAATGAGACTGATCACTTAAACACACATATTCTTAATTGTTCCTAGTCGGAGGATATTCGAGAAGGACATCGGATATCCGGTTAGACTAGTACAGATTACTCCTGCTCATATGATGAGGGTGACTGATCTCATAAGTCACTTGTGTGGAGACACTAAGGCGAATCTGTAGGTGCTCATTGGAGAATGAGTTTACTGAACTGATCCGACTGAATCGCTGGATGGTATTGTACCTCACTGTCAACCAGCTTGATTCTATTGTCGCAGTTGCGTGGATGGTCCTCGGACCTGAGACACCAAGGACACCTTGGCGGTGGACTTCTGTACTTTGACCTTGGTCTACGAATCTCTAGCCACGGGATTCTAATACGCCAAGGATTGGGTGCAGCGGAATACCGTCGAAGGGAATTGTGTGTCAATAAGGAATCATTCGCTCTCGGTACTTAGAGAGAGAATGCTCTAGGAAGGATGCGCGAAAGTCCCTGGCCAGGGCGGACGATAATATCGGGAAAGGAGTTTTCCGATATTCATCAGCGGCATCCAATTCAAGTGAGTCGACCGGTTAGGGTTTGACAGCTCGCCATACCCTGAGTTGACTCGAGAGCATTGTACGAATGAAGGATTATATCCACGCGGTAACTGTCGGCGGAAAGGTTCCAAGAGTGGGTTACTTAACCTCAAATACCTTCCGGGTTCACGCGGTGTTGCTTGGCACCCAACGTGATCGGAGGCCCGGTCGAATTCGATGTGTGACATCAATTTGATTGATTAATTGATTAATAAAGGGTTATTAATTAATTAATAAAGCCAGTGAGGAGTCACTGGGCTTGTTGGGCCATTAACTGGACTGGTACTTGGGCCTAGAGGGTCACACGCACATGATTCTCAAGGCGATGGATAAATAAGTGGGTTTTATACAAACCGGGGGTTTTTGTGAAAAACCGCGCGGTTAGTATAAAACATAGCGAACGGGCTGAGCAGGCCAAGCTGCTGCTAACCCTAGCCGCCCCTCCTCGTTTTCTGTCTTCCTCTGGAGTCCAGGCAGATCCAGATCTGCCCCGCCGCTTCTCCGAATCCCGTTCGACGGGAAATCGTCCGCGCACTGCGGCGATCATTGCGGCGACCAGCGGAGGCTTCGCGGGCTGCGAAGAACGACGAACTCGAGGATATCCATCGCGGGGAGGATCGCGTGGACTTCGCTAGAGGCCGGGCGCTTGCGCGGCTTGCGGTGTCACACCAACGGAACCGAACGGCTGCGGATTCGAATCCGCACACGGTGAGAATTTCGATGATCTGATTATCGTATTTTAGTTCTTCGAAACGGGAAACGGATCGCTGTAAAATTTTTGTTTTCCGCTGCGTGAGCGATCCGGAGAAACCGAGAAAACCCAACAGGTTAATGGTTCACCAACAGTTTGTTGAAGAGAAATAGTGTTGGACATGGGTGTACTAATGGGTTTGGCACCATCAAAGGAGGTTTTCTATAGAAGATCCAACGTATATTTTCGCTGGCTGTGAAAGAGGCCGTAAGGGGTGAGAGTGACTTCCATGCCCAAAAAATAATGAACATCTCCAAGATCTCTGAGGGAGAATGAGGCTCCTAAATCATGAATGATATGAGACATTGCTGCATCATTGTTGCCTGTGAGCAAGATATCATCCACGTAGATCAGTATAAACATGATAATACCATCTTTACTGTAGATGAATAGTGAAGTGTCAGTTTTGGAGGCTTGAAACTGAAGTGTTTGAAGGCAGTCACTAAGGCGTCGAAACTAGGCTCGAGGGGCTTGCTTGAGGCCATAAAGGGACTTGCGTAATCTGCAGACATGAGTAGGAGCATTAGGATCAATAAATCCTTCGGGTTGTAGCATGAACACGGCCTCTAATAAATCTCCATGGAGGAAGGCATTTGAGACGTCTAGTTGACGTATGCCCCACTTAAATGTGACTGCAAGAGTAAGGATGAGCCGAATGGTAGTGTGCTTGACTACCAGACTGAAAGTGTCATGGTAGTCAATGCCCGCTTGTTGTTTAAATCATTTCGCCACCAGCCTGGCCTTGTGGCGTTCAATCGTGCCATCAGCCCGTCGCTTCAGTTTAAAAATCCATTTAGAGTCAATAACATGCATGTTGGGATGACGGGGAATGAGTTCCCAAGTACCATTCCGAATAAGAGCTGTGAATTCTTCGGCCATGGCACGATGCCATACTGGATGTCGAATAGCCTCAGAGAAATTTCAAGGCTCATCACGAACACATTAATGTAGTAAACTCTGGGGAAGAGGGTGCTTAGTAGAGAGAAGAACCTTTGCTCGACGAGTGCCATCTTTGGATCTTGTAATCATGGCATGTGTATTGGATGAAGAAGGTTGCCCGTTGTTAGAACTTGCGTGCACTGGTGCTGGAATAACTGTGGTTGATGGTGACATAGCAGCAGTGTCACCATCAGGAGGAGTCACGGTCGTAATCCCGTCGCCATAGGTTGTTGCGGGTGGCACTACTTGGTCCTTAGAAGAACTAGGTGTAGTAGTCGGAGGGGCTGTTGTAGTGCTGCCAGTCTGGTTGTTGCGGATTATAGTGGACAAGCTCGGAGAAGCTCGGAGAACAGCAATGGAGGGTGCAAATATATGAACCCCATCTAATGAAGAATCGGGTGAAGCAGAGGGAATCACATCTCGAAATGAAAATCGAGATTCATCAAAAACGACATTGCGTATTACATAGATACGTCCCGTACCCAAATGAAGACATTTGTAACCATGATGAGCATGCACATACTGTAACCAAGAAAGACACATACTTGTGATCGTGGTTGCAGTTTGTGGCCATTATACGGGCGCAAATATGGATAGCATGCACATCCAAAGACCTTTAATTCATAATTTGGGCGGTCATTAAACAAGACCTCATAAGGGGAGAGATGTTGTAGTAGTGGTGTTGGCGTTCGATTAATGAGATACACTGCAGTTTGTACAACATCATCCCAATAGAAGAGGGGAACATAACCTGCAGATAACAGTGATAGTGCTGTTTCAACTGTGTCTGTGTTTCCGCTCGGCGCTCCCATTCTGCTCAGGAGTGTGGGGGCACGAGAGTCGATGAAGAATGCCTGATGTATTAAGATGTTTGGAGAGAGAATGATACTCCCCTCTCCAATATGAATGGACTGCTTTGATAGACCGACAAAAAAACTTTTCAACATGTCGACGAAACATATCAAAGATATGGCAAACATCTGATTTATTGACCATGGGAAATAACCAAGTGTACTTAGAGAAATCATCTAAGAAATGGACATAATACCGGTGACCATTATGTGAAGGAACCGGTGAAGGACCTCAAACATCGCTAAAAATTAAATCTAAAGGTTCTAATGACCGAGAAGTAGAAGACTGAAACGGGAGCTTGTGGTTCTTTGACATAGCACAAGACTCACAAACACTGTAAACACTTTTATTTGTAGATGAAGGTAAGCCAAAACAACTAATGACTTGTTTGATAATGCGAAGAGATGGATGTTCGAGGCGCGCATGCCACACATCGGAAGACGCCCTTTCACCAATATGAGCCGCTGGTGTAGAATTCGTCGTTCTGAGGTGTAGTTGATATAATCCATTCTTACTCTGGCCTTGTAGCAGCACCCGACCCGTGCAACGATCCTTGATATAAATATTGCGTGGATGGAATTCCATTGAAACATTATTGTCAATCGTAAAATGGTGAACAGAGAGTACGTTTTTGCGGGCAGTGGGAACATGAAGAATTCGATTCATGTTGAAAGGGGTGCCATTAGTACAAAACGAGGAAGAACCAATGTTGGAAATTCTCACACTTGTGCCATTGCCCATGAGAACCTGATTGGGGCCATTGTATGGTTGACTGATATTGAGATTCTGAAGTTGTGAAGTCAGATGATGTGTAGCCCCGGAATCTGGATACCAAATAGAGCCAGATGGTTCAGCTTCAAGAGCATGTGGAGCAGCATAATGGGCCGTCGGTGAGTACTGCTGTGGAGGTGCACCACGGGTCTGCCACGACTGGGACTGATGCGTTGGGGCCGAGACTTGATAGTGTCTAGAGGGAACGAAGCTCTGGTTAAATCGATCCGGACAGGTCAAAGCATGATGACCCATCTGAGAGAAGAGCTGACACCGCCCACGGCCACGTCCGCGTCCACGTCCGCCACCACGGCCTCGCGAGTTGGTGGATCGGGAGTCGTTTGCTAATTGAGGCAGGTTGGGAAGAAGAGCAGGTGCACCTGTTCGTTGGGAGGACTGCACCGTCGTATTTGCAGTAGGAAAGGTAGGGAGCTCCGTTTAAGATGTCGTTTGTCGAGCTAACCATCCTTCATGAGCGAGCATGTGCCCATGAAACTCTTCCAGAGTAAGGGGTGGCTGACGAGTGGTTGCAGCAGGGATGAAGGCTTCATAAGAAGAACCGAGCCCACCAAGGACATGAAGAAGTATTTCTCGTTCAGGAACGGGTTGCCCAATGGCGGCGAGGTTGTCGGTGACAGACTTGACTTTGGAAATGTATTCAGAAATTGAAAGTGAACCTTTTGAGATGGTCCGGAGTTCAGCATGGAGTGCAAGGGCACGAGCTTGGACATGAGAGGCAAATGAGGCTGCCAAAGCATCCCATAGCTCTTTTGCAGTCTTACAGCCAACTGTCAATGGGAAGATGTCCTTGGTCAGGGAGGAGAGAATCTAGGTGACCACAAGCTGATCACGTCGCTTCCAAAGCATGTATTCAGAATTAATAGTGGGAGTGGAGGTGGTAGATAAGTTATCAAAGGGAAGGAACTGGGGAGGGCAGGGAATGCTTCCATCAACAAAGCCCATGAGGTCTTGGCAGAGCAGTAGTGGGACGAACTGGGTTTTCCAAAGAAGATAATTATCCTTGGAGAGCTTGAGAGGAAGAAAGTGGGTGACATTGGGGAAGGGAAGGTTTGAGTCGGGAAGTAGAGAGGTGGAGGGAGAAACTGTAACAACAGAGGAATCAGAAGCGCCACTAGTCTGTGATGCCAGGAGGAAAGGGTGAGGATGCAGTTGTGCGTATAGCTCTGATACCATAAACACACAAATATTGGGCAGTAACAACCTGTCCCCTTTGATGGAGCCACCATGTATTTAAAGAGTCACATGTACAAGGTGCTAAGATCAGGTTGTTGGAGTTGTTCCTGATCGCCTGGCATAGATGAGGATTATCTTGAGATATACGATCTCAACATAACCACAACAGAAGATAACTAATTACAAATGACTCAGTCATGTGTGTGGATATACATGATACTGTTACAACAACATTACATATCCAGATAATTATCGTTGCCTAACAGGTTTGTAGCTGTCCATGGACCTGCACATAAAGTCTGTTGCCCTATGCCTAAATACACTAACATATTTGTTGCCTTTCTTAGAAAAATTAAGGCAGATAAAAAATATTTTTCTACTGCATCTATCGACTCTGATCTGTGATGTATCTCCTTGTGTTAGGACTAGAATATGATCTTTGTCATTTTGTTGCGAACCATGTAGAGTAGAGTTTGGCAAGTCCTCAATTTTAAACAACATTCTTGGGTAGGTTTCCTTGTCAGGATGCCTAATTATCCCAATTCCCCCAACTCCCTAAACTCTACATGGAATGCCTAATTCTCCTAATAATTTCCTCAATTTTACTCTTTATTTTACTCCTTATTCCACTTATTCCTATCAAATCGTTTGGAATAGCGCAGTGTAATTCTCCTTATTATGAGTAGAATACCAACAACTTACCAAATCAAAATACCTTTTATTATGGTTTAAGAAATCTCAAAACCTTATTATGGTTTAAGCTATTATGCAAACAAGGTGAACCTTAAGTAGCCCAAACTACATGCCAAGACCATTGAGACTTGAGAGTGGTAGTGCGTAGATCCCCAATGACTCTCCTCTTGTCTTTCTCACTCCTACCTCTAGATACACTAATATTTAGGTGGCTTCAATTTGTGATAATGACTAAACCAACTCCAAGCTATCCAGTATCCATAAATTACTCCTTCCTATTTAGTTAAGTTGTTCATCTTAATATTAACTATATTGCCATATAAGCGGGATAAGCTCGAATCCACTAAGAAGTCACATGCTCATCTAGTTTTTTTTTTTCAAATATTTGTTTGCAATGCTTTGTCACTTTTTCTTCTTCTATTTGTTTCCTATAGGCTTGGGTAATGGTGCAAGAATTAGAGCCCACATAGGCCTCCTTGTATATATTCTTTGTTAAGTTGCTCAGCAATTATAGATATACTAGGTTTGTTGCACCTCAATGCAGTCAAACATTAGTAGGAAGTGCAGAGAAGAAGGCTTGTGCTTATCAATTTGATGGAAATTATATATATTTCTAAGTTTATCAGGAGGTGCTTTATAGGGCTATTACAAATTCAACATTTGTTGACAGTCAAATAATTGAAAATCTTGGAAACTATGTCCAGATTGCAGCTAGCTTTAGAAAGGGATTGTATGAAATGATGCAAGGCTTCTTCTGAGAGTGGGATTTCATGTTAATAGACGTCCTCGTGCTAAGTGTGTACTTTGTGGTAATATTGCAGGCTTAGTTTCTTATTACACATATCTAATCTTCAAATCTTTGTTAATATTAAAACGTATCACAGAGCTTGCTCTATGTATTAGAAATATGCATTCTTTTATTTACAAAGCTGTGAAAACTCATTTCAAAATTATCTTTTTTTTTTTAACAACATTTTCTATGTTTCATGTTTGACATCTCTAATGTCTAAGCCTCATTTTGTTTGCAGAATAAGTTATTTTGTGGAGTCCACTGACGGAATAACGTATAATAGAATAAGAAGTATTTTAGTTTGATAACTTTGTAGGACTCACTGACGGAATAAGAAGAATAAACAATTCTTGAGTTTAAGGTGGAATGACTTATTCTCCTTATTCCCCTGTGATACATTATTATGTACGGTATCAGTCATTCCGCATGTCAAAGCAAAATTAAGTTTATTCTCTTCTTATTCGTCCTTATTTTTCTCCTATTCTCCAATCAAAGAGGAGCTAAAGATATTTGATGTAGGAAGCCCTCTGCATGGTATGTTGCCCACCATTTTTTGGCATTTGTCGGATTAATAATTTAATAGACTATGCTAATATGCCCATGGCATGGGAACCATCCCTTGGATTGTTAACTCTAAAATATATCTATGACAGCTTGTAGTTGTACAGAACTGAATAGTCTCATTGTCATCATAATGACCTAGACATTATTGAGCTTGACAGGAAGTATTGGAGGGCTCTGCTACATTCCTCCTATTTTGTAGAGTTTCCACCTTTGCACTACTATTATATTTTCTTTTTTGATGTCTTTATTTAAAGGCCTATATAATCGCATAATCAACACATCATAGATATAGTGTAGCACATTAGTAGTGTAGGAAAGTTATAGATGACAAGATTGTCCTATGATTTGTAATACATAAACATTAAGGGATATAAGTCATTCTGATAATTTTTTCGACACAAGATGGGACTGCCAAGCCTCAAAGGCAATTAACATTTTTGTTTGTTTTAATTATAACGCTCAATATGATTGTACTATGAATAGTGTTATTTGATCAACAAAAATGTCCAACAGTCAAGAAAACATGTTATTTCATTTTGACTGTATGTGACCATAATACATTCTATCCAATTACAAATTACTGTATATTATATAGAGATGACTTCGATTTTTTTTCATGTGAAACATTAGTATCCCATCCCCATTTTCTATGCTTTCATGTTCATTTTTTTTTTGCATTTTTCAATCAGTAGGTGCTTAATATTATTAAGCTAGTATCTTTACATGTGTTGTAATAGCTAAATGTCAAATGCTTATATTAACTTAGAAAGCTAAAAACTTCAACAAATTACTAACTAGATGGTCCTAACGGAGTTTGTTTTTTCCATCTCTTCATATTTTTAATACATATTTACAAAATTAATGATTTTCTTGTATATTACGGTACGAACAATATGAGTAAATGTTGTGCCCCCCCTTGTTTGCTACATACAAAGTGTCAATTTTATAGTACCACTTAATTTTTCAGGGAAAAAACTCTCTCTCTGTCTTGGATATTGATGCGCATTTTACTGTAAAAATTCATGATCATTTTTGTTCCATCCAAATATTTGAAAATGTTAAGACAATAAACAAGGGAGATAAAACACTATGTGTATAATGTGAAGAAATTTAAACTCACTCACATGAATCAGTCTTTTTTAGATAGTTGTTTGAAGTAAACAATCATTTACTAATTGTCTATGCTGCAAGTGCAACACTCACAACGCTAGTATTCCACATATTCGTACATGTCCATGTCTTATTGAATGATTAAAAAATTATAAAAATTAAAATGTTATTGAACTCGACCCGAAGTATATTTTTTATTCTTCAATGGAGCTCGATCTTTGAATTTTTAGATTTTTCTTTTTGGTTGTCTACTGGGAGACAGCCTGTACAACATGTGCAGGACATGTGGGGCCTTGGGGACTGAGCTAAAAATAAACATTTTTCTTAATATTTGCTCCATTGTCCGACGGTGTAGCACTACTGGCCGTTCAAGCCTGTATTAGACCTGATAAGATTGAAGTTTAAATAGTTGAATGGGTCAAATTTGAGTCCATTCCTTGAAATTTTCACATTAAGGGGGTGTTTTCCCAAATTATAAAACGTTGCAATAAAAAATAACAGTTTACAGTATTTTTCGGATATTTGGTATGATGTGTTAAAACAGAAATTTATCTACTAGGGATACATATAAGCGAGTCGAGCTAAGTTTTACCCGATTCAAGTTTGATTCAACTAATTTTAATAGAGTTCGAAGTTGAGCTGAATATTTATAGCGGTTGTTCAAGCGGGGCTCATTTCGATAATGAATGAGCTTGAGCCAAGTAAGCTCATGAGTCCAATAAATGCATGATAGACGAAGTTCACTGTTTTTTAATTTAAATTTATAAATTCAGAGTACCAATATGTTTGCACTTCTAATTATTTAATGGAAATCTCTACACGACATTAAATATTTAACTATCTAAGTTTACTTATGAATAAATAATTAAGTGAATACTTAAAAGAGCTTTTTATTAAATAAACTTTTAATGAGTATGTATATAAATTTTTAACGAGTACAAAAATTAACTCTTAACGAGTACTTAAATGAGTTTGTTCACGAACATAGCCAATATGTTCAAGCATAATTTGTTTAATGAATTGAACTTAAATTTTTGTTCAAACTTTACTTAACTTAATAAACAAACTAAGTCAAGCTATTATCCTCTCATGAGTTGCTCGTCGAGTATATTGGTTTGTTTGCAGCCCTATGTCCAAGCCTTGTCTGCTCACTTGATAGTCCTTTTCTTATTTTAATTTTAGGTGTTTATAATCTTTCAATATTTCATATTAGTCCTTATAATCTTCATATTTACTTAAAATCTCTTACAAAATTTTAAACCCTCTTAAAAATCATTCACTAAAAACAATTAAGCAAGAGATATTCACAAAATATTCCTTTTTATGTATTATTATATTTCTATTAGAATATACAAAATGAACATTCTTAATGTATTTCTTTTTTAGCATTTTCTAAGTGGAAATAATTTTTAAGAAGGATTCAAAGTTTGTCTGGATTTAAAGTAAATATGAACATCGTAAGGACCAAGAAAAAAGAAGCAATGGAGAATATTCAAACATTGTAGGGACCGAAAGATAAAACACCTCATAAATATAATTTATTTTTCAGTGTTGGTCTAGGGTTTATGCGTCTCCTTCACACGGTTCCGCCAAAAACCCTCAACCCGCTACATCCTCCTCGTCGTCGTCCTCCTCCTCTCGGTAGCGGCCATGGCCAAGAAGCCGGCGCAGCGGCAGCAGCAGCAGCAGAAGAGCGAGAAGAAGCAGAAGAATAAGAAGGTGGCAGTGCAGGAGGAGCCCTCGCTGGATCTCCCGGCAGAGGAAGACGAGGAAGCCCTCTCCAACGCCGACATGGAGCAGGGCGGCGGCGTGGCGTCGGAAGACGACGATCAAGGATCCCTCTCCGAGGTTTCCTCCGACGAGGACGATCCCTTCGCCGATGACTTCCTCCACGATGGCGAAAACGGTGCGCTAATCACTTCTTTTCTCTTGTTTGCGAGTTCTTTGGTATGGCTCTCTAAGAGTGGACATGTGTAATTTGTTTCGTTTTTATGATATTTGGTTTTGCAGAGGAGGAAGTGTCGTCGGATTCGTCCGAATCGGACATCGAGGAGAAGTCGAGGGCAATCGACGAGGAGAAAGCGAGGGAGCTCGAGGATGCTGACGCGGAGATGAGGCTAAATATAAAGGGAGGACCCGATGAATTCACGTTGCCGACGAAGGAGGTTGAGATTTGCTGCTATCGATATGTTCTGTTTCAATCATGATTCACCACTTGGTAAAATTTTCACAGCAATGTGGCCTTGACTTGTTGTTCCGATGCAGGAACTCGAAGACGAGGCTCATCGCCCGCCCAACCTCGACAACCTCCAGCAGAGGATAAAAGCGAGTGCGCAATTCTACTCCATACTGCGTTATCCTGTTTGCAATTTGCTAGTCTATCTGTCTTAAAAGGATTTCCCCACCAGAGTGACCCCACACCGAAATATCGTGTTGTTTTTTTAAAACAAGTTTGTGCATACACTCACATTTGTTTATTATTTCCCTGTATGCATGTGTGTATATATGCATGCGTATGCACATGTGAATATTTATATGTTGAAGTATTCGGTCACATTGTCCTCCTGTTGTTAAATTCAGGGTCTGGTTCCCCTTCCATTGTTTACTTGGGTTATATATTTGGAAGGATTTTCGTTGATTTCACTGTCTAGTTTACCTTAGAGTTTTGGTGTCTCCTTTGATTTCCTAGACTTTTTCCCTTTATACTCATAGACAGTTACTTCTTTCTGCAGAACTAAACAACTCACTTGTTTGATATACTTTTGCTTAGTTGCTGGCGTCCTCTCCAATTTCAATGATATGAGGCAGGAGGGTGTCTCGCGAAAGGATTACGTTGAACAGCTTAAAAGGGATCTACAGTCATTTTATGGATATAATGAGTTTCTGATTGGTGTTTTTGTTGAGGTATTTGAATCTCTAGTCCTCTTACTGTGTTTACTTTTTCTTTTTAAAGTCCGAATATGCTAAAAATATCTTCATTTGTTTTGCTGAAGATGTTTCCTGTTGGTGAACTTCTAGACCTTATTGAGGCATTTGAAAAGCCCAGGCCTGTTTGTTTGCGTACAAATACCCTAAAGGTAGCATTTTTTTAATTATTTTCTTCAAAGTCATGTTTTCAATTAAAAACTGTGGACGTGATCCTAGTTCTTATTTGTCAAAGGTGCATCCTTTTGGTGCTAATCAATGTTTATTATGGGTTGCAACTAATGCTATCTAGTGGAAGATGTATTTTACCATAATAGATGTGGACGCTATATCTTATATTGCTCTCTGCTTCAGAGAAATATATTTATTTGATTGTGCTGTCTGATTTCTTTTTCTGCCTGCATCCTTCCAGACTCGTCGGAAGGAATTGATTGCCGCTCTGGAAAGTAGAGGATTTAATATAGAGCTTTTAGGCAAGTGGTCAAAGGTAAAGAAGTGATGCTTGTGGTGCATCCCGTTTCCTCTTCTTTGCTTTCCCGAAGGAGAAAATCTATATGATAGTTCATGAATCACAGGTTGGACTAATAGCATACGATTCACCAAAGGCTCCGAGTCTTGGTGCAACTACAGAATACCTTGCTGGACACTATATGGTTAGTCACACTTTGTGACACTTTTGGATTAGAATGACCATTTTTTTGGTTTTGATTTTGATTTTGCTGCTTGTTATCATTAACATGTTGGAATCTAATTCTACCACAGCTACAAAGTGCAAATTCATTCTTGCCTGTTATGGCACTTGCTCCTCAGGAAAAGGAACAAATAGTGGATATGGCGTAAGTACCTGTTGGCCATAGAATTGAATATGCTGGAAATTGATCCCCTTTTTCATTGGTTGTTGATTTATTTCCCTCTTATAACAGCTTTTGCCGTCATACAGTATATTCTACTAACCAACGAATCTTAAATTGGTTATGCATGTTGAAAATACACCTACCAGATCACAATTCTATGTGCATACTTCACATATCTACCTCTTCTCTTTCACTCTTCCTTTCTCTTTTCCTGTCTGCATCAATTTTCTTTCCATTAGCAATTTGGTGCATCCTCTCTCCACATAACCCCCTCTCTCGTTCTCCACACACACTCGCGCACGTGCGCGTGCAATGCTTGGGGTCTTTGAGTCACACACGACCCAAGCTGTGCTTGGGGTCTTTAAATGCCTAAGCAACGCCTAGGCAGTGCCTTCACAATCATGTGGTGGGGGGAGGGCCGGAGGGGGGAGGGAGAGATACTCACAAACAAGGAGACAAACACTTGAAGAGAAGATATAAGAAAGGACGGACATACAAAGAACTCAGGAAGGGTGAGATGCCTTCACATTCAGGTGTTGGGAGGAGGGGGAAGGGAGAGATACTCACAAACAAGGAGACAAACACTTAGAGAAGAGAGAAGAAAAGACGGACATATAGAAAACTCAAGAAGGGTTAGAGGAGCTAATGGTCACAAGCGATTTCAAGTTTGTGGACGTAGGGTATGTGGGGGCTTGTTGCCTCATCATGGTCATCATAGTGATACGAGAAAATATGGGACTCTGTCATTGTTAATGTTGAGATTTGTTCATCAAGGAGGGAGGATGCCAAAGACAATGGGGAAGACGAGATGAAGGGGTATCAAAAACTAAGGTCCAATCATCCACACAACCCTATTTATATTGGGATTGAGTTCTAATGAACCTGATTTGATTAGCCCACGAACTAGCTTAAGCATTTTCTCCACGTGCTAGTCACTCCTAAGCGTGCCTAAACGGTGCCTAGGCTTGCTTTTTTAAAAGGACCAATAAGGTGTTTAACTGCCTAGGTTTTGAAAATAAACCTTGTTGCCTAGGCAGGCGAAGGCGTTTAACTGCCTAGGTCTTGAAAATAAACCTTGTCGCCTAGGTAGTGCCTGGGCTTTGTGTGGCAGCCATCCAAGTGCTGATAGAATGGCTATTAAAATATCTTGAATCTCTTTGGTCTCGACTGCATGATTTAATCAAATGGTCTCGGATTCTTAAGGATGCTAGATGCCTCTGGTTCACCTTATTTTGCAGAAAGGAAGATTAGGTATTTGCTAATCAAGTGGCTGTTGTATAGTGCATTGGCAGCAGTCAGCACATTTTATCACTTAGCACACACAAACTTCCTTTTAGATCGCCCATTAAAGCACAATTATATAGTCTCACTTCACAGATCTACATTTTTATTTTGTTTTTAACTCTTCCCTTTTTCTTTTCCTGCGATAATTCTCTTTCCTTTAGCAATTTAGTTCATCCTCTCACCCCGTACCGATCCTATCTATTGACATGCTTTTCTATTTGCAAATGTGTTTTTTTCCTGGCCGTTGCCAGCATTTCTTTTTGTGGCAGCCATCTGAATGTTGATTGGATGATTGTTAAAATATCTTCATTGTTTTTTGGGCCTTGAGACACTGGATGAGGTAACCAAGTGGCCTGAATTTCTTAAGGATGTCACCTGTTCACTTCTTTGGCAATTAGGGGATCGGGTATTTGCTAATCCTGTGGCTGTGGTATAGTGCATTGGTAGTGGTCAGTGCAATTTATCACTTTTGTATAATATATACACATAAACGTTCAGCTACCTCCATCCCCTTCCTATTTTTTTATTCCATCATTTCCCCCTCTTTCTCTTTCTAATATCTCCAGAGTAGTCAATCTGGTCCCGTCTCGGCCTGTCCTGGCTAGGACATCCCATCCTTGTGAGAAAATAGGATGGAACAGTTTTTGGTCTGTCCCGGTATCTGTCCCAGTCTGTCCTGGCTCGTCCCGGCTTGTTCCGGTCTGTTCCGGCCCATCTTGGCCTGTCCCAACCTTTCCCAATTAGAATTTGAAGATTTTACGAACTACTTAAGCTCCTTGTAATTTTTTTTGGGGTGGGGGGTTTCTTTTGATGAATATACTTATTTGTAAACCCTATAAATCTGTCCTAAATGCTTTTACTGTATTAATTTTGTGTTATTTCTATGTTTCTATGTTTATTTTCATATTATTTATTGTATACATATGTTTTGTATTTGTTGGAATATGTATGGAAAATTTTTCGAGATGGGACACTGGAATTATTCGGGACACATGGATGTCTCGTCTCAATATAAAAACGGGAAAGTAACCGGGATGGGATTGACAACTATGACTATCTCCCACACCCTCTCTTGTTCTACCTCTTTAATTCCATCCCTCATTTCTAGGGGTGTTCACTATTCAGTTCAAACCGAAAAACTAAACCAAACCAAACCATTATTTCGGTTTGGTTTGGTTTGAAAATTATTTTGGTTCGGTTCGGTTTACAAAAGTCTCAAACCAAAATAATTGAACTGAACCGTTCAAACCGAATTCTTAATTTTGAATATATAAATATAACCTATTATATTGTACACTTTCATTTGGACCAACTTAAACGTTTTTACTTGGGCCGAAGCCCATACCCGTTCACTTATGGATTTGAGTTGCTTCAAGGGTGGATTGTATGGGCTGGGCAGCATTTATAACAAACCTTGGCCAGTAACTTTTCTAGAGCTTCCGATGTGAGACTAAAAAACCAACATGCCCCACCACAACCCAGCAGTTGCACGTCTTGTCTGGCGCATGCACGTCTGGCGCCATCATGTCCCCACCCACCACACCCTAGCAGCTGCAGACATGTCAGATTTAAAAATCCTCATGCCCCACCACACCCCAGCAGTTGCAACAGGTACGTACGCAGGACGTCTCGTGCGCAGGTAAATCAAGAGATCGCTCACTCCACTCCCGGCACGTTGTGTGCAACCCAGTTTAGTCCGGTATCGGAAAAACGTAAAATTTCAAATCTTGAAAACTGCATTAAAGAAGCCCTTAGACTTGAGCCGGGGACTGCATCAAGTGGTGTTCGGTCCAAGCTAACCGGCACCGAATTAAACCGAATATATTTGGTTTGGTTTGGTTCGGTTTCTCTCAACAACTTGGTTTGGTTTGGGTTGTAAAAATTTCTTCAAAAACCGACCCGACCCGACCCGTGAACACCCCTACTCATTTCATGTTCTCTTTCTATAAACCTCTTATTTTCCCTTTTGTCCAGCCACGTAACTGTCTCCTCTTTCCCCATTGTTTACGTGCACTTCTTTGTTTTCACTTTTTTCCCATTACAATCTTTTTTTTGGAAGGTAACCAATAGGTCACAATTTCATTAAAAGATAAATACAATATGTACAACAGAGAGCAAGACAACTCTAAAGAAAAACACCCACAGACCCATTACAATGTTAAATCCCCTTCTCCAAAGAACCCTCCCCCCATTGTATCTTATCAAAAGGATAAGATATAACATACAAAAGGCAACAAAGTTACAGACTCAGCCATACATTCTCAACCACTGCTGCAAGTCAGACATAAGAGGAGAGAGCTTTGGATCCACCACTAATCTTGCAGCTTTTCCCCAATCAGAAACCCATTTAACAATCCTGCCCATGTTGTAAAAACTAACAAACTCATTCCCGAATCTTCTGAAGTTCCTTTCAGTCCACACTCCCCACAAAAATGCTGGAAGGATGATAGACCATAGGTCCCTCTCAACTGTGTAAGGGCACAGCTTGGCCCACCCATCCAGCATATGAAGAATTGAGAGAGGTTCCTCCTAGGTGACATTGAGACATCTGCAACAAGACAACCACCAAGTATAGACAATTCCACAATGACAAAACATATGATCAGCCTCCTTAATAAATCTTCCACAATAAATACAGTTGAGTTTCTGCACTGGCCAGAATCTTCTGAGTCTGTCCATCGTGGGTAACCTTCCCAAAGCCATCTTCCAAAGGAAGAGGTTGATCTTACAAGGTAAAAACTTGGACCAAACAATATGTTCCAAGGACACTTTACACCACTGTCATTAATCACTCTTAACGGAGCATTAACAGAAAAAAATCCTTTAGAGTTCCAAACCCAAAGTCTTGTATCAACACAGTTTCTCTGTAACCCAATATTCTGAATGGTATTCAGCACAACCACCAATTCTTGAGTTTCTCGAGTTGTAAGGTTTCTTCTAAATGTCAAGTTCCAAGGATTGGACTGTCCATATGAATACAGTTCAGAAACAGATTTGTTTTTATCTTCAGAAATCAGAAACAAGTTAGTGAATTCTGCAGCCAGAGGCTGAAAGGAAATCCACCTATCTTCCCAAAATCTGACTGAGGATCCATTACCAACTTGAAAAGAAATAGAGGGAGCAATCAAATCAGTCATCTTAATAATGTTCCTCCATATAGGGGACATATTAGACAAAGATATTGGGTACAAGTTCCATCTAGATGTACCATGATAATATTTCCCCCTAATGATCTTGATCCACAAAGCATCATCCTCCTCCCCCATCCTCCAAATCCACTTGGCCAATAAAGCTTGATTAAAAGTCCCAATCTTCACCAAACCAGCCCATCCTTGACTCTTGCTTCGACACACCTTGTCCCATGCTATAAGATGCAAGGATCTTGATTCTCTCTTCCCTCCTTCCCAGAAAAATAGACTTCTTTTAGATTCTAATATTCTCTCCACCTTTTTCGGGATTCTGAATATGGACAGATAATATGTTGCCAAAGAGGATAGAATTGATTTAGATAATACCCATCTACCTCAAGCTGATAAAAACTTGGCTTTCCATTCTTCCAATCTATGCTCAAACTTTCTAATAAGGTCATCCCAATCTCTGACTTTGCATTGAACATCAGACAAAGGGAGGCCTACATAAGAAATTGGGGAAGAGGATACCTTGCACTTCAATGTCTCAGCAATAACCTGAATTCTCTCCTGGCCCAAATTAATTCCTACCACCTCAGATTTCCGGAGGTTAATGGCCAACCCTGTAATGGCTTCAGTAAGGATCAATAACTTCTTCATATTTGTAAACATAGCATCATTTCCAGAGGAGAACAACAGCGTATCGTCTGCAAACTGAAGATGTGACAGCACAAAACCACTTATTCTCACAGAAAATCCATCAACCAGCCCTTGTGCTACCGCCCTATCCCATAGGGTACTGAAAATATGTCCAACTAAGATAAAGATCAGTGGAGACATAGGATCTCCTTGTCTCAGCCCCCTCGAACTTTTGAAATATCCACAAGATTCACCATTAATCAAAATAGAGAATTTAGCAGTGGATATGCAGCTCATGATCCACCCAATCCACATATGATTAAAACCCATGGCACCAAAAGTCTTTTGAATGCACGACCAGCTAACCCGATCATAAGCTTTCTCAAAATCCAGTTTAACTAGCACACCCTCCTTTCTGCTGCCTTTCTGAGAGACAATAGCTTCATGAGCTGACAAAAAATTGTCCAAGATGTATCTGCCCTTAAGGAATGCTGCTTGATTTGAGCTAATCACCTCCTTAAGCACATTCTTTAGTCGATTAGCAAGAACCTTGGTAATAATCTTGTAGCATCCATTCAATAGACTGATAGTTCTATAGTTAGACACAGAATCATCACCTTCCCTCTTTGGAATTAGAACAATAAAAGTGGAGTTGAATTTTCTAATGCTCAGTGACCTTTTATGGAACTCTCTCATCACCTTCATTAAGTCATCTTTGATGATATCCCAGAAATACTGATAAAAACCCATAGAAAAACCATTCGGACCCGGTGATTTATTTGCTTCCATACTAAAAACTGCTAGTTTGACTTCCTCTTCTGTAAAGTGGGCATACATCTCATTAGCCTGACTCTCTTTGATTTTAGGTAAAACCCCCTCTTGAAGATGAGGTCTCCACCACTCATCTTCCTTAAACAAATTCTCAAAATAGGACACAAATGTTTTCTTAGTTTCTTCCTCATGCTCCACCACACAATTCTCAATCCTCACATGATCAATTCTCATCGATCTCTTCTTGGCACAAGCAGTTGCATGAAAAAATCTTGTATTCTTGTCTCCCTCTCTAAGCCAATGTTCTTTTGACCTTTGCTTCCACTTTATCTCTTCTCTATGTGGCCACATATTGTATTCCTTTTTCTGTTCAACCAACTCTTTGTTCTCTTCTTCAGATAACCCAACCGCGTCTGCTCTCACCTCCAGTCTTTCTATTTTTTGTAAAATCTGTTGCCTAATAAAGGATGCTGCCCTAAAAGTCACTGCACTCCATGATTTAATACCTGGCTTCACCCTTTTCAATTTATTAGAAAATGAAATAACTGCCTGATTAGAGAATTCCTCCTCTTTCCACCACTGCGTGACCAGTCCCTTAAAGTCCTCGTGAGTATGCCAAGCTAATTCATACCTAAAAATTTTAGGCTTTCTTTTCACTTCCCTAGTCCTCAGCAATAAAGGAATATGATCTGAAACCAGCCTGTTCAGACCCAAAACATGAGATTCAGGAAACTTATTAATCCAACTGCCTGAAACCAGCACCCTGTCCAGCCTTGATTGAATACTAGTCAACTATAGATTAGACCAAGTAAATTTCCTATTCGGAATTTCTAGGTCCACCATACCACAAGAAGAAATCTAATCTCCAAAACTCTCCATATCTAAAGACCAACTCTGACGGCCGGTTCTTTCCCAAGGATATCTAAGACAATTGAAGTTACCAGTAATACACCATAATCCTTGAAATAGCAAGGCTAGCATGTTCAATTCCTGCCAAAGCTCTGCCCTTCCCTGCTGAGAATGAGGGCCATAAACAGAGGTAACAACCCAAGACTCTGAGCCACCCTCTGCATTAAAGATCACAGAAATAGTGAGTAAGCCCTTATCACAAATACTTCCTTTAAACTTGCTGCCATTCCAGATGATAAGTTGTTCCCCACTATTGCCTTGTGCAGGAAATATGACCCAATCTGATAACAAAGATCCTCCGATTTGCTTGATCACCTGTCCATCCATAGCTTCCATTTTGGTCTCTTGCAGACAAACACAATCCAATCTATGAATCTTAGTAAGATCCCACACCGCCCTTTTCTTCATATCCCCATTAAGGCCTCTAATATTCCAAGAGCACAACAACATCACAAAGATTTCATGCCCCCTGTTTCTTAGGCCTTCGGGAGTCAACAATTTCATTTTGGTTAATGAAATTGACTTCCCTCTTCCCTATTTTGACTCCCCCACCAGCTCCTTTCCTCTTTAGAGAGCTCTGCAAAGCCTCAGAACGTCTAAGCCTCTTGACGAAGCTAATGACTACCTCTTCTTTGCCTTGAAAGGATACACCAACTTTTCTGCCAAAGTCCATGATGTCCTCCACCCAATGTTCATACCCCACAACTGAGTTTGAGGAATAGGGTACGATCGCTTTGGAAGAAGTTTCTTTGGAATTCCCCTGTACATAATTTTCTGGCAGTTGGATCGCCAAAGCCTCAGGAACCCTGGCAAGAAGAAGACCCTCCCTCTCATTCTCTGCTATCTGAACCTGCTTCTCCACGGTAGTCACCGTGGAGGACTCCCTCTGCTTCAGGAGATCTACCAAAGACTCATCGAGGTTGGAGAAACCTGGGTCCTCTTCAGGTGGGCAATAGTTAACAAGAGCTCCGGAATCCTCTTGAGAAGCCGCCCCGACGCCCGTCTGCAGCAAAGAAGAAGCTCTGAGATCGCCAACAGACGCCTTGAACATCCCTGACGCACGAAGAAGACGATGAACAGTTCGCTCATCGCAGGCCGGTCGAAGATCAGGGGTACGGTTCACGGGGAGCTCACGGTCAAGAACAAAGGACCGGAACTCAGTGTTATCGTGAACTAGCCGGTCCGATTTTAAGTCAGGATCCGGCACGCCCCCCGCCAGTAGTTGATCGATCAGTATCGGGAAGGATCCGCCAGCCCCGAACTGCTCATCTTCCCTACCCGATAGATCCGTCTGTTGCCCATGCAAGAACCCGACTACTGGAGTCTCGGGACTCGAAGAAAGCCATCCCGCCGCCCTCGCCTCGAACAGTGCCACATCCCAACATTGCCCATATACATCCTCAGCCACCCGTTGGCACATAGGGACCAAATTACCATGCTTCTGCATGGCTCGAGGTGAAAATTGAACCGACGCCTTAGACGGTTGGTGAGGCCCTTTCTCCACCAGACCCTGAGTCATCTTGAACTTCCCAATCTGCTGAGTCACTGGGAATGACTCAGTCAACTCGGAAGAAGAGGCATGGAGGCCCCCAGTCGGAGTAGAAGGAGAGCCTTGTCTTCTCCCCTGAAAGCTCTTATATTTCGCTACAACCTCGGCCCAGGACCAGTCCATATCAGAAGTCTTTTCTGAATTGGAGATTAAAGGCATCTCCTTCACCAACTTCACCCAAAGATCTCTCCCAACAGCATGAATTAGAATTTTGTCAAGAATAGCTTCCACCGAGTAAACCTCCACCTGAACCCGAGCATAAAGGAACAAAGAGCCATCCAAAGATCGATGATCAACTTCCCTGAGCAGACCAAAGCTCGAAGAGATAGCTTGGAATGTCTCCCCATTCCGCACATGTAGTGGGATACCAAAAAGCCGTATCCACACTTTTCATCCTTGCGGAACAGGAAATGTTGAGGACAAAACAGACCATGGCGAGCATCTAAAGGCCACTTTGCTGCGCCAATCTCTGAGAATCTTGATAGCAGGGTGTAACCAATCAGCATGAGGACTTTTGACCAGGAAAGAACACTGGTCCACCTGATCCACCAGCTATCAATATCTGGCCAGAGCTGATAGAGAGCTTGCATCAGAGCCTTAGAAGCCTCCATGAGCTCAACTTGGTGGATTATTTCAAAACCGACACAACCAGGCAGTCTTCCAACCACTATCGAGCCCCTGCAACTGCAGGCGACCACGGGACTGAGATCCTACCTTGCGAAGGCTTAGGCATCCGTAAAGAGGAGACAGGACCTTTGCGAAGTCGGAGGGGACAAAAGGAACTCCTATGACCATGTTCATTATAGAGGATGCAACGAACATTCTGCTTACAATCCTTAGCCCAATGTCCAGTCTCCAGGCACCTAATACAAGAGTCTCTGTTCACCGGAAGAAGAACCTGAGTCTTCTTGTCGCCAAGAGCCCGCTGTTGACCTTTTCTCTGCACAACCTTCCACTCCCTTTCCTCAGACAAAGCCTCTCTCTCACCCACTTCACGTCCATCTCTCACAGGAACCCTCTCTCACCCACTTCACGTCCATCTCTAAAATACTTCTTTGGGGTGAGAGAGGCACGAACTCTCGACCTCAGGATAACTCTACAGCTATGAGACCTACGCGCTATTGACTTCTGCAAGCCCTTCTCAAGGTTATTAAGGGGCCAGCAACAAGGCTGTGACCAAACTCCATTTTAACTCTATCATTCCATTTCCATTGAAGTGCTCAGAACTGAAAGACTGTTCTTCCACCTGAACTTCTGCATTCTCACCACTGTCATCCCATCCCACAAGATTGTCAGATATACCAGCATCAAGTAACTGGTACTCCACGTCAATCTTCCTCCTCTCTCGTGCACATGAAAAAAATGGCATGCTTACTAGTATGCTTTTGAATTCAAGCATTTGAAAGGAGCAGTGAGAGTGGTTTCGGTTTGGAAAGCAAAGGTGTCATGTTTAAGACTATGGCTCGTCATTGCAATTAAGCACGTCATAAGGGTGGTTCGAGGCTATGGGTTTTAGTTCCTGGCCAATAAACAATGCTTTTCCAGTTTTCTTATTTACAACAACCAGTTCTACTTCGACCTATATCACAATTCAAAATGTGGGCAGATTCTACAGCCGGCTGTAATGGATTTAATAAAGAAAGCGTCTCTATTCAAATTACACAGACAGCAAAAAACAAGGTGAAAGTGCTGGAATCACCATTCAGTTGGATCAACTGGATTTCGTCCTGAAGAGGAAATCATGTTGAGAACAAATAGCCCATATTTGGTACTGGGATAATCTCGGGGATAAGCATAAGTCGCTCCAGTCATAGGTCATCTCTATCCATAATAACTGTATGATCGCTGCAACAAAGGAGGAAAAAGAGAAAATGATTTGAGGATAAGCATAAGTAATTCCAGTCATAAGTCGTCCCTATTCATAAATAAGGGTCTATTTGGTATGGAAACGAAAAAAAGGAGAAAATGGGTTAGGAATAAGTCATTCTGCCTAAAAGTTGGAAAGATGTTCCTAACTTTACCCCCAAAAAATCATGAAACTAATTTTAGGGGGTTACAAAAGTTAAGATCTTCCGTAACAATCCCACTTTTTCTCCAATCTATGAAGCTTAAATTTGGAGCTTTTGGTTGGAAGTCAACACACACCCGAAACCCTATATACACGGTGTTCAACACCTAATTTCTCCCTCTCATAGTAACTAGGTGGAAGTTGAAAAATGCTTCGAATTGGAAGCTGCACCAAGCATGGCCTAAATAACGAATAATCATGTTGTTCACCTTGCCTGCATAAGCATGCAGTCTTAGGTTTTATCTTACTTGCCCGTCACAGCCTAGGGCACAAGCTCATCCATATCTCTAATTTAAAATTCTATGTACTCACTCACCTTGAAGTTGACACAAGGTTTTGTCGTTCCTCTGTATGCTGCTCATATTTCATATGGTAAATGAGATTATGATTGACTGACTGTGTTGGCTTTCTGTTTTTACTTGGTCCCATATTTGTTCTTCCTACATTAGTATCTTGTCACGATGTCGTTCTGGCTGAGAACATTGGCAAAGATTGCGATTATGTGCTGCATTTTAGTAAATGGATATAATAGTTTTGAAAAATGGATGGTTATCCTGGCTGTCCTAAGTGGATAATTTTGCTGTGGGCTTATTTCAAGTATTTATGCCTAAATCCATGTTCATTTCACTTTCAAAAAAATAAAATAAAATCTGTGTTCATTTCACTTTCCAAAAAAGAAGGTATTTATTTATTTATTTATTTTTTGCCTGATGACAGTATATAGCTACCACATTATTGTACTCTTGATTCTTTTCTTGGAATGATGGTTAGCCTAAGACCCAGAACACTGATTTTAGCTTTTCAAGCATCATTATAAAGCTGTACCTGTCTTCTTTTTCTAGGGCTGCTCCAGGCGGTAAAACAACATATATTGCAGGATTGATGAAGAACACTGGTAGGAGCTGTCCACTGCTAATTAATAAAAATGATATCACTTGCAAATTTAATCATCTTTTTTTGGTTCTTTAGGAATTCCTTTAACTGACTATAAATTCTTTTCTCTGTTTTTAGGCATAATTTATGCAAATGAGATGAAAGAACCCCGATTGAAATCCTTGTTGGCTAACTTACATCGTATGGGTGTGAAAAATTCAATAGTATGTAACTATGATGGAAGGGAGGTTAGTTGACTTTAAACATTTAGTTGATCGTCTGATGTGCTTCGATCACAATTGTTTGAAACATATCTGATTAAGGATGACGTCATACAGCTACCCAAGATTGTGGGGTTGAATTCTGTTGATAGAGTTTTGTTAGATGCCCCGTGCAGTGGGACTGGGGTAAGTCACTATAATTTGTTGCCATGAACATAAATGCCTTTCGTGTTCAAAGTTGGAGTCTTGACACGGTATCATCACTTTATTTGTTAGGTCATATCTAAAGATGAATCCGTTAAAGTTTCAAAAAGTGTTGAAGACATACAGAACTGTGCGTTTCTTCAAAAGGTACATCAGCTATCTCTAACGTGTGAACATTGTGATTTGTGAGATGTTACAAAAAGCCTGATCAATCCACTTTTCCCACGCTAGCATGCTTTGTGTGTCTCCTTTTTGGGGTCTCTTATCTTGTCTTTGTTGATTGATTTACATAGAAGACTGATGACATGGTAAGATTGTGGAATAGAAGAACTTAGAGGAATCTACTCCCTGGTGTAACTGCTTCATTGGATGCCATTGTAAAATGTTCTGAATGATGGATGTGTGAATGTGACAGCTCTTATCCAAGAAAAAAAATAGTGCTTCTATCTATTCATGTGAAGATTGTACGGTTTCAATTACATATAAAATTTTCATGTATCTTCATCTCAAAGGAGAATCGGTTGCAGTGTATTGACTCATCTCAAGGGGTGTCTGATGCAATTGAATTGGGAAAATGAATAGGAAATTGCTAGTCAAAGGAGGAATATTGGTTTTTATTTGCATGTATCTTGATGCAGTTCCAGGAATGTATCTCAATTCAACGAACTTACTGTTGGAACTTGGAAGTGCATCAGGAGTAGTTTTGAGGAAGCATATATACAACAGGAAGTTCTTGGGGCAATTGAAGCATACACAATTGTATTGCTTTCCTGTATAATTTAACAAGCTGGCTTGCTGTTATGCTAAAACTTTGTTTCATTTATCTATTGTTTGTAAATAATGCGCCAGTAGGGCATCTTTAGCATCCTAATCATTTCAGTTGCATTTTGGGAAATGCTTTTCAAAAGGGAGATTTTAATGTTCATTAGGGGAACAAAGGGGAAATTGCAGTGAGTTGTTTTGATGAAGTAGTGAGACTGTGCCTTGTGGCGTGGTTGGCCTCAGTGCTCACCTTAGGAAGTGGAAGTTGCCTGTTTGCACCAGGGTTGGAAATGTAGAGGGGTGCATTACAGGTGTTCTGCTATCCCAGGGTTTAATTAATGCCATATATGATATTCTCGAAATAGAAAAGAAAGACTGATGCAATAGTGCTGTCCAAACAGCTGAAGAGGCAAAAAGTGGGCCCCTGGGACTTAACCAAATGTGACAATAGTTTAGATTTTCTGATAGCTTGATATGGGAGCTTGAAGTGCTCATGGACGGTGTATATGGGTTCTGCAGTTACTTGATGAGCATGACATATAGCCTATTTATATATTTTTCCTTTAGAATGTATTTATTTCTTGGATTCCATGTGGGGGCGAGTTTCTTTGATTTTTTCTGAAGGAACACTGTTGATTTGATGGGAATCCAAGACCAGAGCAAGCTTTATTATACTCGGAAGCTACTCAAAGCTCGTCTGAAGCGTAGAATAATTTTAGAAGAGTCCATAGGTATTTTATTTGACCCATTTGGAACCCATTTAATATTTTCTTATTTTTTGAATTTTTGGTCTGATTTTTTTATTTTTTAAGAATTTTTAGTGCGAATTTTCGGAATAATTATCTAGTTAGAAATGTTTGAGTCCGTCTTAGAATTAGGTAGTTAAGTTTGAGTTGGAAAGGCATGTACTCTCTCTTTTCTAATTATGGATGATTATTATTGCGAATTTTGAGTGAATTTTCTGGTGCTTTCTTTGCAATGGAGAAGACGACCTTGTGACAGGGTCGAATTTGCCCTGCAATGGGGCCGGGTGTGACGCCCAAGCCGCTGGTGCAACTCTGGAGGCCTTCCCACTACCAGCACGACGCCGGTAGTCTCCCCTACCCCCTTCGTCCTCCTTTGTCCCCCATCATGATTTCTTGGGTTTAAGCTGAGTAGTATGAGTAGACACAAATTGTACACTGTAAATGAGATTTTTTGTCCTGCTGGAATAGGATGGCTATTGGGAGACGGCAATACATGTATACTCTTTCTTCTTTTTAATGAAATGTGGCACTAGCCACCTTCGAAAAATAATTTTTAGTTTCCCAATTTTAAAGGTGATGTAGTCTATTAGTTTTTTGGCCAATTTTATGGACTTGAAGCTGCATTCCTTTATTATAAGTACTGTTGTTAATAGAAGGGCCGAGAATGGATGGTTGTCTCAGACGAACGTGTTTGTTGTATGATATCCTACTACAGTTGGCTTCTTCTCCTCATCAGTAGGCAGAATGAGCCCACCATGTTTTAGGCATGAAGCTGTAGCCTCTTTTTCTTCTTTTGTGTGTGTCAACACAAATACAATGTGAATGCCTTAACATCCACTATCAACATTTAAGATTGGTTTTGGGACCATTTCTTGATTTGTGGTTATCATCCTTGTGCAGGGGCCAAGCTAATCTTCTCTGTATTGTTCAAAGTTGATTGGATGTTTCCGAAGAGACAACATTCAATATTATTGTGGCTAAAAAATTAGGCTTATGGCAAAATTTCAAAGCTTGCCTTAAGAGTATCTAGCCTGTCTTCATCCCTGCTTCTACCTTGGTCGGATGAAAAGAAGACCGGAAATTGTGCTCTCTCTACGACCATGAAACACACACAGGATCATTTTTGTTAGTTGTTACCACAAAAAGAAGGAAGAGAGGGAGGAAAAGCATACCTGCCAGGACTTCCAGAAATGTGGCAAATATGTCCAGTTAAGAGAGGACAGATACATCCCTTGATCTGGCCAAGTCGAATGATTCCCTGGACGGTGGTTTTTGGGGTCTTTGGAGGGCAAATGACATCTTTTCACGCCATGGGTTCTCTTACATGAAAGGCATGGTGTAATGCAGTTTTTTTTTCTTTTTTCCAAAAAAGATAGGGACTGAACCACCAATTTTATTAATCAATAAATGGCTGTAGTACGATTATAGAAAGATAGGATAGATTCCTATCTGAAGAAAAATGCAAATCACAACGACCTGATCTTCCTAGTCCAGTCTGCAGGGCAAATACCCCAAATGTGAAACTCCAAATATATGAAGTATAAGGCCCTACCAGAGATGCTTTCAACATAGCATGTACTTCCTTTGAGGACGTTGTCATTACACTCCTCCCATATGCTCCATCAAACTGCATGAGGTGAAATGCCAAATCTGAGTACAGTGTGTTTCCTTTGGCCGGTTGGCAAGGATTTGAAACACATTCGCATTTCCTACGTTTCTTCAACTGAATTGGATTTGGCATTAAATTGAAGAAGTTCAACAATGCTTCTCCAGGCTTCTATACTAAGTGGGCTTCTGACTAAAAGGTGAGCGATGTCCTCTCCATCAATGACACATTGGGAGCACAAAATATATAGTCTTGCTGCCATTTCCTGCCACACAGTTTAGTGACAATTAGGAATGCAAAAATGAGGGATCTGGATTCGATTATCTGAATCCCAAAAGGGTCCACAGATCATTTTGGGTGCGAATCTTTACTTTTGGAGATTTGGATCTCCGAAAGGGGGTGCCTAACCATTGCTTCTTTGTCAGAAGCTTTCCTCAGTGATGTCTGTGTCTGTCACCTGCCATTTGCCTGTCTCAATCCCGGCAGCATGTGCCAAGAGCTCCTGCATGAGGTGCTCCACAGCCTGAATGTTGGGACAACTGGTCCATCACCGCCCTCGTGTAGTTGATCATCTCCATGTGCACCTGGCGGCACAGTGCCTCCCCCTGTTGCCAGACCTAAATCCCAGCCACTGCCCCTGCGGCTTCAGCGGCATGTCGGGGTCCAGATCAGGGACGTGGACAGCGTGTGCGGTGATCTCGATGTGTCGTGAACAGTGCCCTCGACTCCAGCTTGACCCACCTGAGCTCCTTTGCATGGTCCTTCTTCCCTGCTGGTCACCCCATGGTGGCCAAGGTGATGGTCAGTTCCCTTCGATGGCTCAGATGGCAGGGTGCTGATGAGAGAGATGGACATGAAATTCCTCTTGACATACTCCCAAGGCATCTACTTCGCTGTGCACCTGGACAACTGCCCAGATCTGCTGGCCTTCCTGGTGGCATGCGTGGCGGGCATGGGGATGTTCACCTCCTTCTTCGAAGCTGGCAATAATGGCTAAACGTCCATAGCTTCTGCTATTACCTGCTGGTGCAGATGCTCGCAGGGCTGTTCCTGTCTTTAGGGTGGGGGTGACGGTGGGGCAACCGGGGGCGATATCAACAGCGTACTTGCAGATGGGGAAGTCGCGGAGGGGGCAGTGGATGTTCCACCCTGAGCAGCCGGTGATGGTTCGTCGGCACTGGTGATCCTGTAGGTTGTGGCATTCCTGGTGTCGACATCTGGGTTGGTGTCTCCCTATACCCTGCCTCTTGCGACAGCTCCGGCTTCACGAGCATGTGTATGGTAAGGAGATCGAGGAAGCGGCGGAGACACTAAAGATGGTGATGTTGACGATGCCTTCGGGGAGGGTGGAGGTCAGGGAAGTCAAGGATGACGGGTATCATTCGGAGATGCTGTTGACATGGTTACGAACGGATCTGTTCATCGTCTCCGTTTGGAGGATGAGTTCGACAGTGGTGGATGTTGGAGAGGGTTCCAATTCGTGGGAATGTGGAGATTTTGGATTGAAACTTGAGTAAATCCGATCCGATTTTTCATCCCTAGTGACAATTCTCTTCTCAAAATCCAGCCACATAAAAGCCTTCACTTTATGCGGAGACTAAACCTGACACTTTATTGAACCTCCTATACAGTGGAGCATCTCCATCCAGCAGGTTGTAGAAAGCCTTGACTGAAAACTGACCATCTCTGCCGCCCATACCAGTCAGTCAGTCATGGTGGTATCAGGAGGCGCATTAGACAACCAATCCCTTGGCCATTCTCCCAGCAATTATAGGTGTACTAATTTCTTCAGTCAAACTACCTTTAACCTTTGGCCTGCAAACCATGTCCCATTTTATCAAGGGGATCCCTCTTCCACTCAGATTTGTAAAACCTCATAATATTACTCCGATTCTGATCAATTATCCTCCTCACAGTGGAGGTGTAGTAGAAATATGCATTGGTAACACTGAAGTATGGAAGATAAGATAGACTTCAATAAGAGAATTCTTCCAGCAAGGATAAGTTTTTGCCTTTGGATAATGCTAACCTTCACCGCATCTTCAAGAGCAATGTTTCCTGATCGGATATGCTTGTGTGCCTCTCATTAAGTGGTAATCCCAACTCCCAAGTAAGAAATGGGTAGTTTCTCCACCTTGCAGCCCATGATAGCAGCACATGTACAGATTCGTCTGGCATATGAATGCGTACTAGGAAGGCCTAACCTATGATAATTTATTGCTTGGAAATAATTTGCCTTTTGAATGCGGTTGATGTTCAATTGAATAAAACTGAATAAACTTCTTACAACATGCACTATACTTTCTTTTGTTTTTGCAGCAACTGATTCTAGCAGCAATCGACATGGTGGATGCTCACTCAAAATCCGGAGGATATATTGTCTACTCTACATGCTCATTGATGATTCCTGAGGTCTGTATGTCATCTGAAATTCTGATTACTCAAATTCTTAAAGTTTTCACAGCTATTCAGTGCATTTATACACCAACTAGTGCTACATCTATGCAAAAAGAAACATCCTTGAGGTAAGGATGTTACTTCCCTAAGGAGTACTCGTTACTTTTCTTTAGGTAGTTCCTCCTACCCATATACCATAGTTGTCAAGGCGGTAAGGCGACCAAGGCGTGCTTGGGGTTCTGGGCTGCGTAAGTGCTTAGGTGCCTGCCTAGGCGTCGCCTAATATATATATATATATATATATATATATACTCACCTACATATGTATATGTATACACATATTACATACATACATTCAGATATATATGTATATATATGTATGTATGTATGTAATGTGTATGTCTAAATGTATATTATATATATATATATATACAAATATATGCACATATATATCTAAATGTATGTATGTAATATGTATATGTGTATACATGTAATATATACACGTGTCATGCACATATATATCTAATATAAACATGTAATATATCTCTCGAGGAGTTGTGTCATGTACTAATTGTTTCTCAGCTTTGCAGAATGAAGGTGTTATAGATTATGCACTTAAGAAGAGGGACGTGCAGCTTGTGCCATGTGGATTGGAGTTTGGTCGCCCTGGGTAAGTGTTTGAGCTTTTGCATATTTTTGGACAGTAAATGATACCATGGGGAGAGAAGGGTGGAAGTTTGCCGGTAAATTCTGAATGATCCTCTCACTTGTTTTTTCTTGGCAGGTATATACGCTTTAGGGAGCATAGGTTTCATCCATCATTGGAAAAAACAAGACGCTATTTCCCGCATGTTAATAACATGGACGGCTTTTTTGTGGCCAAGGTAATTCGTTCATTGCAAAGGGCAGAAGATCCTAACATAGTAATTCTCTAGAGCTATTGTTTCTGCATCACAGTTTTGTGATATCAAGTTCTTGAATGTGGCCGTGCCTCTGCAAATAGTTGCAGAATGCTGCTTAGATGAGCTGGACATGGGTTCCCATGGCTCAGTGTCCCTATTGTTAATTAAATTTGAATCCTTTGGCTGGTTCTTTCCAAGAGTCTCACTGCAAAGCTCATGTTGATTGTTAAATTGCTTCTGACAGTTGAAGAAGAGAAGCAATACCATACCAGTCTCCAAAACAACTGATCCAGCAGAAAAGGAAGAACAGACAGTTCCCCCAAATGATGTCAATGATGTCATGAAGGAAATTTCAGTAAAAACATCTCAACAAGCTAAGGTCCCAAGCAAACAGAAGGTGAAGAAGGGCAGTTTAAAAAGAGGAATCCAAGAGAATGGAAATGGTACGTCTTTGTCAGCTAAAGGAAACAAGAAGAGGAAGTTTCGGTCCACAAACAAAAAGGCAACTTTGAAGCCCAGGTTTGATTCCAGCACATTGCCGTCTGATTGATTGCTTGATTTCTTCTTTTATCCCCTTTTGGCATCTTTTCATGTTGCGTCCTGATAGCATGACATTGATATTCTTTGCATCTGATTCTTTTCCAGAGAAAAGAAAAGAGGCTTGAAGAAGCCAAGATTTGAAGGATGAACAAATAGATTTTGCGACCTTGCAAGATACATGTGCAAGCTTCGCATCAAGTTCTCGAAACGCGCCAACATGGAAAAGCGGTTGGAACGAAGATGAGCGTTTGCTCATCAGATTTGAAGACAACAATGTTGCGGCAGCTGTAATTTTTCGTCGTGAGGCAAGAGTTGATAGTATGATCCCACTAGCTTGGCAGATGCCCGAAAGAAGTATGGATTTTGTTGTCTCAATCGTTTGTGGCGGTGTGTCTCCTCTCCGATATCATGCAAAATTGGTTTGTTAGTCCGAGTGGCTGGTGTATTTATTCTCGTTCAGATGTTTCAGTAATCGATAGGAACTTCATAATTTTCTTTAGTTGCAAGCGGTATTTGGTCAATCCTGTGCCTTTGTGAGGAGGCGGAGAAGGGAAAAAACATGTCAGTTTATTCTGTAACACATTAACACTTTTGATCATAGTCTTGGCACAAGGTCAGTAATTGTTGTTTTGTGGCCCGTTTACGAAAGGGCTATAGTGGATATGGTCGAACAAGAGGAATACTTCGTGGGATTGGAGTATGAGTAGTACTAATATTGGATCATACACTTGCGTGATGTGATGGTTTGGATTGTACGAGTATGTGATATTTTTCATTTTTTTTTTACTGTCTGATCAAAAAAGATTGGACTGCATGGGTGTCGCATTGACCTCTTTTCCTTGGTTTGACATTTTTTTTTTTTAAAATTTGTTGGCCAATGTACTGCAGTCCAATCAATATGATAGGGATTGGTTTTGGCGGTGCAACAAGTATTATTCATTAGAGTATAACTGGTGTCTAATCAGATTGATTGGATGATGTGTAATTATTGTACAGCAAATTAAATGAGGATTCATATGCAAATATGTTTATATAATTTGTTAGATGTGTACTTATGCACCTTAAAATCGCTACACGTGCCTGAAAAATAAAAATTGGTCTACCGTACTTAGTAGTCCTACATCAATAAAAAAAAGTCGCAATACAAATTTGAATCGTAGGGATATTTTAGTTATGTCCATTTTTAAAACCCAACATGATTGACTATAGGAGTACAAAAACAATAATTTGAAAAAACCAAAGAATTCAGGATGGTAAAAATAATCCAATAATCCTAAAATTAATTGATTCCTTTTAAAATTGCCGATACAAATTTACCAACTTCTCGAAAAAAAAACACTCGTAATTTTTTTTTTAAAACAGTTACCTCCCCCAAGTCTGAATTGGGCCGTCCTTCAGCTGCTCCTCCAGCGGAAAGAAATGTTATCTCCCTCTCCGCCATCCCGCCAGCTTCCGCCGCACGCGCCTCCACCCGAACCCGCCACCTCTCTTCTCGCCGCCACCCTCTCCTCCCCCTCGCAGGTGAAGCAGCTCCACGCGCAGCTCGTCAAGGCGGGCCGCCCTCTCTCCGCGCTCCCCTTCCCCCGCGTCGCCCTCGTCTGCGCGCTTTCCCCCTCCCCGGCCGACCTCCTCTACGCCCGCGCCCTCCTCCGCCGCGCCGAGGGTGGCAAGCCCGATGTCCTCCTGTGGAACTCCTGTTTCAAAGCCCTGGCGGCTTCGCCGGCCCCAGCTGATGCCCTTCTCCTCTTCTCCCGCCTCCACGCCGCCGGACTCCTCCTCCTCGACAGCTTTACCTGCTCCTTCGTCCTCAAGGCCTGCTCCGAGCTCGGGTCTGCAGCCGCAGGCGTTGCCCTCCCGATGGGCAGGGCCGTCCATGGCCTGGTGGAGAAGCTCGGGCTCCACCACGACGTCTACCTGCACAACACGGCGATCCACATGTACGATTGCTGCGGGGCCATGGTGGATGCCCGGCTGTTGTTCGACAAAATGCCCCGCCGAGATGTGGTCACGTGGAATATTGTCATCACCCGGTTCGCCAAGAGAGGGGACATGGAGTCTGCGCGGGAGCTGTTCGACCAAATGCCCGAGCGTAGTGTCCGGTCCTGGACGTCCATGATACATGGGTACGTCCAGTGTGGCAAGCCTAAAGAGGCCATCCGTTTGTTTCGCGAGATGGAGGATGCTGGGGTGAGGCCGAATGAAGTGACAGTTGTGGCGGTGCTTGCGGCGTGTGCGGATCTCGGGATGCTGGAGCTCGGGAAGAGGGTGCACGAGTACTTGGACCGGTGTGGGTTTGGGAAGAACGTCCGAGTTTGCAACACCCTTATAGATATGTATGTCAAGTGCGGATGTGTAGAGCTTGCACGGCGAGTGTTTGAAGAAATGGCAGAGAGAACTGTGGTGTCATGGTCGGCAATGGTCTGCGGCCTGGCAATGCATGGCCAGGGTGAGGAGGCATTGCGACTCTTCTCGGAGATGACCCAGGTTGGCGTCAGGCCTAATGGGGTCACCTTCCTTGGGCTTCTACATGCTTGTAGCCACATGGGTTTGCTAGAGGAGGGCCGTGAGTTCTTCATCAGCATGTCGAGGGACTACGGTCTTGTTCCTGAGATTGAACACTACGGCTGCATGGTGGACCTTCTCAGTCGTGCGGGCCATCTGCAGGAAGCCCTGGAGTTCATTCAGAACATGCCGATGGCGCCCAATTCGGTCGTGTGGGGTGCTCTACTTGGCGGAGCGCGGCTGCACAAGAACATCAAGATGGGTGAAGAGGCCATCAAACACCTCCGCCGTTTAGACCCACTCAATGATGGCTATTACATAGTTCTATCCAACATATATGCCGAGGCTGGTAGATGGGAAGATGTGGCCCATGTGAGGCGCTTGATGAGAGATGCAGGGGTGAAGAAGACACCCGGGTGGAGCACCATTGCCCTTGATGGTGTTGTTCATGAATTTGTGGCAGGTGACAGTGACCACCCACGCGTGGAGGATATTTATCGGCAGTGGGATGAACTATTGGCACAATTGAAAAGCCGGGGGTATGTGCCGGACACTTCTGCAGTGCTGCTCGACATGGATGAGGACAAGAAGGAGCAAGTGCTCTATCGCCATAGCGAGAAGCTGGCTTTCACATTTGGACTGATGAGCACACCACCAGGGACTCCTATTAGGATCATGAAGAACCTTCGGGTCTGCAGTGATTGCCATGCCGCCTTCAAGTTGATCTCGGTGATCACTGGTAGGCAGATCGTCGTCCGCGATAGGAATCGCTTCCATTGCTTCAAAGATGGGCTGTGCTCTTGCAGAGACTACTGGTAACTGTTTCATCCCCAGGAGATCAACTTCTCAACCTTCAAAGAGGAGTGGTGCAAATGAGTGGAGCTGGAAGAACCTAAGGCGCAGTTTGCTACCAAGATTGAATCATTGAAGTACTCAGCACCGTTTCCTTCTATGTGTGATTTTGGGATGCAAACGGGTCTAACGCTAGGCTCAGGCACAATTGTCGGATCTCATGTCCTCAGCACTCGGTGTTTCCCACGTTCTCCAAGATTTTATGTGAATATTGCATGATTTTTGTGGCTAGGAATGCCATCCCTCAGGCATTTTACAAAAACATGAAGATCACATGTGTCTTCTAAGGAAAATGTGTGGTTCAGATTCCGCCAATTAGATTCATTAAAAGTATGGTTGTGTAATTTTTTGCAACTGAAATTATTATATTATTATTTTTTGAGTGGGTTCAAATCTTGTAATCACGTGAGTAAAATGATGCTTGCTGATGGTTTGTAAAATCATTCTTCATCTTTATTGCTAAACAAAAGCTTTCTGTTTTCTGATAGGCATCATCACTATCTTGTTTCTCTTTATTTTGTTGTGGATCTGTGTGTTTTTGCCTCCAATGTGATGAATGGACTCTATGAAAACAAAAAGAAAAAGGTGATTTATGCCTCCCAAGTCAGTAAGTTCCACAGAACATACACATGCACACCTTCCAATGGGTCCTTGATGCTCTTATACTTACAGAGGATGTTATTCTACCATATTTTTTTAACTCTTTCTATCACATTTCATCAATGGGTCATTTAGTTTGATACAAAGCACGGGCTCTGAAATCACTGGTTTTAAAATTAACAAAAACAAAGTCATCATAATTCTTTGATTTTGAAATAGCTAGTTTTAAAATTGTTGGATTTTGATTTTTGATAATTTTAGAATAAAAATTGAATTTGTGTAATAGGAGGTGCCACATGAATCGATGGGATTTTAGGATCCAACGTGTATGGAGCTTGGAACAGTAGGAAAATACTTCCAAACATAAGAAAACAAAAGAAAGAAAAAGCTTTTCAATCATCAACCCTCCGAAATTTTTAATATTAATCTGACTATTTACAAATAAGTCTCTATAATATTAACTTTCTTACAAAAAAATTCTTTTGAAGGGTTTATTTGCAACATTCTCAAGAATTATTTTTGTAACATTTTGAGCCTTACATCAATTCAGGGAGAATTGTGAGGGCTTATAAATAAACAGTTGGATTAAAGGATTTTTTTTTTTTTGACATTATATTTTTCAAGGGTTAAAACTTAATTACATCAAGAAGGAACAAACCTTAAAACAGTGTTTTACGTCAGTTTATGGCACAACTCCCACTGAGGTAGCGTTTGCTAATAACCCTACCTGAAAGTGCAGATTTTACGAATCTGCCAACCGACATTGGGAATCGCATCATTAACTAGCAACGTTGCAATGTTGCAATCTCATTTGAAGAGTCACGTTTACGTGGACTCAAAGTTGAGGAAATTGACAGCTAATACCTACAGTTTATTGCATAGATCAATAAAACGTTCATACGGCCGTAGGCGAAGCTGAGGCCCTACTCCTATGTTTACGCCCTAACTGACTCCTAAGTTTACCGTCCAAGGTAACTCCAATTCTCCATTATTTATTTATTTATTTATTTTGGGCTAATGTAATATATGCCTTTCGTTCAACCTTTAAAGTGTACACCAAAGACTTCTTACATTCGTACAAGACCATGCCCCAAAAGAAAGCCAAGACAAGACCATGTACGTGAATAAGACAAAGAAAATTGATACTGTAGCAATATGAATCTGCTGCAGGTCTTGGAATGAGCTTGCTGGGAAACTTAGAACTGCAAGGAGTCTATGTCTTCGCTTGAGAGCGAGTTACTCCTTCTCATACTGATGGGCTGCAATTATTAAGCAATTTGGGCAGATAGGAGCGAACTTCAGAGAGCATACCCCTGAAACGGAACAAAGAGAATGTGTGCAACAAATCGAGGTTTCTCGAAGCCAAATAAGAACTCAAGCTAACTGCACTAAGAATAAGGACCAAACAACCGCCGTCTTCCACAGGATACGACACAAAAGTCGTGATAAGCAACCGTTCAAACTGACGAAATGAACAGGGGAGACAACAACGGAGATAGAGGTGTGGCAGTTGAGTTCCAATAGGAGCAAGAAATTGAGACATAGATGTGGAGCAAGTCCAAAGAGGACTTTGAAAACAAAAATTGAGGTAAAGTGAAGGAAAGACTTGATAACCAGCCGAAGCTGAATATTAACCTCTGTCAAGAGACAAAAGAACAAATTAGGAAGTTGAGACTTACTTGACAAAAGCCTCTCAAAGAGGCAACCATCTAACTATAGACAAATCCTCCTGGGGGAGAGAAGAAACTGATGTTTTCCTGATACTGCCGCCAAGGAGGATGAGAAGGCCAACACCATCAGCTTGGGAAAGGATGGGTGGGGGGGAGCTCACGTTGGAGGCTCCTCCCACCCACGGTTTAATCCAAAGGGACGGACGTCCACACAATGAGATGACGCCAGTCTATCCATCTTTGTTAATAAGAGAGTGAGAGTTTTGCTTGGTACTAGGGATGCGAACTCGGGTCAGATTGATTCGGCTTGTATCAATTTTTATCAGCTTTTTTATATAAATTATTCTTAAAAATGAATTGACAAAAAAATTGTTCTTTAAAACGTATTAGCGTGCATATTATTGCTTTTAATAAAATGTTGCAAAAATATGCAAATGATAACACATTTGTAACATTTTCGTTAAAATTAGTATTAAAAAATTACTATTATTTAAATACTAGTTAAATAGATAATAATAAGAATAATTAAAAGATGAGATATAGTGTAATATTATAATTAGAGTAAGCCTATTAACTTAACTTTGTAAGTAGTTTAGCCTATTAAGTTAGCAGAATTTTTTGAGTTTGGGTTCTCACGATAGCAGATCAGTATTTTGATAATAATTATTAGAGTAGAACTCGGATTTTGACGTAGTTGATGCTGCTGGAAAGAACTCGAAGAGATCTACAACTTTGTAGAAGATATTTTTGTTGATTCATTCATTTATTAAGTCAAAACATTGAATGTTAAGTTTGAGAAGGAAGAGTTGTAGGAGAGGAGTCTGATTGGGAGTCAGATTGTCTCTAATTCGTAGAAGGAAGGATTAATCCGATCTATAGTGGTTTGTAGAGGTTGTTTGTGGTTAGAAGATGGATATTAATTTTATAAATATGAGGTTGTGGGTGTGATTAAACCTAGCCGTCATTTTGCATTGTAAAATGTAGGTGTTTTGTTCATATTCTTGAAGAAAGAGAAGAAGGTGAAAGTTGTTCTTGAGGATAACTTATCATTTCGTGATTCTTTTACTTTCGAGGAGCATTGGAGGTCGAAGAGGAAGACTAGAAAGTGATGCTTCTTGTTGGGACTCGAGGTCTTATGTCGGATTTCGATTTTTAGGGGTTCTAGTGTAAGAGGTAGGTGATGATTCTCCAAAATATGGATATTTTACATTATATGAAAAGGTTAATTTGTTTTCAATGTTTTAATGTATAAAGTATGTTGAGAATATCATTAAGTTTGATTAGAAATTATTAATTTGAACATAAGATCATAAACTTTTGAAAAAAAAAATATATTTTAATTTGTTCTGGTTGGATTCGGTCGATCGATACGACTTGGTCGGTCGACCGGTACCTACAATATCCTGATTTAGAACCTAGTTTTCCCGCTGAACTTCCTGACGTACGTTCTCACTCGTTTTAACTCTGATTGACTTAAAAATTTTACCAGGGCTTTATGATGATGTTTTTAACTTGTTTGAAAATTTTTATAATTTTTATGATATGATATTTATTTCAATAATTAATTTAGGACTACTATAAGTGACTCAATTTGAACATTCTATAAATATCTAAATTTATATCATATGAACTCGGATCCTAACGAAACTTTGTAAACATTTTTCATATGATATTTCTATTATGTCTGCCTAGTTTAGTTATTTTATGAATCTATTTGCTATTATTATTATTTAATATTTTTTAGCATTAAAAAATAGATTTTGACATGTGATAATTATATTTTGCTTTTAAAAAATTCTAAAAAATATTCAAAAATATTTTTCATATATTTATAATATTTTGGAATCACTTTTATATCAATTTTAACAATAAACCATCATGTTGCTTTAAAACATCTTGTTTTAAGAAAAAATATATTATTTTTGCAAATGAATATCATTGACTATATAATTGATATTAAATTTTAGATTATAATGAATTTTAATCTCTGTAAGACATGTGCCATATAATTTAATATGTGTAATATGGACATTACCATCTTAAGTGGATTATGTGTCCCGATTCTAATGTAAGCGTCTTTGTTGGATAGAGTATTATGTGATTTAAGGACAATGGGTAAAATTCATAAAACTTATTTTAGTATAATATAATGGTGGGATATGCGTAAACTCCAATTTTGTGGTAGTTAAGACTTGGAACGATTACCTAAGTACCCAGTATATAGATGTGTGACCCCTTATGTTATGGTTAAGATATTTAGGTGACTAGGATATGAAATTGTGATAATTTGGCACATATATGTGAATTATTTAAATTTAGTTTAAAGTATTATAAATCTATTTTTTTATGAGAAATTTTTAGAAATCTAAATTTTGAAATATGTAACTTGATTATATGTTACTAGTTATATTTTGAGTCATATGTTATGTGATATATACCTCCCTATGTGTTAGAGGAATTATGTGATATGTTTATGGTTAGTAGTTTGTTTTCAAACATGTAAGAAAATTTGATATATGTGATAAGTATTATGAGTTAGCATGTATATTTCAGATTATTTGAAAATGCATCTGATTTGATATGAGATATATATGAGAATTTGTTTTGTATCATTTTCTTATCTGATTTATATATATCATTGCGAATTGTTCATGATATGATATGATATGATTATCATGTGAATTTCAATTATTATATGTTTAGTCTGTAGAATGGATGATGCCTACTGAGTTTTATAATTAGTAACTTTGTTAGATAATTTTTTAAGAGAAATGACCAGAGAGTTAGACTTTGATTTTGACTACGAAGCGTAGGAGTCATTTGAAGCTAATTATGATATATGAGTCTTTTTATTTTAATAGATTGCTGTAGTAAGAGTAATTGAGTTTATCATGTATTCATGAGATCCTTGGGAGTTGAGAGAGGTCGATTATGTTGTGTTGAGACAGTTATTATTATGTGACTTTTGTACATTGTGTTGGCTTATTATTATTTAAAATTTGCGATGGATGGCTATTTGTCTTGCCTTGTGGACTCTTATTCTCTCATTTCTTTTATGTATATGCTATGTTTTGTACTTGTAATGTCTCCGAATTCTACTGAAAGTCGGATATGATTGGACACGGAGTTCGGAGCATTGCACAAATAGTCTTAATTAGATCAACGGTAAACATCAAGTATGAATCTTAAGTTAAAACACATCCACCGATGGTCAAAATAGGTCAAAATAGTTCATTTTCTCAATTTTAGGTCCAATGATGATCAAATTGTCAACTATTTGGCCAAATAAAGGCCAAACAGAATATTCAAACAAAATAGTCGACCATTCTAGTCGAAATGGGCGACCATTTCTACTAGCATGGCAAATTGACATAAACTGTTAGCGGACTGCACAATAAAGCTCCACTTCGGAGAGTCATAACTTACAATATACACATTCAAATCGGAATCTTTTTTTTGGTATGAAAAAGGACAAAGTAAATTATAACATATCCAAAAATCAAATCAATTGGAGCACTACATAGGTCATGGTAATTATAATACTAACTGACTATCCTATTTTTAGAAACAACTATACACCTATGAAGATGATGTTAGATCTCACTCAAACCAAGGTCCAATGCCACAAAATTTAAACTAAAATAACTAGACATACATAACTTTGAATATGGAAACACGCATGCCATTCCTATTACCAGATTGATCACAAATAGTATGATAAGTAGTACAAAAATATGATTATTAGACTGGACATTAGAAAACATAAAGAACATGGGATTGCACATCCCAAATCACATTTAAATTACAAACAAAGAGTACGAATCTAAGAATTCTCATAAGAAACGTAAATTCTACCACATGTAAGACAATCTAAGACATGGAACCATCATCACGTACACAAGGATCTAAGAAATCACTTCACGACATCACTTTATCTAATTCTTGATCTCCCCCAAATTCAAAGGACTTCTAGAACCATTCCAATTATCAAGAGAAGTGGAAGATCAAGATCATCCAAGTCTTAACTCCACAACATCCATCTTTAAAGTAAGGATCTTCATTAAGAAAACTTCAAGAACATCACCAAGAACTTTCAATGAGCTCCCAATCACCAAGAGAGTTTCCAAGGCACTCCTTCAAGCCTCTACACCCACATGTAAGCCCTCAATCCTTCCCAAGAGCCAAGAACAGGAGGAAAGAAGGCTGGAGAAGAGGAGAGGATAATGAGGGTCGGATCTTTCATCACCCTCCTATATAAAGTCCAAATAAATTGCAATTATACCTTCAAATTATGAGAAATAAACCTCTCATCTATTTCACACCTAATGGGCCATCCAAAACATATGTACAAGAACTCAATAATATTTATTATGGGTCCAATAACGAAAGTGACTCCCAACCCCTTATTTTTAGATCTAGTTACTTCCCATTTAGACTAAACCTATTAAAAGATGAAATCAGATATAATACTCATTAAATCAGATTTAAGTCATCTAATTTAACATAAATCATTCGATTCGATATTCATCACTCAGTCTATTCAACTCATTATAAGTTGATTGAATAAAATTTAAGTCGATCCGATCACAATCAAATATGGTCGAAGCTGATAAATTGGTTCAAGAATCGTGAACAAGTGGGTTAGGATATTACACTAGGTCATGGATATTAAGAAATGGAGAGGCCAGGTTTGAGATAGATACCTTCATAGGTTAGTAAAATCTCAAATCTTTAACGAAGAAAAATAATTAGGGGCCATCCAATATTTTCCATAAGATAGTTGATCTTATGATAAAGTCGAATAGAGAAGTGCGAGAAAGAAATTTGTAAGAATAATGGCGATTTAGTAAAGAGAAAAATGTACCTGGGTGTTTTTTTTTCTTTATTCTTTTTTGTAGGGCTTAAGAACTTGAGCAAAATTAGCTTTGGACCTCACCTGTCACCATTGGGCTGTCTAACGTCCTTGAATTTGGTCTAACATAATCTAACTCAGATCGGATCTGAAGAAGAAATAGGGAGAACAACCTGTCATATCACACATGCCTGAGAGATAGAACAATCCAAAAGGTTAATATAAATAAATGCCAATATCATCACACAATCCAAATAACTCAATTACAACACCAATAACAATGTCTCCAAATATGCAGTAACTCAACAAAATAACAAATAATAATCTCATCTTTGAGATTTACATAAGGTTTTCAAAATAAAAATCTATTCCATTGATTTATCAGAAGAGAAATTAATGAATCGTGAAGAAGCTATTATCTTAGATTACGTTTCAAAATAAAATTAATGAAAATCATCAATAATGGCTTATAAATCATGAAAATTATTCATAATTTTCATCATTTTTTTAATAAAAAGCCTTTTCTCATGAATTAAGTATCAAACAAGATAGTTAATTGTGAACAAAATTATGACATGATAGACATAATATAATATTTCAAATAAGAAACAATAACTTAAAGGTCCAAAATTTGAAATTAGTCAAATACTGTATCATTGGTCGAATTGGTCCACCATTCTCACAGAGTCTGTTAACTGTTTTGACAAGTTGTCAGGACAAACAATCAACTTTCTGCTCAGGTCGCCCAACTATTTGTCTTCGACTTGATGCAATCTAATCATGGATGGGTTCATTACATGCCTACATCTAAAGCGACGAGTCCTCTTTGAGATCTTAGCTCTTTGTAGTCCCGAGCAGGTTGGACTTGGAGAACCCTCCTTTTTAACTTTTAAGAAGCAATTCTCTCTCTCTCTCTCTCTCTCTCTCTCTCTCTCTCACACACATCTCTCTCTCTCTCTCTCTCTCTCTCTCTCTCTCTCTCTCTCTCTCTCTCTCTCTCTCTCTCTCTCTCTCTCTCTCTCTCTCTCTCTCTCTCTCTCTCTCTCTCTCTCTCTCTCTCTCTCTCACACACACACACACACACACACACAAACACAAACACACATGCACTATTTCTCTTAGATCCCTCTCCCCCCTCTTGAGAAGAAACTACTATTGTGCGGTCAGTGGCCTGGCTGCGCTAAGCATAAACCCCTGTAGAACACCTCTTGGGGCGTATCTAAGTTTGATGTCATAGGAGTATCTAAGTTAGATGTGTCCCTTTAAAAATTCATTTTTTTCATTGTAAAAATAAATAAAATAAAATTATAAATTTATAAATATTCAGATAATTTTCTTAGGGTTGACTCTATCTCTGGAGCTTTAATTTTCATCGTTCGATCTTGATGATCAATTGGAGCTATCCGATCGGATATGTATTAAAAATTAACATCTAAAAAGGTTGAAAAATAGTTAAAAAAAAAATCATCAGATTAGGCCTTAGGATTGATCCCATCTCTTCGGATTTTAGTTTTAATTCTCCAGAAAATAACACATTTGATTGGACGGCTACAATTAAATTTTTCGATCCAACGATAAAAAATGAATCCAAAGAAATAGAAAACAACTTAGACGAGAGTATTTAAATATTTTAAATAATTTTTTATTTTTTTAAAATGAGAGGTGGGATTTTGAATGGGACACATCTAAGTTAGATGCGCCCCGGGACGTACTATATATAAATCCCTTAATTGGCGATCAAATTTAAAATACGAAGAGATGAGAACAACCCTAGAGTAATTAGTTTGATATATTTTTTAAAATTTTACACCGTCCAATTGTGAAACTCACTCGTAAAACCTGATCAAATGACTACAATTTAATTTTGTAATTAGATAGTAATTTTTTTTAAAAAAATCATCGAAGAATAAAAACTTAATCTAACTAGTATGTAGGATTGTTCCGATCCCATGAGATTTTAATTTTGATCACTAATTAAGGGTTTAAACTCCTAAAAGTGCCGTGCAGTAGGGTTGTAAACATATAGGGTACGGAACCTGAAACATGTGTTTCTACTTTTCAATTCCGATAGCAAAAATCTATTTCTGTTTTTGATTTCTATAAGATCGGAAAGTACACTTTTCATTTTCGATTTGTTTCCAATTCTAATATTAAAAATGGATACTGTTTCGGATAATTTTTTGAAAATTTTTAGTTTCTTATTTTTTTATTTGAAACACATAAAATGAGGCTAAAAAATATAATCAGAAGCTCCTAATATATTAGATAATGATCAATGAGATTAAAGGATAATGAGTATAATTCTATATCCATAAACTTACATTTAAAAACATGTTATATAGATTTAACTTCACGAGTAAATGTTAAAAGATATCTAAGAAAAAAATATTAATTGAAAAGTATTATAAAACTAAATAACTTTTCACCACAAATTAATAAAATTCTTAATAATAACATAACATAAGCCACACACTAATAAAATCCAAAGGTCAAATATTAATCAAACATTGAAATAAAAAAACGGATGTGGAAACATGTGTTTCTGTTTCTAATTCTGATAATTCTGATAGCTTATCTGAAGTATCCAATTCCAATTTCAATAGTTACCGGACATATATCTTTTATCGAAATTGAATATTTTTTATCAGAATCGCATCGAAAGTTCAGATAATAGGATTTCTATTTACAACCCTACCATGCCCGAAAGCCATAGACCATGTGTGTGTGTTCCAATGCTACAGTGCATACGCGCATTGTTTCTACCCCTTTATTATGTTTAAAGAAAATAAAAATCATGATAAATTTTTAAATTCAATTATCTTTTCAAACTAAATTTTAACACTTTTGGCTTAAGTTTCATTGTTAGATGGTAATGCTTTTAACATAAGCTGTCCGATTTTACATTCGTAAATTAGTGATGAATACTAAAATTCCAAGAGATGGAGACAATCCTAAGAACTAATCTGACGAATTTTTTATTTTTTTACTATATTTTTTTAAAATTTTTAGAAATCAAGATTTATATATATATGATAGAGAGTTAAAATTGAGTTTCAAGATCGAACTATGACCGGACGGTCAAAATAAGGTCTAAGAGATAGAAAAAACATTAAGGGGGTTATTAGATTATTAAAGTTTTATAAAAAAATTATTTTTAAATATAAAGATAGGGCTCAAAACAGTGCGTGCGATTTAACCATGCGCAGTGTAGTAATTCAAATTCTAGCATTTCTCTTTTTCTCTCTCTCTTTATATATATATATATATATATATATATATATATATGAGTTCTACTATGGTTCGCTAGAGTGCATGCGCTTTGACCGCACGCATTGTTTTTACTTCTATGTCTATGTTGAAAATAAAATAAAATTCATGGTAAATTTTAAAATATTCAATTACCTTCCTTAAGGTTATTTTCATCCCTAGGACTTTAGTTTCATTGTCCCACTGTTATTCGATGTTGAAGCTCGATCTTAGCTGTCTATTTGATACATGCAAATCTTGATTTCTAAAAATTATGAAAAAATAATCATAAAAATAAAAAATTAGTCAAATTATCCTTAGGATTGTTCTAACGTCCTGACATTTTAGTATCTATCACCTTCCTACTTGATCCACCGGTAAAACTTTATCCAAAAGGATGAAATTTAGTGTGGGAGGAGAGTTGAATATTTAGAAATTAATAGTGATTTTTATTTTTTTTCAATATAGGGAAGGGCATTTAGACCGTGCACTCAAACGACATGGAGGGTGCAGTTCGCACAGTAGCACTACTCTCTCCATTTATATATGGTGCATCGATAGCCAGTGCTACACTGACTACCGATGTTTTTATTTTAATTTTTGAATATTTTTTGTGGATCCCATTTACTCTCTCTATATAGAGTAAATATTTTTATATGTATATATGTTTTCAAAAATTTTGGGTCGTCCGATAGGAGACCGGTTGTACAGACATGTGGATCGAGTTAGGGACCACAACAAAATTAATTTTCTTTAAGTTAAAAAACAGCTGCTGGTGGAGCGACTCTCTCTCTCTCTTTCTGTCCCCCTTTACACACGCCAGCTGACTGACCTTGGGGGGAGAAAATCTCCCCCATACCTATATTAAAAAATAAAATGAAACTTGTTAAAAATTTTAAAATATGTACTTACATCTAAGATTGCTTCCGTTCATTGGGGTTTAAATTTCACCATCCTATGGTAAAATTCTTCCATAAACTGTCTGATCAGGTCTACATGCAAAAAATGTTTTTTTTTTAAAATTTAAACAAATAATCATAAAATAAGAAATTATTTTAATTAACTTTTAAGATTATTCACATCTCTTATTAAACTCTCATAAGTTCAAATGCTACCGGCGGAGCAGCGTGCATACATGTGTGTGTATATATTTGTGGTGAATTCACCATCTTCTAATCCTTCTCAAACTCCTAATTCTCTCCACCACTAATGCAACCTTCCTCGATTGGACTTCCTATTCAAAATCAAACTATTTTCGCCCAGAAAATGCACCAACCCAAAGACTACTAAATCAGATCTTATAAATGAATAAATGAATAAAAAAGTTCTCATCAAAATCATATTTCCAAAGAGGCTAATTTCATTCAAATCTGCCTTTTCTATCTCTATTGGGAGTAATGAAGTATCAGGACTGTATCTGCAGGATGCGATGGACACTGAACATCTAACTTAATGGGCCAATTCTAATGGTCTTAATGGGTCAGGTTCTGATGAATAAAGTAGGCTAGGAATGTATTGATATAGAGACCCCAAGCAATACATGGAGACGAAATATCCTAAAGGGAGCAAAAGCAACATTTTCCTTTTTACACAACGCTGTAGCTGTGTTATATATATAGACTCATGATTCATCTTAGAACAAAAATTGGCTTTCATGGTTAAATCTTTTAATTTTTTTTCTTATATATAAATGCAATGATATTAGATAAGGGACTCATCAAATAGTGTTGCTGGTGGGCGAAGGACTCATCTAAGGTAGTTTCAGGGACTTTGGTTACTATCGAAGACGAAATTTTTGATCCGAGATTAGATCCCGATGTCCTCTGCTTGAATACTTCTGGCTTAGTGCAACTCGGATCTCCTATTGAAAGAAGAAGCTAGAATGGGTCCATCTCCAATACTTAAGTTAGAAAGAATACGAGAAATAAAACGATAGAATTCTGAGAGGGAATTAAGGCAAACCTCCGGGATGCTTTAGCGAGAAGAGTAGTTATGTTTAACGGTGTGGGAGTAACGACGGGGGGAGGTGTCGGCCTCGGATCGGTGGGAAGTGCACGTGATGCGGATCACCCTCTTCTAATTGGATCCTTTAACCGTTGTACCGGATTCCTCGTTAACCTTCTTACCTGACTCCGAGGTCGGATCCGATTTCCCTTACAGTTACTTAGACACTTCAAGTCTCAAATTTTCTGGGTTTAATGGGGGCATCCCACTTGTTTTCTTATTCAAGTGCTTAACATTTTGCTTCCATAAATTGTGGGGTTGTAAGGGGGACAGGTCCGGATGCATCCAGCCTCGAAATGGATGGATATTATCAGATTTGAAACACGTGTGATAAATTTTTTGCCTAAACAGGGAAATAGGTTGAATTTTGAATCTATTTCTTGTTCTTTGGACATTAAATTTCAAACAGGACCACTTCAGAGTCATTTTACAGAAATACTTGCTGCACTGTCTGAGGGCGTACATTATAGTTTCGACTGCCTTCTGATCGATGCACAGTCACTGCACCGCCTCCAGGAGAATGCAACAGGTCTTAACAGACATGCACCGCCGGAACTTCGATTTGGAGGTAGTTGCAATTGGAATGATGAGGGGATTGTAGCAAGTATTTCTCATCTCTTTACCATGTCAAGTTAATTTGGGTGATCCCTGAGCTCCACAAATTTAATTTTCTTTGGCTTACCATACTGTTCGATCTTGATGATTGCAATGCTAAGGGTGTTGCAATCTGCATTGTAAGGGGGTATAACTCAAAATAGAATAATGGATTTCTAATTGGATAGTTAAATGGGTATATGTGAACATACAGTTACAAATTAAACGGCCAGATAACGGGTCCGGACCCGTTTTAACAGCCCTGCTTAAGAGTTCTTAGGGGTTGTTTATTTTAGTGTAAAATTTTGTAAATCATCGGTTTTAAAATCATCAGTTTTAAAATAAGTAATTTTTTGTTTGATTTAGAATCTGAGAATATTAGTTGTTTGTAAAACAAAATAAGGGGCATGCTTTAATCTTCTTGTTTTAATTTACAGCAGATCTTTACTGTAAACAAGAACAAGGAAATTGGGCTGTGAAGTAGACAGAGAAGGCCCAGATAAGATTTTGCTTTACATTGTTTTACATCATTTCAAAGAACTGAAAACACCGTAAAATAAAATAATTATTTCAAATTACATTATTTTATGTTAAAACAAACAACTCGTTAATGATGCCTCGATGGACGACCGTGATGTGCGGTGCATCACTAATCTCTGGATTAGTGGATCCTTCACATCCTGGCCGTTCAATTTTAGAATATCAAGATGCAACTCGGCCTCGATGCTGCAAATACTCCACTTTAATTATACACGGAACGCTACGTGCTTTTCTTCACTGCCAGATTACTAAAATAGCGACCCAGCCTCTGCCATCATTGCACATGCCATTTTACAAGTAGAAAGGATGGCCACTATGCATAAATATATATATGTTGGCATAGCAATGTGTAAAGCACTCACCTGATTAGGTTTAAGATGCCACTAAGGAGCAACATCAGTGCCATTAATTATTAGGTCATGTCCCTAAACCAGGGATGCAGGATATCTGCCCCTTGGCTGTAATCTTTTAATTAAGAAGGGATACTTATGTGTATACCTTCAGAACCTCTCATATTCTATTGCATACTTATATTTCTTGTGTTATCATGTATGCCCCTTAAAATAAATCATATTTTGTCATTTGTAGTCCTGCCATCATTTGCCATTTATTTAGCCTAACTTCGGTTACTTAAGAGAGAAAAATATTAATATGATCTTGATTAACCCCCTTGTCAATAATCGAGGGATAATATAATTGAAATAATATCACTAAATATGGGAATGATTAGTTTATACATGACAATATAAGGAATGAGTAATACTTGTTGTGATGCCCCTGTGTGCTGCACGCAGGGGCATTGCAGTGGGTAAACTATTTTTTTTATTTTTTATTTTTTCTATGTACCAGAATAATAAAGTTAATTAATTATTAAACAACAACAAATCTTGACATAACTTGTTTTTCTTAAATTTAGAAATCTCAAAATTAACAGTTAAAGAAATACACTTCCTAAGCTGTAAAACAAACATAAATATAAAGCAGGTTAAACTAACATGCAAGTACTTTCCAGTTCCAAACATATGGCACACTTGATAATAAATTTGAATATTAATCAGGTGCAGTAACAAAGTTCAAGCTAAATAATATATGATAGGGTGGGAAAGGGGAGAGATTGGGAAGGGGGGAAGAGTGCTGCACACTGAAGTAGTCTATTGTGAAGGACTGAAGATGTCACTTTGAAATATTTTATTGGTATGATAATGAAAGTAAACAGAAAATAATATATATAGATATATCATGTTTGTTGTGAGTCGTAGTCATATGATGAAAAGATAGATAGATCAATCAGTTAAAAGTTCTTAAAAATATAAATTATTTTAAAAAAATTATCTATAGAAAATATCGGACACTCACGACAAATCTGATACATCATATTTGATTATTTAAAAAGATATTATATTGCAAAAGGCTCCCATGTTTACTGTAAACCTCCTAGAAGAAGAGACCATCGGATTTTCAGTTTCTTTTAATTACTTATCTACCTCTAAGCTTTGGCAAAAAACTTGATTTCTGCCATTAAGCAAGGGATTTGATTATCAGGTGAAGACTGAAGAGGGTCCTTCTGCACCAAGAGAAGCTCACCCCTCCATTGGATGAAGCTGCATCCCTTATCCCATGAAGCTTTTCTCTTTGGGGAGGGGGGACAGCATGGCCACAAGGCTGCTATCATACTGAGTTGTGTACTTTTATATTCTGGTCCATGGTGTGGGGCATCACACTTGACTAGCTTAAAGCCCTAATCCTGACCTAATCTCCACCATGTGCAAGGGGATGAGTGAGATTCTTGGTATGGGTGGCACACTGTATTTGACCAGCAAAACTATGCTACAGTTTTAACACAACTTATTTGATGCCTTCAGTTTGTTTTTTTCCTCTTGATCTCAAAAGGATGGAGTGAAACGTCAAAAACCCTGAAAAGGAGTGAAGAATGTGGCTGGTGAGAGGCCCATCATGGTAATCCATACATCTACACCTCCTAGGAATGGTGGTCAAAAGCACTCCACAACCCAACAGTGCACATGGGTAATCTAATGGGAAATGCCACTGGGTGTGGGTTTCCCATGGAAAGTGACAGTCCTCCCTTTGAGAACCCCTGTGGGTGAGGTTGACAACACTCCCCATTTCCATATCACAGCTAACAGGGATGTCTGGGCAAACTCCATGTGACATGTACCCAAGAATGTCCACAGGTTTGCATGGCTGTGCAGACAACTGTAGCCCTCATCTTTATGGCAGAAAATGGCCTGTAGCTCCTGATAAGCCAGTAATAACACTGCTTGATGTGGAGGCCTGATCCCCCCAAAGATTTCACTCTTTATGGGAAGAATGATTAGGCATATTCTATGCATATCCTTCTCCTGATCTTTTCCTTCACTTCCTCCCCAACATCTCAAGCATCAAGATGCTGCATGGATAGGTGTTACTGGAGTTTGCTATAAGGGTTGATATAAAATACTGTAAAAGAATGTAAATATAATATGGATGTCTCACAAAAATATAATTACAGCATTTTTGGGTCATACCAAACAGAACCTAAGTTGAGAGTTTGCTAAAGGGTTGATATAAAATACTGTAAAATAATATAAATACAATATTGATGTCCCACAAAAATATAATTACAGCATTTTTGGGTCATACCAAACAGAACCTAAGTTGAGACCCCGTTGAGTCTTATAAGGGGCTGTTTGAATGCAGCTAGATGTAGTTGCCGTAATTTAATTTTTGTAAACTCATTTATCATGAACACATTTACTACAAGTCTTATTTGATTGTTCTCTGTACGTAGCAAAGTCATTTTTATAGTTTCAAGATGCTGTTTGGTTTTGACATAAAATATTACAAAATACTGTTTTATGAGATGCAGAATACAGTGTTCTACAAAGTTGTATGATATTTTACATCAAACCAAAGAGTACCTTAATCTTAAGTTGATTTATGGAATCCCATGTTACAGTATAAACCTACTTGAAGCTGGTTTTCTATGAGAAAGTTTTGAATTTGTGATAAACTAGAGTAAATTTATTAAACTCATTTTTAGACCATCCAAAAGAGTGAAAAACTACCATAAATAGGTTTATGGGTAAATACAAACTATTCAGTGCCTTGCATCCAAACAAGACCTAAATGTCAATCTCCATGGCACAGGGAAATCCTTCCTCAGCTTCCCCAATCCTCATGCTTCAAATCCAATTTGAACCTCCCTGCCTCACCCCCTTCCCTTCCATTCCCAGTCACTTCTTTATGGTCCATAAATAACCCCTGTGGAGTAGTACACCAGAGCCATTAGATGCTGGCTGGGCCACTGGAAACTCAGACCTCCCTCAGAGATCAGATTTATCACCAACCCACATCAGCAGGTCACATCTTCAGCAGTTCCTACTTTGGAGCATGTCCTCCAACCTGCACGCCCACCCACAGTAACAACCAAGAACTCACCATCTGAGGCCATTTACTGGAAGGAGAAGGAAAACATGCCATAACAAGCACAAGGAATCCCAGTACATCAGCACAATGAAACACAGAAGGGTGGAAGACCACAAATTTGAGGCCTTTTAACCTGCCCCAATTCCTGGAAAGGAGTTAAATTGCTGTCGGGCAAGAGCCAGCAGCCTCGAGCCGATCGGACGGCGGGGAGGCCGCCGGAGTAGCGCCACACGCCGATGCCTTTATCTGGGCATGTCCCTTATGGTGGCATCATCTCTGAGAATTGGGCAGGGGAACCAGATAAGGGAAGGGAGGTGGAGAAAGGTGCCTCCTTTTGTTTTTTTAAACCATCCTGTGAGAGTGTGTAATGTGCCCAGGATATAAATATTCCAGTGGAGGAAGGGGGAAGTGCACCAGAGGGACGGGAGAATCTAATCCACAGTGCTGATATTTTTGGGAGGGGCAAAACGGTGTGGAACTGAAGGGGGTGTAGAAGGGGAGGGCATTTCTGTCATTTTGGTTGAAGGTCATGGGGTGTAACCTAGGTGGGGTTGGATTGGGGGAGGGGTAAAATTTGAAAAAGAGGGCCTTGGGGGAAGGGAAAGAGGGGGAGGGGAGGCAGGGAAGAGGGGGCCTCTCTCCCACATATAGAGAGAGAGAGAGACTTGTCATATGCTCTGTTGTGTGATTCAGATGCACCCTTCCCCTTGCCATTAGGGACAGGAACAGAAAAATATATAATGAAAAAATAATTTGGTGAGGAAAAGCTGTAAGACTGCATCTTTGACCCCCTCTCTCCTCCACATCTTCTTCACTTCACAGGGAGGGCTTTCATCAGTAATAAGTGGAATCCTCATGCACGCCCCCACACACACAGACCCCTCTCCCGGCCACCTTGTAAAACTCTTGCCTTTTCTCTTTCCCTTTAACCTCTCTTTGCCCCCCACCCCCTCCTCCTCCTCCTCCTCCTCCTCTGTGTGTGTGTGTGTGTGTGCAGGTAACCAAGGGAGGCGGGCACCACCCTTCTGATCCAGCAAAGGAGAACCAGAAAGTTTTGATCTTAGGGAACGAGGTATCCTTTTGAGCTCCCCTTTTGCAGCCGGGCATTTGGTGGATTTTGTTGGGTTTCTCTTCCCCCCTTCTTTGCATCGTCTCGGTGCTTTGTTTCTGTGGCATCCGGGTTTCTTGTGGGGTGTTCGGATCTGTGCCGGGATTTGGCGATGCATTTGAGATCTGTGCTGGGTTGCGGAAGGGGGGTTGCCTCTTCTCATTGCTTTCTCGGTTCTTTGTGATCGGGAAAGGAGATTTCTGATCGAAACTTGGATGATTGTTCTGACTCCTGATCTTTCTTCTGCTGCAAAATCTACTTTTTCTGTGGTTAGATTTGACATTTTTGCTAGCTTTTTGGTGGATGGATTCTATTCTGATAAAGAGATCATGTAAACCTGGTGATTGGAGATAATGTTCTTTATATTTTTCTTTTACCTTAAAAAGTTTATTTTTGATCGGTGTTTAGATTCATCGTCTGATAACTGTAACATGAAAGCCGATTGGTTCCTGGTCTCATTCTAATCCCTGGCATCAAGGTTTCAATTTGATGTTCCTTGCATGATTGATTGATGTTTCTCTTGCTTGTTTCCTCATTTCTTTTCTACATCTGTTTTTTGGATGGATGGCGTCCGCAGGCTTGTGCAAGACTGCGTTAGATTGTGTGCAGATTCAGTTAATTTGAGTTCCTTAATTTATTTTTATGTAGAGGATTCATAAAGATTGATGTTAATCCACTCTGGTGCGGTCTTGGGTGCTTGAGTCTGGCAAGATCACACTTTGTCTTGATATATGAGTTCAGAATTTGGACAGTGTGTTGCTTTGTCGGAAAAGTACTCTCTTCTTCTGCTAGTCAGAGTTTTGAATGAGTTGGTAGTTGGTTTGTACTTCACTTCAGAGTCGTGTTCTTTGATGGTTCAATGCGTCCTTGTTAGTTCTTATTCTTTATTGACATATACATGTAGTTGTATGTAAAGATCGGATTTGGTTTTTTGCTGTCCTATTGGAGTTATGCATGACATAAATAAATCATTCTGTCACACTTATAGGTTGATATTTCTTGACACTGAAACTGATTTTTTATTGCAGAGACCTCCTAAATTATTTTGTGTGCATAAGCCATGAAAATGGAGTACGATGCATCTGGTGCTACCAACAAGGGACAACTGTGGTTCCTGCAGTAATGCCCATCGTCAATTGGATCTGATAAGGAAGTCTATCGTTGGTCAATGGCTTCAAAGACTGTCACAAAAACTAGCTCCGAGCATCAGCGTAAAACGCCCAATGTCCAAGTAGTAGAGGTCAGTGCTTGCAGGCCTTCACCTTTGCAGATTCCAAAATCAAGCAAAACAGAACATACGACACCAAGAGAGTTACCCAAAGTTGTAAATGCAAACACATCAAAGAATATAGGCACCGAGGATTTGGAAGGTCAAAAGCCAAATCATTCTTGCCAAGGGTCCATCGATTCTTTACCCACCCGGGTTATGTCCAAAACAATTGTTTGTTCAGAAGATAGTAATTCATCACCATTGAGAGGTGAGAAACAGCCAGCAAATGTGTCAGACTTGGCAGAGCAGCTCCAGATAAATGAGACCACAATCCTGGAAGGCAATGGTGATCAAGAAAAGAAAACATCTGATAGAAGCAGTACAGTGAAAGACAGCTCTGGTTCTGCTAAAGTTAGTGATGGGACTGGTAGTCTAACCAAGACAAGTGGAAGTGCAAAGATTAGTGACCGGGCTGATTTTGTTGAGAGTGGGAAGAGCAGCATATGCAGGGGGAGCACAAGCAGTGATGTGAGTGATGAAAGTACGTGCAGCAGCATAAGTAGTAGTGTTAGCAAACCTCACAAAGCAAATGATTCAAGATGGGAAGCAATTCAAGCGGTCAGGACTAGGGATGGGGTGTTGGGTTTAAGCCATTTCAGGCTGCTTAAGAAGTTGGGCTGTGGTGACATTGGCACTGTCTACTTGTCAGAATTGAGTGGGAGTAAATGTTACTTTGCAATGAAGGTGATGGACAAAGGATCTCTGGCAGGCCGTAAAAAGCTGCTTAGAGCCCAGACAGAAAGGGAGATATTACAATGCCTTGATCATCCTTTTCTTCCCACATTATATACCCACTTTGAAACTGAGAAGTTCTCTTGCTTGGTAATGGAGTTTTGCCCTGGTGGAGATTTGCATACATTGCGTCAGAGACAACCTGGGAAATATTTTACAGAACAAGCAGTGAAGTAAGAGATTGGAGGCCCTCCTGTATATGATTTGAATTTGATTATCATAATTTTTATTTTCAATGTCATTCCATCATTTCATAGCATTCTTGTGGGTAGTGTTGTGATATTTTATTGCAAAGGAACTTCAATTTATTATCGTTCTTTAGACGTTGTGGAGCTGCAATGTGCTAGCTTTTTCCTCTTCGAACCCGATGGCATGGCAGGATGTTTGTCGTAGTTGATATTTTAAATATTATTGTCTTTCTTCCTGTTACAATTAGGTCAAGGATCCCTGGTAGTTAAGAGTGATTTTTGCCCTATCAAGGATCCCTGGTAGTTAAGAGTGATTTTTTCCCTGTGTACCACTCTGATTAAGCAGCTCATAATATGGCCATTGCATCATGTGCATTTTTCTCATCTGAATTGTTTTTGTCTCTTCAAAATTTCCATTTCTATGTAATTGGTGATGTGCTCCCTGAATCAAGTTTCACCACCATTGATTATGAGAATAGCATGTTTAATATAGATTTGATGGAATAGGAATCAAAGACTATGATGGACAAGGTGTTTGTGGCTTTTGGTATATTTTTCTTTTTCAAGCACTCGTGAACCAGCATATATTCTTATCAAAGGAGCTGAATTTGAATGCAAAAATCCAATCATCATACTGTGATACTGGTGATCGATCCTGTCTATAGGTCTACCAAAATAAATTCAGCAGTTAATGAAGTTCTATCAATATACTGGTACTTTCAAGAAATTTTCATGGTTGTTCAACTCTTTCATATTTTCTGATATTTGTCGAGTCTGTAAGCCTGGCACCACTGTGGAGCCGTAGATCAATCTGATGTTTGATTTATACTTCAGCTTGATTACCGTCCCATCCTGATTCTTGTGTCTATGCTGCTTTATGTCCTTGTCAGATTGTTGATCATCATTGTTCTCAGATGTAAGAAAATGAAATGTAATTTAGGAGTAGAACCACATCCTTGCATGGCCCCCATTATCTTTGGGATCCACTAAACTATTGAAGCTTTGGCAAAACGTATGTAAAATCTAGGCTTGAACATTTTATATTTTTATGTATTTTTTTTTTGTATACTTGACTGCATTTTGGAATGGATTGTCCAATCCAAAATAAGATGTACATAAGTAGAGTATTGGATTCTCTTAATGAGGTTCATTTCTCTGACTCTGTTTGTCCTTGATGCAATTCACAACCCTACTTGTTTCATTGATTACTGCATACGATAATTCTCTGAACCTTCTTTTTTTTCCCTCCTTGTTGAACTCTTTGGAGGTTGGTCTTGTATTGTATACATGCACTAAACTTCTTCAGAGTTTATTTAGAGAAACGGGTTCTATATCTCATGATTGACTGGGTTTGTCTGCGTTATGCCCAACAACTCATGTTGATGGCTTGAGCATTTGCTGTTGCAAAAATTCTAAATGTTGGCAATAAGATGAAAGAGAAAGTTTTGAGCGAGGTGACAATTGATTGCAATGTAAATGGAGGATGGGTGAATTGGACATGGGGGAGAGGTTTGGGGTAGAGAAAATGGTTAGTGTTAATATTGTATGCCCTAGACATTCACCAATATTTGTTGAGCATCCAATAGAAACTTATGCTTTTTAACTGTGTTTTGGTCATCTCTCTTTGGTCCCCACTAAAAGCAAAATGGCTGGAACTCTTCTATGATTGAGCTTCAGAAGTGGACTTTCAATGATCTTTTCATAAAGTTTGCTGTGTTCAACCCAAAAGTTCTCAGTGCTCCTCTACGCTTATTATATAACATAACCTTTCAGAACTTTGAATGTGCTGTTTTGTGAAATAGGGCTTTGATTCTTCAACTCTGATTCTTATTGATTTGGGGGATTGCATAAGTTAATTGTGATTTATTCATGATAACTTATCCTATGAGCTAACATGCAGAAATGTGCTGATTGAGATGCAATTCCTTCTTTTTTGTTAAACTTTCAGGTTCTATATTGCTGAAGTACTTCTTGCTCTGGAGTATCTGCACATGCTAGGCATTGTTTACCGTGATCTTAAGCCTGAAAATGTCCTTGTTCGTGAAGATGGACACATCATGCTCTCTGACTTTGATCTCTCTCTCCGATGTGCTGTTAGCCCTACACTAATCAAGTCTACCAGTTCCGATTCTGATGCCCTCCGTAGGAACAACCCTGCCTACTGTGTTCAGCCTGCATGCATAGAACCATCCTGCATCCAGCCTTCATGTGTGGTTCGTACATCATGTTTCTCCCCACGACTTTTCTCCTCTAAGTCTAAGAAAGAGAAGAAAGCGAAGCCCGAGGTTGGAAACCAGGTCAGCCCATTGCCAGAGCTAATTGCTGAACCCACGGATGCTCGCTCCATGTCGTTTGTTGGGACTCATGAGTATTTGGCCCCTGAAATCATTAAGGGTGAGGGTCATGGAAGTGCTGTGGATTGGTGGACATTTGGGATCTTCTTATATGAGCTTTTGTTTGGGAAAACTCCCTTCAAGGGGTCAGGTAACCGTGCCACTCTGTTCAATGTTGTGGGTCAGCCATTGCGGTTCCCAGAGTCGCCAGTTGTAAGCTTTTCTGCGAGGGATTTGATTAGAGGATTGCTTGTGAAAGAACCTCAGCACCGGCTTGCGTACAAACGTGGAGCAACAGAGATAAAGCAACATCCATTCTTTGATGGTGTGAACTGGGCCTTGATACGTTGTGCAAGCCCACCAGAGGTTCCAAGGCCTGTAGAGATTGGAAGGCCCCCTGCCCCCATGGCGTCATCAAGTGAAAAAGTTGCCCCTCTTGCGAATCAGAAATGTTCCGATAATTATCTGGAATTTGATTTCTTTTAAGGACTTATCTGTGCTGGTGCAAATTTGTTGAAATTAAGGGTAATATTTCCATTACGGTGATTTTATATATAGCTTGTTGAGCTATCCATTGTTTCAAATGGGTGCATCAGTTCCAAATTTATAACAAATCTGAAATGTGTTCATCTTTATTCACGGTGATCTTTAAGAAAGGTTCTCTTTCGAGCACCTCTGAAGCTCAATTTCCCTCGGAGTATATTATATTTTGGAAGGCAACTGTTGACCATGTTTACCTAGGGAGAGTGTCTTGCTGGATGTCAGGTGAAGTTTGAACTCATTTGTAAAAGAGCAGAGCATGTGTTACTGCTTTAGTAAGACATTTGCTATCTTTGATCTACAAAAAATGTAAAGAGATGGGAAATTCCCATCATATTGTAATCCTGCAATGAAGATTAATTCTCTGGAGTTTTAATGGCCTATTTGTGCAGTTCTTACCGTGGCAGAAACTTGTGGTGCATTTTTTCTGTCCATTTCGACCAAAACTGGGTGATTCAGCTGATGCTTTGCGAGCTGCCATTGATGAAATCATACAGAGACATCGGAAGATCGAGATGTTATCTGAAAAATGGGCAACCCTGTTGTGCCAAGCATCCCTCTGTACTGTGTATTACAGGTAGCAGCTTTTATGTTTCAAGCATGTTGCACACCTCTTAGCTTATCAGTGAATCCGGGGAGCCAACTGATGTCACCTTCATCTAATGAGTACGGATGAGGTTTGCAAGGTTCTCCGTTATCCAGTACACAGCAGTAGATCCGGTGTGTGCGTCTCCATAATGCACCCCACCCAATAATGCACAATCATAGAGAAGTGGTTGGGCTTTATTGTCTGCAACCTAGCAGACAGGGACCAGACTCAACTAGTTCCTAACACATGCTGCTGCTGGTAACACTGAGCTGGAAGGCTCCATGATGTAGCTTTTTTCCATACCACATAATGACCTTGAATTTTACTAGGGGAATGCTTACAACCAGAAGAGAAGGTTACCAGAAAGAATTTGGTACCAGGTGGTGTGGGGCTGCATCTTATCATGAACAGGATAGGGAGTGGGGTTTGTATGGATGGTTGGAGAGGGGATCTCTCATATCTGACCTTCCCAGGGGTTGTCATTGATTTGTGCTCATTAGCATGCCATCTTCTCTTGCACCTTCAAATGTTCCATGTTTATTGGTGACTGGAGTTTACAAAGTGCTTCTGGATTCTTGGCACCCTGTAAGTGAACTAATTAGGGCGTGTTGGGCACAATTTTTACTTGAAAGTTACTTTTGGCTTTCACTTCTCACATAAAATGACTTGAGAGAGAAAGATTATAATATTACATAAATGGCTTTCAAGACCCAATTGCTTTTAGAAAAAATAAGTAAAAGAGTTGGCTTCCAACCAAAAGTTATAAGGTGGAGCTTTTAAGATTGGAGAAAAAGTGAGGTTGCTATAAAAAAGTTGACTTTTGTAACAAATCAAAATTAGTTATAGCATCTCTCCCTCAATTCATTGTGGGTGTGATTGGCATAATTTTTAACTGAAAGCCATTTTTAGCTTCCTCATAATAATATTAGAAAAGATGGATACAAATTGTTATAATTAATTTTAAGTTGTTATGAAAGTCGAATCCTTCCTAACAACTTCACTTTTTCTCTAATTTAAGAAGTTCTAAGTTGTAGCTTTTAATTGGAAACTAAAAAATAAATTAAATGCCATGAAAGTGGCTTTCTGTAGTCACTTTTTTTTTCACAAAATAATTAGATAAAAGTTCAAAAGTACTTACAATTGGAAGTTATGTCAAACATATCTTATATGTGAGAAGCAGAAGCCAAAAGTGGCTTTCACGAAGAAGTTTTGCCAAACATGTACTAAGATTACCTAGGGATTCAGGGAAGGGAGAAAATAGACACAACTTTACCTCTCCTTTTTTGGATATATTTCTTTTGTCTCTTCTCTCTAGGCTTTGTTTGGGAATGTAAAGTTCAAAAATTGAAAGTGAAAAAAGTCTGTAGTAGATCTTTTTTTACTATAGAAAAGCATTTTAGACTGGGGGAGAATCTAGAGTGAGAATAGGAGACGGTCTTTTCATTCATCACATTGATCCTTAAAGAGACAGATAATATAAGAAAAGGTAGCAAGCATAGTGATATGGTTCAAACCTTATTGAAAAAGTTGGTAATTAGGTTTTTGGAAGTTTATCCACATCTAGTACGGGGGATTGGCTCATTAACTTTTCTTCTATTTGTGCTCCCAACTACAACTTAAGCCTAGTCTATTTAGGTTCGTCCATGCTAATATTGGATATTGAATAGTTAGGGAAAACGTTTTTTTTCACAAAATAGATATCCTTCCCTCAGCACCCTTCAGTTCATTGTTTTTTTGCTAGTCTACATACATATGCACAGGAGATTAGTGTTCGAATTCGGACAAGGCTCAATATTTTTCTCCAACAGAGAGAGAATTCCACACAAATCGACAATTCTATTTAATTACACAATAATTCCAGATGCAAGTCAATTTTTTGGGGAATTAATCTTACGAATTTGGAGACATAATCTCGTGACCCCCTATGACCGAATGACAAAAAAGTTATTTTTAGCTCCCAATTGACTTGAACTTGTAAATTCTAAAGAAAGGTTAAGGAGTGAAGCCAGTTGGTTCCCCCCTTCAGTTCAATGTTTTTTTTTTTTTTTTTTTTGACCAGATCCCCCTTCAGTTCAATGTAATGCTATGGAGAGCCCCTTTGTAATTTCTTCTGTTCCTGAGGGCTCTGTCTTCTGTGGGTGGTGGTGCTTGGAAGGCCAGTCTAAAGATGGCTTCACAGAAATTGGAGGGGGCCAGATGATGATGATTAGAGTATGACATTGACGCCTAAAAAGATGAATAGGACAGGGGAACCCAAACAAAAGGTCCCCCTTGTGCCTTGCCAACCCATAATTTCCCATGCTGTTTCCTTCCACAATGACCTATCTAAAGGTTAGTATTTGTCAAAGTCATCTTTTCAGGGAAAAAGGAGAAAAAAAAGGTAGGAAGATGGCACATGGTGTTGTGTATATATAGATGAAGAAAAGGGTTTCACATTCTTTTATCTTGCCCATGACTAAGTGGGTGATTGGGTTGAGAGCAAGTGCCAATTTAGGTCAATTCAAACTGAGTAGTTAATTCCAAAATTCAACTTAATCAAAGCCAAAGTTAACCTATGCTTGATGACAAATTCGTTAAGGATGATCTCAGTTGGGTTCAATGTCTTGAACAACTTTCTGTTTTTGAGATTTTTACATGAATGACTCTGATAAAATATTATTACGGAAAGAATTTTCTTATAGTATTATGAATATCATTCTTAAAGGCAGAAAATGCCATGGTTACATTCTTTCATGCCACCTAAAGGGTATGTATGCATACTTGCTACCAGAGAGGGCTATGCACGAAATTAAAAAGGATAATCATGATATTTTTCTCAAGAAGGCATTCATGGCATCACAATTTTATGAGATGGTCTTATGTAAATAAAATTTTACCAGGGTTTCTACTATGTGACACTAATTTATAACTAATGGTTAAAATTAAAAGGATAATACTATATATTGTAACACTAGATTATCGTTTTCGTCAAAGTAAATGTTTCAGATTGAAAATTTAATTACATTTTAAAACCTGACTATCAGCCAAAATTAGGGTTAATTTGACCAGCCCACTTTCAGATGTAGACTGAAAACCTCCCATGATTGTCACCAAAGCCCAACCTACAAAAAGTCCAATTAAGCTTATGTTGGGTCATGGCCTGGCCCAAGTTTCAAACCCAATTAAGCTTAATGTCTTTGTGGCATCTTAATGTCCTAACACTTTTTAGGTGTTCTCCACAGGGATGTAAACTGGGCAAATTGGGCTGGGTTATGTGATAATTTGGATCTAATCCAAATGCAAAATAGCCTATTCCAATTTTAGCCCAGCTCAAATTCAGCTCAAATTTAATCCACATTCAACCCAAATTCAGCTCCAATTCAATAGTGAGTGGGTTGGGTTGGGTTAGGCTGACCGTCTTTATAAATAGTTTGTTAGAAGTATTTTACTTTTTGTATGAATTATTGTAAAAGTTAATAGATTAAATTGGGTCAGCCCATTTTCAACCCAACTCAAACCAGATTTAACTAATGTCAACCCAAATTTAGTTCAACCTAATTTATATAACTTGGGCCAACCCAATTTTCTTTAATACGTGATGGGTTGTGCTGGGTATGGACTGGCCCGCCCAATTAACACCCCTAGTTCTCCGGTACATATGAGATCTTTGTGGCTGGAATTTCCACGATGCACTAAGTTGCTAAAGTAGAGGAATGCGATTATGCTGTATTTTTTAATCATTCTGTTTGCCACACTCATCACGAGTCATTTGATACTTTGATCAAGCAATTCTTAATAAAGTTAATTTTCATGTAACTGTTTTTTTTCGTTGAAATTAGGTATTCAATGAGAGCTATCATGAAACAAGTTTCAGACAAGTGCGGTAAACAGTTAAAAAAAAAAAAGAATAAAGCAAGGTCACATCTTTTTAAAACCGGCACTTATTACACGAAATTAGACGAAAAATATAAAACCAGATCCTGTGCACTGTTGCACGGACAAACTTGATGCAGAAGATCTCCTCCTTGTCATTAAAAACATATAAACTTCAATGATCAGATAAGATAATTAATCCAATAATCAAATCAAGAGTTTTGTGTAGGTAATTTGTGCTACTGCCTCTATTGATGTCAGTATGATGAGACGTTCACATCTCCTAGATCCAATCAGTAATGTTGGTGACCCACTCTGGTCATCAGATCCAATGTACATCTATTGCCATGATGATGCAGTTTAGGTTGCTGCTGTCACCCCATTACTTTAATTTCTGTATGAAACCTCGAATTAAAATGGATTGAGGTCTGAGCCCTGCTAACTAATAACTTAGTTATTTCAATCTATTATTAGTTTGTAGGTCAGTTAATGATGTTGGAGGAGTACCCTCTTGCATGCTAATATTTTCTTTTGGCAAAACAAGTCAACTTACTTTTTTGTATTTGAGAAGAGTCCACTATCTTTTGCTGATAAACATAGAAAAATTCAGTACGACTGTAAATGCAAGTAAATTCTTGTCGAATCATGTAAAATTTTTTGTGTTTTCTTATGATTGATCTTAATTTTTTTTTTTCTTATTCATCACCGTTTTCTACATATCATAAGAAGACTGCTTACTCCTAAGCAAACGAACAATCTCCCTAAAAATCAATATACATAGCAAGTGAGGTAGTAGATACAATTTTTTTAAAATTATTCGATCAATGACTAGTTTGTAGTTTGTTAACGGATAATCTTTTTAAATTGATAACATAACGAAAAAGGTCATAAATCTATCTGATAGATTTAATACCAAATCCGGCCCATTTGCGTCAGTTGTCGCTGGGCCCGGAGCTCACGCCGAATCAAACTTGGATTGTGGGCCCTTCTCATCCACTGTGGGCCACGCCCGAGAGCGTTGTAATCAAGGATTACTTGATTAGTATCCTTCAAACAAACAAACAAAAAAAATCTTCCCATACAGTATTGTAAAATATTTTTTATTTTTAATAATTGACACAATTAACTATATATATATATATATATATATATAGTTATAGATATTTTTCAAGGGGAGACAGTTTGATTCTAAACTTACTTGTCAATGTATTTTCCCCAAGTCCCTAACCAGAGAATAAGCCTGCATTAGGGGTGTCAATTGGGCGGGCCAGCCCGTGGCCTAGCCCATGCCCATATTAAATGAAATTGGACTGGCCCAAATTATATAAATTGGGTTGGACTAAACTTGAGTTGATATTAGTTAAAACTGGGTCGGGTTGGACTGAAAACGGGTTGACCCAATTTAATTTATTAATTTTTACAATAATTCCTATAAAAAGTAAAATACTTTTAACAAACTATTTATAAACAAGGTCAGCTTAACCCAACCCACTCATTATTGAATTTGAACTGAATTTGGGCTCGGCTATAATTGGGCTGGACTATTTTGAATTTGAGTTAGATCCAAATTATCACAAAACCCAACCCACCTAATTTATATCCCTAATCTGCATCAATGCTACTCTTTTGCATCCAAAAACAATTATTTTGAGTTGTGATCAATGGAGAGAAAGAAATCTTATGAATCACACGGTTCATTTAAAGAAGGAATTTTCACGTCCTCCGACCCACAACCTCTCCAATTAAACTGCTTTTGAGAAGTGAGAACCAACATAGTTAGGCCGTGCTAAGGCCTAAGGGTATTCATTTTTTGGGAGGTTATAGATATAATTTTCACAAAGTATGAAAATTAACTCACAATTAAGTGTGGATGTATATCTAAGTACCCATAACCAGAATTATAAAATTATGTGGGGATAGATCTTCTATTTAAGAAAAATATTGGCATAATTGAGATTTAGAGGCTCCTCACCGAAGGGACTTGTACTAAGGTAACAAACGTATAAAAACATAATTAAACTGTAAAATATTTTTATGTTCACCAGTTTGCAGGTCATCTTCTGTCTGAGAGGATATTTGAGCTGCAGCCCAAAAAGTAACATGCACTTGAATTCATGATCCTGTTCTCCAATTTCTTGATTTCTGGTCCTCTTTGTTGTAATCTTTTCATTAACAGCCCTTAACCTAAATAGCCTTAAATGACAAGATCAGAACACTCCAAGCTTAATCTCCCATTCCATCTGCTAACTTGACCATTGCAGTGCTCGCCCAAAAAAATTCTTTGTGGACGTAAGGGTTGTTTGGAATGATGTAAAATAATGTAAAGTAAAATTCTGTCTGGACCTTGTCTGCCCACTTGACAGTCTAATTTTCTTGATTTAATTTACAGCAAAGGCTCACTGTAAATCAAAACAAGAAGATTGAAGCATCTATGTTGTTTTATTTTACAAGCAACCAAATAAACATTTTCTGATTCTGAAATAAGAAAATCTCACTTGTTTTGAAATCAGTGATTTTGAAACCGGTGATTTATAAAGTTTTACATTAAAACAAACAACCCCCTGGTGTCCTTGCAAATCTCCAAGGCGACCTCTAATCTCAGGTTAATATCTGTGTCTCAGGGGGTCAGACTCATTTTACAGAGGACCTTTCTTCTGCTTCCTTCTCTCACGTATTGGTTATTTATCTTATATATGAGGACGTGTTCAAAGACTAAAAAGAGAAATTAGACCTAAGGTTTATTATTAGGACGCATGGATAATTTGCTTGTAATCCCCTGAGTCACAGGACTTTTGCTCGGACGAGTTTCTAGGACGAGGTATTTTGGGGTTTCCGGATTTCTGAATGGCCGGCCCTACACGGCCACAAGTAATGGAACGGGTCTAAAATTTATAATTTTTTGTTTTTTGAACTTAGAATTAAATCTTTCAGTCAATGGATTGAAAATTAATTTTGACCCATTTTTTGGACTGCAGATTAAAAAAGCCCTCTTCTGGGTCAAGTCACCCTGTGGAAAGGTGTCTTGGTTGGAAGTTTCCGCGAAGGACACCCTTGCCTTGGAGTGGCAGTCCACAGTGAAAGCGCCAAAGCGGCCAACCTTGTTATAATTAGTAGTTGTTGTTGTCCTCCCAATGACGTCTGTGCTCAAGAAAGTGGAGACCCCTTCCTTCTTCTTTTTTTATGATTTGAACAGCTGGTGGTCCTGGTTGGACTGGGTCATGGTAAGCCTGTCAAATGTGTAATGGCAGATGAACTTGACTCTGCCTCTGCAGGTTATCAGAACTGACCCCTTTTTCTATCTGAGTTGTCATAAGACAGTGATCTATCAAGGGTTTTTGGAAGCTTTCTTGAAGGGGTACCCTACACTCCATGTCCAATGGGCTCCTTGGGGGTCGACAAAGGCTGAGGACTGACCCCATCCCCTCTGATTCGTAGTACTTGGTTGCTTCTTTTTATCAATTTTTAGAAAATTTTGATTTTACAGATAATTCTATCTAATTTGACTATTTACAAAAAAAAAAAATTCTATAATCTCAATTTTCTCACAAAAAAGTACTTCTAGTTGTCTTTGGTGACACTCAGGGAAGATCTTTAACAACAATTTTTGTGACACTTACGAGCATTACACCAAAACACGGAGAATTGTGGGAACTTATTCATAAATAATTGTATTATAGAGACTTTTTATAAATATGTTATATTTACATAAGTTAAAGTTTTTAATTATATACATATAGGTGGGGACGACAATCCCTAGTTGACCATGAGGGCCAGCTGAGCCTCAATTTCATTTTGGAGATTCTTGTAACTCTGCGATGTTAATTTTGGCTAGAATATCAATTGTAATGTAGTATTAATTCTCATACTAATATTTTTGAGTCTAGAACATCGAAGTTACAATCGATATAAGAGGAAAGGATTAAGGGTAAGTAGAGAGTTGGGAGAGGGGGGAGGAGAAGAGATGGGAGTCTTCCGACTCTCAGAATTTTATATTAGTCTGTATCATATTAGATTTAACATAATTATATATTCTCTTAATATATGTAGATATCCAAATTGATAGCATGTAACTAAATGTCTATAATTAATGGTGATATCGAAATTGTAATAAAGCAATCAACCACTTCGATTGTAATGTTTGGAAAATATAATATTATGAGAGGAGATTGATTAGACTAAGTCAAGGATAGGTCTATTTGACTACTTGTTGGTCATGGGTGATTGGGGATCTCACGCCTTTACAGTTGATCAAGACGGAGTGGTGGCTCTTGGAGATCTGGGTCGATTTAGACCATTGGATAGATGTGGGCTAGCTATTTCAGATGAAGCTCTTTTCAGGTCTAGCAGGTTGTTGGTGGGCCTTTTAAGTGGCCAGTATTGGGTCTGACAATTTTACCCCTCTGTAGGTAGTTGGTGCGACATAGTCAAATCTAAATATTAGATTATTGGATTTAATCTAATGATAAGAGAAATAAAAAGAAAGAGGAAACCATTGAGATGCTTTTTCTGAGGCGTCTATAGCACCTCAAATTCATCAAAATGTAAAAATATGAAAAATAAAAACAAAAGAAAAGAAACAAAAATGTCTGATCATAATGGTGCTATGTTCACAACTGCCTTACATATGTGCGCGCACGCGCGCGCGCACAGAGAGAGAGAGAGAGAGAGAGAGAGAGGAAGGTTGTATGAAACCACAAGCATCAAAAGGTTGAGTAAGATCAAGGACTTGTATTGCATGCATGCTTGTATGGCCACTGTCAAGAGAGTGTCATCTTGATGAGGAAGGAAGATGGGGTTGCAAAAACAAGGAAGGGTGCAATAGAGTTAAAGAGAGGAAGATGGGGAACATGGGAGCAGGTTGGGATGATAATTGAAACTAGAGTAATACTTGCTTCAAGAGAGTGTGATCTCTTTTTTTTGGACAATAAAAGATTACCTTTCATTCATTCACAGATAAACACAAAATACAATCAGAGAAACAGAGCAACCACCAAGAGATGCGAAGAAAAGATATAACACGACACACAAAGCATAGTAAAAGGAAGAACACAGTAGCCATCAGGCAACCAAAGTCCATCATCAGGGTAGCATGCGCAAGATGAGGCTTTATGGAAGGTCCGACACAAGATTGTCGGAGAAGACTGTGTTGAGCTCCTCAGAATGATCGATTTTGATGAAACAAATCACTTGTAACTATAATAGATGTTATTGGTAAGTTTGAAGGTAATTAAATATTCATTTTTATATTTTACAAGCATATGTTGTCGAATTTCTTCTTTATGAGTATGAATGTAATATGATTTTTAAGCTGCAAATACTATTTTTTTAAGATTAGAATGACCCAAAAAATAAACTCTAAAAATTAAATTTGAATGAGAAGACCAAAACCTAAACAAGTAGGCATTGGTCGACTAGTGATAGATTGGTCGACTAGAATCAGAACTCAATTTTTACTGAGTGACCTGTTTGGTCGACCAACTGGTCATTGGTCGACTAATACCGGAACTCAATTTTCTGAGTTCTGGCTAGTTGGACTATCAATCTAGAAACTGGTCGACTTGAACTAGGGGATGTTCTGGTGGCCTATTTTTTCCTGCACTGGTTCTAGACGTCTAACTTTGAGCTCTAATCATCAAGAACGACCTAGATGCCCATGTGATTGGGCAGACTAACATGTTCTTATCTGTCCCAGAGCAAATACAACCCAACTTTTTCCTACGATAGTACATGATCCTCTTAATGTTTCTTAATTTTTGAGGTACTTTTTAGAAGTTCACTTTTTTCATTTCTTTGCAACATGTCACCATCAACTTTTCACCTACCATGGTCATCTCTCCAAGGAGAACCTTTGCTCCCTATTAGCCTTACTAGAGGCATTGTATTTAGAAAGAGCCTTACTAGAGGCCTTGTATCTAGGAAGAGCCTAACTAGAGGCTTGATATCTAGTGTGTCGATTGGCTAGGACCAGATCTGCTAGCAATGTTCTAGAATTATATTTCTAGTGAAAAAGTCCAACGTTGTTGGGGAGTAGACGTAGGTCACCATTTGATGGACTAAACTACTATAAATCTTGTACTTCATATGTAGTTGTGCTTAGTGTTTATATCTTTTCTATCTCGTTCATACTTTTCTATTATCATAGCTTGCATCGCATTAATGTTTAATGTACTAATTTGAGGTTTTTGAAAAAGTTTCACCACCCTATTCACCCCCTCCTCTAGGGTGTTGTCGTAGCTCTAAATCCAACAGACTGTACTAACTGAGCAATAGAAAGTAGGATGGCCTGGAGACATACATCAACGTTGACATACAGAATCAGCTTGTTTACTCGAGCATCCTCACAAAATTCCAGCATCCCAAAATGGGGTCTAACTAGAGTCAGATCGGCCACTATGACCTCTGGAGACATGTACGGAAGTTGAGATAGGATACAACACGAGGGAGAGAAAAGAACAGTGCACGAAGGAGGAGAGAAAGATAAGGCGGCGACAAATAACCTTAAGCTTAGAGCTCCGGTAAAGATCAAGACCACCGGAGATCCCACTGGGTGGGAACAAAATTGGTAAAACTAGTTTACCAACAAAACCAGAGAGATGAGGAAGGGGAGGATGGGGAAAAGGTCATGGTGGGAAGAGGAGGGCCAGGCAAGGGGTTAAAGGCGGCGGAATGGGGGGGCATCAAGGGTAGGGAAAGAAAGAGAGATGATGCGGAGTAGGATGAGGAGAGGACAAGGTGAAGGGGAAGAGAACCAATTGTAAGGGAAAGCAACGCTGAGGAGGCAGTTGACAAGAAGAAGAAGGGGGAACTGGCGGGGGAATAAAAGAGGCGAAGGAAAATAAGAAAGGGGGGGGGGGGGATTTAATGAGAGAAGGGGTTACTTAGGGGTGGGGGGAGTTCCTAGAGGGATGCTCCCCGCGCCCAAGCTCCATCGCCGGAGGCGACGACCAAATCCGCCAAGGATGCGACAGTTCTGTTCGAGTTAATGATGATTTTGCCGTTGGATATATGGGAGACCCACTGACTCCTAGCGACACATGAAACTAGTAATTTGTATACTTGAATGTTAGAGAGAGTGATCTCAATAGGAAGGGTGACAAGGTTTGGAGATTAGCGAAAGGTGCGGGAGAGATGTAAAAGAGAGAGGATACTTATCGAAAATTGGGGCAAAGCTAGGAGGACCATTAAAACTAGAGTGATATTAGTACAAATGAAAAATAAAGGTTCAATTTTTTCGTTAATGGCCCGAGTCTTGTAAAAAATAGACCATGTAAGTAGCCTTCGGGCTAGGTCAAGGTATTGACACTCTTGCTAAATAGGTGACTCTGGCTGAGCTAATGCAAAAATGGCTATTGGTTACTGAAGAGGATGTTCTGTAAGCTAGCAATAGGTCATTAGGCTTGTCCCCTAGTTGGAAACTTATCAGGCTTGGGATACTTCCAACCTCAAAGAGAAAAAGAAAAGTAATACTTGTTGTAATGCACGAGGCATTGTAATCCACATAGATTGCAATGCCTCAAGTGCTGCCATGCGGTTCAGGAGATTGGATGGCAGCACAACACTTGCCCAGATGGGTACAGACTGGCCTGAGAACCATTTTTTGTCTTCAATTTTTAATTTTTAATTTTTTTAGGGTGTCTGATAAAAAACTGAATGGTATGGGTAGTAAACTGGGTTAGCTATGACCTCCCCATATTTTTCTTTAAAAAGAATTATTTTCTTGAAGTTGAGAGGGTGCACAAAACAAATTCTAAAAAAATACATGATGATTGGGGCCGAGCCTAGCTGATTGCCCGTATTGTCTAATTATTGATAGGATGATCACAAATTAAAAAAATTATATAAAATAATAAAAAAAAAAAAACATTTCCAACTCAACTCGTACCAATTTGGCAGGGCATTACGTTGTCGTCCGATCTCCTAGATCGGATGGGAGTACCGATCCCAAGTATTGCAACAACTATTATTCAAAAAAGAAATACAATACATTAGAGTCTAGTATACTAATAGATTTCTTTTTCTTTTTTTCTTCATTGAGAATTTCATGCCCATGAGAACATTTGTTCCAATACTAATAAATTTGGGCTCGCTCACAGGGGTAGGTGGGAACCCACCTGCATCTGTGGAAACTTCACCAGATTCCGGTGGTTCTCATTGCCGACCTTGGTGGTTCAGTTGCTACCCAAGCAGTGGCTTCCCCTTGTTGGGCGGCACGGGGTTGTAGGCACGTATGCGTGCTAACGTCACCCTACGACGACTTGGGACTGTGGGTGCGACAGAGGCCAGGTTGGACCAAGTCGTGCTTAGGTCCAGGTTGGACCTACATGTAGGTGTTGCTAGTGTTAGTATTAGGTGGCCCGAAAGCAAATCCGATATTATATATTATTCAGTTTATTAATATAATAACATAAATTCATTGTGTGTAATTAATTTGATTTATATTTATCGTATCACGATGAAGTCCATGAACATGCGTAACAGTCTTCGGATTATGATGAGATCATAATTACGGGACCGAAGACTTATAAACACATGTTCTTAATTGTTTTTAGTCGGAGGATGTTTGAGAAAGACATCAAACATCCGGATAGACTAGTACAGGTTTCTTCAGCTCATATGATGAGGGTGATTGATCATATAAGTCACTTGTGTAGAGACACTATGCTGGACCTGTAGGTGCTCATTGGCGAATGAGTTCATTGAACTGATCTGACCATGAATCGCTGGATGGTATATACCTCACTGTTAACCAGTTCGATTCTTTTGTCACGGTTGCGTAGATGATCGTTGGACCTTAGACACCAAAGATATCTTGTTGGTAGGTCTCTGAGCTTTGACCTTAACTAACGAATTCATAACCATGGGTTATCAATAAGTCAAATGATCGGGTTTAGGGAAATGCCCTCGAAGGTAATTGTGTGTTCAATATGGGATCATCCGCTCTAGATATTTGGAGAGAGAATATTCTAGGAATGATGCCCTTAAGTCCCTAGCCAGGGCCGACTTTGTATCAGATAAAGAGTTATCTGATACAGATTAGCGGCATCTGATTCAAGTGAATCGACCGACTAGAGTTTAACAGTAAACCATATCCTAGGTCGATTCGGGAACATTGCACGGATGAAAGATTATATCTGCGCGGTAACCGTTGACGGAAATGTTTCCATAGTGGGTAACATAAACCCCAATGCCTTCTGGGATCACGTGGTATTACTTGGCACCTAACGTGATCGGAAGCCCATCCGAATTTATTGTGGGATATTAAATTTAGGTAATTAATTAATATAAGGATATTAATTAATTTAATGGGTCCGTAAAAGGTTACTGGACTTAGTGGGTCATTAACTGGACTGGTATTTGGGCCTAGAGGGTCACACACAAATGGTTTTCAAGTTGGTAGATTTTTCAATAGGATTTTGAATAATTGTGAGTTTTTCTGAAAAATCGCAACGCACTTATTATAAAAGACTTGGGCTAGCTCAGGGGCTAGCACCCCTGACCTAGCCGCCCCTCTCTCTATCCTCCTCTGTCTCTGGCGCCTCCCTCCTCTGGCTGGCCCCGGGAGACTTTGCTCCGACTCCTGCCTGCTCCGTCTTCTCGTCCGACTGGAATCTGAATCCGCATGTCGCGAAGAGTTACGCGTAGCCAGACAGGATCCGCAGACGCTGCTGCGAGCGAGGAAGCGATGACGATCTACCAAGAGGAAGACTGTGCGGATACCGCTAGAGACCGGGCACCTGCGCGACTTGCGGCATTACACTGACGGAACTAGACGAACACGGATTCAAATTCGCACAAGGTAAATTCAGTCTTCCGAGTTATTTTGTTGATCGAAGCAGGACGGATCCAATCCCAACATTAATTTATCCGCTGCATTTTGGTTGGATCCGACACAGAGAACCCAACAACTAGTAGGATATAAGGAAGGATTATATCCCTACACAACAACTTGAGTTTTAGAGTAGTGGCAATGCCTGAGATCCTAAAACCTGGTATCAGAGCAAGTTGTGGGTTTGATTCCCAAGGACGTTGGTAAGGGGGAGATTGTTGGGTGGCATGGCACTGAGGGCATGTGCGCACGCCAACGTCACCCTAGGGCGACTTAGGAATGTGGGTGCGACGGAGGCCAGGTTGGGTCAAGTCATGCCTAGGTTTAGGTTGGACCTGCCCATGTCTGCTTTCATGATCTCAAGCATTGCCACTATGCCAAGACTCGAGTGTTGGCATAGTGGCAATGCTTGAGATCCTAAAACCTGGTATCACAAGATAAAATAAGTTAAGTAACAAAGTTGAATTAAGTATCGTAGCAACAATCAAAAGTTAAACAATAGATCAACCAAGCAACCATAAACATGCAGTGTAATGTGCAAGATAAGGAATGTTGGATTGTTCTCCCCCTTTTTGCCGAGCACTCAAAAAGGGTACAAAAGTATGGTTGAAGATCTAAAAAAATTGCATAAAGGTGGAAGGGATGCAAAGGGCATGGGTTGTGATGATTTCCTAGGTTTTGTGTTGGTTCAAGATCTCAGTTATTACCACTACACCAAAACTCGAGTTGTTGTGTAGAGATACCATCCTTCCTTATATCCCATCAACAACACACATAGGCAGGTCCAACTTGGACCTAGCCACGACTTGCCCCAATCTGGCTTCCGTTGCACCCACATTCCTACCCCAAGGTGATGCCGACGCGCGTACGTGCTCTTCGCCTCGTGCCGCCTAACAATATCCTATCCTCCCCCCCAGCGGCGCCCCTAGGAATCGAACCCGCGACCTGCTCTAATACCAGTTGTTGCCCAGACTTTGAAGAACCTAGAGGGGGGTGAATGTGTTATCAGACAATTTTAACAGTTAACTGGAAGAATAGAATCTAATAGTAACCGTAAAATAAATCACAGAGGGAGGGAGAAGTAAGGAGCAACCCCACAATGTGGCAACATAGATTTATAATGGTTCGATCTATCCAAACTTACGTCCAGTCTTCAAGCAATCTCTTGGGAGTTCCATTAGTACACAGGCTACACCCAGTACAAATCCCATGTAGGTTTTACAATAAAACCACCAGACACAACTGGTCTTCTCTTCTATCCACAGAAGAGGTACACAACTACCTGTTACTTCCAAACCAAGAAGAGGTATCCAAAGAATATCTGAGAAAATAAATACAATAGTGCCTCTGAATAGGCAGATGTATATAATAAACACAAAATTTAAAGATCAAGATAGAAGAGAAGAAAGAATGAACTTGGTCTTGATATTTGTTGATGCAGATGGCCTAAGAGCTCGTAGTAGCACAGCAAAATGAAGCTCTCTCAGGCTCTTCTCACAGACTCTATCTTAGTAGGAAGAAGGCTTGACTAGACACATAAGAGTGGAGCTCTTTTTAAATTTGAATTCTCTTGAATGCTTCAGTATATATCTCCCTTCTGTTGAGTGCCTCAATATATAGGAGAGCCTAAACCCGTTGAAGCATGCCTTCTATTTGTTGTCTCTAACAGGTTTCTGTTAAGTCTAACGTTAACCAGACTAAGTCTAACATTATCTATGGTGAGTGTAACATAAACTAGTACTGGGTCTAACATTATCCGAGCTTCAATCTGCTTAGAGAGAGCTTGGGCAGACATGGGTCTCTCTCAGCTGGAAATTTCTATGTATTGTTCCCTTATCTATTAAATTTGGTCGTGCGGATCTCACCTAACCCTGTTGAATTACCAAAAATGAGAAAGTTCGCATATGGTATTATGACTAGAGGGTAGGTGAGTAGTTGTAGATCTACAAAAGCCGATCAGACAGGTACACACAGTATCTGCTGGATGGCGTCAAGAAGATAAACAATGTCTTATTCAGTTTACTTTATATTTATCTAGAGACTTGATTATATTAAACTAATAATCATTTCCACATATAGGCGTTAATTGCTAACTAAATGATAGTTAATCATTGCACAATTAATACATATAATCAATGTAATGTAAAACATAATCAATCAAGATGAGGCACATAATCGAAGTGTAATCGATTCATAAATAAGGTGATAATCAATCAGGATAATCGCAATCAGAATATACACTTTAATCGATTAGAAATGTGCACTTAATCGATTTCACAATATGCGGTTAATCGAATCTAAAGAAAGTCACATAATCAATTAGACAGATGTAGATAATCGATTAAACATTCAGGAGTAATCAAAAGTGACAAATCGATTTATGCATAAAGGATAATCGAATTGAAAGTCGATAATAAATTGATTTGCAAAAGTACAGATAATCGATTAAACAACGATCAATATATCAATTCAAGACAAGTTTAATCGATTTGATAGACAAGGATGATCGAAGTTGAAAACAATTTGTAAATAGATCTGATAATTGCTCTTAGTTAATTTAACTTAAAATGACTAATCGAAACTTTGAAGCATTGTTAATCTAGTGGAATCAAGTGAATACTCCGGTACAGAAAATAACTCATTTAATCGATTAGATATAAAGCAGTTAATCAATAATTGAAAGAGTTAATAATCGATTAGGTTCAAAATAGTTAATCGATTTGCCCTCAATGGTAAACCGATAGCACTTAAGTTAATTGAGAGACTTAATCGATTTTCCTAAGTTAGTAATCGATGTGGCTAATCGATTTGCCTTTAGGGAAGGTCAAAAGTACTTAGTGATACCGATTATTAGGAGTCTTAATCGATTAGCGTATAATCAATATTTTTAATTAATTTGGTCTTAAATACAGACATAATCGATTAGCGATTGCGATTATAAGAAAGAATTAAGGAATTCTCTAACTAATTTGAAGTATGAACAAATAACTAACTTTATCACTGCAAATCAATTTGTGATAGAGACATGTTCGAAGTTTCAATAAGCCTTTAATCGAAAAGACCAAAAGGCTGCTGAAATTGACTAAGTCTCAAAATAGTGTAGTGAATCTGTTAGTGAGTAATTGATTAATTCAGTCATTTAACTTAAGTTAAAATATTATTAATTTTTAATATTTTTATTGTATATTATTATTAAAATATGAGAATTAAATAAAGATAGATTTGTTCATTCGCTCTGCATCCTCTTCTCCTCCTATTTCTCCCTCGTTTGGTTTTCTTCCCCCTTTTCTCGCCGTTGTCCTCCACCATCTTTTGTTGTCCCATCATCTCTTCACCACCATCACTGCAACCCATCCCTCCTATCTAAATCCCACCATTTGCAGCCCTCCGTCCCGCCCTTCTCTCGTTAACCTCCTGGAGGCCCCTTTTCTATCTCAGTAGTCCCGTTTGGGCATACCATTTTGCTCTCCTTCCTGTGAGGTTGCAATGTCCTATAGGTGCCGCTACCGTTCGGCTATTAGGAATAGTAGTAATCGCTACCTCTGTATACCCTCGTCTCTCTAAGTGCTTGTTTTCCCTCCCTATGTTGTGCCCTTGCTATTGTTCTGGATTGTCATTTTTGGTATTGGTGATGGCCATGGAAATATCCCTCTTAAAGATCTTGGATGCTCCCGATGGTGCTTAAGATTTGGTGCTTATTCTGTACGTCCGCGTCGGCGTATAGCCTCTTCTAGTTAGCTTGGCTTCGCAGCTTGCTCGACGATCTTGTGTTGACGTCTCTTACAAGTGACCGGTGTTCAATCAGAATCCGAGATTTTTCTCCATAGTTAGAAATAATTCCGACAATAATTCCTCCGGTGAGATGGCTTCTTCGACAATGAGTTTTAGTTGACGGACCATATGTTTCCTCTTCACATCTTTGTGCATCTGTTTCCACTGGTTATGGCCCCCTATATCTGCTAGTTATGAATCTGTTGGTTATGACCCATTTTAGGGTTTTGTGCTATGTGCTATTTTCCTTCCTCCGTTTTGTAGCATGCATGTGCTTCCTTATTCCCCCTCTCTGTTTGTACTCCCCCTCTTTGTTTGTACTCGCTTTGTTGATTGAATGATTGGTAGCTTTGTTACCGTAAAAAAAGAAAAAAAAAGATACTAATAAATTTAAATTATAAGAACAACTTGAAATTATTTTATTTGATAACTTTACGTAATATGTTCTTGTCATCGCGCTGAACACTCTCTGATCTTTCAAAACTTAATAACATAGTATGGGCTTATTGTGATGGCGTTTCTCAAGCACCATAACAACTACACACGTCTTATTGCATCATTTTTCCTATTATTTTCGTAGCTACGATGTATAAATCAATTAAGGAGTTAGAATTTGGATAGAATTTAATTTATATAATTTTTCAGTTTGGTTTTGTTTCACATACATGTGAAACTAAATTGAACTAGACGTTGTTTCATGCTGAATTGAAAAGTTTTCTCCGGAAGTATAGCACAATAATTTATTTGGTTACCTGGAAAACTCCAGTCGACACAAACCTTAATTTGTCGATTCCCCTTTTCTTGATTTTGACATCCATAGAATAATATAGAACGTCTTTTCTTACAACAGTTGAAAACACATACAAAATTATTGATTCTGTTTTCATCTTCCTTATAAATCTATTTTTTTTTTAAAAATATATATTAAAAAATATTTTACGTAGAACCAAACGCACCCTTAATTTTAACATTATGGCCAAGATGTCGTGCTATTTGCAATCTTTTCGGCCCCTCGCCTCTCATCTTACTTTCCACCTTCAGCCTTTCTCCAATCTTCATCCCCCCTTTTCCCATTCTAGGAAAAATTTCCAATCTAAACATATTCTGACGGGGAAAGAAAAAGAAATGAAGAAAGATAGAATAGTCACTGTGATTCCATAACAAAATGAGTAGAGGACAATGATATATAGTTTTAGAAGCATATTTGATTGCATAAGAAAACGAGTAGAGAGAGACAATGATATTGTCCGCTCAGTGTGGCCCAGTGGGACTCCCATGGGACGTCCTCCCTAGGGGGAGGAGGTCGGGTGTTCGACCGCTCTCGGGGGCGAGCTGGTCGGGCGGGTTTCAGCAGGGTTTTTCCGCCGGGATTGGGCACGGTTGTGTTTCCCTTTAGAATCGTACCCTGGTGGGCTGGTTGGTGGGATTCGCCCCTTGCCGTTGCGCTATAGATCAAAAAAAGAAAACGACAATGATATTCTTAGAAGCATATTCCTCTCTTTGCCTCTAAGGGTAATAAGTTGTAGGACCCTCCTCTCTTGCCCTCTTAGTGCCTCAACCCAAAGGCTTCGGCTTTTGCTTTCATCCGACGACTATGTAACATAAATTTAACATCACACACCTACAAGAATTTTTAACATTTTAGGCTCCATCTAGTCATCTGATTCCATCTTTTAGGATGACAAATGGGCAAATCCCCTCCCACACGGCTTTTGGTGTCAAAGAAAAGCCACCAATGACGTCCTACCAAACGCTTTTGATTAGGAAACGATGGAATATGGAAGCGTTTGAGGTGGAGAGCCTTGTAGTCTATATGAATCATCCTATTGGAAATGGTGTTGTCTTCGTCCTGCAAAGGCAGTGGTGAATAAGATGTTGTGGAGATTGGGAATTGCCTAGTGTCCGGTGATGGTGGAGAACTTTTAATTCGTTATTCCAAGTTCCACAAGGCATATGAGACATGCGTATGAGGGGGTATCTCGTTTCGATTGTGCATAAGATGCTTGTCAATGATTCCCCACTGGCTTTCGGTTGTGGAATTCCCTGTCTGACAAGGCAATGAGGGATGGATCATGGATTTAATATTGTAGGGTTGTCTGCTAGGCTGTGATGTGTGATTGTTAGAATTGTCTCCTGATTCCTCTCATGGGTATCAGGTTAAGTGATGCATGTTTTCTGATTGACAGATTGATAATTTTTTATGTCATCATGTATATATTGAGCTGTCATTAGTCAACAATCTCCTGATTGCTCTCATGCATGGGTATCAGGTTAAGTGATGCATGTTTTCTGATTGACAGATTGATAATTTTTTATGTCATCATGTATATATTGAGCTGTCATTAGTCAACAATCAACATGATATTTCACAGTTCATTGTCAGTCTATCGATTAACTTAGGGCCGGTTTGTTTCCTAGATATCTGGTATTCTAAATTTTTTGTTCCCGGATCTCTTCTACCTAAAATAAGAAGTTGTACTTTTTCTTATTATATGAATAAGTAGTTCCCACATTTTAAGTAAAATAACTCATTCTATTCTAATTGTTCGGAGAATAATGCGTCTGCGTCAAGAATAACCCCCCCCCATCAAAGACTTGCATAATCCAATCCCTCTCTTGTGGAGGTTGGAATACTGAAGGATATGGAGATGGACTTTTATACTTGACATGTTAGGAACTCATCCTTAAGTGCTTTAACTTTTCGTTTCTTAACGCCCTGTTTGGTTAGACTTTTATGTTTGATGCAGTATTAATTTTGATATTAATATTTTTAAAATTTTAAGTATCAATATAATATCTTGTATACCATCATAATATGCATAGTATTTCAAAATTGCCACTTTGATGCATATTTGATATTTATAAATGTTTCATATATGCCACTGAAATGACGTATTTGATAGATAAGTTATGTAGTCTCTAGCGTATTATCCAAATAAGCATGGCATGTTTAAAATTTAGCATACTAGAGTGGTTGATATGAAATTATTCCTTAAAAAAAAAATCTTCGGAATAAACTTAAATAAGTCACAAATGGAAGCACAAGTATTAATTTGGATACCAACTTTTGCACTCAAAGGGTATTGTAATCCTAATGATCATTATGGTCTTGAACCTTTATATTGCTTCGGTCTGATGCAGAGACACAATGAATGTGACACCATCTTCTATTCTTAGTTCTAATTCTCCCACAATCCAAACTTCTAAGATTACGGAGAATTGGCAGATTCTTTCAATGCCAATGTTAATTTTCGTTCATATTTTTTAATGAACTTAAGAAGTCAGCTAACGTTGTAGGTGAACCCTGATTTCAATACCGACTAACTGACATTAAACACATTCATTTCTTTTGTAAGGATAACATAAAAAATATTATTTCTTAGGTTGCATTTGAAAATGTACCATCCATAAGTTTCACAGTCGAAGGAAATTTTAATCACCACCATTTGTCATAATGTTTTGGTCTCCACACATCATGACAATGTAGAAGTCATTTCCATTCACAGATTTTCTAGAAAAGTAAATCATAATGAATGTTTAGAGATTCAAACACTTTAGACAACTAAAAACACATCCAAACATGATCTTCGGATTCGAACTTTATTACTCAAATTAAGATCAACCTTTTTAAAAAGGATTTGTGCATATAATAATAGATTTTATGTTGCATCCAACGAGCCCATAGTAAAAATTTTGTAGATTCTTTGATGACAAATTTTGAATAAGTTCTCCATAGTAAAAAAATTAAGGGATAATTTCATATTAACTATTCTTGTACGTTAAATTTCAAAACTGCCATGCTTATTTACATATTATCGTACATAACTTACAAGATAACATATCTATCAAATATGTCATTTTAGCGGCATATATGAATTATTTATACATATTAAATATATTATGACTCTAACAATTTTGAAACATTATATATATTAAGACGGTATTTAAGATAATACGCAAATAAACATGACAATTCTAAAATTTAACACATGAGAGTGATTAATATAAAAACTATACCAAAATGACAGATTTTGAACAGGTTCCTAAAGGAAGTCATATCATTGCTTTTGCAATTGAACAAGTGAAAGGGATGACTGTGCAAAAAAGCTGTTTCCCCCTCCTCAGTGCTGTCTGCAGCCATATATTACGTGCAGGATTCTAAAGCAGCCCACATGCAGCAGTGTTCGCATCTCAGATTATTACGTGCAGAAAAGACATGCATGCACATGCATGCACGTAACAAGGCACCGCCTTGAGCACATGGGAGCAACATAACATTTTGGATTTGGACCCTCTAGCTAGCTAGGCATCCATGTCTGACAATATATCACAGAACCATGCAATTATGAGATGCTCTCCACTCTCCCAATCAAAGAAAAACTATGAGATGCTCCAATATTATTCTTAGAGAGTCCAACAATTTAAAGTGTTGCTTGATTTGATCCAACAATTGAAAGGTGTTGCTTGATTTGATGTAAAATATTGTGAAATTCTGTAAAATATTATATTTTATGTAAAATCAAACAAGTAGTACTCCAAAGTGTTTGCAAGTGTTTGATGTTTTCTGTCTGCCTCCTTTCTGTATAGATTGTGTCAGAACATCTTATAAGATATAATAATCGGTTATTCTAGAGTAACACTTGTTGCATTTGTAATTTTTTTTTTATTTTTAATTTGCAGAGCTAAGAGAGGTTCTCAACTTGGCACTCTACCGTTTAATTTTTGATCAGATAGTTTAAAAAAATATGAAATAAAAAGAGATTGCACACTCGCACGATTCGAACCATACAATGTAACATTGCACCGGGTGCAGTGCGGCTCACTGCTGCACCGCATCCGGTGCAGCAAGTATTTTCATTGTTCTAACATGGAATTCTTTTCGTATAGTTAGTGATACAATTCTAGAAAGAATCATTACTTTTTTTTGGTTGGGGAAAGAAAAAGGATTTTTCATACTCTCTTAAGTAATTCAAATATAAATAATTGACCTAAAGTACCTTTTATACCTACTTATTCTTACTCAACATTCGTTTGTTTCTCCATTGCTCTAATTCTCAAGGGGATGAACCTGACCTTGCCCCTCTTATGGTGTTGGGTGGGTGTATGGAAGTCACTGTCCATCCATGGTAAAGGGGTTATTCTTTCTTACAGTAACAGTGTTCATACATAGGTAGTCAAAGCCCATCAAATTGCTAGTTTCATTTTGACAAGCATCTTCGATGCGTATACGCGAACTAAAGCGTATTATCTATGTATGATTGGTAAATCATAATGCATAAATGTATATTCTATGGAGCTAGATGTCTCTTTCAATCACAAGAGATGAAGTGCAAAGTTGGGCTTCGATCCAGCTGCAGGTAGCATTTGTTCTACATCCTAAATGGCATTTGCTAATTGCATATATATATATATGGAGAACCATATTAAGGGCATGTTTGACGCAGTTTCTGATGGGAAGCATTTTTAGACTTTTATCTAATTATTTTGGTGTTGAAAGTTACTTTCATAGTATTTAGTTCATTTTTTGGCTTCAAATCAAAACTACTACTTGGAACTTCTTAAATTGGATATAAGAAGTGGGGTTGTAGGGGGATTTGACTTTTCAACAACTTAAAATTAGTTACAGACACTTGTACTCGTCATTTTTCATGTTATAAGAGGAGCTAAAAATGACTTTTAATTAAAAATTACGTCAAACACACACTAAGGCATATAAATTTTCAGATCTCAGTCAATATGAGTGAGTAAAACTACCACATAATATTCACCTTAGTGATCTATCACCGGATTTGGCTCAAGATAAAGGAGAAGTGAAATTAAGGCAGCATTTGGAAAGACTGAAGTAAATTCTATTTGTTGGAATCATTGACTAATTAAGGTGAAAATACTTCAAAATGAAACAGCTCTTCTTTATCTTTTCAACTTCTGTGTCCTTTCAACTGTATAAAAGCTTCTGTAATAAGACCAGAGATTGGGAACGATGAAAAAAAGTTAACTTTATCCAAAAGTTGGATGGAGATATGTTTAACATGCACCAGATTCTAATGATTGAAAAAATGATCCTTTCGTTAACAGACAGAAAATATTCGAGCCTTCAAAAAGGTAAGATAGCATTTGCACATATTTTTAATTCGCTAAGGTGTTGTTTGGTGCATCGTAAACAGTCATAAAACGAGGTTTTCTTTGTATTGAATGTGCTGTAAATCATTTTACAGTACTTTTCCTTCATTTGATGCATCCTAAATACCCGTATTTCAAAATCGGTTGACTTCTAAAATCCTCTTTATACTTAATTTTGGTTCACAGTCCACAATCACTGTAAATCAAAATCGATTTTAAAATCGATGATTTTAAAATCAAGAATTCTATTTTCGCTGGTTTTAAAATGATGATTTCAAAATTGAGATTGTACAACATTTTGCGGCGCACCAAACGACACCTAATTGTGACCATAACTAGGTGTTGTAGCCAATGTCAGTAAAACATAAATTTTAGGAAATTACATATATATATTAAGAATCCCATGTGGATGGTTTAAGGATTTTTTTTAAATTTATTTAAGTTCATATGAATGTCGTTACCTTTCTTATTAGCTTTCAAAAGATTCATAGTCATTTGTGTTTATTCACAAACAAATTAAGGTCATCCTTTCTATCCTTAGGATTTGGATGTCTTTTTTCACAAACCATTTTCACCAGTTCTGGCAAAAATTGCTCGATTTTCTTATGTCCACGTTCCTCCTTTTCAAAATCACCTAATTAACTATTTTATAATGCAAAAGCATACGATAATAAGTTCGGAAATATGTCTGATGGTGCATAGCATATGAGCTAGTTTTTGGGTATAGCAAGTCAATGAGGTAAGCCCCATTTCTAGTAATGTGCATAGGTCTTTGGATTTCTATGAAAATATATCAAAGTACCATTTTAGAACAATAAAAAAAGAGAGAGGAAAATTTTTCAATAATCGTTGCTGAAGATAGGAAAAGTAATAAGTTAACACTAGATCTTGCTTCTAAAGTTTCTCATGTTCAAAAGTTTCTTTTGTAAAGGTACAATACATCTATGTCGAAAGTGGAATAAGATTCTTTAAGCATCCAAGTTTGCTAATTTCTCTTAATATATTCTCATATGACTTGAGGATATTTTTGACAAATAAGTAAATATTTTGTTTGACTGGAGTATTGGTTTTGATATAGTGCTAATGTTGATATTGATATTTCTAAGGTCTATGCCATTAAGGTTGAAAGTGATATCCATGGAACATGCTCGATGGACGAAAGGAAAAGATAGAATTAGCGGCAGAAAAGAGAGAAGAGAAGAAGTCTTTAAACTCTCGCTGCACTAAAATCTAACATTAATTTTTAACATAAGTTTAGACTTATGTTAAATTTGTTATGAGAAAATATAGGCCGATGTATCAATATTAAAGTTGATAGAGTGTAACCAAATACTCATTGTTAGTGCAATGTTAAACGTGATATTGATGGTACAATTTAATACAACAATCAAACACCCTATAAGATAAGACAAAATAAAGTACAAGAAATATAAAATGATAAAAAAAATCCCTCAAATCATGTGAAAAAGGCTAGACTTGAAATATTCCCTGCAATACTATTCAAAGATAATTTCTCCAAAAATGAATAGACCCGTAATGAAGTAGACCATACATACGGTGTTTAAAAGGTCAAATGATGAAATTAGCAATCTCTTACTCTTATTATTATACAATTTGATCTAATTATCTGAGAGAGTGAACAATTTTAGGCACCATGAGCCAGCCGACTCCGTTGTCCAATTGTTCTACATCCTTCAAGTTGATCGATACTAGTACTTCTCTTTTAAAGAGTAGGTGTGGCTTTTTTTATTTTATTTTATTTTATTTTATTTATGGTGGGTTCATTATGTCCTGCGTGTTCATATAATTTGATTTCTGATTAGACGACTAAAAAAAAATTGAAAAATAAAAAATCAAACTTAATGAATAGTAAAAATCACTGTTCATCGAGCTCAATTTTTATTTTTCAGATTTTTTGCAGCAAATTTTACCCTTTTTGGAGTACTTTCTTATTACACATCTTACATCTCAACCACCCACATGTATTTATTTCAGTGGACTCCATCTCATAATGGCCTTGGAACATTCAATTGAAGTTGATAATACAAGGTCTGTATTAATGGACTACCTCAGCTTGGGATACAACCATCAATTTTTCATGGTTAGGTATGTAAATTATAATCTTGATTATCTGACTGATTATTAATCTATAGATCAATTAACAAATAATTTTATAAATCGACATGTATAGCAAATAAGATAATATTTACGATCCCTTCTCAATTGACTGTATATAGGGCTGTCAACGGTTTGGGTCTGGGTAGATCCGTGCCCAAAGTGAATAGACCCAGACCCGGTTCAGACCCAATAAAGATAATGGGTAAATGGGTTGGGTCTTGGACCCACTTCTTATTTATTTGATGTTGAAAGATAAATGAGCCTGGTATAGAATTTATTTATCTTAAATCTCTCTTTGTCGGATAATTTGGTTTGATTTTAAGTGTAAATTCCAAGAAATTAGCTCACAAATTTTTTCAATATATGACAATAGAAAGTTTAATGGGTAAACGGGTATATCCAGACCCATAACTAACGGGTCTGTTAACGGGTCTGGGCCCATTTTGACAGCCCTAAAGTCTGTATATATTATACTGAGAGTTCGGTTATCTTTTTAAATCATTAGTGTAACAGATAAGGTCATAGATCACCGAATTCGACCCATTTGCATCTATACCCATTATTCTGCCAACTGAAGGTCAAGATTAGCTTATGAAGCTAGAACCCGGTAAATCCTAAACGACCTCAATCTTTTGGACCTTACCTCTTCCAACCTTTCTTTTAATTATGCTATAAATACCAACTTTGATTTTAATTAATTAATACTTGGTATACGATCATGATGGAATTTATGATTATGCTTTCATTTCTATGACTTTTAAAGCACATTTTAATTCAACAAAACATCTTTAGAAGGAAAAATGTGGTTAAATTATAGTTTTTTTTTAAAGAATATTCTTTCTCTAGAATATTGGGAAAGAAGAACCCAATCAGTGAGTGTTGGCTGGCATGGGTTTGCCTGGCTGCAAATGGGAATTGACCCTGCAACAGCATCCACTGATGACCTAAAAACCCCATCTTTTTCTAGTCCAACTTGGGTTTGGTTCATATGGCAGACACGAGCTGCAGCCTGCATCTCCATTTCCATCTCTCTAATAGAAATCTAGAATATTTGACATTTGCCCCTGCCTTGTCAGCAAGGACAGGAAAAGGAGGGATGCTGACTGTACCATGACCTGTTCAAACGTCAAAACTAAGCGCGGTGGACTTGGAAGGCTTGATGCACGCCATAACCACACGGCTTCCTCCTGGATGCTCCCACGTGGCACCGGTCCAAATGCTAATAAGGATGTGGTTGATGTAGTTTTTAGTTGGAAGTTATTTTTAATTTTTTATAACATAAAAATAATAGATGAAAATAATTAAGGCTAACTTTGAATAATTGTAAAATTCATTTTTTTCTGAACATTCACATTTTTTTCTCCAATTTAAGATATTCTGATCAGAATTTTTAGTCAGAAGCTAAAAGACAATCAAAATATTATGCAAGTGCCTACCTTCTTTCTCTCTCAAAATAAATAGGTAAAAAGTTTAATAGTACTTCCCCCATCAAGATGTAAGAGAAAGTAAAGAATGGGCCAAGGCACAAAAGGATTTTGCAAATAGATGTATCCTCATCAAGATAATATCCTTTTATCTAAAATTAAAAAAAAAAACATATCTTTATTCTCCTTTTAAACGTCAAACAAGGACAGCTAGAAAAAATACTTTTTTATTCCTTGACATCGTTGCCCCCTCCAGACACCAAAGAGAAACAACAAAATCTCCAAATTAATAAAGTAGGAGATCCAACCACTAAATCACACTTTATTACAACAAAACAAGTAAGAATTACCACAAATAGAAACCTAATTAGTTGACTAAAATAAATTATTATCTTGTCCCATCAAAACCTTCATCATTAACTCAAACTCAATCGGATCTTCCCAAAAAAAACCTTTGTTAAACGCCCATCTACCCAACTCAACACTCACCCCCATTAAAAAAAAAACAAAAAAACAAAAAAACTCACCAAATTCGGACCAGTAAAATTCCGCCACCACCTAACTCTGCAAACGGTAAGAAAACGACAAAGAGCCCCTCCACCTTCGCCGGCCTGCGTTGGACTTCGAGAATTTTGCCCGCCGTCAAAAAAAAGTGATGGTTTTTGTCAAATATACACTTGCAAATTAGTATATTTATATCTATACTCTGATTTCCCATACATTGTATGAACTACCTCTGACAATTTCCAAAGTGTCATAGTTAAAATTCGTGGTCAAAATACTGTGAACTCTAATCAAATATATGTAAAAATAATTATTATATATTTTTTAAAAGCTTACATATATCGTCTTGATTTTATCAGAATTTATAAGATCTTTCAGATATTTAGTTGGAGTTCACAACATATTAACAGAGGGGTACAATCGCAACGCTGTTGAGGTTTACAATGATATTTCATATGATATAAGGGAGTTCACAGTACAAATACAAATATGCTAGTTTATATAACAATCTCAAAAATTTACCATTTTTACTCCCTCTCTTGAACCGCCAGCAAACAGGGGGAAAAATCCCAACTTTCACTGGAGCACTATCTGTAGTTACCAACTACAAACAGCGGTTTCCTTTTTCCAGAACCCCTCCGAATTCCAACTCCCCGTTGTTTAATTCCTTCTTGCAGTTCTTTTCCCTTTGTTTTTCTCGTTTTTTTTTCCTCCAAGACTGCTGCTTCCTCGGCATTGGGCGGTTTGTTGACAAGGGCAGCGGCCGCAGCTTCAAATGGTGTGGTGAGGTGGGCGGCGTGGTGTTTTATTAGTGCGGAGGTGGAGGCCGCGGGGAAGCGCAGGAGCAGCACCTGGCCTCCTCTCTGGGCAGCCCTTCTTGACCCCCCCGCGCCTCCCTTCCGCGGTCGGTGGCTTGGAACAGCTCTTCCGGGAAGGATTCTGGGTACTTCCGCCGTTGCGTGGCCGGTCGTGAGCTCCGGAGCTCCGGGACGAGATGGGCGCCGGCTCTCAGGACGCGATCAAGCAGCTCCGGGCGCTTGCCGACGAGGGTTGGTTTCGGAACTCTTCTAGTCATTGGCTTTGCCTTCCCGTTTGGGAAAGTTGCCTCCTTTCGCCGGGAAAAGATTTGCTTTTTGATCTTTTGGTTTTTGAGGTGGGTTTTCTCTTTTTGTGTTTCAGATTTGGCGGATGATCGCAAGCTGCGGGTCACTTTCCAGGTGAGGATCTCTGAGCATGTTTGGGTTGGGTTAGATCTCTGTGTTTGATGACTTTGTGTTTTGAAGGGGTGACATGTCTTGTTCTGGGTTCTCAAAATTGCGCCTTTGATCTGTGGTTTCTGTGGGATGTTTGAGTTTGAATGCTCGATCGTGTTTTTAATTGATGGGTTGTTTCCAATCGTGGGTTGTTTTTGTTTATTGTCGTGTGCTTATGTTGGGGGGGCTGAAAGAGGGGGCGCAGTTGACTTGCTGGGTTTGAGATCTAGTCTTTGGGTCTTTTGCTTGCAGGTTTCTGATATCTGATCTTGTGCAATTCAGCTGAACTTGTGTTTGGTGGTAATAGAAAATGCACTTGGCGGTGAAGGTTTTGAAATTCTCATCCTGTCTGTGTGATGTAATGATGTTGGGTTCCATTGTGAACTAGATCAGACATCCTTTGGCTTTCCTATAGATTAAGTATGTGTGGGGTTTTAGTTACTAAGAAGTTGAGCTGAGAGCTTGATGGCGTATGCGCTTTTGGAGTTGGGTTTCTGCTGTTCCGTTCGTGTAAGGTGAAACCCTGTTTGTGTGAGGCGCCTTACTGTCTCTTAGTTTGTCCCTTTACAATGAGAATGAGGCCTGGTCCGAACTTTGTCCAGGGAAGTGTCTGTATTAAAAATGACGATCTGATGCACTTTAGCTGTTGTTGGAAGCCATCTTTGTTTCCAAGGGACATCTTTCTGTGAGGGATTGCTCCGAAGCAACAGATGTATGTCAACTATCAAGGGAAGAGGTGCAATCTAAAGCCATCTTCATGCACATGGTCATCAAGTATTCAGAACCATGAGATGCCATTCGCCCCAAAAGTAATTAAGGAATGTGTCGAAGGGTACAGGTGTATGACAAGTTCTTAAACTACACCACCCCATACCCTAGGAACTGTCATCTGTTATTTGCAAAGGACGTCTACGGAGTTCTGGGGCCAGACTGATTTTCTAGGTGGAATTTTCAATACTTTTGCTTGATTATGTTCACTAAAGTATTAAATCAATCTATTTTTCCCTTTCGGAAGTGTTTTGGCTGTAAACCACACTGAGAAGGAGACAAATTTAGAGAAGCATGAGCCATCTTGGATGCAAATTTCTAATTTTTATCTGCATTATCTTGTTTTAAGAGTTTTATCTTTGGTTTACTCATCTACATAAACAAAGGGATAAGAAGTTTGAAAACAAAGAAGATTATGGAAAGTTGTAGAGAGATGTTTTCTGATGACTATTGAAACTGCATTGTCTTCTGATCAGCGTTATAACTTTTGGGAGCAGAACTTAAGCACCAACGTTAGTTGGCAAAGTTTTAATATTGAAATAAGGATAAAGTATATTCATTTCACAATGGAACAAGAAATTTGCTTTGCTTGATGGTTCTCCAAGATCGTTTGGGATATATTTGTATTTTATTTTATTTTACCTCCTGAGATACTGTTCAGGGCAAGATGGGAAACCTTGTCGAGGAGTGGCTCATGGATGCTCTACATTTGTATTTTGCCAGACCAAGTGAGAGTTATCATCGACATTGGAAGAAAAAAAAAATACTTATGTAAATGCACTGCCCTGTCAACATTGAGTCGGTAAAAATTCAGACTATGGAACGTGAATTCATCCTTCACAAGGTTTTTTTATTTTAATCAACTTTATGATCCATGAAAAAATGTATCAGTCTCCCTTTTCTTTTGGGATGTTCAATTACTGAAAGACAGTCAAAACTAGTGGATTGGAATTTTTGATTAAAAATGTTGGTTTAGTACATGGATCATTGTCCTTGGCAATGCTTGTTGAAGGAACACTCATAGGCACTTCCTCTGAAATAGGACATGATGCTTCAGGCTCGACTAGTACTTATCTAAAATCAATTGCTTTAGAGTTGAGAATTTTGATACATCTGGAGAGGGAAATAAAAAAGAATAATTGGGTACAAGGGCATCTCAGGACTACTGGAAAATGTAAGAAAAACATTTTAAAGAGACTGGGGTACAGATAATAAGTGAGCAGGAAAAAAAAAATTGATATGTTGCAACTTCAATTACATTCAGCAACAAATTATTGAGTTGGAATGGAAATGGCTTGAAGGCTATATGAAAAAGGCAATGAACAATTAGATCTCTTTTCAGTGGCTCAGTGAATTCACATGTTTCTATTCAACTACAATGGATGAGTTGATTCGATCCAAAAAAATATGCAGTGTTTGAGAAGGTTCATTGTAAGAAAGGACTTAGGCTTGTTGCCGGTTAAGCACTGACTGGAATTATCTTTCCAGTTAAACACTAATCAACATTCAGATCAAGTGCTTTATTATTCCTTTGCATATCCTTTTTTAGGCCTTGATGTTTATTGGTCGAAGACTAATCTGATCTTAGCGAAATATCTGTCGGTTATTTTGTTGAACAAATTTATCTGCTCGTTTTCCAGAATATGCATCAAGGATACCCAAATGAAGCTTTAGCTCGCTTCCTCAAAGCAAGAGACTGGAATGTCTCTAAAGCACATAAAATGGTTAGTGTGCAGATTTGCTTTATATTTTGATTTGTTCTGATTAATGGAAAATGCCATGTATCCTTTCAATTGATGCCCATATCTTTTGCAGCTGATTGATTGTTTAAATTGGAGGATAGAAAATGAAATTGACAATATACTGAAGGTGAGTATATGGCTCATGTTGTAGTCTGAATTTTGCATTGTATCCTTTTGGCTTTTTTGTTGAGAGAATTGTGTTAGTGTACGGAATAATTATAAATAAATAAATTTGCCCATGAGGCCTTGTGAGAAACGGATTCCATTCCCAAACTTCATTTTAACTATTTTTTATCTCCTGGTTGTGAAGGAAATGATGTGTTCACCTTGCTTTCAATGCAACCTTTAAGACTTCCTCTGAGTTTCAAAGGATCATTCATCATTCTGACTCTAAAAACGTACATGACCGTATTCCCTTATTTCTGTTTCTATTTGACTTTCATATGTACAAGTTGGCAGAGGTTGTGTTCATTGTGTTCCAGCATCTGTGGACATGGTACAAGTCCAATTAATAAACGAAAATAAGGAATACTTTGCAGCAATTACAAGAAGTCGTCTTAAATGCTTAGTATGGATGCTGACATTTCTGCATAGTGATATCTGATGGGTCTAACCATCATGTTCTTCTTTTGTGAATTTTATTGTGTTGGAGGAATATTTTTTCCACCTTTGTTGGGGTGTCTGCCCATAGTTAAACATGATGTTTATGATATCTATCTTTCCTGTTACAGAAACCAATAGTTCCAACTGATCTGTACAGAGCAGTGCGTGATTCACAGCTCATAGGAGTGTCTGGATACACCAAGCAGGTAGTATTCTGTTCATTTTGACAAGCAATTTGTAAACTCATTTTCATATGTGATAATGTCAGTTCTCTGTTCTTATGTTTGTTGCATCCTAATAAGCTTTGTTCTCATAAAAATAGATTTTATCCTGCTGAACTATTATGGTAAAGGAAAGCTGCATCCTATCCCTACTCTGCTGCATGCTTACTGGTCATCTTGTTCATACCCATGTTTTTACTGCCAGTAGCTGCTTCGTCCAGCCAACAACCTCTCCAAGTCCAGCCATGCAGGGAATAGAAAAACACATCCCCTAAGAAAAGGAGTGATCAGAGGATTTCCGTGGAAGGTCTAGGGACCGGGAAAATAAGTCTGGCTCCCTGTCGAGGACTTATTATTGAATTTCTCTAATTTACTTGGGTTTGATTCTGATACTTCTTCCGGTGATTATTGCTCCCATGGTATTTAGTTGATATCATCTTGTGCTTTATAGCCCATCCCTTTTTATTTTCTATAAATTTTCTATTTTTTGGCAGTTTTATTTCTGAGAGATTTTTTTAACTCTAGATCTGATTTGATCACAAAATTTAGCATATAGGTTTCTTAGTATGGTAACCTGTCTTTGGTATCAATTTTCTTGCCTTTGAAGCTTTTCCAATTCGCTTCAGTATATGTGCATTTGAATGCTTCAATAGTGTTAACCACCATGTGAATTGATCACAATTTTAGAGTTTTCAAACCATTGTGTGCCCCTAGGTTAAAATTATGTTTCTCTAAGAGAAGCAGATAGTTGAGTTTTCACTGCTTATTAGATTTCAGTGGTTGCCTACTGTTTAATGGATGCAATTAGCTGCAGCGGACCTCTTGTTTTTGATAGACATATTTTTCTCCCAAATATTGGAAAAATATCCAAGTTACACAGACAAGCTTATTTTTATATACTTTCTTCTTCTTTTTTGTTTCCAGCGGCTAAGTTTGTTTCATATCCTTCTCTGGCAGGGTCTTCCCGTATTTGCTATTGGTGTTGGACTAAGCACCTTTGACAAAGCATCTGTGAGTTACTTGTAGTCCTCAAAATCATTTTGTTTTTGTCTGTGAAATGCAAATAGGGACTGATTTTGTTAAGTTGGCAAAGTAATTCCACTCATAGGGAATCTTTTTGCATGTGTGAGTAAAAGGACTCTAGCAAGATATCTGGCTTTTACATTTATTGTTGTAATTTCTTGTTTGTCTGAATTCATGGCAGTTTTTTCCACTGTGCATGGAATATGACAAAAAGGAAGTAGTCTCATGCTATTGTCTTCTTTGTATCGGCCCACTGCTTATTGCAACTTGACAGCGGATAGATGCTTTCAAGGCAGTTTTTTCCACTCTGCATGGAGTAGGACAAAAAGGAAGTAGTCTCATGCTATTGTCTTCTTTGTATCGGCCCACTGCTTATTGCAACTTGACAGCGGATAGATGCTTATATCAGAGATGGGAAGCTTCTTGGAACTGGGAAAAATTTGCATGTAGCTTCTGCGAAGGGGCAAGAAAGGCTCACGCTTCTGTGAAGGAGAAAAAAAGGCTCACGCTTCTGTGAAGGGGAGAAAAGGCTCAGAAGTATGAAAAAATTCCAAAACTATGCTTTATTTGAAGCCAAATTACCAAAAAGAAAGTTGGAGCAAAAAGAAACTGTCTGGCTCCCTAACTTGTGAGATGAATGGAAGTTTTTCCTATCTTTTCCTTGGATGTATATGAATTTGGATGCAGGTTTATATAGCTTAAAATTGGTGCCATGTGAATTTATTTTGTGAAGAAGATGTGCAAAATTTTACATGACGGATCTTTTGAAAATGAAATATTATTCGAGAAATTTGTAGAAATGAAACCAAAATTCCTCTAAGGGCTATTCTTTGGTGCCACAAAGGCATGTCTTTTCTGGCTTATTGTGTTGAGCTACATGCTAGGTAGGTAAATTAGCTGGCTTAGTCATGCAAACTATGGAAAAAGGGGATATTGAAAATTTCCTCATATGCCTCATTCAAGTCCTAATTTTCTATGACCCAGGATACGTGTAAAACCTTCTAATCAAGAGCTTCACTTTTGGAGTTAGTCTTTTTGTCTATTTCATAATAATTCCTATTTCTTATTCAGCGGGTTTTCTGTTTCATAGGTCCACTACTATGTGCAGTCACATATTCAAATAAATGAGTACCGAGACCAAGTAGTGTTGGTGAGTTTCTTTCCCTTGTCATTGTCAAACTATACGTGTAATGATGTAAAATCAGCATCTTGAGCCAATTTTCCTCCATCCAGCCTGCTGCAACAAAGAAACAAGGTCGTCATATTGGCACCTGCTTGAAGGTTCTGGATATGACTGGTCTAAGGATTTCAGCGCTAAGTCAAATAAAGGTTTGCATCGTCCAGCACTTGAATTCTACTTGTATGAGATTACCTTTTTTGGTCTTATGTTGACTCACCAATGAAAAGTAAGTTTAAAAATTTTGTTGTCTTATGGACTTTATAACTCTGTGTATTGCATGGTTTGATTATTCTGCAGAGTTGAATACTTTGCACCTTATAATGCTTGGAACACTAGATTTTGTTTCTTCTCCTTCATTATTGTTTATTTCCATGTCTGGTAATTTATTTACATCTCCTTTTAACATATTAACTACCTAGGACATGATTGATTGAATTGAATTCCTTTCACAATTGCTAAAATTTTTGCGGGACCCTTCACATGCTGGAAATGAAATCATGGTGTGCATCTTAGGTTAATCAGATCTAGTTATGATTGATGGGCAGGTTTTTCCTAGAAGTAGCACTTTTTGGTATTTTAGGTCTATTATTATAGAGAATGGGAATATCAAAGATGTTGTTGGACATAGGGTAGAGGCTGGTTGGATGAGTAGAGAAGCTCATCTGTAGTCCTCAAAGGGAAGTTTTATTAGACTACTTGCAATGTGTACGGCATTTCATCATATGGCATTGATCACTGGTGGCAAGGAAAGAAATGTGCAGCAAAGATGAGGATGTTGAGATATGTGTAGTAAGACCAAGAAGAATAAGATTCCAAATGATGGTATACATGAAGATTTAGTTGTAGCTTCAATTGGTAAGTTGAGGGAAAATAGGCTTTGGATGGTTTGGCATGTGCATGATTATCCAGATTTGGCGCTGGCAGAAGATGTGATCGAATTCATATGAAAGATAGCAAAAGGACCCATGACCTAGGGTGAGTTGGTATGATGTAGTAAGAACTGAGATGACTTTTCTTATTTCAGTGCAAACATGGCATTTGATATAGTACAGAACAGCAGGACAGAATTCATGTAGCTGACCCCAAATAAATGAGATAAGGCTGTGATGATGATGATGATAATCCTAAAGTACACCTGAACTTGGAAAAGTTGTATACATTGTTATCGCACTTGGAAAATAGTGTGTGCATATGTTGTTAAACTTGGGCTTCGCCGGCTAAAAGTTGATTCAGATGGAATCACAATGGGTGATCCTTCCTTTTTTTTTTCTGGGTTGGGGGTAAATCCCCCTTGAAAATTAGCAAAAGAGGATGAAGCTTGGGCCTTTGCCAGCACCAAATGGCCCATCGTGTCTGCCATCGCCTGACATTGACCTGGAAGGGAATGGACAGGATGAGATCTCCCTCATCTGCACATCCCACCATCATCACACTGCTGTAACCAGCAGAATGTCCCTAAGCATCCTAGGGGCATGTGTGGTGTTGGAAGACAAGGAGTGTTTCTCCCCATTTGTCTGTTTCCCCACTTTTTGGTAGTCAGGTCAAACGATTCCCTTTGCATGCGTTGAGTTGATGATGTTGGTTGATGACATTGACAATTGGGCATCAAAATGATGGTTTAGTGAGGCACAATGGCTGGATTTGGGATTTTTGTGTAGCCTAAGGTGATGACAGAAGAATGGATATGGGCTTGTACGGGTTGGGGGGGAGGGGGTGCAAATAATGGAGGTTTTTTTTCTTTTTATTTGCTCAAAAAAAAAAAGATGGAGCAAAAGAGAAATAAGGTGGATACAGGAAATAAAGAATCAAATAAGATAGAACCCTAGAATGATAGCTACATCCTTGTTCACATTTTGAATCTTTGGCTGGCAAAAGTCCTCCACCCCCCCCCCCCCCCCCCCCCCCCCCCGACCTCCCCTGAAGGGGGATCATTTTTTTTCCCTTGAATAGGATAACCGGGTTTTATCCTAATCCTATATGACCAATCCAGATTGGCATTGCCTGATATTGAGAGCCATGATGCTGAGCCAATGTCATGCTGAAACTTTAGCTCTCTTATTGAGAAGATGAACCTGCAGTGCTGACCAATCCTTGCCAAAAACCTTTAATAGTTACTTCTGGAATTTTCTGCTCAGAGATGTCTTAGAAATACCAGTATTTGGCAACAAAGACATTTGTAAGTGAGGACAGCCTTAGATCCTGATATAATTGTTTCTTTTGTTTCTTCTAGAGTCAGATAGTGGGTGAAAGTTCTCTGTAAAGTGGACTTTATTAACTCCCCTCTTTTTGCTCTTTTGAGGGAGTTTTGACTTTTGACACCTTGCTGTGTTTTCTATAAAGGGAATCTTGAGGATTATTTCCCTCACCCTTATAAGTATTCCCTTTTGATATGTTCTTTTCATTAATATGCTTTGTGGTACCAACCACTTCTCCCAAAAAAAGAAAGAAGTGGGGACAGCCAACTTTATCCTGGTTCAAACGAACTGAGCATGAATATTCTTTTGGAAGACTTGTTGGTTTGAAGGTTTAGCTTGTACCTAGGAGAATACTATTATTTTAGTGGAATGTGCAACATTCATGACGCATAAAGGGCATAGCATTACTTGCATTGTATATTTTTTGTACTTCATACTGCATGGATTTATGTTGTACTTACATTTCGTATATTGAATTGCAGCTATTGACAATTATATCCACTGTTGATGACCTAAACTATCCAGAGAAAACAGAAACATACTACATTGTTAATGCACCATATGTGTTTTCAGCATGCTGGAAGGTAGACTTCAGTTGTTTTGTCAGAATTCATAACTTCTTCCATCTTTAATCATTTTTGGTGATATGTCAATTGGTTGATTGCATTGGACTTTTATTTGAAACATTGGCAGGTTGTGAAGCCTCTGTTGCAGGAAAGGACGAAAAGAAAAATTCAGGTTCTTCCAGGCTGTGGCCGAGATGAGTTGCTAAAAGTAAGTTGACGTGCCATATATATGTCTTCTCTCTTTTTCCATTCATCGCTTTCTCATGCATCCCTTTATCACTCGTACACATATATGCCTATTGTTCACAAAATGAGGGGAGAGTTCTTGGTTTATGATATCGCACAGATACTGAGAGCTTCAGGCAGTAAATTGAGGTCAATTATCAACAAAGGAAATGCCATTCTATGTTATTCTATGTCCATAAATAGAGATGAAGTATTTATGGACGGATTTTACGTAGAGGTGGAAGAAAGTAAAGGTTCAAAAGGTGGGATCTTGTATTGGTGGCTACGTACCAGCAAAAGGAAATAGATGGATGCAGTAAAGGAGCAAAAATAGTTTGAAAAAAAAAAAGTATCATGCCTCCTGTTTCTTTATGAGGACTGTTTTATCAAATTCCTCAAAAAAAATTGAAAGCATAGTCCTAATCTGTGAAGGACTTGCTTGATTCAGCACATCCTTAAAAAGGGACAGTCACTTGACTCAGCATGTCATTGAAACAAGATGCCAGAGAACCAAAAAAAAAGAAAAACACTGGAAAACCCTCTTTAATGTGCCATATTGGGGAAATTTATTAACTCTTGTTCCAAGGTGGCAATCTATCATACATATGCTGCCATAAACTGTGTGAAATTGTTTCTTAATCACCTACCGGTCCAAATATTATTAAGGTTGTTGTTACAGAGTGACAGAGACTCGAAAAGTTATTTCACCTTCTAGGCTATTGATTGTACTGACTTACTCACATGCTTGCATACATGCTGATTAAACATGTTGCAAGATTCCATTTTTTCTCTGTATTATGGTATTAGCCTATCCAAGATCTAAAAGAAGGGAACTGACTGGGGATGCATCCTATAATTTCGTTTTTTTTTTTTTTCTTTGCAAGCATAGTTGTCAAGCCGCCAAGGCGACCCAAGGCGTTCCCGGGGAGCCTAAGCTCTTACACGTTAAGGCGGCCGCTTAAGCGGTGTCTAAGCGGCGACTTAGGTGCCTCCTTAAAATATATATCAAATATGTTAGTATTAATTGTAGATTCTTCAATATAAATAAACAATATCAATAAAATCAGACTTAGTATTAAAATTGAAAGGAGCTGATTTTACCATGAGATTACTAACATATAGACATACTCAATCATGACAAATATTGTAATTAAAAGAAATTAATCTAGCATGAGACAAACTAATGAACTTGAACTCATAAAAGGGCCAAACTAATGAACTTGAACATATAATAGACAAATTTACAACAACAACAAATAAAATAATTGTTAGAAATATCTGAAAATTGCAAACAAAGAGGGCCAAAGCCCTGTGTGTGTATATGCGAGACTCAGAGAGAGAGAGAGAGAGTGAGTGAAGACTGGGGGACTGAGTGAAAGAGAAGAGAGGGCTTTGGCTCTACCCCTCTGACAGACAGTCACACACATGCAGAGACGGAGAGGGGCAGAGAGAGAGAGAGAGAGAGCTTAGAGAGGGATATAGAGTCACAGAGGGCTTCAGCCCTGTGTGTGGCAGAAAGCGAGAGAGAGAGAGAGAGTGCCTTGACACTGTGTGGCACACACAAACACACAAAGAGAGAGGAGGGTGTCGATCTTTGTCGGCTCCACTGAGACTGAGAGAGAGATAGAGAGAGAGAGAGAGAGGCATCAGCCTAGGCTGACTCCACCGGGGGTTTGGGGGGAGAGAGAGAGAGAGAGAGAGGGTGAGAGGGAGTCTATGAGAGAGAGAGGGGGGGAAGGGCATCGGCCTCAGCCAACTCTAGTGTATGTGTCTGTAAGAGAGAGAGAGAGAGAGAGGCATCCAACCTTACCGAAGGCGACAGCAACAACGATGGTGTCCGATGAAGACGGCAGTGGCGATGTCGTCCTGTGAAGGTGTCGGTGGTGGTGAGGTGATCGGCGGCTAGTGATGTTGGGGCAGCGCCGCTGTGGTGGAAACCCTAGAGGAGAGGGGAGGGGAGGGGAGGGAGAACTAGATCGGGACAGGAAGGGAAATGGGAGGGTCAAGTGGCTCGGGACGGGGAGGGCGGGGGTTTAAAATGGGATCTGATACAACTTTCATATCCGTTCTCCCCGGCCCAGGCGGGCCCAAAGTGCTTAGGCGCATGCTTTGGGCCACCTAGGCGAGCACCCAGTGCTCCTTATTGGGCTGGAGAAAGGCGGCCCTTCGCCTTGGGCTCAGATTTGCTGACGCCAAGGCGCCGCTTAGGCGTTGTCACCTTGACAACTATGTTTGCAAGTAGGCTACAGATGTGGTTTTTCTTTTATTGATCAGGTAGACTTTACTGCAGGATGCCACATGCCAGTTGAACTATTATAAACAAACTATATATGCTTGATGTTGCAAGAAATCTCTTGTTGCTATTGTGCATGCTGGTGGTTTTAGTTTGTTCTCTTTGCTTTCACTTCAGTTTTAGACAGAAGGATATCTTTGGTGGCTGGGGATAAACCCCTTCAGCTGCTTATTTTGGGGTAAGGTCCAACAAAGTACAACATGCTCTATTAAAATGCCATCCAAAATTGACATTCAAATGGGAATATTCCAAAATTGAGCTAATATTCATTTTTTCCTAACTATTCAGTGTCATTATGAAAGATAACCCCCCCCCCCCCCCCGCCTGACCCCTCAGTGGCACAGGTAGATGTATTTGGTTATAAGTTGGTGTTGTCAAATATATTAGATGTAGGAGCAGCAAGGTTAAATTTCGGTTCGATTTAATTTTTAAGACAAGATCAAGTAGAACCTATAAATTTCAGTGGGTGCAAAACTCATTTAAGAGTGTATTAAACTTCTAGATCTAACTTCTTGACCTGCCAGGATCAAATTGTACATACTTCTGTCAACCCTCACATTTCCAATTGATGTTGCCCCCTGTGACCTTTTTACATATTTATTTGTTTTTTTTTTTAATTGGCCCTGAGGCCAATTCGTGTGTAAGCTCTTTTGTTACCTGAACCTGGTTCAAGGCTCTCAAGACAGCAGAGTCCCTTGTTGGAAGTTTGGAATAAGCTGGACCATCTCAGAATATTCCAGTATTGCTAATGGCCTTGCAGCTTTCAGTCATGCTCTCAGTTTCTAGTTACTACCATTCTGGTATACTCTGAGATGGTCCAGCGACTCCAGCCTACTGTATTTGGATGCCAATAACTTTGCTCTGCATTACTATAAGATTATTAAGTTATTTCAGTTGCATGATTAAGTGGTTTATTTTCTCTTAGGAATGATCACTTTGTTGACTCATTTTGGGTATTCCCTGTCACTGGCCAAGCCAGACTATTCATTCTGCAATCATTTTGTGTGTCAAAAATAAAAGTGCAGGTGTTTCGGCATTTAAACTCAAGTCAAACAAGTATCTATGTTGTTTCTTTTCAGTTTTCTTGCATATTTCATGACTAGAAATGATTTTTGCAATTGACATTTCTAGGTAATGGACTATTCTTCACTACCTCATTTCTGTCGAAGAGAAGGATCTGGATCATCACGACGTTCAAGTTCAGCAGTCGACGATTGCTTTTCCTTCGACCATCAGTTCCACCAACAACTCTACAGCTATATAAAAGATCAGTCATTGAGAGAACACCCAGTCATGCCGATCTCGCAAGGTTCTTTCCATGTAGATGTACCTGATCCCGACCCCGAGGGAACAAAGATTGCTCAGAAAATAGAATGCGAGCTCCACAAAATTGGGTATCAGAACGGAATTAACCGGTCGATGAGTGGCATTAGAATCAGTGACGAATGACCCGATTACCGTGGAAGTCACATGAAGGCATGTATCGGGTACCTGAGTGCATTTGGCTGATTAGATTGTTTAGCAGCAGTATCCCCTTCCACCGGAGACTTATATCAAGTTGTTATCTGAGGAATCTGCAATCACTCGATGCAATCCTCTCTAGAGAAATCTAGTTTCTTATGTATAACCTTTCTCCCCCCTTTCCTCTCCAGCCATTCAGGCTGAAATGGAGTATAGAAGGGGCTCCTGAAGTTTCAGCCTCACGGAGTGAGAAGATGATTCATGAAGGGGCCTGTGTAAGCTGTAAGTTTTTAGCGAGTTCGATGAATATTGGGTGCAAAAATGTCCCCAGTAACTTCTGAGCCTAATCTTTGTTACTACTGAAAGTAATCTAAATTTCCACGTTTATGGTGCTGCAGTTCTTTCAGTGTGATTTTATATGTATGTATATAGCAAAACTTGTTCTTTTTCAAAAAGATGCAGCATTAGAAAAAACTGGGGATGAAAAATTCCGTGCAGTAGTGTGGATGTAAATGCTCTCGAGATTTGCATGAGACAGCAAGCAAAAATGAAGTAACAAAGTTGCCAGGAGTGTGCTTGTAAATTTGCACCAATTGATTTCCCATGGATGTCATATGATTGTTGATGTTGCTCAAAGAATGGGGCTAAACGCCGGTCATATTGAAATGTGCTCCAAGCACTACACAGCACTACACTCTCTCTCTCTCTCTATATATATATATATATATATAGTTACATTCAAAAGGTTTACAGTGAGCACTGGCTTAGGGTGTAACATGACAATAACAGTGTGCAATCACAGTGATTAGAGCTTTAGACAGTGTTAGTGGAATTTGTCAAGTGTGACATTGCAAGATTTCTCTTTCCACACACAAAGCAAGGGTGAGACAGTCCAGTGGAAGCCTTCAGTGACTTAAAACTAAGCCCCCTTCCTTCCCGTACCTGGGATTATCCTTTTTTTTTTCTTTTTTATGCTTTGGAAGCTCAATGGTATGTGTAAAATGGGCCACATGAAAACTTTTTCCTGAAAAGTATATCACAATCACTTATTTGATAATTCATAAAACTCTAGTTAATGAAAAACCTAATTCGTTGGCTTCCCCCATTTTTTCGATTTTAACGTCTGTAGGATAAGACCGTATGTCACTCTAAAGGAGATGAAAATATTTTCTTAAGTACAAAATTTTTTCTTCATTGTCCTTGTAAATGTGTTTTCTTAAAAAATCTTTTTCATCCTTATATATTAAACTTATGACTAAACGGACCCATTAGTGTGTTTGGTACAGTGCAAACGTGTTGCTCACTAGGATGTGTATGGTACAGTGCAAACGTGTTGCCCACTAGGATGTGTTCGGTACAGTGTAAAAACTGTTATATTATGCATTAAGTTTTTTGAAAAGGTTGAACATAATGAATGTCTTGTGATTTAAAGAGTTAGGACAACCAAAAGGCACATTTATTAATTATCCTCAGATCTTGGTTTTGGCATCTATATGATGAGTAATTTTTTCTGGAAAATATGTGCATGTGATGGAAATTTTTTCAATGGTAATTTGTTCTTTACTGTTAAACCTTGCACCTGATTTTTGGAAATTTTCACAGTATATTTGCACTTTGTGAATTGCTGTGCAATCTCCAAAGATTTATTTCATATCCATTCATGAAATAGTGATAGTGATAATGATGAAGGATGCCCTAATCATATTCTAACTTACGGAGATACTTTCATTCTGTCATTGGATGCATAAATCCATGTCATCTGTTAACGGTGGCAGTGGTGTCTGGGAACAAAAGATGAGAATAACTTGCTACAGCGCACGTGGCTGAATTAGAATGGGCTGCCCTGTCTCTCTCTGTCACGTGCACAGCTGCACATGGCCCGCGCGTCTCGCATTAACTGTGTCCTAACGTGAACAAAAAACATTAAAATTTATAAAACAAATTTTGCTCTCGAGAGCGTCAGGAAGCTCTTGAGAGCATAAAATTTTCAAAACTTTTTGAATTTTATTTAGCTGATGTCAAGGCACAGCTGATACAAGACGTGCAGGGCACCCGCCATCTGTGCATAAAGGGGCCAACATTTAGTGACACATAGGGGTGCAAACAAGTCAAATCAAGTCAAGTTTTGTCTTGTGTAAATTTGGTTCGCCTACTTTTAATTGAGTTTAAGTTCGAACTGAGTTTCTATGATGGTTGTTCAAGTTTGGCTCGTTTAGATATTGAACAAGCTTAAAGTATTGAGTAGCTCGCAAGCCTAATGAATCTATGATAAGATTTAGTCCAAAAAAATTTAAGTTTAAATTTATATACTCTAGTCAAACCATTGTAAGTAGCAATTTATTTGCACTAAGTTATTTGATTTTAAAAACTCTATAAGATATTAAATATTTTATTAACTAAATTTACTTATAAATAGAATACTTAAATGAGCACTTACAAAAGCTCCTAATAAGTAGAAATATTTAATCAGGCTTGTTAATAAACATAATCGAGCCGAGTTCACATGTGTTCAAACTTGGCTCGTTTAATAAACCGAGTTTTAATTTTTCTTCAAACTTACTTACTTAGCTTAATAAATGAGCTAAGTCAAATTATTACCTAGCAATCTCACAAGTTGTTCATCGAGCTTATTAGTTCATGTGTAGCCCTAGTGACACAAACCATGGGTTTGCCTTCTGCCACTACAACATACAGGAGAGAAAGGCTTGCTGCATCGATTTGCCGCAGTTGGATGCAGAGGTGGCTATGGTCAAGAACGGACCCAGGATTTTTCTTCAAGGGGCCAACACAAATAGATATTGTCTTTCAAATTTATGTAAAACATATAATTTAAATAAAAGAATATAAAATAAAAGTTTATTTTCATAGTACTTACCATTCTTTTGTATAAGTAAAATTATCTATTGTTGATTTGAACTAAGATTCTATATTTTTTTCTTGACACGTATAACCATTTTAACTGTAAACTTGTCTTTTATTTTACTTTATTATACTATCTTTGGGACAGACAATATCATTCCCAAACGTTCTTTTATTCTTGAACATCTAAACTAATGAACTTCCATCATCCTATTTTATTCTGTCGAATACAACACAATGATGCATAAATAAATATACTCTTCACATTGCTCGCCAATAAATCATAACTACTATCAACTACAAACTGTAAATCAAACAAACATCTTGAGGCAGATACAAATCATAATAATAATGCAACAATTTTTCTAAGACAATGTGAAGTTAGAATATGAAAATCCTCCTAATCATGTAATTAGAACTAAAGTTTTAACAAATAACAAGAAGAAAATATAGATAAAGAGGGGGAAAATTACAACAGAAACATAATTAAAAACTTTAGCTTATCTCTTTTGGGTGCCCATGTCAAGTGGAGCTAAACCGAGACTTGAATTAAGTAGATCAAGTCTTATTCATGAGAGAAAGAGAGATGTTTCCAGCCACTAGGGGGGTTGCCAAAGACTCTTGGTGCCAGGCAGGCCATCAGACCCTTCCCCCCTCCCTCATTGGTTAGGCATCAGTATTCCATAGGTGCAAAAATATATCCTCTCTCAATCTGAGATCTTTCTTTCTCAGTTCTCACACCCCCTTTTTTTTTGTGAATTTTTGGTTGAGCAACTCAATTGTTCAAGTGTTTACATATTCTCTCTGGTAGAGAAAGTTCAAATCTACTGAAGAGAATGTTTTCACATAATGTTGAGTATTCTGAGCTTACACAACTGGTGTTTTCTAGTTCAGGATTAGCACCGAAAAAGGTAATTGGCCACATTACATCCTACATAAGGAGTGATTAATCTTCAAACCCATATCCTCCCCTTGTTGAGGACAAGAGTCAGGAAGTACTAGTCAAGTCACAATGGATGAGAAGAGGTCACAATCATCTTCAGATGAGCATGAGACCCTTTAGAGTCGAGCAACACTTAATACACTGCATGCGGTATAGAGAGGCTGAGGTGGATTGTAATACTTCACCTCCTTCCGTCATCTGTTTTTCATTTATTTTTTTATTTTTTTAATTTTATTGGGTAAAAAAAGAAAAGGTACAGTCCTCTGACAGTTTTTATTACTGTTATTTTTCACGCATCTCTATTTAAAAGAGGTAATCGATTTATTCTCGTCATTTAAAAAGAGATAATCGATTCCTTCCGGTTTTCGTATGGCCGTCTCTCAGTTTATTATTTTCAGCATATATTTATCACTTTTAAATATGAAATTATTACTTCCAAATATATTGTTATCACTTTCAAAGTACATCTTTATCAATTCCTAACTGTTTTAATTTTATCACTACCTCCGTAAACCTATCACTTCTAAAATACATTTTTTGTCACTTCCTTACTGTTTCAGTTTTATCACTTACTACTTAATTTTATCACTTTGTAACACAAATATATCACTTCCAAGCATAAATTATTATTTAAAAATATTTTATCATTTTATTTGCGCAAAAAGTGATAAAATAGTTGAAAGTGATAATTTTTACTTTGAAGTGATAATTTGATATAGAAAGTGATAAAAATACGTTTGAAAGTGATAAATTTATATTGAAAGTGACAAAATTAAACTACGTAAGACGTGACAAACTTTGAAAGTGATAGGTTTGCGTAAGTAGTAATAAATTGTATTACGAAGTGATAGAATTGAATAATAAGTGATAAAACTGAAATAATTAGGAAGCGATAAAAATGTACTTTGAAAGTGATAAAAATACGCTTGGAAGTGATAAATCTATACTGGAAGTGAAAAACTGAGAGGTGGCGAGACCAAAATGAAAAAAAATTGATTATCTCTTTTTAAATGACGGAAATGAATCGATTACCTTTTTTTAAATGACGAAAATAAATTGATTACTTCTTTTAAATGAAGGTGAGTGAGAAAAGACAATAATAAAAATTGTCAGAAGACTACACCTTTTCTTTCTCTCCACTCAAAAAAGTTAGAAAAGAGAAAGTAAATAGGACAAATGGCAAAAACAGATGAAATGTTAACAATCCATCTCAGCCTCTCTACACCGCATACAGTATAGCAAGTATTACTCTTTAGAGCCAAGTGAGGTAAACACCCAGCCCTTTTGCATATTACGGAGACAATCTCCTCATGTACCAAAATTCTTTCACATCATATAACAAAAACCAAAAGATTGCTTTCAAATGATGTGAAAGAAATGTATGAAACTCTATTTAAGCAAGGTTGCAAATGGACCATGCACTTGATGAATAACCCGTGAGGCTACTCACTCAACTTGTTTATTAAGCTAAATAAACAAATTTGAACAAAAACTTATGCTCAATTCATTAAACGAGTCAAGCTTGAATACATGCGAGCTTGGCTCAATTATATTTGTGACAAGTTCATTTAAGTACTTATTAAGAGTTTGTTTACAACCTCATAAGAGCTCATTTAAGTTTTCATTAGGACCTTTTAAGTACTCATTTAATAGACCATGGTGCTGGGGTTTCCCCTAAAACTTATTCACGCAACAACTTTTACACTACCAAATGGACCCATACTTTCCAACATCAGACACAAACTCAGGTTCATTCATCTAACAAGACTGCGTCTACCGTAACGCACTATTTCCTTTGTCACAAAACAGGGCAATCTGAACTTCATATAGGACAGATGCTCAGAGTTTGACAAATTCTAAGGATATGTCTTACTCAATTGCGACCTTTGTTTAGATGCACATAATTATGGGACAAAATACGTTGTTATACGGCATTTTATGATATTCTACATCAAACCAAACGAGGTATGAGTGTAATACACAGAAACTGAGGATAAAATTCTCAGTCCCATATTCCGATCCGGCAACGACGCCGATTCTAAAAGAATCAACCAAGCCAAATGCAAGAATCAGCTTGTTCACTTTCCAAGCCAATTGGTAATATGTACTTCTTATCAATGCCCACCCACCAAGGTTCCAGGCAATGTACAGGAAAGTAAAACCTGCCTGGAGTTCTCACTATCCCACGTATGTGCATGCCCAAGAATGCAACAAGAAATCACGATTAAAAATAGAGAGGGGGAAAAACTCACATCCCCAAATCTGTGCAATTGGCATAACCTTCAGTGATACACAAAGGAACTCGCCTTCTGCCATACACACACCAGACCAAACATACGTTTTTCTTTGTATGATCAAATATACACTGAACATTAAGCTGCAAAAGTGGTCATACAGGTTTCTCACCTGGAAGATAAGATGGGGATCCACCTTCCACCTGGTTCCTTTTCCTGTGAAATAAGCCACTGAGTTGTGGCAAGAGTGCCTTCTTTGTTGCCGGTGCTTTCCCTGATTTTCTGTTCCCTTCATTCTTTTCTGGCAGATTTGATTTAGATACTACCCTGTTCCTTTGTGGTGATGCAGCCTTAGGCATCTGTGTTTCAGCCAAAATCCAGGATGCTGCCTCAGCAGCCCTCTTCTGCTCCCTTTCACGCCATCTCCTCATTTCTCCTTCCACAGCTCTCCTTGCGGCTTCAGCCATTTCTGCCTTCTTCAGGGCCTCCTCCGTTGCTACCTCAATCCCTTCCATCTCCTTTCGTGTTATCTCTAGCCTCTTAATTGCCTCATTCTCACCAGCTCTAATTGCTTCTACCTGAGCCAATGCAGCTGCCACCTTCATTTTGGCCAGTGTCTCGCACTCTTCCACCTTTCTACTCAAGGATTCATATTCTTCCGTGGAGATTGTGATCCTAGCACCAGACTCTGAAGTAGAGGCTCGAGCTGCATTTGCTTTCTCAGATAGAACTTTGATCTGATTGAGAGCATTTGCCTCAGCTGCCTTTGCTGCTTCAGCATCTTTGAGGGCACCCTGAAGCTTCTTTTCAGCCTCACTCAGGGTGGCTCGTGAAGTTTCAGCTTCTCTCCTAAGCTCATCTGCACGTTTTTTCATTGTTTCTGATTCCTTCCTTGCATTTTCAGATTCTAAGGATAGCTGTTGCAGAGTCGAAATAAGGTTGTCACATTCTGCTCGTGTTTTCACTTCTCCAGCTGTGGCAACCTCAAGCTGAGCCTTGTGTTTCTGAAGTTTGATGTGAAGTTCTGAGACAACAGACTCAGTTTCAGCTTCCTTCGCCTTCAGTTCCAAGTGCTCTTTCTTTACATTTTCCAGCTCCAACTTTAGTGACTCCATCAAGCTTCTAAGAGAGCTCTCTTCTTCTGCTAATTTCTGCAATACCCCTTTAGCACCATCCAACTCTGTGGTCACAGTTGTAACAGAATCCAAGTCAGACAACTTTACATTTTCCATCTCCTTCTTAAGAGCTCCAATTTCATCAGCTGTATTTGCCAGTTTTGCCTCAAGATTCCCAGCAAGTTCAGGATCAAACTCTTTCTTCAGAGATGCCAATCTCTTTTCTGTTTCGTCTAGAGCATGTCTATAAGCCTGCCGGCTAACATCTTTTGCAGACAGGATCTTTGATTCTTCCTGCCGTGCTTGCACAACAGCAACCTTGACATGCACAAGAGATTCCTGGGCTTCCGCAATTTCCTTTGAAAGCTGAGACATCCTCTCCAAATTATCATCGGCCAACTGCTTGGCTTCTGCTTCCTGCTGGAAGGCAGAAACTTTTGCACCCATAGATATTTCAAAATCCTTCTTGATCCTTCGAAGCTCCTGTTTTGCTGCATCAAGCTCAGTTATAGTGACAGCATACTGTTCTCTAGTATTGTCTAACTCACGTCTCCAATTATGCCCATTTTCAGAATTACCACTGGAGCTAACTTTTTCACATTGCATAGTTTGTATCTTTGCATTTTCTGTTTCTTTTAATGCTGATTCCTTAGACTCGTTTATGGTCTTGAGCTTGATGGTTAGATCATCGACCATTCTCTTAGCCTGTTCTAGCTCATCAAGTGCTTGGACTCTAGTTGTTTCAGCATTCTTCAACTGTTCCTTGAATTTGTTTAATTCTTTCTGGGCCAGGTGAAGCTGTGTCTCCTTTGCCAATGCTCTCTATTACAAAAGAATGTAAGGGTTGTAAACTTACAGGAGACAATACATCATGGGATGAATATACTTCATGAACAATTAATATAATGGACATGTAGCTGCACCAGCATAATATACAAAATTAACTAATGAAGAGATAACAAGCAGTTTCATAAAATTAAAAAGACTTGGGAGTTTTAAATGGGCATGTAGCTGCACCAGCATAAAAATAAAATTAGCAAATGAAGTGCAGTTGAAAAAAAAAAGATAAATAATTCTGTCCATGCCATTAATTTGAAAAGATGCTAGTGTCAGCAGATAAAGACCCATGTTTTAAAGAAAATAATGTACAGAACAGTGTACATGAATGTCAAACCCAAGCAAGCCGATCATATTGTGCCTTGAACATACAATATACCTCTTTGTTGCTCCAATAGTTAAGATAATTATCTTACTTCCAAACATAATTAATGATCACAGTTTCTCAAGTTTCAGAGAGATTTCTCAAGTTTGTAGCATGGCATATAGAAGATGCTTCTAATGTTGATTCACACAAACAAATGTATGGAAAACTTTGGCCAGGTTGGATATCCTTGAGGTACCTCAGCAAGTGGACTTCTCTGCTTCCTCACTGCAGGTTTATCTGGTGAAAAGGCTGCCTCACCAAACAAGCTAACAGCAGCTTTGACAGACTCGAAAGGTGCTCTCGTGTCAACTTCTCCCATAGCTTTAGATGAATCAGCAACATTTTGATGACTTTTTGCACCCATGCTTTTTTTCTTTATTCTATGGCAACTGTTTCAATAATATCTTCAGCTGATGCAAGATACAAAAATATCATTCGTTTGATCACCACAAGCATACAGGAATAGAAGACAGATTGAAAGAAAAATGTAGAGCTTGCTTGAAAGATTAACCTGTCACTAACCAAAGAATGTTATGTTATAAATCGAACTTCAAAGCGGCATAAAAAAAACAAGGACAAAACGTTTTGTTTCAGGGACTATGTGACAACGAAAGCAAAGAAAGACAATAAGATCACCACTTGTGTTGATATTGAAGCATGCCAAGAAACATCAAATAAACATTTGAATAGAACAGTGTTTACAAACCCAAACGCTATCCCATGTTTGGACACAGGATAAGACAATGAAAAGGAATAATTAAAAAAAATGAGAAGATAATGAACCGGCAGATTCAAGACTACAACAATTCTGGTAGACAAGTAAAAGTAGAAAGAAACCATGTATAAAGAAACGCTTAGTAACAGTTCTATGAACTTGGAGTGGAGCATTTTCTGACAGGAAGCATGCACCCTACCCCAGGGTTAAAAAAAAACGAAGCATCTGTGTTAAGAAGATCAATTTACTCTCGTACTTAGTTTAAAGATCTATCAGCCCAATCGAAGTCTGTGCCATGTCATGGCTCACCCTGATCAATGAATTAAAAGGTCCAAGCACAGCATGTCTCCATAATTGGGGGAAAAAGAACCACTGCCGAGTGCCGACTCATCAACCTACATGCACCTAAAGATGCAGAACTGAAAGTTGACAATTTAAGTGACAATTTTGTTACTGTCAAAAGGATGTTTACAGGCTTAAAGGAAAAGAAAAGGGAAAAAAAATCCCCAAAAAAACTCTTTCCAAAAGTATACCCCCAAAGCAAAAGTGTATATCCCATGAGACCGCAAGCTATGAGTTCCCAATCAACATAAACAAGTAATCATCCTCCCAAGAAAGAGGACCTGCCAACAGAATACCCCTTGGCATCCCTGATTAATGTTCCAGGAATTGTGAGGACACCACACAGACATGCCGTAGAAGCTGTCAATGCATTGGCCCAGTTTCAGTGTGGCTTGGAGACAACCTGCACGTCTAGTCAGAGCATGCTCAGTCATTTTGGGTGTTTATTGATCAGTATGTCATTTTAATTTATTGAGACAATATTTGTACCTTTTTCTTAGTTAGGGATTTAGGGTATTTAGGTCTTGTGTCATGTCAGGCTTTTAGAGTGCATGACGGCGAGGTTGTCTTCTGCTTATTTTCCTCCCTATAAATGGGGACCTTAAGAAATATGTTATTCATTGATAAGGAAAGCCCTAATTCTTCTGAGCCTTGAGAGAAGACCCCTGTGAGAGGGAGGGACAAGAGGTCCCGTTCGCTGCCTCTCACAACTGCCCCCCCCCCTTCCTTGCATGGAGCCAACCCCAACCTGCACCACCTCTTTCTTCGCTGTTCTTCTTCCCTCCACCTTGTCTTTTCCCTATTGTCCTTTTCTCCCCATCACTTTTTCTCCTCTTGGAACCTGTGACATCAACACCCCACACAGCAAAATTCTCTCTTCCTTTTTTCATTTTCTCCTTCTTCTTTCCCCCTCCTCCTTGTCCCTTTCATCTTTTCTTCTTTGCTTTTTGTCTCTCTTCCCTTTTTCCCCTGTACTCTCCCTTGTTTGCTGAGCCACTAGAGATGCTGTACACAACACAAAGCTGCAAATGTCCCGCAGATCACTTCAGCGACCCTGCCAGCATGGCAGCCCCCATCGTCCTCCCTTGTGTCAGCCTATCACCTGACCTCATCTTCCATGCCGCCAACTTCTGCTGAGAGCCTGCCTGCCTCAACAACTGTGCCGCAAAACATGCAGACGCATGGCATGTTCTGACATAGCACCTTGGTGCATCTGTCCAAGCTTTCACTCAACATTCACGCCATTCCTGCCCATTCAATCCTTTTTTTTTTAAAATAAGATAATCCTGATTATCCCGTATGTTCACCAATCACATGGGCTGAGAGACGGTAGGAGATTGTTTAAAAGTGAGGACCTATTGATACCAGCTTGTTAATTGTATTGATACCTTAAATTTAGAACTGCACCCTGTTCATCGGTAGTTTCTTAAGTACCATCGATCTGTCGTGTGGATTTTGTGTGGATCAGAAACATGGGATTTGCAGATTTTACTTGATTATTTCATAGTTATTCTTGTAGGAAATTGCTGGATGGCACATTTAATTGCCAAAACTTTGTTGCATCATGGGTAACAAATGCATATTGTTGATATTTGCATTAGTGATACCCATTCCGCACCAAGGAAGCCAGTACCTTTTGCCAGCGCCATGAAGTCATTTGAAAATCAACGGAAAGTTGTTTCATTTTCTTGTTGACAAGAACACGACCCCTTGAATTTCATCAGGATATGCTTGTTCACCCGTTCTGGAATTGTTCACGTTACCAGGTTAAAGGCCAAACCAACTGATTCAACATCATCTATCAGCCAGAACAAGGCAACACTGGGTTATAAACTCAAAATAAGGTGTCTGTTTTCAGGTTTCAGCTAACATTACCTGCTTTATAACCTAAAACAGGATCATTCTAATTCCTAGTTAATTATTCAATAATCCAGGAAACCAAACTCAACCTGTCAAACTTAAGATGATGTGAGCTCATAGGAAAGGCAATAAGACATGTTGACATGTAGTTCAAGTAGAAATATCCCTCAAAGGGATATCAGAATTTTGTTTTAATAAGCATCATAAAGGGCAATAATTTGTTACAATAGTCATGGGCAGTTTATTCCTAAAGAAAACTTTTGTTTAACTATTTTCTAATTGTCATATCTCATCCTAAATGTTATCATCAGATATACAAACACATGATATAACCTGACAAAAGTATTTGTTGTAAAGGTCTAAAGAGTGATTCTGACATCCACAATGACCATTATAAAACAGCATCCCTAAAAACTGTGGAAGATCTAGAGATACCAGCACACCCACGAACAATGAAGCTGCTGGAGACGAATCACAACCCAAATTTCAAGTTGTACTGACGGAGAAATTCAGCAAGCAGTGAACTCCAGTTCAAGAGGCATTCTGGGCTGACTCTCAGAGATCCATAGTAGGCAAAAGGAAGTGGCAACCAGTACAGCGACAAGGTCACACCCTTCCCATCTCTGGATCTTCAGACAGAAAGATAAAACCCCATGGTGACATGTATCGACTTCTGTGAACTAATATACTCATGTCATCTTCATCAATGCATATAGAAGACAACTCATTGCAAATTGCAATAGAATCCATGTGTTATAGACAGTTTTCCCATCGACTTCTCAATTAGAAAGGTAGAAGGGGAGCGTGCCAGCTTCAGTGGCCTGACTAGCACAAGGGTCGATAGGTCCCCCAGGGGTATGCGTGTTCATGGGTTCGTTGGTCTGGTTTGGTTGAGAGAAAATTTTCTGCAGCAAAACAAGCAAAGTGGTCCTCGCAAACCAAACCAAATTAAAAAAGAAAAAAAGGTTTATTTCCTTTAGGTTTGGACCAAACCACTTTCTTGATGCTTTAAGACACGCAAACTTAAGCCTGAGCGTGCCCAGAGGGCCAGCCACCTAAGCATAGGTGTGCCCAGCGTCAAGCCCAGTCTGCATCCACTTGCCTTGGGTCAGCCAGTATCGGCATGCCCAGAAAAAGGGTGCACATACAAGTAAGGGAATGGGGCAGCACACACAAGCACACATTGGAGGAGCCTTTTGTAGGCTGCTCGTGGGATCAGTCATTCCCAGCCAAGTGAGTGACTGAGTGAGCCCTTGGGTACAAGGTTTAGCCCTTGTTAATGTTCTCAAAAGATAAAATTGCATACCTACATACCTACATACATATACATACATACACACACACACACACATATATATATGTATGTATGTATGTGTGCGTATCTCTCTCTCTCTCTCTCTCTCTCTCTCTATATATATATATATATATATATATATAAAGAACAGTTTAAATGTTTTGTTTGTTCCCAGTACATTAGACATTTTGAAAGCAAACCAAACCAAGGTGGTGTTTGGAACTGCTTTATCCAGTAAATTGGGGGAGTATTAAGAGGGGACAAAGGGGAGACGAGCATTAAATGCTTTAAAAAATTGTTGCAACTTCAAAATCTAATTTCACAAATTCAGAGAGGGGTAGGCACATGCATGTGCACCTTCTCGCACCACCAAAAGCTAAATCAAGGGCTGCTTTTTCACAATCTGAATGGATTCCAATGACTGAAGTGAAGCCCACAGGTTTCAAAAACTCAAAACATCAAAATCTTCTCATTCGCACCCTTGTTGCAAATGGTGCCCGAGGCAACCATCCAAACCAGACCAATCAACATTTTGATTTGGTTAGGTCCAGATTCTCAGTTTGAACCAAATAGTGAACCACCCCACCCTTGAAGGAGGATGCTTCTACTTATGTAGGATGGTCGTGGGCTATCCTAGAGGCCATTTCAGAGAGGTGCTGGCACATCATCGAGAGGAGGTCATTCCCGGCACTTGCTCATGCAGTGTTAGCAGCACCAATTCATGCATCTGAGGAACTGGCAGAAAGGACGCAACGGCTAAAGTGACTGTTATCAAAGGCATGGGGAATTGGAGGGCATCAAGCACTGCTGTAAGGAGAGAGCCAGAATCTGGGAGGCAGGAACATCACTGAGTATTGAAAGCTATGCTCCTGGTAGTTTGCCTAGTGGAAGAGCCCTCGGCAGTTGCTACTGGTGGCATGGAATTCCGGCACGAATCGGGCGGTCGGATCAGGACCCACCGATCCCGATCTGAATCAGGATCGGATCAGCCAGAATTGGCTGAAATCGGCTGATTGCCAATTCCGGCCGGATCGGGACCCACCGATCCTGATCTGAATGGACTGATCCGGATCAGGATCGGCTGATTCTGCATTCCATGACTGGTGGAGGCCATGGTCTTAGCAGGCTCCAGTCTTATTATTTGGCTGTCCCATTCAGAGGCTCACTCTATAACCTATTGATGCCCCAAGCATGCTGGGGTAAAGTTGGAGACCACCAGAATCCCTCTTCTCGTCTACAACCAAGAGTCTCTGGGTGACATCTACTGCTCGCTTTTACAGTTTTTGAAAGGGTGGAGAAAAGTCTGGTGATGGTGGAGATGGTGATGTTCGCAAATGTCAGCAGTCCAAGAGACGTTTGAGTGGCACTGGAAGTCCTTGTGGAAGGGAAGTCATTCACAGTCACGGTGGAAATATTGGGAGAAGTCGCCAGTGCTCCGAGGGGATGGTGACATGGGATTCCAATTGAGTAAGAGAGATTGCTGGGAGGTTGAATGAGGCAAGGTGTGGCAACCGCAAAGCCTTGGTGCATGAAATCGGCCAGGTGGCACCACATAGGCAGGTGGTGCAAATTTTGAAATCACCCACATCAGGCCACATAGCGATTACAGGCCCAGGAGACAGATGTTAACATGAAATCATGGAAATTTGACACATGCTGATATTTTTAGATCTTTTAATATTGTGATAAGATAAACTTTAAAAGCTACATAAATTATGTGATTATGTTCTTTAAAAGGAGTCAGTTATGTAGAACAGATATATCTGGCAAGTGAATATGCACCAAGCTCGATAAACTAAATTTAAGTATTCCTCATCTAGTTGTAACCATATGCAAGATCCCAAATCATTCTCACGAATGAACTGCAATAATTTAATATATTTGTATCCTTCTTTCACAAAAAAAATTCTTCCCATGTCCTTTTTTCCTTTTCATATTCCTTGAACCTCTATTTTATTTGAGCTTTTACATGTTCCTTCTTCTACTATTTTTGTCTAATGTTATGCTCATAAAATATTTTCTTGTTCTGTCCATGTAATTGAAGGTGCTATTCTTGACATCTTTGATGTCTGTTGATGTTGTCATTAACTTTACCTTGCTGCTCGTTGTTTGGACTCCAAATGCCCCTTGGTGAGGGCAATCAAGTCCATTGCTTATGCAACAAGACTGCATTATTTTATCATTATAACTTGTCTATTTTTGACTTAAAGGAGCTGCATTGCTGATTGATTTGAATCATAAGTGTATGCAAGGATTGCTCTTTTAAGACCTAGATGCAGTGAACTCCTCTGCCTGGTGCCATCATTCCTACTTCTGAGATACTTGTGCTCTCTTATCTGAAAGATATGGCTCTTTCCAGTGGATATTCCAGGAAAATGTACAGTAAAGTCCTTTGGTTGGAATGTCTGAGAGATACATATTAAATAATGGTTCAGGTTGACATTGAAAAGAATCTAGAAATTGGGAAATCCCCAAACTATATTGAATCCTACAGCGCACAGTCCAAATGTGGCTTTTAAATACGTTCATCCAACGGAACTGAATGTTATGGACATTAAACTTGTCAACTTTTATCTTTGGAGGCTGCACACGTACCCACGTAGAAAGATGAATAGCTAGTGGCAGGTTATTGATGGTGAGAGCATACAATGGTTGGGTCTCAAATTCATTTTAGGAAGAAGGCAGAGTATAATTCACTAAGCTAGCCTGGGAAATCTTTAAAACATTAACATTTATATATGGAATGTGGTTGTGACGAGTTTTAAAGAATAGAATGGGGATGGGAGCCTATCATGCAAAATTAAGTCAAAGTGAGGACTTTCCTTTCCAGAAAATATCTGAATCATGATTCTATTAGTATGATTTCTTTGAAGTATTCAGCATTTAGAAGATTTGGCATTGGGCATATTACCCAAATTTTAATTTGGCTGGTGAAAAAAATGAAAAATATTTGGGTGAATTGCATCAGTAAAACAAGAAAGAAAATCAAGAAGAAGACTGTACTTGCAAATGAATGAAATAAGAGGAAAATATAATCACTTGAAAGAATGGGATCCACTATCCTTTTTTTTTATTTGAACCGCCAAAGAAATTCCTTCCCCAATTTCTTACTCCTCTTTTCCATCATAAAGGTCACAGAAATCTTGAAGTCCTAAACACAATGTTTACAGCCAAATAGATGAAATACTGTTTCAAAAAAATGTGTAAATTTGATCATTGACGGATATTCTGTGCCAGGTAGTAGTTGCCTGGGCTAATGAGGCTCCTCCCTACATGAGCATGCACATCAAGCAATCACGACATAATTCTAATACACATATATCCTTCCAACAAAATGATAAGAATAATAAAGTTGAGGGAGAGATCCCGCCTTCTTTTCATAGTGAGAGAGGGAGAGGAGAGATGCTCCCACTATTTTAAAAAGTGGCCACCTAGATGATTAGGCCGTCTGCCTAGGCACCTCGGATAGGCTGGCCACCTCAAAGGTTTCTGCCTCGGACTTTTCTTAACAGTTTTCTCTCATAAGTTTTTCCACCTCATATAAATATATAATTACCTAAATGTCCTTGATAATACATTACATAGCATGTGTAGCATGTGTTGTACTTATAGACGTTTGGTATGATTAGAAAACTTATAATAACAACTTTAAGATCTTTTAGTAGATATTAGACTTGCTTCATTGTTGATGTTTATTCATGGTTAAATTTATAATTAGAAAAAGAGATTACATTAACTCTACATCAATAAATAGGGGAAACCATCAAATTGAATGGTATCCTTATATACATTCGTTGGACTCTTCGCTAATTTTATTTTCCACTTTAAGAATGCATTTTTTATTTTTTCCATATACATAGGCCTAGTCTACACATATCTAGTCTGTAATGGTTATAATTCTCAATCTTGGTACATAGTTATAGGATTTCTCATATAGCATTATATGCATAAATTATTGAGATGCAATAATATTTGCTAATAGCCTCATACCTCAACAAATGTGACTCTTGGATCTTCATCTTTAGTTATGCACTACATTATATCTCTTACACTTTGTTTGAAAAGTAAAAATAGGTGGTAACTATTCCTTTTTTATGATTAACATACATAAAAAATCCCCTAATGTCATTAGAAATGAAAGTATGTTTAGCCAGGACAAATGGTGCATAAATAGTGTAAAATCTTAAAAAGAAACAAAATAACCGCCTCATTAATGAGGCATCCGCCTCGCCGGCTAGGCAGTGCGCCTAGGCAGCTGGTGGTTCTACCGCCTTGGCCCGCCTAAGCATTTGTAGAACGTGGATGGCTCCTATCTGTTCAAACTAACCAATGATTCCAGAAGCATGATTAGGAAATTGTATTTGTCAACTAGAAAGACCTGGAGAATCAAGATGATCATCATGAGCTTCTTGTATCCTCACAGTGAGTTTCTTGTGTCAAAAAAGGAGAACTTAACCACATTCAAGAAGGTCAAAGTCAGTTCCTTGCATCTGGTAGGAACCAAGGAAACTGAATTCAACCTCATTCAAGTTTTACTATGTTCCAATATTAATAGTTATCCATGTCCGCAACACCAAGTTCAGTAACTTAATCCACACATGATTACATACAACTGAAAGCAGGAGGGTTAGCTGAATTATTTCCTGCTGCTTCATCAAACAGTCCAGAATTCAGAAACTTGCCAAGGTCGCAAGAGGACTTGGCAGTTCAAAAGTCATTGTTTTAGCTTGACATCCAATCCAAAGAAGGTCTATGCAGGGGACATGTACAGTCTGTCATAATGCTAGTCGATGGTGATAGTAGCACCTGTAAAGCTAACCTTGTTGTGATATCCTTATATCACACATCTCGAAAGAGGCAGCATCAACCAAGTACTCCTCATGAAAGAGCAAAACATGATATGGCATCAATTTCGAGGTCCTTTTTAAATACATGACACTGAAAAGGTTTACATTAATACCAAGCAGTTCACTGAGGACTCATGCCCAATAAACATATGCACACCATTCTGGATGATGAGATGGAATGCAAGGTTGAAACATTAAGATAATAACATAGCCCATCTAAAAAATACACACAAAAGATCCATTGTCTGCCATTAAGTCAGGCATCACCTGTTACGCCATGTCACATATGATAAAAAATGAAGTATTTTCAGAAGCTATAATTAGGGCCGCCACTGCAAATTCATTTATAAGAAGTCTCATGTGACCAGGATCTTTTCTGCCATTAAGTCAAGCATCACCGGTTAGGCCATGTCACATATGATAAAAATGGTAGCATTTTCAGAAGCTATAATTAGAGTGCCACTGTGAATTCATTTATAAGAAGTCTCATGCGACCGGGATCTTTTCTGCCATTAAATCAAGCATCACCGGTTAGGCTATGTCACATATGATAAAAATAGTAGCATTTTCAGCAGTTATAATTAGGGCTGCCACTGCAAATTCATTTATAAGAAGTCTCATGTGACCAGGATCTTTTCTGCCATTAAGTCAAGCATCGCCAGTTAGGCCATGTCACATATGATAAAAATGGTAGTATTTTCAGCAGCTATAATTACGGCTGCCACTGTAGATTCATTTATAAGAAGTCACATGTGACCAGTAGAAAGTCAGAGCAAACACAAGCAAGCCAGCAAACAATCAACCAAGCATGATGACCGACCTTTTCATGCAGAGACAGCAAGATTACATAGTTTCAGATGACATTTCTTGGTTAAAAGCATTCATATAAGCGCACACCTGGGGAGGCTACTTTTGACTTCCACTTCCCACATAAAAACATGGGATGGGAGTGGATACAACTAAATTGGACGGGTCACACTAGTCAGACCCTCCCACCATAACCCCAGCTTCTCCCCAATCTAAAAAAAGGCTCCAATTTTTATCATCTTCCCGGAAGCCAAAACACCACTTCCAAAGTCTAATATTTCCCCCCTCAACAGAATTGTGCTGAAATCCACGAACCCCAAAAGCGCTTCCGAGTTAAGCTGCGCCAAAAAACCCCAGACCATCTTGCAAAAAAGTAATCTTTTGCAACACCATCTCACCATACTTCCAGAAATGCAAGAAATAATCGCAAAGAAACGAAAAACCGCACCAAAACCACTCAAAAAACGAACAGCAGATACATAATCGCGTCTACTCACATAGCTTTGCATCCCCGCACAAGAAGTAGACGGCAGCCCTCACGTGTGAACCTTAAACCAGAAAAAATTCGATCAGATGTAGGATCAAAAGAAAAAAAAAAAAAAAAGAAGAGAAATGGCTCGAGAAACCCAGGAGAAGCAAGACACAAACCCTAGCAAGCCAGACCACGCACCCACCAGAGCATGAAGCAGCCAACAACTCCCGCGCGAGCGATGGATCACCCGAACAGAGAAGTCCGCCGAGGGGTAGACGAAGTACAGACGAGAGAGAGAAGGCTAGAGAGAGAAGGTTAGAGAGAGAGAGAGAGACCCAGAATTCCAAAGTCCGCTGCGGAAGAGAGAGAAAGGAGGGGGTTTTGAATTGGAACGAGAGTTTTGAAAAATAAAAAGTTTTCGGCCGGGCGTGGCTTTTTTTTTAAAAGGGGTTTTCTAAAAATGGACCTTTTTGGTTCTGCTTTTATTCGTCCGTTGATGTCATTTGCCACGTCACCCAGGCCGAGGACGGTCCAAGTGGGAACCCTTTTTCGCTCCCCAACTTGGATGAGTGACCCCCTTCAGGACTCCAACGTCTTATTGGAGGAAAAAGAAGCTGGGACATACGTATTTGTCAACTCTAGTGTTCGATTATTTGAATTCACATCAGTGATTGAATCGAAGAGGTCTTCTGTCTAATCTATCTTAAGTTGTTTATTTTAAATTCATTTATAGACCGATCATTTTTACTCATTATAAAGTAATAATATATACAATATATATGTAAATTTATATTTGTTCTTTATGATATAATTTATTACGGCACAGTGGTGCGCTAGTTTTGTATTTGAGCCGTCCTTTCAAACTAAAAGCTAAATAATTTCAGTCGCGAGAAGGAAGTTTAGTTCTCAGCAATAAGATATTGTTCGCATTAGTTCGCGAGTCTCACAATTTCGTCATTTTAAAAAAGGGTCATTGTTTAAAAAAAAGAAGATCTTTTTTATAAGCACATAGTTACTTTCTCGTCAACAGATACAAAATTATTTAACTTTCATTTATATATTTCTACGTAATTTTTTGAGAAAATAAGCATGTGTATATGGATTAAGATTTTTACAGATGATGTCAATGTTATGGAAATAAATTTAAGTTCTTGTCAACAAGTTATTGTCCGTTTTAACCTATGGACTTCATGCTCACGATTTTATCTTTTAAAAAAAAGATCATTATTAGGAGGTAAGTGTGTGGCCTTCTTTATAAGCACACATTTGTCTTCACAACAACTGATACGAGATTATTTAATTCTCATTTTTATGTCTCTATAATTTTGAATAGTAATTTTAATAAAAAAATTACACTAGTTAATTTTGAGTCAATTAATTCATCTATAGTAAAAAGCTAAGAAAATTGCATGATCTCTATTTGTTGACAAATGATAATTAAAGAAGAGAAAGTAAGATACCTAAAGAATGGGAAAGAGAAAGAAAATAAACGAATAGGGTGAGTGAGCATTTTGAGACGAGAAAGAAAGAGTGTTTTGAAAGATATAAACTTCTTAAAGTAGATAGAGAAGAGTGGGTGACAAGAGAGAGAGAGAGAAAGAGTAATAAGTCAATATGAGCTTCTAGGAAAAAGAAGATTGAACGGCGAATCGATATGGGTTGCTGGAGAAAGGACAATTGCACCTCATGTTGCAAGGTGGGTGTTCTAATTTTTATAAAATTTAAGTTCTCTTGTTTCTGGGGAGAGTGTCGACATCTAATAAAGGAGTTATGCTTGTTGCACTGGGAGGAAGTGCAGGCCACGTGGCCTACACCGACCCCTCAGTGTCGTCCGATCTGAGTGATCGGACGATGCTTCCGATCCTCGTTGGGTAGGGAGTAGGCAGTTTTATTTTATTTTTTTGCTTTTCTTGTTTGAATTTTTTTAAGACGTCTGATCAAAAATCCAATAGTACAAGTAGCCAGCTCAAGTTGGTCCTGACCCGACTGTTAATATTATGTGGCCTGCAAGCCAATCGAATATTATGTATTGTTCAATTATTTAATAAATTAGCTTATATTCATTGTGTTTGTAATTCGACTTTGCTTATTGTTTCACGATGAAGTCCACGAACATATACAATGATCTTCAGATTACGATGAGATCATAATTATGGGACTGAAGACTTATAAACACATGTTCTTAATTATTCTTAGTCGGAGGATGTTTGAGAATGACATCAAACATCCAGTTAGACTAGTACATATTTCTTCAACTCATTTGATGAGGATGACTGATCCTACAAGTCACTTGTGTGGAGACACTATATTTGACCTGTAAGTACTCATTAGTAAATGAGTTTACTGAACTGATCTAACCTTGAACCGCTAGATGGTATATACCTAACTGTTGACCAGCTTGATTCTTTGCCACGGTTGCGTAGTTGGTCTTTGGACCTGAGACACCAAGGATATCCTTATTGATAGGTCTCTACGTTTTGACCTTGACTAACGAATCTCTAACCATAAAATATCAATAAGTTAAGTGATCGGATTCAACAAGATAACCTCAAAGGTAATTGTATGGTCAACAATAGATCATTCGCTCTCGATAAAAAGAGAGAGAATGTTCTGATAATGATGCGCTTAAGTCCTTGGCTAGAGTGGACACTAAATCAGATAAGGAGTTATCTGGTATAGTTTAACGGCATCTAATTCAAATAAATCAACTAGCTATGATTTAATAGTTAACTATACCCTAAGTCGATTCGGGAACATTGTACATATGAAGGATTATATCCACGAGGTAACTGATGACGGAAAGATTCTATTAGTGAGTTGCAGAACTCTAATGACATTCAGGTTCACGCAGTGTTGCTTGACATCCAACGTGATCGAAGGTCCGTCCAAATTTAATATGGGACATTAAATTCAGCTAATTAATTAATATATAGATATTAATTAATTTAGTGAGTCAGTAAAGAGTTGTTGATCTTAAGTGTGGGTCACAGGTAAAAGATTTTCAGTCGACGGGTTATTTAATAGGTTTTCTATTAAGTGTGGGTTTTTCTGAAAAATCACAAAGTCACTTATTATTAAAGTACGATTACTAGGTCAAAAGCTAGGCATTGGACCTGGTGCAACCGCCCCTCTCTCTCTCTGGTCGCCCCCTTCTGAGGGTGCCCCCTGGTAAGTCTACTCCGCCTCTCATTGGCTCTGCCTCCTGTCAGACAGAAACTCCGTATCTGCATGTTGCAGAGAATTACGCGCAGTCGGTCGGGATCCGTAGTCGCCGCGCCGAGCGAGGAAGGGAGGATGATCCATCGAAAGGAAGATCGCGTGGATACCGCTAGAGGCCGGATACCTGCGCGGCTTGCGGCATCGCACTGACGGAACGACACGAATAAGGATATCAAATCCGTGCAAGATGAAAAACGTTTCACTTCTGATCCATTCTTGTTTTTCAAGACGGCACGAGATCCGATATTTTTATTTCCGTTGCGCTTTTTCGGTTCCATCGAAGATCCTAACACCGATTGTATATTTTTTTTCAATTTATTTTTTTGTATGAAAACTGAGGTGGATACCAAAAGTGTTTTTTTTCAAATAAAAATATACAGTCGAGTCAGGACTGACCCGAGCTGGCCGATTGTACCATTGGACTTTTTATCGAACATCTTAAGAAAAATAAAGAAATTCAAACAAGAAAAGCAAAAAAAAAAATGTAAAGCGTCGTCCGATCCGAGCGATTGGACGGTGCTGAGAGGGTCAATGCAGGACACGTAGTGTAACGACCCAATCAAGTAACTGGCCCAATAATTGTGCTAATTGGTAGACTTCCCAAGAGGGTCACCCATCCAGAGATTTCTCCCAACCGAACACGCTTAATTTTTTCAAAGTTCTTTCAAACTCGAGTTCCGAAAAATGGCTAGCTTGTATAGTCTACTGATTTAGTCTATTTAACATATTCTTACACGAGGTATTACAATCTACCGTCCTTAGATAGCCGACGTCTTTATCTCCATATCACAACTATTCTAAATCACCAAACATGTTGGATTCTAAAGGTGCCCTCACAGGTTCAAGAGGTGGCTCCCACCATATAGCACTTTATCCCATATGGGTTTAAGAAGTGGCTCTCATAGTGTAGCACTTTGTTCTATGTGACACTTAACTCCCATACTTCTGGCTGGTGTCAGGCTCTGATACCATTTTATATAATGACCCAATCAGTTAACTGGTCATACAACTGTGTTAGTTGGTAGATTTCCCAGAAAGGTCACCCATCTTGGAATTTCTTCCAACCAAGCACACTTAATTTTTCAGAGTTCTTTTCAACTTGAGCTCCGAAGAATGGCTAGCCAGTGTAGTCTACTGATTTAGTCTATTTAACATATTCTTATACGGGATATTACATTCTACCTTCCTAGATAGGCGACGTCATTGTCGTTATATCATAACTATTCCAGATCACTAGGCACGTAAGATTTTAGAGGTGGCCCCCATAGGTTTAAAAAGTGGCTCTCACCATATAACACTTTGTCTCATATGGGTTCAAGAGGAGACTTCCATAATGTAGTACTTTGTCTTATGTGACACTTAGCTCCTACACTTCCAACTAGTGTCAAATACTAATACTATTTGTAACGACCCAATAAACTAACATGGCGCAATAACTATGTTAATTGGTAGACTTCTCCCAATCGAGCACACTTAATTTCTAAGTTCTTTCCAGCTCGAACTTCGAAAAATGACTAGCCGGTATTGTTGGTAGTCTACTGATTTAGTTTAGTTAACATCTTCTTATACGGGATGTGACACGTGGCATGCACTCCCTCCCCCTAGTACAGCGTGCATAACTACTAATAGATCTGTCTATGGGTCGAGTCAGCCCGTTGGCTTTAGGGCTTGGCCAAATATGGGCCAACGATCAAGCTTGCTTTTTTGGCGTGCATTTTTTCTTAGAGATTCAAGCCAAGCCCATAAGCCCACAAAACCCTATCAATTCCCTCTTGGCTATGGCCTACCCCGTCACTCCCACCTTGCCCACTCCCATATTTTGAGCATGGGTTCGATGTGGACTTGTTCCTTCGAAGTTCACTGATTAGATTGTGTTTTGGTGATATGAGATCTACTTAGAAGGTGTTTGATGAATTGCGTGCCCACCATCCTCCTTCCTTATCAGTACTGTCAGCTATTGGTTTCCTCATCATCCCTCCTAGAGCCACTCCACCGGTATTGTTACCATCGTCATCACTCACGTGGTACTCTCTTCACCTTTGCAATTACAGTCATGCATGATGATGCCTTCGGAGTGGGACACCATTTGACAGAGTCCTCCCCCTCCTACGTCCTAAATTGTTCTTCAATCTATTCTCCAATGAGAATGAGGAGAAATAGGGTGTGACTACGGGATTGTACATAGGACTGGGAATGAGGCAAGCCGCTCATAACCTATTCGAACTTGGCTCAAGTTAAACTCGACTCGACTGTCCAAACGAGTCAAGCCCGAACTTGGGTCACAACTCGTTTAAAAGTAAACAAACTCTAGCCTTAATTACATCGAGCTCAGCTTGGTAGCTCACAAGCCAACTCATATAAAAATTAATGTTATACACTTAATAACTTTGTGAGTCAAGTAACCCTCAGCAGAGCTTGACACGTTTGCAACAGTGCTGGGTAGTAGGGATGTCAATGGGCCGGGCCCGATCGATCCACGCTCAACCCAGCCTAGCCCGCACCTTTTCCTGGCCCGGCCCGGCCCGCAATTATGTCACAACGCCTGTAGGTCCTGTTGGGGCCCGATCCAACCCTGCAGACCCATCAGATGGCAAGACTCTGAAACATCGCTTGCACTGCCTCCATTAGTACCTCCTCGCCCATTCCACACGCCTACCTTCTGAGGCTCCCATCACCAGCTTGATGTCGTCCGCATCGAATTCCTCCTCCTCCTCCTCACTGTCTTCCCCCTCACTGGGGTCTTCTTCTCCGGCGGCGGCATCCACAATGGTCTCGAGACCCACCGTCCCTGACGTCGGACTCGCCGTCCTCCTCCGCCTCGTCTTCTTCCTCGGTGTAAGGATTGATGTTTCGGATCCGGTTATCGGGTCAGTTTTGGGGTCGGATCCCTTAGTTTGGACCTTTGTGGGGCTGGGGCTTGTGTTATTTATCGCGTCAAGCTTGCGAGACGCGGTTCAAACGGCGTCCAGTGAGGTGGACACGTTTTAGTGATAGATATAGGTGTCCTCTAAGCCAATCATAAGGCACCTATTTCAATCTGGTTCACTAATAAATGACATTAAATTCATTATGTAGATTGGCATATTTATATTTGCGCATAATGAAGTCCATGAATATGTGCAACAGTCATCAGATTATGATGAGATCATAATAATGAGACTGATGACTTATAAACACATATTCTTAATTGTTCCTAGACGTAGGATGTTTGAGAAGGACATCAAACATCCGGTTAAACTAGTACAGGTTATTCCAGCTCATATGATGAGGGTGACTGATCTCGTTAGTTACTAGTGTGGAGACACAATGGTAAACCTGTAGGTGCTCATTGGGGAATGAGTTCACTGAACTGATCCGACATGAATCGCCGAATGGTAATTTACCTGACTGTCAATCGGTTTGATTCATCGTCACAGTAGCGTGGTTGATCTTTGAACTTGAGATACCAAAGACACCTTGTCGGTGGACTTCTGGACTTTGACCTTGACCTACGAATCCCTATCCACGGGATCTCTAATAGTCAAGGATCGGGTCCAGCGGAAGACCTTCGAAGGTGATTGTGTGTTCAATAAAGGATCGTTCGCTCTCAGGTAACTAGAGAGAGAATGCTTTAGAGTAGATCCACAGGAGTCTCTGGCAGAAACAATATCAGAAAAAGTGGTTTTCAGATATTATAAAGCGGAGTCTAATTCAAGTGAGTTAACAATCTAGGGTTTGACAGTTGACCATACCCTAGGTTAACTCGAGAGCATTGTGCGAACGAATGATTATAGCCACGTGGTAACTGTGGACGGACAGATTCCATGAGTGGGTTGCTGAACCCCATTACCTTCCGGGATCATGCGGTGTTGCTTGGCACCCAACTTGATCAGAAGTCTGACCGAATTCACATGCGATGTCAATTCGGTTAAGTAATTAGTTAATATATAGATATTAATTAATTACAATAAGTCAATAACTAGTTATTGGACTTAACGGGCTGAAAACCGGACTGGTAAATGGGCCTAGAGGGTCACACGCAATAAGATTCTCAGTCGGTGGTACATAAGTAAGATTTATATTAACTCGAGGACTTTTGTGAAAAGTCGCGCCGACTTAATATATATATATATATATATATATATATATATACGTACTGTTGAGAAACCTTGGGCCAAGCTCTAGGATTTCTCTTGTTGGCTGTCATCCCCCCTTTCTCTCTCCTCCTCTGGGCGCCCCGTTCGAGGCGCCAGAACAGTTTCCGTCTCCGCCGCGTGTGATTCCCGAAAGTCGGGAATCCCCGTCGGCGGGATTTCAGCAATCCTTGCGGCGACGGATCTTCAGCGAGCGAGCTGATATGGACGAGGGATCGAGGACGAACCACCGCAGAGGATCGCGTGGATACCGCTGGAGGCCGAACGCTTGTACGGCTCGCGACATCGCCTTGACGGAACCGAAACGGAAGCGGATTCGAATCCGCGCACGATAATCAGATTCCAACCCGATTTTTCGGTTAGCGTTTTTCGTTCCGAATCGGATCAACGGGCATCGGGCAGGATTAATTTTATTCGTCGTTTCCGCTGCGTTCTTTGCGTCCCGCCCGGATCACAACATTTAGGTTGTGCCACGTGGGCGCTACGTGGGTGGGTTTTGGGCCGCAAGAGTACGTCCCGGGTCTCATCTTCTGAACGGCGTCTTGAATGGACGACGCCATTCAGAGTCCGACCCTGGTATGTTAGCGTACGACCCGTCTTGTCGTCTGATTGGCGTCGACCTTGGACGACGCGTTTTAGTTAGCTTCGGTTTGACCCCACGAAACCTTCCTCATTTCTCTCATTCTCTCCATTTCTCTCTCTCTCCTCCCTCTCCTCTCTGATCCGTCTGGTGCCCCCTCCCCTTCTCCTTCCTTTCCTCTCCCTCCACTCCATCAACCTCCTAACTTCCACCACTACCACCACCACCTCCTTCGCGGCACATTTCTCTCCGGACGGCGACCGACATCCTGGTAGAGTAACGGTGTCCACGGCGGTACCGATGGCGGCTCGTAGTGTGATGGTTCGGCAGCTTGGAGCTCAGAGGAGTTCGAGTAACCGGTAGGGTGACGATTCTCGCAATGTTTTGTTTAAAACCATGTTTTCCCACTTTCAAGCATGTTTAGGAGATTTTCAAAGTGAAATGCTTATATAAAAAAATTAGGATTTGTGGGTTTTTATTGGGTATTTGAGTTCTCCGCATACTCCTCTATTTTATGGTATTTTTGTGCCATTTCGGAGAGAAAATCCCACTTCGTGAATTGGGGGGAGACGGAGGAAGAACCTGTCTATGAGGGTTAAATGGCGTTTGGGGACAGCGACGTCATTTAAAAGGCGGCTTCTACCCACGACGCGATTTATCTCAGATAACAGACTCTGTCTCTAGATTGAATAGCGTCCAGGGACAGCGACGCCATTCAAACGACGACCTCCGTGCACGACGCGTTTTACTTCAGATCACCCCGAGGTTTTTTTCTGTTTCTGTCGTAATTAGGCGATTAGGGACAACGATACTTTTTAAAAGATGACTATCATGCACGACGTGTTTTAGGCCAACTTCCGAGGCCAATTTTCACATGAACTAGTTTAAGGATCTTGAATGACGTCGATCTTGGGCGACGCTATTCAAGACAGAATCTCATTAAAGCATGTAATTAACATGTACTTACATTGTTAGATAGTTTGGATAAATGCATGTTTGAAAATATACTCGAAGACGATGATTTTTACATGATCGGATCGCACTGTGTTGCATTTTGTGCCATCGTGAGTCTAAAGTGACAATTGTTAGCGCTTAGGTACCCTGTGTCGGTGTGAGAGTGACACGGCGCCGGTGTGGGAGTGGTGGGGTGACGCCTAGAGAGAGGGTCACCTAGTGTACCCCGGGGTATAACTAGTACCGGTGTATGAGTGATACATTCGGAGTGTTACTCGTACTGGGGGAAGCAGAACCACCTTGAGTCAGGTTAGACCGGAGTAGCCAATGCGCTATCTAAGGGGTTGCTGTTTGGTCTCAACGGGTCGGTATTTTCCGCGTTCGGCCGTGTGACTTGTATGTTTAGCCGAGACGCTAGTTGTGGACTCGTGGTAGGGTGGTTTCAGAATCGTGCATGTTACTGTTATAAATACGTGTATTTTATATAGAAATGTGAGAATTGTATTTACTGTTTTATTTAGTTTAATTGCCTATAATTGTGTATTGCACTTGTGGGTGTGTGAGTGGGTGGTGGGGATCAGAAGATCCCTACTGAGTCTATTTCAATAAGACTCACCTGCGATTTTCAAGTGAGGGTTCCAGGCAGACGTAGCGAGGAGAGTGTTGCCTTGAGTTGCGCGCTGACAGTCGCTGTTCCGGAGTATGCCCCGATGTAGTTGTTATTTTTTTTTCTGACTTGTACGCTTAATTATTTATTTTCTGTTAGAGTATGTAATTAATTATTAAGTCGAGTTGAATTGTAATAATTTTTAATTTCTTCACTTCCTTTACAATTCGATGTGATGTAGATGTTTAGTTTATCATTTATTTTCTACACTTATCGAGTTCCTGATTTGACTCCAAATTTAATGATTCGGTACCCATTTGGTAATCGGATCCCCGATTATAAGGTGGCGGGTCGTTACACTCGGAGTCTTCTGCCGATGCGGCATTAGGGGAAGGCTGGAGGCGCTAGGGCCCAGGATTGAGCCACGGCCGAAGGCCCGCGGTCGGAGGCGCGGGCTGTAATCAAGCATAGGCAGGGTGAACTAGGCCATGGCGCTCGACTCGTCAATCCCCGCGCTTCTACGAGCGTGCAGTTCATATCCTCCTGCGGGCCACCATGTACTCCCAGCTATGCTTCAGCTCGCTCTCTGCCTACGCCAGCACAATCCAGACCAGCCCTTCTACAAGACCAACTTAAACCAAACAATGTCTTGACGATTTTAGGTGAGTTTGATACCAAAGCCTTGGACAAGCATCCTAGATTTGGTCTGGCTCTTGCAATCATAGTGTAGTATGATTGTTCTTGCAATCATAGTGTAGTTGTCCCGTGCCAAGAAAAAAAAAAAAATCTAGACCAGCCCCGTGCAGCTGGCTAGCATTGCCCTCTCCCTGGCCCTGGTGAGCGTGCGGTCCGCATCGGCCGAGGTGACGAGCATGTCCACCGTCGCCAGCATGAGGCCCCGGGATGCCACCGCAGTGAAGGACTACATGGAGTTAATGGCAGACCCAGTGGCGGTGCTTCGGCAGTCCCTAGCGGTGATGGTGCACCTCGGCGGCCAGTAGCTGGGGATGCAGAGCAGTAACGTGCAGACATGGGTGACTGCCGCGCTGACGGACGACGACACATGTGTGAAAGGCTTTGGTGAAGCGGGAGCACGACATGGTGGTCCAGATCGTGCGGGAGATCTGCGGGCTGACGGGATGGCGGGCTCAACCCGTTCACTCTTCCCCCAACCCGGATTTGGCCTGCAGGCTCAAAGTGTCGGCCCGAAATGTAGCCCAGGGGGAGCCCGGCCCGGAAGCTCGCGGGCCAGCCCAGCCCGTTGACAGCCATACTGGGCAGGAAGAATATAGGGAGTCTAAACTTTTGTAAGAACCCAACGTAGGACTATTTGTGCTGAGAAACCAACGCCCAAGCCAGTAGGCCCGCCCGCCCACTTGGCGGTTTCGTCCCGGGATTAAGTCCCACATTGCCTTTCACACGTTTTGTAACTTTTCTATAAATTAAAAATCCAACACCTTCCTACTCCTATGTGGGCTGGCTAATGGGCTTAGGCCATTGGTAATTGGCCGGCCATATTCAACGGGCTTTTGTTTGTTTAAATCAAATGTTTTAAGGTAAGTTAAATAGTTAAATAGATTCACACGAGCCTGGTTTGAGCTCGGCTCAAGTTTGACTTTTTGGGATCGAGCCCGTACTCGAGTTTAGGTTTGAAGTAGGGCTCGAACCCAGCTCGCACTCGAAATTTTTTTGTTGAGCCAAACTCAAATTTTGCAAAGTTCGACTTGACTTGGCTCATTGCCAGCCCCATTGTACTGTATCAAAGGGTCGAATCCAATAAGTTGCCAAAGCTACCACCAGACAATAGGCCTATCACTGGGACTTGAACGAGTCGGGCACAACAGAGGGTTTGCCTTATATTGTAGGCAAGGAAGAGGAGGTCGACGGAGAGGTAAAACAATAAGATGAGGGTCGGGCTTGGCAGACCGGGCCGAGTTGGGCCGAGCCAAAGTTAATGTGCGGGCCAAACCTGACCGAGCCGACATTCTATATTGTAAACTTTAATTAGGCCATAATTAGACTTAACTCGGTCCAACCCATTGACACCCCTAAATTATCAAACAATATGAAAAGTGGGCGTTCAAGGGGTCACTGATCGGAGTCAGCAAGTTCCATTCTTAAAACCCCCTGGGTTCGTCAATGGCGCCTTTCACCGCAAAAAGACAACACCCGTGACGGTCGTGCGTGACCATATTTGAAGGCGCCCTAGCCACTAGGATAGGTCTCCCACCTACAGACGTTACCGTCACCTCCCGGTCAGGGGGAATGACCTCTGTTTCTCTCCGCGTGGCGTGGACAATGTCCGGCGAATATGCCCGCCAAAGGGAAAGCTGAGTTGTAAGCAGTACGGTGACCGGGGATCCCTATTTATTTTAATAACGGCGCTTCCTAAGAATTAAAAAAAAAACATTCCTTGTTTGCAGCAGTAAAAACATTCTTCTCCAGAATATTTATTATATTTATCAGAGGTGATGTACTAAAAAAAAGATATTAAAATGTTATTAAATAGGGTCTTCTTACAAGTAGATGCTGATTTAGTGGCCGAAAGGGCCCCGAAACACGTGTAGATAAATATTGTTGTTAACTTGGCAAACAACAATTACTTTTGAATCAGTCGGTCGTGAGGATGTCATAAGAGTTTTATAAAGTATTCAAAGGAGGGCGGCTGGATGATTATTTTTAGAGATCTTAGCAAATACTCTATGTGAAATTTTATACGTACAAAATACTTCCTATACTATATATATGTATATATTTAATTTTTTTATTTTAAAATAAATTTCAATTTATAAGTGATGTGAGTGATGATAGACTTATGATGGCTGCCATGGCACGGAGGGCAGCCACGTCCCTCGTCCCTTCTCCAACGGCAACAAGGAATTTTTATTTTTAAACTCTTATAATTTTTTGATATTATAAATTTTAATTATTTACAAATAAGCTCTTAAAATTTATGTTGAATTAATAAAAAACTCTTAAAACTTACAAATAAACCCCTAAGAATATTACAGATAAGCCCTTTTGTGAGGATTTATCTGTGAATAGTTGGAATAAGATGATTCATTTGTAATACCAAATAATTATGGGGGCTAAAGAAGTAAAAATTCCCAATTGATGGTTTGTTGCATTGCGGGTCAAACTTGCCCATGCCGGGGGGTACCACCTGCTTCAGTACCAGGGAAAAGGAAAACTCTCGACCGCTTACCAACCATGAACAGCAAGAGAACAAGAGGGCTAACAAGATCCTCTCAGTGGATTTTTTTTTTAAGACCCACTCTTTTTATTGATGGAGATAGATAATAAAAAGATAAATTAAATTCTCTTTTTCCATTAGAACATATCGAATATTTGTTCTTACAAACCACAAAATTTGGATGTTGAGTTTGAAGAGGCCCAAGATCATAAGCACTGGCCACAACTGAAATTAACCAATGTAAGACTATCATATAACTGCGTGGAAATTAGATAATAAGAGGTGACGCAAATTAAAAGATAAAGTTGGGTCAGGTCCCGCTCTGATACCATCTTACAAATCACAAAACTCAGGTGTTGAGTTTGAAGGGGCCTAAGATCATAAGTACTGATCACAACTGAAATTAATCAATGTAAGACTATTATATAGCCGCTCCAACATTTGTGTTATCCACTGATTGGAAAGAAAAGATGCTGTGCATAAGGAAATAAATCTAGACGAGTTGCTTCCTATTATAAGAAAAGAAAAGTAGTGCCCACTAGTAGGGCTTGAAAATGGATTCAGAAAATTTGACCCGATTCTGACTATTTTAATAGGTTTCGGATGCATAAAACGTTGCTAATAAACTAACAGAGTCGAAATTGGATATTTCATTAAGGTATCGAAATCGGAAATTATAGTTTCCAGATCATATTTTTATTTCCAGATCATATTATAGTTTCCAGATTATATTAGGCTGTGCTTGACGCAACTTCCATTTGGAAGTATTTTAACATTTTTTTATTTAGTTATTTTTTGTGGAAGCACTTGAATTTTGAAAACTATTTGTATAGTATTTTATTTGTATTTTAGCTTCCAATCAAAGTTATAAGATGAAGTTTCTGAAATTAAAAAAAAAGTGAGATTATTATGAAAGAGTTAGACTTTTGTAACAAACCAAATTAATTATAATATGTCACCCTCAAATCATTCTCTATGAGAAGTAAAAGTCAAAAGTGACTTTCAAATAAAATTTTTGCAAACACGCCCTTAACAAGTTCCGGATGCATAAAAGGTCACCAATAAACTCACGAGTCTGAATTGGATATTCCACTAACGTATCGAAATCAGAATCAGAAATTATAGTTTCCAGATCACATTTTTTATTTCCAATTCTATTATTTCTTTTTATTGCCAAACAAATCATTTTAAAAGTTGTACGCTTTTTCGTTTGAAGGTAGTCCTAAATATTTGGACAAGTTCACAAGGTGTGGCCACGGGACAATTTTGTTTTTTTCTTGTTTTTCGAAGAAAGTTTGGATCGAGTTTGAATAATGTATAAAATAGGTGACATCATGCCACCTAAAATTTAGATACTTATCGAACATGGTTCTGTTTTTGGTAATTGAAACAAAAGGAGAACAGAACCAAAAATAGTATGATGGAGTATATTACAGCCAAATTGGAATCAAAACCTTAATTTTCTTATCGAAATCTTAATCAAAATCTATTGATTCGCATTCAATCTTGACCCATTTGCAGCCCTAATGCCAACACATGCACTAGATATTAGAACCCACATCACTTATAGCGAAGGACATAACACATCTCAGCTCGATTCTTCAAAAGAAGAAACGAACGACGCCATCGGGCTGAACTAGGTCACAATCTCTCAAGCATATGTACAAGAGGGCATAGACAATCTCATCTCAAAGATCTCATTTTTTCATCAGATTAGAACTGTAGGTGACCGACGTGGACCCCACCAACCCCTTTGCATGGGGCTGTTCAGGTCAGGTCCACCTTCAACCCCAACAAAGCTGCCATGCACCTTTCCCACTCAAGTCACAGGAAACAAACACATGCAGTGGCCCCATGAACTCAATTCAGGGGGGTAAAAGAGCAGTAGTAACAAAAGAAGATTCCCACACACAGGCAGGGGACTCAAGTTGGAGCCCCCTTCCTTGCCGTAGATCTCCATGCATCAGATAGATGGGGGAATCTCCCTGTTCTCTATCTCTCTGATCCATTCACCTCCCACTTGGCTTCCTTCTCGCAGTTCCAGCAGAGAGCCCAGGATGCTGACAGAGGCGAATGCATGGCAGGCCAACAAGTCCACCGGCACTACGGCCGAGCCCGTGAAAGGTCCTCGTCTCTATGTCACAGCCTTGCACACAAGTACTACCCCTGCTCACCTTACGCGGATCATGAAAGGACCTCTCCCCACCAGCCGAAAGCTCAAGAAAGTATTTGGTTATTGTAATGGAAGGGCAACCAGTCTGCTGCCGCATGCGGTCTCCCTCTCCATGTCGTCAGTGGCCATGCGAACTGTAGAGATGAGATTATCTGGTTGTGGTGTCAAGGAGTGGAGTTCGAGTAGAGTTTAGTAAAGTTTAAGTGCAAGCTTGTCCGGAAAAGTGAGGCTTAAATCGGGTTCAAGCAAACCTAATTTGAGTCTAAAATAGTTTGGATTTAGAGTTCGGACGGACTTCGGACTTAAATATAAGAAGAGTCAATTCGTTATTTAAAGCATATTATTTATGGAGTTAATAAGAATTAGTGTTTATATGTAAGTTACGTCACCCATTAAAAACATGAGACATTCAAAATCAACGTATTCAATAGCATACGTTAAAAAAATCATTTATATTTTGATATGTCATGTTTAATTTAAAATTAAAATAAATTCTAAAGAATACATACATCTTTTATAGAATCAAAACCTAACTATGACACCTAGATCAAATATTGATGTGAAATATGATGGTCTCACGTCAGCTTGCCATGCCTCCTTACCACTCCACTAGGACAATTGCACACGGACACTCTTAGGGTTGCTCCCATCATCTGGGGCTAATAATAACTCATTTGAATCCATGTGACACTTGTCCTATTGGAGTGGCAAGAGGGAGTGACGCAGATGCATGGCACCATAGTATTCCTCCATATTTTGTTTCACGGTAAATAATTAATGGCGCATATCATGACTTTAAAGGTGTCATAGAGATGTGAATTCTATAAGGTCATTTTTAATGTCTAAGATTCCATAGTAATTATATGTAAAAAGTACTCTTTCATGAATTTAAGACAATTTAAACATTAATCTATATATATAACGAGCCACACCCAATATCGGATATCCGATAAGTATTGGATCTCGGATTGTCACATTTGGGTCAAGACCCGAGATCACAAATTCACACATCTAGATAAATATATGAAAAATTAAGCTAAATAGACAAGTAAATATCAAAATGTAAAAGTTGAAAATGTAAGGAAAATAAAATTATTACAGTATGATACAGTCCAATAAATAAATACATTGTCCACAATAGAAAATAGAACTAGTGCATACATGCTAGGAAGAAAAGGTACAACTACGTCGGTGCATCCCTTGAAAACACAACCACGACTGCTAGCACGCGCCTCCAAGCTCACAGACTGCTCATAAGCCTATCCAGAGCCCTCACCTAAAATGCAGAGAGTGAGTCACACTAATATTTGACTCAGTAGGAACAGTGGCGGATGTAGAAATTTTATCTAGTGGGATTACAAGGACATTAGGTCATAAGCATAGTTGGGTCAGTGGCTCTTGGGCTAGGTCATATGAAGTCTCTAGTTGTGCTAGTGGAGTCCTGAGGTAGATCAGTGGAGTCTCGAGTTAGACTGCTTTGCATTGAATCATAGGATTTGATAAAATCCAGTGGGGTCCTAGGACCCCACTGAATGAATACTGGATCCGCCACTGAGTAGGAATCTCACGATCCTTACCTATTACATACGTGCCCACAAGCTAACAGAAAAATATATAGTCAAACAGTAAAATAACACTAAATTACTGTGCAACTACTGTAGCTAACAAAAAACACGCTACAAAGCACCAAAATCACAGACCCACCAGACAGTTCAGAACCCGTCGAGTAGCATCAGCTGTTGTAGCCACACCCAACTATAGGTGGTCCTACCCCTGCCAAGTCATAGAATGACAAAGGCACAAACACCTACGAGTGCAACGTCTCTTAAGCCAAACTCCTTACAACTTCGAACTCCACAATCTGAGTGTATCTATCGACGTCTTATCTTGTGGCCAAATCTCATGCATGTCTACCCTGTAAGCTTCAGACACCCACAAGGCGAGGCAGTAAGAAATATGACTAATTGGAGTTTGCAAGTCTACATGGTGTCTATTCCCCCAATCACGTGTGTACATAAATAGTAAAACCTACTGTCCTATAGCTAGTTTCTCTCACACCCAGACTCAGGCTACAAATGCAGGGACCTTGGGAATCGGTTTGAACCCACAATTGGGTTAATATGTGACCCGTATTGCAAAGGTCACAACGTGCACAACGACACATAGTGTACTACTAGTGAGTGTCATCACTCCCAGGTCCAAACACCGTAAAACATGAACCAAAACCCCCATGTGTATGATTCAAGCATGCAAGTCATGTAGGAACGTGATAGCTACTAAGTGTGTCGTTAAAACTCACAGCTATCAATCTCAAATTAATCGACTCACTCAAATGAAATTAACAGTAGTCAATAGTGAGTTCGAGTCGAATCCCACAGAGAAATAGATTTTAGTTTTAGAAATTTTGTGTTATTGATCTAAGTCTTTAAAAATATGATTTTGAAACTTAAAATTAAAAACGAATTAATCTACTTAGCTCTATACAAACTTAACATAACTTCTAGGATTAAAACACTCATTGAAGGAACAAAACTTTGGTACACCTGTGAGTGCTCAAACTAGGATGTGATTATCATGAAAAATTATGTTGTTTATGTGACAAATAAACCTATTAAAAATTAAGTGAATGTGATCGCCAAAAACTTTTAACTAAAAAGTTCCAAAAGAAAAGATTGATCGCCTACCTGTTTTGGAATTGAGAGATGTTGAAGTCCTTGATTCCCCCTCATTCAGCCAGCTGAAGAAAGAGAGTCCTTCTAACTTTTTTCTTATTTTAACTGCTTATCGGACTTTGAGGATCATCCAGATTCCTTTTCTTGTTGATTCTCTCCTCTTTATCTCTTTTTGTACTTTGTAAGAAAGTAAAAAGAAAGATAGATGAAAAAATAATAAGAACTCAAATAGATATAGTATCTATTTTAGTAGAAATTTTAATCATGTAACTTGAACAAAGAACTCACTTATTTGATGGTTTTTTAAACCCCTTAAACAAATAGATTTGAAATTATACTAGTGAGTGTGTATTGAATGGAGTGATGTGATGAAAATATGATGCTAATGTGATAAAAATATGAGAAAGATGTAGAAATTAATTAAGAACTAAATTGGATGACTCCTAGAAAGTCTTGATTCTTGAATGGATCTTGAAATGATGAAGAATGGATGAAGAAATGATGAAAACTCCTGGAAGTAGCAGCAACACCTCGATCTTTCAGCATTTGGACGTTGTCTTCTTCTTGGATTATTCAAAATTATCACTAATCTTTCAAGAATTATTACTAATAATCACTAATTTTTTAATGACCAAGAGGTTGGGTATTTATAGACTTTACATCCGCGATTATGATTAGATTAACATGAAGGAGTTTGAAATTTATCCAACTAACAAACAGATAAACACATATTAATTCATCATTATCTGTAATTATGTAAAATGCGTCGCCTATGGGAGACGTCTTTTAGACTAATTAAGATAAGGATAACCATTCGGAAAAAGAGACAGAAACAACTTAGGAGACTTAAATGACGTCGTTCATGGAAGACGTCTTTTAGCTAATTAATCAATTAATTAAAATTTAAATTTAAATATCAAAATATGAATAAACTCTAAATGGCGTCTACACATGTCGACGTCTTTTAGACTTTTTTATATTTGATTAAAAATTTGAGTTTAAATTAATTTAATTAATTAATTTAAATTATGTCTGTCTGACCTATGTCATTTAGATAATTATATCAGAAAGATTAATAAAAATTAACTAATGATTAAATATCAGACTATTTTGAAGTATTATTATATGATATAAAATTTACTCAAAATGATGTCAAAATTAGCGTGTCTACAACACCTAATTAAAGCTAAAAATTATTTATAAGATGTGACAAAACCCCTACTCAATATTATCAAACTATGTAATTCTAATGAAGTAAACTAATGCGAGAAAAGAAATGAAATAATCACACTTACGAAGAAAAAAGATAGAGAGAGATTAAGAGAATGAAAAAAAATCAAACTAAATAAAATGATAGAGTCACTATTATTCTTAAATTAAAAAGAACACACAAAATTTCATAAATTAAACAGAAATTAAAATTACAAAGTGAATAAAAAAAATAAAACAGTGTTAACGAAAAGGACATGGTACAATTCTTTTGTAGGATACAGAAGGATATTAAAAAGAATAGATTGATATGCGTAGAAGTATAACCACAAATCTGATAGTACAGAGGTGTATTTATAAACATCTTATTTTTAAAAGTCTTTAAATAGCTTACATATAATTTTATTTTAAAATTTTGATATAAATTGACAAGTCACCTGACATATTTGCTTCCCTTTTAAAAAGTGTTGGCTCCTCCGCTGTTTTAAGCATTTCAATCGCTCACAGTTTCGGAGCTATATTGGGTGGAAGAGTAACATTTGCTATACATCCGCCATTGGCACAATCATAGGATTATGTTTATGTGTAATCAGAATTTTTAGATCATAAGACTTGATTACTCTTACTTTAATGTTTTTTAAAAAGAAAAAATAATCTGATTACAACCACATTCAAGTAAGAGTGCAAACAAGTCGAGTCGAGCCAAATTTTATCCTGTTCAAAACTTAGCTCACCTAATTTCAATTTAGTGCGAATCAAATATTCATGACGGATGTCCAAATTTAACTCTTTTAGACATTGAACAAGCCGAGTATTGAGTAACTCACGACTTGAATGAATCTATGATAAATTTTAGTTTTTTTTTTGTTTAATTTAAATTTATTAATTCAACTTAAATCATAGTGAGTATCAATTTGTTTACATCTGTAGTTATTTGACATAAAATTCTGTAAGATATTAAATCTTATTAACTTAGATTACTCATGAATCAAATAATTAAATGAATATGTAAACAGCCTCTTAATGACTATTTAAGAGTTTGTTCAAGAATACAATTCCTCTCATGTGCTCAAAGTTTGGCTCAGTACATAGTTGAGTTTTTGTTAAAACTTACTTGTTTAACTTTAATAAACAAGTCGAATCAACATTCTATCAACGAGGCTCATAAAATGTATTGATTCATTTGCACTCCTACCCTAGGATTTGCATCGAGAGTTACCATAATTGAATGTTAAGTTGAAAAGTGATAGGAATAGAATAGGCCCCATAAATATATGTCTCATCAATTAAATCAAATCATATTATAACGAGACAACCATCCTTTCAGCAAGCAATAATTAGTCTTGCCCACTGAAATTTGTTCAGAAAAAAGGCCTCATATTGTCTGTAGAAAGCAAAGCTAAAACAAACAACATAGAAAGCCACCAACCAGACCACATTCTAATCATCAAGCATCATAACAATCAAATATGATATTTCAAGATGTTACTAATTAACAATTGAAGGACAATAAAGGAAAAAGGTCTTTCTCAATAAGCTTTTGCAACACATTCTTCTTATGATTTCAGAAGAACAGAGGTCACGGAAGGGAAATGCCAAAGCATAGGCAAACCAATTAAAAAAGACAAAGCAAAAGCCGAGCAGCTTAGCTCTCCATGCTCTTAAAAAATTTGCTTTAAATTTATTCTGTTTATGTGTCCGCCGACGTGGATGAAGAGGTAAAGTTAGAAGAATTAGAGATATCAATGAGTTGGATATATTACAGAAGTAGAATATTATCTATGAGCAACACTTACTGCACTGACCGTAGTGCTGCACTGAGGGTCAGTGCAGTAGATAAAGAAAAAATATATTTTTTGAATTTTTTTAAGTAAGTCTTGAGATGTCCTATACGTCCGTATAAGTCGACTTTCGATCGGACGATTTAAAAAAAATTAAAATTAAAAATTATTATTAGATTCACACATTAAAATCATTTTTACCATATTTATTGGGACTTGATTTTTAATTTTTGAATTTTTTGGATTGTCTGATCGGAGATCAACTTATACAAATGTGCAGAACACCTCGGAACCCACTTAAAAAAATAAAAAAATAAAATAAAATTATTCACTGCACTGACCTTGAGTGCAACACGGAGATCAATGTAGCAAGTGTTACTCATTATCTATTATCAGATCTGTTCAGTATATCATCCTTCCATTTGTTATTTATGAACAATTAAGAAGTGTTGTATTTAAAGATTATTTTGTAATCTCTATATAGAAGGAGCAAACGATAGGTTACTAAACAGTTAACCATCAAGATGAAGCTGTTGCTAATATGCAGATGTTGTCCTGTTGAGGCCATCACCTGCAACGCTGCACGCTACTAGCAATGTCGTTTGCCCCCAACAGCACCACGATGGATGGGTTAACAGGAGCAGTGAAACTGTTGTTCGACTGGAAGGGAATGGAAAGGTGGAGAACGACGTGGTTGCAGTTGTTTTGTGGAGGAGATCGGATCTCCTCAGTACATGGGTTGAGGGGATTCGGTCAGTATATTGGAGGGGGGGACGAAATTTTAAAAAATAGGGCGGCCTCCCCCCTCCTCTCCCTATCATGTATTGCCGAGTCCCCTCAGCCTCTGCACTAAGGGGATCCGGTGAGGCACTAAAGAATCAGTCAGCACTGGGAGTGCGTGGTTGAAAGAAGTGAAATAAATAGAAAGATAACAAGGAGGATGGTGATGTGGAGAACTCATATAGTATTTTTTTTTAACACTAAATTTGATGCAAGGTACATGAAGTTATTGTAGGAAATCCAATACGGAATAGAGGATCATGTAGACAATAAATATTTAAGATCTAATTTTCACACAATATAAAACATATTCACATAGAGTAAGAGAATGTTATTCTGTGTAAACGTTGGCAAGTCGACTCTCTTTAAAGAATATATCACCTTCTAAAGGTGTAAAAGTCATTGGCAATATCCGTTCAAAATTTGACAATGACTCGCAGCTCCGTAAGTGCACGACACAAAAATCGCCCACGGACTCAACCTCAGATCGTCTCAAAAAACCTTAGGGCAAAAATACAAAACATAATAATAAAGGACAATGTAGAGAGAGAAGACGATGCACAATACAATACTGAAAACTAGGGCAAAAAAACAAATATAAGAGGATGGACGGGTCAGTCCATCGCCCATAAAACGGTTGGCATCCGCGTCCATTTTCGCGCACGAAGTAAAAACGTGACATCACAATTCCAACTTGCCAAGCCGTTTCAGTTTAGGCGCCCTCAAAATTCTTGACTTGGGTTCGACCCGCATGTACATGTAAAGTCTCTAAATGCATAAACAAGAAGGAAAAATTTAATTATATAAGGCGCTCTAATTTTTTTAGACTTTCTATATAAGACTAAACATAACACAACTAAACTAACTAAGATGTGTTTAAATTACAAACAGGAAAGCCAATAGTTATTGCCAGTATGTGAACCTTTCTGAAGATAGGATCAGATTATCTAACGCTTAGAGTCAGCCAATAGTCAGAGTTCGAACTCTCATTGATAGAAGGGTAATTTTTATTACTTATTATTTTTTATTTTTTATTTAGGTCGGCCCTAATACGTCCGACACTTCTTGTATGGGTTGTTCCTAGATCAGATGACCTAAAAAAATTTGAAAAATAAAAAATCGAACTCAATGAACTCATTGTTCATTAGGCTCAATTTTTTATTTTTTAAATTTTTTTGTGGCGTCCAATTGAAGATTAGATTATATGGACACATAGAAGATGATGAGACTCACTATAAAAAATATAATAAAAAAGTCAAAAAAAAATAAATTGACCACACCTGTGCGGTGCAGCAAGTGTTACCCTTGATAGAATATTAAATTGATGTTGACAATTTGATAAGTAATATAAATTTTGGGAGTGGTCGGCAAAACTTATCTTTGGAAGCTACTTATGGCTTCTACTTTTCACGTATAATGAGTTGAGAGAGAGAAGTTATAACTAATTTTGATTTGTTACAAAAGTTAACTCTTTAATAATAATTTTACTTTTTCCTTAATTTTGAAAGCCACACCTTGTAACTTTGGGTTGGAAGTCAAAACATAAGTAAAATACTACATAAATAATTTTCAATATCCAACTACTTTCACAAAAGATAACTAAATAAAAGTATAAAAATATTTCCAATTAAATGTTGCACTAAGCACTGCTTTAGTTCTACCAATAGGTTGATTTTGAGTGTCAACTAACTTGATCTTTTTTGAGAATACGGTCCTCCATCCCAACTGATAAGTGTGACTCCTAGAGGATTTAATATTTTTTTTGCAGGTGAGCAATTTAACTTAGACAGACCTCAGCCCTAACATCTCTAGACCAGGTTTGTTTTGTGAATGTGGTATTTCAGACTTTTTATTTTTGAATCTCTTGTTACTAGAGTAAGAAGAATTCACTTTAGATGGAATAAATAGTTCCTATCTTTTAAATAAAATAATTTATTTACTTATTCAAAAAATAACGTATCCGTATCTAAAATAATAAAAAATAACGTATCTAAACTCTCAAATAATAGGTAAAATAATACGTCATATTCAACACTTATTCTAGAAACAAATGATGTGTTTAAAACTTTAAAAAAGAGCAACCGCCCACCTGTTCGACGAAATGACGAACTCTAGTTGGAAGCTCGTGTTTATGTGCGCATCCCCCTATTCTGCTACTGTGAGTAGGCCTTTCGAGCTGCTTTGGTTGTTAGGCCAGTTGCCTTCTCTTTTGCAGTTCCCTCTTATCTCGGAGAAGACATCCAGCTTGAGTTTAATTGCGATCTTCACCGGCTTGTTTGGACGGCTCTTGCAGCACCTAGTGGCTGTCAACTATCTAGTTAATCAGTTTTTACTGTGCTTTATCTGTATGCTTTGTATTCTTGAGGGGTTTGATCCTATCTACCCTAGTAATATAGGTGTGTTCTTAATGCATGAAAGGTGTTTGGTTTATGCTCCCTATGTACTGCTCAGGTTTATGAATGAAAATCTCAAAAAAAAAAAAAAAAAAAAAAAGGTCCCTGGCCCCAACCAAGCATGGTGGCTACCATCACCGCAAAGTCACAGTAATCGCTGCCTCCTTGCCTCATGAGTCATGACAAACTGCTTTCGAATGCACAAGGAGTAAGCGCACCAAGAAAAGATGGCACGGCGGAGAAGTAGATCACGGCTGACAATTCGCTTTTTTTTTTTTTTTGAGAAAAAAAAATCAGTTTGAAAAATTGAGTTGATGTTGACATGTAGTTATTAAACGAGCTCTTATAAGTGGGTGTTAGTTTAGTTGTTCAAGGCCATAGAGGATGTGGATCCTTCCTGTTGATCGTGTGTGGATGCGATTTTTTTTACTTTTTTTGATATTAATTTTTATAAATATAGTGAAGTGAATAGCTATGTCTTATATATTTTGATATTACTCCTTATATATATATATATTTTATTTTTAATTCCTACCATTTGCTTCTATCAGTTTTTCTTAAACTCTATCATAACTAAACATGAGTTTTAATTTAACTTACTTTAGAAAAGTCATTTATTCTCCTATTTAAATTTTAAGTTTTACTTGTTATACTGACAGTCGATGCCGCACTGTTCATTGGTGCAGCCAAAATTCTCAAAAAATGAAAATTTCATGTCATCCCAAACATGCCCCACGTGTCTTACAATTCGATTTCTCATCAAAATCTAAAAAATAAAAAAAATTATTCTTAGATACGACCTATTAAGGTCATTTTTTATTGTTCATTGGCATTTAGTTTTTTATTTTTTAGAGTCACCTCAAGTATTTTCATTCATTTAACATTGGTTTGAAAAATATTCGATGAATATTTGCTTCTTTTAAACAGTTTTTAACTGGAAGGATATATTACTAAATATATTAAGTTTATAGAGATTAATATCAAAATATGCAAAGATACATATATTTAGAATTTACTATGTTTATAAGGATCAATATAAAAAAAACCTTTTCATTTTTCGTATGATCTTTTGATCTTAGTTTCTTTACACTAGTACAAAGGCAAGAATTTAGAATCTCAAATTTTAGGAAAAGCTAAAAATTAGAGTAGCGCAAACAAAATAGATATATGTCCCATCAAACTTGACACCGTCACACTCAATATTACTCTCCATTTTGGATTCTACAAAATATTAAAAAAGATGAATAGTGGGGAAATCACCTTTTCATTGGTTTGGTATATTAGCCAAAATACTTCACTAATACAAACAAACATATAAAAATTGGAGAAGATCGCACAGCTCCCTTGCTGTGGCGGCACAGTTATAGCTAGGGATGAAAAAGGTAATTTAACGGTGAGGATAATAATTATATTTTTATCTTTATTTTTAGAATAAAAAAGACATCTTTAATATTATTCTTATCCTTACATACTTATATTTGTATCTTTATCCTTAAAAGTTAACGGGAAAAGATATCTAAAGATTAAATTATCGAACAACATATAATTCTATATATATTTTTACATAACAAAATTGACTTATAAAATTTTCATCATAGACATGAAATGCGATTATCATAAAATATGCATATGTAATGGCTTCCCCTTCTGTATGGTCATTTCTTGTTGAAAAGTTCCTACAGAATGCACAAAAATTTAAAAGGGGAAAATACTTTTTTTTCTTTTTTAAACTTCTCACTCATGTAATGGCATCCTTTATGATCAGTAAGAAGCTAAATATGTTGAAAGAAACGAGAAATATAACAAATGGGTAAAGAAAGTATCTTGGGTACAAGCATTCCCACCACATTCAGATTGCATTTCGGAAACCAGTCTTAACGTTCCCACAACGTGCAAAGAAAAAGACATAAAAGGGACTAAAAATTTTAGGTTAATTTTTCCCTTACCATCACTCTTCTGACCTTGGTTAAAAGGATGCATTTACTATAGAACTTTTTTTGTAGGTTATTCTGTCATCTTCGGTTAAATTACAGAACCAAGAAAGAAAATTTCTATCTTCTAGGTGAACATGTGTGATTCAATATATTCTCTCGTGTCTAACATTACCTTGATCAAGTACATGGCATGACATTGTAGAAAGTTAGATCAAACTTTTTAGAATCAATGAGCCACTCGCGATGCTTAATCACACCCCAATTGATAGGATTATGGCAATGATGATGAAATGGTACCATTCGCAAATTGGTATAGAAGGAGTTCTAATTGACGCCAGCTTAAGAAAAATTAAGCTTACCAAGTGTTACCCTAGGCCCAGCGGCGGTTGCAGAAAGCTCATCTAGTGGGGTCACTTGGACAATCTGTCAATCAAGTCGTGTGCGATTCTGAGTGCTGTGAGGGCATCTCCTCTTTAGGCAATTAAAATTATATTTTCTTAGAATTTGAATTAAGTTGAGCAAGTTATCAAAAAATAGAATTAAATATTTAAATAAGAGAAAGTGGCTTAATTGTTTGATCGTTTCATTTTTTTATGTAGAGGACACAAGTTCGATACCTATAAGAAACATTTATTTTATGTTATTTTAAATTTTTTTGAGCTGCGGGGACTGTGTTAGGCTGGAACTTAGACTAGTAGAGTCACGAGGCTTGGGCGAGTGGGGCCAACATAAGTAAAATCTGTACTGGGCCTAAGCCCAATAAAGAACTTTGACAAATCTAGTGAGTTCTTGTGACCCCACTGAATAAGTGTTGCGTCCGCCATTGCCTGGGCCTCTCCTTTTTAGAGGTGTTTTGGGCTTAATTCTTTTCTCTTGCAATAAACAGGATTGTGAAAATAAATTTACTGTTTCGAGAGGACCTATACCAAGTACTTCCCGTAGAGGATAAGGTCTATGGGAAAAATATTACTCTTTGCCGTGGATCTCTCATGACTGGAATAATCTCTTGCATAGATGTGATTGCAAAAAATTCTTCATTTATGAGGAAAATACCTGACATTGTTAGGATTAGAATTTTCTCCGTTTAAAAAAAAATTGTACATGCTTAATCAACTGTGACACTGACACAAAAAAACGAAAAACAAATTTAGATAGATTAGACGTGCATCATCATCTAAGCTGGACAGTACTGTTGAAAAGATGTTGTCAAATCCAAGTGGACTATAATAAAAGAATTTGAGGAAGTCTAGAAAGAGATAGTCCAACGTAGCCAAGAGAAGGCATGACTTTATATTAACTACACATGAATAAAGTGAGGTAACGCTCTTGTGATGGTTTTTGTTGCTTTGGGTAAACAAGGAACCCTACAAGGAATCAGTTGTTTCCAACATTATATTTTACAAATTTGTACCTTTATATTCTCCAAAACCTCTGTAAGTCTCCTACCTTCTCAATCTCAACATTATTGTCATCAGCCCTAACAAGTTTGAAATCTAGAGACAGAGAATCCACTTTAATAAGAAGAAATCTACTTACTTTTGTAGAAAGAATCCAACAACTTTGAAATATGGATAGCGTACCCATCTCTGGCTATTATTTAAGGAACTTCGGAAAGAGGAGAGTGGTGCCCTTGTGAGTCCTTTGTCCTTCACATCTCTTCTATGGCTATCTTCAAACTTGCTCTGCTGCAAAGGGGGGACATTATAGTAGGTAAAAAAAATTCTTTCTATTTTTCAAATCTTTTAAGATCAGGTCTCATATGTTCTAGGTGTTCATAAAGTCTGATCTTCGATTAGATGACTCGAAAATTTAAAAAAATGAAAAACTAAGCTCCAATGAACAGTAAATATTGCTATTAATAGATGGAGCTCATTGACAATTTTTTATTTCATAATTTTTTTTTGGATCGCCTGATCTGAGATCAGGCTACGTAGAATATGCAGACCCAACCTTAAAAATATCTTAAAGAAATAAAAGAAAACTTTTATCAACAGCAATGCCCCTACTGCAGCAACCAACAGTGGAGGCACTGCAGCAAGTATTACTCATCTTCAAATGACATCTTAAATGTGATCAAAGTCTGTCGGGTGTAACCAATTTTTGAGTAAAAGATATTAAGAAAAAGATTTTTTTTTTTTTTTTATGGTCCGTCTAGTCTATTTCACTTAGGAAAAACTTGCTGTAATCTCACAAGGGCACCACTCTCCTCTAAGAGTAACACACACACACACGCACGCACGCACGCACGCACGCACACGCACACGCACACGCACACGCACACGCACACACGCACGCACGCACACGCACACACACACACGCACACACACACACACACACACACACGTGAGGGGGGGGGGATTGCAGCAAGTAAAAAAAAGGCTCTGACAAAGATGATGATACACACACACACACACACACACACACGTGAGGGGGGGGGGATTGCAGCAAGTAAAAAAAAGGCTCTGACAAAGATGATGATTAGTCTTGAATGCTGCATCACAAATCATTGTCGGAAAGATTGAACGGCATGCATCCCTTTCACAGCTTTTAATCTTATCATCAGCTGGTTGACATGTTAAGCAGGAAAGATGAAGCCAATGTTGATTCGCCATGCATCAAACACCACTCTTGGGGGCCAGGGGGCGGCATAAGAGTATGTGAAGCATCCTAAAAAATATAGTTTGCTTCAGAAGTTTAGAGAGAATTGCAATATGTTGTGTATGAACTTACGTTTGACTTGGCAACTACCAACAACAGTATGTGAGCATCAATCGCCACTCCGCACAATATAGTTCAAATAGTGGTGGCAAAAGCCAGATCCATTAAACTAAACCTGGTACAGGTTTCCTCTAGAGCGTATGATATGAATATGTTCCATCAAGGGGATACACATGTATGGAAAGAAAAATGCCCCTCCCGTTGCTCATTTGTAAGGCAAGAGCTGAGGTAAATGAAGCGTTTATCCTCCAGTCAGTGGCATGCCAAAAGCCGCACATAACACGTAAAATTGTATAACTCATTTGTTTGGTTTTAACAAATGCAAAATTGGCCTAATCTTCATCACTCATGGTAGAAGGAATTGGTGCAACTATTGCTGAAAGTGGGGGCCGCAATAGAAGATACAAAGCAGGCCCTATAAATGGTATCAGCGCAATGGGCAAAAGCCAAGAACCTCTGTCAAACCTGTGATGCAAGCAGAAAAAGTAGGATTACAGTCCACACCATTTCAGTCAGGTCCAGTCTAAGAGGATGGCAACTATGCTATGAGTGATTACAGGCCCTGATAGCTGTATGTTCTTAGTTCTTACCATATCCTTGCTGTCATATCATTGTACACCCAGAATGCAGAAAAGGCCATAGTAGTGAGAAATCAAGGGAACTTAACATTGAATGTTCCTAAGAAAATGGCAGCTACATGCTGTGAATGATTATGAGACCTGGTAGTTCTAGGTTCTTACCACTTCCTTGCTGTCATATCATTATAAACCCAGAATGCAGAAAAGGCCGATAATAGTGAGAAATCAAGGGAAGTGGCATGAATCTGCAGATTTGAAAACAAAAATCCTGAGCGTACAACACTGACAAGAGATACGTGAAAAAATGCTGAGTAAAATGCTGCATACCCACATCGACAAAATAAAAAGGCCTAGCAAAGCCAAGTTACGGGACTCCCAAAAAAACAAATGAAGAAGAGAGAGGCTATCCTAAAGAATTTGGTAAATTACCAACTTGCTTTCCCTAAAGTATTGGAAGAATTCTTTCCAGTCATCACCAGGAGCCAAGCCAGCATATACAATTAAACCCAGACCTGCAGCAATCAGTATCTGGTAGCCAGTTAAGTTAATTATGCTGCACCAGATCAGAGAGAATAAGAAGTTACTTGGTTTGAAACGTAATTTTACAATTGAATTGTTAATTAGTAAACAACGTTATTGATACTCTTTTGGGTCTAATCACAAAAAGACTATATCATTCTTGTGAAGTATGACAGGTAACATAAAAACATTGAAAGAAATGGCAATGACTTAAACTAGAGAAAGATAACAGTCAAGTCAAAATCTGCAACAAAGAGTCATCCATCAAGGTATTTAATGAGGTGCAGAGAAATTTGAATTATAATTGACACAAGAAAATTCTCAGTAAGGCTATCATATATAGAATTATTTATAAATTAAATATAAAGGAAAGAGAGACTTAACCTTCGTGTTAAACTATGTAATTTGCTCTGGAAGTTTGAGGATGAACGATGATGATAGTGGAGTGCACCGAAGTATTTGTAAATACACGTGTTCGAGGTGGCTCGTGTGCATGTGTGCGCACGTGTGTGCATGCATGCACGCGTGCTTTTGTGTGTGAGAAAGAGTAACAAAAAACTAACTAGGGTACGCCTCATTGAAAAGCTAAAGTCTACCTTTCAAAGAAGTCAACTCCTAACTTTTTGCTTGAAGAGAGAGGATAAAGATGATCTTTTGCTGGAAGGAGCCAAAAGAAGCCAAGAAAATACCATAGTCACTTTTATAATGATACATAAGGAGGGGGATTGATTCACAAGGTTTTCTGTGTATTCCAGGGACCTGTTGGTACAGGGATGGGAATCAAAACTTCTAAAGCCAAGATAAAAGAGTTTTATTTTACATTAAGTGGGTCTACAAATCCTAGAGTTTGTGGGTCTTCAACATAAAACTCCTAACTTTTGTGGAACATTTTCATGTGCCTTCCTTCCTTCCTGTGTTTCCTTGGCTTTTAATATGATATGTGCCCACTTAAGATATTCTGGTAAAGCATAGAAGAGAAAGAAGGGTCCCACAATAGTGTAGACCACACAGCATCCCTCTCCTGGCTCTGCCTATGGGAAAACCTGTGTTGCTAATGCTAACACAATGGGCTTAGCTTGAACAGAACCAAGTTCCTTTTACGTCTATTAACTTTTTTAATTGAAAGTGGTGCTGCTAATGCCAGTATAATTAGCCAACGCTAAGTTGAATTGGGCATTTCTATTGCCAGTCTCATTAAGATTCATAACCAATAAAAAGTGCATGAGCTGCACTTCATAGATGATGTACAAAGAAGCCTCCATGTTAGCACCTCACACACCCATGTGGCATGACAAATCCCTACTGTTGTAACTTTGCACAGTAATTCTATGTTTTATTATGTTTTGTGTTCAATAGTAACAAGTCCCATGTATATTAAGTAAAATTTCAAAAAATAAAACATCGTGCCTATCACAAATTAGCTGTCTTCAGTACAGGTTGATACAAAGTGCAACTTGCCTTCTGACAGTGTTTGTAATCAACCTAGCAGTCATCTCTAGCAAAGGAAAAAGCTAAGGTGGATGATGCACATAAAGCCACTTGATCAATGAAGACATAAAATTGCAGCCATCCATCCTTGATTTCTTGATAGTAATATAGGTCAATGACTGGATATAGGAGTAAGAATGACCTCTATTTTAATGTGGCATCATCTTCTGTACCCTTGTACAGTGATATCACAGAGGGGAAAGATTATTTCTTACCGCTGCAGTTATCTTTGATTCGAGGAAATTTAAGGGCCAGCTCACAATTTCTTGTTCTTCAAAAGGTGGGGTCGGTGGCTTCCAAAGAACAAAGTATGGAATCAAAGCATACGCCCCACCAAAGAAAGAAAGCACGAGGAAAGGCCATACAGGAACCTTGCTGCGTGAACTGCAATAACAATTTTCTCAAATCTGTTAGATTTGCTCCAGCCCACTGCTGCAGTTATAGAAAAATAAGATGAAATAAGTCTCTTCCAAAATTCTTCAAGGACAGGCCTCCAATTCTCCATGAAAATAAACCTTAAAATGTGCTTAAACATAATAGCAAATGTCTGCCTCTATTAACTGCAAACCAATGAGAAGTGCGATTTTCTCAAAATGCTTTTCAAGGCTCACCTCATGCCATGCCTGGGGACAAACTTCAGCATACCTGCCTTGATGCATGAAAAAGAGGCTCTTATGTATAAAAATGGTTATGCAACAACCAGTGGGGCATGTGCCTCAAACTTCTTGCCATGAGTTTAAAGAGACATGCATTAGAATAACAACTCTTATTACCATGAGATATTGGTTTTTCATCCTTTATTATTGTTAGGCAAGTTGGTGTGATGCCCCAAATGTCTAGAGACATATTTGATGCAATTAACCACCAAAGTTCAAAGATTGGCACCTTAATTTGATTTTCACATACCAATCCTTTTATACCATAAGATTTTCTAATTGTCTATTATCTATATTATCATTTTTATATGATAAATAACATTTTGCACATGGCTCATGCCTAGAGCCTCCAGACTTACAACTTATTGAGGATCTGAATACCTCACGTTATGCCTTAGCCTTTTCAAACATCGGAAGAGACAAAAGATCAATGCAGACAACAGAAGGAATATTTTTGAATTTTGTCTGCATCAGGATACAGATTTACAAATGAAACATGGTTATCTACCTAAAAGATAAGGCACACTTTTCAATCAGCAAATTGGAACAAATTTTATGAACATAAAGACGGTGACCAGTAACAGAGACTCTTGTTTGCTTGATAAATGAGAAGAAAACCTAAGTTAAACAAGTATTAAGTGAGATTAATAGTCACCTCCTGCCACTTGGAATCAACAGCATGCTGTATGCTAAGGGATATAAACCCATGATGTACCATAAAGATACAAGCACTTGATTCATCCGGAAGCCATCATCAGTCTTCAGGTATAGCAGCTTTTGCAAGAAATACATATCCCTAGACTGTAGCAAACAAAACAGTAATATAGCAACTGATGGCAACATCCAAACTTGAGCATAGAAGGAAATTTAGTACCAACCCACAAAGCATTTGTCAATCAATCGAGTGAAAAGCTGAATTAGTTGACAGTTAACCTTTCTAAATAGCAGGCTTCATGTTCACGCCTGGAATTGTCTAGAGTCCATTGGCAAAATAAATGCCATGACATGCGATTATAAAATCACCACAAATTCCCGTAACATGAGCTGGCTGATTTTTTGGACTGCTTTAAGCACTATTTCCAGTCTTTAGAATAGTCTTAATATCCATGAATAAGCCAATATGTTGGATTTTTCGAAGCCAAGACATCTAAGTAAGGTGATGTAGTGACTGAAACTCAATCCAGTTGTTGGACTGATCGTTCCACTTGCTAACTAAGAACCTTGAGAGGGATCCAGTAACAACACAAGCAACTTAGAAAGAGATGCAGAGGAGAAAGGGGAAAGAACCAGAAAGTCGAGATCATGTAAAGATCAGAGTTTGCACTTTGTCATGTATTGTTCAGTTATTGAAACAGTATTAAAGATGCTAACCAACGCACTCTTTGTTGTTTTGCTGACACAACTTAACGTGCAGCAATAGACATGTTAACACATCAAATTTAATCAAATTGCTTTCAACAGTCGACCTATTTCTTATCACATTTTTAATAAAAGAAAAATCTTTGATGCCATGATTATAACTTATCATGACACAAGTTTCGAGGTGATACAAATAAAATTAAGCTTTTATCCTCCGGAGCACCATTCAGATACACGCACCTAGATGGCCATATAACAAAACTCTTAACACACGAGCACACCGTATCCTCATAGCAGAACTCTTACAGGAGTCTGGTCGGGCGCGAGCTGGAAGACGTAGTACATGAGCGCCGCCCACAGCCCGAACAGCAGCACCGAGGTCGTCCAGTCCTGGCCGCCATCCCCGCCGCCCCCGCCCACCTCCGCGGCAGGCGCCTCTTCATCTAGAACGGGACCACCGGGGCTCTCCCCGTCGGCGGAGCTTCGCCGGCGGAGGAGGAGCAGCGCCCGTCTGCCGAGCAGGGGGCCCGCCGGGTGGCCGCGGCCGAGGAACCTAGACGCGGCGCCGCGCAATGGGGGGCTGCGGCGATGGAGATGGGAGGGGTGGCTAGGGTTTAGGGATTTGGGGAAGGAGGGAGGAAAAGGAAAGGTGCATGAGATGGGGGCGCAGGTAAGAGAAGCCGACGCCACCATTATCTTGGTTGGGTTGGGGTGGAGATGAGGAGGATGGTGGTGGACCGGTGGCGTGTGTATTGGCGCGGCGGGGGGACTCTTCAGACTTCAGACTTCAGAGCATTTTTGTCTGGGGGGGAGAGAGAGAAGAGGTCGACTTCCTCCTAAACAAGCCTCTTCCTTTGGCTATAACAAAAGAGAGGGGGAGAATGGAGAGAGAGAGGAGGTCGACTTCCCTCCAAATTAACAAGCCTTCTCCTTGGCTACGACAAAGGAGAGGAGGACAACAGGGACGGAGAAAGAGGAGAGGTCGACTTCCTCCTAAACAAGCTTCCTTTGGCTACAACAAACGAGAGGAGGGTGAGAGGGGTTTTTTTCTCTATTATATTATCAATTAATTTAATTTTGTTTACTAATTTTTGATGTGGCAATTGAGTAGTTTGCATCTTTCGAATGTGTTATCTAACAAGAGGATGTTCTTGGCATACGTGGGGCTTTATAGGGGGGTTATCTATGTATTAGCAATATTCTATGTGCATACATCACTATGAGCAAATTATAAAGTTCGATCTTATTTTACATTACTTATCAACAGAGAGGAGGAGAGAGATGCGTGCTATTGGTAGATTAATTCTGATGGGGACCTTATTTTGGTCATGGTGGTCCAATAGTTGGGTAGAAGAGCCCTAGCTTTCGAAATTGCTTGAATGTGGAGATTCCTTCCTAAGAAGGAAGGTTTTGTTTGAAACTGCTTACAAGACGAGTAATTCGCCCATCAGTGAGAGAACCATAGGTGCAAACCACTCACCTTATACTCCAAGGGTACGTCGAACCAATGACCTTCCTGTAAGGATCGCACATGAGACATGAATATAAAATTTAAAGTAGAACGCAACAGAAGAAATGGATCCCATGTATGATTTGTTTCTGAGAATAAAAATTAGGGAAGAACCATTTATCACTTTGCACAAAATTGGATCCACGTTTGAAGTTTGGTGAAGCGATATCACTAACCGTGCAGGCGCTTGACTTCTAATGGTATCCACGCGATTCTCTGATTTCATCCTCGGTTCTTCAAGTTGCCTAATACCATATTTTCCTTCTCTTTACGGATGCCCGCAACATGCGAGTAATGTCTTGGAACAAGCGAGAGAAGAGGCGAAACTGAGAGAGGAAGAGGGTGTCGTCGTCTAAAGAGGACAATTAGAGGAGGAGAGAGAAGGGGGAGCCAAAGATTCTACAGAAAACCTTGGAGCTTGGCCCAAGATTTCTCTCTGGTTTATATTTATACTAATTTTGACATTATTTCACAAAAATTCTTACACTTGTATTAATGTTACTTTATTCCCATCGACTAAGAATCTTGTATGTGTAACCCTCTAGGTCTAGATACCAGTCTGATTTCGAATCCATTGGGCCCAATAACATCTTACTAGCTTAATTAACATTTAATCTATCAATTTATCACTTCATGATTAAATCAATTGAACTTTTGATAATAGCAGGTACCAAGCAATACCTCGTGATTCCGTAAGGTATTGAGGTTAAGCAGCTCGCTCAAGAACCTTTCCGTCATTCGTTACCATACGGCCATAACCCTTCATCCAGACAATGCTCTTAAGCGAACTTAAGATATGGTTTTACTGTCAAATTCTAATCATGTTAGCTTACATAGATTAAATACTGTCTATGTATATTATCAGAAAACTCTTTTTCTAATATGTAGTCTAACTCTAACCAGGAACTTTTCAAGTATCATTTCATAGAGCATTCTCTCCTAAAGATTGAGAGTGAATGATCTCTTATTGACTATACAATTACTTTCGAAGATGTCTCACTGAGTCCGAGCATATGATTGTTCAAGATCCTATTATTAGAGACCTATTAATTAAGATCAAAACATAGTAATCCATTAACAAGGTGTCTTTAGTGTTTGAGGTCTAAGGATCAACCGTACTACTATGACTGTGAATCTATTTGATTGACATCTAGGTATTATGACCATCTAGGGATTCAATGTCAGATCAATTCAATGAATTCATTTGTCAATGAGCACCTATAGATTCGCCTTAATGTCTTCACACAAGTGACTATAAGACCAGTCACTCTCATCTTATGAGCATGAGTAACATATACTAGTCTCACCAGATATTTAATGTCCTTATCAAATATCCTTTGATTAAGAATAATTAAGAATATATGTTTAAAGAAGATTGATCTCATTATCATGATCTCACCATAATTCAATCTTCATTGCATATATTTTATGAACTTCATTATAAAATAACAACCACATATTACACATAATAAATATAGTACATTTTATTAATAAACAAAAACAAGAACGTACAATATAGTCGTGAGATTGGCTTAGTGGAACACTTTCCCCTTCTGTGGGGAGGTGATGTCCATTACACTAGGAAGCACGGGACATTCTGATGGAGACTTGGAGTCATAAGGTTGGAGGTGGTCATGAAGCTAGTTTGAGTGAAGCTGATCAGCATGGTGATGCCGCTTGAGGCTATTATTGACTATTAGGTCTATAACAAATAATCATAGTCGTTTATTTTTAAGATTCATTAATACATGACTACATAGGCTACGTTAAGTAGGAGTAGTTCTTGATGTTTGATGCTATAAGTGTGAAAAATTGTCTTGGCCCATATTTGGTAGACCAATTAAACCAGGGAAATTCTCATTCTTTTTGGCCCATGTTCCACAACATTAGATTATGGGAAATGAATTGTCTTCCCTCTCTCCTTCACCCCATCCTAGCCATCAAATTGATTACTTTTGTATTGTTATCATTCATCCTTGTGGCACATGCTCTTTTTTATTGTTACTTTTTGTTTTTGGTATTCCACGTAATTGTTATTCATTAATTTGCCAATTTAACATGTAGTCATGCACATTTAATTCCCATTCTTTCGCCAGTAGGCCCAATACATGCCTCTCTTAATATTGAAGAATATTAATATGTCTCACTTGTTTGCGATCTCCTTTGCCACTCATAAAAGACAAGCGTCACATGAGCATCTTTTTGAGGTTGTCCTCATATAGGAGGCTAATAATAATTCATAAAATATCTATGTGACATTTGCCTTTTATAGGTGACAAAAGTGTGACACAAAAGCATGACATGCTAGCATCCCTCCTTAATATCTTAACCATTCTATACTTATCTCATCTCTCAATTTCCATGTTATCTAGTTATTCATCCTATAGGTTTAATAGAGAAGAGCACTAGAGAGGAAGAGGAATAAGAAGGATACGAGGAGGAATATGACTAGCAACTAAAAAAGGTAGGATAAATTTGATGAAGGTAAGAACTTGCTAATTGGATCCTCAAATATGCACATATATACCACGACCATTGTTTGTAGAATCCACAAACTAACAACATCTTTTGGTTGCCCTATTTGCCTCCACTGGGAGAGTCACGGTGGTGGGCGACCATACCTGTAAGGATCGTGACCTTCGGATCCGGTTTTCGGGATCGGACCTTGTAGTTCTAACCTTAGTGAGGGCGGAGGTTCTGAGTTGATTCGCGTCAGGACATCGAGACGCGTTTTAAGCGGCGTCCACCGTCGCAGACGCATTTCAAGATCTGCCACGTGGGTGCCACGTGGGCTGGTTTCGGGCCGCGAGGGTACGGCCCTGTCTTGTCGACCTGAACGGCGTCCACGTGTGTCGACGCCTTTCAGACTGCGACTCTGGATTTGTCAGAGTACGGCCCTGACATATTGTCTGAACGGCGTCTGCCTTGAACGACGCGTTTCAGAGTCTTGTCAGAGCAGCTGTCACATCAACTGAATGGCATCCGCGGATGTCGACGCGTTTTAGCCAGTCTCTGGTTAACCCCGCGAGCCCTCCTTCTTTCCCTCATTTTCTCCTCTCTTCCTCTCTTTCCCCTTCCGGCGAACTCGGCGGCGATCCTTCCTCCTCCCTCTTTTCCTCCCACCGTTTCATCTCTCCCTCCACTCCATCCTCTACCTAGCTCCTACCACTACCACCTCCACTTCCACTGCGGCGTTCTATTCTCCGGACGGCGGCCGACGTCACGGAGGAGCACGGACGACCACGGCGGTACCGGCGGCGGCGTGGGGTGAGTCGGGTGGACGGCTTGAAGCTCGGAGGCGTTTAAGTATCCGGTAGGGTGACGGTTCCCCTTAGCATCGCGTTTAGACCATGTTTACCCCGTTTAAGCTTGTTTGGATCTTTGGTTTTGGAGGGTAGAATGAGCATGTTTAGGAGTTCTTTTGATATTATGGAGGATTTCCATGAATGTGTTGCCTATGGATAGTATTATTCCTCTTTTCCCTCCGTTTTTGGGTGAATTTTGGGGTTGGAATGGGAGCCCTCGGGCTCAGGCGACTCTGGTTCTTGGGGCTGAAACACGTCGTGCATGGACGACGCCTTTTTGAAGGGCGTCGAGCCATCACGACGCCTTTTAGACAGGAATCGCCTGACAGAGAGTCTGCCAGTTCGGGAATTCTGGAACTAAAAGACGTCATGGGTGAACGACGCGTTTTCGAATGGCGTCGGTTAACCATGACGCCTTTTAAAGGCAGAAATTCCCTGAGTAAGGGCCTTGGAATTTCCGGATTTCGGTGTTAAATGGCGTCTGAGGATGTCGACGCCTTTTAAAAGGCGACCACTGGTGTCGACGCCTTTTAGGGCCAGATTCTGAAGACTGTTTTACATGAACCTGTATATGGAACTTGAATGGCGTCGACCTTGGGAGACGCGATTCAAGACAGAACCTCACTAATTCATGCCAGTAAAATGTGTTCATACTGTTAGACGGATAGTTATTGCATGTTTTAGTGTACCCGGTAGAGGTAGATTCTTCATGACCGAACGATGCTACATGTATGTTATACGATCGTGGACTTTTCACGTGACCGGATCGTACTTGTTGGGTTTTGTGTTACTGTGGACCTGGAGTGACATTGTAGCGCTTTATCACCCTGTGCTGGTGGGGGCGTGAGCACAGCGCCGGTGGGGGCGTGGGCGGGGTGACGCCTAGTGAGAGAGGGTCACCTGGTGAACCCCGGGGTCAGCTAGTACCGGTGTCGGAGTGGTACATTCGGAGAGTCACTCATGCTGAGGGAAGGAGTAGCCACCTGAGCCGGTTGGGCCGGAGTAGCTAGTTTGCTATCCGAGGGGTTACTGTTTGGTCTCAGCGGGTCGAGGTTTCTCCACCGTTGTTGTGTGGTTGGCGAGTTCTATCGAGACGACAGTTGTGGGTTTCCTAATCGGCTGGTTTATTATTATGCATGTTTATTATATTGCGATTGCATGTGATTTCACGTTAAGAATTAGGAATTGTACCTCTTGTGCTTATCACTTTACCGTTAGCTGTACCTTGCACTTGTGGGTGTGTGCGTGGGCAGTGGGGATCGAATGATCCCTACTGAGTCTTGTCTTTGAGACTCACCCCTCCTGCGGTTTTCAGGTAAGGACTCTCAGCAGACCTAGCGAGGAGAGTGCGGCCGTGAGTTGAGCACCGTCAGCAGTTGTTCCGGGGTATGCCCCGACGTAGTTGTGATTTTTATTTCTGGCCTGTACGTTTAATTATTTCCTTTATGTTGGAAAATGTAATTATTTGCTGTATCGAGTCGCATTGTAATAATTTTAATTCCTGCACTTTTACTTCTGTTCAATGCGATGTGAATGTTTAGCTTAGTTTATTATTTATCTCCCAGACTTGATTAGATCCTGGTTTGGTTCCAAATTAATGATTCGGTACCCATTTAGTAATCGGATCCCCGATTATAGGGTGGCGGGTCGTTACAGTTGGTATCAGAACATACGGTCTGGCAAATAAATAAATAACTAGGTTAAATATCATAAATCCGGCAAATAAATACATTATCCCGTACAGGCACGGCGGTAGCATAGGCTTTAGGAATCTAATTAGAACTTTTTTTGATTTTGTAATTGTAGGCGAGTAGATGGCTCCCAGAAGGAGGATGCCAGTTATTCGAGAGCAGGGAGATGTCCCTAGTGGGTCCGAGGCCGGGAGGCCGAGTGTTGAGCAGTTCATGGAGGCGATGATGGACACTATGGCTCGTTATCAGACACGAGACCCTAGTGAGAGTTCCAGTGCGCGGGGAGGGTCCACCGCTGCACTTGAGCGGTTTCTGAAGCTGAGGCCACCTCACTTCACCGGTCGTCCCGACCCTGACGAGGCCATCCACTGGCTTAGAGAGATAGAGAAGACTTTTGACACCATGGATTGTGCTGCAGTAGAGCGGACCCCGTTAGCTACCTTCATGCTGAAGGATAGTGCCTACGACTGGTGGACCACCTTGAAGAGTTTGTCCTACGAGGACAGGAGTCTTAGGGAAATTCCATGGGAGACATTTGTTAAGGAATTCAACGCACAGTATTTCCCTAGACATGTCCAGAGGGCCAAGGAGAGGGAGTTCATGGATCTGACGCAGGGGAGCATGACAGTACTTGAGTACCAGGCGAAGTTTGTTTCGCTAGGTCGGTTCGTGCCTTTCATATCTGGGGACGAGGAGCGTCGTACTGAGAGATTCGTAGACGGACTGAGGCTCAGCTTGAGGAACTTCGTGGCGTCTCACTGCTGCACGGATCTGGCTTCCGCGGTTAGATGTGCGGCAGCAGTGGAGGCTCAACAGAGCCAGTCGGCCCGGGAGAGAGGACTGGCTGCTCAGAGCCCAGTTCGTGGCAGGGGTAAGGCAGCGGCAGCAGCCCCTTCTATTGGATCGGGATCGTCGTCACTCGGCTCCCGATTCAGGAGATTCTTCAGAGGTGGTGGCAGCAGTAGTGGCAGTAGCGGCAGCAACAGGCCCGGGCAGGGTCAACAGAGTCAGTCTGTATCCAGTGCACCGCAGGGGCCAGCTCAGAGGCTTCCGGCAGTCTGTCAGCACTGTGGGGGTACCCATGGTGGGACTCAGTGTCCCACTCTTCCCAGGAGATGTTTCGCTTGCGGCCAGCAGGGCCACTTGGCGAGGCAGTGCCCGCAGGGGTATGGTCAGGGACATGGTTCAGGTGAGCAGAAGAAGCCAAGGACCCAGGGGCGAGTGCTAGCTATCACCAGGAGGGAGGCTCGCGCGTCCAACTTGGTGGAAGGTACACTTTCTGTCCTTGGGAACTCTGCACACGTATTGATTGATTCAGGTGCTTCGCATTCTTTTATTTCTGAGCAGTTCTTAGATATCCTTTCTGCGCCCGTTGTTGAGTTAGCTGATGGTTTGATGGTGGAGGTTCCTTCTGGAGACTATATGATATCTTATAATTGCTTGAGGAATGTTCCCTTGACCATTGAGGGTCATGTGCTCCCTGCCCAGTTGGTTATGCTTGCCATTCGAGACTTTGATGTCATCCTGGGTATGGATTGGTTGGAAGCCTTTTATGCAGAGGTGGACTGCCACAGGAAGAGGGTGCGATTCTCCATTCCGGACATCCCGACCTTCTTCTTCCAAGGTATTAGGCTTTCTTCCCGAGGTATTCTTATTTCTGCCTTTAAGGCACGTAGGTTGCTTGATGGTGGCTGTGAGGCTTTTCTTGCCTCTGTTGTTGTCTCTGATGTCCGGGATAGTCTCAGCCCTGGGGAGGTACCTGTTGTATGTGAGTTTATAGATGTTTTTCCTGAGGAGCTGCCTGGCCTTCCTCCTCAGCGAGAGGTCGAATTCACCATCGAGCTTGCACCAGGTACGACGCCCTTGTCTAAGGCCCCGTATCGGATGGCGCCAGCTGAACTCGCCGAGTTAAAGGCACAGTTGCAGGAGTTGCTGAATAAGGGTTTCATTCGCCCCAGTACATCTCCATGGGGTGCTCCAGTCCTGTTCGTTAGAAAGAAAGATGGTTCTCTGAGGTTGTGCATTGACTATAGGCAGCTGAACCAGGTAACGATAAAGAATAAATACCCACTTCCAAGAATTGATGATTTGATGGATCAGCTGCAGTCTGCGAAGGTATTTTCCAAGATCGACTTGAGATCCGGGTATTATCAGATGAGGATCCGGGATGTTGATATTATCAAGACGGCTTTCAGAACTCGGTATGGACATTATGAGTTTTTGGTTATGCCCTTTGGCTTGACCAATGCTCCGGCGGCCTTTATGGAGCTGATGAACCAAGTCTTCAGGACTTACCTGGATCAGTTTGTGGTTGTGTTTATTGATGATATTCTGATCTATTCTTCTTCTGAGGAAGAGCATGCCACCCATCTTCGGGCTGTATTGCAGGTCCTGAGGGAGCATCGACTTTATGCCAAGTTCAGTAAGTGTGAGTTTTGGCTAGACGAGGTGCATTTCCTTGGGCATGTTATTTCTGGCAATGGTATCGCAGTGGATCCAGCCAAGATCGAGGCAGTGATGGATTGGAACAGGCCGACTTCAGTAACTGAGATCAGGAGCTTTATGGGGCTTGCCGGTTATTACAGACGGTTTGTTCAGGGATTTTCTTCGATAGCAGCCCCCTTGTCGAGGTTGACTCGAAAGGGAGTTCGCTTTGTGTGGACCGAGGATTGTGAGCGGAGTTTTATTGAGTTAAAGACCCGTCTCACGACAGCCCCTGTTCTGGTGCTTCCATCTGGATCAGGTGGATTTGTGGTTTACTCTGATGTGTCCCGTCGAGGTTTGGGCGCAGCTCTAATGCAGCATGGCAGGGTAGTGGCTTATGCTTCTCGACAGCTGAAGAAGCATGAAGAGAACTATCCTACTCATGATTTGGAGCTGGCAGATGTGGTATTTGCACTCAAGATCTGGAGGCATTATTTATATGGGGAGAAATTCCAGGTTTTCACGGATCACAAGAGTTTGAAATATGTGTTCACTCAGAGGGATCTGAATTTGAGGCAGCGTAGGTGGATGGAGTTCATTAAAGATTATGACTTTGACCTTTCTTATCATCCGGGCAAAGCGAATGTAGTGGCAGACGCTTTGAGTCGGAAGACGGTCATGTCGTACCTTATGATTCAAGAGTGGAAATTATTCGAGCAAGTGGTGGAATCTTCTTTTAGGGTTCCACGTGATGATGACAGAGCCGTGCTGGTCAGTTTGACTGTGAGACCAGCTGTGTATCATGCAGTAATTGAGGCTCAGAGGGCAGATGTTGAGCTACCACAGATCCTCCAGAGGTCAGAGGTGGAGTTATGGGACGACGGTACGGTCAGGTTCAGAGGTAGGCTTTATGTTCCGACAGAGGAGGATGTGCGCAGATGTGTTCTTGATGAGGCGCACCGTTCGAGATATGCAGTGCATCCGGGCTCGACTAAGATGTATCATTGTTTGAGGAGGCACTTCTGGTGGCCCGGTATGAAGAAAGATGTGGCTGAATATGTGGCCAGATGCATGACTTGTCAGCAGGTCAAGGCCGAGCATCAGAGACCTGGTGGATTGCTACAGCCCTTGCCGATTCCAGAGTGGAAATGGGAGCATGTGACGATGGACTTTGTGATGGGATTGCCTACATCCCCTAGCAGGAGAGATGCCATCTGGGTCATCGTTGATCGGCTGACCAAGTCGGCACACTTCCTAGCTATCAGGAAGGACTGGTCAGTCGGCAAGCTGGCAAAGTTATTTGTAGACCGGATCATCTCTCTGCGCGGGGTGCCTTTGTCTATCGTATCAGATCGAGATCCAAGGTTTACTTCCAGATTCTGGAAGAGCTTTCAGCAGGCATTAGGCACTCAGTTGGCTTTCAGCTCAGCCTACCATCCCGAGACTGACGGACAGTCGGAGAGGACTATTCAGACCTTGGAAGATATGCTCAGAGCTTGTTGTCTAGACTGGGGAGGTTCTTGGGAGCAATACTTGTCCACAGTGGAATTTGCATATAACAACAGTTACCATTCCAGTATCGGCATGGCGCCTTACGAGGCTTTGTATGGGCGACCGTATTGATCTCCTGTATGTTGGTCTGAGATCGGTGAGAGGCAGATAGCAGGACCCGAATTAGTACAACTATATTGGGCATTTTTCCATCCTTGCTCGGATTGGGGAAACCGCATACCAGCTGGCCTTGCCGCCCAGTCTTGCAGGGGTGCACGATGTGTTCCATGTTTCCTTACTGAGGAAATATGTTCAGGATCCGTCCCATGTCCTGGACTTTTCAGAGTTGGAGGTCGTTGAGGACCTGTCCTTTCCAGAATATCCTGTTCGTATTGAGGATCGTAGAGAACAGGTGCTGCGAAACAAGATTGTACCGTTGGTCAAGGTGATTTGGCAGTACCGCTCCGGAGGTGAGGCAACCTGGGAGCGAGAGGATGAGATGCGGGAGCAGTTCCCTTACCTCTTTTCGTAAGTTTCCTTGTAAACTTGTATCCCTGTTTGACCTTGTTAATTTTAAGCAGTCAATTTCGGAGACGAAATTCTTTTAAGGGGGGGAGATTGTAAGGATCGTGACCTTCGGATCCGGTTTTCGGGATCGGACCTTGTAGTTCTAACCTTAGTGAGGGCGGAGGTTCTGAGTTGATTCGCGTCAAGACATCGAGACGCGTTTTAAACGGCGTCCACCGTCGCAGACGCATTTCAAGATCTGCCACGTGGGTGCCACGTGGGCTGGTTTCGGGCCGCGAGGGTACGGCCCTGTCTTGTCGACCTGAACGGCGTCCACGTGTGTCGACGCCTTTCAGACTGCGACTCTGGATTTGTCAGAGTACGGCCCTGACATATTGTCTGAACGGCGTCTGCCTTGAACGACGCGTTTCAGAGTCTTGTCAGAGCAGCTGTCACATCAACTGAATGGCGTCCGCGGATGTCGACGCGTTTTAGCCAGTCTCTGGTTAACCACGCGAGCCCTCCTTCTTTCCCTCATTTTCTCCTCTCTTCCTCTCTTTCCCCTTCTGGCGAACTCGGCGGCGATCCTTCCTCCTCCCTCTTTTCCTCCCACCGTTTCATCTCTCCCTCCACTCCATCCTCTACCTAGCTCCTACCACTACCACCTCCACTTCCACTGCGGCGTTCTACTCTCCGGACGGAGGCCGACGTCACGGAGGAGCACGGACGACCACGGCGGTACCGGCGGCGGCGTGGGGTGAGTCGGGTGGACGGCTTGAAGCTCGGAGGCGTTTAAGTATCCGGTAGGGTGACGGTTCCCCTTAGCATCGCGTTTAGACCATGTTTACCCCGTTTAAGCTTGTTTGGATCTTTGGTTTTGGGGGGTAGAATGAGCATGTTTAGGAGTTCTTTTGATATTATGGAGGATTTCCATGAATGTGTTGCCTATGGATAGTATTATTCCTCTTTTCCCTCCGTTTTTGGGTGAATTTTGGGGTTGGAATGGGAGCCCTCGGGCTCAGGCGACTCTGGTTCTTGGGGCTGAAACACGTCGTGCATGGACGACGCCTTTTTGAAGGGCGTCGAGCCATCACGACGCCTTTTAGACAGGAATCGCCTGACAGAGAGTCTGCCAGTTCGGGAATTCTGGAACTAAAAGACGTCATGGGTGAACGACGCGTTTTCGAATGGCGTCGTTTAACCATGACGCCTTTTAAAGGCAGAAATTCCCTGAGTAAGGGCCTTGGAATTTCCGGATTTCGGTGTTAAATGGAGTCTGAGGATGTCGACGCCTTTTAAAAGGCGACCACTGGTGTCGACGCCTTTTAGGGCCAGATTCTGAAGACTGTTTTACATGAACCTGTATATGGAGCTTGAATGGCGTCGACCTTGGGAGACGCGATTCAAGACAGAACCTCACTAATTCATGCCAGTAAAATGTGTTCATACTGTTAGACGGATAGTTATTGCATGTTTTAGTGTACCCGGTAGAGGTAGATTCTTCATGACCGAACGATGCTACATGTATGTTATACGATCGTGGACTTTTCACGTGACCGGATCGTACTTGTTGGGTTTTGTGTTACTGTGGACCTGGAGTGACATTGTAGCGCTTTATCACCCTGTGCTGGTGGGGGCGTGAGCACAGCGCCGGTGGGGGCGTGGGCGGGGTGACGCCTAGTGAGAGAGGGTCACCTGGTGAACCCCGGGGTCAGCTAGTACCGGTGTCGGAGTGGTACATTCGGAGAGTCACTCATGCTGAGGGAAGGAGTAGCCACCTGAGCCGGTTGGGCCGGAGTAGCTAGTGTGCTATCCGAGGGGTTACTGTTTGGTCTCAGCGGGTCGAGGTTTCTCCACCGTTGTTGTGTGGTTGGCGAGTTCTATCGAGACGACAGTTGTGGGTTTCCTAATCGGCTGGTTTATTATTATGCATGTTTATTATATTGCGATTGCATGTGATTTCACGTTAAGAATTAGGAATTGTACCTCTTGTGCTTATCACTTTACCGTTAGCTGTACCTTGCACTTGTGGGTGTGTGCGTGGGCAGTGGGGATCGAATGATCCCTACTGAGTCTTGTCTTTGAGACTCACCCCTCCTGCGGTTTTCAGGTAAGGACTCTCAGCAGACCTAGCGAGGAGAGTGCGGCCGTGAGTTGAGCACCGTCAGCAGTTGTTCCGGGGTATGCCCCGACGTAGTTGTGATTTTTATTTCTGGCCTGTACGTTTAATTATTTCCTTTCTGTTGGAAAATGTAATTATTTGCTGTATCGAGTCGCATTGTAATAATTTTAATTCCTGCACTTTTACTTCTGTTCAATGCGATGTGAATGTTTAGCTTAGTTTATTATTTATCTCCCAGACTTGATTAGATCCTGGTTTGGTTCCAAATTAATGATTCGGTACCCATTTAGTAATCGGATCCCCGATTATAGGGTGGCGGGTCGTTACAGTTGGTATCAGAGCATACGGTCTGGCAAATAAATAAATAACTAGGTTAAATATCATAAATCCGGCAAATAAATACATTATCCCGTACAGGCACGGCGGTAGCATAGGCTTTAGGAATCTAATTAGAACTTTTTTTGATTTTGTAATTGTAGGCGAGTAGATGGCTCCCAGAAGGAGGATGCCAGTTATTCGAGAGCAGGGAGATGTCCCTAGTGGGTCCGAGGCCGGGAGGCCGAGTGTTGAGCAGTTCATGGAGGCGATGATGGACACTATGGCTCGTTATCAGACACGAGACCCTAGTGAGAGTTCCAGTGCGCGGGGAGGGTCCACCGCTGCACTTGAGCGGTTTCTGAAGCTGAGGCCACCTCACTTCACCGGTCGTCCCGACCCTGACGAGGCCATCCACTGGCTTAGAGAGATAGAGAAGACTTTTGACACCATGGATTGTGCTGCAGTAGAGCGGACCCCGTTAGCTACCTTCATGCTGAAGGATAGCGCCTACGACTGGTGGACCACCTTGAAGAGTTTGTCCTACGAGGACAGGAGTCTTAGGGAAATTCCATGGGAGACATTTGTTAAGGAATTCAACGCACAGTATTTCCCTAGACATGTCCAGAGGGCCAAGGAGAGGGAGTTCATGGATCTGACGCAGGGGAGCATGACAGTACTTGAGTACCAGGCGAAGTTTGTTTCGCTAGGTCGGTTCGTGCCTTTCATATCTGGGGACGAGGAGCGTCGTACTGAGAGATTCGTAGACGGACTGAGGCTCAGCTTGAGGAACTTCGTGGCGTCTCACTGCTGCACGGATCTGGCTTCCGCGGTTAGATGTGCGGCAGCAGTGGAGGCTCAACAGAGCCAGTCGGCCCGGGAGAGAGGACTGGCTGCTCAGAGCCCAGTTCGTGGCAGGGGTAAGGCAGCGGCAGCAGCCCCTTCTACTGGATCGGGATCGTCGTCACTCGGCTCCCGATTCAGGAGATTCTTCAGAGGTGGTGGCAGCAGTAGTGGCAGTAGCGGCAGCAACAGGCCCGGGCAGGGTCAGCAGAGTCAGTCTGTATCCAGTGCACCGCAGGGGCCAGCTCAGAGGCTTCCGGCAGTCTGTCAGCACTGTGGGGGTACCCATGGTGGGACTCAGTGTCCCACTCTTCCCAGGAGATGTTTCGCTTGCGGCCAGCAGGGCCACTTGGCGAGGCAGTGCCCGCAGGGGTATGGTCAGGGACATGGTTCAGGTGAGCAGAAGAAGCCAAGGACCCAGGGGCGAGTGCTAGCTATCACCAGGAGGGAGGCTCGCGCGTCCAACTTGGTGGAAGGTACACTTTCTGTCCTTGGGAACTCTGCACACGTATTGATTGATTCAGGTGCTTCGCATTCTTTTATTTCTGAGCAGTTCTTAGATATCCTTTCTGCGCCCGTTGTTGAGTTAGCTGATGGTTTGATGGTGGAGGTTCCTTCTGGAGACTATATGATATCTTATAATTGCTTGAGGAATGTTCCCTTGACCATTGAGGGTTATGTGCTCCCTGCCCAGTTGGTTGTGCTTGCCATTCGAGACTTTGATGTCATCCTGGGTATGGATTGGTTGGAAGCCTTTTATGCAGAGGTGGACTGCCACAGGAAGAGGGTGCGATTCTCCATTCCGGACATCCCGACCTTCTTCTTCCAAGGTATTAGGCTTTCTTCCCGAGGTATTCTTATTTCTGCCTTTAAGGCACGTAGGTTGCTTGATGGTGGCTGTGAGGCTTTCCTTGCCTCTGTTGTTGTATCTGATGTCCGGGATAGTCTCAGCCCTGGGGAGGTACCTGTTGTATGTGAGTTTATAGATGTTTTTCCTGAGGAGCTGCCTGGCCTTCCTCCTCAGCGAGAGGTCTAATTCACCATCGAGCTTGCACCAGGTACGACGCCCTTGTCTAAGGCCCCGTATCGGATGGCGCCAGCTGAACTCGCCGAGTTAAAGGCACAGTTGCAGGAGTTGCTGAATAAGGGTTTCATTCGCCCCAGTACATCTCCATGGGGTGCTCCAGTCCTGTTCGTTAGAAAGAAAGATGGTTCTCTGAGGTTGTGCATTGACTATAGGCAGCTGAACCAGGTAACGATAAAGAATAAATACCCACTTCCAAGAATTGATGATTTGATGGATCAGCTGCAGTCCGCGAAGGTATTTTCCAAGATCGACTTGAGATCCAGGTATTATCAGATGAGGATCCGGGATGTTGATATTAGCAAGACGGCTTTCAGAACTCGGTATGGACACTATGAGTTTTTGGTTATGCCCTTTGGCTTGACCAATGCTCCGGCGGCCTTTATGGAGCTGATGAACCAAGTCTTCAGGACTTACCTGGATTAGTTTGTGGTTGTGTTTATTGATGATATTCTGATCTATTCTTCTTCTGAGGAAGAGCATGCCACCCATCTTCGGGCTGTATTGCAGGTCCTGAGGGAGCATCGACTTTATGCCAAGTTCAGTAAGTGTGAGTTTTGGCTAGACGAGGTGCATTTCCTTGGGCATGTTATTTCTGGCAATGGTATCGCAGTGGATCCAGCCAAGATCGAGGCGTTGATGGATTGGAACAAGCCGACTTCAGTAACTGAGATCAGGAGCTTTATGGGGCTTGCCGGTTATTACAGACGGTTTGTTCAGGGATTTTCTTCGATAGCAGCCCCCTTGTCGAGGTTGACTCGAAAGGGAGTTCGCTTTGTGTGGACCGAGGATTGTGAGCGGAGTTTTATTGAGTTAAAGACCCGTCTCACGACAGCCCCTGTTCTGGTGCTTCCATCTGGATCAGGTGGATTTGTGGTTTACTCTGATGTGTCCCGTCGAGGTTTGGGCGCAGTTCTAATGCAGCATGGCAGGGTAGTGGCTTATGCTTCTCGACAGCTGAAGAAGCATGAAGAGAACTATCCTACTCATGATTTGGAGCTGGCAGCTGTGGTATTTGCACTCAAGATCTGGAGGCATTATTTATATGGGGAGAAATTCTAGGTTTTCACGGATCACAAGAGTTTGAAATATGTGTTCACTCAGAGGGATCTGAATTTGAGGCAGCGTAGGTGGATGGAGTTCATTAAAGATTATGACTTTGACCTTTCTTATCATCCGGGCAAAGCGAATGTAGTGGCAGACGCTTTGAGTCGGAAGACGGTCATGTCGTACCTTATGATTCAAGAGTGGAAATTATTCGAGCAGGTGGTGGAATCTTCTTTTAGGGTTCCACGTGATGATGACAGAGCCGTGCTGGTCAGTTTGACTGTGAGACCAGCTGTGTATCATGCAGTAATTGAGGCTCAGAGGGCAGATGTTGAGCTACCACAGATCCTCCAGAGGTCAGAGGTGGAGTTATGGGACGACGGTACGGTCAGGTTCAGAGGTAGGCTTTATGTTCCGACAGAGGAGGACGTGCGCAGATGTGTTCTTGATGAGACGCACCGTTCGAGATATGCAGTGCATCCGGGCTCGACTAAGATGTATCATTGTTTGAGGAGGCACTTCTGGTGGCCCGGTATGAAGAAAGATGTGGCTGAATATGTGGCCAGATGCATGACTTGTCAGCAGGTCAATGCCGAGCATCAGAGACCTGGTGGATTGCTACAGCCCTTGCCGATTCCAGAGTGGAAATGGGAGCATGTGACGATGGACTTTGTGATGGGATTGCCTACATCCCCTAGCAGGAGAGATGCCATCTGGGTCATCGTTGATCGGCTGACCAAGTCGGCACACTTCCTAGCTATCAGGAAGGACTGGTCAGTCGGCAAGCTGGCAAAGTTATTTGTAGACCGGATCATCTCTCTGCGCGGGGTGCCTTTGTCTATCGTATCAGATCGAGATCCAAGGTTTACTTCCAGATTATGGAAGAGCTTTCAGCAGGCATTAGGCACTCAGTTGGCTTTCAGCTCAGCCTACCATCCCGAGACTGACGGACTGTCGGAGAGGACTATTCAGACCTTGGAAGATATGCTCAGAACTTGTTGTCTAGACTGGGGAGGTTCTTGGGAGCAATACTTGTCCACAGTGGAATTTGCATATAACAACAGTTACCATTCCAGTATCGGCATGGCGCCTTATGAGGCTTTGTATGGGTGACCGTGTCGATCTCCTGTATGTTGGTCTGAGATCGGTGAGAGGCAGATAGCAGGACCCGAATTAGTACAGCAGTGTGCTGAGATTGTCAGGTTAGTTCGGCAGAGGTTGACCGCAGCGCAGAGTAGGTAGAAGAGTTATGCTGACATCCGACGGAGACCGCTTGAGTTTGAAGTTGGGGACCACGTGTTTCTCCGAGTCTCACCCTCCAAGGGTGTAATGAGATTCGGGAAGCGAGGCAAGCTGAGTCCGCGCTATATTGGGCATTTTTCCATCCTTGCTCGGATTGGGGAAACCGCATACCAGCTGGCCTTGCCGCCCAGTCTTGCAGGAGTGCACGATGTGTTCCATGTTTCCTTACTGAGGAAATATGTTCAGGATCCGTCCCATGTCCTGGACTTTTCAGAGTTGGAGGTCGCTGAGGACCTGTCCTTTCCAGAATATCCTGTTCGTATTGAGGATCGTAGAGAACATGTGCTGCGAAACAAGATTGTACCGTTGGTCAAGGTGATTTGGCAGTACCGCTCCGGAGGTGAGGCAACCTGGGAGCGAGAGGATGAGATGCGGGAGCAGTTCCCTTACCTCTTTTCGTAAGTTTCCTTGTAAACTTGTATCCCTGTTTGACCTTGTTAATTTTAAGCAGTCAATTTCGGGGACGAAATTCTTTTAAGGGGGGGAGATTGTAAGGATCGTGACCTTCGGATCCGGTTTTCGGGATCGGACCTTGTAGTTCTAACCTTAGTGAGGGCGGAGGTTCTGAGTTGATTCGCGTCAAGACATCGAGACGCGTTTTAAACGGCATCCACCGTCGCAGACGCATTTCAAGATCTGCCACGTGGGTGCCACGTGGGCTGGTTTCGGGCCGCGAGGGTACGGCCCTGTCTTGTCGACCTGAACGGCGTCCACGTGTGTCGACGCCTTTCAGACTGCGACTCTGGATTTGTCAGAGTACGGCCCTGACATATTGTCTGAACGGCGTCTGCCTTAAACGACGCGTTTCAGAGTCTTGTCAGAGCAGCTGTCACATTAACTGAATGGCGTCCGCGGATGTCGACGCGTTTTAGCCAGTCTCTGGTTAACCACGCGAGCCCTCCTTCTTTCCCTCATTTTCTCCTCTCTTCCTCTCTTTCCCCTTCCGGTGAACTCGGCGGCGATCCTTCCTCCTCCCTCTTTTCCTCCCACCGTTTCATCTCTCCCTCCACTCCATCCTCTACCTAGCTCCTACCACTACCACCTCCACTTCCACTGCGGCGTTCTACTCTCCGGACGGCGGCCGACGTCACGGAGGAGCACGGACGACCACGGCGGTACCGGCGGCGGCGTGGGGTGAGTCGGGTGGACGGCTTGAAACTCGGAGGCGTTTAAGTATCCGGTAGGGTGACGGTTCCCCTTAGCATCGCGTTTAGACCATGTTTACCCCGTTTAAGCTTGTTTGGATCTTTGGTTTTGGGGGGTAGAATGAGCATGTTTAGGAGTTCTTTTGATATTATGGAGGATTTCCATGAATGTGTTGCCTATGGATAGTATTATTCCTCTTTTCCCTCCGTTTTTGGGTGAATTTTGGGGTTGGAATGGGAGCCCTCGGGCTCAGGCGACTCTGGTTCTTGGGGCTGAAACACGTCGTGCATGGACGACGCCTTTTTGAAGGGCGTCGAGCCATCACGACGCCTTTTAGACAGGAATCGCCTGACAGAGAGTCTGCCAGTTCGGGAATTCTGGAACTAAAAGACGTCATGGGTGAACGACGCGTTTTCGAATGGCGTCGGTTAACCATGACGCCTTTTAAAGGCAGAAATTCCCTGAGTAAGGGCCTTGGAATTTTCGGATTTCGGTGTTAAATGGCGTCTGAGGATGTCGACGCCTTTTAAAAGGCGACCACTGGTGTCGACGCCTTTTAGGGCCAGATTCTGAAGACTGTTTTACATGAACCTGTATATGGAGCTTGAATGGCGTCGACCTTGGGAGACGCGATTCAAGACAGAACCTCACTAATTCATGCCAGTAAAATGTGTTCATACTGTTAGACGGATAGTTATTGCATGTTTTAGTGTACCCGGTAGAGGTAGATTCTTCATGACCGAACGATGCTACATGTATGTTATACGATCGTGGACTTTTCACGTGACCGGATCGTACTTGTTGGGTTTTGTGTTACTGTGGACCTGGAGTGACATTGTAGCGCTTTATCACCCTGTGCTGGTGGGGGCGTGAGCACAGCGCCGGTGGGGGCGTGGGCGGGGTGACGCCTAGTGAGAGAGGGTCACCTGGTGAACCCCGCGGTCAGCTAGTACCGGTGTCGGAGTGGTACATTCGGAGAGTCACTCATGCTGAGGGAAGGAGTAGCCACCTGAGCCGGTTGGGCCGGAGTAGCTAGTGTGCTATCCGAGGGGTTACTGTTTGGTCTCAGCGGGTCGAGGTTTCTCCACCGTTGTTGTGTGGTTGGCGAGTTCTATCGGGACGACAGTTGTGGGTTTCCTAATCGGCTGGTTTATTATTATGCATGTTTATTATATTGCGATTGCATGTGATTTCACGTTAAGAATTAGGAATTGTACCTCTTGTGCTTATCACTTTACCGTTAGCTGTACCTTGTACTTGTGGGTGTGTGCGTGGGCAGTGGAGATCGAAGGATCCCTACTGAGTCTTGTCTTTGAGACTCACCCCTCATGCGGTTTTTTGGTAAGGACTCTCAGCAGACCTAGCGAGGAGAGTGCGGCCGTGAGTTGAGCACCGTCAGCAGTTGTTCCGGGGTATGCCCCGACGTAGTTGTGATTTTTATTTCTGGCCTGTACGTTTAATTATTTCCTTTCTGTTGAAAAATGTAATTATTTACTGTATCGAGTCGTATTGTAATAATTTTAATTCCTGCACTTTTACTTCTGTTCAATGCGATGTGAATGTTTAGCTTAGTTTATTATTTATCTCCCAGACTTGATTAGATCCTGGTTTGGTTCCAAATTAATGATTCGGTACCCATTTAGTAATCGGATCCCCGATTATAGGGTGGCGGGTCGTTACAATACCTCTAGCTCCTCGCATGTTTTTTTTACTAATGTATGAGTGGCACACAATTCAAGCCTTTGTATCTTTGAATTTTCTCTTAATTTCATGATTTTTCAATTTCAAAATCTCTCTCGATTATTCCTTCTCTCTCTAGAACTTTTCCACCCTCTCTGCAAACTAAATTTTAGTCCATCCACATCTGACCACTTTTTTATGCATATCAATCTCAGGGGATCATTTGTTACAATAAGCGTAGTTCTACATGTCTTACACAGCGACAAGAATTTTTTCTCTTTTGGTCATCCATCTCCAATGTATTATAAATTCCATCAACATGGGTAATTTGAAAGAATAACAAATGGCACAAGTTCACTCCAAGGATGATATACGCTACTTAAAAGGGAATTTAATGTATTTCATGTTGTTAATGTTATACTCTGGGTATGTGTACTTCATGATGTTAATTTAATACTCTCACTCTTACTCTCTCTCACAAGCTTTAATATATCTAAGGATATCACTTTCATACTATGATTATATTGTAGAGTGACAAAATCATTAATATATTATGATTTACCTTTGTTTGAACACATTACATACACTGTCTTAGGTTGTCTACCTCTACGTGTGTTCATTGATTCCAAAATGATGATCAATGATGTATATAAATTCGAACCTTTCACCCATGCACTATGTTTTAATAAACTTTCAATCCATCATATCACATGTACAACAATCCTAGAATTGCATTTTAATGTGCGTTTGCACGTACGTTTCAACTAGTCTACACTTAACATTTGCAATGCAGGTCCATTAATATGCGTATAAAAAGATGTTGGGATGTTACTATACACTCAGTCCCTTGGCAGACTTAGTCATATAATAATGTTATCCATCATGTAAAAGTGGTATATACCCCTATAAATTATAACGTTTTGTATATTCCTCACTTTCACATAATGTTACTCCTGACATCTTCCGAAAAGTTACAATCATATCCTTCTATGAAAACGTAATGAACTCCATATGAATATGTTAGAAATATTTCATCAATTTTGGTAAAGTCAAAGGTACATCTATAACAATTGAATGAATTTAAGAGTACACATGCAAAAATATCTAAATATTTTTACATATCTAATTAGAGTTTATAGCATTTTGATAGAAAGGGTATATTCATAATTTTTTCAAGAGGTGAAAAATACCTATAACAATATGTGAAAGCCAAAGGTATACACACACAAAAATCCTACTTGAGAATGCTCTCTTCCTGTGCATCAGATAGCTATCTATTTGTGCGTGCACGACCACAAAGCTCTTATAACACAATGCTACGGCATGCCTTCTGCGAGGCACACCACCAGAGCTCCCAAATCATGTCAATCAGCTAATTTCATGGCATTAAAGATTAAAACTAAGCCACATTAAAGATTAAAAGTAAGCCACCAACGTTAAGCCATTACTATTAAAGATCAAATTAATCTTGTAAACTGCTATCTCATGGGAAGTCAATAACCTTCCCACAATATGTATCATGTGAAAGGATTTTTGTAAATATTCTTATATATTCTCCTGCAAGCGATGTATTTATATATGTGCACTTGCCTCCTACACCTTGTTATAAATATGTTTGATATCTTTAGAAAAGTTACAGTTATACTCTTCCGTCAAAATATTGTGAACTTTAAGCAAGTATGCTATGAAAATTCCATCAATTCTAATGAACCCAATTATAAATATACAAAAAACTCGAATCTTTTCGGCATATTCTGTTAGAAATTACACCATTTTGACAAGAAAGGTATAACCACAAATCTTTTATAGATGTTAGGGAATTATAAAGATGTTAGGGATATATCAAAGAAATAGATATAAATGCAATAGTTTACAATAACATACATACAAAAATCTCTTATATCAAATAAGTTTACTTCCTATTGGCGAATAGCTAGGAGAGAGATCAAGGGTTCTTTGTGGATATAATATTAGATGCATCCTATGTCTACACTGAATTTGACATGTTGACATTCTTAGATAAAATGGTCCAACGTGTTAATATCCTTGATTATATAAAATAAAATTATAATGACAAGAATACAATGTTTTATGCTTACAATTATCCTATCAAATGAGATTTGAGCACTAGACAACTTAATCACTCAGAATCCATATCTTCTTATATGTTTTTAGAAAAGTTCATTTTTAAGTATCAATTTTAGACATGTCTGAATGTTACCTTAGCATCATGTTTTCCCAAAGGTGCTATTTGCTTATTTGATTTGATAGGATAAAACACTACAGAATACAAATATGATATTTTATAAGATTTTACAATATTTATAGCCCCAAAGTTAAATCTTTTGCTTCTTTAGGCTTCCGGCACTCTGCTAGAGTCCTTGTGGATCTTCATGTGTAAGACTCTAATTATATACAATTGAACTAATAGAAATACTTGTTGCAATGCTCCCTACGCATTGCAGCTACAACCATCACGCAGTCGGCTCAGATGTTGCAGGTCTTTTAATATAGCAATTGCACACCATTTGATCTACCAATTAGATGGCAGCAAGCGCACATAATCATAATACTACATGGGTGTCAATATCTGGGCCAATTTGGAGTAGTTTTTGCAGACCTAGGCCGATAAAATTTGTCAAAAAAAATTGTTCTCGTGGCTTGATGTACTTGTTGGGCCATAGTGCCTAAAAATTCATGAGACTTGGTAAGAAAGGAGGGAGTTTATGAAGAGAGAGAGAGAGAGAGAGAGAGAGAGAGAGAGAGAGAGAGAGAGAGAGAATTGCCTGATGACACTTGGGAAAATGATATACTAGATGTCGCACGCTTGGGGACATGATCTAAGATCCTATATAAATACAAGTCTCCTTGCATGTGTGGACCACTTTTCATACACATATACACATCCACTAACAGGGGCTCTGATTTTTGAGGTATTGTAGCACCTCCAGTGCTCAAAAAATCATGAAGGTTAAAGCCTAGTGGGATAGGATCTATAGCAAAAAATGAAAAAGCCATCTAGTCATCTGATTGGATGGCATAGGCACGTCCACACAACTAGAGGGGGTTGCATTCATGTAATGCATGCTTATGTGGACCAATGGAGTTGCTCATTACAATTTGACTTAGTTTGCTTCAATGCCTTGCTACCAAGGTTCGCTGACTCGATAAGTCGGACCGACTCGGATCTCCCATGATGCGGTACGAGTCGGGTTGACTTGTGCCGACTCATGCCATCTCGTACGAGTCGCATGGTCAAATCGTACAGACTCGGTCGAGTCGCATCAACTCGGGTTCGTCCTGATCGTACATGCTGGTGAGGTTTATGGAATTCTCTCATTTTCTTCTTAGGCTATGGCTGATCGAAATTGTCCCTGCCACATTGTAGTCTGACTTAGTGCAACAGGGGGGGGGGAGGGTTACCATTTAAGATAATTGCAACACTTTCACATTGCTGTCTAATCTTTAAGATTGGATGCCCCATCTTGGTGCCATAAAACAATCAAGGATTCTTCAAGCTTGTCTGTTTTATCGTCCGATAACCATTTAGCGTAAGGAAAAAGATCACGGGCCACAAGCTGTACTGTGCGGTGCAGCAGACACATTGTGCACCAAGTCCTACTCATGGATGGTAGGTTGTATCTGACTAAAGATGTCAATATTGGAGAGTAGGTAGCCATGATCAAAGTATAGTAGTAAAATTTTTTCGTAAGTATAAGCCTATAACATATCATACTTGTCGTTTGAAATTACTCTATTATTTATACCCCTGCAGTATACAAAAACATTGCATGTACATGCTCAGGATCATATACCATTTGATTTAGGATAGAAATGATTGATTTGCCTTCAGATTTTGCACTGATTTTTTGTATACGTACTTTACAATCTTCAAAATTTGTACTTATGCTTTCGGATAACTGTTAAAGTCTTGAATGTATATTAGTCATGTTTGTCCTTAAAATTTAAATGGTGTTTGTCGAGAATGCGGACATGCATGCAACGGTTTCATAGAATATAAGGATATCCAAATATATTTTTAAGATTATAAATATAAATCTGATAAATTGCAGGAGGCATGTTTTCAAAAAATTCCAATAGAGTATTGATCGAAATCATCCCCTAAAACGTTCAACCACTAACATCTATATTATAAGACTAAAATAGAGTTCTTATTTTCCACTAAAATTAAAATTAGGACACGTGGCAGAGAATCTCTCTCTTTATGAAGAATTATTAAAATATAATTTCTATTTTCTATATCTCTTTATGAAGAATAATTAAAACAGAGTTCCTATTTTTCCGTCAAAACTAAAACCTATTTATTCAAATTTGATACTTTACCCTGAGAATTGGACATATAACTAATTTAGTTATAAAAGTAGGTCTTAATTTCTCCCATTGTAGTTTTGGAGGAGACTGCTTAGTTCTTATTGTGGCAAATAAGGAAGGTAGATGTGGTGTTGGCTCAACTTATGGATTGAACTTACTGTGACCCATGACATAAATCCTCGCTTATAGTTTGGTTGAATCCTTACTCATCATTTAATGCTCCAACACCTCACCTAAACTTGGTCTCTCTGTACTCATCTTTTTGTGTCTATCTTTCTAATGTTGGGTTCTCGGGTTTCTCTGGATCGCATAATGCAGCGGAAAATAAAATAATTAAAACAACGATCTATTCCCGTTTCGAATAACCAAAATCGATAATCGGATTATCGATTCTTACCGTACGCGGATTCGAATTTACGACCAATCGGTTCTATCGGTGTGACACCGCAAGCTGCGCAAGCGTCCGGCCTCTAGCGGAATCCACGCGATCCTCCTCGCGGTGGATATCCTTATAGTTCCTCGTTCTTTACAGCCCACGAAGCCTCCGCCGTTCGCCGCAACGATCGCTGCAACGCATGGACGATTTCCCGTCGAACGGGAATCAGAGAAGTGGTAGAGCAGACCCGGGGATTCGGGCTCGTCTGGGTGCCAAAGAGAGAGAGGAAGAGAGAAGGGGGCGACTAGGGTTAGCAGTAGTCTGGCCTGCTCAGCTTGTTCGCTACATTTTATACTAACCGCACGATTTTTCATAAAAACTCCTGGTTAATATAAAACCTACTTATTTATCTATCGTCTTGAGAATCATTTGCGTGTGACCATCTAAGTCCAATAACCAGTCCGGTTAATGACCCAATAAGACTAGTGACTCCTTACTAGCCTGATTAATCAATCAATAACTCATATTAATTAATTAATCAATCGAATCAATGTCGCACATCAAATTCGATCGGACCTCCGATCACGTTGGGTGCCAAGCAACACAGCGTGAACCCGAAAGGTATCGGAGTTAAGTAACCCACTCTTGGAACCTTTGCGCCGACAGTTATCGTGTGAATATAATCCTTCATTCATACAATGCTCTCGAGTCAACTCAGGATATGGTGTATTGTCAAACCCTAACCGGTCGACTCATTTGGATCGGATGCTGCCGAATAATATCGGAAACTCTTTTCCCGATATTATCGTCCGTCCTGGCCAGAGACTTCTGCGCATCCTTCCTAGAGCATTATCTCTTTAAGTACCGAGAGTGAATGATTCCTTATTGATACTCAATTCCCTTCGACGATATTCCGTTGTACCCGATCCTTGGCTGTTTAGAATCCCGTAGTTAGAGATTTATAAACCAAGGTCAAAGCACAGAAATCCACTGACAATGTGTCCTTGGTGTCGCAGGTCCGAAAACCATCCACGCAACTGCGACAATAGAATCAAGGTGGTTGACAGTGAGGTACTATACCATCCAGTGATTCAGTCGGATCAGTTCAGTAAACTCATTCTCTAATGAGCACCTACAGATTCACCTTAGTGTCTCCACACAAGTGACTATGAGATCAGTCACCCTCATCTTATGAACGGGAGTAATCTGTATTAGTCTAACCGGATATCCGATGTCCTTTCGGATATCCTCCGACTAGAAACTATTAAGAATATGTGTGTTTAAGTGATCAGTCTCATTAGTATGATCTCATCATAATCTGATCACTATCGCACATATTCACGGACTTCATTATGAGAAGATAACAATACGAATTACACATAATTAATATTATGCCATTTATATTAATAAACGAACGAGATTTACATAGTCAGATTAGCTTGTAGGCCACCTAAGACTAACATCTAATACAATCTTTAATTGGAAATTAAGGTCCATTTTTTAATGTCTACCTGCAGTATGGTTAGATGCATAAACTAATGCACTTCAAATAAGAAGTCCCAATATTCTTAAATACTGGTACATGAAGTGAATGAACAATTCTTTCCCGTGCAAATGTGGTGTTGGCCGCTCTTAGGAGGCGGATTTAATGGTAAAACATACTAGTAAACATACACTTGCAATGCATATTAAATTAAAATAAATATATAATTATAAAATAATAGAAGATATTCAGCATATTTCATCTCTCTAGAGAAAATATGAACTAACCATTCATCTTCTTATTGACTTCAGTTATAATGAATTAGTTAGCATTTGATTCTATAATCCCCAAGGATCATGCTGCTTGTAACTAGCTCACCTAACACTCACCCCTTTCTAACATGCCTTTCCTAATATGTCTTTCTCAACATCTCTACTTTCCTCTCATATCTTTTAAAGAAGAGTTAGGCCTAGGTTTGGTAATAGAATGAGAAAAAGTAGGATAAGAGTGCACAGTCAGTGTAGAGTGTATCTTCTAATTTTAATTTTAATTTAACTTAATAAGTCAAATATTATTTTATATCAAATAAAAAATTCTTATGTTTTGATAATTAAGTAGACTTTGAGTAAAGAAAGAATAAGAATTAGAATAAATGCCCACTTGCCATAAATATCACTTATTCTGCCACAAATGAAGATTGGAATCTGTACTCACACAATTTGCTGGAATATAGATTCTAGCCTTTTTCTCAATTTATCCGGGACTAGGATCTTTTTTTTTTTCCAGGCTACCAAATTAAAATTTAAATCTTTTAGAATCTAAACTCTCTTCCAACTTTTATTCTTGGTTGTTCCGTTACCCCTCTTTCTCTCTCTATATATATATCTTACTCACTCACACCCACCCAGCCACCCCACGTGGTGCATGGAACATTGTTCCATCTTTCCCCTAATCTAATTGGTGTTCTTAAAAACATCAAAGAAGTTTAATTTTTTATTCTAATTTCTAGCAATCTTTAGATCTATTAGAGTTCTTTGTGGAATTCCCATCTTATGACCACTTTAGATCTATTAGATGTCATATGTAAGACCTACATATATATAAAACAAAGTTCTCTGGTGCCATGTGTCAACACCAGAATTGTCTATTTTCCTCCTAAATTCTCTCTCTCTCTCTCTCTTTCTTGTCCCTATTAATGTCTATGTCTCCTATTAATTCTCTCTCTCCTCCTCTTTCTCATTAATTGTCTCTCTCACCATCACTTTCTCCTCCTCTCTCATTAATTCTCTCCCTCTCCCTCTCTCTCTTTCCCTATGTATTATTATTATTATTATTCTCTTTTAGATTTTTCTCTCTCCATGTTAATATTTCTATCTCCTATTTTTTTGTCCTCTATTATAATTATTGTTGTTGTTGTTGCAATTTCTTGAAATAATAATATCTAATTTTAAATTATTATTATTATTGTTATTATGGTATTTTTATGAGATAATAATAACATTCTTATTATTAAAAAATAATATAAAAATGATAGTTTCATTGGATAATGATAACTAATTTTGATATTTTTATTATTATTATCTTTCTCCTCTTTCACATTTTTTTTCTTTCCCTATTAATATTTTTATCTCTAATTTTTCTATCCCCTATTATTATTGTTGTTGTTGTTGTTGTTGTTATTGTTGCAATCTCTTGAGATAATAATAACTAATTTTGACATCATCGTCGACATTATTATTATTATTAGGGTAGTGTTATAAGATAATAATAAAGAATTTTGATATTATTATTATTATTATTATTATTAATGAGACCAGTCTTTCTCTCACTTTTCTTACTCATATTATTATTATTGTTGTTGTTGTTGTTATTGTTATTGTTATTAGTATTAATATTGTGACAATCTTTTGAGATACTCAACTCAACTCAACTTAGCAAAGCCTTAATCCCAAATAATTGGGGTCGGCTATATGGATTCTTTGTTTTCACTCTAAATGATTTTGGGCTATCTCTTTTGAAAGGTTTAAAGTTTCCAAATCATATTGTACTATCCTCTTCCAAGTTAATCTAGGTCTACTTTTCTTCTCCTCTTCTATCCTAATATGCTCCACTTTTCGAACTGAAACCTCTCTAGGCCTGCGCCTAACATGCCCAAACTATCTCAGTCTCCCGTCTCTCAATTTATCCTCAATTGGTACCACTCCTATCTTTTCTCTAATATACTCATTATGAATTTTATCTAGCCTAGTTTGCCCGCACATCCACCTTAACATTCTCATCTCGGCAACACTCATCTTGGAGACATGTTGCCCCTTCATCGCCCAACACTCACTACCATATAACATTGCAGGTCTTATCGTCGTATGATAGAATTTTCCTTTCAGCTTCGTTGGAATCTTGCGGTCACACAAGACTCCCATGGCAAGTCTCCACTTCAACCATCCTGCTTTAATCCTATGGCTAACATCCTTATCGCACCCTCCGTCTTCTTTGAGAATCGAACCAAGATATTTGAAATTAGTGCTTTGGGGTATTGCCATCCCATCCAAGTTAACTCTCTCTTTTTCGGCTATCTGACCTTCACTAAATTTACAATGCATGTATTTTGTCTTAGTTCTACTTAACCTGAAACCTTTAGACTCTAAGGTGCTCCTCTAAAACTCTAGTTTTCTATTAACTACGGAATGTCATCTTGTATATCTTTTGTTAAATCATCCACAACTAATGCGAAAATGTAAGGACTTATTGCTGATCCTTGATGCACTCTAATAGAAATAGAAAAATCTCTCGTTTTCCCTCCGACCGTGCGAACAGTAGTAGTTGCTCCTTCATACATGTCTTTTAATACTTGTATATACGTAGTAGATACTCTCTTGCGCTCTAACACCCACCATAAGACATCTCTTGGAACTCTATCATAGGCCTTCTCCAAATCGATGAACACCATATGTAGATCTTTTTTCAAATCTCTATATTTCTCTATCAAGCTCCTGATGAGAAAGATAGTTTACATAGTTGATCGACCTGGCATAAAGCCGAATTGATTAGCCGAGATAGTTGTGTTTGAATGTAAACGATGTTCCATAACTCTTTCCCACATCTTCATAGTATGACTCATGAGCTTAATTCCTCTATAATTTAAGCAATCATGGATGTCTCCTTTGTTTTTAAAAATATGTACAAGAGTACTCTTCCTCCATTCATTTGACATTTTCTTAGATACTAGGATCTTGTTAAACAGTCAGGTCAATCATTCCATTCCAACATCTTCTAAACATTTCCACACTTCAATAGGAATTCTATCAAGGCCACAAGTTTTACCTACTTTCATCCTCTTTAATACTTCCTTGACTTCCGAAAATCTAATCCTCCTAGTATAGTTCACATTATACTATGTTGTACATTCTATGCCTACTATATTTCTACTATAATTATCATTAAAAAGATTGTCAAAATAGCTTCTCTTCCTTTCTCTGATGTCCACATCTTTCACCAACACATTTCCTTCACTATCCTTGATGCACCTAACTTGGTTAAGATCTCGACACCTTTTCTTTCTTATCCTTACCAATCTATAAATATCTTTTCCCCTTTCCTTGGTTCCAAGTTTCTCATACATCTTTTCAAAGGCCTGGGATCTTGCCCTACTAACAACCTTTTTTGCTTCATTTTTTGTTATCTTATATTGTTCATAAGCCTCATTATTATCACACTTTGGCAATCTTTTATACAATTCTCTTTTACTCTTCACTGCCTTTTGTACCTCCTCATTCCACCACTACCTCTCCTTCGCAGGTGGGCTATGTCCTTTAGACTTTTCGAGTACTTTTCCAACTACTTTTATAATATTTGAGGCCATATATATCCATATAGTATTGGCGTCCAAATCCGACTTCCAATCACCCATATGAAGAAGATCATTATTAAACATCACTTGCTTCATCCATTTTAATTTTCACCACTTTGTTTTAGCAGCAGTCTTCCTTCTAAACGTATCCGACCACCTCTTGATCTTAATATCTAAGACTACTAACCTGTGTTGACTTGTTAAGGCCTCTTCGGGGATAACTTTGCAATCCTTGCATAAAGCGCGATTTATTTTCCTTGTGAGAAGGAAGTCAATTTTACTTCTATTTTGTCCACTTTTAAAGGTCATTAGATGAGATTCTCTTTTTATAAAATAAGTATTTGCTAGTATAAGGTCGTAGGCCATAGCAAAATTGAGGATACTTTTTCCCTCCTCATTTTTAGTCCCAAAGTCAAAACTTCTATGAACTTTTTCATAACCCTGACGTTCACTTCCTATATGTCCATTGATGTAACGACCCGCCACCCTATGATCGGAAATCCGGTCACTAAATAGGTGTCGAATCATTATCCACAGTCTCACACCCGGATCTCATACACACGTCTGGAGGAGTATGCGTTAAACAAGGCTAAATATAACAATCACACGGACTTCAAGGAAATTACAAGTGCGCAGGAAGGAAATTAATAATGTACGTACACAGTCCAACAATAATTACATAGTCCAAGGAATTAAATAAGTATAGGCAGAAGCAAAGTACAACGACATTGGGGCATACCCCGGAACTGAGATAGCTGCTGGTCCGCACACCAAGGAGAACACCACACGCCGCCACTCGCCAAGAGGTCCACACCTGAAACCGCCCCCTGCCTCCCACTCACACACCCACAAGTGCAATAACACAGATACAGGTAAATTAAGCAAGTAAAGCTATAATACACTACTCCTAAATCTCGATATAAACCACATGCATTCGAAATGTAACATGCATAGCTCTAGAATCATTCTACCAAGGAGCCTACAACCAGTGTCTCGGCAAACCACGCCAACCACACAATCGAAAGTGGGAACACACCAACTGCTCAACTGAAAGTGGGAAATACGCCAATTGCTCAACCGAAAGTGGGAAATACGCCAACTGCTCAATCGAAAGTGGGAAACACCGACCCTCTGAGACCAAACAGTAACCCCTCGGATAGAACGCTAGCTACTCTGGCCCAACTGGCTCAGGTGGTTACTCATTCCTTCAGCACGAGTGACACTTCACAGGTACCACTCCGACACCGGTACTAGCTAACCCCGGGGTTCACCAGGTGACCCTCTCTCACTAGGCGTCACCCCGCCACTGCTCCCACCGGCGCTGTGTCCCACCCACACTGACACAGGGTGACAAAGCGCTACAATTGTCACTCTAGATCCACAGTCGCACGAAACACAACACAGTGCGATCCAGTCACGTAAAAAGCCCACGGTCGCACAAAACACAACGCAGTGCGATCCGGTCACAAAGAAATCCTCATCCTCGAGTACAATTTAAAGCATGCATTGATTGAACTATCTAACAGTGTAAACACATATTAATAGCATGAATTAATGTGATTCTGTCTTGAATCGCGTCGCCCAAGGCCGACGTTATTCAAGCCTCCTAAACTGGTTCATGTGAAATCTGGCCCTCAGAAATGGCCTAAAATGCGTCGTCTCAGGTAGCCGCCTTTTGAAAGGGGTCGATGTCCCTCGTCGCCTGATAGCGCCCGAAGCAGGGACATGCTATGGTTGATTCATGTAAAACGCGTCGTCCTGGGAAGTCGCCTTTTGAAAGACGTCGCTGTCTCTAGACGCCATTCAACACAGAAATCTATTCTAAAAGAAACCATTTCTGGGATATTTCTGCCTAAATGGCGTCGTCCTAGCGCGACATCATTTAGGGCCAGAAACCGGTTTCTTGCAATTCGACCCGATGGTCTCCTTTTAACCCCAAATTCTCCCCAAAACGCCCAAGAAGGGGAAAATGAAGAGGGAAACCAAACCACCATAAATCCTCATGCATAAAAACCACCATTTCCATCAAGAAAACCCCTTAACATGCTCATTCTACCCCAAAACCCCACACACACATCAAGCTCCACAACGGGAAACACGGATGAAATAACCACAATACATGCAAGGTTCGTCCCCCTACCGGTTATTTGAACTCCTCCTGGCTCTGTGCCGCCGAACCGCCGCACCACAGACCGCCGCCAGTACTTCCAAGGACGTCGTCACTCCGCCGGGACGTCGGCCGCCGCCCAGAGAATGAAGCGCCGCGAAGGAAGTGGTGGTGGTAGTGGTGAGAGGTTGAGAGGTATTGGAGTGGTGGAAGAGGAAGAAAAGGGAGGGAAGGGAAAAGGAGGGATCGGAGGGGGCAGAGAGAGGGAAGAGAGAGAGTGAGAGGGAGAAAATGAGAGAAAGGAGGGAAGGCTCACGGGGTCAATCTGAAACAGGGTAAAACGCGTCGTGCGAGACAGACGCCTATCAGATGACAGGACGGGCCGTACTCTGACAGTGTCTGAAATGCGTCGCCCAAGGCCGACGCCGTTCAGACGACGAGACCGGCACCGTACACTGACAACCCAGAGTCCAGCTCTGAATGGCGTCGTTCAACCAGGACGCCGTTCAGACGACACGACAGGGGCCGTACTCTCGCGGCCTGAAGCTCGCCCACGTGGCACAACAACAACCTAACTAAATGGCGTCCACCCAGAAAGACGCCGTTCGAAAGGTGTCGTGCAGCCTAGACGTCATTTAGAACACACTCTCCAGACCCATCAGGGTCCAAACCAGGGGATCCGGCCTGAAACCGACCCGAAAACTGAACTCGAAACCTCAATCCTTACAATTGAGGTCCCCACCAATAAAGATATTCTCTTCCTTTGGTATGCTCTGCAAAAGGTCATCCATATCTTCTCAAAACCTCCGTTTATTCTCACTATCTAATCCAACTTGTGGAGCATAGGCACTAACTACATTAATCGCATTTCCCTCTATAATTAATTTCACTAAGATAATCCTATCTCCTACTCTTCTCATCGCTACCATTACATCCTTCAAAGTCTTATCAACAATAATATCTATCCCATTCTTATTTCTCTCATTTCCTATATACCACAATTTGTAACATGTATTTCCTACCTCCTTACTTTTCTCTCCTATCCATTTAGTCTCTTGAATGCAAGCAATATTGACTTTTCTTCTCTCCATGGTATCAACAAGTTCCATCAACTTTCCTGTAAGAGACCCTGTAACGACTCGCCACCCTATAATTGGGGATCCGATTACTAAATGGGTATCGAATCATTAAAATTTGGAACTAAACCAAGATCTTGATAAGTCTGGGAAATAAATGATAAACTAAGCTAAACATTCACATCACATTGAATTGTAAAGGAAGTGTAGGAATTAAAAATTATTACAATTCGACTTGACTCAGCAAATAATTACATATTCCAACTGAAAAGAAGTAATTAAGTGTACAGGCTTGAAAGGAAAATAACAACTACATCGGGGCATACCATGAGACAGTGGCTGCTGGCGCGCAACCCGAGACAACACCCTCCATGTTACGCCTGCCTGGAACACTCACCTGAAAACCGCAGAGATGAGTCTCATCGAAATAGATTCAATAGGGATCCTTCGATCCCCACCACTCACTCACGCACCCACAAGTGCAACAACACAAATATAGGCAATTTAAATAAATAAAGCAGTAAACACAACTCCCAAAGATTCTCAAATTTTGATATAAAACATATGCATTCATTAATGTAACATGCACAACTCTGAAACTACTCCACCACGGAGTCCACAACTAGCGTCTCGGCTAAACACACAAATCACACGGCCGAACGCGGAAAACACCGATCCGATGAGACCAAACAACAACCCCTCGGATAGCGTGTTGGCTACTCTGACCTGTCTAGCTCTAGGTGATTCTGCTTCCTCCAGCACGAGTGACACTCCGAATGTACCACTCTCACACCGGTACTAGCTATACCCTAGGGTACACCAGGTGACCCTCTCTCTAGGCGTCACCCCACCACTCCCACACCGGCGCCGTGTCACTCCCATACCGACACAGGGTGCCTAAGCGCTAACAACTGTCACTCTAGGTCCACGGTCGCACGAAACACAACACAGTGCGATCCGATCATGTAGAAATTCTCGTCCTCGAGTATGTTTTTAAGCATGTATTTATCCAAACTATCTAACAACGTAAACACATGTTAATTGCATGGATTAATGAGGTTATGTCTTGAATCGCGTCGCCCATGGCCGACGTCATTCAAGACCTCTAAACTGGTTCATACAAAAAATTGGCCTCAGAATATAGCCTAAATCGCGTCGCCCCTGGCAGCCGCCATTTAAATGGCGTCGCTGTCCTTAGACGCCATTCAATACAGAGACATAATCCCTTGATCTGAGCTAAATCGCGTCTCGGGTGGAAGCTGCCATTTAAAATTGCGTCGTTGTCCTAAGACGTCATTTAACACTCGCAGATATGTTTCTCTTCTGGCCTCCCCCAAATTACAAAGTGAGATTTCTCCCTTAAATCATACAAAAAACGTCAAAATGGAGAAAGTAGGGGAGAAGCCTAATTATTTTCATAAAGAACCTTTTAGAACATGCTTTCTACCCCAAAAGCATCTACACATATTTCATCCTTTCAAAGAGAAAAAATCATGGTTCTAAATAAAGCACTGTGAAGATCGTCACCCTACCGGTTACTTGAACTCCTCCGAGCTCCAAGCCGCCGAACCGCCACGCCACAAGCCGCCGCCGTGGACGCCGTCACTTCACCGGGATGTTGGCTGCCGTCCGGAGAGAGATGCGCCACAGAGGAGATGGTGGTGGTAGTGGTGGGAGTTAGGAGGTTAATGGAGTGGAGGGAGAAGAGGAATGGGGAGAGGAAATGAAGGAGAAGGGGAAGGGGGCGCCGGAGATTCAGAGGGAAGGAGGAGGAGAGAAAGAGAAGTGGAGAGAATGAGGGAAAAGAGGGAGGGTTCGCGGGGTCAAATCGAAACTAGTTAAAACGTGTAGTCTAAGATCGATGCCAATCAGACTACACGACAGGGTCGTACACTGACGGATCAGGGCCGTACTCTGAATGGCGTTGACCATGTAAGACGCCATTCAGACGATAAGACCGGGGCCGTACTCTCGCAGCCCAAAACCAGCTCACGTGGCACGTTTAAAAACGTGTCCCCCTGTCCGGAGGCCGTTTGAACCGCGTCAAGCAAGCTTGACGCGAAAAAGAACCCATGCCCTAGCCCCACAAGGGCCCACACCAAGGAGTCCGACATCGAAACTGACCTGATAATCAGATCCGAAACCTCAATCCTTACAGACCCTATATTCCAAGAACCTATTATGATCTTCTTCTCAACTTGCACTTTCTTAGAATTATTTCTATAGTAGCATCTATTATTTTTCAAGTTTGTCCTATGTCCTTTTTTCTGTTCGGTTCCATAGACTAGCTTCTTTATCCACACCCGTCCATGATGTAGGAACCCTTGCTCATTTAACACTACGTCCGGACGTCGACGTGGCGCGTTGCTTGTGGGGAACGCTCTTAACCCTTGCCTATTTCTCACTATATTCGGACTCCGATGCAGCGCGTCGTAAGTAGAGGACGTCCCAACGTTAATTTTGATTGAATCCATATCATGAGATGTGACAAAATTTTTATGCTGGCTGTCACCTATCGCAACCCTCCTCCTTTATCCGCACTTGGGACCGGCTAAGCACAAGAGACTCATACCTAGGCGGAGTTAATCTTTTGAGATAATAATAATAATTTTTGATATTTATTATCATTATTAGGATAGTTTCATGGGATAATAATAACTAATTTTATTATTAACGAGACTAGTCTCTCTCTCATTTTTCACCCAATTTATATTTCAATATAACATTTATTGTGATAATCTCATGTGATAATAATAATAACCAGCAGTTCACTTTTTAATTTTCTCTCTCAGTCTATATTTCAATTGAATACAATAGTTCTGAACTGTTAATATTTACCAAACAACTAATCTAATATTCATAGAAAAATATTAGTATTTTTAAATATATATTTTTTTATAATTATTTTATTCGTTCCTTCAAAAAAATATAAAAGACTAACTTCACTTATACTAGTTATAATTTTTTTATTCAAATATGTTAACTAGTCGTGTCGTACGGGATTGCAACTATATATATATATATATATATATATATATATATATATATATATATATATATATATATATATATATATATTATATCACTCACTTACACCCACCCCACGTGGTGCATGGGACATTGTTCCATCGTTCCCCCAATCTAATTGGTGTTCTTAAAAACATCAAAGAAGTTTAATTTTTTATACTAATTTCTAGTAATCTTTAGATATGTTAGAGTTCTTTTTGGAATTCCCATCTTATTACCTATCTCAAAAAGAGAAGAGATGGGCATGCCTTTCTTGCTCTACATGAATAAAATAAAACACAAACGTGTGCCAAAAGGAAGATCTGAATGAACTGATTGTTTTTCACTGCAAAGATTCAGTCCTTCCATCTAAACAGGACACCGGAACGACTCTACAAAGGAAGTTATAAGGACCTATTTTCGATTTTCAATTATTTCATAGTGAAAGGAGTAATATTTGTTGTACTGCTTGGACAAATACACGACACATGTCTTGCACTGCCCTAAGTAGGACCATCTGATCCGATAGATCCGATGGCGGGCTTGAGAATATGACCTTTTTTTAGTTTTCTTCTCATATTTTTAAAATTTTTTTTGCAGCACCCGATCAAAAATCGGATGGTGCAGCTACTGAGCTCTGGTCGGTCTCGAGTTGACTGTGTTTTCTTTTTTTGAACTTTTTGCATGCAAATCGAGATGTTCCTCAATTTTTAAAATATATAGTAAGTTGTATTGTCAGATTTTTTATCAGAAACTCTAAAAAAATTAAAAAACTTTGACAAAAAAAAAAAAGATCAGCTCCCCGCTCATTGTTAGATAGTTAATTATGATTGGATAATGCTTCCTACACCAGCACTCAAACTGTACAAGTTGAATCACTGTTCATTATCAGATAGTTAACTATGAATTGAATTGGAACATGATCTGAACATAATTATCACTGGATAATGCTTCCTACACCAGCAATCACTTGAACCACCTTTCATTGTCAGATAGTTAATTATGACTGGATAATGCTTCCTACACCAGCAGTCAAACTGTATAAGTTGAACCACTGTTCATTATTAGATAGGTAATTATGACTGGATAATGCTTCCTACGCCAGCAGTCAAACTATATAAGTTGAACCACTGTTCATTATCAGATAGTTATAACATTTATCCACCTGATGACTGTTCTCAGTCATGGACTGTTCACTGCTCCACCTGTCTGCTGAAGCGCCTACCTTTAGTTTTAGTTTTAGAGTCCGAATCCTCTACGGTCTTCGTTGGACCCGTAGAGCATCAGTAATGAGGGGGGGGGGCATTACTGATGCTCTACGGTCCAACGAGGACCGTAGAGGATCTCTTCTCTTAGTTTTATCATGCAACATCAACCACATCCCTTTTGAAACAGAACACTCACTATATCTGCCTACCATCTCATGACTTTTGCAGCAATGCAGTTTCCTCCATGCAATGAAAAACCTGTCTAAATGGCTATCATAATTCTTGACCATCTTAATGTGAATGTATGAAAATTAAAAATGCTGTCTAAATGGCATAAAATAGCATTTTATAGCATTTTACTGTATTGTACATTAAACTAAATAACATTACAATCTGGAAATCATTTCAATAGAAAATGTCCCAGTCGAACCAGTCCCACAACCCAAACCAACACGATAAAACCTACGCAAAAGTTAAATGCACAACATGAAGACTATAAAAATCGGCATACATATAAGCCTTCTAAACAGATCTCATTTTTTTTATCCAAATATTAATATTGTCACACCCATAAATTCACACTAGTAGGGGTGCAAACGAGTTGAGTCTTACCCATCAAGTTTGGTTTGACTAATTTTAACCGAGTTCTAATTCAACTCGAGTATCTATGATGGTTGTTTAAACTTGACTCATTTAGATGTTGAATGAGCTTGAGCCAAACATCGAGTAGCTCACAAACTAAATGAGTCCATGATAGATTTGTTCCAATTTTCTTAATTTAAATTTATAAACTCAAGGCTAACCATGACGAGTACGTAATTGTTTGCATCCGTAGATATTTGATAGAAAACTATATAAGATAATAAATGTCTTATTAAAAAGTTTATTTAGGAATAGAATATTTAAATGAGTACTTACAAAAAATCTCAATGAGTACTTAAATGAGCTCTTAATGAGTACGTATGTGAGCTCTTAGACAAGTATTGAAACTAGTACTTAAGAGCTCATTCACGAACATAATCATGCCCAACCCGCTTATGTTCAAGCTTCGCTCATTTAATGAATCAAGCTCAGATTTCTATTCAAATTTGTTTATGTATAAACGAGTCGAGTCTAGCTATTGTTGAGCAGTCTCACGAGCTGTTCATGTTGGGTTCTTGCGTTTCTCCGGATCGCAAAACACAGCGGATATAAATAATTAAATCGGCGATCCATTTTCCGTTTCGAAAATACAAAACTGATAATCAGATTATCGATTCTTACCGTGCGCGTATTCGAATCTTCGACCGATCGATTCTGTCGGTATGACACCGCAAGCCGCACAAGCGTCCGACCTCTGGCGGAGTCCACGCGATCCTCCTCGCGGTGGATATCCTGACGGTTCCTCGTTCTTCGCAGCCCACGAAGCCTCCGCCGTTCGCCGCAACGCGCGGACAATTTCCCGTCGAACAGGAGTCGAAGAAGCGGCGGAGTAGATCCGGGCTCGTCTGGGGCACCAGAAAGAGAAAGGAAGAGAGGAGGGGGCGGCTAGGGTTAGCAACAGCTTGGCCTGCTCAGCCTGTTCGCTACATTTTATATTAATTGTGCGATTTTTCATAAAAATCCCTGGTTTATATAAAACCCACTAATTTATCTATCGCCTTGATAATCATTTGCGTGTAACCCTCTAGGCCCAATCACCAGTCCGTTTAATGGCCTAATAAGCCCAGTGACTCCTCACTGGCATGATTAATCAATTAATAAATCATATTAATTAATTAATCAATCGAATTAATGTCGCACATCAAATTCGATCGGGCCTCCGATTACGTTGGGTGCTAAGCAACACCGCGTGAACCCGAAAGGCATTGGGGTTAAGTAACCCACTCTTGGAACCTTTCCGCCGACAGTTATTGCGGGGATATAATCTTGTATTCGTACAATGCTCTCAAGTCAACTCAGGATATGATGGATTGTCAAACCCTAACCGGTCGACTCACTTGCATTAGATGCTGCCATATAATATCGGAAAACTCATTTCCCGATATTATCGTCTACCTTGGCCAGGGACTTTTGCGCATCCTTCCTAGAGCATTATCTCGCTAAGTACCAAGAGTGAATGATTCCTTATTGACACTCAATTTCCTTCGACGGTATTCCGCTGTACCCGATCCTTGGCTATTTAGAATCCCGTAGTTAGAAATTTATAAACCAAGGTCAAAGCACAGAAGTCCACTGACAAGGTGTCCTTGGTATCTCAGGTCCGAGGACCATCTACGCAACTGCTACAATAGAATCAAGCTGGTTGACAGTGAGGTACAATACCATCTAGCGATTCAGTCGGATCAGTTCAGTGAACTCATTCTCTAATGAGCACCTACAAATTCGCCCTAGTGTCTCCACACAAGTGATTATGAGATCAGTCACCCTCATCTTATGAGCGGGAGTAATATGTACTAGTCTAACAGGATATCCGATGTCCTTCTCGGATATCCTCCGACTAGGAACTATTAAGAATATGTTTATTTAAGTGATCAGTCTCACTAGTATGATCTCATCATAATCTGATCATTATCGCACACATTTACGGACTTCATTTTGAGACGATAATAATACGAATTACACATAATGAATATAATGTCATTTTATTAATAAATGAACGATATTACAAAGTCATATTAACTTGTAGGCTACCTAAGACTAACAATTCATTGAGCATGTTGGTTCATTTTCAATCTTACAAACTATACTGCATCAAACTTCACCCCAATAGCCACTAACCGCCTAATGGTTTTCTATAGCTCATTAACAAAACTGTCCAAGCAAAATCTAGCAATTGAGGTTAAAAAGAAAGAGCCATTTTGCAACATGGGCTTGTGAAATCCAATAACCGAGCAAGGAAAAAAACCACCTGTATCGGGAAGAGCTTCATGATCCCCCAGTGTGCTAGGGCCGCTGTGAGTGCTCAAATTGGGTGTGTGATTATCATAAAAGATTATGTTGTTTAAGTGACAAATGAAATCTATTAAAACTAAGTGAATGTGATCGCCATAAACTTTTAACTAAAAAATTCCAAAAGGAAAAGTTTGATCGCTTATCTGTTTTGGATGTGGGAGATGTTGAAGTTCTTGATTCTCCTCCTTCAGCCGGTTGAAGAAAGAGAGCCCTTTCTATCTTTGTTCTTGCTTTGACTGCTTATCGGACTTTGAGGATCATCTAGATTCCTTTTCCTTGTTGTTGGTGATTCTCTCCTCTTGATTCTTCTTTTGTACCTTGCAAGAAAATAGAAAGAAATGAAGAGCAATGAGAACTCAAGCAGAAGTAGTATCTGTTCCAAAAGAAATTTTAATTATGCAACTAAACAAATGAACTCACTTGTTGGATGGTCTTTTAAACCCCTCAAAATATGGATTGGAAAAGAATGCTAGTGAGTGTGTGTTGCATGGAGTGATGTGATGAAAATGTGATGCTAATATGATGAAAAATGTGAAAGAGATGCAGAAATTGATTAAGGACTAAGCTGGATGGTCCCTGGAAAGCCTTGGTCTTGAATGGATCTGGAATGGACGAAGAAGCGATGAAGAAGGGATGCAGACTCCTAGAAGTAGCAGCACCTTGACCCTTCAGCGTTCGGACGTCGTCGCCAAGATTCCCTTGCTATCGATAATTATCACTTTAATCACTTATCATCACTCACTTTTCACAAATAATCACTAACTTTTCACTGACCAAGAGGTTGGGTATTTATAGACTTTACATCCACGGTTATTAATATATTAACATGAAGGATTTTGAAGTTTATCCAGCTAACAAACAGATAAACATAGATTAATTCATCATTATCTATAATTATATAAAATGCGTCGTCCAAGGAAGACGCCTTTTATACTAATTAAGATAAGGATAAACATCCGGAAAAAGTTCATTATTATCCGTAATTATATAAAACGCGTCGCCCAAGGAAGACGCCTTTTATACTGATTAAGATAAGGATGAACATCCGGGAAAAGAGACAGGAACAGCTTAGGAGACCTAAATTGCGTCGTGTCATACAGACGTCTTTTATCTAATTAATCAATTAATTAAAATTCAAATTTAAATATCAAAATATGAATAAACCCTAAATGGCGTCTACACATGTTGACGTCTTTTAGACTTCTTTATATTTTAATTAAAATTTGAGTTAAAATCAATTTAACTTAAATTATGTCTGTCTGACCCGATACTATTTAGATAATTAATTCATAAAGATTAATAAAAATTAACCAATGATTAAATATCAGACCATTTTGAGGCATTATTATATGATATGAAATTTACTTAAAATGATGTCAAAATTAGCGTGTCTACAACTGCCTCACCTTGGCATCGTCTTTGCAAGGGAGTGAAATGAAATATAATGTACTGAAAATGTGATGCCAATGTGTGATGAGACACTCTCTTAACATCACATGTTTGGAATTTTTTCTCAAAATCATCAATGAAGATAACTCAAAAATATCAATGAAATCAATCTTATCTGGATGAGATAGACAAGGAAATAAAATAAGGTCGATCAACCTCCACAGATGGGAAGTACCCCAGGTCATAGACACTGCAGGCTTCACCATGGGGTGCGTTTGCCAGCCAATGTGGATGTGCTGCAGCCATGATGGATCTTAAAAGAAAAGAAGAACTATTAGATAAAGAATCCAAGAAAGGATAGAATTCCAAGGATATCTTTAAGTGAACCTCAAAGATAATCAAGATACTCAATTCAGAATGGATTACTTCATATCATGTTGGAATTATTTGATCAATGGTCTGGAATTTAATCAATAATTAATTCTTATCACAATATATCAAAGTCCTACATGATACATGCTGGGCTAAAGAAAAAAAATATAAAGTCAAATAAAATATAAATTAATCAAGAATAATATTGTCAAATCGTCATTAATGAGTCAAGATACAAATTCTTGCAATTCAGTGTTAAGCCGAAACTCGTTTATCCACGCACCGTTTTACAAAAGTGGAACCATCGTCCTCACTAATTAACAATCCAACGGTCTATCCGTGCGATTAAGAATTCTCTGGAATTATCACCGTTTTTGTTGTAGGGGAACTCAAATTCCAGTTTCATCAAAACCACAAGGTCCTTGATATAATCTAATAAATATTTAACATATAGTAATGATTATGATTATGCAAATCAATTACATGAAATAGTATAAGAGATAGAGATAACCGTCTTTTTAGCCACGGTCAGGACTCATAAACTCCCACAGTGGGATCTTCTTGATATTTTCCAGCTTCATTTGAATTTTCCTGATTTTCCTGCACTCAAAATTCATCAATAACTTCAAGCAAGTGTTTAATTAAGCATCAAAATTCATCAATAACTCTACGACGCCTTTTCGGTCGCAGAAATAGGTTTTGGCTGATCTCTACTCGGATTCCAACTCTTCCCATGCTTATCCCTTTTCCAATCCGGAAAAGCCTTCCTAAGATCGCAATTCCTTCTATATAAACTTCATTAACTTGTTTCAACACCATCCTAACACAATCTAGAGATCAAAGTTAGAGTTTTTCTTCAAAGTTTCAAGGGATTTTCAAGGTTTTTAAGGCTACAAGGCTTCAAGAAGGAAAAGCTCGAAAACAAGATGGGTTCTTCAAGCAAAAGGATGAGAAGGACGCTGGAGAAGCTCTCCGATATGGAGAATCATCTAAGTGGAAGAGATCCTAACCTCCAAGTAAGTTGAATAATCTTTCCCTTCAATTCTTTTTCTTCTTCAATTCCATGTTCTTCATGTTTTTCTTTAAGTTCTTCAAGTGATCCCCTCTTCTATTTTTCCAAGCGTACCCTATGTTTCCCGGTCCAAGGAAATTCACCTCTCTCCCTTGGATTCGAAAGCTCGCTAAGAGTACCAAACTCTCCATGCAATCTTTTATTTTCAAGTGGAATCTCCAAGGCTTAGTAGTCCATGCTAAGCATTACAAGAGTTCAAATGTGGATTGGGCGGCCATGGGTGCTCTAATTGAGTTATGACATCCTCAAACCCATACCTTTCTTTTCCCTGAGTTCGAGTGCACTATTCTTCTAGAGGAGGTCGAGCTTTTATTGGGCCTTCCTAAAATCCAGAATAAGATGGCTTTGATGAAGGAAAAGATCACCGGTCAACAACTGTTGATGACGATCATGAAGGACCCCACAGAGGTTAAAGGGTGCCTTACCAGGAAAGGGATCAATCTTGCAAAGCTCGCATAATGGACCTTGTACGAGATTGAAGATCTGAGAGAGGATGACGCTGAGGACGTGACGAAAGCTTTTATCACGTGCTTTGTCGGGGCTCTATTCTTTCCTGCGCAAGACAACATCCTTGAAGATGATCAAGTCAGTGCGATCTGCGAGATCTTTGAGGGAAAACGCATCAGCACTGCGATTCTAGCTTATCTCTACAGTGGGCTTTCTGCAGCGTCCACAGGTCAACCTCTTTATGGGTGCATGCTGCTCTTCGCTCTATGGGTCGAGTTGTACTTTAAATTTGAATATCACAAGAGGAACTCAGTAAGACCGTCTCAAATCTATCTGAACAGCCCGATCTTCCATATTTCCAACATTGTGAAATTCAATGAGAAGATGATTAATCGAGTGCCAAAGTTTAAGACTCGAGCCGACTAGAGAGATTATCTGAGAAAGATGTCATCAAACGGGTTCGACCCTTCTCCACTTGCACTTGTAGGAAAGCCCATTCGAGTACGCTGTGCAGCAGGAGCAGAACTTAAGCTGATCGAGGCTACTGAGTTCGTGTTTACAACCCTCATCGATGCTTTACTCAACTCAGCCTGCCTCACTATGAATTTTCCGAATTTTCTCATACATCTCCAATCAAGAGGCGTGCTTTGGAATCTGATGAAGACTACGAAGCTACAGAATTTATTGTCACTTTGTGGAATATTAGCTTCAGTCATCATGTAAAATCCTCTAAAGATAGCGATAGAGGATTAAATGTTCCATATATACTAGGACTTCGGGAATTTCTTCCTTGATTGTTCTCTTTTTTCTCTTTTCTTTCCTTGATGTAATAAAGAATTCATTTCAATAAAGAATCGTTCCTTTATATCTTGAAATCCATCATCAATCTTCTGTGACTTATCCATGATTTTTCCTTGAATAAAAACTAGATTTTTCCTTAAAATATGACAGTTCGGGTTTACTTAATGCAAAACGCGTCCACTCAGAAAGACGCCTTTAAATCATAATTCATTTTCCAAAAATCAGAGATTAATCCTTAAAATCCCGAATTAAGCTTAAAACGCGTCTACAAGTGTAGACGCCTTTCATTCAAAAATCATTTTCTAAAAATCAAAGATTTAATCCTTAAAATCTCGAAAAACCCTTATAACGCGTCCACCTGTGTAGACGCCTTTAAGTCCTCTCTCTTCCTCTTCTCCAGAACTCCGCCATTAATTCTTGCAATTAATCCATTGAAAAGCGTCTAGAAATGTGGACATTTTTCATCATCATGCCTTATATTTGTAGACACGCTAATTTTGACGTCATTTTGAGTAAATTTCATATCATATAATAATGCCTCATAATGGTCTGATAATTAATCATTGATTAATTTTTATTGATCTTTTTAAGTGTCGGGTTTAACAGACATGTTTTAAGTTAATCAATTGAATTGATTTTAGTTCAAATTTCAGTTAAAATATGCATAATTCTAAAAGGCATCGACTCATGTGGACGCCATTTAGAGTTTATTCCTATTTTAGCGTTTAAATTTGAATTTTAATTAATTGATTTATTAACTAAAAGGCGTCTGTAAGGTTCGACGCGTTTTAGGTTTCCTAAGCTATTCTAACTTCTCTTCCGGATGTTTATCCTTATCTTAATTAGGATAAAAGACGTCTACACAAGTGGACGCGTTTTAGCTAATAAAGATAAAGATAAGTTTTCCCGGATATTTATCCTTATCTTAATTAAATCTGAAAGGCGTCAGCCAAGGTGGACGCGTTTTAGATAATTACAGATAAAGATGAATTAATCAGTAATTATCTGTCGATTAAGGTAGATAAATCCTAGATTTTTCTATGTTAATCGCGAACGCAGAAAATGCCTATAAATACGTTGCATCTCAAGGAGTTAAAAAAAAAAAAAAAGGAGAGAGAGAACTATTGAGCCACAGCGTTATAGCGATCGGAGCAACCACGTCGGAACGCCGGAGCGCTGCCATTTCCAGAAGTCGGCATCCCCTTTTTCAAGATCTTCATCCTTTCAAAGCTTCAACCAACTGGACTGGGCATAAGTTTTTCATATCTGAATTTCATCTTCATTCATTAGTTTCATTCTCTCATATTCACTTCATGCAACACACACCACATCATTAATTTTCCAAAACCCATCTGTTCTAAAGGGGTTTCAAAGCCATTTAAACAAGTGAGTTGCTGTTTAAACATGTTTATAATCATGGTTAGCTTTGATATTATTTCCATTTAAATTCTCATAAGTATTTCTCCTTTATTTTTCTGTTTCTCTGTCTCTGCTGCATTCAACAACAACAACAAGAAATCAAAAAGAGGGAAGTCAAGCACAAGCCAGGAGAACTTCTGGACGATCCTCAACATTCAACAGCAAGAACAAAAGAACAAGAAAGGGCTCTCTTTCTTCAGCCGGCTGAAGGAGGGGAACCAAGGACTCATTCTTCCGCGTTCAAACAGGTAGGCGATCAAACTTCTTTTGAACCTTTTTAGTTAAAAGTTTCTGGCGATCACTGCACCTTAGTTGCATTTTTTTTAATAGGTTAATTTACCCTAAACAACATAGTTTTTCACATAAATCACACGAGCAATTTTTCAACACCTACAGCTCTTTTGGCGATCACGGTGGGACTTGGTCTCGCCGTCTTTTAGTTTCTTTTGTTCTTGCTGTCATCATATCGGGCACCCACGGTGCACCATTTGTGTCTCTCGACACGTCCTCACCAATTGGTGAGTGTTTAGTTTAATTAATTTCCCTCGTGCACCACGTGCACACCCCAGTGGCAAGATCTTGCCCTCCCCTCGATTAGTTCAAAAAAAGCTGTTTTTTGTGATAAAATGATGTGTGATTGCGTGATTTCTTAGTTGTTTAGTTAGTAAATCATCCTGTTTAAAATCTGAAACTAAAAATCTTTGCATGAGTCGATTGTTTACTACATTTTACCCTGTTTAAGGAGGATTCGACCCAGAAAATCCTTCTTGAAATCTGTTTCTGCGAACTAAAAAGCGTCCAGGAACAGCGACGCCTTTCAAAACAGCGTCAGCACTCCTAGACGCTTTTTAGCCTCCAGGTTTTCTCTGCTATTTGCATCTGTTTCTGCGAAATAATTAAGTTCTGTGTTGAATAGCGTCGACCATAATCGACGCTATTCAGACAGTTTCTAGTTATTTTCCAGGCTTTCTCTGCTGTTTGCATCTGTTCTCTGCGAAAGAATTAAGTTCTGTTTTGAATAGCGTCGACTATCATCGACGCGATTCAGACAGTTTCTTAATTATTTTTCAGTTTCCATATTTCTGTGTTGAGTGCTAGCTACCCATTACTCTATTAAGCATTAGAGGCCATCCAGGTCGCAGGGCATACGCATTGAGGCTAAAACCCTCCTTTTCTTAGGAACACATTACTCAACGTTAGCAACTCTCTCTGATTGGGTTGGTCCCTTGATCAGACTAGAGAAGTTGACGTTGAGACCTCCATAAGTCCCCAAAATCAAGGTATTCCTCCTTGATCATCAGGCTGGTTGTACCAATTGAAGTCCCGGCTAGATTCCGAAAGCGTTGTGAGAGAAAATCTTAGAGAATAACGGTGGAAACTGAACTGAAACTAGGATCCTTCCCTGAGCGAAATTGTGGTTTAATCCAATTCAAATAATTCAACAAGGAATCCTAAAATCACGTTAAGCATCCACTTGTTTGATTAATCTCTGCACAACTTGTCTGATTAAGTCTTTGAAAAAGGGAATCTAATATTATGTTGCTGCGATCAGGCAGAGATTTGAGTATGGCCCAAGACGCCATTATCAACTACGAGGGAGATGCTAATGCCCCTCGCAATTCTGATTTCAACTACGAGAACGGGAGAGATGCTGATGCCTCTCGTAATTCTGTACCCATTCCAGTTCGACATGACGGGAATGTACGAACTCCTCTTTTTAATCCGCACGATCAATATCATGATCTTCCTCCGCATGAATATGCGATTCCTAATCCTGACTTTGAGGGGGACATGAATCAGCATGATCCCTCATCCTCCGATCCTACGGATCTTGTCAATGCTCTGGGAGTTCTTGCCTCCCGACTGGACCCTCAGCAGTTCGAGGCGATCCAGTCCATCTTGAAGGGGAAGGCACCCATGCAGCATGCCGAGCCGAATCCTGTGGCTCCCCCCGTTGTTCCTCAACAACCTCCTCCTCATCCTTATATCCAACAGGCCATGGAAGGCCTTCATCTTACTTCTCGGCCAACTGGGCCACAACTTTCGTCATCCAGGCAACCGGCTAGACCGCAAACGCCTATTTATCAAAATGCCCTCGGGCATGGCGGAAGCTCTGCCGGACCTCATCCTTATTATCCTCCTTGTCCAACCTACTCTAGGCAGTAGGCCTATCAGGTACTTCCTCCTCCTCCTCCTCCTCCTCCTCCTCCCCAGGCAGATCTGACCACGCAGACGTTGTTGGCCAAGATGGAGCGCATGGACGAGCAGTTCAACAATCTTCAGAAAATGATGGGGGTTAAAGCTGTGCCAGAAATCAATTTACCGAGCCTGCCAGTGTTCCATCTGCCACCCTCTGAGATGCCAGTGTATCGAAAGTATAATGGTACTGGTAACCCCTTCACGCACCTGAAGGAATTCATGTACGAATCCTCTTTCTGGCAGAACGACAAGAGGTCGTTAGCTTTCTTGTTCAGGAGATCCCTAGAGGGACCAGCCCTCGAGTGGTTCTTTTCTCTGGAACCCTCAGAAGTAGAGGATTACGGTATCGTTTCACGCAAATTTATCCAACGATACCAGGACAGAGTTGCACCCTCCTTGTCTATCACGGATCTTATTGCAGAAAAGATGAAACCGGACGAGGAGTTTGTCAGTTTTGCTGACAGGTGGCGGGGCCTGGCTGAAAAAGTAAAAGGTCACTTGTCTGAATCTGAACAAGTGAAGATGCTAATTTCTAACGCCACTCCCCAGTTCAAGCTAGTCCTCTCCTTGAACAATTTGACTAACATGGCAGAGCTCTATGAAAGGGCACGGTACTGCCAGAATGCCTTCAAGGACGCTACGTTCTCTAGCGTCTTTGATCCTCACAGACCTAACAGGCCTCCACCTCGGAAGCCTGCAGTGCCAAATTCTCCTAGCACAGGTCCAACTACTGAGGGCACGCTCTCTCACGAGCAGGTCAGTACCATGAACAATAACTCGCCCCAGTTTGTGAGGAATCAGCAGCAGTACCAGAGGCCACCACAGCCGAGTCAACAGGGGTACAGGCAGCAGCAGAACCCCCATTACCAACAGCAATACCAGCGGCCCCAGCAGCCGAATCAGAACCAGCAACAGCAACAGCCGCAACGGCAACAGCAGTATCAGCAGCCACATCAGCAGCAACAGCAACAGCCACAGTACCAGTCGCGCGCACCGCCGGCGTACCACAATGTCCCTCCTCCTGGTGACTACAACCAACAAAGGAGACCTCCAGGCCCGAAAAGGGCAGAGTACCCGGCCCTCCCAGAATCCTTGGCGGATATTTTCAGCGCTTTAATGGCAGCCAATGCCTTAGTTTTGCCAAGGGAGAAGGCCGTCTGGCCTCAAAATGCCGATACGTCTAGGTATTGCTACTTCCACAGGCAACCTGGGCATACCATTGACACCTGCTTCCAATTCAGAGATTATATCCATGATCTCAACGAGCAGGGCGGCATTGACTGGGAGGAAATGAAGAAATACATAACAGCCCTGAAGGCGAGGAGACCGCAGCAGCAGCAGCAGCAAGCAAGACCACCGGCACAAGCAGTAGCACCACCCAACATGGGCATAGTGCAGAATCCACTCCCGGAGCACCAGAACCAAAACCAGGTTGCTCCCATTCTGACGAACAGCCAGTCTGAGGCTGGTCGTGGGCAGCAGTGGAGAGTAGAGGACTCTTCCTCTCTTTGTTCAACGGGTCACGTTCAAAGTACCGCAGAGCGACCACCACGCCGCACCATCCACATACCAAGGCCACAACCCATTACCATTACCCCCATACCCACACCTACATATCACTCGCCCACACCCAATAACCCATTACCACTACCCGCCTTCCTTAGACCCATTGCGCCCCGCACTCCCACGCCTCCATCATATAACCCCCCGCAAACCAATAACGCACCCCTTCTACCATCTAGGCCGCTATTACGCATACCATTTCCTACTTCACCCACTACCACTACCGCCTATCCAGATATGCCTTTGCCATCTAGACCATTATTACGCGTACCATTCCCCACTTCGCCAACCGCTTACACATCCACCATCCAACCCTCTAGGCCTTTAATCCGCACCGCGCCATCACCACCTAGCCCTACGCCATCACCTACCTACCAACCCTCTACGCCATCCGCACCATCCAACCCTGCGGTACTTAAAGTGTCACCCGGATCCTCCACGGTTGAGGAACACGCGCTCCGGAGTGGAAGGATTTTCAACAAGGTCTTTCCTCAGTCCACAGTCAGAGACGGCCCATCACAGCCGACTGAGGAAGCCCACAATGAAGAGAGTGCACCAGGCACTCAATATGACTTGTTGAAACACCTGGATCGGACACCGGCACGGATCACTATACTCGAACTGATCAAAAGATCCAAGAGTCACCAAAAAGCTTTAATGGAATATCTGCAGAAGGTGATGGTCAATGAAGACGTGCCGGTAGAGAAGATTGCAGCACTACTAGTTCCACAGGGGGATCAGCCCTCCATAACATTTCATACATCGGAACTAGCACCGCCGGCAGCCAGAAGCATGGCTCTGAGTATCACGGTCAACATCTGTAAGAAGGCCGTGGATGCATGCCTGGTCGACACAGGGGCTTCGATCAATGTTTTACCTCCGAAGACCCTGGAGCTGTGCGGTGTGCCCAAAGAGAAATGGCTGCCCAGCCCCATATCAGTAACAGCATATGACAATTCTACCCGTTCTCCTCTGGGAATGGTCTATTTAAAGGTGGAGCTGGGCCCTGTAAGTCATGCGGAGGTTGAATTTCACATCTTGGAAATCGACCCTTCCATAAATGCCATTTTAGGTCGTCCTTATATTAAAACTCTTGAGGCGATTCCCTCTACGAATCATCAATGCCTCAAACTCCCTTACAAAGGACGAATAATTAAAGTAACGAGCATGCCGATCCTCGCTGCTGCTCATTCCTTGAACATTAAGTCTGCTGTTTCACCTGGCCGACAACCTTTTCTGTCGGTATTACAGGTCTACCGTCCAGAGGCTGATCCTCTAAAAGCTGCTACCATTTCTCCATACCCATTAAATGCTATCAAAAGGGGGAAGTGCATGAGTACCCCAGGATGGAGGATCATGATGAAGAACGGCTACGAGCCTGGGAAAGGTCTGGGCACACAATTGCAAGGCAGGACCACTCCTGTCAGAAATCATCGAACAGCACCTGGAAGTGGTCTGGGCTATAGGCCAATAAAACTGAAGCAAGATCCGGTTCAGAAAACAGAGATCAAAGAAGGTCCGAAAATCTGGGAGGCAATGTCTACACCACCCAAAGAAGGCCGAGATCCCCTAACATGGACCCTGTGTACACACTTCGTGAAAGGGCCCATACTTAGCTATGACAATACGGTAATCATTACTTCCTGTTTTGACTTCCATGATATATATGGAAGGGATTTGGCCAGACATTGCTCCGAACTGCTTACGTACCAATCCTTGGAGGCTCTGCGGCCTATGAAAAGGAGGAAATTTCATGACCCTGAATGTGAATGGTACAGGTGGTTCGACCTCAGAGACCTGTATATTGCACTGAACAGACTATTCTTGGATCCTGCAGAACCTAAGTGGCCGCCGCAGATTGATGAACTGATTGAAAGCCCTGGTGCCATATTTGACAAGCGGATACTGTTATCCGAAGAAACTGATGAAGGGGAGCCCGATGACCCATATCAAGCTGGTTACACAACAGATCTGCTCTGGAGGGGGACATATCCTTCACATGTCTTCATGCTCCATACTCTTTTTCGCACACTGCTCTTAACCCCGACTTGGTCGCGGGTCATAATTGAAGATATTCCACGGGCTCCGCCCGTCATGATTACTCTGTCCCCTCGGGACATTATACCACAACCTCCTCTCGATCTAGAGAGGTTGTATGATCTAATCTGGGACATATTACTATATGATCTCCCCAATCATCTGGCCTTGGTGCCACTTCCTCCGTCTGATTCTCCTCCCATTTTTATTCATTCCTGCTTTATGTTTAATTCTTTCATTTTCCAAAAAAAAACGCCATTTTGGCAACAAATTCTTCCCAAATCCTCATCGATGAAACATCTTACTTGTCCGATTGCACTCCGCCGCGCGGGTCCTTCGGTCAAGATTCTCTCCTAGATTTACTCTGTCCCTCCCCTCGGGAGGATTCTCTTGTATTTCCACTTGTATCCCAGGATTTTCATCCTGCTTCGTCTTCGTTAGGTTATGATAGTGAAGTTAGGCAGTCTAGTCAGGTTAGGAAGTCTAGGAAGCCTAAGGGTAGGCAAATTCCAGATAGATACCTCCTGGACTTAGCTGATAAGTGCTCTTCTTGCTCTTTAATTCCTCAGCTTTTAGAAAATCCAATTCAGATGCCAGAAGATTGTATGGACGATGACTCAGTTAGTGATGGGTACGGGGTATATGAATTAGTACATGAAAAGGACCCCATTGTTGAAGAGGAAGATGACGAGGACGCGGCTGAGGCGTATGCCAGTGGAGTGAAGAGATTTGATGAACCCTCAGCTGCCGTAGAAGAGCCTACCAAAGAAATCAATTTAGGGACTGAAGACGAACCTAAGGTTGTCCTCGTCAGTAAAAGTCTTTCTTCAGAAGATGAGAACGCAATGATACAAGTACTCACGGACTATAAGGACACTTTCGCCTGGAGTTATGAGGATATGCCAGGGTTAGACTCATCTTTAGTTGAACACAGATTGACATTAAAAGACGGAGTTAGCCCTGTCAAACAAAAATTAAGGCGATTCCACCCACAAATGGCTCTAAAGATGAAGGAAGAGGTCGATAAATTGCATAAAGCCAAATTTATTAGAGTTGTCCTTTATCCACAGTGGGTGGCTAATATAGTCCCGGTTATGAAGAAGGACGGAAAGGTCAGGATTTGCATTGACTTTCGCGATTTGAACCGGGCGTGTCCTAAAGATGATTTTCCATTGCCTCATATTGATGTACTCATCGATAACACTGCTGGCTATGAGACGTTATCATTTATGGACGGATTTTCAGGATATAATCAGATTAAGTTGGCAGAAGAAGATCAAGAGAAGACGTCATTCACTACACCTTGGGGAACATATTGCTATGTTGTCATGCCATTTGGATTAAAGAATGCTGGAGCCACTTATCAGAGGGCCATGATGGCAATATTTCATGACATGATGCACATAGATCTGGAAGTGTATGTGGATGACTTATTAGTTAAATCTAAAACAAAGGCTGAGCACGCCAAAGTTTTGGCAAGGGTATTAGAGAGATCGAGAGAATATCAGTTAAAGATGAACCCCAAGAAATGTGTATTCGGGGTATCTTCAGGAAAATTGATTGGATTTATCGTCAGTAAACGGGGAATTGAGATCGATCCTAACAAGGCGAAGGCTATTAGAGAAATGCCACCTCCTAAAAACTTGAAAGAGTTGAGAGGATTAATCGGGAGGTTGCAATTTATTCGTCGTTTTGTCTCCCAGCACTCACAAAGGTGTAAGCCATTTTACGAGCTTACCAAGCCGGGAGTCAAATTCGATTGGGACGATAAGTGTCAGGAGGCATTCGATGGATTGAAGAATTATCTAGCAAGTCCTCCTGTTTTGAGACCACCATCTCCAGGCAAACCATTGATACTTTACATTTCAGTCCTGGATGATGCTGTGGGGGCTGTCCTAGCACAAGAAGATGAAGAAGGAAAAGAGAGGGCAGCCTACTATCTCTCTAAACTTCTCAACCCTGCTGAACAGAGATATACGGCGATGGAGAAAACATGTGCAGCATTGGTTTGGGTTGTGCAGAAATTGAAGCATTATTTTCTGGCCCATGAAGTCCATCTCATCGCTAGGATGAATCCAATCAAATTCCTTCTGGAGAAATATGTTCTTACTGATAGGTTAGCGCGATGGCAAAGCTTTCTATCTCAATTTGATATCACTTACATTCAACAGAAAGCGATCAAGGGCTATGCCATAGCAGAACATCTTGCTCATCATCCCCTTCCTAGATTTGATCCAGTCCGATCAGAGTTTCTGGAAGAGGAACTGATGTCCGTAAATCAAATCAGAGATGATATGTGGACTCTGCATTTTGACGGAGCTCTGAATTCTCATGGAAAAGGGATCGGTATTGTTCTGTTATCACCTGAAGGTATCACCATTCCATAAGCCTTTCAGCTTGATTTTCCAGTTACAAACAATATAGCTGAATATGAGGCACTTCTTGCTGGTCTCGAGGCTGCTCATTTTCATGGTGCTACCAAACTCAGGATTGTAGGTGATAGCCAACTGATTCTTCGCCAAGTGCTGACCAAGTATCGAACTCTCGATCCCAAGCTCAAGCCTTATCAAGAACTGACTTCTGCTTACTCAAAGCTTTTCACGAAATTGATCTTTGTCCATGTCCCTAGGAATCAGAACATCTTAGCTGACGCTCTAGCTTCACTTGCATCTTCTCTTGATTTTCCAATTAGCAAGCAATCTGAATCAATCATAGTTCATAGGTGTCTTTCACCCGCCGTGAAAGATCCTTCATTTCTTAGAACTAAGGAGAAATTGCTGAAGAAAGTCAGAGACGGAGATATCATTGAAAAAAGAGAAATCATGTTGATAGAGCTGTTAGAAGAGATGGATGATGAACAGAAGCCATGGTATTATGAAATTGCAAAATATTGTGAAGATCAATCATATCCTGAGGAAGCTACAACTGAGGAGAAGAGAGCTATCAGGAGAGTTGCTCAACGATACACCCTAGTTGGGGGAGCATTATATAAGAGAGGTTTTGATGGAGTTCTTCTGAGATGTCTAGACGAAGATGAGCTTTGGAAAGTTATGGAAGGAGCTCATAGTGGAGTTTGTGGTGGTCATGTCAATGGACAGATGTTAGCAAAGAAGATCCTTAGACAAGGATTTTATTGGCCAACCATGGAAGAAGACTGCGTAGGATTTGTTCGTAGGTGTGCTAAGTGTCAACTTCACGCCGATAAAATTCATTCTCCTGCATCTTCACTCCATCCTGTTTCCTCCCCATGGCCTTTCTCCATGTGGGCTTTCGACATCATTGGACCCCTTGGTAATCCAGATTCCGGCATCAAGCAAAAATCTTTCATTCTCACGGCAACGGAATACTTCACCAAGTGGGCAGAAGCTGAAGCGTACGTGGAGATCAAAGCATCAACCGTCTGCAAGTTCATCATGAAGAACATCATCACTCGATTTGGAATTCCAAGCACCATCGTCACCGACAATGGACCGCAGTTCGTGTCACAAGAACTGAAGGATCTCTGTAACAGGTATAAAATTGCATTGCATCATTCATCTCCTTATTATCCGCAAGGCAATGGCCAAGCAGAGGCAACAAATAAGACTTTGATAAAAATCATCAAAAAGACGTGTAAATCTAATAAATTCGCAGATTGGCCAGAAAAATTGGTTGAGGCTCTATGGGCCTATCGAACTTCAATCCGCACACCCACTGGGCAGACTCCTTATTCCTTAACATTTGGAATGGAGGCGGTAGTTCCATATGAGATCCTCATACCATCATTAAGAGTACAATTGAATAAGGAATTTTCCATTGATGAACATCGTTCAGCACTCCTTGCTCAATTGGAACTTTTAGACGAGAAAAGATGGTCAGCTGCTAATCATGCAAAAGTTTATCAAAATAGACTAGCACGTTTTTATCAAAAGAAAGTCATTGAACGTAAGTTCAAAGTCGGTGAAATGGTTGTTAAAAGATTTTTTATAAAACCTGGTGGTCCGCGTTCTAAGCTCCAACCCAACTGGGAAGGACCTTATGTTGTATCGCATGCTTTTCCTGGTAATGCTTATCGTCTTGTTAATGCAGAAGGAGAAGAGCTAAAACATCCTTGGAATGGTTTACATCTTAAGAAATAATATCCTTAGGTTAGAGAGTCGATCAGTATGGTACAAAGACCAGTGGAATCAGAAAATTTATAAACTCAAATTTCCTTATCAGTCTGGATAACTTAATTTTAAGCCCATTACTACACACACTGATACGTTTGATTCGTGAGTAACAAGAGATGACAAGTCCTAAAGAATATCGAAAGCTTGACCGAAAGTGTAAAGAACAAATCGTTCCTTTTTTTTAAACAAAAATTCTGTTTTAAACTCGGCCCATGATGTCGGAACGAGGCTTAGAATAGACTACCAAGAATACCCGCCATCTTAGTAGGAGGCCGTCATAAAAAAATGGGGGAGATCCGTCCCAGAGTGAAAGAAAAGAAAAAAGAATAGCGGAAAGAAAACGCAAGGCAAAAGCCAAATGTCAAATCAAAAGGCCATTACATTACAAACGTTACATCAAGGCCATGAAATGAAATAAAAGGGAACGCAAGGTCGATAAATACCCCGGAAAGAAAATGACCGAACCCCAACGGATATTAGGGTAGAAAAGGGACATCTTTTTAAGTCTCCGGAACCTTCTCATGGGCTTTCTAAACTTATTCATCTTTTCTTTCTAAAGAAATGTACTCCAAACTTAAGGAATGGCTTACGTTGACTAAGGGTCAAATCATCAAATGGGATCACGAATGGAAACACAAATTCAAACACGATGGGTTTAAGTTGAGTTGTTAAAGAACAATTTGGGAATTAAGTTAATAAATGAATATGATCTTTTGATCTAAGTACCATGTTGATCTTTTAGTCAAAAATTCAAAAAAAAATACATATATCAAAATTTAAAAAAAAATACATATATCAAAATTCAAAAAAAAAATACATATATCAAAATTCAAAAAAATACATATATCAAAAAAAAAAAAATACATATATCAAAATTAAAAAAAAAAATGCATATGCCAAAAGTAAAAAAAAATACATATATTTCAAAACCCCAAACAAAAATGAATATTTTCAAAACAACAAAAATATTTCAATTAGCATCTGCTTGTTGCATTTAGTATGTTTCATTCCTTTTATTTTCAGTGAGCATATGTCTGCTTGTATGTTGCACTTTGCTTAAGTTTGATTATTCTCATTACCTTTGTTAATAAAGGCTATGCCCCTTGACCCTTCTATCAAGGATAGGATCAAGTAGTCGGTTACTTAACCAGGCAAGGGGCTAAGCCTAAACAGATACTTAACATGTTTGTTCAAGTTGTATACAGGACACAAGACATTGATAGAGTTGGAATCCGAGTAGAGAACAGCCAGAAATCTGTTTTTGTGAATAAAAGATGTCGAGGAGCACTGCTGCGTTTCAACGTTGAATGACGTCTGCGCGACACGAAGCGTTTCAGCGTTTTTGAAATTCTATATGTTTTGATGTTTAAATTGAATATTTGTTTGGAGTTATTAACAATTTTGATTACAGGAAATTCAAAGAAAACCTAAATAAAGCTGGAAAATATCGAGAAGATCTCACTGTGGGAGTCAAGAAGTCCTGACCGTGGCTAAAAAGACGGTTATTTCTACCCTTGTATTACTCTATTTCATGTAATTATTTTGCATTCGCATTACTATATATTAAATATTTATTAGAGTATATCAAGGACCTTGTGTTTTGATGAAACTGGAATTTGAGTTCCCCTTCAACAAAAACAGTGATAATTCCAGAGAATTCTTAATCGCACGGATAGGCCGTTGGATTGCTAATTAGTGAGGACGATGGTTCCACTTTTGTGAAACGGTGCGTGGATAAACGAGCTTCGGCTTAGCACTGGATTACAAGAATTGGTATCTTGACTCATTAATGACAATTTAACAATATTATCCTTGATTAATTTATATTTTTATTTGACTTTATATTTTTCTTTTAGCCCAGCATGCATCATGTAGGACTTTGAAATCATTGTGATAAGGATTAATTACTGATTAAGTTTCAGACCATTAATTAATCAAATAACTCAAAACATGATATGAAATATTCCATTCTGAATTGAGTATCTTGATTATCTTTGAGGTTCGCTTGAAGATATCCTTGGAATTCTATCCTTGATTGGATTCTTTATCCAATAATTCTTGTTTTCTTTTAAGATCCATCATGGTTGTAGCACGTCCACATTGGCTGGCAAACGCTCTCCATGATGAAACCTACAGTGTCTACGACCTGGGGTACTTCCCACTCCGAGGAGGTTGATCGACCTTATTTTATTTCCTTGTCTACCTCATCCAGACAGGATTGATTCCATTGATTTTTTTGAACTATCTTCATTGATGATTTTGAGAAAAATTCTAATCATGTGATGTTAAGAGCGTGTCTCATCACACCTTGGCATCACCTTTTCAGTACATTCCATTTCATTTCACTCCCTTGCAAAGACGATGCCAAGGTGAGGCAGCTGTAGACACGCTAATTTTGACGTCATTTTGAGTAAATTTCATATCATATAATAATGCCTCATAATGGTCTGATAATTAATCATTGATTAATTTTTATTGATCTTTTTAAGTGTCGGGTTTAACAGACATGTTTTAAGTTAATCAATTGAATTGATTTTAGTTCAAATTTCAGTTAAAATATGCATAATTCTAAAAGGCATCGACTCATGTGGACGCCATTTAGAGTTTATTCCTATTTTAGCGTTTAAATTTGAATTTTAATTAATTGATTTATTAGCTAAAAGGCGTCTGTAAGGTTCGACGCGTTTTAGGTTTCCTAAGCTATTCTAACTTCTCTTCCGGATGTTTATCCTTATCTTAATTAGGATAAAAGACGTCTACACAAGTGGACGCGTTTTAGCTAATAAAGATAAAGATAAGTTTTCCCTGATATTTATCATTATCTTAATTAAATCTGAAAGGCGTCAGCCAAGGTGGACGCGTTTTAGATAATTACAGATAAAGATGAATTAATCAGTAATTATCTGTCGATTAAGGTAGATAAATCCTAGATTTTTCTATGTTAATCGCGAACGCAGAAAATGCCTATAAATACGTTGCATCTCAAGGAGTTAAAAAAAAAAAAAAAGGAGAGAGAGAACTATTGAGCCACAGCGTTATAGCGATCGGAGCAACCACGTCGGAACGCCGGAGCGCTGCCATTTCCAGAAGTCGGCATCCCCTTTTTCAAGATCTTCATCCTTTCAAAGCTTCAACCAACTGGACTGGGCATAAGTTTTTCATATCTGAATTTCATCTTCATTCATTAGTTTCATTCTCTCATATTCACTTCATGCAACACACACCACATCATTAATTTTCCAAAACCCATCTGTTCTAAAGGGGTTTCAAAGCCATTTAAACAAGTGAGTTGCTGTTTAAACATGTTTATAATCATGGTTAGCTTTGATATTATTTCCATTTAAATTCTCATAAGTATTTCTCCTTTATTTTTCTGTTTCTCTGTCTCTGCTGCATTCAACAACAACAACAAGAAATCAAAAAGAGGGAAGTCAAGCACAAGCCAGGAGAACTTCTGGACGATCCTCAACATTCAACAGCAAGAACAAAAGAACAAGAAAGTGCTCTCTTTCTTCAGCCGGCTGAAGGAGGGGAACCAAGGACTCATTCTTCCGCGTTCAAACAGGTAGGCGATCAAACTTCTTTTGAAGCTTTTTAGTTAAAAGTTTCTGGCGATCACTGCACCTTAGTTGCATTTTTTTTAATAGGTTAATTTACCCTAAACAACATAGTTTTTCACATAAATCACACGAGCAATTTTTCAGCACCTACAATATTGTTCTGACCAGAATTGGCAGTTTAAGTTGAAATGCGTCGTGATGTGTAGACGCCTTTTACTCAATTCAAACAGCTGGCTTTGCCGCCTCAGTTTATGCGCCTTTAATGACGTCGCTGTACCTCGACGCATTTCAAGTTTTTCAAACAGAACTTGCGAAAACCTCCCTTTCTTCCTCATTCGCTCAAGTTTTTCTCTCTCTTCCACCGAGCTCTGGCGATCTTGGCCTTCTCCGGTGATCTTGCTCTCTCTCCCTCGCAAAACTCTCTTTTTCAAGTCCATGGAGCACGGTGAAGGATCCCGCAAGGTCAAGGCCATCGTGAAGCGCCGATGGACCTCGGTGAGGGAGGAAGAAGGGGTACCGGCCGAGCTCGCCGCGGTGGAGGCCTCTTTGGAGGAGGAGGCTCCTCCAGCGCCTATGGCCGAGGAAGAAGGAGGGGAGGGCGACCTCCACCTGGTAAGTCTCCTGTGGGATAAATGGAATGGAGGAAAGAGGCAAGGAAGGGGTTCTTGGGAAGAACCCGAAATCGGTCTTGAATGGCGTCCAGACCAGGTGATGCCTTTCAAAGGGCATCGCCATGGTCCGACGCCATTCAAACAGAAATTCCAAATTTTTAATTAGACAGAAAATCAACTTAAATGGCGTCAAGACTGGTGGATGCCTTTAAATAGGCGTCCATGTTGTCCGACGCCTTTCAAATAAGCATATTTTATTTGTTTTCATGTTCATTAATTGATGAAGTTCCTCGTTCTTATTTGCAGGGGACGATGAGGGCGAGAATATCATGGGACTTAGTGATATGAGCATATAGGGGACTCCCGGATTTCCAGAAGGCGCGCCTGCGTCGGATGGGGTTCGGTGAGATTCTAGATATCGAGCCATTTTAGCTTGATCTGGTGCTGCTGCAGGCGCTCAGGGAGCATTGGCATGCAGAGAGTCGGGCATTCCTGATGCCCTGGGGACACATGATCCCCACCTTGGAGGATGTGGCCAGGATCATTGGCCTTAGGGTAGAGGGCAGACCAGTGAGCGGGGTGACTTACCCCGACTACCGAGGACTGGCAGAGGCCCTACTAGACATAGAGGTGTCTAGTCTAGGTAGGGAGTCTAGGATGGTCCCCAAGGTAGAGGTGGAGGCTGCCTTAGGACTAGATGAGCCCCGGCGTCGGTCTGATGAGACCCGAGAGGAGTTTAGGAGTAGATTAGCATAGTCATCCTCTTCTGCATATTGTAGTAACCCTAGTCAGGGGGAGGAGGTAGATAGATAGCTTCGAGTCTTCCTCGTCTTTTTCTTTGGTCGGTTGCTCTTCGGTATGAAGGGCGACCATATCCATTGTAGGTTTCTTCATTTGCTAGATGACTTAGACAGCTTGCATGATTATGCATGGGGTGCGGCCCTCCTGGCCCACCTGTTCGCAGATTTGTCCGCGGACACACCTGACCGTAAGACCACCATCAGCGGCTTCTCGCCGTTTCTCCAGGTATTAAATTGTTTTATTATTTGTTCATGACTTGCAATGATATGATATGATGATTTCTAACTTATATGTTCATGTATGCAGGTTTGGAGTTATCACTACTTCCCGCTCGGCCGAGCGCGGATAGTAAGACTTGGTGCCGTCCCATTGGCCTGCCGTTGGCAGCCAATAGTGGACACGGCACCTCAGCACCACCAACTGACGGCCCTCCGCCGTTAGTTCCTCAATTACCCCGAGCTCTTAGTAAGTTTTTAATTTGTTCAATCTTGTTTATAAAATGCAATCTTTCATTTATTAAATGCAAGTTATTTATATGAATGCATCTAACCTGTATGCAGGTGATCTGGCGCCCCTACCTGGGTATGGGCGAGGAGGGCCAGCCGTGGGTGACAGCTGGTCGGAAGAGGTTTGGCAGGCAAATGTGGCTACATTGCCTGAACGAGATCGAGCCCCTCTGCCTCCGGCTCGTGATGAGGACTCTGGGCCTCCACCAGGAGTGGGTTAACGAGGAGGTCCCGGAGGGCGTCGGGAGGAGCATGAGGGGCAAGCAAGCCCTCACAGATTGGCGTGCCAAATTCCCGGAGCAATACGAGGATTGGCACCACCGCGGTGTCCGAGTGGAGTCCCGCGCGGAGGATAGTACCGCCTACCTCCAGCAATACCGAGCCCACTACGCCGATCAACTACGGCTCCTCCGACCACTCGATGTAAGTATGATTTATGCGTCTTTCATTTTATTATTATCTTAATTTATATATGTGAATGAATGTGTATATGTGTGATATGCAGGATGCACGAGATGCGGTCATCATCGACCTTCGGGCCCGCCTACATGATACGGAGGCCCAGTTGGAGCAGGTCCAGAAAGAGCTCTTCGACCTGGTATGTATGAATGAATATGAATGAATATTTTAATTAATTAATTTGTTTTGACGATTAGCCACTGACGGTTGTCTTTTGGTGCAGCGAGCCGTCTACACCCAGGCGGCTCCCCCTTCTTATGGAGCCTCATCCTCCTTGGCATCGTCTGCTGCTCACGAGGCTGCCCTTGCTGATCTCCAGAGTCAGCTCGCCTCTGCTATCCACCGAGCCTCTCTCGCGGAGGAGGATCGTGCTGCTCGAGTAAGTTCTATCCTTTCCCTTGACTTTCTTTTTTTGAATTTGATTTTGATTGCTTGATTGCCTTGGACTAACAATATCTTCTTCTACAGGTTGCTGAGCTTCAGGAGACCCTTCAGAGGGCTGAGATCAACGCAGCTCGGGTTCACGAGCTTGAGGAGCAGGTGGCCCGTCTCTCCACCGGGGATCTCGCACGACTCCGGGTTCGCCTGGAGATCTTGACTGAGGAGAGAGATCGCAATCGCCTTCAACTGGAGAGTCTTTAGGGTCGCCTCTCTGTGGCAGAGCACGAGCGCCGAATGGTGGAGGAGAGATACCAGCGAGCCCGCCAGCGGGCTATAGATCGTGGTCAGGCGAGTGCCTTCACTGCTAGCATCGCCATATCGTCCGGCCAGGCTGGGCCGAGTGCAATGGGACCACCTCCACCTCCTAGCCGAGGACCAGCACCGGACGCTCCTGATGAGGCTCAGAGCCAATTTGACGAAGGGGCTGGGGAGAGTCAGCCGTGAGGACTATTTTTGTATTTTCTTCTTTTTGTGTGTATCATGTATAAGCCGCTTTTTGATATATACATGAAATTTTTGCCTTCAGCTTCGTGTCCCATATGTTTGTCCCATGTCCTGCACATTACTTAACAAACAGGTTAAATATCTATTTAGGCTTAGCCCCTTGCTCAGTCAAGTAACTGATCAATCAATCCTTTTCTTGGCAGAAGGGTCAAGGGGCATAGCCTTTATTAACAAAGGTAGCATGAATAATTAAACTGTAAACAAAATACAACATGCAAGCAAACAGATACTCACTGAAAATAAAAGGAATGAAACACACTAGATGTAATAAGCATATGCTAATTGAAATATTTTTTTGTTGTTTTGAAATTTTCATTTTTGTTTGAGTTTTGGAACACATATATATTTTTTGGATTTTTTGAAATATATGCCTTTTTTGGATTTTAAAATATGTATTTTTTTTTAATTTTGAAATATGTATTTTTTTATTATTTTGGGTTTCTGAAATATGGTGCAAACTAAAAGACCAGCATGGTACTCAGATCGGAAGGAAACATATTCATTTATTAACTTAATTCCCAGATTGTTCTTCAATAATCTAACTTAGACCCATCGTGCTTGAACTTGTGTTTTCCATTCGTGATCCCATTTGATGATTTGATCCTTAGTCAATCTAGGCCGTTTTTAAGCTTAGAGCACGCCTTTTCAAAAAGAAAGGAAGAATTAGTTTAAAAAGCCCACGAGAAGGTTCCAGACACCTAAAAAGATGTTCCTTTCTTACCCTAATATCTGTTGGGGTTCGGTCATTTTCTTTTCGAGGTATTTATCGACCTTGCGTTCCCTTTCATTTTATTTCATGGCCTTGATGTAATGTTTGTAGTGGCCTTTTGATTTGACATTTGGCTTTTGCCTTTTGTTTTTGCTTTTCTTTTCTTTTTCTTGGGACGGATCTCTCCCATTTTTTTTATGACGGCCTCCTACTAAGATGGCGGGTATTCTAGGTAGTCTATTCTAAGCCTCGTTCCGACATCATGGGCCGAGTGTAAAAACAGAATTTTTGTTTTAAAAAGAATGATTTGCACTTTACACCTTCAGTCAAGCTTTCAGTATTCCTTAGGACTTGGCATCTCTTGTTACTCACGAATCAAACGTGTCAGTGTGTGTAGTAATGTGTTTGAATTAAATTATTCAGACTGATAAGGGAATTCGAGTTTCTAAATTTTCTGATTCCACTGGTCTTTGCACCATGTTGATCGACTCTTTAACCTAAGGGTAGTATTTCTTAAGATACAAACCATTCCAGGGGTGGGTTAACTCTTCCCCTTCTGCATTAACTAGACAGTAAACGTTACCAGGAAAAGCATGTGATACAACATATGGTCCTTCCCAATTGGGTTAGAGCTTAGAACGCGGACCAATAGGTTTTACAAAAATTCTTTTGACGACCATTTCACCAACTTTGAACTTACATTCGATGACTTTCTTTTGATAAAAACGTGCTAACCTATTTTGATAAACTCTTGCATAATTAGCAGCTGACCATCTTTTTTCGTTTAAGAGTTCCAGTTAAGTAAGGAGCGCTGAACAATGTTCATCAATGGAGAATTCCTTATTCAATTGTACTCTTAATGACGGTATAAGGATCTTGTATGGAACTACCGCCTCCATTCCAAATGTTAAGGAATAGGGAGTCTGCCCAGTGGGCGTGCGGATTGAAGTTCGGTAGGCCTATAGAGCCTCAATCAATTTTTCTGGCCAGTCTGTGAATTTATTAGACTTGCACGTCTTTTTGATGATTTTTATCAAAGTCTTGTTAGTTGCCTCTGCTTGGCCATTGCCTTGCGGATAATAAGGAGACGAATGATGCAATGTAATTTTGTACCTGTTGCAGAGGTCCTTCAGCTCTTGTGACACGAACTGTGGTCCATTGTTGGTGACGATGGTGCTTGGAATTCCAAATTTGGTGATGATGTTCTTCATGATGAATTTGCAGACGGTTGATGCTTTGACTTCCGTGTATGCTTCAGCTTCTGCCCACTTGGTGAAGTATTTCGTTGCCGTGAGGATGAAGGACTTCTGCTTAATGCCGAAATCAGGATTACCAAGGGGTCCAATGATATCGAAAGCCCATATGGAGAAAGGCCATGGGGAGGAAACATGGTAGAGTGAAGATGCAGGAGAATGAATTTTGTCGGCGTGAAGTTGACACTTAGCACACCTACGGACATATCCTACACAATCTTCTTCCATAGTTGGCCAATAAAATTCTTGCCTAAGGATTTTTTTTGCTAACATTTGTCCATTAACATGGCCACCACAGACTCCAGTATGAGCTCTTTCCATAACCTTCCAAAGCTCATCTTCGTCTAAACATCTTAGAAGAACTCCATCAAAACCTTTTTTGTATAATGCTCCTCCAACTAGAGTGTATCTTTGAGCAACTCTCCTGATAGCCCTTTTCTCCTCAGTTGTAGCTTCTTCAGGATATGAATGATCTTCACTATATTTAGCAATTTCGTAGTACCATGGCTTCTGTTCATCATCCATCTCTTCTAACAACTCCATTAACATAATTTCTCTCTTTTCCATAATATCTCCATCTCTAACCTTCTTCAGCAGCTTCTCCTTAGTTCTAAGGAATGAAGGGTCTTTCACGGCGGGTGAAAGACGCCTATGAACAATGATCGACTTGGATTGTCTGCTGATTGGAAAATTAAGAGATGATGCAAGTGAAGCTAGCGCGTCAGCTAAGATGTTCTGATTCCTAGGAACATAGACAAAGATCAATTTTGTGAAAAGCTTAGCATAAGCAGAAGTAAGTTCTTGATAAGGCTTGAGCTTGGGATCAAGAGTTCGATACTTTGTTAACACCTGGTGAAGAATCAATTGGCTATCACCTACAATTCTGAGTTTGGTAGCACCATGGAAATGAGCAGCCTCGAGGCCAGCAAGGAGTGCCTCATATTCAGCATTCAGCTATATTGTTAGTGACTGGGAAGTCAAGCTGAAAGGCTTGTGGAATGGTGACACCTTCAGGTGATAACAGAACAATGCCAATACCATTTCCATGGGAATTCAGAGCTCCGTTAAAATGCAGAGTCCACATATCATCTCTGATTTGGTTTATGGACATCAGTTCCTCATCTGGAAACTCTGATTGGACTGGATCAAAACGAGGGAGGGGGTGATGAGTGAGATGTTCTGCTATGGCATAGCCTTTGATCGCTTTCTATTGAATGTAAGTGATATCGAATTGAGATAGAAAGTTTTGCCATCGTGCTAACCTATCAGTGATGATAGATTTCTCCAGAAGAAACTTGATCGGATTCATCCTAGCGATGAGGTGGACTTCATGGGCTAGAAAATAATACTTCGATTTCTGAACCACCCAGACCAATGCTGCACATGTTTTCTCCATCGCCGTGTATCTTTGCTCAGCGGGTTGAGAAGCTTAGAGAGATAGTAGGCTGCCCTCTCCTTTCCTTCTTCATCCTCTTGTGCTAGGACAGCCCCCACTGCATCATCCAGGACATAAATATAAAGTATCAATGGTTTGCCTGGAGATGGTGGTCTCAAAACAGGAGGACTTGCCAAATAATTCTTTAATCCTTCGAATGCCTCCTGACACTTATCGTCCTAATCGAATTTGACTCCTGGCTTGGTAAGCTCGTAGAATGGCTTACACCTTTGTGAATGCTGGGAGACAAAACGGCGAATAAATTGCAACCTTCCGATTAATCCTCTTAACTCTTTCAAGTTCTTGGGAGGTGGCATTTCTCTAATAGCCTTTGCTTTGTTGGGATCGATCTCAATTCCCTGTTTACTGACAATGAATCCAAGTAGTTTCCCTGAGGATACCCGGAATACACATTTCTTGGGGTTCATCTTTAACTGGTATTCTCTTGATCTTTCTAATACTCTTGCCAAAACTTTGGCATGTTCAGCCTTCGTCTTAGATTTTACCAACAAGTCATCCACATACACTTCTAGATCGATATGCATCATGTCGTGAAATATTGCCATCATACCCCTTTGGTAAGTGGCTCCAGCATTTTTTAATCCAAATGGCATGACGACATTGCAGTATGTTCCCCAAGGTGTAGTGAATGATGTCTTTTCCTGATCTTCTTCTGCCAATTTAATCTTATTGTATCTTGAAAATCCATCCATAAGTGATAAAGTCTCATAGCCAGCAGTATTATCGATGAGTACATCAATGTGAGGCAATGAAAAATCATCCTTAGGACACATCCGATTCAAATCTCGGAAGTCAATGCAAATCATGACCTTCCCATCTTTCTTCATAACCGGGACTATATTGGCCACCCATTGTGGATAGAGGACAACTCTAATGAATTTGGCTTTATGTAACTTATCGACCTCTTTCTTCATCTTTAGAACCATTTGTGGATGGAATCGTCTTAACTTCTGTTTAACCGGGCTAGCTCCATCCTTTAATGTCAACCTGTGTTCTTCTAGTGATGAGTCTAACCCCGGCATATCCTCATAACTCCAGGCGAAAGTGTCCTTATAGTCCTTAAGAACTTGTACCATTGCCTTCTCATCCTCTTCAGAAAGATTCTTGCTAACGAGGACAACCTTAGGTTCGTCTTCAGTCCCTATATTGATCTCTTTGGTGGGCTCTTCTACAGCAGCTGAGGGTTCATCGAATCTTTTTACTCCATTGGCATATGCCTCAGCTGCGTCCTCGTCATCTTCCTCATCTTCAACAATGGGGTCTTTTTCGTGTATCAATTCATACACCCCATATCCATCATTAACTGTCTCATCATCTATACAATCTTCTGGCATCTGAATAGGATTTTCTAATAGCTGAGGGATTATAGAGTAGAAAGGCATTTATCAACTAAATCCTGGAGGTATCTATCTAGAATTCGTTTACCCTTAGATTTTCTAGACTTCCTAACCTGACTAACCTTCCTAGAACTAGACTCCCTAACTTCACTAGGCTCCCTATCCTGACCTAATTAGGACGAAGTATAATGAAAATTATAGGATACAGACGGAAATACAGGAGAATCCTCCCGGTGGGAGGGGCAGAGTAGATCTAGAAGAGAATCTTGACCGAAAGACCCGCGCGATGGGGTACAATCGGATAAGTAGGAAGTTTCCTCAATGAGGATCTGGGAGAAATTTGTTGCCAAATTGGCATTTTTTTTTGGATAAAAGAAGAATTAAACATAAAACAAGAATGAAGGTAAACAGGAGGAGAATGAGATGAAGGAAGTGGCACCAAGGCCAAAGGATTAGGGTGATCATACAGCAGTATGTCCAAGATTAAATCATAGATCCTCTTTGGATCGAGAGGAGGTTGGGGAATAAAGTCCCGTGGGGACAGAGTAATCATGACGGGCGGAGCCCGTGGAATATCTTCAGTAATGACCCGCGACCAAGTCGGGGTCAGGAGTAGAGTGCGGAACAAGGTGTGAAGCGTGAAAATATGAGAAGGATAAATCCCCCTCCAGAGAAGATCCGTGGTGTAGCCAGCTTCATAGGGGTCATCTGGCTCCCCTTCAATAGTTTCCTCTGACAGCAGTATTCTCTTGTCAAAAATGGCACCAGACCCTTCAATCAGTTCATCTATTTGTGGCGGCCACTTAGGTTTGGAGGGATCAATGAACAATATATTCAATGCAATATAAAGATCCCTTAGGTCAAACCATCTGTACCATTCACACTCAGGGTCTTGAAATTTCCTCTTTTTCATTGGCCGCAGAGCCTCCAAGGACTGGTACATTAGCAGCTCTGAACAATGTCTAGCCAGGTCTCTTCCATATATATAATGGAGGTCAAAACATGAAGTAATGACCACCGTATTGTCGTGACTGATTACGGGCCCCTTGACAAAATGTGTGTATAGAGTCCATGTTAAGGGGTCCCGACCTTCTTTGTAGGGCGTAGACATTGTCTCCCAGACCTTTTGGCCGTCTTCATTCTCTTCCTGCTGAGTCATGTCATGTTTCATTTTTCTTGGCCTATAGCCCATGCCATTTTCAGGTGTCCTTCGGTCGTCCTTGACGGGAGTGGTTCTGCCTTGCAATTGTGTGCCCATGCCCTTTCCAGGCTGATAACAATTCTTCATCATTATTTTCCATCCAGGGGTACTCATGCACTTCCCCCTCTTTATGGCATTCAGTGGATAAGGAGCAACAATGGCGTTTTTTAAAGGATCAGCCACCGGATGGTAAACCTGTAATACATACAGAAAAGGTTGTCGGCCAAGTAAAGAAGTGGGCTTGATATTCAGAGAATAAGCAGCAGCAAGAATCGGCATGTTCGTAACTTTAATGAATCGTTCTTTATAGGAAAATTTGAGGCACTGATGATTCGTAGAGGGAATCGCCTCAAGGGTTTTTATATAAGGACGACCCAAAATAGCATTTAAAGAAGGATCGATTTTCAAAATGTGAAATTCGACCTCGGCATGACATACAAGGCCTAACTCCAGTTTCAAATAGACCATTCCTAGAGGGGAGCGGGTGGAATTATCATAAGCCGTAACGGAGATAGGGCTAGGCAGCCATTTTCCTTGGGTACACCGCACAATTCCAGGGTCTTCGGAGGCAGGACATTAATTGAAGTCCCTGTGTTGACCAGACATGCATCCACAGCCTTCTTGCAAATATTAACCGTAATGCTCAGAGCCATGCTTCTAGCTGCTGGTGGTGCTAGTTCTGAGGCATGAAATGAGATAGAGGGCTGATCCCCCTGAGGAACTAGTAGTGCGGCAATCTTCTCTACCGGTACGTCTTCGTTGACCATCACTTTCTGTAGATATTCCATCAGAGCTTCTTGATGAGTCTTCGATCTTTTTATCAGTTCAAGCACGGAGATTCGTGCTGATGTTCGGTCAAGATGTTTCAACAGATCATATTGAGTGCCTGGTGCACTCTCATCATTGTGTGCTTCCTCCGGCGGCTGTGATGGGCCGTCTCTAACTGTCGATTGAGGAAAGACTTTGTTGGAAATCCTCCTACTCCGAAGCGCATGTTCCTCAGTCGTGGAAGGGCCGGGTGATAACTTGAGCACCGCAAGGTTAATGGATGATGCAGATGGTGTGGAGTGTTGGTATACGGGTGATGGCGTGGGGTTAGTTGGTGGTGGCATGATACGGATGAGAGGCCTAGATGGTTGGATGGTGGAAGGGTAATTGGTTGGTGCGGATGAAGTGGGGAATGGCATGCGGAGTAGAGGTTTAGATGGTTGTATAGTATCTGGATAAGCGATAGTGGTAATGGGTGATATAGGGAATGGTACGCGGAGTAGTGGTCTGGATGGCATGAGGGGTGCGTAATAAGCCTGTGGGGGGTTATTTAATGGAGGCGTAGTGACGTGGGGAGTAATGGGTTTGAGGAAAGTGGGCGGTGGTAATGGGTTAGTGGGTGTGGGTGAGTGATATGCGGGTGTTGGTATAGGGGTGATGATAATGGGTTGTGGTCTAGGTATATGGAGGGTGCGGCGTAGTGGTTGTTCTACGGTACTCAAAATGTGACCCGTTGAATAAATAGAGGAAGAGTCCTCTATCTTCCACTGTTGCCCTCGGTTAGCCTCAGACAGGCTATTTGTCAAAATAGGGGCAACTTGGTTCTGGTTTTGGTGCTCCGGGAGTGGGTTTTGTACTATACCCATGTTTGGTGGTGCCGCTGCTTGTACCGGCGCTCTTGATTGTTGTTGCTGCTGCTGCTGTAGTCTTCTCTCCTTCAAGGCGGATATGTACTTCTTCATCTCTTCCCAGTCGATGCCTCCCTACTCGTTGAGATCATGAATATAATCTCGGAATTGGAAGCAGGTGTCTATGGTGTGTCCAGGTTGTCTGTAGAAATAACAATACCTGGAAGTATCGGCATTTTGGGGCCAGATTGCCTTTTCTCTTGGTAGGACCAATGCATCGGCTGCCATTAAAGCACTGAAAATGTCCGATAAGGACTCTAGAAGGACTGGATATTCTGCCCTCTTCGGGCCTGGAGGTTTCCTCTGCTGGTTATAATCAGCAAGAGGAGGTACATTGTGGTACGCCGGCGGTGCGCGCGACTAGTACTGCTGTTGTTGCTGATACTGTTGTTGTAGGGGCTGATACTGTAATTGCCGTTGCGGCTGCTACTGTGGCTGCTGTTGTGGTTACTGGTTCGGCTGCTGAGGCCGCTGATACTGTGGGTTTGGCTGCTGCTGTCTGTAACCCTGCTGGTTTGGTTGTTGTGGCCGTTGGTACTGTGGTTGTTGATTCCTCACAAATTGGGGCGAGTTGTTGTTCATACCACTAACCTGCTCATGAGAGAGCGTGCCCTCAGTAGTTGGACCTGTGCTAGGGGAATTTGGTACGGCAGGCTTCCGAGGTGGAGGCCTGCTAGGTCAGTGAGGATCAAAGACACTAGAGAATGTAGCATGCTTGAAAGCATTCTGACAGTATCGCGCCCTTTCATAGAGCTCTGCCATGCTGGTCAGGTTGTTCAGGGAGAGGACTAACTTGAACTGAAGCGTGGCATTAGAAATTAACATTTTCACTTACTCCGACTCAGACAAGTGATCTTTCACTTTTTCTGCCATGCCCCTCCATCTATCAGCAAAACTGATGAACTCCTCGTCGGGCTTCATCTTGTTTGCTATCAGGTCAGTAATGGACAGGGAGGGGGCAACTCTATCCTGGTATCGTTGAATGAACTTTCGTGACACGATACGATAGTCCTCTACTTCAGCATGTTCTAAAGAAAAGAACCATTCGAGGGCTGGTCCCTCTAAAGATCTCCTGAACAAAAATGCCAACGACTTCTTGTCGTTTTGCCAGAAGGATGACTCGTACATGAACTCCTTCAAATGAGTGAAGGGGTTACCAGTACCGTTGTATTTTCGGTACACTGGCATCTCAGAGGGTGGCAGATGGAACACATGCAGACTTGGTAAGTTAATCTCTGGTGCAGCTTTGACCCCCATCATTTTCTGAAGGTTGTTGAAATGTTCGTCCATACGCTCCATCTTTGCCAGCAGCGCTTGCGTTGTTGGATCAACCTGGGGAGGAGGGGGAGGTGGAGGTATTTGATAGGCCTGTTGCCTAGAGTACGTAGGGCAGGGAGGACAATAAAGTTGAGGTCCAGCAGAGCTTCCACCATGCTCGGGGGCATTTTGGTAAGTAGGCGTCAGCGGCCTGACCGGTTGCCTCGAAGAAGAAAGTTGTGGCCCAGCTGGCCGAGAAGTTGAGACATGGAGTCCTTCCATGGCCTGATGAATGAAGGAAGTATGATGAGGAGGTGGTTGAGGGATGACAGGGGGAGCCGCAGGGTTCGGCTCGGCAGACTGCATGGGTGTCTTCCCCTTCAAAATAGATTGGATCGCCTCGAACTGTCGAGGATCCAGACGGGAGGCAAGAACTCCCAAAGCATTTACTAGATCCGAGGGATCAGATGATGAGGGATCATTCGGGTTCATGTCTCCCTCGAAAATAGGGTTAGGAACCGCATGCACATGCGGAGGAAGATCATGATATTGATCGTGAGCACAAGGAAGAGGGGTTGGGACATTTCCCTCATATCGAACTGGACGAGGGTGAGAATTACGGGGAGCATCAGCATCTCCCCCGCTTTCAAAATGATAATCAGACTCAAGAGGGGCATTAGCATCTCCCTCATAGTTGACTAGAGCATCTGGAGCCATGCTCAAATCCCTACTTGATTGAAGTAGCATGATTTAGATTTTTTTCAAGGATTTGCAGACAAGTTGCACAGAGATTAAGCAAACAAGTGGATGTTTAACGTTACTTCAGGATTCCTTGTTGGGTTATTTGGATTCAATTAATCACAAATTCACTCAAGGAGTAGGATCCTAGTTTCAGTTCAATTTCCACCATTATACTCTATGGCTTTCTCTCACAACGTTATGAAAATCTAGCCAGGACTTCGATTGGTACAACCAGCCCGATTAACAAGGAGGAATACCTTGATTTTGGGGACTTACGGAGGTCTTTAACGCCAACCACTTTAGTCTGATCGAGGTACCGACCCAATCAGAGAGAGTTGAAGACGTCAAGAAGAGTGTTCCTAGGAGAAGAAGAGGATGTTAGCCCCAGTGCGTATGACCTGTGGCCTGGGTGGCCTTTAATGCTTAATACATAATGTGTAGTAGCAAACAGATCAAAAATCTGAGAACTGAAGAAGAAACAAGAAACTGCATGAATCGCGTTGCTGTTGGTCGACGCTATTCAAACAGAACCTTATTTTTTCGCAGAAGCTCAGGCAGCAGGCAGCAGAGAATTGGCCTAAAAGGCGTCGGGGTTTGGTGACGCAGTATGAAATGCGTCGCTTCTCCTGGACGCTTTTCAAGTCACAGATTCAATATTTCATGAGGAATTTCTGGATCGATTCCCCCTCACAAACAAGATGAAAGCGATAAATAAAGATTAGATCAGCTCATGCGAGTCTTTTTTTATTTCAATTTCTTAACATGATGATTTATCAGATGAACAACTAAAAGATCAATCAATCACATAATCTTCTTATCACAAAAATAGCCTTTCAACTAATCAAACGGGGAGGGCAAGATCTTGCCGTAGGGGTGTGCACGTGGTGCACATAGGAATAACAACTAAACTAAAAACTCACCGATCGGTGAGGGCGTGTCGAGAGACACAGGTGGTGCACCGAGAGTGCCCGATTGATAAAAGCAAGAACAAAGATTAAAAGATGGCATACCCAAGTCCCACATTGATCGCCAAAAAGCTGTGAGTGCTCAAATTGGGTGTGTGCTTATCATGAAAGATTATGTTGTTTAAGTGACAAATGAAACCTATTAAAACTAAGTGAATGTGATCGCCATAAACTTTTAACTAAAAAGTTCCAAAAGGAAAACTTTGATCGCTTATCTGTTTTGGATGTAGGAGATGTTGAAGTTCTTGATTCCCCTCCTTCAGCCGGCTGAAGAAAGAGAGCCCTTTCTATCTTTGTTCTTGCTTTGACTGCTTATCGGACTTTGAGGATCATCCAAATTCATTTTCCTTGTTGTTGGTGATTCTCTCCTCTTGATTCTCCTTTTGTACCTTGCAAGAAAATAGAAAGAAATGAAGAGCAATGAGAACTCAAGCAGAAGTAGTATCCGTTCCAAAAGAAATTTTAATTATGCAATTAAACAAATGAACTCACTTGTTGGATGGTCTTTTAAACCCCTCAAAATATGGATTGGGAAAGAATGCTAGTGAGTGTGTGTTGCATGGAGTGATGTGATGCTAATGTGATGAAAAATGTGAAAGAGATGCAGAAATTGATTAAGGACTAAGCTGGATGGCCCCTGGAAAGTCTTAGTCTTGAATGGATCTTGAATGGACGAAGAAGCGATGAAGAAGGGATGCAGACTCCTGGAAGTAGCAGCACCTCGATCCTTCAGCGTTCGGACGTCGTCGCCAAGATTCCCTTGCTCTCGATAATTATCACTTTAATCACTTATCATCACTCACTTTTCACAAATAATCACTAACTTTTTACTGACCAAGAGGTTGGGTATTTATGGACTTTACATCCGCGGTTTTTAATAGATTAACATGAAGGATTTTGAAGTTTATCCAACTAACAAACAGATAAACACAGATTAATTCATCATTATCTGTAATTATATAAAACACGTCGCCCAAGGAAGACGCCTTTTATACTGATTAATATAAGAATAAACATCCGGAAAAAGTTCATTATTATCTGTAATTATATAAAACGCGTCGCCCAAGGAAAACGCCTTTTATACTGATTAAGATAAGGATGAACATCCGAGAAAAGAGACAGGAACAGCTTAGGAGACCTAAATTGCGTCGTGTCATGCATACGTCTTTTATCTAATTAATCAATTAATTAAAATTCAAATTTAAATATCAAAATAGGAATAAACCCTAAATGGCGTGTACACATATAGACGTCTTTTAGACTTCTTCATATTTTAATTAAAATTTGAGTTAAAATCAATTTAATTAATTAACTTAAATTATGTCTGTCTGACCCGATACTATTTAGATAATTAATTCAGAAAGATTAATAAAAATTAACTAATGATTAAATATCAGACCATTTTGAGACATTATTATATGATATGAAATTTACTCAAAATGATGTCAAAATTAGCGTGTGCCACAATCTCCTGCACTATCCCCAGTTTCAAGATCTCAAAGCCCTCGTCTGACAACTCCCCATTCTGCCCCTCGTCCTCCTAGAAGGCGCGTCTTCCACAGCGCACTCCGTCGCCCCTGCCACCTCGGAGGCCATGAACGCCAATAGCGCTGCCGAGGAGTGGAAACCCCGACACCCCCTGAGCCTCGACTTCTCCATCTCCACAAGGCGCTGCCATGACCACCGGGCACCTCCAAGGGTGGCGACGGTGGGCGCGAGGAGGGCCTGGCATGGAAGCGGCTTGGCGGCGAGCAGGGACGCCAACGCCCACCACGACGCAAGGGAGGCGGTGGCTGGGACGGATCGCCGGAGGAGGGTGTTCAACTTCGCTCACGCAAGGGGGGAAAAGTAAAAGGGCTTCGCGGAGGGGGCTTCACGGAGGGGCTTTGCAGATGCCAGCGGCGGTGTAGAGAGGGTTTCGTGGAGGGGAGTGGCGAGATAAGACTAGGGTTCACACATCTGAAAATAAAAAAGCGGGTTTTCCTTTGCTTAAAGATTCGTATGAGATTCAAATTTAAGGGGCAGGGTCAGACATTCGTTCAGATATTTTTCCAAATGATCTAAATTTTTAGATCTCTGACCGCTTCAGATTAAGGGACCAATTAAGTTTTATCAAACAACCCCTCAGATATGAACTTAAGTATTGTGTGGTAATAAACTATGGGTGCTTAAGCTTGTAATTATTACTAAGTTTGGTGGCGAGGAGCTATGGCATACTGTTAATTAGTGTTGCCCTGTTTGGTGGCAAGGGAGATTTGGTATCTATATTCATAAGACATAAGAAGCTATTTTTTATTTTATTTTTGGAACTGGACAAAAGAAGTTGTTATCCATTGGTCCGCATGTGGGAAACAAGTGAGTGAGAGAGAGAGAGAGAGAGAGAGAGAGAGAGGGAGGTGTAAAGTGGGGAGCAGAAGAGAGAGATTATGGTGTGGTATCTTACTAGGGGTGTGGAGAGGGCGAGGAAAAGAGATTTAAAATATATAATAGTCTCTTATGTGGAAGGAGGAAGAGATAGATTTAAAAGATACGATATTTTATAATAGAGGAGAGAGAGAGGAGGGGCATCTCAAATTGTGCGATGAGCTTTCTAGTGACTATTATTACTAAGTAATATTGTCTGCACATAGCTGGTGTGTTATACTGTAAGGATTGAGATTTCGGATCGGGTTATCAGGTCAGTTTCGGGGTCGGATCCCATGGTTTGGGCCCTTGCGGGGCTAAGACTTGTGTTCTTTTTCGCGTTGAGCTTTCTCAACGCGGTTCAAACGGTGTTCAACAAGGTGAACGCGTTTTAGGTTGTACCACGTGGACTGGTTTTGGACCGCGAGAGTACGGTCCCGGTCTTATCGTCTGAACGGCGTCTTGATTGGATGACGCCATTCAGAGTACGACCCTGGTATGTCAGAGTACGGCCCAGACTTGTCGTCTGAATGACGTCGGGCTTGGACGACGCGTTTTGCCCAGTTTCTGTTTGACCCCGCGACTCCTCCCTCCTTTCCCTCATTCCCTCCTTTCCTCTCTCTCTCTCTCCTCTCTTCTCTCTGACCTCCGGCGATCCCTTTCCCCCTCTCCTTCATTTCCTCTCCCCATTTCTCCTCTCCCTCCACTTCATTAACCTCCCAACTTCCTCCACTACCACCACCACTTCCTCCGCAGAGCATTTCTCTCTGGACGGCAGACGACGCCCTAATGGAGTAACGACGTCCACGGCGGTACCGGCGGTGACGTATGGCGTGGCGGTTCGGTGGCTTGAAACTCGGAGGAGTTCGAGTAATCGGTAGGGTGACGATCCCCGTTGTATTTTGTTTAAAACCATGTTTTTCCCGCTTTGGAGCATGTTTAAGAGACTTTTGGGATGAAAATAACAAATGCATGTATTGAAGAATGGTGAGTTTTTAATGGGTATTTAGGTTCTCCTCCTCCTCCTCTATTTTGTGGTGTTTTTTCTGCAATTTGGCGGAGAAATCCCACCCTGTGGATTGGGGGAAGGCAGTGGGAGAACCTGTATGTGAGGGTGAAATGGCGTCGAGGGACAGCGACGCCTTTTAAAAATGCGGCTTCCACCCACGACGCGATTTATCCCAGATAATAGACTCTGTCTCTGAACTGAATGGCGTCCAGGAACAGCGACACCATTTAAATGGCGACCTTCGTGAACGACACGTTTTAGGCCACCTTCCGCGGCTAGTTTTTACATGAACCAGTTTAGGAGTCTTGAATGACGTCGGCTTTGGGCGACGCGATTCAAGACAGAATCTCATTAATTCCTGCAGTTAATATGTGTTTACATTTTTAGATAGTTTGGTTAATTACATGCTTGAAATCATACTCGTAGACGATAAATTCTACGTGATCGGATCGCACCGTGTTACGTTTTGTGCGATCGTGAGTCTAGAGTGACAATTGTTAGCGCTTAGGCACCCCGTGTCGGTGTGGGAGTGACACGGCGCCAGTGTGGGAGTGGTGGGGTGACGCCTAAAGAGAGGGTCACATGGTGTACCCCGGGGTATAGTTAGTATCGGTGTGGGAGTGGTACATTCGGAGTGTTACTCGTGCTGGGGAAAGCAGAACTACCTGTAGCCTGTCAAGCCGGAGAAGCCAGCGCGCTATCCGAAGAGTTGCTGTTTGGTCTCAGTGGGTCGGTATTTTCCCCGTTCGGCCGTGTGGTTTGCGTATTTAGCCGAGACGTTGGTTGTGGGCTCCTTGACGGAATGGTTCCAGAGTTGTACATGTTACATTTTGAATGCATGCGTTTTATATCGAAATTTGGGAATTGTGCTTACTGGTTTACTTATTTAAATTATCTATATTTGTGTTGTTGCACTTGTGGGTGTGTGAGTGGATGGTGGGGATCGAATGATCCCTACTGAGTCTTTTTCGATGAGATTCACCCCCTGCGATTTTCAGATGAGGGTTCCAGGCAGGCGTAGCGAGGAGAGTGTTGCCTTGGGTCTCGCGCCAGCAGCCACTATTCCGGGGTATGCCCTGATGTAGTTGTCACTACAAGAAATGATGCTTTTTGGGACAGAACACTAGCGACGGCTACCTAAAGTCGTCCCAAATAATATCATTTGGGACAAAGTCAAATATTCGTCTTAAAAAAAAAACATATTTGCGACAATTGACTACATCCGTCTCAAATAATCGCCTTTTGCGACAATCAAATCATACCCGTCCCAAATAGTATGCTATTTGGGACGGATAACACTATTGGTCGCAAATTATTCATTAGATACACTTTATTGGAATGGCTACGATGTTTGTCTCAATAAGTATAACTTTTTGGGACGGTCATAATTTTTTTAGGACAAACATATGTAATTCTTTAGTGACAATTATAATACTCGTCGTAAAAAGTTGACCAAAATTATTTTTTAATTATAAAAAATAATTAACGACGAACAATTAAGCCGTCTCAAAAAGTCAAATTTGTTTGGGACAATTCTTTGTCTTTTGCGACGAACAAAGGAAGACATTTTGTGACAACTTGATCGACCGTCCCAAATAACTATATATTAAAACCTAACATAATTAGCATACGAATATAGTGATGATATAAAATTAAATCATTGTAACTAATTATACTATTTAATAAATAATATTGATTGCTGGATGATATATTGTTTTAGAAAATTATTTCTTATGCACAATAATTTTCATAATGATTGAATGATATGTTTTTATAACATTATCTTTATATAAAGTTACTTTCATAATGAATCTGAAGAATATATTTTAAAATTTACAACTATAGTAGTAACAATAAAAATACTAATATATATAATTAAATTATCATGTATATATATTTATATATAATTTGTACACGCATACAAAACTAAAAATAGTACATATTTATGAATAATATAAATATTAAAAAAATAATGTGAGAAAGAGTGGGTATCGGTGTGTGTGTGTCTATGTACATATATGCATATGTGTGTCTCTGCATATGTGTCTTACCATCTCTCTCTCTCTCTTCATGCAAGATATAGAGTTTTTTTTTTCTAGAGTCAAGGATTTAGATAGATTAAAATCATTAAAAATATAGTTAAAAAAGCTACTTTATATGTTTAAAAATATAAATATATATAAGTAACTTAAATAGAACCCTTATGTTATTTTTTATTTTGAAAGGCTAGCACTATGGATGCAAATAAATTGAGTTTTGCTAGGTATAATCTTGCTTCGACCAATTTTAATTGAGTTTGAGTTCGAACTGAGTCCTATGATGGTTACTTTAACTGTAGCTTGTTTAGATATTGAATGAGCTTGAGTTGAGTATCGAGTAGATCAAGAGTTCAACGAGTCCATGACCAATTTAGTCTAAAATCTTTTAAAACTAATTTATAAACTCAGGCCAAACCATGTGAACACTAACTTGTCTCTACTCCTAGTTATTTGATAAAAAACTCTTGAACATATTACATATCCTACTAAGTATGTTCATGAATAGACTAGCTTAATAAGAATTACACGGTAAATTGAACATTTATTGAGTATTTTTTCATGAATAAAATTGAGCATTTACCTAACTATTTTATATACTCTAAATAATAAACATATAGTTATATATTTAGAAATATGAAACCCCTATGATCTTTTGATATACAAATAAATCCTCATAATTTAAGTATTTACAAATAAACCCCTGCGCTCGAACTTCCTCCACCGTGTCGGCTCGATCGTCCTCCACCGCACCGACCCGATCGTCCGTCACCGCGCTCAATCTTCCTCCACCGTGCCGGCTAGGCGGCCATGTCGGTCCCACTGAGCACTGCACCGCATCCTCCTCCACCGCACCATCACCTCCTTCACTGTGCCATCACCTCAAAGTCAGAGGGTGGAAATAGCTCTGCCGGCCACTTCCTAAGTATAGAATTCTACTATCAAAACACTTTGTTAGGACCCCCTTTTTTTTTTCGCCTTAAGGAGCGGTTAGATGATGAGTGTACCTATTCATGTCTTCGCCAAAGAATGCATTTTGCTGCAAAAAAGTTGTGATGTTTTTCTTTTTATTAGAAAAGTTAGGGGATTTGTTGAACATTAGTGGAAAAAAAAAATTTGAACATTAGTGCAAAAAAGAAGAAGCATGGGTCGGTTCGATTCTTAGTTCGGTTCGGTTTGGGTTGAATCTTCAAAAAAATCGGGTTGATTTGAATTTGAACCGAATAAAAAAAAATAATTTGACTTTGTTTCCTCAGTCCATAAATCGAACTAACTCGATTAATCTGAATATCTTAAAGGTCCCTAGCACAAGTATGAAATTACTAGATAATGAAATCTAAATGTAACAAATACGTCTTAGTATATTAGGTAATGATTAATTATAGTAGATAATGATTACTAAGATTAAAATAATCTTAAGGTTAATATTATTCTTAATAATAAATTTAATAACAATCAAAATCGAAAAGCGAATACGAAAAAAGGAGTTTCTGTTTCTGATTCTGATGGCTTATCGGAAATATCCGATTATGATTCTGATAACTATCGAACGGATATTTTTTATCGGAAATGGATTTTTTTTTCCCTAACAGATCAAAAAATCAGATAATCAGATTTCCGTTGACAGCCCTAAAATTATTAGACAAGGAAGGATTATATTGGTCTTTTGGTTTAAAGGCCTCTTGGTCCATTGGATCTTTGATGATCCAACTGTGTAAACTTCCTCGGAAGTAAGTCTTTGGTGGTGCCCATGCCCTAGGGTTCTCGTGGCTGCCGCAGCTGCTCCTCTTCCCTAATGCCCGAATTGCCTGTGTCCACCTCGCCACGCCGCCCTTCCCTTGTTACTGGCGATCTCACGGGCTCCCTCCTTGTCGACCATCTCACCTACCGCTCGGGCCCCCTCCCTATTTCTCTTCTCCTGGCTGCTGCAGCTACTCCTCTTCCCTTGTGCCCAAGCTGCCGGTGACCACCTCACCATGCCCGCCTTCCCTTGTTGTTGGCGATCTCACGGGCTCCTTCCCTGCCGACCATCTCACCTATTGCTTGGGCCCCCTCCCTATTTCTCTTTCACCTACTGCTCGGGGCCCCTCCCCTACGGCTGCTGCTCCCACCTACGGCTCCACAGGAGCTGTTGCTGGGACCTGCTCGCGCCCCCTTCAACTGCTGTTTGGGCCCTCTTCACCTGCTGGTCGGACAGGAGCTACTGGTCGGATAGGAGCTGCTGCTCGGACTTGCTCGGGCCCCCTTCATCTGCTGCTCGGGCCCCTTTCACCTGCTGCTTGGACAGAGTTGCTGCTCAGACCATCTCGGGCCCCATTCACCTACTGCTCCCTGCCGACAGGTTAGAACAACTACATTTAATTGATATCAGCCCCTCATTATGAGAATATCGGTGCATCCTTTTCGTGGGTTTCACCAAGGGCTAATTTTAACCAGACAGCTTCAGATCAACACCTTCAGATCTACAGATCTAGCTTGCTTTCTTGGTCTTGCACACAAGGGTGAAAATATTGGGTGAATCTAGCTGGAGCGAACATAACCGTATTTTGGCCTCAAAAACACAAACCATGAACATCGTATAAACAAAAAAAACTTTAGGCAAGAGCGTCTTAAGCAAACAACTACGGTGCAGTTATGAATAAACATAAGTAGACTAAGATCTAGCATATGATCAAAATCCAAAACAACCAAAAAGTACAATTGTGAGTGGGTGTCGATTTGATGACATCATACATAGAATATATAAGTCACCGTTATATTAGCCAGGAATGTGCACCTATGGGTGTCCTTTGTAAACATTATCATTGTATTTTTGAAAATAGAGTTATAAGGTTCAAACAAGCAGATTCTTGCATGATGATTCCTCTCTCTCTCTAACTCAACAGATAACACACAGAAGACAGTAGTGTTATGGACCACTTTTTTGGCTTAGAGAAAGCAACAAATCCCTGTGGCAAATATGAGGGTGACTGCCGCAGGGAGACTTGATTTGTCCATGATATGGGTGTGTTGCTAAATTCAGACCTGTTACTGGATGACATCCACTGTGCACCAATAGACGGTCAAGTCTAACGGCTTCTGTGCTGTATTTGTGCTGTCATAGGAAACTTCAATACGGTATCGGTATCGGACCCGAAACCAATGCATACCTGTATTGGCATCAGCAGTATCAGCCGGTTTTGGCCTGCTACCAATCCAGTACCATTATTCTTTAAAAATTTATGACCCCGTTTTGTGCAGTCCAAGCCGATATTGGTACGTATCGGCCGATACTGCCAACCATGCATACATTGAGAACACCTTTGTATGAAAACTGTCATTGAGTCTGAAACACAGTTCTTCTTAGAGTCTGAACCACAACAGCTCTTTACCTCCCAACCTGAAATGGATGCAAAATGTAACATGTTCAAGAAAGAAGTGTATAAATGGGTTTCTGGTTTGCTGCTTGGAGTTGACTGCACTCTTGGATGTGCATAGCTGCAATCCAAAAGTGCAGCCACTCTGTATTTAGAGTAACAGGCTACTTTTTTTTTTCCCCTGAGACCAGATTTTAATTTTCACTTCTGAGCCAATGTAAAATAATGTTATAAGAAAGTATATTCTGTAATAAAAATTTCTGAGGCAAGTGCAAGCATTTAAAGGTAGAACATAACATGAATCGTACTTTTTTTTTTTTTTGGGGGGGGGGGGGGAGGGTTGTTTAATAAATCTACTGTACCTAGTCAAATGTGATATTTTTATTGTCAGAAGTTTCTATGCATAAAACAAATGTTTCCCTGCCAACTTTTTGATGTTCACACTTCACGGGGAATAGAGAAAGGTATTACTAGATCCTTGGGGAAATGCAGAGTGAATGATCATTCCTAGTGGATCATTCTTGATAATATTTCTGAAAGTGTTGAAGGAAATTTTGTTTTCATTTATCAAATTTTAACACATTTTAACCATTAGTACTAACACTTGATTTTGACCCAAAGATTATGACATTTTAACCATTAGTACTAACGCTTGTTTTCATAATGTGCAGAGAACTTTATAAAACACACTTAACAGCTATACAGAAAATACATTAGAGAGTAGTACTTTCGAAATAAATAATGAATTGCGTCATCCTTCTGACTCTCCTGCATGAAAGGAGTTTGATCGGTTACATCCAAATTTCGCTGTAGAGATACGCAATGTTAGATTGGGTCTTGCTAGTGATGAATTTAATCCGTTTTCAAATATGGCTAAGTCATACAGTATATGGCCAGTGGTGTTAGTTGTATATAATCTACCTCCTTGGATGTGTATAAAGCCCATGTACACGGTGTTATCACTATTAATCCCTGGTCCTAATGATCTAAGAAATGACATTGATGTCTACTTACAACCTTTAATAGAAGAGTTAAAGGACTTATGGAATAATTGATCAGAGACTTATGATGTTTCAAAGAAACAAAATTTTTCAATGCGTGCTGCATTGCTTTGGACTCTTAATGACTTTCCAGCTTATGCCAATTTGTCAAGATGGAGTACCAGAGGGAAACTTGCTTGTCCTACATGTAATGATATGACCATATCTGAACTTTTACACCACAGTAGAAAGCATTGTTACTTGGGTCATCGTTGCTTTTTACCAATACAATATAGGTGGAGACGACATGAATACATACACAAGTTTGATGGCAAATCTGTATCTTCCGCAAAACCAAGACTTTTGACAAGTTATGAAATTTGGAGGCAACAACAAAACATTCATGAGACAAAATTTGGCAAGCTTTTTAAAAAGGAATTGAGTGTTGGTAGATGGAAGAAGAGAAGCATCTTTTTTAAAGAATTGTCATATTGGGCTTCTTTTCTTATTCGTCATAATTTGGATGTAATGCATACCGAGAAGAATGTATGTGATAACATCCTTGACATGCTAAATATTTCTGCAAATCCAAAAGACAATTGGAATTCTCGATGGGACTTAAAGGATATGCAGATACGTCCAGAGTTGTATGCACCGAAGGATAAGTCCAAGTCTCCATCAGCTCTTTATTCAATGACTAATGCTAAGAAAGAGGCTATATGTTCTTATATAAAGAGCATTAGAGTTCCAGATGGATATTGTTCTAATATTTCATGATGTGTGGAGCAGCGAAAGATAACAGGATTAAAAAGTCATGATTGTCATGTTCTTATCCAAGTGTTACTTCCTTTGGCAATTCGTGGACTTGTTCATAAAGATGTAGTCGGCCCGATTATTGAATTGAGTCAATATTTCAAAGTCGTATGTTCTAAAGTTCTGAATGTGGAAACTCTAATAAGGTTGGAAAAGGATATTGTAGTGACCTTATGTAAATTAGAGCAAATATTTCCACCTTCTTTTTTTGGTATTATGATTCACTTAACCATTCATCTGGCATACAAGGCACGAATTGCTGGTCAGTACAATATCGATAGATGTATCCTATAGAAAGGTATATGAGAAAATTAAAAAACTATGTAAAGAATAAAGCACGTCCAAAAGGTTCAATTGTAGAAGGATACCTCATAGAGGAGTGTCTCACATTCTGTTCGATGTATATGCAAGGAATAGATACAAATTTCAATCGACATGATAGAAATTATGATGGTGGTCCGCATGATACTCAAGAAGGACTGGTCGACCATTGCAAGGTGCTAGAAAACAACGCAGGTTGACAAAGGAAGAAAGAGATTTAGCACCTTTATATGTACTGAATCAAGTTGAGGATGTTGATCAGTTTCGTTTAGAGCATGAACAAAGACTTGAGAATGGTCAAGATGTGGAGAGAAATTTTTTTAAGTGGTTTAGACAACATGTCAATGACCTAAAAAAATCAAATGATCCTCGTTGTACTCTAGAAATTGAAGCATTGTCAAGAGGTCAATCAAGATTAGCATTCTCATATCCAAGCTATATTGTAAATAGTTTCAGATTTCGTAAAAAGGAGATCGATGATACAAAGACAACTCAACTCTGTGGTGTCATTGTGGTTTCAGAACTTGACTCAGACTGTGATGGTTATTATGGAAAATTGATTGATGTGGTGAAAATATGTTTTAGTGTTCGACAACCGGTCATACTATTTCAATGTGATTGGTATGATGTATATAATGAGGGAAGAGGATTCAAATTCGACAAATATGATTTTATCAGTCTTAACACACATAAAAGACTTCCTACAAATGAACCATTTGCACTCGCTTGTCAAGTAGAGCAAGTATTTTATGTTCCTGACAATATTGCAACAGGTTGAGAAATAGCTGTTAAGTCACCACCAAGAGATTTCTATGATATGTCAAAAGAAGTAGTTGATAATGATGCAGAGGTTTATCAAGAATCATTGGTGGATGTTCCTATCGCTTTAAATACAAATGATGTAGATGTTAGTATAAATAGCCTTAGAAGATAAGAATATATCGAACTTGATGAAATATAAATATGTGCAACATTGATGACAAAGAAGCTTGTAAGTTTTGAAGTTTTAGTGTGAATTTTAGTAAATTTTTTATTTTAAAAAAACATTTACTTATTCAATATTTTTTAATTGATTAGATGTCTAGTCAAGGTCGAGGACGTCGTCGCAGAGTAATTTTTAGAGGTCAGAGGTCACAATTATCACCTACAGTTGACACTTCTTCTTAGGGATCTCGCCCATCTACTGAGCAGATACACACTTCTCAAACTCCGGGAACTTCGTCTTCGTGTGTTAGAGGTATCATAGTTTAATAATATTTAATTGTCAACATTATATCTTTATTTGATTTAACGATTTCTTTTGAATTTATTACAGTTAAACGAGGCAGGAGTCCAGCTAAAGTAAAATATCTTTTTAATAATCATATTTTTATTAAGACTTTTTGAGACGGCTGATAGTCGTCTCTAATAATCATATGAACTATTTTTGGGATGGATGTCACTCATCTTAAAAAGTCTGTCTCAAACGTTTTTGGGACGATCAACAATCATCTCAAATGATAAACACGACTATTTGAGACGAGTCATAGTTATCTCAAAAATAATTTAAATTTTATTTTTAGAATAATTGACTAGTTGTCTCAAATGTGTAAATAATTTTTGAGACAATTATATCAGTCGCAAAAACAAAAAATATATTTATAATAAATTATCGAGACACGTCTTTTGGGATGGTTGTATTCGTCGCAATTAAGTTTTTGGGACAAGATTCATCACCGTCCCAAATAGTGTTTTTGGGATAAGTTAAATATCCGTCCCAAATAATCAGTATTTAAGACAATTCAAATAGCCGTCTCAAAAGAGACTTTTTGCGACGATTGTAACCGTCGCAAACTTTTTGAGACGGGGTTTTTTGAGACGGCTTATGCGACGGTTGATAGTCGTCGCAAATAGATTTTTGCGACGGATTGTGACTTTTTGAGACGACTTCTCAGCCGTCGCTAGTTGTCAAATCTCTTGTAATGTGCTATTTTATTTTTTGACCTGTACGCTTAATTATTTCTTTTCAGTTGGAGTATGTAATTATTTGCTAAGTCGAGTCGAATTGTAATAATTTTTAATTTCTGCACTTCCTTCACAATTCAATACGACGTAAATGTTTAGCTTCGTTTATCATTTATTTCCCAGACTTATCGAGATCTTGGTTTAACTCCAAATTTAATGATTCGATATCCATTTAATAATCAGATCCCCAATTATTAGGTGACGGGTCGTTACATGTCGGCATTGCCATATGATCTCTTAAATCATGTATGAGTGCGCGATTCGATGTTACACTGTGTAAAGTGCAGCTCATAAGTATTACTCATTATTACATAAGGATAAAGAGAGATATGATGGTAGAAATTCTTGGAGTGTATCTAATCGCTATTGTTCTTTACCTTGAATATTGACCTATCATCAGTCTTATATTAATAGAATTAATTTGTTAATAAATTAGGTGAAAAAATAGATGACCGAGATTTAAAAGGTTAATTTTAAAATTTATATTGCTTCTAAACTAATGGAGTATACTGGGAATATCATATTATTCCAAAATCATATAATAATAGAAATAATTAAAAAGAAGTCCAGAATCAACACTTCTAAAATGTCCAAAGTAACTCTATGTAATGCTTCAAGATCACCTCCTCTTTAAATTATTTTAGAATCAATATTTAACAAATCTCTCTAAAAGAATTGCAAATACAACGTAAAGTTGTTCTAGGATTTTTTCCAAACCAAATACATTGTATCCGGTCCACACAGCAACCATCACAATCTTGAAGTAACAACGTGCCAAAAATCCCAGAAATTGTAACCCCTCCCATTCATTAGGCAAAACGTGTCAATTACAATAAAAAGGACTCCACTCCAGACTAGATTAAACTAGGCCATCCCCATCTTTAAACTAATAAGACCCTTCTCAAGTTCCCATCTTTAATTATTAATCACCTTAGGGATTTGTATATATCTCCCTATTAGCCGCCCTATTTGTATATGTACCCATGAGTCCCACATATTGTTACGACTACCCAAAAATCTTCAGAAAAATTGTACTTATATCACCTCCATCAGATGTTGAAGAAATCAAACTAAAATATACATATGTATTCTTGAATTCACTAATATTTTACACATATACTCTTAACTTTATTATAATTTTGATATGTACTCTTGATTCTATAAAGATTTACAGAATTATTTCGACATATTTGATTAGAGCTCATAATATTTTAATATAAAAATGTAACTGGAACATTTCTTAAGATTTTAGAGATATTGTAATGACACGTGGGTTTGTAGGGGTATCAATCCTCTCAACTCCTCCCACGCTATTCGCTCGGTTCCGACTTCCCGAATCGTAACGCCTGCCCGAAAGAGACCACGAATATAGGATCCGCTCTGGTCCCCGCAACGTGATCGAAGACAACCGGCCACGTGTCACCACCAGGCGTTACCCTCACGGAAACATGTTTTAACGGTCTTCTCATCCCCCTCCCCCTCTCATCTATCGCTTTCGACGCCTCCAAAACTACACCCCCCTCCGTCGTCTCTAATAATCATATTTTTATTAAGACTTTTTGAGACGGCTGATAGTCGTCTCTAATAATCATATGAACTATTTTTGGGATGGATGTCACTCATCTTAAAAAGTCTGTCTCAAACGTTTTTGGGACGATCAACAATCGTCTCAAATGATAAACACGACTATTTGAGACGAGTCATAGTTATCTTAAAAATAATTTAAATTTTATTTTTAGAACGATTGACTAGTTGTCTCAAATGTGTAAATAATTTTTGAGACAATTATATCCGTCGCAAAAACAAAAAATATATTTATAATAAATTATCGAGACACGCCTTTTGAGATGATTGTATTCGTCGCAATTAAGTTTTTGGGACAAGATTCATCGCCGTCCCAAATAATGTTTTTGAGATAAGTTAAATATCCGTCCCAAATAATCAGTATTTAAGACAATTCAAATAGCCGTCTCAAAAGAGACTTTTTGCGACGGTTGTAACCGTCGCAAACTTTTTGAGACGGGATTTTTTGATACGGCTTATGCGACGGTTGATAGTCGTCGCAAATAGATTTTTGCGACGGATTGTGACTTTTTGAAACGACTTCTCAGCCGTCGCTAGTTGTCAAATCTCTTGTAATGTGCTATTTTATTTTCTGACATGTACGCTTAATTATTTCTTTTCAGTTGGAGTATGTAATTATTTGCTAAGTCGAGTCGAATTGTAATAATTTTTAATTTCTGCACTTCCTTTACAATTCAATACGACGTGAATGTTTAGCTTCGTTTATCATTTATTTCCCAGACTTATAGAGATTTTGATTTAGCTTCAAATTTAATGATTCGATATCCATTTAGTAATCAGATTCCCGATTATTGAATAATCACGAACACAAGATTCGCTCTGGTCCCCGCAACGTGACCGAAGACGACCGGCCACGTGTCACCACGAGACGTTACTTTCACCGAAACATGTTTTAACGGTCTCATCATCCCCCTCCCCCTCGCCAAAGCAGGCGGCGAGCAGGGGTCGCAGGAGCTGAGAGCGACCAATTCGCCGCTGAGGAGGAGGGGAATGGAAGGTGCTGCGATGGCGACGGCGGCGGCCAGGCCCGGGGCGGGCGCCCCCGCGCCCGTTGCGGGGCTCCAGCGTCGCGGGGCGGGCCTCCGCGCTGGGGACTTCGCGCCGAGGATCCCGGCGGGGGGCGCCGGGAGGGCTGCTCCGAAGCCCAGCCGTGTTAGAGCTCAGCAGGTGTTGGCAAATGTCCCACTCCTCCCCTCCCCCAAGTCTGTGTCAGGATCTTGTCTTTGAGTTTGTCTTTCTCGATTTCATTTGTTCTTGCGTGTTTTGTGCAGCGTTTTGATCTTTTTTTCTTTTTAACTATTTGTTGACGGGTTCTTTGGTTTGATCTCGTTGATGTATGAACGGGAACGCAGAGGGGGATAGGTTTGTGTGTGCGCGTGTGTTTCATGCATGCGTGATAGCAAGTTGTGCAAAATTCATCGATTTGTTGTGTGTAGAATGCTCGGAGAGGGACTGATTGGATTTTCTGGTCGTGTGGGATAGTTATTTCTTGTGGATGCGTTGTTTGTCGTCTGGGCTTGCCGTTTTTATGTGTTTCGTGGAAGAGGAGGCTTGTTTGTCTCTTCGAAATGCTTAATGCGGGCGGAGCCGTGCAGGGTCTCTGTCCTGCATTTTGTCACTCACTTTTAGTGATGCTGAATGCGAAAGGAATCTGTCCACGATTTCTTTGCTTCATCGTTTGCTGTAGAGCAATTGACGTTTATGGTGGTCTTTCCTGGGCCCTGGCACTATTAATGGGTGGATGGCCAAAATCCTGTCCTAATGAGTTGCTTGCGTGGATTTGTGTGCGGCACACAACATGTTCGATGAAATAGTCATTAACCATGCAAGTCCTTTCTATGAATGGGATCCTTCATCCCCGGCATTCATACAGGTCTTTAGCATCATTCATACTGGAAAAACAGCTCATAGTTTTCCTTAGATTAGTTGGTTGTCTGTAAAAATAGACATGCATATCGAATTCCACCTTAAATAATCAGACGTGACGTCTACAGAATACAGATGGTGATGTGGGGCAACATTAAGTGGTGAATTAGTAAAATTAGTAATTTAAATGTATTGCATGCATGAGCCATTTTGATCGAGACTAGGATCTTTCTTGAAAAGGATCTATGGGATAATACTATTATATCAAGCTCTAAGGGAAAAGTATCCTGTGCCGGTTAGATGACTCGTGATCAGGCTGAGGTTTAATATTGATTCCCTACAATATGCTCGATGAAATGCTTGTTAAACCATGCAAGTCCTTTTTTGAATTGAGGCCTTCATCATTGGGCATAATGCTAGTTATAAATTGTCCATGACATTGCCTCCAATGTCATTTATCAGAAAGAATTTGTAGTTTACTGCAGATTAGCTTTTTGTCCATAAAAATAGGCATGCATTTGATAGGTGGTCATCTTGAGTAATTCAGTAAAATTGATAATGAAAGTCAATACATATATCAGATATTTTGGTCACGTCCATGATTTAACCTGATAGGATCTGGTCCACTGGTCAATATTATTCCATCAAGCCTTAGGGAGAATGCATATCATGTCTGGTAGATGACTCATCATCAGAGCAACGTTTAATATCATGAATGATATTCATCTCCAAAATAGAAGATTGGTAGAAAATCCTGACTTTCAACCATTCCCTGTGTGTAATATCTCAAGCTTGTTCCTTCTGCATGTTACTCTCTCTGTATGTATAAACATTTTCAAATCAAGCTATTGTATATCTCAGTTTATCCTGGAGAAAGTACTGGTGGAAAGAGGACTTGGTTCAAGGGCATCTTCAATCTGGCACACAACTTGAAAGTTTTGTGGTTTCAATGATTTTTAGTGATTTTGTGCTGAAGTCATGAATTGTGATTTTGTGCTGAAGTCATGAATTATTATCAAAACTTCCATAATGTTGTTATCACATGCTTATCCATGTATGCCTACTCTATTATGTGACCATATCCATAGCATGAGACTTTGTTGGATCATGGTTTGTGTTGTTTTCTCTATTATGGATGGGCAATGGAATATTTAGATCCCCCAACAGATGTGTTTGTACCTTTGAGTTTTAGAAAAGGACTGAGTATTGGATTATTGATTATCATTTGCATTTAAACATAATATATGCCCATAAAATACACACTGAAGGACTAGCTAGCTCTTCCCATAGCAGAAATCTTTCATTGATTAAAGAATCTTCTATCATATGAATGCTTTTGCTATCGCATAAATCTTATATCAGGCTTTTTCCTACTTTAATGAATTTATAATAATCCTTTATTTTGATTAATGTTGAGGGTGATTTTGTGCGAGATATTTACCTTATGATTTTTATTTATTTGGATGATAGGAAATCATGATTTCCCAATGAGAAACATGGTTTAGATCTGCGATGCAATTATCAAAATGCGAATGCGATCTAAAGTATGTTGACTCGCCCATGGACAAGATCATAAGGATTTGATTGGACCTTTTCTGTCAGTCAGTAGACTGACGTTGATTACATCTTGCTGCGATAGGAAAACCCTTTGATTTCTTTCATAAGACAGTTTGTTTTCAAAATGGCTCTTTGGAGTGTTAAAATCTCTCTTGTTCTGCTTAATTTGCTCATATATTGTTCATAAAATTTTGATTTCTGATTTTTCTGTAATTTTTAGAAATTTTTATCTAGAAATACTATCCATCAGTACTGTTCATGATATTGTTCACGAACACTATTACTGTTTATACTTTATAAGATATTATTCACGGGGTACTGTTCATGGGTGGGCCCTGCAAATCATTAGGTCAGTCTTTGAAGATATTTGAATGTAGGAGACTAATTTGTTTAAGTTATGAGGCAAAGAAGAGCACAACACGTTTATCGAGGCACATGGCCGGGGAATATTCTTCCGGTCCAGGAGATAAATTTTAATGACTGAGAACATGATTAAGTTGAAAAAAAAAACCCATGTCAAGTGAGTCATTTTGACGAGAATGGGCGTAACGGCGCTCTCTTGGGTAGTATTTACCCTTAATGGCAACTGTCTCGGGCAGGTCCCATGGACGGACAGAGATGAAAGGCGGTGCAATGTAACATGATGACGTCACAATAGCATGACACTATTCACACGACATCATACTATTCACATGATGCAACACTATTCACGCGACAACGCACTATTCATGTCGACATCGCCAACACTCGACGACGATGACTGAAATGACTTCACCAACGCTTGGCGGCGGTGATTTTAATGAGTTCGCCAATGCTGGGCGACGGTGATTGAGATGACTATGCCAACGCTTGGCGGCAAAGATTGTAATGACTACGCCAACGCTTAGTGGCGGTGATTTTGGTGATGTCGCCTAAGCTCAGGGGCAGAGATTGAAATGACTTCACCAATGCTTGGTGGCGGTGATTTTGTTGACGTTGCGTAAGCTCGGCAGCGGAGATTGAAATGACTTTGCCAACGCTTGGAAAATTTTAGGATGGGCTTGGCGAAGCTCCAACACTTAGAAATTTTGGGGGTGGCTTTGGCTTCCAAGCTCCAACACTTAAAAAAATTTAGGATGACCATGGGTACTTGGCGAAGTGGATGTTGATCACTTCGCCAAGAGGTGGTAATGTAACCGATGGTTACGTCGCCAAGGGTTGGTGAAGTGGTTTTTACCTTAGGAAGGGGGAGGTGAGTGGAAAAAGTAGTGGTTTTTTCTCCCACCAATTTGTCTCCTCTTTTCCAACTCTCTTTTTACGAGGGGGATGCGGGGTATTTTAGCAAGGAGTTTGCATAATGTTTTGTTAAAGGCTTCGGCCAAACCATTAGCTTGAGGGTAATAAATCGTGGAGGCCCTTCAATCAATATGAAACTTGTCTGCCAATTTATATATAGTCTTGTTTTTGAATGGTGTACTATTGTCAGAAATGATTTGATGCGGCACACTGAACCTATAAATGGTATTTTGCTTAACAAAGCGAGCTACTGCTTCCGCGGTAACTTCCCTCATGGGTTGAGCTTCTACCTATCTAGAGAAGCAATCTGTGGTTGCCAATATATATTTACAACTTCAAGAAGAAGGTGGCAACAGTCTGACAATACCCATCTCCCATCTGGCAAAGGGCCATGTTGCAACACGGGTGTAAAGGATTTGGAGCTTTTCTGGTATAGACCCAGAAGCCTGGCATTCAAGACAGGATTTTGCATAATTTTGACAATCCTGGAACATAATTGGCCAATAATAGCCCATGGTTTTGATGCACATACTCGTTTAGGGCCCAGATTGATGAGCTCCACAGAGACCCGCATGCACTTCCTTTATAATTCTACGCGCCTCTCTTGATTGCGAGCATATGAGATAGACCATTTTATCTTTATCTGCTGCAATCCGATATAAGATGTCGTTGATCAACTTGTAAGAAGTTAATCTTCTTATGAGTTGAATACGCTCAGTTTTATCTTTTTGGTAACCGTCCAGCCTTGAACATATTAATAAAAGGATGACGCCAATCCCCTTCTTCCCGAGTATAAGCATTATCAACGTCATTGGCTTCGTACATAGTCAAGCCATTTTCAGAATTCAGAGTTTTTATCAATAGCCTTTTGTTTATATCAGGAATATCCATCCGGCCAGATGACGACAATGTCAAAGTAGTGGCCAACTTTGCTAAGGCGTCAACTTGTGAGTTTTACCACGAGTCACATGGTTTATCTCACAATGAGTTAACATACCCATAAGACAAATAACTGCTTCATAATATGGCATAAGTTCTGATTTTCGAACTTCGTATATTCCCAAAATTTGATAGACCACTAATAGAGAGTCCCCATAAATTTTCAGATGTTGAATGCCTATATCCACAACTATCTCCAGGCCGACAACAAGTGCCTCATATTCAACTTGATTATTTGTGAGTGGCTCAATAAGAGTGCAATAAATAGGCAATATCTCCTTTTCCATGGGAGTATATCGATGCTCAGGTCCAACTAGCATTCTGCTAAGATAATATAGAGGTTGTTCCTTCCTTTTATCGATGCTCAGGTCCAACTAGCATTCTGCTAAGATAATATAGAGTTGCTCCTTACTTTTTAAATGCATTTAAAGTTTCTCTTCTCAAATTCTACCATTTAATCCTAGATCACCTATTCACTACACCCTTTGTCGTCCCCCTTTGGATGTAAACATCGATGACCAAAAGTCTATGGTAAGGGGCTAAACTTTCCCCATGTATAACTTTACAATTTTTGCATAGCGATCATTCGACCTTAATAAGAAAATAATTTATGACTTTTACTCTTCTGCTTATATAAGTTAATAGGGGTTCCTCTCTTTTTATAGTAAGTGTTCGCAATTATTAGATCATAAGATAATAACAAAGTCAATAATGATATCACCCATACTATTTGTCAAAACCTCCATGAACCCTCTCATAGTCTTTATTATCCTTATCTATATGACCATTTAGACTTCCTCTAATAAAAATCCTCTCTGCATTTGGAATATCTTGGATTACCATATTATGCTTTCCACAAATTATTTTGTAATAATCTCATCTAGTCCTACTTGCAGTGCAAAAAGCTATTAAAGGCCTTCAAAGAGTTGCTTCACCAGACTATAATTACATGCTGGTTATATTTAATGTTGTTTCACCTAGCACAAGTTTAACTAGTGTACATATATTTCCCTCCCTCTTGACTTCCACAACTTTGTCTTTTAAATATTTATCCATAATGATAGCTACATTCTTTTATTGCTTTGGTCTACATACTATCGTTCTAGCCGTCATATATTTTTTTTGGCTTTAGATCCTTTCCACCTTCGTTATTGTAAACACACTATGTTGACCTCTTATCTTTCATTAGTTTTACCAGCTTTATACATTTAGGGCCAGTTTGTTTCAAGAATAAACGTCGAATTGGACGCGTTATTCTGCTTATTCGGTTTGGGAGTTCGGATGCGTTATTCTTTGTTATTCAGGGCGTGGACGCATTATTACTTGAATAAGTGGAATAAATGGTTCCATCTAAAAGGCAAGAACTATTTATTCCACTGAACTACTTATTCCACCCAAAGTGAATTCTTCTTGCTCTAGTAATAAGAGAACCGGGAACAAGAAATGTGGAATACCACAACCACAAAACAAACCGACCCTTATTAATTAGTGTTTCTATATTCCATCCATGTAGCTAAATGAATTTTATCCTTTTGGACCAACTTCTTTCTCATGTCTGTCCAACACATGGGACCCTTGTCTGTTCTCCACAATTGAGTACCGTTGTGGCACATCATCTTTGGTGATGCCCTAACAAACCCTTACTCACATGTCCTTACACCCAGGGGCCAATGTAATGTGTCACTTCTGGGAATGCCCTAACAGTAGCGTGATAAAATTTGATTCAGGAGTTCATGATTGGTGGTGGTAAATGTTATTAAATGCTGACTATTGACCTAGTGCACATGCTCCTCCTTTCTCATCCAAGCTTAGGACTGGCCATGGTGGGGTTATTGGACAACCAGTGGCATGCATATAAAAATCTGCAAATCATGAGCTTCGGGAACACAAATTTGAAAGGAACGGTTGACCTGAAAGTCTAATATATATATATAGAAAAAATACTCTCTGAATGATTCCTTAAACTCCAGTATCGTGAGTAGGGAGGGCATACTTTTTTCTTTCTTTTCTGTCATGGGCATAAAACATTTCTGCACATGAGAATCCATGTGCCTACATAAGTCCACAAAGTGCTGATGCAACAAAGGCTGGATTCTCCCTCCAGCATGAAGAAATCATGTTAGAGTAGCTTATGAGAACATAGAGCAGACAAAGAGAAAATGAAAAGTTAATTGAAACAGGAGGGTATGAGTTCCTAAGAAAGGTTTGCCAAAGATCTTTGAAATTTTGTGAGCAACTATCAGTACCTCTGCTATGAAATGAAGAATTTGTTACAGTAAATGGTGGGATTAAAGAATTGATTATCCATATCTTGGCTAACAGCTTTTTTCTTTTAGCTCCTCACTGTCATAGACTAGCCGGAAGATGCTGCAACATTGCTGGGAATGTGTGTGAAAAACCAAATTGAACCCCATTTCCCCCTTTTGCAGTCGCACATGAATGCAAATTCCCAATTCTGTTGACCCCATATGAGTGAAGGTGATGTGGACAGTGAATCTTGGTTCCACTTCCTTTCTTTCCTTTTTTCATTTCTGTACTTCCATAAATTGCTAACCTTTCTTGTCATGGTGGCAATGAGATGCCACCATCTTATTATAGCTGTCAGAATTTTCCGTAAACTAGAGAATCCAAATGCAAATGGCTTACTGAGAGCTTAGTTAGGATTATGGCAGGAGAGTCAAATGACAATAATCAGGTACTTATATGATTATTTCTAGGATTTATCTCCGTTTTTTGCCATCTAATATGTAGTATCCAGCAATAATTTCAGAATTCCTACTAATTACTTGATTAGAAATCATTGCACAAGGTGATGTCCATTTCTGCTTTTCCAAAAAGTGGCCCTACCTGGAAATAAGGAAACCAGTGGGCCTATGTGCCCATTTGCAACTGAAGCAATGCTGAAAATGGGCCATAAATATGCAACTTGGGGTATCTCTATCTAAGGAAAGTTGGGGGTGGAGTGGTTGAGAGAGAGGCCCTAGAAATAAGATAAGCAGATCCTCATTCTAGATACTTAGTGAATTTATGTAACTTTAGAAATGTGATCTTGGTATCCCTATCTAACTTACTCAGCATCACCTTAAGGTACTAACTTTTTCCATTTCAGTCATAAATGGGCAACTAAGAGCCATTTACTTGTCAAGTATAGTCGGAAATGGACCCTTCGCTGAATTTTCATTGTTTGAATGCGGCCCTCACTCCACTTCCTGTGGCTGCCTGACCGAATAGAATTGCAAATTTGCAACAGATGCAACATTGGAATTCTCCATCACACATAATGAAACAAACAAAAATGACGTCCATGCATTTGTTGTGAATTAATTCTTTGAGACTCATGCCATCAAGGTGACAATTCTTAGCCAACTATTTTAGGGTCTACCTAATCAATAGCCGTCCATCTGTAGCTGATTGTCCTCCTAACTGCTTTGTGCTGTCATCTGGCTTTTGTTTGTTTATGGCAGCATCAACAAGGGTTAGCCTTGGATTGATAGCCAACAAGAACTTGTTTTACCCTCTGGTTATTTAGACCCAGTTCCCAAGTCCCCTGGAAGATATATCAGGTTTGATCATGATTCATGATGGATATTAATGATTGCTATAATTAATGTTCAATTTTATCTTTCTAGATCATAGTCTTCTTCATCAACACTATGCTTATTCCATCAATCTGGAATTCTCCATCACGCATAATGAACCAAACAACAATTACGTCCATGCATTTGTTGTGAATTAATTCTTTGAGACTCGTGCCATGCTGCCGTCAAGGTGACAATTCTTAGCCAACTATTTTAGGGTCTACCTGATCAATAGCCATCCATCTGTAGCTGATTGTCCTCCTAACTGCTGTGTGCTGTCATCTGGCTTTTGTTGGTTTATGGCAGCATCAACAAGGGTTAGCCTTGGATTGATACCCACCTAGAACTTGTTTTAATCTATGGTCATTTAGACCCAGATCCCAAGTCCCCTGGAAGATATATCAGGTTTGATCATGATTCATGATGGTGATTATGATTGCTAGATTAAATGTTTATTGAAACGAAAACATTAAATTAATGTTCAATTTTATCTTTCTAGATCATAGTCTTCTTCATCAACACTATGCTTATTCCATTAATCTGGATCTGCTCAATCCAATGAAGTATACAAGACTATGGGAAAATTTCTGGCTGGCTCCATGCTTGACATCACCTGTTGTCAAGTGCCTAGCTATGATAACTTTGGGCTGGAGAGAGTCTGCCGAAGTCCCCACGAAGCCAGCTGGCATGGAAAAAACTACCTTGTAGGTTATGTAATCCAAGCTTATGCAATCAAGGTGTTGCTTGACATCAACATCCATGTCCTGTTCTACTTTTGAATTGGAGGGTTCTGACACATATCTCTAAATGAAGCTAAGCACCTAATAACATTCACTAGTGATTTGGATCCCAGATAATCCTGGATGATGGTCTTAGATTTGATCATGAATTCAAGTTTGCTGAAAAAAAGCACCATTATATACGCTAAAATTTTCCACTTCAGAGCATTCATCCCCTTTGACTTTTGAATTTAATGGATTTGAATTGAATAATGATTACCCTGCATATATCTCAGACATGGGAAATCAGACTTAGTAATGTTCATCACTCATCTGCATTCATTAAACAGATGCAATAGCCCCCGCAGCGCAATTTTTCAATTTTGTCTAATGAGAATTGATTAACAATGTCTGTGATTTTCATTGGCTTTTGCAGTCTGAGTCCAAGGACAAATCTGCCATATCCTCCCTTTTTGGCGATTCCCTTGCAAACTCTGTTGAAGTCAGGCAATGGGAAAGTGGGTATTCATTCGATGATATAGCAGCAAGCCAGGGTATCAGAATCAGAAGACGACCTCCCACAGGCCCCCCTCAGCATTATGTGGGTTCCTTTGAATTTCGTCTTGAGAATGAAGGAAATACTCCACGAAACATTCTAGAGAAAATAGTATGGAACAAGGACATGGAAGTTCAACAGGTTATATGCGATTTTTTGTTGGATAGACTAGTTACAAAGTTGCACCTGTGAGCTTGAGGAAATAGTCACACTACTGTTTTGTTCTCAGTTAAAACAGAAGATGCCTCTTGCTGGGCTGAAAGGGTATATCGCTGATGCTCCTCCTGTTAGAGATTTTATTGGGGCTCTGAGTGCATCTTATAATAGAACTGGTATGCCCGCATTGATAGCCGAAGTTAAAAAGGCTTCACCAAGCAGAGGAGTTTTGCGTGAGGACTTTGATCCTGTAAGATTGACGCTTTTTCTCCTGGCTTTCTTACTATTTAGATTCATAATATCTAATGTCAGATATTCCATGCATATGGCGGCTTTTCTGCCAGATTTAACTTATTTCTTGATGAATTCTTAACACTCTTTTACCTAGTATACAGATTAAGTATATACCGTCCGCATGGAAATCATGTTAGTCTGAAAATGTCCTATTACAAAAGATTGCTGTTTCTTTTCTTGCACATTATGAGTATCATCTTCCACAAAATCCAAACTAACCATCAGAATTGGTGATTGATTCTGCATGTTACACTGTGAACCATTTTGGGGGAGATGATTGGGTGGGGATCTTTAGGCAAACAGCTGATCTGCTGATAGAATGACTATCTTCATTGTGATATGAGTGAGAGTGGGTGGAGGACTTTTGTAGAGTGGAGGGAAGGCGTTCATTTATTCTAAGCTGCTTGGGGCATTAGGGAGGTTCCACCATCTTGCTGAAGACCTTTTTTTTTTTTTTTTTTTTTTGGTAAAGGGTACTTTTTTTAGTGCTTATTGATACCATACAGTTATGTCCTTTTTTTAGTTTAATGAATTTGTGGTACTACCCCACCTTAAAAAAAGAGAATTTGGTACTAATACTATCCACATTCAAGGAAAGAAAAGACCAAATCTTACCCCTTTTGGGTCAAGGACATTGGTCCCGTTCCATCATTCCATTTTATCATATAGCATATTTATATTTAACATGCTTAACTTCATATCATCCTCAACGACTTCCATCCACTCCTTCCACTCTTCCTTTTCCTCTTCTAGAAACTTCACTGAATGGTAACTGTGTCTCTTGATAGGTCGATCCAAGTTCTTTCCTTTCATGTCTTTTTTTATTTATCTTGGATGAAATTGTATCAATATTTATTGGCATATTGGAACTAACATGCTTGTTGCATATTACCATATCAACAACTTCCGTCCCTTCAAAATATGCTCCCTGGATATTATTCTGGAAGATGGTTACCAGAATTCATTGATCCACGAAGAGGAAGATACATTGAAATTAGATTATAGCTAGCCCCTTAAAGAAAATTCGTAACCACCAAGATAGTAGCTCCTACTTTGTAGCCATCCCCAATAGCTAATAGCAATGGAAAAGCAACCACAAGTTACCATTGAGTCATCTAAGAAATTTTTTCCACCTTCCTTGATGGGATAACAGCTGAGTGACTTTCTGGTTAGCAGTCTGTCAATCCAGTACAGACATCAATGGCCCACTGCAGGACATTAGAAATTGGTCTGAATTTGCATTTGAATCTTCTTCTGTCTCTTTCCTTCTGTACGGTCCTCCTGGAAGCAAATCAAATTCTTCTTTAATCTAAGGGGCAATAGGCCTTCCAACTCATTAAAAGCTTTGTGCAGTTCACTTAGTTCCACCACTGAATGTTCCGTAATCTAAAGACTAGGTGATGCAGAATCGGGGGCATCTCACCCAGTCCCGTTGCCTTGGCTCTTCCAACCCCGTCTGAGGGTTGTCTTCTCCCTCTCAAGAGGAATTGACAACATGAACTCAAAATTTGTGCAAATGATCATCCATAATTTGAAAAGAGTATTACATCACTATTTAAAGAGAAAACAAATCCTAAAGACTCCTTAAAGTTGACTCTGGACCAAAATACCGCTAACCTGAAAAAAGACGTGCAAAAATCGCATAGAATATTTGAAGAGAAAATAAACCCTAAAGACGCCCTAAACTTGTATGTGGACCAAAATACCCCTCACCTGAAAAAAGAAAGTGCAAAGATCGCACAGAAAATCTCCAAAAAAGAAAAAGAAAAAGATCTAGACGAGCCCCATATGGGGCAAACAAGATATCTACGAACTAGTCTAACAATAAGCTATGCATCAACCATGCTCTGGTCAGTCTCCAAGCCTAAACTAAGATTGGGACTGTTGGATCGACCGGATTGCCCTTGAACCACCATGTAAAATGTGTCGGATGTGGATCCCCATTGCTAGGAGCCAAACGAAGTCATAATCCTGTATGGAAGGAGCAGATGGTCCATATTTTCCTACTTCAGTCCACAAAACTAAGTCTCTTCAGGATATGTTTCCCAACTCTATCATAGGTTTGCAACCTCTGCCAGGCTAACTAGCTAACTTCCATATAAACAGTAGCTTGTTATAGCTGTAATCTGCACTTTGTTTGACTCTTATAACCTATGATAGTTGGGTCCGGCCATGGAAAGCCTAAACATACATCTGTGCACCGCCACTGCATCCATCATCTCTTTATTACATACATATTAACTGCTATCCTCTATTCATGCCATACTGTAGGATGTGTGTTGGAACCCCTTTTAAAAAAGAAAAAGGGGGAAGGGGGGGAGCCCCCCCCACCGGTGGGGGGGAACCAACCGGTGGCACCCCCCACCTGTTCCCAACCGGTGGGGGTGCCCACCGGACCCCCCTCCTCTCTAACCTCTCTCTTCTCTCACCCTTCTTGAATAAAAAAAAAAGAGAAAAGGAAGGAGAGAGAAGCAAAACAGTGGCACCCCCCCACCTCAAAGTCCCACGGTGGGTACCCCCACCGGTTAAGGCTTTCAAGCCTATAAATACCCCCCCCCAAGGGGGAAGAAGAACTCCATGCCCATTTGGCCCAAAATTTCCTAGGGGAAACTCTGCCAATTTGAAGACCAAATCCGGTGCTCTTGCCCGGGTTTGCTGCGATTTGGAGGAGATATTTTCTTGGAGGGCTCTCTTCCTAAGGTTTATTCCTAAGGGGAAGTTCTGCCGAATTTATGTTGTAAAATCACCGTTCTATAAGACGGGATTATGCCGAAATAATGAATGAAATGCCACTATTTGTTATTTGAGCATATGTGTGTGCATGTGTGTTCATGAATCTACTACTTAAGTAACACTATGTTATTATATTTTCACAAACATAATTAATTAGTTTAATAACTAATTAAAATATATAAATATATAATTAAATATTCTAAAATATCATTGGCCTCATCCCATACATAACTAATCTTAAACTCATAATCAAAATTCCATAACGAAACATTGAGACATAAAATAATATACTTAAGTTAAAAAATGACTTAAATACCCCCCCATGTTTAATTAATTAATAAAATCTGCGAAAATTATTTAAAATCAGTAAAATGAATATAAAAATCAGAAAAAATTCTATAAAAATCAGTAATACTCAGTAAAAATCAGAAAACAAAATCTGGAAATTATATAAACCCAAAAATATGACTTAAATATCCTTCATATATCTAATTAATTAATAAAAATCAGCAAAATTAATAAAAAAATCAGTAAAATTCAGTAAAAACCAGTAAAAAACAGAGAACCAAATATGAAAACATATAAAATTCCCGAAATGACCAAAATGCCCCTAGAACTTAATAAAATTACAAAAATACCCTCACCCATGATAAAAATCTGTAAAAATCACAGAAAATTCTTAAAAAATATCAAAATCTCTCCTATGCCCAAAATACCCTCCAAATCTTAATAAGATGGATAAAATTACCAAAATACCCTCAATATGATAAAATAAATAAAAAATCTCAGAAAATATATAAAAATAGACTCTAAGTCTAATAAACCCGATTTAAGGTAAAATTACCAAAATACCCCTATAACTCAAATATGTTTAAAATGATCCTAAAATACATTCTAAGGGTTTTCAAGTCTCCCTAAAATGTTAAAAAATCTAAAGTGACAATAATACCCCTATACCCTCCAACTTGGCATAATTACAAAAATACCCTTATGGGTCTAAAATACTTAGAATCAATCCAGAATACTTGGACTCAATCCAATATACTTGGAATTAATCCAGATAACTTGGAGTTAATCCAAAACTATATAAACCTATCTTAAACTTGGGTGAGGCCAAAAGTTTAACCTAAAATATATCTTCATATGCATGTGCTGCCTGTAGTAGTAGTGTCGCATGTCATAAGGGCATCATACGGACGGTTAATCAAGGGTTGTCGAGTAGTTGCTCGACGTAATTAACACTGACCGAGGTCAGTGGAGAGAGGTCATATACTCGGATCTTCCCCTGATCCAAAGTCCCGGACTCCCTGAGAGCTAATCCCAAACTCTCATAGTCCAATAAATAAAATAAATAAGACCGACCTATATTCCTCCAGATAAAAACAAAAATGATATGGATTTTTAAATAATCCGATAGGAGAGACATCTAGGTTAGGTCCCAAACAATGTGCTGCACAGAACATTTGAACTCGCTGTAGTAAAAGATCAAACTCTAAAATTCCTGCCTTCTTGTTATGCATCGTGCTTTTATTGGTATTGTGCTCTTTTATGGATTGCCTTGCACAATTTTCTGCCTTGTAAATAGCACAAGCTCATCAAGTGGCAGTTTCCTCCAGGTTTCATCATGATAAGTGCTGGCACATCTTGGTCAATGAAGGTAATTTGTGTTGCTTTCATAGAGATCAGGTTGGTCCCGTCCAACCATTCTTTCTGGAACAAAATTTGTTCATTTCCTGGATAGTCTACACTAGCATCTGAAGGGGTGTTGTGTGTCGCTCAATGGCATGTCACTTGTACAACTTGGCTTGAGAATGATTACTAGTTAAGTGTCAGGGCAATCCAACAAAATTGCTGCTGTGGCAGCATGACCTTTCCTAACTATTCTATTAAGTTTTTTTATGGTTCATCTGATACCAGTTCTTACCTTCTTCCCTCTGTCCGGTTCACTCCCGTCTTAGGAAACCTTTATCGGGTGGGCCTGTGCCTGTAGTAAATTGTCAAAAATTGGGCATAGAAGCCATCATTCTCTCAGCTATGCTCCCGGAGGCTCTGGGGAAGTCAGCAGTGAAAAAGCATGGTTTTCCCCAACTATTCTATTAAGTTATTTCATGGTATATCTGATACCAAAACTTTTTGTCTTCCCTGTGCCCACTTGTCCAGTTCATTACCCAAGTCTTAGGAAGCATTCAGTAGGTGGCCCTGTGGTAGCATGAGCTTAGGCTGCATAATTATTGAAGCATTTTCTCTCAAAATTTACGACCTGCCTTTTCCTGTGGAGAATTGCTTTGAACGGAATTTAGTGCCCACTAATGCAGGGATTTTACATGCTCAGAGGAGGCCATAATATTTCCTCAAATTTCCGATCCTAGGTGTGATATTTCTAGCTTTATTTAATTGAATCCTATCTGTAAAAAGACCCTGTTAATTTCATTTACATCAGCTGGTATCTGCTGCAACAGTCATCTGAGCTGGCCTTTGAGATGATCCTCTTAGAGATTCATTGAGTAAATTCTATTCACATTACATTTTTGGGAAAATGTTAAATTCACTTGACAACAAGATTGCTATGATGAGATTGAGTGATGGTTTTGCTTTCCTCTGGTATGAATAAGGTGCATATTTTTTAAAAAAAGGAATAGAGAATTGGTCTTTGGGTATTAAAGCAGTGAAGGAATTATTGCATGGGTTTGATTTGATGAACATGGGCAAAATTTGTATTTGGTCGTATTGGAGCATATTTCAGTTTGAACTATTTGGATAAGGGACCAAAACCTTAGAGAATTGGACTTGATGGCAGCAATCCTGAAAGAGGAGTGGGTTGTTTTGGTAAAGAACATAAATCTGAAAGGATGTAAACTCTGAGGAGAAAGTAATTCACATTGACAAAGGATATGACTTCTGATATGAAAGGAATGAATGACATCAATAATTTCTTGGTATGTGTTGTTCAGGATGTATATTATTTATTTGGAGTTTGAACTTTTTGCTGGTGGACCACAGCACTAACAGAGAAGTGAAATCTTGAAATCTTCTCACAATCCTGAACTCGTCAACCTACGCCAAGCTACAGTCCTAAAGTGGTATGAAACATTAATTCGTTGATGGACTTGCTTATATGCATGGAGTAAACCTGCCAAGCCAAATGCGAACATTCTTCAATCTAGGATGATCTGTTTCACTATGCGTACACAGTTTTATGTGTGGGCATAACATCTTTCTTACGAGATTGATATTTGACCTTAACAAAAGAATAGGTGAAATGGTGTTTCATTGAATGGCATGAAGACATTTCTTTCTAGCATTTCAAGATATGAAGATGGTAACATAAGTTATCTACATTGAACATCAGTGGAATTTACATTAGTATCAGGCAAGGATGCCCGGAGTCTAGTTGGGCCACATTATTTGAAGCGATGCATGATGTTTCCTATCTACTTATTTTCATGTTCACATATTTTCTTTGAAGGATATGTGATACCATAATAAACAGATTGTCGTTGAGATTTGACAAGGCGCACGCATGGTAAGTAACTGCATGTTCTCTCAAAACAAGGTATGTTTCAGAAATCAGATGAGAAAAGCTTTTACAATCAGTTTTATTCTATTGGCTGTTTCTATTTCCTCAGTTTTCTTATTAATCCAATGTGAGATCAAGTGGATATTTTTAAAATCCTCTGATGCTTTGTAGTTCTCCAAACAAGTGGATATTTTTAAATTTCTCTGATGCTTTGTAGTTCTCCAAATCATGTATTTCCCATTTGTTAACAGTTGATTGGCTTCAACAGGTTCATGTAGCCGGTGCATATGAGGCAGGTGGAGCAGCATGCCTTAGTGTCTTGACTGATGAGAAGTTTTTTCAGGTAAATGTCAATATATAGTTATATTGAGATCTTTGAACCCATCATGTGACCTCTTTTCCTATTGATCAGGGAAGCTTTGAAAATCTAGAGGCTGTACGCAATTCAGGAGTTAAGGTTGGTTTTGTAGCATGCTTTTTTTTCTTAATAGTTATCAAAGCAATTATGTCCATACATTTACCTGTAAAAAAGGAAATTCATTTGCATGACTATAGATCTAATTTGATGACAACTTGCAGTGTCCTCTTCTTTGCAAAGAATTCATCATTGACGCTTGGCAAATTCACTATGCTCGATGCAAAGGCGCAGATGCAATTCTCTTAATTGCTGCTGTCCTCCCTGATCTTGACATTAAATATATGACTAAGATTTGCAGAATGCTCGGCATGGCAACCCTTGTTGAGGTCTACCTTTCTTGTTCTCCTATTGTCTCAGGCAGCAATTATTCTGATATTTCATGGACTACATAAAAAAAATGTACTTTTCTGGCCCTTAGAGACCTGCCTAGCTTAGCTCTGATTTTGGGACCAAGATAATTATGAACAACAAAGAGTCCATGTCTTCTTTGTTCTCTCTATTTTGTTCAGTTAAAGTTTGATTGAAGGATTAAATGACTCTAGTTCACAGGCCAAGTGAAAATAAAAATTTTAACTGCTTTCATGTCCAACTTCTTTAAGGTTCATGATGCAAGAGAACTGGATCGTGTTCTGGGCATTGATGGAATCCAACTTATTGGTATCAACAACCGTAATCTGGGTAAGATTTGTCATTATTGTTGGTAAAATGATTTTACACCATAACTTACTTGACAGCTGCTGTGGTATGCGAATTCACATCTAAATAGAATCATCATAAACTGCTAGTAGTGCTGCTATTTCAGCTTTTTTTCAGCACAACAAGGTATGGATGGCAGAAAGGTATAAGGAGAACAAGATTGACAGAGCAGAAAAATATCCCCATGAAGATTGTATTGTTCTCTAGCCATCTCCTGCTCGGAGTTGTGAGGCAAACAGAGATAAATAAAAACCATCAAAACTAGTAAAACCTGGACAGAATTAATTCGTTCAATTCAAACTTCTTTGTTGATAGTTACTGTAGAAAATTGGGGATGATCTGGCTTGGATTTGCCCTCTAAAGCCATGTGTTTGCCATTTTCCAAAAGCAACAACCTGGAATTTGGAATAATGGATTCTGGAAATGGCAAAATTCTTAAGTTAATATCTGCAGCTTTGCAACAACAGGTCACCTTGTGATTCCCAATGTGGTTAGTACTTGACAGACTTCTAACCACTGTTGCTCAATCCTCCTCGAGCTCTGCAACCCATTGTGAATATTTTCCTGTTCTATCTATAAGCCACTGACTGGTTATTTCAGGAGCACGTGTTCGGGTGTGACAATTGTTAAAGGAAATAGCCAAGTGATGGGGGGTTGTGGCCCCCCTTGTTCCATGCAAATGTAAAAAGGATGAATGATGGAAAATCATCTCTAGATAACAGTGAACTTGAGAAAACCACTTGCATGCTTACTTTTCCCTTTCCTTTCCCTTTTCTTTTTTGTCTTTGCATCTAAGTTGTAAGGAACTGCATTTGATTCTCTTTATTTTGACTCATGTTTCTATTGAATTCTCTTAACCTCATGGTAGTGAAGCCGAAAGTTGTACAGTGTATTTTATTACTCTTCTAAACACTGAGCAAAAAATGTAAAATTCTATATTTGGTTTGTGTGCAGAAACATTCGAAGTCGATATTTCAAACACAAAGAAGCTTCTTGAAGGAGAGCGTGGTGAAACTATACGTCAAAGAGACATAATTGTAAGTAACTGCTTCAAGCCAACCTAGACAAAACAGTGTCTACCCAGAAGAAATGCAACCTGCCTTCTAGTGTTTTGTTGTTCTTGACTTGTTTGTACGTTCAGATGTGTGTGCGCGCAGACACACGTGCATGTGTATGTGTACACAGGTACTATTTGTGTGTGCACACACACAAACATATGTGTATGTACTCCTTTGGTATTTGTCCGTTGCAAATCTTCACGAACAGCTTTCGGAACTTCTTGTTATCTTTAGTCTATTTCCCCACTTTCAGTCATGACTCGTACATACATGTGCTTCGCCTGTTCTTTTAGGTGGTGGGAGAGTCTGGGTTGTTTACTCCTCAAGATATTGCCTATGTCCAAGAAGCTGGGGTCAAAGCGGTGAGGCCTCTCACTTCAATCAGCAAATCATGTGGATGTTTTCTTTTGTCGTGGATGCATGGATAAACTTAGAAAATATATCATTTAACAGTTCATCGATGCATTTTCCTCTTTTTGTTGGTTAGCTTAATTTCTTGAAGAAATTAAAGTAAATATGCAAAATAATAGCTCCTCTTGTGTCTTGCTTAAGATATGTTTGATTACTCCTACGTTGTCTTACTTTATCTAATGTCCATAATTCTACGTCATCACTCATCATAACATTAGTTTGCATGATTTTCAAAGGATTAAAGACAGTAATCAGTGTGACTTGACCACAAAGTTTCTGAGTATGGAATTCTTACTTGAACCATATGCATGTGACCTGTGTGAGTTGATTTTGACAGCTTTGTGTCTATGCCAAGGTGTTTTGGTCAAGTATCTCCACTGCATTCAAGTGACTGATACAACAGTTACAAAATACACATTTTAATGTGATTTTCCTTTTGTTTTATTCATCCAGCAATCTTGAAATCAGCATAAGTTTGTGTGGCCTAATGTTGAACTCTAAATTAAAATTAATCACCTTGTGGGAAGTTCTATTCTAGAGTATGAGTACCCTTCTGGATTTACATTCGTAAATGCTCAGTTTGGACCTGCAGCATTTGCCTCAGGCCTGGACAAATTCTACTGTGATTTAAGTGAGTCTGGGCTGGTTGCGTATGCTGTGAGTTAAGCTCAGCTTGCATAAGGTACACCATAATCTAAATTGCATCCTGCTACTATCCTATATCTTGCCACCGCAGAAAGGTTTGTGGATTGAATGTGCAGATTGCATAGCTAGATAAGTATGCCAATCTTATATTTGCAAAAGCAAATTTTATGTCATATGTTGTTTTTAATCTCATAAGAAGGGGCTTGGTGTATTTATCTTTTGAGGTCAAGATTTATGAAGACTGCCTATTAAGTGGTGTTAAACAGCGAGTTCATGGCTACAGAAAATGTGACCATGAGGAAGCAGTCTTTAGTTACAAAGATCATAGCGTGAACTGTTCGGCCTATTTTTTTCAACCCATCTACTTTCTCTGGTGACTTGGAGTTTTCTTTTTTCTTATATACTGTCGTCAACTGGAGGTTTATGGTCTACATATGGCATTTGTGTGTTTTAGGATCACTCATGATTTCTAACAATGAAATACAAGCACATGCATAGAATAGAAAGAAAGATTGACAAATATATTTACATGCTATTTATTTTTGCAGATGGCGGCATCTCTATCTTTGACATTATTAAGGCAATGTTAGGCATGCCATCTATTTTTTCATGCATATTAACTAATGTCTATACTAAATATACTATTTCTATACTAAATATACCCTCGATACTTCATCTTCATTTCCTAATATGGCACCTTTGCATGATGGTATGTTGGCCCCACAGACTTTATAAATGCTTCCATTAAGGTTTGCCCGATTTGACAAGAATGCAAGATCTACTAATGTAGAAATATTTCCAATGGATATCGAGATAATACTTCTAATGTCATAGTAGGCTTTTGTTCATTATTTTACAAGTATCCTATTTTTGCTCCTTTAGTCATGTTTTATCACTGGTCTGCTGTAACAGGAAACTCACTTGCTGTCTTTGCCTCTTTGGTAGGTCTTGGTAGGAGAATCCCTTGTCAAACAGGAAGATCCGAAGAAAGGAATAGCTGGCCTATATGGAAAGGAGATCTCAGTATGAGTTCACTTAGCAACAAAAAAGGTTCTGCCAAAAGCAAACGAAGCCGCCTTTCTTGTTACCCGTTGGCTCAGCCTTTAACCGAAACAACCCTTACAAGATTTACAACATTTGATAGCTGGTTACTTAGTTGCATGTCTATGTCGGTCTGTCAACATTCTTCCATTAGTTAAAACTCCATATGATGTTTGTGCAGGACAGGTATATGGAAATGTAGTTTCCAAACTTGCAGCAGTTTGACAGCCACAGTAGGGCAACTGATTGTTCTTGGTTGCCCGTGCTGTTTACCCACATGTTTGGTTGTATGCCATGTTGTGCGTAGTATAACAGATTACTTCAGGTGACAACCTGCAGCTTCTGACAGTTTCCATGTCGGGCATTCTACCATTTCACCGACGAGGATGCCATGCCAAACAGGCCAATCTTGATCTGCGTGGTGCAAGTTTTCTTTTCTTTATCTGTTTGTTTGGCTCGGGTTAATAGGGTATACCTGGCTGTTTGGTTTCCCAGCATAGATGCATTCGAAGTTGACGATAACCATCACAGCAGATCAAGATTGTCTTATTTTCTTTTTCAAAATAAAAATTGAGAGAGAAATTGCTTTAAAAAGTGCAATTGAAGTCTTTTTTAAGTCTTTTCTCCCTCCACTCCATCTCTCTCTCTCTCTCTCTCTCTATATATATATATATATATATATATATATATATATATAGATGTATGTGGGAAATGATTCAACGTCCTCCGAGGTCTACCGCTCAAAACTGCACCCTCCTCATATTTAAAAAAATATAAAAGTTATCAATGAATTTTTAAATGTTCATATAGATGCTTTAGACTTGTTTTCATCCCCAAGATTTTAATTTTCATTGTTTAATCTTGAAGATCAATTATAGTCGTCCAATCGTATACATATAAAATAGTCAAATAATAGGGGGTGCATCAAACTTAGATGTCCTCTCTCCTTAAATCCCTACATTTCGATGTCAAACAAATAAGAAAAATTGTCAAAAATTTAAAAATATTCAAACACTCCTATCTAGGTTAGTTTTCATACCATTGAATTGAAAACTCAACTATCGCCAGCCAATCAAATGTGTCGTTATTTGGAATCAAAATTAAAATTCTAAGGGATGAGATCAACCTTAAGGACTAATGTTATGAATTTTTTATTTTTAACTATTTTTTAATATTTTAGATGTTGTTTTTTGATATGTATGTTCGGATGGCTCCGATTGATTTTCAAGATCAGACGATGAAAATTAAAGTCTCAAAGATGGGAATAGTTGTAAGGGGTCTATTTGATTAGTTAAAAATTATTGATGATTTATATTATTTTCTTAAACATGGGGAGGATGGGTTTTGGAGGGAGCACATCTAAGTTAGATGTACGTGACATGGGTTGAATCTTTTCCTATGTGTATGTATGGTTATCTTAATGCACGTCATCTCATGGTCAGATGGCTTCATCCATCCATCTACCTTGTCTATTTATCCATTTAGATGATGCTAATGAGTAGGAGCTAGTCATCACTTTGTTGATCCTTTTCCATCTTCTAATACCTGGCGCTCATGGCCCATTAGCAGCCTAATTTCGACCCATTAGAGAGATCTTTGATTGACGGCCTGATCAGGTGATGCGATTCAGAAGGTTAGTTTCTTAGTCGGAATTTCACTAGGATTTTGATAGGTGTCCAATCACCCGGACACGATTCAACCCAATAGCAGAGTCCGACTTAGATGATTCCTTCATTAGGGCGTTCTTCTCTATTTAGAACTCAATCCTAGCAATTTATAAGTAGTCCCCTTCGTGCCAAGACCCATTTAGCATGCTCCCTTGCCCTAGAGAGAGATTTTGAAAGAGAGTTGTGAGAGTTTAGAGAGAGTTCTTAGCGACTTGGGGTGGTTCTTGGAAGGCTGCGTTGGAAGGCTCTTTGAGTGGTGGTGTGCATGCTTGGAGAAGCTCTTTGCCTTGCCGAGCTAGACATCTTCGAGTTTTTTATCTTAGTGTTGAAGCAAGTGATGACTAATCATTTTTTCCATATCTATTTTTATGTATAAAAATCTATTTTCAAACTATTTTATTATCTACTATATGAAAAATGTTTAAAAGCAATTTGATGCGTTAGATCCTTTATGAATTGATAATTTTCAAGAATCATGAAAATTATGTGAATTTCTTAGAAATTGTTCTTCTATTCTAATTAGCGTCCACTAACCTAGATGCCTACTTGATTCACATCTTGATTATGTGACGCCTTTAAGCCAGTTTTTGTTAGGCTTCATAAGTCCCTGGATTAGCCTCTTAAATTATATGGTTAACTGAATAATTATTTGATTAATGTTTGTACTACCCGACACCTTTCAGATTTGTCCATGATTAAGTAATTAGTTCAGAAATTACCTCTTTAATATCGATTACATTTCAATTTTGAGATTGATTATATATTTATTCAATCGATTATGTCCCTTTTCAACTATTGATTACATGAGTAATCTATCAATTAACTCATATGTTAAGTTATCGATTACATGCCTTTATTATCGATATAGTTGTTATTCTAGTAATTGATTACCTTATATTCTTATAATTGATTACATTTAGTTCTACTAATCAATTACCTTAAGTTCTATAATCCATTACTTGTTGTTCTGTAATCGATTAACGTCATTCTTGTAATCAACCATCTTCATTGGTACTAATCATCGCCTTGGTAAGCTATTACCTCACTAACTAGCTAATCAGACGCGAGCCCCTCCTTGGGCGGATTCCTCTTTTTGCTCCTCAGCCTACGAGGTATTAGCAACTGTTTCCAGTTGTTGTTCCCCTCGCAAGGGCAGGTTCTTGCGCGTTACTCACTCGTCCGCCACTGGAAACACCACTTCCCGTCCGACTTGCATGTGTTAAGCATACCGCCAGCGTTCATCCTGAACTAGGATTTAACTCCATGAGATTCATAGTTGCATTACTTATAGCTTCCTTGTTCGTAGACAAAGCTGATTCAGAATTGTCTTTCATGCCAAGGCATAACTTGTATCCATGTGCTTCATATTAGCCTGGAGTTCGCTCCCAGCAATATAGTCATCCCTACCCTATTGGATCCATTCCCCCAAGCCTCTTATCCATTCTCGTTCGATCACGGCGGGGGAGCAAGTCAAAATAGAAAAACTCACATTGGGTTTTGGGATAATCAGGCTCGAACTGATGACTTCCACCACGTCAAGGTGACACTCTGCCGCTGAGTTATCTCCCGTCCAGGCCCCTATCGAGAAATAGAATTGACTAATCCTAAGTCAAAGGGTAGAGAAACTCAACGCCACTATTCTTAAACAACTTAACTTGTAGCCGGGCCTTCTTTTCGCACTATTACAGCAAATAATGGGAAAAATTGGATTCAATTGTCAATTGCTCCCTCACTCTCAGGCTCATAGCCCACGAGCTTAGGAGTGACGTTGGTCACCCCGGGTTGACTCATCAGAAGAGTTGGTTGGAACTGGGATCAAGGACGCAGGGACAGTGGAAGGGCATCCATTTATGGAATGAGTGACGTCCACCTATCGCTTCGCGTCCCATCCTGCTGCCTCTTGCTATTGACAGTAACATGTCACCATGTGAACCTTTGGATGCAGATGATGCAACTGAAACGTCATCTCAGGTTATCATGACATCTGCAACACTGCGCCTTCTGATAGGACTCCTTTTCAATTTGGACTGACGATAGGACCTGGTACCTTTTGGCTTTTATAGTAGCCTCTCAGAGGGTAATGTTGGGTGGGTTCCCCCTATATAATGGGAGAGGAAACCCTAATCCATCACCTTTCTACTACCTGTTACTCGCTTCTCCTAGTTTCCCCTTGCTAGAGCGAAGGCCTTCTTCGCAAGCTTCTAGTGCTGGCACAATTTCGGGTGAGTCCGTCTTGGCTTCCTCTTCTCAGCCGCCTACTTCTTCCTCATCTACGAGGTCTTCCTAGACCATCTCTTCTTCTTCCTCGACAAAGGGCTCTTCATCTTAGGCCCCTAAATCTTCTTTCGGGGAGTCTTCTTTCTCCACATCCACTTCTTGGACTACAAAGGACTACAAGGTCCCACGCGGCTATTGCCTAGTAGCGATATGTCCCAATGATCGACTTATCTTCGAATGCTCAATTCTTTTGTTGCTTACAGAGAGATTTTCCTTACCGAATTTTGGCTTCCTATCCCTCGATTTGTTGTTAGTCTCTTAAAGCAATATAATCTAGCACCTGCGCAATTGACCTCCAATGCTTAGTTTTATATCTATGCTTTCCTCGTTTGTCATGAGAGCCAAGTGGAGCCCTCGACAGTTCTCTTTAGATGTATGTTCGTGAGGATGCCCAACACCCTCATTCATGATGGGTTTTATTCTTCATGAAAGCCCGCCCTAAGAAAGTTTTTCTCTGACTTAGCACCACCATTTCGAGTCACAAGACTTGGAAAAATCATTTCTTCTTCGTGACCCGAGATCCCGAGATCATTCCTCCATGGAAGTTCCGATCCATCTTTAATTTCACTCCCATGCCACTTAACCTGCTGCCATACAGGATCCTTTAGACATAGAGCCGAGAAAGAGGGCCCTCATGATCTAGATTGCAGATGACGCCAATCTCGAGATCACTGAGAGGGTTCTGGTGGCGGCGGGTCTCTTTCTGCGGGAGTCTCAGAGCTAGTGTCGACTTACATGCCAAGGGAGGTCCCTCTTGGGCATTTCTGATGGGCTTTGTTTTCTTGCAGTGGAGATGTTCGTTCGGGTGGCTCTCACTGCCCAGTCGGAGGAGCATCACGAGAAAGAAAGAGAGGAGGTAGAGGAGGCATCACTTCAGGGAGGTCCACCCTTGGCCTCAATCTAGGGCGTAGACAATGACTTTGCCCATGGTTATTTCGACGTTCCCATGATAGTCCCACTAGAGACCATGGTTGGGAGCATTGATGTGGTTGAGAAGTTAGAGCGGATGAGGCAGCATAAAAGGGCACAGAGAGGGAACCCCAATGGCAGTAGTAGGTACAGTAGCAACAGCAGTAAGAGAGAGAATATGATGAGCAACTCGAGTAGCAGCTCGAGACTCGACAGAAGCGTCACAAGGTGGGTGATTCTAGCAAGGCGACAGTGAACATCTCAGAGGCAGTGGAGGTGGCAGTCTCAACTCGGCTTTCGGCTTGGGGGTTGTCATCCAAAAGATCTCGGCTCTTGGCTCAAGATCTCCCGCAGCTTCCCAACTAGCCCCAGGCCCAGCTATCTGTTGGGATCCGGGCGGGACGTGAAGAACGCAGCAGAAACGATGAACAAAATTATCCCGCCCGATGTCCGCTGATCCGATTCGGAATGAAAAACTAAAACCGAAAATCGGGTTGTAATCTGATTACCGTGCGCGGATTCTAATCCGCTTCCGTCTCGGTTTCGTCGAGGCAATGCCGCAAGCCGCACAAGCGTCCAGCCTCCAGCAGTATCTATGCGATCCTCTGCGGTGGTTCGTCCTCGCTCCCTCGTCCGTTACAGCTTGCTCACTGAAGATTCGTCGCCGCAACGATGTCCGGAAACCCACGGACGGGAATTCCTGACTTTTGGGAATCGAGCGCGGCGAAGACGGATGTAGACACGCTAATTTTGACGTCATTTTGAGTAAATTTCATATCATATAATAATGCCTCATAATGGTTTGATAATTAATCATTGATTAATTTTTATTGATATTTTTAAGTGTCGGGTTTAACAGACATGTTTAAGTTAATCAATTGAATTGATTTTAGCTCAAATTTCAGTTAAAATATGAAGAATCCTAAAAGGCGTCGACCCATGTGGACGCCATTTAGAGTTTATTCCTATTTTAGCGTTTAAATTTGAATTTTAATTAATTGATTTATTAACTAAAAGGCGTCTGTGAAGGTCGACGCGTTTTAGGTTTCCTAAGCTGTTTTAACTTCTCTTCCGGATGTTTATCCTTATCTTAATTAGAGTAAAAGACGTCTACACATGTGGACGCGTTTTAGCTAATAAAGATAAAGATAAGTTTTTCCTAGATATTTATCCTTATCTTAATTTAATCTGAAAGGCGTCAGCCAAGGTGGACGCGTTTTAGATAATCACAGATAAAGATGAATTAATCAGTAATTATCTGTCGGTTAAGGTGGATAAATCCTAGATTTTTCTATGTTAATCGCGAACGCAGAAAATGCCTATAAATACCTTGCATCTCAAGGAGTTAAAAAAAAAAAAAAAAAAGAGAGAGAGAATTATTGAGCCTCAGCGTTATAGCAATTTGGAGATCGAAGCAACCACGCCGGAGCGCTGTCACCAGAAGTCGGCATCCTTCTTCAAGATCTTCATCCCTTCAAAGCTTCAACCAACTGGACTGGGCATAAGTTTTTCATATTAGAATTTCATTTTCATTCATTAGTTTCATTCTCTCATACTCACTGCATGCAACACACACCACACCATCAATTTTCCAAAACCCATATGTTCTAAAGGGGTTTCAAAGCCATTTAAAACAAGTGAGTTGCTGTTTAAACATGTTCATAACCATAGTTAATTTTGATATTATTCCTATTTAGATTCTCATCATTATTTCTTCTTTATTGTTTCTGTTTCTCTATCTCTGCTGCATCCAACAACAACAACAACAAGAAATCAAAAGAGGGAAATCAAGCACAAGCCAGGATAACTTCTGGACGATCCTCAACATTCAACAGCAAGAACAAAAGAACAAGAAGAGGCTCTCTTCCTTCAGCCGGCTGAAGGAGGGGAACCAAGGATTCATTCTTCCACGTTTAAACAGGTAAGCGATCAAACTTCTTTTGAAGCTTTTTAGTTAAAAGTTTCTGGCGATCACAAGCACCTTAGTTGCATTTTTTTAATAGGTTAATTTACTATAAACAACATAGTTTATCACATTAATCACACGAGCAAATTTTCAGCACCTACAGCTCTTTTGGCGATCACGGTGGGACTTGGTCTCGCCGTCTTTTAATTTCTTTTGTTCTTGCTATTATCATACCGGGCACCCACGGTGCACCACTTGTGTCTTTCGACACGTCCTCACCAATTGGTGAGTGTTTAGTTTGTTTAATTTCCCTCGTGCACCACGTGCACACCCCAGTGGCAAGATCTTGCCTCCCCTTTGATTAGTTTAAAAAGCTGTTTTTGGTGATAAAATGCTGTGTGATTGCGTGATTTCTTAGTTGTTTAGATAGTAAATCATCCTGTTTAAAATCTGAAACTAAAAATCTTTGCATGAGTCGATTGTTTACTGCATTTTTCCCTGTTTAAGGAGGATTCGACCCAAAAAATCCTTCTGGAAATCTGTTTCTGCGAACTAAAAAGCGTCCAGGAACAGCGACGCGTTTCAAAACCGCGTCAGTGCTCCTAGACGCCTTTTAGCTTCCAGATTCTCTCTGTCGTTTACATCTGTTTCTGTGAAATAATTAACTTCTGTGTTGAATAGCGTCGACCATCATCGACGCGATTCAGACAGTTTTTAGTTATTTTCCAGGTTCTCTCTGCTGTTTGCATCTGTTCTCTGCGAAAGAATTAAGTTCTGTTATGAATAGCGTCGACTATAATAGACGCGATTCAGACAGTTTCTTAATTATTTTTCAGTTTCCAGATTTCTGTGTTGAGTGCTAGCTACACATTACTCTATTAAGCATTAGAGGCCATCCAGGTCGCAGGGCATACGCATTGAGGCTAAAACCCTCCTTTTCTTAGGAACACATTACTCGACGTTAGCAACTCTCTCTGATTGGGTTGGTCCCTTGATCAGACTAGAGAAGTTGACGTTGAGACCTCCATAAGTCCCCAAAATCAAGGTATTCCTCCTTGATCATCGGGCTGGTTGTACCAATTGAAGTCCCGGCTAGATTCTGAAAGCGTTGTGAGAGAAAAACCTTAGAGAATAACGGTGGAAATCAAACTGAAACTAGGATCCTTCCCTGAGCGAAATTGTGGTTTAATCCAATTCAAATAACTCAACAAGGAATCCTGAAATCACGTTAAGCATCCACTTGTTTGATTAATCTCTGCACAACTTGTTTGATTAATTTTCTGAAAAGAGAATCTAATATAATGTTGCTGCGATCAGGCAGAGATTTGAGTATGGCCCAAGACGCCATTATCAACTACGAGGGAGATGCTAATGCCCCTCGCAATTCTGATTTCAACTACGAGAACGGGAGAGATGCTGATGCCTCTCGTAATTCTGTACCCATTCCAGTTCGACATGACGGGAATGTACGAACTCCTCTTTTTAATCCGCACGATCAATATCATGATCTTCCTCCGCATGAATATGCGATTCCTAATCCTGACTTTGAGGGGGACATGAATCAGCATGATCCCTCATCCTCCGATCCTACGGATCTTGTCAATGCTCTGGGAGTTCTTGCCTCCCGACTGGACCCTCAGCAGTTCGAGGCGATCCAGTCCATCTTGAAGGGGAAGGCACCCATGCAGCATGCCGAGCCGAATCCTGTGGCTCCCCCCGTTGTTCCTCAACAACCTCCTCCTCATCCTTATATCCAACAGGCCATGGAAGGCCTTCATCTTACTTCTCGGCCAACTGGGCCACAACTTTCTTCATCCAGGCAACCGGCTAGACCGCAGACGCCCATTTACCAAAATGCCCTCGGGCATGGCGGAAGCTCTGCCGGACCTCATCCTTATTATCCTCCTTGTCCAACGTACTCTAGGCAGCAGGCCTATCAGGTACTTCCTCCTCCTCCTCCACCCCAGGCAGATCTAACCACGCAGACGTTGCTGGCCAAGATGGAGCGCATGGACGAGCAGTTTAACAATCTTCAGAAGATGATGGGGGTTAAAGCTGTGCCAGAAATTAATTTACCGAGCCTGCCAGTGTTTCATCTGCCACCCTCTGAAATGCCAGTGTATCGAAAGTATAACGGTACTGGTAACCCCTTCACGCACCTGAAGGAGTTCATGTACGAATCCTCCTTTTGGCAGAATGATAAGAGGTCATTGGCTTTCTTGTTCAGGAGATCCCTAGAGGGACCAGCCCTCGAGTGGTTCTTTTCTCTGGAACCCTCAGAAGTAGAGGATTATAGTATCGTTTCACGCAAATTTATCCAACGATACCAGGACAGAGTTGCACCCTCCTTGTCTATCACGGATCTTATTGCAGAAAAGATGAAACCGGACGAGGAGTTTGTCAGTTTTGCTGACAGGTGGCGGGGCCTGGCTGAAAAAGTGAAAGATCACTTGTCCGAATCCGAACAAGTGAAAATGTTGATTTCTAACGCCACCCCCCAGTTCAAGCTAGTCCTCTCCTTGAACAACTTGACGAACATGGCAGAGCTCTATGAAAGGGCACGGTACTGCCAGAATGCTTTCAAGGACGCTACGTTCTCTAGCGTCTTTGATCCTCATAGACCTAACAGGCCTCCACCTCGGAAGCCTGCAGTGCCAAATTCTCCTAGCTCAGGTCCAACTACTGAGGGCACGCTCTCTCACGAGCAGGTCAGTACTATGAACAATAACTCGCCCCAGTTTGTGAGGAATCAGCAGTACCAGAGGCCACCACAGCCGAGCCAGCAGGGGTACAGGCAGCAGCAGAACCCCCATTACCAACAGCAGTACCAGCGGCCCCAGCAGCCGAATCAGAACCAGTTACAGCAACAGCCGCAACGGCAACAGCAGTATCAGCAGCCCCCTCAACAGCAGTATCAGCAGCCACATCAGCAGCAACAGCAACAGCCACAGTACCAGCCGCGTGCACCGCCGGCGTATCACAATGTCCCTCCTCCTGGTGACTACAACCAACAAAGGAGACCTCCAGGCCCGAAAAGGGCAGAGTACCCGGCCCTCCCAGAATCCTTGGCGGATATCTTTAGCGCTTTAATGGCAGCCAATGCCTTAGCTTTGCCGAGAGAGAAGGCCGTCTGGCCTCAAAATGCCGATACGTCTAGGTATTGCTATTTCCACAGACAACCTGGGCATACCATTGACACCTGCTTCCAATTCAGAGATTATATCCATGATCTCAACGAGCAGGGCGGCATTGACTGGGAGGAAATGAAGAAGTACATAACAGCCCTGAAGGCGAGGAGACCGCAGCAGCAGCAACAGCAAGCAAGACCACCGGCACAAGCAGCAGCACCACCCAACATGGGCATAGTGCAGAATCCACTCCCGGAGCATCAGAACCAAAACCAGGTTGCTCCCATCTTGACGAACAGCCAGTCTGAGGCTGGTCGTGGGCAGCAGTGGAGAGTAGAGGATTCTTCCTCTCTTTGTTCAACGGGTCACGTTCAAAGTACCGCAGAGCGACCACCACGCCGCACCATCCACATACCAAGGCCACAACCTGTTACCATTACCCCCATACCCACACCCACATATCACTCACCCACACCCAATAACCCATTACCACTACCCACCTTCCTAAGACCCATTACGCCCCGCACTACTACACCTCCATCATATAACCCCCCACAAACCAATAACGCACCCCTTCTACCATCTAGGCCACTATTACGCGTACCATTTCCTACTTCACCCGCTACCACTACCACCTACCCAGATATGCCCTTACCATCTAGACCGCTATTACGCGTACCATTCCCCACTTCGCCAACCACTTACCCATCCACTATCCAACCCTCTAGGCCTTTAATCCGCACCACGCCATCACCACCTAGCCCTACGCCATCACCTATCTACCAACCCTCTGCGCCATCCGCACCATCCAACCCTGCGGTACTTAAAGTGTCACCCGGATCCTCCACGGTTGAGGAACACGCTCTCCGGAGTGGAAGGATTTTCAACAAGGTCTTTCCTCAGTCCACAGTCAGAGACGGCCCATCACAGCCGGTTGAGGAAGCCCACAATGAAGAGAGTGCACCAGGCACTCAATACGACTTGTTGAAACACCTGGATCGGACACCGGCACGGATCACTATACTCGAACTGATCAAAAGATCCAAGAGTCACCAAGAAGCTTTAATGGAATATCTGCAAAAGGTGATGGTCAATGAAGACGTGCCGGTAGAGAAAATTGCAGCACTACTAGTTCCTCAGGGGGATCAGCCCTCTATAACATTCCATACATCGGAACTAGCACCGCCGGCAGCCAGAAGCATGGCTCTGAGTATCACGGTCAACATCTGTAAGAAGGCCGTTGATGCATGCCTGGTTGACACAGGGGCTTCGATCAATGTTCTACCTCCGAAGACCCTGGAGTTATGCGGTGTGCCCAAAGAGAAATGGCTGCCCAGCCCCATATCAGTAACAGCATATGACAATTCTACCCGTTCCCCTCTGGGAATGGTTTATTTAAAGGTGGAGCTGGGCCCTGTAAGTCATGCGGAGGTTGAATTTCACATCTTGGAAATCGACCCTTCCATAAATGCCATTTTAGGTCGTCCTTATATTAAATCTCTTGAGGCGATTCCTTCTACGAATCATCAATGCCTCAAATTTCCTTATAAAGGACGAATAATTAAAGTAACGAGCATGCCGATCCTTGCTGCTGCTCACTCATTGAACATCAAATCTGCTGTTTTACCTGGCCGACAACCTTTTCTGTCGGTATTACAGGTCTACCGTCCAGAGGCTGATCCTCTAAAAGCTGCTACCATTTCTCCATACCCATTAAATGCTATCAAAAGGGGGAAGTGCATGAGTACCCCAGGATGGAGGATCATGATGAAGAACGGCTACGAGCCTGGGAAAGGTCTGGGCACACAATTGCAAGGCAGGACCACTCCTGTCAGAAATCATCGAACAGCACCTGGAAGTGGTCTGGGCTATAGGCCAATAAAACTGAAGCAAGATCCGGTTCAGAAAACAGAGATCAAAGAAGGTCCGAAAATCTGGGAGGCAATGTCTACACCACCCAAAGAAGGCCGAGATCCCCTAACATGGACCCTATGTACACATTTTGTGAAAGGGCCCATACTCAGCTATGACAATACGGTAGTCATTACTTCCTGTTTTGATTTCCATGATATATATGGGAGGGATTTGGCCAGACATTGCTCTGAACTGCTTACGTACCAATCCTTGGAGGCTCTGCGGCCTATGAAAAGGAGGAAATTTCATGATCCCGAATGTGAATGGTACAGGTGGTTTGATCTGAGGGACCTGTATATTGCACTGAACAGACTATTTCTGGATCCTGCAGAACCTAAGTGGCCGCCGCAGATTGATGAACTAATTGAAAGCGCTGGTGCTATATTTGACAAGCGGATACTGCTATCTGAAGAGACCGATGAAGGGGAACCAGATGACCCCTATGAAGCTGGTTATACAACAGATCTGCTCTGGAGAGGGACATACCCTTCACATGTCTTCACACTCCATACTCTTTTCCGTACACTGCTCTTGACCCCGACTTGGTCGCGGGTCATAATTGAAGATATTCCACGGGCTCCGCCCGTCATGATTACTCTGTCCCCTCGGGACATTATACCACAACCTCCTCTCGATCTAGAGAGGTTGTATGATCTGATCTGGGACATATTACTATATGATCCCCCTAATCCTCTGGCTTTGGTGCCTCTTCCTCCGTCTGATTCTCCTCCCATTTATATTCATTCTTGCTTTATGTTTAATTCTTTCATTTTCCAAAAAAAAACGCCAATTTGGCAACAAATTCTTCCCAAATCCTCATTGAGGAAACATCTTACTTGTCCGATTGCACCCCGCCACGCGGGTCCTTCGGTCAAGATTCTCTTTTAGATTTACTCTGTCCCTCCCCTCGGGAGGATTCTCTTGTATTTCCACTTGTACCTCAGGATTTTCATCCTGCTTCATCTTCCCTAGGTTATGATAGTGAAGTTAGGCAGTCTAGTCAGATTAGTCAGGTTAGGAAGTCTAGGAAGCCTAAGGGTAGGCAAATTCCAGATAGATATCTCCAGGACTTAGCTGATAAGTGCTCTTCTTGCTCTTTGATCCCTCAGCTTTTAGAAAATCCAATTCAGATGCCAGAAGATTGCATGGACGATGAGTCAGTCAATGATGGGTACGGGGTATATGAATTAATGCATGAAAAGGACCCCATTGTTGAAAATGAGGAAGATGACGAGGACGCGGCTGAGGCATATGCTAGTGGAGTGAAGAGATTCGATGAACCCTCAGCTGCCGTAGAAGAGCCCACCAAAGAAATTAATTTAGGGACTGAAGACGAACCTAAGGTTGTCCTCGTCAGTAAAAATCTTTCTTCAGAGGATGAGAACGCAATGGTACAAGTGCTAAAGGACTATAAGGACACTTTCGCCTGGAGTTATGAGGATATGCCAGGGTTAGACTCGTCTTTAGTTGAACACAGGTTGACATTAAAAGAAGGAGCTAGCCCTGTCAAACAGAAATTAAGGCGATTCCACCCACAAATGGCTTTAAAGATGAAGGAAGAGGTCGATAAGTTGCATAAAGCCAAATTTATTAGAGTTGTCCTCTATCCACAATGGGTGGCCAACATAGTCCCGGTTATGAAGAAGGACGGAAAGGTCAGGATTTGCATTGACTTCCGCGATTTGAATCGGGCGTGTCCTAAAGATGATTTTCCATTGCCTCATATTGATGTACTCATCGATAATACCGCTGGCTATGAGACGTTATCATTCATGGACGGATTTTCAGGATATAATCAAATTAAGCTGGCAGAAGAAGATCAAGAGAAAACTTCATTCACTACACCTTGGGGAACATACTGTTATGTTGTCATGCCATTTGGATTAAAGAATGCTGGAGCCACTTATCAAAGGGCTATGATGGCAATATTTCATGACATGATGCACATAGATTTGGAAGTGTATGTGGATGATTTATTGGTTAAATCGAAAACAAAGGCTGAGCACGCTAAAGTTTTGGCAAGAGTATTAGAAAGATCGAGAGAATATCAGTTAAAGATGAACCCCAAGAAATGTGTATTCGGGGTATCTTCAGGAAAATTGCTTGGATTTATCGTCAGTAAACGGGGAATTGAGATCGATCCTAACAAGGCGAAGGCTATTAGAGAAATGCCACCTCCTAAAAACTTGAAAGAGTTGAGAGGATTAATCGGGAGGTTGCAATTTATTCGCCGTTTTGTCTCCCAGCACTCACAAAGGTGTAAGCCTTTTTACGAGCTTACCAAGCCGGGAGTCAAATTTGATTGGGACGATAAGTGTCAGGAGGCGTTTGATGGATTAAAGAACTATTTAGCAAGTCCTCCTGTTTTGAGACCACCATCTCTAGGCAAACCATTGATACTTTATATTTCAGTCCTGGATGATGCAGTGGGGGCTGTCCTAGCACAAGAAGATGAAGAAGGAAAAGAGAGGGCAGCCTACTATCTCTCTAAACTTCTCAACCCCGCTGAACAGAGATATACAGCGATGGAGAAAACATGTGCAGCATTGGTCTGGGTTGTGCAGAAATTGAAGCATTATTTTCTGGCCCATGAAGTCCATCTCATCGCTAGGATGAATCCGATCAAATTCCTTCTGGAGAAATCTGTTCTTACTGATAGGTTAGCGCGATGGCAAAGCTTTCTATCTCAATTCGACATCATCTACATTCAGCAGAAAGCGATCAAGGGCTATGCCATAGCAGAACATCTTGCTCATCATCCCCTTCCCCGATTTGATCCAGTCCGATCAGAGTTTCCGGATGAGGAACTGATGTCCGTAAATCAAATCAGAGATGATATGTGGACTCTGCATTTTGACGGAGCTCTGAATTCTCATGGAAAAGGGATAGGTATCGTTCTGTTATCACCTGAAGGTATCACCATTCCACAAGCCTTTCAGCTTGATTTTCCAGTCACAAATAATATAGCTGAATACGAGGCACTCCTTGCTGGTCTCGAGGCTGCTCATTTCCATGGTGCTACCAAACTCAGGATTGTAGGTGATAGCCAATTGATTCTTCGCCAAGTGCTGACCAAGTATCGAACTCTCGATCCCAAGCTCAAGCCTTATCAAGAACTTACTTCTGCTTACTCAAAGCTTTTCACGAAATTGATCTTTGTCCATGTCCCTAGGAATCAGAACATCTTAGCTGACGCTCTAGCTTCACTTGCATCTTCTCTTGATTTTCCAATCAGCAAACAATCTGAATCAATTATAGTTCATAGGCGTCTTTCACCCGCCGTGAAAGATCCTTCATTCCTTAGAACTAAGGAGAAGTTGCTGAAGAAAGTCAGGGACGGAGATATCATTGAAAGAGAGAAATCATGTTAATGGAGCTATTAGAAGAGATGGATGATGAACAGAAGCCATGGTATTATGAAATTGCAAAATATTATGAAGATAAATCATATCCTGAAGAAGCTACAACTGAAGAGAAGAGAGCTATCAGGAGAGTTGCTCAAAGATACACCCTAGTTGGGGGATCACTGTATAAGAGAGGTTTTGATGGAGTTCTTCTGAGATGTCTAGACGAAGATGAGCTTTGGAAGGTTATGGAAGGAGCTCATAGTGGAGTTTGTGGTGGTCATGTCAATGGACAGATGCTAGCAAAGAAAATCCTTAGACAAGGATTTTATTGGCCAACCATAGAAGAAGACTGCGTAGGATATGTTCGTAGGTGTGCTAAGTGTCAACTTCACGCCGACAAAATTCATTCTCCTGCATCTTCACTCCATCCTGTTTCTTCCCCATGGCCTTTCTCCATGTGGGCTTTCGACATTATTGGACCTCTTGGTAATCCAGATTCCGGCATTAAGCAAAAATCTTTCATTCTCACGGCAACGGAATACTTCACCAAGTGGGCAGAAGCTGAAGCGTACGTGGAGATCAAAGCATCAACCGTCTGCAAATTCATCATGAAGAACATCATCACCCGATTTGGAATTCCAAGCACCATCGTCACCGACAATGGACCGCAGTTCGTGTCACAAGAATTGAAGGACCTCTGTAACAGGTATAAAATTGCATTGCATCATTCATCTCCTTATTATCCGCAAGGCAATGGCCAAGCAGAGGCAACAAATAAGACTTTGATAAAAATCATCAAAAAGACGTGTAAATCTAATAAATTCACAGATTGGCCAGAAAAATTGGTTGAGGCTTTATGGGCCTACCGAACTTCAATCCGCACGCCTACTGGGCAAACTCCTTATTCCTTAACATTTGGAATGGAGGCGGTAGTTCCATATGAGATCCTCATACCGTCATTAAGAGTACAATTGAATAAGGAATTCTCTATTGATGAACATCGTTCAGCACTCCTTGCTCAATTGGAACTTTTAGACGAGAAAAGATGGTCAGCTGCTAATCATGCAAAAGTTTATCAAAATAGATTAGCACGTTTTTATCAAAAGAAAGTCATTGAACGTAAGTTCAAAGTCGGTGAAATGGTTGTCAAAAGAATTTTTATAAAACCTGGTGGTCCGCGTTCTAAGCTCCAACCCAACTGGGAAGGACCTTATGTGGTATCGCACGCTTTTCCTGGTAATGCTTATCGTCTTGTTAATGCAGAAGGAGAAGAGCTAAAACATCCCTGGAATGGTTTACATCTTAAGAAATACTACCCTTAGGTTAAAGAGTCGATCAGTATGGTACAAAGACCAGTGGAATCAGAAAGTTTATAAACTCAAATTTCCTTATCAGTCTGGATAATTTAATTTCAAACCCATTATTGCACACACTGACACGTTTGATTCGTGAGTAACAAGAGATGACAAGTCCTAAAGAATATCAAAAGCTTGACCGAAAGTGTAAAGTACAAATCATTCTTTTGAAGCAAAAATTCTGTTTTAAATTCAGCCCGTGATGTCGGAACGAGACTTAGAATAGATTACCAAGAATACCCGCCATCTTAGTAGGAGGCCGTCATAAAAAAAATGGGGGAGATCCGTCCCGAAGCAGAAAGAAAAGAACAGAAAAGGGCAAAAAGCATGGCAAAAGCCAAATGTCAAATCAAGAAGGCCATTACATTACAAACGTTATATCAAGGCTATGAAATAAAATGAAAGGGAACGCAAGGTCGATAAATACCCCGGAAAGAAAATGACCGAACCCCAACGGATATTAGGGTAGGAAAGGGACATCTTTTTAAGTCTCCGGAACCTTCTCATGGGCTTTCTAAACTTATTCATCTTTTCTTTCTAAGGAGATGTACTCCAAACTTAAGGAATTGCTTAGATTGACTAGGGATCAAATCATCAAATGGGATCACGAATGGAAACACAAATTCAAACACGATGGGTTTAACTTAAGTTGTTGAAGAACAATTTGGAAATTAAGTTAATAAATGAATATGATCTTTTGATCTGAGTACCATGCTGATCTTTTAGTCAAAAATCAAAAAAAACTTAAGTCAAAAATCCAAAAAAATACATGTTTTCAAAAATCAACAAAAAAAAAAAAAAACATAAGTCAAAAATCCAAAAAAATACATGTTTTCAAAAATCAACAAAATCAAAAAAAATACATATGTTTCAAAAAATGCATACATATGTTTCAAAAATTCAAAAAAAAAAATACATATATTTCAAAACCCCAAACAAAAAAAGAATATTTCAAAACAACAAAAATATTTCAATTAGCATCTGCTTGTTGCATTTAGTGTGTTTCATCCCTTTTATTTTCAGCGAGCATCCGTTTGCTTGTATGTTCCATTTTGCTTAAGTTTGATTATTTTCATTACCTTTGTTAATAAAGGCTATGCCCCTTGACCCTTCTATCAAGGATAGGATCAAGTAGTCGGTTACTTAACCAGGCAAGGGGCTAAGTCTAAACAGATACTTAACATGTTTGTTCAAGTCATATACAGGACACAAGGCATGAAGAGAGTTGGAATCCGAGTAGAGAAGAAACCTGTTTCTGTAAGTGAAAGGCGTCGAGGAGAACTGACGCGTTTCAACATTGAATGGCGTCTGTGCGACACAACACGTTTCATAAAATTCAAGAAAACCTGAGTAAAGCTGGAAAATGTCAAGAAGATATCACTGTGGGAGTCAAGAAGTCCTGACCGTGGCTAAAAAGACGGTTATTTCTACCCTTGTATTGTTCCATGTAATTATTTTGCATCAGCATTATTATATATATTAAATATTTATTAGAGTTTATCAAGGACCTTGTGTTTTGATGAAACTGGAATTTGAGTTCCCCTACAACAAAAACAGTGATAATTCCAGAGGATTCTTAATCGCACGGATAGGCCGTTTGATTGTTAATTAGTGGGGACGATGGTTCCACTTTTGTAAAACGGTGCGTGGATAAACGAGCTTCGGCTTGGCACTGAATTACAAGAATTGGTATCTTGACTCATTAATGACAATTTAACAATATTATCCTTGATTAATTTATATTTTATTTAACTTTATATTTTTCTTTTAACTCAGCATGCATCATGTAGGACTTTGAAATCAATGTGATAAGAATTAATTATTGATTAAGTTTCAGACCATTAATCAAATAACTCAAAACATGATATGAAATATTCCATTCTGAATTGAGTATCTTGATTATCTTTGAGGTTCGCTTGAAGATATCATTGGAATTTTATCCTTGATTGGATTCTCTATCCAATATTTCTTGTTTTCTTTTAAGATCCATCATGGCCGCAGCACGTCCACATTGGCTGGCAAACGCTCCCTATGATGAAACCTACAGTGTCTACGACCTGGGGTACTTCCCACTCCGAGGAGGTTGATCGACCTTATTTTATTTCCTTGTCTACCTCATCCAGACAGGATTGATTCCATTGATTTCATTGAGCTATCTTCATTGATGATTTCGAGAAAAATTCCAATCATGTGATGTTAAGAGCGTGTCTCATCACACCTTGGCATCACCTTTTCAGTACATTACATTCCATTTCACTCCCTTGCAAAGACGATGCCAAGGTGAGGCAGCTGTAGACACGCTAATTTTGACGTCATTTTGAGTAAATTTCATATCATATAATAATGCCTCATAATGGTTTGATAATTAATCATTGATTAATTTTTATTGATATTTTTAAGTGTCGGGTTTAACAGACATGTTTAAGTTAATCAATTGAATTGATTTTAGCTCAAATTTCAGTTAAAATATGAAGAATCCTAAAAGGCGTCGACCCATGTGGACGCCATTTAGAATTTATTCCTATTTTAGCGTTTAAATTTGAATTTTAATTAATTGATTTATTAACTAAAAGGCGTCTGTGAAGGTCGACGCGTTTTAGGTTTCCTAAGCTGTTTTAACTTCTCTTCCGGATGTTTATCCTTATCTTAATTAGAGTAAAAGACGTCTACACATGTGGACGCGTTTTAGCTAATAAAGATAAAGATAAGTTTTTCCTGGATATTTATCCTTATCTTAATTTAATCTGAAATGCGTCAGCCAAGGTGGACGCGTTTTAGATAATCACAGATAAAGATGAATTAATCAGTAATTATCTGTCGGTTAAGGTGGATAAATCCTAGATTTTTCTATGTTAATCGCGAACGCAGAAAATGCCTATAAATACCTTGCATCTCAAGGAGTTAAAAAAAAAAAAAAAAAAAGAGAGAGAATTATTGAGCCTCAGCGTTATAGCAATTTGGAGATCGAAGCAACCACGCCGGAGCGCTGTCACCAGAAGTCGGCATCCTTCTTCAAGATCTTCATCCCTTCAAAGCTTCAACCAACTGGACTGGGCATAAGTTTTTCATATTAGAATTTCATTTTCATTCATTAGTTTCATTCTCTCATACTCACTGCATGCAACACACACCACACCATCAATTTTCCAAAACCCATATGTTCTAAAGGGGTTTCAAAGCCATTTAAAACAAGTGAGTTGCTGTTTAAACATGTTCATAACCATAGTTAATTTTGATATTATTCCTATTTAGATTCTCATCATTATTTCTTCTTTATTGTTTCTGTTTCTCTATCTCTGCTGCATCCAACAACAACAACAACAAGAAATCAAAAGAGGGAAATCAAGCACAAGCCAGGATAACTTCTGGACGATCCTCAACATTCAACAGCAAGAACAAAAGAACAAGAAGAGGCTCTCTTTCTTCAGCCGGCTGAAGGAGGGGAACCAAGGATTCATTCTTCCGCGTTTAAACAGGTAAGCGATCAAACTTCTTTTGAAGCTTTTTAGTTAAAAGTTTCTGGCGATCACAAGCACCTTAGTTGCATTTTTTTAATAGGTTAATTTACTCTAAACAACATAGTTTATCACATTAATCACACGAGCAAATTTTCAGCACCTACAACGGAGACTGTTCCGGTGCCTCGAACGGGGCGCCCAAAGGAGGAGAGAGAAAGGAGGGATGATGGCCAGCAAGGGGAAATCCTGGAACTTGGCCCAGTGTTTCTCAACAGCGCATATATATATTAAGTCGGCATGACTTTTCACAAAAGTCCCCGAGTTAATATAAATCCCACTTATGTACCACCGATTGAGAATCTTATTGCATCCTCTAGGCCCATTTACCAGTCCGGTTTTCAGCCCGTTAAGTCCAATAACTAGTTATTGACTTATTGTAATTAATTAATATCTAGATATTAACTAATTACTTAACCGAATTATCATCGCATGTAAATTCGGTCGGACTTCCGATCAAGTTGGGTGCCAAGCAACACCGCATGATCCCGGAAGGTAATGGGATTCAGCAACCCACTCATGGAACCTGTCCGTCCACAGTTACCACGTGGCTATAATCCTTCGTTCGCACAATGCTCTCGAGTTAACCTTAGGGTATGGTCAACTATCAAACCCTAGATTGTCAACTCACTTGAATCAGAGTCCGCTTTACAATATCCGAAAACCTATTTTCTGATATTGTTTATGCTCTAGCCAGAGACTCCTGCGGATCTATTCTAGAGCATTCTCTCTCCAGTTACCTGAGAGCGAACGATCCTTTATTGAACACACAATCACCTTCCAAGGTCTTCCACTGGACCCGATCCTTGACTATTAGAGATCCCGTAGATAGGGATTCATAGGTCAAGGTCAAAGTCCAGAAGTCCACCGACAAGATGTCTTTGGTGTCTCAAGTCCAAGGATCAACTACGCCACTATGACGATGAATCAAGCTGATTGACAGTCAGGTAAATTCGACGATTCATGTCAGATCAGTTCAGTGAACTCATTTCCCAATGAGCACCTACAAGTTTACCATTATGTCTTCACACGAGTAACTAACGAGATCAGTCACCCTCATCATATGAGCTGGAATAACCTGTACTAATCTTACCGGATGTTTGATGTCCTTCTCAAACATCCTATGACTAGAAACAATTGAGAATATGTGTTTATAAGTCATCAGTCTCATTATTATGATCTTATCATAATCTGATGACTATTGCACATATTCGTGGACTTCATTATGCGCAATTATTAATATGCCAATCTACATAATGAATTTAATGTCATTGATTAGTGAACCAGATTGAAATAGGTGCTTTATGATTAGCTTAGAGGACACTTATATCCATCAATCTCTCACTTGGACTCAAGCCAATCACTTTCGCATTTGATCTCCATCAAATCTAGGTGATGCTCATATAAAGTCTGTGACTAAGACTTTGTCAGGGATCTGCTAAATTATCTATAGATGGAATATTTCCATTACGTTATTTCCTTTTAATTATTTATCTCTGAACTTGTGAAAGAGCCTCAGAATGTTCTGCAATTTCTGAAGAGACCATGACTCGATCACACAATTGATCGCTCCCACTGTTGTCCTACAACGATAGGATGGTATCAGAGACCTTTTAGAACTACATCTAGTTCAGGGATGAACCTTTTTTTCATCCATACTGTTCTGATAACAGTATCACTTGTTTATGTTGTCACCTTAATATCGAGTTCTGGATTAGAACTCTTCCAACCCGTTCCTTTCTTTTAGAAGGTTAAGTCCATTATTTGACTTGAAATTTGAGTCAGTGTGACCTCATAGTTTCAAATCATCATCTCCATATACATGAGTGCATCGTTGGCACTTCTCAAGTGCTTAATGATGCATTTCACTCATGTATCCTTTAAGGAACTTTTTCTCTAAAGGAATAAATTCCATGTCTCAACAATTAAGACTTATTATGAAATTTATGCCAAACATTTTGACATACAAGTCAATATAATATCCCCACCGATCTATCTTAATGGATTCGTATTTCCAATACGTGGGATATTATAACTAAACCTATTATGGAGGAAAACATGGTTAACAATGCTTTCACTGATAGTAACATCTTGATATCATTCTCAATGACTTTGATGTTATTATCACAAAGCATTACTAAAGCGACTGTACTCCCACTGTCCTCTTTGAACACACACAGTCCGTGATCATTCTTAATGATCACGTAATATTTAACAATTAAGTCAAAAACTTTTATTACAACTTAGGAAGTTTTAGTTTAATTCAAAATAATCTTTGAAATTATAACTTGCTTCTTGAACGAAGCTTTAAAGGTGTATCATATACATCTTTACCTCAATCACATTGAGAGAGCGCTTTTAATATCCAACTGTCATCATCTCATTATAATGATAGGCAATATTGATAAGTAGAATTCTAATAAATTTATCAATCTCAAAGTTGTAATGACAGAGAGCATCATTATCATAGATTTTAGATCATAATTTATTTTTGAGCTCCTCTCATCTTGCTAAATCAGATATGTCAAACATATCTTTCTAGTCACTGAGAGAATCTCAAAAATCTATGAAGCTCTCTAATGTGTTATGACTAGTTCCAAACAATTAAAGATTATCTAATAATCTTATGTTAGCTTGTGAATCTAGAACATCTTCTAGTTTTATCAGCTCCCACTGTCTTCTTTGAGGACATATTCCTCTTCATAGAAGACAACTTTCAGGACGAAAATTATTTCATTATCGTCTGACTAATAAATGTAATGTCCAAACTCTTCAGACATTTTACAAATTGACATCACGATATAACTTGACTTTAAAATTATGTTTGTTCATAATTCACATCTCATATGAATTACTTGGTTTCCATATCCTATATGGACACACACTGATTTATTTGGAACCATCTATAAAGTATGGACATATAATGTTTATACTCATGTTCAAAAGGATATAAGAATTAGACAAACCTTATTATGCATTGCACCATATCTTAATAAGGTGCAATTCCTCATTCTATCATATTACTATAATGTACAATGAGGATCAATCGAGCGAGGATAGAATTATCCTCTTAATGATTTATGTGAATAATATACTAAAGTATTAGTTTCTTTGATCAAATTAAAAAATTTAATACTTCATATTGATCTTGTACCTTAATCTCTCAGATGCATTCGTCTTGTATTTCAGTAAGTACATACAGTCGAATCATTCTAGGAGTATACTAATAAGGTAAGTCAATAAAAGTGATTATTTTTGGCCTTATGAGGACATTGAACTGTTTACATCAGTATGTATTAGCACAAATAATTTCTTATCGTACATCCTTGTGTACAATACCATAAATAATCAGGATTCACACAGTTCATTTCTATAGCAGACTTGTGAATATTCATCACATTAAATGTTACATTAAGAATCTATAGTGCATTGACTGATTTGAACAACTATTATTCTTTCTCAATCAATGTTATTCTTGATATCTTATGCAACTAAATAACAATTATTCAGTTTCACATTTGACTCCTATAGATATACAAAGATTTACTGTCTAACAGTAACTTATGAATATCATGAACAATAGTTGAGTCTAACTCAACACTTACATTTTCTCGATTTCCTTTTACTTGTCTAAGTCTGCACACTATCGCAGCTCTAAGAATCATTTCCAATATCTCATATTGGATATGTTAATTCTCCAATAGACATACAAAAGTTGATTAATAAAAATATCCGAAACTTCTTTCAAGTTTTATATTCGTTTTGCCTTTACCAGTATCCTTATATTGGTTGCAGTGGAAGAACTGCTACTTCTCTATCTCAGCTGACCTTCCTTTATCCTTTCAGGTGTGGGTTCGACCGTTTAAAATCTTACCACTTGCCTTTCTCAAAGGCACATCATCAATATCTCTTTATCTTGGTCTATCCAAATAAGAGATTTCATGACAATCATTGCCTTTTAAAAACGCATATCATGAGTACCACTTCACCTTGGTCTATCCAAGTAAGAAGAATCATGATACCTGATTAGGATAGTGACTTTCACTTACCTCTAAAGATATTCTTTAGAGTTTTCTAGTCATTCTGAGTATGAAAAGTATTGACATCAAATATGCCAACTTCTCGAATAGACGACATTTTAGTGAACGAAAGAAATAATGTGATTTAAACAGATAGTTCTTATAATTCAATTATGGTCTTTTATCTTGAATTATTTTCCACTATTTTTCGACAGACTGTATAACCTTCAAGTATACAGAACGGAAGACTCCGACGGTCTTCTAGTGAGGATCAGAATCTCCAAGAATCACAGTATGACCTCGGGTAAACACATAGTATCATACCATTATCTTAGAACAACCATCTCATGGTAATTGCAACTCCTTGCAATATCCTATCTTATTTCGGCTCCCAGGTCTTTAATGGTCCCGGGTAAACACAGTAGACCATTATACCTGGTATAAGCTTTACCATCAATACGTGACAGAGTAGAGTAAGAATGCAGCTCACGGGTAAACGTAAGGATAGCTACACCGTTCCTCTATTCCAATCTCAAGACATCAAGATGCCATAGTTAATAGTCCTTTTATCAGATGGTGGCAGATCTTGGATAAACACATAGAAACTGCCATCACTAAATCAAGTTCTAAGAACTATATTGATAGAGAGCCACGCGGTGCATTCTTAATAACTCGCGCTCCGGCTTAGACTTTATGTTGAAGGTTTTGTTTATGTTTAGTTGGTCTCATCCTACGTGATAGTTTATAAATATATCGAATATATTTAACTATACTTAGATATTAGCAATCGATTCATAATCAAAAACTAAAAAGCATGCATCAACCATACATGTTCATTATGTGGTCATAGACAGTACGGTGATTAATTGGAGCCAAATAATTAACCACCAAAACTATATAACATTTATATAATCTAAACATGCAAACACATAGCTACTGGTGATCTCATCTCCTGTCGCCTTCCTGGTTGCATTTGTAGATCATCCTCGCCTCTCCTCGACCGGCGCGATCAATTACAAATAATATTAATTTTTGAAACAATTTCAAATACAAATAAATTGTAAGAGAAAGCCTTATGGCCGAGTACAATGACAGAGGAAAATAGAATTACATTAGAATGAGAGAAAGAGGGAGGCACGCAGGCCTCATTAATTAACACTTAATTAATGTACATCACATTCCATAACAATCCACATAATCACACACCATCACACGATATGAAATTTAACTAAGTGCATGCCCATGACCACTATTTTTATCAACCACACATGATAAAACACATCATATGAAGACTAAAATTTTGAAAAATAATAATTTTGGTTTTCTTAAAACCTGAGTACCAATCAAAATTGGATAATTTGAATTTTCAAAAATCTTATTATCTAACATGTATTAAATCTAATTTGAAGTATCAAACACATCAACATGTGCAAACAAAGCTAAAATTAAAATTCTAAAATATTCCATGCAAAATTTAGAACAATTCTAAATTAATTAATCTAACACTTAGATTAATCTCAAATCACATTAATAACAATTATTAATGCGAGACAATCTAACATATAGATAGAATTAAAAATTCATAAATAACACTTATAAAAGAATTTATAATTCCAATTATAATTCATTAACAACTCCTTGTTAATTAATCCATTTTATTAAATAAAATTTCTCAATAACAATTATTAAGAAAAATTAATTAGAACAATTCTAATCAAAATAATCTAACATTTTAGACTAAATTCAATCTTTTAATAACTTTTATTAAAAGATGATTATTAAATAGATTATATCTTCGAAAACATTAATTAAGAGATACTTGAGAAAATTAATTAATCATCTTAATAACCATTATTAAGACTTAATTAACCTTCAATAACTTTTATTAAAGTTTATTCTCAAGAAATAATTAACCTCATTATAACAATTATAAAAGTTAATTAAACACTTAACAACCTATTATTAAGAGTCTCTTAATTAAATAATTAATTTCATAACAACAATTGTTAAGAAATTAAATAATCTAATCACTTAAAATAATTAACCTCATTATAACAATTATAAAAAGTTAATTAAACACTTAACAACCTATTATTAAGAGTCTCTTAATTAAATAATTAATTTCATAACAACAATTGTTAAGAAATTAAATAATCTAATCACTTAACTAAATGTAATTAACAACATTTTTTAATTAATTTTAAGACCATAACAATGATCTAATCACTTAACTAAATGTAATTAACAACATTTGTTAATTAATTTTAAGACCATAACAATGATCTAATCACTTAAATAATTAACAACATTTGTTAAAAATTAATTTAAGATCATATCTTAAATATTAAACCCTTCTAACAACTTAAATAAAAATTAATTAACAACACTTGTTAATTAATTCAAGATCATATCTTAAATTATCCTTCTAATTACATAATTAAAAGGATTTAACAACAATGGTTAATAAACTAAGATCACATCTTCACAATAACCCACTTTTAAAATCATATCTTAAAACATTAGTAACAACATTTGTTAGTTAACAAATTAAGATCATATCTTAATAAATTAACAACAATTATCAATTAAGATGAAATCTTAAAATTTAACCCTTTATTAACAGGAAAAATTAAGCTTAAAATAATTTTAAACTTATTAATTTTAATTTCCTGTTAAAAGGGGTGGGCTTTATCTTTAAATAAAGGGTTTTTGGGGTTAATAGGGCTTAAAACAGGTTTAATGGGCCAAAGGAGGGCTTAATGGGCCGTCTGGCTCGGGCTGGGGCAGCCAGGCCCAGCCACTGGTCCAGCCCTGGCTTGGACCAGGCGAGCCCCTGGCTCAGGCCTAGGAACCTAGCCGAGCCAGGTCGGGCCCCAGGCGCGCCCGGGCCGGCTCTCGCCCGGCCAGGCGCTAGGCGCGGGACCGGCTGGTCGAGGCCCGCCCCCAACTACTTGACTGGCCCTGTTTTAAAGTTTTCAGCCCCTTTTGTGGCTAGTTTTGGGCAGCGCTGCCGCCGCCGCCGGCAGTGACGGTGGCCGGAGGCTGCAGGGGGAAGTCACCTCTTTTGTCCCCGGCGCCGGTGGTCACCGGCCGGTGATCCGTTCGCCGCCGGTAGCCTCTTAAAGATGGCGATTTGGTGCAGTTTTATAATCAAGGCTTTTCCTCAATCTTTTTCAACTTCTGAAAAATATGGGAAGAAAAGCTCCACCGGTCGCTATAGAAATTTTCCGGGGATGGAGAGGGGTAGCTGGTCATACCAACAAACCTACAGAGATGGTCCAACCACCATTAATCCCTCTTTGAAGTCCACAAAACCGATTCTTCATCTCCATGAAGAACGCGATGAAACCCTAAAAAAAAATTGATTTTCTCCACAAAAAAATAATCAAATTATTGTGTACTCATCCTATCAGTAATTTCTATACGAGAAACATAATCTGAGCATGGAAGTAATTTCAAAACATTAATTTTATCGTTCCGGAGCGAATCAGAGTGGAACCTGGCTCTGATACCACTGTTGGGATCCGGGCGGGACGCGAAGAACGCAACAGAAACAACAAACAAAATTATCCCGCCCGATGCCCGCTGATCCGATTTAGAACGAAAAACTAAAACCGAAAACCGGGTTGTAATCTAATTACCGTGCGCGGATTCGAATCCGCTTCCGTCTCGGTTCCGTCGAGGCGATGCCGCAAGCCGCACAAGCGTCGAGCCTCCAGCGGTATCCACACGATCTTCTGCAGTGGTTCGTCCTCGCTCCCTCGTCCGTATCAGCTCGCTCGCTGAAGATTCGTCGCCGCAACGATGTCCGGAAACCCGCGGACGGGAATTCCCGACTTTCGGGAATCGAACGCGGCGAAGACGGAGACTGTTCTGGTGTCTCGAACAGGGCTCCCAGAGGAGGAGAGAGAAAGAGGGGATGACGGCCAGCAAGGGGAATCCTGGAGCTTGGCCCAGGGTTTCTCAACAGCGTGTATATATATTAAGTCAGTGCGACTTTTCACAAAAGTCTCCGAGTTAATATAAATCCCACTTATGTACCACCGACTGAGAATCTTATTGCGTGTAACCCTCTAGGCCTATTTACCAGTCCGGTTTTCAGCCCGTTAAGTCCAATAACTAGTTATTGACTTATTGTAATTAATTAATATCTAGATATTAACTAATTACTCAGCCGAATTAACATCGCATGTAAATTCGGTCGGACTTCCAATCAAGTTGGGTGCCAAGCAACACCGCATGATCCGGGAAGGTAATGGGGTTCAGCAACCCACTCATAGAACCTGTCTGTCCACAGTTACCGCATGGCTATAATCCTTCGTTCGCACAATGCTCTCGAGTTAACCTAGGGTATGGTCAACTGTCAAACCCTAGATGGTCAACTCACTTGAATCAGACTCCGCTATACAATATCGGAAAAACACTTTTCTGATATTGTTTCTGCTCTGGCCAGAGACTCCTGCGGATCTATTCTAGAGCATTCTCTCTCCAGTTACCTGAGAGAGAACGATCTTTTATTGAACACACAATCACTTCGAAGGTCTTCCGCTAGACCCGATCCTTGACTATTAGAGATCCCGTGGATAGGGATTCGTAGGTCAAGGTCAAAGGTCAAAGTCCAGAAGTCCACCGACAAGGTGTCTTTGGTGTCTCAAGTCCAAGGATCAACCACGCCACTATGACGATGAATCAAGCCGATTGACAGTCAGGTAAATTACCATTCGGCGATTCATGTCAGATCAGTTCAGTGAACTCATTTCCCAATGAACACCTACAGGTTTACCATTGTGTCTCCACACGAGTAACTAACGAGATCAATCACCCTCATCATATGAGCTGGAATAACCTGTACTAGTCTTACCGGATGTTTGATGTCCTTCTCAAACATCCTATGACTAGGAATAATTGAGAATATGTGTTTATAAGTCATCAGTCTCATTATTATGATCTCATCATAAGCTGATGACTATTGCACATATTCATGGACTTCATTATGCACAATTATTAATATGCCAATCTACATAATGAATTTAATGTCATTAATTAGTGAACCAGATTGAAATAGGTGCCTTATGATTGGCTTAGAGGACACTTATATCCATCACTATCTAGTGCCCCCAGTAGAGGGTTTATGAATCCAGCACCTTCTCAAAGGGCGACGTAATTCACAACCTCACGCGAGGAGTGTGTATCCCTGTTGAGAAAGACAAGATGGACAAGAGGCCGGACATGGAGATCTCGGTGCGGGCCTTGTAGTTGGGGCTGTGAACTTTGACCTAGACCTACCAACTCGCTGAGTGGTTCGCCCATCTCCAAATAGAGGTTGAGGACCTAAAGTGCCAGAACCAAGAGCTGAAGGGCACTTTAGATGGGGCCCACGCTGAGGTGGAGAGGGACAAGATGAAAACTACAGAGGTCGAGGCTACCCTCCAGTTAGCCTTACTCAAGGTTTGCAAGACATACGACGTGAAAAAGAAGGCCCAAGAGGAGCTGGAGGCAGCCCGCGCCTGCGCTTGAGAGCTCAAAGGGGAGGCCTCTCGGATTGTAGAGTAGTTTAATGCTTATCCAACATACCTGGATGAGCGGGTCGGCATCAGTCTCGAGTAGTACATTAACGGATACAATAAGGGAACTACGAAGGGGTTTGTGGCTGGATTTAAGTCAGCCATTTGCCAGGCATTTGCTTCATTCCTCGGTCGAGGGCCTGGACCAGCCAGAGTAGGGTAGCTTGGTCTACGAGTCTGAGGAGGAGGCGCCTGAGGATTCTAAGGGAGCTCCTATCGAGACCATTGACCTTACTGCTTCTCATGGGGACATTGAGATCTATGCTGTCAGGGATGTTGCTGCTGAGGACGCAATTGCCGAGGGCCCCTGTTGCTAAAGTTACTAACTCCTTTCTCTTCCCTACATCCCGACCGGGCAAATGTCTCAATCGATAAGGCATTTGGGGGCCTTGTCATTTGTCTTCAATCAACCACCATTCCACTTGGATTCTACCGGCCCATAACCTTTTGAGTATTGGGCTCTGTTAGGAGGCGAGATGGCCAGTCCACTCTAGGATGATGTAATTTTCTCTTTGTTTTGCTTTTTACTTACCCCCTTATGTGGGCAAATACATTGGAATAGAACGTCAATTTTTCTAATGACTCTTTATGTGTGGTGTGATGCAATCGACGTGGTCTTCCTGACTGAGTGTTGAAAACAAAATCAGATGAGTGTCCTTCCCGAGTGTGAACACTCGAGGCGAAGAATAGCCAAGTACCACTCCCAAGTGTGAGCACTCGAAACAAACAACGACTAAGTGCCCCTCCCGAGTGTGAGCACTCGAGGCAAAGAATGGCTAAATCGCCCTTCTGAATGTGAACACTCAAGGCAATGAAGTCGACTGAGTGCCCTTCCCAAGTGTGAGCACTAAAGGGGAATAATAAAACATCTCTATTCTCGAGAACATGTCCTCTTTGTATTAACAATTCCTAATAATGCAGTACATTGTAAGTTCTGCTTAGTAATAGTAACGCCTAAGGTTATCATAATTAGAGGTACGGGATACCTCTTTATCTTCAAGTATGGACAGTCGGTATGCCCCTTTGCCTAGGACCTCTAAAATGCGATATGGGCCTTCCCAGTTTGGAGAAAGCTTTCCTGAGGCTAACTGTGGGTCCGATGCCTCGTCCTTCCACACAACTAGATCCCTTAGGAGGAACTACTATTCCCGCACTCAGAGATTGTAATACTTGGCCATTCTTATTGAAACTCGACCATCTTCAATCTAGCCTTCTCTTGGATGTTTGGGAGCATTTTGAGGCTTTCCTTCAGCTTTTGTTAGTTCTCGTCATCTTTCATGTTCTAAACTCACAGCGATGGACTTCCTACTTTCAGGGGGATTAAGGCTTCCGCTCCATGTACCACAGGACGCTGGGTAGATCTACTGTCTGGGACCCTGTGGCCCCCTCTAATCCGAGTCATGATTCCATGGAGCAAGGCTTGATTAGCATTCTCGACTAAGTTGTTTACGTGAGGGTGAGCCACCGAGATATAGCAATTTTTGATCCTTAGCTATTCGCATCTCTCTCGGAAGTAAGTGCTACTGAACAGCTTTCCACTGTCCGAGACCAACGCTCTCGGAATGTCAAATCTGCAAATGATCGACTTTCAAATAAAGTTGCACGCCACCTTGTTGGTTATCTTGGCGAGTGGTTCTGCTTCAATCCATTTGGTGAAGTAGTCGATAGCAACTATCAGTTTATTGTGAACTTCTTCTGTCCGGGTCCCTCAGGTAGAGGGCCTAGAATGTCAACCCCCTACTAGGCGAAAGGACACGACTCGAAGAGGCTGGTCATGAGGACAATCGGCAGATGCAAAGTCGAGATAAAGCGTTGACACTTGCCATATTTCTTGGCATAGTATGTTGCGTGTTTCTACAATGTGGGCCACCAGTATCCCTGTCGAAGCAGGGTGCGGGCCAATGATTGGCCCCCTAAGTGACTTCCACACATTGCCTCGTGGACCGTCTCCATAGCCTCCAGGGCCTCGGTCGGAGGGAGGCATTTAAGGAGTGTTTGCAAGAAGACTCTCCTATAGAGGTTTCCACCCACCAAAGTGAAGCATTGGGCCCGATTCTGGATGCTCCTTGCTTCTAGACGATCTTTCTACAGTCGACCATGAGTTAAGAACTCCACAAGGGGATCCATCTAAGATGAGATTTGGTCAATTGCTTGGACGGATTCCTTAGTGATGATTGGTTGTAGTACCTCTTCTCCAAAGACTAATCGAGAAGGTACCAGGCCGACTAAAGAAGCTAGTCAGGATAATGAGTTAGCTTTTTAATTCTCCTCTCTTGGGATTTGTATAACCTCAAAGGAATCTAGGCTAGCTACTTGTCTTTGGACCTCTTGTAGATATCTACACATGTTGGGATCTCTGGCCTCAAACTCTCCGCTCACTTGGCTTGCCACTACTGAGATTTGGTGAAGATCTTGACCCGCATGGCCGCTATGCTTCAAGCCATTTGGATTCTTAACATGAGGGCCTCGTATTCAACCACATTGTTTGATGGTAGGAACTTGAACCGAAGGGCATAATGTAGCTCGATCCCATCGGAAGACATCAGGACCAGCTCGGCCCAACCATCGACGTGCAACTCCCAGGTTGGCCCAAGAGTAGACAAGTCCAGTTCTAAGGTTGGTATCATGCATTCTGCCATGAAGTCGGCGAGGGCCTGAGCTTTGATTGTTGTTCCCAGCTTATAGGAGATGTCAAATTCTCCTAATTTTATCGCCTACTTGACCAACCTCCCTGAGGCCTTGGGATTTTGGAGAATCCAACCTAGGGGTTGGCTAGTGAGCACAACTACAGGATGAGCCTGGAAATAAGGGCATAGGCATCAGGCCGAGTGTACCAACGCTAGGACAAACTTCTCGATAGTCGGATACCATACTTTGGGTCCTTGAAGGACCTTACTAGTGTAATATACTGGTCATTGAATCCAGTCGTCCTTCACTAGCACGAAGCTTAGGGAGTGAGGGTTGACCGAGAGATACAAAAAGAGTTGCTCCCCATCATTGGGCTTGGACATGCATAGCCATAATGCGAGGTAGCATTTAAGCTCCAGGAATGCCGCCTCGCACTCCTCGGTCCATTCTATCTTGCCCTTGTTTCCTGACTAGTGCGGATCCCCTATAGGATCTTAAAGAAGGGCAAGCAATGTTCCATGTCTCATGATAAGAATCGACTAAGGGCTGCTATCCACCATGTAAGATATCGCATGTCTCGGATCTTGTCATAATACTGCATGTGTTGGATGGCCTGGAGTTTCTCTGGGTTCACCTCGATGCCACGGAGGAATCTCAAAGCCTAGGAACTTTCTCGACCTAACTCCAAAAGCACACTTGGAGGGGTTGAGTTTCATATCATACCTTCGAAGGGTGCCGAGAGTTTCTACTGAGTTAGATATGTGATCTGACGCCTTTGGGATATTTACTAGCACATCATTGATATATACTTCCATGTTTCTCCAAAGTTTGTTCTCGAACATGGAGTTGACGAGTCGTTAGTATGTGGTCCCAATGTTCTTGAGACTTAATGGCATCATGGTGTAACAGAATATGCCAAAGTCAGTGATGAATGTCATCTTCTTCTCATATATCAGATTCATGCATATCTGATGATGTAACGACCCGCCACCCTATAATCGGAGATCCGATTACTAAATGGGTACCAAATCATTAGTTTGGAGCCAAACTAGGATCTAAATAAGTCTGGAAAATAAATAATTAACTAAGCTAAACATTCACATCGCATTGAATTAAAAAGGAAGTGCAAGAATTAAAAGTTATTACAATGCGACTCGACATAGCAAATAATTACATACTCCAACTGAAAAGAAATAATTAAGCGTACATGCCAGAAAATAAAATAACAACTACATCGGGGCATACCCCGGAACAACGGCTGCTGGCGTGCAACCCTAAGCAGCACTCTCCTCGCTAAGCCTACCTGAAACCCTCACCTGAAAACCGCAGGGGTGAGTCTCAACGAAAAGACTCAGTAGGGATCCTTCGATCCCCACTGCCCACTCACACACCCACAAGTGCAGCATAAGTAGAATGAGCAAGTAAAGTTGTAATCACTACTCCTAAATCACAATATAAACCACATGCATTCGAAATACAACATGCATAACTCTAAAACTATTCTACCAAGGAGCCTACAACCAGCGTCTCGGCAAAACACACCAACCACACGGCTGAACGCGGGAAAACACCGACCCACTGAGACCAAACAGTAACCCCTCGGATAGCACGCTAGCTACTCCGGCCAAACTGGCTCTAGGTGGTTTCTGCTTTCCCCAGCATGAGTGACATTCCACATGTACCACTCCTACACCGGTACTAGCTAACCCCGGGGTACACCAGGTGACCCTCTCTCTAGGCGTCACCCCACCACTCCCACACCAGCGTTGTGTCCCTCCCACACCGACACAAGGTGACAAGCGCTACAACTGTCACTCTAGGTCCACGGTCGCACGAAACACAACACAGTGCGATCCGATCACGTAAAAATCATCATCCTCAAGTACGATTTCAAACAAGCAATTAACCAAACTATCTAACAGTGTGAAGATATGTTAATATCATGAATTAATGTGATTTTGTCTTGAATCGCGTCGCCCAAGGTCGACGCCATTCAAGCCTCCTAAACTGGTTCATGTGAAATCTGGCATCGAAAATGGCCTAAAACGCGTCGTCACATGTAGCCGCTGTAGACACGCTAATTTTGACGTCATTTTGAGTAAATTTTATATCATATAATAATGCCTCAGAATGGTCTGATATTTAACCATTGATTAATTTTTATTGATATTTTTGAGTGTCAGGATAAACAGATATGTTTAAGTTAATCAATTGAATTGATTTTAGCTCAAATTTCAGTTAAAATATGAAGAATCCTAAAAGACGTCTAACCATGTGGACGCTATTTAGAGTTTATTCGTACTTTAACATTTAAATTTGAATTTTAATTAATTGATTTATTGGCTAAAAGGCGTCTGTGAAGGTCGACGCGTTTTTAGGTTTCCTAAGCTATTTTAACTTCTCTTCCGGATGTTTATCCTTATCTTAATTAGGGTAAAAGACGTCTACACATGTAGACGCGTTTTAGCTAATAAAGATAAAGATAAGTTTTCCCAGATATTTATCCTTATCTTAATTTAATCTGAAAGGCGTCAGCCAAGGTGGACGCGTTTTAGATAATTACAGATAAAGATGAATTAATCAGTAATTATCTGTCGATTAAAGTAGATAAATCCGAGATTTTTCTATGTTAATCGCGAACGCAGAAAATGCCTATAAATACCTTGCATCTCAAGGAGTTAAAAAAAAAAAAGAGAGAGAGAACTATTGAGCCACAGCGTTATAGCGATTTGAAGATCGGAGCAACCACGTCGGAACGCCGGAGCGCTGCCATTTCCAGAAGTCGGCATCCTTCTTCAAGATCTTCATCCTTTCAAAGCTTCAACCAACTGGACTGGGCATAAGTTTTTCATATCTGAATTTCATTTTCATTCATTAGTTTTATTCTCATATTCACTTCATGCAACACACACCACATCATTAATTTTCCAAAACCCATCTGTTCTAAAGGGGTTTCAAAGCCATTTAAACAAGTGAGTTGCTGTTTAAACATGTTTATAATCATGGTTAGCTTTGATATTATTTCCATTTAAATTCTCATCAGTATTTCTCTATTTTTCTGTTTCTCTGTCTCTGCTGCATTCAACAACAACAACAAGAAATCAAAAAGAGGGAAATCAAGCACAAGCCAGGAGAACTTCTGGACGATCCTCAACATTCAACAGCAAGAACAAAAGAATAAAGAGGCTCTCTTTCTTCAGCCGGCTGAAGGAGGGGAACCAAGGACTCAATCTTCCGCGTTTAAACAGGTAGGCGATCAAACTTCTTTTGAAGCTTTTTAGTTAAAAGTTTCTGGCGATCACTTCACTTTAGTTTCTGTTTTTTAATAGGTTAATTTACCCTAAACAACATAGTTTTTCACATAAATCACACGAGCATTTTCAGCACCTACAGCTCTTTTGGCGATCACGGTGGGACTTGGTCTCGCCATCTTTTAATTTCTTTTGTTCTTGTTATCATCATATCGGGCACCCACGGTGCACCACTTGTGTCTTTCGACACGTCCTCACCAATTGGTGAGTGTTTAGTTTGATTAATTTCCCTCGTGCACCACGTGCACACCCCAGTGGTAAGATCTTGCCTCCCCTTTGATTAATTCAAAAAGCTGTTTTTTGTGATAAAATGCTGTGTGATTGCGTGATTTCTTAATTGTTTAGTTAGTAAATCATCCTGTTTAAAATCTGAAACTAAAAATCTTTGCATGAGTTGATTGTTTACTGCATTTTACCCTGTTTAAGGAGGATTCGACCCAGAAAATCCTTCTGGAAATCTGCTTCTGCGAACTAAAAAGCGTCCAGGAACAGCGACGCGTTTCACAACCGCGTCAGCACTCCTAGACGCCTTTTATCCTCCAGACTTTCTCTGTCGTTTGCATCTGTTTCTGCGAAATAATTAAGTTCTGTGTTGAATAGCGTCGACCATCATCGACGCGATTCAGACAGTTTTTAGTTATTTTCCAGGTTTTCTCTGCTGTTTGCATCTGTTCTCTGCGAAAGAATTAAATTCTGTTTTGAATAGCGTCGACTATAATCGACGCGATTCAGACAGTTTCTTAATTATTTTTCAGTTTCCAGATTTCTGTGTTGAGTGCTAGCTACCCATTACTCTATTAAGCATTAGAGGCCATCCAGGTCGCAGGGCATACGCATTGAGGCTAAAACCCTCCTTTTCTTAGGAACACATTACTCAACGTTAGCAACTCTCTCTGATTGGGTTGGTCCTTTGATCAGACTAGAGAAGTTGACGTTGAGACCTCCATAAGTACCCAAAATCAAGGTATTCCTCCTTGATCATCGGGCTGGTTGTACCAATTGAAGTCCCGGCTAGATTCCGAAAGCGTTGTGAGAGAAAATCCTAGAGAATAACGGTGGAAACTGAACTGAAACTAGGATCCTTCCCTGAGCGAAATTGTGGTTTAATCCAATTCAAATAATTCAACAAGGAATCCTAAAATCACGTTAAGCATCCACTTGTTTGATTAATCTCTGTACAACTTGTTTGATTAAATCTTTGAAAAGGGAATCTAATATCATGTTGCTGCGATCAGGCAGAGATTTGAGTATGGCCCAAGACGCCATTATCAACTACGAGGGAGATGCTAATGCCCCTCGCAATTCAGATTTCAACTACGAGAACGGGAGAGATGCTGATGCCTCTCGTAATTCTGTCCCCATTCCAGTTCGACATGACGGGAATGTCTGAACTCCTCTTTTTCACCCACACGATCAATATCATGATCTTCCTCCGCATGAATATGCGATTCCTAATCCTGACCTTGAGGGGGACATGAATCAGAATGATCCATCACCCTCCGATCCTATGGATCTTGTCAACGCCTTGGGAGTTCTTGCCTCCCGACTGGACCCTCAGCAGTTCGAGGCGATCCAGTCTATCTTGAAGGGGAAGGCACCCATGTAGCCTGCTGAGCCGAACCCTATGGCTCCCCCTGTTGTTACTCAACAACCTCCTCCTCCTTATATCCATCAGGCCATGGAAGGCCTTCATCTTACTTCTCGGCCAACTGGGCCACAACTTTCATCATCCAGGCAACCGGCTAGACCGCAGACGCCCATTTATCAAAATGCCCTCGGGCATGGCGGAAGCTCTGCCGGACCTCATCCTTATTATCCTCCTTGTCCGACGTACTCTAGGCAGCAGGCCTATCAGGTACTTCCTCCTCCTCCTCCTCCCCAGGCAGATCTAACCACGCAGACGTTGCTGGCCAAGATGGAGCGCATGGATGAGCAGTTCAACAATCTCCAGAAGATGATGGGGGTTAAAGCTGTGCCAGAAATCAATTTACCGAGCCTGCCAGTGTTCCATCTGCCACCCTCTGAAATGCTAGTGTATCGAAAGTATAATGGTACTGGTAACCCCTTCACGCACCTGAAGGAGTTCATGTACGAATCCTCTTTCTGGCAGAACGACAAGAGGTCGTTGGCTTTCTTGTTCAGGAGATCCCTAGAGGGACCAGCCCTCGAGTGGTTCTTTTCTCTGGAACCCTCCGAAGTAGAGGATTACGGTATCGTTTCACGTAAATTTATCCAGCGATACCAGGACAAAGTTGCACCCTCCTTGTCTATCACGGATCTTATTGCAGAAAAGATGAAACCGGACGAGGAGTTTGTCAGTTTTGCTGACAGGTGGCGGGGCCTGGCTGAAAAAGTAAAAGATCACTTGTCTGAATCTGAACAAGTGAAGATGCTAATTTCTAACGCCACTCCCCAGTTCAAGCTAGTCCTCTCCTTGAACAATTTGACTAACATGGCAGAGCTCTATGAAAGGGCACGGTATTGCCAGAATGCTTTCAAGGACGCTACGTTCTCTAGCGTCTTTGATCCTCACAGACCTAACAGGCCTCCACCTCGGAAGCCTGCAGTGCCAAATTCTCCTAGCCCAGGTCCAACTACTGAGGGCACGCTCTCTCACGAGCAGGTCAGTACCATGAACAATAACTCGCCCCAGTTCGTGAGGAATCAGCAACAGTACCAGAGGCCACCACAGCCGAGCCAACAGGGGTACATGCAGCAGCAGAACCCCCATTACCAACAGCAGTACCAGCGGCCCCAGCAGTCGAATCAGAACCAGCAACAGCAACAGCCGCAACGGCAACAGCAGTATCAACAGCAGTATCAGCAGCCACATCATCAGCAACAGCAACAGCCACAGTACCAGCCGCGTGCACCGCCGGCGTACCACAATGTCCCTCCTCCTGGTGACTACAACCAACAAAGGAGACCTCCAGGCCCGAAAAGGGCAGAGTACCCGGCCCTCCCAGAATCCTTGGCGGATATCTTCAGCGCTTTAATGGCAGCCAATGCCTTAGTTTTGCCGAGGGAGAAGGCCGTCTGGCCTCAAAATGCCGATACGTCTAGGTATTGCTACTTCCACAGACAACCTGGGCATACCATTGACACCTGCTTTCAATTCAGAGATTATATTCATGATCTCAATGAGCAGGGCGGCATAGACTGGGAGGAAATGAAGAAATACATAACAGCCCTGAAGGCGAGGAGACCGCAGCAGCAGCAGCAGCAAGCAAGACCACCGGCACAAGCAGTAGCACCACCCAACATGGGCATAGTGCAGAATCCACTCCCGGAGCATCAGAACCAAAACCAGGTTGCTCCCATCTTGACGAACAGCCAGTCTGAGGCTGGTCGTGGGCAGCAGTGGAGAGTAGAGGACTCTTCCTCTCTTTGTTCAACGGGTCACGTTCAAAGTACCGCAGAGCGACCACCACGCCGCACCATCCACATACCACGGCCACAACCTGTTACCATCACCCCTATACCCACACCTACATATCACTCACCCACGCCCAATAACCCATTACCACTACCCACCTTCCTTAGGCCCATTACGCCCCGCACCACTACGCCTCCATCATATAACCCCCCGCAAACCAATAACGCGCCCCTCCTACCATCTAGGCCATTGCTACGCATACCATTTCCTACTTCACCCGCTACCACTACCACCTATCCAGATATGCCCTTACCATCTAGACCGCTATTACGCGTACCATTCCCCACTTCGCCAACCGCTTACCCATCCACCATCCAACCCTCTAGGCCTTTAACCCGCACCACGCCATCACCACCTAACCCTACGCCATCACCTAACTACCAACCCTCTACGCCATCCGTACCGTCCAACCCTGCGGTACTTAAAGTGTCACCCGGATCCTCCACGGTTGAGGAACACGCGCTCCGGAGTGGAAGGATTTTCAACAAGGTCTTCCCTCAGTCCACAGTCAGAGACGGCCCATCACAGCCGACTGAGGAAGCCCACAATGAAGAGAGTGCACCAGGCACTCAATATGACTTGTTGAAACACCTGGATCGGACACCGGCACGGATCACTATACTAGAATTAATCAAAAGATCCAAGAGTCACCAAGAAGCTTTAATGGAATATCTGCAAAAGGTGATGGTCAATGAAGACGTGCCGGTAGAGAAGATTGCAGCACTACGAGTTCCTCAGGGGGATCAGTCCTCCATTACATTTCATACATCGGAACTAGCACCGCCGGTAGCCAGAAGCATGGCTCTGAGTATCACGGTCAACATCTGTAAGAAGGCCGTGGATGCATGCCTGGTCGACACAGGGGCTTCGATCAATGTTTTACCTCCGAAGACCCTGGAGCTGTGCGGTGTGCCCAAAGAGAAATGGCTGCCCAGCCCCATATCAGTAACAGCATATGACAATTCTACCCGTTCTCCTCTGGGAATGGTCTATTTAAAGGTGGAGCTGGGCCCTGTAAGTCATGCGGAGGTCGAATTTCACATCTTGGAAATCGACCCTTCCATAAATGCCATTTTAGGTCGTCCTTATATTAAAACTCTCGAGGCGATTCCTTCTACGAATCATCAATGCCTCAAATTTCCTTACAAAGGACGAATAATTAAAGTAACGAGCATGCCGATCCTTGCTGCTGCTCATTCCTTGAACATTAAGTCTGTTGTTTCACCTGGCCGACAACCTTTTCTGTCGGTATTACAGGTCTACCGTCCAGTGGCTGATCCTCTAAAAGCCGCTACCATTTCTCCATACCCATTAAATGCTATCAAAAGGGGGAAGTGCATGAGTACCCCAGGATGGAGGATCATGATGAAGAACGGCTACGAGCCTGGGAAAGGTCTGGGCACACAATTGCAAGGCAGGACCACTCCTGTCAGAAATCATCGAGCAGCACCTGGAAGTGGTCTGGGCTATAGGCCAATAAAATTGAAGCAAGATCCGGTTCAGAAAGCAGAGATCAAAGAAGGCCCGAAAATCTGGGAGGCAATGTCTACGCCACCCAAAGAAGGCCGAGATCCCCTAACATGGACCCTGTGTACGCACTTTGTAAAAGGGCCCATACTTAGCTATGACAATACGGTAGTCATTACTTCCTGTTTTGACTTCCATGATATATATGGAAGGGATTTGGCCAGACATTACTCCGAACTGCTTACGTACCAATCCTTGGAGGCTCTGCGGCCTATGAAAAGGAGGAAATTCCATGACCCTGAATGTGAATGGTACAGGTGGTTCGATCTCAGAGACCTGTATATTGCACTGAACAGACTATTCCTGGATCCTACAGAACCTAAGTGGCCGCCGCAGATTGATGAACTGATTGAAAGCCCTGGTGCCATATTTGACAAGCGGATACTGCTATCTGAAGAAACTGACGAAGGGGAGCCGGATGACCCATATCAAGCTGGTTACACAACAGATCTGCTCTGGAGGGGGACATATCCTTCACATGTCTTCACGCTCCATACTCTTTTCCGTACACTGCTCTTGACCCCGACTTGGTCGCGGGTCATAATTGAAGATATTCCACGGGCTCCGCCCGTCATGATTACTCTGTCCCCTCGGGACATTATACCACAACCTCCTCTCGATCTAGAGAGGTTGTATGATCTAATCTGGGACATATTACTATATGATCCCCCTAATCCTCTGGCCTTGGTGCCACTTCCTCCGTCTGATTCTCCTCCCATTTTTATTCATTCCTGCTTTATGTTTAATTCTTTCATTTTCCAAAAAAAAACGCCAATTCGGCAACAAATTCTTCCCAAATCCTCATTGAGGAAACATCTTACTTGTCCGACTGCACCCCGCCGCGCGGGTCCTTCGGTCAAGATTCTCTTCTAGATTTACTCTGTCCCTCCCCTCGGGAGGATCCTCTTGTATTTCCACCTGTATCCCAGGATTTTCTTCCTGCTTCGTCTTCGTTAGGATATGATAGTGAAGTTAGGCAGTCTAGTCAGGTTAGGAAGTCTAGGAAGCCTAAGGGTAGGCAAATTCCGGATAGATACCTCCTGGACTTAGCTGATAAGTGCTCTTCTTGTTCTCTGATCCCTCAATTTTTAGAAAATCCAATTCAGATGCCAGAAGATTGTATGGACGATGAGTTAGTCAATGATGGGTACGGGGTATATGAATTAGTACATGAAAAGGACCCCATTGTTGAAGAGGAAGATGACGAGGACGCGGCTGAGGCATATGCCAGTGGAGTAAAGAGATTTGATGAACCCTCAGCTGCCGTAGAAGAGCCCACCAAAGAAATCAATTTAGGGACTGAAGACAAACCTAAGGTTGTCCTCGTCAGTAAAAATCTTTCTTCAGAGGATGAGAACGCAATGGTACAAGTACTCAAGGACTATAAGGACACTTTCGCCTGGAGTTATGAAGATATGCCAGGGTTAGACTCATCTTTAGTTAAACACAGATTGACATTAAAAGACGGAGTTAGCCCGGTCAAACAGAAATTAAGGCGATTCCACCCACAAATGGCTCTAAAGATGAAGGAAGAGGTCGATAAATTGCATAAAGCCAAATTTATTAGAGTTGTCCTCTATCCACAATGGGTGGCCAATATAGTCCCGGTTATGAAGAAGGACGGGAAGGTCAGAATTTGCATTGACTTCCGCGATTTGAACCGGGCGTGTCCTAAAGATGATTTTCCATTGCCTCATATTGATGTACTCATCGATAACACTGCTGGCGATGAGACACTATCATTTATGGATGGATTTTCAGGATATAATCAGATTAAGCTGGCAGAAGAGGATCAAGAGAAAACGTCATTCACTACACCTTGGGGAACATATTGTTATGTTGTCATGCCATTTGGATTAAAGAATGCTGGAGCCACCTATCAAAGGGCCATGATGGCAATATTCCATGACATGATGCATATAGATTTGGAAGTATATGTGGATGACTTATTGGTTAAATCTAAAACAAAGGCTGAGCACGCTAAAGTTTTGGCAAGGGTGTTAGAGAGATCGAGAGAATATCAGTTAAAGATGAACCCCAAGAAATGTGTATTCGGGGTCTCTTCAGGAAAATTGCTTGGATTTATCGTCAGTAAACGGGGAATTGAGATCGATCCCAACAAGGCGAAGGCTATTAGAGAAATGCCCCCTCCCAAAAACTTGAAAGAGTTGAGAGGATTAATCGGAAGGTTGCAATTTATTCGCCGTTTTGTCTCCCAGCACTCACAAAGGTGTAAGCCGTTTTACGAGCTTACCAAGCCGGGAGTCAAATTCGATTGGGACGATAAGTGTCAGGAGGCATTCGATGGATTGAAGGACTATTTAGCAAGTCCTCCTGTTCTGAGACCACCATCTCCAGGCAAATCATTGATACTTTACATTTCAGTCCTGGATGATGCAGTGGGGGCTGTCCTAGCACAAGAAGATGAAGAAGGAAAAGAGAGGGCAGCCTACTATCTCTCTAAACTTCTCAACCCCGCTGAACAGAGATATACGGCGATGGAGAAAACATGTGCAGCATTGGTTTAGGTTGTGCAGAAATTGAAGCATTATTTTCTGGCCCATGAAGTCCATCTCATCGCTAGGATAAATCCGATCAAATTCCTTCTAGAGAAATCTGTTCTTACTGATAGGTTGGCACGATGGCAAAGCTTTCTATCTCAATTCGATATCACTTATATTCAGCAGAAAGCGATCAAGGGCTATGCCATAGCAGAACATCTTGCTCATCATCCCCTTCCTCGATTTGATCCAGTGCGATCAGAGTTTCCGGATGAGGAACTGATGTCCGTAAATCAAATCAGAGATGATATGTGGACTCTGCATTTTGACGGAGCTCTAAATTCTCATGGAAAAGGGATCGGTATTGTTTTGTTATCACCCGAAGGTATCACCATTCCACAAGCCTTTCAGCTTGATTTTCCAGTTACAAACAATATAGCTGAATACGAGGCACTCCTTGCTGGTCTCGAGGCTGCTCATTTCCATGGTGCTACCAAACTCAGGATCGTGGGTGATAGCCAACTGATTCTTCGCCAAGTGCTGACGAAGTATCGAACTCTCGATCCCAAACTCAAGCCTTATCAGGAGCTTACTTCTGCTTATTCAAAGCTTTTCACGAAATTGATCTTTGTCCATGTCCCTAGGAATCAGAACATCTTAGCTGACGCTCTAGCTTCACTTGCATCTTCTCTTAATTTTCCAATCAGCAAACAATCCGAATCAATCATAGTTCATAGGCGTCTTTCACCTGCCGTGAAAGATCCTTCATTCCTTAGAACTAAGGAGAAGTTGCTGAAGAAAGTCAGAGACGGAGATATCATTGAGAAAAGAGAAATCATGTTAATGGAGCTGTTAGAAGAGATGGATGATGAACAGAAGCCATGGTATTATGAAATTGCAAAATAATGTGAAGATCAATCGTATCCTGAAGAAGCTACAACTGAGGAGAAGAGAGCTATCAGGAGAGTTGCTCAAAGATACACCCTAGTTGGAGGAGCATTGTATAAGAGAGGTTTTGATGGAGTTCTTCTGAGATGTCTAGACGAAGATGAGCTTTGGAAGGTTATGGAAGGAGCTCATAGTGGAGTTTGTGGTGGTCATGTCAATGGACAGATGTTAGCAAAGAAGATCCTTAGACAAGGATTTTATTGGCCAACCATGGAAGAAGATTGTGTAGGATATGTCCGTAGGTGTGCTAAGTGTCAACTTCACGCCGACAAAATTCATTCTCCTGCATCTTCACTTCATCCTATTTCTTTCCCATGGCCTTTCTCCATGTGGGCTTTCGACATTATTGGACCTCTTGGTAACACAGATTCCGGCATCAAGCAGAAATCTTTCATTCTCACGGCAACGGAATACTTCACCAAGTGGGCAGAAGCTGAAGCGTACGTGGAGATCAAAGCATCAACCGTCTGCAAGTTCATCATGAAGAACATCATCACCCGATTCGGAATTCCAAGCACCATCGTCACCGACAACGGACCGCAGTTCGTGTCACAAGAATTGAAGGATCTCTGTAACAGGTATAAAATTGCATTGTATCATTCATCTCCTTATTATCCGCAAGGCAATGGCCAAGCAGAGGCAACAAATAAGACTTTGATAAAAATCATCAAAAAGACGTGTAAATCTAACAAATTCGCAGATTGGCCAGAAAAATTGGTTGAGGCTCTATGGGCCTACCGAACTTCAATCCGCACGCCTACTGGGCAAACTCCTTATTCCTTAACATTTGGAATGGAGGCGGTTGTTCCATATGAGATCCTTATACCGTCATTAAGAGTACAATTGAATAAGGAATTTTCCATTGATGAACATCGTTCAGCACTCCTTGCTCAATTGGAACTTTTAGACGAAAAAAGATGGTCAGCTGCTAATCATGCAAAAGTTTATCAAAATAGATTAGCACGTTTTTATCAAAAGAAAGTCATTGAACGTAAGTTCAAAGTCGGTGAAATGGTCGTCAAAAGGATTTTTGTAAAACCTGGTGGTCCGCGTTCTAAGCTCCAACCCAACTGGGAAGGACCTTATGTTGTATCGCACGCTTTTCCTGGTAACGCTTATCGTCTTGTTAATGCAGAAGGAGAAGAGTTAAAACATCCTTGGAATGGTTTACATCTTAAGAAATACTACCCTTAGGTTAAAAAGTTGATCAGTATGGTACAAAGACCAGTGGAATCAGAAAGTTTATAAACTCAACTTTCCTTATCAGTCTGAATAACTTAATTTCAAGCCCATTACTGCACACACTGACACGTTTGATTCGTGAGTAACAAGAGATGACAAGTCCTAAAGAATATCGAAAGCTTGATCGAAAGTGTAAAGTACAAATCATTCGTTTTTAAAGCAAAATTCTGTTTTATACTCGGCCCATGATGTCGGAACGAGATTTAGAATAGACTACCAAGAATACCCGCCATCTTAGTAGGAGGCCGTCATAAAAAAAAGGGGGAGATCCGTCCCGAAGAAAAAAAGAAGAAAAGAAAAAAAAAATAGCGAAAAGAAAAAGCAAGGCAAAAGCCAAATGTCAATCAAAAAGGCCATTACATTACAAACGTTACATCAAGGCCATGAAATGAAATGAAAGGGAACGCAAGGTCGATAAATACCCCGGAAAGAAATGACCGAACCCCAACGGATATTAGGGTAGAAAAGGGACATCTTTTTAAGTCTCCAGAACCTTCTCATGGGCTTTCTAAACTTATTCATCTTTTCTTTCTAAAGAGATGTACTCCAAACTTAAGGAATGGTTTAGATTGACTAAGGGTCAAATCATCAAATGGGATCACGAATGGAAACACAAATTCAAACACGATGGGTTTAAGTTAAGTTGTTAAAGAATAATTTGGAAATGAAGTTAATAAATGAATATGATCTTTTGATCTAAGTACCATGCTGATCTTTTAGTCAAAAAAAAAATACATAAGTCAAAAGTCAAAAAAAAAACATACAAATACATATGTCAAAAATCAAAAAAAAAAATATACATGTTTCAAAAAAGCCAAAAAATGCATATGTTTCAAAAAAAGAAAAAGCCAAAAAAAATACATATTTCAAAAATTCAAAAAAAAATACATATGTCAAAATTCAAAAAAAAATACATATGTCAAATTCAAAAAAATACATATATCCCAAAATTAAAAAAAAGTATATATTTCAAAACCCCAAACAAAAATGAATATTTTCAAAACAACAAAAATATTTCAATTAGCATCTGCTTGTTGCATTTAGTATGTTTCATCCCTTTTATTTTCAGCGAGCATCTGTCTGCTTGTATGTTGCACTTTGCTTAAGTTTGATTATTCTCATTACCTTTGTTAATAAAGGCTATGCCCCTTGACCATTTATTGAAGAAAAGATTGATTGACCATTTATTTGGTCAGGCAAGGGGCTAAGCCTAAATAGATACTTAACCTGTTTGTTAAGTGTGTACAGGATGCAAGATAAACACAGGAACACAAGATTGGAGCCAAAAATTTCATGTATATTATCAAAAGGTGTTTTTGTACATGATACATGAAGAAGAAGATACATGAGCCCTCAAGGCTGGCTCTCCCCTCCGCCCTCGTCCAACTGGCTCTGGGCCTCGTCAGGTGCATCTGGTGCTGGCTCTCGACTAGGAGGTGGAGGTGGTCTCATCGCGCTCGGCCCTGCCTGGCCGGAAGACACAGCGGCACTGGCCGTAAAAGCACTGGTCAAACCACGCTCATGGGCACGCTGTCGAGCTCGCTGGTACCTCTCCTCCACCATCTTGCGTTCATGCTCTGCAACTGACAACCGACCCAGAAGGCCCTCCAGTCGAAGGCGCTCGCGCTCTCGCTCCTCGTTGATGAACCCCAGTCGAGACTGGAGGTGTGCAACCTCTCGCGCAAGATCTCCAGTCGAGAGTCGGGCCACCTGCTCCTCCAGAGCCCTGATCCGCTCTGCATCAGCTTCGGCACGAGCCGCTGCAGCACGAGCATGCTCTATGACCGCTTCAGCCCTCTGAAGGGCTTCCTGAAGCTCAGCAACCTGCAAAGGAAGTTATTGTTAGTCCAAGGCAATCAAAATAATCAAGTAATCAATTCAAAAGTTGAAGAACTTACCTGAGCAGCACGGTCCTCCTCCGCGAGAGAAGCCCGGTGGATGGCGGAGGCGAGCTGACTCTGGAGGTCAGCCATAGCAGCATCATGAGCGGATGAAGATGATGAAGCTCCATGAGTAGGAGGAGCCGCCTGGGTGTAAACGGCTCGCTGCACCGGAAGACAACTATCAGTGGTTAATCGCCAAAACAATTAATTATTTAAAACATGCATTCATATTCATTCATACATACCAAGTCATACAGTTCTTTCTGAACTTGTTCTAGCTGAGCCTCTGCATCATGTAGGCGGGCCCGGAGGTCGACAATGACCGCATCACGCGCATCCTGCATGTCATACATACATTCATTCACAAATATAAATCAAGATAATAATAAAATTTAAGAAGCATGAATGCATACTTACATCGAGTGGTCGGAGGAGCCGAAGCTGATCGGCGTAGTGGGCCCGGTACTGCTGGAGGTAGGCCTCGCTACTCACCGCCCGTGACTCCACCCGTACGCCCCGACGGTGCCAATCCTCGTACTGCTCCGGGAATTTGGCACGCCAATCAGTGAGGGCTTGCTTGCCCCTCATGCTCCTTCCGACGCCCTCCGGGACCTCCTCGTCAATCCACTCCTGGTGGAGGCCCAGGGTCCTCATCACTAGCCGAAGGCGGAGGAGTTCGATCTCATTGAGGCAATGCACCCACATTTGCCTCCCAAACCGCCTCCTGCCAGCCGTCACCCACGGCTGACCCTCCTCATTCATGCCCAAGTATGGACGCCAAATCACCTGCATATAGGTTAGATGCATTCATAAATAACTTGCATTTAATAAAAGATTGCATTTAATGAAATTAAACAAGTTAAAAGTTTACCAAGAGTTCTGGATAATCCAGAAACTGACGGCGGAGGGCCGTCAGCTGGTGATGCTGTGGAGCCGTGTCCACAATCGGCTGCCAACGGCAGGCGAAAGGGACGGCATTCGGTCGGACAATCCTCGCTCTGCCAAGCGGAAAGTAGTAGTAGCTCCACACCTGTATTCATGAACATATAGGTTAGAAGAAACATCATATCATATTGCACTGCATATAACAAATAATTAAACAATTTAATACCTGAAGAAATGGTGAGAAGCCACTGATAGTAGTCTCACAGTCCGGCGTGACCGCGGATAGATCGGCAAAGAGGTGAGCCAGAAGGGCTGCACCCCAGGCGTACTCTCCTAGGCTACCTAGGTCATCTAGCAAGTAAAGAAATCTACAGTGGATATGGTCGCCCTTCGTACCGAAGAGCAACCGACCGAAGAAGAAAACTAAAAAGACCCTAAGCTGTCTATCTACCTCATCTACCTGACTAGGGTTGCTACAGTAGACTGAGGAGGACGACTCGGTTAGTCTAATCCTAAACTCCTCCCGGGTCTCGTCAGACCGACGCCGGGGCTCATCTAATCCTAGTGCAGCCTCTACCTCTACCCTAGGGACCATCCTAGACTCTCTACCTATGCTGGATACCTCTATCCCTAATAGAGCCTCAGCTAGTCCCTGATAGTTGGGGTAAGTAACCCCACTAACAGGTCGACCCTCTACCCTGAGGCCAGTAATCCTGGCCACATCCTCTAGGGTGGGGATCATATGCCCCCACGGCATCAGGAAAGCCCGGCTTTCCGCATGCCATCTTTCTCTCAAGACCTGCAAGAGGACTAGATCAAGCCAGAATGGCTCGATGTCCAACACTTCACCGAATCCCATCTGACGCAGGCGCGCCTTTTGGAAATCCGGGAGCCCTCTGTAAGCCCCTATCACTAAGTCCCAACTAATTCTAGCCCTCATCACTCCCTGCATATAAAAACATAAAAAAAAGGGGTCAGTAATTAATAAAAAAACAGGAAAATCAGTTCTGTTTTGAAAGGCGTCAGCCCATATGGACGTCTTTTAAAACACGTCAACATGCCTTGACACGATTCAAAAATTTTATTCCTATTTTAAAAATCCGGAATTTATCTTGAAAGACGTCGACCCATGGTGACGCCTTTTGAATGGCGTCACCTGGTCTGGACGCCTTTTAAGCCCAGATTTCGGGTTCTTGAAAGAACCCCGTTCTTCCTCTTTTCTTCATACAACCACACCCACAGGAAGCTTACCGTATGGAGGTCGCCCTCCTCTTCTTCTTCCAACGCCATAGGTGCCGGTGGAGGGAGTTCTTCCTCCAAGAACGCCACCGCCTCGGCTAACAACACCGGGATCTCCTCGGGAGCTTCTTCCTCTTGTCTTCGCCGCCTCTTAGCTATGATCTTAGTCTTCTTGGAGCCTTCACCGCGTTCCATAGCTTGAGAAGAGGGGTTTTTGAGGGAGAGATCGTCGGAGTTCGTCGCCGGTGCGGTGGAGAAAAGAGAGAGTTTTTGGAAAAGTGAGGAAGAAAGGGGGCCTTCGCGGGTCTGTTAACGAAAGGTTAAAAGGCGTCGACTCAGAATGACGCGTTTTAGGGCGCAAAAGTTGAGGCGGCACTGACAGAGGTTTGAATTTGAATTAAAGACGTCCACATAAGTAGACGCGTTTCATTATTTTGGTCAGAGCCGTACAGAGGAAAATCATGAAAAGCGTCTTGATATGTTGACGCGTTTCAGACAATTGATCATGGAATTAATGACAGAATCCTGGAAAAAGTAGGAGAGAGAGTTGAAAAGCGTCATCTTATGTGGACGCATTTTAATGTTTAAATCGGGTTTTTGAGGATTAAATTGAATTTCAGGAAAAGAATTTTATTGAAAGGCGTCAATTTTGATTGCAGGAAATTCAAAGAAAACCTGAGTAAAGCTGGAAATATCAAGAAGATCTCACTATGGGATTCAAGAAGTCCTGACCGTGACTAAAAAGACGGTTATTTCTACTTCTGTAATCATTATGCATTCGCATTACTATATGATAAATATTTATTAGATAGTATCAAGGACCTTGTGGTTTTGATGAAACTGGAATTTGAGTTCCCCTTCAACAAAAACAGTGATAATTCCAGAGAATTCTTAATCGCACGGATAGGCCGTTTGATTGTTAATTAGTGAGGACGATGGTTCCACTTTTGTGAAACGGTACGTGGATAAACGAGCTTCGGCTTAGCACTGAATTACAAGAGTTGGTATCTTGACTCATTAATGACAATTTAACAATATTATCCTTGATTAATTTATATTTTATTTAACTTTATATTTTTCTTTTAGCCCAGCATGCATCATGTAGGACTTTGAAATCATTGTAGTAAGGATTAATTGTTGATTAAGTTTCAGACCATTAAATCAAACAATTTCAAACATGATATGAAATATTCCATTCTGAATTGAGTATCTTGATTATCTTTGAGGTTCGCTTGAAGATATCTTTGAAATTCTATCCTTTCTTGGATTCTTTATCCAATATTTCTTGTTTTCTTTTAAGATCCATCATGGCTGCAGCACGTCCACATTGGCTGGCAAACGCTCCCCATGATGAAACCTACAGTGTCTATGACCTGGGGTACTTCCCACTCCGAGGAGGTTGATCGACCTTATTTCCTTGTCTACCTCATCCAGACAGGATCGATTCCATTGATTTCATTGAGCTATCTTCATTGATGATTTTGAGAAAAATTCCAATCATGTGATGTTAAGAGCGTGTCTCATCACACCTTGGCATCACCTTTTCAGTACATTCTATTCTATTTCACTCCCTTGCAAAGACGATGCCAATGTGAGGCAGCTGTAGAAACGCTAATTTTGACGTCATTTTGAGTAAATTTTATATCATATAATAATGCCTCAGAATGGTCTGATATTTAACCATTGATTAATTTTTATTGATATTTTTGAGTGTCAGGATAAACAGATATGTTTAAGTTAATCAATTGAATTGATTTTAGCTCAAATTTCAGTTAAAATATGAAGAATCCTAAAAGGCGTCTAACCATGTGGACGCTATTTAGAGTTTATTCGTACTTTAACATTTAAATTTGAATTTTAATTAATTGATTTATTGGCTAAAAAGCGTCTGTGAAGGTCGACGCGTTTTTAGGTTTCCTAAGCTATTTTAACTTCTCTTCCGGATGTTTATCCTTATCTTAATTAGGGTAAAAGACGTCTACACATGTAGACACGTTTTAGCTAATAAAGATAAAGATAAGTTTTCCCGGATATTTATCCTTATCTTAATTTAATCTGAAAGGCGTCAGCCAAGGTGGACGCGTTTTAGATAATTACAGATAAAGATGAATTAATCAGTAATTATCTGTCGATTAAAGTAGATAAATCCGAGATTTTTCTATGTTAATCGCGAACGCAGAAAATGTCTATAAATACCTTGCATCTCAAGGAGTTAAAAAAAAAAAAGGAGAGAGAGAACTATTGAGCCACAGCGTTATAGCGATCGGAGCAACCACGTCGGAACGCCGGAGCGCTGCAATTTCCAGAAGTCGGCATCCCCTTTTTCAAGATCTTCATCCTTTCAAAGCTTCAACCAACTGGACTGGGCATAAGTTTTTCATATCTGAATTTCATTTTCATTCATTAGTTTTATTCTCATATTCACTTCATGCAACACACACCACATCATTAATTTTCCAAAACCCATCTGTTCTAAAGGGGTTTCAAAGCCATTTAAACAAGTGAGTTGCTGTTTAAACATGTTTATAATCATGGTTAGCTTTGATATTATTTCCATTTAAATTCTCATCAGTATTTCTCCTTTATTTTTCTGTTTCTCTGTCTCTGCTGCATTCAACAACAACAACAAGAAATCAAAAAGAGGGAAATCAAGCACAAGCTAGGAGAACTTCTGGACGATCCTCAACATTCAACAGTAAGAACAAAAGAATAAAGAGGCTCTCTTTCTTCAGCCGGCTGAAGGAGGGGAACCAAGGACTCAATCTTCCGCGTTTAAACAGGTAGGCGATCAAACTTCTTTTGAAGCTTTTTAGTTAAAAGTTTCTGGCGATCACTTCACTTTAGTTTCTGTTTTTTAATAGGTTAATTTACCCTAAACAACATAGTTTTTCACATAAATCACACGAGCATTTTCAGCACCTACAGCCGCCTTTTGAAAGGCGTCGCTGTCCCTCGTCTCCTGATGGCGATAGAAGCAGAAACAGGCTACGGGATAATTTCACTAAAAACGCGTCGCTCACGCAAGTCGCCTTTTGAAAGGCGTCGTTGTTCCTAGACGCTCATCAGTCCAGAAATATGGTATGTTATTTGGGCTAAATCGCGTCGCGGGTGGAAGCCGCCTTTCTAAAAGGCGTCGCTGTCCTCCGACGCCATTTAACCTTCATAGACAAGTTCTTATTCCGCATCTCCCGATCTACGGGGTGGGATTTCCTCCCCAAAAATCGTGTAGAAACACGAAAAACATGGAGAATGGGGAGAAGAACCTAACTACCCATTAAAATACCCAATTTCTCATTTCATGCATTTAGTATTTTCACCCCAAGAACACCCTTAAACATGCTTCAAAGCGGGAAAACATACATGCTTCAAAGCGGGAAAACATGATTTTTAAATGAAATACTACGGGGATCGTCACCCTACCGGTTACTCGGACTCCTCCTAGCTCCAAGCTGCTAACCCGTCTCGCCCCACGCCGCCGCCGGTACCGCCGTGGACGCCGTTACTCCACCGGGACGTCGGCCGCCGTCCGGAGAGAAAAATGCCGTGGAGGAGATGGTGGTGGTAGTGGTGGAAGTTGGGAGGTTATTGGAGTGGAGGGAGAGGTGAAATGGAGGGAGGAAAAGGAAGGAGGGGGAAAGGGGTAGCCGATGCTGTCGGAGGAAGAGAGGAGAGAGGAGAGGAAGGAGGGAATGAGGGAAAGGAAGGAGGGTTCGCGGGGTCAACCAGAAGCTGGGTAAAACGCGTCGTGCACGTCCGACGTCTTTCAGATGACAAGACCGGGCCGTACACTGACAAGCCATGGTCGTACTTTGAATGGCGTCGTCCATCCAAGACGCCATTCAAACGATATGATCGGGGCTGTACTCTCGCGACTCAAGGCCAGCCCACGTGGCGCCCACGTGGCACAGCCTAAAATGCGTCTACATTGCTGGACGCCGTTTAAACTGCGTCTCGCAGGTTCGACGTGAAACAAAACAGAGTCCTTGCCCCATCAGGGCCTGAACTACGGGATCCGACCCCGAAAACTGACCTGATAATCGGATCCGAAAACCTCAATCCTTACAGATGATACCCAGAGTAGGCATCCAGGAAACTCAACAGCTCATTTTCTGAGATCAAATTGATTAGCTGATAGATATTGGACAACGGGTAGTAGTCCTTCGAGGTTGCATAGTTGAGGTCGGTGAAAGTCCATGTACATGCGCCATTTTCCATTAGCTTTTGGGACCAAGACTACGTTGGCTAACCACTGAGGGTATTTGACAGCTCTCAGTAGGCCAGTTTTCACTCTCTTTGTGACTTGCTCTCGGACAACCGCTTGCCGGTCGAGAGTACACCTCCTTTTACACTATTGAATGGGCTTCACCTTGGACATAAGATTGAGATGCCTGGGAGGTCCTCCTCTGACTAGGCAAAGACATCTTGGTAGCCAAACAAGAATGTCTGACACTCTTCAACCTGGGCCAGTGGAAGAGAAGATCCCACATAGATGACTATGTCAAGGTCTTCTCCTAGCTAAATGCTTAGGAGGTCTTCTGTGATGTTGCCACCTTAGGTTTCTCCCTTGGTTCCCGAGGAAGTTCTGCTACTTCCTCTTGTGCCTCTTGTCCTTTCGAGGCTACGAGGTAGCAATGTTGAGCTTTTTACTAATTTCCCCTACTTCGTAAGGGGTGGAAAATTTCATTTCTGGTGGTTTGATGGCGCTGTAAGTGCTCATCTCCCGGATGACCAAGAATTTGGCCACGAAGGTGACATCTTAGGGGTAGTCCCGAGGGTACAACTAAGGCGACCACTTCAACTGGTGGGACGGCATTCCTCGAGAACCCATACAATGGTGTTCGCATTGGCTAGAGAGGAGGAACATCTACACCCATTCAAAGAAAACAGCCGTAACGGATAACATTGGGGCCACTCTCCCCATCTACTAAAATTCGGTGGACCTTACATTTGTTAAACATTGCCGCCACGACGAGCATATCTCGTGGGGAACAGTTATCCCCTCAAAGTCCTTGTCCGAGAAGATAATGGGATCCTTCAATCGGTCACTTACATTGGCTTTCTCGAGAGCAAGGCGCTTGGAGTCAGGAAATACATGATTGAGTTGCTAGGCATAGTACTTCTTGCCTTGGTGGCTATCACCCTCGGACCAATGTCCTCTTGAGATCATGTAGATTTCCAACCTGTTGGGACGGTTCTCAATCAGGGAAGCCTTCTAATCCTGCTCTGGCTTGGCAACTTATTTCCTTAGGTAGCCTCATTGCATGAGGGACTCGATCTCATCGTGAAGTTGACGATAGTCCTCTGTGGTGTGACCGTGATTCTTAGGACTGCAACTCAGGTTGGGTTAGGTCGGGTTGGGGTCAACCCTAACCCAACCCATGCCAAAGGCCCCTCAACCTAACCCAACCCAACCCACCATCCAACCCAAGCTCCTCAACCCTAACCCAACCCGTCTAACAATGCCCCAACCCAACCCATGTAACCCATACTTCATCAGGTTGGGTCGGGTTATATTCTTAATAGCCTATATCTTTAACTTTTCTTTCTTACTACCAAAAGTCCATGTATAAAGGTATGAGTAAATTTATGTATCTACCTTAACAAAGTAATAAAAAAGAAGGTAGACACATGGTTACATGGTTTTTATTTGAGAACATCCTTGTTCATATTATAAATTATATTTGTTTTCAATGATATAAAATTAAATGAAGTATATTCTAATTATCTACGTTATCATTTATATATATTAACATCGAGTTCGGGCTAGGTCGGGTTGGCCGAACCTCAACCCAACCCAACCCATGTAAGGTCGAGTTGAAAGAACCCCCAACCCTAACCCAACCCAACCCTACCTTGATCGGGTTCAACCCGACCTAACCATCGGGTTGACCCGTTCGGGTTCGGGTTGACCCACCCAAAGTTGCAGCCCTAGTGATTCTTATGGAAGTAGCAATACTTTCTCCTATCTTGGTGCTTGGGTTCGGATCTAATCTTTTGTGGCCAATTAACGTACTCCTTATCCTCAACTGTTAGTATTAGGTGGCCCGAAAGTCAATCCGATACTATGTATTATTCAGTTCATTAATATAATGGCATAAATTCATTATGAGTAATTAATTCGATCTATGTTTATCATATCACGATGAAGTCCATGAACATGTGCAACAGTCTTCGGATTATGATAAGATCATAATTACGAGACCAAAGACTTATAAATACATGTTCTTAATTGTTCTTAGTCAGAGGATGTTTGAGAAGGACATCAAACATCCGGATAGACTAGTACATGTTTCTTCAACTCATATGATGAGGGTGACTGATCCTATAAGTCACTTGTGTGGAGACACTATGCTGGACCTATAGGTGCTCATTGGTGAATGAGTTCACTGAACTGATCCGACCATGAATCGCTGGATGGCATATACCACACTGTTAACCAGCTAGATTCTTTTGTCACGGTTGCGTAGATGATCCTTAGACCTGAGACACCAAAGATATTTTGTTGGTAGATCTCTGAACTTTGACCTTGACTAACGAATCTCTAACTATGGGTTATTAATAAGTCAAAATGATCGAGTTCAAGGAAATGTCCTCAAAGGTAATTGTGTGTTTAATACGGGATCATCTGCTCTCGGCATTTAAAGAGAGAAGGTTCTCGGAATAATGCGCTTAAGTCCCTGGCCAAGGCGAACTCTGTATTAGATAAAGAGCTATCTGATATAGATTAGCGGCATCTAATTCAAGTGAATCGACCGGCTAGGGTTTAATAGTAAACTATATCCTAGGTCGATTCGGGAACATTGCACGGATGAAGGATTATATCCATGCGGTAATTGTTGATGGAAAGGTTCTTATAGTGGGTTGCATAAACCCCAATGCCTTCCAAGATCACGCGGTATTACTTGGCACCCAACGTGATCGGAAGCCCGTCCGAATTTATTGTGGAACATTAAATTCGGTTGATTAATTAATATAAGGATATTAATTAATTTAGTGGGTCCGTAAAAGGTTACTGGACTTAATGGGCCATTAACTGGACTGGTATTTGGGCCTAGAGGGTCACACGCAAATGGTTTTCAAGTTGGTGGATTTTTCGACGGGATTTGGATAAGTGTGGATTTTTCTCTCTCTCCTACTCTGTCTCTGGCGCCTCCCTCCTCTGGCCAGCCCCGGGAGACTCCGCTCCGACTCCCACCTGCTCCATCTTCCCATCTGACGGGAATTTGAATCTGCATGTCGCAAAGAGTTACACACAGCCAAATGGGATATGCGGATGCTACTGCGAGCGAGGAAGCGCGGACGATCCACCAAGAGGAAGACCGCATGGATACCGCTAGAGGCCAGGCACCTGCGCAGCTTGCGGCATCGCATTGTCGGAACCGGACGAACGCGGATTCGAATCCGTGCAAGGTAAATAAGATTTACCGTTTAAAAGTTTTGTTAATCGAATCGGGACAAATCCGATCCCGACTTTATTTTTATCCGCTGCATTCTGGTCGAATCCGGACACAGCGAACCCAACATCAATATCCTAGAGGATCTTGAAGACAGAAGTGGTCAAGAAAGTGTAGCACTAGAGGCTGCATGAGTCTTAGTCTCGTCTTCAAAGTGCCGATTCTTCTTCTTCTAGGGAAGAGGAGGCCGCTCGTTGGAACGCTTATTGGTCGTTCTCCTCTTCTCGGGAGTGGTAAGCAATCACCACCTCCTCACATTCGGCATGTTGATGCACCAGGGTGATGAGCACATTGAGAGTCTTCGCGCCTGGAGGACAATCGCCCTCCTCAACGTGTCATCTTGGGTGTCATGGGTGATGGTCGTGATGGCCAAGAACACCTCAAGCTTTGGCATACGGAGGGATTCCGCATAGAAACGGGCGATGTAGTCCCTCAAGAACTCCCTGCTCAGTTGTTTGATCACTACCAGATTGGCTGACAATCTTTTGCGATGGGCACTCGCGAAGTGGTCTCTAAAAAGCTTCCCGAACTGCATGAAGGAGTAGACAAATCTGGGAGCCAAGGAGGTGAATCATGCTTGCGTTGTCTCCACCAAAGTGGTAGCAAAGGTACAGTAGCAGACAACATCTGGGACCCAGTGCAGTCTCATATGAAACTGGAAGTTGTCGAAGTGGGCCTCGAGATCGCCCTGCCCGTCATAAGTATTTAGGTTGTTGACCGGCAACTTCTTGAGAACCAGGATGTCTAGTATCTCCTAAGAAAAGAAGATAAATCTCCGTCATCGTTGGCTGGGGACGAGGAGTGCCTTTCCCAGAGGAGGTTTTCTAGGTGCTTCTCCCGCCTTTCCAAGTGTCATTCTCGCTCATCGAGCCGCCTCTCAAGGTCGCAATTCCTGTGGATGATGGCAGGGTCCACCTGGGAAGAGAGTGAACGAGACGATGCGTTAGAATGATGATTTCAGCTTTTGTTGCCTCCTCCCCACCTAAGGGAGGAGCAATTCGACCTAGCAATGCGGATATGGCTGGTCAGGGTTTGTTATGATGGATTTTCCCATCGAGAATGGTGAAGTGCCCCCTGGCGATCCAAACTCCTCGCCGCTTGTGAGTGCTCAATTGTGTGCTATCGTGACATTAATTAATATTAACATGATGAACATGAAAAAAAAACATGGATTTGTGATCGCCAGAGATCGAGGATCTCAATAAAATAAAATAAAGGGTGATCGCTGCTTACCTTTTCTAAGATTGGGAAATTGATGGATCCTTCTGCTTCCTCCTCTTTGGCCGGCCAAAGAAGAAGAGTCTTTTCTTTCTTTTTTTCATCTCTTTGCTCAAACTTTACTTTGCAAAAAAGACAAGAAGTGAAAGAAAAGAATTGTGATTAGAGATATGAAAAATGTAGTATCTATTATAATGAAAAGAGAATCATGCAACTCAACAATAAAAATGCACTTGATTTGTCTTTTCTACAACCCCTATGTAATAGGTGGATACTAAATGAAGTGATTGTGTGTGAAAGAAAAGTGATGAATGAACTAATATAAAAAAACTAGAAGGGAAGGAAAAAAAATTAAGAGAAGAGTTGGCCCCTCTAAAGCAACCGATCTTTTACACTCCAAAGAAGAAGCTTGAAAGGAAGAAGACGGTGCTCCAATGTTGTCCACGTTCTGTACTGTGAACTCCTCTTTCACCTTGAGAAGGATTTCAAATCATGCTCTGGCCAACCTCCTTAAAGGCTCAAAAGGATAACATATACATAGAGTGTTTTTTCTAAGAGTTTAAACCTCAAAAGCCTCTACTTCGGCACTCTCATTACTGCAGATAATTACCATCAAAATAGAAACCTTTCATTTATAGAAATAAGATATCGGCCAAATCATGCAGATCATTACGCCACTGAAATGTGTCGACTTCAGGCGACGTCTATTAGAAGGGCATCGGCCTACCCGGACGTCTTTTAGAGGGGCTAAATAAGAAAGATAATCTCGGAAAAAAAAAGATAATTATAAAATCTCTAAAACACGTCGACCTCGAAAGACGTGATTTAGATGAATAGGAAATTGATTGAGAGTCAAATTAGCAATCGGCCATAATTAGAAAGTTAAATCACATCGGCCATGGACGACGTCATTCAAATTAATTTCGTGTATAAGTCTAAATGATGTCGACCTTGAGCGACGTGAATTAAAAAAAAATCTCTAGAAAAAAAGATAAAATTTAATCAATAATTAAAAATCAGATCATTTCGAAACATCATAAATGTGATACGAAATTTACTAAATGTGAGGTCAAAAATTGCGTGTCTACACCGCCCTCCAGAGGCGACTTGTTGGGCAGGTTGTTGGACTTCACCCTTTGGGGTGCATGTATGTGGAGGCAGGTGCTCTTGCTGTGCCACCACCCCCAAGGGTGCCCAACTGCTGTGCCACCACCCCCAAGGGATCGTTGCGATTCCGCGACAAAGCAAATGATGCACTTTGAGATATGTGATGGCCATCAACGCCTTCGGCGGCATCCTAGTGATAAGGTGCCTCAACGCCACGACTGTTCTTGTTGCCTCTAGTCACGATTTCTTATGCATTTTCCACATATGGCACCAATCGTGTTGAGAGAAAAAATTGGGAAGAATGGAGGACCGTCCGATCAGTTCTCTCCCTGCACAATGAGATTTGTTTGATGGATAAGTGCCGCTCTCCAGGAACCTGTAGACACCATAAGGTAGTCAAGGGTCCCCTGTCTAGGTGGAGGGAAAGACCCTCCGATGCCCAAGTCAAGTTTTTGGAAGAAGCTAATAGGCTAGGGATTTCTTGGATAGAAGTGTGTGTACCTTGTTTCAGAGGGAACCCTCTTTTTATACAATCCCCTTATAGGGTCGGACGATCTTCCTATAACGGCCTTTGTTCACCTGCGATTTGGGGCCTCTGATTGCGGGTGATAGTGGGTGAACAGGTTGGAGTGCGCAGTCTCCCTCTTTTTGGAGTGGTGGAGATCATGGGGTTTGCCTTAATTGGGCAGTTGCTATGTTTTATCTGTAATTGCTGCCTAGTGGCAGGAAAAGAAAGAACTTGTATCTCTCGGAGAGCCTGGCCCTCTTGAAAAGTTGGGATAAGCCTCCTCGAGAGGCTGGTCCTCTCGAGAAGTTGGACCTTTTACTTGGGACTTGGTGGAGCTGCCTCTAGGGACCCATGGTTATGACCTATCCCACCAGGTGCTTGCAAGGGGCTCACGTGACCGTCGCACGTGATGCCTTTAAAGTGTGCCACAGGCTTCTTGGGTTGCCCTCAGTTGGCCTAACTAAGCCAAAACCAGATCAGCCATCTTCAGGAAATATAACATATTCATTAATTCTAAAATAGAGATTTAGGCAAGTAACCTTAAAGAACTCATTTTCAAATTTCGTGAGTACTGAAAACAATATGCTGGAATTAGGGTACAAATGCAAATGCATTATAGTATATTTGCAAAAATTCCTAAAGAAAAACTTTTTTGGCAGATCCTTTAAGATGATATTTGCTAAAACCCCTTTGAAATATTTTATCTGATATTCATATATTCTTAGGACACAATCTTTAAGAGTTTTTGTATATATACCTTTCAAATATATCATATTTACATATATACCCCCAACTCTCACATTTTTTGAATATCTCAATAATCTCCGATGTGTTATAGTTATGCCGTTCTATCAAAACAAAGTGAATTCTAATTGAATGTATCAACAGGATTCTATAAATCTTGATAACATCAAGAGTACATGTGCAAATTTTTAATGAATCTAGGGATACATATGCAAAATATCAGTGAATTTAAGAGTATGCTTGTAATATTAGTGAATTTGACGGTATTTTGATGGAGGAGTGTAACTGCAACATATTGGAGATTTTAGGGGTATTAGAATTTGGAGTGTATATATATATATATATGCAAATACGTTTTAAGAGTATATCTGTAAAAAACCCAAGTGTAATTATCATTCATAAGCGGATTTTTCACTCGGATTTCGTTTGTTTGTTTTCAAACTACCCGACACGCGGGCATAACATAGCTCGCTTCCCCCGCCAGTCTTTGGCTCTGACACTCCGCTTCCCGAAAAACCAAATGTCTAATCACCGTCGCCATCGGCAGACGCAGCCGCGCAGGTAAGGTAACGGCGGCGTATCGTACCGCTCGGTGCACGTATATCTATTCGGGTTTTCTCACATAGATCCCCGTATTGTTGGTAGTTTAAAACTTATCCCCCGTGCATACGTTATTACCTCAAAACAGTGTGATGTAACCGTTATCCTGAACCTGATTTGGAAATGACTGAATTGCTTATTCTAAGCTACATCTATTAAAGTTGGGTCAATTTTGTATAAACCCTTCCTACATGTAAAATATCATACATATCCATATTATTTACGAAATGTCATATATACTCTTGTTGTGATAGCATTCCATCAAATGGACTATTGGTGGGATATCATACCATTTTAACGAGGGTATATATATAAACTGGTGGATACTATATCATTTTAACGAGGACATATATTAAATTTCGTAAATAAGAGGAGTGTATGTGATATTTTACATGTGAGGAGGGTTTATATGAGATTAACCCATTAAAGTTATAGATGTAAGTTTTGAAACATTATAAGAATATGTTTACAAAAAATGGATAGAAATTCTGAATCACCTTGAAGACATACATCTAACACTTTCTAGAATGTAAGAGTATCTAGGAAAATAACAACTTATGGCTATAAGTATAATTATAAGATTATATAAGCAATAATCTTATTTATCTTTAAAAGATCATTTAATATACAGAACAACCCTAAAATCATGTGTATATAGAATCATAATTTGCAAACTTAAAAAAATAACTCTTAAAATTTAAAATATAGATTTGTCTATATTATTTTTATATTATTTTAAATAACTTCACTACATCTTAATGCTTACGAAAATGTCCAACAGTTTGCCTCCATTAAAAATTATAGTGGATACTTTTCGTTTATTGGTCAAATCTGATATTTGGATGAAAATGTTTCTATAAAAAGGAGTTTTTTTTATTAGTATATTGTGCCAAAGAGAGAGAAAGAGAGATAGAGGGATAGATGGAAAGAAAAAGAAAGAGAGGTTAGAAAATAATAAAAATATCTTAGATTTATTTAAATTTTGGTTAAAGGTTAAATCAAAGTTAGATAAAAGATCTTTAACGAAATATTAATAAATGGTAATGAGTATAAGTTAGATAAAAGATTTTTAACGACATTAATAAATGGTAACGAGTATTTTTACAAGCATTATGATGTAGTGATTTATTCATAATAATATGAAATATAATGGATCAATCTCTAATTAGTTTGTTTAAAAAATATTTTAATAATTTCTCAAATTTTAAAGAAGTTGTGTTGAAGGTGGAGTGAGTGAGGCAGGTCATGCACAACTTTAAAATTAGGAGTTTTTACATATACCCCTCAAACATATTATATTTGCATATATATGTCCAACTCGCATTTATTATTTTTAATACCTATGAAATCTTGATATATTGTGGTTATACCCCTTCAACAAATTGCTGCTAAATCAAACTTAAAAATTTTACATACATACACTTAAATTCATTGATATTTTGTATATATACTCTTAAATTCACTAGAATTTTGCATATGTATCCTTGATGCTATCAATATCTATCAGAATCTTTTCCGTATATTTAGTTAAAATTCAGGTTAGTTTGATGGAGGGGCATAACTGTAACATATCCGAGATTTTAAATGTATTAAAAATAATTTGTGGACGTTGGAGGTGTGCATGCAAATGTGGCGTAAAGGATATATATGCAAACATCCTAAAAAATAAGGTAATTTTCATATATGTACCTTCTAGGGTGACGAACGCAAAAGTGTTCGTCCGCTTCGCCACCGCCCTTTAAGCTTCCCTCCCATGTCTTCTCCATACCCCTTCTGCTGTCGTCGTCGTCGTCTCTGCTCTGTTCTCTCGAATCAGCCCGCTCCCGGATGCCGCCGAAGAAGCGCGCCGCGGCCCCGCCGCCGGGGGCCGTCGACTTCCGGTGCAGCGAGGACGACGCCTGGTACAGCGTGCAGCTGCGGCTGGAGCAGGGGAGGGGTCTGCCCGGCGCCGGCGAGGAGGAGGAGCACTACTACCTGCGGGTGATGTACTGCAACTTCCCGGAGGTGTGCGATGAGAGGTTCCGGGCGGGGAGCTTTGAGGACGAGGGGGCGCTGGAGGAGTTCGCCGGGAGGTTCCGGGCGTCGGCGGTGCAGCTGCAGGATGGGGAGTGCCAGGGGGTCGCCGTCGGCATGGCGGTCTGCGCCTCCTACGCCTTCGAGGACAGCGACGTCCGCTTCTACAACGCCGTCGTCGAGGAGGTAGAGGAGTCTAGTTGGCAGCTACGGCTTGTCCTTCTTGGCATGGGGAAGGTCTTGGGGTGGTGTTGGTAATGTTTCACATATACGTTATCGTTTTGAAAAAAAATCTGATTTAGTTATATTTAATATTTTTACATATAGCTCATGATTTATTAAAGGGTTTTTTAGCTTTGATAAACTCAAAAATCACTATTTAATTAATATTAAATTATATTTCTAAATTAACTTATTTTAAAGTATATATTTTTATTTTTAAATCTAATATTATATATTTACAAATTAGTTTTTAATGTTTTTTACGAACCTTTCTGATTTATTTATTTTCATTCGAGATTGTTCCCTTAACCGATTTACATGTTAATAATCAGTCGAATAATTAGGTAAACTAATTTGTTTATAGATAACATGCTGCTCCCACCCAATGGGGATTGAGGGATGGTCTCTCTAAATTTATATGTATAGTGGATAAAAAAACTGATACAGATATCTTTTAAACCAAATGCATACGATATATAACGAAATCCCATTATCTAATTGGCTATTAGTTCATAGGTTTGTTAACAGATAGTAATATTCTTAAACCGTAGGCGATAACATAATAAATATTGTCACAAATTTATCTTAGATTCGCATTGAATCTGACTTGTTTGCATCTATATATATATATCCTGGGAGAGCTTAACATGGGTAGGAAGGAACCAGTGGAGATGGCCTGCTCATGCGCAGTTCAGCCTTGAAATCCCCAGTTACGAATTATGGGGAGAGATTTTGGAGAGACATTAAAGAATATACTGATCAAAACTTTGTCTTAATGTTAGAGTGTCTCGTATTATATATGTTTGAACATAATTCCTGATCCATATTTCTTCTCTCTCTCTCTCTCTCTCTTTCTCTCTCTCTCTCTCTCTCTCTCTCTCTCTCTCTGGATTACAAGCTCCACCAGTTCGACTTCAGTCATGCATGTGCATATGTATATCCTTTTTCCTTCCGATTTTAGCTGCTAGTGTGAAAATGGTGTAAGCGATGCAGATATCAAAGCTGCAGTATCAAAAAGAAGTATTTTTACACCATGAAAAATACATATTTGTAATTTTATATGCACGTTACATGCTGATATACATGTACGTGGTGGAGTGCTCTGGTTATACACCATAAACAGAATCCTTTGATACGATTGGGACGGTCTGTTGCTATGCTGTGGAATTGCCTTCACAAAGTAACCTCTCTCTCTCTCTCTCTCTCTCTGTGCTTGCGAAACTTAGCACAGACATGCACGATATATGTGCAGAATCTAGCTAGGTAACACACTAACCAAACACACATTATATATCTGGAAAAATTTTCCATAATATTATGTGGATATGATCTTTATATATTAGTTTGTTTTGCAAATAAGCTCCAAAAGATTCTTTATTTGCGAATAACTTACTGTATGATTTGTATTTATGTATAACCTTCTTGATTTAAAAAAGGTCTTAGCAAATAATCTCTTAAAAGGTTTTATATTTTTAGATAACCCCTATATGATATGTATTTTCATATAACTCCTTAACTATGATATGTGTGACATTATTCAAACACCTCACCAAAAAAAAGAAAATCATGTAGACATGCACCTACAAGCTTATTGTAACTAAGGATTGAAAACTCGGCCCGGATCGGCACAGATCGGCTGATCCGGATCGGATTTCGGCCGACCATGTCGATTCTGGGTAACCTGGCTGAGTCCAGGAGCCGGATCGGCTCGGATCAGGCCGATCTGGGCCCCAACAGTGTTGGCTTTCAAACTAGTCGTTGTTGGTTGTTTTCAAATTGCCATCAACGGCTAATTTGGGCCTTAGGGGTCTATTTAAACCCCCCCTCCCCCGGCCCTCCTAAGCCTCCACAAGGGTCATTCTAAGCCTCCTAACACTCTCTCTATCTCTCACACTCTCTCGATCATATAATTCTCTCTCGGTCTCTCCCACGAGGCCACGATTACAAGCTCCGCGATCTCTACAAGACTTCCTACTACACGCTCTCTCTTTCTCTCTCTTCTCTTCTTCTAAATTCTTTTACTTTTGTTTATCAATTTTTTCCTTTTTATATTATTGTTCTCAGCATCTCTATTTGTCCTTTGGCAGTCGATATGTTGTGAACTGTTCAACTGCCTAAGGAATGACATCTCAAGGTGCTGTTAAGCGGTCCTCTGGAAACCCTTCTAGCGTTGATCTTGCTTGGGCTCATTGCACGCCGGTGGACATGGGCCAGAGAAAGGTACGATGCAACGATTGCAATCGTATCGTCTCTGGTGGGGTATGACGATTCAAATAACATCTTGCTGGAATAAAAGGTGAAGTCGCGTCATGTGCTCGAGTTCCTTCAGAGGTTCAAATCTAATTTCGAAATTATATAAAGGAGAAGGAATCAAGTAAAACAAGTACTGCCAGAAGAAGACAAGAAATTCGAGAGGAGTTATCTAAACCAACGCGAAGGTCTGATGTTGAAATTCGACTTTGGGAAGTAGTCAACCTATAAATGTGGATTGAGATACAAGTAAGTTTGTTATTTAATTTATTTTCATGTTCTTCAATTAACGTTTTTAGATAAAAAGTTACAACAGATTAATTTTTTTTTCTTTTACATTTAAAGATGAATTGCGATGTGCAATGGAGGCAAGTCGACGGTCTTTTGCAGATGAGAACTTATTTCGGTAAACTGGAAGATATGTAGGATAAGGAAGTGGCTCCGCACCTTCTGGACAATAGAGCATTAGTACTGGCATTAGCACTAATGTATGCGAGGAGCTACATTAAGAGTTCACTAGAGATGGAGATCATAGAGTAGGTCCAATAGATCCCTTCCTCACCAAGAAGAATGATAAACAACCTTCCATTGCTGCTGCATTCAAAAACTTTAAATTTTGCAAGGAGAAGATAGGGAGAGCTACATCTAGATAATTTTTCTACAGCAGTCTTCCTGTTAATGCTGTCAATGGGCCATATTATGATTCAATGATCGAAACTATACAAGAAGTTGACAAAGGGATTGAGGAGCCTACCCTATATGAGATATACAACAAGTACTTGGATTTAGAAGTTGACGACATCTAGACATATATTACATCTTTTGAAAGAATATGGGATGAGTATGGATGTACTTTAATGTGCGATGGATAGACAGATACGTAAGCCTCATCTTCTTTATATTTTTATTTCTTAAACACGAGTGCATCTCTTTTTGATTTTTTATCACCTATAGAACTTCACAGGGATAACAAGAAGAAGTATGATCAACTTTTTAATTTACTGCAAACTCGGAACCGTGTTTTGGAAGTCCATTAATACATCTAGAAAGGTGAAGAATACTTAGTACCTATTCTAATTAATGGATCAAATGGTGGAAGAGGTAGGGGAAAAAAGGATTGTCCAAGGGGTATGAACAATATAGCGGCGTTCAAGTTAGCTGGACAAATGTTGATGGAGAAGAGACAACATTTATACTAGGTTTCATGTTCTGCTCATTGTATTGACTTGATGTTAGAAGACATTTACTCTTATACGATGGTGGATGGAGTGGTCAAGAGCGTTCGATTTTTCACCACATTCATCTACAACCATAACAACATTTTGGATATCATGTGTACGCATACTTATGAAAGAGAGTTGTTTCGTCTAGGAGCCACCATGTTTGCATCTCAATATATTTCTCTTGATAGTTTAAGTCAATAAAAGAGCAATTTGATTAGGATGGTGGCATCAGAAGATTGGGAGAATCACATGTTGCGACATGCACCAACCAATATTAGAGAAAATGGTAAGAAATTGACTACTCTAATTTAGTTTAGGCCCTTCTAGAGCGGAGTGCACGCGGTGTTAAATATTGTATAACCGCTTGTCCGTGTCTTACAATCTTGTGATGGTAGAAAGAAGACTAGATATGGGATATTTATATGAGATTGTGGACAAAGTTAAGGAACTCATTCAACTTAACAACCCAAAAATCAATGTGAAGTGGTGGGAGATAATAGACAAATGTTGGGAACACATTTTATATCATGATCTTCATGCAACTGGTAAGCAAGTAACTTCGTGTATTTATTAATTTGTATATACATTTATCATAAATAATAACTAACTTTTACTTATTTACTTAGGTTATTTTTTCAACTCTTAGTACATGTATATAACTGATGAGAAGAAGGATAACGATGACAACAGCTCAGAAGTATTGATTGGGATTAAGAATGTCATTAGACACATGCTTGAAGATGAGGACAAAGTAATAATGGCATGTAAGCAAATATATGACTATAGACTCATGTTATACCACTATGGGACAAGTACTGCTCAAAGAGCTGTAAAGATTTTGAATCCAAATTTGAAAACTATTAATTAGATATTCTACTTAAGTTTTAATCATAGCTTGCACATTGTTGATATGTAAAATTTTCTATTTACAGCTGACTGGTGGCTATATCATGGAAAAACATATAAGTATGAAGATCTAGCCTATGTAGCAATTCGGATCATAAGTCAAACAACTTCTGCATCAGGTTGTGAGAGAAATTGGAGCACCTTTGATTTAATTCACACCAAGCAAAAGAATAGATTGAAGTCGACCCATCTAGAAAAATTAGTATTATGCCATTATAACATGAGATTGAAGTTAAAAAAATCTCGAGCTTATATGGAATCTTCATAGGCAGGAGAATGAGAGAATTTTCAGACAAGGCACGGAGGGGACAAGTGCAAAAGGACCCATAGACTTGGATGAGGTGTTCGAGGAGCAACATTCGCTAAATGCATAGGTTGATGCAAGCATTTCAAATGAGCCTGAATTCGACCCAAATGATCGGAAATGAGCGGAAGGTGAGTTAGATGGGTGTGCCATTACTTATTGATTTTCAACTTCCTCTTTTAAAATATCAGAAGAAGAATAAAAAGTAAGGATCAAGTAAAAGGAAGAGTGCTACTGGAATCGACATTGCTGATCTAGACACTATCGAGGAGGAGGATGAAATGCTAAAACCAAGTGATGAGATATAATATCAAACTTCAAATGACTCGACATCAAAGACAAGCGCCGATAGTTTTGACTATGAAGATGCTACCAGTGCCTCACCAATTCAATTCACTGAAGAACAAGATTACACACATACTACTCAAGATGAACATCATGATAGTAGAGTAGGACAGGGAGAAACTATCACTCAAACATTCATCAGATCAAGGAAGAAGGAAAAAGGAAAAGCTCATCAGTGTGCAGAACAACTCAGGAGGGAGAGAGAATATTAGGAGAAACTATCAGATGCATCATCCTATTCTCCATACGAAGGGTATAGTCATCCTACTGGATATGTAATTTACCCTCAACACTTTGATACATCCGACTACTCAGGAGGTTATCTACAATATCCACATATTTCAGAGTCATCCTCCCCATCCCATCAAACACATAGCTTATATGAAGTGCCAAATATCCCTAGATATACACCGCTTACAGTCATCTATACCAATACATATTACTATAACCAGTATGTGATGCAATATGAGTAATACTATCAGAACTATATGTCATGGTCCGAGTATGTAAACCATATGTTCATTCAATAAAATGTATGCATGGAATAAATGTAAGTTCATGATCAGATATATAAGTTTATTCAATTTTTTTTTGTCCAACAACATCTTATATATTTCAAATTAATGTATTTCAACACAATTATGTATTGGACTTGTGTTTTATATTTTTAAATATATATATATATATATATATATATATATATATATATATATATATATATAATTTTTTCCTGTTGTCCGATCCAACCAACCCTTCCTCAACCAGGATCGGTCTGAATTGGATCGGGATCGGCCGATCCGATTGATTTTGGGCCAACCGATCTGGAACCCGATCCCGAGTTTCTTAACCTTGATTGTAACTAAACTTTACAAGTATACTTAGCATCAAAAAAATATTTGTATCTACAGATGCATGTTGTTCGGAAAGCATTTACATTTTAACTGAGGACATTGTTGGTATTCCCATCTAATAGCATTTACATATTCTATGTGGGGTCACTTTCAAAAACATGTTCTGTGTAGGGTAATATTTTAACTCAGGTGGAATTCAAAACAAACAGCATAACTGAGGGTGTCATATGCAAATATGAATTATACGGGGGTGCCTTGCTATATATTAATATCCATCCCACTGAAGTAATTAGTAACAAACTGAGAAAAAAGAAAGGTGTAAAAGAGACTAATAGGGCATTCCTTTAAACAATGTCCTGCATGACTTTCTTTCCTGTGGACAGTGTTTGGATGAGGAGAACCCCATTTTTGCCAAGTAAATCCCACGGTGGGCAGGCAGCAATCTCTCAAGGACTCAACCATTTGAGCCTCAGGCTTGTTCGTCCTCACTCCTCTATCTGTGTACCAGCCATTCTATTGGATGTAGTCTAAGTTTAATCCACTTAGGTTGCTAACTTAGACTAGTCAGTTAATAGAAAAAATGTGGATCACCTTTAACCTTTCCCTGTCAAAACTCTAATTTGTTGATAGGGTGTCATGACAGGTGTGTCTGAAGGATCATAAAATCATTGGAGATGAAGTGTCCACATGCACTTTTGTGCTCTTATGGCAACATGGTCCAAATGCTGGAAGGAGAACCACTGCTGGGATTGAGCATGTCTGCCTCCTGCAGCGAGGGGGTCAACAAATTGATCCTGCACTAGACCTTTTCTTGGAGCTGTCAAGGAAAAACATCAAGTCTGCCCGACAAAGTAACATTTCTGTTGCCAGTAGACAAACTCATCATGCAACTGTGAAAAATGGGCCAAATGGATCTGATAGCAGACTCCCGGTAAGCAATCAGTTGATCAAATGAGCATGCCATGAGATTTTATGTTGTGTTATCCTTGAAGCTTCCCTTGACTTAATTCGGTCTCCTCTTGTCTTTGTAGGACATGAACAGTTCAAGGCATCTTGATAACACAAAAGAAGCATTTACAGGTTTTATTCTTGCTATGAGATGCGGCTATGGCTAGGATAGGATGAGTTTTGTGATGACAGTTTTCTTTTATTATTTGAAATGCAGCGAGGAGTTCCACCCCCGGGCAAACATTAGGGCAGGATATTGATTTGGGAGGAACAAATCATAACAAGTTGCCTCATCCAAATGCCTGCTTGTGTGTTTTCTTGATTGAAAATCTGGAAAAGGGTCTATCACCACAAGCTATTGTTGATTTCATATACCAACAGACATCCATTCTGTCTCAAGCTTATGTATCTCCAAGTTTAGCATCGGAATCCTATACTAGAGGAACAATCTTGCTGGAAACAAAGGAGAAGGCTGATAAGCTATTATCTTTCCTACAGAATCCTGAACAAATTATTGTGTCTTCTAGAGGAAGGTTGTAATCTTGTTCATCATTCATTTGTATTTATTGGATATGTTCATAACAGCATTGACAGGTTTCATTTTATGTTAACATCTTTTCTATTCCTTTTTTGGCCTTCTGACTAACATCTAGTTTACATGCATACATGTGGAAAAGTAAAGTGCATGTCCCAGTTCTAAAACGTTTTAATTAGATGAAGTAGCTGACAATCCTGTTCAAAAAAGATAGCCAGTCATTCTTTTTCTTTAGGACATTGTAATGTTCATGGTAACTTAATTTTTTGTTATGCTCTAATAGCTGATGCACGGGATTTTTTTATTTTTTTAATGAAAAGAAGTGACTTAGTCTTTAAGGAATTTGGGAACTTTCTCGCATGTTCTTTTTGACGTTAACAACCAAGCCCAATTAACTGTAGAGAGGCAAAGCAGGCATTATATCCACGACTAACCCTCGCAATTTCTGCCTTAGCCTGGTTTTCATGAACAATTATCCGTCCAAGGCAATCATGAGCATGCCATGGGACATATTCTGTATATATTCCATTGTGATGGGTTAGGACTTACAATTGATTGTCTACTATATGCATTGTATTCCAATGAGATCATTATGATACCAATGACTGATAAAAGTGCAAAGAATTTCTCAAACTGGGGATGTGAGGATACAAGTATGTTTTTCTACTTAAATTGTTGACCAGCATCGTGAAGGCAGATCTGAAGAAATTCTTCAAGATTGTGTTTATTTGTTTGGGAAAATTGGGAGAATATATCTCCACATAAGTAACATGTGCTACTTTTGGTGCTTTTAATCATTGGAGTATCATTTGGTCTAAAATCGGTGTCCTGGATGCATTATCCTAAAACTGATCATTTTTAATGGATGATGTAAATGCGAGTAATATATATTTCATTCTTCTTCTTGAATCTCTTTTACCTTACTCCTTTTCAGTTTTTATCATTTTCATTTAGTTTCCTCAAAAGAGTATGATGTTGTGAACATCTTACAAGAGGCAAGTGAACAATGTTCAGTTTACATCTCTAATACAGCATCTTCTTGTCATTTTTTTGTGTGCCTATATATGTATCTGTAGATTATGATTCGTAACACCATTTTCATGCACGCTACATTTTTTTCAGGCCTTGGGTAATAACTGAAAGGAAACAAATATATGGATCAGCAGGACTGGTATTCAAGTCTGAGGTTAGTTCTGACAAGAAAAATTGTTGTAGGTGTTTAGTAAAGTTAACATGTATGAATATAATGATGTTGCCATCTAATGAATTCTATTTGTTTATTGCATGCTATGCCTTCCATTTTTTATTGATAAGACATTACCCAATTTACAGTCAAGATTAATGTTTCTGTCCACATCATAGGTTATCATTTTCTTGAAGACCCTACTTCTTGTAAAGCTCCAAATAGAACTGCTTGCTTATCTCACTGTTCTGAAGCGTCAAAAGTAGATCAACATACATTAGCAAGTAGTCATTAAGCTAAATATCTACTAGAAGTCTGCAGCTGAATATCTCCACCATAGAAGTTCATAAGGGGATCTTCAAATCTGTTTATCTAAGAAGAAAGGAAGTTCACATACAAGATCCCAATGGATGAATACTGTAAATTCTCAAACGACTTTGGAACATGACTTATGAGACAAAAGCTTACTTTGTTGCTTTCATGGTGGATCTACAGAATACATACATAGGCAGCTTGAGATAACACGATTTAAATCAGCGACATCCTTGGACTGGTCTTTCTTGATGTGTCTTATTGACCGAAAACAGCCAACCATCCTATACACAATCATGTGGGGAAATGCATAGAGCTAATATGTTCAAATTTGCGCCACTATTTGAGTTTTCGTCCAATGTCATTAGGTTATAATAGGTGTATTATGTGAACTATAACCTGCTTTATACATGTTGGTCAGATGGACCAAGTTTTGGGAATTTGGGGCCTTTGCTGTCCCCTTTATTGTGCTATGGGTTAATAGAACCTGATTTTTCATTAATCTTCCATACTTTTGTATTTTTCAGTAGTTGATGATCAATTGTGTCTCCATGTGCAGAATGAAACTTGTGACATCTTCCATTGCATTGATTGTCAAAAGAATATGCACTATCATACAGGTACAAATATGAGGGGTCAATATATAGAAATATCTTCAGCATATTGAAATACAACAATATGTGTTTCTCTTGCTCAGTCAGAAAATGGCCCTCTTTAAATAGCATAAATATATATGGTTAGGAGTCGATGGATGTGGGTTCCGTAGGATTAATTCATTGCTCTTTCATATGAGATGTGACAGTTTTTTTTTTTAAATGTAAAAGATATGAAGACAATCTGCATAGATGAAAAATAATATAGTGTATTTACAAAATAGTATTTGTTATGCAGATTCAGAAGCCATCATCTGCCATGTTTTATGAAAGTTTTACGTCGGTTTGATGTCCTGAATAATGTAGGGGAAATTCCATGCTCCATATGACTTGAAAAGATTTTGGATCAGCACTCTATGGTGCATTTCCTTTTCAACTTTAAGGTTCTCTCTGTTTTGGGGTTTTCCTGTAGAGGCCAATCAGGAAACATTATAGAGACCTCTAGCCTAAATAGTCTCATGATTTCTTACTGCATGTACCATGCAAGTAGATTTCCATATCTGTTTAGCTTCCAAGTGAATGATTCTCATTTAGGTTATTCAAACTGCGAAGTGTATGACATGAGGCTTCTCTCGATACACACATCAGGGCTCTTATGTTTCTGGTGTATTTTTCCATAGTATTAATATGACACTCCAAGTTGTCTCTTGATAGGTTGATCGTTGGTATTTGTAATTTGCTGACAGCTATATGTCTCTAGAACTTGTGAATGATAATTTTATGTTATCGAAGTCCCTTTTTTAGCCAGATTAGGGTCCCACATGTTGATATGGGACAGACTGACAGAGGCATTACCACTTGGCCTTTTTGTCTGTAGAAGAGCTCCACGTGGTTGAAATTGAGTTGATTCTAAAGAAACCTTTTCAGAAACTCTAAATAGACACAAATTGGAGCTCTTGTCAGCTAGCCACTTGGGTTGAATCTAGGTCCTTCACTTTTGTTTTGTTGTTCCCTGGTTCCTCTTCATCCAAATTAACGAAGATTGTGGTGATCATGTTATTGGTTGCAAATCATTAGACAAGGTTGATTAATGTAGTGTATGTGTTGTTGGAAAATGATGCTTTCATCAAAGGTATGGTGGTTATGCTTAGTAACCATTTAACCTATACCATGACTGGAAAAATGAACATCCCTATGTAACCTTTCAAATTTCAAGAGCTACGGGGATGGGTAGTTATAGTCAAAGCGTCAGATGATATTATGCAGACAGATACCAAATGATGTAGGCATCGATGATTGCTTTATTGTTCATGAGCACCATGCATTGCAAAGACCTCTATAACATGCATGCTTAGCTTATAAGGTCTGTAGGCTGACATGTGTAACCTGATATATATTGCTTTCTGCTAATGAATTGTTAGTGGTATCAGTAAATATTGGGTCAATATTTACTATGGTATAAGTCAATATTGGAAGGTAGATGGCACCACAGTTTGAAAATGGGAGAAGGGTAAATGTACAAGCATGACGTTTGGGGTGGTGGATTCATTAGTTTAGTCAAGAAGGGCTAGACCTAGCAATATGTAAAGAGTTAGCCCGATTAACATCAAGCAACCTGTAAAGAGTTAGCTTATTAAACATGTGCAAAAGACAGATAATGCACAATGATAACCGAGGCTGAAACTGAGTTGGCCCAGTTCTTCAAGGTGACATGATCCATTCGTGTCTTAGACTCTTAGTTATCCATTATCTTAGGTAAAATGTTTCGCATATGTCAGATGGATTATGTTGAATAAAATAGACTACATTTCTGATGCAGTCATATGGATAGGCTGAGCTCTGTCCATGACCCTCAAACCTCTTGTTTAGCAGTGCATGATGAATCAAGTGAAAGAGCAAACTATACCCAGCAATAATCAACCACTTGTTCTATTATTGAACCAACTGTGCACGTTTCTTGTCATTACAAGTAGCTCCAGTAGAACAGGCTAGGGCCAGATACAGAAGGAAACTTTCCTTTCCTGAGGTATCCTTGTTTTGCAGTTTGGTCCAGTGCCACTTTCGTTTCAGGGTCTCCGGATATTTGAAAGAACTTACTATCTTCCATCCTTCGGTTCATGGTTCTTACATTTTATGTGCCAAGTTCCCGTGGCACATGGCATACTCTAGGCCTGATATAGTGATATGTGAGAGGGTAGAGCAAGGTATGTAGAATCAGATTGGGACCGGGATTTGCCCGGAGTCGATCCGATCCGGATCAGTACCGGATCGGCAGAATCGGCCAATCCATTCGGAAAAGGCCGATCCTTGGATCGGCCTGAATTTTTAAATTAAAAAATCCTGAAAAAATGAGAAAAAATCAAGAAAATCAGAAAGAAGCTTAAAAAAAAGTGAAAATGGCATACTAACCTATGTAGTCAGAGGCGAGAGGCGACCGAGGCGATCGGGGGGTCGCCTCAGCCTCAAACGCCTAGGCGATGGCCTAGGCGTTTGAGGCGACATTTTAAAAAAAAAAAAATTTATAATTTACTTATTATACAAAATAGCCAAATAATCATACATAATGATATTTATTCACTCAAATTATCAAATATAACCATATAATTTTAAATCAAAGTAAATGAAATAAATTTTAATTACTCAAATATGTAATCAACAAATTCATAGACATTTTACTACTAATTAAATTCACCATAATGAAATTTATCAATGAAATGCTAAGCAAACACAATATAAATGTAGAAATGTAAGATAAGTCTATTACAACATTCAAATGTTCCTTAAGAAAATAAGTAGCCAACATTTCCAAATAAGGCTAACAAGCCTATGAATACATTCCTTTCACAACTCTCAAGCCTCACTCATTCATCACTCTCAGAATCCTCATCTTGCTCAAGTGGAAGTTCAACTTCAGAGTCCTCCGTTGTATCATCAGACCCAACTTCAAGCTCATCAATAGACTCTAATGTGGAACTTGTTGCAACTGCTTTCCTCTTCCCTAAACAACGTTTCTTTGATGACAATGTCCTTGTACGTGGACCTTCTTCTTCACCAATTCCTGCAGCAATCTCAACATCGAACCATGTGAGGTCTTCATCCTCATGTACAACATCTCCATTATCATGAGGATGTGCTATCCACTCATTACAATCATCAATATCTTCCAAGCTTATAGGGTAAAGTTCACTTTGTTGGAAACGTAAAAAGCTATCTCGAAGGCGTTGGTTGTATTGCACAAACACGAGATCATTCAGCTTCTTTTGCTCCAACCTATTCCTTTTCTTAGTGTGCACCTAGAAAAATATCATTATTAGATTAATATAGAATAAAAAAACATAACATGTATTATTCAATGAAAGTTAATAAAAATCAAAACCTGTTCAAATGTACTCCAATTGCGTTCACAGCTAGATGCACTACAAGTGAGGCTCAAGATGCGAATGACCATCTTTTGCAGATTAGGAGTTTTGCTCCCAAAATCCACCCACCAATTAACTACATAAGAGATGCAAATAGTATTTAATTTTCACATCAAAAAGAATTTAATGAATAAATGTACTAGTAGTCTATATAGAAATATACCAGGATTAGATGTGGTACGTTGTCTTATGGCCATTTCTCTCCCAAAGAAACCCATAGCATTCCTATAACATGCCAATTCCTTGGTAATCTCATCTTGTACATTAGGATCAAGAACTAACTTCTCAATGACATCATATAGTCCTTACTTCACTTCATCATCTGAATCAATCTCTGAATTTGCATAATAGAATTGAGGGTTAAGGTAGCATCCAGCTGCATGTAAAGGACGATGAAGCTGAAAATCCCATCTCTTATCAATGATCTCCCAAAGTGGACCATACTTGTCCACTTTTCCATCCAGAGCATTCTTGATACTTTCCTTGGCGCGTTCCATGACTTCATAAATGTAACCCATTGACGGCTTCTCTCCATCAACCAAGCGCAGAACCATGACAAGAGGCTTGAATATCTTTAGTGCATAAATAACTCCCTTCCAAAATTGAGTCTTCAAAATTATATCGTGTGCTTTCTTTCCTTCAATTTTTCTTGCCCACTTATTATTACTTGTCCATTCACTAGATGTAAACATTCTTCTCAAACCATCTTTACAATCCAACAAACTTTACAGATTCAAATAATTTGTGGCAAAGCGAGTCACAGCTGCACGGACAAGATTCTTTTCATTTGTATGCTTCCTCATTATAGCAAGCACCCTCGTATGTGCATAAATAAATGTAGTAACCATCCTTGCCCTCCGAATGGTTGACTTGATTGGAGACACCTTGGAAATGTCCTTCAATATCAAGTCTAGGCAGTGGGCAGCACATGGTGTCCAAAATAACTGACGATGGGCTGCCATCAACATTTTTCCTGCAGCAACATAGCTTGCTTCATTATCTGTGACAAGTTGTATCACGTTCTCCGCACCAACCTCTATAACTATCTTGTTCAATAAGTCATCCAACAACTTTGCATCTTTGACATATTGAGATGCATCAATAGACCTCAAAAACACAGTTCCAGTAGGTGAATTGACCAAAAAATTTATCAAAGTACCGCCTTTCCCATCTGTCCATGCATCAGACATAATAGTACAACCAAACTTCACCCAACTGGCTTTTTGTAAATCTACTATTTCTTGAGTCTTTTGAATCTCCTTCTGGAGAAGGGTCTCACGAACTTCATGATAGGTAGGGCCTTTCAATCCCGGACCGAATTGTCCTATAGCTTCTAACATTGTTTGGAAACTATTTAGACGCACGGTATTGAATGAAATTCCAGCTTGATACATCCACCTAGCTATGTATTGGATGACCCTTTCTCGTTCTTCCTTCTCATGCTTCTTATCCTTGATAGATTTGCCCTTTGAATCTTCAGGATTAGGAGTACAAAATCTATCTAAAGGACCTTTCATCCGAGGAGGCTTTGCAAGAATGTCGTCAACTTGATTCACCTCAAAGGATGAATCTTTGGAAACTAAATTTCTAAAAATATCATCTCGACTTTCCGCTTCCCTAATCAAACATTTCTTTTCAATCCTTGCTTGTTTTGATTGCTCCATATATTGTTTAATTTCTTCTTTTGCCTCGGGTGTCACCTTCAAGCAAACTGTCACATTTGTAGAAGTACTTGCTAGATGTTGTTTCAACCCGTGGATCCCTCCTTTACAATCTTTCTGACAAAAGTTGCATTTTACCCAGTCCCTATTATTTGGATTCACCAAAGTACCATATTTCCAGCCTGGATCTTTATTTCTCCCCTTTCCTTCAGTAGGCCCTTGATTAGACGAATGAGACGAACCTTCGGTTGGTGTGGTCATCTTAAAAATTAAATCAATGTCCACAGTCCACCTGTAAACAGTAAAGACAGAGAGCAAGAGAGAGTGAGCGAGACAGAGAGAGATAGTAGGGGTCGGGGAGGGGAGAGACAGATTGAGAGAGACAGACAGAGAGACAGAGATCAGGAGAGATAGAGTGGGGGTCGGGGGAGGGGAGAGACAGAGAGACAGGCAAGAGAGAGTGAGAGAGAAGGACAGAGAGAGAGAGATTGAGAGAGAGAGCAAGAGAGACAGAGAGTGGGGGTCGGGGGAGGGGAGAGACAGAGACAGACAGAGAGAGATTGAGAGAGACAGTGCGTGAGAGATACTGAGTGCAAGAGAGAGTGAGAAAGAAAGACAGAGAGAGTGGGGGTCGGGGAGTGGAGAGACAAAGAGAGAGAGACAGAGAGCATGAGTGAGTAAGAGAGAAGGACAGAGAGAGTGGGGGTCGGGGAGGGGAGAGACAGAGAGAGAGAGAGATTGAGAGAGACAGAGAGTGAGGGTGGGGGTGAGAGATAGAGAGAGTAAGCGTGAGAGAGAGACAGAGAGGCTAGGAGAGATTGAGAGGGTCAGGGGAGGTAGACGGAGAGAGATTGAGAGACACACAGAGAGAGTGAGGGTCGGGGGTGAGAGAGAGTGAGAGTGAGCGTCGGGGGTGAGAGAGATAGAGAGGGTTAGGGGAGGATGACAGAGAGAATGAGGGGGTTGGGGGTGAGAGACACAGAGACAGAGTGAGGGCGGGGGTGAGAGACAGAGACAGAGAGGTTAGGAGAGATTGAGAGGGTTAGGGGAGGTAGACGGAGAGAGATTGAGAGACACACAGAGAGAGTGAGGGTCGGGGGTGAGAGAGAGTGAGAGTGAGCGTCGGGGGTGAGAGAGATAGAGAGGCTGAGAGAGATTGAGAGGGTCGGGGGAGGATGGCAGAGAGAATGAGGGGGTCGGGGGTGAGAGACACATAGACAGAGAGTGAGGGCGGGGGTGAGAGACAAAGACAGAGACGTTGGGAGAGATTGAGAGGATCAGGGGAGGTAGACGGAGAGATTGAGAGAGACAGAGAGAGGGGGACAGTGCGAGAGAGACAGAGAAGGAGGGAGTGCGAGAGAGAGAGAGAGGGAGACAACGCGAGAAAGACACACACACACACACACACACACACACACACAGATGACTTACCTGCCGCTGCCGTCGCTGGAGTCGGTTCCTGCCGATGCCCGCTCGTGTCCTTGCCAATGGAGACCGCGATCGCCTGCCGCTCGTGTTGGGACGCAGTGAAAGGGAATGGGTTTTAGGGTAAAACGTGGAGGGGGGTAGGCTTATAAGGGTGGGCCGTTTCGTATTGGGCCACTTTAAGCCCCAAACGAACCGGGCCGGTGGGCTTCTTCGTAGCGGGCCGGTGGGCTCTTTCCGTAAGGCGCCTGAGGCGTTGAAGGCGCGCGAGGCGCGCCTAGGCGAGCGACTGGGCGATATAGGCGTTTCCCGCGATCGCCTAGGCGAAAACCGGGAAAGCGAGGCGCCAAACCCCCGCCTCGCCTCGCCTCGCCTCGTCGCCTAGGCGATCGCCTCGCATGCCTTTGATAACACAGATACTAACAATCAAATCTAATGGAATTATATTGATTTGGGTTGGTAGTGGTCAATTGCGGTTCAAGATTGGTTGGTAGTGGTCAATTGTGGTTCAAGATTAAACATATAACTTTAATAAATGATCAATTTTTTAATGACACAACACACAATACAATAACACCAATTAATCCCTTCAATATGAGAAATCCAATACATACCACATTATTAAATGGATAAATGATAAAAGTTCAAGGTCTGATCAAACCTATATTGGACAATCAGATTGCCACCCGTCGATTCCGATCCAGATCGGACGATTCTGCATACCATGGAGTAGAGTGAGAAAAAGATAGGCGACAAGTTTTTCCCCATAGTGACTAAATTATGAAAAGAGATACCATATAGCGTAACAATTCACTTCACATTTGTTTGCTATAGTTGCAGCTTGTTCTCACCTTTTTGTTTTTTTTTTCCTGTTAATCATGTGTGGTATTGCCACTAAAAAAAAGGGAAGTTTCAAAGGCCATGTAATCTTCAATTAAAATTTAGTTTGTTGAAAGTAGTTTTGGATTGCATTGCTGATTTTATTATATTATGAGTAGTAGTACAACCATGCAGAAAAAAGATATTTTCTTATCCGTACACAAAATAAATGCTGAAAAAACTCTAAATAATGTAAGAAAGAGATATTGCAATTACAGATTTTTCAGAGGCTTCAACCACCTCTCACAAGGATTCTAAGGATATGCCTACTCCAACTATAGTGTGAAGGTAATTCCGTGACACATATTTTCAAAGTTAATTCTAGTTCACTCAAGAATTACCCTATGTGCATACCTGATTTGTTAAAGGGGTTTCCAATAAACCTGTCAATCATTCAATCTCCTCTTTGTAGCTGTGAATTTTTCCTTGATTTCTATCAGAAGGTTTCTGACAGCGTTAAAGACACCAATCAATCACTATCAGAATCTGTGATTATCCTGGCATGTGTCAGCTCTGATCATGAAGTCCTTCTGTCCCTACCATCATTTAGCCCGTACCCTCCAGAGAATCTCCAGCTTGTACTGTTATTCTAGCATCTTGGTTTAACAGTGACCGAGCAAACACCACTGTCCAGCAACTGTCCTTCCCATTTATCAGATTTCCAGGCCAACAGAATATTAGTGGAGGATCCCACAGATTCTGAAAGCAAAATCTACTGGCCCATTCCTGCTGCATTTTCCTCACTTCGTAAATCTATTCACACCATTTATATCTCTTAAAGACAAACAATATCATCTTCTCTTCTCCTGGTTGAATCCCCATCTCGCATCTTATTTAATATTCTGATATTCCAGTCTGGACAAATCATCTGGATGAAGCTACGCTTCTAGGAATTCTGCTTCCATCTGTGTCTTTACTTGATCACTAATTAAAGCCTTATTTTCTACTGTGTGCAGAAACAAGGTTGTTGATAGCCTATGATTTAGGATCAGAAAGCATTTTTATTCAATGATTGAGGCACATGTAATTTGAATGGGCTGATTTTCTTATGTAAGCAATGATGGGCAGTGTTATTTGTAGTGCTTCTTGAGCATAGGATATCCATGTGTTTTCAGGCTGAGCTAGGCTTAATGGGCTTTTTTTAAGATTTTGTTTTTTCTTCAGTGCGAGTACCATGTCAAGAAGAGGTCACTTGCAGATACAATATGCAAGGTTGCTGTTGAAGGTCATTTTTTATATGACCAATTTGTTGGAGATTGATTTGTTTTTCTTTTCTTTCTTCTATTTTGGTTTTGGTTTTGTTCTATGGGAACCATGGTTTCTCGCCATTTATTGGCTGTTGCATTTATTTTGATGGCGGACGATTGTGCCCTAAAATTTGTTTTGGGATTTCGACTTGGAGTCGGCACCATGAAACGCGGAATATTTGATCATTGAATGTTGACTCACCAATGGAAGGATTATATGGGTTCTTTTATTTAGGAACTCTTTCCGCTGGTCTGTAAGTTGGCGTTAATTACATCCTGGTATGATAGGAAGACCCTTTGATTTCTTTAACATGTGTTCCATGCCTTGATGCTTCTACGCAACGCCATTTTCTCACTCATTCCTTACTTTATTGCTCGCCTATATCATATTGTATAAAAAATAATAATTGTTGGCCTTTTTTAAGTATGAGATTGATGTCATGTCGCAAGGATGTGTCATATTGGAAAGCACATGCGGCCTACTTTATGGACCCTGCCAGTCCTTCGCATTATAGGAGGGCACTATGCACAAATTCACATATACTATTCATCGACACTATTCATTAGCACAATTCATGCACTAGATAGGAGTCCCCACTTGGATTTGGTCGACCTTGGAAAATTTGGCCACGATCGAACATGATTTGATCTGTTTATTTGGAAAAAAGAAGTGCAACATGCCTATTGAGGCATACTATTCATGTGCCATTCTACCCACTAAGCCCTGATTAGGAGTCGTGCCGTGCTGGCACATTTCACTTGTTCATTTAGTTGACATTGCGCATCATGTCAGGTCATTATTTATTGGTGTGATGCACACATTGAGGCACTATTAGAGGTGCCGGTGTCAGCTAAGAATTGATTCTTAATGTCGCATACATCATTGCATTTGAAATAATAAGTTGGTTGGTTTTGATTAGCGCAAACATTCTCAATGCACTTCAAGGCATACTATTCACCCCCTAGCGACAAGTGTTTCAGATGAGACAGTCGAGTAGCGACACAAAGCAGTGTTGAGTCACTCTTGATGCCCTCTTTTAGGGGGGGGATATGAGCGCATGATGTGATTCACTTTGATCATTCTTTTAGGATGCATAAATGCTTGCACACTTTTTGAGGTGCTAGTAGGGGTACCCTTGTTAATAGAGAGTCGAACCTAGATGTCATATGCCATCTTTGCAATTGAAAGAATATGTTGAGTTGCTTGGACTAGTGCAAGTGCGCATAGCACACTTATTGAGATACACTATTCATCCTTCAGTGACAGTTGTCCTATATGGGGATCTTAGACAGTCAGCAGTATGAGACGTAGTAGCATAACTCATTTGTCCCACTTGAAACGTTAGACTTGACAATGCATGTAAAGACATATGGAGAGGGTCGTTTTGATTTCACTTTTAAACATGTGAATGGTTAGCACGCCTATCGAGGCACATAATTCATGCACTGTTCAACCCTCGCCAGTCCCCAATTTGGGTTATATTTTGTTGGCACACTTCATTTGTTCATTTGAATGATATCACATATTGTATGCAATTTGGGTTACTACCCATCGACGTGGCACGCACACTGAGGCACTATTAAGGGACGACAATATTGGCTAAAAGTCGACCACATATGTTGCATCACATTGCCACATTTGAAACGTCAAGTTGATTTGCTTTGATTGATGCGAACGTGCCCCCAGAGGTGGGACCCCTAACTAGACGATGCTACATCACTCGTCTGCTTCATTCGAAATGTTTGAAATTTGACGGCACATATGAGTGCATAATGCGACTAACTTTGATTTGCTTTTGGAATGTATAGGCGATCGACACACTTATTGAGGTGCCATTAGGGTGTTAATGTTGACCGAAGGTCGAGTTTGGTGGCCAAGCAACATCGCCATAGTTGAGAGCCCCATTAATTTACTTAATTTAACATAAGCGTGTATGGCACACTTCCCCATGCACTATTCACCCCTATCGAAGACTGTCCCGGGTAGCCCTCTACAGACAGGCAGTGACATAAGGCGGCACGGCACTGCTCATATATATTATTGTTATGTTGAAGTTTTGACAATGTGGTGATTCACAACGTCGGTCAGTTTAATTCTATGTTTGAACTGTATGGACAGTCGGCACACATTTCAAGGTGTTGTGAGACTGACGACAACTCTCAACTGTGGGCAGACTCAACAATCGGCATCGGCATCCATGGCTCCAGCAGATAGGTGAGAGTAAGGGTGTCGCTTTTACGTAGCGACGGACGTGTAGTGTTCTTCATACAGTGATCATTCATGGCTCGCTGGTCGTCGTTCATTTACGACATCGAGCCGAGGGGCGTTGACTCACGCTGCGCCACTCCCAGTGTGAGAGTGGACCGAGAGTATACACTCGATGGCTCACCATCACCGCATCGGAGCAATGATGGGCTGACTAGGGCTTCATATCAAGTATAAGTTAAAGAGAGTATGTGGCAGTGTCGAGGGCTTGCGCTGTATCCATTAGATATGTCGCAGGGTGGATGCTACGTATCCATTGGATACGTTGCGAGGAGCTTGCCATTATATGGAACTCCTTGGAATACCTTGGAGAAGAGAGGGAGAGAGTTGTATGTGTTTCTCCATTAACTCCAACCCATTATGAAGGAAGATATAAGGGTAGTATTTATAGAAGTTTATAGCCAATGAAAAAACTGCGAAGTGGCAGCCTGTGATTGGCCCTTGAATGTGGGGTCCTGCTTACATGGCAGCCTCCCATTGGTCCAAGTACGCATCTCCTTTGTAGCTCCATGTGGCACGAGGTGACGATGACGATGCGGGAGCATCCATGTGGCATCTATGGCACATGTGGGGCCCACTTGGGTCCATTTTTTTATTTTTTTTGTATGCAAAAATTTGGCTGAGGGGGAAGAAACAGCGTCACATGGAGGCGGCGGCAGCTCCTTGGGTCCAGCCGCTTGTAGTGGGCGGCAGTCCCTTGGGGGCCGTCATTGGCTTGGCTAGGAGTGGCAGACCCCCAAAGGGAGGGTCTGCCGCCCATAGCTAGCAGCAAGCCCCTTGGGAGGGGTCTGCTGCTCATGGGCAGCAAGCCAGGGGCATAGAAGCAAAAGTTCTTTTATTTTTTCAATCCCTCAAGGGGTAAAAGACCCCTTATGCCCTTCCTCTCTTTTATGCATTGATGGGTAAGTTGGTCCTTTTTTTTGCAAATTTTCTCCCCAACAGTTGTCCAAGTTATAGACCTATGTCTCATATATGATTGCTTCTTAACTTCATTTGGCTTATTTGTAATATGGGAGTAATTGCTCACTTAACCACTAGATTAGTTGATATTTTGCTCTTCTATGTGCAAACTAATTATCTGTGACTCCCTTTAATATCTACATTATATCATCCGGGTGATACACATTTATGCTTGTCACAATCAAATTGCAAAAACAAAAGAATTGACTCACATGCTTTCTTATAACCCTGTTAGACTTGAACATCACTGATCGCATTTTACTTGTTTTTTATTTAGATCTTGTTTCTGTCATTCTATTATCCTATTTCCTCCCTCTTGTTTTACATTATTGTTTCCTTTACATGCCTCTATTTAGATTCCTTTGTGAATAATTCTTACGCTTCTTGCTTCCATTCCGCATTCGTCTTACGGGAAAGGAAAACACATTTCTTCTTGTATTACTATCATTCAAGTCGTATGTGATTATCTTGCCATGACATTTGTAGAAGCAAATGTCCAATAAATTTGAAGAGAATGAAATAAAGATGGTCCATGCGGGGACTAACGACTACACAAAGGCTAAAAAGCTGCAGGAATTGTTTGCTGAGTTTCATGATCATCTGCAACGCCTCCAAAGAACACTAGCATCAGAGGAAATGAAGCTCTTGCAATCATCACATGCAACTTAAGTGGTACCTTTTGACATCAGAGGATGAAGCTCTTGCAATATTTCATGCAACCTAAGTGTAACTTTTTGTTGGGACCTTTTTGTTGCAATCATTTATGCATTCTCCAAACTGGTTTGTTTGGAGAATGCATAAAATGGCATGGCATACTTATTTCTTTCCCTTATTTTCTGCTTTTGAAATATTTCATTTTTCTCTACAGGATACCCCTGGATGGGGCAATCTCTGGATCTAGATGATCATTGCTTGTCTTTCATACATCCCAGCTGGTCTGCTTTGCTCAAGCCGGTGTGCACTGTACATTGTCTCCTTGTCTCTATGGTTCTTTTGTGATTCTGTGTACAAAATTCCTCTGAGTCAAACCATAAATTACACTTACTTTCAGTTTTTTGGAACATCCTAAATGCATGTGGCATTGTTTTTTTTCAGCTTAAACCATAAATGTTTCAGGCAGACTGCAGCAAGGATTTTTTCCCTTCTGGTTATGAATTATTTTGTCACTAAACATTTTTTCCTGTCAGCAGGCTTGCAATCTGATGGTACCTATTCACTTCTGGGAAAACTTCCAAGCTATTAGTATGGATTGGTGGATGCATAAGTTGGTTCAGCTTGTAGGGACATAAGGAGATTCCATATGGAAATCTTAACTTGGTTATGAAACTAATGCTTAGTGTTCATCTCTTAAGCTAATGAGTTATGGGTATATGCTAATGAGTTTGGATGCATTTTTCCCCTTTCCTCTCATGTGGCAATACTGGCTTAAGTAGCTTGATACAGTAGAGAGAGCACCACCAATGGCGGGGCATGAGAACCCTCCTCCGAAGTAAGGAACTAGTGTTCTCCATCAACTTGTACTTGCAAGGACCTGTTAAAAGAAAAAAAATGGCAATCACGAGTCAGATTTCTTATGAAATGGATGAAGGAAATAATTATAATGCATATGATTTAGTAATTTCTGAAGAAATGGCACCGAAAGTCCACAAGATCTGAATACCTTAGCCTATGTTGATTTTCCATACGGAATTCATTCATGCCATTGTTGTCTATTTATCTAAGAAGCCTCTTCGTATCGAAAACATAAGCATCTTTAAAGATTAAGGGTAATATTTGCCGGAAGGTCCATGCATTGCAATTCACGTGGATTGCAATGCATGGGTCAGCAGTCGTCTGGGTTGAGAGGAGTCAGTTTTTCATTTTTTTTTGTTCGGATTTTTTAAATTTTTTTAGAGCGTCCAATCAAAAATCAGACAGTACAACTGGGTTGTTCCGATTGGTTCTAATCCGACTGTATATTCTTTTTTAAAAAAATAGCACAAATTTTGATTTACGTGTAAAAAATAAAAAATATTTTTTTAAAAAAATATATATATAGTCGGGTCAGGATTGATCCGAGCAATCTAATTGTATTGTCCGATTTTTTTATCGGACGTTTAAAAATTTTTTAAAAATTTTGAATAAAAAATTTTAGAAAATGAACATCTTCTCTCAACTTAGACGGACTGCACAGCAGCCGTCCGATCCGATCGGATCAGATGACTGCTTTGTTATTCACGTGAATTGCAATGTATGAACATTGCAGCAAATATTACTCAGAGTAAAGACAACTATGCAATAGCTTTGTGGTCAAAGTGGTCCATATCCATGGCAGTAACAAATTAGGCTGTGGATTGATCTTGCCTTGAGTAGAAGGATGTAAGACCATAGAGATCTCGTGGGTCTGACGCACCTATATGCATAATCTCATTATTTTGAGGGTGATGGATGTGATACGAGTCACTCTATATTTTCCTTTCCCCTTGTTAGGTTGTACCTCCTATGGTGGGCTAATTTCCATCTTTTATTGAACGAGCCGTTTTCAGAACTCAAAGAACAGTAGATTCCTTCATTTTTGCAATATACTATCCCCAAAGTACTTTGCATATCTTACCTTAGGGGCCGGCTAACCTTTTGTTTGTGTGTGTGTGAGGATTAAAATTAAAAATCCAAAGGATGTGAACAACTTTAGAGACTAATTGGATTATTTTACTAAGTTTTATTATTTTTAATTTTTTTAAAAAAAATTGTTACATGCATCCGATTAGACGACTACAGTTAGATTTCATGATCTGACTGTGAAATTTAAGTCTTAAGGAATAAGAAGCACTATGGAGGGTAATTGAGTTTTTGAAAAAAATTGATGATTTTTACTCTTTTAGCATAGAGATGGGGGAGATTTTGGATGAGCTAATGCGTCCCAGGGCATATTTGATCCTTTCCCTTTATCTTATGGATGTGTTTGGTGAAATTTTTAGTTGGAATATATCTTGGCTTGCACTATAGATATAAAAAGGCTCGAGTAAGAGTACTCCACATATGTCATTTTTTTCCTTAAAAACTCTATTTTTATTCCTAATTAGAGAACTCGAATTCAACTTTTCACTGGAAACTTAAAAATGGCAAAAAAACACATAAATGATGAGGCATAGTGTCTATCTCTAAAATTAAGAATAAATGGACGGAAACATGTGGAGGCCAAAATTGCTTTCAACGGTCCGCACGGGGGTTGAACCAAGGTTCGTTGTATCGTTGATCTGTATCAGATTGTATCTTTTTAGATACGATATGATAACGATATGACTCGGGCCGACTTGGTCCGACTTGCATGAGTTAGGCCAATCTATGCTTATTTTTTATCTTTTTAAGATTCTTTAATTTTATAAATAATTATGATGAAAATAAAATTTTAACTCCAGTGATTTATTAATGACAATGACTTTAAGTCAAATTTAAGAAAAATATGCCTTATTAATTAATTTAAAAGTGTAAATAACCTATTAAATTAAAGAAAAAATTTAATTATTTATCAATTGGAGAAAAAAAGTCTAATTACGTATCAAATTAGAAAAAAAATATATAGTTAATAAGATACAAGTCACAATTAAGTCATATTGAGCAAGCTTGAATCAGATCACAGCGACCCATGTCAAATCGCAACGTATCACATGAGTCGTCATGAGTCACATCGAGTAACATGAGTCACGTACAAGTTGGATCAAGTCACATCGAGTCGGCGCGAGTCAAATGCGACTCGATGACTCAAACCGTCCCAACGACTCAGATTCATCTAGATACGAGTCGACTCATACGAGTCGGACTGATCCATTATAATACGGCAAATCATGGACTGAACCTTGTGGAAGTGATGTTGACGTTGGTTTGGTGTGTTACACATGGGACCTGTTTGGATGCAAGTCATAAACGTGTTTATGGCTACGGTAAATTCTTTTTTATCATAACCTAGTAAAAAAAAAAATTAATATAAACTCACTTAGGTGTAAAGTCAAAACTTCTCTATAAATGTAAACTCAAAACCTACTTAAAATTGGTTTATAGTAGAGACTTTCTCAGATTTATTGCAAACTCACTAACAGTTTGTGCAAAACAACCGAACATGAGTTTATAAAATATACGTAGGTTTATGATGATATATTTACGATCGAGGTTGTTGCCATCTACATGGATTGCAACGCCAGCGGCAATTTAGATCGGACGGCTACGCAGCGCACCGTTCAGGGTGGGTGGATGCCGATTTTTATTTTTTTTACTTTTGTTCTTCGATTTTAAAAAAAAAAATAGAGCGTTCGATCAAAAATTAGACGGTATAGCCAGGTCGCTTGCATCGACTCCGACTCGGTTGTATATTTTTTTTGAAAAAGAAACTTTTGGTATTAACCTCGGTTTGCATGTAAAAAAATAATAATAAAAAAAAGTTTTTTAAAAAAAATTATACAACCGTGTTGGGGTGACCCGAGCGACCCAATTGTACTGTCTGATTTGTTATCAGACTTTCCAAAAAAAATTATAAAATATGAGAAGAAAATAAAAAAATAAAAACCATCACGCAGCCACCCGAGCTGCCGCTGGCGTTGTAACAAGTATTATCCTTTACGATGAGTTGCATGAGCCTTAACTTTCACCCTCTGTTCCAATTGATGGAGACCTTGAACTTGAAGTCAGTGTTCTTCTCTTTTGGATCTCTAACAAAATCAAAATGTGGTACTAGGCTGAAGTGATATCATAGCATTCTTCTAACTTATTGATGATAAATGATACTGTTTTTTTCCTTTTTGATTTGTATAATCTTTAATATTTTGTATTAATCTTTGCAATCTTCATATTTATTTTAAAGTCCCCACAATCTTTCAATATTTCTTAAAAAATTCATCAAGATAACAATTGTAAAAAAAAAAAGAATAAAAATGAACAACAAATTCCTTCCATATATCTTAAGTTTACCTAAATATATCACGAAGTGAATATTCTTAGTATGTTCCCTTTTTTTTTCCAATAGACTCTAATTAGAAGAATAAAAGATCATAGAGGGATAAAAGTAAGGGTTTTTTACATATAAGCTCCTATCATCTTTCATAATTACATATAAGCCCCTACAATCTAGTTATTTACTCAGAAATCCCTACAATCTTCACCTTTACAGTAAAACGCCCCTGCCATCCAATTTCTAGGGTTTAGGTCAAGCGAGGACAAACTGTGGTTGGGTTAGCTTTAACCCAACATGTGCATTTATCCCTTTACCCCTTAGTTAGCACAACCCAATTCCCCGTGAACACCCCCCCCCCCCCAAACTTGCCTAGCGCCCAACTCCTTCCCCCCAAACCTCTTCGTTCCTCTATCTATTAGGGTTTGGTGGACCTGTGATCCCATGCTTGCATATGCCCTAAATCGTCCCGCCATGTGCACTGTGAAATTGTTCCCTGTTAGAATATACTCCTAATCTCCTTGCTTAGCCCCCTTCCTCCAATCGATCCCCATTCGGGTTTAGTGGAGACTGTGTGTTATCTGTACTTTTACAACTAGTAATGAATTTAATTAATTTAAATTATACAAATTAACTAATTATAAGAATCCATAACTGAGTTTAAGTAATTTGATTTAATCCAATTAACTCAATTATGAAAGTTCTTTAGTCCAATTATACTACTAAGAATAGCCTATTAATTTAGTTCAAATTATAAGTTGATGTATTAGACAGCAACATAGTAAAATAACAATAACTTTTTTTAGAAAATTCTAATTTAAGTATAATTGATATCATTGGAAAGAGAATAAAAAGATATATAATTTTGTAGAAGAATATTGTTATTAAATCAGATGTTTTAGAGGTCAAAAATATCGATGATCAGTATTAGAAAAGGACTATCCATAGAAAACAAGTCTTAATTGGACTATAATTTGAATTAGGAAATAAAATATTATATAATTAAAATTAACTACAATCTGAAAAGTTATGTATGACATATTTGACTTGGATTATAAATAGAATATAATAAATTTAAATATAATTAAAATTCTGATTAATTAGTAAAAAATCATAATTAGAATCCTACTTGAACTAGTCTTATGTACACATGTTTATTTGACACAGTCCTACCATTTTAAATATAACTCCATGTATAAAATTCCAAATTAAATATGACAACTCACATTAGAATGATGACTCAAAATTATAGAAGTTATATGAAGACCATATATTTAAAATATGTCGTTTACTAGTCGGAATCAAGTCATCTTTGGACGGAAAGAAAATCTGCTAGATTTCTGAGTTCGGAGTACTCATGACATAAAGTTAGTAAAATAGGCATATTATTTTGTATAGATGTCCAACAATAGTGAAGTTGGTGGCATTGAAAAAATAATAAAATATTCTAAAACTTTGTATAATAGATTTTTTCCTAATTCGGACGTTTAAGAGGTCTAAGTTAAAGGTCTACATAAAAGAAAATCGCAAGTGACATGAACAGAGTCTTATTTGCACGAAGAAATAACTTTGACTTAGAGATTAAGTTATAGGGAGTAATAGTTCGACTCTAGCAAAAAACAGAGGTGTTAATGGTTGTATTAGGAAGGTAAATAAGAATAAATAGAGTATTGGGGTCGTACTCAAAGCTTTCTATTGTATGCAACTCTCTTCCAAAGGTAAATTCATGTGGTGTTCTTGAGAGGATATAGTTGTTCATAGTTATTTATTTTAAGAATTTGATTTTAATTAATATTTTGTGTTATTGGAGGCTTAGAGAACGTGAGAAAGAACTTAGAGAATGTAGAAAAGAATTTATAGGAAGAAGAAATCATAAACAGATAGCGAGGAAGCTATAGGGAAATCAATAGTCGATCTTTCTTCAAGAGATAGGTAGATAAGTGTACACATGATCTATTTTGTATTAAAAATTATGTAATTTTTGAAATTTTTAAAAAATTAATCAATTGATAAGAAGTTTGATTTATATGTATACTTCATGATCATAAAGTTTCAGATTTTTGTGATATTTTTTACTATTTATTCCATGATTATTATCTCAACCTATGTAAGTTGTATGTTCAATCTGTTTTGTTTTCAATTATGATTACATGAGTTACAGATATTTGATCTCCTTGGTATGATATCTAATTGAACTAAATTTTTTATAAAAACGTACTATAGATGTTATCTTCATGCCCAATAAATGTCATAATTTTTGGAGTTCTTTTGATATTTATCTCGTAATATTCTTCTTAGACTATATAATATATCCTATCAATTTTGAAATCTTAACTTGTGAATCCTATATCTTATTTGATTCATGTCCAAATCATACCAAATTTTGTAGAGACCTTTATTCTATTATTCTTAACTTCTCTGTAGATTTGAGAATTTTATGACTCTTTTAGCTGTTTAGTTTGCCTTTCTTTTATATTTGTTAGAATTCTATTTAAGTCAAATTCCCTAAATCGAGGTGAGAATCCAAACTCATAGCAAACCAATATAGAAATTGATGAAACTTTGAACATACTTTACATATGATCTATTTGATATGTTTCTCAATTTTGGAAATTTTCTGAATCTATTTGATAATATTTGGCTTATTTGTTGATTTTTCAGTTCTAAAAATTAGTTTTGATAGCCGAAAAATATATTTGTTATTCTGAAAAATCTGAGAAAATTTCTTTAACTATCTTTTCTATCCAGAAATTTATTTTGAACAGCTTTATTCTGATTATCCATCTATATGACCATGTTGACTCTTTAAGTGATTATTTTGTATATAAAAATATGTATTTTAATTCTTATACGTAAGTATTACTTTGTCAAATTAATTTTCAGATCTCTTATCATTATGAAATCTATGAAAATATGTTTGTGTCATATTTTTTTGATATATATTTGAACATTGCCATCTTAAGGAGATTTGAACTCATTCCATAAGCGTCCGTGGATAAGTTCTACCCGTAGGCAACGGAAAAATCCCAGTAATTGTATTTTGTTTGCAGTTATCCGAGGTAGGACAATAGACTCTCCGGCTATGCATGTGTCATGATTTTAGCATGCTTGCCTATATACTTTGATATTTGTTTGCTCGGCTCCTTATATGGTAGTTGGATACATGTCTATTTGATATGTTTGGATTTGATTTGTTTGGCACGTAATTGTGAAATATAATTTACTGTTTAGATCTATTTGATTCAGGTTATATCTACTCAGTTTGTTCTTTTGACATCTACACTCAATGATTTTGATCTCAGCTTATTTGATTAAGAATCCATGTTCATTCTGATTAGCTGTTCTGACAATATAAACTCTGATTTGATAAACTATCATGTCATGATAAATTTGTTATATGTTCAGTTTGATAAATGATATGTTTTGATCATGTCCAGTAGATTTATTCAGTTAGATAAGAATCTGATCATACCTTATATGTTATATGTTAGTCAATCCATTCATGCTATTAGAAAACACATTTGATTTGATAAGTTTATATATGACCATATTTTGTATCATGTTCATATTTGAGATATATGTAGAACTATGTAAGATCATATTTAGTATAATTGTATAATGTGATTTGTAAAATTTATTATATGTTAAGTCATGTGGATGGTTTGAAGCTTACTGAGTGGTTGTACTCATAAACCTTATTAACATTTTCAGAGTATGAGAAAGAGAATATAAAATTTGAGAAGACTTCTGATTGAGGTATTTGACATCTTCAGAAAGTTATATATATTTAAATTTATAATTTTCTTAGATTTGATCTAATAAGGATAATGAGAGATTGCTGTATTTTTCTTTATTTGGTGAGATTGAGAATTTATACATAATTGATGGATATTGTAATTTGTAAACTTTAGTATTTGCTTAATTTGGATACTTTGGATTAGTTGATGGTTATGGCATTTAGTTAAATCGTCTTGTGGTTGTTTAACTCTCATATCTATTTATTATAGTAGAATTTATTATGAGATTATGCAGTCGGACTTTGATGTTAAAAAAAAAAATGAACCGGATCTGGGACATAACACTGTGATCACCTACATGCATCTGCCCCAAATCGTCTTGCCATCGATTCCATCTCGCATCCATGCCGCAACATTGATTCCTTCTTCAATGATGCATGTCCTAAAATATGGTAGTTTGGTTTCTAATCTTGAAATGCATTTTTTTTAAAATTTTATTTTTAAATTTTTATTTATTTAATGAGGTCTATATCTATTTTAAGCAAATATGAAAATAAAAATATTAAAGAAATTGGAACAAACTCACCAAGTTGAACTTTCTTTTTGTCTTCTTTTTTTTAAAAAAAAAAAATCCTGCAAAAAGAGAAAATGAATGTGAGTATGGATTTATACAAATGGACCCAAAATAATCAAAATTAAAATTCTAATTCCCCGGCAACGGCGCCAAAAATTGATCGCTCGAAATTATGTGTCGTTAAGCATATTCGAACATCAATCTTAAAATTCTAATTTTCACATATAATTATTTGAAAAATAGCAAGTGGTGAGATTGGGTCGAATCCACAGGGAAATAGATTTTTAAAGTTGAAAACTTTGAGTTTTTAGAAAAAAAATAGAGAAGAAAGAAGAGGGAGCATGATGATTTGATTTGTTAAGAATTAAAATTAACCGGACTTACTATGAACTCACAAAAAGAGCACCCCTAAACGAGCATAATCAGACCATTTACTGAACTAAGACTACCTCTAAAACACTAATTAAAAGTATAATATAAAATTTAAGTAGTGTCAACAGAAGAAAAAATAAAAGTTGTAGAACAAAACGATGGAGAAAAGATAACTTTTTTCAAAGGAGATACTGTCATTCATTATCAGAACAATATGAAATTTTACAGATACATTGAAAATAAAAAATTAAGATAACTTTTATAATAAAACTTTTACATAAAATATTCTAAATACAGTATAACATGGAGAACTAAAAAACTAGAGAGAGATAGTGGAGAGAGAAAATTGATGTTTGCAGCCGCCGTAGCCCTTCGCGCGGATCCTTGGTAGCCTTGGACTCCTTCCAATGGTCAGTTGCAGTGCCTCGAATCCACCTCTTGCACTAATAGCCGCTGGTTTGAGAGAGATGTAGAGAGAGAGAGAGAGTGAAAGAGAGGGAGAAAGTGGGAGAGAAATTGAGAGAGAGAATTTCGAAAAAAAACAAGTTTCCTTTTTCCTCCCCCCCTCCCATGGTTTTATAGAAGAGAATTCTTAATTCAAATTTTGAATTTCAAATAGGGTAATAAATAGGCTATTAAGCTCCCCCTTGATTAGTGGATCTTCTTTTAAGCCCATAAAGACTATTTTGAATTTTGAATTTCGAAATAAATATCTTTCTTTTTAAATTTTAGGATTCCCTCCTTCTCTCTCTCTTGATTTCATAGAAGAGAATTCTTAATTCAAATTTTGAATTTCAAATCCTCTAATAAATGGGCACTTAATTGCTCGCATTAAGCTCCCCCTTGATTAGAGGATTATCCGTGAATGCATATTTAAAATGTAAATTTGGAGAGGGATATTTCAAAATTCGAATTTTGAATTGAAGAATAAATGTTATTTTCGAGATTTCGAAATAAAATTTTTGAAATTTGAATTCCGAAATTCCCTCTTCTCTCTCTTAGTTGGCTTGTGGTTCCCCTTTTAAGATAAAAAAAAATACAATCTTGTTTCTTCCAGGATTTGAATCATGGTCACTTCCTTGAAATCCAAGTAGTCTAACCACTATGTCATCTGCTTGTTCATGTCCTACATTCACATAAAATAGCAGTTAAGTTTATGCGGCAATAAATCATCCAACTACACATTAAATAATTGTCGAGAAAATCTTATTTGAGAATGAAATTGCTATACTTCTTCAATCCATGGAGTGATGATATTTGAAATTCAGATTTTTTTTTAAAAAAAATGATATGTTTGAATGCACAAATGATTTATCTATCATTCCATGTGATTTTATTCATTAAATTGATAGCAAAGTGTGTAAATTTCATCTGTTATTTATGTAAAATTGTGAACTTATCACCTTCCACCGCCCTTCGAAGGCCAACCTGTCCGCCTTCCACCGTCCTTCGAAGGCCACCCCTTGCCTTCCACCACCCTTCGAAAGCCAACCAGGCCGCCTTCCACGGGATTGGAAGGCAAGTTGGCTGGCCGCCCACTCCCCTAACTCCCACCTTGACCTCGTCTTCCCACGATCTCCTCTACTCGCCACCCTCACCTCCACTACTCCGATCACTCTCCACTCCGGCGACTGCCGCACGCACCACCTCCGACCCTTGACCACTTCCTATTGGCTCTATGATGATTTACGGGGATTTAGACCCCTATTTTCTCCTATTTCCCCTACACCTATTTAAACTCCCCATATCCCCTCGAGAAGGTGGGTTGGGCAAAGAGGTTGGCAAGTGGGTTGGCTTTGAGGAATTGGCGGGCAAGGAGTCAGGGAGCTTCGGGGGGAACTTCAAGCGAGAGAAAGCCTTGGCAGTCGAGAAGCCGGAGGAATCTGTCGCACTCCAAATGGGCTTGTCCTCTTAACCCTCTCTTTACTTTTCCCCTTTCCACTTCATTGCATTCCCCACTCTCCATCCGTTCCATACCATCTCCTTCTCTCACTTCTTTTTCTCTTTTAACACATCACTTCACTTTTCACACACGAGCACCCCTATCTGCATGCATGCATGTTAGGATAACCTAACAACCCTTACTCTCAAAGGTTTTAAACAAAAAACGGGAGGTGGGTGGCCATAACATATGGTCATTTTCCCTCCCCAAACACCCATCCGGTGAGTTTCCTTCCAATTCTAGTTGATTTCTATATTTGCATGGATAGATTCTACATATCACAGTCCTAATCGGGTTATTTTCTTCCTTTGTCTTGTCTTTTCTTTTCAGGGACCCTTATCTTATTTCTGCGTGCAGACTGCCGAGCTCTCCTCCTCTGGCCGGCCGGAGGAAGAGAAGAGGAAACCGCCGTCTCCCGCTCCCTCAGAACGCGATCACTCTCACCATCTTGCGGAGCACATGGACCGTAAGTGTAGACACGCTAATTTTGACGTCATTTTGAGTAAATTTCATATCATATAATAATGCCTCAGAATGGTCTGATAATTAATCATTAATTAATTTTTATTGATATTTTTGAGTGTCGGGTTTAACAGACATGTTTAAGTTAATCAATCGAATTGATTTTAGCTCAAATTTCAGTTAAAATATTCAGAAATTCTAAAAGGCGTCGACCCATGTGGACGCCATTTATAATTTATTCCTATTTTAGCGTTTAAATTTGAATTTTAATTAATTGATTTATTAACTAAAAGGCGTCTGTGAAGGTCGACGCGATTTAAGTTTCCTAAGCTGTTTTAACTTCTCTTCCGGATGTTTATCCTTATCTTAATTAGAGTAAAAGACGTCTACACAAGTGGACGCGTTTTAGCTAATAAAGATAAAGATAAGTTTTCCCGGATATTTATCCTTATCTTAATTTAATCTGAAATGCGTCATCCAAGGTGGACGCGTTTTAGATAATTACAGATAAAGATGAATTAATCAGTAATTATCTGTCGATTAAGGTAGATAAATCCGAGATTTTTCTATGTTAATCGCGAACGCAGAAAATGCCTATAAATACCTTGCCTATGTCAAGAGTTGAAAAAAAAGGAGAGAGAGAATTATTGAGCCACAGCGTTATAGCAATTTGGAGATCGAAGCAACCACGCCGGAGCGCTGCCATTTCCAGAAGACGGCATCCTTCTTCAAGATCTTCATCCTTCAAGGCTTCTCCAACTGGACTGGGCATAAGTTTTTCATATCTAAATTTCATTTTCATTCATTAGTTTCATTCTCTCATACTCACTTTATGCAACACACACCACCTCGTTAATTTCCAAAACCCATCTGTTCTAAAGGGATTTCAAAGCCATCTAAACAAGTGAGTTGCTGTTTTATACATGTTTATAATCATGGTTAGCTTTGATATTTCCATTTAGATTCTCATCACTATTTCTTCTTTATTGTTTCTGTCTCTGTCTGCTGCATTCAACAAGAACAACAAGAAATCAAAAAGAGGGAAATCAAGCACGAAGCCAGGAGAACTTCTGGACGATCCTCAACATTCAACAGCAAGAACAAAAGAACAAGAAGAGGCTCTCTTTCTTCAGCCGGCTGAAGGAGGGGAACCAAGGATTCATTCTTCCGCGTTTAAACAGGTAGGCGATCAAACTCTTTTGAAGCTTTTTAGTTAAAAGTTTCTGGCGATCACAGCACATTAGTTGCATTTTTTTTAATAGGTTAATTTACTCTAAACAACTTAGTTTTTCACATAAATCACATGAGCAAATTTTCAGCACCTACAGCTCTTTTGGCAATCACGGTGGGACTTGGTCTCGCCGTCTTTTAATTTCTTTTGTTCTTGCCATTATCATACCGGGCACCCACGGTGCACCACTTGTGTCTTTCGACACGTCCTCACCAGTTGGTGAGTGTTTAGTTTGTTTAATTTCCCTCGTGCACCACGTGCACACCCCAGTGGCAAGATCTTGCCTCCCCTTGATTAGTTAAAAAGCTGTTTTTGGTGATAAAATGCTGTGTGATTGTGTGATTTCTTAGTTGTTTAGATAGTAAACCATCCTGTTTAAAATCTGAAACTAAAAATCTTTGCATGAGTCGATTATTTATTGCATTTTTCCCTGTTTAAGGAGGATTCGACCCAGAAAATCCTTCTGGAAATCTGTTTCTGCGAACTAAAAAGCGTCCAGTAACAGCGACGCGTTTCAAAACCGCGTCAGTGCTCCTAGACGCCTTTTAGCTTCCAGATTCTCTCTGTCGTTTACATCTGTTTCTGTGAAATAATTAACTTCTGTGTTGAATAGCGTCGACCATCATCGACGCGATTCAGACAGTTTTTAGTTATTTTCCAGGTTTTCTCTGCTGTTTGCATCTGTTCTCTGCGAAAGAATTAAGTTCTGTTTTGAATAGCGTCGACTATCATCGACGCTATTCAGACAGTTTCTTAATTATTTTTCAGTTTCCAGATTTCTATGTTGAGTGCTAGCTACACATTACTCTATTAAGCATTAGAGGCCATCCAGGTCGCAGGGCATATGCATTGAGGCTAAAACCCTCCTTTTCTTAGGAACACATTACTCGACGTTAGCAACTCTCTCTGATTGGGTTGGTCCCTTGATCAGACTAGAGAAGTTGACGTTGAGACCTCCATAAGTCCCCAAAATCAAGGTATTCCTCCTTGATCATCGGGCTGGTTGTACCAATTGAAGTCCCGGCTAGATTCTGAAAGCGTTGTGAGAGAAAAACTTTAGAGAATAACGGTGGAAATCAAACTGAAATTAGGATCCTTCCCTGAGCGAAATTGTGGTTTAATCCAATTCAAATAACTCAACAAGGAATCCTGAAATCACGTTAAGCATCCACTTGTTTGATTAATCTCTGCACAACTTGTTTGATTAAGTTTTTTGAAAAGAGAATCTAATATAATGTTGCTGCAATCAGGCAGAGATTTGAGTATGGCCCAAGACGCCATTATCAACTACGAGGGAGATGCTAATGCCCCTCGCAATTCTGATTTCAACTACGAGAACGGGAGAGATGCTGATGCCTCTCGTAATTCTGTACCCATTCCAGTTCGACATGACGGGAATGTACGAACTCCTCTTTTTAATCCGCACGATCAATATCATGATCTTCCTCCGCATGAATATGCGATTCCCAATCCTGACTTTGAGGAGGACATGAATCAGCATGATCCCTCATCCTCCGATCCTATGGATCTTGTTAATGCTCTGGGAGTTCTTGCCTCCCGACTGGACCTTCAGCAGTTCGAGGCGATCCAGTCCGTTTTGAAGGGGAAGGCACCCATGCAGCCTGCCGAGCCGAATCCTGTGGCTCCCCCCGTTGTTCCTCAACAACCTCTTCCTCCTCCTCCTTATATCCATCAGGCCATGGAAGGCCTTCATCTTACTTCTCGGCCAACTGGGCCACAACTTTCTTCATCCAGGCAACCGGCTAGACCGCAGACGCCCGTTTATCAAAATGCCCTCGGGCATGGCGGAAGCTCTGCCGGGCCTCATCCTTATTATCCTCCTTGTCCAACGTACTCTAGGCAGCAGGCCTATCAAGTACTTCCTCCTCCTCCTCCTCCCCAGGCAGATCTGACTACGCAGACGTTGCTGGCCAAGATGGAGCGCATGGATGAACAGTTCAACAATCTCCAGAAAATGATGGGGGTTAAAGCTGTGCCAGAAATTAATTTACCGAGCCTGCCAGTGTTTCATCTGCCACCCTCTGAAATGCCAGTGTATCGAAAGTATAACGGTACTGGTAACCCCTTCACGCACCTGAAGGAGTTCATGTACGAATCCTCCTTTTGGCAGAATGATAAGAGGTCATTGGCTTTCTTGTTCAGGAGATCCCTAGAGGGACCAGCCCTCGAGTGGTTCTTTTCTCTGGAACCCTCAGAATTAGAGGATTATGGTATCGTTTCACGTAAATTTATCCAACGATACCAGGAAAGAGTTGCACCCTCCTTGTCTATCACGGATCTTATTGCAGAAAAGATGAAACCGGACGAGGAGTTTGTCAGTTTTGCTGACAGGTGGCGGGGCTTGGCTGAAAAAGTGAAAGATCACTTGTCCGAATCCGAACAAGTGAAAATGTTGATTTCTAACGCCACTCCCCAGTTCAAGCTAGTCCTCTCCTTGAACAACTTGACGAACATGGCAGAGCTCTATGAAAGGGCACGGTACTGCCAGAATGCTTTCAAGGACGCTACATTCTCTAGCGTCTTTGATCCTCACAGACCTAACAGGCCTCCACCTCGGAAGCCTGCAGTGCCGAATTCTCCTAGCTCAGGTCCAACTACTGAGGGCACGCTCTCTCACGAGCAGGTCAGTACCATGAACAATAACTCGCCCCAGTTTGTGAGGAATCAGCAGTACCAGAGGCCACCACAGCCGAGTCAACAGGGGTACAGGCAGCAGCAGAACCCCCATTACCAACAGCAGTACCAGCGGCCCCAGCAGCCGAATCAGAACCAGTTACAGCAACAGCTACAGCAACAGCCGCAACGGCAACAGCAGTATCAGCAGCCACATCAGCAGCAACAGCAACAGCCACAGTACCAGCCGCGTGCACCGCCGGCGTACCACAACGTCCCTCCTCCTGGTGACTACAACCAGCAGAGGAGACCTCCAGGCCCGAAAAGGGCAGAGTACCCGGCCCTCCCAGAATCCTTGGCGGATATCTTCAGCGCTTTAATGGCAGCCAATGCCTTAGCTTTGCCGAGAGAGAAGGCCGTCTGGCCTCAAAACGCCGATACGTCTAGGTATTGCTATTTCCACAGACAACCTGGGCATACCATTGACACCTGCTTCCAATTCAGAGATTATATCCATGATCTCAACGAGCAGGGCGGCATAGACTGGGAGGAAATGAAAAAGTACATAACAGCCCTGAAGGCGAGGAGACCGCAGCAGCAGCAGCAGCAAGCAAGACCCCCGGCACAAGCAGCAGCACCACCCAACATGGGCATAGTGCAGAATCCACTCCCGGAGCATCAGAACCAAAACCAGGTTGCTCCCATCCTGACGAACAGCCAGTCTGAGGCTGGTCGTGGGCAGCAGTGGAGAGTAGAGGACTCTTCCTCTCTTTGTTCAACGGGTCACGTTCAAAGTACCGCAGAGCGACCACCACGCCGCACCATCCACATACCAAGGCCACAACCTGTTACCATTACCCCCATACCCACACCTACATACCACTCGCCCACACCCAATAACCCATTACCACTACCCACCTTCCTAAGACCCATTATACCCCGCACCACTACACCTCCATCATATAACCCCCCACAAACCAATAACGCGCCCCTCCTACCATCTAGGCCGCTACTACGCATACCATTTCCTACTTCACCCGCTACCACTACCGCTTATCCAGATATACCCTTACCATCTAGACCGCTATTACGCGTACCATTCCCCACTTCGCCAACCACTTACCCATCCACCATTCAACCCTCTAGGCCTTTAATCCGCACCGCGCCATCACCACCTAGCCCTACGCCATCACCTACATACCAACCTTCTACGCCCTCCGCACCGTCCAACTCTGCGGTACTTAAAGTGTCACCCGGATCCTCCACGGTTGAGGAACACGCGCTCCGGAGTGGAAGGATTTTCAACAAGGTCTTTCCTCAGTCCACAGTCAGAGACGGCCCATCACAGCCGACTGAGGAAGCCCATAATGAAGAGAGTGCACCAGGCACTCAGTATGACTTGTTGAAACACCTGGATCGGACACCGGCACGGATCACTATACTCGAACTGATCAAAAAATCCAAAAGTCACCAAGAAGCTTTAATGGAATATCTGCAGAAGGTGATGGTCAATGAAGACGTGCCGGTAGAGAAGATTGCAGCACTACTAGTTCCTCAGGGGGATCAGCCCTCTATAACATTCCATACATCGGAACTAGCACCGCCGGCAGCCAGAAGCATGGCTCTGAGTATCACGGTTAACATCTGTAAGAAGGCCGTTGATGCATGCCTGGTCGACACAGGGGCTTCGATTAATGTTCTACCTCCGAAGACCCTGGAGTTATGCGGTGTGCCCAGAGAGAAATGGCTGCCCAGCCCCATATCAGTAACAGCATATGACAATTCTACCCGTTCCCCTCTGGGAATGGTTTATTTAAAGGTGGAGCTGGGCCCTGTAAGTCATGCAGAGGTTGAATTTCACATCTTGGAAATCGACCCGTCCATAAATGCCATTTTAGGTCGTCCTTATATTAAAACTCTCGAGGCAATTCCTTCTACGAATCATCCATGCCTCAAATTTCCTTACAAAGGACGGATAATTAAAGTAACGAGCATGCCGATCCTTGCTGCTGCTCATTCCTTGAACATTAAGTCTGCTGTTTTACCTGGCCGACAACCTTTTCTGTCGGTATTACAGGTTTACCGCCCAGTGGCTGATCCTTTGAAAGCCGCTACTATTTCTCCATATCCATTAGATGCTATCAAAAGGGGGAAGTGCATGAGTACCCCAGGATGGAGGATCATGATGAAGAACGGCTATAAGCCTGGGAAAGGTCTGGGCACGCAGTTACAAGGCAGGACCACTCCTGTCAGAAATCATCGAGCAGCACCTGGAAGTGGTCTGGGCTATAGGCCAATAAAACTGAAACAAGATCTGGTCCAGAAAACAGAAATTAAAGAAGGCCCGAAGATCTAGGAGGCAATGTCTACACCACCTAAAGAAGGCCGAGATCCCCTAACATGGACCCTGTGTACGCACTTTGTGAAAGGGCCCATACTTAGCCACGATAACACGGTAGTCATTACTTCCTGTTTTGATTTCCATGATATATATGGGAGGGACTTGGCCAGACATTGCTCTGAATTACTTACGTACCAATCCTTGGAGGCTCTGCGGCCTATGAAAAGGAGGAAATTTGATGATCCTGAATGTGAATGGTACAGGTGGTTCGATCTCAGGGACCTTTATATCGCATTGAACAGACTATTTCTGGATCCTGCAGAACCTAAGTGGCCGCCGCAGATTGATGAACTAATTGAAAGCCCTGGTGCTATATTTGACAAGCGGATACTGCTGTCCGAAGAGACTGATGAAGGGGAACCATATGACCCCTATGAAGCTGGTTATACAACGGATCTGCTCTGGAGAGGGACATATCCTTCACATGTCTTCATGCTCCATACTCTTTTTCGTACATTGCTTTTGACCCCGACTTGGTCGCGGGTCATAATTGAAGATATTCCACGAGCTCCGCCCGTCATGATTACTCTGTCCCCTCGGGACATTATACCACAACCTCCTCTCGATCTAGAGAAGTTATATGATCTGATCTGGGACATATTACTATATGATCCCCCTAATCCTCTGGCCTTGGTGCCTCTTCCTCTGTCTGATTCTCCTCCCATTCGTATTCATTCTTGCTTTATGTTTAATTCTTTCACTTTCCAAAAAAAAAACGCCAATTTGGCAACAAATTCTTCCCAAATCCTCATTGAGGAAACATCTTACTTGTCCGATTGCACCCCACCGCGCGGGTCCTTCGGTCAAGATTCTCTTCTAGATTTACTCTGTCCCTCCCCTCGGGAGGATTCTCTTGTATTTCCACTTGTATCCCAGGATTTTCATCCTGCTTCATCTTCGTTAGGTTATGATAGTGAAGTTAGGCAGTCTAGTCAGGTTAGTCAGTCTAGGAAGCCTAAGGGTAGGCAAATTCCAGATAGATACCTCCAGGACTTAGCTGATAAGTGCTCTTCTTGTTCTCTGATCCCTCAGTTTCTAGAAAATCCGATTCAGATGCCAGAAGATTGTATGGACGATGAGTTAGTCAATGATGGGTACGGGGTATATGAATTAGTACATGAAAAGGACCCCATTGTTGAAGAGGAAGATGACGAGGACGCGGCTGAGGCATATGCCAGTGGAGTAAAGAGATTTGATGAACCCTCAGCTGCCGTAGAAGAGCCCACCAAAGAAATTAATTTAGGGACTGAAGACGAACCTAAGGTTGTCCTCGTCAGTAAAAACCTTTCCACAGAGGATGAGAAAGCAATGGTACAAGTACTAAAGGACTATAAGGACACTTTCGCCTGGAGTTATGAAGATATGCCGGGGTTAGACTCAACTTTGGTTGAACACAGGTTGACATTAAAGGACGGAGTTAGCCCGGTCAAGCAGAAATTAAGGCGATTCCACCCACAAATGGCTCTAAAGATGAAGGAAGAGGTCGATAAGTTGCATAAAGCCAAATTTATTAGAGTTGTCCTCTATCCACAATGGGTGGCCAATATAGTCCCGGTTATGAAGAAGGACGGGAAGGTCAGAATTTGCATTGACTTCCGCGATTTGAACCGGGCGTGTCCTAAAGACGATTTTCCATTGCCTCATATTGATGTACTCATCGATAATACCGCTGGCTATGAGACTCTATCATTTATGGACGGATTTTCAGGATATAACCAGATTAAGCTGGCAGAAGAAGATCAAGAGAAAACTTCGTTCACTACACCATGGGGAACATACTGTTATGTTGTCATGCCATTTGGATTAAAGAATGCTGGAGCCACCTATCAAAGGGCCATGATGGCAATATTTCATGACATGATGCATATAGACTTGGAAGTGTATGTGGATGATTTATTGGTTAAATCGAAAACAAAGGCTGAGCACGCCAAAGTTTTGGCAAGGGTATTAGAGAGATCGAGAGAATATCAGTTAAAGATGAACCCCAAGAAATGTGTATTCGGGGTATCTTCAGGGAAATTGCTTGGATTTATTGTCAGTAAACGGGGAATTGAGATCGATCCTAACAAGGCGAAGGCTATTAGAGAAATGCCACCTCCTAAAAATTTGAAAGAGTTGAGAGGATTAATCGGGAGGTTGCAATTTATTCGCCGTTTTGTCTCTCAGCACTCACAAAGGTGTAAGCCGTTTTACGAGCTTACCAAGCCGGGAGTCAAATTCGATTGGGACGATAAGTGTCAGGAGGCGTTTGATGGATTGAAGGACTATTTAGCAAGTCCTCCTGTTTTGAGACCACCATCTCCAGGCAAACCATTGATACTTTATATTTCAGTCCTGGATGATGCAGTGGGGGCTGTCTTAGCACAAGAAGATGAAGAAGGAAAAGAAAGGGCAGCCTATTATCTCTCTAAACTTCTCAACCCCGCTGAACAGAGATATACGGCGATGGAGAAAACATGTGCAGCATTGGTTTGGGTTGTGCAGAAATTAAAGCATTATTTTCTGGCCCATGAAGTCCATCTCATCGCTAGGATGAATCCGATCAAATTCCTTCTGGAGAAATCCGTCCTTACTGATAGGTTAGCGCGATGGCAAAGCTTTCTATCTCAATTTGACATCATCTATATCCAGCAGAAAGCGATCAAGGGCTATGCCATAGCAGAACATCTCGCTCATCATCCCCTTCCTCGTTTTGATCCAGTACGATCAGAGTTTCCGGATGAGGAACTGATGTCCGTAAATCAAATCAGAGATGATATGTGGACTCTGCATTTTGACGGAGCTCTGAATTCTCATGGAAAAGGGATCGGTATCGTTCTGTTATCACCTGAAGGTATCACCATTCCACAAGCCTTTCAGCTTGATTTTCCAGTTACAAACAATATTGCTGAATACGAGGCACTTCTTGCTGGTCTCGAGGCTGCTCATTTCCATGGTGCTACCAAACTCAGGATTGTAGGTGATAGTCAACTGATTCTTCGCCAAGTGTTGACCAAGTATCGAACTCTCGATCCCAAGCTCAAGCCTTATCAAGAGCTTACTTCTTCTTACTCAAAGCTTTTCACGAAATTGATCTTTGTCCATGTCCCTAGGAATCAAAACATCTTAGCTGACGCTCTAGCTTCACTTGCATCTTCTCTCAATTTTCCAATCAGCAAACAATCCGAATCGATCGTAGTTCATAGGCGTCTTTCACCCGCCGTGAAAGATCCTTCATTCCTTAGAACTAAGGAGAAATTGCTAAAGAAAGTCAGAGACGGAGATATCATTGAAAGAAGAGAAATCATGTTAATGGAGCTGTTAGAAGAGATGGATGATGAACAGAAGCCATGGTATTATGAAATTGCTAAATATTGTGAAGATCAATCGTATCCTGAGGAAGCTACAACTGAGGAGAAGAGAGCTATCAGGAGAGTTTCTCAAAGATACACCCTAGTTGGGGGAGCATTGTACAAGAGAGGTTTTGATGGAGTTCTTCTGAGATGTCTAGATGAAGATGAGCTTTGGAAAGTTATGGAAGGAGCTCATAGTGGAGTTTGTGGTGGTCATGTCAATGGACAGATGTTAGCAAAGAAGATCCTTAGACAAGGATTTTATTGGCCAACCATGGAAGAGGATTGTGTAGGATATATCCGTAGGTGTGCTAAGTGTCAACTTCATGCCGACAAAATTCATTCTCCTGCATCTTCACTCCATCATGTTTCTTCCCCATGGCCTTTCTCCATGTGGGCTTTCGACATTATTGGACCTCTTGGTAATCCAGATTCCGGCATCAAGCAAAAATCTTTCATTCTCACGGCAACGGAATACTTCACCAAGTGGGCAGAAGCTGAAGCGTACGTGGAGATCAAAGCATCAACCGTCTGCAAGTTCATCATGAAGAACATCATCACCCGATTTGGAATTCCAAGCACCATCGTCACCGACAACGGACCGCAGTTCGTGTCACAGGAACTGAAGGATCTCTGTAACAGGTATAAAATTGCATTGCATCATTCATCTCCTTATTATCCGCAAGGCAATGGCCAAGCAGAGGCAACAAATAAGACTTTGATAAAAATCATCAAAAAGACGTGTAAATCTAACAAATTCTCAGATTGGCCAGAAAAATTGGTTGAGGCTCTATGGGCCTACCGAACTTCAATCCGCACGCCTACTGGGCAAACTCCTTATTCCTTAACATTTGGAATGGAGGCGGTAGTTCCACATGAGATCCTTATACCGTCATTAAGAGTACAATTGAATAAAGAATTTTCCATTGATGAACATCGTTCAGCACTCCTTGCTCAATTGGAACTCTTAGACGAGAAAAGATGGTCAGCTGCTAATCATGCAAAAGTTTATCAAAACAGACTAGCACGTTTTTATCAAAAGAAAGTCATTGAACGTAAGTTCAAAGTCGGTGAAATGGTTGTCAAAAGAATTTTTATAAAACCTGGTGGTCCGCGTTCTAAGCTCCAACCCAACTGGGAAGGACCTTACGTTGTATCGCATGCTTTTCCTGGTAATGCTTATCGTCTTGTTAATGCAGAAGGAGAAGAGTTAAAACATCCCTGGAATGGTTTACATCTTAAGAAATACTACCCTTAGGTTAAAGAGTTGATCAGTATGGTACAAAGACCAGTGGAATCAGAAAATTTATAAACTCAAATTTCCTTATCAGTCTGAATAACTTAATTTCAAGCCCATTACTGCACACACTGACACGTTTGATTCGTGAGTAACAAGAGATGACAAGTCCTAAAGGATATCGAAAGCTTGACCGAAAGTGTAAAGTACAAATCATTCTTTTTTAAAGCAAAATATTATGTTTTATACTCGGCCCATGATGTCGGAACGAGACTTAGAATAGACTACCAAGAATACCCGCCACCTTAGTAGGAGGCCGTCATAAAAAAAAGGGGGAGATCCGTCCCGAAACAGAAAGAAAAGAAAGAAAAAGCAAAAGGCAAAAGCCAAATGTCAAATCAAAAGGCCATTACATTGCAAACGTTACATCAAGGCCATGAAATGAAATAAAAGGGAACGCAAGGTCGATAAATACCCCGGAAAGAAAATGACCGAACCCCAACAGATATTAGGGTAGGAAAGGAACATCTTTTTAAGTCTCCGGAACCTTCTCATGGGCTTTCTAAACTTATTCATCTTTTCTTTCTAAAGAGATGTACTCCAAACTTAAGGAATGGCTTAGATTGACTAAGGGTCAAATCATCAAATGCGATCACGGATGGAAACACAAGTTCAAACACGATGGGTTTAAGTTGAGTTGTTAAAGAACAATTTGGAAATTAAGTTAATAAATGAATATGATCTTTTGATCCAAGTACCATGCTGATCTTTTAGTCAAAAATCCAAAAAAATTACATAAGTCAAAATTACAAAAAAAATACATATATCAAAATCCAAAAAAAATACATAAGTCAAAAATCCATAAAAATACATATGTTTCAAAAATTCAAAAAAATACATATGTCAGAAATCCAAAAAAAAGCATAAATTTCAAAAACCACAAACAAAAATGAATATTTCAAAACAACAAAAATATTTCAATTAGCATCTGCTTGTTGCATTTAGTGTGTTTCATTCTTTTTATTTTCAGCGAGCATCTGTCTGCTTGTATGTTGCATCTTTGCTTAAGTTTGATTATTTTCATTACCTTTGTTAATAAAGGCTATGCCCCTTGACAATTTATTGAAGAAAAGATTGATTGACCATTTATTTGGTCAGGCAAGGGGCTAAGCCTAAACAGATACTTAACCTGTTTGTTAAGTGTGTACAGGATGTAAGATAAACACAGGAACATAAGATTGGAGCCAAAAGTTTCACGTATATTATCAAAAGGCGTTTTTGTACATGATACATGAAGAAGAAGATACATGAGCCTTCAAGGCTGACTCTCCCCTCCGCCCTCGTCCAACTGGCTCTGGGCCTCGTCAGGTGCATCCGGTGCTGGCCCTCGGCTGGGAGGTGGAGGTGGTCTCATCGCGCTCGGCCCCGCATGACCGGAAGATACAGCAGCACTGGCAGTAAAGGCGCTTGTCAGACCACGCTCATGGGCACGCTGCCGAGCTCGCTGGAACCGTTCCTCCACCATCTTGCGCTCATGCTCCGCAACTGACAAGCGACCCTGCATAGCCTCCAGTCGAAGGCGGTCGCGGTCTCTCTCCTCAGTCACAACCTCCAGGCGAATCTGGAGGCGTGCAAGATCTCTAGTCGAGAGAAGAGCCACCTGCTCCTCTAGCACCCGGATCCGTTCTGCATCAGCCTCTGCCCGAGTCGCTGCAGCACGGGCATGCTCTGTCTCCGGTTCAGCCCTCTGAAGGGCTTCCTGAAGTTCAGCAACCTGCAAAGAAAGATTTCGTTAGTCCAAAGCAGTCAAAATAATCAGAAAATTCAAGAAAACCTGAGTAAAGCTGGAAAACATCAAGAAGATCCCACTGTGGGAGTCAAGAAGTCTTGACCGTGGCTAAAAAGACGGTTATTTCTACCCCTGTATTATTTTATGTAATTAGTTTGCATTCGCATTACTATATATTAAGTATTTATTAGAGTATATCAAGGACCTTGTGGTTTTGATGAAACTGGAATTTGAGTTCCCCTACAACAAAAACAGTGATAATTCCAGAGGATTCTTAATCACACGGATATGCCGTTGGATTGTTAATTAGTGGGGACGATGGTTCCACTTTTGTGAAACGGTGCGTGGATAAACGAGCTTCGGCTTAGCACCGGATTACAAGAATTGGTATCTTGACTCATTAATGACAATTTAACAATATTATCCTTAATTAATTTATATTTTATTTGACTTTATATTTTTCTTTTAGCCCAGCATGCATCATGTAGGACTTTGAAATCATTGTGATAAGAATTAATTATTGATTAAGTTTCAGACCATTAATCAAACAATTTCAAACATGATATGAAATATTCCATTCCGAATTGAGTATCTTGATTATCTTTGAGGTTCGCTTAAAGATATCATTGGAATTCTATCCTTGATTGGACTCTTTATCCAATATTCTTGTTTTCTTTTAAGATCCATCATGGCTGCAGCACGTCCACATTGGCTGGCAAACGCTCCCCATGATGAAACCTACAGTGTCTATGACCTGAGGTACTTCCCACTCCGAGGAGGTTGATCGACTTTATTTTATTTCCTTGTCTACCTCATCCAGACAGGATTGATTCCATTGATTTCATTGAGCTATCTTCATCGATGATTTTGAGAAAAATTCCAATCATGTGATGTTAAGAGCGTGTCTCATCACACCTTGGCATCACCTTTTCAGTACATTACATTCCATTTCACTCCCTTGCAAAGACGATGCCAAGGTGAGGCAGCTGTAGACACGCTAATTTTGACGTCATTTTGAGTAAATTTCATATCATATAATAATGCCTCAGAATGGTCTGATAATTAATCATTAATTAATTTTTATTGATATTTTTGAGTGTCGGGTTTAACAGACATGTTTAAGTTAATCAATCGAATTGATTTTAGCTCAAATTTCAGTTAAAATATTCAGAAATTCTAAAAGGCGTCGACCCATGTGGACGCCATTTATAATTTATTCCTATTTTAGCGTTTAAATTTGAATTTTATTTAATTGATTTATTAACTAAAAGGCGTCTGTGAAGGTCGACGCGATTTAAGTTTCATAAGCTGTTTTAACTTCTCTTCCGGATGTTTATCCTTATCTTAATTAGAGTAAAAGACGTTTACACAAGTGGACGCGTTTTAGCTAATAAAGATAAAGATAAGTTTTCCCGGATATTTATCCTTATCTTAATTTAATCTGAAATGCGTCATCCAAGGTGGACGCGTTTTAGATAATTACAGATAAAGATGAATTAATCAGTAATTATCTGTCGATTAAGGTAGATAAATCCGAGATTTTTCTATGTTAATCGCGAACGCAGAAAATGCCTATAAATACCTTGCCTATGTCAAGAGTTGAAAAAAAAGGAGAGAGAGAATTATTGAGCCACAGCGTTATAGCAATTTGGAGATCGAAGCAACCACGCCGGAGCGCTGCCATTTCCAGAAGACGGCATCCTTCTTCAAGATCTTCATCCTTCAAGGCTTCTCCAACTGGACTGGGCATAAGTTTTTCATATCTAAATTTCATTTTCATTCATTAGTTTCATTCTCTCATACTCACTTTATGCAACACACACCACCTCGTTAATTTCCAAAACCCATCTGTTCTAAAGGGGTTTCAAAGCCATCTAAACAAGTGAGTTGCTGTTTTATACATGTTTATAATCATGGTTAGCTTTGATATTTCCATTTAGATTCTCATCACTATTTCTTCTTTATTGTTTCTGTCTCTGTCTGCTGCATTCAACAAGAACAACAAGAAATCAAAAAGAGGGAAATCAAGCACGAAGCCAGGAGAACTTCTGGACGATCCTCAACATTCAACAGCAAGAACAAAAGAACAAGAAGAGGCTCTCTTTCTTCAGCCGGCTGAAGGAGGGGAACCAAGGATTCATTCTTCCGCGTTTAAACAGGTAGGCGATCAAACTCTTTTGAAGCTTTTTAGTTAAAAGTTTCTGGCGATCACAGCACATTAGTTGCATTTTTTTTAATAGGTTAATTTACTCTAAACAACTTAGTTTTTCACATAAATCACATGAGCAAATTTTCAGCACCTACAGTAAGGTAATGCTCCTGGCGATCACACACCTTAATTTCTAACCCTTCCAAATCGCTGCAGTGCTGAGACAAACGGAGAAGCTCTCACCCGAAGCCCGCAGCAGTGACGGGGGACGTTCCGGACGCCTACAACGGTATCTACGGCGGTACCGGCGGCAACTCGTGGCGTGGCGGTTCGGCGGCTGGGAGCAAGGATGATTCAAGTAACCGGTAGGGTGACGATCTTCGTTGTATTTGTTTAAAATCATGTTTTTTCCCGCTTTAAAGCATGTGTTGTATGTGGAGGTTTTTGCATAGAAAAGCATGTTTTACGGGGTTTTTGATGAAAATAGACATTTTTTATTTTTCGGAAAGTAAATTCAATTGTTGGGCCTCTCCCCTTATCTTCCTTGTGTTTTCTTGAGTGTTTTGGGGGAGAAGAGGGACCCTCGGTTTGGCTCGGTGGAATGCAGTTTCGGACGTTAAATGGCGTTGGGACCAGGTGACGCCATTTAGAATGGCGTCAAGACCAGATGACGCGATTTAACGGCCTAATTTCTTGGTTCTCGAGACCAACGTAGGATAAAGAGCTGAATAGCGTCGGCCATGGGCGGCGCCATTCAAGCCAGTATCCCTGGGTCCCAGCACCTATGAAAAACTGAACCAGTTTAAGGGTCTTGAATGATGTCGGCCACGAGCGACGCGATTTAAGACAGAACCCCATTAATTCATGCTATTAACATGTGTTTACATTATTAGATAATTCGGATAAATGCATGTTCGATATCGTACTTCTAGGACGAAAGTTTCTATGTGATCGAATCGCATTGTGTTGTGTTTTGTGCGATTGTGGATCTAGAGTGACAGTTGTTAGCGCTTAGGCACCCTGTGTCGGTGTGGGAGTGACACAACACCGATGTGGAAGTGGTGGGGTGACGCCTAGTGTAACGACCCGCCATCCTATGACCGGAGACCCGGTCACTAAATGGATGTCGGCCCATTAACTGTAGGTTCATACCAGGATCTTATTCGCACATCTGGAGGAGTAAGCGTTAAACAAGATTAAATATAACATTCACACGGACTACAAGGGGTACAGTACGCAGGAAGTAAAATAATAATGTCCGTACACAGTCCAACAATAATTACATGTCCAACAGATTAATTAAGTACATGCAGAAATAAAGTACAACAACGTCAGGGCATACCCCGGAAACTAAGATAGTTGCTGGTCCGCACACCAAGGAGAACGCCACGCGCCGCCACACGCCACAAGGACCACACCTGAAAACGCAGGGAGTGAGCCACACCAGAATTGGGCTCAGTAGGGATCATCCGATCCCCTGCCTCCCACACACACACCCACAAGTGCAGTGACAAAGGTACAGGTAATAAGGCAAGTAAAGCTGTAGCACACTACTCCTAAAATCTCAATATGAACCATATGCATTCGAAATGTAACGTGCATATTTCTAAAATCATTCTATCAAGAAGCCTACAACTTGCGTCTCGACAAAACACGTCAACCACGCCTCCGAAAGTGGGAAACACACCAACCACACAGCCGTAAGTAGGAAACACCGTCCACACAAGCGAAAGTGGGAAACACCGACCCGCTGAGACCAAACAGTAACCCCTCGGATAGCACGCTGGCTACTCTGGCCCAACTGGCTCAGGTGGTTACTCCTTCCCTCAGCATGAGTGACTCTCCGAATGTACCACTCCGACACCGGTACTAGCTGACCCCGGGGTTCACCAGGTGACCATCTCTCACTAGGCGTCACCCCGCCCACGCCCCCACCGGCGCTGTGCTCACGCCCCCACCAGCACAGGGTGATAAAGCGCTACAATGTCACTCCAGGTCCACAGTAACACAAAACCACCAAAACCCGGCACAGTACGATCCGGTCACGTGAAAAGCCCGCGATCGCATGGCACACAACACAGTGCCATCCGGTCATGAAGAATCCGAGTACACTAAGGCATGCACTAACTAACTATCTAGCAGTATGAACACGTTTTACTGGTATGAATTAGTGTTGTTCTGTCCTGAATCGCGTCGCCCAAGGCCGACGCCATTCAGTCTCCCTAAACTGGTTCATAAAACAGAGGCCACGGAAATCTGGCCTAAAAGGCGTCGATCCAAGTGGTCGCCTTTTGAAACGCGTCGACATCCTACGACGCCAATCAGTTGATAAATCCAGAATTTCAGGAAAACAGTACCTAAGGGATTTCTACCTTAAAAGGCGTCATGGTCCCCCGACGCCATTTAAATCGCGTCGCCCGCCCATGACGTCTTTTAGTCCCATAATCCCGAGCTGACGGACCCTCAGTCGGGGTGATTTCCTGCCTAAATGGCGTCATGGTGGCTCGACGTCCTTCTGAAAGGCGTCGACCACCTATGACGTCATTTAGCGCCAGAACCCCTAGCCTGTTAAACCTCGAACAGGGGAGGTTTCTGCCCTAAAACGCGTCGTACTGCCCCGACGTCCTTCTAAAAGGCGTCGACCAGGCACGACGCCGTTTAGCGCCAGAAACCTGGTTCTCTGGTTCGAACCGAGGGTTTCTCCCTTAACCCCAAATGCCCCGAAAAGCCCCAAAACGGAAAGGGGGAGGAAGAGCAGTTGATCCACCACAAATATACTACGAAACCCCATTCACAAACGCGGCCATACCCACAAGAACACCCCCTAAACATGCTCAATCTAGCCCAAAACACATCAAAACACGCCTAGGAAAGCACGAGCAACACATACAAGGTTCGTCCCCCTACCGGATACTTGAACTCCTCCCGGCTCCGTGTCGCCCAACCGCCGCGCCGCAGACCGCCGCCGGTGTAGACACGCTAATTTTAACGTCATTTCGAGTAAATTTTATATCATATAATAATGCCTCAGAATTGTCTGATATTTAATTATTGATTAATTTTTATTGATATTTTTAAGTGTCGGGTTTAACAGACATATTTTAAGTTAATCAATTGAATTGATTTTAGCTCAAATTTTAGTTAAAATATGCATAATTCTAAAAGGCGTCGACCCATGTGGACGCTATTTAGAGTTTATTCCTATTTTAGCGTTTAAATTTGAATTTTAATTAATTGATTTATTAGCTAAAAGGCGTCCGTGGAGGTCGACGCGTTTTAGGTTTCCTAAGATATTTTAACTTCTCTTCCGGATGTTTATCCTTATCTTAATTAGTGTAAAAGACGTCTACATAGGTGGACGCGTTTTAGCTAATAAAGGTAAAGATAAGTTTTCCCGGATATTTATCCTTATCTTAATTAATCTGAAAGGCGTCAGCCATGGTGGACGCGTTTTAGATAATTACAGATAAAGATGAATTAATCAGTATTTATCCGTCGATTAAGATAGATAAATCCTAGATTTATTCTATGTTAATCGCGAACGCAGAAAATGCCTATAAATACATTGCGTCTCAAAGAGTTAAAAAAAAAAAAGAGAGAGAGAATTAAGTTGAGCCATAGCGTTATAGCGAATTGAAGATCGAAGCAACCACGTCGTAACGCCGGAGCGCTGCCATTTCCAGAAGACGACGTCCCTCTTCAAGATCTTCATCTTTCAAGGCTTCTCCAACTGGGCATAAGTTTTTTCATTTTTGAATTTCATTTCACATATTCATTAGTCTCATCCTCATATTCACTTCATGCAACACACACCACAACATTAATTTTCCAAAACCCATTTGTTTTAAAGGGATTTCAAAACCATTTAAACAAGTGAGTTGCTGTTTAAACATGTTTCTAATCATGGTTAACTTTGATATTACTTCCACTTAAAATTCTCACCAGTGTTTCTTCATTTCCATTTTTCTGTTTCTCTGTCTCTGCTGCACTCAACAACAACTGGGCATAAATCAAAAGAGGGAAATCAAGCACAAAGCCAGAAGAGCTTCTGGACGATCCTCAACTTCAACCTCAACAGCAAGAACAAAAGAACAAAGAAAGGGCTCTCTTTCTTCAGCCGGCTGAAGGAGGGGAACCAAGGACTCATTCTTCCGCGTTCAAACAGGTAGGCGATCAAATCTCTTTTGAAGCTTTTTAGTTAAAAGTTTCTGGCGATCACTACACTTTAGTTGCTGTTTTTAATAGGTTAGTTTACACTAAACAACATAGTTTTTCATATTAATCACACGAGCATTTTCAGCACCTACAGCTCTTTTTGGCGATCACGGTGGGACTTGGTCTCGCCGTCTTTTAGTTTCTTTTGTTCTTGCTGTCATCATATCGGGCACCCACGGTGCACCATTTGTGTCTCTCGACACGTCCTCACCAATTGGTGAGTGTTTAGTTTAATTAATTTCCCTCGTGCACCACGTGCACACCCCAGTGGCAAGATCTTGCCCTCCCCTTGATTAGTTCAAAAAAAGCTGTTTTTGTGATAAAATGATGTGTGATTGAGTGATTTCCTAGTTGTTTAGTTAGTAAATCATCATGTTTAAAATCTGAAACTAAAAATCTTTGCATGAGTCGATTGTTTACTGCATTTTACCCTGTTTGAGGAGGATTCGACCCAGAAAATCCTTCTGGAAATCTGTTTCTGCGAACTAAAAAGCGTCCAAGAACGTTGACGCGTTTCAAAACCGCGTCAGCACACCCAGACGCCTTTTAGTCTTCAGACTGTCTCTGCTGTTTGCATCTCTTTCTGCAAAATAATTAAGTTCTGTGTTGAATAGCGTCGACCACCATCGACGCTATTCAGACAATTTTTAGTTATTTTCCAGGCTTTCTCTGCTGTTTGCATCTGTTCCTGCGAAAGAATTAAGCTCTGTTGAATAGCGTCGACCATACTCGACGCGATTCAGACAGTTTATTAATTATTTCTCAGTCTCCAGATTTCTGTGGTTGAGTGCTAGCTACCCATTATTTTATTAAGCATTAGAGGCCATCCAGGTCGCAGGGCATACGCATTGAGGCGAAAACCCTCCTCTTCTTAGGAACACATTACTCAACGTCAGCAACTCTCTCTGATTGGGTTGGTCCCTTGATCAGACTAGAGAAGTTGACGTTGAGACCTCCATAAGTCCCCAAAATCAAGGTATTCCTCCTTGATCATCGGGCTGGTTGTACCAATTGAAGTCCCGGCTAGATTCCGAAAGCGTTGTGAGAGAGAACCCTAGAGAATAACGGTAGAAACTGAACTGAAACTAGGATCCTTCCCTGAGCGAAATTGTGGTTTAATCCAATTCAAATAATTCAACAAGGAATCCTAAAATCACGTTAAGCATCCACTTGTTTGATTAATCTCTGTACAACTTGTTTGATTAAATCTTTGAAAAGGGAATCTAATATCATGTTGCTGCGAACAGGCAGAGATTTGAGTATGGCCCAAGACGCCATCATCAACTACGAGGGAGATGCTAATGCCCCTCGCGATTCAGACTTCAATTATGAGAACGGGAGAGATGCTGATGCCTCTCGTAACTCTGTCCCCATTCCAGTTCGACATGACGGGAATGTCCGAACTCCTCTTTTTCATCCGCACGATCAATATCATGATCTGCCTCCGCATGAATATGCGATCCCCAATCCCGATCTTGAGGGGGACATGAATCATCATGATCCCTCATCCTCCGATCCTATGGATCTTGTCAATGCCCTGGGAGTTCTTGCCTCCCGACTGGACCCTCAGCAGTTCGAGGCCATCCAGTCTATTTTGAAGGGGAAGGCACCCATGCAGCCTGCTGAGCCGAACCCTATGGCTCCCCCCGTTGTTACTCAACAACCTCCTCCTCCTCCTCCTTATATCCATCAGGCCATGGAAGGCCTTCACATTACTTCTCGGCCCACTGGGCCGCAACTTTCATCATCTAGGCAACCGGCTAGACCGCAAACGCCTATTTATCAAAATGCCCTCGGGCATGGCGGAAGCTCTGCCGGACCTCATCCTTATTATCCTCCTTGTCCAACGTACTCTAGGCAGCAGGCCTATCAGGTACTTCCACCTCCTCCTCCTCCTCAGGCAGATCTGACCACGCAGACGTTGCTGGCCAAGATGGAGCGCATGGATGAGCAGTTCAACAATCTCCAGAAGATGATGGGGGTTAAAGCTGTACCGGAAATCAATTTACCGAGCCTGCCAGTGTTCCATCTGCCACCCTCTGAAATGCCAGTGTATCGAAAGTATAACGGTACTGGTAACCCCTTCACGCACCTGAAGGAGTTCATGTACGAATCATCTTTCTGGCAGAATGATAAGAGGTCATTGGCTTTCTTGTTCAGGAGATCCCTAGAGGGACCAGCCCTCGAGTGGTTCTTTTCTTTGGAACCCTCCGAAGTAGAGGATTACGGTATCGTTTCACGCAAATTTATCCAACGATACCAGGACAGAGTTGCACCCTCCTTGTCTATCACGGACCTCATTGCAGAAAAAATGAAACCGGATGAGGAGTTTGTCAGTTTTGCTGACAGGTGGCGGGGCCTGGCTGAAAAGGTAAAAGATCACTTGTCTGAATCTGAACAAGTGAAGATGCTAATTTCTAACGCCACTCCCCAGTTCAAGCTAGTCCTCTCCTTGAACAACTTGACTAATATAGCAGAGCTCTATGAAAGAGCACGGTACTGCCAGAATGCCTTCAAGGACGCTACGTTCTCTAGCGTCTTTGATCCTCACAGACCTAACAGGCCTCCACCTCGGAAGCCTGCAGTGCCAAATTCTCCCAGCACAGGTCCGACTACTGAGGGCACGCTCTCTCACGAGCAAGTCAGTACCATGAACAATAACTCGCCCCAGTTTGTGAGGAACCAGCAGCAGTATCAAAGGCCACCGCAGCCAAGCCAACAGGGGTACAGGCAGCAGCAGAACCCCCATTACCAACAGCAGTACCAGCGGCCCCAGCAGCCGAATCAAAACCAGCAACAGCTACAGCAACAGCCGCAACGGCAACAGCAGTATCAGCAGCCCCCTCAGCAGCAGTATCAGCAGCAACAGCCACAGTACCAGCCGCGCGCACCGCCGGCGTACCACAATGTCCCTCCTCCTGGTGACTACAACCAGCAGAGGAGACCTCCAGGCCCGAAAAGGGCAGAATACCCGGCCCTCCCAGAATCCTTGGCGGATATCTTCAGCGCTTTAATGGCAGCCAATGCCTTAGTCTTGCCAAGAGTAAAGGCCGTTTGGCCTCAAAATGCCGATACGTCCAGGTATTGCTATTTCCACAGGCAACCTGGGCATACCATTGACACCTGCTTTCAGTTCAGAGATTATATCCATGATCTCAATGAGCAGGGCGGCATAGACTGGGAGGAAATGAAAAAGTACATAACAGCCCTGAAGGCGAGGAGACCGCAGCAGCAGCAGCAGCAAGCAAGACCACCGGCACAAGCAGCAGCACCACCCAACATGGGTATAGTGCAGAATCCACTCCCGGAGCATCAGAACCAAAACCAGGTTGCTCCCATTCTGACGAACAGCCAGTCTGCGGCTGGTCGTGGGCAGCAGTGGAGAGTAGAGGACTCTTCCTCTCTTTGTTCAACGGGTCACGTTCAAAGTACCGCAGAGCGACCACCACGGCGCACCATCCACATACCAAGGCCACAACCCGTTACCATCACCCCTATACCCACACCTACATACCACTCACCCACACCCAATAATCCATTACCACTACCCACCTTCCTTAGGCCCATTACGCCCCGCACCACTACGCCTCCATCATATAGCCCCCCGCAAACCAATAACGCGCCCCTCTTACCATCTAGACCGCTATTACGCGTACCATTCCCCACTTCGCCAACCGCTTACCCATCCACCATCCAACCCTCTAGGCCTTTAATCCGCACTGCGCTATCACCACCCAACCCTACGCCATCACCTACATACCAACCCTCTACGCCATCCGCACCATCCAACTCTGCGGTACTTAAGGTGTCACCCGGATCCTCCACGGTTGAGGAACACGCGCTCCGGAGTGGAAGGATTTTCAACAAGGTCTTCCCTCAGTCCACAGTCAGAGACGGCCCATCACAGCCGACTGAGGAAGCCCACAATGAAGAGAGTGCACCAGGCACTCAATACGACCTGTTGAAACACCTGGATCGGACACCGGCACGGATCACTATACTCGAATTAATCAAAAGATCCAAGAGTCACCAAGAAGCTTTAATGGAATATCTGCAGAAGGTGATGGTCAATGAAGACGTGCCGGTAGAGAAGATTGCAGCACTACTAGTTCCTCAGGGGGATCAGCCCTCCATAACATTTCATACATCGGAACTAGCACCGCCAGCAGCCAGAAGCATGGCCCTGAGTATCACGGTCAATATCTGTAAGAAGGCCGTGGATGCATGCCTGGTCGACACAGGGGCTTCGATCAATGTTTTACCTCCGAAGACCCTGGAGCTGTGCGGTGTGCCCAAAGAGAAATGGCTGCCCAGCCCCATCTCAGTGACAGCATATGACAATTCTACCCGTTCCCCTCTGGGAATGGTTTATTTAAAGGTGGAGCTGGGCCCTGTAAGTCATGCAGAGGTCGAATTTCACATCCTGGAAATCGATCCTTCCATAAATGCCATTTTAGGCCGTCCTTATATTAAAACTCTTGAGGCGATTCCTTCTACGAATCATCAATGCCTCAAGTTTCCTTACAAAGGACGAATAATTAAAGTAACGAGCATGCCGATCCTTGCTGCTGCTCATTCCTTGAACATTAAATCTGTTGTTTTACCTGGCCGACAACCTTTTCTGTCGGTATTACAGGTCTACCGTCCAGTAGCTGATCCTCTGAAAGCCGCTACTATTTCTCCATACCCATTAAATGCTATCAAAAGGGGGAAGTGCATGAGTACCCCAGGATGGAGGATTATGATGAAGAACGGCTACGAGCCTGGGAAAGGTCTGGGCACACAATTGCAAGGCAGGACCACTCCTGTCAGAAATCATCGAGCAGCACCTGGAAGTGGTCTGGGCTATAGGCCAATAAAACTGAAACAAAATCCGGTTCAGAAAGCAGAGATCGAACAAGGCCCGAAGATCTGGAAGGCAATGTCCACACCACCCAAAGAAGGCCGAGAACCCCTAACATGGACCCTGTGTACGCACTTCGTGAAAGGGCCCATACTTAGCTATGACAATACGGTAACCATTACTTCATGTTTTGACTTCCATGATATATATGGGAGGGATTTGGCCAGACATTGCTCTGAACTGCTTACGTACCAATCCTTGGAGGCTCTGCGGCCTATGAAAAGGAGGAAATTTCATGACCCTGAATGTGAATGGTACAGGTGGTTTGATCTGAGGGACCTGTACATAGCACTGAACAGACTATTCCTGGATCCTGCAGAACCTAAGTGGCCGCCGCAGATTGATGAACTGATTGAAAGCCCTGGTGCCATATTTGACAAGCGGATACTGCTATCTGAAGAAACTGACGAAGGGGAGCCGGATGACCCATATCAAGCTGGTTACACAACAGATCTGCTATGGAGGGGGACATATCCTTCACATGTCTTCACGCTCCATACTCTTTTTCGTACACTTCTCTTGACCCCGACTTGGTCGCGGGTCATAATTGAAGATATTCCACGGGCTCCGCCCGTCATGATTACTCTGTCCCCTCGGGACATTATACCACAACCTCCTCTCGATCTAGAGAGGTTGTATGATCTGATCTGGGACATATTATTATATGATCCCCCTAATCCTCTGGCCTTGGTGCCACTTCCTCCGTCTGATTCTCCTCCCATTAGTATTCATTCTTGCTTTACGTTTAATTCTTTCATTTTCCAAAAAAAAACGCCAATTTGGCAACAAATTCTTCCCAAATCCTCATTGAGGAAACATCTTACTTGTCCGATTGCACCCCGCCGCGCGGGTCCTTCGGTCAAGATTCTCTCCTAGATTTACTCTGTCCCTCCCCTCGGGAGGATTCTCTTGTATTTCCACTTGTATCCCAGGATTTTCATCCTGCTTCGTCTTCGTTAGGTTATGATAGTGAGTTTAGTGAAGTTAGGCAGTCTAATTTTAGTCAGATTAGTCAGGTTAGGAAGTCTAGGAAGCCTAAGGGTAGGCAAATTCCAGATAGATACCTCCAGGACTTAGCTGATAAGTGCTCTTCTTGTTCTTTAATCCCTCAGCTTTTAGAAAATCCAATTCAGATGCCAGAAGATTGTATGAACGATGAGTTAGTTAATGATGGGTACGGGGTATATGAATTAGTGCATGAAAAGGACCCCATTGTTGAAAATGAGGAAGATGACGAGGACGCGGCTGAGGCATATGCCAGTGGAGTAAAGAGATTCGATGAACCCTCAGCTGCCGTAGAAGAGCCCACCAAAGAAATTAATTTAGGGACTGAAGACGAACCTAAGGTTGTCCTCGTCAGTAAAAGTCTTTCTATAGAGGATGAAAAAGCAATGGTACAAGTTCTCAAGGACTATAAGGACACTTTCGCCTGGAGTTATGAGGATATGCCGGGGTTAGACTCGTCTTTAGTTGAACACAGATTGACATTAAAGGAAGGAGCTAGCCCGGTCAAACAGAAATTAAGGCGATTCCACCCACAAATGGCTTTAAAGATGAAGGAAGAAGTCGACAAATTACATAAAGCCAAATTTATTAGAGTTGTCCTTTATCCACAATGGGTGGCTAATATAGTCCCGGTTATGAAGAAAGACGGAAAGGTCAGAATCTGCATTGACTTCCGCGATTTGAACCGGGCGTGTCCTAAAGATGATTTTCCATTGCCTCATATTGATGTACTCATCGATAATACTGCTGGCTATGAGACGTTATCATTTATGGACGGATTTTCAGGATATAATCAAATTAAGCTGGCAGAAGAAGATCAAGAGAAAACATCATTCACTACACCTTGGGGAACATACTGTTATGTTGTCATGCCGTTTGGATTAAAGAATGCTGGAGCCACCTATCAAAAGGCCATGATGGCAATATTCCATGACATGATGCACATAGATCTGGAAATGTATGTGGATGACTTATTGGTTAAATCGAAAACAAAGGCTGAGCACGCCAAAGTTTTGGCAAGGGTATTAGAGAGGTCGAGAGAATATCAGTTAAAGATGAACCCCAAGAAATGTGTATTCGGGGTATCTTCAGGAAAATTGCTTGGATTCATTGTCAGCAAACGGGGAATTGAGATCGATCCTAACAAGGCGAAGGCTATCAGAGAAATGCCACCTCCTAAAAACTTGAAAGAGTTAAGAGGATTAATCGGGAGGTTACAATTTATTCGTCGTTTTGTCTCCCAGCACTCACAAAGGTGTAAGCCGTTTTACGAGCTTACCAAGCCAGGAGTCAAATTCGATTGGGACGATAAGTGTCAGGAGGCATTCGATGGATTAAAGAACTATCTAGCAAGTCCTCCTGTTCTGAGACCACCATCTCCAGGCAAACCATTGATACTTTACATTTCAGTCCTGGATGATGCTGTGGGGGCTGTCCTAGCACAAGAAGATGGAGAAAGAAAAGAGAGGGCAGCCTACTATCTCTCTAAACTTCTCAACCCCGCTGAGCAGAGATATACGGCGATGGAGAAAACATGTGCAGCATTGGTTTGGGTTGTGCAGAAATTGAAGCATTATTTTCTGGCCCATGAAGTTCATCTCATCGCTAGGATGAATCCAATCAAATTCCTTCTGGAGAAATCTGTTCTTACTGATAGGTTAGCACGATGGCAAAGCTTTCTATCTCAATTCGACATCATTTATATTCAGCAGAAAGCGATCAAGGGCTATGCCATAGCAGAACATCTAACTCATCATCCCCTTCCTCGATTTGATCCAGTGCGATCAGAGTTTCCGGATGAGGAACTGATGTCCGTAAATCAAATCAGAGATGATATGTGGACTCTGCATTTTGACGGAGCTTTGAATTCTCATGGAAAAGGGATCGGTATTGTTCTGTTATCACCTGAAGGTATCACCATTCCACAAGCCTTTCAGCTTGATTTTCCAGTTACCAACAATATAGCTGAATACGAGGCACTTCTTGCTGGCCTCGAGGCTGCTCATTTTCATGGTGCTACCAAACTCAGGATTGTAGGTGATAGCCAGCTGATTCTTCGTCAAGTGCTGACCAAATATCGAACTCTCGATCCCAAGCTCAAGCCTTATCAAGAACTTACTTCTGCTTACTCAAAGCTTTTCATGAAATTGATCTTTGTCCATGTCCCTAGGAATCAAAACATCTTAGCTGACGCTCTAGCTTCACTCGCATCTTCTCTTGATTTTCCAATCAGCAAGCAATCCGAATCAATCATAGTTCATAGGCGTCTTTCACCCGCCGTGAAAGATCCTTCATTCCTTAGAACTAAGGAAAAGTTGCTGAAGAAAGTCAGGGATGGAGATATCATTGAAAAAAGAGAAATCATGTTAATGGAGCTGTTAGAAGAGATGGATGATGAACAGAAGCCATGGTATTATGAAATTGCAAGATATTGTGAAGATCAATCGTATCCTGAGGAAGCTACAACTGAGGAGAAGAGAGCTATCAGGAGAGTTGCTCAAAGATATACCCTAGTTGGGGGAGCATTGTATAAGAGAGGTTTTGATGGAGTTCTTCTGAGATGTCTAGACGAAGATGAGCTTTGGAAGGTTATGGAAGGAGCTCATAGTGGAGTTTGTGGTGGCCATGTCAATGGACAGATGCTAGCAAAGAAGATCCTTAGACAAGGATTTTATTGGCCAACCATGGAAGAAGACTGTATAGGATATGTTCGTAGGTGTGCTAAGTGTCAACTTCACGCCGACAAAATTCATTCTCCTGCATCTTCACTCCATCCTGTTTCTTCCCCATGGCCTTTCTCCATGTGGGCTTTCGACATTATTGGACCTCTTGGTAACCCAGATTCCGGCATCAAGCAAAAATCTTTCATTCTCACGGCAACAGAATACTTCACCAAGTGGGCAGAAGCTGAAGCATACGTGGAGATCAAAGCATCAACCGTCTGCAAGTTCATCATGAAGAACATCATCACCCGATTTAGAATTCTAAGCACCATCGTCACCGACAACGGACCGCAGTTCGTGTCACAGGAATTAAATGACCTCTGTAACAGGTATAAAATTGCATTGCATCATTCATCTCCTTATTATCCGCAAGGCAATGGCCAAGCAGAGGCAACAAATAAGACTTTGATAAAAATCATCAAAAAGACGTGTAAATCTAACAAATTTGCAGATTGGCCAGAAAAATTGGTTGAGGCTCTATGGGCCTACCGAACTTCAATCCGCACGCCTACTGGGCAAACTCCTTATTCCTTGACATTTGGAATGGAGGCGGTAGTTCCATATGAGATCCTTATACCGTCATTAAGAGTACAATTGAATAAGGAATTTTCCATTGATGAACATCGTTCAGCACTCCTTGCTCAATTGGAACTTTTAGACGAGAAAAGATGGTCAGCTGCTAATCATGCAAAAGTTTATCAAAACAGACTAGCACGTTTTTATCAAAAGAAAGTTATTGAACGTAAGTTCAAAGTCGGTGAAATGGTTGTCAAAAGAATTTTTATAAAACCTGGTGATCCGCGTTCTAAGCTCCAACCCAACTGGGAAGGACCTTATGTTGTATCGCACGCTTTTCCTGGTAATGCTTATCGTCTTGTTAATGCAGAAGGAGAAGAGCTAAAACATCCCTGGAATGGTTTACATCTTAAGAAATACTATCCTTAGGTTAAAGAGTCGATCAGTATGGTACAAAGACCAGTGGAATCAGAAAATTTATAAACTCAAATTTCCTTATCAGTCTGGATAACTTAATTTCAAGCCCATTACTGCACACACTAACACGTTTGATTCGTGAGTAACAAGAGATGACAAGTCCTAAAGGATATCAAAAGCTTGACCAAAAGTGTAAAGTACAAATCATTCTTTTTGAAACAAAATTCTGTTTTATACTCGGCCCATGATGTCGGAACGAGGCTTAGATTAGACTACCAAGAATACCCGCCATCTTAGTAGGAGGCCGTCATGAAAAAAAAATGGGAGAGATCCGTCCCAAAGAAAAGAAAAGAAGAAGAATAGCAAAAGCAAGGCAAAAGCCAAATGTCAAATCAAAAGGGCATTACATTACAAACGTTACATCAAGGCCATGAAATGAAACAAAAGGGAACGTAAGGTCGATAAATACCCCGGAAAGAAAATGACCGAACCCCAACGGATATTAGGGTAGGAAAGGGACATCTTTTTAAGTCTCTGGAACCTTCTCATGGGCTCTCTAAACTTATTCATCTTTTCTTTCTAAAGATGTGTACTCCAAACTTAAGGAATGGCTTAGATTGACTAAGGGTCAAATCATCAAATGGGATCACGAATGGAAATACAAGTTCAAACACGATGGGTTTAAGTTAAGTTGTTAAAGAACAATTTGGAAATTAAGTTAATAAATGAATATGATCTTTTGATCCAAGTACCATGTTCTTTTAGTCAAAAAAAAAAAAAAAAAAAATACATATGTCAAAAATCCAAAAAAATACATATGTCAAAAATCCAAAAAACAATACATATGTCAAAAATCCAAAAAAATACATATGTCAAAAATCCAAAAAAAAATGTATGTCAAAAATCCAAAAAATACACAAATCAAAAATTCAAAAAAAATACATATGTCAAAATTCAAAAAAAAGTATATATTCCAAAACCCCAAACAAAAATGAATATTTCAAAACAACAAAAAAAATTTCAGTTAGCATCTGCTTGTTGCATTTAGTGTGTTTCATCCTTTTATTTTCAGTAAGCATCTGTCTGCTTGTATGTTGCATTCTGCTTAAGTTTGATTATTCTCATTACCTTTGTTAAATAAAGGCTATGCCCCTTGACCATTTATTGAAGAAAAGATTGATTGACCATTTATTTGGTCAGGCAAGGGGCTAAGCCTAAATGGATACTTAACCTGTTTGTTAAGTGTGTACAGGATGTGAGATAAACACAAGAACACAAGATTGGAGCCAAAAGTTTCATATATATATATTATCAAAAGGAGTTTTTTTTGTACATGATACATGAAGAAAAGAAGATACATGAGCCTTCAAGGCTGGCTCTCCCCTCCGCCCTCGTCCAACTGGCTCTGGGCCTCGTCAGGTGCATCCGGTGCTGGCTCTCGACTAGGAGGTGGAGGTGGCCCCATCGCACTCGGACCCGCCTGACCAGAGGACACGGCAGCACTGGCGGTGAAGGCACTGGTCAGACCGCGCTCTTGTGCACGCTGTCGAGCACGCCTGTACCTCTCTTCCACACTCCAGCGCTCATGCTCCGCAATGCCAAGCTGGACCCGAAGAGCGGATATCTCAGCATCCATCTTCTGCCGCTCCTGCCTTTCCCGCTCTCGCTCCTCGTTGATGACTTCCAGGCGGGTCTGGAGGCGCGCAAGATCTCCAGCCGAAAGTCGGGCCACCTGCTCCTCTAAAGCCCGGATCCGCTCTGCATCAGCCTCAGCCCGAGTCGTTGTAGCACAGGCATCCGCTTCAGCCCTCTGAAGGGCTTCCTGAAGCTCAGCAACCTGAAAGGAAGTCTTTTTAGTTCAAGGCAATCAAGTAATCAAATAATTAATTCAAAAGTTGAAGAACTTACCTGAGCAGCACGGTCCTCCTCCGCTAGAGAAGCCCGGTGGATGGCAGAGGCGAGCTGACTCTGGAGGTCAGCCATGGCAGCATCATGAGCAGTGGACGAGGAAGACGAAGCTCCATGGGTAGGAGGAGCCGCCTGGGTGTAGACGGCTCGCTGCACCGAAAGACAACTATCAGTGGTTAATCGCCAAAACAATTAATTAATTAAAACATGCATTCATATTCATTCATACATACCAGGTCATATAACTCCTTCTGGATTTGTTCTAGCTGGGCCTCCGCATCATGTAGGCGGGCCCGGAGGTCGACGATGACCGCATCACGCGCATCCTGCATGTCATACATACATTCATTCACAAATATAAATCAAGATAATAATAAAATTAAAGACGCATGAATGCATACTTACATCGAGTGGTCGGAGGAGCCGAAGCTGATCGGCGTAGTGGGCCCGGTACTGCTGGAGGTAGGCCTCGCTACTCTCCGCCCGTGACTCCACTCTGACACCCCGGCGATGCCAGTCTTCATATTGCTCAGGAAATTTTGCTCGCCAATCAGTGAGGGCTTGCTTACCCCTCATGCTCCTTCCTACACCCTCCGGAACCTCCTCGTCGATCCACTCCTGGTGGAGGCCCAGGGTCCTCATCACTAGCCGGAGGTGGAGGGGCTCGATCTCATTGAGGCAATGTACCCACATCTGCCTCCCAAACCGCCTCCTGCCAGCCGTCACCCACGGCTGACCCTCCTCATTCATGCCCAGGTATGGGCGCCAAATCACCTGCATATAGGTTAGATGCATTCATAAATAACTTACATTTAATGAATGAAAGATTGTATTTAATGAAATTGAACAAGTTAAAAGTTTACCAGAAGTTCTGGATAATCCAGAAACTGACGGCGGAGGGCCGTCAGCTGGTGATGCTGTGGAGCCGTGTCCACAATCGGCTGCCAACGGCAGGCGAAAGGGACGGCGTTTGGGCGAACAATCCTCGCTCTGCCGAGCGGGAAGTAGTAGTAGCTCCACACCTGCATTCATGAACATATAGGTTAGAAAAAAAGCATCATATCATATTGCACTGCATATAACAAATAATTAAACAATTTAATACCTGAAGAAATGGCGAGAAGCCACTGATGGTAGTCTCACGGTCCGGCGTGACCGCGGATAGGTCGGCGAAGAGGTGAGCCAGAAGGGCTGCACCCCAGGCATACTCTCCTAGCCTATCTAGGTCATCTAGCAAGTAAAGAAATCTACAGTGGATATGGTCGCCCTTCGTACCGAAGAGCAACCTACCGAAAAAGAAAACTAGGAAGACCCTGAGCTGTCTATCTACCTCTTCTACTTGCCCAGGATCACTACAGTAGACTGAGAAGGATGACTCTGCTAGCCTATCCCTGAACTCCTCCCGGGTCTCGTCAGACCGACGCCGGGGCTAATCTAGACCTAGGGCTGCCTCTACCTCTACTCGAGGAACCATCCTAGACTCCCTGCCTAGGCTAGATACCTCTATCCCTAACAAAGCCTCTGCCAATCCCTGGTAGTTGGGGTAGGTCACCCCGCTCACAGGTCGGCCCTCTACCCGAAGGCCAGTAATCCTAGCCACATCCTCTAGGGAGGGGACCATATGCCCCCATGGCATTAGGAATGCCCGACTCTCTGCATGCCAACGCTCCCTGAGCGCCTGCAGCAGGACCAGATCAAGCCAAAATGGCTCAATGTCCAGTACCTCGCCGAATCCCATCCGGCGCAAGCGTGCCTTCTGGAAGTCGGGGAGCCCCCTATAAGCCCCTACTACTAGGTCCCATGAGATTCTGGCCCTCATCACTCCCTGCAAGCAGACATAAAAATAAAGGTCAATAATGAATAAAAAAAAAGGGAAATCAGTTCTGTTTTGAAACGCGTCAGCACACGCAGACGTGTTTTAAAACACGTCAACGTTCATTGACGCAATTCAAACTCTTTATTCCTAATTAAAAATCCGGAATTTATATTGAAAGACGTCAGCCCAAGGAGACGCCTTTTAAAAGGCGTCACCTGGTCTGGACGCCTTTCAAGTCCAGATTCCGGATTCCTTCAAGAATCCCGTTTTCTCCCCTCTTTTCTCATCCATTCATCCCACAGAGATCTTACCGTGTGGAGGTCGCCCTCCTCTTCTTCTTCTACCGCCATGGGTGCCGGTGGAGGGAGTTCCTCCTCCAAGAAAGCCACCGCCTCCGCAAGGGCCGCCGGAACCTCCTCGGGAGCTTCTTCTTGCCTCCGCCTCCTCTTGGCTATGACCTTCGTCTTCCCAGAACCTTCACCACGCTCCATAACTTGAGAAGAGGGTAAGATCGCCGGAGCTCGGAAATCGCCGCCGGAGAGAGGAGAGGAAGAGAAAGATTTTGGAAAAGTGAGGAAGAAAGGGGGCCTTCGCGGATCTGTTAACGAAAGGCTGAAAGGCGTCGACTCAGGTTGACGCGTTTTAGGGCGCAAAAGTTGAGGTGGCACTGACAGAGGTTTGAATTTGAATGAAAGACGTCTACACAGGTGGACGCGTTTCAATCTTTTCGTCAGAGCCGTACAGAGGAAAATCCTGAAAGGCGTCGTGTTGTGTGGACGCTTTTCAGAGAATTAATCATAGAATTAATGACAGAATCCTGAAAAAAGTAGGAGAGAGAGTTTAAAGGCGTCAACATGTGAAGACGCGTTTTAGGTTTAAATCCGGTTTTTGAGGGTTAAATTGAATTTCTGAAAGAGAATTATGGATAAAAGGCGTCAACATGTACAGACGCGGTTTAAGCTTTAAATCGGGTTTTTGAGGATTAAATTGAATTTCTGGAAAAGAATTATGATTGAAAGGCGTCAGCTCCTGAAGACGCGTTTTACCTTTTTAAATTTAATTTATAGTTGAAAGGCGTCTGTCTGACTGGACGCTTTTTACATTTAACAGAACCCGAACTGTTGAATTTTCAGGAAAAATCAAGTTTTCTCTAAAGGAAAAATCATGTGCATTTCACAGGAAGTTGAGGAAAGGTTTTGAGGCATAAAAAAAACTTCTTTATTCAATAAAATTCTTTATTACATCATGAACAAAGAGAAATGGGACATTCAAGGAAGAATTTCATGAAGACCTTTAAGATAGGGAAATTTCAATCCTTTATCTCTATCTTTAGAGGATCTTACACGGTAACTGAAGCCAAGGTTCCATAGAGTGGTAATGATTTGTACGGCTTCATAGTCTTCGTCGGATTCCAAGTCGCGCTTCTTAATCGGGAGTGTGGGAGAGAACTCGGGGAATTCACGACGGCCCAAGCTAAGTTGAGTAAAGCACCGATGTGGATTGTACAGCACAAACTCGGTGGCTCCAATCAATTTAAGGTCTGCTCCTGCTGCACGGCGCACCCACACAGGTTTTTCAACCAGAGCAAGTGGAGACGAGTCGAATATGTCGGACGTCATGAGCTTTAAATACTCTCTCCAATCGGCTCGGGTCTTGAGTTTTGGAACCTTGTTAACCATATACTCATTGAACTTTACAATATTAGCTATGCAATGAATTGGGCTATTCAAGTAAATCTGAGATGGATTCAAAGGCCTTTTCTTACTGTGCTCAAATTTGAAGTGAAGTTCAACCCATAAGGCGAAGAGTAGCATACATCCATAAGGAGGACGGCCCACAGACGCTGCAGAAAGCCCACTATAAAGATATGCTAAGAGAGCAGTGCTAATGGATTTACCTTCGAAGATTGCGCATATGGCACTAACTTGGTCATCTTCTAAGATGTTATCCTGCGCAGAGAAGAATAAGGCACCGGCTAGGCATGTAACTAAGGCTTTTGTTACATCCTCCGCTTCATCCTCTCTTAGATCATCAATTTCGTACAGCGTCCACTCGGCTAGCTTGGTGAGATTGATCCCCTTTTTAGTAAGACATCCTTTAGCTTCTGAAGGATCTTTCATAATAGATGTCAACAATTGTTGATCGGTGATTCTCTCCTTCATCAAAGCTATCTTCTCTTTGTTCTCTTTGGTCTTTGGGAGACCTAAAAGAAGCTCCGCCTCCTCCAGAAGAATCGTGCACTCGAAATCTTGGAAGAAAAACGTGTGAGTTTGGGGATGCCACCACTCGATCAAGGCACCCATAGCCGCCCAATCTGCGTTCGCGCTCTTGTAATGCTTGGCAAGCACTACAAGACCTTGAAGATTCCACTTGGATATGAACACTTGCATGGAAAGCTTGATGCTTTTTGCAAGTTTACGAATCCAAGGTAAGGAGGTGAACTTCCTTGGGCCAGGAAACATGGGATAGTTCTGAAAACCAAAAGAAAAGATGAAGAACATGATGAGGAACGCGAAGAACATGATGAAGAACATGAAGAGAATTGAAAAAGAAGTCGATTGAACTTACTTGGAGATTGGGATTTCTTCCATTAAGATGATTCTCCACATCAGAAAACTGCTCCAAAGACATCTTCATCTTCTTGCTTGAAGAATTCATACACCCTTTTTCGGAGTTCCTCCTTCTTGAAGCTAGAAAACCTTGGAAACCTTGGAACTTTGAAGAAACCTTGAAGAAAACTCAACTTTTGATCTTTGGATTGTAGTGGGATGGCTTGGGAACGACCTAAGGGTGTTTATATAGACAGCATTGCGATCCTAAGAAGACTTTTCCGGATTGGAAAAGAGATGTGCATTGATAGAGTTGGAATTCGAATGGAGAACAGCCAGAAACTTGTTTCTGTGAGCAAAAGGCGTCGAGGATAAGCGACGCGTTTCAACTTTAAAAGGCGTCTGCTCGACACGACGCGTTTAAGATCTTTATATGATTTATCCGAAATTCTATGGGTTTTGATGTTTAAATTGAATATTTGTTTGGATCTAATAATTTTGGTTGCAGGAAATTTAAGAAAATTCGAGTAAAGCTGGAAATGTCAAGAAGATCCTATTGCGGGAGTCAAGAAGTCCTGACCGTGGCTAAAAAGACGGTTATCTCTACCCTTGTATTATTTTATGTAATTGATTTGCATTTGCATTACTATATGATAAGTATGTATTAGAGCATATCAAGGACCTTGTGGTTTTGATGAAACTGGAATTTGAGTTCCCCTTCAACAAAAACAGTGATAATTCCAGAGAATTCTTAATCGCATGGATAGGCCGTTGGATTGTTAATTAGTGAGGACGATGGTTCCACTTTTGTGAAACGGTGCGTGGATAAACGAGCTCCGGCTTAGCACTGAATTACAAGAGTTGATGTCTTGACTCATTAATGACGATTTAACAATATTATCCTTGATTAATTTATATTTTATTTGACTTTATATTTTTTCTTTTAACCCAGCATGCATCATGTAGGACTTTGAAATCATTGTAGTAAGAATTAATTATTGATTAAGTTTCAGACCATTAATCAAATAACTCAAAACATGATATGAAATATTCCATTCTGAATTGAGTATCTTGATTATCTTTGAGGTTCGTTTGAAGATATCCTTGGAATTTTATCCTTGATTGGATTCTTTATCCAATATTTCTTGTTTTCTTTTAAGATCCATTATAGCTGCAGCACGTCCACATTGGCTGGCAAACGCTCCCCATGATGAAACCTGCAGTGTCTACGACCTGGGGTACTTCCCACTCCGAGGAGGTTGATCGACCTTATTTTATTTCCTTGTCTACCTCATCCAGACAGGATTGATTCCATTAATTTCGTTGAGCTATCTTCATTGATGATTTTGAGAAAAATTCCAATCATGTGATGTTAAGAGCGTGTCTCATCACACCTTGGCATCACCTTTTCAGTACATTCCATTTCATTTCACTCCCTTGCAAAGACGATGCCAAGGTGAGGCAGCTGTAGACACGCTAATTTTAACGTCATTTCGAGTAAATTTTATATCATATAATAATGCCTCAGAATGGTCTGATATTTAATTATTGATTAATTTTTATTGATATTTTTAAGTGTCGGGTTTAACAGACATATTTTAAGTTAATCAATTGAATTGATTTCAGCTCAAATTTTAGTTAAAATATGCATAATTCTAAAAGGCGTCGACCCATGTGGACGCTATTTAGAGTTTATTCCTATTTTAGCGTTTAAATTTGAATTTTAATTAATTGATTTATTAGCTAAAAGGCGTCCGTGGAGGTCGACGCGTTTTAGGTTTCCTAAGCTATTTTAACTTCTCTTCCGGATGTTTATCCTTATCTTAATTAGTGTAAAAGACGTCTACATAGGTGGACGCGTTTTAGCTAATAAAGGTAAAGATAAGTTTTCCCGGATATTTATCCTTATCTTAATTAATCTGAAAGGCGTCAGCCATGGTGGACGCGTTTTAGATAATTACAGATAAAGATGAATTAATCAGTATTTATCCGTCGATTAAGATAGATAAATCCTAGATTTATTCTATGTTAATCGCGAACGCAGAAAATGCCTATAAATACATTGCGTCTCAAAGAGTTAAAAAAAAAAAGAGAGAGAGAGAATTAAGTTGAGCCATAGCGTTATAGCGAATTGAAGATCGAAGCAACCACGTCGTAACGCCGGAGCGCTGCCATTTCCAGAAGACGACGTCCCTCTTCAAGATCTTCATCTTTCAAGGCTTCTCCAACTGGGCATAAGTTTTTTCATTTTTGAATTTCATTTCACATATTCATTAGTCTCATCCTCATATTCACTTCATGCAACACACACCACAACATTAATTTTCCAAAACCCATTTGTTTTAAAGGGGTTTCAAAACCATTTAAACAAGTGAGTTGCTGTTTAAACATGTTTCTAATCATGGTTAACTTTGATATTACTTCCACTTAAAATTCTCACCAGTGTTTCTTCATTTCCATTTTTCTGTTTCTCTGTCTCTGCTGCACTCAACAACAACTTGGCATAAATCAAAAGAGGGAAATCAAGCACAAAGCCAGAAGAGCTTCTGGACGATCCTCAACTTCAACCTCAACAGCAAGAACAAAAGAACAAAGAAAGGGCTCTCTTTCTTCAGCCGGCTGAAGGAGGGGAACCAAGGACTCATTCTTCCGCGTTCAAACAGGTAGGCGATCAAATCTCTTTTGAAGCTTTTTAGTTAAAAGTTTCTGGCGATCACTACACTTTAGTTGTTATTTTTAATAGGTTAGTTTACACTAAACAACATAGTTTTTCATATTAATCACACGAGCATTTTCAGCACCTACAGCCGGTACCCCCGAGAACGTCGCCACTCCGCCGGGACGTCGGCCGCCGTCCGGAGGATGGAACGCCGCGAAAGAAGTGGTGGTGGCAGAGGTGAGAGGTAGGGAGGCGTTGGAGTGGTGGGAGAGGAAGAAGAGAAAGGGAATGGCGGAGAGTGGGATCGGAGGAGGCGGAGAGGGAGAGGAGAGAGAGTGAGAGGTGAGAAATGAGGGAAAGAAAGGAGGGCTCGCGGGGGTCATCAGAAACTACCTAAAACGCGTCGAGCGAGAAGGACGCCTATCAGATGACAGGACGGGCCGTACTGACAGCTGTCTGAAACGCGTCGACCACCATGGACGCCATTCAACTGACATGACAGGCACCGTACACTGACATCGCAGGGTGGCAGTCTGAATCGCGTCGTCCATCATGGACGCCGTTCAGACGACAAGACAGGGGCCGTACTCTCGCGGCCCGAAATCCGCCCACGTAGCACCCACGTGGCACAACAGCAATTCGCCTAAATGGCGTCCACCTATCAAGACGCCGTTTGAAAGGCGTCGTGATCCTCCGACGTCATTCAGAGGAAATTCTCCAGACCCCGCAAGGTCCGACCCAGGGGATCCGGCCCGAAACCGACCCGAAACCTCAGTCCTTATACCTAGAGAGAGGGTCACTTGGTGTACCCCAGGGTATAGCTAGTATTGGTGTAAGAGTGGTACATTCGAAGTGTCACTCGTGGCTGGAAGGAGCATAACCACCTAGAGCTAGATAGGTCGGAATAGCCAGCGTGCTATCCGAGAGGTTGTTGTTCTATCCCAGCGGGTCAGTGTTTTCTGCGTTCGGCTGCGTGGTTTGTGTGTTTAACCGAGACATTGATTGTAGACTCCGTGGTGGAATGGTTTCAGAATTATGCATGTTGCGTTTACAAATGCATGCGTTTTATATTGGAATTTGAGAATCTTTGGGAGTTGTGTTTACTGCTTTACTTATTTAATTGTTTATATTTGTGTTGTTGCACTTGTGCGTGCGTGAGTGGGTGGTGGGGATCGGAGGATCCCTACTGAGTCTATTTCGATGAGACTTACCCTTGCGGTTTTCAAGTGAGGGTTCCAGGTAAGTGTAACGTGGAGGGCTTCGTCTCGGATTGCGCGCCAGCAGCTACTGTTCTGGAGTATGCTCCGATGTAGTTGTTATTTTATTTTCAGGCTTGTACACATAATTATTTCTTTTTATTTGGAATATGTAATTATTTGCTGAGTCAAGTTGAAATGTAATAATTTTTAATTCATGCACTTCCTTTACAATTCGATGTGATGTGGAATGTTTAGCTTAATTTATCATTTATTTCTCAGACTTATCGACATCTTAATTTGGTTTCGAATTTTAATGATTCGGTACCCATTTAGTAATCGGATCTCCGATTATAAGGTGGCGGGTCGTTACAGAGGGCATACACTTTGAGGGGTTATCAGACATAGTTATTTGAGATAGAGAAGTTAGATGCATATGCTGCATCTTATTTGGAGGAGTTAGGTACTATATGGTCAAGATGTCAATTCAAGGAGAAGGCGAGATGCATTTATCATACAAACAATCTCGCTAAATCATTCAACAATTTCATTGGAGAGACTCCAGTATTATCGATGGTTGACATGCTTGATGCAATTCGGCAAAAAATCATGATGAAGATGGATTTTCATCGTAGACATGCCCTTAGGTGGAAGGGTGCTTCGGTTCCACGTACTGCAGTCCATGTGGTGCAATTTCAAAGAATTTGGGAAGATTCATCGTTAGATTTTCTTCAGATCATAGGACTGAGGTAAGGGGACCATATGATAGGGCCGATGTGAAGTTGGATGACAGAACTTGCAGTTGTAGGAAGTGGCAGGCGAGTGGATTGCCATCTCAGCATGTGGCAGCAGCAATAACAATCGGAGGGCATTACGCCTTGTAGACTATGTTGATCCATATTATTATGTTGACACATATAAGAAGGCATATGCGGACCCAATCTACCCATTGCCAGACAAAAATTTGTGGGTTTCTATTGAAGAAGATCATGTCCTCCCACTACGTTGTAGTGGACCACGAGGTCGTCCACGGAAGAAGCGGATCCAAGCTCCAGATGAGAAACAAAAGAGATTCCACAAGTGAACAAGATGCAAGCAGTATAGACACCATAAGAATACATGCAAAGAACCTCTCCCAACACCTTCATCAGGAGTTGGATTAGGAGAAGAAATGCCATCTAGGGGTCAAAAGTAAGTACCCTTAGTTTTTTAAAGTTTCACATTTTATAAAGTTTTCTTTAATTTTTTTCATATCTTGACTACTTAAAATGTAACCAATGCCCTAGAAGGCCTCCCACCATCATTGGCACATCAAGGGGTGTTCGAGGTGGACGACGTGGAAGGACTGGGAGAGCTGACATGGGAGAGGTTGCATCATCAAGTACTACCCAAGGTTGTATGTAGAAACATTTTTCATGCAATTTTTATAGATCTACATATGGTATTTTCTTTATTATAACTTTTTTTAATGCCATTTTGTAAGTGGAGGTCGGAGAGGTCGAGGTCGTCGGCAAGGTAATGGACAACCTCGTACAATATCGGGGAGCACATCTACAACACAGGGCAGAGGTATCATAGATGAAAGCATATTTCTACTTGTATAAATTAGCATATAGTATAGATTATAAAATTTTCTTGTCCATGTCCAAATAAACCCTAATGTCAGTGAACTTAATATGAAGGAAATGGATCTCAATGTCATACGGGGCTGAGATGTTGGCCTGCAATTACCATCTATCACAAGGCATTAATGAAAACATGTTATTATCTCTTATATAGGCAGAGAATCGGGAAGTGGACATGGAGGTGGGGACATACATGTGCAAATGGTCATTAACATGGACTCTCAGTCCTCTTTTCATATCGACTCTCAATCCGTTGTCAACATTGGCACCAGTACTTTCAACTTTCTATGAACATGTAAGTGAATTCATGAATATAAATTGGTCTTTGGTATTAAAAGATGAACTTAACCTTTTCTTTGCCATGTTCATTTATAGGATCACGTGTCAGACTAGATTGGCTTGATGGGTGGATTAAAGATGAGACATTTGAGGTTGGCTTTTAGTGTATCATGCTTGTCTCTTTGTATCCAGCTTTAAATAAGTTTTGGACCTTGTGAACCTTGTGTATAAAGACTGTTTTTTGGTGCATCATGATTGTCTCTTTGTATGAACCTTTAAATGGCTTTTGAACCTTATAAACCTTGTGTATGAAGGTTGTGAACCTTTAAATGGCATATGAGGCTTGCAATTTAGGCTTGTGAATTTTCTAGATCTTGCAATTAAGCCTTTTGAATGGCTGGTTGGATGTGTGAATGAAGGCCCAACTGTGATGGCCTATTTTACATGATTATCGGTTCTTCTTTATTAGCAAGGAAAATTTTATGTGTGAATGAAGGTCCATTTGTGATGGCCTATTTTGCACTATTATCGGTTATTCTTTATTACAGGTTTGTGTATACTAATTTATACTAGAAGTATGATGAACCTTCTCTATAAAGGATGGACTATTTTTACGTTGATAAATTTGATGGCACCTTTTTTTTCCGGTAACGAAGGGTTAACACGATCGGTTAACTCCTTAGGTACCAGCAACTAGGGCTGGCAATGAGCCAAGCCACTCGGGTTTGGCTCGGTTTCGGCTCGATTCAACTCGGTTCGAAATCTCAAACGAGTCAAGCTCAAGTTTAGATTAAAGCTCGAATAACTTAATGAGCCGAACTCAAGTTTACTGTGACTCGGCTCGTGAGCTCATGAGCCGACCCGATAATTTAGTATATTATTTTATTTTTTCTAAATTAGGTCAAATAGATATATTTACTAAAAGATCTTCATTCTAACTGTGTATCAAATGACCAAAGTTAAATAAAATCTGTCCAAATTTGTGTGACTCGAACTCGAGCCAAGCCGAACTCGAGCTTAACAAAAATGGGACGAGCCGAGCTCGAGCCCATATTTAGAGCTTAAACCGAGCTCGAGCTCAAACTAAGTCTCTTTGACCTGAGCCGAGTCCGAACCATCTAAAACTCGGCTTGGCTTGGCTGATTGCCAGCCCTACCAGCAAGGCACTCTGTCCTCAATGCAGATTCTCAATAACTCAAGTGGGAAATGATCAGATCAGTGAGCTATTTCACTGATGAAGCGAGCTTTGGTGGCCATCCAGGGCGCAGCTTTGTTGGTCGCCGGACCTCATGGATGATGGTCAAATTTGTGATGGATGCCTTCAGGATATTATTCACCCAGTACTACAGCTGCCATGGAATCACCTCAACTACCGTGGAATCACCTCTGACCTACGAAAATATACCCAACTTTACATAATTGGCCTGGGCTATCTCTGATAACGTACCCTGCTCAAGAGTTTCCACTAATAGGGCAACGAGTTGTGGATTAATTCAATTGAAGAATCATGAAGTCCCCATCTGCTACAAAGTTGTGGATTTGTGCAGTTTATAGTGAGTTCAGGGAAATGAGCTTGCAAAAATAGGATACAGTCATTCTTTGCACTGTCAATGGTAAAGGAAAGTATACAAAAGGCCTAAAATAGTGTACGAACATGCTCATTGACGGTTAAGAATTGTAAGACTTCTTTTCTTAACATCCAAATTCTTGCCTATTTTCTAGTACTTAGTAATTTCAAGCTTACATTCAAACTTATTTTCCTAACCAAAACATGAGAAGTATAAGAATTAAAATGCAAAGTAAGACTTTTAAATTGTTCAATTCATGCTCCACCCTTTCGAACTTCTTGACACATTGTTCTTCCATAACTTTCATCTGGTGTTTCAAATCTACGGTGTTATGCCTTGAGTCGCTGACCTATAAGAAGAATCCACAATCATACCCCGGATTAAGTCCATTTGGACATCAATAAAATCACCGTCCTTTTGATATCTCATGGTGTGATATGAATACTTGACAAATGCCTACTCCACGGCGGCAATCAAGTGCTGGTGTACTCGATGCAATCCCTCCACTTGATGCATTTGATGACTACATCAAAATATTACATAAAAAATTCATCATTTATTTAGACAAATATACGAGCATGTTAAATGCATACGTATTAAACATATACCATTTTGGACATAAAGTTAACATATACGTATTTAAATGTACGTATTTAACATATACGTGTTAAATGCAGTCATGGGCGTGTGGACTTGGCGTTGAGGGCGTCATAAACTTCCAACATTAGGAATATATAGAATATTCCCTCGGATCTCCACAGAAGCCAACGACACTTAACCAGATGGGGGTTTTTCTTAAACATTAAAAGATTGTAAGGGTTTCTGTGTAAATAACTAGATAGTAAAGGCATATATGTAATTATGAAAGATTGTAGAAACTTATATGTAAAAAATCCTAAAAGTAAATATAAATATTATAGGGACTAATACAAAATATTGAAAGATTATAGAATTGCAAAATGTAAAAATTCTAAATATTATCATAAAGGTAAGTGCGATGAGAGCCAAGGTTAAATGTAAGGCCAGCATAATGAAAATACTCCAGCTGCGATAAAACCCATAGCTTGTTAACACTGGTCTTTGGACAACTTAAAGGTCGTGTTTGGCGTAGTTTTTAGTTAGAAGTTACTTCTAATTTCCTCATATAACACAAAAAATAGTAGATAGAAGTAATTATATATAATTAGTTTTAAGTAGTTATAAAAGTCAAACACATCCTAACAACTCAAAATTTTCTTTAATTTAAGAAACACCAATTTGGAATTTTTGGTTGGAAGTTGAAAATAATTAAAATACTATGTAAGTGGTTCTCAACACTTATCTTTTCTTAATATTTAAAATAAGTATAAAAATACTTCCAATTAAAAGTTGTGGCAAACATAGACAAAAGAAAGAAAAAAAAAAACCTGTGTATGCCAACTTTGGCTTATTTGCTGCATTTTGTTTTTTATTTTATTTTTTGAAACATAGTACAATGGCTAAGGATCCAACTTAACTACCTGAAGACCTGGGATCGTCACACCACTATGCCGAAGGCGTACGGGCTGCGTTTTGTCATCGTTGGCTGCTGCTATAAATGACATGTGAGCTTTCTTTTAGTAGCCTTTTTGAGTCAATCTATAGGTTAATTTCCAACCAGAAACATTTTGCTTTACCGTGAATTATCTCAAAGGCTGTTCTAACTGTAGACTAGCTGGCTTCACGAGTCCCAAAAGGAGTACTTCGTGTCTTTGACATAGTTTCTAAGTACAGTTATTTTGTGAATTTTTATTTTTGATTGTTTGGAATGATGTAAAATAATGTAAAATAAAATTCTGTCGGGACTTCATCTATCCACTTGACAGTTCAATTCTTTTGTTTTGATTACGTTAGCGATCCACCGTAAATCAAAATAAGAAAATTTTAATATTCTCTTGTTTTGTTTTGCAAATAACCAAATAAATATTCTCTTGTTTTATAATTAAAAATTTTCACTTGTTTTAAAATCGGTAGTTTTGAAACTAGTGAATTACATAGTTTCACATTAAAACAAATAACTCCTAAATAGATAATGAACTCACTTAAATCTCTTTGGCAACTCTAAAATTTTTTTTTGAGAATCCAAGAGATCATTTTGGAGACTCGCAATGTCCTTAATTAGTGTAACTGCAACCTCGTTTAATCGATAGATCAAACGGTGTACAACTTTTAAGACCTGCTGGACTTTGTAGGGATCATGTAATAACGACGGCACATCATCTAATCTGTGGCAGGAAGTATCTATGGAGAGACTGGGAATTAAGATTCTTCTCAGCCTTCCTTTGAAAAGGCCATCTACAAATGATAACCCAATCGCATTCTCATTCCAAAAATAGTGAATGGAGAGTAGGGATGTGCATAGTTCGGTTTAAACTAAAAAATCGAACCGAACCAAGTGATTCGATTCGGTTCAGTTCGATTTGGAATCATATTCGGTTCGATTCGGTTTGACAAAATTGTGAAATTGAACCGTACCGAAAAATCAAATAAACTGATTTTTAAATAATTATATATATTATATTAATATTATATATATAAATATCTTAATATTTTAGTATCATATACATATTTATATATAAATATGTAATTTTAAAATATAATTTGAATATTAAATATATATATATATACATTTAATATGAGTAAAATATAAAATTTCAATTTGAACTGAACCTAACCAAAATATTTTGATTCAGTTCTATTCGGTTTCAAGTGACAATTCGATTCAGTTCGGTTTAAAGAAATTTCCTCTAAAACCAAGTCGAACCGAACCGAACCGTACACATTCCTAATCGAAAGTGCCTTATTATTTTTTACAATGAGGAATGAGAAGTAATTTTTAAGAATGATGCCAAAGATGGTTTTGGAGTTCCCTAAAAAAAAATGTTAAGGACGAGAGATTAACTAAAGTTGTCTAAATTTCAAAACTAATGAGTTGAAGCCTAACTTCTAAATAAAAGTTCCACCAAACGTATCCTTAGTTTCAACTAATGTTGCTTTCTCCAAAACCCGAATTGTGAGGAAGAAATCGGAAGAGAGTGAAAAGTGCTTTGCAGACCTTGCAATACCTGATTTGACCTACTAACTGGACTCAACTTGACCTTTAAAATTGCATACTAAGATCAAACATTTTGAGGAAACGGTTCATGTGAACTTTTTATCAAATTCGGTTAAAATTAAAAAGTTAATCCAAATTTGTCCCAATTTAGTTTGGCCTATATTTTTTAACCATAATATCTTAACCCATCTTAACCTAAGTTAAATATGGATCGTAAAGTCTGAGTTGGAACCATTATGAGTCAGATCAAGTCAAAAGAAACATTTATTAGATTGCACCCGTGATGCACCTCTAATGTTATGCGAATCTACCCAACTCAACTATCGCATCTACCCAGAGAAATGGGGAGGTAAAAGGCTATCTAACGGACTGAATAGTGGCTTTATCTTATTTTGTTCGTTAAGCAATGTATATATCCTTATCTTCATGCATCTTTATCCTTTCTCATGTTGCTCTTAGATGAAAGAAAAAAAAAGCCTACTTCAAAAAGATGAGCATGTATGAGTTCTTTCTAAATAATCTTTATGATTTCTATTTATAAAATATATGACACTCGCGAAAATGAGCTTCGGAAACTAGTGAATATAGAAGGATGATTTAAAAAATATTGTGGATAATGAAAATGTAATTAGATAGGTATATGATTGAAATTTTATTTATAAATGAATGAGAAATGAGAGTCATAAATAAGATACAATCAATAGTTAACATGAGTGACAGAAAAATTGATAATATGATTGCAAAAGGTCAGATTTAGTAAGGATCTAATGTAGATCTGAGACTCTATATCCATTATGTTATCGGCTACAAATTAGAGTTATCCTTTAACGTTTCTATAAGTTAATAATTGGTCACATAATCGGATTCTCATTCTATCATTTGTATTCAATTAAATAAACTTGTATCTATTATTTTTTCCACTATAATATCAATTTATAAACTCCATCTTTCAGCAGACTTATAAACTAATAATAAGTCGAATAATCGTTTGCGTCCCTAATGGACATATAATCAGATTATTAGACTAAAAAAGAAGTGCATTTTATCACTATCTTTATCTATAATTATCTAAATATAAATAAGTTTCTAAGATTTAACTTTTAAATTATATATTTTGTCACCTTTAGACTTAAAAAGAAAATAAAAAATAAACGGATTTTCGAATACCATTCACAATCCGGTACAAAAAGTCACTTCCATGGTGCAACAGCACAAGGCAAAAAGTTGGACCTTACTACTCACGTTTGCTCGTTGTGCCGCACACCGCGTACCCGAACCGATTCGAACCGAGAGTGATCCTCCATTTTAAGCCCACCATCCCTCTTACCAGATGGCAGTTGCTGCCAAGTAGCCATCTCTTTCTCTCTCTCTCTCTCTGGCCGCGGTCTCGCCGCCGCTTCCACTTCCCCACCGCCCTCCTCCGCCGCCGTTGCCACCGTCGCCGCCGCGGCAGCCACAGCCCCAGATCGTGGCGCAAGCAGAGGAGGAGATGTCCTCCCAGCCCGCGGCGCCGGCGCCGGCGGCGCCCTCGCCCCCGTCGAAGCCCAAGGGCCGCGGCTACGCCGTGGAGCTCTACTTCGACCCGGCCCTGGAGAACCAGGTCCTCAAGGCCTGGAACGTCCTCGCCCGCCGCCAGATCAGCTCCCACCTCATCGAGCTCGAGTCCCGTCCCCACGTCACCCTCCTCTCCTTCCCCGCCCTCGACCCCCACCGCCTCCTCCCCGCCCTCCGCTCCTTCGCCTCCCGCCACGACCCCCTCCCCCTCACCCTCTCCTTCGTCGGCACCTTCCCCTCCGGCGACCCCGCGGCCGCTGGCGGCGGCACCGGCGGGAGCGCGCTGTTCCTCGCGCCCACGCCCTCCGCCGCGCTGCTCGGCCTCCACGCCCAGCTCTGCGAGGCGCTGCGGAAGGACGGGGTGGAGGTCGGGGAGGGGTTCCGGCCGGACGCGTGGGTGCCGCACTGCCCCGTGGCGCAGGACGTTCAGAAGAGCCGTATGGCCGAGGCCTTCTGCGTGCTGCGCGACCTGAGGCTCCCCGTGTCGGGGTACGCCATGGACGTCGGGCTGGTGGAGTTCTCCCCCGCCGTGCGGGAGGTCTTCTCCTTCCCTCTCGGGAGCGCGCCCGACGCGTGAGAGGAGGTATGGAGCACTCTTCTTGTGCCCCTAGGGTTTGACATCGGCTGTTACCCGCTTTGTAGACTTGTGTTGTTCTTTTTTTTGGATACATTTCATCTTTCTTTTTTTTTTTTTGGGGGGGGGGGATTATCTATCGACATTGGGATGAAGGGAGTTCTTGTTGGATTATGATATAGACTTTGGTCTTGTTCATCCCTTTTTATTCTCATTTTTTTGGTCTGTTTGTGTATCACTTGTTGTAACAGACTTTAATTTGAGGTGAAAACTAAAATGCAGATGGAAAAAAGTTTCCTTTTTTTTTTCTTTCTAATTTCAGATGGACATGTTGCTGATCTAAGATTTTTGTGTTATGTGAGCTAATATTTTGTGGTGAACCACATCGAGAGTTCTTATCGACCGCGATAGAGATGGAATTTTCTGGTGCTGCTAAAATCTGATAGAAGTAATTCATGGATACGTGTTCAAAATGCATCTGAACACCTATATATGGGTGCTGCCCAATGGATAGGCGTTCTTACTCCTGAAAAGGATAAATAATAGTTAGGTGTTATGTTTTTCTTTTTGGACATGAACTGCTAGCATTATCTGTTTTTTCTCTGCCCTTCTTGTGAATTTCACGATTATGTTTTTCTTCCCTCTGGGGAATGTGCTTGGGATACACATAACGCATGAGTGAAGAGGGCATCGGAGAAGAAGAGTTGAAAGACAACCAACATTTGGAACACACTTGAAATCTTATTGTGATTTCTAAGCATTGGACTTGATCCCTGAACAAGATCTTTATGAAACTTCATGCTAGGGGTGTTCACTATTTGGTTCAACCCGAAAAACCAAACCGAACCGGACCAAATTTTCGGTTCGGTTCGGTTTGAAAACCAGTTCGGTTCGGTTCGGTTTCTAAGCCCCTTCAACCCGTAAAAATCGAACCAAACCGGAATTCCAAAATAACATTATATTAATATTTTTTCGAACTTCGTACCATGCCTAAACCAACAAATTTTCCACCAACCAACCCCTCCACGTACTAGACAACGCAGATCCTGTGCCCCTGTTAACAGTTATAAGGAAACATTAGTTTTTACATCCGCCGATCTCAGACTAAACTTGCAGTGACTCCCTACACAGTGCAGCGCCCATGCCATTCATCTTGGGAATTTTAGTCCGATACCGGACATTTTGTTTTACCTTCTCTGCATAGGGTCTATAAAGGGAAGGGTCACTGTGTTTTTAATGGCTCGCAGCTGGGCCAGTGGCCCAATAAGAGCTTCAATGCTAAATTGAGTTCAGATAAGTGTTTTAATGTCAAACTCAAGTAAGTAAATGGGCTCATTAATTTTAATGAAAATTTTCTCCAAATAAGTCGGTTCAAACCGATCCAAACCGAAGTAAACCGAACATTTTCGGTTTGGTTCGGTTCGGTTTTAAGAGTGAGTCGGTTTGGTTTGGTTTGAAATTTTTTTCCTGTAAACCAAACCAAATCGAACCATGAACACCCCTACTTCATGCTGCAAAGTCTTGGTTCTAGATACCTAATTTGTGATCCAGCTTAAAGCAGCATTCTTAGATCAAGTAACCATGTAGATTCCTGCTATGTTCCCATGTGAACTATGTGCTCGCATCTGACTTCTTTCCAGACAGAATTAAACTTGTTTCCTATATTTTCTCATTCAGTAGATCTCAGGCTCCTGTTGAAGAAAAGGGATGATTCTATTTTTCTTTTGATCCTTTTTTATTTGAAGGAAGTTGCACTTTCTCTTGACCCTATCTTAAATTTTAACTGTGTACCATCCCTGGACCACATGGTTGACAGTATCGGCCGATATCGATACATATTGGCGGGACTGGTACCAAGTAATTGGCCGATACCGGTCTTTGTAGTTAAAAAAATAATAAAATATTATTATTATTATTTTTATTGGCCGGTACCAGCCGATATGGCCAATACCGATACTGATATATATCGGTATCGGTACCCACTGGTACCAGTACCGAGATTGCCATCCTTGCTAGACCAACATTTCCTGATGTTCTCTAGGAAACTGCTGATGCTTCAATGCTTACAGCAATAGCCAGTTGTCTCTTTAATGTCAGTAGTTCTCCATCTTCTATGGAATACACCACATATATGTGTTGGATTCCTTTAGCATTCTTTTTGCTTGGATCCATAGTTGTCAAGGCGGTAAGGCGACCAAGGCATGCTCGAGGTTCTGAACCGCCTAAGCGCTTAGGCGCCCGCCTAGGTGTCGCCTAGGCGTTAACTTCATAATATAATATTTTAATTTAAGATATATATATACATATATATAATATATATATATATGTACACACATATTACATACATACATTTAGATACATATATATATATATACACATTTAGATTTACACACATATTACATACATACATTTAGATACATATATATATATATATACATTTAGATTTACACACATATATATACATACATACATATATATCTATGTATAAATGTATGTATGTAATATGTGTATATGTCTAACTATATAATATATACATACATATATATACACAAATATATTTAAATGTATGTATGTAATATGTATATGTATATAGATGTATAAATATATAGATACATATTTGTATATATATATATGCATATAATATTTTAATTTAAGATATATATATATATATATATATATATATATATATATATATATATATATATAATATACATACATATATATACACAAATATATCTAAATGTATGTATGGAATATGAATATGTATATATATATATATATATATATATATAGATAGATAGATAGATATATATATATACACATTTTACATACATGATACATATATTTAGATGTATACATATACATATATATGCATGTTTGTATATATAAATCTAAATATATGTATGTAATATGTCTATATATATGTATTAGTATGTATTTATATAATTATATGTGTATATATATACATATATGTATATATAAAAAAAAAAAGGGGCAAGAACCCCAGATTTCAAAAATCTGGGCGCCTTGGGCGCCTAGGCAGGCGCCTTGGCGCCTTGGGCGCCTTGGCGGGCGCCTTGGGCGCCTTTTCACATGTTGGAAAGGCGCCCAGCGCCTTGGTGCTTGTGAAAGCGCCTAGGCGACGCCTAGGCGGCGCCTAGGCGAGCGCCTTGACAACACTGCTTGGATCTCATAATTGTTGTTGACATGACCCCACACTTTTGCACTATACTTTATAGTTCAACTACAGAAGACAGCTGATCTAGAGTAATTTTTGTAGAGATGATGTTTATTCGATTATGGAATGTTAATGGGTAATATCTAAGTTTTTGAAACCAGTTTTGAGCAATGAATCTCTTGCTTCAGTGACTTGGGAGGGTGTATAGATTTCCATATCTTTGGTAACGGGCCTGTCTTGGGCTAGTCACTACTCACGAGGAGATAAGAAGTTATGACTTGCCATTTATCAAGTTTCGCATCTAAGAAATCTTCTAGAAGTGAATAATTCACTAATACAATGTAGGGGACTGTATTTGAATTGTGGACTGTCACAATTTTATTAAAAAGATGGAATTTATAAGTGTTGTATAAAAAACTCCCAAAAACTGTATAGAAAAGTACAGTGAGATATTGTGTCACTCACTAATCCCCTAAATATAACAAAAAGGGGGATTGACTAACTTTTATATTACATAAAAGTTTGGCCCATTCCCGCCCCCTCTTACAAGTGAAAGAAACAATCCTGTCTGCATCTTTGGTCTCCTGTTGGAAGATTTTGCACATTCCTTCACCCCAAAGTGACCACAAGGTCACAAGGAGAATCAACCACCATAGAATGAAATCTTCTTTAATTGTCCAGCAGTGGTCCCATCTCATCGATTGTGTCTCCACACTATGGCGCTTCTCAAAGGTCCTCTCCCACACCTCTTGGGAGAAAGAGCATAATGAGAATGAGTGGTGTATGGATTCCTCCTCCCTCACATAAGCAACACATTATTAATGTCCTTCATGAATGAAGCTATCTGATCACAAGTGCACATGTTCCATGGAATATCCTCCTGATGAGGATTTGCACTTTATGAGGATTTTTGGTGTTCCAGATCTGCTTAGGCAATTGTAACTGAGTTCCCCCATCATGAATAAGACTATAAGTTGAGCTGTCTGAGAACTTTCCTCCGGTGGTATCAAAAGGGAGTGCCAAGGTGAGCATGGTGAATATGAGGTGAGGCGAGTCATTGCTTGTCTTTACAAAAAACTATGTGGTCTTGCTTTTTCTTGCTTGTCCTTTTTTTTAAAAAAAAAATGTAGTCATGTTTGTTTTCATTTTTAATTATTCCAAATTGGCTAATGCCTCTTTTGACAACATCTATTGCCCTTTTTGTCTTACATACTGCCTCACTCTTGTTATTTTTAATATTCCCAAGACCATACCATTACTTATATATGTATTGTATGCAAATTGGCCTTTAGTTATTGGGCATGATCGGTGTTCCCTAGAGCCTTACATGTCATTATGTTGGATGTTTTCTTTGTTTTACTTCTATTGCCATTTTCTTCCTTCATGGTGATTTGTGGGAGAAAACGCATTGCCTCAAATGCCTTGGTGCTCGCCTAGGCATTTGAGACTAATGTAAGGCCTTGGTTTCCTCGCTCACCTCTTCCCTTTAACTATATAGCTTTCCCTTACTTCCCTGCCTACACACCCATGCTTCATTCTTGTTAGGATCCAAGTGATATCATATCCTTGGAGTGACTCTAGCGAAATAACAATCTGTGGAATCTCCTTTTCACAGAGGTCTGGCCTGAAGATGGGGCACCAACCATTCCCTCCTGCATATCTGCACCGTTGCTTCAGGGCTGGAGCTTCCTTGCCACTGTCTTAGGAATACCATAAAGAAATTAGTTATAACTAGGGAGACTGTCCAGAATTGATTTGCGAAGACCACTCTACCTCCATTAGGAGGGATAGGGGACTGTAGGCGATTTGTGAATGTGACAGGACTTGCAATCTGGCAGCTGCGCAGAATGATCAATGTATTACCTAAAATGCAACACTTTGTTGCCACTGTAGGCGATTTGTGAATGTGACAGGACTTGCAATCTGGCAGCTGCGCAGAATGATCAATGTATTACCTAAAATGCAACACTTTGTTGCCATACAGATGGAAAGGACTAACTGTGCCATCTACAGAAACTGGAAAGCATGTTTGAAATCCTATAGTTGGTTGTTGAAACTAGATTTATAAGAGGAATGCTAATATACCACACTTTTTACCACCCACTTTGCCATACTCATTGGGAGCCATTTGATCGCTTGATCAAACAGCTATCATTAAGTACACTTGTTGCACAAAAAGTTGTGTCAAAAGTGACTTTAATAAGAACCATCCGATCAAGCGATCAAATGGTCCCTAAGGAGTCTAGGAAAGTGGGCGGTAAGAAGTGTGGGATATTAGCATTACTCAATTTATAAAGAGGATATCTTTTCTCAGCTGGATTTCATTCTTCAATAGGACTTGGTCACATATTATTAGAGATATCCTGGAGGATGGGTTATATATTTTGGAGATGTTGGGATGGGATGAGGTTTTTTTTTGTTTGGGCAAAGGCTTGACACTTAACTCCTTTTCCCTTGAGCAAGTTGGATGTATATAACTTCTTTTTCTCTCATCCCTCCCTCTTCCTTTTCTTTCTTCCTTTATTACCTTCTCGTTTCTTTCTTTTTGAGTGAGGTTTTTTGTCATATTTCTAACATGGAAGACATGCATGCCATGGCTTTACTTCTAAAAACTTGATAAAACAAGCACTTCTTGGGAACATTGATGAAGACCCCAAATCTTTAAACTTTTGTTGTCTTGAATGGAAATATGACTTTTATGCAACACTAATTTGATTTCACAGAATAAATGTACTGTTGTAGCCCAAGCACCATATTTTAGTGCAACAAAAACGTTTCTTGGATTTATCTTTCCTGATGCAAATGCATCTCTTTGAAGAAAAAAAATACAGTACATGATTTAATCATAAAATTAGAAGCAGCGTTTTAATGAAGCTTAAATTCTGTAGGGTCATTTATAGTTTTCCACAAATACATCTTCTCCACCATACTCCCACATGATGCCGCCTTTGTCCACAAATCCCTCTAAGGTCCATGACAGCCTGCCCTCATCTAAAAACACAGTTTGACCTTCACATCCCCTGCAGCACATGGATGCCACCTCTTTAGTCACCGACTAACCATCTACGTTGCCTCCATCTTGCAGCATGCAATTCCATTCTTCCTCAGCTGCCGCTTCTCGCCTCCACTTTGCTGACAAACTGCTGTTGCTCGTTGCCCTTCATTTACAGCCACCATTCCGTGTCCTTCCTCTATGGTCACTGCTTGTCACTTAGCCCTGTCGGCAAGGCCACCCTCATATGACTACTGCTCTGTCACCACCTTGTCACTGCCGGGCGCTTCCAACATGCTGACCACATGCAGACTTTGTGGTGATATCCCCCTGTCCTTTCTTTGCCTTCTAAACTTTGAAATCAAAGAGAAAAGTTGAGGATCACTTTATCCATCACTAAGTAATGCCCAACTTTTGTAGTAAATGGAATCTCTGCACAACTTTGAGGATCAATTAACTTTTATGTTGTGATTGATTGTTCAAATTGTTTGGGTGTGTTTTTTATAATCTTCTTTTATTATTTACACCATAGTTGTCAAGGTAGTAAGGTGATCCAAGGCGTGCTTCGAGTTCCAGAGCACCTAAGCGGTTAGGCTCCCGCCTAGGCGTACACTTAGGAATAATATATTTAATATTACACCAATATAACATTAACATGAAACTTATAAGAAAATAACACTAATATGATATTAACATGAAAACTAATAAAGTAGTCTATTACAAATTTACAATGAAGTATCAAAGTTAAATGTGTAACTGAAAAATAATTACAAAAAATAAAATTTCATAATAAAAAATACTGACTGAATATTTGTTGACCTTCTTCTTCCAAAATCTACAACATAATGCTCACAACAACAATGTATAGATGATGAAATAATGTGAAAGGCATATGGGTTCAATTTTCCTTGTTTTTACTGTTGTATAATGGACATGATCATTCTTTTGAACTTTTACATTATTATATCTTATTATTTTATTTTGAAATGTGCACTGTTCGAGATCTACAAATTGGGACCTTATAGTCATCTTCAACATTACTTCCACAATTTTTTTGTGTGTGTGTGTGTGTGTGTGTGTGTTAGATCATGATATGTCAAAGTAAATGCAGAATCACCAATCTTCTGCTCCCCCTCCTTGTCTGGCTCTTTTTCTCCCTATAATTTCTCTTTCCTCCCTAAATTTGGATATTGATTCGGTTCATGTGAAGGAGCAAAGGTCTATGTATCTGCTTCCAACCAAATTGCAAGTAGATAAGGGCCTAAGATACTAAGAGGCTAAGACAACAACCCCCATATTTGTGGTCTACATGACGAAACCTAAAATTGATCTGCATGTGAAGGGGCGTGTTAGAATATTCCCACATTGAAAGAGGGACAAAACAAACAATGCTTAAACATATGGTGCTTGCTTCACTCAATGCCTTGAGTTTTTGAGTAATGTTAGAGAGGAGCACTCCTATGGGCTCAGCTCAGCGAGTGACAATTTCCCAACTTATGTTAGGTAACAATGACTCCAACGAACAATGCCATTGCCCTTCACCGTTGGTAAGGATGAGTCTGGTACTCCCTCCCTCTCCCCCGCAACCCTAACCACGCACATGCACATACACTACTGGCTGTGGCTTTTCTCCCTCTATCTCTCTTTTGAAAGGGTAGACGGTCCAGGAAAATAAGGACAACTTTTCAGAATTAATAAAGTTTAGTGTTTAAAAGTATGAGCAATTATTTGAAAACTTTACATATTTTCTAGTATATAGGCTTGAACTAGTGACTCTTGAGTGGGCAAACTTTAGGCTCTTTAAACTATAATCGCCTAGAATTGACAAGTTTCTATGTAACCCTGATTTGATTAGTATTGTCAGCTATGTTGTCAGAAGCATGTGGCGACCTTGGGGGGTTGCCTTACCCTCAAATGCACATACGAAAGTCGTAAAAATGACTTGTTCCTCCACTTAAATATAACAAATAAGTTGAAAATCTACCAAATTGAAATAAAATTTAATCAAACCAAGATGTAATCAACAAATTCATATAAATTTTGATGCAAAATAAACACACTATAAACGAAAATTTATGAAATAAGTGCTTAAGTAACATACCATAAGCACACAAATTCATGCTAAATAAGTCTATTACAAGATCCAAATGTTTTTCAAAGAAGACAATGTATCCAAATAAGTCCATTAATGCATTCTTATAATAAAGTTTTTTCTCTCAATCTTCACTCATTTGCCACTCTTAGAATCGTAATCTTTCGCAAGTAGAAATTCACCCTCCAATATGTCTATTGTATCATCAGAACCAATTTTAGCCTCATCAATAGACTCCAATGTAGAATTTATTGCATCCATTTTCCCCTTCCCTAAGCAATGCTTCTTTGACGCCGACTTGTATATAGACCTCCTTCTTCATTAATTCTTGCAGCAATTTCATCTCTTAGCACGCAAGGTTTTCATCTTTATGCACAAAGTCTTTATCATCATGAGGATGCACTATCCACTCATTACAGTCATCAATATCATCCAAAGTTATAGGAAACTTATTTTGTTAGAAACATAGAAAGTAATCTCAAAGACATTGATTGTATTGCACAAAAATAATACCATTTAGCTACTTTCTCTCCAGATTAGAAACGTGGAAAGTAATCTCAAGGACATTGATTTTATTGCATGAAAACAAGACCATTTAGCTACTTTTACTCCAACCTATTCCTTTTCTTAGTATGCACCTAATAAAAAAATATTATTTTCATATTAATAAGTCAATAAATAAAAAATAAATATAAGATATGTGATGCAAAAAAGTTAATGAAGATCTAACCTGTTCAAATGTATTCTAGTTGCATTCACAATTAGATGCACTACAAGTTAGGCTTAAGATGTGAATAACCATCTTTTGTAGGTCAGAGGTTTTACTCCTAAAATCAACCCACCAATTAACCACACGACACATTTAAATAAAATTAGTTTTAATTTTAACAATAAATTAATGAATAAAAGTCAAAGTTTAAATATACCAAGATTAGCTATGGTCCGTCGCTTGATGGCCATTTCCCTCTCAAGGAAGCCCATGGTATTCCTATAATATGCTAGTTCCTTTGTTATCTTAGCTTATATTTTAGGATTAAGAATTAGCTTCTAACTACAATCATAAAGTCCTTGTTTCATGTATCAGAATCAATCTTTGGATTAGAAGAATAAAACTGAGGATTGAGGTAGCTATATATAAAGGACGATGAAATAGAAAATTCCACTTCCTATCAATGATATATCAAAGTGGGCCATACTTATCCACCTTTCCACCCAGAGCATTCTTGATGCCTTCCTTGACATGCTTCATGGCTTAGAAAATATAATCAAAACAACCCCATTCCTGACGTGCTTTATATAGTTGGCTTTTCTCCATCAACCAATCCTAAAACGAGGAAAAGAAGTTTGAATATTGTCAATATATAAACAACTCCATTCCAAAATCGCATCTTCACAATTGTGTCTTATACCTTCTTTCTTTTACCTTTTCTTGTCCATCAATCGTTAAAAGTTCAATTAGTAGATGATATAAACATTCTCCTCAAGTCATCTTTATAATCTAATAAATTTTACAGATTAAGATAGTTGGTGGCAAAGTAGGTCACAGTTGTACGCACAAGATTCTTTTTATTTATATGTTGTCTTAAGATAATAAGCACCCTCTTATGTACATAGATAAATGTGGTCGCCATCTTTGCCTTCCACATCGTACACTGGATTAGAGATATCATGTAAAGTTCTCTAATATTAAGTCTATACAATGAGTAGATGGTGTCAAAAAAAATGAGGGTGGGCTACCATCAACTCCCTTGAGCCACATAACTTGCTTCATTGTTCATGATAATGTGTATCACATTGTCCACACCAATTGTTATGATTATCTTGTCTAACAAGTTTGTCAATTACTTTACCCTTTCAACATATTGTGATGCGTCAATAGATCTTTAGAATACATTTTTAATAGGTGAATTGACCAAGAAGTTGACTAAAATGTGCCTCTTTTTCATTTGTCCTTGCATGATGCATAATGGTACAACCGTATTTTACCAAACTTTTTAATAGGTGAATTGACCAAAAAGTTGACTAAATGTGCCTCTTTTTCATTTGTCCATGCATGATGCATAATGGTACAACCATATTTTACCAAAGTAACTTTTTATATGTACTCCAATTCTCAAGTCTTTTGTATTTCTTTTTGAAGAAAAGTCTCATAGATCTCATAAAAATTAAGATCTTTCAATCTTGGATCAAATTCATTTATAGGTTCTAACGTTGTTTTAATTATTCAGACGTACGATATTAAATTGGATCTCAATTTAATATTTCCACCTAACTATGTATTAGATGACTCTTTCTCGTGTCTCATTTTCATGCTTCTTGTTATTGATAGATTTGTCTTTTGGATCTTTAAGATTTGGAATGCAGAATCTACACAATGAATCTTTTATCTATAGAAGCTTTACAAGCATGTCGTCAAGTTGATTCATCCTAAAGGATGAATATTTGAAAGTCGAATCCCTAAGAAGATCATCTTGACCTTTTTCTTTGCTAAGAAGGTCATCTTGACTTCCAAAGATTCATCGTATGAGGTGAATCAACTTGATGACATGCTTATGAGGCCTCCATAGATGAAAGGTCTATTGGATAGAGAAGGGGTCATCTGATATATAGCTAGGTGAATGTATCAAGCTGAGATCCCATTCAACATCGTGCGTCTAAATAAATTTCCAAATAATGTTGGAAGCTATAGGACAATTCATTGTTTTCAAGGCATCGCCTAGGCGACAAGGCATTCCATGTCGCCCAAGGCGACCTGTCGCCTAGGCGAGCAGCCTATTAAGGCGCTCGCCTAGGCCACCTAAGGGTGCCCTGCCCACCTAAGGCCTGCCCAGCCCGCTTTGCTTTGGAAATAACTTGCCTTCTTTTAGGTTTGCTTTAGTTATGAGTATTTCTACAAAACTTCCCATTCTTTATGTCAAGATAAGGAAATGACGATCAAACTTCTCACTCGGTTCCCACTTTCGATGGAATTCTTTTGCTAGCATATAACTTGTTTCCTCTCTCTCATTGTCATTAGAAAGAACGGAATCTTAGATGTATCTTATACTTTCTTTACATGTCATGACATTTAACTAGTAAGTTTCATATCTTTCATCTTGATTGACAGGTACTCCTGAATTCTCATTGATTTTTTTCTAATTCATTTGCTCATGTTTCTTAATATTTGCCATTTATTATATTTTTTTCTTCTACATTATATATGCTGAATGAATGCCATTGCTAGTTTGCTACCCTTGTATTAGATAAAAATAGTATTTAATATGGTGGAAAATGTAGATAGTATTCCTCTTGAAACGTACTAGGTTATATAAACTAGGCTTCGCCTAAGTACCTCGCCTTGTCGCCTGAGCAATAAGGTGGTAGGCCACCGCCTTGGTCGCCTTTGCCGCCTTGACAATATTGGGACAATTCGATTTGAGATTAAAAGAGCCTAGTTTTTATGAGATTCGTGAGATCCTTCTCTAAAAGAAAATACAACAGACTCAAGAATTTGTTGATATATAAAAGTTTTTGGATAAAGTATCGTTGTACCATTATGCTTGATGCATGAATGAATGTGAAAGGTTGTTTTTCAACTTTTTGGTCAATTCATGTTTTGAAAATATATTCTTGAGATTTATTGGTGGATCCCTATCTGTTAAAGATGCAAAGCTATTGATGGACTTATTAGACAAGATAGTTATAAAAGTTGGTGTGGACAATGTGATACATGTTCTCGCTGACATTGAAACAAGTTGTGTGGCTACAAGGAGAATGCTAATGGCAGCTGATCCTCATTTGGTTTGGACACCATGTGCTGCGCATTGCATAGACTTAATATTAGAGGAGATTTTCAAGATATCTTTAGTCAAGTGTACCATTTGAAAGATGAGGATAGTTACCACATTTATATATCCGCATACGAGGGTGCTTGTTATGAGCAAGTGTTTAAATCAAAGAATTTTGTATGTATAGCCGTGACCATTTTACCACCAACTACCTTAATATGTAAAGTTCATTACATTCAGGTGGCTTGAGGAGAATACGTCTATTGGTTGGACTTTTACCAACTAACGAACAAGAAAAGATGAAGGAAGGAAGACACAGGACCAAGGATGGCAGTACCGATATCGGTGGGTACCGGTACCGGTATGTACCGGCCGGTACCGGCCTAGTACCTGTCCGGTACCGGCCGATACCCTTTAAATTAAGGGCACCGGTGCCGGCTGATACCGGTACATACCGGCAGGTACGTACCGGTATCGGCCGGTACTGCCAACCATGCACAAGACATAATTTTGAAAATTCAAATTTAAAATGGAGTTGTTTATACGTTGAGAATATTTAAGCCTTTTGTCATAGTTTTGAGGTTGACTGATGGAGAAAACCAGTTATAAAACATGCCAGGAAAAGCATGAAGAATGTTCTAAGTGGAAAGGTGAATAAGTATGGCCCCATTTTGGGAGATCATTGATAGGAGCAGGATTTTCAGCTTCATGTAGGTTACTATCTTAACCATCAGTTTTATTAATTTAATCCAGAGATTAATTCTGATGGTGAAGTCGAAGGATTTGATGATTGTATTAAAAAGTTAGTCCTGATCTTAAAATACAATATGAGATTACAAAGGAATTGGTATGTTATAGAAATGCTAGGAATGCCTTTGGGAGGGAAATGATCATAAGATGATGGAGTGCCGCTAATCTTGGTTTATTTCTTTATAAGTTTTAAGCTTTATTAATTATTTTCTTATTAAGATAAAAATTAATTTTTATTTAGATGTGTCATGTAATTCATTGGTAGATTAATCTTGGGAGCAAAGTCCCTAACCTGCAAAAGCTGGTTATTCACATCTTTAGTCTAACCTATGGTGCATCAAGTTGTGAATGCAACTGGAATACATTTGAGCAGGTTGTATGTGTATTATTGTCTTTGAATCAGATGTCTTATGCTTATTTTTTTTTATTAATATAAAAATAATATTGTGTTAGATACATACTAAGGCTCCCTTTGGAAACACTTTCGAAAAGGTAGCTTACGGCATGTCCCACTTATGGGAGCTGTGGGTCCCACCACAATCATGCTAAGCTGTGGCAAAATCTCCAAAAGCCATTGGGACGTTGCTTGTTCTCTCTCCTCTCTCCCCCTCCACCTTGAGTCTATCTCTTTCCTCCTCTCAAAAAGTGGATTATAGATAAAAAAATTTAAAAGGATAGCATTTAATGGGGCTGTCCCCCACTTTTTCCTTCCAATCATCGGAAAGCCTCAAACTTACGTGTATCCAAACGCTACCTGAGGAAAAGAATATGTTGGAGTAAAAAAAGTTGAATGATATCATCTTTGTGTAATACAATCAACATCTTCAAGATCGCTTTCTACATTTTCGACAAACTGAGTTTGATCTTATAATTTTGGATGATATTGATAATTATAATGATTGGATATTCTATCCTCATGATGATAAAGACTTTGTACATGAAGATTAGGGCCTCTTGTGGCTAGAAGTTGAAATTATTGCAGTGCAAGGATTGATGAAGAAGGTCTAAGTACAATGTCGGCATCAAAGACATTGTTTAAGAAAGAGGAAAGTGCTTGCAACAAGTTCTACATTATAGTCTACTGATGGGGTTGAGATTAACTTTAATGATAAGCGTTGGAGGGTGAATTTCTACTTGAGGATGATGAACATTTTTAGAATGACAAATGAGTGAGGGTTGAGAGAGGAAATTCTATTATAGGAATGTATTAATAGACTTGTTTAGATATGTTGTTCTCTTTGAGAAATATTTGGATCTTGTAATAGACTTATTTAGTATGAATTTACGTATTTATGGTGTCTTATTTCGTACTTATTTTATAAATTTTTATTTTGTTGTGTGCTTATTTAGCATCATAATTTGTATGATTTGTTAATTACATCTTGATTTGATTACATTTTGTTTGAAAGTGGATTTGATTACATTTTATTTCAATTTGGGTGAGAACTTATTTGATTATATTTGAGTGGAGGAATAAGTCATTTTGTATGATTTTTATATGTGCTTTTGAGTCTTTGACAAAGGCCTTTGAGGTTGAGATGACCCCCAGTTGCCTTGGTCACCTCACGCCTCTGACTACATATCATAGAACAGTATTAGATGCTTCGAATCTGCAGTTTCCTGATCCTCTTGCGCATTGGTGCTCTTTGCCTGCTTTCAAGTATCTCCTATTAGCTCGTAGTCAGTTTGCTGGGCAGTGCAACGAAACAATGAGATTTTGGGTATGAACTAGGACTCCCTCGTAAGGGGGAAAATGAATATCTTATCCAACATTGACCTTTCTGCATATTCTCAGCCAAAAAAAAGGTTCTCTAATAACATATATTGCTAAAAACAAAAGAAGCCATCACCTTTTGAGCTTCTCATTCGGTGAGCTATATATTCTCGGCCAAAATACCTTTCTAATTGGCAGTTTGGTCCAATGGCTGTCGCTCCTCTTTCAGTTTGAGACTTGATATTTGCTGTTTCTATTGCTTAATTGCATTGTAATTTCTCCCCTCCTTTACATTTTTCCTGCTATTATTTGTTTTTGAGATGGTTGATACCACATTTCATTAAATGAAAAATGAGTGTTGATGCATGCGTTGTATAGTTTCCCCTTAAAAGGCTATATGATCAGTACATGACAAAAAGACTTGCCACAAGGTGTGAGCTGAGAACTCTCCCTGCCAAAATTGCAAAGGGTTCTGGTTTTGTAACACCAAAGGTTAACAGTCCAGATTAACATGCACGAGGAGAAAAAGAGTATGCCAGCTAACGACTGGATGCCTGGCCTGTTGCAATAGGGGGAGGTTATTCATGATTTTTCTAAGATGTGTTAATAGTGTATCAGGAAACTGCATTAACGTGTTCCACTTACAAAGGACATAAAATCGGATCTAGCCACTGAAACCATTCCGATCACCTCAGCCCATGTCTTCATGTGTTCTCAACCCACTTGAGGAGTCCTGGTACATACTCTGCGATCTCCCCAAAACTCCTACTCTCCAAATTTCCCGATGGTTGGATGCAGAATTTACCACGCTCCACACATTATCCCGTGTATCTTTTCCTGCTCATGTTGCTTCTTTACTTTCTTTGCTTCTGTTTTTACTTCTTTTCTGCTTTGTCGCCATTTCCTATGTCTTTGCTTCTGTTTTTACTTCTTTTCTGCTTTGTCGCCATTTCCTATGTCTTAGTCACCCTCCAGTTGGTGCTGGTGGTCGGTTGTCTACTTCTCCATTTTTCATATTGTTCTAATTTGCAGTGTCAGGAAAGTTGAATAGCCCACAATTTTCCCTTTGGTTGCATTCCGTGCACAAAATGCCTTGCACAGAAAAGGAAAAAAAGGACCCTATGTAGAATCTGGATTTTGAAAATACTTCAGATGATTCTGTGTAGTCTGTGTTCTTAAATTAAACTTTCCTTTTTATTTTCCTTCCCTTTTTGTTTGCCTCTCTATTGTGCGAGGTGAAGGGTCCTTACTGAAGCCCGCATTTCATGTCTCTGCTCTAACCTGTGATACGCGTTCATTTACTCTGGTGTAGTCTTGGCATTTGGTTGACAAAAATCTAGACATAGATTAGACCATTTTCCTTTCGGCGTCGGACTTTATATAAGTTTTGAATTAGAGAGACTTACTTCTGAAGGCTTCGTAATTTTGGTATTCATTCGTTTGGGAGTTACTAAGTTATTTTTGTTAAGCTTGGACTCGGATTTCATTTCGAGTCCTGTTCTCCATCTGGAATGTGCTGGTAACAAACAAATGCTGACAACAAGGGGCAGCATGAGCCTATGTGGAGCGGGCTATTATCTCCTGCTCTCTTAATATGCTATGAAAATTTATTTTCTTCAATAAAAGCAGTTGACCCTCTTAAATCTCACAATGACCTTAATACTGGTTTTGCTGTACCAGTTAAAATGAGTGTGCATGACTTCATTCTTTTTATGCTATTGTCAATGTTTGTCATGGCTTGGGTGAAGATATCGGTACGTGGAATGTGACACTAAATGGCTTTTTTGCACATTAAATAGTCTAGTGGTTGTTTGAGGTGGTGCTTTGGAATGCCCTATTCAGATTAGTGATATAACATTGTATTCGTTAAATGTTTTAGGTGTAAGAATCAGGAAAAATACTGGTAGAAGAGGCGGGCGCGCTTTAATAGATGCTTGTTCATTATTTAAAATGAAATTAGAGATGATTGTTCGTTTTCTCAGCCAATATGCATATGCAGGCGTTTTCAAACATCAGCTGACTTGAAAATAACAACCCATGTTCAATTCTCATTGCCGGTGCACCTTTTGATTTATTATTTGGATGGATATTTCAATGATTCGGTCATAAATGGATCGTACAGTTGCAAACATTGTGTAGTGTCTTTAAATTGGGAACCCCCATCTTTCAGGGAGACTGGGTATGGGGCTAGTTGATTTGGAATTCTTCCAAGTTCTTTTTCCCCCTTGTCTCCTCCTTTCCGACATTGTCCATACAAGATTTGTACGTTGTTGTCTTGTATAGAAATTTGTGGAAGGAAACCATTGCATAAACTTGAAGAAAAATCCAAGGTGATGCGTAAGGGACTAAGGGTATAGAGCACGAACATATAGTGGTGCCACCCAGAACTAGTATTGGTCGAGAGGTATCTTCAATAACTTGGAAGTTGAGGGTTGCAATTCGAGAACTCCGTCTTTCACCTGTCAGCTGATTGCCGCCAATATTATAAAGGGTTGTTTGGTGTGTCGTAAAATGTTGTAAAATATTATAGATAGTCATGGAATGTTTTACATTATTTCTCATATGTTCAGAGTGTCGGGAGTTTCTGTATTCTAAAATCAATTGATTCTTATAATCTTCCTTTTAGTTGATTTTCATCTTCTGTCCAAAATCACCGTAAATCAAAATTGGAGTTAGTAAAATGGGTGATTTTAAAATTTCACTGATTTTTAAAATCAGTAATTTTAAAATCAAAATTTATGACATTTTTCGATACACCAAATGACCCTTAAGGAGGGGAAATCCAATTCATAGGTGCACATGAAGTTGCTAGTGGTCTAAACCTGTTTCTAGGCTAATAACTTTCCGTGTAGCTTCCATCATGTGGAATTTTTTACTCTGAGATCAGACCATGATTCTGCAAGGACCCCTGCAGTTTCACTGTGGGGTATTGCAGCAAGTACTTTTTTTTTAATTTTATTTTGTAAAGGTCACGCCTGGCATGCTCTATTTGTTTGTATAGTCCAATCATTGATTGGACGTTCTAAAAGATTCTAGAAAATAAAAAATTGATGTGCAATGAAATAGTAAAAATGTCTTAATGTGGCCAAGTTCCATAACGTTTTTTGGTTGTTTAAAATTTGTTGAGTCATCCTGTCAGAGATCAGATTGTATGAACACAGGGTATGTAACATCCTGACCTTAATAAAAATTCAAAAAATATTTTTTATTTCTCAACTTGCTGCAATACCCGGCAGTGCAGCTGTAGGGTGTCCTGATGTCCAAATGCAAGCAGGTGCCCTTGCCTTAGCCATGGCGCTCTCTACATGTCTTTAACACATTCTTTTTCCAGTCTCCTCTAACTTTCTAAAACGAACTTTTGTTGTTAATGAATATTTGATAAGGCGTCCTTTTCGAAGTTATAGGATGCCCTACGAGTTTTTAAAACTTTTGATTCACATGTTATTTATTTATCTGCTCATTCCCTTGTAATTGTATTTTTTTTGTTTTCTGGAACTCATTCAACTAATGTTAGTTGCCTTGTATGCTCGTGTCCAATGTAGTATGTTATCAACTTGACCATTAATCAAGAATGGTCAGTTCATGCTGTTTCTCAATACTCAAAGATGCTTCACTTCAGGAAGATCCTAAACCTATGCTCCTCGAATGGCATCCTTTTTATATTTTACTGTTATTACTACGCTTGGCTTCTCTTACATCTCGAGTGGAGATGGGTGGCTTTGCGGTGAATTTGTGTCGAGAATTTTAGTTATTGCACCCTTAGTCCCCGTTTGGCAATGGAATAAACTCGAGGAAGAATATCTTTTCACACGTACGTTGTTCGTTCGTTCGTCAGTTTTCTGTTTGGCAAAAGATAGATAGAATAGATGATTTTTTTTAACATGAAGGTGGGATATTCTACCCATTTTCTTTTATTCGGAGGGAGATCTCGAATATAAATTATTGGGTTACTCTGCTCTCTGACAGAGTATTCGATCTTTCAAATATTTTAAGTTTTCAATTATCAAACAATATTTTAACAGGGATGGCCGAGATAACTTCTTATTCAACGCACTTATTTTGTTGTCAAATGGAGGCTTAATCTGCATACTTAGGTTTGCTCAACTCAATCTTGATGGCTATTAGTATTATTATTTTTTTGTAGTTACATGTTCATTTGATAAATCTTTGTTTTTTTTGGATGGGTAGGTTTTGTTTGGGGGGGTGGGGAGGGATTTCAATTCTGTGAACGAGTTATTCTTAATTTTATTGAAGTTTTTCCAGATAACCCGAGATTGTGGGGTGATATAAATAAATATTAAGGTGTAGGGTTAAACAAAGTCTGCCAGAGCTTAGAAAATAATTTTTAAAATTTTGTTTTCTCATTGGATTTTGTCGGCTAGAGGACATTGTGCTGTCTAGCAATGCTGTTATAAGAGATCCATCTAGAAGACAAATGATATTTAAGTGTAGTGACTCGATTTCTTCTCTTACGAAGAATGACCCACTTTAGGTCAAAGGCCTCATGGTTGTCTTTGAAGGACGCCTCACATGGTTGTCTTTGAAAGACTTGCTACACCGTCTGAGGTAATGTCCTAATGCTGCCATCCGATCAGAGAGATCAGATAATAGTGCAGAGCTCTTGCCGGTACGTGTTTGTGCGAGTGTCCAGGTGTATATGGGGAAGTCCAAGGGCACATGACGACCTTTTTTTTCTTAGTTTAAAGATTAGATAGTACAGATACCAAGTTGAGATCGACCCTAAGCTCGACTTTTTTTTAATATTTTTAACCACTTCTTTGCTATGGGTTTGATCAGAATTAGATCAGATAGCACTTGGAGGAGACAGCGTAATCTAGTGCCAAGCTTTATGAAAGAAAAATGAGCTCCACCGACCCACTTAGATCCCTCGGGGGCGGAACCGCGGAAAGGATAGAAAAGTGTTAGTTGTCTGGATATCACACATTGGACGATAGATACCGCCTGAGATGCTCCACTTCTTGCTGTGTGCTCAAAGTCGAATTCTTCAAGGTTTGCTCTTAGACACACTTTGATTGGAGAATAGAAGAAGAATAAGGACGAATAAGAAGAGAATAAATTTAATTTTGTTATGACAAGCGGAATGACTTATATCGGTGCAGAATAGTATATTCGGAGAATAAGTCATCTCATCTTAAACCCAAAAATTACTTATTCTTCTTATTCCGTCAGCGGACCTCACAAAATTATCAAATCGAAACATCCCTTATTCTATTATACGTCATTCTGTTAGTGGGTCTCACGTAATAACTTATTCTGCAAACAAAGTGGGGTTTAAGGTCTAAAATAGTTTGGAAAGAACCATCTTTGTTGCAGAGTTTTATTTTAACACCCCACAGTGCCAGATTGGTAGGATCTTTTGGGTTAGTGGCACCCCATATCTTAGAAGATCATATTTTGATGTGGATTATGTGGTTTTTAGAAAAAAAGAAGCAAGTTTCATTGGGTGGTTTTTAGAAAAAAAAGAAGCAAGTTTGATTGGGTGGAGAAGTTGCTTACGCCTCCACTTTCATTGGCTACAGCAGCTTACGTTATGTGTTTGATCACTTTGGTGCGTGAGACGTGGCCTTTCTAGGAAAGGAACTGAAGCCAAAATATTGAATGGGAGTGAACAAGGGATGGGGCAAGTCACAAGTGTGTGGCTGCGATCGATAAAAGAACAGTCATTATCAAAATGTGGAAGGCAAGAAAATAGAGCAGATTGCCTGCTTAAGGTGGTGTTTGAGAAGCCTTAATTACGATATTAAGTTTGAAGCAGAAGGGATGCCTTGATCACGAGTGTTCGGGAATAACTTTTACCTTTTAATTGCAATGAATATGATGGTTACTCTCTTTTAGTTGCAATTTGCTTTGTCATTGTGTTTTGTTGGGCAGAAGATGATTGTGGTGTCGAGCAATGTTGTTATAAGAGAACGAAATCATGGTCCTGTTTGGATGCAAGCATAAACATGTTTTTTATCGTAATCTTAATCTGGATGGTAAAAAAACAGATTTATCATAAATTCACTTAAATTTATGCAAAACAACCAACATAAGTTTAAAAAAATACATTATAATAAATAAGTTTTATGATAAATATGTTTATGATAAACTTACTTTCATTTTCTTAAGTTACATCCAAACAAGACCGATAGTTTTAGGTGCAGTGATCCGATTCAATTTTTGTGAGGTATTATTTACTCTGAGACAACTTTACACCATTTTGTCTATAAAAGACATAAGTTATGGATCCAACTCTCTCATATAAGAGACACATTACCTTCCCCATGATTTGTTTCCAATAAATTCATCTTGTACTGCAAGAATCTTACTCTAATATTATTATATAATGATTTACTCTAGTTCTTATGAGATATCGTCTATTTTAGAACAAGTTTGTGCAATTTTATTCTCAAAATGCATTTGACAACTTATAGATTTAACTCCCATATATAATCTGATTTTTTTTTTTCATTTTTCGATATCCGATTAAGACCCTCATATATCACACGATGGCGATATCCAGTAGCGGACGCAAGAATTTTATCCAGTGGGTCACCGAGATTAAATACTGCGGGTCAAATTGAAGGGGGGCAGGTAGCAATGTAAAAGGGTCGCATACGGTGCGGATCTAAGGTAGATCTATGACCGTATCCGTTAAGTTATCAGTTTAAAAGTATTATCCGTTAACGATCTTATAAGTTAATAATCAGTCGGATAATTAAATCTTAGTGTACGTACCGTATGTATGCGGTAAAAAAAAAGTATATTCATTCCCTTATCCACTGTGAATGTCGATTTGAAAAGATAATTCGTTAATTGACTTATAAATTAATGATCGATTGAATACTCAGATTATCGATCAATTAAAATTTGCATCGTTAGGACAACAATGATGTTCACTTAGACTGAACAATTTATTTGAAAGATACGGGCGGATAGCGGGATTGGACGGCCGGGCTAAGGTCTAATGAGGTCTTGCGAGTGGGTCAGTGGGGTCCTAGAGCACCTTGGCCTAAATTGGGTTGTGGAATTGTAAAAATTCAGTGGGGTCCTGGGACCCCACTACCTACATACTAGATCCGTCACTGGCGATATCCCATCGACTTAAGAGAAGGCTTCTCTTACACATAATCCTTTCTTCTTGTCCGACTCCACAGAGGGCATAATACCAACCTGTACCAAGTGCATCTTAAAAAAGGTTCAATCTACTGAGAAAGCTAAATCCGCAGACATCATGCAAATGGGTGCCAATTTAGTGTAGATTCATGATTGTATCTGTTATATTATCAGTTTTTTAAAAAAATTATCCGTTAACTATCTTACAAGTGTCTGATCAATCGAATAATTAGAGTTTTAGTGTACCAAAAGATTATCTATTAATTGACCTGTAAGTTGTTATTCGTTAGGAAAGCACTTGATGCACACCTGCGCGAACAGATGTATACGCACACCGTGCACTAATAGGCGTGCAATGAGACTTGGGCTATCGATTACCATTTGCATCTCCACTGGCTTCTAGTGGTACGGCTGCGAGACCAAGATCGTAGTTAGTGGGAGGACCCAAGGAACAGTATCTCGTCCCTACCAGCTATTATGAGTGGTTAAGTGGTCAGTTTCAAAAGGAAAATGAGCTCCGCCGCCCCACTTAAATCTGTCAGGGACGGAGATGAAAAAACAGGGTTACTAACCCTAATGTCATATATTGGATGATACTGCCTGAGATGCCACACTTCTTCCTGGGTGCTCAAAGCCAAATTATTCAGGTTTTACTCCATTCATGGCCTACTATGCTTTGGTACGAACTATCATTTTCCTTTTTGTTAGATGTATGTAAAGAACATGGAATAATATTCTCTTTACGAACTCGTCATTTGCGGAAATATTCGGATATAAGCTCTTTATAAACTTACGGGACAAATCCTTCTTACACAATTAATGGAAGTACGATCTGAACTCAAGATTTTCATTATGCACCGCTAGCTGTAAGCTCTCCTTTAGGAACCATCTTCTTGCAGATTTCTTTTTGGATCTTTTTGCAAATAACCTCTTAAAAAATGGCATATTTGTAGATAACCTCTTGTATGATTTCTATTTGCATATAACCTCCCTTAACTATAGTATTATTTACATATAACCCCCTCAACTAAGTCGATTTATTTTAAATTTCACTTAAATTAGAATATTGTTACTTATGTAGAATATGTGAAAATTATTAAATAAAAGATAATATCTTCAATTAAAATAAACACATCTCATAAGAAAAATCACATAAACACCTATTCATAAGCAAGTTGCATTTATTTAACATAAAAAAATATTTTATTTTTATGTAGAGTAAAAATATTTTAATTTAAGTGAAATTTAAAACAAATCACGTAATTAAGAGGGTTACATGCAAATACCACTAAAGTTAAGGAGGTGATATGCAAATATGAATCATGCAAGAGATTATTTACAAACATGACATCTTTTAGAGGGTTATTTGCAAAAAAACCCTCTCCCTTTCAACAGCCCACAATCTCACATTGGATGGATGTCCTGGTTGTTTTCACTCCAAATTTTTGCAAATTCTTTCTTCAACACCCCACAATGTCACATTGAATGTGAATGATATGGTATGCTTGTTCACTTTGGTGCATGGGACGCGATCCTTGGATAAAAAAGAAAGGTTCCACTAGGGTGGAGAAGGTGCCCACGCCTCCACTTCCATTAGCAACAGATCAGAAGCTCACGTTATGTAGTCGTTCGCTTGGTGTATGAGATGCGGCCTCTCTTGAAGGGAGCTGAGGGTAAAACACCGAGTCCAGAGACTCTCGGTATATTGGTTGACCGAGCTCAGTCAATATATTAGAAGATAAGAGGGAGGGTGGTGTCTGTCGAAAGTTCAACGGAATTTTTTTTAAAAAAAGTCTGCTCCCCCAATACACTGATTGAATGACTACATTGGGATGGAGAGTGAACAAGAGATGAGGCAAGTGTACGGCTGCGGCCAGAGAACACTCTTTATCACAAGGTAAAGGCCAAGAAAAAGGAGCAAATGAACTGTTTCTGTCGGACACTCACCAAAATTTCCACTGAATGATAGATGGATAAGTTCATCCTTATTTACAATCTACTTTTGAATACTTTCTGGAGTACCAACGAGCCAGTTGCGGTATTACGGATTTGCCTATTTGTGGGAGGTCTTGGATTTAACTCTCATATCGTATGGTGTGTGAGAATGTGGAATTTGACCATCGGTTCATGAAGGCTTATATCCATGGAGTCTTCCTGACAGATGGATGAATGCGTAATCCAATCTTAAATGAGATGAGGACAAATTAACTTAATGATATTCAATTACAAGTAGGATAATATTATAGTGCAAATATATAATGATTAATAATTGACCACAAATATATATATATATATATATATATATATATATATATATATATATATATATATATATAATGATTAATTACACTACTTGTTTCTTTCTGTTGATGTTAATGTTAAAATACAGGTTTGATAAAAAAATATAATTGATTGATGTTTTAAATGTTTTAATGTTAAGGGGAAACAACCTCATGGTTTTCACATGTGAAGACAATACTCCCCCTCGGGAAAAGATCCTAAACGGCGAAACGCCTGAAGGCCTAATAAGAGCCAAGAGAAGGTCCAAAATGGGCAGGCCGAGCGGCTCAAGATGGTTCATGGACTTGGCAAGGCCATGTAAGGAAAGGTTATTGGGAAAATGCTTCACGGTCACGTTCCAAGGAAACTTGTGTTTATAATCCGAACACCATAAGTCCTCGGGAGGAAATATTTGTTCCCCACTATGGAGGCCATGTGCATATCACGTCTTGGTCAACCATGCTAAATGCACCTTCAGAGTAATAGCTGATAAATTTCTGGACTTCATAATCACCCATCGAGGGATAGAAGCCAATCTAGATAAAATCAAAGTCATATTATCTATGGAGCCACTGACACGGCTAAACGACATTCAGAGACTGATAAGACGCCGGGTTGCCCGCAGTCGGTTCCTTCAAGAGCTGTCAAGTGGTGTCTCTCTTTCTTCAAACTGTTACGAATAAAAGATAATCCACCCGACGCCCAAAGACGTAAATTGGACACCGGAATGCCAACAAGCATTCCATGAGCTAAAGCAGTATTTGGTTACTCTGCCTATCCTGTCTAAACCATAGTCGGGTGAGTCCCTTTTCTTTTACCTGTCTATAACTCCTCATACTGTGAGCTCAGTGCTGGTTAGGGAGGAAGGAGGAATCCAGAAGCCGGTCTACTATGTAATATGGGTTTTCTAAGGAGCCTAACAACGCTATTTGACCGTAAAAAGGTTTGGACTAACCCTCGTGATGGCCGCTCGAAAGTTGTGGCCGTACTTCCAGGCGCATCCAATCAAAGTTGTCACTGATAACTTAGGGCCGAATATGAAGCCAAAGATCTCACCATGAGGCAATATAAAGAATTGATCATAAATAGTCTATGCCCTCGAGGGATTTGAAATCACACATATCTTGAGGGAAGAAAATCAATGAGCAAACAAGTTGGCCAGACTCGCCTCTGCTGTGCTACCAGCCTCCCATACGGTCTTTGTCGAAGACGTAATAGCACCGACCATTAGCCACTTGATGGATCCTATCTTGGCCTTCCTGCAAGACGGCCAATTACCAACTGACCGGACGGATGCTAGGCAGATTAGATACTAGACAACGTAGTTTACCTTGATCGACAGGGTGTTGTACCGCCGATCTTGGACTATGCCCTTGCTCCGGTTCCTCCCGCCCTGAGAGGCGATGGATGCAGTTGTGGAGGTCCATGAGGGATTATACGGGAGCCACATGGGCCCCCGAGCACTAGCTCGCATCCTGTTGTGCCTTGGGTACGGGTGGCCTATGCTAGCTCGAGACTGCATCGACTACTTTAAGAAGTGCGCAAGCAATCAAACGCACACCTCGATCCCCCTGCCCCAACCAAGGAGCTTCACACTGTCTCCGAACCATGCATGTTTGCGATGTGGGGCATTGATATCTTGGGGCCTTTCCCCAAGACCATGGTGCAAAGGCAGTTTGTCATAGTCGCCATTGACTACTTTACAAGGTGGCTGGAGGTTGAAACCACAACGAATATCAGGGAAGACACTGTCTAGAACTTTTTTCTTTCCCATGTGATATATAGGTTTGGAGTGCCCGAGTACTTGTCTCCGACAATAGATGATAGTTCACCAGCCAATGGTTTGCCAACCAATGCCGACATTTTAATATCTGGCATCAATTTTCCTCGGTGGTCCATCCCCAGGCCAACAACCTTGTAGAAAATGCCAACATGGCCATAATGAGAGGCATAAAGACACGATTACAGGACGAGTAAAACTGGCTTGACCAACTCCCTAAGGTGCTACGGTCCTTCTGAACCATTGCCTGGACAGCAACTGGAGAAACTCCGTACCATCTCACCTATAGAGTGGATGCAGTAACCTTGCTCGAGATCGCGATGCCTTTAGTCCGAGTCCAGGAGTTCGACGAAGAGGCAAATAACCAAAGAATAAGAGAAAACTTAGACCTTTTAGATGAAGCCAGAGAAGAAGTCAGGACACGCATGGTCAACTACCAACACATGGTGGCCCAATTCTATAACAAGAAGGTCCAACTGAGGAGCTTCGAACCAGGAGACCTTGTATTGTGAAGCATGTACGCCTCTTGATCGCTTGAAGCCAGACGAAAACTAGCCCCAAACTAGGAAAGTCCATATATGGTCGTCAAGAATTACGGTAACGGAGCATATCGAGGTGCCGACATAGATGGTCGGTCACTTGATAACAAATGGAACACAAAGCATCTAGCCCCTTCTTTCAATAAACTCTAGACAAGTTTTCTTAAATAAATTTATTCTTTGCCTATATGAAATGTGCAAATCCTGTACAGTGACGACCTGAGAAGGCATCGGTTGGCGATGCTCCTACCGAGCCTCACCTCACAGGGAAAGGATTCTTCACTCTTAGATGGAACTAAATTTGATCGGCGACACCCGTGCCAAACCTTGCATCGTAGGGAAGGGGATCCCTACCCTCAAATGGGATTAAATTCGATCAACGATACCCCTGCCTCGCCTCACCTCACAGGGAAGGGGTTCTCCATCTTCATATGGGACTAAATTCGATCGGTGATACCCCTGTCTCGCCTCGTCTCGTAGGGAAGGGGCTCCCCATCTTCAGATGAGACTAAACTCGATCGGTGATACTCCTGTCGAGTCTCGCCTTGCCTCACAAGAAAGGGGCTCCCCACCCTCAGATGAGACTAAGGCTGTCAACGGGTCGGAGACGAAAACGGAAATGGCACCTTACGCTTTCATTTCCTATAAGGTTTATCAGAGACGGAAACGGAGTCGAAAGTGAGTAGTTCCGTTTCTGCATCCATTTCCGCTTGTAAATCGGAAATTGTAAACGAAAACGGAAGTAAACGGAAGTTTCCGCTATCATCGTCACTATATTAAGAAAATATTTAAAATCACTATTATTATTCACTTTTTAATAAACTTTCTTCTAGTAATTAAAAAATTTAAACCTATAAAATTTTAATATATGTAAAAATTAATAATATATGAATTTTGAATTTTGAAATCTACTTTATCTATCAATCTAAATTTACATATAAATATACACAAACATGTGTCATAAAGTAATATTAAAATGTTAAAAAATTTCCAACTTTTTACTATGACCTTTCTTTATCAAATTGTCAAGAGTTTTATATATATATATATATATATATATATCTGTGTGTGTGTATGTGTGTGTGAGGTACATGATTATTCGGAAACGGAAACGGGTTAGTGGATGCGGAAATGAGTGTTTCCGTTTCCGACTCCTATAACTATCGGAGATCCATTTCCGTTTCCTATAACTTAACGGGTGGTCTTTAACGGAGTTCCGTATCTACTAATAAAAATGGAAACGGAGTGAATAATCGGAACTCGGATATCCATTGACAGCCCTAGATGAGACTAAATTTGATAAAAGATACTCCTGTCGAGTCTCGCCTCGCCTCATAAAGAAGGGGCTCCCCACCCTCAGATGGGACTAAGTTCGATTGGCGATACCCTATCGAGCCTCACCTCATAGAAAGGGGCTCCCCACCCTTAAATAGGACTAAATTCAATCGATGATTCTCCTACACAACATCATCTCGCAAGGAAAGGGCTCTCCACCCGAAGATGGAACTAAACTCGATTGGCGATACCTCTGTCTAGTTTCGCCTCGCAGGAAAGGGACATCCTACCCTCAGATGAGACTAAATTCAATCGGTGATCACAGGGAAGGGACTCCCCACCCTCAGATGGGACTAAATTTGATTGGCGATACCCCTACTTTGCCTCGCCTTGCCTCGAGGAAATGGGTTCCCTACCCTTAGATGGGACTAAATTCGATCGGTGATACCCCAGCCAAGCCTTGCCTCACAGGGAACGGGCTCCCTACCTTCAGATGGGACTAAATTCGATCGATGATACCTTGCCGAATCTCACCACTCATGGAAGGAGCTCTCCACCCTTAGATAGGACTAAATTCGATCGGCGACACTCCTGTCGAGCCTTACCTCGCAGGGAAGGAGCTCCCCACCTCAGATGGGACTAAACTCGATCAGCAACACCCCTGCCAAGTCTCGCCTCGCAGGAAAGTGACTTTCCACCTCATATGGGACTAAACTCAATCGATGATACCCTCGCCTCATGTCGCCTTATAGGAAAGGAAATCCCTACCCTCAGATGGGACTAAATTCAATCAGTGATACCCCTGTCGAGCCTTGCCTTGTCTCACAGGGAAGGAGCTCCCCACCCTCATATGGGAATAAACTTAATCGACGATACCCTTGCCGAACCTCGCCTCGTAGGGAAGGAACTCCTCACCCTCAGACAGGATTAAACTTGATCGGTGCTATACCCCATACTAAATGAAACTCCCATGTTCGAACAAATAGAGTCGTCATATAGTCTACGGACCCAGACTCAGCCTAAGTTGCCGAGCCAACTTAGCCTATCTAGTTCGAAGGAAGGAGGGAAGGTACGTGCTACAAAAAACTAATAAATCGTTATATAGATTTTTGTATAACTTTTGTACAATTTTTTGCATACAAAGCGACAATATCGGTTCCTCTGGAGGCCAATATAAAAGTCATAGCCAGACCAACCTAAAGATAGGATGGACTGTGTAATTGGGAAAGCTTCCAAAACTGACCACTGTCGAAAATCAAGCCACCTTGCAGTTCTGTCCCTGGTGGCGGCTTCCTGACCTCCACACTTGTGGCCCACAGGCAGGGCACATTCCACCTATAGGGCAGCAACCCCCTCCTACATAGTCGGAAGGTGGCCTTCGAGTCCAACGAGAGTGAAGGGCGCCTGACCGAAGATCGAGGCCCTTACAACGGTGCCAAGAATATGGCAACCACCATACGAATGAAATGCGGCACACGGCATATCAACAACTTCCCTAACTCCGTCGACTGATCGCATGACCGATCTAGTCATCTAAGAGGAATCGTCAACAACTTCGGACAAAAAGGGCCGCACTGAGCATCTCCCCCCCCCTTCCGAGCTTAAAGATCGTATGATTCTGACAATCCAGCCCAAAATAACCCATCCGAAATTGCGAGAGAGAATATGAGGCTGTATACCAGTCTAAGAGCCAAGAAGAACAAGCCCATGATGTAAACAGAGTTGGATGATGACGATAACACCCCCTGCTAGGGGCATGCGAGGGATCTGACCCATGGAAGAAGATCAGGTGATCCCCCAGACCTACGGAGCAAGAACCTCACCACTGGGACTTGACAATCCCTGATCCAATGTCGGAAGCTCCTGCCTCACCTCGCCTCTAAAAGAAGGAACACCTCTATCAAGCCCCCCCAAAAGAGGAAACCCTATTCCCCGCAAGGGTGGTACCTCCTAGGAGGTGTAGACACGCTAATTTTGACATCATTTTGAGTAAATTTCATATCATATAATAATGCCTCAGAATGGTCTGATAATTAATCATTAATTAATTTTTATTGATCTTTTTAAGTGTCGGGTTTAACAGACATGTTTAAGTTAATCAATTAAATTGATTTTAGCTCAAATTTCAGTTAAAATATGAAGAATCCTAAAAGGCGTCGACCCATGTGGACGCCATTTAGAGTTTATTCCTATTTTAGCGTTTAAATTTGAATTTTAATTAATTGATTTATTAGCTAAAATGCGTCTGTTAAAGTCGACGCTTTTTAAGTTTCCTAAGCTGTTTTAACTTCTCTTCCGGATGTTTATCCTTATCTTAATTATGGTAAAAGACGTCTATAAATGTGGACGCGTTTTAGCTAATAAAGATAAAGATAAGTTTTCCCGGATATTTATCCTTATCTTAATTTAATCTGAAAGGCGTCATCCATGGTGGACGCGTTTTAGATAATTACAGATAAAGATGAATTAATCAGTAATTATCTGACGATTAAGGTAGATAAATCCGAGATTTTTCTATGTTAATCGTAAACGCAGAAAATGCCTATAAATACCTTGCATCTCAAAGGAAAAAAAAAAAAGAAGAGATTGAGCCACAGCGTTATAGCGATTTGAAGACCGAAGCAACAACGTCGTAACGCCGGAGCGCTGCCATCGTCATTTCCAGAAGTCGGCATCCTTCTTCAAGATCTTCATCTCTCCAAAGCTTCAACAAACTGGACTGAGCATAAGTTTTTTTCATATTTGAATTTTTATTTCATCATTCATTAGTTTAATTCTCTCATATTCACTGCATGCAACACACACACACCACATCAATTTTCCAAAACCCACCTGTTCTTAAGGGGTTTCAAAGCCATTAAAAACAAGTGAGTTGCTGTTTTAAACATGTTTCTAATCTTAGTTAGCTTTGATATTTCCATTTAGATTCTCACCATTGTTTTTCCTTTATTTTTCTGTTTCTTTGCCTCTGCTGCATCCAAAAACAACAACAACAAAAAGAGGGAAATTAAGCACAAAGCCAGGAGACTGGACGATCCTCAATATTCAACAGCAAGAACAAAAGAAGAAAGGGCTCTCTTTCTTCAGCCGGCTGAAGGAGGGGAACCAAGGGACTCAATCTTCCGCATTCGAACAGGTAGGCGATCAAACTCTTTTGAAGCTTTTTAGTCAAAAGTTTCTGGCGATCACAGCACATTAGTTGCATTATTTTTTATAGGTTAATTTACCTAAACAACCTAGTTTTTCACATTAATCACATGAGCAATTTTTCAGCACCTACAGCTATTTTGGCGATCACGGTGGGACCTGGTCTCGCCGTCTTTTAATTTCTTTTGTTCTTGTTATCATCATATCGGGCACCCACGGTGCACCACTTGTGTCTTTCGACACGTCCTCACCAATTGGTGAGTGTTTAGTTTAAGTAATTTCCCTCGTGCACCACGTGCATACCCCAGTGGCAAGATCTTGCCTCCACTTTGATTAGTTCAAAAGCTGTTTTTGGTGATAAAATGTTGTGTGATTGTGTGATTTATTAGTTGTTTAGTTAGTAAATCATCCTGTTTAAAATCTGAAACTAAAAATCTTTGCATGAGTTGATTGTTTACTGCATTTTTACCCTGTTTAAGGAGGATTCGACCCAGAAAATCCTTCTGGAAATCTGTTTCTGCGAAATAAAAAGCGTCCAGGAACAGCGACGTGTTTTTGAAACGCGTCAGTACACCAAGACGCCTTTTAGCTTCCAGACTTTCTCTGCTGTTTGCATTTGTTTCTGCGAAATAATTAAATTCTGTGTTGAATAGCGTCGACCATAATCGACGCTATTCAGACAGTTTTTAGTTATTTTCCAGGCTTCTTCTGCTGTCTGCATCTGTTCCCTGCGAAAGAATTAAGTTCTGTTATGAATAGCGTCGACTAAAATCGACGCAATTCAGACAGTTTCTTAATTATTTTCAGTTTCCAGATTTTCTGTGTTGAGTGCTAGCTACCTATTACTCTATTAAGCATTAGAGGCCATCCAGGTCGCAGGGCATACGCATTGAGGCTAAAACCCTCCTCTTCTTAGGAACACATTACTCGACGTTAGCAACTCTCTCTGATTGGGTTGGTCCCTTGATCAGACTAGAGAAGTTGACGTTGAGACCTCCATAAGTCCCCAAAATCAAGGTATTCCTCCTTGATCATCGGGCTGGTTGTACCAATTGAAGTCCCGGCTAGATTCCGAGAACGTTGTGAGAGAGAACCTTAGAGAATAACGGTGGAAATCAAACTGAAACTAGGATCCTTCCTTGAGCGAAATTGCAGTTTAATCCAATTCAAATAACTCAACAAGGAACCCTGAAACCACGTTAAGCATCCACTTGTTTGATTAATCTCTGCACAACTTGTTTGATTAAATTTTTGAAAAAAAAAAGAAGAGAATCTAATATCATGTTACTGCGATCAGGCAGAGATTTGAGTATGGCCCAAGACGCCATTATCAACTACGAGGGAGATGCTAATGCCCCTCGCAATCCAGATTTCAACTACGAGAACGGGAGAGATGCTGATGCCTCTCGTAATTCTGTTCCCATTCCAGTTCGACATGACGGGAATGTTCGAACTCCTCTTTTTCATCCGCACGATCAATATCATGATCTTCCTCCGCATGAATATGCGATTCCCAATCCTGACTTTGAGGGGGACATGAATCAGAATGATCCCTCACCCTCCGATCCTATGGATCTTGTCAATGCTCTGGGAGTTCTTGCCTCCCAACTGGACCCTCAACAGTTCGAGGCGATCCAGTCTATCTTGAAGGGGAAGGCACCCATGCAGCCTGCTGAGCCGAACCCTGTGGCTCCCCCCGTTGTTTCTCAACGACCTCCTCCTCCTCCTCCTCATATCCATCAGGCCATGGAAGGCCTTCATCTTACTTCTCGGCCAACTGGGCCACAACTTTCTTCATCTAGGCAACCGGCTAGACCGCAGACGCCCATTTATCAAAACGCCCTCGGGCATGGCGGAAGCTCTGCCGGACCTCATCCTTATTATCCTCCTTGTCCAACGTACTCTAGGCAGCAGGCCTATCAGGTACTTCCTCCTCCTCCTCCTCCCCAGGCAGATCTAACCACACAGACGTTGCTGGCCAAGATGGAACGCATGGATGAACAGTTCAACAATCTTCAGAAAATGATGGGAGTTAAAGCTGTGCCAGAAATTAATTTACCGAGCCTGCCAGTGTTTCACCTGCCACCCTCTGAAATGCCAGTGTATCGAAAGTATAACGGTACTGGTAACCCCTTCACGCACTTGAAGGAGTTCATGTACGAGTCCTCTTTCTGGCAGAATGATAAGAGGTCATTGGCTTTCTTGTTCAGGAGATCCTTAGAGGGACCAGCCCTCGAGTGGTTCTTTTCTCTAGAACCCTCAGAAGTAGAGGACTACGGTATCGTTTCACGTAAATTTATCCAACGATACCAGGACCGAGTTGCACCCTCCTTGTCTATTACGGATCTTATTGCAGAAAAGATGAAACCGGACGAGGAGTTTGTCAGTTTCGCTGACAGGTGGCGGGGTTTGGCTGAAAAAGTGAAGGATCATTTGTCTGAATCTGAACAAGTGAAGATGCTAATTTCTAATGCCACTCCCCAGTTCAAGCTAGTCCTCTCCTTGAACAACTTGACGAACATGGCAGAGCTCTATGAAAGAGCACGGTACTGCCAGAATGCTTTCAAGGACGCTACGTTCTCTAGCGTTTTTGATCCTCATAGACCCAGCAGGCCTCCACCTCGGAAGCCTGCAGTGCCAAATTCTCCTAGCTCAGGTCCAACTACTGAGGGCACGCTCTCTCACGAGCAGGTCAGTACAATGAACAATAATTCGCCCCAGTTTGTGAGGAATCAGCAGTACCAGAGGCCATCACAGCCGAGCCAGCAGGGGTACAGGCAACAGCAGAACCCCCATTACCAACAACAGTACCAGCGGCCCCAGCAGCCGAGTCAGCAACAGCAACAGCCGCAACGTCAGTATCAGCAGCCCCCTCAGCAGCAGTATCAGCAGCCACATCAGCAGCAACAGCAACAGCCTCAGTACCAGCCGCGTGCACCGCCGGCGTACCACAATGTCCCTCCTCCTGGTGACTACAACCAGCAGAGAAGACCTCCAGGCCCGAAAAGGGCAGAATACCCGGCCCTCCCAGAATCCTTGGCGGATATCTTTAGTGCTTTAATGGCAGCCAATGCCTTAGTTTTGCCGAGAGAGAAGGCCGTTTGGCCTCAAAATGCCGATACGTCTAGGTATTGCTACTTCCACAGGCAACCTGGGCATACCGTTGACACCTGCTTCCAATTCAGAGATTATATCCATGATCTCAACGAGCAGGGCGGCATTGACTGGGAGGAAATGAAGAAGTACATAACAGCCTTGAAGGCAAGGAGACCGCAGCAGCAGCAGCAGCAAGCAAGACCACAGGCACCAGCAGTAGCACCACCCAACATGGGCATAGTGCAAAATCCACTCCCGGAGCATCAGAACCAAAACCAGGTTGCTCCCATCTTGACGAACAGCCAGTCTGAGGCTGGTCGTGGGCAGCAATGGAGAATAGAGGACTCTTCCTCTCTTTGTTCAACAGGACACATTCAAAGTACCGCAGAGCGACCACCACGCCGCACCATCCACATACCAAGGCCACAACCCGTTACCATTACCCCCATACCCACACCTACATATCACTCACCTGCGCCCAATAACCCATTACCATTACCCGCCTTCCTTAGACCCATTATACCCCGCACCACTACGCCTCCATCATATAACCCCCCGCAAACCAATAACGCACCCCTTTTACCATCCAGGCCACTATTACGCATACCATTTCCTACTTCATCCACTACCACTTACCCAGATATGCCTTTACCATCTAGACCGCTATTACGCGTACCATTCCCCACTTCGCCAACCACTTATCCATCTACCATCCAACCCTCTAGGCCTTTAATCCGCACCGCGCCATCACCACCTAGCCCTACACCATCACCTACATACCAACCCCCTACGCCATCCGCACCATCAAACTCTGCGGTACTAAAAGTGTCACCCGGATCCTCCACGGTTGAGGAACACGCGCTCCGGAGTGGAAGGATTTTTAACAAGGTCTTTCCTCAGTCCACAGTCAGAGACGGCCCATCACAGCCGACTGAGGAAGCCCACAATGAAGAGAGTGCACCAGGCACTCAATATGACCTGTTGAAACACCTGGATCGGACACCGGCACGGATCACTATACTCGAGCTAATCAAAAGATCCAAAAGTCACCAAGAAGCTTTGATGGAATATCTGCAAAAGGTGATGGTCAATGAAGACGTGCCGGTTGAGAAGATTGCAGCACTGCTAGTTCCTCAGGGGGATCAGCCCTCTATAACATTCCATACCTCGGAACTAGCACCGCCAGCAGCCAGAAGCATGGCTCTGAGTATCACGGTCAACATCTGTAAGAAGGCCGTGGATGCATGCCTGGTCGACACAGGGGCTTCGATCAATGTTCTACCTCCGAAGACCCTAGAGCTATGCGGTGTGCCCAAAGAAAAGTGGCTGCCCAGCCCCATATCAGTGACAGCATATGACAATTCTACCCGTTCCCCTCTGGGAATGGTTTATTTAAAGGTGGAGCTGGGCCCTGTAAGTTATGCAGAGGTTGAATTTCACATTTTGGAAATCGACCCGTCCATAAATGCCATTTTAGGTCGTCCTTATATCAAAACTCTCGAGGCGATTCCTTCTACGAATCATCAATGCCTCAAATTTCCTTATAAAGGACGAATCATTAAAGTGACGAGCATGCCGATCCTTGCTGCTGCTCATTCCTTGAACATCAAATCTGCTGTTCTACCTGGCCGACAACCTTTCCTGTCGGTATTACAGGTCTACCGCCCAGTGGCTGATCCTCTGAAAGCCGCTACTATTTCTCCGTATCCGTTAGATGCTATCAAAAGGGGGAAGTGCATGAGTACCCCAGGATGGAGGATCATGATGAAGAACGGCTACGAGCCTGGGAAAGGTCTGGGCACGCAATTGCAAGGCAGGACCACTCCTGTCAGAAATCATCGAGCAGCACCTGGAAGTGGTCTGGGCTATAGGCCAATAAAATTGAAGCAAGATCTGGTTCAGAAAGCAGAAATCGAGCAAGGCCCGAAGATCTGGGAGGCAATGTCTACACCACCTAAAGAAGGCCGAGATCCCTTAACATGGACCCTGTGTACGCACTTTGTGAAAGGGCCCATACTCAGCTATGACAATACGGTAGTCATTACTTCCTGTTTTGACTTCCATGATATTTATGGGAGGGATTTGGCCAGACACTGCTCCGAATTACTTACGTACCAATCCTTGGAGGCTCTGCGGCCTATGAAAAGGAGGAAATTCCATGATCCCGAATGTGAATGGTACAGGTGGTTCGATCTGAGGGACCTCTATATTGCACTGAACAGACTATTTCTAGATCCTGCAGAACCTAAGTGGCCACCGCAGATTGATGAATTGATTGAAAGCCCTGGTGCTATATTTGACAAACGGATACTGCTATCTGAAGAAACTGACGAAGGGGAGCCAGATGACCCCTACGAAGCTGGTTATACAACGGATCTGCTCTGGAGGGGGACATATCCTTCACATGTCTTCATGCTCCATACTCTTTTCCGTACATTGCTCTTGACCCCGACTTGGTCGCGGGTCATAATTGAAGATATTCCACGGGCTCCGCCCGTCATAATTACTCTGTCCCCTCGGGACATTATACCACAACCTCCTCTCGATCTAGAGAGGTTGCATGATCTAATCTGGGACATATTACTATATGATCCCCCCAATCCTTTGGCCTTAGTGCCACTTCCTCCGTCTGATTCTCCTTCCATTCACATTCATTCCTGCTTTATGTTTAATTCTTTCATTTTCCAAAAAAAAACGCCAATTTGGCAACAAATTCTTCCCAAATCCTCATTGAGGAAACATCCTACTTGTCCGATTGCACCCCACCACGCGGGTCCTTCGGTCAAGATTCTCTCTTAGATTTACTATGTCCCTCCCATCGGGAGGATTCTCTTGTATTTCCATTTGTATCCCAGGATTTTCATCCTGCTTCATCTTCATTAGGTTATGATAGTGAAGTTAGGCAGTCTAGTCAGATTAATCAGGTTAGGAAGTCTAGGAAGCCTAAGGGTAGGCGAATTCCAGATAGATACCTCCAGGACTTAGCTGATAAATGCTCCTCTTGTTCTTTGATCCCTCAGCTTTTAGAAAATCCAATTCAGATGCCAGAAGATTGCATAGACGATGAGTTAGTCAATGATGGGTACGGGGTATATGAATTAGTGCATGAAAAGGACCCCATTGTTGATGAGGAAGATAACGAGGACGCGGCTGAGGCATATGCCAGTGGAGTGAAGAGATTTGATGAACCCTCAGCTGCCGTAGAAGAGCCCACCAAAGAAATTAATTTAGGGACTGAAGACGAACCTAAGGTTGTCCTCGTTAGTAAAAATCTTTCTACAGAAGATGAAAAAGCAATGGTACAAGTGCTAAAGGACTATAAGGACACTTTCGCCTGGAGTTATGAAGATATGCCGGGGTTAGACTCATCTTTAGTTGAACACAGGTTGACATTAAAGGAAGGAGCTAGCCCGGTCAAGCAGAAATTAAGGCGATTCCACCCGCAAATGGCTTTAAAGATGAAGGAAGAGGTCGATAAATTGCATAAAGCCAAATTTATTAGAGTTGTCCTTTATCCACAATGGGTGGCCAATATAGTCCCGGTTATGAAGAAGGACGGGAAGGTCAGAATTTGCATTGACTTCCGTGATTTGAACCGGGCGTGTCCTAAAGATGATTTTCCGTTGCCTCATATTGATGTACTCATCGATAACACCGCTGGCTATGAAACCTTATCATTTATGGATGGATTTTCAGGATATAATCAGATTAAGCTGGCAGAAGAAGATCAAGAGAAAACGTCGTTCACTACACCTTGGGGAACATATTGTTATGTTGTTATGCCATTTGGATTAAAGAATGCTGGAGCCACCTATCAAAGGGCCATGATGGCAATATTTCATGACATGATGCACATAGATTTGGAAGTGTATGTGGATGACTTATTAGTTAAATCGAAGACGAAGGCTGAGCATGCTAAAGTTTTGGCAAGGGTATTAGAAAGATCGAGAGAATATCAGTTAAAGATGAACCCCAAGAAATGTGTATTCGGGGTATCTTCAGGGAAATTGCTTGGATTTATCGTCAGCAAACGGGGAATTGAGATCGATCCTAACAAGGCGAAGGCTATTAGAGAAATGCCCCCTCCCAAAAACTTGAAAGAGTTGAGAGGATTAATCGGGAGGTTGCAATTTATTCGCCGTTTTGTCTCCCAGCACTCACAAAGGTGTAAGCCGTTTTACGAGCTTACCAAGCCATGAGTCAAATTCGATTGGGACGATAAGTGTCAGGAGGCATTCGATGGATTGAAGAATTATCTAGCAAGTCCTCCTGTTTTGAGACCACCATCTCCAGGCAAACCATTAATACTTTACATTTCAGTCCTGGATGATGCTGTGGGGGCTGTCTTAGCACAAGAAGATGAAGAAGGAAAAGAGAGGGCAGCCTATTATCTCTCTAAACTTCTCAACCCCGCTGAACAGAGATATACGGCGATGGAGAAAACATGTGCAGCACTGGTCTGGGTTGTTCAGAAATTGAAGCATTATTTTCTGGCCCATGAAGTTCATCTCATCGCTAGGATGAATCCGATCAAATTCCTCCTGGAGAAATCTATTCTTACTGATAGGTTAGCGCGATGGCAAAGCTTTCTATCTCAATTCGATATCACTTACATTCAACAGAAAGCGGTCAAGGGCTATGCCATAGCAGAACATCTAGCTCATCATCCCCTTCCTCGATTTGATCCAGTCCAATCAGAGTTTCCGGATGAGGAACTGATGTCCGTAAATCAAATCAGAGATGATATGTGGACTCTGCATTTTGACGGAGCTCTGAATTCTCATGGAAAAGGGATCGGTATCGTTCTGTTATCACCTGAAGGTATCACCATTCCACAAGCCTTTCAGCTTGATTTTCCAGTCACTAACAATATAGCTGAATACGAGGCACTTCTTGCTGGTCTCGAGGCTGCTCATTTCCATGGTGCCACCAAACTCAGGATCGTAGGTGATAGCCAACTGATTCTTCGCCAAGTGCTGACCAAGTATCGAACTCTCGATCCCAAGCTCAAGCCTTATCAAGAGCTTACTTCTGCTTATTCCAAGCTTTTCACGAAATTGATCTTTGTCCATGTCCCTGGAAATCAGAACATCTTAGCTGACGCTCTAGCTTCACTTGCATCTTCTCTTGATTTTCCAATCAGCAAACAATCTGAATCAATCATAGTTCATAGGCGTCTTTCACCCGCCGTGAAAGATCCTTCATTCCTTAGAACTAAGGAGAAGTTGCTGAAGAAAGTCAGAGATGGAGATATCATTGAGAAAAGAGAAATCATGTTAATAGAGCTGTTAGAAGAGATGGATGATGAACAGAAGCCATGGTATTATGAAATTGCAAAATATTGTGAAGATCAATCATATCCTGAGGAAGCTACAACTGAGGAGAAGAGAGCTATCAGGAGGGTCGCTCAACGATACACCCTAGTTGGGGGAGCATTATATAAGAGAGGTTTTGATGGAGTTCTCCTGAGATGTCTAGACGAAGATGAGCTTTGGAAGGTTATGGAAGGAGCTCATAGTGGAGTTTGTGGTGGTCATGTCAATGGACAGATGCTAACAAAGAAGATCCTTAGACAAGGATTTTATTGGCCAACCATGGAAGAAGATTGTGTAGGATATGTCCGTAGGTGTGCTAAGTGTCAACTTCACGCCGACAAAATTCATTCTCCTGCATCTTCACTCCATCCTGTTTCTTCCACATAGCCTTTCTCCATGTGGGCTTTCGACATTATTGGACCTCTTGGTAACCCAGATTCCGGCATCAAGCAAAAATCTTTCATTCTCACGGCAACGGAATACTTCACCAAGTGGGCAGAAGCTGAAGCATACGTGGAGATCAAAGCATCAACCGTCTGCAAGTTCATCATGAAGAACATCATCACTCGATTTGGAATTCCAAGCACCATCGTCACCGACAACGGACCGCAGTTCGTGTCACAGGAATTGAAGGACCTCTGTAACAGGTATAAAATTGCATTGCATCATTCATCTCCTTATTATCCGCAAGGCAATGGCCAAGCAGAGGCAACAAATAAGACTTTGATAAAAATCATCAAAAAGACGTGTAAATCTAACAAATTCTCCGATTGGCCAGAAAAATTGGTTGAGGCTCTATGGGCCTACCGAACTTCAATCCGCACGCCTACTGGGCAAACTCCTTATTCCTTAACATTTGGAATGGAGGCGGTAGTTCCATATGAGATCTTTATACCGTCATTAAGAGTACAATTGAATAAGGAATTTTCTATTGATGAACATCGTTCAGCACTCCTTGCTCAATTGGAACTTTTAGACGAGAAAAGATGGTCAACTGCTAATCATGCAAAAGTTTATCAAAACAGACTAGCACGTTTTTATCAAAAGAAAGTCATTGAACGTAAGTTCAAAGTCAGTGAAGTGGTTGTCAAAAGAATTTTTATAAAACCTGGTGGTCCGCGTTCTAAGCTCCAACCCAACTGGGAAGGACCTTATGTTGTATCGCACGCTTTTCCTGGTAATGCTTATCGTCTTATTAATGCAGAAGGAGAAGAGTTAAAACATCCCTGGAATGGTTTACATCTTAAGAAATACTACCCTTAGGTTAAAGAGTCAATCAGTATGGTACAAAGATCAATGGAATCAGAAAGTTTATAAACTCAAATTTCCTTATCAGTCTGGATAACTTAATTTCAAACTCATTACTGTACACACTGACACGTTTGATTCGTGAATAACAAGAGATGACAAAGTCCTAAAGAATATCGAAAGCTTGACCGAAAGTGTAAAGTACAAATCATTCTTTTTTTAAGCAAAAATTCTGATTTATACTCGGCCCATGATGTCGGAACGAGGCTTAGAATAGACTACCGAGAATACCCGCCATCTTAGTAGGAGGCCGTCATAAAAAAAAAGGGGGAGATCCGTCCCAAAGCAGAAGAGAAAAGAAAAGAAAAGGAAAAGGCAAAAGCCAAATGTCAAATCAAAAGGCCATTACACTACAAACGTTACATCAAGGCCATAAAATGAAATAAAAGGGAACGCGAGGTCGATAAATACCCCGGAAAGAAATGACCGAACCCCAACGGATATTAGGGTAGGAAAGGGACATCTTTTTAAGTCTCCGGAACCTTCTCATGGACTTTCTAAACTCATTCATCTTTTCTTTCTAAAGAAATGTACTTCAAACTTAAGGAATAGCTTAGATTGACTAAGGGTCAAATCATCAAATGGGATCACGAATGAAAACACTAGTTCAAACACGATGGGTTTAAGTTAAGTTGTTAAAGAATAATTCGGAAATGAAGTTAATAAATGAATATGATCTTTTGATCCAAGTACCATGCTGATCTTTTAGTCAAAAACCCAAAAAAAATACATGTGTCAAAAATCAAAAAAGAAATACATAAGTCAAAAATCAAAAAAAATACATATGTTTCAAAAAAATCCAAAAAAAAAATACATGTTTCAAAAATCCAAAAAAATACGTATGTTTCAAAAATTCAAAAAAAATACATATGTCAAAATTCAAAAAAAGCATATATTTCAAAACCCCAAACAAAAATGAATATTTCAAAACAACAAAAATATTTCAGTTAGCATCTGCTTGTTGCATTTAGTGTGTTTCATCCCTTTTATTTTCAGCGAGCATTTGTCTACTTGTATGTTGCATTTTTGCTTAAGTTTGATTATTCTCATTACCTTTGTTAATAAAGGCTATGCCCCTTGACCATTTATTGAAGAAAAAGATTGATTGACCATTTATTTGGTCAGGCAAGGGGCTAAGCCTAAACAGATACTTAACCTGTTTGTTCAAGTTGTATACAGGACACAAGGCATTGATAGAGTTGGAATTCGAGTAGAGAACAAGCAGAAACCTGTTTCTGTGAGTAAAAGGCGTCAAGGAGAATTGACGCGTTTCAAACTTGAATGGCGTCTGCACGACACGACGCGTTTCAGATCTTTATATGATTTACCCGAAATTCTATATGTTTTGATTGAATGTTTGCTTGGAATTACTAACAATTTTGGTTACAGGAAATTCAAGAAAAACTGAGTAAAGCTGGAAAATGTCAAGAAGATTCCACTGTGGGAGTCAAGAAGTCTCGACCGTGGCTAAAAAGACGGTTATTTCTACCCTTGTACTCTTCCATGTAATTTGCATTCGCATTACTATATGTTAAATATTTATTAGATCATATCAAGGACCTTGTGGTTTTGATGAAACTGGAATTTGAGTTCCCCTACAACAAAAACAGTGATAATTCCAGAGAATTCTTAATCGCACGGATAGGCCGTTGGATTGTTAATTCGTGAGGACGATGGTTCCACTTTTGTGAAACGGTGCGTGGATAAACGAGCTTCGGCTTAGCACTGAATTACAAGAATTGGTATCTTGACTCATTAATGACAATTTAACAATATTATCTTTGATTAATTTATATTTTATTTGACTTTATATTTTTCTTTTAGCCCAGCATGCATCATGTAGGACTTTGAAATCATTGTAATAAGGATTAATTATTGATTAAGTTTCAGACCATTAATCAAACATTTCAAACATGATATGAAATATTCCATTCTGAATTGAGTATCTTGATTATCTTTGAGATTCGCTTGAAGATATCCTTGGAATTCTATCCTTTCTTGGATTCTTTATCCAATATTTCTTGTTTTCTTTTAAGATCCATCATGGCTGCAGCACGTCCACATTGGCTGGCAAACGCTCCCCATGATGAAACCTACAGTGTCTACGACCTGGGGAACTTCCCACTCCGAGGAGGTTGATCGACCTTATTTTATTTCCTTGTCTACCTCATCCAGACAGGATTAATTCCTTTGATTTCATTGAGCTATCTTCACTGATAAATTTGAGAAAAATTCCAATCATGTGATGTTAAGAGCGTGTCTCATCACACCTTGGCATCACCTTTTCAGTACATTTCATTCCATTTCACTCCCTTGCAAAGACGATGCCAAGGTGAGGCAGCTGTAGACACGCTAATTTTGACATCATTTTGAGTAAATTTCATATCATATAATAATGTCTCAGAATGGTCTGATAATTAATCATTAATTAATTTTTATTGATCTTTTTAAGTGTCGGGTTTAACAGACATGTTTAAGTTAATCAATTAAATTGATTTTAGCTCAAATTTCAGTTAAAATATGAAGAATCCTAAAAGGCGTCGACCCATGTGGACGCCATTTAGAGTTTATTCCTATTTTAGCGTTTAAATTTGAATTTTAATTAATTGATTTATTAGCTAAAATGCGTCTGTTAAAGTCGACGCTTTTTAAGTTTCCTAAGCTGTTTTAACTTCTCTTCCGGATGTTTATCCTTATCTTAATTATGGTAAAAGACGTCTATAAATGTGGACGCGTTTTAGCTAATAAAGATAAAGATAAGTTTTCCCGGATATTTATCCTTATCTTAATTTAATCTGAAAGGCGTCATCCATGGTGGACGCGTTTTAGATAATTACAGATAAAGATGAATTAATCAGTAATTATCTGACGATTAAGGTAGATAAATCCGAGATTTTTCTATGTTAATCGTAAACGCAGAAAATGCCTATAAATACCTTGCATCTCAAAGGAAAAAAAAAAAAGAAGAGATTGAGCCACAGCGTTATAGCGATTTGAAGACCGAAGCAACAACGTCGTAACGCCGGAGCGCTGCCATCGTCATTTCCAGAAGTCGGCATCCTTCTTCAAGATCTTCATCTCTCCAAAGCTTCAACAAACTGGACTGAGCATAAGTTTTTTTCATATTTGAATTTTTATTTCATCATTCATTAGTTTAATTCTCTCATATTCACTGCATGCAACACACACACACCACATCAATTTTCCAAAACCCACCTGTTCTTAAGGGGTTTCAAAGCCATTAAAAACAAGTGAGTTGCTGTTTTAAACATGTTTCTAATCTTAGTTAGCTTTGATATTTCCATTTAGATTCTCACCATTGTTTTTCCTTTATTTTTCTGTTTCTTTGCCTCTGCTGCATCCAAAAACAACAACAACAAAAAGAGGGAAATTAAGCACAAAGCCAGGAGACTGGACGATCCTCAATATTCAACAGCAAGAACAAAAGAAGAAAGGGCTCTCTTTCTTCAGCCGGCTGAAGGAGGGGAACCAAGGGACTCAATCTTCCGCATTCGAACAGGTAGGCGATCAAACTCTTTTGAAGCTTTTTAGTCAAAAGTTTCTGGCGATCACAGCACATTAATTGCATTATTTTTTATAGGTTAATTTACCTAAACAACCTAGTTTTTCACATTAATCACATGAGCAATTTTTCAGCACCTACAGGAGGAAGATGAAACTCTTCATGCGAGGAACATGGTGGCGAAACTTCCCCTCCTTAAAGAGGAAAACTTGCCTCTCTCGATAAAGATTTAAAGAGACTACTCGGAGATTCGTCATGTCCGTGCGATCATGGGGGACGGTATAAAAAGCAAAAGACCGATGGAACCCATCGGGAAAGCCGGGTCATGGCCTCATAGGCCACTAGGCGAGAGTAGCGTACATAACCCCTTTTTTATGACCTATAGAACTGCCCAGCAGGAACCTGGAGCAACCCAAAAGACCCTACGGTCACATGGAGTTAGCCTAGAGTGACAAGACTACTGGGTCGGCTTTGACTAGTTACGCGACAGATGAAGGCCCGAACCAATCAGGCGAGATCGGCAGCATGGAGAATCCAACTAAATTCTATAGTACCTTCGGATACACTTCAACATGTGACAAGTAACGGTGGCACAATACACCCTCCTACCGATTCTGACCGATCGATCGTCGAATCGCTAGCCCACGAGCATGGCCGAACCATTCGAACTGGATGTCAAAGTATGCTCCAAGTCCTTATAAAAAAATAAAAAAAAGATGGGGCGGGGGTGTATTATATTAATATGTTGATAGATGTCGCGGGGTTGCAAAAAAAAAAAAAGAAGCAAAGGGGGCACCCTACGCCCCGCGCCCGCCAGCCTACACACACCGTTCTCTCCGCTGCACTGTCGATGCACGGCTTGGGCCTTCATCCGAATCATGTTCCTCTCGATTGGCTAGCGTCGGGAGAGATAGATCCGCATGCTGCAGTGTCCTTTCCGAGAGCTGAGGCCCGACAGCCACTGGAGGACCATACTGAAGGAGGGCGAGAGTGTGCACATCCTCATACGGAAGCTCCTCAACCCATTGTTCAAGAGGAGGACCTGCAAAAAAGTCTTGGAAGGACGTCAGGAAGGGTCGTTCCCTTGATAGGGTCCCTTCAACCCAAAGGAAGAAGTCTTTCCACCCCGGACGAGGAAAGGTAAGGCCTAACGCTAGCGGCATGACGTCCCTAGTCTCAAACTGAATGAAGCCGCGCGCACCTTGGGCAGAACAACATCGAACGTGGAAGACGTGGCGGAACATGTCGACTGTTATGCCGGGGTGACACATGTCCTGAACTAGCATAGCTACCAGGATCATCCTCTAGAAGTTTGGCATCACCTGCGGGTCAATTCCATAAAAGTGCAGTAGCTGAGCAACGAAGGCCGACACTGGAAGCTGGAAATCCGCTTCGAACATGGCCACGTACACTGCAAACGCGCCAGGCCTCTCCGAGAAGAGGCGATCTTGAGGCGATGGGGCCACAACCCGGCATTCTCCTGGAATGTAGTAGGTCACCCAGAGCTCGGCCAGGAAATCCGGTGTCACCTGCGAGGGGCCCAATACACTGCGATCTTCGGCAACTCTCTTGACATAGTCCACAATGTAGTTTCCAGAAGTGGACTATCCCGTTCACTCCTCTTGATCGATCACCATAGCCGACGTGACCGTTCGTAGGGTTCTTCATAAGCATTACTTAAGAAAAAGAGAGGGCAACCGCCAAGGGCACTAGTGGAAGGCATCTTTTCAAGCGTCTCTTCACTCCTGGCCGTGCGGGCATGATAAGGAGTAAGGGGATAAGTGAAGAAGGAAGATTTCGCTCGGCCCAAGAGCGCTAATGGGTCGACCCACTAATCCTTCTCATCGCAAGCCCACGAGCTCATCAGAGTAGCTAACTGAATGTTAGGGTCCATGCGGGCCCGGCCTAAGACAAGAGACCCCAGGTGAAACCCGGATCAGGTTCAGATTCCAACTCAGACTTTTCCTTCATGAAGGAATCGAGATTACCTATTCCGACCAGAACCAGGAGTTTGAGGCCCCCAAGCCGTTCGAACTTGAAAATGGAATTGAATCTAGGAGTTCGCTTCAGGTATGACTTTCTCAACTGGAATCGACATTTTCCATGGACATGACTGCTATACAAGGACCCCCCATCCGATCGATACATGTACGCTTTCTAGGGCCCAAGTTACTTAGCTTTCCTTCGGCATCCCCAGCCTTCTAACGTAAGTATCGGAGGAGATCCCTCAGACTGCTGCCGGAGGTCTCCTAACAGTATTTTCTTTTCATGGACCGTCGAACGACGTCCCTCCGATCGGAGACAGAGGTTCTTGATTGTGGTAGATGAGATTTTGGCCCATCATACTTTTACCATCTTAGGATAAAAAAAATCCATTCAAGAAGTATTCCTCCAATCCACAAAGCGTTGAACTTCCAAGAAAGAGGGAACGAACCAAAAGGATATTAATGAAAATACTTTTCAATTTATATAAATTAGTATAACTTGGGTTAATAGAGAGAGATTTACACCGTACACAAGGTAGAAGAAAATAGCGCCATCTTATTTGCACTTTTGTTTCCACAGCAAAAATTATTGATGCAAATAGCCTCTAAAATCTTAGGAGAGAATAAATGGCAATACAAGATTTGTGTTAAGACACCGAGTTAACTGTTGTTTACTGTGCTCTTAAATGTCGGAAAACGATACAATGGCAATACAAGATTTGTGTCGACACCGAATTAATTGTTGTTTACCGTGCTCTTAAATGTCGGAAACAATACAATAACACCATTTCCTAACATTATTTTTTCACACACTTAAGTGATAACTATACATTAAAGAAAAGTATTATTGTCTCGTACTTATGATGGTTAGCGACGGATTTAACATTAACTCAGTGGAGTCTTGAGATCCTACTCAATTTTGCCAAGCTTACTAGTCTAGTCCACGCAATTTAGCTCGAGACTCTATTGACTTAGTCCAAGACTCCGTTGGCCTAACACAAGACCTCATATGACCCAACCTACGATCCTATTGACTCAATCATACTTATGACTTAATATTTGAGTGACTCCACTAGACAAAATTTTTACGTCCGTCACCGATAATGATGCTACATTTTAACATGTAATTACCATTTAAATATGTCAAATAGGGACAACCTAGCGCCACCTTTATCTCCATAATAAACTTAACGGGTAGAATATTCGGCAATAGAAAGAAGTACGCTGTAAATAGGGAGGACAAAGCTGCACCTTAACCTATTTCCATGGATACCTTCTTCATTCCAATTCAAATGCAGCATATCAGGGGAGAAAATCCGGCAATAAACGTAGGCTCTAAATAAGGTTAAAGAAAAGGGAGACAACCTAACTCCACCCTTTATCTCCAAAAAAAAATTATTTGCCATTGATAACTGTTTGATCTCTTAATAGACTCCTGTCAAATATAGTAGTTGTCAGAAAATATGTCAAATGTAACTTTAATACGAGCCATTTAATCAGACGATCAAATGACGCTTAATAAATATGGTAAATAAAATGATAAAATATGATATAATAAAATGATAAAATATGATATAATATAATCCTTCTCTTTAAGACTTCCCATTGAGCCTGTCGGGAAGAGTATCTGACAACAAAGGTGCGTTGCAAGATGCCATTTAAGCCATTGTCATACGTGCCCCTAAATGTTGTAATCTTCTGATTTTAAAATTATCAATTTTAAATCTTAAATCATAGTTTACAAAGATCTTATTAGATTAAGATCCGAAGTCAAATAATAATATCATATTTATAACGTACCAAATTTACATTATTTTATAGCTTGCTGTAATGACTGTAGTACACCATTATTGCATTGATTTAAAATTTTATTTTATTTTTTTTCTAAGTCATCTTTGAGGTTCCTTAATTATTCCGTACTTGTTTTTGTCCGACCAGAAGATGTAAAAAATCTGAAAAATCAAAAATAAAGTTTAATGAACAGTAAAAAATACTTTTTTACTGTTCATTAGACTCGATTTTTAATTTTTTTAAATTATTTGATCAAATACTATACTATACGAAATGATTAGAACAACTCAAAGATAATTTAAAAAAATATATATATTTTTTAAACTTATTACAATGACGATGCATGCAATACCCATATTACTCCATTTTATAACACGTCAATCACCACTGATCAAAGGTAAGCTCTACTGTAGATGCTCTACTTTCACATGGGATGTTGGGAAGACACAGAGGAGACCCGGGCTTGCTTGGGTCCGCGTGTCACCATGCACCAGCTCCCACAGTCCTGTGCATGGTCCCACGCAGAAAAAAATGGTAAAAAAGTCATCGTTTTGGCCGGCGCCCCAGAGCCAGTTATTTAATTCTCCCCGCGTGCCCGTGCTATCCCCACCTCCTTCTCTAGGCACCCTCCTCTCTCTCTTCTCCTCTCCGCCTTGTAGCAAACAGCCAGCTAGCTTGCTGCCTTGCCAGTTGATTTTGCTCATCAAGTTCCAAGCTTTCTGGGTAATCCATAGGAACCCACATCAGATTCTTCCCTTGCTTCCCCCCCAACTGCAGCTGCAGTTCTTGTTTGGGAACCTGCCTCGAGCCGCTGCAGCTCCTGATCTGGTCTCCTTCTCCATATTCTGAGGATTCCAGGGATACCCAGATCAATTCCCTGCAAGTTTTCCGCATCCAGGTCCATGGATACCCTTCTCAGGACCCACAGCAGGTTCGAGCTGCCGCCCCTGCTCCATGCTCCGGCAGAAAGGCGCGGCCTTTCCTGCGCCAGGCCCCGCAGCCAGGCGCCCCACAAGAAACCCACATCCAAATCCTGCGGGAGCGCCCGGGGCGGCGCCGCGCTCCTGGAGCTCGTGCCCGAGACCAAGAAGGAGAGCCTGGACTTCGAGCTGCCCATGTACGACCCCTCCAAGGGCGCCGGCGTCGTCGACCTGGCCGTAGTGGGCGGGGGGCCTGCGGGGCTCGCCGTGGCGCAGCAGGTCTCCCAGGCGGGGCTATCCGTCTGCGCCATCGACCCCTCGCCCAATCTCATCTGGCCCAACAACTACGGCGTGTGGGTGGACGAGTTCGAGGCCATGGACCTGCTCGACTGCCTGGACACGACCTGGCCCGGGGCCGTGGTCTATGTGGACGATGCCAGCAAGAAGCTGCTGGGCAGGCCCTACGGCAGGGTCAACCGCAAGCAGCTCAAGCTCAAGATGATGCAGAAGTGTGTGGCCAATGGTGTCATGTTCCACCAGGCCAAGGTGGTGAAGGTGATCCATGAGGAATCCAAGTCCTTTCTGATATGTAACGATGGAGTCACCATCCAGGCCACTCTGGTTCTGGATGCCACTGGGTTCTCTAGGTGTTTGGTGCAGTACGACAAGCCCTACAATCCTGGGTACCAAGTGGCCTATGGCATCTTGGCAGAGGTGGAAGGACACCCCTTTGATTTGGACAAGATGTTGTTCATGGACTGGAGGGACTCCCATCTTGATGGGAAGAAGGAATTGAAGGAGAGGAATGCCCGTATTCCGACTTTCCTATATGCTATGCCCTTCTCTTCCAATAGGATTTTCTTGGAAGAGACCTCGCTGGTCGCCCGGCCGGGCTTGGCCATGGAGGACATACAGGAGAGGATGGTTGCCAGGCTGAGGCACCTGGACATTAAGGTGAAGAGGATCGAAGAGGACGAGCGGTGCATTATCCCGATGGGCGGCCCGCTCCCGGTGCTTCCCCAGAGGGTTATGGGCATAGGTGGGACTGCGGGGATGGTGCACCCCTCTACTGGCTACATGGTGGCAAGGACTCTTGCAGCAGCTCCCATTGTTGCAAGCTCAATTGTTAAGTACCTTGATTCTGAGAGAGGCCTCTATGGGGAAGAACTGTCGGCAGAAGTTTGGAAGGATCTCTGGCCTATAGAGAGGCGAAGACAGAGGGAATTCTTCTGCTTTGGTATGGATGTCCTCCTCAAGCTTGATCTAGAAGGTACAAGGAGGTTTTTTGATGCATTTTTTGATTTGGAACCTCACTACTGGCATGGGTTCCTGTCTTCGAGACTGTTCCTTCCTGAGCTTTTATTTTTTGGGCTTTCTCTGTTCTCACATGCTTCCAATACCTCTAAGCTAGAAATCATGGCCAAGGGTACTCTACCCTTGGTGAACATGATCAACAATATGATCAAAGAAAGGAATTAGAATAACAAGTCTGCAATTATCCTGCAACCTTATTTTTGTATCTCGTATCAATACAAGTTTTTTTTTCATCTCATTTTTGTGTACAAATTGCTTGTTATTAGTCAGCCATCCTCTTTCTACGTGGTTCTTTTGTCATAACACAAGAAAAGCAATATCCAGGATGCTCTTATTTGATTGAATGGAATAAGATGTCAGATGCTAGGGCCTTTTGTTAACAGAGTGCCGACCAATATATTTGTGTACTGAGATATATCTATATTACCTTGAAGCAATATTTCTTTAACTAAATCTTGTGCGGATCAGGCATTTTTTAGGATGGTCTGAACTAACTTTATGACTTTGCACTTTGCCAAACAATATAAGGTCAACTAGGATGGAATTTGAGACATTGAGCATAGACAAATTAGGATTCCGGAAAGGATTCAGCTTCTTGACATTAACAAGGACTAAATTTGTATCTATAGAATAACAATATAAGCGGGTGTTAATGGGACCGAGCATCCGAAGGTGGAACAGATGGACTAAATGCAAAGGTCTGTTGGCATCTGGTTGCAGGAAAGACCTAGCTATATACATTCTGCTACCAAGTACTACCAGATTATTGCCAGTGCAAGTGTCTAAATTGTTAACATTGACTCCTTGGTGCATCAGTGATGACTTATGCCTTCAAGAAGCTCTCTGTGGGTAGTGAGTGGTGTCTCTGCACAGGGGTGCCACTTGAGTTTTTGGACATTAGCAATAGGGGCACTTGCCTTCTGGAGTATTTTGGAGTGGATCAAGTTGAAAGATATATTTTCATCATGGAGTGGAGTGTGAAAGTGTCTAGGGGATAACTTTTCTACCATTTGTTGTGTTCTACAATCATCTGACAGTCATCAAGTAGAGATCGGCAACCAATTTTGAGCCCAATCACTTTTTGTAATGCAAAATCAGCTGACTCCAACTTGGATTGTCCAGTGGATCCATAATAGGTAGGTTTGGAAAAGGATCAGCTGTAAATCAGGCAGATTTGCATGCAAATCAGCTGAAATTAGATTGGCATCAGCCGCCAGCTGAACTGGGCCAAATCAGAATTGTTTTGTTGTTGGTCTTATGTCTTTTAGCCAAGAAGAAACTATAAATTTTTTTTCAGGCCTTTTTGTTTGCATAGCAGGTTACAGGAGAAAATTTGACGATATTAGCCAAGAGGCAAGTGTCCTTTGGTTGCCAATGTGTTCAAGGAAAATGACTTACATTATTGTCCATGTCATTTTGACTAGTGTCTTTCTAACTATAAAAGTGCATAATGAACTATTCTTATAACAGTCTCCAATTGGTAGGAGAGATGCTTAGGTTTGCATACAAATGGAAGCAGAATGCTAAAATACATTAACCCTTGTCTGTTTCCTATTCTAAATAGTGGGAAACCCAGTAAGTCTATGCCCCTTGTTTGGTTGTTCCCAGAGGACCTTATCCCCCAAAGAAGTTGCTGATGGACAGAACTCTTCTTTCGCCTATATATAGACCTGGAGATAATGGGGCCTTCAACTACATGTCCAATCTAAATATTGGTTGTGGGTTTGTCCTTGGCAAGGAGTATGCAATAGAGTTGTCACCTCTTTTCTAGGGTCAGCTTGAGTCAAATGGCCTGCAAAGATACATGCCAATGCACAAGAAATTGTTCTTTTGGGTCTTAATGTGGAATGAGGGGGTTGGGCTGGTTGCTTTATTGCTTGTTCCTTCACCTTCACATTTAGCTCTTGGAGACATGATGTCCACCTTGCATTGCTTGACACAGTCCTTAGGCACTCTCCTCTTCTCCTTCCCTACTATGCCCCTTGCATTCCACGTAAACAACCTCATTATAAAGAATGATTGTGTTCCCCTCACCCCCCTCGCACCATGCCTTCCCCTCCATCTCCCCTTCTACTATTTTCCCCTTCCCTTTTGCCTCCCTGCTCACCAACTTTTTTCCCCTCTAGCTGGTCACCCTTTTTCCTTCCTCCTCGCAGACTTTCCCCCCTTCTAGCTGTTCACCTCTTCTTCATTTTAGACACCCCTCTTCTTACCTCTTTGTCTAACACATTGTATGAAACCCTAACTTCTTGGCCGATTCCCTGAATTGCTGCTCTCTGATGTCCGTAGCCACTGAACATAGCTCCCTCACCTCTTCCTTTAACTCCCCATTGACACTAGAATCAATCATTTTGAACCATTTTGGAGGTTTTTTTTTACCTCCTTCAGATATGCTGCTTATCCTGGTACAGAACTCAAGCATTAAATATGATTTGTTCTTTCTCTTATTTATTTCTTACCCCTCATTTAGTTTATTTTTGTCATATTTTCTGTATTTTACATATTGTCCCATCTCTGTTTTGCATCATGCAAAAGAAAATACCTTTCGCTAGTTGGTCAGCTCTTTTTCACATGGAATGATATTCTGTGGTACCTCCCCGTGCTATTTTGTGAAGACTTTTCAGAGTTACCGTTAGATCTACTGAAAAACAAATTAGATGATTGAGTTTTTTATTTCTCTTCTCTTATTGTCTACCTCTTTTTGTTTTGGGTGCAAGCCATTGGATGCTTATTGTTTGTCCTATTTGGCTATTCGGAATTAGCAGCAATGTTTTAAGTTTGTGTTTGCATGGGCATATTCATCTATTGTCTAGTCTCTCTACTAACCCCTTCCCTCGAGTTAAAGCATAAGGGAAATGCACTATTTTATGTGCATTTTGAATGAGTAAATGTTTCCCTATGAAGCCTCCTGAAAATTTCTGTTTTGCCTTGACAATTAGCACTAGGAGAGAATTCTGTACAGGATGTAATTGTATTTCAAGAAATTGAGCGAGTGTGGAGGCCTTTTAATGGCACAAATGATATTGTCCAATTTGTATTTAAGAGCCCTGATCAAGGATGAATGTTGGAATTCCTTCATGCAGAAAAGCTCACTTCTTTAAAAGTGGATCTTGTGGATACCTACAGCTTAAGGAGTTGATTAAGGGAGTTTGAAAAGGGTAATAGATCATAGTCCGTAGAATGCAGAGTAGTTGAGTTTTCTGTTTTCTTTTTCCTGAACATGGTTGGTGCCACATATCTACAAGTATAGCCCCCTTCCTGCAAGACTACTATAAATTTGATTGTAAAATACAGTATAAATAAGTATAACAGTGCCAGATAGAAGATGCTTCTCACCCAACTATTAGACAGGGTGAAACCAGAATCAGGGCAAATCTGATATCCATCTCCATTCTGATATTTATCAGACATGGGATTAGAATCGGAAACACACCTGTTTTCTTTCGGATCCTGAATCCGATACAATATATTTTCTTATTGGGATTGCAAAGGAAAATATCTGTATCAGAGTCTGTAATCCGAGCAATTCATAGCTGTATTGCATTCTCAACCATTTATGTCTCTGTTGCAGTTCGCACTAATAAAGATCCACCTTCCTCCAAGCTGCCAAGACAGGAAGCCCCACTTTTTTTAAACTAAATTGACCTCATAATCACCCCCTTTACATTCTTGGATAAGCTTCTAAATGCATTGATGTTTCTTTCTACCAAAGGATTGCCATTCTTCCCTGCAAATTGGTGCTACCTGGCACATGTGAAAGGGTGATTAATTTTCCTCTCTTCATTAGTCTATTAATACATTTGGGAAGCAGTATATCATGAAATAGAATGCATATTAAACTAGAGCAATGACCAAAAAAAATTCTTCTTTTCATGCTGTTGCTCCCCTTTGCACATTGTAGCTTCATAGCTTGTTACACTCGTCTACTTCTCACTTAATGTGATTGCTTCTGGTTCTTTAGAGGAGTATTGTTAGCTCTTGTAGGACTCCAATTAGTTGTCCTACCCTTCCTGGAAGAGACCATGTTCTTCCATGCCTCTGATCTGGATTGTTTTGGAGTAAACTTCGTTCCTTTCTTATCTGGTTTTTGAATGTGGGTCTTTTATCTGTGAACCACCAAGATCTCTAGTCTCATCATAGGCGACTAGGGCTGTCAACAGGGCAGATTGGGCCAACAGACTCTCGGGATTGGCAACGGTCTAGCTCATATTTTGGCCCAGCCAAAATTTAGGCGAAAAAATGGAGTCGTATATGGTCGGGTAGGCACCATGGGGCCCTTCAAAAAAAAAAATCATATTTTTTTAGAACTTGCTGCACCACCATGGGGCCTAATAGCCCTGGCGGTGCAGCAAGTTGGACCCATGAGTCAATCAGGGGTTGGACCTGGTGGCTTGGGCCTGCTAAGCTTAATGGACTTTAAATGCCATCAGAAAAAAAAGGATTGAGTTTTACTTGCTGCAGTGCAGGGGGGCTATTACGTCCCCCTGGCAGTGCAGCAAGTAAAATTTTTTTTTTTTTGAAGGGTTGCATGGTGCTTTATCTGACCGTACAATTCGATCTTGGATCTTATTGTTCATTTGGGGTCGATTTTTTATTTTTTATTTTTTTCCGAGTCGTCCTATCCAAGATCGGATTGTACGGTCAGATAGGGTGGTTGGGGTCTTTCAAAAAAAAAATAAAAAATAAACTTTGCTGCACCTCCATGGGGCGTAATAGCCCCGGCGGTGCAGCAAGTCGGACTCAAAAGGATTTAACTGATTCTGATTAGCTCCTTGCCAATGCTTTTAAACCGAAAAACAAAATCTAATCAAACCAAAGTCTCGGTTTGGTTTGAGAATTATAATTAGATTTGTTTATTCGGTTTCAAAGTCTGTCAAATTGTAAAAACCAAACAAAACCGAATTAATGTTTAAATTTTAATATGCTTGTAATCTTTTATTATTTTCTTTCATTTCAAATAATCTTTTCGTAAATATTTCTTCTTCTCAAATTATTTAGTTGGCCACCTGACTCAAAGTTGCTGATCAGCTACATTACTTATGCGGCTAACAGCGCCTTTTATAGACTTTTGTCCAGCCGGCTCTTTCTATGTTCCTGGATGTGGGATTAGAGATGCAAACAGGTTGGATTCGGTATGGATCCAAGATAGATTTGTCATCATATCCGTTATGGTATCGGTTTAGAAAGACTATCCATTAGCTGTCCTATAAGATAATTTTGGTCAGATAATCGGATCTTCAATGTATCATATGTATTCAGTCATAAAAAAATTGTATGCACTATCTTATCCACTATGCATATTGGTTTGAAAAGACTATCCATTAACTGATCTGTAAGCTAACAGTCGGTCGAATAATCAGGTTATCAGTTACCAGTTGCATCCCTATTTGGGACCAAAGTTGGGCGACCAATTACCTGGGAAATGCACAGGCCGGGTGGTTCTGAGGCTAGGTGGTGCACTTCCATTGGTTTAGTCTACAAAGAGAGCATAGAAAGATCTATTGTTTAGTGAAGTCTTTTGTTTTATTTGGCATGAATATTGTTTAATGAAGTCACGAAAAGGAGAACACAAGAAGACGTATAGAAGGTTAAGAGCCCTCCCCACCCCTGGGTTGCTATCCCTCCTGCTTCCGGTCACGAGAAAGGCCCAATGGGCACATACAACAAGCCACATAGGTGTACTCTAATTTGGGCCCGGGCATGTTAGGGTCCTGGGGGGACAAACCGAACCAAACTAAATTAATCTGAATAAATTTAGTTCAGCTATACTTGCTGCACTGCATGAGGTGCAGCTAACAAAGTAATTTTTTATTATTATTTTAATGGTCGGCCCAATATGCCCGGCATGTTCATATATGTCAGATCTTCGATAGGGCGATCAAAAAAAATCTAAAAACTAAAAATTTGTGTCCCATTTTATTGGGCTTGGCCTATTAAGGGTACTTTTCTTTTTCTTTTCTTTTTTTAGATTTTTTTCTGGGACCATTCAATTAGAAATTAGGTTGTACGGACATGTCGGACAAGATGGGGCCGACCATAATTTTTCTTTTTAATTTTTTAAGCTATACTCTATGAGGTGCAACAACTTGCTATATTGCATGCGGTGCAGCAAATATTACTCCATTCAGTTCGGTTTAGTATTTGAGTCTCGCTCGGTTTGGCTTGGAGAATTTTCCTCTTAAATCAAATCAAACTGACCCGTGAACGCCCTGACTTCCAGGGTGTGTGATCCTATATATTTCATTTTTCTTGTTATGTTTCATGCTATAGAGTCTGCTTTTTATTCTCTACGGGCAACCAAACATGAAACCTGATTTGTATGTAGCGTTCTCAAGTGGTTACTCTGTTGTGCACTTTAGGCTGATCACCTAGTGACCAGTTGGGTTGGGTTGGTTTTAAAGTCGGGGTTCAACCGTTTTCTGTCCCGGAGGGTGTCACATTGGGTCCAGATCCCTTAACAGGCCCATTTGGAACCATCACACCACCCATTTACCTAGTAATTGTCCTATTGTCATATTTTTTAGTAATACTTGTTGCAATGGGAGCTTCTGCAGTGGCATTTGATTGGTTCAATCAGATGGTTGCAGCAGGGATTTCCTTTTTTCTTATATTAAAATGATAAGTGGTAGGGGAACTTTAAACGGTCCATCTCTACCATCCAATCTTTGATTGAACAGTTAGAAAATACAAAAAAAGAGATTATGGCTCCACATCCACATGATTTGATGGCTCGGATCGTGCCTACACACAATCCAAGGGCGGTGCGGTACAGTACAGTAGGTATTACTCATATTTTTATGCAAATTTTAATTAGATTTCTAAGAGTTTGGGGCTCGAATTGAGCCCATTTACTATACATATTAGGGTAATACTTACTGCACTGCCATGTGGTGTTGCACCACACGGTAGTGCATGTATGCTACTTTTTTTTTTTTAAGAAATTTCCTTAAGGTCAAACTCCACATGTTCATATAGTCTGATCTTTGATCGGACGGTTCAAAATTTTTTAAAAATAAAAAAGTATTATTGGCTTTCCCATTAAGGACTTGGGGCTCGGTTTTGATTTTTTAGAATTTTTTGAATCGTCTGAACAGAGACTTGGTTATACTAACATATGGAGCTTGTTTTCGATCTAAAATAAATTTTAAAATATATTTTTAGTGTACGTGCTGTGCTGTGTGATACTTGCTGCACTTCCCAGCAGTGCAGCAAGGACTTTTTTTTTTTTTACCTTTTTTTTAGCCGGCCGTAACAGATTTCACATGTTTGTATAGGCCAATCTCCAGTGGGATGACTTTAAAAAATCTAAAACTAAGCCCCAATGAACGTAAATAGAAGGCTCATTAAGGGCTTGGCTCATTAAGGCCTTCTTTTTACTGTTCATTGGGGGTTAGTTTTGATATTTTAGATTTTTTTAAGGTCATTCAATTGGAGATCTGACTATACAGACATGTGGGACATCTGGTGCCAACCTATTCTTGCTGAACCAAGGTGGTGCAATTGAACTTGGGGATGCAGAAAGCTTAACTTGCATTATAATTTAAGATAAATGGGTTCTTCCTTAGGCCTACTTATCCTTAAATGATGTAAGAAATAGATTCAAAACTTTTGGGCTGCAAATGGCTCTGAATTTTATTCAATCCTCTCTGGATTAATATTCGGATAGCCGGATTTTTATCCGAAAAGGATATCCATTGGATTATCACTGGATATGCGTTTGTGTTCTGCTTATTAAATAGAGCAGTCATGGAAATTCCATATCTGCTCCCTTTGTGATCTGCTACGAATTAAGTTTACATAATAGCTGTAATCTATACATAATCTAAGATCAAATGATTATTGTTGTACTAAATATGTGCATGTCTGTTCATATTCTAGTATTTTAGGTTAATCATTGTTACATCAAATAAGTAGTTTTTAAAAATTTTGTCAAGTATTCTTTTCTTTTTGTGATACTACTTCACGTATTCATACATAAATATATGTTTTGAATTTTTTTTATAAATTATTTCTCTCAAGTATCATTCTCTAAGTTCCCTCCCTTAATATCCAGATATTATCCATATCCGCTCCGAATTCAGAGAACATATGAAATCTAATACCTATTATGTATTCAAGATTATAAACAGAGCTAATACGGATTATCTGTTTAAGATGAACATGCGGATGCGGAAATGCTCTATCTGCTCTGTTTGCAGCCCTACAAGACTTTACCTGCTCATCTACTTATTCATTAACTTTATGCGGTCTGATATGGGTCTATTCAGACCAGAACTATTTACTGTTCTACTATCAAGGAACTGGATCTTTAGTTTAGTTCTTTTCTTCCTTGGAGGGCACCGCTGTGATGCTTGAGGTTTTCGGTTCATGCCTTTCATGCACAACTTTCTTTTTTCTGCCCCTGCTGTGCAAGGTGTGGTGCTGGATTGTCGCACTGTGCCTTGGGTCGCATCGGATCATACCCCATGTGATTTGAGTCTGTCAAATCATGTAGAGAAGCGATCCCCTTTTTTCTGAATTTTTAAACCATTGGATCATTGATCAGACAAAGGGATGAACCCTTTAGGTTGCCTCCTTCTCCAGGAGTTTTAGTTAAAAAAATGTGCCCTTAGCACAGCCATGCGATCGATTTTTATTACTCAAGCATTGCAAAAGTCTTCACGCTTCAATAGTTAAATGTTGTACATTTGAAGTATGTTCGAGAGTCAATTTCTTTAGAGTGTCAAGCAAAGCACTCACATATCCAATCAAATGAATGAATTCATCTCCTATTTATTGTACAGTCTCACAGAAAGCAAACCCAAATATCAGCAAACCACAAAATTATCAAGCAATCTACATGGTTCATTTGGGATCGTTGGTATCGCATGCCAGTAACCTATCTATTGTGTACATAATATGGAGGATGAAAATGGAGAGGAAGGAGAGGCAAGATTTGGGGATAAGGAGAGAGTGCAGTCATGATTTCCTGAAATTAGCCAAAGAAGAGTCCTTCGAGAAAGCTGGAGTCGAAACCTCCCTATAGGGGGAGGGGGGAGAGTGACCAAAAGGCAAGCTTCTGAAGAAACCACCCCAAAGGGGGATCAATCCTCCCATGGAGGGAGGGGAGGGGGACCTTCTGAGGTGCCCCCCCCCCCCCCCCCCCTAGCATGGAGTAGTGGATGGAGGAGGAGCTTAATTCTTAAGGAGTATCTGCATTTGTCCAAAGTTATCTACACATAACTATATGCATGTATGTACATAAATTCTGCATATCAATACTCCCATATAGATTTTCTTACTTGTGAATATATGCATTGTCATCTTTTCAAGATATAGCGAAGTAGCTCAGGTCAGCAAAGTACAATTATCTGTGCACTCCTCCTTCCCTTTCCCTCTTTCTCCTTCGTGCCTAGGGGTGGCCGATAGCTGAACTGAGTTGAACTTGGAAGAGCTCGAGCTCAGCTCAGCTGAAAATTTTCAAGCTCGCTAGCCTAAGCCTTATATCAAGCTTCAAAGATGACTCGAGCTCAGCTCAAATAGGAAACATTATGAGCTCGAGCCGAGCCCGAGCTCGGTTCGTCAAGTTATGTTAAAGTGAGTCGGAGGGCTTATTTTCTTTGACCGTTAGAGGGCCTATTTGAGGGGCGAACATGGGAGCATGGTTCAATTTGTAAGGGAGACCCGAGAGAGAGGGGGGGGGGAGTATGCAGGCGATGCGAGACTAAATGATGGCCCTGCTAGCCCTGCTTCGAGCACTCGCCCGCGTGGGTAGTCAAGCGAGTGAGTGCCACACGTACGTGCACACCCCAGCACACGTGGACACTTGGTTGCCTACCCACCCACCCACAGCGGTGTGGTGCTGGCAGGGACGTTTAGTTGTACATCGCTTGCTTTCTTTTTTACCAAAGTTCTTATATTCTCTAAAGTACTTATCTTCTGAATGTGCTTGCGTCAGACTTGAATGGGATTTAGCTGAGACTGCGGTACGTATAATGTTATAGATAATTTAATTATTTTATTCGAGCTAGCTACAAGCTCATCCAGTCGAGCCCCTACTGACCTCAGACTTGACTTGTTTAATGAAATGAGCTTCAACTCAAACTTGGGCTCAGCTCGTTTGTTTAAGCGAGTTGAACTCCTCATGAACCTGAACTGCTCGTAAGCGGCTCGGCTCATTGTCAGCCTTATTTGTGCCCAAGGCCATGTTTAAGAACTTCTAGTGAAGTACTTTTCATAAAAATACCTTCAAAAGAAGTGCCTTCAAGATGTATTTCTTATTTTAGAAACGAAGATAATTTACAACCTTAACATAGAAATAATATGTAGATGTGCTTCTAAAATGATTTGGCTAAGGTACCTTGATAAGATTTCCCAAGAATTGCATCCCTAACTATTTTTCATATGGAATAACATAAGATAACCAAAATTAAGAAACCAAATGATATAGATCAATTATTATTTGATGAACTAAAGTTTATATATCATAATAAAAGCTCTAATATATATATTATGCTAACCAATTACCATATGTTACTAAACTATTATACTAAATTATGATATCAATTCATGAATCTAATAGAAGTCTTTGGATCATAAATAAGCCTGGCCAACATGACGTCAAGGAGAAACTACAAATCTGCATGGGTCAATCAACATGCTAGCCGGTTGAGAGAACCTAGATGTCGGGCTGAATAGGTCAACTGTTGTTAGCGATCGAGTTAGTAGATAGAAAACTAGTCTGAAGTTGTCCTACTCCATACAACATCAAAAAAGGAAAAGAAAAAAATACTAAATAAATGAAGATAGAAGCCATCAAACTTTCATCACCATAGAACAGATGAAGGCATGGACATTGAAGTGCTCTGCCTATTGCCATTGAGATGTTTGATCTTTGTCCATCACTGACAAGAAGCTTCATCTCTAGGTGCCTTCTTCATCACAAAAAAAGAGGAAGCAAACGTTGTCATGAATAGGGATATTTGGGGCGACTTTTAGGAGAAAACATATTTGCTTCGATATTTATTTTTACTTCCACATGAAGGAGAAACCAACTCCATTAAGGAAGGAGAAAATGTCCACTTTCATGCTGAGGTGGGTATTTTCCTCCAGTAGAAGTCAACCAAAAAAAAAAAGTTTCTAAAATTGGTGAATTCCTTATAATGGAAGAGAAATATTTTACGAGGACTTCCAAATAGTGCCCACACACTGCTTAAACCTTAGCTTCTTCCTTCCTTCCCCTATAGTAGTATCTCCTCTCTCTTCTTTAGCACTCCTCCTTTTGATAGCTACCTCTCCACAATCTTTACACTCCCTCTTCATCTAAGCTTCTTCTTCCCTTGGCGGTGAGGTAGGAAAGTAGCATGGCCATCATGGCTTGTAGGTAATGTCATGTAGTCAAGACCAGTCCCTCACACCTCTTCGCTAACCTTGCCTCCTTTCATCCGACCTCCACTCCATCCCTTCTCTAGTCTCCCCTATTCGCTTTCCCTTTAATCCACCCTCCCTCTCCCACTTGTACCTATATGGATAGTCTCCTTAATCCTTAATCCCTAATCCCTAATGCTACGCGCGCGCGCACGCGAGAGAGAGAGAGAGAGAGAGATGCTACTGTGCATTGGGGGCCTTTTGTCTGGCTTGGCCGCATAGCAGACACTTCTTTAAAAAAATCAATAAAAAAAGGAGGCCTCCAGTCTCTTTTAAAGATCCCCAATTTAGAGAGAGGAATGCTACTGTGCAATCAAGGACTTTTGTGTAGCTTGTCCGCATAGCCAACACAGCTTTAAAGAAATTTAACAAAAAGGAAAGTCTCCATTCAAGTTTTCTTTTCTTAATTCTCAACCATTGTTCCTTGTTTGTTTAAAGGTGAGCCATTTGATAATGATCTAATGGCTCTACTATTGTATCGCCAAGTTGCACGGGAGGGCTCGACGTATAGTGGCATTCTTATACACACACAACACACCTCTTATTAACCTCAAAATATTTAATTAGAATTTTTTTTATTTTCACTCTTAATACATTGATATGATTTAAATTCCTACTCTTTTCTCCCTTAGGTTAGCAAGTTTAAAAAGGTTATTTTCTTAACCTTCTTAATATTATAGTTTATGATAAAATTTTCTAAAAGACTTTAACTTAATTTCACTATCGCCTTCAGAGTTTTTAGTTTAATCCCTTCAAGTTAGCTTTGCTAACTATTATTGATAAGATTTTTAAGTTTTATTCTTTTAAGATTCAATTAACTTTATTTGTTTGTGATGCTTTATTTGCATTTTTATTTAGGTTTTTTAGTTTTTGACCTCTACAACAACCTTATTTCATAATAAGACCCCTTATTCCTACTATTAATTTATAACTCTTCAAAAATTTTAGGTTGATAAACACTGCAGAATTTTTTTTTAAAAAAAAAGCCCTTGAATAGTTTGTAAAAACTCCCCAAAAAGGGTTTTTTTTTTTTAAAAAAAGAGAGATTACAAGGAGTTTTTATTATTTATAAAGATTGTAGGGAAGGGAGTTTTCCTAAATTTAATTAAATTAGAGGGACTAAAAACTAGAAGCCCGTTTACTTAATTGCCTTTTGAATTTCATTTCTCCACCATCAAGTCTCTTATTCTAAAATCCCTTTATGTTTAGATTCTCCTAGGATTTCTTTGACTACCCTTTTTTTTTTTTTTTACTTTCATAGCCACTACACTATGCTTACTTTCTCTTTACAATTGTATTTCTCATCATTTTAGTAGATGGTTTTTAATTGCATCTAAATTTATTTTTTAAATTCTACATTTAATCTTGAATCAATTATTCACTACACCTTCACTCTCTCTCTCTCTGATGTAAAATGTCATCATCTGTTCAATTACTCATAACCAATGTCCACCATCATTTGTTCAATCATGTGTGCTTCATAAGTAATGATGCCATTTATTTTATATGATAATATATTCTATAGTATGATTGTAGTTGATATTAACTATAAAAAATGATGTGACAAAACATTTAATAATACATGCAGACATACAAAATCCATATGAGTAAATGGTCATATTTGAATTCTTATGTGACATTGAAATACTGATCTCATAATTTCTCTACCAAATGAGAATTTAAATTGTAATTCCTGGATAGGTTCCTCAATGTAATCTCAATTTTAGTCCGTAGTGTTTGCGATTATATTAGCTTCTAGATACTATTATAAATATTGGGTTTTTTGTATATATACCACTATAAATTAAACGTATTTGAACCTATACCGACTTTGAGATATTCCTAAACACACAACTTTCCTATTGGGATCTGCACTCCTTTCCTAAATGCGGTGCCCAGCCCAGCCCAGTCAGCGTCCGACTTCGACTCCGGCTCGGTTTCCGGCGGAGTGCGCACACGCCCCTTCCTCTTTCTTTATAAATAAACCATTTCCCCGCTCGTCCCCCCACTTCCCCACCAAGAACCAGAGCCAACGAGACCACCACTACACTACTCTCACAGACGCCAGAGCAGAGCGGTACTGCCGCCATGTCCGCCTACGTCGCCAAGATGACCACCCGGCCGCCTCGCTTCGTGCCCCCCCGCCTTCGCCGCCGCCTTTGGCAGCGTCCCCCGCCAGCGCCGGAGCCGGTGAAGACGGTGCAGGTCCGGTCGGTGTGGGCCGGCAACCTGGAGTCGGAGTTCCAGCTGATCGCCAGCCTGGTCCGCGGCTACCCCTACGTCGCCATGGACACCGAGTTCCCCGGCGTGGTCTACCCGCTCCCGGGGAACCCCTCCCTCTTCTCGCCCGAGGAGAGGTACCGCTACCTCAAGGCCAATGTGGACGCGCTCAACCTGATCCAGGTCGGGCTCACCCTCTCCGACGCCGCCGGGAACCTCCCCAACCTCGGGCTCGGCGGGGGCGGGTTCATCTGGGAGTTCAACTTCCGGGACTTCCACCCCGACCGCGACGCCCACGCCCGGGACTCGGTGGAGCTGCTCAGGGGGAGCGGGATCGACTTCGACCGGAACCGCCGGGAGGGCGCCGACGCGGCGCGGTTCGCCGAGCTGTTGACGGCGTCGGGGCTGCTCTGCAACGGGGCCGTGAGCTGGGTGACCTTCCACAGCGCGTACGACTTCGCGTACCTGATCAAGGTGCTCACCAGGGCGCCCCTGCCGGAGCGGCTGGGGCACTTCTTGGGGCTGCACCGGGCCTTCTTCGGGAGCAAGGTGTTCGACGTCAAGCACATGGTGCGGTTCTGTGATTGTTTGTACGGGGGGCTGGAGCGGGTGGCCAGGGAGCTGCAGGTGGAGCGGGCAGTGGGGAGCTGCCACCAGGCCGGCTCCGACAGCCTCCTCACCTGGCACGCCTTCCTCCGGCTGAGGGAGAAATACTTCGTCGGGGACGGCGGGGAGAGGCTCGCCGGCGTTCTGTTTGGCTTGGAAGTTTGCTGATTTGTTGGACAAATCTTTCGCCAGATTAGATTTAGACCTGTACATGTATAGTGTGCAATTTTGTAATTGTTCTTTTGCGGCATTCAAATCAAGAATTTTGTTCTAGCTTTCTGTTGAAATGCGAGAACTGCTCTGTTAGTGGTAAACGGCAGGTCAACGTTTGCTTTGACAGGTATTAGCAATTCATCAACAGAGTGCTACTTGTAAATGAGGGTGTGAAATGGGCAGACTGGGCTGGCCTCTGGCCCATTTAAATATTTTGAACTTTCTTAAATTTAAAATGGCCCAGCCCAAATTTAGTCCAATCCTATTGAGCCCAATTATTATGGCACAACTCAAGCCCAAATTCAAACAGAGGATTTGGATGCTCTGAATTGGGTTCGGTTGAACTGGCCCAATTTTTCAAAATGCACAAATTATTAATTACGCATGTATGGTTCAGTTCTTTTGACATTCTTATTGATGGTTTATTAGAAGTGGTCCACTTTAGTATGAATTAGTGCACAAATCGTAAATTAAGCCATTAAATCAAAATGTCACCTACAGACACAATGCCTAAAAATGATCTCAACATGACTAAATTAGATGACCTGAGTGGAAGGCACGTGGTCTGACCCTTCCCTTTTAGTGGCCTGTCTCATCCCTCAAAAAGAGTAAGAGTAATATTTGCTGCATCGCATGCGGTGTAATAAATTGACATAGATCGTAGAATTTAACTCTATTGTACTACATATCTACTTTTTTACCAGCTTTTTGATAGAAGAAAAAAGAACAATTTTTTGATAACATTTATTGTCTGTCTCATCCTCTTATCTCTCTTTCAAGATGACATCTTTTCATCTCAACAATATTCTCTTCTATATCAACTCTGCCACCTATCACTTTCTTCCTACACAATTTTACATTTTATGCCCATTTTTCTTATCTCAAGAATATTCTTTTCTATTTCAACTCTGCCACATAATTTTATGGGAACCTTTACCGCGGGCACTCCCATTCGTTAATGTTGTGGAGGTAGCCTCTTTGTTCGAATCTCCCCACCCTAAGATTATCATGCACTCAACCAATTATGTTATTGAATTGTGCCTAATGGTCTTCGCATGTTGGAGCGGAAGAATGCCACGGATATTGGATCTTCAAAAGAATGCCTTTCTTCGATATTTTAAAATATTGATGTTACATTTTGAAATTATAAAAAACTTAAGTATCCTTTATAGATATTACATTTCAAAAGAGTGACCTTTCTTGATATTTTAAAGTAGTAGTGCCCTATTTAGAAATTACAAAAATTAAAGGTCCTTTTTCAGATATTTCTTGAGAAAGGGTATAAAAGTCACATTGCATTTGATTTGGAGTATGAGAGTCCTTTCATAGAAAATTTGAGGAAAATGGTATTATTTGCCCTTTATGAATATGAAAAATAGGAGGAATGCCCTTTTTAGTTAGTTTAATGAGAAAGTGCCCCTGTTGAAAATTTCAAAGCTTTTTTTTGCCCTTTTCAGTAATTTTCTCAAAAAAAACGGACTTTAGGTTTCCCACATGTTGTATGGTACGGTCTATAGTCAGATGATCTAAAAAGAAAATATAAGATCAAAAATCAATTCCTAATGAATAGTAAAAACACCTTCTTAATGGGTTGAATTCAATAATAATTTTTAATTTAAAAAGTTTCTAAATCATTCGAGTAGAAATCAAATTGTGCAGACATATGAGACATATATGAGTTGATCTCCCCGCCCAAAAAAAAAAAAAGAAAATCCTTATCTGAAGATTTTCATAACAATGAAGGCTTATTTACATAAGCATTCTTTCTGTACTCCTAGTCACTTATCATCACAGCTAGGAAATTTGCACCATACACGAGGTTGAATTCCTAAGTTGAGCTTAGATTGGTGAGATGAGACTTTATGACAATGCCAAATGATGAAGACCCTGATGACAACAACGATGCCGATATGAGAGAGAATGAAGCTCCGAAAAAAAAAAAAAAAAAAAAAAAAATATATATATATATATATATATATATATATATAAGTACAACCAGATTTGACAGCATGCCACTGGCAAAACTCATTATGAAGTGTTCCCACAGTTGCACAAAGCCATTGCAAAATGCTGAACGGCACCTGAACTTCCAACTATTGCGACATGTAATATATAAATCTCTAAAATGTTTATTCTTAGATAAGTTTCATTAAAAAATAGTGTATGTGTAATAAAAAAAAACAATGATTCAGAATATTCAGTAGCACAATTCCCCTCTTATGCCTTGTTTGGATCAGTTCCAAGTGAAGGGGCATCTTTCAAAATAGAAGGTTAAGTTTAAGAATATTCATCGCATAATGATATGCTGTTTTTTGTAGGAAGAGGGTGAATTCCATTTTTTGTGGGAATTGTACATAGCCAATCTCATGACCCTTCTTTTCATCCATGAAGAAGCATAGTGCCTTTCTCACTGATTTTGAGTTATTTGAGTACATATATGTCACCATCCACATTAAGATTGATCTGGCCATTGCTAATCTCAGATGACACTCTTATCTGCAATTTTCAAAGTTAGTAGAGCTGATAATAAATTTCATAGGAACTCTACTTGTCTCATCTTACATTTCAAATCTAATTCAAATATCTTATTGAAAATTGAATTGGATGATGATAATATACATTTGATGACATTTAGATATTTGATTACCAATGAGTTCATCGTCCCTGCTTTGAAGTTGGTGAGGCCTCTTCTCACGAGCCATGTAAACTAGGGTGGGTAATGCACTGCCTTCATCATTGAATTCTCAATAATACTCCTAAAACATGCCATGTCCTTTATGAATTGTCACAGGTATCATTTCGCCCTCATATACATTAAATTATCAAGTGTCATAGATGTTGGGTTTTCTCGGTTTCTCCGGATCGCTCACGCAGCGGAAAATGAAATTATTTACAGCGATCCGTTCCCGTTTCGGAGAATTAAAATACAAGATAATCGGATTATCTTTTCTCACCGTGTGCGGATTCGAATCCGCAGCCGTTCGGTTCCGTCGGTGCGACACCGCAAGCCGCGCAAGCGCCCGGCCTCTAGCGAAGTCCACGCGATCCTCCCCGCGACGGATATCCTCGAGTTCGTCGTTCTTCGCAGCCCGCGAAGCCTCCGCTGGTCGCCGCATTGATCGCCGCAGTGCGCGGACGATTTCCCGTCGAACGGGATTCGGAGAAGCGGCGGAGCAGATCTGGATCTGCCTGGACTCCAGAGGAAGAACAGAAAACGAGGAGGGGCGGCTAGGGTTAGCAGCAGCTTGGCCTGCTCAGCCCGTTCGCTATGTTTTATACTAACCGTGCGATTTTTCACAAAAACCCCCAGTTTGTATAAAACCCACTTATTTATCCATCGCCTTGAGAATCATTTGCGTGTGACCCTCTAGGCCCAAGTACCAGTCCAGTTAATGGCCCAGTAAGCCCAGTGACTCATCACTGGCTTTATTAATTAATTAATAATCCTTTATTAATCAATTAATCAATCGAATTGATGTCGCACATCGAATTCGACCGGGCCTCCGATCACGTTGGGTGCCAAGCAACACCGCGTGAACCCGGAAGGTATTTGGGGTTAAGTAACCCACTCTTGGAACCTTTCCGTCGACAGTTACCGCGTGGATATAATCCTTCATTCGTACAATGCTCTCGAGTCAACTCAGGGTATGGCGAGCTGTCAAACCCTAACCGGTCGACTCACTTGGATTGGATGCCGCTGATGAATATCGGAAAACTCCTTTCCCGATATTATCGTCCGCCCTGGCCATGGACTTCCGCGCATCCTTCCCAGAGCATTCTCTCTCTAAGTACCGAGAGCGAATGATTCCTTATTGACACACAATTCCCTTCGACGGTATTCCGCTGCACCCAATCCTTGGCGTATTAGAATCCCGTGGCTAGAGATTCGTAGACCAATGTCAAAGTACAGAAGTCCACTGCCAAGGTGTCCTTGGTGTCTCAGGTCCGAGGACCATCCACGCAACTGCGACAATAGAATCAAGCTGGTTGACAGTGAGGTACAATACCATCCAGCGATTCAGTCGGATCAGTTCAGTGAACTCATTCTCCAATGAGCACCTACAGATTCGCCTTAGTGTCTCCACACAAGTGACTTATGAGACCAGTCACCCTCATCATATGAGCAGGAATAATCTGTACTAGTCTAACCGGATATCCGATGTCCTTCTCGGATATCCTCCGACTATGAACGATTAAGAATATGTGTGTTTAAGTGATCAGTCTCATTAGTATGATCTCATCATAATCTGATCACCATAGCACATATTCACGGACTTCATTATGAAACGATAATTAACGCAATTTACACATAATGAATATTATGCCATTTTATTAATAATGAACGAGATTTACATTGTTAGATTGACTTGTAGGCCACCTAAACTAACAATAGATACACTTGTATGACAAATACTTTTCATGTGCAGCTCCTTACCTATCTATCTATTTACCTATTTATATTTAGGGGGTTTTAGCAAAAGAACGTATGCATTACATATGAGTAATACTTGCTGCAATGCCCCTGTGTGCTGCACGCTGGGGCAGTAAGTAAATTAATTTTTTATTTATTTCTTTATTTTTTCTAGGTCGACTCCGAAGTATCTTAACTGTCCGTACAATGTAATACCCAATCGGACAATCCAAAAAAATTTGAAAAATAAAAAATCGAGTTCCAATGAACAAGAAAAAATATACCTTTTTTATTTAAATATGAATATGAATACCATTAGAAATTTAAATATGTATTTGTTAACATTTTTCAATTGCTAAATATATTAATAACACTAAATATTTAAATATATATATGTATATTTCTATAAATATGCAATTATTTTACTTAAAAAATTAATTCATAATTAGTATTTACATTATTAAGATGCTCTTAATATTAGTATAATATATTTAACAATACCGTGCACTAGTGTGACTAATATAACTAAATATTTTTCACTCTCATGTTTAATGCTAATTAAATTGATATAAATATATATAGTCATAATTAATATTTAAATTATTAAGATATTCTTAATATTAATATAATATATATAACAATACCATGTACTTATGTGACTAACTTAACTAATATTACTAAATATTTATCGCTCTCATGTTTAATGCTAATTAAATTAGTATGAATATATATACATAGACTTTTATCCTAAAAGAATAAAACAACTTATTGTGTAAAAGGTTTGATTATTTACATAAATGCATAGTGCTAAGGTGTTTAAAATAAATAAATTTAAACTATTGAATTAGTTATATGTTGATGCTTAATATATATAAATTATATATATTCATTATAATTAACGATTAATTATTAATAAACATATACATGTTATAATAGCACTTAAGTTGTAGAAGTTGCTCTCAATAAGCAGGAATATCTTTTTTTTTTTGGCAACTCCTGTTATTTAGGAGAAACAGTGTTATCTAAAACCCCTATATTGAAGACAAACATGGAAGATGAGCAACCTAAGTCCCATTTCATGACAAGTGATTTTGTAAGTCGAAGATACAATAGAGGAGTATTTCTTGAGTCTATATATGAGATCGTTGCAGTGGAAGCGAAAGATCCCAAACTAGACAGACATCTGAAAAGCAATTCTTCACATGCAACCAATTATAGACACCGCTTGATCACATCAGTTTTTCAAATTCATAATGCTGTCCATATCGACCTTGAATTCATATGCAAAAAAAAAACAAACGTTGTTTACAGAACATTACCACATACTTTAATGCCCGAGCAACTGACTGTCTAATTTTACACATTTGTAAATACTTGTACATATTTGGCCACTGTACCACTGAACGAAAAAAAAAAAGCCGCAAAAATATCTCCATATCAATTTGAGGAAAGGTACACAAAACACAGTCAGAATTGAGAAATGGTATAGGTTACGAAGAAAAGAGGACTTCCCAATGGAGACGTGTTTTTGTAACTTGATGTTTGTCCGTTTGCTAGTTTAATATTATTTTTCCAAAGATGTCCACAAACCAGCAGGATAAGAAGAGCAATAATTAACGATTCTGGGGTAAACGAGGAGTTTCTGTAAAGATAGAGCTATAAGAGTTATTTAGAAAAATATTAGGAGCATAAGAGTAATTTTCCTATATATAATATCTTACTCCTTTCCGAGTTAATTTCGCTTGTCTGGTCAGCGTTAATGGCTGGAATGCGACCCTTCTCTGACCCATGAAGTAGTTGTTATTAAAAATTAAAACTGTTTTTGGGCGGATGGTAGGCGTATTGCATCTTAAGGCTGCCAATGGATATCTGAATTTTTTATTATTCACTCTGTTTCTATTTTTAATAATAGATACGAAATTTGTTTTAAAGACCACTATGTTAAGTTATAAGAAATAAAAATAAATCTTCGATAATTATAAGAGTTGAAAACGAAAACATCATTTTTGCATCCGTTAATTCATTTTCATTTTAGAATGATCATATACTTTATATATTTATCTACACACACAATAGTAAAAATATCTCTCGACATTTTGATAAAAGTAAGGCACATATTTTTATGGCGCATATTTAGATATATTCATATATAAATTTAGATCGATAAATAAAATAATTTTTAAAATTTAAAGTTTATAAATTATTAATTTTTATATATATTTAATTTTTACAAACTTAAAATTTTTAATCATTAAATTTTTTTATCAAAAAGTAAATATTAATAATAATTTTAAATAACTTCTCAGTATAACGAAGATGATAACGAAAATTTACATTTAATTCTATTTTTGTTTCCGTTTCCGTGTTTCCGTCTCCAATAAATTTTATAAGAAACGAAAATAAAAAATAACATTTTCATTTCCGTCTCCTGCCCCTGCGGCATCCTCTGAAAAGATAAAGGGACCGCGTGTCAACAAATACGGGTTTGATGGAATAAGCTGAGCGGGAAGAGAGCGAGCAGGTGGAAGCGGAAGGAGGGATGGGGGCTGATGATGGGGACGACGGGAGAGGTGATGGCCCTCTGTTCGAGACCACCGCGGCCGAGGGCCGGCTGGCCTACAAGCTGTTCGCCGGCTCTGTGTTCGTGGGCATATGCCTGATCTGGGTTTACAGGGCCACCCACGTCCCCGGGGAGGGAGAAGGGAGGTGGCCTTGGCTGGGGCTGCTCGCCGCCGACGTCTGGTTCGGCCTTTACTGGGTCCTCACCCAGTCCGTGCGATGGAACCCCATCTACCGCCGCACCTTCACAGCCAGGCTCTCCCAGAGGTAGCTTCTCTCCCTTTCTCTCTCTCTCTCTCTCTCTCACACACACACACACGCTGACGGAAGCTTATGCTATGTGCGTGGCGTGTTCACGGGTGGAAGCAGGTACGAGAAGGAGCTGCCGGGGGTAGACGTGTTCGTGTGCACGGCCGACCCGACATTAGAGCCGCCGGCGCTGGTGGTGAGCACGGTGCTGTCGGTGATGGCCTACGACTACCCTGCGGAGAAGCTGAGCGTGTACCTGTCCGACGACGGCGGGTCCGAGCTCACCTTCTACGCGCTGCTGGAGGCGTCGCGCTTCGCGAGGTCCTGGATCCCCTTCTGCAACAAGTTCCAGCTGGAGCCGAGGTCGCCCGCGGCCTACTTCCGCGAAGCTTCCAGGCCCCCCACGGACTCCATCGCCGACGAGTGGTGGGCGGTTCAGGTAAATCCATACCCTTTCGGTCTTCTTACGCTTCCGATCCACAAATTTCTCCATTGGTCCGAATGAGACAACAGTTACGTCAAATCCTAGTCTAGAAAATAATATAATGACATCAAGAGCAAAAAATATTCTAAAGAATAAGTTTTACTTGTTTTTTGGATTGAACGAATAAGTTTTAGCGAAAAAAATTACGGAAACAAATTTACCGAAAATGTCATCAAGAGCCAAAAATATGCCAAAGAACAAGTTCTATTGAAAAAGTATATTATTCGGAAAAAAAATTCATTTGTTTGGTTCTACATATGGTTGTATCATCTTCTTGTCTTAAAAGAGACAAACATGAATGAAAATAATATTAGAAGCAGTATAACTATAATTAACAATATTTAAATTTATATTTAAATTAATTCTAAGGTGGTGGTTGTCTATTTCAGCTAGAAAATGGCGTCAGGTGAACGCTGACATTTCTTTGTGGACCTTGGTTTCTAGGTCCGCTCGGAAGTGTTCTTACCGCCGCACAGTGTAATGTTTGATCGGATGATCTAAAAAAAATTTAAAAAATAAAAATCAAACTCTAATGAACAGTAAAAATCATTTTACTGTTCATTAGAGTTTGATTTTTATTTTTCAAATTTTTTTTAGATCATCCGATCGAACATTGCACTGTACGGACGATTATGGCACCTCGGAGTAAACTTAGAAAAAATAAAAATAAAATTATTTACTTATTTTAATGACTCTACGTGCAGCACCCAAGGTCATTGCAGCAAGTATTACTCTCCCTCTACAGAGTTCCAAACGGATCCTAGATTTGTGGCAGGTCTGCATCCTGATTATTGTAAAACTCTCATTAATTATAAATAGATAAGGTTTAATTAAAAAGTGGTGTTAAGAAACAGTATTATTATATCATTTCCTTTAGATGTGGTCTGATTTGTAGGGAATAAAAAGAGATAGGTGGGACATCGTTTAGGTGTTTGAACATGGGATGTTGACGTTATTTGAAATTTATTTGAAGAGTAATGTTTGGTATAGATGCACTGCAAGCGAGAAAGTTGGAATAGTGGGTAACCATTGTTTCGACTATTTATAGAACCCAAGAGTTTAGGAGTAACTCTAAGGAGTTATTTGTGTAGTCTTATCTTTAATTAGACAGCTAAAAAGTTTTAAAAAGATATTGTTTTATTCTTTTAATTTTTAATCATTCGATTAAATAGCAAATAATACAACTTTTTTAAAATTGTCCCACCATCTTAAGTTTATATATATATACTGTTGCAGCCGTCCATGGAACAGTTCCCTGCTTGCGGGGAAATGTCTCTGCCACGTAAACAAAAGGCCATATATGCGAAGCGAGTTGGCCATTTAATTTTCTCACCTACTCTTTGGCCATACGTTATATAACATGACGTAACATGTGATGTTGAATAAATTGCACTCCTACATACTATTCCACGTACAACGATTGGGATGGGGAATCTCCAATATTATATATGTCAATCCTGGCTGACTGGGTAGCATTATATTCCTCCTTTTTCTTTGCTGAGTATTGTGTATGAATGATGCTGCCATACGAACTAAGTTGTATTCCTGGGTTTTATTTGAAATTACATATTTTTACTGGTTATGATAACACATGATAGGTCTTTTAAGCTTTTGGGTTCCTACAGTCTTTCAATATTCTGTATTAGACTCTGCAATATTCAACATTCTAAAGGCTCCTCAACCATGAAAAAAGAGTATACTAGGAATGTTTGTAGAATATTCTTAATATGTTCTAATAGGAATATGGTACATGGAATGAATATTTAGTGAATATTTGAGTTTTTCTATGATTGCTGATTAGAAGGACTTTTTAGGGGGGATTCAAATATTGTAGGGGGTTTAAAATAAACATGCTGATTGTAGGGACTAATACAGAACATTAAAAAAAGAAACCTATCATGTGCTATCATAACCGGTAAAAATATGTACTTTCAAATGAAAATCCAAATGGGAGGAATATTCAGTGAATATTTCAATTTTTTTTTTTACGATTACTGACCAGAAGGACTTTAAGGAGAACTCAAAGATTGTAGGGGGCTTAAAATAAATCTAACGAACTGTATGGACTAATACGAAATGATGAAAGATTATAAGAGCCAAAAAAATAAAAATCTCTTAACATAAATATCAGTTAGCGTTGTCAAAACGAATCTGCTGTTCAAACTTGATAATTTTGAGTTTAGTTGTATCTATTTGTTTGATAGTAGACTTAGACCCGTTATGTTATATTACACAAAATTATGAGGTATATGAACCTGAATTTGAAATCAAATCAATTTGTTAAACATTTTGAGAGTTTATGATAAATATTTTTTTCTTAAGTCTATTTGAAGTTTATTCTTAAATCAATGAAGACCAAACTCGAAACCAACGTCTACTTCGGTTCTGATCGAGCACTATCCATTTCAAAGTCCGAATCTACCACGCCACTTCTATTTCTTAGTGGAAGGCATGTGGGTGCCCTGTTTGTGTCATGCAAGAATACTATGTACTCTAATATAGAATATCCAACAAGGTACCAATAGAGCCTATAGAGGGTAATATTTCTCATGTTGTTAATCTCATGTTTTCCTTAGCTAATCTTGTATACTTCATGTGAGAAGGTCTTTGTTTTTGGCTAAAATAATCTATATATATATATATATATATATATATATATATAAGTATTATTTAAGTTAAGGAAATTCTTTTCTCAAGATATCATGTCAATATCTATAAAAAGGATGATAGAAGTGAAGATAGAGATAAAGAAAGACATTAAAGGGGAAGAAATGGTGAAAACGGTGAAAATATGATAATGAGGGCAGGGAATAGAGGTTTGGGATTGGGAGTGGATGTGCATATTTTGACACATGGAGGGGCATCAGACTTAGGGATTGTTTGTTTTAACTTAAAAACAGTGTAATTTAAAATAATTGTTTCATTTCACAATGTTTTCGGTTGTTTGGAAAAAATAATGTAAAATAAAATTTTGTCTCAGCCTTGTCTACCTACTTGACAGCCCAATTTCCTTGTTTTGATTTACAGGAAAGATCCACTATAAATCAAAACAAGAAGATTTAAGCATTCTCTTATTTAATTTTACAAACATCTACACAAATACTCTTTTATTTTAAAATTAAAAAATTTCACTTGTGTTAAAAGCGATGATTTTAAAATTGATGAATTACAAAGTTTTACTTCGAAACAAACAACTCCTTATTCTATAATGTAGAATCGCTACTGTTGTTATGGAAACACTTAGTTATGTGCATCCCAGCTGAGTTAGAATGTAATTACTTTATAAGACGGGAAAAAGGAAAAAGTTAAGGGGTTGATAGCATTGAAATGGCAGACATATCAACCGATCGGCATGTCAACTTAGATTTTTTTATTTATTTTAGTTCTTCTAAGTTGAATACTTCTAACGAGGAATACTATTATCTCTCTCTCTCTCTCTCTCTCTCTCTCTCTCTCTCTCTCTTTTAATGTTAGATTTGTCCGGCTAAATTGGATTTCTCACGTGAATCCCATCAGTCACCTATTAGACCCGCATTACCAAGTATGCCAACCGTGTACCTCTATTGTGCCACATTTGCAGGTCTACAGTTCTTTGAAGAAAAGGTTTTGAACACCTAGTTTGAAATTTCCACTAAAAGGAAAATACTTGGGATACTTGCAAATATGATAACATAATTTTTTATGACATGGTAACTAAATATATATGTATAGATTTGTTGAAGGAAATAAGATGTTAAATATTGAAAGCCATAATTAGATCTGATAATGTCTAATTTGATCCATCAACTAATCCGACACTTAAAAAATAACTTCGAGTCAAAAAATTTGATGACCGTGTCAATTAAGTTCATTTAAATCATCTTAACTCAAACTTTACATAAGATCTAACAAGGATCATCACATTTGATCTGAACTCTATTGGTTTGATTTGACTTGTAATTTTTTACCTTAACTTTGTCTTTGACCTGTCTTAACGATTCGAGCTAAGGTATTGGTTTCATGTGTTTGACATGAAGTCTAGTCAAGGCGGATTATGATCAACTAATTTTATCAATATCCACTATTAACTCGAGCACGTAGCTGAACTCGACCTGATCTGTTGTCACCCCTAGTTATAATATTTAAGGTAAATTCTTACCTTTTAGAAATATTTAATAAGAGAAATTGTTACTCCAATTTTATTTTGTAACTAGGCCTATGACATGACTGCGTGCCAGGCTTCACTATGGATTCTCGCATCATGCACGCCTGTGCTTGACTTATTAATTATTTATATTTCCAATACACAAGAACTTGTCAATGAGCATGTTGAACTAGGAAGTACAAAACTAGCCAGATTAGGCACCACCAAAAATATCTTGGAGTATGATGGAAATTGGTAACTATACTGTAGAATCCATTGAGATTTATCAAAGAGAAATCAATATAAATGATCTGTTAACTAAAAGAATCCACATTCTAGTAATACTTCTGGCAATGCCTAACATTAATTTCAGTAGGCACAATACATCAAGTTACTCCTGATACAAACCATGTTAGATTATTATATTTTGCACCTTATATCGAATAGTTTTGACATCTTTCTCTCCCTGTCATCTTGTATTGTGATAATACCTTTTTTCTATCCCTATATATAGGGAACATAGCTTTTATTAGAGCTGTAAATTATGAATTCTTTCTTTTCAAAGGTTGTTTATATTTGTTGTTCACTATTGCTACAGAAATCATACAAAGAGATGGAGAACAAGATAGACACTGCCACCAAGCTAGGAAGGATACCAGAAGAGATTCGGAGAGAACATAAGGGATTCTTGGAGTGGAATTCAGGAACAAACTCTCATGATCATCTGCCAATTGTCCAGGTATTTTATATTGTTATGAAAATTAAAAAAACTAAAAAAAACTAAAAAAATCTAAGAGCTTCTTTATTGTCGTGAGTTAAATCTTTGTAAATTATATATGTGTATGTGCGAATCTATTTATTTAAATATATATATGCAGGCAGATTTTGTATTTTTTACTAAACTAAAAAAAATTCTACAAGCTTGATACATGCTATCAGATTGTGTGCGCATCCTGCTGAGCGTGGGATTCCTCCCAGCTTGCTAGAGGAAAAAAAAACGGCTTCTCAATAATTTTGTATTTTTAAAACCCAACGGTTTAGGAAAAAAAGTAATAACAACAACTTCTCTGTTATCTCATTTTTGGAGTATTTTTTATGTGCTCCTCTATTTATATCCGCTGATGATATTAAGATAAAGTTTCTCTGCTCTGTTATCTCATTTTTGGAGTATTTTTTATGTGCTCCTCTATTTATATCCGCTGATGATATTAAGATAAAGTTTCTCTGCTAGGGTGCCAAATTCACGGAGGGATTTGTATGACAGTGAGATAATTGTCATAGAAAAGGGCTTTTTCATTATCGATCCCTATAAATCTGATGAATTTGAAATAAATCTCTATATCTTCTATTTTTTATATTAGTATTTGTAAACTTAATACAATTTAGTAATAAATCCTTCCCGTTAAGAACCGTTTCAAAAAAGAAAATACTTATGGAATATTTTTCAAACCAATATTAAAAATGACAGAAATACTTGAAATGACTCCAAAAGATCAAAGTTGAGTCCCAATGAACAGTGAAAATAACTTTTGGGTCGAGTCTAATAATAATATTTCATTTTTTTAGATTATCTGATCGGAAATTAGATTGTACGGATACATGGGACATATTTGGGACGGTCTAAAATTTTTTAATTTAATTTTATTTTGATTGCACCGACAGCCGGTGCAATATTAGATGTTGTACAGCAAGTAAAACACAAAATTTTAAAGACGGTACAAGTAACTTTTCAAGAATGGATTAAACTTAAACTTGTATTTAACTATGATAGCATTAAGAAAGATTGATGAAAGGAAATGGTAGATATTAAAAACTAAAAAGTCTAAGTATATAAGGATTAGTCTCAAAATATGTAAGTTACAAAGACTTATTTCGAATTCACTATGTTTATAGGAATTCATAAAAAAATAAAAAAATATACTAACATTTCTGGCTATTCTATGAAGTGACAGATGGCCTGCGCAGAAGCACCCTGCACCCCACATGTCCCTGTTCAAGGTGCATCTGCACAGATGCCATTCTCTAAGTTTTTATTTTAGTTCGTATTTTTTTTTGAATTGTCAGATGATGATCTAACAGATCTCAATATAGTCTGCTGCCAACAAACCAATGTATATGCATGTGCATGAGTGTGCGCACACGTATTGAATGTATTAAGCTCTCTGTGAAGAGTATTTTTATAAGCGAGTTTGTGATAGTTTACAATTGAATTTCTGTGGGAGGAACAATTATATTTGTGACAATTCATAAGGGAGGCAGCATGTTTTTGGAGTATTATTGAGAATTCAGATGAAGTGTGTTTGATAAGTAGAATGGCAAAAGCATCATGACAAAGAAATAATCAAAGCAAGTATTATTTTTTGATTGTTCTACATCTAGTATTTGGCAATTATTAATGGATAATTAGCCATTCATAAGGAAGGGCCGAAGTTAGATGCTTCTCAAGATTTCTCCATGATGTAGCACAATTTGTTGGAAATCACTTTTTGTGTACAGATATTAATTGATGGGAGAGATCCAAATGCTTTGGATGATCAAGGCAACACATTGCCAACCCTCGTTTACTTGGCTCGTGAGAAGAGGCCTCATCGGCACCATAACTTCAAAGCAGGAGCAATGAACTCATTGGTAATGAAATATCGAAATATCATCCAATGTATATTATCATCATTCATTTCACTTTTGATAAGATATCAAAGTTGCATTTGAAATTTAGAAAGAAATAGGTGGTCCTCCCACCAAATTCATTATCACCACTATTATCTTCGCAAATTGCAGATAAGGGTGTCATCTGATATTAGCAATGGCCAGATCATTCTTAATGTGGATTGTGACATGTACTCAAATAATTCAAAATCGGTGAGAGATACATTGTGCTTCTTTATGGATGAAAAGAAGGGTCATCAGATTGGCTATGTCCAATTCCCACAGAAGTTTAACAACATAACAAAGAATGACATCTATGGCAACTCCTTAAGACTTATTTGTGAGGTATGTATTTAAACATAAACTGCCATCAACATCATGGGCCATTCTAACCATGTTTCTTTTTACATATAGTATGATCACTCCTATGCATATTTTTTGGAGGTTTGAAAGCTTGAGTCTATGCATCACCACAGGCTGTAATGTGACTTTGTTAATAGCCAAGCTCCTTAACAGAGAATAAGAAAAAAGCTATTATCAACTGATAGGTTTGATTTTGTTCACATTCTACGACTAGATAAGTATATTGAAACATTTGTGAGAAGTGTGTAGATTATTAGCCAAGCACATTGTTTATAGAAATAGAGATGAAGAAGGAATTATAAAACCTTGCATGCTTTAGCCTCTTTTTATGCTACAAATTTGGTACCAATTTACCCCTTTCTTATTTGATACATAATTGTGAAGGTGGATTTCCATGGTTTAGATGGTTTAGGAGGGCCATTATATGTGGGTTCAGGATGCTTCCACAGGAGATGGACTCTACTTGGGAATAAATATAGAGACACTCACGAGGAAGATTTGAAGAGAAGTATAAAGAGGAATGTTGAAAAAAACACATTTGCATTAGAACAGAAGGCAAAGGTTCTTGCCACTTGCACCTATGAAGACAATACCCTATGGGGAAAAGAGGTCTCTCTCTCTCTCTCTCTCTCTCTCTCTCTCACACACACACACACACACATCCACGAGTACATACGATTGGTATATATTTAAATAATGAATGGACTGCAGGTGGGTTTGAAATATGGATGCCCAGTGGAGGATGTCATAACTGGCTTATCAATCCATTGTAGGGGATGGAAATCTATTTATTTCAATCCTACAAGAGAGGGCTTCCTAGGTGTTGCTCCTGTAACATTAGAACAAATGCTTGTACAACACAAGAGATGGTCAGAAGGAGATTTTCAAATATTTCTCTCAAAGTACTGCCCCTTTCTATATGGGCATGGAACCATACAACTTGGCCTTCAAATGGCTTATAGCATTTATTGCTTGTGGGCTCCAAATTCTGTGCCAACACTATATTATGTCATTGTCCCATCTCTATCACTTCTCAACAATATTCCCTTGTTTCCAAAGGTATACAACAATATACACTTAAACACCCCTTTTCCTCAGTAGATTGATTCAAACACAATTTTACTAACAAGTCACTGTGGGCTGACAGGTCTTGAATATTTGGTTTGTACCATTTGCATATGTCACTATTGCTACATATGTATATAGCATATGGGAATCTCTTCAAATTGGATTTACATTAAAGGGATGGTTGAATGAACAGAGGATATGGTTGTTCAAGAGATCAACTTCCTATCTCTTTTCATTCATTGATACTCTCCTCAAGCAGCTAGGTTTCAACAGGTCAGCATTTGTTGTCACTACAAAGGTTGCCGATGAGGATGTAACTGCTAGGTATGAGAAAGAGGTTATGGAGTTCAGCTCATCTTCTTTGATGTTCATTATCTTAGCAACACTCGCATTGCTTAACCTAATTTGCCTAGTGGGTGGTACAAAGAAACTACTGATGAACAAGGGATTTGAAGAGTTTTTTATGCAGTTTCTCATCTGTAGTCTTTTGGTTATCGTGAACATACCTGTTTACCAAGGGCTATTCTTTAGGAAGGACGATGCATGCATGCCCACCATGGTAACAATAACTTCAACTGCTCTTGCTATATTGGTTTGTTTAATAATTTCGCTTTAGATTACCCATGAGAATTGAAATTCTCTCCACTTTATTTGAAGACATTGAAGTTTTTGTGAACTGTGGTCAGAGAATCAGATAAATCTACTGATTAGCGTCAGAATCTACTGTTATCTATCAGAATTGGTGTAATGAATTAAGAGTTAGGAGGAAATAGTGCATGATATTCACCTTTGTCCTACAACAAATTGTATTGTAATATGCAATGTAGTATTCTTGAACTCAGCCATCTATTTTGGTCAATAGGTCCCTCAACATGTAATCGATCCAAGTAGGGCATAATTTAAACTGCATATGTTGTAGAGAAAGAAATTGTACTATAGAATTGGAACTTTTCAATTATTGTTATTTGTTAGACGTATGTTTATTTCCTTATGAAACTGTGGATTATCCAAGAATAAATATTCTAGAGATTTTTTTAGGTGTACCCTTATGAACTATTGGGTATCCCTAACTTTGAGATCTTATTATAAATAATCCCGACATCCTCAACGACATTGCAGATCCATCCCTCCACTCCCCAGTCCATCAAATGCTCCGAAAGATAGAGCTAATTACAAACACTAAAAATAACCTCTAGAGTCGTGATCTCATAAGTCATTACAGTGGCATGCTTTCGTATAACCTTAAGTAAGTTCGTCATTTCAACTTTTTTTAACCATATATTAGCTATGTTAAGCAAATAGAGGTTATGGCAAGCACATAACTGGAACATTTATTATCAAGATATTTGGGGTACCGCAGCAAGATCTTAAAGTTGGGGGTATATGTACAAATGTAGTATTTTGTGAGTATAAATGCAGAAGTTCCAACATTTTATAATGGTAATTCAAAAGTTAATACAATCTTACATGGCATCGGCCGTAGTAGAAAGTGTATTCTTGAACCTTTTCAACTGTATCAAATTTACACTCATTTGGTGGAAAAATCATGAAATTAGGATTTCAATGTTACACGAGAATTCAAATGGCCCTTACTCATGTATGAATTTTTTATGCGATGCATTTTTGTTTCATTTTGATCTAATTGCCAAGCATTAATCATATGAAATGTTTGATCATAACATTTGTTTTGACACATTTTATAGGTAAACATTAGCTACGTTCAAACTATTAAATATATCATCCTATAAAATTAATGGTGGTTATCAATCATGAAGCACACATCATTGAACAAATAATGATGGTCATTAACTATGCATATTGAACATAAGATCTTCTTAAATATATAATCTTGTAGCATCCATCATACAATTGTTAATAAAAGTAGAAATGACTTTGAACCTTTTTTTTTAAGCGCAAACTTTTTTTTTTTTAAGTTCTTAGACTAAAGAATGGATAGCATGAAACATTTCAAAATGATGATTTTAACCTTAGGCAATGTGTAGAAAAAATGAGTGCTAAAACGAGAGATTTATTCAATAATATGACTCCTAAGGAGGAAAAATGATAAAAAATGGAGAATGGAATTCATTGCTCACCTTTTTAGTAGGCATAAATCTATAGTTATATTCATCTCAAATCAAATTCCACACTCTATCTCATAATACACAAATTGTACATATATAAACATAAATTAAAGACACATCAAAGAGGCCAAATAAGCACATATATTACATGGTAGCCAAGATCTCTATATCATACTCATGTCACACATTCATATCATACTTATATCAGGCTTAAACTCTCAATTTTGTTAGGCCATCTATAGAACAAATCTTCAAACATGTTTAATTGTTTAGTCAATGCATCAAATGAAGACAATCTATTAGAGCATTTGTATGTGCATATCATATTTATGTCTTATTATCTAAGTCACATCAATATTCTCATCATAATCTTGCCGAATATAAATTCTAGCCATAATAGACCATTATAGATGAGGAAGTTAGCAAGTAATTTTTTTAGTCAAAACTCTAGATTTGACCAAATACGGGAGTGTAGACATATATATTTGACTCCAAATCTCACCATTTTCCTTTTTTGGACCACTTTGGGGAGTGTTGAAACCTCACTTTTCAAATTATTGCATAATTGTTATTCAAAACCAGCAACTAAATTCGAAGTTGTTATTTCCCTCTTATGCATATCAAAAACATTGCTTATAAAAGATTTTTCTTTAATAAATAATAAGGTTAATTGCATGTATGATCTTGTTAGAAACATAATCGCACTTTTGCCCATATTATTTTTTCCCTATTATTAATAACCTTGTTGCATGTAAATAATTGCAAAAATATCTCTGTCGTTGTCATCTATTAGCATTCTTTTAAACATCTCTTATTTAATTTTGGTTAACCTCTAACCAAAGTAAAAAATGTCTAAAATATCGTTAATTTTTGCTCAACTCTCTTTCTCTTTCTTTTACATCCAATAAAAGATACATTTTTATATTTTGTCTCGACATTAACAAAATTTTTAACAGAAGTTAACTGTAAGAACATTTTTGCAACTATTTACCTGCAACAAGGTTATTCCAATTTGGTGGCGTAGATCACACCTCACCTTGTAGACATACTAAAATAGGAAAATTTCCATCTAATTCTCCGACCATAGAGTAGGTGAATTGCATCAGATCATGTAGACATGAGATAGAATATGCAGGTGGCAAGAACAAGAAAAATAATGTCACACAAAAGAGTCAATTAAAAAAGGCTAAGAAATCAGTTAAGTTCAAGTTGATCCATCAGAGGATCGATTAACTGAAATAAACTCAGTCACTTAATCGATTCAACATGTATAGCTAATCGATATTCAAGCATATGAGACAAAATGAATAATCGATGTAACATAGGCATATAATCGATGTGCTCAAACAATTAATCGAAATAATTGAGAGAAATAATGAAAGTAAGGTGTTGGAACTAACCACTTTAGTGACCTTTTAGTCGATTAGAGGAGGAATACTACGATTAATCGATAACTATAGTTTTAAGAATTGATCTGAACATATAATCAATTAATCGGTTCACTTAATCGATAGCGTGCAAAGAGTTAACTGATAGACTTAATTTATGTGATACAACTTCATCGATATATAGATAGACTACGTGAGTCTAGCGGCAGACTTAATAGATAGTGAAATCGATTAAACAACTCGACAAGAGGGACTTAATCGATATAGGATCAATTAAGTGGCTTTTGAGCTCAGATGACCTATCCACTATATAATGAGTTAAGTACAATTGAAGTTTTAGTACCTCAGTGATCTAGACTAAACTATATATAGTGAACTTGCCTGAATAAAATCAATCATTTAACCCAATCAACACTAGATCTAGTACCTCTATTTTCATTTTATGTTAGCACCAAAATATGGGGATTTAATTAGTAGACTCAGTGGTTCAACATAAAGGCCATTAATTTGCCAGAGGAGGGGGGTTGACTTCCTCTAACCCTTATAGGGGGGTAGCAAGTCAGCTGAGCGGTACATAATGATACTTCACAATGAAATCTTTTAGACTAGAAATAGGAGGTAACGGCCATGCTAGGACATGGGTCGCAAAAGGAATTATGTAGGCATTTAGTTATTCCAATGTGCGAGGGAAATTATCTAGAGACAACAAGAAGCAAGCACCTATTGAAAGACACAGTTATTAATTATAAAGACTAAAAACAACCTCTAGAGTCATGTGATCTCATAAGTCATAATAGTGGCATGCTTTCATATAACCTTAAGTAAGTTCGTCATTTCAACTTTTTTAACCATATATTAGCTATGTTAGGCAAATAGAGGTTATGGCAAGCACATAACAGGAACATTTATCAAGATATTTGGGTTACCACAGCAAGATCTTAAAGTTGGGGGTAACCTTAGGCAATGTGGAGAAAAAATGAGTGCTAAAACGAGAGAATTATTCAATAATATGGCTCCTAAGGAGGAAAAATGATAAAAAAATGGAGAATGGAATTCATTGCTCACCCTTTTAGTAGGCATAAATCTATAGTTATATTCCTATCAAATCAAATTCCACACTATCTCATAATACATAAATTGTACATACGTCAACATAAAACAAAGACACGTCAAAGAGGCCAAATAAGCACATATATTACATGGTAGCCAACATCTCTATATCATACTCACGTCACACATTAATATCATATCAATATTCAAATCATACTTATATCGGCTTAAACTCTCAATTTTGTTAGGCCATCTATAGAACAAATCTTCAAACATGTTTAATTGCTTAGTCTATGCATCAAATGAAGACAATCTATTAGAGCATTTGTATGTGCATATCATATTTGTGTCTTATTATCTAAGTCACATCTATAGTCTCATCATAATCTTGCCGAAAATAAATTCTAGTCCAAATAGACCATTATAGATGAGGAAATTAGCATGTAATTTGTTTAGTCAAAACTCTAGATTTGGCCATATACGGGAGTGTCGACATATATATTTGACTACAAATATCACCATGTTCCTTTTTGGACCACTTTGGGGAGCGTTGAAACCTCACTTTTCAAATTATTGCATAATTATTATTCAAAATATTGCTTAAAAATAGGCACCAACTAAATCCGAAGTTGTTATTTCCCTCTTATGCATATCAAAAACATTGCTCATAAAAGATTTTTAAAATTGACCTTTAACAAATAATAGGGTTAATTACATATATAATCTTGTTAGAAACATAATCGTACTTTCGGCCATATTATTTTTGCCCTATTGTTAATAACGTTGTTGCATGTAAATAATTGCAAAAATACTTTTGTCGTTGTCATCTATTAGCATTCTGTTAAACATCTCTTATTGAACCTTGGTTAACCTCTAACCAAAGTTAAAAATGTCTAAAATATTGTTAGTTTTTGCTCAACTCTCTCTTTATCTCTTTTACATCTCTCTCTCTCTCTCTCTCTCTCTCTCTCTCTCTCTCCCCCAATGTGCTAATAAAAAATATCTTTTTATGTTTTGTCCCAACATTAAATTTAACAGTTGAAAACGAAATTTTTAACAGAAGTTAACCGTAAGGGCATTTTCGCAACTATTTGCCTGCAACAAGGTTATTAATAATAGGATAAAAATAAGATGGCAAAAGTGTAATTACATTTCGAATAGGGCTATCTATGCAATTAATCCTAAATAAAATTAGCAAATATTTATATCCATATGTTGTGCAAGTAGCCGTTTCAATGTAAAAGTAGTAGTAGATGTATCCTATTTAAGCATCTTCTTGAAAATGGTAGAATCTTAATTAGTCCTTAAATGCATGATCATGCTAATTTGAACTCTATCATACTCCTTCAAATCTTCTAGTATGATATTCATAATCAAATGGGATTGGATTATTAATTCTCATAAGTACTTTAATATCATATTTTTAATGCCCTCAAATTTTGTCCAATATGAATTGACTCACATCAAACTGATAAGCGAGAGAATGGGAACAACCCAGCAAACATTTGTATATAAAAGATAGATGAATAATCCACAAGACATTGAATAAACAGTGCCAATACACTACATAATCTAAATAATCCAACAACATAATCAATACAAATGTCTCCAACAAATAATCTGATATAAAATAAATAACCCATCTTTTCAAAAGAAAATCAAATACTCATCTATTACATAGATATACTAAAAATCAAATGCTAATATATCTAGTAGTATCTTTTCAAAATCGTTATGCGGATCTATGAACTCCTCCTTAATCTAACTTCCTTTCTATTCCTTCTAAAAATGGTTAGTCGGTTTAATGAGCTCAAAACAACTCAATGTGCATCAAATCTTGATAAATGGTTAATCATATAATAAGCAAGAAAGCTAAATTATATGTAGTAATATAACATGATGATTGAATCAAATTATACATATAGCATAGACAAAAGATCATAGAAAGCATGTAATACTGGTCATATCATGGTATAATGAAATATATTATTATCATATTTAGACTGCTAGCATATCATATCATAGTTAACTTAGCATAAACATGATTTCATGGTTTAAGAATTCACATGTCTAGTTACAATAAAACTATAGCACATTGTTAATCTACATTACATAAGTGTTACATAACTTGTCAGAAACTTACTTAAATGTATTAGTATGGTTAAACTTCAGTTCTTAACATATCATGATCCATCAATTAGGTCATAAAGTGTAACTAAAAAAATGTAATATGTACAAATTAATATTTTATCATTTGCTTCTATGAACATGCATCTAAGTCACAACATAAAGGACCATGCTTATTACCAAACCTCTTAGATTGAATAGAATCTAGAAGACATCCATCCAACCAAAACCATAAGCTAAAGTTTGGCTCCAAAATTTGAGTCCTCTTGCCCACGGGCCATTAATATCTTTATTAAATCAAATGCTTAATCTATTATTAAAATCTCTTTAAGATGACAATATCTACAAACATAAATTCACATACGTAGATTCCATGCATTTTATTATAATTAAGCATGCCATTCCAGTAGTCAAACTTGGTTATATATGGTCAAATAAATTTAATACTATTTTCTTCACATAAATTATGAAGAATGCCATTTCAACGTGTAACATAATTCAAAAGTTAAGCTATGATCATATAAAGTTAAAATGATGCATTAAACATGTCTAGGAGCTGTATATCGATTTTGATAATTTTCAATACATCATATTAATTTTCACAATTTTTCAAATAAGAAGATAGCCTTTCTCATTAATTAAATATCATATATCTGTAGATAAACATATTGAGACTTGCACATGATAAATACACATTGTGTCATATTTTAGATGACAAATTACCAAGAATCACATACAAGAATCAAATATGGTAAATCAAGGTTCCTAGCAAAATCGATCGACTATTTATAGGGAATCGACTCACTGTTTCAATTGTTCTTTCAGGTTTAAAGAACAAATCTATTGACCATTACTCAGGATCACTCGACCATTTCCAATCCAAACCATCTTGAACATGGTCAATTCACGTGAATTGAAATCTAAACTTCATAATTAGTTTTTTCAATTGTTTATAATAGCTAGAAGAATCTTAAAGCAACAAAAAAGCATGACTTTACAAAGTAATCGTGCTTAAGTAATCATATGCCCATGTCTTATGTAAAGACATCTTTTTTAGGGTTGTTTGCTTCTTCTGTAAGACTCTCTCTTGGACCTTTCCCTCTTGACCTTTTCCTCTTGATTTATCCCTCTTGCAAAAGCCTTCCCCTTGTAGCAAGTTATCTCTCATGAATTGTTGTCAAGAGTGACTCTCTCTCATACACACACGTAAGTCTCGGTGGTAGAAAAACTATCTCAGTGGTAGATAAACTATGGATGAAACCCTAGCTTATGTATTCTAACCCAAACTCTTAAACTCTCCCCCAACTTCTCAAATTTGTGTTTTCCTTGAGCTGGACTTTCCCTCCATGTTTGGAGTTCAAATCCTAATGCTATTTCAACTATGTGCAGAACAGGTGTAAAGAATCACATATAACACTCTTTAAATGTCAAAATTCAAAAAAGTGATCTTCTAGATATTTGTAATTTGTTAATTTCTCTTTACAATAGAATTAGTTTCATTTAGTATGAATTTTCTATAGGGAGTTATGTAAAAGGGAAAAAAAGGTAACATCTTGCGAACCTGTGAATAATGAATGTTTTACCTAATAAGACATTTCTAATAAGCTTAACCAACTTAATTGAACTACAAATCAATTATACAGTGTAGAACATATTTAAAATTAAAATTCGATTATCGTCTATAGTTCTTACGGTATCAATCAATTTTTTTGCTCAAAATTCATGTTAGAATTCTAGAAAAAATTAGTCGACTATTTAACTGATTTAGTCAATCAAAATCCCCGATAGTGCAGTGGCCTTATAGTTGCATGGATTTAAGTTCCATTCGTCAAATTAAATTCTAAACCCAGAAAAATACCTTTGAAGGGTTTTAGAATGATCAAAGAAATGAAACTAACCAATAACCATGACTATATTTGTGATATGTGGTACCTTTGAACTATGGTGAGAATCTTGCCTATCCTTCCTCCTAGATGTGAATTGTCAAGTTCTTAAACTTTCTCAAGTTCTCTTCTCTTGGGATGAGATCGTACATCAAAATCCCACATCAAATTTCTCTCTTTCTTACACAATAAGTTTTCCAAGTAGAAAACAAACTCAAAATGAGAAAGAGAATAGTGAGAATTCTCAAATTTCATTAGGTTAATGAGAAGATTGATAGTCTATTTATGGAGAATTCATATCGATCTAACTCCAACTAATGTTCAAGTTCTTTACAAACTAAATTCCCCCTCCTATGCATTCTTTACCAAATTTGACCTTTAAATGACAAACTTCTAAAAAGTAATCAACATGAGAATTTGGACATGAACACAGCAACCAAGAACCCAAATATTTGACATATATGTCAGTTTATAGATAGTCATTTCCAACTTATATGTACAATGGACAAGCTAAAGGATATAGATTTCTCCAATTGAATATATATGATATGCCGAACTTGATTATCCAATCAATTATTAGCTTATAATTCAATTAATGGATACTCTTTCTAAATTGAATCCGACCCATTTGCATCCCTAATTATCTTACTAATAAACTTTGTTTGATATTATTGGACATTCTTGTCAAAAGATACTACAATATCAAGTTTTTTGACTTAGCATGCGACCTTTTCAAGTTCATATATAGGAGTGTCGATGGGCCAAGTTTGGATTGGACTTAGCAAAGTCCAATCCTAAATCCGTAAAAGAAAAATGAGACCCAAGTCTGGCCCAAGCACACTTTTCTGTGCTTAGCTTAAGTCCAAGACTGGCCCTCGGACTTTGGGCTCGGGTTTCATACTTAAATATAAGAAGAATTAATTCTTTTATTTAAAAATATGTAATATATTATATTAACAAGAATTAGTGCCTATAGGTAAACCCTTTCACCCGTTAAAAAATAGATTTTCAAAATCATCATATTCAATAACACACATAAAAAAATTAAATTAGTCATTCATATTTAACATAAAAACACATCTTTTCTAAAATCAAAACTTATTATAGCACTTTGATAAAATATTGATTAACTCACACTAAAATATTCTAATGATTTTGAAGGTGTCATAGAGATGTGATCTTTTATAAAAGTAAAACTTATCATAACACTTTATTACACTAAAATATTATAATGATTAATAGTACATATGATAATTTTGAAGTTGTCGTAAAGATGTGAACTCTATAAAGTAATTGTGACATGTCTAGTATTATGTAGTAAGTACATGTAAAGAGAACTCTCTTGAATTTAAGATAATTAAATATTAGTTCAAAATGTCCGTACTTAACATAAAATTAATTTATATTATATATGTGTGCAAATGAATGACTTGTTATTGTGTATATATATTATCATTCTTTATATTTTATACTTATCAAGTTTTTTGAGCTTTCGGGTTCTGGCTTGACAAAGTCCAAGTCCGACCCATTTAGGGATCGGATTTAAAATCAAAGTCCAACCCAAACCTAAAAGATAAGCCCACTTAATCTGGTTCAGGCCGGGTCAGACTTTCGGGCTTTTGGGACATATTGACAGCCCTATTCATGTGACTCTTTCTTACACTTTTTTTTCTATAGTTAACTCAATGGCCAAGTATTGATAGTGACTTCTGAGTAAGAGAGATTCGAATTTTATGAGCCTCTTTAATCTTTTTATTGAAGGTAATTCTTCACTCAATACTAATTTGTTGTCAAATTTAAGTGACACTTCTAAGTCAACTCTACGATTAAAGGAAATAATTTTACAGAAATCTAGCCAGGGTTCGGGTTCTCTACCCCGTGTCGCCCGAATCGCCTGGGAGCCAGCTGGAGCCGCGGCGCACACCTCGCGGGGACTGGTGGCGGGTTATGGCTCACGTCACTGCTCATAACAACACACCTCCTCGTCCCTGGGCCCCACCCCCACGCCACGTTCCCCTGCGGCAACGAATCACTTTGCGAATTCTCCGCCGTCGCACGTCACCCGCGCCCGCCTCTGAAATCTGAAACCCTTCTCTTCCTCTATATCTCTTCCCCCGTTGTCAGAGGCTGCGCACGCTCGGAAGACTGAAGAAACCAAGCGAGGAACGCCAGCTCGCTCGCCGCCGGGGTCAGCCGGCGCCGATCAGTTCCCGGCGAGGATCCGAAGGTAATCCACCTCTTCCTGCTCGACTTGTCATCGGAATCTTTTCCAGTTTGCGATCTTTGTAGCTGTTATCGATTCCCACGTCGATCTCGATTCCGCGCCTCTTGCCCAATATTTCGACCTGTTTCTTGTATTGGAGGGGGGAAGGTTTTGGCAGATCGGAGGTAGTCAGATCGTGCTGGATGTTCTCAGAACGTGTGATTAGATGATATAAATTTTGTGATTTGTACTTGAAATCGAGGGAAGATCGAGCTATGTGAGGAATTCGCATTGGTATATTGAACGCAACGGTTTTGCGCTGTTGTTGTTATTTCAAAGTGGAAGTAGTCGGATTATGGTGATGGCGTGGATCGAGGTTACGGTTTGCTCGAAGCGTTTTGAGAGACGTTTGGGTGGATTTGGGTAGGCTTTGAGCTAAAAAGTTTCGATTTAAACCAACCAACTTCTTTTTCTTGCTGTGCCGAGCTCCTGCAGTGGTTAATCTAATTCTCGGTCACTTTTTTTTTTTTCCCACCTCCCCTTTCTCTTTGGTGCAGATGGAGATAAGAATGATACCGATCGTTGCCTTGTGCCTTTTGTCGATCTCACAGTGTGCTTCTGGCATAAGATTCGTGATAGACAGGGAAGAATGCTTCTCTCATCAGGTCCCATATGAAGGAGACACAGTTCATGTGTCCTTTGTCGTGATAAAGGCTGACACATCTTGGCATTACGGCGACGAGGGTGTGGATCTTGTGGTACGTTATTATTTGGTCTCTAAGTTGACCATGATCCATATGTTTGTGGGTGCCTTTTTTTTTTTGGCAACTGCTTTGCAAATAAATTTGCTGGTTTTCATCTGAAGTGATGCAAAGGACAAACGATATTTAAGAAGGAAATACAAACGACTCTGTTCTTGACATGCCTGAGAGTATGTCTCGTCAAACATGCGGAGTTCTTTTAATTTTAATCTTTATTTATCTAATAGTATTCCTAGTTTGGCCTATGTTCATAGTATTACCATACTCCTTTTGTGGTTGGACTGGGTTATTTGGAAGGACGGGAGTGCAGTTTTAAAGGTTATCACTTATTATCAAGGAACTGAAAATTGGCAAGGACCAGCAAGGAGCGGCTGATCCTTACTGGATTTCGGCTGGCCGTGTCAACCCTGTGCCACCTTGCTGATCCTGCAGGCTCAGATCGAGCCGATCGACTGTGAAACAGCTAGCTTCACTAGTTGTTGTGTGGCCAAACTAGTTGTTGGGCATTGCCGCCTTGGGGATCTATATGAAGCCCTCAAAGTCCCTCCTAAGCCACTACACGTGCCTCTAAGCCTAGTGTTTGGTCCACAATGTACATTCCTGCTTCCATGTGTTTTTCTTTTTTCTACATTTTTGAAAGAATTCTTTGAATTTTTTGAGTGCTAAAAGTAAGGCCACTTCTGACGAAGGTCGGTCAGACTAGGATTGGTGAGGGTCAGACTGGAATCAGCTGATCTGATCGGTCTTTGGATGACCAATTCAGGTACCTATCCCTGGTTTTATAACCTTGCTTTCTAGGCTTCATAGCTGCCTTCGGATGAAGGTTCGTGCTGCAGATGTAGAGAAGAGATCTAGTTCTATTCCTTGCCTACTATGCAACATAGTGTCTGGTTCATGTTGAGCGCTCCTAAAAAGAAATTTCAGTCAAAAGAGTATGGTAGACTGATGAATATAAGTTAGTCAATCAGTCTATTTACATTTTTTTTAAAAAAAATGCAGAGGTAGTTCTATATCTTTCGGTGGCTTCTAATGAGTTGTCGAGTGGCCAATAATGATTATATGTTCTGAATTCAACTATGTTATCAAAGGTGAGCGAGGCGCTCGCCTAGGCGACAAGGGGAGGCGAGGCGAGGCAAGGCGGTGGTAAGCCACCTCGCTTTCGCCTTCGTCGCCTAGGTGAGCGATAAAAATGCCCCATTCGCAGAGGCGGTTGCCTTAGCACGTCTTGAGCGCCTTTGTCGGCTTGGCCCGCCTCAAATGCAGCCAGCCCGGTCCAGTCGGCTCATTTAACCGAGCCTAGAGCCCCTAATGCCCATCTTATATAAGCCCCTACCCATTAACCCTTCCACAGTTCCACCCGTCCCAATTGAAAGCCTAGTTCGAACCCTCCGCCCCCTCTACGGTCCCCCTTGACCTTGCGCGCCCGTCCATCCCTTCCACAGTCCCTCCCCAACGTCGAAGGCGCTGCACTCCGGCGACGGTGATGGCGGCGCATCCAGCGACTGTGACAGGAGCCTCCGGTGATGGCAAAGCTTCCGGCAAGGGCTCCATTAGGTAACCTCCTACCTTTCTCTCTCTTTCTTCCCACGATCACTCTCTCTGCCTCTCTTTGCCCACCCTCTCTCTCTCTCTCTCACTCGATTGCACTCTCTCTCCCCATGTCTCTTTCTTTGTCTCTCACTCTCTCTGTGTCTCTCTCAGAGGGCCGAAGCCCTCAATCCTCTCTGTCTCTCACTCTCTTTGTCTCTTTCACTCTCTCATCACTCTCTCACTGCCTATGTCTCTCTCTCACTCTCTCTGTCTCTCTTTCAGAGGGCTGAATCCTCCAACTCTCTCTATCTCTGTCTTTTTCACCTCTCTTTATTTCTCTCACTATCTCTGTCTCTCTCTTACTCTCCCTGTATATCAAAGGGCCAAAGCCCTCCACATTTGAATGTTGTAATAGACTTATTTAGCTTACATTTGTAGCATAGTTGTCAAGATGCTAAGGCGACCCAAGGCCTTCCCGAGGAGCCTAAGCGCTTAGACGTTAAGGCGGCCGCTTAAGCGGCGACTTAGGTGCCTCCTTAAAATATATATGAAATATATTAATATCAATTGTGGATTCATCAATACAAATAAAAAATAAAAATAAAATCAATTTAATATGGAAATTGAAAGCAGTTAATCTACTACAAGATAATTGACTTGAACATATATGAAACAAGTCAATTACAATAAATATTAAAATTAAAAGAAATTATTCTAGCTCAAAAGAATTCACTTGAATTGAATATATAAAAACAATTCAATCATGATGAAATTTAAAGAAATTAATCTACAGACTTAAGAATTAATTTAAGCACATAAAATAAATCAATCATATATAATCAAATTTTTAAGGTGTGAGGTACTAACCTGAGAATTTTTAGCTTCTTTAGTAAAATACAACCATGCTTAATTGGTTATAATACACATAAAACAAATATTAAGATTCTAAGAAGCATCATCTACAGACTCTCTATGTGTGAGAGAGAGTGTGTGGAGAGAGAGAGAGAGAATGTCCATGTCTAACTGTCTATGTGTACATAGTCGCACGTGTGCTCACACACCCACACACATATATATATAGAGAGAGGAGTGTGTGAGATAGAGGGCTTCGGCCCCTATGTGTGTCCTGTGCACTGTGTACGCAGTCGCACAGAGAGAGGAAGAGGGAGGGAGAGAGAGATTGAAACCAAGGGCTTCGACCCCCGTGTGTGTCATGTGCACTGTGTACGTAGTCACAGAGAGAGACAGAGAGAGAGAGAGAGAAGAGTGGTCTTACATAGAGGGTTTTGGCCCTATTTGTGTGTGCAATGTGTATGTAGAGAGAGAGAGACTGGAGTGTGTGTGAGAGTGAGATAAGATGGGGCTTTGACCCTTATCTTTGTAAGAGAGAAGGTAGAGCTCAAGGACTCGGGTCTAAGAGAGAGAGAGAGAGCACTAAGAGCCTAAGAGAGAGGGAGGGAGGGGGCTTGGCCGGTCGAACCCTAGAGAGACAGAGAGAGAACGGGGGAGGGGCCTAAGAGAGAGAGAGAGAGAGAGAGAGAGGAGAAAGGGAGGGGCGTCGGCCTTGTTGGGGGGGGGGGAGAGAGAGAGAGATACCAAACTCACCGGACGGCACCGACGACGATGAAGACAGTGTTGGCAACGATCGGTGTCAGCAGTGGCAGCGGCAGCCAGGAATCACGACAATTGTTGAGGGGGATGAAACCCTAGTAGACCATGGCCGGGAGGGAGGGAATGGGGCACAACAGGGGTCGGGCGAAACAGGCTGGGGGGAGGGGGAACTTATCGTATAGGGTCTTTAATGGGCCAGGCCGAAGCGGGTTCAAGCGCCCTGGGCGGGCCGCTTGGGCTGCTTAAGCAGGTGCCTGGTCCGCCTTTCATGGGGCCATGATAGGCGGCCCAGTGCCTCGCCCCTCTACCTGCTTATGTTGTACGTTTGTACGTTTATGTTGTGTTTGTTTAGCACTTCGTTAATAAATTTTCATTATGGTGGGTTTAATTAGTAGAAATTCTATGAATTTGTTGATTACATCTTTGATTGCTTAATTTTATATCAATTAGGTTGATTTGAAATTATTTGGTTATATTTGAGTGAATGAATGTCAATTTGTATGATTTTAGTTGTGTTTTTGGCATTTTATATAAATATGTGAATTATTTATATATACTTTTAAAAAATATCAGTTGAGGCGACCCCCCTGGTCGCCTTGATCGCCTCATGCCTCTAACTACATAGGAATTCAATGTGAGAAATGGGGACCTTTTAGTCCTTTCTGTTGTAAAATGGAAAGATGTTGCACGGTGAACCATCAAGCCATGCAACCCAACAGGATTGTAATCTAATCAGCAAAGGGTCATGTAGGTCAAAAAACATGCGAAAATTCCCCATACATGCACTTTTGGAATTCTCAATTAAGGAAATAGAGCTAACAAAAAGAGCCAACCATGAGGCTAGCACAGGGATTCCAGTTCACACCTGAAAGTGTTGCGTTCAAAACCATTCAGGGATACCAAACTCCACATGCCACCAGAGGTTCACATGGTTTGCCATGGACTTCATCTTGCTCTGCCCTAGTGGATATTTAGGGGGATCGAAAAGCTTGCGGTCATGCAGCCGAGCCCCATTGGTATAACCCTCTTGGGATGGAGAAGCCTGAGTGTCTCCAAGCAACGTGCAGGGGAAGTTTCCCCTCTCATTTAAACACTCTAAAAAAGGAGTTAAACTTGAGACTGAGGAGCTAAGAATTAATATCATCTCATGGTTCATTCGATTCCAACTTCCTCAAAAGTCGAAACCCAGTACATGCTATCCAAAAAAAATCATCATCTGGTGTCAAGGAATTAACATTGTTGGATTGACTTCAAAAGGACATAAAATTTGCTTGGGTTTAAGACTCGTTCAAGGGTTTCCATGGGATTTGTGGTTACGGAGACATCATGATTCAGTGTGTATTTCTACTGAGAAGTTTGGATGGGAGCCTTTGATACAAAGGATTCAATGAAAATTATCAGTGTGCAAAGCAGTGAATCTGTCATTGGGTGGAATAATTACATTGCTGAAGTCAGTTCTGTCCAAGGATTGCAGAATCAGAGCAGCTCTTTGGATTGACTGGGCTTGATATGATCCAGATCAGAATCAAAATCGGCTGAAGGTCAGCCAATTTTGAACTAATTCTAGTCAATTCAGGTTGATCCCTATTTTTCCCTCCTTTTTAAAATGGGAGGAGGGATCAGATTTTTCCCTTTGAAACTGGAACAGCAATGGTTGTTCCCAATCCAAATCAGCTGAATCAGATCAGAATCAGCTGATCTTGTAAACATGGTTCTGTCCACTATGCATTTACACTTTTTATCAATTTTTCAAAAATTACCTGAAACTGTTAGATGGAAGATAGATAAGATTCAAATAAGATTTATATGGTTGCTCATGAGAAAGCAACAAAAGAATTCCCTTGGTCAAATGGGAAAAAGTTTGTAGGCCATGCAAGAATGGGGGTCCGCATGTGAAGAATCTAGATCTGAAGAACAAAGCTCTGTTACGAGGATGGTTCTGGAATTTGCTGTCAAAGGATTTACATTTGTGAAAAAAAAAGGTTATCCAGCATAAACATTACAAGGGTGTCAATGAATTTTATTTACAGATGGACTATCAAAGTTTAACTAGTTCTATTTAGAGAGGAATTTTATCAGCCAGTCACTGGGTTGAAGAAGGTGTTGATAGTCAAATCGCCAATAGGGAGAACTCTCTGTTCTTGTATGGCAAGTGGATGGCTAATTTACAGATAAGGACTAATTCCCTGGGGTTTTGTATATTGATAGATTGTTATATTGAGCAATGTAATGTTGTGCGGTGAAACATTCAACTTTGGAGAGCTCAAGGAGGGGGGAAAGCATGAGCAGTTTCATTTCTAACTTCTCTCAAGAGCTTCAGATCTATATCAATCAAACATGTCGTACTGCATGGGCAAAAACTAATGGTATGTTTACTCAGAAATCACTTTATCAACTTATGGAAGTGCAGCTACCATTCTATTATAAGTTCAGATATGTTTGGAAGGTGAAGAGTCCTTTAAAGTTAGAGCTCTTATGTGGCCGGTCTTTGAAGAAATGATTATCAAAAAAATGTATCGAAGGGAGTCGAACTCTGATGCTGACACAGTGTGTATATTTTGTGGCTGTATAATTAAGACATTGAACACCTTATGATCTACTGTACTACTAGCCAAGAGGATAGGAGGATGTAGGGAACCCCACAGGCTTTCAATTTTCATCTCATTCTATTGACTAGATGGGAGAATGTTTCTAGAAATGGTTTATCAGCAAGGGAGATGCAACAAAAGAAAGCTTTTAGGGATGATTCGCATGCTATAAGCTGGAGTGTATGGAAGGGACACGATGACACCATATTCCGGAGAAGTAAACCATACATCAAACATGCTTGTTTCCAAGCTATGTCTTGACTCTATAATTGGAGTGCATGTGTCCATTTTTTCTGTTTTTGATTGGGGGAAGGAGGCCAATAATAATTACTTCCAATTGGTGTAGTTTTTTTCTTTGTCTCATGGGAAAGATGAACCTCTCCTCTTCCCTTTAGTTCTGCTACGTCTATTTATTTGCAATAAAATTGGTGGTACAGTCCACACCTTATTTTGAAAAACAAGTGTATATTTCTACCAAAATTTGTTGAGTCCCTTTTTGCCCTTTTGTGGTTGAATGTAGGTTCAAAGGACAAAAAAACATCAAACATCATTATCCATATATTTGTTGAGTGTATTGTTGATTCAATCTATGTTTTGCTAACTATTTTTTAGGAAGTTGTGTGGGGCATGATTTGGTGGTTAATTCTTTAATGGTATGAAGTAAAAAGAGGGAAAAAAAAGGTTTTATAGACAAGAATGACAGTTTGGGCATTAATGTTCAAGCATCATCCTTCATTTTTTGCCCTTAAGATAAAATATTAAGAAGTGTGCGAGGATCTAATTTGCAAGTTCGGTTATAGGAATAGGTTAATTAATGTCTTTTTTTTCAAAAGTAGTTGTGGATTTCAAGAGGTTCCTCCCTTCGACTAAGAAACTAATTACTAGAAGGGATGCAAATCTGACCCCTTTCCCACTTTAAGTGCCAGCATACTACAAAACGAAATAATAAACATAATACAAAGAACCTATTCTGAGATGAAACTGAAAAATAGACTCTAGACACCATGACATCTTAGACGCATAGCTCTCTATAAGTAACAACACCGCTATTTCCCGCTAGTATCCTTCTGACTTCTGGTACCATGCAACAACCGGCCTACTGTTATTGGAGTCAAGATTATTTAGGTAAATTATGTAATTCCCCATTCCCCTTTGATCTATTATATTGTTACAAGGTGCTTCCAATCTGTTACTCATCAATTTACTAAACTGTCCCATTGTTTTGTATTTAATTATGAGGATGGTGGCTTTATGAGTACCTCATTGCTTCAGCAGAACTGACAGAAAGAGGAAGTGGAAAACGAAATAATCAAGATAGTTTATCCTTTCCCTTGTTACCTGGAACTGGTCAGAATCAGCAGCAAAGTCAATCGAAATTGTTCCAGATCAGCAGATCTGTGCCGATTCCAACCAAATTTTAGAACCTTGACCCCAAGGCATGCGCAAAATGAGGCTGAACACATTCATGAATCACTGGTGTGCCTTTGTCTTGGCTTGCTCTCACCCATCATCTTGAACTTCTTGCCAGTCGCCTGTTCTACTGTCTGGGAGAACTGTCTCTCTCTTGACCTCCTTTAACACACCAAATGAACATACCAGTGCTCAAACAATCTCCACTTTCCACAGGTGTACAACACTATGACAGCTCTGCACCAAACCATTTTGCACCCAGCTGCAACCTGGGTGCCAATGTTGATCAAGCATGGTGACCATTTCACATTCGTCGACTACATCAAACTTGCTTTGATCTCTGTAGATGGGTAGGACATAGAACTCTGTGCCAATCCACCTTGGTTATATTCCATCCTTTGGATTCTGTCCAGCTTCATTGCAGGATGGTTTCAGCTCAGTTGTGCCGATCGGTGTAATGACCACTGAACTGATTAACACATCCTTCTAAAAGCTCCAAGTTGTTTGAAGATTAGGGAACCATGGTGGATCAATTACCGGCCCCTTTTTTCTCTTCACCAGATGCTTTGGAACTACTACTTGTTGGTCTAACCTGGACAAAGAGGCATTCCTCACCGAACAAGAAAAACTTCTATGCATGTTCCCTTGCATTGCCATCACACCATAGCATTCCTGCAGGACGCAATGATGTGACCACCTTCTGAGCATCAAAGCACCTATATCCTCTGGTCAAATCCTTGAAACTTCTCTGAAACTCTTGTATTTTGATGCTATGTTATCCCAAATTTTCCATTTTTTCCGTTGTCTCTGCATTGAGATTGCTCTTCACATTTTCACTGTCGCTCTTGTTTGTTCTCATTCAAGAATCAATTTTATAGAAATCATTAGACTATGAATTCAGTTTCACCGGCTATCCTAGCTTTCTTAACAGCTTTCTTCTATTTGCTTATAGGAATTGTTATGGGAACATATCATAAGCAGAACAGTCTCAGAAAGTGACCGAGAAGAGTATGGAAGTTGGTTGGGGGAGTTATGTCCATCATGGTGGACCCACACACATTTGTTTTGACTTGTACTGATTTGAATCCAAGCTTGGGAGGACCAAGGAATTTTGGATCGGATTGGGTCCCTGAATCAGGACCCGCCGATCCCGATCCGAATCGGGATCGGATCGGCCGGAATCGGCCTGGATCGGCCAAAATCGGCCGGGAGCGGCCGGAATCGGGACCTGCCGATCCCTATCCGAGTTGGCCAATCCGGATCGGGATCGGCCGATTCTGCATTCCATGGGGAGGACTGCGTTAGTATTAAACATCAGAATGATCAGAAATAGAATACGTTAGATTCTTCTTGATAACTGTAATCTCATCAGCATCATGTCAAGATCATAAACTTTATCCCATCAATTTAAGGTCAATTAGACAAATGATAGTTTTGAATCTCTTCTGCCTAATGTCAACCTTCTAGACAATGGTGCAAAGTATCTATTTAGTGGGTAAAGAACAATGATCTTGGGGTGGCCTGGTGACATAGTAGCCATAGCCACTAATCAAGATCAGACAGCTCTATCTGTTTAAAGAAGGGAAAAAAAAAACAAAGCTGTGCAAAGTGGGTGGGTTGCACAAACATGGATGCACCATCCAATGCACTGACAGTGCCAAGCAGATGCACATGTTCACACTCTGCTTAGCATCTGCCCAGGGTGTCATTTAGTTCTTTTTTCCCCTTTTTGCAGATCAAAGACATCCACTCTTGATCAGATAGCTCTGACTAACTATGTGGGCAGGCCACATCTAATCCCCTGGCTGCATAGTAGCATTACTCTGTGTGTGTATATATATATATAAACAGGATAGGCCTATGATAGGGTGAGCTGGTCCTATTTATTCGATGTCGTCCTCATTATGGGTTTTGGTGAGAAATGGGTTTCCTGGATCAGAGCATGTGGCTCCTCTGCTTCATTTGCTATCCTTGTTAATGGAGAGCTGACCCCCTTTTCTTAAGTGGCAGAGGACTCAGGCAGGTCGACCATTTGTCCCCTTTGCTCCTTGTCATTGTTTCTTAAGTGTTGAGCTGCATGTGGGAGAGAGTAGAACCAGCTGGTTTGATTACAGGTTTTCATTCTGGGGCTCAGAGTAGGTTGATTTCTTATCTCCAATATGTTGATGACACAATCTTATTCTGTTCGAGGGGAGAAGAGCAGGTCTTCCTGATTAGGCTTATTTTGGAGTTGTTAGATGAAGTTACAAGCCTTAGACTTTAAAAAATGTGTTTTGTTTGGTATCAATGTGACGGAAGATTTCTTGAGAAGAGCAACTATTATCTTGGGGTGTCATAGAATCTCTTTCCATATGCCTTATATGGGGTTGCCTTTGTCCTCGAGTTAGATTAAATGTAGTGACTGGCAGCCGATGATACAGAAATTTCATTCTCGGTTGGCTAGTTGGAAGGGGCGTCTCTTGTCCTGTGGAGGAAGGCTGATGCTATGTCAAGCAGTTCTTGATAGTCTGCCGATCTACTACCTATCTTTGTTCAGGATTCTGAGGATTGTGGCCAAACAACTTGAAAGTATTCGGGGGAGATTTTTCTAGGGAGGAGACTCGGACAACCCTAGAAAGGGATTTCATGATATTAGTTGGGGCAGGGTGTGTAGGAGTAAGCAGAATGGTGGGTTGGGCATTAAGAGCATTAGAGATTTCAACTTGGCTCTCCTGTCTAAATGGCTGTGGAAAATCGGGATGGGTCATACTAATTTGTGGACTGAAGTTATCAAAGGAAAGTACTATTCATGGAACATAATATGGGATTTCCAGAGACAGATGGATGGACATGTTTCTCATGTGTGGAAAGGTATTTTGGAGACGACAGATATCATCGTGGTTGCTACTCAAGTGCATGTAGGTGATGGCAAGTCATGCTCGTTTCGGCTTGACAGATGTGCTGGTTTTGTGCTCTCTATCTGGCGTTTCCTAGAATGTTTGTGATTGCTTCTGATCCTGAGGCTTTTGTGGAACAAATGATGGATATAGGGGTATGGACCCCTCGATTTAGAAGAAATTTGTTAGAAGAAGAGTTTGTGGAGCTGGTAGCCCTTATAGGGCTGCTCCAGGGGTACTCGTTGGATGCTTCTCAACTGGACACATTGAATTGGTTATGGAATCATCGAGGTGTTTTCTTGGTCAGATCAGTTTACACTATGATTGTGGATGGGGGATGTAGGATTCCTCTTCTCTTACATATCTGGAAGACCAAGTCCCCTCTAAATGTAAAGTTTTTGGCCTAGAGGATCTCCAACAGGAAGCTTCCTACATCTAACAGATTGGTGTGATGTCCCTCGTACTTGCTCTATGTAGTCAGAGACGAGAGGCGAGCGAGGCAACCAGGGGTTCACCTCAGCCTTAAATGCCTAGGCGATCGCCTAGGCGTTTGAGGCGATGTATTTTCTCTCGGTCATTACCATGAATGAAGAAAATGATAGTATGAAGAAAATAAAGAAAACATCCAAGATAATCATATGTAAGACCTTGAGAAAAAATTGATCATGTCTAACATGTAATGAACAATTTATATGAAGTACTCATGCAAGTAGTGCATGGTCTTAAAAATCATAAAAAATAAGATAAAATGTAGCAACGTCTAAGAAAATAGGAAGAAAAAAAATGTGACAACATGTAAGAGAAAAAGGCTATTGGACATTGTTAAAAGAGGCACTAGTTATTGGAATAATTAAGAATAAGTAAAAAAGAAGCAAGTATTTGGCATAGACCTCCTAGGCAAGTGTCTAAGTGAGTGAGGCAAACATGAGGCGAGGCGAGGCGTTCCTAGCTCGCCCCAACCTAGTTCATCGGCTAGGCGAGCGAGGCGATCGCCTTTGATAACATAGCACTTGCTGCCTTTGTGGGGAGGAGAATGAAGGGATTGATCACCTCTGAGCAATGCTGATTCTCGTCTAAGATTTGGTCCTCCTTGTTTTAGAAGTTTCATGTGGTTAAGGACATTCAGTGTTATGTGGTTGACTTGGTGAGCGAGTGAGCCTGCCACTTGTCCCGGAAAGGGGATAGGCTCATATGGTTGATGGTTCTTCATGCTACTCTACGTCCCTGTTTGATTGCGGGTTAGCCCACGAATAACCTGGGTTATCACAGTTTGAGCCCGTTTTGTGGTTTGATTGCGGGATTAACTTACCCGGACTAAAAATGGGCTAAACGGGTGCTTACCCAACATTAGCCCGGGCTAACGTATCCTACCCTAGGGGTGGGATAGAAAGGGTTAGCCCGCGGAGTTAATGCTCCATTTAAATATTATTAATTATTAATGAATGTTAAGTAATAAATGTTAATTATTAGTAATAATATTAACAAATATTATTTTGATTACTAAATATTAATAAATGTCAATTCATATTATTAATATTAATATATTAATAAAGATTAGTGTGATTATTAAATGTTAGTCAACATTATTTTCATTATCATCATCAAAGCCTTATCCCATTTATTTGGGGTCAGCTATATGAATCATGTCTTGATATCTTAATCTATCAAATGCCATTAGTTAACATTATTTTGATTAACTAATATTAGTTAACGTTAATCATAGTTAATTATTTTGATTAATATTATTATGCTGCATTTACTGATCAAAAATTTGATTAAAATTATAAAATATTAATAAATATTTAAATAAATTAATTATTAATATATGAAACACACTTAATAATTATGTGGAGAGATAATGATGAAATTTATTATATATATTTTTTAGTAATGAAATTTATTCATATAAATTATTTAAATCATAATTTTGTTATTAAATAAGATACATTTAAGAGTATTTAAGTGATATAAAATTCATCTAAATAATCATAATTTGAATATGATTGGTTCAAAATACACATACGATAAATTAAAATATGTATTAACTTAAAAAATATTTAAATGGAGATTCTATGTACCTATCCTAGACTAACCTCCACTTTGAAATAAGAGCTATCTATCCCCGGAATAGCCAAAAGTGGAATAAATCAGGGCTAACTTAATCGGGCTCCGTAGCTAACCCGGGTTATCCCTATCCCTATCCCGCGATCAAATAGGGACTATAGGCTTTATGGACAGAGAGAAACAAAAGGATTTTTAGAAGGGAGGCTACTTCTCAGGGCAGCATTTTGTCATTTGTCTATAGCACGGTGAAGGAATGGATGTTAGTTAGGTGTAGAGATCATGCGGTCAATTCTTCCTTTTTGCCCTTTTGGAAGATCACATGTGATTCACCACCTTGGTGTTTTGTAGAGTGAGGTTGAGTTTTTTGTTCTACACTTGTAAATTCTATTTTGTTATATAATATAGTAGTACCATCCACTTAAAAAAAAACAAATAAAACCTCAAGAGATGGGAACAAGTAGGCAAGGTTTGCCATCTCATATCGTGGCTTTGCCTTAGGAGGGTTTGAGAGAAGAGATCTCAGTAAAATCTGAGGAGATCAGGAAAAAATCTTGGGACATATATGTATGATAACAATACTATATATGCACATGTATATCATATATACATATGTGTGATATACACATACATGCAAGAAATGTTATATCGGACCTCGACATCATCTCAAAGGGCCAAAGAGAAGAGATCTTAGAGAGAGAATGACAGCCAAGCATGATCATCTTATACTTTTCAACAAAAAAAAACTTTTAAATTTTATGTATGTAGCCATTCAATATGATTAAATTAATATAGTATTAAATAGAAGAATGCAAAATATATGTTTACGCATATATAAGGATTGTTTTCTTGAATCTCAATTGCCATTTAAATGTGTTAGAAAACTTCTAATTAGTCATCACATTCCCTCCTTTATCGGCTTTCTCATCTTCTCCTCCCCCTCTTCTCCTCCGACTCCTTTCCATTGCCCTTCCTCTATATCGCTTTATTCTTGATCTCGATCAAGCTTCATTTTAGGACCCTTGGAGGATAATTGAATATTTAAAATCTTATGATATTTTTATTTTTTTTAACATGGGGATGGGGTAGAAAAGGTTGTGCAGTCTGAGCACACCGGCCACACTATATATATACACACACACACACACACATTGTACAGTGGAGACAGACTTTAGATGAAGATCTAAAGGTTTTAATTTTTTTTAGAAAAATCATGCGCGGAAGAACAGTTCCATGCGGAACTGTTCTGTGCGGCGCAAAACCTACGCGTAAAAACCGTGCGTGCGGAACTACTCCACACGAGACACGGAGCCTGCGTAGTGTTCCACACGTATAATGTGGCCGTCCAATCTTTTGATTTGGACGGTCTTTTTATTTTATTTTTTAGTTTTTTTAGTTTTCCCTCTCTCTCCTCATATCCCACCGCTCTTGTGAATTTTGGCGCCGAAGGCACCACAATACTAATTTTTTTTTTTATATTTGATCAAATCTAAGGGATAAAACAAGTGTATGGTGGAACGATACCGACTACCTTCACCGTACAGTAGCACTACTTTATGTATATGTATATATAACCGTCCATCGAGTACTTGCAAACAAGGTTCGTCGACTCGAAGAGACCGACTCAGATCTCCCATGATCCAGTACGAGTCGGGTCGACTCACGTAGACTAGACCGAGTCACATGGAAAAGATCTCTCAAATCGTACAAACTCGATCAAGCCGTACTGACTCCGATTCGCCTGATGTGGTACAAGTTGCCCGAGGTGGCACGAGTCGATCCAGTACGGCAAACCATGCTTGCAAATTCATTTTTCAAAAAATTATAAAAAATATTCAAAAATAGAAAATTTGTTAGATTACCCTTAAGGTTGTTCCCGTCCTCTGAGGTTTTAGTATTCATCAGTAATTTACTCGCACCCGAGTGGACAGTTACAATCAATTTGAATATAATCCAACAGTAAAAATTAAGTTCCAAGGGATAATTGAATATTTAGAATTTTATACTAATTTTTTTTCAACACAAGGGTGGGACCCAAACGTACTGAGCGACCAGGTTGCACAGAAAGCCTTGGTTGCACAGTAGCATTCCTCTCTCTCTCTCTCTCTCTCTCTCTCTCTCTCTATATATATATATATATATATATATATATATATATATATATATATAATAGTGCTTCAATCCTTTTACTTCTTTGAAAATCATAAGACTGCATCTTCCAACAAAAAAAGGGAGGAAGAAGAACAGAACCATCCTGCTGCATTTTCCGTTGTCCCAGCTGCACAACACTTCCTCAAGTGAGAGATATCCCCGTAAAAAGTGTCTCTCCGAGGATTCCAATCTAGCATACTGTTTGAAGCTATGGTAGCATCTTTCAAGAATCCTCCCATTTTTGGTTTCTAGTAACTGCTCTCTCAAATGACTTGAACTCTCTTCCTCCCTGTCCACTTTCTCTATAACTTATATGTATGCCTCCTTGTTGTGGGTTAATATGATTCATTGTAGCCTCTTGGTCACCTTGAAATGGGGAAAAGAAAAGTGATATATCTGGTCAGCATACCTTTACATTCTCACATACATTTGATTCCGCTATATTTCGATGTACCAGGCTTACTTCTATTTTCACACTATAAACCATAGGGAGTTTGATCTTTTGCTGTTCTCCAGGAGCGAAGGTCAGTGTCATTAGGGTACTGATAGTGAGAGGTACGATACATCACGTACCACAGTCCATCGTGCAAAAAAAAAGTGTTTCTTCTCATAAAAGTAGAAAAAGATATTTGGTCACTAACACTTGGTAGATGTATCATCTTTTGATTGATAGAAAATTTTAAAAAAAGTCTAAAAAGAAAACATTGTCCATCTGTACAGGGAGGCTAAAAGGTCTACATTTGATGGGATTTTCCTTAACAGGTGTTCAAATAGGCTTGTACAATGTGAATACTTGGCTTGGATGACTCCAATCAAAATTTAGTAGCTCCTAATCTCGGCTCGTTCGGGACTTGTTTAGCCAGTTGTGAACCAATTTAGTTTCTTGTTTTGGTTCTGTGATCTGATGTTAGAATAGAAGCAACAGATGAGGTGCTTGGAGAGTGGACTAAGACAAAGAAGAGAGTAATTTTAGTTTTCCCAATTTAGTTCGAGTAGGCCATTTCCTTGGTCCCAATTAACCATCATTTTAGTTGTCCCAACTTTCTGATTGAATTGCCTGGAAACTGATTCCGCATGCCCTTCAACAGGCCAGAAAACAACTGAGCACGAGAATGGATTAAGCCATGAAATAGTATTTTTTTAATTTCAATGTGTTGGTCAGAATAGATCAATCAGAAGAATTAATTGTTGCAGGTATCCAGAAGAGAGTTTAGCAACACAGAATGTTGAAAATGTTGGTCCAAAAGATGTCCCCAATATCATCATGATTTGTCTCTTAGCTAATTTCCATCCCCTTTTGTCAATTCTCAAACTTGACTACATTAAAAAAAATGTTTTTGTTTTGCTTGCATCCACATGAATATGTTGTATAATAGATATATGCTAGATCATAACTCAAGTCTATGATTCTATGAAAACAGGAAAATTAATGAAATTGAATTTTTTCTGTTACTGAGCTAAGTGGCCTCAATTTACTGATGGAGGGGTAAAAGATGTTTCACCATAAATGTTTGCATGTCTATGTATGACCTTTTCTCGAGTGATGGCCCTAAGAAAAAGTGAAAAACTATATTTTGGGCATTGCTGACTAGAATCTAAAATATAAATATCTTCTCCCTTCCACTGTCTTTTGACTTAACTTTCTAATTGTCACATTTCTTCCTCCTGTATCAGGTGAAAGGTCCATCTGGTGAACAAATTCACGACTCTCGTGACAAAACAACTGAAAAGTTCGAATTCACAGTTCATAAGAAGGGACTTCACCGCTTCTGCTTCACTAACAAGTCTCCCTACCATGAAACTATTGACTTTGATGTACATGTTGGCCACTTTTCACACTTTGATCAACATGCAAAAGATGGTAATCCATGATCGTTCTTCAATTATTTAAATTATTTTAATGGAAACAGAATTTTTTTTTAATTTATCAATGTATCTGCAGAACATTTTGCTCCTCTCTTTGAGCAAATCGGGAAGCTAGAGGAAGCTCTGTACAACATACAGTTTGAACAGCATTGGCTGGAGGCTCAAACTGACCGTCAAGCACTGGGTATGTGTTTTTATTTGGACGAAGATGTGCAAGTTACTAGAATTCTTGATGGCCTTGATGCTACTGCCATATAAACTAATCAAGACTTTCAATTTTCTTCATCGCTCTTTCATTCCAAGATATAACATAGTGGATCTATGACAATCAACTTGAAATATAATTTATCAGCTTCCTGACTTTAGTCATGCCACTTTTGGGGCTGTTGGATACTTATCTTAGAATCAATTTGCTTGAGATGATGAGCATGCTTAACAGAACTCCTTTGGCAGTTAAAAAGTGCTGTTGGAATTGTTAATTTATCAGCCCAAGGACTTGTAATGAATCGTCCACTGCAGTGTGGTGATTACATTAAATTTTGACTAGGCTTGCAGAAAGCTGACTGCCTTCTGGAGGTGGACCTGTCTGTCAATATCCTCATCTAGCATCTTTCAAAACTTGAGGGGTACTTTTCAGGATTTTTTCCCTGGTTGCATGATCATCGGCTGTGCAACTGATATGTGTGTGCGTGTGTTCTCATCACCAACTGGTCTCATGGGAGTTCAGACGACCTCCAAATTAACATTAACCATTATGCCACCTTATAAAACGTTTAGGTTGGACAGGCAGCAGAATGTAAGGCTTCAGCAAATCATTGGAATCTTGCAGGTCCAGCGGACCTTAGACTTACTGTATATGGGCGGGTAAGGGCTTTGAAGGAGCATCAGTTTTTCTAATGTATTCATAGTCTTCACAGCAGTTCATAACAAAGAAAATGAAAGATCTACAGAACTCGATTAGATATGAGCATTTTATAATTTCACTCTTTTGTGTTTTCTCTCCATTTGAAAGTAAGCAGCATTAAAATAACATTCTAAAAACTGATTGATGCAGTGAATGAAGGGATGAGCAGAAGGGCAGTCCATAAAGCTCTTTTTGAATCAGCAGCACTTATTGGAGCTAGTGTTCTTCAAGTCTATCTCCTACGCCGACTTTTTGAGCGAAAGCTGGGTACTTCAAGGGTTTAGTTTTTCTCCTTAATTATGTAAACTTCAGATGCTGGTACTTAAAACTACTTTCGGCAGCATCGTGACATCAAAGGTTAGAATTCTTAAGCTTTCAGATTTGTGCTGGGCTTCATAAACTGGGAAATTATGTACATTAAATCTTGATTTTTTTTGGATGGTCGACAAATTTTCAGTCCTTTCGACAGTTTGTGCTAGACACTTTTTCTTCATTTCCTTTTTATTTTAGTTCGAAGGATGAAAGGAACTTGATGGAGAAACGATGTCTCTTTGTCATGGTAGAAGATCACTGACTTTTTGTGCTTGCTTAATAATATTAGTGGAACATTCTATACTACGAAGGCGCACCCCCTGCAGATGGAATGTTATGGTTGCCGACAGTGTTTTAGGATTTGGTGGTTCAGTCCCATGCCTGGATTAGTTTTAACTAAGTGCATTTCTTTAGGTGGATTTGATTCGGTGTCACCATACTTGGATTAGTTTTCACTGTGTATTTCTTTTCTAATTCCTCATTCGTGTGTGATCAGTTTGATTATCGAGGATTGTCTATACTTATATTCAACTGAGCGTAACTTGTTTGACCCTTGACTGACTTTTGATCTAAGTGGGCATGTTTGAGCGTAGGGATGTAACTTTGGGTGGGTTGGGTTATGTGGTAATTTGAGATCAACTTAAATTCAAAATAGTCCAGTGCAGTCCAAATTCAACTCAGATTTAATTTAAATTTAGTAGGTCAACCACCAGCTAAAATCTTTGAATATGTTGTTCCGTCCGTCTCCCTCCTTTTGGTGATGGCTAAGCCAATGTTTGGATTGAACTTAGAATGTGATTTTGACCTTAGTAAAAGTGGCAGTTCTAATGTGTTACGTCTTTTGCTCTGGTTTCAAGTTATCATTCGCGTTTGATGATGCTCTTATGTAGTGCAAAATCCGTACGAGGAGAACTAGGCCAGTTTTTGGGAGACAGACAATCCAGAATTTGGAGATCTCCTACGTCTGACGTCTACCGAGCAAATTTGTCGATTACTTCATCTTGGATTATCAGATTCAGTTACTGGTACCATCTATTTTACGGCCCTCTTTGATAAGTGGATCATACGGGATTAGTTATGTTTATATCAGAAAAAGTGGCATTTTGATGCAAATAAATGTGTCTTTCAAAATTATAATGATAACTTGAATAAGTCATTCTATTATTGAAAGTTTATTCGGTCATCAGAGACGGCTTTGTCAGAACTTTTACAAGAATGCTTACGACTATATGTCTCAAGCCAAGTTTGTAACCGAACCTTTCTCACTTAACCCTCTCTGCCTCCGCCCCATCTCCATCTCAGCTTTGTAGGGAACTCCTACCCCCTCCCCCCAATCTCCCTTGGGAGGATCAGTCTCTTTTTTAGGAGCATTTTGCGGGTACTTACCTGAAATCATCCTCCCTTTGGGAGGTTTCTTTGTTTCATGTTCTAGTTTTTCTATGTCCATTGTGCAGGGTCATCTTTGTTTTAAACCTTTTGTTATCTTAAAGATCTTGGGTAGGTCACATTTTATCTTCCCCATCTCGGTTCCTCATTCCTTTTGCGATCGGTTGTTGTTGTTGTCTTGCATCGATAACTCTCACGGTTGGCTTCTCCATCTATGAAGTTCTCCATATGTTCGCCTTCCGATCGTCGTTTATCACGGCTTTTAGCCGTATCATATAGAGCTCTTTCGAAGATGCAAATTTATTATGTTGCAATCATTGTTGGGTACCATTATCAAGGAGATCTCGGCCTATCTGCACGGCTTCTACACACCTCCTCTCGGAAGTGTGTTCTACGAGATCTCTCTTATTGCGGATCTTACTGTCTCTTGGATGGTGCAGTCCTGGCCAATCTAAGGAGGAAGCCTCCAACGTGGGATGCAACTTCTTCAAACCCTAAACTTTAATAATGTATTGCTCTGCCGGCCGTATGCAAGAGTTTGATCTCTACAGTGAAGGTTTCTTTGTCATATCTATATTACACTTTGTTCTTCGGAGGAATGGGCATGGGTACGGGCTGCGTATGATTTTTGTAATGGGCGTTTACTTTAGTCTTGTTGAATGTATCATGTTTAATTTAATGCAATGAGATGACTTTGTCTATTGCCCCAAAAAAGAGAGAGAATGCATATGACTAATTCTTAATTAAGAGTATTGGTTATTAAGGAAGGCATATGGGACTTTTTACATGAATAACAATAATTCATTCTTATTTATTTTAAAAAGTTTCTTAAAATAATAATATCATAAATATTATCCTTAAAGAGAGAAAATGCCATAATTACTGTCTTAGATGCTACTTTATTTGTGAATTGCCTGGCACAAGGGATCTTCATATTAACATAGAAAAGGGCAAAAGTGATATCTTATTTAAAATTTAAAGAGTATCTTTACATAAATGATCTTTTGTCTTTTGGAGGGAAATACATTTTTCCTGTTTGGGGACGACTTTTCTCTTTCTTTCATCAAGAATCAACTACGATAAACCATGCCTGGGTTGTTAGGAGGACGTGTGCGTTGAGACATGTTTACCATCGGTTTTTTGTAAGTTTATTGAAAGCTATGGTCATTTTAAATCTTCGGTGCTAAGGATTATATATTTTCCTACTTAGTCAGAGCTTTTTATTTTGATACTAATCTGTTTAGAGTACAAAAATATTAATATAGAGTACAAAAATACTAATCGTTCTTTCTCCAGACCCTACAAATGGTGGGAGTCCCGTGCACTGGATACGTCCTTTTTTTTATATAAGAAGAGATAAGAAGAATGGAAGGTTGCAGCAAGAGGGAGAGTTAGGGAATGAAGGAGGAGAATGTGGACTCGAAACCTAAATTGATCACATAAAAATTTGCCTGTATTGTGTTTCTTATAATAATAAATTCCGATATTTGAAATATGAAAATCAATGGAACACAATCAAATATGTACCGTTAGTAGTAACGTCAAATTTTCATGCGTCCTAGATAGTTAGATGTAGATATATTATATACACATATATCGTATATAATAGTAAGGTCATTTCATTGTGGTCTAAAGGTCATAGATTCAAAATTGAAAACTGATCTCTTTATAGAAGGGTCTTACTCAAAATTTAAATTAAATTATACTTAAATATATTTTTATCATATTACTAGTTCTAAACCCGTGCGGTGCATGATATTTGTTTGAATTTGTTTAAAAAAATTTAAATTTAATTTTAAGATAAAAAAATTCATATTGATTTAAATAACTTTATTTTAATACAAAAATTAAAAATATGTATTAATACATGCATAATACTATTAATTAAATTTATTTGTCATATTAGTATTTTTAAATCACCTAAATAAAATTACTAATCTAAAAAACATTCATGTGATAAATTTAATATAACCAACATCATTGTTCAGTAAAGTTTTCAACTTAATATAGTTCAAATTTAAATACAACAAAAATGGCAAATTATGGATACTTAAGAATATATATTTAAAAAGTATACTTTAGATTAATATTTTTCCTTAAATATTTAATATGATAATTATATCTTAATTAAAATACAGTTACAAGATAAAATTAATTCTTTAACTATTATATAATTAATATGATAATTAAATTAACTTGCTTCAAATACAGATACTCGTGATTGTTAATATGTTAATTGAAGATGAGATTTACATAAAGTAAAATTGACTATTTTCTGTCTCATCATTTTAAAATTATTTAAATTTTGTGATTAAAATGACAAATTTATGATATTAAGACTTTTTTGATACTTGAGAATGTATTTATTTTGGTATAAAAATTTTTGATAATAAATTCACATGTTTCAAACGTAAATAATCATTTTAAAAGAGAAATGATAAAATTTCAACTAAAATGACAAATTCTTGATACTAAAGAATAACTGAATCAAAAAGGAACAATGGTTGCAAGAACAGTTGAAATAGCATATATATTCTTGTGTATGAATAACGTATAAAGGTTAAAAACCTCAAGATTTAATCATGATGTAAATATAGAAGTCATTTTTCAAAATTCACAACCATTACATTTTATTGATATTTAAAATTTTGAGGTTGTTGCTCAAAAGTAGAATCGACTATTTTCTATCCGATCATTTTAAAATTAATGATATTAAAAATTTTCAGCTAAAATGATAAATTTATGATATTTAAGTATTTTTTGGATACTTAAGAATACATTTATTTTCAGCTAAAATGACAAATTCTTGATACTTAACAATATATACTTAAAAAGTATACTTTACATTAATATTTTGCAACATTCAACTATACTTTAGAAAGCTATAATACATTTTAGTTATTAACTAATTAATATATTTATTATATTATATAATTAAACATTAATGACTAAACAATTTAAGTGACAAATTCATGATATTTAAATTTTTTTGATACTTAACGATATATTTCAAAATAGTAAATTCATTTAAATATTTATTTTGATATAAAATTTTATAATAAATTCACTTTTATTTATTGTTTTAATGTTTTAACTATCAATTGATATTTATTGTCAATATCAATATACTTTCAACGTGGTTAAATATATATTTTGATGCAATCTTTTTATGAAGCATAAATTCATGATATTTAAGTAGTTTTTAAAGAATATAATAGATAAATTCACTTTTATTCATTGCTTTAATATTTTGATTATTCATTAATGTTCGTCATAGATATATGAATTGAGGGTGAGATTTATATATAGGAACTGACTATTTTCTGTCTAATCGTTTTAAAGGAAATATTTCAAAATTTAAATTAAAATTAACATTTCAAATCACTTAAATATTTAAGATAGTAATTATATGTTAATTATTAATTAACTAAAATACTCATAAAAGGTATAATCTTTTAAATGATTACATGATTAATATGTTAATGACATTTTAATCATATTTTGACCAAATTGTTCAGGGAAAATTCTTAAAACATCTAAATATGTAATTTAAAAACAATGGCTTCTCTAGTTAGTTGGCAATTTCTTAATATAGTGCCCTTGGACTCCATTAATCATGATTTAATTGCTAAAAATGTAAGTCCAAAATTCAAACCCATCAGGGTTACTAATTTTTTCTTCTGCATCGTTATTATTAATTTCTTCTCTCCCACTCTTCCGGCCCACTAAGTACTCCTATTTCCTCTCCTCCCCCCATTAATTACTTAATAATTAAGGAGATCACGTAATCTTCAGAGAGAGACATTTGGAAATAGGAAAGATTGCATTAAGTTTGGCCTTCTCTCCTAATAATTACTCCTATTCCACCTCATTAATTATCCAGTAATCAAGAAAATCACGTACTCTCCCATTGAAAGAATTTAAGAATAAGAAAAGTATATAGAGACATATGAACCCCTATATTTTCCTTGTAATAGAGACATAAGTATACACAAATCCATTCTGTCTACTTAGGTGATAATTTTAGATATAAATTGATTTTTCAGTATATACAAATCCATTCTACCTACTTAGGTGATAATTTTAGATATAAGTTAATTTTTCAGAAAAATAATCTCACAGACTTGAAGACAATCGCATAAGTCGTGCACATCTATGACCGAACAACAGGGGGTCTGACTCAGCTAATCCCCAAGTTCTCCTTGGTGGGTTTGTGTGAGGACTGTGTCAGCTCAACACATCAGCATCAGCTCTGCCATCATTCCCTAAATAGAAACTCTAACTTGGTGAAAGCCAAAATATTCTTTTTTTTTTCAAGACTGAATTTTAGGACGGACGGCCTCGCATGTTTTCACGTAGACTCAACAATTTAAAATTTTGAATTTCAATGAACAGCAAAAACATTCTTAATGGACTGAGTATAATAATAATTTGTGATTAAAAAAGTATTTTAAATTGCTAACACATGGAAATGTGTGAGACAGATCTAAAACATAAGAAAAAATGGTGCAGGCACCACGTGAGGTACAGATTCTTCGCCGTTCAACACTGAAAAAATATAAAATCGACATCGGCTTCCGTTCCGGGATTTGAACCCGGGTCCGTCTGGGTGAAAGCCAGATATCATAGCCGGAGTAGACGACAACGGATTGATGTCTAGAAGATGCTGGATCATTATTTCCTACTTTTTTTCTCTCTCGCACGCACGCTCACACACACACACATCTTAGCAAACATGATATAGTCATTATGTATTCTTGTCTACTCTATATAAGTGGTGCAAAATGTGGGATCAGTTCTAACATGGATCAATGTCAAATATTTACTCCAAAAATATACATGCAAACACGAGATATTTCCTCTGCTTAGGACTTATCCTTTGTACTGAAGTAGTTACGAACATACCTGATACTACTGTTTCTGTTATCATGTGTGTTACGAACACACATGATATTAATGAAGTAATTACTCCTATTCCTCCTCATTAGTTATCCAGAAGGAAATCACGAACTCATTACCTGTATACACAACTGCTTATTAGCTGAGCCCGTAGCCATCATACTGATGGAGTGGCGGAGGATGCGGGGGCGGAGGCGGACGTGGAGGGGATCTCCGAAGTCGGTGCGGAGGGGGACGCGGAGGGGATCTCCGATGACGGTGCGGAGGCGGAGGCGGACGCGGATGACGGTGCGGAGGCGGACGCGGATGATGATGCGGAGGGGATCTCCGAAGTCGGTGCGGAGGGGGACGCGGAGGGGATCTCCGAAGTCGGTGCGGAGGCGGACGCGGATGACGGTGCGGAGGCGGACGCGGACGCAGATGATGATGCGGAGGCGGACGCGGATGACGGTGCGGAGGCGGACGCGGATTGTACCATCGGCGCCGGCAGAGGCGCCGGAAGCACGAGCCTACCAGGGTTTATAGTTCTTCTGTCATTCCATGGGAAAGGATGCTTAGGCTTACGCTTGGGCATCGCAGAGGAGGAGAGAGGAACTGGTTAGAGAGTGAGGCGGGGAGAAGGAGAAGAGAGGCGGGAAGAAGGAGACTGGCCAGAGGAAGCACTGATGGCTTTTATGGCACCGCCGTTCGGCGTGGGCGTGGGCGTGGGAAGAGGGTAGCAGAGGAAACTGGGCGGGAAAATAGGCTAGGCGTGGGAGAGGGGAGAGGTGTGTGTGAGAGGTGTGACCGTGGGGCTTGTGGGCCATTCTGTTGATTAATCGTACAAAGTTTGGGAAATTGCTGCAGCATTTGGTAAATGAGATAAGGTCATGACTCAGCTAACCCCAGTTCAGCGGGTAATTGATCTCCCCAAGTTCTCCTAGGTGCACAGGCACCACGTTTTCAAAATAAGGTACAGATTCTGCATCGTTCAAAACTGAAAAAATATTAACTGAGAACGCTTCTCGTAGCCGGGATTTAAACCCGGGTCGCCTGGATGAAAACCAAGTATGTTAACCGGACTGGACGTCAACGGATTGGTGAGTCGAAGGGAGTACACTTATACACTTTCCTTTCCACCCTTTCTATCTCATCTTAGCTGTTGGACTACATGAATTTTGATGTATGTAACAATTCTGTGGCATAATAATCTAAGATCTTTTGTATATGTATTTCACGTCTGTTCAAAGTATTGAAACATCTGTATGTAACCACTTGGAATATGTAGTCCCTGGAAGAAGGTAGCTATTACGTTTTAAGCATATAGTTATTGGAAAAGGAAGGCTATTACATTTTAAACATGATATTTCATGATAGAATATTAAGTCATTATGTATTCTTGTCTACTCTATATAAGTGGTGCAAAATGTGGGATCAGTTCTAGCATGGGTCAATGTCAAATATTTACTCCAAAATCTACATGCAAACATGAGAGAATATTTCCTCTGCTTAGGACTTAATTAATGCCGGTGCCTTTGTACTGAAGTAGTTACGAACACACATGATACTACTGTTTCTGTTATCTTATTGCTGCCACCTATCCCAGAGCAGGTAAAATTTATGTAAGGGCTATTCGTAATCTTCCCTTTCTTCATTGTATTCTTTCTGGTATTAACAGGAAATTTAGTAAACAACTTGGAGCTTTAGTACGACACGGTAAATGCTATTTTTATTGGGCTGATCTTAAGGAGATGAACTGGGCCCTTATTGGATTTGGTTGATGGCCCCTTAGGGGTTTAGGAAAACTATTTATTTCTTCAGGAAAGGAAAATTTTTCTTTCCGGACTGAAGACCATTCTGAGAATCAAAAAACATAATTATCTGTGGTTAGGGGTTATTCAGAAGAGTCAAAGCTCATGTGGGTGGTTAATGTGAAATATAAACCATTCCTTGGAGAGGGAGAGAAGCTTGATTTTTTTCATGGCAAGAAAATTTTCGAAGTAGGAAAATTTTTGCGATAATTTTCATAACTAGGGAGTAAAAAGTTCTCTGTTTATTTTTTCAAACTCCTAATCCAAAGGAAACTAATTTTTCCGGAAAGTAAACTTTTTTACTTTTATTATTAATTTAATTGTATTTTAATAGATATTGAAATATTTGTAAAATCACTTAAATCTCTCATTAGCGTTTCCAAACGCTGCCCAAACGTTGTCATCCGAGTTTTCGCTACATGGGCAGTTGTGCTCCATTCCGATGGCGTCGCGCAGAGGTAAGAGCACGAGAGGGAGGGTTTTCTTGATGGCGGGAGGATGGCAAGGACCCTTCTCCTGCTGACGCCTTGCAGGGCTCTATCCACCTCCTCCTCCCCCATGCTCATGCGCAAGGTTCTCGCCTCCATCGCCCGTTCCCATCCCCTACCCAGAGCCATCCCCGTCCAGCTCTCCAGGCCCCCCTAGGGCGAACTCTGGGTGCCGTCTCATGGCGTCCTCCTGCAGAACCGAGGGCTCCCGAAGGGGTCCCTACGTCCCGTTGCGCTCCGCCATGGCGGACAAGGTTGGTGTTCACGTCTTTCGGCTTTTCTTGTCTTTTTAGCTTCATTCGAGAGCGCATCGGAAGCACTGTGTGATCTCAAGGTCGCCAACTTTCGTGGTCTTTTTGGTGCTTCTCGGGTGAAGGAGGATTTTTGTTGCATTTAGAGAGCAATTTTATGCCGTTGGACTTCCACTTTCCGATGAGCTGGAGGCTCAATTTCTAATGGAAGGATATTTCAAACATTCTTCCCAGTTAATATGTGTGTTCATCGTAAGACAACGTGCACAAAAGCAAGCGAATCTTGTTTAAGTTATTGTCGGTGCGTAGGATCGCATCTACATGACTCTAATGGATGGCACTTTGACGTTACCATGATTTCTGTTCATATTTAGTTGGATGCCTATCTGGATGGGGATATATCGTCTTTTGAGAAGATGATTAGTGGAACTTTGGCATAGCTCATTTAGGTGATAAATCAATCAATAATTTAGGGCCACTTGCTTCATTGACTTAGGGTGCCTTTCGTTTTACAAATCTTTCCGATCTTATTATGAGTTGTGTCTTAAAAGTCCTTATGCCTTTCCAATCTTGGAAGATGTTCTCAATGTTTACAATTACTTTCTTGATTCAACTTTTATTTTCTGTCCTCCTTACTTGACATCGTTTACGTCTTTATTTTGACACAACTTTTTCCTTCTTTCGATCAAAAAGGATAATAAAGATAACAACTAAATATTATTTGGCTGAGGGTGTAGTTGAAAGTAAATGTTTTAGAGCTTCCCTATTTTTAGAATTTAGTATGGAAGTAGCACTTCTTCGCCAGATGTAGAGTTGAAAATACTCTACCTAGATTTGAGAGGGTTTTGTAGACAACTAGGGTTCAAACTGGGAAACTTGGAGACAAGGCATTTATAGGGTGAAGGGAAATAGATTCTAGGACTGATGATGCAATGTCTCCTTGAGAAGAGATTCCCCATATTGTATGGTACATTTTATGGCTTTAATGGGGATCAGAGAAAGATAGCAACTTTACAGCCAGTTCAGCTAATCCTCATACTGCAGATCGAAGATTGAGGCAACCCATGACTTCACAGCTTTGGACTCCAAAGGTGAAGATTTTGGTTTGGAGGATTTCACATGGAAGACTTTCTACAAGTGAGATAGCCTAGCTCAATTTGAGATTAGGATGACCTGCTGCTTGTGTGGGGAGTGGGAGGGGACCTCTGATCATTTATTCGTTGATTGCTCCTCCTCTCAGGAGCTATGGCTGCAAGTTTCTGGAAGGTGGGCTACTACTTTCTTCCCGACATGATGGTAAAGCTGATCTCAGAATGGAATGGTACTGAAAGCGGATTCTCAAGAGTTGACCAAAAGGTTTGATGGTTCATTTTGCATGCAAACCCATAAGCCTTTATCCTCTCTCTTTTTTTGTTGGGGGGGGGTGGGGGGGTGGGGTTGGACTTTTGTTGGACTGGGGGGATATCTATTTTCACTTACGAGTGTAGAGTCTTGGTTGGACTCAGTGACTCGTAGTTGTGTCGCATGATATGCTTCGAGTCAATAATTCCAAATCATATGCCGTTGATCACATACGTCAAAAATAGATCAACTAATCCTAACCAATTTCTATAACAATTTGATTACTTTTGAAGTGGGGAAAAGTGATCTTGTCAGCCTTCAGAAGGTGTACAGTACTATGGTGTGGAACTGTGGATGAATGCCTTTAGCAACCTCCTTTCAAAATTTGTGTATCATTTCCTTGTAAAACTGGCATTGGATAGCTTGGAAAATTAGTTCACTTGCGCTCTGATGTTCAGGAGGAATTTGAATGGTAGGAAAGTAGAAGAATTCTGTTAACTAATTTCTGGGATTAACCAAACTGATCCAGTGATGATGAGGTGATAGGAAGCTGTGGAAATTGAATACTGAAGGCGAGTTCTCTACCAAGTGCACTGTGAAGACAGTACTCATGGTTTTAATAATCAGCAGAATAAGATTGGAATTGGCTAATCCAGTTGGATTTTGACACTCCGATCCGAATTCCATAATTTATGGGCAACATGGAGAGTGAAATAATAGAACGTCCAGAGATACGCTCAGTGAGGACCTATATATATGAGTAATGCTATGGTACGGTGAAGGAAGTTGGTGCGGTTTAACCGCACATCTCTTTTTCACCAAATTATTTTTTGTTGGGCGCCAAAATTCATGGGAGGGGTGGGGATCTGAGGAGAGGAAGAGAGAAAAACTAAAAAACTACAAATAAAAAATAGATGTCCGATCAAAAGATTGGACGGCAGCTGTTCCGCACGGCGGGACTGTTCCGCGCGGAACAGTTCCGCCGCACGGAACAGCTCCGCACGAGAACTGTTCAACAAAGTATTACTTTTTTTTTTTTTTTTTTTTCCGTTCGTCCGATTGAAATCCGATGATTCATATTGAAGTACGGTAAAACCGCACCAACCATCTCAACCGTATACTAGCATTTGTATATATATATATATATAGATAGATAGATAGATAGATAGATAGATAGAGAGAGAGAGAGAGTAGTACTGTATGGCCAGCCCACGTGGTGCGGTCTGGCTGTACAGATTAAGTGGAGCCCTCCGATGACATGCAATGGATGTTATAAAAAGGTCAAAAAAAATGGGAACATTGCATGGCGCCGGCGGTGCCCCTAAGTTGACATGTCAAATTAATTAATGTTTCTTTTTTATTTTTGTTGATTGGAGGCATTCAAATAGCTGTTTTGGTGAATGAGTTAGAAAATCATAACATGTGCCATTTTCTCTGATAATGTTTCTTTTTTGTTGTGGTTGATTAGTGGTATACAAATAGCTCTCCTGGCGAATGAGTTAGAAAATCAGACATATGCCATTTTCTCTGATTATTATACGTGAAGAAACCAGGTCTGCATTTGTTTAGATTTCAAGTTGCTAGTCCTAGCTAAGGCCAGAGGAATTGATGCCTCAGTAGGAAGGAGACAAAGAAGTGACTTTGTCTTGGAATCATTAATTAACATGTTTTGGGTGTAGGGACATGAAGAAATGATTTTGTGTCGATGCAGAAGTGGCATGAACCCAAGAAATTAAGAAGCCATTGATCCTTACACCTATAATTCTGGACAAAAAGGAAAAGGAGCTTTCCCTTCTACTGCCTCCCCTTCCTTTTTGATGTCCTGACCCACAGTGACGACTCAATCCTGATTTTGCTTCGATATAAAACCATGGATTAAAAACTCGGATTGGACCGTCCGATCCAACCACTTAAACCTCTAACCGGACCGGCATCCGGGTCTGGAAGTGATGGAGACCACTTTTGCTGCATGGACCGTCTAAACCTGCAAAAACTGCTCACCCACCATCAACCCGTGTAACCCACGAAGACTATCTTGACCTGGCCCACTCCCACTGCAAGTCTGCAAGGGAAGTCCATCCGCCACTTCTCAGATGCCTCAATTGTATCCTGGTTCTCTCCGGTTCCCAAACAGCACACAGCAGAGGCTTCTCCTTCTCCAATGGCTCTGCTTCCCCAGTGCCCAATGCAGACTCCTCCAATGAATCGTCTCTCCCTCCTTCTCAACGTAGCACATAAGAGAGAAATTATTACCAACTTATAAATATATTTGGTGTTTGTTTAATTAATTTAAAGTTTAAAATTATCTATTTATTTTGTCTACATAATATTTATTTTTACATAAAATACACAGAAATCTGGATTAGCGGCTTGACCCAACGGTTGAACCTTTGACCCATGACCCAGAAGTCTCAACGGTTCAGTTTTTAAAACCATGTATTATAGCGTTCTTCATCTGTTTCATGTTTCCTGTCTGTATCTCATTTCAGTAAATAGAAGGCTATAATTTTATTATAAAGCTTCACTATAATTTATTAGCCTTGTAGGCTTCTTTTGCATCAGAAATGTAGTGTGGTATTGTAATAAAAGGCAGAGGGACAATTGGAAAATGTGAATGATGTTATATATTTCTTCAACATCTGCAACTTCCCAGTTTATATGATTATGTTCACTTCCTTGTTAGGATGAATTGTTCAGAGGGCTTGAAGCTGCAATAGGTTCATCTTTCAGTTCATAGTCTTTATCACCACCTACAAAACCTCTGATCATTGTCATCAGTGGACCAAGTGGAGTTTGGCAAAGATGCTGTCATCAAGGTACTAGTGTTGACCAGCTGTTACATGCTTTCGGTTATTATTCCCCAGGTCTCTTGCATTGGCAATGTTTTCTTTCATTAATGATTTCATTGTTGATTTAGAGAATGGTGTTTGATTTAGTTTGGAGTTTATGCATTTTCATGTCAATCAAGAGAGAATGATTGTCTACATTTCTAGTTGAAAGGGCTATAGCTCTCTTTTGTTCAGCAGGGCCAGGGTCCACAATTCAGTGACTGATGCAGCAATATGATTTGTTCTAGACAGGGTATCGTAGGTCAATGGTCAATAATCATTTATTTATTTATTTTGTCAACCCTTTATTTGAGTATATGTGAACTATTGTCTTGTCCTATGGTGACATCTAACATGAAACTGTAACCTTTTATTCGGGGTCATGTACGCTTCTCTAATATACCATGGCATTTTCAGTGCTTTCAAACTCTGCTTCAGATATTCGCCATTAATTGAAGTAATGGTGCTTTCTTACTTGTTCCATAGAGGCTACAAGAGGTTCGTGAGGGAATCCATTTTGTTGTTGCTACTTTGTTACGAAGGAGGAGTTTCTTTCTATGGTTGAAAGGAATGAACTTTTGGAATATGCTCTTGTCCAGAAAAAAGGTAGATGAACTATAGAACGGTTGTGAAAACACAGTTGCGGGATGCACAATAAATCATATAAAAGTTTGTACAATGAGCAACATGAAGTTGTCAATAGAATGAATTCGCTTGCTCTACAAAAATGCCGAACCATAAATTCAAGACTAGTTGACACTTGAGATCTCCATCTGACGCAGTATCATTAACCCGTTACTCATGCCATCTGAGATCTCCAGGTGACACTCGAGACCAATGGAGGTCAATCCAAGCACTAAATGGCAACCGTCTGATCATCTCATTCGCATCTGTCATCGAACCTTCGAACGAGTAATTCACACAGTTTTCTTCTTGATCAAGTATATTGAAAAAGATCATGTTTTCCATACTTGCAGTGGGCGCCCTAGTAGAAAGAGACCACGACTCACAGACAAACAGAGTTTGATCACCCAAGCTTGTCAGGGACACCAATTGATTATTACGAGTATCTACCTTGAAAGCTTCAACTGACCCTTCGAGTCGCGTTCTGAACACTAGAATAAGCTCTCCATTCAGCTCTGCCAAATATGAACTGTAGGCAGTATCCTTAACCCACTCTGGCAATTCCAGGACAGTCCAAGTATCATCTTCTACACCGATTCCTCTGAGATGTCCACCTACTGACAAATAGTAGAAACGTTGAGAATGACAGAGAAGATGTGTTAGAGGCCCCACTAATGGGATGTTGTGAGTCATGACACGCTGCTTCCACTGCTTATCACCTCGTTTACATGACGACAGCCGGATGGTCTCTATGTTATCCCCACAAAAGACAAGTGCGGTGACCGCACAGGTTGGTGATGCCGGGGAGCCTGAGAACGAATAGCCCCAAGAGACGTCGCTTGTATTAGGGACCAGTACTAGCGGCGGGAGTTGTATCCTTGCCCTTGTTAAGGGGTTTAGAAAGAACACTGTGACGCCATCTCCTTGGCATTTATATTGGGACATGAGCAGCCAACCCTCCCTACACGAACATATTACGGCACCTGACAAGTCTGGCATCTGGATGGAGTGCGTCATCTTGAGAAATGGATCAATGAGCTTGAGACACGATGCTGCTTCGTCGATGCTCGCAAGACACGGTGATCCGTAACGCAACCCATTGTGTGGGAGAATGGAATGGATGGTCGAGTGCCACTTCTTACAAACACGAGCCATGGTGTAACGGTCGATGAAAGGAAAAGGACGCATGATCAGCTCCATGATATCATGTGGAGGGTCAGACCAACGGTCCTCATAATCACATGCAAGCACACACTTACCTGTAATAATATTCAGTTTTAAAACATCAGTTGTAAGGGAAAAAAAATTGATTAATATTGGAAACAAAATTGATTAATATTGAGAACAGTTTTTAAATTTACCTCTGTTATAAAACAGTTTTTAAAAGTCAAGTATTCAATCCGAAAAGGAATTCTTAATAATCAGAAGAAACAAACCAAAAAGAAAAGAAAACCAAAGACAAGCGAACGTATATACTGCCATGGTGCTGCTCTTCATTATTTTGTTGGTTTTCAGCTTCTTTCTTCCTCATCATCCTTGTGCTCATCGCTGAGTTTGCTCTATGCTGAACTCTCTCTCCCCCTCTTTGTCTCTCCCACCGCCGACCGGCGCTTCGCAACAGCAGCAGTAGAACTGTCACCGGCCTGCACCACCGCAGCTGCCGTGGCAGCCCACACCACCGGCACAGTCTGCTGCGCTGCCGTAGCGGCACCACCGCAGCAGCAGCACTACCGCTTGTCCTCGTACTCCGGTGAGTTCCGCGCCTCCTCCTAGCTCTGATACCACAGGAACCCAGCAACCACCCCCCTAAAAAAGGAAAAAAATCCGAGTTTGATCCCTAATCGGAAACCCTAGTCCAAGCCCTGGACTCCTACTTCGGCTAGGGACGCAAGTCGGATCAGAATACCCGGGATCGGATCCGGATTCTCCGCGATCCTTCCCTCATCCGGATCTTATATATGTCGTCTCGTACGAAACCTGTGCCGGTGCTCCGGTCGGTTCCTCTCGAAACCGTAGTCTTCGCCCCTCTTCTTTCTGCTTCTCTCGGAGCGAACCCTGCGGGCTGCGGCAGTAGCAGCGCCGCCACGAGGAAGTCGCCGGAAGCAGCGCCGCCACGAGGACGGTCGACGGAGGCAGCGCCACCACGAGGACGGTCGCTGGTAGTGGCGCCATCTCCTTCTCTCTCCACCCGCAGCCCCACCACGAGCATCATTGCCGGCAGCAACACCGCCACGGCCCACGAGCATCATCGTCGGCAGCAATACCACCACATGGAGGTCCAATCTGCTCTTCCTTATCCTTCTCTCTCCACCTGTTTCCCTCCTCACTTTTTTCTGCTTGGCCCACGCTCGTGATTGCAACGATCTGAACCATCACCCTCCATGAGAAGCATCATGTCCTTGGTTGACTGGTTTTATGGCATGTAGAAGGTCAGATGCTCGATTTCTCCTTCACGTTTCATTTTTTTTTCCTTCTTACCTCAATCTTGTTCCTTGCTTGGTTTTTTTCTAAGATTAAGTTCTTTTATAAGCAAGATGTTTTTCTAGGGTCACCTTTTTTTTTCTGAAGAATTTAATACTTTTTATGCATGATTTCACGGACAATATCTATATGTCAATTTCTTCTTCTTTTTTCCCTGTGTGAATAGATTGCTTCAGCACCAGTCGACCCAATATCCAATATCAGAAGAATTGAGCATTGATAAAATCAAGTTGACGCTTTCGACTTGGGAGGCCATCACGTTGCACATCAAGTCTCGAAGCTTACTGTGACAAGGTCCTTTTTCTCTCTTCTCTAGTTACGATGATGTGTGGTATCCCTTCTATTGCGAATGCTCCTATAGATGTATTTTTCGTATAACGTTGCCTTGGGTAGATGTGAATTTCAATCTGATTATTATTTGTTTGGCATGGAATCATGAGGTAATGTCCAATGTTGACCTTGTTTGACAATACATTTATTCTTCTAGTTATCAGTTCACTTCAAATTTCTGACAGGGGTATCTATCACCAGTATGTTTAGTTATGCCTTGGCTTGCGATTATGATGCATTGAAGGCCCCTCTAATTGGTAAGAGTAAGGATGTTGTATATTTGTGGAAGCTTTCCCAAAAAATTAGCATGAAAATTCATGTCCTTTTTTATGTATCCTCTTCTATCATGACATTAACTAATCTACTTTCCTATTTCTCTTTCTTTTAGTTATTCTGTTAACTATGGTCTAGTGTTGTTTTTTTTCCTTTTTTCTTGTGTGTGTGTGTATAGTCTAGCACATGCTTACAGCCGCATTGAGTTGCAAGATCAAACGCATTAGGGATGATTTGCAGTCTTCGGTGATAAGTTTCTGTCATGAAAGATTTGATTTAGCTGCTAATGTTCAATTTTTGACACCTTATATGTTGTTGAGTAATACTTGCCGCACCATCTGCAGTTGCAGCAGCCATGCAGCGGGCAGCACCAATGACCTAATACAATTTTTTTAAAGAGAAATGTTCTAACTTGGGGCTCACTTGACTGTGCTTCCAAGCCGTCCATCTTGGATCGGATGGCACTAGTCTTGTAAAACTTTCAGGTCATGAATTCATAAGGATTTCATGATTCAAATTGTCCTAAGATGATATGTCCTTGTGTCTCGTTATGTCATCCGATTCCTTTGGTATGTTTGCACCATTTTTGTACTGATTATGTTATTCAAGTGATGTTGGAGACGTCCAATCTGGCTAACTATGATCTAGTATTTGCTAGTCATTGTTAACATTAGTTAAAATAATTAAGAACTACATTTGCTTAAAATAATTAAGAACTACATTATGTCATCTGGTTCTTGCTTGGGCGAGGAACTTCTGTCCCTTGGGTTCCTTGTCGTCATAAGGCTGTCATGATCATCTATCGAGGAGGAGGACTGATAATTTCCCCTTGCTTGCAGGCGTAGGCAAGTGCTCTTCATGGTCTGTTTCTCTTTAATTTGTTGCTAGCTAGCTGCAAGGTGAGAGTGTGTGGAGAGAGAGAGAGAGAATGTCCATGTCTAACTGTCTATGTGTACATAGTCGCACGTGTGCTCACACACCCACACACATATATATATAGAGAGAGGAGTGTGTGAGATAGAGGGCTTCGGCCCCTATGTGTGTCCTGTGCACTGTGTACGCAGTCGCACAGAGAGAGGAAGAGGGAGGGAGAGAGAGATTGAAACCAAGGGCTTCGACCCCCGTGTGTGTCATGTGCACTGTGTACGTAGTCACAGAGAGAGACAGAGAGAGAGAGAGAGAAGAGTGGTCTTACATAGAGGGTTTTGGCCCTATTTGTGTGTGCAATGTGTATGTAGAGAGAGAGAGACTGGAGTGTGTGTGAGAGTGAGATAAGATGGGGCTTTGACCCTTATCTTTGTGAGAGAGAAGGTAGAGCTCAAGGACTCGGGTCTAAGAGAGAGAGAGAGAGCACTAAGAGCCTAAGAGAGAGGGAGGGAGGGGGCTTGGCCGGTCGAACCCTAGAGAGACAGAGAGAGAACGGGGGAGGGGCCTAAGAGAGAGAGAGAGAGAGAGAGAGAGAGGAGAAAGGGAGGGGCGTCGGCCTTGTTGGGGGGGGGGGGAGAGAGAGAGAGATACCAAACTCACCGGACGGCACCGACGACGATGAAGACAGTGTTGGCAACGATCGGTGTCAGCAGTGGCAGCGGCAGCCAGGAATCACGACAATTGTTGAGGGGGATGAAACCCTAGTAGACCATGGCCGGGAGGGAGGGAATGGGGCACAACAGGGGTCGGGCGAAACAGGCTGGGGGGAGGGGGAACTTATCGTATAGGGTCTTTAATGGGCCAGGCCGAAGCGGGTTCAAGCGCCCTGGGCGGGCCGCTTGGGCTGCTTAAGCAGGTGCCTGGTCCGCCTTTCATGGGGCCATGATAGGCGGCCCAGTGCCTCGCCCCTCTACCTGCTTATGTTGTACGTTTGTACGTTTATGTTGTGTTTGTTTAGCACTTCGTTAATAAATTTTCATTATGGTGGGTTTAATTAGTAGAAATTCTATGAATTTGTTGATTACATCTTTGATTGCTTAATTTTATATCAATTAGGTTGATTTGAAATTATTTGGTTATATTTGAGTGAATGAATGTCAATTTGTATGATTTTAGTTGTGTTTTTGGCATTTTATATAAATATGTGAATTATTTATATATACTTTTAAAAAATATCAGTTGAGGCGACCCCCCTGGTCGCCTTGATCGCCTCATGCCTCTAACTACATAGGAATTCAATGTGAGAAATGGGGACCTTTTAGTCCTTTCTGTTGTAAAATGGAAAGATGTTGCACGGTGAACCATCAAGCCATGCAACCCAACAGGATTGTAATCTAATCAGCAAAGGGTCATGTAGGTCAAAAAACATGCGAAAATTCCCCATACATGCACTTTTGGAATTCTCAATTAAGGAAATAGAGCTAACAAAAAGAGCCAACCATGAGGCTAGCACAGGGATTCCAGTTCACACCTGAAAGTGTTGCGTTCAAAACCATTCAGGGATACCAAACTCCACATGCCACCAGAGGTTCACATGGTTTGCCATGGACTTCATCTTGCTCTGCCCTAGTGGATATTTAGGGGGATCTAAAAGCTTGCGGTCATGCAGCCGAGCCCCATTGGTATAACCCTCTTGGGATGGAGAAGCCTGAGTGTCTCCAAGCAACGTGCAGGGGAAGTTTCCCCTCTCATTTAAACACTCTAAAAAAGGAGTTAAACTTGAGACTGAGGAGCTAAGAATTAATATCATCTCATGGTTCATTCGATTCCAACTTCCTCAAAAGTCGAAACCCAGTACATGCTATCCAAAAAAAATCATCATCTGGTGTCAAGGAATTAACATTGTTGGATTGACTTCAAAAGGACATAAAATTTGCTTGGGTTTAAGACTCGTTCAAGGGTTTCCATGGGATTTGTGGTTACGGAGACATCATGATTCAGTGTGTATTTCTACTGAGAAGTTTGGATGGGAGCCTTTGATACAAAGGATTCAATGAAAATTATCAGTGTGCAAAGCAGTGAATCTGTCATTGGGTGGAATAATTACATTGCTGAAGTCAGTTCTGTCCAAGGATTGCAGAATCAGAGCAGCTCTTTGGATTGACTGGGCTTGATATGATCCAGATCAGAATCAAAATCGGCTGAAGGTCAGCCAATTTTGAACTAATTCTAGTCAATTCAGGTTGATCCCTATTTTTCCCTCCTTTTTAAAATGGGAGGAGGGATCAGATTTTTCCCTTTGAAACTGGAACAGCAATGGTTGTTCCCAATCCAAATCAGCTGAATCAGATCAGAATCAGCTGATCTTGTAAACATGGTTCTGTCCACTATGCATTTACACTTTTTATCAATTTTTCAAAAATTACCTGAAACTGTTAGATGGAAGATAGATAAGATTCAAATAAGATTTATATGGTTGCTCATGAGAAAGCAACAAAAGAATTCCCTTGGTCAAATGGGAAAAAGTTTGTAGGCCATGCAAGAATGGGGGTCCGCATGTGAAGAATCTAGATCTGAAGAACAAAGCTCTGTTACGAGGATGGTTCTGGAATTTGCTGTCAAAGGATTTACATTTGTGAAAAAAAAAGGTTATCCAGCATAAACATTACAAGGGTGTCAATGAATTTTATTTACAGATGGACTATCAAAGTTTAACTAGTTCTATTTAGAGAGGAATTTTATCAGCCAGTCACTGGGTTGAAGAAGGTGTTGATAGTCAAATCGCCAATAGGGAGAACTCTCTGTTCTTGTATGGCAAGTGGATGGCTAATTTACAGATAAGGACTAATTCCCTGGGGTTTTGTATATTGATAGATTGTTATATTGAGCAATGTAATGTTGTGCGGTGAAACATTCAACTTTGGAGAGCTCAAGGAGGGGGGAAAGCATGAGCAGTTTCATTTCTAACTTCTCTCAAGAGCTTCAGATCTATATCAATCAAACATGTCGTACTGCATGGGCAAAAACTAATGGTATGTTTACTCAGAAATCACTTTATCAACTTATGGAAGTGCAGCTACCATTCTATTATAAGTTCAGATATGTTTGGAAGGTGAAGAGTCCTTTAAAGTTAGAGCTCTTATGTGGCCGGTCTTTGAAGAAATGATTATCAAAAAAATGTATCGAAGGGAGTCGAACTCTGATGCTGACACAGTGTGTATATTTTGTGGCTGTATAATTAAGACATTGAACACCTTATGATCTACTGTACTACTAGCCAAGAGGATAGGAGGATGTAGGGAACCCCACAGGCTTTCAATTTTCATCTCATTCTATTGACTAGATGGGAGAATGTTTCTAGAAATGGTTTATCAGCAAGGGAGATGCAACAAAAGAAAGCTTTTAGGGATGATTCGCATGCTATAAGCTGGAGTGTATGGAAGGGACACGATGACACCATATTCCGGAGAAGTAAACCATACATCAAACATGCTTGTTTCCAAGCTATGTCTTGACTCTATAATTGGAGTGCATGTGTCCATTTTTTCTGTTTTTGATTGGGGGAAGGAGGCCAATAATAATTACTTCCAATTGGTGTAGTTTTTTTCTTTGTCTCATGGGAAAGATGAACCTCTCCTCTTCCCTTTAGTTCTGCTACGTCTATTTATTTGCAATAAAATTGGTGGTACAGTCCACACCTTATTTTGAAAAACAAGTGTATATTTCTACCAAAATTTGTTGAGTCCCTTTTTGCCCTTTTGTGGTTGAATGTAGGTTCAAAGGACAAAAAAACATCAAACATCATTATCCATATATTTGTTGAGTGTATTGTTGATTCAATCTATGTTTTGCTAACTATTTTTTAGGAAGTTGTGTGGGGCATGATTTGGTGGTTAATTCTTTAATGGTATGAAGTAAAAAGAGGGAAAAAAAAGGTTTTATAGACAAGAATGACAGTTTGGGCATTAATGTTCAAGCATCATCCTTCATTTTTTGCCCTTAAGATAAAATATTAAGAAGTGTGCGAGGATCTAATTTGCAAGTTCGGTTATAGGAATAGGTTAATTAATGTCTTTTTTTTCAAAAGTAGTTGTGGATTTCAAGAGGTTCCTCCCTTCGACTAAGAAACTAATTACTAGAAGGGATGCAAATCTGACCCCTTTCCCACTTTAAGTGCCAGCATACTACAAAACGAAATAATAAACATAATACAAAGAACCTATTCTGAGATGAAACTGAAAAATAGACTCTAGACACCATGACATCTTAGACGCATAGCTCTCTATAAGTAACAACACCGCTATTTCCCGCTAGTATCCTTCTGACTTCTGGTACCATGCAACAACCGGCCTACTGTTATTGGAGTCAAGATTATTTAGGTAAATTATGTAATTCCCCATTCCCCTTTGATCTATTATATTGTTACAAGGTGCTTCCAATCTGTTACTCATCAATTTACTAAACTGTCCCATTGTTTTGTATTTAATTATGAGGATGGTGGCTTTATGAGTACCTCATTGCTTCAGCAGAACTGACAGAAAGAGGAAGTGGAAAACGAAATAATCAAGATAGTTTATCCTTTCCCTTGTTACCTGGAACTGGTCAGAATCAGCAGCAAAGTCAATCGAAATTGTTCCAGATCAGCAGATCTGTGCCGATTCCAACCAAATTTTAGAACCTTGACCCCAAGGCATGCGCAAAATGAGGCTGAACACATTCATGAATCACTGGTGTGCCTTTGTCTTGGCTTGCTCTCACCCATCATCTTGAACTTCTTGCCAGTCGCCTGTTCTACTGTCTGGGAGAACTGTCTCTCTCTTGACCTCCTTTAACACACCAAATGAACATACCAGTGCTCAAACAATCTCCACTTTCCACAGGTGTACAACACTATGACAGCTCTGCACCAAACCATTTTGCACCCAGCTGCAACCTGGGTGCCAATGTTGATCAAGCATGGTGACCATTTCACATTCGTCGACTACATCAAACTTGCTTTGATCTCTGTAGATGGGTAGGACATAGAACTCTGTGCCAATCCACCTTGGTTATATTCCATCCTTTGGATTCTGTCCAGCTTCATTGCAGGACGGTTTCAGCTCAGTTGTGCCGATCGGTGTAATGACCACTGAACTGATTAACACATCCTTCTAAAAGCTCCAAGTTGTTTGAAGATTAGGGAACCATGGTGGATCAATTACCGGCCCCTTTTTTCTCTTCACCAGATGCTTTGGAACTACTACTTGTTGGTCTAACCTGGACAAAGAGGCATTCCTCACCGAACAAGAAAAACTTCTATGCATGTTCCCTTGCATTGCCATCACACCATAGCATTCCTGCAGGACGCAATGATGTGACCACCTTCTGAGCATCAAAGCACCTATATCCTCTGGTCAAATCCTTGAAACTTCTCTGAAACTCTTGTATTTTGATGCTATGTTATCCCAAATTTTCCATTTTTTCCGTTGTCTCTGCATTGAGATTGCTCTTCACATTTTCACTGTCGCTCTTGTTTGTTCTCATTCAAGAATCAATTTTATAGAAATCATTAGACTATGAATTCAGTTTCACCGGCTATCCTAGCTTTCTTAACAGCTTTCTTCTATTTGCTTATAGGAATTGTTATGGGAACATATCATAAGCAGAACAGTCTCAGAAAGTGACCGAGAAGAGTATGGAAGTTGGTTGGGGGAGTTATGTCCATCATGGTGGACCCACACACATTTGTTTTGACTTGTACTGATTTGAATCCAAGCTTGGGAGGACCAAGGAATTTTGGATCGGATTGGGTCCCTGAATCAGGACCCGCCGATCCCGATCCGAATCGGGATCGGATCGGCCGGAATCGGGACCTGCCGATCCCTATCCGAGTTGGCCAATCCGGATCGGGATCGGCCGATTCTGCATTCCATGGGGAGGACTGCGTTAGTATTAAACATCAGAATGATCAGAAATAGAATACGTTAGATTCTTCTTGATAACTGTAATCTCATCAGCATCATGTCAAGATCATAAACTTTATCCCATCAATTTAAGGTCAATTAGACAAATGATAGTTTTGAATCTCTTCTGCCTAATGTCAACCTTCTAGACAATGGTGCAAAGTATCTATTTAGTGGGTAAAGAACAATGATCTTGGGGTGGCCTGGTGACATAGTAGCCATAGCCACTAATCAAGATCAGACAGCTCTATCTGTTTAAAGAAGGGAAAAAAAAAACAAAGCTGTGCAAAGTGGGTGGGTTGCACAAACATGGATGCACCATCCAATGCACTGACAGTGCCAAGCAGATGCACATGTTCACACTCTGCTTAGCATCTGCCCAGGGTGTCATTTAGTTCTTTTTTCCCCTTTTTGCAGATCAAAGACATCCACTCTTGATCAGATAGCTCTGACTAACTATGTGGGCAGGCCACATCTAATCCCCTGGCTGCATAGTAGCATTACTCTGTGTGTGTATATATATATATAAACAGGATAGGCCTATGATAGGGTGAGCTGGTCCTATTTATTCGATGTCGTCCTCATTATGGGTTTTGGTGAGAAATGGGTTTCCTGGATCAGAGCATGTGGCTCCTCTGCTTCATTTGCTATCCTTGTTAATGGAGAGCTGACCCCCTTTTCTTAAGTGGCAGAGGACTCAGGCAGGTCGACCATTTGTCCCCTTTGCTCCTTGTCATTGTTTCTTAAGTGTTGAGCTGCATGTGGGAGAGAGTAGAACCAGCTGGTTTGATTACAGGTTTTCATTCTGGGGCTCAGAGTAGGTTGATTTCTTATCTCCAATATGTTGATGACACAATCTTATTCTGTTCGAGGGGAGAAGAGCAGGTCTTCCTGATTAGGCTTATTTTGGAGTTGTTAGATGAAGTTACAAGCCTTAGACTTTAAAAAATGTGTTTTGTTTGGTATCAATGTGACGGAAGATTTCTTGAGAAGAGCAACTATTATCTTGGGGTGTCATAGAATCTCTTTCCATATGCCTTATATGGGGTTGCCTTTGTCCTCGAGTTAGATTAAATGTAGTGACTGGCAGCCGATGATACAGAAATTTCATTCTCGGTTGGCTAGTTGGAAGGGGCGTCTCTTGTCCTGTGGAGGAAGGCTGATGCTATGTCAAGCAGTTCTTGATAGTCTGCCGATCTACTACCTATCTTTGTTCAGGATTCTGAGGATTGTGGCCAAACAACTTGAAAGTATTCGGGGGAGATTTTTCTAGGGAGGAGACTCGGACAACCCTAGAAAGGGATTTCATGATATTAGTTGGGGCAGGGTGTGTAGGAGTAAGCAGAATGGTGGGTTGGGCATTAAGAGCATTAGAGATTTCAACTTGGCTCTCCTGTCTAAATGGCTGTGGAAAATCGGGATGGGTCATACTAATTTGTGGACTGAAGTTATCAAAGGAAAGTACTATTCATGGAACATAATATGGGATTTCCAGAGACAGATGGATGGACATGTTTCTCATGTGTGGAAAGGTATTTTGGAGACGACAGATATCATCGTGGTTGCTACTCAAGTGCATGTAGGTGATGGCAAGTCATGCTCGTTTCGGCTTGACAGATGTGCTGGTTTTGTGCTCTCTATCTGGCGTTTCCTAGAATGTTTGTGATTGCTTCTGATCCTGAGGCTTTTGTGGAACAAATGATGGATATAGGGGTATGGACCCCTCGATTTAGAAGAAATTTGTTAGAAGAAGAGTTTGTGGAGCTGGTAGCCCTTATAGGGCTGCTCCAGGGGTACTCGTTGGATGCTTCTCAACTGGACACATTGAATTGGTTATGGAATCATCGAGGTGTTTTCTTGGTCAGATCAGTTTACACTATGATTGTGGATGGGGGATGTAGGATTCCTCTTCTCTTACATATCTGGAAGACCAAGTCCCCTCTAAATGTAAAGTTTTTGGCCTAGAGGATCTCCAACAGGAAGCTTCCTACATCTAACAGATTGGTGTGATGTCCCTCGTACTTGCTCTATGTAGTCAGAGACGAGAGGCGAGCGAGGCAACCAGGGGTTCACCTCAGCCTTAAATGCCTAGGCGATCGCCTAGGCGTTTGAGGCGATGTATTTTCTCTCGGTCATTACCATGAATGAAGAAAATGATAGTATGAAGAAAATAAAGAAAACATCCAAGATAATCATATGTAAGACCTTGAGAAAAAATTGATCATGTCTAACATGTAATGAACAATTTATATGAAGTACTCATGCAAGTAGTGCATGGTCTTAAAAATCATAAAAAATAAGATAAAATGTAGCAACGTCTAAGAAAATAGGAAGAAAAAAAATGTGACAACATGTAAGAGAAAAAGGCTATTGGACATTGTTAAAAGAGGCACTAGTTATTGGAATAATTAAGAATAAGTAAAAAAGAAGCAAGTATTTGGCATAGACCTCCTAGGCAAGTGTCTAAGTGAGTGAGGCAAACATGAGGCGAGGCGAGGCGTTCCTAGCTCGCCCCAACCTAGTTCATCGGCTAGGCGAGCGAGGCGATCGCCTTTGATAACATAGCACTTGCTGCCTTTGTGGGGAGGAGAATGAAGGGATTGATCACCTCTGAGCAATGCTGATTCTCGTCTAAGATTTGGTCCTCCTTGTTTTAGAAGTTTCATGTGGTTAAGGACATTCAGTGTTATGTGGTTGACTTGGTGAGCGAGTGAGCCTGCCACTTGTCCCGGAAAGGGGATAGGCTCATATGGTTGATGGTTCTTCATGCTACTCTACGTCCCTGTTTGATTGCGGGTTAGCCCACGAATAACCTGGGTTATCACAGTTTGAGCCCGTTTTGTGGTTTGATTGCGGGATTAACTTACCCGGACTAAAAATGGGCTAAACGGGTGCTTACCCAACATTAGCCCGGGCTAACGTATCCTACCCTAGGGGTGGGATAGAAAGGGTTAGCCCGCGGAGTTAATGCTCCATTTAAATATTATTAATTATTAATGAATGTTAAGTAATAAATGTTAATTATTAGTAATAATATTAACAAATATTATTTTGATTACTAAATATTAATAAATGTCAATTCATATTATTAATATTAATATATTAATAAAGATTAGTGTGATTATTAAATGTTAGTCAACATTATTTTCATTATCATCATCAAAGCCTTATCCCATTTATTTGGGGTCAGCTATATGAATCATGTCTTGATATCTTAATCTATCAAATGCCATTAGTTAACATTATTTTGATTAACTAATATTAGTTAACGTTAATCATAGTTAATTATTTTGATTAATATTATTATGCTGCATTTACTGATCAAAAATTTGATTAAAATTATAAAATATTAATAAATATTTAAATAAATTAATTATTAATATATGAAACACACTTAATAATTATGTGGAGAGATAATGATGAAATTTATTATATATATTTTTTAGTAATGAAATTTATTCATATAAATTATTTAAATCATAATTTTGTTATTAAATAAGATACATTTAAGAGTATTTAAGTGATATAAAATTCATCTAAATAATCATAATTTGAATATGATTGGTTCAAAATACACATACGATAAATTAAAATATGTATTAACTTAAAAAATATTTAAATGGAGATTCTATGTACCTATCCTAGACTAACCTCCACTTTGAAATAAGAGCTATCTATCCCCGGAATAGCCAAAAGTGGAATAAATCAGGGCTAACTTAATCGGGCTCCGTAGCTAACCCGGGTTATCCCTATCCCTATCCCGCGATCAAATAGGGACTATAGGCTTTATGGACAGAGAGAAACAAAAGGATTTTTAGAAGGGAGGCTACTTCTCAGGGCAGCATTTTGTCATTTGTCTATAGCACGGTGAAGGAATGGATGTTAGTTAGGTGTAGAGATCATGCGGTCAATTCTTCCTTTTTGCCCTTTTGGAAGATCACATGTGATTCACCACCTTGGTGTTTTGTAGAGTGAGGTTGAGTTTTTTGTTCTACACTTGTAAATTCTATTTTGTTATATAATATAGTAGTACCATCCACTTAAAAAAAAACAAATAAAACCTCAAGAGATGGGAACAAGTAGGCAAGGTTTGCCATCTCATATCGTGGCTTTGCCTTAGGAGGGTTTGAGAGAAGAGATCTCAGTAAAATCTGAGGAGATCAGGAAAAAATCTTGGGACATATATGTATGATAACAATACTATATATGCACATGTATATCATATATACATATGTGTGATATACACATACATGCAAGAAATGTTATATCGGACCTCGACATCATCTCAAAGGGCCAAAGAGAAGAGATCTTAGAGAGAGAATGACAGCCAAGCATGATCATCTTATACTTTTCAACAAAAAAAAACTTTTAAATTTTATGTATGTAGCCATTCAATATGATTAAATTAATATAGTATTAAATAGAAGAATGCAAAATATATGTTTACGCATATATAAGGATTGTTTTCTTGAATCTCAATTGCCATTTAAATGTGTTAGAAAACTTCTAATTAGTCATCACATTCCCTCCTTTATCGGCTTTCTCATCTTCTCCTCCCCCTCTTCTCCTCCGACTCCTTTCCATTGCCCTTCCTCTATATCGCTTTATTCTTGATCTCGATCAAGCTTCATTTTAGGACCCTTGGAGGATAATTGAATATTTAAAATCTTATGATATTTTTATTTTTTTTAACATGGGGATGGGGTAGAAAAGGTTGTGCAGTCTGAGCACACCGGCCACACTATATATATACACACACACACACACACATTGTACAGTGGAGACAGACTTTAGATGAAGATCTAAAGGTTTTAATTTTTTTTAGAAAAATCATGCGCGGAAGAACAGTTCCATGCGGAACTGTTCTGTGCGGCGCAAAACCTACGCGTAAAAACCGTGCGTGCGGAACTACTCCACACGAGACACGGAGCCTGCGTAGTGTTCCACACGTATAATGTGGCCGTCCAATCTTTTGATTTGGACGGTCTTTTTATTTTATTTTTTAGTTTTTTTAGTTTTCCCTCTCTCTCCTCATATCCCACCGCTCTTGTGAATTTTGGCGCCGAAGGCACCACAATACTAATTTTTTTTTTTATATTTGATCAAATCTAAGGGATAAAACAAGTGTATGGTGGAACGATACCGACTACCTTCACCGTACAGTAGCACTACTTTATGTATATGTATATATAACCGTCCATCGAGTACTTGCAAACAAGGTTCGTCGACTCGAAGAGACCGACTCAGATCTCCCATGATCCAGTACGAGTCGGGTCGACTCACGTAGACTAGACCGAGTCACATGGAAAAGATCTCTCAAATCGTACAAACTCGATCAAGCCGTACTGACTCCGATTCGCCTGATGTGGTACAAGTTGCCCGAGGTGGCACGAGTCGATCCAGTACGGCAAACCATGCTTGCAAATTCATTTTTCAAAAAATTATAAAAAATATTCAAAAATAGAAAATTTGTTAGATTACCCTTAAGGTTGTTCCCGTCCTCTGAGGTTTTAGTATTCATCAGTAATTTACTCGCACCCGAGTGGACAGTTACAATCAATTTGAATATAATCCAACAGTAAAAATTAAGTTCCAAGGGATAATTGAATATTTAGAATTTTATACTAATTTTTTTTCAACACAAGGGTGGGACCCAAACGTACTGAGCGACCAGGTTGCACAGAAAGCCTTGGTTGCACAGTAGCATTCCTCTCTCTCTCTCTCTCTCTCTCTCTCTCTATATATATATATATATATATATATATATATATATATATAATAGTGCTTCAATCCTTTTACTTCTTTGAAAATCATAAGACTGCATCTTCCAACAAAAAAAGGGAGGAAGAAGAACAGAACCATCCTGCTGCATTTTCCGTTGTCCCAGCTGCACAACACTTCCTCAAGTGAGAGATATCCCCGTAAAAAGTGTCTCTCCGAGGATTCCAATCTAGCATACTGTTTGAAGCTATGGTAGCATCTTTCAAGAATCCTCCCATTTTTGGTTTCTAGTAACTGCTCTCTCAAATGACTTGAACTCTCTTCCTCCCTGTCCACTTTCTCTATAACTTATATGTATGCCTCCTTGTTGTGGGTTAATATGATTCATTGTAGCCTCTTGGTCACCTTGAAATGGGGAAAAGAAAAGTGATATATCTGGTCAGCATACCTTTACATTCTCACATACATTTGATTCCGCTATATTTCGATGCACCAGGCTTACTTCTATTTTCACACTATAAACCATAGGGAGTTTGATCTTTTGCTGTTCTCCAGGAGCGAAGGTCAGTGTCATTAGGGTACTGATAGTGAGAGGTACGATACATCACGTACCACAGTCCATCGTGCAAAAAAAAAGTGTTTCTTCTCATAAAAGTAGAAAAAGATATTTGGTCACTAACACTTGGTAGATGTATCATCTTTTGATTGATAGAAAATTTTAAAAAAAGTCTAAAAAGAAAACATTGTCCATCTGTACAGGGAGGCTAAAAGGTCTACATTTGATGGGATTTTCCTTAACAGGTGTTCAAATAGGCTTGTACAATGTGAATACTTGGCTTGGATGACTCCAATCAAAATTTAGTAGCTCCTAATCTCGGCTCGTTCGGGACTTGTTTAGCCAGTTGTGAACCAATTTAGTTTCTTGTTTTGGTTCTGTGATCTGATGTTAGAATAGAAGCAACAGATGAGGTGCTTGGAGAGTGGACTAAGACAAAGAAGAGAGTAATTTTAGTTTTCCCAATTTAGTTCGAGTAGGCCATTTCCTTGGTCCCAATTAACCATCATTTTAGTTGTCCCAACTTTCTGATTGAATTGCCTGGAAACTGATTCCGCATGCCCTTCAACAGGCCAGAAAACAACTGAGCACGAGAATGGATTAAGCCATGAAATAGTATTTTTTTAATTTCAATGTGTTGGTCAGAATAGATCAATCAGAAGAATTAATTGTTGCAGGTATCCAGAAGAGAGTTTAGCAACACAGAATGTTGAAAATGTTGGTCCAAAAGATGTCCCCAATATCATCATGATTTGTCTCTTAGCTAATTTCCATCCCCTTTTGTCAATTCTCAAACTTGACTACATTAAAAAAAATGTTTTTGTTTTGCTTGCATCCACATGAATATGTTGTATAATAGATATATGCTAGATCATAACTCAAGTCTATGATTCTATGAAAACAGGAAAATTAATGAAATTGAATTTTTTCTGTTACTGAGCTAAGTGGCCTCAATTTACTGATGGAGGGGTAAAAGATGTTTCACCATAAATGTTTGCATGTCTATGTATGACCTTTTCTCGAGTGATGGCCCTAAGAAAAAGTGAAAAACTATATTTTGGGCATTGCTGACTAGAATCTAAAATATAAATATCTTCTCCCTTCCACTGTCTTTTGACTTAACTTTCTAATTGTCACATTTCTTCCTCCTGTATCAGGTGAAAGGTCCATCTGGTGAACAAATTCACGACTCTCGTGACAAAACAACTGAAAAGTTCGAATTCACAGTTCATAAGAAGGGACTTCACCGCTTCTGCTTCACTAACAAGTCTCCCTACCATGAAACTATTGACTTTGATGTACATGTTGGCCACTTTTCACACTTTGATCAACATGCAAAAGATGGTAATCCATGATCGTTCTTCAATTATTTAAATTATTTTAATGGAAACAGAATTTTTTTTTAATTTATCAATGTATCTGCAGAACATTTTGCTCCTCTCTTTGAGCAAATCGGGAAGCTAGAGGAAGCTCTGTACAACATACAGTTTGAACAGCATTGGCTGGAGGCTCAAACTGACCGTCAAGCACTGGGTATGTGTTTTTATTTGGACGAAGATGTGCAAGTTACTAGAATTCTTGATGGCCTTGATGCTACTGCCATATAAACTAATCAAGACTTTCAATTTTCTTCATCGCTCTTTCATTCCAAGATATAACATAGTGGATCTATGACAATCAACTTGAAATATAATTTATCAGCTTCCTGACTTTAGTCATGCCACTTTTGGGGCTGTTGGATACTTATCTTAGAATCAATTTGCTTGAGATGATGAGCATGCTTAACAGAACTCCTTTGGCAGTTAAAAAGTGCTGTTGGAATTGTTAATTTATCAGCCCAAGGACTTGTAATGAATCGTCCACTGCAGTGTGGTGATTACATTAAATTTTGACTAGGCTTGCAGAAAGCTGACTGCCTTCTGGAGGTGGACCTGTCTGTCAATATCCTCATCTAGCATCTTTCAAAACTTGAGGGGTACTTTTCAGGATTTTTTCCCTGGTTGCATGATCATCGGCTGTGCAACTGATATGTGTGTGCGTGTGTTCTCATCACCAACTGGTCTCATGGGAGTTCAGACGACCTCCAAATTAACATTAACCATTATGCCACCTTATAAAACGTTTAGGTTGGACAGGCAGCAGAATGTAAGGCTTCAGCAAATCATTGGAATCTTGCAGGTCCAGCGGACCTTAGACTTACTGTATATGGGCGGGTAAGGGCTTTGAAGGAGCATCAGTTTTTCTAATGTATTCATAGTCTTCACAGCAGTTCATAACAAAGAAAATGAAAGATCTACAGAACTCGATTAGATATGAGCATTTTATAATTTCACTCTTTTGTGTTTTCTCTCCATTTGAAAGTAAGCAGCATTAAAATAACATTCTAAAAACTGATTGATGCAGTGAATGAAGGGATGAGCAGAAGGGCAGTCCATAAAGCTCTTTTTGAATCAGCAGCACTTATTGGAGCTAGTGTTCTTCAAGTCTATCTCCTACGCCGACTTTTTGAGCGAAAGCTGGGTACTTCAAGGGTTTAGTTTTTCTCCTTAATTATGTAAACTTCAGATGCTGGTACTTAAAACTACTTTCGGCAGCATCGTGACATCAAAGGTTAGAATTCTTAAGCTTTCAGATTTGTGCTGGGCTTCATAAACTGGGAAATTATGTACATTAAATCTTGATTTTTTTTGGATGGTCGACAAATTTTCAGTCCTTTCGACAGTTTGTGCTAGACACTTTTTCTTCATTTCCTTTTTATTTTAGTTCGAAGGATGAAAGGAACTTGATGGAGAAACGATGTCTCTTTGTCATGGTAGAAGATCACTGACTTTTTGTGCTTGCTTAATAATATTAGTGGAACATTCTATACTACGAAGGCGCACCCCCTGCAGATGGAATGTTATGGTTGCCGACAGTGTTTTAGGATTTGGTGGTTCAGTCCCATGCCTGGATTAGTTTTAACTAAGTGCATTTCTTTAGGTGGATTTGATTCGGTGTCACCATACTTGGATTAGTTTTCACTGTGTATTTCTTTTCTAATTCCTCATTCGTGTGTGATCAGTTTGATTATCGAGGATTGTCTATACTTATATTCAACTGAGCGTAACTTGTTTGACCCTTGACTGACTTTTGATCTAAGTGGGCATGTTTGAGCGTAGGGATGTAACTTTGGGTGGGTTGGGTTATGTGGTAATTTGAGATCAACTTAAATTCAAAATAGTCCAGTGCAGTCCAAATTCAACTCAGATTTAATTTAAATTTAGTAGGTCAACCACCAGCTAAAATCTTTGAATATGTTGTTCCGTCCGTCTCCCTCCTTTTGGTGATGGCTAAGCCAATGTTTGGATTGAACTTAGAATGTGATTTTGACCTTAGTAAAAGTGGCAGTTCTAATGTGTTACGTCTTTTGCTCTGGTTTCAAGTTATCATTCGCGTTTGATGATGCTCTTATGTAGTGCAAAATCCGTACGAGGAGAACTAGGCCAGTTTTTGGGAGACAGACAATCCAGAATTTGGAGATCTCCTACGTCTGACGTCTACCGAGCAAATTTGTCGATTACTTCATCTTGGATTATCAGATTCAGTTACTGGTACCATCTATTTTACGGCCCTCTTTGATAAGTGGATCATACGGGATTAGTTATGTTTATATCAGAAAAAGTGGCATTTTGATGCAAATAAATGTGTCTTTCAAAATTATAATGATAACTTGAATAAGTCATTCTATTATTGAAAGTTTATTCGGTCATCAGAGACGGCTTTGTCAGAACTTTTACAAGAATGCTTACGACTATATGTCTCAAGCCAAGTTTGTAACCGAACCTTTCTCACTTAACCCTCTCTGCCTCCGCCCCATCTCCATCTCAGCTTTGTAGGGAACTCCTACCCCCTCCCCCCAATCTCCCTTGGGAGGATCAGTCTCTTTTTTAGGAGCATTTTGCGGGTACTTACCTGAAATCATCCTCCCTTTGGGAGGTTTCTTTGTTTCATGTTCTAGTTTTTCTATGTCCATTGTGCAGGGTCATCTTTGTTTTAAACCTTTTGTTATCTTAAAGATCTTGGGTAGGTCACATTTTATCTTCCCCATCTCGGTTCCTCATTCCTTTTGCGATCGGTTGTTGTTGTTGTCTTGCATCGATAACTCTCACGGTTGGCTTCTCCATCTATGAAGTTCTCCATATGTTCGCCTTCCGATCGTCGTTTATCACGGCTTTTAGCCGTATCATATAGAGCTCTTTCGAAGATGCAAATTTATTATGTTGCAATCATTGTTGGGTACCATTATCAAGGAGATCTCGGCCTATCTGCACGGCTTCTACACACCTCCTCTCGGAAGTGTGTTCTACGAGATCTCTCTTATTGCGGATCTTACTGTCTCTTGGATGGTGCAGTCCTGGCCAATCTAAGGAGGAAGCCTCCAACGTGGGATGCAACTTCTTCAAACCCTAAACTTTAATAATGTATTGCTCTGCCGGCCGTATGCAAGAGTTTGATCTCTACAGTGAAGGTTTCTTTGTCATATCTATATTACACTTTGTTCTTTGGAGGAATGGGCATGGGTACGGGCTGCGTATGATTTTTGTAATGGGCGTTTACTTTAGTCTTGTTGAATGTATCATGTTTAATTTAATGCAATGAGATGACTTTGTCTATTGCCCCAAAAAAGAGAGAGAATGCATATGACTAATTCTTAATTAAGAGTATTGGTTATTAAGGAAGGCATATGGGACTTTTTACATGAATAACAATAATTCATTCTTATTTATTTTAAAAAGTTTCTTAAAATAATAATATCATAAATATTATCCTTAAAGAGAGAAAATGCCATAATTACTGTCTTAGATGCTACTTTATTTGTGAATTGCCTGGCACAAGGGATCTTCATATTAACATAGAAAAGGGCAAAAGTGATATCTTATTTAAAATTTAAAGAGTATCTTTACATAAATGATCTTTTGTCTTTTGGAGGGAAATACATTTTTCCTGTTTGGGGATGACTTTTCTCTTTCTTTCATCAAGAATCAACTACGATAAACCATGCCTGGGTTGTTAGGAAGACGTGTGCGTTGAGACATGTTTACCATCGGTTTTTTGTAAGTTTATTGAAAGCTATGGTCATTTTAAATCTTCGGTGCTAAGGATTATATATTTTCCTACTTAGTCAGAGCTTTTTATTTTGATACTAATCTGTTTAGAGTACAAAAATATTAATATAGAGTACAAAAATACTAATCGTTCTTTCTCCAGACCCTACAAATGGTGGGAGTCCCGTGCACTGGATACGTCCTTTTTTTTGTATAAGAAGAGATAAGAAGAATGGAAGGTTGCAGCAAGAGGGAGAGTTAGGGAATGAAGGAGGAGAATGTGGACTCGAAACCTAAATTGATCACATAAAAATTTGCCTGTATTGTGTTTCTTATAATAATAAATTCCGATATTTGAAATATGAAAATCAATGGAACACAATCAAATATGTACCGTTAGTAGTAACGTCAAATTTTCATGCGTCCTAGATAGTTAGATGTAGATATATTATATACACATATATCGTATATAATAGTAAGGTCATTTCATTGTGGTCTAAAGGTCATAGATTCAAAATTGAAAACTGATCTCTTTATAGAAGGGTCTTACTCAAAATTTAAATTAAATTATACTTAAATATATTTTTATCATATTACTAGTTCTAAACCCGTGCGGTGCATGATATTTGTTTGAATTTGTTTAAAAAAATTTAAATTTAATTTTAAGATAAAAAAATTCATATTGATTTAAATAACTTTATTTTAATACAAAAATTAAAAATATGTATTAATACATGCATAATACTATTAATTAAATTTATTTGTCATATTAGTATTTTTAAATCACCTAAATAAAATTACTAATCTAAAAAACATTCATGTGATAAATTTAATATAACCAACATCATTGTTCAGTAAAGTTTTCAACTTAATATAGTTCAAATTTAAATACAACAAAAATGGCAAATTATGGATACTTAAGAATATATATTTAAAAAGTATACTTTAGATTAATATTTTTCCTTAAATATTTAATATGATAATTATATCTTAATTAAAATACAGTTACAAGATAAAATTAATTCTTTAACTATTATATAATTAATATGATAATTAAATTAACTTGCTTCAAATACAGATACTCGTGATTGTTAATATGTTAATTGAAGATGAGATTTACATAAAGTAAAATTGACTATTTTCTGTCTCATCATTTTAAAATTATTTAAATTTTGTGATTAAAATGACAAATTTATGATATTAAGACTTTTTTGATACTTGAGAATGTATTTATTTTGGTATAAAAATTTTTGATAATAAATTCACATGTTTCAAACGTAAATAATCATTTTAAAAGAGAAATGATAAAATTTCAACTAAAATGACAAATTCTTGATACTAAAGAATAACTGAATCAAAAAGGAACAATGGTTGCAAGAACAGTTGAAATAGCATATATATTCTTGTGTATGAATAACGTATAAAGGTTAAAAACCTCAAGATTTAATCATGATGTAAATATAGAAGTCATTTTTCAAAATTCACAACCATTACATTTTATTGATATTTAAAATTTTGAGGTTGTTGCTCAAAAGTAGAATCGACTATTTTCTATCCGATCATTTTAAAATTAATGATATTAAAAATTTTCAGCTAAAATGATAAATTTATGATATTTAAGTATTTTTTGGATACTTAAGAATACATTTATTTTCAGCTAAAATGACAAATTCTTGATACTTAACAATATATACTTAAAAAGTATACTTTACATTAATATTTTGCAACATTCAACTATACTTTAGAAAGCTATAATACATTTTAGTTATTAACTAATTAATATATTTATTATATTATATAATTAAACATTAATGACTAAACAATTTAAGTGACAAATTCATGATATTTAAATTTTTTTGATACTTAACGATATATTTCAAAATAGTAAATTCATTTAAATATTTATTTTGATATAAAATTTTATAATAAATTCACTTTTATTTATTGTTTTAATGTTTTAACTATCAATTGATATTTATTGTCAATATCAATATACTTTCAACGTGGTTAAATATATATTTTGATGCAATCTTTTTATGAAGCATAAATTCATGATATTTAAGTAGTTTTTAAAGAATATAATAGATAAATTCACTTTTATTCATTGCTTTAATATTTTGATTATTCATTAATGTTCGTCATAGATATATGAATTGAGGGTGAGATTTATATATAGGAACTGACTATTTTCTGTCTAATCGTTTTAAAGGAAATATTTCAAAATTTAAATTAAAATTAACATTTCAAATCACTTAAATATTTAAGATAGTAATTATATGTTAATTATTAATTAACTAAAATACTCATAAAAGGTATAATCTTTTAAATGATTACATGATTAATATGTTAATGACATTTTAATCATATTTTGACCAAATTGTTCAGGGAAAATTCTTAAAACATCTAAATATGTAATTTAAAAACAATGGCTTCTCTAGTTAGTTGGCAATTTCTTAATATAGTGCCCTTGGACTCCATTAATCATGATTTAATTGCTAAAAATGTAAGTCCAAAATTCAAACCCATCAGGGTTACTAATTTTTTCTTCTGCATCGTTATTATTAATTTCTTCTCTCCCACTCTTCCGGCCCACTAAGTACTCCTATTTCCTCTCCTCCCCCCATTAATTACTTAATAATTAAGGAGATCACGTAATCTTCAGAGAGAGACATTTGGAAATAGGAAAGATTGCATTAAGTTTGGCCTTCTCTCCTAATAATTACTCCTATTCCACCTCATTAATTATCCAGTAATCAAGAAAATCACGTACTCTCCCATTGAAAGAATTTAAGAATAAGAAAAGTATATAGAGACATATGAACCCCTATATTTTCCTTGTAATAGAGACATAAGTATACACAAATCCATTCTGTCTACTTAGGTGATAATTTTAGATATAAATTGATTTTTCAGTATATACAAATCCATTCTACCTACTTAGGTGATAATTTTAGATATAAGTTAATTTTTCAGAAAAATAATCTCACAGACTTGAAGACAATCGCATAAGTCGTGCACATCTATGACCGAACAACAGGGGGTCTGACTCAGCTAATCCCCAAGTTCTCCTTGGTGGGTTTGTGTGAGGACTGTGTCAGCTCAACACATCAGCATCAGCTCTGCCATCATTCCCTAAATAGAAACTCTAACTTGGTGAAAGCCAAAATATTCTTTTTTTTTTCAAGACTGAATTTTAGGACGGACGGCCTCGCATGTTTTCACGTAGACTCAACAATTTAAAATTTTGAATTTCAATGAACAGCAAAAACATTCTTAATGGACTGAGTATAATAATAATTTGTGATTAAAAAAGTATTTTAAATTGCTAACACATGGAAATGTGTGAGACAGATCTAAAACATAAGAAAAAATGGTGCAGGCACCACGTGAGGTACAGATTCTTCGCCGTTCAACACTGAAAAAATATAAAATCGACATCGGCTTCCGTTCCGGGATTTGAACCCGGGTCCGTCTGGGTGAAAGCCAGATATCATAGCCGGAGTAGACGACAACGGATTGATGTCTAGAAGATGCTGGATCATTATTTCCTACTTTTTTTCTCTCTCGCACGCACGCTCACACACACACACATCTTAGCAAACATGATATAGTCATTATGTATTCTTGTCTACTCTATATAAGTGGTGCAAAATGTGGGATCAGTTCTAACATGGATCAATGTCAAATATTTACTCCAAAAATATACATGCAAACACGAGATATTTCCTCTGCTTAGGACTTATCCTTTGTACTGAAGTAGTTACGAACATACCTGATACTACTGTTTCTGTTATCATGTGTGTTACGAACACACATGATATTAATGAAGTAATTACTCCTATTCCTCCTCATTAGTTATCCAGAAGGAAATCACGAACTCATTACCTGTATACACAACTGCTTATTAGCTGAGCCCGTAGCCATCATACTGATGGAGTGGCGGAGGATGCGGGGGCGGAGGCGGACGTGGAGGGGATCTCCGAAGTCGGTGCGGAGGGGGACGCGGAGGGGATCTCCGATGACGGTGCGGAGGCGGAGGCGGACGCGGATGACGGTGCGGAGGCGGACGCGGATGATGATGCGGAGGGGATCTCCGAAGTCGGTGCGGAGGGGGACGCGGAGGGGATCTCCGAAGTCGGTGCGGAGGCGGACGCGGATGACGGTGCGGAGGCGGACGCGGACGCAGATGATGATGCGGAGGCGGACGCGGATGACGGTGCGGAGGCGGACGCGGATTGTACCATCGGCGCCGGCAGAGGCGCCGGAAGCACGAGCCTACCAGGGTTTATAGTTCTTCTGTCATTCCATGGGAAAGGATGCTTAGGCTTACGCTTGGGCATCGCAGAGGAGGAGAGAGGAACTGGTTAGAGAGTGAGGCGGGGAGAAGGAGAAGAGAGGCGGGAAGAAGGAGACTGGCCAGAGGAAGCACTGATGGCTTTTATGGCACCGCCGTTCGGCGTGGGCGTGGGCGTGGGAAGAGGGTAGCAGAGGAAACTGGGCGGGAAAATAGGCTAGGCGTGGGAGAGGGGAGAGGTGTGTGTGAGAGGTGTGACCGTGGGGCTTGTGGGCCATTCTGTTGATTAATCGTACAAAGTTTGGGAAATTGCTGCAGCATTTGGTAAATGAGATAAGGTCATGACTCAGCTAACCCCAGTTCAGCGGGTAATTGATCTCCCCAAGTTCTCCTAGGTGCACAGGCACCACGTTTTCAAAATAAGGTACAGATTCTGCATCGTTCAAAACTGAAAAAATATTAACTGAGAACGCTTCTCGTAGCCGGGATTTAAACCCGGGTCGCCTGGATGAAAACCAAGTATGTTAACCGGACTGGACGTCAACGGATTGGTGAGTCGAAGGGAGTACACTTATACACTTTCCTTTCCACCCTTTCTATCTCATCTTAGCTGTTGGACTACATGAATTTTGATGTATGTAACAATTCTGTGGCATAATAATCTAAGATCTTTTGTATATGTATTTCACGTCTGTTCAAAGTATTGAAACATCTGTATGTAACCACTTGGAATATGTAGTCCCTGGAAGAAGGTAGCTATTACGTTTTAAGCATATAGTTATTGGAAAAGGAAGGCTATTACATTTTAAACATGATATTTCATGATAGAATATTAAGTCATTATGTATTCTTGTCTACTCTATATAAGTGGTGCAAAATGTGGGATCAGTTCTAGCATGGGTCAATGTCAAATATTTACTCCAAAATCTACATGCAAACATGAGAGAATATTTCCTCTGCTTAGGACTTAATTAATGCCGGTGCCTTTGTACTGAAGTAGTTACGAACACACATGATACTACTGTTTCTGTTATCTTATTGCTGCCACCTATCCCAGAGCAGGTAAAATTTATGTAAGGGCTATTCGTAATCTTCCCTTTCTTCATTGTATTCTTTCTGGTATTAACAGGAAATTTAGTAAACAACTTGGAGCTTTAGTACGACACGGTAAATGCTATTTTTATTGGGCTGATCTTAAGGAGATGAACTGGGCCCTTATTGGATTTGGTTGATGGCCCCTTAGGGGTTTAGGAAAACTATTTATTTCTTCAGGAAAGGAAAATTTTTCTTTCCGGACTGAAGACCATTCTGAGAATCAAAAAACATAATTATCTGTGGTTAGGGGTTATTCAGAAGAGTCAAAGCTCATGTGGGTGGTTAATGTGAAATATAAACCATTCCTTGGAGAGGGAGAGAAGCTTGATTTTTTTCATGGCAAGAAAATTTTCGAAGTAGGAAAATTTTTGCGATAATTTTCATAACTAGGGAGTAAAAAGTTCTCTGTTTATTTTTTCAAACTCCTAATCCAAAGGAAACTAATTTTTCCGGAAAGTAAACTTTTTTACTTTTATTATTAATTTAATTGTATTTTAATAGATATTGAAATATTTGTAAAATCACTTAAATCTCTCATTAGCGTTTCCAAACGCTGCCCAAACGTTGTCATCCGAGTTTTCGCTACATGGGCAGTTGTGCTCCATTCCGATGGCGTCGCGCAGAGGTAAGAGCACGAGAGGGAGGGTTTTCTTGATGGCGGGAGGATGGCAAGGACCCTTCTCCTGCTGACGCCTTGCAGGGCTCTATCCACCTCCTCCTCCCCCATGCTCATGCGCAAGGTTCTCGCCTCCATCGCCCGTTCCCATCCCCTACCCAGAGCCATCCCCGTCCAGCTCTCCAGGCCCCCCTAGGGCGAACTCTGGGTGCCGTCTCATGGCGTCCTCCTGCAGAACCGAGGGCTCCCGAAGGGGTCCCTACGTCCCGTTGCGCTCCGCCATGGCGGACAAGGTTGGTGTTCACGTCTTTCGGCTTTTCTTGTCTTTTTAGCTTCATTCGAGAGCGCATCGGAAGCACTGTGTGATCTCAAGGTCGCCAACTTTCGTGGTCTTTTTGGTGCTTCTCGGGTGAAGGAGGATTTTTGTTGCATTTAGAGAGCAATTTTATGCCGTTGGACTTCCACTTTCCGATGAGCTGGAGGCTCAATTTCTAATGGAAGGATATTTCAAACATTCTTCCCAGTTAATCTGTGTGTTCATCGTAAGACAACGTGCACAAAAGCAAGCGAATCTTGTTTAAGTTATTGTCGGTGCGTAGGATCGCATCTACATGACTCTAATGGATGGCACTTTGACGTTACCATGATTTCTGTTCATATTTAGTTGGATGCCTATCTGGATGGGGATATATCGTCTTTTGAGAAGATGATTAGTGGAACTTTGGCATAGCTCATTTAGGTGATAAATCAATCAATAATTTAGGGCCACTTGCTTCATTGACTTAGGGTGCCTTTCGTTTTACAAATCTTTCCGATCTTATTATGAGTTGTGTCTTAAAAGTCCTTATGCCTTTCCAATCTTGGAAGATGTTCTCAATGTTTACAATTACTTTCTTGATTCAACTTTTATTTTCTGTCCTCCTTACTTGACATCGTTTACGTCTTTATTTTGACACAACTTTTTCCTTCTTTCGATCAAAAAGGATAATAAAGATAACAACTAAATATTATTTGGCTGAGGGTGTAGTTGAAAGTAAATGTTTTAGAGCTTCCCTATTTTTAGAATTTAGTATGGAAGTAGCACTTCTTCGCCAGATGTAGAGTTGAAAATACTCTACCTAGATTTGAGAGGGTTTTGTAGACAACTAGGGTTCAAACTGGGAAACTTGGAGACAAGGCATTTATAGGGTGAAGGGAAATAGATTCTAGGACTGATGATGCAATGTCTCCTTGAGAAGAGATTCCCCATATTGTATGGTACATTTTATGGCTTTAATGGGGATCAGAGAAAGATAGCAACTTTACAGCCAGTTCAGCTAATCCTCATACTGCAGATCGAAGATTGAGGCAACCCATGACTTCACAGCTTTGGACTCCAAAGGTGAAGATTTTGGTTTGGAGGATTTCACATGGAAGACTTTCTACAAGTGAGATAGCCTAGCTCAATTTGAGATTAGGATGACCTGCTGCTTGTGTGGGGAGTGGGAGGGGACCTCTGATCATTTATTCGTTGATTGCTCCTCCTCTCAGGAGCTATGGCTGCAAGTTTCTGGAAGGTGGGCTACTACTTTCTTCCCGACATGATGGTAAAGCTGATCTCAGAATGGAATGGTACTGAAAGCGGATTCTCAAGAGTTGACCAAAAGGTTTGATGGTTCATTTTGCATGCAAACCCATAAGCCTTTATCCTCTCTCTTTTTTTGTTGGGGGGGGGTGGGGGGGTGGGGTTGGACTTTTGTTGGACTGGGGGGATATCTATTTTCACTTACGAGTGTAGAGTCTTGGTTGGACTCAGTGACTCGTAGTTGTGTCGCATGATATGCTTCGAGTCAATAATTCCAAATCATATGCCGTTGATCACATACGTCAAAAATAGATCAACTAATCCTAACCAATTTCTATAACAATTTGATTACTTTTGAAGTGGGGAAAAGTGATCTTGTCAGCCTTCAGAAGGTGTACAGTACTATGGTGTGGAACTGTGGATGAATGCCTTTAGCAACCTCCTTTCAAAATTTGTGTATCATTTCCTTGTAAAACTGGCATTGGATAGCTTGGAAAATTAGTTCACTTGCGCTCTGATGTTCAGGAGGAATTTGAATGGTAGGAAAGTAGAAGAATTCTGTTAACTAATTTCTGGGATTAACCAAACTGATCCAGTGATGATGAGGTGATAGGAAGCTGTGGAAATTGAATACTGAAGGCGAGTTCTCTACCAAGTGCACTGTGAAGACAGTACTCATGGTTTTAATAATCAGCAGAATAAGATTGGAATTGGCTAATCCAGTTGGATTTTGACACTCCGATCCGAATTCCATAATTTATGGGCAACATGGAGAGTGAAATAATAGAACGTCCAGAGATACGCTCAGTGAGGACCTATATATATGAGTAATGCTATGGTACGGTGAAGGAAGTTGGTGCGGTTTAACCGCACATCTCTTTTTCACCAAATTATTTTTTGTTGGGCGCCAAAATTCATGGGAGGGGTGGGGATCTGAGGAGAGGAAGAGAGAAAAACTAAAAAACTACAAATAAAAAATAGATGTCCGATCAAAAGATTGGACGGCAGCTGTTCCGCACGGCGGGACTGTTCCGCGCGGAACAGTTCCGCCGCACGGAACAGCTCCGCACGAGAACTGTTCAACAAAGTATTACTTTTTTTTTTTTTTTTTTTTTCCGTTCGTCCGATTGAAATCCGATGATTCATATTGAAGTACGGTAAAACCGCACCAACCATCTCAACCGTATACTAGCATTTGTATATATATATATATATAGATAGATAGATAGATAGATAGATAGATAGAGAGAGAGAGAGAGTAGTACTGTATGGCCAGCCCACGTGGTGCGGTCTGGCTGTACAGATTAAGTGGAGCCCTCCGATGACATGCAATGGATGTTATAAAAAGGTCAAAAAAAATGGGAACATTGCTTGGCGCCGGCGGTGCCCCTAAGTTGACATGTCAAATTAATTAATGTTTCTTTTTTATTTTTGTTGATTGGAGGCATTCAAATAGCTGTTTTGGTGAATGAGTTAGAAAATCATAACATGTGCCATTTTCTCTGATAATGTTTCTTTTTTGTTGTGGTTGATTAGTGGTATACAAATAGCTCTCCTGGCGAATGAGTTAGAAAATCAGACATATGCCATTTTCTCTGATTATTATACGTGAAGAAACCAGGTCTGCATTTGTTTAGATTTCAAGTTGCTAGTCCTAGCTAAGGCCAGAGGAATTGATGCCTCAGTAGGAAGGAGACAAAGAAGTGACTTTGTCTTGGAATCATTAATTAACATGTTTTGGGTGTAGGGACATGAAGAAATGATTTTGTGTCGATGCAGAAGTGGCATGAACCCAAGAAATTAAGAAGCCATTGATCCTTACACCTATAATTCTGGACAAAAAGGAAAAGGAGCTTTCCCTTCTACTGCCTCCCCTTCCTTTTTGATGTCCTGACCCACAGTGACGACTCAATCCTGATTTTGCTTCGATATAAAACCATGGATTAAAAACTCGGATTGGACCGTCCGATCCAACCACTTAAACCTCTAACCGGACCGGCATCCGGGTCTGGAAGTGATGGAGACCACTTTTGCTGCATGGACCGTCTAAACCTGCAAAAACTGCTCACCCACCATCAACCCGTGTAACCCACGAAGACTATCTTGACCTGGCCCACTCCCACTGCAAGTCTACAAGGGAAGTCCATCCGCCACTTCTCAGATGCCTCAATTGTATCCTGGTTCTCTCCGGTTCCCAAACAGCACACAGCAGAGGCTTCTCCTTCTCCAATGGCTCTGCTTCCCCAGTGCCCAATGCAGACTCCTCCAATGAATCGTCTCTCCCTCCTTCTCAACGTAGCACATAAGAGAGAAATTATTACCAACTTATAAATATATTTGGTGTTTGTTTAATTAATTTAAAGTTTAAAATTATCTATTTATTTTGTCTACATAATATTTATTTTTACATAAAATACACAGAAATCTGGATTAGCGGCTTGACCCAACGGTTGAACCTTTGACCCATGACCCAGAAGTCTCAACGGTTCAGTTTTTAAAACCATGTATTATAGCGTTCTTCATCTGTTTCATGTTTCCTGTCTGTATCTCATTTCAGTAAATAGAAGGCTATAATTTTATTATAAAGCTTCACTATAATTTATTAGCCTTGTAGGCTTCTTTTGCATCAGAAATGTAGTGTGGTATTGTAATAAAAGGCAGAGGGACAATTGGAAAATGTGAATGATGTTATATATTTCTTCAACATCTGCAACTTCCCAGTTTATATGATTATGTTCACTTCCTTGTTAGGATGAATTGTTCAGAGGGCTTGAAGCTGCAATAGGTTCATCTTTCAGTTCATAGTCTTTATCACCACCTACAAAACCTCTGATCATTGTCATCAGTGGACCAAGTGGAGTTTGGCAAAGATGCTGTCATCAAGGTACTAGTGTTGACCAGCTGTTACATGCTTTCGGTTATTATTCCCCAGGTCTCTTGCATTGGCAATGTTTTCTTTCATTAATGATTTCATTGTTGATTTAGAGAATGGTGTTTGATTTAGTTTGGAGTTTATGCATTTTCATGTCAATCAAGAGAGAATGATTGTCTACATTTCTAGTTGAAAGGGCTATAGCTCTCTTTTGTTCAGCAGGGCCAGGGTCCACAATTCAGTGACTGATGCAGCAATATGATTTGTTCTAGACAGGGTATCGTAGGTCAATGGTCAATAATCATTTATTTATTTATTTTGTCAACCCTTTATTTGAGTATATGTGAACTATTGTCTTGTCCTATGGTGACATCTAACATGAAACTGTAACCTTTTATTCGGGGTCATGTACGCTTCTCTAATATACCATGGCATTTTCAGTGCTTTCAAACTCTGCTTCAGATATTCGCCATTAATTGAAGTAATGGTGCTTTCTTACTTGTTCCATAGAGGCTACAAGAGGTTCGTGAGGGAATCCATTTTGTTGTTGCTACTTTGTTACGAAGGAGGAGTTTCTTTCTATGGTTGAAAGGAATGAACTTTTGGAATATGCTCTTGTCCAGAAAAAAGGTAGATGAACTATAGAACGGTTGTGAAAACACAGTTGCGGGATGCACAATAAATCATATAAAAGTTTGTACAATGAGCAACATGAAGTTGTCAATAGAATGAATTCGCTTGCTCTACAAAAATGCCGAACCATAAATTCAAGACTAGTTGACACTTGAGATCTCCATCTGACGCAGTATCATTAACCCGTTACTCATGCCATCTGAGATCTCCAGGTGACACTCGAGACCAATGGAGGTCAATCCAAGCACTAAATGGCAACCGTCTGATCATCTCATTCGCATCTGTCATCGAACCTTCGAACGAGTAATTCACACAGTTTTCTTCTTGATCAAGTATATTGAAAAAGATCATGTTTTCCATACTTGCAGTGGGCGCCCTAGTAGAAAGAGACCACGACTCACAGACAAACAGAGTTTGATCACCCAAGCTTGTCAGGGACACCAATTGATTATTACGAGTATCTACCTTGAAAGCTTCAACTGACCCTTCGAGTCGCGTTCTGAACACTAGAATAAGCTCTCCATTCAGCTCTGCCAAATATGAACTGTAGGCAGTATCCTTAACCCACTCTGGCAATTCCAGGACAGTCCAAGTATCATCTTCTACACCGATTCCTCTGAGATGTCCACCTACTGACAAATAGTAGAAACGTTGAGAATGACAGAGAAGATGTGTTAGAGGCCCCACTAATGGGATGTTGTGAGTCATGACACGCTGCTTCCACTGCTTATCACCTCGTTTACATGACGACAGCCGGATGGTCTCTATGTTATCCCCACAAAAGACAAGTGCGGTGACCGCACAGGTTGGTGATGCCGGGGAGCCTGAGAACGAATAGCCCCAAGAGACGTCGCTTGTATTAGGGACCAGTACTAGCGGCGGGAGTTGTATCCTTGCCCTTGTTAAGGGGTTTAGAAAGAACACTGTGACGCCATCTCCTTGGCATTTATATTGGGACATGAGCAGCCAACCCTCCCTACACGAACATATTACGGCACCTGACAAGTCTGGCATCTGGATGGAGTGCGTCATCTTGAGAAATGGATCAATGAGCTTGAGACACGATGCTGCTTCGTCGATGCTCGCAAGACACGGTGATCCGTAACGCAACCCATTGTGTGGGAGAATGGAATGGATGGTCGAGTGCCACTTCTTACAAACACGAGCCATGGTGTAACGGTCGATGAAAGGAAAAGGACGCATGATCAGCTCCATGATATCATGTGGAGGGTCAGACCAACGGTCCTCATAATCACATGCAAGCACACACTTACCTGTAATAATATTCAGTTTTAAAACATCAGTTGTAAGGGAAAAAAAATTGATTAATATTGGAAACAAAATTGATTAATATTGAGAACAGTTTTTAAATTTACCTCTGTTATAAAACAGTTTTTAAAAGTCAAGTATTCAATCCGAAAAGGAATTCTTAATAATCAGAAGAAACAAACCAAAAAGAAAAGAAAACCAAAGACAAGCGAACGTATATACTGCCATGGTGCTGCTCTTCATTATTTTGTTGGTTTTCAGCTTCTTTCTTCCTCATCATCCTTGTGCTCATCGCTGAGTTTGCTCTATGCTGAACTCTCTCTCCCCCTCTTTGTCTCTCCCACCGCCGACCGGCGCTTCGCAACAGCAGCAGTAGAACTGTCACCGGCCTGCACCACCGCAGCTGCCGTGGCAGCCCACACCACCGGCACAGTCTGCTGCGCTGCCGTAGCGGCACCACCGCAGCAGCAGCACTACCGCTTGTCCTCGTACTCCGGTGAGTTCCGCGCCTCCTCCTAGCTCTGATACCACAGGAACCCAGCAACCACCCCCCTAAAAAAGGAAAAAAATCCGAGTTTGATCCCTAATCGGAAACCCTAGTCCAAGCCCTGGACTCCTACTTCGGCTAGGGACGCAAGTCGGATCAGAATACCCGGGATCGGATCCGGATTCTCCGCGATCCTTCCCTCATCCGGATCTTATATATGTCGTCTCGTACGAAACCTGTGCCGGTGCTCCGGTCGGTTCCTCTCGAAACCGTAGTCTTCGCCCCTCTTCTTTCTGCTTCTCTCGGAGCGAACCCTGCGGGCTGCGGCAGTAGCAGCGCCGCCACGAGGAAGTCGCCGGAAGCAGCGCCGCCACGAGGACGGTCGACGGAGGCAGCGCCACCACGAGGACGGTCGCTGGTAGTGGCGCCATCTCCTTCTCTCTCCACCCGCAGCCCCACCACGAGCATCATTGCCGGCAGCAACACCGCCACGGCCCACGAGCATCATCGTCGGCAGCAATACCACCACATGGAGGTCCAATCTGCTCTTCCTTATCCTTCTCTCTCCACCTGTTTCCCTCCTCACTTTTTTCTGCTTGGCCCACGCTCGTGATTGCAACGATCTGAACCATCACCCTCCATGAGAAGCATCATGTCCTTGGTTGACTGGTTTTATGGCATGTAGAAGGTCAGATGCTCGATTTCTCCTTCACGTTTCATTTTTTTTTCCTTCTTACCTCAATCTTGTTCCTTGCTTGGTTTTTTTCTAAGATTAAGTTCTTTTATAAGCAAGATGTTTTTCTAGGGTCACCTTTTTTTTTCTGAAGAATTTAATACTTTTTATGCATGATTTCACGGACAATATCTATATGTCAATTTCTTCTTCTTTTTTCCCTGTGTGAATAGATTGCTTCAGCACCAGTCGACCCAATATCCAATATCAGAAGAATTGAGCATTGATAAAATCAAGTTGACGCTTTCGACTTGGGAGGCCATCACGTTGCACATCAAGTCTCGAAGCTTACTGTGACAAGGTCCTTTTTCTCTCTTCTCTAGTTACGATGATGTGTGGTATCCCTTCTATTGCGAATGCTCCTATAGATGTATTTTTCGTATAACGTTGCCTTGGGTAGATGTGAATTTCAATCTGATTATTATTTGTTTGGCATGGAATCATGAGGTAATGTCCAATGTTGACCTTGTTTGACAATACATTTATTCTTCTAGTTATCAGTTCACTTCAAATTTCTGACAGGGGTATCTATCACCAGTATGTTTAGTTATGCCTTGGCTTGCGATTATGATGCATTGAAGGCCCCTCTAATTGGTAAGAGTAAGGATGTTGTATATTTGTGGAAGCTTTCCCAAAAAATTAGCATGAAAATTCATGTCCTTTTTTATGTATCCTCTTCTATCATGACATTAACTAATCTACTTTCCTATTTCTCTTTCTTTTAGTTATTCTGTTAACTATGGTCTAGTGTTGTTTTTTTTCCTTTTTTCTTGTGTGTGTGTGTATAGTCTAGCACATGCTTACAGCCGCATTGAGTTGCAAGATCAAACGCATTAGGGATGATTTGCAGTCTTCGGTGATAAGTTTCTGTCATGAAAGATTTGATTTAGCTGCTAATGTTCAATTTTTGACACCTTATATGTTGTTGAGTAATACTTGCCGCACCATCTGCAGTTGCAGCAGCCATGCAGCGGGCAGCACCAATGACCTAATACAATTTTTTTAAAGAGAAATGTTCTAACTTGGGGCTCACTTGACTGTGCTTCCAAGCCGTCCATCTTGGATCGGATGGCACTAGTCTTGTAAAACTTTCAGGTCATGAATTCATAAGGATTTCATGATTCAAATTGTCCTAAGATGATATGTCCTTGTGTCTCGTTATGTCATCCGATTCCTTTGGTATGTTTGCACCATTTTTGTACTGATTATGTTATTCAAGTGATGTTGGAGACGTCCAATCTGGCTAACTATGATCTAGTATTTGCTAGTCATTGTTAACATTAGTTAAAATAATTAAGAACTACATTTGCTTAAAATAATTAAGAACTACATTATGTCATCTGGTTCTTGCTTGGGCGAGGAACTTCTGTCCCTTGGGTTCCTTGTCGTCATAAGGCTGTCATGATCATCTATCGAGGAGGAGGACTGATAATTTCCCCTTGCTTGCAGGCGTAGGCAAGTGCTCTTCATGGTCTGTTTCTCTTTAATTTGTTGCTAGCTAGCTGCAAGGTGAGAGTGTGTGGAGAGAGAGAGAGAGAATGTCCATGTCTAACTGTCTATGTGTACATAGTCGCACGTGTGCTCACACACCCACACACATATATATATAGAGAGAGGAGTGTGTGAGATAGAGGGCTTCGGCCCCTATGTGTGTCCTGTGCACTGTGTACGCAGTCGCACAGAGAGAGGAAGAGGGAGGGAGAGAGAGATTGAAACCAAGGGCTTCGACCCCCGTGTGTGTCATGTGCACTGTGTACGTAGTCACAGAGAGAGACAGAGAGAGAGAGAGAGAAGAGTGGTCTTACATAGAGGGTTTTGGCCCTATTTGTGTGTGCAATGTGTATGTAGAGAGAGAGAGACTGGAGTGTGTGTGAGAGTGAGATAAGATGGGGCTTTGACCCTTATCTTTGTGAGAGAGAAGGTAGAGCTCAAGGACTCGGGTCTAAGAGAGAGAGAGAGAGCACTAAGAGCCTAAGAGAGAGGGAGGGAGGGGGCTTGGCCGGTCGAACCCTAGAGAGACAGAGAGAGAACGGGGGAGGGGCCTAAGAGAGAGAGAGAGAGAGAGAGAGAGAGGAGAAAGGGAGGGGCGTCGGCCTTGTTGGGGGGGGGGGGAGAGAGAGAGAGATACCAAACTCACCGGACGGCACCGACGACGATGAAGACAGTGTTGGCAACGATCGGTGTCAGCAGTGGCAGCGGCAGCCAGGAATCACGACAATTGTTGAGGGGGATGAAACCCTAGTAGACCATGGCCGGGAGGGAGGGAATGGGGCACAACAGGGGTCGGGCGAAACAGGCTGGGGGGAGGGGGAACTTATCGTATAGGGTCTTTAATGGGCCAGGCCGAAGCGGGTTCAAGCGCCCTGGGCGGGCCGCTTGGGCTGCTTAAGCAGGTGCCTGGTCCGCCTTTCATGGGGCCATGATAGGCGGCCCAGTGCCTCGCCCCTCTACCTGCTTATGTTGTACGTTTGTACGTTTATGTTGTGTTTGTTTAGCACTTCGTTAATAAATTTTCATTATGGTGGGTTTAATTAGTAGAAATTCTATGAATTTGTTGATTACATCTTTGATTGCTTAATTTTATATCAATTAGGTTGATTTGAAATTATTTGGTTATATTTGAGTGAATGAATGTCAATTTGTATGATTTTAGTTGTGTTTTTGGCATTTTATATAAATATGTGAATTATTTATATATACTTTTAAAAAATATCAGTTGAGGCGACCCCCCTGGTCGCCTTGATCGCCTCATGCCTCTAACTACATAGGAATTCAATGTGAGAAATGGGGACCTTTTAGTCCTTTCTGTTGTAAAATGGAAAGATGTTGCACGGTGAACCATCAAGCCATGCAACCCAACAGGATTGTAATCTAATCAGCAAAGGGTCATGTAGGTCAAAAAACATGCGAAAATTCCCCATACATGCACTTTTGGAATTCTCAATTAAGGAAATAGAGCTAACAAAAAGAGCCAACCATGAGGCTAGCACAGGGATTCCAGTTCACACCTGAAAGTGTTGCGTTCAAAACCATTCAGGGATACCAAACTCCACATGCCACCAGAGGTTCACATGGTTTGCCATGGACTTCATCTTGCTCTGCCCTAGTGGATATTTAGGGGGATCTAAAAGCTTGCGGTCATGCAGCCGAGCCCCATTGGTATAACCCTCTTGGGATGGAGAAGCCTGAGTGTCTCCAAGCAACGTGCAGGGGAAGTTTCCCCTCTCATTTAAACACTCTAAAAAAGGAGTTAAACTTGAGACTGAGGAGCTAAGAATTAATATCATCTCATGGTTCATTCGATTCCAACTTCCTCAAAAGTCGAAACCCAGTACATGCTATCCAAAAAAAATCATCATCTGGTGTCAAGGAATTAACATTGTTGGATTGACTTCAAAAGGACATAAAATTTGCTTGGGTTTAAGACTCGTTCAAGGGTTTCCATGGGATTTGTGGTTACGGAGACATCATGATTCAGTGTGTATTTCTACTGAGAAGTTTGGATGGGAGCCTTTGATACAAAGGATTCAATGAAAATTATCAGTGTGCAAAGCAGTGAATCTGTCATTGGGTGGAATAATTACATTGCTGAAGTCAGTTCTGTCCAAGGATTGCAGAATCAGAGCAGCTCTTTGGATTGACTGGGCTTGATATGATCCAGATCAGAATCAAAATCGGCTGAAGGTCAGCCAATTTTGAACTAATTCTAGTCAATTCAGGTTGATCCCTATTTTTCCCTCCTTTTTAAAATGGGAGGAGGGATCAGATTTTTCCCTTTGAAACTGGAACAGCAATGGTTGTTCCCAATCCAAATCAGCTGAATCAGATCAGAATCAGCTGATCTTGTAAACATGGTTCTGTCCACTATGCATTTACACTTTTTATCAATTTTTCAAAAATTACCTGAAACTGTTAGATGGAAGATAGATAAGATTCAAATAAGATTTATATGGTTGCTCATGAGAAAGCAACAAAAGAATTCCCTTGGTCAAATGGGAAAAAGTTTGTAGGCCATGCAAGAATGGGGGTCCGCATGTGAAGAATCTAGATCTGAAGAACAAAGCTCTGTTACGAGGATGGTTCTGGAATTTGCTGTCAAAGGATTTACATTTGTGAAAAAAAAAGGTTATCCAGCATAAACATTACAAGGGTGTCAATGAATTTTATTTACAGATGGACTATCAAAGTTTAACTAGTTCTATTTAGAGAGGAATTTTATCAGCCAGTCACTGGGTTGAAGAAGGTGTTGATAGTCAAATCGCCAATAGGGAGAACTCTCTGTTCTTGTATGGCAAGTGGATGGCTAATTTACAGATAAGGACTAATTCCCTGGGGTTTTGTATATTGATAGATTGTTATATTGAGCAATGTAATGTTGTGCGGTGAAACATTCAACTTTGGAGAGCTCAAGGAGGGGGGAAAGCATGAGCAGTTTCATTTCTAACTTCTCTCAAGAGCTTCAGATCTATATCAATCAAACATGTCGTACTGCATGGGCAAAAACTAATGGTATGTTTACTCAGAAATCACTTTATCAACTTATGGAAGTGCAGCTACCATTCTATTATAAGTTCAGATATGTTTGGAAGGTGAAGAGTCCTTTAAAGTTAGAGCTCTTATGTGGCCGGTCTTTGAAGAAATGATTATCAAAAAAATGTATCGAAGGGAGTCGAACTCTGATGCTGACACAGTGTGTATATTTTGTGGCTGTATAATTAAGACATTGAACACCTTATGATCTACTGTACTACTAGCCAAGAGGATAGGAGGATGTAGGGAACCCCACAGGCTTTCAATTTTCATCTCATTCTATTGACTAGATGGGAGAATGTTTCTAGAAATGGTTTATCAGCAAGGGAGATGCAACAAAAGAAAGCTTTTAGGGATGATTCGCATGCTATAAGCTGGAGTGTATGGAAGGGACACGATGACACCATATTCCGGAGAAGTAAACCATACATCAAACATGCTTGTTTCCAAGCTATGTCTTGACTCTATAATTGGAGTGCATGTGTCCATTTTTTCTGTTTTTGATTGGGGGAAGGAGGCCAATAATAATTACTTCCAATTGGTGTAGTTTTTTTCTTTGTCTCATGGGAAAGATGAACCTCTCCTCTTCCCTTTAGTTCTGCTACGTCTATTTATTTGCAATAAAATTGGTGGTACAGTCCACACCTTATTTTGAAAAACAAGTGTATATTTCTACCAAAATTTGTTGAGTCCCTTTTTGCCCTTTTGTGGTTGAATGTAGGTTCAAAGGACAAAAAAACATCAAACATCATTATCCATATATTTGTTGAGTGTATTGTTGATTCAATCTATGTTTTGCTAACTATTTTTTAGGAAGTTGTGTGGGGCATGATTTGGTGGTTAATTCTTTAATGGTATGAAGTAAAAAGAGGGAAAAAAAAGGTTTTATAGACAAGAATGACAGTTTGGGCATTAATGTTCAAGCATCATCCTTCATTTTTTGCCCTTAAGATAAAATATTAAGAAGTGTGCGAGGATCTAATTTGCAAGTTCGGTTATAGGAATAGGTTAATTAATGTCTTTTTTTTCAAAAGTAGTTGTGGATTTCAAGAGGTTCCTCCCTTCGACTAAGAAACTAATTACTAGAAGGGATGCAAATCTGACCCCTTTCCCACTTTAAGTGCCAGCATACTACAAAACGAAATAATAAACATAATACAAAGAACCTATTCTGAGATGAAACTGAAAAATAGACTCTAGACACCATGACATCTTAGACGCATAGCTCTCTATAAGTAACAACACCGCTATTTCCCGCTAGTATCCTTCTGACTTCTGGTACCATGCAACAACCGGCCTACTGTTATTGGAGTCAAGATTATTTAGGTAAATTATGTAATTCCCCATTCCCCTTTGATCTATTATATTGTTACAAGGTGCTTCCAATCTGTTACTCATCAATTTACTAAACTGTCCCATTGTTTTGTATTTAATTATGAGGATGGTGGCTTTATGAGTACCTCATTGCTTCAGCAGAACTGACAGAAAGAGGAAGTGGAAAACGAAATAATCAAGATAGTTTATCCTTTCCCTTGTTACCTGGAACTGGTCAGAATCAGCAGCAAAGTCAATCGAAATTGTTCCAGATCAGCAGATCTGTGCCGATTCCAACCAAATTTTAGAACCTTGACCCCAAGGCATGCGCAAAATGAGGCTGAACACATTCATGAATCACTGGTGTGCCTTTGTCTTGGCTTGCTCTCACCCATCATCTTGAACTTCTTGCCAGTCGCCTGTTCTACTGTCTGGGAGAACTGTCTCTCTCTTGACCTCCTTTAACACACCAAATGAACATACCAGTGCTCAAACAATCTCCACTTTCCACAGGTGTACAACACTATGACAGCTCTGCACCAAACCATTTTGCACCCAGCTGCAACCTGGGTGCCAATGTTGATCAAGCATGGTGACCATTTCACATTCGTCGACTACATCAAACTTGCTTTGATCTCTGTAGATGGGTAGGACATAGAACTCTGTGCCAATCCACCTTGGTTATATTCCATCCTTTGGATTCTGTCCAGCTTCATTGCAGGACGGTTTCAGCTCAGTTGTGCCGATCGGTGTAATGACCACTGAACTGATTAACACATCCTTCTAAAAGCTCCAAGTTGTTTGAAGATTAGGGAACCATGGTGGATCAATTACCGGCCCCTTTTTTCTCTTCACCAGATGCTTTGGAACTACTACTTGTTGGTCTAACCTGGACAAAGAGGCATTCCTCACCGAACAAGAAAAACTTCTATGCATGTTCCCTTGCATTGCCATCACACCATAGCATTCCTGCAGGACGCAATGATGTGACCACCTTCTGAGCATCAAAGCACCTATATCCTCTGGTCAAATCCTTGAAACTTCTCTGAAACTCTTGTATTTTGATGCTATGTTATCCCAAATTTTCCATTTTTTCCGTTGTCTCTGCATTGAGATTGCTCTTCACATTTTCACTGTCGCTCTTGTTTGTTCTCATTCAAGAATCAATTTTATAGAAATCATTAGACTATGAATTCAGTTTCACCGGCTATCCTAGCTTTCTTAACAGCTTTCTTCTATTTGCTTATAGGAATTGTTATGGGAACATATCATAAGCAGAACAGTCTCAGAAAGTGACCGAGAAGAGTATGGAAGTTGGTTGGGGGAGTTATGTCCATCATGGTGGACCCACACACATTTGTTTTGACTTGTACTGATTTGAATCCAAGCTTGGGAGGACCAAGGAATTTTGGATCGGATTGGGTCCCTGAATCAGGACCCGCCGATCCCGATCCGAATCGGGATCGGATCGGCCGGAATCGGGACCTGCCGATCCCTATCCGAGTTGGCCAATCCGGATCGGGATCGGCCGATTCTGCATTCCATGGGGAGGACTGCGTTAGTATTAAACATCAGAATGATCAGAAATAGAATACGTTAGATTCTTCTTGATAACTGTAATCTCATCAGCATCATGTCAAGATCATAAACTTTATCCCATCAATTTAAGGTCAATTAGACAAATGATAGTTTTGAATCTCTTCTGCCTAATGTCAACCTTCTAGACAATGGTGCAAAGTATCTATTTAGTGGGTAAAGAACAATGATCTTGGGGTGGCCTGGTGACATAGTAGCCATAGCCACTAATCAAGATCAGACAGCTCTATCTGTTTAAAGAAGGGAAAAAAAAAACAAAGCTGTGCAAAGTGGGTGGGTTGCACAAACATGGATGCACCATCCAATGCACTGACAGTGCCAAGCAGATGCACATGTTCACACTCTGCTTAGCATCTGCCCAGGGTGTCATTTAGTTCTTTTTTCCCCTTTTTGCAGATCAAAGACATCCACTCTTGATCAGATAGCTCTGACTAACTATGTGGGCAGGCCACATCTAATCCCCTGGCTGCATAGTAGCATTACTCTGTGTGTGTATATATATATATAAACAGGATAGGCCTATGATAGGGTGAGCTGGTCCTATTTATTCGATGTCGTCCTCATTATGGGTTTTGGTGAGAAATGGGTTTCCTGGATCAGAGCATGTGGCTCCTCTGCTTCATTTGCTATCCTTGTTAATGGAGAGCTGACCCCCTTTTCTTAAGTGGCAGAGGACTCAGGCAGGTCGACCATTTGTCCCCTTTGCTCCTTGTCATTGTTTCTTAAGTGTTGAGCTGCATGTGGGAGAGAGTAGAACCAGCTGGTTTGATTACAGGTTTTCATTCTGGGGCTCAGAGTAGGTTGATTTCTTATCTCCAATATGTTGATGACACAATCTTATTCTGTTCGAGGGGAGAAGAGCAGGTCTTCCTGATTAGGCTTATTTTGGAGTTGTTAGATGAAGTTACAAGCCTTAGACTTTAAAAAATGTGTTTTGTTTGGTATCAATGTGACGGAAGATTTCTTGAGAAGAGCAACTATTATCTTGGGGTGTCATAGAATCTCTTTCCATATGCCTTATATGGGGTTGCCTTTGTCCTCGAGTTAGATTAAATGTAGTGACTGGCAGCCGATGATACAGAAATTTCATTCTCGGTTGGCTAGTTGGAAGGGGCGTCTCTTGTCCTGTGGAGGAAGGCTGATGCTATGTCAAGCAGTTCTTGATAGTCTGCCGATCTACTACCTATCTTTGTTCAGGATTCTGAGGATTGTGGCCAAACAACTTGAAAGTATTCGGGGGAGATTTTTCTAGGGAGGAGACTCGGACAACCCTAGAAAGGGATTTCATGATATTAGTTGGGGCAGGGTGTGTAGGAGTAAGCAGAATGGTGGGTTGGGCATTAAGAGCATTAGAGATTTCAACTTGGCTCTCCTGTCTAAATGGCTGTGGAAAATCGGGATGGGTCATACTAATTTGTGGACTGAAGTTATCAAAGGAAAGTACTATTCATGGAACATAATATGGGATTTCCAGAGACAGATGGATGGACATGTTTCTCATGTGTGGAAAGGTATTTTGGAGACGACAGATATCATCGTGGTTGCTACTCAAGTGCATGTAGGTGATGGCAAGTCATGCTCGTTTCGGCTTGACAGATGTGCTGGTTTTGTGCTCTCTATCTGGCGTTTCCTAGAATGTTTGTGATTGCTTCTGATCCTGAGGCTTTTGTGGAACAAATGATGGATATAGGGGTATGGACCCCTCGATTTAGAAGAAATTTGTTAGAAGAAGAGTTTGTGGAGCTGGTAGCCCTTATAGGGCTGCTCCAGGGGTACTCGTTGGATGCTTCTCAACTGGACACATTGAATTGGTTATGGAATCATCGAGGTGTTTTCTTGGTCAGATCAGTTTACACTATGATTGTGGATGGGGGATGTAGGATTCCTCTTCTCTTACATATCTGGAAGACCAAGTCCCCTCTAAATGTAAAGTTTTTGGCCTAGAGGATCTCCAACAGGAAGCTTCCTACATCTAACAGATTGGTGTGATGTCCCTCGTACTTGCTCTATGTAGTCAGAGACGAGAGGCGAGCGAGGCAACCAGGGGTTCACCTCAGCCTTAAATGCCTAGGCGATCGCCTAGGCGTTTGAGGCGATGTATTTTCTCTCGGTCATTACCATGAATGAAGAAAATGATAGTATGAAGAAAATAAAGAAAACATCCAAGATAATCATATGTAAGACCTTGAGAAAAAATTGATCATGTCTAACATGTAATGAACAATTTATATGAAGTACTCATGCAAGTAGTGCATGGTCTTAAAAATCATAAAAAATAAGATAAAATGTAGCAACGTCTAAGAAAATAGGAAGAAAAAAAATGTGACAACATGTAAGAGAAAAAGGCTATTGGACATTGTTAAAAGAGGCACTAGTTATTGGAATAATTAAGAATAAGTAAAAAAGAAGCAAGTATTTGGCATAGACCTCCTAGGCAAGTGTCTAAGTGAGTGAGGCAAACATGAGGCGAGGCGAGGCGTTCCTAGCTCGCCCCAACCTAGTTCATCGGCTAGGCGAGCGAGGCGATCGCCTTTGATAACATAGCACTTGCTGCCTTTGTGGGGAGGAGAATGAAGGGATTGATCACCTCTGAGCAATGCTGATTCTCGTCTAAGATTTGGTCCTCCTTGTTTTAGAAGTTTCATGTGGTTAAGGACATTCAGTGTTATGTGGTTGACTTGGTGAGCGAGTGAGCCTGCCACTTGTCCCGGAAAGGGGATAGGCTCATATGGTTGATGGTTCTTCATGCTACTCTACGTCCCTGTTTGATTGCGGGTTAGCCCACGAATAACCTGGGTTATCACAGTTTGAGCCCGTTTTGTGGTTTGATTGCGGGATTAACTTACCCGGACTAAAAATGGGCTAAACGGGTGCTTACCCAACATTAGCCCGGGCTAACGTATCCTACCCTAGGGGTGGGATAGAAAGGGTTAGCCCGCGGAGTTAATGCTCCATTTAAATATTATTAATTATTAATGAATGTTAAGTAATAAATGTTAATTATTAGTAATAATATTAACAAATATTATTTTGATTACTAAATATTAATAAATGTCAATTCATATTATTAATATTAATATATTAATAAAGATTAGTGTGATTATTAAATGTTAGTCAACATTATTTTCATTATCATCATCAAAGCCTTATCCCATTTATTTGGGGTCAGCTATATGAATCATGTCTTGATATCTTAATCTATCAAATGCCATTAGTTAACATTATTTTGATTAACTAATATTAGTTAACGTTAATCATAGTTAATTATTTTGATTAATATTATTATGCTGCATTTACTGATCAAAAATTTGATTAAAATTATAAAATATTAATAAATATTTAAATAAATTAATTATTAATATATGAAACACACTTAATAATTATGTGGAGAGATAATGATGAAATTTATTATATATATTTTTTAGTAATGAAATTTATTCATATAAATTATTTAAATCATAATTTTGTTATTAAATAAGATACATTTAAGAGTATTTAAGTGATATAAAATTCATCTAAATAATCATAATTTGAATATGATTGGTTCAAAATACACATACGATAAATTAAAATATGTATTAACTTAAAAAATATTTAAATGGAGATTCTATGTACCTATCCTAGACTAACCTCCACTTTGAAATAAGAGCTATCTATCCCCGGAATAGCCAAAAGTGGAATAAATCAGGGCTAACTTAATCGGGCTCCGTAGCTAACCCGGGTTATCCCTATCCCTATCCCGCGATCAAATAGGGACTATAGGCTTTATGGACAGAGAGAAACAAAAGGATTTTTAGAAGGGAGGCTACTTCTCAGGGCAGCATTTTGTCATTTGTCTATAGCACGGTGAAGGAATGGATGTTAGTTAGGTGTAGAGATCATGCGGTCAATTCTTCCTTTTTGCCCTTTTGGAAGATCACATGTGATTCACCACCTTGGTGTTTTGTAGAGTGAGGTTGAGTTTTTTGTTCTACACTTGTAAATTCTATTTTGTTATATAATATAGTAGTACCATCCACTTAAAAAAAAACAAATAAAACCTCAAGAGATGGGAACAAGTAGGCAAGGTTTGCCATCTCATATCGTGGCTTTGCCTTAGGAGGGTTTGAGAGAAGAGATCTCAGTAAAATCTGAGGAGATCAGGAAAAAATCTTGGGACATATATGTATGATAACAATACTATATATGCACATGTATATCATATATACATATGTGTGATATACACATACATGCAAGAAATGTTATATCGGACCTCGACATCATCTCAAAGGGCCAAAGAGAAGAGATCTTAGAGAGAGAATGACAGCCAAGCATGATCATCTTATACTTTTCAACAAAAAAAAACTTTTAAATTTTATGTATGTAGCCATTCAATATGATTAAATTAATATAGTATTAAATAGAAGAATGCAAAATATATGTTTACGCATATATAAGGATTGTTTTCTTGAATCTCAATTGCCATTTAAATGTGTTAGAAAACTTCTAATTAGTCATCACATTCCCTCCTTTATCGGCTTTCTCATCTTCTCCTCCCCCTCTTCTCCTCCGACTCCTTTCCATTGCCCTTCCTCTATATCGCTTTATTCTTGATCTCGATCAAGCTTCATTTTAGGACCCTTGGAGGATAATTGAATATTTAAAATCTTATGATATTTTTATTTTTTTTAACATGGGGATGGGGTAGAAAAGGTTGTGCAGTCTGAGCACACCGGCCACACTATATATATACACACACACACACACACATTGTACAGTGGAGACAGACTTTAGATGAAGATCTAAAGGTTTTAATTTTTTTTAGAAAAATCATGCGCGGAAGAACAGTTCCATGCGGAACTGTTCTGTGCGGCGCAAAACCTACGCGTAAAAACCGTGCGTGCGGAACTACTCCACACGAGACACGGAGCCTGCGTAGTGTTCCACACGTATAATGTGGCCGTCCAATCTTTTGATTTGGACGGTCTTTTTATTTTATTTTTTAGTTTTTTTAGTTTTCCCTCTCTCTCCTCATATCCCACCGCTCTTGTGAATTTTGGCGCCGAAGGCACCACAATACTAATTTTTTTTTTTATATTTGATCAAATCTAAGGGATAAAACAAGTGTATGGTGGAACGATACCGACTACCTTCACCGTACAGTAGCACTACTTTATGTATATGTATATATAACCGTCCATCGAGTACTTGCAAACAAGGTTCGTCGACTCGAAGAGACCGACTCAGATCTCCCATGATCCAGTACGAGTCGGGTCGACTCACGTAGACTAGACCGAGTCACATGGAAAAGATCTCTCAAATCGTACAAACTCGATCAAGCCGTACTGACTCCGATTCGCCTGATGTGGTACAAGTTGCCCGAGGTGGCACGAGTCGATCCAGTACGGCAAACCATGCTTGCAAATTCATTTTTCAAAAAATTATAAAAAATATTCAAAAATAGAAAATTTGTTAGATTACCCTTAAGGTTGTTCCCGTCCTCTGAGGTTTTAGTATTCATCAGTAATTTACTCGCACCCGAGTGGACAGTTACAATCAATTTGAATATAATCCAACAGTAAAAATTAAGTTCCAAGGGATAATTGAATATTTAGAATTTTATACTAATTTTTTTTCAACACAAGGGTGGGACCCAAACGTACTGAGCGACCAGGTTGCACAGAAAGCCTTGGTTGCACAGTAGCATTCCTCTCTCTCTCTCTCTCTCTCTCTCTCTCTCTCTCTCTATATATATATATATATATATATATATATATATATATATATATATAATAGTGCTTCAATCCTTTTACTTCTTTGAAAATCATAAGACTGCATCTTCCAACAAAAAAAGGGAGGAAGAAGAACAGAACCATCCTGCTGCATTTTCCGTTGTCCCAGCTGCACAACACTTCCTCAAGTGAGAGATATCCCCGTAAAAAGTGTCTCTCCGAGGATTCCAATCTAGCATACTGTTTGAAGCTATGGTAGCATCTTTCAAGAATCCTCCCATTTTTGGTTTCTAGTAACTGCTCTCTCAAATGACTTGAACTCTCTTCCTCCCTGTCCACTTTCTCTATAACTTATATGTATGCCTCCTTGTTGTGGGTTAATATGATTCATTGTAGCCTCTTGGTCACCTTGAAATGGGGAAAAGAAAAGTGATATATCTGGTCAGCATACCTTTACATTCTCACATACATTTGATTCCGCTATATTTCGATGTACCAGGCTTACTTCTATTTTCACACTATAAACCATAGGGAGTTTGATCTTTTGCTGTTCTCCAGGAGCGAAGGTCAGTGTCATTAGGGTACTGATAGTGAGAGGTACGATACATCACGTACCACAGTCCATCGTGCAAAAAAAAAGTGTTTCTTCTCATAAAAGTAGAAAAAGATATTTGGTCACTAACACTTGGTAGATGTATCATCTTTTGATTGATAGAAAATTTTAAAAAAAGTCTAAAAAGAAAACATTGTCCATCTGTACAGGGAGGCTAAAAGGTCTACATTTGATGGGATTTTCCTTAACAGGTGTTCAAATAGGCTTGTACAATGTGAATACTTGGCTTGGATGACTCCAATCAAAATTTAGTAGCTCCTAATCTCGGCTCGTTCGGGACTTGTTTAGCCAGTTGTGAACCAATTTAGTTTCTTGTTTTGGTTCTGTGATCTGATGTTAGAATAGAAGCAACAGATGAGGTGCTTGGAGAGTGGACTAAGACAAAGAAGAGAGTAATTTTAGTTTTCCCAATTTAGTTCGAGTAGGCCATTTCCTTGGTCCCAATTAACCATCATTTTAGTTGTCCCAACTTTCTGATTGAATTGCCTGGAAACTGATTCCGCATGCCCTTCAACAGGCCAGAAAACAACTGAGCACGAGAATGGATTAAGCCATGAAATAGTATTTTTTTAATTTCAATGTGTTGGTCAGAATAGATCAATCAGAAGAATTAATTGTTGCAGGTATCCAGAAGAGAGTTTAGCAACACAGAATGTTGAAAATGTTGGTCCAAAAGATGTCCCCAATATCATCATGATTTGTCTCTTAGCTAATTTCCATCCCCTTTTGTCAATTCTCAAACTTGACTACATTAAAAAAAATGTTTTTGTTTTGCTTGCATCCACATGAATATGTTGTATAATAGATATATGCTAGATCATAACTCAAGTCTATGATTCTATGAAAACAGGAAAATTAATGAAATTGAATTTTTTCTGTTACTGAGCTAAGTGGCCTCAATTTACTGATGGAGGGGTAAAAGATGTTTCACCATAAATGTTTGCATGTCTATGTATGACCTTTTCTCGAGTGATGGCCCTAAGAAAAAGTGAAAAACTATATTTTGGGCATTGCTGACTAGAATCTAAAATATAAATATCTTCTCCCTTCCACTGTCTTTTGACTTAACTTTCTAATTGTCACATTTCTTCCTCCTGTATCAGGTGAAAGGTCCATCTGGTGAACAAATTCACGACTCTCGTGACAAAACAACTGAAAAGTTCGAATTCACAGTTCATAAGAAGGGACTTCACCGCTTCTGCTTCACTAACAAGTCTCCCTACCATGAAACTATTGACTTTGATGTACATGTTGGCCACTTTTCACACTTTGATCAACATGCAAAAGATGGTAATCCATGATCGTTCTTCAATTATTTAAATTATTTTAATGGAAACAGAATTTTTTTTTAATTTATCAATGTATCTGCAGAACATTTTGCTCCTCTCTTTGAGCAAATCGGGAAGCTAGAGGAAGCTCTGTACAACATACAGTTTGAACAGCATTGGCTGGAGGCTCAAACTGACCGTCAAGCACTGGGTATGTGTTTTTATTTGGACGAAGATGTGCAAGTTACTAGAATTCTTGATGGCCTTGATGCTACTGCCATATAAACTAATCAAGACTTTCAATTTTCTTCATCGCTCTTTCATTCCAAGATATAACATAGTGGATCTATGACAATCAACTTGAAATATAATTTATCAGCTTCCTGACTTTAGTCATGCCACTTTTGGGGCTGTTGGATACTTATCTTAGAATCAATTTGCTTGAGATGATGAGCATGCTTAACAGAACTCCTTTGGCAGTTAAAAAGTGCTGTTGGAATTGTTAATTTATCAGCCCAAGGACTTGTAATGAATCGTCCACTGCAGTGTGGTGATTACATTAAATTTTGACTAGGCTTGCAGAAAGCTGACTGCCTTCTGGAGGTGGACCTGTCTGTCAATATCCTCATCTAGCATCTTTCAAAACTTGAGGGGTACTTTTCAGGATTTTTTCCCTGGTTGCATGATCATCGGCTGTGCAACTGATATGTGTGTGCGTGTGTTCTCATCACCAACTGGTCTCATGGGAGTTCAGACGACCTCCAAATTAACATTAACCATTATGCCACCTTATAAAACGTTTAGGTTGGACAGGCAGCAGAATGTAAGGCTTCAGCAAATCATTGGAATCTTGCAGGTCCAGCGGACCTTAGACTTACTGTATATGGGCGGGTAAGGGCTTTGAAGGAGCATCAGTTTTTCTAATGTATTCATAGTCTTCACAGCAGTTCATAACAAAGAAAATGAAAGATCTACAGAACTCGATTAGATATGAGCATTTTATAATTTCACTCTTTTGTGTTTTCTCTCCATTTGAAAGTAAGCAGCATTAAAATAACATTCTAAAAACTGATTGATGCAGTGAATGAAGGGATGAGCAGAAGGGCAGTCCATAAAGCTCTTTTTGAATCAGCAGCACTTATTGGAGCTAGTGTTCTTCAAGTCTATCTCCTACGCCGACTTTTTGAGCGAAAGCTGGGTACTTCAAGGGTTTAGTTTTTCTCCTTAATTATGTAAACTTCAGATGCTGGTACTTAAAACTACTTTCGGCAGCATCGTGACATCAAAGGTTAGAATTCTTAAGCTTTCAGATTTGTGCTGGGCTTCATAAACTGGGAAATTATGTACATTAAATCTTGATTTTTTTTGGATGGTCGACAAATTTTCAGTCCTTTCGACAGTTTGTGCTAGACACTTTTTCTTCATTTCCTTTTTATTTTAGTTCGAAGGATGAAAGGAACTTGATGGAGAAACGATGTCTCTTTGTCATGGTAGAAGATCACTGACTTTTTGTGCTTGCTTAATAATATTAGTGGAACATTCTATACTACGAAGGCGCACCCCCTGCAGATGGAATGTTATGGTTGCCGACAGTGTTTTAGGATTTGGTGGTTCAGTCCCATGCCTGGATTAGTTTTAACTAAGTGCATTTCTTTAGGTGGATTTGATTCGGTGTCACCATACTTGGATTAGTTTTCACTGTGTATTTCTTTTCTAATTCCTCATTCGTGTGTGATCAGTTTGATTATCGAGGATTGTCTATACTTATATTCAACTGAGCGTAACTTGTTTGACCCTTGACTGACTTTTGATCTAAGTGGGCATGTTTGAGCGTAGGGATGTAACTTTGGGTGGGTTGGGTTATGTGGTAATTTGAGATCAACTTAAATTCAAAATAGTCCAGTGCAGTCCAAATTCAACTCAGATTTAATTTAAATTTAGTAGGTCAACCACCAGCTAAAATCTTTGAATATGTTGTTCCGTCCGTCTCCCTCCTTTTGGTGATGGCTAAGCCAATGTTTGGATTGAACTTAGAATGTGATTTTGACCTTAGTAAAAGTGGCAGTTCTAATGTGTTACGTCTTTTGCTCTGGTTTCAAGTTATCATTCGCGTTTGATGATGCTCTTATGTAGTGCAAAATCCGTACGAGGAGAACTAGGCCAGTTTTTGGGAGACAGACAATCCAGAATTTGGAGATCTCCTACGTCTGACGTCTACCGAGCAAATTTGTCGATTACTTCATCTTGGATTATCAGATTCAGTTACTGGTACCATCTATTTTACGGCCCTCTTTGATAAGTGGATCATACGGGATTAGTTATGTTTATATCAGAAAAAGTGGCATTTTGATGCAAATAAATGTGTCTTTCAAAATTATAATGATAACTTGAATAAGTCATTCTATTATTGAAAGTTTATTCGGTCATCAGAGACGGCTTTGTCAGAACTTTTACAAGAATGCTTACGACTATATGTCTCAAGCCAAGTTTGTAACCGAACCTTTCTCACTTAACCCTCTCTGCCTCCGCCCCATCTCCATCTCAGCTTTGTAGGGAACTCCTACCCCCTCCCCCCAATCTCCCTTGGGAGGATCAGTCTCTTTTTTAGGAGCATTTTGCGGGTACTTACCTGAAATCATCCTCCCTTTGGGAGGTTTCTTTGTTTCATGTTCTAGTTTTTCTATGTCCATTGTGCAGGGTCATCTTTGTTTTAAACCTTTTGTTATCTTAAAGATCTTGGGTAGGTCACATTTTATCTTCCCCATCTCGGTTCCTCATTCCTTTTGCGATCGGTTGTTGTTGTTGTCTTGCATCGATAACTCTCACGGTTGGCTTCTCCATCTATGAAGTTCTCCATATGTTCGCCTTCCGATCGTCGTTTATCACGGCTTTTAGCCGTATCATATAGAGCTCTTTCGAAGATGCAAATTTATTATGTTGCAATCATTGTTGGGTACCATTATCAAGGAGATCTCGGCCTATCTGCACGGCTTCTACACACCTCCTCTCGGAAGTGTGTTCTACGAGATCTCTCTTATTGCGGATCTTACTGTCTCTTGGATGGTGCAGTCCTGGCCAATCTAAGGAGGAAGCCTCCAACGTGGGATGCAACTTCTTCAAACCCTAAACTTTAATAATGTATTGCTCTGCCGGCCGTATGCAAGAGTTTGATCTCTACAGTGAAGGTTTCTTTGTCATATCTATATTACACTTTGTTCTTCGGAGGAATGGGCATGGGTACGGGCTGCGTATGATTTTTGTAATGGGCGTTTACTTTAGTCTTGTTGAATGTATCATGTTTAATTTAATGCAATGAGATGACTTTGTCTATTGCCCCAAAAAAGAGAGAGAATGCATATGACTAATTCTTAATTAAGAGTATTGGTTATTAAGGAAGGCATATGGGACTTTTTACATGAATAACAATAATTCATTCTTATTTATTTTAAAAAGTTTCTTAAAATAATAATATCATAAATATTATCCTTAAAGAGAGAAAATGCCATAATTACTGTCTTAGATGCTACTTTATTTGTGAATTGCCTGGCACAAGGGATCTTCATATTAACATAGAAAAGGGCAAAAGTGATATCTTATTTAAAATTTAAAGAGTATCTTTACATAAATGATCTTTTGTCTTTTGGAGGGAAATACATTTTTCCTGTTTGGGGACGACTTTTCTCTTTCTTTCATCAAGAATCAACTACGATAAACCATGCCTGGGTTGTTAGGAGGACGTGTGCGTTGAGACATGTTTACCATCGGTTTTTTGTAAGTTTATTGAAAGCTATGGTCATTTTAAATCTTCGGTGCTAAGGATTATATATTTTCCTACTTAGTCAGAGCTTTTTATTTTGATACTAATCTGTTTAGAGTACAAAAATATTAATATAGAGTACAAAAATACTAATCGTTCTTTCTCCAGACCCTACAAATGGTGGGAGTCCCGTGCACTGGATACGTCCTTTTTTTTATATAAGAAGAGATAAGAAGAATGGAAGGTTGCAGCAAGAGGGAGAGTTAGGGAATGAAGGAGGAGAATGTGGACTCGAAACCTAAATTGATCACATAAAAATTTGCCTGTATTGTGTTTCTTATAATAATAAATTCCGATATTTGAAATATGAAAATCAATGGAACACAATCAAATATGTACCGTTAGTAGTAACGTCAAATTTTCATGCGTCCTAGATAGTTAGATGTAGATATATTATATACACATATATCGTATATAATAGTAAGGTCATTTCATTGTGGTCTAAAGGTCATAGATTCAAAATTGAAAACTGATCTCTTTATAGAAGGGTCTTACTCAAAATTTAAATTAAATTATACTTAAATATATTTTTATCATATTACTAGTTCTAAACCCGTGCGGTGCATGATATTTGTTTGAATTTGTTTAAAAAAATTTAAATTTAATTTTAAGATAAAAAAATTCATATTGATTTAAATAACTTTATTTTAATACAAAAATTAAAAATATGTATTAATACATGCATAATACTATTAATTAAATTTATTTGTCATATTAGTATTTTTAAATCACCTAAATAAAATTACTAATCTAAAAAACATTCATGTGATAAATTTAATATAACCAACATCATTGTTCAGTAAAGTTTTCAACTTAATATAGTTCAAATTTAAATACAACAAAAATGGCAAATTATGGATACTTAAGAATATATATTTAAAAAGTATACTTTAGATTAATATTTTTCCTTAAATATTTAATATGATAATTATATCTTAATTAAAATACAGTTACAAGATAAAATTAATTCTTTAACTATTATATAATTAATATGATAATTAAATTAACTTGCTTCAAATACAGATACTCGTGATTGTTAATATGTTAATTGAAGATGAGATTTACATAAAGTAAAATTGACTATTTTCTGTCTCATCATTTTAAAATTATTTAAATTTTGTGATTAAAATGACAAATTTATGATATTAAGACTTTTTTGATACTTGAGAATGTATTTATTTTGGTATAAAAATTTTTGATAATAAATTCACATGTTTCAAACGTAAATAATCATTTTAAAAGAGAAATGATAAAATTTCAACTAAAATGACAAATTCTTGATACTAAAGAATAACTGAATCAAAAAGGAACAATGGTTGCAAGAACAGTTGAAATAGCATATATATTCTTGTGTATGAATAACGTATAAAGGTTAAAAACCTCAAGATTTAATCATGATGTAAATATAGAAGTCATTTTTCAAAATTCACAACCATTACATTTTATTGATATTTAAAATTTTGAGGTTGTTGCTCAAAAGTAGAATCGACTATTTTCTATCCGATCATTTTAAAATTAATGATATTAAAAATTTTCAGCTAAAATGATAAATTTATGATATTTAAGTATTTTTTGGATACTTAAGAATACATTTATTTTCAGCTAAAATGACAAATTCTTGATACTTAACAATATATACTTAAAAAGTATACTTTACATTAATATTTTGCAACATTCAACTATACTTTAGAAAGCTATAATACATTTTAGTTATTAACTAATTAATATATTTATTATATTATATAATTAAACATTAATGACTAAACAATTTAAGTGACAAATTCATGATATTTAAATTTTTTTGATACTTAACGATATATTTCAAAATAGTAAATTCATTTAAATATTTATTTTGATATAAAATTTTATAATAAATTCACTTTTATTTATTGTTTTAATGTTTTAACTATCAATTGATATTTATTGTCAATATCAATATACTTTCAACGTGGTTAAATATATATTTTGATGCAATCTTTTTATGAAGCATAAATTCATGATATTTAAGTAGTTTTTAAAGAATATAATAGATAAATTCACTTTTATTCATTGCTTTAATATTTTGATTATTCATTAATGTTCGTCATAGATATATGAATTGAGGGTGAGATTTATATATAGGAACTGACTATTTTCTGTCTAATCGTTTTAAAGGAAATATTTCAAAATTTAAATTAAAATTAACATTTCAAATCACTTAAATATTTAAGATAGTAATTATATGTTAATTATTAATTAACTAAAATACTCATAAAAGGTATAATCTTTTAAATGATTACATGATTAATATGTTAATGACATTTTAATCATATTTTGACCAAATTGTTCAGGGAAAATTCTTAAAACATCTAAATATGTAATTTAAAAACAATGGCTTCTCTAGTTAGTTGGCAATTTCTTAATATAGTGCCCTTGGACTCCATTAATCATGATTTAATTGCTAAAAATGTAAGTCCAAAATTCAAACCCATCAGGGTTACTAATTTTTTCTTCTGCATCGTTATTATTAATTTCTTCTCTCCCACTCTTCCGGCCCACTAAGTACTCCTATTTCCTCTCCTCCCCCCATTAATTACTTAATAATTAAGGAGATCACGTAATCTTCAGAGAGAGACATTTGGAAATAGGAAAGATTGCATTAAGTTTGGCCTTCTCTCCTAATAATTACTCCTATTCCACCTCATTAATTATCCAGTAATCAAGAAAATCACGTACTCTCCCATTGAAAGAATTTAAGAATAAGAAAAGTATATAGAGACATATGAACCCCTATATTTTCCTTGTAATAGAGACATAAGTATACACAAATCCATTCTGTCTACTTAGGTGATAATTTTAGATATAAATTGATTTTTCAGTATATACAAATCCATTCTACCTACTTAGGTGATAATTTTAGATATAAGTTAATTTTTCAGAAAAATAATCTCACAGACTTGAAGACAATCGCATAAGTCGTGCACATCTATGACCGAACAACAGGGGGTCTGACTCAGCTAATCCCCAAGTTCTCCTTGGTGGGTTTGTGTGAGGACTGTGTCAGCTCAACACATCAGCATCAGCTCTGCCATCATTCCCTAAATAGAAACTCTAACTTGGTGAAAGCCAAAATATTCTTTTTTTTTTCAAGACTGAATTTTAGGACGGACGGCCTCGCATGTTTTCACGTAGACTCAACAATTTAAAATTTTGAATTTCAATGAACAGCAAAAACATTCTTAATGGACTGAGTATAATAATAATTTGTGATTAAAAAAGTATTTTAAATTGCTAACACATGGAAATGTGTGAGACAGATCTAAAACATAAGAAAAAATGGTGCAGGCACCACGTGAGGTACAGATTCTTCGCCGTTCAACACTGAAAAAATATAAAATCGACATCGGCTTCCGTTCCGGGATTTGAACCCGGGTCCGTCTGGGTGAAAGCCAGATATCATAGCCGGAGTAGACGACAACGGATTGATGTCTAGAAGATGCTGGATCATTATTTCCTACTTTTTTTCTCTCTCGCACGCACGCTCACACACACACACATCTTAGCAAACATGATATAGTCATTATGTATTCTTGTCTACTCTATATAAGTGGTGCAAAATGTGGGATCAGTTCTAACATGGATCAATGTCAAATATTTACTCCAAAAATATACATGCAAACACGAGATATTTCCTCTGCTTAGGACTTATCCTTTGTACTGAAGTAGTTACGAACATACCTGATACTACTGTTTCTGTTATCATGTGTGTTACGAACACACATGATATTAATGAAGTAATTACTCCTATTCCTCCTCATTAGTTATCCAGAAGGAAATCACGAACTCATTACCTGTATACACAACTGCTTATTAGCTGAGCCCGTAGCCATCATACTGATGGAGTGGCGGAGGATGCGGGGGCGGAGGCGGACGTGGAGGGGATCTCCGAAGTCGGTGCGGAGGGGGACGCGGAGGGGATCTCCGATGACGGTGCGGAGGCGGAGGCGGACGCGGATGACGGTGCGGAGGCGGACGCGGATGATGATGCGGAGGGGATCTCCGAAGTCGGTGCGGAGGGGGACGCGGAGGGGATCTCCGAAGTCGGTGCGGAGGCGGACGCGGATGACGGTGCGGAGGCGGACGCGGACGCAGATGATGATGCGGAGGCGGACGCGGATGACGGTGCGGAGGCGGACGCGGATTGTACCATCGGCGCCGGCAGAGGCGCCGGAAGCACGAGCCTACCAGGGTTTATAGTTCTTCTGTCATTCCATGGGAAAGGATGCTTAGGCTTACGCTTGGGCATCGCAGAGGAGGAGAGAGGAACTGGTTAGAGAGTGAGGCGGGGAGAAGGAGAAGAGAGGCGGGAAGAAGGAGACTGGCCAGAGGAAGCACTGATGGCTTTTATGGCACCGCCGTTCGGCGTGGGCGTGGGCGTGGGAAGAGGGTAGCAGAGGAAACTGGGCGGGAAAATAGGCTAGGCGTGGGAGAGGGGAGAGGTGTGTGTGAGAGGTGTGACCGTGGGGCTTGTGGGCCATTCTGTTGATTAATCGTACAAAGTTTGGGAAATTGCTGCAGCATTTGGTAAATGAGATAAGGTCATGACTCAGCTAACCCCAGTTCAGCGGGTAATTGATCTCCCCAAGTTCTCCTAGGTGCACAGGCACCACGTTTTCAAAATAAGGTACAGATTCTGCATCGTTCAAAACTGAAAAAATATTAACTGAGAACGCTTCTCGTAGCCGGGATTTAAACCCGGGTCGCCTGGATGAAAACCAAGTATGTTAACCGGACTGGACGTCAACGGATTGGTGAGTCGAAGGGAGTACACTTATACACTTTCCTTTCCACCCTTTCTATCTCATCTTAGCTGTTGGACTACATGAATTTTGATGTATGTAACAATTCTGTGGCATAATAATCTAAGATCTTTTGTATATGTATTTCACGTCTGTTCAAAGTATTGAAACATCTGTATGTAACCACTTGGAATATGTAGTCCCTGGAAGAAGGTAGCTATTACGTTTTAAGCATATAGTTATTGGAAAAGGAAGGCTATTACATTTTAAACATGATATTTCATGATAGAATATTAAGTCATTATGTATTCTTGTCTACTCTATATAAGTGGTGCAAAATGTGGGATCAGTTCTAGCATGGGTCAATGTCAAATATTTACTCCAAAATCTACATGCAAACATGAGAGAATATTTCCTCTGCTTAGGACTTAATTAATGCCGGTGCCTTTGTACTGAAGTAGTTACGAACACACATGATACTACTGTTTCTGTTATCTTATTGCTGCCACCTATCCCAGAGCAGGTAAAATTTATGTAAGGGCTATTCGTAATCTTCCCTTTCTTCATTGTATTCTTTCTGGTATTAACAGGAAATTTAGTAAACAACTTGGAGCTTTAGTACGACACGGTAAATGCTATTTTTATTGGGCTGATCTTAAGGAGATGAACTGGGCCCTTATTGGATTTGGTTGATGGCCCCTTAGGGGTTTAGGAAAACTATTTATTTCTTCAGGAAAGGAAAATTTTTCTTTCCGGACTGAAGACCATTCTGAGAATCAAAAAACATAATTATCTGTGGTTAGGGGTTATTCAGAAGAGTCAAAGCTCATGTGGGTGGTTAATGTGAAATATAAACCATTCCTTGGAGAGGGAGAGAAGCTTGATTTTTTTCATGGCAAGAAAATTTTCGAAGTAGGAAAATTTTTGCGATAATTTTCATAACTAGGGAGTAAAAAGTTCTCTGTTTATTTTTTCAAACTCCTAATCCAAAGGAAACTAATTTTTCCGGAAAGTAAACTTTTTTACTTTTATTATTAATTTAATTGTATTTTAATAGATATTGAAATATTTGTAAAATCACTTAAATCTCTCATTAGCGTTTCCAAACGCTGCCCAAACGTTGTCATCCGAGTTTTCGCTACATGGGCAGTTGTGCTCCATTCCGATGGCGTCGCGCAGAGGTAAGAGCACGAGAGGGAGGGTTTTCTTGATGGCGGGAGGATGGCAAGGACCCTTCTCCTGCTGACGCCTTGCAGGGCTCTATCCACCTCCTCCTCCCCCATGCTCATGCGCAAGGTTCTCGCCTCCATCGCCCGTTCCCATCCCCTACCCAGAGCCATCCCCGTCCAGCTCTCCAGGCCCCCCTAGGGCGAACTCTGGGTGCCGTCTCATGGCGTCCTCCTGCAGAACCGAGGGCTCCCGAAGGGGTCCCTACGTCCCGTTGCGCTCCGCCATGGCGGACAAGGTTGGTGTTCACGTCTTTCGGCTTTTCTTGTCTTTTTAGCTTCATTCGAGAGCGCATCGGAAGCACTGTGTGATCTCAAGGTCGCCAACTTTCGTGGTCTTTTTGGTGCTTCTCGGGTGAAGGAGGATTTTTGTTGCATTTAGAGAGCAATTTTATGCCGTTGGACTTCCACTTTCCGATGAGCTGGAGGCTCAATTTCTAATGGAAGGATATTTCAAACATTCTTCCCAGTTAATCTGTGTGTTCATCGTAAGACAACGTGCACAAAAGCAAGCGAATCTTGTTTAAGTTATTGTCGGTGCGTAGGATCACATCTACATGACTCTAATGGATGGCACTTTGACGTTACCATGATTTCTGTTCATATTTAGTTGGATGCCTATCTGGATGGGGATATATCGTCTTTTGAGAAGATGATTAGTGGAACTTTGGCATAGCTCATTTAGGTGATAAATCAATCAATAATTTAGGGCCACTTGCTTCATTGACTTAGGGTGCCTTTCGTTTTACAAATCTTTCCGATCTTATTATGAGTTGTGTCTTAAAAGTCCTTATGCCTTTCCAATCTTGGAAGATGTTCTCAATGTTTACAATTACTTTCTTGATTCAACTTTTATTTTCTGTCCTCCTTACTTGACATCGTTTACGTCTTTATTTTGACACAACTTTTTCCTTCTTTCGATCAAAAAGGATAATAAAGATAACAACTAAATATTATTTGGCTGAGGGTGTAGTTGAAAGTAAATGTTTTAGAGCTTCCCTATTTTTAGAATTTAGTATGGAAGTAGCACTTCTTCGCCAGATGTAGAGTTGAAAATACTCTACCTAGATTTGAGAGGGTTTTGTAGACAACTAGGGTTCAAACTGGGAAACTTGGAGACAAGGCATTTATAGGGTGAAGGGAAATAGATTCTAGGACTGATGATGCAATGTCTCCTTGAGAAGAGATTCCCCATATTGTATGGTACATTTTATGGCTTTAATGGGGATCAGAGAAAGATAGCAACTTTACAGCCAGTTCAGCTAATCCTCATACTGCAGATCGAAGATTGAGGCAACCCATGACTTCACAGCTTTGGACTCCAAAGGTGAAGATTTTGGTTTGGAGGATTTCACATGGAAGACTTTCTACAAGTGAGATAGCCTAGCTCAATTTGAGATTAGGATGACCTGCTGCTTGTGTGGGGAGTGGGAGGGGACCTCTGATCATTTATTCGTTGATTGCTCCTCCTCTCAGGAGCTATGGCTGCAAGTTTCTGGAAGGTGGGCTACTACTTTCTTCCCGACATGATGGTAAAGCTGATCTCAGAATGGAATGGTACTGAAAGCGGATTCTCAAGAGTTGACCAAAAGGTTTGATGGTTCATTTTGCATGCAAACCCATAAGCCTTTATCCTCTCTCTTTTTTTGTTGGGGGGGTGGGGGGGTGGGGTTGGACTTTTGTTGGACTGGGGGGATATCTATTTTCACTTACGAGTGTAGAGTCTTGGTTGGACTCAGTGACTCGTAGTTGTGTCGCATGATATGCTTCGAGTCAATAATTCCAAATCATATGCCGTTGATCACATACGTCAAAAATAGATCAACTAATCCTAACCAATTTCTATAACAATTTGATTACTTTTGAAGTGGGGAAAAGTGATCTTGTCAGCCTTCAGAAGGTGTACAGTACTATGGTGTGGAACTGTGGATGAATGCCTTTAGCAACCTCCTTTCAAAATTTGTGTATCATTTCCTTGTAAAACTGGCATTGGATAGCTTGGAAAATTAGTTCACTTGCGCTCTGATGTTCAGGAGGAATTTGAATGGTAGGAAAGTAGAAGAATTCTGTTAACTAATTTCTGGGATTAACCAAACTGATCCAGTGATGATGAGGTGATAGGAAGCTGTGGAAATTGAATACTGAAGGCGAGTTCTCTACCAAGTGCACTGTGAAGACAGTACTCATGGTTTTAATAATCAGCAGAATAAGATTGGAATTGGCTAATCCAGTTGGATTTTGACACTCCGATCCGAATTCCATAATTTATGGGCAACATGGAGAGTGAAATAATAGAACGTCCAGAGATACGCTCAGTGAGGACCTATATATATGAGTAATGCTATGGTACGGTGAAGGAAGTTGGTGCGGTTTAACCGCACATCTCTTTTTCACCAAATTATTTTTTGTTGGGCGCCAAAATTCATGGGAGGGGTGGGGATCTGAGGAGAGGAAGAGAGAAAAACTAAAAAACTACAAATAAAAAATAGATGTCCGATCAAAAGATTGGACGGCAGCTGTTCCGCACGGCGGGACTGTTCCACGCGGAACAGTTCCGCCGCACGGAACAGCTCCGCACGAGAACTGTTCAACAAAGTATTACTTTTTTTTTTTTTTTTTCCGTTCGTCCGATTGAAATCCGATGATTCATATTGAAGTACGGTAAAACCGCACCAACCATCTCAACCGTATACTAGCATTTGTATATATATATATATATAGATAGATAGATAGATAGATAGATAGATAGAGAGAGAGAGAGAGTAGTACTGTATGGCCAGCCCACGTGGTGCGGTCTGGCTGTACAGATTAAGTGGAGCCCTCCGATGACATGCAATGGATGTTATAAAAAGGTCAAAAAAAATGGGAACATTGCATGGCGCCGGCGGTGCCCCTAAGTTGACATGTCAAATTAATTAATGTTTCTTTTTTATTTTTGTTGATTGGAGGCATTCAAATAGCTGTTTTGGTGAATGAGTTAGAAAATCATAACATGTGCCATTTTCTCTGATAATGTTTCTTTTTTGTTGTGGTTGATTAGTGGTATACAAATAGCTCTCCTGGCGAATGAGTTAGAAAATCAGACATATGCCATTTTCTCTGATTATTATACGTGAAGAAACCAGGTCTGCATTTGTTTAGATTTCAAGTTGCTAGTCCTAGCTAAGGCCAGAGGAATTGATGCCTCAGTAGGAAGGAGACAAAGAAGTGACTTTGTCTTGGAATCATTAATTAACATGTTTTGGGTGTAGGGACATGAAGAAATGATTTTGTGTCGATGCAGAAGTGGCATGAACCCAAGAAATTAAGAAGCCATTGATCTTTACACCTATAATTCTGGACAAAAAGGAAAAGGAGCTTTCCCTTCTACTGCCTCCCCTTCCTTTTTGATGTCCTGACCCACAGTGACGACTCAATCCTGATTTTGCTTCGATATAAAACCATGGATTAAAAACTCGGATTGGACCGTCCGATCCAACCACTTAAACCTCTAACCGGACCGGCATCCGGGTCTGGAAGTGATGGAGACCACTTTTGCTGCATGGACCGTCTAAACCTGCAAAAACTGCTCACCCACCATCAACCCGTGTAACCCACGAAGACTATCTTGACCTGGCCCACTCCCACTGCAAGTCTGCAAGGGAAGTCCATCCGCCACTTCTCAGATGCCTCAATTGTATCCTGGTTCTCTCCGGTTCCCAAACAGCACACAGCAGAGGCTTCTCCTTCTCCAATGGCTCTGCTTCCCCAGTGCCCAATGCAGACTCCTCCAATGAATCGTCTCTCCCTCCTTCTCAACGTAGCACATAAGAGAGAAATTATTACCAACTTATAAATATATTTGGTGTTTGTTTAATTAATTTAAAGTTTAAAATTATCTATTTATTTTGTCTACATAATATTTATTTTTACATAAAATACACAGAAATCTGGATTAGCGGCTTGACCCAACGGTTGAACCTTTGACCCATGACCCAGAAGTCTCAACGGTTCAGTTTTTAAAACCATGTATTATAGCGTTCTTCATCTGTTTCATGTTTCCTGTCTGTATCTCATTTCAGTAAATAGAAGGCTATAATTTTATTATAAAGCTTCACTATAATTTATTAGCCTTGTAGGCTTCTTTTGCATCAGAAATGTAGTGTGGTATTGTAATAAAAGGCAGAGGGACAATTGGAAAATGTGAATGATGTTATATATTTCTTCAACATCTGCAACTTCCCAGTTTATATGATTATGTTCACTTCCTTGTTAGGATGAATTGTTCAGAGGGCTTGAAGCTGCAATAGGTTCATCTTTCAGTTCATAGTCTTTATCACCACCTACAAAACCTCTGATCATTGTCATCAGTGGACCAAGTGGAGTTTGGCAAAGATGCTGTCATCAAGGTACTAGTGTTGACCAGCTGTTACATGCTTTCGGTTATTATTCCCCAGGTCTCTTGCATTGGCAATGTTTTCTTTCATTAATGATTTCATTGTTGATTTAGAGAATGGTGTTTGATTTAGTTTGGAGTTTATGCATTTTCATGTCAATCAAGAGAGAATGATTGTCTACATTTCTAGTTGAAAGGGCTATAGCTCTCTTTTGTTCAGCAGGGCCAGGGTCCACAATTCAGTGACTGATGCAGCAATATGATTTGTTCTAGACAGGGTATCGTAGGTCAATGGTCAATAATCATTTATTTATTTATTTTGTCAACCCTTTATTTGAGTATATGTGAACTATTGTCTTGTCCTATGGTGACATCTAACATGAAACTGTAACCTTTTATTCGGGGTCATGTACGCTTCTCTAATATACCATGGCATTTTCAGTGCTTTCAAACTCTGCTTCAGATATTCGCCATTAATTGAAGTAATGGTGCTTTCTTACTTGTTCCATAGAGGCTACAAGAGGTTCGTGAGGGAATCCATTTTGTTGTTGCTACTTTGTTACGAAGGAGGAGTTTCTTTCTATGGTTGAAAGGAATGAACTTTTGGAATATGCTCTTGTCCAGAAAAAAGGTAGATGAACTATAGAACGGTTGTGAAAACACAGTTGCGGGATGCACAATAAATCATATAAAAGTTTGTACAATGAGCAACATGAAGTTGTCAATAGAATGAATTCGCTTGCTCTACAAAAATGCCGAACCATAAATTCAAGACTAGTTGACACTTGAGATCTCCATCTGACGCAGTATCATTAACCCGTTACTCATGCCATCTGAGATCTCCAGGTGACACTCGAGACCAATGGAGGTCAATCCAAGCACTAAATGGCAACCGTCTGATCATCTCATTCGCATCTGTCATCGAACCTTCGAACGAGTAATTCACACAGTTTTCTTCTTGATCAAGTATATTGAAAAAGATCATGTTTTCCATACTTGCAGTGGGCGCCCTAGTAGAAAGAGACCACGACTCACAGACAAACAGAGTTTGATCACCCAAGCTTGTCAGGGACACCAATTGATTATTACGAGTATCTACCTTGAAAGCTTCAACTGACCCTTCGAGTCGCGTTCTGAACACTAGAATAAGCTCTCCATTCAGCTCTGCCAAATATGAACTGTAGGCAGTATCCTTAACCCACTCTGGCAATTCCAGGACAGTCCAAGTATCATCTTCTACACCGATTCCTCTGAGATGTCCACCTACTGACAAATAGTAGAAACGTTGAGAATGACAGAGAAGATGTGTTAGAGGCCCCACTAATGGGATGTTGTGAGTCATGACACGCTGCTTCCACTGCTTATCACCTCGTTTACATGACGACAGCCGGATGGTCTCTATGTTATCCCCACAAAAGACAAGTGCGGTGACCGCACAGGTTGGTGATGCCGGGGAGCCTGAGAACGAATAGCCCCAAGAGACGTCGCTTGTATTAGGGACCAGTACTAGCGGCGGGAGTTGTATCCTTGCCCTTGTTAAGGGGTTTAGAAAGAACACTGTGACGCCATCTCCTTGGCATTTATATTGGGACATGAGCAGCCAACCCTCCCTACACGAACATATTACGGCACCTGACAAGTCTGGCATCTGGATGGAGTGCGTCATCTTGAGAAATGGATCAATGAGCTTGACACACGATGCTGCTTCGTCGATGCTCGCAAGACACGGTGATCCGTAACGCAACCCATTGTGTGGGAGAATGGAATGGATGGTCGAGTGCCACTTCTTACAAACACGAGCCATGGTGTAACGGTCGATGAAAGGAAAAGGACGCATGATCAGCTCCATGATATCATGTGGAGGGTCAGACCAACGGTCCTCATAATCACATGCAAGCACACACTTACCTGTAATAATATTCAGTTTTAAAACATCAGTTGTAAGGGAAAAAAAATTGATTAATATTGGAAACAAAATTGATTAATATTGAGAACAGTTTTTAAATTTACCTCTGTTATAAAACAGTTTTTAAAAGTCAAGTATTCAATCCGAAAAGGAATTCTTAATAATCAGAAGAAACAAACCAAAAAGAAAAGAAAACCAAAGACAAGCGAACGTATATACTGCCATGGTGCTGCTCTTCATTATTTTGTTGGTTTTCAGCTTCTTTCTTCCTCATCATCCTTGTGCTCATCGCTGAGTTTGCTCTATGCTGAACTCTCTCTCCCCCTCTTTGTCTCTCCCACCGCCGACCGGCGCTTCGCAACAGCAGCAGTAGAACTGTCACCGGCCTGCACCACCGCAGCTGCCGTGGCAGCCCACACCACCGGCACAGTCTGCTGCGCTGCCGTAGCGGCACCACCGCAGCAGCAGCACTACCGCTTGTCCTCGTACTCCGGTGAGTTCCGCGCCTCCTCCTAGCTCTGATACCACAGGAACCCAGCAACCACCCCCCTAAAAAAGGAAAAAAATCCGAGTTTGATCCCTAATCGGAAACCCTAGTCCAAGCCCTGGACTCCTACTTCGGCTAGGGACGCAAGTCGGATCAGAATACCCGGGATCGGATCCGGATTCTCCGCGATCCTTCCCTCATCCGGATCTTATATATGTCGTCTCGTACGAAACCTGTGCCGGTGCTCCGGTCGGTTCCTCTCGAAACCGTAGTCTTCGCCCCTCTTCTTTCTGCTTCTCTCGGAGCGAACCCTGCGGGCTGCGGCAGTAGCAGCGCCGCCACGAGGAAGTCGCCGGAAGCAGCGCCGCCACGAGGACGGTCGACGGAGGCAGCGCCACCACGAGGACGGTCGCTGGTAGTGGCGCCATCTCCTTCTCTCTCCACCCGCAGCCCCACCACGAGCATCATTGCCGGCAGCAACACCGCCACGGCCCACGAGCATCATCGTCGGCAGCAATACCACCACATGGAGGTCCAATCTGCTCTTCCTTATCCTTCTCTCTCCACCTGTTTCCCTCCTCACTTTTTTCTGCTTGGCCCACGCTCGTGATTGCAACGATCTGAACCATCACCCTCCATGAGAAGCATCATGTCCTTGGTTGACTGGTTTTATGGCATGTAGAAGGTCAGATGCTCGATTTCTCCTTCACGTTTCATTTTTTTTTCCTTCTTACCTCAATCTTGTTCCTTGCTTGGTTTTTTTCTAAGATTAAGTTCTTTTATAAGCAAGATGTTTTTCTAGGGTCACCTTTTTTTTTCTGAAGAATTTAATACTTTTTATGCATGATTTCACGGACAATATCTATATGTCAATTTCTTCTTCTTTTTTCCCTGTGTGAATAGATTGCTTCAGCACCAGTCGACCCAATATCCAATATCAGAAGAATTGAGCATTGATAAAATCAAGTTGACGCTTTCGACTTGGGAGGCCATCACGTTGCACATCAAGTCTCGAAGCTTACTGTGACAAGGTCCTTTTTCTCTCTTCTCTAGTTACGATGATGTGTGGTATCCCTTCTATTGCGAATGCTCCTATAGATGTATTTTTCGTATAACGTTGCCTTGGGTAGATGTGAATTTCAATCTGATTATTATTTGTTTGGCATGGAATCATGAGGTAATGTCCAATGTTGACCTTGTTTGACAATACATTTATTCTTCTAGTTATCAGTTCACTTCAAATTTCTGACAGGGGTATCTATCACCAGTATGTTTAGTTATGCCTTGGCTTGCGATTATGATGCATTGAAGGCCCCTCTAATTGGTAAGAGTAAGGATGTTGTATATTTGTGGAAGCTTTCCCAAAAAATTAGCATGAAAATTCATGTCCTTTTTTATGTATCCTCTTCTATCATGACATTAACTAATCTACTTTCCTATTTCTCTTTCTTTTAGTTATTCTGTTAACTATGGTCTAGTGTTGTTTTTTTTCCTTTTTTCTTGTGTGTGTGTGTATAGTCTAGCACATGCTTACAGCCGCATTGAGTTGCAAGATCAAACGCATTAGGGATGATTTGCAGTCTTCGGTGATAAGTTTCTGTCATGAAAGATTTGATTTAGCTGCTAATGTTCAATTTTTGACACCTTATATGTTGTTGAGTAATACTTGCCGCACCATCTGCAGTTGCAGCAGCCATGCAGCGGGCAGCACCAATGACCTAATACAATTTTTTTAAAGAGAAATGTTCTAACTTGGGGCTCACTTGACTGTGCTTCCAAGCCGTCCATCTTGGATCGGATGGCACTAGTCTTGTAAAACTTTCAGGTCATGAATTCATAAGGATTTCATGATTCAAATTGTCCTAAGATGATATGTCCTTGTGTCTCGTTATGTCATCCGATTCCTTTGGTATGTTTGCACCATTTTTGTACTGATTATGTTATTCAAGTGATGTTGGAGACGTCCAATCTGGCTAACTATGATCTAGTATTTGCTAGTCATTGTTAACATTAGTTAAAATAATTAAGAACTACATTTGCTTAAAATAATTAAGAACTACATTATGTCATCTGGTTCTTGCTTGGGCGAGGAACTTCTGTCCCTTGGGTTCCTTGTCGTCATAAGGCTGTCATGATCATCTATCGAGGAGGAGGACTGATAATTTCCCCTTGCTTGCAGGCGTAGGCAAGTGCTCTTCATGGTCTGTTTCTCTTTAATTTGTTGCTAGCTAGCTGCAAGGTGAGAGTGTGTGGAGAGAGAGAGAGAGAATGTCCATGTCTAACTGTCTATGTGTACATAGTCGCACGTGTGCTCACACACCCACACACATATATATATAGAGAGAGGAGTGTGTGAGATAGAGGGCTTCGGCCCCTATGTGTGTCCTGTGCACTGTGTACGCAGTCGCACAGAGAGAGGAAGAGGGAGGGAGAGAGAGATTGAAACCAAGGGCTTCGACCCCCGTGTGTGTCATGTGCACTGTGTACGTAGTCACAGAGAGAGACAGAGAGAGAGAGAGAGAAGAGTGGTCTTACATAGAGGGTTTTGGCCCTATTTGTGTGTGCAATGTGTATGTAGAGAGAGAGAGACTGGAGTGTGTGTGAGAGTGAGATAAGATGGGGCTTTGACCCTTATCTTTGTGAGAGAGAAGGTAGAGCTCAAGGACTCGGGTCTAAGAGAGAGAGAGAGAGCACTAAGAGCCTAAGAGAGAGGGAGGGAGGGGGCTTGGCCGGTCGAACCCTAGAGAGACAGAGAGAGAAGGGGGGAGGGGCCTAAGAGAGAGAGAGAGAGAGAGAGAGAGAGGAGAAAGGGAGGGGCGTCGGCCTTGTTGGGGGGGGGGGGAGAGAGAGAGAGATACCAAACTCACCGGACGGCACCGACGACGATGAAGACAGTGTTGGCAACGATCGGTGTCAGCAGTGGCAGCGGCAGCCAGGAATCACGACAATTGTTGAGGGGGATGAAACCCTAGTAGACCATGGCCGGGAGGGAGGGAATGGGGCACAACAGGGGTCGGGCGAAACAGGCTGGGGGGAGGGGGAACTTATCGTATAGGGTCTTTAATGGGCCAGGCCGAAGCGGGTTCAAGCGCCCTGGGCGGGCCGCTTGGGCTGCTTAAGCAGGTGCCTGGTCCGCCTTTCATGGGGCCATGATAGGCGGCCCAGTGCCTCGCCCCTCTACCTGCTTATGTTGTACGTTTGTACGTTTATGTTGTGTTTGTTTAGCACTTCGTTAATAAATTTTCATTATGGTGGGTTTAATTAGTAGAAATTCTATGAATTTGTTGATTACATCTTTGATTGCTTAATTTTATATCAATTAGGTTGATTTGAAATTATTTGGTTATATTTGAGTGAATGAATGTCAATTTGTATGATTTTAGTTGTGTTTTTGGCATTTTATATAAATATGTGAATTATTTATATATACTTTTAAAAAATATCAGTTGAGGCGACCCCCCTGGTCGCCTTGATCGCCTCATGCCTCTAACTACATAGGAATTCAATGTGAGAAATGGGGACCTTTTAGTCCTTTCTGTTGTAAAATGGAAAGATGTTGCACGGTGAACCATCAAGCCATGCAACCCAACAGGATTGTAATCTAATCAGCAAAGGGTCATGTAGGTCAAAAAACATGCGAAAATTCCCCATACATGCACTTTTGGAATTCTCAATTAAGGAAATAGAGCTAACAAAAAGAGCCAACCATGAGGCTAGCACAGGGATTCCAGTTCACACCTGAAAGTGTTGCGTTCAAAACCATTCAGGGATACCAAACTCCACATGCCACCAGAGGTTCACATGGTTTGCCATGGACTTCATCTTGCTCTGCCCTAGTGGATATTTAGGGGGATCTAAAAGCTTGCGGTCATGCAGCCGAGCCCCATTGGTATAACCCTCTTGGGATGGAGAAGCCTGAGTGTCTCCAAGCAACGTGCAGGGGAAGTTTCCCCTCTCATTTAAACACTCTAAAAAAGGAGTTAAACTTGAGACTGAGGAGCTAAGAATTAATATCATCTCATGGTTCATTCGATTCCAACTTCCTCAAAAGTCGAAACCCAGTACATGCTATCCAAAAAAAATCATCATCTGGTGTCAAGGAATTAACATTGTTGGATTGACTTCAAAAGGACATAAAATTTGCTTGGGTTTAAGACTCGTTCAAGGGTTTCCATGGGATTTGTGGTTACGGAGACATCATGATTCAGTGTGTATTTCTACTGAGAAGTTTGGATGGGAGCCTTTGATACAAAGGATTCAATGAAAATTATCAGTGTGCAAAGCAGTGAATCTGTCATTGGGTGGAATAATTACATTGCTGAAGTCAGTTCTGTCCAAGGATTGCAGAATCAGAGCAGCTCTTTGGATTGACTGGGCTTGATATGATCCAGATCAGAATCAAAATCGGCTGAAGGTCAGCCAATTTTGAACTAATTCTAGTCAATTCAGGTTGATCCCTATTTTTCCCTCCTTTTTAAAATGGGAGGAGGGATCAGATTTTTCCCTTTGAAACTGGAACAGCAATGGTTGTTCCCAATCCAAATCAGCTGAATCAGATCAGAATCAGCTGATCTTGTAAACATGGTTCTGTCCACTATGCATTTACACTTTTTATCAATTTTTCAAAAATTACCTGAAACTGTTAGATGGAAGATAGATAAGATTCAAATAAGATTTATATGGTTGCTCATGAGAAAGCAACAAAAGAATTCCCTTGGTCAAATGGGAAAAAGTTTGTAGGCCATGCAAGAATGGGGGTCCGCATGTGAAGAATCTAGATCTGAAGAACAAAGCTCTGTTACGAGGATGGTTCTGGAATTTGCTGTCAAAGGATTTACATTTGTGAAAAAAAAAGGTTATCCAGCATAAACATTACAAGGGTGTCAATGAATTTTATTTACAGATGGACTATCAAAGTTTAACTAGTTCTATTTAGAGAGGAATTTTATCAGCCAGTCACTGGGTTGAAGAAGGTGTTGATAGTCAAATCGCCAATAGGGAGAACTCTCTGTTCTTGTATGGCAAGTGGATGGCTAATTTACAGATAAGGACTAATTCCCTGGGGTTTTGTATATTGATAGATTGTTATATTGAGCAATGTAATGTTGTGCGGTGAAACATTCAACTTTGGAGAGCTCAAGGAGGGGGGAAAGCATGAGCAGTTTCATTTCTAACTTCTCTCAAGAGCTTCAGATCTATATCAATCAAACATGTCGTACTGCATGGGCAAAAACTAATGGTATGTTTACTCAGAAATCACTTTATCAACTTATGGAAGTGCAGCTACCATTCTATTATAAGTTCAGATATGTTTGGAAGGTGAAGAGTCCTTTAAAGTTAGAGCTCTTATGTGGCCGGTCTTTGAAGAAATGATTATCAAAAAAATGTATCGAAGGGAGTCGAACTCTGATGCTGACACAGTGTGTATATTTTGTGGCTGTATAATTAAGACATTGAACACCTTATGATCTACTGTACTACTAGCCAAGAGGATAGGAGGATGTAGGGAACCCCACAGGCTTTCAATTTTCATCTCATTCTATTGACTAGATGGGAGAATGTTTCTAGAAATGGTTTATCAGCAAGGGAGATGCAACAAAAGAAAGCTTTTAGGGATGATTCGCATGCTATAAGCTGGAGTGTATGGAAGGGACACGATGACACCATATTCCGGAGAAGTAAACCATACATCAAACATGCTTGTTTCCAAGCTATGTCTTGACTCTATAATTGGAGTGCATGTGTCCATTTTTTCTGTTTTTGATTGGGGGAAGGAGGCCAATAATAATTACTTCCAATTGGTGTAGTTTTTTTCTTTGTCTCATGGGAAAGATGAACCTCTCCTCTTCCCTTTAGTTCTGCTACGTCTATTTATTTGCAATAAAATTGGTGGTACAGTCCACACCTTATTTTGAAAAACAAGTGTATATTTCTACCAAAATTTGTTGAGTCCCTTTTTGCCCTTTTGTGGTTGAATGTAGGTTCAAAGGACAAAAAAACATCAAACATCATTATCCATATATTTGTTGAGTGTATTGTTGATTCAATCTATGTTTTGCTAACTATTTTTTAGGAAGTTGTGTGGGGCATGATTTGGTGGTTAATTCTTTAATGGTATGAAGTAAAAAGAGGGAAAAAAAAGGTTTTATAGACAAGAATGACAGTTTGGGCATTAATGTTCAAGCATCATCCTTCATTTTTTGCCCTTAAGATAAAATATTAAGAAGTGTGCGAGGATCTAATTTGCAAGTTCGGTTATAGGAATAGGTTAATTAATGTCTTTTTTTTCAAAAGTAGTTGTGGATTTCAAGAGGTTCCTCCCTTCGACTAAGAAACTAATTACTAGAAGGGATGCAAATCTGACCCCTTTCCCACTTTAAGTGCCAGCATACTACAAAACGAAATAATAAACATAATACAAAGAACCTATTCTGAGATGAAACTGAAAAATAGACTCTAGACACCATGACATCTTAGACGCATAGCTCTCTATAAGTAACAACACCGCTATTTCCCGCTAGTATCCTTCTGACTTCTGGTACCATGCAACAACCGGCCTACTGTTATTGGAGTCAAGATTATTTAGGTAAATTATGTAATTCCCCATTCCCCTTTGATCTATTATATTGTTACAAGGTGCTTCCAATCTGTTACTCATCAATTTACTAAACTGTCCCATTGTTTTGTATTTAATTATGAGGATGGTGGCTTTATGAGTACCTCATTGCTTCAGCAGAACTGACAGAAAGAGGAAGTGGAAAACGAAATAATCAAGATAGTTTATCCTTTCCCTTGTTACCTGGAACTGGTCAGAATCAGCAGCAAAGTCAATCGAAATTGTTCCAGATCAGCAGATCTGTGCCGATTCCAACCAAATTTTAGAACCTTGACCCCAAGGCATGCGCAAAATGAGGCTGAACACATTCATGAATCACTGGTGTGCCTTTGTCTTGGCTTGCTCTCACCCATCATCTTGAACTTCTTGCCAGTCGCCTGTTCTACTGTCTGGGAGAACTGTCTCTCTCTTGACCTCCTTTAACACACCAAATGAACATACCAGTGCTCAAACAATCTCCACTTTCCACAGGTGTACAACACTATGACAGCTCTGCACCAAACCATTTTGCACCCAGCTGCAACCTGGGTGCCAATGTTGATCAAGCATGGTGACCATTTCACATTCGTCGACTACATCAAACTTGCTTTGATCTCTGTAGATGGGTAGGACATAGAACTCTGTGCCAATCCACCTTGGTTATATTCCATCCTTTGGATTCTGTCCAGCTTCATTGCAGGACGGTTTCAGCTCAGTTGTGCCGATCGGTGTAATGACCACTGAACTGATTAACACATCCTTCTAAAAGCTCCAAGTTGTTTGAAGATTAGGGAACCATGGTGGATCAATTACCGGCCCCTTTTTTCTCTTCACCAGATGCTTTGGAACTACTACTTGTTGGTCTAACCTGGACAAAGAGGCATTCCTCACCGAACAAGAAAAACTTCTATGCATGTTCCCTTGCATTGCCATCACACCATAGCATTCCTGCAGGACGCAATGATGTGACCACCTTCTGAGCATCAAAGCACCTATATCCTCTGGTCAAATCCTTGAAACTTCTCTGAAACTCTTGTATTTTGATGCTATGTTATCCCAAATTTTCCATTTTTTCCGTTGTCTCTGCATTGAGATTGCTCTTCACATTTTCACTGTCGCTCTTGTTTGTTCTCATTCAAGAATCAATTTTATAGAAATCATTAGACTATGAATTCAGTTTCACCGGCTATCCTAGCTTTCTTAACAGCTTTCTTCTATTTGCTTATAGGAATTGTTATGGGAACATATCATAAGCAGAACAGTCTCAGAAAGTGACCGAGAAGAGTATGGAAGTTGGTTGGGGGAGTTATGTCCATCATGGTGGACCCACACACATTTGTTTTGACTTGTACTGATTTGAATCCAAGCTTGGGAGGACCAAGGAATTTTGGATCGGATTGGGTCCCTGAATCAGGACCCGCCGATCCCGATCCGAATCGGGATCGGATCGGCCGGAATCGGGACCTGCCGATCCCTATCCGAGTTGGCCAATCCGGATCGGGATCGGCCGATTCTGCATTCCATGGGGAGGACTGCGTTAGTATTAAACATCAGAATGATCAGAAATAGAATACGTTAGATTCTTCTTGATAACTGTAATCTCATCAGCATCATGTCAAGATCATAAACTTTATCCCATCAATTTAAGGTCAATTAGACAAATGATAGTTTTGAATCTCTTCTGCCTAATGTCAACCTTCTAGACAATGGTGCAAAGTATCTATTTAGTGGGTAAAGAACAATGATCTTGGGGTGGCCTGGTGACATAGTAGCCATAGCCACTAATCAAGATCAGACAGCTCTATCTGTTTAAAGAAGGGAAAAAAAAAACAAAGCTGTGCAAAGTGGGTGGGTTGCACAAACATGGATGCACCATCCAATGCACTGACAGTGCCAAGCAGATGCACATGTTCACACTCTGCTTAGCATCTGCCCAGGGTGTCATTTAGTTCTTTTTTCCCCTTTTTGCAGATCAAAGACATCCACTCTTGATCAGATAGCTCTGACTAACTATGTGGGCAGGCCACATCTAATCCCCTGGCTGCATAGTAGCATTACTCTGTGTGTGTATATATATATATAAACAGGATAGGCCTATGATAGGGTGAGCTGGTCCTATTTATTCGATGTCGTCCTCATTATGGGTTTTGGTGAGAAATGGGTTTCCTGGATCAGAGCATGTGGCTCCTCTGCTTCATTTGCTATCCTTGTTAATGGAGAGCTGACCCCCTTTTCTTAAGTGGCAGAGGACTCAGGCAGGTCGACCATTTGTCCCCTTTGCTCCTTGTCATTGTTTCTTAAGTGTTGAGCTGCATGTGGGAGAGAGTAGAACCAGCTGGTTTGATTACAGGTTTTCATTCTGGGGCTCAGAGTAGGTTGATTTCTTATCTCCAATATGTTGATGACACAATCTTATTCTGTTCGAGGGGAGAAGAGCAGGTCTTCCTGATTAGGCTTATTTTGGAGTTGTTAGATGAAGTTACAAGCCTTAGACTTTAAAAAATGTGTTTTGTTTGGTATCAATGTGACGGAAGATTTCTTGAGAAGAGCAACTATTATCTTGGGGTGTCATAGAATCTCTTTCCATATGCCTTATATGGGGTTGCCTTTGTCCTCGAGTTAGATTAAATGTAGTGACTGGCAGCCGATGATACAGAAATTTCATTCTCGGTTGGCTAGTTGGAAGGGGCGTCTCTTGTCCTGTGGAGGAAGGCTGATGCTATGTCAAGCAGTTCTTGATAGTCTGCCGATCTACTACCTATCTTTGTTCAGGATTCTGAGGATTGTGGCCAAACAACTTGAAAGTATTCGGGGGAGATTTTTCTAGGGAGGAGACTCGGACAACCCTAGAAAGGGATTTCATGATATTAGTTGGGGCAGGGTGTGTAGGAGTAAGCAGAATGGTGGGTTGGGCATTAAGAGCATTAGAGATTTCAACTTGGCTCTCCTGTCTAAATGGCTGTGGAAAATCGGGATGGGTCATACTAATTTGTGGACTGAAGTTATCAAAGGAAAGTACTATTCATGGAACATAATATGGGATTTCCAGAGACAGATGGATGGACATGTTTCTCATGTGTGGAAAGGTATTTTGGAGACGACAGATATCATCGTGGTTGCTACTCAAGTGCATGTAGGTGATGGCAAGTCATGCTCGTTTCGGCTTGACAGATGTGCTGGTTTTGTGCTCTCTATCTGGCGTTTCCTAGAATGTTTGTGATTGCTTCTGATCCTGAGGCTTTTGTGGAACAAATGATGGATATAGGGGTATGGACCCCTCGATTTAGAAGAAATTTGTTAGAAGAAGAGTTTGTGGAGCTGGTAGCCCTTATAGGGCTGCTCCAGGGGTACTCGTTGGATGCTTCTCAACTGGACACATTGAATTGGTTATGGAATCATCGAGGTGTTTTCTTGGTCAGATCAGTTTACACTATGATTGTGGATGGGGGATGTAGGATTCCTCTTCTCTTACATATCTGGAAGACCAAGTCCCCTCTAAATGTAAAGTTTTTGGCCTAGAGGATCTCCAACAGGAAGCTTCCTACATCTAACAGATTGGTGTGATGTCCCTCGTACTTGCTCTATGTAGTCAGAGACGAGAGGCGAGCGAGGCAACCAGGGGTTCACCTCAGCCTTAAATGCCTAGGCGATCGCCTAGGCGTTTGAGGCGATGTATTTTCTCTCGGTCATTACCATGAATGAAGAAAATGATAGTATGAAGAAAATAAAGAAAACATCCAAGATAATCATATGTAAGACCTTGAGAAAAAATTGATCATGTCTAACATGTAATGAACAATTTATATGAAGTACTCATGCAAGTAGTGCATGGTCTTAAAAATCATAAAAAATAAGATAAAATGTAGCAACGTCTAAGAAAATAGGAAGAAAAAAAATGTGACAACATGTAAGAGAAAAAGGCTATTGGACATTGTTAAAAGAGGCACTAGTTATTGGAATAATTAAGAATAAGTAAAAAAGAAGCAAGTATTTGGCATAGACCTCCTAGGCAAGTGTCTAAGTGAGTGAGGCAAACATGAGGCGAGGCGAGGCGTTCCTAGCTCGCCCCAACCTAGTTCATCGGCTAGGCGAGCGAGGCGATCGCCTTTGATAACATAGCACTTGCTGCCTTTGTGGGGAGGAGAATGAAGGGATTGATCACCTCTGAGCAATGCTGATTCTCGTCTAAGATTTGGTCCTCCTTGTTTTAGAAGTTTCATGTGGTTAAGGACATTCAGTGTTATGTGGTTGACTTGGTGAGCGAGTGAGCCTGCCACTTGTCCCGGAAAGGGGATAGGCTCATATGGTTGATGGTTCTTCATGCTACTCTACGTCCCTGTTTGATTGCGGGTTAGCCCACGAATAACCTGGGTTATCACAGTTTGAGCCCGTTTTGTGGTTTGATTGCGGGATTAACTTACCCGGACTAAAAATGGGCTAAACGGGTGCTTACCCAACATTAGCCCGGGCTAACGTATCCTACCCTAGGGGTGGGATAGAAAGGGTTAGCCCGCGGAGTTAATGCTCCATTTAAATATTATTAATTATTAATGAATGTTAAGTAATAAATGTTAATTATTAGTAATAATATTAACAAATATTATTTTGATTACTAAATATTAATAAATGTCAATTCATATTATTAATATTAATATATTAATAAAGATTAGTGTGATTATTAAATGTTAGTCAACATTATTTTCATTATCATCATCAAAGCCTTATCCCATTTATTTGGGGTCAGCTATATGAATCATGTCTTGATATCTTAATCTATCAAATGCCATTAGTTAACATTATTTTGATTAACTAATATTAGTTAACGTTAATCATAGTTAATTATTTTGATTAATATTATTATGCTGCATTTACTGATCAAAAATTTGATTAAAATTATAAAATATTAATAAATATTTAAATAAATTAATTATTAATATATGAAACACACTTAATAATTATGTGGAGAGATAATGATGAAATTTATTATATATATTTTTTAGTAATGAAATTTATTCATATAAATTATTTAAATCATAATTTTGTTATTAAATAAGATACATTTAAGAGTATTTAAGTGATATAAAATTCATCTAAATAATCATAATTTGAATATGATTGGTTCAAAATACACATACGATAAATTAAAATATGTATTAACTTAAAAAATATTTAAATGGAGATTCTATGTACCTATCCTAGACTAACCTCCACTTTGAAATAAGAGCTATCTATCCCCGGAATAGCCAAAAGTGGAATAAATCAGGGCTAACTTAATCGGGCTCCGTAGCTAACCCGGGTTATCCCTATCCCTATCCCGCGATCAAATAGGGACTATAGGCTTTATGGACAGAGAGAAACAAAAGGATTTTTAGAAGGGAGGCTACTTCTCAGGGCAGCATTTTGTCATTTGTCTATAGCACGGTGAAGGAATGGATGTTAGTTAGGTGTAGAGATCATGCGGTCAATTCTTCCTTTTTGCCCTTTTGGAAGATCACATGTGATTCACCACCTTGGTGTTTTGTAGAGTGAGGTTGAGTTTTTTGTTCTACACTTGTAAATTCTATTTTGTTATATAATATAGTAGTACCATCCACTTAAAAAAAAACAAATAAAACCTCAAGAGATGGGAACAAGTAGGCAAGGTTTGCCATCTCATATCGTGGCTTTGCCTTAGGAGGGTTTGAGAGAAGAGATCTCAGTAAAATCTGAGGAGATCAGGAAAAAATCTTGGGACATATATGTATGATAACAATACTATATATGCACATGTATATCATATATACATATGTGTGATATACACATACATGCAAGAAATGTTATATCGGACCTCGACATCATCTCAAAGGGCCAAAGAGAAGAGATCTTAGAGAGAGAATGACAGCCAAGCATGATCATCTTATACTTTTCAACAAAAAAAAACTTTTAAATTTTATGTATGTAGCCATTCAATATGATTAAATTAATATAGTATTAAATAGAAGAATGCAAAATATATGTTTACGCATATATAAGGATTGTTTTCTTGAATCTCAATTGCCATTTAAATGTGTTAGAAAACTTCTAATTAGTCATCACATTCCCTCCTTTATCGGCTTTCTCATCTTCTCCTCCCCCTCTTCTCCTCCGACTCCTTTCCATTGCCCTTCCTCTATATCGCTTTATTCTTGATCTCGATCAAGCTTCATTTTAGGACCCTTGGAGGATAATTGAATATTTAAAATCTTATGATATTTTTATTTTTTTTAACATGGGGATGGGGTAGAAAAGGTTGTGCAGTCTGAGCACACCGGCCACACTATATATATACACACACACACACACACATTGTACAGTGGAGACAGACTTTAGATGAAGATCTAAAGGTTTTAATTTTTTTTAGAAAAATCATGCGCGGAAGAACAGTTCCATGCGGAACTGTTCTGTGCGGCGCAAAACCTACGCGTAAAAACCGTGCGTGCGGAACTACTCCACACGAGACACGGAGCCTGCGTAGTGTTCCACACGTATAATGTGGCCGTCCAATCTTTTGATTTGGACGGTCTTTTTATTTTATTTTTTAGTTTTTTTAGTTTTCCCTCTCTCTCCTCATATCCCACCGCTCTTGTGAATTTTGGCGCCGAAGGCACCACAATACTAATTTTTTTTTTTATATTTGATCAAATCTAAGGGATAAAACAAGTGTATGGTGGAACGATACCGACTACCTTCACCGTACAGTAGCACTACTTTATGTATATGTATATATAACCGTCCATCGAGTACTTGCAAACAAGGTTCGTCGACTCGAAGAGACCGACTCAGATCTCCCATGATCCAGTACGAGTCGGGTCGACTCACGTAGACTAGACCGAGTCACATGGAAAAGATCTCTCAAATCGTACAAACTCGATCAAGCCGTACTGACTCCGATTCGCCTGATGTGGTACAAGTTGCCCGAGGTGGCACGAGTCGATCCAGTACGGCAAACCATGCTTGCAAATTCATTTTTCAAAAAATTATAAAAAATATTCAAAAATAGAAAATTTGTTAGATTACCCTTAAGGTTGTTCCCGTCCTCTGAGGTTTTAGTATTCATCAGTAATTTACTCGCACCCGAGTGGACAGTTACAATCAATTTGAATATAATCCAACAGTAAAAATTAAGTTCCAAGGGATAATTGAATATTTAGAATTTTATACTAATTTTTTTTCAACACAAGGGTGGGACCCAAACGTACTGAGCGACCAGGTTGCACAGAAAGCCTTGGTTGCACAGTAGCATTCCTCTCTCTCTCTCTCTCTCTCTCTCTCTCTCTCTATATATATATATATATATATATATATATATATAATAGTGCTTCAATCCTTTTACTTCTTTGAAAATCATAAGACTGCATCTTCCAACAAAAAAAGGGAGGAAGAAGAACAGAACCATCCTGCTGCATTTTCCGTTGTCCCAGCTGCACAACACTTCCTCAAGTGAGAGATATCCCCGTAAAAAGTGTCTCTCCGAGGATTCCAATCTAGCATACTGTTTGAAGCTATGGTAGCATCTTTCAAGAATCCTCCCATTTTTGGTTTCTAGTAACTGCTCTCTCAAATGACTTGAACTCTCTTCCTCCCTGTCCACTTTCTCTATAACTTATATGTATGCCTCCTTGTTGTGGGTTAATATGATTCATTGTAGCCTCTTGGTCACCTTGAAATGGGGAAAAGAAAAGTGATATATCTGGTCAGCATACCTTTACATTCTCACATACATTTGATTCCGCTATATTTCGATGTACCAGGCTTACTTCTATTTTCACACTATAAACCATAGGGAGTTTGATCTTTTGCTGTTCTCCAGGAGCGAAGGTCAGTGTCATTAGGGTACTGATAGTGAGAGGTACGATACATCACGTACCACAGTCCATCGTGCAAAAAAAAAGTGTTTCTTCTCATAAAAGTAGAAAAAGATATTTGGTCACTAACACTTGGTAGATGTATCATCTTTTGATTGATAGAAAATTTTAAAAAAAGTCTAAAAAGAAAACATTGTCCATCTGTACAGGGAGGCTAAAAGGTCTACATTTGATGGGATTTTCCTTAACAGGTGTTCAAATAGGCTTGTACAATGTGAATACTTGGCTTGGATGACTCCAATCAAAATTTAGTAGCTCCTAATCTCGGCTCGTTCGGGACTTGTTTAGCCAGTTGTGAACCAATTTAGTTTCTTGTTTTGGTTCTGTGATCTGATGTTAGAATAGAAGCAACAGATGAGGTGCTTGGAGAGTGGACTAAGACAAAGAAGAGAGTAATTTTAGTTTTCCCAATTTAGTTCGAGTAGGCCATTTCCTTGGTCCCAATTAACCATCATTTTAGTTGTCCCAACTTTCTGATTGAATTGCCTGGAAACTGATTCCGCATGCCCTTCAACAGGCCAGAAAACAACTGAGCACGAGAATGGATTAAGCCATGAAATAGTATTTTTTTAATTTCAATGTGTTGGTCAGAATAGATCAATCAGAAGAATTAATTGTTGCAGGTATCCAGAAGAGAGTTTAGCAACACAGAATGTTGAAAATGTTGGTCCAAAAGATGTCCCCAATATCATCATGATTTGTCTCTTAGCTAATTTCCATCCCCTTTTGTCAATTCTCAAACTTGACTACATTAAAAAAAATGTTTTTGTTTTGCTTGCATCCACATGAATATGTTGTATAATAGATATATGCTAGATCATAACTCAAGTCTATGATTCTATGAAAACAGGAAAATTAATGAAATTGAATTTTTTCTGTTACTGAGCTAAGTGGCCTCAATTTACTGATGGAGGGGTAAAAGATGTTTCACCATAAATGTTTGCATGTCTATGTATGACCTTTTCTCGAGTGATGGCCCTAAGAAAAAGTGAAAAACTATATTTTGGGCATTGCTGACTAGAATCTAAAATATAAATATCTTCTCCCTTCCACTGTCTTTTGACTTAACTTTCTAATTGTCACATTTCTTCCTCCTGTATCAGGTGAAAGGTCCATCTGGTGAACAAATTCACGACTCTCGTGACAAAACAACTGAAAAGTTCGAATTCACAGTTCATAAGAAGGGACTTCACCGCTTCTGCTTCACTAACAAGTCTCCCTACCATGAAACTATTGACTTTGATGTACATGTTGGCCACTTTTCACACTTTGATCAACATGCAAAAGATGGTAATCCATGATCGTTCTTCAATTATTTAAATTATTTTAATGGAAACAGAATTTTTTTTTAATTTATCAATGTATCTGCAGAACATTTTGCTCCTCTCTTTGAGCAAATCGGGAAGCTAGAGGAAGCTCTGTACAACATACAGTTTGAACAGCATTGGCTGGAGGCTCAAACTGACCGTCAAGCACTGGGTATGTGTTTTTATTTGGACGAAGATGTGCAAGTTACTAGAATTCTTGATGGCCTTGATGCTACTGCCATATAAACTAATCAAGACTTTCAATTTTCTTCATCGCTCTTTCATTCCAAGATATAACATAGTGGATCTATGACAATCAACTTGAAATATAATTTATCAGCTTCCTGACTTTAGTCATGCCACTTTTGGGGCTGTTGGATACTTATCTTAGAATCAATTTGCTTGAGATGATGAGCATGCTTAACAGAACTCCTTTGGCAGTTAAAAAGTGCTGTTGGAATTGTTAATTTATCAGCCCAAGGACTTGTAATGAATCGTCCACTGCAGTGTGGTGATTACATTAAATTTTGACTAGGCTTGCAGAAAGCTGACTGCCTTCTGGAGGTGGACCTGTCTGTCAATATCCTCATCTAGCATCTTTCAAAACTTGAGGGGTACTTTTCAGGATTTTTTCCCTGGTTGCATGATCATCGGCTGTGCAACTGATATGTGTGTGCGTGTGTTCTCATCACCAACTGGTCTCATGGGAGTTCAGACGACCTCCAAATTAACATTAACCATTATGCCACCTTATAAAACGTTTAGGTTGGACAGGCAGCAGAATGTAAGGCTTCAGCAAATCATTGGAATCTTGCAGGTCCAGCGGACCTTAGACTTACTGTATATGGGCGGGTAAGGGCTTTGAAGGAGCATCAGTTTTTCTAATGTATTCATAGTCTTCACAGCAGTTCATAACAAAGAAAATGAAAGATCTACAGAACTCGATTAGATATGAGCATTTTATAATTTCACTCTTTTGTGTTTTCTCTCCATTTGAAAGTAAGCAGCATTAAAATAACATTCTAAAAACTGATTGATGCAGTGAATGAAGGGATGAGCAGAAGGGCAGTCCATAAAGCTCTTTTTGAATCAGCAGCACTTATTGGAGCTAGTGTTCTTCAAGTCTATCTCCTACGCCGACTTTTTGAGCGAAAGCTGGGTACTTCAAGGGTTTAGTTTTTCTCCTTAATTATGTAAACTTCAGATGCTGGTACTTAAAACTACTTTCGGCAGCATCGTGACATCAAAGGTTAGAATTCTTAAGCTTTCAGATTTGTGCTGGGCTTCATAAACTGGGAAATTATGTACATTAAATCTTGATTTTTTTTGGATGGTCGACAAATTTTCAGTCCTTTCGACAGTTTGTGCTAGACACTTTTTCTTCATTTCCTTTTTATTTTAGTTCGAAGGATGAAAGGAACTTGATGGAGAAACGATGTCTCTTTGTCATGGTAGAAGATCACTGACTTTTTGTGCTTGCTTAATAATATTAGTGGAACATTCTATACTACGAAGGCGCACCCCCTGCAGATGGAATGTTATGGTTGCCGACAGTGTTTTAGGATTTGGTGGTTCAGTCCCATGCCTGGATTAGTTTTAACTAAGTGCATTTCTTTAGGTGGATTTGATTCGGTGTCACCATACTTGGATTAGTTTTCACTGTGTATTTCTTTTCTAATTCCTCATTCGTGTGTGATCAGTTTGATTATCGAGGATTGTCTATACTTATATTCAACTGAGCGTAACTTGTTTGACCCTTGACTGACTTTTGATCTAAGTGGGCATGTTTGAGCGTAGGGATGTAACTTTGGGTGGGTTGGGTTATGTGGTAATTTGAGATCAACTTAAATTCAAAATAGTCCAGTGCAGTCCAAATTCAACTCAGATTTAATTTAAATTTAGTAGGTCAACCACCAGCTAAAATCTTTGAATATGTTGTTCCGTCCGTCTCCCTCCTTTTGGTGATGGCTAAGCCAATGTTTGGATTGAACTTAGAATGTGATTTTGACCTTAGTAAAAGTGGCAGTTCTAATGTGTTACGTCTTTTGCTCTGGTTTCAAGTTATCATTCGCGTTTGATGATGCTCTTATGTAGTGCAAAATCCGTACGAGGAGAACTAGGCCAGTTTTTGGGAGACAGACAATCCAGAATTTGGAGATCTCCTACGTCTGACGTCTACCGAGCAAATTTGTCGATTACTTCATCTTGGATTATCAGATTCAGTTACTGGTACCATCTATTTTACGGCCCTCTTTGATAAGTGGATCATACGGGATTAGTTATGTTTATATCAGAAAAAGTGGCATTTTGATGCAAATAAATGTGTCTTTCAAAATTATAATGATAACTTGAATAAGTCATTCTATTATTGAAAGTTTATTCGGTCATCAGAGACGGCTTTGTCAGAACTTTTACAAGAATGCTTACGACTATATGTCTCAAGCCAAGTTTGTAACCGAACCTTTCTCACTTAACCCTCTCTGCCTCCGCCCCATCTCCATCTCAGCTTTGTAGGGAACTCCTACCCCCTCCCCCCAATCTCCCTTGGGAGGATCAGTCTCTTTTTTAGGAGCATTTTGCGGGTACTTACCTGAAATCATCCTCCCTTTGGGAGGTTTCTTTGTTTCATGTTCTAGTTTTTCTATGTCCATTGTGCAGGGTCATCTTTGTTTTAAACCTTTTGTTATCTTAAAGATCTTGGGTAGGTCACATTTTATCTTCCCCATCTCGGTTCCTCATTCCTTTTGCGATCGGTTGTTGTTGTTGTCTTGCATCGATAACTCTCACGGTTGGCTTCTCCATCTATGAAGTTCTCCATATGTTCGCCTTCCGATCGTCGTTTATCACGGCTTTTAGCCGTATCATATAGAGCTCTTTCGAAGATGCAAATTTATTATGTTGCAATCATTGTTGGGTACCATTATCAAGGAGATCTCGGCCTATCTGCACGGCTTCTACACACCTCCTCTCGGAAGTGTGTTCTACGAGATCTCTCTTATTGCGGATCTTACTGTCTCTTGGATGGTGCAGTCCTGGCCAATCTAAGGAGGAAGCCTCCAACGTGGGATGCAACTTCTTCAAACCCTAAACTTTAATAATGTATTGCTCTGCCGGCCGTATGCAAGAGTTTGATCTCTACAGTGAAGGTTTCTTTGTCATATCTATATTACACTTTGTTCTTTGGAGGAATGGGCATGGGTACGGGCTGCGTATGATTTTTGTAATGGGCGTTTACTTTAGTCTTGTTGAATGTATCATGTTTAATTTAATGCAATGAGATGACTTTGTCTATTGCCCCAAAAAAGAGAGAGAATGCATATGACTAATTCTTAATTAAGAGTATTGGTTATTAAGGAAGGCATATGGGACTTTTTACATGAATAACAATAATTCATTCTTATTTATTTTAAAAAGTTTCTTAAAATAATAATATCATAAATATTATCCTTAAAGAGAGAAAATGCCATAATTACTGTCTTAGATGCTACTTTATTTGTGAATTGCCTGGCACAAGGGATCTTCATATTAACATAGAAAAGGGCAAAAGTGATATCTTATTTAAAATTTAAAGAGTATCTTTACATAAATGATCTTTTGTCTTTTGGAGGGAAATACATTTTTCCTGTTTGGGGATGACTTTTCTCTTTCTTTCATCAAGAATCAACTACGATAAACCATGCCTGGGTTGTTAGGAGGACGTGTGCGTTGAGACATGTTTACCATCGGTTTTTTGTAAGTTTATTGAAAGCTATGGTCATTTTAAATCTTCGGTGCTAAGGATTATATATTTTCCTACTTAGTCAGAGCTTTTTATTTTGATACTAATCTGTTTAGAGTACAAAAATATTAATATAGAGTACAAAAATACTAATCGTTCTTTCTCCAGACCCTACAAATGGTGGGAGTCCCGTGCACTGGATACGTCCTTTTTTTTGTATAAGAAGAGATAAGAAGAATGGAAGGTTGCAGCAAGAGGGAGAGTTAGGGAATGAAGGAGGAGAATGTGGACTCGAAACCTAAATTGATCACATAAAAATTTGCCTGTATTGTGTTTCTTATAATAATAAATTCCGATATTTGAAATATGAAAATCAATGGAACACAATCAAATATGTACCGTTAGTAGTAACGTCAAATTTTCATGCGTCCTAGATAGTTAGATGTAGATATATTATATACACATATATCGTATATAATAGTAAGGTCATTTCATTGTGGTCTAAAGGTCATAGATTCAAAATTGAAAACTGATCTCTTTATAGAAGGGTCTTACTCAAAATTTAAATTAAATTATACTTAAATATATTTTTATCATATTACTAGTTCTAAACCCGTGCGGTGCATGATATTTGTTTGAATTTGTTTAAAAAAATTTAAATTTAATTTTAAGATAAAAAAATTCATATTGATTTAAATAACTTTATTTTAATACAAAAATTAAAAATATGTATTAATACATGCATAATACTATTAATTAAATTTATTTGTCATATTAGTATTTTTAAATCACCTAAATAAAATTACTAATCTAAAAAACATTCATGTGATAAATTTAATATAACCAACATCATTGTTCAGTAAAGTTTTCAACTTAATATAGTTCAAATTTAAATACAACAAAAATGGCAAATTATGGATACTTAAGAATATATATTTAAAAAGTATACTTTAGATTAATATTTTTCCTTAAATATTTAATATGATAATTATATCTTAATTAAAATACAGTTACAAGATAAAATTAATTCTTTAACTATTATATAATTAATATGATAATTAAATTAACTTGCTTCAAATACAGATACTCGTGATTGTTAATATGTTAATTGAAGATGAGATTTACATAAAGTAAAATTGACTATTTTCTGTCTCATCATTTTAAAATTATTTAAATTTTGTGATTAAAATGACAAATTTATGATATTAAGACTTTTTTGATACTTGAGAATGTATTTATTTTGGTATAAAAATTTTTGATAATAAATTCACATGTTTCAAACGTAAATAATCATTTTAAAAGAGAAATGATAAAATTTCAACTAAAATGACAAATTCTTGATACTAAAGAATAACTGAATCAAAAAGGAACAATGGTTGCAAGAACAGTTGAAATAGCATATATATTCTTGTGTATGAATAACGTATAAAGGTTAAAAACCTCAAGATTTAATCATGATGTAAATATAGAAGTCATTTTTCAAAATTCACAACCATTACATTTTATTGATATTTAAAATTTTGAGGTTGTTGCTCAAAAGTAGAATCGACTATTTTCTATCCGATCATTTTAAAATTAATGATATTAAAAATTTTCAGCTAAAATGATAAATTTATGATATTTAAGTATTTTTTGGATACTTAAGAATACATTTATTTTCAGCTAAAATGACAAATTCTTGATACTTAACAATATATACTTAAAAAGTATACTTTACATTAATATTTTGCAACATTCAACTATACTTTAGAAAGCTATAATACATTTTAGTTATTAACTAATTAATATATTTATTATATTATATAATTAAACATTAATGACTAAACAATTTAAGTGACAAATTCATGATATTTAAATTTTTTTGATACTTAACGATATATTTCAAAATAGTAAATTCATTTAAATATTTATTTTGATATAAAATTTTATAATAAATTCACTTTTATTTATTGTTTTAATGTTTTAACTATCAATTGATATTTATTGTCAATATCAATATACTTTCAACGTGGTTAAATATATATTTTGATGCAATCTTTTTATGAAGCATAAATTCATGATATTTAAGTAGTTTTTAAAGAATATAATAGATAAATTCACTTTTATTCATTGCTTTAATATTTTGATTATTCATTAATGTTCGTCATAGATATATGAATTGAGGGTGAGATTTATATATAGGAACTGACTATTTTCTGTCTAATCGTTTTAAAGGAAATATTTCAAAATTTAAATTAAAATTAACATTTCAAATCACTTAAATATTTAAGATAGTAATTATATGTTAATTATTAATTAACTAAAATACTCATAAAAGGTATAATCTTTTAAATGATTACATGATTAATATGTTAATGACATTTTAATCATATTTTGACCAAATTGTTCAGGGAAAATTCTTAAAACATCTAAATATGTAATTTAAAAACAATGGCTTCTCTAGTTAGTTGGCAATTTCTTAATATAGTGCCCTTGGACTCCATTAATCATGATTTAATTGCTAAAAATGTAAGTCCAAAATTCAAACCCATCAGGGTTACTAATTTTTTCTTCTGCATCGTTATTATTAATTTCTTCTCTCCCACTCTTCCGGCCCACTAAGTACTCCTATTTCCTCTCCTCCCCCCATTAATTACTTAATAATTAAGGAGATCACGTAATCTTCAGAGAGAGACATTTGGAAATAGGAAAGATTGCATTAAGTTTGGCCTTCTCTCCTAATAATTACTCCTATTCCACCTCATTAATTATCCAGTAATCAAGAAAATCACGTACTCTCCCATTGAAAGAATTTAAGAATAAGAAAAGTATATAGAGACATATGAACCCCTATATTTTCCTTGTAATAGAGACATAAGTATACACAAATCCATTCTGTCTACTTAGGTGATAATTTTAGATATAAATTGATTTTTCAGTATATACAAATCCATTCTACCTACTTAGGTGATAATTTTAGATATAAGTTAATTTTTCAGAAAAATAATCTCACAGACTTGAAGACAATCGCATAAGTCGTGCACATCTATGACCGAACAACAGGGGGTCTGACTCAGCTAATCCCCAAGTTCTCCTTGGTGGGTTTGTGTGAGGACTGTGTCAGCTCAACACATCAGCATCAGCTCTGCCATCATTCCCTAAATAGAAACTCTAACTTGGTGAAAGCCAAAATATTCTTTTTTTTTTCAAGACTGAATTTTAGGACGGACGGCCTCGCATGTTTTCACGTAGACTCAACAATTTAAAATTTTGAATTTCAATGAACAGCAAAAACATTCTTAATGGACTGAGTATAATAATAATTTGTGATTAAAAAAGTATTTTAAATTGCTAACACATGGAAATGTGTGAGACAGATCTAAAACATAAGAAAAAATGGTGCAGGCACCACGTGAGGTACAGATTCTTCGCCGTTCAACACTGAAAAAATATAAAATCGACATCGGCTTCCGTTCCGGGATTTGAACCCGGGTCCGTCTGGGTGAAAGCCAGATATCATAGCCGGAGTAGACGACAACGGATTGATGTCTAGAAGATGCTGGATCATTATTTCCTACTTTTTTTCTCTCTCGCACGCACGCTCACACACACACACATCTTAGCAAACATGATATAGTCATTATGTATTCTTGTCTACTCTATATAAGTGGTGCAAAATGTGGGATCAGTTCTAACATGGATCAATGTCAAATATTTACTCCAAAAATATACATGCAAACACGAGATATTTCCTCTGCTTAGGACTTATCCTTTGTACTGAAGTAGTTACGAACATACCTGATACTACTGTTTCTGTTATCATGTGTGTTACGAACACACATGATATTAATGAAGTAATTACTCCTATTCCTCCTCATTAGTTATCCAGAAGGAAATCACGAACTCATTACCTGTATACACAACTGCTTATTAGCTGAGCCCGTAGCCATCATACTGATGGAGTGGCGGAGGATGCGGGGGCGGAGGCGGACGTGGAGGGGATCTCCGAAGTCGGTGCGGAGGGGGACGCGGAGGGGATCTCCGATGACGGTGCGGAGGCGGAGGCGGACGCGGATGACGGTGCGGAGGCGGACGCGGATGATGATGCGGAGGGGATCTCCGAAGTCGGTGCGGAGGGGGACGCGGAGGGGATCTCCGAAGTCGGTGCGGAGGCGGACGCGGATGACGGTGCGGAGGCGGACGCGGACGCAGATGATGATGCGGAGGCGGACGCGGATGACGGTGCGGAGGCGGACGCGGATTGTACCATCGGCGCCGGCAGAGGCGCCGGAAGCACGAGCCTACCAGGGTTTATAGTTCTTCTGTCATTCCATGGGAAAGGATGCTTAGGCTTACGCTTGGGCATCGCAGAGGAGGAGAGAGGAACTGGTTAGAGAGTGAGGCGGGGAGAAGGAGAAGAGAGGCGGGAAGAAGGAGACTGGCCAGAGGAAGCACTGATGGCTTTTATGGCACCGCCGTTCGGCGTGGGCGTGGGCGTGGGAAGAGGGTAGCAGAGGAAACTGGGCGGGAAAATAGGCTAGGCGTGGGAGAGGGGAGAGGTGTGTGTGAGAGGTGTGACCGTGGGGCTTGTGGGCCATTCTGTTGATTAATCGTACAAAGTTTGGGAAATTGCTGCAGCATTTGGTAAATGAGATAAGGTCATGACTCAGCTAACCCCAGTTCAGCGGGTAATTGATCTCCCCAAGTTCTCCTAGGTGCACAGGCACCACGTTTTCAAAATAAGGTACAGATTCTGCATCGTTCAAAACTGAAAAAATATTAACTGAGAACGCTTCTCGTAGCCGGGATTTAAACCCGGGTCGCCTGGATGAAAACCAAGTATGTTAACCGGACTGGACGTCAACGGATTGGTGAGTCGAAGGGAGTACACTTATACACTTTCCTTTCCACCCTTTCTATCTCATCTTAGCTGTTGGACTACATGAATTTTGATGTATGTAACAATTCTGTGGCATAATAATCTAAGATCTTTTGTATATGTATTTCACGTCTGTTCAAAGTATTGAAACATCTGTATGTAACCACTTGGAATATGTAGTCCCTGGAAGAAGGTAGCTATTACGTTTTAAGCATATAGTTATTGGAAAAGGAAGGCTATTACATTTTAAACATGATATTTCATGATAGAATATTAAGTCATTATGTATTCTTGTCTACTCTATATAAGTGGTGCAAAATGTGGGATCAGTTCTAGCATGGGTCAATGTCAAATATTTACTCCAAAATCTACATGCAAACATGAGAGAATATTTCCTCTGCTTAGGACTTAATTAATGCCGGTGCCTTTGTACTGAAGTAGTTACGAACACACATGATACTACTGTTTCTGTTATCTTATTGCTGCCACCTATCCCAGAGCAGGTAAAATTTATGTAAGGGCTATTCGTAATCTTCCCTTTCTTCATTGTATTCTTTCTGGTATTAACAGGAAATTTAGTAAACAACTTGGAGCTTTAGTACGACACGGTAAATGCTATTTTTATTGGGCTGATCTTAAGGAGATGAACTGGGCCCTTATTGGATTTGGTTGATGGCCCCTTAGGGGTTTAGGAAAACTATTTATTTCTTCAGGAAAGGAAAATTTTTCTTTCCGGACTGAAGACCATTCTGAGAATCAAAAAACATAATTATCTGTGGTTAGGGGTTATTCAGAAGAGTCAAAGCTCATGTGGGTGGTTAATGTGAAATATAAACCATTCCTTGGAGAGGGAGAGAAGCTTGATTTTTTTCATGGCAAGAAAATTTTCGAAGTAGGAAAATTTTTGCGATAATTTTCATAACTAGGGAGTAAAAAGTTCTCTGTTTATTTTTTCAAACTCCTAATCCAAAGGAAACTAATTTTTCCGGAAAGTAAACTTTTTTACTTTTATTATTAATTTAATTGTATTTTAATAGATATTGAAATATTTGTAAAATCACTTAAATCTCTCATTAGCGTTTCCAAACGCTGCCCAAACGTTGTCATCCGAGTTTTCGCTACATGGGCAGTTGTGCTCCATTCCGATGGCGTCGCGCAGAGGTAAGAGCACGAGAGGGAGGGTTTTCTTGATGGCGGGAGGATGGCAAGGACCCTTCTCCTGCTGACGCCTTGCAGGGCTCTATCCACCTCCTCCTCCCCCATGCTCATGCGCAAGGTTCTCGCCTCCATCGCCCGTTCCCATCCCCTACCCAGAGCCATCCCCGTCCAGCTCTCCAGGCCCCCCTAGGGCGAACTCTGGGTGCCGTCTCATGGCGTCCTCCTGCAGAACCGAGGGCTCCCGAAGGGGTCCCTACGTCCCGTTGCGCTCCGCCATGGCGGACAAGGTTGGTGTTCACGTCTTTCGGCTTTTCTTGTCTTTTTAGCTTCATTCGAGAGCGCATCGGAAGCACTGTGTGATCTCAAGGTCGCCAACTTTCGTGGTCTTTTTGGTGCTTCTCGGGTGAAGGAGGATTTTTGTTGCATTTAGAGAGCAATTTTATGCCGTTGGACTTCCACTTTCCGATGAGCTGGAGGCTCAATTTCTAATGGAAGGATATTTCAAACATTCTTCCCAGTTAATCTGTGTGTTCATCGTAAGACAACGTGCACAAAAGCAAGCGAATCTTGTTTAAGTTATTGTCGGTGCGTAGGATCGCATCTACATGACTCTAATGGATGGCACTTTGACGTTACCATGATTTCTGTTCATATTTAGTTGGATGCCTATCTGGATGGGGATATATCGTCTTTTGAGAAGATGATTAGTGGAACTTTGGCATAGCTCATTTAGGTGATAAATCAATCAATAATTTAGGGCCACTTGCTTCATTGACTTAGGGTGCCTTTCGTTTTACAAATCTTTCCGATCTTATTATGAGTTGTGTCTTAAAAGTCCTTATGCCTTTCCAATCTTGGAAGATGTTCTCAATGTTTACAATTACTTTCTTGATTCAACTTTTATTTTCTGTCCTCCTTACTTGACATCGTTTACGTCTTTATTTTGACACAACTTTTTCCTTCTTTCGATCAAAAAGGATAATAAAGATAACAACTAAATATTATTTGGCTGAGGGTGTAGTTGAAAGTAAATGTTTTAGAGCTTCCCTATTTTTAGAATTTAGTATGGAAGTAGCACTTCTTCGCCAGATGTAGAGTTTAAAATACTCTACCTAGATTTGAGAGGGTTTTGTAGACAACTAGGGTTCAAACTGGGAAACTTGGAGACAAGGCATTTATAGGGTGAAGGGAAATAGATTCTAGGACTGATGATGCAATGTCTCCTTGAGAAGAGATTCCCCATATTGTATGGTACATTTTATGGCTTTAATGGGGATCAGAGAAAGATAGCAACTTTACAGCCAGTTCAGCTAATCCTCATACTGCAGATCGAAGATTGAGGCAACCCATGACTTCACAGCTTTGGACTCCAAAGGTGAAGATTTTGGTTTGGAGGATTTCACATGGAAGACTTTCTACAAGTGAGATAGCCTAGCTCAATTTGAGATTAGGATGACCTGCTGCTTGTGTGGGGAGTGGGAGGGGACCTCTGATCATTTATTCGTTGATTGCTCCTCCTCTCAGGAGCTATGGCTGCAAGTTTCTGGAAGGTGGGCTACTACTTTCTTCCCGACATGATGGTAAAGCTGATCTCAGAATGGAATGGTACTGAAAGCGGATTCTCAAGAGTTGACCAAAAGGTTTGATGGTTCATTTTGCATGCAAACCCATAAGCCTTTATCCTCTCTCTTTTTTTGTTGGGGGGGGGTGGGGGGGTGGGGTTGGACTTTTGTTGGACTGGGGGGATATCTATTTTCACTTACGAGTGTAGAGTCTTGGTTGGACTCAGTGACTCGTAGTTGTGTCGCATGATATGCTTCGAGTCAATAATTCCAAATCATATGCCGTTGATCACATACGTCAAAAATAGATCAACTAATCCTAACCAATTTCTATAACAATTTGATTACTTTTGAAGTGGGGAAAAGTGATCTTGTCAGCCTTCAGAAGGTGTACAGTACTATGGTGTGGAACTGTGGATGAATGCCTTTAGCAACCTCCTTTCAAAATTTGTGTATCATTTCCTTGTAAAACTGGCATTGGATAGCTTGGAAAATTAGTTCACTTGCGCTCTGATGTTCAGGAGGAATTTGAATGGTAGGAAAGTAGAAGAATTCTGTTAACTAATTTCTGGGATTAACCAAACTGATCCAGTGATGATGAGGTGATAGGAAGCTGTGGAAATTGAATACTGAAGGCGAGTTCTCTACCAAGTGCACTGTGAAGACAGTACTCATGGTTTTAATAATCAGCAGAATAAGATTGGAATTGGCTAATCCAGTTGGATTTTGACACTCCGATCCGAATTCCATAATTTATGGGCAACATGGAGAGTGAAATAATAGAACGTCCAGAGATACGCTCAGTGAGGACCTATATATATGAGTAATGCTATGGTACGGTGAAGGAAGTTGGTGCGGTTTAACCGCACATCTCTTTTTCACCAAATTATTTTTTGTTGGGCGCCAAAATTCATGGGAGGGGTGGGGATCTGAGGAGAGGAAGAGAGAAAAACTAAAAAACTACAAATAAAAAATAGATGTCCGATCAAAAGATTGGACGGCAGCTGTTCCGCACGGCGGGACTGTTCCGCGCGGAACAGTTCCGCCGCACGGAACAGCTCCGCACGAGAACTGTTCAACAAAGTATTACTTTTTTTTTTTTTTTTTTTTCCGTTCGTCCGATTGAAATCCGATGATTCATATTGAAGTACGGTAAAACCGCACCAACCATCTCAACCGTATACTAGCATTTGTATATATATATATATATATAGATAGATAGATAGATAGATAGATAGATAGAGAGAGAGAGAGAGTAGTACTGTATGGCCAGCCCACGTGGTGCGGTCTGGCTGTACAGATTAAGTGGAGCCCTCCGATGACATGCAATGGATGTTATAAAAAGGTCAAAAAAAATGGGAACATTGCATGGCGCCGGCGGTGCCCCTAAGTTGACATGTCAAATTAATTAATGTTTCTTTTTTATTTTTGTTGATTGGAGGCATTCAAATAGCTGTTTTGGTGAATGAGTTAGAAAATCATAACATGTGCCATTTTCTCTGATAATGTTTCTTTTTTGTTGTGGTTGATTAGTGGTATACAAATAGCTCTCCTGGCGAATGAGTTAGAAAATCAGACATATGCCATTTTCTCTGATTATTATACGTGAAGAAACCAGGTCTGCATTTGTTTAGATTTCAAGTTGCTAGTCCTAGCTAAGGCCAGAGGAATTGATGCCTCAGTAGGAAGGAGACAAAGAAGTGACTTTGTCTTGGAATCATTAATTAACATGTTTTGGGTGTAGGGACATGAAGAAATGATTTTGTGTCGATGCAGAAGTGGCATGAACCCAAGAAATTAAGAAGCCATTGATCCTTACACCTATAATTCTGGACAAAAAGGAAAAGGAGCTTTCCCTTCTACTGCCTCCCCTTCCTTTTTGATGTCCTGACCCACAGTGACGACTCAATCCTGATTTTGCTTCGATATAAAACCATGGATTAAAAACTCGGATTGGACTGTCCGATCCAACCACTTAAACCTCTAACCGGACCGGCATCCGGGTCTGGAAGTGATGGAGACCACTTTTGCTGCATGGACCGTCTAAACCTGCAAAAACTGCTCACCCACCATCAACCCGTGTAACCCACGAAGACTATCTTGACCTGGCCCACTCCCACTGCAAGTCTACAAGGGAAGTCCATCCGCCACTTCTCAGATGCCTCAATTGTATCCTGGTTCTCTCCGGTTCCCAAACAGCACACAGCAGAGGCTTCTCCTTCTCCAATGGCTCTGCTTCCCCAGTGCCCAATGCAGACTCCTCCAATGAATCGTCTCTCCCTCCTTCTCAACGTAGCACATAAGAGAGAAATTATTACCAACTTATAAATATATTTGGTGTTTGTTTAATTAATTTAAAGTTTAAAATTATCTATTTATTTTGTCTACATAATATTTATTTTTACATAAAATACACAGAAATCTGGATTAGCGGCTTGACCCAACGGTTGAACCTTTGACCCATGACCCAGAAGTCTCAACGGTTCAGTTTTTAAAACCATGTATTATAGCGTTCTTCATCTGTTTCATGTTTCCTGTCTGTATCTCATTTCAGTAAATAGAAGGCTATAATTTTATTATAAAGCTTCACTATAATTTATTAGCCTTGTAGGCTTCTTTTGCATCAGAAATGTAGTGTGGTATTGTAATAAAAGGCAGAGGGACAATTGGAAAATGTGAATGATGTTATATATTTCTTCAACATCTGCAACTTCCCAGTTTATATGATTATGTTCACTTCCTTGTTAGGATGAATTGTTCAGAGGGCTTGAAGCTGCAATAGGTTCATCTTTCAGTTCATAGTCTTTATCACCACCTACAAAACCTCTGATCATTGTCATCAGTGGACCAAGTGGAGTTTGGCAAAGATGCTGTCATCAAGGTACTAGTGTTGACCAGCTGTTACATGCTTTCGGTTATTATTCCCCAGGTCTCTTGCATTGGCAATGTTTTCTTTCATTAATGATTTCATTGTTGATTTAGAGAATGGTGTTTGATTTAGTTTGGAGTTTATGCATTTTCATGTCAATCAAGAGAGAATGATTGTCTACATTTCTAGTTGAAAGGGCTATAGCTCTCTTTTGTTCAGCAGGGCCAGGGTCCACAATTCAGTGACTGATGCAGCAATATGATTTGTTCTAGACAGGGTATCGTAGGTCAATGGTCAATAATCATTTATTTATTTATTTTGTCAACCCTTTATTTGAGTATATGTGAACTATTGTCTTGTCCTATGGTGACATCTAACATGAAACTGTAACCTTTTATTCGGGGTCATGTACGCTTCTCTAATATACCATGGCATTTTCAGTGCTTTCAAACTCTGCTTCAGATATTCGCCATTAATTGAAGTAATGGTGCTTTCTTACTTGTTCCATAGAGGCTACAAGAGGTTCGTGAGGGAATCCATTTTGTTGTTGCTACTTTGTTACGAAGGAGGAGTTTCTTTCTATGGTTGAAAGGAATGAACTTTTGGAATATGCTCTTGTCCAGAAAAAAGGTAGATGAACTATAGAACGGTTGTGAAAACACAGTTGCGGGATGCACAATAAATCATATAAAAGTTTGTACAATGAGCAACATGAAGTTGTCAATAGAATGAATTCGATTGCTCTACAAAAATGCCGAACCATAAATTCAAGACTAGTTGACACTTGAGATCTCCATCTGACGCAGTATCATTAACCCGTTACTCATGCCATCTGAGATCTCCAGGTGACACTCGAGACCAATGGAGGTCAATCCAAGCACTAAATGGCAACCGTCTGATCATCTCATTCGCATCTGTCATCGAACCTTCGAACGAGTAATTCACACAGTTTTCTTCTTGATCAAGTATATTGAAAAAGATCATGTTTTCCATACTTGCAGTGGGCGCCCTAGTAGAAAGAGACCACGACTCACAGACAAACAGAGTTTGATCACCCAAGCTTGTCAGGGACACCAATTGATTATTACGAGTATCTACCTTGAAAGCTTCAACTGACCCTTCGAGTCGCGTTCTGAACACTAGAATAAGCTCTCCATTCAGCTCTGCCAAATATGAACTGTAGGCAGTATCCTTAACCCACTCTGGCAATTCCAGGACAGTCCAAGTATCATCTTCTACACCGATTCCTCTGAGATGTCCACCTACTGACAAATAGTAGAAACGTTGAGAATGACAGAGAAGATGTGTTAGAGGCCCCACTAATGGGATGTTGTGAGTCATGACACGCTGCTTCCACTGCTTATCACCTCGTTTACATGACGACAGCCGGATGGTCTCTATGTTATCCCCACAAAAGACAAGTGCGGTGACCGCACAGGTTGGTGATGCCGGGGAGCCTGAGAACGAATAGCCCCAAGAGACGTCGCTTGTATTAGGGACCAGTACTAGCGGCGGGAGTTGTATCCTTGCCCTTGTTAAGGGGTTTAGAAAGAACACTGTGACGCCATCTCCTTGGCATTTATATTGGGACATGAGCAGCCAACCCTCCCTACACGAACATATTACGGCACCTGACAAGTCTGGCATCTGGATGGAGTGCGTCATCTTGAGAAATGGATCAATGAGCTTGACACACGATGCTGCTTCGTCGATGCTCGCAAGACACGGTGATCCGTAACGCAACCCATTGTGTGGGAGAATGGAATGGATGGTCGAGTGCCACTTCTTACAAACACGAGCCATGGTGTAACGGTCGATGAAAGGAAAAGGACGCATGATCAGCTCCATGATATCATGTGGAGGGTCAGACCAACGGTCCTCATAATCACATGCAAGCACACACTTACCTGTAATAATATTCAGTTTTAAAACATCAGTTGTAAGGGAAAAAAAATTGATTAATATTGGAAACAAAATTGATTAATATTGAGAACAGTTTTTAAATTTACCTCTGTTATAAAACAGTTTTTAAAAGTCAAGTATTCAATCCGAAAAGGAATTCTTAATAATCAGAAGAAACAAACCAAAAAGAAAAGAAAACCAAAGACAAGCGAACGTATATACTGCCATGGTGCTGCTCTTCATTATTTTGTTGGTTTTCAGCTTCTTTCTTCCTCATCATCCTTGTGCTCATCGCTGAGTTTGCTCTATGCTGAACTCTCTCTCCCCCTCTTTGTCTCTCCCACCGCCGACCGGCGCTTCGCAACAGCAGCAGTAGAACTGTCACCGGCCTGCACCACCGCAGCTGCCGTGGCAGCCCACACCACCGGCACAGTCTGCTGCGCTGCCGTAGCGGCACCACCGCAGCAGCAGCACTACCGCTTGTCCTCGTACTCCGGTGAGTTCCGCGCCTCCTCCTAGCTCTGATACCACAGGAACCCAGCAACCACCCCCCTAAAAAAGGAAAAAAATCCGAGTTTGATCCCTAATCGGAAACCCTAGTCCAAGCCCTGGACTCCTACTTCGGCTAGGGACGCAAGTCGGATCAGAATACCCGGGATCGGATCCGGATTCTCCGCGATCCTTCCCTCATCCGGATCTTATATATGTCGTCTCGTACGAAACCTGTGCCGGTGCTCCGGTCGGTTCCTCTCGAAACCGTAGTCTTCGCCCCTCTTCTTTCTGCTTCTCTCGGAGCGAACCCTGCGGGCTGCGGCAGTAGCAGCGCCGCCACGAGGAAGTCGCCGGAAGCAGCGCCGCCACGAGGACGGTCGACGGAGGCAGCGCCACCACGAGGACGGTCGCTGGTAGTGGCGCCATCTCCTTCTCTCTCCACCCGCAGCCCCACCACGAGCATCATTGCCGGCAGCAACACCGCCACGGCCCACGAGCATCATCGTCGGCAGCAATACCACCACATGGAGGTCCAATCTGCTCTTCCTTATCCTTCTCTCTCCACCTGTTTCCCTCCTCACTTTTTTCTGCTTGGCCCACGCTCGTGATTGCAACGATCTGAACCATCACCCTCCATGAGAAGCATCATGTCCTTGGTTGACTGGTTTTATGGCATGTAGAAGGTCAGATGCTCGATTTCTCCTTCACGTTTCATTTTTTTTTCCTTCTTACCTCAATCTTGTTCCTTGCTTGGTTTTTTTCTAAGATTAAGTTCTTTTATAAGCAAGATGTTTTTCTAGGGTCACCTTTTTTTTTCTGAAGAATTTAATACTTTTTATGCATGATTTCACGGACAATATCTATATGTCAATTTCTTCTTCTTTTTTCCCTGTGTGAATAGATTGCTTCAGCACCAGTCGACCCAATATCCAATATCAGAAGAATTGAGCATTGATAAAATCAAGTTGACGCTTTCGACTTGGGAGGCCATCACGTTGCACATCAAGTCTCGAAGCTTACTGTGACAAGGTCCTTTTTCTCTCTTCTCTAGTTACGATGATGTGTGGTATCCCTTCTATTGCGAATGCTCCTATAGATGTATTTTTCGTATAACGTTGCCTTGGGTAGATGTGAATTTCAATCTGATTATTATTTGTTTGGCATGGAATCATGAGGTAATGTCCAATGTTGACCTTGTTTGACAATACATTTATTCTTCTAGTTATCAGTTCACTTCAAATTTCTGACAGGGGTATCTATCACCAGTATGTTTAGTTATGCCTTGGCTTGCGATTATGATGCATTGAAGGCCCCTCTAATTGGTAAGAGTAAGGATGTTGTATATTTGTGGAAGCTTTCCCAAAAAATTAGCATGAAAATTCATGTCCTTTTTTATGTATCCTCTTCTATCATGACATTAACTAATCTACTTTCCTATTTCTCTTTCTTTTAGTTATTCTGTTAACTATGGTCTAGTGTTGTTTTTTTTCCTTTTTTCTTGTGTGTGTGTGTATAGTCTAGCACATGCTTACAGCCGCATTGAGTTGCAAGATCAAACGCATTAGGGATGATTTGCAGTCTTCGGTGATAAGTTTCTGTCATGAAAGATTTGATTTAGCTGCTAATGTTCAATTTTTGACACCTTATATGTTGTTGAGTAATACTTGCCGCACCATCTGCAGTTGCAGCAGCCATGCAGCGGGCAGCACCAATGACCTAATACAATTTTTTTAAAGAGAAATGTTCTAACTTGGGGCTCACTTGACTGTGCTTCCAAGCCGTCCATCTTGGATCGGATGGCACTAGTCTTGTAAAACTTTCAGGTCATGAATTCATAAGGATTTCATGATTCAAATTGTCCTAAGATGATATGTCCTTGTGTCTCGTTATGTCATCCGATTCCTTTGGTATGTTTGCACCATTTTTGTACTGATTATGTTATTCAAGTGATGTTGGAGACGTCCAATCTGGCTAACTATGATCTAGTATTTGCTAGTCATTGTTAACATTAGTTAAAATAATTAAGAACTACATTTGCTTAAAATAATTAAGAACTACATTATGTCATCTGGTTCTTGCTTGGGCGAGGAACTTCTGTCCCTTGGGTTCCTTGTCGTCATAAGGCTGTCATGATCATCTATCGAGGAGGAGGACTGATAATTTCCCCTTGCTTGCAGGCGTAGGCAAGTGCTCTTCATGGTCTGTTTCTCTTTAATTTGTTGCTAGCTAGCTGCAAGGTGAGAGTGTGTGGAGAGAGAGAGAGAGAATGTCCATGTCTAACTGTCTATGTGTACATAGTCGCACGTGTGCTCACACACCCACACACATATATATATAGAGAGAGGAGTGTGTGAGATAGAGGGCTTCGGCCCCTATGTGTGTCCTGTGCACTGTGTACGCAGTCGCACAGAGAGAGGAAGAGGGAGGGAGAGAGAGATTGAAACCAAGGGCTTCGACCCCCGTGTGTGTCATGTGCACTGTGTACGTAGTCACAGAGAGAGACAGAGAGAGAGAGAGAGAAGAGTGGTCTTACATAGAGGGTTTTGGCCCTATTTGTGTGTGCAATGTGTATGTAGAGAGAGAGAGACTGGAGTGTGTGTGAGAGTGAGATAAGATGGGGCTTTGACCCTTATCTTTGTGAGAGAGAAGGTAGAGCTCAAGGACTCGGGTCTAAGAGAGAGAGAGAGAGCACTAAGAGCCTAAGAGAGAGGGAGGGAGGGGGCTTGGCCGGTCGAACCCTAGAGAGACAGAGAGAGAAGGGGGGAGGGGCCTAAGAGAGAGAGAGAGAGAGAGAGAGAGAGGAGAAAGGGAGGGGCGTCGGCCTTGTTGGGGGGGGGGGGGGGAGAGAGAGAGAGATACCAAACTCACCGGACGGCACCGACGACGATGAAGACAGTGTTGGCAACGATCGGTGTCAGCAGTGGCAGCGGCAGCCAGGAATCACGACAATTGTTGAGGGGGATGAAACCCTAGTAGACCATGGCCGGGAGGGAGGGAATGGGGCACAACAGGGGTCGGGCGAAACAGGCTGGGGGGAGGGGGAACTTATCGTATAGGGTCTTTAATGGGCCAGGCCGAAGCGGGTTCAAGCGCCCTGGGCGGGCCGCTTGGGCTGCTTAAGCAGGTGCCTGGTCCGCCTTTCATGGGGCCATGATAGGCGGCCCAGTGCCTCGCCCCTCTACCTGCTTATGTTGTACGTTTGTACGTTTATGTTGTGTTTGTTTAGCACTTCGTTAATAAATTTTCATTATGGTGGGTTTAATTAGTAGAAATTCTATGAATTTGTTGATTACATCTTTGATTGCTTAATTTTATATCAATTAGGTTGATTTGAAATTATTTGGTTATATTTGAGTGAATGAATGTCAATTTGTATGATTTTAGTTGTGTTTTTGGCATTTTATATAAATATGTGAATTATTTATATATACTTTTAAAAAATATCAGTTGAGGCGACCCCCCTGGTCGCCTTGATCGCCTCATGCCTCTAACTACATAGGAATTCAATGTGAGAAATGGGGACCTTTTAGTCCTTTCTGTTGTAAAATGGAAAGATGTTGCACGGTGAACCATCAAGCCATGCAACCCAACAGGATTGTAATCTAATCAGCAAAGGGTCATGTAGGTCAAAAAACATGCGAAAATTCCCCATACATGCACTTTTGGAATTCTCAATTAAGGAAATAGAGCTAACAAAAAGAGCCAACCATGAGGCTAGCACAGGGATTCCAGTTCACACCTGAAAGTGTTGCGTTCAAAACCATTCAGGGATACCAAACTCCACATGCCACCAGAGGTTCACATGGTTTGCCATGGACTTCATCTTGCTCTGCCCTAGTGGATATTTAGGGGGATCTAAAAGCTTGCGGTCATGCAGCCGAGCCCCATTGGTATAACCCTCTTGGGATGGAGAAGCCTGAGTGTCTCCAAGCAACGTGCAGGGGAAGTTTCCCCTCTCATTTAAACACTCTCAAAAAGGAGTTAAACTTGAGACTGAGGAGCTAAGAATTAATATCATCTCATGGTTCATTCGATTCCAACTTCCTCAAAAGTCGAAACCCAGTACATGCTATCCAAAAAAAATCATCATCTGGTGTCAAGGAATTAACATTGTTGGATTGACTTCAAAAGGACATAAAATTTGCTTGGGTTTAAGACTCGTTCAAGGGTTTCCATGGGATTTGTGGTTACGGAGACATCATGATTCAGTGTGTATTTCTACTGAGAAGTTTGGATGGGAGCCTTTGATACAAAGGATTCAATGAAAATTATCAGTGTGCAAAGCAGTGAATCTGTCATTGGGTGGAATAATTACATTGCTGAAGTCAGTTCTGTCCAAGGATTGCAGAATCAGAGCAGCTCTTTGGATTGACTGGGCTTGATATGATCCAGATCAGAATCAAAATCGGCTGAAGGTCAGCCAATTTTGAACTAATTCTAGTCAATTCAGGTTGATCCCTATTTTTCCCTCCTTTTTAAAATGGGAGGAGGGATCAGATTTTTCCCTTTGAAACTGGAACAGCAATGGTTGTTCCCAATCCAAATCAGCTGAATCAGATCAGAATCAGCTGATCTTGTAAACATGGTTCTGTCCACTATGCATTTACACTTTTTATCAATTTTTCAAAAATTACCTGAAACTGTTAGATGGAAGATAGATAAGATTCAAATAAGATTTATATGGTTGCTCATGAGAAAGCAACAAAAGAATTCCCTTGGTCAAATGGGAAAAAGTTTGTAGGCCATGCAAGAATGGGGGTCCGCATGTGAAGAATCTAGATCTGAAGAACAAAGCTCTGTTACGAGGATGGTTCTGGAATTTGCTGTCAAAGGATTTACATTTGTGAAAAAAAAAGGTTATCCAGCATAAACATTACAAGGGTGTCAATGAATTTTATTTACAGATGGACTATCAAAGTTTAACTAGTTCTATTTAGAGAGGAATTTTATCAGCCAGTCACTGGGTTGAAGAAGGTGTTGATAGTCAAATCGCCAATAGGGAGAACTCTCTGTTCTTGTATGGCAAGTGGATGGCTAATTTACAGATAAGGACTAATTCCCTGGGGTTTTGTATATTGATAGATTGTTATATTGAGCAATGTAATGTTGTGCGGTGAAACATTCAACTTTGGAGAGCTCAAGGAGGGGGGAAAGCATGAGCAGTTTCATTTCTAACTTCTCTCAAGAGCTTCAGATCTATATCAATCAAACATGTCGTACTGCATGGGCAAAAACTAATGGTATGTTTACTCAGAAATCACTTTATCAACTTATGGAAGTGCAGCTACCATTCTATTATAAGTTCAGATATGTTTGGAAGGTGAAGAGTCCTTTAAAGTTAGAGCTCTTATGTGGCCGGTCTTTGAAGAAATGATTATCAAAAAAATGTATCGAAGGGAGTCGAACTCTGATGCTGACACAGTGTGTATATTTTGTGGCTGTATAATTAAGACATTGAACACCTTATGATCTACTGTACTACTAGCCAAGAGGATAGGAGGATGTAGGGAACCCCACAGGCTTTCAATTTTCATCTCATTCTATTGACTAGATGGGAGAATGTTTCTAGAAATGGTTTATCAGCAAGGGAGATGCAACAAAAGAAAGCTTTTAGGGATGATTCGCATGCTATAAGCTGGAGTGTATGGAAGGGACACGATGACACCATATTCCGGAGAAGTAAACCATACATCAAACATGCTTGTTTCCAAGCTATGTCTTGACTCTATAATTGGAGTGCATGTGTCCATTTTTTCTGTTTTTGATTGGGGGAAGGAGGCCAATAATAATTACTTCCAATTGGTGTAGTTTTTTTCTTTGTCTCATGGGAAAGATGAACCTCTCCTCTTCCCTTTAGTTCTGCTACGTCTATTTATTTGCAATAAAATTGGTGGTACAGTCCACACCTTATTTTGAAAAACAAGTGTATATTTCTACCAAAATTTGTTGAGTCCCTTTTTGCCCTTTTGTGGTTGAATGTAGGTTCAAAGGACAAAAAAACATCAAACATCATTATCCATATATTTGTTGAGTGTATTGTTGATTCAATCTATGTTTTGCTAACTATTTTTTAGGAAGTTGTGTGGGGCATGATTTGGTGGTTAATTCTTTAATGGTATGAAGTAAAAAGAGGGAAAAAAAAGGTTTTATAGACAAGAATGACAGTTTGGGCATTAATGTTCAAGCATCATCCTTCATTTTTTGCCCTTAAGATAAAATATTAAGAAGTGTGCGAGGATCTAATTTGCAAGTTCGGTTATAGGAATAGGTTAATTAATGTCTTTTTTTTCAAAAGTAGTTGTGGATTTCAAGAGGTTCCTCCCTTCGACTAAGAAACTAATTACTAGAAGGGATGCAAATCTGACCCCTTTCCCACTTTAAGTGCCAGCATACTACAAAACGAAATAATAAACATAATACAAAGAACCTATTCTGAGATGAAACTGAAAAATAGACTCTAGACACCATGACATCTTAGACGCATAGCTCTCTATAAGTAACAACACCGCTATTTCCCGCTAGTATCCTTCTGACTTCTGGTACCATGCAACAACCGGCCTACTGTTATTGGAGTCAAGATTATTTAGGTAAATTATGTAATTCCCCATTCCCCTTTGATCTATTATATTGTTACAAGGTGCTTCCAATCTGTTACTCATCAATTTACTAAACTGTCCCATTGTTTTGTATTTAATTATGAGGATGGTGGCTTTATGAGTACCTCATTGCTTCAGCAGAACTGACAGAAAGAGGAAGTGGAAAACGAAATAATCAAGATAGTTTATCCTTTCCCTTGTTACCTGGAACTGGTCAGAATCAGCAGCAAAGTCAATCGAAATTGTTCCAGATCAGCAGATCTGTGCCGATTCCAACCAAATTTTAGAACCTTGACCCCAAGGCATGCGCAAAATGAGGCTGAACACATTCATGAATCACTGGTGTGCCTTTGTCTTGGCTTGCTCTCACCCATCATCTTGAACTTCTTGCCAGTCGCCTGTTCTACTGTCTGGGAGAACTGTCTCTCTCTTGACCTCCTTTAACACACCAAATGAACATACCAGTGCTCAAACAATCTCCACTTTCCACAGGTGTACAACACTATGACAGCTCTGCACCAAACCATTTTGCACCCAGCTGCAACCTGGGTGCCAATGTTGATCAAGCATGGTGACCATTTCACATTCGTCGACTACATCAAACTTGCTTTGATCTCTGTAGATGGGTAGGACATAGAACTCTGTGCCAATCCACCTTGGTTATATTCCATCCTTTGGATTCTGTCCAGCTTCATTGCAGGACGGTTTCAGCTCAGTTGTGCCGATCGGTGTAATGACCACTGAACTGATTAACACATCCTTCTAAAAGCTCCAAGTTGTTTGAAGATTAGGGAACCATGGTGGATCAATTACCGGCCCCTTTTTTCTCTTCACCAGATGCTTTGGAACTACTACTTGTTGGTCTAACCTGGACAAAGAGGCATTCCTCACCGAACAAGAAAAACTTCTATGCATGTTCCCTTGCATTGCCATCACACCATAGCATTCCTGCAGGACGCAATGATGTGACCACCTTCTGAGCATCAAAGCACCTATATCCTCTGGTCAAATCCTTGAAACTTCTCTGAAACTCTTGTATTTTGATGCTATGTTATCCCAAATTTTCCATTTTTTCCGTTGTCTCTGCATTGAGATTGCTCTTCACATTTTCACTGTCGCTCTTGTTTGTTCTCATTCAAGAATCAATTTTATAGAAATCATTAGACTATGAATTCAGTTTCACCGGCTATCCTAGCTTTCTTAACAGCTTTCTTCTATTTGCTTATAGGAATTGTTATGGGAACATATCATAAGCAGAACAGTCTCAGAAAGTGACCGAGAAGAGTATGGAAGTTGGTTGGGGGAGTTATGTCCATCATGGTGGACCCACACACATTTGTTTTGACTTGTACTGATTTGAATCCAAGCTTGGGAGGACCAAGGAATTTTGGATCGGATTGGGTCCCTGAATCAGGACCCGCCGATCCCGATCCGAACCGGGATCGGATCGGCCGGAATCGGCCTGGATCGGCCAAAATCGGCCGGGAGCGGCCGGAATCGGGACCTGCCGATCCCTATCCGAGTTGGCCAATCCGGATCGGGATCGGCCGATTCTGCATTCCATGGGGAGGACTGCGTTAGTATTAAACATCAGAATGATCAGAAATAGAATACGTTAGATTCTTCTTGATAACTGTAATCTCATCAGCATCATGTCAAGATCATAAACTTTATCCCATCAATTTAAGGTCAATTAGACAAATGATTGTTTTGAATCTCTTCTGCCTAATGTCAACCTTCTAGACAATGGTGCAAAGTATCTATTTAGTGGGTAAAGAACAATGATCTTGGGGTGGCCTGGTGACATAGTAGCCATAGCCACTAATCAAGATCAGACAGCTCTATCTGTTTAAAGAAGGGAAAAAAAAAACAAAGCTGTGCAAAGTGGGTGGGTTGCACAAACATGGATGCACCATCCAATGCACTGACAGTGCCAAACAGATGCACATGTTCACACTCTGCTTAGCATCTGCCCAGGGTGTCATTTAGTTCTTTTTTCCCCTTTTTGCAGATCAAAGACATCCACTCTTGATCAGATAGCTCTGACTAACTATGTGGGCAGGCCACATCTAATCCCCTGGCTGCATAGTAGCATTACTCTGTGTGTGTATATATATATATAAACAGGATAGGCCTATGATAGGGTGAGCTGGTCCTATTTATTCGATGTCGTCCTCATTATGGGTTTTGGTGAGAAATGGGTTTCCTGGATCAGAGCATGTGGCTCCTCTGCTTCATTTGCTATCCTTGTTAATGGAGAGCTGACCCCCTTTTCTTAAGTGGCAGAGGACTCAGGCAGGTCGACCATTTGTCCCCTTTGCTCCTTGTCATTGTTTCTTAAGTGTTGAGCTGCATGTGGGAGAGAGTAGAACCAGCTGGTTTGATTACAGGTTTTCATTCTGGGGCTCAGAGTAGGTTGATTTCTTATCTCCAATATGTTGATGACACAATCTTATTCTGTTCGAGGGGAGAAGAGCAGGTCTTCCTGATTAGGCTTATTTTGGAGTTGTTAGATGAAGTTACAAGCCTTAGACTTTAAAAAATGTGTTTTGTTTGGTATCAATGTGACGGAAGATTTCTTGAGAAGAGCAACTATTATCTTGGGGTGTCATAGAATCTCTTTCCATATGCCTTATATGGGGTTGCCTTTGTCCTCGAGTTAGATTAAATGTAGTGACTGGCAGCCGATGATACAGAAATTTCATTCTCGGTTGGCTAGTTGGAAGGGGCGTCTCTTGTCCTGTGGAGGAAGGCTGATGCTATGTCAAGCAGTTCTTGATAGTCTGCCGATCTACTACCTATCTTTGTTCAGGATTCTGAGGATTGTGGCCAAACAACTTGAAAGTATTCGGGGGAGATTTTTCTAGGGAGGAGACTCGGACAACCCTAGAAAGGGATTTCATGATATTAGTTGGGGCAGGGTGTGTAGGAGTAAGCAGAATGGTGGGTTGGGCATTAAGAGCATTAGAGATTTCAACTTGGCTCTCCTGTCTAAATGGCTGTGGAAAATCGGGATGGGTCATACTAATTTGTGGACTGAAGTTATCAAAGGAAAGTACTATTCATGGAACATAATATGGGATTTCCAGAGACAGATGGATGGACATGTTTCTCATGTGTGGAAAGGTATTTTGGAGACGACAGATATCATCGTGGTTGCTACTCAAGTGCATGTAGGTGATGGCAAGTCATGCTCGTTTCGGCTTGACAGATGTGCTGGTTTTGTGCTCTCTATCTGGCGTTTCCTAGAATGTTTGTGATTGCTTCTGATCCTGAGGCTTTTGTGGAACAAATGATGGATATAGGGGTATGGACCCCTCGATTTAGAAGAAATTTGTTAGAAGAAGAGTTTGTGGAGCTGGTAGCCCTTATAGGGCTGCTCCAGGGGTACTCGTTGGATGCTTCTCAACTGGACACATTGAATTGGTTATGGAATCATCGAGGTGTTTTCTTGGTCAGATCAGTTTACACTATGATTGTGGATGGGGGATGTAGGATTCCTCTTCTCTTACATATCTGGAAGACCAAGTCCCCTCTAAATGTAAAGTTTTTGGCCTAGAGGATCTCCAACAGGAAGCTTCCTACATCTAACAGATTGGTGTGATGTCCCTCGTACTTGCTCTATGTAGTCAGAGACGAGAGGCGAGCGAGGCAACCAGGGGTTCACCTCAGCCTTAAATGCCTAGGCGATCGCCTAGGCGTTTGAGGCGATGTATTTTCTCTCGGTCATTACCATGAATGAAGAAAATGATAGTATGAAGAAAATAAAGAAAACATCCAAGATAATCATATGTAAGACCTTGAGAAAAAATTGATCATGTCTAACATGTAATGAACAATTTATATGAAGTACTCATGCAAGTAGTGCATGGTCTTAAAAATCATAAAAAATAAGATAAAATGTAGCAACGTCTAAGAAAATAGGAAGAAAAAAAATGTGACAACATGTAAGAGAAAAAGGCTATTGGACATTGTTAAAAGAGGCACTAGTTATTGGAATAATTAAGAATAAGTAAAAAAGAAGCAAGTATTTGGCATAGACCTCCTAGGCAAGTGTCTAAGTGAGTGAGGCAAACATGAGGCGAGGCGAGGCGTTCCTAGCTCGCCCCAACCTAGTTCATCGGCTAGGCGAGCGAGGCGATCGCCTTTGATAACATAGCACTTGCTGCCTTTGTGGGGAGGAGAATGAAGGGATTGATCACCTCTGAGCAATGCTGATTCTCGTCTAAGATTTGGTCCTCCTTGTTTTAGAAGTTTCATGTGGTTAAGGACATTCAGTGTTATGTGGTTGACTTGGTGAGCGAGTGAGCCTGCCACTTGTCCCGGAAAGGGGATAGGCTCATATGGTTGATGGTTCTTCATGCTACTCTACGTCCCTGTTTGATTGCGGGTTAGCCCACGAATAACCTGGGTTATCACAGTTTGAGCCCGTTTTGTGGTTTGATTGCGGGATTAACTTACCCGGACTAAAAATGGGCTAAACGGGTGCTTACCCAACATTAGCCCGGGCTAACGTATCCTACCCTAGGGGTGGGATAGAAAGGGTTAGCCCGCGGAGTTAATGCTCCATTTAAATATTATTAATTATTAATGAATGTTAAGTAATAAATGTTAATTATTAGTAATAATATTAACAAATATTATTTTGATTACTAAATATTAATAAATGTCAATTCATATTATTAATATTAATATATTAATAAAGATTAGTGTGATTATTAAATGTTAGTCAACATTATTTTCATTATCATCATCAAAGCCTTATCCCATTTATTTGGGGTCAGCTATATGAATCATGTCTTGATATCTTAATCTATCAAATGCCATTAGTTAACATTATTTTGATTAACTAATATTAGTTAACGTTAATCATAGTTAATTATTTTGATTAATATTATTATGCTGCATTTACTGATCAAAAATTTGATTAAAATTATAAAATATTAATAAATATTTAAATAAATTAATTATTAATATATGAAACACACTTAATAATTATGTGGAGAGATAATGATGAAATTTATTATATATATTTTTTAGTAATGAAATTTATTCATATAAATTATTTAAATCATAATTTTGTTATTAAATAAGATACATTTAAGAGTATTTAAGTGATATAAAATTCATCTAAATAATCATAATTTGAATATGATTGGTTCAAAATACACATACGATAAATTAAAATATGTATTAACTTAAAAAATATTTAAATGGAGATTCTATGTACCTATCCTAGACTAACCTCCACTTTGAAATAAGAGCTATCTATCCCCGGAATAGCCAAAAGTGGAATAAATCAGGGCTAACTTAATCGGGCTCCGTAGCTAACCCGGGTTATCCCTATCCCTATCCCGCGATCAAATAGGGACTATAGGCTTTATGGACAGAGAGAAACAAAAGGATTTTTAGAAGGGAGGCTACTTCTCAGGGCAGCATTTTGTCATTTGTCTATAGCACGGTGAAGGAATGGATGTTAGTTAGGTGTAGAGATCATGCGGTCAATTCTTCCTTTTTGCCCTTTTGGAAGATCACATGTGATTCACCACCTTGGTGTTTTGTAGAGTGAGGTTGAGTTTTTTGTTCTACACTTGTAAATTCTATTTTGTTATATAATATAGTAGTACCATCCACTTAAAAAAAAACAAATAAAACCTCAAGAGATGGGAACAAGTAGGCAAGGTTTGCCATCTCATATCGTGGCTTTGCCTTAGGAGGGTTTGAGAGAAGAGATCTCAGTAAAATCTGAGGAGATCAGGAAAAAATCTTGGGACATATATGTATGATAACAATACTATATATGCACATGTATATCATATATACATATGTGTGATATACACATACATGCAAGAAATGTTATATCGGACCTCGACATCATCTCAAAGGGCCAAAGAGAAGAGATCTTAGAGAGAGAATGACAGCCAAGCATGATCATCTTATACTTTTCAACAAAAAAAAACTTTTAAATTTTATGTATGTAGCCATTCAATATGATTAAATTAATATAGTATTAAATAGAAGAATGCAAAATATATGTTTACGCATATATAAGGATTGTTTTCTTGAATCTCAATTGCCATTTAAATGTGTTAGAAAACTTCTAATTAGTCATCACATTCCCTCCTTTATCGGCTTTCTCATCTTCTCCTCCCCCTCTTCTCCTCCGACTCCTTTCCATTGCCCTTCCTCTATATCGCTTTATTCTTGATCTCGATCAAGCTTCATTTTAGGACCCTTGGAGGATAATTGAATATTTAAAATCTTATGATATTTTTATTTTTTTTAACATGGGGATGGGGTAGAAAAGGTTGTGCAGTCTGAGCACACCGGCCACACTATATATATACACACACACACACACACATTGTACAGTGGAGACAGACTTTAGATGAAGATCTAAAGGTTTTAATTTTTTTTAGAAAAATCATGCGCGGAAGAACAGTTCCATGCGGAACTGTTCTGTGCGGCGCAAAACCTACGCGTAAAAACCGTGCGTGCGGAACTACTCCACACGAGACACGGAGCCTGCGTAGTGTTCCACACGTATAATGTGGCCGTCCAATCTTTTGATTTGGACGGTCTTTTTATTTTATTTTTTAGTTTTTTTAGTTTTCCCTCTCTCTCCTCATATCCCACCGCTCTTGTGAATTTTGGCGCCGAAGGCACCACAATACTAATTTTTTTTTTTATATTTGATCAAATCTAAGGGATAAAACAAGTGTATGGTGGAACGATACCGACTACCTTCACCGTACAGTAGCACTACTTTATGTATATGTATATATAACCGTCCATCGAGTACTTGCAAACAAGGTTCGTCGACTCGAAGAGACCGACTCAGATCTCCCATGATCCAGTACGAGTCGGGTCGACTCACGTAGACTAGACCGAGTCACATGGAAAAGATCTCTCAAATCGTACAAACTCGATCAAGCCGTACTGACTCCGATTCGCCTGATGTGGTACAAGTTGCCCGAGGTGGCACGAGTCGATCCAGTACGGCAAACCATGCTTGCAAATTCATTTTTCAAAAAATTATAAAAAATATTCAAAAATAGAAAATTTGTTAGATTACCCTTAAGGTTGTTCCCGTCCTCTGAGGTTTTAGTATTCATCAGTAATTTACTCGCACCCGAGTGGACAGTTACAATCAATTTGAATATAATCCAACAGTAAAAATTAAGTTCCAAGGGATAATTGAATATTTAGAATTTTATACTAATTTTTTTTCAACACAAGGGTGGGACCCAAACGTACTGAGCGACCAGGTTGCACAGAAAGCCTTGGTTGCACAGTAGCATTCCTCTCTCTCTCTCTCTCTCTCTCTCTCTCTCTCTATATATATATATATATATATATATATATATATAATAGTGCTTCAATCCTTTTACTTCTTTGAAAATCATAAGACTGCATCTTCCAACAAAAAAAGGGAGGAAGAAGAACAGAACCATCCTGCTGCATTTTCCGTTGTCCCAGCTGCACAACACTTCCTCAAGTGAGAGATATCCCCGTAAAAAGTGTCTCTCCGAGGATTCCAATCTAGCATACTGTTTGAAGCTATGGTAGCATCTTTCAAGAATCCTCCCATTTTTGGTTTCTAGTAACTGCTCTCTCAAATGACTTGAACTCTCTTCCTCCCTGTCCACTTTCTCTATAACTTATATGTATGCCTCCTTGTTGTGGGTTAATATGATTCATTGTAGCCTCTTGGTCACCTTGAAATGGGGAAAAGAAAAGTGATATATCTGGTCAGCATACCTTTACATTCTCACATACATTTGATTCCGCTATATTTCGATGTACCAGGCTTACTTCTATTTTCACACTATAAACCATAGGGAGTTTGATCTTTTGCTGTTCTCCAGGAGCGAAGGTCAGTGTCATTAGGGTACTGATAGTGAGAGGTACGATACATCACGTACCACAGTCCATCGTGCAAAAAAAAAGTGTTTCTTCTCATAAAAGTAGAAAAAGATATTTGGTCACTAACACTTGGTAGATGTATCATCTTTTGATTGATAGAAAATTTTAAAAAAAGTCTAAAAAGAAAACATTGTCCATCTGTACAGGGAGGCTAAAAGGTCTACATTTGATGGGATTTTCCTTAACAGGTGTTCAAATAGGCTTGTACAATGTGAATACTTGGCTTGGATGACTCCAATCAAAATTTAGTAGCTCCTAATCTCGGCTCGTTCGGGACTTGTTTAGCCAGTTGTGAACCAATTTAGTTTCTTGTTTTGGTTCTGTGATCTGATGTTAGAATAGAAGCAACAGATGAGGTGCTTGGAGAGTGGACTAAGACAAAGAAGAGAGTAATTTTAGTTTTCCCAATTTAGTTCGAGTAGGCCATTTCCTTGGTCCCAATTAACCATCATTTTAGTTGTCCCAACTTTCTGATTGAATTGCCTGGAAACTGATTCCGCATGCCCTTCAACAGGCCAGAAAACAACTGAGCACGAGAATGGATTAAGCCATGAAATAGTATTTTTTTAATTTCAATGTGTTGGTCAGAATAGATCAATCAGAAGAATTAATTGTTGCAGGTATCCAGAAGAGAGTTTAGCAACACAGAATGTTGAAAATGTTGGTCCAAAAGATGTCCCCAATATCATCATGATTTGTCTCTTAGCTAATTTCCATCCCCTTTTGTCAATTCTCAAACTTGACTACATTAAAAAAAATGTTTTTGTTTTGCTTGCATCCACATGAATATGTTGTATAATAGATATATGCTAGATCATAACTCAAGTCTATGATTCTATGAAAACAGGAAAATTAATGAAATTGAATTTTTTCTGTTACTGAGCTAAGTGGCCTCAATTTACTGATGGAGGGGTAAAAGATGTTTCACCATAAATGTTTGCATGTCTATGTATGACCTTTTCTCGAGTGATGGCCCTAAGAAAAAGTGAAAAACTATATTTTGGGCATTGCTGACTAGAATCTAAAATATAAATATCTTCTCCCTTCCACTGTCTTTTGACTTAACTTTCTAATTGTCACATTTCTTCCTCCTGTATCAGGTGAAAGGTCCATCTGGTGAACAAATTCACGACTCTCGTGACAAAACAACTGAAAAGTTCGAATTCACAGTTCATAAGAAGGGACTTCACCGCTTCTGCTTCACTAACAAGTCTCCCTACCATGAAACTATTGACTTTGATGTACATGTTGGCCACTTTTCACACTTTGATCAACATGCAAAAGATGGTAATCCATGATCGTTCTTCAATTATTTAAATTATTTTAATGGAAACAGAATTTTTTTTTAATTTATCAATGTATCTGCAGAACATTTTGCTCCTCTCTTTGAGCAAATCGGGAAGCTAGAGGAAGCTCTGTACAACATACAGTTTGAACAGCATTGGCTGGAGGCTCAAACTGACCGTCAAGCACTGGGTATGTGTTTTTATTTGGACGAAGATGTGCAAGTTACTAGAATTCTTGATGGCCTTGATGCTACTGCCATATAAACTAATCAAGACTTTCAATTTTCTTCATCGCTCTTTCATTCCAAGATATAACATAGTGGATCTATGACAATCAACTTGAAATATAATTTATCAGCTTCCTGACTTTAGTCATGCCACTTTTGGGGCTGTTGGATACTTATCTTAGAATCAATTTGCTTGAGATGATGAGCATGCTTAACAGAACTCCTTTGGCAGTTAAAAAGTGCTGTTGGAATTGTTAATTTATCAGCCCAAGGACTTGTAATGAATCGTCCACTGCAGTGTGGTGATTACATTAAATTTTGACTAGGCTTGCAGAAAGCTGACTGCCTTCTGGAGGTGGACCTGTCTGTCAATATCCTCATCTAGCATCTTTCAAAACTTGAGGGGTACTTTTCAGGATTTTTTCCCTGGTTGCATGATCATCGGCTGTGCAACTGATATGTGTGTGCGTGTGTTCTCATCACCAACTGGTCTCATGGGAGTTCAGACGACCTCCAAATTAACATTAACCATTATGCCACCTTATAAAACGTTTAGGTTGGACAGGCAGCAGAATGTAAGGCTTCAGCAAATCATTGGAATCTTGCAGGTCCAGCGGACCTTAGACTTACTGTATATGGGCGGGTAAGGGCTTTGAAGGAGCATCAGTTTTTCTAATGTATTCATAGTCTTCACAGCAGTTCATAACAAAGAAAATGAAAGATCTACAGAACTCGATTAGATATGAGCATTTTATAATTTCACTCTTTTGTGTTTTCTCTCCATTTGAAAGTAAGCAGCATTAAAATAACATTCTAAAAACTGATTGATGCAGTGAATGAAGGGATGAGCAGAAGGGCAGTCCATAAAGCTCTTTTTGAATCAGCAGCACTTATTGGAGCTAGTGTTCTTCAAGTCTATCTCCTACGCCGACTTTTTGAGCGAAAGCTGGGTACTTCAAGGGTTTAGTTTTTCTCCTTAATTATGTAAACTTCAGATGCTGGTACTTAAAACTACTTTCGGCAGCATCGTGACATCAAAGGTTAGAATTCTTAAGCTTTCAGATTTGTGCTGGGCTTCATAAACTGGGAAATTATGTACATTAAATCTTGATTTTTTTTGGATGGTCGACAAATTTTCAGTCCTTTCGACAGTTTGTGCTAGACACTTTTTCTTCATTTCCTTTTTATTTTAGTTCGAAGGATGAAAGGAACTTGATGGAGAAACGATGTCTCTTTGTCATGGTAGAAGATCACTGACTTTTTGTGCTTGCTTAATAATATTAGTGGAACATTCTATACTACGAAGGCGCACCCCCTGCAGATGGAATGTTATGGTTGCCGACAGTGTTTTAGGATTTGGTGGTTCAGTCCCATGCCTGGATTAGTTTTAACTAAGTGCATTTCTTTAGGTGGATTTGATTCGGTGTCACCATACTTGGATTAGTTTTCACTGTGTATTTCTTTTCTAATTCCTCATTCGTGTGTGATCAGTTTGATTATCGAGGATTGTCTATACTTATATTCAACTGAGCGTAACTTGTTTGACCCTTGACTGACTTTTGATCTAAGTGGGCATGTTTGAGCGTAGGGATGTAACTTTGGGTGGGTTGGGTTATGTGGTAATTTGAGATCAACTTAAATTCAAAATAGTCCAGTGCAGTCCAAATTCAACTCAGATTTAATTTAAATTTAGTAGGTCAACCACCAGCTAAAATCTTTGAATATGTTGTTCCGTCCGTCTCCCTCCTTTTGGTGATGGCTAAGCCAATGTTTGGATTGAACTTAGAATGTGATTTTGACCTTAGTAAAAGTGGCAGTTCTAATGTGTTACGTCTTTTGCTCTGGTTTCAAGTTATCATTCGCGTTTGATGATGCTCTTATGTAGTGCAAAATCCGTACGAGGAGAACTAGGCCAGTTTTTGGGAGACAGACAATCCAGAATTTGGAGATCTCCTACGTCTGACGTCTACCGAGCAAATTTGTCGATTACTTCATCTTGGATTATCAGATTCAGTTACTGGTACCATCTATTTTACGGCCCTCTTTGATAAGTGGATCATACGGGATTAGTTATGTTTATATCAGAAAAAGTGGCATTTTGATGCAAATAAATGTGTCTTTCAAAATTATAATGATAACTTGAATAAGTCATTCTATTATTGAAAGTTTATTCGGTCATCAGAGACGGCTTTGTCAGAACTTTTACAAGAATGCTTACGACTATATGTCTCAAGCCAAGTTTGTAACCGAACCTTTCTCACTTAACCCTCTCTGCCTCCGCCCCATCTCCATCTCAGCTTTGTAGGGAACTCCTACCCCCTCCCCCCAATCTCCCTTGGGAGGATCAGTCTCTTTTTTAGGAGCATTTTGCGGGTACTTACCTGAAATCATCCTCCCTTTGGGAGGTTTCTTTGTTTCATGTTCTAGTTTTTCTATGTCCATTGTGCAGGGTCATCTTTGTTTTAAACCTTTTGTTATCTTAAAGATCTTGGGTAGGTCACATTTTATCTTCCCCATCTCGGTTCCTCATTCCTTTTGCGATCGGTTGTTGTTGTTGTCTTGCATCGATAACTCTCACGGTTGGCTTCTCCATCTATGAAGTTCTCCATATGTTCGCCTTCCGATCGTCGTTTATCACGGCTTTTAGCCGTATCATATAGAGCTCTTTCGAAGATGCAAATTTATTATGTTGCAATCATTGTTGGGTACCATTATCAAGGAGATCTCGGCCTATCTGCACGGCTTCTACACACCTCCTCTCGGAAGTGTGTTCTACGAGATCTCTCTTATTGCGGATCTTACTGTCTCTTGGATGGTGCAGTCCTGGCCAATCTAAGGAGGAAGCCTCCAACGTGGGATGCAACTTCTTCAAACCCTAAACTTTAATAATGTATTGCTCTGCCGGCCGTATGCAAGAGTTTGATCTCTACAGTGAAGGTTTCTTTGTCATATCTATATTACACTTTGTTCTTCGGAGGAATGGGCATGGGTACGGGCTGCGTATGATTTTTGTAATGGGCGTTTACTTTAGTCTTGTTGAATGTATCATGTTTAATTTAATGCAATGAGATGACTTTGTCTATTGCCCCAAAAAAGAGAGAGAATGCATATGACTAATTCTTAATTAAGAGTATTGGTTATTAAGGAAGGCATATGGGACTTTTTACATGAATAACAATAATTCATTCTTATTTATTTTAAAAAGTTTCTTAAAATAATAATATCATAAATATTATCCTTAAAGAGAGAAAATGCCATAATTACTGTCTTAGATGCTACTTTATTTGTGAATTGCCTGGCACAAGGGATCTTCATATTAACATAGAAAAGGGCAAAAGTGATATCTTATTTAAAATTTAAAGAGTATCTTTACATAAATGATCTTTTGTCTTTTGGAGGGAAATACATTTTTCCTGTTTGGGGACGACTTTTCTCTTTCTTTCATCAAGAATCAACTACGATAAACCATGCCTGGGTTGTTAGGAGGACGTGTGCGTTGAGACATGTTTACCATCGGTTTTTTGTAAGTTTATTGAAAGCTATGGTCATTTTAAATCTTCGGTGCTAAGGATTATATATTTTCCTACTTAGTCAGAGCTTTTTATTTTGATACTAATCTGTTTAGAGTACAAAAATATTAATATAGAGTACAAAAATACTAATCGTTCTTTCTCCAGACCCTACAAATGGTGGGAGTCCCGTGCACTGGATACGTCCTTTTTTTTATATAAGAAGAGATAAGAAGAATGGAAGGTTGCAGCAAGAGGGAGAGTTAGGGAATGAAGGAGGAGAATGTGGACTCGAAACCTAAATTGATCACATAAAAATTTGCCTGTATTGTGTTTCTTATAATAATAAATTCCGATATTTGAAATATGAAAATCAATGGAACACAATCAAATATGTACCGTTAGTAGTAACGTCAAATTTTCATGCGTCCTAGATAGTTAGATGTAGATATATTATATACACATATATCGTATATAATAGTAAGGTCATTTCATTGTGGTCTAAAGGTCATAGATTCAAAATTGAAAACTGATCTCTTTATAGAAGGGTCTTACTCAAAATTTAAATTAAATTATACTTAAATATATTTTTATCATATTACTAGTTCTAAACCCGTGCGGTGCATGATATTTGTTTGAATTTGTTTAAAAAAATTTAAATTTAATTTTAAGATAAAAAAATTCATATTGATTTAAATAACTTTATTTTAATACAAAAATTAAAAATATGTATTAATACATGCATAATACTATTAATTAAATTTATTTGTCATATTAGTATTTTTAAATCACCTAAATAAAATTACTAATCTAAAAAACATTCATGTGATAAATTTAATATAACCAACATCATTGTTCAGTAAAGTTTTCAACTTAATATAGTTCAAATTTAAATACAACAAAAATGGCAAATTATGGATACTTAAGAATATATATTTAAAAAGTATACTTTAGATTAATATTTTTCCTTAAATATTTAATATGATAATTATATCTTAATTAAAATACAGTTACAAGATAAAATTAATTCTTTAACTATTATATAATTAATATGATAATTAAATTAACTTGCTTCAAATACAGATACTCGTGATTGTTAATATGTTAATTGAAGATGAGATTTACATAAAGTAAAATTGACTATTTTCTGTCTCATCATTTTAAAATTATTTAAATTTTGTGATTAAAATGACAAATTTATGATATTAAGACTTTTTTGATACTTGAGAATGTATTTATTTTGGTATAAAAATTTTTGATAATAAATTCACATGTTTCAAACGTAAATAATCATTTTAAAAGAGAAATGATAAAATTTCAACTAAAATGACAAATTCTTGATACTAAAGAATAACTGAATCAAAAAGGAACAATGGTTGCAAGAACAGTTGAAATAGCATATATATTCTTGTGTATGAATAACGTATAAAGGTTAAAAACCTCAAGATTTAATCATGATGTAAATATAGAAGTCATTTTTCAAAATTCACAACCATTACATTTTATTGATATTTAAAATTTTGAGGTTGTTGCTCAAAAGTAGAATCGACTATTTTCTATCCGATCATTTTAAAATTAATGATATTAAAAATTTTCAGCTAAAATGATAAATTTATGATATTTAAGTATTTTTTGGATACTTAAGAATACATTTATTTTCAGCTAAAATGACAAATTCTTGATACTTAACAATATATACTTAAAAAGTATACTTTACATTAATATTTTGCAACATTCAACTATACTTTAGAAAGCTATAATACATTTTAGTTATTAACTAATTAATATATTTATTATATTATATAATTAAACATTAATGACTAAACAATTTAAGTGACAAATTCATGATATTTAAATTTTTTTGATACTTAACGATATATTTCAAAATAGTAAATTCATTTAAATATTTATTTTGATATAAAATTTTATAATAAATTCACTTTTATTTATTGTTTTAATGTTTTAACTATCAATTGATATTTATTGTCAATATCAATATACTTTCAACGTGGTTAAATATATATTTTGATGCAATCTTTTTATGAAGCATAAATTCATGATATTTAAGTAGTTTTTAAAGAATATAATAGATAAATTCACTTTTATTCATTGCTTTAATATTTTGATTATTCATTAATGTTCGTCATAGATATATGAATTGAGGGTGAGATTTATATATAGGAACTGACTATTTTCTGTCTAATCGTTTTAAAGGAAATATTTCAAAATTTAAATTAAAATTAACATTTCAAATCACTTAAATATTTAAGATAGTAATTATATGTTAATTATTAATTAACTAAAATACTCATAAAAGGTATAATCTTTTAAATGATTACATGATTAATATGTTAATGACATTTTAATCATATTTTGACCAAATTGTTCAGGGAAAATTCTTAAAACATCTAAATATGTAATTTAAAAACAATGGCTTCTCTAGTTAGTTGGCAATTTCTTAATATAGTGCCCTTGGACTCCATTAATCATGATTTAATTGCTAAAAATGTAAGTCCAAAATTCAAACCCATCAGGGTTACTAATTTTTTCTTCTGCATCGTTATTATTAATTTCTTCTCTCCCACTCTTCCGGCCCACTAAGTACTCCTATTTCCTCTCCTCCCCCCATTAATTACTTAATAATTAAGGAGATCACGTAATCTTCAGAGAGAGACATTTGGAAATAGGAAAGATTGCATTAAGTTTGGCCTTCTCTCCTAATAATTACTCCTATTCCACCTCATTAATTATCCAGTAATCAAGAAAATCACGTACTCTCCCATTGAAAGAATTTAAGAATAAGAAAAGTATATAGAGACATATGAACCCCTATATTTTCCTTGTAATAGAGACATAAGTATACACAAATCCATTCTGTCTACTTAGGTGATAATTTTAGATATAAATTGATTTTTCAGTATATACAAATCCATTCTACCTACTTAGGTGATAATTTTAGATATAAGTTAATTTTTCAGAAAAATAATCTCACAGACTTGAAGACAATCGCATAAGTCGTGCACATCTATGACCGAACAACAGGGGGTCTGACTCAGCTAATCCCCAAGTTCTCCTTGGTGGGTTTGTGTGAGGACTGTGTCAGCTCAACACATCAGCATCAGCTCTGCCATCATTCCCTAAATAGAAACTCTAACTTGGTGAAAGCCAAAATATTCTTTTTTTTTTCAAGACTGAATTTTAGGACGGACGGCCTCGCATGTTTTCACGTAGACTCAACAATTTAAAATTTTGAATTTCAATGAACAGCAAAAACATTCTTAATGGACTGAGTATAATAATAATTTGTGATTAAAAAAGTATTTTAAATTGCTAACACATGGAAATGTGTGAGACAGATCTAAAACATAAGAAAAAATGGTGCAGGCACCACGTGAGGTACAGATTCTTCGCCGTTCAACACTGAAAAAATATAAAATCGACATCGGCTTCCGTTCCGGGATTTGAACCCGGGTCCGTCTGGGTGAAAGCCAGATATCATAGCCGGAGTAGACGACAACGGATTGATGTCTAGAAGATGCTGGATCATTATTTCCTACTTTTTTTCTCTCTCGCACGCACGCTCACACACACACACATCTTAGCAAACATGATATAGTCATTATGTATTCTTGTCTACTCTATATAAGTGGTGCAAAATGTGGGATCAGTTCTAACATGGATCAATGTCAAATATTTACTCCAAAAATATACATGCAAACACGAGATATTTCCTCTGCTTAGGACTTATCCTTTGTACTGAAGTAGTTACGAACATACCTGATACTACTGTTTCTGTTATCATGTGTGTTACGAACACACATGATATTAATGAAGTAATTACTCCTATTCCTCCTCATTAGTTATCCAGAAGGAAATCACGAACTCATTACCTGTATACACAACTGCTTATTAGCTGAGCCCGTAGCCATCATACTGATGGAGTGGCGGAGGATGCGGGGGCGGAGGCGGACGTGGAGGGGATCTCCGAAGTCGGTGCGGAGGGGGACGCGGAGGGGATCTCCGATGACGGTGCGGAGGCGGAGGCGGACGCGGATGACGGTGCGGAGGCGGACGCGGATGATGATGCGGAGGGGATCTCCGAAGTCGGTGCGGAGGGGGACGCGGAGGGGATCTCCGAAGTCGGTGCGGAGGCGGACGCGGATGACGGTGCGGAGGCGGACGCGGACGCAGATGATGATGCGGAGGCGGACGCGGATGACGGTGCGGAGGCGGACGCGGATTGTACCATCGGCGCCGGCAGAGGCGCCGGAAGCACGAGCCTACCAGGGTTTATAGTTCTTCTGTCATTCCATGGGAAAGGATGCTTAGGCTTACGCTTGGGCATCGCAGAGGAGGAGAGAGGAACTGGTTAGAGAGTGAGGCGGGGAGAAGGAGAAGAGAGGCGGGAAGAAGGAGACTGGCCAGAGGAAGCACTGATGGCTTTTATGGCACCGCCGTTCGGCGTGGGCGTGGGCGTGGGAAGAGGGTAGCAGAGGAAACTGGGCGGGAAAATAGGCTAGGCGTGGGAGAGGGGAGAGGTGTGTGTGAGAGGTGTGACCGTGGGGCTTGTGGGCCATTCTGTTGATTAATCGTACAAAGTTTGGGAAATTGCTGCAGCATTTGGTAAATGAGATAAGGTCATGACTCAGCTAACCCCAGTTCAGCGGGTAATTGATCTCCCCAAGTTCTCCTAGGTGCACAGGCACCACGTTTTCAAAATAAGGTACAGATTCTGCATCGTTCAAAACTGAAAAAATATTAACTGAGAACGCTTCTCGTAGCCGGGATTTAAACCCGGGTCGCCTGGATGAAAACCAAGTATGTTAACCGGACTGGACGTCAACGGATTGGTGAGTCGAAGGGAGTACACTTATACACTTTCCTTTCCACCCTTTCTATCTCATCTTAGCTGTTGGACTACATGAATTTTGATGTATGTAACAATTCTGTGGCATAATAATCTAAGATCTTTTGTATATGTATTTCACGTCTGTTCAAAGTATTGAAACATCTGTATGTAACCACTTGGAATATGTAGTCCCTGGAAGAAGGTAGCTATTACGTTTTAAGCATATAGTTATTGGAAAAGGAAGGCTATTACATTTTAAACATGATATTTCATGATAGAATATTAAGTCATTATGTATTCTTGTCTACTCTATATAAGTGGTGCAAAATGTGGGATCAGTTCTAGCATGGGTCAATGTCAAATATTTACTCCAAAATCTACATGCAAACATGAGAGAATATTTCCTCTGCTTAGGACTTAATTAATGCCGGTGCCTTTGTACTGAAGTAGTTACGAACACACATGATACTACTGTTTCTGTTATCTTATTGCTGCCACCTATCCCAGAGCAGGTAAAATTTATGTAAGGGCTATTCGTAATCTTCCCTTTCTTCATTGTATTCTTTCTGGTATTAACAGGAAATTTAGTAAACAACTTGGAGCTTTAGTACGACACGGTAAATGCTATTTTTATTGGGCTGATCTTAAGGAGATGAACTGGGCCCTTATTGGATTTGGTTGATGGCCCCTTAGGGGTTTAGGAAAACTATTTATTTCTTCAGGAAAGGAAAATTTTTCTTTCCGGACTGAAGACCATTCTGAGAATCAAAAAACATAATTATCTGTGGTTAGGGGTTATTCAGAAGAGTCAAAGCTCATGTGGGTGGTTAATGTGAAATATAAACCATTCCTTGGAGAGGGAGAGAAGCTTGATTTTTTTCATGGCAAGAAAATTTTCGAAGTAGGAAAATTTTTGCGATAATTTTCATAACTAGGGAGTAAAAAGTTCTCTGTTTATTTTTTCAAACTCCTAATCCAAAGGAAACTAATTTTTCCGGAAAGTAAACTTTTTTACTTTTATTATTAATTTAATTGTATTTTAATAGATATTGAAATATTTGTAAAATCACTTAAATCTCTCATTAGCGTTTCCAAACGCTGCCCAAACGTTGTCATCCGAGTTTTCGCTACATGGGCAGTTGTGCTCCATTCCGATGGCGTCGCGCAGAGGTAAGAGCACGAGAGGGAGGGTTTTCTTGATGGCGGGAGGATGGCAAGGACCCTTCTCCTGCTGACGCCTTGCAGGGCTCTATCCACCTCCTCCTCCCCCATGCTCATGCGCAAGGTTCTCGCCTCCATCGCCCGTTCCCATCCCCTACCCAGAGCCATCCCCGTCCAGCTCTCCAGGCCCCCCTAGGGCGAACTCTGGGTGCCGTCTCATGGCGTCCTCCTGCAGAACCGAGGGCTCCCGAAGGGGTCCCTACGTCCCGTTGCGCTCCGCCATGGCGGACAAGGTTGGTGTTCACGTCTTTCGGCTTTTCTTGTCTTTTTAGCTTCATTCGAGAGCGCATCGGAAGCACTGTGTGATCTCAAGGTCGCCAACTTTCGTGGTCTTTTTGGTGCTTCTCGGGTGAAGGAGGATTTTTGTTGCATTTAGAGAGCAATTTTATGCCGTTGGACTTCCACTTTCCGATGAGCTGGAGGCTCAATTTCTAATGGAAGGATATTTCAAACATTCTTCCCAGTTAATCTGTGTGTTCATCGTAAGACAACGTGCACAAAAGCAAGCGAATCTTGTTTAAGTTATTGTCGGTGCGTAGGATCGCATCTACATGACTCTAATGGATGGCACTTTGACGTTACCATGATTTCTGTTCATATTTAGTTGGATGCCTATCTGGATGGGGATATATCGTCTTTTGAGAAGATGATTAGTGGAACTTTGGCATAGCTCATTTAGGTGATAAATCAATCAATAATTTAGGGCCACTTGCTTCATTGACTTAGGGTGCCTTTCGTTTTACAAATCTTTCCGATCTTATTATGAGTTGTGTCTTAAAAGTCCTTATGCCTTTCCAATCTTGGAAGATGTTCTCAATGTTTACAATTACTTTCTTGATTCAACTTTTATTTTCTGTCCTCCTTACTTGACATCGTTTACGTCTTTATTTTGACACAACTTTTTCCTTCTTTCGATCAAAAAGGATAATAAAGATAACAACTAAATATTATTTGGCTGAGGGTGTAGTTGAAAGTAAATGTTTTAGAGCTTCCCTATTTTTAGAATTTAGTATGGAAGTAGCACTTCTTCGCCAGATGTAGAGTTGAAAATACTCTACCTAGATTTGAGAGGGTTTTGTAGACAACTAGGGTTCAAACTGGGAAACTTGGAGACAAGGCATTTATAGGGTGAAGGGAAATAGATTCTAGGACTGATGATGCAATGTCTCCTTGAGAAGAGATTCCCCATATTGTATGGTACATTTTATGGCTTTAATGGGGATCAGAGAAAGATAGCAACTTTACAGCCAGTTCAGCTAATCCTCATACTGCAGATCGAAGATTGAGGCAACCCATGACTTCACAGCTTTGGACTCCAAAGGTGAAGATTTTGGTTTGGAGGATTTCACATGGAAGACTTTCTACAAGTGAGATAGCCTAGCTCAATTTGAGATTAGGATGACCTGCTGCTTGTGTGGGGAGTGGGAGGGGACCTCTGATCATTTATTCGTTGATTGCTCCTCCTCTCAGGAGCTATGGCTGCAAGTTTCTGGAAGGTGGGCTACTACTTTCTTCCCGACATGATGGTAAAGCTGATCTCAGAATGGAATGGTACTGAAAGCGGATTCTCAAGAGTTGACCAAAAGGTTTGATGGTTCATTTTGCATGCAAACCCATAAGCCTTTATCCTCTCTCTTTTTTTGTTGGGGGGGGGTGGGGGGGTGGGGTTGGACTTTTGTTGGACTGGGGGGATATCTATTTTCACTTACGAGTGTAGAGTCTTGGTTGGACTCAGTGACTCGTAGTTGTGTCGCATGATATGCTTCGAGTCAATAATTCCAAATCATATGCCGTTGATCACATACGTCAAAAATAGATCAACTAATCCTAACCAATTTCTATAACAATTTGATTACTTTTGAAGTGGGGAAAAGTGATCTTGTCAGCCTTCAGAAGGTGTACAGTACTATGGTGTGGAACTGTGGATGAATGCCTTTAGCAACCTCCTTTCAAAATTTGTGTATCATTTCCTTGTAAAACTGGCATTGGATAGCTTGGAAAATTAGTTCACTTGCGCTCTGATGTTCAGGAGGAATTTGAATGGTAGGAAAGTAGAAGAATTCTGTTAACTAATTTCTGGGATTAACCAAACTGATCCAGTGATGATGAGGTGATAGGAAGCTGTGGAAATTGAATACTGAAGGCGAGTTCTCTACCAAGTGCACTGTGAAGACAGTACTCATGGTTTTAATAATCAGCAGAATAAGATTGGAATTGGCTAATCCAGTTGGATTTTGACACTCCGATCCGAATTCCATAATTTATGGGCAACATGGAGAGTGAAATAATAGAACGTCCAGAGATACGCTCAGTGAGGACCTATATATATGAGTAATGCTATGGTACGGTGAAGGAAGTTGGTGCGGTTTAACCGCACATCTCTTTTTCACCAAATTATTTTTTGTTGGGCGCCAAAATTCATGGGAGGGGTGGGGATCTGAGGAGAGGAAGAGAGAAAAACTAAAAAACTACAAATAAAAAATAGATGTCCGATCAAAAGATTGGACGGCAGCTGTTCCGCACGGCGGGACTGTTCCGCGCGGAACAGTTCCGCCGCACGGAACAGCTCCGCACGAGAACTGTTCAACAAAGTATTACTTTTTTTTTTTTTTTTTTTTCCGTTCGTCCGATTGAAATCCGATGATTCATATTGAAGTACGGTAAAACCGCACCAACCATCTCAACCGTATACTAGCATTTGTATATATATATATATATAGATAGATAGATAGATAGATAGATAGATAGAGAGAGAGAGAGAGTAGTACTGTATGGCCAGCCCACGTGGTGCGGTCTGGCTGTACAGATTAAGTGGAGCCCTCCGATGACATGCAATGGATGTTATAAAAAGGTCAAAAAAAATGGGAACATTGCATGGCGCCGGCGGTGCCCCTAAGTTGACATGTCAAATTAATTAATGTTTCTTTTTTATTTTTGTTGATTGGAGGCATTCAAATAGCTGTTTTGGTGAATGAGTTAGAAAATCATAACATGTGCCATTTTCTCTGATAATGTTTCTTTTTTGTTGTGGTTGATTAGTGGTATACAAATAGCTCTCCTGGCGAATGAGTTAGAAAATCAGACATATGCCATTTTCTCTGATTATTATACGTGAAGAAACCAGGTCTGCATTTGTTTAGATTTCAAGTTGCTAGTCCTAGCTAAGGCCAGAGGAATTGATGCCTCAGTAGGAAGGAGACAAAGAAGTGACTTTGTCTTGGAATCATTAATTAACATGTTTTGGGTGTAGGGACATGAAGAAATGATTTTGTGTCGATGCAGAAGTGGCATGAACCCAAGAAATTAAGAAGCCATTGATCCTTACACCTATAATTCTGGACAAAAAGGAAAAGGAGCTTTCCCTTCTACTGCCTCCCCTTCCTTTTTGATGTCCTGACCCACAGTGACGACTCAATCCTGATTTTGCTTCGATATAAAACCATGGATTAAAAACTCGGATTGGACCGTCCGATCCAACCACTTAAACCTCTAACCGGACCGGCATCCGGGTCTGGAAGTGATGGAGACCACTTTTGCTGCATGGACCGTCTAAACCTGCAAAAACTGCTCACCCACCATCAACCCGTGTAACCCACGAAGACTATCTTGACCTGGCCCACTCCCACTGCAAGTCTGCAAGGGAAGTCCATCCGCCACTTCTCAGATGCCTCAATTGTATCCTGGTTCTCTCCGGTTCCCAAACAGCACACAGCAGAGGCTTCTCCTTCTCCAATGGCTCTGCTTCCCCAGTGCCCAATGCAGACTCCTCCAATGAATCGTCTCTCCCTCCTTCTCAACGTAGCACATAAGAGAGAAATTATTACCAACTTATAAATATATTTGGTGTTTGTTTAATTAATTTAAAGTTTAAAATTATCTATTTATTTTGTCTACATAATATTTATTTTTACATAAAATACACAGAAATCTGGATTAGCGGCTTGACCCAACGGTTGAACCTTTGACCCATGACCCAGAAGTCTCAACGGTTCAGTTTTTAAAACCATGTATTATAGCGTTCTTCATCTGTTTCATGTTTCCTGTCTGTATCTCATTTCAGTAAATAGAAGGCTATAATTTTATTATAAAGCTTCACTATAATTTATTAGCCTTGTAGGCTTCTTTTGCATCAGAAATGTAGTGTGGTATTGTAATAAAAGGCAGAGGGACAATTGGAAAATGTGAATGATGTTATATATTTCTTCAACATCTGCAACTTCCCAGTTTATATGATTATGTTCACTTCCTTGTTAGGATGAATTGTTCAGAGGGCTTGAAGCTGCAATAGGTTCATCTTTCAGTTCATAGTCTTTATCACCACCTACAAAACCTCTGATCATTGTCATCAGTGGACCAAGTGGAGTTTGGCAAAGATGCTGTCATCAAGGTACTAGTGTTGACCAGCTGTTACATGCTTTCGGTTATTATTCCCCAGGTCTCTTGCATTGGCAATGTTTTCTTTCATTAATGATTTCATTGTTGATTTAGAGAATGGTGTTTGATTTAGTTTGGAGTTTATGCATTTTCATGTCAATCAAGAGAGAATGATTGTCTACATTTCTAGTTGAAAGGGCTATAGCTCTCTTTTGTTCAGCAGGGCCAGGGTCCACAATTCAGTGACTGATGCAGCAATATGATTTGTTCTAGACAGGGTATCGTAGGTCAATGGTCAATAATCATTTATTTATTTATTTTGTCAACCCTTTATTTGAGTATATGTGAACTATTGTCTTGTCCTATGGTGACATCTAACATGAAACTGTAACCTTTTATTCGGGGTCATGTACGCTTCTCTAATATACCATGGCATTTTCAGTGCTTTCAAACTCTGCTTCAGATATTCGCCATTAATTGAAGTAATGGTGCTTTCTTACTTGTTCCATAGAGGCTACAAGAGGTTCGTGAGGGAATCCATTTTGTTGTTGCTACTTTGTTACGAAGGAGGAGTTTCTTTCTATGGTTGAAAGGAATGAACTTTTGGAATATGCTCTTGTCCAGAAAAAAGGTAGATGAACTATAGAACGGTTGTGAAAACACAGTTGCGGGATGCACAATAAATCATATAAAAGTTTGTACAATGAGCAACATGAAGTTGTCAATAGAATGAATTCGCTTGCTCTACAAAAATGCCGAACCATAAATTCAAGACTAGTTGACACTTGAGATCTCCATCTGACGCAGTATCATTAACCCGTTACTCATGCCATCTGAGATCTCCAGGTGACACTCGAGACCAATGGAGGTCAATCCAAGCACTAAATGGCAACCGTCTGATCATCTCATTCGCATCTGTCATCGAACCTTCGAACGAGTAATTCACACAGTTTTCTTCTTGATCAAGTATATTGAAAAAGATCATGTTTTCCATACTTGCAGTGGGCGCCCTAGTAGAAAGAGACCACGACTCACAGACAAACAGAGTTTGATCACCCAAGCTTGTCAGGGACACCAATTGATGATTACGAGTATCTACCTTGAAAGCTTCAACTGACCCTTCGAGTCGCGTTCTGAACACTAGAATAAGCTCTCCATTCAGCTCTGCCAAATATGAACTGTAGGCAGTATCCTTAACCCACTCTGGCAATTCCAGGACAGTCCAAGTATCATCTTCTACACCGATTCCTCTGAGATGTCCACCTACTGACAAATAGTAGAAACGTTGAGAATGACAGAGAAGATGTGTTAGAGGCCCCACTAATGGGATGTTGTGAGTCATGACACGCTGCTTCCACTGCTTATCACCTCGTTTACATGACGACAGCCGGATGGTCTCTATGTTATCCCCACAAAAGACAAGTGCGGTGACCGCACAGGTTGGTGATGCCGGGGAGCCTGAGAACGAATAGCCCCAAGAGACGTCGCTTGTATTAGGGACCAGTACTAGCGGCGGGAGTTGTATCCTTGCCCTTGTTAAGGGGTTTAGAAAGAACACTGTGACGCCATCTCCTTGGCATTTATATTGGGACATGAGCAGCCAACCCTCCCTACACGAACATATTACGGCACCTGACAAGTCTGGCATCTGGATGGAGTGCGTCATCTTGAGAAATGGATCAATGAGCTTGAGACACGATGCTGCTTCGTCGATGCTCGCAAGACACGGTGATCCGTAACGCAACCCATTGTGTGGGAGAATGGAATGGATGGTCGAGTGCCACTTCTTACAAACACGAGCCATGGTGTAACGGTCGATGAAAGGAAAAGGACGCATGATCAGCTCCGTGATATCATGTGGAGGGTCAGACCAACGGTCCTCATAATCACATGCAAGCACACACTTACCTGTAATAATATTCAGTTTTAAAACATCAGTTGTAAGGGAAAAAAAATTGATTAATATTGGAAACAAAATTGATTAATATTGAGAACAGTTTTTAAATTTACCTCTGTTATAAAACAGTTTTTAAAAGTCAAGTATTCAATCCGAAAAGGAATTCTTAATAATCAGAAGAAACAAACCAAAAAGAAAAGAAAACCAAAGACAAGCGAACGTATATACTGCCATGGTGCTGCTCTTCATTATTTTGTTGGTTTTCAGCTTCTTTCTTCCTCATCATCCTTGTGCTCATCGCTGAGTTTGCTCTATGCTGAACTCTCTCTCCCCCTCTTTGTCTCTCCCACCGCCGACCGGCGCTTCGCAACAGCAGCAGTAGAACTGTCACCGGCCTGCACCACCGCAGCTGCCGTGGCAGCCCACACCACCGGCACAGTCTGCTGCGCTGCCGTAGCGGCACCACCGCAGCAGCAGCACTACCGCTTGTCCTCGTACTCCGGTGAGTTCCGCGCCTCCTCCTAGCTCTGATACCACAGGAACCCAGCAACCACCCCCCTAAAAAAGGAAAAAAATCCGAGTTTGATCCCTAATCGGAAACCCTAGTCCAAGCCCTGGACTCCTACTTCGGCTAGGGACGCAAGTCGGATCAGAATACCCGGGATCGGATCCGGATTCTCCGCGATCCTTCCCTCATCCGGATCTTATATATGTCGTCTCGTACGAAACCTGTGCCGGTGCTCCGGTCGGTTCCTCTCGAAACCGTAGTCTTCGCCCCTCTTCTTTCTGCTTCTCTCGGAGCGAACCCTGCGGGCTGCGGCAGTAGCAGCGCCGCCACGAGGAAGTCGCCGGAAGCAGCGCCGCCACGAGGACGGTCGACGGAGGCAGCGCCACCACGAGGACGGTCGCTGGTAGTGGCGCCATCTCCTTCTCTCTCCACCCGCAGCCCCACCACGAGCATCATTGCCGGCAGCAACACCGCCACGGCCCACGAGCATCATCGTCGGCAGCAATACCACCACATGGAGGTCCAATCTGCTCTTCCTTATCCTTCTCTCTCCACCTGTTTCCCTCCTCACTTTTTTCTGCTTGGCCCACGCTCGTGATTGCAACGATCTGAACCATCACCCTCCATGAGAAGCATCATGTCCTTGGTTGACTGGTTTTATGGCATGTAGAAGGTCAGATGCTCGATTTCTCCTTCACGTTTCATTTTTTTTTCCTTCTTACCTCAATCTTGTTCCTTGCTTGGTTTTTTTCTAAGATTAAGTTCTTTTATAAGCAAGATGTTTTTCTAGGGTCACCTTTTTTTTTCTGAAGAATTTAATACTTTTTATGCATGATTTCACGGACAATATCTATATGTCAATTTCTTCTTCTTTTTTCCCTGTGTGAATAGATTGCTTCAGCACCAGTCGACCCAATATCCAATATCAGAAGAATTGAGCATTGATAAAATCAAGTTGACGCTTTCGACTTGGGAGGCCATCACGTTGCACATCAAGTCTCGAAGCTTACTGTGACAAGGTCCTTTTTCTCTCTTCTCTAGTTACGATGATGTGTGGTATCCCTTCTATTGCGAATGCTCCTATAGATGTATTTTTCGTATAACGTTGCCTTGGGTAGATGTGAATTTCAATCTGATTATTATTTGTTTGGCATGGAATCATGAGGTAATGTCCAATGTTGACCTTGTTTGACAATACATTTATTCTTCTAGTTATCAGTTCACTTCAAATTTCTGACAGGGGTATCTATCACCAGTATGTTTAGTTATGCCTTGGCTTGCGATTATGATGCATTGAAGGCCCCTCTAATTGGTAAGAGTAAGGATGTTGTATATTTGTGGAAGCTTTCCCAAAAAATTAGCATGAAAATTCATGTCCCTTTTTATGTATCCTCTTCTATCATGACATTAACTAATCTACTTTCCTATTTCTCTTTCTTTTAGTTATTCTGTTAACTATGGTCTAGTGTTGTTTTTTTTCCTTTTTTCTTGTGTGTGTGTGTATAGTCTAGCACATGCTTACAGCCGCATTGAGTTGCAAGATCAAACGCATTAGGGATGATTTGCAGTCTTCGGTGATAAGTTTCTGTCATGAAAGATTTGATTTAGCTGCTAATGTTCAATTTTTGACACCTTATATGTTGTTGAGTAATACTTGCCGCACCATCTGCAGTTGCAGCAGCCATGCAGCGGGCAGCACCAATGACCTAATACAATTTTTTTAAAGAGAAATGTTCTAACTTGGGGCTCACTTGACTGTGCTTCCAAGCCGTCCATCTTGGATCGGATGGCACTAGTCTTGTAAAACTTTCAGGTCATGAATTCATAAGGATTTCATGATTCAAATTGTCCTAAGATGATATGTCCTTGTGTCTCGTTATGTCATCCGATTCCTTTGGTATGTTTGCACCATTTTTGTACTGATTATGTTATTCAAGTGATGTTGGAGACGTCCAATCTGGCTAACTATGATCTAGTATTTGCTAGTCATTGTTAACATTAGTTAAAATAATTAAGAACTACATTTGCTTAAAATAATTAAGAACTACATTATGTCATCTGGTTCTTGCTTGGGCGAGGAACTTCTGTCCCTTGGGTTCCTTGTCGTCATAAGGCTGTCATGATCATCTATCGAGGAGGAGGACTGATAATTTCCCCTTGCTTGCAGGCGTAGGCAAGTGCTCTTCATGGTCTGTTTCTCTTTAATTTGTTGCTAGCTAGCTGCAAGGTTTCTTTGTTCTTCCTGTGATTCTATGCTTCAAAACCACAGGAAATATGACAGTCAAGAGGGATTGGCTTAATCTGATAGGGTGTGTGTGAAAAGAAGGTAATTTGAGACCAGTTCCTCCTTTTCGAACAAGAATTATATGTGTTTTGGGTAGTTCATCATTGACATGGAACAAAGGATACGACACAAGAAAGAAAATAGGAATATACGGAATTAGAACACACAATCAAATGTGAAGGTTTTGAAAAAATTCACAATCAAAGTGAAGGTTCCGAAAAAATGCATTAATCCATTCTCAATCAGAATCTTCTGGTTGTAGGATTGAAGAACTAATAAAGGAAAAATTTGAGGAATCCAGTCACCATCTCATATGGATGGAAATAGATTCATATTGTAGTGGGTCGGACTCATAAAACCCTAAATAACACAAGATGCTGATAAGAAACTTCTCAGTGAAGAAAATTAAGCATCTAGGACACCGATGTAGTGAGGTTTCAAGTAGACTCTTGAAAATGCAAATCTGGATAGAATACCAACATGCATGCCTAATTTTTCCCTCACCAATATGATTTGACAATACCACAATGATAGTATATAATTCCTTCCTAGTTAAAATTTGAATGGGTTGTTCTTAATTTGGATCAGTTGAACCAAATGCACTGTGGATATGATATTGTGCATATCTTTCCTGATCTTAGTTTTTCATTTTCGTTGATTATTTTGTTAATCGTTGCCCCAAGAAAATTTATATGCATTTAACCTTTTTCTTGGTTTTGTCATTTGCTATGAACAAGACCCAAACTTTTGTAACTGCTTTTTTTTTATGCACGACAATATCTCTCCCTTTCATTGTTCTTTTGTTGCTGAAAGTACAGGCTGACCTCCCCTCCCCACCCCCACCCCACCAAAAGAAGAAAAAACTGAGTTTGATCGCTAACCGGAAACCTAAGTCCCTCTTGGACTCCTATTGTGGCCATCCAAGTTCATAGCATATATATATATATATATATATATATATATATGACATCCCTCCCTTCTTGATGAGGTCCCTCCTTGCAACATTCTCGATCGGAAGCAGCTATCTATAACATGTATAATAAGGCAATTGTGGGTTTTTCGTCGCCGGTCCAGTTTGTTTCATGGTCAGCCTTCACTAGTTCTTCTCACATGAGGATGTTCTTCACGCATTGCTATCACAAAGTGAAGTCGTTGTAGCCATTGAAGGGTTCCACAGAGAATTATCTTATGATTTGTGACCTTGTCTGCCATCAACATTTCTCGATTAGGCACGATCACTGTCGATCACCTCGAACCACATTGATTGCTATACAGACCGGTATAAATTAGGCAAAAACAGCAAAATTTACTTGAGCCACTTCGTCCAACAAATTCAGAACTTCCAAAAACCTAAGGATGAACTCTTGGATCGTCAATTCCACCACCGATAGCCTCTGATTCGATCGCCGCACCTATTCCACGAGTGAGCTTCGGCCCTATCAACAGATATGGACACAATCTATTAACCCTGCTAACTCCACCTAGACGCAATAACCTGGATGCACCTGAGATGTCACTCAAATCCTTCACCAGACCCAACAATCAGATCCACTAACTTGGATCAAAATAGGTTATGACGGGATTAGTTATTCTGAATTGCTTATTCTAGAATAAGGAGGGTTTTACTTTGATAGCGAGACGGAATGCAAGGCAGAATACCAAATCCTTGGGTGTAGTTTGGAATTGTTTGTTCACCTAATTCCAAGAATAAGTAATTCTAACGCGGAATAACCAAATCCTCCAACAAAATTAGAATTTGCCTTATTCGAGGAATAAGAATAAATGGACTTACTTCTGCAAACAAAGTGGGACAAAAGGAGGAATGTTGTTCTTCTAAGTGCAAGATTGGACTGAACTCAGTCAGTTGAAAGAGCGATGGATGGAGTCTTTCATGAAACCCCTTCCTCCAGAATGGGAAAAGCACCATGTGAGAGGCTATTTTGAAAATTTCCCTCTTGCACTGATTGAGTCCAATCCAAACTTGCACTTAGAGGATCTCTATTCCAAAAGGAGTTGTACTTGCTGCATTAACCCTCAATGCTGCACCGACGGTCAGTGCAGTGGATTTTTTAAATTTTTTAGTTGGGCCCCGAGGTGCCCTACACGTCCATACATGTCTATCCCCCCCCCCCCCCCCCCCCACCCTTCCAAAAGAAGAAGAAAATCCGAGTTTGCTCCCTAACCAGAAACCCAAGTCCCTCTTGGGCTCCTATTGTGGCAATCCGAGTTCCTCTCAGATTCAAGCCAGCTGCAACATATATATAGATCACATCCCTCCGTTCTCGATGAGGCCCCTCCTTTCAGCCTTCTCGATCGGAAGCAGCTACTTAGAATTAGGGGGAGAGAAGAGAGAATGTGCGTGGGGAGAGATCAGTAGAGAGCAAAGATGCCGAATAAAGAGTGTTTTATTTTGATAGCAGGGTGGAATCTAAGGCGAAATATCTAATTCTTGGGTTTAGGATGGAAGTACTTATTCGCCTTTAAATTCTTATTCTAACACAGAATAACCAATTCCTCCAATCAAAGCAGAATTAGCCTTATTCTGAGAATAAAGGCAAACAAAGTAGAGAGTTTCTTTTTGGATTAAGTTAATACGTGGCTTTTAAAGGCTGTTTTATAACAGAGATAAACTTGAATTTAGTAGGACTTTGATAAAGAAATTAAAAATTGCTCCACACCAAAATTTCTTCGTATGGTCCCCCCTTCCCTCACTAATCAAGATTTAGTTGCTAATATGTGACCCCAAATCTTGGAGGCTTTCCTACCTGCAACATTTTGAATGACTATTGAAAAGAGATTCGAAGGACTTCGTTACACCCCTAGTGACAACTCACAAGGATCAACACTCTGGCCTTTCTGATTAGGGACATGCAAGGAAGTCCACAGGATCTTGGCTTGCCAGGAATGGGCACATCTTCAGAGAAAAAGAGAGACTCTCGTTATATGTCTATTGCAATTTCTATGTTACCTTCAATCTTGTTCTAAATTACTATTTATCCGTTGGCAGCTTTTGTGCCTAATATAATAAAGATAGGACATGTCTTATTTTGTGCAGCAGATTTCAGAAATTGAATTATTACAGGTTTAAATGACTCCACAAGCTACGGCTAATAGTCACATAAAAAATAATTTATGATGCGACAAATAAGAATTTAATTTCATCACGTACTGAAGAAACAAATAATTGCTATGTCTTGTCAGCTCCTTTCTTCCTATAATTTGCAACGTGCAATATCCAAAATAGAAATCATGCACCTTGTTCCTTTTTATTTTGCTTATGTCTAGATAGATGGATAAAATCTTCTTGTTATTCAATTTGCATAATTATTGGCATAAGTAGACTTACGAGGTACGTAGTATATGCTATGAGGTCCCCCATGTTCTTCGGCTGTCCCTATAAAATGATACCGAGTTAAAATTTGATTGATGATATGATGTACCAACCGTTTGTGCTTAGGTCTTTGGTTCATTGTATGTACAAGTATAAGTAATGTGTGTACACTTCAGGTAGAACCGTAGAAGCTACTCCAATGTTGTCTAGTGAGCATTATCTTCCTCAGCCAATGCCGTGGCTCGTATACACTTGTCATGGAGAACATGGGAAGACCGAGACCTTCTACAGCCTATCAGAGGAAAGGTTTTATGTCAGAAATGCTCGTGAGACAGAACAAACTTCGTTTCACGGGTGCTCCCAAGGTTGGCTCCTTATGATGGATAAGCAACGCGAAAGTTGCTTTCTACTGGATCCGTTGTCTTTGGAGAAAATCATGTTGCCCCCGCCTCCAGAACCTCACGGTGCAACTGTTTTTCTAACTTGCTCTCCGACCAAACCTGGTTGCCTGGTGATACTCTTCAATCCTTTTTATACCTTCTTCATGTATACGGGGCCGAAGAAAAGGGAGTGGAGGATGAGAGCTTTTCATCTCGAGGATGAAGACCAGCTCACCACTCTTGGAATCTGCAATGGAGATGTGTACTTGTACACGAAGCATGAAAGATTGGCAATTGTGGAGAAGATTGGCCATCGTCGTCTTGTAATGAGATGGTTGCAGGTGATGCCGCCTCATTGTTTGCCAGTTGGGAGAAGAAGCGTGAAACTAATAGAGTGCTCGGGAGAGCTATTTCTGGTGTTCCTACTTTACTATCAATTCAGCTACACTGTTTACACATGGGAGGTTTATAGAATGGACTTTACCGAGATGAAGTGGATGAGGGTGAGCAGCCTAGGAGATCGTGCCTTGTGTTATAGTGAGACGGTGACCGGCATGCTCTCAGCATCAACAGGATCAAAGGTCATTCCAAATTCCATCTATTTCATTGATTGGGTGGATCAGAAATTGTGCAGATTTGATTTAACTGATAAAAGTATTTATAAGAATTTGGCCGCCTGCCCCTCAAAGATGAAGGCTGGTGAATGAATGTATATGGTATCTCTAGGGAACAAAACCAGTTGATTAAGGGAGAATGGATATTGCACAAATTATCATAACTCAAGCCATGTTTTAGGACCAATCTTGTCAGCTGCACACAATCTAAATTTTCATGAGATCTACTAGTTTGTAATATTTGAATACTTTTTCCAAGGTATTAAGAGGTTTGAAAGATCAGAAATAAAATTGCAATCGTGTGACGTCAATGGGAAGGAAAAATCGTTCACTAAGCTGTACATGTACATGAACATGATACTGAGTTTTTCAAAAATCGCTCACCACTCTCGTCAGCCGACACAGTAATTTCCCATAACTAATGAACATGATACTGAGTTTTTCAATCGCGGGCATGAGAAAAGGTTCCCTGGAATACTTCTTGTATGACGTCTACCTGTACATGGCATATATCTAAATGAATTATGTTTCACTTTCACAGCAGAATGAGTTATGATGGGATTGCTCACTCCAGAATAATTGAATAAGGGGGCATTTTGATTTGACAGCGGGACAAAATATCATATTCTTTGGTCTAGGGAGTAACGACTTATTCAACTTATTCCAGGAGTATGTCATTCTAGGCCGGAGTAATGGATCCTGCCCATCAAACTATATTCCGTGAATAACGACTCCTTATTCCATCTTGTTCTGCTATCAAAGTGACGCTATGTGATTTAATGATTCAATGAAGCTTATCAATTTCAGATTATAAGTTGTAGCCTATAATGCAATGTCCGTCCTTGTTTCACATTGTGTGATAACGTTCGTTTAGAAATCAGGAAATGCTGAACAATTTTTTTTTTTTTTTAGAAGTGGGTACCATGTAACATGTTCAGCATAAAGAGGTGAATGTACAAGAATATAGCACAAAAACCCTCATAATCCCTCCTGTACAAAAAAAGCACTGAAATGGTGCAACTCTCAATCAACTCTGAAAAGAGCAAAAAAGGAGGAAGAATTTACAGTACAAAGGCAGCTGCCCACCCCCTAACCATTCGACAAATAAAGGATGCAATTCTCCGACTCCAATGCCTTATCCTTGAATATTCTTATGTAATGTATGTAATCGGTTTATTCTGGTATCCAACTCTGCTCACTAGAAATTCCAATCACTACCTTATTTGCTCATATTAACTCTAATACTTCTTTAGACCTCCCTAGGGTTTAGTTATCCAGAACCACAACCCCTAATCCAAGAGTATTTTCTTAAATTAGGGTTCCATCAAGAGCCCCTTGTTCCTAACCCAACCCAACTTCTTCAATCCTAACTCAACTCATCCAACAATGTCCCAACTCAAACCAATCCATGTAACGCAACTTTCATCAGGTTGGGTCGGATTATATCCTTAATACTCCATATTTTGTTAACCTTCTTTCTTACTACTAAAATTTCATGTAGAAAGAGATCAATGTACTTACCTATCTACCATAACAGAAACTTAAAAAAGAACGTACAAGCATAATTGATGGCTACAACTTGAGAACATCTTTTTTCATATGGTAATCTAAATTTTTGTTCAAAGATATATATGTTTATATATATAGACACACAACACACACACACAAACAACCCAATCCAACCCAAAGAACCTTCAACCCTAGCTTGGTCGGATTCAACTCGGCCCAACCACTGGGTTGGCCTGCTTCAGTTCGTGTTGACCACCCAAAGTTGCAGTCCTACCTTCAATAACTTGAATTGACAGATTTAACAGTATTTCTCCAGATAAAATGCAACAGCAAGAATCGACATAACATGTCAAGTTCTACATGAGCATGCAACATCAAGGCTGTTGGCCAAGTATTATCTCATATTTCATTTCATTAGCTAAAAATCTGAAAGAAGGCAAACTTATCAAAGATCATAGACAAGTGACATATTTGGATTTCAGATACCATGCTTTTGATGTCTGGCCTTTCCAGCACTAGAAAGTGCAGTTGCAATAGACTAACAGCACGCATACCCGCAGTTTAAACCAATTCAGAAGGCCACGCTTCCAGTTCTCTTTTTGTTTGAATCATCAACAGATTCAGCATAAGCCTCCACCGGAATAAAAAAAAAAGTCTACATTTTCATCATCCAAGATCATGTCTCGTCTTCTATATATATAGAAGATCGGCAAGCTGCACATTTAAAACTGAAATAAGCAAATCTAAAACATTTGGTCAAGAAAGAGAGGGCTTGACAGAAATAAGCTTTTTATTAGTCACAAGAGCTAGGATTAAGGAAAGCGTAAATATATCTGATATAAAAAGCAGTCTAAGGGGCCCTACTGAGGAGAGGAATTAAAACATCAAACCTCTTCTTCTCCAAAGGAGTGCTGTCGTTGTGGACCAGGACGTTGAGTTGTTAGTCTTTGCATACGTGCTAGCAAAGCAGCTTTTGCTTCCTCTTCTGCAGCTTGACACGACCATCCTCTAGTTTTTCATATTTCATCAAAACCAAAAGAAAAACTTGATCAAATTAAAAGCAAAAAATTACAAACTTGCTTGTCTAGGATGTATGTTGAGGGACTTTGAAAAAAAGAAAAGTTATGACGAGGGGACATTAGGCCCAGCCCAATTAGCCCATTAAGTACAAGAGCTCAAAAGTTCGCAGCCGTTCAAAAACAACGCAAAGGGCCACGTGACATTCAGAGTCCTAGTCTATGTTATAGGGGTCGAATTCTGGACCCACAGGCCCGCATGGGAAAATTCTGGTTTGCCCAATATCCCACGATCTCCCCAAATCAGGGAGATCTGATCATGAGCAGATCGCTTCTCCGAAGGAAACCGTCCTTAGGACGCTTCCACGGGGACTATATAACCTTTTGACCATCTCCAGAGCAAGGTATGATTTTCTGAGCACGACAAACCCCTAGCTAGAGCTCATCTTCTAGAATCATAACTCAGGGATCAGAGGGTTTAATTCTCCAACAGATCGGGGGGGCCTTCTGACGCTTCTATTCCCTTCTTGCAGGCTCCACCCTGGACATTTCCACCACCAAACAAATTTTATCGAGTAACCGGGATCTCCGATCGAATGGTCGTCACCGCCTGACCAGTTTCCAACCGCTACAAGTTACCATATTCATCTATGACAAAAGAAGAATGTCATACATCATAACAAACAAGCATCCTCTTAATTTTTTTTTGGGGGGGGGGGAAGTGGATAGTACCACGAGTATATAAAGTGAAAAGAGGATAATCACGAGTACACTGCTCCAAACCCAACCTGACCCTACAAACATTTGACCAATCAAAAGAATATTGCCCCAGCATGATTTTTCTCCACACTTGATATAGGAAGTCTTGGTGAATCCTTCACAACTTGACATTTATGGGGCTGCCTTTTATTTTTTCATGTGCATCAAGGCGGTTCTAACGGTTGAAGTCTTGCTCATGAGCCCATATGTTTTTCCCATGAAGCTGAATTTTTTTTGTAACTTCCATCGTTGAATGATATATCAACCCAAATTCAGTAGTGAGTTGGGTTGGGTTGGCCTAGGCTGGCCCTATTTGTAGAAAGTTTGTTAGAAATATGTTTCTTTTTGTATTAGTCTAATGTAAAAGTCAAATTAGGCCCATCCAATTTCAGTCCAATCCAATCCAAATTTGACTAATGTCAACTCAGATTTAACCCAACCCAATTTAAATAATTTGGGTCAATCTAATTTACTATAATATAGACTGGGTTAGACTGGGCAACGAATTGGGCCGTCCAATTGACACCCCTATTTTGAATGTAAGTGCCGAGCTTGGACATATTCTGATTAAGGAACAATTCTTGCTGCACTGCACGTGTAGCATGCAGTGGCACCTGCAGTGGCGGCAACTGTGGATCACATGAGGACACGATTCTTTTTTTTTTTTTTTTTACATTTAAAAAAAAAACAGCTGTTTGATCCTTGATCAGATGGCCCATGTGCTGATTGAATGTGGTCTCTGAACTTGGCAATTAAAAGAAATATTTTTTAGTATCTGATCTTGAAATTTGGATGGTCGGCAGACGAGATCAAGCGGGTTGGTTCAAGCCACATGGGGTCAGTCCACCCAACTCAAGTCAGCCCACCCAAAACTATAAGTTATCTGTTTCTTGTCATAAAGAAAGACTTGCTGCAATGTCTGATACATGCGATCGGATGGCAGCACAGGGTATGGACGTCGAGCTGAAGTGGTTGGGCACTTAGGTAAAAAAAAATTTAGAAAAGAAAAAAAATTATGCACCTCATATGTTGTCGTCCAATCAAATTAGATCAGAAGCCAGCACACAATGCCTATGTTGGTGACACATGTTAACCAAAGTGTTAAGGAGAGGTTGATGGGCCTAAAGCTATGACACTTGGAGAGCAAGATTGTTGCAATGGATTGATTGAAAATTCAAATAAAAATTACAAGAACAAAATTGGCGAGAAGAGACACATGAACATACATATGCAAGAAACAAGCATTTTATAGTAGTTTAGTTACGAGAAGAGAGACATGAACATACATACGCAAGAAACATGGATTTTATAGTAGTCCAGTTAAACTTTTAGGCCTATTTCTAGTGCAGCATAAACGTGTTTTTTTTTTTTTTGAAATTTTGTGATTTACGCACACATTTTCATCTCAATGTATCTTATGAATAGATCATGCTTTATTGAAAAACCTTTAAAATCTTCATAAATTTGAAAGGTCACAGTTTAGTCATGTAGTTTTGAAGGAAATCTTAACCTTCTAAAGAACTTAATTTATTTTGTCTCATATATTCTAAACTTTATATTATATTTTGAAACAATTTTTTCACAATTTTCATGAACTTTTCAGCTTTTTTTACTGCTTTGAGATTGTTCCCCAAATCTCGACTTGGTAACGTTGCCTACGTGACTTCCCAAGTGCTTGAATATTCTCGTACTAGTCATCACTAGTGCAAATGCTACCTCACAAACATGCTATTGATTTAGCGCGAATTCGCTAATCCAAATCCTGAGTTAGACCCCTAATTCTTCTTCCACTTAATAGAAAAGAATACAAAAGAAATAAAGGTAAAAATCCTAAACAAATTAAAAGTCAGTCCTTAAAATATAAGAATATAAAATGAAGCACACGAAGAAATAATGGAGTTCTCTCTCAAAATTGCAAGTGGAACTCTTGAATGAGGACACTCTTGAATCTTTTGGAAGTGTTCTTGATACTTTGAGGCTTTGTAAAATCTTATATTTTAGGATAATTACTTATATACCCTTGAAATCTTCATGAATGACCATGATATCCTCTCCTTTGAGAAATTACCTTAAATACTCTTACAATCTCAAAACCTCACTTCTAAAGCCCCTCAGATTAATTGTCACCAAATAACGGAAAATTTTGAAGAAATATTCTATAAATGGGGATTATGTTAAACATAAATGTAGAAAATAAAAGAATTTTCTTCCAGTCCTCCACCTCTTTCTCTGTCTCTCCCTTCCACGAGCCACGTGTAACTTTAAGGATTGCTTCTCCATTGGTGCAATAAGGTTCCAAGCGACTCATGAGGAGGGAGCAGGAGGGGTAAAGAATGAGGAATAGCATAATGCTGCCAAAGGCTGAGGGGTGACAAGAAGGGACAGGAGAGGGGAAGGTGGTAGGGAGAGGGAGCAAGAGAAGAGGAAGGTGTAGGAGGTGAACAACAAGAGGAGGGAGTTTCATCCCCTCTCTCTCTCTCTCTCTCTCTCTCTCTCTCTCTCCATGTGTGTGTGTGTGTGTGTGTGTTTGAGGGGGGGGGGGGGGGGGAGCGGAGGAGAAATGGTGCCTTGAGAAAATTAGACATCCTCTTGAGGGTGTTTCTGTCCTTTCATACATGGGCTAAGATTTAGCTAAAGTGGTTAAGGAATGGATGGTTAATAGTGAGGGTATGAGAATAGGAGATTGAAGATTTTAAGGGTATTTAGATAATTTTTTTAAAAGGCAAGGGTTAGTAGTTATTTGTGAACATTTTAGGGTATATAGGTAATTTTCCCTTAAATTATTTACCAAAGAAGAACCATTTAGTTCGAGGTTTTACTGTTCAAAAAATGACTAGTAAACAAAGCTACCATTTGGAATCATGATGCAATTGGTCACCACTATCCCTTGGTGTAAACAGTGTCAAATGGTAGTGTTAACACGGTTGAAGCTGTTGAACATAGCCCATGCTGACGCGCAAATTGTCTGCATACTTGCTTCTCGTGCATTCAAGTTAGAAATTGCATCAGATCTTACTTAAATCTCTCTGCATTTAAATAAACTTGTTACAGAATTTGCGGCTTATTATCATCAAAATTAATTCAGTGTCAACATCCCCCCCTGCTTTGGTGACCATAAAATCTTGAGCAGATGAGATAAATGCATCACAAATAAACATATGAACATGCAACCAGGTACATTACAACTTAAGAGGAATACAATTTGTGATTATTCTCCCTATTTTTTGCTCGACTCTATAACCCCACAGAGTCATATAAATCATGAAACATTTCAATGATAAAGTGATACTTTTAAAATTTAAGGATTCAAATATTTAATCGATCAAATATCAATTCCTTTTTTTCTTTTTGTCATGCAGAATAAAAGATAGAATACACTGCACAAGATGCTCTCATGTCTGTCTGCTTTTTCTTCTAATTAAAATGGGACAACGGAGAATCCAACTTAGTATGTTCTTCTTACATTTATAACATATTCTTTTCTTTTACAAACCTCCTTTTAACGTGTGCTTACCTTTTTCTTTTTCCTTTTTTGTGATATGGCTTCCATCCCTGTAGAAAATTCCTTCCACTCCTACTTGAGTCTTCATCCATGTCATCTTCACTATCTGGTGAAGCTATAGAGGCAATACACTCTCTTCCTCTTGATCTCACAGGTGTGTAAAGAACTCATGAGCTCATCAAAGTTCAATTAAACTCATCCGCATCAAGAGCACAATGTAATATATTGATAGCCTTAGAAGTGTTAAAGATACATTATAGAAATCATCTGCTTGAATCGGCCTGGATCAGGAACCGGATTCTTGTGCATCGTCATAGATAAACACTTATTAGACTAATCCGGACAAATATGAAGATTTTCATATTCAAGGGGGTAATTGATGTTATGCCACTGGCCATGGATGTAACCGTGCCATCAAAAATTTGATTGTTTATTCAAGTTATGAGTTTGATCCCAGTTGACCATTTTTTTACAACGTAATTCCATTAAATTTGATTGTTAATATGCCACTTTTGTTTCTTAGTTGCTTTCCAATTTTTCTGTATCTTTTACTTTTTTTCATTTTTCTTGATTTTCCTTTTTTCAGATTTGTTTTAAATTAAAAAGTTAGGGGGGATCCAAGGAATGACCCATTTCCCTTGGATTGGTTGATTCTACCGATCCAATCCCGATCAAGATCAGATGACTAGGCAATTGCTAGTCCTGATCCCGTTCCACCTTCTCAATGGACAACCTCGTCACCTGAAGAATATCAAGTCAATGTTTTCATATTCTTTTTTACTAAACATTTTTCTCTTCTTGTTTTCAATGTGATCCGACAACTCGAGCACTTGTGAACTCGAAGATATTATCCATTTCTAAATAGCTGTACTGGATCAGATAAAATCCAGCCAAACGGATACATTGATATTAGTAACACCTGAAGATGAGAAGGGAAAACATTGATATTAAACAAGAATACGTAAATATGGTAAATAAATATCATATTTTATGCCTTCCAAAATGAGGAGCTGTCTGGTGCATTTTACAGTATTTTATGTTAAACCAAATAAAGTCTATATTCACCCGATGGCATGTAAATGAAATTTAAAAAAAAAAAACTCATGACTTTGAATGTATTGGTCTGAGTTACTATACCGGAGTTTACAATTCAGGTTATCTGATAAGCAATTCAAATGCCCTCCAATTGATGGGCATTGACATTTTGGAAACAATCATGTTAAGAAAACAGGGTCCCTTGTATTCCAAGATACATGCTTCTGCATATCAGATCCTGTTGACAATTGGCAGTGCTTGAACAGTAGATATTGTAAAATGAATAGTTAGTTCCACACATCTCTGTATCAAAGTTCAGATATAACCCTGTATAATAACATATTAGATATGACTATTATGTCAATGTGTATGGGTGTGCATACACTCTCTCTCTCTCTCTCTCTGTTTATTTATCGGGTTCAATTATTGTTTGTTGGTATGGTCATCACAGGAAGCAGCCTCTTTTGTTCATTGAAGAAGTGATTTGTAGGCTGGGGGTTTGGCAACCTTGATAGAGGCTGCCTCACCCTCATGGCACAATCAGATGATACTATCGGCTTCCCTTTCATTCATTGAGAGGAAGACTGAAGTCCCATACCACTCGGCAAGTGAAGGAAGGAGGTGAGGGGCCCGCCCTATTTTGGGATCCATCTCCTCAATCTTTCAAAAGGGAGACTAGACAGTGCTAAAAAAAGATCTCTAAAGATTGAACAGCTGTCTTTTGATGGTGAGCTGGTTGATTCGAAGGAAGATATTCAGAATAGTTTGATTACTACTATAAAGAACTTCTTTCAGAGGAGTACCAGTGGAAACCACATTTACAAGAAGGAATCCTTCCCAAAATTGATGAGAATCAAGCAGAATGGTCATGTACAGCTATTCAAGAAGAAGTCTAGGAGCCAGTTTTTGGCATGAATGCAAATAAATCGTCGGAACCATATGGCTTTTCGTTAGGCTTTTATCAATTTTTTTGGAAAACTATCAAGGAGAATCTAATGAATATAGTGAAGGAATTTCAAGAGAGACCTTTAATGGGAAGGTTGACCAGAGATTAGAAGGTTGGAAAGCAAAATTTCTTTCAGTTGGAGGAAGATGGATTCTTTCAAAAACTGTCTTATCTTTTTTGGCAAATTATCATCTATCTTTAAAATCCCCAAGAAGGTAGAAAGAATGATAGAAGGTTGAAAAAGTTTATTGTTATGGACTGGTGGAAAGAAGGATAAGTGTTGCTTAGACTATGGAGAACCCTAAGGGGGGTGAATGGGTTATCAAAAAATTAACTACTAACAAGTTGTAATGGAATTTTAATCGCAATAGGAATGTAAAGCGCAGGAGGTAGAAACAAAGAGCAATCACTCAGTGGCACAAGAGATTTATATTGGTTCGATATATCCAGACCTACATCTGGTTCCCAAACAATCTCTTATGAGTTCCACTAGCACATATGCTACACACGGTACAAATCTCGTGCAAATTTTACAACAAACAAACTACCAGACACAACTGGCCTTTTATTCTATCAATAGAAGAGGTACACAACCACCTGTAACCAAGGAAGGTAGAATCGGCATGGATCGGATTAGATCGGCGGATCTGCTCGATTTTTCACCAGACCGATCTGATCTCGAGTCCCGACCCACCATCCCCTTCCCAGGATCGATCGGATCAGCCAGGATCGGCCCGGAAAGGATCGACCGATTCGAGGCCCAAGGCTAGTTTGCAGCTAGCCTTTGGCTAGCTATTGGGAACCCAACGGCTAGCAAGGGCCATGGGAGGCTTATAAAAACCTCCCAAGGCCTTCCCCCATCCCCACCAACTCACTTCCTTACTTCTCTCTCCCTCTAAGTTCTCTATATATCTCTCTCTAAGCTCTCATTGGGTTCTAATTGCTCTCTAAAGCTCTCCTTGGTGTGATTGAGCTTGAGTAATGCTTACTGCATTAAGGGTCAGTCCAGCAAGCTGAGAATGCAAAATGACATTGGTCTAGATGGACTGGTGGCACATAGGTTGGGTACTTTTTTATTTGGGTGGGCCATATAAGTATTAAATGTGGGCACAGGATTCTGGGTATGACAAATATATATCGGCATGACAAATACTTCTTGGGCATGATAAATACTATTTGTCATGCCCACGAATTATTTGTCATGTCCAAAAAATATTTATCATATCCATAAATATGTACACATATATGTAGGGATGACAAATACTTCTAGGCATGACAAATACTTTGTAGGCATGATAAATACTATTTGTCATGCCCACGAAGTATGTCATACCTACAAAATATTGTCACGCCCAAAAATTTGTACACAAATACGTAGAGATGATAAATATTTTTAAGGCATGACAAATACTTCGTGGACATGCCCATGAAGTATTTATCATGCCCACGAAGTATTTGTCATGCCTACATGTATTTATCATACCTAGAACCTGTACCCATATTTAATGCTTGTCTTGCCCACTCGAATAAAAAATTATCCAACCCATGTGCCACCAACCTATGTGGACCAATGTCATCTTGCATTGCAAGATGACTCAGCTTGTAGCACCGACCCTCAGTGCACAAGCATTACTCATTGAGCTTTGAGGGGTTGTGTTCTAATGGCATTGGGTAACACTTTTAATTTTGGTAACACTTTTAATTTTCTTTCTTTCTTAATATATTATTTTCTACTTTTAACATGTCTACCTCGGGGCAAAATGAGGTAACATTCGGCCCTTCTTAGGAAAACTATGTCCAATATTTGTATAACACCTACAATGTAAGACTACAATGATTTTTTTATTTTCTTTTGTTTTACTTTTATCATCTATTCATGTACATTACTAACTTACTTAGGGGTAAGGTATTATCCCCCCCCCTTGTATCCAACTTTTTTGGAAATTAATAAAATCCCAAGGACTTACCCAAGGTCCTAGATAAGTTTCGGGCATTTTAAGACTATTTTCTATTTTTAAATTTTTTTTAACCTTTCTTTATAATAAAACGGGGGAACCGGACCGGATCGGTCGGGATCGGATCGGATCGGCTGATCCAATCGGTCCAGAGCCTCGAGTTTTCCTTCCTTGCTTGCAACACGTAGGTCTTCCCTTCCACACCAGGAAGAGGAAACCAATAAGTATCTATAAAAATGAATACAACAGTGCCTTTAAATAGGTAGATGTTGTTGCAGGTCTTGATCTGTTGAAGAAGGATGCTTAAGAGCTAGGATGAAGCACAACCGAGTGAAGCTCTCTCAGGCACTTCTTGTGGACTCTCTCTTACAGCGAGAAGACTTGGTTGGGATCAGAGATTGGAGCACTTTTGAAATTTGAACTCTTGAATGCTTCGGTTCTCTCCTCTCTTCTGCTAAGTGCCTCTATATAAAAATGAACTTGAATCAAACCCGTTGAGGTAAGCTTTCTATCTGTTGTTTCTAACAGGCATCTATTAAGACTAACAATAACCAAACTGAGTCTAATGTTAACCATGATGAGTGTAACGTAAACTAGACTAGGTCTAACGTTATTTGGACTTCAGTTTGCTTAAAGAGAGCTCAAATAGACATAGGTCGCTCTCAGTTAGAAGTTTCTATGCGCTGTCTCCTTGTTTCCCAGATATGGTTGTGTGAATCTTACCTAACCCTATTGAATTACTAAAAACATAAAATTCCTATCTGATATTCTGACCAGAGGGCAGGTGAGTGACTACGGATCTGCAAAAGCATATTAGACAGGTACATATAGTATTACTGCTCAGCGTCAGGAAGATAAATAGTGTCTTATTCAATGTACTTTATATTTATCTGAAGAATCGATTATGTAAAGAAATGATCCATCATATCGATATAAAATAATAGTATGATAATCAATTCCATAGATAAGCATTAATCGCTAATTGAAAGACACAGTTAATCGATGCACAAGTGATACTGTAAAACAACACAGATAATCGATTTAGTACAAAACATAATCAATTCAGGATAAGACAGATAATCGATGCATAATTGATTCACAAATATGATGTTAATCGATTAGAATAATTGGAATAAGAATAGACACTATAATCGATTAGAAAGCATGCACATAATTGATGCCATATTAAGCAGTTAAGCGGACTCAGAGTAAGTCATAAAATCAATTAGACAGTCACAGATAATCGATTAAGCATACGAGAGTAATCAGAGTCAAAGTAAAGTAGCAATCGATTTACTCAAAACAGATAATCGAAATGTGACCTAACTGTAAATTGATTTACAGAAATACAGATAATTGATGTAAGCAAAGACAGTAAATCGATTGAATCATGCAAGTAATAGATTTCTGAAAATAACTCATAATGAATTAGTCATAAAGCGTTTCATCGATAACTTAAAAGAGTCAATAATCGATTAGATTTCAAAAGAGTTAATCGATTTGCACTCAACAATAAATCGATAGTTCTTAAGTTAACTGAGAGACTTAATCGATTTTCCTTTAGTCTAGTAATCGATCTGGCTAATCGACTTGCCTTCAAAAAGGTCAAAAGCATTTGGCGATATCAATAATTAGAGAAATTCTTAATTGATTAGCGATAGTCTTATAATCGATACTTCCAATAGATTTGGCCTTAAAAGTAAACTTAATCGATTAGCTATAGCAATTACAAGAAGAAAATGAGGGGTTCTTTGATCGATTTGAAGTCAGAATAGAAGACTAACTTTATCATTGCTAATCGGTTAGCAATAGAGACATAATCAAAGTTCCAGTGAGCCTTCAATCGAAAGGACCAAAAGATTATTGAAATCGACTAAGTCTCAGAACAGTAAGTGTTCAACAGTGAATTTGTTAGTGTATAATCAATTAATTCAATCATTTAACTCAAGTTGAACATTACTAATTTCTGACATTTTCATTGTATGTTATCACTAAAACATGGGGATTAAATAAGAACAATAATTGGCTCGACAATAAGAAAGGCTTACATCTAGTTGCTTGGGATCAAGTGTGCAGAAGTAAATAACAAGATGGGATTGGTCTAATGGAAGAGGCTATTTTCAATAAAGCTTTACTTACTAAGTGGCTATGGAGATTGACGGAAGAAGAGGATCCTCTATGGATTCAGATTGTCAAGCAGAAATATTATTCTCAAATCTCTCCATGAAATCTCTTACCAACCAGGAACTCTAATTGGTCACCCATTTGGAAGAATATAGCTAAGACGGAGGATTTTATCACATCAGCTTCTCAGTTTTGCGTAGGAAATGGTGAGAGGATCAGCTTTTGGAAAGATAGATGGTGTTCAGCCCTACCATTAGCTGTACATTTTGCCAATTTGTACCAGCTTGTGGAGGACAAAGATATCTTTATTGCTCAGGCTTATTCCTATGAGGATAATCCACATTGGAATATCTCCATCAGAAGGGAACCTACAGCTATTGAATTCAATGAATTTCAAGAGATGTGGAGATGCATTGATGGGGTGGTGCTGAACAGAAATCAGAATGATAGGAGAATCTGGGTCTGGAGCAATAAAGGAAAGTTCTCCATTAACATACTTACTAGAATGCTTCAAGATGGTGGATTGAGAGTATGGTGGAGAAACTTAGTCTGGTCAAATCATTTACCCAACAAACTCAAGCTGTTTTTATGGAAAATAACCATGGGAAGACTTCCGAACAGTCAAAGACTCGAAAAAAAATTTCAGATCCAGAATTCTTCATGCATTTTCTGTGGATGTTTTGAGGAAGATTTGGTGCATCTTTTTTGTAAGTGTGGTATTATCTCAGTGCAGTGGCAGATTTTGTGTAGAACTGTGCATGTTCAATGGAAACAACATAGTAATGTGTTGCAGCTGATGCAGTGGTAGAATGATTTATGTACAGAGAATGCAGAGAAGGAGCTTTGGTCTATGTTTGTGCCAGCCATGTTATGGGCTGTGTGGCATGAGAGGAATAGGAGGAAATTTTCTCAACATTTCAATAGTTCTTTCAGAATTCTGAACAGCTGTGAAGTGGGTCATAGATTGGGGAAAAGCGGCCAGAATTATGCAAGATGGGGAACCTTCTCTATCGTTTAAAGTTGGTCAGTGGAAGCAATTTTGCACTTGATAGTATTTTCTTTGAATTTCATTTTAATTTTGCTGTAATCGTCATTTTATCCTCTGGATAAAATCTGACTGAGGGGGCTTTATTTCTATTGTAAGGGGGTCGTGGTGTATTAGTCCCGTATTCTTCTGTTTTTATCGATGAATTGTGTCCTTGTTCACCTTCCAAAAAAAAGGAGACTAGACAGAGTGATGCAGGAAACGATGCATGCTTGGAGCTCCCACGTATTTGCTTTTATTAGGCCCCTTAATGGCCCACTATGTCTTTATTATCTTCTAGGAGTAATAGAAACATGAATAAGGGAAGTCCTAAAGTCATATAGGAATCTCTAGGGTCAGGGGTTACAAATCCACTCCCTATATATGTATGATGTTAACAGAATAGAGAGGATGATGATGAAATAGAGAAGAAAAAAAGTTTACCTGTGTATTGTGAGTGCTGAAACGGTTCTCTGCGAGAGAGAGCCCATATCCCGCCCTTGGTGTGACGCCAAGGGTCTTCCCCTCCTCGGTGCGACGCCGAGGAGCCTTCTCTCCCAGCTCCGGTGCGACGCCGGAGCCTTTCCATCGGTGCGACGCCGACTGGTTCCCTTCCTCTAAACTCCACTTCTTGTCCCCCCCCCCTGTCCCGCATCAGTTTTTGGTATCAGAGCCAAAATTCGATCCCCCACCACGCCGTCGTGCCACCCCCGTTCCCCAACGGGATCACTGTCCTCAGTCGCCGTCCTCCGCCGTTAATCCCCAGGCTGCCGGAAGCGTCGTCGCCTGCTCCAGCTGCCGCCGGCGTCGCTTGCCACCGCCATCGCCGCCGCGGCCGCTGGCGTCGCCTGCCGCCGCCGCTCGCCGCCATCGCCTGTTCCATCGGCCTCGCCACTTGCATCCACCCTCGCCCTCGCCATCAACATCACTCCCCGCAGTCGCCGCCTGCTGCCACGACCTCCGCCGTCGTCGCCGGCTTCCCCGTAACCACCTCCACCACCGACGCCTGTCCCCGCCAACAGCGACGGCCGTGGTAGCCACTGCCGTCGGAGTTGAGGCCATCGCCCGTCGCCGCCAACCGACCGCATCGCCGTCGCCGCCGGCCACCGGCGCCACTCGCCCCGCACGCCGTCGCCACCTCCGCGCGCCTGTCCTCGCCGCTGCCCGGTCGCCTGCGGCTCGTGTTGTTTGAGCTAGGGCAAGGAAAGAAGAAGACGGGTGGAGAAGGAAAAGGGTCAGGCCCCTTTTAGGCCAAACCGGACCAACCGGGTGAACCGGTCCGGTTCGGTTCAGTCCACAAATCACCTTTAACATTTTGAACCTGGTCCAGCCAAGTTGTTTGAAGTGGGTTCAGACCCGTTTTCAAGGTGGTTTGAGCCAGGGTGCCACTTGGTCCGAACCAGGGGGCGGTCAGGTCCGAACCAGGAGCCAATCCACGTTCTTGGTGGTGCAACAGGGGTGCAATTGGAGCCGTTAGTGCACCTCCCACGTACGGAGCTCGTCCGGACTCCAATTTGCGTGCCGTCTGTTTCGTTGAGTTCGTCTTGACGAGACCATCCCAGATCCAAAGTGCTGCGTCTCCGACTTGCCTCGTTTTGCGTGCCACTTCAGCACGCATATCGAGGACCTTGATCGCGCATCTCGAGGCCCACGTCAGCCGTCTCGATTTGCGTGCCAGTCTCCCGGTGCATTGATTTCACAGCGGCCAGCAGCCAGACTTGCCTTGTTTTGCGTGCCGCACTTGCACGCATTACGAGGACACTTGTGTTCACCGTTTCGGAGTCGTTCCGGACTCCGATTTGAGCACCGTCAGTGACTTTGGATTCGTCTCAGCGAGACCCATCCAATTTCAGCAACACATCAGACCCGATTTGCATAGATTTGCGTGCCACTTCTGCATGTATATCGAGGTGATCTTTTGTGCCGCGTTTTGCGCACCGATCGTACCGTTGGCATCCCAACAGCAAGACGGACCTCGTCAGCTCTTCTTCACCTAGTGGTGCATTGATTTGCACGTCATCTGCTCTATCTGGACCAATTTGTCTCACAAGTCGGAATCCTAGGTACGTTTCCTCACGATGGACTTTACGTTTGAGGTGGACCTACCCGATTCTATGCAAGCCATGGTGTTTCTTACTGCAAGTCCGTTCGGTAATTTTATTTCGCAATCGATTGTGGATTCTCTATCCCATACGGACTATATAGTTGTCTCTGGAGACCAAGCTTGTGTGCAATTTTCCCATCTTCTAAAGGACAAAGGCATTTCCCGATCTGTCAGATATTATGATCATGCATGGTGCAAGGTTACACCACAGGGTTCATATATTAGCTTGGGCAAAGAATGGATGGACGTGCAACAAGTTGTGATTGATCCCACAGGGCGGGATTGTCTTTTACGACCTGAGGGATACCATACATCCTTTCGCATTCTCAATTCTTCTTATCATACTCAGGAGAAGCTTCAACAGTTATTAGCTTGTTTAGCTAAAATGGCACCCTCATCTATTACTGGTTGGGATCACGATTTATTCATTACTTCTGGACTACATTTGATTGATGATACAGTGTTCGAAGTTGATGCCTCATGGGTGGTTCACAGTTGGGATCACGCATTATTTAGACGGTCAGGATTGGATCGCATCTATGATGATGTGTTTTGCACAGATCTACTTGATACTGCACCAGTTCCTATTATCTCATGGGATCATGATTTACTTGTTGAGGCAGAGTTACATCTTATTACCGATGACATTTATGCTGACTCAAAACCTCATCCAACATTTACTGAAGATGTGATGATAGCTACTCTGTACGAGGATATGTATGACTTGCTACAGTCTCCCGTGGATATGATATGGCAGACTTTCTGTGATTCACGTACAGCAGACTGGGTGGTGATTCTTGATATGATTATCTGCTTGAAGACTCCCACAGATGATCCAATCGTCCGCTTGATTATACTGGCGCATTTCAAAACTCGAGGACGAGTTTTTTCGAACCAGGGGAGATTGATGCAGGAAACGATGCATGCTTGGAGCTCCCATGTATTTGCTTTTATTAGGTCCCTTAATGGCCCACTATGTCTTTATTATCTTCTAGGAGTTATAGAAACATGAATAAGGGAAGTCCTAAAGTCATATAGGAATCTCTAGGGTCAGGGGTTACAAATCCACTCCCTATATATGTATGATGTTAACAGAATAAAGAGGATGATGATGAAATAGAGAAGAAAAAAAGTTTACCTGTGTATTGTGAGTGCTGAAACGGTTCTCTGCGAGAGAGAGCCCATATCCCGCCCTTGGTGTGACGCCAAGGGTCTTCCCCTCCTCGGTGCGACGCCGAGGAGCCTTCTCTCCCAGCTCCGGTGCGACGCCGGAGCCTTTCCATCGGTGCGACGCCGACTGGTTCCCTTCCTCTAAACTCCACTTCTTGTCCCCCCCCCCCTGTCCCGCATCAAGTTTGGAAAAAAAACCGGTGGCGACGGCAGTGAGTTGCGGAGGCAACGCTGGGGTAGGCGGCCAGCGGCGGCTGGTGGCGGGGGTTTTGGTGTCGGCGCTAGTGGCGGGCGTGACAGTGGCGAGCAGCGACGGCGAGCGGCGGCGCAGTGGGTGGATCGGGTATGCTCTGATACCAAGCTTGTGTGCAATTTTCCCATCTTCCAAAGGACAAAGGCATTTCCCGATCTGTCAGATATTATGATCATGCATGGTGCAAGGTTACACCACAGGGTTCATATATTAGCTTGGGCAAAGAATGGATGGACGTGCAACAAGTTGTGATTGATCCCACAGGGCGGGATTGTCTTTTACGACCTGAGGGATACCATACATCCTTTCGCATTCTCAATTCTTCTTATCATACTCAGGAGAAGCTTCAACAGTTATTAGCTTGTTTAGCTAAAATGGCACCCTCATCTATTACTGGTTGGGATCACGATTTATTCATTACTTCTGGACTACATTTGATTGATGATACAGTGTTCGAAGTTGATGCCTCATGGGTGGTTCACAGTTGGGATCACGCATTATTTAGACGGTCAGGATTGGATCGCATCTATGATGATGTGTTTTGCACAGATCTACTTGATACTGCACCAGTTCCTATTATCTCATGGGATCATGATTTACTTGTTGAGGCAGAGTTACATCTTATTACCGATGACATTTATGCTGACTCAAAACCTCATCCAACATTTACTGAAGATGTGATGATAGCTACTCTGTACGAGGATATGTATGACTTGCTACAGTCTCCCGTGGATATGATATGGCAGACTTTCTGTGATTCACGTACATCAGACTGGGTGGTGATTCTTGATATGATTATCTGCTTGAAGACTCCCACAGATGATCCAATCGTCCGCTTGATTATACTGGCGCATTTCAAAACTCGAGGACGAGTTTTTTCGAACCAGGGGAGATTGATGCAGTAAACGATGCATGCTTGGAGCTCCCATGTATTTGCTTTTATTAGGCCCCTTAATGGCCCACTATGTCTTTATTATCTTCTAGAAGTTATAGAAACATGAATAAGGGAAGTCCTAAAGTCATATAGGAATCTCTAGGGTCAGGGGTTACAAATCCACTCCCTATATATGTATGCGTTTTTCAGAGGAAAAGGAGATGAAAATGAAAAAGAAGAAAAATTACATGTGTGTATTGTACGTAGTGTTCAGGTTCTCTGCGAAAGAGAACCCCTAAACCCTCTTCCTTGGTGTGACTCCAAGGCCCAACCCCCCTCTGTCCCCGGTGTGACGCCGGGAACTCCCCAATCCTCTGGTGCGAGACCGAGGATCCTCCCTTCCATTCTCCCCTCTACCCCCCCTGTCCCGCATCACAGAGGCTCAGGCAGTGGTCACTAGGCCGGCCCAAGGGCGGTTACCACTTATTGCCCAAACCAACATGCCAGCCCAAATTTGGACAGGCCCAATAAAACCAAAAACTCATTTGATAAACTTGAAAATCTCCGAGTCCACTTCCGATTTTGTTAAAAAGTTAGCATCAGAAGCAGATGATTCCAACTCTAGCTTGGAGCCTAGGTATTTCTATCAGAATTAGGGTTGTTGTTTCCAACTCCATCTCCAGCATGACAACACTTGTAATAATGAGGGCATCCCTGAACATGGTGAGTCATCATATTGTATACAATACATGTGCAACCCATATTCACAATGAATAAATAACTATACATATACTTTCATAGGAAGATAGAAGGAATAATAGGAAAGGAGAAAGAAAAGGAGAGAGAAGTCCACTTCATCCCAAAACAAGTTAAGCTTTCTTTTCTATCAAGAAAAAGAAGAGAGGAACCCCATCCCGAAAAACGAAGCTAAGCTTTCTTTTCTCTCTCCCTCTCCCACCATCCTCCATATACAGTTAAACCTTTTCTTAGTTTCAACCTGTTTCTTTCCCTTCTTCTTTTCTCCTTTCTTTTTCATCCCTTGCCCTACTTTCCTTGGTTTGGATTGGTTGGGATGTACAAGCAGCAGCCATAATTATGTCAGCTTTCTGATCATGTGAACTATAACAGGTTGCTGTTTCCCTACCTCCTTGACATTATATTTTGTAACTTTTTGACTCTTGTATTCAACTGCTTGGTGTTTGGACATGATCAGCAACCTTGATCTTGCATGATTATCATCAAGCAATGATAAGCATCTTGAGTTTGTCACCAACTAGTGAGTAAAATACACGGCACTAGCACCCAATATCCTATGTGCACCAATTGATGTAGTGGTGGTGGCAATCTACCTCCAAAATAAAGAAATTCTCAAGTACATTTATCTATAAAGTACATACATAAAAAGAAACATCATGAAAGTATATACCTACAACAATAAACACCATCAGACTTTTGACTTTGAAAATCAAACTTTTCTTTGAATTCACTAATAACAGAATCCTTGCATACATTGTTTCTACCATTCTCCCAATAGAGAAATAATTTTAATTCATTGTCAAGTAATGGAAAGATTAACCACTATCTCCTTAATGTTTGATTATGCATTTAAAGAACAGGAGGTCCTAAAAGAAGAAACTTACTTAAAAAGCATAAGTGCCAACCAAGTGAGTGCTATGCCTAGGCGATGCCTAGGCACCGCTTCGGCAATAAGGCTTATTTTCAAGGCCCAGGCAGCTAAACACCTTATTGGGCCTTGAAAGAAGCATGCCTAGGAACTACTTAAGCACTCTTGGAGTGTCTAGCACGCCTAGGCAATGCCTAGGCATGTTCATGGCCAACAAATCGGATCCATTGGGATCCAATCCTCATATAAATAGGGTTAGACGGATGACTGACCCTACGTTTTGATACCCCTTGCCTAGGCGTGTTCATGGCCAACAAATCGGAGCCATTGGGATCCAATCCTAATATAAGTAGAGTTACGTGGATGATTGACCCTAGGTTTTGATACCCCTTCATCTCGTCATCTTCATCGTCATCTTTGGCATTGTCCCTCCTTGGAGAACAAATATTGACGTCAATAATGAGGCACTCCTATTTACGTTCTCCACTTACTACGATGGCCACAATGAGATCAAGCCCCACTTGCCCATGTTCACAAACTTGGAATCCATCGTGGCCGTTAGCATACTCTCACCCTTCCAAAGTTTTCTATATACTCACACTTTCTTCTCCCTTCTCTACAAGTGTTTTGTCTCCTATCTCTCCCTCTCCCTATTTCCCCGCACCTCTCAATTATGAAGGTGCAACCTAAACGCTGCTTAGGTAGGCGCCTGAGCACTTATGCACTTAGGGACCTCTAGTACACCTTGGGTCGCCTTACCACTTGGACAATTATGGGCGAGTGATTTTCCATGTTCCCAACATCTCCTCATCCTTTCTTCTTTCTTAACCTCTCAAAGTTCACCAACTAAGGCATCCATGACCTTGGGACCATTAGCCACCTGTTAACAATAAAAAATACCTTTGAATCTTCTTTTAACATTCTCCATTCAATATACAGAACTTATTTAGAAGAATTTACCTTTGGCTATGAATCTGAAGAGTACTGCCCCGCACCCTTCAACGGTAGTCCCAGAGGTGCTTGTACTTTTGCTTCTGAAACCTACAGATAATTCATGCCCAAATTCAGAAAGTTTTTGGGCTTCAATCAAAGAAAATGAGTATGCAAGAAATAGATGACCGTAACAGCTACACAAAACTGAATTGTAAACAAAATCAGGCTCAAGATTTGAATGTAAAGACTAAAGAGAAGGCCCCTTTCAATTTTGCATATTATTATAACCATTCTAGAACTATTAATAAAATGCCCTACAGTCATCGCCAGAGTAAAACAAAAATCAGAGCAATAATTAACTGAGATTGATACATTGATATTGAGAAGAATGAAAAGAATCCCCAAAAAGGCAAGCTGAATCAGTGTTCAAGATAAAGGGATATGAACTCAGTTCATCAACCCAGGAGTAACAGAACTATGGACCACAATTAAGTGACAATAAACATCAACCCAAAAAAAAAAACACTAAAATGCATCCAAATATGAACTGTTTGACATCAGACAATCATTAAATAAACAGCCATGGCAAGGAATTACTTTTCAGTCCCACGAGCAGAATGTCGGCACTTGTAAGAGTTAGTAGTCAGATCAAAAGGATAAAAACTTCTGAATTCATTCTGGAGGTCATCAAGAAAACAGCAAATTTATCTTGGTTCTGTGTTCTGAGGGTGGTACGAGGAAATGTACTGCATAGGCAATGCAGCCACCATATATACAAGTTCAAGAAGAAAATCCAAACAAGCATATTTAGACTTACAGACCCACCTTTACTGGCAACTATGCTTGGAACATGGTGATGTACGTTCAAAACATGGTAGTTCTGGATCATCTACACCTTCCAGGTTGGCCCCCGGAACTGCTGACAAGCTGACACTTACCATTCCACGTCATGGTTAACCTTTGGTCTGAATATTTGAGCTGAATGCCATCCTTTAACCCATCATAGGCAGAGCATCCCATAGAAACAGAAGTGGAATGTAAATTAGCACTTGGGATTTGAAGGCTTGAGTCAGGTTTCTTGCTGCTCTTTAAGCTGTCTAGTGGCTTCTTCTCAGCAGAGAGACTGACATGAACAAATTTGACTTTAGCTTTGCATAAATGAGCCACGGCCTGATCAATAGCTTCAGATGTAGATACCAACATCTTTCCCATCCCATGATGATGCATGTTGTATTCACAAAGGGTAAGCCCATGGTGGAGGGTTTGGTAACTGTGCATCTCCATTTGCCAAACAAATCCCTCCTTTCGAGAGTTTCTGGGCATCAGATGTCTCCTTCGCAAGACTAAAAGGAACCAAGAAAGGGGGGGGAAAGTCAAAGTGCAGCACTATTAATAAAGCCACAGATTCTCACTTGCAAAGAGCTCTATCAAACTCTGCAATCCTCAGCTGGGCTGGAAGAATGGGGATACGAAAGCCGAGCATAAAACAAGTGAAAAATGGTAGACAAAGTTCTGTTTAAGATGACCACCGTGCCCTCAACAGCAAAGTGAAAGAGTATCCCTCAAATCCAAGAAGCAGACAAGGATTGATTGTAGCCCAGTTTTCCCAAAAAAAAAGGTTATATACTAAATATGGCAAAAAATAAAGACAAGTGCCTGATACTGATTTGATTTTTCCAATCCCAGTCCTGAACAACTGACTGTATTATCATACAATGAACACTATTATTCTTATAGTATTTTCCTTTAGTAATATTATCCCACAAAAATCCAAACATTTCTTTGAAATAGTTGCTGACAGCAAATCTTGAAACTCAAAAATGAATGCATTCAACATTGAGTACAGCAACAAGTACCGAAGACAAGTCATAGAAATGTCAGAAATATATTGGAGTTTCACCTTCAAAACCTCAACACGTATCAGGAGTGGTGCCTTATCTCTAGAATTCAGCAGGACAGCTTCATACTGGAATATGAACAACTTGATACATTCTCTTTCCTATTCAGAAGCAAACACCTAGACATTTGTAAAATAAACCAAAGACAATACTCAACTTCTTTAGCAGTGTGGTTAAACAAAAGGATATAAAATGACCTAGAACAGGAATTGACAACTCCGTTATCATTAGTTCCCAACCAAACAAGTGATTACGCGTCCATTGTCATGGGCAGCAGCAAGAGTTAAATTGATCTCCATGAGTAACAACACAAGGATAGGTAAATCTGATTACAGAATAAACAAAAAAGAGATATAACAGGAATCTTAATCTAGGTGTAAATAAATCAGTCAAGAAGATGCATATACAACCTCACGAACAGCACTTTTTCTGTCCTCAATGGGAAATATTTCGACCAACTCATGAGATGTATCACGTGGTGATTGAACAAACTCAAATGAAGAATGATACATTTCTTTGCAAATTTGAGAAGTCATATTATTAGCAATGGAGGCTTGAAATATGATTTATCATTTTTTGCCAGCACAAAACAACCACATTAACAATTTAGAAAATAACACTGTCTATAGTTAAAAATGAACAAAATAGTTGCCTAGTTACACTTTGGAGATCAATTGAAATATCACAAGCAGATCTAGAAGGATCTTCAAAATAATACGAATGAGAAAGTAGATGCACCTTGGACCTCTTGGTTAGGAATGCATGACTTAAAAGGTACCAAAGAAAAATTGATGTTTCCTGTATGAAAAAACAGAATTAAATTTAACATGTTTAAATATCAGTGCCCATAGATGATAATAACTAGGTGGCGTAGATGTTGCTACTAAGCCAATCACTGGAGTAATGGCCCATGACGCTCCCCTTCCATAAGGAAGCCACATAAAACTACACCTTTGTTGGCAAATGAACAGGCGTGATCATTGTTTTCAAGGCATCACTTTGGCTGTAACACCTGGGACCTCAATATCCTTTAACTTAACAAAAGGATCCATTGAGATTATCAAAGAACTTAAAGATGCTAAAAGACGACAAAACAATTCACTTCTAATGACCATAGATCTTTATGCAAAACTCCAACTAACTTTATTTTTGTTCTATTAGAAAGCTATCAATTTTCTTTACAATTTTCATTTAGACACTCTTTAGATTCCACTATTGGTAGTTAAAATTATGAAAAAAGTGAAAATGAGCAGTCAATTTCCCGAGCTTTAACTTGACCTGATTCTTGAATCATTCAAAAGCTCCTTTACCAATTTTCAGATTCAGGATCCAGCCATTGATCGCTCAAAATCGTGCCACAGGCCAAGGCATACAGCATGGCAGTAGGCATCCATATGAGTGGATGTTTTTGTCAGTAAGTGTCCACTCGCATAGATGCATCTACAGTATGCCCAGAATGCCTATGTTTGCATTGTTTTAAACCTGACTGGCCCTGAGACTCATCCGAGGGTTTCCAAGTCTTGCCTACGTGATTCCCAGATTGAATGTTTTCATCAAGACACATCCACTCGAGCAGACGCATTTACAGTCTGCCTAGAATGCCTATTTTTGCCTAGTTTCAACACTGACTGGACCTAACACTCATCCGACGGTTTCCAAATCTTGCCTAAGCAATTCACTGAGCATGATTAGGATTCCTAGGAGGCAAACTTTTAGAGCCTAAGCATGATTAGGATTCCTAGGGGACAAACTTTTAGAGACTAACCTATATGTTGCCTTGTTATGGTATGGCATCGGCTAAATGACTCCCTCAACAATGTTTAATGCAGCATTTTCTTCCGTTACATGATAGCAATTTTTCTAGTTCCTACTTATTCTTTGGTGGCCAATGCCTCTTCTAGTTGCATGCTACTACTTTTTCTTACTATTTATGATTCCATCAAAAAGGTTCCTAGAAACTACTCTCCATGTATCTAAAGCCAAAGGGGGTTTGGGAGTGAAACATTTAACCTTGATGAATTGGGCAGTACTTGGAAAATGGATTTGGGTATTGCTATATGATACTCAGCCTCTATGGAAGAAGATTATCTGTTATAAGCATTACAGTAGCCAAAAGAATATTTTTTTTTACAACCAGGACACATCTTCTTTGTCTCCAATTTGGCATGGTATCCTTAAAGTAGGTCAAATGAAGCATAGATACATAAGGATCAAGGTTGATACAAAGGAAAATACTTACTTTTGGACAAATAAATGGGTGAGCGATGAAATTCTCAAAGAAGGTTCCTCAAGTGTTCCAGTTTACTGTATTTAAAATGGCATTGCTTCAGGATTGCTTTTGATTCAAGGAGAACAAATGAGTTGGACAGTTCATCTCAGAAGAAACATGAGGCAGGAATGGAAAAGTATCAAGATTTATTGTTTCTTCTTTCTCATACTCAGGTGGACATTTCTAAGCCAGATAGGATCAAGTGGGATAGAGAAGATGGCACTTTTACAGTTAAATCTTAACTTTCTGGAAGGACAAGGCACCAGGCATAGGAAGTACAAGGAAGTATGTAAGGTTAAATCACCACTTAAAGTAAGACCTTTTATGTGGGTTGCTTTCAAAAAGTAATTGTCACTAAAGTATACAGGTGAAAATGAAATACAAACTGTGATATTTGTGTTCCTTTTGTGAAGCTGAGAAAGCGAATGTGGATCATTTACTAATTCGCTGCCGTATCATTGATGGCAGGATCGGATCGGCCTCTAGGATCAGCCTGTTCCGATCCCAATCTAATCCAAATGAGCCGAGTCGGACCAATCCAAGGGAAGAAAAGCCAATTTAGGGTCAGTCTAATTAAAAAAATAACAATAGTTAAAAAGGAAACTCAGAAAAAAAAAAAAATCGTATGCAAATAATTGAAAAAAATAAACAATACAAAGGAATACCTTACAAAAACATCAAACTTGGCCTGATTTTAGTCGCCGGCAGGTTGGGGGGCGGCAGCACCCCTTCTCCTCCCGCCTTTTATGAAAGCATAGCAGACAGCAGGAGAAAAGGAGCTCAGAAACCCCCTTTTGGCCGGATCAGATTGGATCTCCCTGGATCGGGTGATTCGGCTGATCCGATCGGGGATCGGGGGGCAATTTGGCTGATCTGGATCAGGCAATTCAACAATTGCGGCCTGATCAAGGGCGACCTGGCTGATTTTGTTTTTTTTTTAATATTTTTAGGATATTTCACGCCCTAGAATCGGATTGGTTGGTGCCAATTCTGATCCAAATTGGCCGATTCTGCATTCCATGTGCCCTATCAGTCAAGTTGTTTGGAAGTGTCTTGGGAATTTATTCAATTGTCAAGCAAAATTCTAATTCCCTAGGAAGTCTGTGGTATACTTTTCATACACTAAGACAAAGGAAGTGTGCTCACGGTTGGATTCTTTGCCTTTAGCCACATGCCATATGCTGAAGTATTTGGAGAGAGCGCAATGATATAATTTTTACAGGGAGCAGATTGTATGTGGAGAATATTTGTGAACGAGTGCTACACCTTATGTTCATGTGGAGCTGGTATTTACTGGGCATATCTGCTGAAGTATGGAATACGGAAACTAAAACTGCTTAGTTTCCATTTGTTTTGTTTCTTTGATTCTTGTTGGAGATAGGACCTCTATTTATTTATCAATAAAACTGGCGGTAATCCACACCATTTTTTTAAAAAAAGGAATCAAGTTCATGGTGTTTACAACAATATGCATAGCTGTTCTTAGATTTATTTTAACAAGCATCATTCTTCTTGGATTTTTTTCACAAGCACAACTCATAGTTTTGGTGTCTTATCAAATAAAACATCTAGGGGCACAAAATGATAGCTTGATTACCTCTAAACAAGCAAGGTTATGGACAAACATATAGAATATTAAAATACCAAATGGGGAATCATAGCAATCATTGAAACAATCTTTTGCATGGTCTTTAGGAGCTAAGACAACCAATAGTGATAACAAGATTGCAATGAGGTGCAAGGAATTATTAAATGAAACACATGAAAAATTAAAGCTTAATTTACAATAAGGTTCATCCTTACCATTAGGGAATTTCAAGGCAGAACAAAAAAAAATAAACTTACACGGTAGTTTCAATTTGCTCCTGGCTTGCCGTAACCCACCAAATTTCCTGCATTCATTAATAACTGAAGGAAAAAAAATAGAGTTACCTAAATTACCACTACATGGGTTAACCATACTATTTTTAGGTAAATAAAAGGCTAAAATATTCCCAGCACCTGAGAGGTAAAAACTGCCACATCTGCAGGTTATAACTGCATGAGTCATCGAAAATATCCTCTGTTAAAAAAAAGGATGAACACATCAGAAAAAAGTCCATTTTAGCAAGCTCCTTAGAAATTCATTTCTATATATAACCAACCTTGGGCTGGGGAAGATGGTCTGTCATAATGCCAACACAGGTTATGCACAAAGCAGTATCACTTGCAGTAACAAGTGACTATCGATGATAATTCATCCACGATATTATATTTCTACGAGAATGCCTTAAGAAATTTAATCTCCTTGCTGCACAAATCAATCTCTCATGCAAAGTTTTGATACTCCTGTCGAGAGAAATCAACCCTCTGTCCTGAATATCCTTTAGAACCATTTCCCCTCCAGCAAAGTCATTTTCCTTAAAAAATGCATCAATGAGCACATTGTAGGTAGTGATATTGGGCCAAAGACCCCTCTCCTTCATCTCCTCATATAGATGCAAGGCTGGAGCAACTTGACCTTTGCGACACAATCCAGTAATGAGAACATTGTAGGCAACAATGTCAGGTTTCAAGCCACAGCGCTCCATCACATCCCGTATATATAGAGCATCTTCAATGTTGGCTTCTTTGCAAAGCCCGTGCATCAAACTAGTAAAAGTGGCTATGGTTGGCACTAGACCTCCTTGAAGCATGTAGTCCAAAACTAACATTGCTGCTTCAAGTTTCCCACATTTGCAAAGACCTCTTACAATGGCACTCTCGGCCACTTCAGAAGGAACAAAACCCAGTGCTTCCATCTCATCTTTAAGTCTGAATGCTCCATGCATGTCACCTACTCTACATTTTCCATTGATCAATGTGATATAATCTGTGTGCTTTGGATGGTAACCTTTCTCCATCATCTCATGCAATACCATATAAGATTTTTTGAAATCACCTCTTCTATTTAGTTCATTGATGATGGAGTAGAAGGCGTCTTCATTGAGTGCCACCCTTAAACTACTCATACAACTAATTACCTTTAAGGCATTTCGAATGTAGCCATTCTTACAACACTTAGAAATAAGCATGTTCAATGACAATGAATCAGGAAATGTACCTCTCTGTACCATCTTTTCCAGAAACTTTACCCCAGTATCCATCATCCCACACTTGCACAGTCCAAGAAGTAGAGCATGATAGGTTATGTTGTCAGGCATGTAACCTCTCCGGACCATTACTTTATAGAGGTCAAATGACCTGGACAACTGCTGTTTCCTGGAATATCCATGGATAAGGATGTTATAAGTAGCTAAACTAGGATGCAAACCCACATTCAGCATCATTGAAAGAAGCTTGTCCACTCTCTGCATCTGCCCAGCTCTTGAGAAACCATTGATAATAACATTGAATAAAGCAACATCAAAGGAACCACATTCTATAGTCATCTCATCAAACAGATAAGAAGCAGCCTTTAGTTGTCCTCCTTGTAGCAGACCATCAATCACACAAGTGTATGCAACATGATTTGGAAATAGGGCCTTCTCAATCATCGTTTGTAACAAAGATGTTGCTTGTGGAATTTGGCCTTTCCTACAGAAGCCACTGATGACAGTAGTATATGTATAAACATCAGGTTTTACATTACTCTCAACCATTCTGTCGCATAAACCTACAGCATCTTCTAATTGCCCTTCTTTACATAACTCAACAAGCAATTTATTATATAGAACATTACCATGACCATAAGGAGTATCAAGCAGCTTATGAAAGAGTTTCTTGGCCTCCTCTATATTCCCACACCTGCATAGTCCTTTAAGTAAACTTCCATATGTATAAATATTTGGAACACAGCCTTGTTTCATCATCATATCAAATATGCCCAGAACTCCTTGTCCATCACCTCTAGTAGCATATCCATTCATAACAATGCCAAAACTATTGGTACTTGGAACTAGGTTAATCCTAGTCATGTGTTGCAAGAACTCCTCTGCCTCACTCAACTGCTCACTTTTACAAAGAGCAGCCAGTAGTGTGTTACATGTGACCAAGTCGGTACTGTGACCGGCTCGATACATATTAGCATACATCTTCATTGCATCCATTAGACTGTTGTGATTACATAGGTTGTGTATCAATGTTGCATATAAGATCTTATTGGGTGGAATACCAGACTTGAACATCTTGCATAATAACTCATTTGTGTGGTGTAGCCTACCCGCCTTGGAAAAACCATTTACAATAGTAGAAAATGTAACAATATCAGGACTCATTCCAGATTCAATCATATCCCCCAAAAGTTGAAGGGCTTCACATAGCAGTCCTTTTCTGCAAAACCCATCAATCAAGGAAGTGTAAATGATATGATTTGCAAATCCCTTTGACCTAATATTGTCAAATAGCTTCACTGCCCTTTCCAGTTCTGAATCCTTACAAAGCCCATTCAAGAGAGCACCATAAGTAACCATGCTTGGAGTTAGTCCTACAGCTTCCATTTCATGCAGAAGTTTTGAAGCTGCCTCTATGTTCCCACTATGGCAATGTCCATCAATTAATGTGCTGTAAGTAATTGCATTTGGCTGAATGTTCTCTTTCAACATTTCATTAAAAACCTTAGTGGCAACACCAATTTTCTGTTCCTTGCAGAATCCATTAATAAGTATATTGTAGGTGACTTTGTTGGGCAATATTTCCTTTTTTCTCATTTTCTTCAATAATAAATAAGCTCTGGAACTTCTATTAATTTTGCATAAATTGTCGATAACCACATTGTATGTGCACGCGTCTGCCTTAATGCCCTTGCTTTCCATGCAGTCAATAAGCATTAGAGCTGCTTTATACTTGCCCTTCTTGAAATAACAACTGAGAAGTGTATTGTAAGTAACAATACTTGGCGTACAACCAACCTCTGCCATCTTTTTCAGAAGGTAACCAGCTTTCTGAAGCTTTCCTTCAAAGCAAAGAGAATTGAGCACTATATTGAATGTGTTCACATCAGGGCAGATCTTCTTTGACAATATTTCCTTGAACAACAACCAAACTGAAGGCATCCGTTCTTCTTTTGCTATAGCTGCAAGGATATTGTTACAAGTGCAGATAGAAGCCTTGAATCCTCTAGCACCCATGAAACGGAAGGTCTCTATAGCATCTCTAAGCATACCTTCTTGGACATAAACCTTAATTAAGATGTCAAAGACTGAAGGGTTGGAATTGCAATGGCGGTACATGCCCATAAGATTGTCAAAAACAGCATGGCACCCCATGCCAATCATAATAAGATGTTTCAAGACAGATTTGGCACGTTCATACATCCGAGCACGGACTAGTAAATGGGTTGTGATGCAGAAGATTTGATTTACTTGATCAAAACCCGGTTGCTGTAGTACCCAATCAAGAAACTTCAGAGCCAGTCTTCCATGAACTATTCTTAGTGGGGTCAACTTATAATCCATATGATTTAGCGACTCCCATCGATGAATAGTAAGAATCATGCAGATGCTATCCTCAAGTTGTTTAGCTGTACAAGACATAGAGCTGATTCATAAGACAGAAACAAGTATTGCCATAAAATACTGAATAGACAACTGCATGATGATACTGTGAGTGACAGAGAAATTTTTCACAATAATGGATGTCTTCACAATGCCAACGCAAACACCCATTCCATACACTACAAGCACAAATGAACAATTTTGCAGAGTAAAGATGTGAAGAATAGGCATTCCATACAAGGCATCCTACATCACCAAGATATTAAGAATTCACATGATGAAGTAAATATTCGAGGTATTTAAATTCATAGAATCAGCAACGCCGAAAATATTAGATCGATGTCTTAGTTCAGGGGTCATTTGGTGTACCGTAAAATTCTGTAAAATGTCATGAAATACTGTAAAAATAGTGTTTTGCTTATGTTTGGCGTGCCGTGAAATCTTTAAAACACCGTAACTTGCTGAGTTTCAAAATCATGTCGACTCACATGGCACTCTTTTATCCGATTTATGTTTTCTGCCCAAAAAACTACCAAAAACCAAAACAGAAGATTCTCCAAATTTGCACCTTAACGGATTTTAAAACTAAATATCTAAGCTTCTTAAAGTTGCGTTCTTTACCTCTTCTGTAAAGCACAATCTCAGTTTTTTCTGACAATTTTAAAACCAATATTTACGATGTTTAACGTCAAACCAAGCTTTTGAAACCGATATTTACGGTGTTTAACGTCAAACCAAACGCCACCTATGTATGTACCCACAATAGAGCAAAGTTTTGCCTTTTGAGAAAGGACAGGAAGGAAGAGACTAGTAGACTAAAGATACTTTGGCAAGGATAAGTATCCTATAACCCCAAAAAAAACACAAAATTATCAGAAAAAACTGAGATTGTGCTTTACAGAAGAGGTAAAGAACGCAACTTTAAGAAGCTTAGATATCTCCCTTCACCACCATTTTGTTTCCTTTTTTGGGGGGGTTTCTTTTCTTCACAGCTTCAGCGGTGGAGGAGGGGTGGAGGATCACTTACAAGAGCTGTGACCGCCCGCCGTCTTGCTGTTGATGTCGGCAAAAGGCCTCCCCCGGTTGCCTCCGGCGGAGGCGCCCCTCCGAAGGGACGACCCAGAATCCGAGGCCACCCGCGGGAACGAAGGGCCCCTTGCGGCCGCAGCGGAGCCCAGCTCCGCGAGCCGCCGCTTCATCCGGTCTTCTCCTGCGACAGGGCGGTTGCGGGAGGCGGGAAGCAGGTTGCCAGTGTCGCAGTTGCCAAGCAAGGCAAAGGCGAAGGTACACGTCCCCTGTTCCGGACCAAGACAGGGTCTCATAGGGGAGTAGAACTAGCAGAAGAACTCTGAAGAGGGGGGAGGTCTCAAGGGAATTTTTTAATTTTTGTGTTATCAAATGGTTCGAAGAAAATAGATAAATAAGAAAAAATAAAGAAGGCTTTTTACATATATATCCTTGAAAAAGTATACTTGCATCTATACCCCTAACTCTCATTTATTATCATCGATACTCTTAAAATCTTCAAAATATTGTATTTGTACCCCTCCATTAAAATAAGTGAACATCAACGAAATATGCCAGAAAGATTCTATAAATCATGATAACATCAAAGATGTTGAGGGTACATATGCAAAGTTTAGTGAATTGAGGGGTATGTATGTAAAATAATTGTGAATTTAAATGTATCTATGCAAAATCTTTAGATGGAGAGGTATAGGTGTAATTTTTTGAAGATTTTAAAAATATTGATGATAATATATAAGAGTTTGGGGTATAAATGCAAATACGGTGTTCTTGAGGACTGTATATATGAAAAATCTAATAAAAAATTCTTCCATGAAACAGCAAAGTAGTATATAATTAGGAGAAAGAAGTACACCTAAGATGGAGACATTCAGGGGTTATGCCCTCGATCCTCTCCAAAGAAGGTGGAAAACAATGGACAAAGATGGGTGAGAGTAAATGAGGTTGCGCCACCTCAGTGATGTGCTACTGGAGGAATATCATATATTTTAAAAGCTGCATAGATCATTTTAAAATCTCATTTATTAACACTAACCTCTATTCTGATATTATATTTCTATTCTACAATTATCTCTAAAATTTAAAGGGCAAAACGAAAGAACTTACACTTTAGTCTTCATCATATCATTGGTCCAATTTTCATTATCGGGCGAAGTTTTCTCGTAGTGTTGCCCTTGATTCATACCTAAAAAGTCGGATTTTGCAAATCAACGACCACAAAAATAGGATTTACGGATGTGTGCAAAAAATGTATGTTGAATTACTAATTCAACTGTATGCTTTTAGCACCTTACTTCATGCAAGATATTTAAAAGAAATGGAGAGAAAAAGGGTTCGTAATAAAGTAAAAGAATATTCGTGCTAGTAACAATTAGTAACATGTTTGTTACCCCTGACAATAACACTGCTTAGAACAAGAGTGAGTGGATTTATGGGTGAGAGAAAGAGACTTTTAGACGACAGCAATTGTTATGAAGATAAAAAGATTTTGGGAGGGGGGGGGGATGTGCGCACACAGACACATACAGAAAGAGAGAGAGAGAATCAATAATAAGTAAATAAATCTTTTTTTTGAAACATAGCATATTGGCTAAGGACCCAACCTAACTATTTGAGGACCAGGGATCGAACCCCAACCCTCCCCACCCCACCCCAAACCCCCTCCAATAAACGCCTAAAACGGACGGAAATCACAAAGAGGGGGAGGACGCGGCACGAGTCGAACTCGCGTCACACGCCCAGTGCAAAACGCCAGGATGCCCACCACTACGTCAAAGGCATACGGACATAAATAAATAAATCTTATCAAAAAAATTCGTGAGGCAATGATGCATTCAAGAAGTCAAGTTAGAAAACGATGTTGTCATCTAGATACGTCTTAACAAAAGAAGGAAAAAAGAGAAAAGGATGTTGTCATCTAGACACATCCTAACAAAAGAAGGAAAAAAAGATGAAAAGAAGAAGCGATGCTCTAGACGTAGCTCTCGTCTAATGGGAAAAGCCTTTTATCTAATGACAAAAACCTTCTCTAAAAGTGAAAGGAATTTGATCAAATTAAACAAACAATAATACCTTGGAGAGTTTAACTCTTGTAATTACTTAAAATTAGTTATAATAGTTTCTACTCAACATTTGTCATGTTAAAAGTGACTTGAGTTCTTTCAAACATTATTCTAGACTTTCTTATGAGTTAGTTGTGTATGAATACTGATGGGGTAGAATCTTATTCAGCCCATTAAACATCCCAACAACAGCAACAGCAAGAGGCTTACTGGCGGCCCTTGGCCCAGCAGCTTTCGGCCCATCAGCGGCCCAGTTGCCTTCGGCCCGTTAGCGGCCCAGCAGTATTCGGCCCATTAGCGGCTTGACACCAGCAGCCCAGTAATAGCAGCCCAGCAAGCGGCCCTCAGTCCAATTGGCCTCAGCCCAATAAATGGCCTTCAACCCAATTGGCTTCAGCCCATCAACAGCATTCGGCCCAACAGCGGTCCCCAACCTTCGGCCCAGTAGCCGTATCCGGCCCATTCCGGTAGGAGGGTTAGGCACTATGGCGGTTTACTACTAATCCAAAACATAGTCCTATGTCGACTGCCACCACTAAGCAACCTTTATCTTCCATTATAAATACACGGCTATTTATTGCATAAGGCATGTCTTCTTAACCAAGGACAACAGTCCAAAAGTATTAAAGCTACCTCTTCTTCCTTCCCTTCTGAATCGAATCTTCTTTAGAAGCTAACTTAGCCATCGGAGGGAGTTCTCTTTGGCCGAAGTCCGGGACCCTCACTGACTGGATCTTCTCCTTGCAGGGGCCTCGGTTTGAATCTTCGTCGACCTCTCCGAGTCGGCTTCGGCCACCGACCTCGATTTTCTTCCTCCAGTCTCGACGCCCTTCGCCCGGGTCCTCTTCGGCCGAAGGAGTCTCGACTTCGCCCCCGGCGAACCTTCGTCCGGATGCTTCTCGGCTTCGGAGCCTCGGTCCTGTATTCCGTCCTCGTCTAGGTCCGGATCCCCGTCGGTCCTCTTTATCGATCTGATCATGTCTCGGATTCCAACCTCGGAATCCGATCGTGATAACTTCGGCTACATCAAATACTCATTTCAGACTTTATTGGTACCTAAAATAGTCAACCAAAGTGCTGAGATCTTTGACCGGTAATATAACATACTTATTCAATAGATTAAAGCACATAAAAGCTTATGTATACTCTAATTAATTGTGTTGCGCTTTGGTAGTTACACTCTAAAGATTAACATAGTTACAAGCGTATGAAAGTTCTATGCTTAATTAGTTAGGTTTTCCAAAAGGCGATATCTTTAACAATCGAAAATGCAAGCATGAATCACATTATTTTGACTAATGCTTTTCAAAAATCTGATGTCACCGGCATGACTCCAAATTAAGATCCTAACTTGGGTTCATGGCCTCTCCAGTGATTTGGAAGAAGCCGTAAAAGGCTCGGAGATGACAGGCCTTTTGGGGTTTGCCCTCTTCTTTTGCCATTGGTTCTTCCAAATATGGTTCTTCTAAGGTTGCATTTGAAATCTCTTTTTGAAGCACTTCCTACAAAAGTGACTTCAAGTAAAAATTATTCATAGAATTATTTTTTATCTTAAAAGTTAAAGGAGTTTGGGAACACAAAATGAACCCAATGGTTGGAAGGACTTCTTAATAAGTTTTGATAAAAGTTCCCATCTTAAATATTTAAATTTTTTTATCTCTAAAAGTTTAATATATGATAGATATATTATAAGTATAAAATAAAAAATATAATAATATATTTCTCTTTTGCACAAATAATATATATTAGTAAAGATTATGGTATATTAACATAACCATCATATTAAATAATTAATATAACTTATTCATAATAATATATGAGAACATTATATAGATAAAGATAGGATTGGTCATGGTGTCATAGAAAATAATTGGTGGAGAGAGAGAGAGTCCTTCCTATTTTTTCTACCTTTCTCACAGAGGAAGAGAAGATAATTATTTTCTTTCCTATTTTTTTACCCTCCTCACTGATGAAGAAATCACTCCACACTGCACAGAAGGAGAAATTTTCTCATTTGTCAGAAAGTGAATTTTCTTCTTCCTCGAAGAGGAGAAGTAAAAATAACAAACTTACCACATCCACTTATTACGGAAGTTATTATTTGAGGGGGAGAAGTCGTTTAAAAAGAATTCTCTCAAATTCCTAAACGCAACCTAAGGCTCCGTTTGGTAACTATTTTGAGACTCTAAATTTTAGAAGAATTTAAAATTTGAAAAGAGTCACGTCATCATCTTTTGAATTCAAAATTTACGAAAAGTTGTTTGTTTTTTAAAATCCCATTTAGAAACACCATAAGAACTCAAATTTGAAGACACATCAAAAGATACTTTTATCTTTACATTATTCTATTTTATAAACTTTTGGAGGATAAAAAAGAAAGAAAGAGGGTGTTATTTTTTAGAATCCGCAGATTCCCCTCCTATCCCCTTTTCAATAGATTCGTCAGGAATAAAAAAGAAACTCTTTTTTAACATGAAACAAAATCTGAATTCTTAAAAAATATATCTACATTTTTTTATTTGAATTTCTTTTATACTTTTCAGGTTTCCGAATATGAGAACTCCGAATATGAGGTAAAATCGTTACCAAATAGAGCCTAAATTTCTTGTTAATTAGTCCAAAATCTCTCATTAACTAATTAAAGCTTGTCATTTTAAGTATGAACTATTTTTATCATCATAAATTTTGATTTTGTATATATATCCTTAGAAAATGCTACACTTACATCTGTACTCCCAACTCTCACATATTACTTTCAATATCCCTAAAATCTCAAAAATGTTCTAGTTATGTCTATATGTCAAAATAACGTGAACTCTAACCCAATATGCTAAAAAGATTTTGTAAAATTTGATAACATCAAAGGTACTTATGCAAAATTCTAATAAATTTAAGAATATATATGCAAAGTATTAATGAATTTAGGTGAATGTATGCAAAATCTTTAGGTTTAAGTCGTATACATGACTATGCAAAATATTTGCCACTTTTGTAGGAAGTACTTCAAAAGCTTTAAACATCATTACATTTTAGAGTGATACTTGCTGAATGCCTTGTATTATAGTAAATTAAGTCATTTTGTAATGTAGGATGTCATTCTTCCACAAAAGTATGAGAGAGATGACTAGGTCTTAGTAAATGACCATTACTGTGTCTAACAAGTATTTAATGTGCGTGTAAATTTTTAGACATGACAAATATTTTATAGATGCGGCTACTATTATGTAGAGATGACAAATATTGTTTGCCCTTCTTATGAAATATTTGTCACCTCTATTAGCATTTGCCATGCCTGATAGTCATCTCTCTCATACTTAGGGAGATAAAAAATGAAATCATCTAGACCTTTTCTTCTAAGTCTTGATATGCCTCTAGACACATGAGGAGGAATGAGATGTAATTGTACTTGTCCATCCTTTAATGACCGAAGACTTATTCGCCCTCCTTCGTATGTGCTTGGAGATGCACAAAGATCTAGAGGAATTAGTCTAGAAAATCTCATTTATATAGACTAATGACATCTTTGATTGTAAGATGACTACACTTAATGCCCAATATAGATATTACAGCAAGTATTAATCTATATTTTATTTGAGGTAGACCAACATCACACTCTTGCCAGATTTTTCTTTAATTTTAATTATAATTCACATTTCGGAGTTAATAATTAAGTGGGCATCCGAGTTTGGAGTCTTTGGACCGTTAGCAGCAAATCTCCCTTTGAAACAAACACATCCTTATCCTTCTATTTTCCTCAACGCCGAGCGGCAGAAGAGCGAGGCGGCAATGGAGTGCTCACTCTCTCGCTTCCACGCCCCTCTCCCCTTCTCTCGCTCCCCCTGCTCGCCTCAGCCCGACAAGGCGAAGACCCTTCACGCGAGATCCCCAGCTGCGGCCGACGGGGTGCTCCCCCGGCGAGCCATCAACTCCCAGCAGGGCCGTCTGCGCTCCGCCCCAGGAGGGTCGCCCTCAAAGAACAAGGCCAGCCCCGCCACTTCCCCAAGCAGACCAGGTGCGTCTCTTTTGTCCATCTCTTCCGGCTCGCAGGTACCACTTCACTCCCACTTTGCGCCATTTGGAACTTCTCAGGTAGGAGTGGCGTTTCCAGGCCCTCCAGCCCTCGGAGGACCGCTGGGAATGTTAATTTGGAGGTGTCTCCACACAGGGCAGGTACAAAGATCCTGGCTTGCGTGTGGTTTTTGATCTCTGGTGTGTTTGTTATGTATGTTGTTTGATTTTGTCTTCTGGGTATGTGTAGTTGCGGCCGTAAGGTTGCTGAGGGTTGAACAAGGCGGGGCCTTTGTCGACCTTCTGAATGGGAAGGGCAAACACTCGCAGGAGAATGAGATGAGTTATGTCGAACGAACTCTTGGATTTCGCACGCGGGACCTAAGTGACAGAGATATTAGGCTGGTATGGTTGATCCTTTGTATCCTTCTTCCTGTATGGGACTTCCTTGGTATTACTGGATGACTTGTCAATTAAGCAAAATATTATGTGAATGCATGCATTTTTTCAGTCTCGGAAAGTCATACCACAGTAAAGGCCATATTAAAGATTAATTTCCATCAATCATGGGTCCAACTTAGGACTTGGAAAGCCAAATCTCGATGAATTTGGTATAGTTTTCTAACTAATTGCCAGCCTGAACCCCATTTGTCAGGCTAAAATCCTGAAAAATGTTGGTTGCCAGGTAATGCCCTTTAGAGATGGAGAAATTATTAGCTGCAGCTAGCTGTCTAACAGATGGAGACATGGTCATGCATGTATGCGGAATGTGAATAAAGAAATTGTGGCAAGCTATAGTAAATGAAAATATAGGTACCGTATGAGTGTTGAATAAATTTAAGAGATAGTATAAGGGTAAAAATAGATGGGCACCAAGAACCAACAGTAGAAGAAAGGAAGGACATATCTGCACAGAAAGTAATGCAGTACTCTTGAGAAGAATCTTTGTTCTAATAGCTATTATCAATTTTTCAGGAGTATAGTGAAACTATGCCATGTTGTACATGCATAAGAAAAGTCTCAGTGTCAGTTAGCTTTTAAAGTTTCCTTGACTTTCATTCTGGAACATATGCTTCTGCAGTGAGATGGATATGTAGGGACTTTGATGCCAATTTAGAATGTGCATACTGAACTTTTCATGAAAATTTGTTCTGGATATCAGCATATCTTCTGTGGAATGTAGAAAATAACACAAGTGAACAGGGGCCGATCACAAGGCTCTCTAGGGCATCTATTCCTGCGAAAACTTGATGTCTGGTAGGAATCCTTGGAATAAGTGCTATCTTGTATGAATTGGGCATCCTTATTATAAAACTAACCAGAAAATGTCCTTGGGCCTAAGCTCTCGAACAAATAAAAATTGAATGGGGTTGGATAAGCTGTATTCATCTTTCACGGGTATAGAACACACACTGCCAGCTGCCTGTGGATTAAAAGGAAACTCCACAATTATATGGCAAGTATTAGAAACAGAAAAGAAAAGAGTCAGTGTTTGAACCTTGAGATACTCCCTCATCGAACAAGTTCATACTCTGTATGTTTTGCTCCACAGCACTTTATCTGGAATGTTGGCACTGACCTCATTGTGTTTATTTCAACCAAAAAAGTGAAATGCTCTTTCATATATCTAGAAGTTTTTTCTTGCAAAATTATTTATCCTTTTTGTGACTTCACAATGGTCTTGATAATGGTTTACCAAGTTCTAGACTCAAGTTATTTTTAAGACATGAAGCTCTCTAGCGTTTGGCTGTTTCAACTATTCACATTAAAAAATGATCTAAGCTTGAAGAATTGATAATAGGTTATTAAAGCATCACTAGTATAAACTTTCCTTTCTGTTAATTTCATAGATCAATATCAACCCCTCCCCCGCCAGGGTAATTTTCACCCCTTGGAGCTTAATTTTCACCGTCCGATCGTATGCAAACTGATTGTAGCCATCCAATCTTGTGCGAACAAGTTGGTGATGAATATTAAAACCCTAGGGGATGGGAACAATCTTAAGGGTAATCTGATCAATTTCATATTTTTGACTATTTTTCATGATTTTTTGAAAATTGAATTTGCAAGTATTCAATGGACTACTACGATTGAGTTTCATCATTGGACACGATCGTACGGTGAAAATAAAGTCTCAAGGGATGGAAACAACCCTAAGGGGGGTAATTGAATATTTAAAATTTATGATGAATTTTATTTAATTTTTAAATGTACGGAAGGGGGTCAAAACAATACGTATGGTCGAACCACACGCACTGTGTGGTTTGCGCATGCGTGCGTGCACACACACATATATAGTGCAGGTGCATTTATATTTCAGGAAATCTACAGATTAAAGCCCTTAACCTTTGGGTTTATACATTTAATGGTTTACATAAATATCCTTTTGGATTTTAAGGGATATTACATTGTAGATGCTGTTGAAATAAGATAATACATTTAATGGTGTACATAAGTATCCTTTTAGATTTTACGGGATATTACATTATAGATGCTGTTGAAATAAGATAATACCGGCATTTTCATTTTGGTATTGCATGATGCCTCGTTTGGATGGATTGTATGTGCATTAAATACTTGTCTTCAGTTCAGGTAGGATACAAATTGTTTTCAGACTTATAGAGAATACTATCCCCGTTGGATTTATGTGACCTTGTATGCGTAAAAAGTTTTTCTGGGGATGTCCGGAAGCTGAGTTCTTACTGGAAGGAAAGACTGAGTATCCCAAACACTTTCTATGTAATTTTGATTGCACTAGTAACGTCAATATCATCTAGATTTTAAAAGAAAAAGAAGGAAAATGCTAAATACATCTTGTTTCCTAGCAAACAGTTGGTTAAGGGACTGATTGCTCTGGAGCCTAGATCGCTTATTCTGCTCATGTATTTATCAAGAATCAGACTAGTAAATATGACTACGATTTTATTGCAATGATATAATTAGGTACCTACAAAATTGGAGACTCTTAGAAAGTGGGGCGTTGTGATCAAATTGGACTTCGAGAGGGCTTATGATAGAGTGAATTGGAACTGTTTGTTTAGTGGATTACACTAGATGGGATTTGAGGAAAGATGGGTCTCTTGGATCAGAGCATGTGTCTTCTCTGCATCCTTCTCTATTTTGGTCAATGAAGTGCCTACAAAATCCTTCCTTAGTGGCAGAGGGCTTAGGCAGGGGGATCCTCTTTCCCCCTTTCTGTTTGTCCTAGTGGCTTATGTTCTTAGCTCTCTTTGGCAGAGGGCGGAGGAGGCAGGCTTTCTATCAGGTTTTCAGACAGGGCCAATAGGCAGGACAATTTCACACCTATAGTGTGCAAACAACACTATTATTATTGCCCGGAGATGAGGAGCAGTTTTTGATTGCCAAGTTGATACTGGAACTTGTGCATGAAATCACTGGCCTCGAGGTGAATTTTTAGAAGTGTGGCTATTGGAATCAACATAGCCGAGGGGGAGCTTTAAAGGGCTGCCACCATACTAGGTTGTCAGTTGAGTATCTGGGTCTACTTTTATCGCCGGGTCCATCAGATGTGGTGATTGGCAACATATTATTAGCAGATTTTGCTCTCAGTTAGGAGGATGGAGAAGGAGTCTTTTGTCCTATGGGAATAGATTAGTGTTATGTAAATCTGTTATGGACGGTCTACCTATCTATATCCTTTCTTTTTTTAGGATCCCCAAGATGGTAACCAAGCAACTTGAGGCTATTTGTAGTCGGTTCTTCTGTAAGGGTTGTGTTGAGCTTTCTTCCTCTAGAGGGTTTGAGGTTTATTGGTGGAGGGTGTGCAAGAGCAAAGAGAATGGTGGACTTAGGATCAAGGACATCAGAGACTTCAATTTGGCATTGCTATTCAAATGGCTATGGAAACTTATCACGGCTTCCTCGGGTTTGTGGATGCAGCTCGTCCGACAGAAGTACTACTCCACAGGGAGAGTTTGGGATGTTTCCATTTAAGTTGGTATAATGTCTCACAGGTGTGGAAGGGCATTTTACAAGCATCTGATATCATTTTTACGGCGAGTCGGCGACTCATGTTACTTTGGGGGATGGACAAAGATGTCTTTTTTGGGTGCATAAATGGTGTGGCATGGCACTTTCTCACTTGTTTTTCCTAGACTTTTCTCTATCTTTACCAATCTTGGAGCTTTGGTGGCAAAAATGGTGGAAGTTCTTCATCACAAAAAAGGGAGTGGAGCCTGTCATTCTGGAGGAACCTTAGGGATAAGGAGATACATGAATTTGCTTCTTTGATGACCATTCTGTACGAATTCATGGTGGATCCCTCTTTCAAGATTCCCAGAGATGGGGCTGGGATGCCCTTGGTATTTTCTCATTGAAGTCTGCTTACTCTCATATTGTGGATGGGGCCTTAGAACCACTCTTCTTCACCAGATTTGGGCTCCCAAGCCCCCGTTCAAGGTTAAGGTTCTTATTTGGAGAATCTCTAATGGTAGACTTCTAAACTCTGATCGGTTGTTGAAATTCAGTTGTGATGTTCCTTTGACCTGTCCATTGTGTGGAGAGGTTGATGAGTCACTTGATCACATTTTCGTGGGCTGCATATTTTTCAAGGAAGTGTGACAGACTTTGAGCAGCAGGCTACAGAGGGATATGGCTTTGGGACACACTGTGGATGCACTCATTCGGCATTGGTCTTCTCCTCGGTGCTTAGCAGGGGAGCTGCTATCATGTGATGGACGGTCCTTCATGCTACTTTGTGAGCAATCTAGACGGAAAGGAACAAGAGGACTTTTAGGAGAGAGGCTTCGACTCTGTGAAGAGTGGTTGCTTTTATGGGTGATAGGGTTTGGGACTGCATGAGGCATTTTTGTAGAGAGCTGTTGAAACCTTTTTTTTAAAAAAAAAGCAAAAGGGAGAAGGGGGAAGCCCCCCCCCACCGGTTGGGGAACCCCCCACCGGTTCCAAGAGGGAAACCGGTGGGGGGGGGGGAGGAGCAGCCCTCCCTTCTCTCCCATTATTAAATTCAAAGAAAGGGGGGGGATTAATTAGGATGGAGGGAGTTAATGGGGAATCCTAACCCCATTCACACATGGGTTGAGAATCCCATGTGAACCCCATTTAATACCCATCCTAAAAAAAACCCCTTTCACATGTAGCCAAGTCTGGATTTAAGGGGTTTAAACCCTTTTCACATTGGCCAAACCCCCCCCCCCCCCCCCCCCAAATATGAAACCAGGACATTAAAGAGCCCCCAAAAAGCAGAAAAAGGAAGCAAGTGGGGGAGGGGAACACCCCCCACCGGTTTTGGGAAACCGGTGGGGAGACCCCCCCCACCGGTTCCCAACCGGTGGGGGGGGGGTCCATGGCCGGTGGCCATTCCCCCCACCGGCTGGAACCGGTGGGGGTGCCCACCTTTTCCCCCCATTTCTCCCTCTTTTGTTTGCTCTCTCTCACCCTCTCTTGCCATCTATTGGCCAATGAGGAATAAAAAAATAAAAAAGAGGGGAGGAAAGAGACTCCAACCGGTGGGTACCCCCCACCTCAAGCATTCCGGTGGGTACCCCCACCGGTTAAGGCTTTGAAGCCTATAAATACCCCCCATGGGGTAAGAAGAAGCCCCATGCCCATTTGGCCCAAAATTTCCTAGGGGAAACTCTGCCAATTTGAAGACCAAATCCGGTGCTCTTGCCCGGGTTTGCTGCGATTTGGAGGCGATATTTTCTTGGAGGGCTCTCTTCCTAAGGTTTATTCCTAAGGGGAAGCTCTGCCGAATTTATGTTGTAAAATCACCGTTTTATAAGACGGGATTATACCGAAATGATGAATGAAATGCCCATGTTATTCTTTGAGCATATGTGTGTGCATGTGTGTTCATGGATCTACTATTTAAGTAACACTATGTTACTATATTTTCATATGCAAAATAATTAGTTTTATAACTAATTAAAATACATAAAACATATAATTAAATATGCTAAAATATCATTGGCCTCATCCCATACATAACTAATCTTAGACTCATAATTAAAACTTAATAATGTAACATTAACTCATAAAATAATATACTTAAGTTAAAAATGACTTAAATACCTCCATACTTAATTAATTAATAAAATCTGCGAAAATTATTTAAAATCAGTAAAATGAATATAAAAATCAGAAAAATTCTGTGAAAATCAGTAATACTCAGTAAAAATCAGAAAACAAAATATGGAAATTACATAAATCCAAAATATAACTTAAATATCCTTCATATACCTAATTAATTAATAAAAATCAGTAAAATTAATAAAAAAATCAGTAAAATTCAGTAAAAACCAGTAAAAAAACAGAGAACCAAATATGAAAATATATAAAATTCTGAAATGACTAAAATGCCCCTAGAGCTTAATACAAATTACAAAAATACCCTCATACATGTTAAAAATCTGTAAAAATCACAGAAAATCCTTAAAAATATCAAAATCTCTCATATGTCCAAAATACCCTCCAAACCTTAACAAGATGGGTAAAATTACCAAAATACCCTCAATATGATAAAAATAAATAAAAATCTCAGAAAAAATATAAAAATAGACTTTAAGTCTAAAAATCCAATTTTGGCAAAATTACCAAAATACCCTTACAATCCAAACACACTTGAAATAACTCTAAAATACCTCCTAAGGTTTTGAAACCTTCCTAAATCATTAAAACTCATTTCATACACTTAAATAACCATAATCTCCCTATACCCTCCAACTTGGCATAATTACAAAAATACCCCTATGGGTCTAAAATACTTGGAATCAATCCAGAATACTTGGAGTCAATCCAATATACTTGGAATTAATCCAGATAGCTTGGAATCAATCCAAAATCATATAAACACATCCTAAACTTGGGTGAGGCCAATATTTTAACCTAAAATATATTTTCATATGCATGCGCTGCCTATAGTAGTAGTTTTGCATGATTAAGGGCATCATACGGACGGTTAATCAAGGGTTGCCGAGCAGTTGCTCAGCGTAATTAACACTGACCGAGGTCAGTGGAGAGAGGTCATATACTCGAATCTTCGCCTGATTCGAAGTCCCGGATTCCCTGAGGGCTAATCCCAAGCTCTCATAATCCGATAAAAAAATATAAAACCGACCTATAATTCTTTAGATAAACAAAAAAAATGGATTTCCGAATAATCCGACATAGGAGAGATGTGTCTAGGTCAGGTCCCGACCGAAGGTTAGAAAAACCTTCGCGCAAACAGAGATGGCACGCCCGGTGGGACCTCTCTTTCCCTTCATCTCTCTGTCCGGTGATGCCCTCACCACAACTCTACTACTAACTTTGTCATGTCTTATGCAGGTGATCGAGTTTCTGCTTAAAAGACGACGATGGCGGCAAGGGTCATGTATGGCCCACTTGTGGTGGCGACCCACGTACGGTGTGGATATCTGACCACACCAACATGCTTCGGGGACTTCCCCGCAGTGATAGGATCTCCATACTTTTTGGGGGTCGTTCCGGCACCGGAGCCTGCTCCGGAAAAGAAGAAGAAGAGGTGCGCTTCTCGCGCCAGAACATGCAACAACGGCGGCCGATATGAGCGAGTGCTTGCCGTGAATACCATCAGCATCTCTCCAACCTCCTCGTCCAACGGGGGGTAAAAGCGGAAGGTTCTAACCGCAAGCCCGTCCAGGACGGGGAAAACTATATTGGTGGGGAACCTGCATATTCGTCTGGATGGCGGGCAACCCATCATTCTTAAGATCCATCATATCCCGACAGTTTCTGTCCAGAATTGGTTCGGGGTTCTATTGAAGGTTCGCCAAGATGGGGCAACGTTCGAAAAGAAGAAAAGGACTCCAAAGGACACTGCTTGTCGGAAGCCAATGATTATACCAGAGCCTGTCATGTCCCGAGCGGGGGGCAACTCCATGCCTCGGAATGGGGGCAACTCCCTGCCTCAAAATGGGGGCAAATTTATGCCTCGGACTGGGGGCAATCCATCGGAGGATAGGAGCCTCCGCATAAAAGAAAGGTGGGTAACCAAAAAGGAAGCCCGCAAAATTCGCCAGGCTAGGGATATCCTAGCAGAACAACAGCCTCAACAACTCGTAGAGCCTGAGGGGCAGATAACCAGCTCAACTATCTGGCCTCGTTCTCTACAAGGTCAAAAGATAAAAAGTACATGTAAGGCGCAGGAACAAGTTTGGCAACAGACATCTGTCCTCGAGCGGTTGGGCGCATTGGTCCGATCGACTCACAAAAAGAAGGAAACTGCTAGAAGGACAGAGAATAGTATACGGGTCTACACATGCTACACCTCCAATATCACCAACCGGCAGCCTTCCCAGCCGGAAGACCCAAATGATATCATCAATCTGATGCAACGGGTCGGGCCCATAACCCGTCAAATGGAGCAGGCTATGCGCTTGCTGAATCAAGGAAGTCAGGGGGGCAGAGCCACCCCAAATTGGCAGTAGCAATGCTGCTGGAGGAGCTGATGAAGACGGGGCAAATGCTTCAGATATTGAAGCCGCTCCAGAACAACCTCAAGATCAAATACAACCTCAGACTATAGAGGAGATGAGGCAAGAAAATCAACAACTCAAGGCCTTACTCTATGGCCTAATACAAAAGATGGAGGAGCAGCAAAGGGCAGCTCAAGTCCCCCCAGTAAATGCACCACCTCCAAGGGCAGTGCCTATGCCAACGGTGATAAGACCGCAAGCTGCAGATGTCAACTTCAACCCTGATGAGGTACAAGAAGATCAGGTTGTGGAGCCCAATCATAATGCTCAGCAATCCCTTGCTTCTGCAGATGATGCTACGGCATTGCAGAAGCATCTTATTGAGCAAATTGTTGAAGCCAAAATAGCAGAACAAGACGATGGAATAGGCACATTCGACTTATACAAAGTGCCATTTCCGGTACGTCATATGTTCAAGAAGCTCCCGCCAGATCACAATAAGTGTCCCAAATTCATCAGGTATGACGGGGAAGGCTCGGCCCAGGAACATATTGCCCACTATATGAGTGACCTGGGAGAGTTGGCTACTGATGAGGCCTATCTTCTGAGGTTCTTCTCTACCTCTCTCACGGGCATTGCATTTCAATGGTATGCAAAGTTGAAGCCTAACTCTATCAACAGTTGGGAGGAAATGCAGAAAAAGTTCCTCGACCGTTTCAAGGTGTCGGAACGAAAGGTCACCATCACTGAATTGGTGACACTAAAGCAAGGCAGGAATGAATCCGCCACCGACTATATCAAAAAATGGCGTAACCTCTGCATGAAATGCGACAATCCGCCGACCCACGAGGATGCGGTACGATTGTGCAAGAGGGGCTTAAAGCCTGAAATAAGTGAAAAGCTGATTGGCGCAAATGTCAAGAACTTTGATCAACTAAATAACATTGTGACGGAGGTCGAAATATTCTATGCAGACCATCCAACTATTGCCTCCATTGGGGGGACAGTCCCAAAGAAGCAAAATATGGGTACAGAAGAGGTCAATGCTATAGACTTCGCCTCAGCTGTAGAAAATACAGGGGGCAAGAATAATGTAAATGCCTCAACATCTAATAGAAGGGGATCATATGCCACCCTTAATGAGAGAAGGAAAATGGCTTACTCTTTCATAAGGGAGGATACAAGAGAGTTGTTTAATGTCTGCATGCGGGCCAATCTCTTGATGCTACCCGAACCAAAAAGACCAGCAGAAGTTGGTAAAATAGATGAACCCAACTATTGCATGTACCATCGTATGTTGGGACATGTAATAGAGGATTGTTATATCTGCAAAGGGGAAATTGAAATGCTTATCCGAGAAGGGGCCGTGGAGATGGGGAAATACTTGGTACACCCGCCTCAACCACATCGAATGCCCAGACAAACATTTACAGCAAATGTCGTCCATGTGGATGAAAACTCCTCAGAAGAAGAGCCTACAAATAAGAATATAGATGCCCCTCCAGAGCAGGAGGCAATACCATCATACGCTCCAACGACTTCCACTCCAGAAAGGTCTATCATGGCGGCACTGGAGGAGATTCAGATGAATATGTCACAGCTCTCCCATCAGCAAGTTTCGCCAGAACAGGAGGCAATACCATCATATGTTCCAGCAACTTCCACTCCAAAAGTGTCTATCATGACAACATTAGAGAAGATTCAGATGAGTCTGATACAACTCTCTCACCAGCAAATCTCACTGGAGCAGAAGATAACTCCATCATATACTCCAATAATTTCCACTCTCGAGGGGTCCATCATGGCAGCACTGGAGGGGATTCAAGTGAGTCTAGGACAAATCTCTCATCAGCAGTATGAACTCACTCAAGTAATGGAAGGTCTTGCAAGACAATGGACAGAAGTCATGTCAATGGACAGAATCAATAGGCCTTTCTCCTTTGAGGAACCAGGACCAAAATGCAGTCGTCCTCTAAAGAGTAAGGGCAAACTTATCATAGACTTAAATGAAGCACCAGAAGCCCAGTACCGAGAGGGAGTGGTGCTCAAATGCAAAGGTTGTGAAAGTCACGATAATACTCTCGAGGCCACCTTTGCAGCTAGGCAAAGCTCTCGGGGAAAACAAGTTGCTGGTGCAGAAATAGGGATAAGTTTTAAAGATACTGAATCCATGGCGAAAAAGCTCAAGAAACCATACTCATTTCCAATGGAAAAGACTAAAGAACTCTTCGAATTATGTATGAGCAGAAAAGCAATTATTCTGCCCAAACCAAAAAGGGAAGAAGAAATACATCGGGTAGATGCACCCAATTACTGCCCATACCACCGCTTCATCACCCATCCAATTGAACGTTGCTTTATGTTCAAAGATGAAGTAGAAAAGCTTATTCAAGAAGGAAAGATAAATATGGGGAAATACCTGGTAAATCCCCCACAGCCACATACAATTACACATTGAGTGTAATTCGCAGATCCATGAGCAAAAAAAAAAAAGGGAGTGTGGGGCTTAAAAATGAGGTGCCCCGACAGACTTGATTGGTCCCGCTCCTGTGAGGGGCCAATTAAGGGCAAAAAAGTCTAAAAACCCAGCTGAAGTGAAAACCCGAAAGGGCGCTTCAGGCAAAAATGGGTGAACCCTGCTGTGTGAAAACCCGCAAGGGCGCACAGGCAAAAATAAAGGGGCTAGCTTCGGTGAAAACTCGTAAGAGCGCCGATGTTAGTATTATATATTATTATTAAAAAAAAAAAAAAACAAACATCATCCTGCAACCCGTCGGGGGCATGGATTGCGGAATCGGCCGATTCCGATCCGAATCGGCCGATTCGGATCGGGATCGGCGGGTTCCGATCCGATTCGGGGGGGATTTCACTGTTCCCCCCCCACCGATTTAAAAAAAAAAAAAAAAACGGCCGAAATCGGCCCGAACCGGACCAGATCGGGGCCGGACCGGCCAGATCGGCCGGTCCGGACCCGATCTGGTCCGGTTCGGGCCGATTTCGGTCCCCCCCTTAAGGTTTAAGGGTTTAGGGGTTTAGGGGTTTAGGGTTTAGGGTTTAGGGTTTAGGGTTTAGGTTTTGGGGTTTGGGGTTTGGGGTTTGAGGGTTTGAGGGTTTGAGGGTTGAGGGTTGAGGGTTGAGGGTTGAGGGTTGAGGGTTGAGGGTTGAGGGTTGAGGGTTGAGGGTTGAGGGTTGAGGGTTGAGGGTTTAGGGTTTTAGGGTTAGGGTTAGGGTTAGGGTTAGGGTTAGGGTTTAGGGTTTAGGGTTTAGGGTTTAGGGTTTAGGGTTTTAGGTTTTAGGGTTTTAGGGTTTAGGGTTTAGGGTTTAGGGGTTTAGGGTTTTAGGGTTTAGGATTTTTTATGGATGTACATGAATTGCATTCATTCTTATTGTACATCAATTGAATAATATGTAAGTAATTTTTTCTGATTTTTTCTGATTTTTTTTAATTTTTTATTATTTTTTAATCTGGCCGAGTCGGACTGGCCAGACTTCATCTGGATCGGCCGACTCGGCCGATCCGATCCGAGTCGGATCGGGATCGGCGGGTCCCGATTCAGGGACCCGATCCGATCCGGAATTCCTTGGTCGGGGGACAACGCGCAAAAGTTATTTGCGCCAAGAAAAGCCAATAATGTTCGTGCGCGAATACATAGGCTCATGAAGCCGCATATTTGTTCCCCGACGGGGGGAGAACTCTCTCAGCCTGTTAAGGGCAGAGATCGAGTTTTCCCACATCCCTACCCAGGGAGGATATCAGAGTCGCCAATGACGAATAAACCCTTGGTACCACACTGGTGGTACAATAATGTCCCATCAAGGGCTACGACCGAGGCGATGATGACGATGACCTCCCGACCCGGTAAGGAAGTGGGAAAACTCGCTCTTCTGATCGATACAGCTTGAGGGGATGATCCCCGTTCCTGTTATACCCAAGGCAAATACACAAGCATATTCTTGAAAGATGTCACATAATTGTGGGTGATTCACCTCGAAAGAAAATATTTGCCGTCAAGAATATCATGTAATGCAGAATTCATATTTCGCCCACGGAATGCGTTAAACTCCGGCATTCGCCCACGGAAGGCGTTAAACTCCGGCATTCGCCCACGGAAGGCATTAAACTCCGGCATTCGCCCGCGGAAGGCGTTAAACTCCGGAATTAGCCTACGGGAGGCGTTAAATCCCGAAAATTCATATATTCGCCCGCGGAAGGCGTTAAACTCCGGAATTAGCCTACGGGAGGCGTTAAATCCCGAAAATTCATATATTCGCCCGCGGAAGGCGTTAAACTCCGGAATTAGCCTACGGGAGGCGTTAAATCCCGAAAATTCATATATTCGCCCGCGGAAGGCGTTAAACTCCGGAATTAGCCTACGGGAGGCGTTAAATCCCGAAAATTCATATATTCGCCCACGGAAGGCGTTAAACTCCGGAATTATCCTACGGGAGGCGTTAAATCCCGAAAATTCATATATTCGCCCGCGGAAGGCGTTAAACTCCGGAATTAGCCTACGGGAGGCGTTAAATCCCGAAAATTCATATATTCGCCCGCGGAAGGCGTTAAACTCCGGAATTAGCCTACGGGAGGCGTTAAATCCCGAAAATTCATATATTCGCCCACGGAAGGCGTTAAACTCCGAAATTTGCCTACGGGAGGCATTAAATCCCGAAATTCATATTTCGCCGACAGAAGGCATTAAACCCCGGAATCTGCCCCGGGGAGGCATTATACCCTGAAGATTTCCATATTCGCCCTGAGAAGGCAATATATCCTAAATCCTCCCCTTGGCTTAAACTAGTCCCACCGGCATGCCATAAAGGGGTTGAAAAATTCCTTTGCCCCAAGGAGGCATTGTATCCTAAAGTCTTCCCTGAGCATACGCCAGTCCCGCTGGCATGCCATAAAAGGGTTGAAAATTTTCCTATCGCCCCGAGGAGGCAATGTATCCCGAATCTTCCCTGGGCATACACTAGTCCCATCGGCATACCCATATGCTATAGTCCCATCGGCGTGCTGAAGGCGGTCGAATTCGCCCCAAAGGGACATTATACCCTAATATTGCCCCTGGTATACGCTAGTCCCACTGGTGTGCCTTGGTGGCCTGGAAATCCATATTCGCCTACGGGAGGCTTTATATCCTGGAAATTCATATTTCATATTCGCCTACAGGAGGCATTATATCCTGGAAATTCATAATTCATGTTCGCCTACAGGAGGCATTATATCCTGGAAATTCATATTTCATATTCGCCTACAGGAGGCTTTATATCCTGGAAATTCATATTTCATATTCGCCTACAGGAGGCTTTATATCCCGGAAACTCATATTCGCCTACAAGAGGCTTTATATCCTGGAAATTCATATTCGCCTACGGGAGGCTTTGAATCCTAGAATTCATATTTCGCCTACGAGAGGCTTTGAATCTCAGAGTTCATATTTCGCCCACGAGGGGCTTTGAATCTCGGAATTCATATTCGCCTACATGAGGCTTTATATCCTGGAAACTCATATTCGCCTACAGGAGGCTTTATATCCTGGAAATTCATATTTGCCTATAGGAGGCTTTAAATTCTGAAGTTCATATTTCGCCCACGGGAGGCTTTAAATCCTGAAATTTATATTTCGCCCGCGGAAGGCGTTAAACTCCGGCATTCGCCCGCGGAAGGCGTTAAGCTCCGGCATTCGCCCACGGAAGGCGTTAAACTCCGGCATTCGCCCGCGGAAGGCGTTAAACTCTGGCATTCGCCCGCGGAAGGCGTTAAACTCCGGCATTCGCCCGCGGAAGGCGTTAAACTCCGGCATTCGCCCGCGGAAGGCGTTAAACTCCGGAATCTGCCCCGGGGAGGCGTTATACCCTGAAGATTTTCATATTCGCCCTGGGAAGGCAATATATCATAAATCCTCTCCTTGGCTTAAACTAGTCCGACCGGTATGCCATAAAGGGGTTGAAAAATTCCTTTGCCCCAAGGAGGCATTGTATCCTAAAGTCTTCCCTGAGCATACGCCAGTCCCGCTGGCACACCATAAAAGGGTTGAAAATTTTCCTATCGCCCCGAGGAGGCAATGTATCCCGAATCTTCCCTGGGCATACACTAGTCCCATCGGCATACCCATATGCTATAGTCCCATCGGCGTGCTGAAGGCGGTCGAATTCGCCCCAAAGGGACATTATACCCTAAAATTGCCCCTGGTATACGCTAGTCCCACTGGTGTGCCTTGGTGGCCTGGAAATCCATATTCGCCTACAGGAGGCATTATATCCTGGAAATTCATAATTCATGTTCGCCTACAGGAGGCATTATATCCTGGAAATTCATATTTCATATTCGCCTACAGGAGGCTTTATATCCTGGAAATTCATGTTTCATATTCGCCTACAAGAGGCTTTATATCCTGGAAATTCATAGTCGCCTACATGAGGCTTTATACCCTGGAAATTCATATTTCATAGTCGCCTACAGGAGGCTTTGTGTCCCGGAAATCCATATTTCATATTCGCCTACGGGAGGCTTTATATCCTGGAAGTTCATATTTCATATCCGCCCACAGGAGGCTTTATATCCTGAAAATTCATATTTCATATCCGCCTACAGGAGGCTTTATATCCTGGAAATTCATAGTTCATATCCGCCTACAGGAGGCCTGGTGTCCTAGAAATTCATAATCCCTATTCGCCTACGGGAGGCTTTGAATCTCGGAATTCATATTTCGCCTACGGGAGGCTTTGAATCTCGGAGTTCATATTTCGTCTACGAGAGGCTTTGAATCTCGAAATTCATATTCGCCTATGGGAGGCGTTAAACTCCGGAATTCGCCTACGGGAGGCTTTAAATCCTAGAATTCATATTTCGCCTGCAGGAGGCTTTGAATCTTGAAGTTCATATTTTGCCTACGGGAGGCATTAAAGCCCGGAATTCGCCTCTGGGGGGCATTGTGTCTCAAAATATTTGGTCTTCGGGAGCCGTTGTATCCCAAATCCACGGCTACCTAAAGCCCCCGTTTCTCGAAAACTACATATAATTTCTTATCGGCTCACAGGGAAGACTCAATTCCCTACGTATAATTCCTTATCGGCTCTCAGGGAAGACTCAGTTCCCGACATATATTTCTTACTGGTTCTTAGGGAAGACTCAATTCCCTACATATAATTTCTTATCGGCTCTCAGGGAAGACTCAGTTCCCTACACATAAATTCCTTATCGGTTCTCAGGGAAGACTCAATTCCCTACATATAAAATTCATTATCGGTTCTTAGGGAAGACTCAATTCCCTACATATAATTTCTTATCGGCTCGCAGGGAGGCCTCAGTTCCCAACATATATTCCTTATCGGTTCTCAGGGAAGACTCAATTCCCTACATATAATTTCTTATCGGCTCACAGGGAGGCCTCAATTCCCAACATATAATTCCTTATCGGTTCTCAGGGAAGACTCAGTTCCCTACATATATTCCTTATCGGTTCTCAGGGAAGACTCAGTTCCCTACACATAAATTCCTTATCGGTTCTCAGGGAAGACTCAATTCCCTACATATAAAATTCATTATCGGTTCTTAGGGAAGACTCAATTCCCTACATATAATTTCTTATCGGCTCGCAGGGAGGCCTCAGTTCCCAACATATATTCCTTATCGGTTCTCAGGGAAGACTCAATTCCCTACATATAATTTCTTATCGGCTCACAGGGAGGCCTCAGTTCCCAACATATAATTCCTTATCGGTTCTCAGGGAAGACTCAGTTCCCTACATAAAATTTCTTATCGGTTCTCAGGGGAGACTCAGTTCCCTACATAAAATTTCTTATCGGTTCTCAGGGAAGACTCAATTCCCCACATATATTTCTTATCGGTTCTCAGGGAAGACTCAATTCCCCACATATATATCTTATCGGCTCACAGGGAGGCCTCAGTTCCCTACATATATTCCTTATCGGTTCTCAGGGAAGACTCAGTTCCCCACATATATTTCTTATCGGTTCTCAGGGAAGACTCAATTTCCTACATATAAAATTCATTATCGGTTCTCAGGGAAGACTTAGTTCCCTACATATATTTCTGAGCGGTTATCAGGGAAACCGTAATTCTCCACCCAAAAAAAAAATATAATAATAATAATAAAAAAAAAGGAGCTTAAAAATGAGGTGCTCCGACGGACTTAACCGATCTCATCCATATTGGGGTCGGTTAAGGGTAAAAATGTCTTATACCCAGCTAAGGTGAAAACCCAGAAGGGCGCCTTAGGCAAAATCGGGTAACCCCGCTGTGTGAAAACCCGCAAGGGCGCACAGGCAAAAATAAGAGGGGGCTAATACTGGTGAAAACCTGAAAGGGTGCTGGTATTAGTTTTAATATTTTTTTTTTAAAAAGAAAAAAAGAAAAAAAGGAGGAGCTTAAAAATGAGGTGCTCCGACGGACTTAATCGATCTCATCCTCAAAGGGGTCGGTTAAGGGTAAAAATGTCTTATACCCAGCTAAGGTGAAAACCCGAAAGGGCACCTTAGGCAAAATCGGGTAACCCCGCTGTGTGAAAACCCGCAAGGGCGCACAGGCAAAAATAAGAGGGGGCTAATGCTGGCGAAAACCTGAAAAGGCGCTAGTATTAGTTACATAAGAAAGAGAGAATACACGCGACATATAATAAATGGTCCGTACCACTCAAACTTAGCATTTATCTTCAGGAGAACATTTGTGATACACTGAAGCAATGTCGGAGTTTGAGATGAGCATGCGGGATAGTTCGAGTTCTTCAGCAAATGGAAAGCTTTAATCCTTTTGAAGAAATTCGACCCCATCTCCGGAATATCAGTTGAAGTAATGTTCGATGGCCGCCACAAGATGGGAGTTCTCCCTCTAGTGAAGCTTCAAGAATATATGCATGCTGACGCAGAGTGGCGATATGGGCGTCCGCGGTACCGGAAAGGACAATGTCCTTCTGATATTGGAGCATAGGGGTCTTCGCAACCCGAGCTGCATAGCCTGCCTCGATAGTTTCAGTCTCGGCTCGCTTTGGCAAAGAGTTACTCGACAAATAGCAGGGATGGGATATCGTCCTCCCCATACCTTGCCATAGGAGAAACTCCCATGAGAGCTATGAAGACAAAGACAGCAAGCTACAAGAAGATAGAGATAAAATCAGCGCCAGAGAGCTGCAATAAAAGTCTCGAAAAGCAAAAATCGACCGAGTCCTAATAAAGTCATAGGACAAAGTCAAATTGCTATGAACCAGATATTAGGCCAGTCCAGAACGCTTCGTGCGGAGCTCCTGGAAATGCCAATATAAGGTACTGATACCCCAAGATAGAGCAAATGCCGGAAGAATTAAACGACTCGCATGTGTGTTCTTAAGGAGTCTCCATGTCGTGAAGGCCAAGAGATCTCCTAGAATCCAAGTAAACGTCGAAAGATTCAAGCGGCATCAACTCTAGCAGAACCTCCAAGTCGTGAAGGCCAAGAGGGTTCCCATAATCAGAGGGGTAGACGCTTTCAAATATATTCGGAAAGTCGAAAAGTTATGAAAACAGGACTTCCTGGACATAGTTTGAGGTGTCTAAGTACCAAAATTGAGCGTCATCAAGACCCAGATAAGCTCAGATGGGGCATATGCACAGCAAGCCAAAGCAATGTATCGCCTGGCATATATGAGACAGCGGTTGACTTCCCCCAATAGCTGTAAATACATGAGGCGAGAAACGGGAATTCATCAAGACAATACCGACATGCCGCATTTGAGAATTCCTCAAGCATGCAAAATGATGGTTCTTGTAGCCGAATAGGGCACGGGGCATGCACCGTCGTCCTCACCTCCGGCACATGTCCCGTGGGGGACATTTGTTGAAACCCTTTTTTTTTTAAAAAAGCAAAAGGGAGAAGGGGGAAGCCCCCCCCCACCGGTTCCAAGAGGGAAACCGGTGGGGGGGGGGGGGAGGAGCAGCCCTCCCTTCTCTCCCATTATTAAATTCAAAGAAAGGGGGGGGATTAATTAGGATGGAGGGAGTTAATGGGGAATCCTAACCCCATTCACACATGGGTTGAGAATCCCATGTGAACCCCATTTAATACCCATCCTAAAAAAAATCCCTTTCACATGTAGCCAAGTCTGGATTTAAGGGGTTTAAACTCTTTTCACATTGGCCAAACCCCTCCCAAATATGAAACCAGGGCATTAAAGAGCCCCCAAAAAGCAGAAAAAGGAAGCAAGTGGGGGAGGGGAACACCCCCCACCGGTTTTGGGAAACCGGTGGGGAGACCCCCCCCACCGGTTCCCAACCGGTGGGGGGGGGGTCCATGGCCGGTGGCCATTCCCCCCACCGGCTGGAACCGGTGGGGGTGCCCACCTTTTCCCCCCATTTCTCCCTCTTTTGTTTGCTCTCTCTCACCCTCTCTTGCCATCTATTGGCCAATGAGGAATAAAAAAATAAAAAAGAGGGGAGGAAAGAGACTCCAACCGGTGGGTACCCCCCACCTCAAGCATTCCGGTGGGTACCCCCACCGGTTAAGGCTTTGAAGCCTATAAATACCCCCCATGGGGTAAGAAGAAGCCCCATGCCCATTTGGCCCAAAATTTCCTAGGGGAAACTCTGCCAATTTGAAGACCAAATCCGGTGCTCTTGCCCGGGTTTGCTGCGATTTGGAGGCGATATTTTCTTGGAGGGCTCTCTTCCTAAGGTTTATTCCTAAGGGGAAGCTCTGCCGAATTTATGTTGTAAAATCACCGTTTTATAAGACGGGATTATACCGAAATGATGAATGAAATGCCCATGTTATTCTTTGAGCATATGTGTGTGCATGTGTGTTCATGGATCTACTATTTAAGTAACACTATGTTACTATATTTTCATATGCAAAATAATTAGTTTTATAACTAATTAAAATACATAAAACATATAATTAAATATGCTAAAATATCATTGGCCTCATCCCATACATAACTAATCTTAGACTCATAATTAAAACTTAATAATGTAACATTAACTCATAAAATAATATACTTAAGTTAAAAATGACTTAAATACCTCCATACTTAATTAATTAATAAAATCTGCGAAAATTATTTAAAATCAGTAAAATGAATATAAAAATCAGAAAAATTCTGTGAAAATCAGTAATACTCAGTAAAAATCAGAAAACAAAATATGGAAATTACATAAATCCAAAATATAACTTAAATATCCTTCATATACCTAATTAATTAATAAAAATCAGTAAAATTAATAAAAAAATCAGTAAAATTCAGTAAAAACCAGTAAAAAAACAGAGAACCAAATATGAAAATATATAAAATTCTGAAATGACTAAAATGCCCCTAGAGCTTAATACAAATTACAAAAATACCCTCATACATGTTAAAAATCTGTAAAAATCACAGAAAATCCTTAAAAATATCAAAATCTCTCATATGTCCAAAATACCCTCCAAACCTTAACAAGATGGGTAAAATTACCAAAATACCCTCAATATGATAAAAATAAATAAAAATCTCAGAAAAAATATAAAAATAGACTTTAAGTCTAAAAATCCAATTTTGGCAAAATTACCAAAATACCCTTACAATCCAAACACACTTGAAATAACTCTAAAATACCTCCTAAGGTTTTGAAACCTTCCTAAATCATTAAAACTCATTTCATACACTTAAATAACCATAATCTCCCTATACCCTCCAACTTGGCATAATTACAAAAATACCCCTATGGGTCTAAAATACTTGGAATCAATCCAGAATACTTGGAGTCAATCCAATATACTTGGAATTAATCCAGATAGCTTGGAATCAATCCAAAATCATATAAACACATCCTAAACTTGGGTGAGGCCAATAGTTTAACCTAAAATATATTTTCATATGCATGCGCTGCCTATAGTAGTAGTTTTGCATGATTAAGGGCATCATACGGACGGTTAATTAAGGGTTGCCGAGCAGTTGCTCAGCGTAATTAACACTGACCGAGGTCAGTGGAGAGAGGTCATATACTCGAATCTTCGCCTGATTCGAAGTCCCGGATTCCCTGAGGGCTAATCCCAAGCTCTCACAATCCGATAAAAAAATATAAAACCGACCTATAATTCTCTAGATAAACAAAAAAAATGGATTTCCGAATAATCCGACATAGGAGAGATGTGTCTAGGTCAGGTCCCGACCGAAGGTTAGAAAAACCTTCGAGCAAACAAGAGCATATTGCCAGTGCCTCCTTTTTTGTTGTGTTGGAGTCCTTTCATTGATGCACTCTCTTGGTGCTTTGTATAGGGGGATCTTTTGGCATCTTTTCTCTTCAAATCGTAATTTTGTTTTCCTATTTAATACAATACAATGGTACCAACCACTTATAAAAAAGATATAATTAGGTACCTTCCATTAAATTGTTTGATTTGTTTTTTATTATATTGTTTGCAAGCTTATGGCTGTACAGTTATACTAGTAGTATAAGAATAATAGTTCTATTGCAAATGACATACCTAAGCATACAAAATTCTGTTGCAACAATGTGACTAGATATCTATAGCATGAAAGTTTGCTTATTTATTTTTCTCAAGCTTACGACAAACAAAATTTTATTCTTTTTTAATATGAAAATAGCCTCCTGCTCAAATTCTTCTTTGTAGGTCACGGATATTGTAGGTGGTACTGTTCGCTGGAGACGCTACATTGATCATCTTATATTGTCGCTATGCAATGAGGATAGAATATTTAGTGGAATGGAACCACTTCTGTTGCAGGTATCGTTTCTATAGATATGCCAAATATTTGCAGAAAATTTCAGCATTGCATTGGCCAGACAAGCTTTAATTTTTTGAAAACTTGTATACATTTTATTAGGACTTGCATGTTCCTGAAGCTTTTTCATCTTTATAACAACTGATGAGTTAGGTTTGCTTTTAGAAGCTGATAAAGATTATGGAAAAAAAGGAATCTATGTACTTGAGCACCTGTTGTGTTTCTATATATCTAGATCCATTTATAGCTTTGTTTCTACAAGCTGATAAAGACTAGGGGAGAAAAAAGGGAAATATACATACTTGAGTACCTGTTTAGTTTCTGTTTATCTAAATCCGTCTGTTATTTTGCTGTTAGATTCTTCGAATTAGCTTCTATGAGATGCTCAAGCTTGGCGTGCCGCCGTATGCTGTTGTTTATGAGGTATGTCCAAAATTTGTGTAGTGTGCATGGACATTTTCAATTATAGTTTTGTCTATCAATCGCTGTCTTTCAGGCATGAGTAACCTAAAGTAGAGGATAACTTAAGGGGGAATTTCCTTTTTGGTAGTTATTATTGTGACCCTAGTTTGTTGTCCACTTTCTCTATCGGATCTTGTGTGGTGTATTTTCCACTTTCTGTATTTGATCTTGTGACTTGTGAGGATAATTTAAAAGATTAGTAATGAGGACTGCACTAGAGATGTAAGGTCAGTAGAAGAATTGAAGGCTGGAAGTTCATGTGGAAAAAACAATTGCAGAGTGGTTTGAATCTGAGGAGGATAAACTTAGGAAGTCATGTATCCTGGTATGCTTATCATCTTCTTTTTCAGAACATTTCAGGTATTACTTTATGAGGTGCTTGAAGAGTAAAACTTGCTGCATCGGCAGCTGGTCCTGCACTGGCTGTTGGTGTTTTCAAATAAATTTTTTGAAATTTTTTTGTGGGCCCCATTATGCACCACATGGCCATCAATGCAAGAAGTTCCTTGGCTTATAGAGGTCAATCAGTCAGACATGCCATGTTCAGTCTAATTGCACTATAGGTCTTACAGACTAACTATTCCTAGTGTCAGAGCTAATCGAATTGGCGATTTTATTGCTACCATCGTCTGGGCAGGAACTACTCCTTCTCTGTTCCGGTGGTTCGCAGACAATGAGCCTATCATGCACGAGTTTCCATTTCAGCCAAACCTGCAGATTGGCTTTTGGCTCGCTTTTATCCCCGAGTTTATATGCCTAAAGAAAAACGGGAGCTAATCGGTGGGCTCACCCCCCGAACCCCCTAGGTGCATCAATCACCCCTCTCGATCTCTATCTGGTCCATACATACTGGGAGGTGAACCTGAGGGAACCAGCTACAATCCAATCTCCGATTGGACGATCCAAAAAAAAAAATCTAAAAAGTTGAAAACAATGGACATGTGAGGCATAATGAGGCCCACCAAAGAAAATTTTCAATTTTTTTTTTCAAAATTTGCAAACACCAGCAGCCGATCCTGCACTGGCTGCCAGTGCAGCAAGTTTTACTTGGTGCTTGAAATATTTTTTCTTCAAGGAAATTTCCTTCCTGTTATATGTTTGTCTTTCTTTTGTTTATCACTTCTTGTATGCATGCTTGATTGCTAGGTCATTGAAGGCATGTGCACTTTGAAATATGCATACAAAACATACATGTAGTTCTGGAAATCAATAGAGATGGCTGATTGGCATCTCTAAAGTTTCATCTGAAGAAAAACAAACATAATTTCCATGGCTTCTTGCTTCGTTGAGGGCATAGTGCAATTCTGAAATATGGCATACAAAAATGCAGGTAGTTATGGAAGTCAATAGACATGGCTGATTTGCATGCCCTATGATGTGGGATGGGACATGATATCAACATGATGCATGTATGCAAGCACGACAACATCCATACATGGGTCCACAAACGAATAGCCAATATCCACAAATAACCCAACAAGTGCCACTCGATGCATTTCTGAAATATCAAGCACGAGATGTTCTTGCAACTGCCACCCATGCAAGATAATCAAATGACAATTGAAGGTAGGATAGGAACTACCTTTAGGATAGGACATTCCAAATTTTGATGTGCACAGTCCGAGTAACAGCAGGGTAAAATAGGTCCTCACAAATTTCACACAATTTTGACAGTGAATAAAAATTTCAAAGTGGTTAGTAAACCCTATCAATCACTCATGGCATGGCAAATGACAAGCATGCTACACAAACAAGTTAGCCAAACAGGAGTTACAGGAGATGGTTTGAGCTAACCTGCATTTGGTGAAGAGAGGTCGCAATCGGTCATGGTGGGGTTGGAGACACAGGGAAGGGTGATCAGGTACAATAACTGGAATACCCAGGGATCGGTTGCCTTGCAGGGGGCCCAAGTGTCAAGTATGGATGGGGCCCACTGTGAACGGCCAATCTGAGCCTGATTGAGGTGGCCGGTTCACGTGATCTCAAGGGAGGCGGGTCCCTTACTGGCTGCAACACTGAAGGGCCTGACTTGCAGGAGCTTGTCGCGTGGCAGGGGGATCCTGTCCCTCTGATCACAGCTGAGAGCTGACATGGATGATGAGGTGAGAGGGCGAGTCTGTAATTGCACATCCTTGATCCAGGGAATCTGTGGCGGATGATGACAGCTCGGGGCAAGTGGCTGTAGGAAGCATGCAGTGGCATGGCTTCATGGAGGCCTCTGAAGGGCCCGGACGACGAGGCTGTCTTCAGTGGGCGACAAGCTCGAAGCGTGCTGACTCTGGCCTCCGAAGGACCCCCTCCATGGAAACCACCTTCTCAAGGCTCAAAGGAGGAGAAGAGGGTCCTGGCCCTCCTGGGTGTAAATCAGAAAGAGAAGGCAGATGAGGAAATAGGGTTACAGGTCCTGAGGCCATTCTGCAGGTGCCTTCTCTTCACTGCTTGCTTCTAGTGCTGTCACCGTAGAGAGAGAGAGAGATCATAAAGGAAGAGGGAAAGCTGGGAGAAGAAGAAAGGGCATGGGCCTCTAGGGAGGGAAGCCTTGGCTCCTTCTGTTAGTTCACAGGTGGTGGAAAACCCACAAAACAAGGCAGCAGAACAAGGAGAACAAAGAGGGCAGAAGAGGAAGAGGAAGGAGGGCTGCTCACAGATCGGGGTGAAGATGATAGAAGGTGGCGGCGCAGATAAGCTTGGGCCTTATGCCCTCCCTCTCTAAGGGCACTCTCCTCATGAGACCATCCTTTAGGTTTTCCAAATAAAAGTAACTTTTCTATTTTGTCTTCGTTAATTCTACTCATTACAGTTGGGGCCCATTATATAGGACGAATACTTGAAGGACATGGCCATTTTGCACCTAACATCTAAAGGAAAGCCATCCACTGCCAACTAAAAGACCCACTAGTAACAAGGCCCACTAAAGACAAAATAACTATTCTATCTAAATAAAAGAAAAATATAGAATAAAGAAGAAAACTCCGCCTAAGTATGAGCCTCTTGTGCTTAGCCGGTCCCAAGCCCGGGTAAAGGAGGAGGGTTGTAGTAGATGACAGCCAGTGTAAAAATCTTGTCACATCTTATGATATAGATTCAATCAAAATTAACGTTGGGACGTCCTCTACTTACGACGCGCTACACCGGAATCCGGGTGTAGTGAGAAATAGGCAAGGGTTGAGAGCGTTCCCTGCAAGCGATGCACCACGTCGGCGTTCGAATGTGGTGTTAAATGAGCAAGTGTTCCCACATCATAGATATATGTGGGTAAAGAAGCTAGTCCATGGAACCGAACATAGAATAGGACATAGGATAAGCTCAGAGAATAATAGATATTACTACAGAAAGAATTCTAAGAAAGTGCAGGTTGAGAAGATGATCAGAATAGGTACTTGGAATATAGGGTCTCTTATAGGAAAGTTGATGGAACTTTTTGACACCATAGAGAGAAGAAAAATCAATATTGCTTACATTCAAGAGACTAAATGGGTATGACAGAAAAGTAAGGAAGTAGGAAATACAAGCTACAAATTGTGGTATACAGGAAAAGAGAGAAATAAGAATGGGATATGTATTATTATTGATAAGATTTCGAAGGATGCAATTGTAGCGGTGAGGAGAGTAGGAGATAGGATTATCCTAGTACAATTAATTATAGAGAGAGATGCGATTAATGTAGTTAGTGCCTATGCTTTATAAGTTGGATTAGATATGGATGACCTTATGCATAGTATACTAATGAACATAATATCTTTATTAGTGGGGACCTTAATGGACATGTAGGAAGTGAACGTCAGCATTATGAGAAGGTTCATAGAGGTTTTGGCTTTGGGATTAGAAATAAGGAGGGAAAAAGCATCATCGATTTTGTTATAGCCTCCGACCTTATACTAGCAAATACTCACTTTATAAAAAGGGAATCTCATTTAGTGACCTTTAAAAGTAGACAAAATAGAAGCCAAATTGACTTCTTTCTCATAAGGAAAACAAATCGCACTTTATGCAAGGATTGCAAAGTTATCTCTAGAGAGGCCTTGACAAGTTAACACAGGTTAGTAGTCTTAGATATTAAGATCAAGAGGTGGTTGGGTACGTTTAGAAGGAAGATTGTTGCTAGAACAAGGTGGTGGGAATTAAAAAGGATGAAGCAAGTGATGTTTAAGAATGAACTTCTTAATATGGGGGATTGGAAGTTGGATTTGGAGGCCAATACTATGTTGATAGATATGGCCTTAAAGATTAGAGAATTAGTTAGAAAATTGCTCGAAGAGTCTAAAAGACACGGCCTACCCGTGAAGGTGAGGTAGTGGTGGAATGAGGAGGTACAAAAGGCAGTGAAGAGTAAAAGAGAATGGTCTAAAAGATTGCCAAAGTGTGATAATAATGAGGCTTATGAACAATATAAGATAGCAAAAAAGGAAGCAAAAAAGGTTGTTAGTCAGATAAGAACTCAGGCCTTTGAAAAGATGTATGAGAAACTTGGAACCAAGGAAGGGGAAAAAGATATTTATCGATTGGTAATGATAAGAGAGAAAATATGTTGAGATCTTAACCAAGTTAGGTGCATCAAAGATAGTGAAGGAAATGTTTTGGTGAAAGATGAAGACATCAGAGAAAAGTGGAGAAGCTACTTTGACAATCTTTTTAATGATAATCATAGTGAAAACATAGTAGGCATAGAATGTACAACAGAGCGTAATGTGAACTATACTAGGAGGATTAGATTTTCAGAAGTCAATGAAGCATTGAAGAGGATGAAAGTGGGTAAAGCTTGTGGTCCTGATTGAATTCCTGTAGAAGTGTGGAAATGTTTAAAAGATGTAGAAGTGGAATGGTTGACCCGACTGTTTAACAAGACCTTAGTCTCTAAAAAAATGCCAGATGAATGGAGGAAGAACACTTTTGTACATATTTTTAAAAACAAATGAGACATTTAGAACTGCTCAAATTATAGAGGAATTAAGCTCATGAGTCATACTATGAAGTTATGAGAGATAGTTGTGGAATATTGTTTACGTTGTAACACAACTATTTCGGCCAACCAATTCGGTTTTATGCCGAGTCGATCAACTATGGAAGCTATCTTTCTCATTAGGAACTTGATAGAGAAATATAGAGATATGAAGAAAGATCTACATATGGTGTTCATCGATTTGGAGAAAACTTATGATAGAGTTCTAAAAGATGTCTTGTGGTAGGTGTTGGAGCGCAAGAGAGTATTTACTAGGTACATATAAGTATTAAAAGACATGTATGAAGGAGCAACTATTAGTGTCTGCATGGTTGGAGGAGAAAAAAGAAATTTTCCTATTTCCGTTAGAGTGCATCAAGGATCAACAGTAAGCCCTTACCTTTTCGCATTAATTATGGATGATTTAACAAATGACATATGAGAGGACATTCTGTGGTGTATGATGTTTGCGGATGATGTTATGTCGATAGATGAGACATAAGAGGGACTTCATAAAAAACTAAAGTTTTGGAGGAGCACCTTAGAGTATAAAAATTTCAGGTTAAATAGAACTAAGACATAATACGTGCATTGTAACTTTAGTGAAGGTCGGATGGGCGAAAATGAGGGAGTTAACCACATCACCCATTTCAAATATCTTGGTTTGATCCTCCAAGAAGACAGATGGTGTGATGAGGATGTTAGCCATATGATTAAAGAAGGATGGGTGAAGTGGAGGCTTGCCACAGGAGTCTTGTGTGACCGCACAATTCCAACGAAGCTGAAAGAAAATTCTACCGTACGACGATAAGATCTGCAATGTTGTATGGTAGTGAGTGTTGGGCAATGAAGGGGCAACATGTCTTCAAGATGAGTGTTGCCGAGATGATAATGTTAAGGAGGATGTGCGGATATACTAGGCTGGATAAAATTTGTAATGAGTATATTAGAGAAAGGATGGGAGTGGTACCAATTGAGGACAAATTGAGAGAAGGGAGACTCAGATGGTTTGGACATGTTAGGTGTAGACTTAGGGATGTTCCAGTTAGAAAAGTGGACCATATTAGGATAGAGGAGGGGAAGAAAGGAAGGGGTAGACTTAGATTAACTTGGAAGAGGCTAGTATAATATGATTTGGAGGCTTTAAAACCTTTCAGAAGAGATAGCCCAAAATCATTTAGAGTGGAGATAGAGAATCCATATAGCCGACCCCAATTATTTGGGATTAAGGCTTGGTTGAGGTTGAGCTAGAATAAAGAAGAACACACGATAAAAGATAATGAATGATAAAAGATAATGAAAAATATAGGAGTAAAGAAAATTATGGCGGGCTCTAGCTCCCACTAAACTCCAAAGTTGTCACCTAATCAATCCACAATGAGGTCAGCCCCTGATTGGCTCGGCGTCGACGGGGGTACATGAACATCGGGTTGGATCAGACCCTCGCGCGGGTGTCCTCAACACCGTAGAGTTTCATCTAAAGTATGAACGAACATAATTTTCATGGGTTCTTGCTTCTTTGAGATTCTCTTATGGCCCGTGGTTCATTTGACATGCTTATGTTTTTTTCTTTCCAAAAGAAGTTGTGATGTGTACTGCCGGTGTTATTATTAAATAATAGTAGTACAACCAAGATGTGGAAAGAGAAGTTCCTCGATAACTACCAGCTACAAACTCCTTGAAGAAGACTACAAGCTATAGACTTCTCTCACCTCAAGACACCTCTCTATTACTGTCTTCAAAAGTTTCATAGTATGGTACATAGGTTTAATATCATGATAATTATTGCAATCTGTATATCACATTTACTTTAAAGAAAGAAACCACTTTTTTTTCGTTCCAATCATGCTCTATTCTTCTTTCTTGTAAAATCTTAGTAGAAAGTCTAGGCAGCCACTTAATACCTAAACTGGCACTTTTTCAAACTTCAATAGATATGCCATGATGCCATCCATTTCGAGGAATTTATCTACTTTCGTTCTTCATGAAGCATCTTCAAGTTACAAGGCTCTAATCCACATAATGTAATCAGTTGGCTTTATTGATTCATTGATTTTTCTAATCCAGCAATGTAATACAAGTATACAACCATACAAGAGCAGAAAAACATGCTCATTGTGTTTAGTGGTTTAGTTTTGTGGAGGATATATCGTGAGATTATTTCCTTTCTAACTGGGCGTCAGCGTGAAGTTATTCATTGTTTTATTGTTTGCCACCTTGGAATGGATAACCTGCTTCTTTTGCATAATTTGTGTTAAACATGTTATCGTGCACCTATCGCATGTGCCTGCTTTTATCCAGACTCCATATTCACCATTTCCTTAAGGCCTTTGCCAACTTGTTCTTGATGTTGGTTATCATATCGGCATCTTGATATCTTGAAAATCATAATGAATGTTCCTGATATGAGTTATTTTGAATTTTAAGAATGTTAGGCTAGCAAAAGTTGCTTTAAGGCCTGGTGCAGGCAACTTGGTGAATGGACTGCTGAGGCGGCTAATTCTAAACATGGTTAGTTTTTGTAGCATATATTAATGTATACTTTGTCTAATTACATTTCCTTCTTGAGCAGGTTATTTGATTGGATTCTTCCTTCTTGCATTTTTGATCCAGGAAACAAAGACACTTCCCCTACCAAGGGTAGAGGGTGATGACCGAGAACAAGCACGTGCTCTTGCCACTATTCATTCCCATCCGGTTGTAAGTTTGTACTTTCTTGTTTTTCTGCATTGCCTGTCCCCTTTCTTTTCTAATATCTCCTTTGAGAACCTGTGTTTTTGAGAATGTTCATTCTTCTTTATCCAGTGGATGGTGAGAAGGTGGCGAAAATATCTTGGCCAAGAAGAAACAGTGAAACTTATGAATTGGAACAATAGTGAGCCCAGCTTTAGCCTAAGGTATAAAGTCTTGATTCTCTACCGGTGAATTTTAACTGTTTATTAAATACCTTTCTGGTCTCCTGTAACACCCCACAAAAATTTAGGGGCGTATATGTAAATTCTTAAAAAGTATAAACACAATTAGTAAAAGTTTAAGGGTTTTAGTGTTAAAGATAATTTTTATAGGGTCTTAAATGAAATTATACAAGGCCCTAAAGGCATATCTAAAACAGTAAAAAAGACTCATTATCAATTGCATATGGAAGAAATGAGGACATATACACAATAATAAAAGTCCAGTGACTTAAATGTAAAAGTGTCCCTTTAAAATTTAATGAGTAATTGGGCCTAAATGGACCCTAATTAAAGGGGATTAATGAGCCTAATGCTAGGCCTAAATGGACTGAAATTGAAGGGCCTTAATGGGCCATATTTAAGAGGCCTAAATAGGCCAAAATAAACCCCATTTGGGGGCTGAACCAGGGCCCATTGGGCCTGGTTCTTGTGGGCCAGCAGTGGCCCATTTGGGCCACCGCGCCCATTAAGAGGGGCTGCCCCCTCTCCACCGCCCTTCCCACTCTATAAATAGAGGGGAAGGGGGCTGCCATGGGCGGCAGCAAGGGGAGGAGAAGGAGAGAGTGAGAGGGAAAGAAAGAGAGAGAGAGAGAGGAGGTTCCGGCGGCGGTTCGGCGGTGCTCCGGCGGCGGTCTTCGGGTTAAGTTAGGGTGATACTCCCTATTTAATATTTGTTGTATTTTAAATTAAATTATGGATGAAAATTTGGTTATAAAATAAAATAAAATAAAATGTTGGATATTAAATATTTTATTGTGAATATTAATTTCGAAAATTGATTTTAATTGTTAATGTCATTTATGAATGTTCATAAATACTTCTTCAATGTTATTTATTTCAAAAATAATTAGATAAATAATTATTTAATGCTGTTTAAACTAAAATAAATTGGAAAAATAATTATTAAATATTATTTGTGTTTATTAAAATTTGAAAATAAATATAACTGATTAATTTAAGTGATGATTAGTGGTTCGAAAATAAATATAGTTGTTTAAATGATAATCGTGGTGATTAATCAATTCTGAAAATAAATATAAATATTCAACATTATTTGTAATTATTAATTCAGAAAATAAACATAATGATGAAGTTTATAATGAAGATTTATAATAAGAATAAAAAAAGAAAGAAAAGAAGAAAAATTTATAATAAAATTTCCAAGTGTAATGATACTTGATTCGCTCTCTAATAATTATATGGTGGAATTTTTAATAATTATATGGTAGAGCAATTGAAAAAGAGAAGATTATGTAAAGATCCGATAATATGTGAGGATTATTATGATTCCAAGAAAATAAGGACAATTGAATTACGATTTAAATAAGACACTGGTGAATGTGCATCATGCATAGTTAAGGGCATGTTTATGTTAAATGCTTGAATGGAAGTGGTATGTGTCAAAGACCTTGCTGAATTTTATGTGTGACAAAAAGGAGTATTATTCACGAGAAGTTGACTTGCATCTCTCATGTACCATATGCATGTTTGCATGTTACTTCTGCTGTTTCTCCTCGTGATCCACATGTTGTTTTATTGGAGTAAAATACTACAATGAAGAGTTCTCATTATAGAACATGAACGTGAATATTGGATGACACACTCTAGTGTCTAACTCTAAAATGATGAGATTAATAAAAGAAATGAAAAGAATGCTAGAAAGTCTTTTGTGACAATAAAGCTTCATGATGAAGCATGGATAAAAGGATTTGGTAATTATTCTAGTTATATGGTATCATGGACGCATGCATATGTATATATGAATATATAAATATACTGTGTAGTAACTTCATGGTTGTGATGACTTCGACGACAAAGAATAGAGATTATGAAAAGAAACGAGGCATGGAAGCCTCCGTGATGAAATGAAAAACGATTATGATGTTTAATGTGAAATTGAGTTATGGAATGACTATTATGACTGATGGTTTCCCCGTGGATTTGATTTGTGTAAAAGAAAAGGAAAGAAGTGACATCATGGCTAGCGGAACGACGGCACGCCTCCCTGGGATAAGGTGGCGACGGAAAGCTCCCTAACGATGTGTGGCGCCGAGGCACGGAGCATCCCATTGTGGAGACAGTCCTGAGTTCAGGGTCGGGACCTTGGTTGGGTAGATGACGGAGTTCCTTCTTGGGTGCACTCATAGGCTGGGGCGTAGATGCTATAGTAATGGAGTGTGGGTACACTACAGACCCAGCTTAGCCCTGGCTTCCAGCCTCCTCAGTAGGTATCCGGAGGCCTATTGGGCTGGGTAGGTTGAAGAGTGGTAGGTGTGTAGGAGGAACGACCTACTTATTATGACTGTTAGTTCATGGTTATCCTTGTCACTTCTAATGGAAAGATGAGTCGCTCTACAAACTTACGAATTGTGAATGATTAATGAATTTTATAACTGATTGGGAAATTAGATGAACGAATGATGAACGAGCGACTCAGTGGTTAAAGACTGTATAAATGTTGAACGAAAGATATTTTTATATCCTATGTTACTATAGAATATCATTGAAGGAAGAAGTATGTGGTAATTGTAAAATTTATTAGTTGTTTTTCCCGATGTTTTGTGACACACCGTGACATGAGCATTCATTGCATCACTTCATTCTAGGTCATGCTAAAAGAAGTGCATTTAGACGCATACTTCTCAGAAAGATTTCAAAAGTAATGATAAAAGAAAGAAGCGTGTCAATTGTTATAGACTAATGTGGCTTGATTATTGTTCGTGATATTATCCATTAAAAATATAGGATGAGAAAGTAATGAACTAAACGAATAGAGAAATATGATTTTAAAAAAGGATATCAATAGGGATGTAAATGATCCCTACTGAGAACTCAATTTCATGAGTTCTCATATTTGTTATTTAATATATAATTTTCAGAGGCTCGTGGTGAAATGGAAGATTGGAAGATAGTTCCAGCAATAAAGAAGAAAAACATTTCCAGGTATGACCAGTTTGTATAATAAATTATTGGGATATGTTGTTTGTTTCATTACATTTCTGTTATATGATGGACATGAATTGTATGTTATTTCTTTAAAGTTTATCTTCTTATTATTTTGTTTTTGCTCTTATGCACCTACTGGAGATCCATAAAAGTCGGGGCGTTACATCTCCTGCCTTTTTTGTAATTGTAGGGTGACCAAATGGCTACGAATTAAATCTTGATTCTCTTAATCAATGGATATTAACCATTGTTTTAAAAACCTACCTGTTTAGTGGACCGTTCAATCTATTGGGTTAAGGGTTAAAGGTCCAACTGTTGGGTCGAACCAGAGTGAACCTGGATGCAAAAAAAATATATCTAAACTTATTTAGTATGCAAAGATAATGCGAATATTCTTGAAGCTCACTTTGTTTGTGGAATAGGGCCAGAATAACCGGTATAAAGGCCCTATTCTAGTTTGATTGCGGGGATGCCTAATTCCTCCAATTCCCCCAACTCCCCAAACTCTACCTGGAATACCTAATTCCCCCAATTCCCCTAATTTTACCTTTTATTTCACTCCTTATTCCACTTATTCCTACCAAATCACTTGGAATAGCGCAATGTAATTCTCCTTATTCTGGGTGGAATACCAACAACTTACTAAATCAAAATACCTCTTATTCTGATTTAAGAAATCCCCAAAACCTTATTCTGGTTTAAGCTATTCTGCAAACAAAGTGAACATGAGAGTATACATGAGATGTAATCCAAATGCTTTTAAATGTAATATCCCGTATAAGCATATGTTAAATAGACTAAATCAGTAGGCTACCAACAACACCCGTTAGCCATTTTTCGGAACTTGAGTTGGAAAGAACTCCGAAGTTAAGCGTGCTCGGTTGGGAAAAGTCCCGAGATGGGTGTGATCGTCCTGAGAAGTTTATTAACTAGTACATTTGTTGTGACAGTTAGCTAATTGGGTCATTAGAAATGGTATCAGAGCCACAAACCAGTTGGAAGTATGGGAGCTAAGTGCCACACAGGGCAAAGTGCTACATTATGAAAGGGCTACCCTAGAACGTGAAGCCGTATAGTGGGAACCACCTCTTGATCCTGTGGGGGCCACCTCTAGAATCTTACATGCTTGGTGGATTAGTTGTGGGCTATGTGTAATATGGCCCCGACGAGGACGTCATGTTTTTAAGGGGAGTAGATTGTAATACTCCGTATAAAAATATGTTAAATAGACCAAATCAGTAAACTACCAACAACACCAGTTAGCCATTTTCCGGAGTTCGAGTTGGGAAGAACTCCGAAGTTAAGCGTGTTTAGTTGAGAGGAGTCCTGGGATGAGTGACCTTCCTGGAAAGTCTACCAACTAGCACATTTGTTGGGTTAGTTAGCTGATTGCATGGATGGCAGTACCGGCACCGGTATCGGTGGGTACCGGTACTGGCCGATACCCTCTACAGGAGTGGTACCGGTGCCGGCCGATACTTGTACGTACCGGTATCGGCCGGTACTGCCATCCATGGCTGATTGGGTCGTTATACTAAGAGTATCACAAAATATAAAACTTAAAGATGTGTGTAGAAATCACAAACTTTTGTTGGGGTCCATACATAAAAAATACATAAATTTAAAGCCCACGTTCTAGACTTCTTAAATGGGAAAAACTTTATTATCATTTTCCATTTGTGCTTAACCATTTGATAACCACGAGGACGGATACGTGTTGTGAAAGGATAGGACACACTTACTTGTTGTTGAGGAGGGCGTTTAACATTTGTCCTAGATCGTAAAACCAGAAAAAATTCTAAAAGGACATGGCTATAAGAGTTCCTTGACGCCATGTTCAAGTCCGTTATAGCAGGCCGGTTGGAAAGGTTTTGGTCCAGGTCCACCTGGTTATTCCGGTTTGAGCGGTTTTGGACGGTTCCGAATGGTTTTTCAAAGAAAACAGGTAACTATAATTTGAAAGCCGCACGACCATCTGGTTCACGGGCTAAATGGTTCAACCGGGCGGTTCGGTCCGGGTTTTTAAACCATGCTATTAACTGGTTGTGAAATACCTTTGCTGATTCCTGCCTCTTTTTCAATGTAGGGTGAACTCTGCGAATGGCTATACAAGAGATGACCTTGTTATGCGGCTGAAATCATTGAAGGTTAATTCGTCCTCATGTTCATTTCTATACTATTAGCATAACCCACTAAATGTTTTCATATAATTACACATTAAAGAAATGTCTTAATAATCTTGCAAATGACCACTAGAAATCTTGTTTGTCATTCACTGCTGGATGGAATCCTAATTTTCAAATTCTCTTATATGTATATAATGGAATCATCAATTTGCATTAAACTCCCTTTTTTTTCATGTTAGACTGCATTGTCGTAATTGTAAGCCATAAAGGGTGTATTTTCATTTACGAACTGCATATTATGACATACTCCTTGGTGCCAACAACTCTATTTATAATTCCAGGTTTTGTTCAACAGTCACCAGTATTCATGCTGAAAAACATTATACTTTGTCTACAAAATGAATCTTGATGTCTGTAAAGAATTCGTGGAGATTAAATGAATTTGTCCAAAGAAGGATGAAAGAAATAAGTATTATCAAGTATTTCTCTCTCATGGTGCTACATATGAGGCTGCCATTTGAAGCTTCTTCACTCTGTTTACTGGATATACCCTATTTGCTGGATAAACTCTATACATGCTTGCTTTACATCAAATTTATGCTTCAAATTGTTTTTGTGCAAATTAGAAAGGCAATTTGCTGTGTAATTATAAACTTCTCTTCATGCTTAATGCTCTTTCGAAACCAGGTTCCTTTTGAGCTGTCAATGCACACAGATGATTTTGTTCGTGTCAAAACTGGTATGCAGGCAAGTGTTTCTGTGTTTGCTTTATGACTATGTACATATCTGTATGAAAATTGATCTATATGAACTTCCAACAGCTATTGGTTGAATCCTCAAGGACAAAGAAATATTAGTTTTCTGTTTAAGGTTCGGTTTTATTCTTGCACTCCATTAGATGTACATAATGGATGGTATGACTGCAATGCTTTTGCATGTGCAGCTGATTCACTTTCATGATAGTATCTCCATGGGGCCTGGAAGGATGAACTCTACTGTCAGCTCTTATTAATGAATTGTGACCTTCGGTCACCTTCCAAAAAAAGGAGGAACTTTACTCTCAAAATTTTAGTGTTTGCAGCTATTCCAGATTACATAGCAAAATATCATCTGTTCTGTTGAAGAAATGCATTGTAGGATATGGTATCTTTACAAAATCATGCTTGAATGTTATCAAATACTTGACAATGATGCATCGTAGGGTATGGCACCTTTAGCGAATCATGCTTGAATTTTATCAAGTACTTGAGAATGACACATATTAGCACATAGGAGCTCATGTAAATTTGTGTTATGAGTGTCGCATGCATAGCATATTGACTTTAGGATACAAAGAAAGATATTAGGTTTATCTATTTGGCTTTTTATCATCTTTCATCCTTCTATAGCTTATTCAACCTAAATATTCATGGGAATACACGGACAGTGAAGAGCTTAGACACATAAATAGGAGGGTCTGAAATGAGCATAGAGAGTTGTTGCTTGGCAAAATTAGGAAGCTTGCAACTGGAGTTTAGTGGAATTGTGAAAAATTAGGGACACTGTGTTTACACTAAATTAGGTGGAAGGATCTAATGCAAAAGAAATGGATGAATATAAACTATGGTCCATGGGTAAAAGCTACGATCTACTACTATAGGAAAAGATTAAGTGACAAAGCTGTAGAAATCAAAAGAGAGGGAGATAGACTTATTCAAGGTGAAGTGATTTTAAATATGCTTATGCACTACAAGTGGCAGTAGAAGAAAATATTTAGAGATAATTTTGGAAAAAAATGATAAGTCAAGATATTCCTTATAGAGAGAGGGTTTTTATTCGAGGACCTAAATGGACAAGTAGGCCTAGGATAATAAAGGCTACGAGAGGGTTCATTCAGTCTTTGATTTTGATGTAACAGGTGCCATGGCTGACGCCACCTCTGCTATTGCCAATGACCTAATATAAACACTTCTTTTTAAAAGAGAGTCTGAGCAACTGATAACCTAGAAAAATAGAACATAAGAGTTCATCAGACTACTCTTTTACTAGAAATTGACCAATCGTTATGTAAGGATTGTAACGTTATCCCTGGAGAGAGTTTTAAAACCTCAACATAGCAGAAGGGCATGTTGGTTCTGCATCTTTTAATGCAGCTAAAGAGTTCAGAGAAGCGGGTTCTATTTTAAGCAATTTGCAACATTTGTCAATTGGCATACTAATAATATGGAGTGCAGATTGCATCTATTTCTACTTACTATGCAGTGGCTTTAATAATAGTTTAATGCAGTATAACTCAAATTCTTTGAAAGCCAAGTCATATCGGTCTGATTCGGTATGACTCAGTCTGACTCTCACGACTTCATGAGTCACACTTCATTGTAGCCTACTGAATGGCTTCCTGCAAGGTGCTTTTTGAGGCGAGAAACTCCATCTCCCGTTCCTGTATGGCCACAATAATTATGTTTACAGAAATGCCTATTGTCATCAATCGTTGTCCTATATTACCATCCAATATCCCGCTCTTGATGTGGGGCCATCTTAAATTACACATGTAATCAATGTAAATACATGAAAAACTAAAGAAGTGGATCATGAAAGAGTATGCGCTAATCAGCATTTTACATGAGTTTATAGATTATAAATTTATAAATTTTATGTTTTCAAAATTATATTGATTAATCATTTATTCTTTAAATGAATTATGTTTTAGAAAATTTACAAGAATGAAGGAAAGCATACCTTTATGTTTATTTGCATCTATTTCATTTTTTTTTGAAAGCGGACGGTACCACAATTGTATTAAAAAGAAATTAGGGGACTTACAAGTATAGTCTTTACCCCAAAAAGTAAAACAACCCCCTATACAAAGGCACTGAGCAGATGCAAGCTACTCTTCCCTTAGCAACAAAATGAGGGAAGAGTTTACAATATCACCCTTACAAAAAGCTATAGCCCACTCTCTCACTTTGGCACACACAAAGCTCACGATTCTATTTGGGGACGAGGGCTTCTTTCTTAAAGATCCTTTTTTTTTTTTTGTTTCATTCCACAGTGCCCAAAGTAGCGTGGAGAACCAGTCACCAAATCTGGTTATATTCTAAGGGCAGATGGGGACTGTCCCGGGATATGAGGAGAGAGTCAGTGGAGTCCTCAAACCTGAAACTTTTGTCCACCTTCATCTGCCATACCTCCCTAGAATAGGAGCATGAGATGAACAGATGGTCTAGAGAGTTATCATGCTCCGCACACATAGGACAAGAAGTCTCCAATCCTTCCATAAATCTGACCAGCGTATCCCTCGGGGTAGTCGTCTATGGCTCAGCCTCCTAATTAGAACCTTCAATTTCAAGGGAGATTTGGGCCCCCAAATTGATGAAGCGTAAGGGTACCAGGGCCCACCATCTGAGATCTTCTGGTAAGCCGATCTGACAGAGAATGATTCATCATGCTCCTCACACATAGGACAAGAAGTCTCCAATCCTTCCATAAATCTGACCAGTGTATCCCTCGGGGTAGTCGTCTATGGCTCAGCCTCCTAATTAGAACCTTCACTTTCAAGGGAGATTTGGGCCCCCAAATAGATGAAGCGTAAGGGTACCAAGGCCCACCATCTGAGATCTTCTGGCAAGCTGTTGACCCGAAAAATTTTCATGCGCAATGACATTGTTCAAAAGCATGCATATGCACATGATTGTGCGATACAAAAGATATATACATGGCATATACTCACGATGATGCTATGTTTGTGTTATCGAATATTTGCATGGCATGGCATGTGTGCATATTAACACAAGCCTATGTTATGTAAAAATGATGAAAAATACATGAGCATGGAGGTCCATGTTAAATGGAGATCTTCCTATATGCATGCGAATACATGGGCCTACATACACGTATTAGGAAGGCAATGGGGCAAGAAATATACCTAGGCCAAGATGCCTTGATTGAGGCTCCCGCAAAAGGCCTAAAAAACAGCCCCCGAATCGCTCCTATATGCTGTCCAAAAACAGCCCTTAGAACTCCTTGATGGCTTCAACAAATAGGCCTAATAGGGAGCCCCAAAATGCAGCAACAAAAATGCTCCCAACGCTGCGAAATGAGGGCCCAAAACAGTCCCGAGATGGACTTAAAACAGTCCTAAATTGGGCCCAAAACAGCCCCAATGGAGGCCTAATAGCAAGGTTTATGGGCCCAATAAGTGGCCCAATGGGGGTCCCGATATGAAGGCCCAATAGGAGGTCCAAATGGGCCTAAAAATCAGTCCTACAAGGTCCAAAAAACCTGCAGCCCAAAGAGGAAACTCTCCAAAAATCCCAAAGAGGAGAACTTTCCCAAAATAGAAAAAGCCAAGCCAAGTGGACCCCTCTCTCTCTTCCCTTTTATTTAAATAGAGAAGAAGGAGGGAGGAGAGAGAGGGGAGGAAACGGTGGGGCCCCCTCACCGGTTGGAGCCCCCCCACTGGTTCCAAGGGAGGAACCGGTGGGGGGTTCCCTCCTTCTCTCCCTTTCAAATTTTCAAAAAAAAATAAAAATTAAAGAGGGGTGGGGGGGGGGGGGGAGATTAATTAGGTGGGGGGAATTAATGGGTTCTTAAACCCACTTGGTTAAGAATCCCACTAGGCTCTCATTTAATTCTCCACCTTAACCCCTTTTCACACTTGGCGAAAGAAAAAGTTAATGGGCAAAGGCTCATTAAGAGCCAAAAAGCAAGAAAAACAAGAGAAGGATGGGGAAGGGAGCACCCCCACCGGTTTCCCAAAACCGGTGGGGGGGGGTCCAAACCGGTGGCCACCCCCACCGGACGCCCCCCCCCCCCCCCACTCTCATTCTCTCTCTTCTCTCACCCTTTTGGAATAAAAAAAAAAAGAGAAAAGGAGGGAGAGAGGGGCAAACTGGTGGGTACCCCCCACCGTAGACTTTACCGGTGGCACCCCCCCCACCGGGTCCAAATTGGAGCCTATAAATAGGACCCTAAGGTCCTCAATTCAAAAAGGCACAACACACCCCACTCCATACATTCAAAAGTGGGAAAATTATGAGAGAAGGTTCTGCTGCGTTCAAGACCAAACTCGGTGTTTTTTTTACTCGGGTTTGTTGCGTTTTGGAGGATCCTCTCGTCCCGGAGGGCTCTTTTCCTAAGGTTTATTCCTAAGGGGAAGTTCTGCCGATTTCTTTGTTGTAAAAGCCTTCTTTATAAGATGAAATTCTGCCAAAATAATGAAAGGACTTTTTATGTCAAATTGTATGCATGTGCGTGTGTCATAAATTTAAATAATTAATATCATGTATTACCTCTGTTATCAAAGGCGCCTGAGGCGAACGCCTAGGCGACGAGGCGAGGCAAGGCGAGGCGCGGGTATGGCGCCTCGCATTCTTGCTTTTCGCCTAGGCGATCGCGGAAAACGCCTCATTCGCCTAGGCGCGCCTTTGGCGCCTTCAGCGCCTCAGGCGCCTTACCGGGCAAATTTAGAAAAAAAATGCCCACCGTTAAATTAACCGGCCCAATACGATACCCCCGGTTCCATTCGGGCTTAAACTGGCCCATTACGAAACCCCCGGCCCAGCGTTAATAAACTTCCCCCCTCCGCATCGAACCCTAACCCTTCCTGTGTCCCGAGAGTCCGAGACCCTCGACACTAGCGCAACGAGCTTTTTCCCCGGCAACGACGGAAGCAGTAGCGGCGGGAAGCATCTCCAGCGGCAGTGGGCTACTTCTCTGGCGACGGCCGCGGCAGGTAAGCCTCTCTCAGCCTCTTACACGCTCTGTCTCGCTCTCGCTCTCACTCTCTGTCTCTTTGTCCCTCTCTCTGTCTCTCTCACTCATCAGCCCTCTCTCTCTCTCTCTGACGCACACTCTGTCTCACTCTCACTCTGTCTTGCTCTCTCTCTCTCTCACGCACACTCTGTCTCTCCCTCTCTCTCTGTCTCATTGTTCGTCCCTCTCTCTGTGTCTCACGCACACTCCCCTCCCCCGACCCTCTCAATCTCTCTCAGTCTTCTCTATGTCTCTCTCAATCTCTCTGGCTCTGTCTCACGCACACTCCCCTCCCCCGCCCCTCTCTCTCTGTACCAATTGGCCTCCCCCGACCCTCTCTCTCTCTCTCTCTGCCAGTCTGCCTCCCCCGACCATCTCAGTCTCTCTGTATCCCCCAATCTCTCCGGCTTTGCCAGTCTGCCTCCCTTCCCCCGACCCTCTCTCTCTCTCTCTCTGCTAGTCTGCCTCCCTCGACCCTCTTAATCTCTCTAAGTCTCTAATGCTCTTTGTCTTTCTCAATCTCTCCGGCTCTGCCAGTCTGCCTCACCCCCCACCCTCACTCTCTCTGTCTGCCTCACCCCCGACCCTCACTCTCTCTGTCTGTCTCTCACCCCCCCAACCTCACTCTCTCTGTCTGTCTCTCACCCCCCACCCTCACTCTCTCTGTCTGCCTCACCCCCCGACCTCACTCTCTGTATCTGTCTCTCACCCCCCACCCGCACTCTCTCTGTCTGCCTCACCCCCGAGCCTCACTCTCTCTGTCTGCCTCACCCCCGACCCTCACTCATTGTGTTTCCTTAGCATTTCATTGATAAATTTTCATTGTGGTGGATTTTAATTAGTAGGAAAATGTCCATGAATTTGTTGATTACATCTTTGAATGATTAAAATTTATTTCAATTAAGTTTGATTTAAAATTATTTGATAATTTGAGTGAATGAATATGTCATTATGTATGATTATATTTGTGTTTTTGATATTTTGTATAATAAGTAAATTATAAATATATATTTTTAAAAAAATGTCGCCTCAAACACCTAGGCCATCGCCTAGGCGTTTGAGGCTGAGGCGACCCCCTGGTCGCCTCTCGCCTCTAACTACATAGTGTATTACTTTTAATACATATAATTAATTTCTTAAGTACCCTAAAAATCTGATTAAAATATATACAGAAGTCTATGAATCCTAATCTTGGTCTCATCCCTAAACATAGGAGGGACAATCAAAGCCTAAACATGAACATAAATTAATTAAGATTAATAACCTTGGTTAAAATACAATAATTAATGAAAATATGTAGATAAAATCAGAAAATGCAGTAAAAAATTAAAAAATTTCTGTAAAAACCAGTAATATTCAGTAAAAATCAGAAACCAAATATGAAAATTACATAAACCCAAAAAATATGACTTAAATATCTTTAATATATTAATAATATCTTTAATATATTTAATTAATGAAAATTAGTAAAATAAAAAAATCAGTAAAATTCGGTAAAATTCAGTAAAAAACAGAGAACTAAATATGAAAATATATAAAATTCTGAAATGACCAAAATGCCCCTAGAACTTAATGAAATTACAAAAATACCCCTATCCATAATAAAAATCTGTAAAATCACAGAAAAATTCCTAAAAAAAATATATCAGAACCTCTCCTATATCCAAAATACCCTCCAAACTTTAATAAGATGGGTAAAAATTACCAAAATATCCTTACAACTCAAATACACTTAAAATAATTCTGAAATACCTCCTAAGGTTTTGAAACCTTCCTAAAATCATTAAAATTCATTTCACACACTAAAGTGACCATAATACCCTTATACCCTACAACTTGGCATAATTACAAAAATACCTTTATGGGTCTAAAATACTTGGAATCAATCTAGATAACTCGGAGTCAATCCAAAATCCTTTAAAATGTCTCCTAATCAATAATAAATCCATCCTAAACTTGGGTGGGACCAAGGATCTAAAAGCTATATTTCACTTGCATGAATGTTGAGTGGTAGTATAGACTATTTCAAGGGCATCATACGGACGGTTAATCAAGGGTTGTCGAGTGGTTGCTCGACGTAATTAACACTGACTGAGGTCAGTGGAGATAGGTCATATACTCGGATCTTCGGCTGATCTGAAGTCTCGGACTCCCTAAGGGTTAATCCCAAACTTTCATAGTCCGATAAATAAAATAAATAAAACCAACCTATATTTCTCCAGATAAAAACAAAAAACTCAAAACGACAGGATTTTTTTTAAATAATCCGATAAGAGAGATAGCTAGGTTAGGTCCCGAACAAACATAAGCCGATCTGACAGAGAATGATTCATCATGCTCCTCACACAGGACAAGAAGTCTCCAATCCTTCCATAAATCTGACCAGTGTATCCCTTGGGGTAGTCGTCTATGGCTCAACCTCCTAATTAGAACCTTCACTTTCAAGGGAGATTTGGGTCCCTAAATAGATGAAGCGTAAGGGTACCAGAGCCCACCATCTGAGATCTTTTGGTAAGCCGATCTGACAGGGAATGATTCTTTAGCTTCCCACCTCCAGGTCCACCTATTTGCAACTTCTGAAGTGGGTGCCAAGTCTTGAAGACAGGGGAGCAGCAGTGCAAGGTCATCCACCTCCTCATCCTTTAGTTGCCTTCTAAATATTGGTGACCAACCCCCTCCTGTCTGGCTAGAGTCAAACACTTGTGCTACCACTGCCTCTTGCTGTGAAGATATAACAAAGAGTCTAGGTAAAGTGTCATAGAAAGATATCCCATGGCACCATTGTCCCTCCAGAAGAGCCATGTCCTTCCATTGCCCAAGGTGCACACCGTACCTGTCGAGACAACATCCGCGGAGGACATGATACCTTTCCAAACTGGTGAGAGGCTACAATTTGGCGGAGGACAAATGTCCCACACCCTGGTTCTTCCATAGTACAACTGGCGAATGATCTCCACCTATAGGAAAGCTTCTTCAGTACCTAGATTCTATAACCACTTGGACAGGAGGGCCAATGGCTAGGTTGACTTCGTTCAAACTCTTAATTCCCAAGCCACTATTTGATCTGCTTTTACATGCCCTACTATAACAAACATCATGTCCTCCTTTTTTACTATCCCGATTCCCCTTTCCATAAAAATCTACTACGAATGAAGTCGAGATTCTTAACAATGCCTTTAGGAATTCTGAATGTAGAGAGGAAGTATATTGGTAGGCTATTCGGGACAAAGTTGCACAACACCAGTCTACCACCGTATGAAAGCAGCCTCCCCTTCCATCCATCTAGTCTATCCTCAAATCGTTGGACTATTCCCTGCCAATCCCTCCTCTGGGTATTGGTTGGTGAGAGAGGTAGCCCCAAGTAAATGATGGGAAAATCTCCCAACTGACATGCTAAGATAAGAGCCACCCTTTGAAGAACACTTGTATCCATGTTGATCCTAATAAGCTGACTCTTATGGAAGTTAACCCTCAATCCTGTCACTTCATCTAGCCATTCCAAAATCAGCCTAGTAGAAAATACCCGTGCCTCTCCTTCTGAGAAGAAAAGTAAAGTGTCATCTGCATATTGAAGGTGAGATATTTGTCACGTTCGAGGGGAATGTTTGATTCCCGAAATCAAAGAAAGCTGCTTCCGCCTTTACCCACATTCTATTGAGAATGTGGGCAGCCATGACAAAAAGAAGAGGAGATAAGGGGTCTCCCTGACGGAGGCCTCTCCCACTATAGAAGAAAGGGGTTGGCATTCCATTAATAAGGACTGCAAACCTGGCAGAGGAGACATAGATTCTAATCCATCTTACCCATACACCATCAAAGCCCATCCTATGAAAGACTTGGAAAAGACATTCCCAATTAACCCTGTCATAGGCTTTCTCAGAGTCCAATTTAAGGACTAGACCTTTCCTCTTTTGGGTCTTCAAGGCATAAATACACTCATGCTATTAGAAAGTTCTCTTGGATCTGTCTGCCTTTGATAAAGCCCCTTGGTTGTGTGAGATCAGTCTATCTATTCACTTTTTCCAATCTACTCTCAAGCAATTTGGAGCTCATCTTGTATGCACCATTAAGCAAACTAACGGGTCTGTAGCCCTTCAAGTTATTTGCCCCCTACTTTTTAGGTATGAGCACAAGAAAAGTCTTGTTGATAGCATTCAGGTGAACCCTTCCTTGCTGAAATTTTCAAACTACCTTGCAAATACTGTCCTTGACTATACCCCAACAATGTTGGAATAAGAACATAGGGAAACCATTAGGGCCTAGGGCCTTGTCACCTTCAAGGGCAAAGACTGCTGTCCTAATCTCTTCCTCTGTGAAGGGAGCCACAAGATCCCTCCTCTTCTCCTTCATTAGCTGTGGAAGAAGGTCAACAGATAAGGTGGGTCTGGGAAAATCATCCTTTGAGAACAAAGTAGAGTAGAAGTTAAACACATGGTCTCTAATGGCCTCTGGGTCTGAGTAGAGATGTGCTCTAGAGAGTTCTGATAAGGTTGGTTCTCCTCCTCCCTGACTCCATCCTTTGGAAGTATGCTATGTTTATGTCCTCTTCCCTAATCCATCTATCCCAGGACCTTTGTTTCCAATATATATCCTCCTTAATCAGAATTTCTGCATATTCGGCTTTGAGTTTGTCCCTCTAATCCCTCTTATGATCATCCATAAGACCTGTGTCCTCCAGAGTATCTAGAGCTACCTACTGGTCAAGCATATTATCCTTGGCGACCCTACCAGGAAGAGATTGTCCATTACCCCATGTAGATAGAGCTTTAGCCAAATCTTGTAATTTTCTTACCAATGAGGCCATAGCTGATGGATTCTGCATGTCTTCATTCCATACGGAAGCAACAATGTCCATGAATCCTTCTTCTCTGAGCCAGAACCTTTCCAATCTAAACCTGTGCTGCCTTTTGCCATTGTCTCTGTTAGTCTATAGCATGATGGGCTTATAGTCTAAGGTAGGGTGTGGGAGACATAAGGCATGCAGATGTGGGAAATGATCTTCCCACTCAACTGATCCTAAGAACCTATCTAGCCTTGAGCAAGATAGGTCAGTCTGAAATTGGACCAAGTGAAGCATGCATTCTGAGTAGCAACATCAATCAGTGCCGCCTCTGTGATAAACTCCTGGAAATGCTCCATGGGTCCCACATTTTATCTCTCCTACGTCCTTGCTTCCTTAGAGGTTGTGGCATTAAAATCTCCAACCACACACCATGGCTTCCTCGTCCGGCGTCCGCCTATTGCACTGCAAAAGATCATCCCATATAACTTGTTTATCCCCCCTCCCTTGGGGGCTATACACCCCTGAAAATCCCACTCAAACCCATCACCCACATTTCTGAAGGTGGTGGATGTAGCATGTCTCCCTACGTCCCTCTCTCCTGGCACCTCCACCACTTCAAAATCATTCCACAAGACCACAAGGCCCCCAGAGTTACCTACTGCTAGAGAGTGGATACCTTTGGAGAGTCTTGGTCCTCCAATCTTCCTCATGATGAGCTCCCCTCCCTCCTCACACTTGGTCTCTTGTAACATAACACATCAATCTTGAGTTTTCTCACCATCACCCTAATAGCCGCCTTCTTCTCTATTCCCCCTAATCCCCTAATATTTCAAGATAGTATCTTCATTGATTGAGCAGTAGATCTCTCCCTCCCCCCTCCTGGTCTCCTAGTCTCACCTCTATCCTCTCTACCCTTCTTTTTCTCTACTTTTTTACCCCTCGCACTCCTCGCCACCCCTAGTTGCCACCTATTTAGAATTTGGTGATATGCTTCCCGTATGTCCTTTTCCATTCCTTCGAAGGACACTTCCGCCTTCTTTGTGACCTCCCTCGCTTGACTTTCTGCCACCCTTCCTACCTCAACTATAAGCTCATTTACCTCCTCCTTTCTCTATGTATCTTCTTTCTCCCCCTCATGAACATGGAATACAGAACCTGCCGATCCTGATCCGGATCGGCGGGTCTTGATCCGGACGGAATCGGCCGATTTCGGCTGATCTGATCCCGATTTGGATAGGGATCAACGCATGGATGGCAGTTTCGGCCGGTACCGGTACCGATACACCCATTAAGGGCCGGTACCATTAAAAAAAAAACAATAAACACTGTACCGGACCGGTACCGGTCCGATTTTGGGCGTATTGGCCGATACCGGCCGGTACGCCTGAAACCGGGCCGGTACGTCCGTGAAAGGGGTGTTTCACTTTCCCCTCTCACAAAAACAGATCTGTGAGAGGGGAAGTTCGTTCTTGGTAAAGAGGAAGGAGGGGAAGGAGCCACCGCCGCCAGCCGTCGGAGACGTTTTCACCCTTTGCCGGAGACGTTTTCACTGTTTGGGTGGAAGAAAAAAATAAGGTATGATATATATTTTAAATGTAATGATTATTTTTTAGTTGGTAAGTAATTCTTAAATTGTTTATGTTCATTTTCTTAGTAAAATAGACAACCCCAAATTTTGACCTTAATTAGCGGTTAAAAATTGGAATTTTTGTCTAATTACTTAAATTAAACATAAATTGAAGCCTAATTAAGCTTCATTGCATGTTTTAAAGTAGGAGTGTGCTGTAAATTGCGTTGATCGACGGTTAATTAGGGAAAATCTCCAATTTTGACCCTAATTAGTAGTTAAAAATTGGGGCTTTTGTCTAATTACTTAAATTAAACATTAATTGAAGCCTAATTAAGTTTCATTGCATGTTTTAAAGTAGGAGTGTACTGTGAATTGCGTTGATCGACGGTTAATTAGGGAAAATCCCTAATTTTGACCCTAATTAGCAGTTAAAAATTAGGGTTTTTGTCTAATTACTTAAATTAAACATCAATGGAAGCCTAATTAAGTTTCATTGCATGTTTTAAAGTAGGAGTGTGCTGTGAATTGCGTTGATCGACGGTTAATTAGGGAAAATCCCCAATTTTGACTCTAATTAGTAGTTAAAAATTGGGTCTTTTGTCTAATTACTTAAATTAAACATCAATTGAAGTCTAATTAAGCTTCATTTCATGTTTTAAAGTAGGAGTGTGCTGTGAATTGCGTTGATCGACAGTTAATTAGGGAAAATCCCCAATTTTGACCATAATTAGCAGTTAAAAATTGGAGTTTTTGTCTAATTACTTAAATTAAACATCAATTGAAGCCTAATTAAGCTTCGTTGCATGTTTTAAAGTAGGAGTGTGCTGTGAATTGCATTGATCGACGGTTAATTATGGAAAATCTCCAATTTTGACCCTAATTAGCGGTTAAAAATTGGGACTTTTGTCTAATTACTTAAATTAAATATCAATTGAAGCCTAATTAAGTTTCATTGCATGTTTTAAAGTAGGAGTGTGCTGTGCATTGCATTGATCGACAATTAATTAAGGAAAATCCCAAATTTTGACCCTAATTAACAGTTAAAAATTGGAGTTTTTGTCTAATTACTTAAATTAAACATCAATTGAAGTATAATTAAGTTTCATTATATGTTTTAAAGTAGGAGTGTGCTGTGAATTGCGTTGATCGACGGTTAATTAGAGAAAATCTCCAATTTTAACCCTAGTTCTTGTTATAGGAACATGGCTGAACAGCAAGAGCAAGACCCAGGGTGGGCCCATATCACCTTAGTTAATACTGCAAAGAGGAGAGTGAAATGCAAATATTGTGGTAAAGAGACGGGTGGTGGAATCACTCGAGGGAAAGAACATTTACCAGGGAAGACATGACATGTGACAAGGTGTACTGTCTGTTCTCGACAAGTTGCCAACGAGATGCGTGAATTGTTGCGTGGCCGAAAAGCACCAAAAGAGCAAAAGAATGAAGATGAGGTTGAACTCCAAGATGAGATTTCAGGTAGACATAATACAAAAGGCAAATGGATGTATACTGGGGCCAGTGGCATTTCTATACGTGAGAGGCAAAGGGCTGAACAAATTGTAGACTCTAGTGATGATGATGATGATGAAGATCTTGAGATGGCTGCAGCTAGAAGAGAGAGTTTGTGGCATCAAAAAGAAGACGAAGCCCAAAGGAGAGGTGATGGACCATCAACAAGAGGCACAAGTCAAGCTAGAGGCCAAGTGGGTCCTATGGACAGTTATCTTTTTAGAAAATAGAGTTCTACTCAGCCAAAAATCAAGCAAGCAATGAGAGGAGTAAAAAAGTCAGCTGAAGCGGCAGGACATGCTTTTAAAAGCATCTACAATTTTTTTTTGCATACAGATGTTCCCTCACATGCTGCTAAGTCTCCTTATTTTCAGCTTATGATTGATGCAATAGCAGATCATGATCGTGGGTTCATAGCCCCCACACGTCGAAACATATATGGACGTGGGCCTGATAGAGAATACGAGGAACTTCAACAATGGGTTGAAAGTTTTAAGGCAGTATGGAAGGAGAGAGGATGCACAATTATGTGCGATGGCTGGACTGGTACCACGAAGAAGTCCATAATTAATTTTCTTGTTTATTGCACTGAAGGGACATTTTTATGAAATCTGTTGATGCATCAAACTATTCGAAGAACGCCAAATATTTATTTGGTTTGATGGATCAGATGGTGCAGGAAATTGGAGAGGAAAGTGTTGTCCAGGTAGTCACCGATAATGAACCAAGTTATAAAGCTGCAGGGAAAAAGTTAACGGACAAGCGCAAACATCTTTATTGGGTCTCATGTGCAGCGCATAGTTTGGACTTGATACTTAAAGACATTGGTAAGGATCCGACTGTCAGCAAGACAGTAAAGAGAGCACAAAGAATGACCCAATTCATTTATGGTCATTCTAGGATCTTGAATATGTTCAGAGAAAAAGGATCTGGAGGTCGAGATCTCATCCGTGCGGGGCCTACAAGATTTGCATCTAATTTTATTTCTTTAGAATCTTTGCACAAATTCAGGAATGAGATTAAGGGGTTTATGTTTAATAAGGAGTTCTTGGAGTATATGCGGACCACCTCCATTGAATCTAAATGTCATTTAGAAGTGGGAAAAATCATAGAGAATAAAAATTTTTGGAGTAATATGCAGACTTATCTTCAGTTGGTGGAACCTCTTGTACAGGTCTTAAAATTGGTGGATGGAGATGATAAGAATTACATGGGATATTTGTACGAGGTAATTGACATTGCTAAGGTGCACATCAAGAATGCATTTTCCTACACTTGTATAAAGTGGTGGGACCTTATTGATGTCAGATGGGAAAGCACATTACACTACGACTTGCATGCAACTGGTAAGTGAAGTCTTATACTGTTATATGAGAGATTATTTATTAAATTGACATTAGTAATTTTTCACCTAAATACAGGTTATTTTTTAAATCTTCGAGTAATGTACAATCGTCAAGTGCACATTGATGGAGAGGTGATCCAATGCACACTAAATGTGATTGCACGCTTGTCGAGGACAATAGAAGATAGAATTGAGGCAGAGAGACATATGTTTATCTCGTATATGAAGAATTGACTTTAAAATTTATCTAATTACTTGTATTTTGAAGAGTCCATGAATTATATTAATTGTTAATTTCATCTTTGTAGATGGAGGCTTATAGGCTAAGGCTGGAGACATATAATGAAGACTCTGTGCAAATTGCTGTAGAGAAAGTGGGCCCATGTATACTTAGTGATTGCATTGTTGTCATATGTGCATAAGAAACTCGAACATACATTGATTAATTTTTTGTTTTTTTTTACTGATGGCACAACTGAGTGGTGGATAATGGTGTACAACAGAGATATGTGTTATAATCTATTGGCTTCCGTTGCAGTGAAGGTTTTGAGTCAGATGACATCGGCAAGCCAATGTGAAAGAAACTGGAGCACGTTCAACCTTATACACTAAAAAATTTGTAACCGGTTAAAGGCTGAACGATTGGACAAATTGGTGTACTGCCATTATAATATGAGATTGATGATAAAAAACATATGGTTGAGACAACAATTGAGGGAGAAACGAGCTACAGGGCACGCAGAAGATGTTGTTGGCCAAATTGATGTGGAAGAGTTATTTGATGATGGTAATCCCTTGCAAACTTGGGTTGAGATACGAGCAACTGTCGATCAACCAGTTTTTGATTCCGATGATACATAATGGGCAGATGGCATACTTGATGGAGCTGTTGCTAGAGATCCAGAATTAAGAACCTCAAAAAGACAAAAAGAAAATCCACCTCCTCCTTCACATGAGCATCAGAGTCAGATTGAGCATGTACCTTTATTTGCACCTGATACTGAGCTTGAGCCTGCTAGACTCTCAGAATCAGAGAGTAGGCCAGTCACTCCTAGAATGGTTGGGCCACTATCATTTTTGAGAAGGAGTACATCTACACTTGAGAGGACTAATATGGCTGCCAGAGACGATCCTGCGATTGATGAGATGAAGCAAAGTTATGTAAGACATACACTACAAGGAAAAGGATTATTGGATCGAGTCAACTTGCAAAAGGATCTAGAAAGAAAACAAAGCCAGCAAAAACATGCATCACAAAAGAAAAAATCAAGTAATGTCAAGAGAAAATTAATTGTTGATTATGATCAAGATGATGATGATGATGATGATGATGATGATGATGATGGGACACAGTCTCCTAGTGATGATGCTGGTGCAGTTGCAGGTGCTACTACCGGGGGCGGAGTGTATGCACCTTCTTTCTCCTTGCATATTGACACAGGAAGAGGACAAAATGAAAGTCAAGGAGATTATGATTTACAAAGTTAGTATGGACATCAGTCAGGTTATGGAGGTGGCCAACAAGAAGCAGGCATGTATAGTTGGGAGATCGAGTAGAGTATGAAGGCTTTCAATTCCATCCACCTAGTAGCAGTTATGGGTCATGATCTTCTTCTTATCCTCATGTTGCTTCTTTGCATCATGATTCTGGAATTTCATCAAGTCAACAAGCGTATACTCCAAGAGGGATTCAAAGAGGGATGCACGACTTGGCTGCATCTTTGTTTAGTTATAGTGAATATAGGGAACATATGTAACCTTATTATGGATACCAGCAATAGTAACCAGATGATGAATCAGAAGGATCTACGGGTTATTATCCATATTAGTGTACTCACTCATGTTTTTCATAAGTAAGGATTGTTTGATTTCGTTAATATTTATTATTTGTAAATGTTTAGTATATTAGCATAATTTTTTTCATGTTTACTCTGTATGAAAATAGTCATTTAGTATGTGTTACGTGTACTTCTTTGTCTTAACCCACTTTTGTCACACTCAACACATAGATAATTAATTGTTTATATTTTTTTTTGATTTTTTCTGATTTTTTAAGGCCCTTTTAACCCCGTACCGGTCGTACTGGCTGGTACCGGTACTGGTACCGGCCGGCACCGGTACCGGTACTGCCATCCTTGGATCAGCGGGTCCCGATCCCGCCTCCCGATCTGTGCCGGAATTCCATGCACATGAACGCCCTCTAATAGAGCATCATCGACCCCTATCTGTTCCTGGGTCTCCCCCAATATATTCTCATAGGTGGAGGGGATCCGGTCCCCCTATTCTTCTCTCCCCACTTCTTCACTTCTTCCCCCTGTTCTTCTCATAGGCAGAGCAATATGCCAGTAGGAGAGGCATGTACTTTTGGTGGGTCATGGCTCTGCTTTGCAGCGATGTGCTGCCCCGCACTAATATGCTGGCGATTACTAGAAGGCCGCCTCTCCCTACTACCATCAGGTGGTAAAGCATCTCCCGATGGCGTAGTGCCCATAGGCCCTCTCACCAAGGGTTGAGGGGAGTTGCAAGAGGAGTGCAAGGCTGGTGGTGACGGTCGGCTAGCATCGAGATCTCCAGAGTCTCCGAGGACGTCCCGACGGTGTGGTTTTCAACTGTGGGAGGACGAAGAAGCCCATCCGCTGGCCTGGATAGGATCGTCTTAAGTGGGGAGACCTGTAGGACCTCGTGGCATGGCGAGGGTGGTTGAGGTTGGGCCTCTGTGGCTTGGGTGGGCATTCCCATAGTCAATATTGCAGCAGTTGCAGCTGTCAGGCTCTTCGGGTAGGGAAGATGGTTGCTACTAGGTCTCACTTTAATAGAAACCTTACTGGGTAAGTCATCAGGTTGGCCCAATGACTTAACCCTGTAATAAGAGCCTGCTGTTTCATCCCCCTTAGCCATTTTTTCCCATAGTATATTTTTTGTATTTTTCAGCTTCACTTTTCAAATTCTTAATAATTTATTAGTTATTTAATTATTAAATGGATCAAATTTTATCAAATTTAACTTTGTAGTATGAAAGAAAACATAGATCTATGGCTATTTCAATTTATTTGTACCATTACTATAATGTCTTTTATTTTTCATATTTTTAGTTTTTTTATCATTTTCCTAATTACCTAAGCATTAAATAATTCAAGTTTCAAAAAATTCAAATTTATCTACAACGGAGAAAGAAAACATAGATTCATGTATATTTCCATCTATTTATACATTAACATAAAATTTCTATTTTTTAGAGTTTTAAAAAATTTCTTTAAATTTTCTAGAGTTGGAAAAGATCAAAGTCTTTGGGATTAGGGTGGATCATGTGCCTTTGCTTTTAATCTGAAGAAACCTGTGAAAGCACCCTTCAATCTTCTCTAGAATGGATGGAAAATGAACCTCAACTGTTGATTTTAACTCAAAATCTAGAAAAATAATTTGGTTAGGTGAAGAGAGGAGGCGGAAAGAGGTCAGATGTTCCGTTCGCAGTGAATTCTGCAAACAAAACCAGTTTTGAGATATACTTAAGATTTCTTGGTTGATTCGAACCAGATCATATGGTATCAAATTGGATAGTATAGGCTCGAACCGACTCGATTGTGATCATGCAAGTCAGAATTAGTCGGCTTGAACATCACAACTAACTTGGCGAGTCAGATTGCATCCATGTCTCATAAACTCCCAAAACCGATACAATATGATTTGTATTGAGTTGTACCGAGTTACCAAACCATGGCTTAATGATATTGACAACTATGGATGCAAGGGAGTTAGTTTTGATGCCCAGCACATTCTTTCCGAAGTACTCTTTGAAGCATCTGACGATGCAGATTGTTGTTGAGCGTTTATTGGAAATTAGTATTTTTTTTAATTAAAGGGGCTTGGAGATCTGCGAGATCTCTTCTCTTTAGCTTGCTGAGGCAAGTCTGAAATCTGATATGGTAAAGCTTGCCACTAGGCACTAATAATGCCATTTCATGCTTCACTTTCCTATTACTGGTAGAAATAGCAGCCTCCTTTAATGAAAGGTGACATGTTAATGGCATTAATTTCAGAAACCAATTTGGAGGCATGAACGGGTGAAGGAAGACTCAATTTGCAGGCTGATGGATAGTTCTAATTATTTGACACTCCATTTCTGACCTACCATTTCTGACCTAAATTTTAAATGAACTTGAGTTCATTTTCACTTTGCATCAGCAAGCACATTTGTTAGTGTATATGTATCAGTAAACCGTATGACCATCTGTTTGGGCCTGACCTAGATCTCTCCTATAATATTTTGTTGTTATTTGCTGTTTTTGGTGGAGAAATATTGGTCGATTTTACTTATTTTGTTTCTTGGACTATGAGAATTTTGGATTAGCCCTCAGGGAGTCTGGGACTTCGGATCAGGCGAAGATCCGAGTATATGACCTCTCTCCATTAACCTCAGTCAGTGTTAATTACGTCGATCACCGATTGACAACTCTTGATTAACCGTCCGTTGATGCCCTGAAAAGATACATCACTACAACATGAAGCACAAGCACATGAATACATGTTTTAGGTTAAGCCCTTGACCTCACCCACAATTTTCAGGGTCTTGGATTAATTTCGAGTATTTAGATTGATTCCGAGTTAATTAGGTGGATGCCAAGTTATTTGGATTGATTCTGAATGTTTTAAACCTATAAGAGTAGTTTCGTTATTATGCCAAGTCGGAGGGTATGTTGGCATTATGGTCATTTTGGGTTTGATATGAGCTTTAATGATTTAAGAAGGTTTTGCAACCTTAGGAGACATCTTTGAGTCATTTTAAGGATATTTGGGTTGCAGGGGTATTCTGGTAATTTTAGGTTAATACGGATTTTAAGGGTTATTAGCATATTTTAGCTGATTTAATATTTTTATGATTTTCTATAATTTTTAGTCATTTTAGCCCTTAGCTAAGGTTTCGAGAGTATTAGAGGTATATTAGGGTTTGTTTTACATTTTTTTAGGATTTTTTCCGATTTTTACTGATTTTTATGAGTGGAAGGGTATTTTAGTCATTTTGGATTAGTTCCATAATTAGATGAGTTATTAAGGGTTATAATGATGTTCATGTGTTTTAAACATATTAAGTATGAGTTATTAAGGATTATAGTTATGTTCATATGTTTTAAACATGTTAAGTATGAGAGCGTATTAGCTATTAGGTTTTATTAATCAGGTGTTGGATTAGACTTGGGTATATTTTAAGGCTCATGTAAGTTTAGGGGATAAGCCAAGGACATTTAAATCATTAAGTGCGTGATTAATTAGATGCATGATTAATTAAGTGTACGTAATTAGATGTATGCCTAATTTGATGCATGATTAATAATGATATCTTCTAAGTTCTAAACCCATGACACATTAAAAGACAAGCATGCATCAAAAGGCTATAACAACATAGGTAACATTATGCTTGCGAAATTTCGGCAGTCCAAGCTTATATATTGTTGGATTAATAACAAAATTTCGACGGAGTTTCCCCTTAAGAAAATCTTGAAAAGGAAACATAAAAGAGTCTCCTGTAGATCCTCTGCGCCCAAACTTGTGCAGAACACCAAGTTCTTCCTTCAACTTGGCAGCATGCAGGCATGTGGGCAAGGCGTCTGAGCCATCCCAACTCCTCCCCTATGGGGTTTTTTTATAGGAGGCTGGGGGCTCAACCTGTGGTACCCCCCCACTATTTCCCCAAGAGAGAGAGATGAGCGAGAGCTAAGAGAGGGGGCAGCCAACCGGTGGGTACCCCCCTAGCTCCATCTCTCCTTCTTCTTTTCTCCCTTTAGTTTACACATGAGAGAGAGAGAGGATTAAATGAGAAGCGGTGAGTACCCCCCCCCAACTACTCTCTCTCCTTCCTATCTTTAATTGGAGAAAGAGCTCCCTTCTCACTCTCTTTTTAACTTTTCTCCTTAATTTAATGGAGAAAAAGCACCCTATTATTTGGGGCAATCATTGGGGCATTAAAAAACTCTCCACTAGTGGAGAGGCCATGAACTTGGGACCCCCACTGGAGCATTAAGAGCTCATATTTCAAGGCCATTGAAGGCCATAATCCCCTTCTTTTTCTTATTTTTCTGTATTTAATGGAAGAGACCCCCTTACCGGTGAGGGGTGTGCTTGTAACTGGTAGGAGGGCTTCTTTGGCATTTAATGGTGGCAGGACCTGCACCGGTGGGGCGGTATGGCCTCCATCTTTTCTCCTTTCTTTATTGCGCCATCTTTTTTTTCTGCATTTAATGAAGGAGAAACCCCCTCCCCCCATGGATGGCAATACCGGCCGATTCCGGTACGTACCTGCCGGTACGTGCCGGTATCGGTCGGTACCGGTACCCGATACATGTAAAGGGTATCGGCCGATATTGGGCCGGTACCGGTACCCACCGATACGGGTACCGGTACTGCCATCCCTGCCTCCCCCCCACCCAACACACCACTGGTTTGGACTTTGAGTGGGAACCGGTTGGGGGTCCTCCTCTACCTGGCTGCTGCTATGGCTGCCTCATGCTGGGCTGCTTCTTTCTGCTTTTGCAGGCCCATTTACTTGGACTGTCTTGGCCTGCCTTGACTGATTTCTTGGGCCCACTTTGGTTGACTTTTGGGGGCTGACCTTGACTGATTTTTTTTGGAGGCTGTCTTGGACCATTTTGACCGTCTCTTGGACCTTTTATTGGGGCTGATCTTGGGCCATGACAGCCTCTAAATCCAAGGTAAAAACCCCAAGCCTGTCTCATATCTCATGCATGTCTATATGATTGCATGCATACATCATATGCCTTTTTTATATTACATGACAACATGCATGTGCATGTTTATATATTTTGTCATGTATGTAAAAGTTTTTGGCCAACACCATCATATTCTCATATTCTGTTCTTCAGGTTGTTTTGCTGGATGTGTTTCTTTTTTTTCCTCCTGAAAGAACATGTGGATGATACCACCAATTTTATTAATAAATAGGTATAATATGATCAAATGTGAAGAGGATATGTTCCTCTTACACAAAAAACAAGAAGCTTTCATCAAAAGAACGTGGTTGCTATAAATGACCTACCTACTCCAATCATTAGCAGAAAAATGAAGATATCTACTTCAATGATGCAACAAAGACAAAACCCAAAACTTGTATGCTCAATGTAAGATCTACTTCCCTGGAAAATAGTTTCATTCCTTTCTTTCCAGATGCTCCAGCAAACAGCATGTGGAAACATCATTAGAAGTTTCTTCTATTGCAGTTTTCCATGTTGAACCTTTGTCTTCTGTAAAAGATCCACATCTCCTCAACGGAATGAAACTCTCCCTGATAGCCTGTAAAACTAATACTTCCTACAATTTTCCGAGCCTCTTGGTTGATCGTGCAATAACTACAATCTATAAGCAAGTGATCTAAGTCTTCATTGCATGAACCCAAAGAACACACATAGTATCAGCATTGATATCCCACTTCCACCTGTATATTTGTGGCAAGCCTCTTTCAACAATTACTCACATAAATGCTCAAACTTTAAGGGATCTTCACTTTCCACTCATCTTTGAAATTTTGATAGTTAGATAGCTTCCCCTCCATGAGTTGATATAGAGATTTCACTGAAAAAATGGATCCGTCTTTAGCCCAAACAAAGGTATCTTTCTGATTTATGTGTATCTGTGCAGCATTTAGCAATGCCAGAAGTGAAAGGTACTAGAAACAGAACAGTTGTCCGAGGCCTCGCATTAATATCTGCTTCTGTTGCAATAAAAGCTTATTCTGAAAAGTGATTGTCTTACAGTTTCAAATATGCTTTCTCTGCGAGTGCCTATCAGTGTGGCCAGCAGCTATATCACGTGATGATCCATAAACAATGAAATGGCAACATTACTCTCAAAACATGTGTGTTAATTATGTACCCATTGGCAATAATCAGTAAGGGAAACAAAGGAAAACTGGTCACGTCTCATTCTTTAGTTCAGAATTTCTGAGGTATTTATGAGTTTCAATTGCTTTTTGTTCTCTTGTTGTTCAGATTGTCATACAAGCTGGTTTACTAAAAGAAGGCATTTGTTCTGTTCAAGATGAGGGTGCAGGTCAGTGGTTTCTTTGCTTTGTCAGATGTGTAAGCAACATATGGAGAGTTGACTTGGTTATGTAACTTCCAACGACTGATGGATAGAAAAGTTATTCTTGAAGAATGCATATAGAATTTTATGGCTAGTAAAGATGACTGGGTTGATCATCTCTTTTGCTCTTTCATCTGGGATCTGGTGGGTAGAATTTTAGGTTGTCAATCTTCTTAGGCAGAAATGAACTCACTAGGTTCATAGTCTTGGAAATGTCAAAATTGGTTGGAAGCATGAAGCCCTGTTCTAGGAGGAGTATATTTACTTTTGCTTAATCAATGTGTCTAAAGACTTTAAGGTAGTCGGTGTCTGATGATTCTACCAATTCTTCTGCCCCACCAACAATTGTCATTACAGAATTTCTTGAATAAAATTTTTGGATGGATGACGTCAGATTGGAAGTAGATCCTAAAAGATAAAACTTCATTTACAGATGGATTTACTGTTGTTGAAGATCCATTTGAACAGTCTGCAATCTATCACTTGGGTTCCATTGTTTTTATTGTTTTTTTGGGGCAAAAAAATATAACAAGCCTCTGAAGTTGAATCAAATGAAAGGATAATCATGAGCTTGCTGTTGCAGTGGCATTGCAATGGATGCATTATTAGCAAGATAGTGGACATGCATTGCCTTACGACAATGTTGCCTTTCGTGACTGGAAGTACCTCTACATTTTGGCTGTTAGAATACATATGGTCTATAATGTCTTTAATTATTGTTCTCTTTCCATTTTTCTTCATGTGTTATTGTGTATTTGTGTGGCAGCTTATATAACAATGGATGCATTAGCAAGATGGTAGAAATGTGTGCCTAGGACAATGTTGACTCTTGTGACTGGGATATACTCCTAAATTTTAGGTGTTAGAATGTGTATGGTCTATAATGTCTTTGTTTACTGTTGTCTTTCCATTTTTCTTCATGTGTGCTATGTAACATGCCTCTAAAGTTCTACTAAATGGAAAGATAATCGAATTCCAGACCAATGTTTGCTGCATTGCTATCAGGTACCACATGAAAATCCAAGAAAGCTGATATATATCAGTTTGACTAAGACTGAATCATAAAGTGACTTGGACTGACTTGAAAGGAATCATCCAAGTCTTCTTTTGAATCTTAACTAGTAATAGTATTAACTGGTCCCACATTGTATCTGGTGCTTTGAGACCTGGAAAATAATGACCCCACACCAATGCAGGATCTGAAGACCTGGGTCTGCTATCCAGACTTATGTTTGTCTTTCTTTTTTGACCTCTGGTAGTTGCATAACACTGAAACAACATGATAATATACAACAGGCAAAAGGTGGAGAAAGAAAGGTGCATCTCCATCATATAACAATACATAAAAAAATTGCAAGTATATATCTGTATGGAAATGCCTAACTGGCCATACTTGATGGTTAAATTCGACTTGCTCAACTCTATTTTGACTTTACTGATTCTGAAGGTCAGTATCAAGAAAAGCATTAAAAACAAAAGGTTCACTTTGTTTGCAGAATAGCTTAAATCAGAATAAGGTTTTGGGGATTTCTTAAACCAGAATAAGAGGTATTTTGATTTGGTAAGTTGTTGGTATTCCACCCAGAGGAGAATTACACTGCGCTATTCTAAGTGATTTGGTCGGAATAAGTGGAATAAGGAGTGAAATAAAAGGTAAAATTGGGGGAATTGGTTATTCCGGTAGAGTTTGGAGAATTGGGGGAATTTGGGGAATTAGGCATCCCTGCAACCAAACCAGAATAGGGACTTTATACTGGTTATTCCGGCCCTATTCTGCAAACAAAGTGAGCCAAAGGGTGTGTCATAATGTCATTGGGCTTTGTAGGGTCATCTTCCCAGAATTTCTGTTCCCACCAATGTACATCTTGACAGATACTGACCGCTCCACATAGTTGGTTTTGTTCAGCTTCACAGGAGTAATCTACAGAGCATGGTGTTCATGGGAGGAAGATGATGAACCCTTGACTGCAGCAACTTCTTCACTGCCCTTAGACGTTGCATCAAATGTAGAAGACATGGTTTCTCTGCCAAGAATAACTCCCCCTCATCTTGGTGATTGCTATTGGTCCTCCCAAGCAACCCTAGGGATGATGCGGCTTCTTCTAAGCCACCCAGAAAACACTCCTACTGGCAGCAGCAACTCTGGTCCTTGAGAGAAGAAGAGGGAGAGGCACATGAACAGGTTGTAGTAGATCCCCGTGCAGAAAACTCTAGATTTCTAGGGTTTCTCTCCAGCAGTGTACAGTGCTCCCACCTATGATGCAGGTCCTGGTCAGGAAAGATCTCCTCAGGACTTTCTTCTCTGCTCAATGCAACTTAGCTCTGATACCATGAAGAAAGCAGATTGCATGGAGAAGAGGAGGGAGAAGAGATGAGAGAATATGCGCATAACCTAGAGGAGGAGGCTGCGGCCTGCGGTTCTTCATAAAAAACCTGCCACCAGCCTCTCCTTCTCTTTATATATGATTAGGGCAATCATATAATTAATTACAGGACATGAATACACCTGGTTAAGTAACTGACCAGCATGCACACTAACGGGGAGCAAATGAATAAATGCCCTCAACTTTCTCCGCAAGAAGGAAGGAACCCATGGTATGAGAGTCAATATTAGTAAAGTCTTTTTCAGCCGGGAGGATAGACTGAGAAGCATCTTTAGAAGGCAACTTCATTTGACTTCAAAAGCATGTCATAGTGTAGCATCATGAGCTGGTGAGCAGCAATGTTAGAAGTTTATTTGTTTATCGTATTTCTTCTTCTTCTTTGGGTGTTCAAGTTATCTCTATTACGGTCTGTTGCACTGAGTTAGCATGGGTTCACAGTAGCTGACTTGCAATGGTCAGAGTGTGGATGAGGAATATCTCTTCACCTTGATTATTAAACTGGTGTATAATCCACAAGTGTTTTTGAAGAAAGTCCTGTATTTTGGTCCATTCGACTTTTGAGTAAGGTCCTCACCACCCCAGTATGGAGCCTCATTATTTTTACAGTGGGATTTTTGTCAATTTATAGACATCATACTTATATGACTCCTTATTTTCAGTTTTAATAAAGTTGTGCTGCCATCTACTTTCAAAAATAACTGAAAAGTTGGTAAATACTTTCTGTGCTAACAGCATATTAGTGTTTTTGGATAGTAAATTAGGTAGTGGAAACAAGTCAAGATGTGCATTATAATATATAAGGGAAGTAAACATGATTCAAAATTATTGATATAATACTCTAATGGGGTAGTTTCTTAAACGTTCATTTCGCCATTAAAAAGAGCGTCTATTTAAAACCTTTATATCTACAACATATAGTGATCGGAACATGTAACATAAATTTGAGTATTAGTGTTGAAGGTGTTACTGAACTGAACCACCAACCCAAAACTCAAGTTGGTGGATGGAGAGGCCTAGAACAATTATTTACACAGTCCTAGAAACCCCTGAGAGCCATCTACTGAATTTGGAATCCTATAACAAAGATGTCTAAAGATGATCTCATTAAAGATGCGCCCAAACATGCCAGAAGGCCTTGGCAAAATTGTATGTCTAGAGGTGCCTTTCTTTGGTAGTTAAATTCAAATGTGCGTCTCCGTAAAAAGGAAACAGCTTTTTCATGTTGTGTTTCTTTTAATGTGAATGAATAATGGCTTCTTTTTGGCTATGACCCGATTGAAGCAAAGAGAAAAATTACTTCACTGACTCAATCCTGCAAGGCTTTCCGATAACAATTCTGAAAGAAATTAATGTCACCCTCCCCACTTTCCTCCTCACTGAACCTTCACAACAAAGAAGTGCATATACTCTTCTAAACCTTGCAAGAATATTTTTTATCTTTCCAGCTGTACCCATGTCCCAAAACATAGGCTGTGCACAGACTAAGTTGTCTGTGATGGCCTGTCGTGTAGTGTTAAAGTGCTGAAATTGTTTCTGGTGAAAAGGTCTTATTTGTTACTTAACAAGTTTAACTTGTATCGTAAAAGAGCAATTTACAAAAGTGTAATAAACATTCAAGGCACATATTGCTATCATGTAAGGGGCAAAAGGACATATCTATGGGTTCTCAGATGTATGGCTGATGAATTGTTTGAACATCCTTGTCTCTTTTGTGTAGTTACATGAATTTGATTTCATTGAGTGATGGGAGTTTAGTAACAAAGTCCTGTCCTTAGGCTAGTAATTGTTTCTGCAGGTATGGTGGTGTCTCTTTTGGATCCACAACCTGGAGAAACCATAAGCGATTGTTGTGCTGCACCTGGTGGAAAAACTCTCTACATCGCATCACTGTTAAAAGGGCAAGGTGAACTATAATTGAGGAAATCATATTTTTTCTGATATCTGTTACCACACAAATGATTCATTTGTTTTAACATATTTATAATTGTTAGCTCCTTGTTTTGGGATTTTTGCAAAAATATCCTCAAACATTTGGGTGTAGATTTTTCTATCTTATTTTCATATTATTATAAATGTCCTCACTGCATCACAATACTTGCAATAATACCCCTGCAGTTAACCTTTGTTAGGGATGCAGCGAATACTGCTTCTTCAATCGTCAAATTTAACATTTGGGTGAAAATACCCCTATAAAAGGTACTTTTGACTGGCACATTGTGCCAAAGAGAGAAACAGATAGATGGAAAGAGAGTCAGGAAAAGAATAACGGTATTTTAGACTTCAACTTTGGTTAAAGGTTAACCACGTTTAGATAAGATATTTTTAATGGAATGTTCATGGATGATAATGGCAGGGTATTTTTGCAAGTACTGTAATCAGTGAGGTTATCTATAATAATATAAAAATAAGATAAAAAAATCTGAAATTAAAATTTTAACAGGGTTATTTTGCAAATATCCCTTTTCCCTCAAAAGTGATTGTTGCCCTCTATTTTCAACCATTGATGTCATATTGTAAAGTGCAAACATATATGTTTATGAAAATGCGTCATATTCAATTTCATCACAATTATTAGTTAGTTGATATCAAGGCATGAGCCAAGACGATTCAGATCTGACTCATATATTGCATAAACCCAAAAAACCAATACAACTCGTACAAGTCATATTGAATTAATGTAACAATCCTTCCCTAGAGGCATGAAAAGTTCCCAAAATCGAACTTGTCTTCTTCATGTCTTTAGGGTTGCATGAGTTAAAATTTTGTGACAAATGAGTAGTTCAAGGACTTGTTGAAGCTATACTCAACTCAACTCAACTCAACTCAACCGAGCCTTAATCCCAAATTAATTAGGGTCGGCTATATGGATTCTCTGTCTCCACTCTAAACGATTTTGGACTACCTCTTCTGAAACGTTTAAAGCGTCCAAATCATATTATACTATTATCTTCCAAGTTAATCTAGGTCCTCCCTTCCTTTCTTCCCTTTCTCTATCCTAATATGCTCCACTTTTCTAACTGGAGCCTCCCTAGGTCTATGCCTCATATGCCCAAACCATCTTAATCTCCCTTCTCTCAATTTGTCCTTAATTGATACCATTCCCATCTTTCCTCTAATATACTCATTATGAATTTTATCTAGTCTAGTATATCTGCACATCCACCTTAACATTCTCATCTCGGCAACACTCATCTTGGAGACATGTTGTCCCTTCATCGCCCAACGCTCACTACCATACAACATTGCAAATCTTATCACCGTATGGTAGAATTTTCCTCTTCGTTGGGATTTTGCGATCACATATGACTCCCGTGGCAAGTCTCCACTTCACCCATCCTGCTTTAATCCTATGGCTAACATCCTCCTCGCACCCTCTATCTTCTTAGAGGATCAAAGCAAGATATTTAAAATGGGTGCTTTAGGGTATTGCCATTCCATCTAAGTTACCTCTCTCTTTTTTGCCCATTTGACCTTCACTAAAGTTACAATGCACGTATTCTGTCTTAGTTCTATTTAACCTGAAATCCTTAGATTCTAAGGTGCTCCTCTAAAGCTTTAGTTTTCTATTAACTCTCTTTTGTGTCTCATCTATCGATATAATATCATCCGCAAACATCATACACCACAGAATGTCCTCTTGTATATCCTTTGTTAAATCATCCATAACTAATACGAAAAGATAAGCGCATATTGCTGATCCTTGATGCACTCCAACTGAAATAGGAAAATCTCTTGTTTCTCCTTCAACCGTGCGGACACTAGTAGTTGCTCCATCATACATGTCTTTTAATACTTGTATGTATCTAGTAGATACCTTCTTGCGTTCTGAAGATAGAAGAAGAAAGAGAGATAGGTGGGCAGAAATAGTGGTGCAGTTGCTCTCTCTGTCTCACACAGAGAGGCCAACCAGCACAAGGGAGCTTTTATATATAGGACATCACAAGTTACAATGACTAAAGACCAGTTTACCCCTGTTAACATAAAGGATAGGGATAAAATCAAGAAAAATAGAAAAAATAGAGAAAAACCAGCAAACACATAAAAGGTCTAAACTGCCCTAACTAAAGACTATTTTTCACTACACTCCCCCTTAAGCTGAGCATGGATATTAAGCATGCCCAACTTGTTTATTACATGCAAAAATTGATCTCGAGACAACCCTTTAGTAAGAACATCAGCTAGCTATTGGTCGGTGTTGAAGTATGGTAGACACAAGTCTCCACTATCAAGCTTTTCTCGAATGAAGTGTCTATCAATCTCGATATGCTTTGTCCTATCATGTTGAATCAGATTGTTGGCAATATTAATGGCAGCTTTGTTGTCACAATAAGTTTCATAGGCATTTCGATAGAGATACTGATGTCCTAAAATAATAATCCTATGCATAAAAGTTTAACAACTGATTGGGCCATTGCTTTGTATTCCGCCTCTGCATTGGACCTAGTACGTACAGACTGTTTTTTGCTCCTCCAAGTGACAAGGTTTCCTCCTAGAAACATGCAATATCCTGTAATGGATCTCCTGTCATGCTGGGAACCAACCCAATTAGCATCTGTGTATCCTTCAAACACAAGAGGCTTGTCATCAGAGGACAACAATCCCTTCCTTGGACTTGACTTTATGTATCTCAGGATTCTATCCACCGCTCCAAGGTGAGAGATCCTTGGAGAATGCATAAATTGACTTACTACATTGACAACATAAGCAATATCTGGTCTTGTCAAAGCCAGGTACAATAGCTTGCCAACAAGTCTCTGATAAGATCCTTTCTTAGACTCAGACAATGGTCTACCATCTGCAAGGCTTAGCCTGTGTTTTGCCTCAATAGATGTATATGCTGTTTTGTATCCCAGTTTTCCTGTTTCTTTCAGCAAGTTCAGAGCATACTTGTGTTGGCACACATAGATGCCTCTCGAGGATCTAGCAACTTCAATGCCAAGAAAGTATCTCAACTTCCCCAGATCCTTAATCTTAAATTCTTTTGCCAATTTCTTCTTAAGGACATCAAACTCCTCTTCATTATCACCCGTAATGATCATGTCATCCACATACACAATCAAACTAACAACCTTGCCACCTATCTCCTGATGAACAAGGTGTGGTCAGCATTGCCTTGTGAGAAGCCATACTTGATCATAGCTATTCTAAACCTCTCAAACCATGTCCGAGGTGATTGTGTCAAATCATATAGTGCCTTCCTTAATCTGCACACTTTTCCCCAGTGACAACACTAGGAGGTGGCTGCATATATAGCTCCTCTACAAGGTCACCATTCAAGAAGGCATTTTTTTTCGTCAAGCTGTTACAATTTCCAGAAAAAGTGGGCTGCCAGGGATAAGAGCACTCTGACTGAATTCAACTTGGCCATTAGTGTAAAAGTCTCTTGATAATCAAGGCCATAGGTTTGGGTGAACCCTTTTGCCACTAGTCTAGCCTTGAATCTTTCAACACTGCCATCTGTTCGGAACTTGGTAGTGTATACCTATTTGGATCCCACTAGCTTCTTTCCCTGAAGAAGGTCAACCAACTCTCAGGTATTATTCTACCTAAGAGCATCCGTTTCTTCTTCCATAGCTTTCACCTAGCGGTAATCCTTGCTGGCTTTTGCAAAAGTAAGAGGAGTGGAATAGGCAGACAAATAAAACTCATATAGGAAGGGGATAGTTTTGAGTAGCAAAAGTACCAAGAAATAGGATGTTTGGTGCACTCACGTACACCTTTCCAGACAGCAATGGGTTTCTCAAGGCTATCTTGCAAACTGTCAGATGGAACAGAGAACTCAGGGGACTATTTAGGCTCAAAGATAGTATCACCTTCTTGGGTTGGTGGGTCAGCAGGAGAAGCCTCTATAACCTCTGTCTCAACATCCTCATGAACCTTTCTAAGGGGCTGCTGGATCTTGTTATTTTGAACATAGTACTTTAGAACCTTGTTTCCTCCAGTCAGAGTAGTGTCATTGTCATGTTGACTCATAGATGTGGTTGGGACCTTAGAGGTGGCACATATGCCAAAGGGAATAATAGTAGAGGATAAAGAAGGAACAACATTTGGCACATCAACAATGGGAAGGGAACTACAATGCTCCCCCTCAGACACATCTAGGGAAGAAGAATACGGGAGATGTTCGAAAAAGGTAGCATCTTTGATAATGTACTTCTTCCTGGCCTAGGGATCATAGCACTTGTACCTCTTTTGAGTAGAAGAGTAACTAAGGAAAATGGCCCTAATGGCTTTTGCATCTAGTTTTGAGTGTTCGGGAGCCAAATTTTAAACAAAACATAGACACCTAAACGCTCGCAATGGCAGCGGAAATGGTGAGTGTTGGGGCCTGAGAAGAGAATAGGGGGTCCTGAAGTGAAGAACACGAGATGGCATTAGGTTGATGAGGTACGCAGTAGTGAGAACGACCTCTACCCAATATTTTTTGGAAGACCATGGTGGAGGAGTAATGCCCGAGCAGTCTCAAGTAGGTATCTATTTTTTCTCTCAGCTATCCCATTCTATCGGGGTGTATAAGGGTAGGAGGATTCATTAAGAATACCCTCATCCTCAAAGAAAATGTTCAGATTTTTTTGGAAGTGCTCTTTTGTATTGTCTGATTGAAGCACTTTTGTTTTTTTTTCTCAAACTGATTTTCCACCATTTTTTCAAACACCTGAACCACTCGTGGCACTTCTTCCCTGGACTTCATTGGATATACCTACGTGCAATGTGTAAAATCATCAATGAACGTTACAAAATACTGATTGCCATCAAGAGAGGGAATAGAAGAAGGACCCCACACATCATAATGGACAAGTTTAAAGGATGTAGAACTTTTATTCAATGACTGTGAAAATTGAGTTCTATAATGTTTAACAAGGTGACACACTTGACAAGCAAGAAACTGCATGTCAACCTTATTGAACAAAGAAGGGAACAACATTTTTAATGACTTGCAGGAAAGATGTCCTAGACGGAGATGCCACACTTATTTTCTTTCCTTCAACATTTAGGTGGGTAATGGCAGGGAAACATCTTTTTGGAAAGACAGGTGGTGTTTTGGACTGGTATTCTCTTCAGTATTCAGCAATTTATTCAACATTACATATAACCAGAAGGCATCGGTTGCAGAAATTCTGCCAATTAATGGTATTGATTTCATCAATTTGCAGTTGAGAAGGGATCTTACTGAGGTGGAATTTGAGGAAATGTTGATTCTGCTTAATCTGATTAACAATGCTAGTCTCTCTGCAGAGAATATAGACAAGAGAGTGTGGAAATAGAATTCAAATGGGCAGTTTTCGGTTGGGTCTGCTATTCAACTGTTGAATGATGGTGGATGCAGGGTTTGGTGGAAAGAGCTAGTCTGGACAAAAATTCTTCCTAATAAGATCAAGGTATTTTTGTGGAAAGTTGCTTGGGATAGAATTCTTACGGGTAAGAGGGCTAAGAAGCTGCATATCTCAAATAAGTCTTCATGTGTCTTTTGTGCATCCTTTGAGGAAGACAATAGTCATCTTTTTATGGGCTGTGGCATTATTAAAATTTTGTGGGAGGCGATTTGCAGAATTTTCGGAATTACTTGGGTGGATCACTCTTCCGTCATGGACCTTCTTAAGTGGTGGTCAATGGTTGTCCTTTCTCTGACCAAAATCAGCTGTGGTACTTAATTGGGCCGGCTTTGATGTGGATCATTTGGTGTGAAAGGAACAAGAGAAAGTTTAGGAATCAACATGGTAGTGCACTTGAATTACTGAAGATCACTTTTAGGAAAGTGGAAGAATGGGGTAGAGCTTATGAGATCATTTTAAGAGAAGAATCCGTTTTGTTGAAGAAAGCAAAAGGGTGGAGATCATTGTTTTTATGAGATTTTCTGTGTTTCTGTTTTATTTTCTTGATAAACCAATTTTGGTTGTAATTTTTCTATTTGTTTAGACTGGGTTGGGGGCATGTCCCACCCTGTCTGGGAGTGTTTCGGTTGTGGGGTTGTTTTTGTATTATTCCCTTCCTTGCATCAATAGAATAGTGACTTTCAGTCACCTTTTAAAAAAACACTGATACTACTGAACTAAAGGGCAGCCCTATGCTTGGACTGAAGTTGATAGAGGCTTCCCACTTTACGCCCACTCCCAAGAGGTTGTTCCGTCTTCAAGTCTTGAAATACATAATGAGATGGAAAAAATGTCACTGAGCAATTTAAGGATTTTGTCAAGTTACTAACAAAGAGTAAGTTAATAGGTAGTTTTGGGACATGAAGAGCTGAGGACAAGACAAGATGATCATCTAGAGGAATGTTGCCTTTCCTAGCAATGGTGGCAAGAGTGCCATCCGCGATGGTCACTTTATCTTGTCCAGAGCACAAACTATAGGAAGTGAACAATGTGGAAGTACCCGTCATATGATCGGTGGCTCCTGAGTCAATGATCTAGGAGTTCCCACTAGTGTGGGAGAACACTGAGTGTTGTCCCAAGAGTACCTAACTGGCTAGTGGAAGTAGAGGTAGACAACTGAGATAGGAATCGCTGAAGGTTAGCTATGTCAGAAATAGACAGCCCTGCAAAACTCCCTGGAGTAGTGGATGATATGCTCCCATCAGAGGCTGAAGGTGTGGATGACCATGTAGGCTTGAATGACACTGCATTTCCTTTGGCTTTCTGATTTTGCTTGAACTTCAGAGGCTTCTTGTCTAGATGCAGTTCCCAGTAAAAATCTACTGAGTGATTCTCTCGCCCACAATGAGTACACTTTCTCCCTCATTTCTTTAGGTTTTTCCGGACACCATCTCCTCTTTTTCTACTGTTGTTTGTGCTGACAAGTGTAGAATGCTCTCTAGTACTGATCCCACTTACATCAGCTTGTATGGTCTTTCTTCTACTATCCTCTGTAACTACCTTCTTGTAACTCTGTTTGAGTAAGGGGATCACTTCAAAGTTGAGGATCTGAGACCTCAACCCTTTATATTCAGTGTTCAATTCATGTAGAAATTTTAGGACCCTTTGATCCTATATGTGCTTCACATATTTCCTGTGGTCTGCTATCGAGTCCTAGTCAGAGATAGCATAAGCGTCCTGCTACTCCCACAAAGCCCTCAAGGCCCTACAGTATTCACACACAATCTTACTACCATATTTAGTGTCATGAAATAGCAACAACAAGATCATACATATTTACTGGATTGGCCTTCTCACAGTACAATCTTCTCCAGTATAAGCCACATTTGTCTTGTAGTAGACTTTCTCACAATATACTTCAACTATCCATCTGTCACAGAACTAAGGATCCAAGTCCTCACAATATTGTCTTGGCGCTTCCAATCATCATAGTTCGGGTCGTCCACTGAAGGTGAGGTTATTTTGCCATTTATGTAACCCACCTTTGCCTGAGCACTAACAAAGGTCTTGATAGTTGTTGTCCAATCCAAGTAATTTGAATCATTCAACTTCACAGAGGGAAGTTGAAGATGAAATTTTCCCCCCACATTGTCCCCTCTGGAAGAGACTTCATTTGTAGTCACCTCAGACATGTTCTCGCTCCTCGAGCAACACTCCGAGGTACCCACAGAAAAGGTTCTGCAACAACAAGGAAGATGTGAAGCTGGCCTCTTAACAACCCCAAAAAATAGGGGATTAGTATAGGGAGGAAGGGAGGCAAGCCTTCAAGGACCCTAGATAGGGTTCAAACAGCAACAACAAGTGGCCGTCCACCACAACCAGTAGGGCGGTGACTCGGTGGTCCCTAGAAAGGGTATCAGTCACCAAGGAAGCCGTAAACAGGGCGCCTAAATAGGGCAGCGGTCACTAAGGAGAAGCTCGAACTGTTTTCCGGTGGGGAGGGGCTAGGCTGCCACCCTCCAAACTTACAAGGTAGGGTCCGGAGCTTGCAAAAAAAGCCTTGTTTGCTAGGGAGCAACCCTAGACAAGGTGCGATGAGGGCATGGAAGGGTATCAGCTAGCTGGAAACCCAAAACAAGGACCGATCCTTTGCCTTCTTAATCTCCTACAGTCGGACACCCCTCTCCTAGGATTTTTCTTTCTATGTGCAGGAAACCTCTGCCGGGAAGATAAAAGAGACCAACCGGCCAAGGGTTTTTCTTCTTCTTTCTCATACAAGCTCTGATACCATCAAGATAGAAGAAGAAAGAGAGATAGGTGGGCAGAAATAGTGGTGCAGTTGCTCTCTCTGTCTCATACAAAGAGGTCGACCGACACAAGGGATCTTTTATACATAAGGCATTATAAGTTACAATGACTAAAGACCAGTTTACCCCTGTTAATATAAAGGACAGGGATAAAATCATAAAAAATAGAAAAAATAGAGAAAACCAGCAAACACATAAAAGGTCCAAACTGCCCTAAGGCCCCTAACTAAAGACTATTTTTCACTATACGTTCTAACACCCATCACAAGACATCTCTTGGAACTCTATCATAGGCCTTCTCCAAATCGATGAATACTATATATAGATCTTTCTTCATATCTCTATATTTCTCCATCAAGCTCATAATGAGGAAGATAACTTTCATAATTGATCGACCTGATATAAAGTCAAATTGGTTGGCCGAGATAGATGTGTCACAACGTAAATGATGTTCCACAACTTTCTCATACAACTTAATAGTATGACTCGTGAGCTTAATTCTTCTATAGTTTGAGTAATTCTGGATGTCTCATTTGTTTTAAAAAATAGGTACAAGAGTGCTCTTCTTCCATTTATCTGGCATTTTCTTAGAGAAGGATCTTGTTAAACAGTCGGTTAACTATTCCACTCTTATATCTTCTAAATATTTCCATACTTCAATAGGAATTCCATCAGGACTAGAAGCTTTACCTACTTTCATCCTCTTCAATTCTTCTTTGACTTCCGAAAATCTAATCCTCCTAGTATAGTTCACATTATGATCTGTTGTACATTCTATGCCCACTATGTTTTCACTATGATTATCATTAAAAAGTTTATCAAAGTAGCTTCTCCACCTTTCTCTAATGTCCTCATCTTTTACCAAAACCTTTCCTTCACTATCCTTGATGCACCTAACTTGTTAAGATCCCAACATCTTTTCTCCCTTCTTTGGTTCCAACTTTTTCATACATCTTTTCAAAAGCTTGAGCCCTTGTCCAACTAATGGCTTTTTTTACTTCCTTTCTTGCTATCTTGTATTGTTCATAAGCCTTATTTTTATCACACTTTGACAATCTTTTATATTATTCTCTTTTACTCTTCACCGCCTTTTGTACCTCATCATTCCACCACTAACTCTCCTTCGCAAGTGGGACATGTCCTTTAGACTCTCTGAGCACTTTTTTAGCTACTTCTTTAATCTTTGAGGCTATATCTATCCACATAGTATTGGCCTCCAAATCCGACTTTCAATCACCTATATTGAAAAGTTCATTCTTAAACATCACTTGCTTCACCTTTTTTAATTCTTACCATCTTGTTCTAGCAGCAGTCTTCCTTCTAAACGTACCCGACCACCTCTTGATCTTAATATCTAAGACCACTAACCTATGTTGACTTGTTAAGGTCTCTCTAGGGATAACTTTGCAATCCTTGCATAAAGCGCGATTTGTCTTCCTTGTGAGAAGAAAGTCAATTTTGCTTCTATTTTGTCCACTTTTAAAGGTCACTAAATGAGATTCTATTTTTATAAAGTTGCTATTATAAGGTCTTAGGCTATAGCAAAATCGATGATGCTTTTCCCCTCCTCATTTTTGGTCCCAAAGTTAAAACCTCTATGAATCTTCTCATAACCCCGACGTTCACTTCCTACATGACCATTGAAGTCTCCACCAATAAAGATATTCTCTTCATTTGATATGCTCTGCGTAAGGTCATCCATATCCTTCCAAAACTTATGTTTACTCTCATTATCTAATCCAACTTGTGGAGCATAGGCACCAATTACATTAGTCGCATCTCCCTCTATAATTAATTGCACTAGGATACTCTTATCTCCTACTCTCCTCACCGCTACCATTGCATCCTTCAAAGTCTTATCAATAATAATACCTATCTCATTCTTATTTCTCTCCTTTCCTCCACTTTGTTACTTTTCTCTCCTATCCATTTAGTCTCTTGAATGCAAGCAATATTGACTTTTCTTTTCTCCATGGTGTCAACAAGTTCCATCAATTTTCCTGTAAGAGACTCGATATTCCAAGTACCTACTTTGATCTTCCTCTCAACTTGCACTTTCCTAGAGTTCTTTCTATAGTAACATCTATTATTCTCTAAGTTTGTCCTGTATCCTATTCTCTATTCGGTTCCAAGCAGAGCTTGGCACCAACGTGTACAAAGGGTATGTGATGCATGATCTTTGGATTTTTGTACTCTGATCAGATCGTTTGATTCAAATAACATCCCAAAATTTTGTAAAAGTTTGATAGAGTATAGCATTAATGATTACCTTAGAAAATTCCTAATCTGCGAGTAGAATTAATTTAGTGTGAAGCTTTACTTCAGAAAAAGAGGGGAAAACTAATGGTAATTCTGCTTATGATTGGTTTGAAGTTGCAAATATGTGAAATATAGACTGCATACCAACTTTTTCTCTTTTCTTTCTTGATATTACTTTAAACAACAGTACTTTCACCTATCAAGCTCCTGAAGTGCAAATAAATAGAGTTCTTTTTGGGTACACTATGAAAGGTCTTCATTAGTGATCAGTCATCTTTAAACAAAAAAATATTGTATTTTCTGTAGTATTCAACCTGTCATGATTATGATAGAAGATTCTTCTTAATGCAGTTAACTACAGAGTTTTTATGTTTGCATCATGCTGCAGGTATGGTGTATGCAATTGACATAAATAAGGGCCGATTAAGAATACTTGAGGAGACAGCTAAGTTGCATAATGTCAACAGTGTCATCAATACTGTCCACGCCGACCTCCGAATATTTGTTGTAAGTGGCTACAGGAAACTGGTCTAGCAAATGGGTCATATCAATTAAATGAAAAATGGAAAATAAAGTTCGCAGCCCGACTATCTTTAAGAATGATTTTCAAAGCCCAATTATCTTTAAGGATGATTCATGCACCTAAGTTAGTCGGCATTATAGGATGTGATTCATTTGGCTGTTGCTTGTTGTTATTGGTACTGTTTTCTGTTATGATTCCCAACCTGAGATTGTCTGTCTGCACCTTTTTTTTTTTTTGTCATTAAGTTTTTGCTCTTCCGGGCAGCTTTCCAAATCCTCTTTGTAAAGAGGTTTGGACTAGTTATCACCACTATCTGCTGAGGTTTAGCCTTCTGCTCTACATATTGGCTTTTTTCCTATCATTAAGATCATGAAAGCTTTGGCAATTATCTGGAAACCCAATGTATTTCCTTCCCTTCTGTTTTTGTCATGATACTTCCCTAGGACCTGGGGCGGACCCTTACTTTCTTCCGTTAGCCTCACTTTGTTTGCATAATAAGTTAATATGTGGGGTCTACTGACGGAATAGCGTATACTAGAATAAGAGGTGTTTCGGTTTGATAGTTTTGTGGGGCCCGCTGACGGAATAAGAAGAATAAGCAATTCTTAGGTCTATGGTGGGATGGCTTATTCTCTTTATTCTCCAGATACGTTATTCTGCACGGTATAAGCCATTCTGCTTGTCAAAGTAAAATTAAGCTTATTGCCCTATTATTCGCCCTTATTATTCTCCTATTCTCCAATCAAAGTGGCGCTTAAAGTGCAGGAACCATAGGAAACCAAGAAACCTACCCCCTTGATATTGCTTGTATTTCAGATATTAATGTGGAGGATGCATAGGAAACCAGGAAGCCCAAATCTACCATCTTACATGGATGTTAGGTAGCCTGTTCTATCCAACATCATGATCCCTTTCACTTGCCAAAGTAGTTGATTTCAACATTGAAGACAGAATGGCTGAAGCAGCAACCATAATTTGCAAAGTCTGCAAGATAGTTACCCCCCCCCCCCTCCCCCCTTCTGATATACATTGACATGGTTGGCTTATAAATTATAATAGGATAGTAGATGTAGTGCGTATTACTATTTCCATAAACACAATGGCTGTCAAGCTCTTTCTGTAGAAACTAATACCGATAAAGAGTCTTTTAATCCATTTGGACTTGTGCAATTTGAGAATCATACAGATTGCTGCACCACAATCCAGCTAGTAATGACATGCAGTCAACAACAATAAAGTTGCTGACATAGGTATGAGCTTAGACCATAATTGACTGTGCAACTTGGTCTTGAATAGCACCTCCATTACGTGTCAGTAGGCTAGAAGGTTTAAAGGCACATCACAGTTGCCCACCGAGAATTATTTCCAATAAACCAGCTTCTAGAAATGATCACGCTTGCAAGCATTCACCTGACATGTAAATGATGGGGAAAGCAGTTTTTCATCCTTATTTTTCAGACCCAATCTAAATCTGCCACCTGATTACTAGTAGTGCCATGTCCATTTTCCTTTAATTATACTTCTTACTTTTGCCAGGGGAATAACATTGTGAAATCAGACAAAGTACTGCTGGATGCTCCTTGTTCTGGATTGGGTGTACTCTCCAAGGTATTTTTGAGACACTAGTATTTGTTTGTATTTTGTAATGCAAAATTGATTTCACAAATCCCAGACATTATCCATGTAGTCATGCCAATTTTGCCAATGTTCCCAGGACTAGTGTATACGGTAAATATACGTATGGTTATCTGGTTAAATTTCAGACGTCAGCTGTTGACGATAAATTCTCCATAGTGGAGAGCAGGGAATAATCAATTTACTAGTCAAGAATATATTCTCTTAGTAAGCAAACTGAAAGTATGGACTGCAGTTTTGTTCTTTCTTTACACTTCATGCTTTCATTCAGGTGGTCCCCTAACTGTTGGCAAGCATCTAGAAAACTGATCCTTTGACATAATACACCTTTGATCCCTTATTTAAAAATGAACACTGTAAACCTCTGTTAAATGGTCTTATCATGGTTACCTGATATCGAAACAATCCTTAACCAGGGTCTCCATACTCAACAAAATCTTTAGTGCATCATTAAACTAGCATTAATCTTGTTAAGCCTTGAATTTCCTTAGTCATAATTCATACTTTTATCAGACCTAAGGTTCCTTGAGAGAGCATAGGAATTGTAATTTATAGCTCTAATAATCATTTAAGCTATGGTGGTTCACCAAATTTGTACTTACGCTATGGTTCTAGCATGCATAATCTAAATGGCAAAATAAAGTAGAACCTGAAAAGAGACATGCATGTGATCAGGTCACTTAGATGCTAAGGACTGCAATTTAGTTAGATGTTTCAGGTTTAACACATGAGGACAAAGAGTCATTTCTTTTAGACAAACTCTACCTGCAGAGTCATAAAAGACAGCACGGTTCCTCTTTAATAAAGCATGCAATGTAATGAGCTTAAGCTCCCCATAATAGTTGCGCCCTCAAACAGAATATGTATCTATTCTCTTTTTATTCCTAGCCATGGATTAAATTAACTGGTAACAGAGGACATCAAGTGCACACAGTTTTTAAATGACCCAGTTAGGGTACCCAACCTTGGATTAGGAGATATCCAAGTGGAAAGAGCGTAGTACTACGACTAATGCATATAGCTTTTTTAAACTGAAAATAGAAACTCTGTATCATATTCAGATGCATTACATGATAATTAGAGACTGACTCATTCTTAACATCCTCCAGCCTAGGCTGCCTAGCACAGACATAATAAACCATCAGCGCCTTTCTGCTATCAAGCAAGCAAATCCTGTATATAAATGCAAAGGCTGAAGTGAAACATCAGTTGAAAGTTAGTGACTTGGCCAATCCCTTACGGTGAATCCTAGGTTAAACATGAGGCAAAGGAAAATTTTGGCATGTTTAACCCTTAAGATGCGATGTTTCCACAAACCTAAGCATCAAGGAAAACCCAAAAACTGTAAAGAGAGATGGAAGAAGAGATGCAAAGAACAGCACATGACTAGCAACATATGACCCCCCCTATCTTCAACAAACCCTAATAGGGCCTTCACGTACGTAACACTAGCCCAGAGTGGCGGTGGAAATGAGGAAGTATGCTTTAAGAGAACACTTGAAGAAGACTGACCGTTTCAAGACTTCTTCATGCACAGCAGCAGGTGAGATGAGCCTCATACATGATCCTTGAAGAGAACACTTGAAGAAGGCTGAAGTCCAAGCGCTCTCTCTCTCTCTCTCTCTCTCTCTGCTTCACTTTTTCTATCTCTCTGGCAGGTTTTCTTCCTCTCTTCCTCTTCTCTCCCTTCTTTTCTTCTTCTCTCCAGTTCTTTCTTTCCCTCCTCCTCTCCCCACTAGGCCAAGAGTCTGAAGTGGAGAGATGAGATGGGTACAGGGGCTGGAGGCAGTGGAGTGGCCTAGCCCAGTCCAATAAGGGCGCATTACATGGGTCCATTAGAGGCCCAAAAGCAGGTTCTAATTACTTAGCTGCAATAAAGTTATTTTATACCCTGTGAAATCTGACATTTAAATTCTAAGCTTAAAGGTTTAACATTATCAACTAATTTGCATGTTAGTTACAGAAAGTGAAACCTGTAATTCTACATATTAACATACTACCCTCTGTATTATGACCCATTCAGATGAATGAAACTGCAAAAGTTTAAGGATGAGTACTACAACTTTCTCTGATGTTCTGAAACTAATGTTGAAATCATATATAGGATCTGTACTTGGATACTACATCCACTGGAGTAGAAGAATCAGAAATTCTGTGCAAAGTTAAAATGTGAAGTGGAGTGATCAATAATACTGTGATATACATAATTGGCTTTAATGAGTGCTGTTTTGGTATTTTCTCGTGTTTTCTAGAGTGCTGACTCTATCTTCTTATTAGAGCAGCAGCGTGAAAATTTGGTGTAATCTTTTTCACATCACATTTAATTTGTGGTTTTTGCCACCTTCCTGAGGTTATCAGATACATTTTTCTTTGAGATCTGTCTCTCATGGGAAGAGAGGAAGCAAGGTTGGATGTTTAACTCCCATCTACCACAACGTGGTGCACACCATGAGCAACATGCCCAGTGGCCAATGCGTCTGGACTTTCCTTGATCCGGATTTTTCCTACCTAAAGGCTTTTTCTACATCCCCTGTGCAGCTGGTAAGCACAGTTTGAAACTCAAGTTGTCTAGCAGGAGGTAGGCGGTTTGCCCTCATTTCCTCCCAAAAAAATGAAAAAGAGATGAAAGCCTTCTCTTTCATTGCTGCCTTCTTTACTCTTGAGTGATTATTGATGGCAATTGGCATGAATCTTCTGTTGTGAATGTAGAGAATTCTGCAGAAGGCTATTGATATTGGAAACTTCTAGTGTGAATCTTGCTTTGGGTGCCATTCTGGCAGTTTCTTATGCCTATATTCCCATGTTTGAAGCAACTTATACTTTTTTGAGACCTTCAATGTGCTGATTACAGACCATTGCTTCCTGTCTTAAGGAATTGACTACTTTATTGAGGAATAATTCTTCTTTTTTTGCTTTTCTTCTATATTTTTAAGCGAGCAGATTTGCGGTGGAATAGAAGATTGGAGGATATGGAACAGCTGAAGAGTTTGCAGGATCAGCTTCTTGATGCTGCTGCCATGTATGTCTCACTGTTTTGAAGGTTCTATAACTTGCCATTTTCCGTTGTTAACCATTAAATGCAATGTTGCAGAGTCTGATACTTAAAGTGCATCTCAGCTATCTCAGTTCAACCAATATTAATTGATCAGTTGCCATGACATTCTCACAACACAGAGGCACAGACTTTGGTTTGACGGAAGAGCCAATGAGGAGGCTAGAGTTTGTTCCTAGTGTTATTTTAACTCAAGGTGGTGGACTTTTCTCTCATTGATGTTAGCCGCTAATGTGCAACTACAATAAGAAAATCAAAAGACGAAACAGCAAGCAAGGAATGCTGGAAATTAAACTCGATTTTACTGAAGGTTACTGTGAATCATACTTGCAGAATCAGATCGATCTTGGGTCAGGTCTGATCCAGTCCAGATTGGAAATGGATTTGGCTTACACTCGGTCCGGCATCGGCCGATTTTGGGCCATTTCCGGACAGTTCAACTCAATCATCATTTTTTGTTTTTTAATTAAAGGGGGACTGGATTTCTCCCCTTGATCTGGATTGAGATCAACTAATTCCATGAACATGTTGTGAATCAGGAGTAAGCTACAATAACTGCTTTTCAATTTCTTTCCTTGAACAAAAGCTAGAAGAGCTATTTAGAGGATCTATTTTCCCAGGTCCAGGGGACCAGCCCATGTTTCCCTTGTATGTACTTTTTAGACTCTGTTGCAAGAACAAATTAGACTATATTCTAGTGCATATACAGCTTGGAAGCAATATGGACTATATTTGAATTGTAAACATGGTTTAAGTTCGCAATGATTTGATTGTGCATGATCTGGCATTCAAGGACATGAAGGATAGACATGAGACTCCTTTTCGGATCATAACATTATGGGCAAATTCTGGGACAACCGGAAGATGGATTTGAAAACAAGGTGCTGAGAGGATTTTATAAAGGATGTAAGTGGGGAAATTTGGTTTGCAAATTTGGAAGGAGTCATCTTAGTTGGGTTAAGTTGGGTATTTTATCATGAAAGGATTGCTGACTAAGAGCTATGGTATTGGTTATGAGCCAACAAGGGTTAGCACGTACAACATCAGACTAAAGGATTTGACGTACGAATTCTTGTTTAGGTTGTGTCTAGGATTAGGATTAACATAAGAAGAAACAGTCAACATTTTGAGAATTTAACTGGATTTGTTTCATGACTGAGTAAAGCACTTCCCGATCTTGTTCCTCCCTGATCTATAGATGGGAGAGAGGGGGAGTGGATAGGAATAGGCATGATATGTTGTTCTGGAGGCTTTAATCCCATAAGAGTTTTTTAGGTGATGTTGCACATGTTTGTGTGACCAGTTGAAGTTCCACCTTGATTCAGAGTAGTCACGGGAACAACATAATGGGAACATGCAATGGGCCAAAAACATTTAGGTGCAAAAGGAGATGAGATACAATGAACAAACACACAAGAGCACCATAATTTATCCTGGTTCAGTTCAAAGACCTACATTCAGTCCCTAAGCAACCGTTTGGGAGTTCCACTAGCTCAACGGCTACATAAGGTACAAACCTCTTGCTGGTCTCACAATCCAAGACCTAGCCTCAGCTAGTCTTCTCTTCCTTCAGGAAGAAGCAAACACCCTGCCTTAGTAGGTCTACCCTTCCTCTCAAGGAAGAAGCACAACCAAATGATATCTGATTACATGTTACGCAACAAGATGCCTTTCAAAGGCTATAATGTGTACAATAAGCTCAGAGAACAAATCAAGACCAAGATAGGAAGAAAGAATGCGTGGAGTCTTGATTGTTGGTGAAAAGGCCCCGAGAGCTTCAAGCAACATAGTGGAAGTAGAAGTAGTAGGTGCAGTGCTTAGAGTCGAAGCAACCTCTCTAGGCTCTTCTATCTTTTCTCTTTGTTAGTAAGAGGGAATTTAGGTGCAAAGAGTGAGTGCTTGAATTTCAAATTCACAGAGTTCTGTCACTTCGTTCTTCTGCATGAGGCTTCAATTTATGGATGATTTCAAATTAATCCGTTAAAGCACATCTTTCCATTATCTCATAGTTTCTTCCCCTTATTGATGTGGGTCTCTCCTTGAGTCTAACGTTAACTTAGATGAGTCTAACGTAAACCGGATTGAGTCTTGCTTGGAGAGAGCTCGCACAAACATTTGTCTTGTTTCACTAGACTAATGTATTCTCAAAAGGAGTTACATCAGTAAAATGTTCATAAGGTGGAGGTGGTGGTGTAGAAGGTGGAGCAGTCATAAAATGAATAACATTGAGTGCTTTAACAACATCAATTACATTGACAAAGTCACTAAGTGGTGAAGGAGAGATAGGAGCAGAGCTAGCCTCTAGTTGAGAAGTAGGTTTAGAGGTACAAGTAGTGGGAATGGTTTCAACTTCTTCTGTAGTAGTGGCAGAAGAAGGAGAAGGAGAAGGGGGCTGATCATCCTTGGAGAAAGGAGAGGATAGCCTGGTAGGAGAAGGAGAAGGAGAGGAGGTGGAGGGTGGAGTCATCCCTGACCTTTTGGACCTCTTGACTAGCTTCTTCCTTCTTAGGTAGTGGATTTCCCTTGCTTTCTTCTTGCTCGTCTCTGCTACTGTTGCTGGTTCTACTGGTGCTACTTGTGGTGAAGGAGAAAGATCTTCTATCTGAGTGTCCATCTCAGCAGTACTTATTGCCTCTGCTGCTGGTACTTCTGTTGGCTGTTCGGCTGCGGCTGCTGTTCCCTCTGCTGTGGCTGGTTCTAGTCTGGCAGTCCGCAGATCTTTAATTATCTTCTTCATCTATCATGCTCTCAGCCAACTAAGCCACCAAACTCTTGACTTCATGTAGATCAGTTTGATGCTAATCCATCTTCTTCAGGATTTCTTTATATTGAACTGTTGGAGGATTGGTGGCAGGAATGTCCTCTCTCCTTTTCCTAACCTGTTCTTTATGGAATCTAGGAGATGGAATTGGATTCCACCTATCCTAATTATCAATGTTTTCTGCCTCAAACATCCCAGAGCTGCATTGATTATCCACATTATCCATAGCTTCTTGGACTGTCTTTGTGCTTCTATGTTGACCTCCCACTTAACCATTACAGGCTTCCCCTCAATTGGTGCTGTGGGCTGTTGAGAGTGCTCATCCATGGAGGTTAGGAGACTGAGGGTTCCCGGGCCATGTCCACTTCCATTACCTCAGCCTGGTCCTGAGGCCTTACAGGTTGTGTCTGATGTATTCAGGATGACCTTGATCATAGTCGCTTCCTCAGGCTACCTCTGAGGCTGTTCTTGGATAACCTCAACAATCACCTCAGGTTGTTCTTGAGGCACATCAATTTGAACTGTCTATATCTGTTGTTTCTTCTTCTTATTCCACTACCACTGATGCAGAGGTGCATTTGGTTTACACATTAAGAGAGAAGTGGCTTCTCTTCAATGTGCTTGAATTGCACAGGTGATGCTGGGAAGCTTCATCATTAGATAGATCCACCCCAAAATGTCTGAAGATGACGGTGAGCAGGTGACCATATGGTAGCCATACCTTGTTCTTGTTCCCCTTCTTCTTCGATGCTTGCTCACTGCTCTCAACATCTTTCTCCTTTTTACTCTTCTTCTTGGGATGTGAACTTGCCTCCTGCTGTCTTTATGCTGCTAAGAATGAAACTGGCCAAGTTCACCTCTTTGCCCTTGAAGATCCAATACAACATATCTGAATCCCCTTTGGTAACTGATGAGAAGCTAGCACATCTGCTCACTAGAGAATGGCTGATGATGATGTGCAACATCTTCTCTGCACTCAAATGATAGGCATCTATGCATCCATTCTTGTTGAGGTTGTATTGGGGCCCAATAATCCACTAGGTTTTGGTTGCCATCTCCTCCTTCCTGTTTGGTATATATTCCTTTATTTCACACCCGAATAGGGTCTTCAACAACTCATGAGTGACGTTTATCACCTTTACAGTCTGGCCGAGAGATGAATGTCTGTGTACACAACTATAGTGAGGTAGAACGCCTTTACCGGATCCTTGTAATATGGCTCTTTGACTTCACAAATCTACTTCTAGGTCATCTTGGTCATGTATCTTTCAGCTGATTCTAATCCTTTGCTTGTTCATGTAAGTCCATAGCCTTACAGTCACATAATTCGACATTCATGCTTTTATACTTAAGATATTCTTCATCTTGCTGGAAGAACCCTTTGTTTGAGCCCAAAACCACGGCTGGTGCTGCTACTTGTGCTATTACGGAAGAACTAGGGTTCTGAAAAGATGAAACAACATGAATAGATTGAAAAACTAGATCAGTAGGATGAACGAAATGAGGTAGGGATGCACACAAATGCAAATATAAGTTTCGCATCTATATTCACATTCGATTTTACTGAATATGGATACATATTTTACATCCGTTTTAAATATGGATACATATTTTACATCCTTCTCCCTGGTGCATCCTGTTCATGACTTTCTAATGCTCTTCATCACTTGATGCGGTGGTATTCTTTTGTGTGATAGTGAGAATCATATTTCTGTCTCTATGTTGTCATTGATGCTCCTCTTAATATGTTCTCATAGTTTGTGTGTGCGCGTGTTTGTGTGTTGGAAAGCCAATCCTATATGAACAGTTTGTTAGATTTTAACGTAGGTTTTCTTGGTATATATACTCCTGTACACTACTGTATTTAGGTATTCCACTTATTGTCATAAATACCCCTAACATCTTCATAAAGGTTGCAATTATACCCTTCTGTCAAAATGACATGAACTCCAACGAATATGTCTGAACATTCCATCAGTGATGGTGAAGTCGGGGGTACATGCAAAACTCTAGCGAATCTAAGGGCATATATGCAACCTTTTACCATTCGTTTGGAGTTCACGACATTTTGACGGGAAGGATATAACTACAACCTTTCTAAAGATGTCAGGGGTATTTATGACAATCTGTGGAAGTGAGGGGTATATATACAAATACATGGTTAACATATGTATCTTATAGAACACTTATTTGTTCTTGTCAAAAATGTTTTATGGCATGGAGAATTATGGATCTGAGTTAGCACATTGATACATATGGTTCTTTTATAATCTTAATACTATTTATTGTCATTTCCAAATACAAGTGCACAATTGCTGGTGGTCATTGTCATGGCATAACTTAGAAAAGCCTAAGTTATCGGCGATGCCATGTAGCGCCTTGGTGGCGAAAGTACACACCGAGACTAGCCTAAATTTTTTTGCACTATATTAGAGTTCCGCAACGCCCAAATGCTCAGCCCGAAGGCTTCGCTCAAATCTTTTCGGGGAGGTTCACGACACCAAACTCTAGGCACCCACGCAGGTTGCGCATACATAGGATGGTTGTCGCTCGGGTCCGGCCAGCATTTGCGCCTATACACATTGCCCTCGGCACCCTCGCCCTATGACCAAGACCTCCGCACTTGCCATCGGCTCCACGCCCATACACTTTGTCTAGGCGCTCGCACCTTGGTCGAGTGGACCTTCGCTTGGGGCCTACCGACTCCACGCACTGCGCCTTATCTAGGCACCCTTGCTCGGTTGGGCGAGCCTTCTCTTAGGCCTGTCGGCTGCGCGCGTAGCGCCTTACCTAGGCACCCCGTTGCGGCCATACAAACTTCCGCTCGAGGACTGTTGGCTCCGCGCCTCGCACCTTCACCTACACACCCTCGCTACCGCAATACACCTTCGCTCGGGGCGTGCTGGCTATGCGCGCTGTGCCTTCGCCTAGGCTCGCTCGCTTAGGTCTACCCCAAGTTAATCGGCCCTCGGCCCTCTGGCTTTGCAGAAGGGTGAAACGGCATAGCTCGAGATCCGCCCAGCTAGTTACACTTAAAGGCCTTCAACTTGGCCGACACTTAGCCACCAAACATCGCCGCCTCAGCGGGATTGCGTCGGTGCACCATGCCACCGCTGCCCTTCACGCGCGAACTTGCATGTTAGGTCCATCGCCTATGCGGATCCTGTTTCAACGGTTCTTCGGAGCTCACAGCCTCCGCTGCCCATGGTTGGCAGTACCGGCCGATACCGGTACGTACCGGTACCGGTACCCACTGATACCGGTACCGGTACTGCCATCCTTGCCGCCGCCTTATGGGACTTAGCTCCGCAAGAATGGGTCTTCCTCGATGTACAGCTTGCTTCACGGGCCACTCGGTGTTTTAGGCTACCGCCGCCTTGCGGGAGATGCGCATGGATAAGTAGCAACAACTTCCTGCCTTCATAGAAACATACAAGGCATGCGCCTAGCCCTGCGTATACCAGAGGAGGCGACGGCCACCTGTGGGCCTTGCCTTCGGCTAGCCGGTGCGACATAGCCTACGACCAATGAACCATAGGGGGCAACCTCCTCCCTGAATCCCCTCACACCTAGCATGGCCCTCTGCCATAAGTCCGGCTTCTTCCACGAAGGAACTCACCGACACGTTAGACCACACCTAAACGCGGCGGCCACACAACCGAAGTGTGGCTGAGGGGGTCTGGTCGGGCGAAGCCGTAACCTACCGCCCTCCGGACATAGTTCGGCTCCGTCATTAACCTACGAATCAAAGACTTCACCAACTAGGCCGCCCCTCCGGTACTCCCGAGTAGTCAAAATTTAGTAAAAAGCCTAAGTCACGATTTCGGTCGTGACGTCATGCATTAAGGTGTATGTGTGTATTTATGTCTAGAAATTGGCACATACAAAGCTTGTTGAAATAAGTGCAATATGGCATGATGGATCAAAATAACATACACGATAATAGTGCAAAACAAGGAGTCTCACCTTATCCCCTGATTGTGCCATCTCTGTTTATTTGAATAACAAAATTGGCTTTATAATCTACACTTTCTTCGAAAAAATATTGCAAATGAGAACTAATGGATGAAAAGACAATGTATCCATTTTGTTATGTCAAGACTGTCACGTTGGTTGCATCATGCCCTTTGATTGTGGCACGTATGGCCAGCATTGTAGCCTACATTTGTCACTCCCCAAATTTAAGGCGCAACAACAATAATTAAATCAAATTCAAGACTATTCCTCATTATAAGGAAATAATAGGACAAAATTGTCATTGATAAACTACTGATAAATTTGATAACAAATTCCAAAGTTCTCGACTTCTTAACTCATCTTATTTACAATAATCTCAAAAATTTACAAGAGCTAAAATTTACATGGAACTATCTGGATGAAGTTAAGTGACTCTCTACTTAAATCTCATCTTGATCAATATTATCTCCTTCCTTAGAAATTGAAAATATTCATTTGAAATTTGTAAGCATAATGCGTTTAATAGGATTTACATCTTAAAATTACTTCAATAGTATTATTAGTTAATTATGAAGACTTGTAAGGAAAGGATAATCAAGAAATAGATGAATTAGGATAATATGATTCAAATGTAGATTAACAAGAAGGAAGAGGTCATTTGTACATAATTACATAATGGTAGTGCCAGTACTCAATAATCGGTAATTTCAAACAAACAAGTATGGCATGAGTAAATAGACAAGTGAAGCATGGTTATGAAACAAATAAGCAAGTAAATGAGTCAAAGCATGAGATTCAATAGACTGGACATCATCATTTATTGGTAAACAAGTCAGGAGGTAGTCAAACTCACATATCAGGTATCAAGAATCAAGTATCAGGACTCATGTATTAGAAATCAAGTATTAGGAATGGTCTAGCAACCTAATCAGGAATAAGAGGTGCAATGCTACAGTTTGTAGAACCACACCAAATAGAACCCCTTGATCAAGAACTTCTACGGAGTAATGTCCAATGACACCCCAAAATCAAGAAACTCCTAGGGAGAAATCTTTAAGGAGAAGCTCTATATAGGGCCTTTAAGGAGAAATCCCAAGCGAGATGTTCTACCAATTGATCATTAAACCCCTATAGGTATAAGAACTTTTGGGGTGCTCCTCTTCGGGACTAGATCGAGCCCCATTGCTACTAACATTGAAAAGTTAATAAACTCACAGGCCACAAGCAATCAGTTAACTAGACCTAATATAAGAGAATTGTCCAGTATATATCGCGTAGCAACAAGGTATGCAAGATATCAACAAAGGTATGTCAAGTGACAAGGTTCAAGGCTATAAGGAGAGCAAAAGAGAATATCAAGTAAATGAAAAGAGGTCACAATCGTTTTCTTATTTCTTGCGGGAGTTGGAGAACACCTACTTAATTTATGAAAGTAGGCCTATAAGTTTCCGCTGCGCAACTGTGATATGCCCACATGCACGTAGTCGACAATCAATCCATTACCTTGAGAAGCCTTTGTACGCCAACATTCTCAAGCACGAGTAGGAGCGGAACTGCTTTCATTCTGGATCTTCTTCTTGTTCTTCTCCTTCTTCTTCTCTCTCTCTCTCTCTCTCTCTTTAAGATCTTGGTGAATGAAGGAGATGGGTTGGAGGTAAAGGGTTTACCCCTATTTATAGGTGGAAAAGAAGAGCATAAGGATGAGAGGAGGTAAAAGAAGCCACTAGAAGAGGGCGAGGTGGCACGCGAGGTGTCCAAGGAAGGTTGTAAAATAAGATGAGGTGTTGGGAATGAGGTGGCAAGTTAATCATTATGCTAGGAATAAGGATGCAAGGTGTCTCCATCTCTTAATCATTACATGTTGAGGTGTCAAAGCGAGGTGGCAAGAAAAGAAGTTTCTAGAAATAAACTAGGTGGCAGGGAGATACTTAAAGGCTAAGCAACATTTATCTCTCCTTACATTTATACCTATTACTTAAAAATAATTACATATATACCCCTACATCATGACTTCTTCATCAAGTAACCGATAAGGATCCTTTTTTGGCTATTTAAGGGCAATTTTTGAATCTTAGAAAATTTAATTTAAGACCTTATAAAAATTATCAATCACTCAATCACACTTTAATTCTTAAACTTTTGATAATTATATTTATATTTTTAAGGATTTGTAAATATACCATTTTTTTAAAATTATGTATATTTTATTAAGACTTATTAACAACTTAATTATACCATAAATTCACCAAAATCCTAAGTAAACTTTTCCTTTTGATACTTTGCCAAAAATCTAAGAATTATCTTAAGTATTACCCTTCTATTTAATTTTTTTTTTTTTTAAAGCAATTTGAGTACAACCCTCACAACATTCCTGAGATCCCCCTCATTCAATTTGGTTCTTGTGTTGAACGCATCCTGTTTCTTAAATTTGCTCATTAGTTCTGTTGAATGGCATATCTTTTAGGATTTTTTGGGCGTAACTTTCACCCCAAAAGCCACTTTGGACTTCCACCTCTAACATGGGAAGTACTAGGGAGGGAGTAACCCAACTGATTTTGGCAGATTCACCCTTCAATCCCTCCCTCATATCTAGTTTCTCCAAGTAGAAAGCTCAAGCCAAAAAATCACAAATGCCTTAAACGGTCTAACACACCCTAAATAATTGCTTGTTCTGTTGAATGCCATGTCTCTTTTAACAATGCATTTTAGATTCTTAAACTTCATTTTGATACAAGGTTACATGATAGGTTGGTGAAGCCCAGAGGAATACTAGTCTACAGTACTTGTTCAATTGATCCTGAAGAAAATGAAGCAAGAATTGAAGCATTTCTTGATAGAAACCCAGTACGTGCTTAATCAAATCCCTTCCTTTTTTAGTATTTTTGCCTATATTTATTCCAATATTACCTTTTAAGATACTAGCATATTGAAGATGAGGACTAATACTTAACTGTTGCCCAAGGTTCTGTAAAAATGTTGGGCTTTTTGGCAGTCATATCCAATCAGTAACTCAATTTTTGTTCTTTTCTTTTGTTGGGTTGAGACTGTGTTTGCCCCGAATGGCTTTTGTTCTCATAGTTGGACTTAGTTACATGCACTGCTATATTTTCAGACAAATAACTCATACAGTTTATGTCACATAGTGTTGGGCATGCCATGAGCAATTAACCTTTGGCCCTTATTTTGTTTATCCTGCTTTATGTATATTAAGAGGAAAGTAGCACTGCTGAGTTTGCCGCACGCGCGCGCGCGCGTGTGTGTGTGTGATTCGGAGCTGTTGATATGTTAGCTTACTAGGGAGTCTCTGTGTATGCGTTATATATATACATTTAGTCTTACTTGGTACTCTAGTTTATCTTTCTTCATGAGATTATTTGTGTTCTCTCTCTTTTGTGCCCATTTCATTTACAAATGTACAAAGCTTGATCATGAATCATGAAGCTAATATCCATCCTCTGGAAACGGTTCAAGACACTTGTGGTATCCAATCAATTATTCAGTTTCTTCTTTTTTTTCCTCAGGTTGATATTATCTTTACCTCATAGGATGGCACTTTTTTGTGTTTTAAAATCAGATGTTTAATTAATGTTAGACTTAGTTGTAAGGGGTTTGCATGATTCCAAACAATTGTCTGGCACAATTCATGTTACATACATGGTGATTAGGGGTGTAAATGGGGTGGGTTGGGCTGGGCTATGTAGTAATTTGGGCTGACCTAAATTAAAAATGGCCCAGTCCAATGTCAACCCAGCCCAAACTCGGCTCAAATTACTACAACCCAACCCAAATTCAAAATGATGAATTTGGGAGGGTGGATTGGGTTGTGTTGGGCTGGCCCAATTTGTAGATAATTTGTTAGAAGCATCTTACTTTTTTATATGAATTAATGCAGAAGTCAATGGACTAACTTCGGCCAGCCTAAATTCAGTCCCACCCAACCCAAATTTGTTTAATGCCAACCAAATTTAACCCAACCCATTTTAAATAATTTGGGTCAGCCAATTTAAGATAATTTGGGCTGGGGGTTGGACCGTGGGCTGGCCTACCCAATTGACACCCCTAATGGTGAGGCACATGAACAGTAAGTTTAATCCCTTGTTTTCTTTACCTGCTATGTACTATTCTTTTAGTAGGAAAGCAGTCCTCAATCCCATCATCTCTCAAGGAAAGCTGTCCTCAATCCCTTGTTTTCTTTACCTGCTATGTACTATTCTTTTAATAGGAAAGCAGTCCTCAATCCCATCATCTCTCAAGGAAATAGCAAAGCAGCCCTGCTGAAGGCCGGTTTCCTGTGAGGTTGTTGACCAAAAGTGCCAATATGCTTTGCCTTATAACTTTTTTATTATATTTCATGAGATTATTTCTGTTCTCTTTGGACCATAATGCCTATTTCATTCTCTTTCATATGTAAAGGTGGACGTTTTTTTTTTTTTTTTTTCAAAGAAGTTGTGATATCCACCACCACTTTTAAAATAATGTGTAAAGCTAGATAATTAAACTGGCATCCGATGTATTCAACAGGAGTTTGTTGTAGATTCTGCAGTCGGATATGTGCCTTCTGATTTTGTGACAGATAGAGGCTTCTATTTCTCAAATCCAGTGAAGCATTCACTGGATGGCTCATTCGGAGCTCGTCTAGTGAGATGTGGAAAACATGCAGGCTGAATTCTTGTAAGTCATGGCATTGTTTTTAAGATTTTACTCAATGTCTCTCTAACAAAGTTTTTCATCTTATAGCATTGCCTACAGAAATGCCATATGCCTATTCAGTTACAATCTGTGCCAGATTGTTTCATGAATGTTCTTAACTCGCATTATAGTGATCCGAGATTTGTAATTAGAAGGGGTGAGGCAGTTTGTTGGAATAGCCAAGTTCTTTGCTTTAACTTCACGCCAACCAAACCTCGATTCAAGTAGAAGCAATGCATTCTAACAGAATCATTTGTTCAGTCACTCTGCAAGCTGTAAAATTGCGTTCCATTCAGGTATCACTACTCCAGAGTTCCTGTTTTACCGAAGAGGCCATTCGGTGCTGGTGGTGGTATCAGTCTGTCCAAGCACAAAAGTGAAGAGTATGACAATCAACTGGGGTCTGGGGCTTGCCCGTTGTACGGTAGGAAAATAGCAGAGTCTGAGGATGCAAAACATAGATGTGAGCATGGGTCCTACCTGTATGGCTAAAAGTGTCTTCTTAGAAGGCTGATTCTCTTTTGAAGATCTGATGAACCTTTCCTATGGCTGTTGGTTTATTGTTCTACGGAGGACTGTTCAGTGCAGTGAATGCTTTGTGGAAGCATAGAGCAGACAACTTTCTTCAACCCGAAACCAATCAATGGCCAATGACGAGTACCGAGTGCAAACCATCAGAGTTAGGTATTTCAGGCTTTTATGATTTCATTTTTATAGATGAGTAGTGTCTTTTGATTGTTTTGGTGTATAATATATCTTGGAAAATGTTGATGTGATATGACTCAAATGTTGTCTTATCATCAATGTCTGAGACTTATGTTTTGCAGTAACTTATGATCCAATAAAGATTTGAACAAAATTATCCAACAAGTTGTCAACTAGATGTCTTAAACTTTAGGATTGTCATATGCCTTGAGGAGAAAGAGAAATCTTCCTCATTTCTCCCATACATCCTTGCAGACCTGCGGTATTTCAGTTTAGTGTGGCCCCTCACCCTCTTTTCTTTTCAAATGCTCTTAGGTCTTCTGTGATATTTTTTTTCCTTTATCTGAGTATGTGCGAGACAAGTTGAGTGAGAAAAGTTGCCAAGTCTCTTCCCATCTTTTATCTCATTGAATGTGTGAGATGAGTGAGAAAATTTGCTGAACCCTAACCCCTGTGCGTGTGCTGGAAGTTCACGATTGGAGCAAGACCCGAGCACCATTTCTAGTAGCTTCCTTGCAAACTATAGTTCATTAAAACTTAGGTTTTCAAGATTACCACATAAAAGGTGGACCATCGAGCAATAAGATCAACAGCACCACTGGATTGTTTGGTGGGACCATCAAAAATGAGTTTGACTGACCCTGCGGGAGGCCGGCCTCCACTTTACTTGCTTCTCCACCTTCTTAATCTCTGTATCGTTAAGGAGGGAGTGGACTTTATACACATTGACACCTTCAATCCGGTAATCAGGGTCAAGTCCTTTTCCTTGCCTTCTTAATGGATATGCCACTATCTCCATTATGAGGTTGTTTGTTTCGACATAAAACAGTACATGTAAGAAAATAATTCATTTTACACTGTTTTTGGTTGTTCATATGATGTAAAATAGTGTAAATCAAAATCTTGTCTGGACTTTGTCTATCTACTTGGCAGGCCCATTTCCATGTTTCAGTTTACGGAGAAGACCCACTATAAATCAAAACAAGAATATTTTAGCATTCTCTCAGTTCGTTTTTATAGACAACCAAACAAATGTCTTCCGACTCTAAAATCATAAAATTTCACTTATTTTAAAACCGGTGATTTGAATGATGAATTACAGAGTTTTTTTTTTTCATTTCATTTGTTACACCTATTGGGACTCATTAGATGTATAAAAAGTAAGTTTTATAAGAACTATGTAATCGAGTGATCAAATAGCGCCTACATGTTGTAAAGAGAGATAAAAATGTATATTATAACATTCCTCCCATAGAATAGATGTGGATTAAACTAAAGGATAAGTTCATATTTACCGCTCTTATATTCTAAATTTCAAAAATGTCATGTCTACTTTCATATTATCATATATATCATTACAAGAGAACATATCTCTCAAATATGTCATTTCAGTGGCATATATACAAGATTTATACATATCAAATATAGACAATTTCAAAATATTATATGTACTAAGATGATATATAGGATAACATATAAATAAATATGACAATCTTAAAATGTCACATACAAGAGTGGATGAATGAAATTATCCCATAAATTAAAAAATAGGATCCTCTTAGTCTGAAGATTGGACAAACGAAGCCCAATTACTCCAGAGAAGTTAAGCGGCCTGAGCCTGCCAGTGTTGAGGGGAGGGCTTTTCACCTAAGAAGGGACCTTCTAAGTACACGTTTGAATTGGACTCGTGCACTTAGAAGATCAAATTATTTTTAGGGAAAATGTCTAAAAGGGGCAAACAAATTTTCAAAATATCTAATAGGGGCACAATAAGCTTAACATATCTAAAAAAGACATCCCTTCTAAAGTTTGTATCTGAATGGGACAAAAGTTATTTTTTTCTACCATACTACCTAAAATGCCCTCAATTGTTTTACAAATAGATTGTTCTAATATATGATCCATATATTATGACTTTAGTATCTATGATTAAAAAAAGTATCTAAATGGTGCCCTTGCTATTCTTTAATTACCTAAAAGGACACTAATACTAGAAACTATCAACAAAACTCATTCCTCTAAAATTTAAAGTTGAGCAGAGGGTCCTAAATGTTTATAATTAATAAAAGGAAATATGTAAAAATAATATGTAATAACATTAATATTGAATTTTATTCAATGCATAAAATAAACATAATCATACCAATAATTATCCATAATTAATTTTTTGCCATTAGTTCAAGATAGCCAATTCTTATATAATTAACAAAATTTAGGACAAAGTATTTGTAAAATGATTGAGGGTATTTTGGATAGTAGATTCAAAAAATAATAGCTTTGGCCCCATATAGATACAAAATTTAGAAGGATTACCCTTTTTAGATATTTTGAATTTATAGTATCTCTAATGGACATTTTGAAAGTTTTTTTGCCCTTTTCCGTAGTCTTCCCTTCTCTTTACCTCCCTACATTGACCAGTCATGGATCCCATTTCATAAGCTAATGTGCCGTTATGATACCTCTCACTACAATAAATAGAGCTGTTGAAGCATGAGGAGTACGTATTTCGTTACAGGCCAGCCTACAAAGTGAAGAGATCACCTCCAAATCATGTGATGGCTACTAAATTATTGCCCATCGGCTAGGCCTCTCAATGGGCCGGGCTCGATCATGGTCCCCCGTGGGCCGGGTTTATAAGAGCTTAGCCCGCCCCGGCCTGGCCCGCACCTTTTTCTTAGGGCTGTCAACGGAGCGAATACGGAGCGGATACCACAATATCCGACTCCACTCCGTTTAATATTATCCGAATATCCGACTCCTGATACTATCCGACGGATAATAATTTTTTATATCCGAATTCGATTCTGCCGGATAGTATCCGAATTCGGATAATAATTCGAATACTTAAATATTTCAACTTTGTCTTGTAATTTAATGACTTGTAAATTTTATTTTTTGCATAGTCTATGAATATCATAGATTTAAATTAATACATATTCAAGTTATAAATATCTAGATAAATTTAAATAATTTGAATGATTCATTAAATATATCTTAGATAATAACAAATGCTTAAATAATTTATCTAAATTAGTCAAATCACTAAAAATAAAAAATAAAAAAATCACAAGAAACTTCATTATTATCGCTCAACATGTCTTAAGCATACTTCAAATATTGAATTACCATTTATTTAAACATATAAATATCATTAAAATTAAAATAACTTATTAAAATACATAATCGGTCAGATAATAATCGGAGCGGATATCTATTTTCCGTTTCCGCTTCGAATGTTAATCGGATAATTAAACGGATATTCGGATATGTCCGCCGGATATCTTAATCGGATAAATATCCGACTAATTGGATGCGGATACGAATCGGAGTCGGATATTATCCGGATCCGTTGACAGCCCTACTAGTTTTTCTTGCTCAGCCTGACCCGGCCTACGGCCCCAGTAAAGACTGCACCTTGTTAAAAGCAAACAGTATGAGTGGGGTCCACTGCCATAGCTTTTTGCAGTGAGAAATGAACAGTTGGCGAATATCTCAACTTGTTGTAGGGCTGGCCCGCGGGCTTTAGATCCGGCCCGTCGGCTGTACTCGAGCCAACCCTCTCAGCCCGACTTGACCCGTGGATGTAAAAATGAAGACTCGATTAGCATGGGTCATTGATTAAATACAAATAATTCCTTGTCTCTAATTCAAGCTCGGAGGTTGCGGAAGGTTACTCACCCAATGGGGGGTTACACATATTTATAGAGGGACAATCCCCAACAACCCTCTCTCTAATCTGACTCCTAGTCAATCCCTCCTGTAGGCAATTGGAATCTAAGTCCGACTTCTACCCAATGCCGTCTGAGTCCCTACCGGACTCTTACTTGTGGCATTCCGAATCCATCCCAGATTCAAAGCCACTGCATAACATTTTCTACTTTGACTTGAATCCACAAGCCGTCCTGAAGAATAACCCCACGCTGAATTCACAACATGTCCGTCCACTAGCTCTACCAGCATGGCCCGCATCCTATATCCGGATGCTCGCACCCCACTCGAGTGCCCCGTACAGCTCAACACCATTGCGTGGCTCGATGTGGCTCCATCGCTCCTAGTCGAGATGAGAGACCTCTGTCACCATCGATATCTAAAGTAAAAGTGACTTGCTTTCTCTGCGCTCCACCATCGACAAGTTGAACCCGCTACCGATCCATACTACTTGCCTAGGACACACTTGGTCGAGCCATACCTGTGTTGACCCTCCCTACCAGCCTATACATGCCATTCGTTATCAGTCCCCGTAGTACAACCTGTCTTCCTCTGCAAATCCTGAGAGCTCCACCTTCAAGAGTGCATTAGTAACTTCTTGAACATAATACTCCCAACAAGATTAGGTTCTTCTTTAGATCTGGCATATGTTAGACCTTCGTTAAAGTTAACACTGCCCCATCGAACATGTGAACCTGCACTGATCTCACTCTGTCAACCATGTAAATCGCACCATTTGCCAACTGGATCGAACTACTATCACATACTTGATACTTGGTGAGCTTCTTCCTATCCGCAGATAAATGAGCTAAACAACTAGAATCTAAAATTCGACTAGAATCTCCCTCACCTGCAGATGTCGCGCACAAGACCTTGGAGTATTTTTCATTGTTGTCTTCAACACCTGCCTCGACTGATGAGGCTTCTATCTTCTCTTTCCCTTTTTCCTTCTGCAGCTTTTCATTCTCCTTACGCCTTACACAGTCTCTTTTTATATGGCTTTCTTGGTCACAACAGTAACGCGTCCGAGGAGCCCATGACTTAGAGCGACCCTTGCTTCTTCTAAAACCTTGCTTCTCATTAGATCTCCCCCGATGTCTACCTGCAATCAAAGCATCACTTCCACCTGATGCCCCTTTGCCATTGCTCTTATGTTGCTACTTGTTCATGACCAACGAAGTGACCGCATCATCTAAGCTGAGAGTATCCTTCTCGAACAATAGTGTGGTCACTATGTGATCATATGACGTAGGCAGTAATGCCAACTAGAGAAGTGCCTTGTCCTCTTCATCGATCTTCACGTCTAAGACAAGTACCTTCGTTAGGATCCTGCTCAACTCATTCAGATGATCCTCCAGTCGTGCTCCCTTTGACATCCTCAAGCCATATAACTTCTTCTTGAGAAATAACTAGTTTATCAACAACTTAGACTTGTACTTCCTCTCCAACTTCTCTCATACTTCTATTGGATCATCCAAGCTGATCACCTGTTGAAGCATATTGTCCGACAAGAATAGCTGTATTGTACTATGCACCATCTCCCACATATCCTGCCATGCTACGATTGTCAACTTCTCGGACTTTTGAGACTTCCTGTTGAGAGCCTTCACCAATCTCTCTCGCATCAAGATGTTCTTCACACGCAGTTGCAGTTGCCGCTGCTCTTCGTCCTTCCGGTGAGTCTTCCTATGCAACCTCATCCCAACCTAGCTCTGATACCACGTGTGGAATCTAGGATCTGGAGACGACCAAACAGCACACACACTCACACAGAGAGAGAGAGAACGAGATTAGAGAAGCCAGATCTAATTACGAAGAATAAAATTCTGCACACTTTTCTCCGGTGGCTTTGTTCATACACCCAACGTCACGGTCGTGAGCCGCCCATTAGGGGATTACATATATTTATAAAAGGACAACCCCCGACAACCCTTTCTCTAATCCGAGTTTTAATCGGATCCCTCCCATGGGCAACATGAGTCTAAATCCGACTCCTATCCCATGCCGTCCGAGTTCCTACCAAACTCTTCCTTGTGGCAGTGCGAATCCATCCCGGATTCAAAGCCCCCGCACAACAAATTTTTATTGGGGAGGCCTGGTAAGAAAAGTTGTTATAGAAGGTGACGCTTTCAATATCGTAAACGCTATCTTGGGGCGCAAATTGTCTACATGGTCATGTAGGCCAATCACTGAAGAGTGCTCTGCCCTATTTAATAATGCTTCCATGATTATCTGGTTTGTGCCTGGTATGTATAATTCTTTAGCTCATAATGTTACTAAATTTGCTCTTACAGCAAAACTGGAATCTGAGTAGACATTCCCTCCAATTCCCTCTGCCCTGCATCAGCTACTTTCAGTTCTTGTTTTCCCAGTTTGAATGAAGAGTAATTAAAAAAGAAAAGTTTAAATGAAGGGAACTAGACTCCAATTTTTCTTCCCCCACAAAAAAAAGGAGAGCCGCTTGATGCACACCTGTGCGGGCGGAGTCTGGATCATCTCAGTACCAAATTAGATTGGACTCCAGCCGTAATCAGTCTTAAGATGCCACGTGATAATATTTAAGTGTTCTATATAGTATTTGAAATCTGCTGAATCTAAAATAAAAAAAAAGTTACACATAACGTCCTGTGACTGGTTAGTGCTGGAGCCCAATCCAAACTTAGTACTCAGACGATCCCAACTCGCGCGGGCGGGCTGATAGGCGCGCGTCTCCTTCCAAACCCCACTTCAAGCCCGTGTCCTGCCTTGCCGTCAAGAAAACGGGTCTCTTCTTATATATATATCAGGCGGCGACGAGGGCAGAATCGTGGTGTTCCATCCTTGCTCTCCTGGACTCCTGCTCAGAGAGGACTCATCTTGCAGGGTTTTGCACCAGGTCCCGGCGCATGAGCTCCCCTTGACGGCAGTGGCTGCCGGGACCGGCGGGTGCAGTTCCACTGTGGTCTCGAGCTCTCTGGACCGCACCAGCAAGATCTGGAGGCTGGCGGACGGCGCCCACCTGCGGACGGTGCAGCTGCCGTGCGCGGTGTGGTCCGTCGTTTCGGACGCCACCGACTCGGGGCTGCTCGCCTGGGAGTCCGACGGGCGTGTGTATGTGACACAGCTGAACAGGGGCGGGTTCAGCATGGATCCGGACCCCACTGGATTATTGGATTCTTTTATAGGGAATTTGGGCCAGAGATCCAGTGATCCTGCTGACCCGCTCAACTCAGTAATCCAAGACTTCTCATCCTCTAATTTGTCCTGCAGTGCCTAATTTAGATGACTCTACTGTGCGTCCGCCACTGCAGCTGAGGAGAGGAGGCGAGGGGACCCTGCAGCGCCGGAGATGGCGGTGTTGGTTGCAGAACAAGAGCATGGCGAGGCGGTGACGGCGGTGGCGATGGCGTACGTACGGCGGTCGGAGCCTCGTCTCAGCCTCCTAGGATTGCGTGATCCGGGTTTGGGAGGTGGAGACCGGGACGATCTGCCATGACTGTGGGAGCATCTGCGACCTCGTGAAGGGCAAAGGTGGCTGGCGGGCGGAGAGGCCGAGGCTCCTACTGAGGGAGGCGTGAGAATGGAGACCGGCGCTTGGACCCTCCCAGTGTGAAGTTTATCATGGTGAACTCGATCCGTTTGGTTGCTAGGTTTGATCTCTTTGTGGTCAGTTCCCACATTGACGAGCCATGCTGCGCAAGGAACCAGTGTTGATACAAAATCCTACTGCTTGGCGGGTGCTTATTTTAATCTTTGCACATGTTCGACTTATCTCCTTTTTTTTCCGTTTCAATTCACTTCGTTACTACATGTTCTTTGGTGGGAATGGAACCATAATAAGGAAAGGTCAGACAGGAGGAGCATTTTGTTACTAATAGAGATCTTTTAAGTACAAAGTTAGATTGAACCCAGTGAGTACAGAGAAGAAAAAATTTACAAAAAGTTGTGCACTACTTTTTCCGTTCCCAACTAGAGTTGAATTTGAAAATTTCCTCTCCTCTCTCTCTGCATTAATTTTAAGTCCCAACCAAATCTACACTGGACTCCTTTCTTACATATTAGTGAGAAGACAGTGATGAAGGTGTGTCTATCTTTTGTTGGGTAGCTACTTACGAAGGTAACGGCCTTTGTACTTTGTAGAATAAAAGAATCCATTTTATGCACTATGTTATTATATAGTGACTAAAACCTACCTTTACAGAATAAAACAGCACACTTTGATCAGTATGTTAAAGTACAAGTGTATTTTCCACATAAACAAAGGTTTGGCACCGGTGATTAAATATAGTGTTTTATCTTATTTAATAATATTCTGTGACAAATCAAACGGCAAAGACTTGTATCAAATAGTATACTTTTCCAAACCGGACCGTTGCCTGGTAGTTTTAACTATTAAACTACATCCTCCACAAGATGGACGTAGATGAGCAGATATTATACTATGTCAAAGAGAAGAGTATAAATTAGCAGACGTTGGGTGCGTAACACAAGGGCTCTCCTTCCTGCGAGGTCCATTGCGAGCGCCGGGCCCATGGTCCAGAGTCGCAAGGGTCCTCCAAACTTTATTTTTAGAGTCTGCATATTTGATTGAAGGGCCACGGCTTCGAGTTCAAACATCGAATATCCAAGTCACACACAAGATGTAATCCGCTTGAGTTGTCAAAAGAACAGCAGAAAAGGCTTCGGTATAACTGCAGTAAAAATTCCACTAACAACAGTACTGTTTCTTCAAAGAAAAATTATATCAATTTAAGCAACACTAATTGTCTGAAACATCACATGACAACAACCTATAACTAAGACTCTAACGAACAAATGGGAAGCCTAAACCTTCTAGACTAATAAAGAAGCAGCTGAAGCAATCACAATGGCTGCCATTACAACAGAAAGATCAATCCCATGCTTGAAGGAAGAACTCGGCCTTGGCGACGCCGAAGGGCCAGGTCCCCAACCGGAGCCCGAGCCTCCGCCAGGGGCGGGCGCCGGCTGTGTGCTCATGGAGAGGGGGTGCACCATCACACGAATGACGAGCTTCTGGCCGGCGTTGCAGTGCCCCGGTTGCCCGCTGATGAAGTAGAAGAAGCCGAAGCGGTCGAACGTGAAGGTAGTGTTGTGGTCTTCAAATTTCCGGATCGGGTTGGTGAGGTTGCAATTGCCGTACTCGTCGTAGTCCACCACCAGCACCGAGTCGTTCTCGTACTGGAAATCTGCATGCAAAAAATTAATAAGTAGAAAACATACATATAGGGAGGTCCCAAGGACCGAGATGGCCATGCAGGCTCAAGCGCTAGAAATCAGAGAGGAGAGGAGAAAATAGGAGAACTTACAGACGCTGTCACCAACGTGGAACCTGTTCCTCCCCGCCCACTCGTTGTAGGTCTCGGTCTCGTTCCCCGTGGGCTCGTGCCAGCCCCTCCCTCCCCCGACCCTGAACTCCAGTGCAGAGACACTAGTGGAGGTGAGTGCAACGCAGGCCAGGAAGGAGAGGGCAAGGAGCCAACAAGATGCTCTTCTGTGCACAAGAGCTGCCATTTGGGCTTGTGATCAGAGGAGACAGAACAGATGGGGAGCACAAGCTAGTTAGAGCGACGCCGGGGGATGGGAAGGAGCCAAGCGCTTGGGAGTGGAGTGGGGCGACAGCTTCCTTGGTTAGTAGAGTGACGAGTGAAGAGGAAACGGAGGAGAAAGGGAAGGGTGGTGGGGTTTAAATGGACGGAGTGCGGTGGTGGGGGAGTGGGGAAAGGTGGTTGTTCAAGGGCAGTTGTCTTTGACTGAGACGGAGTAGAAGGTCAAAGAAGACGAGGTGGCGAGGTGGGGCCGGACGTGGGCCGTGGGGGTTGTGGCCGGTTGCGAAGATGTTGGCGTGGACTGGCTCAAGTGAGACTGGTTTGCTTGGCTTGGTCAACCTGGTTGGACGTGGGTTAATCCCCAAAACGTGCTAGACATGTGCTCTCTCTCTCTCTCTCTCTCTCTCTCTCTCTAAATTGGTCATTCATCAGAAGGTTTCTTGGCTCCAATTTAGTAGAACCCGTCCAAATTAAAATTCTTAATAAAATTAGTTTTTGATAGATTGTACTTGATTAGAGCTAATGAATTCTCTTAGTAGTGGGAAACCTAATTTAGCTTATAACATGATCTCATATGCAAGCCAGCTAATTTGCAGACTGGGGTTGAGTGGATGCCACGGTCTACTATAATGATGGAGCTCCAAATGAACTTGAAATTGCAAGAAAGGATGCCTTACAATGTTATCGATTTGGATGTCTCTTACGTTATTTAAAAAAAGAAAAGGTTCCCACAATCTCAAGTTCATCTAAAATACTCCCGAAAAGACACTTGTAGAGAGTTTGACAAAAAAAAATTCCTTTTTTAACTAGAGATTTGAGGTTTTTATATGGTAGGCTTGTAGAGGAATATTTGTCTTATATAATTAATTTCTAAAAGTATGTCCTACTGTTCTTCCTTTTTCTTCAAGTCTCCATAGAAGATCATCTAGCCTTGTAAAATGGTGAAAATTTCTAGCCTATGTTGCACGTCTCGTGTACCCGAATATTCCATCTAAGCTTCCGTAGCTTCCGTATAAATTAATTAATCAGAGAAAAGGGCATGTGCGTATGACCTGAGACCTCCCATTTGCAAGGGAGGTGGGTGAACCAACTGCACTAGGCAGCTGGTTCGCCCCCAGTGGCACTTGTTTCATCTTCAAGTCACATGAAAACATTTTTGTTTTTTTGAACGAATAGATTAGTAACAACGGGGAGAGGAATACTTATCTAAGGCCCAGATCCAAAACTTGGCATTTGGCCCGATTAAGCGTTGGAAGAAAAAAGTCATGAAAACGTTGTTTCCTGACAAGTTGGACCAAGACATTTATTTTCATGAATAGTTATTTGGTCAATTTACGTGCAAATGACCCCGAAGTGTAATTCAGTTGATCTCCGGGACTTTTTTTTTTTTAAATACTTTGACATCCTCCAAGTGTTTTTTGGTGCATTGTAAAATGCCATAAAATATAATAAATAATCACAAAATAGTATTTTTCTTTGTATTTAGAATATTGTAAATTAGTTTATGATACTTTTTCCTACCTTTGGTGTCATAAATTATCGTATTTCAACATTGGTTGACTTTGTTTTAGCTGATTTTAGTTTTTAGTATAGAATCACCGTAAACTAAAACCACTGATTTCAAATCAGTGATTTTGAAATTAAAGATTTTATTTCCGTTGGTTTTAAAATTAGTGATTTTAAAATCAAAATTTTGCAACATTTTACCATGCAGCAAACAAGCCTAAATGTGTCTAAATGACTTTTTCTGTAGGTGACCTTTTTTTAAGAATCGTGTTGGAAATTATAATGTGATAGAGATTTTTTTTCACTTTCTTTGCATTATACCGAGTAAATTCGTACAGAAACCCATTGAATATATAGGAGTACTCCTTGTGAGTGGGTAAAATACTGAGCTATTTTGACCGTACGTCTTTGTTTTAGAATATGGTTGTAGGAAATATTGAGGTACTAAAAGCAGTGTGGGGATAACTGAGAAATATTTATTCAGGAATCCTATCATTTTGAATTTAGGATGATGATTTTGATAGTTATTGGATGGTTTAGACCAGCGGTGGACCGTTAATACATCCAGGGGATAAGGACTCGACATCTAAAAAAAATATGCAAATCTAGAGAGTCACAAAATTTTTTAGTATCTGTAAATAACGTAATGAGATATATTACCAATTATTTATACTTCATCAGTATCACAATCAAACATAAGTTTTGAGAATTCATGAAACATATTACTTTTAGTAATTTGACGAAGACAAAAAATAATAATAAAAAAAATAATTAGGGCTGTCAACGGTAATCCGATTATTTGATCCCTTATCGAAAATAATATTCGTTTTCGATAAAAAATATCCGTCCGATAGTTATCAGAATCGAAAACGGGTATTTCCGATAAGCTATTGGAATCGGAAACACCTGTTTCCGTATCCGCTTTCTGATTTTTTTATTTCGATTATTATTAAAGATTTTTAAATGTAATTTTATAGATATATAGTTACATTCATTATGTTTTAATCTTATTGATCATTATCTAATATACTAAGGCGTATTGAATATATTTATGTCCCATTCTATATATTTTAAATAAATTAATAAAAAAATTAGCAATTTTTGATAATTATCAAAAATAATATCCAATTATGATATTGGAATCGAAAACAAATCGGAAACGGAAAATGAATTTTTCGATTTTATCGGAAACGGAAACTGAAAATGTACTTTCTAATTTTATCGGAATCGAAAATAAAAACATGTTATCATTTTCGGAATCGAAAAACGGAACACCTATTTCAGTATTTGTATCCTACTCGCTTACGGCCCTAAAAATAATAAACAAGAACATGAAACAGAGGATTCCATCTCTTTCACCGTATGCATGTAACGTGTGGGTGACATTCCTGAGGGATTTACTTCTTTTTTTGGGTTTGGGGTTCAGATTTGCTTCTTACCGCAGACTATAGTATAGATGGAGAGAGTGGGGAGGGAGGGAAAGTATGGGTAGAGAGTTTCTCCTATTTATTTCTTAACAATTATAAACCAATTAATTAAAAATAATATTTTAAGTACTAATAAGAAAGAACTCAGAGAGGGAGAGAGAAAATGCCGAACATCTTACGGGGCTTAGTTACGAGGAGCTCATGTGATTATTTTCTAGATATACGGGGTTTTAGAGAAACCTCTTTAAAAAAGGTTTAAACTTATGGGGTGAGACCAGGCCAATCCCCGTTTGCACCCATAGAACACTTTATAAGATATAGAATATCATATTGATGAGGCAGAATCCGATTCGGCCCATTAAAATAAGCCCAAATCCAGTTCAGCCCAGCAGCAGCAGTAGAAGACTTTTAGGAAGCCTTCGGCCCACCAGCGGCCCAACAGCCCTCGGCCCGTAAGCGGCACCGTTGCTCCCGGCCCAACAGGTTTCAGCCCGTCAGCGGCCCACCAGCCTACGGCCCGTGAGCAGCGCAGTAGCTCCAGGCCCAGCAGGCTTCGGCCCATCAGCGGCCCAACCCCCTTCGGCCCGACAAGCCGTGTCCGGCCCACTCCGGTGGAAGACTAGGCACTATGGCGGTTTACCAGTAAGCCCGGACATAGTCCTATATCGGCTATCACCGTTAACCATCCTCTATTCTCTGCTATAAATACACCGCTATTTATTGCCAAAGGTGTGTCTGCTGGACCCCCCAAGGACTATAGTCCAAAAAGCATTAAAGCTGCTCTTTGCCTTCTGAATCGAATCTTCTTCAGAAGCTAACTTAACCGTCGGAGGGGGTTCCTAAGGGCCGAAGTCCGGGACTCCTGCTGACCGGTTTCTTCTTCTTCTTTCCCTCCTGCAGGGGCTCGGTTCGAATCATCGCCGACCTCCCCGAGTCGGTCTTGGCCGCCGACCTCGGACTTCTCCCATCGGTCTCGACGCCGTGCGCCGGCTGCCTTTCGACCGAAGGAAACGGTTTCGCGCCACTCGGAAAAGCTTCGGCCCCATATCCCGAAGACAAGCCTGCCTCCGACCGAGCCACCCTCGGCCTCGGACCTTCGGCTTCGCCTCTGCCTCCGTCGCCTTCCGAATCTCCTGTCGGTCCTCTTTTACCGATCCGACCCAGCTCCGGATCCATCAACTTCGGATTCCAGCTTCGGAATCCGGTCGTGATAGTTTCGGCTACATCACATATTAAATAAGTTTTTTCATGAATAGAATTAGGGCTGTAAACGAGTAGGATACGGTTACAGAAACAAGTGTTTCCATTTTTCGATTATGATAAGAATAGCTTATTTTCATTTTCGATTCCGATAAGATCGGAAAGTGCATTATCTGTTTCCGTTTCCGATAAAATTGGAAAGTTTATTTTCCGTTTCTGATTTGTTTCCGATTCCGATGTCAGAATCAGATATTATTATCGATAATTATGAAAATTATTGATTTCTTGATTTATTTGTTTAAAACATATAAAATGCAACTTAAATATAACCAATACGTCTTAGTATATTAGATAATGATTAATTATATTAGATAATAATTAATAAGATTAAAATAATCTTAAGGTTAGTATTATTCTTAATGATAAATTTAATAACAATCGGAATCGGAAATCGAAAAGCGGATACGGAAACAGGAGTTTCTGTTTTCGATTCCGATAGTTTATCGGAAATATCCGATTCTGATTCTGATAGATATCGGACGGATATTTTTTATCGGAAACGGATATTTTTTTTGGGTAACGGATCGAAAAATCGGATAATCGGGTTTCCGTTGACAGCCCTAAATAGAATGATTATGTGAATATTTAAAACTGTTTACCAAAAAAATATATAAATAAAAAGGTTTGCAAGAAAATATTTTCAGAAGTACTATAGATATTGTTTTTATTTTTCTTGTAAATTTATCTTCTAAGAAAATATTTTCGTTAGAAGAATATGTTTTAGGTGAAATCAAACGCATCTTAATGTAAGAATCCGGTTAATGCATTAACATTGGAGTTGTCTCATTCTGGATCATATTAAACTAGATAGGTTTTGATTTTTAATTGAAATGGATTGGTGGGTAACTATGAATCTATATAATGTTCATGCGTATATAGCACGTTCAAGTCGACTGAGAACAGAAGAATTAAAAAGATCTTTTTGCAATTATCACTAAAGAATCTTGTATATATAAAAAATATCCTATAATATATATAACTATAAGACCTCCTATATCATCATTGTATAATTAACGAACCCACTATGATTAAGATAGCCAAACATCTTGTAAAATACATATATAAAAAGAAACCTTCTATATAATCATTGTGTACCTAGAGAATCCCTATCACAAAGTCTATCATCACTCGTATCACTTACTAAATTCAGATATTATAGAATAAAAAGTTTTCTGGATGTTTGGTTGCATTGTAATGATACTTTTTCTTTTCTAAAGGTATATTTTTATAGAAAAAACTCTTATAATTGGGTGTTTGGTAGCTTACCTGTTCACAAAACCATGATAAAAAATAAAACAGATATCAGTCTATTTTCTTTTCTATCATGATGCCCCCATGTCATAAGCATGATTAGATCAGTGGGGTTATGGACTGGATCATGTGAACTTTTGAATTGAGTCAGTGAGGTCTCGGACTAGATCAATAGGGTTCAGATTAGACTGCATTAAATTGAACCAATATATTTGGCAAAAGTCAATGAGGTCCCAAGACCCATTGCATTAATGCTGGATCCGCCACTGCATGCTCTGCTGCTTTGAAGGGAGAACATCTCCTTGTGTTGTGGCTGCTGGTGAAGGGTCAAGGGGGATCTGCTATCTATACAATGGCAACAAATTGATGGTGATGGTGATGGTGGTGGTGGACGGCATCAGCATGGTCCATGGAAGTGAGACGCTAGAGGAGGAGCTTGATCTGGTTGCAGATGAAGATAGTCTTGTAGGAGAGGTTGAGCTCTAGCTTGGCCTCCACCTGCTGCCCGACGCCATTAACAATGGCAGAGGTGAGGATGCTGTTGGAGTCGGATTGGCAGAGAAGGGAATCCACACAACAAGAAATTAGGTCAGACAACATGGCCGCCCCACCACCATCTTGATGGTCACCAGCTGCTATGCGTATATTGTGCAGGTGAATGCTGCCTAGTTCTCACTCTATCTGTCTGAACATGACCATATAGATGAATTGTTTGACAAAAGGCTCGCGTAGGATTTAACTTCATTCATCTCCTCCGAGAGAATATTTGAACACAACCACACGTAGATGAGTCATTTGATAAAATACTTAACCAGGGTTCTCACTTGCTTCTTCTTCATATTCCAGATATATTAGAATATTCTTATCTAGCCATGAATCACATTGTGTTTGTACAATGATTAGAATTTTTGTAGCTGTGTGGTTGACACTTAACCAGTGCATGTTATGAATAAAAAAAACACTTACTAGTGTTACATGCACAAGGCATCTCCAAAGTGGTACTTTGATAATAAAAAAATCGCTTCATGTTTTTTTTTTCAAATGTAAATGAGCCATTCCACTTCAAATGTATACAATATGACTTTTATGCCTTTCATCATAAATGTCTAAAAAGGATCCTTAATTCTCTTTAATTACCAAAAGCCACACTGATGTCTCAAAATATCAAGGAAAATCAATTCTTTAAATTTGATATTATAACCCCGGTCCAAAAGATATCGAACTGCTCCGAGTTCGCTCCCTTGGCTCGATGTATTACTGGTTCATGATCAAGTATGTGACTAGTTGTTTAGGAATAATTAGTGAATTTTTTTAAAAAAATCACAAGTAAAGACCATTCAATAATTGTCCGGCTCATTCATACACTGCCCAACTAAATAAATTATCATTAATAATTAATTACAAGGATCAAAAGAGACTAGTCACAAGTCAGATACCAACACATGTCTAAAACACAAAATCTAAATACAAATTGTACAATCTAAATACAAATTGTACCGCCTTAATCTATATTGCATTGGCCACCATGCATCTATTGCTCTAATCCACAAATTAAATTACCTACACCTAGAAAAAGGCTAATTAAGTCTTCAAAGAAAACTCAGTAGGGAGCCCATGTCCTTGGAAGACCACAAAAACCACTATGATGAAATTACAATATATATTGCAAGATAAATAAGCAATTATACAATAATCCAATGTCCACTAATGAGGATTAAAAACTCATTGTGCCATCTTAAGAATCATAAGTTAAGGTCACCGATGGATCCCAAGAAGTCATCTCATATGGTACGACACAACCTTTACATCTCTAGCCCTTCCGATATAGTACTACTGTGTGGTCGAACGCATTATTTTGACTCTATACCTACGTTGAAAAAAATAATAAAATTCACCATAAGTTTTTAAATATTTAATTATCTCCTTTATGTTGTTTTCATCTCTTGAGACTTTATTTTCACCATCCGATCATATCTAATCTTGAAATTCAATCACAACTATCCATTGGGTATTTGCAAATTCTAATTCTAAAACATTATGAAAAAATAGTCAAAAAATAAACAAATTATCAGATTACCCTTAAGGTTCTTCTCATCTCCTGGAGTTTTAGGATTAATCAACGATTTCCTTGCACAAGATTGAAGGGTTACAATCAATTCGGATATGAGAAAATTAAACTCCAATAGACAAAAATTATCTTAGGAGATAATTAAATATTTAAAAATTTATGATAATTTTTATTTTATTTTTAATATGGGAAGAAGGCATTTGGACAGTGCAGTCAAACAGTACGGAGCGTGCGATATATATATATATATATATATATATAAGAGTGAGAGGGAGAGTTGGGAGAGAGTCAAAGAAGAAGAGAGATGGAGAGGATCGGATGCCAGCCTTTACCTTTATATGTCTTACTGAATTTGCAATTCTACCCCCAATACTCACATAATTAAACTCTCCAATATCCACGAATCAAGCCCAATAGCACTTGTTTGGATCCAAATTCTAACCCACTAATTAAAATCATTTAAAAAGTTACTTATTAACTAACTCCAAATACTTTTAAGTGGGACAAGCCTACTTAAAAAAATAAAACCGGGCCAAAATACACATTAAGTCACATTTCACCCATCTAATCAGACACAAATCACATACAATTCATCACAAAAGTCAAAATCATTTAATCTAAAATTAAACTAGGTTCATGATTTTAAGCCGCTTCAATTGCAACCAAATTTGGTTAAAGCCAGAGCTAGAGAGTCTGAGTATTACAGATATCTAAAAACAGACCTTTAATTTTTTATAATTTTTGAAAGAGGCAAAGGTCACCCATGACTTTTTTTCTTCTAAAAAGAGTATGACTAAATAATAAAAGAGAGAATATTAGATCAAGACATGTAGTAATGGAGATATTCAATGTCATTCAAAAAATTATATATCGAGTGATTTAGTGGAGTCTAGACTAGTAGCACCATTATATGAACTAATGATCAAAAGTCAATTTATGAATAATTACTAGTATGGTTATGCTTCACTAGCTACTCTTTAATTTAACCTAACTAAAACCATGGGCAAAAAGTTGCGATGAACACAAACTGGAATAAAGTAGGAGCTCCAAAAGAAAGAATGGGTACGATTGCAATTTTTTACTTTACTTTTTTTTTTTTTTTCAACTCGTCATTTATATTCTACTTAATTTTATCGGCGCAAATTTCTTAAAAAGTAGAAACTTCTAGCTTTTTCAGATTCGGAAATTTTCGACCATAAGAGATAAGCCAACAGGATCAAATTAAGAAAAAGCACAAACCACAGAGAAAAAGGAGGTTCATTAGACTAGAGTATATATATATATATATATATATATATATTATTAGGGACAATTAATCCCCCTGGAGAAGCCGATCCTGCCTGCGCGGACATCGTAGATCACCTCTACCCCACGCTGCTGGATGTTCCCGATGATCGCGTTTCCGCCGTTTTCTGCGGGCGCGAACCCCAGGCATAGCATAGTGCCGTAAAAAATGTAGAAGATCTGCGGAGGCCGGAGCGACAAGTCGGCACCACTGAAGTGGAGTGTGATCTGGGGAAACACCAAGTCCGTCGCGTTGTTTTGGATGGCGTAGCAGGTGTCTAAATTGCCGATCGCTGGAACCATTCGGTATCGACTCGTGGCGCTGCGAACGGCATCCCTGAGCATTCTGTACGCCTCTGCAGGGAAACGGCTCACGACGGTCCCGGAGTCGATGAAGGTGCCAACGCTCTGGAAGACCGACGGCGAAATCCGCAGCCGCCGTGATCCAACACTGATTCCAAGCAGGTCGAGGAAGTACAGGCCCGTGTAGGTGTAGCCGTGCGGGCCGGGGCGCATGGGCGTGTATGACGGCGACGGGGCCCCGCTGGGGCCGAGGACCAGGTACCCATTGCGGCTGGAAAGACTCGGTAGACAGTAGGAGAAGACATTTCCGAACCTACGTGATGTCTGAAATGCCAGCGAGTGGAACTCACGACCGAGACCAATCACGCCGGCCGCTCCAACGAAGTGCCCTTGGGTGGCTTGCGTGCAGCCGAACACGAAGTTGGGGATCTGCACGCTGTCATCACCAATCGTAAGGCTCTCCGTGGCGAGGAACCCGGCGGTGACCGATGAGTCGCCGTAGAGAATGTGGTAGGTGCAAGTGTTGCCAGCGTGACCTCTTTGCGAACGGGGGAGTTCGGCGCACGCCGCTTCGTTGTAGGTGACGTTGCGGTAGGAAGACGAGGCGAACGGGTCGAACATCGGTTCCAGCTGCAGGTAGGGCCTTGGGCAGGGCCTGCATTGCAGCCAGCACACATGGCTGCCGGTGTCGAGGACGGCGGTTTGCGACCTCCTGGGGGTGCCGATGCCGATGGTCACCACAAAGTTGGGGCTATCGAGGATGCGGCCATCACGTGCCGGAAGACGGACGCTGGCCTGCAGGGATTCTCGTAGAGCATCTTGCCCGCCGCTTGTGTTCCCCGTTGCATTGACGAGTCTGACCAGGTCTTGGAGGTATGCAACCCGCAGGGAATCCTGGCGGAGGATCTGGTCGTGGTCCGGCTGGCCATTGCCGGAAGGGGAGCAGGGTCCGTGGTTTTGGACAACCTTCATTAATTGCGTTGCCCGTGGGGACTGAAAGTGTCAAAAAAGTACTAGAACAGGCAAAAATATGGTTGTACTATCAGATATTCTTTGCAGATAACAATTTATTTAATTTGGAGAATATGTTATAATATTTTGCCAATGAGTCACCAGTATAACGGACGTTCGCTAGATGCATACCTTTCGATTCGATGCAGACGGTTGCTGGCATCAAGGTCTCCACTTTGACAACCCCAAAGCCCTGGTCACCTCCTCCATGAACCTTGCTACTGCTGGAACAGAAGAGTAGGAGTACTAACAGTAAGGAGAATGTGGGCAGAGTGGAAGCCATTGCGAATTGGCGATGACTACCTACTCTAGCTGCAGCGATCGATGATGCATGGATGGAGGAGATTTATTTATACATGTGAACTCCATGGCGTTATGGGAAGATCCTAAGCCATAATTCTATGGGAATCCTTGCGGCGCCGTTGGAGTTGGATAGCCTGCTGTATACCTATCAGTAGAACAACTGGAACAAGCTCCACCCTAAGAATGTATGTTCTTTAGCTGATTGTTGGGCAGCTGCAGAGTTATTATCTATCGCTTCCATCTGTTTCCTGGCTGGGAAAAGGGGAGCTAATCGTTGGTGCAGGGTGTGGCAATAGCGTAGAAGTTTTGATAAATAATGAGGTACGTGGAATTCTCCGCGTTTTGTCCACTCCACGGGATATCCTGCATGCGAAATCAAGAACAATTAATGCTATGGACGTGGGTGGGATTTGGGCATGCCAAAAGATCTCTTCTTTACTTTAAACTTGTTGTGAGCGAGGATGTTAGTTAAATTTTGGTAGACATATGAATACCCTCTTACAGAACTAAAAGACATTAATTTTCTTCAATTTTGATGTGCTAAAAATGAGCCAAGAAGATTCCTCATTGTTACGTGCAGAACAGTTGAAACGATCGCAGAGGGATTTACGTGAGTCTTGGTACCTCCTGGGGCCGCGGATTCCAGCCGTACGTGCACCTATATATCAAACGGTGCAAATTAACACCTTCAAGTTTGCCAAATAGCGTCCAAATGGAGCTTTCGAGAGTAGAGACGCGCGCCGTGTTCCTCTCGTTGTTGGAATCTCGTTTTGAATCACTAAATTTATTGTATACTAAAGCGGAAAAAAAAAGTCAAGAAGTAGAACAGGGTAAAAATATGGTTGTACTATAAGATATTCTTTGCAGATAACAAATTATTTAATTTGGAGAATATGTTATATTTAGGCAGCCAGAGTCACCTTCAGTTCACCAGATTCAAACCTTTCGATTCAATGCAGACGGTTGCGGGCATCAAGGTCTCCACTTTGACAACCTCAAAGCCCTGGTCACCTCCATGAACCTTGCTATTATTGCTGGAAAAAACGAAGAAAGAAAAAAAAAGAGTAGTAGTAACAACAAGGAGAATGGGGCAGGGCGGAAGCCATCATGCATAAATTTTGATAAATAATGATCCCTGGAATCCTCTACAGCACGTCCATTCCACAAGAGGAACTAGATCCTTTGGACCTATGTCTTTGGATCATTGTATGCCCATATACATATCAAAAGGAAGATGTAATAGTCATTAGTGTTGGGTTTTCCCTATTAATTGGTCCACTTGTAATTATTTGGACTACACAAATACACATTATTAGGTCTAATTAACATAATATGGTTATTGGACTTAACTCATAAGGAGTCTATTAAGATCCTGTAATGGATGATATCTATTTAACGTTAAACGGGATTGGTCCCTCCTCTCTATATAAGAAACCTATAGCTCATCATCAAATCATACGCATTAAGTGAGATAGAAAAAGGAAGCGTATGCGCGGACATCGACTTCGACGTCGTTTTCTTCCTCTCGTTAGAGATGGCTTCTACTGCAGGTATTTCTAAATCTCTAACAATTCGTTCCTAAGCAACATATACACGTGAAATCCAGAAAAATCAAGTTCTCTCGTTACCGTCGAGAGGGCTCTGTCAGTGCATCCATCATCTTAAACAGACCGAAGACTGAAGGGGCTCCATCAGGATCCTTGGTTGCACTGAGAGGAGTTTAATTCATGCTCCTTTTTGGTAACAATTTTATCTAAAATTGATGGTCTTAAGATTTGGCGGGAATTTAAAACATATAATTTTTTTTCGAACAAAGAAGAATAAATGAATTTTTTAAGAATTTAATTTTTTTCATGTTAAAAAAGGACTTCTTTTTTATTCTTGACTAATCTTTTAAAAATAAGATAGAAGAAAATTTTGAGAATTCTAAAAAGTAATATTTTTTTTAATTTTAATATTTAAAAATAATAATATGAAGATAAAGTTATCTTTCGATGTGTCTTTAAATTTGATTTCTCATGATCTTTTCAAACAAAATTCTAAAAGTAAAAAACTTCTTCTGAAATTTAAATTCAATAGATAATGACATAATTTTCTTTTTAGAATCTGAATTCTTTCGAAATTTAAAATTCTAGAATTATTATCAAAGTAACAGATAAGTTAACTGTATTATGTCATCGCCCTCATCTGCTTAAAAGTGGCTCAGTTGGTCAAAGCTTCTTTCAAATAGAAGGGCAAAGTTCGGTCAATATTTATTACTAGGGGTGTACGGTCGCCCACTTCAAGTTAACTAGCTTCTTCAATGAGATAACAAGTTGACTAGGCTGACTCCTACGCGCAGAAAATTCACACCCGAGCATGTTCTTTTTAAGTTAATTTTATATAAATCCTCCTTATATATATAATATATCAAAAATATTTTTCTTATTTACGTAATATCACATATATTCGTATTAAAATACTATAATGTCTACCGGTGACACTTTTGATGGAATGTTATCATAACAAGAGATATATATGATTTTCTATAATATCATATATGCCCTCGTTAAAATGATAGAATATCCACTAACGGTAACGGTATTTTTGATAGAGTGTTATCATAATGATGATACATATGATAGTGTATAGATAAAAAGAGCATATATGACATTTTGCATGTAAGAAGAATTGATATGAAATTAACTCTTTTTTGGGGGACTTCTTGGTAGTTTTCATTGTTTTTTTTTGGTCAATGGCAGAATTGACCAGGTATATATAAACCCTTCTTAAGTAGGGAGGATCCAAATCCTAGTCGTGACATGACAAGTGGCCGCGTGGGCAGATCTAATAATTTCACTGTTGGAGGAACTACCGCGGGAAGAAATATTTCCAAACTCTAACATTTATGTCTTAAAAATCTAAAATCGATAATCTTTTAGATCAAGATCGTAACACGATCTTTTTGCTATAAGGAACTTCATGATTCAAGATGAAAATCCCATAATCGCGGTGTTGAGATTCAGAGGCACAGAGTTATATGTACCGGAACCATAATTTAAAAATCGATATATGACTAATTGTCCAAGACCACTATGGGCCAACAGCCAACACTCCCCTCACGGCCACCATGGGCCGTAGAAATGAAAGAGGAGGCGAAAGAGGTTAGGACCATGATCGACGTTTTGATACCAAGATGAAATTTCAAAATCGCGGTGTTGAGATTCAGAGGCAGACGGTAATATGCACTGGAACTATAATTTAAAAATCGATATAGAACTAATTGTCAAAGACCGTTATGGACCAACAGCCAACAATTCACAACTAGAAAGCAATGAGTTCTACGTGTCCAATGTGGTGCCTCCTAAAGGTGGCGAGGCAATGAGTCGAGCCCAGACAAGCTTTGACAAGTTTAAACTTGACTGGACAAAAATATTTCGAGTTGGAGTTGAGCCCAAGCTTCAATTCAAGTCTACATCTAAATTTGAGTTTGGATTTGACAGAGGAGAACCAAGCTTAAGCCGAGTCCGAAATCAACTCGCTAAGTTAAGTCCATCTTAAAACCCAAACTAGTGAAGAAGGAAAGCTACAACTTATTTAACATACAGAAGGGAGGAGAGAAAAAAATAGAAGACCCAATGTCAGACTAAAGTCTCTTATTGTCCATGCCCCTAGTGCCCACAGGCCTTCGTAGGATTAATCTCGAAGCAAAAAGCCAGAATAACTTTCGCACCATTTATACTTGGCAATATTCAAATCTATTAAAGTTGACTCCTAGTGGCTATGGTGAGAACAACTGGATCGTGATTATTTTGACGAAAAAAATTATAATGAAGTATAGAACTACTATATTTTATTTTGAACTGACTCGCGAGCAGAAGTTGGATGAAGCTTGAGTTCAGCGCCTTTGAAGAAATGAGCTTGATGCCGAGTTCGGACTTAACTCATTTCATTAGACAAGTTGAGGCAAGTCGAATTTTTTTCTGAGTAGAGCTCAAGTGGCTCTGGAGCAACTTGGCTCATTGCCAACCCTAGTGCCCCCTCATGCATGACTACGGGAGTTCTCCAACAGCGTAACTGAGGGGAACCTGTTTCGAATGCAATTTGATTACATTGCTTTCCCACTGTACCAAACAATATTACTATTATGCTCATTACTACATATATATAATGCACGTTGGGGATCATTTAACTTAGATGCACACCTCTTGAAAACTCATCATCTCCATGTTAAGAAAAATAAAGCTTTTAATAACTTTTAAATATTCAAATGACCCCCTTATAGTTGCTCCCATGATCATCCGATCTTGATGATCAACCGGAGTCATACGATTGGATACGTATTAAAAATTAATATCTTAAAATATTATATAAAAAGTCAAAAAAGAAAAAAAAATGTTAGATTAGCTCTTAAGATTGACTCCATCCCCCTAAAGTTTTAGTTTTAATTTACGAAATAATGATGCATTTTATTGAACGGCTATAGTGAAGTTTTTCGATTCGATGATGAAAATTAAATCTCAAATAGAGAAAACCAACTCAGTTGGTATATATATATATATATATATATATATATATATAGTGCTACTGTGGAAATTGCACTCTTCGTGCAGTCTGGTGGCATGGTCTAAATCCCTCTTTTTTCTATGTTGAAAAAAATAAAAATAATCAAATATGCAATTACTCTCCTAGGATAACTTTCATCCCTTTGAGTTTAATTTTTACTGTTGGATTATATCTGAATTGATTATAACTGTCCAATTTAGTGATAAATATTAAAATCTTAAGAGATTGGAGCAATCCTAAGGGTAATCTGACAATTTTTTTATTTTTTTGATTATTTTGTCATGATTTTTTAAATTAAAATTTGTAAGTACTTGATGGATGACTAAAATTGAGTTCTAAAATCGAATATAATCGAACGATGAAAATAAAGCCTCAAATGAGGGGGATAATATAATATTAAAAATTTATGATAAATTTTATTTTTTCAACATAGACAAAGGGATCAAAAATCGCTTGCATTGTAGCAGTTCGCATATATATAGTCCTAAGGTACTTCTACATTTTTAAATATTCAAATAGGCTTCTTAGAGTTGATCTCATCTCTAGAACTTTAATTTTCACTTTCAAATATTAATGATCAATCGGAGTCATTTGATAAAGTATGTATAAAAAATCAACCTCTAAAAATATTAAAAATAATCAAAAAAATAAAAAAACCGTTAGTTTAATCTTTTGAATTGATCACATCCTTTGAAATTTTAGTATTGATCTTCAAACAATGACACATTTGTTTAATATAATAACATAAATCAAATTCAAAAGAACGAAAAATTAATGAGATATAAATATTCTTAAAAGTGATATATGTTATTGTGTGCACATGCGTGCGTGCCCCTGCGTGCGCTAAACAATTAATGTTGGTTATTGATTTATAGTGGCAGACAAAAAATTGTCTTAAAAGGCCACGATAAACAATTAAAGTTAGTTATTGATATTTATAGTGGGGGAGAGAAATTTCTCTTAGAGGCCATTGAGAAAGGGGCATTAATGTTCTTAGGGGGATCTGTTAGTCTTAGGTGGCCTACAAACCAATATGGCTTTGTAATCTCGTTCATATTTATTAATATAATGACATAATATTCATTATGTGTAAATCATATTAATTATCGTTTCATAATGAAATCCGTGAATATGTGCGATAGTGATCAGATTATGATGAGATCATACTAGTGAGACTGATCACTTAAACACACATATTCTTAATCGTTCATAGTCGGAGGATATCCGAGAAGGACATCAGATATCCGGTTAGACTAGTACAGATTACTCCTGCTCATGCGATGGGAGTGACTGATCTCATAGTCATTTGTATGGAGACACTAAGGCGAATCTGTAGGTGCTCATTGGAGAATGAGTTCATTGAACTGATCCGACTGAATTGCTGGATGGTACTGTACCTCACTGTCAACTAACTTGATTCTATTGTCGCAGTTCCGTGGATGGTCCTCGGACCTGAGATACTAAGGACACCTTGTCAGTGAACTTCTGTGCTTTGACTTTAGTTTATAAATATTTAACCACGGGATTCTAAACAGTCAAGGATCGGGTATAGTGGAATATCGTTGAAGGGAATTGAATGTCAATAAGAAATCATTCGCTCTCGGTACGATGAGAGAGAATGCTTTAGGAAGGATGCGCGAAAGTCCCTGACCAGGACAGACGATAATATCGGGAAGGGAGTTTTCCGATATTCATTAGCGGCATCCAATCCAAGTGAGTTGACCGGTTAAGGTTTGACAGTACACCATATCTTAAGTCGACTCGAGAGCATCGTACGAATGAAGGATTATATCCATGTAGTAACTGCCGGCAGAAAGGTTCCAAGAGTGGGTTATTTAACTCCGATACTTTCCGGGTTCATGCGGTGTTGCTTGGCACCTAACGTGATCGGAAGCCTGATCAAATTCGATGTGAGACATCAATTCGATTGATTAATTAATTAATATAGAGTTATTAATTGATTAATAAAACCAGTGAGGAGTCATTGGGCTTATTGGACTATTAACCGGACTGATTATTGGGCATAGAGGGTCACACGCAAAAGATTCTCAAGGCGATGGATAAATAAGTGGGTTTTATATAAATCGGGGATTTTTATGAAAAACTGCGCGGTGAGTATAAAATATAGCAGACGGACTGAGCATGCTAAAATGTTGCTAACCCTAGCCGCCTCCTTCTCTCTTTCTCTCTCTCTCTGGTGCCCCAGAAGAAACCGGATCTCCGGATCTACTCTGTTGCTTCTCTAAATCCCGTTCGACGGGAAATCGTCCGCAGGTTGCGGTGATTGTTGTGGCAAACGGCAGAGACTTCGTGGGTTGCGAAGAACGAGGAACATGAAGATATCCGTCGCGATGAAGATCGCGTGGACTCCACTAGAGGCCGGGTACTTGCGCAGCTTGCGGTATCGTACCGATGGAACCAAATGGTTGCAGATTCGAATCCACACACGGTAAGATTCGATAATCCGATTATCGATATTTTAGTTTTTTTGAAACGGAAACGGATCTCCGTTTTTATTTTATTTTTGCTGCGCGGGAGATCCGGAGAAACCTGAGAACCCAATAGGATCAACCAAGTTCAAGAAGCTACATATAGAAGGGAATTTTTATAAATGGACACTGTATCCTCAATGAACCAATCTTAAGGATGCTATAAGGTATGCTTCGTCGACTCGAAGAGTCGGACTTCGAGTCGGATCGATTCAGATCTCCCACGATTAGGTACGAGTCTAGTTGACTCGTGCTGACTCGCACGAGTCGTATGAATTTTTTTTTTCAAATCATATAGATTCGGTTGAATCGCACGAACTTGAGTTCGCCTTGATACAGTTAGAATCATCCAAATTAGTCTGATCCAGTACTGCAAACTATATACTCTGACAGGGATGATAAAGTTCTCCTTTTGTCAAAATAACTAAGATGAAGCGACAAGCCCCGCTTATCAAACTGACAAATTTGGAACCCCTCGCGTCTATCAACGTCCTTTCAAATGACCCCCCTTCAATGAGCTAATCAATGAAGCACAGTCTTTCTGACCAGTGTGATAGATAAGAGAGGTTGCATCCCTCCTTTCATCCTCTCAGGCTTTCTGGAATCTTTGTGTCCCTGCCCACTCTTCTCCCTTCTTGGGAACCCTCCCTATGGTTTGCTGCCTGTTCCCTTCACCGACATTTTCCCTTTAACATGGGTATATGCTAAACTAGACTATTTTATTTCCATTGTTCATTGGTTCTTTTGGGCTTCTGGTACATTTGCAGAGCCTCGAAATTTAGCTAGATCACTATTTAGCAACAATGAGTTTAGATCAACATTGATATGATGAGCCTTTTTTTGCAAATAATACATTGTAACTCCTTTGACAACCGTCTTAAAATGGGGTTATGTGATAACATTTACCTGTCTTTGGTCATCGATCGAGACATAAATTCGGTATTTTTACATATCTTAGGTTCCTTGGTAAATAAATGCAAAGAGCACTCTCCTGAATTTAAGATAAATATTAATATGGTATTCAATTATTCAGACTTGACATAAATCAATGTGTATAATATATATGGATGAATAAATGGTCTCGTCAATATAAACAGTGTATCCATTAATATTTGATATTTACCAGATTATTTGGACTTTCAAACTCGTATTTTACAAAGCCCAAGTCCAACCCATCAAAGGAATCTGACTTAAAATTGCAACATCAGTCTAACCCAAAAATAAAATAGACTTTATTTCAATAACCAAACACACTTAATATTCGGACTTTCAGGTTTTGAGTACCCATTTCCCTCCCTGCTTGTACATACGTATATTAAATAGATTATTTACAATATTTTCACAAGATAACACCTTCTTGGTCATGTGCTAATATCTTGTTTCATGAGTGGAATAGTGATTTAACCTTAAAAACTCTCATTATGTCACAATGACCACATATAGCCACAATGACATCTTTTATCAAGGAGAATAGATCCTTTCAGTACACGTTTGGATCGGAGTCCAACAATACTGAGAGGGAAAAGATCTAGATATTTGTCAAATTTTGAGATCACATGAGCGGAAAAGTTTTACAATATTTGGCCCTCCTCCCCCTTTTAATATTGCTGAATTCCACTTTAAACGTGTGCTGAGAGGATCTCTGGTCTTTATCAAGAACTTAAACTCAATTTTGATTATATTTAATTCCAAACAAACCATCACATTGGGAATGATGAGAATACGTCAAGCCTCTCTTAAATCCATTAATATTTGAGACTGCGACAAGAAACGATGTTAATAAATCAGTGTCCAACCTTTTTTTGCATACCACACCCTCTTCTTTCCATACAACAAAATCTACCATCAAATCTATCTGTTTCCACAACGTGTCCCCCCTACAAGGCTAGCTAGAAAGGGGGCGTCAACCTCTCGCCTAGCTAGCAGCCGCCTGCGCATCGGGCTGGTTGTCGACCCACCTCAGCTTCAACTCCACCTCGCCGGACTCAACATCACAGAGCCTCAGGCGCACGTCCTGGACAATCTCGCCGTCGACATAGGTGATGAAGCTCTCCGCCAGGAGGCAATTGTCGCTGTCGGGGGCCGCCTTCCGCAGCTTCGTCTCTCCTGCAGACAGCCGCAGTGCTCGCCGGAGCCGAGAGGACGAGGCGAGGGGCTGGAGGTTTAGGTGGGCGCGCCCCATCTTGTCGTCTGCCTTGAACCTGTCTCGGTCGAACACCTCCTGCGAGATTGTAAGAAATTTAAGCAAACCGAGTATCCAGTACAAGTATATATCAACTTCTCTTCGAGTTCGAACCGAGTTTGCGCTTAAGATTTAGCTGGACAAGTTGAGCTCCCAAAAAAAAATAACGCTTGGCTTGGCTCATCAACATGCTCATTATTAAAATAGTTTCACATTGAAAATAAATAACTAAAGTATATCTAAATGAATGGTATTTTCTCGGATTAATGTCGTTTGAGTTAGATGGCTTAATAACTTCAATATAGTACATGAATCTCATATTTGCTATGTTCTTCATTCCATACCTTGAGATTTTGAGTTGAATGATCTAATAATTTCAATGGTCACAAAGAGAGATGTCACAATAACAGTGAGAGAAACGTCATGGAAGCAGTAACAACTTGAAAAAAAAGAATGATCTTCAGAAGTATAATTTGACTGGTTCAACTCTGAAGAATGTTTCCCATGGTCACAGTAGTATTTAAAAGAAGGAAAAAGATCATCATAAGTATAATTTGACTGGTTCAACTCTGTAGAATGTTTCACATGACAGAGCAAACCAGTTATTTAATAAGATAAAAGAGTAACCAGTGGGCTGAGGTGCGACTTATATCCACTAGAAGCTTTTTGACCATAGCACGCAGGCATCTTGGCCATGGACGTTTAGTCCCAGCAAAGGCCAACAATGGCTTTATTCAATTTTGAATTTTGGAACGTAGACCATGATCATTACACAACTAGGCATGACAAGTTCCATTATTTACTCTCATCTTTAAACCAAGCATACCATTTAAATGGTTCCTGCCAAAAGAAGGGTCAAACTGTAGGCTAGATATCGAAGATGACTTGTAGCTCTTTGACTAGGACTGCTTTCCTGTCAGGGGATATGTTCTTTATTAAATGGAATCAGAAACAGCATGCATGTAGTATAAATAAGCTGATCTGGACGATGAGAGCTATAGGTGGCCAGACGATGTAAGATTGCCAGAACAGCCAAGAAAGATTGGCCGCCATATCTGACTGTAACATACTAGATGTTGGCACGGGTACATGTAGTTTTCACAGTTGACATTCAAGATCTTAAGATTGAAACAGTGAGTTGGTATAGGTTTCTTAGTTTTAGTTTCAACAGCAAATCCAAACTTGATGGTTTTCCCTTGTCAGGTAAATGTCATAGTTTATGAAGCGTGGCTTTTTTTGGTGATCAAAATTAGGGCTGTCAATGGAGCGTGGCCTTTTTTAGTGATCAAAATTAGGGTTGTCAATGGATATCCGAATTCCGATTATTCGCTCCATTTCTATTTTTACTAATGGATACGAATGTCCGTTAAAGACCATCCGTTAAGTTATAGGAAATGAAAATTAATCTCCGATAATTATAGGAGTAAAAAAATGGAAACACTCATTTCCGCATCCGCTAACCCGTTTCCATTTCCGAATGATCATGTATCTTATACATCCATCCACATACACAACAGTGAGAAAATCTTTTGACAGTTTGATAAAAGTAAGACACATTTTTATGGCATATATTTGGGTATATTCATATGTAAATTTAGATTGATAGATAAAGTAGATCTCAAAAATCAATAATTTTTAATATATTAAACATTTGTAAGTTTAATTTTTTTAATTATTAATTTTTTTTATCGAAAAGTAAATACTAACAGTAATTTTAAATAGCTTCTTAATATAGCGATGATGGTAGTGGAAACTTCCGCTTAGTTCCGTTTTCGTTTTCGATTTTTTATTTAAAAGTAGAAATAGATGCGGAAGCGGAAACACTCACTTCCGTTTCCATTTGTCTCCGATAAACTTTGTAGGAAACGGAAGCAGAAAGTGCCATTTCCGTTTCCGTCTCCGACCCGTTGACAGTCCTAATCAAAATACATGGGCATACTCGAATAAGCCTTCTAACAAAGAACTTTGTGAAGCAATTGAAATCAGATTAATGGTGTGCACCATCAACTGTTGAAAGATTGACGCAGAGATTACTCACAAGTTTGAGGACTCCAACGGGCTCTGTCACAGTGAAAGTTAGCTCCTCGTTCCAAACTGGATTTAGGCAACTGTTTATGACCTTCGTCTTCAGAGTCTGGTCCACGAAGCAATTGTTAATTAGATTATCAAATAAAAAATAATTAGATCGATCGTATTCTAATAGACCAAGTACCATTCACACTGTTAACCCTTCATCTGGACCTCAAAGCAGATTTCACATTCAAGTCCTCAAATTAACACAGACACAGACAGACACACAGACAGACACACACATAGACACACAGACACAGACACGCACACACAGAGACACAGACACACACACAGAGACACACAGAGACAGACACACACAGATACAGACACACACACACACACACACACAAACAAGAAAGCCTTAGGTGGGGATGTGACCTACGAATAAGAAATTAAATATTAAGACCAACAGTTCTGATAATACAAGTATTCCAGTCTTAATCGGATAGCTGGCGATTGAGATGGCACAGCCAGCATAGGGTCAAGAGCAATAATTTTGCAAGGGTGTGACCTGTAACCTTCTCGGCAAGTCGGTAGGTGAAGAATGAGGATTGAGAGAGAGAAAGAGAGATGTTATTTGTACTATGGTTTTTTGTACCGGATCTCCGAGTCAGTACGACTCGATTGAGCTTGTACGATTTGGCCATGCGACTCGTACGAGTCGACACGAGTTAACGAGACTTGTACTAGATCATGGAAGATCCGAATCGACTTCTGCGACTCTACGAACCCTGATTTGTACCCCTCCAGTATTCCTCATCTCTCAACTACCCACATGAATTTACAATAGTAAACTTTTTTCTCACGATTATTCAGGCACATTCAGACAATAAAGAGAGAATCTATTAATTTAGCAAAGGAAACAAGGAGAAATGGCAAAATTGGGCAAACTAATAACCCTCTCCAGGTGTGTCCAATGCCACAATAAACTTAGAACTCAAGGTACACCCATCCATCAGAATCACCACGTAGCAACAGAGCAGAATCAAGTACAGCTGGGTAAAAGACGAGAACTTTTACCTGATTACCGACCCTCACCACGACGTAAGGATCACTGCTAGTAAAATCCCGAATCGCCAGCCTCTTCCCACGCACCACCAGCACCTTGAGCGTCCCAACAGGGTGGTCCGCCATGTGCACCCTCCTCCCTGCAGACATCACCAAGGAGGCACAAGATTTTCACAAATCCCACGATTCCCGGCGATGAGATGTGCAAAAACCGGACCCAAACGCTCCCAAGCAGAGCAGGAAAACGACCTAGCCTATGAGCATCCAGATGGTAACCAAACGGGCGAGGAGAATACATAACTAGAAGATCAGAACTCAGGGACACACGTATCCTTAACAAAATCGTGGGAAAATTAGATGTCTGAAACATGTGCAGGAGATAACACCAAAATATAGGGAGAGGGCATCGAAACTAGAAAGAAAGGGCTCCCCCTCACCTCTGCTAGCTCCCTCTCTTCGCACCCCCACAGCACAGCCGGAATGGGTTTGTAGGATTTCCACCGTCAAAGGCGCCGCCGGAGAGGAAAAGGAGTAGCAGAAGCCAGGAAAGCGGGGGGAAGCAGTGGGGGTAGGAAGAGGACAGGTATTACTACATAGATTTATAGGTGAGCGTAGAAGGAGTGCTGAATTCCGGATCACTTTGATCAGTATCTTTCTCGGATAGATATCCCTGATGACCGCCACCTGGCCCGTCCCCACATGCATCACCACCGTCATGGTGGAAACCCGAGCGTTCGTGGGGCCGCCGCACCTGCTGTCGGAACTCTCGCTGCTGCTTTCGGGGATGGACGGGGCGGGGTTTCTGGTGAGAGTAATATTTTCTGTAATACTCGTGCATTACAATCCACTTAACTTGTAATATATGGATTAACAGCTGTCCGATTTAGTCGTAAAAAAAGTTGATTTTTTATCTTTATTGTTTGTTCGATTTTTTAAAAAAATTTGAACGTCTAATAAAAAATCGTAGATAGAGACGGGTCGTTTAGGTCAGCTCTGACCGATTATATATTTTTTAAATTTTTTTACCTTTTACACATAAATTGAGGTTTATATCATTTTTTTTCAAAAACATATATAGTCGGAACGGGTCGACTTGGGGAACCCGGCTCTACCGTTCGATTTTTGATCTGAAGTTCCAATTTTTTTTTTAAATCTAAACATAAAATAAAAAATGAAAAACCAACCCCCTCCTTGATTATCTTGCCCTTAAAAATAATTTTATTTAAAATTTTATTTTATTTTTTAAATAATATAATCTTGTTGTTAATTTCTTTGATAGAATTTTAATTATTTTAACATTGATTTGACAATTATTTTTCTTGCCTTTTTTTATTATGCACATATGACGGGATCTTAGGAGGGTGTCTGCATTCTCAAATTTTCTGGAAAATATAAGATTCTGATAAACATTTTCTTCGAAAGCGAAAAGTCGTACGAGTAATTTGCTAAAAAAAAACATATATTCTCAAATTTTATAGGAAAAATAAGTGAACAAGTAGAAAGATCTGTTTGTATGCTCATATGCAGAGAAAAGGAGAAAAAGTTGAGTAGTGAAGAGTAGGTGGAAAAATATTTTTGGATTCTATTTCTCCAAGGGGGGGAAGGTGGGGGAATGAAGTCCAGCTGGGGAGAAAAAGTATATTTTACGTATCTGAAAAACATTTTTCTAACTATTATTTTCATGTGTTTACAAAATATGAAAAAATTAGTTGTGAAAATAATGAAGAAACGAAAGATTCTGAGTATTGCAAACACCTCCATAGACAATAGACAATGGTAGCAGTAATTTGGAAACCATGCCCATAGTGCGCTGCACTCACTAGATGATCTCACCACCACAGTGAGAGCAGCCAGCGTAACTTGAAAATGAAATTTCTCAGAAGACCATAACCAAACACCCTGATAGCATTTTTGAAATGAAACTTTTGGACAAGAAACTGAATGTGAAAATGAAAGCATGTACGTTCACATACCACTTTCACTTTTAAATAAATATTTTGATTATATATATATATATATATATATAAAGATTCAATCAGCAAAGCGAAGACATGACTCCATAACTCTAAAATCGGCGGCATGGCCATTTATGCTTTGGTAGAAGAGTTTTATTTTCTGCATCGCAACAAGTTGATGTAGAATGGATCTCCTAGTCTCATTCCGTCATCTAGAATGCGCACATGAGACTGTCTTCGCATTAATGCATTCTGACGTCAGTCAAAAGAAATAAAAAAATTTACCTACAGACTGTGCTCCTTGAGAGTGTCTTGAGGAGCTCAAGAGTATTATGACGTTCTCGACCGTATCAGAACGTTCTCCAACGCATGAGTGCACTGAATAGCGCCAGAATGCTCTTGAGTGCCTCAAGACGTGCCATGAAGCGCTCGCGAGCATCATGACGCTCTCTAGCACATTAGGATGTTCTCCAGCATACGAGTCTATTGCACTCGTACGCCGAAGAGCACCTTGATACACTCGAGAGAGTCAAGATGCTTAAAATGCTCTCAAGATCACATATGGAAGAGCAAACTTTTTTATTTTTATTTTTGGCTGGCATCACGACGCATTTATGGAGGGAGACAATCTCATGTGTGCGCTCTAGATTGTGAAATAAGACTGGAAGATCCATTCCATGTCAACTTGATGTGATGCAATAAATAAGAGATGACACTGTTATACACAGGGCTAGGGTTAGGGTCTTCCTTCCTGCGTATTCCAACATGAGACTAAAGTGAAGATACCTAATTTTAACTTGACGCATGCATGAGCATAGTGGGCATACCAGTAATTGTACGGACAAACATGCTGCATGAATTTACATTGCACACCATGAGCAGGAATGGGCCTTGTGTATATGTAGCAAATATGAATGTGCATTAGTGGGGAAAATAAAAATGTATATTTTCATTTTTATTTTTGTTTTCACTTTCAAATAAAAAATGAATGCAAAAATAGAAACATGTATTTTTATTTTTACTTCTAATTTTGAATTCCTCTATATAAAAATAGATTAAAAAAACATCTATTCCTACTCTCTATTTTCCTCTGACCCGTCTACATCCCTATTCGGGGTGCAAACGAGTAGGGTCTGGTGGAAAATTGAGACACTTTAAATTCTGTGAACCACGATTTAGGGGCAGTCTTGAGGTCTATCCTTGCGCACCACTCTTATCCTCTTAAAGGAAGGGAGAGAGAACTGAAGTGCAAACGACAAGTTTGTCATGTTTATGTCTGATTCATCTATCGTTGGCTAAAATTTTAATTAATAAGCTATCCAAATATAAATAAATTTAATTTTCTCTTATTTAAGCTCTTCTTACACTATTATCAAATTTAATTTAAATGTTAAATATAAATAGTTTTGATGGATTTAATGTTTACTAATTTGTTGGGGTATTAAAAGAATGAAAAGTTTGAATTATTTATTGTTATATTTAATATAATAAATTAAAGTATTAATTAAGATATAAATAAATACTAAGTAATTACTGGATATGAATATGTTACTAGAAAATAATAAAATCATAATGGGTCACTAACATAAATGGATTGAGCATATCACACTCAAAATTAAGTTATTTATTACTCAAACGTACGATTTTATTTAACCTTTACTTGTTTACTTAGTCAATTAAATCAAACTTTAATAAAATTCAATCACGAAATTATTCATCAAAACATACATTTATTTAAAAAGAGGAGATAAGACCTATAGGACTTATAGGACGCATTCCTTAGACTGTCTCACTTTATTTGTAGAATAAGTTATTACGTGAGGTCTACTGACGGAATAGCGCATACTAAAATAAGAGGTGTTTCGATTTAATAGTTTTGTGAGGCCCGTTGACTGAATAAGAATAGTAAACAATTCTTAAATCTAAGATTAGATGACTTATATTTCTTATTCTCCGAATAAGTTATTATGTACGGATATAAGCTATTTTACTTGTCAAACTAAAATTAAACTTACGCTCCCGATCACAAGACTACGGCCCAAGGGTAAGTATGTTGTCCCACCCACCCTTTTCTAATCAACTAGCTGATTCACCTCAGGTTCTTGTGAGTAGTGGGTCTAGAAAATGATGTCACGAGGATCCCATATCTAGGCCTGCAAATTGGGTCGGAGGAATCCAAATCTGCTCCGATCAGATTCACCTTACTCGGATGTGAACGATCCCATATTCCTGGATTCAAAAAAACAGATGCAACGTATGGAGCCGCCGTCGGACCTCTGACGAAACCCGAACAGGTAAGGGAGGGGAATAAATTTCATTGCTTGACAACCGCACACCTTGGAAGGCCGGCGATGTGGAGATGGGTTTAGCGTGCACGGAGCAGAGAAGAAGCTGGAGGTTGGCGGTGGGGCGAGGGCGGCATAGGCATAGGGATGGAGGGCTGGTGGCGCAAGGATGCAGGGGGAAGGGGATACCACCACACGAGGATAGGGTCCGGCAGTGCTGGGATGGCGAGGACGAGGCACTGGACAGGAGAGTTACAGGACCACGATGGTGATGACTACAACGTCTACGACAGAGAGGACCCCAAGGACTACCACCCCGTTCAACCTGGCAACAACACCTTCGACCATGGCCGCTATTTGGTCTGCTTCGAGCTCGTTTGGGGGGGGGGGAGGCGCTACTTTACTGCCCAGCTCGCTTGGCACAAACATTCGCCTGCTCCCGTGAAGAAGGTGGTATTGGAGGAGGTGGATGTGCAGTGCCAGCCAGTGGACCCAATGAAGGCATACTAGGTGGAGGAGGTGCATTGGGCCGGCATAATGCAGACCAGGTATGGCGGCGCATGCATGGGAGGGCACAACGCAGGGGTGGAGAGTTGATGGCATGGGGAAGGAGACGTAGGCAAGATGGTGGTTGGCCGACGACGTTAGTCGTTGCTGTGAAGGAAGAAGGGGGCTGGCACGGTGATGACGGCGGTGGAGACGGTGGAGAGGGAGAGGACGGGGAGGAGAGAAGGGAGATAGAGAGGCAGTGGCAGGGAAGTTTCCGCAGATCAGGGGCTGCAGGTATCTCTTTCGATGAGACCTTTAGAAATGCGAAAAAAGCCCACACCCGGATTAACAAAGTTTTGACAGATTTGAATTCGGGTTTCTACATTAAGTATTCGGATCTGGGTTTGGATATAAAATTGCGGATCCGGGTCTAACACGGATGCGGGTCAAATTCTATCCATATACGACCGTTTTACACTCCTACCTATATCTAGAGAGAGAATGCATACGTACGAGAGCAAGTCACCTATGGTTTGGTTCTTGATTAAAATCAGCATTTTCACATAAATAATTACAAGACCTTTGTAAGATAATATGAAACTAAGTCTGACATTTTTTATAATTTAACATACAAGAGTGATTCATATAAAATTATCTTAATATTTTAATGTCATATATAAATTTACATATATAGCATTAATTTCACTTTGGTACGTATGACACGAAACAAATCGTTCTCGATTCAATTTGATTCGATTTCTTGCATGAGTTCGATTCCCCGTTGACCAACAGAAGCCCCTCTCCAGATGCACGGCGCCGCAGGGGAGCACCGCCGCAGGTGGGCCGAAAGAAAGAAATTTCACGACTGTGCACACCGCCGGACTCGGTCGCCGACCACCCCTCCCGCTACGATCCAAGGAGCCGTGATGCGGCCAACACGCGTTCCACGGCCTTTGACTTGTATGCTTCCCGTTTGACCAGGTGGAGAGTGAATTCCCCCGCATGCGCTCACGTGCACAGCGCAGTAAGACGGTGCGTGCAGCCGCGGGTTGGCGAGATAGACTCGATGGTCGGCAACTCGGTTTCCCGGGATCTGATTCCGGTGATCAATATATTTTAAGGAGGAAAGATTTATTTTTCATTCCTGTCAAATCATCTTGTATCCAGTTCCCTTGTCTTTTCAAAATCTAATGAGTCTAAACTTTATAAAATAACCATCTCAATTTTCTATTTAACTTTTTAACATGTTGCACACATTCATCTCTTGTCTTCTCCTCTTCAAAAATTACTACATATCTTTACACATTACTTATCATAACTTTTTATCTTAATTAATATTTTTAAAAAATTTAAACAATTATTTAGTTTATAATTATTATTTAAATTTTAAAATATTTTTAAATAATCATTAAAAATATAATATGTCACCAAACTCCCTGTCTTTTGTCTTTTCTCCTGAGAAATCGCCACATACCCCTTGTCCACTGTTCATCGAAAAAATTATTTTCTTTTTAAATACTTTAAAATTTATAAAATTTATTTAATATTGATAATTTTAAATTGTTTTTAAGTTATCTTATTAAAATATAAACTGTTATGTAAACTCTCTATTTTTTTTCTCTTCTTCTCCTAAGAAATCACCATATAGACCTCGTGAAATATTAATCATAATTTTTTATTCTTATTTTTATTTTCATTAATATTTTATAAATTTTTAATATTTTATTTAGTATATTATTAACATTTAAGAATATTAAATTATTTTCTAATCATCTTATTAAAATATAATTCGTGCACACACTCATTATCTTTTGTCTTCTTCTCTCCAGAAACCATCACGTATCCGTAGTGAGATCTTTTTATTTATTTGTATTTTATAAAGCTTTTAAAATACTTAATATAATTAGTATCTAATAATTTTAGATTATCTCTTAATATCTTATTGAAATATAATATATGCACACACCGCATCATTAATAGTATAATAAGAAGATAAATATTTTAACACCGTAAAATTTTAACATTAAGACATTTTAAAATGAATATTGTAAGACCTTCACAGTATAATACTTAACAAATGTTTCTCTTAAAGTGCCTTAGCGTTAAAGTATTTTACTGTTCACTATCTTAATGTTAAAATTTTATGGTGTTAAAGTATTTTTATTTTCTCATTATATTATTAAAATATCATATTGTTAGAATACTATAGTATAATGGGAAGATAATAATACATTAACACTATAAAACTTCAACATTGAGATACTTTAACACTAATGTCAATTAAAATATTGAGGTATAAAGATATTATAGTATTAGTTTTAAAATGTCTTAGTCCTAAAATTTAATGGCGTTAAAGTATTGTCGTTATAGTGTTAAAATGTTATACTACTAAAAGATTATACTTTAACACTAACACCTATTAAAAGTTGTATTTTGACACTAATAGATATAATGCTTTAACATTGTAATAGTCTTGACGACCAAGTAACATTTTAAAATGTTAAACATGTTAATGTTAATTTTTAATATACCTTTTAACTATTAAAGTATTATCAAATACTATTAAAGTATTAACACTAACACCTATTAAAATAATATGTGCACGGTTGCTTGGTCTCAAGAGTACTATATTAAATAGGTGTCAGTGTTAATACTTTAACAGTACAATATTTTCAGCACTATAGTAACAATAACACTATTGAACTCACTAAGATATTTTAAAGTGAATACTATAACGTTTAATAAAATATTCTCAACATTACAAAAGTTTTTTATATTAATTTTTTTTTATATTTTCATTATACTATAATATTTTAATAGTACTTAAAGGTCTGATCGTTTCTCAGAAGATGAAGATAAAAGATAGACAGTTGGCGCAACATATAATATTTTAGTAAGATAATCTATTTAAAATTATTAAATATAAAAAATATATCGAGCACTGCCTCCTTGCCGCCTACGACGACGGTGTCGCGACTGTGAAGTGGGCGAGCCAAGCAGGCAAACTCGGGGTCGAACGAGTCTAGCTGGTGGCGCGACCGCTGCGACTTCTCCAGGGTGTTCTTAGGAGGGGGCACTGCCGGGGCGGCTGTGGCGCTCCACATCACGGCGCGCCTAAGCGAGCATGGTCTGCAGGGCCTCGTCCTGATACAGCCCTTCTTCGGCGAGGAGGAGCGGACGACGTTCGGCATGTTCTATCAATCCAGCGGTATTAATCTAAACATCTATGCCTGATTGCAGCAGGACAGCCCGTTGGCGGACAAGATGCCACACATCAAGCCGACGATAAGGACTACGGCTTGCCCTCTCCTTTTCGTTTCACCGTATCAGGGAAACCCAGCGTGCTTATAGTACTGTACTACACGTCGATCCAGGGACTGAAGTTTTACGGCAGCACCGGCGTCACGGTCACCGGCATAACGATCCAGAACAGCCCCCAGTGCCAACCTTAAGTTCGACAACTGCATGGCCGTCGAGGTCTTCAACATGACGGCCTCATCCCCCGGCAACAACCTCAACATGGACGGCATCCACCTGCAAAACTCCAAGGACATCTCCATCCACCACACCGACCTGGCCTACGGTAATCCCTCGCACCATTCTACCAATTGCTTGCAGTGCACCCGAGTGGGCGAAGGGAGAGGGGCCTCTCACAGATGTGCTGCCATGGTTGGCCTGTTTGCTCACTGCAGGTGACGACTGCATCTCCATACAGACCAAGTGTAGCAACGTGAACATATATACACTGCGTGACTTGAGGGCCGGGGCACGACATCAACATTGGCGGGCTGGGCGGGCTGGGCTGGCTAGGCATGGCGATGGGAAGGGCGGGGAGGAGGGTGGAGTGCGTGGTGAAGAGGGGGGTGGGGCACGCATTTTGGTTTGGTCTGGGAGTTTTTAACGGTAGTGATGGAAGGAATATTCTTTAGAATATCTTTCATTTCAAATGATTTTTAAGTGCATGGGTGTGTTTTAAATTTGTAAAGATTACAGGGACTTTTTAAAAAATAGTTAAATTACGGGACTTTTTTTTTAATTTAAAAGATTAAAGGACTTATATTTAAAAAACTCAAAAAATTTAATATCTCTTTAATAATCTTTTCAAATAAGAAAGTCTTTAGGTGGAATAGTAAGATAGAATCCACTATAAAGAAAGTAGAATAAACAATCTCAATCCATGAGACTCTCCGAGGAAAAAAGATTCTTCCATGCTCCCTTTAGCAAGGTGCCCGCCTCATCTTTATAAGCATCCTTACCACTAGATTCGTCACTAGTGCCACCTACATCCATGCCCATGTCAAGGCTTTCTTCATGGGCAATGTCGTCCATGTGGAGAGGCCTTTCTAGCCATTTTCTGCATCGAGAAGATTGAACACATTCTTCCCTTAGACGTGCAAGCAGTGGCGGATCCAACGTTCATTTATTGGGGTCCTGAGATGCCACTGGATTTTTGCAGGACCCCATTGACCCAGTCTAGTTCTCCATCTGATCTAACTCAAGATCTCACTGACCCAACCATGCTTATGACCTAATGTCCAAGTGACCTCACTGGACGAAATTTCTACGTCTACCCCTACGTGCAAGGGCCCCTTGGAAGAGAAACCCATCATACATGGAGGAGTTACTAGTTGTGAACATCAGGATCCTTTGTTGTCCATGCCTTTGCCAAGAAGGTCGGCCCATAGAGTAAAGCTTGTTGCATTGAAGGTCAGTGTTGAGTCATCTTGTAATGTAAGATGTCATTGGCCCACCTAGATAGAGATTACATATGCCAAATAGCTTTTTTTCACAGATGGGCCAGTCAAGCACTAAATGCGAGTGTAAGATTCTGGACATGACAAATATATGTACGCCTTGTCATAGAGCATTTGTCACACCTAAAAATAATTGTCACGCCTACAAATCTGTACACACATGCGTAAGGATGACAATTACTTGTCAGACATGACAAATATTTCGTGGACGTGACGAATAGTATTTGTATGCCTACGAAGTATTATCATCTTTGTAAAATATCTGTCACGTCAAAAAATCTATACACAAATGCAGAGAGATGACAAATATTTTTTTAGTATAAATACTTTGTGGACGTGACAAATGCTTCATACTCACGAAACATTTGTCATGTGTATATATATTTGTCACGTCCAGAATCCTCCACCCATATTTAATACTTGTTTGGCCTACCTGTGAAAAAAGCTGCATAATCCATGTGACCCATGCCTAGGTGGATTAATGACATCTTACATTACAAGATAATTCAACTTGTTGTACTAACCCTCAGTATAGCATGTATTTCTTTGGCCCATGAGTTGCAGCCATAGGGACGCCAATGGGACGACTTTGTGGGCTTTCAGGCTAGGTCGTGGATGGGCCAAGATTTGGAGCCCCCTTTTTTGAGGGCCACAGGCCAAACTCTTAAACAAACAATTGAGAGTTTGAGATCTTTTCAAGCCTAGTGAGGGCGAAGCACACAAACCCACGGGCGTTTAGGAAATCCTTCATTGTTATCCTTTTCCTTCTCTTGTCTGAAGGGTGCACATGGGCCCGATAGTTTCGATCTGGATTTGGTTCCAAAGTGATCCTAATGCATACCTTTTTTATTGGACCTAACCTTCTGTTCCATCTCAGTCCCATGGGTGATTACTCGGGGGCTGGGTCGTGGATAGAACTGAGTCAAGGCCAAGTCAGGATTGGGACTGTCAAGTCACATCTACCCTTACTTGGGACAATTTTTAAGACTTATACCCATCTCGTGTAACGCTTGGGACACATGGTTCATCGTCGGAGTGCAGCCCCTCTCAAACATGCAAAATCCTCCTCCTTTGAGCCAAAAATGGGTGCCCTTCCCCCACTTCTTCTTTCAATCTCCTCCTCCTTCCCCCTTCTATCCACGGTGAAGGTTGTAGGGGGAGGCCAACCAGGGCTATTTCGTCTCCTCCCCCAGGCTGACCAAGTCTTTCCCCTACAAGTTCTTCATCTTCGAACTTTCTCTTATATGTCTGGTTGCCGCATCCTCCCACCCTAGCCTCGCTTGACTCAAGGTCAGAGGTATCAATCTGGGTCAGTGCCATCAATGCCTACCGCTACCCTCGTATGCATGCCATAATCAGATTTTATCTATTGACCAAGCTCATGGATTTCAATTCCTTGTGTGATTAAAGATTTGCATGCTGTAGTGATTGGTGGAAGGAAAGACACTTGTACAACAAATTTCTTCGTTTCAACAATCTGAGTTTTACCACATTTTAGAGATGACTTGAAAGAAGAAATTGCGTGGGAGAGGTGATAGTAGAGTTGCCCGCAACCTTTTCGTGGTTGCGTCCCCTTGAGTATGTTAGCATGTCATCCGGTTAAATTTTATTGGCTTGTGTTGGTTTAATGCATTTAGATCATCGTTCTATGAAATCTCATACTGAATTTAGTATGTTAGCAACTTTTGACTGCTACGATCCTCTGCCTTGTAGTTGGCCGTATAAAAATTATGTTAAGTTACACTTTTTGTATAAACAAGTGTGACCAAACCGGGCCAACACCAGATGTGGATTGGACCAAGTTGGGCTAAACCTAATAGCGGCCCGGGCCAGGCTAGGCCGGAACGAAGTTCAACGATGTGAGCTTTAGGTAAGTCATGGTCAGGTCTGACCCGCCCCGTTGACACTCCTATTCTCAGGTAGGCATCATTGTCACAGACGACGACATGCTGGTCATAGCTGTAGCAGGCAGCTGTGCCGTAGCGGGTTTGAGAATACTGCCCTTCTTTAACAAACGAAGTCGTGGGCACGAGCCGATTTTGATGGGCAAGAAGCAACTTTCCTATGTGGCGGCTGCCGCGAGGCAAAGATGAGATGTACAGCTGTGTTATGTGTGTGTATATATATATATATATATATATATATATATATATATATATATATATATAGAGAGAGAGAGAGAGAGCAAACAGAAGTAGTTTATCGTGCTTCAATATGTTCCACCTATGGATTGTCCGCACACGTAAAATCGAGAGGAACCCAGTTAAGGCAATGTTTTCAATGTAGACATGAAGATGGTCTACCATTCATGATGTTAAAAAATTACACAACATTGTGAACCGGGTTACGGCAAGGAACTTGCCAGCAGTGCCGCTAGACATGGCAATTATGTGCACCTGTTAATGCCAACAAAGAGCAAATCTTCATTCCACATCCTAACCTAAAGTGTAGATATCTTATTGAGCTCTCAGTTAATATGGCACAGCCATCTGCAACGTAGGCAGACATGAAGATGGGCTGCTACACAATCGAGTCCAGTGTTAATAAATTACAGAACTTTCCTTCACTGTCCCTAGAGATGGATGTTGTGTCACTCCCTCAATGCCAACAAAGGCTACCAATTCTTCAATCCAAAACCTACCCTACTGAAGTCCCAGCGGCAGCAAATTAGAACTAAAATCCAAGAAGTCTCTTCATATGGTAAATCCACCAACTAACCACCAAGTTATGATACCGATTTCAGACTTAATGTACCAATCGCAAGCAATCTGAAAGCTCACATTACTCGCAAGGCTGCAACACATTTGTTTCACATTAGTGACTGCAATTATCATCTCAGAGAACTCCGCATCATCCTGTAGAACTGCAACTGTGCACAGCCTGTAGTCTGCCTGGATGTGATGGCATTTGCATTTGAAGGACTGAAGTTACACAGTACAAGATGCAGCAGCTTCTCAGGCAGTTACAACATATTTATGTGGGAGGCAGCTCATTTTGTGAAGAATGAATCAAGCAAATGAGAAGCAGAGGCTGCAGCTGAGGGCCACCCCTGACCACGACCAAGAGATGGATCAGCAGTGCATGTGACATAAGAAGGTTCATCAACTCCACTTCAGGATGATGATAAACTGTGTAAAGAAGCAACTCTTCTAGCCTACTTTACAGTTCGTTGCCTCCATACGCTCTGCATTTTTTTTTTTTTGCATTAGATGATGTAAATATTAAAGTACAAAAACAAAATATAATACTCAATAACAAACTTGACAAGGAATTAGGTATGCTAAGCACAATTACAAGAGGCTCGTTGTCTGAATCTTCACTTTCATCTGTGCTTGAAAAATCTTGCTTCTCCCCACCTGACTCATTCACTTCCATTTGGGTGGCTTTATCTTCTGGTTCCGAAAGCTGTTCCCGTCCTGCAGAACCATAAGTTTTAGAGGAAAAACACATGAAAAGGACCATAGGTCAAACATCAAAATGTGAAAAACGTTCAGGATGTAATGGGGCGTAAAGTGCCAAATGCAGAGAGTTAGAACTTTGAATGGATTCATAATTATGACAGACTCAAAATTCTTGTTCTTTGTCCGTGCAGTAGAAACTTTCTCATGGATAAAACAAAACTTGGTGTTCTACGTTAATGGTTTGACTTGATAAGGAAGATTCTGGGTACAGCTTATGGATGCGAAGATTGATATCCTAAACTAGAAGGTCTAGGTATCAGGCAATATAGAAGGCAAAACCTCAAAACATCCACCTTAAGTTAAACCCTCAATAACCCTGCAATGCATACAACAATGATGGAGTAGGTGAACATATAAAAGTAAGAAACAGACATACCAGAGTTGCCATCATCAACCTCAGAACCAGAACGATGATAGGCATTTGACAATTGCGAATCGTCATTGTCCCCAGAATCAGAAGAATTGGCATCAATTTTGCTTTCCAATGCCCTTATCTGTCTATCTCTAGGTTTCCTTGGAGCTGCCCTTCTCCTAACAAGAGAAGATGGAAAAGATGGAAACTTTTCATCGCTTAATAGATAAAACATGAAGCATTGATTATAGAATTATCGAGGGTGACTTACTTCTTAGAGGAATTCTTGTTTCGCCTGGGAAAATCTTCAGGACTCACGCTCTTCGAGTTTTCTTGTGACCTAGAACATGATCGACACAATGGAAACAGTACCTCAGCAACTATGTTTTAAAAGGTGAAGTGACCATAGTGTCCTGTAACAGAAGGTTGATATGGAGGACGAGAAAGAATACAAAGAAAGCATCACAAATAAGGCAATAGCTGCATGTTTTGCACCGAAGATTACTATTGCTACTCTATTGCCTAGCCATTCTCAATGCGACACTAGAAAAAGAAAGAAGAAATAGTGACAAGCTGTAAGGGACACTCACGGTTCTTCAAATGGAGGAGAATAATGATGTTTTAGCCTCTGAAAAAGGGAAGAACAAGTGTATTAGAAATAAACAGTGGAAAAGGGAGCAAAAGTAAAAGATCAATCAAATTTTGTAAGACCTTTTTGGCTATGTAATCTGAGTTAAGGAGTTCCCATTTCTCCTTATTTAGCTGTAATGCTTCCACGTCTCCATCATCATATAGTATCTTCAAAAGAGAGCAAAACATGAGTCCAAGAATTGGACTTGCACATCATTCAGTACTCAAAAGAGAGCCAAAAAATGAATCACAGAAGACGGGAGAGAGAGAGAGAGAGAGGTAACTGAATGTTTCTTCTTCCTTGGATCATAAGATTGCACCGTGCCTTCATAAAACCTGTTAATGAAAATATAAGCATAGGTAATATGCAAGAGCTACAGAAACAAAACATACGAAGGAGCAACTGATGCTGCAAGTTACATCGAATAGAAATCTCAAAACTTGAATTTAATACGGGAGAACTACAGTGTTCATGAATTATCCATAAGATGACCATTTCTACTAATAAAGTAATCATTGATCTCTACTGTGTTGTTATCCACAGCAACATAAAAAAATAAAAATTATATTTTTAATAAAATACATACTGCTTGTCCAGTGGCCACCAAACTTTTATTCTGCATCCGACCAATTGAGAATCATCCTTTTTGGGTTTCTCTGATGAACACTGGAAAGAAGACAGAAGAAACAGTTTTGTAACATAGGAGTAAAATGCAACCAAGAAAGTCAGCCTTTTGGAGAATGATATAATGCTCTAATTGACGAAGAAGCTACTATTGTTTGTGCACTTGGAAAGCTTGGACATTTTAGCCGCTAGATATTAATATATAACTAGGCATCAATAGTAAATCACCATGTTAATCCACATGCACATATTATGCATAGGTATCATTTATTTACAACCCAGAAAAGATACCCTCTTGGAGCTAGATATCTAAAAGCAAATAATTTTTCATTATTCTGGAATCTGGATAGGGAAATCTCCGGACTAGAATGAATGGTCAATCACCTAAGCATGTAAATACACAAATGAGAGAAAAATAGAATAGACAGAGCTCAATGACAGGCGAGGACAAAGTGATTCAGAGAACAAACATAATAGGAAGCAGAACGGCATTAAGTGCAGTGATGCTAGGTGGACTTTTGTGCATATGTCTAATGCAGTTGATAAACAATAGCAAGAAATTTGAACAGGCTTTTCAAATAACTGTTTGTTTTTCTTGTGGAGAACAAACTAGCAAAACCATAGGCAGTTAAACAAGTTATGAACATGAGAATAGTTGGAACAAAGGTTACAAACACTACCAAGAAAAGAGCAAGTACTCCCAAGAGCAAATATGTAGTTGGCAGAATGCAGAACACCTGATGGGCCACAACATGGCAGAGTTGAGTTCTATATGCACACAAACCAATGCACATACATCAGACTAAAGAGGTCTCGGTGCAGTAAGCACAGAATTAGAGAAAACAGTGCACAGAAGTTGTGGAACATTTGATAGGCTGAAGAACGAATTGAAACTATGATCAAGACACTGTGGATCAATAATGATGCATACGCTGGACTCTTGGGTGGAGGCTGAATGGGCACCTGCATCCAGGTGCCAGCAGGTGCACTAACATGCAAAACTATCCATCCATCCCGCATATCCTATGCACATAGTGCAGTAAATTCAATACAATCTGAAAAAACTAAACAAGAACAATCATCATGCAAACCTAACATGGCAGCTTTGGATGGGAATGAAACCTCCAATACTCACAAGTTCCACCAAACCTAGGTGCATCCCAAATTGAAACCCCAAATATTTGTATAGAAATAGGTTGAGAGAGGAGGAGGAAGCAGAAGGAACACACGGACAGAGGAGAAACAATAGGGCGGCAGACCAACAGTTCAATCCACCCCATAACTCTTGTATTTATATTTTCCAGGGTATAATAACAGGGTTACATACACAATAAAGATAAAAATACAGAAAAACCATAACTTTAAGATAAATTAAAGATAAAAGGACAAAACTACCCTGGACTACACTCCCCCTCAAGCTGAGCATAGATGTTGATCATGTTCAGCTTGGACAGAAGAGGAAGAAAATGATCCTTCGACAAGCCTTTAGTGAATACATCAGACAACTGATCAGCAGACCGAACATAGGCAAGACAGATCTCCCCAGCATCAAGCTTTTCACATGTGCATCAAAGAGAGAAAGGGCAAGGATCCTGGTACAGGATGTCAGCAACAGTTTTGGGCCTTTTGGCAATGGTAACGGGACCGTGATAGGAAGCATAGTCATGCAACCAAAAGTTGCACGTACTCTCTGATGCCAAATTCAAGACTCAAGCCTACTTCGAGGAGGGCAAGCTTTTGCAATAATGGCAGGGCATATCAGATTCCGTAGTTACAGGTGCTCCATACTTGGTGATGGCAAAGTCGACATTGTCTGCATGAGGAATGGGAGTTGACTCCTTGCATCCATTAGAATTTGTTGGGATTGCTGAAGCAAAGGATGATGCTGCAAGTTCTATGGCAGCCGTGGGCTAGATGTACAAGGACCAATCTAGCCTGCCAAGGTCCCAGCCGTGCTGCCTCTAACAGATTGATGCCTCTTCTATGTGGCCAAAGGGCAAGACTTGCCCATGGTAGGCCCTGAAGAAGAAACAGTTGTGTGGTGGGGGGAGGCACATTCATCTTTTGTGAAGAATAGGGCTTCTCAGCGGAAGGCTACGATTGGGAAGAGGGAGCTTTCTTGTGTAAAAGAAAACCCCCCTTTGCAAGGGACCAAGGGGAAGCCTTCAGATGGTTAGGGCTTGATTCCCTGTTCGGTGCTATTTTGTTCCGTCAGGACTTGGGTTTTGATTTTGTATGGATCCCCATGTTTTGGGATTCGAGATGTTGATGGACATGTTACGGGGGGGTGGAAGGGTATGTGAGAATGCTTGTCTGAGTATATGCTGTTTCTCCAACAGTTTGCAATTATCTTTTTTGATTTTATAGACACGTATACTATCCACTTCCAAAAAAGAAAAGGACTGCTCCTTAAGGTTTGGGGCTAAGTCTGGCTCAAAACAAAGATAAATAATGACAAGGAAAAGAATATTTTGGTGTCCATTCAAGCCTATGATCTCCAAAGGAAAATCCAGTCAAGAATATACTTTTAGATTAGCAAAGTCAGTTGGCTCCAACTCTGAAATTAAGGTTACCTGGTTTTATGAAATTTTTAGACAAGATAGGTCCAGATTTTCCCTTTTTCCCTTGGAAGTTCACCAAAACAGCCACATTTCATGATATTACGAAGATAAAGATGCATATCCAAACTCCCATTACCAACCATCATACATATACAAATTCCCATTTCCATCAGCGTTGATCGGCATTAATGAACTTGCTTCCACATATGGCTAGCCCTGCTAACTCACATCCCTGCCTTTGGGATCCATTTCCTAGGATGGATGAAGCACCTAAACAGCTAGACACATTAGTAAAGCAAATGAATCATTAATGAGGGAATCCCAAACCCATTTTGCCGTAAGGATTGTGCTGAATGCTTACATAGCATCTGTAACGGCCCCACTTTCAGGATCTCTGGTAGGTGCACAAATGTAAAAGCAAAATAATAAGAGACAATAGTATAAAAGAGCATAAATCAACTCATGTCCATTATACCACAGAAATAGTCAGGAAAATAACACACATATCGCAAGAATTTAAATTGGCTATACCTAATTCATTTTTTCTTTTCACTGAATTGGATCCATCTATCCTTACTACTTCCTTAAAAATATATTTTATAATTTTCATGAAAACTCAAAAATTGAGTTCTCAATAGGGATTATTTACATCCCTACTGATATCCCACACACACCAATCCATTCACTCTTCTTAACTATGCATATTATGCAATATGACTTGTATGCAATTCTCTATATTGCTAACCGGCACAAGTAATAGACAAGAAGTGAACAACATATATAACATGATTTCATATGTTAATTTCATGATTTAACCCAAACCAAGTTACAGGTTTCGTTTTTCTAATTTAAACTTTTTAATTTGTCATATAATATGTTTACAGATGAATGTTACTTATGAAATAATGCTTGAATTAATATGAAATACATGTATTGTAAACACAGCGTAAACCTAGAGCGAAACATTCAACAGGATGATAACAGTTACACATTTTATTACATTATTTCTTCTTAGTGTTAATTTATAGTAACATAGAAAGTATAAATGTACTTATTGCGAATCATTAGCATAAGGACTCAAGATTGAGTCGTTCATTCATTCACCTTTCACCTGATCGATCATTTTCCTATAATCATAATCCAATCAACGTAAAGTTATAATCTTTCAGAAGTCATAAGTTCGTAGGGTGATTCATCCTTCGGCTAGAAGTGACAAGAGATAATCACTTACTAATTATCGTAATGGTGAGCGGACTCCAATAGACCTCCCAACTCCACTTGTCTATCCCAACAAATGTCTGGAGCCTTACTGGGTAAGGCGGAAAATATAGACTAAACTAGATCTGCAGACTACTCCTCACTCATACTGCAGCACTGATGCCACAACCTATGAGCACACTCAAGTAGGATCTCCGTCCTCTACTAACTGAGGTCTCAAACCTAGATTCTGGGACCATAATCAAAAGAATAGATGCTCTGCGCCTCGGTGCCACAAATCGTTAAGGAGCTTTGACCCTGACGTCCCCTTAACCCCAGGAGAACGTATTGTGTTGGGCTTTCCTGCTAGTAAACGATGCAACTTCCTTTCTTTATAAGAAGGTCAATCATCATAGAAATCATCGATCATTAATTCAATAAGGATTCATTATTAACATAGAAGGCCTACATATGCTTCTGCCTCTATTTCGTATTCATCATTATAGAAGTGGTGGAATTTCATAATCTTTATTCCCCCTTAATGGGGTCATCATAACTATGAAGTCTTTCTTGATTTAAATAATAAATAATACATATATATATATATATATATATATATACATTATACCATATAGCTATAAATAGCTTCCAACTCTCTACTTCATAATTCACGAGAGTTTAGATGGACTTGTCCATCTCTTTTGTTCATTATTTCCTTAACAAAAAAAATCAACATGATGTTTCATAAGTACGTATACAAACATCCTTGTGATGGGGAACTTCCATTCCGGAGTCGTCCCCTAACTACGACCAATTAGGATTTTATCATGTACCATATTTCATAATTTAAACACCAAATATGAATCGCCATAAAATCATAAGCAAAACCATGCATCCATCTTTTCTTATGACATGCATGAACATATTTATTTTATGTCCTATAAAATTAGTTATGGCTGTCCTTTAATCTAGAATTTCTCAGACAGAGTTTTCCCTTAGATTCATACAATTTTCTACTCATTACAATTCCTAAAAACCCAAAATAAAAAGAATACAATAGGCCGTATCACCGTACCTCTTAGGAGGCTCGTTGCCGAGGCTTCACTAGATTGCCGCCGAATCACCACCGAAGTCCCAGGGCTTGCTGCCTAATCCCTTCTTTATTTTGTTTATCTTTCTCCCTTTCTCTTTCTATCTTTCTCTCTCTCTTGCTCTCTCTGTCCTCTCTCTACCCCCTTCCCTTTTGCCGCCCTAACCTGCCCCCCTACCCTCCTTTTATAGGAGGAGGCAGCGGTGGGGAGGGTTCTAGAGAGATGGGGAAAGAGGCGATGGAGGGACATGTGGCAGGAGGGGGAAGGAAGAGAAGGTGGTAGAAGGGAGCAGGTGGAAGGGAGGGGGAGAAGGGTGGTGGCCCCTATTGGGCCCTCTTTAGGCCAAATAACCAGGGCCTGTTTAGCCCTATAAGCAGGCCCATCAGGACCTTTAATTCAGGCCCATTTAGGCCTTTAAATTAGGCCCATTAAGGCCTATATCTAGGTCCCATTAGATCCATTTAATGGGGCCCATTAACAGCATATTAACCATTGGGCTTAGGCCCAACAACCCCCTTTAAATCAGACCATATTCCTTATAAAGAATATTTTTACATTTAAGCCCTCTTTCTTTTATTATTTAGATAGGTGCTAGAAATTCGTCCTTGAAATTTCATGTCGATCATATCAAAAACTTGCAAAATCACAATCTTAAAACATACAAGGAAAACGCTCCATCTCCACCTCCCACTTCCATGTGGCTCCATTGATGGTACATGTTGTCGCTCCGCTTTTGCAAAGGGAATCATGTTGTTTCTTAGAATTTATTCTCTATGACCCACAACCCTCATTGGATACTCGGGAGTTGACAAATCAGGACTAATTTCAATTTCTATATAGTCCAATGGAAGGGTTTTGACCCATATCTCTTTAACTAATAAACTACTTCCCCAATTATGTTTGATGACTTAAAATGGCTCAGCCTTCCAAGCTCACCAAATCTCATTGTGCCTTTAGACGGGGAGATTTTTCACAAATACAAAAGATTCAACTTCAATTTGAAGTGGCCGTCTTCAATTATATGTATAATCCTTCTACCTGGTTTAAGCTACTCCTAATTTCTAGCACACCATTTTTATTCTTCCTATGCATTCTTGAACGCAATCAGGTCCACTCACTTTCATTTCTCCTATTTCATTCTAATATAAAGGTGATTTACAAGATTTCCTATACAGGGTTTCACAGGATACCACCCCGCTTCCATTGTGCTACTCTAATAAGTATATTCTTATCTTGAGATTTATCTTTTCAAATGTCAGGTCAGAAAAATCTTAGTTCCTTAAACTTTAGATTTCATGCAACAATGGTATTGTAAATCAATCTACAAATGCTAATAACAGTAGTAAATTTGGTCAAAACCCGTTTTGTAAATCCATCGGTAGGCATGACTCAAAATGCTGCCTTAGTTCATAGTTCCGGGCAACAAACACTTATCAAGCACAACAAATCTTATCACTGCCAAAAACGCCTACACGTTACCCTTATGATTACTATAAAGGATCTGACTACATGGTGTGATCAATACCATGGATCAACCTCTACTAATATCATTTGAGTTTTGTACAAAACATGCAATTGAAACATATGCATATAAACGACATGATTTCTAGAGAGTTCTGGTTTACCGGTTTATATCGGTGGTCTGGTCTTTTGTCACTTTACGCCTCCTTTGTGTACTTTTTTCTTCATCTTTAATTATGTCTGAGACATAATGTTCACATTCCACGAACTTCATCTCATATTTGTGCACTATCCTATCCTCGTGAGTTAAATTCATAACTTTGATTTCCTTAGTATCCCTCGGATGTCTTGGAAAGCATTGTGCCTTGAATTCCTTCAGAAATCTATCCCACAAAACTTCTTTTAGCGATACTCCTTGGAATAATTTTAAGTTTCACATTCCACCAGTCATCTGCCTATTCCATTAGCATATAAGTGGCTAATGCTATTTTCTATTCCTTGAATCAATTGGTTAACTTACATGGCTTTCGTCTAGTGCTCTGCCCCCACAGGTTTAGCTTCTCTAGCGAAGGTCAGAGGTTTCTTATTTTATTAGATGTCTTTGATCTTCAAGAAAGGTCAACACCCCATCAACATCTTCTTGAACACATCATGCTTTACAATCACTTATCCTATAGGCTTCTTGAGTGCCTTAAGTTTTGTGTTTATGGTTTATTTTGGTTCCTCTTCATTATGTTGGTCCAATTTGTTATGTCTTATAAGATTAAATATGTCTTGTTATCAGGCTATTGTTGTCCATCTTATACTATTTTTCAACATTATCTATAGTTACATGGAACCCTCCATTGGAACAACATTGTCATTATAGACTTAAAAGCTGAAAAGATAGAAAGCACAGCTTGAAGTGTACAAAGATCTTTAAGCAGCGATATACAGAAGTCTCTTATATGTTATCAGTTGATCATTACAAAGTTACAAGGTTAGAAACTCTTTTCAGAATTTTGGCTTACGGGATCTAACCTCTCTAGTCATTCCTAAGGAACAAAATTGGTACTCCTAATACCTTCCTATATCAAAATCTTTATGCCATTTTTTTCCATCTATCTCTTTTCCCCTTGCAACTCAAGATATCAGCCTTTTGTACAGTCCCAACTGTATGCCCCAGTTCTCCACAAACACATCATGGTAGTAGGCCCAGAAGCTACCACCAATCTTGACTACCTTGTGGTATAGAGTTGAGAAGGATTGCATTGAGTGTAACTATGGGAGGCTGATTTACTGCTCCATAATCTTGGTCTCTTTATTCAATTATATGTATGGAGGACGGTTCGTTCTTCTGTTGGATTACTGAAATAGATCCGATTCCTCTCAATCTGAGAGTGTATTTCCAACATCGTAATATGATGTATAAATCTCTTTCCTGATCACGTTCCAATAATTTTATGATGATGACCAGATACCATGGTATTCGACCTGCCAAGCTCTGACCCGAGTCCGACCTTGACGAGCTCAATCAAACCTGCCGAGGTGTGATGTGGGGCCTTCCCTCGCCGGCCCAGTCCGAGCTATCGCGCTGGGGTACGAGGACCTTGCCGAGGTAAATGAGCTGAGGAGCGATTTAGAAGCTCTCGAGTCCTTCTGAGGTATGAAGAAGATGAGCTATGGTTCCTAGGTGATCCGAGGTTGAGTGATCCTGATGGACGAGTTGGGCCGGCCTATGACGACTTGGGTTGTGCGGCTGAGGATGACGGGGTTGAAGCAAGACGGCCAAGATACTTGGACCTGCAAAATAGACAAAAGTTAGGGGGCCCCAGAAGTGACTCTGGTGCAAAACCCTCCGATGATTAAGTCAGATCATAGCCGAGAGCCAAGGGCAAGGCCGAGGTGAGAGTTGTAATGAGAGTAAAAAAGTAAGGGAATGCAGCCTACCTCTCAAGAATTCACCATGGGGTCTATATAAGGAGTAGTCGAGCTCTTGAAGCGATACTAGGAGGAGGCGTTGATCATTAACGGGCTAGTCTCCGCAGCTGTGGACCCAATCATCATCATTACCCCCACTCCTATGACCGAGCTTCCATGAGCTCGAGTAATAGGAGTAGTCCAAGATGTCAATGTTTCTATGAACATCCGGCGGAGACGTGGCACATCATTATTCATAGCTGATTTCTGAGCTCTGGACAGACCGAGGAATAAGGCGGAGGGTGCTGACGGTTGATGAATAGTAGCCGACCTTGAGGCTGACCTTTGAGGAGAGGAATAAACCAAAGGGCTGACGGCTGATGAATGATAGTTGGTCTTGAGGCCGACCTTCGAGTCGACCAACGAGCAAGCCGAGGAACAACCCTTTGGCTTGATCCTCGGCCTGCTCGGAGCTCGGCTCGGAGGTCGGCCTTAAGGCTAGGTCAGCCTCAAGGTCGGCCACGACCAAACAACCATCAATGTGCTTTGGCCACCATTAATTGATATGCCCGATGGTCGGCTCGAAGGTCGGCCTCAAGGCCAACTATCATTCGTCAGCCGTCAGCGACCTCTGGCTTGTTCCTCGACCTGCTCAGAGGTCAACTCGAAGGTCGGCCTTAGGGCCAGCTATCATTCATCAACTGTCAGTGCCCGCCAACTTATTCCTCGACTCAAAGGTCGGCCTCAAGGTCGGCTACCATTCATCAACCGTCAGCACTCTCCAACTTATTCCTTGACTTGCCCAAATTTCGAAGGTCGGCTATGAATAATGATGTGCCATGTCTCCACCGGATGTTCATAAAAACAAGGACACCTTGGGATTACTCCCACTACTCGAGCTCGTTGAAGCTCGGCCATGGGAGTGGGGGCAATGATGACTGATGAGGACTGGGTCCAAAGCCGTGGAGATTGGCCCAATAAGGTCAGCCCATTAATGATCAACGCCTCTTCCTATCGCTTCAAGACCTCGACTACTCCTTATATAGACCCCATAGAAAATTCTTGAGAGATAGGCTGGATTTTCTCACTTTTTTACTCTCATTACAACTCTCATCTCGACGTTATCCTCGGCTCTCGACTATGACCTAGCTTAATCATTGGAGGTTTTACCCCTGGATCACCCCTGGGGTCCTCTGACATGTCTATTTTGCAGGCCCAAGTACCTTGGCCGTCTTGTCTCAACCTCGTCATCATCCGCCGCACCGCCCAAGACGTCATAGGTCGGCCCAACTCATCCATAGGGACCACTCAACCTCGGATCACCTAGGAACCATAGTTCGTCTTCTTTATAGCTCGGAAAGACTTAGGAGCTTCTAAATCTCTCGTCAGCTTACTTGCCTCGGCAAGGTCCTCGTACCTCAGCGCAATAGCTCAAACTGGGCCGACGAGGGTAGGCCCCACATCACACCGGGCAGGTTGGATTGAGCATGTCAAGGTCGGACTTGGGTAAGAGCTCATCAGGTCGGATACCATGGTATCTGGTCATCATCATTTTCCAACACTGACTACAACTCGTCTTGTTTACCTTTCAACATAACGATCGACTGATGGACATCTTCAAGTATATTTTTTTCTTGAAAATCATGTAACTTGTTCTTCTCCCAAAGATATTTGAGATCAATCATTTGTTCTTGGATTTTGTTATAGACTTTCTTTTGCTCCTCTGCATAGTGGTCATTCAAGATTTTCCACTTTTGAAGAAGATTCAATACTTTCTCCAACTGATTCTTACTCATTTTGGGCTGAAAGGGAGAAAAGACGTAATCATCTCAAGCTTTCTTATCTATACTTTGTGTAGGACACTACACATGCATTATTACTAGGTTTAAGAGTATTCATACATTCAATGTTTAGGCGATGGCCAATCAGGATATATAATAGGAGACGATAATATAAAAGAGCAGAAATCAGCTTATGTCCATTATACCATAGAAATAGGCAAAAGAATAACACGCATATCCCAAGAATTTAAATTTGACATACCTGAAAATATGTTTTATAACTTTCATGAGAACCCGAAAATTGAGTTCTCAGTAGGGATCATTTACATCCCTACTGATATCCCACACACATCAACCCATTCACTCTTATTTGACTATGCATATTATGCAGTATGACTTATATGTGATTCCCCATATTACTAATTGTCACGAGTAACAGACAGGTAGCAAACAACAGATATAACATGATTTCATATCTTAATTTCATAATTTAACACAGATCAAGTTACATGTTTCATTCTTCTAAATTAAACTTTTTAATTCGCCCTATAATCCATTTATAGATGCATGTGACATTTATAGAATAATGCTTGAACTAGTATGAAATACATGCATTATAAAAACAGTGTGAATCTGCAGCGAAAACACTCAACAAGATAATAACAGTTAACATTTTCTTACATTATCTCTTCTCAGTAGTAATTTATACTAACATATAAAGTATAAAGATATTTATCGCAAGTCATCAACATAAAGTCTCAGGATTGAGTCGTTCATTCATTAATCTTTCACATAATCGGTCGTTTTCTTATAATCATAACATGATCAGTCATAAAGTTATAATCTTTCAGAGGTTGTAAGTTCGTAGGGCGACTCATCCTTTCGATCAGAAATGACAAAGGATAATCACCTACTAATGATCGTAATAGTGAGCAGGCCTTAACAGACCTCCCACCTCTGCTTTTCTACCCCAATAGATTTTCGGAGCCTTACTAGTTGAGAAGGGAAATGTGGGCTAAACTAAGTTTGCAGACTACTCCTCACCTCCTGCTGCAGTGTCCATGCCTCAGCCTATGAGCGCACTCAAGTAGGATCTCTATCCTCTACCCGCCGAGATCCCAAACTTGGACTCTGGAACCATAATCAAAGAAGGGACGCTCCGCACCTCGGCACCACAAATCGTTAAGGAGTTTTGAGCCGAACGTCCCCTTAACCCCAAGAGAGCGTATCGTGTTAGGCCTTCCCAGTAGTAAACGCCACTTCCTTTCTTTATAAGAAGGGAAATCATCGTAGAAATCATCTATCATCAATAAGGGTTTAATATTAACATAGAAGGTCTTCATACCTTTATTCCATATTCATTATTATAGAAGTGGTGGAATTCTATAATCTTTATTTTCCCTTAATGGGGTCATCATAATCATGAAGTCTTTTTTTATCTATATAATAAATAATATATACATACATATGTATATTATACCATATAGCTCTAAATAGCTTTCAAGTCTCTTCTTCATAGCTCACGAGAACTTAGATGAACTTGTTCATCTCTTTTGTTTATCATTTCCTTAATAGAAGAATTCAACGTGATGTTTCATAAGTGCGCACACAAACATCCTTGTGATGGGGAACCTCCATTTTGGAGTCATCCCCTATATAGGACCAATTAAGATTCATTAGTTACAGCTGTCCTTTAATCCAAAATTTTCCAAACAAAATTTTCCCTTATATTCATACAATTTTTTATTCACTACAATTCCTAAAAATCCAAAATAAAAAAGATACAATAGGCCGTATCACATTACCTCTTAAGAGGCTCGCTGCCGAGACTTCACCAGATTGCCGCCGAGTACCGCCTAATCCCTTCTCTCTCTCTCTCTCTCTCTCTCTCTCTACCCCCTTCCCTTCTACCGCCCTAGCCTGCCCCCTGCCCTCCTTTTACAAAAGGAGGGCAGTGGGGAGGGTTCTAGAGAAGGAAAAGATGCGGTGGAGGGGGATAGCTGGCAGGAGGGGAAGGAAGAGAAGGTGGTGGAAGGGGGCAGGTGGAAGGGAGGGGGAGAAGGGCGGTGGCCCTTATTGGGCCCTCTTTAGGCCCAATAACCAGGGCCTATTTAGCCCTATAAGTAGGCCCATTAAGGCCTTTAATTCAGGCCCATTTAAGCCTTTAAATTAGGCCCATTATGGCCTATATCTAGGACCCATTAGATCCATTTAATGGGGCCCATTAACAACCCATTAACCATTGGGCTTAGGCCCAACAACCCCATTTAAATTAGACCCTATTCCTTATTAAGAATATTTTTACATTTAAGTCCTCTTTCTTTTATTATTTAGATAGATGCCCCTATTGATTTTTGTGGGGTCTTACATTAAAGTATAACACCCTTCAAATATAGCTAAATTGTATCTCCAAACATCGAGGCGCCTTTTCAAGTATTAGCTCAGTTCTTGTAAAAAACTATGTAGTTAAGCGTGCTTAGCCGGAAGTAATAACGAAATAGGTGACCTTCCAGGAAGTCTCCATGTCTGGAGCTAATTACCTAAAAAGGGGACAAAATCGTGAGGTCCTTGGGCCAAAGTGGAGAATACCTTGATGGTTGGAATACAGAGCTTTACATAATGGTATCAGAGCTATGAACCAGCCAGAAGTTGGGAGCTAAGTAGCTCACAGGTTAGGAGGAAAGGGCAATCTATGGAAAAGGCTACCCTAGAGTGTGAATCCACCATAGTGTGGAGCCACCTCTAGAGTCTCAACTGCCTGGTTGTAGGTTAAGAACGTTGCGACGAGGATGTCGCCTATATTAGGGTGTAGAGTGTAACACCCATCAAATATAACTAAGTTGTATCCAAACATCGAGATACCTTTTTTAGTATTGGCTCAATTCTTGTAAGGAACTCCGTAGTTTAAGTGTGCTTAGTCGGGAGTAGTAACGGGATGGGCGACATGCCGGAAAGTCCCCGTCTCTGGAGCCAATTACCTCAAAAAGCGACAAAACCATGAGGCCCTTGGGCCAAAGTGGATAATACTTTGATGATTGAAGTACATAGCGTTACAACATCTCTTTATTGTTTAGAGGAGAATGGTGGAGCCCTTACGTAAAACAAACTAGTTAATAGATAATAGAAAAGGCTATCACATATAGAACTTTATATTCTCCCCATCCCATCTTCTAAAACAAAAATATCATGAATCCTTAGAAGCATAACTTTTGAAGAGGTATCAAGTCGGATAATGACAATACGACAGGCTTCAAATGAGGAATTGCATTATTAATGTTTGTGATTTGAAAATGTTGCCAACTCGAGCATGATTCAATGTTTACAAGGCAATGCGGCTTTGGTACTACTTTTTCTTATCCTCAACTATTCCAAAGTGCCTAAGGGCCCTTTAACAATGTCCAATGCCATTTTTCCTCTTACATGCTACCACATGTTTCTCACTTTCGAGGATTCCTAAGACCATTGATACTTATATGAATGCTTTGTACGGATGATCTTTACATATTGGACCTATTCAATGTTTCTCAAAGTCTTACATATCATTATCTTGGATGTTTTCTTTATTTTCTTCCTATTGCCATTTTCTTCTTTCATGGTGATTTATGAGAGGACTCTCCCTCTTGCTAACTTGTTCCACTATTACCCAATGAGAGCGGAGAGGGGAGGCAAGAGGAGGTGAATGATGCCACTAAGGGAGGGATCGGCACAGGACAGTTGAGGTAGGGGTGGGAGGGAGAGATAGAGAGCATGTTGGTATTGTGACCTCAATCTCCAGTGCTTATGGCATGGCCATTGGGCAGCTAGATGTTCTGGCGCCGTAGTATGTTTTATGTGAAGAAAGAAGGGACATTTGGAGTACCATTGTGACCAGGAGAAGAGGACCGGCTACAATGGGATGTTGGTTGGCAGAAGTGAACAGTCTTGGTTGGTCCTGGAGGGTAAGCCGAGTGGATCGGAGGTTGGACCTGCGAAGGAGGCGGATAGGGACAGATCGGATGCTTTCTCATCTCACTTGATGGGGGATAAGGGTTCAGACGTAGGCGATCTCCATAGCCTTAACCGAGGCTTGAAGGGGACGAAGCGACTTGGATGACCTAGCGACTAGGAAGCACCCTAGTCCAATGCCATCTAGGAAGAAGGTTGAGGGGGGCCGGTGCTCTAAATCTATGTCGTGAAAGGGGTAGAGTTGGAAGTGATATGGTTAGGACCCCGAAATGGGAGCGAAGATGGCATCCCTCTACATCTGTGGAGGTCAAAAGTGATCAAAAGGAAGGAGCAACCAGCAAGCCATGTAATGATGGTAGATGAATGGGATCAGAGAGATATCCAGGTCCCACCTCCTCAGCACTCATGTCCTTCTAGCCTTAGAGAGGCCCTAACTCCCTCTCAAAATTGCTCTCAACCACTGGGGGTCCTACTTTGAGGTTTGGATCCAAGATAACATGGGCAAAGGGTGGTCATCGCCAGGAAGGTTCACAGATTGTGGGCAGATACGGTTGAGCAGAGGTCAACGTCAAGCTTCCATCCCTCGGACACCCTAAGTGCTTTCGGATCGGGGAAAAAGACAATGGTTCAGGGCTTCGAGCCAGAAGTGGCTTGCGCGGGCGAGGTGGTCTAGTCCGGCTCCACTCGGTCCGACTCTAGATATGGTACCCCCCTTCTTTAAATTTTGATCTGATCGTGCGCATAGGAGGCTCTTCAGTCGGCCTAGCGGTACCAGAATCTAGGCCTGGACCAGATCTTCGCCTCAAAATCCTCGTCTTAAAGGGTTGGCAAACTCTCTTTAGGCCTGTCTCAAAGATGCCTCCCAGGGTTTTAGGAGGGATGTCTTTGTCCTCCCCAGTCACAGCCCCAGTGGCTGATGTAGGTCTCCTCCCCATGGGCGGTCCGCCTTGATGACAGAGGGGCACAACGCACGTAGGGCTCGGGCTGGCAATCTTGACCCCATCCGACGAGGCAGTGGGGGTGTAGGGAAGCCTCACCGCAAGAGGTCCTCATGCCTGAGAGCAAGCTGGCCGAGCCAGACCCGAACCTGGTTCTAACCCTAACCAAATGAAGAAAGCATGCAGGGCAACATCGAGGGTCTCCTCATCTCTTGAAACTTCTTCGGTGAAGGGCGGCTAGATCTTGGTCTCACCGGCAAGAGTAATACTTTCTGCAATCCCCCCCCCCCCCCCCCCCCAAAAAAAAAAAAAAAAAAACAAGAAAAAAAAACATTGAGTTTTTTTTCAGGCGGCCCTAAGGTCCCTAACCGTCCGTATATTGCAATGCCCAATCGGACGATCCAAAAAAATGAAAAAGCAATCGAGCTCCATGAACAGTAAAAAGGTACACTTTACTGTTCACTGGAGCTCAGTTTTTAATTTTTCAGATTTTTTTGGCTCATCCGATCGGGCATTGCACTGTACAGAAGGTTAGGCACCTTGGGGCCGACCTGAAAATAATAATAATAATAATAATAATAATAAAATTTCTTTACTCACTGCAATGTCCCTGCGTGCGGCATTGCAGCAAGTATTACTCCACCGAAATCAGCATAGAGGTGAGATCCTTAGCAAATCTGATGGGGATCAGTTTTGAGGGGGTTCCGGGCAAGGCCACTCAACCGGTGGTGGACCAAATCAACAAACCAGCTGATCAAATTACTCCCAACAGTTGTGTGGAAACACTGCGCGGTCTTAAGAGCTGTCTGGTCAAGGGCTTGTAGGCTCTCTGTAAGGGTGTGTTTTGAGGGGGTGGGTAGGCCTTAATGGTCGAGATTCTGTGGGTTTTTTTCTAGGCTATTTTCTGTTTGTTTCCCAACAATTGTTGGAAACAATTCCTGTAAGAACAAGGAAAAAGAGGAAGCATGTGATAAATTAAGACTGGATTAATAAAGACAGGGAGAAAGAGAAGGGAGAAACCAAGGAAGTTAAGGAAGCTGGTTAATGGAAGTGGGAGCACAAGGTGAAAAAAAAATGAGACTCACTCTTTACACTGACAATACAATGCTTTCTGGCGCACATGAGCAACCTTTCACCTATATCCAGCATGCTTTTTGCTCCCAAAGGAGTAAGTGGAACAGCATCAAACCAGAGGAGTGATAGTTCAGGAGAAGAGAAGATAGATTCTTAGCTCTATGAAGGGAAAACATCCGAGTATCTCCTTACTGGAAACTACAGTGTGACCCTATTTTGGCTGCACCACACTTGTCTAGTTGAGAAGCAAAATGCAGAGCAAAGGTAAGAACTAACCTTAAAGAAAACAAAGGGAAGGGAGAAGTTAAATATCCTTAAATTAAATTAATGGTTTGTGCTTTTAATATTAGGAGGTCATAAGTATGCTTTTTGGATATTTGTGGGATTCCTTCTAAAAATTAGTATTGTGATTACAGATTTGTTGGATACATTAAGTTTTAAATAAGCTTTCTTTTAATATAATCATGTTGCTCTTCTTTTAATTTTTATAAATTCTAAGATTTTGTAGAACTGTCTTATATTTTAAGACATTTTGTCCTTTGTAGGATATTCTTGTAAGTTATAGGACTTCTATCCAATATGCTACTAAAACATGACAATTTTCTAGTTGCATTTTCACTGGGTTCGTTTTATCTCGTCGGCAATATTGAAAATCCTACTCTCATGCTTAATGCGACCCATGAATGCCGCTGCTTCCACCACGTCATGCCTGCTGTACTCTGTAACCCTTAGCACATGTCATCAGCACTCTGCTACTGCCCACATCTGCTACTATCAAGGTTTCTTCTTGCCTTTCCACCCCTGTTCTTCATTCTTTGCCTCATCGATCCCCTCCTCCCTTTCTTTTCTTTTTATTCCTTATGTGTGGAATATATGTATATGTATATGCATAAATATATATATATATATATATAAACATATACATATAATACATATACATGTATATATACATATATACATATATTCTTCTTGTTTTTTCATGTTTGTGTCATTCCTTTTTGGGTGACTTCATCCAGTCACCCAATGTTTTTTCCCCTTTTTGATGATTCTATGCATTTCCAGAGTAAGTATATTTGTTTAATTGAAGTGCTTCTCATGAGACATCTCACACCTTTGACGATGGTTCCCTGCATCTATCGGTTATGCAACTCCAAACCACTAAAAAGTCATGCCCATAAACATGCATAATTACACATAACTTTTACCTGCTACTGTATTCTTAGCAGGTAAATCATCATCATGCAGCCTTCACATCATCAACCTAGTTTGGTCAAGGTTTGGAAGTTCAACTTGAGGGATTTAAACATTTTCTTTTATGTTGTCAACCTAAAGCCATCCCACATTTTTTTGTGCCAAATCCCTAGAAAAAAGGGCATACCCAATGCACGAGGCTCCCACCATTTGTGGGGTCTGGGGAAGGGTCAATGATGTGAAGGCTCCCACCTTTTGTGTCAAATCCCTGATATATGCAAATTGGCAGCTAGGTGACTATCTCAATAAGGCTAGTTGTCTGCAAGTGGTGCCCACCAAGGAATCAATATGAGGAAATTAATTATAAATGACAAACGAATCAATATATATATATAGTCAAAGAATTTTTTTTTCAAATGACAAGGAGCCTAGGTTGCCCCAGGAAACACCAAGTGAGCTGCCAGCGAAAGCACCTTGGCCCTTAACCCACCAGGTCAATTGCCCCTGGCCAGAAATGAACTAGAGACATCCGGTTCCTTAGCCGGAGTCACTCCAACCATTCTGCCACAGGACCAAAGTCAAAGCCACAGAACTTAACATCAAAACAAAGTGATAAGAACTCACAATCATATATAATAGGAACAGTATTCAAGGAACTATACCATCATAAGTATGCCAAACATCAATTAATACAAACTCTTTGTTGTTTCAGAAGAATAAATATAAAAGGTCAAATAAAAGAAATAGAACATACGTGTCAACAGGTTAGGCAAGTGAATAATAGAGATGTATGACTGCATATCATGACATTAAGAGATCTCATGCCTACATCTTAGGATTTATAGTTTAGTCCTCTCCTCCCATTCCATTCTATGTAAACATCACCAGACTGTACTAGAAAGACTTTTGTGTCATATATAATTATTTCTGATCATGTTTTCCTGGATCTTCCTCTTCTTACATCCTTCAACCATGAATTAGTCCCAATTTTTCTGTTGTGTCTGGCCTGCTTTAGAGGTACATAAACTATCTCAGTCAAATCCCTCGTATATTTAAGTCAATGTAGGTCCAAATAAGATCTCATTTTTTTCCATTTCCAACCCTCTTTTTCTAGTTTTACTCTGTTTTGAAGATTAAGTTTTCTAGTCTTTCAATAATCCATCTGAGAAGGCCTCATCTCATCACTCCTTAACTTTTATATTGTTTAAACTCACTTTTTTTCACTAGCCAACATTCAGCTCTTAATTTTTATATTGTTTAAATGCACTGTTTTCACTAGCCAACATTCAGCTCCATAGAGTTGGCAATGCTACCATCTTGTGGAAATTACCCTACGACTTCGCAACACTTTTCTATCACACAAGGACAATAAGTGCACTACACTTGATATATTCAATATTAAATTCTTAGTTACATCCTTGTGTGTATCTCTAGGTCTTTGCATTATGGATCCCAGGCATTAGAAATGCTTAGCTAGCGGGAAGATGCACTTACTGGTCAATATATGGCCACCTTCATGATGTATGTAGTTCACATGAAACTGAGAGCAGACAAGCATTACATGTTGGTAATATGAGGACTACTAACCTAGGATAGTCACAAAAATTGGATGCAAGATGAGCGAGGGGTACAAATAGCCCAATGAACCATGCAAAGGAGACAATTCCCTAATCGCGGTGGAGATTCAAAATTTTAAAAAAGGATTTCACGTTTTGATACCATAACTAGCCCAAAATTCAGGTCAAAGGCAATGTTCTGTCAGGTTAACAGCGAGCACAAGGACCGCATCAATAATAGTGCCATAGGTTTTTATAAAGTGACAACTCTATGCATATGCAAAAAAAAAAAAGTAGGATGCTAAACAACACTTCCCTAGAAGCAATTAGTTTGACACATTAGGCAGTTACAGTCATTAAGTAGGCATGGATTCAGATGAGAATATGAAAACCAAAACTCCAGTAGCTCAAGTATATGACGAACAAAAGAAAACCTGAGCTCATGTACTAGAGATCGAACAGAAATATCAAACCTAAGCACTGATAAGTGCCCATGGCCACAAATCATACACCTAATAGGAATAACAAAGATAAGATAAATAATAAACCAAATGTCAGTAAATATCAACAGAGAACCGCTACACAAATGGTTATACCTCCACCTTGATTCTTTGACGCAAATTGAGATTACATACAAAGAATATGTGGAATTATCAGGCAGAACAAATAGACCACAGTGTTCACATTTGTGTTTGAAGCAGACATATAAACCAGAGAGCTACCTTTTCTAGTCCAGCAATACGTCTCCTCTTCTGCTTTCTGATAGATTTTGATATATTTTTATAAGCATCAGGCTTCTCGCTTTCCAATGGCTTAGTTGCTTTCTGCAAGCAAGAGGAAACAGTCGACTCCAAATATCATTTATGAAGTAACTCTACATGTGAACAGTAGAAAAGTGTTTTCACCTGGAGGTCATTCTCGGTTGGTCGCCTTGGATGTGTCCCATTGGACCGCTGAAGAATGCCCTTTTTCGTAGATGAGGAAGTTTTAGTCACTGGAGAACAAGACCTCAGCAACTCCGAGTCAGCAGACTCTACTTTGTCTTCTTCAGTGGAGAATTTAAGCCCTGAATGAACAGCGTCCTCATCTGATTCACCAGATTGTTTGGGAATCTTGTTTCTTCTCCTTTGACCCTTAGAACCTCCAGATAGAGACTTGGGAACAAAAGGTGATCGCTTTCTTTTCAAAGTGGAGACCAATGCTGGACCTTCATCTTTGTTTTTTCCCTTTTTCTGAGACACGAATAAATTCTTATCGGCGTCCTTGGTGATGGTTTCCTCATTTGGATGGTAGTTCTGATCTTGTTCTAGTTTGTTTAACTCCAAGCTGTGTACTCTCCCTTGGTTGTCCAAGTTTATTTTCCTCACCATTCCCAGGACATCAATGTCGTCGTCCAATTTTTCTGCACCAGCACGCGTAGTTTGCTTTTTCACTGTTTTCCTTTTCTTTGCTCCCTTAGATTTAAGAGTTTCCATAATTTTTCCTAGAGGCAACTCACTCCCCTCCTCATCATTATCTCTCAATGTGTTGTCATCATTGCCAACAACTGTGTCCACCTGAGACTGCAACGGGTCAGTCAAAATGTAATTACAACATGTGATAAGGCAGACCAATCCAAAGACAAGGACAAAGGGTTTCTGATTGAAAAAATAGCACCCACTCTTTCCTTCTTTTCAAGGTCAAGCGATTCAAGATGGGCCAAAACTTTGTCACAGCACATCCATGTCTGTGCTCCATTACTCTGCCAAGAAGACAATTGAAAGAAATGTGAATGTGAATATCACAATGACAAAAATCATGAGAAAATTTGAAATAATTCAAACAGTAAAACTTCTCTATATAATCAGATGATAACATTTTAATAACATGATACTTTTTTATGGCTCAAAGAAAATCAAGCAATCAATTCCAAGGAACGAAAATAAAGTCATGAAAGAACTGACTCAAAAGAATGGCAATGAATCACTTAATGTTTTAAGGGAAAGACAGAACAACTGCATGGAAGTCCGATCTCAGTAACAACAACAATTAAAAAAAATAACACATCTACCCATGGGTTGTGTGCCTTCCGATACACCCGAGTATATAATCTTTTTGGTTATCCAGAACGGTTTGCTAGATTGGTGTCATACTTGTATGTATCTTTGTTTTTGTTTTTTGATAAATGATATATTGCAGCAAACACTTTATTTAAAAAACAATGTGGCTAGGACCTGCAGACAGGGCTCTTAAAGCCAATGGCTTTGGCAGGAGGGCAGACAGGCAGACAGCAGATGTTAGCAGGAAAGAAGCAGCCTTCATGATATCGACCACTTTACCACATAGTGGGTCCACTTTGTTGCTTCTCTGATGTCCATGATAACTTTAACTAGAGCCATGTAACCATGGGGATGACAGGTCACCTGTCCTACATCCCTCATAATTTCAACCTGGTAAATGCTTTATGCAGATAACCTTGCTTTCTGACAGGTATTGCAGCCAAACAAGTTGCAGGATGCAAGCTGGCTGGTCTACAATATATAATGTTTGGAGCAAAGACGGTTAACTTGCTTTCAATACACTGAATTTTCTTAGTATTCAAGAATGCTGAAAATACATTTAAGAGATTGCATGATAAGGCCTACTCAAGATGTGGTTTCTGAACAGAGCAAGCATTGGGAGATGGCGAGTGCAAAGCAAGGATACATGATGATCTAAAAACCCCACAGAATTTATATCTGCAGATCATAAAACTCCAAGCCCTTCTATTTTCTCTAAGAAAATCTATCCGCAGCTCCTTTGGACTTAGCAATCCTAATATCTAGAGTCCAACCCCCTTGGCTTCCATGACAAAATTCTACTTATTATATAAGCTTTACTGATGACTTTTCTCAGTTTTCTTGGGTTTATATAATGCATCAACAATTTGAGGTTGCTTGAGTTTATCGTCAGTTACTGCTATGGCTTGCACCTAGTTTCATTACAATATCAAAGTCCTTCATAATGGCAATGTCTTAGAATATATTTCGAGTCGTGATCTACCTCCACATACACGAGCAGAACAATGATCTTAAGAGAAAGCCCCATCATATTGTAGAGACTGCCTATCCTCCCCTTATCTCAGGCTCAGCTCCTCATTCCTTTTAGCTTAAAGTTGTTCTCACTTCAATCAATCTTATTCTCATCAAGACTACTCCTACGTTCTACTTCATCCGGGACTCCTTCTGCCTGGATTTTAGACTCGGGGACTTCTCACCACATGACCACCAGATGGCACTTTACTTACAGATTGCTCTCCAGCTCCCCCTCGTCCATTCTTACAGGATGCCCTCCTAGCTTAGCATCCTTCATAACTTTGATCAAGCCCATAATATGCTCCTTTCTCCTTATAAATGCACTAAGTTTGAGCCTACCACCTCACTTATCTGCTTCCACTCTGCCCAGTAACTCCACCTCTCCTTCATCTGTTTGCCCTCTTTTGATCAATGCATGTACTCAAGGCTCTCACTGCCCACCTAGACCCTTTGATACTTCCCTTGACATTCCATCTGGTAGCTCTCTACCTCCATTTGATCCTACCTTTCCTATTTTGGGTCTAGCTCCTCACCATTCACATAGGCTTCGGGGTCCACCAGACCATTTTGGTTTTGTAATGGGTGACTCCTATGATATAGAGTTTCAGATATTTCTTAGAGTCATTCACACTCACCAGGAGCCTTAGACCAGTCATTCACACTCACCATGAGACTACACATGAGGAACCTCAGGCTCTTCAATAGACTCACGCATCAATTCTTGTTCCCCTTCCACGTCCGCATCAATTGTAAATGGATTTCCAAGAACAAAACCAAGTCAGACAAGTCTAATGAGACTCGCAAAGTTTGGCTGATCGCCCATGAATCCACTCTCGAGTATGGAAGAAACTCTGAGTAGACTTCTGCTCCTGAGATAAAGATGACTTCATTTCATGCTCTTATTGTTATTGCTACTGTCCATGGATGATCTCTCTAGATGAATGTGAAGATGTTTTTATTCATGTTGACCTTAAAAGAAGGTCTACATGCAGCCCTGCATTTACCTTTCTGTCACACCATAGTATTGTCATCTTTGTCAGCCTACGTATGCACTAATAACAGGAGAGTGATGCCTGTTTTGAGCAATTTCATCATGCTACCTAGAACCTAGGATGTTGGCTTTGTCAAGAGTGCACAAGGATGGCCTGGCATTATCGTTCTCCTTCTCTCCCTTCTTCTTTATTCTCATCTTCTTGCTTTCAGGAGTCCAGACGCAGTCAATGTTGGGTCGAATTGGACTGACTTGAGGTCAAATAACCCAGCTTCAACTAATCCAAGTTTACTTTTGATCTAGTCAAAACGAAAGCAGCATTTGGAAACACAATAGATGATGGATTATGAGTTGAAAATCTATGGAAAAGACATAATCTGAACCAAATGCGCCAACATGTCTTGGCTTGCATGCAAGGAGATTTTAGAGAGGAAGAGAGATGAAGACATGGAAAAAAGAGAGTCCATAATCTCCAAAAGCAATGAAAACCCAGCTTTTACATGAAAGCTGAGGGGAGTAGGAAAGGATAAAGGCATTTATGCCTCATCATTAATAAAAAAAGCAAGGGCAATAGAGTAAAATGCATCTCCAAAAGCCATAATATGTAAATACCCAAATGAGATTTTGAACACTCAAATTCTCATAACTAAGATCTGTACTTTTTTGAAAAGATAAGGGATTCTTTATAATCTACTTTTTCAGTAAATGTCATAAAATCAAGCCTAAGTCAAAATCCTAGTAAATCAAGTTGCTGTCCAAGATCATTGTGTGAATCACCTGATTCTGAATGGGATAGGGCAATTCTTGGAACACTGGCACAAACTCTACATATTTACTGTATTACTTAATATGTTCCTCCTTTGATAACGATCTGCAGTTCACATATGTTTACTGTATTATTGGATCTCAATTTCCTCATATGGGTTTTTAACACTAGGATACATGCAATATATATTATAGGATAGATTTGGAAATAGATTGATTTTTTATTGTTTATGACTATTAATTATTTATAAAGATCTAGTTTTAAAAAATAGCTTAATTTGTGATGACTTGTACTATTAATTATTTAAAAATGTCCTCTGCAATAATTTATTTGGAAAGAACGTCCTCTGCAAGAATGCAAACATGCTTCAACCATATCAATTCAGATTTACACATACCACGAATCTACTTATGAGAGACTAGTCAGTTAGCGGTCAAAGCTAATTCTAAGAAACTGAGAAAGAAACACTTACGACAGAGTCGCCATCATCCTTCTGCAGAGTTTTGTAAAGCTGTTCTGGCAAGGGAACTGACTTAGTCATGGATGAAATGTCTATTTGGTCTCGACATAAACGCTTAACGATTGACAGCCCAATATCACATACAACATGTGAGTTCTGCATATTTTTTAATTACCCACAATTAGGCAATAGCCCTTGTGTAATAAACAACCAAAAGGACAAAGAAAAAAAAATCACAGACTTGCATATTAAAAATCAAGGAATTGAATGAGTTACCAAGAGAAAAAAACACACGCCAATGGAAATATTAAAATGAAAAACTGTAACTCATTGACACACCTTTGACTTCTCTTTATCAACAACATCCTCTGAACCACTGATACTCCAAAAAATAGAGACCACGGTACAAAGAATCCCTTTAATCTTGTCAGTAGAAGTAACAAATTTTAAACCTTCATCTCCTTGAAACAATGCAGAAAGAAATAAATGCAATCTCCTGGAAACTAAAAACCATTAGTGCACAAACAAGAAGCAACAGTCTAGAAGACATGTGACATGTGCTAGAAGCAGATGTTAGTACTCAATTCATACAACATAGATAACTGATTGTGTCCCCACAATTTAACACCAACAGGTATTTTCCCCTTTGACACAACATAAGTTTAAATAAAGAAACCCACAATGCCTCGATTGCTCCTTAAAAGGGTGAGGGACAAGAATGTATAGTTAAGCAATGATTTTCCTTTTTTGAATCTAAGGCTTTCAGAAATCCATATTTAGTAAAAGATTAATATTAAACGTGCTCATATCCTATAAAAGCTCATTGCATGACCTAATGGTGGATGCACTTTTTTCCCTACAAGTAAAGAAATTTATATTCAATGACTTTTCCATAAACATAAATCACATCAATCTAGAAGGATTGATACGCCCTGGTTTAAGCCATCAATCATGCAGGTGTAATCTCCCAACCACCTATCGACTCCTCATCCAGGATCTTCTTAACAAGATCTGCAGTCGACCTAGCTCCTGAAGGCTTGCCTGCAACTGGACAAAAGTGAACACATCGCTCAGCCACTGTAGGCGCGGACCAAGGAAATGCACCAGAGGTGGTGGCAAAAAGATTACCAGAGGCTGCTGAGGTTTGACCATTCTCAAAAACCCCTTCACTACCTCTGCATAAGACCTGCACACCCCAAGAGAGGATCTCCACACATGGCCTTCACGGTTGCACCAGCGGCACCTGACCGAGCCCTTACAGTCCTTCGTCCGATGACCCTCCCGAAGGCAACAGCCACAGGTAGAACCCACAGCCCTCCACATTGCCGGCATGTTCCCTCAGGCCCCAAGAGCATGGATGGCAGTATTGGCCGGTACCGATACGTATCGGTATCGGTGGGTACCAATACCAATATGAGGGTACCCCGATACAAGTCTTTATAGTTAAAAAAATAAAAAATATATTTGTTATTGGCCCATACCAAGCCAAAATGGGCTGGTGCTGTGGCCGATACAGATACAAATCGGTATCGGTACCCACCGGTACAGGTACGGATACCAACATTGCCATCCTTGCCCTAGAGGGACCCAATTGGCACCGGAGACGAAGGGTGGCGGCCTTGGGGGACTCCCTGGACCTCTCACACTCATCTCGCCAGGATGTTTGGAAGGACTTATACTATATGGCAAATTATAAAGGCATTGAAATTTTTTAAAAATGAAAGAATATTGTGGACACTCCTCATTCAAGCTCGCATGTGCATCTAAACAAAATAAATCACATAGAAATATGCCATACTCTATTAATCTAGGGTTGACAATGGATATATGTATTCATAATCACCACCATCATCATCAGAGCCCCATTATCCCATTTCTTTCGTGTCAACGACATGCATCTTGTCCTGCCATTTTAATCTACTCATAAATCACCAATTTGTTAAACTAATAGGCAGCATCATTGCAATTACCCTATACTTTAAAGATCAGTAACAACCATGAGCACCACAAAGATCATCATCAACCATCCCACCTAATTGGGATCAAGGGACATGCGTCTTATCCCACAATTTCGACTTATTATATATTGTAGTGAAAAATAGTCTTTAGTTAGGGAAGTTTAGTCCTTTTATGTGTTTGCTGTTTTTTTCTCTATTTTTCTATTTTTTCTGATTTTATCTATGTCCTTTATGTTAATTAGGGTAAATTGGTCTTTGGTCATTGTAACTTATGATGCCCTATGTATAAAAGCTTCTTGTGTGCTGGTCGGCCTCTTGGTGTGAGACAGAGAGAGCAATCACACCCCTATTTCTCCCCTCCTATCTCTCTTTCTTCTTCTTACTTCATGGTATCAGAGCTTCTGTGAGAAAGAAGAAGAAAAACTCTTGGCCGGTTGTCCTCTTGTATCTTCCCGGAGAAGGTTTCCTGCACATAGAAGGAAAAAACCCTAAGAGAGGGGTGTCTGACTGTGGGAGCTCAAGAAGAGAAAGGACCGGTCCCTGTTCTGCATTTCCAGCTGGCCGGTCCCCTTCCCTCCCCTCACCGCACCTTGTCTAGAGTTGCTCCCTGGCAAACAAGCCTTCTTTGCAAGCTCCGAACCTTGTCTTGGGGGTTTAGAGGGTGGCAGCCTGGCCCCTTCTCACCGGAACCCTATCCAAGTTCCTCCTTAGTGACCGGTGCCCTGTTTAGGGTTTCCTTGGTAACTGGTGCCCTGTTTAGGGCATCCTTGGTGACCGGTACCCTTTCTAGGGGCCACCAAAGTCACCGCCCTGCTGGTTGTGGTGGCCGGCCACTTATTGCTGCTGTTTGAACCCTATCTAAGGTCCTTGAAGGCTTGCCTCCCATCTTCCCTGTACAGATCCCCTGTTTTGGGAGCTATTAAGAGGCCGGTTTCACCTCTTCCTTGCTGCTACAGCATCCTTCTTATGTGTGTGCCTCCGAGTGACCCCCGAGGAGAGAGAACATGTCTGAGGTAACAACAAATGAAGTCTCCAAAGGGGACAACGTAGTTCATCTTCAACTTCCCCATGTGAAGTTGAATGATTCAAATTATTTGGACTGGACAACAACTATCAAGACCCTTGTTGGTGCTCGAGCAAAGGTGGGTTACATAAATGACAAAATAACCCTACCTTCAATGGACAACCCAAAGTATGATGATTGGAAGCACCAGGACAATATTGTGAGGACCTGGATTCTTAGTTCCGTGACAGATGGGCAGTTGAAGTATATCGTGAGAAAGTCTATTGCAAGACATATGTGGCTTATACTGAAGGAGATGTACTGTGAGAAGGTCAATCCAGTAAATATATATAATATTGTGGTTGCTATTCATGACACTAAACACGGTAGTAAGACTGTGTGTGAATACTACAAGGCCTTGAGGACTTTGCGGAAGGAACAGGACGCTTGTACTATCTCTGACTGGGACTCGATAGCATATCACGGGAAAAACTTAAAGCACATATAGGATCAGAAGGTCCTAAGATTTCTACATGACTTGAACACTGAATATGAAGGGTTGATGTCTCAGATACTTAACTTTGAAGTGATCCTCTCACTCAAGTAGTGTTACAAGAAGGTAGTCACAGAGGAGAGAAGGAGAAAGCCTATGCAAGCTGATGCAAGTGGGATCAGTACTGAAGAGCATTCGACACTTGTTAGCACAAACAACAATGGAAAAGGAGGAGATGGCACCCGGAAAGACTCAAAGAAAGGAGGGAGAACGTGTACTCATTGTAGGCGAGAGAATCACTTTGTAAATTTTTGTTGGGAATTGCATTCAAACAAGAAGCCTCTGAAGTTCAAGCAGAACTAGAAAGCCAAAGAAAATGCAGTGTCAGCCAAGCCTATAGGGTCATCCACACCTTGAACCTTTGATGGGAGCAAATCATCAGCCACTCCAGGGAGTTTTGCAGGGCTGTCTAGTTTTGACATAGCTAACCTTCAACGGTTCGTATCTCAGTTGTCCACCTCCACTTCCATTAGCTAGTCAGGTACTCTTGGGGCAGCACTCAATGTTGTCTCTCACACTGGTGGGAACTTTTGAATCATTGACTCAAGAGCCACCGATCATATGACGGGTACTTCCACATTGTTCACTTCCTATAGTTTATGCTCTAGACAAGATAAAGTGACCATCGCATATGGTATCCTTGCCACCATTACTGAGAAAGGCAACATTCCTCTAGATGATCATCTTGTCTTGTCCTCAGCTCTTCATGTCCCAAAACTACCTATTAACTTACTCTCTGCTAGCAGCTTGACAAAGTCATTGAATTGCTCAGTGACATTTTTTCCATCTCATTATATGTTTCAGGACTTGAAAACCGGACAACCTCTTGGGCGTGGGTGTGAAGTGGGAGGTCTCTATCAACTTCAATCCAAGCATGGGGCTACCCTTCAGTCTAGTAGTATGAGTGTTATGTCAAACAAAATAAGAGAGATTCAATTGCGGCATCTCCGTCTAGGACATCTTTCTTTCAAATCATTAAAAATGTTGTTTCCTTCTTTATTCAATAAGGTTGACATGTAGTCTCTTACTTATCGAGTGTGTCACCTTGCTAAACATTGTAGAACTCAATTTCTACAGTCATTGAATAAAAGTTCTACATCCTTTGAACTTGTCCATTATGATGTGTGGGCTCCTTCCTCTATTCTCTCTCTTGATGGCAATCAGTATTTTGTAACGTTCATTGATAATTTTACACATTGCACGTACATATATCCAATGAAGTCCAGGGAGGAAGCGCCGTAAGTGGTTCAGGTAAGAAATTCCGGGTCGGATTGGGTCCCCGAATCGGGACCCGGCAATCCTGATCCGACCCGGATCGGATTGGCTGACAGATGAACTATGGCCGGTCCGACTCGGCCGTATTAAAAAAATTAAAAAAAAAATCAGGAAAAATCAGAAAAAATTGTATACATATGATTAAATGAATGTACAATAAAAATTAATGCAATTCATGTACATCCATAAAAATATATACATTAAAGACAACTAACGGTCTGATGTCCGGAAGAGTGATGATGTTTCCTCTGAAAAAGCAAGTGGACAAGTGTCCCAAGCACCGGACAATTGGAAAAAATCGAAGGGGTTTTACAGCGACTCTGCAAAAGCATGGAATTCTACATTTATGTCAACCAAAGGAGCAATGTCTAATGAGAATCAAACTTGGACTCCAAAGACTGATTCCGATAAATCTGATGAGCCTGGTTGTTGGGGCAATCGCAGTGGTTCATTTTAACAGAGAGATGCTTAGAGTCAAGAAAAGCCTCATGGTGGAGCACATAGTTCTGGCGTGGGAAGTGGCTGGGAGAGATCTAATGGGGGGAGTGCAGAGAACAGCGGATGGTAGTCGTTCATAGCATGGCAATGTACATCAGCTTCTTGTTTCTGCTTTGATGGTTCTGTATCTATTGTGGTTGCTGGTTATTCCCTTTTTGTCTAATATACTGATGATCATCTGTGTATATTTTTCTTCCAATGTCTGAAGCCAATGACAACTTTTTTTTTGGACAGAGCCTATTTTGGATCTTTCCAGATAAAAGGCAACAAGGTTCAATCACTTCGTTTGTCCCTAGCCTATTCTCTACTTGAGATTTTTCAAGTTGTAGCCTATTTTGGGGGTCAAGTTGTCGGTGGCAGCGAGTGGCGGCGGTGGTGGCCAGGGGAGGGGGAGGGGCTAGGGGAAGGCCAACAGCAACAGCAAAAACGCTACTACTGTTGGCTGGATCGGCCCCCTTAAGGGGGGATCCATTGTTTTTTTTTTTTTTTTAAAAAGGGGGGGGGGGGGGGGGGGGATGAACAGTAAAATCCCCCCCGATTCGAATCGGAATCGGGGGGATGAACAGTAAAATCCCCCCCGAATCGGATCGGAACCGGCCGATTCCGATTCGAATCGGCTGATTCCACAATCCATGGGGTCAGGTGTTTGAAAAAATGGTGGAAAATCAGTTTGAGAAAAAAATAAAAGTGCTTCGATCAGACACTGCAAAAGAGTACTTTCAAAAACATTTGAATATTTTCTTTAAGAATGAGGGTATTCTTTATGAATCCTCATGCCCCTATACATCCCAACATAATGGGATAGCTGAGAGAAAAAAATAGACATCTACTTAAGACTACTCGGGAACTACTCCTCTACCATAGTCTTCACAAAAGATACTAGGCAAAGGTTGTCCTCACTGCTGCGTACCTCATCAACAGAATGCCTTCTCGAGTTCTTCACTTTAGGACTCCCAATTCTCTTCTCAGGCCCCAACACTCACCATTTCCATTGCCATTGCGACTGTTTGGGTGTCTATGTTTTGTTCATAATTTAGCTCCGGGACACTCAAAATTAGATATACAAGCTACTAGGGTCATTTTCCTTGATTACTCTTCTACTCAAAAGGGGTACAAGTACTATGATCCCTAAGTCAAGAAGAAGTATCTTGTCAAAGATGTCACCTTTTTCGAACATCTCCCGTATTCTCCTTCCCCGAATGTGTCTTAAGGGGAACATTATAGTTCCCTTTCCATTATTGATGGGCCAAATGTTGTTCCTTCTTTGTCCTCTACTGTTATTCCTCCTGACAGAGGTGCCACCTCTGAGGTTACAACTACATCCACCGGTCAACATGACAGTGACACTACTCTGACTAGAGGAAACAAGGTTTTAAAGCACCATGTTCGCAAGAATAAGACCCAACAGCCCATTAGAAAGATTCATGAGGATGCTGAGACGGAGGTTATAGAGGCTTCTCCCGTTAACCCACTAACCCAGGAAGGTAATACTGTCTTTGAACCTGAACAGCCCTCTGAGTTCTCTATTCCTTCTGACAGTTTGCAAGATAGCCTCGAGAAACCCATTGTAGTCTGGAAAGATATACGTGAGTGTACCAAATACCCTATTTATCGATACCTTTGCTACTGAAAATTATCTCCTTCCTATATGAGTTTTATTGCTACCTTGTCTGTTTGTTCCACTCCTCTTACCTTTACAGAAGCCAGCAAGGATCACTGTTGGGTGCTGGGTGAAAGCTATGGAAGAAGAAATGGATGCTCTTAAGTAGAATAATACCCGAGAGTTGGTTGACCTTCCTTAGGGAAAGAAGCTAGTGGGATCCAAAGTGTACACTACTAAGTTCCGGGAAGATGGCAGTGTTGAAAGGTATAAGGCTAGACTAGTGGCAAAAGGGTTCGCTCAAACATATGGCTTTGACTATTAGGAGACTTTTGCACCAGTGGCCAAACTGAATTCAATTAGAGTGCTTCTATTCCTAGCAACCCACTTCTCCTAGGAATTGTATCAGCCATGGTCGGCCGGGTCAGTCCGGGTCGGATTAGATGGCCCAGTCCGCTCGGAAACCGGGCGGTCCGAACCGACCCCGAGCCCCGACCCAACGACCGGGATCCCTGGGATCGGGTTGGGTCGGCCGGATCGGCCGACCCGGGCCCCTAACGGCTAGTTCCGAACTAGCCGTTGGGGTAGCCGTTGGGAACCCATTCAAATGGGTTCCCAACGGTTAGAAGGGGCTTCTAAGCCCCTCCAAGTCCCTATAAAACCCCCTCCTACCCTTCTCTCCCTCATTCACACAAATTCTCATTTCTCTCTCTCTCTAAAACTTCTCTCTCTCTCTCTAAGCTCTCAAACTCTCTCAAAGACTCAAAGCTCTCTTAACTTCTTTCTCTCCAAACTTCCAAAGCTCTCTAGAGTTCTAAACTCTAAAGGACGGACGAACGGACTACATCAAATTTTTTTCATCATATTATTTTTATTGCATTTTAATTTTTCTCTCTAACCTCTTTTTGTCTCTGTAGCTTTCTTTCTCATTGTCTCTCACTCTCCCTCGAGGTATGATATGAAATCTCACTCTCTTTCTCTATGTTTTTTCTTATTTCTCACAATTTCTCTTTATGTAATTACTAATTATCTCTTTCCCTATTATTTTTTATTTTTAAAGATGTCGACTTCTGAGCATAATGAGGCCACATCTGTCACCTCTCGTGGTGACCCGGGATGGAACCACTGCACCGTCGTGGACATGGCTTCACGCAAGGTCAAATGCAACTACTGCAGTCGGATTATTTCGGGTGGAGTTTTTCGTCTAAAGCAACATATTGGGGGTGTCAAAGAAGAAGTGAAGGCTTGTACTGCTGCACCACTAGAGGTAAAAAATCAATTCAAAAATTACCTACGACAAAGAGAGTTGGAAAAATGAGCAGCATCAACGATGAGAGGCCAAATTATGGAGGAAATGACACAGCCCTCAGGTCAAGGTATTCATATTCACCCTCCGGGAGATAGATCTCGGGAGGGAGACATAAACCCTACCAGAAGGAGATCCACTGTATTTAAAGACTTTTTTCGAGGTATTCTTTGATTTAAAATTTTCAATTAATTATTTACTTGTTTATACTTCATCTCGATTAAATTAGTCTAATCATCTATTTTAATTTAAAGATGATATACGTCGAGCCATGGACGAAAGTAGAAGATCTTTTGCTGATGAGGATGTGTATAGACGCACCGGTCGACACGTTGGACAAGGGAGTGGATCCGAACATGGATCCAACGAGGAGGAAATTCATGACTTGACTAGGGACAATGATCCTAGAGTGGGTCCTATAGATGCTTTCCTAACAAGACGGAGAGATAGACAATGATCAATCACAGCTGGCAGCTGCTATGAAGAACCTGAAGGTATGCAAGGAGAAGATTGGCCGTGCTGTTTCGAGATGGTTTGTTTATAACAGTGTACCTGCCAATGCTGCAAAGGGTCCTTATTGGGAGGACATGATTGACACTATTGGAGATGTGGGTAAGGGTATTCCTGGACCAACCCCCAAGGAGATATACAACACTTATCTTCCTCAAGAGGTAAGTGATCTCCAAGAATATATCAAGTCGTTCGAGCGAATTTGGGATGAAAGAGGCTGCACAATAATGACAGATGGCTGGACAGGTGAGTACATTGAATTAGTTTAACATATTTAGAATCTTAGATTAACAGATTATATTTTTTAGTTAATTTAGGCATTCGCTAATATCTATAACATTATTTGAATAAGAATTACGAGAAGAAGTATGATTAACTTCCTTATATATTGTCAAGCTGGGACTGTATTTTGGAAGTCCGTAGATGCTAGTGGAAAGGTAAAGAATGATGAATATCTTTTCAAGTTAATTGATGACATTGTGGAGCAGGTGGGAGAAGATCGGGTTGTCCAAGTTGTAACAGATAATGCAGCTTCATATAAAGTTGTTGGCCATATGTTAATGGAGAAGAGGCCACATCTATATTGGCTTTCTTGTCCTGCTCATTCCCTAGATTTGATGCTAGAAGATATTGGGAAAGATGTAAAAATTACTGAAACAGTGAAGTCAGCCCAATTCATCACATCCTATATCTACAACCATAACTATGTACTCACGTTGATGCGTGAACACACTGGACAGAGGGAGTTACTACGTCCTGGGGTAACTCGTTTCGCCTCCACATACATTTCCTTGGAGAGTATATAGTCACAAAAACGCCCCTTAAAGCAGATGATTTCAAGTAAAGGATGGGAGGATTGGATGACAAGGCACGCGAAGCATGATGCTAGAGACAAGGGGAAGCAGGTTGAGGACTTGATTGAGAGCCGGGAGTATTGGAAGGATATAAAGATGATCTTGAGCGTAGTTGAACCTCTTGTGCGGGTTCTGAGGATGGTGGATGGAGATAAGAAGGCTACAATGGGATATTTATATGAAGCTATGGACCGTGCAAAGGAAGACATTGCTAGGGCCAACAAAAATACATACAGAAAGTGGTGGGATATCATAGATGCAAGATGGGATAAGACACTCCACCATGACTTGCATACGGCAGATAACAAAATAAGTCAATCCATATTGGTTGCCATTTTATTTCCTATAAGTTTTATTTCATTTTTAATTTGTTTTTCAATTCTTTAGGTCATTTCTTCAACCCAAGATACCAATATAGCTCTGCTACTCAACATGCGCCCAATGATGAAGAAGTACTCCGTGGGACTTAAAATGTAATTCGGCGTTTGTTACATGATGAGGATCGAGCTATCATAGCATGCAACAAAATGCATCACTATAGGCTCCGGACATTACATTTTGGTACTCATCGTGCTCAACGGGCAGTCATGTTGCTTTCACCAGGTATTTAGAATTTTACACAACTAATACTTTCACGAAATTGTTATCAACTTATCATGCCTAGGCTTTACAAATTACAATACTAATTGTTAGTTGGATCATTATGGAATTATAGCTGATTGGTGGATGGATCATGAGAAGGCTCCAGGTTATGAAGATCTTGCTTATGTTGCTATCCGTGTATTGAGTCAAACCACCTCCTCTTCTGGATGTGAGAGGAACTGGTCTACATTTAGCTTGATACACACCAAGCAAAGAAATCGATTAAGCTCAGCGAGATTGGAGCAATTGATCTTTTGACACTACAACATGCGCTTGAAATTAAAGAATCTTCAAAAAATTCAAGAGAACCAAAGAGAAGAAGAACGATGGAGAAATGAAGTTGCTGGAAGACCGGTGCAAGCATAACAACAAGTTGAGGAACCAATCGATCTGGACGAGATATTTGAGGAGCAAAACCTACTGAATGCATGGGTGGATGCAAGGAATGTTTTGAGTCCATCAGAATTTGATCCAAAAGATCGGTCATGGGCAGAAGGACAATTAGATGGTGTCCCCTTGTCCGTTGAGTTTCAACTTCCACCTCCTTCAAAACGGCAAAAGAAATCCACATCACAAAGTTCAAGTAAGGGTAAAGGTAAAATAACTCATGTTGATATTGCATATTTAGAAACTGTACAAGAAGATGAGTCAGACGAGACACCAGAGCCGAGCGACAAGGTCGTTTACCAAACTTCAGACGACTCTACTTCAGCAACGACTACCCCTAACGATGACGATGATGATCCACATGGAAGTCAAGGTGGATCCATGCAACAACGGTCATCTCGAGGACGTGGATCAAGTCAACATAGTGAAGCTCCTCCAATGATTTTCACAGGAGAGCAAGAATTTACGCATGCTACGCAGGATGATGACCACTCCAGTAGGTTGGCTAAGGACACATCAGCAACAAATAAAGGCAAAGGGAAACAACAACAAGAGTTCCTAAAGAGAACATCCTCTCAAGAGCATTCGTCTGATGCATCCTCTCAAGTTCCATTAGAGGGTTATAGTCCTTATGGATATCCAGGTACATATTATCAACATCCACCACCCTATGATGCATTGAGTTACTTAGGAGGATATCCCACTTATCCTCCAACTTCAGATGCTTCCTCTCATCAATAGTCAACCTCAGAAGGATCTTATCATGGGCCAAAGACACAAGGATGGATACCGGTGACAATAATCTACCCATTCACAGATGAGTATAACCGGTTTCTACAGGAATATGAACAATGTTACCAAGCTTATATGTCTTGGGCCGATTATGTGCAACATTTGTATAGCACCTACAATGTAAGGCTAGAATAAATGTATGTCTACTTGTTCTGTCACTTTGTGTGTGTGTTTTTTTCTAACTATCATGTAATACTTAGGGGTAAGGTTTTATGTCCCCCCCCATATATTGTATTCAAGTTTTTTTCAAAGTTAATAAAAATTCAAGGGCTTACCCAAGGTCCTAGATAAGTTTTGGGTAAATATAATTTTTTCTGATTTTTTGTATTTTTTTCTTATTTTTTGGACTTGTTTTTCTATTTTTTCCCTATTTTTTTTCCCTTTTTTAAGATTGGATCGGCCAGACTGGTCCGACTTGGTCCGGACCGGTTCGGGATCGGGTCGGATCGGCCAATCCACTCGGTCAGGACCGGACCGATCCGAGTCCGACCCACGAGTTGGCCTACCTTGGTATCAGCTTGACGTGAAAAATACCTTCTTGAATGGTGACCTTGTAGAGGAGGCATATATGCAGCCACCCTATGTAGTCAGAGGCGAGAGGCGACCGAGGCGACCAGGGGGTCGCCTCAGCCTCAAACGCCTAGGCGATGGCCTAGGCGTTTGAGGCGACATTTTTTTAAAAAATATATTTATAATTTGCTTATTATACAAAATGTCAAAAACACAAATATAATCATACATAATGACATATTCATTCACTCAAATTATCAAATATAACCAAATAATTTCAAATCAAACTAATTGAAATAAATTTTAATCATTCAAAGATGCAATCAACAAATTCATGGACATTTTGCTACTAATTAAATCCACCATAATGAAAATTTATCAACGAAATGCTAAGCAAACACAATATAATTGTGCAAATGTAAGATAAATAAGTGAGGCAAACAGAGAGTGAGGGTCAGGCAGACATACAGAGTGAGGCAGACAGAGAGAGTAAGGAGACTGAGAGTCTAAGAGTGAGGTAGACAGAGAGTGAGGGTCGGGTAGACATAGAGAGTGAGGAGACTGAGAGTGAGAGAGATAGACAGAGCTCGAGAGATTGAGAGAGACAGAGAGTGAGGGTCGAACAGACAGAGAGAGTGTGCGTGAGAGAGTAAGAGTGAGAGAGTGTGAGAGAGAGAGAGAGTAAGAGTGAGACAGTGTGCGTGAGAGAGAGAGAGAGAGGCGGAGAGTGTGAGAGAGAGCAAGAGAGAGTGAGAGTGAGACAGAGAGAGAGGGACAGAGAGAGCAAGAGAGAGGCGGAGAGAGTGAGACAGTGTGCGTGAGAGAGAGAGAGACCAAGAGAGAGTGAGATTGAGATAGTGTGCGTGAGAGAGAGAGGCGGAGAGTGTGAGACAGTGAGAGAGAGCGAGACAGAGTGTGCGTGAGGCTGAGAGAGGGCTTACCTGCTGCCGCCGCCGCCGCCGGAGAAGTCGTCGGAGAAGTAGCCCGCTGCCGCCGGAGATGCTTCCCACCGCTAGGGCTTCCGTTGTCGCCGGAGAAGTCCGCTGCGCTCGGGAGAAGGGTCTCGGGACGAAAAGGTTAGGGCAACCTATGAAGGTCGTGGAGGGAGGAGGGTTAATAAGGCGGGCTTATAACTATTGGGCCGATTTAAGCCCGAAACAAACCGGACGGTTTGGGTTTTATGGGCCGGTGGGCTTTTTTTCTAACGTGGGCTCGCTGAGGCGTCGAAGGCGGACGAGGCGCGCCTAGGCGAACGCCTGGGCGAACGAGGCGGTTCCCGCGATCGCCTAGGCGAAAAGCGGGAACGCGAGGCGCCATACCAGCGCCTCGCCTCGCCTCGTCGCCTAGGCGTTCGCCTCAGGCGCCTTTGATAACACAGCAGCCACCTCCTGGTGTTGTCATCGGAGAAAAAGTGTATAGATTAAAGAAGGCACCGTATGGTTTGAAGCAGTCACCTCGGGCATGGTTTGAGAGGTTCAGAATAGCTATGATCAAGTATGACTTCACACAAGGTAATGCTAACCACACCTTATTCATCAAGAGAATAGGTGGTAAGGTTGTTATTTTGATTGTATATGTAGATGACATGATCATTACAGGTGATAATGAAGAGGAGATTGTTGTCCTAAAGAAGAAATTGGCGAAAGAATTTGAGATTAAGGATCTGGGGAAGTTGAGATACTTTCTTGGCATTGAAGTTGCTAGATCCTCTGAAGGCATCTATGTGTGTCAACGCAAATACGCACTGGACTTGCTGAAAGAAACAGGAAAGCTGGGATGCAAAGCAGTAGATACACATATTGAAGCAAATCACAAGCTAAGCCTTGCAAATGGTGAACCATTGTCTGAGTCTAAGAAAGGATCTTATCAGAGACTTGTTGGCAAGCTATTGTACCTAGCTTTGACAAGACCATACATTACTTATGATGTCAGTGTAGTAAGTCAATTTATGTATGCTCCAAGGACATCTCACCTTGGAGCGGTGGATAGAATCCTGAGGTACATAAAGTCAAGTCTATAGAAGGGATTGTTGTTCTCTAGTAGCAAGCCTCTTGTGCTTGAAAGATACACAAACGCTAATTGGGCTGGTTCCTAGGATGACAGGAGATCCACTACAAGATATTGCATGTTCCTAAGAGGAAACCTTGTCACCTGGAGGAGCAAAAAACAGTCTGTATGTGCTAGGTCCAGTGCAGAGGCGGAACACAGAGCTATGGCCCAATCAGTTGCTCAACTTTTATGGATATGATTGTTACTTCATCACATTGGTATCTCTGTCAAGATGCCTATGAAACTCTATTGTGACAACAAAGCTACCATTAATATTGCCAACAATCCGGTTCATCATGATAGGACAAAGCATATTGAGATTTATAGACACTTTATTCAAGAAAAACTTGATGGTGGAAACGTGTGCCTACCATACATCAACACCGGTCAACAGCTAACTGATGTTCTCACCAAAGGGTTGTCTCGGGATGAATTTTTTAATGTAATTAACAAGCTGGGCATGTTTAATATCCATGCTCAGCTTGAGGGGAGTGTAGTGAAAAATAGTCCTTAGTTAGGACAGTTTAGTCCTTTTATGTGTTTGCTTATTTTTTCTCTGTTTTTCTATTTTTTTCTGATTTTATCCATGTCATTTATGTTAAGAGGGGTAAACTGGTCTTTGGTCATTGTAACTTATGATACCCTATGTATAAAAGCTTCTTGTGTGCTGGTCGGCCTCTCTGTGTGAGACAGAGAGCAACCGCACCCCTGCTTCTGTCCACCTGTCTCTCTCTCTCTTCTTCTTTCTTCATATATCATATTTACATAACATGCATAATTTCTCATCTTTATTCATTGTCTTCACTCAAGTTCTTTCCAGGACCCTCATAAAAATGGTGATTATGTCCTTCAGCATGTGCTCTTGAACTTCATTAAGAACCTAAATTATTTCAAGCAGCTTCACAGAATTTGTCCTTTATTGCTGCTATAGTGCTCTCTCTGCCATCCCTTGAATAAAATCATTTGATCTATGATCTTTTATTGTCTTTCCACTCATCCACTTTAACATCCTTGATTCAGCTATTCCCACCTTCACAATATGGTTTCTCCAAGTCACAGACAATATTCCGATCCAATTATCTGATCCCCTAAAAAATTGATGAATATCCTTATAAATTATACTCTATTTAGTGTTGAAGATGAGTAGAACACAATGTTGGAACTTGCTGCTCAGAGATACCATTAAAACATAAGAGATATTTAGGCCTCTATAAACAGGTTTATGAAGGCAGGCCAAAGTGCTGTACGTTTGTTTGTAGAAGCCTTTAAAACATTTACACAAACAATAGGCCTCTTTGAAGCTGCTGAAAATCCAATGCTAGAATCAGTTCAATGGCTTTAAATACTAACATTGTTATTCTTTGTATTTGATGATAAACTCTGAATGCAGTTCCTCTTAATGCATACAGCAACCGTAGATCCCTTCATTATCTCCATCAATATAGATTCATGTGAGTTGGTAGTGTTGGCTTTCAACATAGGTTAGTCCTCCCAGCTCAATCCGCACACATTTCTGCCGACAACTAAGCATGACACTTAACCAACTTGCACATAAGGGACCAAGTGTATACCAAGACAGAGTCAGTTAAACTTGACTATCTTTTTCAAGGTTCTGACCAAGACAGATATAAAATACTTATGTTACCGAATTTGATTTGCAGTTACTAACATTTTTCTTCAGCCCTCATACACTGGCACAGATAATTCTATGGATCCATGAAAGAAATCTAGCTGAGCTCTCATGCAAGCATACATATAATATTTCTAAACAAAGCCCATGACTATGTGTATGTTTCCCTCCTCTACTTGTCAGATCTATAAAAAATAATACAGAGCCCAACAAGATAATGGGAAGAATAGCACTTACCAAAAAATTGTTTCAAAGGATTGAATATCTTCATAGTCATTTATATTGGGAAATGCCGAATGATGAGCAAGTGCATGGACCAAATATACAAGAATGTACTCTGGATATGAGACCAGTGAGTTCAGATCACTCTGCATGGAAAGTTGGCGTGCCTTCACTTGGTTACACACTTGAACAATCTCAACTAGGTTCTGTTGATCCTACAGACAAGATTCACACAGATAAGCAGAATGTCTCATTACCCAAAAGAAGTCCAAAAATGTGTTTGCATATTTTCAATAAAGATGTTAAGGGGGGAAATAAACACTCACCTCCTTGGACAAGGGAAGCTCAGATTTGGCTATGTTGAATAAGAAAGCACATGCATACTTCGGGTCCAAGAGCCTCTCTTTTATATATTGGTGTACCTTATTAAGAAACAATACCCTACACTGAGGGTAGATCTCCTGCATGTCCAGCAAAAGTCAATAACTCAATCAAATGTTTCTTTCATAGCCGCCCCCCCCCCCCCCCCCGCAACCTCTTTTTTTTTTTTTTAAGTGGATAGTGTCACAATTTACAAGCATAGAAAGAAAAAGCTCTCAAAACTCCCATCATATAAAATACACCAAGGTGTTTATGCTTCATAATCTCCCCAAACGGAACGAAAAAGGAAATTGCATCACATTCACATTGCTAGCACGGGCCCATTCCTGAACCCTATCACAGAGAAAGAGGCCAACCAATCGGTTGTCTTGCTCTGCCTCCCAAATATCCTTGTGATCCTTTCATTCCAGATTGCCCACAAAGTAGCATGAAGCATGAAACCACTACACTTTGTGGTCCTCTTTAAGGTCCCATCTTCAATTCCATCCCAAAAGGAGGCTATCCATACACTCTGTTAAGTGGAGTGCACACTACAACCTCTCAAAAATCAGCTCCCACACTTTCATAGAGAATGAAACTGTCAAAAAGAGGTGATCATAGACTCCACATCCTCCCCCCAGAGACAGCAAGTGCTACAAATATTGTCCATAAATCAGGTCAGCGTTGACAGGCGGGTAGGCTGCCATGCTAAATTCTCCAAATTGGAATTTGCACTTTTAGAGGGCTTCTCAGGGACCAAACATGCTTAGCAAGAGAAAAGAAGTCCCCCATCATGGATGACCCTGTAAGCAGACTTGACTGAGAACTTACGTTGCTTTCCCAGTTCCATATCCAAGTATCCATCTTATGTGTGGCTATACACTCATTGTAAACTTAAATTTTAAATCAACTTTTGGTTCCTGCTTTCTGATGGCATAAATAGGTTATACCAGATTGGCGATATTGGCTTACAGCTTCTCGTTCAGCCTACGAAGTATGAGAGTGCCAAATAAACGGAAAACACATAAAGAATATATCCTAACCTGTGAAGTTCTTAAGGTCAAATGAAATATATCAACAGGTATTTTACTTTCCCATAGCCTTGATAAGCGCAGGATAGACTTTGCAGATACAAGCCTCAGATGTGCCTTGTCCACAGTGCTGCAAGAAAGAAGATTCAATTAGCAAAGTTCTGTTTCCTCCAAAAGTCTGAACAAATGATACAGAGAAAATTAATGGGTATCCAATACCTTGATGTAATGGCATTCGAAATTTCCCCAAATGAGAGTATGTTCTTAAGGATTCCCAAGAGGTTTTCTATTCCAAGACGAAGATGAGCATCTTTAATCGGCAAATAGCTCCTCACTAAAGTTTTAATGCAAAATATCTGCAGTATATAAAAAGGAAGCTAGATGTTATCAGAAAATGATCTGCAAGATTAAATAGCATGAAAGTATACTGTATTCTACAGTCGGGCTTCAAACAGATGCTGCTACTGCATGAATTCACTGACCTTCAATAAACAAAGTTCACTTCTTCCATTCCAATCATTTGTGTCCTTAGAGTTGTCCACTGCCTCCTGAAGCAATGACAAAATTTCAAAACTAGCTCCTCAAAATACAAAAATAAACACAGGATGTATAAAAATACAAGTTTAGATGGCATACACTGCTGCACTCCAGAATGTTGTGTCTGATGAATTCAATAATTTCACCCTCCCTGGTTTCAAAAACTGGCATTGCAGTCTGAGCAATATAGCCCAGAGACTGAAGAATGGCAGGCAAATGAGTTTTTTTCTCCAACATATCCACAAGTCTCTAAATAAAACAATACTTGTTCATTAGTACAGACTTCATAGGATTGAAAACGACACCTAAGGCTGAATAGCACAATGGAAATCATTGACAAAGCTATGTGCAGGTTAACCTTGTAGAGAACAGAGAGTGACTTGAGTCCATCATCTTTGTTTATTGCTGCTAGGGCTTGTACAGAATATTTGGCCTGACCCCGTGTACCTTCGAGACATAATCCTTCTAATAACAAATCCACCGAACTGAAATAAAACCATATGAAATTAGGAAATGTGCATTATATTCAGTCGAATTCAAGTCATCAATCAAAGAGTCAGCTGCAAGCACCTTGATGCCTTGGTCAGTTGTTCTCGTATGGCCCCACCAGCCTTTGCTAGAATGTGAGCAATACCTTCTTTTATCATATCATTATCCTCTTTCAGTAGACGAACAAGATCTTCTTCAAAACCAGCCAATAGCAAGGGGCAGAAAGATGCAAGGATCTGAAAATTTGACTTGAAATATCATAGACAAGAAATACAAAGGAATGCAGCAGCATCTTGATTGCTTACCCAATTACACACAATTACAGACAAAATGTAGAGACAAAAAGATAATTAGTGAAGATAAAAAGAATATCATAAACAAATGCATGTAAAAGATCAGAACATATGGATGTTAAATTGGTCTGCCAAGTCATCAACACCAGCATCATTTTCAGAACAAGTAAATTATTTTCACATTCCAGTTCTGTTATTCATTACTTGCTAAAGAAAGACATGCTGTTATGCTCCCAGCTATGATGTGGGCTGTTTGGTTGGAAAGGAATAATAGAAGATTCAATCAGGAGTACAGTAACCCTTCTAATATTCTCCGAGGAACTATCAAATGGGTGAAGGATTGGGGAACAGCTGCTGACATCTGGGATGCAACAGAAGGAGATCTCATTTCAAGGGCTTGTAATTGGAAAGACTTTACACTATGATTGCTTGTTTTTCTTTGAGGCATCTGTGTTAGCTTCTATTTTATCTTCTTAATAAAATAGAAGTCTTAGGGTCTGCCTCTCTTTTTGTTTGCTGTGGGGCTGGCGTTCTGCCATGTTGTATGGCCTGTGGCCTTCTTTGTAATTTCTTTTATCATTAATGAAATGTGACTTTGTCACCTTCAAAAAAAGGCATGATGGTTACTAAGGTTAGACATAAAACAATGTAATATGCATGTAGGATATGACAACCATACAAGTGCTCATTCTACAGAGGTGCTCTGATCCATATATAAATGCACAAAAGTGCATACAAAAACAACAATGAACATAACGAGTGGTGTACCCTCAAGGACCATAAAAGTAATAGTAGAGCAGTGCAAAAATAGCACACCAACAGATCAGAAATGAAGCAAATCAATCAAAAAAGGAAAAGGCACATAAACAGGAAATACCAACTCTTGTAAAGGAATGTTGGACTGATGGTAGTAGCAGATGTGTCTATCGATGGTTTTACAAATTCATGAGATGGTTAGACTTATATTCATGCTCCTCTTCCATTATGATGAAGTAAACAGAGAATCTACCAAAATCTTAGATGCACTCTTATAGATAACCTAGCAGGGAGAGAAAATTCTGGTGAGAAATGGGGGACAAGTTTTCTGTATAGAAAGGGGACTGGTAGGGGCCCACAGCCTTGACTGTACATCATTCGCATGTTCATTGGACCAACATACTTTCGTATATTCCTTGTTTTTACAAATGCAATGAGATAACAGCCACTTTTCAAGTAGCTACAACCCTAAACAAAATCACCCACCTAAACAACATGTTGGTTTGTGAATGGGTGGTGAGGAGATGGTCAATGAGTTCTTCATGTATAGTAGATCATGGGCAACATCCAAAGCCTGTGGATTTTTTGGGCATTCTTATGCCATCAGGCTTGTCTATTTGCCTACAGATTTCCTTTTCCTTAGGCTTAATCTGATTCCAGTGCTTTGAAGGGAAAAACAAATCCACCTATCTAAGGCAATGATGCATAAAATAAAGGGGTGTGTTGGACAGAATAAAATAAAACAAAATCCCAAAATGCTTATACACCAAGAATGAAAGAAATAAAGGGAGGCAAACGTTACCGCAAGTAAGTTCATGGATGATGAAACAAATTTTCGGTCTCCCCTAGATTCTTCTGCAACAGCATCTGAGAACATTTCCTTAATGTATTCCTTGTTGAAGAGTAGGTAAGAGCACCTCATAGAGAGCGTATCCATAAAATCATAAAGAGGGTGCTTTTCTCCCAGAATCCTAAGCAGATCATCCTGCAAAATATTCCACTAGATAAGCCTAATCGATATCACTCTCTACTTGGCTGCAATCATTTTTCCATCACAACAATCTACATAATGAGATGGAGTCAAAGACTCGAGTTATGCCATCTATCGTGGAGACACAATTGCAGAAAAATGAGACATGAAAGATAGACTATAATTACACAACTGCTGCTGTTGTCGCTGCTCACTGCTTTGGCAGGATTCAAGCTTTAATCAAAGTGTACTTGAGATAGAAAATGAAATACCCGATATGTCCAGGCTTGATGGGAACCAGTGCAAGGATCAAGCAGGTGTGTCAAAATCTTCCATATATTGGCATCTTTTAGTTGATTGAGTATCTGAAAACTCTCCTCAGCCTTTGCAGGATCAGTGAATAAGCGGGACATAGTCCTGAAGCTTCCTGAAATTTTCTTGTTAAGCTCTGGGGCATCACTGTCCTGAAATTAAATGAGACAGGTTGCATTGGCAAATAGAGAATATATGTCAAAACTGATAATTAAGTACAAATGAGATACAAACCTGATAGGTCTGCCTAAGGGAGAGGTACTTCTGCATTTCTTGCTGTATCCTGCGATGCAAGAGAAATTCCCTGAAATTCTGTACAAATTCTACCAAATATAGAACTTGACAAAAGAAACATCACCACCATGTGCATCAAGAGATTCATTACAGCATATTAACTCTGACTGACCTTTGCTTTTGAGCAAGAACCTGCTCAAGTGCCTTCACTTCAACCTTATCAAACCTTGAGAAGGCTGCAATCCAACGTTTCACTTTGTCCTTGGTGGTGAAGTCAGGAGAGAACATAGAACCACACAAGATTGATTCAATAGCTTCAGACCTGTACAATACAATTTAAAACTACTGTTAATACATAATTATCATCAGCTTTTTGAGTATGGTAGGGAAACTTCTCTCTCATAGATCTCACTAAACATTCAAATGCCAAAGTCCCGATTACATATCATAGTCACTAGGGTACAGAAACTAATATACACCCTCTATGAACTTCATCTCTCAAGATATTGCTTATTACAGACATTCTAGAAAAGATTTCAGTTATTACTAGCTTGTTATTCTTTCAGAAATTCAGATTTTGTTGCTTAGATTTTTATTTTTATTTTCATTTTTCTTCCCTCTTTTTATGACGCATCTAGCAGAAACTTTTGAAAATTGTGATTTGAACTGCCACATCCAGTGCTTGTGGGGTTCCTACACAAGCTGGACACTGTTCAAAGAAAATCAGACATCCCTTCACTGGTTCTCCGATAAGTTATTAGAATGCAGAAACAACTTTGAAAGTGTGTGTGTGTGCGTGCGTGTGCGTGTGGGTGTGGGTGTGTGTGTGCACATCTAACTTAGATGCCCCACTCCCCCCAACACCCCCCCCCCCAAATACCCCCTCCACATGTTTAAAAAAATAAAAAATCATGAAAATTTTTAAATATTAAATTAGGTCCCTTAGAGTTGTTCCCATCCCTGGGGCTTTATTTTTCACCATCCAATCGTGAAAGTCAATTATGGCCATCCAATCGAGTGTGCGCCAAAAAACATTGTCCTAAAATGTTGAAAAAAAGTCAAAAATAGAAAATTAGTGGAATTAACCCTTGGGTTTAATCCCATCCCCTAGGGTTTTAGTTTTGACCCCCAATGAAGGACACACTTGATTGGACCGCTATGCTTGAGTTTTTCGATCGGACGGTGAAAATTAAACTCCAATGGGTGTGAACAAACCTAAGGGGGGTATTTGAATATTTTAAATTTTTTGGTGATTGTTATTTTTTTTAACATTTAAGGAAGGGGGGGGGGGGGTGTGGTTGCATATCTAAGTTAGATGTACCCTGTCCACGTTAGGTCTGCCCTATATTTATCTATATATATCATGTGCACTGTAGCGCTACAGTGCGCACGCTGCTGTGCGCCATCCAATCCCACCAATCCCACGAGTGCGTGCGGTCAAACTGCATGCATTGTAGCACTCCTACATACATATTATATATATATATATATATATATATATATATATATATAAAACACAAGGCTGCTCATAAAGAAGACACCACTTTCAATAATATTGTAATGGTTCCCTCGGTTTAATGAGATGTCTTAGTCACTTTTGAAAATGCATACTAAAAATTAATAGAATTCCAAACTGATGAAATAAGCTGGATTAATTGAAATGAAAATGATCATAATATCATTTAAAATGTCTCTGAAGCAATGAACATATGATTCAACCTTGCCTAGACCATTAGCACAGTTTTGATAACGTCAACAACCAATTTTTTAAAAGTGAATGCTAAAGACAATGGGAACTTTAGAAGGATGCTTCAATCATGTAGCTGCTGCAAATATATCAAGTTGCATGATGCGAGATCAACAGCTATCCAATGTAAATAGCATGAAAGTGGAAGTGAACTTGACCTTGCCTAAAGTTTGGAGATCACTTGACCATCTATCTGACATTAAATTAAGAATTAAAATGTAGACAACTATTGGTGGTTATAAGGCAGCTAAGATGAAAGCATCGAAAATGATTTAACCCATATTTGCCACAAGGTACTGTTCACAAATGCAGCAGCATCTATCTTGATTCTTGAAGGTCTACATACCACCAAAAGGATACCTAGAAAGTTGATGGCATTGAGTCGGTGTTCAGTTTATATTTTGTAGAATGTTTTAGAAGTCTAATAGCATTGAAGGGTTTTCAGTTCAGTTTTTTGTCAAATCATTATATTTCTATTATTCTTTCCTGCTTATTTTACACGATCTACTAAGCTGAACTTTCAAATATCTTTTTCTCGCAAAGTGGATGCGACCCTTTCCAAATTTCTGTTTACCACTATGCTGATGTCAACCGTTCTACTTCCCAATGAAGTATAGATGGGGAAAAAATGTATATCGAAAGAAAGGATAGTGGAGCGTACAGAAGAGAAACATAGATCTAGATAGAAGCTCATCTACACAGGTATTTTCCTAACACAAGTACCTATGTTTCTCCAATTACTCCAATTGCCGGAGTTCCAGACAGACAGGCACGAGATTCCATGCCAACAAGGTGTGTTCTTTTAGAGGTGTCAATGTTTAAGCATACTGAAAAAAAACGGATTTACCTATACACCCCCGTCAAATCTGTCATATTTGACCATATAGCCGTGCCTTAATGCTATCGGGGGCCAGAGGGATAGTATTTGCTTTCACTGTCCCCATCCGGAACATCTTGCTCGAGACTGCACGTCTCCAGTGAGGTACCGATCCTGCGGTGGGGTAGGCCATGTCCAACGTCTCTGCTGGAGGGGGAGTCGTTCCTTCGCCGAAGTTGCAGCTGGGGCTGCAGGGAGCGAGGTCAAGAGCAGCAAGCCCTCTCCACCCACCATCTGACTCCTGTCGTCCCCTTCACCGGAGGTCCTCGCTGTGCGTTTACAGCGCTTGCAGAGATGCGTCAAGATCCGGTCGTTGCTGGGTCACTTGACAGCCGCACAGGTGAAAGGCCTTCTGCAGAGGGGGAAGCGGGGTCTGGGAAATTGGGAGGTGCTGAACCTTGGGGATTGTCTGATGGGGGTGGCTAGGGTTTCCAGATCCCAGGTGCGAGGAGGAAGACGACGCCAGACATCTAGGGGATCGTGGCAGGATCTCAACAGACCATTCAAATTTTGAGATGATCCCCCCTCGATGAATGGTCAGGATGGGCGGCCCACCGCTGAACCAGGCGGTCCATCCGTTCCGGAACTAGCTGGTTTTCCGCAGCCAACCCGAACTAGTGATCCGGCCCGTGGCTTACCCGTTCCAGCATTTTGTTCGGGCCCCGAACCTTTACCCGATGGCCGTCTTCCTGGCCTGATAATGCCTGCAACGACCATGGAGCTTCTCTCTAGAGCGCACAGCGATCAAAGGGGGTGTCCCGACTCCTCTTCTTCATCGCCCTCCATCCGGGGAGTTAGCAGGCAGGAATAGGGAGACCCACAACTACAGGAGGCCATGGCGAGCCACCCTCCTAGTTCCCCTATTCGATCAGTGTCGTCCGGTCCCCCGCAGGATGTTACTGGTGAAGGGGGTTTATGGATAGGGGCCAGCCAGTCAGATGAGGGCCCTATTTCAACGCAACCCCAACCTGCAGTGAGCTTGGAGCCCAGGCAGGTGGGAGCCACACAGGGCCCGTACCTACTGCGGTGGAAGGAGGAGGCAGAGGTCCAGGATTCTCGGAACTCAGGTGGTGGACATGGTAGGCTATTAATGTCTCTTGAGAAGGAGGAGTCAGATGCTGGCAGGTCTCCAGTGCAAGATATGGTACCGTTATTGGTACTCGGGCTGGAGGACAACCTGCAGGAGTCCCTCTGCCCCATCCAGGCCCTTGATTGTGGGGAGAAGAGAGTGCATATCCTGGAATCTCCTTCTGCAGGCTGACTCAAGATAGTAAGCAACTTGTGATTGTTGATTTGGAGAAATCCGAAGTTAAAGAAATTATTGTCGGAGTTGAGAAGTTTGTAGAATCCCAAGCTAAGGAAGTGGCCAACAAGATAAATGTCCCCTTTGAAGGCATTGAGAAGGACGTTCATACTGCGTTTTTTAGGTTGCAACAGCGGTGGCAACTTGGAGTGGCAAAGGGTTTGAAGGGTGGAAAGTCAGCTAGGAGAGAGGAGGTTACGAGGGAAGGGGCAGGAGAGAGGGAGGATGTTACTATTGTGTCTTAATGAAGATTGTCTATTGGAATGTTAGAAGCTTGGGAGGGAGGGAGACGAGGCTGGTATTGAAGGACTTAATTCGCAGACACAGGGTGGATGTTCTCTATATTCAGGAAACTAAAATAGTGGAGAATGAGGGGAGGTTTGCCGTAAGGTTGGAGGATCGAGACTTACGGGAGGGTGGTGTCCCCGGTTGTTGGCAGATCTGAAAGCACTATAGTGTTGTGGAATTAGTTTGCGGTGAAGAAAGTAGACAGACAAGTGTCCAGGTCTACTATATATGTCACCTTCAAGAATGTGTCATGGTTTTATCTGGGACTTCGGGAGTCTATGGGCCTCAAAAGTAGGGAGGAGAAGAAGGCCCTTTGGGACGACCTCAGCACTCGTCACTCCTCATTACAGAGACCGTGGTGTGTAGCAGGTGATTTTAATGCGGTCATCTCTCAAGACGAGAGAACTGAAGGGAATCATGTAGAAGGATCGATGGAGGATTTCCTTCATTTTGTGCACCAAGAGGCTCTGATTGATGTCCCCTACAGATAATGATTTCTTCACCTAGTCCAACCTGAGGGTGTCTTCTACTTGCTCTAGGTTGGATAGATTTTTTGTTTCAGTGGATTGGGAGGAGCATTTTCCCCATTCGAGAGCTTCTTGCCTGCAGAGGTTAACTTTCGATCACAAGCCAATCCTATTGAATTCCAAGTTCATGTCCCAGAGGAAGCTTGTCTTTAGGATGAGGAAGTTTTGGCTTCAGAAGGAGGGTTTCATGAAGGTAGTCTCTCATGAGTGGAGACCTGATGTTGTAGATGGCTCAGCTATGGCTGCAATTGTCAGAAATCTTGCTTATTTGGCCAAGGCCCTCTCTGATTGGGGGGCCTCCAGAATGCTGCCTCACAAGGAAGATAATGATGCTATTTTAGTTCAGCTCCAGGGTTTTGATGTTTTGGAAGAGGTTGGACTCCTTGATGAACAGGACAAAGTGTCTCAGGACAAGCTCAGGCTTGACTATCAAGCCATCCTGACCAAGGAGGAGATTTACTGGAAGCAAAGATCGAGGGACAGATGGATTAAGGAGGGTGATGGTAATACTACCTACTTTCACAGGGTAGCCTCTGGAAGGAGAAGAAGGAATCATATATATGTTCTGAGGACTGGGGAGCAGTCCTCCCAGAGGGAGGATATCTTTGCTCATGTTCTAGACTTTTACACTTATTTATATACTGAGGAGGACTCTGTCAGACCTGGTATTGCTGAGGGTCTTTTACCTTCCCTTGACAGTGCAGACAGAGACTTTCTCTTTGCTCCGTTTACAGAGGAGCTGAGATTTGTTGTCTTCTCCGTGTTGGGAGATAAGGCCCCTAGACTAGATGGGTTCCCCATTCTTTTCTATCAGCATTGTTGGGAGGTGGTTCACAATCTTCTTCTAAGAGCTGCCCAAGAGTTTCAAGAGGGTAAGTTGCATTTGAGAGGCATTAATAAGACTTTCATTGTCCTCATTCCCAAGAAGGAGAGGGCCACTTCTTTATCTGATTTCAGGTCGATCAGTCTACTTAATGGTGTCTATAAGATTTTGTCCAAGATGCTCACTGTGAGATTGGAGAAGGTCATCCATAGACTTGTTAGTGCCAATCAAGATGCCTTCACCAAGGGTAGAGATATTCAAGAGGGTTTCATGGTTGCGCATGAATACCTTCATGGTTTGAAACAACAGAGAAAAAAGGGGACGGTGGTCAAGTTGGATTTTGAGAAGGTTTATGACAGAGTTAACTGAGGTTGTTTGTTTGATATCCTGACCAATATGGAATTGGAGAGAAATGGGTCGCTTGGATCAAAGCGTGTATCACATCGACCTCCTTTGTCGTCCTCATTAATGGGGAACCCACTCACTTCTTCCTTAGTGGGAGAGGCCTCCGACAGGGTGACCTTATGTCCCCCCTTCTATTTGTTCTTGTTGCACAGGTGTTCAGTTGTATGTGGGATAGAGCGAAAGAGACAGGCTTAGTCTCTAGACTCCAGGGCTTGCTCATTGGTAGATCAATCTCTCATCTTCAGTACACAGACGATGCCATCCTCCTACTATCGGGGGGGAGTAGTTGATGTATGCTAGACCGGTTTTAGAGCTGCTCGAAGAGGTTACTAGTCTGAGGTGAATTTTCAGAAGAGTGTTGTGATTTGTATTAATCTATCTAAGGAGTATTTGAGGAGGGCGGCCAATATCTTGGGTTGTTAGATCTCCTCCTTCCCTATTTCCTACCTTAGACTCCCTTTGGCACCGGGTTCTATCAGATGCAGTCATTGGCAGCCTCTGATTCAAAAGTTTTACTCGCGGTTGGCAGGATGGAAAGGAAGGCTTCTATCATATGGAGGGTGGTTGGTGTTGTGCAAGGCTGTCTTAGACAGACTCCCTATTTATTTCCTATCCTTTTCGTGTCCCTAAGACAGTGGCTAAGCTATTGGAAGGCATCCGTTGCAGATTTTTTTGGGAGGGCTGCAGAGACTCCCCTAGGGGAGGAGGTTATGAGGTGTGCTGGAGAAGGGTTTGCAAGCCTAAGCTCAATGGTGACCTAGGGATCAAAGATGTGCGGGATTTAATTTGGCTTTGTTGGCTAAATGGCTGTGGAAACTGGGTACTAGTCATTCGGGGCTTTAGATGGAGGTGATCAGAGACAAATATTATGCCAGGGGCCGTTGTTGGGATCTTTACCCTCAGGTCGACTACAATCTCTCTAGTGTTTGGAAAAACATCCTACAGGCAGCTGATATTGTCTTGGCAGCTACTCAAGTTCAGCTGGGTGATGGTGTGAGTTGCCTTTTTTGGTGGGACAAATGGTGTTCCTCAGCCCCATTGGCGGATATCTTCCCCAGACTATATTCCCTGACTTCTAATCCTCAGGCTGCAGTGGCACAAGTTTCAGATACCTCCAGACAATGGACTCCTTGTTTCAAGAGGAATCTTTATGATGAGGAGATTCAGGATTTGGCTTCCTTGCTGCTTACGATTCATGACTATTCCGTTGATGTCTCTCACAAGGATAGCTGGAGGTGGGTATGGGACCCGTTTGGCTCTTTCACTGTCAAGTCTGCATACAGAGTTATTGCCGATGGAGGCACCCGATCTCCCTTCTATCATCAGATTTGGTCTCCCAAATCTCCTCTAAAAGTCAAGGTTCTGATCTGGAGGATATCTATAGGCGGACTCCCTACCACAGACTGCCTCCTTCGCTTTGGATGTGATGTCCCCACCCCCACCCCGCTTTGTTGCATGTGTGGAGTTTCTGATGAGTCTGCAGATCATATTTTTGCGGGTTGTTCTCTTGCCAAGGAAGTTTGGCAGCTCCTTTTTGACAAGCTTTAGCAGAACAAACATTTGGAGAGTTCGGTAGAGGCTCTGATCAGGTCCTGGAGTTCTTATTTGCATGGTAGAGGTGATCACATACTGTGGTGGCTCGTCCTCCATGCCACATTATGGGCGATATGGTCAGAAAGGAACAACAGGATCTTTAGAAGGGAGGCAGCTACTCCACATGGAGTGGTCTCGTTTGTTTGTGCTAGAGTTAGAGAGTGGATGATAGCTTTTTGTAAAGATGCTGTCCTTTCTTTTCCATTTTCTAATTTTTTGATGGTTACACAGTGAGACACCTTCTTGGTGTAATGTAGAGAGTCCTCCTCTCTTTTGTACATCTTATAGTTTTCTTTAATACAATGGTGGCACCATCCACCTCCAAAAAAAAGTTTCAACTATCCCTTTTTGGTCAATTGCCAACCACCATAGGAGAATATTTGCAGAACATTCACTAAAATGAAGATGGAAAATATGGAGTTAATATTTTACCATAAAACAAGAAATTTACTGCCCCCCCCCCTCCCCCACAAAAAAAAAAAAAGGAATCCTTCTCTCTTGCCCATCCCACCGTCCAGTTCCCTTCTCCATCCTTTTTCCCAGAGCCATTACCCACTCCCTCCTCACTCCCCAATCCCCATAGTATAATTGCTGCTGCTCCTGCTTCCATGGCCAGCTGGGATGGCAGCTTCCGCCAGTAGTGGGAGGGGCAGCAGCTGCTGTTGTGGCACAGTTACTTCCTCTGAGTAAGAGCAATGGCAGTAGAGCAGATTTTCACAGGCGTTGCTGCATCTTCCCTCAATCTCTGTGGTTCAGGAAGCCGCTGGTTGGCAACCATCTCTCCGTCTCTGTCTCCTTGACTCCCCCACCCCCTGTGCGTGAAGGGGGAGTTTGCAGGGCAACATTGTAAAGTTGACATCTTTTATGCGTAGACTGCAGTCTTTCTATTGGACTGAGTCAACCCAACTGTGATAATTTAAGCAGAAAAATATAGATGGTGGAAGGGACTGAGTCAACCCAACTGTGATAATTTAAGCAGAAAAATATAGATGGTGGAAGGAGTATGGACATAAATGTTCATGGGTTTTCTGGCATGTGTAAGTGCTGATAGTGTAAAGACAGGGATACATGGTCAAATATGACTTCAGCGGTATAATACATAAAATACCAAAAAGACAAAAAGTGAAAAATGAAAAACCAGTTGGTCATCTGCATCAGTTGAAACTAATGTCCAGGTCTCGGATCGGGCGATCCAAGACCGGATCGGGCCGGGTCGGCTCGGATCGGCCCGACCCGGTCCCAACGGCTAGTTTGACTAGCCGTTGGGGGTCAACCTAGCCGTTGCTGGCCGTTCCCAAACGGCCAGCAACGGCTAGTTTGGGCCTTGGGGGTCTATTTAAACCCCCCCAAGGCCCTCCTAAGGCTCCACAAATTTCATTTGAGCCTCCTAACATTCTTGCTCTCTCTCCCACTCTCTCGATCATAGAATTCTCTCTCCATCTCTCCCACGAGGTCACTTCTAGTCTACTACAAGCTCCGCGATCTCTCATCTTCTTGTGCTGTAAAGGAATGGCATCTCAAGGTGCTGCTGAGCGGTCATCTGGGAATCCTCCTAGCGCTGATCCTGCTTGGGGTCATTGCACACCGGTGGACATGGGCCAAAGAAAGGTACAATGCAAATATTGCAACCGGGTCGTCTCTGGCGGGGTCTACCGATTCAAACAACATCTTGCTGGAATAAAAGGTGAAGTTGCAGCATGTGCTCGAGTTCCTTCAGAGGTTAGGATCCAATTTCGAACTTATATGAAGGAGAAGGAATCAAGCAAAGCAAGTACTGCCAGAAGAAGACAGGAAATTCGAGAGGAATTGTCTGAACCAGTGCGAAGGTCTGATGTTGGAGTCCAGCTTGGTGGAAGTAATCAACCTATAAATGTTGATGATTGGGATACAAGTAAGTTTTTTATTTAACTTATTTTCATGTTCTTCATTTAACGTTTTCAGACAAATAGTTATAGTAGATTAAAAAAAATTTCTTTTACATTTAAAGATGAATTGCGATGTGCAATGGAAGCAAGCCGGTGGTCCTTTGCAGATGAGGACTTATTTCGGCAAACTAGAAGATATGGAGGACAAGGAAGTGGCTCCACACCTTCTGCACAAGAGAGCACTAGCGCCAGCATGAGCGCTAATGTATGCGAGGAGCTGCCTCAGGAGTTCACTAGAGCTGGAGATCCTAGAGTAGGTCCAATAGATCCCTTGCTCACCAAGAAGAGGGATAAACAACCTTCTATTAGTGCTGCATTCAAGAACTTAAAACTTTGTAAGGAGAAGATAGGGAGAGCTACATCTAGGTGGTTTTTCTATAACAGTATCCCTGCTAATGCTGCCAAGGAGCCATATTATGAGTCTATGATCGAGACCATACAAGAAGTTGGCAAAGGGGTTGAGGAACCTTCTCCATATGAGATATACAACAAGTACTTGGATATGGAAGTTGATGACATCCGAACATACATTAAATCATTTGAAAGGATCTGGGATGAGTATGGATGCACTTTAATGTACGATGGATGGACAGGTACATAAATCTTATCTTCAGTTTCTTATCTTATCTTCATTTTTTCTTAATCAGAATGGGTCTCTTTCTGATTTCTTATCACGTTTGGAACTTTACAGGGATAACAAGAAGTATGATCAACTTCTTAATTTACTGCAAAGCCGGAGCCGTATTTTGGAAGTCTATTGATGCATCTAGAAAAATAAAGAATGCCCAGTACCTATATGAATTAATGGATCAAATGGTGAAAGAAGTGGGCGAAAAAAGGATTGTCTAAGTAGTTACGGACAATGCAGCGGCGTTCAAGTTAGCTGGACAAATGTTGATGCAGAAGAGAGAACATCTATACTGGGTTCCCTGTTCTGCTCATTGTATTGACTTGATGTTGGAAGACATTTGCTGTGATCCGATGGTGGATGGAGTGGTCAAGAGTGGTCGATTTATCACCACATTCATCTACAGCCACAACAACATTCTGCATATCATGCGCACACATACTCATGGAAGAGAGTTGCTTCGTTCGGGAGCCACCAGATTTGCATCTCAATATATCTCTCTAGATAGTTTAAGTCAACAAAAGAACAACTTGATTAGGATGGTGGCATCGGAAGATTGGGAGAATCACATATTGTGGCATGTACCAACTAAGGTCAGAGAGAAAGGTAAGAAAGTGGCTGATCTAATTCAGTCTAGACCCTTCTGGAGGGGGGGTGCAAGCGGTGTTAAATATTGTAGAACCGCTTGTCCGTGTCTTGCGATCTTGTGATGGAGAAAGAAGATCGGATATGGGATATTTATATGAAGCTATGGACAGAGCTAAGGAGCTCATTCAACTTAACAATCCAACAACCTATGTGAAGTGGTGGGACATAATAGACAGACGTTGGGAACACACTTTACATCACGATCTTCATGCAGCTGGTAAGCTACTAACTTTCTATATGTATTATTTGTATACACATTTCTCTTAAGTAATAACTAACTTCGACTTGTTTATTTAGGTTATTTTTTCAACCCTCAGTACATGTTTAGAACTGATGGGAAGAAGGATAACTATGATAGTTGCTCGGAAGTGTTGATGGGGGCTAAGTCTGTTATTAAGTGCATGCTTGCAGATGAGGACAGAGCAATAATGGCATGCAAGCAAATGCATGATTACAAAATGATGTTATACCACTTTGGGACAAGTCATGCTCAAAGAGCTGCTAAAATTTTGAGCCCAGGTTTGAAAATTATTAACTAGATGTTCTACTTAATTTTTAATTATAGCTTGCACATTGTTGACATGGCCAATTTTCTATTTACAGCTGACTGGTGGCTAGATCATGGAAAAGCATATGGGTATGAAGATCTAGCCTATGTTGCAATTCGGGTCTTAAGTCAAACAACCTCTTCATCAGGTTGTGAGAGAAACTGGAGCACCTTTGACTTGATTCACACCAAGCAAAGGAATAGATTGAAGTCGAGCCGTCTAGAGAAGCTAGTATTCTGTCATTATAACATAAGGTTGAAGCTAAAAAATCTGGAGTTCATAAGGAACCTTCAAAGGCAGGAGAAAGAGAGAATTTCCGGACAAGCCACGGAGACGACACATGCAGAAGAACCCATAGACTTGGATGAGCTGTTCGAGGAGCAACATCCACTAAATGCATGGGTTGATGCAAGCACCTCAAATGAGCCTGAATTCAACCCAAATGATCCGGAATGGGCGGAAGATGAGTTAGATAATGTTCCATTACTTACTGATTTTCAATCTCCTCCTCCAAAACGTCAGAAGAAGAGTAAAAAACAAGCACCAAGCAAAAGGAAGAGTGGTACTGGAATTCAGATTGCTGATCTGGAGACCATCGAGGAAGAGGATGAAACGCCAGAACCAAGTGATGAGGTCCAATATCAAACCTCAAATGACTCGACATCAAAGACGAGCTTCGACAGTTCTGAGGATGGCGGAGATGCTACCAGTGCCCCAGCCCCAGCTCCACCAATTCAATTCACTGGAGAAGAAGAATACACACATGCTACTCAAGATGAACATCATGGTAGCAGAGCAGGACGTAAAGAATCTTTCATTCAAACATTCAACAGATCAAGGAGGAAGGACAAAGGTAAAGCTCCTCAGTGTGCAGAGGAATATCAGGAGCAACTATCAGATGCATCATCATATTCTCCATACGAAGGGTATAGTCAGCCTACTGGATATATAGTTTACCCTCCTCAACATTCTGATACATCCGACTATTCAGGGGGTTGTCTAGAATATCCACAATTGTCAGTCATTTATACCAATACGGATGACTATAACCGGTATATGATGCAATATGAACAATACTACCAGAGCTATATGTCATGGACTGAGTATGTTAGCCATATGTTCATTCAGTATAATGTACGTTTGGAATAAATGTAAGTTCATAATCATATATGTAAGTTTATTCAAGATTTTTTTGTCCAACAACATCTTATGTACTTCAAATCAATGTATTTCAACACAATTATACATTAGACTTGTGTTTTATATTTTTTCCACATTTTTTTCATATTTTTTTCTATTTTTTTCTGCTATCCGAACCAGCCAAGCCTGACTCAGCCAGGATCGGCCGGGATCGGATCCGATCCGATCGGTATCGGCCGATCCGGGACCCGATCCCGAGTTTCTTAACCTTGCATGTACGTACAAGGGAGTTCTATTACAAGACTTTTCAGGAAAATTTGGTGTTACATCATCCAAACTATTTATGTTCTATGGCTTTCTATTTTGTAGCAGGCGAACTTGTGTCTCTGTGAAGAAGAAAAAGAAAAGAGAGTTCACGTGGCTGTATAAAGAATGGTACTGAAAGGAGAAGAAACACAGGCCAACCCAGCATTAATGCCCAAAAGAATTTAGATGTGAAATAATTATACAAGGTTATTATACAAGTAAGAAACCTGCTTAGCATAATATCAAAATGTAGTCCCTTTATGACATCTCCAAACTGCAATAGACTCTTTCAGGGTGAAAACCGTAGCCTCTTCACATCGAGACATCTTACCTAAAATCTTTGTCATATAAGCACCTCAAAATTTTCCCAGGTATCCAATCAAATTCATCGGCATTGAACAAAGCATCACAGCTCCTCAAGCAGTAAAGTTTGTACACTTCGGCCAGCCTTTCCATAGTATACTTTTTAACTGATAACTGAAATAGTGGAAAGTATTCATTAAGTCAAAATTTTAAACAGCTCTAAAGAATCAAAAAATAATTACAAGTGACCATACAGATTTGTCTCGAAGGCGCTCTGCAACTAGTTTAGCTGTCTGAGATGAAATGGATGACAATTCATGACAAGCAACATCATATATTGCAGCAACAACTTGTTTCCGAACATGTTCATCATAGTCCAACAATCGATCACACAGTGCAGCTAGGTCAAACCATTACAGCACAAGGTGAATGAACATAGCCAATCTGCTTTTTCCTAGAAAGAACAAGTGCTACAGGCTAACATTTCAAAAAAAAAAAAGGTAAAGTCAGAAAATGCCTCCTTACAGATGATCTCAGAAGCTTCAGGTCTGGAAGAATTTGATATCAAACAGTTTTTCACATGTTCAATGACCAAAATACGGACTTCTGCAACTCTGTCAGTTAGTCTCTTCAAAAACTCGGAGAAAAGTGGATGGAAAGATTCAGAGATGGAATGTTCTGACAAGGAAAACAGCTCTCCAAGTAACTTGACTGCTTTCAACCTCACATCTAATCGATCAGTCTGCATGCATTTAAAGCCAAGCACTGAATAAACTTATGCTAATTTTATTGGTAAAGAAAACAAAATTAAAGAAGAAAACACCATAATATAGAGAAGAATACTTCATATCAATAGACATTGAAGAAAATCCATGGTATATGAGAGAATGAAATGTGTGTGAAGACTCATGTTTTTACATACTAAATCCCTGAATAATCAGCAAAAAACTTGAAATTTGCAGTAGAAGCCGTATGTAGCAGAGATGAGGACGTTGAGATAGATGTATGGAAAAACTAGAAAGGCTAAAATTCTGTGTAAGCATGTATGTGGAGATTCGCATGTAACTCCTATGGATGATAAGCTAGGAAAGGTAGGCTTAGATGGTTCAGTCGTGCACCGGCGGCCAAGTTTGTCACCATTTAGAAGGTGCAATCAAATCCAGATGGAGGAGGATAAAAAAACTCAGCAAGGCCCAAAATGAGGTGGTCAGACATAGGAAGAAAGCATTTCACCTTCCTAAGTTTAACAACAAACATGGAACGGATAGATTAAAATGGCAGAACAGGATTCAAATAATGGGATAAGGCTCTGATGATGATGATGATACTCATGATCATGATGATAGCACCATGAATTGCCAACTAATCAGAAAATAGCTTGAGACTAAATTTAGGTAAAATCTGAATTTTCTGAATGGTGCATATTGATATTTCACTATGATCTAACATGTTGATGTACCAAAAAAAGGAGCCCAACAGAGAGTCTATCATAGCTTCAAGTTAGCTAGGTCCAAATTATCCTTGCGTTTAACAAGGATTGTGGTCGTAGATATGAGACCAGTTAACGGTTCAGGTCAAATGCAATTGGGTGGTGCTATGGTCCTAATTCACTAATAGGCTATAAGTGCCAACTTATGATTGGGCTCAATATGGTTCACCTCATTAGATTTGAGTTATGAGATGTAAAACATGCTGTTAGGATCTGAACAATTAGGGTGGCTTAGTTGGGTTCTGGGTTCCATAGGGGTATTTTTACAATTTTAGGAAGTATAGTGTTGATTGCAAAGAAACTAAAAGAAGATTAGGTAGACAAGGCCATCAAAATATGCAGACTTTGACAAGCCAAAGCTGATCCAAAAACAAAAGATAACGTTATCTGCAACGTGTGCCAAAATAGGATCAGTTCCCATGCCAACCTTGGTTCAGAGAAGGGACTGACTGATTCTTATAATGTTGATTCCAGCAGTTCTTACCAAAAAAATAAAAAATAAAAAGATTTGACAATAAACATGTATATTGCAAGAAACTGTGGAAAATATAAGAATATAATTAGGTTGCAAATTTTATAAAAAAAAGGAGCCCTAAGAAATAAGAATAATATGCCTATAATTCAAAAGACTGGTCCTGATTGGGAGAACTGGGTAGTTGTTTGCGTCGAAGATTTTTCTAACCTTCGTCGGGACCTGACCTAGACACATCTCTCCTATGGCGGATTATTCGGAAATCCATTTTTTCTTTGTTTATCTAGAGAATTATAGGTCGGTTTTATATTTTATCGAACTATGAGAGCTTGGGATTAGCCCTCAGGGAATCCGGGACTTCGAATCAAGCGAAGATTCGAGTATATGACCTCTCTCCACTGACCTCGGTCAGTGTTAATTACGCTGAGCGACTGCTCGGCAACCCTTGATTAACCGTCCGTATGATGCCCTTATAACATGCAACGCTACTACTACAGGCAGCACATGCATATGAAGATATATTTTAGGTTAAACTCTTGGCCTCACCCAAGTTTAAGATGTGTTTATATGATTTTGGATTGATTCCAAGCTATCTGGATTAATTCCAAGTATATTGGATTGACTCCAAGTATTCTGGATTGATTCCAAGTATTTTAAACCCATAGGGGTATTTTTGTAATTATGCCAAGTTGGAGGGTATAGGGAGATTATGGTTATTTAAGTGTATGAAATGAGTTTTAATGATTTAGGAAGGTTTCAAAACCTTAGGAGGTATTTTAGAGTTATTTCAAGTGTGTTTGGATTGTAAGGGTATTTTGGTAATTTTGCCCAAATTGAATTTTTAGACTTAGAGTCTATTTTTATATTTTTCTGAGATTTTTATTTATTTTTATCATATTGAGGGTATTTTGGTAGTTTTACCCATCTTATTAAGGTTTGGAGGGTATTTTGGACATATGAGAGATTTTGATATTTTTAAGAATTTTCTGTGATTTTTACAGATTTTTAACATGTATGAGGGTATTTTTGTAATTTGTATTAAGCTTTAGGGGCATTTTAGTCATTTCAGAATTTTATATATTTTCAGATTTGGTTCTCTGTTTTTTACTGGTTTTTACTGAATTTTACTGATTTTTTTATTAATTTTACTGATTTTTATTAATTAATTAGGTATATGAAGGATATTTAAGTTATATTTTGGATTTATGTAATTTCCAGATTTTGTTTTCTGATTTTTACTGAGTATTACTGATTTTTACAGAATTTTTCTGATTTTTATATTAATTTTATTAATTTTAGATAATTTTCGCAGATTTTATTAATTAATTAAGCATGGAGGTATTTAAGTCATTTTTAACTTAAGTATATTATTTTATGTCTCAATGTTTCATTATTAAGTTTTAATTATGAGTCTAAAATTAGTTATGTATGGGATGAGGCCAATGATATTTTAGAATATTTAATTATATGTTTTATGTGTTTTAATTAGTTATAAAACTAATTATTTTACATATGAAAATATAGTAACATAGTGTTACTTAAATAGTAGATCCATAAACACACATGCACACACATATGCTCAAATTTCGGCATAATCCCGTCTTATAAAACGGTGATTTTACAACATAAATTTGACAGAGCTTCCCCTTAAGAATAAACCTTAGGAAGAGAGCCCTCCAAGAAAATATCGCCTCCAAATCGCAGCAAACCCGGGCAAGAGCACCGGATTTGGTCTTCAAACTGGCAGAGTTTTCCCTAGGAAATTTTGGGCCAAATGGGCATGGAGCTTCTTCTTACCCCTTGGGGGGTATTTATAGGCTTCAAAGCCTTAACCGGTGGGGGTACCCACCGGAATGCTTGAGGTGGGGGGTACCCACCGGTTGGCTTGAGGTGGGGGGGTACCCACCGGTTGCCTCCTCCTCCTCTCCCTCTCTTTTTTGATTTTTTTAATCACATAGGTGAGAGAGATGGGAGAGAGCATTAAAAAAAAAAGGAGAGAGAGAGAGAGAGAGGGAAGGGGGGACCGGTTGGCACCCCCACCGGTTCCAACCGGTGGAGGGGGGTGCCACCGGATGGACCCCCCCCACCGGTTGGGAACCGGTGGGGGGTCTCCCCACCGGTTTTGGGAAACCGGTGGGGGGTTCCCCTCCCCACTTCTTCCTTCTTTTCCCCCCTTTTTTAGGCTCATTAATGAGCTTGGGTGGCATATTTGGGGTGTGGGCCAATGTTAAAAGGGTTTAAACCCCCTAAGTCCAGATTTGGCTCCATGTGAAAGGGGGTTTTAAGATGAGTATTAAATGGGGTTCACATGGGATTCTTAACCCATGTGTGAATGGGGTTAAGATTCCCATTAACTCCCTCCATCCTAATTAATCCCCCCCCCCTTTCTTTGAATTTTAAAATGAGAGAGAAGGGAGGGATCCTCCTCCCCCCCCACCGGTTTCCCTCTTGGAACCGGTGGGGGGGGCTTCCCCCTTCTCCCTTTTGCTTTAAAAAAAAGGGTTTCAACAGTAGTTCAATCGGATTTGCCCAGTTTTACACTCACTTCTTCTCACTCCACCTGCCTCTGACTTCAAAACTGGGCAAGGCACAGTTTTTTATCTAATTTTGGCCATTCACCATGAAGCAGGCGGTTCAGCAACCTCGGTGCTATGTCAATGTCTTATTTCACTCTAACATCTGTCAACTTTGATAAGGGGTAAAATACAAAATCCTAAAAGCACAAAGAAAAACTATTCAAGATTTGGCATGGCTTATGCAAGAACCAACTATAGAGAGCAGATGGAAAGGGAACCTACCCTACAGATAAGCAATGAAGCATGACAGACTCTCTTTAGCCAATTTTACTCTTCAAATTAAGGCTGTTCCCAGTATGAGTTTCTTCATAAGACTGCGCAGTGTGGAAGTCTGAGGATGAGAATTTTTCCAAATGATCCATCTGCTGTTTAGTCAAGTATATGCCTACATGATTAGAGATATTATAAGCTAGAATCTATGGAGCACCTGTCTTAATTGCATCATGATCTCTCATGTGCCTCCTTTTTTTTCTTTGGACTTTGTTGTCTGTATATAATGCACAATGGACTTTTTGGGATATATTATTAAATATATATATATAAAGACCTGTAATCATATTTTATTTCATTAATGAAAAGTATCAGCTATATTATCCCCTTCCTAAAAATGATGACGACTTAGGCACCTCAATGGAAGATTCATCCATGTCATACAGTCTGTAGGAAGAAACTGATAGTCTAGCAGTAGCAAAAGATTTTCTTCCCATTCTATTGGGAACAGTGCCTTTCTTTGCTGTTTGTCTATCAGCATGAAATCTCTGCCCCTTGATAAGTTGTGTATTTTTTTCCCTTTTGCCCCTTTAATGAATTATGGGTTGTAGCCATAGTTGTCAAGGTGCCACCAAGGCACCAAGGCACCTTGACATTGGCTAGGCACCAATGCGCCTTTCCTGTAGTGGGAAAGGTGAGCCAGGCGAATGCCTAGGCGGCCCCACCTCACCCAGGCGGCCAGCCGCCTAGAGGCATGAGGCCCAGTTCGGCCCAACGTAGGATGCAAATCCACCCTAGGGTTTCGACCATCGCTCCATGCTGCCTCCATGCCGCCATCGGCCACCGTCTCCGTCGTCGTCGTTGCCGATCGTTGTCATCTCACCATCGCCGGTCGTCGTTATCATCTTCATCATCAGACATCGCATGAAGCCCACTGTTGCAGTTGCTGCCTATCGCCGTCAGCCTCCATCTTCCACATAGCTCCGTCCCGGCTTGCCGGTTTTTGCCGTCAGCCCTCCCAAAGCTCCGGTCATCATCCACAGTAAGTAGTCTCTCTCTATGTGTGTCTACTCAGCGAGACAGATTTGAGAGCTCTCTCTCCCTCTCTCTGCATGCGTGACAGAGTTGAGAGCTCCCCCTCTCCTTAGGTGACAGAGTTGAGCTCTCTCTCTCTCTCTCTCTCTCTCTCTCTCTCTCTCTATAAATGACAGAGCTGAGAGATCAGAGATCTCTCTCTTTACTCTTTATGTGTATGTGTGTGTGCGTTCGTGCCACCCGACTGCCACCCCCCTCTCTCTGTGACAGTGTATGTGAAGCCCCTGCGTGTGTGTGACTGTGTGTGGTGTGGGATGTGCATCATAGTGCATGTATGTGACCCGGACCCATCCCCCCTCTCTGTGGTGTGCGTTGCTTGTGTGACCAGATCCCCCATCTCCCTTCTCTCTGCAGTGCCTAAGTCGCCGCCTTAACACCTAAGCGCTTAGGCGCCCCGAGAACACCTTGGCACCTTGACAACTATGGTTGTAGTATTGCCAGATTCAAGAAAATAAACTCTTACATGTAAGTCACCAAAAAGCATATGCCAATGAAATATTCATCATAGAGGCACTGAGATCCATTAATCTACAAAAATTATCTCAATGAAATGCAGAGTTCTTACCAACAATTCTCCTGTAATATAAGGAATGATTCCATGAAGCACCTGAGGTGCACACCTATAGATATCATATATGACCTCATGATAGTCAAGGGACATATCTAGAGAATTGTTATCACCGGACATTGATGAAACAAGAAATTGCTTTACATAAGGTTCAAGCTTCACTGCACAACATTCTATAATATTCATAGCAAGCTTCCTTGCAGCCATAGAAACATCCTGGCAACAACAAAAATCCACAAGATCAACCTTGGGGGGAAAAAAAGTCTCAGGCATAATTCTTAAGCATGAGGGAAAAACAGAATGAAGCAGCATCCATGAAAGTTTCCATTGAAAGATTGTGTGAAACGATGCTCATGAAACCTTATGTTAAGAATCAAAGAGGAAAGGTAATATTTGTTATTACAACAAGAACAAACTACAAAATGTTAGCAGAAGAAAGGATGCAGAGTGCAGATGCTTACACTTTTCCGGCCTAAGGTTGACAAAATAGTAAATAGCAGGTTCTCTGAAATGTCCTCACTCTCGTCCAAAATAAGTATCATAATCCTTTGCATAGATTTAAGAACACTTTCTGCATGTTCATCACTACATGTGAAAGAGGACTGTAAGTACAAGAAAAATATTCACACCAAGAAAAGGCACGATATGAAAACTCTACCAAAAATGTTGAAGTGGTTTTTGAAAGTGGCAAGTCCACATAACTCTTCCGATGTTTTCAAAGCAATGATGAAATCTATCTAGTCTAACAGTTGAAAGGCACAAACAGATCATGAACAGTAGTAACCACAACTGTAATACATTAGAAAGGATATATTAGTAAATAATTCCTTTTATGAGGTTTTTTGTAATAATTGTGTCTAATTAGTAAATTAAATAATTAACGATGCGGGTGCTCAATTTACGCATGAGATTTAGAGGAATGCTAACTTAAATTGGGAGTTTTTTAATCTCTTAAACATAAAGCACGATATGGAAAGGGAGGGCAGTTTACAAAATATCGTGCCTTTTCTATCGTGCCTTTTCTTGGTGTTGGCACGATATGAAAAGGGAGGGCTGTTTACAAAATATATAAATAACCATCATGCTCTTAATTCAGCATTACCAACATAACTGGAAGCTGGTGAGTCACTGAAAACATGGGATTTAATGGGGGGATGAACTTGAAGAGTCCAGCTTGGGAAAGAGATCTAGAGGAGCTGAAAACCCCCTCCAAAAAAACAAAAAAGAAAAAGCAAAAAACATTAGCTTGGGAAAGAGATATCAAGAAGCCGAACCTCCCTCCCAACATTAGCTTGGGAAAGAGATATCAAGAAGCCAGATCCTCCCTCCTTTCCTCTCTTTGACACCCCCCCCCAAAAAAAAAAAAAGCTTGGGAAGAGATATAAAGGTGCAAAATCTCCCTCCCAACATTAGCTTAGGAAAGAGATATAAAGGAAGCAAACCCTCTCCCCCCCACCCCAATACACACCCACAGAACATTATCTTGGGAAACAGATATAAAGTAGCCAAACCCTCCCCCTCCCCTCCCCTCCCCTCCCCCCCCAAAAAAAAAAAAGTTGAATCTCTCCCCGCCCCCTCTCCCCCATACATGATCTCTTTCCTCCTCCCCCTCTCAACCTGGAATTGTACCATGTGACCCCAATCTCCAAGTTGACCGTGTGACTTTTTTTCTCAAGATTACACTTCTTCCTCATGGTCACTTGACTCACTCGTGCTTCACTTCTCCACTAGCTAATATGGACTCAGAACCCTCCTATGTAGTCAAAGGCGAGTGAGGCGCTCGCCTAGGCGACGAGGCAAGGCGAGGCGATGAAAAACCACCTCGCTTTGGCCTGTGTCGCCTAGGCGAACGCTGAAAATGCCTCAAGCGTTGAGGCGCTCACCTCCACGCGCCTCTGGCGCCTCCGTCGCCTCTTCCCGCCTCAGTCAGTCTGGTCCGCCCAATGTCAGCCCATTTGGCCCAGCCCAAAGGGCCCAATGCTCAGGCTATAAAAGGTTCGAACCATTAACCCCCCCCCCCCTCAAAATCCCGATAGAAACCTTAATGCCCCGAGCCATTTTTCGTCCTCCGCCCCTCCACGGTCGCCGACCCCGAGCGCTATCTCCACGGTCCCTCCCCAGCGACGGCGACGACGCAGCCCTCCGGCGACGTTGCAACACTCCGACGACAGCAATTCTAGGTAAGTCCCCCTCCCTCGACCCCCTCTCTGTCTCTCTCCCTGTCTCACTCCCCTCCCCCGACCCTCTCACTCTCTGTCTCTCTCCCTGTCTCCCTCCCCTCCCGCCTCTCACTCTCTCTATCTCTCTCCATGTCTCGCTCCCCTCCCCCGACTCTCTAACTCTCTCTATCTCTCTCCCTGTCTCTCGACCCTCTCTCTGTCTCTCTCCATGTCTCGCTCCCCTCCCTTGACTCTCTAACTCTCTCTATCACTCTCCCTCTATCGCTTCCCTCCCCCGACCCTCTCACTCTCTCTATCTCTCTCCCTATCTCCCTCCCTCACCTGACCCTCTCACTCTCTGTCTCTCTTCATGTCTCACTCCCCTCCCCGACCCTCTCTCTCCCTCTCTCTCTCTCTCTCTCTCTCTCTCTCTCTCGACCAAGGATGGCAGTACCGGTACCGATATCGGTGGGTACCGGTCGGTACCCAAGGTACCGGTGCCGGCCGATACCGGTACGTACCGGCCGGTACGTACCGGTATCGGCCGGTACTGCCACCCTCTCACTCTTTGTGTGTCTCTCTCTCTCTCTATGTATCGCTTCCCTCCCCCAACCCTCTCACTCTCTCTGTCTCTCTCCCTGTCTCCCTCCCTCCCCCGACCCTCTCACTCACTATGTCTCTCTCTCTCTATCTCGCTCCCATCCCCAGACCCTCACTCTCTCTGTCTCTCTCCCTGTCTCCCTCCCTCCCCCGACCCTCTCACTCTCTGTCTCTCTCCCTGTCTCGCTCCCCTCCCCCGACCCTCTCACTCTATATGTCTTTCTCTTTGTATCGCTCCCCTCCCCCGACCCTCTCACTCTCTCTGTCTCTCTCCATGTCTCCCTCCCTCCCCCGACCCTCTCACTCTCTGTCTCTCTCTCTCTCTCTATGTCTCACTCCCCTCCCCCAACTCTCTCACACTCTCTGTCTCTCTCCATGTCTCACTCCCCTCCCCGACCCTCTCACTCTCTGTCTCTCTCCCTATCTCACTCCTCTCCCTCGACCCTCCCACTCTGTGTGTGTGTGTGTCTCCCTCTCTCTCTCTCTCTGTATCGGTCCCCTCCCCCGACCCTCTCACTCACTCACTCTCTCCCTCCCTCCCCCGACCCTCTCACTCTCTGTGTGTCTCTCTCTATCTTGCTCCCCTCCCCCGACCCTCTCACTCTCTCTATCTTTCTCCCTGTCTCCCTCCCTCCCCCGACCCTCTCACTCTCTGTCTTTCTCCCTATCTCCCTTCCTCCCCCGACCCTCTCACTCTTTGCATCTCTCCCTGTCTCGCTCCCCTCCCCCAAACCTCTCACTTTTTGTGTCTCTCTTTGTCTTACTCCCCTCCCCCGACCCTCTCTCTCTCTCTATCTCTCTCCCTATCTCGCTCTCCTCTCCCAACCCTCTCACTCTCTCTATCTCTCTCCCTATCTCCATCCCCTCCCCCGACCATCTCACTCTCTATCTCTCTCTCTCTCTCTCACCCACCCTATCATTCTCTTTGTCTATCTCATTCTATCTATCTCTCAACTCTCTGTCTCTCTTTTTATCTTCATAACTATCTCCCTCTTTACAAGTGGACAGTGCTTTATTAATTAAGTGGAGTGTAGCCGACATTGATTTCTCTTTGTGACTAAGGTTCTACCTTTTGCCCTATCTATTGTTATATTTTTCCTTAATTATATCTAAGTTCAATGATTGTTAAATGTTATGTATTAATTTTTGTATTGAATTTTTCTTGTCAATGTTATTTGTTTAAGATGTCCACACCAGCTAGAGGTTCGTCTCATTCGTCTAATCAAGGGTCTACCGAAGGGAAAGGGAAAAATAAAGACCCGGACTGAAAATATAGTAATTTGGTGAATCCAACTAATAGGGACTAGATAAAATGCAATTTTTGTCAGAAAGATTGTAAAGGAGGGATCCACCGATTGAAACAACACCTCAGTGGGACTTCCACAAATGTGACAGCTTGCTTGAAGGTGACACCAAAGGCAAAAGAAGAAATTAAACAGCACATGGAGCAATCAAAACAAGTAAGAATTGAAAAGAAATGTTTGATTAGGAAAACAGAAAGCCGAGATGATATTTTTAGAGATTCGGCTTCTAAAGATTCATCTTTTGAGGTAAATCAAGTTGATGACATTCTTGCAAAGCCTCCTCGGATGGAAGGTCCCTTAGATAGATTTTGTACTCCTGATCCTGAAGATTCAAAGGGCAAATCTATCAAGGACTAGAAGCATGGGAAGGAAACACGAGAAAAGGTCATTCAATACATAGTTAGGTGGATGTATCAAGCTGGAATCTCATTCAATATCGTGCATCTAAATAGTTTCCAAATAATGTTAGAAGCTATAGGACAATTCAATCCGGAATTGAAAGGCCCTAGCTACCATGAGATTTGTGAGACCCTTCTCTAAAAGGAGATTCAAAAGACTCGAGAATTAGTAGATATACAAAAATCCAACTAGGTAAAGTTTGGTTGTACTATCATATATGATGCATGGACAAATCAGAAAGCCCATACTTTGGTCAATTTTTTGGTCAATTCACCTACTAGAGATGTGTCCTTGAGGTCTATTGATGCATCTCAATATGTCAAAGATGCAAAGTTGTTGGTTGACTTATTGAACAAGATAGTTATAGAGGTTGGTGCAGAGAACGTGATACAGGTTATCATAAATAATGAACCAAACTATGTTGTTGTAGGAAAAATGTTGATGGCAGCCCACCCTCACTTATTCTGGACACCATGTGCCATGGATGGCAGTACCAGTATCGGTGGGTACTACTATCGGTACGTACCGGCCAGTACTGGCCAGTCCAAGTTGTCTCCAATCAAGTCTACTATTTGGAGGGCAAGGATGGTTACTACATTTATTTATGCACATACAAGGGTACTTGCTATAATGAAGAAGTATACACATGAAAAGAATCTTGTTCGTGCAGCTGTGACCCGCTTTGCCATCAATTATTTTAATCTGCAAAGTTTACTGGATTGCAAAGATAGTTTGAGAAGAATGTTTACATCTATTGAATGGACAACTAATAATAAGTGGACGAGAAAAACTGAAGGAAATAAAGCACAAGATATAATTTTGAAGACTCGGTTTTGGAAGGGAGTTGTTTATGCACTAAAGATATTCAAACCCCTTGTCATGGTTTTGCCGTTGGTTGGTGGAGAGAAGCCGCCAATGGGTTATATTTATGATGCCATGGAACACGCCAAGGAAAGTATCAATAATGCTCTGACTGGAAAGGTGGTCAAGTATGGTCCACTTTAGGAGATCATTGATAGGAGATGGGATTTTCAGCTTCATCGTCTTTTACATGCAGATGAATACTACCTAAACCCTCAATTTTATTATGCAAATCCAGGATTGATTCTGATGGTGAAGTGAAGCAAGGACTATATGATCGCATTGAGAAGTTAGTTCATGATCCTAAGGTACAAGATGAGATTACCAAGGAAATGACGTATTATAGGAATGCTATGGGCTTCTTTAGGAGAGAAATGGCCATAAGGCAACGTACTACATCTAATCCTGGTATATTTCTATATGGTCTAGTATTAGTACATTTATTCATTATTATTATTTTAATGTAAAAATTAAATACTATTTGGATGTTTTATGTAGTTAATTAGTGGGTGGATTTTGGGAGCAAAACCATTTGCATCTTGAACCTCACTTGTAGTGCATCTAGCTGTGAACACAATTGGAGTACATTTGAACAGGTTTAGATGTTTATTAACTTTCATTGAATAATACATCTTATGTTTATTTTTTATTCTATATTAATCTAATAATGATATTTTTCTAGGTGCACACTAAGAAAAGGAATAGGTTGGAGCAAAAGAAGCTGAATGATCTCGTGTTTACGCAATACAACCAACGCCTTCGAGATCGCTTTTTACGTTTCTAACAAACTAAGCTTGATCCTACAAATTTGGAAGATATTGATAATTGCAATGAGTGGATAGCACATCCCATGATAATAAAGATGTTGTACATGAGGATGAGGACCTCACATGGTTAGATGTTGAGGTTTCTGCAGGGATTGGTGAAGAAGAAGATAAATATACAAGGTCAACATCAAAGAAACCTTGTTTAGGGAAGGGGAAAGCGACTACAACAAGTTCCACATTAGACTCTATTAATGAGATTGAAGTTGGGTCTAATGATACAACGGAGGAGTCTGAGGGTGAACTTCCACTTGAGGAAGATGAGGATTCTGACAGTGATGAATGAGTGAGGCTTGAGAGTTGTGAAAGGAATGTATTCATAGGCTTATTAGCCTTATTTGGGTGGCTACTTATTTTCTTAAGGAACATTTGAATGTTGTAATAGATTTATTTACCTTACATTTGTACGTTTATATTGTGTTTGCTTAGCATCCGTTGATAAATTTTTATTATGGTGGGTTTAATTAGTAATAAAATGTCCATAAATTTGTTGATTACATCTTTGAATGATTAAATTTTATTTTTAATTAGTTTGATTTAAAATTATTTGGTTATATTTGATAATTTGAGTGAATGAATATGTCATTATGTATGATTATATTTGTGTTTTTGACATTTTATATAAATAAGTGAATTATTTATATATTTTAAAAAAAATGTCGCCTCAAACGCCTAGGCCATCGCCTAGGCGTTTGAGGCTGAGGCAACCCCCTAGTCGCTTCACGCCTCTGACTACATAGGAACCCTCACTAGCCAACAAGCCCTCTCTTCTCTTCCTCTTAATACTCTCTCATGCTCTCGCGATCTTAGGGAGAATGGGAGGTACACTTGCATTGGAGGACAAGGCTGAAATATGGTCAACTTGATGGAAGATCTACGTGCAACACCTTCACCCTTGACTCTTTTTAACTTAGTTTTTGTCAATGGATAAGTCATCGGTTTGTCTTCGTCATCATCATCTAAGCCTTATCCCATTTATTTGGGGTTGGTTATATGAATCTTGTCCCACCATTTTCATCTATTCGATGTCGTATTTGTGGTTAAACTTAGGAATGTCAAGTCCTTTTCTTGCTACATCTAACCACCTCATCTTAGGTCCTTTGCAAATTCTTTTACCTTCCTCGATTATAATTTGATTACACCCTGGCACCCCCTAGATGCTGAACTTGGATGGCAACGTACATGACCAAACCATCTTAACCAATTTTCCCTAAGCTTTATGTGAATAAGAGCTATGTATATGTTCATTCTGAATTTTATCCTTTCTAGTCTTTTCACACATTCCTATCTCTACAATATGTGATTTTGTATGTGATACTTCCTCATAGTTCAACACTCAGTTCCATATAACATAGCTCATCTCACAGCCATTCTATAGAACTTACATTTGAGCTTTAAGGGGGCAATGTCGATCACAGAGGACTCAAAATACACTTCTCCACTTCAACCAACTTCCCTCAACTCTATGCATGACATCCTCTTGGATTTCTCCATTCTCTTGAATAATCAAACGTAAATCTTGCAAATTGCTAGTTCTAAGAATAACTTGACCAGTGGAGGCAGGTGAATGGTGTAATGGATAGGCCCCGGCCTTCGGAGAGTTAATTTCCTGCAGGTCATGGATTTGAGTCCTTCCATTACCTCGGAGTAGTTTACCCAGTACGTTGTCTACCCCACATGCTAGGGTTGTTTATCTAGTATGACTTGGGTGTCTGGCCTGGGAGTTGCCCTAAGCCCATGCCACAATGCAGTATGACTCAAGTGTCTAGCCTGGGAGCTACTACTATTATTTCACCAGCATCTGTAACCAAATCCTCTAGATTAGCCCTCATATTACTGAAATTACGTTTCATGTATTCCAACTCAGCTCAACTAATCCTAAGACACTTTAGGTTCCAAAGCATCCCTCCACTGTTCTAATTTATCATTTAAATCATCAACATGTTAATCAATAGGTAAGCAAATGACGAATAATTTCCATGGTTAGATGATATAAACTGATTTTAGCATGACTCCTACGTGATAAAAAAAAAAATCTGATTATTGGGAATCAAAGAAACCATACACATTGAAACTAATGAGAAATTGATTTATCTTCTACACATCTCTTGAAGGGGCGAGATTTGAAATACACATGCCAGAGGAAGGATGACACTTTAAAAGAGGGGTTCTTCTATGTTAACCTTGTGTTTAAGTATAAATGTTAAAGTGTTGTATAGTGGATATACATGATCTTGGGAGACTTAATATCTTAAATTTCCTAATAGGGTGCTTATAAGCATTATTCTCACTTTTTTCTCTCTCAAAATAAAACTGTATAGAAGGACGTCTATAAATGGTGTTTGACAGTTGACACAACTATACTTAGATTTAAAAAAGCTGACAACGTCTTCACTAGACTTTCTGGGGAAAAAAGACCTTTCTATGTGAGAAAACTGATTGGGTCCGCATGAGAAGCATTTCCGCTTCCTCTCACCGGCCCCTTCTCCACTGTCACCCCTCCCCCAAGGATGGGGATTGCCACCCCCTCCCTGCCATGCCCTCTGGCCCAGCAGCAGCTACTGCTGGAACTGCCATGGGGAGGAGGTCAACCCGCTGCCCCATGTCGTCCTCCTTTTCACCTGTTTCTAAAAATTATGCAATCCTGCCATGCAACTTTTCAACATTTTTAAAATAAAAATAAAAATTATATGATATTTTTTTTGGAAACAAGCAATCTTATATTAAAGAATGTTCCCAAACACCTTATTCATATCTTCTTTGATGTAGGATTTTGCAAGCATAAGATCTTTTCTTGAAAGTCAAATGGTAACGCAAGTTTATTAACTAATAAAATATGGGAATTTACAGGTATAGAACCCGTATACACTCAAAAATCCTTCGATACAAAAGCAAGGCCAAGTGGCCAACACCAAGGTGGTGTATAAGATCCAAAGAACATGCACTTAAAAATCCCTCGACCAACAGTGACTTACTTCTAGTGGAGACTTCATGTTTTTATGGAGAATGTCCCATAGGAATGGGTTTTGTGAGAAAAAACAGCTGAGATATTTGTCTGAAGAGGAAGACCCGTGACAGAAGGACCCTATATCTGATAGTTGCACCTTAAGAAACTTCACTTTTATTTAATTTCTATACAGTTCAGATGAAACTCATATAATATTTTCTCATAAAAGATCCTCACATTTGAGCTCCACGAAGTACGTAAAGAGTTGTGTCCTTTGCACAGTCCACATTGGACAGAATGTCGTTGACATTGGAATCAAGTGGGTAAGAAGTGGACCTTTTGGGAGTATCTCGATGCTGGGAGACAAAAAAGTTGTATTGATTTGAGAGACGAGATTTCTTCATAACAGTGTCTTTTCACATCAGAACAGTATCTTGATGCTAGGAGACAAAAGTTTTATTGGTTTGAGAGACAAGAGACTTCTTCATAACAGTGTCTTTTCACATCAGAATAGGCATGTTGTCACTTGATGTCTCACAGGTTTTCTGCACTTTGACATCATAAATTGAAGTGGTTCCTTGTACCTGCCATTGGGTGCAATCTGGTAGGACTTCCCTCCTTTTGGGTGGATATTCTTGTGAGTAGTTTATGGTTGGTTTACATCTGCCTTTGAACCACGGTGGTAGCTCTTTGTCTGAATTTTGTACGTTTCTATGTCAATGAAATGCATGAGGATCCAACTAATATGTATTGAGAGAGGGAAGGAGGAAGATGGGAGAGGGAGGCGAAGAAGGTAAAGAACCCCACTTTGGAAATGGAGTGGACCAAGTTAAGGGGATTGTTTGAAATAGAACAGAAAAAACCCATTAGAAGCTAAAAGGGGCTGCATAAATTCAAAAAACACCCATGAGAAGCAGCATGTATGAACCTAGTATAAAGTTCATGAACAACCATACCTGACAACAGCAAAAAAGGTGCTGAACATTTCATTTATGAGATCATTACATTCCAGATCCAACATCACGAGACACGACCTATATCTTGCAAGTGTCTCCAATATAACAACTCTTTTTCCAAATGATGGACTTTGGATATCACTCAATCCACTAAATGTACCCACAATTAAATGAAAAATATCCTGAAAGACAGCAGTTATTCTGTAAGTGAAAATTGTGTAATTTCATCAAAAAATTTAAAAAATGGACAACCTGCTAGAAATAAAATGGAGAAGGCAAGAATAATCCTCCCTTCCCATTGTTTAACGAAGAAGGTACCCTTAGAACTTCGTCATTGTAAGGAGCTTCCGGTGCTGTTATACGAGTTATCTCACAAATACACATAGCAACCAGAACTCTAACATCTTTATCCTGATGCTTCAGAAGTTCTGGTGTAGCAATTGCATTAAGACAAGGCTGCATTGATTCTAACATTGATGGTAATGGTGACTGATCCAATTCAGAGAGACAGTTCGCAGCTTGCTGCACATCCAAGTATAGTAGAAAGGAACATTTATTAAAAATTTAAAGTTACGACATTGAACTCAATAGATTTTTTTCTAAAGTAAAAAGGGACAATATATCAAATCAATAAACACATACCTGTTCTGTTGACAGCTTAAAGGACAGCTTAAAGAAGGTAAGCAGATAGTGAGAAACAAATTCAAAATGACTGTAACAAGAAGAGGTCCACAGCATGTCTTCCTCTAGGGAAGGGGGAGAATTCCGTGATCAACAGTTCTGCAGCACACGCAAATTGACTTCGAAGGACGTCAATGATAAGTGGGTAACCAATAACCAGGTAAGATGACCAATTATTAGTGTTTTGGTTGGGCAGTGGATAATGTTTTTAAGCCAGTTTATCCTGACTCAGAATGGACAGTTTGGATATAGTCAAAGCTGTGTCCAACAACCTTGTCATTTTTTTATAATATTGTTAGAACAGTCCCACATGGAAAAGATTCAAAACAAAATATGTTTAATAGATGGTGCCTACTCCACTCAATGTCTGGCGCAATAACTTTAGTATAGTATCAGATCCCATGGTTATGAACCGGGCCATGCACCCCGTATTTGTGGTCCACATAACAAAGTCTAAGTCGGCATGCATGTGAGAAGTCATGCTAGAGTAGTCCCACATTGGAAAGGGATAAAAGCAGAAATATGTTCAAAATGATGGTGGCTACTCTACTCAATGCCTTAAGGTTTTGAGTTGGACAGCCCAATCACTTATAAGATTAGAGCCTATGGTCATGAACTGGGCCATGCACTCCATCTTTGTGGCCTAGATGACAGAGCCTAAAATCACCTTGTAGGTGTGGGGGCATGTTAGAATGGTCCCACATTGGAAAAGGACAAAATCAAAAATATGTTTAAAATGATGGTGCCTACTCTACTCAATGCCTTAAGGTTTTGAGTTGGATGGTCCCATAACTTCAATATACATGTCAGTCTTTTTTATATCAACACTTGGATTGCTATCCAAGGGCCGATATAATATGTCTGAAGAACAAGGGGAAGGATTTCAAACCAATAGCAAATGATCTATAGAACAGCTATGTAATAGGTTTATGCAGGTGAGAAGGAACCATTCAAGGCCATTTAAGAGGTTAACACTATCTGGGTCTAGCTTACTGACTGAACATGGCTCATTTGGTATTGGGGGTATTTGGGAGGCTTCGGGTTTGAGCCAAAATCATCCCTAGGTGTGGCTGGTTGGGTGTTACTTGATTTATATGAACAATGCCGTGACAGTGCAGCAGGGCCTCAAAGAACATGATTGTCAGGGGCTAACTTGGGCTAATTTGAACTTTGGAGTTTTTTTATTATTTATTAAATTGAATAATATTTGGCTCAGATCCTATCCGGTGCTAATTATTTTTTTTGTTAAGGTAGTGATATCAGAAAAGGCATTTTTTTATTTTTTGGTGGTAGAACGCTCTTGATAAGGTATTGACATTGTATGTTGCTACAGATTACATAAGTTCAATTTCAACTCATATTGAAGGTTTTACACTTTCAAAAAAAGCTCTTGAACTTAAGGTTTTACAGGGTTGTCTGGAAAACAAGTGCACCTCAATATAGAATCTAACTTGAGTTGCACAAATCACAGGTGTTCAATCCACTAGCTAGACAAGATACTCCTATTAAGTTGCATAGACAACCTTGTGAGACATAAAGCCAAGTCCAAGTAAGAATCAGCTTCATCCCAATACTTCATTACATGAATCTGGTTCATGTCTTAAATATGAAGACTTGTTGTCCTATCTCTATATACTTCCTTCAACAAGAAACAGACAGTATAAATAAACCATGCATTTCTGCAAGTTAAAACTAAAATGAAAATTGAAAAGTTATAAAGGAGGACTAGATAATTGTTGAAGAGAGAAAGGTGGAAGACGAATTGGAGGTGCAACGACCAAGTTAGGTCCCAGTTGCTCTCTTTTTCAATGAGAGAGCACCGCAGGCCCACACAAGTCTTTTATATTACGTCAAACTGTTAACACTTACAAAAACTCTCTTTTACCCCTATTTACACAATACACAGGGATTTAGAGTAAGACAACAAAAAGAGGAAAAGACTAAACCCTATAAAAAGATCTACACTGTCCTTACTTACGAGAATGCCTATCACAACACTCCCCCTCAAGCTGAGCATGGATGTTGAGCATGCCCAGCGAACCAATTACATTCAAGAACTGATCCCTTGATAGGCCTTTTGTAATTCACCACTGTCAAGCTTTTTTCTCGAATAAAATGTCTGACTATCTCAATATGCTTTGTCTATCATGCGGAACAGGGCTGTTGGCAATGTACATTGCAGCCTTATTGTCACACTATAACTTCATTGGTGGTTGTGTCCTCATTCCTAGGTCCTGGAGTAAAATTCTTAACCATGCAAGTTCAGCTACAGACTGGGCCATACTTCTGCACTTGACCGAGCACAGATAGACTGTTTCTTGCTCCTCCAAGCTACTAGGTTTCCACCCAAGAACATACAATACCCAGTGGCAGACTGCCTATCATCATGTGATCCTACCCACTCAGCATCAGTGTATCCCTCTAAATCAAGATGACGGCCTTTCAAAAATAAGAGGCCTTTCCCAGGACATGACTTTATGTATCTCATAATCCGGTCCACAACTCCAAGTGAGATGTACGAGGTGCACAAATAAATTGGCTTACCACACTTACAGCATATGTAATGTCAGGTCTAGTAAGAAATAAGTACAACAATTTTCCTACTAGTCTTCGATATTGTCCATTCTCTGCTTTAGACAAGATATCACCATCTATGATACTCAATTTACGATTTGCCTCAATTGGTGTATCTGCTGCCCTGCACTCAAGTTTCCATGTTTCCTTCAATAAATCAAGCGCATACTTGCATCGGCACACATAAATTCCTTTTTACGATCTGGTAACCTCAATGCCTAGGAAGTATCTCAGTTGTCCCAAGTCTTTAATTTCAAACTCTTTTGTTAAATTCTTCTTCAAGGCCACAATCTCTACTTGGTTATCACCAGTAACAATCATGTCATCAAAATACACTATCAGGATGACAACTTTTCCACTTACCCACTTTGTAAAAAGAGTATGATCTGCATTACCTTAGGTGAAGCCACACTTAACCATTGCAACTCAAAATCTCTCAAACCAGAGATTGTTTCAAGCCATAAAGAGCCTTCTTCAACTTGTACACCTTGCCTTCAGTAAAAATGCCTCTATGTTTTCAGATTTTAAAGAAACACTCAGAGCACTCAATTTCTCATTGTCTATTTTAAGCATCTTGAGCTCGACAACCAAGATGTGCATTCTCACTCTTATTTCGATCTTGAGTTGTTTACTTGATCTTAGTGTACACATTGTAGCATTCGAAGAGGCAATCTTGTGTAACTATTGAATAGATTGCGATCTATTTGTACCTCTTCCTTGCATGAAAGGAAGACCTACTGAGGCAGGGTGTTGCGCCTCTTTCCTGAGGGACCAACCCAAGCCATACCCCACTGCAAAGCACCATCTAAGGCTTCCCAGTAGTAATGGGTTATGTGTTGCACAACTCTCAAAGAGATCTAAAATTGTTTCCTCTTAGCAAGTTCAGCATAAGATTGACTTGATGTGCACATTCATGACACTCTTTCTATCACATAAGCTACAAATAGATGGTACCCTTATTTTCTTATCTGTGGATATCCCTCAAATTAAAAATATGAAGATCCTCCTCAAGATCCTTGTAGATGCTACAGGTCTTAAGATCAATTTCTCCAAAGTGAGCTTTCTGGGTTTTGCAACAGACCTTCTATCATCTCTGAAATTCAGGCAATTCTTCAGTGCAAATGGAGTTGCCTTCCGATTAAATATCTCGGCCTCCCACTAGCTGCTGGTTGTATCAGATCATCTGACTGGAACATTATTATCAAAAAGTTTGACACTAAGCTTGCCGGCTGGAAATCTAATCTTCTATCTCATGGTGGCAGATGGATTTTATCCAAAACAGTATTATCCTCCATACCTATCTATTATCTTCCAATCTTCAAGATGCCAAAATTCATTACTAAGAAGGTAGAAGCAGTCAGACATACCTTCTTTTGGAAAGGTAAAAACATGCCTCTTGGGTGCCTCATTCCTATCAGCTGGTCAAAAGTGTGCAGGCCCAAAGAAGAAGATGGAATAGGACTGCTTCCTATCCATTGTATAAATAGTTCTCTTCTTTCTAAATGGTTATGGGTGTTAGGAGATGATCGCAGTACCTTGTGGAAATCCACTGTTATCAACAAATATATCAGAGATTCAAATCTGTGGAAACCTTCTTCTCCAAGCAGGGGCAGGATTCCTCCCATCTGGAAGGCCATTTTTAACTGTCAAGATGTTATCCTTGCGTCCGGCAAATTTGAAATTGGGAATGGTGCTCACTTCAACTTCTGGTCTGATAATTGGCTTAACCTCCTCTGGCTTCAAGATTCCCCAGGCTCTTTTCTCTGGCTTCAGATAAGAATATATCAGTCTATGATGTTTTCTTTGGATCATCTGCTCGAGATGAGAAATTTTACCCATGATGAACCATCAGAGTTTGTGGAATTTTGCAACATCCTTCACCCAATCCAACTCAACCAATTTCAGGCTGATAGGAACTGTGGAGCTGGGAACCCAGTGGGAAATTCTCAGTTATATCTATTTCCAGAATTACCAATTATGGAGGCTATCAGGTTCCCTGGTCCAAATGGATATGGAGGAAAGAGTGGCCTAACAAGATTAGAATTTTCATGTGGAAATTGGTTCAAGACAGATTGCCTACTCTGAGCCGCCTCAAGAAGTTCAACCTCAATACAAGGATCAACTGCTTTTATTGTGGCCTTTTCATAGAAACAGCTGATCATCTATTTCTGCACTGTGGTATCATATCAGCTCAAGGATGGCAGTACCGGTACCGGTACCGGTATCGGTGGGTACCGGTACCGGTACGTACCGGTCCGGTACCGGCCGATATCGGCCCGGTACCGGTCGGTACCGGCCCAATACCAGTCCGGTACCGGCCCGGTACTGGTCAGTACCCAGGGTACCGGTGTCGGCCGATATCAGTACGTACCGGCCGGTACGTACCGGTATCGGCCGGTACTGCCAACCATGTATCAGCTGTTTGGAAAACTATGTTTGCTTGCTTGCATCTGACTTGGTCACCGCCTTCATCTCTGCCCTCTCTTATTTGTTATTTCAGCATGGGATGATTTCAATACCTCAAGAGCTGAGCAAGATGTCTGGACAATGCTTCTTGGAGCTTTTCCATGGGCAGTCTGGAAGGAAAGGAATGCAAGATGTTTTACCCGTACATACTCCTCTCTTTTTCTTAGCATTTCTCACTCCATTTGTCTCATTAACAATTGGAGAATTGTTTCACACAATCTCCAACACTTGGAGCCTATGTTAATCTCCAATTTACTTTCTTGGAAAAACGTTATACCGTAAGTTGGAAGGGTTTCTTTTGGGGGTGTTGATTAGAGGAAGAATAGATTATATACCTGGACACACATAATATTGTGTCCTAGGAACACTATAAGCTAAAAATAATATCCTTAACTCTAACACTCCCCCTCAAGCTGGAGCATATATGTCAATCATGCCCAACTTGTTACAAAGAACATTGAACTGAGACACCCCAACAGATTTAATAAACAAATCGGCTAGCTGATCACTTGTTGGGGTATATAGAGTACTGATCTTCTGAGACATAACTGCATCTCTCACAAAATGACAGTCCACCTCTATGTGTTTTGTTCGTTCATGAAACATAGGATTCTTAGCAATGTGAATGGCAGCTTGATTGTCACAGTGCATCTCCATTGGTTCAGTAGACGTGACTCTAAAATCAGACATTAAACTTTGAAGCCACATCATCTCACAAGTAGTCTGAGCCATTGCTCTATACTCGGCTTCAACACTTGATCTAGCCACAACACTTTGTTTCTTGCTCCTCCATATAACCAAGTTACTGCCAACATATGTACAAAATCCAGAAGTAGATCGTCTATCTAACTTGGATCCTACATAGTCCGCATCTGAGAAAGCTTCAATCTTCAAGTGTCCATTCTTTTTGTACAATAATCATTTTCCCGGGGAAGCCTTTATATAATGCAAAATCTTCACCGCAGCTTCCCAGTGACACTTCTTGGGTTTTTACATAAATTGACTCACTACTCCAACAGCAAATGCAATATTAGGTCTGGTAACTGTCAAATAAATGAGCTTTCCACACAGCCGTCTATACTTTGAAACATCATCAAGGTCTGAACTAAACATCATCAAGGTCTGGACTATCTTCCACATTCAAGTCCTACTGAGTAACTGTAGGAGTATCAACATGCCTATATTCAAGTAACCCCATCTCTTTAAGAAGGTCAAGAGCATACTTCCTCTGAGAAAGAGACACACCATCTTTTCCAAATGCTATCTCAATACCTAGGAAATAGCGAGGCCTTCCTAGATTCTTTGTTACGAAATGCTTCTCTAAATATATCTGAATTTCTTCAATCCCAAGTGTATCACTACCCGTGAGGAGCATATCATCAACATATATAACTAAAATGACAACACCAGCAGAGGAATGCCGAATGAAAACAAAGTGATCAGCTTGGCTTCGTTTCAACCCAACACCGGAAGCAATGTGACGAAACTTATCGAACCAAGCAAATGGACTCTGTTTAAGACCATATATGGCCTTCTTCAACTTGCACACCAACTCCCCCTGAGTAGCATACCCTAGAGGTTGCTCCATATAGACCTCTTCTTGAAAATCACCATACAAGAAGGCATTTTTGACATCTCATTTGGATCATCCTCCATCCCTGATTCACAACAAGAGAGAAAAGCACCCGAACAAAATTCAATCGGGCTACAGGTGACAAAGTTTCAAAATAGTCAACTCCATATGTTTGAGTGAACCCTTTCGCCACAAGCCGCGCCTTGTACTTGTCAATAGTTCCATCTGGAGAGTACTTGATAGTGAATACCCAACAGTAGGAAACAGGAGTAACATCAACCGGTTGGCGTACAAGGGTCCAAGTTCCTCTTGAAATCAAGGCCTGCATTTCATCATCCATAGCAGCTTTCCATTTCGGTTAAGAGATAGCCTCAGATACAGACCTAGAATAGGCACAGCAGAAATAGACAAAGCAAACTGACAGAAAGAGGGATGCAATGAGTGACAAGAGACAAAGTTACCAATATGGTATTGGTAAATACTTTTAAATGACCGCCGAAGAGCAATAGAGAGATGAAGATCTGACACAAACAAGGAAAAAGCCTCATCAGGTGAAAGAGCCTCCGACAGGGAAGAAGATAGTGGTGCAATATGTGGTGGACCTTTTTCTTGCCGCTGATAAACCTGTCCATACCGTTGGTCATTGTCTAGTGGCGCAGCAACCTCATTATCAGTGACTATAGCAAAGTCAGAGGGAAGCACGGCAGGCAAAATAGGAATTGGAACAGCATGAGTCAGAGAAGGAGTCTGCACATGAGAAAAGAACGGTACAGACTCATAAAAAGTGACATCGGTTGTAAAAAAAGACTTCTTGGTTTGGGGTTTAAAACAACGATATCCTTTTTGAGTACGAGAGTATCCAACAAAGATACATGCAACCGACCGTGAGGACAGTTTATCATGACCCGGACCAAACAAATGAACAAAACATTTACAGCCAAACACCCGTAGAACAAGAGAAAACGGTTGCTTGTCAGGATGAATACTTAAGAAAGGAGATTTTCCATCCAACACAGTGCTCGGAACACAATTAATGAGATAACACGATGTGAGAACTGTATCTCCCCAGTATTGTTTTGGAACGTTCATGTGAAACATCAAGGTCCGAGACATCCAGAAGATGACGATTCTTTCTTTCAGCAATCCCATTTTGTTGGGAGGTATACAAACATGATGTTTGATGGATAATCCCACAAGAAGCACAAAAGGATGCAAAAGATGTCTAAGTGTATTCCAAGGCATTATCTGTATGCACAACTTTAATAGAAGCATAATATTGAGTCTGTATTTCAACATAAAAGTTTTGAAAAGTTGGAAGTACATCAGACCTTGACTTGAATAGAAAAACCCACGTCATACAAGAAAAATCATCTATGAATGTAACAAAATAACGAAATCCGAATCTGGAGATAACAGGAGAAGGTCTCCAGACATCAAAGTGAACAAGATGAAAGGGAGCAGAGCTCCTTTTATTCTGACTAGAAGGAAAAGAGACCCTGTGATGCTTCCCTAACTCACAAGCATCACAGTAAAATTTATCGACTGTAGACGGAATGGAAATGACATCACGAAGCTTATGAACGAAAGGATGACCCAACTGACAATGCCATTGATAAGAGGTGTCCAATGCAGAAAATGAATGAGACGTCTGGAGAGGTTGATCAACATTGAGATAATAGAGACCACCATATTCATGCCTGCCACCAATCTTCTTCTTCGTCCGGAGGTCCTGAAAGGTACAGTAAGACAGATAGAAGGTTACTGAACAACCCATAGAACGAGTTAGCTTGCTAATAGATAAGAGATTAACTGGAAATTTAGGAACATAAAGCACATCATCTAAGGTAAAAATAGAAGACTGAACAATGTCCTTCCCTGCAATAGATAAGTGGGAGCCATCGGCTACAGATACAGGGGCATGAGAACTAGAAATTTCAAGGTGTGAGAAAAGGGAACTGTCACCTGTCATGTGACAGGAAGCTCCAGAGTCCACAATCCAGGAATGATGGTGAACAACCAATGCACTACCTGAGGACGAAACCGCATAGAAAGAAGATGACGATGCAGAACCTTTGAGAAGTCGTTGGAATGCCTCATATTCCTCCCGGGATAAAGTCACTCCTCCCTCTGGTTGCAGAACTGACGGAGAGGAAGCACTATTCAACTGCGACGGCAAAAGTGGAACGTCTGCAGGGGTATCAGATGTAACTCCAAGGTTGGCGGTGGGATTGGACTTAGTGCCTCCTTTGCCGTATTTTTTCCAACAAAAGTCCAATTGATGATTGGACCTTCCGCAGTGTGAGCACAGTGATCTGCCACGCCCGCGACCATGCGGCGCCCGTTTGCAGCAAGGGCGGAAGCACCTCTAGTGTCCGGAGAAGTTGCAAACAAAGGACCAGCATCCACAGGAGGTGTTGTACTAGCGCGTAGGACGCGGAAGAATGCATCGGCCAAGTGTGGGATAGCCGTATCAGCTAACAGATTATCCCAGACATGTCTGAGATTGTCATCAAGTCCAGAAAGGAACTTGACAACAATGAACTCCTCCCGCTATTTTTGAAAAGGGAGGGGGGGGGAGGGCTGCAGAGCGTGGGGGCGGCAGCAACGAGGTGAGGCGGCGGTGGAGCGTGGCAGCGGCGGCGGCGGCGGCCCAAAGCCCTACTGCTCTGATACCATGTTGATTAGAGGAAGAATAAAATTGATTAACCTAATTAATAAGAGACAATAGGTTATATACCTGGACACACACATAATATTGTGTCCTAGGAACACTATAAGCTAAAAATAATACCCTTAACTCTAACAGTGGGTAAAGGGTTAGCTATCTTGTAACTTTCTTATGTGTTTTGTCGGTTACCTCCCTAGTAACCTTCTCTTTTCTATTTTAATATCAATAGTGGCTCTGCCACCTTCCAAAAAAATAGATAGGGCTATTTGTGGATTGGGCCAGCCAGATGGCTTTCAGGCCTAGCCCACTGCTAGCCCTCTTTCAGCCAGGAGGAAAAGATCAGGCAAAAAGCCCAAGCCAACGTTGGGCTAGGCTTGGCTTTGAAAGTTGACATGAAAAAGTCCAACAGGCCTTTAACTAGTTTTGTGTTTCTTCACCTCTTTCTTCTTTTGATCCAAGGGCCCAAGCCTACATATGAAAGGCTCAGAGGAGAGAGAGAAAAGGAGGAAGGCTCCAGGCCCAAACTTGGGACTAGTAGAGCCCACCAGTGACAGGCCCTTGGGGCCAACCTACATTGACAGCTTGCCAAGACTGAACTCCCCATTACCAAGCAGGTGCCAGAACCTTGATGCTGGGGAATGTAGTCCCACACTGGCAAACCACCAATAGAGAGGCCCCATGGCCTATAATTGGCCTCAAGACCTCTGTCTCCTTCTTCCGTGTCTCTGGGTGCAGGGATTAAGAATATAAACCAACAAAAAAAAGGTGATTTTGCCTAGCTAAGCCAAGCTGGGCCCAAGATAAGGAACGGCATGGCCCAAACTTTAAAAGGAAAAAAATACTCAGGTCAATGAGTTGTGCCAGGCTTGGGCTCAAAATAGGAGGATCAAGCTCACACTGGGCTGGGTTGACCTGGACCGAGTCCATTCTGCTAACAGCCCTAAAGAAAGGACTCAATCGAGAAACCCAACTTCTAATTTTTCCACTAAACTGAATCCATTTACTATTACTTGTCCATTCTACAATTGGCTGGGTCTGGGTCAAGCATGTACTGAGCACAAACACACCATCACTCAGGTCAGGTTGGATCTTCATGTCAGCCCAGAGCTCATAGAACCCAAGATAATTTGTGAACGATTACTCTTACATATAAAATAAATGGACTGCAAAGTGTATATTATTCATGTGTAGGTTAGAGCAGCGTCAGCTCTGATTAAGGCATTTAAGCATGGGCGATCATGTTGGGTTGGAAAAATGACTAGACAGCAGGTTTACAAACGATGATTATTGAATGTCCTAAGTGCATCCAGCAGGAATCGACCTACTCAATGAGGATCGGCCAGTGCCAATCTGATTTCAATGGAGGAAATCTGATTCCTATTTTGCTCAGAGAAAAGAAAGAAAAAAATGGGTTGGCTTGAATCTGGTCTGCAACAGCCAATGCCAAGCCAATTCTAAGCTGACCCTGCTCCTGATCTGGATTGAGTCGGGCCTGGCCAATTCCCAAAATCCATGGTTGGCAGTACCGGCCGATACCGGTACATACTGGCCGGTACGTACCGGTATCCGCCGGCACCGGTACCATCCCTGTAAAGGGTATCGGCCGATACTAGGCCGGTACCGGCCGGTATGTACCGATACCGGTACCCACCGATGCCGGTACCGGTACTGCCATCCATGCCAAAATCTGATTTGACTTAGCAAACCTTGATAAATCAGGTCAGACTACCAAGATCTCTCTCTCTCTCAGAGTACCTGTCAGCACTATGCCAGGGAGGCCAAGCCACAGATCTGCCGACGGTCCTCACAAATCCTCAACAAAACACTGCCATTGGTTCCAAAAAACAAAAAAAACCCTTGGCACCCCAAAATAGGAGTGGGATGGCCCTACGTGCAGACCCAGATGGTTTGACAGGTACTTTCTTCACTTTTTGCTGGGATATTCTGCTGATGTGATAGCTGCTTGCATGATTTCTTTTTTGATGGCTTCCTTCTGTTAGAGGGCAACAGTTCATTGGTAATTCTCCTCAGGATTCTCGTGACATTTTCTCTAGGAGCTCGAACGAGGTAAACCTCCAAGGCATGGATGGCAGTACCGGTATCAGTACTGGTATGTGAGGATACCGATACCGGTACGTATCGGCTGGTACCGACCCAGCATCGGCGGATACCGGCCGATACCCTTTATAGGTATGGTATTGGACCAGGCCGATACTGATACATATTGGTATCGGCCGATACTGCCAACCATGCTCCAAGGCCATCAGAGAGATTGAGAAACTGCGCTGTGGGGATCATAAGCCAGTGAAAATGAGAGGAGGACTGAAAGAGGGAGGGGGAAAAGGTGAAGTTGTGTTTTCGGGTGAGCCCTCTGCATAGAGAGAGGGACATGGATTAGGGATGGGGGGCTGGGAATGAGGGATTGAATAAATGAGTAACCCATCTCTGATGTTGTTTCCAACAAGAAATTGGAACTGAAAATATAAGAGGAAACAGTGGTCTGTGACTCTAATTAAGACCAACAAGTCTTAACAGAGACAAAACCAGTAAGGGTTCTCTGCAGTTAGCAAACGGGGACAGTTGACATTGTTATCTGAATTTGGTGTGCCCAAAATCATCAGAAGCATGCTGAAAGGGCCGTGATTAGCAAAAATCCACTATGTTTGAGCTCAGGCATGGGTGCAGATGGGTAGTATAAGAGTGTTTCTTCTTCTGAGAAATAGCAAAGCTTCAAATTCATAAATACAAAAAACAGAAAAATAAGTTGACAAAAAGTGCGCAACCATATATCTTGATCTAAACTGGAATACTTTGGATGCTGTGGTGTCACTCTAATGTGATGCTGACTCCTTAACAATGATGCAATCTTTGAATTTTTACCCATTCTTCTGAACACTAGGGTGTTCAGGCTAATGAGGGTTCAGGGTAACGGACCGTTAGGCATCACTTGCAAACTGGATAGAAAAGACACAATATGAATCCTAGGGCTAAGTGAGTATAAACTAAAAAGGCTACTCAGTCTTATATTTGGGCTGATGTACAGTTTCAATTTTCAAATGAATAGTTTAGATTAATTCCATAGTTTACATTAATGCCATAGTCCATTGAAGGACTTTTTGTATTTCTGTATCTGTCTTTGTGCCTTTGTGGGCTCAAATTGTCTTTATGGTTATCTGCCGATGTTGGGGACGAGCATGGCCATCTCACCTTCCCAAGCCTAGTTGTTGATTCTGCAAAGGTCCTGTCTGCAGCTCTTCTTTTACTTGGATGTGGATTTAAGATTTTTAAACATATATTTCGTGTGGTCAGACAGCTACATTGACAATGATCAGTGTTAACATATCTGGGAAGTCCATTTCACTGATGGTAATTGACTTACTACAGCTTCTACATCTGTGGATTTTGTGACTATTCATTGACCATGTTTCAAAAACCAGGCTGTTCTGCTTATTGTGTGGTAAACCTAGGATACAACAGTCAGGGAGGCAGAATTTTCCTCTGAATTTAGTTGTCTTGTACAATAAGAATTTCTTGAGTTTCGTAATGTTTTCTTAGTCATGGAAAAATCAATAAGAGATGTAGGTTCCGGTGCATGAAACATATGGAAGACTTTGATTTCCAAGGATTAGAGAACATTTAGTTAATGCAATGATGGCTCAGGTGCAGCACAAATTTTCTGTGAAAGAGATTAATGGCACTTACCAGCAGGATTCTAATGTAACTCATCCGCAGCATTTAGTTTGATGAGATGATTTCTTTGGACTTTCATGGACAGGTAGTTCGACTCTTTGGCTGCAGTTTGCTCTGCTTGCAGCATGCTAGAGTAGTTTTCCCGGGTGTACATGGACCTTCCCAGTGGCGTTTTGGTTGTACTGTCTCACTTCATTGTTCCCAGGACAGGTCAAGCTGTTATTTCTGAATTCCTTTGGTTCCAGAATTAGAGTTCATGTGTTCTATTTCTCTGATTTCATATCCTTCTGTCCTCTATCTTTACAGGACAGATCTTTGTTAGTCTTTTCGTTTTTTTTTTGTCTTTGACATCATGTTTATGGAGAATTATTTCGATCCATGGATATGTCCTCTTCATTACTTTTCTCCCTTCGAAAAAAGCCCTCACTTAAAATTGGTATGCAGACAAATCATACTTGAATAACACTTCTTCACGAATCTTTTAGGCTTCTGTCTGTTGGAGACTTCTTTGGGAGACCCCTTCTTTTTTAGTGCATTTGTTTTGTCTTCTCTCTGTTTGGAGTTACCTTACCTATTGGTTATCTCGTTGGTTTCACCTTTATTATTTTCTAATAAGTTGGAGGTATATCAAGGAGGCAGCACTCCCCCCTTTGGTGTAAAAAGCTAGCCAATTCATTAGGTAAGACATTAATTCAAAAGCACTTTACAATTTCCATTTCACAACTGGGGTGAACTGCATTTTACCCACCCAGCTATCCAGGTAGAAAAGTTTTTGTTTAACTAAAACCAGTACTGAAAATCTAGTCTGAATAACTGAGGCGCAATTTTGCTCATACATCAAGTCTGCAGAGAGCCGAATACACCCCCACCCCACCCACAAACCATCTCAACAATACATCTTTCTCACTCTCATGAACAGATATCATATGGTACAACCAAATTAATTGTAGCCAACCACCCGATCAAAACAGAAGCGCAACTCGTAATAGCCTCACCAGAATTCACAGTCAGCCAATCTCAAAATTACCACTAATCTACCCAAGAGGGAAATTAACAATTCTCGAACTTGCTCAGGGCAAGGGGAGACAACCAAATTAGGAGGACCCTGACATCCAGCTCGATACCTTCCAAGAGCAGCCATTAAGAAAATATAATTAAAGAAGCAGAGAATTGCAAACGAAGCATGCTGAAACTTCAGCGACTCCAGAAAAATGTAAGCATCCTAACATAAGCTCCACTCACTTGAAACACAAAATTCAACAGAAGCACTCGAATCACCAGCACAAATCCCTCCACCGCACAAATTTCCAACCGCCAACTTCCACACATGCACCAATTAACCTCCCCGAAAGCCAAGAACCCAAAAACAAATGCAAAATCGCAAGGAGAAGAGAACCCATCAGGCCGGGGAGGAACAGCTTCCACCGGGAACAAGTCCCAAGCTTTCACCCACACCAAATTACGAAACGGGAGCAAGCGGAAGGCCTCACCTTGAGGAGCTTGATCAGCGCGTCCTTGGACGCCGGCGGGCTCTCCAGCTTCGATCCGACATCCCGCAGCTGCTGCTGGAGCTTCTGCGCCATATCCGGCCCAGCGCCCCTCGGGCCTGCCCTGCCCGAGGCAAAGGGGCAATTTTTCGAGCTGGGGTTAAGGGGGCAGAGGGTAAAGGGCTTGAGAGAGGAGAAAGAAGGGCTTCTCGAGGGCTTCTTCGTTCTGGGGTCTCTCAGGAGCCCATCTCGCGCAGAGAGAGAGAGAGAGAGAGTGGGGAGACAGAGAGAAAGAGTTCTTCGGTTCGTCTATATCGGGCGATTAGAAATTTAGAACACATCACCCCGACACCAGAAACAGCAGCGCAGCACGAACTGGAGCTGCGATGGCGACGACCCCGCGTGCACCACCGCACGCACACGAGCTCGCATCGAGCGGTTCCGTTGTGTGGCTTCCCAGACAGAGGCGAGCTCAGGTTGGCGTTTTTGGACAGGGTTCGGCGATGGATCACGTTAACAGACTAGTTAAATGCCACTAACGATTGATAAAATTACTATGATTGCCATGCTTATGGTCACTTCCGGTGAGCTTAAGTACTCGCTTTGTTCTCACTGCGCCTGCTGCATCGCTTGGGAGTTTTGAGAACTACGAACTGTCGGAGGCTCCGCAGTTTGGATTTTACTCAGATCAGACCTCGGGATTCGTGGGGATTAAGGATCGCCCGCCGTTTTCGGATGTGGGATCCGGATCAAAAGGCCAGCACGGTATTAATTTGCATGGGAAAGGGGTCTGCCCACTCGTGGAATGCCTTAAGCGGATCTTGACAGCTCATGTGTGGTCTATCCAGATCCTGATCCAGTAACGTACGGCTTGACACGTTCGGATGGGTGGGATGTTATAGGGCCGCGGCGGAGATCCGGATCCTGCGTGATTCTGGTGCCAGAGGAGTTTACTGACGCCGCGTATACGTGTCGCGCACGGGGTGGATGATAACGGTTTGATTTTTTATTCGGAAAAAAAAACGAAGGGTTTAAATTTTGAAAACGGATCCTGGTTGCGGCGAAACCGTGTTACGGGTAGACCATCGTTTCGTCAACCTGGTCTGGTCGGATTGGCTTCCAGTTGCTTGCTTCGACGGGAAAAGGACGACCTTGAAATTTATAGTTTAAAACTTGGGAGAACCACGTCAGAGTAGAATTTTAAGACATAACAGTCATGCCGCAGCATAGATCCAACTTGGGAGAACCAAGTCACACTTTTGTGAACGAGATGGAAGACCTAAGGAGGATGAGGCCGACTTCCAGAGGTTTGAGCTCTCGTAAGGGTGAGGACAGTCCATGTTGAATGACGGTACAATTTGATGGACCGGAGAGTTGAGGCCGAGCCGACGTGAGTGAGGCTGAGCTGAGGCCAAGCAGATGTCAAAGAGTTAGGGTCGGAGTGAAGCTGCCCACATCCAATGGAGGTGATGTTTAGACTTAACAGACAAGGTTGAGTATAGGTGAGCAAGGTAGACTAGGTGAACGGTTCCTCAGGTGTGACCCAAGGGGAAAATCTTCTGATGTTCAGATTAGTATGCGAGTCTAAGCTAAAAGAGAATTTGCGTTCCTAGGCCGGGTTTGTGCTGCTCGGGGGGGGTGGGGTTCCCACTTACCTGCTCGAATTAACTAGCTTGTCCAAGTCAGCCCAAGATGATAAAGTTGTTCCAATTAGGCTGACTTTATTTCTAATTAGTTTGACTTGATTAGACTAACTTCATTGGCCTGAAAGTGACCCACATCAATAGAAGTTATCTTTGACTTTTACTGTCATAAAAGAGGTTAGGGAGAATAGTTGTAATCAATTTTGGCTAGTTACTTAGGTCAAACCTATTTTAACAACTTGAATTTTTGACATAATATAGAAAGACCTCATTTAGATTTTTTTATTGGAAGCTAAAAAAAAAACTTAATAATTACCCAAAAAACTTCTAAGGCCTAATATACCCCCTCAAAATAATTGAATCGAAGCTTATAGAGATTGGAACTTTACAAGCACAGCCTTAAACTTCCTATTTTGACATTCATTGCTTGTGCCAAAGACATTATAAAAAATGATCAATGCATGGGTCCTCGAGAACCACTAACCTATGGAACTTGATTGAGGTATGTTTACAGTGGCAAAGTGATTTAGCACAAGGCAAGCCCACGAGATCCTCTAGACTTCACTTAATAGACCCCATCAATACCCTACCAATATGATTTGATTGCATTCTCACCATTAATCTAATATAATAGGAAGGATAATATAAGGTGAAAATGACACAAATGCCCTCATTTTGCAAAAGTGGAGTCCCTAGGATCATATTTCCTAATTAGAAATGGGTGCAAGTTTTAGTTTTTATAATACCTCGGCTCTCTAATTTACGAGTCTAGTTTAATTTTTTTATTTGACCTAATTTTATTCATCAATAGATTGGCCTAAATTATGGAATTTGATTTAATATGATAAAATAGATCTTATAATGAATAATTTGTGAATTGTGTGTTAGTGGATTAGGCCATACAAGACTCAGTGGGCTTTAAAGTCGCAATTCGTCTTTCAGTAGATTTGGCCCATTGGAGGGTTATGGTTTGTTGTGTGATGGAGTTTGGAAGGTTGAGTTGGAATTAGATGTGTGCCTTCTCAAGGAAGCTTTTGGGCTAGTTTGAATGTGGTCTGGAAGGCCCATCTGGCAACTGGTTAGATGAGAGAGTTATTTTGGCCGTTGAAGGGGCTCGTGTGTAAAAGGGTCATGGTTTTTAAGGACGGAGAAGAAGGAACTCGACCCCATTTCTTCCCCTTTACTCTCCTAGCTCCTTTCACTCTTCCCTTGGCTTAAAGGTAGAAATCTTAGCTTGCGTATGTGCATTGGTGATAGAGGAAGCTTCTTAGTTATAGGATCCCATGGGGATAGAAACCATAAATCAAAGCTTTAGGAGGAGATCAAGTGGAGCAATTGGTGGAGGAAGATCCTTGAAGTTTGGAGGTCGGGGATCCCTATCGAGCTTCTTTTGACCTATTCTTTTGGGTGTGGTATTGGAAGATTCAAGGCCCATTTGGGTTGGAGGAGTTCAAGTTGAGGTAAGGTGATGTCCATGAAGAATGGTTTAGTTCCTTTGCATGTATGTTAAATTATGGTGTTTCTTTGAGCATGTATGAGCTTTAATTGGTGTTTATCATGATGCTCTTAGGGATCGAATATTAGCCTTGTCATGAGGATGGAATGAGTTTTCGTTAGGTTTTGCATGCACACAGGCTGCAGTCCAAACATAGATTCTTGACTAGATTGAGTTGTTTCATGTGACCTAATGACTTTATGAAATGACTTGCATGTTATAGAATTTATAGAATAGTATGTCTAGTTATTTCGGTTCAAATGTTTTGAGATTTGGTGGAGGATTGGGCGAGTTTGATTACAATATTTATAGGTGCAGAGTTGACTACTAAATCTAGACAACCAATAAGCTTTTTAGCTCACGTGACTTGTTAGGTGCACTATTTAACTTGATATTTTTGTATACTATAGTTAACATATAGATCTTCAATACTTTATAGCTGATTTCGATTTCGGTTTGTAGATTCTAAATGTCGTGAGTTATAAGTGGAATGTCAAAATTGTTCAACTGTAGAGGACCTTCAAGTGTGTTCTGACTAACTAAATGGTAACTAATTTGGATGAAACAGTCAACTATTTTCAGTATGACTCATTTTTTTCTATATGGTTAGTAAGGTTGATTGTTTATCAATTTCAGTCGATTGTTTGTTTACTTCTATCTGATCAAGAAGGTCGAATGATTATTAGTTCTGGTGGAATAGTTTGACCCAAAAAATGTATTAAGAGGGGGAAATGAAAAGTTTTAACTCTTGGGCTTCATGCTTTGATTTTAGATTACATTTAATAATTATAAATGGTTTAATTGTAGATAAATTGAGTATGTTTTAAGTAGATTAGTATGCTTCTACTATGGCACTTTACTTTTTTTAAGAATTGATAAATTATAAGTCATGTTATTAAAGCTTTGGCATGGCTAAACAATTTCACTAGTGGATACTTGATATGATCTATCATTTTGGAGAAGGGGACATGGGTTTAGCCTTACAGATAGGACCAGGTTAGGGTTAGGCACTAGCCTCATTGATAGGGTTCAAAAATCCAAACTCTGATTGTATATGATGATTGACCAATAGTGGGAAGTGAAAATCACCTGACTGCACACCATGGTCGGGGGCATGGACTGCAGAGTCTTATATTACAAACCTTAATTGGTTTAGAGCTTTTTTGCCACACCTTCAAGGATATCTAAGGATCCAAGAAGGGCAAAGCAATATTAATCAGTTAAAAAATGGCTAAGGGGCATCTCAAACCTAATCATGATGATGATCCTATAATAGATGTTAGTATAGCTTCCATGTCTGTAATACCCTCCTATTCATGATTTATGAACTGATTTATCAACTTTGATTGAACCAATTTGAACTTTAGTAAATTGATTTAAGTTGACTTAAATAGATTAGTATGGTAGATTATGTGAGATTTAAGTTTAATTGAGTAGATTCGTTATGACTTAGTGAATTTTGGGCGCAGTTCCATAGCTTAGTGGATTTAACCTAATTAGAATTATGAATAAATGACTTTAGAATGATTTTGATAATGGGTTAGACTTTAGGACCCAAATGTTATTGAGCATTAAAAAGTGAGTTTTATTTGGCTCATTAGGTATATATGGGTGTGAGGACCTATTTTAGAAAGTTAGAGAGTAAATCGCAAATACCACTTAGTTTATATATAAGGAGAGAGTGATCCGAACCCATTTGCTCATCTTCTTCCCATGCTCTCCCCACTCGTCCTCTCACTCTCTCTTGGCTCTTGCTGAAAAACTCTTGATGCATCTTAGTGGATTTGCTCTTGGAGGCGTGCTATGTGGTTTTGGAAGCTTGGGAACTCTTGAAGATAGGTTCTTGAAGCTTCTTTTGGTGGAGATTCATTCTAGGAAGGTGGAATTCAAGGTGTGAAGGTGGGATTCTTCTTCTTCTTCCCTCTTGAGCTTGTATTTGATTCTAGAAGATCCATTGTGTTGGTGCAGATCAACAGACAGGTAGGATGATGTCTATGTTGAGATTTTGATGATTCATTTCATACATGTTGGTTCTTGTGCTCCAAATGGACTTGCATGTGATTGAAATGGTATTTTAGATGATGATCTTATAATTTTATAGCCTTAATTCATCCATTAGATGAAATTTGGGTGATTATTTACATGAAATTCAAGTATGACTTGTGTGTAATATGGAATCGAGACATTGCCTGAGTTTCCATGCTTAGTATGATCTCTATAGTGGATAGATGCCTTGCATGTTGTAGAATTTGAAGTAATATATGTCAGTTATTGTGGTTCAAATTGCTTTTGGTTTTGATTTGAAGGAGATCCAACCCCATCTTTATAGGTGTGTGGTTGACTTCGAAAATAGGGCATAGTGGTGATGTTTTGATTAATGTGGTTCATATGATGAATAGAAGTTAGAACTTAGATTTCCAATTGAACTGTGGATTATTTCCTGTAAATTTGCCATCTGATAGGAAATGGTCAACCATTTTGAATGAAACAGTCAACCATTCTGAAAGATGCCTAGTTTGGTTCTTATAAAGCCAAACAATTGACTATTTTGAATGAATCATGTGACTGTTTCTTATTAGTTTTAGTTTCACTTCTATTGAGCCAAATGGTAGACCATTTCCTTTAGTTTGGTCGACCTTTTGCGCCTAAAATTATGTTTTGTAAGGGAATTACTCTGCTTGACCCCTCAGTCTTCATGCTTTGACTTTGGGTTCATGTTTAGTGATTATAATAGACTTGATCAGTGGTTATTGAGTAGTTTTTGTTTTGCCCTAAACTTAAACCTAATATAACTAGTTGATGGGCCATATTTAATCGAGTCTAATGTGATTAATTAATAAGTTATGAATAATTAGGTCAAATTAGAGTTAATTATTTATTAAAAACCCTAGAATCATGTTCGCAGCGACAAAATAATATAAAAATGGATCCCCAAAAGCCACATATCAAGCTTCGATCAACGCAACAAATCAATCTAGACGATTTCGGATTTTACCTTGCGCAGAACACGTAGTTCTGCAAAAGCTGATGTTGATCTCCTCGAACGCAGAACCGCACAAGTGTATGGCCTCTAGAGCGTGATCCATATGGATCCTTCGCAGCAATGGTACCCTTCTTCTTCACACGCACAGAACCTCGAATCTCCCACCTCGACCCACGTGCTCCAAGATAGGAGAGAGAGAGAGGGGGAGAGAGAGAGAGAGAGAGAGAGGTGCATTGGAGTGGAAGGGGATGGGGGGTGTAGACACGTTAATTTTGACATCATTTCGAGTAAATTTCATGTCATATAATAATGCCTCAGAATGATCTGATATTTAATCACATTAATTTTTATTGATCTTTTTGAGTTAATTATGTCGGGTCAGACATATATGATTTAAGTTAATTAATTCAATTGATTTTAACTCAAATTTTAATTAAAATATGAAGAAGTCTAAAAGACGTCGACTTGTGTAGACGCTATTTAGAGTTTATTCTTATTTTAATGTTTAAATTTGAATTTTAATCAGTAGATTAATTAGCTAAAAGACGTCTTTCAGGTACGACGCCATTTAGGTTTCCTAAGTTGTTTCTACTTCTCTTCCGGATATTTATCCTTATCTTAATTAGTTTAAAAGGCGTCTTTAAGTGGCGACGCGTTTTATCTAATTACAGATAAAGATAAATTTTTTCTGGATGTTTATCCTTATCTTAATCAATCTTAAAGGCGTCTCCCATAAACGACGCGTTTTAGATAATTACAGATAAAGATGAATTAATCTGTATTTATCTGTTAGTTAAGCTGGATAAATCTCAAGATTTCTTCATGTAAATCCGCGGATGCAAAGAAGTCTATAAATACCTCGCCTCTTGAGTGAGTAAAAAAAAAGAGAGTGATTATTTTGGCGGTGATTAGAGCAAAGAAGCTTGAAAGCGACGTCCAAACGCTGAAGCGCTGCTACCACCAGGAGTCGGCATCCTTCTTCATCCATCCAAGATCCATTGAAGACCAAGGCTTCCAGGGGCCATCCAACATTAACTTTCAATCATTTCTGCATATTTTTCACATTTTTACTCCATTAATTTTACATTCTTCATCATCACTCCATGCAACACACACAACACTAACATCATTTTCAAAACCTATTTGTTAAAGGGGTTTAAAAGACCATCCCAACAAGTGAGTTTACCTATTTAGTTGCATGTTTAAAATTTTCTCTGAAATGGATACTACTTCTTCCTAAGTTCTTATCATTGTTCTTCATTTCTTTCTATTTCTTGCAAGGTACAAAGGAGAATCAAAGGGAGGGAATCAATAGCAAACAACAAGGAATCTGGACGATCCTCAAAACTCAACAGCAGCCAAAGCAAGAACAAAGACAAGAAAGGGCTCTCTTTTTTCAGCCGGCTAAAGGAGGGGAACCAAGAGCTCAATATCTCCCACATCCAAACAGGTAGGCGATCAAATCTTCCTTTTGAAATTTTTTAGTCAAAAGTTTCTAGCGATCACATCACTTAGTTTCTTTTTAATAGGTTTATTTTGCACTTAAACAACATAGTTTTTTCATGATAATCACACACTCATTTTAAGCACTCATAGGGGGTATGGCTACTTGACTTGTCCCCCAAACCCTAGAGTATATATATATATATATATATATATATATATATATATATATATATATATATATATATTAGTCCTTTTGTAAAATAAGCCTAATAATACATGTATTGTATATATGCCCTTAATATTATTGTATATATATTTTTAAGTTGCTCATTGATTCTTTTCCTAAAAGAATTTTAGGCTATTGTATATTCGTCCATACAATAATACCCCGTTCTGTGAGAATCAATTGTGTGTGATCCCCTATGCCCATAATCACTCCGATTTTAAGATCCATTAACTTCTAATTCAATTAGAAGTAAATTAAACTAATTATTCTTCATAACCGTTTAATTTAATCCAGACCTATGATCACGTTGCATCAAGCAAATCAACGTGTTCTCAGAGGACGCTGAGTTCAATACCACCTTGTCTAGTACTTGTCAGTCTTCAGTTGCCGCAAGGCTATAATCCCTCGCTCGTTCTATGAGTCCGATACGATCATGTGGTATGGTTATTGTCAAACCACTAGAGATCGTATCGTCTGACCATGACCTCCTCAATTACTTCAAGTTCGTTCCAAATGAACTGAAACTATCTTGGCCAAGGGTTTGGTGGAACGTCTATGTCATGATCCATTAACTGTCTGACATATATTTGACAGTAAGCGACCCCATCTTGAACATTAACGGTCTTCGCATGTATTCCGATGTGGCTAATAATTTGGTATTTCATGACTTATGGATAAAGTCACTTAGCAAAAAATCAAACCATACCGGTCCTCACGCAAGACCCAATTAATGTCTCAGGTCTAATTATTAACGATACTACTGAGACAGATGGATCTTCAATTGACATTAGGTATAATTAACCATCTGAAGATCTATTAGCAGATCAGTTCAGTGGACATCCTCTAAAATACACATCCACACATATGTGCTGGTGCCCCGCACTTGTGACTGTGAGATTGATCATCTTTACATCATGTGTGTCGATTTATGAGTAATCAATGTCCCAAAGTGATTACTCTCCAATCGGGAACAGTATAACGTATGTGTCCATATATAGTCAAACCCACATTCGAGATCCCATCTCGAAATGACTTTACAACCACAAGGACAACATAAAACAATTCACAAATTACAAATTCACGCTCTAATAACCACTTTAGTATGTTGAACAAGATTGTACATTATATCGAGCCTACCTGGCCCACAATTGGCCCGTAGAAAATCCAAATACTAGCACCAAATTAGTTCCAACATAGTCAAATTCTGGGTTTGGAGTTGTGTGATAGTAGCTCGGTAAATCGGTGATAACTTTTCGCTCAGTTGATGAAAAATTATGATTTTTATATCGTTGGAAAGAGAAAATTAAGATCTAAAACTTTGTGAAAAAATATTTTTGCTAATTCTAACATTAAATAGGTCGAATTTGAGGGTTTGCAGTTAAGAAAATATCTAGGTGCGAGAATAAAGTCCTACTTGCACTAGGAAGTAATTTTTTCTTGGGGATTAAGTCGTCCACAGTTAGAGTTCGACTCCAACATGAAAAGGGGGGTTTTTTGGTTGTATTAAGAAGGTAAGAGACTATATATGACTTTCGAATTTGTGTTAGGATTTTTAGAGCCACACTTGAACTTCCAAGGTAAGAATATGATATTCTTGAGAAGAATTAGAAGAGATTTTAATTTATTTATTTTAGATATTGATTCTAACATATGAATTATGTTCTTGGATGATTAGAGGACGTAGAGGAAGCTTTGACATATGAAGATTTCGTGGTTAGAGTATAAGGGATTAATTAGAGAAGGATTGAAGAGGTGTTCTTGGTGTTCTTCAAGAGGTAGGCTATGATAACTCATTGAATGTTTATTTTATATTATATAAAAATCAACATTTTGATTTTCAAAAGTGGTAATTTGAACTTCTAGAAGTATAATTAATGAGTCCAAAATCTTTGATTTTCATTAGATTCATGAATCCTACCTAAAATCCGTGATTTTCTTAAGTTCGGGTTGACATGTTAAATTCACGTCATTGATTCCTGGTGCGACTTTAATCGGGTTAGCTCGACATGAAGCCCTTAAGAGGTAAAATTCGTGTCATGGGTCCTTGACGTGACTTTAAAGTCGCATCCAATGTTCCTAACGCAGCTTTTACTTAAAGACTAAGGGGTCATAAGCCTTTGGCTACAATTATGAGTACCTTTAATTACAATTATAAGGCTCTTTAACTACATTTTTTAGAACATGTGACCAATTTTCAAAGCTGAACTTTGATTGACCATAACTCCTTTGTCTGTTGGCCAATTGACCCGAAATTTGGACCCACTTTTTTTTTTACATGCTCTACCTACTAGTAAAATTTCATAATTTTTTAAATTTATTTGCCTATTATCCTACTATTTATTCAATTGACTCAATTTGACTTAAGTTCTTTATATGCCATTTGATGCTTTAAATCACTCGTTTGCTGTCCGAATAACATGAAACTTTGTTCAGATGTTTCCTTTAACTTTTTTGACATGTTCACCAAGTTTGATCAATTTCTGAATCTGTTTGTTATTTTCGACCCTATTTATTGATTTTTAAAGTTCTAAAAATTAATTTTAATGGCCAAAAATTATATTTATTATTTTTAAAATTTTGTTAGCCATATTATCTGTCCAGTAACCTGTTGACATCAATTTTATTATGATTTTCTATCTATATGACCATATAGACTCTTTAAGTGTCTAGTTTATATGTAAGGTATGTATTTTGACTTATATATATGCAGTAGTTTGCTAATTGAATTTCCATACTATGTTCATCTTATGCTCACTGTTATATCATTGTGCTATATTTTTATGACCATGTTTTGACATTGCCATCTAAGGAGATGTAGGGTCCGATATTAGTGTAAGCATCCATATTAGATAGGACATTTGAAGTTAAGGGCAATGAGTGGAATCTTGATTTTCAAGTTTTTGAACATGGGATGTGGATCAAACATGTAGATGACATGATTCTCGTCTCCTCCTGTTTCCTATCTTATCTCTCAAGGAAAAGTGGAAATACCTTTAGTTTATGCAATTATGTTTAAAATATTTAGCCATCCAAAAGTAAGAGACTTGAATCTTAGTTGGCTAAAAATCTTGTGGTGCTATTTCCAGGATAATTTGATTGAAAGTGGCTACATCCATTTTCCCATCTGTTTAATGTTGAAGTTTGAATATGAAAACTCTAGAAGACTGAATATAGACCAACTTTGCAATTTTTTACTTTACTGCAAAAATGAATGTAGAGAGTGAGGAGACTCAGACTGCAACCATGTCAATTCATGTCTGGCTTTCACCATCTTCAGAGGAAAAAAAAATCAAAATAATTGTCCTTGTTGTTAGTGTGTAAGATTAGAGATGTTGTTGATGGTTGGAATGAGATGATCCAACATACGCCCGGGCAAAGGTCCACTTGTAGAAAATTTGCCAATCCTCCAATATGAGCTTGACCCACTTGTCTAAAGCACATTAAATATTTCCAATTTCCTGTAAAACTTTGCTACTACTTCCAGCTGATCCTGATTCATTTATGTAAAGAAATTTCCCATTAAGTAGATACATGACCAAGTCTAGCCAGAAATGGAACAAGCTCAGCAGGCTGATTGACTCTCTTGGCCTGTTGACACTCCTCAGAATTGTGAGCTTATTTAAAATTTGCTTTAGAAATTGGTAAGCTAATACGTTTATAATTGTGTTGTTTTTTGAAAATTATCTTGGTCGATCGATACCTCTGAGCAACGTGAACATCCATTTCAAGTTATGTTGTTCTTGTGTCAAGTCACTGAGATTCACTCAAGCTTTGCTTCAGCCCTACATGCATTTCAAGATAAGGTGTTTTTCTCTATCACGCAATTCCATGATGACAAGCTCCTACAGAATCACTGCCATAAGTGGTAAATGAAGTTCAACTTGTTGCTTCCCATATCAGCAAAAAAGTGCAGAAAGCATAACTTCTGAACCCACGGGGAAACAAATTCAAGAAATGAGTGCTGCGATGAATAGTAAGTGTGGATGCGTGAAAATTTATGTGCCTCCCCTGTGGTATTGTCCCTAGAGCGGATGTGAGATTTTATCCTTTTTCTTTAGAAAAGGGCTCTCGTTGGGAAGAGATGTTGCACTCTGCTTATAAGCACACACCTATTTTTACAACATCCGATGTGGGACTAAAGCGATTTGCCATTTATATGCATGTACACAACCCCCTAGTGAAAATAGGTGTGTGCGTGAAATTTTGTTCTTTTCTTTGGAAAATGGCCCTCATTGGGAAGAGACGTTGTGCTATACTTAAAAGCACACGCCTATTTTTACAACATCTAATGTGGGACTAAAGTAGTTTACCATTTTTATGTCTTTACAATAAGGATGCTTGGATAATCAAGAAAATAGCACAATTTACCACCTGTTGAAATTCTTTATTTGTTTTCTTGACACAACGAGACAGTAAATACTAGAGCTATGTCCAACTTGCACAAGATGATTTCCATCCACTTCTTTAGTGAAAAAGGCTTCAGTTCTTCACTCATTCCATCATTAAAAAGAACTCACTTCTTTAGTGAAAACAGCCACTTCAATACTTCACTCACTCCATCATTAAAACACTGTGATTTTAAGAATCAGCTGATTCCGAGGATTCTGAAAGAATCAGCTAATTTATCTGATTAAATGTTTTAGATCAGCTAATTCTCTTATAGATTTTGATTTTTGAACCTTAATGTTTAGGAATTTATCAGTGATGTTCAAGGAAATTTCAAATCCAAAAAATAACAAAATGGGCCCATTCTTGAATAGTTTTAAGTAGAGTGCATGATTAAATTACGCAATGATTCTTACTGTCTGACATTTAGCTATAACCGGACTTCTGATCACAGCCCCCGGATTGTACAGGTTATTGAAATTTTGTGGCCAGGTTTTAATACTTCATCAACAAACAGGTTGCTCCATGATGGCCTGGAGCTCACAGGTTCAAAACTGAGAATAACCTTTCTGCAAAATGTAGGCGCAACGCTCTGTACTCGACCCCCCTCAGGCTCTGCAAGGGAAGAAGCTGTTAGAAATTTAGTATAGTCCTAAATCGGAAAAAATGACAAAATCAAAAAGTATTTAGTAGATGATACCTATTTCACTCATTACCTTAAAGTTTTGAGTAGGATGGCCTAATAACTTCAACATAGTATCAGAGCCCATAGTTACGAACCGGGCCATGCACCAATATTTGTGGTCTACGTGAGAGAGCCTAAAATTGGCCTGCACATGAAAGAGCGTGTTAGAATAATTCTACATCGGAAAAATGACAAAATAAAAAAGTGTTTAACAGATGGTACCTGCCTTAAGGTTTTGAGTTGGATGGCCCAATAACTCCAACAAAAACTTCATAGTGCAAGCTGCCTTTTTATTTTAATACTTTGTCAGTTTTGCTTTTATTGTTCACTTGTTAATTTATTGAAGGCATCTTCATGTTTATCTTTCTGTGCTCAATTTCTACGAGGATGCAACTAATCCCAGCTTCAGATCATACGCGGTACTCATTGTTAGAGTGACCATCATATCAATGGGGAATAGTAAAAGTTAAAAGGAATAGTAGCAATCAATTAACTAGTAGAAAAAAAGGTGTTGGAATGTTTCAAGTTTTTGGGTTTTGAAATCAACAAGAAAAAAAATATTAATGTAGAAAAAATAATAATCATAGCCTCATTATTAAATGATTGTTGAAAATATTACATTGATCTTTCAAAAGGGTTATTACATCAATGATCCAATGGATTCTCTTCCAATTATGGAGGGACTGCACGAAGAAGAGTCCAAGCTTTTCTATAGTGGATCACTATCTAACTCATAAACCTTCTTGTTAGATTCAAACCAATAACGCGGCCATTAACTACAAAAGAAATTGTTAGCATTATTGGTATTTACTTTGAAATTATCTTAATAGGGTTGACTGGAATGAATTTTCTTAAGATCCTCTATTGGTGTGGTAGCAGTCATTTTCATTAATGGACTCCTCCTTTTGATTGGTGAGAGGAGAGTCTTACCCATTGTGGCTTCTCACTCAGTGCCTCTCTCCTGAATAGATGGTATAAGGTTCCCATCTATCTAGAAGATGGGAGTATCCAATGTGAGGAATACCTTCTTGCTATAGTTGGGATGAAGAGGGAGAGAGGCAACCAAACAGTCACCTATCTACAGGAGGCTCTTATACTGTTTGCCTCAATGTAAAACAATGCAATCTAAAAAGAATGTTTCATTTTACAATGTTTTCAGATGTTTGGTTCAGTGTAAGATTGTAAAACAAAATCCTATCAGGTATTTGTCTGCCCATCTGGAGGCTCATTCCCTTGTTTTGCTTTCCAAAGAAGGGCCACCGTAAATCAAAACCAGAGGATTTGTGCATTCCCTTGTGTTGTTTGACAAGCTACCAAACAAATGCTCTCTGACTTTAAAATTGTGAAAACTCACTGATTTTGAACTGATGAATTACAGAGTTTTAAGATGAAACAAACTCTAAGAGGAGCACACACGAAGGTCCGCTTACCATCCACATGGGCCGCCACTGTCTTTGGCATGGCATCATGTATGTTCTCCTTACATCTCTGGGCATCTTGCTTCCATATCATGTGCATGTTCCTGCTCACTAATATGATATACCATTCGATCATTTTATGCAGTGTTGAAGTAAACATCACTTTTAATGAAGGCATGAGTGATGGCTTGACTAAGCCACATTTGTAAGGTATGAAAGACAAAAAAAGATAGGATGTTTTACATATAAGTCCCTATAGTATTGTGATATTATAAATAAGTCCTCATAATCTGACTGTTTACAAATAAACCCCACAATCGTAACTTTCTTACAAATAAGCCCTTTTAGGGACTTATTTGTAAACTTCAGAGGCCTTTCACTAATTCACGGTAGATTGTGGGGGTTTATTTGTAAACAATCAGATTAGGGGAGACTTATTTGTAATATGACAAGGCTATAGAGGCTTATATGTAAAAACCCAAAAAGGTAACATAACATCTCCTTAACCGTTCTCCAAGATCACTAGGCGCAATGAGGTGCCATCAGTTCAGAGATGCAAACCCAAATATATATATATATATATATATATATATATATATATATATATATATTGCCAGTGCATAATAGGGTTAAATTACTACAGGACATTCTTTGTTTCTTCTACTTCTGAAGCGTAGCAATTTGAGTTGTCAGTGAATAAAACAGCTATTTTATTAGTTGATATTCAACATACACCCTTCAAAGCAAAAAAAAAAAAAGTTTACATTACATATGAATAACAATCGCCTTGCTGCATGCAGAAACATGGACCCAGAACAAATAATTCCACACCAATGATCTAAAACTCACCTCAGTTGATTTTTCAGCTCATAAAGGTGCTGGTAAGGTGCTCTCCTCATTGTCTGAAACAATATCTTGCAAGGACCAAGGCAGGCTACATGAGAATATGGGGAATGGCTTCATTCTGGGCACAACCATAGGCTCTGCCTCCAAATTGAGGATTTGAAGAACCCGTCTCATGGAAGGCCTGTCATTGTAGTTGGGGTTTACACAGCTCAGGCCCACGAGTAACAACCTCATCATCTCATCCTTGTCAAATTCCCCATTTAATCTTGGATCTGCAGCTTGGATAAGCTGGTTCTCTGAATACATGCTCCACACCCAGTCAACCAGATTGACCAAGTTGTGAGCATCACCATTGTGCTTCTCTATAGGTCTCCTCCCACAGCAGACCTCCAGCATCACAACCCCAAAGCTGAAAACATCAGTTTTTTCAGTTGCCTTCCCATATTGCACATACTCAGGTGCAAGATAACCCATCGTGCCGGCGGTAAGAGTCGAGTCGGGGCTCTTGTTGTGATCCATCAGCCTTGCCAAGCCGAAATCACCCAACCTTGCATTAAAATTGGCGTCTAGCATTATGTTGCTGGTCTTTATGTCTCGGTGTATCACTTGCTGTTCACACTCTTGATGCAAGTATACGAGGACAGAGGCTATCCCAGTGGCTATGTTGTACCTGCAGGGCCACTTCAGTGTCGAAAGCATTCCTGATTCATGTCCTTCATATAGAACCTTGTCGAGGCTTCCATTGGGCATGAACTCATAAACCAGCAACAATTCATCCTTCTCAGCGCACCATCCTTGGAGCTGAACAAGATTCTTGTGCCTCAGGCGAGCTATTATGGACAGTTCTGCAAGGAACTCACTCTTCCCCTGCCGTGAGTGCTTCGATCGCTTAACTGCATATGCAATCCCCGACCGTGGATCTATGGCTTTATATACCGAGCCAAATGCTCCATTCCCAACAATTTTGCTGCTATGGAATCCTCTTGTGGCAATGCTCAGCTTCCTGTAACTGATCTGTCTTGGCCCCTTTAGGAGCTCCTGTGTAAACCTTCCGTCTCCTTTCCCGAGTCCTATGAACTTCTTGAGGAAAACCCACACAAGCACTGAGAAGGCTACACACAAGGCAACGGGACCTGCAATGCCAAGAACCAACCCAAGCTTCTTGTGGGTCTCTTTCGCCGGCGCCGAGACTGGTATATCCGGGATCACCCTCCAGGATCCATCAGAGACATTGTGGGTGGACAGGTTCACCTCAGGGAATCCAAATGTCTTGAAGCTCCAATCTTCCACTGTGTGAACCTCTGTGCTCCCTTCCGTGGAGGCAGAGAAGCCTACATACATAAACTCCTGGAAATTCCTCGAGAGATCAAGTGTTGTGGTCATGGCGGGCTCTTGGGGCTTCATGCCCGAGTAGCCCAACCAAACATTTAACCTCTTCTCATCATCGTGGAAGTCGATCCAGGCCGTGATCAGATTACCACTCTTGAGGTCGATCCCAAGTGGCCCCAAATCCGCCGTCATCACCGAGTCGGGGCCGCCGACGTCAAGGCCGACATGGTTTGGGCTTGGATCGCCAACACCCTCATTTAGAAAGGTGTCGAATTCAATTGCGATGATGGACGCATCATTGGCAGGCTGGGATGAATTGAAGACGCCCAAGTAGGCGCCGGTGCTCCCCAATGTCTGGTTATCCGGGGAGATGAAGAAGGTGAGCCCATCTCCAGTCGAGCCGGGGTCGGGGTTCATGATGGAGAAGGAGAACCTTGTAGAGAAGCATGCAGAGGTATTGGTCTTTGGATCATAAAATCGGATGGGAACATTGCACAGGGCCGTGCCAGAGCTCGACGATGGAACGCCGGCTACCCTGGTGAGCCCGACAGAGCCGTTGCGGAGGTAGGCGTCGCCGAGGAGGGTGAGGCTCCGGATGGAGAAGGACTGGAAGTCAAGGGTCACATTCTCGGCCGACACCGATCCCGCGGATGAGAGAGAGAGCAGAAAGAAGAAGGAGAAGAGGAGATGTGTACTTCTTGGAGCCGAATCCATGGAAGAGCCAAGTGTGGGAAGCAGGGAGGAGGACGTTAGCACAGGAAGGACCTTGGCGGAGCGGACAGTATGCAGAGAAGAACGACAAGAAGAAGATGAGGTGGGTCTCATGGAAAGGGCCTGGTAGTCTCTTGTGGATGTGGATCTCATGGGAAAGGGGGTGGTGAGCTCCCACCATGAGATAGAGAGATAGAGAGAGAGAGAGCGCTCAATTCAGGCGTACAACGGGAGAATTCAGGGTTGAACAAGACATTTTTCTTCTTGCTTGTCTTCCTCCTCTGGCTGTGTGGACATTTCTGCAGGAGGATGGGAAAATGTCGGCAGATGGTAACCGTTGGGGAAATGGTGCCGTGTGACGGAAGTTTGAAAGCCAGGGTTCCCAACGGTCGGACGAGGCGCTTGGATCTTTTCTTTACCTAATCTGTTCGAAGTGGTGGGACCAGGAATCTCTCGGGCGCCGCGTTAGGACAGCTGGATCCGGGAACCGAAATCCAGGCTTACCATGTCGGCCTCGATGGTACGAGATTCGCGTCGAGTAACGTGTCTAATTTATAGAAAAATGTCAAGAAATTTCTTCTAGTGTTCTTCCCAGAAACGATTATGGATATCAACACTGCCATAACGTGAATTTCACGGTCATGGGAATTCCAATTTCTCTGGTGGGAACTTCTACTGGGGAACTTTTCTTCTTTTTGACAATATTTTCATCGGATTTGTTAGTTTCTCCATCATATTTGGAGAGATGAGATTCTCTTTTTTCTCTTCTGAATCACTGCATGTCTCTGCACACCTCAAGATGAGGTAAGTAAGTCTTTTAGAAGGCTATAAACAAGTAATACGCCCGATGAATGACTTGTAGGACTCCTCGATGGTTAGTATAATAAATAGGCTTGAGCAAAAATTTAGCTTGGTTCATAAAAGGAGTCAAGTTTGAACACAAGTGAGTTAAATTTAATTATATTCGTAAACAAGTTCATTTAAGCACTTGTTACGAGTTCGTTCTAACGTTAAGAACTCATTAAAATCTCTTTTAAGTACTCGTATAATTATTATAATGAATATACTTAATTAATATAATTCTTAACATAATTTTCTATCAAATAATTAGGGTGCAAACAACTTGGCAGAGACCATGATTTGGGTTGATCTTAAAATTTTAAATTTAAAAAATTTGGATTAAATTTATGATGGAGTACTTGTGGACTCACGAGATAATTGATACTTGGCTTGACCGCGTTTAATATTTAAATGAGTCAAACTTGAATAATCATCATAAATATTTGGCTCAAACTCGAACTTATTTAATATTAATTGAGCCAAATTTGAACATGATAAAACTCGACTCGATTCGACTCGTTTAAACCCTAGTCACTTATTATAAAAAAAATGAGAGAGTATCAGATATACTTCATCTCCGTATATCTGATGGGCATGTCAAAATTAAAAAAATTCAAAAAATCTCAGTTGATATTTAAGTAACATGACAGGCTGTGGCTAGTAGCCACAACGTATTTGCTTTTTTGGCATAGTCACAACACTCACAGCGTACTTGACGACTGCTGTGTTATGGCCGTCTCATCTTTATATCAAACTAGCTCTATGCCCGTGCGATGCTCGGAAAAACATCAAATTTGAATAAATAAATTTTAATTTTGACTAAAAAATAGAAATTTTATTTTCAATAGCTTTTTAATATATATATATATATAGAGAGAGGGAGATTCTATTACTGTCACGTGTCCTAATTTTAGTTTATTAAGAAAACAAGAATTCTATTTTAGTACTATATTATAGATAATATAGATAACCGCTTAGAAAAATAGATCACCTGAAATCGACATCTCAAGTTTGTGTCCATTGGATCCCACCAATTCCACCTACTAGACCTGCCATATGAAGTGAAGTCTATTGTGGGCTGTCGAGCTATCTAATCAAAGTATCGTGATCAACACAACTGCCTAATCTAAATTGTATGACCATAGTCTAAATTGTATGATCACTGGACTGCAAATTGTGATGTAAAATGGATAACTCAATTGTTCAGCTGATCATTATTAATTTATAGGTTAAGAGATAATTTTTCTAAATAAATATGCATTATAACGAAGTCACAAATCTATCTTAAGTGCACATCGAATCTTACTCTTTGCATCTCTATCACCAATGCCCCGGTACGACAACACATTGTATCAATCTTTTATACTTGGGGATTTAGATTTTAGTTTTTTTGTATTAAGAGGTCCTTCCACTAACAATGATGATGAGAAGACTAATCATATTTAGAAGTAAAATGATGATAAAGAACCATTTGTCTTATTAACATATAAAGGAGAAGAGAAAGACAAGAAATAAACGTAGTACCTTGACTCCGGAGCAAGTAATCACATGAGTGGACAAAGATATATCTTTACAAGTTTTGATAAGACAATTGGTGGTCAACTTATCTTTGGTGATTCTTCTAAAATAGCAATCAAAGAAAAATATAACATTTTGATTCATTTAAAGAATGAAAATTGTCAATTAATTTTCGATGTTTATTATATTTTGGAGATGAAAAATAATATTTTGAATTTGAGATAATTCTTACAGAAAGACTATGATATTCACTTGAAAGATTAAGATATTTCAATAAGAGATAGAAGAAACAACTTAATTGTTAGAGTTAGCATATAAAAGAATAGAATGTTTGTATTGAATATTCAAAGTGAAGTTATAAAATCTTTGAAAGCATGTTTTAAAGATCTCTTTTGACTATGCCATTTGAGATATGAGCATCTTAATTTTGTTAGTTTGAAATTTTTGCCAAAGTACAAGTCGGTAAAAAGATTGTCTCATATTGATTATCCGGATGAGTTATATGAAGGTTATATTTTTAGCAAGTATCATAAAAAGAGTTTTTCAAATGAAGTAACAAGAAAGACAAATAGACCAATCTACTTATTCACACTGATGTATGTGGGCCAATTTTTCCAATATTATTCGGTAAGAATATATATTTTCTTATCTATATAGATGATTTTACTAGAAAGATATGAGTGCATTTTCTTAAAGAAAAATTCAAAATATTTGATATTTTCAAGAAGTTTAAAGTGTTTGTAGAAAAATACAATAGTTGCTATATTAAAACCGTGAGATCAGATATAGGTGGAGAATTTATATCAAAGAATTTTAAAGGACCTCTGGTTCAATTGGTACATGTACATTCGATATTCATTAGTGGGGTTACTTAGTCTTGACTATGGCTGTAGTGGGGTTTGATCAACATTACTACATTCGATATTAGTTACATGCATTGCTTTATATATAGACGGTTGAAGTTTTCTTAGTTCCAATTATTTCACAATATTGATTGGCGAGCGTACATGAGAAATACATTTAATTATTAGATTTGTCTTGTACCATCTGGCTCAAGCAGTCTGAGATCATAAGATCTCCATTTTGTTTTGAAGTACGCTTTTAAATCTGAATATTCTTCTTTATTTGACTTAAAATTTGAAGTAGATGTTTTTCACTTATGATGCGACATAAGGGTATCACAAATAATCTTGCATTACATGTTGAGAAGTCATGCGTGTACTTATAAGGTCGGCCCTCACCCCTTAATTCAAAGGCATATTTTAAAGGACAAAACCTCACCTCCTCTCTAGGGACAATATCTCTTGGCAGTTGCGTCGCTCTTTCGGCATCGAGAATGGCGCCGTTTGTGGGAACTTCTTCCATACCCAAATGTTTGTCTTCTCAGGAGGTTGTGATGCGGCATGATGGTAGCACAAATAATCATACATCGCATATTGAGAAGTTGTGCCTATGTTTATAAGGCCGATCCTCACCCCTTAACGCAAGAGGTACCATTTAAAGGACAAAACCCCACTGCTGCTATGGAAAGAATACCTCTTGAGAGCCGCGTCGCTCTTCTGGCATTGTGATTGCTGTGTAGAGGCATAATAATGGCAAGCCGCTTTAGTCTAACATCGATTGTAGTGAAAATAGATCTATTCTTATAAGCAGAGCGCAACCTCTCTTCCCAACGATGACCATTTTTCAAGAAAAAAGTTATACTTAAGTTGACTTATACTTAAGTTAATAAGTATAACTTATATAAGTTGTACTTATATATTTAAGTATATAAGTACAAGTTATACTTACATATACTTAAGTATAAAAGTATATAAGTATATGTTATACCTACGTATAAACTTATATATATATATATATATATATATATATATATATATATATATATATATATATATATATATATATACATACAACGTTATATTTAAGTTATACTTAATTGTTCTTAGCGTTTTACCATAACCAAAAAGTGTGCTACCATATTTTAAGTGATGATCACCTAATTGCTCATCTCTCTCTCTCTCTCCTTGTCTCAATCTTACTCTCTCTCCCTCTCTCTATGTCTCCTTCTCTCTTTGTCTATCTATCTCTCTCTCCATATCTCTCTATCTCCCTCTCTCCTTGTGCTCACTCTCTCTCCCTATGTCTCTCTCTCCCTCTCTCTCTCCTCTCCCCTCTCACTCTCTCAGTCTCACTCTCCCTCCTCGCTCTCACTCTCTCTGTCTCTCTCTCCCTCTCTCTCTTTCTCTCTCCTCTCACTCACACTCTATCTCTCTCTACAGAGAGAGACGAGAGAGAGAAAGATTGAGAAAGAGAGAGAGAGAGAGAGAGAGGAGAGGAGAGAGGGAAGATGGGGAAGGGGGGTCGACAGGTGGTCGGAGATAGAGAGAGAGGGTGGGGGTGGAAGCCATCGGTGACCTAGTGGCACCCCTGCACGGTGGCCACCAGTGCCCCAGTGGGGTCTCTACACATAGACTCAAGCACGCATACACACACACACACATAGAGAGAGAGAGAGAGAGAGAGAGAGAGAGAGAGAGAGAGAGAGAGGTACGGCGACGGGAGGCGCGGCAAGTGTTCGTTGGCAGTGGCAGCGAGGGGAAAGGGGAGGGCAGCGATGGGGAGGGGAGAGGGGATTAAGGCAATGGGGGGCCGGACTTGGATTTGGGGGAAAAGGGAGGGATTATTCGCAACGGCCATAATTTTAGCAGGCAAAAATAACTTTATTCGCCACGGATAACCATCGAACCGTTTTAAAGAAATTATTTGTGACGGTTAAACATGTAGGCATCGTTAATATATGTTTTTTTGTGACGGAAAAAAATATCGCCATCGATAGTATGTTAATTAGCGACGGGTAAAATTTTAGCCATCCCTAATACTTATGTTTGCAACAATGGATTTTTTAGCGATCGCAAATATTAATGTTATGCAAAGTAGCCTACCCTAATTACTAATGATGGATTTTATTAGCCATCACTAGAAATCCACCATTAATAACCGAATTTCTACTAGTGTACATATGTGGCGGTTGTTGCGTAACTACTACTTAAGTACAATACAGTTACATGTAGTTATGGAGGGTACTCAAAGTTGAGGAAATTAATTGATGGCCACCTCAAAAAATTAAACCGTTCAATACTTATTCACTCTGCTACGATACAAATCAAACTCTATTAAATCCAGAACAAGATATTGTATAAATGGAGACGTTGTGTATATTAATAATCTACACCCCCCCCCAACGCTCAAATGTGGATTAGTTTTCTTTGTTGAAAAATTCAAATGCTATAAATAAAAGCATAGTTATTTAAACATTCTTTTTAAATCTTAAAACTTGGATGGATTAATGGACATTGAGAAGAAATCCTATGCGGAGGTCATTCTTGTAACCCAAATATCTATCTTTTAAGATACAAAAAGAAGGAAAAAAAAAAACTAACCAACCTTTGTCAAGATAAAAAATCCAAAGTAAGTGTATGTGATGCTTTTAAATATATTAAAATTAATATTTTTAAGTTTCTAAAATAATTGTATTATATTTTATTTATTGATATTTTAAATAATTTTATCAATAATAGAGGAAATATGTATAATACGTGTACAATATGTATGGGTCAGATACCTTAAAGTACATAGATGTTTAAATCTCACCTTTAAATTCAGATACCTTAAAGAATATAGATGTTTATATCTAACTTTTGAATTCTTTGTAGTCTTTTCATTGTTCACCTAGTTCATGTACATAACATGCGTCTAATTTCATGAACGGCTAGGGAAGAAAGCTATTAATTTATTTAATTTTTCTACCTTTATTAATCTAATAAGAAACAAATGAACAATTTAACTTCTTGGGGTTGCCATCGGTTAATTTCTTTCTATAATTAGCACAGAGAGAGTTTTTGATCAAAACAACTCATGAGGGGGCTTTTAAACTGAAGTGCGGTTACTCTCAATGTAGATTTGGACTGAACTCAGTCAGGACAAAGAGGTATAAAGAAAGGAGGATGTCTTTCATAAAAATTCTTCATCGAAAATGAGAAAAGCATCATATGAGAGGTTTTTTTGAAACATTCCCCTCTCTTTATTGACTAAGTTAAGTCCGAAACTGCATGTCGAGGATCTCTATGAGTGTAACTGTAGGGTACGTGAATGAAACATGCATGCAAATAAATGCAGCAGCAATAGAAGGAGAAGAGCACTAGTATAGTCCTCCTCTTGTTAAACTCTTATAGAGTCTTAAAGACTCATGTTGTACTAGCTACAAATACCGGCCATGGGACGGTGGCTCACCTCATCGTAGATCTTCTCCAGACTTGCAGGTGGCACACGCCTGTCCATCCGTCCCCTAGCCGCAGCGAGGTGATGGAGACGGAAGGGATCAGGAGGAGGAGGAAGGAGGTGGGTTTGGCGCTGTTGCTGTTGCTGGTGGCCTGGGAGCTGCCTCTCAACACCGTGGCGCGGCGGCATCCACCGTGCCGGTGCCGCCGCCGGAGGCCTCGAACGCCAGCGGCTCTGATGACGGATTCATTAATGCCAACAACTTGTGGACCGATTTGTTTGGAACGCCGTTCAATAAGTTCATGAACCTCGCCGCGCTTGTGGTGCGCGCCTTCCGCGCGGCAGTGGGAAGGCTAACCGATTCGGTCTTCGGCTGGTTCTGCTTCATTTGGCAGCGACTGATGGAGCTTGCAAGTAACAAGGTCATCTGGGTGATTAGGTGCGTCCTGACAACCATGGACCCCCAGCACCTCTACCCTCTAACTGACCCGAGGCCGTACATCGGCTTCATCAGGTTCCTGTTCGACGTGCTCAGGTACCCCTGGAAGTGGGTGCGCGCCGTCATGCTGGCCAGCCCCTTTGGCTACTGCTTCACCCACATGTTTCATCCCTGCTTTACCAAGTACGTCGATCCCCCCTTCTGGACTGTCATGGTCTTCTGCTCGCTCAAGTTCATTGCAGACTGCGATTTCTTCGCTAACTTCCGCAAAACCTTTAAGCCCTTCCCGTGGCCCGTATTCCGCTTCTACCGCACGCCTCCTGGCAGAAACGTCCCCCTCCCCTTTTGACGTACCTACGTGCGGCCACTAATAAGTACGTACTCATTATTATAACCCATCCCATCCATGCAATTACCTACCGGCCTCTACCATCCATGCATGCAACAGCTTTATATCTCTATTGCTCTCGGTCCAAATTAGTTAATCTGGATCACGTAGGCAAGCTAATTAATTAGCTGCTGGTGAGGAAATTAATGTATCAACCCCGGCCATCGGTGGATGCTAACTTCTTTATACTAGTCAATTAATAAAGTTGATGATCGATGGCGGATTAATTGTAACTCGCTTGTGCTGTGTGCAGGCCCACAGTTAGTTAGCACAAATACGTGGAGATATAATTCGGTTTAAAATTTGAGTGAGACGGTCAAAAATTCTGCAAGACATATATAAATTTTATATCAAATTTTTAAAAATTAAAATAAAATTTATAATCGTGTAGTAGCTATAATCACCATCCAAGTGCAGATCAGGTTATTTCTTGTCTTTCTTCTCATGTATCTCTCTTATCTATACTATACTAATAAAACAAAGTTCTTAGTCCTGACATTCTATTCTTCTTTTCCTATAAAAATATTATTAAAAAATACTACTACACTGCTAAACCAGTTTCTCGAATGTGGCATTCTAAATTTTAAAATAGAGCTCTTCCCACAAGCCACTGGCGCCAGAATAAATTCTGACTCATTAACAACGCACATGTTTCTAATGCACGCCTAGGAAAGCGAAACATCCTTGGGTGCTTAGGTGCTATTAATTATACCGGGTTTAATATAAAATTTAGTACTGCCTAAGCTCTTAAGAGAAAGCCGAAAAGGCCAAATGTCAAAGCCCATTAAGAACTTCTTTGTGTTCCTAAGTGCACCGTGCAACAGTGCCCATTAGCTCGCATTTCATATTACCAAGAATAGGAGGGAAATGAAACTTTTTTTTGTCTCATGTATATTAATTAACTATTAATGCCAACCATTTTAAGACGTTCAACATCAATAAAAAACAAACAAAACCCTTTCCTATTCACAACCTCTCTCTATTTGCTCTGCGTTAACCTCCTTTTCCATCTTGGCTACGTCCTGCACTGCATCAAGAACTTCGGATGAGAGCTCCATGCCGTTAGGTCATCTGCTTGGCACTATACATTCTTTTCCTCATGTTGCCTTCTTTTTCTCTCAATTATTTCAATTGATGACATTTGTCACCTATGTATTTCTCTATTGTGCAGTGTGAAGAAGAGGACGCAAAAACTTGCGGGCGCCGAACATTTGCATCACATATTACTGCCAGTACCTAGGTGTGCATTTTCATCTCATAAGATTTTTTATAAAACACACGTAAAATATTTTCATCTCACTAAAATAATATAGTACACATGTAAACGTAGCTGAACCTCTTTATTCGACCCATTTTTCAGTATATCCTCTTCCTAACTTTTACACATCAAAGATTTGTATCGCCATAACAAAAAGAAAAAAGAAAAAATTGAGGGTTTTGTTCACCTATCTTATGTACACAGGCAATATGTGCAAGAAAAAAATGATACCAACTTGAAGAACGAGAGCTTTACTTTCACAAACTAAAATATGCATATCTGTATTTCAACAGTCTTTTTTTTTTTAATGAATAGTATCATGATATTTGGACATGATACTGAATGGAATTGCACTATGTTACCGTAACATTCTTGATCTATACATAATGCCAATAATGTATAGAATAAGATTTTGTTATTGTAATGTTAAACGGCTAAAGCTTCTAATAAAACCATAAACGGACAATGTCCATCATAACCAAGACAATTGAATAATGTAACATACACTTTAAGAAAAAGAATACTGAATATGCATAATTTAGAAGTCATAACACCATGATGTATTCTTAACAACCATGACATTCCATTAGATTTGGATGCTACAATTAACAGAACAATATACTTTGATAGAACACATTTCATCTAAAAAGAAATACAATAAGATGACACTTCATCCCACAAATCTCATTTGGAAGCCCTACAGGAACATCTAAGAACCTCTAAAAGACTTGCGTGCAAGTCCTTACAAGTCAACCTGAGGCAAAATTGATGTGACAAAACCTCGATTGTAAATCAACCCGAGATAACTAAGTAATTTGTATTGCTAGACACTTTTGATGGTCATGCTTCACTATAATTAATAAGCTCAAAGGGAAGGGGATTGAGTGGAGGGAGAAATACGTATATAATAACTGGCAATTTTCTTTTTGGTTCCAAGACCATGTGGGATATTGGGTTTTGTTTTGCTTTAGCGAACACTTGATGGCAAAGGTTTTTTTTAATAGAGGGTTAATATAGATATATGTTAAACATTTTGTTATCCTTCCTGCACAGTAGAGCATGCTTGCAATCCATGATCATTACTTGCATGCTTCCAATAAAGAGAGCAACCAAATTGGCCAAGGACCATGCTAGGAAAAATATATCCACAACAATAAATCAAAAAAGAAAGGACAATAAAACTATATATACTGCCAACCATCTAATGGGAGGCCATATATATTCCTACAAGCTACAAAATAAATTGCTATCTCATGGGATTTGTCATCCAAAAGTGAAGCAATCGAATCTGCGGATTGGGAAATGGACGGGCATGATAACCTTGGAAACATGAGTCCCGTGCCCCAAGCAAACCCAAACCATGCAATCTCACAATAAAAAGCCATGCATGGTATGTTTGCATGACAATGCAGGACACAGCTCCAAAATGCAAAGTTCAATTCTTAAAAAAAAAAGAACAAGATGACAGAAGAGATTAGGAGAGGCAATTTAACTTATCCAATTTATCTACAGGTACATAAATGCAATTTAACTTAAAGGCAGACAGTGGGAAAATGCAGGCTCACCCAAGTCTTATAATTTAACTTGCACACTTAAGTCATACTTAAGTCTAATCTATAGGCTCAACTTATCTATAGGTACATATACACTCAAGTCTTATATAAGCTTATCCAATTGTCAGCTGTTGAAAAAACTGATCTACATCATATTAGGCTCAGCTTATCAAAATGACCAAATTAAAGGCAGGCAGTGGACTCTTTCTTACTTAGGTGCAGATACTAAGAAAATGCATCAAAATCAGCTATGTGATTTTGATTTCAATAAGGAAGTCCTGTTCACTATTTAATCCCTATTGTAATCAGTTAGAAATGCACATAGTTAGACTATGCATAAAAATAGTTAGAAATGCAGACAATTAAAATATGCACCTTCAACTTTGATATTTATTTATAATCACTCTTAATCTTGGGTTATTTTGTGAACATCACAAAAAATTAGGAATAACTCCTTCAAGCTTTTAGAGCCCTTCAAGACTTAATCTTGCACCTTCAAGTTGTTAATTGATTTTTTATTGTTCTCTTTGAAAGTATAATTTAATCTATTATTTTCTTCTCTTAAGTTTTCCTATTGCTGACGGTGTCACCTCTCTCTTTCTCTGTGACTACGCAGTACGAAGGAGTTGTTGTGGAAGGCGGCAAAGGGCCGAGCATTTAGAACTGGATAGCTACACCTGACAAGACACAGGTTTGTTTGTAACGACAACAATTCATTGCCAATGTTGCACTTTCATGTTGTTTATTGATTTTTTATTCTATTTTTTGGAGTAACTAAATGCAACCAGTGGAATCTTTCTTACTTAAACGCAGATACTAAGAAAATACATCAAAATTAGCCATGCGATTTTGATTTCAATATGGAAGTCCTGATCACTATCTAATCCCTATTTTAATCATTTAGAAATGCACATAGTTAGAATATGCATAAAAACAATTAGAAATGCAGACAGTTAGAATATGCACCTTCAACTGTGATATTTATTATAATCATTCTTAATCTTGGGTTATTTTGTGAACATCACAAAAAATTAAGAATAACTCCTTCAATCTTTTAGATCCCTTCAAGACTTAATCTTGCACCTTCAAGTTGTTCATTGATTTTTATTTTTCTCTTTTTTCCATGTTTCTCTTTTGAAACTATAATATAATCTAATATTTTCTTCCCTTAAGTTATTCTATTACTGATGGTGTCACCTCTCTCTTTCTCTGTGGCTACATAGTATGAAGGAGCTGCTGCAGAAGGTGGTAGGGGGCCAAGCATTTGGGACCGGAGTTGCTGCAGAAGGCGGCAGGGGGCCGAGCATTTGGGACCTATGCCTCACTAGACACAGGTTTGTGTGTAATCACAAAAGTTCATGGTCATGGTGCAACTTCCAACTTTGTTGCTTTTGTTGTATAATTCCAAAGTTTCTATCGTATTTCGTGTTGTTTTCTTGCTTAGATTTTCAAGGTTTTCATAGATAAAAAATGAAAGAGCTCCTATCTTCTCCTAGACTCATTCTTTTCTTGCTTACATTTTCAAGGTCTTTCCTTAAATCTTCATAGGTTTCTCAGTCTTTGCTGAGTCCTAACCATGGAGCTTGACTTCTAACTAATGGTGACGATGATGGAGTTGCAAATGGCCAGATCACTTACAATCAGATTATCTATCCATCGGACCTTTCTCCAATATCCCCTCATTTGGCATAAAAATTTATGCGAGGAAGATTGTATGTTGCACCTTCATGTTGTTCATTGATTTTTTTATTCCATTTTTTGTCTGTGTTTCAATTTTGAAAGTATAATCTCATTATTAATCCAATATCAACATGTTTGATGTAAGTAGCTCAAAGTGAGATATTAAAAAAATTGAGATATCAAAGTGAGATACTAGAGAAAATGAAATATTATAAAGTGTGATATTATAAAGTGAGATATTACTTTTAACTTTAAATAAGACTTAAGTGAGATATATCAAGCCAAGTCAATTGGGCTAGAAATTAGTCTACTTGATTTAAAATAACTTCATGTTAATCAAATTATTTTACCAAAATAATTGCAGTTTGAGTATGTTGATATGTTAACTTTGTAACATTATACAAATATTGAGAATTCAGCACATATCTATGGCATAAATATATGTATTATGATGCAATGCAGTAATGAATGTCATTTTGGTTTTTGTTTTTTAAAAGCTTAATCTAATATAATCTAATATTTTCTTATTGCAACTTTTTCTATTGCTTATGATGTCAGCTATGTCTTTCTTTGTGACTACACAGTCCATAGGAGCTGCTGCAGAAGGCGATAGGGGCCGAACATTTAGGACACCTACACCTCACAACACACAGGTTTGTTTGTATTCACCAAAGTTCATTGTCATTATGTAACTTTTGACTTTGTTCTACATCTTAAAGAAATATCTAAAATGATTGAATAGTTTTAAGTAGACTCATTATTTACTTTATTAGATTTTCAAGGTGTTCATAATAATATCATTCTGCCCAGCAGTTTATATGCGTATAGTTTCACAACCTTTGTCGAGTCCTAACCATGGAGCATGCCTTCTTCCCTAACTATTGCATTTCACATAATCCTTTTTAATTAAACCTTTTTATATCGTTACCACTATTATCATCACTATCACAAGGTGATTATACGCAATCTTATTACAAGTTTACGGTAATTGTAGAAATATAAACTGCCAGAAAGAAACTTTATGAACCAAATGCAGAAAATATTAACCCAGTGGATATATAATAGATAAAAATAAAGGATGCCCTATCTTCTCTTAGACTCATTTTGATGCATTTTAGAGAATAAAAAATTGAATGTTACCCAAAGAATAATTTCAACCTATGAAAGTTATGCTGCAATTCAGCACGACCAAAACACATCTCATGTATAACTTTAGCTTATTAAACAAAGTGAGATATTGTTATTAAAATTAAATATATGTCAAAGTGAGATATTACTAATAAATTTAAATCCAAGATTTTAACCATCCATTCCTATGATGCAACTAACACACACAAATTCTAATCCCTCTTCCCAAAATTCCAACTCCATTGTGAAGGTACGGAAAATCCAAACTGTGATACCTCCGACCTTACTTGACTTTATTGTTACTTTATATAATTTAACTTCAAATTTATCTATGAGCATTTATTTTTATAATATTATTTACATGAGATGGTGTTGATGACCAATTATATTTTTATAATATTTTATTGTGTAAGATCTCTATGGATAAAGTATACAAGAACTTTGTTTTTATACTTAGATTATAAATATTTAATATTTAATGTTTAATTCATTATATTATTGAACTGAAATAAAGGGGATATTATTGGAAAAACTATCATGGAACATAAAGAAAATATGATGTAAAAATTATTTTTCATTGAAAAATATCACATTATAGATATTAGTTTTTTTTAAATGTATATAAATTTTATGTCATTTTACGTTCATTAAAAAATAGCATCTTTTAGACGTTAACCATTAATCATAATATCTTTACAAATTTTATTTTAACTTTTAATATTTTGATTATAACCAAGTTTGTGATTTGTTCCTTCTTGGCGACATTTTGTCAAATTGTATCATTGCATTTTTTGTGATGTTGAAAATTAATTTATGTATGATGCTACTAATCTCTCTTTATATGTAAAAGGAATGTGTTTTTTTATTGGCCCCAAATTAAGTTAATGGAAAATATCTAACCACAAGCATTTTTGGGTTATCATGCTCTATTTTTAAACATTATTTTAGTACGCATTAAAGTATTTTAGGTGCTATCCATTAAGTAAAATATCTTTTATGTTCATATATTTTAAAATATTATTTACATTTTAATTTTCTTAGCTGTATCTTAAATATAGATTTATATTCAATATATATCTATACTTATGAATATTATTTTAATTACTTAATACTTAATGTTAATAATTTTCATCTTCATTAACAACACAGATGTATAAGTTATTGTTGAAGAAGAAGATTTTACCTCACGATATATCCAATTTGACTTATCGAATCCTCATTTCAAAAATTAAAGCTAGAAAGTTAAAGAGATGATTTACTCTCAATAGGAGAAAGAGGTTGAGAGATGCCCACAAAGTCTTCATTGTTCTTCAAACAATTGATGGTTAGAAGTTTTATACATATCTAACACTTTTTAATAGTAGATTGGGTTATATTCACAATTGATTATGAGAATATATAGATATTTATTACATCAATCAATATGATAATTTATTATTCGCAGTGTTGAAGTTACATTAACTTTTATCAATTTTAATATAACTTTTATTTGTATTACAAGATTTTATATCTATAATTGGTGATAATATTCTTTATCTCTATATATATAATTAGTGAGAATATTCTTGATTCTACTGCATTGAACAACATAACACCATTAAGAAGATCTTCAAATGTTGGAAGTAAGAAAGCTCATTCGGATATTATCATTCCTCAAGAATCATGTACCAAAAAAGATTGCTAAAATAGAAAAAGGACAATAGTCATTAAAGTTAATTTGGGAATGGATGAAGTTGTCTCTTTTTTAAAATTTTTTTTATGGATATGAATAGTTTTGAAAAAACTGTATTTATAGTTGAATTATATCAAATTAAAAACTTTATTTATCAGTGATATTGTTTATATTTTAAATTTTAAGATAAGTATTATGTCTAGATTAATATATTTTTAATCTTTTTATTAAGATAAAATTATTTAAATCAATATAATTTTTATCTTAAAATTAAATTTAATCTTTTAAATAAAATACCGTGCAACACACAGGTTTGGAACTAGTTGTTCTATATGATTGACATTAACTTCATATTAACCTGCACTCGATTGGGGGAAGCGAATTGCCGTCTCATGAGTTAACATATAACTGCCGTCTCACAAGTTTTTTTTTTTTTTTTTAGGTTGGCACTTATGTGTCCTACATGGCCGTACAACTAGATCTTCGGTCTAATGATTCAAAAAAAATTGAAAAATAAAAAATCAAACTCTAACGAACATTAATAAAGATATTGAATGAGTCCAATAAAATTTTTAATTTTTTAATTTTTTTTAGATCGTTGGATTAGAACTCGAATGATATGGCCATGTAGTACATGCAAGGAGCGACTTAAAAATGTTAAAAAAAAAAAAACTTTTACCCATTGAAATAAAAAGAAGCATTGCAGCCAGCATTAAGCCTCTCTTTGATGCTTTATAGATATCCGAACCGTCGTGGGGATTAGAATGAGTCTCATCTGGGCCCGCAATAATGTATATGAATCTATCGTGTACTCATATTATTTGGGCCGTCTGATGAAAGATTCATTATAGTACGAACATCTATCTGTCTGTTTCGCAACCTTTCTTCGCAGTGACCTCATGTTTTTACTCAACCGACCACCTTCCATGCATCTCTCCTCCTCCCACCACTCTGTCACCTATGGCATACGCCTAAGGCTGTAGATGAACCAATATGTTCGATAAATAGCTCGTGAGGCTGCTTGATAAGAGTTTGGTTTAGCTCATTTATTAAGTTAAATAAATAAATTTGAACAAAATTTTGACCTTAGTTCATTAAACGAGTCAAACTTAAACACAAACAAACTCGACTCGAATATGCTCATGATCAAGCTCGTTTAAGCACTCACTAAGAGTTCGTTCTAATACTCACTGAGGGTTGATTTGTTTTATAGATACGGTATTCCGGATTTCCTATACCTTAATCTCTTATACCTAGAACAATAAGAATTCTCTTTAGAATATTTTTTTTATTCTCGGAATAAGCAATTCTTATCTTTTAGGTGAATTGAGTTATTCCACTTATTTCGAAAATAATGCGTCTGCGCCAAGAATAACGTGTCTTCACTCTCAAACTCTGATGACGTTTTTCAATTAGAAGGTGATTTTACGTGAGACTTGCTGCACCCCAAATAGTGCAGCAAGTATTTCTAACCTTTTTTCTTGTTCTGAAAATTTTCTACCTTTTCATACTTTTTAATGTTTGAATAACGAAGGAATATTATGCAGGATCACGTTTGTGGTTTCCCCACTTACGTGTTCTAAGGGAGAAGTTTTTCTGGTCATCCCATGGAAAATGGTATCCACACCCTCATGGCAACCACATTGATCCAACGGTTGAGAAGTTGACCATAAAATTATTTTTCTTTTAAAAGTTGACAAATATTTGAGTTCTTCCTTTTTAGTACTATTGGACTTCGATTCAAATGTATACTGAGAAGATCTCTTCTCTTTCTAATTCGAATAGTGTGGTGCTGCTATGATACGATCCGGAAGAGATCTTCATAGCGGCAGGCTGGAGCAGCAACATGATTTGGGGCATGGAGAAGCTGAGAAGGCCAGCATGCACCGGAATCCAATCGCATTCGTCGGGGGGTGTGAATCCAATCCCGCTGCTTTCTTCATAGATCTTCCAATTTTATGAAGAATGGCATATCCTAATTCGGAGAATACGCTTCCCAATTGTAAGGCATACAATTCAGTAATACGAGATTCTAATTCCTCTCCTCTTAAAAAATTAAAAATCTCATTTCACTAACGCCCCCTTAATGTATGTCAAGCTTTAAAAATTGGAATAAAATAATGTTGGATTCGATTATAAGATGTAAACAGTTTTTAAAACTGTGAAAAAATTCTACAAGACAGCACAATATTCATAGATATAAGATTTGCTCAGCCAACTTAGCCCAAAGAAACATTGAAACTGACAGAGACCTGGGAATTTGGTCGTCAACTCCCCTTCCACTAGATAATTAGAACTATGTGCTACACGCATTTGCCTATCCAAACATGGTCAAGTTTAACCTTCAATACCGTAAAGACACTCGGCAAGCTATTAAAACTTAGATCCCTGGCCTGTGTTGCCACGGAACTTTCTTGATGATGACGACGGGGGAGTACTAAGATTGGAGTGGGTGGGATCTTCTCAGGAGGAGATGAGGGGGGCTGCTTGCTCCAAGATAGCATCGGCCAGGAAGCTGTTGGCAGCCTCAGAGGGATGGACGCTGTCCCAGAAGACGTAACCTGTGGCATTCCTGCAAGTACCCACCGACAAGGGGTTGCACAAGAGAGAGGTTTCTACTGTGCCTGTTCCACAGCACGCCTTCCTTGCCTCGAAGAACCCTGCAACAGGTGGCCCAGGTAGATGAGTACTACTGAGTATCCAATTTGAGAGGTACCATAATTTCAAGGATTTTTTTTTTATATAATTTCGCAAGAGGAATATCAAAGGACTTTGGAAATGTGAAACCTTAGCTGGACAACCGGAATATCTACTCCATAGGTGATTACTTGACAGGACAGATGGGTTGAGGTTTATTGACATAGAAGATGAAGAGTAATACTTGCTGCACTGACTTTTGTAGTAGATAATTTTTTTTATTTTTTTAGGTGGACTCCCGAAGTGTCCTATATGTCTGTACAGGCCGACCTCAGATCGGACCACCTAAAAAATCTGAAATTATATTGGCTGAGCCCAATATAAATATTAAAAAATATCTTTAATTGACTGAGCCCAACAATGGTCTTTGATTTTTCAGACTTTTTTTAGGTCATTCGATCAAAGATCGGTCTGTATAAATTTATAACATACCATGGGACTCATCTGAAAAAAATTCAAAAAGTAATTTTTATTTGTTTAATTTACTGTACTGACCTTTAGTACAGTACTGGGGGTTAGTACAGCAAATGTTACTCGAAGATGAATCACATTTCGGTGCCGCTTCTCACAGTCTTGGTAAGATAGTGAGGCTCAAAAGTAGGACATATTAGGGTAAATGAAGAATAAAATAACAGCTTTCTTGTGGACACGTAGTTAAAGGAATTAGCTATTCAGCAACTCACAAGTTAGGTTAAGTTACAAGCAGTCTACAAGAAAGGACAAAATCTTATATGACTGATACAAATAATTAAGGGGACAAGACTTCATTGATTTTCTATCGGACTTAAGAATTAATGCTTGCTATCAGGTTGGGTTTCCACATATGTGAGTGGTAATTTCATTAATAAGTGTTACAGACGATATCCACACCATTACATGAGCAAGGGTCAAGGTTAGCTTGTATCCCCTTATGAAGGGTGTTCAGGAGTTCATCCCCTTATGAAGGGTCAAGTTGAGCCATTGCGAGCCATTGAGAGCACAAAATATGTTTTCCAACTAATTTTCCAAAGTAGACATCCAACTCATCGCCATGGCACTTCAGATGTCATCTTCTCTTATTTTGTTCCAAACACTAATGAAATTTCACTTGAATTATTCTGTCTCAGTGCTTTGAATAAAATTAGCACTTATAATTTTAATTCTAAAGAGCAAAAACTAAAAAACTTCTGAAGTGTCATTTGACCTGTTGTGTGGGCATGTCAGATGTCAACAAAGTCGGTATAATTACGTAACTATGTGCATATGTTATTGACAATGGTCATTAGTGAAAAAAGACCCAATATAAGACCAAGGGTATGGGAAGAGAATAAATCTAAAATACATCATAATTTCATATAATACATATTTTTTATCATTTCATATCACTAGGTAACAAACTTGCGTAGTATACACATATATATGCTCCACAGACTATTTCACACGCATATTTGTAGACAAAGGTCGAAGAGCCTCCAAAATTATAAAATTAAAGATTATAATTAAAAACCGACTAAGTTCAAAAGCCAGATTGGAGCAAGATTTAGCTAGCTTAAACTGGATTCTGAACTAATAGAATAGGCCCGAGTTGAGATTCGTTGGGCATTTGGGCCAGACTCTAGTGCAGCAAGCTTACTGCACTGCATAGGTACGGCATAAAAATAGTTGACAATTTTTTTTTAATTTTTTCAAATGGTTCACCTTATTATGTCCTACGTATATATCTTTAGAATCCAATCTCTCGATCTGGAAACTCAAAAAAATTTTAAAAATAAAAAATCAAATTCAAGTTTTTGAGCTCAACCCAAAAAGGCCATTTTTACTGTTTATTGAAAGTTATTTTATATTTTAAATTTTTTTGGGTCATCAAATAGAAGATCAAGTTATACCAACATGTAGGGGATGTGAGCCCAGTCATAATTTTTTTTCCTTTAAATTATCTTTCTTATTTTGTGGGCTGCACCTCATACGGTACAACATCTATTGTCATTTCTTGAGTTCGAACCTGGAAATTACGACTGTCCTATTGACATCTTTATTCAGGTACCAATAATTCTTCTCCTCGGCAAATTGATACACAACATACGCCAATAAATTGAGTGCGGTTCCTCTCAGTATGAATTTAGGCTGAATTCACTCAGTACAGAGAGGGGAGGAGAGAGTAACGTGAGAATCTCTCGTCATCGGAAATGAAAAAAAATACTACGTAAAAAGATTTTTTTAAATTTTTTTATTTTCTTTATTGACTAAATTTAATTTAAATTTAGATATAGAATACCTCTATTTCAAGACAAATAGCATAACTAATGTGATTTGATTTGACATGAAATATTATTTACAGACAGAATATAATAAGATTTTATATCAAAACAAACTGCTGGCAAGCAGAGTGATCGACGGGAAAGGGAAACGCACCGTTTCCGGCGGGGTCGTTGATGAGGTCCATGAGTGGCTTGTAGATGTCGAAGACGACCAGTTTCAGCCCGGACAGCCTCTCACTCAGAGCTGCGGCCACCGTGTTGAGCTTCTGGTTAAACAGGAGCGCGTCGTAGTTCAGTCTCTGCACGCATTCGTTGCCGCCCAGGCTGCCGAACAGCGTGATGGACGCCGGGAGGCACCCCATGGGCGGCAGGGATGTCACCCCGATCCTTCTCGCTCCCAACCCATATAGTTCCTGGTCATCAAAAACGACATTGTTGAGTTGCTAATTAACTCCATGTTCGTTTAGATGCCAATTAATCCTAGGCTCCCATGTCCGAATGGGTGTATGCATGTGCATGTTGTTGCATGCAGGGTTTCAACATTGCTCGTTCCATTTTGGGTTTTCGGCAGAGTAACTCGAACTCGATCGACTTGTTTTTCCGATCAAAGATGTTTTGGTTATGGTTTGAATCGATAAAAAGCAACATATATATATGTATATAATTCAGCCAAGATTATTTTGATCAGTTTGACTTGAATTGAGAGCGGCCCATCTGAATAAAGTTTAGTCTTACTTGATTGCATCATCATCATCATCCCAAGCCCTATTCCCAATTGTTTCTTCTTTTCTGGAAAATAGAATGTGTTCATTTAAATGTCACTTTAGACCTACATGCATGTGCGAACGGCTGCACTGACGTATGTTGTACATATCATTACCATCATCATAGCCTTATCCTTATTTATCAGAGTCAATTATATGAATCTTGACCTAGCACTTTAATCTATCTACTGTCATGTCTATTGCTAAACCTAAGAATTAAGTTTATCCATTAAATCATTGTAACATAAGCCTTTTCCAAATCTTTTTGTCATCATCTACTTGTACTTGATCCCATCTTTTAATTGCAGCGAAATTGAGAGAGAGAGAGAGAGAGAGAACCTGGATGAAGGAGGTGAAGGACTCGAGAAGGAGGTCGGCGAACTGGGCGGGGCTGTAGAGCAGGTTGAGGAGGGGGTCGATGTAGTAGCTCTGGAGGAAGTCGCTGGTGCCGGCGGTAAGCAAGTGGATGCCGTCTGAGGTAATGGCAGCGGCCTTGGTCTCGTTGCCGGTGATCTTTGCCACCTTCGCTTGGTACTCCATGTAATTTGACAGCTGCTGCGTAAGCGGCACAGCCCCCTGTAACCATCACCCGCACCACAAAGCACACATTTCAACCATCATCCTTCTTCCTTCAACATGCCCACTAATTGGGAGCTCAGTTAACACACGGCAAAGACTTCAGGTAGGAGGGGAGAGAGAGAGTAGGGGGGCACTAGTACGTAGAGGATGGCGGTGCTCTCCAGGTAGCCGGACGCGCCCGAGGCAAAGTTTGCTCCGATCAAGAGATTGCTTCCGGTAGCCTTCGGGCCCATGTACGACAGCGGATACTCGTCGAATCCCAGTAGCTCAACTGCCCAACAAAACCAGGCCAATGGAGGACTTGTGTTTAACTCAGAGAGAGAGAGAGAGAGAGAGAACAGTACTATAGAGAGAGAGAGAGAGCAGTACTAGAGAGAGAGATAAAGAGAGAGAGAAGGAAGAAGAAGAAGTGTACTGGCGAAGTCGGTGGCGAGCTTGCCGTTGCAGAAGCGGCCGGTGGGGTGGCGGCCGGGGAAGTCGCGGCCGTAAGGGGGGAAGTTGGCCTTGAACAGGGTGAGTCGCCCGTTGTTGTTCCCGGAATCCCCCACCGAGTCACCAAAGATGACCACCGCAGGCACCACCCCCTGCGCGTCCGCCACCCCAGCGACCGCCCCCGCGAGGGCCACGACGACGAGGCACAGGTTGACAGCGAGCGACCGCGACGCCATTCTCCTCCCCTCCCCTTCCGTACACCTATGTCTCGTCCCTCTTCTCCCCGTCCTGCTCTTCTCTCTGTCTCTTCCCCGCCCTGGCCCTGGAACGATGGAAGTATTCATATAGTGGAAGAGGCCAGAGGGTGGAGGGCCACTTGTGATCCTTTACAAGGTGCGAGACGTGCCTCCGTCTGTTAGGGGGCGTTCTTCCTGCTCAGGTGGAAGTCTCCCAGCTAAAGAAGCAACTAGTGGGTGGGTTCATGATGCATGTTTCCGGAAGGAAGTGCTGCTCGTGTGAACTTCTTTTTTTTAAGCATGCGGCCAATACGCCCAGCATGTTCTTGAGGTTAGAAGTACTGAAGTTAAGTTGAACAGTTTAAAAATAAAATAAAAAATCAAAGTAGAGAGTGATAAACAAGATGACAAAAAGAATGATACTGATATTTTTATTATAATAAGAGACAATGTCTTTGGCCACTCCCACCTAGCACAGAGCATCACACTCTTGTCTGGTAACAAGATAAAAGTGTAAAAATATTCAAGTTTTAATGAAATGTTTAACTTTTAGCTAATTTTCTATTTAACTGAACACAGATGGGCTACATTGAAGTTTTAAGATGCATCAGTTTTGATGTTACTTATCATATTAAAGGAGGAGCTAATAATGAAATGAATAATACCTGCTGCAATGCTCGGTAATTTATTTTTTTCAGAATTTTTTTTAGATCGGACCCGACATTTCCTACCTATTTGTACAGTATAATGTTCGATCGGAAGATTAAAAGCACTGTATGAATAGGTAAGACATGTCGGATTAGACTTAAATTTTTTTTAAAAATAAATCTAAAAAATTTAAAACCATCTAATTGGATATTGTACTATACGGATAGGTAAGACATGTTGGACCAGACCTAAACAAATTTCAAAAAAAAAAAATCCTCTTTATCCAATGCATTCCCTCCATTGCTGTTGGGACGCATTGCCACAAGCATTACTCTAATGAAATACTTTTACGCATCTTGAGAGGTGATCTAGTGCGGGGTGCCAGGCCAACGATGGAAATGACCTGGTACGGCCGGTGGTCTTCCGCGTGTTTAGTACTTAGCAAATCCTATGCAGTGATAAAGCAAAAACCATTATAATGATGGAGTAATGTTTGTTGCACTAAGCAGTGGTACAAGAAAGCTTACTTTGAATACGCCCCTAATTTTACTTCATCACTTACGAAGGTCGCATAGGGACTTTCTCCCTCATTAAATATATCTCAATGCCACTCGTGTGTCAGTACACAGGGAAAGACCAGATTAAAGATAATAAAAAATTGAGAAAATTACTCCTATACCTCTGAAATCTTTAAATATTACTCTTGTACCCTTGCCTTTACGAAAACTATCCGCATACCCCTCAAATCCTTGACTGGCACACTCCATACCCTCACTGTCAACAACAATGGACGGTGGTCACTACAAGAAAGTTAAGATATACCTACAGCATAAGTAGTAGGTATATGCCGCTAAGTTGTAGGTAAAACGCTATACCTACTACCTTTCCTACGGTTGGTTATAGTCGGTAAAAGTCGCGTAAGTAAAGGGTTACATACTCTCTTTGTGTTGTAGGTGTTTCTTCTAGTTTACCTACGGTTTTCAGTAGCGTAGCAAAATTCCGACGTAGGTATTGCTCAATAAGTAAGACAACGAATAGGCATCACCATCATTATTTATCGTAGGAAAAATATTTATTTTGATTGGTATATGCCACGTTAACCGAAGAGGATGGTAAGTACCATCATTTTTTGACCGTAAGTATCATTTGTTTGTATCGTAGGTACAAGTCTAATTATAGTCGTAGGAAAAAATCCTGTCAACCTGATTGTAGTAGGAAACCATTAAACTACCACAAAATATATAATTGGTCCCATTCTTCCACTTCTATACACATATAATCACAATTGCTCTATTAAACCGAGACGTATACAATAATTCGATCGACCCATTTGCTTCCACCAACCTATGATCATCAAACCATAACATAAGTAAAACATCCATTGAGTTTATAACAGTACAAAACTATAATTAAATCTGTGATCACAACAAGATAAATATACATAAAGCATCCATCGAGTCCACCATCCTTTGATTATCAAACGATCAAAATATGTGCTTCCATTCACAATAAGAAAGTTAAGATATAAAATGGATTCCTTATACATCCATAAACACATCATCTGATCATCCAAATGTACACCATACACAGAACAAAATAGTTTTCATTGTTTTACAAATTCAAAATGGAGATGTGTCACAAATCACTACCATTCAACAACTTTTTATATGCCTGGATGAGCCTAGACGTACCTACAAAATAAAAAAAATCACAGCACAAAATAAGTTAGTGGCAAAGTTGCAAGACAATTTAATGTATGATCATATGAAGACTGCATCTATATATCGTTTTCAAAGCAAGCCATGTGCACATGCTTTACAGCATCTATTATCTATGCCCCTTCAGATAATCTTTTCCTTTTTTTTTAGACCGTTCCTCTGTTGTTGAAATGAGGTGCTGTCTGTTGAAAACTTGAATGATGTCCTACCTTTCTTCAGAGTCACATTAGTTAAAGCAACAAGCCTAACTGAAAATTTGCAAGGTCTGTGATGGTAATATGCATATCTTTTCTCAGAAAATTATCAAGTTTGGGATACGTTAGTCATTCAACCTTGAGTTGGTGATTGCTGCATGGCCATAGTGCCTTGAAAGCTAGTCAAATAATGTGCACCTTTGAACAATATGTAGCTCGATGGAAACTGACAATTATATATATGGTCGTGTGATCTCATTCTTAACATATATGAATGCTAAGTTATAGTGGCAAAGTTGCAAGACAAGTTAATGTTGCACAAAATTAGTAAACATGATACCACTAAATGATACAATAGGCACATATCGAGTATTTAAACAAGGTAAGATAAAATTGACAAGATTGCTATTTAGATTTATAGGTTATCTGCATTGGAGAGTGCATGAAATGAATAAACAAATAGCAACTGTTGTCACAATTCAGTCATGCATCTATGGGTTTTCAGTTCGTATATTGTCCTTGTTTGTTAAGGAGCAACTGACAATTTGAGATGATACTTTTAATTCTCCAAGGAGGAGCTTTGGACTTGAGCACATAAAAATCACTGATGCATCTCCTTCCACATGGACTTCCTCTGAGTAGCACACAACCAACTTCAAGGCTTCAAAAAGTGCCAGAGCTTCATTAACTTGGGGGTCCAAACTGTCCACTGGTTTGGATAATCATACAACAGGAACACCTTGATGATTTCTCACAACAATCCCAATAGCTCCCCCTAAGGATGAGGCAGCTCCATCAAAATTTATCTTCAAGTGATTTGGTTTTATTGTTTTGCCTTCAAAAACTTTCTTGCACCTAGCTTTCTATAGCTGCCACATAAATGAGAAGCAAAGGGAAACAATTCAAGAACTTTGATACTGCCCGATGCTCCTCCATTCACTAGATTATCAATTGTGGACGTTGGAGGTAGTCAAAAGTCAGGACAGCAAGAAGATTTACATACTTGTTCAATATTTTATTTTGAATTTTAAATAAATATTTTAGTAATTAGTCAAAAGTCAGGACAACAATTGAAATAGGCACAACAAAAAGAACCAGGACAAGTCAAAAAATGACTCGGGTCGAAATAATATTAAGAAATAGAACATTGGACAAGTAGACATGATCATAACTTACATATTCTATCAGCCAAAGGATGTGGGTTCCTAATGCGTCTTTCATTTTCTTCCGCAGATGATCTTTGACAATCAAAGGAGCATCGAGTTTGATAGCGAAAGTTAATGACACCTCACAGTAGGCATTTCCAATTTGTCGACCCATTACAACCTTGTCTTTATCAACACTCATGACAATTCCACTCCCGACATGCTGGTGATCCAGATCTAACAACTTTACTCTCTTGCCCTGCAGCTGATCAAAAAATAAAAGAGGATATAAGTGATGATTAACATAATAAGAAGAATATAACATATAAATTATATTAAATTTTTGAACATCATTGATCAAAGCACTTGAATAACATCTTGAATATGTAAGGTATCTGAAGTATCCTCTTGAGTACTTGCCACAGATGATTGTACAATTGGTGGTGATCCCTGAGACATATCTACTTTGCCACCCTAATACGAGGTGAGAAAATCAGATAAGTCACCTAAAAATAAAGTCTGAAAGAAGAATAAAAAAATAGGCAAAGAAGAATAAAAAAGTTTCTGAAAAATACTTGTCCCATTGATAGCAGGGTCTCGACTCTAGAAAATCGGTCTTCTAACTCTTTCACCCTATCATTCAATCTCTTATTTTTAACCTTCAACTGTTCATGTGATGTCCCCCATAAGGTAGATTGAGTTGGGTCAGTTCCTACACCCCGAACACAGCCTGATTTATCTTCACCGATAACCTGTGCATAAAAGTCATCCTTTGAGGCAAATGGGCGGAAGGTCCCTTCATCGGAAGGCTGAGATCTTTTGAGCTCTTGAAGTTTTTCCTATTAAGAAAATATATTTTCATTGTTAGGTAGCCGATGACATGATTAGAACAATGAATGGGACAAGAAAAAAAGTTACTTACAATCACACAAGCACATTCATCATTGACAGGGTTGCCATCCTTACGAGTGTGAGTAACAATAAAAATATCTGTACGATCCAAAACTAGTCCAGTCTTCTCTTCCTATGACAACATGAAACAATCCAATACGTATTATCAACATGAAACAAGTTAATTATGTATTTACAGTTGATGTACAAAAATAAAGAATGTTATGTACAAAAAAATTAAGGAAAAAACTAACCTCTGCCTTACATATATCAGCCACTGTTTGAGTGCCACCACAGTGATACCATTTTTGCTTGCCCTTATTTTCTTTGTTAACAGAACTTCTTTTCTGCAATGCATAAATTCAAACATATTAAGTTAAATAAAATTAGAAATATTGTAATTAAAAAGAAGCCTAAAATCTACTCCTTACAAGCCATTCTTGATTACACCATTGTTTCACTGCCTCTTTCCATTGCTCTGCATCAATAACATCTTTTAGGGAAAATTTCTGTTGAGAAGTTTTCAGTTTCGGATTGAAATACTCCTTGCGAAGAGTATACTTCCAATATTTCCACTTATAAGAAAGGTCTTTCATCACCCAGTCAGCATGACTATCATCAATGTCATATTTTCTCTACAAGCAAATGGAAACATGTTAAATTTATTATATTTTCTAAAATTCTAAAAAATCAAAATGAATTTGAACATCCTAACTCAACGTTACCTGTAGATAGTCCCACACATCAGCCTTGCAGGTCTTAGCCATTTTTTGCCACGTAGGAATATGAATGGGTAGTTTCTCTGTGTTTCTTGCTAAGGTCCCTAAAAATGTTCTCAAAGAGCGCCCTTCAGGTCCAACTGGTTGGCCAAGTTCATTCCATTCCACACATATCCGTTAGCCTCTTTCCATGTCATATACCTCATGACAAGAAGTGGGTCCTCTCTTCCTATGAGTTTTGGCACATCCATTTGTTTCTTTTGTACATGGTTTTTTCTTTTCTCCCATTTCTTCCCCTACATCCACTTGGTTCAGCTCAATCTTTAACTTTTCTCCCATTTCTTCCTCTCTACTCTCAATGCCAATGTCCACATTTGTGCTCACTTCCTTTTGAACAACACCAAGCAATGCAAATGATCGGATTTTCTTCTCAAACGCATCCACTTCATGATACTTGAAACACCTATCCGTAAGCTGAAAAAACATATCAAAAACTATATGAATCACAAGTCATAAAATAGACCTATTTCTTTTACTAAAGAAGATACATACTATTTTTTTGTAATCATCTTGATTGAAAACAGGCGATGCACTTTGGACAAAAAGGTAGATATAGAAGAGAACAAATATACCACATTCTTCATTGTTCCTCTGTTGCGGAACCTATGGACATTAATAGAAAGCATATAATAAGTAGTTAGAAACTACAATAAGATATCAAACATTTATGAAAAGCAATTGAATAGGATGATATCAAACCTTAGGAAGAAGAAGTGGAATAGAGTAGATTTCTTTTTCTTTCTCCACCCTGCCTTCAGCTTTAAACAATTCAACTAAAAATCTGCAAGTAGATTGCAAGTTATGTGAGAGAGTAGCTAACACTAATTTCAGCCAAACATAGTACATTTATGGTATATACCTTCTTATTTTTTGTTCCACTTTCAATGGGTCAACATTCATTAATGAATTTAGCAATAACATGCATGGTTCAGCAGATTCATTATCCTCCCCAAAGTTACATAAAATGAGGAGGTTCCAATGCCCCCTATATAAGGCATTTAACTTTAGGTATCTACTCCTCGAATCAAAATAGGTACAACAACATTAACGTATGTAAGTAACATTAATATCACTTACCAACAAACTATTGGAACAAACGTATATATCGTAGAGAAAATACGCTTGCACTTTGCCCATGAGATCACCTTTTCAGTTTGCCCTTTGACAAACGCGTTGAACCACAAACAATCAAGAAATGCACATCTTTGCACCTTCTGTTTAGGAAAATCACTCCACATGAATCTAAACATATAATGAATAATAACACGTGTTATACTTCTTTTGTACTTATAAGTAAACATCTAAGAATTCATGATGTCAAAGACCTAAGAGATATATATACTCACTCAAGGTATTGCTGAAAAATATCGGTGTCTAATTTATTTTGTGGTTCTGAAGTTGTGTAAATCTGCTGTAGATCTTTTATCCTTCTTGGATAGGGTTGAGAACTTTGACCCGGGCCCTACATACCTTTCTCCGTAGACTCATTTGAGGGAGAAGTAAATTTCAATGACCTTTTTATATGTCTACCCCTGTGTATTTCAGTCAACGTTTAGGACATTATTGACATTTAAGACAAATAAATATACATAATTAAGAGGGATATATACTCATATTTGTGGCGGTGTCAAGAAAGACAGTAGGGAAGCGTGCACAGCAGGGATGCGTTCACACCAAGACACTAATCCTGTATAGTTACAAGTAGATCACAAGGATGTCACAAGATACCATAATCCCATAATGGGTATTCACAACTTATTTAAGCTGTTTTCCAGTCGTCAAAAGGAAATGGTTTGACTAAAGCTAAATCACTAGGTCGAACTATAAATTTGATTGCTAAACCATTATGAAGCTGTAAATTTCGCAACTCAATTTGCAGATTGTATTCATTTACAGGTTAATTGACAATAGTGTGATGATTAATTCTCTTTTGGCTGTCAATGTCTGTGTGACATTTTACAAATTTCCATAGAATCTTGATAGACAGTGTGCTGAAAAGCACACAGTAATCTCTGTTATCTGCTCCTGTGAATGCATTGTGTGGCAGTTGCCATTCCTTTCAATCAACATCTTTTTTGGTAGCACTCAGCTTTATTTTTGTATGTGCCATGGAGTGCTCATATACCAAGAACATTTCACAGGCAATCCAATTTTATAACATAGTAGAGCAACCAATGCATATGAGTATGATGTAAGTATCATACCTGTCTGCACCAAAGATCAGTTTACCACTTAGCTTATTGAATTCTGCTAGCCCCGTGATAGGAAGATATAAAGAAAGGGGGTGGTGGTGGTGTTTTGACAACTTACTGATCATTCACTAACAGCTGCTCTGCTCGTCTCACTACATTGAGCACAAGGGGCTTTCCCTCCTGTAGGATCAGAATGCCATACAAATGATAGATAAGAGTCATAAGACTAACTAGATAGGAAGGTACAACATGATAGCTACAATCATCAAATTTCACAGCTGCCCATGCAGTGCGGCATCAAACACACATTTAACGTTAACTCCCCAAACTCAGTCTGTAGACTCCTGTTGGAAGGACAGTTCTCATTAACTCCAACTTGGCAGCCATCCCCACCCATGTTATGACTACATCCCTCCTACCCAAGTCTACTATCAAAAGTCTAACCCAACTGCATAAGCCTTTTGGTGGAAGGTAATTCAAAACAGAAGAAGAATTAGGTTCTGCAGTTGGAACAAATTTACCCAACATAAGATGGAAGGGTCCTCACAATGTCTTCTGATCTGAAACCAAAGCAAAATTTCCAAGGTACTGTCCCTGAGAGGGTGGCTGAACTCATCACAAATAAATGTTGGAATGTGCAGAAAGTGAAAGATCTATTTGATCAGAGGGTGGTCGATCTCATTCTCACCATTCCCCTTCTTCAGTACCCTAAGCCAAATGGTGACTACTTGAGGTGGAAAAGTACTGAGCATGGAAACTTTAGCATGAAATCAGCATATATGTACCTAAGTGAGAGGAACCTTTTCCTCTCTCCTTCAAATTCTGCATTATGCACAGCTAGTGTCTTAGACCACTCCCTCTGGCTGGAAAACAAGACTCAGTATCCCATACCAGTACAGAAGGCTGGATTTAGACCCTTTGCTGGTGGAAGCCTTTGCCTTCAAAGCTGTTTTTTTTCATTTGGCTACATCCTACAAGTGTCATTCTTTATGGGCTGGTAGTGAGGAACTAGGCCTGCTGACCATTCTTTATGGATTGTATGCATAGACAGTTGTGTACAAAGAGAGCACCTGCATCAATAGGGCTTATGTTACAGCTACCATAACTACAACACAATTCCTAGTAAATGATATTAAAAGCACAAGACAACTTATACATAAAATCAGAAATCTGGAACTAAAGGATTCATTGCTTATTTAGTTATGTGCCATGAAGATATTCCTTTATGTTTCCCAGACATGGTAAAAAAATGTAGTTGATAAGGAGATACAATGGAAAGATGGTTGGCTTAAAACCCATATGGATCGGCTGATTGCATTAAATTTCTGCAGTCAACGCATACCTGAAACACTTAACAATTACCTGTCTAATGCATGTTGTGACTACAGTATCACTCTCATTCAGTTTTCTGACTGGCAGCCTGCATCCCCCTTTAAGACAGTGCCAAGTATGTGGCCAAGGAAACTGGACAACTAACATCCAACAAACAAATTGTACAAAATCCCAGAGTCTCAAATTAATGTTAGCTTTCCAATCATTCCTTCAAAATTCTTCCCTACCTTGTGGGTCTAGAACAGCCTTATTGTCCAACCAGAGGGGACAGAACATTAGAAACAAACATTAAATGGGCACATGTATGAGAAATCTAATGAAAGAGACAACCTTCTCAATAACCAAAGCCAGTCAAGCGTAATGTTAAACTCAACCAAATAGCTTTACAAAAAATGACAGTGGCTGTAATTTTCTCTTTACAATGTGATTTCTATCCCTTCAACATCATCTCTTACCCAACAAACATTAACATCGCTATCATCATTATCATTATCAATATTGTCATTATCACTATTGAGCACATGAGTTGGTTCAATGTCCAAAACATTCCCTTTCTGAGTACTTTCTCCACCAAGCATGTCAAAAAAGTCTCTTGGTGCCGTCTTTCGAACAATGTGCCACCCGCTCTCTTTAGGATCTTCAACATACCAAACTTGCTCCACCTGTGAAGCAAAGACAAATGGCTCCGTAGTTCTTAATCTTGCCGAAAGATTAACTAGCGTGAAGTTTCTATCTTGCTTGACTCCTCGATTGACATCAACCCAATCACAATGAAATAGCAAGATCTTCATCTCTCCATAGTAATCTAATTGTATGATGTCCTTTAACACACCATAATATGTAACTTCTCTATAAACAGGTTTCTTGTCCTTTGAACTAGAAAAACTTGAAGTTTTGGCACTTAATACAACCCCACTATTTTGAGTGACACGACGCCTTTCAATGTCTTGGATATGAAATCGAAAACCGTTCACTATGCATGCATCATATCTTTTGACTGTATTAAGTGGCCCATCTTTCAGCCAACGGAGTTTTGATGACATTGACTCTTGTTGCTGCTCTTGGATCCCATGCACCTAATAACCAATATCTAAAGGTTAGTTTTATTAAATAAGACACACATGAACACTTTATAAGGTAGCTTACATGGCGCTTCAACCATGATGGAAATTCAGACATATGGAGACGTTCTATCTCCCTCTCTTGCATCCTAGGGTATTTCCTTTAAACTTCTGCAAGGTGCATACTGCATACCAATAACGATTTTTATGTAAGGCCTTAAAAATATATAAGACAAATATTTCTCATATAACACAACTTACTTTATATATGGGACAATTGCAGTGCAATTAAACAACACGTATCGATGTGCTTGAAGTATCTCCTCAGGTAACATGGTCTTGTTAATGCCAATTCCTAATGGACGACTTGATTCTGAAAATATTTTCCATCCTTTTTCAACTATAATTGAATTGCTATCATCATTTCGTACTGGTCTGTTCAACCATGTCTCCACATCATCATCAAGGTATCTTAATGCAAAGATAATAGTTTCTTCTGCTAAATACCCTTCAGCAATTGATCCTTCCGGACAAGCCCTATTGCGTACGTAAGATTTCAACCTTGCTAAGTACCTACAATAATAATTGATGTTAGGTCATATCACAAGAAGAAATAAATCAATTATTATAGTGTTTTCGTTTAAAGTATGGTAGATAAAAATACCTCTCAATAGGATACATCCACTTATAATATACAAGACCACCAAGTCTAGCTTCTTCAGCCACATGAATGATTAGGTGAATCATAATGTCAAAGAAGCTAGGAGGAAAAATCATCTCCAAGCGACATAGCACACCTACAATATGTTCCGCAAGACGGTAGAAGTCACCTCCTGAAGAAGTCTTGGAACACAATTGTAAGAAGAATTCAGATATCTCAACAAGTATATCTGATACTTCTTTCTGTGTGATCCCGCGAAGTGCTATAGGTAGCAATTGTTGCATAATGACATGATAGTCATGACTCTTTAAACCCCAAATCTTTTTATCCTTAGTGTCAAACCGTCTTCTGATATTGGATGAGTATCCATCTGGAACTTTTACATTCTTAAAAAGATCATAGAATATATCTTTTTCTGCTTTAGTCAGTGTGAATTGTGCAGATGGCAGAATTTTCTTATTCGGGCCTATTTCTTGTGGATGCAAGGATGCTCGGATACCAATAATCTGTAAGTCTTGACGAGCTTTCAAACCATCTTTATTTTTTCCCTCAATTCCTAAAAGTGTCCTAATAATGTTTTCACATACATTTTTCTCGATGTGCATCACATCAAGATTATGACGCATCAACAAAGAATTCCAATATGGTAAAGTGAAGAAAATGCTACGCTTTTTCCAACCCAAATGTTTGGCAGATTCAACAGGGCCTGCACTCCTTTTTCTTTTGTTCCCTTTCTTTTGGATTGGCCTTTTGCCTAATTTGAAACGGAAGTCTTTTAATTGCTCCAACACCTCGATCCCAGACAATGTTGTAGGTCTATCTCTCCACTCTTGTTCACCATCAAATTGACGAGCCATCTTTCAAAATTTATGATCTTGCTTCAGCCATCTGCGGTGACCAAGATAACAATGCTTTCCACTAGCATCCAACCATTTAGAACATGTGTCCACATTACATGAAGGGCAAGCTAATTGACCCTTAGTACTCCAACCTGACATGTATGCATATGCTGGAAAATCATTAATTGTCCATAGTAATGCTGCATGCATACTGAACATCTGACTCTTTGAAGCATCAAAAGTATCAACGCCATGCCATAAAGTCTACAACTCTTCTATTAATGGTTGTAAGTATACAACAATTTCATTACCTGGCCCTTTTGGACCAGAAATAAGCAATGATAATATGAAATTTGATCTTTTCATGCATTCCCAATGTGGCAAGTTATATGGCACTAGCACAACAGGCCAAGTACTATGATTGATATTCATACTTTGAAAAAGATTAAAGCCATCAGTTGCTAGGCCAAGACGAACATTTCGAGCATCAATTCCAAAGTTATCAATAGCATCCAAACACTTCCAAGAAGGTGAATCAGCTGGATGCCTTAAGATGCCATCCTCTACACGTTTTTCCTCATGCCATCTCATATTTGCAGAAGTTCGAGAGCACATATACATCCTTTGGAGTCTAGGGATCAATGGAAAGTAACGAAGAACTTTCTTTGTCACATTTTTTCTCTCTTCATCTTCATCATTGACTTCATTACCTTTCCACCTATATTCCCCACATTTAGGGCAATGCTGAAGATCTATATTATCCTTCCAAAATAAAATACAATCATTAGGACATGAGTCAATTTTACGATATCCATAACCCAATTCACTGACAAGCTTCTTTGTTTCAAAGAACGAACTTGGCAACACCTCCCCTTCTGGAAGCACCTCTTTAAGTAACTTCAGTAACATGTCAAATGACTTCTGACTCCAACCACCCATGCACTTAATGTTAAATAGTCTAATGATGAAAGAAAGCCTGTTGAACTTCTTACATCCTGCATACAAAGGTTCATCAGCTTCTACAAGTAATTTATAGAATTTCTTAGCTTTCTCATCAAGTTTTGTTGTGCCATAATTTGACCCACTATCTTCTTGAACAGTTAAATTTGGAGGTCCAAATGCATCAACTAACATTTCCTGCATACATCCATCATGAATGATATTTGCTTTTAGATCATTAAGATTGTCCATCCTTGAGTGAGATCCTATACTATGAAATTTCCAAAAATCTTTATCTTCCATAACTCTATTAAAATATAGGTGCTCTCTAATTGTTGCTTTGTTCCATTTTTTAATGCATGTGCACTTAGTGCATGGACATTTAACCACACCATCATTGGGTACATCTCTATATGCAAACTCAATAAATTGATCTACCCCGTCATAGTATTCTTTCATGTTCCTATAACATTAGACATGTCAAGAAAATTAAATTGTTAATTACAATACATCTGTGAAAGCAAAGTCAATAAATCAATCTACTCTTACCTAGGCTTGTCCATCCAACTCCAATCCATATTTATCTTCTAAATTTACTAAATTTGACTATCTACCTGCCAATTAAAACAATATAAGCAATGTGAATAAAATTTGATAAAATAGCTACAAATGCCTAAATCTCATATAAAAGAGGAATATCATCTACACAAAGTGGAGATCGACACATTGTGAACACACAAAAGAAAAGGATAATAAGGAAATCGGTCTTCAGCTTATCATATCTTTTAATAACCTTATTTCCAAAACAGAAGACATCTATTTCTTAGACTGTTTCATAAATATATCATGTCTGTAACATACATATATATATGGGCATTCTACTGTGAAGGGCCTATTTGTTACACTTGCTGAAATGTCTCAGGACAATTGAGTTATTCTCCTTTTGGTCTGATTTTACACACTGTATCCAACAATCAAACTAAAAAATGAGTTAACCCTTTGGGTGGATTTTATGCCCTAGATCCATTGATGAAGCTAAGACGTTAGCCCTCTGGGTGGAGGAGGAGGAGGAGGAGGATCCGCCACCATGAGAGGAAGAAAGGGTGGTGGAAGAAAGGAGAGAGAGGGAGCTGCATCTGTTTCAGAGGGTGGCTTGGGACAACAAACGCAGGGATTGATCTCATGGCTGGATGCTGGCGACAATGCGAATGCAGCCTTACAGCAAGAGGGGGATGCTCGTCCGTGATGGGGTCCCGTCGAGATCTTCGCCGCCGACAGGAGGGGGTCCGCCAAGCGCCGAGCACCAACTTCGTCGCCGACAAGAGAGGACCCACTGAGAGCTTTGTCACCGACAGGAGGGAGCCCACCAAGCACCGAGCACCACCTTCGTCGCTGACAGGAGGGGGCCCGCCGAACCTAGCTTCGTTGCCGACTGGAGGGGACCACCGACAGGAGGGGACCCGCCGATCCCAGCTTCGCTGTGCACAGTACACAGACGGGTTTGGAGGGGTTGTGGGCTCTAGAGATTTTGGGGAGGGAGAGGTAGAATACGGTGGGACATTTGGGGGTTTGTGGGTGTGGGGATTTGGGGGAAATCCCGCCAGAGGCTTTCGTTTTGCCGCCCAAGACAAAAGAAGTGTTTTTCCTACGTCTTAGTCCTATGACTTTACGTTATTACTTACTATTTTTCAAAGTAGTATGTAAAAAGTTGGCGTCATCTACGACTTTATTAGCAATATAATAAAAGATTAGTTCTTTGTAAAAAAACGTAGGTAAATAGACATCCACACCTTCCAATACCTTTAGTGTAGGTAAGAGTGGTAGGTATAGATCTACTTTCTTGTAGTGGGTTAACCCTTGTTGGGTTAAAATGGGAATGTACAAACCTACTCTTGAGTTACCCCTGAGTTTACCCCCTTTCTTCCATTGGTCCACCCTCCTCCAGCCTTGCTAGGGCTCGAACGGCCACATCATTGGTGTTGCTAGAGGGGTTGCTCGTGGTCGGCGCCACTGTAGAGAAAAAGGCAAGCTTGTTGTTGTCCTCCCGCCCTTCGGGAACCCTCCCTTAGTCCACCCTCTCCCATAGCTAGGGTTGCTCGTGGCCGGTGCTACTGGAGAGGGAAAGGGAAGCTCATTGTCGTCGTCCCACCCTTCATCCTCCCTCTTTGACAGTCGGGGTTGGTCATGGCCGGTGCTGCTGAAGGAGGGAAGCTCGTGGCCAGCACGCCTTGTTGTAGAGGGAAGCTCGTGGCCGACGTCGCTGCGTACTTGATCGAGGGAAAACTCATTGCCGGTGTCGCTGCCTGATCTGTGGAAGTTTGTGGCCAACATCGCTGCCCTATCTCAGCATAAAATTCCACCAGTTACCTAGTGACCACAGGTCTCTGCAAAGGTGTGCAGGATCCCCGATTGAAATTTCAGCAAAGGTGTGCAGGATCCTTGATTGAAATTTATCCGAGAAATTTTGAGTGCGATTTGTTCTTTTTCTTTTCTCGGATAATTTTTAGTAAGTGCGATTTGTTTTATCCGAGAAATTTTGGATTTATTTTCCTATTTGTTTGGATGGAGATGGACACAAATTAGAGATTTTCTGTAGATTTTGTCATCTTTTTGCTTGCAAAGAAAGATGTAAAGTATTGATTTATGGGGTTTCTTTTCTTTTCCTTTTGTATGATTGGCGTGTGTATGCTTACTTAGAGATTATGTCTGTGCATGTTTATGATTTTTTGTGGATGTGAATTTTGGAGGATAATGGTGGAGATGGAAAAGGATTTTGTGCATGAGTAATATTTCATGCGGTGTACATCTCTCTCTCTCTCTCTCTCTCTCTCTCTCTCTCTCTCTCTCTCTCTCTCTCTCTCTCTCTCTCTCTCTCTCTCTCTCTCTCTCTCTCTCTCTCTCTCTCTCTCTCTCTCTCTCTCTGAGAGATCAAATTCTATACTGATGTAAGAAAATTGTATACTTAGAATAGGGGATGCAGATGAGTCCCTCTCTCTCTTGAGTGTGGTCTAGCTCCCATCGCATTGAGGAGTGTGGATTTGAAACATGTTCTTACTACTGCTCTCTCACTGGCTACATATATAAATTTACAATTTAAAACTTTTTTACAAAGTCATTATTGGCTTTTTTTCCAGTATTTTTTTTTATTAATTGATATAAATTATGTCTGATATATAATATATGATTAAGCTACATTATGGAAGGTATTGTAAAAAAGTCATCGGGCATGATGAAGAGTTTTGGATGAGTCCTAGTGATTTTAAAACTGAGAGTTTTATATGGATTAGGGATTATGCAAATATTATTGAATTGAAGATTATTGCTTCTGATTTGATGAAGTAGGATACATAACATGATTTGAAAGTTTAAAATAGTGCGTGCAGTCAAACCTCATACACTGTAGCAAACCGCAATAAATGTCCGACAGTGCAGCACCGGGTGCATTACATTGTTTTGAGATCAATAATTGCCTGGTCAATTTGGGCCTTCCGACCATGCCATGGGATAGAGAAGCAGGCAGCCGTCAAAGATCTGTCCTCACTATGAGTGAAGAAGGGGAAGCTATACTAGTCGACGAGTTTCCCAGATACTTGTCTGTGATCCAAACTAGAGTAATAGTTGAGAGGAGATGCTTTCCACACAGACCTACCAAAATCACAGTAGCAGAGCAGGTGGTTAACAGATTCTGATTCTTAAAAACAGATTTGAGAAGAAGCATCAGTATATGGCATCCTTTAGTCATAAGGGACCTTGTCAACTAGTATAGTTTAAAAAGAACAAAGAAAAAGGACCTTCTACTAGGCATTTCCATAAAATTCTAAGAAATCTTAACAGGCACCAGGTTCTATAATCAGGATATGAGGTGAATAAGCCTTCTCATCGTCTATCAAAGGCCACACCAGACGATCACCCTTTTCATCGAAAAGGTGTACTTACCGTAATACCCCTATTGTTGCAGGGCTGGGCAATCCAGCAAGTATACTTTTTTATGAATTTGTTTAGGTTGGAATCCTAACATCCCACATGTCCATATAATCTCCCCAATGTGATGATCTAAAAAAATTCAAAAAAATTCAAAACGATTATTGAGCTCGGCCCATTAAAATTTTTTACCATTCATTTGATGTCTTACTGTTTATTGGGGCCCTGTTTTTTATTTTTTTAAAATTTTTAAGTCATAGATCAGCCTATATAGATATATGAGACATGTGGATCTTAACGTTAAAAAAAACCAAAAAGAAAATAAAATTGCAGAAGCATTGCAACAAATATAACTCTTTCATCTCGGGGGAGGGCCGGGAGGCAATATGATCTGACATACGGGTTGAGCAGATTCGACCTCAATTTTTTTTTTGAAAGTAGATAATAGTACTACATTTTTATAAAAATAAGAAGAGAGCAGATTCCACTTGAAATACCTCAAATATCGGATGCTCATTTCACCATTGTTTCTAAATGAGCTGATTAACCCATAAGGGTGGATGTCCGGCATACCAGAGGCTCAGTTTAGAAGCCAATACAATGAGGTATTTATTTCTTCTCCCATATATTCATAGAATAACCATTTTATATGGATTTGATGCACATATATGAAACTTCATCTCTCAACCTCAGCATTGCTGCCCCTGCAAGTGAACCTCTCTCCGAAGTTTGAACTTCCAAAAGGAGATAGCTTTCAGGTATTTTGCTTTTAATATAGTAGCCCAAACGAATGTATCATCTTGTAAGACCTTCCAGATGAGCTTCATAAAAAAATTCCACATCTCTTATATCAAGACCCCTTTACTCATGTTTTTTAACCGGAAAATGGTATAATAATATTACTTTTTGAAACCAAACATAACACAGACCACAAGGGGACAAAAATGCCCCTGTTTTAGTACAACGGGTTAGCCACTTAAAATTTAAAATTCTATATCCTTTTTGTCTTTTTGTATCTTATCTCAAATTTGGCGTCATGGAGTGTTACTATACTAGTTTACATTTTAATCATGCATATCTGATATCTTATATCATTGTACTTCTTTCTACTTTGGAAAAGCTATGAAGGTAATAACACTTTTGGTTATGCAGTTGCCAGCTTGTTACCCTTTTTGCATCGTCGGCTTCTTCTTAATTGTCAAGAACCTGTTTTACTTACCACAAGCTAACACAAGTGCAAAGGAGGGGGGCCGGGGGCATCAAAAGTTTTATGAAAGATTCCTTTGTATTATTGTGTATATGTTGTTTTATTAGTTATGAAAGAGCTTGTACCAACTGATGCTATTCTTTGGTTGACATGAGATTCCCCCCATACTCATAAGACAGACGAGGGCTTAGCAAATAACCCTCCAAAGAATTTGAGGGGTTTTAGCAAATAGCCATCCAAGAATTTTGTATGTGCCGAATATATCCTATAAAATTCAGGAATTTGATCAGCAGTCCAAAGTTGCTCCATCAGTTTAATTCCCGGTCCACTCTCAACGTTTCAAAATATTAGATTCGCCTCCCAACAATTTCTTCACTTCCGGTCCAAAAGGAAAGGTTGCTTTAACCCACTTAACGTGAAGAGCCTCAACTGACTAGCTTGCCCTCAAAAGTGTAGAAGTTAAATTTTCAGTCCATTTAAAGTTAACTTCCGGTCCAGTAAATTTCCTGTCCAGTAGATCTAACATCTAAAAAATATAACTTCCGGTTTATTATATTTCAACTGTAAACACGAAGCATGATCAGTGCACCCGTGTTGATGTGAATGTATCGATTTGGAAGCTTTTTAACCTTGACAAGAGGGCCTTTGATGGTGTAATGAAAAGGTCTTTTACGTAGTTGATCGGGTAATGGAGTTTCTCAGTTACATAAGTTCTTACGCTAATAACAGGATGGATGCTCGTCACTTAAGAACAGGATCTTATTGCTCGTTGCCGCCGTAACAAGGGTTTGGGGGAGGGATGGGTAACGGGAGGGGAGAGGCTTCTCGGGGTTCTCAGGCGGGCAACAAGCACAGGATATTTTGGGGATTTTAGGTCTCCTAAACGGCCCTAAACAACAGCAGTTAACAGAATAGATATAATATTAAAAATCTCTACTTTTGGACATAAACTTAAGTTTTTCGGTCAATGGACCAAAAATTAAATTTGACCTATTTTTTGGACCGCAGATTAAGAAAACCTATAAAATTTATATATGCCAACAATCTTCTATTTAATCATTGTACCCCTAAAATTTTTACCGATTGGCAACAAATCTCATATTATATATATATATATATATATATATTCAAGTATGCGACTGTTAGGGGTACAATGATTAAAAAAATATACGGTTTTGCTACACCGTATGTATTACTTTGATACCTTCTCCATGTTAAAAAAATAGCATTTATTAAAAAAAATTAAATATTCAAGTATCCCTCTTAAGATTGATTCCATCTCTTGGACTTTATTTTCACCTATGCGATTGAGTTCAATCATGAAACTCAATCTTAGCCATGCATTAGATATTTGCAAATTTTAATTTCAAAAAATTATAAATAATTGATCAAAAAATATGAAATTAGTGAAATTATCTTTAGGGTTGTTCTCATCCATTGAGATTTTAATATTCATCACAAACTTGCTCGCACAAAATTAGACGGCTACAATCAATCCGGATACGATCCGATCGTAAAATTAAAGCTTCAAAAGGTGAAAATTGTCTTAAAAAGATAATTGAATATTTAAAAATATATGATGTCTATTTTTTAATGTGGAAAAGAAGTTAAATGTAGCGTACGATTTGGCCGAACACTGGTCAAAACTACATCATAGCACTTATATATATATGTATATAGTCTCAGTACTCTCTTCTTTTTATGTTAAAAATAAAAATAAAAATTATCAAAAAATTTAAATATTAAATTAAGTTCTTTAGGGTTGTTCCAATTCTTATAGCTTTAATTTTCACCATCTTACTGTGAAAGAATCGTTCGAACAGGCACACAAATTTATTAAAATTTTTAATAAATAGAAACTTATTCACAATAAACCTTAGGATTGATCCTGTCCTTTAGAATTTTAATTTTGATCCTTCAGTACTCAATTGGACAATTATGATTGGTGAAAATTAAATCTTAGGAGGTATTTGTATTCTCAAAATTTTCCTAAAAAGTAAAAAATTACGAAAAAATTTTCACGTAGAATAAAATATCTCAGAAAGTATTTTCTTGCAAAATAAAAACACATGTTTGCTAATCTCATTGAGAGCTTGGAATTCCCACACGAGAATCTTACGTTGAGAGAGAGAGAGAGAGAAAGAGAGTGGTTAATACTTTTCGTGGAAATATTTCCCGACAGGGAGGGGTGGAAAAATAGATCTAAAAAAAAAAAATATTATGAGAATATGAAAAATATTTTTCCAACTAACTTTTACTGGCGTCTGCAAAACATGTGAAAGTTAGTTGAAAAAATATTTTATGAAAAATTTTGTGTGAACACAAACACCCCTAAGAGATGGGGACAAGTTTAAGGAAGGGTAATTGAATGTTTTAAATTTTTAATAACTTTTACTTTTTAACATAGAGAGGAAGGAGCGTGTAATATGTAAAGAAAAACTTATACTGTCAAATTTACCATCACTACACATTGAGATTTATTTTAGAAGAGTAAAACTAATTTTTTTTTATAGCCCTACGTCTTACATGCTCATATAATCAAGCCCACCTAAAATAATATATCTTTTAAAAATTAAAAACACTGGTGGCAACCAATGCTACATTGATTGCAGATGCACCAAGTATTACTCATTTTAGAATGTGGATAAAGCTATCAAAAAGCCAACATGGGGTGAGGAGGTCATGGATTTTAATCCAAAATCTAGTGATTGTGCAAACAAGAGAGAATTATTTTAAGGGGAAATTTAAATGTCAGATTATATTTCTCTTCATTATAGAAAGTTTTACATATGAGTAATATTTTCTGCAATGCTCCTACATGTTGCGTGCAGGGACATTACAGTAGGTAAATATTTTTTTGATTTTCTTTTTTTATGTCGGTCTCGAGGTATCCTAGATATATGTACAGTGTAATATTCGATCCGACGTTTTAAAAACTTTTAAAAAATCAAAAATTAATATTCGGTTCAACTCATTAAAGACATTTTTCACTGTTCATTAAAATAGATTTTTGTTTTTTTAATTTTTTTAGAGAAGTCTGTTTGGGCATTGTAGTGTACAGACAAATAAGGAACTTTGGGACCAACTTAAAAAATAAAATAAAAAACTTTTATCTATTGCTGCAGCATATCCTTACATATACATATAGATCACATAGGATCTTTTTTGCGTGTATAAGATTCGAAGGGAACACTGCCCCCATTTCTCGCCGCGGCACCATTGCTGGGCGCCCGGCGGAAATCTCGCCGTTCATCGGCGGCCCCCTCGCCTCGGGGCGGCCTTGGGTGGGGGAGCTACACCTGGGAACTCCCCCCCCCAGGTCTTCTTCTCCCCCTCCGGTTTCCACCTCCTCCTTTCTTGGTTCTTTTTGTTTCTTCTCCAGCAGTGCCTTTCCACCCATCTCCCCACCATTCTGCCCTCCTATCCATGTTTACCCCACCTCTTTTGCTTAGTTTAGGTGTCTTTTTGTCCCCCGTTGGAGGGTTTCTCCGGTGTTAACCGTCTTCCACGAGCTTTAGGCCCGTCGGCATCGTACCTTGCCGCCTTTTCTTCTACCTCCCCACCCCCGATGCTGTGCTGCATCTGTTCGCCTCAGTTTGAGCCTATTCCACGATTTCAGGCAGCAGCACGAGAGTTTTTAAGGCGTCTGCTTTGACTACGAGAAGATTTGCTCCGTGGATTTTGATACGTTGGGTGCTGGAGATTTCTGGGCGTCATCCATATGCTCATGTCGACATGCGTTTCGGGGACCTGCCTATCCTACACTCTAGTGGTGCAGCCTTTTCTGGTGACTTCGTGCTGGAGCTTCCGAGGAGGCCTCCCCTCCTCTCTGATCAAACTTCGCCCTCCCCGACAGCTGATGGTCTCCTACTCGACCAACGGTTGGTGGCTCCTAATTGCTTTAGTATTTTTCTTTTTGGTCCGAGTGCTTGGCTAGAGGTGTTCACGGTTTGGTTTGGTTTGATTTGAGGATAAAATTTTAAAAATCAAACCAAATCGAAGTAGAGAGTCAAACCAAACCAAATCAAACCAAACCGTAATAGTTTGAAACCGAATCAAACCAAACTGAAATAATTCGGTTTGGTTTGCGGTTTGGGCCTTATAATGGGCCACTATGATTAAATAATTTATTTCAACATTATTATTTTTTAAATAATTATTAAAAATATTATTTAAAAAATATTTGGAGATTTAAGTCACGAAATAGACTATTATAGTTAAACATCTTATTTTATTAAGGACTTAACATCTTTTTTTATAATGGGTCACTATGATTAAATAATTTACTTCAACATTATTATTTTTTAAATAGTTATTAAAAATATTATTTAAAAAATATTTAGAGGTTTAAGTCACGAAATGGACTATTATAGTTAAACATCTTATTTTATTAAGGACTTAACATCTTTTTTTGTACAAGATTACGATCTAAAAAATATTATTTGAAAATAATTTAAAATTTTATATCTTATAATTTACATAAACTCACACTTAATCTAAGAATTTAATATTTATATTACACCCTTTTAACGTAATTCGGTTTATTCGGGTTGGTTTGGTTTATGAACGAGAAAAACCAAATCAAACTAAATTTCTTAATTCGGTTTGGTTTCAAACCAAACCAAAAATTTCAAAAATTCAAACCGAACCAAACCGAACCGAATTAACCGGTTTGGTTTGATTTTTCGGTTTGAACCGAACAGTGAACACTCCTATGCTTCGCCATTTTCTAGTGCTGCACTGTTGGTCTTCTACCCCACCACCCACTGTATGGTGTGCCTTCTTTGCTTGACGTACTTTTCTTCTCACTGTAGGACGTGCCTTCCCTGTACGGCGGGCCCTCATGTTTGTCGTACTATCCTTTTCTATTTAATTGAAGAGTGCGGTAGTTCTCGGTACGTGTTTAGACTAAATTCAGAACATATAGAAGGAAGTAAGGAGCCTTTCATTAAATTTTTTTTTCGAGAATAGAAAAAATGTTTTATAAAAAGTTTTTTTTTAAAAATATTTTTCTCTTTTTACTAATTAAATTCAGTCTAAATTTAAATGTAGAGGATCTACTCTTAATTGAATGGAAGCTTTATATTAAAAAAATTTCCGAAGGGATCGTTATAAACAAAATAGACTTAAGAGGGACTGGAGAGAGAGAGGGAGAGATGGGTTTCTGGGATTACCTCCAGTTGGCGATGGCAAGGCTCAAGCGGCGCTCACCAGGACCGGACTACTCCAAGGATGCCTGCCAGACGTCGGGCGACACCCTCGCCTCCCCCACCGGCACCATCGGCGTCGCCGGAGTCGAGGCGGCGCGCCACTCGCTACAATCGGCGGCCGCCGGCGCGGGGCGACTAGCGACTGACGCCTACCGCAGCGCGCAGACCTACGCCTCGCAGGCCGCCGGCGAGGCGGACCGCGCCGCCCGATGGATCGCGGAGCGGGTGCCCGAGCCGGAGCAGCGAGAGCAGATGTTGCGGGTGCTGAAGGAGGTGGGGATCACCGCTGCGGACGTTGCCATCAGCGAGAGCGTCCGCTGCGTCCCCGGTAGGTCTCCATCTACAACACCAGCACAACTTGTTCGTGATCTATTCCACCCCCACAAACCCCATGCTAAGCATGATCGCGTGCGTTGCTGGCGTCGCAGGGGGGCCCCCGCTGTATCGTTCCATTAAGAAAGGGGTGGCGGAGATCGCCAAGATCCAGGGGGAGGCGGTTGCGGAGAAGGCGAGCTCGAGCCCTCCGGAGGCCGACGGCGGCACCGAGGTAGCCGCCGCAGAGGGAGGTCTGAGATCGCAGAGGCTTCCGGCGGCGCCAGGTGGCACGTCGGCGGTCCGACGATCGAGGATGTGATGGGGCCCCGGGGTTTCCCACGCGGGATGGATTGCTTGTGCGCTGGAGGGCTTGAAACAGGGATTGAGCAAGATGAGCAATTTTGTTTCATTTCGTGACCTACGTACATATTGGCATACTTTCCTTTAGTCTCAATTTATTTGCATAATAGGTTATCCTGAATAGTTTTTCTAATAGTTTTATGATACTCATGCGAAATAAAAAAGATAAATAATTCTTAAGTCTAAGATCGAATTGTTTATTTTCTTTATTCTCCGAATAAGTTATCCTACACCTGTATAAGTCATTTCGCTTGTCAAAATTAAATTAAACTTATTTTTTCCTTATTCTCATTCTCTCTTGTTCTTTTCTTATTCTCTCATCAAAGTGGTGCTTAAGATTTTTTTGCATATATATACTCCTTAAATAGACCGTATTTACATGGACTCTTATATTAACATCAATATTCTTAAAATCTTTAAAAAGTTGCACTTATAATCTTCAATATAATAATTTTGCATAAATACTCTTAAATTTATTAATATTTTACATATATATTTATCAATTCATTAAAATTTTGTATTATGTACTCCGACATTTTAGATGATATTATCATTTATGTAATGTTTTTGATATATTTCGTTGAGATTTACTTAAGTTTGATGAGAGGAATATAAATATAATATTTTGAAGATTTCAAAGATATTAATAGTAACATGTGCGAATTGAGAGTATACATATAAATACAGTATATTTAAGAAATGTATATGAAAAAAAAACCCTTACCTACGGATTTTGTGTATATGTGTCTGGAAACACTGGCAAGGAAGAGTGTGCTAAACTGATCTTCTTGATACCGAACTGATCTTGGGAATGATTATTAGTATATAATAAGGTTACGAAGTGATCATGTGGTTTTCGAAACTGCGACTAGAATTTAAGAATTTATATGTTTGTATTATATATATCTGATTTCAAATATAGTGTTGTAAATCGTGTAGGACACTTTTCAAGAAAAGTTGTACTCGTACACTCGTGGTCACATTACCGTTTATTTTGTTTTTTTGGTCGAAGTGGCTTAGTGGTTACAAGCCAAGTATCCAAGTTCGAAGAGTTGAGTTCGACTCCGCCTAAAATCACAAAATATCCGTCCAACTGGGTGATTTTTCTACTCAAGAGGAGAGTGATTTTTCGTTCAATAGGAGAGCGAGCAATTGCGTGGCACGATCTCCACCTGCACACAACGCGGGCGGAATCGATGTCGCGACCTCCCAGCCGTGGGAGGGACGAACCACTCCACTACACGCGCGGGTTCACGTTACCGTCTATTCTAACAGAATATGCCTAAAGATTCAGAGATTTTGCAATATATATATATATATACACATTTTGATCAAAACAATTTGACCACAATCTTTTTGAAGATGTTGAGAGCATTTGCAATAATATGTAAGACTTAAGAGCGGGGATGGCAGGTTGCTCTCTCTGGCGATGCTAAGCCTACCCCCCAGCGAATTGAGAGCAACATACATGAACTATGTTGGGGCCAAAGAGGCATCGTAAGAAGTTAGAGGCTTTTTTCATTAAACAATGGCACCAACGAAGAAGGCAGTGGTAACGAAGAAGTCATTGGTGGTGGCCTCAGAGCTCACTATTGCTGGTGGCATTTGCGGAGATGCGAACAGGCCATCGAGAAAGAAGACAAGTAGATGTATTCATCTAAGTACTCATTTACTTGCATTGAGTTTTTTAAAATGATGTTAGGTAACTAGTTTTCTTAGAAATTTTTCAAACCAGTTTCTTGATGCTTGTTTAAGACCATAAAGTGACTTTAATAGACGGCATACACAGTGCTCCTCCTGTTTGCGAAGCCCCGGAGGTAATTGCACGTAGACCTCTTCATCCAAATTTCCGTAAAGAAATGCATTATTGACATCAAGTTGGTGTATGACCCATTTTTTAATTGAAGCAATAGAGAGAAGGCATTGAACAGTAACCATCTTTGCTACGGGAGCAAATGTTTCGCCATAGTCCAGGCCTTCCATTTGAGTATAACCCTTGGCTACAAGTCGTGCTTTATACCAAGAAATGGAGCCATTGGAGTTGTATTTCAATTTATATACCCACTTACAACCTACTGCACGTTTGCCAGGTGGAAGTGTTGTGATAACCCAGGTTTTGTTGAGCTCAAGGGCACGAAGTTCATCTTGCATTGCAGGACACCATTGAGGAATTTTGCTTGCTGCAGAGTAGGATGTAGGTTCTGTGTTTGTTGTAATGGAAGATAGAAAAGCTGTGTGTGTGGGAGTAAAATGAGAATAAGTGAGTGAATGAGAAAGAGGATAGCATACCTTTGTGTTCTTTGATGTCGAAGGAGGGGCAGTAGCCGAGAAATTAGTGATGTAGTCTGTAAGATAGGGAGGAGGTCTTTTGATTTTGGTAGGGCGAGTGGGTGGTGGTATGGGTGGTGAAGGTAAAACAGGTGATGGATTTTCAGAATTTTCTGTTAGGATGGCAGGTGGTGGGGTATTGGTAATAGATGGTAAGTCATGAATGGGTTGTGGGATAACAGGAAGTTGGGTAGGAGGAAATTTATGAAAAGGCAAGATATCTTCATAGAACTTGACATCTCGGCTAGTAAATGTCTGTTGTGTATCAAGGTCCAGTAGTTTGTAGGCCTTTTGATTGGGTGGATATCCAATAAACATGCAGTGGCGTGCACGAGAGTGGAACTTGTTATGGTCTAAATGACTTGTAGAGGCGAAACAAAGACACCCAAATGTTCGAAGATTGTCAAGTGAGGGAGGCTTGTTAAAAAGCATCTCATATGGAGTTTTACCATGAAGTACAACAGTTGGATGTCGATTAATAAGATAGGTTGTTGTTAGAATGCAGTCACTCCAAAAAGAGGCAGGAAGATGAGATTGAAAAAGGAGAGACCGAGCAACATCTAAAAGATGTCTGTGTTTTCTTTCCACAATACCATTATGTTGGGAGGTTGAGACACATGAATTTTCATGAATTATTCCATGATGGGAAAGGAATTGTTGAAATTGATTATTGAAAAATTCTGACCCATTGTCAGTTCTGAAAAATGCTTGGAAACATACAAGACAAAGCTTGTAAATGAAGTGAATGTTTGTGATTTAAATCTTAACATGTAAACCCAAGTGAACCTGCTATAATCATCAACAATGGTGAGAAAAAAATAAGCTCCAGATCTGGATTCTTTAGCATAAGGACCCCACAAGTCATAATGTAACAAAGCAAAGGGTGCACTAGTACTAGAAGTGCTTTTGGAAAAAGGAAGACAGGATTGTTTCCCAAGAGGACATGTTAAACATTGAAAAGAAGATACATCATGAGAATTAAAAGAAGGTAATAAGTGTGCCAATTGCCGCTGCTTGTTCATGGATGGATGTCCTAGCCGTTGATGCCAAAGCTGAACTAGGTGTGTGTTGGTTGCAAGACAGGTATTAGGCGAAGCTGGGTACTGGTAGTACAGACCATTATCTTCAAGGCCCTGTCCAATCTCCTTCAACGTTGAGAGGTCCTGCAGTATGCAATGTGAAGGATAAAAAGTGATTGAGCAATTGGATTCTTTAGTTAAGCGACTAACAGAAAGAAGGTTAAATTTGAATGAGGGAACACGATAGACAATTGGTAGAGTAAGATGATAGTTTAGGCTAGCAGAACCAATATCCTTGACAGCAGCTTGCATTCCATTTGGCATTGTGATGTTGGTTGGTACATATGTGTTTGACAGAGGTTGAAGACGATCTGCTATAGCAGTTATGTGTGCAGAAGCCCCTGAGTCAAGTATCCAAGTTGTTGAAGGGTTTTGTGATGAAATACCAGCCATGTTCACCATGGGCTTATTGATAGCTGTAGTTCCTGCCGTAAGCAGCTTGGTGATATGTGCATATTGATCCGCAGTGGATGTAGTAGATGATGTTGCATCCCCAGATGAAGAACCAGATTTCTGAATAGATGTGGGTACTCTATTTTGAGGACGTCGCCCATACTGATGGTGTGGTGGATACCCATTTAATTTGTAGCATTGTTCCTTGTTGTGGCCAACAAAATGACAATATGTGCATCTTTGATCATTGATCTTGAAACATTGCTCTCTAGTATGACCGATAGCATGACAGTGAGAACATCATTCTCTACTCTTGTTACGCCTGTCAACAGGTCTGCCTTCGTAAGAGTCACGAATGGTATCTTCCATAGTAGTCTTAGCGAGCATTGCTGAGACTTCAGTCACAGTAGGAGTTTGGAGAAGACGATGAGACTCTTCCTGTAAAATAAGAGAATAGGCACGAGCAACCAGTGGTAATGGATCCATAAGGAGTATTTGACTCTGGACATGGGAGTATGCATCGTTCAAGCCCATGAGAAACTGCATAAGTTTCCGGCGTTGGTGAGAGAGCGAGACAGAGGCTGAGGTTTCTAGGTCATATTGTGCTAATTCATCCCAATATCCCTTGAGGGTATTGAAATATTTGGCAATAGAGTCATTGTTATGCTGAAGTGTGGCGATAGACCTTTCTAAGCTATAGATTTTGGGGCCATTGGAAGGTGAATACCTTGCCTTCAAGTCGTTCCAGACGGTGACAGCCGAATCTGCATAGAGGACAGATGAAACGAGGTCTCGAAGGATGGAGTTTAAGATCCAAGACAAAACCATATTGTTGACACGTTCCCAAGTTCCTCACAGGGGATCGCCTTCCAATGCTTCTTGGATTGCTCCATTGATGAATGAGAGCTTGTTCTTGGTTGACAGGGCCACGGTCATGGCACGTTGCCATGGGATGTAGTTGTCTCCGATTAGCAGAGCAGAGACGAGAATGGTTCCTGGGTTATCAGAAGAGTGGAGGAAGAAAGGATTATCGAGTCCATCAACCGCTGCTACCTCCATCGCAGCATTGCCGATGGAGGACGCCGGAGTTCTGGCGACGTGCTCGGCCATGGTTACTCAGAAAAAAGGAGGATCCTCACCACGCTCTGATACCATATTAGAACCAAACATAATTGAGAAAAGAGACAAGGAGCGAAATGGTGGCAATGCCACTCTATGGTAAAACAGAGCCACCGTGCCTTCTTTATATAGCCATGAGATGGTTACAAGGGGTGGCTCGTCACCAGCAGAACGTGCTGGAATGCCTGCCAATGATCAGGTGGTTAGGATATGGCAGGAGAATATTCTCTGGTACAAATGGTTAGAATAATATCATTAACATAAAGGACAAAACCAAAAAGTGATTAATAGAAGGTGCCTACTCCACTGTTTTGAGTTGGATGGCCCAATAACTTTAACACGGTATCAGAGCTAGGTTACGAACCGGGCCACACACCTATTTGTGATCTACGTGACAGAGTCTAAAATCGGCTTGCACGTGAGGGGGAGTGTTAGAATAGTCCTACATCGGAAAAAGGACAAAACCAAAAAGTGTTTAATAGAAGGTGCCTACTCTACTCATAGTCTTAAGGTTTTGAGTTGGATGGCCCAATAACTTTAACAATGTATTCATCTAAGTACTCATTTACTTGCATTGAGTTTCTTAAAATGATGTTAGGTAACTAGTTTTCTTAGAAATGGACTTAGATAACTAATCTTTTTATAATGGTGTTAGATACAATGTGAAGAACACTTCCTCCCTGGGCATGACAAATATTCTGAGCGGAACTTGTCATGCCTGGGGAGTATTTGTCACGGCCAGTATGTATTTATCAACCCTATATTTATTTGTCATGCACAATGGGTGTAGGGATGCAGATGGGTCGGATTCCGTGCAGACTCAAGGTGGATCTGGGACCATATCCATTTTGTTATCGATTTAAAAATACTATATGTTAACTGTCCTATAAGGTAGTTATCGGTCGGATAATCGGATCCTTAGTGTACCATATGTATTCGGTCATAAAAAAGTTGTATCCAATACCTTATCCACTATACATATCGATTTAGAAAGACTATCCATTAACTGACCTATAAGCAAACAATCAGTTAAATTATCATGTTATTGGTTACCATTTGCATCCCTAAATGGGTATGACAATTAACTTCTAAGGCATGACATTTTGATTTTGGGCATGACAAATGTACAGAGTTGACAAATAGACCATGGGCATGAAAAGTAGACTCTGGACATGACAAATAAACCCTGGGTATGACCAATAGACCGTGGGCATGACAAATATGTCTTGGGCATGACAAGTAGAGCCTAGGCATGGCAAGTATATTTCATTGTTACTCTGACAAGTATATAAGAAAAAATAGAACCAAGAAATGACAAAGTATAGTTTGGGCATGATAGTTGGACCATCGACATGACAAGTAAGGCCTGGGCATGACAACTGGACCCTCAGCATGATAACAGCAGCTTGGGTATGGCAAGTAGAGACTAGGCATGGCAATTGGACCCTGAGCAGGATAATTAGACATTGGGGATGTCAACTAGATTGTAGACATCATAATTAGATCCTATGCATGACATTGGACCCTAGGCATGCTAATTGGACCCTGAGCATGACAAGTAGACGTAGAGACTGGACACTACACTTGGTCTGTGGACATGATAATTAGACTCTGGACATGTTAAGTAGAGCCTGGCAACGTCAATTACATCTTGGAAATACAAAGGGAAATGCTTCTTGTACTCCCTTAAGCTAATCCCTTTACATGCTCTTATATTTCAACCACCCATCTGTTTTTAATTGATGAACTTCTTATTATAATGATCTCCGAGTATTTAATGGACAATGATGATGGAGTAACTTAATATGTTATTGATTTCTTAAACAGATATTTTAATTTTTTCCTCAAGGACCTAAAAATCTGGTCCTTAAGTTCCACATTCTATTTTTTATTTAATCAAAATGATATCTCAGGAAAGAGTCGAGTCATTGACACCGGATGATGTTGAAATTTTAGGTTTCACAAATTCCTTCTTCTATTGGGGTTATTCTTCTCAATTTAATTTGTGCAATTTCATGTCAAGTTTGTAAGAAAAGCATTGGTGCAGCCCGTTGTTTCAGGAAGTCTCCTTCGCTCATACGTGAAACAAGAGAATCATTAACTTTAGGGAATGCCTCATGCAATTGATGAGGTAGGCCCCATTTGCTGCCTATGTTAAGATTTTGACCATTCAATTCGACCGATTTTTGTTAGAAGATATAATTGCCTACCATGCAAAGAGAGATGAATTCTTCTTTGAGATACAAAGCATTTGATTCATTGGACAGGATGTTGTCCTTATTCTTGAAATGCATTATGTCGAAAAACAAGTGAATCACTATGGCACATGCACTATATTGTCCCATCTACGGGTGGAGAGTCCCTTCCTTGCGAGACGAGGCGAGGCATAGGTTTCGCCAATCGAGTTTAGTTCCATGTGAAGATGGAAACCCCTTCCTTGTGAGGTGAGGCGATACTTGATAGGAGTTTTTCCGATCGAATTTAGTTCCATCTGAGGGTGAAGAGTCCCTTTCCTATGAGGCTAGGCGAGGTTCGGTGAGGCTCGACAAGTGTATCGCCCATCGCCTGTGCGACCAGTTGAAGCTTTAGGCACCACCGGATGATTTACAACACATTCAATAAAGATAATAGCCAAGTTTACTGAAAACAAACATTGTCCATAAGAGTTCCCAAAACCGATTCAATTGTCTAGTGAAGGCATCGGGCCTCTTAGCCTTATTTAAATAAAGAATAACAAACTACGACTCATTTGGCATGGGGCGAACTACCGCCACGATAGACTTCTTTAATTGGGCATTGGTCGCTGTGAGATACGTCATTGGGCAACGTTTTGATTCCCGCGAGCTTCGACTCCTTCGGTTGGGAACTTCAGTTTCTAGTGAAAACCGGAGGGAAAGGACTTAAACCGCCCTATATACTCTCTCCTCAGGATGACATTGTAGGTAGAAGGCACATCTACCACAGTGAACTCGATCTCACAAGTAACTGCCAACGGCGGGGTTCCCAACATCATGGAGAGAATTATCTGGCCTTCGACGATTGCAGGTTAACCGTTGAAGCCATATATCGGAGTATGGACCCTCCCCTTGCCAAACAGGTTTGGCTCAAGCTACTTGAAGCAATCTAGGAACATGATGTCTAAAGAGCTCCCATTGTCGATGAAGACCCTTTTAATGCGGTATCCTGCAATGTCAGCCTTGATCACTAGGACGTCGTTGTAAGGAAACACAATACCTTGGAGGTCTTCATTGGAAAAAGTAATGGGCTCCCTGGTCAGAAGTGGGCAGTGAAAGGTGGCGACCTCCCAGGTGAGCTGTTGGGTCTCGGAGGCGTAACTTTGCATCTTCTTGTTGCTGTCCCTACTATTAGAGGCCCCCAGTAGATCACATGGATGACCTGGTCGAGAGGGGTCAGCCGATCTCGATTCACCGATGGAGGGGACTGATGGCCGTTCCTTGCTTCTTGTCTGGGATCTTGCTCTCCTCCATTGGCAATGTACCTTTTTAGGTATCCTCATTTAATGATGTCTTCAATCTCCCTCTTAAGATCATAACATTCAAATGTAAAATGACCATATTCACTATAGAAAGCGCATAACTTTTCTATTTTCTCGGCCCCGGGGACAGGCTTCATCTTCTAAGGACAGTGAACGTAGCTCTCATTTTTAATCTCTTGGAGGATGCATTCAAGCGGCATATTCATCAAGGTCTAGTTCTCCTCCCGTCGATCAGAGAATCGCTTGCGCTGTCCTTCTGCCTGATCGTGGCGCTGGTCCTTGTAGGGTTGATCGCTCTGATCACGCTCAAGTCGTCGCTTGCCTCGCCCGAAAATTTGTTGCTCTTAACTCTCGCCCTCGACTTCGGGGCACTGCTGTAAAGTTTTGCACATACGGAGCAAGTCTTCAATGTTGATGCATAAGTTGACCTTCCTGACAAAGTCGGTGAGGTCAATCGGGAGCTACTTGCTGAGCTCAAACTAGGCATGTTGACTAGTGTCTCTGGCAATGAAGTACTCGGCAGCATTAGGCACATTTATATTAGGAATTTTTAATGCTGCCTCGTAGAAGTGGGCCCAGTACTTCTGGAGACTCTCCTTCCATCGTAAGGGTGCCAATGACGCCGTCATTACGGGCATGTGTTGGCTAGCGGCAAAATTGTTTTGGAAAGAGTACCACAGCTCCTTAAAGTTGTCGTTAGATACTACCTTAAGTTGCTTGAACCACTGGCGGACGTTTCCCTCTATTGTCATTGGGAAGGCGCGACACATGATCTCATCAGGCAAGTTCAATAATGAGAATGTCCTCTCGAACATCTGCAAATTGTTGTCGGGATCCTTCGTACGATCGTAAATTTTTAGGGTCAGCATTTAGAAATGTGGCAGTAAGGGTTCCTCCTGAACCCTTCTAGTGAAGCAGAAGCTTTGGGTTCCGGGATCGTCAAGGTAAGGCCACCAATCCCGCCAAAGTAACTTCTCGACCCGCTCCTCTAACTTTTGCACTTTTCTCTCTCTCGAGGACAACAGAGAGAATGTTAGTGGGAAGCATTGCGTCTTCACCGTAGCGAGGTCGTCGACCCTGAGAATGAGGAGCTGTGGAAAGAGGTTGCATATCGTCCAAAAGGCGATTGCAAAGAAGAACTGCTGGAAGCACTGCTTCGCCACTGGTAGTGATGTGAAGCTTTAGTCCGAGGGGAGTTAAGACTTCACACACAGCTGGGTGACCCCTGAAGGGAGGATTGTCTTCTCGCCGATTGCTCAAGCGACTAACTGCGGGCATGGTTTGGTCGAAGGTCGTGGTGGGAGGAGGGCCCACATATTGGGACAAGTGGGCCACCTGCGGGGGTGGCGGAGGAGGCCTTTTGTTCTGCTGGCTCCTGGATGAGCTCACCGACATTCCTGCCATTGTGGGGCTCCTCCTTCTAGGCGGTCAACTTTAGCCTCTAGCTAATGAATTATGTCGACTATCATTAGGAGGTTGGGGTCTTGCATCACCTGATGAACATCCTCAGGGTGCCCCCTATCACCACCATTGGAGGCTTGGGCATCAGGTGGACCAGCAGTAGGTAGTGGGAGAGCTGCGTCACTAGCAACCACTTCCTTCTTTCGGGAAATCAGACTGTGGTTACCTTTGACCATGACCAGATCGTTTTTCACAGACGGCGCCAAAAGGTGATGGGCCAAAATCTCGTCCATCGTGATAAGGACCCTTCGTCTATGATCAGAGGAGCGTCACTTGGCGATCCTTGCGAAAGAGAACACCGTTAGAGGGCCCTGGCAATAGTCTGGAGGATCCCCCTCTGATACCTAAGTCAGATGGCTAGGGAAACAGGGGGAAAGCCAAGAGAGCTCAAGCTCTAGAAAGCGTACATGTACCAGTTGGACCAAGGGTCCTTATATAGTAGTCGGGTCCATGGGAAAGGTCGATTCTGGTCGGGAAATCAGATCTAAGATAATCTCGTCATGGGAAGGGGACTGTAGATGGGGAATGTTCAGATATGGGGAAGATTCTCTACTTTATGCTAATCTGTTCAAGATTTGAGGGAACTTCCTTGAGGGGCAGGACCCTTGACTAGGTAAGTTTCCAATTTAGCCTCGGTCTCTTTGGGAAAGGTAGAGATTTTTTGACGCAGGTTGAGTCATGCCCAAAGTAGAGGTCTTCGTCCGATTGGGGAGGCTTGAGTGCCCCGTCAGGAGACGAACTCGGACCTCTTGTCTTTGTAGTTATCTTCGTCTGGGTAAGACTTATGAGGGCCAGGATTGGCCCTTTCTTGAGTTGAGCTTGGGCCGAAGTATGGTGTAGGCGCCCCTGGCCCGCCCGTACAACACATAGGTTGCTATAAAAAATCTCTTTATTACTCACGAGCAGATAATTGGACCGGGCCATTAGACAGTTGGGCTGGAGAAAATTCTCACTCCTCAGGATACTATCTGTATCCGAATGATTTAGGAGAAGGATAAGGATACATCTTCTTTCGAGTCCGATTATCCAAGTGTCTGTCAATTTTTTGTCGCTCATCTTATCTATTGATCATGTCTTATTTAGAACTCTCATTTCTAATTGAAGTCTCCAATCACGCACCTACATAATTATATATCTTATTGTTCATACCATTCTTTCAACCTCTTCTTTCCCTCATTCATAGATGTCATGTGATTTATAATTAAAATTTTAAGAATTAATTAGAAAGAACTTATACATATGTATATTTTGAAACTAGGATTTTTTTGTTCCCTATAGAAGCGACATAAGATTAAGCTCATGTTCACATATCATATTGTCTGATAATTTAACCTTTATGTATCCCTTTTCGATAATTTTTGATAATTTTAAAGGATAAAGATATAAGAAGATAAAAATAAAGATATGAATACACATACTGCTTAAAAGATAAGGATAAAGATAGAGCCACTATTGGACTAATATGCCGTTAGGGATACAAGGTTAATAGTACTTGCTAAATTGGAAATAGAAGTGGGCAGTTGATCCTTAGGTCGAGTTAGCATTCTTCTCACCTTACATGTGAAACCATAGGTGGTCATTTCCCACATGCCACCATTGATTAAGAAACTCAGTGGGGTGCACGAGACAAGGAAAACTTGCAAGATAACGAGAACGCCGACGCCAAAGAAGGCTTTCCACTTTCCAGATTGAAAGATGGGTTGATATCCTCAATTTCTTTTTTTCGACATTTTATAATATTTAGTTTTTATTTTTGGGACTTCATTCTCACTTAAAATGAAGAATGAGTTCACTTAAATGTCATTTTTAACCCTTTTAGAAAAACTTCCAAGAAAGAAGAGGTCATTCTAAACAGATGGAGAATGACTTTAAACCTTCCTCTCATATTTTGAAGACCTTTCCTCAAAAATATTGTTTCATTTAGAATTAGCATTGTCTTATACAAGATATTTTTGCACAAGTTAAAAATGATAGTCAAATAGTATTCTCATTCTGAAAATGAGGATTGAAGAATGTCTTTTTACTTCTTATAACGAAGAATGAGAAGAAACTTTCAAGAATGGACGGGTGTTTGTTATGATCGATATGGAATCTTTAAAATGTTAAAAACTTCTTTCTTTCTTTATTCAGCTTACTTTTTTCCTACAGTAATAATGAATAAATAAGATTGATAATCGGTTTGACAAAACTTTTAGTTGAAGATTGATTTTGGCTTTATGTAAAAAGGTTAAGAATGATTATAATTAATTTTAATTAGTTACAAAAATCAACTCCTTCCTGACAACCTCACCTTCTCAAACTTTGAAAGTTTCATTGTGTAACTTTTGATTGGAAGTTAAAACATATCTAAAATATTACATGAATGACCTTCAAGATTTTTTCTTTAAAATAACTAAAATATTACCCCAAATAAGACTTAAAATAAAATATAACAATATAGAGCAAATGAATTCGAGGAAGATGGCACTTGCGCCATTGTGCGTGCCAAACCAATTGGACATGCACGTTCAAAAGAGTCAGAGAGTGACCATTAACAACCGGATAAAGAAAGAGAGAGAAAATGAGATCATCTAGATCCAGATCTTCACATGTTTTTCATCTCACTCTATGTCATAATTAGTTTCCACTGGCTTGTTAGTTATACTAAATTTTATTTAGATGAACGATTTTACTAAAACAATTTTACTAAACGTTCAAGGATTAATACAATCTTAAAAATAATGGAACCGATCACAAAAAGAGTAAAGGTGCAAAAGGAAATTATTATCTAAAATAAATTTCTTTTTTTTTACCTGTATTTCTCTTTTTTTTTCTTTTTATCCACTAGAGGTCGGAGAATGTGATTCTTTATAAGGTCACTTTGATATGGGGATAAGTTTGAAATTGATGATTGTTTCGAGAATAAGTCTTAATATGATTTTTAGTAATTCAAATTTCTTCTTTTGAGATCAAGTAAGTTATTATGAGAATAAGAGGAATAGGCCATATTAATAAAAATAACAAAACTATTTCTTCTACCGTGTTCTGATATAAGTGAAAAAAGATATCAAATTAAAATATCTCTTATTTTGATATAAGCAATTAAGAATAGCCAACCCTTGAATAACAAATCCCATTACCAAAGAGATAATAACATATATGGAAAAAGGTAAAGAAGAAATCTTGTCAGCCTAAATTACGCTTCGTACAAAGACAAGTAGTCCCTGTAGGGATTTGCGGGGATCAGATCAACGTAGCGGGAGTAAACATTAAAAAAAAAAAGGAAAAAAGGAAAATATATCCTACGAAACCCTCGTGATCGGTTGTCAGATTCAATAGAATATAAAACGTAAATCCGTAAGAACAAATTCTCACGGTGTAGAGATGACGGATCTCCAAAAGTCAATGTTGAATCCACAGGATGCATGTAGCCGCATACGCGTATGGCCTCTAGACGCAGTATCCACAAAAATCCTTGCGTGGACGGCTTCTCCTTCTCTTTCGCGATGCCGACGTGGCGACTACCACCACCACCCAGAGGAGGGAGAGAAGGGGATGCTAGGAGAGAGGGAGAGAGAGAGGAGACGGCCAGGAGGAAGCCTACATGCTGGTTAGGGTTTTTTCCCAAGTTTCACTATTATATATATTATCTCTGATTTTTTATAAAAATCTAAATAATATATAAAACTATCATGAAGCCTTGTCTCACGAGAACTTTTATGTGTGTGACCCTCTAGGCCCGACAATCAGTCTGGTTGCAGGCCCATTAACCTTAAAACACCTTTTAAGATTAATTTAATACATTTATCATCTTATGATCAAATGAATTAATCAATTAACGCATAGTTACTTATTTAGTAGACCTCCTGATCACGAATGGCACTAAGCAATACCTCATGATCCCAGATGATGTCGGAGATCATCATCCACTATCAGCACCTGTATGTTAACAGATTCTTATACGAAATTAATATTTTGCCTACATAAGTGTAATAGTGATAACAGAGTATGATTAACTGTCCAATTCCTTAATCACTAAGTAGATCAAACATTCAATGAGATATTATCGAAAAATTCCTCATCCAATAATCCCATCAACCCTAGCTAGGGATTTAATTGAGCATAAACAACTGCAAGTAGTTTCGTATTGACAACTCAATCACCTTCGTATGGATTCTATTGCTAATGTTACTTGAATTTTCAAACGCAGATATTCCTTAATCAAAAGCTAGGAAAGAGTAGTCCCCTTACAAGGTGTCCTTGATGTCTCATATCAAAGGACATGCCATACTATTATGACACAGAATGTCCTGGTTGACAGTTAAGACCATCTAAGAATTCTGAAGCGGATCAGTTCAATGAACTCATTTCACCAATAAGCACCCACATGTTTGTCTTAGTGACTCCACACAAGCAGTTATGAGATCAGTCACTCTCATCATATGAGCAAACATAGCATGTGTCAGTTTATCCGAATGCTCAATGTCCAGTTCGAACATTCTTTGACTGAAAACATATTAGGGCCTATGTTTATAGAGGATTAATCTTATTAGCACAACTCCTTATAATTTAATCATCATTGCATAAGTCCATGGACATCAATATATATATATGAGAAATATCATTCATTATTAAACAAAGAATGTAGGAATCAAGTCCATTACATCTAATGTGATTGACTTAGGACATCCTAACTCTTTCATTCTCCCACTTGGACCATAACCAATCACCTATATGTTTGATCCCCATCTCATGTAAGTGACGTTCAAATACATTATGAACCAAAGGCTTTGTCAGTAGGTATGCAATGTTATCCACAGTTGGAACTCTTTCCATAATAATATCTCTTCGAGCAATCATTTCTTTGATCAAGTGGAACTTCCATAAGATATGCTTTGACCTTTGATGAGACCCGGGTTCCTTAGTTTGCGTTATCGCCCCATTATAGTCACAAAACAAGGGCACTGGATCAAAGATGTGAGTGCTCAAATTAGGTGTGTGATTATCATGAAAATTTATGTTGATTATGTGACAAATAAACTTATTAAAAACTAAGTGAATGTGATTGCTAGAAAGTTTTAACTAAAAAGTTTCAAAAGAAAAGATTGATCGCCTACCTGTTTCAGAATTGGGAGATGTTGGAGTCCTTGATTCCCTTCTTTCAGCCGGCTGAAGAAAGAGAGTCCTTCTGACTTTGTTCTTACTTTAGATGCTTATCGGACTTTGAGGATCATCTAGATTTCATTTCCTTGTTGATTCTCTCCTCTTGATCTTCTTTTGTACCTTGCAAGAAAATGGAAAGAAAGAAAGAGGGAACAATAAGAATTCAAATAGATGTAGTATCTATCCCAATAATAATTTTAATCATGCAACTAAACAAATGAACTAACTTGTTTGTGGTCTTTGAAACCCCTTAAAATATGGAGTGAAAATTATATGCTAGTGAGTGTGTGTTGCATGGAATGATGTGATGAAATTATGATGCTAATGTGATAAAAATATAAGAAAGATGCAGAAATTAATTAAGAACTAAGTTGGATGGCCTCTGAAAAACCTTGGTTCTTAAATGGATCTTGAAAGGACGAAGAATGGATGAAGAAAAGATGCAGACTCCTGGAAGTAACAACACTTCGATCTTTCAGCGTCTGGACGTCGTCTCTCTCAAAGAATCGCTCAAAATTATCACTAATCTTTCAAGAATTACCACTCAAAATTATCATTATCATCACTAAGTTTTTAATGACCAAGGGGTTGGGCATTTATAGGCTTTAAGTTCACGTATCCGCGGTTACTAATAGATTAACATGTAAGAATTTGAAGTTTATCCAACTAAGAAATAGATAAACACAGATTAATTCATCATTATCTGTAATTATCTAAAACGCGTCGCCCTTGGAAGACGTCTTTTAGTTTAATTAAGATAAGGATAAACATCGGGAAGAAGAGACTGAATCAGCTTAGGAAACCTAAATGGCGTCGTGCATGGCAGACGTCTTTTAGTTTATTAATAAATTAATTAAAAATCAAATTAATAATCAAAATAAGAATAAACTCTAAATGGCATCTACACAGATCGACGTCTTTTAGAATCTTTCATATTTTATTAAGGATCTGAGTTAAAATGAATTTCTTTAATAAACTTAAATTATGTATGTCTGACCGATGTCATTTAGATAATTAATCCAGAAAAATTAATAAAAATTAACTAATGCTTAAATATCAGACCATTTTGAGGCATTATTATATAATATGAAATTTACTTAAAATGATGTCAAAATTAGCGTGTCTACAGCTGCCTCAAAATGAAATGAAATGTAGTGAAAAGGTGATGCTAAGGTGTGATGATACATGGTCTTAACATCACATAATTGGAATTTTTCTCAAAATCATAAATGAAGATAACTCAAGGAGATCAATGGAATCAATCCTATCTATATGAGATAGATAAGGAAATAAAATAAGGTCGATCAACCTCCACAGATTGGGAAGTACCCCAGGTCATAGACACTGCAGGTTTCATCATGGGGAGCGATTGCCAACCAATGTGGACGTGTTGCAGCCATGATGGATCTTAAAAAGAAAACAAGAAATGTTGGATAAAGAGTCCAAGAAAGGATAGAATTTCAAGGATATTTTCAAGTGAACCTCAAAGATAATCAAGATACTCAATTCAGAATGGAATATTTCATATCATGTTGGAATTATTTGATCAATGGTCTGAAACTTAATTAATAATTAATTCTTATCACAATTATATCAAAGTCTACATGATGCATGCTGGGATAAAAGAAAAATATAAAGTGAAATAAAATATAAATTAATTAAGGATAATATTGTTAAATTGTCACTAAAGAATCAAGATATCAATTCTTGTAATTTAGTGCTAAGCCAAAGCTCGTTTATCCACGCACTGTTTCACAAAAGTGGAACTATCGTCTTCATTAATTAACAATCCAACGGCCTATCCGTGCGATTAAGAATTCTCTGGAATTATCACTATTTTTGTTTAAGGGGAACTCAAAATCCAGTTTCATCAAAACCACAAGATCCTTGATATACTCTAATAAATATTTAACATATAGTAATGATGATAATGCAAATTAATTACATGAAATAATATAAAGGATAGAGATAACCGTCTTTTTAGCCACGGTCGAAACTCATAAACTCCCACAGTGGGATCTTCTCTGACATTCTTAGTTTAAGTTGGATTTTCCTGAATTTTCTGCACTAAAAAATTCATCAGTAACTTCAAATAAGCGCATTAAAATCTAGATAAACATGACTTTTCAGGCAAATAACAAAAAACTCTGAAACGCGTCGTGTCGCGCCGACGCCATTAAGTTTAGTTAAAACATGTCGTTGTTCAATGACGTCTTTTCAGTCGCAGAAACAGGTTCTGGCTAACTTCTACCCGGATTCTAACTCTCTTCGTGCACATCCCTTCTGCAATCTGGAAAAGCCTAACACAACACAATCTAGAGATCAAAGCTATAGATTTTCTTCAAAGTTCAAGGATTTTCAAGGTTTCAAGGCTTTAAAAAAGGAAAAGCTTCAAGAACAAGATGGATTCTTCAAGCAAGCGGGTGAAGAAGACGCTAAAGAAGATCTCTAACGTGAAAGATCATCTAAGTAGAAGAGATCCTAACTTCCAAATAAGTTAAATCATTTTTTCCTTCAATCCTTCTTCTTCAATTTCTTTTTTTCTCCACGTTCTTCAAGTTCTTCATAGCAATTTTCCCTTCTATTTTTTAGGCATATCCTTTATTTCCCGTCCCAAAGAAATTCACATCTCTTCCTTGGATTCACAAGCTTGCTAAAAGTATTACTATTTTTATGCAATCTTTCGTTTCCAAGTGGAACATCCAAGGTCTAGTAGTCCATGCAAAGCACTACAAAAGTTCAAACATGGACTGGGTGGCTATGGGTGCTTTGATTGAATTACGACATCCTCAAACTCATACTTTTCTTTTTCCTGAATTTGAATGCACTATTCTTCTAGAAGAGGTTGAATTCCTATTGGGCCTTTCCAAAATCAAGTTGAACAGTAACAATGAACTGATCCAGAATAAGATGGTTCTGATGAGGGAAAAGATCACAGGTCAACAATTGTTGATGAAGATCATGAAGGATCTAAAAGAAGTTAAAGAATGGCTCACCAAGAAAGGAATCAATCTTGCTAAGCTAGTAGAGTGGACTTTGTACGAGATTGAAGATCTTAGAGAGGATGACACTGAGAACGTGATGAAAGCTTTCACCAAAATTGTGTGAATATGAAACCTTGAGGTTGTATTATATGGACCTCTTCCTCTAACCTTCCATTAAGGAAGGTTGTCTTCACATCCATTTGCCAGATTTCATAGTTATAGTGTGCTATAATTGCCAACATGATTCTAATGAATTTGATCTTGGCCACTGGCAAAAAGGTCTCTTCACAGTTAATGTCTTGCTTTTGAGTATACCCTTTTGCCACTAGCCTCGCCTTGAAGGTTTCCACCTTCCCATCATAGTCAATCTTTCTTTCATAGACCCACTTGTATCCAATAGGTATAATACCTTTAGTGGGTCTACTATGTTCCAAAACTTAGTTGGAATACATTGATTCCATTTCAGAGTTCATGACTTCCTGCCACCTTTTGGAGTCAATACTGTACATTGATTCGATTTCAGAGTTCATGATTTCCTGCCACCTTTTGGAGTCAATACTGTTTATTGCCTCCTCATAGGTTTGAGGATCCTCATCCTCAATATTACATACCTTTTGACCTTCCTTAGATATATGTCCTATATATCTCTCAGATTGTCTAGGTACCCTCTCTGACTTGTGTACAACTAGATCCAATCTCTACTGAATCGGAGTATATAATTCACGAACTGACTCCTGAGGTGATTGAGTGATGACTTGTGGATCTGTTTTTTTTTAATGCTACCTTGCTCCTACTATTTCTATCAAGGATGTATTCACTCTCAAGGAACTGGGCGGGCTTAGCGACAAACACATTTTGTTCGCTAGGACAGTAGAAATAATATCCAAAAGTTTCTTTTGGATACCCTATAAGTATGCATCTTTCAGTTCCGAGCTCCAATTTGTTCGAATCATTCCTCTTAACATATGCAGGACATCCCCATACTCTGACATGTTTAAGATTTGACTTCTTCCTTTTCCACATCTCATATGGTGTGTAAGAAATAGATTTAGTCGAAACTTTGTTTAGGAGATAAGTAGTTGTCTCAAGGGCATAGCCTAAAGAGACACAAGAAGAGTAGCAAAGTTCATCATGGACCGTACCATATCCAATAAGGTACGATTCCTCCTTTCAGTAACTCCATTTAATTGAGGTGTGTAAAGAAGGGTCCATTGTAATGGAATCCCATTATCTTTCAGATATTAGGTGAACTTCGTACTTAAGTCTCACCACCTTGATCTGATCGAAGTGCCTTGATACTCTTTCCGATTTGTTTTTCCACTTCGCTCCTGAATTTTTTGAATCTTTTGAATACCTCAGATTTGTAATTCATTAAGTACACATATATGTGTCAAGAAAAGTCATCAGTGAAGGTTATGAATTGGGAAAAACTACTTTTGGCCTGTATGGACATCAGTCCACATACATATGAATGTATGAGTTTTAGTAACTCAGAGGCTCTCTCTCCCTTTCTATTAAAAGGAGTTTTGGTCATTTTACCAGTATGACATGACTCACTTGTTGCATATGATTCATAATCAAATGGATCAAAGTATCCATTTTTTTGCGACCTTGTGAGCCTACTCTCACTGATGTGACCTAGCCTATAGTGCCAAATATATACGGCATTCACCCCATCTCTTATCCTTTTAATGGGCTTAGGAGTGCAATCTAAAATATATAAGCCATCAAATAAATTCTCATATGCAATTGTATTGCCATTCCTAAATAGTGAATAACTATTGTTCTTAATAGAAATGTCATATCCTATCTTGTCCAAACAAGAAATAGAAATAATGTTCTTAACAATAATGGGAGCATAAAAGTAGATGTCTGAAAACAAAATAACTCCAGAAGGAAAACTAAGGTTGACCGCCCCCACGATGAGTGTAGCAACTCTTGCTCCATTCCCCATCAGAAGCTCGACCTCTCCTTTGGCAAGCCTCCTACTGCCCTATAGCACCTGTAAGTCATTGCATATATGTAAGGCACATCTAATGTCTAACACCCAAGACACCCAAGATGTAGATATGTAAGAAAGGTTCAGGTCCATCATATAGATATATGCAGCCTTTGCTCGCTTTATCTTAGCCTTCTCTTCAAGGTACTCCTTGCAATTTCATTTCCAGTATCATTCCTCCTCGCAGTGGAAGCACTTTCCTTTTTCTTCCTGATTTGATTGAGATTTCTTGACAGCCTTGTTTTGCTTTACCTTCTTGCCTTTTCTCTTCTTAAGGGGCTTGTGAGGCTTTCTTTTTTTGTCAATCTTAATGACAAGTAAGAGTTGATTATTATCCCTTTTCACTGTGATCTCAGTTGTCTTCAATATGTTCAGGATTTCAACCATGGTGACATTAATCATGTTCATGTTGAAGTTTATCACAAAGTTGGAATAAGAGTCTGGAAGGGATTGTAAGATCACATCAATATGAAGTTCACACACTATTGGGAAATCAAGTCCTTTAAGTCTCTCAATCCAGTTAATCATTTTAGGACATGGAGCCTGAATAGGTGATCCTTCTGCCTTCTTTGTATAGAAAAGACTTCGAGATATCTCATACCTCTCAGTCCTACTCTGATCACTAAACAACTCTAGTAAGTGAACCAGCATGGAATAAGCACTCATCTTTTCGTGCTACCTTTTGCAATTCGTTGGTCATTGAGGCCAACATGATTAGGCTGTAAACGGGTAGGATACAAATATAGAAATAAGTGTTTCCGTTTTCTAATTCCGATAACGATAACTTGTTTCTGTTTTTTATTCCGATAAGATCGGAAAGTGCATTTTCCGTTTCCATTTCCGATAAAATCGGAAAGCCCATTTTCCGTTTCTGATTTGTTTCTGATTCTGATATCGGAAACGGATATTATTTTTGATAATTATCAAAAAATGCTAATTTCTTTATTTATTTGTTTAAAACATATAGAATGTGACCTAAATATAACTAATACGCCTTAGTATATTAGATAATGATCAATAAGATTAAAATACAATGAGGGTAACCATGTATCCATAAAGATACATTTAAAAATCTTTAATAATAATCGGAATCGGAAAACAAAAAGCGGATATGGAAATAAGTGTTTCCGATTCCGATAGCTTATTGGAAATATCCGTTTTCGATTCTGACAACTATCAGGTGGATATTTTTTATCGAAAATAGATAATTTTTTTCGGTAACGGATCGAAAAATCGGATAATCGGATTTCCGTTGATAGCCCTAAACATGATGCATTGAGCAGTGATAACATCTTCCTTTTATTTCTTGTTAGCCTCCCTCTCAACTCTTGAGGGGTTCTCAGCAAGCTCAAGCACTTCCTCTTCGAGGACATAGGTTGTATTTTCGATGGTGAGGACTATCCTCACATTTCTCAACTAGTCAATAAAGTTCGAGCATGTGAGCTTGTTAGCATCTAATATGTTGCGGAACGAGTTAACTAATGACAATATTGCGATCTGCGGAGAAAAAGTAAAATGTGATAAGCATGCAGACATTTATAATTTTGATTACATTAACGATGGATTTCAAGAGTCAATGTAATCTCTTACTAATTTTTGACGAATCACATAAATCTCATTATATGAAACGGGAGGTACCGACGATCTCCTTGTGGGTATAGTGATCCTATTAACTCAATGTGTATAGCCTTGAGGTAGCTCAACAAGCTATACCATTCTTAATAGGTAGGCAACTTTTGCCAATTGCAACTCCTTGCAACTCCCGATGGTTTGACCTCCAAATTACCATGACCTTGTGGTAGCATAATAAATCATAGGATTTGATCAAGTTCAACCATTGTAATATTTTGAGCATAAATTAATGATGCACCTCTTGAGGTAGCTCAATAAAGATACATATGGACTCTATCTTAAGGTGAGACATCTTATACTATAGATTAAATTCTCACCCCTTTGCTCGATAAGCTTTGAGATAGCTTAACAAGCAAAATCTGACTAAGAGTAATCCTTTAATCTATTACGATGGAAGGCCACGTGAGTCGTGTTCTCAACTTACTCACATCAATTAACATGAATTTGAATCAAGGGATTTCTTAGTTAAACTTTTTGAGGTCTCATCACAATAATGCTACTAACATGTTAAATAAGATTGGAATATATCATATATACAACTAATATAGATAATATGACCTACGTAGCATAAGATCTAACATGCCAAATATGTCAATAATGAAATTAACTGAATGATCATGGACTTATGTCTAAGTTGGATCCGTCGAAGCCAAACGGTGATCCATTATTAATCCTATGGTGAATCATGGTACATCAGATTCCATAGAAGGTGTGCCACAACTTGTGATAAATCTTCTAGTGGTCCTCTTGCATCTTATACCATCGATCATATTCTAGATCTAATCTAGAAATTACATCAAATAAATTTAGGTACGCAGACTCATAAATTTTTCTTAATGTTATAAGAAATTTTGATCAGTCAAGGAGAGTATATTTCGGAGGAAGATAGAATGTACAGATTAGATATGAGATAGAGAGGGAGGTACACAGACCCCATTACCAAATTCATCACACACACATCCATCCATAGATTAAACAGACCCATTTTAGAAGTCCATGACCATCGGGATCCAATCATTCATAACAAACATCACATATATTATGAATGCATACAAGATTGAGATCAACTATTGATCAATAATAACATTCTTAAAAAACTATTGATCATTAATTAACTAAATTAGAAATAATTTCTTATTTTTAAAATAATTAATAGTAAATAATTATATTTCTAAAATATAACTTTAAGGTTAATCTCTTTGAAGACACTTTTGGCATTCTATATGATCAAATCATGGCAGCAAATAAAATAGCAAGTCACATCTCATGTGAAATAAGTAAATAGAGATAAAAGTTTAAATTCCTTGTGAAAAAACCATTTATGAAACATTTTCATAAATATAGATTCCATTTTAATACTCCAAAATGCCCATATGAGGAGGAAAACAAAAATTATTTTTTAGATTTAAAAAGTATTTTTGATAAACTAAAAAATGGGCTGTAAAACCATTTTATTTGCCTGGGTTGGCCCACCCACATGCTTGGGCACAGGTAAGTCGCGGGCCTCCCCGCTAGGTCCAGTCGGAGCCGGGTGGGCCCGTGACCGCCCCGCTCCCTCTACCCGTTAGGGTTTTAGGGGTGTAAGGGGGTAGCCACGTGGCAGTGGCGGCACTGCCGCCTCGGTGCAGGCACTGGCTGCCCTGCGCGACGGCCTTGGCCCCATGCGATAGCATCAGCGTCGGCTTGGCCGAGTGGCTAGGTGTCGTCGGCTTGTGCATCCACTCGCAGTGCTGCTGCACTGCGCAATGCTTCCTAAGCACCGACGGTGCAGCCGCCCACCGCGGCCACCTGCGTCGCCGGAGGCCATCCGGACGGGCCCAACAACATCATCCTGGCTCCCCAACACTCGTTGCGTCCTCCCTAATGCTCGAGGTGCCCCCGGACGCCATCGCCTATGTCCAACCTCCTCATTGCACATAGAATAAAAAAATAGCAAAAAAAAGTACACGAAAAATCAATTTTTTTGAATCTCTACGACGATTCTATTGAATCGAGCCGCAACTTGGCTCTGATACCACTGTAGAGATTTGCGGGGATCAGATCAACGCAACTGAATCCATGAGAACGAATTCTTTCCGTGTGGAGATAAAGGATCTCCAAAACTCAATGTCAAATCCACGAGATGTAGGTAGCCACATACGCGCACGGCCTTTAGACGCAGTATCCACACAAATCCTTATGTGGATGGCTTTTCCTTCTCTTTGACGATGCCAACGTGACGACCACCACCACCACCTGGAGGAGGGAGAGAAGGGGATCGCCAGAAGAGAGGGAGAGAGAGAGGGGACGGCCAAGAGGAAGTCCACATGCTGGTTAAGGTTTTCCCTCAAGTCCCACTATTATATATATTATGTATGGTTTTTCACAAAAATCTAAATAATATATAAAACTCTTATTAAACCTTGTCTCCTGAGAATCTTTTTATATATGACCATCTACGTCCGACAATCAGTTTGGTTGCAGGCCCATTAACCATAAAATACCTTTTATGATTAATTTAATTCATTTATCATCTCACGATCAAATGAATTAATTAACTATCACAATTATTTATTCAGTAGACCTTCTGATCCTGAACGGCACCAAGCAACACCTCATGATCCCAGATGATGTCAAAGATTATCATTCCACTATTGGCACATGTATGTCAACAAATTATTATATATAATTAATCATTCGGAGTATGGTTAATTGTCAAACTATCATTAAGTGGATCAAATGCTCAATGAGATATTATCGAAAAACTCCTTATCTGATAACACCATTAACCCTAGCCAGGGATTTAATTAAGCATAAACAACTGTAGGCGATTTTATCTTGACAACTCAATCACCTTCATACGCATTCCACTGCTAACGGTCACTTGAATATTCGGACGTAGGTATTTTGTATCCTTAATCAAGAGTCAGAAAACAGTAGTCCCCATATAAAATGTCCTTGGCATCTTAGGTCAAAGGACCTACTATACTACTATGACACATAATGTCCTAATTGACAATTTAGATCATTTAGGAATTCTGAAGTGGATCAGTTCAATGAACTTATTCCACCAATAAACACCCACATGTTTATCTTTGTAACGACCCGCCATCCTATAATCGGGAATCCGATTACTAAATGGATGTCGGACCATTAACTGCGGGTTCACACCCGGATCTCACACAACGCATCTGGAGGAGTAAGCGTTAAACAAGACTAAATATAACAATCACACGGACCACAAGGAAATTACGAGTGTGCAGGAAGGAAATTAATAATATCCGTATACAGTCCAACAATAATTACATGGTCCAACAAATTAAATAAGTACAGGCAGAAGCAAAGTACAACAACATCGGGGCATACCCCGGAACTGAGATATCTACTGGTCCGCACACCGAGGAGACGCCACACGCCGCCACACGCCACGAGATCCACACTTGAAACCGCAGGGAGTGAGCCACACCAGAATTGGGCTCAGTAGGGATCATCCGATCCCCGCCTCCCACTCACACACCCACAAGTGTAATAATACAGAAAGATGGCAATTAAATAAAGCAGTAAACACAGCTCCCAAAACCTGATATGAAACGTATGCAAAGGTAATGCAACAGACACAGTTCTAAGTAATATGAATAACCCAACACAATGCCACAACTCATAACCAAGGGTCCAACTAAGCGACCAAACCACACTGTCGACCGCAGACAAACGTCGCCTCACAACACCACCAACACTCACGCCTGTCCGCCCCTACAGTGTTCCGGGCACCGTAGAGTGAGGCAGTGAGTCAAGCTAGGACTAACTGGGACCAGTGAACCACCACTGCCTAGCTACGTGTGCACACAAGCAGTCTAAACTACTGTCCTACCGACCGGACTTCCTCCACGCCAAGCCTCGGCGCTTCAGGAGGACCCTGGGGACCGGCGAAACCCCCGTCAAGCCGAAGCTATAGGGACTACCCACAACCCTAACCTCCCGGGCTGTATCAGGCCAAAGGGCGAAGGGTACCACTCGCAACCTTGATATCGCAGGTCACATCAGGCCCAGTGGCTAAAGGGGTAAAACAACTCCAACAGTACCACACCCAGCTCCACAGCAAGAAACGCGCCGGAAGCTGTCACGACAAACAGGAAAACCCCGACCCGCTGAGACCAAACAGCAACTCGTCGGATAGCGCACTGGCTACTCCGGCCCGACGGGCTCAAGGTGGTTCTTTTTTCCTCAGCCATAGGTGAAAACACAACATGTACCCCTTCACCACCGGTACGGCAACAATGCATCACAGACACCAAGGCCCTCCCACTTCGGCACAATGTGACAAACGTAAACCACAGCTGTACCAATTCCACAATCGCATAAACACACACACATGATATAATTCTACTCACACAGAAATCCTCAGCCTCGATGTACAACTCAAGGTATGCATTTGTTGAACTATCTAACAGTGAAACATGTATTAATAACAAGAGTTAATGAAGTTCTGCCTTGAATCGCGTCGCCCGTGGCCGACGCCATTCAAGCCCCATAAATTGGTTCATTTAAATCCGGCCCCAGAATCTAGCCTAAAACGCGTCGTCCTGGGAAGCCGCCTTTTAGAAAGGCATCGCTGTCCTCAGACGCCATTCACAACAGAACCCGAAACTTGCAGAAACCTCAATCGGGGTGATTCCTGCCTAAATGGCGTCGTGCTGGTCTGTCGCCATTCTAAATGGCGTCGTCCAGGCGCGACGTCATTTAGCGCAAGAACCCAAACTGACAGAACCTCAAACAGGGAGATTTCTGCCTAAATAGCGTCGTGCTGGTCCGTCGCCATTCTAAATGGCGTCGTCTAGGCACGACGTCATTTAGCGCCAGAAACCTGGTTCCGTAGCTCAACCCGAGGGTTCCCCTTTCCACCCCAAATACCTCAAAAACACACCAAAATAGAAGAGGAAGAAGGGGAAACCGAACTACCATGTGAAACTCATAAATCCACATTCATAAACACAACCATATCACTAAGAAACCCCTTCTTAACATGCTCATTCTACCCCCAAACGCATCATGCTTCACATGGAAACTACGGGTGAAACAATTACAATCCATGCAAGGTTCATCCTCCTACAGATACTTGAACTCCTCCTGGCTCCGCCGCCCAACCGTCGCACCGCAGACCGCCGTCGGTACTCCGAGGACGCCGCCACTCCGCCGGGACGTCGGCCGCCGCCCGGAGAATGGAACGCCGCGAAGAAAGTGGTGGTGGTAGTGGTGAGAGGTAGAGAGGTAGTGGAGTGGTGGAAGATAAAGAAGGGGAAAAGAAAGGGGAAGAGAAGGGTCAGATGGGCGGAGAGGGCGAGGAGAGAGAGTGAGAAGGTGAGAATGAAGGAAAGAAGGGAAGGCTCGCGGGGTCAATCTGAAACTGGGTAAAACGCGTCGTCCGAGACAGACGCCAATCAGATGACAGGACGGGCCGTACTGACAGCGCTCTGAAACGCGTCGCTCATCACCGACGCCGTTCAGACGACAAGACCGGTACCGTACACTGACAGCGCAGAGTCGCAGTCTGAATGGCGTCGCCCATCACGGACGCCGTTCAGACGACAAGACAGGGACCGTACTTTCACGTCCCGAAACCCGCCTACGTGGCACAACAGCAACAACCCTAAATGGCGTCCACCCAGCAAGACGCCGTTTGAAAGGCGTCGTGCAGGATAGACGTCATTCAGAAGAAATTCTCAAGACCCCTCAGGGACCAAACCGGAGGATCCGACCCGAATACTGAACCTGAAACCTCAGTCCTTACATTCTCCCCCCCTTAAAAGAATTTCGTCCTCGAAATTGCAACCGCTCACACGATAATCACGGCTAACCATCACATGCCGACAAGACAGATCACAACAATCATTCTCACCATTCACACACTGGGCTCCACATAACTAGCCAATCAAATCAACACTAAGCTAACCAAGATTCTCAATTCTGTCGAAAAGCTGATAGATCGAAATAACCATATATTAGCAAGGCACATATTACAAAACTGATTCTCCATCATGCTCAAGTACATAAAAAGTGCCATAATAGTTCACAACCATTACCGAATAAGACAAGATAAAAGTGCTCATCTAGCCCAACATCTCAGACCTCCACTGTAAGGACTGAGGTTTCGGGTTCGGTTTTCGGTTCGATTTCGGGCCGGATCCCCTGGGTCGGACCTTGCGGTCTGGGGAATTTCCTCTGAATGGCGTCAGAGGATCACGACGCCTTTCAAAAGGCGTCTTGATAGGTGGACGCCATTTAGGCGAATTGCTGTTGTGCCACGTGGGTGCCACGTGGGCGGGCTTTCGGGACGCGAGAGTACGGCCCATGTCTTGTCGTCTGAACGGCGTCCATGATGGACGACGCGATTCAGACTGCCACCCTGCGATGTCAGTGTACGGTGCCTGACATGTTAGCTGAACGGCGTCCATGGTGGTCGACGCGTTTCAGACGGCTGTCAGTACGGCCCGTCCTGTCATCTGATAGGCGTCCTTCTCGCTCGACGCGTTTTAGGTAGTTTCTGAATGACCCCGCGAGCCTTCCTTTCTTTCCCTCATTTCTCACCTCTCACTCTCTCTCCTCTCCCTCTCCGCCTCCTCCGATCCCACTCTCCCCCATTCTCTTCCTCTTCCACCACTCCAACGCCTCCCTACCTCTCATCTCTGCCACCACCACTTCCTTCGCGGCATTCCATTCTCCGGACGGCGGCCGACGTCCCGGCGGAGTGGCGACGTTCTCGGGGGTACCGGCGGCGGTCTGCGGCGCGGCAGTTGGGCGACACGGAGCCAGGAGGAGTTCAAGTATCCGGTAGGGGGACGAACCTTGTATGTGTTGTTCGTGCTTTCTTAGGCGTGTTTTGATGTATTGTGGGCTAGATTGAGCATGTTTAGGGGGGTGTCCTTGTGGGTATGGCCGCGTTTGTGAATGTGGTTTTGTAGCATGTTGTGGTGGATCAACTTCTCTTCATCCCCTTTTCCGTTTTGGGGCTTTCTCGGGATAATTTGGGTTAAGGGAGAAAACCCTCGGTTCGAACCAGGGAACCAGGTTTCTGGCGCTAAACGGCGTCGTGCCTGGTCGACGCCTTTTAGAAGGACGTCGGGGCAGTACGACGCGTTTTAGGGCAGAAACCTCCCATGTTCGAGGTTTAACAGGTTAGGGGTTCTGGCGCTAAATGACGTCATGGGCGGTCGACGCCTTTTAGAAGGACGTCGAGCCACCATGACGCCATTTAGGCAGGAAATCACCCCGACTGAGGGTCCGTCAGCTCGGGATTCTGGGACTAAAAGACGTCATGGTCGGGCGACGCGATTCGAATGGCGTCGGGTGACTATGACGCCTTTTAAGGTAGAAATCCCCTGGGTACTGTTTTCCTGAAATTCTGGTTTTATCAGCTGAATGGCGTCGGAGGATGTCGACGCGTTTTAAAAGGCGACCGCTGGTGTCGACGCCTTTTAGGCCAGATTTCCGTGGCCTCTGTTTTATGAACCAGTTTAGGGAGCTTGAATGGCGTCGGCCTTGGGCGACGCGATTCAGGACAGAACAACACTAATTCATGCCAGTAAAATGTATTCATACTGCTAGATAGTTGGTTAGTGCATGCTTTAGTATACATGGATTCTTCACGACCAGATGGCACTGCATTGTGTGTAGTGCGATCGCGGGCTTTTCACGTGACCGGATCGTATCGTGCCGGGTTTTGGTGTTTTGAGTTACTGTGGACCTGGAGTGACATTGTAGCGCTTTATCACCCTGTGCTGGTGGGGGCGTGAGCACAACGCCGGTGGGGGCGTGGGCGGGGTGACGCCTAGTGAGAGAGGGTCACCTGGTGAACCCCGGGGTCAGCTAGTACCGGTGTCGGAGTGGTACATTCGGAGAGTCACTCATGCTGAGGGAAGGAGTAACCACCTGAGCCAGTTGGGCCGGAGTAGCTAGTGTGCTATCCGAGGGGTTACTGTTTGGTCTCAGCGGGTCGGTGTTTCCTACTTGTGCTTGTGTGGACGGTGTTTCCCACTTACGGTTGTGTGGACGGTGTTTCCCACTTACGGTTGTGTGGACGGTGTTTCCCACTTACTGCTGTGTGTTGGTGTTTCCCACTTTCTGAGGAGTGGTTGACGTGTTTTGCCGAGACGGGAGTTGTAGGCTCCCTGATAGTATGATTTTAGAAATATGCATGTTACATTTCGAAGGCACATGGTTCATATCGAGATGTTAGGAGTAGTGTGTTACAGCTTTACTTGCCCTATTACCTGTATCTTTGTTACTGCACTTGTGGGTGTGTGCGTGGGAGGCAGGGGATCGGATGATCCCTACTGAGCCCAATTTTGGTGTGGCTCACTCCCTGCGTTTTCAGGTGTAGACCTTGTGGCGTGTGGCGGCGCGTGGCGTCCTCCTTGGTGTACGGACCAGCAGCTATCTCAGTTTCCGGGGTATGCCCCGATGTTGTTGTACTTTACTTCTGCCTGTACTTAATTAATTTCTTAGACATGTAATTATTGTTGGACTGTGTACGGACATTGTTACTTTACTTCCTGCGCACTGTGCCCTTGTAGTCCGTGTGAATGTTATATTTAATCTTGTTTAATGCTTACCCCTCCAGATGTGCGAATAAGATCCTGGTATGAACCTACAGTTAATGGGCCGACATCCATTTAGTGACCGGGTCTCCGGTCATAGGATGGCGGGTCGTTACATCCACTAAGAGACATAACTGTTAGTATTAGATGGTCTCAAAGCCAATCCGATACTGTGTACATATTCAGATTATTAATAAATGGCAATAATTCATTGTGTGTAATTAATTCGATCTGTGTTTATCGTATCACGATGAAGTCCATGAACATGTGCAATAGTCTTTGGATTATGATGAGATCATAATTACGGGACGGAAGACTTATAAACACATGTTCTTAATTGTTCCTAGTCATAGGATGTTTGAGATAGGACATCGAACATCCGGATAGACTAGTATAGGTTACTTCAGCTCATATGATGAGGGTGACTGATCCCATAAGTCACTTGTGTGGAGACACTATGCTGAACCTATAGGTGCTCATTGGTGAATGAGTTCACTGAACTGATCCGACTATGAATCGCTGGATGGTAATAACCTCACTGTTAACCAGCTTGATTCAATTGTCACGGTTGCGTGGATGATCCTTGGACCTGAGACTCCAAGGATACCTTGTTGGTAGGTTTCTGAGCTTTGACCTTGACAAACGAATCCCTAACCATGGGATATCAATAAGTCAAGCGATCGGGTTCAGGGAAATGCCCTCGAAGGTAATTGTGTGTTCAATACGGGATCATCCGCTCTCGGTTGTTTGAGAGAGAATGTTCCGGGAATGATGCGCTTAAAGTCCCTGGCCAGGGCGGACTCTGTAATCGATAAGGAGTTATCGGATTCAGAATAGCAGCATCTGATTCAAGTGAATCGACCAAATAGGGTTTAACAGTAAACCATGCCCTAAGTCGATTCGGGAACATTGTACGGATGAAGGATTATATCCGCGCGCTAACCGATGACAGAAAGGTTCCAATAGAGGGTTGCGATAACCCCAGTGCCATCCAGGATCACGCGATGTTGCTTGGCATCCAACGTGATCGGCAGTCCGTCCGAATTTATTGTGGGACATTAAATTCGGCTGATTAATTGAATATAAGGATATTAATTAATACAGTGGGTCAGTAAAGGGTTACTGGACTTAATGGGCTATTAACTGGACTGGTATTTGGGCCTAGAGGGTCACACGCAAATGGTTTTCAAGTCGATGGATAATCCGACAGGATTTCGGATAAGTCTGGGTTTTTGTGAAAAACCGCAAACTGACTTTTTATAAAAGAACGGATTCTACGTCCAGGGCCAGCAACCCTGACCTAGCCGTCATTCGTTCTTCCCACTTTCTCTCTCCTCTGGGCGTGCCGTTCCCAACTGCTCCACTTCCCGTTCGACGGGGATTCTGGATCCGCATGTCGCGGCGGATCACGCGCAGTCAGACGGGATCTTCGAGCGCCGCAGCGAGCGAGGAAGCGAGGACGATCCATCGCGAGGAGAACCGCGTGGATACCGCTAGAGGTCGGGCATCTGCGCGACTTGCGGCATCGCTCCGACGGAACCGGAAAACGGACGCGGATTCGAATCCGCGCAAGGTAAATTCGGTTTACACCAGTTTAGTTTTAACGACCGAAACGGGACAGATCCGATCCCGAACTCCTTTATTCCGCTGCGTTTTAGGATCGGATCTCGACACAGCGATCCCAACAGTGGTATCAGAGCCAGGTTCCACTATGTTTTCGCCGTTTCGATCTCTTTTTGATAATTTTGTAATTGATTCCATGCATATGATGCGTTCATGAGATGAACACAGCAAGTTTAAGAGAAACTGTAAGCATTAAAATTTTATTTTTCTGCAATTTTCGTGTGTGTTCTTCGCCGGACGAAGAACTACTCGTATCGGTTTGTTCACGGGCATCCCAAGCGTTGGGAAGGGCTCGATGGAGCATGGGATTCCTTCCATGGGGTCGTGGATCGAGATTCTGATCTTGCATCATGACCGGGAGGATCATAAACCCCTAGATTTATTTTTATTTTTCAAAGATATGGGGTTCCTATTTTTTTTTGCAGAAAACGGATTTCGGGGGGGGGGGGGGGGTTTTGGAAGCTCCCCGCCGGCAACCGGGGGTTGCCGGCGACGGCACCGGTGCCTCCGGGCACCGGAGACCGCCCCACGGCCGGGGCCCTGCCGGCCGGCACCTGCGGGGCAGGTTGCCGGCGGCAGGGAGCCGCCGCCCCCCACCCTGCGCGCAGCTAGGGTTTCCTAGCTGCGCTCGGGTGGGGGGGGTGGGCCCGACGGGCCTGGCCGGGCCCCCGGGTCGGAGCCAGTCGGCCCTGGACCCGGACCAGGTCCGCGCCCTTGTGGGCGGACCTGGGTCCGAGCCAGGGACCGGCTGGGTTCGGCCCAGGTCCGGTCCGGTCCATTGGACCGCTGCCCCCTTTCCCCTTTATTTTTTTTTGTTTTTGTTTTTAATCCTTAATTAATCTGTTTTTGTTCCAAATTAAAAACAGAATTTAATTTTCATTTGTAATGAAATTTTACAATAAGATTGAGCTCTGTTTTTAATTTTATGGTCCAATAATTAGATTAATATGGATTAAAATAGTAATTAACAAGTTGTTGTTAATTCAATCTACTTGTTAGATTAAAGGAAATAATTGGGGAATAAATTTAATTGTTAAATTTATAATTTAATGCCAGTTAATCTTATCTGCATGGAATGTTACAATCTTGTCAAATTAGAGTTTATGTGCATTTATTGATGTGCATTTATTTGCTTGTTTAAATTAGATTTAAATTAGCATGCTTGAAATAAATACTAAAGTTTTCGAAAATCCTAAATCCAATTTTGATTGGTCCCTGGTTTTATGAAACCAAAATTATAAGTTATTTTCGAAAATTTTATTTAGCCATTTGATGCGCAATTCATGTGTGGTTTGTTTAATAAAACACATGGTGGTCATGGACGAGCATTAATTGTGGATGTGGAATGTGATTGTGTGGTTTATTGTGTATTAATAAATAGAGGTCTGCGAACCTCTCCCTCTCATATTCCATTGTACTTCTATCTTCCACCTCGATGTAATCGCCATAAGGCTTCCTCATTTAAATTATCATGTAATTGAGAATTACGATGTAATTTGATCGAGGCGGATGCGCGCTGAGCGAGGATGATCCACAACTGCTGACCAGATGAAAATGAAGGAGTTCATTGCATTCATGGGTTTGCAGACTCATGATATAAGATGTTATATTGTGTGAATGTGTGCGTTTGACTGTCTGGCTCAAGTCAAACCGCAGTGCCGTCCATGACCACACTAATGACATGTATGTGATGCGTGTGCTTTATATTTGCTAGGTTATTAGTATTAATAAATATATTCGATATATTTAATACTATCACCTAGGATGAGACCAAATTAAATAAGTAAAACCTTCGTTACAAACTCTAAGCCGTAGCGCGAGTCATTGAGAATGTACCGCGTGGCTCTCCATCAATATGATTGATAGAACTTAATTCGGTGGTGGCAGATACTATGTGTTTACCCGAGGTCTGTCATTAACTGATGAGAGGACTGTTGATCATGGCATTAGATGCCTTTGGATAAGAGTAGAGGAACGATATAGTCATCCACGTGTTTACCCGGGAACTATGTTTCTACTTTACTCTGTCACGTATTGATGGTAAAGCTTAGACCGGGGATAATGGTCTACTGTGTTTACCCGGGACCATTAAACTTGGGAGCCGAAGTACGATCGGATATTGCAAGGAGTTGCAATTATCATGAGATGATTGCTCTGAGATAGCAGTATGATACTATGTGTTTACCCGAGGTCATACTGTGATGCTTGGAGATTCTGATCCCCACTAGGAGACAGTCGGCGTCTCCCGTTCTGTATATCTGAAGGTTATACAGTCCGTCGAAAATTAGTGGGAATAAAACTAGATAATAAAAGACCATATCTTGTTTTAGATAATCTGAATATCTGCTAATTATCAATTGATTATCTCCTGTAGGCGAGAATGTCGCATCATAACCCGTTGCGAGGCATACTTGATGCCAACCGTTTGACAGGCACCAATTACTCAGACTGGCTCAGAAACCTGAAGATAGTCCTCAGGTCTGAGCAGATTGCCTACGTCTTGGATACTCAACCTCCTGCTGAACCAGCATTAGATGCTCCAGAGGAGGAAATGATAGCGTATGAAAAATGGAAGGAGGATTCCACCATGGCCCAATGCTATATGTTAGCCTCTATGAGCAATGAGTTGCAGAGGCAACATGAAGAGATGGATGCTAGATCCATCATGCTCCATTTGAAGGAGCTCTTTGGTGAGCAGAGCAGAATCGAACGATATGAGATATCGAAGAATCTGTTCAAGGCTCAGATGGCAGAGGGAACTTCAGTACAGAATCACGTGCTGAAGATGATTGAATGGGTGGAGAGGCTGGATGCTCTTGGGGTTACACTTCCCAAGGAGATGCACACAGACCTTGTGTTGTCTTCACTTCCACCTTCATATGCTCAGTTCATCGTCAATTTCAACATGAACAAGATCCAGGCGACCTTAGCTGAACTGCTGAACATGTTAAAGACTGCTGAGGGGAACCTTGTGAAGGACAAACCCCAAGTCCTAATGGTTGGTAAGACCAACAGGAAAAGACTTGCAGTCCAAGCTTTTCGAAAGAATAAGAATAAGGTTCAGAGAAAGGCAAAGGTCACCAAGAAAGACAAGGGTAAAAGTGCTGAGAAAGGTGATTGCTTCTACTGTCACCAGAAAGGGCATTGGAAGAGGAATTGCAAGGAATACCTCAAGGACAAGGCTCAAGGAACTGTGAAGCAGCAGGACGCTTCAGGTATCTATATGATAGATATAAACTTGTCAATAAGATATTGTACATCATGGGTATTAGATACTGGATGTGTATCTCATATCTGCAATTCTGTGCAGGCACTGATAAGAAGGCATAAGCTGAGGACCGGAGAGGTGGAGCTGAGGCTAGGTAACGGCGCAAGGGTTGCGGCGATCGCTGTGGCGACAGTGAAGCTCAAGCTACCATCCGGAGACACATTTATATTAGATGAATGTTATTATGTACCTAGCATAATAAGGAACATCATTTCTATTTCATGTTTAGATAGAATTGGATACAATTTAAATTTTGGGAACAATAGTTGTTCAATTTATTTCAGAAATAAATTAATAGCTTCTGCTATTTTGTCCAATGGATTGTATCTATTGAATGTGTCTCATGATAATTTACATATCGGTTCTTCGATTAAGAGAAGTAAGTATGAAATGAACAAAGCCTACTTGTGGCATTGTAGGCTTGGACACATTGGTGAAAACAGACTCCAAAGGTTGCATAAAGAAGGATATTTGGATCCATTTGATTATGAATCATATGCAACCTGTGAGTCATGTTTAATGGGTAAAATGACTAAGTCTCCATTTAGTGGAACTGGATAACGAGCCAAAGGCATATTAGAACTGATACATTCAGATGTATGTGGTCCTATGTCAACCCAAGCCATTGGTGGTTTCTCATACTTCATTACATTCACTGATGATTACTCAAGGTTTGGATATGTATACTTATTGAAGTATAAATCTGAAGCCTTTGAGAAATTCAGAGAATTTAAGAATGAAGTAGAAAAACAAACAGGAAAGAGTATAAAAACCATCCGATCTGATCGGGGTGGTGAATACTTGAGTACTGAGTTCATTAAATACTTAAAGGATAATGGTATCCTTTCTCAGCTTACACCTCCTTATACACCTCAGATGAATGGTGTATCAGAAAGGAGAAATCGCACATTAATGGAAATGGTGCGATCCATGATGAGCATGTCCAAATTACCAGTGTCCTTATGGGGATATGCACTTAGTTCGGCTATGTATATCCTGAACAAGGTACCCAGCAAATCTGTTGAGACCACTCCATATGAGATATGGAATGGAAGGAAACCAGACCTTAAACATGTTAAAGTCTGGGGATGTCCTGCTCATGTTAAAAGACATGACGCAGATAAGCTGGAATCCAGAACTGACAAATGCAGATTTGTGGGATATCCAAAGGAAACTTATGGATATTACTTCTATCATCCTGGCGAACAAAAGGTGTTTGTGGCCAGGAGAGCTGTCTTTTTGGAAGAAGATTATATTCTCCAGAAGGACAGTGGGAGTAAAGTAATTCTGGAAGAAGTTCCAGACTCACAAACTGGCAATGGTTCATTAGATGAACCATCAGTTTCTGAACCTGTTCAAATTGATACACAGGAACCTCGTAGGTCTGAAAGAGTACCTAAACCGCCAGAAAGATATGTGGGACATATTAATTTGGATGGTTCTAGGATACTCTATAATGAGGATGATGATCCTAAGACTTACCAGGAGGCCATTGAAAGTCCAGAGGTCGGGAAATGGCGGGAAGCCATGAATTCTGAAATATAGTCCATGTACATCAACCAAGTTTGGAACTTGGTGGATTTGCCCGATGATATAGTACCTATCGGCTGCAAATGGATCTTTAAAAGAAAGATCGGTGCAGATGGACGTATTGAGACTTATAAAGCAAGATTAGTGGCAAAAGGCTATCGTCAAAGACAAGGTGTTGACTATGACGAAACTTTTTCGCCCGTTGCTATGATTAAGTCTATTAGAATTCTTCTCGCCATTGCTGCCTACCATGATTATGAAATCTGGCAGATGGATGTGAAGACTGCCTTCCTCAATGGAAACCTTGAGGAGGAGGTGTATATGATACAACCAGAAGGATTCACATCCAAAGAATCTCCAGACATGGTATGCAAGTTGCAGAGGTCTATTTATGGACTGAAGCAAGCATCCCGAAGCTGGAACATAAGATTTGATGAGGCGATCAAATCTTATGGCTTCATTAAGAATGAAGATGAGCCATGTGTATACAAGAAAAATAGTGGGAGTGCAATCACAATTTTGGTTCTTTACGTTGACGACATCCTACTCATTGGGAATGATGTAGGAATGATGTCATCAGTAAAGATATAGCTGTCAAAGAACTTCTCCATGAAGGATTTGGGAGAAGCATCTTACGTATTGGGAATACGGATCTATAGAGATAGATCAAAGAAGATGCTGGCTTTAACCCAATCCATGTACATAGAAACCATTGTCAAAATGTTTGGCATGGAAAATTCAAAGAGAGGTCTCATACCGATGAGACATGGAATTTTACTCTCTAAAGGTCAGTCTCCCAAGACACCTGAAGAGAGGGCAGTGATGGATAAAGTCCCTTATGCTTCTGCCATAGGGTCCATCATGTATGCCATGCTATGTACCAGACCTGATGTAGCATATGCTCTAAGTGTTACGAGCAGACATCAGGCAGATCCAGGTGATGAACACTGGAAGGCTGTGAAATGCATCCTTAAGTACTTGAGAAGGACTAAGGATCTATTTCTAGTATATGGAGGAGGAGACTTAAAGCTGCAAGGATATACTGACTCGAGTTTTCAGTCTGATCCTGACGACAGCAAGTCAACATCAGGTTTTATTTTCACACTCAACGGGGGAGCAGTGAGCTGGAAAAGTTCCAAGCAGGAAACCACTGCTGATTCGACAACAGAAGCCGAGTATATTGCTGCTGCTGAAGCCGCCAAGGAAGCTGTGTGGATGAAGAAATTCATCAGCGATCTTGGTGTGGTGGAAAGCATATCTGGTCCCGTCCCACTGCTGTGTGACAACAATGGGGCGATTGCTCAAGCGAAAGAGCCGAGGTCTCATCAGAAGTCGAAGCACATTCTGCGGCGCTTTCATCTGATCAGAGAGATTATAGCTCGAGGAGATGTCGTGGTGGAAAGAGTTCCCTCAGCCGACAACATAGCAGATCCACTCACAAAGCCTTTGTCTCAAAATGTTTTTGAGCGTCACTTAGAGAATATGGGTATTCTGTATAAAAGTGATTGGCTTTAGCCCAAGTGGGAGATTGTTAGTATTAGATGGTCTCAAAGCCAATCCGATACTGTGTACATATTCAGATTATTAATAAATGGCAATAATTCATTGTGTGTAATTAATTCGATCTGTGTTTATCGTATCACGATGAAGTCCATGAACATGTGCAATAGTCTTTGGATTATGATGAGATCATAATTACGGGACTGAAGACTTATAAACACATGTTCTTAATTGTTCCTAGTCATAGGATGTTTGAGATAGGACATCGAACATCCAGATAGACTAGTATAGGTTACTTCAGCTCATATGATGAGGGTGACTGATCCCATAAGTCACTTGTGTGGAGACACTATGCTGAACCTATAGGTGCTCATTGGTGAATGAGTTCACTGAACTGATCCGACTATGAATCGCTGGATGGTAATAACCTCACTGTTAACCAGCTTGATTCAATTGTCACGGTTGCGTGGATGATCCTTGGACCTGAGACTCCAAGGATACCTTGTTGGTAGGTTTCTGAGCTTTGACCTTGACAAACGAATCCCTAACCATGGGATATCAATAAGTCAAGCGATCGGGTTCAGGGAAATGCCCTCGAAGGTAATTGTGTGTTCAATACGGGATCATCCGCTCTCGGTTGTTTGAGAGAGAATGTTCCGGGAATGATGCGCTTAAAGTCCCTGGCCAGGGCGGACTCTGTAATCGATAAGGAGTTATCGGATTCAGAATAGCAGCATCTGATTCAAGTGAATCGACCAAATAGGGTTTAACAGTAAACCATGCCCTAAGTCGATTCGGGAACATTGTACGGATGAAGGATTATATCCGCGCGCTAACCGATGACAGAAAGGTTCCAATAGAGGGTTGCGATAACCCCAGTGCCATCCAGGATCACGCGATGTTGCTTGGCATCCAACGTGATCGGCAGTCCGTTCGAATTTATTGTGGGACATTAAATTCGGCTGATTAATTGAATATAAGGATATTAATTAATACAGTGGGTCAGTAAAGGGTTACTGGACTTAATGGGCTATTAACTGGACTGGTATTTGGGCCTAGAGGGTCACACGCAAATGGTTTTCAAGTCGATGGATAATCCGACAGGATTTCGGATAAGTCTGGGTTTTTGTGAAAAACCGCAAACTGACTTTTTATAAAAGAACGGATTCTACGTCCGGGGCCAGCAACCCTGACCTAGCCGTCATTCGTTCTTCCCACTTTCTCTCTCCTCTGGGCGTGCCGTTCCCAACTGCTCCACTTCCCGTTCGACGGGGATTCTGGATCCGCATGTCGCGGCGGATCACGCGCAGTCAGACGGGATCTTCGAGCGCCGCAGCGAGCGAGGAAGCGAGGACGATCCATCGCGAGGAGAACCGCGTGGATACCGCTAGAGGTCGGGCATCTGCGCGACTTGCGGCATCGCTCCGACGGAACCGGAAAACGGACGCGGATTCGAATCCGCGCAAGGTAAATTCGGTTTACACCAGTTTAGTTTTAACGACCGAAACGGGACAGATCCGATCCCGAACTCCTTTATTCCGCTGCGTTTTAGGATCGGATCTCGACACAGCGATCCCAACAATAACACCACTCAAAGTCCCGGGCTTCTACTGACCACTCGGCTCTTGACCTACCTTGTTCTTCTGGGGACAGTTCCTCGCGAGATGTCCCTTCCTACCACAGCCAAAACAGCTACCAGTGACCAATGGACATATCCGATTGCCATGATACCTGCCACAGTGGGGACAACGATCCGTAGCATCCCGTCTCGCTTCCTGTTGCCTGCTGACCACCGTCTGCAACTGCTGCACCGAACCATCTTCATCCTCATCACAAGGTACCTCTTGGAACTCTAGCTCAAAGGAACTCTAACCGCCTGACAAAAAGACCGATGATTTGTCCTTGCCTTGCTGCTCCCCTCGTGCTGATTGCTCCGACTCCTTCGCCATTCGTTGGAACTGAGTCTCAACCGCTGCCGCGCACCGAACCGCTGACGCCAGTTCTCTACAACAATGGGATGCCACCATTTCCCTCAGATCATGCCGAAGTCCATCCACAAATCTCTCCGTCCGACGTTCCTCATGCTCAGATATGTGTGGAGCAAATCTTCCAAGAGCTACAAATTTCATCTGATATTCTAAAACTGACATACCATTCTGCACCAATTCCATAAACTCTCTTTCCTTGGCCTTCCGAACGTGCCTCGGAAAGTACTGTCCACTAAACTCTATCACAAAGTCTTCCCAAGGGATCTCTCTCAAGGACCTATCTGGAAACATCATCCCCTTGATGGTAACCTACCAATCATAAGCATCGTCCTTCAGCAAGTAGGTTGCCAACAAAGTCTTGTCATCCTCAGCACATTCAAAAACATCAAATGCCTTCTCCACTTCCTTAATCCAATGAGCTGCCGCGTCTGGAACTGGTTGACCCGTGAAAGAAGGGGGCTTCAACTTCAAGAACCGCTCCATCACCATGGACTGGCCACCTCGGGAATTGGACCCCTCACTTCCATCTCCCTGCTGGTATCTAGACATTGCCCCAATCTTAGCTTCCATGAAACGACCCACATTATGCCCTTCTGCCCCCGAACCGCCATCATCTGCTCTCGAACCACGAGCCAACGAAACTCTCCTCTTCGGCGCCATCACTACCCCACAAACACGCAAATTGAACCAAAACACGTCAAAACCTACCAATCTACACCAGCAGCCATCGCCTGTACAGACTCGTACTTATTGTTGGACTATAATATCTAACCTAGTTTACCACATACTCGACCAGACTGAGCTCTGATACCATCTGTAACGACCCGCCATCTTATAATCGGGAATCCGATTACTAAATGGATGTCGGACCATTAACTGCGGGTTCACACCCGGATCTCACACAACGCATCTGGAGGAGTAAGCGTTAAACAAAGCTAAATATAACAATCACACGGACCACAAGGAAATTACGAGTGCGCAGGAAGGAAATTAACAATATCCGTATACAGTCTAACAATAATTACATGGTCCAACAAATTAAATAAGTACAGGCAGAAGCAAAGTACAACAACATCGGGGCATACCCCGGAACTGAAATAGCTGCTGGTCCGCACACCAAGGAGACGCCACACGTCGTCACACGCCACGAGGTCCACACTTGAAACCGCAGGGAGTGAGCCACACCAGAATTGGGCTCAGTAGGGATCATCTGATCCCCGCCTCCCACTCACACACCCACAAGTGTAATAATACAGAAAGATGGCAATTAAATAAAGCAGTAAACACAGCTCCCAAAACCTGATATGAAACGTATGCAAAGGTAATGCAACAGACACAGTTCTAAGTAATATGAATAACCCAACACAATGCCACAACTCATAACCAAGGGTCCAACTAAGCGACCAAACCACACTGTCGACCGCAGACAAACGTCGCCTCACAACACCACCAACACTCACGCTTGTCCACCCCTACAGTGTTCCGGGCACCGTAGAGTGAGGCAGTGAGTCAAGCTAGGACTAACTAGGACCAGTGAACCACCACTGCCCAGCTACGTGTGCATACAAGCAATCTAGACTACTGTCCTACCGACCAGATTTCCTCCACGCCAGGCCTTGGCGCTTCAGGAGGGCCCTGGGGACCGGCGAAACCCCCGTCAAGCCGAAGCTATAGGGACTACCCACAACCCTAACCTCCCGGGCTGCATCAGGTCAAAGGGCGAAGGGTACTACTCGCAACCTTGATATCACAGGTCACATCAGGCCCAGTGGCTAAAGGGGTAAAACAACTCCAACAGTACCACATCCAGCTCCACAGCAAGAAATGCGCCGGAAGCTGTCACGACAAATAGGAAAACCCCGACCCGCTGAGACCAAACAGCAACCCTTCGGATAGCGCACTGGCTACTCCGGCCCGACGGGCTCAAGGTGGTTATGTTTTCCTCAGCCATAGGTGAAAACATAACATGTACCCCTTCACCACCGGTACGGCAACAATGCATCACAGACACCAAGGCCCTCCCACTTCGGCACAATGTGACAAACGTAAACCACAGCTGTACCAATTCCACAATCGCATAAACACACACACATGATATAATTCTACTCACACAGAAATCCTCAGCCTCGATGTACAACTCAAGGTATGCATTTGTTGAACTATCTAACAGTGAAACATGTATTAATAACAAGAGTTAATGAAGTTCTGCCTTGAATCGCGTCGCCCGTGGCCGACGCCATTCAAGCCCCATAAATTGGTTCATTTAAATCCGGCCCCAGAATCTAGCCTAAAACGCGTCGTCCTGGGAAGCCGCCTTTTAGAAAGGCATCGCTGTCCTCAGACGCCATTCACAACAGAACCCGAAACTTGCAGAAACCTCAATCGGGGTGATTCCTGCCTAAATGGCGTCGTGCTGGTCTGTCGCCATTCTAAATGGCGTCGTCCAGGCGCGACGTCATTTAGCGCAAGAACCCAAACTGACAGAACCTCAAACAGGGAGATTTCTGCCTAAATAGCGTCGTGCTGGTCCGTCGCCATTCTAAATGGCGTCGTCTAGGCACGACGTCATTTAGCGCCAGAAACCTGGTTCCGTAGCTCAACCCGAGGGTTCCCCTTTCCACCCCAAATACCTCAAAAACACACCAAAATAGAAGAGGAAGAAGGGGAAACCGAACTACCATGTGAAACTCATAAATCCACATTCATAAACACAACCATATCACTAAGAAACCCCTTCTTAACATGCTCATTCTACCCCCAAACGCATCATGCTTCACATGGAAACTACGGGTGAAACAATTACAATCCATGCAAGGTTCATCCTCCTACAGATACTTGAACTCCTCCTGGCTCCGCCGCCCAACCGTCGGACCGCAGACCGCCGTCGGTACTCCGAGGACGCCGCCACTCCGCCGGGACGTCGGCCGCCGCCCGGAGAGTGGAACGCCGCGAAGAAAGTGGTGGTGGTAGTGGTGAGAGGTAGAGAGGTAGTGGAGTGGTGGAAGATAAAGAAGGGGAAAAGAAAGGGGAAGAGAAGGGTCAGATGGGCGGAGAGGGCGAGGAGAGAGAGTGAGAAGGTGAGAATGAAGGAAAGAAGAGAAGGTTCGCGGGGTCAATCTGAAACTGGGTAAAACGCGTCGTCCGAGACAGACGCCAATCAGATGACAGGACGGGCCGTACTGACAGCGCTCTGAAACGCGTCGCTCACCACCGACACCGTTCAGACGACAAGACCGGCACCGTACACTGACATCGCAGAGTCGCAGTCTGAATGACGTCGCCCATCACGGACGCCGTTCAAACGACAAGACAGGGACCGTACTTTCGCGGCCCGAAATCCTCCCACGTGGCGCCGATGTGGCACAACAGCAACAACCATAAATGGCGTCCACTCAGCAAGACACCGTTTGAAAGGCGTCGTGCAGGACAAACGTCATTCAGAAGAAATTCTCAAAACCCCTCAGAGTCCAAATCGGGGGATCCGACTCGAATACTGAACTCGAAACCTCAGTCCTTACAATTTTAATGTCTTCACACAAGTAGTTATGAGATCAATCACTCTTATCATATGAGCAAACAAAACATGTATTAATCTATCTGAATACTCAATGTTTAGTTCGAAAGTTCTATGACCGAGAACATATTAGAACTTATGTTTATAGAGGATTAATTTCATTAATACAACTCCTTGTGATTTTTTCCTCATTACATAAGTCCATGAACATCAATATATATGTATATGAGAAATACCATTCATCATTGAATTAAAAATATAGGAATTAAGTCTATTAGATCTAACATGATTGGTTTAGAGCACTCTAACTCTTTCGTTCTCATCATCTTATTATCATGGAAATGAGTAAGTTTAATCTTTGATTAGATGATTTTTTTTTTAAAAAAAATCTAATCTCAATGCATAGTAAAATGTAACCTTAATGAGTTGAATTCAATAATATTTTTAAAATTCTAATTTTTAGCATTTAATTAAAGATCAAATTATTCCGAGTTGTGAAACCTACGGTGTACGATCTTTGTTGTTTTTGCGATATAGTGTAACTGCACCCCACTTGACGATGCAGTAAGGATTACTCCATCCAAATTGAACTAAAATACAAAGAGTCCAACTGGATGCACTGGCGGCTGGTTTTACGCCAGTGTTTTTATTTTAAAAAAAGTTCATTCTCATGGTGTCTTAAATGGCCGTACCATTCGATCACAAATTGGATGGCTCAAAAAAATAAAAAATCGACCCAAATGAACAGTAAAAGTTTGAAGTCTATTTTTAACTTTTTCATCTTTTTTTGAAACGTCGGATCTAAAATCAGACTGAACCGTCATGTAGGGGTTTGGACCCGACCCAAAAAAACTTAAAAAAAATAAATAAATAAAAACATCGGAGCAAGGTTTGGTCAAATACAAATAAGGGAACAACTCAGGAGGTCTTCTGTATATATCTAAGCCTTCAGAGGGTTTTCGTATAAAACAAAGCAGACCAGGGTTCACGAGAAAATACTCAAAAAGGAGCTTTTAGCTCTTCGTGTTGTCGTGCGGCGTGCAACCCAATGGTGATTGGTGGCCGCAGCGGACTCGGAGACTGAGAGAAAGGAGGCCGGAGAGAGAGAGAGAGAGAGAGGGAGAGATGGGTTTGTGGGAGTACCTCCAGTCGGCGACGGACGCCTGAAGCAGAGCTCACTGGGAGCGGCCTCCATCACGGACGCTTGCCGGACATCGTACCACCACGCTACCTCCGCTGCCGGCATGGCCGCCGCCGGAGGCGAGAAAGCTTGCAGCCTCGTTCAATCCGCCGCCGGCACGATCGCCGCCACTGCCGGCGCCGGAGACGAGAAGGCTTGCAACCTCGTTCAATCTGCCGCCGGCACAATCTCCGGCACGGCCGCCGCCGGACGCGAGAAGGCTTGCAACATCGTTCAATCTGCGGCCGGCACGATCGCCGCCACGGCCGCCGTTGGAGGCGAGAAGGCTTGCAACCTTGTCCAATCCACCGCCGCTGACGCCGCGCGGCTCGGGTCCTCCAGCGCTGGGCTGATCAAGGGCGCCTACAGCCACGCATGGAACTACACCTGGTGGGCCGCCACCGCGGCGGACCGCGCCGTTCGGGTCGACGCGCCCCAGTGGATCGCAGAGCGGGTGCCGGAGGCGGAGCGGCGGGAGCAGATGGTGCGGGTGCTGAAGGTGGTCGCGGACGCCGCCATCAGCGAGGGAGCCCGCTGCGTCCCTGGTAGGTGTTCTCCCCTCCCCAACACCAGCACGATCCCTTCGTGATCTCCCCACCCTCACTAGTCCCCATGACCTTAACGTCGTCGCCGGCCGGCACCGCAGGGGGACCACCGCTCTACCGCGTGATCAGGAAGGGGGTGGCGGAGATCGCGGAGATCCAGAGGGAATCGGCCGCGGGCGCGAGCTTGAGGCCTTCGGAGGCCGGCCATGTCGACGGGGCGGCGGCGGCGGGGGGGACCCACAGGCCCGAGGATGTGATCGGGTGGTTCCTGCGAGAGGGGTTCAAGGGCAGGGAGCTCCTGGATGCCCTGGTGGTCCCCGTGCCGAGGGGCAAAAGGCTCGGTGGTTTGCCCGCGGGAACCTCCGAGTCCGACTCTGGCAACTGAGAATGGTTGGAATTCTGTTGGTGAATCGGTGAGTTGGAATTTGGTTCTGGTTTGATGCGAGAGTGGTACTTTGTGCAATGCTGCAGCTGTAATTGTCACGTATAAATTTTGGAGGCACAACAGCAATAAGTAGATCAAATTCAAGAACGTCTAATAATTGTCTTACAAAATATTCGAATTTACAATAATCTCTAATATTTATAAGAACTGAAATCTATCTGAATGAAATTAAGTGACTCTCTGTTCAAATCTCACTTTGATCTCAATATTAACTTCTTCTTTTGTCCCTGTAAAATGTTAGTTTGAAATGTATAGCCATAACATGCTTACTAGGATTTACATCTCGAAATCACTCTAATAGTATCATTAATGCATTATGAAAGTTTGCAAGAAAAGATACTCAAGTAATAAATGAATTAGATGGTAAGGTTTAATGTAAACTAATAAGAAGGAAAAAGGTCTATTGTAATTAATTATAGAATGGTGATACATATACTCAAGAATCGATAATCTCAAGCAATCAAGAGGACATGAGTTAACAAGCAAATGAGATATAATTATCAAACAAGTAAGCAAGAAAACAAGTCAATAAATGATATTTAATAAAATAGACATTATCAGATATCAGTAAATAAGTCAAGAACAAGAAGCAATCAAGTTTATGTGTTAGGTATCATGTATCAAGTGTCAGGCATCAATATTAGGACTGGTCTAGAACTTGATTAGAAACACGAGTGGTGCAATGTCATACTTTACCGAACTATTCCAAATAGAACCTCTTGATCAAGAACTCTCAAAGAATAATTTCCAGCGACACTCTAAGATCAAGAAACTTTTAGCCCCACTTTGATTACGGAATACAGCCGAATAAGAGAGGAATAAGAGAAGAATAGGCCTATTTTCACTTTGACACGGGGAATGGCCTAAACCGCCCGGAATGGGGTATTCGGCGAATAAGGCGAATAAGCTATCTTGGCTTACCCCCACGAATTACGTATTCTGCTCTGATATTTTGATATTTTGCAGGGGCATTTATGAGGACGACAAGGGGCATCGTCGCCCGTGCCCACTGCGAACCCCCCCTCCCTCCCTGTCGCCCTCCTGCGCTGGCCCCTCTCGCCCCTGTCGCCCTCCTGCGCTGGCCCCTCTCGCCCCTCTCGCCCTGCCTGCGCGTGCCCCTGCCGAAATGCTCACCTGCTCCGCCGAGTCGTACATCTGCTCCGCCACCCGCACGCTGCGCATGTCACTGGTTTCTTCCACCCACGCTAGCCATGGCGACAGGTCAGGCTGTTTCTAGGGTTTCTTCTGCCATCCATACGGTCCTTTCCCTCTTCCCGAAAGGGTCACGGGATTGCAGAGCAACGATCCTTCCCATCCACTGGTCGCTTTTGCATTCATCCTTCCCATCCACTGGTCGCTTTTGCATTCATCCTTCCCATCAGTTTGACCCTCCCTTCTCCCGTTGAAACGCAATAGTTCCGTCCGTCCTTCGCCTATTTATACACCTTGAGGCGAAGACCTCACTTGGTGGCGATGCACAGCTTGGACAACAGCTGCACATTCGGTCGTGGTGTTCGCGAGCGTTCTTCCTCTGTGGGTTCCTCATCGGCTTCCAACCGTGAGCCATCACCGGCGGCAATTTCAGCTTGGATTAACCGGTTTTTCTGAACTTCTCCCCTGTGTTTGTGTTCTTCCTTCCCTGTGATGTGATTTTATTTTCCTCTTTGTGTGGGATCATGCTTTGTTTAGTTATGAATGCTTGGAACACTGACGTAGATAGATAAGTTTTGGGGATGAAGAATTCTTGGGGGGGGGAATTTTTTTGTAATGCACTAAGGACTAAGGAATTTGGTAATATAACTTATCTCATGTGCATAACTTTCCCTTCCATATTTAACTGACTGTAGGCCAGAATTTGTGTTTCCATGTGATTTTACTGCTGCATGAACTTGGCAGAATCATAGATAGGCATTCAACTGGTCCTTTTATAAATGGATCCTACATATGGGTTGCTTGTTTTGCAACTCAAGTTCACTGTAAGTTCTTATGCTGATTATGTGGGTATATATATGAGGCTTAGATCATGAGGTACCTTTTAGGGACAAAACTATGTGAGCTTATAGGGGTTCAAACTGGACAATGTTTCAAAAGAGTTGGATTGAAGTTGTTATAATGTGTTATTAGAGCTAGTGTTTTTTTTATTTTTTGATAAATTTCTGGTGTACCACCAATTTTATTGAAATAAAGAGAGGAAGTACATCCAAAATGCTAGAGGAGAGGTTTATAGTACACCTTGGATTGGAATCTTTATTTTTTGCAAATATCATTGAGTGGTTTATGGGTGACTGACTGCAGAATGATGACTATAACCTCTCAAACCAAGAGAGGAGTGCACTGTGTGCATGTTGGTCAGCAAGAGAGCTCAAATTGATGGGTAGAAGTTGAAACATAGAGTACCTCTAGTAATAGGCACTGAGAAATCTACCTCATGGCAGTTTTCAATTTTGTTTCCCTTTCTTTCTTTTATCCCTGAGTTACAGAAAGGTTTGCCAACTGAAACTATCTATGCCCAACTCACACGAGTCAGACCAGTTTTCAACTTTACGGGTTCCAGGTTGATCAATGTGAGTCAGCCAGCACAAGTTATCTTAGTCTTCTGACCTGTGTAGTTGATGATGAGAGGCAAGTGAGGCAACTAGGGGCTTGTCTCTGCCTCAAATGCCTAAGGTGAGTGCCTTGGTGGTTTTTTTTTTTTTTTGGGGGGGGGGGGATGTTTTCTCCCATAATTCTCCGTGAATGAAGAAAATGACAGTGTGATGAAAATAAAGGGAAAATCCAAGATAATGATATGTAAAGTTCTAAAAGGCACTCATACAAGTGATAGATGGTCTTAGGAATCATAAAAAAAACAAGAAAAGCAAGAAAAGCATGGCAACATGTAAGAGAAAAAGGACACTGGGCATTGTTAAAAGGGGTATCAGCCACTGTAAAATAATTAGGGATAAGAAAAACTAGCACTACATAATTGAAAAGTACAAGTTTTTGACATAGATAATACAGGCGAATTCCTAGGTGAGGCAAACATGAAGCGAGACAAGGCTACGCATTTTTGGCCTGCCTTGTCTTGCCTCATTGCATGGGCAAGCAAGGTGATTGCCTTTGATAGCATATCTACTGAATCCCCATACAATTCAACCCAATGAGTCAGTCTAAGCTGGCCAATACATATTAGTTTTCAAGGTTACCTACCTGATACCAAGCTGTAAACTTGATTCATTGGGAGAGCAGGGCCAGTTTAACAGTAAACCTGATTAATTGGGAGAGCAGGGCCTATTTAACTAATTCATTTTCTTTGTTTGACCCATCTAATTTAAGCCATCATATCACCAATAGGCAGACTACTGGTCACAGAAGAAATGATAAAAATCTATATTATCTAATTTATATGCATCTTCCTTTGCATAATTCATTTTGAACAGAATTAGTAAACATACTCATTGCCTAAGCTCTTCTTGCTTGTTTCCATTGAAAATGGTGTTCTTCCCATTTTGTAGTATCATTAATTATTGTAACCATGTCCAAACATGATATCTGTAATCAAGAATTTGGCAATTTTCCCTGCTCTGAGTCTGAACTATAACCTCAGTAGTCCTTTCCAAATTTAATTAAAGTTGGGCACCGTACTTGCCCTGTCCTCCTCCACCAATTTGATGAACATGGGACAAGGCCAACATGTAAAGCCGCACACAAGGGGTGCACATGGAAAAGCACTCACCAGGGGAGAGTCCCAGGTCCTCTTTTTTCTGTGAATAAGGGAAACACAGAAGTTTTCATGCATAATACTGCAATACCTTTTTTCTGCATAGTACTATAGTTAGCAAGAACTGGAATCCTCCAATGTACATAGATCATCAAGGAAGTTTAAGCTAGAATCACTGACAGGAAAGGAAATTGAATTCCTTCCCTAATGCAACAAAATTTACTACATTGTGCTTTCCCAAACATAGGTTCCTCCTCGTGCTTTCCCAAACATTGGTTCCTCTTTAAAACTGTTCAAAGGTTGATAATGCATGAGACAACAACCTGATTTGCTGTGTCGTGGGACCTAGATGAAGTTGAAAACCGAAAAATAAAGGAACTGACGGTGCTCATTGCAAGCATGATAGTTTGCATTCTGGGTTTATTGCAAGTATTTGCAACACTATGCACTGAACAGTTATTCGAACTGTCACTAGAAGGATCATGTAAACAAGACCCTACAATTAGCCTTGTTTGTGAAGCATCCATCTATGTTTTATCCTTTAAAATTATTGGTGCTAGATTGGGCCAGGAATTTTCAATAAAAGAGCAAGAAAAGAGCAAGAAACCAGAAATAAAGTAATTTTTAGGTTCACACTAACCTGGGGGACCAAGGTGACGAGACAAAAAGTGAGGCAAAAACACCTTGCCTTTCATGTCATCATCTAGGCAAGCAAGGCAACCATGTTTACTAAAATGAGTTACAGTCCCATTTCTGATTTCAAGTAATGGTGACTAGGCACCATGCTCTCCCAGCCCACCTTCCCTCTTCCTCTCCGTCCCAAAATCAAAGATCAAACACAACAACGGGCTCACCTGGCAGAAGGCACTGGTGATGGGCCACACTAAGCATCAGCTTGAAATCATACTCTACTTTCCCACATTTCCTCTTCCTGCCCCAAAAAGTAGACACTGTGCATGATGGAATGCAACAACCATCATACGGTATTGGTACCCTCATAAACATTATAATGTGCATTTTTAGAAATGGAAGAAACTTTCGGTGCATAACATATGTGTTACAAAGTAGCAAGAATGACATCTGAAATATTGTGTTTTGCATGAATTTGTTTGGCATATCAAGATTTGGGATCCATATGCTACTTGTCTCCCTCGCGTATGCTACCACTTTTCTTTTTCATGGCAATATTTCTTTATGGTATGGAACCTTTTGTTTTTTGACTTTTGCACACACATAGAAAGATGTAGGAAAGATAAATGCACACACACGCACAATTCCAATACTTTTTCCAAAAATGGCCTTTCAAAACTGGCGAGTACTGGTCGGGTTCTAAAATTTGGTTTTAATTCCTAGTCTTGGAAAGGACATGGAGTCTTGTTTTCTTTTACTACTTTGCATGGCGAGATATATTTTTCCCTTTTAAGCTTTTTGATTTGCATCAAAGTCTAGAGTATTTCTGAGTATTGTATGTTAATGTTTTCCCTACTTTTGATGACTAACTAGCAAAATAAGAAATAGATAAATTAGTCCTCACTTCGCTTCACTTATGTTTTGTTCTTTCTTATCATTAGGAATCGTAGAAAGCGCAAACATACTATGTCCACCTCCGGTGAGTCTATGCTTACTTCTTATATTTGGTTTTTTTTTTTAATGGTCATTTTCAATTACTTCATGAGAATAATGTTTGGTATATCGTATACAAATTTAATAGTGGATTACATTTCTGTCTACATTTTTAAGTAGATGCTTTTTTTTGGAAAATTTATCCTCGTCCTCTACTTTGGTGGGATGTTTCTCTTTATTAAAAGGGAACAAAGGTAAACGTCTAGTTACAACTGAGGGCACTGCTACGACCCGTGCCCCAAACTGGGCCGTCGACCATGACAAAATCCTCATTCAGCTTCTGATGGAGGAATATGACAAAGGAAATCATATCGAGGGGACATTCAAAACGCAAGTTTGGCACCAGATCGCGCCCAGCTTCAATGCTGCAAGTCATCTAAATTACAACAAGGACCAACTACAAAATCGATGGAAGGTCCTCAAAGGGATTTATGTCAAACTTGATGCGTTATTTAAAAGAAGTGGGTGGGGTTGGGATGATGAAACAAAAAGGCCTGTGCCTGGAGTTGAATCATGGGAACAAGCTATTGAAGTAAGAACAATCTGCTATGATAATAACACTTTTTCTTGCTATTGCTGATGACTAACACAAACGTAATCACATGTCCATTAATTTTTCAAACAAATAGTGCCCTTCGTACATTAAAAGGTAAAACGTTTCAGTTCTTGAAAGAGATGGTTCACATGACAGCCAACAGCATGGCGAATGGGGGAGATGCGGAAGGGTCTATGCATGCGTCACAACATGTGAATAGACGTGGACGCAGGGTTGCGAACCGCAACAATTTGCCACATTCCGTGGACCCCCCACCGCAGCCACAACAGCGAGTGGATCAACTGCAATCCCCGCCACCGTCTGTGCAGCCCAATGAAGATTATGTCGAAGGTCATATAGCTATTGGTGATTACGTTAATGCCCTTCACTATGCCAATGTTGGTTCTACAACAGGTGACGATCTTATGTCAATATCCCAACAACTTCATAGCTCATCCTACGGTGGATATGAACAACATTACAGTGTCGGTTCTGTCCCTGCCCAATCTCATTACTCCACTCGGACACCTTCCCCGCCGGCACATAGGCCAAATGAAGAAGAAGTCATTTCTCCTCAGAAGAAGGGAGCATCATCCTCAAAGCGTCGGGGTAAAAGAAGCATTGGGGACGAAGCAGTACTCTCTTTCTCCAGTGCATTGCGTGATCGCACTGAAGTTATGAGGGACCTGAGAGCAGATAAGGCTTCATCAAGGGGTTATAGTGGCGGCACCAATGTGTCCGATTCACCGGCGGATGTACAAGATATGATCCCGACGGTCAAAGAGTGTATGGACGATCTACGACGTATCCCGAACCTCCCGCGTACTTTGTACTTCAAGGGTGTGAACTTGTTTGGTACGTCGGGCATTCGGTCCGTCTACATGGCTCTGCCGGAAGAGGAGAAGCTTGACTGGGTTATAGCTTGGACTAGTTGATTTTAGTTGCTACCTGCCGTGTACTTTGTACTTCAAGGGTGTGAACTTGCTTGGTACGCCGGGCATTCGGTCCGTCTACATGGCTCTGCCGAAGGAGGAAAAGCTTGACTGGGTTATAGTTTGGACTAGTTGACTTTAGTTGTTTTGTATGGTCCTAATCTTTTACTTGTTTCTTTCCTTTTATCATGCTTGCACCAGTTGCACTTGAATGTTACTCTTATGTTCTTGATCATGCTTTTCTTATCGCGCGTCATGTCTGTTGTGGTCATAACCTATTTCAATTAAATGTGTTTGGTTATGTCTATTATGTTACTATAAATTGCAATTTCTACTTGTACATCCCCTGCAGGTATATGATTTTAACTAAGAATGGGACGTTTTAAGTGTTACGTTGTGTGGGTTGGTCGGGAGCCTGGTTTGTACCTTACTTGGGGAGAATGTTATGCCCAAGTTAACGGTTTTCCAGGAGCTCGATATAAAGGGTTCTACTCAATTGAGGAGGGAGAGGCTGCACTGTACAGTGTTGTGGAGCATTGTCGACCGACACCAAGAATGAGTCGTCAAGAATATGCAATGGGCACTCCAAGTACTGTACGAGCCATGACCGACCTCCCTACATCACACGTGTCAACACAGTTGTCATGGCAATATTGTCTCACGATAGTACTTTTGTTTCTAGTTGTCCTCTTACTTTTTTTTATTTTGCTTGGTGTACTATTTATGTCCCTGAGGAGCCGTTGATGTACCCTTCTTTTGAACTATGTACCGTTTTGAATTTAAATGACAAGTAATGGTGGTTTATGTAGACATCAATGAATTAATAATGGAGTTCATTCATGAGGACGACGAGATGATTGAAGAAATTGAAGAAGTCATAATTGAAGCAATATCATATCAGTATGCCACAAATGTGCCTAGACAAAAGATGTTTACTTCAGCACATACTGGTCATGTGTGGATACAAGAAGTGCTACAAGGGTATGAGCAGAGGGCCTATTGGGCATTCAGGCTTAGCCCTACCATGTTTATTGCACTGAGAGACATGTTAGTGGACATGGGCTTACTATTTGACTCACGACATGTCACTGCCTATGAGCAACTAGCGATGTTCTTACATGCTGCTGGCCATGGTGTTGCGACTGGGGCATTGTGTGAGTACTTCCAGCACTCTTCACAAACAATCAGCTATTATGTCAATAATGTTGCTATGGCATTGGCATCTCTGAAGACGGAATTTATTCAGCTTCCTTCTAATGTGGGTGAATGTCACCCTCATATCCGAGAGAAGACATATTTCTATCCTTACTTCAAGGTATTTGATTTCTAATGGTCTAGCATTTCATTTTTAATGGTCTAAACAAAATCTTATGAATGGTCTTATATTTTCATTGCACTGTGTAGGATGCGATTGGGGCGATTGATGGAACACATATAATAGCTCATATTCCACGAAAAGACCATGGTCGCTTTCGTAACCGCAAGGGTTACATAAGCCAAAATGTAATGGGGGTTGTCTCTTTCGATCTCACTTTTCTATACATTGCTGTTGGTTGGGAAGGTTCTGCAGCATATATGAGAGTATTGAAGTGGGCATTGGATCATGGCGGGTTTCGGGTGCCTCGCGGCAAGTACTATCTTGTCGACTCTGGATACGCAAACACGCGTAGTTTCTTAGCTCCTTATCGAGGACAACGGTACCACATTGGTTGCTTTAGAGGTCGTGGTCGACATTATGCTAATAAAAGAGAGAAGTTCAACCATAGACATGCACAACTGAGGAATTGTGTAGAGCGCGCGTTCGGTGTGCTCAAGAATCGTTTTCAAATCTTAAGAGAGGGTTGTATGTACCCATGGGAAACACAACGAAAGATAGTGTTAGCATGTTCTGTCGTCCACAACTTCGTTCGTCGAAGGGAGGGACATGATGTATATTTTAACATGGCAAATGAACGTGGATTTGCAGAAGATGATGGAGATATTGACTACCCCGTTGACATTGCGCCTAGCCAAGCTGAGCTAGTTGTAGGGGACCATGTCAGGGAGGAAATTACAGACCAACTCTGGGAGGAGAGTAATTAGCTTTGGTAGATGTTTCCTTTGTTTGCTCTTTTCCGTTTTATCTTGCTTAGTTGTTATGCCATGTATGATTTATTTTTATTTCTATTTGGTAGACATTTGTATCGTTCACTATATGGCATGTAACTTTAATTCATATTTGCATTTTGTTTCTTTTCATTCATATGCACTGAAAACTGATGTTCATCTATATTTTGGATACCATGGTGTTTTTATTTCCTCTCATTTGTTCTTACAGGTGGTGCGCATACATGGTTGGAGTGCTTCTTTCTTAGACATACACTCAGATAGCAGGAGGCATGATTGCATCCCTATACCGATTGCACGTTTGGGTAGTAGGAAGGCATACGTGCAACCCTACCCAAGCATGTCTTCGGATATTAGTCCGGTATGATTGCAGCCCTATCTGAGTGTTGTAATGTATGGACAATGATGAAGGAAGAAGCAGTGAGTCTATTGGTTGGATGGCTTTTAAGCAACCCCAATAGATGATGAAACTCCTTTTTCTGAGTCCATCTTTAATATTTTGATGAAGCATTCGTTTCAATTTTATTATTTTAATGTTCAGTTATTATGGGGGTTGCACGAGCCTCGTTTGATTTCATGCTATTTTTATAAACTTATTATGGGGGTTGCATGAGCCTCGCTTGATTTCATGCTATTTTTATAAACTTATTATGGGGGTTGCATGAGCCTCGCTTGATTTCATGCTATTTTTATAAACTTATTATGGGGTTGCATGAGCCTCGCTTGATTTCATGCTATTTTTGATCAAAACGAGCATAATATAATATGTTTGTTATTAAATAGGGCCTCATCATAAACAAACAACTATGAGCTTTTGAGTAGGTGACATGGTCCAAGAGTTTTATAACAAGGACAAATTGGGCCAAGTCTCTCTCTATATATATATATATCTCTACCCCTCTCTCTCTCTAGGCATCTCTATCTTTCTCTCTCTAAATTCCCCTTGTGCAGCTAGCTGTTTCATCAATGGGGGAGTTTGAGAAGCAGGTGAAGGAGAGGGCCAAGGAGCTGAAGCACCTGCTCCAGAAGGGCATAAGGATCGTAGGCCACACGTGCAAGAAGAGCTGGTACAAGGTCAGGAACATGAGGCGAGGCTAACCCCCGCGTGTGGTGACGTCCTCGGAAGAGAAAAGATCAAGTTTTTTCTCTGTCTTCTTCTTTTTTTTTTTTTTTTTGGGTGTGTTTGAGGGTATGATCTAAATACTAAATAGCATGCAGCTGTGGAGTCTTGTTTATCCCGTGTAAATTTACAGTATGGGACCTGACCCTTTTCATTTAATGTCATTTTGAATGGGAAGAATATTTGATCTCATGCAGTTATTTTTATTTGGAAGAGTTTTATGAAGACCTCATCTCTTCTGATCCTCTCTCTTAAAAAGTGTAAGCCTTATTTTCTTTTTAAAGTAAAAAATTGAGAAAGAAAGAGCTGAAAAAACATTAACCAAACACCCTATTTCTGAATTAGAACCTGTGATTTCCACATCAAAACAGAGTAAACTTCACTTTTTTTTTCCTTTTCTTTTTTTTTGGGGGGGGGGGGGGGGGTGGGCGCGGGGTGGCAGCAGCTAACTAAACGGACCTTCCATGGCCTTTTTCACTGGTACGAACACCCAGTGGTTTTTATTCCATTTGATTGCTAATCTCCAACTTTCTCGTTTTAATTCAGGAGTTTGCTTCAATAAAGAGTAGATGCAGCGAGCAGAATGCAGAAAAATGCACTTGCGTTGTCGTGTTACGGTGTAGTATGTATACCTATTCTCTAGTTTAGTTTATTCAGTGTGGTCCTTTTGCTTTATTTTGCTGAGTACTAAAATTAGGAAATCTTGGAGTGTAACATAAATATGTGACCTTTTGGGGAAAAAGTCATGATTTAATCATACTAATTTGGTCTTAATGTATTTTTCATGAATAAATTATGATTCATTAAAAGAATTTTGAAGTTTTAATGGATTTAAAAAGTCGCGATATGATTGTACTTTTTAAAGGCATCATACTTTTTAGAGTTGTAACTCATTTTATATTATTGATTTTTAAAATTATTTTTATACATCAAAGGTTAACAAGTTTTCATAATCTTTTCATGAAGTTTTCATATTTTTACAATGTGAGATCTTTTCTTTCGGCTGATTTTTTTCCCTGAGTTGATAACATTGTGGCAGATAATTATACTAATGGAGAAGCAAATTGAACAATGACTCTTTCACCAGTGAAGCTTGATTCATGATTGCAGTATGGTGGTGAGGATTGCAGATGAAGTATAGTTCTTTCATGATTTGCATGGAAATGGTACAAAAATGCCCCCAAAAGTAACCTGATACAGAACATAGGACAAAGACAAAGAGCCCCTTTATGTGGATCCTTAATATGTTTCTATGTTGCTTCCTCAAGTAAAAATGGAACAAAAACATAAAATTTCTTTGTAAGCTGATGTAATTTCTTCATAAAACTCTTCCAAATAAAAATAACTCCATTGTCTTTTTTATAATAATGTGTTTCTACAAGCAGATTCCTGGTGGAGTTGGATGTGGCTTTCTTCACTTCCCATGTTATCCAAGTTGTAATCAAAATGGGTGTGGTAAACAATAGATTGATAGAAAAAATACTGTTGCCCCTCTTTTCACAAGCTTTCAGCAATTTGTCTTTCTTTACAAGCCGTCAACAATTTATCTTTCTTTTCACAAGCCTTCAACAATTTCTCTCTCCACCCATGACTTTTCCATCAGCCAAACATTCTGTAGACCAGCATTTGGCCATAATTTTTGCATGGGAAAAGACAGAAACAATGAAAATAGCATGCATGGAGAGAAATATAAGCAGATCAAAGGCGCAGTCACACTAACATAAGAAGAGAACAATGATCAGTCAACAAAACCCTAGAAACTGTATCAATGCACTAAAACATTCTGCCGATCAGCAAATTACCCCCAATAATGTCTAAAGCCATGAAACAATCGTTAAATTTCCAGCAACACCTCCAGTATTTTAAATTGGAAAGAAGAGTTGGTGTCATAACCAATCACTTCAGAATGAACAAACCAAGAATATATTGTTGCTTCAGGTGACAAGAGAAAGAGAAAGTCCCCAAATAAGTCTCCTAACAATGTCAATTTCTTGAAGTGCATCTGTTTGGATTTGATCAGAATTTACTGGTGGTAGAATCCCACTCCACATTCCCACAAACATGCACCCTTTGCTCTTGTTAAATTAGATATGTCACCATGTGATAAGAGATAATAAGCACTTTTCTTTTCTTATTTTTGGAAGTGTATTTTTTTCTATTTAGTTACAAGCACATTTTATTAGTGTAAAAAAAAATACAAGAAGGAATCTACTCATAAGCTTTCGATGATTTGTTACTCTAACATAGATTAAGTGCAAGATTAACAGGGTCTTTCCGTATCAATAGGGACTTTTTGTACAGAACTAAGAGAAAGTTGTGGATATGGCAGCAAAGTTCTCCCTCTGTTCAGCATCTTCTTCACTTGCGTAGGGCATAGAGAAGGTTATTTATAAAACGCATGAAGAATGTGGCCCTTAAAGTGGAAAAATATCTACAGCCATAGATCACTGCATAATTCATTTTATTGAGAAGCATATTCTTTCTCCTTGATGCTCTAGATGATGCACCTTGAATGACAGGATGGAGATGAGCTAACCTTGAAGCTAAGTTTGTTTCTCTGGTTCTTCCTTGAGACTTGCTAGGAAAATATTCTAACTTTCGAAGCAAGGTGTTCATGTGGTTCTTCTTTGACACTTACTAGGAAGATGCATGCCAAACAAAAGAATATAGTTTTCACCTTAACATACGTTGTCAACAGTACCGTTCAAGTTCCCTCGTCGTTGCTCTTTCTCTCAAGGAGAAAAGGCATATATAGATGTCAATTGGCCGCAACAATCCTTAAGCAAAAAATAGCCACATTGATGAGTCTGATCGACCACGAGCATATATACCATTAATTTTCATATTTATTGTAGACTGTTCTTTTGTCTAGGATCAGAGGTCATTAGATTCCACAGTCATTCCCTAACATACAAATAAATATAATTTAGCTCTTACCATCCATGTCACCTATCAATATAATTTCATTACTTATTTGGTAACAATATCTTCATTAATTTAGACACTTACATATTAATAATTTTATTTTAAAAAATTAATAAAAGTTCAAATTGATGCTAAATATTAGTCTTCAAGAGGCTTAAGATTCAATTTTCTCTCCTTCCCACTCCTAACTCTCCTTTGGCTTTGAATCCGCTCCTCATCAATATTTACATTGTAGACTTTACAAATATTAGCATCAGAATACTGTAATCCTAAAACTCATACTCCAACCAGACAAGGCACTTAAATATTACAACTTTGAAAATTGTGATATTTTGCATCTCACATGTTGCATTGGATTGAAAAGTGATCCGTTCCTTGACCTGATCACCACAAGGACGGACCCAAAAATTAATGTTTTGGGGAGTGGGTGGGGGCCAATACAAGAAATACGTACTAGAAATACGTACTATGCCAGACTAATTTAAACAATTATGTATATACATAACTTTTTTTGAAACTTTCTACGTTACATCTCAGCTGAGGTTAAAAGAAACCTGGGGAGTCCTGTTCGCCACTGAGATGCCTGTTTATGTGCACTAGCTTGTGGTATTATCGATGCAGTCTGGAAGGTTTTTCTCAGAACTGTGGGGTTTATGTCATGGCAGTATCAAACAGTGTACAATCTCATGGAAAAGTGGAGGGCTATTTGTCCACTTAATCAGGAGATGGAGTTGTGGAAGATTGTGCTACCTGCTATGTTATGGGCCATCTGGAGAGAGGAATCTTATTGATGGGTGCTCGACATCAAGGGGAAAAAAAGGAAAAAGTGATTCATGAATGATGGGCTTTTATTTGTTGGATATTTTGATTTATGTTTTGCTTCACCACTTTTACTGCTTCTTGAATTTTCAAGCCAGGCCAGGTCAGTTAATTAATTGATATGTGCTTGAGACTTTTGCATTCTCATCTGTTTTATGCTACCAAACCAATTCAGTCATTGACTTGGTATTATTCACTTGAATGGAAGAACCTGGCAGAGGACCGGGAAAAAGAGATAAGTCATATGTGAGTTCCGGAAAAACTGAGTTTTATTTTACCATGAATTATTATTAAGCAATAATGTTAAGATCCAGACAGTTACTTCCATTCCTCTACATTGGCTTACTCTTTTCATAATTTTATTTATTTCTTTTGTCCGTAATACATCTCATGGTTAGTTGTTTTAAAATAGATGTCTATGCTAGGTTTTGAAAGATATTTGCTCTTGAAGAAGGAAATAATCAAAACTGTTTTACTCATATCTTAACTTCTATTACGTTGACCTGCATTAATGTGCATAGCAAGAAAAAGATAAAAAAAAATTAACAAAAAGTAATCTCTGAAAATGGGTAATGAAGCGTAAGGAATTTATGATTTTAATTAATAAAAATATCACATACGTAAAATTACTAAAAAAAAAATGAAAAACCAACTTTTCTGGAATGAAATTTTTTTTTTTTTTTTATCAAATTCGAAGGATGGGAAACAAACAATGCTACAATGTCACATGGGAGTGTGATGGTGGTGAGGTGAAATGTTCGTGTACAAAGTAACAACTAATAACGGTGAGTGTGCATAATTTCGTTTAAACTAAAAAAATTCAATTAAGTCATGCGGTTCAGTTCAGTTCAATTTGATTAAAATTTGTATTTGATTTAATTTGATTTCACACATTTTTAAATTGAACATCTAGTTATAATTATTATATTTTAGTATTTCAAAATTATATTAACATTATTTTTTATGAACACATGTATAATCAATAGTATTACATATTAATATGTATGTTACATTGTCCATGAATGAAGGTCAAAGTATAGCATAGAATAGTATTTTCAATTTCTTATTTTACCAAATCGGAATTAGTAGGTAGTAGGATAAGAAGGGTAATTTGGACAAAAAAAGTACTTATTCTCCTTCTTATTCCCTCCTTCGTAATCAAAGCAATTAGAATAACTTCTTATTCTATCTTCAATTCATATCCGCTGCCAAATCAAAAGGCTTCTTATTCTAGAATAAGCCATCCGGCATTTCTTATTCTAGAATAAGAAATCCGGGAAACAAAGTGAGGCTTAGGGAACAATTTGTACGAGAAGTTTTATACAGGATCTTCAAGGGGAAAATCTCAAGTGAGACATTCTATCAATTGATCATTAAACCTCTGCAAATACAAGTATACTTTTTAGGTGCTCCTCCTCGAGACTACATTGAGTCCCATTGTACTGGTATTGAAAAGTTAATGACCCCGTAGGTAACAAGCACGTGGTTAACTAGATCCAGTATAAGAAAAATGTCTAGTAAATGTTATGTATCAAATGGCTAGCAAGGTGTCAAGAAAGATAATTCCAACAACACAGTTCAATAGCATAAGGAGATCAAGTGTTAATATCAAGTGAACGATAAAAGATGACAAGTATTTAATTATTTTTGAGGAAGTTAGAGAACACCTATTTAATTTATGAACTCTGACAGATCTATACGTACGTAGTCTACAACCAATTAGCTGTTTTGAGAAGCCTTTGCACACCACTAATTCTCCAGTCCAAGTAAGAACAAAACTGCCTTTACGCTAAATCTTCTTCTTCTCTTTTTCTCTAGGTAACAAGAATTTTAGTATATTCATTGATGAGGCAGAATCTGATTCGGCCCATTATAACAAGCCCAAATCCCGTTCAGCCCAACAGCAACAGTACTAGGCCCTCCGGGAGCCTTCGGCCCGTCAGCGGCCCACCAGCAGCCTTCGGCCCATAAGCGGCACCGTCGCTCCCGGCCCAACAGGCTTCAGCCCGTCAGCGGCCCACTAGCCTACGGCCCGGGAGCAGCACGGCAGCCCATGGCCCAACAGGTTTCGGCCCATCAGCGGCCCAACCCCCTTCGGCCCGGTAGCCGAATCCGGCCCACTCCGGTGGCGGATCGGGCACTATGGCGGTTTATCAGTAAGCCCTAATTTAGTCCTATATCGGCTGCCACCGTTAACCATCCGCTATCCTCTGCTATAAATACCCCGCTATTTATTGCCAAAGGTATGGAATGGATGCTTCCCCAAGCCTCCGAGACCCTTAAAGGACTACTGTCCGAAAAGCATTAAAGCTGCTCTCTTTGCCTTCTAAATTGAATCTTCTTCAGGAGCTAACTTGACTGTCGGAGGGGGATCCCTAGGGATAACGCCCGGGACTCCTGCTGACTGGTTCTTCTTCTTCTTTCCCTCCTGCAGGGACTCGGTTCGAATCATCGCCGACCTTCCCAAGTCGGTATCGGCCGCCGACTTCGGATTCCTCTCCCTGGTCTCGACGCCGTACGCCGGCTGTCCCAAGACAGGAGACTCGGTCTCGCGCTGAAGGAGCTTTCGGGCTCACTATCCAAGAGCAAGCCCACTCCGAGTCGCCCTCGGCCTCGGACCTTCGGCTTCGGCTTCGTCGCCTGTCGACGAGCAGACGGAAGAAGACTCATCCGCGCCGCTCCTTCGTCCGCCGAAGGAGCTTCGGCCCAAGACAGGAGACTCGGACAGGAGACTCGGTCTCGCGCTGAAGGAGCTTTCGGGCTCACTATCCAAGAACAAGCCCGCTCCGAGTCACCTCCGGCCTCGGACTCCCGGCTCCGCCTCTGCATCCCTCGCCTTCCGGATCCCCGTCGGGCCCCTTCAAACACCGATCCGGCCCAGCTCCGGATCCTCTTCTTCGGATTCCAGCTCCGGAATCCGGTCGTGATAGATCCAGTCTACATCACTTGGTGCCGTCTGTGGGAAACCAACAAAACAAGTCATGTCTCAGCGACCTGTGACCCGACGATCCGGACAAAGCGAAGCAGAAGCGCGGGAGGCCTCGGCGCAGATGCTGCCTTCCGAAGGCGCATCTTCTGCCCCGCCGAACCTGCCTCTACCAACCATACCGGAGTCTCTCGGCTCGGAAGATCGAGTGGGGGTGCTCCAGCAGCAGATGGCAACGCTGGCCGCTGCCGTCACGTCCCTAGCGCCTCTTCAGGAGATGGTGTCCGCCATCGTCCAGCGCATGGGACTGACGGGGCAGCTTCCCCAGCAGGCGCCGCTCCCCCCACTCTACCCAGTACAAGACGCCCGGTTCCGGCCGGTGCCTGCGCCAGTTTCTCTCGACGAAACCGCGGCGGCGCGCAGCGAGCCCTCAGCGCTACCTGCCCGAGCTCCCCGCGCCGATCGTCTGACAGAGCAGGATTATGCTTCGTCGGAGTACCGTCTGGCCCGGACCGGAGGACAATCCGTCGCCACCTCAACTGCCCCGGACCTGGACCGGCGGCTGACGACGATGCACAAAGAGATGCAGCAGATGGTGTCCCGGCCTCACGGGGCGCCCCTCGCCAGCACCATCCTGGAGCAGACCCCGTTCACGGCGGAGCTCCTGGCCACCGAGGTGCCCCCCAGCTTCAAGCTACCGAAGGGCCCTCTCTACGACAGAATGACAGATCCAGTCTGTCATTTCCAGAGATTCAACGCCTACCTCCGGGTTCGAGGGATCTCCGAGGCAGTCCGCTGCCGTCTTTTCCCCCTCACCCTCGAAAAAATCGCCTTCACTTGGTTCGAGACATTGGCCCCCAACTCCATCCACTCCCTAGTCCAGTTGGGCCAATTGTTCATCGACCAGTTCTATGATGCCACCCGGCAGTGCAAGACCTCCGCCAGCCTGCTGGCCATCTGGCAAGGCCCCGCCGAGACTCTCCAAGAGTACTTCACCAAGTTCCGGACCGAGGCCGCCCAGATCCCGAACCTCGACAGCTCGATCGCGGTCTCGGCCGTGATCAGCGGGTGCCGGGACGAGGGACTCCTCGGCTCCATTGGGAAGCGCCATCCCCCTACCTTCCAGGACCTCGTGGCCCGGGCCCATAAGTACATCAACCGGGAGGCCCTGATGCTGTCCAGGGGTAAAGGCGCAGCCGAAGCCGCCTCGGCACCTGCTCCTCAGGTGGTCCGATCTCGGCCTGAAGACCAAGAGCCCTCCCGTAAGCGATTTCGCCGGGAGGACTGGGACAGGGAGAGGCGACGGGACCCGCAGCCGCGGTACCTACCCTTACCTGCTCCCCCTTCCCGAATGCTCATGGAGGTGAAGGGCATGCTCCGACGGCCTGATCGCATCAAGACCGACCCTCGCCGAAGGGATCCCGGCAGGTACTGTGAATACCACCGGGAGATCGGCCACACGACGGATGAGTGCCGGCAGCTCCGGGAGGAGATCGACCGCATCATCCGGGAGGGAAGATTGCCGCAGTACCGACGGGAGCAGCCGCCGCAACAGAACCGGGACGTCCCTGCAGCGCCCAGGCAACAGCAGCCCCCGGCGATAGAAGCCGCTCCTCCGCCAAAAGCCACCTCGGCCCCGGTAGAGTCATCCCATCAAAGACCCAGTTCTGGGTCTATCATGATGATATCCGGAGGGCCGGGGGAAGGATCAAGGCCACGGCAGTGCAACACAGTAGCGGCGGTTGACGGCGAACCGAAGCGGCCTCGTCTGGAAGACATCACCTTCGGCGCCGAGGACCTGACTGATGTTCAGGTCCCTCATGACGCCGCTCTCGTCGTCAATGCTGTAATAAATAGCTATGATGTACATAGAATCTTTGTGGATAATGGAAGTGCCCCAAACATCTTGTTTTATGACTGTTTTGAGAAATTGGGATTGAGTGAGGCTAATATGAAGCCTCACCGGGGCCCCCTCTTCGGTTTTAACGGCTCGCCCTGCCGAGTAGAGGGTATTGTCCGACTTCCTGTAACCTTAGGCTCCGCCCCCCGGCAGTTAACCGTTGAAACGGACTTTGCCGTTGTAAAGATCGAGTCAGCCTACAACGCCATATTCGGCCGAAGGCTCATCGGCGGAGTCGGAGCCGTGCCTTCGTCCTTCCATCAGAAGCTGAAATTTCATACCAGCCATGGAATAGGCGAGGCCAAAGGGAACCAAGAAGCAGCCCGACAGTGCTACATGATTTCGGTCAAGGGGAAGACAGCAGTCGAAACCCTAACGATCGAGTCATCGGCCGAGGCATCTCCGGGAGAAGCACTCCTCGCCGTCCCTGTTCCGGGAGGCGAAGGACGAGTCTTGATGATAGGCTCCGGCCTGGAAAGGGGTGAAGCAGAGAAGCTTACCGAGTTCTTGAAAAAGAATCTCGACGTCTTCGCCTGGTCTCCGGCGGACATACCCGGGGTTGACCCGGAGGTAGCAAAGCACCGACTCCATACCGATCCCGACCAGCCCCCGGTAAAGCAGAAGCGGCGCACCTTCAATCAGGAAAGGAGGGCCGCCATCCAAGCCGAAGTGCAGAAGGGGCTGGACGCCGGACACCTCCGAGAGGTGCACCATCCGGACTGGATCGCCAACGTGGTCATGGTGCCCAAGAAAGATGGCAAATGGCGTATGTGCGTGGACTTCACCAACCTCAACAAGGCCTGTCCGATGGACAGTTTTCCGCTGCCTCGGATAGACCAGGTGGTGGACGCGACTTCCGGCCATGAGCTTTTAAGCTTCCTCGACGCCTATTCAGGCTACCACCAGATCCGGATGCATCCGGACGATGAGAGCAAGACCAGCTTCACGACCGATTTGGGCCTGTACTGCTATACCCGAATGCCCTTCGGTCTGAAGAACGCCGGCGCGACATATCAGCGCCTGGTCAACAGAGTATTCGTCACACAACTCGGCCGAAACATGGAGGTCTATATATACGACATGTTGGTCAAGAGCCGCGTTGCTGCAGAGCATCTGGCCGACTTGGCCGAGACTTTCTCCGCCCTTAGGCGGTACAAGATGAAGCTAAACCCGGCCAAGTGCGCCTTCGGGGTAGCCTCCAGCAAGTTCCTCGGCTACATGGTCACTCACCGAGGGGTGGAGGCTAATCCCGAGAAGGTTTCGGCCATCATGTAGATGCGACCCCCGGCAAACCTCCGAGAGGTACAGAAGCTGAACGGGAGGATCGCAGCCCTCAGCCGCTTCATGTCAAGGGCGGCCGACTACTGTTTCCCCTTCTTCAAGCTGCTGAAGAAGGCAAACAACTTTGACTGGACGGAGGAGTACCAGACAGCCTTCAATCAGCTGAAGGCCTACCTCTCCAAAGTCCCCATCTTGTCCAAACCGGTTCCCGGGGAACCTCTGAGCTTGTACCTTGCAGTCTCCGAGACGGCTCTCAGCGCCGTCCTCGTCCGAGAGCAGGAGGGCGTTCAGAAGCCCGTTTATTACACCAGCCGAGCCCTTCAAGGAGCAGAACTCCGGTACCTAGCCCTGGAGAAGTTGGCTCTAGCCCTCGTCTCGTCCGCGAGGAGGCTCCGGCCGTACTTTCTGGCCCATTCCGTAAAGGTCCTCACCGACCAGCCCCTGAGGCAGATTCTTTCCCGGCCGGAGGTGTCCGGCAGGCTGGCGAAGTGGGCGATCGAGCTAGGGGAGTTCGACATCTCCTACGCCCCTCGGGTAGCAATAAAAGCCCAGGCGTTGGCAGACTTCATCGCTGAGCTTACCCCCGGCACCTCCGCGACACCTCGGCTGGCACCCGACGTGGTCGAAGCCGAGGCTACTTCGGCTCCTGCGCCGACAGACGAATGGCGACTGTTCGTCGACGGCTCCGCGTGCTCCACGGGCAGCGGCGCCGGATGGATCCTGGCATCGCCCGAAGGGGTCGTCACGGAGTACGCCCTGCGTTTCTCCTTTCCAGCAACCAACAATGCCGCCGAGTACGAAGCTCTCATCTCCGGCCTCCGGGCCGCGAAGAAGCTCGGCGCCCGGAACCTGAAAGCCTTCAGCGATTCCCAGTTGATCGCCGGCCACATCTCCGGGGAGTACGAGGTTCGGGACGCGGTGATGGCATCTTATCTCCAGGTGACTCGCAAGATCCTCACCCAATTCGATTCTTATGAAATCGTGAGGATCCCGAGAGCCGAGAATACCCGGGCCGATGCTCTTTCCCGGCTGGCGTCAACCCAAGACGGGGGTGGAGGCCGAATGATCCTCGTCGAGGAGCTTGCCGAACCAAGCCTCGGCGAAACCGAAGCCATACAAGTCACTGAGGTCGAGGCCGAGACGTGGATGACCCCCCTCGTCGCTTTCCTTCTCCAAGGAGAAGTCCCGCCAGATCCGAGGGAGGTGAAGCACATCCGACAGCGCTCATCCCACTTCCTTCTTCTGGACGGGGTGCTGTACAAGAAATCCTTCGGCCGACCACTGCTGCGGTGCCTCGGCCCGGCTGAAGCTGACTACGCCGCAAGAGAAGTCTATGAAGGGGTATGCGGGGCGCATGCGGGAGGAAGGGCCCTGGCTCACAAGCTCCTGAGGCAAGGCTACTGGTGGCCAACACTCCGAGAGGACGCTTTAGCCCTCGTGCGGCGCTGTGACCAGTGCCAGAGGTTCAACTCCCTCATTCACCAGGCAGCCACCCTTCTGACCCCCTTGTCCGATCCCTGGCCTTTCGCCCAATGGGGAATCGACCTCCTGGGACCTTTTCCCGTCGCCACCGGCCAAAGAAAGTTCCTCATCGTGGCGGTCGATTACTTCACCAAGTGGGTCGAAGCCAAACCCCTCGCGTCAATAACCGATAGCAATGCATGGAACTTCGTGTGGAAGTCCATCATTTGCCGGTTCGGCATCCCTCGGGCCATCATCTCTGACAATGGAAAGCAATTTGACAGCCGACGATTCAGCGACAACTGCGCCAGCTTCGGCATACTTCACAAATTCACTTCAGTGGCGCATCCTCGAGCAAACGGCCAAGCCGAAGTCACTAACCGAAGCCTCCTGCAGGGATTGAAAACCCGCCTCGGCGAGGCTAAAGGCCGATGGGTGGAGGAGCTGCCGAGCGTTCTGTGGGCCTATGGGACGACGAGCCGAACCCCCACCGGCGAAACTCCTTTTCGCATGGCCTATGGGATAGAGGCCGTTATTCCAGTGGAAATCGGCCTTCCTTCTCCCAGGGTCGTTGCTTACAGTCCGTAGGCCAACGAGGAAGGTTTGAGAGACCACTTGGACCTCATTGAAGAGACCCGAGACAAAGCTCGTATCCGGCTGGCGGCTTATCAACAGCGCATGGCCAAATACCACAACACTCGAGTAAAGCCCCGAAGCTTTGAAGTAGGGAGCCTCGTGTTGAGGAATGCTCATGCTTCTAAGCCAGCCGAAGCCTCAGGGAAGCTTGCCCCCAACTGGGAGGGGCCATATCGGGTCAGAGAAGTGATCAGGCGTGGAGCTTACCGGTTGGAGACCCTTTCGGGCCAACCTCTTCCTCGCACCTGGAATGTAGAGCGCCTTCGGCGTTATTATATGTAAGTCACCTCTCCCAGGCTTTCAGCCGGAGGGTATGAATAAAGAACTCTCTTGTTCAGGAAACTTGTTGTTGTTTTCTCTAAGTTCGTGTAAACCGTATCGGGAGTGGCTTCGGCCATGCAAACCGTACCGGGAGCGGCATGGTTCTCTTAAAGTCCGCAAGTCCTTCGATCCGACGAATGACTTCGGCCATGTAATCCGAATCAGGACGCGGCATGGTTTTCTCTAAGTCCGTGTAAACCGTATCGGGAGTGGCTTCGGCCATGCAAACCGTACCGGGAGCGGCATGGTTCTCTTAAAGTCCGCAAGTCCTTCGATCCGACGAATGGCTTCGGCCATGTAATCCGGATCAGGACGCGGCATGGTTTTCTCTAAGTCCGTGTAAACCGTATCGGGAGTGGCTTCGGCCATGCAAACCGTACCGGGAGCGGCATGGTTCTCTTAAAGTCCGCAAGTCCTTCGATCCCACGAATGGCTTCGGCCATGTAATCCGGATCAGGACGCGGCATGGTTTTCTCTAAGTCCGTGTAAACCGTATCGGGAGTGGCTTCGGCCATGCAAACCGTACCGGGAGCGGCATGGTTCTCTTAAAGTCCGCAAGTCCTTCGATCCCACGAATGGCTTCGGCCATGTAATCCGGATCAGGACGCGGCATGGTTTTCTCTAAGTCCGTGTAAACCGTATCGGGAGTGGCTTCGGCCATGCAAACCGTACCGGGAGCGGCATGGTTCTCTTAAAGTCCGCAAGTCCTTCGATCCGACGAATGACTTCGGCCATGTAATCCGGATCAGGACGCGGCATGGTTTTCTCTAAGTCCGTGTAAACCGTATCGGGAGTGGCTTCGGCCATGCAAACCGTACCGGGAGCGGCATGGTTCTCTTAAAGTCCGCAAGTCCTTCGATCCGACGAATGGCTTCGGCCATGTAATCCGGATCAGGACGCGGCATGGTTTTTTCTAAGTCCGTGTAAACCGTATCGGGAGTGGCTTCGGCCATGCAAACCGTACCGGGAGCGGCATGGTTCTCTTAAAGTCCGCAAGTCCTTCGATCCCACGAATGGCTTCGGCCATGTAATCCGGATCAGGACGCGGCATGGTTTTCTCTAAGTCCGTGTAAACCGTATCGGGAGTGGCCTCGGCCATGCAAACCGTACCGGGAGCGGCATGATCCTCTTAAAGTCCGCAAATCCTTCGATCCGACGGATGGCTTCGGCCATAAAATCCGGATCAGGACGCGGCATGGTATTCTCTAAGTCTGCATAAGACGAAGCGGGAGCGGCTTCGGCCACAGGAGCCGCATCTAAAGCAGCCTTATCTGCTGGCAAGATTCTATCAACGCCCTATCCGAACCTACATCGGGTCTTGGCTTCGCAAACTATAGCGAACGACGGAAAGATCTCGGATTTCAGAAAGGCCAGATCCACTCGTCATGCAGAAAACAACAAGGTAAAGCCAAAAACATTCCTTGTATTCACAAACGAAAGGAAGTACAAACTCGGCCATATGCCTGGCCGAAGGCTTACATAAGTGGAAAAGCAAAAACCGGGGGGCGGGACCCTCGTATCAGCCCTCGACGACTCCTTCCTCCTTCGCTTCGACTGCGCCTTGGCCGGGAGAGGGAGAAGGAGAGTCGACGATCTGCACCGCTTCAGGAGCGGCAGCCTCGGCGGGGGCCTCCTCGGCGGGGTCCTCCTCGGCGGTCTCGACTTCATCTTCAGCGACTGGAGGCGAGGCCCTCTCAGCCATAAGATCCTTCCACCAGGATAGGAGCTCCCTGGCTTCCTCGCCCATCGGCAGGGCGACCCCGGTCAAATTGACGCTCGGGCAGGCCCTCTGGGCGACAGCCAGTCCGAGGTCGAAGACCGAAGAAGACGCTAGCAGCTGGGCTTGGAGGATCTCTCGGGCGTAGTCACGCCCGGCCTTGTAATCGGCTACGGCCGACTCCGCCACCTCTTCCAGTTCATGCTTCAAGGCCGAGACCTCCTCGGCGTGGCGGCGCTTCTCCGAAGCCCGCCGGGACTCCTTGTCCTGGATCTGGGCCTTGAGGGCCCGGATCTCAGTCTGAGCCGCAGCAAGCTCGCCCTCGGCCTTCTCCTTCTCCCGCTCGGCCTTCGCCTTGGCCTCGGCGGCAGCACGGGCCTCTGCTGCCCTCTCCTCTAGTTGCGCCCGCGCCCGGCCGCTCGCGGTTGCGAGCCTATCAACCAAGGGCTCGATGCGGGGCGCCGCCGAGGTACCTTCACCCGAACCGGCCGGATCCTCCTCGGCCTCCAGAAGTTTGAGCCGGAGCAGCTCCTGATGATGCATCAGGATGCTACCCGTCACCGCAGCCTGCAGACCGAAAGCAGATAAGGGTTAGAAGATCAAGACAGCTAAGAAAAGCTAGGTTGAAGAATTTTCGGACTTCTTACCTGGACCGCCAACCGGGCGCTCATCGCCGCCAGGTCGGTAATCGAATGATCCTTCAGCTCTTCGAAAGCTGAAGGAAGGGTGAGGCTGCTGAGCAGACGGAGGCATGTCTGCGGGTCCTCCATGCTCTCATCTTTGTACACCCCCGGCTCGGGGTGCCACCATTCGCGTTGCGCCCGGGGCGCCCGCGACCCAGCGCCTCCGTCATCGGCCCCTGCCGATACGGCCGGAGGGGAGTCGCCCCTCGACGCCTCGGGAGATGCCAGCCTTGCAGCCCTTCGGGCCCCGGCGCTCCTTCTGACCAGCGGAGCCACCTCCGCCTCTTCGGCCTCCTCTACCCGGGGGCGCTTCGACGCTCGGCCGCCCCTTCGAGCGGCGAACTTTGTCTTCTGCTCCCTCTCGAGAGCAGCAGCGGCCGCGCGGCCCTCAGCGGAGGCCGCAGTCCTCGGGACCCCGCCTCTGGTCCTCGGAACTCCAGCACCTCGGCCAGACCTGCCTGCCGCTTGCAGGGCCGGTGCCCGGCCTGAACCGCGCTGATCGGATATCAGGGCGAGGAGGTCGTCGAGCCCGGCCATTGCTGCAAGCAGGAGCGACGTGTTAGAAACGAAACAGTTATCGAGTGCAAATACAAAGCCGACTTACCCTCGGCCGAAACTTCATCAGCATCCTCAGCCGGAAGAGCTTCGGCCGGAGGAGCGGCAGCCCTTCCTCCGCGGCCTTGCGGAGTCTCCCCGGGAGGAAGATAAGGGAAGGCCCGCGCTGGATCGGACCGGGGATCCGGCCACACCCCGGCGTTCACCAGCCGCTCCGACGCGCTGAGGAGCCCCCAGATGTCGTACGGGGCCATAACCTGGACATGGCCCACGAGAGTGCTCTGCACAGGGGTCAGAGCAGGAGGGTCCGAGAGGCCTGCGGCCAGCGGCGCCCATTCGGTAGGAAAGGGCCACACGCCCTTCTCGTTCTCCGGCAGAGAGACGAAGATGAACTTCCTCTTCCAGCCGTGGATGGACGAGGGCTTCTCGGAGAAGATGCTTCGGCCGACCCGAGGGACGAAGCAGTACCACTCAGACTTCCCCTGCCTTTGGATTTTGAAGAGATAACGGAAGACATTGATGGAAGGGCGGATCTTTATACGAGCGAAGACGCTCAAAAATCCGTACACAGTACGCCAAGAATTGGGAAAGAGCTGAGACGGGGCCAGCCCGTAGAAGCTAAGGAGATTAATGACGAAGGTGGGAAGAGGAAGACGGAAGCCTGCCTCGAAGCTGTCAACATAGATGGAGAAGGAGCTCGGGCGGACAGTATTGGCCCTGGTGGCGGAATCAGGCCGATGGGGGGTCGTCCAGGAAGGAAGCTGAAAGTAAGAAACTAAGTTCCTCACCTCTACGTCCGAAAGGGCGCAGGATGCTTCCGAAGCAATGTCCGGAAGGCGGCATTCCGAGGTGGAAGCCTGGCCTGAGTTCCGGACCTCCTGGGCAGCCTCGGCCTCGGAAGCCTCGGCCCCGGAAGCCTCGGCCCCAAAAACCTCGGCCTCGGAGACCTCCGCCCCAGAAGTCTCGGACCCCTCAGTCCCGGAGTTTTCAGGCTCCCCAGACATTGCGGAAGCAAGGGAATTCGAGGCGAGAGGATCTGACAGAGAAGACTTGGGAGAGTGGGAAGGAGTAATCTCCTCGTCCGAAGGAGTAATCTCGCTGGAAGGGCTCCGGACCATAAGGCCGCGAGGGGGAAAAAGGAGGCCAAAGCTTACTCGCAGGAAGGGGGAGGGAGTCTCTCCTGAACCGAATGCTGCCTCAAGCCTCCAAGCTCCACCAGCGATGCGCTCTGAGGAACGGAGAACCTCCCACGGTGGCCGGCGAGCTCGGACGAAGCCTTCAGGAAGTTAGCCTTTCGCTGGAGAAGGAATAAGAGTTCGGATGATCGTAAGGGAAACGCAAGCGCAGCAGCAAGAAGAAGAACAGTGCCCTGCTGAGGGCTTGTATTTATAAGTCCATTCGAAGCGCCTCCTGCCGAAGCCAACGGCCGAGATCATCCCGCTCGTCCCCTCGCTCCTCTCGGATGCCCGCCACGTGCACCGTCCTTCGGCAATGATGACGGACCGGCTCCGGAACTTGAAGCAGAGCGATCAACGGCCGAGAGCGCTCCGACCCTTCGGCTAACCTCTCGGATGCCCGCCACGTGTCCCGATCCGCGTGCGACGAAGGGAACGGCGGCAATCCAAGTGGAGCCTCGGGCAGAGAGCCGAGGCGATCCGCGACCCGCGAGCGGTCAGGATCCTTTTGTGTTTTTGACGGAGCGGCTGGATGCGCGACGCGTGTCCCTTGCTTCCTCGCGAGACGACGCGCCATCCCGTCCATTTAATGAAGCCTGACACGAATCAGAGGGCTCGGCCCTTCGGCTTCTGAGCTCTGAGCCTTCGTCACCACTCCGAGCGAAGACGGAGCAACCGCGTAGCCCTCGGCCGACCGAGGGCACCCTCTTCCCAGTGAAAAGAGAACAGAGCTTCGGGTAAGACACCTGTTATGACACTCTTCTGACAACTTCGGGCTATACTCTCGCCATCTCAGAACTGAGGAAGACAAGAGTGGGGGGCTATGTGATGAGGCAGAATCCGATTCGGCCCATTAAAACAAGCCCAAACCCCGTTCAGCCCAACAGCAGCAGTACCAGGCCCTCCGGGAGCCTTCGGCCTGTCAGCGGCCCACCAGCAGCCTTCGGCCCATAAGCGGCACCGTCGCTCCCGGCCCAACAGGCTTCAGCCCGTCAGCGGCCCACTAGCCTACGGCCCGGGAGCAGCGCGGCAGCCCAGGGCCCAACAGGCTTCGGCCCATCAGCGGCCCAACCCCCTTCGGCCCGGTAGCCGAATCCGGCCCACTCCGGTGGCGGATCGGGCACTATGGCGGTTTATCAGTAAGCCCTCATTTAGTCCTATATCGGCTGCCACCGTTAACCATCCGCTATCCTCTGCTATAAATACCCCGCTATTTATTGCCAAAGGTATGGAATGGATGCTTCCCCAAGCCTCCGAGACCCTTAAAGGACTACTGTCCGAAAAGCATTAAAGCTGCTCTCTTTGCCTTCTGAATCGAATCTTCTTCAGGAGCTAACTTGACCGTCGGAGGGGGTTCCCTAGGGCTGACGCCCGGGACTCCTGCTGACTGGTTCTTCTTCTTCTTTCCCTCCTGCAGGGGCTCGGTTCGAATCATCGCCGACCTTCCCGAGTCGGTATCGGCCGCCGACCTAGGATTCCTCTCCTTGGTCTCGACGCCGTACGCCGGCTGCCCCAAGACAGGAGACTCGGTCTCGCGCTGAAGGAGCTTTCGGGCTCACTATCCAAGAGCAAGCCCACTCCGAGTCGCCCCCGGCCTCGGACCTTCGGCTTCGGCTTCGTCGCCTGTCGACGAGCAGACGGAAGAAGACTCATCCGCGCCGCTCCTTCGTCCGCCGAAGGAGCTTCGGCCCAAGACAGGAGACTCGGACAGGAGACTCGGTCTCGCGCTGAAGGAGCTTTCGGGCTCACTATCCAAGAACAAGCCCACTCCGAGTCACCTCCGGCCTCGGACTCCCGGCTCCGCCTCTGCATCCCTCGCCTTCCGGATCCCCGTCGGGCCCCTTCAAACACCGATCCGGCCCAGCTCCGGATCCTCTTCTTCGGATTCCAGCTCCATAATCCGGTCGTGATAGATCCGGTCTACATCATTCATATTATTTGGACATGCATCCATTTCATAACAATATATCCAGAAGTATATAATTTGTCCCCAACATTATTTGTCAATGATTATAATTGCATATATATAATTACTCTTATTCTTATATCTAAACTTATACCAAAATCGTATAAACATTTTCTTCTTCTCTTTTTTTGTCAAATAAAAGTATATATATAATTATTTTTTTAAGCTTCGCATTCTTCCCCACTAAAAGAATTTGGTCCACCGAATTCACATTATCAATTTGTATAGATAATGTAATTATATAAAGTTCAATAAAACTAACCTGTGTATAACTACAGATATTTTTCACAAATCGTTTCTTCTAATTCCCAAGTAGCTTCTTCTCAACCATGATGACTCTAGTGCACTTTAGATGATGCGTTGCCTCAATTGATGATATTTCTTGTCAATAAGTTGGATTGTCTTCTTTTCATTAGTCAGATCTTTCTGTAACTTCAAAGGTCCAAATTTAATTACATGTGATGCATCATATACATAACGTCACAATACGGACACATGGAATACATTGTGAACAAGATAGCTACGGAGGCAAAGCTAATTTGTATACCACCTCACCAAGCTACTCAAGTATTTTCAAAGGATCAATGTATCTAGAACTAAGCTTTCCTTTTAGTCCAAACCTGATAACAGCTTTAGTTGGAGACACCTTAAGAAATACATGATCACCAACTTCTTCCCATCATATAGGAGACCTCTAACTCCTTTCATATATTACTTCATAAGGATCCATTTGTATGCTTGTCTGATAACTACTATTATATGTAAATTCTATCTAGGATATGTACTCATGCCAACTACCACCAAATATCTTCTATTATTTGATTGGTCCTCTCTATCTGCCCATCAGTTTGAGGATGAAAAGCAGTTCTAAAATTAACGAGCTCTAGAAGCCTCTTAAAGTCTTTGCTGAAAATGTGAGGTGAAACGAGGGTCTCTGTTTGAGATAATAGAGGATGGAATCCCATGTAATCTCACTACTTCTTTAACATAAAGTGCTGCTAGAATGTCCATAACCACTTCTCTTTAATGACTAGAAAATGAGTAGATTTGGTCAATTTATCAACTATTACCTAGATGCCATCAAATCTACTTCACGCTTTAGGCAAGCCAAAATAAAATCCATACATATATGGTCCCATTTCCACTCTGATATTTCTAAAGGTCTCAATTTTCATTGGTTTTTGATACTTTGCTTTTACTTGCTGTCAAATTAGACATTGAACTACATATAATGCCACATCCTTTTTCATGTCAACCCACCAAAAATCTATTTAAGGTTATGATACATCTTAGTAGTACTTGAATGGATGGTGTAGTTTGTCTTATATACTTCATCTAATGTTCTCCTCTTCGATTCTCGAAGGTCATGCACACAAAGTTTACCTTGAAAAATAAGATTCCCATCAGCATTTAATACAAAACTTTGCTTTTGCTCTAAATTCTCCTTGATCTCTATAAATAAAAGGATCATCAAATTGGTGACTCCCGATTTCTTCAATAAATATAGGTTGCACCTAAAAATATGCAAACAAAGGTTTCCTATCCTTTTGTTCTATGACTAAGCTCCGATTAGCAAATTCTTCTAGTGCCACTCATTAACTTAGAAATTAGCCGCCATTGAAATAGGCTTTCAACTAGCATCAATCACTGCATTACCTTTGCCAGGATGATATTGTATAGAGAAAGCAAAATCATTCATGTTGCGATCTCTAAATCATGTACATGATAACTTTTCTCATGTATCTTCAATTGACGTAAGATATAAGCAATAACTTTCTTTTGTTGCATCAGAACACAATCAAGCCCGATCCCTGAGGCATCAATATACACCTCAAAACATGCACCGTCAATGCGTAAAGCAAGCATAGGGGCAGTAGTCAAACAATTCTTCAATTCTTGAAAACTTCTTTCACCTGTATCAGACCATTCAAACTAAACATCCTTTCTAGTCAATTTTGTCAAAGGTGCAACAATTTAAGAGAAGTTATCGTTAAATCTTTGATAATAACTTGTTAAACCCAAGAAATTGCAAATATCAGTGATGGTGCCAGGTCTCTACCAAAATAGTACAGCCTCAACTTTTGATGGATCTATAAATGTTCTATCACTAGAGATTACATGACCAAGAAAAACAACATTCTCTAGTCAAAATTCACATTTGCTCAATTTGGCATAGAGTTGGTTCTCTCGTAACAACTACAATGCTTGCCTAAGATGCACCTCATGCTCATCTTTACTCTTAGAATAAATTAAGATGTCATCAATAAATACTACCACAAATTGATCTAGGTATAGCTTAAAAATATTATTAATCTATTGCATGAATGCAACAGGTGCATTAGTTGGCCCAAAAGGCATCACAACCAATTCATAGTGGCCATACCTTATTCGAAGGTAGTAGTATTATGGATGTCGTTCTCCTTGATTCTGAGTTGATGGTAGCATGATCTCAAGTCAATCTTTAAGAAAATATTTTGCCCTACCATCAAGTTATCCTAAAATTATAGGATTCCTAACTTGAGCCTTTGGGATTCTTATCCTAGTGCTCTGATACCAAGTTGTCACGCCTCAAATTTTCGAGGCACAACAACAATAACGAGATCAAGTTCAAGAATAGAACTACCTCCAACAATAGTCTTACAAAATCATCGAATTTACAATAGTCTCTAATATTTACAAGAATTGGAATTTATCTGGATGAAGCTAAGTGGCTCTCTGCTCAAATCTCACCTTGATCTCAATATTAGCTTCTTCTTTAGTGCCTAAAAAATATTAGTTTGAAATGTACAAGCATAACATGCTTAATAGGATTTAGATCTCAAAACCACTCTAATAGTATCGTTAATGCATTACGAAAGCTTGCAAATAAAAGATATTCAAGTAATAAATGAATTAGATGGTAGGATTCAATGTAGGCTAACAAGAAGGAAAAAGGTTGGTTGTAATTATTATAGAATGGTTATACATGTACTCGAGAATCAATAATTTTAAGCAATCAAGAGGGCATGAGTTAATAGGCAAGTAAAATATAGTTATCAAACAAGTAAGCAAATAGACAAGTCAATAAATGAGATACAGTAAAATGGACATTATTAGTTATCAGTAAATAAGTCAAGAACAAGAAACAATCAAATTCATGTATCAGGTATCATGTATCAAGTATCAGGTATGGATATCAGGACTAGTCTAGAACTTAATCAGGAACACAAATGGTGCAATGCTACACCTTGCAGAACTATCTCAAATAGAACTCCTTAATCAAGAACTCCTATGAAACAATCTCCAGCGACACTCTAAAATCAAGAAACTCTTAAGAGAAAATCCCTAGCTAAAAGATCTAAAATCAAGAAACTCTTGGGAGAAAATCCCTAGCAAAAACAATCTCCCTAGGCAGGTACAAGTCCTTTTTAGGATGCTCCTCCCCGGGATTAGATCGAGTCCCATCACACTGGCATTGAAAAGTTAATGACCTATAGGTCACAAGCACGTGGTTACCCAGTATAAGAGAAATGTCTAGTAAATATTATGTACAAATCGTTAGCAAGGTGTCAAGAGAGGTAATTCCAACAACGCAGTTCAATAACACAAGGAGATCAAGTGTTAATATCAAGTGAATGATAAGAGATGACAAGTATTTAACTATTCTTGAGGGAGTTAGAGAACATCTACCTAATTTATGAACTCACATACCTCTGATGCGCAACTCTGATACACCTACACATATGTAGTCTACAACCAATTAACTGTCTTGAGAAGCCTTTGCATGCTACTAATTCTCTAGCCCGAGCAAGAAAAAAACTGTCTTTATGTTAGATCTTTTTCTTTTTCTTCTCTTTTTCTCTCAGTAATAGGAATTTTAGTATATTCATATTATTCGGATATGCGTCCGTTTCATAGCAATATATCTAGAAGTATACGATTTGTCTCCAACATGATTTTTTAACGATTATAATTACATATATATATATAAGAATTACTGAAGAAAAATGAAATCGATTGTGGTTTACAGAAATAAGCAAAATTGGGATATCGTTATATTAAAATTTAAATAATGTGTTGATATATATAATAAATACTTGTGAAATTTTGTAGAATAAAGAAAAATAAATTTTATCGCAAGATAAAAATATACTAATATCTACGATTGTTTTAGTAGTCGGTATTAATTAAACGACAACAACGTTCTCTGAATCACTATACTCCTCTACTTCCGCAAAAATATCAACTTTTTAAAATTATTGAGAAAGACAAAATAAAAAGAACAAGGGTAAATTTATCATCTACCTATTTTGTTGACAAGAGATGCTCAGAACGCACAACTGCATGCGTCAAATACCATCCCGCAGAAACAATCACAATAGAATTGCAATTACACCTCGCGTCACAGATCAATTGGAAACAGATAAAAGAATAAAGTGGACGAAACAACCAGAATAAGATCTTGCACAGATCTTAAATTAACATAAAAGAAATAAGAATAGAAGGGGTCAGAAGAACCTATTCGTACTGCTCGCCTTGATTCCAACGAACACTAGAGAAAGGAGGGTGAGATAAAGTATGAAAAAGAGTTGAATTTGGAGGGGAAAAAAAACAGCATGTCGCCTTCCACCAGATCCTTATTCCTCTTAATCTTATCAAACTCTCCCCCACTGCAACTTTATTCTCACCTCCACTTTATCTTATAAACCTTATATATTCACTCCATTTGCATATGTAACTCTCTTATGTTATAACTAATATGTTGTTAGTTATTCTCATATCTAATGTTACACAAAATTTATCTAAACATTCTTTCGATGTAAATTTATGTTTCAAATAATAAAACATATATTATTCTTATATTTAAACTTATATCAAAATCGTATAAAGACTTTCTTCTTCTCTTTTTTTGTCAAATAAAAGTATATATATAATTTATTTTTTTTAAGCCTCACAGTAATCGCCATCTGAATTTGAGAACGGATTCTATAAGAAGTACAATGAAACTTATAAGACTCGAATGATGTCTAATCTCATGATGAGACTACGATTACAACTGCATTGCAGTTAGATATTGAAGCAGGCATTACTATGTGAACATGAATCTCATAGTTAGTACAGTATGTGTATTATATATGTATTATTATTATGTCAAAAAAATACGTCTTATTATTACATATGTACATGACCTTTTGAATAAAAGTTTCTTTTATATATATGCCCGCAAAGATGAATCGTAGCATTTGTACTCTTGACTTTGACAATATATAAGAGATGATATCTGCATTTATACTGGACTTTGGCATTTTGTCAAATATCCTTGGCATCATCAATTATATTCAACTGAATGTGCTAAAAAATTTTGACAGAAAAGTTCAATTTTAGTGAAATGCCTAAGTTATCCTGTTAAAAGTTAAAAGAATTTCAACTTCATAGAGGGTTTTCACTTTTCACACACACACACACAAAGAGAGAGAGAGAGAGAGAGAGAGAGAGAGATTCGCAATTTCATCACTTTAATCAAGTTAATAGTTAATGTTAAGTAGGAGGTCACTTCAAGGGTATAACCACAACCTATCTAAAGTTGTTATGTACATAGTAAGGGTGTATATACATAAATGTAGTTGGGTGGGGCATATATGTAGAATTCACTTCTATATAAAACGTTCGTACGCGGTACTGAATTTTCTAAAGGAAAAATATATGTTTACTTGAACTTGCCATTCTAATCACATATAATGTGTTTGGTTAAACATTAATGAACTAACATGAGATGTGAACTCATGATAGTGAGCTACCGATAAGTAAGTTTAAACAATTCATTCTCGAGAAGTCGACTTGGTATTTGGTTGTGTACAACTCGTTTCTCAGAAAGTTAATTTTGATTGTTTGATTACGTACAGGTATTAGTCTCCTTGAAGATTGAATAGGGATAGATAGAAATGTCCTCTAAATTTTTGGGAGCTCTTATTAGGATTAGTTCCAACGTTCTAAAATTTTGAATAGCCAAAGAAAATGAGTAAAGTGAATTGCATGGAAGTCACTTATGAGCTCACCTTGAAGCAACCAAAGGAACTCTTGTTGCAGTTATTCATACAATTTTGTGTTATTGAAATACTTTTATAAGAGTAGTTAATAATTAAAACTCTACATAATAATTTTGACAGAATTTATTTGCATGAAAAAGCTTTAGACCCTACTTGGATGCAAGCATAAGCACGTTTACATTCATGATAAATGTGTTTTATATCATAATCTTAGTTTGGATGGTACAAAAATAAGTTTATCATAATTCATTTGCGTTTACAATAAACTCAAAACAGTCTCATAAACGTGTTTTCTACAAACCTACGAAGAGTTGGTTTACGTTGGAGCCTCTCTCAGATTTATCAAAAACTCACTTAAGTTTTTGCAAAATAACCAAACGTGAGTTTAGAAAAATATGTTTGTGATAAGTGGGTTTATGATAAATGTGCTTATGATAAAACTATTCACGTTTTATTAAGTTGCATCCAAACAAAGCCTAGTTGTAATGTCATAGCAATCTCACCTAGAAGGGGAAAGAAAATATTTTCTACACAACTAGCTCCATACAATACAATAGTTTACCTATATACTTAGGGATGTCAATGGTAACCAAAGAATCTAACTAAATGAATAGGTTTCAAACAAGTCTTTATAAATTGATACATTAATAAATGTGAGAACAAATATATTTTTCAAATTGAAACTATTAATGAATATGAAAACCGATTAGTTTCTTATTAAGCTATTACAAGGTACATACCTTTAAAAGGTGATATTTGTATGTTATACCTAGGTTTATATTCATATCAAGGGAGGCCATCAAGATGTCCTAATTATCTTAAAAAAACATTCTTTTGTTTTAATAAAATGGAGAATATAAAAGTGTAAGGAATGCTATATTTTCTAATGCATGTATCTTGATGTTTGAAGTATGGTAACGTCTTTTAAACTTACCGAAGTTCCAGGATGAGTCCCTACCCTTTATGGTAGAATTTGGGCCAAATAAACTTTGAGGGTATAGAAAACCCTTGAAAATATAACTAATGCAAATGTAAAGGAGGAAGTCCCACATTTTCACAAGTAACAACACCTTAAGCACAAGTTAATGAATCATTCAATGATGTGAACGAAAAAGCTTGTTGATTACCATATCTGTGCTTAGCCAGGCTATTGCCATTGACTTAATGTGCGTTGGAATGCTGTCCAGTGGCCTTAAATGACACAAATTTGTCCAAATTATCTTTAATTAGCCAAGGGATATGAGGTGGATGAATCAAGAGATCAACAAGAGTCCGATGATCTGATTCTCCAAGATTTGAAGACTTCTGAGCGAAAACTTCAGCCAAAGCCATCATAAGAGTAGGCCAAGGTAATGGTCCTACTCTCATTCTACACACAACCCTAGCTCCCCGCAGTCGCTAGACTTGCCCCATGAAACATCCATCTAAGTTCAAGCTCACTTGCTCTCAAAGGAGACCATTTAATAAGTCAAGGCATTTGGGACAAGATAGCCTAGTCTTTGATGCCCAAACATGCAAGAATCACTTGTTTCACTTCCTAGAATAGTTTCTTACACTTGACAATTCGCATAGGTCGTGAGTGCACATAAAGGCGTTTCTATTAGTCTTAAGTGGTGTGCAAGTCAATCAGATAATGTAAATCTTATTTAATTATTAATAAAATTGACTTTTTTATTATATGTAATTGAATTACTTGTGTTACATAATGAAGTCCTTAAATATGTACAATAGTGATCAGATTCTGATGAGATCATATTAATGAAACTAATCACTTATAAATATATATTCTAAATATTTCTGGTTGGAGGATGTCTGAGACAGGACAATAAACATCCAGATATACCAGTACAGACTACTCCGGCTAATATGATGAGGGTGACTGATCTCATAGTTACTTATGTGAAGACACTAAGGTGAGCCTATAGGTGATCATTAGGGAATAGATATATTGAACTGATCTGGCGCTTGAATCGTTGGATGGTAATATAACTAATTGTCAACCAACTTGATTCAATTGTGACAGCTGTGTGGATGATCCTTAGACCTGAGACATCAAGGACACCTTGTTGGTGGACTTCTGTACTTTAACCTTGGCTCATGGATCTCTATGAATAGGATTCTAAATAGTGAAGGATAAGGTATAGCGGGACATCTTTGAAGGGAATTGAATATTCAACAGGATCACTCGCTTTCAGTATGCTGAGAGAGAATGCTCTAGGAAAGATGTGGGGAAGTCCTTGGCCAGGGCGGACATAATATTAGGGAAGGAGTTTTTTGATATTATGTGGCGGCATCTAAATCAAGTGAATCGACCGGTTAGGGTTTGACAGTACACCACACTCTGAGTCCATTTGAGAGCATTAGACAAGTGAAGGATTATATCCATGCGATAATTGTTGGCAGAAAAGTTCCACGAGTGGGTTGCTGAACCCCAATTCCTTATAGATTATGCGGTATTGCTTGGCACCTAACATGATCAGAAGTCCGACCGATTTAAGTTGGTGAACTTAATCAGATAAATTAATTGATTAATATGGAGATATTAATTAGTTAATCCAGTAAAGAGTTATTGGTCTTATTGGGCCATTAATTGGACTGGTACTTGGGCCTAAAGGGTCACACACATAAGATTCTCAGGGCAACAGATATTAAGTAGGATTTATATTAAGTTGCGGGTTTTTATGAAAAATTACACAGCTTAATATAAATATATAGCGAGAGGGCAGAATAGGCCAAGCTCCTCTCAGCGCTGGCCGCCCCCCTCCTCTCTCCTTTCTCTCCCTCTCTGGGCTCCGCTCTACTGTCTTATCCAACTCCCGTAAGACGGGATATCATCTGCATGGTGCGGAGATCGTCTCGGATAGCGGCGACTTCTTCGAGTGCGGCACAGACCGAGGAAGCAAAGGAAATCCGTCGCAAGGAGAATCGCGTGAACTCCGTTAGAGGGCAGACATCTATGCGGCTAGCGGCATTGCACCTTTGGAACCGAAGAACGAACGCAGATTTGAATCCGTGCAAGGTGATATTCGATCACTGATTTTGTTTTTGTTCATCGAAACAAAGCGGCAACGATCTAGTTTAATTTGTTTTTGTTTCTGCTACGTGGTCGTTGTTGCCGTAGAGATCCTTACATTAGTAATCATAGCCAGGTTGCACTGTATTTCTCATCCGTTTCGATCTCCAATTAATTATTCTAGAAGATATGCCATGCCAGGTTCGATCTTAACATGTTCTTTGATTTCATGAGATGAAATACGGCGATCAGATCGTGTTTATTTCACATTAAAATTGGATTTTTGTTGGGATTTTTCATGTTCTTCATGCGATGAAGAACGAAGTTGTAGAAGGCATTTTTCGGCATCACCATGTGTTGGGAGAGTGACTAGCATCCCCGGACTGTCCGAGCAGTGCCACCGACCACCGTTGGCTTCGTTGTCGGTGCCAGGAGTGGCATGTACAGGTGGTCGCCCGCCCTCGTTCTTCTTCTTCTTCTTCATTGAATACTAGAGAGAGGGAGGGGTTTCGATGCCCTATGGGGCGTTGCTGGTAGGTCGAACGGCGCCGGAGCAGTCATCGGAGTGTCCAGTGACAGGCCGACGGCTGCCAAGCACAGGCACCACCGTCAAGGGGGGAGACCACCCCACCGAAAATACTCCCTGTTAGGCAGGGAGTCTGCTGCAGGGTGTGTCCTGCACGGCTAGGGTTTCCCCTGGCTGTGCGGGGCTTGACCTGTGAGCCCCGGAGACTCAGACTAGGGGTCCGAGCTAGCCCGATGTTGGCTCGAACCAAGCGGCCCCCTTATAGGGGCGCCTGGGTCCGAGCCAGGTATAGAGCCTTGGCCCGGTCCTGGCCCGAGCACAGGGCTCAGTTGGGCTGAGTCCTAGCTTAGCAGAGATGAGCCACCAAAGGCCAAATTGGACCCTGGGCCTATTAAAATTAAAAACTAATTTTTAAATTTTATTTAGAAGAAGTTTTAAACTTAAATTAAATGTTTTATTTTAATTGAGGCCCAAATCAAAAGAATTTTGAATTCTTTAAAATTGACCCATGTTTTTAATTGTGTAAATTAATCTAAGGAGTTAGATTAATTGTTAATTGATGTTTTTAGTCTAATTGTTAAATTAATTACATATTTAGAAATGTTCTAATTAGCATGGAATATCCTAAAAATTATTAATTTAGAGTATGTGCACATGAGATGTGTTGTTACATGCTTTTAATTTAAAATTAATAGCATGTTTAGAAAATTAAAGCTTTTTCAAAAATTCTAATATTTCAATTTTGATTATATATCAACTTTTTGAAAGTCAAAATTATTATTATTATTGAATATCTTTTATTTAGCCATGTAATGCGCTCTTCTTTATGTGGAATGAATAAAAGAAACCCATGGTCATGGATATGCATAGGGTTTATACTTCATGTGATGATGTATGGTTGTCAATCATGGATGGTTGTGCTTGAGGTTAATTAATTGTTAATTAACAGGTCTGCTACCTCCCTCTCTCCCATACTCCGATGTACTTCTACCTCCCTCCCTATTTATACTCCGCTATAAGGCTTCTTCTTTATCAGACAGTGTAATTTGATTGCATGTAATTATCAATTAATGTAATTGATTTCAACTGGCGGACGTGGAGCGAAGATGATCCACTGCTGTAGCCAGAAGGCTTGAAGATGGAGATATCTAATCCCTTTGTGTTTGCAGGGTTCCAAAGATAAATGTTATATTGGAATGTATGTTTGTTTGTGATTGACTGAATGGCTCCAGTCAAGTCATAATGTTATCCATGACCACATCTTTAAACATGTATGTGATGCATTGTTTATCTTGATTCTGAATCAAAGTATATACTATCACCTAGGATGAGTCCAAGATAAAATAAGTAAAACCCTCGTTAAAATTTTAAGCCATAACGCGAGTAGTTGAGAGCTTACCGTGTGGTCTTCCATCCGCGTGGTCTTTAGGACTCGAATCTCTTTAGGCAGGTTTGTTGTGCTATCCACAAAGCCTACCTAATTGGGAGGAGAGACTAAAGTTATGGCATAAGATACCTTTAAATAGGGTAGAGGCATGGTACAGTTTTGTTGTGCTATCCACAAGGACTACATCTTAATCTATACCTATTGCGTAACGATGGTAATGCATATGTACTAGGCCTAATGTAGCCTAGGCTCTAAGTGTTATAAGTAGGTTTGAGGCTGATCCAAGTGAAGAACATTCGAAGGTAGTGAAATATATCCTTAAGTACTTGATAAGGAATAAGGATATATTCCTTCTATATGGAGGAGGTAACTTAAAACTGTGAGCCTTCATTGACTCGAGCTTTCAGTCTGATCCGAATGATAGTAGGTCTACATCTGAGTTTATGTTCACCTTGAACGGTAGTGCAGTGTACTGGAAGAGTTCCAAGCAAGAAACCACTACAGATTCAACGAAAAAAGCTTAGTATATCGCTACAGTTGAAGCCGTCATGGAAGTAGTGTGGTTGAAGAAGTTCATCACTGACCTTAGCGTATCTCTGATCATGTCCCGATGCTGTGTAAAAACAATGGGGTGATAGCACAAGCGAAAGAGCCACAGTCTCATTAGAAGTCGAAGTACATTCTGAGGCACTTTCACTTGATCAGAGAGATCATTGCTCAAAGAGATGTACTAGTGGAAAGATTTCCCTCTGTCGACAACATAACAGATCCACTGACAAAGCCTTTGTCTCAAATTGTGTTTGAGTATCACTTAGATGCTATGGGTATCAGTATAAAGGTGATTGACTTTAGTCTAAGTGGGAGATTGTTAGTCTTGTGTGGCCTACAAACCAATCAGACAATGTAAATCTTGTTAATAAAATTGGCTTTTTCATGATGTGTAATTAGATTACTTACGCTCCATAATGAAGTTCTTAAATATGTGCAATAGTGATCGGATTATGATGAGATCATACTAATGAGACTGATCACTTATAAACACATATTCTAAATGTTCATAGTCCGAGGATGTCTGAAATAGAACATCAGACATCCGGATAGACCAGTACAGACTACTCCGGCTCATATGATGAGGGTGGATGATCTCATCGTCACTTGTGTGGAGACACTAAGGTGAATATGTAGGTGCTCGTTGGAGAATGGGTACCAACGAGCACCTATAGAATAACAATCTCCCACTAAGCTCGATTCAATTGTCACAGTTGCGTAGATGGTCCTTGCACCTGAGACACCAAAGACACCTTGTTGGTGGACTTCTATACTTTGACATTGACTCATCGATCTCTATGAACAGGATTCTAAATAGTTAAGGATCATATACAGTGGAACATCTTCGAAGGGAATTGAGTGTTCAACGGGATCACTCGCTCTCGATATGCTGAGAGAGAATGCTCTAGGAAAGATACATGGAAGTCCCTGGTTAGGACGGACATAATATCAAGAAAGGAGTTCTTTGATATTATACGGCGGCATCTAAACCAAGTGAATCGACCAGTTAGGGTTTGATAGTATACCAAACCCTAGGTCAACTCGAGAGCATTGGACGAGTGAAAGATTATATCAACGCAATAACTATTGGCAAAAAGGTTCTATGAATGGGTTGTTGAACCCCAATACCTTCCGGGATTAAGCGGTGTTGCTTAACACCCAACATGATCGAAGGTCCGACTGATTTATGTTGGCGAACTTAATCAGATAAATGAATTGATTAATATGAAGATAGTAATTAATTAATCCAGTAAAGAGTTACTGGGCTTATTAAGCATTTAACTAGATTAGTACTTGGGCCTAGAGGGTCACACGCATAAGATTCTCAGGGTGACGGATATTAAGTGAGATTTATATTAAGTTGTGGGTTCTTATGGAAAACTGTGCGGCTTAATATAAATATATAGCGAGATGGCTGAACGGGCCAAGCTCCGTTTAGCCCTGGCCGCCCCCCTCCTCTCTCCTCTCTCTCTCTCTCTCTCTCTCTAGCGTCAGGGGCGCCCCTCTCTGGGCTCCGCTCTACTATTTTCTCCGACTCCCGTAAGACGGGATATCATCTGCATGGTGATCGTCTCGGATAGCGGTGGCTTCTTCGAGCGCCACACAGAACTAGGAAGCGGAGGAGATCCATCGTGAGGAGAATCGTGTGGACTCTGTTAGAGGTCAGGCATCTGCGTGGCTAGCGGCGTTGCACTATCAGAATCAAAGAACGAACATAGACTCGAATTCATGCAAGGTGATACTCGATCACCCATTTTGTTTTTGTTCATCCAAAACTAGCGGCAACGATCCAGTTTAATTTGTTTTTGTTTCCGCTGCACGGTCCTTGTCGTCGTGGAGATCCTTACAGTTTCCTAAGAGGTCCCGTTTAGGTATGGGACCAGAATATTTGATGTACATTGAATTTAAATCTAATTGGTAAAATATCACATCAATAATGATGGATTCATAGATGATATCCTTAAAAGGTTTTTTATTTGCCAATAAGAGCTCCAAACATTAAGTAATCCAATCCCTTCGAGTGTACATATATCTTGATGTAGGCCCATTCATTGATTACACTAGTGGTGTAAGGATTGAGATTTCAGATCCGGTTATCGGGTCAGTTTCGGTGCCGGATCCCTCGGTTTAGGTCCTTGTGGGGCTGGGGCTTGTGTTCATTAGCTCGACGCGGTTCAAACGGCGTCCGATTAGGTGGACGCATTTTAGGTTGTGTCACATGGGCGCCACGTGGGCTGGTTTTGGGCCGCGAGAGTACGGCCCCGGTCTTATCGTCTGAACGGCATCTTGAATGGACAACGCCATTCAGAGTACGGCCCTGATATGTCAACGTACGACCCGTCTTGTCGTTTGATTGGCGTCGACCTTAGACGACGTGTTTTAGTCAGTTTCGATTTGACCCTGCGAACCCTCCCTCCTTTTCCTCATTCTCTCCATCTCTCTCTCTCTCTCCTCCCTCTCCCCTTCAATTCCGAACCCCGGTGTTCCCTTCCCCTTCTCCTTCCTTTCCTCTCCCCATTCCTCCTCTCCCTCCACTCCATCAACCTCCTAACTTCCACCACTACCACCACTATTTCCTCCGCGACGCAATTCTCTCCGGACGGTGGCTGACGTCCCAGTGGAGTGACGGCGTCCACGGCAGTACCGGCGGTGACTTGTGGCGTGGCGGTTCGGCGGCTTGGAGCTCGGAGGAGTTCAAGTAACCGGTAGGGTAACGATCCTCGCAATGTCTTGTTTAAAATCATGTTTTTCCCGCTTTCAAGCATGTTTAGGAGATTTTCGGGGTGAAAATGCTTATGTCACAAAATTAGGATTTGTGGGTTTTTATAGGGTATTTGAGTTCTCCTCCTACTCTTCTATTTATGGCATTTTTATGCCATTTGGGGGAGAAAATCTTACGTTGTGAATTGGGGGGAGGCGGAGGGAGAACATGTCTGTGAGGGTTAAATGGCGTCTGAGGACAGCGACTGTAGACACCGATTTTGGACCACCCTTTTGGTCATGAACCCAACCCATCATTAGCCCTTCATCACCAAAATCCCCTCATTTCAGCCATCTCAGCCCACTACCAGCTAGGCCCATTAACCAAATCCCGACTATAGCCACCTTTTTCGTGGAAGGCCAGCCAGTCCGCCTTCCAACCCCTTCGAAGGCCACCCCTCGCCTTCCACCACCTTCGAAGGCCAGCCACCTTGCCTTCCACCCTTTTGGCTACCCTTTTTCACCTTTTCGTGGAAGGCCAGCCCCCTTGCCTTCCACCGCCTTCGAAGGCCACCCCCTGCCTTCTACCCCCTTCGAAGGCCAGCCACCTCGCCTTCCACCTTTTTAGCCACATTTTTCACTTTTTACCACCTTTTCGTGGAAGGCCAGCCCCCTTGCCTTCCACCTCCTTCGAAGGCCACCCCTTGCCTTCCGCCTCCTTCGAAGGCCACCCCTCGCCTTCCACTCCCTTCGAAGGCCAGCCGGGCCGCCTTCCACCACAAGAATGGAAGGCATGTCACCTGGCCGTCCACTCCTTAACCACCCCCTTGACTCCGTCTTCCCCACGATCTCCTCTACTCGCCGCCCTCGTCCCCCACTACTCCGACCACTCCCCACTCTGGCGACTACTGCGCGCACCACCTCCGACCCTTGACCACTTCCTATTGGCTGAAGGTTGATTTACGGGGATTTAGACCCCTATTTTCTCCTACTTTTTCCTTCATCTATTTAAACCCCCCAGGTTCCCTCGAGCAAGGGGGTTGCGTCGGAGGGGTTGGAAGGGGATTAAGAAGGAGTTTCTTCCTCGGAGCGGGTCGGCTTTGAGGAGTCGAGCGGGCAAAGAGTCAGAAGGCTGTTTTAGGAGGAACGTCACTCCAAATGGGCTTGTCTTCCTAACCCTCTTTTACTTTTTACCTTTTTCACTTCATTGCATTTCCAATTTCCATCCATGCCGTAACATCCTCCCTCTTTCACTCTCTTTTTACCTTCAACACATCATTTCACTCTTCACACACGAGCACTTATCTGCATGCATACATCCTAGAATGACTTAGCAATCCCTATCTACCCCCAGAGGTTCCAAACAAAAATCGGGAGGTGGGTGGCCATAACATATGGTCACCTTCCCTCCCAAACACCCATCCGGTGCGTCTCCCTCTAATTTTAGTTAACTTTTATGTTTGCATGAACGGATCCTACATGTCACAGTTCTAATTGGGTTATTGTCTTTTCTTTGTCTGTCTTTTCTTTTCAGGGACTCTTACCAGATTCTGCGCGTGCACTACCGAGCTCTCCTCTTCTGGCCGGCCGGAGGAAGAGAAGGGGAAACCACCATCTTCCGCTCCCACAAAACGCGATCACATCCCCACCATCCTGCGGAGCACAGGGACCGAAAGGTAATGCTCCTGGCGATCACATCCTTTATTTCTAACCCCCTTTAAATCGCCACAACGCTAAGACGAACGGAGAGGAACCCTCGCCCCAAGCGCGCAGCCGCGGCGGGGGACGTTCCGGGCGCCTACAGCGACGTCATTTAAAAGGCAGCTGCCACCCACGACGCGATTTATCCCAGATAACAGACTGTCTCTGGATTGAATAGCATCCAGGGACAGCGACGCCATTCAAATGGAGACCCCCTTGCACAACGTGTTTTAGTTCGGATCACCCCGAGGCCTGATTTCGTTTTTGTCGTGATTAGGCGACTAGGAACAGCAATGCGTTTTAAAAGATGACCACCTTGCACGAAGCGTATTAGGCCGTCTTCTGAGGCTAGTTTTCGCATGAACTAGTTTACGGGTCTTGAATGACGTCGGCCTTGGGCGACGCGATTCAAAACAGAATCTCATTAAAGCATGCAATTAACATGTGTTTACATTGTTAAATAGTTTAGATATATGCATGTTTGAAAATATACTCGAGGACGAGGATTTCTATATGATCGGATTGCACCGTGTTGCGTTTTGTGCGATCGTGGACCTAGAGTGACAGTTGTTAGCGCTTAGGCATCCTATGTCGGTGTGGGAGTGACACGGCGCCGGTGTGAGAGTGGTGGGGTGACGCCTAGAGAGAGGGTCATCTGGTGTACTCCGGGGTATAGCTAATACTGGTGTGGGAGTGGTACATTCGGAGTGTCACTCGTGCTGGGGGAAGCAGAACCACCTTGAGCCAGGTCAGGCCGGAGTAGCTAGTGTGCTATCCGAGGGGTCGTTGTTTGATCTCAGCGGGTCAGTGTTTTCCACGTTTGGCCGTATGACTTGTGTGTTTAGTCGAGACGTTAGTCGTGGACTCCGTGGTAGGGCGGTTTCAGAATCGTGCATGTTACTGATATAAATGCGTGTGTTTTATATCGAAATCTGGGAATTATGTTTATTACTTTATTTAGTTAAATTGCCTATAATTGTGTATTGCACTTGTGGGTGTGTGAGTAGGTGGTGGGGATCGAAGGATCCCTACTAAGTCTATTTCAATAAGACTCACCCCCTACGGTTTTCAGGTGAGGGTTCCAGACAGGCGTAGCGAGGAGAGTGTTGCCTTGGGTTGCGTGCCAGCAGCCATTGTTCCAGGGTATGCCCCGATGTAGTTGTCATTTCTTTTCTGGCATATACGCTTAATTATTTCTTTTCTGTTGGAGTATGTAATTAATTGCTAAGTCAAGTCGAATTGTAAAATTTTTTAATCTCTGCACTTCCTTTACAATTCGATGTGATGTGGATGTTTAGCTTAGTTTATCATTTATTTTCCAGACTTATCAAGATCCTGGTTTGGCTCCAAATTTAATGATCTAGTACCCATTTAGTAATCGAATTCCCAATTATAGGGTGGCGGGTCGTTACAAGTGGTATCACTTAACAACAATGGGAATGATCCCTAAACAGAAACAATATAGTGATCTAAGATGTGGGAGTGCAGTCGATGAGTCACTACAATAGTAATTCCAGGGCCTCAACTGCATTCCAATTTTTTGGATAGTCATATCAAAAGGTAAGCCAACTTTGAAGAGGTTTTTTATTTCACTTAATGTTAGTTACGGATGTCAATCAAGCCAATTTCATAACTTTGATGTACATTCTAGTTCTTATACAATAATAAAGGCAACATATTCATTATGTGTAAATCATATGTATTGTACCATAGTAAAGTTCGTGAATATGTGTAATGAAGATTATATCATGAAGAAATTATGATAATGAGATTAATCTTCTTTAAACACATATTCTTAATTGTTCATAGATGAATGATATTTGAGAAAGACATCAAATATCTAGTGAGACTAGTACAGGTTACTCGTACTTATATGATAAGGGTGGTTGATCTTATAGTCACTTGTGTGGAGATACTAAGGTGAACTTGTAGATGCTTATTGGAGAATGAATTCTAGTTTTGAAACCTGAGACACCAAAGACATCTTGTTGATCGACTTCTAGGTTTTAACCTTAACTTATAGATCTCTAATGACCTTAATAAGTAAAGTGATTGGATCTTACAGAATATCTTCGAAGCTGATTATGTGGTCAATAAAGGATCATTTGCTATCGGTAATTTGAGAGAGAAGAGATGATCAGGAGTCCCTGAAGAGGGCAGGACAACATATCAGAAAATGATAATTTTTAATGATGTTACGAGGCATCCTATCTGTGTAAGTGAGCTGATTAGGTTTGACAATTCATTGGGCCCTAAGTTTATTTGAGAGTAGTGGCTTGAGTGAAGCACCATAGCCACATGATAGCTGATGACGGAAAAGTTCTATGAACAGGTTGCTTAACCCTAATACCTTATGGGATCAAGCAATGTATCTAGTGTTGGGTTCTCGGGTTTCTCCGGATCTTACGCGCAACAGAAAATAAAATAAAAACGGAGATCCGTTCCCGTTTCGAAAAACTAAAAACTACGATTATCAGCTAATCGATTCTCACCGTGTACGGATTCGAATCCGCAACCGTTCGGTTCCGTCGGTGCGACACCGCAAGCCGCGCAAGCGCCCGGCCTCTAGCGAAGTCCACGCGATCCTCCTCGCGACGGATATCGGCCTCTAGCGAAGTCCACAATTCTTGCTCTTCTTAAGAACATTATAAATTTGAAGATTGTAATAAGAAACATCTAATAGATGTAGACCGTTGACTAAAGATGCTGAAGCTATTGATTCATTACCATAATAAATCGAACAACTTCTATTCTCAATATACAACCTATATCCCATCTTGTCCAAACAAGATATTGATATGATGTTCTTTATTATGCTAGGAACATAATAACAATCTTCTAATAGTAAGGCGTCTCCTGATGGAAGTCTGAGGTTTGCTGTCCCAATAGTAATTGCCGCAACTTTTGCGCCGTTTCCTAGTCTCAATTCCACCTCACCTTGTCTCAGCTTGCGCTTACTTGTCAGCATATGCACATCATGGCAGATATGAGAAGCACATCCGGTATCTAATACCCAAGATGTGGAATCTCTAACTGACAAGTTAATATCTATCATATAGATATCTGAAGCTTCAGACAGCTTCACCTTTCCATGAGCTTTATCGTTAAGGAACTCCTTGCAGTTCTTCTTCCAGTGACCATACTGCTTATAGTAGAAGCAGTCACCCTTTACTACTCTTTTGCCTTTGTCCTTCGATCTTTTATCGTTAGCTATCATCTCTGCTTCAGGGGCATCTAATGCCGATTCAGTAGGAGGATCAGCTCCAAGGACAAAGTTATTGTGCTCAGATCTGTAGACATTCTTCAGGTTTCTGAACCAATCCAAGTAAATTAGGTAAGTCAAAAGGGCATCAAGTATGCCGCGGAGTGGGTTATTCGACGACATAATTCCCTACAGGAGATAAGTAAAATCTATTTAGCAGATGTTCAATTATTAAAATTTAAAACAAGACATGGTCTTTTGTTCAAGTTTTAACTCCCACTAATTTTCGACGGACTGTATAACCCTCAGTTATACAGAACGGGAGACGCCGACAGTCTCCTAGTGGGGATCAGAATCTCAATGACTTGCACTACAGCCTTGTGGATAGCACAACAAACTGTAATACAATCAAAGAGCACCCAACTCATGAGACTTGCAACTCCTTGCAATATCTGATCATGGCTTCGGTCCCCAGAGATTTACTGGCCTTGTGGATAACACAACAAACCACTAATTCTGGTCTAAGCTTACCATCGTTACACGACGAGCATAGATTTGCATGCAGCCCTTGTGGATAGCACAACAAAGCTATATGGTTCCTCTACCCCGAACATATAGGCATCTAATGTCATAGCCACAGTTTCTCCTCCCAATTAAGCAGGCCTTGTGGATAGCACAACAAACCTGCCTAAAGTTATTCGAATCCAATGACTATAACGATGGTGGACCACGCGGTAAGTTCTTAACTACTCGCGTTACGGCTTAGAGTTTATCTGAGGGTATTTAGATAACTTTTATCTTGGTCTCTCCTAGGTGATAGTATATAAATATATCGTATATATTTACTAAATACTATACCTGTTTTGATTCATAATCAAAAGAAAATATTGCATCACATACATGTCTAGTGTGGTCATGGATAGCACAGTGGGTTTGACTGGAGCCAACAGTCAAACGCACACACAATCTAACACAACAATTATATTAGATAACCTGCAAACATATAGGCAAGAGATCTCTATCTTTTCACCTTCCTGGTTGCAGCTGTGGATCGTCCTCGCTCCTTCCTCGGTTGCCTCGATCATATTACATTAATTCTAGAATTACATGTAATTAGAAGAGAACCTTATGGCGAGTACAAGAGAGAGGGAGATAGAAATACATCGAATAATGAGAGAGGGAGAGATACGCAGATCTTTATTTATTAACAATTTAATAAACATCCATCATTCATCAACGATCCACACAAACACATCATTCATCACATAAATAATTAAATAAGTGCATATCTATGACCACGGCGTGTTTTAAACATCCCACACAAGATTCAGCGCATCACATGGTTAAAATAAAAGAGTTTTCAAAATATATAATTTTGACTTTCAAAAAGCCGGGATCCAATCAAAATTGGTGTTTGAATTTCGAAAACACCTTTAATTAACTTAACATGCAATTAAATCAAAATTTAAAAGTAATAATCAAACATCACATGTGCACACACTCCGAATTAATAATTCCAGATTATTCTATGCAAGTTAGAACAATTCTAATAATCTAACACTTAGATTAAACCCCATTAATATTCTAACAATTAGACTATTAAAGATTAATCTAACTCTTAGATTAATCCAACAAAGTTAATTAATAATTTAACACTTAAATTAATAATCAACCAAATTAATTATTAACTACTAATCTAACACTTAGATTAGCCAATTAATGTTAATTATTAATTTAACTCTTAAACCAATAATTAACACTAACTAATTAATAATTAATTAATCTAACTCTTAGATTAGATAATTAAAGTTATCATTAATTTAACTATTAAATTAATGACTAACAGTAATTAATCAAGGACTACTAATTTAACATTTAAATCAGTCATTTAAGTTATTTATTAATTTAACAATTAAATTAATAACTAACTCAAATTAATAATTAACAACTAGATGTATTAATAATTAATAATCTAACAATTAGATTAAAAATTATTGACTACTAATTTTAACTCTTAAAATTAGATAGATTAAGGTCAATAATTAATTTAACACTTAAACTAATATTAACCTTAATTAATCCACAACTAATTGCTAATTAATAAATCCTTAATTAACTAATGATTCAAAATCATCAAATAATCCCAATGGAATAAAATTAAATAATAAATTATAATTTCAAAAACAATTTTTGAAATTTAAATTAAAACAATTTAGTTCAATTAAATGGGCAAGGGTAAAATGTGGGAATCGGATGAATTGGTTGAGCCCCATGACTAAACCATGGTCTGGCCCCTGGTGAGCCAATGGCTCGGGCCAGGAGGGAGCCAGGTCCTGGTGACCCTGGCTCGGTTGGACCCGGTCCACCGGGTCGGTCTGGCACAGGCTCGGCTTGAACGGTGCGCTCGGCCGGCTATCTTCCTCAGCCCGCAACAGTGCCCTAAACCTGCAAGCAGGTTTCATGGCGGCGGCAAGGGGGGAGAATCAGGGTCCCCTGGCAGCGGCGGCCAGCGCCACCGGCCTCGCCGGCATCGTCTCCGGCGCCGGTGAGTCCCCCGGCGTCGGCGGTGAGCTTAAAACTCACCAAAGTGCAGGCCCGAGCCCCTTGTTTATCCCTTCTTTTCTTGTTTTTCTGGTTTTCATAAAACCCAAGAAGAAGAAGAAGATGGAGGTATCTCCGTCGCCGTGAAGAGCCAAATGAGGACTGGTGATTAACCCCAGACCATCCGGGGCCTCTGTCCTCGACCCAACTCTTGGGATTATTGAACGAAGGCACCCGAATCGCATTGTTCTTCGTCGCATGAAGAACACAAAGTACCCAAAAGAAATTCGAAAAATTGCAGGAAAGAATAATCTAATTATTCATAAAATCAGTGTTCATCGTATGAACACGTATCCAGCAAAAAAGATCGAATTAGTGCATGGAATAACGCATGTAATATTAATTTCGGAGACCGAAACGGGACGAGAAACAGTGGAACCTGACTCTGATACCACTGTTGGGTTCTCGAGTTTCTCCGGATCTCACGCGCAGCGGAAAATAAAATAAAAACGGAGATCTGTTCCCGTTTCGAAAAACTAAAAACTACGATTATCAGATAATCGATTCTCACCGTGTGCGGATTCGAATCCGCAACCGTTCGATTCCGTCGGTGCGACACCGCAAGCCGCGCAAGCGCCCGGCCTCTAGCGAAGTCCACGCGATCCTCCTCGCGACGGATATCCTCACGTTCCTCGTTCTTCGCAGCCCACGAAACCTCCGCCGGTCGCCGCAATGATCGCCGGCAACGCGCGGACGATTTCCCGTCGAACGGGATTCGGAGAAGCGGCTGAGCAGATCTGGATCTGTCTGGACGCCAGAGAGAGAGAGAAACAGAGGAGGGGCGGCTAGGGTTAGCAACAGCTTGGCCTGCTTAGCCCGTTCGCTATGTTTTATACTAACCGCACGATTTTTCATAAAAACCTCTGGTTTGTATAAAACTCACTTATTTATCCATCGCCTTGAGAATCATTTGCGTGTGACCCTCTAGGCCCAAGTACCAGTCCAGTTAATGGCCCAACAAGCCCAGTGACTCCTCACTGGCTTTATTAATCAATTAATAACCCTTTATTAATTAATTAATCAATCGAATTGATGTCACACATCGAATTCGACCGGACTTCCGATCACGTTGGGTGCCAAGCAACACCGCATAACCCGGAAGGTATTGGGGTTAAGTAACCCACCCTTAGAACCTTTCCGCCGACAGTTACCGTGTGGATATAATCCTTTATTCGTACAATGCTCTCGAGTCAACTCAGGGTATGGCGAGCTGTCAAACCCTAACCGGTCGACTCACTTGGATTGGATGCCGCTGATGAATATCGGAAAACTCCTTTTCCGATATTATCGTCCGTCTTGGCCAGGGACTTCCGCGCATCCTTCCTAGAGCATTCTCTCTCTAAGTACCGAGAGCGAATGATTCCTTATTGACATACAATTCCCTTCGACGGTATTCCGCTGTACCCAATCCTTGGCGTTTTAGAATCCCGTGGCTAGAGATTCATAAACCAAGGTCAAAGCACAGAAGTCCACCGACAAGGTGTCCTTGGTGTCTCAGGTCCGAGGACCATCCACGCAACTGCGACAATAGAATCAAGCTGGTTGACAGTGAGGTACAATACCATCTAGCGATTCAGTCGGATCAGTTCAGTGAACTCATTCTCCAATGAGCACCTACAGATTTGCCTTAGTGTCTCCACACAAGTGACTTATGAGATCAGTCACCCTCATCATATGAGCAGGAGTAATCTGTATTAGTCTAACCGGATATCCGATGTCCTTCTCGGATATCCTCCGACTAAGAACGATTAAGAATATGTGTGTTTAAGTGATCAGTCTCATTAGTATGATCTCATCATAATCTGATCACTATAGTACATATTCATGGACTTCATTATGAAACGATAATTAATGCGATTTACACATAATGAATATTATGCCATTATATTAATAAATGAACGAGATTTACATAGTCAGATTGGCTTGTAGGCCACCTAAAACTAACATCTAGTTCCAATGAGTTTGTTTATTATTTAATTTTAAACTCCATCTCCCTATGCAATCCTTATACTTAGAATTACTTTGAAGTCTTATTTAATGAGATGGGCTTCACATGAATTGAGACAAGTTTTGAAGTGTTTTCATAATGATAACATGACATATCATGGATCCTCACTCTTTTTTCTGGTTTAAAGTATTTATGAAGCCTCCCTAATGGTGAGAGTTTATAATTTGGCATTTAAGTGTCCTCCTTAGTAGGGGATTTTTTTCTCACTACTACAATCTTTCTACCTTCTTCGGGCAATCATTACCGCAGGCAATATTCTCCTTATGTGCCCCACTACCTATAGGGTGCACTCAGGTATAGACCTCCCATGATCTCGAGAGACAAATCCCTCCTCTTGCCCAATCTCGCAGGTGGGATTTGAAATCAAGAGCTTCTCTTTGAAAGGGAATCCAATACTGAGCCAATTTTTCAATCACACAAATTTTGTAGAGGTGAGTAGTTAACACTATATTTGTCTTTCCAAATGAATTGAGATTTTGCACCTATGCAAAAAATCAAGAATAAAAGCATATCTAAGAAAAATCTATAAAACCCCTACTGCATTATCTAGTATGTCCTTAACAGTGAAATAATGAGTTCTACCATAATGAGACGGCCTCCTTTCCAAGCAAGGTCCCATGCATGTTTTGAAAATGTTTCATTCTAAGGGACATGCCATATCAAAATATCATCTTGGACTTTTATCGGTTGTGTTGCTAATAAGGGGAGTTACGGTATGTTGGACATCGACCAGAAGAGTAGTGAGACGAGACTGTTATGCTCCTATCTACTCAAGCTTCCTCTTCGATGGCTCCCATGCCAGGGGAGAGGATATTTCTCTTGACGAAAACCCCTCCCCTTCCCCACCTTGTTATACCTCGCCTTACGTCTCTGATCTTTAACTAAATATAGTTGAAAGAAAATATACTTTAGCCAAAAGTATACATGTAAATATTAAAAAAGTATAAACATAAATGTTAAATATAGAAAAAGTATAAATATAAGTATCAAAACTATAAGGTTGATAATATAATTAATTATTTTTATAGGGTCTAAACTTAAATATTTTAAGATACTAAAAGTATTATCAAATAGCCAAAAAGGGTTAATTTCGGCTTATTTAGTGAAGAAGTTATGAAATAACTCTAATTATAAAAAAATATATAGGGTTAAAATATAATAAGTATAGGTTATTAGTAAAGGATAAGGATACAGATAAATGTTATTGGTAAAAGGTAAGGATACTGGTCGATGCTAACGGTCATAATAAAAGATACTGGTAACAGTTAATGGTTAGTCATAAAGGATATTGGTTAAAGTATAATCATATCTAGACAAGGGACACTTGTCTCAAATCTAATTAATTCTTATCCAAAAGAGACACTTGTCTCAAATCTAACTAATTTTTATCTAAAAGGGACACTTGTCCCCAATCTAAATGACGGTTATTCAAAAGGTACATTTGTCCCACATCTAAGATGGGACGCTTGTCCTCATCCTAAGTCTTACCCACCACTATAAATAGAAGGGTTTTTCCTCCCATTCCACCCCATTCCATACCATCCATAGAAGAAGAAGAAGAAGAAGAAGAGGAAAAGGAGGGAGAGAGAGAGAGAGAGAGAAGGAGAAAGGGGAGGGTGTGTCCTTAGGAGACTTCTGCATTGCCATACACTAAGCAAGCCCAATAGTTGAGGGACCAAATAGGCAGCTTATCTTTCTATGGTGATTCTGACTTTACCTCTGCATAGCCGATCTATCAACAATCTTATTTTCGGACTCTTAACTCCTAACTCTAACTTCTAACTTCTAAATTCTTGACTCTTATTCAATCTCTAATTTGATTTATTTTATGTTGACTCTAACTCTAAATCTCTGACCACTAACTTCTTCTTTCCTTTGCCTCTAATACTTGACTTATTCTTTTGCCACTAACTCTAACTCTAATTCTTAACTCTTACTTCTTGTTGTTTCTAATTTAATACTATCGTTGACATTTTAACTCTCATATTTTTTAATACTCTGTTGATTTACTATAAAATTTTTGTGTTGTTCCGCTCAGCTTACTGTTTTCCAATTTATGAATTCTATTGAATTATCATGGACAGTCCCACTACAGAATTTGGTTAACTCTTCTCTGGATGATGATACGTAACGCTGCAGAAGTAAAGATCTCAAGGGTTGACATTACATAACGTCTCAGAAAATCCTAAATTCTGACTAGTGAAACTGTAAGACGGCGACATGTAACCTACAACGGTTCAGACTTAGGTAGGATTACGATCTCTGGTCTGCGCAGTGCCATGATTCTGTTATGTTTGGTTTACCAAAACTATGATTGAGATATATGTCCGTTCTGTAAAATTCTGATCTTTTATATCTTATAATCTGCTTCTAAAAATATGTCCATTCCGTTAAATTTTGAATTATGTTATCTGATAATGCCTTGAAGATTTGGCCATTTTGTCAAAACTTTGGTATTTCATTTACCTAAATTCTGATCCCTACAATCTATTACGTCTATTCCGTTGTTATAAGTTTTGCCGTGTGTAGAGGTAAGATGTCTATTCAGTCGTGAAACTCATGATGTTTACTAAATTAAATTTTCAGGAGATTCAGAGATAGTAGCAGGGCAGAAATAGGAAATATAAGGAAGTTGATAATTCCGACCCTCACTATTTTATAGAAGTTTTCTTTTGGATTAGGAGATCTTAGGGTATCAGAGGGAAAATTTTGTTATGTATGTAATCCTCTTGAAGTATATTTTGTATTTATTAATAAAAGACAATATCACATGATGAACACTATTTCTCAACGATGTGTGACATCCATGTAGTGTCCCTAATTTCAGAGCAAAAATATGATGCTAATTTAAGAATTGAGGGCATTTTGACATCTCCTCCTCCCTCCTATGAAAGGAACCATCTCCCTATTGGAAAGTTTGCTCTGGTTAGTCTTGCATTACGTAGGTTTTGCTCTATTGTGTTTGACAAACTCCTTTTGTTATAGACTTCTTATCATAGCCTTTTCCTTTGTGTTTCAGTCTTCTTCAACTTTATTTTGGGAAGCTTTATATTATATCCACTTTTGTCTCCTCCCCTTTCTCTGTATGCCTACTCCTTTACCTAACTGCTACTTTTCTCCTCCCCGTCTTTCTCGTACAATTGCCATCTCCTACATGGAGGCTTTTGGATGCCAATCGGAAGCTCATCATGGCTACAAGGAGCTTGTTGGAGCAGAATTTGTGTTTCACACAAAGCAGTCGTTATGGGTCTTCTCCGGCTTGGGATTCTCGGTCTCCTTAATGGTTCATTTAGGTGCTTCCTATTTGCAGCATCCTTTTTCAGATACCCCAGTCTTCGTTTCAGGTGCACAAAGTTTTGACACCCCCTTCAACCCCAAAGTAGTGAACTCCACTATCATGTTTAGTGTTATTCATCTTGCAAGGCTTCTTTTGTAGCCAGATGGAAGTTTATGATCTCTATAATATCAAGTACCATACAACACTCCAAAATTTATGATCTCTACAATATCAGTTTCTTTCTCTCTCTGGAGTCTTGTATGGTGGTACTTGATACATGTTGCTGGAATGGGCAAGTATGGTATACATGTAAGAGGGCTATGTATGATGTACCCTCTAGTTCTGTACCTGGTTTACTTGTTGAAGGAACAGACTTTATTGATCCAAAAAAAATAAAAATCAACGGAAGGGTCGCCACTTTTCAAGAGCCATTAGGACAGCACATATTGAGTGGGTTGAGACCAAAGAACCTGTGGGTAAATGGCATGAGTATGGGAGGTCTTTGTTTCAACTCTCACCACTCACAATTATATAAGAAGAAAGATTATAATTCTTTACGGTGAGATCTTTGATTATTATTCTTTGTACGGAAAATCCCCTCTAAGCGAGAAATGTTGGTGTAAATTCTTTATACTTTCTTCAAAGCAGACCTTATAAATACTTTTGACCAAGAAAAGTCAAATAAGCTGAGACACCTTAAGTTGTTACTCATTTCATTTTTAAATTTGAGTTTAAGAGAAATCATTTTCAAGTTAATTTATGCTTTAAACTTGAATTTAAATACATTACGGTAGCTCCTCATGCAAATCAATAATTATCTGATGTCTTTTTGGATTACTATTGCTATCCACATAGAAAATGATTTTGGAAATAAGGAGTTATCCGCAATGACTTGAGAGCAACCGGATATCTAAGCAACACAGAAACTGATACTTTCACCGTCCGCATTAGCATCTCTATACCACATTCCTCGGAGAGACATTAGAGGAAAAAAAATCTCTAAGAAAGATATTTATAAGATTATGATTTTGCAGGACATTTTACACAGAAATAAAATTTTATAACATTATTTAAGGAAAAATCATTTTATAAGTCCAACTGACATCATGGTTATTACGGGTACTACAATATAGAAAACACATCTGAGAACTGACCTCGTGACTCTTGTCACGACCATTGAATTTAAGATGAACTCAAATGCAAAACCATAGTTGTCAAGGTGATAAAACGACCCAAGGCATACTTGAGGCCCTGAGCGCCTAAGTGCTTAGGTGCCTGTTTAAGCAGCGTTTAGACGGCACCTTCATAATCAAATAATTATTCACGTACAAAGAGACAAACACTTGAAGAGAAGAGAGAAAAAAAGATAGACATATAAAAAACTTAGAAAGGGTGAGAGGATGTTAATGACCACAAGAGATTTCAAGTTTGTGGACATAGGTAAGTGAGACTTATTGTCTCATCGTAATCAAGTAAGAGGAGAGTGCCTCATCGTTGATGTCGATATTTGTTCACTGAAGAAGGACGATGCTAAAGACAATGAGAAAAATAAAACAATGAAGCCGACAAGATGAAAAGATATCTAAACCGAAGGCCCAATCATCTACATGACTCTATTTATGTTAGGATCGAGTCCAACTGGACCCAATTTAATTGGCCCATGAACTAGCCTAAGTGTTGCTTAGACATCTTGACACTCCTAAGCATGCCTAAGCGGTGCCTAGACGTGCTTTTTTCAAGTCCTAATAAGACATTTAACTGTCTAGACCTTAAAAATAAACTTTGTCACCTAAGCGGTACCTAGACGTAAACCTTGACAACCATGTGCAAAACGACGAAAAAAATTTCAAAATTTTACTCATCATTACTTCGGACGAGTGTAGCCGTTACCAATCTGAGTAAATAAACCAAAAAAATAGATTTGATACACAAAAGGGTTCTGATAGTCATAATCTAATCCATGGTAGCTTCCACGTCAGTCCTGCGGCATTACGCCCACAACCGTGAGGAACCGCGATGTACTCAAAGATTGAAATTTGCATAGCGCATAAAACATATCCATGATACCAACTCATTGATCCTATAAAAAATCACTGATAGAAACCTCTGATGACACAATCCCAATGGATGTGGACGAGAATTTCTTATAACTCTGCACTCCTATTTATGCAAAACCATGACAAACGTTTGTTATCTTTACAGCCATTCTTTTGGCGCAGCTAAACAGAGGTAACAGATCCCCAAACCCCAGATCCGGAACCTGCACTTGTTAGCATCATAGACGGCTTAGCAAAAGCAGGTGCACATTAATTGACGTACCCTCCATCTACCACTTTGGGCTGCCCTCATCCATTAAATTGGCAATTTGCCCACCATTAGCACATTTTCGTTTACAATAGCAGCCGCAGTGTCTAAATGAATATATGCGAAAGCATTATACGAAAAGCCCAGTCAACATGGTCTGTCAGTCTCAAAGCAACCTCGCAGCAGTCACTGGAATGCACAGACGGGTGATCAAGCATGTTGGAGGCAAATTATATCCAGACAGGCTTGGCAGAGGTCACTTAAGATATGACCAAGTCAAAACACCCGCTGCCTTGTTTGAAAGGAAAGCACTGCAGAGTGATTATAATAGCTTATGTCTCTGATCAACTTTTACTTAAAAAATATCAAACCTAAAAGGCATTTCAGAAAACAAAGTGTGGGAGAATACCTTCACTTAAATCGAATGACCTCTTTCGGCAGAAAATTTTTGTTGGATCTAAATGTCTCATGGATAACAGGTGTTCGTTAAGAGATTCTCTCCTACAATAGACGAAGAAAAGTATCAGTAATCATATCAATGTAGACAAAAGAAATGATTGTAATTTGTCTCAAGATACAAGTTGTCTTTTGTTGAGTTGGTAAAGAGGTATGATAGAATGCAAAAGCAGATCTTTGTCTTTCCAGATGGGATAAGAAAGAAGTTTAATCATGATTACAGAATGCACAAGGCCAAAATGGCATCTTCTAGATATCAAGCAATTCAACCTGGTGTGTGCTTCTGATTTTCCATTTGGGGGAATACTCTTAAGGGCGTGTTTGGCAAGGCATCATTTTTAGTTGGAAGCTACTTTTAACTTCCTCTTACAACATAAAAAATAATGGATAAAAATATTTAGCAGTTAATTACATATATAACCCTGATAGCAACAGAATTACGGTTTTGCCTATCTTATTCCCTATTATTAATACTCAACTCAACTCAACGAAGCCTTAATCCCAAATAATTGGGGTCGGTTATATGGATTCTATGTTTCCACTCTAAACGATTTTGGGTTACCTCTTCTGAAAGGTTTAAAGTTTACAAATCATATTGTACTATCCCTTCTTTTCTTCTCCTCCTCTATACTAATATGCTCCATTTTTCTAACTGGAGCCTCCCTAGGCCTACGCCTAACATGCCCAAACCATCTCAGTCTCCCTTCTCTCAATTTATCCTCAATTGGTATCACTCCTACCTTTTCGCTAATATACTCATTACGAATTTATCTAGCCTAATATGCCCGTACATCCACCTTAACATTCTCATCTCGACAACACTCATCTTAGAAACATGTTGCCCCTTCATCGCCCAACACTTGCTACCATATAACATTGCAGGTCTTATCGCCGTACGGTAGAGTTTTTCCTTTCAGCTTCGTTGGGATCTTGCGGTCACACAAGACTCCCGTGGCAAGTCTCCACTTCAACCATCATGCTTTAATCCTATGGCTAGCATCCTCATCGCACTCACCGTCTTCTTGGAGGATCGAACCAAGATATTTGAAATTGGTGATTTGGGGTATTGACATCCCATTTAAGTTAACTCCCTCCTTTTCGCCTATCCGACATTCACTAAACTTACAATGCATGTATTCTATCTTAGTTCTACTTAACCTGAAACCCTTAAACTCTAAGGTGCTCCTCCAAAACTATAGTTTCTTATTAACTCTCTCTTACGTCTCATCTATCAACAGAATATCATCCGCAAACAACATACACTACGGAATGTCATCTTGTATATCTTTTGTTAAATCATCCATAACTAATGCGAAAAGATAAGGACTTATTGCTGATCCTTGATGCACTCCAATAGAAATAGGAAAATCTTTTATTTCTCCTCCGACCGTACGGACATTAGTAGTTCCTCCTTCATACATGTCTTTTAACACTTGTATGTACTTAGTAGATACTCTATTGCACTCCAACACCCACCACAAGACATTTCTTAGAATTCTATCATAGACCTCCAAATCGATGAACACCATATGTAGATCTTTTTTCAACTCTCTATATTTCTCTATCAAGCTCCTGATAAGAAAGATAGATTCCATAATTGATCAACCCCACATAAAGCCGAATTGATTGACCGAGATAGTTGTGTCAGAACGTAAACGATGTTCCACAACTCTCTCCCACAGTTTCATAGTATGACTCATGAGTTTAATTCCTCTATAATTTGAGCAATCATGGATGTCTCCTTTGTTTTTAAAAATAGTTACAATAGTGCTCTTACTCCATTCATCTGACATTTTCTTAGATACTTAATCTTATTAAACAGTCGGGTCAACTATTCCACTCCAACATCTTTTAAATATTTCCACACTTCAATAGGAATTCCATCAGGGCCACAAGCTTTATCTACTTTCATCCTTTTCAAAACTTCCTTGACTTCCAAAAATCTAATCCTCCTAGTATAATTCACATTAAGTTGTATTGTACATTCTATGCCCACTATGTTTCCATTATAATTATCATTAAAAATATTGTCAAAGTAACTTCTCCACCTTTCTCTGATGTCCTCATCTTTCACCAAAATATTTCCTTCACTATCCTTGATGCACCTAACTTGGTTAAGATCTCAACACATTTTCTCTCTTATCATTGTCAATCTATAAATATCTTTTTTCCCTTCCTTGGTTCCAAGTTTCTCATACATATGTTCAAAGGCCTAAGCTCTTGCCCTACTAACAGCTTTTTTTGCTTCATTTTTTACTATCTTGTATTGTTCATAAGCCTCATTATTATCACACTTTGACAATCTTTTATACCATTTTCTTTTATTCTTCACCGCCTTTTGTACCTCCTCATTCTACCACCACCTCTCCTCCGCAGGTGGGTCATGTCCTTTAGACTCTCCGAACACTTTTCTAACTACTTTTCTAATCTTTGAGGCCATATCTATCCACATAGTATTGGCGTCCAAATCTGACTTCCAATCACCCATATTGAGAAGATGATTCTTAAACATCACTTGCTTCATCCATTTTAATTCCCACCACCTCGTTCTAGCAACAGTCTTCCTTCTAAACGTACCCGACCACCTCTTGATCTTAATATCTAAGACTACTAACCTGTGTTGACTTGTTAAGGGTCTCTCCGAGGATAACTTTGCAATCATTGCATAAAACGCAATTTGTTTTCCTTATGAGAAGGAAGTCAATTTGGCTTCTATTTTGTCCACTTTTAAAGGTCACTAGATAAAATTCCCTTTTTATAAAATGAGCATTTACTAGTATAAGGTTGTAGGCCACAGCAAAATCGAGGATACTTTTTCCTTCCTCATTTCTAGTCTTAAAGCCAAAACCTCTATGAACCTTCTCATAACCCTGACGTTCACTTTCTATATGCCCATTGAGGTCCCCACCAATAAAGATATTATCTTCATTTGGTATGCTCTGTATAAAGTCATCCATATCCTCCCAAAACCTTCGTTTACTCTCACTATCTGATCCAATTTGTGGAGCATAGGCACTAACTACATTAATCGCATCTCCCTCTATAATTAATTTCACTAAGATAATCCTATCTCCTACTCTTCTCACCGCTACCACAACATCCTTCAAAATCTTATCAATAATAATACCTATCCCATTCTTATTTCTCTCTTTTCCTATATACCACAATTTGTAATATGTATTTCCTATTCCCTATTATTAATAACCCCTCTAAATGTATGTAGTTACAAAAATGCCCCTAAGGTTAGGTGCCATTTCTCGCTGTGCGAATAAACCCAGGACGTATGTTAATTGTTGAACTTAATGACAAAAAAGATTATAATGCCCTAACACAACAGGACAAGGGAGAGAGATCGGGGTTGGGTCTCCCCCTCCAACGTAATGCCCTAACACTACATCACAAGGGAGAGAGATTGGGGTTGGGTCTCCCCCTCCAATGTAATTGGGGTTGGGTCTCCCCCTCCAACGCCGGTCTCCCCCTCCAACGTAATGCCCTAACACTACAGCACAAGGGAGAGAGATTGGGGCTGGGTCTCCCCCTCCAACACCGGTACCCCAACCTGGAGTGCTGAGAGAAAGAGAGAGAAAGCACGCGATGCAGGGGTGGTGGTGTTGTCCTCCACGGTTTCCCAAGCTTCTTAGGCTAGAACAAACACACACACAAAGATATATATATATATATATATATGCCCCCCCCCCTCTGGCGCCGGTGGCCCCCTCCTGCTATTACGGCTGCAGGAACTAAAGGTGTAGAGAGAGCCACCTGGCATCAAGGCTCCCACACACAGAGACAGAGACAGAGAGAGAGGAGGGGAGATGCCCCTCTCCCCCCCCAAAATGTCGGTGCCCCCTCCTACCATCATGGCTCCTAGAAAGAGAGAGAGAGAGAGAGAGAGAGAGAGAGAGAGAGAGAGAGAGAGGTAAAGTAGGGTTATCGTAGTCTTTTTACCATGTAGGTTAAGAATTAACTATAGGGTTACCATAGTCTTTTTACAGTGTAGGGTTAAGAATTAACTATGGTTGGTCACTTTTCTTTTGAGCCTGGTTATGGGGCATTATGGCAGGGGCATTTTTTGTTTACTATTTACATGCAACAAGGTTATTAATAATAGGGCAAAAATAAGATAGGCAAAACTATAATTATGTTTCTAATAGGGTCATATATGTAATTAATTAACAAATATTAGGTAGTTATAAAAGTCAAACCTCCCTTAACAAACCTAACCTTTCTCAAATTTAGGAAGCTCCAATTTGGAGCTTTTGGTTGGAAGCCAAAAAACAATTAAAATACCATGGAAGTGGCTTCCAACACCTACACTTTTTTTTTCCTCTCAAAATAACTAAGAATAAGTCTAAGCCCTACTTTGATAGCAAGATGAGTTATCCAAAATTACTTATATCGGAATTGCTTATCGCAGAATAAGGGGTGTTTCACTTTGATAGTGGTGTGGAGCCCAGTGGCGAAATAGGCAAAATAAGTAATTTTTAGGTCTAGGGTGGAATTGCCTATTCTCTTTGATAGCAGAATGAGTCTAAGCCCTACTTTGATAGCAAAATGAGTTATCCAGATTACTTATATAGGAATTGCTCATAGCAGAATAAGGGGTGTTTCACTTTGATAGTGGTGTGGAGAACAGTGGCGAAATAGGCAAAATAAGTAATTTTTGGGTCTAGGGTGGAATTGCCTATTCTCTTTATCCAGGGAATAAGCAATTCTAACGTGGTATAACCTATTCTGCTATCAAACTAGAATTAGCCTTATTCTAGAAATAAGACCCCTTATTCTTCTCTTATTCTCCTATCAAGGTGGTGTTAAAAGTACTTCCAATTGGAAGCCACATTAAACATGGCCCTAATTATGCAAAGCACCTGCCCCAAAATGAACCAATCACTTGAAGGTCTAAAGTGAACCATACTTATTTTGATGTTGATGTTCACTTCACCATATGTCATTTCATCATTTTCTTGTACTAAATAACATTTAACTTATTTTATTCCTATGGTGCAAGGATAAATGAGTAAGGATATATCAAGTATGAAAAACTCGGGATTGGACACGCAATAGGTTGGCCCAAAACCCTATCCAGATTGGCCGATCCCAATCCAAGTTGGACCCATCCTGGCTGGATTGTGTTGCCTTTTTTCAGTTCAAAACCTAGGCAAAGGATCACAAACGTGAGTTGGGATTGGTCAGTCTGCCAAACACCGACATGGACCTGCCAATCTGTGCCAAGTTTTGAAACCTTTGAATATATAAACCCATGTCAGGTTACTGAGATTTTGTCAGTAATTGTCAGATTTGCACGTTTATAACCTACACTCACTACAGCCGAGTACAACATGATTTTCACTGCATTTTAACTTATTTTACTTCTATGGAACATAGATAGATATGAGCGTGGATACACAATACCATCTGAGGTCATTAAAATTTTGTTGGCATTTGTCGGATCTGTGTCTTCACAACCTAGAGAGCATACAGATTTCAGAAGGAACCTTGTTGAACCAAAAACATGATTCTAACAGCACAAATTGTTTTTTGGCAGAGATAACAGGGTATGCCACCTCAAAACAAAACTCAACACACTACCATCGAAAGGAAAACTAAGTATGAGGATCAAAATGGTTTGTTCAACAGCAAAGGCTGTCATTCAGTTTTGCAGCTATGACTATAAAGTGTATGTATTAAATTATGTTTTTAACCTGCTTCTATCAATATCTCTCTTCTATCTTGCATCAATATCCACTTCTATTCTCATTCTTGGCATCCAGCTATGGGCAACAAATAGACATATGATATTTAGAAACTTAAAAGCTACATGAAACTGAAAAAGGAGGAAAAAAAAAACAAAGACATCATTCAAAATTGATTGACAAGCTTTGATGTCTGCACGGAAATCATTTGCAGATAGATATGATGCTTTAAGGAGAACTAAACAGTCATAAAGGATAGATAAAACATGATGCTTTAAGGAGAATTAAACAGTCATATAATATCAATGAGTTTTCGGACGATGGCCAAAAGAACAAGCATATGTACGAATGCCAATCTATGATGCCATTGATCATAGTACTGCAGCAAGAACATATGATTATTGACAAGGATGTTTAGATGGACATGAACAAGGAAAGAAATAGATGCACAACATAAGATGCCCTAAAAAATTGTAAGATACTACACGTAACCGGCAGGGTGACAAATAGTCCAGAGACAACTGGGCTGAAGAGCCAGCCAAATTATCAGACATTAGTTACTGAAATAAAGCCAAAAAAAAAAATACAGATTAATATAACCAGCTTTAACATCAGCGAAATTCTGCTATTAATTAAAAAACGTTGGAAAGGATAGAAACCAAAGCTTACATCATCAATTGCCCAGAGAAACATCTAGCTTATATTTATGATTAATCTAAATTTAGGCAAAATTGAACCAGAACAAATAGTGTCACTTTATCATTCATCTTACCCCAAGAAGGAATTGCATATTATGGACAAGTAGTAATCCAAGGAAAAAAGATCATACTTGTCAACTATTGTGGCAGAACATAGGACCAAGCAAAATGTTGGATTGCAGAGGGAAGCCATAAGATGAACAAAACATGGATCACAACATCATTTTGTTTACAACTATGAAGTTACTTCATTGATTTGGCTGCAGCACTGATCCTATAATAGATACAACTTTGTTCAAGCATATGTGCATGTGTGATTGATATATGTCTATCTAATGACTATCCCCTCCCCATTCAAACTCCAAATTCCTATGGTTATTTGTTCAAATGTCATGTCTTCCAGCAACAAATTTGTTAATCAACTAATTAGCCCAAATGAAGTATGTTTACTTCGGAAAAAATCCCTGTTTTTACCTTGCCCATGAAGGGACGAATTTCTTTTTATGCTTTTTATCTTCTCCTCCTTCTTCATCATCAGAATCTCGATAAGGAGAGATCTCGTATGACTGTGATTGACGATTTTCCTTCAAGATGGCATTTTTATCTTGCACTTTTTGCTGCAATACACTGGAAGACCCAATGACCTGAAACAGGGACAGAGCAAGGAAACAAAATTAAAATGCAGGAAAGAAATCGTGCCAAAGCTGATGGACCTTACAAGTGAAATGGTTTTCCAGGTTCTGAGTATATATATACTCAAGGACTCACATGGGTGAACCATATTGCCCATCTGCAAGACTTACAACACAAACTCATTCCAAATAAATTTGCAGGTTAAAACTAAGCAAGAACCTTGAAGAGTCACTCTACTTTCTAACCGTCCAAGTCGATGCAACTTGACTATGAATACCTTTGGGTAAAAAGGAAAAAAATCAATAAAATGAAAACAGAACGTTAAAAACTGAGAGAACTCTCAGATGATGCAATGTACTTAACAGAAATTTGACTGCTACTAGGGTGTCTAACTATCTTAATAGCAAACCAAAATGCTATCAGCACAGTTTCAAATCCCTATTTTTTAATTACTGGTCTAGTTGCCGATGTGCCGGTTGATGGCATGAGCTAACCCCAAAAACCCATCCTCGGTTCGGTTTTGGATGGGTGCTCCAGATGGCGAAATGCAGCAGGGAAGGATACGTAGGTGACTCATTCGTTCCTACTATTCTATCCGAAGTGGCTTCTTCCTGCAATTTATGGTTTCTAAGCATGGAAATTTTGGGCAAAGAACTGCAAAATCAACATACTGTAGCAAGGATGACAAATCTAGTCCCTCCCACATGCCACCAGAGTACACTAGAAATTTGGATTTTCCTTTTTCTCCCCATCTTTTTCAATATCCAGGGGAAACCAACAGCCACGCTCCACATAAAGTAGGGGTTAACTTGCATCCTAATGCCAGGCGCAATAAACATGCTCGTGGCATGCTGGCAGAAAAAAAGGTGCGAGTCTGGTAAAAACAACCAGGCCGCACTGCCTACCCTAGTGAAGGTGAATAACTTTTAGTATGGACCCCTATATCCAGAGATAAGTCATTCATAAATCAATGCAACCTACTGGAGAAGAACCAAAAATCACACAATAACAAAAATTGGCACCAAAACTATACCTTGTGTGATGTCTTAGAATCCTCAGGTGCTCCATGAGACTGCAAACTATTGCTGGCATTCGGAAAATTCTTTGGCATGTTAGTATGATTTTTCTCCGTTTCCACAAACTTCGCAAGTTCAGCAATATTTTGTTCTTTTTCTGCTTTGTGCTGCATTCCTGTCTCCTCTGGCAACACTTTCCTTTTACAATCTTTCTCCTCCTACAAGATGCCCATGTTCAATTTAGACATAACAATAGCATCAGAAGTCTGGACAAGACAATGGAGAAGCATGTATGAATCTTACCACAGCCTCAGCATGTACTCTTTCCTCATAATCTTTCCTCTGATGTTGTGCTGCCTCAATACAGTTCCTCTTCCTTGGCTTTTCCTTCCTTTCTTCCTCTCTCTGTCTCTTCCTAGCAGCAATCTCATCATCCTTTTTCTTCTCTTCCTTCTGCTTTTGCTTCACTTCCAACTTTCTGGTGTTTTCCTTCTCCAGCTTCATCCTCACAAGCATTGCAGCCTCCTTCTTCATTTTACGTTCCTTTTCCTTTTTTTCTGTTTCATGTTTTGCAGCTTTAGCAGCCATCAGGGACTTCACTTTAATCTGTCTCTTTCCTACAAAGAAGTTGAGCAAAATCATAAAGCCACGTCCATAAGGTTGGCACACCATCACTAATTTTCAAGTGATGTTACGTCATTACCTGATGGCTGATAATGATTCCTAGCACATTACCATTGACTAATTATGGCTATTGGAGTCAAAAATTGAAAGAACAACTGTAAGCTCAATTTGAGAACTAGTTCTTGGCAAAACAATAAACATGAACACTGTGAATTGCATGAGTTGCACTCTCAAAATCTTGTCCCACACATGAAAATAATACAATGATCTTCATCCGTATCCATATAACTCATTACATTTGGAAGAGAATTTCATTGCAGGTTTACAATAAACATGTCCCAATAATCAGTATACTCGCAGGCTCCTAAAACATCTTAGAAAATAAGCCAAAAATTCACATAAATAAAACAGTTTATCTGTTCACCATGGCAAGAAATGTGGATCATTAGTGTGCACACACTACATAAATATCTAAATCACAATACATATGTCCCAATAATAATTAACAATACACATCTCCTAAACTAAGAAAAGATCGTGGAAAATATACCAAGATTTACAAAAATAAAAACAGTTTCGCTGCTCACCTGGCAAGAAAGGTGGATCAGCGGTATACATACACTATGCGTGTTAGGCTACCCATCAACTGAATAGTGAACACAATCAGCTAGCCAGCAGCAGTTGGACCAAACAAAGTAACGTTGGCCTATTCTCAACAATCGAATTCCAACAATTGGTTGATTACGGTCTACTTGACAATCAAAAGAAGATGCTTGCCTCAAAATCAAACTGGTCCAGACCAAACCTGACTGGATGAAGAAATCCAAAGTTTCAAACTAGGACCTTATATGGTACCAGATCAAGTGCCAAAGACTTTCATGCCAAAGTGTCATGAAACTTTTTCAGAAGCACCTGGGCTAATGAACTATGGCTGTGTTTGCTTACACTTATAGGCCTCAATTTCAAGATCCTGGATTTTGGGAGAAGCCAAAAGAGAAAGGAGTTCAAACAAATGGAAATCATCACATCAAGATTTCTTATTCTCCCAAAATCCAAACTTTTGAAAATAGGCAGGTGTCACCCCCACATCCACTATTCATCCTTCTGATTCTGGGAGAATACTAGAGGATTTTGTTATCAAGAAAACCTACCCACTTATATAGGTTCGCATATTAGCAAGGGAGACCCACTGCCCATAAATAAAATTGACTGATCCAAAAACTGTTCTGTCATCCACATATCGCATATTCAGTAGCTTGGTTCCCACCGAGTAATTGCACTACTGCAATAAGGACTTTTGAAGTATGCTTTAGAGCAATGTTGCAAAGTTACCATCACAGGAAATGCACTTGCAGATATACACTTATGGGGGTATACATGCCCACCACAATAACATGATGCCCTTTCAGCAGTCAAGGTGGAAATGTCCAACATAGCCATTCAAAAGACAACTGAAGGAGGCATTGTTTGCTACAGTTTGGGACGCATGGGACGTGTACATAAGCCCCCATTGTAACATGATGATTTGTTAATAATTACTGTGGAAATGACCGAACTACACATCCCTAAAAAATGAGAACTGAAACATGCAACATTTGCTTGAGTTAGGAAAGCAGGAAACTGCTTAAACTCCTACAATTGCTGGACCTGTCATGAAAAACAGGTAACAGTAGAGTGAGAAATAGAGAAAGAATGTGAATTTATAGTAAGTGCAGGAGGAAAAGAGTGAGAAAGAATATTGGGAGGGGAATCAGTAATAGTAGTAATGAACACAGTCAAGAAAGAGAAGTGGAGAGAGAAAGAGATTAGTACAGACAGGATAAGAGCTAAAACAGCGAGGGAAGAAAGGAGTTTAATGGAGAAGATGGAAAAAAAGGGTGTTTGGAGACAGTAGATGAGTGAGGAAGAAAGATGTTAAATCTTCTTTGCCACATGGGTGGGCTAGCCTGACATGCTCACAAACAATCCATCAAAAGATACCCTTTAAACTAACTCTTATTGACCTATCTGAGATGCACCACAGATCCAATAAGGATTCAAGATCTAGTGGACCTTGGGTAGAACCAATAAGGATCTGTTTAGGATTTGTGATCAATAAGAATCAATAACACGATCCAAATCAAATGAAACAATCAACATTCGATAATATCCATTCACATGCATGGTCCCGAGAATATATGCCTCTTGAAGGGTCCAGAGATGAAATCTCCACTAAGATCAAGAATAATAGGGAAAGGGAGGAAGAGTAATATAAGAAGTAAGATAAAAGGAAGAGGAGGAGGAGGAGGAGGAGGAGGAGGTGGTAAGCATGCTAATAGAGTAGGAGGAGATGAGGATTATGACAAAGGAGATGCTTTCCAACACACTGATATGGCATTAAGAGTCGAGAAAGCAATCCATATATACGTGTAAATATGCTTTTGCATTCTTCTTATTATTGGTGTTAAATTAATCATATTAAATGGCTAAATACATAAAATTTAAAGGTTTTTTTAAGAAATTTAAGATGACCATGATCTCTCTTGCATATGTACAAATGTGCATTTGCATTGTTTTTGTTATTATTGTGTTAATTTAATCATACTGAATGGACAATGCATAAAGTTTAAAGTGTTTTTAAGAAATATAAGATGACTATGATCTTTGGCCATTGTAACCAATCTCTCTGAGATCTTGCCAAGATCTCCTCTTCAATGCGAAGATTTGATATGACATTTGATGGGAATCCAGGGACTGCTGAAACAAAGCTCAGGGCCCAATGTTTATTTTGTTTGGCCCATTAGAGGTCCAATTGATGTATTTTTAGATGTAGGTCAGTTTTAAGTCTCTTTATTTTGGACAAGGGGTATTTTGGGCTTTATTGTACCCAGGGCTACCCTAAGGGAACCCTATATATTGTAGCCTCTCCCAAAAAGGAGGGCATTAAATGCTGAAATGAAAAGAAGAATGTTTGCTGCCGCCTGGTGCGTGGCGTGCTGGTGAGGACCCCAAGATGGGGATGTTCAGTGGGGTGTGAAGCCCTTGTGTTCTTCTTCCTCCACACCCCCTTCTTCCTCCCCTGTTCAGCCTTGCCTCTTGCCCAGTCTTCTTCTTCTTCTCTGGCCACCGAGCCTTCTTCCGGACACCCCCATTCCCTGTCCCGCATCACCTTCTGCTCCGCTTTCTAGGATCAAAGGCTGGTCAATGAGCATTGAGCAGCATCTGCATCAACGTGAGGTTCCCCCACAATCAGGTGTATCCTTGTGAAAAGGACGATTCGACTCCAACTTTTCCTATAGCACCTATGATGAGTGATTCTAAAGGCGCATAGTGATTTTTAACTGGGTGAAAGTGCTATGTAATCTTGGAACTCTGAAGAGCAAGAATTCAGAAAGAAATGATAGCTAATTTTATAAATCACTAAAGCATGAGAACTTGTTGCAACTTATCAAAGGGGATAATTAGAGCGCTATCTCAAGTCATAAACAAAATAAGTAACAATGGTTTACCTGTGACAGGTGCAGCAGCTTGTTGCTTTTGCCGTACCAGTGGGACAAAAGATGAAATGTTGGACACAATATTACTACCCTTCTTCACCAAAGTGACTTGGCTTCTCTTTTGTTCAGCTGCCCTGATGGATGCCTTACTTAGTCTGTTATGAACAGGGACAACAGCTTTCTGTACCTTATTTCTGCTTGCTGAAAGAAAGTCATTCTCCTTATTCTCTACTTTAGATCTTGCATGGCTGCCACATCCATTTTCCGCATTTTTGCTGTCATTAATCCCTGATGAAAAAGAAAGCTTTGTTTCTACAGAACCAAGGATACTATGGTGTAAATTTTTTTGTGCTGAAGAACCAACAGCAGCAGCATTCTGATATATTGAGGTCACATCCACGAGTGCTTTTCTGTTGGATGAGAATCCTCTCTCTCTTGAGCCAATAATTTCCTTGGGGCAGTCTTGATATTCTTCTCTACATGTGTTATCTTCAAGTGATCTTGCATGTTCATCAATTCGGAAACATGTGAGCTCGGGATTAGAAACGATTCTGTCTGGACCAGATCCTTTTCTTTCCAAAAAGCCTTTCTGGGGGAGTTGGTCAACAGGAGGTGTAAAAGGACCTCTAGTAATGCTATGAAAAAACTGGGCACTCGAAAATGGACTACTATGATAAAACTGGTCATTGCCATCAATACCACTAGATTGAAGATGATCATCCAAGCTCATGCACTTTAAGAGCTCACCAGGTAGAGACTGACACACATCAGGAACTCTATGTATTCTATGCTTTGTTGAAAAGCGGGAGAATGGAGTGGGAATATTCATAGATCTGCGAAGCTGCTCTAGTGCACTAGCTCGCTCTCTTGTAAGTTTTTGAAGATTTGGGTCATCAAAGATAAATCCATTTCCCATAATAGGGTTCTCAATGCTAAATCCCTCAAACTCAGGTATAGTTTCAGGAACAACTAAGTCTTTGTCACCAGGATGTGGGGCTGCAACTGAAGAAAGCAAAAGCTGACATTCCATGTCATCATTTGGTTTTGCCTTGTTCATGATTTGTTCACTACAGGTGGACTCTAGGTGTTCATTTATCAAAGTGTTTGGAATATCTGGCATGTTTGGTGCATCTTCAACAGCAACAGGCTCTTTCAAAACAAGAGGTGACCCAGCAGATTCATTTACTTCATCATTCGACTTTGCCTTCTTCATGATTTGTTCAATACAGGTGGTCTCAGGGTGTTCATTTATCAAAGTGTTCGGAACATCTGACATAAATGGTGCATTTTCAGCAACAGGTTCTTGCAAAACAAGAGGTGGCCCAGCAGATTCATTGATTTCCAGATTATCCATTGAACTTGTGAAATATCTATCTACCTGGCCTCCTGTGTTGCAATCAAGAAAACTGTCCTCTTGCATATGCTGGAGCAATGAAGAAGAAATCCCTGGTTCATTTCTTTCCAGGTGGAAGTCATCCTGCAAAACATTGGAAAATCCAAGATGTACAAGAGCATTTTAGTTATAAAAGATCAAGAACAGCACTAATTTCAAGAAATAAGTTCGGTAAATAACAAGTGTTTACTAGATAAATCATATGGTTATCTGGAAAATATTCTGAAAGAACAAATTATCAAGATTACAAAAAGTCAAATAACATATTATTTTGGTTTTACAGGCAAGTAGGGATGATTAAACAAAAGCAAAGGAAAAAGAATCATTGAATGCATATTTGGCTATCTGGAAATATTCTGAAAGACCAAATTATCAAGATTACAAAAAATCAAATAACATATTATCTGGTTTACAGGTAAAACAGCATCTACAAGCAACAAGGGACGATTAAACAAAAATAAAGAGAAAAAAAAAATCATTGAATGACCTGCTTACTAACTGCAGCAGCATCAAGAAATAATAATTTCTAATTGTCATTAAAACTTATGTTATAACATTTTAAACAAAAATGTGCCAATTTAATACCTCTGATGTCTGAGGTTTCTGGCTTTGATGTAAACATTCTGGAGGTTCCTTATGGCATGAATGAGAAAGTTCCTTTTCCACTTCTTTCAATATTTGGGATTGTTGAAATGGTTCACAGGTTCCCAGACAATTTCCTAATCCTTTGCTCAATAATTCATTGACATTGGCATCCTCATCAAGATGAAGTGACTTACACCTCAACGTTGGAGAACTACCAAAGGAATTATTGTGTCTATCGTCCACCTTTCTCCTCTTAGAGTATCTGAGTTCAGATGTTTCCAGTATGGCTTCCCTTGACTGTCTGGAACCGTAAGAATCATTAGATCCACTGAATCTAGAAGAAGCTTCATTCTTATTAGGACCAGTGGAGCTTCTTAATAGGTAGCGACCTCTTAACTGTGTATTGCAAACTTCAGAAGTGGATAGTGCTGATTTCCCATCAGCGAAACTCTTTACAAGAGCAACTTTTAGGCTGACACTAGTTTCAATTTCTTCAGCTTTTGAAGGATGGTCATGCTTATAGGTACTAGACAACAAAGACACATTTGATTTACAAGAATTATTAACATGGCCACTGGAGCTCCTTAAATAGTATCCAGTTTGTCCATGTTGTTCATAATTTTTGTCAGTACTCAGTGTTTTCTCTGGCACAAATTCTTTTGCTTCTAGATCCCCTTCACAGTTATATAAAGCTGTTTCCTTGAGAGGAGTTGGCGTCCTTGAGCAGCAATGAATTTTCAGACGTTGTTTGTGAACTCTGATGGCACTTTGCATTGCCTGCTGGGAAGCACTTCCTTCGGCAACTTTTTGTGCACCATCCTGAGCCTTTTCAGCTTCCAGAAACATGCTACTTGTTTCAGAACCACCATTACATTTAGCAATTTCTAGCATTGAAGATCCCTTGGTAGCTTCAGCTGTGATGGTTTCAATGTCCTGTCCTTCCGTTCCAAGATGTGGTGGGATTTCTATCCAACTACTCCTGTCGTCATCCTGCTCACAAGCATTATGATCAGAAAGTTCTGGAAAGCAATTTAATGTGCCATCCTCAGATGAAACTGTGTATGCTAATGAATTCCCAAGTAACCTTTCCATGGATGATGGGGAAGAAGAATGTGAAGTGTTATGGTTGTATGACACAATCTCGTTTCTAATCTCTGGTTTCTCCAATTCAAGTGATTCAATGCACTTCTCTTCTTGGCCTTCATAAACGGCTGTGTCTGCTTTGTCTTCTTCTTCATCCACTGCTTCTGCGGTATGCAACTTGTCCTGTAACTCTGCAGCCATGGATGAATCGTCCTTTCCTCTGCAGCTGCAAACAGAGGATTCTCTATGTGTTGATAATGCAGTGTCTGACTTACTAATGACAGCCTCTGGTGAAGTATGCTGATGCTCTATTTCCATGCACACACCAAGCTTCTCACTTGATGCTCTATCCTTGATATTGATCTGAGCAGGTTCCGCATCCACAGAAGTGGCAGCATGAGGAAGTGTACAGATGATGTTGTCTACAATACTCAACTCAGATGGAGAATTACAGTCTGCAGCCACTGAATCAGAAGTAAGCTTACCACCAAGTAAAGAACGATCTGTTTTCTCAGAATCTTGAGAGACTGGTTCTCCAAATAACGATTCCAATGGCTCTAATCTAGAATTACCAAGTTTGGATGATGTGCACTGGTTTTCATTTCCTGGTGAAGTGCCAAAGACCTCAGAGATGTTGGAGAAGAGTTCGGAAGAATATGCATCCTTATGTTCATTGTTCACAACACCACTATGGCAAGGCTGTGCAGGATTGTTGTTGCCAGATGGTGGAAGAGAAGCTGCAGAATTTGTTATATCCAAGCTGGATGGAGGAAGAGAGACTGGAGCTGCTCCAGAGGAAGGTTCCAAATCCACAGAAGAACACATCTGGGCTCCTGTTTCAAAGTTAACATTGTAATAGGTGTCTTTCTGTATGTTGACAGCCTGCACTGAGCATGAAAGTTTTTGAGGATCTGATACTCTCCGTTTGCTACTGGTCACGTTTGATGGCTTTTCAAAGGAATCTAGCTGCTGAACTGCTGGACTTAGTTGGGTAACGTTATCATCAAATTCAACTGGGAACTTGGACAAATGTTTCAGATCCAAAGAATCTTTGACATGAGAACTGTTCATGGCAGTAGCCCGAGACCTTGTTATCCTACCGGTATATTCAGTGACACCCCTCTGCTTAGTCAAACCATCAGTCAAATTTCCTTTCTTACCAAGATTAACCCCTTTGTCCCCCCGCACCAGACGGGACTCTTGTATCTCATCAAATGAATCCATAGCACGGTCCTGATGCCCATTATCAGCACAATGGCAATGAGGCACAGAAAATGGTGTAGTGACACATTTTTCAGTGACAGAGCCCTTTGATTGAGGGACATTAATGTCCTTTTGAAGTGGCTTGCCAGAAAAAATTGTGGGACTAGTTGGCGTAGAAACATGGGGAAGAGTGTTCAGGATCCCCGAAATTATTTGTTCCCTGTTTAATTCTGCAATAATTGGCACAAAAATATGAACAAACTGTGACCAAGGATTTTAAATACAGTCCCAAATATCAGTTCTCAAACAGTAATGAACTTTCAAGTTTCAATTATCAAACATCAATAACGTAAGAATAGAATATACCTTGTTCTTTACTCAATAAGAATAGAACATACCTTGTTCTTTATTCAATATTCACAATGTGGAAATGATTGCACATGGTAAGAACATCCAGTAGACGCCAAACATGTGGATTGACATGGCACATGGCACAGAAAACACAAGCTTGTCGTTCAATATTGGGGACCACGAGATTCATATTCTTCAAAAATTAGATGCATAACTACATTTTAGCTCATTTTGCATTGTTAGCTATGTTGAGAACTTTGGGGTACACATAGCAAATAGAGTATTGAACAAAGAAGGGCAGTGCATTCGGCAATCTGTGACAAGATTTGGATGGCAATGATATAGGCTATGTTACTCAAAATAGAACACCTGTGCAGCTGTGCACACGATCAGAAGCTTCAACTGGAATTCCCAGATGAAATCATGCAGCTTTGAGTTGATAAAAAAAATACAGATTTCCTAAAACTTTAGGGCATTTCTTAAAACTTTATGTGCAATATGCAATGTAGCCCAAACAAGTGTGGAAACAATTTATGCAGGTCTGCACAATGGGTATGACCTGCCTGCATAATAGTATACATTGTACCAAAACACAATTTAGACTGCTGAATGATGCAACAGGAAATTCAAGCACACTTATCTTAACAAGAACTATGGTGTCATAATAGCAAAAGAAATGTGAAAAGTAATATTCATGATAGTTGTTAAAGCACACCAGTACGACCTAATTAAACACAGCTATGTAGAACATTAAATTTCAATAACAATAATACCGAAATCTTTAGGTTAATTTTATTATGTCATATAAAATGTCTCTTCTTTTCCCATTGCAATACTGTCCTTGGCAGCATCAGCTAATTCCGAGCCTAAATTGGCAGTATCTCAATGCGAACATGTTCAGGAGATTCATTATAGTTGAGGAACTGTTGAGGATGTCATGTTCCCGAGGAACAACTACAATCCTGAGAACAGAAGCATCTTTCACATCACCTCAGAAAATAACGGAAGCAGAAGTGGAATAGCTGGACTGAAATGGAATAGCTAGGCTACACTTTGAAAATTCACAATGATCGGCATAAACCCAAAGGGCTGGGCATCAAATGTGAAGGTATTAACTTTAGTTCCACATCAATCGAGATAAGAGACCTTGGTGATACATCTAACAAGAACGCACAAAACTGAGTAAGCAAAAAGAGCTATGATGTGCCTAGTTGGCGACCTGGGGGAAGACATGAAAATCAAAATCCCAACACATTCGGTCATGGCATTTAACCCGCGGCATTACTCAGGAAACTGAAATGAAAACCCTAGACAGACCAATTTGAAACCCTGAAATGTAAAAATGATCTAATATAAAGTTACGGAGTTGCACACATCGAGGAAACTCCAAAAGGAAAGAATCCCAAACCAAATCCTAACTCCCTTGAGGAATCTTGCAAGGTAAAATGAACCGAGAAACGATCCATGAATACGCCTAACCGGACAATTCAAGAACCCGCCCATCAAAGCCCATTTGCCGGATAAATCTAGGGAAAATCGAGGTGGATTCATCTAGGAATCTGAAAGCACACAGTGATTCAAAGGAATACCTAGAGGACAGCGATAGTCCCAGCAGTCAGATCCGGCGGCGGCAGTCCACAGCCAGGGGGGAAGGCGCCCGCCGGCGGCCAGCAGGTTGGAGGCCATGGACTGGGAGAAGGACTCCCCCTGCTGCCTCAGCTGGCCGGCAATCCAGTCCCGGCGATCGAAGATCTGCATAAAGAGGTGCTCCATTGTCGACAAGGCGGAGATGGATTACGGAACCCAGGCGAGCGGGAGCACGAGAGGGAGCAGCCGGCGGTGGTGCTGGTTAGTGCCGGAGAGGAGGGTTAGGGCTAGGGTTAGGGTTGGGGTCGGGGCTCATCTTCGTCTGCGTCGGGAGGGCAAGAGCACGGAGAAGAGGGAGACAGCGTTCGTGTGGGAGGAGGGGGGGGGTGCAACGGCCAGTGGGAAGAGGATTTGAAAAGAAATTTAAAACGGGATCATGGTAACGTGCGCCGCGACTGGTGTTTGATTTGATTGATCTTGGACGTCCCGGTTTGGCTGACCTTTAAGACGACGTCTATTTTAACCCCGTATGTCCGTTGGCCTCAATTACGTTGTTTGACGTCGTCCATGACCTCAACACTCCCAATGGGCTGATTGGATCGGCTGAGAACCCGGAAAAACTGGGGGGCCCAAATTTATTGGGCCAAAAGGACCAGTATAACTGGGGTCAGGCCAGGCCACCGCGGGGACCCTCATCATGAGTAGGAGTAACACTTATTGCGTTAAAGGTTAGTGCGGTGGGTAAATAAAAAAAAAAAAAAAAAATTTAGGTGAATTCTAAAGTGTCCGTATACATTGATCTCCAATAAGACGATCTAAAAACTCTGAAAAATTAAAAAGTTATTGGGCTTGGGCCATTTAAGAACATTTTTACTGTTTATTGGACTCCATTTTTCATTTTTTAGATTTTTCTGAGTCATTTGATCGGAGGTCGGCCTGTGCGAACATGTAAGGCACCTCTGGACCCACATTAAAAAATTCAGAAAAAAAATTATTTACCCGCTGCACAACCCTCAGTGCAGTATTGAGGGTCAGACATCGAGGGTCAATGCAGCAAGTCTTACTCCATAAGTAGGGATGTAAATGGTACATGAAAATTCGTTTATCCATCCGTTTCAAAAGCTTAAAGGTCATAAAATGGTATAATTTAAAAGAAAAAGTTAAAGATACTATCTGTATTTAAATGATTTAGCAAAAATATGAGGTTGCACCTTTTTCCAAGTCCAATTATCCAAGTATCCATCTATTTTTTTTCACTCATCTTAACTATTGATCATACCTTATTTAAAACTCTCATTTCTAAATAAAATCTCAAATCATGCACCTATATAATTACATATCTCATTTCTTTTAAACCCTTCTTTCCTTCATTCACTAGTTTGCAAATGTTCAATTTTCACATATGTTTGGTAATTTACAAGTAAATACATAAGAATTACTTAGAAAAAACTTATACATATGTACATTTTGAAAGGAAGATTCTTTTGTTCCGTCTAAAAACAAGAGAAAATCAAAGTTACGATCAAATATAGTGTTATCCGATAATTTAACCTTTATGTATTCATTTTTTATAATTTCTTATAACTTTAAAGGATAAAGATAAAAGAGAATAAAAATACACATATTACTTAAAAGATAAGAATAGAGCCACTATTCAATCTTATATGTATCCTTCTACATCCCTAATTAATCATGGGACCCGGTCAAGCCAGGCCATGAGACCCCGTTTCAAACTCTGTCCAGTACCTTCTCGTTGACCATCAGACGTCCAATAGGTCTCAACAAAAATATCTACTCATGTAAATTGTATATTTGCATACTATAATTGAGTACTTTTAATACGTAATATTTTTAGTCAGTAAGGAGCCTATTGGTGTCCATTCAGGTACCTTTCCGAAACGAGTATGGAGACCATTTGCTAACCTTTTGTCTACAAGAAGAAGTGCTTGGGTGCAACTTTTGTTGGACAGTACTTTTGGTCTTCCAATGGTGAAATTTACCTTCAAAACCCATTACCAACTTATGGGTTCTAACTTTAATATGAAAAATATTTGGGTTGAAACATTCTCAACTAATTTCCCTCTTGTATAAGAAATTTTGATCCAGATCCTTCGGATGGTGTAAAAAAAATTCACATTACTAGCTTCCATGATCAAATACCTCTCATAACAACTAGATTAAAAGTTTTTACATATAAGTTCCTATAATCTTTTGATGTTACAAATAAGTCCTTATAATCTGACCGTTTACAAATAACTCCCACAATTTACCGTGAATTAGTAAAAGACCCATGAAACTTATAAATAAGCCCTTGAGAGTGTTACAAGTAAGCCCCTAAACGGACTTATTTGTAAGAAAGTTACGATTATGAGATTTATTTGTAAACAGTCATATTATCATGACTTATTTATAATATCACAAGATTATAACGACTTATATGTAAAAAAATCAAAAAAGTTATGAAAGTCTAAACATGAAAATGTGCAAAACACATGCTTGGTCTAGTTATTTTGGGGGAGAGCATCCAAACATGAAAGTTATTCTATGTCATTTTTTGCTTTCACCTAGAAAACTTCAAATTAAAATTTTCTAAATTAGAAGAAAAAATGATACCTAAAGGAGGGATTTCCCCAAAATGCAATAAAGGCCCAATTAGTGAGGCCCAACAGCCCATAAAGGCCAAAGGATGCGTAGTCCACTTGAGGCATAAGTACTCAGGAGAGCGCCTAAGGAAGTTACTGCCTATGAGCCCGAGGACTTAGAGTGCAACGCTTGGAGACATTCAAGCATATGGCAGCCCCTCGTCCTTTATCTTAAGGATGGATTGGGACTGCCCTCCACCTCCAAGTGAAGGCCATGAGCTTGTCACCTCAGCGCACCAATCAAGGCCAAGGATGCCACCATAAAGGGCCTTTCCCCTAATGTGTCCTTCCCGCACAACACCTCGTCATGATGAGGATCTAGCACAATCTAAGCCCCGTCACATCCAACGTGAGAATACTCTCGTTGAAAAGAGGATGATTAGGCCCCACTAACTAGAGCAGCCCATGCATGGTGCCCCTTGTGACGCTCCTTGGCAGGATACATGTTCCCCCCATATGGAACATGAGAGACCACTAACCCCATAGGTGATCGCCCTATTTAAACTGCATACCTGTAAGATTTGTGGCGGGAAGAACGACAACGCAGTGAAATAAATATTTAATTAAATCTTTTCTCGATCTGCGTGCATCAATTTTTAGATGTTTAGATCGTAATAAAATAATAATTAAAACATGAAGATCGGATCTTCACCATCAGGAAGATGAAAATCTCTCATCGAATCGGAGACGAACGAGTGGCCGACCTCGAGATTACAAACCGTTCAAGCGTCCGGCCTCTAGATGTATTCACACGAGTCTCCGCGGCAGTCTGAATCTTCTCCGCGTTCTACAAACTCTGCCTGGATCTCAACTCCACTATAAACAGAGAGGGAGAGAGAAGGTGGCTCTAGAGATAGAGAGGAAGAGGGAGGATGATAGCTGGTCATAGTGAAACATCTTAAAACTTGATTAGGGCTCCTTCATAGCAACTATTTATAGACTCCCGACATTTTTCACAAAAACTCAGAAGTTTATAAAAACTTAAATCTTCTCCAGATCCGCGAAAACTCTTTTGTGTATGACTCTTTAGGCCCAACTGTCTATTTGGTTTTCAGCCCATTAAGTAAATAACAATTTATTTAACTTAATTAATTATTATTCATTATCTCATAATGAATTTTAATTTGATTATCACATAATCGATAATTAATCATCGCATGATGAATTCTTCGACCTTTCTAATTATGAATGGCACCAAGCTACATCTCATAATCCCAAAAGACATCATGAATATACAACCTACTAATCGTAGCTTTTCATCCACATATACCATATAGCTATGGATCCTCATCCGTGCAATGTTCCAGTCAGACTAGGGTATAATTTAACTGTCTTAACCTAATAGAATCTTGTACTCAATATTAAATTAAATAGAAAACTCCTTTTCTATTTAATTATCGAACCCTAGCCAAAGATTTTCAAGTACTATTTCATAGAACATTCTATCCCCGGTGACATACCGAGAGTGAATGATTCCATGTTGTCAACTCAATTGCCTTCGCAAGAATCCCACTGAACCTAAATAAGTGACTACACAGGATCACATAGATCCTTAAATCAATAATCAAATACTCAGTGTCACTCAAACAAGGTATCCTTAGTGACTCAGGTATAGGATCTAGCTATGCTACTGTGACTGTAGAATACATTGATTGACACTCAGTATGATGGTTATTCGTGAATTCTAGGTCGGATTAGTTCAGTGAACTCATTTCACTAATGAGCACATGCACATGTACCTTAATGTCACCACACTAGTGACCATGAGATCAATCACCCTCATTATATGAGTTAATATCACATGTATTGGTCGAATACCTTGATTGACACTCAGTATGATGGTTATTCGTGAATTTTAGGTCGGATCAGTTCAGTGAACTCATTCCACTAATGAGCACCTGCACATGTACCTTAGTGTCACTACACTAGTAATCATGAGATCAATCACCCTCATTATATGAGTAAGTATCATGTGCATTGGTCTATCCAGATCTTCAATGCCCTGTCTTGGATCCTATGACCAATAATAATTCAAACACATACATCTAGATGACTAATCTCATTATCATAATCTCATTATGATTCAGTCATCATCGCATGTGTTGCACGACTTTTATCATGTTAAACGATAAACACACATAAAATAATAAAACATAATGAAAAATTACCATTTATTATTAATAAGAATGAGATAATTATATGAAATGATACTATCACATCACATGTGATTGGCTTATAGGGCATACATTTCTATCAATACCCTCATGTTTATTATGTATGTCCGTTAGGCTAATCACATGACATGTACAATCTTGATCTCATATTAATAATAAAGACATTTATATTCATTATGTGTAATTCGATTTAACGTCTCCTAATGAAGTCTATAAATATATGTAATAGATGTTAAATTATGATGAGATCATAATAATGAGATTAACATCTTTTAAACACACATTCTTAATTGTTCTTAGTTGAAGGATATTTGAAAAACAAATATCCAGTGAGACTAGTACATATTACCCTTACTCATATGATGAGGGTGATTAGTCTCATAGCCACTTGTGTGGAGACACTAAAGTGAACATATAGGTGTATATCGATGAATGAGTCCACTGAACTAATCTAACATAAATCACTGGATGGTAATGTTACTTAACCGTCAACCAATTTGATTCATCGTCACAGTGACATGGTTGGTCCTTTGACCTGAGACACTAAAGACATCTTGTCGATAGACTTATGGACTTTGATCTTGACTTATGAATCTCTAACTATGAGTCCTAATCAGTTAAGTGATTTGGTCCAACATATAAGGTGATTGAGCGTTCAATGTGAGATTTCTCTCTTGGTAAGTAGAGAGAAAATGCTCTAGAAATGATACGTAGGAGTCTCTGGCCATAGCAGGACATCATACCAAAAAAAGTGTTTTCTGATATTACATAGCGGCATTTGATCTAAGTAAGTGAATCGACTAGGATTTGACAGTTGACCATATCTTAGGTTTATTAATATTACATAGTAACATCTGATCTAAGTAAATGAACCGATTAGAATTTGACAGTTGACTATATCTTAGATTTACTTTAGAGCATTAGTATGAGTGAAAGATTATAGTCACGTGGTAATTGATGACAGAAAAGTTCCTTGAGCGGTTTGTTGAGCTCCATTGCCTACCAAAAGCATGTGATTTTGCTTGACACCTAACTTGATCAAAAGTCTTATCAATTATCATGAGATGATAAATCAGTTAAGTAACAATTTAATATGAGATATTAAATTAATTATTTCAATTCAATAAGTGATTACTAGGCTTATTAGGCTCCAAATCAGACTGGTACTTGGGCCTAAAGGGCCACATGCATAAGGTTATGGATCGATGGATATTAAGTGAAATTTATATTAATTCAAGGATTTTTGTGAAAAGTCACCAAGAATTAATGTAAATAAATGATAGAAGGGAACCCTAGGCCAAGCTCCAGGGTTTCCCAGTTCTTTGGCGATTCCCTTCCTCTTCTCTGGTCGGCCCCTATAAGAGAGGGTGCCCCCTCCCTCTCTCTCTTCAGCCTCTGCTCTGGCGTGCATTGAGGTACCGCTCGCATGCTGCGGGCACTTGTGACAAGAAGAAGGGCGAGGGATGAGGTGAATTCCTTTGAAGAAGAAGCAAGAATGATCTCTCAACCGGAGATTTGCGTGAATACCGCTAGAGGCCGGCCATCTACATGGCTAGCAGCATCGTTCAGACGGAATTAGATTTCGGTCGTGGATTCAAGTACGCGCAAGATAAAGATTCGATCTTTCCTTCGTTTAATTCTTAAAAACGGATCAAGATATCACATGGTTTTATTTTTTCGTTGTATTCTTGATAATTATAGTTTTAATCTACATCTCCCTGTGCAATCGTTACACCTCCAACACCTTCAGGTACGCAATCAGATATAAGCACTCTCTCTCTCTCTCTCTCTAAATCAAAACACCTTTCTCCTCTTTTAAGAAGTCCCTGACTTAGGTATCGAAGGTTTATCTCCGAGTATGCCCCGGGCCCCCTGATTGCCCCTTCCTCTCTTCCTTGCAAGAAGCAAAAGCCTCACAGAGAGCATACCTCCAAGGAGCGTCACACTTGTCACCATCTCACTCGCCAATTCAGTCTAGCTAAAATCCTCCACTTTTAAACATCTATAGTTACAAAATATAAAGATCGGCTAATACATTAGTCCATCTATATGGCATAACTTCCAAATGGGGAATTGGACTTCTATATATTTCAATCCATTATTACTCTGAAGGACTAGAGGACATTGGAATTAGGAAGACATGCGTTCTTTTGACTTTCAACCATAGATTTTAAATTAGAACCTTTAAATGGAGACTAAGTGAGAATTTAAAATAACGATATACTAGCATGAAACTGTTCAAATATGGCTTGAATTCAGATTCCTCCCTCTCATCTGGAGTTGTGCTAGAGTCCTATCAAAGTGGGATTCCTCTCACGTTTGGGTTTGGATGGGAATCAAGTTTGTGCAACTATAAAAGAGAAAGGAGATTTCAATTTTCTACGTGCCCTTCGGGGGGCAACCATTGGGTTGTTGTCTGTGAGGGATTCTTCTTGGGGAGGAGAGTTTTCTCTTTTGTTCTTGTACACCCATATTGTTCTGGCCAAATAATGAAGTTCTCCACCATCTTTAAATGTGGATGTAGGTCTTTGACCGAACCATGGTAAATATTTTGTCTCTTCTTGTAGATGTCTATGTCTTTGTTGATCTCATTAGGTTCTGCGATCCTATTATGTTTGCCTCATGTTCAACATGCTCTATTCATGACATGTGGTATTAGAGGCATCTTATCTCACATGATTGAGTGTCCATGGCATTACCATGCATGGTGGTAGATTTTCTGGTAGAGCTCCAATTGGGAATTGGAGGCTAGTGGGAGACTTCCACGAGCAAAAGATACTCTAGTTCTACAGGAGTTGTTTGGGACAAGGAGTTGGAAATAGACATTGTTCTTGGATGTGGTTTTTCTTCAAAGGCTAGAGATGTCTGCTTGTTTGGGAATCTCCTAGTTGGATTCAAATACTCTATACACGCTTCCCACGGTTGATTTGGGAGCTCTTCGGAGTTTTGGTAGCTTCTCAAAGTTGGTTGGTAACCTAGATAGTTTTAAGAAGTTTGGGAGGATTTCGTTCATACTCTTCAGAGTTTGGAGCAACTCTCAAGATTGTGGTGACCGACAATGGAGAATGTTAGAATATAACTTGAGTTCAAATTCTTCCCTCTTATTTGGAGTTGCGCTAGAGTCCTATTCAGAGTGAGATTCCTCTAATGTTTAGGTTTAGATCAGACTCAAGTTTGTGCAACTATAAAAGAGAGGGTAGATCTAAATGTTCTATGTTCCTTTCCGGGTCACCACGGCGCCCCTTCAGGGTTGACCGTTTGGGTGTCGTCTGCGAAGGGTTCCTTTTTCTCATCTCTTTATGTGAATCTATATTATCTATACTATATACATATAAAATAAAGTTCCCTGGTACTACGTGTCAACACCAGAATTCCTCTGTTTCTTGCTTATATTCTCTCTCTCTCTTCCTTTCCTATTAATATCTATGTCCCCTATTAATTCTTTCTCATTAATTATCTCTCTCCCCCTCTCTCTCATTAATTTTCTCTCTCTCTCCTCTCACTCATTAATTCTCTCTCTCCTCTCTCTCTCTCTCGTTAATTCTCTTTTTCTCCTGTCTCTCTCTAAGTATTATTATTATTATTATTATCTCTCTTTCACTTTTTTTTTTATATTTTTCTCTCTTCTTATTAATATTTCTATCTCTTATTCTTTCTGTCCCTTATTATTATTATTGTTGTTGTTGTAATATCTTGGAATTATAATAACTAATTTTAACATCATTATTATTATTATTATAGTTTCATGAGATAATAATAAATAATTTTGATATTATTATTATTATTATTAAAAAATTAATATCAAAATCGTAGTCTTATGGGATAATGATAACTAATTTTGATATTATTATTATCTCTCTTTATCTTCTTTCACATTTTTCTCTCTCCCAATTAATATTTTATCTCTTATTTTTCTATCCCTTATTATTATTTATTGCAATCTCTTAAGATAATAATAACTAATTTTGACATTATTATTATTATTATTATTATTGGGACAGTCTCATGAGATAATAATAACTAATTTTGACATTATTATTATTATTATTATTGAGACCAATCTATTATTATTATTATTGTTGTTGTTATTGTTGTTGTTATTGTTGTTGTTACTATTATTATTATTGGGACTGCCTTTTAAAATAATAATAATAAAATTTGATATTTATTATCATTATTGAGATAATTTTATGGAATAATAATAACTAATTTTATTATTAACGAGACCAGTCTCTCTCTCATTTTTCTCCCAATCTATATTTTAAAACAACATTTATGAGGATAATCTTATAGGATAATAATAGTAACCTTAGTTCAGTTTTTTATTTTCTCTCTCAATTCATATTTCAATTGGATACAATGATTCTGAACTTTTAATATTTACCAAACACCTAACCTAATATTCTTCGAAAAAAATGTTAGTATTTCTGAATATATATTTATCTATACTTATGTTATTCATTCCTTCAAAAAGTGTAAAAGATTAACTTCACTTATATTAATTATATTCTTTTATCCAAACATGTTAACTCGCCTTGCATTGTACGATATTGTAACTAGTGTTTGTTAATTTCTTTGTTTATCTCGTCAGATTATATTGAAAAATGAAATAAAAATCACCATAAAATTTTAAATATGCGATTACTCATATAGGATAATTTTCATCCATTGGAGTATAAATTTTACTGTTGAATCGTATTCTAATTAATTGTAGCTGTCCAGTCTTGTGTGAGTTAAATGGTGATAATTACTATAACTCCAGAGGATGAGAACAACCCTAAGAATAACTTGATCAATTTTCTATTTTTTAATTTTTTTTCTAATTTTTTTAGAAATTAAATTCATTATGTACTCAGTGAATGACTAAGATTGAATTTTAAGATCAAACCATAATTGGATAATGAAAATAAAACTCCAGGTAATGGAAACAATCTTAAGGGGGTTATTGAATATTTAAAAATTTATGATAATTTTTATTTATTTTTTTAATATAAAGAATGGGTGGGTGTCTAAAGGTGAGGCCAAAAGTAAGTCATTTATAAAGTTATTTATAATTCGGTTACTTTACCCCACTTCTAATAGTTTAGTTGTTTGAAGACTTTAAATATGTTGGAATTTATCCTTCTAAAGGAGTTCAAAGGGAACTTAAGTGACTTCTCAAGGAAAAAGTTTGGAAGGCAGTTCCATATAACTCACTTCCCTTATTTAGGCTGCATTTGGCACAACTTCCATTTGAAAGTACTTTTGTATTACCATTTAGTTATATTTATGGAAGCTATTAGATCTTGGAAGTCATTTATGTAGTATTTTTCTTATGTTTTGACTTCTAACCAAAAGCTACAAGGGGAGAACTTCCAAGATTAGAGAAAAAGTGAGGTTGTTATGAGAGAGTTGACTTTTATAACAAACTAAAATTAGTTATAACCTCTCTTCTTCAACTCATTCTATGTAAGAAGGGGAAGCCAAAAGTAACTTTCAAGTAGAAGTTTTGCCAAACACACCCTCAATATAAAATCAAAATTGACTTCAGGAAAGTCAGTTATACACAACCAAAAAATAAAATTGTTTTCTTGAGAGTGAGTTGCAACAAACTGAAGTGCCATAATTTGAACTTATGGCTTACTTACATAAATTCACCTCTAAGAGGTGAGAGATGAGGAAAGGACATGGAATGGGTTGAAGTTGACTAGTATTAACTCCCAATCCAGTTATCACTTCCTACTTATGTAGAGAGAAGACAAAATTTTCCTAAAATATAGTAATCAATTTAATTTTAATTTTAAATAAATATCAATTACATTCCCATCCACCCAAAAAACAATCTGTCCACTGGACGGAAGCAACATGGCAAATTCTCCTGCTCAAACAGGCTACGCAGGGAAGCCTTTTATTTGCTTCTTTCGACGCCGGCGTTCGAAGGGAAACCCAGAGCTGCGTCGCTTGCGGCTCCCCAGCGAGTACGTGTATGCCAAAAGAGAGCAGATGCTTGTTAGATCCCTTTGCCGCCCTCGCGCGTTCCGCTTTGGAAGCCCACGTCACTCCCCCGCCGGTGCCGCCCTTAGGCGAGAGCTCTTCGGGGCTGTTTCCTTCGGGATTCGCCGGTTTGAGAGGAAGCGGTGCTCCGCGTCTCTCGGCAGACATCAGGTCGCCATCGAAGGTGGTAATTAACGGCTTCTTCTGTTGTGGCGTGCGGTCGTCGGGGAGTTCTATTCAGATTACTCTTTTTTTTCCCATTGGTTGTAGTTTTTTTAAAAAAGAATTCCTTTCTTGATTTGTAGGATTTTTTCTCTAATAAACTTGGAAAATTACCAAAAAGTGTTTTGCTAAACTAAGCATCTTCCGTGCCAGGTTTCTTGCCATTGCGCGGATTCTAGGTTTTATTGTTTTTTTAAATTTTTTTGGAGGATTTGGGCAATTGCATGATCTTTGAAGTATTCTGGAATTGAAACGTTTGTGCAGATTTGAATATTAGATCTGGAAGCCAATCAGGCAGTAGATCCATGTCAGGGGCAACAGGTTCACCATCAGGTGTTGTGCCTGGGGTTACTGAGGATTGTGGGGAGGTGGAGCTGCTTCGTGCCGTTGATGATCATTATGAAGGTGTGATTGTGGAGGTGACAGCCCCAATGGATCCTGAGGTTTTTGTGTCATCCTTGCGAGCATCTCTCTTGGTTTGGAGGCAGCAGGTGATGATTTTAATACACTATTTCAATTTTTTTGTGGGGTTAGATTGACTGTTTTTAATTGGTTTTGCATCTGATACCAGACTTCAAGGCCTTTTGTTGATGATATGCCTGTTGTATGATTTTCCGTTCAATAGAGTACATAAATCAAGAAAGAATCTAGAGGGTCGAATGCTTATAACTAAAATTTCGTATAGCACCACTTCAAGTTTGAACATTGAAGCCTTGTTTGAGGCTTTGTGCGGTGTAACCAGCAAAGCTAACATTTTTCTTCTTTTTCACCTGAATTATGGTTGCGTTGGCTCGTTCAAATAGATGGAGATATTTTATGTGACTGTCCCCCAGAAGTAGGACATAATGTTGGTTATCTCATGAAGATGGTTTTATGATATTCATTTTATTCGTAGAGTTGCCTATCAACAAATTCTTTTGATATTCTCGTTTGTAATGTTTGAAATTTCTATCTTCCGTGACATGTCTATATAAGTTCTTTGGCACTGTGTTCTCCATTTCTACATTCTTAATTTGTCACAAATCGGTCCCAGGGTGGCTTCACCTTACGATCCTATTGCACTGGAAATGGTCCATATCCTGTCTCATGAGTCTTTTTTGTAATTCTTATTTTTATCTGCTGAGTTGTTGCTAATGTACTCAACCTTGTTGTTTTTACAGAAAAAAAAAGGAGTCTGGATCAAATTGCCCATTCAACATTCTAATCTTGTTCACCCAGCTGTTCAGGTTCTCAGTGACTCTTGTTATGCATTTGCTATCAATGCAGGTCTTCCTCTGTAAAAGATGCAAGTTCATGTTAAGTGCTTCAATGCGTTGAACATTATTAATGCTATTCTGCGTTGAACATTATTAATGCTATTCTTTCACTTAACGTATATGAGTCCATGTGTCTGGACGTTTTTTTTTTCTTAATTATTTTCCCAGCTTACTCCTAAATGTTTTCTTGATGAAGGAGGGATTCTGGTACCATCACGCTGAGCCAGGTTATGTAATGCTTGTGTATTGGATTCCTTCTACTAAGCATACGCTTCCAGTCAATGCCACACACCGTGTGGGTGTTGGTGGTTTGGTAATGAACGATAGGAAAGAGGTAAATATGCTATAGTTTCCTTCCGAATTCAAAATTAGTTTATATCATTATGCAGTTGATTTCACTGCTTTCTATAATGCATATGTATCAGTAGCCTCAAAATAATGAAAGCAAACGGATAATCTTGTACTTCCTAGTTTTCTTCCTGTATCATGGCCAAGGTTAAGAAACCCGGGATCGGGGCTCGGATCGGCCGGTCCCAAACCGATCGGATCGGCCGATTCCGATCCGAGTCAGTCCGATCCCGGCCGATCCTGGCTGAGTCAGGCTCGGCTGGTTCGGATAGCAGAAAAAAATAGAAAAAAATATGAAAAAATGTGGAAAAAATATAAAACACAAGTCTAATGCATAATTGTGTTGAAATACATTGATTTGAAGTACATAAGATGTTGTTGGACAAAAAAACCTTGAATAAACTTACATATATGATTATGAACTTACATTTATTCCAAACGTACATTATACTGAATGAACATATGGCTAACATACTCAGCCCATGACATATAACTCTGGTAGTATTGTTCATACTGCATCACATACCGGCTATAGTCATCCGTATTGGTATAAATGACTGAAAACTGTGGATATTCTAGACAACCCCCTGAATAGTCGGATGTATCAGAATGTTGAGGAGGGTAAACTACATATCCAGTAGGCTGACTATATGATGATGCATCTGATAGTTGCTCCTGATATTCATGAGGAGCTTTACCTTTGTCCTTCCTCCTTGATCTGCTGAATGTTTGAATGGAAGATTCTTCACGTCCTCCTCTGCTACCATGATGTTCATCTTGGGTAGCATGTGTGAATTCTTCTTCTCCAGTGAATTGAATTGGTGGAGCTGGGGCTGGGGCACTGGTAGCATCTCCGCCATCCTCAGAACTGTTGGAGCTCGTCTTTGATGTCGAGTCATTTGAGGTTTGATATTAGACCTCATCACTTGGTTCTGGCGTTTCATCATCTTCCTCGATAGTCTCCAGATCAGCAATTTGAATTTCAGTACCACTCTTCCTTCTGCTTGGTACTTGTTTTTTGCTCTTCTTCTGACGTTTTGGAGAAGGAGGTTGAAAATCAGTAAGTAATGGAACATTATCTAACTCACCTTCCGCCCATTCCCGATCATTTGGGTTGAATTCAGGCTCATTTGAGGTGCTTGAATCAACCCATGCATTTAGTGGATGTTGCTCCTCGAACAGCTCATCCAAGTCTATGGGTTTTTCTGCATGTGTCGTCTCTGTGGCTTGTCCGGAAATTCTCTCTTTCTCCTGCCTTTGAAGGTTCCTTATGAGCTCCAGATTCTTTAGCTTCAACCTCATGTTATAATGACAGAATACGAGCTTCTCTAGACGGCTCGACTTCAATCTATTCCTTTGCTTGGTGTGAATCAAGCCAAATGTGCTCCAGTTTCTCTCACAGCCTGATGAAGAGGTTGTTTGACTTAAGACCCGAATTGCAACATATGCTAGATCTTCATACCCATATGTTTTTCCATGATCTAGCCACCAGTCAGCTGTAAATAGAAAATTGGCCATGTCAACAATGTGCATGTTATAATTAAAATTTAAGTAGAACATCTAGTTAATAATTTTCAAACCTGGACTCAAAATTTTGGCAGCTCTTTGAGCAGTACTTGTTCCAAAGTGGTATAACATCATTCTGTAATCATGCATTTGCTTGCATGCCAATATTGCTCTGTCCTCATCTGCAAGCATACGCTTAATAACAGACTTAGCCCCCATCAACACTTCCGAACAACTATCATAGCTATCCTTCTTCCCATCAGTTCTGAACATGTACTGAGGGTTGAAAAAATAACCTAAATAAATAAGTCGAAGTTAGTTATTACTTAAGAGAAATGTGTATACAAATAATACATATAGAAAGTTAGTAGCTTACCAGCTGCATGAAGATCGTGATGTAAAGTGTGTTCCCAACGTCTGTCTATTATGTCCCACCACTTCACAAAGGTTGTTGGGTTGTTCAGTTGAATGAGCTCCTTAGCTCTGTCCATAGTTTCATATAAAAAACCCATATCCGATCTTCTTTCTCCATCACAAGATCGCAAGACACGGACAAGCGGTTCTACAACATTTAACACTGCTTGCACCCCCCTCCAGAAGGGTCTAGATTGAATTAGATCAGCCACTTTCTTACCTTTCTCTCTGACCTTAGTTGGTACATGCCGCAATATGTGATTCTCCCAATCTTCCGATGCCACCATCCTAATCAAGTTGTTCTTTTGTTGACTTAAACTATCTAGAGAGATATATTGAGATGCAAACCTGGTGGCTTCCGGACGAAGCAACTCTCTTCCATGAGTATGTGTGCGCATGATATCCAGAATGTTGTTGTGGTTGTAGATGAATGTGGTGATAAATCGACCACTCTTGACCACTCCATCTACCATCAGATCAGAGCAAATGTCTTCCAACATCAAGTCAATACAATGAGCAGAACATGGAACCCAGTATAAATGTTCTCTCTTCTGCATCAACATTTGTCCAGCTAACTTGAACGCCGCTGCATTGTCCGTAACCACTTGGACAATCCTTTTTTCGCCCACTTCTTCCACCATTTGATCCATTAATTCACACAGGTACTGGGCATTCTTTATCTTTCCAGATGCATCAATGGACTTCCAAAATACGGTTCCAGCTTTACAGTAAATTAAGAAGTTGATCATACTTCTTCTTGTTATCCCTGTAAAATTTCAAACGTGATAAGAAATCAGAAAGAGACCTATTCTGATTAAGAAAAAATGAAGATAAGATAAGAAACTGAATATAAGATTTATGTACTTGTCCATCCATCGCACATTAAAGTGCATCCATACTCATCCCAGATCCTTTCAAATGATTTAATGTATGTTCGGATGTCATCAACTTCCATATCCAAGTACTTGTTGTATATCTCATATGGAGAAGGTCCTTCAACCCCTTTGCCAACTTCTTGTATGGTCTCGATCATGGACTCATAATATGGCCCCTTGGCCGCATTAGCAGGGATACTGTTATAGAAAAACCACCTAGATGTAGCTCTCCCTATCTTTTCCTTACAAAGTTTTAAGTTCTTGAATGCAGCACTAATAGAAGGTTGTTTATCCCTCTTCTTGGTGAGCAAGGGATCTATTAGACCTACTCTAGGATCTGCAGCTCTAGTGAACTCCTGAGGCAGCTCCTCGCATACATTAGTGCTCATGCCGGCACTAGTGCTCCCTTGTGCAGAAGGTGTGGAGCCACTTCCTTGTCCTCCGTATCTTCCAGTGTGCCGAAATAAGTCCTCATCTGCAAAGGACCGCCGGCTTGCTTCCATTGTACGTCGCAATTCAGCTTTAAATGTAAAAGAAAAAAAATTAATCTACTATAACTATTTGTCTGAAAACGTTAAGTGAAGAACATGAAAATAAGTTAAATAAGAAACTTACTTGTATCCCAATCATCAACATTTATAGGTTGATTACTTCCACTAAGCCGGACTCCAGCATCAGACCTTCGCGTTGGTTCAGTCAATTCCTCTCGAATTTTCTGTCTTCTTCTGGCAGTACTTGCTTTGCTTGATTCCTTCTCCTTCATGTAAGTTCGAAATTGGATCATAACCTCTGAAGGAACTCGAGCACATGCTGCAACTTCACCTTTTATTCCAGCAAGATGTTGTTTGAATCGGTAGACCCCGCCAGAGACAACCCGGTTGCAATATTTGCATTGTACCTTTCTTTGGCCCATGTCCACCGGTGTGCAATGACCCCAAGCAGGATCAGCACTAGGAGGATTCCCAGATGACCGCTCAGCAGCACCTTGAGATGCCATTCCTTCACAGCACAAGAAGATGAGAGATCGCGGAGCTTGTAGTAGACTAGAAGTGACCTCGTGGGAGAGATGGAGAGAGAATTCTATGAGGGAGAGAGAACAAGAATGTTAGGAGGCTCAAAGGGCATTTGTGGAGCCTTAGGAGGGCCTTGGGGGGGTTTAAATAGACCCCCAAGGCCCAAACTAGCCGTTGCTGGCCGTTTGGGAACGGCCAGCAACGGCTAGCTTGACCCCCAACGGCTAGTCAAACTAGCCGTTGGGGGCCGGGTCGGCCCGATCCGAGCCGACCCGGCCCGATCCGGTCCCGGATCGCCCGATCCAGCTCGGACCGGCCGATCCGAGTCCTGGACTAGGCCAGGAAATCCGAGATCGGCACGGTCGGCCAAAAACCTGTCCGACTCGGCCGATCCGTGCCGATCCGAGCCGAGTTTTTGAACCTTGATCATGGCAACTTTACATTGATCTGTTATTCTATTTTGATGACTTTGTTGTAACAGTAGTTTTGGGTCTTCTAATTCCATTTTCAGTAGGTTCTTGTGGTCCAAGAGAAAACTGGGATACTTCGTGGCAAAGCTATCTGGAAACTTCCTACTGGTGTTGTTGATCAGGTTTTCAATCTGTGTACATCTCTGTCTCAAAATATTTGAATCTACAGCCATTTCTTTCTCCAAATGCTGACAGTTTTCTTTATAGGGTGAAGATATACTTGCTGGGGCAGTAAGGGAAGTGAAAGAAGAAACAGGGGTATGTGTGATATCCAGTTGGGTTTTAGATGCTTCTGTATATTCTTTGTTTCTTCAACATTTCTCATAATGCTGCTTTGAAAACTGATTTGAAAAATTACTTGGTTTATACTGTTGCAGATTGATGCAGAATTTGTGGAAGTTCTAGCATTTAGGTAGTCTATGCTATCCAGTGAATCTTTTTTTTTTCCGATTTATGTTCCAAAAGTTTTGATTGTCTGATGGACTCTATGTAGCTTCAAGATGTATGTTTTTGTGGCCTTGTTGTGTACTTCCTCAACTGCACATTATTGCATAATTACTGGATATAGCTTTTCAGGTTGTAGTTATACATGATGCCAGCCTTTAAATTGTTTCCTTGCAGGCAAAACCACAAATCTTTCTTTGACAAATCAGATCTATTCTTCATATGCCTTTTGAGGCCTATCTCCTTTGATATCAAGATTCAGGAATCAGAACTTGAGGCAGCCCAGGTAATTCTATTAGCTTTCTAGATAGAACTCTTTGTAGTTCAAGGAGCAAGGGGTATTTCAATTGTTGCTCAAAGGGTTCCATCTTATCTTTGCAACTCTTTGCATTAAGGGAGTAACTAAACAATCATTATTGAATAGAGGCATGTATAGCTTGTCCACTCAATGGTTTCTAAGTTGCATCTCCTCTTTGGTTGACCTTTGTTGAGTCTGATTCATGGTGCATTTCTGTTACGTTTCTAATCCGGTTCAATCATTCAGACTCATTTCGGATTCAAGTTACGTAACTATAGAACCAAATAACATATAAATCGAAGATGAATGATGAGAGACAAATAACCAAGTAATAAACATGCCATTTACCATCATTAAATCTAAATATTCCATTATGTTGTCATAACCAGGATCCTCAAATTTTATCAAACATGCAGCGGAAATAAAATCTCTCAACTCACTAAAGAAACATAAAAGTACATACACTCTCTCAAGTTCCTACTACATCAAAATTTAAAAAATAGTAAATCTAGTTCTAGATAATCTCCAAATGAGTCTGAATCCAATTCCTTAAGTAAAGTCCTGTTCCTCAGCTAACTCTTCATCCTCAGTCTCTGAAAATGTTAGTAGAATTTATGAGTACAACCACTCAGTAGGCAAATCAAACTTACCAAATGCTAACAATATAGTAATTGAAAATAGATAATATTAAATATATATATGATTCATAATTCTACATATAACTTAAATAAGACCATTATACAAAACATGGTCAAATATAAATTATCAAATCACATGTGTTTTCTAATAGTAAGAATAAATTGAACTAACATATAGCATATAAGGCATGATCAGATTCTGATTTAACTGAACATGTCTACTAGTCATAATCAAAACATATTACATATCAAACTGAACATATCGAACTGAACATATAGAAAATTTGTTATGGCATGGTAGCTTATCAAATCAAAGTTCATATTGTCAGAATAGCTAATCAGAATGAACATGGATTCTTAATTAAATAAGTTGATATCAAAATAACTGAGTATAGATATCAAAAGAGCAAACTAAGCAGATTATAAGTTGAATCAAATATATCTAAATAGAAAATTATATTTCATAATTATGTGCCAAACAAATCAAATCCAAATGTATCAAATACATATGCATCCAATCACCATATAAGGAGCCGAACAAACAAATATCAGATCATATAGGTAAGTATCTTAAGATCATGGCACATGCATAGTCGGAGAATCTATTATCCCACTTCGGATAACTGCAAACAAAATACAATCATCGGGATTTTTCCGTTGCCCACGGACAGAACTCATCTACGGACGCTTATAAAATGAGTTTCAATCTCCTTAAGATGGCAATATCTAAATATATCTAAAAAAAATATGATACAAGTATATTTTTACAGATTTTACAATGATCATAGATCTGAAAATGAATTTGGCAAAGTGATACTTACATATAAGAGTTAAAATATATACTTTTATATATAAAATAATCACTTAAAGAGTCAACATGGTCATATAGATAGATAATCAGAGTAAAGCTGATCAAAATAGGTTGTTGGTTATTGAAATTTTCTCAGAATTTTCGGACAAAGAATTATAATTTTCGGCTAATAAAATTAATTTTCAGAGACGAAAAATAAACAAATAAGGTTAAAAATAAAAAACAGATTCAAAAATTTATCAAACTTGGTGAACATGTCCAAGATGTCAAAGGAATCGTAAAGACAAAATTTCATGTAATTTCGACATCAAACGAATGATTTAGAACATCAAATGACATATAAATAACTTAAGTCAAATTGGGTTAATCGAATAAATAACAGAATAATAGGTAAATAAAATCTAAAATTTATGAGATTTTACCAGAAGGTATACCATGTCAAAGTCAATGTGTGTTCAAAATTTCAAGTCAATCGGCTAAGGAACAAAGGAGTTATGATCAATTTAAGTTCAAACTGAAAATTTATTATAACTTTTGAAAACTGTAGGTATAGGTGCTGAAAAACGTAGCTATATGTCCTGAATTTTCAGAATATAGGATTTTACGAATTTGATAAAAAATTCATAAATCAAAGTAGAATCTAAAGTCATAGATCAATAGATTATGATTTGACTACTTTTCAAAATCAAAATAAAGTTTTCATATTACTACAAAATATCATTCAATGGGTTATCATCACCTACCTCAAGAACACGAAGAACACTCTCCTCTAATACCTTTCAATCACCTTCTAGCACTCTAAGCTCGATTTTCTTCTTATCTAAGTCTTCTCCCACGACTTCTAAATCTCAAAGAACAATAATCTATCTATTAGAATTAATTTCCAAAAAGAATTAAATCAAAATACTTCTCTTTCTCATGAAGAACACCATATTCTTATATCTTATCTTAGAACTGCGTGGAGGAGGCCTTATGCACGACCCCAAGGCCTCATATATATTATTTTAACTTCCTAATATTTTCCAAATTAAGCCCCAAAAGTTGTTAAGTCGAACTCAAACCGTAGCTTCCGTAACCAGCAAGCTAAAGTGTTCCGATTCAAATTAGGAACCAGATTCTCGTGCATAATGGGTTTCCTTCCATAAACAACCTCCGATTCGACCAATTAAATGTTGAAATTAGTTCTTGGTCCTTTTGACAAAGTGTTAGTATTTTATATCCTCTTTCCAACCATATATACCATATCATTTTTGGATTTTTGTGCGCGAAGTTATTGCGGTCGCAACGTTTTCTCACGGTTTTTAGATCCGAAAATTTGAATTAAGTGTTGGAAACTAACTAGTTTCCTAATTGGGTCACTAATAGATTTATTAGGCTTGTTTTGACTTAACTAATGATTTACCCATTTTAAATTTATTATTATATTATTAAATAAATATTAAATAGATTTAAATTATTTTAGCCTATTAATTGATTTAATTAAACTTATTTAAATCTAATTAGGCTTAATTAATCTTGGTCCATTAATAAATTAGTAGTCTTGAGATCTAAGATATAACAATTTCAAGTCTCACTGAGTTTTCTTTGGAGAAGACATACTACTGTTTAGAAGCCTTGATGTCAAGGATATCAAGAACAAAGTAATGATCAAAGAAAATACACTAATGATGTGACCTGGTCAGGACAAGGAAACCTGGATGTGTTATATAGTTATTTCCTTTGCCTTCGTTCCCTGGTTTCTCTCGATTTTGATTTTGTCAAAGAGCTCATCTCAGACTTATCTGCTCTTGGTTCTTTGCTTTTTCTTTTTCCTAGAATTTTTGTCCCTGCAGTCTTCTGGCCATAATATTGAAAGGAGTTACTTTATTTTGTTTCCACACTCCTTGTGCACAAGATGAACAGTCATTTCTAAGTTTCATGATACAAAAAGGTTTTCATGACATCTTCTAGAAGTAAAGGATGGCTTTCAGTACTCCAAAAATTTATCATTTTCATGGTAAAACTTATGCCAGTGGATGTCGATTGAGGAATTTGCAGCCCAGCCTTTTGTCCTTAAACATGAGCTCTTGAAGTATATTGCGGATCTTGCTTTGGCAACGTTTGAGAAGGAGTATACTGGATTTTCACCGGTGGCTATAAGGTCAGTTTTCTCTGATCATCACAGCTACTTGTATTTGAACAGCATGGATCTGTACAAGTCGGGAGTGTCCGGTAACGAAGGCCAGGGTAACTGATTCCTTCTGAGGTTACATTGACCTCCATCAACTCATCAAGCAGTTCTATTGTGCTGCTGTGTAGATCCTGGAACATGCTGTGCGACAGACGAACAGAATCTAAATCATAACCATTCATGTGCTCTCTCTGGACCTCCTTAGAGTTTATAGAGCTGTATATTTATTCAAACTGCGTACCCATTAATCTACAATGATTTGCAATACTTTTAGGACTTCTATTTTCCTGTTGATCTCTGGCCCCGGCAAAGGATATCTTTGCAAGGCCAGTGTGTTAGTCTTGGTTTTTGCTAGTACCCTGAAACTGTGATAAAATAAAATGATCATTTGTACGAGGATGCATTCTAATGGGAGCGAGGGTGTGCAACCTGCTTCTTGGTTGGTTGGTTGGATGCCATGTACACTGTGGATCCACAAACCATACAGCCATTATCTAACTGCTAGGGGTGATGTAAATAATTGCAAACTGTTCTACCATATGGAAAGCTTCTTGTGGTGGGTCAACTTTTTTCTAAGTGGCCTTAGGTGGCATTTGATACCGTTGAAGTCTTTTAAGGTTGAGATTCACGTTTTAAATCTGGGTTAGGAAATAAAGAAGTTTTAAAGTGAACATAGTGCTGAGTATAATGGACTATCTGATAACTTATACGGTAGAAATGTCTGAATGCTCGTCAGTTTTATGATTTTACTTTTTATTTGATATACAATTTATAAGCATAACTATATTTTGTTTGATAATTTGTTTCCTTAAATATATGTCTAATATTTTTTAAACTTAAGTTAAATATGTAAAATTAGCAAAAACTAAAATGTAACATCTTGATGTCTAATATTTGTTACTTTGGCACACAAAATAAATTAATGATAATTCAATAAAAAATTAAAGTAATTGTAATTATAAAAAAATGAGTAATAAAAATACAAGTATGAGATTAGAGTATATTTTATGAAGTGAATATGTTATATAATGTTCATTAAATGGTTTAAAAATGTATAGTATTGAATGTATTAATTAATTTTAACATTTTAATGGTGCCCCACTTTTATAGTAGAATGGGTTATAATGTGATTAATTATTTTGGATTGCTTATTCCAAGATAAGGAAGATTTCACTTTGCTAGCAGGGTGAAATCTAAGGCAGAATATCAAATTCTTAGGTGTGGGGTGAAATTGCCTTTTCATCTATTTTTGGGAATAAACAATTCTTGTGCAACTAATTCTTCCTATTAAATTAGAATTAACCTCATTATGAAAATAAGGGGTCTTATTCTTCCTTTATTCTACAATCAAAGTGGGGAAGATTTTTGATGTGGAGGGAGCGAACAGATGGGGAAAGAGTTGGATAGTTTATACAGTTATTGTTGAGAATGATGGAGAAACGTGGAGTGGTAGATGGTTTATGCCGGTCAGAGATGTCAATGGTAATCGATTATCCACATTGTTCGTTAGTTTAATAGACGGTTTGCAGACCATCTTTTTATCTTTGATTAGTTAACAAATATAAAAACGGGGAAATTTCTAAACCTGTTTTCTTAACGGATACAAAATCGATAGTCCTATTTTCAAAATTGCTCTCGTTACTATCCATGAATACATATTATTCTACTTTAATATTGTTATACATCTAATCATTTTCTTGTTTTATTTGTCTTTTAAGGATAAATATAATTATGCTTAAACCCTTGTTGATTTTTAAGTTAGAGGTTTATTTTAGTGTGATTTAATTGTACTGTTATTTTTATGCTATGTTATGGATGAGGAGAACTTCAATTTGAGTGATTTGTTTCTCTTAAGGAATAATTATTTTTTATATTTATATTTTATTTCAAATAAATAATTCACAGTTAATTTGTACTTCAAATTTAACTTTTATAGCTTCTCATTTGACCATTAACTATCCAACAATATATTGTTTACTGCTCCTACCTATGTATGTAAAGGCGGTTTCAGATACACCATTTCTCGACAGTTATAAGATAGCCAGCGGTTCAGGCTAGGAGCTAGGAAAACATGTGGTTCTAGGACTCCTAGTCAAGGCGTTGTCTTATCACTATCGAGACAGGCCCTTAGCACATTAGGAATTATCAAACAGGCCCTTAGCCATCTATTTGGGCACCACTGCACCCAAGGCACAATTTGGTGATCGCTGATTCTCATACATCGTATGTACTCAATTCTGGCATTTTGTGATCACTAATTTACGAAATTCTAAATATTTTTGAGGTTTAGAGAACCTTTTCATACGGTTCTATTAATGTAGACTTTTTTCAATCTTATATTAACCTCACGTTATCAAAAGTTACACGCCACTTTGTTTGCAGAATAAGTTATTACGTAGGGTCTATTGACGGAATGACGTATACTAGAATAAGAGATATTTCGGTTTGATAGTTTTGTAGAGCTCGCTGACGGAATAAGAAGAATAAATAATTCTTGAGTCTAGAGTGAGATGACTTATTCTCCTTATTTTTCGAATACGCTATTCTGCACCGGTATAAGCCATTCCGCTTGTCAAAACAAAAATAGCTTATTCTCCTCTTATTCGCTCTTATTCTTTTCCTATTCTCCAATCAAAGTGGCGCAAAGTATGACATTCTTATAAGAGCTTCCCTAAGGAGGGGGAGGTAGTTTTGGAGGCAAATTTGATGTGCTTGTTTTAGTGTGGACCATAGTCAGTTAAACACGGTATGGGTATTATACGGCAAAAATATATTAGGATATGATTCTGTTTAAAATTAGAATAGGATGGTCAAAGATTTGGTCAAATAATTAAAGATTTAAAATTTGACGAGATATCTATAATTTTTTATTAATATTTTTAAAAATTAAAATAATAATTATAATGATATAATCAATAGTTATTAATCAAATTATGAGTTTTTGCCAATGAAAAAGTGAGTTTCTTTATCATGTAATCTCACGTTCTATGATATTTATGTAGTAAAAGTCTTATTTTAATTCAATAATATAGTACACTAAATGAAAATTATTAAACATTTTTGTTTTATATGCGAATAAAATAGTTGACGTAAAAAAACAAATATTTTTGCCTATCTTTTAGTTCGATGCTGCGTACACGAGTTTTATTCGGAAATTTGAAAGTATGCGAAATTATACACGTATGATAGAATATTTAACTATGGACTGGACTGGGGTTGGGATGGGCATGGAGGTTATCGTGCACCAGCATCCCTTGGATCTCCTATTTTGTTTGGTCTTTCTTTTGTTTGCCTACAAGTAGAGTAATATTTGCTGCGATGCTTACTCTGTTATATCTCGTTGCAGTTGGGGACATTACATCAAGCAAATTTTTTAAAGTCAGCTCCCATATGCTTTATGTGTTCATATAGGCCAATCTTTGGTCGGACAATAAATTTTTTTTTAAAAAAAATTGTTATTGAGCTTGGCCTATTAAGATTAGTTTTTACTAATCATTAAGGCTATATTTTATATTTTTAATTTTTTTGGAGTCATCCGATCAGAAATCAAACTACATGAACAGATGATATATGCGGGGTCCAACCTTAAAAAAAATTTAAAAAAACTTCTTTTAGTTATTGTATTCGGTCCCCCATTGCAACTGTAGGGGAGGACTAAAGTAAATATTACTCCTTCGAGTACCAACAATTTTATTGTGGCAAGCAGATGGATCGAGTGGAGACATGATCTCATTTTTTTTCAATTTTTAATTATCTGATAAAAAATTAGATAGTACGGATAGACCCTTTAAATTGCCTCCACCTCTTGAATTTTAATTAAAAAATACTCTTAGTATAATTGTCCGATCACATGATGTTGCGGAGGTCAGTGTAGCAAATATTACTCTTTGTCTTCTGCTTCAAAGAGTGCTGATGATTGTTTCAAAGGCACCATTAGGGTTCTCTAATAAAAGCTTGCTCCGTGGCGATACGAGCGGACATGTCTGTTGATAGGAAATGAACCTTTGCATTAGGTGTAGGAGTGCAACTAAATCAATATTGTATACCTCAAGTAACTTACAGGGTGTTTGTTTATAGTGTTTTAGGGCTTGGGAAGTCCTATCCTATTTTTAAGGAAGCGAATCAACCCTTTGTACTCTCCAGAAATAAAAACATACTTCCGAAAACGGCTGGTCATTCCAAGAGTCCTTCCCCTCTCAACGCCATTCCCCGTTCCTCTTCCTCCCTACGTTGCTGCGTGTTGAGTCGTGGCGAATCTCTCCTTTTAGAAGCACCACGGTGCTTCTTAAATCTAGATGGAGGGCAAGAAGAAAGCCCACACCGCCTCCCTCTTGATTAGGAGTGTCAATCAGGCGGGCTAGTCCGTGGGCCAGTCCAATTCAATATATATTAAAAAAAATTGAGTTGGATCAAGTTATATAAATTGGGTTAAGTTAAATTTGAGTTGACATTAAATAAATTTAGACTGTACTGGATAGAAAACAGGCTGGTCCAATTTAAACTATTGACTTTTACAATAATTCATACAAAAAGTAAAATGTTTCTAACAAATTATTTATAAACAAGGCCAACCCAACTTAAGTCAATCCAACCCAATCTACTTATTATTGAATTGGGACTAGATTTAGACTGAATTTGAGTTAAATTTGAGCTGAATTTAAGTTAAATAAAATTAAGTTGAACTATTTTGAATTTGAGTTATTTATTATATAACTCAGTCCAATCTGTCCAATTTACATCCTTCCTTACTCTTGATGCTAGTATTCTCCACCTATAAGCTTGCCCCTCCACATCTCTTGCTCTTATTATTTCGAGTTGATCGATGCTGGTATTATCCACTTTTAAGTCTGGTCTATGGAGTTGACAATGGTGGCCGTAGCATCCGATGACTGCAGACTTACAAAGGGAGAGCTGAGGCACTGTGGCAATGGGATACATTATGCGATCTTAATAGATTTACAGAATTTAATTATCTCTTTTTCAAATATCCACCAAACATAACTTGACAATTTTGAAAGTAATGATAATATGGATGAAATGCATCAGTGACATATACAGAAATTTTGTCTAGTAAAGTCATTTGGACATTAGGTCGTAAGCATAATTAGATCAGTGAAGTCTTGAGTTTAGTCATATAGGATTTTGAGTTGAACTAGTGGGATCTTGAGCTGTGTCAGTGGGATCTTAAACTAGACTGTTTTTAGTTGGGTCAATAAGTTTGACAAAATCGGGTAAGATCATTGGACCCCACTGGGTAAATTCTGAATCCGCCAATGAAATGCATCACTTTTAAAAATTAGAAAAAAAACTTAAATTTTAAGAGAAATAATCTCAACAAAGAAATCGTTCCCAAACACGTCTATTCAGGTGGAAGTAAAATGTCTCACATGTTTCGCTTTTCTAGGAAACCTCCCTTGATGTTATTTTTTTAAAGAAAGGAGTTCAACCTTTCTTAAAGCTCTCAAAAAAATATATCAAATTTGTTTTAGTTTTGACAGAGCCATCGGTACACCTGCATTGTCCTAAAAACCCACCCACCTCCCCACCACCGATCTCCTGGAAGCCGCCTGTCCCCCACCGGCTCTACCGCATCAACCGCCTCTACAGCTTCAAGCCTTCAACATGTCGATGTAGGTGGTTCCCTCTACGTATACGGATTTAGATCACCTGCACCTCATTAAATAAAAAACTTTGCTCCATTAATGAATATATTTTAAAAAATAAAATAAAATATGATGGCCTAGGGAAGAGTCTAAGGAATGGATCCAAGTGATTCCGTAGGGGGGAAAATGTTGCTCATTAATTAAAAAGGCTTCACTTTATTAATGAACTAGTTCAAACCCGTCCCCGTGCGAGCGATGCACGACATTCGACATTTATGTCAAATTATTTAAAATATATTAAATTTAATTTAAAGATAAAATATTATATTAATTTAAATAATTTCATTTTTAAATTTTAAGCAAATAATCAAGTATAAAGATCATTTTTTTAGGGAAATATTAAACTTTTAATTTTACTTAATAAGGGTTCTAATCTAAAAGCATTTCGCTCGCATGCTAAACTATATTAGTGTTAACTATGTGAGTTTAATGGAGAGATCTCAGAAGATTCAAAGTAATGTTGAAAAATAAAAATAAAAATAAAAGTAGTAATATGTAGTAAATAACTAAGTATAAACATAATTTTGTATAAGGATTACGTTGAAACTATAAGAGCGTGCAAATTTGGTAAAATACTATTCGAGCACAATGAACGACCATTGTACTTTCATGTAATAAAAAAATTAATAATACCGTTATTCAAAAATCATTCATGAAAGGTACTATCGATGAATGTTGACGTTAAGTAACGAAGATGTGCATCTATATTAATATACTTAAAAATAGTAATATGTTATATGTTATAACTAAAAATATTATAACTGAAAAATATTATATGTGACTATAAATATTGAATATTATATGATATGAAAATTTTTAACGTATAAAAATTAAGATAATAAATAATGAATACAAATAATATACGACAAAAAAGTATATAACATATGAGTTAAATAAATTTATAGGATAACTTCAATAAAAAAGAGTAAGATAAATATTTAGGAGTAATATTATTTTTATTTAATATTAATATAATTTAAAATCTAATTTATTTTATAATATTTTATTATAATCTAAATAGCTTATAATATACATAATTTAGAAATAATATTTATATTACCAAATAAGTTCCTCAGTTTTAGGAGGGCTATGGCCCCCCACTCCTCTGCGTCCGAGAGAGAGAGTTATGGTCATTCATGAATTGTTTTGAAATGGGTGAGATGAAACTTATAATTATTAATGAGTTGTTTTGAAATGAGTGGGGGTGAGAAAGAGAAGAAATAATTATAATGGTTATGAAAGTGCCAAATCAACTTGGTTAAAAACTCTGTTTTATTAGTATAATATAGTTATAGATACTTACAAATATTAATATGCTATATATTATAATTAAAAATATTATAATTAAAATATATTATATGTGACTATAAATATTAAATATTATATGATATGACAATTATTAACATGATAATAAATAAATACAAATAATACACGACAAGAAAAAGTATAACATATGAGTTAAATTAATTTATAAGATAAGTTTAATAAAATAGAGTAAGACAAATATTATCAAATATTTGTATTAACATGACCTCTTGCTCCCTTGAGAGAGAGAGAGAGAGAGAGAGAGAGAGAGAGAGAGAGAGAGAGAGAGAGAGTTATGATAATTAATGAATTGTTTTTGAAATAAGTGGGATGAAAGTTACATCCATTAATGAGTTGTTTGGAAATAAGTTATGGTGAGAAGGAAAAGGAATATTAATGATTTTTTTTAAGAATTATTTAATATTTTTTTTGACAGAGAAAAATATAAAAATGTCACATCAACTTGAGTTCAAAACTTTGTCTTATTAGTATAGTATAGATAGATTTTTTGCCCAAAGAGATAAAGAGCCAAGAAGGATCTGGATGATCCCATTCTGAAGTGGATCCAGATCACCTAAACGCATTTCCTGAGCCCTTAAGTATCATTTAGGGGGAAAAAACTACTCATTATTCAAAAGAGCTTCACTCCATTAATGAATAGATTTTTCTCTTTGATGAGTTGTAAGGGCCCAAAGAAGAGTCCAAGGAATGAGTTACTTCGACCATTCCTCCATTAGATTATTAATGAAAAAAATTCGCTCCATTACTAAATAGATCGATTTCTCTCACAGTAAGATTTCAGAACTGGAAAAGGGGGATACATTCTCTAAATCGTTCTTTGGGCCTTAAAAAAAGCTGTTCATTAATGAAAAAAAGCTTCAATTCATTAATGAATAGATTTTTCTCTTCAATAAGACTTTAGAATCAGAGAAAGAAATCGCTCATTAATGAAAAAAAATTTCATCCTATTAATGAGTTGTTTTGAAATGAGTGAGGGATGAGAAAAAGAAGGAATAATTATGATGGTTACGAGCATTATTGACTTTTTCCTAAAATTATTTAATATTTTTTTGGCAGGAACAAATATGAAAGTGCCAAATCAACTTGGTTAAAAACTCTGTTTTATTAGTATAATATAGTTATAGATACTTAAAAATATTAATATGCTATATATTATAATTAAAATATATTATATGTGACTATAAATATTAAATATTATATGATATGACAATTATTAACATGATAATAAATAAATACAAATAATACACGACAATAAAATGTATAACATATGAGTTAAATTAATTTATAAGATAAGTTTAATAAAATAGAGTAAGATAAATATTATCAAATATTTGTATTAACATGACCTCTTGCTCCCTTGAGAGAGAGAGAGAGGGAGAGAGTTATGATAATTAATGAATTGTTTTGAAATAAGCGGGATGAAAGTTACATCCATTAATGAGTTGTTTGGAAATAAGTTATGGTGAGAAGGAAAAGGAATATTAATGACTTTTCTTAAGAATTATTTAATATTTTTTTTTACAGAGAAAAATATAAAAATATCACGTCAACTGAGTTCAAGACTCTATTTTATCAGTATAGTATAGATAGATTTTTTGCCCAAAGAGATAAAGAGCCAAGAAGGATCTAGATGATCCCATTCTGAAGTGGATCCAGATCACCTGGACGCATTTCCTGAGCCCTTAAGTATCATTTAGGAGGAAAAAACTACTCATTATTCAAAAGAGCTTCACTCCATTAATAAATAGATTTTTCTCCTTGATGAGTTGTAAGGGCCCAAAGAAGAGTCCAAGGAATGAGTTACTTCGACCATTCCTTGGACCATTCTTTATGCCTTTAAATCTTGGGAGAAAAAAATTATTAATGAAAAAAATTCACTCCATTAAATTATTATTGAAAAAAATTCGCTCCATTACTAAGTAGATCGATTTCTCTCACAGTAAGATTTCAGAATTGGAAAAGGGGGATACATTCTCTAAATCGTTCTTTGGGCCTTAAAAAAAGCTGTTCATTAATGAAAAAAAGTTTCAATTCATTAATGAATAGATTTTTCTCTTCAATAAGACTTTAAAATCAGAGAAAGAAATCGCTCGTTAATGAAAAAAATTCACTCCATTAAATTATTAATGAAAAAAATTCGCTCCATTACTAAATAGATCGATTTCTCTACAGTAAGATTTCAGAACTGGAAAAGGGGATACATTCTCTAAATCGTTCTTTGGGCCTTAAAAAAAGCTGTTCATTAATGAAAAAAAACTTCAATTCATTAATGAATAGATTTTTCTCTTCAATAAGACTTAAGAATCAGAGAAAAGAAAAAAAGCTGTTCATTAATGAAAAAAAACTTCAATTCATTAATGAATAGATTTTTCTCTTCAATAGGACTTAAGAATCAGAGAAAGAAATCGCTCATTAATAAAAAAAAACTTCATCTTATTAATGAATAGATTTTCCCAGGCCAGCACAATCCCCATGAACCCCCGCTGCCTTCCATCGCAGTAATAACAGGTTTCAAGTTCCCATCGGAAGAAGTAACCTCCACCCCCTCGGGAGACCTCCGTAATAACCCGTTTGGCGTTCCACTTCCCTATAGATTACCAGCAAGACCCCATGAGAGCCGCAGCTATATAATGCCACAGTAACCTGTTTGAAACTTCCATTCGTGTTAGCGATGGCGTGTCATGGTCCCGGCCAGTAGTTTGTACACCCAACACTTGCAGAGAAAGAGAAGAGAAGAAAGAGAGGTCAGGGTGCAGATGATGGCGGCGGCGGCGTCGTTGTTCAAGCTTGCGGTGGTGCTGCTGGTACTCGCGCTGTCAAACGCCATGGCGCTCATGGCGGCGCGGGTGGATTCCAACTTCTGCTGCAGGTACAACCCCGACTGCTGTGAGCTCGCCAGCAAGGTGCTGGTGGGCGGCACCGCCGGCAGCCCGTGAAGATGCTCGTCGCCACTGTCCACTGTGGATGTGGTCAGGCCGGAGACACGGCGCGGCTCCCTTTGTTTCTACTGTTTCTAGTTTCTTAACGTACGTAGAACCTTCGGCAGTATCAATGTAGGCCAAGTATGTTCCTGCGGAACAATATCAAAGCAATGTTTTGGATGCAACTTAAGAGAAGGCAGATGAAGTTATCGGAAATGTATTTGTCAACTAAGTCCTTTCTATAAATATATTTTCTATAAATGCATGTTTGGTTGTTCTTAAATATAATTGAGTTCATGATAAATTGGAAATAGCCTCCATTGTCAAGTAACTCCCCAAGTATTTTGAGTAATGATAAAATTGATTGAATTTATAGTAAATATATTTGTTTATTATTCAAACAAAAGTTGTCATAAAAAAAATTGTTGACTACTTTATGATAAACTTAAAGACATTAATGCGATTTGCATACGAACAGGTCCCAAAGGTTTTGCCCATCCATATTGTGACGTTTATTCCTGTTGGAGCAGTTATATATTAGTCTTACATCGGATAATTTCAGTTGTGGTCAGTGCTTATAATCTTGGGTCCCTTCAAACTCAACACCCGGATTTTGTGGTTTGTAAGATGGTATCAGAACAGGGCCTGACCCAACTTTATCTCTAATTTGCGCCACCTCCTATTATCTAATTTCCACGGTCCATCTTGACCGTGAGGGGGAGTGTTGGAGCAGTTATATATTAGTCTTACATCGGATAATTTCAGTTGTGGTCAGTGCTTATAATCTTGGGTCCCTTCAAACTCAACACCCGGGTTTTGTGGTTTGTAAGAATTCCGAGAAAGGGAGGCTGTCAAAGTCACTAATCGGGCAGTCTTCTTCCTACCTTGGAGGATTGTGGTTTTTTGTTGATAGAGTAACCAGACCGTCTTGATCTGTGCGTCTGGATCGTCCCGTGTTCTTAGACACATGAAATCGAACTATACGAGTCATTTAATTTTAAAATGATGTGTACAGTGCACGTACGACTTAATTTCATGTGTCTTGGAGACGTTGGACGGTCCCGTTCGGTTGATAGACGCCGAGCCTTTCATTTCCGTCGTTAAACTTTGAAATTAGGATGAGAACAAGAGAGGGTGACGCACCCACGTTTTCTTCTCAGAGACTTCACTCGGCTTGCTTGATGGATGATGTTTGTGTTGTTACCCTCATGTCAGACCAGGTTGCTCATCAACGGCTGAGGATCACCTCAGGGGAAGATAACTCCCACAGTTTGGGGCACCCTCGTCTATGCAGTTGGAGAGTTGGAGTCCGAGAAAAAGAGAACAACTAATTCTTCCTCTAAGAATCAAATTAGTATTAACTTATCTACCACTTTTTTTAAATTAAGGAGTTTGGAGAGAGTAGAACCGGGTTAGTCAATTTTTGATCGAATAGTTAAATAAGAAAAAATAGAGAGAGGAAGGTAAATTAGTTGCCCTCTTTCTCCCTACTACTGAGTACAGATGATACTAGAGGATTGGAGACTGCATGTAAGAATTTTCTCTCTCTTGTATATTGAGATGATTCTCACCCCTTCTCAACACGCTTTCAAGATCAACACACGTTAAGAAAGTGGACTCATAAAAATGTATGTTATAACTAGATATTACCATAGAGAAATACAATGCTGAATTATTCTTGCGACTCACACATCATTTAAGCAGACAAATTGATCATTTGTAATGGTCATAACAGGTAGTGCAATACGTTATTTCTTGATGATGGATAGAGGGTCTGATGGATCCTATAGATCATACATCCCAAGTGAACCCAAACACTCGAGTGGCGTAGCCACTAGTCGCCTACAATAAGGGGTGAGTGCCGGCCGGTGGGCTGATGACTGGCGAGTCTCACTTGAAAACAAGATGAACAATTGAATTCATTCTTAAGTTGTACATTTACATGGTTTAAATTGCCATTGTTTTGGGGAAAACTTGAGGAATTCTTGCCCATCAATTAGTAAGCTGGCAAGTCAACTACGCAAAGTATATAATCCTGCTGGCTTTATAGTATATTGGAGTACGTATGCCGTATTAGAGTCTGTTTGGATGTCACGCAGCCTGTAAAAAATCTGGTTCGAGCTAAGCTTTCGAATGGTGAAGTTAAGATCTTTGAGGTAGCATATGAAAGATTGCCCCCATGTTCTGTTCTTACTGTGATATTTTGGGGCATGAAATGGAAACCTATAATAGCCTCTCTCGGTTGAAAGCTCGCATTAAGGAATCTTATTCTCCTTCCTTGAAGAGTCACATGATGAAAACAATTTAGTTTGGGGATTGACTGAGGGCATCCAATGTTCCACCAAGTATGCAATGAAGCAAACTGATGCAAGTTCACAAGAACGAGATCAGAAAATCTGGTTTCTTTTTTTTGATCAAATGGCACAGAGGCCAGGTATATACAGATATTTACAGGTGATCAGGGATCAAGCCCTGAGATGTCCTCCAGAATTGGAGATTATTCCGCACTGGTCGAGAATTCCGCCTAATTAGGCGAACGATCCAGATCCGCCTGATTTTCCGGAGAAGTAATCCCACAGACCAGGGGATAAAGATCCCAGCAACCTAATTTATAGGCTGTATGGCTGGGGAGTTTTTAGGCTCCAACTAGGATCGAACCTGAGACCTCCCATTTGGGAGGCAAGGGGTGAACCAACTGTCCTAGGCACTGGTCGAGAAAATCTGGTTTCAAAGTCCCCAAGCTCCATCCTTTCTAGATGCTCCCAGTTTGGAGAAGATGGATTGCAAAATACAAGAAAAAGCTTGATTTTTTGACTGATGACGAGGGCAGCACATCTGTTAGGGCCCTGTGCATGCAACCTCCATTTAGACTCCCGATGCTATGCAAGCTAGAAAGGTATCCAATATGAAGCAGTTGCCTAGTGCAGTTGGTTCACCTCTTGCCTCCTAATTGGGAGGTCTCAAGTTCTATTCCTGGTTGGAACTTAAAAACTCCCCTGAGATACTTATCCCGGTCCGTAGGTTACTTCCTTTGATGATCAGGTGGACTTAGATTTCTCGTCTACTTAGGTGGGATTATTGACCAGTTTGAAATTATCTCCAACTCGGGAAGATCTCTCAGGCTTTGCCCCTGGTTACCTGTAAATATCCGTACTGGTTCAAAAGAAGAAGAAGAAGAAGAAAGGTATTAAGTACAGATGTGCAGGAGCCTCTTCTCTATAATGTACAGATGCAAGAATCTGACAGACTGGATTAGAATGTGACTATTCCAGTACTAGGTATCAACTAGCAGTCTATGACACCTCAGGGGAAAAGTACCAGTTATATGCAAAAGGAGTGCCTTGTGTCAGATATCATAAATTCTGAGGAGATGATGTATCAACCCCCACAGCATAACTCATTGGTGCCCAACGGGCATAATTCCCTAGCACAGATTATGGCTACCTCTCCATCCAAAACGAAAATACTTGGGTGCATAGAGAACTAGCCTCTTTTGTATCCTCTTTTCTATCCCCACAGCATATCCTCTAAAGTGTAGTCTGAATTATTTATTCTCACTAGACTTGGTTATGCTCCTGGTATTGAAGCCAGGCAAATGGACAGGGCAAAAATCACTCACTCAAAGGGCAGAAAACAACTCACTAGTAGTAAGATCTTTGTTGCTATTCCTCCAGCTGAAGAACAGGTGGTGGCGGCCGACCCAAAACTGTCGCAAGTACCCAATGAGGATTAGCACTTAGAACTGTCGAGAAGTCAAAGGGTTAGCGACAGTTCCCTACATAAAGCAACTGACCCAATCCACAAATCTAGACATTGTATTTTTGGTTGAAACCAAGGCAAACTTAAGATACATTTTAAAGTTTTCTCTAGTAATCTCATTTTTGATTTTCACATTATCCCAGCCAGTAGTAGGGCTCATGGTCTTTGGCTGTGGTGGAAATCTTGTTTAAATCTAAAAGCTATTCACTCTGATCCTCACTATATTTTGGCTCTGATTGATGATGGTTTTTGTTGGCATCTCCTCTGTATACATGCTCCACCAAAACTTGCTGAGAGAAAGAAATTCTGGGATGCTACTTTTGAGTTAGTTGGGAGTGTTAATGGACCTATTTGCCTGATGGTTGACATGAATTCAATTCTTAACCAACAAGAGAAGTGGGGTGGCTGCTATTACTTATTCATCTATTAAATACTTCTAGAATTTTATATTCAAATATGCTCTCATTGACCTTGGGCATGATGGCCCGGCACATATATACTGGATCTAATAACTGGTCTTTTACTTTCCACATTAGAGAAAGGCTTGATCACACCTTGGTCAACTCTCAGTGGTATCCCAACTGTCCTAAGGCCCAATTTTGCACTTGCATCATAGAGCAATTCTTTTGAGCACTGATGAAATCAGAAGAGGAAGAAAGCCTCCTTTAAACATGAGAATGCTTGGTCACTGCACAGTGATTTCAAAGATAAACGAGTCCATTTAGGCCTCAACACCTAATCTTGGTACCAGTTATAATATCAAGATCTGTAAGTTGCTGATGAAATTGAGGTAGTGGAAGAAAATGAATTTGTTTGATGCTAGAACCAAATTACAAGAACTTGGAGATAATCGTAATACTATTGACTCTGGGCCTATTAATACTGAATCTATCAAGGATGGGAAAGAGGTTAGTAGAAGTCTCAAGCAAGCCATTAGGGAAGAGACTGCAAGCCATTAGGGAAGAGACTGAACGTTGGCGGCAATATGCTAAACTCCATTGGCATAAAAAGGTGAGAAGAATACTCAACATTTTCATATATCTGTCCTTTGTCGTAGAAACTTAAATAGAATTTGGAACTTGGATAAATGATAAACATGTTATTAGTGATGTTTTTGTCGACCATTTCAAAAATCTCTATTAGACTGATAATCCCTGATACCTCATTTCACGGGTGGAATCGTTTCATGGCTAATAATATTCAGGTCACTGACCTGGAAAATCAGTGCATTAGTGAAATCCCTTCTATTGAGGAAATTAAGAATGCTTTAATTTTGTATGGCCCTTTATAAAGCCCCTAGACCAGATGGTCTGCCCCCTGTGTTCTTATGGGAAAAAATTGGGTGTGTGTGTGTTATGTGTATTGGACTTGTTGATCTTTTGCAAAATGTCTTCTTAGAATATACTTTCCCTCCCAAAATGAATCACACTAATATTGTGTTGATTCCAAAAAGGAAGCCTGCTGCTAACCCAGGAGACTATTGGCTTATTAATCTTTCTGACATGGTTTATAAAATATGTGCTAAGTTCCTGGCTTTTAGAATTAAATTGCTCTTTCCTAGACCTTACAATCAAACATCATTTGTGCCATGGGTAGATTATTGCTTGACAATGTTTTAATCACTCAAGAGCTTGTTCATTCTATGAAGATGAAAAAAGGCAAATTTGGAATTTTTAGCATGAAGGTTGATATATCCAAAGCTTACGACAAATAGGAATGGCCATTCATTTCTGCAGTATTGGAAAAGACTGGATTCTCAACCTCTATCATCAAGCTAATATTCCTTATGAGTCCATGTAATCTTTATATTCTTTATTAGTCCTTACAATTATTTAAAATATCTCTAAAAGACCCTCAATCCTCTCCAAAAATTTCCATTGGAGGAGGTTTTAAGGAAATACGAAGATTGTAATAAAAGGAATATTGGAAGATTATAGGGACTGAAAAGTAACAATTCAAAAGAAAATCAAGATTTGTAAAGGGTCTTAAAACCCATGTCAGTTCATATCCACTAGATTGGGAATAAATCAAGCAATCTAGGTAGGATCAGACCAATTCGTCGCCAATCAAGGCCAACGCGGCCCAATTCTTGGCCGATTTAGATCCTTTTGTTATTTTTTTAGGGATCTGTTTTCCATCAAGTCGGATGGGCAACCATTGATTCTGATCTAAATCTGACCAATCCGGATCCAAATCAATTGGCCGATTCCATGAACCATGGCTAGTGTGTTCTCCCCATCATTCCTAGATACTATAAATACTAGTGAATAAAAGAATACGTGAACAAATGAGAACCGACCTTAGAATGGGTCAATAAAGTAAATGGTGGATTGATGATCGACCCTAGAATTGGGTCAATAGAGAAAACAATGATATGATGGTATGACACTTTCAATTTCTATGATATGTGCTAAGAATCTTTAGACGGTGGGTTATGTCTATAAATGATTTGAATATAGTGATCATACTTGTTAGTTGACTATTGATTTATTTTATGAAACATAATGTAAACATGGTGATACGAATTATGGTTGGTTTCCCACATCGAGAATAGAATTGTGAAATGTGAACCTTGAATGCCTCCATGTGAAGTAAGTTTATGTGATCCGTAGATGGCTTGGATTAATGAATCCTGAGATGATATTAGATTATAATACTTGATTCATGAAATGAGTAGATGTGGAGCTATGATTAATTTGGGAATCCTTTGTTTATATTGCGATATATTGTGTTTTGCTTAGTAATTAATTCCATGGGTCTTAATAGGCATAAAATCCCTACCGAGTTATTTTGTGGAGACTCAGCCCTTCATAAGTGTAGTTAGTGTGGGAAGACCAAAGGCTTCTGTGGTGGTAACCATTTGGGTGTCACGGTGCTGACTTGGTAAAGCTTCCTTTTTTTGGTTGTGTATTTTGGACGTGTCAGCCATGACTTAGGGCTATGTAATGTAAGGATGCTCTTATGTAAATGTTCATTTGACATTATAGAGTTGTAATAATTGGACTGTGTGCAAATGATTTAAATATTAATTCTTTGTGAAAGTACTTTACTTACTTCTAATTTAGAGAAATTATCCTGATGAGGCAGAATTCGATTCAGCCCATTGAAACAAGTCCAAACCCAGTTCAGCCCAGCAGCAGTAATAGAAGGCCCTCAGGAAGCCTTCGGCCCATAAGCGGCGTACAAGCCCTCGGCCTAGCAGGCAGCCCAGTGGTCTTCGGCCCATCAGCGGCCCAACAGCCTTCGGCCCGTAAGCGGCACAGCAGGCTTCGGCCCAGCAGGCTTCGGCCCGTCAGCGGCCCAACCCCCTTCGGCCCGACAGCCGTGTCCGGCCCACTCCGGTGGAGGACTAGGCACTATGACGGTTTACCAATAAGCCCGGAACATAGTCCTATATCGGCTACCACCGTTAACCATCCTCTATCCTTCGCTATAAATACACCGCTATTTATTGCCAAAGGTATGTCTCCGTGACCCTCAAGAACCATAGCCCAAAAAGCATTAAAGCTATTCTTTGCCTTCTGAATCGAATCGTCTTCAGAAGCTAACTTGACCGTCGGAGGGGGTTCCTAAGGGCCGAAGCCCGAGACTCCTACTGACCGGTTTCTTCTTCTTTCCCTCCTGCAGGAGTTCGGTTCGAATTATCGCCGACTTCCCCGAGTCGATCTCGGCCACCGACCTCGGACTTCTCCCTCCGGTCTCGACGCCGTGCGCCGGCTGCCCCTCGACCGAAGGAGACTCAGTTCCGCGCCGCCTGCCCGTCAGCCGAAGGGCCCTCGGCCTCGGATCCTCAACCGCGTCTCTGCATCCATCGCCTTCCGGATCCCTGTCGGGCCTCTCGCACCGATCCGACCCAGCTCCGGATCCAAAACTTCGGATTCCAGCTTCGGAATCCGGTCGTGATAGCTTCGGCTACATCATGTGGCGCCGTCTGTGGGAAACAAACAAACAAGTCATGTCTCAACGACCTGTAACCCGATAATCCGGACAGAGCGAAGCAGAGACATGGGAAGCCTCAACACAGCAGCTGCCCTCCGAAGGCACCCCATCCGCTCCACCGAGCGCGGCTCTACTAGTCATACCAGAGTCCCTCGCTGTTGAAGACAACCGGATAGAGGAACTTCAGCAGCAAATGGCGACACTGGCTGCCACTGTTACTTCTCTGGCGCTCCTGCCAGACGTGGTATCTGCCATGGCCCAGTGCATAGGGGTACTGAACCAGCTCCCCCACCAAGCACCACCTCCTCTCTTATGCCCCGTTCAAAACGAGAGGTTTCGGCCAACGTCTTCGCAAGTCTTTTCCGACGAGGCCCTGGCGGTGAACAGCAAGCCCTCGGCACCGTTTGCCCCTTCGGCGGCTCGTCTTCGACCTACGAATCAAGAACCCTCACGTAGGCGATATCGAGAGGAAGGGGACCGAGGCAAACGACGGGGTCCGCAACCACGGTACCTACCGCTACCTGCTCCCCCTTCCCAAATACTTATGGAGGCGGAGGGTATGCTTCGACGGCCACAACGCCTCAAAACTGATCCTCGCCGAAGGAACCACAGCAAATATTGCGAATACCATCAGGAAACCGGCCATGCGACCGACGAATGCCGGCACCTTCGGGAGGAGATAGATCGCCTCATCAGAGAGGGCCAACTGCCGCAATACCGGTAAGAACAGCCTCATCAGAGGCAGAACCAGGAGGCATTCGGAGCAGTAAGGCGATGTCCGAAGAGATCCCGTCTATTCCGAAGCCATGCCCCTAAGACGACCGAGGGATTTATAAGGGAAGTAGCCCAACAAGGGGCCTTTCGGTTGGAAACCCCTTCGGACAAACCTCTCCCTCATACCTGAAATACGGAGTGCCTTCGGCACTACATATAAATGACTCCCCTCGAAATGTAGCCGGCAGACGTGAATAAAGTTTCTCTTTTGAAAAAATCACGTCCGGCATGGTATATTTCTAAGTTCGCAAGCAACCCATACCGATCGGGAAGCGGCATGGTTTACTAAGCCCGCAGGTAACCTGAACCGAGGGTGGCTTCGGCCATGTGTACCGGATCGGGAAGCGGCACGGTATATCTCTAAGTCCGTGTAAACCGTACCGAGAGTGGCTTCGGCCATGCAAACCGTATCGGGAGCGGCATGATTTTCTATTCTAAGCCCGCAGGTAACCTGAACCGAGAGTGGCTTCGGTCGTGTGTACCGGATCGGGAAGCGGCATGGTATAGTTCTAAGTCTGCAAGCAACCCGTACCGATCGGGAAGCGGTATGGTTTTCTAAGCCCGCAGGTAACCTGAACCGAGAGTGGCTTCAGCCATGTGTACCGGATCGGGAAGCGGCATGGTTTTCTAAGCCCGCAGGTAACCTGAACCGAGAGTGGCTTCGGCCATGTGTACCGGATCGGGAAACGGCACGGTATATCTCTAAGTCCGTGTAAACCGTACCGGGAGTGGCTTCGGCCATGCAAACCGTATCGGGAGCGGCATGATTTTCTATTCTAAGCCCGCAGGTAACCTGAACCGAGAGTGGCTTCGGCCATGTGTACCGGATCGGGAAGCGGCATGGTATAGTTCTAAGTCCGCAAGCAACTCGTACCGATCGGGAAGCGGCATGATTTTCTAAGCCCGCAGGTAACCTGAACCGAGAGTGGCTTCGGCCATGTGTACCGGATCGGGAAGCGGCATGGTATATTTCTAAGTCCGCAAGCAACCCGTACCGATCGGGAAGCGGCATGGTTTTCTAAGCCCGCAGGTAACCTGAACCGAGAGTGGCTTCGGCCATGTGTACCGGATCGGGAAGCGGCACGGTATATCTCTAAGTCCGTGTAAACCGTACCGAGAGTGGCTTCGGCCATGCAAACCGTATCGGGAGCGGCATGATTTTCTATTCTAAGCCCGCAGGTAACCTGAACCGAGAGTGGCTTCGGTCGTGTGTACCGGATCGGGAAGCGGCATGGTATAGTTCTAAGTCTGCAAGCAACCCGTACCGATCGGGAAGCGGTATGGTTTTCTAAGCCCGCAGGTAACCTGAACCGAGAGTGGCTTCAGCCATGTGTACCGGATCGGGAAGCGGCATGGTTTTCTAAGCCCGCAGGTAACCTGAACCGAGAGTGGCTTCGGCCATGTGTACCGGATCGGGAAACGGCACGGTATATCTCTAAGTCCGTGTAAACCGTACCGGGAGTGGCTTCGGCCATGCAAACCGTATCGGGAGCGGCATGATTTTCTATTCTAAGCCCGCAGGTAACCTGAACCGAGAGTGGCTTCGGCCATGTGTACCGGATCGGGAAGCGGCATGGTATAGTTCTAAGTCCGCAAGCAACTCGTACCGATCGGGAAGCGGCATGATTTTCTAAGCCCGCAGGTAACCTGAACCGAGAGTGGCTTCGGCCATGTGTACCGGATCGGGAAGCGGCATGGTATATTTCTAAGTCCGCAAGCAACCCGTACCGATCGGGAAGCGGCATGGTTTTCTAAGCCCGCAGGTAACCTGAACCGAGAGTGGCTTCGGCCATGTGTACCGGATCGGGAAGCGGCACGGTATATCTCTAAGTCCGTGTAAACCGTACCGAGAGTGGCTTCGGCCATGTGTACCGGATCGGGAAGCGGCATGGTATATTTCTAAATCCGCAAGCAACCCGTACCGATCGGGAGCGGCATGATTTTCTATTCTAAGCCCGCAGGTAACCTGAACCGAGAGTGGCTTCGGCCATGTGTACCGAATCGGGAAGCGGCATGGTATAGTTCTAAGTCCGTAAGCAACCCGTACCGATCGGGAAGCGGCATGGTTTTCTAAGCCCGCAGGTAACCTGAACCGAGAGTGGCTTCGGCCATGTGTACCGGATCGGGAAGCGGCATGGTATAGTTCTAAGTCCGCAAGCAACCCGTACCTATCGGGAAGCGGCATGGTTTTCTAAGCCCGCAGGTAACCTGAACCGAGAGTGGCTTCGGCCATGTGTACCGGATTGGGAAGCGGCATGGTATATTTCTAAGTCCGCAAGCAACCCGTACCGATCGGGAAACGGCATGGTTTTCTAAGCCCGCAGGTAACTTGAACCGAGAGTGGCTTCGGCCATGTGTACCGGATCGGGAAGCGGCATGGTATAGTTCTAAGTCCGCAAGCAACCCGTACCGATCGGGAAGCGGCATGGTTTTCTAAGCCCGCAGGTAACCTGAACCGAGAGTGGCTTCGGCCATGTGTACCGGATCGGGAAGCGGCATGGTATATTTCTAAGTCCGCAAGCAACCCGTACCGATCGGGAAGCGGCATGGTTTTCTAAGCCCGCAGGTAACCTGAACCGAGAGTGGCTTCGGCTATGTGTACCGGATCGGGAAGCAGCACGGTATATCTCTGTCCGTATAAACCGAACCGGGAGTGGCTTCGGCCATGAAAACTGTGTCAGGAGCGGTAGGATAACCCCTCAGATCGTATAAACCGTATTGGTAAAGGCCCCGGCCGCATAAACCATATCGGTGGCGATACTTTTGAAACTTTATATCCGAACCTACATCGGGTCCCCACCGTGCGAACCGCAACTAAAACGACGACAAGGTCTCGGATTCAAGAAGACCTAGATTCGGTCGTTCACTCGGAGCATCAAGATAAAGCCAAAAATACTTCCTATATATGCAGCAAAGGAAGTATAAAACCGGCCGTCCATCTGGCCGCAGACTTACAAAGAAAAATCAAAAACAAAAATCGGGACAGGCCCCCGTGTCAGCCCTCAGTATTACCCTCATCCACATCAACTGGGCTCCGGCCAGGAGATGGGGAGGGAGAATCAACTATCTGCACGGCTTCGGATGGGGCGGCTTCGACAGGAGTCGCCTCGGCTGGAACGGCCTCGTCGCCTTCCGCCGAAGCTGAGGCCCTCTCAGCCGCAAGCCCCTTCCACCAGGACAGGAGCTCTTCGCCTTCCTCGTCCGTCGGCAGGGCGATTCCGATCAAGTCCACGGTCGGGCAAGCCTTCTGAGCGGCAGCCAACCCGATGGTGAAGACCGAGGAGGCCGCCAGAAGCTGCGCCTGGATTATCTCCTCGGCGAAGTCTGGGCCCGCCTTATAATCGGCTACGGCCGAGTCGACAGCCTCCTCGGCCTTAGCTTCCAACTCCAGCTTCAAGGCCGATAGTTCCTCGGCATGGCGACGGTTATCCGAGGCCCGCCGGGCGTCCTTGTCCTGGATCTCGGCCTTAAGGGCCCGATTTTCGGCCCGGACCGCCGCCAGCTCCCGCTCGACCTTCTCCTTCTCCCATTCGGCCTTGGCCTTGGCCTTGGCCTCGGAAGAAGCTCGAGTCGCCGCTGCCTGCTCCTCCAGCTGAGCCCGCATCCGGGCATTCGCGGCTAAGAGCTAGTCAGCACTGGACTCGAAATCGCGTCCCGCCGAAGAACCCTCGCCCGAACCCGCCGATGCCGACGCCCTCTCGGCTTCCAGGAGTTGATCTCGGATGAATGACTGACAATGGATCAGGACGCTACCCGTGACCGCGGCCTGCGGCCGAAGGCAGATAAGAGTCAGCAAATCCGAAATAAGCTAAGGGGAATGCTAGACTGAAGCACAAAAGGAAGCTTCTTACCTGGACCGCCAATCGGGCGCTTATCAGCGCCAGATCAGTGGCCGAGTGTCCTTTAGCTCCTCCAGGGCCGACGGGAGAGTTAGGCCGCGAAGCAGACGTAGGCACGTCTGCGAGTCCTCCACACTCTCGTCCCTATAGATCCCCAGGTCGGGGACCCATAGCTCGCGTTCCTGCTCGCGAGGCGCCTGCGGCCCAGCACCTTCCTGCTCCTCCGCCCCCGCCATCATGACCGGGGGAGAATCGCCCCTCGGTGCTTCGGGGGGCGACGGCCTTGGGGCTCGTCGGGCCGCGATAGATCTTTTAGCCGGGGCGGGCTCTGCCTCGCCAGGCTCGTCCGCCCGGCCCCGTTTCGATGGTCGACCGCCCCTTCTGGCAGCCGACTTGCTCTTCCGCTCCCTCTCAAGAGCGGCAGCAGCAGCGCGGCCCTCAGAGGAAGCCGCTGTCATCGTGATCCCGGCCCGGACGCTTGGGGCCACGGTACCTCGTCCAGACCCTCCTGCCGCCTGCGGACGGGACGACTGGGGTTGGCCGCCCTGCTGGGCTATCCGGCTGAGGAGGCCCTTGATCCCAGACATTGCTGCAAACAGGAGAAGAAGTGTTAGATATTAATAACACGCAAAGGTCATGACTCAAGACCGACTTACCTTCGGCCGAAGCTTCAGCAACCTCTGCGGCCGGAGGAGCTTCGGCCGGAGGAGCGACCCCGGCGTTTCCTTCGTTCTCCCGTGAAGTCTCCCCGGAGGGAAGGTAAGGGAAAGCCCGCAGAGGATCCCTCGACGGGTCCGGCCACGCCCCAGCCCTCACGAACAGCCCCGCATCACGGAAGAGCTCCGCGATGTCATACGGAGCCGAGGCTTCGATGAGGCCCACGATGTTGCGCTGGGCGGAATTGAGGGTGGGAGGATCAGAAAGGCCTGCGGCCAGCGGCGCCCACTTAGTAGGAAAGGGCCACACGCTCCTCTCATTCTCCGGAAGGGAAACCAGAATGAAATTCCTCTTCCAATCATGAATGGACGAGAGCTTCCCGGAGAAGATACCTCGGCCGAGACGAGGGACAAAACTGTACCACTCGGATCTCCCCTGCCTTTGAATTTTGAAGAGGTAGCGGAAGATGTTGACCGAGGGGATGATCTTCATATAGGCAAACACAACTAAGAAGGCGTAGACTGTGTGCCAAGAATTGGGAAATAATTGAGACGGGGCCAGCCCGTAGAAGCATAGGAGGTTGATAACGAAGGTGGAAAGAGGAAGACGAAAGCCCGCCCGGAAGCTTTCTTCATAAATAGAAAAACTACCCGGGTGAGGAGTGTTGGCCCTGGTATGCGAACCGGGCCGATAAGGGGTCATCCAGGAAGGGAGTTGGTAGTAAGAAGCAAGGTAGCTGACCCCGTCGTCCGTGAGGGCGCAGGCTGCTTCCGAAGCAGTCTCGGGACGACGACGTCCCGAGGAGGAAGCCTGGCCCGGGGTGTGAACATCCTCGGACCCTTTGGCACCAGAGGCTTCGGCCTCGTCTGCCATGACAGAAGCGAGAGAGTCCAAAGAGAGAGGAGATGACAGAGAAGACTTGGGGGACTGGGACGGAGTATATTCCTCGTCTGAAGGAGTAATCTCACTTGAAGAAGGACTGCGGGGCATGAGGTCACGGTAATGAAGAAAGGAGATTGAGGCTTACCCTCAAAGAAAAAAGGTCTCCTCGATCAAACACCGCCTCTCAAGCCAAAGGAACTCCCCCGGCAACAGCTCCGGACGATGGGGAGCTCCCGGCGACAGGTGACGAGCTCGGAAGCACCTTCAGAGGACTAGCCCTTCGCCAGAGAAGAAGGAGAGCTCGGATGATCGCAGAAAAACGCAGGCGCAGGAAGCAGGAAGAAGAACAGTGCCCTGCGAGGGGTTCCTATTTTTAGGCGTTGTTCGAAACCCTTCCCGCCGAAGCCAACGGCCGGGATCTCCTCCTTCGTCTCACCGCTTCTCTCGGATGCGCGCCACGTGTACCGTCCTTCGGTAATGATGACGGACAGACTTCGGGAATTGAAGCAGGATGATCAACGGCCGAAAGCGTTCCGACCCTTCGGCTGACCACTCAGATGCCCGCCACGTGTTCCGATCCACGTGCCAAGAAAGGAAGAGGCGGCAATCCGAGTGGAACCTCGGACAGAGAGCCGAGGTGACCCGCGATCTGCGAGCGGCCAGGATCTTTTTGTGTTTTTAACGGAGCGGCCGGATGCGCGACGCGTGTCCTGTGCTTCTTCGCGAAATGACCGTTCTGACGGAAAAAGCGACACCCGTCCCGTCCATTTAATTGAGCCTGACACAAGTCAGAAGGCTCGGCCCTTCGCCCTTAGAAGTGAAGGCCTTCGTCGCTACATCCCGAATGAAGACGGATAAATGACTGCTGACCCTCGGCCGACCGAGGGCATCCTCTTCTTAAAAAAGAACAGAAAGCCTCGGGTAAGTACCTGTTACGTCATTCCTCAAAGAGGCTTCGGGCCATACTCTCGTCATCTCAAGACTGAGGAAGACAAGAGTGGGGGGCTATGTGATGAGGCAGAATCCGATTCGGCCCATTGAAACAAGCCCAAACCTAGTTCAGCCCAGCAGCAACAATAGAAGGCCCTCAGGAAGCCTTCGGCCCATAAGCGGCGTACAAGCCCTCGGCCCAGCAGGCAGCCCAGTGGTCTTCGGCCCATCAGCGGCCCAACAGCCTTCGGCCCGTAAGCGGCACAGTAGCCCTCGGCCCAGCAGGCTTCGGCCCGTCAGCGGCCCAACCCCCTTCGGCCCGACAGCCGTGTCCGGCCCACTCCGGTGGAGGACTAGGCACTATGGCGGTTTACCAATAAGCCCGGAACATAGTCCTATATCGGCTACCACCGTTAACCATCCTCTATCCTTCGCTATAAATACACCGCTATTTATTGCCAAAGGTATGTCTCCGTGACCCTCAAGGACCATAGCCCAAAAAACATTAAAGCTATTCTTTGCCTTCTGAATCGAATCGTCTTCAGAAGCTAACTTGACCGTCGGAGGGGGTTCCTAAGAGCCGAAGCCCGGGACTCCTACTGACTGGTTTCTTCTTCTTTCCCTCCTGCAGGAGTTCGGTTCGAATTATCGCCGACTTCCCCGAGTCGGTCTCGGCCACCGACCTCAGACTTCTCCCTCCGGTCTCGACGCCGTGCGCCGGCTGCCCCTCAACCGAAGGAGACTCGGTTCCGCGCCTCCTGCCCGTCAGCCGAAGGGCCCTCGGCCTCGGATACTCAACCGTATCTCTGCATCCATCGCCTTCCGGATCCCTGTCGGCCTCTCGCACCGATCCAACCCAGCTCCGGATCCAAAACTTCGGATTCCAGCTTCGGAATCCGGTCGTGATAACTTCGGCTACATCATACCCCCAGATGATTACCTGCATATCAGATTGTGAACTGGTAACGTTCGATATAAGGGCATTGGACCTGTTTCAGTCATACCTGGATCCCGGGTGGCACACATTTATTCTTCTTTTATTCACTTTCTTTCTATCCTTAATATTTAGATCATCACATTTTTGATACTTTCTATACCACTGTCGGTGCAAAAGTGGTGAGTTGAAATGGTTCCCCCAATGCTCATTTGCCATCTAGAAAGCCCACATGGGCACTATCCTCCATTAAATGCATCCCGCTGTTATCTAGGTGTTAACGCATATGAGGCGCCAGATTAAAAAATAATAATAAAAATTATCTAATAGACTGTGATTTTGAGAGCATTCTAAAGTGCTCGAGAACATCTTGAAGCTCTGTAGCTCATGATGCTCTAGGAATGCAGGGATGCACTCGAGTTCTTCAGAATGCTCTTGAGTGCTTTTATGATGCTCTCGAGATCATGATACTTTGGAATATGTCAAGAGCATCATGCTCTCGAGATTATCAGATGTGTTTGAGAGCATCTTGAAGCTCTCAAGTGCATCCTCATGCCCTCGAAAGCATGATGCTTAGAGCATCATGTATTTGAGAGCTTCATGATGCTCTCGAGCGCTTCAAGATATTCTTGAAAAGTAGTTTGATAGATAATTTTTTTTAAATTTTTTTAATATGGCATCACTCATATACATTGACACGCGGATGGCGTCGGGATGTATTTAATAACGAGATAGCGCCCATGTGGGCTTTGCAGTGGTATATGGGCATTGACAGGCTCATCCCAAATAAAGAATAATACTTGTTGCACTGTTGCCGGTGTAGAACCGATGAGTTGGAATGAGCCTCGCATCTCCTTTTGCTGTCTCGAATGCCCACATGATGCCCGTTCTTCATTAAGTGTGCTCTGCTGTCATATGTGCATAAGCACACATGGCGGGATCAATTAAAAAAATAACAAAAATATTTATCCGTCAAACTGCTTTTATGAACATCAGGATCTTCTTTGGAATGCTCTCCAAAGCATCATGAGGGTGCTCTAGAGAGCTTTTGAAAGCTCTCAAGAGTTTCATAATGCTCTTGAAAAACAGTCTGGATGACAAATTTTTTTGTTATTTTTTAATATGGTGCCCTCTATATAGGCTGACGCATAGATGATGTCAAGACACAGTTAATATGGTGATAAGTCCCATATGAACTTTCCAAATGGTAAAAGAAGATAGAGGAGTTCATCTCAACTCAACATTTCTGCACCTACAGTGGTGCACCAAGCATTACTCTACATCTCTGTATTTTCTTTTCTCTTCTGTCTTCTTTTTGAAGGTTGTTTGAAGAAATATAGTGGTTGCAAGGACTTTGTGTCCACGGCTCCATCATGTTGGTAATAGCAGTTCTCTCATCCAATTTCTTAAGAGTCTTTTTTTGTATATATGCCCTAAAATACACCGTATTTGTATGTGTACCCCCAACTCTCATGTATTAATATCAATGCTCCTGAAATCTTTAGAAAGTTGCACTTATACCTCTCAATCTAATGATTTTGCACAAATACTTTTAAATTCACTAATATTTTGCAAATATACTCTTCAATTCACTAAAATCTTACATTATGTATCCCCGACACCTCCAATGATGTCCTGGTTTATATAATGTTTTGAACATATTTCGTTGAAATTTACCTAAGTTTGACGGGAGCGATATAAATGCAACATTTTGAAGATTTCAGAAATATTAATGATAATATGTGAGAGTTAGTGATATACATACAAATACGATATATTGGAGGGATATATATGAAAATAATCCTTTCTTAAATTAGAATGGGATGCATGCAATTCCTTTGTTTTAATTTTCTCTTCTTGATAGTAACGTCATAATCACCATCATCGTCATGTGGGGGATCATCTCAGCTGAAAATTCAAAAAACTCTTGGTCCCTAAGCTTATGTATATTATCCCATCCTACAACCAAACAAACATCCAAGCACATTTAATACGAATAAAATTTTATCGAACTAAAAATATGAACTACTTGTTCCACTAAACTTCGGACCTGAAATCCTCTAAGCTCTACGTCTGTCGTGACATTTTCTATGCAGATGTCACCCGCGATTGCTCTGATAAAGATATTTGTTAAGAGAGTGATCTGTCATTTCCTGTTAAAAACTGAAGTCACAGACGTGTATTAGAGGTTATCTTAATGGGCTAACATTAATTAAACAAACACTTGAACCAGGAAGAAACAACCATTTCGGCTCTGAAACCCACTTGCCAGGCCCAACACGTCACACGGGTACACTAACGCAGGTCCTGAAATATATTATGTGTTTACATGTATATACCTGACTTTCACGTAATGTCATAAATACTCTTAAAATCTTCAAAAATGTTGTGATTATCTCCTTCCTGTTAAAATATGCTCAACTCCAACTGAATATCTCAAGAAAAAAAGGATATTTTTGTACATATATCTTAGTTTCACCAGAGTTTTACATAATGAAGGCTCGACTTCATCAGAACTGACAGAATTCTTCTCACACATCGGTTAAAGTTTGTGACATTTTGCTGGAAGGGTATTATGACTGTAACCTTCAAAGAGATGTGGAGGTATTCATGACAATATGTGGAAGGCAAGCGTATACATAAATACCCTAATTTATAGGGGCATATATACAAAATACTGTTTTTAAATTTGTCTTCCACGTCAGCAACATTAGTGGAGATGCCAATCCAACGGTTCGTAATTATCGATAATTTGTGTCGTGGAGTGGTTGAGTGGGCATCCAGGCAAGATGCACCCGGAACAGCCCCCGGTTTCATGCCTTCCGCTTTGTGTCAAAACTCCACTAAACACTACCTGGTCCTCAGGTGTGTGCAACACGCAAACAGCACGCCTTGCTAACATATTTTCAATTACGCCACTCAATAGGTTTTCTCCACAACATATAGTGAAGGGCTTCTTTGTAATTTGGAGCAATGGCCAGGGCACATGACAAGCCAGGGGCTTATAAGATTGTCAATTGGGGAGAGAGAGAGAGGGGCGAGCGTGAAGGAAACAGCAGCGAGGTGATGGCAGAAGCACTCCAGGGGGAATGGGTCAAGGTTGGTCTCCACGAATTCCTTCAAATTCTTGCCCTGTTCTTGCTTCTACATCAGTTTGCTTGAGCTTTTGCAGGCTTCCTGTTCATTGTTCCCGGTTTTACCTTGGATTATCATATGGAACGTGTGCAAAATGTCTAATTTAGATTTGGTTGTTGTGCCCTTGATCCTTAATTTCCTTCATGTAGAACAAGAAAAAGAATTGATGAATGTATGGTTCATTTGGGCACATTTTGTCTTGGTTGGTAATGGAGTGCTGAGATGTCACTGGCCTAGTGGCAGGATAGTCTTGGGTTGGTCTTTCAGCTGGCAGACCTGCCAAGTGGGTGATCAGGGCCTAGTATGAAAATTGCATGTGTTTGGGAGATCTCCTTCTTGGGATAAAATTTTTCATAGTAGGCAGCAGTGGCATCTTTTTAATTGGGTTTTCTATTTTTAGCCTCTGTAATCTATTTAATTTTTGGAAAACTCCATGGAAACTCCATGCAATCTCTGTGGTTAGTATGGATTCTCTATCTCACTTTCATTCAAGAAAGATCTTTTTTCACCGAGGTTTTTCAAAATGTCTAGGGACTTCTTTCGGATTCTCTGGGGTGTTTACCAATAACCCAAAATTTTGAGGGGCTATGAATCAGTAGTAAGAATAAGAAGACTTGCTACAAAATAAGATTTAGAAGGGTTACAATTCGACCAAAGTATATTATGACTAACCACTATTCCTGGAAATTGAAAATGGTTACATGACCTTCATGAGTCCATACAGGGACGATATATATATATATCTATTCTGATTCTTGATCATATTGTTCTCCTCCTCCCTAAAAGATGGTCACTTGTGCTCTTTTCTGTGCATCATAAATCACTTCATTCCACAGGATGAGTTGAACTGTTCATTAATGTAAGTTCACTTCTTTATCAGCTGGAGCAGAAAGGATCTGGACCTGGTGCAAGAAGTTCCCATGCTGTGGCACTAGTTGGCAGTAAGGCATATGTATTTGGTGGTGAGTTTGCACCCCGTGTCCCAGTGGACAACATGCTCCATGTGTTTGATCTGGATAGCCTGACATGGTCTGTCCCTGATGTCACCGGTGATACCCCTCCCCCCCGTGTTGGTGTCACCATGGCTGCCATTGGTAACACCATATACGTGTTTGGTGGCCGTGATGCAGAGCACAAGGAGCTCGATGAGCTCTACTCTTTTGACACATCTGCCAATAAGTGGACACTGCTTTCCTCTGGTGAGGTTGGACCTCCCCGTCGGAGCTACCACTCCATGGCAGCTGATGAGCAGCGCATCTACGCTTTTGGTGGGTGCGGGGTTGCTGGCCGGTTAAATGATCTATGGGCATATGATGTCAAGGACAGCAAATGGGACAAGCTCCCAGAGCCAGGAAAGAGTTGTCCTCCTCGGGGTGGACCTGGACTATCGGTCACTGGTGGGAAAATTTGGGTTGTCTATGGCTTCTCAGGTGAAGAGCTTGATGATGTCCACTGCTTTGACCCAGCTAGTGGGGAGTGGACAATGGTGGAGACCACTGGTGAGAAACCAATTGCTAGGAGTGTCTTCTCAACAGCCGGCATTGGAAAATATGTCATTATATATGGTGGTGAAGTTGACCCCAGCAATCTCGGCCATCTTGGGGCTGGAAAATTTGTTGGTGATGGCTATGCATTGGACACAGCAACAAGTGTTTGGAAGAAGCTGGAAGAGGCATCAAGCCCCGGTGAGCACCCGGGGCCTCGCGGCTGGTGTGCATTCTCCATCGGTCAGCGACAAGGCAAAGAAGGTTTGCTAGTTTATGGTGGGAATTCACCTACTAATGACCGTCTGGATGATATCTTCTTCTTCACTCCTTTTGTTTAAGTAATGAGGTGTATGTTAGACCTGTCTGTGCTGTTCATAAGATGGTGTAGCTGTACTCTCTTCTGTGGTGTGTGGTGTCATGTAAGTGAAGGTGCATGTGGTTTTCTTGTCCTCTACTTTTCTGGTTATTGAATAATGTCTGATGCACATTTTTGGATTGTGATGTATCTTATGCATTACTAGAGTTTTCTTGTAGCAATAAAAATGTATATTTCTGAATTTCGGTCCCCAATATTGCTGGTTGAAGATTTGCTTTTAGTCCCTTATATCTGACACTTGTGTTTTCTTTCTAAATCTCAGTATATATCTGAGGTATATTATGTAACAGTTGAACTGTTTGCTACCTCTGCACATCGAAACTCAACCACATCACCAAAGAAATATCTAGCACTGTAAAAGCATCATCAGTTGATCCGCTGGTATTCCCAAAGCTACACATCAAAACAACTCTCAAAGTCATATAGACAATCTTACAAGCATCTGATATATAACATACTATTCTTCCATGATCAATACCATGTTTCTCATCTTTAAGTACCAGCTACTCCAGAGTTTCACAGCACCTCCAAAGTTGCTGTTCGCTTCTACAATGCTCTCCCCTGGATGGACCATCAAGCCAACTTGAGTGTTCGCTCGGTTCCAGCTCTTTTTCCTGTTATTGATGAGGAAGAATGTAACAGTCCCGCATTATAAATACTATCTAAATCTTTCTTATAATGCGATTTTGTCATTCGGATCTACATAAAAATATAAATTCGTCTTACATTTGAATCAAATAATAGGACATAAAACTATAATAATAAGAAATAATCACACATCTGGAAGTAAAGAAAAATATTTATTTCATTAAACATGTCTTTATACAAATGAAGGACAAAGAGTACAAAAGTAGAATACTCAGTCGATACTTGCAACAATAATATTTGTCCACTAACCGATATTACGAAATGGTCGAGCTAACACAAAATTAAAGTTCCATGCCCTTATATTGGCTCCTAGGTCTCTCTCTTGAAATAAAATAATAATAATAAAAAAATCTTCAGTTGAGAGTTCAGTAAAGAGCATTTACTCTCTACTACAACTTCGAGTTCAACACATATCTTAGAAGAAGGAATAAAATACACTGTCATCAGGAAATTACATGCAATTGTATGATCTAGCGATAAATCTCGAAAAAGTTTTTAACATAAGAATAATACAACATTGAGTTCTTTGTAGGACATTGAGTTATTTTCTTTTAATTTGGTTATTTAACATTTTATTTTATGTTCATGCATGATATAAATATGTGATTACAAAATAACCAAAGTTCATATATAATTTAAAATTCTTCTTTCTTAGAGTTGAGTTACGATCAAGTGTTATTCATTCACTTTTCTTTCGAGTCCATCTTAATAGTCAGTCACCCCTTCGACTCTGTAGCTTATTAACATAAAAGATGTAACGAGGATATATCATTCACCAACAATCTTTATCTGATTCTAGTTGCCCAATGTTTTTAGCTGACTGGAGCTCACAACCTAAAACTATGTCGTCCTAACTCTAGTCCCGAGTGCACTCAAGTGGTTTATCTAACCACTGTTTCAAGTTGTCTTGAATCTAGACTACTAGATCCCTTTATTAATCCGATTAGTCTTATTCTGAGTCACGACTTGATTTGGTCTTCTTCTTTTTCAATTCAAAAGGAGATACCCTGTCTTTCTTTTACTTGTGACAATGACCTATATGTTATATCCCCAAGACAAATCTGAGGGCCTTATTTACTGGTAAAGTGCTGTTATCCTGTTAATAGTAGAGAAAATATCTTAAGAAATTCACAAATAACATATTTTTTGTCATAGAACATATCCATAGGAATCAAAGTCTTTACATAATCTCGAACGCAATCTTATCCCTTCTATGAAGGGTCTTCTTCACAATTGTAATTTCTCATGAGTTAATAGCTTTAATCGTATACCTAGTCTTTATCCTTTTTGTGAAAAAAGGTCTTTAATCTTTTCTCGGTCTTATTCTTTCTTTTTAGAAGGCCTTTCATCATTCTAAAATTTCATTTCATAGCGAGTATTTCAATTTCTTACGTTAAATCATAGTACTCAGCTTCATTTATCACCACATGGGTGTATACATACTTTTGTCATGAAAATCAATCATAAAGTAGATCGCAAATTCTATATGTAAAACGTATGCTTGAACCATATATTCTCATATGGATGCGATAAAATCTAAAATTTAAAAACATGGATATTATACTACTCCTTTTTGAAAGATTTTCTCAAATATCATGGCTCCTTCAAGTTAAAGCAAATCTTGCATGATATAAAAATATGAAGTCATGATCGTGTTAAAACATCACTTAATATCTGAAAAGATTTTGACATAATCTCTCCTTATTTATGACATAATATTAATTTTTTGGTCCTCCCATTGAGAAGAAAATAGATTGAGTATCATCCTAACTAAAACAAGTTCACTACTGGACCGACATTGTGTTGCCACCATAGCCTTGCAGGCAGACTGCTGTTGCAGTTTCAACACTTCTCTTTCTCCTTCTTCCTTCTCCTCCTTCTTCTTCTTCTTCTTCTCTCTCTCTCTCTCTCTCTCTCTCTCTCTCTCTCTCTCTCTCTCTCTCTCTCTCTCTCTCTCTGTGAGCTGGCACGTTGAGGTGGCAGGGAGATGACTTAAAGGTTAAGAAATCTCTATCCTTTCATTCTTTTAAATTAATTGTATATATACTCCTATCCATGTCTATTTTACCAATTAATCAATAACGATTCTTTTTGGCAATTCCGAGAATACTTTTGAAACTTTGAAAAATTTATGTTAAGAAACTATAAAAATTGTCAATCACATTTTAACTCTTAAAATTTTAATAATCATATTTATACTTTTAAGAATTTATAAATATAATATTTTTCACAATTATATATATTCTAGTAAAGTTTATTTTAATAACTTAATTGCACTAAAAATTCACTAAAATCTTAAGTAAACTTTTCATTTGATATGTTTATTAGAAATATAAGGATTCTTTTAAAATCTTACTTTTGCTTTATATAATTGTGCAGATACCCTTATTTTAATAGATCATTACAAAGGTCGATGTTAAATTTTATCCAATTCTTGCCTTTCCTGTATTGCCTTAGGCAACAAGGTCTGGTGCTCTTAGAGTTGCTCCCATCTTATCTGTCTGACGCTGAAAATTTGATACTCGCCATTCCTTTGTCATTGGACCACCATTCATGAACCTACTCCAAGTGAGTGGTGTGGAGTATACAGTGAAAGCCCCCGTCGTCTGCTAGGAAGGTGTCATTGGAAGTTTTGGATGCTGAGCTATGGCTGAGCTTTGTAGAGGGTACTCCTCTTCCATTTGGTTAGAATGATGACCTTCACGTAGTTAGAGCTCAAATGCTTGGTGGGCAGTTGGTTTTCGGTAACTCACTACTCCACATTCCCAGTGATTATGGCCTACCATGCCACAGGCAAGACAACATGAGGGGAGGCATTCATACCAGAAAACCTATCCAATCATGGGTTGATGCAGATTTAAGTCAGGCTTCTTCAGGTCAAGGATGTCTCCATTCCTGTACCGATCGAGCTTGATGGGTTTACCGGAAGCTTTGGCAATTCTAGCAAGCATATAGGGCTACCATAGCAACATCAACAGCTTGGAGAATTGAATCCAAAGTTGAAGGGGTGTTTTGAGGGTCTGAAACTGGGGAAGAAGTCCCCTAATGATCGATCCACAAGTAGTTGTCCATTGTCGGTCTACATGCATGCATGCTTCATCCAATGACAAACGAATTACGCAGTGTCTTATTCGTCAGGTTGGCAAGTATAACTTCTCATAATCAGTGACCGTACACAGATTCAAAAGTTCGAGTTTCAGATCCATGAGCGGAATTTTTGATCGCACCATTTTACTAAAAATGGTTTATTGCATTCTTTACGGCTACGGATGTAAATTGGACGGACTGAAACACCCACGTAATAACTTGGGTCTAACTCAAATTCAAAATAGTCCAGCCTAATTTTAGTCCACAGTTCAAGTTTATCTCAAAGTATGTCTAAATTCAACCCCAATTCCATAGTGAGTGGGTTGTGTTGGACTTGTCATATTTATAAATGGTTTGTTAGAAGTATTTTACTTTTTGTATGAATTAAATCAGCCCGTTTTCAATCCAATTCAACTGAGATTTAACTAATGTCGTCCCAAATTTAACTCAACCTAATTTATATAACTTAAGCCAATCTAATTTCTTGTAATATAAGTTGGATTGAGTCAGGCCACGGACTGATCTGTCCGATTGACACCCTTATTTACAGCTCTCTACATGGTTCATCCTAGGTAAAGGAAACAAAATCTGAGTATTTATCTTTCAATGTGCCATGGATGGACACTAACATCCCTCCGCCACAACCCCACCAAGAAAAGAGGCCAGAAAAGCAATCAGAGATCGCCTATCATGTCAGGAATTGCCGATCTGGAGTCTCCCATATTGCCTGAAGTTTTGTAAAATTAACCAGTTTACCAACTGATGCTTACCAAACTAGCCTTATTGTCTCTATTTTGGCTTTGAGAACGACTTGCTGCGCCACAGGCGCGGTGCAGGCTGCACCGTACAGTGAGGGGCACTGCAAGTTCTTTATATATATTTTTTTAAATTTATCGAATTGGGAAGGACCCCAGCTCGACATCCATACCGTCCGATCTTAGATTAGATGGTTTAAAATTTAAAAAACATATGGACCGTGCATTGGCACGATCTAAGCCGTCGGATTGCGTGAGTGCACAATTCAATAGTGCACTGCATGCGGTGCATGGTGAAGCAAGTATTTCTCTTTAATTTTTAGGGAAAACTCACTGTAAACTATAACAAGAAGATTTTTGTATTTTATTTTACAAACAACCAAACAAATACTATCTGATTTTAAAACTATAAATTTTACTAATTTTAAAATCGGTGATTTCAAAATTAATAAATTACAGAATTTTACATTGAAACAAACAGCCTCTTAGTAAAAATGTATATAGACAGGAAGACGGTCTTGTTAGAAATTATCTCCTGTGTGATTCTGTGAAAACTTCAATGACTCTCTTTAGCTGGCAGAAAAGATGGTCTTCCCATTGTACAATGCAACCTCAAAGTTTCTGCAGACTTGGGAAGAATTCAAATCGAGAGGGAATGAGGAGGAAGTATCGATGAGTTACATCCTCCTCTCCAAGTGGCTATCCGTTATTATTATTATTATTATTATTATTTTAATGAACAGAATGTAATCTCTCATTTGGTTGTCTACACTCACGATTCAAGTGGCTTTCATACTTCAAATGTTTGTTTGTCTGATATTTGTGCTTCCCTACCATAGACTCATAGCTTGTAGGGAGAATAACTTTACACATTTTGGTCACTTTAAAAATGCCTATTACTAATTGTTCAAATATATAAAAAGATAAATCTTATCCAAGGGTTTCATTGATGTCACCTTTTTTGCCACCATATTGATCATTCTCATCTTGGCCGTTGATTGGATGACCTTAACAAAATAGGCATAAAATCCAAGTTTGACACTTCTCACCATCCGATTGTCAAATCAGATGGCGGAAAAGAACAGTGGCAAAGGGTTGGTAAAAGAGGAGCACAATGAGCTTCCTTAAGAAACACTGGCTGGAAAATGGCATGCTATTTGCAATGGTAGACCATTAGAAAGGATGACAAAAGACCTTAAATTCCCTATTCTTTTTGCTTACAAATAAAAGCTCTAACCTAAATTAAAGGAAAAATGGGCTTATTTGGTAAGGTTTAACTAATGCTGCTGACAATTAGGTGCAACCACTTCCCTTTCATATTTTTCTTATTACCAAAAATAGTTGATAAAACTTTTTCTGAATATATCTTTAACCTAATTATTTTGAGAGGATGGCATTAGATCCTAGAAATCATTTATGCGGTTTCCTAAGTTCCAACTAAAATATCCATTTTGGAGCTCCTTAGATTTGGGAGGAAATGAAGCTATAGGGGAATGTTCGATTTGCTGTCTAAAATCATTTATAGTTGTTCTTACACTATCTTTTAGGTTAAAGTGAAAACCAGGAGTGGGTTTAACTAAAACCTTTTCCACTAATGGCCTTGGTGTATTAAGCTTCTTGAAATTTGGGATTTGGGATTTTTTACTGGGAAAATTTCTGAAGAGGACACAAAAACATTCAAAACATCCAATAGAGGAACTTTAAATTTGAAATATACAAAAGAGGCACACCTTATCAAGTTCATATCCAAATAGGTCAAAAGTCATTTTTTATAGCATATTAGCCAAAATACCCTCATGTGTTTGACAAATAGATTATCCTAATTTAGATGTATATAATATGACTTTCATATCTTTGATATATATATATATATATATAACCTTTATTATTCCTTAATTACATAAAAAAGGCACATAGTAGAAACTACGAGAAAAGTCATTCTTCAAAAATTTAAAATTGAGAAGAGACTCCTAAATGTTTATAGTTAACAAAATGGCAATTATGTAAAAATAATGCATAATAACATTACCTTTGAATTTTATTCAATGTCTAAAATAAGCATAAACATGCTAATAATTATTTATAAATGAATTTTTGTAATTAATTTGAGGTATCAAATTTTTTATAATTAGAAAAAGTTAAGATAATCTATTTCTGAAATGACAAATGATATTTTGGGTAGTATGTTAGAAGAAATATAGCTTTCCACCCTATAGAGATATAAACTTTAAGAGGGGTGTCTCTTTTAGATAGATTGTATTTATAGTGTCCCTATTAGATATTTTGACCTATGTCTCTTTCAGTAGCTTTTCCTTTTCTATAATCAAAAGCTGAATTAGCTGTTTTGAAATGGAATTAGCTTCTCATCAACCCGATTGCTAAAAAATGTTATCATCTTGTGAAACGGACTGTAATTTGCTGAATCATGTCCTTTTTTTTTTTTTTTTCTTGTTGCAGAGTCACCACAGGTGCCTTGCATCAAATAGATATGAAAATTTTGGTGGAAAAGATTATGACATGTGATCAAAAGGAAAGAGTGAATTCTTCATGCACAAGTTGGCTGGCATTATCGGATAAAAGCCAAGGGAGACAAGAAATCCTAAGTGGTACATCATGATCTAGTAGGGACTTAATGATTTACAAGATCGAGGCAGCTGTTAAAATAAAAGGAGTTTTCTTTTTATTATTACAAAAGAATCTTGTAAATCTTGAGATATATTGAGAGATTGCAGTGAATTTCTTTAGAGAGAAAATAGAAATTCAAAATTATCAAATCTTTAGAGAGATTTTGTGAGTTTTTAGTCCCACGTCTTTTGTGACTAGAAATTGTGGATTATATCCTTTGGGGTTCTATAGACATTTGTACCCTAAAACTAGATGGAGATGTATAGACCATACATACGCAAGGGTCGTGCCATGCCGGGTCGGGCTTCGGCTTTACTCTCTAATAATGGGCCTTGGATCTTGCGTTCATCTATGTTGTATAACATTTTAGATGTTATAGAAGTGGGAGATGAAGGAGATCTAACATTGGGACTATAAACATTCCCTCCTATAGGGGTTTGGAGATTCACTGCGAGGTGCTCTCTTTCTCTCTCTCTTTGTGTATGTTTTCTTATACTTTCTTCTATCTTGAGATTACTGGTGAATGAGGCTATGTTTGAAGATTGATCTCTCCAAAAGTGCGTCTAGAAGATTGTGGTGGTTGTTATATCTTGGGAGGAGACCGTCGTCTTCCTTCGCACTGGTATTGTATGGGAGAAATCTTCTCTAAGGAGAGTCCAATAGACGTCTCAATCGATAAATTTTCTAATCTTATTTCATTTGTTCTTTGTATTTGTTCTACGCATGTCTAAATTTTGTCAATTTCTGGATTGTGCCTATGTAATCTTGATAACATGATTATTTCGTGCATTTGCGATTGCATGTTTATCATATTTATGTATAGGATGTTTTAAGTACATGAATGCTATTTTACTTATAACAGCATAAACTACGTTGATGATGTGTGTTCCTAGTTCCAACTCCTCCATGATGCTTTTGGCGGCACAGGTTCCTACACGGTTAAATTTTCCCCGTCTTGTAAGTGATGTGGGTTAGCAGTCTACACGGTTGAGACGGGATTTTGGTTCATGGAAACAGGGAGTTTCGTATATATGTCTTTGTAAATGATCACATTTATGTTTGTTTTCCTTACTCACATGTTATTATAAATAACTCCGATATCTTAAAAAAGATTGTCGTTATAACTTTCAAGTTAAAATACCGTCAACATCAACAAAGGTCAGTTGCGTATGTGCAAGAAGTCGAGTATATATGTAAAAATATCTAATTTTTTTTGACATATTTTGTTAGAGTTGACAGCATTTTAATCACAGAAATATAATCACAACCTCTCTGAAGATGTTGGGAGCATCTATAACAATATGTAGAGAGTTAGGGATATACATATAAATATGACGGCTTACAAGGTATATATACAAAGAATCCCTTCAACCTAATGGTGTGGACTTGTTAAGAATTATGTGCATGGGATTTCCGGAAAAGTTGACACATGGATTACTTGATGATTTTAAGACATCAGACAACAAAAAGGCACTCTCTGATTGTCTTTCGGATCTAAATTTTGGCATCAATACTATGATCAACTTTGGTGTGAGAAAACTATGCATATAACATATCTTGTACCGTCCCAAACAGACCCTTCATAAAAGGCTCATAATACTGCTATGCTAATCAGTACTTTGGGTTAGGCTCCTGGTAACCCAGTCCATGTAAAAGGCAAAGGGCCCATTTGATGACCGCTTAATGGCCCACTTTTCCCTGAAGCGGTCAGACATTTGGCCACTACACCTTGTTTGACCACCAGAGAATTGGGTAGCAGCTGTGCTTGTCACGAGTAGTCAGTCCATGGGGCGGGGAACTTGGGGATGCAAGGGCTGACCATAGTTTTAATTATTAAGATGTAAGTATACTTGTCAAACGAAAACATGCATTTAGAAGTCTTAATCTGTTTTAGAAGTTTTTTCATAGTAGAATTAGAGATTAGATGTGAAATTTTTAGATATTATTAAGAATTAACAAATGGCACCTAGAATCGCATCCTAAGGCCAGTGGCGGATGCAGCCATATTCAGTGGGGTTCTAGGACCCACTGGATTTTATTAAGTCTATTGTCTCAATGTAAAGTAGTCTATCTAGGATTCCACTGGTTCAGCTTAGGATTCCACTGGCCTAGTCCAAGACCCCATATAATCTAATCCAAGATTTTATTGACCCAACCTTATTTACGACTTAATATTTCAATGACCCACTGGATAACATTTCTGCGTCCGCCATTGCCTAAGGCATAACAGTCCAAATGCATCCAGGCAACATTTCATCTGAAGAGCAAGTTTCAGATGAAATTGCGATTTAAGACGAACTCACCAAGCGGCCTGAAGCTCCATGCACTACCTCACTTCCACTTCATATTTTTCGCAGGTAAGAACTTAGGAAACTGCTAAGTTAAACATTCATCTAGACAAAGTTTCTAGCCAAACTAAACATGAATATTAATTCTAACAATTGGATATATTTGGAGATGAATTTTAGATTACTGATTTTTTCATATCTAAATTTGGCCTTGATCACTTATTTATTCTTTGCAGCCGGTTAACGGACTTTTTAGACGGTAAAGCTGCCTAGATCAAAAAAATTGGGGCAGATTAATATCCAATATTTGCATTAATGATTAGAGAAGCAGGTAGACCTCTCACTAGCATGTCTATTACAAGGAGCTCCATCTTTCTACTACCTGAAACGACTAGAATCCAACAGCTTCCTATCATCTTTGGGATACAAATCCTTACTCTAATAGCTAGTCTGGTAAAAATTCTTCGAATTAAGCTAAAATAGCTCCTCAGGTACCATGAGGATCTAGAATCTTATTGTAATGTTCATCAAAACTGGGGGGCCTCCAATTTTCATGGGTAGGCAGGAACATTGGTCAACTAGAAGAGACAGTGCCATCCATCTTCCCTTCAGAGTGATTGAGACCCAAAAGTCATATATTACGGGCCATTCTTGGCTGCCCTGCACATTTCCTATTTTGTGAAGTGTAAGGGACTCAACTAAGCTCTTATGTGATTATTAAAATCTACACTTTAAGACTCACTTTTATACATAAAATACCTTCATTAAAATGACTAAAATAACCATATGAACTGAAAACTTCGGTAACCAAGCAAGCAAGGATCGCTGTGTCATTTATCTATGTTGGATCGTAACTTTCAATACCTCAGTTCGACTCGCATGAGTCACTTGAGTCAGGCCGATTCATCAAAGAATTTGTTAATAGCAATGAGTGTAAGTTGCGTCTAAGAGTATTAATGCACCTTACTAATTGATATAAAAATATAAATAAACTTACTAAATAAGAAAAACTCAATTTAAAATAACTTATTAGGCAATCAACACAATCTAATCTAACACAATGTGTGCCAATAAATTAAACTCACCCGTATGCGATCAACTCGTCCGAATCAACACGATCTAATATGATAGATCAAACTGTCTGGCGCTTGGGGTGCAACAGACACAAGACCCGGGTTCGAACCCTGCGAAGGTGCTCTCGCGGGTGTCTCTTTTCTTTTCCACGCTTAATCCGGCGGAATGCCAAATTTTTCATCCGAGACCTTGATTAAGAATCTCCCTCCCCGTTAACACTTGTCTACTCGTTCAAACAGTACCTGCAAGTGTATAAATGATCTCTTCTCCCCTATCCCCAGACTGACTCTGCAGTGTTACAAGCTTTTAGCAGAGGTACCTCATATATCATCCTTTCTACCTGCCATTGCAACCTATGACACTGGCAGGCTGCAGGGCCCTTCTGGTGGGAAGATTCCCCTGCGACTGATGGCACCAACAAGCTGCCAGAGGAAACAAGACATTAAGGAGAAGGCCAGCGGCTCTGAAAGCAAGATAGAAGGTACGCGGTAAAAGGAAACCCTCCCACGGATGGGATATTTAAACGTCTTCCTTAGAATGGAGAGCTCCAAGAGTCCATCACATGAGAGACCTAGACAGCTACAAACGACAGGAGAGATCCCTTGCGTGCAGATTTGTGTAAGAGAGAGAAGTCTAGAGAGAGAAAGAAGGAAGTCTAGAGAGAGACAGAGAGAAGTCTAATGGTATAATTGATACACCATAAGGTCCCACGAGTCACCACCAATTTGCCATGTGCAGTGGCAGTACACTGCTGTATGTGGAGTTTTTGGACCCAAAACAACGAACAGAACAAAGCAGACGATGGGGTGACATAAATGGACTCAACGACTTTGCGCGGCTCCAGCCACCCGACCCACACTCCGCCGGGCTCACCAAAATTTAAATTTTTTTATTAAGACGACATAACTTTTTTAAAGAATAATACTTATTATAACATTTTCTGAATATTGTAATACAATCGTCGTTTGATCCGACCAAGTAGATCAGATGCCGCACAGTTCCTTGTAACGATTGTACTGAAATACTAAAAAAATATTATACCAAGTATTACTCTTACGAAAAACCAGTGATAATCTTAGCACTACTTTTGATTGAAAAATAGGAGAAGAATAAGGAGAGAATAAATTTAATTTTACTTTGACAAGCGGAATGACTTATACTGGTGCAGAATAGTGTATTCGAAGAATAAGGAAAACAGGTCATCCCACTCTAAACTCAAGAATTACTTATTATTCTTATTCCGTCTGTGGGTCTCACAAAATTATCAAACCGAAATACCTCTTATTCTAATATACGCTATTCCGCCCATAGATCCTACGTAACAACTTATTCTGCAAACAAAGTGAAATTAAAGGAACAAGGTAAACAGTTGAATATTAAAAGGTAACAGCAATCTTCCACTCATACCCACAAATCCCCAACAATAAAAAAACGAAAAATTAACAGGAAGGGAAAAAAAACTAAAGAAAAAGAAAGAAAAAAGCTAATAAAAAAAATTGATAACAAACACAGCACTCTAGACAGATCTCGAAATTACAAGTGATATGACGTCGTAATCACAAGGGGTAATGGAGGAGGAGCCGAAGAAATACACAAGACCCACGATAGAAAAGGAAATTTAGAGGGAGATCCGTCTGCGACGGCCCTTCTTTTATTTCCCGCCCGGAAATCCACCAATTCTGCCCTTTTTTCCCTAGTGAGATAAGAGGGAAAAAAAATTCTGAAAGCTTTAACAAACAAATCCATCCACTTCCTACCCACCTCTGCCTAGATCATCATGATTCCGGCCGCCAGGGTCGCGCCGACGGCGATCCACCGCCCGGCGGGGCCGCCGGCGCCGGCATTGTCGTCGGCCGCCTTCTGGTCGTCCGGTGCCGACTCGGGCCCGGCCGGAGCCGGGGGCGACACCAGCTTCTCCGCCCGGGGGGACTCCGCCGCCGGCGCCGGGGCGGGCGCCTCCTTGGGCACCTTGAACAGCTCCCGCGGCTCCAGCACCTTGTCGATGGTATAGATCGCCAGCGGCTGCTCGTCGATGACGGTGCCGGTGATCTTGGCGGTGCTGACCCTGGTCTGCAGGGTGACCACCTCGCCGTCGTTCTGCACGGTCACGTTGTAGTTCTTGGAGGCGCCGTCGGTGGCGAGCGTGTTGATGACACCGTTGCTCATCTTGAGCATCTGCATCGAATTGTAGACGGGGAAGCCGTGGAAGAGGAGCAGCGAGATCTTGCCGTCCGTGGTCAGGTTCTTGTACTTGGGCATGAACGACTTCATGGCCTGGTCAAGGGGGCAGAAGATGGTGAGCCCGCCAATGACGTTGCTCTCGTAGGTCTTCTCCACATCGGCGGTGGAGACGAGGAGGCTGGCGAAGGTGGTGCAGCCCTTCTTGACCATGAGCTCGGTGAGGTTGTACTGGCTGGGGGAGGGGGTGGGCGCCTCTGCCACGGGGGAACGCATCACGGTGGTGACCTGGATGATGGCGATCTTGTAGGGGTGCTCCTCCACGGCCTTGACAAAGAAGGAGTCGAGGTTGGCTTCGTTGCTCTCCTCGGAGGCGGCGCCGAAGGCCACCTTCCCGCCCCTGAAGTTGGTGACGTTGACGAAGCCGGTGGTGCCCGGGGCGGCGCCGGTGGCCTGGAACAGGGTGGCCACGACGGCGGAGCGGTGGGGGATCTGGTGGAGCTTCTTGGAGCCGAAGTAGTCGGCCCAGATGTGGAGGGAGAGCACGTTCTTGACGGTGAAGATGGAGTAGTGCTTGGAGAGGAGGTCGGCCATCCCGTGGTTGTCCACGGCGAGCACGGTGATGGTGTTGCGGCGGTTGATCTCGCCGGCGAGGTGGGTAATGGTGAGGTAGTGGTTGAAGGTGGAGAATTCGGGGTAATCCGCCAGGATCTTCGTTATGTTGTACCCATTGCCGGTAGCCGACGCGGTGCCGCAGAGCGCCACGACCCCGACAAGGAGGAGGAGTTGCCTCTGCATTGTGCTATCTTACTTCCCCTTGAGCTCGTCTGCGCTGTTGCTGCTGCCGCTGCTGGTTCTCCTCTGCAGCAGAAGAAAGCGGAGGAGGAGGAGGAAGCAGAGGGAGCTCGCGAAGAATACCAACGGACGCCCCAGGGAGTGGTGCTGTGGTAGGCAGTGGAGTCAGTAAGTAATGACGAACTGGCGGATCTGCCTCCGGAAATGGCCTCCCTTATATACGAAATTACAGGTCTAACCACTCCGACGGGTGGGCCTGGGCGTGGGGCGCGTGCGCTTGGCCGCAGTTCTACGTGAGGCCCTTTTACGACACCTCACCTGGGAAGGGCAAGGGGATTTGAAGGAGATCTAACCGATGGATTCCAATAGGCGAAGGAAATAGACGGGTGAGATTTGTGGACTCCTGTCACGAGTGTGTTGCATCAACAATTTTACTTGATTACCCCCCTTGAGCGGATTCTTTAAGGGAGGCCGACCACCGTATGGTAACTTGAGCCGGCAGCGCCACATCCGCAGACCCTGTCTGGTTTAATTAATTTAGTTAATATATATAATAATAAGTTGTGATTAATGCGGAGTTTAGTGCTCTTGACGGAACTGGCTGGATACCTTCTGGTCTTCTTCCACGGGATTGTTAAATGCTTAACGCAACGGCAAGGAAATATTGGCGTAAACTATAATAAAGACAAGGGTGAAAACATGTCTTAAGGTATCAGCTCACGTGATTGGTTGACGCATCTCAACGGATCGCTCAAGAGAGACCACGTTGGCCCTCACGGGGATCCCTTACATCCCCGCCGTTCGTCTTGGATCGGTCTTTTGCTGTAAGTAGTATGGTAACGAGTCTAACGACTAGTAATGGTCGCAACGAAGCGGGGCGGTGGTATTATCGTAATTTACTCGACAGCCGGGGCATTGGTGTCTTCTTGGCAGGACAGGGTTGGGAGCTGCGTGGGCTCCGGAGTCCGGACGACGCGCACCAGCGGAGGGCGGACGGCGGAGATGCCAGGCTGGAAACAGGGATACGCTAGGATCTTGATACGTGTACGGTTGGTATTTAGCCAGGACGTCATCAGATGCCTTCACCGACAGTTGCCCCGCAGCGCTTGCGCGCGCTCTCTCTCACATACACACAAGGCCAGCTGTTCTTCACACTCACTTGGACGGCTAAGATTCCTCACCATCAATCACAAACTTCCGCCTGGGAAATTTTCCAAAAGAAAAATGTGTGTGGATATAACAATTGTTACCGCCTTTTAATTTTTATCCATTTGCCTAGTTTCCACTTTCAACTGCCCCTTCGCTGTTCCAGTTGTGTGGATGGCACAGAAGGCTTTATTACTCCAGTTCCCTCCCACATGGAATGGCCTCTTTTGCCCACAACTCGGATAGGAATCCCGCAGGGGCTGGACAGAATCACCGTCCAAACACAGGTAAAAGAAAGTGGCAGGGCTTGTCTACGTGAGGCACTGTCGGCAACATTATTAAATTTTGGTCTTTCATAGTGTACAAAAACCTGGTTAGGGTTCATGTCCCTCTCAATTTTGGTTAGGCGGTTGCATCATCATAAGACTAAAAATGGGTTGGAAGTTTAAGTGAGAGTGCCACCGACACTATCGAGAGCCTCCCACAAAAATTATATCATATCAACGTAATAAAATAGGCGATCAATGTAGTGGTGGATTCAACATTCATCCGGTACGGTTTCAGGATCTTACTAGATTCTGCCAAATTCGTTGGCCCAATTCAAAATAATCTAATTCGGGATTTTACTGACCCAGCTCAAGACTCCATTGACCAACTCAAGACCTTGCTGACTCAGTCATATTTATGACTTAATATCCGAATGATCTCACTAGACAAAATTTTTACGTCTGTCACTAAATCAATATATAAAGAGGCAGGAGGCCTGGCCAGCTTGCAGTCTGATTGCTGATTTATGATGCACTTGGGGATGCTGATCTCTGTTTGAAAAGTGCCCTCCACCGTCTGCGTCTGCGTCTCCGGACCAGTCCAAAGGGTGACGGATGCGGGTGTGATCAGATCATTGGTCTGTAGGTTAGATGGTAAAGAGAAAAGATGATCCAAATGGCTACGTTATACTCATGTATGATGAGAGGATGCATGAACATTTACCATTTGTAAATTAAGTCTAAAAACTCACATTCCATATCCATGATGTGGCTTAGCGCTTCTTAGGTCCTCTTTTGTAATTGAATTGCTAATCTCACATTGCTTATGCATGTCAGGAATGTTTATAAATTTTCTTCGTTAACGTTGTTACTATTCTTTCTCAAATAAAGAAGGAAAATACAATAAAATAGGTAAAAATTATACACCTAAAAATGTATAAAATCAAATTTTATTCTAGCAACAATAAGCAATTCAAATTTTTGTGATTTTTTGAAGTTTCTTTTAGAATAAACTGTTCTCACTTGAATGACACATTTAGACAACTAGGGTGAAAAAAGTGAAAAAAAACATTCAAGAACACAACTTTAGACCTCAGAAAGATGAGGATGGTGTTTTGCCATCATGTACCCAGGATCCTATCTGAAGAAGCTAGCTGGGGTAGAAAGGATAAAGAAAAAGAATAAAGGGGAAAGAGACAAAAACAGAGGCCTTGCTGGGCTGGCTAATGCTTTAAAGGCCCTTGGATTACAGGGAGAGATACCCTAATCTGTATTCTGAACAGATCTTTGAGTATGGCTTTCCCATGTAACACCTTCTGGAAGCTTCTTCTGCTGTCTCTCTTTATCTCCCTTTCTAGCTTTTCTCATACAACCCCATGAACAACCTTGGGTTTTGTTAGATAATATAGACAGTGGGTATTTTTCTGAATATAGACAAAATATGAGGGGTCTGCCTCTAATCTAACTGCTGCTGGTTGCTGCAAGTGTGTGTGACTCACCAACCTTAATAATTTCTTTGTTAAGTGGGCAATATTTTTTGCCCCTTTCCAAGGAAATTTAGATGTGCATACAATAATAGCATCAGTCCAAGGGAGGCTTTCGTTTAAACTCATACCTCCAGCTGTTACCCGGACCACCTTTGGGTGGGGTGTGGGGAGGGGGTGCTTATATAAACTAAGGGCTGGAAATGGAGTCTAGTGCCCACCAAACTTGGGATGGTGTACTTTACTGCATTAGTTGGAAGAACAGCTTCTCCTATGTGCTTCACATAATCTATCTCCAATCATTTGCATAATTTCTTACAAGTTGTGTAGGAAGCATCTCTCCAATGCCATGAAGGTTCTGAAACATAACTAAATTGTGAAGTGTAGTACAATGGGCCTATGCTCCTCTATTCTACTGCCCATGAATTGTTCAGATGTGGCTTACTGTAGAGCGTTCTACTTGCTTACAGGATGTAAATGACCAATGTTATAACAATTATATTTTAAGTGCAACCATATGAACAATCATCAGGTGGTGTCTTGGTATCAACGGCTGTGATGGTCTGTGATTGGGCAGCACCTGATAATGGCTTGATAGGGAGGTCCAGGGAGGGTTACAGTTGTTTCCCAACTGGAGGCAACTGAACAATCATGGCCACCATTCAGCTTGTGAAAATTTTAGCTTAGAGCTGATATTCTCACCCTCTCAGAGACTTTGATGTCTAAAATTAAATGGAAGATAAGTACCCTATGCATAATGTGTACAAAAATTAAGAAAACAACTGATCATGATGTTGTCCATTAATCTGGCCATATCCGTGATGAAGACATGTCCCTAAGAAGCAGTGACAGACGTAGAAATTTTGTGCAATAGGGTCACTCGGTCATTAAGTCATAAATATGACTGGGTCAGTGGGGTCTTGGGTTAGGCCATATGAGGTCCTGAGTTGAGTCAGTAAAGTTCTGGATTGGGTTAATGGGATCCTGAACTAGACTGCATTGTGGGCAAAGTAAAATCCAGTCGGACTTCAGAATCCTACTAGATTAATGCTGGATCCGCCACTGCTAAGAAGATTGTTGGCATCCTCTCATTTCATATCGAACTAACGCAGTGCCATCTGGGCCTGGCTGTTAACCACCATAATAGCAGCCCATGTCCCTTTTCATGTGACAGGAAAAGAATCCCAGCAATAGAGACATCCGAAGGGGGGTAGTTTGCCATCATGCTTGTTGGTAGAATGTGAAAGGTTACATATCATGGCCGAATATGAGCCCAACATTATCCTTATCCTTAATCAGGAAACAAGCAAAAGGTGAGATTATTTGATAAGGTTCCATTTTAACGGGTTGTAAGATACGAACGGTGGCACGTATTATAGAAATACTTTATTTGAATTTTAATTTCAAATTTAAATTATTAAGCTTTCTCTAGTAATGGAAAAAAATATCTATGAATTAAAATTAGATGCATCTGATGTTTATTTCCTGTGCATCGAAGACGTACAAAATGGATAGCCTATCTAGTGTTACATTTACTATTATAAATTGAGTGATTTTTAAGTATATCTAATTTCACATTATACTGAAATTTGAACAATTCATATTAGAGATTAGAATTCGAGCAAAGTATTTTTAAAGTAGATATCATTGTTCTTATTTTGTCACCGGTGACAGTAGAACAAGCCCTTTGTATACATTTATCATCCATTCCTTTGGATCTTGTGATGAAATGTTCAGAACGACAGTCGTAGGTCCAATCTTGAATGGTCATGGTACAAGGTCAGACTAATCCAATAAGGTATCTTTTTTAACTTGAGTTTACATTTATTATGTTACAAATATCCAAATATTCAAATGAAAGCATCGCTATTCTATCTTCTACTAGAATTTTCTTAGGCAAACAGATAATCGGGTTATCGGTTACAATTTGTCCATATTTCCACTAAGCCCTCCATAAGTAATCCTCTTTGGCCATATTAGAGACACAATGGCCCCATTCGACAGACGATGATGGCCCAACAAGACGAACAAAAAAAGGAAAAAGACGTTAAAGAGAGGAAAGTGGGTGGCCTATCACCTTAAAGCGGATCTTTCTTGTGAACACAAGTCACGCGAGGATGGATTTCAAAAATCGGATGGGGATGGCCTAACAACACGTTAGCATCTTCAAGTCCACCATTACCTTAACGCACGCACCATAACCGACAAGGTTCAACCAATGCCACTCTCTAGTCTCCACAGTCCACCCTATGTAGAAGGCAAAACCTTCAATGATGTAAAATTGGAGATATTTTTATCTTAGATCTTAAACATGCATATGACTGGACCTATAAAATAAGCTTAATGATATTTTAACAATAGCACGTACTTACTATTATACATGCATACAGATCAGATCTTCTTGTTTTCATTTTTTATACTAAAGTGTGCTTTTCATATATAAAGCAAGAGTAGCACCCACTTTTCATATATAAGAAATGCTTTATTCACCCATATATGGGTGGAGACACATCTTGCACCATAGAATGAGATCTAGATAATCTCATTTCTTATACATACATTCATCGATCTCTAATTAACACTCTGGCATGCTATCATGCCAAATTGAAAGATAGGAAGAAAGTTAGACATCGACTTAATACTACTTTTTTATATGGGTACGATACAACTTGCTCTTCAACATACTAGATTAATAAATAAGAATTAAGTTATAATTATTTAAATCTCATGAATTGTGGCATTATATGATTAAAAAATTATCCTTTCAATGAGATAAACTCATAATACTTATATTCTTGTTTTGAAAATTATTATTATTATTTAAATTTCATAAATTGTGGTATGATATGGTACAACATTTATCCTTTCATTGAGAGAAATCTCTATGGACAACTTAGGAAGATAGTCTTAGGGAGATAGTCCTATTGATTGTAGCTATTGAGACAGTCGAGTAAAGTGGATTTCTAACCTTCGCGGTGAGTCACTGCTTGCAGGGAGCCCCCAATCTTACCCTATAGAGAAGGCTTGTGTCTTGAGTAGGAGATTGTTGAGTTATATCTTTAATTGTTCTCTTTCGTTTTAATGAGAACAAAATTTTGAGTATTTATTTTGATGATAACAAAACTTTTAATATGTCAGTAATCACTAAGTTCTTATGTATGCTAATTGTTTGATTCAGATAGGAGGAGAATGTTGATTTTAACTGTTTCTCATATCCTTTGGTAATAACTCACTAACATTATGAGCTTGCTATAAGGTTGATTAAATTGGTTAGACTCTAATCTTATACTTTGCCTAAACTCTATAGTTCTAGGACTTAGTCGATTTCAGCAAATGTTTAATCATTTCGATTAAAGATTAACTGAAGCTTCAATTAGGTGTCTATTGTTAATCGATTAACAGTTTAAGTGCTGGCTACAATATCGTTAATCGATCGATTACTGGCATGTCTTCTCTTCTATAATCGCTATCACGATCGCTTAGCTAATCACTTCGATTATTGTCAAAACGTTAATTGATTACACAATCGTGAACCGAATTAATTATTGACTTGGCTATCCTATCGATTAACATTATATTTTTCAGTCTACATATTGATTATCGTTATAATTTTCAGTCTTTGATTACTCATATGATTCAACTCGATTATAGTGTAATCTTTAATTGATTTACAACATGTGCTTAACTTCATTTTCTCTTGACTGTTTAATTGATTAGATTTGTGTTCTCTAATTGATTATCTATTTATCTCGCTAATCGATTTTCTTTAAGTTTTGACTTAAATTAGTTTTATTCCTAAATAGATTAACTAGTTACTTCTTTAATCGGTTTGCTGACTGATTGTAATTTCAATTACTATTATATGGCTAATTGATTACCTGTTTATTCTTAATCGATTCTAAGTCTCTTTTATAACTTAGATTGTCTACTAAATCGATTAAACATCTAATCGACTGACAAGCAGTCTCTGTGTGTATATGTATGTTTCACCCACTTAGTGATCAATCGATTAGATGTGCTGATTTTTGAATGTTTAACAATCATTCTTCAAATCGATTCAATACCTTTTCGTTTGAATTGATTTGTTCTTTTATTTCATAGCGAATAACAACTAAACTTGTAAGTAATTAGCTAAAAAAAGTAATTATCAATTATTGGATCCATTATCTATTGAATTCATAATTGATCTTCTGATTCCTCAATATATAAGAAATTGGAACATTGTTTATTCTTCTACCTCTAAAACGCAGATACACCTGTAATGTTGTAATCTAATTTTTGTAGACTTTTTGCACTCACTTGTCCTCTGGTTAGTACATTAGATGAGATCTTTCTTATCTTTGGTATATCTGTAGAGTAGGTAGAGTTACATGAGCCAATCTTAAGAAATGAAAAGACTATAAGGCTCAGTTTTTAGAACACATTAACATGCAATCTATCTGAAGATCTCTCTCAAACTGAACTAAGGTAAGTTACTACTAAGTTTGAATTGTTTACGTCAATTTAGGATAGTTAACGTTAAGACACAACTTGATTAATGTTAGACTCAATCAAGGACCATAGGACTTAATAGAAAGAAACTAGAATTAACGGAATGTTTAACTCAAAAATGAAATATAAAAGTAAGACATGTGTTGGGATCCAGGTGGGACGCGAAGAACGCAGCAAAAACACAGAACAAAAATATCCCAACCGATGCCCGCTGATCCGATTCGGAACGAAAACTAAAACCGAAAAATCGGGTCGTAATCTGATTACCGTGCGCGGATTCGAATCTGCTTCCATCTCGGTTCCGTCGAAGCGATGCCGCGAGCCGCACAAGCGTTCGGCCTCTAGCGATATCCACGCGATCCTCCGCGGTGGTTCGTCCTGGCTCCCTCGTCTGTATCAGCTCGCTCGCTGAAGATCCGTCACCGCAACGATGTTCGGAAACCCGCGGACGGGAATTCCCGATTTTCGGGAATTGCACGTGGCGGAGACGGAGACTGTTTCGGCCCCTCGAACGGGGCGCCTAGAGGATGAGGAGAGAGAAAGGGGGGACGACCAGTATGGGGAAACCCTGGAGCTTGGCCCAGGGTTTCTCAACAGCGCGTATATATATTAAGTTGGCGCGACCTTTCACAAAAGTCCCCGAGTCAATATAAATTCCACTTATGTACCACCGACTGAGAATCTTATTGCGTGTGACCCTCTAGGCCCATTTACCAGTCCGATTTTTAACCCGTTAAGTCCAATAACTAGTTATTGACTTATTGTAATTAATTAATATCTAGATATTAACTAATTACTTAGCCGAATTAACATCGCATGTAAATTCGGTCGGACTTCTGATCAAGTTGGGTGCCAAGCAACACCGCATGATCCCGGAAGGCAATGGGGTTCAGCAACCCACTCATGGAACCTGTCCGTCCACAGTTACCACGTGGCTATAATCCTTCATTCGTACAATGCTCTCGAGTTAACCTAGGGTATGGTCAACTGTCAAACTTTAGATGGTCAACTCACTTGAATCAGACTCCGTTGTACAATATCTGAAAACATCTTTTCTGATATTGTTTCTGCTATGGCCAGAGACTCCTGCGTATCTATTCTAGAGCATTCTCTCTCCAGTTACCTGAGAGCGAACGATCCTTTATTGAACACACAATCACCTTCGAAGGTCTTCCGCTGGATCCGATTCTTGACTATTAGAGATCCCGTGGATAGGGATTCGTAGGTCAAGGTCAAAGTCCAGAAGTCCACCGACAAGGTGTCTTTGGTGTCTCAAGTCCAAAGATCAACCACGCCACTGTGACGATGAATCAAGCCGATTGACAGTCAAGTAAATTATCATTCGGCGATTCAAGTCTAATCAGTTCAGTGAACTCATTCCCCAATGAGCACCTACAGGTTCACCATTTTGCCTCCACACAAGTAACTAACGAGATCAGTCACCCTCATCATATAAGCTGGAATAACATGTACTAGTCTTACCGGATGTTTGATGTCATTCTCAAACATCCTACGACTAGGAACAATTGAGAATATGTGTTTATAAGTCATCAGTCTCATTATTATGATCTCATCATAATCCAATGACTATTGCACACATTTATGGACTTCATTATGCGCAGTTACAAATATGCCAATCTACATAATGAATTTAATGCCATTGATTAGTGAACCAGATTGAAATAGGTGCCTTATGATTGGTTTAGAGGACACCTATATCCATCAATCTCCCACTTGGACTCAAGCCAATCACCTTCGCATTTGATCTCCATCAAATCTAGGTGATGCTCACATAAAGTCTGCGGCTAAGACTTGGTCAGAGATCTGATAAATTGTCTAAAGATGGAATATTTTCTATTACGTTATTTCTTTTTTATCCTTTGTCTCTGAACTTGTGAAGAAGCCTCAGAATATTTTGCAACTTCTGAAGAGACTATGGCTCGATCACACAATTGATCGCTTCCACTGTTGTCCTACAACAACAGGACTTTATCAGAGACCTTTAGAACTACATCTAGTTCAGAGATGAACTTTTTCATCTATACTGTTCTAATAACAATATCACTTGTTTATGTCGTCACCTTAATATCGAGTTCTGGATTGGAACCTTTCAAATCTATTTCTTTCTTCTAGAAGGTTGAATCTATTATTTGACTTGAAATTTAAGTCAGTGTGACCTCATAATTTCAAATCATCCTCTCCATATACATGAGTGCATCTTTAGTACTTTTCAAGTGCTTAGTGATGCGTTTCACTCTTGTATCCTTTAATAACAATATCCTTTGTATACATTTATCATCCATTCCTTTGGATCTTGTGATGAAATGTTCAGAACGACAGTCGTAGGTCCAATCTTGAATGGTCATGGTACAAGGTCAGACTAATCCAATAAGGTATCTTTTTTAACCTGAGTTTACATTTATTATGTTACAAATATCCAAATATTCAAATGAAAGCATCGCTATTCTATCTTCTACTAGAATTTTCTTAGGCAAACAGATAATCGGGTTATCGGTTACAATTTGTCCATATTTCCACTAAGCCCTCCATAAGTAATCCTCTTTGGCCATATTAGAGACACAATGGCCCCATTCGACAGACGATGATGGCCCAACAAGACGAACAAAAAAAGGAAAAAGACGTTAAAGAGAGGAAAGTGGGTGGCCTATCACCTTAAAGCGGATCTTTCTTGAGAACACAAGTCACGCGAGGATGGATTTCAAAAATCGGTTGGGGACGGCCCAACAACACGTTAGCGTCTTCAAGTCCACCATCACCTTAACGCACGCACCATAACCGACAAGGTTTAACCAATGCCACTCTCTAGTCTACACAGTCCACCCATGCAGAAGGCAAAACCTTCAATGGTGTAAACTTGGAGATATTTTTATCTTATATCTTAAATACGATTGGACCTATGAAATAAGTTTAATGATATTTTCACAATAGCACATAGTTAGTATTATACATACATACAGATCAGATTTTCTTGTTCTTGTTCTTGTTCTCTATACTAAAGTGTGCTTTTCGTATATAAAGCAAGAATAGATGTGATCATACACTTACTTTTTTTCGTGAAATGATTTATTCACTCTTATCCATATATGGGCGGAGACACATCTAGTGTAACGACCCGTCACCTTATAATCGGAGATCCGATTACTAAATGGGTACCGAATCATTAAAAATTAGAGCCAAGTTAGGATCTCGATAAGTTTGAGAAATAAATGATAAACTAAGTTAAACATTTCACATCACATCGAATTGTAAAGGAAACGTAAGAATTAAAAATTATTATAATTCGACTCGACTCAGCAAATAATTACATATTCCAATTGAAAAATAATAATTAAGCGTACAGGTTTGAAAGAAAACTAACAACTACATCGAAACATATCTCGGAATAGTGGCTGCTAGCGTGCAACCCGAGACAACACCCTCCACGCTACGTCTGCTTGAAATCCTTACCTGAAAACCGCAGGAGTGAGTCTCATCGAAATAGACTCAGTAAAGATCCTCTGATCCCCACCACCCATTCACACACCCACAAGTGCAGCAACACAAATATAGGTAATTAAATAAGTAAAACAGTAAACACAACTCCCAAAGATTCTCAAATTCCGATATAAAACACAAGCATTTGTAAATGCAACATGCACAACTCTAAAACCACTCTAGTACGGAGTCCACAACCAGCGTCTCGGCTAAACACACAAACTACGCAGCCGAATGCGGAAAACACCGACTCGCTGGGACCAAACAACAACTCCTTGGATAGCGCGCTGGCTACTCCGGCCTATCTAGCTCGAGGTAGTTTTGCTTCCCTCAACACGAGTGACACTCTGAATGTACCACTCCCACACCGGTATTAGTTATACTCCGGGGTACACTAGGTGATCCTCTCTCTCTAGGCGTCACCCCACCACTCCCGCACTGGCGCCGTGTCATTCCCACACCGACACATGGTGCCTAAACGCTAACAACTGTCACTCTAGGTCCACGGTCGCATAAAACACAATATAGTGCGGTCTGATCACGTAGAAATTCTCGTCATCGAAGTAGGTTTTCAAGCATATATTTAACCAAACTATCTAATAATGTAAACACATGTTAATTGCATGAATTAATGAGGTTCTGTCTTGAATCGCGTCGCCCGTGGCCGATGTCATACAAGATCCATAAACTGGTTCATACGTAAACTGGTCTTGGGAGATGGGCCTAAATAGCGTCGTCCTGGTTGATGTCATTCAAATGGCGTCACCTGGTCGCGACGTCATTTACCATCCGAAAACCGAACTGCCCTCTGGCATCTGGGCCTAAATCGCGTCATCCGTAGTCGACACCATTTGCAAATGGCGTCGCCTTGGCTCAACGGCATTTAGCGCCGGAAGCAAGATTTTCCTGCAGCCTTCCCTGAGCCATAAAATGAGATTTCCTGCTCCCTAAACCGCCCCAAAACACTCGAAATAGAGAAGGAGGAAAAGGATCCAAATAACCATTTTAAAACTCATTGTTTCCCATTTCATAAAACAAGCATTTCCACCGAAAAACCCCCTAAAACATGTTTCAAAGTAGAAAAAATATGGTTTTAAGCAAAACATTGCGAGGATTATCACCCTACCGGTTACTTGAACTCTTCTTAACTCCAAGCCGTCGGTCCTCAACACCGCAAGCCGTTGCCGGTGCCACCATGGATGCCATTACTCCACCAGGACGTCGGCCGCCGTCCGGAGAGCAATGTGCCATGGAGGAGATGGTGGTGGTAGTGGTGAGGGCTAGGAGGTTAATGGAGTTGAGGAAAAGGGAGGAATGGGGAGAGGAAATCAAGGGGAAGGGGGAATGGATGGATCGGAGAGAATGAGAGAAATGAGGAAAATGAGGGAGGGTTCGGAGCGACAACCGAAACTGCGCCAAATCGCGTCGTCCAAGACCGATGCCAATCAAACGACAGCACGGGGTCATATACTAACAGACTCTGAATGACGTCGACCATGCAAGACGCCATTCAGACGATAAGACCGGTGCCATACTCTCGCGGCCCAAAATCGGCCCACGGGCACATTCTAAAAAGTGTCTCCCTAACCTCAGTCCTTACATCTAGCACCATAGAAATAGGCTTAGATAATTTCATTTCGTATACATACATACATCAATGTCTCATTAACATTCTGGCACACTACAATAGCAAATTGAAAGATAACCAGAAAGTTAGACATCTATTTAATACTACTTTTTTTATATTTTTATGATACAACTTGCTCTTGGACATACAAGATTAATGAATGAGAATTAAGCTATAATTATTTAAATCTCATGAATTGTGGCATTATTTGATTAAAAAAGTATCCTTTCAATGAGATAAACTTATAATACTTATATTTTTGTTTTGAAAATTATAATTATTTAAATTTCATAAATTGTGGTATTATATGGTAAAACATTTCTCCTTTCATTGAGAGAAATCTCCATCGACAACTTAGGGAGATAATCCGATTGATTGTAGCTGTCGAGACAAACGAGAGAAGTGGATTTCTAACCTTGGCGGTGAGTCACTACCAGTAGGGAGCTTTTTAGGGGCTCCTTAGGGAATCTGTAAGGATTGAGGTTTCGGATCCGGTTATTGTTGGGATCGCTGTGTCGGGATCCGATCCTAAAACGCAGCGGAATAAAGGAGTTCGGGATCGGATCTGTCCCGTTTCGGTCGTTAAAACTAAACTGGTGTAAACCGAATTTACCTTGCGCGGATTCGAATCCGCGTCCGTTTTCCGGTTCCGTCGGAGCGATGCCGCAAGTCGCGCAGATGCCCGACCTCTAGCGGTATCCACGCGGTTCTCCTCGCGATGGATCGTCCTCGCTTCCTCGCTCGCTGCGGCGCTCGAAGATCCCGTCTGACTGCGCGTGATCCGCCGCGACATGCGGATCCAGAATCCCCGTCGAACGGGAAGTGGAGCAGTTGGGAACGGCACGCCCAGAGGAGAGAGAAAGTGGGAAGAACGAATGACGGCTAGGTCAGGGTTGCTGGCCCCGGACGTAGAATCCGTTCTTTTATAAAAAGTCAGTTTGCGGTTTTTCACAAAAACCCAGACTTATCCGAAATCCTGTCGGATTATCCATCGACTTGAAAACCATTTGCGTGTGACCCTCTAGGCCCAAATACCAGTCCAGTTAATAGCCCATTAAGTCCAGTAACCCTTTACTGACCCACTGTATTAATTAATATCCTTATATTCAATTAATCAGCCGAATTTAATGTCCCACAATAAATTCGGACGGACTGCCGATCACGTTGGATGCCAAGCAACATCGCGTGATCCTGGATGGCACTGGGGTTATCGCAACCATCTATTGGAACCTTTCTGTCATCGGTTAGCGCGCGGATATAATCCTTCATCCGTACAATGTTCCCGAATCGACTTAGGGCATGGTTTACTGTTAAACCCTATTTGGTCGATTCACTTGAATCAGATGCTGCTATTCTGAATCCGATAACTCCTTATCGATTACAGAGTCCGCCCTGGCCAGGGACTTTAAGCGCATCATTCCCGGAACATTCTCTCTCATACAACCGAGAGCGGATGATCCCGTATTGAACACACAATTACCTTCGAGGGCATCTCCCTGAACCCGATCGCTTAACTTATTGATATCCCATGGTTAGGGATTCGTTTGTCAAGGTCAAAGCTCAGAAACCTACCAACAAGGTATCCTTGGAGTCTCAGGTCCAAGGATCATCCACGCAACCGTGACAATTGAATCGAGCTGGTTAACAGTGAGGTGATTACCATCCAGCGATTCATAGTCGGATCAGTTCAGTGAACTCATTCACCAATGAGCACCTATAGGTTCAGCATAGTGTCTCCACACAAGTGACTTATGGGATCAGTCACCCTCATCATATGAGCTGAAGTAACCTATACTAGTCTATCCGGATGTTCGATGTCCTATCTCAAACATCCTATGACTAGGAACAATTAAGAACATGTGTTTATAAGTCTTCGGTCCCGTAATTATGATCTCATCATAATCCAAAGACTATTGCACATGTTCATGGACTTCATCGTGATACGATAAACACAGATCGAATTAATTACACACAATGAATTATTGCCATTTATTAATAATCTGAATATGTACACAGTATCGGATTGGCTTTGAGACCATCTAATACTAACAATCTCCCACTTGGGCTAAAGCCAATCACTTTTATACAGAATACCCATATTCTCTAAGTGACGCTCAAAAACATTTTGAGACAAAGGCTTTGTAAGTGGATCTGCTATGTTGTCGGCTGAGGGAACTCTTTCCACCACGACATCTCCTCGAGCTATAATCTCTCTGATCAGATGAAAGCGCCGCAGAATGTGCTTCGACTTCTGATGAGACCTCGGCTCTTTCGCTTGAGCAATCGCCCCATTGTTGTCACACAGCAGTGGGGCGGGACCAGATATGCTTTCCACCACACCAAGATCGCTGATGAATTTCTTCATCCACACAGCTTCCTTGGCGGCTTCAGCAGCAGCAATATACTCGGCTTCTGTTGTCGAATCAGCAGTGGTTTCCTGCTTGGAACTTTTCCAGCTCACTGCTCCCCCGTTGAGTGTGAAAATAAAACCTGATGTTGACTTGCTGTCGTCAGGATCAGACTGAAAACTCGAGTCAGTATATCCTTGCAGCTTTAAGTCTCCTCCTCCATAGACTAGAAATAGATCCTTAGTCCTTCTCAAGTACTTAAGGATGCATTTCACAGCCTTCCAGTGTTCATCACCTGGATCTGCCTGATGTCTGCTCGTAACACTTAGAGCATATGCTACATCAGGTCTGGTACATAGCATGGCATACATGATGGACCCTATGGCAGAAGCATAAGGGACTTTATCCATCACTGCCCTCTCTTCAGGTGTCTTGGGAGACTGACCTTTAGAGAGTAAAATTCCATGTCTCATCGGTATGAGACCTCTCTTTGAATTTTCCATGCCAAACATTTTGACAATGGTTTCTATGTACATGGATTGGGTTAAAGCCAGCATCTTCTTTGATCTATCTCTATAGATCCGTATTCCCAATACGTAAGATGCTTCTCCCAAATCCTTCATGGAGAAGTTCTTTGACAGCCATATCTTTACTGATGACATCATTCCTACATCATTCCCAATGAGTAGGATGTCGTCAACGTAAAGAACCAAAATTGTGATTGCACTCCCACTATTTTTCTTGTATACACATGGCTCATCTTCATTCTTAATGAAGCCATAAGATTTGATCGCCTCATCAAATCTTATGTTCCAGCTTCGGGATGCTTGCTTCAGTCCATAAATGGACCTCTGCAACTTGCATACCATGTCTGGAGATTCTTTGGATGTGAATCCTTCTGGTTGTATCATATACACCTCCTCCTCAAGGTTTCCATTGAGGAAGGCAGTCTTCACATCCATCTGCCAGATTTCATAATCATGGTAGGCAGCAATGGCGAGAAGAATTCTAATAGACTTAATCATAGCAACGGGCGAAAAAGTTTCGTCATAGTCAACACCTTGTCTTTGACGATAGCCTTTTGCCACTAATCTTGCTTTATAAGTCTCAATACGTCCATCTGCACCGATCTTTCTTTTAAAGATCCATTTGCAGCCGATAGGTACTATATCATCGGGCAAATCCACCAAGTTCCAAACTTGGTTGATGTACATGGACTGTATTTCAGAATTCATGGCTTCCCGCCATTTCCCGGCCTCTGGACTTTCAATGGCCTCCTGGTAAGTCTTAGGATCATCATCCTCATTATAGAGTATCCTAGAACCATCCAAATTAATATGTCCCACATATCTTTCTGGCGGTTTAGGTACTCTTTCAGACCTACGAGGTTCCTGTGTATCAATTTGAACAGGTTCAGAAACTGATGGTTCATCTAATGAACCATTGCCAGTTTGTGAGTCTGGAACTTCTTCCAGAATTACTTTACTCCCACTGTCCTTCTGGAGAATATAATCTTCTTCCAAAAAGACAGCTCTCCTGGCCACAAACACCTTTTGTTCGCCAGGATGATAGAAGTAATATCCATAAGTTTCCTTTGGATATCCCACAAATCTGCATTTGTCAGTTCTGGATTCCAGCTTATCTGCGTCATGTCTTTTAACATGAGCAGGACATCCCCAGACTTTAACATGTTTAAGGTCTGGTTTCCTTCCATTCTATATCTCATATGGAGTGGTCTCAACAGATTTGCTGGGTACCTTGTTCAGGATATACATAGCCGAACTAAGTGCATATCCCCATAAGGACACTGGTAATTTGGACATGCTCATCATGGATCGCACCATTTCCATTAATGTGCGATTTCTCCTTTCTGATACACCATTCATCTGAGGTGTATAAGGAGGTGTAAGCTGAGAAAGGATACCATTATCCTTTAAGTATTTAATGAACTCAGTACTCAAGTATTCACCACCCCGATCAGATCGGATGGTTTTTATACTCTTTCCTATTTGTTTTTCTACTTCATTCTTAAATTCTCTGAATTTCTCAAAGGCTTCAGATTTATACTTCAATAAGTATACATATCCAAACCTTGAGTAATCATCAGTGAATGTAATGAAGTATGAGAAACCACCAATGGCTTGGGTTGACATAGGACCACATACATCTGAATGTATTAGTTCTAATATGCCTTTGGCTCGTTATCCAGTTCCACTAAATGGAGACTTAGTCATTTTACCCATTAAACATGACTCACAGGTTGCATATGATTCATAATCAAATGGATCCAAATATCCATCTTTATGCAACCTTTGGAGTCTGTTTTCACCAATGTGTCCAAGCCTACAATGCCACAAGTAGGCTTTGTTCATTTCATACTTACTTCTCTTAATCGAAGAACCGATATGTAAATTATCATGAGACACATTCAATAGATACAATCCATTGGACAAAATAGCAGAAGCTATTAATTTATTTCTGAAATAAATTGAACAACTATTGTTCCCAAAATTTAAATTGTATCCAATTCTATCTAAACATGAAATAGAAATGATGTTCCTTATTATGCTAGGTACATAATAACATTCATCTAATATAAATGTGTCTCCGGATGGTAGCTTGAGCTTCACTGTCGCCACAGCGATCGCCGCAACTCTTGCGCCGTTACCTAGTCTCAGCTCCACCTTGCCGGTCCTCAGCTTACGCCTTCTTATCAGTGCCTGAAGCGTCCTGCTGCTTCACAGTTCCTTGAGCCTTGTCCTTGAGGTATTCCTTGCAATTCCTCTTCCAATGCCCTTTCTGGTGACAGTAGAAGCAATCACCTTTCTCAGCACTTTTACCCTTGTCTTTCTTGGTGACCTTTGCCTTTCTCTGAACCTTATTCTTATTCTTTCGAAAAGCTTGGACTGCAAGTCTTTTCCTGTTGGTCTTACCAACCATTAGGACTTGGGGTTTATCCTTCACAAGGTTCCCCTCAGCAGTCTTTAACATGTTCAGCAGTTCAGCTAAGGTGGCCTGGATCTTGTTCATGTTGAAATTGACAATGAACTGAGCATATGAAGGTGGAAGTGAAGACAACACAAGGTCTGTGTGCATCTCCTTGGGAAGTGTAACCCCAAGAGCATCCAGCCTCTCCACCCATTCAATCATCTTCAGCACGTGATTCTGTACTGAAGTTCCCTCTGCCATCTGAGCCTTGAACAGATTCTTCGATATCTCATATCGTTCGATTCTGCTCTGCTCACCAAAGAGCTCCTTCAAATGGAGCATGATGGATCTAGCATCCATCTCTTCATGTTGCCTCTGCAACTCATTGCTCATAGAGGCTAACATATAGCATTGGGCCATGGTGGAATCCTCCTTCCATTTTTCATACGCTATCATTTCCTCCTCTGGAGCATCTAATGCTGGTTCAGCAGGAGGTTGAGTATCCAAGACGTAGGCAATCTGCTCAGACCTGAGGACTATCTTCAGGTTTCTGAGCCAGTCTGAGTAATTGGTGCCTGTCAAACGGTTGGCATCAAGTATGCCTCGCAACGGGTTATGATGCGACATTCTCGCCTACAGGAGATAATCAATTGATAATTAGCAGATATTCAGATTATCTAAAACAAGATATGGTCTTTTATTATCTAGTTTTATTCCCACTAATTTTCGACGGACTGTATAACCTTCAGATATACAGAACGGGAGACGCCGACTGTCTCCTAGTGGGGATCAGAATCTCCAAGCATCACAGTATGACCTCGGGTAAACACATAGTATCATACTGCTATCTCAGAGCAATCATCTCATGATAATTGCAACTCCTTGCAATATCCGATCGTACTTCGGCTCCCAAGTTTAATGGTCCCGGGTAAACACAGTAGACCATTATCCCCGGTCTAAGCTTTACCATCAATACGTGACAGAGTAAAGTAGAAACATAGTTCCCGGGTAAACACGTGGATGACTATATCGTTCCTCTACTCTTATCCAAAGGCATCTAATGCCATGATCAACAGTCCTCTCATCAGTTAATGACAGACCTCGGGTAAACACATAGTATCTGCCACCACCGAATTAAGTTCTATCAATCATATTGATGGAGAGCCACGCGGTACATTCTCAATGACTCGCGCTACGGCTTAGAGTTTGTAACGAAGGTTTTACTTATTTAATTTGGTCTCATCCTAGGTGATAGTATTAAATATATCGAATATATTTATTAATACTAATAACCTAGCAAATATAAAGCACACGCATCACATACATGTCATTAGTGTGGTCATGGACGGCACTGCGGTTTGACTTGAGCCAGACAGTCAAACGCACACATTCACACAATATAACATCTTATATCATGAGTCTGCAAACCCATGAATGCAATGAACTCCTTCATTTTCATCTGGTCAGCAGTTGTGGATCATCCTCGCTCCGCGCGCATCCGCCTCGATCAAATTACATCGTAATTCTCAATTACATGATAATTTAAATGAGGAAGCCTTATGGCGATTACATCGAGGTGGAAGATAGAAGTACAATGGAATATGAGAGGGAGAGGTTCGCAGACCTCTATTTATTAATACACAATAAACCACACAATCACATTCCACATCCACAATTAATGCTCGTCCATGACCACCATGTGTTTTATTAAACAAACCACACATGAATTGCGCATCAAATGGCTAAATAAAATTTTCGAAAATAACTTATAATTTTGGTTTCATAAAACCAGGGACCAATCAAAATTGGATTTAGGATTTTCGAAAACTTTAGTATTTATTTCAAGCATGCTAATTTAAATCTAATTTAAACAAGCAAATAAATGCACATCAATAAATGCACATAAACTCTAATTTGACAAGATTGTAACATTCCATGCAGATAAGATTAACTGGCATTAAATTATAAATTTAACAATTAAATTTATTCCCCAATTATTTCCTTTAATCTAACAAGTAGATTGAATTAACAACAACTTGTTAATTACTATTTTAATCCATATTAATCTAATTATTGGACCATAAAATTAAAAAACAGATCTCAATCTTATTGTAAAATTTCATTACAAATGAAAATTAAATTCTGTTTTTAATTTGGAACAAAAACATATTAATTAAGGATTAAAAACAAAAACAAAAAAAAATAAAGGGGAAAGGGGGCAGCGGTCCAATGGACCGGACCGGACCGGGGCCGAACCCAGCCGGTCCCTGGCTCGGACCCAGGTCCGCCCACAAGGGCGCGGACCTGGTCCGGGTCCATGGCCGACTGGCTCGGACCCGGGGGCCCGGCCAGGCCCGTCGGGCCCACCCCCCCCACCCGAGCGCAGCTAGGAAACCCTAGCTGCGCGCAGGGTGGGGGGCGGCGGCTCCCTGCCGCCGGCAACCTGCCCCGCAGGTGCCGGCCGGCAGGGCCCCGGCCGTGGGGCGGTCTCCGGTGCCCGGAGGCACCGGTGCCGTCGCCGGCAACCCCTGGTTGCCGGCGGGGAGCTTCCAAAACCCCCCCCCCGAAATCCGTTTTCTGCAAAAAAAATTAGGAACCCCATATCTTTGAAAAATAAAAATAAATCTAGGGGTTTATGATCCTCCCGGTCATGATGCAAGATCAGAATCTCGATCCACGACCCCATGGAAGGAATCCCATGCTCCATCGAGCCCTTCCCAACGCTTGGGATGCCCGTGAACAAACCGATACGAGTAGTTCTTCGTCCGGCGAAGAACACACACGAAAATTGCAGAAAAATAAAATTTTAATGCTTACAGTTTCTCTTAAACTTGCTGTGTTCATCTCATGAACGCATCATATGCATGGAATCAATTACAAAATTATCAAAAAGAGATCGAAACGGCGAAAACACAGTGGAACCTGGCTCTGATACCACTGTTGGGATCGCTGTGTCGGGATCCGATCCTAAAACGCAGCGGAATAAAGGAGTTCGGGATCGGATCTGTCCCGTTTCGGTCGTTAAAACTAAACTGGTGTAAACCGAATTTACCTTGCGCGGATTCGAATCCGCGTCCGTTTTCCGGTTCCGTCGGAGCGATGCCGCAAGTCGCGCAGATGCCCGACCTCTAGCGGTATCCACGCGGTTCTCCTCGCGATGGATCGTCCTCGCTTCCTCGCTCGCTGCGGCGCTCGAAGATCCCGTCTGACTGCGCGTGATCCGCCGCGACATGCGGATCCAGAATCCCCGTCGAACGGGAAGTGGAGCAGTTGGGAACGGCACGCCCAGAGGAGAGAGAAAGTGGGAAGAACGAATGACGGCTAGGTCAGGGTTGCTGGCCCCGGACGTAGAATCCGTTCTTTTATAAAAAGTCAGTTTGCGGTTTTTCACAAAAACCCAGACTTATCCGAAATCCTGTCGGATTATCCATCGACTTGAAAACCATTTGCGTGTGACCCTCTAGGCCCAAATACCAGTCCAGTTAATAGCCCATTAAGTCCAGTAACCCTTTACTGACCCACTGTATTAATTAATATCCTTATATTCAATTAATCAGCCGAATTTAATGTCCCACAATAAATTCGGACGGACTGCCGATCACGTTGGATGCCAAGCAACATCGCGTGATCCTGGATGGCACTGGGGTTATCGCAACCCTCTATTGGAACCTTTCTGTCATCGGTTAGCGCGCGGATATAATCCTTCATCCGTACAATGTTCCCGAATCGGCTTAGGGCATGGTTTACTGTTAAACCCTATTTGGTCGATTCACTTGAATCAGATGCTGCTATTCTGAATCCGATAACTCCTTATCGATTACAGAGTCCGCCCTGGCCAGGGACTTTAAGCGCATCATTCCCGGAACATTCTCTCTCATACAACCGAGAGCGGATGATCCCGTATTGAACACACAATTACCTTCGAGGGCATCTCCCTGAACCCGATCGCTTAACTTATTGATATCCCATGGTTAGGGATTCGTTTGTCAAGGTCAAAGCTCAGAAACCTACCAACAAGGTATCCTTGGAGTCTCAGGTCCAAGGATCATCCACGCAACCGTGACAATTGAATCGAGCTGGTTAACAGTGAGGTGATTACCATCCAGCGATTCATAGTCGGATCAGTTCAGTGAACTCATTCACCAATGAGCACCTATAGGTTCAGCATAGTGTCTCCACACAAGTGACTTATGGGATCAGTCACCCTCATCATATGAGCTGAAGTAACCTATACTAGTCTATCCGGATGTTCGATGTCCTATCTCAAACATCCTATGACTAGGAACAATTAAGAACATGTGTTTATAAGTCTTCGGTCCCGTAATTATGATCTCATCATAATCCAAAGACTATTGCACATGTTCATGGACTTCATCGTGATACGATAAACACAGATCGAATTAATTACACACAATGAATTATTGCCATTTATTAATAATCTGAATATGTACACAGTATCGGATTGGCTTTGAGACCATCTAATACTAACAGTTATCGGGTCAGTTTCGGGGTCGGATCTTTAGTTTGGGTCCTGGTGGGGCTGAGACTTAGTTTCCTTTTCGCGTCGAGCTTGCTCGACGCGGTTCAAACAATGTCCAACAATGTGGACGTGTTTTAGGCTGTGCCACGTGGGCTGGCCCTGGGCCTTGAGAGTACGGCCCCGGTCTTATCGTCTGAATGGCGTCTTGAATGGACGACGCCATTTAGAGTACGACCTTGGTTTGTCAGTGTACGGCTCGGTCTTGTCGTCTGAATGGCGTCTTGAATGGACGACGCCATTTAGAGTACGACCCTGGTTTGTCAGTGTACGGCTCGGTCTTGTCGTCTGAATGACGTCGGACTTGCACGACGCGTTTTACCCAGATTATGTTTGACCCCGCGAACCCTCCCTCCTTTCCCTCATTCTCTCCTTTCTCTTCTCTCTCCTCTCTTCCCTCCGACTCTCCGGCGAACCCTTTCCCCCTCTCCTTCCTTTCCTCTCCCCATTCCTCCTATCCCTCCACTCCATTAACTTACCAACTTCCTTCACTACCACCACCACTTCCTCCGCGACGCACTTCTCTCCGGACGACGGTCGACATCCCGGTGGAGTAGCGGCGTCCACGGCGGTACCGGCGGCGGCGTGTGGCGAGGCGGGTTGGCGGCTTGGAAATAAGAGGAGTTCGAGTAACCGGTAGGGTGACGATCCCCATTGTATTGTGTTTAAAAACCATGTTTTTCCCGCTTAGAGGCATGTTTAGGGGATTCTTGAGGTTAAAACACTAATTGCATGAAATAAGAAATTATGAGTTTTTATGGGTATTTAGGTTCTTCTCCTCCTTTTTCCACTTTTCTTAGTATTTTACACGATTTGAGGGAGGAATTCCCACCCCGTGGATTGGGAGATGGCAGAGGAAGAACCTGTCTGTGAGGGTTAAATGACGTCAGGGGACAGCGACGTCTTTTAGAAAGGCAGCTTCCACCCGTGATGCGATTTAGTCCAAATAACAAACTCTGTCTCCGGACTGATGAGCGTCTAGGGACAGCGACGCCTTTTGAACGGCGACTTGCATGCACGACGCGTTTTAAGTGAAATCACTCCGAAGCCTGTCTCTGTTTCTGTCGTAATCAGGCGACTAGGGACAGCGACGCCTTTCAAAAGGCGGCTACATATGACGACGCATTTTAGGCCATTTTTCGGGGCCAGTTTTTATATAAACCAGTTTAGGAAACTTGAATGACGTCGGCCTTGGGCGACGCGATTCAAGCTAGAATTCTATTAATCACAGCAATTAACACGTATTTACATTGTTAGATAGTTTAGTTAATTGCATGCTTAGAAATATACTCGATGACGATGGGTTCTATGTGATCGGGTCGCACCGTGTTGTGTTTTGTGCGATCGTGGGCCTAGAGTGACAGTTGTTAGCGTTTAGGCACCCTGTGTCAGTGTGGGAGTGACACGGCGCCGGTGTGGGAGTGACGGAGTGACGCCTAGAGAGAAGGTCACTGGTGTACCCCGGGGTATATCTAGTACCGGTATGGGAGTGGTACATTCGGAGTGTTACTCGTGCTGGAAGAAGCAGAACCACCTGGAGCCTGTCAAGCCGGAATAGTCAACGCGCTATCCGAGGGGTTGCTGTTTGGTCTCAGCGGGTCGGTGTTTCCCGCATTCGACCGTGGTTAGCGTGTTTTGCCGAGACGCTGGTTGTGGGCTCCGTGGTAGAATGGTTTCATAATTGTGCATGTTATATTTCGAATGCATGTGTTTTATATCGAATCTAGGAATTGTGTTTACTGCTTTACTTGCTTAAATTATCTTTAATTGTGTTGCTACACTTGTGGGTGCGTGAGTGGGCGGTGGGGATCGAAGGATCCCTACTGAGTCTTTTCGATGAGACTCATCCCTGCGGTTTTCATGTGAGGATTCTAGGTAGGCGTAGCGAGGAGAGTGCTGTCTTGGGTTGCGCGCCAACAGCCGTTGTTCCGGGGTATGCCCCGATATAGTTGTTATTTTATTTTTTGGCCTATATGCTTAATTATTTCTTTTCAGTTGGAGTATGTAATTATTTGCTGAGTCGAGTCTCATTGTAATAATTTTTAATTCTTGCACTTCCTTTTCGATTCAATGCGATGTGAATGTTTAGCTTAATTTATTATTTATTTCTCAGACTTATCTAGATCCTAGTTTGACTCCAAATTAATGATTTGGTACCCATTTAGTAATCAGATCCCCGATTATAGGGTGGCGGGTCATTACAGTTGGTATCAGAGCCTTCGGTCTGGTAAATAAACGAATAAGTAAGTTAAATATTGTAATTTTGGCAAACAATTACATTATCCTATACAGGCACGACGGTAGTGTAGGTTTTAGGATTCTAATTAGAACTTTTTGATTTTTGTGATTGTAGGAGATTAGATGGCTCCTAGGAAGAGGATGCCAGTTATTAGAGAGCGGGGAGTGTTGGGATTTTTCGGTTTCTCCGGATCGCTCACGCAGCGGAAAAACAAAATTATTTACAGCGATCCGTTCCCGTTTCGGAATCTAAAATACGATAATCGGATTATCGAAGTTCTCATCGTGTGCGGATTCGAATCCGCAACCGTTCGGTTCCGTCGGTGCGACACCGCAAGCCGGGCAAGCGCCCGGCCTCTAGCGAAGTCCACGCGATCCTCCCCGCGACGGATATCCTCGAGTTCCTCGTTCTTCGCAGCCCACGAAGCCTCCGCCGGTCGCCGCAATGATCGCCGCAACGTGCGGACGATTTCCCGTCGAACGGGATTCGAAGAAGCGGCGGAGCAGATCTGGATCTGCTTGGACGCCAGAGAAAGACAGAAACTGAGGAGGGGCGGCTAGGGTTAGCAGCAGCTTGGCCTGCTCAGCCCGTTCGCTATGTTTTATACTAACCGCGCGGTTTTTCATAAAAACCCCCGGTTTGTATAAAACCAACTTATTTATCTATCGCCTTGAGAATCATTTGCGTGTGACCCTCTAGGCCCAAGTACCAGTCCAGTTAATGGCCTAATAATCCCAGTGACTCCTCACTGGCTTTATTAATTAATTAATAACCCTTTATTAATCAATTAATCAATCGAATTGATGTCGCACATCGAATTCGACCGGGCCTCCGATCACGTTGGATGCCAAGCAACACCGCGTGAACCCGGAAGGTATTTGGGGTTAAGTAACCCACTCTTGGAACCTTTCCGCCGACAGTTACCGTGTGGATATAATCCTTCATTCGTACAATGCTCTCGAGTCAACTCAGGATATGGCAAGCTGTCAAACCCTAACCGGTCGACTCACTTGGATCGGATGCCGCTGATGAATATCGGAAAACTCCTTTCCCGATATTATCGTCCGCCCTGGCCAGGGACTTTCGCGCATCCTTCCTAGAGCATTCTCTCTCTAAGTACCGAGAGCGAATGATTCCTTATTGACACACAATTCCCTTCGACGGTATTCCGCTGTACCCAATCCTTGGCGTATTAGAATCCCATAGCTAGAGATTCGTAAACCAAGGTCAAAGCATAGAAGTCCACCGCCAAGGTGTCCTTGGTGTCTTAGGTCCGAGGACCATCCACGCAACTGCGACAATAGAATCAAGCTGGTTGACAGTGAGGTACAATACCATCCAGCGATTCAGTCGGATCAGTTCAGTGAACTCATTCTCCAATAAGCACCTACAGATTCGCCTTAGTATCTCCACACAAGTGACTTATGAGATCAGTCACCCTCATCATATGAGCAGGAGTAATCTGTACTAGTCTAACCGGATATCCGATGTCCTTCTCGGATATCCTCCGACTAGGAACGATTAAGAATATGTGTGTTTAAGTGATCAGTCTCATTAGTAGGATCTCATCATAATATGATCACTATAGCACATATTCACGGACTTCATTATGAAACGATAATTAACGCAATTTACACATAATGAATATTATGCCATTATATTAATAAATGAACGAGATTTACATTGTTAGATTGGCTTGTAGGCCACCTAAAACTAACAATCTCCCACTTGGACTAAAGCCAATCACCTTTATACAATAAGTCTATAGACTCTAGGTGACGCTCAAACACAATTTGAGCCAACAACTTTGTCAGTGGATCTGCTACCTGGTCGACGGGTGGAACTCTTTCCACTACTAAATCTCCTCTGGATAATATGAAAGCGCCTCAGAACATCTTTCGATTTCTGATGAGACCACGGCTCTTTCACTTGTGCAATAGTCCCATTGTTGTCACACAACAGCGGAACATGATCAAGGATACCGGGAACTATGTCAAGGTCGGTGATGAACATCTTCAACCACACTATTTCCTTGAAAGCTTCAGCTGCAGCGGTGTGCTCAGCTTTAGTCGTCGAATCTGCAGTGGTTACTTGCTTGGAACTCTTCCAGCACACTGCACCTCCGTTCAAAGCAAACACGAATCCAGATGTAGACTTGCTATCATCTGGATCTGACTGGAAACTCGAGTCAGTAAAGCCTCGCAGTTTCAAGTCACCTCCTCCATAGACAAGAAACATATCCTTAGTTCTTCTCAAGTACTTAAGGATGCATTTCACTGCCTTCCAGTGCTCTTCGCCTGGATCAGCCTGAAATATGCTCGTAATACTTAGAGCAAATGCAACATCAGGCCGTGTACATAACATGGCATACATGATAGATCCTATGACAGAGGCATAGGGTATCCTATCCACGAATGCCCTCTCATCAGGAGTCTTAGGAGACTGCTCCTTTGAGAGAATAATTCCATGGCTCATCGGTATGAAACCTCTCTTGGAATTTTCCATGCCAAACCTTTTGACTATGGTATCTATGTACAAGGATTGGGTCATTCCAAGCATCCTCTTTGATCTATCTCTATAGATCCGTATTCCCAATACGTAGGATGCTTCTCCTAAATCCTTCATGGAGAAGTTTTTCGACAGCTAGATCTTTACTGATGACATCATAGCTACATCATTCCCAATGAGTAGTATGTCATCTACGTAAAGAACTAGAAAAGTGACTGCACTCCCACTAGTCTTCTTGTACACACAAGGCTCATCTTCATTCTTAATGAAGTCATAAGACTTGACTGCCTCGTCAAATCTTATGTTCCAACTCCGGGAAGCCTGCTTCAGTCCATAAATAGACCTCTGAAGCTTGCACACTTTATCTGGAGATTCTTTGGATGTGAAACCTTCTGGTTGTATCATATACACCTCCTCCTCAAGGTTACCATTGAGGAAAGCAGCCTTCACATCCATCTGCTAGATTTCATAATCAAAATGTGCAGCAATGGCGAGGAAAACTTTGATCGACTTTATCATGGCAACTGGTGAGAAAGTCTCGTCATAGTCAATTCCTTATCTTTGACGATATCCCTTTGCCACCAACCTTTCCTTATAAGTGTCGATCCATCCATCAACACCGATCTTTCTCTTAAAGATCCACTTGCAACCGATGGGTACAATACCCTCAGGCAAGTCTTCCAAGTTCCAAACTTGGTTGGTGTACATGGACTGGATTTCTGAGTTCATGGCTTCTCGCCATTTCCCGGCTTCTGGGCCTTCTATGGCCCCCTGGTAGGCTTTAGGATCATCATCCTCATTATATTGTAGCTTAGACTCACCTTCAGCAATATGTCCGACATATCGTTCGGGTAGTCTAGGTACTCTACCAGATCTACGAGGCTCATTTGTATGTACCTGAACAGATTCAGGAACTAATATCTCATTTGATGATAATGTAGCTGTTTAGGGATCTGGAACCTCTTCCAGTACTATTTTACTCCCACTGTCCTCCTGGAGAAGGTATTCATCTTCCAGGAAGACAGCTTTCCTGGCGACAAACACCTTTTGTTCACCAGGATGGAAAAAATAGTATCCAAAGGTTTCCTTTGGATATCCCACAAACCTGCATTTATCAGTTCGTGATTCCAGCTTGTCTGGATCATGCCTCTTTACATGAGCAGGACAACCCCAGACTTTAACATGTTTAAATTCTGGTTTCCTGCCTTTCCATACCTCATATGGAGTAGAGGCCACAGACTTGCTGGGTACTCTGTTCAGTAAGTATGCTGCTGACTCTAGAGCATACCCCCAAAGGGACACTGGTAATCCTGAAAAGCTCATCATGGATCGCACCATGTCCAACAAGGTGCGATTCCTCCTTTCTGATACACCATTCATCTGTGGCGTATATGGAGGGGTTAGCTGAGAAAGGATACCATTATCTTTTAAGAATTGTGTTAAATTAGTACTCAAGTATTCTCTTCCTCGATCTGATCGAAGAGCTTTAATACTCTTTCCTAACTGCTTCTCTACCTCATTCTTGAACGCCTTGAACTTCTCAAACGCTTCCGACTTGTACTTCATTAAGTACACATAGCCGAATCTTGAGAAGTCATCGGTGAACGTGATGAAGTATGAAAAGCCACCTTTGGCTTGGGTGGTGTATACACGCTAATTTTGACGTCATTTCGAGCAAATTTCATATCATATAATAATGCCTCAGAATGGTCTGATATTTAACCATTGATTAATTTTTATTGATCTTTTTAAGTGTCGGGTTAAACAGACATGTTTAAGTTAATTAATTGAATTGATTTTAGCTCAAATTTCAGTTAAAATATGAAGAAGGCTAAAAGACGTCTACCTGTGTGGACGTTATTTAGAGTTTATTCTTATTTTAACGTTTAAATTTGAATTTTAATCAGTTTATTAATTAGCTAAAAGGCGTCGGTGAGCACTGACGCGTTTTAGGTTTCCTAAGCTATTTTAACTTCTCTTCCGGATGTTTATCCTTATCTTAATTAGTATAAAAGACGTCTGCACATGTAGACGCGTTTTAGCTAATAAAGATAAAGATAAGTTTTCCCGGATATTTATCCTTATCTTAATTAATCTGAAAGGCGTCAGCCATGGTGGACGCGTTTTAGGTAATTACAGATAAAGATGAATTAATCAGTATTTATCTGTCGATTAAGAGGGATAAATCTTAGAATTTTCTATGTTAATCCGCGAACGCAGAAAAAGCCTATAAATACCTTACATGTTGAAGAGTTAAAAAAAAAAGGGCTAAGTGTAATCTTGAGTTAATTAAGCGATAGCGAGTTGAAGATCGGAGCAACAACGTTCAAACGCCGAAGCGCTGCTGTTTCCAGAAGTCGGCGTCCGTTCTTCATCCAATTCAAGGCTTCATCAATCGGCATAAGTGTTTCATTTCTGCATTTTCATTTTACATCTTCATTAATCTCTCATTCTTCATCATCACTTTATGCAATACACACACCACAACATAACCTTTTCAAAACCTATTTGATTAAGGGGTTTTAAAAGCCATCCCAACAAGTAAGTTTGCTGTTTAGTTGCATGCTTAAAACCATGATTAATATGGATACTGCTTCTACTTAAATTCTCATCATCATTGTTTCTTCATTTCTTTCTATATTTCTGTGAGCTGCAAAAAGGAGAATTAAAGAGGGAAAACAAGCACAAAGTCAAAAAGATTTCTGGACGATCCTCAAATTCTCAAAACTCCAAATTCAACAGCAAGAACAAAGAACAAAGAACATGTAGGCGATCATACCTCTTTTGAAACTTTTTAATCAAAAGTTTCTGGCGATCACTGCACTTAGTTGCTGTTTTTAATAGGTTTATTTTGCACTAAACAACCTAGATTTTTCATGTTAATCACACGAGCATTTTAAAGCACTCACAGGTGGACATGAGACCACATATATCCGAATGTATTAGTTACAAAGTGTCCTTGGCACGTTCTCCATGTCCACTAAATGGAGATTTTGCCATCTTTCCCATAAGGCAGGATTCGCATGTTGCAAACGATTCGTAATCGAATGCAGTTAAGTAACCATGCTTGTGCAACTTTTGCAACCTGCTTTCGCCAATGTGCCCAAGTCTACAATGCCACATGTAGGCCTGGTTCACACAATTCTTGCTCTTCTTAAGAGCATTATCAATCTGAAGATTGTAATAAGAAACATCTAATAGATATAGACCGTTGACTAAAGATGCTGAAGCTATTGATTTATTACCATGATAAATCGAACAACTTATATTCTCAATAGTCAACCTATATCCTGTCTTGTCCAAACAAGATATTGATATGATGTTCTTTATTATACTAAGAACATAATAACAATATTCTAATAATAAGGTGTCTCCCGATGGAAGCTTGAGGTTTGCTGTCCCAACAGCAATCGCCGCAACTTTTGCGCCGTTTCCGAGCCTCAATTCTACCTCACCTTGTCTCAGCTTGCACTTACTTGTCAGCATCTGCACATCATGACAGATATGAGAAGCACATCCAGTATCCAATACCCAAGATGTGGAATCTCTAACTGACAAGTTGATATCTATCATATAGATATCTGAAGCTTCAGACAGCTTCACTCTTCCATGAGCTTTATCGTGAAGGAACTCCTTGCAGTTCCTCTTCCAGTGATCATACTGCTTATAATAGAAGCAGTCACCCTTCACTACTCTTTTGCCTTTGTCCTTCGATCCTTTTTCGTTAGATATCATCTCTGCTTCGGGGGCATCCAATGCCGATTCAGCAGGAGGATCAGCTCCTGGGACAAAGTTATTGTGCTCAGATCTGAAGACATTCTTTAGGTTTCTGAACCAATCCGAGTAGATCAGGTAAGTCAAAAGGACATCAAGTATGCCACGGAGTGGGTTATTCGACGACATAATTCCCTACAGGAGATAAGTAAAATCTATTTAGCAGATGTTCAATTATTAAAATTTAAAACAAGACATGATCTTTTGTTCAAGTTTAACTCCTACTAATTTTCGACGGACTGTATAACCCTCAGTTATACAGAACGGGAGACGCCGACAGTCTCCTAGTGGGGATCAAAATCTCAATGACTTGCACTACAGCCTTATGGATAGCACAACAAACTGTAATACAATCCGAGAGCACCCAACTCATGGGACTTGCAACTCCTTGCAATATCTGATCGTGGCTTCGGTTCCCAGAGATTTAATGGCCTTGTGGATAGCACAACAAACCATTAATTCTGGTCTAAGCTAACCATCGTTACGCGACGAGCATAGATTTGCATGCAGCCATTGTGGATAGCACAACAAAGCTACATGGTTCCTCTACCCCGATCTATAGGCATCTAATGCCATAGCCACAGTTTCTCCTCCCAATTAAGCAGGCCTTGTGGATAGCACAACAAACCTGCCTAAAGTGATTTGAATCCTATGACTATAACGATGGTGGACCACGCGGTAAGTTCTCAACTACTCGCGTTATGGCTTAGAGTTTATCTGAAGGTATTTGGATAACTTTTATCTTGGTCTCTCCTAGGTGATAGTATATATATATATCGTATATATTTACTAAATACTATGACCTGCTTTGATTCATAATCAAAAGGAAATAATGCATCTCATACATGTCATTAGTGTGTTCATGGATAACACAGTGGGTTTGACTGGAGCCAACAGTCAAATGCACACACAATCTAATTATAATATTTACATTGGATACTCTGCAATCACATAGGCAGGAGATCTCCATCTGTACGCCTTCCTGGTTGCAGTTTTGGATCGTCCTCGCTCCTTCCTCGGTTGCCTCGATCATATTACATTTAAATTCTAAAATTTATAAGTAAATTGAAGAAGGCCTTATGGCGAAGACAAGAGAGAGAGGGAGGTAGAAATACATCGGAGTATGAGAGAGAGAGGTGCGCAGACCTCTATTTATTAACAATTAATAAACATCATGTAGGTGCTGAAAATGCTCGTGTGATTAATGTGAAAAACTATGTTGTTTAGTGTAAACTAACCTATTAAAAAAAAACAACTAAAGTGCAGTGATCGCCAGAAACTTTTAACTAAAAAGTTTCAAAAGAAGTACTGATCGCTTACCTGTTTGAACGCGGAAGAATGAATCCTTGGTTCCCCTCCTTCAGCCGGCTGAAGAAAGAGAGCCCTTTCTTTGTTCTTTTTGTTCTTGCTGTTGAGGTTGAAGTTGAGGATCGTCCAGAAGCTCTTCTGGCTTTGTGCTTGATTTCCCTCTTTTGATCTTTATGCCCAGTTGTTGTTGAGTGCAGCAGAGATAGAAACAGAAAAATGGAAATGAAGAAACACTGGTGATAATTTTAAATGGAAGTAATATCAAAGTTAACCATGATTAGAAACATGTTTAAACAGCAACTCACTTGTTTAAATGGCTTTGAAACCCCTTTAAAAACAAATGGGTTTTGGAAAATTAAGGGCGTGGTGTGTGTTGCATGAAGTGAGTATGAGAATGAGATTAATAAAGGATGTAATTGAGATTCAGAAATGAAAACTTATGCCCAGTTGGAGAAGCCTTGAAAGATGAAGATCTGGAAAAGGGATGCCGTCTTCTGGAAATGGCAGCGCTCCGGTGTTCCGACGTGGTTGCTTCGATCTCCAAATCGCTATAACGCTATGGCTTGGCTCAATTCTCTCTCTTTTTTTTTTTTAACTCCTTGAGATGCAAGGTATTTATAGGCTTTTTCTGCGTTCGCGATTAACATAGAAAAATCTAGGATTTATCCATCTTAATTGACAGATAAATACTGATTAATTCATCTTTATCTGTAATTATCTAAAACGCGTCCACCTCGGCTGACGCCTTTCAGATTTAAGGATAAATATCCGGGAAAACTTATCTTTATCTTTATTAGATAAAACGCGTCCACTTAGGTCGACGTCTTTTACACTAATTAAGATAAGGATAAACATCCGGAAGAGAAGTTAAAACAGCCTAGGAAACCTAAAACGCGTCGACCTTCACAGACGCCTTTTAGCTAATAAATCAATTAATTAAAATTCAAATTTAAATGTTAAAGTACGAATAAACTCTAAATAGCGTCCAGATGGGTCGACGCCTTTTAGAATTATGCATATTTTAACTGAAATTTGAGTTAAAATCAATTCAATTGATTAACTTAAACATGTCTGTTCGACCCCGACACTCAAAAATATCAATAAAAATTAATCATTGATTAATTATCAGACCATTCTGAGGCATTATTATATGATATGAAATTTACTCAAAATGACGTCAAAATTAGCGTGTCTACACATCATACATCCACGATCCACACAATCCATCATTCATCACATGAACAATTAAATAAGTGCATATCCATGACCACAGTGTGTTTTAAACATTCCACACATGATTCAGCGCATCACATGGCTAAAATAAATGAGTTTTCAAAAATAGATAAGTTTTGGCTTTCAAAAAGCTAGGATCCAATCAAAATTGGCATTTGAATTTCGAAAACTCATTTAATTAACTTAACATGCAATTAAATCTATATTTAAAAGCATTATTAATTTAACAATTAAATTAATAACTAACTCTAATATTAATTAACAATTAGATGTACTAATAATTAATAATCTAACAATTAGATTAAAAATTATTGATTACTAATTTTAACTCTTAAAATTAGATAAATTAAGGTCAATAATTAGTTTAACACTTAAACTAATATAAACCTCAATTATTCCACGGCTAATTGCTAATTAATGAATCTTTATTTAAGTTAATGATTCAAAATCATTAATAAATGCCCAATTAAATAAAATTGAACAACAAAATTAAATTTCAAAACAATTTTGAATTTTAAAATCTAATTCAAATTCTATTTGTAATTTAAATGGGCACATTGGGGTTCAATTTTGGAAAATAGGGAGGAATTAACTAATGGCTCAAGTGGCTTGAGCCACTGGTTCGGGCTGGTTTGAGCCAGGGCCCTCCTGGCTCAGCCAGGGCCCTGCCGGCTCAGCCACCTGGCCCGGCCCGGCCCAACTGGGCCCGAACCCCGGCCCGGCTCCCGTGAACCGGCCTCCCATCCCAGCAACCCGACGCCTCCCTCCTACTTGCAGAAAACCCTAGAAGGGTTGCAGATGCCACTAGCGGCGGGAAAGTTCCAGCGCCCACCGTGGCCTGGCCTCCGGTGCCGGCGAGCTCGCCGGAGGGATCGCCGGCGGCGCCCGGAGACAACAAATGCAGCCCGAGCCCCCTTTATTAACTTGGTTTTCAAGATCCTCTTCCAAAAACCGTGGGAAGAACAAGGAGTTGGGGCTTCTGCCGGCCATCACCAACGGGTTCTCCGGCGACGGCCTTGCAACCCGTGGTGCCCAGTGATGATCTCCAGAACATCCGAAGTGCCGATCTTCCATCCCAACACTTGGGGGGGGTTCAAACAAAGCCGCAATAAATCCAGATCTTCAACACATGAAAAATCCGAAAACCCCAAAAAAAATTTCGAAAAATTACAGAAAATAATCTAATTAACTGTGCCCATCGCATGAACATAGATCTGACAATTAATCGAACATTTATGCATGGAATAACACATGAAATATTAATTTTGAGATCCGAAACGGGACGAGAAACAGTGGAACCTAGCTCTGATACCATTGTTGGGTTTTCTCGGTTTCTCCGGATCGCTCACGCAGCGGAAAAACAAAATTATTTATAGCGATCCGTTCCCGTTTCGGAATCTAAAATACGATAATCGGATTATCGAAGTTCTCACCGTGTGCGGATTCGAATCCGCAACCGTTCGGTTCCGTCGGTGCGACACCGCAAGCCGCGCAAGCGCCCGGCCTCTAGCGAAGTCCACGCGATCCTCCCCGCGACGGATATCCTCGAGTTCCTCGTTCTTCGCAGCCCACGAAGCCTCCGCCGGTCGCAGCAATGATCGCCGCAACGTGCGAACGATTTCCCGTCGAACAGGATTCGAAGAAGCGGCGGAGCAGATCTGGATCTGCCTGGATGCTAGAGAAAGACAGAAACTGAGGAGGCGCGGCTAGGGTTAGTAGCAGCTTGGCCTGCTCAGCCCGTTCGCTATGTTTTATACTAACCGCGCGGTTTTTCATAAAAACCCCCGGTTTGTATAAAACCCACTTATTTATCCATCGCCTTGAGAATCATTTGCGTGTGACCCTCTAGGCCCAAGTACCAGTCCAGTTAATGGCCCAATAAGCCCAGTGACTCCTCACTGGCTTTATTAATTAATTAATAACCCTTTATTAATCAATTAATCAATCGAATTGATGTCGCACATCAAATTCGACCGGGCCTCCGATTACGTTGGGTGCCAAGCAACACCGCGTGAACCCGGAAGGTATTTGGGGTTAAGTAACCCACTCTTGGAACCTTTCCGCCGACAGTTACCGCGTGGATATAATCCTTCATTCGTACAATGCTCTCGAGTCAACTCAGGATATGGCAAGCTGTCAAACCCTAACCGGTCGACTCACTTGGATCGGATGCCGCTGATGAATATAGGAAAACTCATTTCCCGATATTATCGTCCGCCCTGGCCAGGGACTTTCGCGCATCCTTCCTAGAGCATTCTCTCTCTAAGTACCGAGAGCGAATGATTCCTTATTGACACACAATTCCCTTCGACGGTATTCCGCTGTACCCAATCCTTGGCGTATTAGAATCCCATAGCTAGAGATTCGTAAACCAAGGTCAAAGCACAGAAGTCCACCGCCAAGGTGTCCTTGGTGTCTCAGGTCCGAGGACCATCCACGCAACTGCGACAATAGAATCAAGCTGGTTGACAGTGAGGTACAATACCATCCAGCGATTCAGTCGGATCAGTTCAGTGAACTCATTCTCCAATAAGCACCTACAGATTCGCCTTAGTGTCTCCACACAAGTGACTTATGAGACCAGTCACCTTCATCATATGAGCAGGAGTAATCTGTACTAGTCTAACCGGATATCCGATGTCCTTCTCGGATATCCTCCGACTAGGAACGATTAAGAATATGTGTGTTTAAGTGATCAGTCTCATTAGTATGATCTCATCATAATATGATCACTATAGCACATATTCACGGACTTCATTATGAAACGATAATTAACGCAATTTACACATAACGAATATTATGCCATTATATTAATAAATGAACGAGATTTACATTGTGGCCTATGCTTCTAGGCAGCTGAAGAAGCATAAGGAGAACTATCCCACTCATGACTTAGAATTGGCAGCTGCGGTATTTGCACTAAAGATCTAGTGACACTATTTGTATGGAGAGAAATTTCAGGTTTTTACCGATCACAAGAACCTGAAGTACGTATTCACGCAGAAGGATCTGAACTTGAGGCAGCGCAGATGGATGGAATTTATCAAGGATTATGATCTCAACCTTTCTTATCATCCGGGCAAGGCAAATGTGGTGGCAGACGCCTTGAGTCGGAAGACGGTCGTGTCATACCTCATGGTTCAAGAATGGAGGCTTTATGAGCAGGTGGTGGAATCTTCCTTTAAGATTCCGCGAGAGGCTGACAGAGCCGTATTGGCCAGCTTAACTGTGAGGCTAGCAGTGTACCATGCCGTAATCGAAGCTCAGAGGGCAGATGCAGAGTTACCACAGGTTCTCCAGACACCAGAGGTGGAGCTGTGGGATGATGGTACGGTCAGGTTTAGAGGCAGACTCTATGTCCCAGCCGAGGAGGACGTGCGCAGGAGTGTCCTGGATGAGGCGCACCGTTTCAAATATGCAGTGCATCCCGGAACGACTAAGATGTATCATTGTTTGAGGAGGCACTTTTGGTGGCCTGGTATGAAGGACATGGCTGATTATGTGGCAAGGTGCCTGACTTGTCAACAGGTTAAGACAGAACACCAGAGACCAAGAGGATTGTTGCAGCCTTTGCCGATCCCGGAATGGAAATGGGAACACGTAACTATGGACTTTGTGATGGGATTGCTTGTGTCCCCTGACAGAAGAGACACGATCTGGGTCATTGTTGATTGATTGACCAAGTCGGCACACTTTCTGGCTATTAGGAAGGACTGGTCAGTCGGCAAGTTGGCTAAGTTGTTTGTGGACCGGATCATCTCTTTGCACGGGGTACCCTTATCCATCGTATCAGACCGGGATCCGAGATTTACTTCTAGATTCTGGAGGAGTTTTCAAAAGGCCTTGGGCACGCAGTTAGCCTTCAGCTCGGCTTATCATTTTGAGACTGATGGGCAGTCGGAAAGGACCATTTAGACACTAGAGGATATGCTCAGGGCATGTTGCCTAGATTGGGGAGGTTCTTGGGAGCAGCACTTATTTACAGTGGAGTTTGCCTACAACAACAGTTATCATTCTAGTATCGGCATGGCGCTTTATGAGGCATTGTACGGGCGGCCGTGTCGATCTCCTGTGAATTGGTCTGAGATTGGTGAGAGGCAGATAGCAGGGCCAGAGTTGGTACAGCAGTGTGTTGAGGTTGCCAAAGTGGTGCAGCAGAGGTTGACTACAGCTCAGAGCAGACAGAAGAGTTATGCAGACGTCTGTAGGAGACCGCTTGAGTTTGAGGCTGGGGACCACGTGTTTCTCCGAGTCTCACCGTCCAAGGGTGTGATGAGATTCGGGAAGCGATGTAAGCTGAGTCCGCGATATGTTAGGCTTTTTCCCATTCTTGCTCGAATTGCGAAAACGACGTATCAGCTAGCCTTGCCGCCCAGTCTTGCAGGAATGCACGATGTGTTCCATGTTTATTTGCTGAGGAAATATGTTCAGGATCCATCTCACGTTTTGGATATTTCAGAGTTGGAAGTCGCTGAGGACTTGTCCTTTCCAAAATTTCCAGTACGTTTTGAGGATCGCATGGAACAGGTCCTTCGGAACAAGGTTGTTCCTTTGGTTAAGGTAATTTGGCAGCATCGCTCCGGGGGTGAGGGGGCCTGAGAGCGCGAGGATGAGATGCGGGAGCAGTTTTCCTACCTTTTCTCGTAAGTTTTCTTGTGAGCTTGTACCATTATTTTCAATCTCGTTAATTGGTAGCAGATAATTTCGGGGACGATATTCTTTTAAGGGAGGGAGAATGTAAGGATTGAGGTTTCGGATCCGGTTATCGGGTCAGTTTCAGGGTCGAATCCCTTAATTTGGGCCCTGGTGGGGCTGAGACTTAGTTTCCTTTTCCCGTCGAGCTTGCTCAACGCGGTTCAAACAGCGTCCAACAATGTGGACGTGTTTTAGATTATGCCACGTGGGCTGGCCTTGGGCCGCGAGAGTACGGCACCGGTCTTATCATATGAATGGCGTCTTGGGTGGACGACGCCATTTAGAGTACGACCATGGTTTTTCAGTGTACGGCCCGGTCTTGTCGTCTGAATGACATCGGGCTTGCACGACGAGTTTTACCCATATTCTGTTTGACCCCGCGAACCCTCCCTCCTTTCCCTCATTCTCTCCTTTCTCTTCTCTCTCCTCTCTTCCCTTCGACTCTCCGGCGAACCCTTTCCCCCTTTCCTTCCTTTCCTCTCCCCATTCCTCCTCTCCCTCCACTCCATTAACCTACCAACTTCCTCCACTACCACCACCACTTCCTCCGTGGCACACTTTTCTTCGGACGGCGGCCGACGTCCCGGTGGAGTAGCGGCGTCTACGGCGGTACCGGCGGCTGCGTGTGGCCAGGCGGGTTGGTGGCTTGGAACTAGGAGGCGTTCGAGTAACCGGTAGGGTGACGATCCCTGTTGTATTGTGTTTAAAAACTATGTTTTTCCCGCTTAGAGGCATGTTTAGGGGATTCTTGAGGTGAAAACACTAATTGCATGAAATAAGAAATTGAGAGTTTTTATAGGTATTTAGGTTCTTCTCCTTCTTCTCCACTTTTCTTAGTATTTTACACGATTTGGGGGAGGAATTCCCACCTCGTGGATTGGGAGATGGCGGAGGAAGAGCCTGTCCGTGAGGGTTAAATGGCGTCGGGGGACAGCGACGCCTTTTAGAAAGGCGGTTTCCATCCGCGATGCGATTTAGCCCAAATAACAGACTCTGTCTCCGGACTGATGAGCGTCCAGGGACAACGACGTCTTTTGAACGGCGACTTGCATGCACGACGCGTTTTAAGTGAAATGACCCCGAAGTCTGTCTTTGTTTCTGTCGTTATCAGGCGACTAGGGACAACGACGCCTTTCGAAAGGCGGCTACATATGACGACGCGTTTTAGGCCATTTTTCGAGGCCAGTTTTTATATAAACCAGTTTAGGAAGCTTGAATGACGTCGGCCTTGGGCGACGCGATTCAAGTAAGAATTCCATTAATCCTTGCAATTAACACGTGTTTACATTGTTAGATAGTTTAGTTAATTGCATGCTTAGAAATGTACTCGATGACGATGGGTTTTATGTGATTGAATCGCACCGTGTTGTGTTTTGTGCGATCGTAGACCTAGAGTGACAGTTGTTAGCACTTAGGCACCCTGTGTCGGTGTGGGAGTGACACGGCGCCGGTGTGGGAGTAGCGGAGTGACGCCTAGAGAGAGGGTCACCTGGTGTACCCCGGGGTATAGCTAGTACCGGTGTGGGAGTGGTACATTCGGAGTGTTACTCGTACTGGGGGAAGCAGAACCACCTGGAGCCTGTCAGGCCGGAATAGTCAACGCGCTATCCGAGGGGTTGCTGTTTGGTCTCAGCGGGTCGGTGTTTCCCGCGTTCGACCGTGGTTAGCGTGTTTTGCCGAGACGCTGGTTGTGGGCTCCGTGGTAGAATGGTTTCATAATTGTGCATGTTATATTTCGAATGCATGTGTTTTATATCGAATCTAGGAATTGTGTTTACTGCTTTACTTGCTTAAATTATCTTTAATTGTGTTGCTACACTTGTGGGTACGTGAGTGGGCGGTGGGGATCGAAAGATCCCTACTGAGTCTTTTCGATGAGACTCATCCCTGCGGTTTTCATGTGAGGATTCCAGGTAGGCGTAGCGAGGAGAGTGTTGTCTTGGGTTGCGCGCCAACAACCGTTGTTCCGGGGTATGCCCTGATGTAGTTGTTATTTTATTTTCTAGTCTGTATGCTTAATTATTTCTTTCAGTTGGAGTATGTAATTATTTGCTGAGTCGAGTCGCATTGTAATAATTTTTAATTCTTGCACTTCCTTTTCGATTCAATGCGATGTGAATGTTTAGCTTAGTTTATTATTTATTTCTCATACTTATCTAGATCTTGGTTTGACTCTAAATTAATGATTCGATACTCATTTAGTAATCGGATCCTCGATTATAGGGTGGCGGGTCGTTACAGAATCAATCTTGTCCTGTTGCGAAGGCTTGTGTGTTGAGTAGGAGATTGTTGAGTTATGTCTTTAATTACTCTCCTTCATTTTGATGACAACAAAATTCTGAGTATTTGTTTTAAAGATAACAAAACTTTTAATATGTCCGTAATCGCCAAGTTCTTATGTATGCTAATTGCTTGATTCAGATAGGAGGAGAATGTTGACTTTAACTATTTTTCATATCCTTTAGTAATAATGCACTAATATTATGAGCTTGCTATAAGGTTGATTAAATTAGTTAGACTTTGACCTTATACTTGGCCTAAACTCTATAGTTTTAGGACTTAGTCAATTTCAATAGATGTTTGATCACTTCGATTAAAGATGAACTGAAGCTTCAATTAAGTATTTACTGCTAATTGATTAACAATGTGAATGTTAGCTATAACATCGTTAATCGATCGATTGCTGAACATGTCTTCTCTTCTGTAATTGCTATCACGATCGCTTAGCTAATCGATTCATAACTTAAGTTTCACTTCGATTATTGTTGAAACGTTAATTGGTTACACTTCGTGAATCAAATCAATTATTGACTTGACTATGCTATCGATTAACGTTACAATTTTCAATCTTCATATCGATTATCGTGATATTTTTCAGTCTTTGATTACTTGTATAATTCAAATCGATTACAGTGTGATCTTTAATCGAATTATAGTATATGCTTAACTTCATTTTCTCTCAGCTGTTTAATTGATTAGACTTGTGTTCTTTAATTGATTATCTATTCATTTTGCTAATCGATTTTCATTAAGTTGTCGACTTTGATTAGTTTTATTCCTGAATCGATTAACTAGTTACTTCTTTAATAGATTCGTCGACCAATTGTAATTTCGATTACTGTTATATGGCTAATTGATTACCTACTTACTCTTAATCGATTTTAAGTATCTTTTTATGACTTCCATTATCTGCTAATCGATTAAACATCTAAGTGATTGACAAGCAGCCTCAATGTGTATATGTATGTTTCACCCACTTAGTGATCAATCAATTAGCTGTGCTGATTTTCGAACGTTTAACAATCATTCTTCAGATCAATCCAAAACCTTTTCCTTTGAATCGATTTGTTCTTTTATTTCACAACGAATAACTACTAAACTGCACAGGCGAATCCACCTATTTAATTGGCAGTCATTGAAGAAGCACCGTGTTGCAGGGGGTCTTGGCATTTTGGATTTGGAAACTTACAATAAGACTTCCATTCTGAGATTGATTTGGAAATTTATCCAACAAGAACAATCAGTGTGGGCCTCTCGGATCAGAGCTAATTAAGTACCTCCTTTTTTTGGAAAACTACAGATATTGCTGGGTGTTCAATGTCTTGGGCTGCAATGATTCAATTTAGAGATGTGGTGTTAAAGGTTTGTTTCAAAGGTTATTCGAGATGGACTTAAAACAAATATATGGCTTGACAGGTGGATCCCCAATAGCCTTGAAGCACCTAGAATCAATCAAGAATTTACAGGGACCCCTCCCATCTGGGTTTTCCAACAATGGGATGCATCGGCTGTTTGACACTGATTCAGCAAAAAATATTTGTCACATTCAACTGCCTCAAAGTTTACGGGTGTAGGGAATCAGTTTATCTGATCCCTATCTGATGATGGAAAATTCACTTTCAAATCTGCCTATAGGTATCTTTCAGAGAGTGTAGATGCTTCCACCTCCCCAAATCAACTTTGGAAGTCATTTGGGCATCCACAGGTGCAGAAGATTGTGCCACCAAAAATTGTCCAAATGATTCCACTCTTCCCCCCCAAAAAAAAAGATCAATAGCTCCAATGAATATTTATCATGCTATAAATGATATAGTGTATATAATATTCTTAAATATAAAATAACATATAATCAAGTTACAAGATAAGAAAAGTTTTTTTTTTGGTCTTAGCTTAATCGTACAAAAGAAGGATAAGGATAATGTTCTTATCTTTAAATGTACTCCTTAAGCCTCAGTTTGATAGCAGAATGTGCTCGGTGGGATGAGTTATTCTTGATTACTTATTCTAAAATATGAAGTGTTTCACTTTGATAGCAGGAAGGAATCTAAGATGAAATACCAAGTTTCTAGCTGGGAGAAATTCCCCCTATCACCCTAGAATTTGACTTATTTCGAGATAAGAAGACCTTATTTTGCTGAATTCTGCTATCAAAGTGAGGTGAAGTGTCCTAAAGATAGATATTTTAAGTTAATTACTTTATCTTTGCATCCTTAATTGCATGGTTATCAAGGGCCTTCTTTGTATCTAACTTAGAAAAACAATTTTCCGGTAAAATTGGCATCCTTTTCCTGTTTGAAAGCACTTCAAATGTAGGGCAATAATTTGAAGAAAAATTGGAGCCTAGAAATCTGAGGTATAAGCTTTCCAGGGTGATTATGTCAGCATCTAGTTTCAATCATCTTCAAAAATCGTTGCTGAACCTTTCCAACCTCTCGCCCTTTTGATGGCTGTGATGGCTTATGATAAAAAATTCCTAACGAGGTCACTATGAGTCAAATTCTATGTTATTCTATCATATAGTAGGAACCAAGTTTTTAGAACCATGGGTTCAAATCTTACTTTCAATGGTTGTACGGGAGAGATTAGTCTTAAGAGTTCTTGAAGGCCTATGTCCGAGTAAAAAAGACTTAAATAATTTATCTAAATAATTAAAATCACTAAAAATAAAAAATTCACAATAAATTTCATTATCGCTCAACACGTCTTAAGCATACTTCAAATATCAAATCACCGTTTATTTAAACATATAAACATCATTAAAATTAAAAGTACTTATCAAAATACATAATCGATCAGATAATAATCAAAGCATATATCTATTTTTCGTTTCCGCTTTGAATATTGATCAGATAATTAAACGGATATTTGGATATGTCCATTGAAAGTTTTGATCGGATAAACATCCGGCTAATTGGTTGCAGATACGAATCGATGTCTGGTATTATCTGTACATGTTGACAACCCTGGGGTGGGGCATGAGGAGGGGGTGCTTATATAAACTAAAGGGTTGGAAATGGAGTCTAGTGCCCACCAAACTTGGGATGGTGTACGTTAGTGCATTAATTGAAAGAACAGCTTCTGGTATGTGCTTCACATAATCTATCTCCAATCATTTGCATAATTTCTTACAAGTTGTGTAGGAAGCATCTTTCCAACGCCAAGAAGGTTCTGGAACATAACTAAATTGTGAAGTGTAGTACAATGGGCCTATGCTCCTCTAGTCTACTGCCCATGAATTGTTCAGATGTAGCTTTGCTGTAGGGTATTCTAATGACATACAGGTTGTAAAAGACTAATGTTATTGTAACTGTATTTTGAGTGCAGCCATTTGAACAATCATTTGGACCAACATCTGTGAGCCCTCATATTTCTACACATGAACAACAAGGGGAGGTCCATGGAGGGGTGGTCTAACCTACACTGGTTTCTAAATGATCAGTGCCCTATACATAATGTGAACAAAAATTCAAAAAACAACTGATCATGATGATGTCAATTTGGCCTTGTCCGTGATGAAGACAGGTCTTAAGAATTGCTGGGATGCTCTTTGTTTCATATCCGCCTTGTCCGTGATAATGTCCGGCTGTTAACCACCATATAATGGCACCCCATGTCCCTTTCATGTGAAAGAAAAAGAAACCCAGCAACAGCAAAAGAGACACTTGGACGGGGTTGTTAGTCCATCATGCTTGTCGGTAGATTGGTAAGGGTTACACAACATGGCCGAAAATGAGCCAAGGTTTGCTGTATCGGATCGACTCGTGGATGACCCGTACCGTATCAGAACGAACTCGAGTCGATACGACTTGACTGAGCTTATACGATTTGGTTATGCGACTTGTACAAGTCGGAACGAATTGATCCGACTCGTATCAGATCATAGGAGATCCGAGTCGATCCGACTCATCGAATCGGCAAACCCTGTTACGAGCCTCACATTATCCTTATCCTTAATCAGGAAATACGCAGAAGGTTAGATTGATAGACATCATGACAAAATAAAAACGATGTCACCTACTTTGAAAGTATCTTATTTGGATTTTTATTTTAAATTTAAACTATTAAATTAAATTAGATGCGTCTAATATTTATTTCCTATGCATCAAAGACGTACAAAATGAATAATCTAGTTAATATTATATTTAGTCCTATCTAATCTATAATTTTTAAGGATGAAATGTTCAGAAACACGGCTGGCGTTCAAATCTTGAATGGTCTAAGATGAGACTAATTCAATAAGATATCTTTAACTTGAGTTTACACGTATTATGTTACAAATATCCAAATATTCAAATGAAAGCATCCTAGTTCTTCTGCTAGAATTTTTAAATAAACGGATAATCTGGTTATCGGTTCAATTTGTCCACAGTTCCACTAATCCTTCCATGAGCAATCCTCCTGGCCATATTAGAAACGTACTGGCCCATCACCTATAAGCGGATCCTTCTCGTTAGATTAAGTCACGTGAGTGATGGATTTTAAAAAGAGAAATACTTACTACATTATCTGGGGTGCAGCAAGTCTCATTTGAATTGCACTCTCAACTTGAAACTGTCACTTGGCTCCCCTACATCTTGATGCAGCGTAATAATGGCACTCATGACTTATCATGTACACTTGACTGTCTCTTGAAAAGATAGAAAATTTACTTTTTGTCGTGAATTTTAAAGAGTATATTTGCAGTTTGAAGAATATATACACGTTCTCGAGAGTATGTATAAGATCTGGAGAGCATATTCATGAAGAACATACTCTCCAAAATTTATACATGTTCTGAGAAAATTATACTTTCAAATCTTATACATGCTCTCAAGAGCATGTACATGTTCTATAAAGTTCAAATATGCTCTCCAAAATTTAGTGCGAAAAATAATTTTTTTTTTTTTTCAAGAAACGTCCATGTACATTGATGTCATGGCTTATTAACGTCTCGACTGCAATGAGTGAGAAGGAGGAGCTTTGTGGTGGAACAGGGAGGAGGATGGAAAGGATGAGACGTGGAAGAGGGGGTTCAAGAGGGAGGAGGAGAAAATGGAAGAGGAGGTAGGATAGAGGGGTTTAAACCCTCATGCTAGGTGGAGGCATCGAGCGATGCGCATGTGGGGCCGCCACAGGGAGCAAAAGTGCCATGTAAGGAGACAATTGAAATACGTCTAGTCGAGCACATACCGATCGCAATACACGTCCACTTGTCCACACGCCTTACACTATGCAACTGAGGGAACGCCACGTAGGATAACAAAGAAATACGTCCAACTAGGACACCTATTGCAAAATGCATCGAGTCTATAAGACGCCAGTGCACACCACTACAAGAAAAATAATTCTTAGTATCGACTTTGTTGTAATGACTATTAAAATTGTTAAAAAAATGTATTCTTTAGTAACAACAAGGTAAGTTGTTACTAAAAATTAGAGTTTTGTAACGACATAAAAATTCGCTACCATCAACAAGACATTCGTAGCGAAATTATATTATTGTTATAAAATTTTCAATGAATACTTGATTGGATTATATATTCGTCGCCATTTAATTGTTTAACGACACTATACACTGTGACAACATAAGGACTTTTCGTAACAACAGTACGAGTTGCAACGATAGATATATTTATCCTAACTATCATTAATATTTTAGACTATCATAAATATAAATCAGATTATATATATGCATATACGTTTGTGGTATCATTAATTATAACTAAGTTATTATTGTATAATATTTTATAGTGTAGTATTACATGTATATAATGATTATCTAAATATTTATAAACATATATATAATTATTAAAGTATAAACTTTGTTAGAACATTAAAATGTAATATATTGAACATAACTAATGATAGTATAAATATGAATTGATATCGAATTAATCATATGGATTAATATAGGTAATGATATAAGAAATTTAATATAAAAGTTTAATTGGCATAACATTATTAATAAATGAAATTATTATTTAAATCATATAAGTATTTTTTGATCACTTTTAATCGTATGTGTACGTGTGTTTCACTGCCTCTTTTCTTGTTCCTGGGCCCATCTCCGATCTTACAATTGTCTCCTATAATTTATAATTTAATTTGAGATACCTATTAAGTTGTCTCGATCTCATAGTCAACGAGTACATTTGAGACGTTCATGCTAGTCATCACTTATAACTACTAGGTGAATAGATTTAATATCATTATTATTATAATTAATATAAAATATTGAGTTAATATACACACGAGTCTCTCTCTCTCTACATAAGTGTCTATCTCGATCTTGAGTGATGTGTGATATTTAGTTAGGTGTAAATTTTAAATGTGTAGGTCTAACAATCTAGGATTAAATTAGATTACGAATCTTTGTTAATGAAAATGTAAGTCTTGTTTATCATATGATCTCGTATCTTATAAGACTTAAATAATGACAGTCATATTTAATCCAATAATACGATGTATCAAACGAAAACTAATCAACACTTTTATATTTTATATGTATAAAATTGCTATGATCAAGATAAGTAAAAATTATTAAAAGGCTCATTTGGTACATCATAAAATATCGTAAAATTTCAATTTAAAATCACCAATTTTTAAAAAGTGAAAATAAAATCTCTAATTTGAAATTACTAGTTTTAGTTTACGGTGATTTTGAACTGAAAATCGAAATCACTGAAAGGAGGAGGTTAGGGCTCCATTGGTGATTTTTAACTGAAATCTGAAATCAACTTATTTAAATGCCTAAAAATTTGCCTAATCTGCCTTATATCTCCTTATAGAAGCCTTTAAATTTTTGTAGAAGCTCTTAGATCCGTATAGATCTATGTAGAACCTCAAATGAACGAATTGTGGAGGAAGACAGATCAACGGTAAGATAAGTCGTGGCAAATTGAGAAATCAAAGAAGATTTATGTGAGTCATATTTTCCTTTAAGAATTTCAATTTTTTTACTTTTTAACAGAGAATAGTTATGTATTGATTTGTACTAATATGTTGTTTAAATATCCTGCAAAGAGACAATAAAGGAGAGAGTAGTGGATGCAATTTCACAAGCATCATAAGCAATTGAGCAAGGTGAGGAGGTTGTAGTCTCGATTGAGATGTAGATCTTCACTTTAGTTGTTGAGAGGAGACTCTAGTGGATTATTTTTTATTTTGCATGAATATTAATTAATATGCCTTGCTGGTGAATGCTAATTGTAATTCTTTATGGATGGAGTGACATTTTGGGCTCAATATGTTCTTTTATTTTGGTCTTTGAATGTGTATATTATGTGTACTTATTTATTCAGGTATGTAAGAAAATAAGTATAATAGTAAATATTTTTTGTTAACTTTAACCTTTTGCAGCAACAAACGTTGCTACAAAATTACTATTAAAACATTTGTTACCAAAAGAACCTTATTGTAACGACGAGTCTTGTCGCATTGTGTATACTTCTAGTAACGATCACACAATTGTTACACGAATGGAATATTTTATAATAAAAGTCTTCGTTGTAATAAACATGGAGTTAGTGACAACGTCGTACTTTGTTACAATAACATAGTCTTTAGGAACATAATTTTTTATTACTAATAAGATATTTTTAATAACAACATAACATGCTGTTACTAAAAGTTTGCATTTTAGCAGCGACTTTTACTTCATCCCGACACAGTATTTTGTACATTGTTTTAATTTGTGACGACATTCTGTATTGTTTTAACAAATTTTAGCGACAACTAAAAATTTGTCATTACAAAAATCTTATATCGCAGATTTTTTTGTAACAACTTGTAGCGACCTCAATAGTTGTTACCAAAAATTTTTGTAACAAAAAATTTGAATTTTAGTGACGACAGTGGTTGTTATTAAAAATTGTAGTGTGTCTTGATGTCTACTTCTACTACTTGACCTCAAGCTTCTTGCTCACGTATGGACACCTCTTGAAGCTTGCCTTCCAACTTCTCTTTGTTGGCCTGTAGTTAGTCACGCTTGGCCTTCAACTAAAGGGCTATAGCGTCGACCGCCTTAGCCATAGTGAACTGCCTTCTACCACCTTTGCTCAGTGGCCTCCATCTCCTGACATGTCTTCTCCACTGTCTCATAGCGCTTGACCTTGGTTAGCTTAATGATGTCATCAAACTCTTCTTCCATAATGTTTCCATAGTTTTGGCTTATGCTCAACAGCCTTAGAGGAGATTAAGGAGAAGAAGGATGACTAGAGAGCCATCCACATGTAACTACCATACTTAGGCTACTCTTGAGGCAAGGCGAGAGTGTGAGTTAACTCTAAGGCCATGATAAAGTCATACAACCTATTTTCTATCATCACCCCCACCCCCTTGCGGGTTCCACGTTCAGGAAAGTTGGAGACCAAACAAGGACTCCTCTCTGGCATTCAATAGTCGGGGAGGAGGCACCATAGGCAAGCAAGGCTCAAGCCTCTGAGGGGAACTGCATGGTCCAATCCTACCTCTACAGAGAAGGTGGTGCTAGTGCTGGCCTGCTAGAGGTACCAGAAGGATGTCAGAGACGGAGAAGGAACAACTAAAGGAGCGGAGTCTTACATGCCAGGGAAGAAGGTGATTAAGCCACTGACACTTCTTTCTACAAGCATTGAGTACTTGGCTTACCTGCACACTCTCTAGCGGGCCTTTTCTTCTACTACCTTTCTACTTCCAAGGAGGCCAAAAGTTTAAGATAGCATCCTTCTTCATAGTGGGAACATCAGGAACTTCTTGGATTGGCTTCCTAGTGGTTGGTCTAAAGCTAACTATGATCAACTTGATGTATTGTCAGATGACCCAGGTGGCCTACTTTCAAAAATCTACTAGACGAAGCTATTGTTGTTGAGTCACTGTCGCCTTCTTCTTTCCCTTTTTCATTCTATTCGTCACTTCCTCTGCTATAAAGGACCAAGAAAGGAGTTAGCAATGAGGGCACTAAGAGCCAAAATGATAGAGAGCAAAGGAAAAGAAAAACAAGATACATACTGACAATCCATGATGAGTTATATCTGAGCTTAATTAGCTAGTCATCAATGATCATCCTCTCCACCAATTTATAATCCCTCTCGACTTAGTGGTTCATTAGTCTCTCTTTAGCAGTGACAACCAAGGATGTGCTTGCCTTCACTTCAAGAATGAAAGGTGGTTGGGAAAGGCCACTCCTCAGTCGCCCCTTCTCGTTCCACAAACCATAGCCTCCCTTTTGAATTCTTATTGTTAAAAATCAAGGAAGAGAGATAGAGGAAGAATTTCCTAGAGCATATTTTCAAATAATAGGAACCTTAGCCAGCCACCAAGTTAAGGTGGATAAAGAATAAATCATAGAAGATGATAGTAGATGGAAGAAGTTCATCTCCTGACTAACTATCATAAAGTAATAAATGTACTGCCAACTACTTAAGGTTAGGCAAGGTGAAGAGACCAAGTAAGAATTAAGAAGAGTACAAACAAATTTTGACACCGGAAGTTGAAAGCTGGTGAAGAACATGTCCTTGTACATTATGCAAGCATGAGATATAGTAGGGCTACAACGAAGTGAGGGAATAAGAAGAAAAGAGCGGCAAACTTGAAAATGCACTTAGAAGTGTTTCGTGGAAGAAGTGATTTGGGTATTCCATAGATGCAAGTAGAAGAGCTCCTAGAATCGAAAGTCCCCTAGAAAGAAGCATGGGCACTAAAAGATCAATCAAACGACCCACATCCTCCCCATCGACTATAGAAGACTATTGGGAAGGCCTCCCCTTTATCTATAGAGAGATCAACAATGTGCAAGGTAGCAGAAGAAGAAAATATAGAAGAAGAAGGCAATTGTAAAGCAGAGAAAGAAGTAGAGGTGGATGGCACTAGGTCATGTCCCTTGAGCTTCTTGAGGGCTAGGGTTAGGACGTAAAGAGGAAGATGACTCAAAAGGATCAAGCATTGCTGATGAAGTATCAGTCGACGCATTCAGAAAAGGAAGATGGACAAAGGAAAGAGGTACTCATCATAGAAAGAAGGAGAAGCCCTAAGTTGGTGCTTCGATGGGAGGGAAGGAAGAAGTAGATAGAGTAGAAGTTGTCAAGCTCGGAGAAGAAGACAATACTCTCTTATTTGTTCATAAGAATTTAAATATATTCCCAAGGAATGAACTACTCAAAATCTCAAAAGGTGCCTAGAAGGGCATAGTTTATATGTCCTATTCTAATATCTGAAAAGAGAGGAGAATACTTAGCCATTCAAGGCAAGTGTATACTCATATTAAGTGACCCCGGACCATCAAAATTCGAAAAGTAATCCCACAATTACATACATTATCCAACTAGTAGCCTTGAAAAGTGGGCTTACCTACTACAATAGCTCGTATGCCAACACGTAGTTCTCAATACCTCTCGATAGAAGAAAGACTACTTTTGACTACTCATTTGACGAGGAGTCTTCAAAAGTGAGAAGCCAACAAAGAGGATTAACATTGTAAGGCCTAATAGTGGTTTACTTGGAGAGCCCACCAATGATCTAGCCAACCCACTAAAGGCACAAACCGGCCTATCAAGCTCACTTCACTCACAAGTTCCATATCGACCCTAATCCTAAAAAAAATCTTTGCGCAAAGCAATTGTCGGGAATTAACTTTGTCATCCATTGAGGACTAAACAAGTAGTTAGGAATCCATTCTTTCAACTGGTCATAAAGGTTACCCAGGGTACAGGAGTAGGCTTTCTTTGACCAACTATTGAGGACCAAAAATAGGTCAAGAATGGTCTTTGCCTTAACGTTGGTCCCCCAAGGTGGCAACCTCCACGTGACACCTTCTACATCACAATGAGCCCATCAAGCCCTCCGTCACTTGGGATGGGTCCACCATCATTAGATCTACTACCGTTAGATCACTCTCCTGACACCTTCATCATTATGGGAAGTTAGTCTCTAAAAGGATTCTACTCCAATTAGCCTCAGATAAGACCCACTAAACCAGGGGAGTCTTGCATGCTTCTCCCATGGCATTCCATGAGGGACATGGATCCATCATGCACGTCTCTTCTAAGAGACACATAGCTCTCTCCCTACGAGAGAAGCTAGTATAAAAACTCATGACCCTCTTGCATGTGCAAGGTGCGCGCTCTTGTTTTGAGAAATCCCCAATTTAAGCTTCTTCCCTCCCAAGAAGCCTGACTTAACCATTAGAGATACAACTCTAGGGAAATACTCAAGGCATCCTTATGCTTCTGCTCCTAGTCTCTACGGACTCCATTAGAGGTATATTGTGCTTTCGATATGATAGCCATTTTATTGCCATCCAACCGTTCAGACAATTCTCTCCATCTACAATAACGGTTAGTCTTTTTATTTTATGAAAGCAAATAATCTTCATATCTTTATAAATATTTTATCATTTTGCAATCCCCTTGCTAATTAAGCTTATATGTGTATATATGTATATATATTACTTTTATAAAATGTGTCATTATTTTGTAAGCTCAAAATGTCATAATCTAGTCATGGTTAAATAACGTATTTTTAATAAGAATACAGATACATTATATATTTTAAGAACAAGTCAATCTTTATACTATATTTTTAAATTTTGGGTTATACATGTATTTCTTTCACACTTATTTTACCTAGTTTTCAATTTTTTTGTCAACTTGAAGTTCTTTCTAAGACAACTTTTTCTGAATCCTAACAGAGAAGACTGAACTCAATCCGTACGGGTTTGGACTGAACTCAGTTAGTATAAAAAAGGAAGGAAGGAATCTTTCGCAAAAAATCCTCCCAGAAATGCAAAAAGCACCGTAGGAGGGTTTTTTTTTAAAACATTCCCCTCTCTTTCCTGATCGGGTTTAGTCCAACAATGAACGTAGAGGATCTCTATTCACCCGAGAAACACTGCCTTCGACATTACCTACGACTGCAAGATGCTTGCAAACCGGCGAATCGCCCAACGCCGACCCGCTGACGCGGCGACGATCCGAGTCGTGACTGGGCAAGCACTACGCCGTGCACACGATCGGAAACGGCATATGAAACCGAGTTTTGTCCCGTCTACCGGGTCATCATGCCTACGTTACCTTATGCATAGGGCATTGCGGGAACCTTCTCCTTTCTTACGTTGCAGCGATATGAATCCGAATCGGGATCCGAGTTCGAGCTGGAGGAGGATAAGAGAACCCAGGGAGTTCTGAGATCGAGCCTGTATCGGAGTAGTACTCGGACTGGTTTTAGTAAAAGGAAACCTCGTCAACTTCCCAGTCTAAATATGCGAGTTTGTGTGGATTGAAGGCTTTGTACCGCTGCAGGAGGGAGGAAGAAGCAGCAGCAGCATAAGAAAGAGAGAGAGAGGGAAAGCAGCAATGCCAATGCGAGGCGGCGGCCTATGGGAGCTGGCCTTCCATGGCTTCTACATGATCTGCTTCAGTAGAGTGGGCAAATTTGCCGAACGCCTGCTGGAGGTGGTGGAGTGGTACTACTATAAAGCGTGCGACTGGTGGAACCCCCGCGTCGAGATCACCGTGCCCGACGTGGGGAAGGAGTGGGACGACTTCAACCCCCTCTTCACCGCCGTGGACACCTACCTCTGCCGCACCGCCTCCACGGGCGTCCGCCGCCTCCACGCCAAGGCCGACCACCGGCGCAACCTCACCTACTCCGTGGGAAAAGGGGAGCACCTGGTCGACGCCTTCGGCGGCGAGAAGGCGCCGTTCGAAGTCCGCTGGGACTACTACACCCGGCGCACTAACAACAGCCGCGGTGGGGAGACCGAGCGGCGCTACTACAAGCTCTCCTTCGCCCCCCAGCACCGCACGGAAGTCGTCGGCCGCTACCTGAAGCACGTCATGGAGACCAGCCGGGAGATCGAGGCGAAACTGTGCCCCAAGAAGCTCTACTCCAACTCATGGGCGGCGAGAAAACACTGTGGAAGTCGGTGGCCTTCAAGCACCCGGGCACCTTCGACACCCTAGCCATGCACCCCATGAAGAAGCAGACTATCCTCGACGACCTCACGGCCTTCAGCAAGAGCAAAGAATACTACACCAGCATCGGCAAAGCCTGGAAGCGAGGTTACCTCCTGCACGGACCCCCCGGAACGGGCAAGTCCACCATGGTGGCCGCCATCGCCAACTTCCTGGACTACGACGTGTACAACCTCGAGCTCACGGCCGTGTCCAGCAACGGCCAGCTCCGCCGGCTCAAGATCGCCACCAAGAACCGCTCTGTGATCGTCATCGAGGACATCGACTGCTCCCTCGACCTCTCCGGCCACCGCGCCGCCAAAGAGAAGAAAAAGGAGGAGGTGGACTCCGACGAGGAGGACGACTCTGAGTACACTAAGAGGGCAAGGGAGAAGAACGAGAAGGTGACCCTATCGGGCCTGCTCAACTCCATCGACGGGCTCTGGTCCGTGTGCGGCGGCAAGCGCATCATCGTGTTCACCACGAACCACCCCGAAAAGCTCGACGCGGCGCTGCTACGGAGGGGGCGCATGGACATGCACATCGAGCTTTCCTACTGCTGCTTCGAGGCCTTCAAGGTGCTCGCCAAGAACTACCTCGGCCTCGAGGAGCACCCCCTCTTCGCCGAGGTCCGGGTCCTCCTGGACGAGACCCAGATCACCCCCGCCGACGTCGCCGAGCACCTCATGCCTAAGATTGCGCCGCTGTCGTCGTCCATGGAGCCGGAGGAGCAGCAGATACGGGTGAAGAACTTACCCCCGGAGGTGAAGACGGACTGCCTCAAGGATCTGATCGAGGCTCTGCAGAAAGCCAGGGATGCCAAGAAGAAAGCTGAAGCTGGGGAGGGAGAGGAACAAACGAGGAAGTGGCCAAAGTTATCGTGGCCGAGGAAGCGAAGGAAGAAGCCCGTCTAGATAGATATAAGATACCTGATCTCTGCGATAGACGTTTGTTTCGTCTCATGGTGATACCTTGTTGTTACTCGCAGTTGTACGTGAGTCGTGGGTTTGTGATTGTCACCGGGACAGTACGAACCTAATATCTCATCGTTTGTGTTGTTGGAGACCCATCCCATCGCAGTGGATAAGTTTTTCTTATTTTCTGATTCAGCGTATTCTCAATGCTACGGAGGGATTGAGATCATCTACTTCATTTTTTTTGTTGTACACTATTTGTATTTCATTTATTTTGATTGGTTTAAAATATTTAAAAAGTAAAAATTTTCCTCTTTTTTAAACTTCACTTTTCATCTACCATAATAATTGAATCAATCAGAATGAGTGGAGTACAAGTGGTGCACAGAAGAAATAGAATATACTATCTTAAGCAGAGGACTGAAATACTACAAAGAGCACAAGACTATTACCATAATTTAAAATACACCCAATATAATATTCGTACAGTAATTTTAGGTTGTATTTAGGTGGAGTGTATTTTAAAATATGGTTATAATTTTATGTTCTTGGTAGTATTTAAATATTCTGCGTAATATTGAGAACCCGTTGAACCGAGAAATCATAAAAAATTGTCCACTTCAGTGGGATGCATCTCAAATGACGAAGCTATTTTACACATGACGCCTTGAGACTTATTACTGTTAAAATCCAATCCAAAATGGTACTGAGAGGATCCGGTTCTATTTTTCAATCCGAAACCAAATACAGATCTTCTCAATACCATTAGTAACCGGAGTCACTTAAAAGAAGTATAACAGGAGTACACGCATTTGCAGAAAGCTTTTTCAGTGCACCCTCCTCCCTCCTCCTCTAGAGATAGAGGCGCACAGTCGAATGTGCCCGTTGGATCTCGGTGGTAAGATGTGCAACGAGTATTTTCTTATAAGAAAATATTACGAAACAATTTTTTTGTACCGTGTGTCTATGACTGCATAACTTTTGAAGGTTGGTTGGAAGGAAGTATTCCGGTAAGAAAATATATATTATGAAACTTTTTTTTTTCGTTACGATGACTGGAAGGTCCATACCCTGAAAAATAAACCCCAACTATGTAGTTCAAGTTTATAACCTATTTACAGCAGTAACTCATCTTGGCGCAATGAAATCCATCTTGCTCATTGGAGAATTCTGTAAAAAGGGGTTTTTTGGATCACTTCCGTGAGAGAGAGGAGCAGAACCCCAGTCTCAGACCCTTGGCAATACTCATGCAGGTGAGTTAAAAGGGATAACTAGTTTTTCTCTCCCTTGGTTTTCCCCTCTCTCTCTCTCTTTGTTTTTTATTTTTCTTTTCTTTTTGTAATTAGTTGATCTATTAGATAATGTGGACTGTGTGGATATGTCGAGCCCAAATGGGCCCTAAGCTCGGAAGAATTAATCAACAAAAAAGAGTAATACTTGCTGCAGTGAGTGGCAGGGATTACGCAAGCAATAAATGTAGGTGGAAGGTTCTGGACATGACAAATGTATGTATACGTGACAAATGTTTCGTGGACGTGATAAATATTATTTGTCACATAAACAAAACATTTGTCATGCTTAAGAAATATTTTTCCAGTGAGGCAAGGCTCGATAGAGAAGATTTGTTGATCCCGATCGGCTTCAATCAGCACTGTGTCGTTTTGCTTCGCATTGGTCAAATTGCCTTATGCATGCGCTGTTGGAGCACTTATTGGGAAACAAAGATAACTTTGTGCCATTCATTAAAAGAAGTGAACAATTTTGTCATAGAAGTAGCTATTGACAAAAGGGATGCAAATCATAAGAATATCCCGAACAGAATGCAAAAGCTTAAAGACACGGCCTATGATAAGGCCTAAACCATTTAAATAACGATAACATGTTTCTTCAGCTGTGCGTTGGTAGGCTCGACAGGACCGTCCTGAACTGCTGTCCCGTTGATTCTCTCCTAAGTATAGCATTGTACACGGAGAGGACGTAGACCACCATAAATTCAACCTCCCAGGTGACTGACAGCAGTGGGGTTCCCAACGTCATAGGAAGAGTTATCTGGCCTTCAACAATCACAGGCTGACTGCTAAAGCCGTAGATTGGAGTTCACATCTTCCGCATGCTCGTTAGGTTTGGCTAAAGCTGCTTGAAATAGTCCAAGAACAGGATATCAAACGAGCTTACATTGTCGACTCTCTTGACGTGATATCCTACAATATCAACTTTGATAACTAATGTGTCATCATAAAGGAGCATAATACGTTGCAAGTCTTCATCGAAGAAGGTGATTGGTTCCCTGGTTATGGGGTACGGTCGACAGTAGCGATTTCCTACGTGAGCTGTTGGGTCTCATAAGCATAATTTCTCCTCTTCTTGTTGTTATCTCCACCACTGGAGGTTCCATCGTAGATCACATGGATGACCCGATCGGAAGGAGCAGAGAGATCTCAATCGACTGGCGACTAAGATTGATTGTCGTTCCTCCGCACCTCCTAACTGGAATCTCCCCCCCGATGGCGATGTACTTTTTCAAATACCTACGTTTAATCTGGGGCTTCAATCTCCCTCCTAAGATCATAACACTCGGACGTGAAGTAGTCGTACTCCTAGTGTAAGGCAGAGAACTTTTCGGTCTTCTAAGCCCAAGGAATTGGTTTCATCTTCTTCGTCTAGTGGAGGTAGTTCTCATTTTTATATTTCTTGCAAAATACATTTGATCGACGTGTTCAGCAATGTGTAATTCTCTTCTGGTTGGCTGGGGTACCAATCGGGCCGACCTTCCATTTGCTCTTGACGTTGGTCTTTATATGGTCAACTGTTCCGATCACAATCCAGATGTCGCTTATTTCTTCCGAGCATTGGCTGCTCTTCACTCTTGCTCTCAAAGTCAATTTGTTGTTGCAAAGTTTTGTAGGCGCGGAGCAGTTCTTCATTATTTATGTACATATTGACTTTCCTGACAAAATCAGAGAGGTCGATCGAGAGTTTTTATTGAGCTTGAATTGGGCCCACTGACTGGCAATACCTGCTATGAAGTATTGCGCCACATTTGGCACGTCTACATTGGAAATCCTTAATGCCATCTCATGGAAGTGAGCCCAGTATCTTCAGAGAGAATCATCTTTCTTCTGTCATAGGAATACTAGTGACGTCGTGGTCACTGGCATTCGATTATTGGCCGCGAAGTTGTTCTAGAAAGAACATTGTAGCTCCCTGAAGCTATCAATAGAATTCGATTTGAGCTGTTGGAACCATTGTCGGGCGTTCCCTTCTAGTATTGTTAGGAAGGCCCAGCACTTGATCTCATTCGGCACATTTAGCAGTGAAAACATGCTCTCAAATATCTATAAGTGGTCATCTAGGTCCTTCGTGCCATCATTTGATTTTAGAGTAGGCGTATGGAAGCACAGGGGGAGTGGTTCTTCCTGCACTCTTCTGGTATAACAAGAGCTCCGGCTTCCCATGTCCCCCAGGATGGATCTCCGATCCCAACGGAGTAGCTTCTCTACATATTCTTCCAGCTTTCGGACCCTCTTCTCTCCAGGAGATAGGTGGCGAGAGTGGCAACTAGAACCGTCACACCTATGTCGGGACGAGGCTGTCGATCCTGTTAGTATTAGATGGTCTCAAAGCCAATCCGATACTGTGTACATATTCAGATTATTAATAAATGGCAATAATTCATTGTGTGTAATTAATTCGATCTGTGTTTATCGTATCACGATGAAGTCCATGAACATGTGCAATAGTCTTTGGATTATGATGAGATCATAATTACGGGACCGAAGACTTATAAACACATGTTCTTAATTGTTCCTAGTCATAGGATGTTTGAGATAGGACATCGAACATCCGGATAGACTAGTATAGGTTACTTCAGCTCATATGATGAGGGTGACTGATCCCATAAGTCACTTGTGTGGAGACACTATGCTGAACCTATAGGTGCTCATTGGTGAATGAGTTCACTGAACTGATCCGACTATGAATCGCTGGATGGTAATCACCTCACTGTTAACCAGCTCGATTCAATTGTCACGGTTGCGTGGATGATCCTTGGACCTGAGACTCCAAGGATACCTTGTTGGTAGGTTTCTGAGCTTTGACCTTGACAAACGAATCCCTAACCATGGGATATCAATAAGTTAAGCGATCGGGTTCAGGGAGATGCCCTCGAAGGTAATTGTGTGTTCAATACGGGATCATCCGCTCTCGGTTGTATGAGAGAGAATGTTCCGGGAATGATGCGCTTAAAGTCCCTGGCCAGGGCGGACTCTGTAATCGATAAGGAGTTATCGGATTCAGAATAGCAGCATCTGATTCAAGTGAATCGACCAAATAGGGTTTAACAGTAAACCATGCCCTAAGTCGATTCGGGAACATTGTACGGATGAAGGATTATATCCGCGCGCTAACCGATGACAGAAAGGTTCCAATAGAGGGTTGCGATAACCCCAGTGCCATCCAGGATCACGCGATGTTGCTTGGCATCCAACGTGATCGGCAGTCCGTCCGAATTTATTGTGGGACATTAAATTCGGCTGATTAATTGAATATAAGGATATTAATTAATACAGTGGGTCAGTAAAGGGTTACTGGACTTAATGGGCTATTAACTGGACTGGTATTTGGGCCTAGAGGGTCACACGCAAATGGTTTTCAAGTCGATGGATAATCCGACAGGATTTCGGATAAGTCTGGGTTTTTGTGAAAAACCGCAAACTGACTTTTTATAAAAGAACGGATTCTACGTCCGGGGCCAGCAACCCTGACCTAGCCGTCATTCGTTCTTCCCACTTTCTCTCTCCTCTGGGCGTGCCGTTCCCAACTGCTCCACTTCCCGTTCGACGGGGATTCTGGATCCGCATGTCGCGGCGGATCACGCGCAGTCAGACGGGATCTTCGAGCGCCTCAGCGAGCGAGGAAGCGAGGACGATCCATCGCGAGGAGAACCGCGTGGATACCGCTAGAGGTCGGGCATCTGCGCGACTTGCGACATCGCTCCGACGGAACCGAAAAACGGACGCGGATTCGAATCCGCGCAAGGTAAATTCGGTTTACACCAGTTTAGTTTTAACGACCGAAACGGGACAGATCCGATCCCGAACTCCTTTATTCCGCTGCGTTTTAGGATCGGATCCCGACACAGCGATCCCAACAGTGGTATCAGAGCCAGGTTCCACTGTGTTTTCGCCGTTTCGATCTCTTTTTGATAATTTTGTAATTGATTCCATGCATATGATGCGTTCATGAGATGAACACAGCAAGTTTAAGAGAAACTGTAAGCATTAAAATTTTATTTTTCTGCAATTTTCATGTGTGTTCTTCGCCGGACGAAGAACTACTCGTATCGGTTTGTTCACGGGCATCCCAAGCGTTGGGAAGGGCTCGATGGAGCATGGGATTCCTTCCATGGGGTCGTGGATCGAGATTCTGATCTTGCATCATGACCGGGAGGATCATAAACCCCTAGATTTATTTTTATTTTTCAAAGATATGGGGTTCCTAATTTTTTTTGCAGAAAACGGATTTCGGGGGGGGGTTTTGGAAGCTCCCCGCCGGCAACCAGGGGTTGCCGGCGACGGCACCGGTGCCTCCGGGCACCGGAGACCGCCCCACGGCCGGGGCCCTGCCGGCCGGCACCTGCGGGGCAGGTTGCCGGCGGCAGGGAGCCGCCGCCCCCCACCCTGCGCGCAGCTAGGGTTTCCTAGCTGCGCTCGGGTGGGGGGGGTGGGCCCGACGGGCCTGGCCGGGCCCCCGGGTCCGAGCCAGTCGGCCATGGACCCGGACCAGGTCCGCGCCCTTGTGGGCGGACCTGGGTCCGAGCCAGGGACCGGCTGGGTTCGGCCCCGGTCCGGTCCGGTCCATTGGACCGCTGCCCCCTTTCCCCTTTATTTTTTTTTGTTTTTGTTTTTAATCCTTAATTAATCTGTTTTTGTTCCAAATTAAAAACAGAATTTAATTTTCATTTGTAATGAAATTTTACAATAAGATTGAGCTCTGTTTTTTAATTTTATGGTCCAATAATTAGATTAATATGGATTAAAATAGTAATTAACAAGTTGTTGTTAATTCAATCTACTTGTTAGATTAAAGGAAATAATTGGGGAATAAATTTAATTGTTAAATTTATAATTTAATGCCAGTTAATCTTATCTGCATGGAATGTTACAATCTTGTCAAATTAGAGTTTATGTGCATTTATTGATGTGCATTTATTTGCTTGTTTAAATTAGATTTAAATTAGCATGCTTGAAATAAATACTAAAGTTTTCGAAAATCCTAAATCCAATTTTGATTGGTCCCTGGTTTTATGAAACCAAAATTATAAGTTATTTTCGAAAATTTTATTTAGCCATTTGATGCGCAATTCATGTGTGGTTTGTTTAATAAAACACATGGTGGTCATGGACGAGCATTAATTGTGGATGTGGAATGTGATTGTATGGTTTATTGTGTATTAATAAATAGAGGTCTGCGAACCTCTCCCTCTCATATTCCATTGTACTTCTATCTTCCACCTCGATGTAATCGCCATAAGGCTTCCTCATTTAAATTATCATGTAATTGAGAATTACGATGTAATTTGATCGAGGCGGATGCGCGCGGAGCGAGGATGATCCACAACTGCTGACCAGATGAAAATGAAGGAGTTCATTGCATTCATGGGTTTGCAGACTCATGATATAAGATGTTATATTGTGTGAATGTGTGCGTTTGACTGTCTGGCTCAAGTCAAACCGCAGTGCCGTCCATGACCACACTAATGACATGTATGTGATGCGTGTGCTTTATATTTGCTAGGTTATTAGTATTAATAAATATATTCGATATATTTAATACTATCACCTAGGATGAGACCAAATTAAATAAGTAAAACCTTCGTTACAAACTCTAAGCCGTAGCGCGAGTCATTGAGAATGTACCGCGTGGCTCTCCATCAATATGATTGATAGAACTTAATTCGGTGGTGGCAGATACTATGTGTTTACCCGAGGTCTGTCATTAACTGATGAGAGGACTGTTGATCATGGCATTAGATGCCTTTGGATAAGAGTAGAGGAACGATATAGTCATCCACGTGTTTACCCGGGAACTATGTTTCTACTTTACTCTGTCACGTATTGATGGTAAAGCTTAGACCGGGGATAATGGTCTACTGTGTTTACCCGGGACCATTAAACTTGGGAGCCGAAGTACGATCGGATATTGCAAGGAGTTGCAATTATCATGAGATGATTGCTCTGAGATAGCAGTATGATACTATGTGTTTACCCGAGGTCATACTGTGATGCTTGGAGATTCTGATCCCCACTAGGAGACAGTCGGCGTCTCCCGTTCTGTATATCTGAAGGTTATACAGTCCGTCGAAAATTAGTGGGAATAAAACTAGATAATAAAAGACCATATCTTGTTTTAGATAATCTGAATATCTGCTAATTATCAATTGATTATCTCCTGTAGGCGAGAATGTCGCATCATAACCCGTTGCGAGGCATACTTGATGCCAACCGTTTGACAGGCACCAATTACTCAGACTGGCTCAGAAACCTGAAGATAGTCCTCAGGTCTGAGCAGATTGCCTACGTCTTGGATACTCAACCTCCTGCTGAACCAGCATTAGATGCTCCAGAGGAGGAAATGATAGCGTATGAAAAATGGAAGGAGGATTCCACCATGGCCCAATGCTATATGTTAGCCTCTATGAGCAATGAGTTGCAGAGGCAACATGAAGAGATGGATGCTAGATCCATCATGCTCCATTTGAAGGAGCTCTTTGGTGAGCAGAGCAGAATCGAACGATATGAGATATCGAAGAATCTGTTCAAGGCTCAGATGGCAGAGGGAACTTCAGTACAGAATCACGTGCTGAAGATGATTGAATGGGTGGAGAGGCTGGATGCTCTTGGGGTTACACTTCCCAAGGAGATGCACACAGACCTTGTGTTGTCTTCACTTCCACCTTCATATGCTCAGTTCATTGTCAATTTCAACATGAACAAGATCCAGGCCACCTTAGCTGAACTGCTGAACATGTTAAAGACTGCTGAGGGGAACCTTGTGAAGGATAAACCCCAAGTCCTAATGGTTGGTAAGACCAACAGGAAAAGACTTGCAGTCCAAGCTTTTCGAAAGAATAAGAATAAGGTTCAGAGAAAGGCAAAGGTCACCAAGAAAGACAAGGGTAAAAGTGCTGAGAAAGGTGATTGCTTCTACTGTCACCAGAAAGGGCATTGGAAGAGGAATTGCAAGGAATACCTCAAGGACAAGGCTCAAGGAACTGTGAAGCAGCAGGACGCTTCAGGCACTGATAAGAAGGCGTAAGCTGAGGACCGGCAAGGTGGAGCTGAGACTAGGTAACGGCGCAAGAGTTGCGGCGATCGCTGTGGCGACAGTGAAGCTCAAGCTACCATCCGGAGACACATTTATATTAGATGAATGTTATTATGTACCTAGCATAATAAGGAACATCATTTCTATTTCATGTTTAGATAGAATTGGATACAATTTAAATTTTGGGAACAATAGTTGTTCAATTTATTTCAGAAATAAATTAATAGCTTCTGCTATTTTGTCCAATGGATTGTATCTATTGAATGTGTCTCATGATAATTTACATATCGGTTCTTCGATTAAGAGAAGTAAGTATGAAATGAACAAAGCCTACTTGTGGCATTGTAGGCTTGGACACATTGGTGAAAACAGACTCCAAAGGTTGCATAAAGATGGATATTTGGATCCATTTGATTATGAATCATATGCAACCTGTGAGTCATGTTTAATGGGTAAAATGACTAAGTCTCCATTTAGTGGAACTGGATAACGAGCCAAAGGCATATTAGAACTGATACATTCAGATGTATGTGGTCCTATGTCAACCCAAGCCATTGGTGGTTTCTCATACTTCATTACATTCACTGATGATTACTCAAGGTTTGGATATGTATACTTATTGAAGTATAAATCTGAAGCCTTTGAGAAATTCAGAGAATTTAAGAATGAAGTAGAAAAACAAACAGGAAAGAGTATAAAAACCATCCGATCTGATCGGGGTGGTGAATACTTGAGTACTGAGTTCATTAAATACTTAAAGGATAATGGTATCCTTTCTCAGCTTACACCTCCTTATACACCTCAGATGAATGGTGTATCAGAAAGGAGAAATCGCACATTAATGGAAATGGTGCGATCCATGATGAGCATGTCCAAATTACCAGTGTCCTTATGGGGATATGCACTTAGTTCGGCTATGTATATCCTGAACAAGGTACCCAGCAAATCTGTTGAGACCACTCCATATGAGATATGGAATGGAAGGAAACCAGACCTTAAACATGTTAAAGTCTGGGGATGTCCTGCTCATGTTAAAAGACATGACGCAGATAAGCTGGAATCCAGAACTGACAAATGCAGATTTGTGGGATATCCAAAGGAAACTTATGGATATTACTTCTATCATCCTGGCGAACAAAAGGTGTTTGTGGCCAGGAGAGCTGTCTTTTTGGAAGAAGATTATATTCTCCAGAAGGACAGTGGGAGTAAAGTAATTCTGGAAGAAGTTCCAGACTCACAAACTGGCAATGGTTCATTAGATGAACCATCAGTTTCTGAACCTGTTCAAATTGATACACAGGAACCTCGTAGGTCTAAAAGAGTACCTAAACCGCCAGAAAGATATGTGGGACATATTAATTTGGATGGTTCTAGGATACTCTATAATGAGGATGATGATCCTAAGACTTACCAGGAGGCCATTGAAAGTCCAGAGGCCGGGAAATGGCGGGAAGCCATGAATTCTGAAATACAGTCCATGTACATCAACCAAGTTTGGAACTTGGTGGATTTGCCCGATGATATAGTACCTATCGGCTGCAAATGGATCTTTAAAAGAAAGATCGGTGCAGATGGACGTATTGAGACTTATAAAGCAAGATTAGTGGCAAAAGGCTATCATCAAAGACAAGGTGTTGACTATGACGAAACTTTTTCGCCCGTTGCTATGATTAAGTCTATTAGAATTCTTCTCGCCATTGCTGCCTACCATGATTATGAAATCTGGCAGATGGATGTGAAGACTGCCTTCCTCAATGGAAACCTTGAAGAGGAGGTGTATATGATACAACCAGAAGGATTCACATCCAAAGAATCTCCAGACATGGTATGCAAGTTGCAGAGGTCCATTTATGGACTGAAGCAAGCATCCCGAAGCTGGAACATAAGATTTGATGAGGCGATCAAATCTTATGGCTTCATTAAGAATGAAGATGAGCCATGTGTATACAAGAAAAATAGTGGGAGTGCAATCACAATTTTGGTTCTTTACGTTGACGACATCCTACTCATTGGGAATGATGTAGGAATGATGTCATCAGTAAAGATATGGCTGTCAAAGAACTTCTCCATGAAGGATTTGGGAGAAGCATCTTACGTATTGGGAATACGGATCTATAGAGATAGATCAAAGAAGATGCTGGCTTTAACCCAATCCATGTACATAGAAACCATTGTCAAAATGTTTGGCATGGAAAATTCAAAGAGAGGTCTCATACCGATGAGACATGGAATTTTACTCTCTAAAGGTCAGTCTCCCAAGACACCTGAAGAGAGGGCAGTGATGGATAAAGTCCCTTATGCTTCTGCCATAGGGTCCATCATGTATGCCATGCTATGTACCAGACCTGATGTAGCATATGCTCTAAGTGTTACGAGCAGACATCAGGCAGATCCAGGTGATGAACACTGGAAGGCTGTGAAATGCATCCTTAAGTACTTGAGAAGGACTAAGGATCTATTTCTAGTCTATGGAGGAGGAGACTTAAAGCTGCAAGGATATACTGACTCGAGTTTTCAGTCTGATCCTGACGACAGCAAGTCAACATCAGGTTTTATTTTCACACTCAACGGGGGAGCAGTGAGCTGGAAAAGTTCCAAGCAGGAAACCACTGCTGATTCGACAACAGAAGCCGAGTATATTGCTGCTGCTGAAGCCGCCAAGGAAGCTGTGTGGATGAAGAAATTCATCAGCGATCTTGGTGTGGTGGAAAGCATATCTGGTCCCGCCCCACTGCTGTGTGACAACAATGGGGCGATTGCTCAAGCGAAAGAGCCGAGGTCTCATCAGAAGTCGAAGCACATTCTGCGGCGCTTTCATCTGATCAGAGAGATTATAGCTCGAGGAGATGTCGTGGTGGAAAGAGTTCCCTCAGCCGACAACATAGCAGATCCACTTACAAAGCCTTTGTCTCAAAATGTTTTTGAGCGTCACTTAGAGAATATGGGTATTCTGTATAAAAGTGATTGGCTTTAGCCCAAGTGGGAGATTGTTAGTATTAGATGGTCTCAAATCCAATCCGATACTGTGTACATATTCAGATTATTAATAAATGGCAATAATTCATTGTGTGTAATTAATTCGATCTGTGTTTATCGTATCACGATGAAGTCCATGAACATGTGCAATAGTCTTTGGATTATGATGAGATCATAATTACGGGACCGAAGACTTATAAACACATGTTCTTAATTGTTCCTAGTCATAGGATGTTTGAGATAGGACATCGAACATCCGGATAGACTAGTATAGGTTACTTCAGCTCATATGATGAGGGTGACTGATCCCATAAGTCACTTGTGTGGAGACACTATGCTGAACCTATAGGTGCTCATTGGTGAATGAGTTCACTGAACTGATCCGACTATGAATCGCTGGATGGTAATCACCTCACTGTTAACTAGCTCGATTCAATTGTCACGGTTGCGTGGATGATCCTTAGACCTGAGACTCCAAGGATACCTTGTTGGTAGGTTTCTGAGCTTTGACCTTGACAAACGAATCCCTAACCATGGGATATCAATAAGTTAAGCGATCGGGTTCAGGGAGATGCCCTCGAAGGTAATTGTGTGTTCAATACGGGATCATCCGCTCTCGGTTGTATGAGAGAGAATGTTCCGGGAATGATGCGCTTAAAGTCCCTGGCCAGGGCGGACTCTGTAATCGATAAGGAGTTATCGGATTCAGAATAGCAGCATCTGATTCAAGTGAATCGACCAAATAGGGTTTAACAGTAAACCATGCCCTAAGTCGATTCGGGAACATTGTACGGATGAAGGATTATATCCGCGCGCTAACCGATGACAGAAAGGTTCCAATAGAGGGTTGCGATAACCCCAGTGCCATCCAGGATCACGCGATGTTGCTTGGCATCCAACGTGATCGGCAGTCCGTCCGAATTTATTGTGGGACATTAAATTCGGCTGATTAATTGAATATAAGGATATTAATTAATACAGTGGGTCAGTAAAGGGTTACTGGACTTAATGGGCTATTAACTGGACTGGTATTTGGGCCTAGAGGGTCACACGCAAATGGTTTTCAAGTCGATGGATAATCCGACAGGATTTCGGATAAGTCTGGGTTTTTGTGAAAAACCGCAAACTGACTTTTTATAAAAGAACGGATTCTACGTCCGGGGCCAGCAACCCTGACCTAGCCGTCATTCGTTCTTCCCACTTTCTCTCTCCTCTGGGCGTGCCGTTCCCAACTGCTCCACTTCCCGTTCGACGGGGATTCTGGATCCGCATGTCGCGGCGGATCACGCGCAGTCAGACGGGATCTTCGAGCGCCGCAGCGAGCGAGGAAGCGAGGACGATCCATCGCGAGGAGAACCGCGTGGATACCGCTAGAGGTCGGGCATCTGCGCGACTTGCGGCATCGCTCCGACGGAACCGGAAAACGGACGCGGATTCGAATCCCCGCAAGGTAAATTCGGTTTACACCAGTTTAGTTTTAACGACCGAAACGGGACAGATCCGATCCCGAACTCCTTTATTCCGCTGCGTTTTAGGATCGGATCCCGACACAGCGATCCCAACAGATCCTAAGGAAGAAGAGGCATGGCTAGGGAAGGATTTAGAAGAAGTGTTGCTATCGACGACGACACAATTATGTCGTTGCCAGTGTGATCCTCTAGTCCTTGAGGGGACAAAGCTTTTTGCCTGGTCGAGTGACCCCTGAGTGAAGGGCCACTCCCTTGCCGACTGCTCGTGGGATTGGTCGTGCCCTCCGTTTGGCTCGGAGTTGCGGTGGGAAGGTTGCTCCCTAGTAAGGGCTAAAGGGCCGTCTTACGGAGGCGGCGGTGGAGGGGGTACCATGTTTTCTTCATTCCGAAGACTCCCTGGAGCGCTCGCTATCCTGCCGTGCTTTATGTGTTGTGCTTCTCTTTCAAGGCGGTCAACCTTAACTTCCAGTCGATAGACAAGGTCAATTGAAAACTACAAGTCAGGGCCTTAGTCCGCATGGCACATCTCTTTAGGACAGCCATGGTCGCCACTGTTAGGTCTCGATGTTGTATAGGTGTCAATGATCGGAGGTGGCAAAGGAGGGAGGATTGCAACCATCCCCTACAATCTCCTTCTGTCTGGATGCGCTGCTGTGGTCGGAATCTTGTCTGCTACGATCAGAGCCTCTGCCTGTGATCGGAGGGGAAACCTAACTACTTCTGTAAAAGAGAACACTGTCAAGGGCCCCGGTGGTGATCGTGAGGATCCCCCTCCGATGTTTAAGTTAGAAAGCTGGGAAATATTGGGAAGAAGTAGAAGGAGGTGGATTAGTTGTTGCATACCTCTGTCTGTAGAATAGGGGGTCCTTATATAATGGTTCAGAGGCAGTTTTCGATCTAGTTCTGATTAGACTAGATACCTCACCTAAGTCTCCTTACGGAGGCAACCTGTGGATTCGTATCCGAACCGGTTTCCAAGCTTATTTCGGCCCCGTCTCTCTTCGGGATCGAATAGGGCCGAAGAGATCGAGTTCTGTTTAGGGAAATGGGTCCCCACATGACCTAGCTCAAGGAGTCTACCAATAGAAAGACTCACGTGTTTTCTTTGATAGACTTAGATTAGCATGCTGGACGTTATCAGTGGCAAGGCCACTTTACTAGGTGTGCCCATGAATCCTTCTTGAAGCCTGTGTTGCCGGTCTAGCCCACTGACTGTTTTGGACTAGATGAGACTTTTGTCCCTCAGAGCTAAATCATAAAACAATTTTGTTACGAGAGTGAGGAACATAGGTTAATAAGATATGGTATAACAAATTTAGTAGATGCTGACATTGTATAACTAATGATCTATGTTGTAGCGACCCGCCACCCTATAATCGGAGATCTGATTATTAAATGGGTATCGAATCATTAATTTGGAGTCAAACTAGGATCTTGATAGGTCTGAGAAATAAATGATAAACAAAGCTAAACATTTACATCGCATCGAATTGTAAAGGAAGTGCAAGAATTACAAATTATTATAATTCGACTCGACTCAGCAAATAATTACATACTCCAACTAAAAAGAAATAATTAAGCGTATAGGCCATAAAATAAAGTAACAACTACATCGGGGCATACTCCGGGATAGCGGCTGCTGGCGCGCAACTCAAGGCAACACTCTCCTCGTTACACCTGCCTGGAACCATCACCTGAAAATCGCAAGGGTGAGTCTCATCGAAAAGACTCAGTAGGGATCATTCGATCCCCACCACCCACTCACGCACCCACAAGTGCAGCAACACAAATATAGATAATTTAAGTAAGTAAAACAGTAAACACAATTCCTAAATTTTGATATAAAACGCATGCATTTAAAATATAACATGCACAACTCTGAAACCATTTCATCACGGTACCCACAACCAGCGTCTCGACAAAACATGCCAACCACACGGCCGAACACAGAAAACACCGACTTGCTGAGACCAAACAGCAACCCCTCGGATAGTGCGCTGGCTACTCCGGTCTAACAAGCTACGGATAGTTCTTCTTCCCCTAGCACGAGTGACACTCAGAATGTACCACTTCCACATCGGTACTAGTTATACTCCGGGGTACACCAGGTGACCCTCTCTCTAGGCGTCACCCCGCCACTCCCACACCGGCGCTGTGTCACTCCCACACCGACACAGGGTGCCTAAGTGCTAACAACTGTCACTCTAGACCCACGATCGCACAAAACGCAACACAGTGCGATCCGATCACGTAGAATCTATCGTCCACAAGTATGATTTCAAGCATGCAATTAATTAAACTATCTAACAATGTAAATACGTGTTAATTGCAGGAATTAATGAGATTTTGTCTTAAATCGTGTTGCCCAAGGCCAACGTCATTTAAGTCTCCTAAACTGATTTATGTGAAAACTGGCCTCGAAGGATGGCCAAAAACGTGTCGTTCAAGTTGGTCGTCATTTAAATGGCGTCGTTGTCTCTAATCGCCAAATAACGACAGTAACAGAGACAGGCCTCGGAGTGATCTGAACTTAAACAACGTCGTACATGGAAGTCGCCATTTAAAAGGCGTCGCTGTCTCTAGACGCTATTCAATTCAGAGACAGAGTCTGTTATCTAGGGTTAAATGGCGTCGTGGGTGGAAGCCGCCTTTTAATTGGCGTCGTTGTCTCCAGACGCCTTTTAACCCTGACAGACAGGTTCTCCCTCCGCCTTCCCCCAAGTCACAAGGTGGGATTTCCCCCCCAAATCGTACAAAAACACCACAAAATAGAGGAGGAGGAGGAGAACCTAATTACTCATTAAAAACCCACAATTCCTCATTACATGTAATTAGTATTTTCACCTCAAAAATCTCCTAAACATACTCCAAAGCGAGAAAAAACATGGTTTTAAACAAAATACAATGAGGATCGTCACTCTACCGGTTACTCGAACTCCTCTGAGTCCCAAGCCGTCAACCTGCCTCGCCATACGCTGCCGCCGGTACCGCCGTGGACGCCGTTACTCCACCGGGACGTCGGCCGCGTCCGGAGAGAAATGCGCTGTGGAGAAAGTGGTGGTGGTAGTGAAGGAAGTTAGGAGGTTGATGGAGTGGAGGGAGAGGAGGAATGAGGAGAGGAAAGGAAGAAGAAGGAGGAAAGGGAGCCGGAGGAAAGAGAGGAGAGAGAAGAGAAATGAGAGAATAAGGGAAAGGAGGGAGAGTTCGTGGGGTCAAACAGAAATTGGGAAAAACGCGTCGTCCAAGCTCGACGTCATTCAGACGACAAGTCCGGACCGTACTCTGACATACCAGGGCCGTACTCTGAATGGCGTCGACCATACAAGACGCTATTCAGATGATATGACCGTAGTCGTACTCTCGCGGTCCAAAATCAACCTACGTGACACAACCTAAAACGTGTCCACCTTGCTGGACGCTGTTTGAACCGCGTCTCGCAAGTTCGATGCGAAACAGGAATCCATGCCCCAGCCCCATAAGGGACCAAACCAAGAGGTCCGACTCCGAAATCGACCCGATAATTGGATCCGAAACCTCAATCCTGACATATGCCTTCAAGGAGGTTGCATACACCCTTGAATTGCTTGGATGATAATAAGAGCATCTCCTTCTAGGATGACCAAAGATTGATACATAGCAGCCTTCTTAAGGCCCCAATGGAAATCCCTGGCTTCACCAATGTCTGGATGATTGCTTTTGCCATAGGAAACTTGACAGTGTATTGGGAATCCTTACTCATTCTTGCTAATGATACCTGCTCTTTGGTATCCGTCACTTAATGCACTGTCCACATTAATCTTCAAATCTTTGCAGGAAGAGGTAGGTTCTACTCCTTACTGGTCTTGATAACCGGAGGACCCCATTTTGCCGCCTTTCAAGCAATTACTTCTTTAACTACCCTACTGACCATCACTCTTTGACATCAGGCTTTCCGTAGTTGCCAAGTCATGAAGAATTTGAGAGCCATCAAGTCAGAATTATCCTCATTGGATTGTTAATTGGCTATTCCTTAATTCTATCTTCAAGAGGTCTTTGATCCCTTCCTGAATTATAAATGAAATGTGACGCTAACCATACTGCCCTTGCTATATATGACAACAGAATAATATATGTTCTGCGGATTTATCCTCAATTTGATAGGCAAAGCGATTCTTCTCAATATTCCTGATAAGAGAGGTTATTCTCACTTTGATAGTGTTGGAAGAAAATTTACCTTGTGATCGCACGACGGAAGATTCCCTCAGTGTAGTGAAAGCAGGAGTCATTCACCAAACTCCGCGCGTAGGAGTGTTAATTGAGTGGATCAACCCATAGAACAACCCAGCTCAACTAAAATTATGTTAAATTAGGTTGACCCAACTTATTTAATACGGGTTAGGTTAAATTTGACTTAACATTAGTCGAATTTGGGTTAAGTTGGATTGAATTTAGGCTGGTCCTAGTTAATCCATTGATTTTGACATTAATTTATATAAAAAGGTAAAACACTTCTAACGACTTATCTGCAAATTACGCTTAGCCCAATCCAACCCAACCCAGCACACCCAAATTCATTATTTGGAATTTGGGTTGGGTTGAACATTAGTAATTTGGGCTGGGTTGAAATTGGGCTCGGCCCCTTCTAATTTAGGTAAGCCCAAATTACCACATAGCCCAATAAAACCCATCCAATTGACACCCCTATCCACGCGGCAAGATCTCGAAGTCGCAGGAGGTACTCTAGAGAAAGAGAGAGAGTTGTTCTTCCTCACTCATATTTCTTTATATTTATATGTGTGGGTCGTATAAGATCTCACAACCCTTAAACTCCTTTTTCTCACAAGAAGAAGAATTCCTTGTGTCTTATCCCATATTTATAACATGACTAAGGGTCCGTTTGGTTGCGCATACAACAGATTCGAGCGAAAAATATTTTATAAGAAAATTAATTTACAAGGAAAATGAAAACAGAATCTATCATTTGGTACCACTGAAATTTTTTTTCTGAAATTCTTTTCATTCATTTGTTTTCCCATAAAACATTTTTCTGAAAATGATTTTAGATATTTGTTTGCTTGTAAACTAATTTTCACATTATGAGATTACTAACATTGGCACTATATTCAATCTTCAAATTGAATGGTAAAGGGTCCGTTTAGTCCTATGTAAAACATATTCACGTGGAAAAAAAATTCTAAGGAAACTAATTTATAAGGAAAATGAGAACGTAATTTATTGTTTGGTACTTTTGAAAACGTATTCCTGAAAAACTTTTCATTTGTTTGTTTTTCCATAAGATATTTTCTGGAAAATGATTTTATATATTCATTTACTTGTAAAAGAATTTCCACCTTTCCAGATTATTAATGAAGATTGACACCACTGTTTGATCTTCAAATTTGAACGGCAAGGTCAAAGAACTTTTATTTTTTATTTTTTTTATTTTCTAAGTTGACAGAATATGCCATTTCGGCATTCGATCGAGCAATGTAAATAAAAAAGATCATGCTTTCACTCAATAATAGTTCAAATGGCAATGCCAAAGGTTAATTTCTTTAAAAAATATCAAGTTGGGAGAACACTACAGTTTGGCATCTAATTGGATAATTCAAATAAAAAAGATGATACCCGCACACGGTCAAAATTCTAATGACAAGGTTAACCGACTTTTGTTTCTTTCTTTCTTTCTGTTAAAATTTTTTGAGCTGGGAGAACACCTCTATTCGGCATCTAATCAGACGGTCTAAATAAAAAGTTCATATATCCACACATGGTCATAATTCAAATAATAACATCAATGGATATGTTTTTCCTTTTTTTTTTTCTCTAGCTAGGAGAACATCCCAACTCAGCATATGATTTTATGGTTCGAATAATAAAGATTATGCCCTCACAACCTCATTTGAAGAGAAAGACATGCTACACTGGCAGCCAGTGTTCTTAAAATAAAAAAATTATTCTTTAAAATTTTTGAGATGAGCTTCATCCCAACCTTTCATGTTTAAATAAATAAATAAAAAATTACTATTCATTGGGACTCGATTTTTATTTTTCATCTTTTTTGGTTCGATCAATCTAAAATCGGATTGTACGAATATGTAGGACATAAATAGGCCCTTCAAAAATATTCTCAAATTTGAATGGCAAAGTCAAATAACCTTTTTGGTTTCATTTTTTTCTTAATTTTTTGAGTTAAAATGACCTTGCTCAAGTGAACAAAACCCTCTTCAAATGTCTTCCCCAAAAAGTGTCGTAAGTTTTCTGTTGACCGACCCTTTAATAAATCCAGAAAACGTTGGAAAATCCAGAAAAACTACATGTCTTTCAAATCTATTTAATAAATCAAAAATAAGGGTATCAATTTGAGCTTGGATTAGTAAGTTTATACATGGTGTGGTGGCACTCTGATCTCCCCCACATGAGGCGGTTTCTGAATCAAAGTCTACCCACATTCCAAGCGAAAGCAGAGTTCATCTTTCACCCTCTTGGCAGACTCGGTCCCTCCTTCACACAAAGAGTGAAATAATTAGTCCTTGCATGTAGATGTCAGCCTAATTACATAAATATAAATCTCATATAATGAAGATTTCTTAGAGCGATGTTAGACTCGATCACAGACCATTGGGATGAAGAATCTAGGGTCCACCCACCCCAGACTAGACCAGGGCCCTCTCGATCACCTTTGAGTCTGTTTGGTTGGACGTAAAATGTCATGATTTTAAAGATTTTTCGGAAAAATCATTTTAGTCAGCTGTTTGGTATAACTCCAAAAATCTCAGTCAACCGAAAACTCTTTTCACTGACCGCTTTCCTTTTCTGGTGCCAAACTCTTTTCAGTGCCCCTGCAGTTGCGCTGCAGGACATTGCAGGAAGTATCAATTTTCTGGATTTCTTGTAGGTTTGGATGCTTATGACCCATAAAAAAATATATATCATTAATGAGCTGAGTCCAATAATAAACTTTTTTTAATATTTGAGGTCTTTCAATCGAAAATCAACCCATAAAAGATGTGGTGGGGCATTGTTCCACCGTAAAAAAATTTAAAAGCTAACTTGGGCCCGGGGGCCAGCAGACACCTCAGCCCATTAACATGCCTAATTAGAAAATTTTAATTAGGCTTCTTCTCTTATATCGTTAGAAAATTTTAATTAGGCTTCTTCCCTTAAATGGTTACAAGATTTTGATTACAATTCTTCTCTTGAATGGTGCTGGGGAACAACTAATTACGAATCCATAGAAGGAGAAAGGAAAACTGCTACTTTTCCATTCCAAATCTTCAAACCAAACTGCTACTGATCAACAGTGCTGGTGAACACAGCGATGGGGGAATTAGAAAACTGCTACTTTTCCATTCCATCATATCTCAATCTTCTGGCTTCGCGTTTTCTTCTTAATATAGATTATTATATACATAGAACACGATATTTTACTATATCTTACAGTGCTTTGCGGCAAACCAAACAACTCACAAGAACTGCCGGATGCAGTTTTGTAATTGGAACATTTCACAAGAATCACATGCTAATATCAATATAAGTAACCAATTTTTCTATCAAATCTGTCAAACGAGAAAAAAAATCCTAAACAACATCGATTAATTCACAAAAGAAAAATCTGAAGAACATAATAAATGGAAGAAAAAAAAAGGAAAAAAAAATCATCACTAGCAAATCTAGTCGTGGTCTCCATCACCTTCCACAGTGAAACCCAGAGAACAACAACAGAAAAAAGCCCCACAAAACTCCACACTCTGTTTGCAAGGCCTCAAACGGCAAAGGCAGCCGCCACCAACCCGCCAAGGACGAGCCCGGCGAGGCCACCCCTAACGCTTCCGGCCCCGGAATCCTTCCCCCCGGCGGGCTCCGGCGTGGGCGCCGCCAGCGGCGAGCTCCCCGCGACAACCGGGCTTGGCGGGCTCAGGTCCCCGACGCTCGACGGCGCCTCCGCCGGCGTCGCTGGAATGCCCGGCGACACGGGTGCCGCCGGAGAGGTCGGCTCGCTGGTGGGGGCTGGCGCCGGAGCCGTTCCTCCCGCGGTGGGCGCCGGCAGCGGGGACGACATGGGTGGGGGTGAGGCCGGCGCGCTGGCAGGGGGCGGAGTTGCGGGGATAGCTGGTGGAGGGGGCGCCGGGGAGACGGCCGTGGGTCTCGGCGGCGGCGACTGCGGCGATCTGGGAGACGGCGCCGGCGCCTGCGCAGCGGCGGGGCCCGAGAGGGCCAACAGCAGCAGAGCGAGGACGGCGAGGCCGTTCATGGCGGCGCAGAGGAGAGAGGCAAGATTAGGGTTAGGTTTTATCCGGAGGGTTTCGGGAGGGGGGTAGTGCCGGCGGCGAAGAGGGAAGCATGTGTATATATAGGAGAAGAGACGCGATTTTCGACCGTTCCGGGGTGCAGAGCACCGGCTGCCGCCGGTCAACTAGCCGTTACAAGACGTTGACCAGCATGAAACGGCGTGCCGCTTCTGAAACGTTCCTTCACGGCCCCTCTCTTTTTACGGGTTATAGCCGGTCTGAGGCCGGGTCATTAATATAAATAAGAGATTGCAAACATCTTAGGCCTATGGTTTACCATAAAACTTTAGTATGTTCCCGCAATCTCCCTGAGATTAATGACTTCTCGTTCTTTGTTGTTCTAAATTAAGCCTGCTGAGTTAATTCTTTAAAAGTTTGGTAACAGAGTATGAATTAACTCGAGTTAATAATGTAAAGTATATTTCAGAATTTAGTTTTTTTATTCTAGAGAACAGTAGGTGCTAAGGTGAACTATAGCAAAAGGTTCCCACCAGGTCATTTACTTGTACCTTCTCCCATTGTTGGATCGGTTTGGGTGGAAGTAAGACTGACTGGGTTAGGCAATCTCGAAGCAGAGCGTGCGCGGCAGAGCGGACGAACGAGCGCAACGGATCTTCAGGTTCTCTGTTCCTTGGGGGGGAGGGGTTTCTTCCCTTCTTCCGTTAGGGAGATCCCCCCCCCCTTTTTATTAGGGAGGATCTCATCTCCTTTTGTTGGAGGCTTGTTTTCTCCTTTGTTGAGAGTTTTGTTCTCTTCCCTTGTGGAAGTTTTTGCTCATGAGAGTCTTATTCTTCTGGATTCGTCTCTTTCGGGAGGTTCCCCCTCCTTCCTCGGCTGCGATGCCTCCCACTCTCCACCCTCTCGTCCCGTCGTCTTCCCTTAGTTTTCATCCTCCTAGACCCGTTTGTGTACCTATTAGTTACCTTCCTTTGATCTTCTCATTCTCCTCAGCAAATACTCTTATTCGTTGTGTGCTAGTTATTGCGTTAGCCAATGGGTGCGGATATCTCCTTCTCCGGTTGAAGTCTTGGCTGCTGACGCTCTCTTGGTAGACTGTGTGGTTTCTGCCTACCAACTGTTCGACAAAATGTCGAACTCAAGACGCAGGCTCGAGTTTGTGCGTCATCCCCTACTCCGTTGCCGTGAGTAGGCCCAACGAACTCTCCTACTCTCTAGACAAACTACTTGCTCTTTTGCAGCCCCCATTTCATGTGTTGCAGCCTTCTCTGGTTCGTTTGCTTCCGCATCCCACCGGCATATTGGGTTGGCTTTTCTGCCTCCCAAAAGCTACCTTTGTTCTTTACTGTCTGTATTTGTTGTGCCTTATCTCTATTTTTCATGTTCTGATTGGGCTTGGTCCTAACTACTCTGGTATCTTAGGCTTACTAGTTTGCTTGGAAGGTGTTTGTGTTTATGACTGCTTCTTGTACTGCTACGGGTTCTATGAATGAATGAAAGCCCTTTCTTTGTTCAAAAAAAAAAAATTCGGTTTGGATGGAATTATCTCGAAGAAAAATATTAAGCTTCGTACATATTTGGATCTTGATCTTTTATGCATATATGTATGTATTCGACCAACTGTGCCACCCTTTCAAAGAAAAACCTTGGGAAGTGATGCTTTAAGGGTTGTTTTCATTATTTTTTAGAAAGAAAAGAATAAGGATGCTAGTTTTTTCCAGACATTTGTTAATTTCTTTTAGTGCAAGCCACATGTTTGTAGTAATGCCCATGAGCATACTACATCCTTGAAGTCTGTGGGAACTTGAGTTGTGTGTGTCTTCAAAGGCAGCATGTTCTTGAAATTTGCATGTGGGATGGGTCCCAAGGAATGATTTGCTAAAATGTGCTGGTAGGTGAGTGGTTGTGAAGTTATTGCATTCTTCAATGTTTCCATCATGCCATGCAATTTTTTGTCATTACATTCTAAGTTGCTTCTGTGTTCCTCCTTCCTTTGTTTACCTGTTATCGGTTTGTGCTTTATGAACTGTATCTTTTGATTATTACTTACTATTTTATTTTAGACATTCATTGGCTTGTATTCGTGTGACATTTCCTTGATCTCTGTTGAAATTGCCATCCTGCAATTTATGTTGTCCTTGGCATCTTTTCTAAGGCAATCATCCCTGGTAGATCATGGTTCAGCACTGGAAGTTATCTGATTGAAATAAGTTTGTGTGGCTATTTCTATCTTTCCATGAATGGGTCCTAATATTTTTCATTTGTTTGAATCAAAGTGTGATGCTCCCCACTTCAATGAGTGAAATGTCTACCTGAAGACTATTCAATCTCATTCTGATAGTTGAAGACTAACTGAGCACATTGATCCATCAACGCATTGGAACATGGAAACTTCTCCAATGCATCAATTGGTATGGCTGTTGTGATTTCATAATCAGTTGCACACATGAAATTTTATAAGATCACATGACCATACGCTAAATGCACAAAATGGTTGTTCCCAATGCATTTTTTGGCCAAAACTTTAGCTTGTTTTGTTGAAGAATCCACACTTTGTAATTGCATCAAGGAGTCAAAGAAGAGCATTAGCCAAATAGAATTTTACTGCCTTAGGAAGAAAGTTACTGCAAAATAAATCCGTACTTTATCATTTGAAGAAGATTATCCATTTCATTTTAACCGGTGGCAACATTGGACTTCGTGAATGCTGACATGAGTTTGGCTTTGCTTGAACTCGATAGAGTTTGAATTGAACTTGAAACTTCTTGATCTTGAATGAGCTCAACTTGCTTGAGATCGATTCATGAGTTTGTTCAAAATATTAAATGAAACAAAAAGACATAAGTTACTCCTTTAACCATACATACTAATCAATTTAGAAGACAAGGTATAAATGAAGTCCAATACTATTAAAACAAACAGCTAATGGACATAATCTAGCATGTTCACAACATGAGAAATAGAGTCTACCTAAATTCCGGATGCTCTTGTTCCAAGTATAATTAACAAAGTATTTGATAGTTAGGGCCCATGGTCCAAGAGGATGGAGAGATTCACGAGAACGTAAAGCAAAGTTAAGGGAAGTTAGTTAAAGTAGATTAGTATGTCTAGAAAGAGGTGTGTCTAGAATCTTTTATGATCAACAAGTCTCTTTAAAATCAACAAGAAGTTTTATAAAACCACTATGAGACCTATTGTGGCTATATAAGACTAAGTGTTGGGCAATGAAGAAAGCACATGCATAAAAAAATGTGTGGTATAGAGACGAGGATGTTGAGATGGATGTATATAAAGTCAAACTATAAAATTTCTAAATGAATATATATGTAGAGACTTAAACGTAGAAGTTAAGAAGAAAGAACTTGAGGTGGTTTGAAGATATACACAACCACTCTAGCTCAACGTCGTTCAAAAGATGCAATGAGATTCAAGTAAAGGGCCAAAAGGGTCCTGCATAGGGCCGCAAATGAATCAATATGCAAGATGAACAGCCTGTAAGACTACTCAATAATAGCTCAATTTGACTCATTTATTAAACTAAATAAACAAATTTGAACAAAAAATTGAACTTGATTCATTAAACGACCCAAGCGTGAACACGGAGAACTCGACTCAATTATGTTCATAAACAGGCTCTTAAGTATCCGTTAAGAACTCGTTTTAATACTCATTAAGAGCTCATTTAAGTACTCATGTAATTATTCTATCATGAATAAATTTAGTTAATAAGATAGTTGATATCTTATAAAGTTTTCTATCAAATAACTAGGGGTGCAAACAACCTAGTACTCACTATGGTTTGGGCTAAGGTCATAAATTTAAATTTTTAAAAAAATTAGACTAAATCCCTCGTAGGCTCATTGGGCTCATGAGCTACTCGATACTGGGCTCGTTTAATATCTAAATGAACTCAGCTTGAACAACCATCATAAATATTTGAGTCAAACTCAAGCTCAATTAAAATTAATCAAAGCAAACTTGAACAAGGTAAAACTCGGCATGACTCGGCTAGTTTGCACCCCTAGCCCTGCAAAATACATAACTTTTCTAAGATAAACTACGAAATGGTATTAGATAAATTGAGACAAGATTGATGTAGCCAATTAGAAATAGATGAGATACAAATTTTTAATGGTGGTGGTGATGATGATGCTAGCTTAATCCCTTTTCGGAAAGGTATTCACTGAACTTACTAGTTCAGTTGCACACATGTGACCGTGTCTATGCGGTTAGCCTTAACACATTCTTTGAAGCCTAATCATCTCCTACAAGATGCTGCAGTCCTTCCCCTCCAGTTGCATCGCCTTGGCCCCTGGTCTCCATCGCCCACGGAAGCCTCCTGCACGCTCGACAAGTGGCAGTGTATGCACAGCAAGCTCATCCACTCCATGAAGGGCACCTACCCCCCTGGTCAACCCTTCCAACTGCGTCTTCAACGCCTAGGGCCAATATAACCAGAACTTCGACTTCTTCATGACCAGTAGACCAGTTGGCGGGTATGGCCACCATGAGGGACCTGATCAGGGCCGTCGCCTCTCTCTTGTGGAGCTTCCCACGTCGGCAACGGGGAAGGAGGAGGAGATTGAGTGGGTCTATTAGCTTCTGGGTTTCTGTGACCCGTGGGGGAGGAGCTCTGCCGAGGTTCTGCAAGGGAATTGGGAGGGTTTCTATGCCGGCGTCGACTTCTTCTACGAGCCACCAGGCTGTGTTCCCTAGTCGATGCCAACAAGCTCTACTCACTATAAAGGGAAGGGGCTCACGGACCATGGTTGAAGCTCTATTTACTAAGGGTAAAAATGTCATTTTAAAAGTAGGATTTAAACTTAATCCAACCTTGGTTGGTCTTCTGTTGACGTGCATGATAGGGAGTAAATGGCAAGGGCTTTTTTATGTAATCGTATGGTTTTTTTTTTTTTTTTTTGGGGGGGGGGGGGTTGTTTGAGTAAACAGTTGAATTAGAGGGTTTTTTTTGTAATTTCAAAAGATTGTAGGGGTTTAAAGAAAAAATCCCATTACATAATTGAAGCCCTGCTTTTGAACAAACCAGGTATATTAAAAGCCTACAATTGCTGCAAAAAAATAAATGGTTTGAAGGAATTACACCGCAAGGTGAAATAGAAGATTATTATATCACTCCTTATGGGAGCACCACGAAGGGGGAAACAAGATCATCTAGACTTCATCTTCTAAACTTACCAGATGTTCAAACGAACGTGTGATATTTCATCTATTTTCTCTAATCAAATGACCGATTTACCTGTAATCCCTTGTGAATGAAGTTACCTGGAGGCTTTCCTTGTGAATGAAGTTGCATAGAGGCTCAAAATGATGAGATCCAAAAGACCTCTTCTCAACTCAGCCACTGGAGTGCCACAGCCCCAGGTGCAGTGCACCAGTGGTCCCCACTTGTCCGTTCTACAAGTTTACTGTTGCAACCCGTGTAGCCGGGGATGATCTTGGAAGCTCACATGCAATTGAACGTTCAGCCATGGTCTCAAATGCACTAGTTTCCATTACCAAGGCTGAACCCAGAAAGGTCTTCACAATTTATTGACCGTACCTAGGTAACAGATACAGTCTTCCTAAATAACACTAATTAAGTTTGACTCACTCAAAGCCATAAATAATTTACGACCTGCGACTTGTAGCTGCCCAGAGGCGCTTCCAGCCTGAAGTCGACCACGGAGGCCTATAATCTGGAGTTAAGACGCTATATTGCTACTCTTAACTGCACCTTCTCCGACTCCAGATCAGTTGCTTTAAGAGAAGCCTGGGAGTTAAACTTGTGCGGGTGTAAATGCACAAGAAGGTGAACTCCCTCCTTGGAAGATGCACTCTGCAACCACTCCAGTTTCTCCAACATGCTACACATATATCATGAGAATCTGTTAAAATGACTAGTCAGAAGACTGACGCAACTTAGAAACTTATCATTAAATCCAGAAACCTTCAAAGAATCATGTTCCTCGGTTTGCGAGAAGGTCAAATGCAAATCCTTGAATAAGTTATAGATAGAATATTTAATCCGGGTCGTAGACTATGGTAGCGTGATGAAAGCTTCAGTTACTTGGGATCCATTTGGTTGGCAGTAAAATGACCTGCATGTGCAATGGTTATGGAAAATCTCTCCCTAGTTAACTATTTGGTTACATGAAAAGTCTCAGCCAGCAGAAACTAAGTTTGTTGACTGAACTAAAATCCTGATTTGAGTACTACTTGGAAAGCACAGAGGCCATTTCTCGGCTGGACTCCTACATAGCTTTTCTTCATGTAGATAAATGATACTACTGCTCGTCCCTTGATTTTCAAGGAAACAAATAAATGAAGATATCATTTGGCTGAGCATAAATCAGGAAAATATATCTCAAGAAATTGAATTTACTAGGAAAATGAAACATAATCTTGCATTTTGGTGGTTATGAGAACTATTTCTTTGCTCCTGCAAGAGGAGATAATCACTATTCATTAACAATGCCAAACGAAACACATACATACAGATCTGTCCACTGAAGAACAATAACCTTAGTTGATTGGAAGGGAAACTTCTTTAACTGCTCGACTTTATACACGAGCATTTGTCCGCATTCCTAACAGGCCAGCACAAAAGCCTGAAGCCTTAGCCTTGCATCGGCTGCAGTAGACAATGTTTCATCTGTTGGGTTTTCCTTTGCAGCAGCAATAGCTTCTACATAGGCCCTCCTTGCTGCCTCCATCTCAATCTCATCAACATTCTGTTTGAAACATATTAATTAATAACAGTAAGGACATCGATTAAAAAAAAAATTAGAACAAAGGATACTAAATGTGTGCCAGCAGCAGTATGGTAGGTGGGGCATGAGAAAGAATTGAAGCCAAGTTAGCTGGCAACCCAAATACTACCAAGCAAAGTCAACTAGTAAGGACTGAGGAGCACAGGACCAACTTCAGGTCATTGTTTATCTTGTTATAAACAAAGGCCAAACCATAGGCATGAAAGATCCTCATTGCTGTTTAAGCTAGGGGAGGATGATGCGTAAACAATATATTAACACCTGTACTACTGAGGACATCCAGCAGAATGTTTCAACGAATATGCAGAACTATGCATAAACTAAGAAATACGGTTTTCTCACCAGAACATCCTGTCATAAAGCAAGAACCCACAATTATAACGAGATGATGAACCATCAGAATGTATGAAAGGGCATCATGGTGCCTAGATACAATCAAATCCCTTCTGTACTATGTAGGACACCCAGTAAGATTGAATTTCAATGAAATCCTGGAAATCATTCATGACCTAATTAGTATTGCATTTGACTAAAACTCAATTCCTTATTCTGAACTGACTTAACCCTTCTCCTGCTCAATAGCCTTGCTTCTATTTCTGATTCTCAGCCGGGTTTCCTTTAGGAACTCAATCTTCCAGTGTGAGAAGGAACTCAAACCTCAAGGCAGGCAAGGGTAGAGAGTCAAAGGGCAGGGATTCCTTAAGGGATGTTGGACCGAATAATTCATCTATATGATGAAAAAGCACTTGGCCTTCGTAGGGAATCTGGAATAGGCTGATATGCAACAACGGATATTCCCCAAAAAAGGCTTATCCCGCTAAATGTTCATTCCCTTCCTCCTGCGCACATGGATATCGTCGACTATTGGCATTGGTCCCCTTTTGAAAGAGGGTATTCAATGAAGTGCCTTATCTAGGGAACTTGTCATCGCTCAATTGTCATCATCTTGGGTCGTGGAAGAATTGGGTTCAACTCCCGCTCCCCATTGCACCATCATTTGGTGTTTTTTAGCCCCCTAAGCGAGGGGGACCCTCTTTGATTAGGCATAGAAATGATAAGTCAGATCCACTATGAAGCAATAGTCTACTTTTGTGTCGAGACATTATTTATCCCCATGTGAAGCATCACAAATTTACTTGAAGTTTACTTTAGCAAGCAAAAGTGCAATTTCAGTTTCTACTGACATTAATGAAAAGCCTTGCATAAAACATATTATTCGACACCTTGACATGGATTAATGACAATGTGGCATCATGGTTAGCAAGGAACACTAGCTTAGTGGTTGTCTCAATGTCAATATGATAAACATGAATAGGATGCAAACAAAGGTAGGCAGTGTCAGCATGAATATGGAGATATGTCACAGAAAGGATATAGTCACTTTCCAAAACAACAGAGGATCTCCCTTTTTTAAGGTGAACAGTTCAAATGTGGATCGTACACACATTTTCCTGATAAAAATTGTCTACAGAAATTCTCAGGAAAGATTCTAAATTCTACTTTCCAAGATCAAGTGCAGAAAGTCCACAAGAAAAGAGTAGGTATTATTCAAATTTCCAAAAGGGTATACAAAAAATGATTAAATCAACATAATTAAAAGTTCTAAAACTACAGAGATACACAGTGTCCAATTTCAATTCTATAAATATACATTTGAAACTTTGAATAAATTAGAATTTTAACATAAATCCACAGAAATTGCTTTAGGTTTACAATTGTCCTGCATTATGCAACTTCTAATGATAGACCAAAGCAAGAACTATAATCCCCGTGTGAGCATATTAAGATCTCGAAAGAAAGCATAAATTGTGATCTCTAATAGGTGACCGTGTAGTCCTACAAACTTGGCGAGTCGGAAAAGATTGGCCTTCCACATGACAAAATTAAATAAAGATTATATTAGGCAAATCTTGCCACATTTTAAAAGAAATGACCGATACTTTTCCAACTTGTAAGATAAGTCATCTAGACTTACTATATTTGGAAGATGATCAAAATTATCAAAATGGGTGATGTTTTCATCCATTTCAGCATTTGAACAACTCTTTGATGATTCTTCGAACAGCTGCATGAATGCAGTAATTCCGTATTCAATGGTGTCCAAGTCTCCCTGAAGTTTCTCAACCTTTTGATTCGAAGTTTTTGCTTCCCACTCTAGTTTTTCCAATGCCGCTTGCTTATCAGCAAGTTTAACCTGTAAAATGAAGGAAAGAGCATTAGCAAAAAAGTTAAATCAAAAGTAAATAGGTACATCTCTAGAACAAGGGTAGCACCATCATAATTTACTTTCAAAATTCAAACCAATGCTCACAAGTCACATCAGTGACATCCACCCAACAAAATTGTACAAGTACAAAGATGATGACATTTCATTTCAAAGCAAAATAGCAGGTGTATCACCATGAATGAGCAGCTATCTACAGCAACATGGCATGTGTTGGATAACCCATAAGCATGCAGAATAATCTTAGATTGGATATAGCTACATGGAATAATCAAGAAAGGATACAGTTTTTTCATCAAAATGAGAGAACCTGGAAGAAATACACACACTTTCAGTACTCCATGTCCATCCTACATACCATACCATGCTACGAAGTGGCACAGCTGGAAGGTTTCTTATATGCTTTTCTCTCCTTATCTGCTGTTTTTTTTTCCTCTCATTAAGGAAAATCCATTGAAGCCGTTCCAACTAAAGAAATGCTGCTGAATACTTAATCTACCAATCCATTATATGTTCACTAAATTATGCTGCAAGCCTGCAACCATTTAGAAATTTTATAATATTTACACTGATAATGCCTATATCACAGAAATCATAACAATGCTGTAGGTTCACATGACAACAACCACTGTATCTGCCTAATGGGAGTAGAATATAAAAGAACACTTTTTCTCCTTTTGCATTGGATTGGAGTGACAAATCCTTCAGTTCCTTCTTGACCTTGATCCACATCACCAAAAGGATTAAGCGGTATGTGAACTCGATGCAGGACTCTTCTATATGGCAAATCCATCATGCAAATTCAAAGCAGGTAAACTCCAAATATTCACATTAGGAGTAGTAACCCCCCCCCCACACACACACAACCAAAAAAGGGGAAAGAAACCATGACAATGAATCAAAATTGTTATGTTTAGCCATTGTTGTTCACCTTTAAGTGACTACATTGAACATGGATTCTCCAATATGAAGTGTGTGAAAAAGAACAGAATTGAATCAAAAGAATTTCAAGAAGATTCTTGGCATGGAACTTCTTCAAGGTACATAAAGAAGTATGGCAGAATTGTGTATCATCTATCGAAGCTTGAAACTGTACAAAATCAATAAGGATGTGAGACATGCCTGTGCAATTCGAACAGAATTATCCATATACTGTGAAGAGAACTAAATGGTTTACTTAACAAGAGTCAAATATTAGAAAAGTGAAGGCCCTCAAAAATCTTTTGTGAGGTTTAAAGGTTCTTAGAAAATGGCAGAACCAACGTGGTTTCACAGTGCTATCAAAACTATGGAGGTCAACCAAATAAGTAAGCACATATTCCCATGCAGTTCAACTTGAAAAGAAAGATCAGTTTTTGCTAATAATCAAAACTGAAGGACCATCAGTGCTCTTAATCATTGCAAGATCAACTGTCTGGGCATATTGTCATTCACCTAGTATATTAAATAACAAATAATAATAATAACAAAGCAAACAGAGAAGCAGAGAAGAAAGTGAGATCATAATTATCACTGTACGCACTAAGTATTTTCTTTCAATTTTTCAAAGTGATTAACAGCATTAATAATAGCATGTTGAAGGTCTATATTCCTCTTTGACAAAGATGCAAATTATGTTGAGGTTGCTGTCGTCACACCCACCAGTGTTTTACTCACATTACTGTTTCACCGATGACACTTAATTAGTGATCAGAACATGTGTCAAGTGTCAATATGGGAAAATGTGTTAAAGACAGCAAAATTTGACAAACAAGATGGAAGAACACAGGAGGTATCTACATGTGGGTATATTAATATATACCTACAGATACATGTACTAAAGTATGATCAAGTGAGATTTACCTAAAATGTAAAAAAAAAGATGAACCAATTGTTAAACCTTAAGTCTTAACATTCAAATTCTTGACCTTAACATTCATTTGTACGATACATACATGTAATAAGTATGATCAACTGAAATTCGTCTAAACATTAAAAAAACAAATATATATATATATATATATATATATATATATATTAATCTAATTATTGAACCTCAAAATGTAAAAAGTAATTGAAAAGTTGTTAAAGTGCTTATTTTGAAATCCTACAACAGAGTATCGATGAATACGTCCGAGTGTTATGTCACATGCATGACTCGGATATGCCTCTCTAATGCAAATAGAATTCCACCAAATCATTGGTGTCTAGGATTGTGAAAAAGTCGCCTGGTAATCCCTTTCTCCAACACTAAGCAAGTTTTGGCCTAATTGATGGGGGCAGCTTCAAGTCAGATTGGGAGGCGTCACATAAACTGCTCAAAACCACTTGAATCTTGGTAGAAAAATGAGCTGACAGGTTGATGGGATAAATGGAGATAGTAATGAATGTAAAATAACCTCAAATAAAATTCAGGAGAGAAATAGAGCCTCGTTACGTGTGATTTTCATATATCAATCCTTTTGAATATTTGAAAAGTGCCTGGTAATATTTAATAGCATAAACTAAAGAGTAGCCCTTGTGGAAAAATGGAAATCTGACAGCAAAGTCCTGGTCATATATAGATAGATACCTTCGCATTGGCAAGTTGTGATTGAAGAGATTTAACCATCGAATCCTTCTCCACAATTCGGAGTTTTAATTCATCAACTGTTGCATAAATTGCATTCATCTGATTCATTGAATTCTCCATGGACTTTAGGGTTTCATCTTTCTCTAACAGTTTCTTCTGCAGGTCATCGACTTGTTCCTTCAGTGAAATCAATTCTTCTCTCTCCCTCTGAATATTCTCTACTTCCAGAACCCTTGATGAAAAGATTGAGAAGTCATCAACCCCACTATCATCATCTTTACGAACTTGCTTGCTTGAAACACTGTCATTGATATTCCCTTGAATTTTTGTGGAAACACTTTGGGTTCCTTTCCTCACTTTCGTATCAGCAATCTGTGTGCATTGAAGTACCCAAGTATGTCAAAACACACTGAATATCAGAACTCCAGCTTATGCAAAATAATGGATGGAACTCGATGTTTATGATGTTTCACATCGACATGCCCAAAAAAAGATATTCACTATACATATCTCAAGACAGTTATTGATCATCCACATTACAGCAGTAAAAGAGTGAGCATTAGCCAAATACCAGCCTGATCAAGGTAATTGTACTTGGTAGCATCCATGATTACACAATCTTGCTGTCAATAAGCCCAACTGAATGACTTGAGACCAAAATTAACCAAAACATGAATAAGAACTTAGCTGAAACTAAACCAAGTTGAGCAAGCTTGACCATGATGATCTTGTGGAACTCATTCACATGAATATTTTGATGAACCAGGTCAGAGCAGCTTTTGAGTATCTTGGTTGATTAATAACAAGCTCAGTCCTACTGTAATACTAAACTTGCAAAGTTGCACAGAATTAACTTTCATTTGTTAAGTCCATTTCCACCCCATTTATCATATAAAACATTCAATCAGCAAATCTAATTCAAAACATGTAGATTGAATAAACAAATAAAACAAAGTTGACATTCTTGATAAATGGAAAATAAAACATATTCCATCTTCAGCGAAGGGTAGAAAAACTTAACCAAAATTGTAAAGAATTAGGATATCCTATGTAGATATAAAAGAAATCCAATAATGTAGCTAAAATTTCTTTGATTGGCAAAAGGATGTCATTCACCAAAAAAAAAAAAAAAAACTGTAGTTTCTCAAATGACAAGTTGTAAGATTGTCATTTGGAATGTCTCACAATCAGCACAGCAGATTAACCAGCAGCAAGGTTTGCCATATCGCTGATCCATACTGGACCAAATCTTTCCAGACACAATATGACACCAATCTGACTCAGCCCGACTTGTACAAGTCGGCCCAAGTCAAGCCAATGAGTTTGTTAATAGCAATAAGTTTAAGCCACATTTTAGAGAAATATACCCCATTAATTGATATACAAAGTGTAAATTTACTTATCAAATCAGAAAACTCAATCTAAAAAGCAACTCATTATGCATGTACCAATTGGCATGATCGGGCATGTAGGCCATTCTTTTTTGAGTCTGAAATACCCTCTAATGCTATGTATATGCCATCATTTATGCACATGGTTAGATGCATAGAAAGACATCATCATGTTCAGCCTCTCACCTAGAGAGGTTTAGAGTGTCCTATAGAATTAGATAGCTTGGCTTCATTTGGTAATGACAATGATGAGTGAATCACTACCCTTTAATGATAATCAAAATGGTGATTATATGGTATCATTATTTAGAGTGCTTTACAAACACTATTTTCCTTTTTTATTTTTGAATTTGTTTAGTGAGGAAAAGAGTAGCCGATCCATGCTAACTTGACTCAGTTCGTATCAGGGCAGATTGGCCCAAATCAGATTAAAGATAGCCAATCTAAGCAGTTTTTGGCCAACTAAACCAAGCACTGGACCGATCTGAATGGTTTTCAGCCAACTGAGTTGGGCAGCGATCCCTAGTTTTGCAACCTTGCAATCAACAATCTTCTAAGAGTACAGAACAAATATGCATGATCACTATATCATCTTATTTAAGCCCTCATAGGAGGGAATCTAGAAAAGATAAAATTAGGAATGAATATATACATAAGGATCAAGATGTAGTTCCTATTGAAATTAAGCTTAGGGAGAATAGGCTGCAATGGTTTGGTTATGTACATTGTCATCTCCAGTTAAGAGGTGTGATAAAATTAGAGTGGAGGAGGGTTGAAGACATAGGGAAAACCTAAGATGAGGTAGCTAGATGTAGTTAGAAAGGACTTGATCTTGCTATGTATCACCACACGTATGGCATTGGATAGATTAAGATGGTGGGACAGGATTCATGTAGCTGACCCCCAATAGATGGCATAAGGCTTTGATGATGCGGCCTCGTAGGAGAAATCTTTAGATGGGTGTTAATGATCTACTAAGTTAATGGACTGATCCACACTGAGACTTGATCTCAAGCTCCATTGGCAATTTGCAATCTAGGCAAACAATGCCAATAACTTGACCATCTATTTATTGCCAATAAATCACTTAGTTGGACCTTAAAAGTAACTATAAGAATAGAAGTAAAATTAAGATCCATGGGTCAACATTTTTAACACATCCTCTTATCTCTTTCGTTAAAATCTAGATCTAAAAATCCTTTTCTTATAATTTGGGTGATTTCTCAGTTATTAATTATAGATTTTGAAACTTTCTTCTCACCGATGAATCACTATTCAAACATCTAGCAAACAGGGATTATCACTTGGATGCTCAACCAGTGCATGAAATAGTATAATATGACTTGAGTCTTTGATTTAGCTATATATCTTTTAAAAGACAAAGGGCCACTTTGATTGGAGAATAGGAGAAGAATAAGGGAGAATAAGGGGAGAATAAGCTTAATTTTGCTTTGACAAGCAGAATGGCTTATACCGGTGCAGAATAGCGTATTCGGAGAATAAGGAGAATAAGCCATCCCACCTTAGACCCAAGAATTACTTATTCTTCTTATTCCATTAGCGGGCCCCACAAAACTATCAAACCGAAACATCTCTTATTCTGGTATACGCCATTCCGTCAGTGGGCCCCACGTAAAAACTTATTCTGCAAACAAAGTGAGGCTAGAGAATAGCTCCCTAATTCTTTAAAGCATGTCTTTTGCTTGTGGTAGGTTATTGTCTTTTCTCATTAAACTGTATTTTTAATAATTTCTAGGTAGTTAATATTTATGTTTACATTCACTTCTCTCTCTCTCTCTCTCTCTCTCATATATACATGCACAAAAGGGGGAAAAGATCTTCATCTACATGCTACTGCAGTATGAGTTTTTTTTTAGTACAAACTGCTGTCAGTCAAGAATAGCTACTAGTCTTTTGCTTGTGGTATGTTATTGTCTTTTCTCATTAAACCGTATTTTTAATAATTTCTAGGTAGCTAATATTTGTGTTTACATGCTACTATTTTTTCTATTCCACAAGAGTCCAAGGAGACCCAATGCTTAAAATGGCTGCTTTCCATAGACCAATCTTCATATAATAGATGGACATGGATCATGGTTCCTACAACCGTACATATCATAACCCTTGGATATTTTGTTTGTTCTTCTCTTAACCGTTACTCCTTCATGGTGGGTCTACCTTGTATCCCATTGGGGTGCAAAGGCATCGCCTCAAATGTCTAGGGGCTCACCTAGTCATTTAAGGCTAAGGCAAGCCCATGGTCACCTCGCTTACCCCTAGCCTTTTGTTGCATACTGTTTAAGCATTGTGGCATGGGCACCTCCTTTAATACAGATGTGTGTGTGTGTGTATGTAATGTACTTATGTATATATATAGTTCTAATAAACTACATATATATGGTTTATTGACATTAACATGAAAACCATATATACACATACACACACGCACACACACACACACACACACACACACACACACACACACATATATATATATATATATATATATATATATATATATATATATATATATATATAGTTTTCATGTTAATGTCAGTATTATTCTCTCTCTCTCTCTAAAATTTTCATGCTAATGTTTGTCTCATATTAAGTAGGATGTTAGTGTTAGAGCTATTTTCTTGTCATATTAAGCAACTTATTAGTGCTATTTCCTTGTAATGTTAGTGTCATGTCAATGTCATAATAGTGTTATTTTCTTACACATTTCATTTTAATGTTGATATTTCTCTCTCTAATTTCTTGTTAGTGTCAAGATTACGTTGTGTGTGTGTAATTTTCATGTTAACACCAATGTTAATCTCATATTATGTAGGTTGTTAGTGCTATTTTCATGTTATATTAAGGAGATTATTAGTGTTATTTTCTTGTAATATTAGTATCAATATTAATGTCATGTCAATGTCATAAATAGTGCTATTTTCTTATAATTTTCATTTTACTGTCAATACTAGTGTCATATTAAGTATGTTATTAGGAAGTGTACGCCTAGGCGAGCGCCTAAGCGCTTAGACGCTTGGGGAGCCTAAGAACACCTTGGATCGCCTTATCGCCTTGACAACTATGGTGCCTTCAGGTGCTGCCATTTTAAACAATGCTTGAAACTCATCATAATGCTTCCACAAACATAACATAACCATCAGCAACAGCAGTACCAGATCAACTACCACAGAAGCACATAATTATATGGCCCTAACATAACTACATGGACAATACATTCATGAGTTCTGGGGCTGCTGCCTAGCACAATCCAATGATTCCAGTCATTGGTCATAAGGGAAAATGTGCCCAAATAATCACCCTTTCGTTGCTGCCCATTCCAGAACTCTAAAATGTTGAACTGATGTTCTTGATTCTAATTGGACTGGGAAAAGGTTGGTGACCCGATCTCATGGGACTAAGACTGGAGCTTGTTGATTGGTATAAATAGTCATGTATTGTATGTATCTCATTTGGGTAGGCATGAGTGTAACACAGAAAAGAGTTCGGTTGGTGACAGAAGCTATAGAGGAAAGACATCACTAGCATCAACTGTAAAAACTTTCTATCGTAGTAGTCTCATTCTCTTGATGTTGGCTCCATAGGAATAGCCACCAATGATCAAACTATGTTAAATCACAGAAGTCATCAATGATCAAGCTATGTTAAATCTTATGGTCTTCTTATGTATATGCTTCTATGATTTTATCTATGATGGTTTTTTGCACAATTGCAAGATCTGGGGGTCTGTGGCCCAACCCCAACATAAAAAACCAATCCATCAATCTAAAATGCCTAACACACTATCACAGAAGCAGCAACGCACAAGGGAGATCGCCAACAACCAACACCAACAAACCCTACATAAACCCCAGATACCACGTTTCACACAAGTATAAGCAACCGTAAAAAAAAATCCCAAAACAAGGACATCGATGGAATTCTCTTTTTCTCACCTTCCTTGCGCTGGAAGGTGTCGGAGTGTAGATCATCGACGCCCGCCGAGTAAATGACGAGTTTCCCCTTCTCTCCTAAAAAAAGATGAGAAAATCCATAAAAAAAACCGCAACAAATCAAAATGCCGATAAGAGAAGGAAAATGAAATTGAACATTTAACAAACGACAAGGCGAGCTCACCCACCATGAGAGATTCGACCAAGGGGACCATCTCGACGAGGTTCCTGAACAGGACCTTGTCGACATTGCCGCCATTCCCAGCATCAGCAGTAGAAGAAGACGACGACGAGGACGAAACGTTCGGAGGAGGACGCGGCGGGGATGACGACGCCGAAGACGGCGGCGGCCGGAGCTGCCCGTGCCCGTCGCGCTCGGCCGCCGAGCCGCGGCGCTGCCGCGGATCCGCGAAGGCGTGGTGCTTCCGCGGCTTCGCCAACATCGCTCTCCTTCCTCCCCGCCGAGCCGAAGGGGAAACCCTAGAAAGGGAGGTTGCCGGGAAGGCGAGGATGGAAATGGGGGACCGGAGGAGACCCGGCTTGGACTGGTTTTGCTCTTTTTTTCTTTTCCGATTTTTCTTCTTTTCTGTGTTTTCGAAAGGAGGGAGGGAGACGAAGAGGAGGAGAGCGAAAAAGCACTTCGTTTTTCACTTACATTACGGAAATGCCACTCTGTTTAAACCGGTGGGCGGTCGACGCTTTGGCGGGCCGGCCCGGTTTTGGGACCGATCTTGTTGGGTTCGGGCGCGTCCAAACTCAAACAAAAAAGGAGGGAAAGAGTTTAAGGAAAATTAATTAGTCCCTGGTAGAGGACTAAAAGAAAATGTCATGCCTGTAGGCCCTTATAGAGGACTAAGGGAAGTGAGATTATTTTTCACTCTCTTATTTTACATCTGACGCCTATTTTTCAAAAAATACCATGTTTACTCTCACATTTGTCCTTTTCCCTCCATCACTTTTTTGTGCTAATGGTTACAATCTGATGCAATGGAAGCTCCTCCCATCCCATGTTAAAATATATATATATATATATATATATCAAAATCCTTTTAAATATCCGATCACCACTTTAAGGTCTAAGATTTGAAATGCATTCTCAATGGAACATAGATTATTATTAGGACAAGTAGCTGGTGCATGCTTTGACTCATTGCTTTCGACCTCCACTGAATGATCTTATATGATTGGCTCATACTAATTTCAAGTCTAAACAAAGTTGCCATTCTGCATCCCTTTGCTTGGTCTAAATTAACCGTGACACTATTTCTCTGATTTCTAGGTGTGTTTCATTTCCTTCATCTCCTCCATATTGTGCACGTAAGTCAGAGTCAATGTTAATTCACGATGGCACATCTACACCTTCTCCTAAGGTTGTTTCTTCCATAAACAGAATGTTTAGTTCATCCTCGTATGCTAGAAGATGATGGGCAAACTTCTCTGCTTCAGCCATTTCTACATTAAAAGATTACAAAAAGGAAAAGATTAGCTTATGCATATACAAATTATACTTATGTTTTTGCTAATATTAGGAGTACCATTATATCTACCTCAGAAAATTCCGCCTATCATTTTGCAGTTTGTGCATAGGTTCCTTTGGTTTCATCTCATCCGTTCCGATTTGTTTGCCAAGATCCTTCCGTATCTGTCAATCTTTTCGAGTCACATCCTAATGATTTTTAAACTGTCCTCTATAATAGTGATAACATGTTCACCTTAGAGCTAGTTTGTTTCAAGAATAAGCATCGAATAGGACGGGCTATTCCGTTTATTAGGTTTGAGAGTTCGGACGCGTTATTTTTTGTTATTCTAGACATGAACGCGTTATTTTTTGAATAAGTGGAATAAATCATTTCACTTAAAAGACATGAATTATTTATTTCGTTGAACTACTTATTCCACCTAAAGTGAATTCTTCTTGTTCTAATAATAAAAGATCCGAGAACAAAAAATCCGGAATACCACATCCACAAAACAAATCGGCTTTATAGAACTCCTCCTCTAGGTTTTTCATACCCTTATTTATTTAATATTTGACTAGGTTGATTTCCTTGCCTCTGTTATTCTAGGCAAATTACAATAAAAATGCATGCTTGCTTTCATCCTACACAACTTTGTTTATGGTTTTTGGAGCTTTTGCTTTATCTTTGCCCTTTTTATTAGGCATACCTATGCAAAAACTTGGTTCCACATTCATCTTATCAAGGAACTGCGATACTTTAAACATGAAGGAGAACACATATTAAGTGTTTATACACAAGTGATTACTCTACTTCTATACTTGACAGGTTTGCTCTTAAAAGGATCTTGAAATAAGTAAAAGAACTTATAATTACTCTCAAATTTCTAACTTGTTGTGGACTTGACTGGTTTGCACCTGCCATTGTCGGGTCTGGGTGGCATGGCGACCCTCTGCCTTGCCTTGCAAATGCAAGAGCACCGTAGGTGCTAGTGGCATATATTTGTATATTGTGGTTGGGATCCCAATTGATTTGGGCTTGGTACCGGAGACCATCCCTATACGTCTAAAGTCCAATTAAACTATATGAAAAAAAAAATTACAATAGAATGATTAGGAATAGCCCAAGTCCCACAAACATTAATAATCTTGCTTTTGTTCAGGTCGATTATAAATGCCCATGACCTCAATATCTGAAATATAAAATGTCCATGACCTTAATATCTATTCCCACATCCTTTTTCCTTCATTTTTTTGAACCAAAACGTCACCCTTACACAACATATATCTGCAGTAAGGACTTAAGGAACCAATAGGTATGTGTTAGAAGTCTCTGGGTTCAGGAAGAAAAAGAGCAGAAGAAGCACAACAAAAACCTAACAAAAGTGATGAACAGAAGCCCAACAAAAGCTGCAAGCACCGATCTACACACCTCTATCAAACCCCATACCTCCGAACCTCCTGGGCTTCTATCGTGTAAACAAAAGAAGAATTAAACAAAAGTTGTTTTTACATATAAGTTCCTATAATTTTTTGATATTACAAATAAGCTCTTAAATATGACTATTTAGAAATAAACTCCCACACTTTATCATGAAGTAGTGAAAGGTCCTAAAGCTTACAATTTCTTCAGTCAGATGGCCACACCGCGAGAACCCACTCTTTTGCATTTCCTCTGGTAGTCTGCAAGCAGAACTCTCAAGTTCTTTATATTATTGTCCATGTCCTCTAAATGTTTTTGTACTATTTCTTTATGTTGGCATGGTAAGATCTTTTCTAGTTTTCTTACGTAGTCCCTTTCCATTTTATGCACAAATTGTTGTTTTCAAACAAAATAAAATTCTTGAAAAGCAAAATGAATCCATATGTTTTGTTCCAATCCATATTTTTCTCAAGTACAGCCAAAATGAGAAATTCTCCAGTTTAGGTGAGTGGTACAATGCTATTAGACTCCCGGTACTTAACACCAATTTCATTTGAAACATAGACATGTGAAGATGGGCGCAATCATTTGGGATTGTAGAGATCTCTTTTCCTGTTTATGCTTTAGAAGCACCTGGGAAAAAAAGAAATAAAGCAAAAAATAAAAATAAAAATAACAAAAATACTTTTCGTTAGTGCATCATATTCTGCAATTTTAGTTGAATGTTAATGACAATACTCACTTTAAAGACTTAAGCTTGAGTTATGTGCAGCTTTGCTTCCTAAATCAAACTGGAAATTTATCACCAGAGAAATGATTTCTATGTGTATGCCACTGTCCGTCTGCCATTCACTAACATCATTTTGTGAGAAGGACTTAAGTATGTGTGTTTGTGATTTCCTTGTTTGCAATTTGTAATTTGGTTCAAGGTATTTTCCCTAGAACGTAAAGCATGTTTTCTGGATATTTTAAATCATAGTGTGTATGATAGACATACCAGAATTATGGTCGTAGTGTGGAAGAGATTAGAGCTAGATGCATTTTTTTGGTGTCAAACATTGAATTAGTAGCCAACAGATTAGCATGATGATATCATTAGTGCCATTTGGCCTTTTTCACATTTTATATTTTGTGGAATCCTGTGAAGGTTTCTACTTTTGCTAAAACATATTGTTATCAGCTTATGTAATGATTGTTAATAAACTGGCTAATATTATTTAGAGTTGGGTTCTTTGGACCCTCAGTTGGGTAGTTGTGTTCACTTAGTTCAAGTCATAAGCTTTTGAGGGATTATCCTCTTGTACTTGATTATATTATTTAGCTTGACAACAAAAAAACTTCCAGAAGAGCTTCTGGGGAATATTTGGTTGACTTGGCATTTATGCTTTGAATAGGGTAATACTTGTTGCAATGCCTTTGGCATTGCTATCCGATCGGAACGGACGACTACCCAATAGTCCACTGGAGTGGAGAGGGACTAGTTTTTATATAGTTTCTACCAAATAACTAAGGATGCAAACAACTTGTAATCACTTTGATTTAGCCAGAGTTTATAAATTTAAACTTAAAAAATCTTAGACTAAATCTATCATTGATTCATTAAGCTTGCAAGTTACTTGATACTCGGCTTGAACTCGTTTAATTAATATCTAAATGATCCAAACCTGAACAATCATGATAAATGCTCGGCTTGAACTCGAACGTGATAAAATTAATTAAACCAAGTTTGAACATGATAAAACCCAGCATGACTGGGCTCGTTTTCGTTCCTGCATCAGATAGCCAAATTAGAAAAAGATGAATGAATAAATAAATGCACCTTGGCACTTTGGGAAAACGGCCGTGCAAAATGATGTATCATTTGATTGGTTGGTGTCAAGCTGTAGCATCCCGAGCCCTGCAAGAATGTGAAAAATTATCATGAACAAAAAGTACCGAGTACACACACAAGAAGATATACGTGGCTCGGCTGTAACAATCATTCTTACTTAGAGTAATATATACTTGCTGCATTGAGAGTGCCAATAGGTAAATAAAAAAAAAATTAAATTTTTTTTTAGGTGGGTCGCGAGGTACCATATATGTTCGTACAGGTCGATCTATGATCGGACGACTCAAAAAAATCTGAAAAATAAAAAATCAAGCCCTGATAAGCAGTAATAAATGTTCTTAATGAGCCGAGCCCAATAGAAAAATTTTATTTTTCATATTTTTTTGGGTCGTCCAATTAAAGATCGGCCTGTACAAACATGTAGAACATCTCGGAGCCACTTAAAAAAAAATTCAAAAAATAATTTTTTTTTTTAATTTACCCACTGCACCGAAAGTCAAAATCCAACATGCACCCTTGATGCAGCGAGTATTACTCTCTTAGTTGGATTGGGTCACCGAACCCATTCCAATCCTAGTGTGATTGGGCCGCCTTGAGTTGTTTACAATCCAAATGCAACCAAAATTCCATCAACCGAACACAATCATGCCAGGAGCTTGGATGCACAGTATTCATGTAGGGCCTGCATACCAACATTGCCAGTGCTCTGCAGGACAGAGTTACGAACAGCCAGCCCTGTTCATCCGGTCTGAGCTGCCCTACACTTCAACCTTCCATTTTCCTTTTGTGGCTTTGCAATTCGGCCATTCAATCATAGCACTGCTGTAGTACTGTGTTGTAGTGCTTACTGTAGGACAGAAGTGGGTTTAAAAAAAATTAATGGAAGAAAGGTAGCATGGGTCTAAAAAAACAAGGAGAGGTAAATGAGTCTACAATGGTGAAGCAAGAAGTGGGCCCTAACAAATAGTTTGGTTTTTGCTCGGATTTGCCATTATCCTTCTATGCAAAATATAATTCATATGAATCATTTCCGAATGCAAGCTGTAGGTGTGCTTAGTAAAGCTTTGCAGGCAATTTGGTCTTGTAATAAATACCAGTGTACCATGGAAACCAAGGGCCCTAAGAGGGCTCGCTCATCAAATGTGCTTGGTCGATGAACTTATTCTATAACTCGTTCTTATTTGGTAAGAATTTAAGATGGATCCATTACTGTTAGGTTATCGGTTTAGAATGAGTATATGTTAATGTTAACTAACTTATAAACTAATAGTCAGGCAGATAATTAGACTACCAATTATCATATGCATTTAGTTTGGAAAAGGGTTGAATCCGTTAGCTTTTTTGCTCTACAGATTGGGTTGCAAAGATTGTCCACTTAATCTACCTATAGCTTATTGATCAATTAGTTAATCAGGTTATAGATTATTGACGGGGCCGAAGATGGTGTGGAGCCAGTCCTATCGAGGAAGAGCCAGTTAACGAAAGGAGTCGGGCCATAGATGAGTTGGTGGTGGCTTGCGTACTTAAACACCACATTAGCAAGGCCCCATGTGTGCTGCCCAGGGAAACCCTTCTGACGCTCAAGTTAGCATGGCGTCAGGTGAAGAAAGAAGAGTGGGCAATCAAAATAGAGAGAGAGAGAAAAAAATATTAAGATATTTTACTTGCCTCTTTTTTGGCATAGGAACTTCCTTTTTATAAAGTAGGGAAGGTGAGGACTTTAAAATAGTTGCCGATACGAGACTCTTTATAAGGATCCCTTCTTTTTTCCTGTCATTATAGTTGGCCTTGCTAAGGTATTTTTTCTCGAGTCGAGTTCGAGCTCACAAAACGGGTTCGATGCCAGCTCGAACACGGGCTCGACTATTTTTAACCGAGTCGAGTTCGAGCGAGTGAAAGCTCGACTCGACTCGACTCATTACCACTGTGAGGGCCATATTGACTAACATGGATGACGGCCACTGATGGTTCGTAAATGGTTCTTGCTTGTTCATAGCTGTCTCCTAAAATCAGTTTACTCTTCGGAGTTCATTCACTAGAATAATTTTATGTATCTCGGAACATAAGTATGAAGGGTCATTGTGATACGTATTCCTCTAACTTTTTCTGATAAACGACTGTTTTAGAAGAACGTGATATACGCTTCACTCATTTTTTTCAGATTAAAATGACAATTTTATTCTTGACACTTATATAAGTAAGAGTAATACTTGCTGTAGTATCCATGCGGGTTGCAATGTCGGGAGCAGCATCCGATCCGATCAGACAGCTATTGTGCAGCTCGACTGGATGGGTATACCAATTTTATATATTTTTCATTTTATGTATGTCAAAGTAAAATGAAATTTATTTTTTTCTTAATCTTCTCATATTCTCCTATCAAAGTATAGATACATAGGAATCTGAAAAATGAGATCGATCGAGATGATATCATCTGTTCTTCTCCGGACACGCTGGTCTATGATCCTGCAGTGCAGCTGCAGTACCTCTTCTTCAAGCTTTGGCAAGGCGGCTGGCAGAAGGGCAAAGCAGCAGCACGGAAGCGAAGCAAGTGCAGGCAGGAGCTGGTGATGTAGCTAGATTAGGTCAGGTCAGGAATAGTACACGAAAGAGAGGTGCCACAGCCTTCCTTCCTACTACCCCATGGCCGTTTGTTGAGCTTACCAGCATGTGAGGTCTTGTCATCTGCCCAGCGTTGTGCCCTGCAGATTTACTTCTGAAAGAGACGGTGTTGCTGGGGCTCTTCAACCTAGCAAGCTAGCTGGTGCCGTGGATGGAGACCCCATGACCTTAGGAAGGAGACGTGCAGCAGATGTGAGATTTTCCTCACGTCTCTGACCAATGGAGTACCACAGCCTACGTAACTTATCTGTATCTAGGTCTTGTCATCAGAGACCCGAATGTTCCTTATTGGCCAGGTACAGTAACTACGTCACAGCATGTAAGATAATGCAGGTTTTTTTTTCATATATACACCTCAAAAACACCGTAATTACATTATACCTCTAATTCTCACATATTATCATTAACACTCTTGCAATCTTCAAAATGTTCCATTCATATCCCTCCCGTCAAACTTAGGTTAATTTTAACGAAATATGTTAAAAATATTACATAAATCATAACATTATTGGAAATATCGGAGTACAAAAGTAAGATTTTAATATATTGAGAGATATATATGTAAAATATTAATAATTTTAAAAGTATTTTTGCAAATCATTAAATTGAGAAATGTAAATATAATATTTTAAAAATTACATAAGTATTGATGATAATATGTGAGAATTGAGAGCAGATATATAGATACGTTATTTTAGAAGAGTATATACGTAAAGAACCCAATAATTTCTCTTGGAAAGATGAGATCTTACGTGCCCTCATGTACGTCCTCACCCGTGAGTTAAAAGTGAAATTGTTATTTGTTACAAGAATGTTGTTATATTATATTTTTTTAAATTTTATTTGCTATATTTATTGAGAAGTATTTGATTTTTTAATTAGATGATTTTTATTAAATTTATTTTAGTACAACTTTTAATACAACTAATACACTTAATGAGGACTTTGTGATCAAGTACTCGCTGACAACAGCTCCCAATGATTGTAGTAAAAGAAACTGTAAAAAATGTGATATAAAAATATTACAAGGTGTCAAATTTAACTTTAAATCATGTTACTGGAGATGAAAGCTGTCTCCCTCTTGATGTGACGATACAGTTACTTGGGGATGTACCGACGGTACTCTCAATCAATGTCACCGGGGAAAAATTGCTCTCAGAAAAAAAAAAAAATCTCTAATTGGCAAACAAATTGTAAATTTCGTGAAAAATTTGTGGAAGAAATATTAGTTTTTAAAATATTTACTATAAAACTAAATCATTTCATTTTAAAAATATAGTTTCTTGAAAAGGCATGATTAAATTAATCAGGATTAAATTGTAAATCCTTAAATTTATAAAGATTTTGAATATTCTTTCAATAAATTATAAATTATTCTTGAAAAATATATTCTAATGAATTAAAGGAATTTTTACTTTTCAACTCTTATAATCTTTCAATATTTCTTATAAATTTTTGTAATCTTTATATTCTTTGTTAGTCGTTATAATTGTTTAAAGCATCCCTAAAAAGTCTTTCAACCCTTTCAAAAAAGTATTTATAATGAAGTGTCAAAATGTTAATATAATAATATAATATGGTAGTAACAATACTAATCTAGTAAGGATAACCCCTCTTGGTGACGTATTACCTAATGACGCAGTAATGCTAATATCTTAACTTGTTAAGATTTTAGTATTTAATATCTTTATATATTAACAGTTAATATGTAATTATATTATTATGTTAGTGCATTATTACGTAATTATGCTAATGCTATATCATACAAAAATAATAACACTATATAATAAAAAAATAAGAGCTGGATGATTAGTGAAACTGAAATGAAGAGAAAAAATAATGTTAGACTTCTAACTAAAAATTTAATTAAAATTTCTTATTTATTTACATGTGATTGTGGATCCTTCGTTGTCCTAATATGCCTTCCTCGGAAGCAAATATTTTAAGGGGCTAACGATGTTTTGATGGCAGTGACTTAAAAAAACTGGAATTACTCATGCACCACAGGTACGTCATTGATGATAAAAGAAAAAAAAGGGGGCCCTAGAGAGCCACCTTTTTATGGACAATCCATAACTCTTCAACTTATCTAACATTTTTCTAGACAATGTCACCAAGTTAGAATTCATAAAAAAAAAATAGAATTATAAAAAAGTCTGAAATTGTAAAAAAATGGGTATACTTTATTAAAAATCATGAAAAAAACATCAGGTTTTTTACCTTGTTTTGGATTTCTCCACACCCCACAACATGGATCCTCTTGTTATTGTCAACTTCAAAAACCACATCCACATCCATCTTCTTCCACTTTATATCTATCTATGATTCATCTCTGCAAATACACACACCAAAAACAAACTAGAGCTAAAAAGAAACACTATCTTCAAGTCAGTATCAGCATACAAAGTTCCAGCCCCATCAACCAAAATAACCCAAACCAAGAGAGAGAAAAAAAAAAAAAAAAGATAGGAAAATGTACAGGGGAGATGGGTCTCTTCTAGCTTCTTAATTTCCTTTGATATCAATATCATATCCTCCTCCCCAAGTTATTAATCTGGGAGGTGTGAACCCATCAACCAAAATAACAAAATGGAGAAGAAAAAAAAACAGAAAATTAGAAATAAGGGAAAATTAATATTATCTCCATGGCTCTCACCACCTTTCTTTGATGATATCGTGATCCTCCCATGATGTTAACCTTGGAGGACATGTTAATTATGCTTAAATGGGTGGATTAAGGGAGAAAGAGAGAGGGATCTATCTCTCCCCATTGGCTGTGATTCCAGAACCCACCATGATCGCCGACGACGGAGGTGGCGGCGGCGTCGAACAGCCCCGCCGGCATGTCGACTCCTCCCGGCCAATCGAAGGCTGCCAACGGTGGCCCGGCGGCCGGCCGGCCCTGCGTCGGCGGCAGCAGCACGTCCATGTGGGCCATATGATCCATGTACCCGTCGGCAGCCATGCCGGGCAACCTGATCTCCTCTTCCGTCACCGCTGCTCTCGGCTGCGGCGGTGGCGCCGCCTTCGGCTGCTGCAGTGGCAGCAGGTGGAGCTGCGGGGAGGTGGCGAAGTTTAGACCCATGACGTCAGGGTTCGCCGCCGCCGCCGCCGCCGCCGCTATGAAGCTGGTGAAGCTCCCGGTCTCGGGGAAGATGCCCGTTACAGCGGGCGGCGCCGCTCCTTCGTGGATGGAGTCCAGAAGAGAGGTGGTGTAGGAGTCGAGGGCGGCAGGGGGAGGAGGCGACGTGGGCTCCTGCGTGACCGTCAAGGGGTCGGCGGCGTTGGCAGTGAGGCTGGAGCTGTCGCTGCTGGACGGTGCGGCGGTGGCGGGAGAAGCGCGGGGGTGGTCCTTGCACCCGCGGGAAGGGGAGGCGGTGGAGGAGGAGGACTTGGAGGGCTTGGAGGAGGAGGAGCGCTTGGACTTGCGGCAACCGCCGCCGACGGGGACGTTGCGGAGGACGCCGCCCTTGGTCCAGTAGCGGCGGCAGGACTTGCAGAAGTGGCGGGGCTGGGAGAGGTTGTAGTTGTTGTAGTAGCAGAACTTGGTGTTGAGGGAGTCGCACCGGGGGCACCTCAGGCTCTGCTGCGGCGGGTGCGGCCGCAGCCGCCGGTCCAGGGCGCCCCCACCCGCCGCCTCCTCACCAGCCAGGGCGCCGAAGAGCCGGCCCGTTGCGGCGCCCGGGATCGAGCGGAGATCCTGCATTCCTGGCGCGGCGCGCAAGCAGGCTGCCGTCTCTGTGGCAGTCAGAGGGCGGTTGGCTTGCTTGTTGTGTAGCGTTTAGGGAGAACCAGCGGCAGAAGAGAAGCACAGCCCGAGGAAGTTTCCGGTGGAGGGAGTGCTGCGCGGTTCACAGCGGGCAGCGGGGACGTACCGCTGATGCCTGTGATGGCTAGGTCTGCAGAAGCTGGTAAGCTCTTCCGTCTCAAACACCCCTCTCTCTCTCTCTCTCTCTATGAACCCACACACGCACTACAAAGACATTCCTCTTCGGCTTCTCTCTCTCTCTCTAGCTTCTCTCTAAGGGAGGGGAGAGAGGGGGTGGAGTTGCTGGCCGTCCACGTCCATGGGCTTGGTGCAAATATCTGCCTGTGGGCCGTTGGCTTCATGTGTTCGCCCTTTGTAAAGGATTGGACCGTACGGGTTGGAATGACCGAATTGCCCTGGGTTGGTCGATGAAGCAAGCAAAGGCTTAGGCTAGCCAGTGGAAGGGCAGATTCTACTGTAGAAAGTACGCCGTACAGCGTACTCCTCACGTCTCACTACAGTAGCACTACAGAAATCTTCCGAGTTGCTGTCCCTTTGGGATTGGTGCGAGACTGTGTGAAGTATATATTGAAGTATTTGATACATCCACCCAACTGATGAAAACTAGAGGGCTCCTTCAGATTGTAGAGTAAAACTTGCTCCAATCTCTTGCAATTACCGTCTAATCGCTAGGTTACAGTTGCTACAACCAAACAAGAGGTACAATAGGACTCTTATTAAAGTCTGTGTAATGTTCGATTTTACCGCAGGGTGGGGCGATAGTTGTAGCTACAATATCTCTTAAATTACTCTTAGTTGAAACTTGAGAAAAGATAGATACGCATGCCATAGGCCCATGCATGATTAAACCCATTTTCTCTTAATTCATGTTCAATTATTTTAAGTAAATAGAATTCAATTTATAGTGGTTAATGACATTTGAGACTTCTTAATCATGAATCATTCTTGAGTTATACTTGTAATTAGGAAAAAAGAAGAAGAAAAAACTAACTGTTCACCTGTCTTATTCAGATTAGCTTCATCATGTCTGTGCAGATTAGCTGCATCATGTCTGTGAAAGAGTGTGGGTCTCCCAAACTACCGACTAACAATTAATAAGCTCCACTGGTAGGATATCCCTAGATGAGAAAAACAAACACATCTACCCAGTACTATGGTCTATGGGATGGTCCTCACTGCAACCCCACGTCTGATCCCCCACAGTGCGGTCGGATGCCCCCAAATCACAAGGTACTTGCCATCAGGATCAAGCTGGCTGGCCATCCTGGGCTCCTAGACTGCGACAGTTTTACCATTCGAGTGATTTTATAGAACAAAATTTCTACATTCGTCATTGTATCTGAATGCATCTCCTCCTATTTAATTGAAAAATCAGTTGCGCGGCACATGTAAGATAAAGTTTCATTGGATCTCTGCGAGAGGAAGAGGAGCTGCAATGATCTTGCAGTGTACGTCTGATCCACATGGTTCGATCAGCTGGCGAATGCTCTACATTGGTGTGAGCGGTGCAACAAGTACTTCTCTTACTATAGATTGGCCCACTTAATTAGACGTTCCTCGACGTGTGCCACAAGCTATGGTATGTGCAAATGAGAAGCCTGGACTCATTAAGAGACGAAGTTTTGGCTATTAATTACTACTACAATTAGGCATACCATTAACTCCGGAGAGATGGATCTCCATTTGTGCCCCTCCAACAACTGGGTGGATCTTACGGAGAGTCATGTGCCATTCATTGCGTGCTCAAGAAAACTTGAGGACTGCATCCAAGGTGAAAACATATCATATTTGACTGATTTGGGTGAGGCATAACTATCCGGGGTACTTAATCTCAAGTTATAGCCATGATTAAGACTGTGTTTGTTAATGATGTAGATTTAATCTGATTGTCGAAGTTTTGATGTTTTTGATAGTTGTTCGGACAATATAAATTCTGAGTGATTATGGTTGAGGTGTAAAATCTTCTAAATTATGGAAAAATGTGATAGAAGCATCTTTTATCTTTTTGTGTAAATATGAAAGATAAGTGATGACTATTTTTGACTTTTCGCATAAAAGAAAGATTTTTTTGCCATCGAAGCTCGTGTTATCTTTTCAAAAGCTATCTCAACATGAATTTTGGAGAATCTATTTGTCTCTTTTTATGAGTCTCTCTCTCTTGTCCTACTTTAAATCATCTTACTCACGTGTTGATGTAGTGATATTCTGTTTAAAATACTAAAAGGATATAAGAAATTTCATTAATTGGAATCTATTTTATAAATATTTCTAAATACTACCTAAGATAAATCAAATCCATGAATTTAATTTACCTAAAGTACATGCTTAAAAAAGATAATTCTTTGTTACTCGTGAAGTACTTTCATTTATTTTTTGGTGCTTGAGTAATCATAATAAAAATACTTTGGAAACATAGTCTTTTGACATGGTTTGTAAAATGACCAAAATACCTCGTACCCCTCTTTTTGCAGAAAAGTAATTAGATAAGTCAACTTTTAATTTTGGTTACTGTAACACTTGAAGAATAGTTTATCAACATAATCTTTTGACACCGTCATTTATGTAGGGCTGTAAACAGGCAGTATATAGAAATGGAAACTCCAATTTTTTATTCCAATACAAAATACCATTTCTAATTCTAATTCTGATGTAATTGGAGAATGGTGTTTTTATTTCTGTTTTGTTTCTGATTCTGATGTCAGAAATAGAAATAGTAATCTACAAAAATTATGGAAAATAATTTAAATTATCCTTAATTCTCATCCTCTTCATTACATGTATCAAATTAAAGTCATTAGATGGAATATATCTAATATATAATAAAACCAATATATATATATATGAATCATAATCGAAAAGCTGGTGTTCATGAGACTTTCCCAATCAGTGTTAGGAGGCTCTTTCTAGATTATGCTCTGTTAACGGGTTGGTGTAACGAAGAAACGTTGGGGGTTTGGCTTGTCGGGCACCTGCTAAGCCCCCTCAAAACCAATCCCTCGTGTGCGGCCCACAGCATGCCACGTCAATCCCTCGACGAAGTTATCACCAATCATTAGCGAACAAAGAGGACAAGGGCTGACCCATGGACTGGTTGAGGATCCCATGGACCCTCCACTCCATGGGTTGGCCTTTCAATTAGTGAACGCTTAATTAGTCGCTAATAAATACTTCAAGGTATTTTAATTATGATTGAGATCGTCTACTTCACTTGTTTTATAATATTAGTGCTCCACTTTATTTTATTGATTCAATTATTGTGGTGCAAGGAAAGTGAAACTTAAAAAAGAGAGTTTTTATTTTTTTAAGATTCTAGACTAAATCAAAATAAGTAGAGTACAAATAATGTAGAAAAAATAGAATAGACGATCTCAATCCATTTAATTAGAATCCAAAAATAGAGGTTCATAGTGGGAGCCCGGCCCATACCCGAGGGTTCTGAGGTAGTGGGGGAAGGCAACCCGGACTTAGTGGTGGTAGGCTCGCCGGAGTAAGAGCAGAGCCACGAGTTTATTGCTCTTCTTCTCTCTGTGCACGTATACGAGTATATAGGCCACGAGTAGTGCTGGGCTGCCGGCGCCGAGGACGGGGGGTGGGGAAGTGGAACATAGCATGTGGGACGGTGGTGGTGGTGGGGGTCCAGAGGAACTTGGTTTATGGGTAGGTACCAGTCCATGTCCTGTGTATGGGACGGGGAGTGTGTGCTACCCAAATGGGGTTGTGGAAGATAAACTACCCCACAATGCCCATATCACCTACTTGGAGAGAGAGAGAGGGATGGCAAGGAAGAGAAAGAGAGAGAGAGGTGTTGACATGATGTACGCTATTCTATTATATATGAATGTCTTGGTTATTTTCGTTGTTTTTCCCACTTTCATCATCCATCAACATCGGAGAGATCATCACTAGCGATCACACAGTACTTGGTATGTAAATGGCCACACACACACACTCTCTCTCTCTCTCTCATGAGTTGGGATTTTTCGAAATTAGATTTTGTAGTTGGTATACTCAATCCCTTTAACATTCATTAGTCAGAGGCTATTTTCTCATCTTGATTTTTGTTGGGGATAAGCTCAGATCAGATATTCATAAAAATTATTCATCTATATAATGATATAGTTCATTCAACTCAACGCCTAAGTTTTAAGTTAAACATCGAGTGGATCCAATAACGAAACTTTCACATTTTCCCCCGATCATCAACTTATCAACTAATAAGATTTTACTGTCCAAGAAAAGATCCATAAGATCATGGGTTTAGAAAGATTCGATGATAAGTCTCTCTCTCTCTTTCCATTCTTGTTTACTACCGTGGTGTAATTGGGAGTGTGGGTGGACGTCGCTGTTGGATCGGCTGGCCAGCATCTCTCCCTATTACTCACCGTCCCAACCACGGCAATGGCCAGATATCGGAGAGGCCGCGGTATCTCAAGAAATTAACATGACAAACGCCAAGGAAGAGGACGCCTCTCTTGTTGTTGCTTGTGGCCGTGTGGGTGCGAGTGCTATCTGTCGCACTCGGGCAACATGCAAACATGAGGTGAACTCCTCGCGGTTAACAACCAGCACAAACAAATGGTGGAATCCTCCTCTTATATATGCCTAGAGTTGTGCTTGTTATAATGCTGCAATGCTCTGGGGCAGTCGTTCGATCAGTAACTTCTATTCGAGCAAGAAGTATGTTGATTCTTTTCTTGTTCTCTTGTAAGTTTTTAATTTTTTTTTAGAATGTCTAGTGAAAAATCAGACGATACAGCCAATGAATTCGGATTGGTCTTAAGTCAACTTTATATATTTTTTAAGATAAAAATCTTTTAAAAGATACCTTGATATTTATGTAAAAAAAATAAAAAAATAATTTTAAAAAAATCATACAATTAACTTGCTAACCCCAAACTCACTGATTGTATCATTCGATTTTGACCAGACATTTTAAAAACTTTTAATTTTTTTTTTAAAAAAAAAATCAACTCGCTTCCCATCTGATTATACCGGTAGGACGACTACTTGGCACATTGCAACAAACATAACTCATATATATATATATATATATATATATATATATATATATATATATATATATATATATATATATATATATATATATATATATATATATGGGCCCTCCTTCCAGCTGAGTTAGCTGCCCTCTGTGAACCCCCATGGATCATGTCCCCCCATCTATCCGCGTACCATCGGCATGTTAACGACACCCATCATGCATGGTTCTCCGCGGACCCCCGCAGCAGCAGATTTGGACCTCTCCGTACATATCCTTCCCCTTCCACTCCCAGCTGTACGCTACTTCCTTAGCAAGTGCAGTGGGGGTACTCGCCCATACACGTCTTCTTCGTTCCCCATTGCTATTTCATCTGGTCTAACTTTTGTATGTAACTTGCATTCTACTTTAATAAGTGAGAAAGGTAAACTTTCTTATTTTTTTATGTTAATTAATGAGATGAAGTAAAGTACTATTGATATAAGAAAAATAAAATAGAATTTTTTTTCTCGATTAGTAGAACCAAGATCGATTCCACACTGACGAGGATACCCATGAGGGTGACAAGGCATAAAACTGCTAAGCGCGAGCATTCCACATCCGTAGGACATGAGAATTCCACAGCTGATCCATTGGGGTAAACTTGACAATAGCAATCTCACCATCCCCATCGAATGATGCTCTAGTATTGTTCATGCACCACCTTCAAAGTTCTATGCCTAATTAATTTGACTTAATTGGGAATTTCTCTAGAGCCTTTTGACATCGATTGGTCTGTACTCTTTCCGTCTCCACCCTCCTTGATCTAGAGTGTGACTGACTCTAGGTTAACCAAATTCAGTTAGTATCTACTTAATTTACTTGCGAGCTATTCCTAATCTTCATCTAATATAAATAATTACAAAAATTGTAAAAAAAAAAAATCTTTAGCGTCAGCGGTTGGATCCAAAAAATTTGTATCAATTTTTTTAAAAAATATAATTAAAATTTAAAAGAAATGTAAATTAAATTCAACCGATCTTAAATGGTAAAAGCCTTCTTTTTCTCTCTCTCTCTCTATCAGGGGACAACATTATTGAAGGTTGTTTGTGCCTCTGTATGGAGCGTTTGGCAGGTACGGAGGGAGGCGTGCTTTTGGCCATCAATGGTGGGTGGTAGGCCACATTTCTAGTTCCATTTAATTACTAATTTGTACGGTGGACAGAAGCTTGCCTGGGCACGTGACACGTGGCTGCTGGTGTGTATGTATGCCAAAAATTGGTTAGCATACGTGGCCTCTCAGTAAAACGTAACTATGTCCAAATCTGGTTCAGTGTTCAACCAAGATTGGCTGGTTGACAAGGACATGATGGATATACTGTGCCTCTTGTTATGATTTGTCCATGTTGGTCTTTATCATCACTGTTTGAAGGGTGGGGTTATTCCTTCTATCCATCCGCCTTCAAATGACAGAAAAAAAGTCTGGTACAGTGGTCAGGGATGTGTACATATTTACAAGAGATCAAAGTTCGATTCCAAGTAAGAATTTGAATTCTCTCGAGTAGGAGAGTGTTCGTGCAGGCCTGAGTGATCCCCCCAAGTGGACGAGAATTCCGAGTCATTCCAGTCACCGAGGAAGTAATCCCACAGGTAAGGGAGCAGAAATTCCGTGGCAAATTGTGCCGAACAACTTGGAAAGATTTTACACTCCCAACCGAATTAGACCTCCCAAAGGGAGGCAGGTGAGCCAAACACTATGCGATTATGTACGGCTCAAGTTAGGTCTTCTTCAAATAAGTCTTTTGTCGATTCAGTGTACGGACAACGGATTTTTTTTCTTGAACCGGTACAGATATTTACAGGTGATCAAGAGCAAAGCTTGAGAGATCGTCTAGAGTTGGAGATAATTCTGAATTGGTCAATAATTTCATCTAATTAGACGAGAAAGTTAAGTCCACCTGATCATCCGAAGAAGTAATCCTATGGACCGAAGATAAATATCTCAAAAGAGTTTTTAAGTTCCAACCATGAATAGAACATGAGACCTCCCAATTGAAAGGCAAGAGGTGAACCAACTGTAGTAGATAGCTGATTCGACAACGGATAACTACTAGAACTTACATGCTTCCCTAATTATCATCCATGTCTTTCTTTAAAATAATTTATTGAGCTTCAGATTAATCTAGAGAGAGGGGTACCCAACAAACAGTTATAATCCACTATTCACCTTGAGTCAGCTGGCAACAACTGTAGCCGAAGTCATCAAATCTCACTTATAAAAGAAAATGAGCAGTTTAACAGTGCCAAACTTGACAGATTGGATGCTGTCTGATTAGAGATGAAATCTTTTGGATGTAGCCTTTACATATAAAAGGACATAGATGCAATCCTTTAACCAAATAAAATATATGAAATATCAAATTTAATCACATAAAGGTCTAAAAGATTTTATCTTATTTGATCATAGTTTGTCACAAACTCGATCTCTTTTAATATATAAGACTGTCCAATCTTGATCTGATGGCATCAATTATAATCAATTGTCAACAAACATAAAGTAGGCAGCAGACTTTAACCACTTATATGCCTGGTTATTGTCTATGATGCATTATGGGGTGTTTTAGTTGTGTTAATATCAATTTTGACATTGCTAGTGATAAAGTTTTCACAAGTTACTTGTTAAAGCAGTTTTAAGGTGGTGTTGAGGAACAATTCCCCATCCAAGTTCTGGCATTCTTATCGGCACTCAAAGACACACAGGTCCACACAGAGGCCTTCGAAAGTATCATTTGGAACTCTGATGCTTGGATCTAGTGCCCTTCAAGAGGGTACCCTCAACCCTAGCAGAGAAATGGTCCCTCCTGAAGAAAACCAAGAAAGAGTCACCATCTTGCAGAAAGGATAAGCTGCTCTTGTGAAAGATGTGACCACAAAACATCCATATATAGAAGTCAGTCATGACTGAGATATCATTCATCCATAGTGTGTAAAGATTTAGACATCTCATTCATAATAATTAGGAATGTTTAGATATCAATCTTTATAATCCATCACATTCAAGGATCAAGCCTTCTAGAAGTCTAATATTTGTTATAATCCTCCCAGGAATATATGTTAACTTATTTGATAAATCACCCTTTTTCAGGAAGTTTTCTTTACAGCAAGAAGGGTTTATTCCTAATTTGAGATTGTGAGAGGTTATAAATAAGAGAAACACTTGTTGCACCACGTTCGGTGCAGTGCAATCTGACGTGGATTGTACCGTGCGCGGGCAGCCGTCCGATCTGTTAGCTGCAGCAGTAGTATTTTTTTATTATTTTATTTTTATTTTTTTTGGTTGGCCCATCATGCCCGACACTTTTTGGACATGCAAATCCCCTATCGGACGACCTAAAAAATTCCCAAAAATAAAAAAGCGACCCAAATGAACAATGAAAATTACTATTCATTGACTCAATTTTTTATTTTGTAAATTTTTTGGATCATCCGATCGAGGATCAGATTGTATAAATGAATCAGTCATAACGGGGCCGACCTAAAAACAAATAAAAAATAAATTTCTCATTTTTCGTGCCACACTCCATGCGTTGTACCACATGCGGTGCAATAAGTATTACTCTATAAATAAATATCAAGATCGAAGATGCTAATCCCTAGATACTGTAAAACATAAGAGATGTTTATTTGAACAATAAATATTTGTTGTTGCCTCAAGGTCAGCCTGGATGATGTGGATGGAGGAATCAATGTTGTCAACAACCCTAGCCGAAGACCAAGTTACAAGGCTTATCGTTTGAGCCAGAACCCTACTTGTGGACATTGGTCTACCAGAGAACATACCCACAGCGCAATCAGCTACACTGTTCTTTATGAGTGATGACAAGGGATAAAACAAGAATACACTGAGCCTCACAGTAAGATTGATGTGAAACATGGAAGCCTCTAGATTTTCTTTTATTTGATTGACATAAAATTGTAAGATCTAAAATCCAGGATTTTGCTTCTCCTGATTTTTAGATTGGTGATTCCAAAATCCAAGAACTACTGTTCTTTGAGTGGAATCTGAGATCTGACCCCTAACCCAACCATCCCCAACCTGATTCTGAACCCGAACACAATCTGATACAACCTATGAACACAGGCTGAGCACCATACTTGGCCAAATCTGACCTTAAAACACTATCATATGTAATATTATGTATGATACTTGTATGTTACAAGAAATATCTTTTATAAAAATTTAGGTTATATTAGTTCATGAATGATTTGAGCAAGTGACGGACGTAAAAATTTTGTCCAGTGGAGTCACCCGAATCATTATTAAATTTATTGGTCATTTATTTTATTAAATTAAAATAAAATTAAAAATAAATATATTTTAATCTTATAAAAAATGTTATACTTCAATAAACATGACACACTTCATTACAAGGAGTTTTTTCTTGCAGATGCACTCGACGAGTTTTTATTAACTCATAAATATAAATCATAATAGTTATAAATAAGCCACCATCCAAGCTCACTAGAGTACATTATCTTGTTTACAGTGATGCCAAGTTGACAAAGCCGATTGCACTTTGTAGCTATGCAGCTGCAGACGCAGTTGAGGAACAAAGGAGTTGGGGGAATTGCTGAGGAGCAAAAGAGGTCAGCCGAAGACAACAGTGAATTGTCATTTCTGCTAAGGCCGAATGACAACGGTACGAGAGAGCCCAGACGGCAGGGCACGATAGAGCTAGGAAGAGGAGAAAATGGCGGGACTATCGGATCAGCGAGGCACTATAGTGCCAAGATGTTGGGCTAATGGCGACGAGGCTCTCAATGTGTGACGTTTCAGGTCAATTTTCGTGAGCCCCCATGTCCACCATTGAGTTGAGCTCCGTGTGGAGCTGGGTCTGTGAATCATCCGAAAAACCTAGTGGGGTCACCTTATATCCAAATTTGAGACTTCTCTTATTAAATTAGGACCCTTATAATAGAATTTCAAAACTTTAGTGGGTCACAAAACCCTACTAAATATAAGTTGGGTCCACCACTGACCTGAGCAAGGCTATAAATATAAGTCTGATTTTTGTTTATTCAACTTATGTTCTTTTACTTGAAAAATGGATATGGGACCTAATAAAATACGTCTTAAAAATGGATATGGAACCTACTAAAAGACATCCTCTAAGGCATATAGATTTGTTAGAATATAGCCAATGCCCTAAAAATGGCCTAGATATACTTTAAACGAATGCAATCCAATTAAGATCGGAGGGCCTCTGAGGTGCGCTTAGCTTGATGTCACTATAAATTTGGGCGACCAAAGGCATGCAATGTCTGTTTTTCTCTTTTTGGGCAGCTAAACCTGATGGTTGAGAAATACCATACAGCCAAGCTGAATCATGTGCCCTAGCCATATGATAGCTATAAGGTACTGCTAAGATATGATATGCCTCCATCACATCCAAGGATGAACTCATTGAAACTTAATTTAACAGCAACCAAGTTTAACAAAAAAAAAAAAAAAAACTTGATATCTTCCCCAGGCATTTTCGATGTCTATGATTCATAGATGGGTAGAGGGGTATGTGTGTGCATGAAGGATGGGTGAGAGGAGAATAGTAATCTGATCCGTTGATCGGACGGCTTCTATTCCACCCATGTAGAACTATGCTGGCCCATACAAAAGCAGTTTCATACTTCTATGTAGGGGCAAGAAAAAGTTCTCTTTCTCTTTCTTTCATATCCCTTTGATCGTGATCGAAGAGTTCTGCCTTCCGAAACGAGGGAGATGTAGTGTTTATATATTATATATGAACTTCAGCAAGAACATCCAAGAGTTTACCAGCCTTAGACCTGGACATCCAATTCAACCTGACCTGATTAAGATTCTTCACATCAAGAATGATATCAACCCAAACTCCAGCCTAACCTAATGGAAGATGACTCCAGGGTATGGGATCAAAACCTTCCAAAGCCAACAACTTTGATCCCCCCACATGAAAGGTGTGGGCTCATCCAACTACCCTACTGTTAGACAAAGTTCACAATCAATAGATGACTAAAACTTATTTCGACACGCGTGCACAGATGTCAAATCATTCTTTTTTGTGATTCGAACCATTACATCACGTGATTTCGTTTTTCGTACGATCGTCCATCAAAGATGAGATTGATGGTGCCGAAGTTGGGTTCGAATGGTCTTCAGTCTGAGCAATGTTTTGACAACAAAGTATATATATAATTCTAATTTTGAAGATCGAACAGTAGTGCCAAAAACTTTGGTGTACCGTAGCAAGCCAATGCTCCTGATACATTTTTACCTTTTGTCAATTTTCCCATGACCTGGTGCTTTTTTTTTTAATATCAGTGGCACACAGTGGCCAGGTATGTACAGTAGATAGTTCTACGTTGGTCAAGAAGTCCGCCTAATTGGGTGAGAATTTCAGATCCGTCTGATTATCTGGAGAAATAATCTCACGGACCAAGAAATAAAGATCCCAATAATACTAAGTTGCATAGCTGGAGAGTTTTTAAGTCCAACCAAGATCGAACCTGAGACCTCCCAATTGAAAGGCAAGTAGTGAACTAAGAATTCTATGCTTTTGTTCTATGCTCTTGCTCTCTACTTGCGAATAAATTTGATTGGATTTGAATAGTAGTGCAGCACAACAATGTCATAGGTTTTAGGGGGGCGGGGGTAGCAGAGTGATAACTCAAGATTTCGGTTGGTAGTCATCTCAACAGCTTGTGAATTCGATCCTCGTCATTCTCGCATAGTGTGAATCGAACAGACGTACTTCGCCTCTTGCACGATAGTTTTTCCGAAATTTACTAGGAAACTGGATTTCTCTCGACATCTTTAAAAAAAAAATGTCATAGGTTTTGCTGAGTAGGAGCCCCACCCCTTAACATCAAATGTCTCAACCTTCTTCTGGCACCTTTCTTTTCTTACTTTTTTCTCTTTTTTGGTAGGGGTGCTGATACGCATGGGAAACCAGAAGATCTCGTAGTCATTTCATGATCTTACTTTCAGCCCCACCACTCATTTTTTGCCCTATTCACATGTAATGAAACCAATCAGCTCCCATCCTTGAGGGGATCGAACTAGATGCCCAAGTTAGGTTAACCACACAGGGTTAGAGCCAAGTGTGGCTTGTGGTCCGAGTCTTAGTGTGCTTCATCCAAATTAGCATTAAATCGAAGATAGGGAAGGCATATTTTACCATGTTTAGGCTAACCCCAAATATTGGTGACTGAATTGGCCATCTAATATGATCTCTTTCTCTTAAATTTTGTGAATTTGACTTCGTTATGTCTCTTGGTCTACCTTGTCTTATTCTTTCTCCTAAATTTTGAATTTAACATCGCTTTCTCACTTGGGTTGCCCAGTCCAGAAGGAGATCTAGGTATTATCATATGCAAGTTACTTTATTATGCTTGTTTTAAAGTGTAGATCAGTTGGTCAGGTATGTACAAAGGCTTCCAAGTGAGCAGGATTCAAACCTCACAAAGCTCAATGTTCTCCTTAATTTTGAGGATAAATCCGCACGTGACGTCATGTGCAGGAATCCGAGGTGGATTACAATGTGAAGGACGGTGGCTTACCATTTTCAAGATTGGATGGACTGCAGTGAAAGAATTTCCTTTTAAATACGTTCAACTCAAGTACTACCTTAACTCGATTTCCATGATCATTAATTGGATGATTGCACTTTAAAAAAAAACAGATCAGAGTCTTACGCAACCTGACAACTCAAATCATATGAGCCACAATGTGACAAGTGTCCAGGAGTTAGAATAAGGTTAATTCTAATTTGACGGACGAAATGACTTATATCGTGTCAGAATTACTTATATCAGAATAAGAAGAATAAGTCATTTCACCTTAAACTCGAGAATTATGTATTCTTCTTATTCCGTCAGTAGGTCCCACAAAACTATCAAATCGAAACACTCCTTATTCTAATATATGATATTACAGATAAATAATTTCGAATAACTTATTCTACAATTAAAATGGGACTTACGATCTGGAGTAAAACTGGCTGGTTAAGCGGTTCTTACTAATTCCTCAACGTTGGAGTCCGACCAATTTTCCTAGAATTTGATCTTTCGTCTACTCCTCAAACTGACCCACACTGTTCACGGAGCATTAATTGACGGTGAGTACAGTTTCTTTGCCACCGTTAGTGTAAAAAAATTATAAAAATAAGTATGTATGAGAAATACTTTCAATTAAAGACTTGTCATATACCACATAAGTAAATTTGTTTTTTCCTCCTTAAACTTTTTAATAAAAATGACAATTAAGGGCTTGTTCAGACAAAACTTATGGAAAATGCATATAGAGTTATCGTAGCTTAATTTTTGTAAACAACATGCGTTTGTCATATATGCATTTTCCGTAGACTCTTATGTGGTTGTCCTTCATAAACATAATTGAGCTTATGATAAACTTTGTTTCCTTTATAGATGATAAACATAATAAAGTGACTTATAATGAACATAATAAAGCAAAGCGAGTTTGTCTAGAACTCATTCTTATTGGTAAGGATAAGTCTGACATAGGACATCTACTTTGGGTGGGTCAATTCGAACCTAAGTAACCAGATAGTTGAGTTGGGTTGAACTCAACTAAATTTGAGTCGAGTTAGGGTTAGAAGCATCTCTAACCTGTCTCTGGTTGGGTTAGGTTAGATTGGAGAATTGGACAAGTTGATGCTACCTTAGTCTGAGCTTAGTTTACATGAAAGACAATTTAGATTGTTGAATGTACCTCATTTGATTTTACATCATTATTTTTAGTCCTTTCATTAAGGTAAATAGACAATTTTATTCATCTCTTTGAACAAGAAATTTGGATAGTGAAAAAAAATAAACTAAAGATGTGGGCTATTAAGATTGTTATCTGGCCCAACTTAAGTCAACCCAACTTTAATAAAGGTCAGAATACACTAGTTAGGTTAGGATGAGAGATTACTGAATGGTTTGAATTAGGATTAGGAGGATTGAATTGAGACTCGGGTTGAGCTGGGTTAGGTTCATCAAAGGTCTCTTCAAATGTACTAGATCAAGGTCGATTTGAGGTAACTCCAAGTGCGATTACCAAGAGCACTTAAATGGGGAAGTATAGAGTTTATGCTAACTCAAGTAAATTTGTTTTTTAACCACCCAAGTTAAGTTTATCATAAAAAGCAAGTTTACCATAAATCCAAACAATCCCAAAAGTTAAATCTCCTTTTTAAAAAAAAAGAAACAAATGTTTCAGTTAAAATGCTAGACATCTGCAAATTACCATCCCTACTTGTTCTTAGACATAAGATATATCCACTTGCCGCGGCCTAGTTCCACTTGTCTTTTTGACTTCTCCCACATAAAGCCGCAACCAAGATCTTATGGATCTCTCCACCTGCACCATAGACACATGCGACGGGAGTGTACTTGTACTGTCCCATCATATCAGGGGGAAATGGCCTATTCACCTTCCTTCGCACATGTATGAGATGCACAAGAGTGCAGAGAGAGAGAGAGGTTCAAAAGATCTGAAAGCTCATCTTCTTGATATGAACCCAAGCAAGAAGGAAGGAGCCCGTCCATGCGTGCTGCACCTCCTGCCTGGTGGGACTTCCCAACCGTGTGGGTCTCTTCACTTGTGGATGTGCATTTATGGTGCACAGTTGGAACAACCACACCTCCCTGCGTACTACCAACGCCACGGAGATTCCCGCGTCCCGGGGGGAAGGTATCGAAGACGGCCGGCCCATCAAGTAGAAGAAGAAGAAGAAGAAGATATTTCCTTTCCTTCCGGACAACGTAACCTCATGGGCCTTCCCGGGACCGCATCCAGCACAATCAATTCAGCCCAGCTGTGAGCCCCCCAACGACCTAGTTCTCAGACGAGAGAAGTACCTGACCAACAAGAAGATGCTCCAGTTATGAGGTCCCTGAAATGAGCTTTCTTCTGATTTTTTTTAGGTCTTTGTATGTCTTTAGACATACGGGAGAATTAGACGTATTTATACCTCCCTACTATTTCGTGACAAATGATTTATTCGCCTTCTTTCTGCATGTGTCTGAAGGTACACAAAAATCTAGAAAAAGAAATCCAAAAAATATTTTGCTTTGAACTCTACTTGCTTTGGCCTTTGTGAGCAGAAGCACATAAAATATCTAGAAAATGAGGTCGAAAAGATCTATCTCTTTTTGTTTGTCTTGTTGATTGAGACTTCTAAGTCCATACACAAATGAAACAACAGTAGCTCACGTAAACAAACGACAACTTGGTTGTATTAAAATTTTAAATTCTTTCAAAAATTAGAGTTTTGAAAATAAGACAAATGTCGCTCCCAAATGTTAAATATCCATCCTCATTTCAGATTCTGTAGAAATATTTAAAAATAATTGTGAAAAATCCCCCTCCCTGAAAACCCACCCTTCTTGGTCAAGTCAACTTACGATGGTAAACAAATATAACCTAGGTTTCAGAGAAGCCTAGGGACCATCTAGAAAAAAGAAATCCACTTCTCATGTCTGCCCTGCCCTGTCAACTGGAGGTGAACCCCACTGAACTAAGCCATATGCTCTTTCGTCTCGGTCACGTAATTCGATGTATAGTCCAGAGGGTAAACAATTTATATGGAAGTCGTCACGCCTCTTCGTTGGCCACAGCCATTGCACCACAGTACAGGGGATCTTCCCCTCACAAAAGCGCACACGTCTCGTTCAGGCAAATATCTCAACAAACCCTGGATGCTACTTCTCATGCACGAACAGAAAGCCCTGGGCCAGCCTTGAATTGGCCGCAACTATTCCCATCAATAGCATAATGCATTGATACACTGATCTAGCAAATCTACAGGCATGAAGGTTGTCCGCTAATGGGGGCCATCCCCACGTGTAGAGATGGTCCACAAGAACTGACTGGCAACAGACAGTGAACTGGAGTTCCTCCCGAAGCATGCTCATCATTTTGTCCTTGGAAACAAAATCCTCAAATTTCAAGCATCAAGAACTTGATCAGGAGGGGGCACTTGCTTCAAGGTTTCAAAGAGCACAATGAATTAACAACAGTTTGCCTGGTAAATATCCATCCCAATGTGTTGGGTTCCTATGAAAACACATGATAAAGGAGTTCATTTCCAGATGAAGCAGCATGTTCCACCACTTCAGACGGTTTCAGAGTCCCCTGTGACACGGGCAATCCAAAGATCAATCAGTTAAAGATCAAAGGTGTCAAACAAATTCTAGAAGAAAACTAGTTGATATAGGGTCACAAGATTTGCATGAAGTTTTCAACAAATAAAAGAACTGGTAGAAATTATTTTTAATTTTACCGTGCAAAATTTGGTAACTCTATCCTTTATTTGTGGGGGAAGTGATGTTCCAAAAATTTCTCGTATACAAATGAATCTACCCTTGTTAGGTTCCTTTATCATTAAAATCTGTCAGCTTGAATTGGAGGATGTTACCGATTCAAGCTTCAGAAAAAGGCTATGATTATTGCCAACAAAAGTTGATGGATTTCAAACAGTTGATGAATTTCAAAGAAAAGGTTTGCCAAAAAGGCATCTAAAAGTTTCCTCAATCTGCAATTGATTGATTTTCTTGCAGACTGAATTTGATAACATCATACCAAAGTACCTCAGTCTAGGATTATCACCAGCCAAAATCAAACCCAGAGAGCAAACCAGAAAATATTCTAATTTGTTACTAAAGAAATACATGACCATGAACAATCCCCTCAACCTTACTACATTCTAATGCCAACCATCCAAGCATATGAAATTTGACGGCAAAGCCAGTCCAATTAAGGCAAACTACCACCCCCCATCATTTCAAGAAGAAAAGTGCATCATTCAATCCTTGATGTTGTCTGTATTTCTTCCAACCTAAAATGCCTCAATTACCTCTTGCTGGCTATAAGAACGTCATACCTCGTATGTTTGAACTCAGGTATTGGGTCTCGTAGATGCTAGGTTAGAATCGGAGAAATCTACCTGAAATTTTTTAACAACATCTGAAAGCTAAAAATATTAGATAAAGGATGTTGTGAGGTTAGGCTAGAACCAGAAAATTTACCTGAATGTCTGAATTCAATCACATGTGAAAAGCATCACTAAAGAAGACATCACAAGTTTATCACATGGAAACTTGTGATGCTTCCACGTCATATCTATTGCTCAAAATATCAGTGCACCAATAAAAAATGTGCAATGCATGCATGAAAGCTGTTGCAATAACTTTTCAGAGGGACTTTGATAATTTGATCAAATACAAACTTCACTCTTTGTTTAATTAGGAATGCAAAGAGAGAGCCTCTTGAAAGGCTTTCTTTAACAATGTTTACATTAGGAGGGTGACATTTGCGAAGCTATACATTCCCGTATAAGACAATAATGGAAAATTGGGATGATCCATGACCATCATCGCAATGGGGTGTGGCAGGAGGCAACTTAGTAGGCAAAGGCATGGAAATTGACACATGGGATTGCTCAAGTATATAGCTCCACTTGGGAATCTTAATTAAACTGTGCAGAGTGTATCGCAGTATCACACACAGTATTGGATACTTCACACCAGTACTCTAAAAATTAAGGATCCCAGCAACTTGGAAACATGATTCACGATGCAACATAGAGTGTTAAGGGGAAGGAGCAGTGCTAAGCTACTTGTCAACTATGGGAAGCATTGTCTTCAAGGCGTTGCCTGGGCAACAAGGCACCAGGCAGCATCTAAGGCAATTGGGTGCCAAGCGAGCAGCCGAGTAAGGTGCTCGCCTGGGGGCATTCAGCCTGCCTTGGACCTGCCCAGCCCTCTTTGGTGTGTAACTGACAAGCCTCGTTTGGCATGTGGTTTTGTGCTTTGCAAAAATTTTAGGGTTTTTCTGAAAGTGATGCACGTTACTTTGGAAAGAAACCATCAGACTCCCCTTCCCTTTCCCACTTTCTCTCAAACTCTACCCCGAACACGTCCCTTTCTCTACCCACATGGACGACATTAAGATTTATATTTATATTTATATTTTATGTTTTAAAAACTAGTTTGATGTGACTATGTTTGACAATTGACAAGTGGTGAATTATGATAAATCGATGGATTCCATTTATGCGTTATATTGGTGTGCTTATTATTTGCTTAGCAATGTTTCAGGCTTATCTTTTCATCTTAACTGACAGGTATGTTAAAATTCCCATCGGTTCTATTAATATTACTTTGTTAATGTTTGTCATTTCTTCTATTTTATTGCCTTTACATGTGCTGAATATTTGTTACTTGTTAGTAGCACTTTTGTATTAATTGAACATAGAATGTACATGATAGAAAATATAGACTAGTGGTCCTCTTGATATGTACTTTGCTATGTAAACTAGGCTTTGCCTAAGTGCCTCGCCTTGTCGCTTAAGCAGTCAGGTGGTGGGTCACCACCTTGGTTGCCTTGGATGTCTTGAAAATCATGATGGGAAGTTAATAAAGACCTGGGGCTGATGTCAAATTGACAGTCAGTAACTTTCTACCGCATGCCTTACAACACAATACTGATCGGAAATGGCTGATGATTGATGGACTGCCTATAAACATCCACAACCATATTACATAAAAAGGCTGAGGCCAGCCCAGGGTCAACTCTATCAGACAAAAGACATCTGGAAAGCTGGTAATCAAGATTTTTCTTTTTTTTTTTTTCCCGCAGGCAACAATCAAGGTTTCACATTAGGTGGATACGTTGTGCTCTTTAAGCCAGATCAATCACTTTCACAAAAAATATATATATAAACCAAGAGAGCAATCCCAATCAAGAACATCATCAATTGTTCTGTAGATTGATCCTGTCCAAGAATCTTCATTTGCATTTCCTGGTCAGGCTATGGAACATTGTCAAGAAAATATTTATGATTCCATGTTTGAACCCTCATTTTTAAAAATAAATCTCTCAAGCCTCTCAATCTCTCAAACAGCCTTTATTTTATGAAAGGATCTTCTGCACATAATGCATTATTTGAATAAAAATTTGCAGATTATCATTCCTGCATCTGAATTTGCACGTATAGTGTTAAGAATGTCAATGATGTACAAAACAACTATTTGTGTGTGTAGAAAGAGCACTTGGACATTTAAAAAGACCATTTTATGGTCATGTTGTTGGTCATTGTTGGCATTCTTAATGGTATATGTGCAAATTCAAATGCAAGAGTGATAAATCTGCAATTTTTATTCTATCAACAGTCCTTCTAGACATCATTGGCATTCCTAATGATACAATCCAAATGTAGGAGTGAGAAATATGCAATTTTTATCCTGACAATGATTTTATATACAAAAATTCCTTCAGCATAGATAGTGGTTTTACCACCAATTTTATTCAACTAAAAAGAGGAAGTACGACCAAGTTGGGAGAGGTTAGGTTCTTCTACCAATAAACAGTCAAACACAAAAAATGAAAATTGCAGGCTTTTAGTCTTCCTTCTTCACCTTTTAACAGAAGTAAAGACAAGTGTACTTAATACAACATCTACTTCCTTAGAACACACTCACTGTGCTCCCTCCATATACTCCAGCAGATTGCATGAAGAATGATGAGGAACACCTTGCCTCTGGTACTATTCCTGCGTAAACTTTGAGTTGGTGGAAGTGTCACCTCGTATCTTGAACTGAACCAAAAGTGAATTGCAGCTGAATAAGGTCCCCAAAAACTGTCCACATCTCCTTACTAAAGGGCAGTATCTGAACAGGTGATTAATGTCCTTATACTCAGATTCAGAGAGAAAACAGAGTATATCAGCATCAGCATGCCATTTCCCCCATAAACTTTGGTGACTATCCTCTCTCAAACACTAACCACATAAAATCTCTCACCTTTAATGGGGACGTGGACTTCCTTCAATGACATATACAATGACTTACAGAAAACTTCCATTATCATCAAGCCAGACGACTATGTTTTCTGTCTGGCTGATCTTGAACTTCTGAGGGCACCTATAATAAGGATAAAGATTCCTCCATTTCATCTTCCTTATGCCTGCATATCAAGGTAATACTCCACTGCATTGTATTGCTATTCCTGAATATTCCTCTGTTTCATCTTCTTTAAGCTCACATCTTGCAGTAATACTCCATCGCATTGTAATGCTCTCCCTTTGACAGTGGCTTCTGACTGATTGCCACTTAATCCACAGCCTAAAATAAAATTGCAGGGAATATACCCTTCAATATGAATCTCCAATCCACTGATCTCTCTAGAAGTATTGTGACCATCATCCACATTGAATCTGATTCCTTTTTCAATCCATCTTGACAATTTTAATGTCTCTCCATATGTTACCATAAGGAAGCCCACAAGTAGCACCATGAATCCGAAGGAATCAAGACCAAAAGATAAAGAACAAAGATTCAATGATGACAATCAGGGAGAGTCAAACCCATGAAAGAAGCAATGACAAAACTGACTGTTTTGATAGTTTGATTTTCTGTCATTTGATGCTTTGTAGCTATAAGTTTTTCAATTGAATATACATGAACCTAAAGAACATGCATAATTTACTATATTTCCTTGATCATGAACTGATGATGAACATAAATGAGTAACATGAATGTGTTTGGATTGAAGTGGGGGTGTAGATGGGCCTACTGAACCCAAGGACATTGTGGCTCACATTCTTTGTTTTTAATGTTTTTCGTCATGACCTTCAATATCAGTAAAGAAAAGACAAAGTTGAACATTTCAAGTTTGACTCTCATGCACGGTTAGCAATCTCGCAAAATCCCACGAAAATTTCGGCTGCGGTATGTGTCCAAGTAATGAAACTACCAAAACAAGTGCAAGCCTGTTTTGACGAGTCTGGTGCTTGTTGATTCAGTCTGGGCTATCCTCTGGGACTGTTTAAAGACCCCTCCATTGTGACCTGTCGGCTTTTGCGTCATCTGAACCCCAATCGAGGATTTCAAGACCACAGCTCCCCACTCCTCTCATGCTGCCGCTGCTCATCTCCAAGGAGTTTGCTGGAGCTCCTGCGGCCCTGCCATCAGCCACGACTTGTGAACCTGCCGGTATTGACCAGCTATAGGACTGGAAGAGGAGGAAGGAGGAGGAGAAGTGGGAGGGAGCAGACGAATGCCAGCCTTGATCCATGATAGCAATGAAGAGGGAGGAGCCTGCCAGTTCCAGCTATGGTCCACGACAACAATGAAGAAGGGAGCCTGCAAGTGCTTTCTGCAGATGATCATGATCATGATCAAGATGATGTAAAAGGAGAAGCCTGCTGAGTGCTGATGCTGGTCGCAGTTGACGACCATCCTTTCTCCACTGCCCATCTGCAGGGTAGTTTTTTTAGTCAGGTTTTTCCTTCTTGATTTTGTATATGGGGAAGATCCAGTTGACTGGACCTCCTACTGCGCTGTCAGTTGCTGCTGTCTGATGACACCAAGCATAGCACCACAGGCATTTTTCAATTTGATTATTCATTTTCAGTTTTTCACCCATTTGGGGCAGCTGGCACTTTTTTTTAATTGTGTTATTCAGTTTTTTTATTTTTCATTATTCATTTTCAGAGTGCAGCTGGCAGTACAACAGTTTATTTTTTAAATTTTTATTTTCAGAATTATTTTTTACTTTAATCGTTCAATTGTTTGCCTTTTCTAGAACTATATTTCTTTTAAAAGTTAAATAGTGCTTTCTACAGTTTTTATTTTATTTATCCCTTGTATTTCTTTAAATTAGTTTGCATCTCTATTTCGGTCTCAACTTTTCTCTGTTTATATTTTGCTTCCAGTGAGTTGATTTGATAGCATTTGCGTGATGTATACACACAAGTTAGCCATTTTTTAATCATTATTGTCTTAATTTTATCAGATTGAATGATTAAATGAATAAAACTTAAAAATTTTCCTAAAAAATAATTGATAATGATTATTGACCACCACTTCTCATTGGGCTCTCTCTCTCTCTCTCTCTTTCTCCCCCTCGCTATATATATATATGGGGCCGGCTATAATGAGCTCTAGGGCTCATCTAATTTAGATAAGCCCGCCTTCAAAACTCCCACTTCTCCATCTTAAAAAAATAAATAAATAACATAAGCATTTCTAAAATATTCAAATACCTCCATCTATGTTTATTTCGACCCCTTGAAATTTAATTTTTACCGTTTGATCGAAAAATTTAATTGTAGCCGTCCAATTAAATGCATCTTCATTTGGAGATCAAAACAAAAACCTCAGGGGATGAAATCAACCCTAAGGGAGAATCTGACAAATTTTCTATTTTTTGACTATTTTTCAGCATTTTCAAACGTTGATTTTTATATCTATCCAATCGGACGGCTAAGATTGATCGTCAAGATCGGATTATATATAATTATATCCCCCCCCAAATCACACATCTTGATTTCCAAAAAGATAAAAAAATAAAAATCATCAAAAAATTTAAAATATTCAAATAACCCCCTCTAGGTTGGTTCCCATCCTTTGGCTTTAATTTAACCCATGGTTGGCTGTATCGGCCGATACCAGTACGGAGTAAAAAATCTGATACCGAAAAAGATAAAAAATAAAAATAAAAATAAAACTTGTACAGTAGGTACCAGGCCTGTTTTGGACGTATCGGGCCAGTATCGGCCGATATGCCCGAAACCGGGCCGGTACCAGCCTTTCACTTTCCCCTCTCACAGATATGTTTCTGTGAGAGGGAGAAGCTACAAGAGGGAGGGGAACTGAGGGAGGGGAAGGAAGAGAAACTTGTTGCCGCCGCCGCCTACTGCCGCTACAGCACACTGCCGTTATCACCGGGAAGGTTTTGGGTAGAAGAAAAAAAAAGCAAAAGAAGAAGGTATATTTTTATTCTTTAAAATATTTTTATTATTTTTGAGTTCTTAAGTGTTATTAGATTGTTTAAGTTTCTTTTCTTAGCAAAGTAGACATAACCCCCAATTTCGACCCTGATTAGAGATTAAAATTTGGGTTTTGTCTAATTACTTCAATTAAACATCAATTGAAGTCTAATTAAACTTCATTGCATATTTTAGAGTAGGAGCATATTGTTAACTGCGTTGATTGAACATTAATTAGAGAAAAATCTCAATTTCGACCCTAATTAGCAATTAAAAATTGAGACTTTTATCTAATTATCTTAATAAAACATCAATTGAAGCCTAATTAAGTTTCATTACATACTTTAAACTAAAAGCATGCTGTCAATTACATTAATTGAGGGTTAATTAGGAAAAATCTCAATTTTGACTCTAATTAATGATTAAAAATTAGAATTTTTCTCTAATTACCTTAATTAAATTAAATATCAATTGAAACTTAATTAAGTTTCATTGCATACTTTAGAGTAGGAGCATGCTGTCAATTGCGTTGCTTGAATGTTAATTAGAGAAATCTCAATTTTGACCTTAATTAGCGATTAAAAATTGAGACTTTTATCTAATTATCTTAATAAAATATTAATTAAAGTCTAATTAAGTTTCATTACATACTTTAAAGAAGGAACATACTGTCAATTACGTTGATTTAAGATTAATTAGGAAAAAAACTATAACTTTGACCCTAATTAGTAGTTAAAAATTAGAACTTTTGTCTAATTACCTTAATTAAACATCAATTGAAACATAATTAGGCTTCATTGCATACTTTAGAGCAGGAGGATGCGGTCAATTATATTGATTGAACGTTAATTACAGAAAAATATCAATTTTGACCCTAATTAGCAATTAAAATTTGGGACTTTTATTTAATTACCTTAATTTAACATCAATTGAAGCGTAAATAAACTTCATTGCATAATTTAGATCAGGAGCACGATGCCAATTGTACTTATATATGTTTCTCCTTTTTACTTTCTTATCGTAGGATCATGGCTAAATATCAGTAGTCCGGTGAGGGACAGCAAAAACAGGACCGAGGGTAGGCCCATATCACCTTGATTGATGTTGTAAGGAGGAGAGTGAAATACAAATATTGCGACAAACAAATGGGTGGTGAAGTGGCGAGAGGAAAAGAACATTTAACAGGGATCTCGAGATAGGTCACGAGGTGTACCATTTGTCCCCGACCAGTGTCGGGCGAGATGCGTGCATTGTTGCATAGATGGAAAACTAAGAGGGAACAAAGGAATGAACAAGAGGTTGAACTCCAAGAAGAGATTTTAGGTAGAAAAAATAGAAACAACAAAGTGTTGTACACTGGGTTAGGGTTTTACAGCCTATGATATAACAAGATATGATACACATTAAGTGGGTCCTAAGGGCAATTATCTTTTTAGAAGACAAAATTTTAGTTAGCGAAAAATTAAGCAAGCATTGAGAGGAGTTAAAAAGTCCGTTGAAGCGGTAGAACATGCTTTTAAGAGTATCTGCATATGATTTTTGCATGCATATGTTCCCTCACATGCTACGCAGTCTCCTTATTTTTAGCCTATGATTGACACCATAAAAGATCATGGCCTTAAGTTAAAAGTCCCTACACATCGAGACATATATGGACGTGGACTTGTTAGATAATATGAGGAGCCTTAACAGTAGGTTGAAAACTTTAAAGTTGTATGAAAGGAGAGAGGATGCACAATTATGTGCGATGGCTAGATTGGTACTACGAAAAAGTCAGTGATTAAGTTTCTAGTTTATTGTAATGAAGGGACAGTTCTTATGAAATCTGTTGATGCATCAAACTATGCAAAGAATGTCAAATATTTGTTTGATTTGATGGATCAGATGATGCATGAAATTAGAGAGGAAAATGTTGTTTAAGTAGTTACTAATAATAAATCAAGTTACAAGGCTACAAGGAAGAAGTTAATGGACAAGTGCAAATACCTTCATTGAGTTCCATGTGCAGCGCATAGTCTGGACTTGATGTTTGAAGATATTGGCAAAGACCCATATATTTTATAATCAAATGAGTACTTAAAATCTTATTTTTTTAAAATATCTAACAATTTTTATGGTTTTTTTTACAATTTTATTGATTTTTTAGAAAAAATATTTCATTCTCAAAAACTCTCCTTAGATATCTGGATATTATCCCTATCCACTCGGAATTCGAAAATTATCTGGAAGCAATATTTGCTCTGTATCTGAATAATAAATGGAGTGGATACAAATTATCCATTTATGATAAATGGACAGTTGCATAAAGAACATATCCGCTCCCTTCTCTCTCTCTCTCCCCCTCTCCCTCTCTCTATGTGTGTGTGTACATATATAAGTAAGCCCATAAGTAACGATTAACTATGAATTCCAAGGAATCAATACGAAGAGATAAAGAACAAAGATTCAATGATTTTATATTATTTGATGCTTTTTAGAAGAACAAAGATTCAATTATGACAATTGATGAAAGTCATACCCATAAGAAACGATGACAAAACTGACACTTTTGATGGTTTATGATTTTTTTGGAAAGTGGTTTTGATGGTTTATGATGATTTTATATTATCCGATGCTATTTAGCTGTACTCAGGTTTTCCATTTAAATATACGTGAACATGAAGAACATGCATGATTTAGTATATTTCTTTAATAATCAAGCAATGATTAACATAAATAAGTAACAAGAATGTGTTTACGATTGAAGTGCAGTGTAGATGGCACTATTGAGTCCAACAGAATTGTGGCTCATGCACTTTGTTATTAATGTTTTTAGGTCCTGACCTTCAATATTAGTAAACTCAAAATAGAGTCGAACAATTCAAATTTGACTCCTAGATGTGGTTAGCTATGTTATCAAAGACGATCGCCTAGCCTTGTCACATTTACCTTGGCACTTACTATGTTATATATGATATTAAATGTCTGTATCTTTTTAAACATGTGGTATTGCATTTTCTTAGTCTTAATTAGCTAATGCCTTCTTTAACAATGTCTAGTGCATTTTTTATCTTGCATGCTGCCATATTTTTCTTATTTTTGATGATCCTTAAGACCATTCATTACTTATATGAGTGTTTTATACAAATTGGTCTTTACACATTAGACATGGTCAGTGTTTCTCAAAGTTGTACATAGCACTACCTTGGATGTTTTCTTCATTTTTCTCCTCTTGCCATTTTCTTTCTTCATGGTGATATATGGGAACAAACATATCACCCCAAATGCCTAAGCACTCCATAGGCATTTGAGGCTAAGGCAAAACCCTAGTCGCCGCACTCACCTTGCCTTCAACCACATACATGTGTATTCTCATTGGCGTACATACTTGTATACCCTTTCATATACACTATGTGATGGGCATCCATACTTCGTTTTCTAGTTTTTGCCAGTTAGTATATTATCATGTTGTTTCAAAGTAGTGCAGCTACTGGAGAAAAGAAAAAACAGACTTCAGTCCGAACGGTGAATCTGCCTTCTAAGAATCCCAGGTTTTGGATCCACTGTGAAAGTGGGATCATTCTGCATAGCATTGTAGTTAAACCCAGGAACGTCAAGTCCCTTCTTACTACATCGGATCACTAATGTTATGTTTATAGTTAAGCTTAGGAAGGTCAAGCCGTTTTCTTACTACATCAAACTATCTAATTTTAGGTTGTCCTTGAGTTCTTTTGCCATTTTCTACCTGAATTTGGACACACCTTTTAATGGGTGCTGAACTGGGCAATCGTGCACATGACCAAACCATCTACAGACTATTCTCCTTTTTAATCTCATGTTGGAGCTACATGTAAATCTCTATGCATTTGTTCATTGTGAATCTTACCATTTCTCATCTTATGGCGTACACCCTCTGTTCCGAACTCTTCCAATTTATTATAATTTGACTCTGGAGTATGTAACATTCCACACATGTACAGCGAGACAGAGTTGAGATCTAAGGAATACACAATACAGATGAGATACATATGCAAGACCATCAGCCATGAAATTAACATTTATCCATACCATAATCAAATGCTAATAAGGTGTTTGGGAGCAGTTTTTATTTTGGGGCTATTTTATTTTATTCAAAATTTTGTTTCATTTTTTCAAAATAGTATAATCAGCTCTTTTAGTTGTTTGGTAAGATTACTATGACTTTTAAAAGTTGTGGAGACATGTTTGTTTGAGAAAGAGAGACAGAATTACGGACGTGAGAGAGAGAGAGAGTTATGGACATGCGTGCGTATGTGAGAGAGAGAGAGAAAGTTATAGGTGCGTATGGGAGGAGAGAGAGGTGCGGTTATGGAAGAAGTGGAGGTCATCATGCATCTCTTTTGAAAAAAAATAAGGATTGAGTCGTTTTTATTTTGAAAGAATTTTATGAAGATTCCATCTCTTCAGGTCCTCTTCCTTAAAAATAGGAGAGAGGAATCCAAACAGGATGTAAATCTTATTTTCTTTTTAAAATAAAAATAGAGAGAGAAAAAGAGAAAAAACTGCAACCAAACACCCTATAAATTCACAATTTGCTTAATTAGCCGGTATAGGCTAGCTAGCCATTGCTAGCGTGTCTCCAACTTGGAGCTCTAACAGCTAGTCTGGATCGGTGCAGATTGACCAGCCCACATGCAATGCAGGAGCAGGTCCTCAGACAGCACAGAGCAGGCAGTTATTGGGCCTGGAGTCACCTCTTTGGTTTGAAGACGATGCCTGGCCCGGTTGAGGCATGGAGAGACACATTTATTTGCTTGTATTAGGCCTATTAATGCCCTATTATGTGTTTTTATTTTCTAGGAGTTTTAAAAACGTGGTGGGAAGTCCTAGAGTCGGATGGGAAACTCTAGGGTCAGGCGTTACACATCTAGCCTCTATATATGTATATGATATTTGAAGAATCAATAGAGAAGATTGGTTTAAAAAAAACAAAAAAAAACTGAGTGTGCGTTTCTGCCTCTGCTAGAGAGACACCCCCCCCTCCCCTAGCTCCGGTGCGACGCCGGCCCCTTTTCCCCCTCCCCGGTGTGACGCTGGGGGAAGTCCTCCCTGCTGGCGCGAGGCCGACAGCATCCCTTTCCCATTCCCCCCTCTTCCCCTTTGTCCCCTATCACGGCGGCTCCAAGGGACGGCAGCGACTACGTTGGGGGCACCTGCGACAACAGCGGTAGGCCGTCGATAGTGATATGGGCGGACGGCAATGGCGACGGTGGCAGGGGCTGCCGGCGGCAGAGCGGTGGAGGAGATGGTGTCAGCAACAACAGCTGTGGAGGGCTGCTGTGGTTCCGTCAGGGGAATGGTGGCGGCGCAGTGGTGAGGTGGTAGCTTGGAGGGTGCATGACTTGGATTGTGGGGACGATCCAAAACTTGGCTATGATACCAAAATTGATGCGAGACAAAGAGAAAGAGGGGGGAATGGGAGAGAGATCCTCGGCCTCGCACCAGAGGATAGGGAATTTCCCAGCGTCACACCGGGGGCAGATTCCTTGACGTCACACCAAGGAAGATGGGGGTTGGGGCTCTCTCTCGTAGAGAACCGATTCTGAAAAAACTCAGGTAAAAAAACTCATTTTTTTCTTCTTCCAATTTATTCTCTCGATTCTTGAAACAACATACATATATGTAGAGGCTAGATGTGTAACTCCTGACCCTAGAGTTTCCCATCCGACTCTAGGCCTTCCCATCTCTTATCCACGTTTCTATAATTCCTAGAAAATAAAAAAAAAACATAATTGGTCATAAATGGTCCTAATAAGAGCAAATAAAGGAAACTCCAAGCATTACATAAGCCATGCATCATCTCCTGCATCACAAGCCCTTTTGCAGTTCACCAAATGCAGCCCTGTATTTTTATGATTCCATTCAATTAGAAGATGCAAGGTTGTTCTAATGCAGGTGGTTGCAGACATGTAAATAATACATCCAGACTCATCTTCCACCTCTAGCTAAGATTGTTTTCCCGCTTTCCAGTCCAGTGATCTCTTTCCAATGTTTTCAACAATTATGGTTTCAATCATCACATTGAAAGCAGTTGCTGACAGAGGTAATCTAGGATACCTAGGGGAAAGGAAAACCTTGCAACCCAAACTTTCTGAGAAACTCTCTCCATCTCACCTGTGAAATAACAGTTCCAAATTTTCTTTCTTTTTTTTTTCCTGTTTTTCCTTTTTGAAGTGACCTGGTTTCAAAAGCTTGAATATTGGCCCTTAATATTGTCACCCCCCTTCACAAGTATAAGGAGCAAACCTGAGACTTGACAGTCCAAAGTCTTCTACCACTGAGAGTATACATTAAGCTACAATAAATCGAAAATATCTCCCGTATGAACCAATATGCTCAAATGATTTTATTTGAGCAGTTCCACAGCTCCCACGGTGGATGCAACAAACAGAAAATACCTCCAAAGTCTAAGCTTCCACCAGGAGGTTTTTGTGTGAGAAGATCACTGTAGACAACCTTCTTGATAAGTGGTCTGATGCTGAAATTCTTGCCAAATGAACTGATTTGGGGGTGACCTGGGTAAGAATGTTGTCCCTTAGGAAAACAAAAGAAGCACTGGTCAGCCCATGAAGGGAAGACCAAGAGCTGTTCCAAGAAAAAGAAGCAGTGTATATAACCTAGCAGTCTTCATAAAGATGTCGGTGATGTTAATTCTACTAAAAGGAGGAGTTTCAGGAAAATGTCAATACTTAAATGAACAACAGAAGATGCAAGCCATATGGTTAGTGGGACTTGCTGTCATGGTGTTAGGTATGGTGATTGCCTTTAGTGTTTTTTTTTACTTTTTGAATAGCTATGATTGTACCACCAATTTTATTTGAAAATAAAGGAAGTATAACCAGGTGAAGTAGAGGAGAGGTTCCTCCACCTAATCTTCAGCAAACAAAAAATAAAAGAAGGTGAGAAGTGAGGGTGTGATTGTATGTAACTCAAAACCCTCTGCCAATTGTTAGTAGACATTTTAAGAATACACCTTCACCAATTATGAACAAAGCGTAAAGCTCAAAAGAGATATTTTCAATAGGCATTTGACTTCTCCAGAATATCTTGTCTTGCACTCCTTCCAAACACTCAAACAGATAGCATAGGGGATAATGAGTAGAACTTTCTATGCACCTTCCTAGGAGACATCTAAATAATCTCTTCACAAGGAGACTGAAAGGAAGAACGTTCTATGCAAGAATAATCCTGTAAAAGCTCCCAATGCATGACAAACCAGATGACAAGGCAAAGCCCATGGCATCCGTTGTATTCCCCACAGGACTTCTGAATCCATTGTGTGATGTAGGCATCGGGCATTAGCAGGTGGATTCTAACAAGTAGCCTCCATGTGTGGGCTCCCAAGGGGGATTGCAAAGTGTGGTGGCCCTCCATGCCACACTTTGGGCCATCTGGACCAAAAGGAACTCAAGGATATCCAGACGGGAGATGAGAACCACTTATTTTCATTTGTGACAAAGTCAGGGATTAGGCCAGATTACTTGCCAGTGTTCATGTTGGTGACTCCCCCCTTTGTTGTCGTTGGGGGGATGATGGTCCTTGTATACTCCCTTCAATTTAAAGTTAATGAAAGTGGAAATTGTGGTACTATCCACTTCCAAAAAACAAGCACCCTCCATGCGCAAACTATGGTCCACGTGCCAACACAGCCATTGTCGGACTTAAGAATCAATGAACAGAACACAACATCCTGAAGAATGTTGGCGAATGATCAACTGATGTCTGGAGCCCAGCCTCCCTCATCCTGAGGAACCCACTGAAATCCCCACAAAAACACCGCAAAACGTAAGGAAATATAACCTCGCATCACTGCAATTGTTAATTTCCATCGTTCTCTAAATATTTTCAAAGCCTTCTCAATGTTATGGTGTGAGATTCACATTACGTTCACATGATAACTATACACCCCATCTGGCTTGCCTCCAATATCAAAACCCCCCTAGTTTAAGCAAGGCCCATGCTTGGAACACCGTGCCAAATTTCCCCAAGACACCAAACTATGCCAAGTTCTCTGTTTTCTCACCACACACCACTCTCCTCAAATTAGACAGTCCATATAAAATCGAAGAACAGATCACGCAATCAAAACAACGCACGAGACGAGGGAAACCGCCGGGAAGTAAATGAAGAGAGGGCGGCGCCAAAACCTGAGCTTGTTGAGGAGCGCCTGGCGGAGCTTCTTGTGGAACTCCTGGGAGCGGATCCGGCGCTCGAGGTTCTTGCGGGCGAGCACGCGCTTCTCGGAGTTCTTGAGGTGCCGCTCCTGCACGCGCTCCCGCCGCAGCAGCCGCTCCATCCCGCTCGTCTGCATCTTCCGGTTCATCACCGAGACCGCCTGCTCCAAGTTCCCATTCCTCACCCTCACCCTGATCCCCCTCACTCCCCCCAGCAGCGCCCCTGCGAGCCCCCACGGCCGCCACTGTTGCTGCTGCTGCTGCTGCTGCGGGCACAGCGCCGATGGCGCCGGCAGCGACCCGGAGGGGGGGCTGCGGTGGAAGAGGAAGGAGGACAACCGCCCGACGACGCGATTCATGGGCGCCGGCGAAGAACTGCGCGCGCAGAAGCCTGTGGCACGGCGGTCGTTGGGGTTTTGGGGCCGGCGCTGGGAAATGTTGGGGGGCCGGGGGGGGTGGGGGAAGGGGCCGAAGGGCTCGGTCGACTCGACCGGCTTCGGGGTCAGTCCCTCAGACCGGGCCGGTCGGTTCGCGACCTGTCTCAACTTTCAACTTGCATTCCGGGGAGTTCAAGCCGGTTCGGACTGGGGACGTTTGGGCAGATTCTAGATTTATGAGGCCCTTGATGAAATTTGAAAAGGGGCTTTTAACTTTTATTATAAACAGAAATTATTTGATTGGAGTAGATGTAATTAATTTCGAATAGTTATACTAATTAATCTCTCTCTTTGACAATACTTCAGTGAAGGGAACTACCTCTTAAAAATTTCGGGATTTTTACTTTTTAGTCTCTAGAATTTTTTATATTACAAATAAATCCTCCTATTCTAAATATTTACAAATAAACCCTCACAACCTACCGTGATTTAGTGAAAGGATCTTAAAACTTTTTTAAGCCCTTGAGAATGTTAAAAATAAGGCCCTAAAAGAGTTTATTTGTAAAAAAGTTGTGATTGTAAGAGCTTATTTGTAAATAATTAGATTAGGAGAATTTATTTGTAATATAAAAATCCCGAATCCCTCTTCGACAACCTTGATTACTTCTATCAAGGAAACCATTTTTTAAAGCTTTTAGTTGAAAGTAATAAATAGCTTCCGGCGTCAATGGGCTGGATTTAGGTTGAGCTTAGCGAAGCTTAAACCCACCAAAAAAAATGAGGCCCAAGCCTATCTTCTATGCATGAGACCAAGTCCAAAATTACTCCGATTTCAAACTTGATTTTCGGACATAAGAATAAGAACAGTTGATTTCGTTATTTAAAATATGTAATCTATCAAGTTAACAAAAATTAGGGTCCATGTGAAAACCTCATCACCCATTAAAACGATAGCCCCATCAAGATGATCATATTCAACAACATGCATTAATAAAATCATCAAAATCATCATTTATATTTTGACCTTTATGTTTAGTTTAAAATAAAAATTCTAAGTATCGCATGTTTTATAAAACTAAAACCTAACATAACACCTTGATCAAATATTGATTAATTTTCACATGCCTAAAATTCCTTAGTAAATATATGCAAAGAGCACTCTCAAGAATTTGACAATTGGGACATTAATCTAGTGCTCATACTTGACACAAATTAATGTGTATAATATATATGTGCAAATAAATGGTCATGTTAATTCAAACATCATATACATATACAAATCCAATCTTTATATTTAATATTTATTGGAGTTTTTGAGTTTTTGGGCTTTAGCTTGACAAAGACTAAGCCCAACCCATTAAAGAAGTCAGGCAAAAGTGTAACCCAAGCCCAGCCCATTAAGGACGTTGGACTTAAATTGTAGCTCGAACCTAGCCCACTTAATATATGGGGGCCGGATTGGGCTTTCAGATTTTGGGTACCCAGTGACAACCCTACTTCAAAGTAACTAAATTAAGGACATGTTTGGTGGAGTTTCTAGTTAAAAGTACTTTTGATTTTTCACATGTCCAACTCCAATTGTTTTGGTGGGGATGATAAATCTTGGATCTTTCTCGAGTTTCAACTAAAAGCATCAAATCAGAGCTTCCTATCTTGTAGTGAAAAGATAGCTTCTTCTAGTCCATCGGAAGGCGGTGTTTGACGCAGTTTTTATTTGGAAGTATTTTTATATTTCTATTTAGTTATTTTTTATGGAAGTCATTAGATCTTGAGAGCCATTTATGTGGTATTTTTCTTATGTTTTGACTTCCAACCAAAAGCTACAAAGAGAAACCTTCCAAGATTGGAGAAAAAGTGAGATTGTTACGAGAGAGTTGACTTCTGCAATAAAACGAAATTAATTATAACTTCTCTCCCTCAACTCATTTTATGTAAGAAGTAAAAGTCAAAAATAACTTTCAAGTATAAGTTTTGCCAAACATGTCCGAAACCTCTTCTATTTTGCTCAACCTTCCAAACAAACTAATCATATGATGTCTCGGAGTATAGGCATGAGAAGATCATTTGTCCTTATTAGTCTTACTTAGAAGTGGAAAATACATTCTGTCTACAATCATTTTACTATTTTCATGAGGGGTGATCCGTACCTACTCCTCCTACTTAAGATTCCTGACCTTATCGAATGCTTCCTTTCACAAACACAAGCATTTTAGTAGTCTAAAAGTAATTGACAAGACTGTACTTGGGATTCTGTTAACCCATTCTTTTCAAACTGATGCTTCTCAATCATTTACTCTGTAGCACCTTATCAATAATCTATTGGACTCTTCAATAAACTCTATCGGGTCGGTTCCCCATCCGCTTGTGCCGGATAGATTGGACTCTTCAATAAACTCTATCGGGCCGGTTCCCCATCCGCTTGTGCCGGAAGAGAACCCTCCCTTAGATTGTTGGGAAGGTTTGGCAAACATTTTGGTGTCCACGGCTTCAAAATTCTAATTCCCTCTAGAGCCAATCCTCTTGCGCGTCTGATCTAGCCATCTTTGGATGGTGCTGCTCCTTGGTGTTTAGGGCCAAATTTTTATTTTGAATATTAAAAATAAAGAGTAATATTTGCTACAATACCTCAACGTGTTGCATGCAGGGTATTGCAGTGGGTAAAAAAATCACTACATATTTTGAAAGAGTAATACTTGTTGCACGAAGTGCGGTGGTGCAGCCCAATTTTTTTTTTAAACAAAAAAAAAAAAAATTGTAGGTCTCATCATGTCTTATATGCCCATATAATCTGATCTCCGCACAGACAACTCAAAAAATTTTAAAAAGAGTAATGCTTACTGCACTGCATGCAACAGTGCAGGACCGCCTGTATCATATGGTAGTGCAGTGAGCTTATTCCATTTTTTTATTTTCTTGTCAATTTTTTTTTAATTTTTATAAGATATCTGATCAAAAATTCAACGATACATCCAGAAAGCTCAGATCGGCCCCCGAGTCAACTGTATGTTGTTTTCTGAAAAAAAAAAAAATTCTTTACACACAAACCGAAGTGCATACCACAAAGTTAAAAAAAAAAAAAAACAGTCAACTCGGGACTGATCCGAGCTTTCCGAATATACCGTCGGAATTTTGATCGGACGCTCCAAAAAAAAATTAAAAATCGACAAGAAAACAAAAAAAAATGGGGCGAACTCACTGCACTGCTTTCCGATCTACACGCAACAATGCAAGACTGTGTGCAATGCAACAAGCATTACTCATCTAAAATTTCAAAATCGAGCTAATGAACTTTTTTTGAATTATTAATTTTTTTGGATCATCCCATCAGAGGTCTACACAAAAGATGTCGGTCATAATTAGTCCAACCTAAAAAAAAATGTAAAACATGAAAAAATAAAAAAGTCACTACTGCTGCAGCGCGCGACCCAAAAAGTATTTCTTATTTTGAAATAGGACAATACTCGGTGCACACCTGCGCGTGCTGGTGTGCACGAACACCGTGCACTGCGGCAAGCCGTGCTCTTTGAAATAGGCATAGATCATAATTAAAGTCCATGATCTCTCTTAATGAGCTAGGTCAAGATACGTAAAGCCCAAATCTGAAAGCCCGGTCAATACTAAACATAAGGAATTGTATAATATATATAGTCTTTATATCTACAAATTTATTTGTTCATGCTGATATATAATAAATATTAATCTACATCAAATATGACCATTACATTGATGATCTAATAAGAAATTTCTCTTTGCATGTACCTTAGAAAGAATCTTCTTGTGAGAATTAATTACTAAGTAGAATTCATATTTCGAAGACTTATTCAATATCATTACATTAATTATTACCAATCATAACTTTTTAATGTAAGCTAATTAACATTAAAACTGGGTGCTATATTAGGTTTTTCTTTATAAAGATATGAATTTTAGGAGCATTTCTAGTTTAAGTCAATCATGTGACCGTTCTTATATACGGTTCTTTTGGTGGTTTTCAAAAACTACAAGACGACTATTATTGAATTTGAGGCTAATCTTAAAAAACCGAGTAATATTGAATTTGGCCGGATTTAAGACTTGGCTTTAAAAAAGTGAGCTTGAATTGAGTTTAGGTTGATATTTGTTTGTAAGATTTAGGTCTCCATTTTGTCAAGTTTCACATAAACCTAACCCATTAACACCCTTAATTAAAAGAAAAAAAATATTTGTTGCGATGCCCTCTCTATGTTGCATACTTAAAGCGCGTGCGCCATCCACTTGACCTAATTGAACGGCGGTTGTCCATGTATAAGAAGCACTACTGGTATTTCTCCTGTATATTCCAATTTGTTTGCAGAATAAGTTATTCAGAATTATTTATTCCGAATAGTATATATTAAAATAACTTTGATAATTTTGTAGGACCCATTGGTGGAATAAGAAGAATAAGTAATTCTTACATCTAGAGTCGAATTGTTTATTCTTCTTATTCTAATATAAGCAATTCTAATGCAATATAAACTATTCCGCCATCAAACTAGAATTAGTCTTATTCTAGGAATAAGATCTATTATTCTGCTCTTAGGCGCAAAAGAATAGATGTGGTTACTTAGAATATCGGCGGGAATATTGGCGACTTGATGTGGAAGAGTAATACTTGTTGCACCACTTGCGACAGTAATAGTATTTTTTATTTTTATTTTTAAATTTTTTAAGACAGTTCCACTGTGCTCGACACGTCTTGTACAGGCCAATCTCCGATCAGACGATCTAAAAAAATAAAAAATCGAACCTAATGAACAGTAAAAAATCAGTGTTCATTGTACTCGATTTTTTATTTTTTAAATTCTTTTTGATCGTCCGATCGGACATCAGAGTGTACGAACGTGTCGAGCATGATGGGGCCAACTTAATTTTCTTTTTAATTTATCATTTTTTTTAGTCGCACCCCGTGCGGTGAAGCAACTCGCTGCACCGCACCTAGTGCAACAAGTATTCAACATGGAATTACTAATGCAATATAATCGGTGATGCGTGATGCGTACAAGGTCCATGCCAAGAAGAATCTTGATCTTCGTTTGGTTACACGTAAAACATAATCGGACGGAAAAGATTCATTAAGAAAATATATTTACAAAGAAAATAAAAACAAAATTTGTCATTTGGTGTTAATGAAGATATTTTTAATTCCATTGGAAAAAGGCATTCGGGTTTATCTCATGAATTCGAAAAATCAGGAAAAGGAAAAGTCATCAAATTAAGTTTTACGGATTACCAAATAAGTGATTGTGAAAAGTTTTTCATGTGACCCATTTGCATGAAAACAAACAGACCTAAGTGCAGAGAGAGGAAATTTTAAAATAAAACCTCACAGAAAACTTTTCATAATCCCTACAAAGAGTTTTCTTGAAAAACTCTCTCCCCACCTTTGCACTTACCTAGTTCTCTCTTCACCTGCACTTACAAAAACCGGACTCTGCCAGGAATGATTTCATTGCCCACAACACAGATCGATAGACCCCTTCAGCTGTAAACTCGAGCTTAACTGGCATGGGAAGAGATCTGTTTCACTCGGCCCGTAGTTGAGATTAAGTCGGAAAAAAGGTTACTGTTTGCTTGGCCTAAATAATTTTCGTAGAAAAAATATCCAAATTGTTTTGACATGAATCATAAAGTGTACTTGTAAATTCAAGGGAATTTATTGGATGGATCACAAGACTGAGGTGAGATCTTGACCTTATTCTCTGAATTCGGTATATCTCCATTTCTAAGGGCTAACAGAGAATTTAGTATTCGTTCTATTTTTTTTAATCAAATGATTAACTCATCCTTAACCTTTGCGAGTAGAGATATGTTGGCATCCAAAAGATTGTATCTTCAGAAAGCCCATGAATATATGAAATGTCAGCTTTGTGCAAAGCAGCAGAGAGTGAGAGTGATGACACAAGAAGTTATTCTTTGGAAATAAATCAAGCTACTTTAACTTTGAAGTGTAAAAATAAAAATCAGTATAGCTAACGCATTTTCAAATGCATCCTAAGTTGAATGAGAATCAAATCAAATGATTCACTTGCACTAAGATAGACCTCGACCTAAACTAGCCCAGTTTGACCTGTTGCCATGTAAGAAGTTGTGTAGTAAGAGATATGTAGTTATGACTAAAGATGAAATATACAAAATTCGTTGACTAGCTTCTCTATATAGATTAATAAGATAAGATAAGATGAAAGACATCTAGACCAAAAAAGCGTAGTGTCCTACAAGGATAGGACATGGACTAAGATATTCTATATTAGACATTTAGAAGAGCTCCATACATGTTGGAATTAATGAATTAATGATCTTATTTGACCTACTGTGCTTTTGTTTGAAGAATTGTTTATACTAGAATAAGGTTTTGGTGATTTCTTAAACCAGAATAAGAGATATTTTGATTTGATTTGATAAGTTGTTGATATTTCACCCAGAATAAGGAGAATTACACTGTGCTATTCCAAGTGATTTAGTAAGAAAGAGTAGAATAAAGGATAGAATTGGAGCAATTGGGAGAATTGAGGGAATTAGGCATTTCAAGTATAATTTAAAGAATTGGAAGAATTTGGAGAATTAGGCATCTCCACAATCAAATTAGATTTAGATCCTTATACGGATTATTTCCGGTCCTATTCCGCTAACAAGTGAGTTTTGAGCACTACATAAATCTACTCGCCACCACCACTACCACCAACAGTAACAACTAAGGATAACAACAATACTACTCTACAATAACACATATAACATATGAATTTACTCCAACATTTTTGGTTGACTTACAATTTAGAGAGCTTAGCTTCAAGTTTTTTTTTTTTTGGCTTACTATCAACTTAGCATCAACCTCCCTCCTATTTGTCATGCTGACGCCTAATCAAAATTAGCTAATGGGCGACAAAAGAGCCTGCCTTGGATATCCAAGTAAAGAAGTGCTGCTTAGAACCAATGTGTCTACAGTTTTAGAATCCTTCACACGAACGATTACATTTTTCAAGGTTCAACAAGCATGTAAGGACAACGAGGTGTTTGTTCTAGGTCCCATTTAAGGGCCAGTGGCAATACGAATGCCATGAAAGAAACTTGTGCACAGTCTTGTCCTAAAGAACCAGGATCCTCTAACTGCATGGGTGGATGGGACTCGGTCAGTGCAGGGATAAAAGATTTTCAAAATACCCCCTCACATGAATCTTTTCTCATTCTCTGTGAAACACTTTCTTGAAAAACTCTCCCTTTCCTTTTGCACTTATCCAACTCCATCCTCACTTGCACTTATAGGAATCGGACTATGTCCTAAAAACATCTAATCTCATGCTGTAAAGTGAGGATGGATGTTTCTGAGGAGGTACTTGCGATGAGGTAGCTGTAGACGTGTATGAACATACTATTCTAGATAAGTGAGGCCAGAGAGGTGAAAGAGCAAATTAGTAGTCACAAATTGTTGCCTCCTTTTTTCATACAATGCATACACCTAGAACTCACAGATCCAAGGCCCAAGGGCAGGGTAAGAATCAAGGTTCTCGTTGGATAGAGAAATAAAATTTGCTGTAACTCCTGCTTTGCAGTTGCAGTATTGGTCATTTGGGCACAAAAGTTTTCCTATTTCTAGACCTCGAATTTTTTTTCAGAAAAAAGAACTAAGCTTTTCTTCCGCTCTCTAGATCACTCTTTCCCTTTCTAAGGAATAGTTGAGATTTAATATTAACCGACATGAGACTTAATTTTTTCTAATAATTCTTCGGGAGAGAAAATTTATGTATTTTTTTCAAATGATTTTTAGTCCGGGAAGAATTCTTTTCCCTTTCCCAAGGAGTAAAAACTTTTTATAAACATAAGTAGAGTCACAAGCGAATGATTCTCTCACCATCTTAATTTTTCGAAGACGAGAAAATAGTTCAATAGAGAGTATTGTGTCCACTGGACACAGTCGACAATTTTCAAAATCGAGAGAGAAGAACAGTCACTTTTTTTTCGCTTGTTTTTACTAATCATCCCTTTATATGGATTCCAAATAATCTGAAATCTGCATGTAAACTGTAGACAAAATACACCCTAAATCTGTTGATCACTGATCTGAATGAAAAATGAGAGTTCCTTATTTTTTCACCTTTTTTTCCGGTAGATTCACTGGTAAAGTTTGAACCTAGCTAGTAGTTGTGGCCAGAAATACTTTCCACCCACTATGTTGGAAGTTGTTAGACCGTTTAACTCAACTTATGATTGAGTATCCGTAATTATTTTTAAATATATTTTGTAAGATGAATGAAGAAACTCTAATTTCTAAATATACTTTATTTTTAGCTCTTATTAATAAGAAATTATTTTTAATACACCTCTTTAGGCATAGGCATGGCTCGAAGAAATATATCATACGCTTGAGAGTGTTAATATTTATTGGGTTATCTAATTCACAATTTTTAAGACTGAGTAAAGACAACTTTACTACTTTAAATATTGATGGATAAGAATTTTGTCTTGCCTAAACAACACGTGGGCTGGCCCAGTAGCACGGGTCCAAGCCGACAAACGCAGCCCCGCTAGAGTCCAACTCCACTATGGGCCTCGATATGAGAGCTGAACCAAGAAGGCCCAAAATCAGGCCTAGGAAGTCTTACCACCAGAAGTATTCAGCCTATTACATCCGGCCTGTTAAGGAGGCATCTGAATCCTTCCCCTAGCAGGATCTTTGGATCAAGTCGACCGAGACTCCTCCTCGCAGGAGGATCTTGACTTTTTCAATCCGGTCCGACCGCAACTTGGAGCAGATCAAGACGAATTTAAAAACCTACCAGGATACGAATCATATTCTTCAAAGTAACCCTTTTTAATCTCAAGTAGATCATGATGAACTTGAGGATCCGACTCAGATCTACTCTTTCCAAGACATGTCTCCTTCTAGTCATGGGCTCTAAACGAGACCTAGTCATGATCTACTTTTCTTGATCGGAATGAACTTGTAAGTCGCTCTAAAACTATTATATAATGACTCTTGATTCGACCTCACCAAGTACATTCTCCAACACTCAAATTGTTCATGTTTCCTCTTGAATGCCGAACTTCCTGACTTAAACATTGAAAAGAGATCTCCCAGGTCATCACCGGGATCCTTAACGATATTCTTTCTTACAAATGCATTATCCCCTAACCTCTTGATATTAGGTAGAACGATCATATCATAGTAGACAAGATTTTGACCCAATAAATATATTTTATTTTTCTCTCTTGTTTAGTATTGAACTATTCTTACACACTACTTAACTATGTTTGTTGTTTGCATATGTTTATTTTTTTTTCTCAAAAGGAAACAGTTTAGGAATGCAATTTCCTTTGGCTCAAGATGTCAAAATTTGAGAGGCACCGTATGAGCTTGCAGCGGATAGAGTAATGATGAGAATTAGACATCCATCTTGACCAATTAAGCTGCAACTAATTGGTCCCCTTCTAGACAAGGGAAAGTGTTTTGTGGAAGTTTTCTTTTAACTTTCTTAAGCAAAAAATGCCAAATTTGGAGAATACTTAAATTCGACCTATGTACTATCTAGTCTTTGATTAACTAATTATAAAAAAAGAATTGCATCTTTCGATTTAGCTATTTAAATTGTATGAAAATGCTATTGTAGAATAGAGTTCGACTCTTATTCGAACTGCATCCACATTGGTGGATTAGATCGACCTAGACTAGACTTAGAGAAGTACTTATAGAAGTCTCTCCTTATGTAGGAAGAGAAATTAAAGAATTAGTGGTCTCTCTCTAGGGGTACTACCAACAACCCCTGAAATTTGTAGTGTGAAATAAGTGGGAGATTCTAGTAGCCTTTCCGCACAATAAGGATAATCTGCTTACTGCTTTTGCTACGCAACGAGGTTCTTCCCATCGACAATTATCTTTAGGTATTTCTCTTAGTGTGTTGGATCACTGTTTTCTTCCAACAATAGATAGGCATCTTTGCATTAAAAACTGTTCTTTTCAAATGGATCAGTGTCATTTTATCCATACCTCTTGAGGTACAAACGTGACCGGAAAAAAATATATAACTATCCATTCTGTTACAATGTTAATATTTATTAGGTCATCTAACTCAAACTCTTAAACTTGAAAGTAGATATAATCTTACTATTCTAAATGTATTTTATTTTTATTTTTTTATTTAATGTTAGATTATTTTAACATAACACTTCTGCACGTGTGTATCGTTATCTTTTGCTTAAAAAAAAGCAGTTCAACAACACAGTTTCCTAACCTTGGCTCAAAATGTCAAAACTTGAGAGGCACCCTAACTTGAGTAATGACAAGTATTATACATCCAACTTGACCAATTAAGCAGCAGCTAATTTGCCCTTCTAAACAAGAGAAATAGTTGTTCAACTATTCACTGAAATGGCAGAAACTTCAAGGCATTTTTCAGATGGATCACTGTCCTCTATTCCCACCACCCCCACCACAATATTTGTGCCATACATAACTGGGATTCTCCTCCAGAAGATGTGTCTGAGAACATTTACTAGCTAAGGGGGGTACAGAGTTTATAGATCCAAGCATGGACAAGATCACAGTTGTAACTTGTGGCAGTGCCTGCATTCATCTCAATATTAACACCTCCTATTCAATGAGGGATGTAAAAAAAAGAAAATTTAGTAGAGTAGCATGGCTGCTGGTTGGGGCCAGGCTGTGTGCCTGGCCGGCCTTTATGTAACTATTGTGAGTCATCTCTCTAGTTTATTCGCAATAACTTTGACATGGACACACACCCAAAGCATGGCCGATTTGTTTCGAGAATAAGAAGTCGAATAGGATATCTTGTGAGATGAGTTTGGGAGGGTGGACGCGTTATTTTCGGAACAAGTGGAATAAGTCATTTCACTTAAAAAGTTGGAACTATTTATTCTTAAAATAAAAAAAAATATCCTAAAGTGAATTCTTCTTATTCTAGGTATAAGAGATTTGAGAACAAGAAATTTAAAATACCAGATCTATGAAACAAATCAGCCCGAGAAAGAGGAGGAGGTGGGAAGAGGAAAAACAATCTCTATGCTTTTATTCTTATATAAAAACAGTTAATATTGTATTTTTGATATTGTGATTATACTCCCTTTCGTATGGATGAATACATATCATCATTTTATGGTGTCTTCCCAAGTTCAATAAACTCACTGGAACCATTGACAAATTTAGAATAGTTCCAAGTGAGGAAAAGTTATCTCAGGTTCCTAATTGTCTAAAACATAAAATGAGAGAGAGAGAGAGAGGGGTATGGAGACAAGAATCAGGTTTAGAGATAGAATGTGGACAACGGACAGATCTTAAATGTAAAGGGGTTAAGGGAGAAACGTCCACTGCCTTTAATTTTCTATCAAGAAATGTTCCACTGTAACGAGGTTAAGTTAAGCTAAAATCCAGGCATACCATTTAAAACCACCAAATAGGAAGCGTAGATTTTCATCATTTAAAATTATTTTTTTAGCACATGTCAATTTTTTCTCAAACTCTTCTAAGCATATTCTATTTAAAGCGTTTCTAAATGATACCTGAAGTAGGAGAATCCGACCAGGCCCAACACTAGGGGGCCGGCCCAAATAAGAGTAAGGGCCGAAGCACATTCGGTCCATAAAGTTAATCGAACAAAAACGGCTCAGGCGTCTTGTTGAAATAGTATAGATTCGGCCCAAGCGATTCGCTCAATTAACGACCGTATTCGGCCCAGTCATAACAAATAATAGGCCGAAATAGTCTTATATCGATTGCTATAAGAAGAGAATTTTTATCCTCTGCTATAAAAAGAAGATTATTCATTGCGGAAAAGGTACACCTTAAGCACTCAAGTTTCTTCTTCCTTCCTTCTGAATTAAGTTTTCTTCAGAGGCTGACTTAATCATCGGAGGGGGTTCTCCTGAGCCAAAATCTAGAACCCTCGCTGACTGGTTCTTCTTTTCGTAGGAGTCGCGGCTTAATTCTTCGCCAACTTCTTCGTCCGGGTCCGCTTCGGCAACTGGTCTTTCGATTCACATCCGGATTCTGTCCTCGGAATTCATTAGTGATAGCTTCGACTACATCAATACCTATGGAGAGTTTATCAAGATTCTTCTATTTATTCTTTCAAAAAGTTAAGTTAACTAATGGGGTGTTTGATGATCGTGCTAGATAGCTCTATTAATGATAGTTTTAAAATTGCTACTAAGAGTGAGTATTTGGTTATCCTCTGTTCAATTTTGATATTCACATAATAGAAAAAGTTATAGACATAATAAATTTAAGATAAATTATTTAAATCTGTATTAGAAAGGTTAAAGTTTAATCTTTTGAGAATCTAAAGACCTTCCCTCTTCTCCCTTTCCCACATCTAAACCTCTCTTTATTCTTCAGCTGTCCTTTGTGTTCTTTCAGTGCCATACATCAAAATTAATGGGTTTTTTTTGCAAATAATTCCCTAAAAGATATCATATTTGTAGATTACCCCCTACATGATTCATACTTGCATACAACTCCTAAAAGATGTCATATTTGTAGATTACCTCCTGATTCATATTTGCGTACAACCCTTTTGACTATGCAATTTATTTTGAATTTTACTTAAATTAAAATATTTTTAATCCACATAAAAATAAAAATATTTTTTTATGTTAAATATATAGCACAAACTTATGAATAGATGTTTATGTGATTTTTCTTGTGAGATGTATATATTTTAATTAAAGATATTATTAATATTTTTATTAATAACTTTCGCATATTCTATGTAAATAGTAATATTTTAATTTAAGTAAAATTTAAAGTAAACCTACATAATTGAGGGGGTTATCTGTAAATAATACCATAATTAAGGAGGTTATTTACAAATGTGAATCATATAGGGGCTATCTATAAATACGTTATAAAAGAGCTTATCAAGATTTAAGAGGACGCAAAGGTGAGGTATATGCGGTGAGAAGGAAGAGTTTGGTAGTTTGCCAATTGGGCAAATGTGAGGAAGAACGATTTCATCTTTGTTAATTCTTTTTTAATAAAAAGTGGTTTAAAAAGAGAAATTTTTAATCAAAATAAAGTATCCAATCTAATTTTTATTCAAGAGAAGGCACCAAGGGAAAATCACTACATTATTCTCATATTTGACTAGACATTCTCTTTTTTTATCAAATATATCTACAAAACCTCTAAATACAAATAGGTACTCACCAATATTTTTTCCATAAGTAGGAAATTCTTCCAAACAACCGTGATGGTTCTGCCTTGTTCAGACAATTATTACGAACTTTAGTCACTGCAGGGAGCGATGTTTTTCCTTAGGCCCCACCACCAACAAGGAGCACATGGCCATAGGCCTTATAGAGACATTAAATGAAGTTTAAATAATTTTGTATCGATGGTTGAAAAGATAACTTAGTGCTTATAAAAGAAGTTCCATACTTCCTCATAGTGAATCTTTTCCTAGTGAGAAATGGTTCAACGAATTTGATCTCACGATGAAAAATGACATTGATTGTGGGACTCGGCTTCACCGTGAAGTCGAATTCACTAAATTACTTTTCTTTCTAGTAAAAGAACAAAACCATTAGGTCACTCCATAGGTCAAACCGGACAATATCTTACTGAAAAAAGTCATGATCCTCTCCCTCAATATTGAGGGTAAATCATGAACACGAGCTTACCTTCTCGGGGAATCTTATAAAGACATTAAATAGAAGCTAAACAATCCTGGATCAACTGTTGAGAAGACTGTCTAATAGACAATGCCTCCCCCAACAAAGGGGAAAACATACATCGGTGGGCCACACGATCCATTGTGACTAGAAATTATCATATCTAAATATTCTACTCGCTAGATAATCTTCTGATACCGACGCCAAACAAGCTTCTTTGTTCTCTTCTCCTCCTATCAACTGAGGGCCCACTAAACTTTATTCTGTTTCATCTTGGTTGCACCTACTCCGGAATTAAAAAAAGATACACTTTTAATTCACCAGAACCCAAGGACCCACCTCTTAGGTAAAACAATAGTAATATTAGTTACCTTGTGAGTAGTATTCCAAAGGAACCGAGTGTTAGATTGTTTTTTTTTAAACATAGCACAGTGGCTAGGGACTCTAACTAATTACTATAAGGATCTCGGATCAAACTCTAGTCTTTTCCACCCACCTCAGACCCCCCCCCCCAATAAACGTCCAAAACGGACGGATTCCACGAAGAGGAGAAGGATGCGACGCGAATCAAACTCGCGTCGCAAGCCCCTGCGCAAAGCGCCCGGGACCCACCACTACGCCGAAGGCGTACGGGCAACCGAGTGTTGATTGTTGAAGGCCGGAACTTCCATAGATTCGATGTGATATATAGGCTACTCAAAGAAGGGAACATGATTTAACATCCCTCTGTTTAACACAGAATATTCGTACTCTAATTCTGCTACAACCTTCACTTTATGTGCACAATCATGGTACACTTCTATTGGTTGGTGTTGAATGCATAGTGGAAAAATGTTAATAAACTAAGTTACAATAAAAACATGCAAAAAAATGTAATATTATTTACACGGTCATAGATCAAAATGGTGTCCGCAGCAGCTTCGAGCGAGTTAAAAGTCAGCTACCAATCCAAAAATCAGTTCCGATGGGCACTAGATATGGAGGAAAGATTGGGAAAATATGTAACTGACATGAATTTTTTAGGATTTTTTTTTGCATATAATACTCCTAAAAAATATCATATTTGCATCTATATCTCAACATTCACGTACTGTCATCAATACATCTGAAATCTTCAGAAAAGTTATGCTTTTATCCTTTCATCTAAAAATTTTGCATAAATACTCCTAAGTAGACTAATATTTTGCATATATACCCTCAATTCACTAAAATTTTGTATATGTACTCTAGACACCCCGATGTTATCATAATTTATGGAATCTTCTTAGTATAGGAACTCTTGTTATTTGATGGATGAGTATAAATGTAATATTTTGAAGATTTTAAGGATATTGATGACAATATGTGAGAGTTGAATGTGTAGATGTAAATATAATATTTTCAGACACATATATGCAAAAAACCCTTTTTTATAAGTTTTGAGAGTGATTATTAATTATTTGGATAAGTATCAACTAAGTTCAATTCACTTATCTTTTTTCTCTATCATATCATAGAGCTTCCCTGTAAGTAGCAAGACATCTTCAAGAGTTGGGATAAGAACCACCTTAGCATAAAAGAAGAGAAACTCCAACAGTCATCAATCTCCTACCACCATCTATGTTGGTGGGTCCAAGAGAAATGTGAGTGGTTTTTCTTCCCTGTCCTCTCCCTTTCTCTCTCTCTTAACAATCATCAATCTTTTGATTACATAGTACTAACGGGGAACTTGGATGGTCCCCACGCGCAGCGAAGTTTCATGTATTGTGGGGGAAGGGCTAAGAGTCCGTTTGGTTGTATGCTAAGTATAATAGGACGAAAAAGATTTTTTAAGAAAATATGTTTATACAAAAAACGAAAATAAAATTTGTCATTTTATATTCTTGAAAATATTTCAACTCTTTTAAAACAATGTATTTGATCTTATCTCATGGATGTTAAAATCGAAGAAGGATGAGTCAATGAATTATTTTTTTTGTTGACTAAAGATTTTACATATTACTAAATAAATAATTCTGATTTTTTTAAAAAAAATACTTTTGATATGACCTATTTTATAAGCAAACAAATGGGTCTTAAGTGGCTATCCTTTTCCTTCAGTTCCATCTGCGTAGGTAACGCTCGAGAGTCGAAAGCCGCGGAGATCTCCTCACCGGCACACTAATGTATGTAATTTAGGCCAACTCAATTTTCTTTAATATGGATTGGATTGGACTGAGCCACAGACAGGCCCGCCCATTGACACCCCTAGGTGGTGGCCTCAAACAGGTGCTGAAACCACGTTGTCAATAAGGTGCCCAGACCACTGTGGCAGCCGACGCGTTCTCCAGTTGGGGAAGTTTTGTTTATTACATATAATAATGTATAAATTTTGATGTAATAGATTACACATCCTAATAAAATGATTTGAAGTAAAGTGTGCACTAAGTATCACTCTCCCCAATTTTAGTGTGGCTGGTCGTCATCACAAAGAGCCACCATGCTCACTACGGAGGATCCGCTACCCGACCCGCCATGCGGCCACATCCCCTTCGAATCCGTCTTGCCAGGGGACACCAATGGCTGATCTCAGCTGAGGCTTTGGAGGTAGGTAGGATGCAAATGGCAACTGATAACTCAGATTATCTGACTAATTATTAATGTATAAATTAATTGACAGATATTTTCTTTTTCTTCAGTATGCATAATGGACAAAGTAGTGATTATTAATTTATTTTAAATCATATGTATATGATCACCGATGATTTTTATTATCCAACCGATTAGGTCTGTCTAAATCAATACACACAGTAGATGAGGTCACAAATCTATCTTAGATCCACATCAAATTTAGCTCATATCTAGTTGGAGGGTGCGAATCAATCAGAGCTACTACACTGTTTAATTGGGTTTGTCTATTATTGAGTTGAATTTTTATCAATTTTGATTTCCTTGAGTATTAATTTATTTTAAATCGAATGTCTATGATCACACATGATTTTTATTATCCAACTAATTAGGTATGTCTAAATCAATATGAATAGTAGACGAGGTCACAAATCTATCTTAGATCCACATCAAATTTAGCCCATATCTAATTAGAGGGTGCAAATCTATCAGAGCCACTACTCTCTTTAATAGGGTTTGTCTATCATTGAGTTGAATTTTATCAATTTTGATTTGCTTCAATGTTAAACGGGCAGCAGACTCCTACCCTGTTCAAGCCCATTCAACCGTCACTCAACCAAATCTGAGTTATTTGAATACCAAAATGATTCTACCTCATCTATCACTTATGATCCTATTTAAATCGTCAAATAATAAAAATAAATATAAAACATAATTATTCTTGATACATGTGTACTAAACTATTAAATAAAATATGAAACGGCTTACAAAATATGAATAGAAATATAATAGAACTTTATTTTGTACTATGCGGAGAATTCTTATCAATCGACCTAATCAGGATCTGGTCACACTTTCTGTAAACCTGAGTACCATTGTACTAAGCTTTTTTTTTGTTTTTTTTCACAACTTGGAACTTAACGTGGCGGTATATGTTCGAATCTCACTAGGCCGCATAATCTTTTTGTCTATTCAACTAAAAATAGTAATAAAATTGGAGAGATACAGTCAAGACCGAGAGACTCTGCACTAGACAATTATTTTACCCACCATAGGAATTGATCTAAAGACTTTTCGATTCTTTGCCGAAGGTCCCGACCAATCAAGATTTGACATATCGGATCGACTCGAGCGACTCATACCGTATCAAGACGAATTCGAGTTGATGCAATTCAATCGAATCTGTACGATTTGATCATGTAACTCGTACGAGACGGCATAAGTCAACCCAACTCGTATCAGATCATGGGAGATCCAAGTTAGTCCGACTCGTTGAGTCGACGAACCTTGCCACCAATACAGTCAAGACCGAGAGACATGCTTCTCCACTGTACTAGGTTCCACGTCATTAAAAAGAACTCATCAACGGAGCCGAAGACATCTATGTGCAAATTTTGCTCGTCTACTAACGGGACTCTAAAACTTGTCTTTATTGGCAGGAGATGAAATTTCTTTCAACGGTCGAGATCTGATGATGAGCATCATCGTGCGGGTCCACGGAGCTGTCGGCCTGGGAGCTGTTGCTTTCAAGGCCGCCCATGCCCGGCTGGCACCGCGGGCCCCACCCCCACACCCTGCATTGATGGGCTCCCACACGATCGCCGACCTCCAGTGCGTGGTCCACCGCCCACACGCGCCAAATTTTTTATCGGGCCTGGAACGGTTCGGTCAAAGCTCAAAATGGACCCGAGTTCTCCTCCTCTCCCGAATCTTCTTCTTCGTGGGTCTCACGATCTCGTCGGACCCGCGGGTAGGGCCGGTGCCGCTTTTCGTCAGGTGCTGGTTGCACCGTCTCCCTCTGACCTAGACGAGCCGTTCCCGGCAGTACCGTTGCCTACTACTTACTACGTTGTTGCCTTCACGGTGGATGTGAAGGACTCTTCGTAGGGCTATCAAGCATCACAATGATGGGTCCCTCGTTGTAAGTGATGAGATGTACTCTTTAGGTCATTTTAGGGTATTTTCACTCAAGTGAATTTGATATTTTGTTAATTTTATTTTAAAATGAAAACCAGAAGAACTCATTCCCTTAGGTGATCTCTCCTGCAGCTCATCTCAAGATCGAGTTTGTCTTGACTGTGTCAGTAGCCCATGGTATAATGTTAGTCGGGTGTGACACATTGCTCCCATTCGAGAGATAGAATTATTGTGGAATAATCGTGCTCTAAACGAAAGTCTCGTCCCTTGGGGTAGAAATGTACGAGTTTTATCCTCTCTCGCCCTATTCGAGAGGAATTCTCGCATTTTAGGCGGCCTCGCACTTTGATCACTCGACCAAAAGCTATTGTACTCAAATCGTTGGACCACTTGTCCAAAAAAAATTCGAAAACTTACCTTGACCCGTTTTCTATGTTTTAAGAATTTACTTTTCATGAATTCCGGTGAAGTATAAATGCTATAAAAAAATAAAATAGACTACCTCAACATGGGACTTGATGGATGCACATGTGGAGCTGATGCTGCTGTTGGTGGGTGGGTTTCTTCTTTCACTGTTGTTGAATTGATGCCGATGATGATGGAAGCTGTGGACTCGAGTTGGATAGGATGTACTGTTTCGATGGCCTACCATAGCCATCGAAACATGACTTTAGCTAGAAGTGATTTCAAATAAAAACACTTTTTATCTTAAAAGTGAAAGGAGTTTGACAACACAAAATAAACCCAATGATACATGATAACATTATATAGAAATTAGTTTAATATACGATAAATATATTATAATGAAATTATAAAATAAAAATATATTAATATATTTTTTACATAAATAAACATATATTAATAAAAAAATGATATATTAACATAACAATCACATTAAGTAACTAATATAACTTACATATAATAATACATGATAAAGATATATAGATAAAGATAAGAATAAACTATTATTGGTCATTGGTGCCATACAGAAGATCGGTGGGGACCAGAAGATAAATATCTCATTTCTTATTTTTTCTCCTTCGGTGTTTGGTAGGAAGTGAATTTTCTCCTTCCTCCTAAAGGATAAGTAAAAATAACAAATTTACTAAATGTATCTATTTTTTACAAAAGTAATTCTTCGAGGAGGAAAAATAATTTAAGATGAGTTTGATTTCACTTTGTGGACGGTACGATTTCCATCCTGTCAGGATATAATCTCTGACATGTCTAAAGTATTTTCAAACGAGTCTAGTGGCCTTGGCTTTTGTGTAGTTTCAAATATAGGGTGAGAAGGGAGATATAGAGGAACGGGGTAGTAGAATTGACTTTTCCAAAATCATGTTCTAGATTACTTTTGAGAAGTTGTTAGATTATTGAATAATCACATAATGCTCGAGTGAAACCAAACGCACTTAGAAAGAGGTCCAAAACCCATCCAAAACCTTTTATCTCAACGGGCAGAGTTTAAATTCAGCAACAGTGACATAAAATTTTTAACTACACAAGTACTAAGAATACCACTTCTCCTCGGATGTTCATCTGTACTATGCTCGGAAACAGACACTATCATCATGATCATGATCATCAGAAAGAATAAGATGGCATGGTTATGCTATTGGGAAACAGACATAACATATACTAATACGGCACCAAACGGTAGGCGTGGGTGAGCAGCACGTAGGCGTACGTAAGTCATAGGTGGAATGCCAGAGCCTGTGGTGGAGACCAGGGGAATGTAACAGGTGTCCAACCATGGATTGGCCGTTTAATTAGTGGGAACCCTCCAATTGAACAACGCGGAGGTGTTTGGTGTACTCGACCCACCGATATTAACTTCAAGCCTCTTCGGGATGGACCCCTTTTGCTCTTTGTTTCTCTTCTTCACCTTATTCTTCTCATGCCGAATGTGGCTTTTTCACTTATTTTGAATCAAATCTATTATTCAGAAACGAAACTCTATGCCCCAATTTGTTTTTTGTTTTTGTTTGCATAATAGGTTATCCAGAATTACTTATTCGGAATAACGTATACTAGAATAAAAAGTGTTTAACTTTGATAGTTCTGTAAGGCCCACTGGCGGAATAGAAAGACTAAGTAATTCTTAGGTCGAAGGTCGAATTACTTATTTTTCTTATTCTAGTATAAGCAATTCTAATGCAGTATAAGTCATTCCGCCCATCAAACTAGAATTAATCTTATTCTAAAAATAAGAGACCTTATTCTTCTCCTATTCTTCAATCAAAGTGGCGCTATGAGACCACCGTTTGCATAAAATTTGAACTTGTGACTTTGTCAAACCAAAAAAAAAAAAAAAAATTAAACAAAACTAATATGATTTTGTCAAACAAGAAAAAACATTAAACAGTAGTGACTGCCTCATATTCCTTTGATCTCCGTCGTCTTCATTTTTTTGGTCATGATTATTTGCGAAATCTCTCAGTATACATGTCAGCATTTAAATTAATGTTTTCTCTTTAAGTATGAGTTTTTTTGCATCATCACGGTAACTCCACCATCTTCAAATGATTATTTTGAGTTCAGAGGTCTCACTGCAAAAAATAATAATCTCTCAATAAGTCTCGCCACTTATAAAAAAACCCACTCAAACATAGGTCTTCATAAACTTGTAAGATAAATTCTTCCACTTACACAATCTAACGGTAGAATTTAAATCCAAAACTTATCTTACATGTAATTTGGTGCATCGAAAAATACCGTAAAATCGTAGTTTTGTAAGATCATTAATATTAAAATCAACAAAAATAAAATCTTTAATTTTAAAATCACCAACTTTGAAATTGCTGGTTTTAATTTATGGCGATTTTAGACTAGAAACCGGAATCAGCTAAAATTAGGATTTTATGAGTTATCCGATTTTGGAATACAATAATTTACGATGCATCAAATGTACGAAAAAATATCGTAAAATAATTTACAACAGTAAGAAAAACACTGTTTTACAATTCTCTACGATGTTTTATGACACATCCAACAACACCTTAAAGAAAGAAGGTCAAGTATCGCTGAGCCATGGCCTCCCTCTACCACTACACCTTCCTCAATAAATTCCGGTTCTCCTACTTCGGTGGATCGCATTATATTAGTGATCCCGTGAGGTTGTCTCCAAGGAGTGACGGGGGATTGGCCCATTTCGAAGAGCCCAAAAGGCCCAATAACGGATGCGACGCGCCAGCGACAGCAATCCACCCTGTTGCCTTTTAGCGCCATCCGACCGTTCTGACACATCACCCCGCCCCAAAACTTCCGTCACGTAACGGTGCACAACCGACAAACCTCATGGCGCTCACGTGCGGCACAGAGCTCCGTCAAGTGGGTCGGGGGCCCGTAACGGTGACTCCGCCGAAACCAGCAACAAATTTAAAGCCCAATAACCCCCTCCCACCTCCTAGATGTAAATTTCTATGTTTACAATATGAAACAAATTAATACCACCTGGAACTAATCCCGTAATCTCTTAAATATAATAAAAATATACATTTTAAATTAACGTTTTCACACACGGAATTTTAATTTCTGACTATTTTACGTAAAATATTGTATGGTTCGACGTAAATTATTATAAAATATTATAGTTTATATTCCAAAAACATAGTATGTTACAGATAAAATAAACAGCACTTAAAGGTTCCCATAACGTGCTACAAAATATTATGTAAAATGATATTTTTATTATCTTTGAGGTGCCATAATTTAATTTATGATATTTTTAAATTGCTGTCTTTCAGATTAGTTGCCCGACGACACTCTGTCCATCTAATTCCAATCTTAGTTCCAAACTATTGAGAATAAAAAAAATCCAAGAATTATGTTTCTGCTATTTTAAAATCCAATATTCTAGGATCAATATTCAACGATACTTTACATCAAGTTGAATAAGTCTCGAGCATATCAACTTTGGACAATATTTGATCAAATTCCAAAATTGGAGACAACCATGTATAGCCTGTAGGCCTCCACAGGACCCCAGCCACGACTCCGCAATCTACGCCGTTGGTTTGCTGGACCATAGTTGGACGGACCCACGGTTGTGGTGGCCTGCCGTTGGGCCCGCGGCTAGCAAGATAGTTACGGGCGTCTCAAGTCCAAAACCAGTTCACATCCGACAGAGCCGTAACGTCGGGGAAGGGGTGCGGTAACTGGTCAGAACGGGAAAAATAACGGCCCGCCGACCGCGGTTAAAAAGGGGGTGGAACTTTTTCGTACAAAATTAATCGGGCACGGACGGCGTCGGCCTGGTAATATGCGCCAGCGCCACGCACCACCGACGCCCCGGGACGGCAACAACACGACCATCACCAGCACAATGCTGTGGGGATAACATAGAACTTAAGACCGCACCCCCACCTCTGCAGAGCCGTGCAGAGCCTTCCGATCTCCGGCAAAACCCGGCGGACGTTTCTGCAGGGCTCGCCGGCGGATCGAGGCTCCCCCCACCAGCTGTCGGGGTTCCCGGCGTTGTTCTTCCTGCTGTCGCCGGTGGCTTGGTGGATTTTGGTGGGGGAGGGGTGGAGGTGCCGGTAGTGGTGGAGGACTAGGCGGGGTTCTGTTGTTCTGTGGATGGAAGCGGGAATGTGGGTTGGATTCTGGGGAATGTGGATGGAAATGGACGCTCTTGTGAGCTGTTGATGCGATTTGGACGAGTGGGTAGGTGGAAATGAGCGGTCTTGATCGGGGTTTTGTTTGGATTCAGAGGAGCTGCTCGAAGTTTTAATGCCTTGGGCGCGCTTCCCGTTTATGTAGGATTCGTTGTTGGATAGTAGCTGTGGTAGTAACTTTTCTTCTTGTTCTTCTCCTCTTCTTTTTTTTTTTTCTCCCTCGATCTGCTGTGCTGCATTGATCTGGGTTTCGGCAATTCTATCCCCATTTTGGCTCCTGCTTGTTGCTGTTCCGGGGAATTCCTACGCGTGTCGGCGGCGTCTGTGTTTGGATTCGGTTTCCAATATTCGGGTTTCGGGCTACAGCGTGGCGGGAGCTGTGAGGGAGAGCATTTGATGCATGGGTGAGCGGTACTTCCCGGGGGGAAGCCATGTGCAGGTTCGATAGGTTGCCAGGTTGCGAGTACACAGACGGGCACATGGGTCTGAAGTTTGCCGGGGACGGGAAGGTGGTGGAGAAGCTGCAGGGTTCCATGGTGGTGTCGAGGTCGCGGATGAAGCTGTGGATGGTCCGGGCAACCACGACGGTGCTGCTGTGGACCTGCGTCGTTCAGCTGACGGCGCTGGGGGATATGCTGGGGCCGAGGGTGCTCAAGGGCTGGCCGTCCTGCTTCACCCCCTCCGGCTCGCCCGCCATGGTGAGGTCGTCGTCCCCTGCGGCGGCAGTGGAGAAGATGGTGCTTCCACCCAAAAGTGAGTCTTTTTTTTTTTTGTGAACTGTGGTTTATTGTGGAAACTGTTGCATGAATCTGGCAAAGTTTTACTCTAACAGAGATTTGAACTTAAAGAAAGAAGAGGATTTGAGGGAGTGGAGAGCCTGGGTTTTGGCTTGACAAATCTCTGTAGTTTCATACTTTGTTTTCCATGTAAAGTGAATAGACGCTTGTCAAAGTTTTGCTTTATGGCATGCTGTGGAGTGGGCTTTGGTCATTTATTTGTTATCTTTGTTTTATGGAGGATTTCTCCATCAGGTTTATATCTGTTCTGTCTACTTCAACAGGGAAATTATTGCCTTTTTCCTTTTTGTTTTTGTGTAAACTTCTTAAAGCGATTGAAAACGTTGTGGTAGTGTGATTACTGTATATTGGATGCGTCGGTATGAAGAATTTTTTTTGTTGGATGATTTATTCTATGATTCTGATTTATTTTTTTAAAAACAATTCATTTAGGAAGTTATAAGAATAATGGGTATCTGATGGTTTCCTGCAACGGAGGATTGAATCAGATGCGTGCGGCGGTAAGCACCGTGCTACTTCGATCATCTAATTTTGGTGTTTCAGTGTAAACAACAGGTACTCAATTAGGTCCACTTGTCCATGGTTATTCATCTTGTGAACTTCTCCTGAACTTGTTTGCAGATCTGCGACATGGTTGCCATTGCAAGATACATGAATGTCACTCTAATTGTGCCGGAACTCGATAAAACTTCCTTTTGGGCCGACCCAAGGTTGATCATCTTACAGAAATTAAATGTCTTCATTGGAAATATGTTAACATCACTATGTGGTTTACTTCTCTCACTGCCATAGTATGTGTGTTTCCGTTTCCTAGTGCTTTATTTGACGGGAAAAAAATGTTTCTTTTATGCAGTGCATTTCAGGATTTATTTGATGTTGATCATTTTATTACATCCTTGAGAGATGAGGTTCGAGTATTGAAGGAACTACCGCCAAGGATAAAGAGGAGAGCGGAGCTGGGAATGGTGTATTCCATGCCACCTATTAGTTGGTCAAATATTTCTTACTATCTTAATCAGGTCTGTCCCTCTTCTCATCTTGGTTAGGCAATTTGCAGTCAGTTAGATGAAAAGACTCACATCCTAACTTTTATGCAAGCAGATTCTTCCTCTTGTACAGAAGCACAAGATTGTACATTTGAACAGAACTGATGCTCGCCTTGCAAATAATGGCTTGCCATTGGATATTCAGAAGTTACGCTGCCGAGTAAATTACAGTGCTCTAAGGTTCACTTCTCAAATAGAAGATTTGGCCAGAAGAGTAGTCAGATTGTTAAGACGAAATGGCCCTTTTCTTGTCCTCCATCTTCGATATGAGATGGACATGTTGGCTTTCTCAGGCTGTACCCATGGTTGCACTAACAAGGAGGCAGAAGAATTGACAAGAATGAGGTCATTAATCTTTATTTACTTCATCTTATTCTCAGTCTTCATCCTAATGACAATGGAGACTAATGATCTTCCTACCATACTTATAACTCTCTGCTTGTACCTTTCAGATATGCATACCCCTGGTGGAAAGAGAAAGTTATAGATTCCGACCAGAAAAGGAAAGATGGCCTTTGTCCTTTGACACCTGAGGAAACAGCTTTGGTTCTAAGGGCATTGGATATTGACTCTAGTTTCCAAATCTATATAGCTGCTGGAGAAATATATGGTGGAGAAAGGAGAATGGCCAGTCTTACGTCAGCTTACCCAAACTTGGTCTGTGACCAAATTAATAGTTGTCTTTAAATGCTTTCCTGATTCAGTATGCTTATCCTCTCATGTTATCCAAGTTTTGTTCTTGATGCTTAATTGAATCAATTCTTGTTGAACAGGTAAGGAAAGAGACACTATTGGAGCCATCAGATCTTAGTTTTTTCCAGAATCACTCATCCCAGATGGCAGCTTTAGATTATTTGGTCTCTCTTGAGAGTGATATCTTCATTCCTACATATGATGGGAATATGGCCAAAGTGGTGGAGGGACATCGCAGGTACTATGCTAACTATTTCAATGATGCAATTGCAACAATTTGTTGCAAACATTTTCTTGCTCCCATTCCAAATTTCAGCTTCACTTCATTTGCCTGGAGTGTAGAGTACTGCTAGCTATCTCAGGTTATTAGGGTCTCATTGCCAATTTTGGCCGTGAAGCCCTTATGACCCTTAATCCTGGTGCCAAATCATTTGTCAATAATAGTTGAACAAATAGTGACACAAAGGTTCAGTCTTCACTTCATTTGCCTGGAGTGTAGAGTACTGCTAGCTATCTCAGGTTATTAGGGTCTCATTGCCAATTTTGGCTGTGAAGCCCTTGTGACCCTTAATCCTGGTGCCAAATCATTTGTCAATAATAGTTGAACAAATAGTGACACAAAGGTTCAGTCTAGAGGATCATAGATAACATTATGCAACATTCTCTGTTACTAGCAGCTCATTTTCCTAAGAATGTATCTTTTTCTTGAACTTTTTATAAGATTCGAAGCTAGGGACAATACATACTTGTCGGGTTTACAGCTTAAATAGATTCACTTTATGAAGGGTTAAACTAGTAATTTTGGCTGACGATTTCTGTTCCTCTTAGGCTTTTCTCTTGTATTTTTTCATAGAAAAAGTGAAAAAAAAGAAGCAGCTTATGTTTGCTTGACCTGTTCTACTGAGTTTGAAATGCATATTAATTATTGTGTTTCATTTCTATGTATGGCTACTCTAGATATCTGGGATACAAGAAGACAATTTTGTTGGATCGGAGGCTTCTAATCGAGTTGATTGACCAATTTAACAATGGTTCTTTGGGCTGGGATGAGTTCTCGTCTTCAGTGAAGGCAGCTCATACAAATAGAATGGGGAAACCGGTAAGAAGAGTGGCAATTCCTGATAAACCCAAGGAGGAGGATTACTTCTATGCCAACCCACAGGAATGCTTGCAACTGCCAGATGAATTTCAGATGCTGTGATGCCGACAAACTTTGATTATTCTTCCTAGGCAGGTCTTCCTTCACAAAAGGTATTAATCCCATTTTTTCTGTGGGAGCAATGATAGATTGTCCAATGGAGATGGAGATGAAGCATGCGAAGAATATCGTAGGATGACAGTGCATGAATGAGCGTTTCTTCATAGGTGGCCGGTACATATATTTATTCATAACAAGACACAATAGCCCTATATATATATATATATATACTGTTGAAATAAATTTCGTTCTTGTATAGTGGGTAAGAGGAGAGCATCCTGCCGTGAGGGGGTGTGTATGAGAAAGAGCGGAACCATCCTGCCATTGCAGGCAAAAGCAGGAGATACAAGTAATAGACAGATTTTAATTCTTGATTCAGAGAGCCTTTTTGCTGCCTTCATGTTTAAGAGAATATCAGTGATTCTGGTGTTCATTATTTTATCCATCTCACTTCTGAGTAGACCCATTCCCATTTGCTATTCATGAACATCTGTAAACAAAGGTACATGCACTAAGGATGTTGTTGTCGGATTGGCCTTGCTGAGGTCAGATCTCATTTTCTTTTTGGATGGGAAGTTTGATAGTCACCTCTAAAACTCTCTCTTCTTTTTCACCCAAAGCATCACTGCATGATAGAGTAGCTTATTGGTCTGTAACTAGCTATAGCTAGAAACTTGGCAAATCCTAGGACAGTCCTCCATGACCCACCCACTGTTCTGACCAGGTTTGCAGGGTAACAAACAGGACAAGGGTTTGCTATCACCCTCAGTGGTCCCACACAAAGTTACGACTCCGATATTTTTTGAAAAGACTAGTGGTTTTTTTGCAGTATTTTACTTAACAATCAAGGTTTTGAGGATCGTGGCTCTGCCTTGAGTGGGTCTAGTTGAGTTCGATCTGCCAAGAGTCATACAGAGATCTTCATCCGTAACAAATGAGTCTTGAAGATTTGGCACTCCAAGTCTTAGTTAATTCTCCATCGATGAGAGGAGTCTTGATGATGGTGATTCTTTTGCACTCGAGAATGAACTGTAAGCTTCCACTTCTCTACTATTCTTTCCGGCGATGTCCCCTCAGTTGGCTTCAGTGGAACCAAAAAGCCCTTCTTTGGTTTCAAAACTTGTCGAAACCATGTGCATCTATTCATCAAATCTAACATCAAATTTCCTATTTTTTGAATGACAGGAGAATTTGGTATCCTCCATTCTTAAGCTTTGTAGGATTTGCCTTCAAATTACGTAGGAATTCAGCATCCATTGGTTTTCCATGGAAACAACTTATCGTACCTTTCTGTGATTAAACTTCACCAACTCTAAACCTTAACTTCTGTGGTGCAACATTCCTAGATCCAGCCTTGTCGCCCATCTCTCATGTTGGTCGAGTTCTACTCGGACCCCCGGGAGGGAGACATGCACATGCACAACGCGGATTAATATAGTTTGGGAATCCTGTTTTTTCTATAAGTGCAGTGGTGGACGCAAAAATTTTGTCTAGTGGTGTCACTCGGACAGTAAATCATAAGCATGGCTGGGTCGGTGGAGTTTAGAGCTGGGTCAGTGGGGTCTCGGATTGGACTGTATTAGACTGGACCAATAGATTTGGTAAATTCAATATGGTACTAAGATTCCATTAGGTTAACGTTAGATCCGCCACTGTGTAAGCGCGAAGTATTTAACTATGCCCCGCTTGCAGAATAATTTCAACCGCCTTCCCCACCTCTGGAAGTGGCAGAAGTAAAAAGTGGTCTTGTAAAGTTGGATGCCCCTATTGTTTTTAAACAGTGGATCTGAAGCTGTGAAAACCCAGGCCCACCTGATAATTGATTGATTGAAGGACAGTGTACCCCACAGCAAGAAGGACCTGGGCCTCCCTGTAATAGCCACTGAGTTGCTCTTAGTTTTATTAAGCCAAAGATGTGGGGATCTGATCTGGATGGCTTAGTATTGCACAACCCCCAAAACTTTAACCCCTTGGAGTGGTAGGGATAGATACCCTGTTCCATGGCTCTCTGAGCCCAACTAGTTGAGAGATGCCACTATAATCTTACCCCAGGAATGAGATTTTCTGGACCTCATTCATGTCGATCCCTGTGCACCTCACTCGTATGACCCAAAAAAATGTCATTTACAAGGATTGGATCATAAAAAGTTATAAAACGAGTATATTTGTCTTTTAATTAGGTGATTGAAGTGTGCAAATATGCATGAACGAAGTTTAGAGGATCTTATTTGCCGCCTTGTATACTTGGGTATCTTTTGGGCGTTACTCATGTTAGATCCCTGTGCATCCCACTCATCTGAGCCTGCAATAACCATATCACTTATTAAGATGGGATCATAAAAAATCACAAAAATAACATATGTGTCGTTAAATCATAGAGTAATGTTTGTTGCACTGCGTTGCCGTAGCGCAAGACACGGAGTGCCGTCCGATCCAGCGGATAGGATGGTCTGTAACATGTCGTTTTGTTTTTTTTATGTTTTCTTGTTGGATTTTTAAAAAAATTAGAACGTCCGATCAAAAAATCGACGGTACAGTTGAGAAGCTTGGGTCGACCTCGAGTTAACTGTATATTTGTTTTTTTTAAAAAAAAAATTGATATGTACTCAATGTGTGCAAAGAAAAAAAAATTCATAAAAAAATATACAGACAGCTCGGACCTGACCGATCTCCCCAACTGTACCATCCGATTTCTGATTGGATGTTCTAAAACAATTAAAAAATCTAATAAAAAATATAAAAGATAAAATGACCTGATGTATGCGGTTCGATTTGTTGACATGCACTGCAACAAGCATTGCTCAAAATAATGTGAGTGGAATGTGAAAATCTACCTGAATTAAGTCTAGAAGATCTAGTTTCATATAGTGTCCCCTCAGAACGCTTGGAACACTGGTCACTAGCAGAGGATCTTGTCTCTGGTAGTAACCATTCATCCCAAACAATTATTTAGCTTCTAGTGAATCCTGCGACTGGGCTAAAGATGAAGGGTCACATTTCAACTACTGTACATGATTGCGATAAGGTATTAAAAAAGAACCAGGCAGACGTCCCTAACAGTGGGCATCTTTGAGCCGGCCGGTCCCATGCCATGGGGGCGGGTCTGAATTGTTTGACCACTGGGCCCCGCGTAGTACCTCCTGCCTTCAGTGGTGGAGAAGGGTCTCCTTTCTTTCATGTCATTTATATATGACTAGCACGTGAACTTGGTTCTAATTTCACGGAGGGGACACAAATCTTCTATGATATTAGTTGGATCTAGCTTAGTTGATATCACTTTAGAAACTTAAGATGGCATTCTTTATTACATGGCACTTGTGTGACCCTGTGATGGGGCTGATTGCTTAGTTAAGGACATTCCTCCGCCAATCTTAAATTTTCTCTTTGGACAGATAATTTAGCGGAATTGGGAAAGGGAAATATCTACTCGAGAGATGGGGGACTTAGTCTTGAATCTCAACATAAATAGTCAGATGGAACACAGGAGAAAAAGACATTGCAACAAAAGCGCCGGTCAAATCTAACCTTCCTTGGACAAAGGCGAGGAGGGATGCAAATCATAACCAATCATAAATGATACCGACTAAATTTGACTACTAAATTAGAGACGATGTGCCTCTTTGACTCAACTTTTTCTTGAGATGAGATGTTCCATGTTTCTCATCCTGTGCCTCGAGACGTCCATGCTCACATGAATTAAGAGTTAATTTGTCACTTTTTTTTTATCTTATCTTTCCAACTGGCTGGCGAGCTACAGATCAAGAACCTAGGAGATTGCCCTAAATCATAGGATGCGGTGGGTGATCCGAGGGCAATGCGTAGCCCCTAAGCAAACCAATATGTAAACATATCCCTCAGTTAACTGGATGGGGTTCCTTTTTATGCTGACCACTCAATGCCCTATCATGACAACTTGCCGTGGTGTTGGTAATCACTAACATGCTAACGTTACAAAACAATAGAAATGATGGTGGGGGCCTCCCCTCCGGATTGAGATCATTTATTTCACTTTTTTTATACTGTTGGTAATCCACTTCATTTTATTGGTTCAATTATTGTGGTGGGAAAAAATTGAGGTTTAAAAAAGAAATGGAGTAGACGATCTCAATCCCTCTCCTCCCACCATCGCAAAGTGGCATTTGGTGATGGGCGGCAGATTTCCATGTATGGATTCATAAGCCCGGGTGTCTCATAACCATCACAAACAAGCCTTATTATGTGATATCAACTAAGTTTAATGAAAGATCTAAAGGCTTTATAAGGTCATATCATATGGTGCGCAGTGGAATAAGTGAACTGCCCTCTTTTTACCTTTTCCCCTTTCTTCCTGCTCTTTCGCATTTGGGTCTCAACTAGCAACACAAGGAGAAGTCCCAACAGGGACAAGCTTTACAGGGGGGAAAGCAACTTTAGGGAGTGCCCTCAACGTTGCCAAAAGGGGGTCGCCTCCATTTTCTCATGGAAGGTAGTGTTTCTTTTACGTGTGCGTCTTGCAATCACCAGCCAAACAGAAAGGCAACAAGAGCAGGTAGTGGAGGTGCCCGGTTCCCGGCGGTCCGTGCGGAGGAAAGAGTGGGTGGCCAGTTGTGGCATTTCGTCGAATAGTTGCTTGCTGCGTTGAGATGGAGGAAGAAATTGAGATGAAAACTATTATTGGGCCCACTCGATTTTGGTGGAATTGTGGCCCACGTTAAGTGGTGATGGAATGCCCATGACTTCTCACGGGCCTCCCAACTTTCTACCAAGAAAACTTTGTCTGGGCCTCTCCATCATGGAATGTGCGCTATGCAAGGCCGTGGAAGGATAGGTTGTAGAGGAGATTGGAAGAAGAAAAGGTTTTGTGTTGAACTTATAGAATGGGGAACAAGGTGGTCAGAGGTAGTTGAACTTAAAAGGTGTTATTCTTTTTATTTCTCTTTTTGTCATTTTTGGTTCTTTTGGTTCTATCTTAAGAATGAGATATCATAGTATGCCTTATATGTTAATAAGGAAAGGCAATGCCATGCCTTATATTTGACATATATCAAGGGTGAGGAAGGATTGAAAAGGGTGAAGGAAATTACAGTCAGAGATAGGATGGTGTAACATAAATTTGAAATGTTTGGAAAGTAAATGAATTATATCTTTTTCTATTTCAACATATTGTTCACAAAGAAACCAGCTATGTATTGGTAGAATCTTTAAATTTTTTGCAAATTCAAAAAGTTAAATTTTAGTTACATATATATTTTTTTTAAGAAAATCACATTTTTCTAAAAGTTTTACTAAGTTTTCAGATTTTTTTTGCCAAATTCCAACTTGGAAATATGGAAAGTTTTTGGGATGTTGAAGGATAGAGTTGTCCACACACACGAGGATGAGTTGTTGCAGTGTAAATTGAAGGGGGTAACATGGAGTAGAAGCATTGAGATTGTCCACTCCAGTTTCTATGTCATTCATACATAGTCTAATTCATCCTATTAATCCACGTGTAGTCTAATTCATCCTATTAATCCACGTGTTACAGTAGGCAATAAGAAAGGAGGGGAGAACAAAAGCTAGCTTTTTCTAATTTTTACGGATTCTTAACTAATTAGAGGTGTTCATGGTTTGATTTGATTTGATTTTTAAGAAAAAAATTTAAAAATCAAATCAAACCGAATTTGAACCCAAGCCAAACTAAATCAAACTGCAAAACTTCCAAATCGAACCAAACCAAACGACTTTTTTATTTGCTGCCTAATCATACACAGACATACGGCAGTTTTGGTCTTTTCACGAGTTGTCCCAATCATCCATATAGATATCGGTTATTCTTTAAATTCAAAAGACCAATATTATCCTCCCATCTTTAAGGATTTACAAACACACAAGCCTATAACCCAAATACTCAAACCAATTTTTTCAAAAATTAAACTGAACCAAATCAAATCGAATTGATTGGTTCGATTCAGTTTTTCAACTTGAATCAACTAGTGAACTCCCTTATAACTAATAGTATGAGTGTAATATGAATAGTGTAAAGAAAGTAGAGCAGATGATCTCAATCACCTGTAGAACCAGAATAGCTTGTTAGCATTCGAGTAGCATGGAAAGTGCTGCCCTATACTGTTCCTTCCTGAGCTCTTTCTTTTAGGTAAAACACCATAACATCAGTTCTAAAATCAGCAACAAAATCTCTGGTATTAAAATCCTTAATATTAGTTTTCGATAGTTTTAGACAGAAAATTAGAAACAGTAAAAAGGAGTATTACATGTCAACTGATTTTGAAATGTAATAATATATACAGCACCACAAACATACGAAAGATATCATAAAATAGTTTACCACAATCTAAACATAAAGAATATTACTTTACAGCATTTTATGACATTTTCCTGTTTCTTACAGCACACTAAATGGCCCCTTAATTAGAGGAGCTTTCACTTCTGACCAATCACTCTGAGCTCACTTGACTTTGTATGGCACTATGCCCCATGGTGGTCTGGCTCATTTTCTAGGTTACCCTGGTTATGAACTGAACACAAATGCTTTCCCTAAGTCTCATAGGGCATCTAGCACTTATAATACTTAGATCATGGGTTTGTGTTAAAGGACATGGTTGGCAGATTGGGTTCATCGGTCTTCGGAACAACTCTGCATCTCTGATTTTTTAGAGCAAGAGAGATAGTGTTGTACAACTATCTGGATTTGATCATGCAGGTTTTCATTAGTGTTATGTTTTTTGACCTAATTATATTAAAGTTTTGATCCTCCGTTCACAAGTAGGAAACCCAGTCCAGTGTGGCTGGATGTGGACTTACAAAGTCCAATAGAAGATGCAGGGGCTATCTCCATTAGAAGATGCAGTTGATTTTGGCCCGTCAAGATCAGAAGTTCTTTTTTTTTCGAATAATATTTGTTGCAATGTCCTAATTTGACGTGATTTTTGATGCCCCCGATACTGCTGTCGGCAACATGTCAGGTTTGTTTAATTTTTCAAAAATAGATTTTGAGCTAGGGGACTATCCAACCTCAGCATTCGTCATTACTTCTTTTTTTTTTCAGATGATTGTTAAAAACAAGGATGGTGCATGCGTGTATTGCAGTTTTGCTTGTCCAGCAATATTGCTCTTACTTTACTGCATATGATTTGCTTCTGGGCCCAAAACATTGGGCCAAGCTACAGATTTACTAGAACCGTGGTACAACCAATGGGCTTTTCAGTTTATTGGCAGGATGTTTGAAGTATGCGCATCTAAGGGTCTAGTTGATGAGTTAAAAGTAATACTTAAGGTGCGTTTGCTACGTAAAATATATTTGAATGGTAACTATTCTTTAAGGAAATTAGTTTACAAGGAAAATGAAAGCCTAACCTATTGTTTGGTACTTCCAAAAATACTTCTACGACAATATTTTCATTCATTTATTTTTTGCAAAATATTTTTTAAATGATTTCTTATATCTATTTACTTGTAAAAGTATTATCACATTGCAGATTTACCAACTTAGGATTCATAAAACATAAACGGAGAAAATATGTTTTGAAGAATGAAATTTACAAAAAAAAATGAAAAACATAATCTAGCATTTGGGGATCATGAAAAGGATTTATTGGAGACCTTTCTATTTGCTTGCTTTGTTAAAAATTCATAGAATAGTAGTAGTGTCATGCTGTCATCTATTGCATGAAGAAAAGTGCTACAGAGGTCCAACCAGAAAATGGCCTTCGCCCTTCTAAGGTAGATGCCAAAATCATGATTTTGGGTTTTAGTTAGTGAAACCATTTTCCGTTGACAAAGATTTTCGTGTGACCAAATGATTGTTGTCATGAGATTTTCTGGGAAAAGTAGCGCATGCAAGGGTTTTTACAGCCAATCAAATGGACCCTTAGTAGTTCGGGGGTATCTAATCTTAAAAGTTAGATATTAAAAAAAAAGTCTAATTGATTTCAACGTCTGAGTTATCAGATCTTTAAATAAATAGTTATATGAAAAAGAGAAATGATGCGTACATGTGATCTAACAAGTTAGATCATGTGTGTACGTAACTCAACTTCTGCAGCCATGTGACTAAAGCAAGTATTATTCAAATGAACTCAAAAGACTGGGCAGGGGAGCCTCCTTTGGAACTCCCCTCTACATCAACAACACCCCCCCATGAGTTTATTTTTCTCCTTCCTTATTCTTCCCATTGCCGTTCGCCTGCCCTTCCATCCAATGCTGATCATCTCCTCCTCTACACTCACTCCCCTTCTATTGAGGGAGTCCCATTCACAAAGGACTCAGCAGGGGAGCATGTGGATTCTATCCACGAACATGTCCCGTGATTCGTTCTTATCTATTCTTTGTAATTATCAAGTGTAAATCTGATGTATATCTTGTATTATTTCTGATTATATAAGAGAGAACCGTGGCCCTCCTAAGGGACACAAGCTATCAAAATCTTCTCCCTCTATCTCTCATATTCCTTCTCTTACATGGTATCAGAGCTTCACGCCTAGCAGCCCAGATCCTTGTTGTCAGAGCCATGGCAGATGGAGAGTCATCATACATCCCTAATAGCCACACCTCCTTCTTCCACGACAGCAACTGTCTCTTCCATCCAGGAGGTTCCTTCCACGCAGCAGCCATCCGCCAATGCAAATGCCAATCCCATGGGTAATGTTCTTCATTTTCTTCCCTTGAAGCTTACCCATGACAACTTTCTTCTATGGAAGGCACAATTTCTTCCTCTTTTGCGTAGTCACGACTTCCTTGGCATAGTTGATGGCTTAGAACCCTGTTCTCCCCCTACTTTAACCACACCCAATAGCTCTTCTCTTGTTCCTAATCCTGCTTATACATCATGGATGAAGAAGGATCAGGTGATTCTTAGTTGGCTCGTTGCCTCATTAACTGAACATTTGATTCCTTTAGTTGTCGGCTTAGACTCTTCAAATGTCGTTTGGGTTTGCCTTGCTCGCTCGTTTGCTTCCCATTCACGTGCTCGTGTTTTACAGCTTAAGACTCAGCTGCAAACCATAAAAAAGGGTACATCTTCTGTAACTAAATATGTTCAACGTGTCAAAACTATTGCAGACAACCTTGCCTCCATCGGTAATCCCTTATCTACCGCTGATCTCATCATGCATGTTCTTTCTGGCCTTGGCCCCTCTTTTGATTCTTTCATTCCCTCCATCACCACACGCCTTGACTCATTTACCCTTGAGGAACTACATGGCATGCTTCTCTCCCATGAGGTGTGGCTACAACACCAGGCCCAATCTATTGCTAATACTAATTTTCCATCTGCGCACATGGCGGCTCATTCCAGCAACTCAAACAACAGTCCCGGACAACACATGGCTCGTTCCTCCTCGCAGGATGGTCGTCGACCTTCACACAGTGGACGTGGACATGGCCGTGGGCATAACAATGGCTGGTCTGGATATGGTGGAGGACGTGGTCGTAGCCCAGACCGCTGCCAGCTTTGTCACCAAGTGGGGCACGTGGTGCTTGTCTATCCACACCGTTTTAATGCTGCCTTCAATGCTCACCAAGTTGCGGCTTCAACTGTTCCCCCTGTGGCGTACAATGCTGGTCTATTGCCTACTCCAGGATCTTTCCCTGCTAGATCTGCTTCCATGATGGATCAGACGTCGTAGTACCCAGATTCTGGGGCTACTCATCATGTGACCTCCAAGCTGCAATGATGCATGCATGCTGGGAGCTCCTTTATTGGCTTTTAGGACCATTTATGGTCCCTCATGTTGTCTTTAATTTTCTGAGGATTACAGAAACGTAAATGGGAGGGGAAGTCCTAGATCTGATAGAGAATGGGAAGAGACGGGAGTTACAGATCTCCCTATATATGTATGATGTTAACAGAATAAAGGGGAGATGATGAAATTGAAAAAAAAAAAAGTACCTGTGTATTGTGCGTGTAGAAACGGTTCTCTGCGAGAGAGAGCCCCATTCCCCCCCCCCCCCCCCCCCCCAATCTTCCTTGGTGCGACGCCAAGGAATCTGTCCCCGGTGTAACGCCGGTAACTCTCTCCATCCTCTGGCGCGAGGCCGAGGACCCCTATCCCATTCCCCCCCTCTCTTCCCCTTTGTCCCGCATCAAATTGGTATCAGAGCCAGGTTCTTTGGGTCGTCCTCACGATCCAAGTCCTGCGCCTCCACCCCGCCAGCAACCCTGCTACCATCACCATCACTGCTCCATCACCGCTGTCATCCGCCCTTCCCACCACCACTGGGGCATCCATCCCCCTTCTCTCTCACAGCCAACAGAAGAAGAAGAGGAGGAGGAATAGGATGGCAGTGAGGGGTCGGTGACCTCCCGCAGTCGTCGCCGGATCCCATCGCCGAAGCCGTCGTTGCCCGCCGACGCTCGCACCGCCCTCCACTAGCGGCCGCATTGGGATCCGGGGACGACGTCGAGGCCGAGCCCGGCGGGGTCGGTGGAGGACGACCCAAAGAACTTGGCACTCTGATACCAAATTTGATGCAGGACGAAGGGGAAGAGGGGGGGGGGGGGGAGGAATGGGATAGGGGTCCTCGGTCTCGCGCCAGAGGATGGAGAGAGTTCCCGGCGTCACACCAGGGATAGATTCCTTGGCGTCGCACCAAGGAAGATGGGGGGGGGGGGGGAATGGGGCTCTCTCTCGTAGAGAACCATTTCTACACGCACAATACATAGTTAAATTTTTTTTTTTTTTCAATTTTATCATCTCCCCTTTATTCTGTTAACATCATACATATATAGGGAGATCCTCCTCCCCCCCCCCCCCTCGCCATCACTCCTCGCAATAGCCGCCCCTGCAGCTGCCTCCCGCAACCGCACCCGCCGCCCTCACCGGCGTTGTCATCACCAGCGTCGGCCGCCTGCGCCGCCGGCTCCGTTGTCGCCACCTCCGCGCGCCTGTCCTCGCCGCTACTTGGTCGTCTACGGCTCGTGTTGTTCGAGCTAGGGCAAGGAAAGAAGAAGAAGGGCGGAGAAGAAACTAGGGTTTAATGACCCTATTAGACTAAACCGGCCAAACCGGTCCGGTCCGGTTTAGTCCACATATCCCCTTTAACATTTTGAACCTAGTCCAACCAGGTTGTTTGAAGTGGGTTCAGACCCGTTTTCAAAGTGGTTCGAGCCAGGGTGCCACCTGGTCCGAACCAGGGTGCGGTCAGGTCTGAACTAGGAGCCAATCCAGGTTCTTGGTGGTGCAACAGGGGTGCAATTGAAGCTGTTATCGCACCGGCCTCACGCAGAGCTCGTTCGTGCTCCGATTTGCATATCGTCTGCGCCTTTGGGTTCGTATCGATGAGGCCTATCCAGATCCAGAGTGCTGCTATTGCCGATCTGCATCGTTTTGCGTGCCGCTGCTGCACGCATACCAAGGACTCCTATCGTGCATCTCGAGGCCGAGGTCGTCGCCTCGATTTGCATGCCAACCTCCCGAGGCACTGATTTCGCAGCAGCCAGCATCTGATCTGTCTCGTTTTGCGTGCCATTGCTGCACGCATACCGAGGACTCTGATCGCGCATGCCAAGGCCTGCATCAACTGCCTTGATTTGCGTGCCAATTTTCGGCGCACTGGTTTTGCAGCAGCCAGCGGTCGACTTGCCTCGTTTTGCGTGCCACACTTGCATGCTTTACAAGGACACTTGTGCTCACCGTTCAAGGTCGTCCCGAACCCCGATTTGAGCGCCGTCAGCGGCGTTGGTCTCGTCTCAACGAAGCCCATCTAGTTTCAGCACACATCAGACCCGATTTGCATTGATTTGCATGCCGCCGCTGCACGCATATTGAGGTCATCTTTGGGCTCCATTTCTTGCACTGATCGCATCATTGGCTTCGTCTCCGCAAGACGAACTCAGCTCCAGAGTGGTGTTGCCCCTATGGCACCTCGTTCTACGTGCCGCTGATTGATTCAACAGAATTGAAGTCTCGGGGTAATCTCTTACAACATGTCTTCCATTTATTTCCATTTTACTGTGTGCTTGCCAAATCGAGAATGGACGACATTGATATTAGATGAGCGAGCAAGTGATAATGTGATTCCCCAACATATTGTTGATTCACTGTTGAAGATGAATGAGATTCTTGTAGACGGTGATAAGGCTTTTGTCGAGTTTTATCGGCGAGTTAAAGGTGTCACCACGGGACACTCCACTACATATGTGGATGGAGCTTAGTGTACTATAAATCCATAGAGCTCTTCTATTTGCTTGGGTCGAGAGTGGCTATCAGAGCGCCAAGCGACAATGGATTATAATAAACGTCGATGCTCCCTCGTACATCCTCATCTTGATGGACGTGAGTTCACGTTTCCGAAATCGTCACTTTATTCTCCTAAGGTAATGGGAACACCGTCCAAATTGCTTGATACAGTCTCGCCAGCTACAAATGATGATCAATCAAATGTGACAGTTGATACTGAGGATGCTAGTGTTGATCCTACGGTTGACATTGATCATGATACTACTCTATGTATTGATTCTGGACTTCATTTAACAACGGACGATGTGATTGAGACTAATTCAGTACCGTTGATCGTCAGTGAATCATCAGAGGATGTATGTGAAGATAGTCCATTGTTGTCAGCTGCTAGTGAGCTATTGATTGTGGATTCATGGGATCATAGTTTATTTGTGGATTCTGGGTTACACATGTTCGATGTTATTGTTTCCGATGATGACTTATTATGCAGTGGTGGGCATGACCTCATTTCTCCAGAGAGTTCAGATTCTCTGTTAGCTGTGGAATCAAGATCGGATCTTACTGATCTGATATGACAGACCTTCTGTGATTCACATACAGCAGACTGGATGGTTATTCTTGATATGATTATCTGCTTGAAGACTCCCACAGATGATCCAATCATCTGCTTGATTATACTAGCGCACTTCAAAATTTGAGGACGAATTTTTTCGAACCAGGGGAGATTGATGCATGCATGCTGGGAGCTCCTTTATTGGCTTTTAGGACCATTTATGGTTCCTCATGTTGTCTTTAATTTTATGAGGATTACAGAAACGTAAATGGGGGGGAAAGTCCTAGAGTCTGATAGAGAATGGGAAGAGACAGGAGTTACATATCTCCCTATATATGTATGATGTTAACAGAATAAAGGGGAGATGATGAAATTGAAAAAAAAAAATTTACATGTGTATTGTGCGTGCAAAAACGGTTCTCTACGAGAGAGAGAGCCCCAATCCCCCCCCCCCCATCTTCCTTGGTGTGACGCCAAGGAATCTGTCCCCGGTGTGACGCCGGGAACTCTCTCCATCCTCTGGCGCGAGGCCGAGGACCCCTATCCCATTCCCCCCCTCTCTTCCCCTTTGTCCCGCATCATGCAACATATTGATTCCCCTATGCCATACCATGGGTCGGATCAAGTTCAAGTAGGCAATGGGGCCGGTCTGCCCATTGCCCACACTGGTAATTCCTCAATTTGTTCTCCCTCTCGTTCTTTTCATCTTCGAAATATTTTACATGTCCCTTCAATCTACAAAAATCTACTTTATGTTCAACAATTTGCACAAGACAATAATGTTCTCTTTGAATTCCATCCTAATTTTGTTCTTATAAAGGATCGCTCTTTGGGGAAAGCCATCCTTCACGGTCCGGTTAAAGGAGGCCTATACCAACTCAATCTTCCAATTCTCAATAATACATTTTCGGCCACAACTCTCATCGGCGAGCGCACCTTCGCAATCGGTTGGCATGACTGCTTGGGACACCCGGCGTTCCGCACGGTTCCGCAACTCGTCTCCAAGTATCACCTCCCAGTATCATCTACATCCCTTAATAATGTGTGTGAGGCTTGTCAGCAAGTCAAGTCTCATAAGCTCCCATTTCCCACTTCCTCCTTCTCTTCTTCAAGTCCTCTTAATTTAGTTCATTCTGATGTATGGGGCCTTGCTCCCGTTGAGTCTACTTCTGGTCATCGTTACTATGTAATTTTCATTGATGATTTTAGTAAATTCACATGGTTGTTCCCCCTTGCTCGCAAATCGGATGTGACTGAAATTTTTGTTCGATTCCAAAAGCATGTTGAACGATATTTTAAAACCAAAATCAAAGTTGTTCAGTCCGATTGGGGAGGTGAGTATCGTCCACTCTCTACTTATTTAGCATCTCAAGGCATCCTACATCGTGTGTCTACACGCCCGAACAAAATGGATCTGCTAAACGTAAACATCGTCATGTCCTTGAGACTGCCTTGTCTCTTCTTACTACTGCATCTGTTCCTCATCATTTTTGGGACGCTGCAGTCAGTACGGCCACCTTCCTTATTAATCGTCTTCCATCTCCTGTGTTCGGTAATAAATCCCCTCTAGAATGTTTATTTGGGATTGTTCCAGATTATCATTTTTTGTGTATTTTCGGGTGTGTCTGTTACCCATACCTTCGGCCTTACGCCAAAAACAAGTTTGATCTTCACACCACTCTATGTGTCTTTCTTGGATACAGCAACACACATAAGGGTTATCAGTGTCTTGATCCCATTACTGGCTGGATCTATGTCTCTCGGCATGTTGTTTTTGATGAGCGCAAATTTCCATTAGCGAATGGCATCTCTTGTGCATCAGCAATTGACACATCGGGGGCCTCTTGTTCTAGAGGTGTCCTCCTTCCAAGCGATGGGCTTCTTGGGTCTGGCCCCTCTCTACATACTCGTGGCACCAGCATCTCATCAGCGCCGGCCCAACTTGGCACCAGCACGCAGCCTTCATCTTCACCATCAACACATGCAGGTTTGCATGACCTGCCGGGCACATGTGGTGACAAATCTCAACATGCATGCAGCCAACACTCCCATGCAGCAGGAATGCCAACCATGGCACCCACTTCCCCATTCAGCAGCAGTGGTGTAGTACCATCAACCCCACCTCTTTCGACTGTAGCTCGGGTGGACGATAGCGACATTCCTTCTACAAAAGCACCTCCCACTCGATCTCATCCCATGATAACTCGTACCATGGATGGGACCCGGCGGCCAAAAGCACTCCAAGCAACCTGCCACCCTCTACCAGAAGTGTTGATCACTTCTCCCACTGATGTTGTCGAGACTTGTTTTTCCCAAGCCTCTCGGCATCCACAATGGCATGTTGCCATGGCAACATAATTTGACGCTCTTCTTCGAAATGGGACTTGGACACTTGTCCCCCGGTCTCCTTCCATGAACGTCATTGGATGCAAGTGGATATTCAAATTAAAGAGAAAAGTAGATGGCTCCGTTGAACGGTATAAGGAACGACTCATCGCTAAAGGATATCGACAAGAACCAGGTGTGGACTTTCATGATACATTTAGTCCAATCATTAAAATCACTACTATGCGTCTTGTTCTTTCCCTTGCTCTCACGGCTGGGTGGTGTGTGCGTCAACTTGATGTGTCCAATGCATTTTTGCATGGCACTCTTGCGGAGACTGTATATATGGAGCAGCCCCCAGGTTTCACTCATCTGGCGGCATCCACTCATGTATGTCGGCTTCACAAGTCTTTGTATGGACTTTGTCAAGCACCACATGCTTGGTTCCAACAACTCAGTACGCGTTTATCTGAACTGGATTTTCAAGGGTCTAAGACTGATGCTTGTAGACACGCTAATTTTGACGTCATTTCGAGTAAATTTCATATCATATAATAATGCCTCAGAATGGTCTGATAATTAATCATTGATTAATTTTTATTAATTTTTATTGAGTGTCGGGTCAAACAGACATGTTTAAGTTAATCAATTAAATTGATTTTAGCTCAAATTTCAGTTAAAATATGAAAAAGTATAAAAGGCGTCGACCCGTGGACGCCCTTTAGAGTTTATTCCTATTTTAGCGTTTAAATTTGAATTTTAATTAATTGATTTATTAGCTAAAAGGCGTCTGTGAAGGTCGACGCGATTTAGGTTTCCTAAGCTGTTTTAACTTCTCTTCCGGATGTTTATCCTTATCTTAATTAGGGTAAAAGACGTCTACACACGTGGACGCGTTTTAGCTAATAAAGATAAAGATAAGTTTTCCCGGATATTTATCCTTATCTTATTTAATCTGAAAGGCGTCAGCCATGGTGGACGCGTTTTAGATAATTACAGATAAAGATGAATTAATCAGTAATTATCTGTCGATTAAGGTAGATAAATCCGAGATTTTTCTATGTTAATCGCGAACGCAGAAAATGCCTATAAATACCTTGCATCTCAAGGAGTTAAAAAAAAAAAAGAGAGAGAGAGAATTATTAAGCCTCAGCGTTATAGCGATTTGAAGATCGGAGCAACCACGCCGGAGCGCTGCCATTTCCAGAAGTCGGCATCCTTCTTCAAGATCTTCATCTCTTCAAAGCTTCAACCAACTGGACTGGGCATAAGTTTTTCATATTTGAATTTCATTTTCATTCATTAGTTTCATTCTCTCATACTCACTGCATGCAACACACACCACATCATTAATTTTCCAAAACCCATCTGTTCTAAAGGGGTTTCAAAGCCATTAAGACAAGTGAGTTGCTGTTTAAACATGTTTATAATCATGGTTAACTTTGATATTTCTATTTAGATTCTCATCACTATTTCTTCTTTATTTTTCTGTTTCTGTCTCTGCTACATTCAACAACAACCACAAGAAATCAAAAAGAGGGAAATCAAGCACGAAGCCAGGAGAACTTCTGGACGATCCTCAACATTCAACAGCAAGAACAAAAGAATAAAGAGGCTCTCTTTCTTCAGCCGGCTGAAGGAGGGGAACCAAGGATTCATTCTTCCGCGTTTAAACAGGTAGGCGATCAAACTCTTTTGAAGCTTTTTAGTTAAAAGTTTCTGGCGATCACAGCACCTTAGTTGCATTTTTTTTAATAGGTTAATTTACCTCAAACAACATAGTTTTTCACATAAATCACACGAGCAATTTTCAGCACCTACAGCTCTTTTGGCGATCACGGTGGGACTTGGTCTCGCCATCTTTTAATTTCTTTTGTTCTTGCTATTATCATACCGGGCACCCACGGTGCACCACTTGTGTCTTTCGACACGTCCTCACCGATTGGTGAGTGTTTAGTTTAAGTAATTTCCCTCGTGCACCACGTGCACACCCCAGTGGCAAGATCTTGCCTCCCCTTGATTAGTTTAAAAAACTGTTTTTGGTGATAAAATGCTGTGTGATTGCGTGATTTCTTAGTTGTTTAGATAGTAAATCATCCTGTTTAAAATCTGAAACTAAAAATCTTTGCATGAGTCGATTCTTTACTGCATTTTTCCCTGTTTAAGGAGGATTCGACCTAGAAAATCCTTCTGGAAATCTGTTTCTGCGAACTAAAAAGCGTCCAGGAACAGCGACGCGTTTCAAAACCGCGTCAGGACACCTGGACGCCTTTTAGCCACCAGATTATCTCTGTCGTTTACATCTGTTTCTGTGAAATAATTAAGTTCTGTGTTGAATAGCGTCGACCATCATCGACGCGATTCAGACAGTTTTTAGTTATTTTCCAGGTTTTCTTTGCTGTTTGCATCTGTTCTCTGCGAAAGAATTAAGTTCTGTTTTGAATAGCGTCGACTATCATCGACGCGATTCAGACAGTTTCTTAATTATTTTTCAGTTTCCAGATTTCTATGTTGAGTGCTAGCTACACATTACTCTATTAAGCATTAGAGGCCATCCAGGTCGCAGGGCATACGCATTGAGGCTAAAACCCTCCTTTTCTTAGGAACACATTACTCGACGTTAGCAACTCTCTCTGATTGGGTTGGTCCCTTGATCAGACTAGAGAAGTTGACGTTGAGACCTCCATAAGTCCCCAAAATCAAGGTATTCCTCCTTGATCATCGGGCTGGTTGTACCAATTGAAGTCCCGGCTAGATTCTGAAAGCGTTGTGAAAGAGAACCCTAGAGAATAACGGTGGAAATCAAACTGAAACTAGGATCCTTCCCTGAGCGAAATTGTGGTTTAATCCAATTCAAATAATTCAACAAGGAATCCTGAAATCACGTTAAGCATCCACTTGTTTGATTAATCTCTGCACAACTTGTTTGATTAATTTTTTGAAAAGAGAATCTAATATTATGTTGCTGCGATCAGGCAGAGATTTGAGTATGGCCCAAGACGCCATTATCAACTACGAGGGAGATGCTAATGCCCCTCGCAATTCTGATTTCAACTACGAGAACGGGAGAGATGCTGATGCCTCTCGTAATTCTGTCACCATTCCAGTTCGGCATGACGGGAATGTCCGAACTCCTCTTTTTAATCCGCACGATCAATATCATGATCTTCCTCCTCATGAATATGCGATTCCTAATCCTGACTTTGAGGGGGACATGAATCAGCATGATCCCTCATCCTCCGATCCTATGGATCTTGTCAATGCTCTGGGAGTTCTTGCCTCCCGACTGGACCCTCAGCAGTTCGAGGCGATCCAGTCTATCTTGAAGGGGAAGGCACCCATGCAGCCTACTGAGCCGAATCCTGTGGCTCCCCCCGTTGTTCCTCAACAACCTCTTCCTCCTCCTCCTTATATCCAACAGGCCATGGAAGGCCTTCATCTTACTTCTCGGCCAACTGGGCCACAACTTTCGTCATCCAGGCAACCGGCTAGACCGCAGACGCCCATTTATCAAAATGCCCTCGGGCATGGCGGAAGCTCTGCCGGACCTCATCCTTATTATCCTCCTTGTCCAACGTACTCTAGGCAGCAGGCCTATCAAGTACTTCCTCCTCCTCCTCCTCCCCAGGCAGATCTGACCACGCAGACGTTGCTGGCCAAGATGGAGCACATGGATGAACAGTTCAACAATCTCCAGAAGATGATGGGGGTTAAAGCTGTGCCAGAAATTAACTTACCGAGCCTGCCAGTATTCCACCTGCCACCCTCTGAAATGCCAGTGTATCGAAAGTATAACGATACTGGTAACCCCTTCACGCACCTGAAGGAGTTCATGTACGAATCCTCCTTTTGGCAGAATGATAAGAGGTCATTGGCTTTCTTGTTCAGGAGATCCCTAGAGGGACCAGCCCTCGAGTGGTTCTTTTCTCTGAAACCCTCAGAAGTAGAGGATTACGGTATCGTTTCACGCAAATTTATCCAACGATACCAAGACAGAGTTGCACCCTCCTTGTCTATCACAGATCTTATTGCAAAAAAGATGAAACCGGACGAGGAGTTTGTCAGTTTTGCTGACAGGTGGCGGGGCCTGGCTGAAAAAGTGAAACATCACTTGTCCGAATCCGAACAAGTGAAAATGTTGATTTCTAACGCCACTCCCCAGTTCAAGCTAGTCCTCTCCTTGAACAACTTGACGAACATGGCAGAGCTCTATGAAAGGGCACGGTACTGCCAGAATACTTTCAAGGACGCTACGTTCTCTAGCGTCTTTGATCCTCATAGACCTAGCATCTAACAACCCGCCATCCTATGACCGGGGACCCGGACACTAAATGGATGTCGGCCCATTAACTACGGGTTCACACCCGGATCTCACACAACACGTCTGGAGGAGTAAGTGCTAAACAGGACTAAATATAACAAACACACGGACCACAAGGTAAGCAAGTGCGCAGGAAGGAAAATAACAGTGTCCGTATACAGTCCAACAATAATTACATGTCCAACAATTAAATAAGTACAGGCAGAAGGAAGTACAACAACATCGGGGCATACCCCGGAACAAAGACAGCTGCTGGTCCGCACACCAAGAAGACACCACGCTACCGCCGCGCCACTCTGATCCGCACCTGAAATCGCAGGGAGTGAGCCACACCAGAAATGGGCTCAGTAGGGATCATCCGATCCCCTGCCTCCCACTCACACACCCACAAGTGAAGCAACAGGGATATATATATAACAATTAAGTAAAGCAGTAAACATAGCTCCCAGATCCGATATGCCACGCACGATAAGCAGAGTAACAAGAACACTTCTAAGTAACCCGAAGAACCCAACACAGAGTCACGACTCACAGTCAAGTCCACGAAGCGACTGAACCACACTGTCGACCGAAGTCAGACGTCGCCTCCCAACACTACTACCACTGCTCACGCCTGTCCACCCCTACAGCGTTCCGGGGCACTGTAGGGTGAGGCAGTGAGCCAAACTAGGACTAGCTGGACTCAGTGTACCGCCACTGCCAGCTACGTGTGCACACAAGCAGTCTAGACTACTGTCCTACCACCGGATTGCCTCCACGCTAGGCCTCAGCGCTTCAGGAGGGCCCTGGGGACCGGCGAACCCCCGTCAAGCCGAAGCTACAGGAACTACCCACAAACCCAACTCTCCCGGGCTGCGTCAGGCCAAGGGCTATAGGTACCACTCGTAACCTTGATCAAAGGTCACATCAGGCCCAATGGCTAAAGGGTAAACCAACTCCCACCAGAAACACCACCAGCTCCACAGCAAGAAACACGCCAGAAGCTGTCACGACAACCAAAGGAAACCCCGACCCACTAAGACCAAACAGCAACCCCTCGGATAGCACACCAGCTACTCCGGCCCGACGGGCTCAAGGTGGTTCTGCTTGTCTCAGCCAAAGGTAAAACACAACAAGCACCCCTCCTCACAGACACCATGGCCCTTCTCCCATCAGCCCATGGTGACAAACGGAAACCACAGTTAACACGATCCACATTCGCGTAACACAACCACACTCATAACATGATTCCATTCACACAGTAAACCTCAGTCTCAGTATATAGTTAAAGCACACACACACACACAGGTGATATAATTCCACTCACGCAGGAGTCCTCCGTCTCAGTATACAACCCAAAGCATGCATTAGAACCATCCCACCGTGAAACATGCACGAAATAACAGAGTTTAAGCCTTCCTATCTTGAATCGCGTCGACCGAGGTCGACGCCATTCAAGACCCTAAGACAGGTTTATTAAAAGCCAGATTATCTCTTAAAACGCGTCCACCGATGAAGTCGCCTTTTAAAACGCGTCTGGGTGTCCCGACGCCATTCAACCCAGAAATCCAGATTGCAGAACCCTTAAACGGGGGCATTTCCTGCCTAAATGGCGTCATGATGGCCCGACGTCCTTCTAAAAGGCGTCGTCCATCCATGACGTCATTTAGCGCAGAACCCCTAACTCAGGCAACCTCGCACAGGGAGGTTTCTGCCCTAAAACGCGTCGTACTGACCCGACGTCTTTCTGAAAGGCGTCGAGCAGCGCTGACGCCATTCAGCCAGCAACCTCAAGACCCCTCCAGGGTCCAAACCAGGGGATCCGGCCCGAACCCGACCCGAATACAGAACCCGAAATCTCAGTCATTACAATCTCCCCCCCTTAAAAGAATTTCGTCCTCGAAATTTGCAACCGCTCAAAGCTCAACTCGGCTAACCCACACATGCCGACAACCACCAATAACAACAATCAATCTCATAAATCACCCACACAGGGTCCCAACACATCTCGCCAAGTTAACCAAGATTCTCAATTCTGACAAGGGCTGATAGATTAAAACAACCATACATTAAGAAGGCACAAATTACAAAAACCGATTTCTCCACCATCCCGAATACATACAAGTGCCACACGAGACCACAACCATCTCTAAACAAGACAAGATAAAAGTGCTCACCTAGCACAACCTCTCGAATTTCCACTAAGAGACGCGACTCCAATCACGCCTCGAACACCTACTCACCGCTCGGTCCCTGACTTGCCTTGTTCTTCTGGGGGCAGTTCCTCGCGAGATGTCCCTTCCTACCACAGGCAAAACAACTACCAATGATCAAGGGACATATCCTGTTGCCATGGAACCTGCCACAACGGGGACAACGATCCGCAGTATCCCGCCTCGCCTCCTGCTGCCAGCCGTCCTCTGACTCCATCTGCTGAACCGAACCATCCTCTTCCTCATAAAGTGCTTCCTGAAACTCGACCTCGAACGAACTCGAACCGCCTGCCGAGAAGGGCGCTGATCTATCCCTGCTAGGCTGCTTCTCTCGTGCTGAATGCTCCGATTCCCTCGCCGTGTGCTGGAACTGCATCTCCACTGCTGCCGCGCGCTGAACTGCTGACGCCAAATCTTCACAACAATGGGCCGCCACAAACTCCCTCAAACCATGCCGAAGTCCATCCACAAATTTCTCCGTCCTCAGATCCTCACGCTCAGATATGTGTGGAGCAAACCTTCCCAGGGCTACAAATTTCATCTGATAGTCTAGAACTGACATATCACCCTGCACTAATTCCATAAACTCCCTTTCCTTGGCCCTGCGAACATGCCTCGGAAGGTACTGCCCACTAAACTCTCTCACAAAGCCTTCCCAAGGAATCTCTCTCAAAGGTCTATCTGGAAACAACAACCCCTTGGTGGTAACCCACCAATCGTACGCATCGCCCTTCAGCAAGTAGGTTGCCAACAAGGTCTTGTCACTCTCAGCACATTCTAGAACATCAAATACCTTCTCCACCTCCTTAACCCATTGCGCTGCTGCATCTGGAACAGGCTGACCCGTGAAAGAAGGGGGCTTCAGCTTCAAGAATCGCTCCATCACCGTAGAATGGCCACCTCGGGAACTGGACCCCTCAGATCCATCCCTCTGCTGATATCTAGCCATAGCCCCAATCATGGCTTCCATGAAATGTTCCACATCATGTCCTTCAGCCCTCGAACCACCACCATCTGCTCTCGCACCCCGAGCCACCGGAGCTCTCCGCTTCGGCGCCATCGCTGCCCCACAACACGCAAATCGAACCAAAACACGTCAAATCCTATCGATCTACACCAGCAGCCATCGCCTGTACAGACTCGCACTTATTGTTGGACTATAATATCTAACCCAGTTTATCACATACTCGACCAGACTGAGCTCTGATACCATCTCTAACGACCCGCCATCCTATGACCGGGGACCCGGACACTAAATGGATGTCGGCCCATTAACTACGGGTTCACACCCGGATCTCACACAACACGTCTGGAGGAGTAAGTGCTAAACAGGACTAAATATAACAAACACACGGACCACAAGGTAAGCAAGTGCGCAGGAAGGAAAATAACAGTGTCCGTATACAGTCCAACAATAATTACATGTCCAACAATTAAATAAGTACAGGCAGAAGGAAGTACAACAACATCGGGGCATACCCCGGAACAAAGACAGCTGCTGGTCCGCACACCAAGAAGACACCACGCTACCGCCGCGCCACTCTGATCCGCACCTGAAATCGCAGGGAGTGAGCCACACCAGAAATGGGCTCAGTAGGGATCATCCGATCCCCTGCCTCCCACTCACACACCCACAAGTGAAGCAACAGGGATATATATATAACAATTAAGTAAAGCAGTAAACATAGCTCCCAGATCCGATATGCCACGCACGATAAGCAGAGTAACAAGAACACTTCTAAGTAACCCGAAGAACCCAACACAGAGTCACGACTCACAGTCAAGTCCACGAAGCGACTGAACCACACTGTCGACCGAAGTCAGACGTCGCCTCCCAACACTACTACCACTGCTCACGCCTGTCCACCCCTACAGCGTTCCGGGGCACTGTAGGGTGAGGCAGTGAGCCAAACTAGGACTAGCTGGACTCAGTGTACCGCCACTGCCAGCTACGTGTGCACACAAGCAGTCTAGACTACTGTCCTACCACCGGATTGCCTCCACGCTAGGCCTCAGCGCTTCAGGAGGGCCCTGGGGACCGGCGAACCCCCGTCAAGCCGAAGCTACAGGAACTACCCACAAACCCAACTCTCCCGGGCTGCGTCAGGCCAAGGGCTATAGGTACCACTCGTAACCTTGATCAAAGGTCACATCATGCCCAATGGCTAAAGGGTAAACCAACTCCCACCAGAAACACCACCAGCTCCACAGCAAGAAACACGCCAGAAGCTGTCACGACAACCAAGGGAAACCCCGACCCACTAAGACCAAACAGCAACCCCTCGGATAGCACACCAGCTACTCCGGCCCGACGGGCTCAAGGTGGTTCTGCTTGTCTCAGCCAAAGGTAAAACACAACAAGCACCCCTCCTCACAGACACCATGGCCCTTCTCCCATCAGCCCATGGTGACAAACGGAAACCACAGTTAACACGATCCACATTCGCGTAACACAACCACACTCATAACATGATTCCATTCACACAGTAAACCTCAGTCTCAGTATATAGTTAAAGCACACACACACACACAGGTGATATAATTCCACTCACGCAGGAGTCCTCCGTCTCAGTATACAACCCAAAGCATGCATTAGAACCATCCCACCGTGAAACATGCACGAAATAACAGAGTTTAAGCCTTCCTATCTTGAATCGCGTCGACCGAGGTCGACGCCATTCAAGACCCTAAGACAGGTTTATTAAAAGCCAGATTATCTCTTAAAACGCGTCCACCGATGAAGTCGCCTTTTAAAACGCGTCTGGGTGTCCCGACGCTATTCAACCCAGAAATCCAGATTGCAGAACCCTTAAACGGGGGCATTTCCTGCCTAAATGGCGTCATGATGGCCCGACGTCCTTCTAAAAGGCGTCGTCCATCCATGACGTCATTTAGCGCAGAACCCCTAACTCAGGCAACCTCGCACAGGGAGGTTTCTGCCCTAAAACGCGTCGTACTGACCCGACGTCTTTCGGAAAGGCGTCGACCAGGCACGACGCCATTTAGCGCCAGAAACCAGGTTTCCTGGTTCAACCCGAGGGTCTCACCCTTGAACCCCAGGCACCCCGAAAAGCCCCAAAACCAAAGGGGGAGAAGGGAAATCCAAACTACCCTAATCACGCCACGAAACCACACTCACAAGCACCGCCAATCCCACAAGAAACCCCCTAAACATGCTCAATCTAGCCCCAAATACATCACGTCATGCCGAGAATCACACGAACATCACATGCAAGGTTCGTCCCCCTACCGGTTCTTGAACTCCTCCAAGCTCCTCGCCGCCGACCCGTCTCGCCCCACGCCGCCGCCGGTATCCTCGAGAACGCCGCCACTCCGCCGGGACGTCGGCCGCCGTCCGGAGAAGGGAACGCCGCGAGGAAGGTGGTGGAGGTAGAGGTGAGAGGTAGGGAAGCTATGGAGTAGTTGGAAGAGGAAGAAGAGGAAGGGAAGGGAGGAAGGAGAGCGGAGGGAGCGGAGAGGGCGAAGAGAGAGAGTGGAGAGGCGAAAGTGAGGGAAGGAAGGAGAGGCTCGCGGGGTCAACCAGAATCCCGCTAAAATGCGTCGATCGAGGCAGACGCCATTCAGTCTGACAGGACGGCCGTACTGACACCACTCTGAAACGCGTCGCCCACCGCGGACGCCGTTCAGACGACAAGACAGGCCGTACTGACAACGCTCTGGCGCCGTACCCTGACACCGCAGGTGTCGCAGTCTGAAACGCGTCGACCGAGGTGGACGCCGTTCAGACAAATCTGACAGGGGCCGTACTCCCGCGGCCCGAAATCCGCTCACGTGGCGCAACAACCACAGACCCTAAATGGCGTCCACACAACCTGACGCCTTTTGAAAGGCGTCAAGCAGCGCTGACGCCATTCAGTCAGCAACCTCAAGACCCCTCCAGGGTCCAAACCAGGGGATCCGGCCCGAACCCGACCCGAATACAGAACCCGAAATCTCAGTCATTACATAGCAGGCCTCCACCTCGGAAGCCTGCAGTGCCAAATTCTCCTAGCTCAGGTCCAACTACTGAGGGCACGCTCTCTCACGAGCAGGTCAGTACTATGAACAATAACTCGCCCCAGTTTGTGAGGAATCAACAGTACCAGAGGTCACCACAGCCGAGCCAGCAGGGGTACAGGCAACAGCAGAACCCCCATTACCAACAGCAGTACCAGCGGCCCCAGCAACCGAGTCAGCAACAGCTACAGCAACAGCCGCAACGGCAACAGCAGTATCAGCAGCAACAGCAACAGCCACAGTACCAGCCGCGTGCACCGCCGGCGTACCACAATGTCCCTCCTCCTGGTGACTATAACCAACAAAGGAGACCTCCAGGCCCGAAAAGGGCAGAGTACCCGGCCCTCCCAGAATCCTTGGCAGATATCTTCAGCGCTTTAATGGCAGCCAATGCCTTAGTTTTGCCAAGGGAGAAGGCCGTCTGGCCTCAAAATGCCGATACGTCCAGGTATTGCTACTTCCACAGACAACCTGGGCATACCATTGACACCTGCTTCCAATTCAGAGATTATATCCATGATCTCAACGAGCAGGGCGGCATTGACTGGGAGGAAATGAAGAAGTACATAACAGTCCTGAAGGCAAGGAGACCGCAGCAGCAGCAGCAGCAAGCAAGACCACCGGCACAAGTAGCAGCACCACCCAACATGGGTATAGTGCAGAATCCACTCCCGGAGCATCAGAACCAAAACCAGGTTGCTCCCATCCTGATGAACAGCCAGTCTGAGGCTGGTCGTGGGCAGCAGTGGAGAGTAGAGGACTCTTCCTCTCTTTGTTCAACGGGTCACGTTCAAAGTACCGCAGAGCGACCACCACGCCGCACCATCCACATACCAAGGCCACAACCCGTTACCATCACCCCTGTACCCACACCTACATACCACTCACCCACGCCCAATAACCCATTACCACTACCCGCCTTCCTAAGACCCATTACACCCCGCGCCACTACGCCTCCATTATATAACCCCCCGCAAACCAATAACACACCCCTCCTACCGTCTAGGCCACTATTACGCGTACCGTTTCCTACTTCACCCACTACCACCACCGCCTATCCAGATATGCCCTTACCATCTAGACCACTATTACGCGTACCATTCCCCACTTCACCAACCACTTACCCATCCACTATCCAACCCTCTAGGCCTTTAATCCGCACCGCGCCATCACCACCTAGCCCTACGCCATCACCTACCTACCAACCCTCTGCGCCACCCGCACCATCCAACTCTGCAGTACTTAAAGTGTCACCCGGATCCTCCACGGTTGAGGAACACGCGCTCCGGAGTGGAAGGATTTTCAACAAGGTCTTTCCTCAGTCCACAGTCAGAGACGGCCCATCACAGCCGACTGAGGAAGCCCACAATGAAGAGAGTGCACCAGGCACTCAATATGACTTGTTGAAACACCTGGATTGGACACCGGCACGGATCACTATACTCGAACTGATCAAAAGATCCAAGAGTCACCAAGAAGCTTTAATGGAATATCTGCAAAAGGTGATGGTCAATGAAGACGTGCCGGTAGAGAAGATTGCAGCACTACTAGTTCCTCAGGGGGACCAGCCCTCTATAACATTCCATACATCGGAACTAGCACCGCCGGCAGCCAGAAGCATGGCTCTGAGCATCACGGTCAACATCTGTAAGAAGGCCGTTGATGCATGCCTGGTCGACACAGGGGCTTCGATCAATGTTCTACCTCCGAAGACCCTGGAGTTGTGCGGTGTGCCCAAAGAGAAATGGCTGCCCAGCCCCATCTCAGTAACAGCATATGACAATTCTACCCGTTCCCCTCTGGGAATGGTTTATTTAAAGGTGGAGTTGGGCCCTGTAAGTCATGCGGAGGTCGAATTTCACATCTTGGAAATCGACCCTTCCATAAATGCCATTTTAGGTCGTCCTTATATTAAAACTCTTGAGGCGATTCCTTCTACGAATCATCAATGCCTCAAATTTCCTTACAAAGGATGAATAATTAAAGTAACGAGCATGCCGATCCTTGCTGCTGCTCATTCCTTGAACATTAAATCTGCTGTTTTACATGGCCGACAACCTTTTCTGTCGGTATTACAGGTCTACCATCCGGTGGCTGATCCTCTGAAAGCCGCTACTATTTCTCCATATCCATTAGATGCTATCAAAAGGGGGAAGTGCATGAGTACCCCAGGATGGAGGATCATGATGAAGAACGGCTACGAGCCTGGGAAAGGTCTGGGCACGCAATTGCAAGGCAGGACCACTCCTGTCAGAAATCATCGAGCAGCACCTGGAAGTGGTCTGGGCTATAGGCCAATAAAACTGAAACAAGATCTGGTTCAGAAAGCAGAAATCAAACAAGGCCCGAAGATCTGGGAGGCAATGTCTACACCACCTAAAGAAAGCCGAGATCCCCTAACATGGACCCTGTGTACTCACTTCGTGAAAGGGCCCATACTTAGCCACGATAATACGGTAGTCATTACTTCCTGTTTTGACTTCCATGATATATATGGGAGGGATTTGGCCAGACATTGCTCTGAACTGCTTACGTACCAATCCTTGGAGGCTCTGCGGCCTATGAAAAGGAGGAAATTTGATGATCCTGAATGTGAATGGTACAAGTGGTTCGACCTCAGGGACCTGTATATTGCACTGAACAGACTATTTCTGGATCCTGCAGAACCTAAGTGGCCGCCGCAGATTGATGAATTGATTGAAAGCCCTGGTGCCATATTTGACAAGCGGATACTGCTGTCCGAAGAGACTGACGAAGGGGAACCAGATGACCCCTATGAAGCTGGTTACACAACAGATCTGCTCTGGAGGGAGACATATCCTTCACATGTCTTCATGCTCCATACTCTTTTCCGTACACTACTCTTGACTCCGACTTGGTCGCGGGTCATAATTGAAGATATTCCACGGGCTCCGCCCGTTATGATTACTCTGTCCCCTCGGGACATTATACCACAACCTCCTCTCGATCTAGAGAGGTTATATGATCTGATCTGGGACATATTACTATATGATCCCCCCAATCCTCTGGCCTTGGTGCCTCTTCCTCCGTCTGATTCTCCTCCCATTTTTATTCACTGCTGCTTTATGTTTAATTCTTTCATTTTCCAAAAAAAAACGCCAATCTGGCAACAAATTCTTCCCAAATCCTCATTGAGGAAACATCTTACTTGTCCGATTGCACCCCGCCGCGCGGGTCCTTCGGTCAAGATTCTCTTCTAGATTTACTATGTCCCTCCCCTCGGGAGGATTCTCTTGTATTCCCACTTGTATCCCAGGATTTTCATCCTGCTTCGTCTTCGTTAGGTTATGATAGTGAAGTTAGGCAGTCTAGTCAGGTTAGTCAGTTTAGGAAGTCTAGGAAGCCTAAGGGTAGGCAAATTCCAGATAGATACCTCCAGGACTTAGCTGATAAGTGCTCTTCTTGCTCTTTGATCCCTCAGTTTTTAGAAAATCCAATTCAGATGTCAGAAGATTGCATGGATGATGAGTCAGTCAATGATGGGTATGGGGTGTATGAATTAGTACATGAAAAGGACCCCATTATTGAAGAGGAAGATGACGAGGACGCGGCTGAGGCATATGCCAGTGGAGTGAAGAGATTCGATGAACTCTCAGCTGCCGTAGAAGAGCCTACCAAAGAAATTAATTTAGGGACTGAAGACGAACCTAAGGTTGTCCTCGTCAGTAAAAATCTTTCTACAGAGGATGAGAACGCAATGGTACGAGTACTAAAGGACTATAAGGACACTTTCGCCTGGAGTTATGAGGATATGCCGGGGTTAGACTCGTCTTTAGTTGAACACAGGTTGACATTAAAGGAAGGAGCTAGCCCTGTCAAACAGAAATTAAGGCGATTCCACCCACAAATGGCTCTAAAGATGAAGGAAGAGGTCGATAAGTTGCATAAAGCCAAATTTATTAGAGTTGTCCTTTATCCACAATTGGTGGCCAATATAGTCCCGGTTATGAAGAAGGACGGGAAGGTCAGAATTTGCATTGACTTCCGCGACTTGAACCGGGCGTGTCCTAAAGACGATTTTCCATTGCCTCATATTGATGTACTCATCGATAATACTGCTGGCTATGAGACGTTATCATTTATGGACGGATTTTCTGGATATAATCAGATTAAGCTGGCAGAAGAGGATCAAGAGAAAACGTCATTCACTACACCTTGGGGAACATACTGTTATGTTGTCATGCCATTTGGATTGAAGAATGCTGGAGCCACTTATCAAAGGGCTATGATGGCAATATTCCATGACATGATGCATATAGATCTGGAAGTGTATGTGGATGACTTATTGGTTAAATCGAAAACAAAGGCTGAGCACGCCAAAGTTTTGGCAAGAGTATTAGAAAGATCGAGAGAATATCAGTTAAAGATGAACCCCAAGAAATGTGTATTCGGGGTATCTTCAGAAAAATTGCTTGGATTTATCGTCAACAAACGGGGAATTGAGATCGATCCTAACAAGGCGAAGGCTATTAGAGAAATGCCACCTCCTAAAAATTTGAAAGAGTTGAGAGGATTAATCGGAAGGTTGCAATTTATTCGCCGTTTTGTCTCCCAGCACTCACAAAGGTATAAGCCGTTTTACGAGCTTACCAAGCCGGGAGTTAAATTCGATTGGGACGATAAGTGTCAGGAGGCATTCGATGGATTAAAGAATTATTTAGCAAGTCCTCCTGTTTTGAGACCACCATCTCCAGGCAAACCATTGATACTTTACATTTCAGTCCTGGATGATGCAGTGGGGGCTGTCTTAGCACAAGAAGATGAAGAAGGAAAAGAGAGGGCAGCCTACTATCTCTCTAAACTTCTCAACCCCGCTGAACAGAGATATACGGCGATGGAGAAAACATGTGCAGCATTGGTTTGGGTTGTGCAGAAATTGAAGCATTATTTTCTAGCCCATGAAGTCCATCTCGTCGCTAGGATGAATCCGATCAAATTCCTTCTGGAGAAATCTGTTCTTACTGATAGGTTAGCGCGATGGCAAAGCTTTCTATCTCAATTCGACATCATTTATATTCAACAGAAAGCGATCAAGGGCTATGCCATAGCAGAACATCTAGCTCATCATCCCCTTCCTCATTTTGATCCAGTCCGATCAGAGTTTCCGGATGAGGAACTGATGTCCGTAAATCAAATCAGAGATGATATGTGGACTCTGCATTTTGACGGAGCTCTGAATTCTCATGGAAAAGGGATCGGCATCGTTCTGTTATCATCTGAAGGTATCACCATTCCACAAGCCTTTCAGCTTGACTTTCCAGTCACAAACAATATAGCTGAATACGAGGCACTTCTTGCTGGTCTCGAGGCTGCTCATTTCTATGGTGCCACCAAACTCAGGATCGTAGGTGATAGCCAACTGATTCTTCGCCAAGTGCTGACCAAGTATCGAACTCTCGATCCCAAACTCAAGCCTTATCAAGAACTTACTTCTGCTTATTCAAAGCTTTTCACGAAATTGATCTTTGTCCATGTCCCTAGGAATCAGAACATCTTAGCTGACGCTCTAGCTTCACTTGCATCTTCCCTTGATTTTCCAATCAGCAAACAATCCGAATCAATCATAGTTCATAGGCGTCTTTCACCCGCCGTGAAAGATCCTTCATTCCTTAGAACTAAAGAGAAATTGCTGAAGAAAGTTAGAGACGGAGATATCATTGAGAGAAGAGAAATCATGTTGATAGAGCTGTTAGAAGAGATGGATGATGAACAGAAGCCATGGTATTATGAAATTGCAAAATATTGTGAAGATCAATTGTATCCTGAGGAAGCTACAACTGAGGAGAAAAGAGCTATCAGGAGAGTTGCTCAACGATACACCCTAGTTGGGGGAGCATTGTATAAGAGAGGTTTTGATGGAGTTCTTCTAAGATGTCTAGATGAAGATGAGCTTTGGAAGGTTATGGAAGGAGCTCATAGTGGAGTTTGTGGTGGTCATGTCAATGGACAGATGTTAGCAAAGAAAATCCTTAGACAAGGATTTTATTGGCCAACCATGGAAGAAGACTGTGTAGGATATGTTCGTAGGTGTGCTAAGTGTCAACTTCACGCCGACAAAATTCATTCTCCTGCATCTTCACTCCATCATGTTTCTTCCCCATGGCCTTTCTCCATGTGGGCTTTCGACATTATTGGACCTCTTGGTAACCCAGATTCCGGCATCAAGCAAAAATCTTTCATTCTCACGGCAACGGAATACTTCACCAAGTGGGCAGAAGCTGAAGCGTACGTGGAGATCAAAGCATCAACCGTCTGCAAGTTCATCATGAAGAACATCATCACTCGATTTGGAATTCCAAGCACCATCGTCACCGACAACGGACCGCAGTTCGTGTCACAGGAACTGAAGGACCTCTGTAACAGGTATAAAATTGCATTGCATCATTCGTCTCCTTATTATCCGCAAGGCAATGGCCAAGCAGAGGCAACAAATAAGACTTTGATAAAAATCATCAAAAAGACGTGCAAATCTAATAAATTCTCAGATTGGCCAGAAAAATTGGTTGAGGCTCTATGGGCCTACCGAACTTCAATCCGCACGCCTACTGGGCAAACTCCTTATTCCTTAACATTTGGAATGGAGGCGGTAGTTCCATATGAGATCCTTATACCGTCATTAAGAGTACAATTGAATAAGAAATTTTCTATTGATGAACATCGTTCAGCACTCCTTGCTCAATTGGAACTTTTAGACGAGAAAAGATGGTCAGCTGCTAATCATGCAAAAGTTTATCAAAATAGACTAGCACGTTTTTATCAAAAGAAAGTCATTGAACGTAAGTTCAAAGTCGGTGAAATAGTTGTCAAAAGAATTTTTATAAAACCTGGTGGTCCGCGTTCTAAGCTCCAACCCAACTGGGAAGGACCTTATGTTGTATCGCACGCTTTTCCTGGTAATGCTTATCGTCTTGTTAATGCAGAAGGAGAAGAGTTAAAACATCCTTGGAATGGTTTACATCTTAAGAAATACTACCCTTAGGTTAAAGAGTCGATCAGTATGGTACAAAGATCAGTGGAATCAGAAAGTTTATAAACTCAAATTTTCTTATCAGTCTGGAAAACTTAATTTTAAGCCCATTACTGCACACACTGACACGTTTGATTCGTGAGTAACAAAAGATGACAAGTCCTAAAGAATATCGAAAGCTTGACCGAAAGTGTAAAGTCCAAATCATTCTTTTTAAAGCAAAAATTCTGTTTTAAACTCGGCCCATGATGTCGGAACGAGGCTTAGATTAGACTACCAAGAATACCCGCTGTCTTAGTAGGAGGCCGTCATAAAAAAAAAGGGGGAGATCCGTCCCGAAGAAAGAAGCAAAAAAAAAAGAGAGTAGAAAAGAAAAAAAGCAAGGCAAAAGCCAAATGTCAAATCAAAAGGCCATTACATTACAAACGTTACATCAAGGCCATGAAATGAAATGAAAGGGAACGCAAGGTCGATAAATACCCCGGAAAGAAAATGACCGAACCCCAATGGATACTAGGGTAGGAAAGGAACATCTTTTTAAGTCTCCGGAACCTTCTCATGGGCTTTCTAAACTTATTCATCTTTTCTTTCTAAAGAAATGTACTCCAAACTTAAGGAATGGTTTAGATTGACTAAGGGTCAAATCATCAAATGGGATCACGAATGGAAACACAAATTTAAACACGATGGGTTTAAGTTAAGTTGTTAAAGAACAATTTGGAAATTAAGTTAATAAATGAGTATGATCTTTTGATCTAAGTACCATGCTGATCTTTTAGTCAAAAACCCAAAAAAATACATAAGTCAAAAAAATAAAAAAATACATATATCAAAAAAAAATACAACAAAAAAAATACATATGTCAAAAATTCAAAAAAAATACATATGTTTAAAAATCCAAAAAAATACATATGTTTCAAAAAATTCAAAAAAAATACATATGTCAAAATTCAAAAAAAAACAGCATATATTTCAAAACCCCAAACAAAATGAATATTTTAAAACAACAACAAAAATATTTCAGTTAGCATCTGCTTGTTGCATTTAGTGTGTCTCATTCCTTTTATTTTTAGTGAGCATCTGTCTGCTTGCATGTTGCATTTTGCTTAAGTTTGATTATTTTCATTACTTTTGTTAATAAAGGCTATGCCCCTTGACCCTTCTACCAAGGATATGATCAAGTAGTCGGTTACTTAATCAGGCAAGGGGCTAAGCCTAAACAGATGCTTAACATGTTTGTTCAAGTTGTATACAGGACACAAGGCATTGGTAAAGTTGGAATTCGAGTAGAGAATAGCCAGAAACCTGTTTCTGTGAGTAAAAGGCGTCGAGGAGAACTGACGCGTTTCCAAGTTAAATGGCGTCTTCACGACACGACGCGTTTCAAGAAAATTCAAGAAACATGAGTAAAGCTGGAAAATGTCAAGAAGATCCCACTGTGGAGTCAAGAAGTCCTGACCGTGGCTAAAAAGACGGTTATTTCTACCCTTGTATTATTCCATGTAATTATTTTGCATTCGCATTATTATATGATAAATATTTATTAGAGCATATCAAGGACCTTGTAATTTTGATGAAACTGGAATTTGAGTTCCCCTTCAACAAAAACAGTGATAATTCCAGAGGATTCTTAATCGCACGGATAGGCCGTTGGATTGTTAATTAGTGAGGACGATGGTTCCACTTTTGTGAAACGGTGCGTGGATAAACGAGCTTCGGCTTAGCACTGAATTACAAGAATTGGTATCTTGACTCATTAATGACAATTTAACAATATTATCCTTGATTAATTTATATTTTATTTGACTTTATATTTTTCTTTTAGCCCAGCATGCATCATATAGGACTTTGAAATCATTGTGATAAGAATTAATTATTGATTAAGTTTCAGACCATTAAATCAAATAATCTTAACATGATATGAAATATTCCATTCTGAATTGAGTATCTTGATTATCTTTGAGGTTCGCTTGAAAATATCATTGGAATTATATCCTTGATTGGACTCTTTATCCAATATTCTTGTTTTCTTTTAAAGATCCATCATGGCTGCAGCACGTCCACATTGGCTGGCAAACGCTCCCCATGATGAAACCTACAGTGTCTATGACCTGGGGTACTTCCCACTCCGAGGAGGTTGATCGACTTTATTTTATTTCCTTGTCTACCTCATCCAGACAGGATTGATTCCATTGATCTCTTTGAATTATCTTCATCGATGATTTTGAGAAAAATTCCAATCATATGATGTTAAGAGCGTGTCTCATCACACCTTGGCATCACCTTTTCAGTACATTCCATTTCATTTCACTCCCTTGCAAAGACGATGCCAAGGTGAGGCAGCTGTAGACACGCTAATTTTGACGTCATTTCGAGTAAATTTCATATCATATAATAATGCCTCAGAATGGTCTGATAATTAATCATTGATTAATTTTTATTAATTTTTATTGAGTGTCGGGTCAAACAGACATGTTTAAGTTAATCAATTAAATTGATTTTAGCTCAAATTTCAGTTAAAATATGAAAAAGTATAAAAGGCGTCGACCCGTGGACGCCCTTTAGAGTTTATTCCTATTTTAGCGTTTAAATTTGAATTTTAATTAATTGATTTATTAGCTAAAAGGCGTCTGTGAAGGTCGACGCGAATTAAGTTTCCTAAGCTGTTTTAACTTCTCTTCCGGATGTTTATCCTTATCTTAATTAGGGTAAAAGACGTCTACACACGTGGACGCGTTTTAGCTAATAAAGATAAAGATAAGTTTTTCCGGATATTTATCCTTATCTTATTTAATCTGAAAGGCGTCAGCCATGGTGGACGCGTTTTAGATAATTACAGATAAAGATGAATTAATCAGTAATTATCTGTCGATTAAGGTAGATAAATCCGAGATTTTTCTATGTTAATCGCGAACGCAGAAAATGCCTATAAATACCTTGCATCTCAAGGAGTTAAAAAAAAAAAAGAGAGAGAGAGAATTATTGAGCCTCAGCGTTATAGCGATTTGAAGATCGGAGCAACCACGCCGGAGCGCTGCCATTTCCAGAAGTCGGCATCCTTCTTCAAGATCTTCATCTCTTCAAAGCTTCAACCAACTGGACTGGGCATAAGTTTTTCATATTTGAATTTCATTTTCATTCATTAGTTTCATTCTCTCATACTCACTGCATGCAACACACACCACATCATTAATTTTCCAAAACCCATCTGTTCTAAAGGGGTTTCAAAGCCATTAAGACAAGTGAGTTGCTGTTTAAACATGTTTATAATCATGGTTAACTTTGATATTTCTATTTAGATTCTCATCACTATTTCTTCTTTATTTTTCTGTTTCTGTCTTTGCTGCATTCAACAACAACTACAAGAAATCAAAAAGAGGGAAATCAAGCACGAAGCCAGGAGAACTTCTGGACGATCCTCAACATTCAACAGTAAGAACAAAAGAATAAAGAGGCTCTCTTTCTTCAGCCGGCTGAAGGAGGGGAACCAAGGATTCATTCTTCCGCGTTTAAACAGGTAGGCGATCAAACTCTTTTGAAGCTTTTTAGTTAAAAGTTTCTGGCGATCACAGCACCTTAGTTGCATTTTTTTTAATAGGTTAATTTACCCCAAACAACATAGTTTTTCACATAAATCACACGAGCAATTTTCAGCACCTACAATGCTTCTCTCTTTTTCTCTATTCAACCGGGTTCTACTATTTACATACTAGTGTATGTTGACGATATTCTTGTCACTGGGAATAATCCTGTTGCGGTTGCCTCCCTTATCCAGTCTCTTCAACTTGAATTTGCCATCCGAGATTTGGGTCAAATACATTATTTTCTTGGCATTGAGGCCCTTCCTCATACCAAAGGCATAGTTCTCTCTCAATCCAAATATATTGTCGATCTATTACAGAAGGCCAAGATAGATGATGCCCGGCCTATTGCTACTCTGCTATCATCATCCACCTCCATGGATCCATCGTCTTCCCCTCCAGTAGATGACATCACTACCTATCGCAACGTTGTTGGGGCTCTATAGTATGTGACCTTGACTTGGCCTGATGTGGCTTTTGCCATCAATCGGGTCTGCTAGTTCATGCACGCCCCTACAGAGGTTCATTGGATTGCTATAAAATGCATCTTGTGTTACATAAAAGTCCACAATCAATCATGGCCTCCTACTGCATTGACATTCATCAACAACTTTGCAGGCCTTCAGTGATGCAGATTGGGCTGGGTGCTCCATTGATCGGCGTTCTTATTTTCCTCAGCAAAAATCTAATTTCTTGGCGTGCGAAGAAGCAACCCACTGTCTCTAGATCAAGCACTGAAGCTTAATACAAGGATGTGGCAAATGCTATGGCTGAACTCATGTGGGTTCAATCTCTTCTCTGAGAAATTGGTGTTCCTATTTCGTCCCCACTAGTATTGTGGTGTGATAATATCGGTGCAACATATCTGGCGGCCAATCCGATTTTCCATACTCGCACAAAGTATGTGGAAATCGATTATCACTTTGTACGTGAACAGGTGGCGACGAACAGTCTTCGTGTTTGTTTTATCTCCTCCAAAGATCAACTTGCGGATATATTCACAAAAGCTCTATCTAGACAACGTTTTGAGTTCTTGAGGTCCAAGCTCAACGTAGAGGTCTCCCCGTTGTGCTTGCGGGGGCGTATTGAGGGAGTCCCACAAAAGACTCAGCAGGGGAGCATGTGGATTCTATCCACGAACATGTCCCGTGATTCGTTCTTATCTATTCTTTGTAATTATCAAGTGTAAACCTGATGTATATCTTGTATTATTTCTAATTATATAAGAGAGAACCGTGGCCCTCCTAAGGGACACAAGCTATCAAAATCTTCTCCCTCTATCTCTTCTATTCCTTCTCTTACACCTTCCCCTGCCTTCATGTCCCTTATTCATCCTCCTTTGCCATCTTACATCTCACCTCTGATCTGCCCCCCCTGATTTTGTTCTGGTAAGTTTGCCTTACCGTTTTTTTATCCCCCTCTAGATGGGATTTGTCCAACGTCCTTAGGGAGTTATAGGATCTCTAGATGCTGGCTTAGTACTACTGTCTTCTTTGCATTTGCCCCACCTTCTACCCTTGTTGTTGCTTCCGCTTCTACGTGTTTCCCTTCTTCCCTTTCAGGTTAGCTACTCTTTCTTGACTCTAGAGACTGCTGAGGACCCTAGTGTCCTTGAGTGGTGCAATCAACCCTGCTAGTTAGATCCTGTGCCAGGATCATAGAACTTTGTGGCAATGCTCAAGGTCCTGAGTAATCTTTGTATGTCCTCTGCCAGGCATACATTTCCAAGTCCACCTCTTTCTTTGACTACTATTTGCGAGATGCAACATGTGTTGGCTTTTGTTGTCAGTTTCTCTGTTGAGGTTGACTTTTATGGCAACTGCTACTCCTGGTTACCTACGGCGCTCCGAGAACTATTTTGGTGTCCACCGGTCCCTCTATTAGATCCATTTAGCTGTTGTGTTTAGCTGTTGTCATGTACTTTATTGTATGCATGGCGTTCTTTGCTACTCTCCCTTAACCCCGTGGCCTCTCATTTGATCGTGTTTTTCTTCTTGTAGCTATGTTATTTGTCCCCTCCTAGTGTTGATGTACCCAGTTCCTTATTAATGAAAGCTAATTTATTTAATGACAAAAAAGTGAGTTAAACCGAACATTCTAAGCCCATCAAGGATAAAAGCTCTTTGGTTTTGAGACATACTGCCGCTGGGAGGGGTGTAGCATACCCTCACTCGGATTGGCGATTCATATAATACAATGTTGCAACACTACTTCACAGTGGATTCAGAAGACATCAAACACCAACATGTATCTGATTTGTTGATTAGGCGACAAATGAGCTGCACTGCCTACAACAATAAGTTTTTTTTTTTTTTTTTTTTTTTTGGGCCTAAAATTTGGTCCTGTTGGATAATCCAAAATGACAACTATTTATTGGGAGTAATCTCCGGCACATCAGCACAGCCATGCAATTTTATTTGATTAAAAAAAAATCAGAGAGCAAGGAGCCCATGTCAGCTTGGCCTCCATATTGTTTGCTCTTTGATTGCATGATTTTTTTTTAAAAAAAGTCGGGTGCTTGCATGATCCGAGCAATTTGATTGTACCAGTGGATGATCTGAAGCTGCATTATGCATGATGCAACAAGCATTACTTGTTTTTATCAAAGCTTTGAAACAATTACTGGGCTCGATTAATGCTATCTGAGGGTAGAGGTTTTTAACAAGAGAAAGACTTGCTGCGCTGAGGGAGAATCGTAATCCTACATGGATTGCAACGTCTTCCCAGCTGCTGTCCTATCTGTTTTGATCGGATTGTAGTTAAAGGGTGTGCAAAATCGTTAAAAAGAAAAAACTGTCATGTTTGAGAACTCATCTTAAATTGGTATTTGTACTATTCAATCTTTGATCTGATGGTCGAAAAATGAAAACAATTAGATCACACTCTCTACGATCTGACAGCTCAGAGCACGCGGAGTGCAGTCCTCGGATGCATGCCCATATACTCTAGCTGCCGTTCCATCAAACAGATCGGACAGCAGTTAGATAGCATTTCAATCCACGTAAATTTACAATATCCCTGTAGCGCATCAACTCTTTCTCCTTTAACAAAGCCATGAGACCACCCGGTTAAAAAGGATACTCTTATTAGGAATAAGTTGTTAATTAATCAATTTCTCGTACCCTTTTATCATGAGTGCGGTCACCTACGGTTCTCGCTGAACCGTAAGCAGTCAGTAGGGGAGATTTTGTAATCACGGGGGCCCTAGGTGAGGTGCATTTTTTGGATTTTTTTTGTACCCCTCTCCCATCCTGTTACTGGCCACTTACGGTCTGCCGAAGACCGTAGATGATCTGCGTTCTTTTATCATTGTCTCAATGTATAGGAACAAGGTTGATTTTAAGGTTTTGCATGGGACCTAAGGACAAACCTTATGCGCACTACATAATATGCAACATCTAGACCTTTTACGTTGGATGTGATGGCAAAAAACTTTCACAATGTTCAGTTGATTATGACAAGAAATTAGAGTAAGTCTTGCTGCACCGCAGAGGGTTACTACGCCTCTTGATGGTATTTTTATTAAATTTTTTAAATTAATTTTGGTCGGTTCCGTGGTGCCCTATATGGTCGTATATTCTAATATTGAATCGGACAACTCAGTAAAAGATGAAAAAATGAAAATCGACTACAAATGAACAGTAAAAAATAAAAAATCGACCTCAAATGAACATTAAAAAGTCTGTTTTCGATTTTCATTTTTTTCAGGTCGTCCGATCCAAGATCGCTTGTACGACTATGTAACGTGGGTTGAGGCCGACAAAAAAATATTCATTTTTAAAAAAAAAATAAAAGTACTGTCAAAAGACATAATAGCCCTTGACGGTGCAGCAAGTTGTACTAAAAAAATTATGATGCTAACTGTTACATCAAATCCATTGTTAAGTCACTTCAAATTCTTGTGTTAATTTCCCAAGTAGTGGGTTTGACAAAGTCACAAAGGCACTTGAGTTGAAGCTAAAGTAAAGAGGCTAATCGACACAAATGTTCGAAAAAGAAGCCAAAGTTTCCACATATGAATATGAAAAGTATGTTTAATCAGACAACATTAATTTTGAGGATCCAGAAACGAACATGACAAGGTTTGTGTCCCGACTTTGGTAAGGTTAAAAAAAAAAAAAAAAAAATCTTACTTTTTAATCGCTATAATCTTTCAATATTTTTATAAACTCTTGAAATTTTATATTCCTTATTAGCCCCTCTAGAGGAACTCTTTAAAGATGGTTCAAGATTGTAGGAGGTTTTAAAAAATAGGGATTTTTGCAAGTAATCTCCTACAAGATTTGATATTTGTAGATACTCTATGTATGATTAATGTTTGCATATAACATTTTTGACTATGTAATTTGTCTTGAATTTTATCAGAATTAAAATAATTCTATTACATAAAAGTAACAATAATTTTTTTAATGTTAAATATATACAACAAGCTTACGGATATAGATGGTTATGTGCTTTTTCTTGTCAAGTGTGTTTATTTTAATTGAGAGTATTATTAACATTTTCATTTTATTAGCTTCACATATTCTATGTATGGAAATGATATTTTATTTCATGTGAAATTCAAAGTAAACTCACATAGTAAGGGGATTACACGTAAATACTACTATAATTAAGAGGATTATATGCAAATATGAATCATGTTGGGAGTTATCTACAAATATAAAATTATATAAGGGTTATTTTAAAAAAATCCTTAAAAATATAAAGATTACAAAGACTGATAACAATATTGAAAGATTCTAAGAATTAAAAAGTAAAAATACAAAAAAAATGACCAATGTATGCATTTCTGTCCAATTTTAATCTATTCAACTAGCACGTTTTCCATCATTGTCTTGTTAGTTTAATGTGCTTAGTTCCTAGCAATTTTTAATTTATTTCTAGTCAATCCATCATCATGTGTGGTGAGGATAGTCATAAGACTTATGGGCCGATTGGACTCCTGGCCCATTAATGCTTGGGCCATAGAAGTAACATTTGCCGCACTGATCCCAGCGCTGCACTGAGGGTTACAACAGTGGGTAAAGGAAAAAAAATATTTTTTGTATTTTTTTCAAATGGGCCCTAAGGTGCTCTACACGCCTATACAAGCTGATCTCCAATCGAACAATCTAAGAAAATCTGAAAAATAAAAAATCGAGCCCTAATAAATAGTAAAAAATGCCTTTAATGGACCGATCCCAATAACACTTTTTTATTTTTTAGATTTTTTTTAGGCGTCTGATTGGAGATGGGTCCGTATGGACGTGTAGGGTGCCTTGGAGCCCAGCTGATTTTTTTTAAAAATATATATATTTTTAAATCCACTGCACTGATTCTCAGTGAAGTGTTGGGGTCAGTACATCAAGTGTTACTCAGGCCATTGATTAAGGGCAAGATGGGCAAACCTTGGGAACTCCCATGATGCCTACATTCGAATCAACCAATGGCCAGGTTTTGGAGCAGTTTATTCATACTGTCTAAATCTTTTATTGACTTGTGTTTAGGAGGATTTGTTAGTCTTAGGTGGCCTACAAGCTAATATGATTTTGTAATCTCGTTCATTTATTAATAAAATATTATATTCATTGTGTGTAAATCGTATTAATTATCGTCTCATAAGGAAGTCCGTGAATATGTACGATAGTGATCAGATTATGATGAGATTATACTAATGAGATTGATCACTTAAACATACATATTCTTAAAAGTTCATAGTCGGAGGATATCCTAGAAAGATATCGCATATTCGGTTAAACTAGTACAGATTACTCATACTCATATGATGAGGGTGACTGATCTCATAATCACTTGTGTAGAGATACTAAGACGAATATGTAGATACTCATTAGAGAATGAGTTCACTGAACTGATCTGACTGAATCGTTGGATGGCATAATACCTCACTGTCAACTAAATTGATTCTATTGTCGCAGTTACGTAGATAGTCTTCGGACCTGAGACATCAAGGATACTTTGTCGGTGGACTTTTGTACTTTGACCTTGGTTTATGAATCTCTAACCACGGGATTCTAAACAGCTTAGGATCGGGTACAACGAAATACCGTTGAATAGAATTGAGTGTTAATAAGGAATCATTCGCTCTCGGTACTTAGAGAGAGAATGCTCTAAGAAAGATGTACGGAAGTCCTTGGCCAGGGCGGACGATAATATCGGGAAATGAATTTTTCGATATTATACGGCAGCATCTGATCCAAGTGAGTCGACCGGTTACGGTTTGACAGTACACCATACCCTGAGTTGACTCGAGAGCATTGTACGAATGAAGGATTATATCCACGCGGTAACTGTCGGCGGAAAGGTTCTAAGAGTGGGTTACTTAACTCCAATACCTTCCGAGTTCACGCGGTGTTGCTTGACACTCAACGTGATCGGATGCCCGATCGAATTTGATGTGCGACATTAATTCGATTGATTAATTAATTAATATGAGTTATTAATTGATTAATCGAGCCAATGAGGAGTCACTGAGCTTATTGGGCCATTAACCAGACTGGTTATTAGGCCTAGAGGGTCACACGCAAATGATTCTCAAGGCGATGGATAAATAAGTGGGTTTTATATTAACCGGGGGTTTTTATAAAAAACCGCACGGCTAGTATAAAATGTAGTGAACAGGCTGAGCAAGCCAGGCTGCTGTTCAACCATGGTCGCCCCCTCCTCTCTTCCTCCCTCTCTTTCTGGCGCCCCAGGCCAGACACGTTCTCCGGGTCTGCGCAACTGCTTCTCCGACTTCCGTCTGACAGGAAATCATTCGCGCGTTGCAGCGAACGGTGGAGGCTTCGTGGGCTGCGAAGAATGAGGAACTGTGAGGATATCCACCGCGAGGAGGATCGCGTGGACTTCACTAGAGGCTGGGCGCTTGCGTAGCTAGCGGTGTCATACTGACGGAACCGAACAGTTGCAGATTCGAATCCGCATGTGGTAAGAATCCGATTATTTGATAATCATTTTAGTTTAATGGAAACGGGAATACGGATCGTTGGTTTCGTTTTAATTTCCACTGCGTGAGAGATCCGGAGAAACGCCAAGAACCCAACAGTGGTATCAGAGCTAGGTTCTACTGTTTATCGTCCCATTTCGATCTCCGAATTAATATTTGCTTGTATTATTCTATGCACGAGTTTCGTTAATTGTCAAACCCATGTTCATACGATGAACATAAAATAATTTGATTGTTTTAATTCTGCAATTTTTGAATTTTTTATTTGGGGTTTATTTGTGTTCTTCGTTGGATGAAGAACGAGACTTCATGGCGACTTCCCACGGCCTCCCAAGTGTTGGGAAGGATGGCTAGCATCATATCCGACACCGGAATTGCCATGAGGTGGTGCACAAAGGGGGCCTCTCTTCTTCTTCTCCACGATATTGTAAAATAAAGGAACTAGAAAAACCAATTTTTTGGGGTGAAAAAGAGGACTTGGCCAGCCCTTCTTAGGCTTCTCAGGCGGCCCTGCCGGCGTCGGGCTCGTCGCCGGCGCTGGGGGCGTCGCCGACCGGAGCCGGGCAGCGCTGGGGGCTAGCCACTGGCGGCACTGTAAGTCCCCCACCACCGCCTTAACAACTTGCAGGAAACTAGGGTTTCTGTGGTTTAGGGGGTCCGTCGGGCTGGAGAGGAAAGGGACCAAGTCGGGCGGGGCTCGGGCCTCGGTCGGGCACGAGCCTAGTCTAAGCCCTGGCTGAACCAGGAGGGCCCTGGCTTGGACCCAGGCCGAGCTATGGTTCAGCTTCAAGGATGAACCATCGATTAACCCCTTTTTATTCCCAATTAAACCCCAATGACCCAATTAAAATATGATTAGATTTTAAATTTTAAATTTAAAAGTGTTTGAAAATTAAATTTTCATCTAATATTATTGAATTGGGATATTAATGATTTTGAATAATGTTAATTAACAATTAGTTGTTAACAATTAAAGTTAATTATTAGTTTAAATGTTAAATTAATAATTAATCTTAATTAAATAATTTTAGAGTTAGATTAATAGTTAATAATTATTAGTCTAAGTGTTAGATTAATAATTATTAAATTCATCGAATTGTTAATAATTAATTAGAGTTAGTTATTAATTTAAGTGTTAAATTAATAATTAATTTTAAATAACTAATTTAAGTGTTAAATTAGTAGTCATTAATTAATTAGTGTTAATTATTATTTTAAGAGTTAAATTAATGATTAACATTAATTAACTAATCTAAAAGTTAGATTAGCACTTTTTAGTTAATTAGAGTTAATTGTTAATTTAAGTGTTAAGTTAATGATTAATTTTAAATTAACTATTCTAAGAATTAGAATTAACATTTATTAATTAATTGATGTTAATTATTAATTTAAGTGTTTAATTAGTAATTAATATTAATTAACTAATTTAAGAGTTAGATTAGTAGTTAATAATTAATTAGAGTTGATTAATAATTTAAGTGTTAAATTAATAATTAATTTTAGTAGACTAATCTAAGAGTTATATTAGTAATTAATTATTAATAGTCTAATTGTTAGATTATTAATATTGTTTAATCGAAATGTTAGGTTGTTTTGATATTAGAAATGTTCTTATGGTATGGAATATTCTGGAATTATTAATTTGGAGTGTGTGCACATGTGATGTGTGTTTTAGATGCTTTTAAATATGATTTAATTACATGTTAAGATAATAAAGTATGTTTTAAAATTCAAATGCCAATTTTGATTGGAACATAGCTTTCTGAAAGCCAAAATAATATATTTTTGAAAATTCTTTTGTTTTAGTTATATGATGCGCTTATCATGTGTGGATTGATTTAAAACACACCGTGGTCATAGATATGTACTTATTTAATTATTCATGTGATTAATGATGTGTATGAATCATGGATGTATGGTGGAATGTATTTTTATTAATTGTTAATGAATAGAGGTCTGCGCACCTCTCTATATCTCTCTCTCATACTCCGATGTACTTCTACCTCCCTCTCTCTTGTACTCGACATAAGGCTTTTTTCAACTTACATGTAATTCTAGAATTATTGTAATCTGATCGAAGCAACCGAGGAAGGAGCGAGGACGATCCACAACTGCTACCAGGAAGGCAGAAAGATGGAGATCCTTTGCCTTTTGAGTTTGCAGGTTATCTAATGTAAATGTTATATTAGATTTTGTGTGCGTTTGCCTGTTGGCTCCAGTCAAACCACTTTGTTATCTATGACCACAGTAAACATGTATGAGATGTAATGCTTTCTTTTTTTTATTATGAATCAAAGCAGATATAGCATTTAGTAAATATATACGATATATTTATATACTATCACCTATGAGAGACCAAGATAAAAGTTATTTAAATACCATCGTCTAAATTCTAAGCCGTAACGTGAGTAGTTAAGAACTTACTGCGTGGTCCACCGTCGTTATAGTCATAGGATTTGAATTATTTTATACAGGTTTGTTGTGCTACCACAAGGTTTGTCTAATTGTGAGAAGAGATTATGGCTATGGCATTAAATGCCTATTTGATCGAGGCAGAGGAACCATGTAACTTTGTTGTACTATCAACAAGGCTGCATGCAAATCTATACTCGTCTCGTAATAATGATTAGCTTAAACCAGAATTAGTGGCTTGTTGTGCTATCCACAAGGCCATTAAATCTCTGGGGACTGAATGTATGATCGGATATTGTAAGAAGTTGCAAGTCCCATGAGATGGTTGCTCTTTGATTGTATTCTAGTTTGTTATGCTATCCATAAGACTGTACTGCAAGTCATTGATATTCTGATCCTCACTAAGAGACTATTGGCTTCTCCCGTTCTGTATAGCTGAGGGTTATACAGTCCGTCGAAAATTAATAGGAGTTAAAACTTAAACAAAAGACCATGTCTTGTTTTAAAATTTAATAATTGAACATATGCTAAATAGATTTTATCTCCTATAGGAAAATATGTCGTCGAATAACCCACTCCGTGGCATACTTGATGTCAATCTTTTGACTAGCCTGAGCTACTCTGATTCGCTTAGAAACCTGAAGAATGTCTTCAGATCTGAACACATTGCCTATTTTTTTGGAGCTGATCTTCCTGTTGAACCGACATTTGATGCCCTTGAGACATAGATGATAGCTAATGATAAAAGGAAGAAGGACAATGTGAAAAGAGTAGTAAAAGGTGACTGTTTCTACTGTAAGTAGAATGGTTACTGGAAGAGGAACTGCAAAGAGTTCTTCAACGATAAAACTCATGGAAAGGTGAAGCTGTCTGAAGCTTCATATATCTATATGATAGATATCAACTTGTTAGTTAGAAATTCCACATCTTGGGTATTAAGTACCGGATGTACTTCTCATATTTACCATTATGTGCAGATGTTGACAAGTAAGCACAAGCTGAGAAAAGACGAGGTGGAACTGAGACTAGGAAACGGCACAAAAGTTGCGGCAGTTGCTGTTGGGACAGTAAACCTCAGACGTCTATCGAGAGACGTCTTTCAGTCTAAAATCACCGTAAATTAAAATTAATGATAGCAAAATCAGAAATTTAAAACTAAGAATTTTATTTTCGTTAATTTTTAAATTGGCCATCTTAAAATTGCGATTTTAAGGCATTTCAAGATGCACCAAATAAACCCTAAATTTGTGACTTTTTAAAAAAAATCATATTTTAAGATGCATTTGTCATGGCTGTGTGTAAATGTGTTACATATAGAGGTTTTCTAAAAATAATTTTAACACTTACAATAAATGACACATTCTTTATCTAGATTTTAGGATCATCACACCACTCATCTTACCTCGCACAACTAAAGCATGCTTAATTGGAATAACCTTTAAAAACCTTATAATTCTAAAAATTCATAATGTAATCATAATCTACTTACGTACATTTTTTGAAAGCATATATATTTTTTAAAAAACTAAAGTCACTTTTATATTAATTATTCTTAAAACTAATATTATATTTTAAAATTACTTTATATACATTAAAAAAATAACTTTTTCCCCAAAACTTTTAAATTTCATGCTGGCTGCAAAATTTTTCGTGGACTCCCGAATCCCGGCTCGGTGACATAATTGCCCACTGCAAGCGCGGAAATGTGCGAATCGCAAGCCCCAACCCCACCCATATCCTCCGCTCCCGCCTCTGACCTTGCCCCTGCTGCTGCAGCGGCGGTGGAAGCGACCGCGGCAGCAGCACCCCGCCGGTGCCCAGGCGAGCTCGCCGCCGCCGCTTCCCCGCCTCCCATGGCTTCTCCCCTATCCTTCTCCCTCCGCCACTTCCCCGCCGTTGCCCTCCTCCCTCCCCACCACTGCTACCATCTTCTTCGCCTCTCCAGGCTACCCACCGCCAGGCCGAGGCGGCCCACCATCACCGCCACCCCCGTGCGCGCCAGCAAGGGCGACGGGGGCGAGCCCGCCGTCGACCCGCCGGACCGCCTTCTCTCCGCCGCTTGCTACCTCTACCCCTTCCTCGACGGCGTCCAGTACGGCAAGTACGTGGTGACCCAGTTTCCGGCCTTCCAGGCGCTGCTGGAGCCCCTGGTCCCCGCCATCCGCCTCTTCCGGTCCTTCCCCCTCAACGGGGTACTCATCTTCTTCGCACTCTACTTCGCCGTGGTGCGCAACCCGGGCGCCTTCAGCCGCTATGTCCGCTTCAACACGATGCAGGCCATCGTGCTCGACGTGCTTCTCATCTTACCCGACCTGATCGAGCGCAGCTTCTCCCCCCGCGAAGGGGTGGGGCTCGACCTCCTCATGAGCCTGGACAGCACCGTCTTCCTCTTCCTGCTCGTCTCCCTCGTCTATGGTTCGACTTCCTGCTTGCTGGGGCAGGTGCCGCGGCTGCCCATCGTTGCCGAGGCCGCGGAAAGGCAGGTCATGTGAAGATCGATCTCCGTGAGTTCTTCTGCGGCCCTTCTTTTTCTGATACCATACGGACCTGCTCCTCTGTTGGTTCATAATTTCTAGGTTTTCGAGTAATTGCGTTGTGCAGTAAGGCTTCTTGAATGGTTTGTTTGGGTGGGGGATTTGAGCAAACAGGCGGCAGTCTGCTTGATGCTGCTGCTTGTTGTGGGGAGTTGATATTAGGGTTCTCTGAAGGGTTGGGAGGATGGTTCTACAGCCGGAGTTCAAGAATTGTATTTTATGTTGGCTTTCTGTGCCCATTTGAATCCAAAAGTTTACTGATGGTTCAGGGAACTCAGCATTTTCTAGTGGGATCTATGGTAGAAAAAGACATTTGTGTTTTACAGTTTACATTGTATGGAAGATAAGAGCATATTATTGATTTGAATGGATATAGTAGACAATATTAGCTGTGGAGCTTCATCTTTAATTTTTATGGCTGATTAGGGGAAAGGTTGAAAGTTATTATTCTAGGCCGTGTTTGGGCAGCTTCCAATGGGAAGCACTTTTGTGCTTCGGTTCAATTATCTTGAAGAAAAAATCTACATTGGCAGCTATAGAAGGGAAGCATAACCCCCCGACCATAGTAGTCTGTGGAGAAGTAGAAAACATACATTCCAGCAATATGATCAGCTAGCTGATTGGCCTCGCAGTAATCATGAGATGCAGTCCATGAACAAAGGCATTAAGGCTTAAGCACATGAAGATTGTTTCCTACAAGGTTTTCCGCATCAAGGACCATCTCCATTTGCTTTGTACTCATGAATGACAACTGATCTGATCAATAAGGAGGGCTTGATCAGATATGATCAGTAAGGAGGGATCAGGATCAGCTGGGCCTGATCTGATCTGGATTGAGATTGGGATTGGCCAGCATGGGCGACCAATGGTAGGTCACTTCTATCTGATGAAGCTGATCAGCATTTTTTTTCTTTTTTAAGTAAAGGAGGGATTGCTTTTCCCCCTTTGAATAGGATTGGCATTGGCAGATCCTGATATGAATTGATTGATTCAGATGGGGATCAGCCAACTCTGCAAAACATGGTTCGGCCTTCAGATTTCTGGTATTGGAATGGTCTGCATTGAGTATTTTCCACTCTAGTTTCCTGGACCTTAAAGGCAATTGATGAAGGATTCATCAAAGTTTGATTTAATATCTGAATTAGTGTGTGCATGTATTGTGGGGAACTCTCCCACTTAGCCAAAAATCCTTCTCTTCAGGTTTGAATGACATAAAAATTAAAAAGGTTCCGTTGCTACCGCCGAAGTCAACATAATTGGAGGGAACCAATTTTGTTTGCATGCAATCTCATTTCTGCCTGTCCGTAAGTTCCTTGTAGAAGATCACGCTTTTGGTTCTTGTTCTATTCTGTCTTGTGGATATTTGCTGAAAACTTTATCGGAGAGAATGATCCGTTTTGAGCATAGTGCACTTATGTTGTTTAAGTTTATGGAGTTCATCTATGGATCTGGAAAGATTACCTCAGGGGAGCTTGGATGACGATTGCACTTAAAAGTGGGATTTGAAGAAGTATGGGCACAATGTTTAGTTTCACGTTGACTCTTGGCTCTCTATTGTATTTCCCTGGAAGCTCTTCTACACCTTTTGCAGTTTTGCAGTACTTCAATCTGTATCATCATTGTCCTTCCCCCCCCCCCCCCCCCCCCCCCCCCCAACACACACACACACACACTCTTCTTGTTGATATTTTTGTGTGTTTCTTTGGTTTGCTCTCAAGAAGGTGAGAGCCCAAGCTGGTTTGCTGTCATGTTTGTGAAACTGTGCAACAAAACCTACCACATCTTCCCCCCATCTTTGACATGTTAATGCTGTTAGCACAGCCCTTATGATACTTTCTTACATCCACATCTCTCATTTCACCCCAAGCTCATTGATATCGTGTACTCATGAGCTCTTTCTTCAGTTACTAATTGCAAAGAAGCTCATGCTTTTGAAGTGTGAGTATGCAGCTCAATTTGATTGACAATTTGCCCCAGGATCATGCATCTACTTATCAAACTTGGCTCCCTTTTGTTTAGTCTCTTTACAAAGTCTAGAAGAAGTTCTCGAAGTTGCTTGTTGGTTGCGTGACAGTCAGATATGCAATCAATGAAATTCTCTCTCCACGAACTGTCATAATATGAAAGTAGCTTCTGTAATAAATCTACGAGGTATGAATTCAGACTGATTTTTGGAAACACTAATCATGAGCTTAAGATGCTTCTTAATTACTGTCTCCCAAAGTTTCTCAGGGTGACTCGTAACTTTAATATCACACAAGCTATTATGTCGATACAACTGGGATCCAAAAATTGTGAACCACCTATTCTTTGAGCGTAAGCAGGTTAGAGGAATTTGCAGGTGGTGACAAACTGCTTGTGGTGGCACAGTGCACAAGGGAGATTGAACCATTGTGGATGTTGGCGAAGATCCATGCCAAGGCTGAAAAGGGGTCAAAGGTTTACATAGGCCCCTTGATAGCATAAGGTTTATGGGAAATCTAGAATTACAAAAGCCTGAAGTTGTTTGAAAATAAGCAAAAAGGAAGATGGAGCATATGTTGACTGGTGTGAAACGAGGCTGCTTGGGATTCTTGAAGGTAAACCTTTGATAGCTTACAAATGTTAGAAGACAGAATTTTATGTGCTAAGAGAAATAATACTTGCTGCACCTTTTGGTGTGGTGGTGCAATGTACCTGATGCAAACCTGTCTGATTGGCAGATCGAACAGCATGCGTGAGGTAAAGGCTTGCTGTCAGATAGTGAGTATGTTGCAACGCTGCAAAAGTGGCGATCTCAAATTCTCAACTCAGCCTACTCAGCTCAATTGGCACCTTCAGTGCTGACCTCAACTCAGCTAGGGATGTCAAATGGTCGGCGGGATCCGGAAACCCGATCTGGATCCGTAACAAGAATTGGATTCAGGTCACAAGCTATTGCTCCGAAAATGGACAATTTAGTATTCGGGTTACGTCTGAACATGGTTATTTCGGAGTGGATTTCGGACTCTCAAAAGCTTGAGCCCAGAACGCGGGGTCTCGGATCGGCCCTAGGGTTCCCTCTTGGCTCTCGTCGCATCGCGCTCCTCCTCCTGCATCTGCATCTGGTTGGTCTGCTCTGCATCTGCTTACAGCGGTGGCGTCCTCCGGTGGCAGCGGCGTTCTCCGGTGTATTTGCTCCTGGCGGCGGCGCTCTTCCTCCTCCATCATGCATCTTCTAACGGCGCAGCACTCCTCCTCCACCATGCACCTGCTCACAGCTGCGGCGCTGCTCTGCTCCTCCACCGTCCATCTTCTTGCAGCAGCGGTGCTCACCTAGGGCATCTACTTGCGAAGTTCCTCTCCCCCAGTGCATCTGCTCACAACTCTTTCTCTCTCCCAGCAGATCTGCTCACGGCACTCCTCTCCCATTTGTACATCTGCTCACAGTGCTCCTTGATGCACGCTCCTCTTCACAGGTGCTCCTCCTCAAGCTCTTTCTACATCGACGCAGTGCTCCCCCCCCCCACCCCCCCCCAAGTGCTCCTTATCCACCATCTTGAAATAGGGTTTTTGTTATGTGCAGGGTTTTTGTTTTGGGAGGGAATTTCTTATGTTTGGTTGATGATTTGATGGTTGCATATTTTTTGTTCTACATCTTAAGGGCATATCGGTCTGAAACTGCATCTGGTTGCCTTTTCGGAGAATCGTATTGGATGTTGTTGGAACAGTAAGATTGGTTTATTGTGTGCTTCATTAGTGATAGATTATTGTTTGTGACAGAAGCAATTACATAATAACACAACCACATCTGTTCACTTTTTTCTGGCTTGATGCTTATTTTTCTGTTGCACAGTGAAAATATACTTAGCTTGTGTAAGAGGTAAATTAATCTATACATAGCACAGTACATAGTAAGAGGATTTGTTCAGACTAAAATCCCAAAAATAATATTCTAAGGTATCCTCACTGCATTTCACATTCGAAGACCTGATGTAGGCATCTGAAAGACGCTGTCAAATTTTTGGTAAATCTAGGGGGAGTTTCCTAGTGTAGCTTCACATTCGAATGTTACTTAATTGAGTTGTTTAATATGTAGTTGCCCAATTTTTTCAATTTTCTTGTGGCTCCATGTGAGTCTGACTGCTTTGTAGGTCTAGTATCAATATAGATGGCCAATTTTTAGAATTTTCTTCCATTGGTTAGATGAATGTATTGGTTGATTTCTACAAGCATTTTTTTTTACAGGTAAACAACTAATTTCGATGGTTTAAATTACGATGATATGTTGTAGATCTGGAGTTAATACAAGGTGAATGTGGTCCTGCAGCTCCTAGTGTGTCCTAGTCAAAGTACTCTTGTTGTGGTACTATTGGGGTTCTGGAGGACCGTTAGACTACAAAGTCATCTTGGTCAAATCTATTGGGTCTGTCATGTTGGGGTTGGGCCTTTTACTTTCTTTATTTTTTATTTATTCTTGCTGGTTTTGTTTATTTCATTTATTCCACATCAACTTTTATATTTTAGACAATGTACGATGGAGTTAGTCTTTTAACTATAGAATGTTAATCTTCTGATAGGTGTAAGGGGCATTTTGAATTTGAAATTATGGCAAGTTCTTCAAAAAGCATTGATTTTAATGAAGAGAATGTGGAAACAAGTGTTGAATAGTCTTCTAGTGGATGTCCATACAAAGGAAAAAAATTAAAATCTAAAGTTTGGTTAGATTTTGAGAGGGTCATAAATGAGGATGGGAGTGTTATTGTCATCTGTCGATATTGTAAAAAATAGTTGGTTGGTGGTAGCTCAAATGAGACAAAACACTTGAGTAACCATACCCAACGTTGTCCTGATGCCCAAAAATAAAAAAGAAGTAGGGATGATGCAGATCAATTAACTACTGGAGTTGACGAGGAGCAGTCCAATTTTGTATTTGATAATGAGAGAAGCAGAGAAGATTTGCAAAAATGGTTATTGTACACAAGTATCTATTTTCTATTATTGAGCATGGGTTTCTCCAAATTTTTTTGAAGCATACTCAACCCAAATTCACTTTGTTATCGCGTAATACAGTGAAATCGGATTGCGTGAAGTTGTATGCCAAAGAAAAAGAGGTGTATTCATCACTTGAAAATCTCACTTGTCGAGTGAGCTTGACAACAGATATGTGGACTTCCATCGGCAAGTATAACTATTTATGTTTGACATGCTATTGTATTGATGATGATTGGAATTTGAGAAAGAAGATCCTCAATTTCGAATATGTTGAGGCTCTCTATGGATATAGAGCAATAATCAAAGTATTGATTGACAAGTTAATAGAATGGAACATTCATAAAAAAATATTTTCTATTGTACTAGATAATGCTAGTGCAAACAACAAGGCTGTTAAGATGCTCCTTAGTGACTCTACATTCAAAGAATTCTTATTTCATGATGGATTTTTGTTCCATATCACATGTAGTGCTCACATACTAAATTTGGTTGTTCAAGATGGTTGAAAGAAATTGAAAATGTTATTGTCAAGAACATGAAAGTGTGAAGTATGCGAAAGGTTCACAATTAAGGAGGGGGAATTTTATGAAAGTTGTACGACGGAAAAAAAGTTTTCAAAAGTCGTTGATCTTAGATGTGCCTACCAGATGAAATTCTACATATGCGATGTTAGATATTGCTATTGATTTTCATACTTACATTTGTATGAATCGGCTTATGTTCATACACCTTCGACAAAGAATTGAGAGAATGTTAACTTTATCTTAGAGTGTCTGATTATTGTTTATGAAGTGACAGAGAGACTTTTGGGAAGTAAATTTTCAACTGCTAATCTATTTTTCGGTGATATGTGTATAATTCATGTGTCTTTGAAGTATTAGTGTTATCATGAAGAGTCATTTATTTCTTTAATGGCTTCACAGATGCTTCTCAAATTTGAGAAATATTGGAAAAAAACGAACATATTTTTTGCAATTGCATCTATTTTAGATCCTCGATTCACGATGTTTTTGGTGAGATATTTTTTTAAAAAGATTTATGGTAATGAAGCAGAAGAGAAGGTAAAAGAAGTGAAAGCCTTTATGATGTCTATGTTGTTGGTGTGCCTACAAGATATGATATCTCATATGATAGTGGAGGTGTCAATGTTTCTTGTAAGATTAATATATCAAAGAGAATAATAAGCTCTTCCTTAAAAAATATATTGAAATCTATGTACATAGAGTTTGATCAATTTCTTCATCAATCATCGTTGGTCTCATCAGAAAAATCAGATTTGCATATTTATTTGGAAGAACTAGAGCAAAATCAGAGGATAATTTGGACATCTTAAAGTGGTGGAAGACTAACTCTTCTAAATATCTGGTGCTTTCATTAATGGCCCATGATGTGTTGGCAATTCCAATGTCTACTGGGCATCAGAATCGGCTTTTAGTACTGGGAGTAGGGTGTTAAACAAATATAAAAGTTCATTGGATCTTGCTACTGTACAAGCTTTGATATGCACTGAAAATTGGCTTCGTGACGATGTCTCTTAAATTGATACGTCAGAGGAGGATGCACTTACATTTATTTTTGCAAACAGTAAGTTACTTGATGAATACGAGGATGATATAATAGAAGTTTCTCATGAGGACACATTTGAGATATCTTCATCCTCTGATTAGGTACTTTTTCTTTATCCTCGATTCAAGTTTCTCTACTCAATTTAAGTTTTCTCTTTGTCTTTTCTTTAAGTATTGATCTATATAATCTTTGCCTTTTTAGGGTCTTGTGTATTGCATTCCTTATGACCATGAGAAAAAGTCTTATCTCTAGCCTCTGGGTTTATTAAGATAGCCAAATATCTGCCTCTTGTTTTCTTGCATACTTGCTTCATTCATGTTATAATTTGTTCCATGTTTTATTCTGAGCTTTTTCCTTCAACTGTGGATTGCCTTGGAGTCCCTTGTGCATGCCATCCTGCATGAGTCCGGCAAGAAAAGCTAAAGCCACCACCATCAAAGGTTAATTCGCTGGATGCCGTTGTGCATGTAAACCCAGTTGATAGAACCTGTGATGTCTGCTTATGATGCCGACCGTGCCTCCTCGTTCATAAATGCCTCCATCCACGTTAATTTTAATATTGTCTGGGGCTGGGGGTTTCCATTTCTGATTGTTCCTTCCTGTCTTCTGGTTGCCGGATAATATCTCACTTCCTTGGCTCTGCCAATAGTAAGTCTGGGATGTGGGACTCTACATCTGAATATTGTATCCCATCTCAGCCCTCCAAGTTCCCCATAATACTGCTATACATTTGCTTAGGAAAGCCTCGGTGTACTCAAGTCACCTCTGGAGAAGTGTTCATTGGGGTTGTGTTGGGCCCTGTGTTCAAAGTTAAGGTGTTAGATAAAATTATCCAGAGAAAATGGGTTACCTTGGGAGGTAGCTGCCTATTCAGTTTTGAGCTCCAGAGGGGGTTCATGGTGGTGGATGTTGAAGGATCATATCCTGCTGTCCAGCATTCTGTATGCTGATTTAGAGGTGAACCTGCCATCATTTCATCCTTGTAGATCTCTTTTCTTGTTTGGCATGGTATTTGATGTGGATGGATACATGTTGATGGTACTATGTAACTAACTCAGTTTTAGTTACGCAAAGCCAAGTTAGATCAGTAAGATAACAGAGGCCAAGATAAACTTTTCTGGAAAAATAGTCCCAGTGGTGAAGTTACAGTAGCTTCAGTATATCAATTTATAGCCAATGAGACCAAATGGGAAATAGAAAACAATGACTGGGACACCCTGTGGGCTGTGGAAGTAGCCAACAGAATCAACAGTCCAACTATTCCTATGAAAAATAGCCAATAAGTGCCTTCCAACCAAAGCCATGTTATTTCTTAGGGGCATCTAACAGAATGAAGATTCTGAAATATGTGATGGGAAAGGGGAACCTTTGGAGCATCCATTCTTTGAATGTTCAGGTGTGCATCAGCTGTGGGAGTTATTCACACAGTGGATAGCATGGATGAAGCAGCCATCAAAACTTAAGTGAATTGTGGAGGTGGTCTTTAGCATCCGAGATGCTAGGTTTCTCTACGTAGCATGCTTGGGAGTATACTGTTTATGGAATTGGTGGAAAGCTAGGAATGATATGTGACCGTTAGATTACAATCTAATAATAGCTGTGGTACAATCTGCTGCCAGCGATGGAAACTGGGCAGCAGATTAATGGTATATCCTATTGCAGTGAGGCTCCGGTGATAAGGATGAGCATCGTTTTCTTGAATCGAATATAACTTTTATGAGGAGAGAAAGCAAACATAAAGGCATTAAAATATTACAAAATATAGTACAATTTTATATTTTATGTCTCATAAGAGTACAGTATTTCATGTTAAGGTTTCTCTTGGAAATATTATATCAAAGCAGCATTTAAAACCTCTGAAAGAACAAGTGGGCTCTACCATCATCTTTGGTGCTGCGCACCACTGCCACGCACTCCACTTCGTGGGCACCACCTTCATACCATTTCTCACGGATACCTCCGAAATATTCTACCTTGCACTCTGCTGCCTTTCTTCTCCATCTTTGCCAAATTTATCTTGCATTCCACCTCTGTTTGAACAAAGTGTCACCATCTTAGAACACAAAATTTGACATGTTTGATCTCCTGTAATTAGAGGGTGATGTGCATCTTTATCATGCATTGTCAGCAAATCATTCTCCATCTTCCTACTGCTACCACTCATCCCATTTCTATATATTAAAGGTGAAACTTAGCATGTGGTGGTTGTCTGCATGCCATTTATTTCCGTCATTAATTCTTGTTTTAAGGGTCCAATGGTACAACGCCATTGAATGTCACTGGATGCCTGACTATTCCCATCATTTGAAATAATAACATGCTTCGGAACTGGAGGTCTCCAGGAATACAACATTAGCTATTTAAACATATACGGATAATCAAAGTCCATAATATAGAGACTAGAGAGACATCCACAGTCTAGGACTCTAGAATATTGCTCAACACATAACATAGCTCATCTTAAGAAGTCGGCCACCTTACTGTGTATAATGCTCACAGAACAAAGACAACCACTTTATAAAACAAGATGCCATACAAACTATAGGGACACATGATAGTATTCCACACCCAAAAGCCTGCTCCTATCCCCGGAACACAAACTGATAGACTCACCCATCCTTCAACTGCTTATTCTTTCTAGCCGGTACTCCACCCTTGCGGAATTCAACTCACCCTGCCTGCACCAAAAGCCCTATATAGAGAAACAGTACTTCAACATAGGATGCCTTTGGTATACTGTAAAACCTATAATTATATGCACAAAATTTTCAAAAAAATTGATCAAATGAAGTGTTTGGTGATTTGAAAATTTCAAGCAACCGAAAAACAAACTAACATCTGCAAATCTGAATCTTGTTATTCATATTATGATCCATCTTCTGAAAAATCTGCACATATAAGATTACAGCATGTTAAGGTATATACTTGATATGCCACGGCCTTTGCAACAAGTATTTGGCAGAATATACCTTAACCAATTCGGAATAAGTGAATTGGTTAGTGGAAAATTGACGAGTAGAGTGCTCATCCAGTCAACTATTTTATCTCTCATATTTCATCTAGCTTTTCGATTCTTTTAATTCAAATTATTATTGTGTATTCCCCTAGTTTTTGTCAAAACATTTCATTTGAAAAAAAGTGGACCAAAATTGGCCACTTTTCTCTGTATTGAATATAATATGTCCACCGCACTTATTATTTTGTGAATCTTGTCAACGAACAGGTCAGTGAAGGAGTGGAACGTGCTTTAACAAAGTCCAACTGACAGCAAGGTGTTTTCTTTAATTACTTCTTGAGACAGATGTTATGTATACATGATGTTGTGCATAGTTATCATTTTGGTATGCAGTAAGAACTAAATGTCCACGTTCATGGTGCAGCAGGAACGTGTTGATATTCTTGTGTTCGATCTAAAGGTGTTTAGGCCATGTATTGGTTTCACAAGGGAAGCAAATTTTTGGGGTAACAAAGAGAAAACAAGAGGCAAATTAGAATGCGTTGTTAAGTGACTCAAAGTTGCGAGGAATTTTTAAGGTTTATGGAGTTTCTTGCTGTATGATAAAGTGATGATGAGATTCATCCTTTAAAAAGCACCATGTAAACCTTCAAGCTGGTGGTGTTCTATTGGTTTCATCAATGTATGTCAGCTCCTACATGGGGGAAAATGGAAAAAATGATAGTGATTCTAGATAATGTTTTGGATTCCATAACCTGTTCTGCATACTAATTTACTAGTACTTATATGATCGCTGCCCTGGGGTTTGCCAAACTGGAAGTTCTTCACTTGTTCATTGTTGAATTTCTATTCCTTCTGGTGCATAGTTGTGTCATATCCTCTCTGATGGGGATTTTTCCTCTTCAAAATGTTCGGATGTTCTGTGAATGTCTTTGTCATGACCATATTTATATCACGTGATTGAATGCTGGGCATTGATGAGTGCACACGAATCATGCGTACCTTCAGACTATTTTATGGTAAAGCGTTGCAGATTCCATGTATACATTTTTCAGCATGAGATGACTGAGTACGCTTCTGTTGATATAAATGCATTTTTGTGCTATTAGTCTGCCTTAGCTTGACAGGGGAAAACGGCTCATTCTGGGCTTGTAAAAAGGTGCAACAGCTCAAATTCTGAGCTTGTAAGCATGTGCAAAAAGGCTCAAATTTAGGCTTGTAAACGGGTGTAAACAGCTCAAATTCTGGGTATGTAAATAGGTGCAAAACAGCTCAAATTCTGGATATGTAAACAGGAGTAAACTGCTCAAATTACAGTCTGCAAACAGGTGTAAACATTCAGATCCGAAATCCATGTTAGATCCGGATCCATCCAGTGGCTAAAACAAGTTCCACATATGAGATTTCGGATCAGATCCCAAACCCGTTTATGAAATTCGGATCCGAAATGCCTTGTGGAATTGGATCCGTGTCCAGGTCCGGATCTTATTTCGGTTCCCTCTTGACCTGACCCGAATCCGCTCCATTGACACCCCTAAACTCAGCCTACTCAGCTCAATTGGCACCTTCAGTGTCTGGTTGCCCATGGATTATTGCTACACAGCTACAAATTAGTAATTTCCTGAAGGGTAAGTCCTCCCAGGCTTGAAATATGACAAATATGGGTTTAGACATACGATTGGTGGTCTGCAAAAAATTTGCCGCTCTTTGGAATTTGGATGTTGATTCTTAACCTTAACGTTCACATAAGGGTCATAGATTTATCTAAAAATATTATCAAATTTTCTGCGAAAAAGAGTAAAATATTATCAACTACTACAAATATCGTATTTTGTGACTCACAGAGACACCGTGCTTTACGGATTTTTACTATTATATGACAGACCAAACGACTCAGGCGGTGCGTGTGCAACCAATCGGTGACGATGATGACAGTTGACAGCCATGTATTCTGGTTTGAAAATATACTGTAATCTATGATGTTCATTCCTGGGAAAAAGATAAAATTATTAAGGGTGTGTTTAGGTTTATGTAAAATATGTTCAAATGGAAGAAAGTTTTCTAAGGAAACAAATTCATAAAAAGAACGTAAACATAATTTGTTATTTGATACTTCTGAAAACATATTTTCTTGGAAAGGGACATTCAGTTTCTTTCTATAGATCTGAAAACCAGGAAAAAGAAGAGTCAACAGATTAATTTTTTTTGTAGATTAGAATTTTTTAGAGTACTAAATAAGTCATTATACTATAATTTTTTGGGAATTTTTTTCATGTAACCTATTTTACATGAAATCGAATGAATTATAAATTATGATTTTAAATTCACATCATGGTCCTCAACCCTCTTTTGGTGCCCATTCCCGTGGGCCTATATCCGTAGTCTTTTCATGTCCTATACAGTGCGTGCTTTAATACCGTCTATTGTCGTCAGATCGAGAGCGTGCACCTTGTAATGTACATTATATCTCCTGCGGGACGGCGCCGCCATCTGATCTATAAAAGGGACAGTAGTTGTGACTGCGGTGTCCTATTTGTCTGTTAAGACGAAGGAAACACATTAAAAAAAGAGAATACCTTGTTGCACGTTATGCGTTATTATGCAGTCGGTGCAACCAGGTTAAGTTTTTTTTCTCAATTTTTTTTAGGTCAGTTCATAAGTATCCTATCAGACCGTATAATTTAATCTTGAATTGGACAATCTAAAAAAAGATGAAAAAAGTAAAATCAACTTCAAATAAACAGTAAAAAGTAGTATTTGGGATAGAAATGTTTTTTATTCTTCATTTGAAGTCGATTTTTTATTTTTTATCGTTTTTCGGATCGTTCGATCCAAAATTAGATTGTACGGTCGGATAAGACATCTCTGAACTGACTTTAAAAAAAATTATTTTTTTAAAATTAAAACTACCGTCAGACGACATAATACCACTTTGCAGTACAACAAGTTATTCTCAAAAAGAAAATAGGAAGGAAAGCCATAGCCAGATGAACAGACAGGCACGTTTTGCAGTATGAGAGTTGCATCCATTACAGTTGAGAGCATGCTGCAGCCGTCCAGAGAGGATCACATTCTTTTCCTCTTCATATTCATTTACAAGGCCGTATGAGTCCAACATTTACAGGGCAACTCCGAACAATATACGCCATCAATCACATTAAACATTTAGGTTTTGCCTAATTAGACTAACTAGTTTAAACGTGCAACCTGGGTTGCTTCAGTCTTTGATCGTCGACTCGGCCAACACACCAGGATATGTGCCTATGATCCATTTCAGCACAGGTATTAATAAGATTCCTAAGAAGAAAGTTGGTTCTGTTCGAAATGAATTTTTAAGGATTTGATAGATATCCAATACTTAATGTGGTGTTTGATTGCTGTATTAGATCCTTCTATTAATATCAATTTTAATGTTACTACTAATAGTAGATGTTCGATCACACCATGTCAATTTTAATATTCATACGTTTGTAAAATATATCATCATAACAAATTTAATACAGTCTAAAGTTTTATTAAAAAGCATTATAACTAGTCTATGTAAGTCTACAGACCGTTTCCCCTCTCCTTTTCCTACATCAAACTCGTTCTTCCTTCTCCAACCATCCTCCTCCATATTCCTCCAATGTCGATTTAACATTATAGACCTAAAAAATATCAGTACCAAAAATAATACTATATCAAATCTAAAACTTCAACCAAATAGGCATTTGAGGGCATAATATAACATACCTCATCACCTCAGATACACCCCCCCCCTCCCCCCCCCCAAAAAAAAAGAAAAAATAAAAAAGAAAAAAAGGAAATACAAGGGGAGGGGATAAGAAGCTTGCAGCCATGTCAATGATATAAAAGTTCAATTTCCAGGAAAATTTACTCGCCAGTCAAGCATCTGAAGTCTGAACCTGAGTAAAACCATTTCGACTATTCACATCCAACGTTACAATCTTGCAAGATAATGATAACATGAACAAAAGTACAATAAAAAGGAAAAATGATATGTAACAAAGGCAAAAGAGACCTCTCGTGGGCGGAAGCCTAAATAGAAAAGCAGCTTCTCAGACTTTATAATAAAGAAAGCCCCTGGGAAGAGAGGGAAGAATAAAAGAATACCGCGCAATACCCTGTCCCATCAATATTGATCACAGCGACACAGGCTTGCAGCATGTACCTCAAAAGAGTTCTACAGCGTCAACATACACAGACGAAATTAAGCCCAGGGAAGAGTATTGTCCTAGCTGGTATCAGCCTTATGCCTCTTCTTAGCTTGCTCTAATTCTTCGCCATCCCGATCCTTCAAAAATGCCAGAGATGCAAATTAAATGAGACAAGATCCAAATCCAGTGAGGTTAACACATCCATCTCTCAGCACAAAATATGGGTCACAGGGTATCAGATTAAAGCAAACTTTTACCTACAAATTCTCAAGGATGGGAGAACGGTGACAATTTCCTCAAATGAACTATGAAAAACGAATTTAGTAGTTGTATTGAAAAGGATTTTCCCGGTCATCTTTCAGCATGTTTTGACTATAAACAATCAGGAGGTGAAGATGGTTGAAATGACATGGAAGCAAAATTACCGTGGCATTGGACATTGGTTTATTAAGGGCATGCCTGCCAAGATTGATCTGCACAGAGATGCTTGCTTGAGAAAGATCAACACCAGAGCTCCTCAGTGCCTGTGTTAAGGTAGTCAGTAACCTGGCACAGGAGAAAATATTCCAAAAAACACTGATATCAGCAAAATATTACCGTAACTGCATAAATTAGGGGAGAAATCAATGATAAACAAGACATACAACTCCATCAAAACAAATAACAATTGATCTATGCAGGGTCATTATAAGTATTCAACAATGTTTAGACCTTAAATTTTGCTACCTGGCACAGGTGAAAATATTCCAAAAAACACTGATATCAGCAAAAGATTACCAAAACTGTATAGATTAGGGGGGAAATCAATGATAAACAAGACATACAACTCAATCAAACAAATAACAATTGATCTATGCACGGTCGTTATAAGTATTGAACAATGTTTATACCTCAAATTTTGCTACCAGTTAAAGAGAAAAGGGGTGGATAAATTCACAAACAACAAGCATTTTCACATGGAAATGTGCGACTCTGGATTTCCACATAACATTGAATTCAACTAACACTGAAAGAACTCACTTATGCAAGCATCAAATGCTAAAAGAAAAAAAAAATCCGCTAACAAACATTAACCCACTAAGCTATCGATACTATGAGATGCCAGAATTCCCGAGGATGCCAGACCGCCTGCAGCTCATCACTCATCAAAAAGAAAGAACGATGCGACAACACTAAAGAAGGAATGCAAATAAGAAGAACCATACAAATAAGGCACTAGGAACTAAGCAGGGTTGAAGCATCTCTTAGCTGCCTAATGCTTGAAAATCCACCCACTATGATCAGATGAAACACCCTTCTAGTTGGGCATTCCCTATTACATGGCAAATAGCTCCTCGACAGACAAGTCAACTATATCCTAATGATTTAATGCAATAAAAAACAAAAAATAATTACATGATAATAAAAAAGACTCACCCTTCAGAGTACATGCTGGACAAATTAATTGTACCCTTGTCAATAGCCAGCTCTTCTTCTCCACTCAATATATCACTGCTGACACTACTCTCCATAGCACATGGTCTCGGCCACTGCGTTTGATGTCGTGTCGTGTTCTCTGAATCGGAAACCAGTCTCTGAAGTTGAGAAAATTCACTGCCTGCCCCAACAGGACATGCAATAGGAAAAGACACGGAAGCTGATTTACTGGCCAAAGCGGAGCAAACATTCTCAGATTCTCCCTGAACTTGACTGTTTGATGCAAGTGTTGAAGCACCTGGAATTGTACTTTCAGCAGGAAAAGTGAAACCTGTGGACGTAGGGCCATTTTTTGCAATATGTGATGGATTAACCATACACTCTCCAGGTGCTCGATTGATTTTCTGCTTGAAAAAGGTAGACAATATCCAAATTAAAATCTCATTGGCTGCATCATAAAAGAGAGAAAATTCCCTAATCTCATGAATGTGTACAGTTGCATTAAATTCTCATGAGATTTCTAAATGCCAAATACAGTGCATATTTCCAGAATGTATTAAAAGTGATGAATTAGACACCAGATTTAACAAATAAAGAACAAATTGACCAAGCTTCCTTAAATGATTATCTGACTCCTACGCAAAATTGAACATTCTAAAAACTTACTACTGGTTCCTCAAAAATGGCAAAATGGTATCCGATAACAGGGGTAGATAGCCACAATGCATATTTGCTAGTTATGTCAAATTTGCCAATACAAGTTATCACTCATGGACTTCGATTCACAGAGAAGCACTCACAAATGCAATCACACGATAAGCCAAAACGTATGCCAGTTCCTCTCAGTCAAACAGTGGAAAATACACCAGAATGGTTAATCACTAAAACTAAAATAATTTTAATCAAATATTAGTCTTAACTTCAAAAACTTCAAAGATTAATTGAATTGGATATTTATTAAAATAAAGATTATGCGTGAACATTAGAATGAAGAAGAACAATTTTGCATAACCAAAACCAAAATGGGATGGTGACTGATAACCTAAAATTGGTGACGCAGTTCCAACAAAATTTTCTGGAGTGGATGGTTGATTGAGTTGTTCAAGCTAGAAGTAACCTGGGGAAAATGATGCACGGATGCAGACATACTTTCTGTGAAGCCTTTTTCCTCTTTAGTAGTGATAGTTTGTTGTATCAACAGAAAATTGTAAAGAGAGGACTGGCCCTCTGAACTTTCAGTTTGTTCTGAGGATTGGAAAGGGAACTAAGAGCAGGGAACTATTATAGGTTGGCTTGATTCTTATATTGGAGAAATAAATACAGCATCTATAAGAATAAAGTGCTTGCGTTCTGTTCTGCATTATTTTGTACTTCAGGAGATTGGACGACAGAATGTGATGGCTTTCGGGAGAGCACAGAACCCCTCAAGTGTGGCATGACCTACATTTGACCTTAAGAAATAAAGGATAAGAGTAGGGTGAGGGATTGGATGAGGGTCTGTTGTAAAGAATTTATAGATACTTCCTCCTTTTTTGCTCTTTTGGAGGATACAGTGTGAATCACCATCTTGGTGTTTTGTGGGTTGAGTTTTGAGAGCTTATTGCCATCTTACTCCTACATCTTTTTACTATTTAATACAATTCAGTGGTACCATCCACTTTCCAGAAGAAAAGAAAAAGAAAATTATATTAGTGAAGAGGCTCTTATCAAATAAATATTAAGAGATGAAATCAGGAGATAGGTTATGTCAAAGGTCGTTCTTATCATTAATTAATTTTTGAGTTATTAATTAATTTCTAAGGATGGAGTTAACTAGATCCACATCATAAAACTTAAGACGGAAATCTGGTCATACTTTACAATGTATTCATAACAGAGTTCTTATACATAGGGCAAAAACATTTGAGCCAAAGAACAAATGACACGCTGGGATGTCATCAACATCTCAATCAGTAACATTTCTTGACTTGAATTTGAGATTCAGAATGCTAAAACCTTAAAGATTTTTACTCCAGTGAAATCACAGTATCTACATTTGCATTCATAGCGGCGGCGTTACACCAAATCCAACATCCAATAGCATCATCAATGTTGTGTTACACCCACGACACTGATCAAGGCAATGACTGCCATCTATTGTTTGACACCACTCAACCATTCTCAATTGTAGTCCAAATGAACATATCCTTAGAGAACTTTTTAGATGACTCCTTTTCTACTGGAATCCATCTATGAAAACACATTCCTCATTCCAACCTTTTCTCCCCCAAGAAAATGGTTGTTGTACCATCGGTTTTGTTTGTGTGTGTGTGTGTGTGTGTGTGTGAGAGAGAGAGAGAGAGAGAGAGAGAGAGAGAGAGAGAGAGGTGGATGGAGGAGAGATTCCTTGCCCACAGGTGCAGAAGCCCCAACAAAAGATAAATAAGTAGTAACTCACAGATTAACAAGAACTCTCTTCCACCTATCTACGGGAGACTTAAGAATGAATCCAGCCCAACTATACATGTATGACATGCCTTGAATACAAAGATTCTCCACATAACGTCTACTTCCTTGGAACCTATCATTGCATTCCCTCCATATGCTCCAGTGATGGCTTGGGGTATGAAAAGGAGAAGCCGACTTCTAGATGTCTTTAACTATCTGAGTCTTCAGCCTCTGAAGGTGCGCTCACATCTTCCGGATGGATAGAAAAAAGTGACTGAAAATGTGCAATCCCGCCAAAGATGACCGTACTTATCTGTTAACTATAGAGGTAGCAATTAAATGGTCTGCATCTTCTAATACCCAACCCACAGAAAGGATGTATAGGTTTCCATCTGAACATCTTTTGTTCTGTACATATTGTTCACTATTCCACATAAAATAACCTTCAGCAGTGTCTTAACTTTCCAAGCTTTACCATGCCTGTGATAGGATGACAGGTTGCCTTCAATAGAACTGTGGAGGGACACAACAGGAGAATCACCATTGGTCTGGCTCCGAGTGTAATGATCTTTGCTAAGTGGGTCAATTTTTGCATTGGATAAGGGTTGAGTTAAATGAAGGTACACTCTTCAAGCTCTCCATCTTTAAGCCTCTTCTCAAAATTGGAAGCCACTGTACACTGTTACTCTCATATTGATGACAACCAATGACTTTAGACCATTTGCGAATAGCTAGCTCTCACTGTCTTCGGAGTTTGTCCCCAATGTAAGCTTCCCACCCATTTTTCCTTCCAAAACTAAATGCTATCTCCTTTCCCACCCTCGGCCTTAATCCATCTAGCTGACTTTAGTATGTCTTTCCAAATGCAGAACATAATGTGTATATTTTTTGTCAGATGCCCATGCCCCAACTTGCAGTGATCTCTATAATGCTTAAGCGAGAATCACCCATTTCCAAAAAGTATTATCCAGAGTCATCAGCTCTCAGAGCCATTTACCATGCAGGGGCATATTCATGTGCCTAAAAATTTCACCCCTAAACCACCTTTCTTAGCAGGCCTGCAGATTTCTCCCACTTAACAAGGGATCCACCTTTAGAGCCTTAATTTGCGGTATCCCAGAGGAATCTTCTTCTGATCATATCCCTCTCCTTTTGAGCTTTGCTAGGCAAATATAACACTGAAAGATAATGTACAGGCTGTCTATAGATAAAACAGAGTTAAGAAATGGAAGGACCCACATAAAAATAAAAGAAAAAAGTACATTTCTGATTTTTGTTTAAACAAAGTTGAAAGTCAATTATTAAAAATCATAGGGACATAAATAACATTTTCCTAAAAGAAAATATTCCACCTTAATGGGTCAGAAATGTTGGGCTGTAATGGGCCATAAAAATGGTGATAATAGGCCCAGTTAACAGCCTGAATGGGCTGGAAAACACCAAGGCCTTATTGGGCTATGTGTTGGGCCCTTAACGGGCCACTGATGCGCCCATATTGGACCTAGTTAATGGACCTTCTAGAAGGCCCAAAACTGTAAACCGCCACAGCCTCTCCACCTCCTCAACAAGGATGGCAAAATCGGTATCGGTACCAATATCGAAGGGTACCAGTACCGATACGTACCGGTATCGGTATCGGCCGTATCAGCCAGTATTGGTCGGTATTGGTCCACTCAGTATGGTATCGGTACCCACTGATACCGATACGTATCTGCCGATATATAAGAGGGGGGCTGTGGGTGCTGGCTGGTCTTATGCAGCAGTAGAGAGGGAGAGAGGGGGAGGGAGAGAGATAGAGAGAGAATTTGAGGGAGAGTTAGAAGAAGTGGAGAGAGAGAGAGAGAGAGAGAGAGAGAGAGAGAGAGAAGCTGCTGCGGTGGGGTAGAAAGAAGAAGCCACAGCCAGGTCTTCTTCAACAAGAGAACCGCTGGAACTGGACCATCTCCAACCTGACCAGGGGATCTTCCTACATTAGTTTTCGTCTTCTAAAAGGTAGGGTGATACTACTTTCATGCCTTCTTTTGTTGCTGGGTTTTTGGGGTGGTTTAAGGGTGAGCAAAGATACATGAAACAAAGAAGATGCTGCTGGAATTTCTATTGAAGTTTTAATATAAGATGCATGTTTTAGCTGTCTCTCCCCATTTTAGTGTTAGCCCTAACTTACTTAATTGAAAGAACATGTTTCCTTATGATGGTTAAAGGTAGGCTAACATGAAAGAGGTGTTCAGGGCTGCACTTAAATGATGCATCTTCCATGTATTTAAGGAAACATCATGCTCCATGCATCTATTGTGGTCTTAAAGATTGAAGCACGCTAGTGTCATGGAATTTCTGTTTACGCATAGAGTTTTGATCCCATGATTAAAGAACTTAGATTTAGAAGATTGAATACTTCTTAAAGGCTTCCATTAAGATAAACTCCCATGAAAAATCAGATTTTGTGAACGATGAAAAGATGAGAACCAAGGGGTTTAGAAGGAAAGAACTCTTCCATGAAAAACCCTATGATACCACTAGTTGAAAGCTAGCAACATAAAGGGATCATCCCTTGTCAGAGACCTATCTTTAAGTAGTTAACCTAAGATTTAAAGATCTCACTTTACAAATTAAAGTTTAAACCTTTCTTTATATAATTATGTTATATGATGATTGCGCTATGAGAATGGGAAATGAGGTTGAATATCATTTTATTGGGTCATTAAAAATAGATGATGAACACGAAACCAAGAAATGTAGAACCCATAAGACACACCCTTGTGTGTGGATTTTAAATATCCTAAGACATGAACAAAAATGAGGACTTTCATTTAAGACTGTGATACTCCCAATGATGATATATTTTATTAAGATAAGAAGTGGCATCACTTCATTAAAGGGACGCCCACAAGATCTATACCTGGGATATAGGGACATTAGTTCAAGCTTCTTATGATGTGTACTGTCGGGGCACAGAGCATCCCTTTTTATTATATGATTTTAGTCCAGACTCGAAACACCTCAACCTTGAGTATACTCGTGACTTGGGCATGGACTATGTGGTTAGGAGATCGGAGATCACATACCCAGGTCAGCCTATTCTCCTACCTCATCCAGTGGAGTTCCGAAAGTCTTTTGAGACGGACAGGTGGAAGCTGAAGGGATTGTTAGTGGACAGCCGGCTCAGTCAACGTACAATTGCTAGTGAGTGGTCATCCCCACCACTTCGGTGTTAAGGATGAGTCACCAGTCGGCAGATGTCCGACCATGAAAAGATTAATCTATTATTAAAGAAAGAAAACAGAAAATATGTGACTTACTCTTGAAACCCTATGAACTATGACTCCTATTAAATTACTTTTCAGTTCTTCTTATATTAATTATTACCATTAAATTGTATTTACCATTTATCATAGAAGAAAAGATGCATGGAAGGTTAAAGAATAAAAATGATATATTAATTTAGTATTTATGTTAATACTTCTGTCTCGAAGGTTTCACCATCATTAGTGTATCATATTAAATTGCATGTACCATTGAGATACATTTCAAAGAAAAAGCACATGCATCTACATGAAAATTTAAGAGAAGCATTTCTTTTAAAGATGAGAGAATTAGGGTGGTGAGCTACAGATGACAGTAGTGATGTAAATAACCCCTCCTAAGACCTCAATTTCAAAGTCTCATAAAATTATAAAACATGTTTTTCAGAAATAGAAGCAAAAGATATAGCATAAATTCAAGTAAAATCTTTCAGGTATGGCCAGTTACTTTATTTCCTTGGGGTATGAATTTAGTTTTTCTTATTTTACTGTCATACGATGGACATGATCATCCCCTTGAGAGTTTTTACATTGCCATATCTTATTATTTTAATTTGGAATTGTGCACGACTAGAGATTTGTTTATGGGGACCGTTACAAGAAATGTAATCCTCCCCCCAAGAGATAGATATCTAGGCTCCCACAATGCCAGAATGTCTAGGCTCCCACAATGCCAGCTTCTTTTCATTCTAAGAATCAACATGTACCAGTTTGATTCATCTTTTCGTAGTGAAGAGGCAGTCCCGACTTGAAGCTTTTCTACCTTACGCCCTCATAATTGCTGTACATACATTTATTTGGTATCTCCATATTAAGCCCTCAAAGAGCTCTTGTCAAAGTTAATTTTGGGTTCTAGTACATTACTCAAAACTTCTAAAAAATAAAGATCAGATATCTAAGTTGCTCAAAGTTATCCTCTAGGAATATCCGAGTGTCATCCCCATACTGTAAGTGTGAGAAAGAGATTGGTAATTTTTAGAGTGGACGCCATGCAGCCGTGCCTGTTCTTACAAGATTTTATACATTCAGCTTAAAATATTTCCTATTACATTCCAAAAAATGGCTTCATCATGCATTTCAAACAACACCTAAATAAGGGGACTACCCTTGGCAGTGAATGAAGGTTTTTCTGTTATTCCCTATGACAAGCTATTTTGCTAGGTTCCATTTTACTCACCTTCATGACATCATAGACTTTAAGAGTATGGTCTATTATTACAGGCTCCTTCAAACCTAAGTGCACATGCCATGCTTTTAATGCAGGAGGTACAAAAAGTACAAACACAGACACAGACACACAGACGCGCGCGCATTGGAGAAACGTTCTTGTCCACAGAGCATAATAGAAAAGGTCTAAATGGGAGGAAAACATGAAAAAGGAAACATAGGAACATATACCCATGTCTCCCACAGACAAAACAGTGGATGCACCAAATTGCAGGTTACTCTGCCACCAATCTTAAAATTCTCACTCTCTAGGTAATCATCCCACTTAGGCCTAATACATGACAAAAAGTACTTAATTTATAGTGGATGACACCCATGAGATATTAAAGTGATCAATTTGCAGAGACAGTGGCATATATGATATGATTACAACTAGAATATTGAAGTATCATGTGCATGCATGAAAATGTCACATCATTATCAACCAAATCCAAACATCAGGGTTTGGAAATGGATACCATTCAACTCTATCCTATACCATATGCATGTTCAATGTGCCTAATTTCATATCTTTCTTCATCAACTCCACCAAGTCCTTGCAAATTTAATCTACCATTTTATGACACAAGAATGGAGACCTTATTTCGAGTATAAAGATGACACATGTAAAGGTCACATGTAAATTTGTACACGTGCGTGGATATTCATTGAGGGAAGATGCAAATCACAAAATCCATTACCCATGGTGTCAACTTTGCATTGTCCTGGTTCCACCCTGGATACAAAGAGTCGTACTTGTGTACCTTCTCTTGTAAAAATTGGACATATTCAATGGCCTGGAAAGAAATTCATAACTTAGCAAGAAACAATTTAAAGTTTATACAAGTAGAACTTGGAAGTACAGCAATTATTCCAAGTTCAGTAAGTGATACCTCTAAAAGGAGGGATGCTTTATCTCTTTTCTGATCACTTTGTGGTATGAGGTCTCTCAAAATCCTAAATCTGCAAGATATAGTTGCATGAATTTTCCTATAGAACACCATATTATAGGAGAAATGGCATCCAATTTTGTATACAAATGCCACCAAAGGACAACAGTATAAGAAATCAGCTTTGACAAAGATGCAGATGATAGGTCTATGCAATACATATGGACCCAAATAAAACAACTACAAGCTAGTAACTATTGGAAAGTGCAAAAAAAAAAAAAAATCACCCTAGTAACTTTTGGAGAGTTTATGATGAAATTAATAAGCTAGTAATCTAAAAATGAGGCCTATGTCCTGCTAGTCTCTTAAGAAACAGAAGCACTTGTAGACCGGTAAAATGAAATGCCTAAGGGTCCATATTACCTTTGGCAAATACTTTCACAAAAAGCCTGACTTCAGTCATAACATACATTTCATAACATTTCATTAATGGAGAAAAAAAAGTGTAACTACGGATGTTAGAGTTTAAAAAGAGGCAATGGATGTAAGGGCAAACAAGAGGTTTTGGTGGCTCACAGGAACTTCTTACTTCTGCTGTTACCAATAGTAAGTGATATAATTTAATATAAAAACTAGAATTTTCCAATACAAATAAAAAGTATCACACTTTTCTTTCAAAAGAATTATGGTTTCCTCATTCATATGCCACTGATGCTGTGTCCTGATATCTAAGAAATTTATGACTCGATCAAATCATTGGATTCATGTTTGTATAATGACCTTGTGAGCTTTCTGATGGGGACCTTCTTACATGTTTATTACTATTTTTTTTTTTTTTTTGGGATATGGTGGCTCAGTTGGCTGCACATGTACACATACATAGGAGACCAAGGTACGAATCTAGGCATTGCCCAATATTTCCTCTTCATAGGGAGATAATTCCACACAACACCAACAATTCCGCCTAATTAGGTGACAATTTTAGGCCCAAGACAATATCTGAGAGAGTAGTCCTATGGACCAAAGGAAATAATCCCACGACACACCTTGGCAGTGCAATAGGGGAAGTTTTTAGGCTCCCAACACACTTGAAACCAAGACCTCCTAAAGGAAGGTCAAGGGGTGAAGCCAACCAAGCCATTCAATAAATTAAATCATGATGTGTAAAATAAAGGTAAGTTACTTACCTTGTTGTCTTGACTGGTATTGATAAATTAAGTATCGTGGCAACTACCTAAACACAGTCTACCTGCCCAGCCCTACGTTCAAGTTTGATTAGGGCAGCTCACATGTTCCATTTCATATACTCAAATCATCTTGCATAAAGGACAAAATAGGGCATGACACTAGCAAGACTGAAATTTAGGCACAGCCGTAAGAGTAGATGAGATTAAGACATAAAGAAATGCATTTTGAGAAAGTGCTGTCTTGTCCATAACCTCCAGCTTTAAAGCTTTATCAGTTGGTGGCAGACCGCACGACTCTTGTCAATTGTCACAAACACGATCCTGATGTGTAATGCCAACTAAAAATAGAACTCCTCCCAAATGTTAACAGAAGGAAAGGAAGAAGCTTGATGGGTACACCGTACATGCAATGCATAGGGTGAAGTGAAAGGTAAGGAAGCAAAAAAAGGTCAAAAATTAAGAGGAAGACAGCTCGCCTGTCGTTAATTTTGCTCCTCCGGCGTTGCTCAGTCTCTGAATGCTTCGAACGTGGCGTGGAGGCCCTCTGATCGTTGCAATTCTTGTTGTTCCTGTCACCATCTACCTTCACTGTCAATTCTGCAATTAGCCACAACACACAACTAAACGAACGGATAGATATTACCAGAAATCAGACAAAATCCATAAGCGAAGAAAGAATAAACAAGCTGGGAATTTTGAATTTCGAAGAAAGACATTTTATCACCAAAAGGATTACTTTTTTACAAAATAATATTTTTTTAACAAGTCTACAGAATTAGGTAATTAAAGTCCATCATATGTTAAGAAAGAAGTAAATAAAATGAGACAACGTAACCAAAAATGCGAAAGCCGTTTTATCACCAAAGAAATATTAACTTTTTAACAAAATTTATAGAACCAATTATTAAAGTCAATCTTACGTGAATTAATAAAACAGACGTAACCAAAAAATGCGACGGCCAAACATGTCGAATTAAAAAAACAGACGTAACCAAAAATACAACAGGGTAGATTTGAGCGTAAAAACACATTACTACTGCAGAAAAACATCTATTGCCACTCCACCGGAATCCGGCAAACAAGCATAGCTGCGTGCCCGCCGGCAGGAAGGTATGCGAGGGCGAACCTTTGCGAGGAGACGTCCCCTGCTTCCCAACAAGCTCCTCCTCGTCATCGTCGTCGTCCTCGTCGGCGATCCCCCTGCTGGACTTCGACCCCGACGCCATGGCCGGGCGCGTGTCCCGCGGCAGCTGCTGCCTGCCCCGACGCCAAAACAAGCTCCCCAGTCGTCAGCAAATAACCATGTCCTCCAAACCGGGAACCAAGAGGGAGGGGAAAGGGCGAACCGTACCTAGAGGAAGAGACGCAAGGAGAGCTGCCGTTGCTGCCGCCGCGAATGGCGGGGAGAGGAGACGGGGACGGCCACTGCTGCTGCTGCTGTTGCTGCTGGCGGTGATGTGGCTGCTGCTGTGGCCCTGCAGGTGCGACGCAGTGAGAACAAAATAGAAGGACCAGTGTAATTGGGAGCAACGCGGGTGGGCGCGGGCGCCGAGAAGGCGTACGGGTCGACAGCCCGGACTTGAAAGGGGAAGGTTTAAATGGGGTTTGTGGAAGGGGTTTTCAGTTCCGAGTCGACGACGCTGGCTTTTTCACATGGGCAGGCTGGCTCGTGCTTTAAAGGGAACAGAGAGCGCCCGGGCCCCCTCTCGGAGAGGAGCTTCGTGGTCACGTGGGTTTCATGTGACCGGTCATGTGACATTCGTCCGTTTCAATTAAATTTGCTCATCCAGTATTTCTCAGGGTGGGGTTTTCATATAGGCCCCGGTCGAGTCGAACTTTGGTCCGTATTCATTTGTGGCGTGCCACAATTTCTACCACCTCTGTCAATTTTGTAACAAATAATTAAATAATTTTTCATTCTACAAATAAGTGATATTATGGGACAAATTTCGATCAAAACTGATTGAGTTTGACCTAGCTGTCATTGTACGCCTCTGAATAAGGCCCTTTTTAAGCGCCAGTCGGATTGTTTATTCCCTCTATTCAAAATAAATCATTGTAATTAGTAAAAAAATATTAATATTATTTCAAAATAAATAATTTTAATATTTTTATTTGAATTACTTATTCTTCTTTTTTCGATATAAGTCTTTTATTTCAATAAAGCCATTCTCATCCAGTACAAGTAATCCGTGCAATTGAAACAGAATAAAAAGAATAAGAAGAGACAAGCCATCTTATTTTCTTTTATTTTGTAATCAAATCAACAGTAAAAGTATGGAGATTAGATGGTTGCAATTCTATTCATTGTAGCAAAATTATAAAGACTAGAACGTGAGTAACATGAAAAAGGTGTGAATTGGAGGGGATGCATTGGCTTGTAGTTAACTAATATCAATTCAAATTTACTAAAAGGTTGAGTCTAATTTAAATTAAATTTGTCTTAAAAATATAACGAGGTTCAAGTTAAATTCCACACGGTCAATTCCGATATATTATGTGGAACTAACTTGAATGCATTTATATATGACTGCTTGCTTGAGATAGTTAAACTAAAATGTCTAGGATTTGTTGATATAAATCGTAAGAATTATCTAAAAGACTATAGAAAAGGTCAGACTCGAAGTTATAAAGGGAGGCCAAGATATACGTTCCGGTGGCCAGTATACTAGATAAGAGTAGCGGAATATATATAGTTCCAACAACTCCACAAGTAGTTCTTTTAATTATTTTGGCGCGTGTCACGTGGCGCTTAAACTAAATTGGCTTCAGCAGATGGTTCGGTTAAACTCATTTCTGTTGGCCCAAATTAAAACGCAAACTGAACTAGCCCCAACTGAATGGACTTAAATAATTAAATTTGAATTAAGTTATGTTAGATTTATTTTTAATAGCGCGCAGTGGAGGAGATGTTTGGGTTGGGGGGGTGCGGCGCGAATGCGTAAGGCAGCATGCTAAACCAGAGAATGAATATTTTTTTGCTGATAAAATAGTCAACAATACCAAAATATATTGTCACTACTTAGACTACACAATTCAATCAGAATTACTATATCCTCAATTAAAAGGGTATAAATTAATGCAGAACTTCTGTATCTTAAAACAGGTGTAGGTGTTTCAGACTTATATATATTCCTGAAAAAGATACCTAAAGACCAGCACGTCTCCATCAGGCGTGCGAGATTTGCAAAATAATTAACCTTTAAACATATTTTAAAAACTTCGGTTTAACACATTCTGAAAGGAGAACTCTATGGCTTGAAATATATACTATCGAATTTTGTATAAAAAACACAAGACCAACGAATGGATCATGTTAGAGTAAGCATGGCAATAAATCAACTATGGTTTTCAAGTATTCATCTTAAATAACAAAGCATTTGCTCTTTATTTTCTCAGGCAATATGAATTAACATGTGCCCATTGAATGCTTCTGAATAAAGTGTTACTATATTGGCAAATGTACTACATTGAACGGGAAACTATTGATACAATCTCATTTGCTCTACTGTATTACTCGGTTTACAGAGGTTCATAAAAAAGTTACATACTTCTATTTCTTATAACTTCGCTTAGAAGCGTTTCTTGTTACTTTTGAATTATACATTTCTTGAGTTAATTTTTTATTTTTTTATAAATTTTATTAAATATTTAAATATTTTTATCTCAATAGAATATCTTCTCTACTCTTTGATCTATGTTCCAGCACACCTTTACTTACATGGTTATCAAATGATTATTTTTGATAACCTATGTGAGTAAGAATATACGAAAATATAAGTAAATAGGTGCAAAAGATGTCGTGAAGTTCACTTCTTATTGACACTACTTCGCTAGAATTAGCTTTAATCGAAGTCATACTATTTACATTCACTTTTTCTTCGTTATTGTCAAGATAGATGTAAAAAGTATACTTTATGAAAAGGTTGAAATGAGGTTCGCAGTTTTTAAATATATATTTGTAAAAAGGAGTTTTTTTTGTTTTGAGCGACAAAGGAAAACCCTAGAAACAACTGGGGAGTTTCTTTCCTCTTACCTCTTGCAGCGATTACTCGCGCGTCGCCGGGAAGAGCCGACTGCTCCCACAGAGCGAAGGCGCCCGCCGCGTACGAGTCGCTGCGGCTCGCGTTGCCGCTCCAGCCTGGAATCTCGGCGCACGCGGCCACCCTGCTGGGCTCCCTCCTGTCGGCGCCGCTCGCAGGCGGGGACGGCAGCGCGCACGTGAACCAGTCTGGCTTCGACACCACGGGCCGCGCGGGGGCGTTATAGCACATCACGTGGCCGACGCCGTACGTGCAGAACCCGCCGGGCCGCACGGCCTCCACCGGGGGAGCCACCTTCTCGGTTGCCGCTTCGGGCGCCGCGGACAACTTGATGGCGACCCCGGCCGGGGGCTTGTGATCGCCTGGCCCCCGCGCGCCGCCGCCACCGCTCGTCTCCGCACGCTCGATCGGTTGCAGGAAGTCGTGCGTTCTGAGTAAAGAGCCTGCCAGAACAAACAAACAAACAAAATTAAAAATTAAAGAGATAGTTTATTAAAATTTCGATCCAATGTAATTTTAAATGTGTGGAGGCGGCGTAATGCTATGTTTTCTAGCAATATTGGAGGGACTTGGGAGCCGGAGGCCCATCTAGCGCCGGGACCACCGCGTGCCTCTCGGGAAGGCCGGCAGGGGGCGGCCCGGTGGCAGGTGGTGGGGGACCTCGACGTAGATCAAATTCCTTATCCGGAGGCCGCTTAAGATAGTAATGGTAGTGGTGATATAGTGCAAAAATATAACGTTATTCTGAGAAACACCACCTCACTTGACGAAAGATGAGAAGGAAAGGAAGAGATTAATTAGCTAGAAAGTAGAAAGGAAATGGGAAGGGGAAGGTGGTGTGGAACACCAGTCGCACATGGCAGACGCACATGTACTGTAATTAGGGTTTAACCGGTTGCCAGATCAATATTGGTGAACCTGCTTAATTATAGGAAAAACACTTCCTGCGAACGTGATGGCATTATATTTTCTGAAACGGCCGAACAATCATATCGATCGATCGAGCAGCCATGGATTCTTGTGTACCTTGCGGCGGAGGCTTTGATTCCTGGGAAGTCGAATCCTTGTAGAGCGAGAGGAAATCGTGGGTGATCGCCTTTTTACCTGTTGCCAATTAAGCGCTACATGACGATCATTTCAATTACGCAAGGAAAAATAATTTAATACTGCTTTCGCATCATGCTCTAGAGGAACAGATGAAAAACGAAAATCCTCATCTGAAGTTATATGTATATGTACCTTGGAGCTCCATCGAGAGATATAGCGTGTTTCTTCTACTTTCCTCCAGTCTCTACTACTTCTCGGTGTGCATGGCCCCTCGGAATCCCACGTTCCAAGAGTACAAAAATGGCAATAGAAGTGAAAGAATTCAACAAAACAGTTTCTTTTCGCGAGATAATATTGCTGCAACAGATCAAGCTAGCACGCCGTCCTCGTCTCCCTCACAGCGGGATAGATCCCCTACCTGTACCACCCTGATTATAGATATTGAAACCAGCGGGCTCGATCAGAATCCGATTCCGTCGCAGGTAGAACTCCGAACGGGACGAAAAATTGTACTAACCTATCACGAAGGCGAAGAAATTGAAGGAAAAGCTGTGCTCTACTTCTACTGAATTGTACTATCAAGAAGGAGGAGGAGGAGGAGGAGGAGATCCAGAAGGAAGAAGAAGCATACGCAGAGCAAAGGAGAGCCAGATGAGGCGACGCGAGGAGACGATGAACTGAGATCTACGCGTTGTGCCCCCGCTTCTCTCTTCTCCCGAATGCACCTGCTTTTTCTCTCTTTATAGCTCTCTCTTTCGCAGTGCGGGGAAAGGAAGAGGAGGTGAGGAAAAGGTCGGCGGCTCGGCGGGGCCTCGCCCGCTACCCTGGATTCCTGATGCGACGCCAGCTTATGTGATGCTTATTAAATTTGTTCTAGTCCCGGTTTCTTTTAAATGATAAGCCTCGGCCGCCTCTCCTCTCCCTTCCACTGGAGGGTAGCGCCGCGCCGCTGTAACGCCGTTGGGAAACGAGTAAACGTCAGCGCTCTCCTCCCAGTCCCGGATAAGTTTTTCTCTTGAGCCACGTGGCTCACGGCGCAACATCTGATCCAAGTTGGATCGCCCCGAGGTCTAATGATCATGCGGCTAAGGAGTGGGCCTTTAGCTACTGTGAGGGTGTGGCCGAGCGGCGTCACCTGGGGTACGGACAAAAGTTGACCGCGGTTGCTGGCAGGGGCAGGGCGTGGCCGTTGACAAGAAGGCGCCGCGCTGCTGTTAAAACAGAGGTGATTAGTGCTAATCCCGATTAAGAAGAGATGGCCCACGCCTTCTGCAAAAGCGGATACAGATCACGGGTTAAAATGGTATGGTGGGGTGCTGCCGCCGCGGAGGGAAGGTCACGTGCTGGGCGCGGAGGGGTCCTACGGCGGCTCGAGCGGTCGAAAGTTTTGGTGCGGGGCCCGCCCACACACGTGACCGAAAATTGCGGGATCCCCGCCGATCGGTCATGTGCGCGAGATTCCCCGCCCACTCCGCCTCGCCGCTCCCTCCACCTAAGCTCTGGTTTGCGCGGGGTTTCGCCACCATGTGCCCGCCCGCGGCACTCTATTTCCTTTGTCACCTTTCTAACCTAATGCGGTCTCCATGTAGACATGAATGAACCATACATATCCTCTGCACTAGCGTGGCTGCAGCGAGATAATATGAATTTACATGATGGTTCATTATTGATAAAGTGTTGGATAATTATCCGAGCTTGAGACAATTTCATTCGTAAATGAGTATGGTATATAGGTAATGCAGTCGAGTGTCTCACGGATTAGAGAAAAAAGAGAGCAGAAGGGGTCGACACACCCTCAAACTGACTGCTTGCACAGACAGCACAAATGTCATTGGGTCTCTAGGTGTGGTCTTGTCCTTTCGACACTCAAGTTAACATCCAAGTGATAGATAACTAGAAGTAGGAGAGAGAAAAGATACTAGAGCTTACCTTGATTAGACCTATTTGATCTAGTTTTATTGAAAGGAGATAAATGAGATCTCTTTAAATTTTTCGATGTTAGACTATTTCCTTGGGTGCCTTCCTCTCTTTATTACTCTAGTGTGCGGTGTTGGACGACTGTCTCTCTTCTTACCCATGTCCATTATTACGTCCGGGGTAATTGCTAATGGGCCGAGCATATGAGGGAGAATTTCTCTCATCAATAGGCAATAGCAAACATGCGATGTAAGGATATATGGAATATGACCCATCTTGTGGATGTGAAGTATATTGTAGAATAAAACAAACATAACCTATGAAATCTTTTGGACAGTTGTGAGTGGTTTTCTTGACTACTTGGCGAGGTTACTATGGTGAAGCAGCCGATCTATCTCAATTTTCTAAAGCACGATGGTCACATGCACAGTCGGAGAAAGAAAACACAGGCGAAGCAAAGACTAACAAGAGAACATGGGTGTCCCCCATCCCCGTGTTCACAGGGGTTGGCATTGGCCAAGGATGGGTCTCTTTCGTCGTGGGTCCTTGCTTTAGCTTTGGATATACGGTTGCAACTTCTTGAGGGGGAGGTTGTGGTAGGCAAGGGAAATGGACGTGATGTCATTTTAAGGCCTGTTCCTAACAGGGTACTTGGGACAACGATTACGTCGTACAATCTACTCAAATATTGTAATATAAAGCAAATAAACTATTACAGCGTTTACATGACAATAAGTATTTAATTGTCTCAAGTCTAGATAAAAGATGAGACTTGTGGTAGGTGACATTTAACGTAAGAATCTTATTACATTTTTTGATATAGATTCTATTAAAATTAACATTAGGACGTCTTCTATTTACGACGTGCTGCACCGGAGTCCGATGTAATAAGAAATAGACAAGAATGAAAGGAGTTATCTGCAAGCGACGCACCACATTGGTGTTTGGATGTGGTGTTAAATGACCAAGGATTCTTACATCATGAACGGAAGTGGGTAACGAAACTAATCTATAGAACCGAATATAGAATAAGACATAGGACAAATTTAGATAATAATAGACATTACTATAGAAAGAATTCTAAGAAAGAATGGGTTGAAAGAAAGATCAGAACAAGCATTTGGAATATCGAGTCTCTTACAGAAAAATTAATAGAATTTACTGACATCATAAAGAGAAGAAAAGTCAATATTACTTGTATTCAAGAGATTAAATAAGTAGAAAATAAAAGTAAGAAATTAAGAAATACAGACTACGAATTATGATATACGGGAAAAAAGAGAAATAAGAATGTGATATGCATTATTATTGACAAGATTTTGAATGATGCAGTGGTAGCAGTAAGGAGAGTAAAAGATAAGATTATTTTAATATAATTAATCATAGAGGGAGATGCGATTAATATAGTTAGTGCCTATGTTATACAAGTTATATTAGATAACGAAAGTAAACAGACATTTTGGGAAGATGTGGATGACCTTATGCAGAGAATATCTATATTGGTGGAGATCTCAATGGGCATATAGGAAGTAAAGCCAGTGTTACGAGAATGATCTCAATAGACGCGCCACGTTAGCATTCGGATGTGGTGTTAAATGATTAAGAGTTCTCACATCATGAATTTATGTGGGTAAAGAAGTTAGTCTATAGAACCGAAAAAATAAGACACAAGATAAATTTAAAAAATAATAGACGTTATTACAGAAATAATTTCAAAAGAACGGGTTGAGAGGAGGATCAGAGTGAGTACTTAGAATATCGAGTCTCTTACAGAAAAGTTGATAGAACTTGTTGACACCGTAGATAAAAGAAAAGTCAATATTATTTACATTTAAAAGATTAAATAAGTAAGAGAGAAAAGTAAAGAATTAAGAAATATAGACTACAAATTGTGATAGATGAAAAAAGAGAGAAATAAGAATGTGATAGGTATTATTATTGATAAAATTTTGAATGATGCAGTGGTAGCAGTAAGGAGAGTAGGAGATATGATTATCTAAGTATAATTAAATATAAAGGAAGATGCGATTAATGTAGTTAGTGCCTATACTCCACAAGTTGAATTAGATAATGAGAATAAATGGAGGTTTTGAGAGGATATAAATGATCTCATGTAGAATATACTAAATGAAGAGAATATCTTTTTTGGTAGAGATCTCAATGAACATGTAAAAAGTGAACGTTAAGATTATGAAAAGGTTCATAGAAGTTTTGATTTTGAGATTAGAAACGAAGAAGAGAAAAGCATCATCGATTTTATTATAACCTACGACCTTATTACTAATAAATACCTACTTTAAAAAAGAAATCTCATTTAATAACCTTTAAAAGTGGGCAAAATAGAAGTCAAATTGACTTCCTTCTCACAAAGAAGATAAATTATTCCTGAAGAAGTCTTAACAAGTCAATATAAGTTAGTCATCTTAGATATTAAGATTAATAAGTGGTAAGGTACGTTTAGAAGGAAAGTTGCAGTTAGAATTAGATGGTAAAAATTAAAAAAGATAAAACAAGTGATGTTTAAGAATGAACTTTTCAAAATGAGAGATTAAAAGTTAGATATAGAGGTCAATATTATGTGGATAGATATAGTCTCATAGATTATAAAAGTAGCTGAAAAAACACTTTGAGAGTCTAAAGGATATTGCCCACCCACAAAAGAGAGGCGATAGTAGAATGAAGAGGTACAAATAGTGGTAAAGAGTAAAAGAAAATAGTATAAGAAAATGTCAAAGTGTGATAATGAAGTTTATGAATAATATACGATAGAAAAAAAGAAAGTAAAAAAAGTCGTTAGTCAAATAAGAGATCAAGTTTTTGAAAAGATGTATGAAAAATTTGAAACTAAAGAAGGGAAAAAATATATTTATAAATTTTGACAAAAATAACAGAGAAAAGATGTCAAGATATTAACTAAATTAGGTGCATTAAGGATAGAGAAGGAAAGATTTTAGTAAAATATGAAGACATCAAAAAAAGGTAGAAAAGATACTTTGACAATCTTTTAAATGACGGTCATAGTGAAAAAAGTGAGCATAGAATGTACAACAAAATATAATGTGAACTATACTAAGAGATTAGATTTTCAGAAGTCAAGGAAGTATTGAAAAAGATAAAAGTAAGTAAAACTTGTGGTCTGATAAAATTCATATTAAAGTGTGAAAATATTTGGAAGATGTAAGAGTGAATGATTAACCCAACTGTTTAACAAGATCCTACTCTCTAAGAAATACCAGATGAATGGAGTAAGATCACTCTTATATATATTTTTAAAAATAAAAAAAGACATATAGAATTGTTTAAACTATAGATGAATTAAGTTCATGAGTCATATTATGAAAGTGTGGGAAAGAATTGGCCAACCAATTCAACTTTATGCAAAGTTGATCAACCATGGAAACTATCTTCTTCATTAAGACCTTTATGGAGAAATATAAAGATATGAAGAAAGATCTACATATAGTGTTCATCGATTTAGAGAAGACCGATGATAGAGTTTCAAGAGATGTCTTGTGGTGGATGTTAAAATACAAAATTGTATCTACTAGGTATATATAATTACTAAAGGACATGTATGAAGGAGCAATTACTAGTGTCCGTGTGGTTGAAGGGAAAACAAGAGATTTTCATATTTCAATTGGACTGCAACAAGGATCAACAGTAAATCCTTACCTTTTCGCATTAGTTATGAATGATTTAATAAAGAATATACAAGAGGACATTATGTGGTATATGATATTTGCAGATGATATTGTGTTGATAGATGAGACACAAGAATGAGTTAATAGAAAATTAGAGTTTTGGAGGAGCACCTTAGAATCTAAAAGTTTCAGGTTAAATAAAATTAAAACAGAATACACGCATTATAAATTTAATAAAGATCGGAGAGGCAAAAAGAAAGTAATTAACTTGGATAGAATAACAATATTTCAAAGTACTCATTTCAAATATCTTAGTTCTATCTTCCAAGAAAATAGAAGATGCGAGAGGATGCTAACTATATGATTAAAGCATAATGGGTGAAGTAGAGACTTGCCACGGGTGTTTTGTGTAACTATAAGATCTCAACGAAATTGAAAGAAAAATTATACCGTACGGCGATAAGACCTGCAATATTATATAGTAACGAGTGTTGGGCGATGAAAGAGCAATATGTCTTTAGGATGAATGTTGCCGAAATGAGAATGTTAAGGTAGATGTGCAGATATACTAAGTTAGACAAATTCGTGATTTATATTAGAGAAAATGTGAGAGTGGTATCAATTGAGGACAATTGAGAGAAGATAAATTAAGATTGTTTGAACATTTTAGGTGTAGACTTAAGAAGACTTTAATTAAAAAAGTGGAACATATTAAGATAGAAGAAAGAAATAGATGAAAGAGTAGATCTAGATCAACTTAGAAGAATGTAATATAATATGATTTATAAGTTTTAAACCTTTCAGAAGGAGTAGTTCTAAAATTTTTAGAATAGAGATAGAGAAGCCATATAGTTGACTCCAATTAATTTAGGATTAAGATTTAGTTGAGTTAAGTTGAGTTATATACTGATACAATCTGCTGTTAGATTTTCGTCCGCTGGTAACGCGTATCAAGGGCCACCAGTAGGCATCATTAAAAAAAGAAAAAGAAAAAAGAAACACGCCTCACGCAGGGCAAAACTGCTTGTGTGGGGTGCTCTAGGGGCATTCAAATTTTTTTGTATTTTTTATTTTTTTCATATCTTTTCTTTCTCCTCACCCCATTCTCTCTGCGAGGCGTTGAAAACACCACGATACCTTAAAAAATAAGATCCAATGGAAGTAGATCTTAATAGGGCACCACACAATAACTGTTCATATATATATATGTATACTTGTTTTCACATAAACCGATCCTCGTCTATTAAACAAAATAAAAAACGAAAGATACAGCAGTAACTTCTTGTAAGGAGTTTGAAATGTAGGAATTCATTTATTACTCTTTGTTGGCATCATGTGTGTATTTAGTAAAGAAATTGAGACAGGTAAGCATATCATCCATGATTCAATGTACCTTGTCTAATGTGGGCCATGTATAGATAAAAAGATAGTTTTTATTAGAAATATAAATATATCATAGTTGATCGGACGTGTATCTGTACGTGTTTCTACTTACTTTTTATCAAATATTGATACATGTTTTATATCAATTTCAAATGTGAAAACATTATCTTTTATGAAGTATACATTTGCGTGCGCGCACGGTTCTAAAACATCTCATAGAATTTTTATATATCAAAGCACCCATCTAATTCAAACCATCCACTTAACTAGTAAGATATAAGATTTTCTTAAATGACATATATATGTTCTTTGAGAGAATATCCATACATAAACATATTATAGCTAGTGAGGATTTTCCACGTGGGTGATTTTACAAGAACCCTCGTATGTCTTAAGATAACTATTTGTATTCTCTATTCATATACATACCCTAGGCTAAAATTTCTGAAGTAAGATGGAGTAGACACTTTATTCCCCCACTAGAAAAAAAAAGTCCATTTAGATTTGCTGTCGTTATCGAGAGAGTAAACCCTTGCGGCTCATGTGCACTTTTCCCTCAACATATATATTTTTTATACATTGATTCAGTTAGTGATAGTGTTAATTTGAATTGTCTCATACCAAATGAGATCGAATAGATTATCAAAATACACCATCATCTTGATAATTAAGATTGTTAATTTCAATTTTGCGAAGTTTATAAAGAAATACAATAATATTATCAATGGTGTCACCTAAAGGTTCGTTTGATACATCATAAAAATGGGTTTTGAAATCACTAGTTTTAATTTTTTAAAAAAAATAAGATTCTTGATTTTAAACTCTACGACTCTAATTGATAGTAATTTTAAACTGAAAACTGAAATCAACTAAAAAGGAGGATTTTAGTCAATCGATTTCAAAATATGATAATTTACAATACTTTAAACACATGCAAAAATAATGTATAATGATTTACGACAATCCAAACATAAGAAAAACACTATGTTATATGGTTGTTTATTTATGATGATCAAAAAACTTACATAGGAAAAATTAGCTAGCTAGGGGGCCCGGCAGAGCCTGTTTTTTATTTTCCAGTCTTGACAACAAACACCATGGTGACAAGCTCTTGCTTTTTATCTGAGATTATTTTATAGTTTCCGGATGTTGACTCCACCATTTCCACATGTGTAAAGCCCCATAAACCCCCATTTTACTCTACCCTTTGCATTCCTACAGCATTAATTAAGAACGGTCCAAGTACAGGATGTGGAGTTTGATTTATTTGTATTTTCTTGTTAGAGCTTTTAGATTTTTTCGAAACATCTGATCAGAAAATAAATGGTACCACTAACAAGCTCAAGTTCTTCCTGAACTTGTGGTATATTTATTTTTCTAAAATTTTTTTATGCACGCAAATTGAGGTATATGTAAAAATTATTATTTTTAAAAATTAAATATACAACGAGTTCGGGACCAACTCGAGCTTGCCAGTGATATCATCTGATTTTTGATCGAATATTTTAAAAAAAATAAAAAATTCCAATAAAAGAATTAAAATAATAAAAAAATGGGTCCCAACCTCATAGTCAAGGCATGCACAAAAAAGTTTTTCTTTAAAGCAACTATATAATAAGCTTCGGACTAACTTGAGATTATTGGCAATGTCATTCGATTTTTCATAAGGTGTTTCAAAAAAATAAAATATTATTTAAAAAAAAAAAAATCCTCAGTTGCGTCATGGCATGTGACTGGATTAATATTATCAATAACATGTTACACACAATCAGTTATTGGTCGTGTATAATGTAACTGATAATTGATTATGAATTATGTATTGTTGATAAAATTATTATGGTCATTGGCTTAGGCAAGTTGGGGGGATGGATTTCGTTTTTTAATTTCTTTCAGAAATTTTTTAATGGTGCTTGGTGTTGGGTGAGGAATATGGTCATACAAAGGAAGAACATTGCATGCAGGTAACATTAGATGTTACGTTCCCATCGTCTTGTTGGTGAGTTGGTGCAGAGCAGTGACAATGATGATAGGGCAGAGAATGGAGGGTCGGTTTGGACTCAGAATTTAAAAGTTACAGTATACTTAAACTAGTAAAGGTGGGGGAGGAGATGAGTCTTACGTGACTGGTTTAAGATTATCAATTATCGGTCACGCAGTAGTCTTAACTTTTTCAGTCCTCAGACCTAATCGGATTTAATAGGGTGTTTGATTATACTTTTTTAAAATTTTCTCTCTCAATTTTTATTTTGAAAAGAAAATACAACATACACTTCATTTATATTCATTTGCTTTATTTTTTAAAGAAGAGAGATAAATTGATCGCAAATTTTCTTTAAAATAATCTACTTATTCGATTACTACTCTGGTAATTAATGCATTTATATTTCTCTCTCTCTCTCTCTCTCTCTCTCTCTGAGATTAACTAATATTCTTTTATTTTTCTCACTCTAGGAAAAATGGTACATTATATATGACCGATAATTGATTGTGTGTAACTTGTTATTGATAGCATTAATCTAGTCACATGTCATGGTGTAGCTGAAGCTAATTTTTTTCTATTATTTTAATTTTTTTAGAACACTGGATCACATGATAGTCTTAACCTTTTTAGTGTTTGGATTAAACCGAACTTAATAGTGTGTTCGATTACATTTTTTTTAATTTTCTTCTCTTAATTTTTATTTTAAAAAGAATACTATATACATTTTATTTAGATTTTTTTTATTTTGTTTTTTAAATTAGAGAGATAAAAATTCACAAATTTTCTTTAAAATAGTTTTGCTTGTTCGATTACTACTCTAGTATTAATGCATTTCTATTTCTCTCCTTTGTAGTTAACCGATTCTCTCTCTTTCTCTTTCTTATTAACTAATATTCTTCTCTTTCTCTTATTCGAGAAAGAACGTTACATTATATGTGACTGATAACGGATTGTGCATGGTATGTTATTGGAAACATTAATCCAGTCACACACTATAGTGCGGTTGATGTCAATTTTTATTTTTATAATTTTTTCTTAGAATTATTTGTTTTTTAGAACATCTGATTGAAAATTAGATGATATTACCAATAATCTCGAGTTGGTACTGAACTTATTATATATTTACTTTTGAAAAACTAAAAAAAACTTTTTTGTGTGTGCCTTGACCATAGGATTGGAACCGATTTTTCTATTCTTTTATTTTTTTTATTAGAATTTTTTAATTTTTTTGGAACTAGTTGTCGAAAATCGATTGATATCACCAGCAAGCTCGAGTTCATCCCGTTGTATATTTAATTTTTTAAAAAATAACTTTTACATATATCTCAATTTGTGTGCTTAAAAATCTTTTTTTTTTTAAATAAATATGCTACGAGTTCTTGACCAACTGAAGCTTATTAATGATATTGTTTGTTCTTTGATCGGATATTTTAAAAAAACTTAAACATTATAAAAAAATAAAAAGTTCAAACTGCACATCTACATTTGAACCGTTCTTAATTAACGCGGCAGGAGAAGATAAAATGGAGATTTATGAGACTTTATATATGTGAAGATGGTGGAGATTACGTCTACGAACTAGAAAATAATCTTAGATAAAAAATAAGGACCTGCTAATTTTTTCAATTAAGTGTCTAACTCGTTTTGATCGGTGCGCATAATAATTTGATTGGATTTCTCTCGTCACACTCGTTCTAAAAATATCATTTTCTGAAAACTTGCATTTCGTATCAACGAGGTTTTGGTTGGGGGGGGGGGGGGGGGGTGATTACAAAACGCTACCTTCTGTACGACGTTTGCGTGCGCGCGTGCTCCGCACGTGCAAATTCACTGCAGTGGTATCATGTCACCACCTCTGGGTCCCGTCTCCATAGAGACGCATGCGCCGTGCAGCACATGTATTGCCTCCCACTCCCAGGACCCCACAAAAGAGAGATCCGTGATTGGCACAGAGCACGAGGCCTCAGCCTCTGGCCTGTGATCGCTGCTCCCACAGAGCGCGGCAGCAGGGGGCACGCGCGCATGGGGCGCAACACACGTGCAAACAGATGCGAATCGTAGCGGACGATTCGGTCGGGGCGAAGGCGCAGGCGACAAGCTCCGACGCGCCGGGGCCGCCTGGACGCCCCAACGAGAAACAAATTTTGCATCCCGGGGTGGTTGGGGGAAGAGATGAAAGATGAGTTTGTATTATAGATGAACTTTCTAGGAGGTCTAATTTGATGCATTTTCTTGTCTTTTTCTTCTCCTTTTTCTCTTCAAGTATAGATTCCATCCCCTTATGATTTATCTCTGCGGTCCCATCCTTCTTTTGTGCCCACCCCTCTGGCGTCCATTGAGGTGAAATCTCTTGTGGACACCTCCCCCCAATCATCTCCGGTATTGAGAGGTGATGAGTGTTAGAGGAGTAGAGGTCGATGCAAGTGGGTCAAATTCAGTGTAGATCTAAAGTAAATTTGTTCATAATCTTACATCTTATTGTGCTATCGATTCAATTAAAGATCTATTAATTGCCTTTTAAATTAATATTTGATGAATAATTATGTTATTAGTTTATCGGATGCATTTCACCGTGAAAAGAAATGCATTCATTATCGTATTTGCCATGTATATCAATTCAAAAAGATTATTGTTAGTGTTAGGAATTTCCCTTGTTCTAGGTGATGTTGCGGATGTGAATAAGCACAAGAGTAACATAAGGGATAAGAAAGATGGAGAGAAGAACATCATACAAGGATTTACCTAGTTAAGCCTATAGTTATGTCTATATATAGGCGGAGATGAACAATTCCACCATGCAAACAAGAATCAACACTACATGAAAAAATCTCTCTCTCTTCTCTCAAAAACCACGAAAGCCGTAACACATCCAAAACTAGGACGAGATCATGCTAACCCTTGCACTTGAAATAGAGTATATGTATCCCACTTTGGATCTAACACTGACATGGAATTTGGACCGGTTCCTTACTTCGCGTCCAAGACAAAGAATTCGAAACACATAGATAACAGTTGGTCGACTTATAAATTAATAATATTCGATCAAATAATCAACTTATTGATCACCATTTTCACCATATAAAGGAGTACTGGTGGGTAGAAGAGGGTACAAGTTTATGTAAAGGATGAGGGAGGATGAGGCAGAGGAGAACTAGCTTCAATCCGTCAATAAAAGAGAATAGAGGCAAGTCTCACTCATCAGAGATTAGTGATCAGTGAGTGCATCTAAAAGCTATATATGCCTATCCCGGTATGTCACAAAGAGCTCGCTTTTGATCTTATCGATGGGGACAAACGTGCACCGGGGAACACAGCTCCGTGGGTTCTCCACCCTCTCTCTATCTCTACACCTAATGATTAATATTGAGTTTATAAACTTAGGTCATCCCTTTATTCCTGCCCTTTTCATTCGTCCTGTTCTTCGGTGTACAAGGCTCTCACACCAGCTATATATATTATACACAGTTGTTACTAGTGCATCTTGTTGTTATTAGGACGGCAGCTCGATATCCGGCAGGGAGTAGGAAGTTACAGGCTGGTCGGAATCTGCAAAGATTTCGACACTGCATGCAATGGCGTCCGGACGCGTGGCCGGCATCTACGACAAACTTTGTGGTGCGAAATTAAGTATCAAAGGGATGGAGGACTTCCAATGCTGTTCCATCAAAGCACAAGCTAGCCGGCCCATGTTCCCCATTACATATATATTGTTAAGTGTGAGGAATATATATGATAGGTATAGGTGACCCTTCCAAGTGTTAGAGGTGCGTGGGTGCATGGGGAGGCGGTGCTTTGCATGAAAAATTAGGGCCTTTGTATGTATGGTATATAAGAAGCATTCATGTGCTGTTAAATGTTACCAAACCGAGGAGGGGCTTGACCATAGGCGTCGTAGCATTATGGTTTGCATGTATTGGAGAGAGAGAGAGAGGACAAAGATTAGGAATCCGGTTTAGTTCGTATAATAATAATAATAAAAAATACTCGGTACACACTTGAAATAAAAAAAAGAAAATACTTGATTGGACCATAAAGATTTTCTGTTTATACCAACACCATAATATCAGATTGGAGAGAAAGATCAGAATTAAAAATTGAAAGAAAAATAAGGATATGGGCCCGTACAAAAAATATCTATTATAATTCTATCATCAATTATGGATTTGAATTTAAAAGAAATTCTAAATTATAATGTTTGTTATTATGAAATTTTCTTGTCTTTCTCAGGAAAAAGAAAAGATCGGGTCAAAAAGGTGTGTTGTAAGCCGTTCTCACAAAAAAAGAAGAGAGTTAGGAATTGACTTCTGATTTGTGTGATAAAATTCTATTCGAATGCATTTGACACAACTTCTGATCGAAAGTACTCTGAAGTTTGAAGTACCTCCGTTAGAGTTGTTGCTGAGACTGGTTCAATATTACCACTAGGATGTTCACCATCTAATCACACTTTTTTCATCTTATTATGATTTCTAAAAGTAAATGATAATTTGGCAAAATCGATTTAAAGCCTTGATAATTTTAAAAAATTAAAATTTACTCGTGTGCTTATCCAAAAATCGCTCATTTAAAAAGGTTTTATTTGTTTTCATACCAGCACTCTATGTTACTTTTAAAATTACTTTTATATTGAATTATTAACATTTCTTTTGTGCTTTTTAAAAACCTTATTTTTTTTTGTCCATTTGAGATCTTCGTCTCACAGGTTCATTCACAAACACAAAAAAGTTTGTTGATTATGCCATTATCTAAAAAAAGTTAGATTATGAAAAAAATTAAAATAAATGTAAAATGATCACTGACTCTTCTTTGAAACAGAACGCGGGTAACTTTGTTTGTACCCACATCTTCCAAGTCTTCCATTTTTTAACTCTTTGGATGGATGAACTGTCCCCATGAACGGACATTGGGCACCTCCCCTTCCCATTAGACATTCCATCCCTTCAGGGGATCCGCTTAGGGATCAGTAAACAATCCCTGGCCGGACATCACTCCACCTGACCTGTTAAACCTTTGCCGGAGCCCCACAATTAATAATATATATGCTTCAATAAAATAGTAGTTCTTTAAGCTAAGTTTTCCGCTAATCCCGTAGATGGGATTAATTAATAAATTAAGCTCGCAATGGGCACGTGTCCACCAAGCAGGCGTCACCCGGAGAGGTCGGTGATGAAAGGGTGGAGCTGTCGTGCTGGCCAGGCTGTCGACCACCGCCAGCCGCGACGTGCGTAGAGTCAGACACCCTCCACGTCAGGCGTTTTGGACGCAAACCGTAGGCACAGTAGCAGCACAATCGGAACGGATCGATTAAAGAGAAATGTAGTATTATATTTTTTGTTTTTGTTTTTTACACGTAGTTTAATGAAAACTAGAAAGAGAAAATGTTACTAAGTTTGGTTCTCAGTAAAAGTTGGAGTGAGCATAGAGGAAAAGGAAAATTCATGACCTCACGTAAGCTCGAATCCGAATCCTCTCAGTATGAAGGCGGGGAGGGGCGAGTCATTATGTTATTGTGTATTATATTTTTTATTATTTTATTAAGAGTTATCTAATTAGTAAAGTTATTCTTATGAAAGTTAAAAGTCCTAAAGTCTTTATGTGCAAATGATCAGATCTGAAAACATGCCTTGAAAGGAGAGAGAAAGCATGGTGTGAGATAATGCTGTAGTCTGACTACCGTGCATTCAGGAGTTTCTAACAAGCAAGAGATGTTATTTCGTTTCAACCTTTGAGGCGTCAGATTGTGTTAAGTGTGATCTCTTTTTTGTTTGTGTTTGCTTTAACAGTCTGATGCATGGATGGGCCACTTAAGCCACGCTTTCCAATTGGTGTTTTAGTTATTAAAAAAAAAGTGCACTCCTAGTGTCGTCAAATTGATTAGATGTCATATGTGACGCACCACTTTGCTATTACTCTTAAAGAAATATATAAAGCGTACTTAAAAAGTAGGGATTTTTCTAATTAGGTCCCTACAATATTTTTAGATTTCTTATATGTTCCTTTTTTGAATTTTTAATTATATCCGTATAATCTTCCGCCGTTTTAAGATATGGGCCGGTGATAAGTGTCCATTCGAAAAAGAGATAACGGAGAGAAATGATACCATTTCAGAGCGTCAAAGGTCAAAAATGCCCCTGACGGCATGTTCTTATGCACCCCATCTTTCTTCCCCTTCCTCTCGTGACGCCATGTTCTTTTCCTCCAGTTGAATGTTCCTTCGCGCTGCTGCTCAGACCGAGAGGATCAAGAGGAGAAAGATCTTATGGCTCTTCTGTACCGCACTGCTACTCCTCAAAGGGCGTCGTTCTTCTACACTGCACCACTGCTCCTCCTCGGCACTACTACTTCTCCACGGCATTAGTCTACTCGATTCTCTCAACTCCGCCTCTACTGCTCCTTCCTATGTGCAATTTTTTTTCTGTTTGTGTGGCTCCATATCTACTGTGGTGCTCCCCATCCTCTCCCCTTCGCCTATGTTCTGACCGGGATCTACACTCTCGCCGCGGCCTAGGGTGCTTCCGGACTGACGTGCGGTCCGGCCCTTATTATTGATTTCTCAAATCTTAAAATTCAATGACTAACAAATTTTTGCTCGTCCATCATTGATCAGCCATATTATACGACAATGTAAAATTGAATATGTCGAAACTGGTATGTGAAGAAGATGTTGCATATTACCTATTTGTGTTATTGCCTGAATGAGACCTAATGGTTGCATTTGTTTTTAGTTGTCCGATGCATCAAGCTCGCGTCAACTGGACGTGGAATGTCGATGCAAGAGAGGCTATTGTCGAGTGTTTACATCAAATAAAGAGAGATCTAAGGGCCGGCGTTTTTACCGTTGTCCTAATGCAAACAATCCTGATGAAGATTGTGGGTTTTTTATGTGGGTTGATGATGCGAGACATAGCACAGTTGATTTGAAACATCAAATGCTAGCTATGGAAGAAGGTCTACTAAAGAAACTTGGCCATTTAGAGAAAGAAATGAAGATATTAAAGATTATACTCTTTTTATGTGTGTGTTTAGCCGCTATGTCCTTAATGCGGTATTGAGGGAGAATGTTATGCTTGGGACCGTGCTTTGAAGACTCATGTAATGAAATATCTTTTATAATGACACGAACTGACATTTCAAAGGTCTTACGTGATATGAATTTCTTGTGAATCCAACTATAACTAATGATGTGTGAACAAATTGTGACCCTTCTTGTTTATTTGTGATGTTTGAAGTAGCATTTTAATCCATTAGCTGAGAGGACATGCCCTTGACATCAATTATCTTGTTATTTTCAACAGTAGATTGAACGCCAATAGAAGCGGCCAAGACCTATTAACTTGTAGCTTTCAACTGAGCAAACTGGCACTAGTTATTCACAAGTGGCATATTAACGACCATCTACATCATTTCAAAAAGTTTTAATATAGAATTTTACACATAAACATATTTCATATATATTCTTAGAGTTTATACTCTAAGGTATAGGAACTACATAAACATTTGTTTACAGTTCTTAAGAGTCTATTTCCACTGCAAAGGAACTCCAATCTCTAGAAAGAAACTTCTGACATAGAAATAATCATAGTCTTGCTCTCTGGAGTTCTAGTTTGGCTATGGTCCCAAAATGGACTTCATCAAGACCATCTGCAATTCTCGGAGTAGGCGTAGTGGCCCACAGATGTGCCAGAACAGTATCAGATGAGATACCAATAGCACCATGAACTTGCATTTCGTCTGGACTTTGATGCAGCATATCTAGAATTATAAGATATATAGTTGTTCAAGTGTCATAGTTATCTGCACTACTTAAAAGATGGAGGTGCTCTTAATTAGAGGGGTGGCTTGGTGCAATTAATGGTATCTCCATTGCAAGTTGATCCAGCCAAATACCTATGTGTAACTCTTGCATGCATTCATCACTTTCGATTACCTAATAGATGGCTCACGTAATGTCACCCTATAAACTATGCCACTAGCAGCCAAAGTGGTTCTAGGTTCTAGGAACTTGGCTACTGGCATGCATCATTTCCGGATGCTCTAAGTATCAATGAACAACTTTGGTATAACACCACTGAGAAGAAAGACTGGCAACCTACTATGAGAAGAAAAGTCAGAACATACTATCAATTTTTTTTCAATTTGCTATAATCTAATAAACATGACTCTTTTAAACATTTGATTCCCCACAATTGCCTTTCCTTGGATACATCAAACAAAAGGTTGAAGTATTAAGAGTTCACCATTGACCTAAAGCTTGCAAAGTATATTCAAAATATGGGTGGTCTAACCACAGTCATATACAAATCAAACTAGTCAAGCTAGAAGCTGCGAATCTGCTTGAAATGGTTAACTTCATTCTAGTCCAAAGGCAGATAAATAGCTAAGGAAGAAGAGGTGAGCTCCAATAACTTAAAATCCATAGCATCGATGCATACACAAGCCAAAAGTATGAAAGATAGTATAAAAGACAAGTTGTTCATCACTATTTGCTAAAGAAAAACACAGAAAATGGATATTGACAATATCCCAAAGCACTTCACAATGCCGGTCTTAATGTGCACCAGATAATTGATTTAAGAATTTCTACTCTATAGACTTCAAATCTCTACTCCAGTCCTGCAAACAAAACCAACAAGTAAAATAAGCTATACACTGGACATGTTATACATTGATATAACAAATCAAAATAAGCTGGACATTGGTCTTAAGAGAAGTTAAGAGTACTTACATTCTTCAGAGCCCGAGAAGTTGAGAGTAGTATTTGCTATGTTTAGAACACTGTGACCAGCAACATGCATAGATGATTGGCTCTCCATGGTCCAAGTGGTGTGGATATTAACAGCCAAGCTGCCTGATTGACTGCCTGACTCCTCCCTTACAGCCTCTCCTCCTTGCGCACGTCCTCGAGCACCTCTTGTACTAACTCTCCCTCTCGTACTTCTGGCAACTCCTCTCCTAGTCCCTAACAAAGTCATAGATGAAAACAGTAAGCCACCCTTCCAGTTATTGTCTTTTTTCCAATATCCACCGTAAACATAGGTTACCTTTATAGTTATATCCTTCCCTTCATCCATTTCTATGCTCCTATACAAATGTAAAAAAAAATGCACTATTATATAAATAGTAAGATGGCCCTTGATTTTATGATCTTACAAAAAGGCCCTAGATCTCAAGATGGCCTTAGATCATGATGATCAGGTACACCATTGCTACTAATAATTTTAGGTATGGAATTTAATTCTTCATCCGTGAGTCTCCACATGTGTGACCAAAAGAGTTAGCATTTTCAAGAATTTAAGCTCAAAATACCAAAAAAAAAAGAAAAAGAAAGAACATACTTCCCCCTGTGTGCCCAACTCTACATGCTCTTGCAAAAAGACTTTTTCAACGCCTTGAGTTCAGGAATCGTCTGCATTCATCAACACCAAAAAAGAGACCTGAGAATTGGGGAAGGGTTTGCATGCAGAGAGAACACTGTTGAATACGAATACCTACCGCCACTGCCACTGCCAGATCCCCATCTATCTTCCGCCACTGTCAGATCCATCTTTCTGCACCTCTTGGCCCTCCTCACCTGTACTACGCGGTGTGGACGAATGCAGCGAGCAAAAAATTGCCTCATATTCCTCTAACCATCACGAAACCTTCGCCATGAGCACGAAATTCCTCTCACCATCAAGAATCCCTCGCTGCGACTCCCACACGAAACCGTCACCTCTGTATCCTCCTTCCCTCCTGCTCCTCTATGTCCTATCTTCCCCCTCATGTCTCAACTCACCTCGATCAAACCGAGTACATACTAAAAGGGTACATGGATCATTTTTAGGCTATGGTTAAGCCGAGTACATACTAAAAGGGTACATGGGTCATTTTTAGGCTATGGCTAAGCTTAACCATAGTTACGTTCACCATTACTCAATGCCTCCGTTAACAACTGAACGATAGGCCCATATCTTAGAACGGCAGAGAATTATAGGGATATAATTAGAAATTCAAAGAAGGAAGGGACATATAAGGAATTTAAAAATATTGTAAGGACTTAATTGGAAAAATCCCTAAAAAGTAACCTTATAAGAAACAGAAGTGAAAGATACCATTCCGTTTCTATCTTCGACCCACTTGTAGCCCTAAATGAGATGGAAGATACTTTGGAGAAACATGCATCCTATTGGAGGCATGTAGATGAGCACTTATAACCCTTTTTATTATGCCTATGGCCAAGAATATTTCTCCAGTGTGTATTTATAACAATATATTCTCGTAGACAATTTTGCAAGTATTGTGGAAGTCATTTATAATAATATAAAAATAAAATAGACAAATTTACAATAAAAGTCTATCTTTTCAAAAATTTTATTCTCATATCAATTAGTAACTATTGAAGAAGGACGGGCCTGGAGCAACAATTAAGTTGCTCTGTTTGTAACCTAGATAGAGATCATGAATTCGAATTAAGAAAACAAGTGGTGGGACCCCGTGCATTGAGTATGCCTTTTTTATTAGCAAGTCATTATTGAGCAACCTATTGATGACCACTTTTATCTCAACATGATTTTTTTCTTTCAAATACATGATCTCAATAGCTAATGAGCGTTAGATATGGTGCCAGCCATGTGTTAGATTTTTACCCCCGTTTTCATATTACCTTAATAACTGGATATAAGAATCCTCATCCTAAGAAGTGGCGACATCACTTTCAAAATTCTCCAATTTTTGAGGATGTACTTTGTCTTCACAATTGACACGCCTCTTTCGTAGGGTCGGAGTTCCCTAAGTCACCCCGACTCCTTTCATATGGAGCTACTTTTTCACCTTCTGCAGGAAGGGGCAGATGACGAATCCCATCCTTCCGCTTCAAATAGAAGTTGAGATTTGATACTGAGCTCTCTTCTGCATTTAGACAGACTAAGGATGAAAATGGTAACTGATAATTTAATTATTTGATTAATTATTATTTTATAGGTCAATTAACATATAGTCTTTTTAAATTGATATGCATAGCATATAAAGTAAGGATACATTTTTTTTTGAGCGAACACATATGATATACTAGAAATCTGATTACTCAAACGATTATTATCTTATAAGATAATCAATGAATAATCTTTCTAAACCGACAGCATATCAGATATATATGGTTGTAGATCTAACCTTATATTTGCATGGAATCCAACCTATTTGCATCCGTAATAGAGACCCAGTGGCCACATCCTGCGAAGGTTGAGCTGTGTTTTGAGAGGCTCTTTAAATGCAAGAATAGTATTTGCCCTAGTCACTTTGAAACCTGGCACCCGATCAACACCGGCCAAAGAATTTGGATCCAAGTTGCCTCACAAGCTGTACAGAAGGCCCAGGTGACGGGGTGATTATTGCACCTCCCAACTGGATTTGTTGGGTAGAATTTTCAGTTAAGAATTTCCTCAATTTTTGTTTTTTTAATATAAAACCTTTTAGGAAAAAGAATTGTGATTGATTTTTAGGACACTCCAATTTACAGATTCTGGATGGAAGCAAAACTTAAAAAATTTCATAGACAACTTTCAAGATTTAGTACTCTTCTCTTTGAAGGGTTCTTTAGTTTATCGTTGTTACGTTGAAAAAAAATGTAGAATGCTGCATTTCATGTCCAATAAAAACATAGTGTTTTACAGTGAGTAATACTTGCTCCTACACGAGTCTCGCATGCAAACATCTAATTAGCTTTGATCACATGGCAGCTGCAACAAGTATTTTTCACTTTTTTCGAAAAATCTCAGAGGGGGCAATTCTAAAAGAGTCGGTCGTATCGTTCCATCTTTGATCAAACAATTAAAAAACTATAAAAAATAAAATACAGATGGTCCAATCAAAGATCAGATAATATAGATGACTTTCTGAAAAAATTTCCCTCCCCTTGTGTTAAGACAAAAACAAAAAATTAGCTGCTGTAGCCATCCGATCAGAGCTCATCAAACAGCTGCATGCTCGTATCGCAGCAAGTATGATTCAAACCTTAAAGTACTTTCAACTAGAGGCCATGCCAAACATGGGCCAAGACAAAGAGCCATCCCAGATCTATATCTAGTCCACTATGGGAATTATCCTTTATATCATAGCCAAAATGTCTTATTTAGCATCTATCAACTATTTTGTCGTGACCTCATCAAGCTATGTCTAATTTACTACAAGCTGATGCTGCAAATGGAATAGATGCGGACCGGATCTCTTGCGTCAGTGAGGGTGCTTAATTGCCTTGGACAGAATTAAAGTGGTTGAGCTCTCGGGACCTCGGGATGTCGGTGGTCCCCTTTGCCTCACGCGACCATCCCTCTGGGGAGGGCATTTAGCTATTGCAACATTGGCCTCTATCGGGCTTCATGGGCCGCTCTGCCTCTAGGGCCCTACGTCTCCTTGGGCCTTTCTGCCTTACGGTCCCATCTTGTCGTTATTGGGCCTTTGTGGATATTCCCTGCTCAAAAGGATTATTTTTTCCAGACACTTTATCAAGAATAAGGTCATGTTGAAATATGATTCATCTTTTTCTATGTCAGTTAAATGAATAAAAATAATTTACACTAGAGTATAGACCTTTTAAAACTACAAATAGGGACTTTTAAGATATTTTATTTTTATGTTATTTTCAAAGTTTTTATCAAATAACGTCCTTAAAGAATCTTATATGTGCAAAAGCTCTCTTCAACTACACATGTATATAAGAAATCCCTTAAACATTTTTCTTATTCTAAAATAAACCCTAATTTGTCTCCGTGACAACAGACCTTATAATAGGGATTTTCCTACGTAGAGAACAATTATATAGGAGATCTATTAGATTTATGCATTTATATATGAAATTCTTTAAGAGTGCATACAATATTTTTAACAAAGATGATTAAAGATACGTGTAGAGGAAAAGGCGCCAGATTAGGTGATCGGCGTGGCGCGTTGACAATTTCAAGGTAAACTATCTGATGCTTAAGTTAGGATCTTAGCGCCACTTTGATTAGAGAATAGGAGAAGAATAAGGCATCTTATTCTTAGAATAAGGTTAATTCTAGTTTGATGGGCGGAATGGCTTATACCGCGTTAGAATTGCTTATACTAGAATAAGGAGAATAAGCAATTCGACCCTAGAAGAAGGAGAGATTTCTTATCTGAAGGGTTTACTGACTCTTTTGAAGAAGATGAGGTGGTGTATCGCTCTTGGGTTTACGGACTCTCTGCGCTCTAGGAAACATGTTCCCATGGACTCTACATCAATATACACCTTGGTGGTACTATAGGCCCGTGATCGACATGTACCTTACTTGGAGCATGATAAGGGCAGCGAGTCCATGCAGACTTGGTGGGTTTCTTTTATTGGGCCGAGAATGGGTTGAGTAGATTCTCCCTCTTCAATAATAAAGTTAACATTTCAAATTTGTGTTTCTACTCTTTTAGAAGCTCTTTAATATTTTTTATGAGAGCTTTCTTTAATTCAGCTTTGGTATAATATACTAGTATCTTCAAATCAAAAGGAAAAAGAAAAAAAAATACTGAAAAGAACACAAAAGATTTTAAAATATATAATAGGGATACCATATGCTTAAATAGGCACCCCTCCTAAAGTTTATATCCATATAGGGCAAAAGTCATGTATCTTCTGACCTACTGCCCAAAGTGTCCTTAATCATTTTACAAATCGATTGTCTTAAAGTTGCTAGTTACAAAAATTTGCTATCTCAAACTAATGCCCAAAAATTAATTTATGAATGATCATTAGTTTGATTATACTAATTATTACATTGAATAAAATTCAAAGTAACTCTATTACATATTATACTATTTTTACATGTTTGTCATTCCACTAATTATAAAAACTTAGGAGCCTCTTCTTAATTTTAATTTTAAGGGAATGAGTTTTCTTGATAGATTTTGGTATTAGTGTCCCTTTAGGTAGTTAAGAATAATAAGAGTCTCATAGATATTTTTTTGATCAAAAGATATGAAAGTTATATTATATAGGTTTAGATTATGCAATTTATTTGTAAAACAATTGAGTGAAGGTAGTACGTTAAAAAAATATAACTTTTGTCTAATTCAGATATGAACTTAAAAAGGAATGCCTTTGTAAGATATTTTAAACTTATAGTGTCTGATTAAATATTTTGAAAGCTTCTATACTCAATATCCTTAGCAACGCCATTCATATCATCTGTGGTTCTGGTGAAGACCTGCATTTGTCCTCTTCCAAGAACTGAAAATATAGAGTTCATGGTCACAGAAATACTATATGACCACTCCATGATCAAATGGACCGAATGGATATTGCCAAAATGCCCCTCGGCAGTCATGGAAATCCCTCCCTAATAAAAAAGGGTAAGAGAATAAATCTTTAAAATAAGAGTTCAAAATATGCGCGAAAAGAAAAAGTTTCATGAGCTAATAGATTTCTACAAAGTTCGAACTAGGTGATTGAGTTCTTAATAACGACCAGTGGAATTTAGTCCATCAAAATTAAAGTGAATCCAAACTTCTCATAGGAGGGGAAGTAAAGAAAGTTCCTCTACATCGGGTGCCAATGGGTTGGGTTCGAGTTGAGTTTAGCAAAGTCCAAGTCTATGCCACTAAGAAAAATGAGGCTCAAGCGCAACCCAAATCCATTCCTCTAAGCAGAAATCTAAATCCAATCAAGTCCAAAATAACTTGGATTTTGAGTTTGTTCTTCATATTTAAGAATAAGAAGAGTTGCTTTCCTTGTTTACAATATGTAATATATCAAGTTAACAAGAATTAGTGTTTATGTGTAAATACCATCACCCATTACAAAAAAGAGACCTCCTAGATTATCATATTAAAAAACGCACATAAAAAAACTGTAAAAAAATAATCATTTATATGTTGATCTTTTATGTTTAGCTTAAAATAAAACTAAAGATCACGCATCTAAAGTCAATGTTCATTAATTAATACTAAAATGTTATAATCATTAATGGTGAATATGATAATCTTGAAGGTGATGCTAAAGGTGTCTTAGACATGAATTCTATGAGGTAATTTTGCATGTCTACGATTCCTTAGTAAATACATGCAAAAAACATTCTTTTGAATTTAAGGCAATTGGAATATTAATCTAATGTTTATATTTGACATAAATTAATTTGTATAGTATATATGTACAAATAAATGATTTTGTGAATATAAACAATTGTATATATTATGTAAATTTAATTACTATTCTTTATATTAATATTTATTAGATCTTTTGGATTTTAGACTTGAACTTGACAAAGCGCAAACCCAGCCCATTAAAGGGGTATGCCTTAAAATTGAGGGCCTAGACTAGTCCCAAAATGAAATGTACTTAATTTTAATATTCAAGTCTACTTAATAGGGGTCAAATTGAGTCAGGCTTTCGTACTTGGGTACTCATTGACAGCCTTACTACTAGTTAACAATAAAATGGATTGGAATATCTTGGATCCATATTTCTTAAATTTCTTAGATTGTTTAACTTTGTTGAAATAAAATCGAAGAAAGTTTCACGACGACACTATAGTTTTTACTTTATCATCTATTTAATTAACCTACCAACGAGATTTTAGGTTAAACAAGGATCTAAACAACATGGGCCACCGTAGGCGAGGCAAGGTGGGCCGAGAGCGGAGCGCCCACAGATGCAACAGAGCACCCCATGGAAATGATCCAAAGAGCTTACTGTTTGCGGTAATACCCATTTTTGCAACCAATGAGAACACATATATCGTTGATTTGTTCACAGAAAATAAGATGACTTATTCCCCCTATTTCTTCTTATTAACATTTGACTTGCGCAGATTAATTTCTTAACTCAAGTAAAAACGACTTATGTTAAAATAAGACAAAATAAGAAATCGGAGAAAAACACTTGAATTATTTATTCTATGTAGCTAGAATAAATATTTGTCGCATCTTCTTTTTCATATTTAAATTTTTTTATTTATTTTACTTAATTAAAATGATTTATTTGAGTAGAATTAGAATAAGAGTTCTCAAGTTCAGACCAATCTTATTTCAGCATCTATGATCTTAGATTATTTATGTTGAAACGAGTAATCCAATTATCAAACCGGGTAGAGTTACACTTCAAACTGGGTCCTCTTCTCTATGAGTAATATATGCTGTAATATCTACTGTGACTCCACGTATCCAAACACCTCCAAATCGAAGCCAAGTGTGGCCGCCGCTTCCAGCAAAACCTGCACACGGGACTCTGTAGAGCCGTCACCATGTCTCTTCCTTACACACACATGCACCTCTCTCTCTCTCTCTCTCACACACACACACACCCCTCTGAGCTCTCTCACAAATTAGCGCTACTGATAACTAGCAAGTGCTCTCTCTCTCTCTCTCTCTCTCTCTAAACTGCTACTACCATGCCGACGACCTCATCACCAGAAAAGACCTCCTCCACCTCTCGGGGACGTCAGCCTCCCACCACCGTCGCCCTCGTCCTCCTCTTCCTCAGCCCATTCCTCCTCCCTGGGCTCTTCTTCTCCCTCCTCGTCCTTACCGTCTTCTCCTTCCTCCTCTTCCTCCCCACCGCATGCGTCCTCACCTCCACCTTCCTCCTGTGGGCCTTCCTCCGCCCACGGCTGCTCCCCGCCTTGCCCCGCCTGGTGTCGGGTCACCCTCCCAGCTGGCCGTCCCCCGCGCGGCCGGCGGGGCGCGGCTCCCAGCCGGATGGCGTCCAGGAGTGCATCGAGTTGGACCGCTCGGAGCTGCCATCCACGGACGAGTCCGAGGAGGAAGAGAGGGTGGTGATAGAGGAGGCCGCCGGCACCGCCATGCGCGGGGGTGAGGAGATCAGCATGGACTTGTCCTTCTGGCAAATCTACCTCGTCACTCCCGGCGAGCATGCGCGTGGCAAGAATCGAGTAGGTTTCCTCTTTTGGGCCGAGTTATATATGGAGCTATTGGATAATTAATGTTATCGGATAAATTAACTGGGCCTCTGATGAGGCCCAAGAATTTTCAGAGCTCAATGTGTGGCAACAAAGAAATTAAAAAACGGAAAAGATTTGCCAACCTCCTCCATTATCCGGAATTACTTAATTATATCAGACTTGCTTAGACCAGAATAAGAGACATTTCCTTTTAATAGTGGTGTAGACTTACTCGCGAAATATGCAGAATAAGTAATTTTTAGTTCCAAGATGGAATTACTTATTCTTCTTATATAGAGAATAAGTAATTCTGACGTGGTATAACTTATTCCGTTTATCAAATTAAAATTAACTTTATTTCAAGAATAAGGTCCCTTATTCTTCTTTTATTCTCCTTGAAGGAAAAGATCGCATTTACACATGCTTTCCATAAAGAATTACTTGGAAAAAACAAAAAAAGCGCAAGGCAACTGATCATGCATAGGTTATTGGTTCCATGCGTGAAATAACAACAGAAAAATATTGTTGAAGTGTGTCCTGGGTATCACAGTACACTTACTGTTCGATTAGATGAATTAGACAGTGGTGGCCGTATCACTCACAAGAGAGATCATGAGATTCTCTGACCCTTTTTTTTAAGCGACATCATTTCATGATTATTGGAGGCATATATATAATGATCTATAGAAAAAGGTTCCAAAGGATCTCATCTCTCCCCAACAGATGCGTTGCAGTGCTGATCTTAAAATCATGAGCTCTGTGAGCTGTTTGGTTTGTCGATCAGATGATGAGTGTGTTGCAATGGACAGGGATACCACACCTAGTATTCTCATGACAGTAGTAAATTATGTTTGTGCCTTGCCTTGTGTTAGTGGCTAGTATGATGCATGTGATTTTTTCTGTCACAGGGTTAGTCTGTTAATGTGATTTTGTGAAAATAGATAATGGTTGAATGAAAGCTAAACAATAGAGAAGGTGATTGAAGTAAAATGGTTAACGGTTGTGAAAATGTTGCATTGATCATAACTACGATTCTTCCTTTTATTCTAAGGTGTTTTGTGAACTTTTGTGATGCCTTACGATTATCGAAAATATGATGAGTTTGACATGCTCTAGTGACCCTGGAAGCTCGGCATATCAGTGCTCCTCCCCCTACCTTCCTGGTGAAGGTTTTCGTCCCAGACTTGGTCTCTGTTACAAAGTTGCAATTCTGAAATGTGCACTTCAGTTCTATTGTGTCACTTTTGGCTTGCCTTTTCAGTACGCGTAATGCGCATAGTGTTCATCCACTTTGGAGAGACCTTGTACGTTCGGGTATGGGCTTTAGTGCCTGTACTGGTCCTTATATCTTATATAACTATTATTTCTTTCTCCAAAAATAAGAAATAAAAAACTTGTGGGTCATGAGTTACGACATATTCTCTTTTCTCTTTCTTTTCTGGATCTCCACATCCTAATTTTAAGGATTTGTCCGAGCTCTTATCCTTTTTGGAAGAGGAATGAGAGCATGAGATCAGCTGATCGTGCATGCGTTTTTCTCCATTTCTCTATCGCTTGTTCTGTCCTTGCCTGCTCATCATGATTACGAGGCATAAGTTTGCACTTTGGATTGATGTGCTAATTTTAAGGATCTGTTTTGCAGTTCTATGAGCTCTTGTCCTTCTGGAAGGGGAAAGAGAAGGGACGGGTGTGAAGGAACTAGCTCGTCTGCAATGCACTCGCTGAAGGTAGGGTTTAATTTGTGTAAGTCTGCAACTTGCACTGTAATAAAATGTAGTGATCCAAAGCGAAGTTTTCTGCATGTTTTAGTGCAATAATAGACCCTCACTTATTGTCGAATGCTAATATATATGGGAAATTAAGGACAATATATAGTAGGCGAGTGAGAGGTAAACGTACGTAGACTTTCTTAAATATTAATTTGAAAGGCAGTTTTGTAATTAATTGGATCTTTTCCCTTTTGAGAAGTCCCCAAAAGTTGATTTTTAGTGATCATGTTTGGTGTGGAAAGTATTTTTCAATAGTCACAAATTCCAGTCTAGTTATTTTGAGGAGAACACTAGGTAGGTAAGCCATTTATACGGGTTCTTGTTTAATTTTTGATGTCCAATTGAAAGTTTTAAATTAAGGTTTCTCAGATTAAGATATAGGACTAAGATATAAGTAAGGTTGCTAGGAAATATTGACTTGTAAAACTACTTAAATAATTACAAATATCTCCTATTCAATATTTTTCATGTATAAAATGGAAGCTAGATTTAATTTCTAATTGGATGCTGGATATAATTACAAATCTCTCCTTGGTTCACTTGAAGACTCGCTAAAATTTCTATGAGATATGTCAGCAGCAGTGATCCTCACTGTGGGCTAGGATTTCAATCTCATATTGTAAAAGAAGTTAAAAAGTATCATTATAAATTCAAAATATCTAAAAAGAGACCTCTTCTAAACTCATATGTGAATGGGGTAAGGAGACCTCATTATTTTACAAATGGAGCAAAAGTCGTACTTTTTATAACATACAACTTAAAATACCCTCGATTATTTTACAAATGGATTGTCCTAATCTAGATCTATATAATATGGCTTTGATACCCTTGGTCTGTCTAAATGATACCCTTTTTATTGTTTAATTATAAAAAATGCACTAATATTTGAAAATAGGTATTTTTCAGGAGGATCAAAAAGTTCAAAACCATGAGGATCAATAATGTAAATTGGCACCGATTTCACTATGCACTAAAATATGGAAAATGCGGGTGAAAGAAACCGAATCATTGTATGATCATAATCTTTGCCTAATCTGATGTTTTTCCTATGTCAGGCACATTATATCCCCAAAAAAACAAATAAAAAGAAATGTAAGGATGAAACATAGAAAAGAATGCATGGTGCAGGTTGAGCACCCTCCTACACGTACCATCGGATTTTAATCCATCTATATCTGAGCAGCAGTTGCGAGCACGAGTACATCTAATATTGCAAACCTCCCACCTGGATACCAATTTAAGAGTTCTTTGTTTAGAGTAATGCTTGCTACATTGCACACAGCAGTGCATGGCACGTGCTTTTTTTTTTTTTATGCTTATGTTGAGTTTTTAAAATTTGTTTGGAACATCGATCAACAATCTGACAGTACAATTGGGAAGCTTGGGTTGGCGCTGATTCAAGTGTGTATTTTATTTTGTTTTTTTTTTTAAAATTCCATTTGCATGCAAATTGAGGTGTTCTTGAAATGATTTTTTTTAAAAAAACAAAATAGATAGTCGGGTGGCCGATCCGTGCTCTCTAGATGTACTGTCGGATTCTTGACTGAATGCTAAAAAAAAATTTAAAAAAATTGACAAAAAAATAAAAAAAATAAGAGCGTGCTCACTGCACGTTGTCCAATCCGCCAGATCAGACGGCGTTACACGCGACAATGCAGGACATAGTGAAACTAACATTATTCCTTAGACAATGTTCTCAGCAACATTCTCAACAACAGATAAGAAAGAAAAAAATTCCACTATTCTTATCCGCTATAAGAAGGAAGCTATAATGAAGGAGTGTTTCTCGTGATTCAGAGTGGTTGGATGGTTAAAATTTGAAAAAGACATAAATGAGTGGCATAGTGTCTAAATATTTATGAGTATTCTCTAATGGAGAATTTGAATCTAATTGTCTTCAACAATTTTTTACAATTAGGCAGTTTTTTTAACTTTTAATCTCTATAATCTACTTAATTTATGAAAAACTCATTATAACATTTGTTTTTTGGTAGAAATTCCTATAATTTGACATTTATTTCAAAAATATCTAAAAATTTTGAAAAAAATCCTTGAACGTTTAGAAGTATTTCGGAAAACTCATAAAAGTGACTTTTTCTTCAAATAAAAGTGAATCACAAGAGACTTTTTACTAAATATACAGGTTATATGGAAATTTTCCTAGATTTAGTAGATTATAGAGGCTAAAAAGTTTAAAATCCTTTTATTTTTGCATAGCCATGGAAATTCACCTTTATCAAGTGAATACACGAAGTCTAACAGTCTAGTTGTGGGAATAATATGCTTTTCACGGACAGTGTCATCTATGGCGAGCATGCGGATATAGATCTCTAGGAATCTATGAAATAAATCTCTTTTCTCACATATTATGGGATGTGTAATATTAACTTAATTTATTATCTAAATGCTTTTGTATACGTGTAGGATTTCTTATGATGTGATTTGGGTGTATGTCCGTTAACAATTTAATACAATACGTTTGATATGATTTGATTGACATGTAGTCTGAAATTTATACTCTATTATGTCTCATTGAACTTAACTTATTCTTCGAAATTCTATATGCACCTTGTCTTTTGAATTTGTTCCATACTTAATGATGTAGCCGAAGCTATCACGACCGGATTCCGAAGCTGGAATCCAAAGAAATGGATCCGGAGCTGGGTCGGATCAGTGTTTTAGAGGCCCAACGGGGATCCGGAAGTCGAAGGATGCAGAGGCGAAGCCGAAGGTCCGAGGTCGAGAGCTGCTCGATCGGAGATTGGCTTGTCTTCGGGAAGTGAGGCCGAAGTTCCTTCGGTAGACGAAGGCGTGACACCGAGTCTCCTCCGGATGTGGGGGCAGCCGGCGCACGGCGTCGAGACCAAGGAGAGGAGTCCGAGATCGGCGGCCGAGACCGACTCGGGAAGGTCGGCGATGATTCGAACCGAACTCCTGCAGGAGGGAAAGAAGAAGAAACCGGTCAGCAGGAGTCCCGGGCTTCGGCCCTAAGGAACCCCCTCCGACGGTCAAGTTAGCTCCTGAAGATGATTCGATTCAGAAGGCAAAGAGTAGCTTTAATGCTATTTGGACTGTAGTCCTTAAGGGTCTCGGAGGCATCAGAGAGTATACCTTTGGCAATAAATAGCGGTGTATTTATAGCAGAGGATAGAGGATGGTTAACGGTGATAGCCGATATAGGACTATGTCCGGGCTTACTGGTAAACCGCCATAGTGCCTAGTCCTCCACCGGAGTGGGCCGGACTCGGCTATCGGGCCGAAGGGGGTTGGGCCGCTGATGGGCCGAAGCCTGCCGGGCCTAGGGCTGTCGTGCTACTCCCGGGCCGTAGACTGGTGGGCCGCTGACGGGCTGAAGCCTGTTGGGCCGGGAGCAACGGTGCCGCTTATGGGCCGAGGGCTGTTGGGCCGCTGATGGGCCGAAGGCTCTCTGAAGGCCTTCCACTGCTGCTGCTGGGCTGAACGGGGTTTGGGCTTGTTTTAATGGGCCGAATCGGATTCTGCCTCATCACATAGCCCCCCACTCTTGTCTTCCTCAGTTCTGAGATGGCGAGAGTATAGCCCGAAGCTTGTTGGGGAATAGCGTAACAGGTGTTTTACCCGAAGCTTTCTGTTCCTTTTCTTGAAAAGAGGGTGCCCTCGGTCGGCCGAGGGTTAAGTAGCTGCTTCGTCTTCACTCGGGGTGGCGACGAAGGCCTTTGCCTCTGAGGGCGAAGGGCCGAGCCCTCTGACTTGTGTCAGACTTCATTAAATAGACGGGACGGGCGTCGCTTCGCGAAGAAGCATGGGACATGCGTCGCGCATCCGGCCGTTCCGTTAAAAGCACAAAAAGATCCTGACCGCTCGCGGGTCGCGGATCGTCTCGGCCCTCTGCCCGAGGTCCTGCTCGGATTGCCGCCGCTCCCTTCTTCGGCACGCGGATTGGGACACGTGGCGGGCATCCGAGTGATCAGCCGAAGGGTCGGAGCGCTTTCGGCCGTTGATCGTTCTGCTTCAAGTCCCGGAGTTCATCCGTCATCATTGCTGAAGGACGGTACACGTGGCGGGCATCCGAGAGAAGCGACGAGATGACGGGGACGATCTCGGCCGTCGGCCTCGGCGGGAAGGGCTTCGAACGGAGCCTATAAATAGGAGGCCTTCGCAGAGCACTGTTCTTCTTCTTGCCTCCGCGCCTGCGTTGCTCTGCAATCACCCGAGCTCTCCCTCCTCTCCGGCGAAAGGCTAGCTCTCTGAAGGCGTCGTCCGAGCTTGCTGGCCATTGCGGGAAGATCTCCATCTCTCGGAGCGCTTGCTGGTGGAGTTGGGTGGCTTGAGAGGCTGTGCTTGATCCAGGAGAGATCTTTTCCCTTTTGAGAGTAAGCCTCGATCTCCTTTCTCCATCTTCGCGACCTCATGCCCCACAGTTCTTCGAGCGAGATTACCCTTTCGGACGAGGAGTATACTCCGTCTCATTCCCCCAAGTCTTCTCTGTCATCTCCTCTTACTCTGGACTCCCTCGCCTCTGCGATGTCCGGAGAGCCCGAGGCCTCCGGGGCCGAGGCCTCCGAGGCCGAGGGGTCCGAGGAGGTTCAAACCCCGGGCCAGGCTTCCACCTCGGGACGTCGTCGTCCCGAGACTGCTTCGGAGGCAGCCTGCGCCCTTTCGGATGAAGCGGTTAGCTACATCGCTTCTTACTTCCAGCTTCCCTCGTGGATGACCCCCTATCGGCCTGGCTCCAATACCAGGACCAACACTCCTCGCCTGGGTACCTTTTCTATTTATGAAGAAAGCTTCCAGGCGGGCTTTCGTCTTCCTCTCTCCACCTTCGTCGTCAACCTCCTTTGCTTCTACGGGCTGGCCCCGTCTCAATTTTTTCCCAATTCTTGGCGCACAGTCTATGCCTTCTTAGCTGTGTTTGCCCGTATGCGGACTGTTCCTTCCATCAACATCTTCCGCTACCTTTTCAAAATCCAAAGGCAGGGGAGATCCGAGTGGTATTGCTTCGTCCCTCGGATCGGCCGAAGCATCTTCTCCGGGAAGCCCTCGTCCATTCACGGCTGGAAGAGGAAGTTTATCCTTATTTCTCTGCCGGAGAATAAGAAGAGCGTGTGGCCCTTCCCTACCGAATGGGCACCGCTGGCCGCAGGCCTTTCCGATCCTCCCGTCCTAAACCCTGTCCAGAGCACTCTCGTGGGCCATATCGAGGCCACGGCTCCGTACAACATCTGGGGGCTCCTCAGCAATCCGGAGCTGTTCGTGGGTGCCGGGGCATGGCCGGACCCAAAGTGTGATCCGGTGCGGGCTTTCCCCTACCTTCCTCCCGGGGAGGCTCCGCAGGACAGCGAAGGAAGCGCTGATGCCGATCCTCCGGCCGAAGCTCCTCCGGCCGACGAGGTTGCTGAAGCTTCGGCCGAGGGTAATTCGGTTGTGCGTTGCAACCTTTGTGTTATTTGTTTCTAACACTTCTTTTGTTTGCAGCGATGTCTGGGATCGAGGGCCTCCTCATCCGGATAGACCAGCAGCGTGGCCAGGGCCAGCCATCACCCCCGCAGGCGGCAGGCGGGTCTGGACGAGGCGCAGTGGCCCCGAGGGCCCGAGCCGGGGTTACAATGACTGCGGCCTCCTCCGAGGGTCGTGCTGCTGCCGCCGCTCTCGAGAGGGAGCGAAAAACCAAGTCTGCTGCCCGAAGGGGCGGCCGATTGTCGAAGCGGCCCCGGGCGGAGGAGCCCGAAGAGGCAGAGCCCGCCCCGTTGGTTAGGAGAACCGCCGGGGCCCGAAGGGCTGCAAGGCTAGCGTCCCCCGAGGCGCCGAGGGGCGATTCTCCTCCGGCCGCGATGGCGGGGGCAGAGTACGAAGGCGCCAGGTCGCAGGAGCCTCGCGCGCAGGAGCGCGAGCTGTGGGTCCCCGAGCCGGGGATCTATAGAGATGAGAGCATGGAGGACTCTCAGACGTGCCTCCGTCTGCTCCATAGCCTCACTCTCCCTTCGACCTTTGTGGAGCTGAAGGACCATTCGGTCATCGATCTGGCGACGATCAGCGCCCGGTTGGCGGTCCAGGTAAGAAGCTTCTGAATGTGCTTCAATCTAGCTTTTCTTAGCTTATTTCAAGTTTCGCTGATCCTCGTCTGCTTTCGGCCCGCAGGCCGCAATTACGGGCAGCGTCCTGATTCACTATCAGGAGCTGCTCCGGAACAAGCTTCTGGAGGCCGAGAGGGCGTCGACCTTGGTAGGTTCGGGTGAGGGCCCTTCGGCGCGGCCAAATATCGAGTCCATGGTTGACGGACTTGTAGCCACAAACGCCCGGATGCGGGCGCAGCTGGAGGAGAGGGCAGCAGAGGCCCGTGCTTCTGCCGAGGCCAAGACGAAGGCCGAGCGGGAGAAGGAGAAGGCCGAGCGGGAGCTCGCTGCGGCCCGGGCTGAGAACCGGGCCCTTAAGGCCCAGATCCAGGACAAGGACGCCCGGCGGGCTTCGGAAAACCGTCGCCATGCCGAGGAGATGTCGGCCCTGAAGCAAGAGCTGGAGGAGGCGGTGGACTCGGCCGTGGCCGACTACAAGGCCGGCCCGGACTATGCCGAGGAGATAATCCAGGCCCAGCTTCTAGCGGCCTCCTCGGTCTTCGATATCGGGCTGGCTGCCGCCCAGAAGGTTTGTCCGAACGTGGACTTGACCGGGATTGCCCTACCGACGGACGAGGAAGGCGCGGAGCTCCTGTCATGGTGGAAGGGGCTTATGGCCGAGAGGGCCCCAGCCTCGGCGGAAGGTGACGAGGTCGCTCCGGTCGAGGAGGCCCCTGTCGAAGCCGCCCCGCCTGAGGCCGTGCAGATCGTCGATTTCCCCTCTCCATCTCCTGGCCGAAACCCAGTTGATGTGGAGGAGGGGGCAGCCGAGAACTGACGCGGGGGCCTTTCCCGGTTCTTATTTTTCTTCTTTTGTAAGCCTGCGGCCAGATGGATGGCCGGTTTTGTACTTCCCTACTTTGTGAATACAGGAAGTGTTTTTGGCTTTTACCTTGATGCTTTGTTCATAATCGACCGAATCTGGTCTTTCCGAAATCCGAGATCCTATCGTTCTTGCTGTAGCTCGCAAGGCAGAGACCCGATGTAGATTCGGATAGGAAGTTGAGAGAATATCGCCACCGATAGTATATACGGCCGGGGCCTTTACTAACGTGGTTCACATGATCCGAAGGGGCATCCTGCCGCTCCCGATGCGGTTTGCGTGGCCGAAGCCACTCCCGGCTTGGTCTCATGTGGATTTAGAAAGAATACCATGCCGCTCCCGATACGGTTTGCATGGCCGAAGCCACTCCCGGTACGGTTTACATGGACTTAGAGAAAATACCATGCCGCTCTCGATACGGTTTGCATGGCCGAAGCCACTCCCAGTACGGTTTACACGGACTTAGAGAAAATACCATGCCGCTCCCGATACGGTTTGCATGGCCGAAGCCACACCCGGTACGGTTTACACGGACTTAAGAGAAAATACCATGCCGCTCCCGATACGGTTTGCATGGTCGAAGCCACTCCCGGTACGGTTTACACGGACTTAGAATACCATGCCGCTCCCGATACGGTTTGCATGGCCGAAGCCACTCTCGGTACGGTTTACACGGACTTAGAATACCATGCCGCTCCCGATACGGTTTGCATGGCCGAAGCCACTCCCGGTACGGTTTACACGGACTTAGAGAAAATACTATGCCGCTCCCGATACGGTTTGCATGGCCGAAGCCACTCCCGGTACGGTTTACACGGACTTAAGAGAAAATACCATGCCGCTCCCGATACGGTTTGCATGGCCAAAGCCACTCCCGGTACGGTTTACACGGACTTAGAATACCATGCCGCTCCCGATACGGTTTGCATGGCCGAAGCCACTCCCGGTACGGTTTACACGGACTTAGAATACCATGCCGCTCCCGATACGGTTTGCATGGCCGAAGCCACTCCTGGTACGGTTTACACGGACTTAGAGAAAATACCATACCGCTCCCGATACGGTTTGCATGGCCGAAGCCACTCCCGGTACGGTTTACACGGACTTAGAATACCATGCCACTCCCGATACGGTTTGCATGGCCGAAGCCACTCTCGGTACGGTTTACACGGACTTAGAATACCATGCCGCTCCCGATACGGTTTGCATGGCCGAAGCCACTCCCGGTACGGTTTATACGGACTTAGAGAAAATACCATGCTTCCTGAAAAGGAGATCTTTATTCATACCTTCCGGCCAAAAGTCCGGGAAAAAGTGATTCACATTAAATAACGCCGAAGGCGCTCTACATTCCAGGTGCGAGGGAGAGGTTGGCCCGAGAGGGTCTCCAACCGATAAGCCCCTCGTCTGATTACTTCTTTGACCCGATAAGGCCCCTCCCAGTTGGGGGCAAGCTTGCCTGAGGCTTCGGCCGGTTTGGAAGCATGAGCATTCCTCAACACGAGGCTCCCGATTTCAAAGCTTCGGGGCTTCACTCGAGTGTTGTGGTACTTGGCCATGCGCTGCTGATAAGCTGCCAGCCGGATACGAGCCCTATCTCGGGTCTCTTCAATGAGGTCCAGATGATCTTTCAAGCCTTCTTCGTTGGCCTCCGGATTGTAAGCAATGACCCTGGGAGAGGGAAGGCTGATTTCAGCTGGAATAACGGCCTCTATCCCATAAGCCATGCGAAATGGAGTTTCGCCGGTAGGAGTTCGGCCCGTCGTCCGATAGGCCCACAGAACACTTGGCAGCTCCTCTACCCATCGGCCCTTGGCTTCGCCGAGGCGGGTTTTCAGTCCCTGCAACAGGCTTCGGTTGGTGACCTCAACCTGGCCGTTTGCCCGAGGGTGGGCTACCGAAGTGAATTTGTGGAGAATGCCGAAGCCGGCGCAGTTGTCGCTGAACCGTCGGCTGTCGAACTGCTTTCCATTATCCGAAATAATGGCCCGGGGGATGCCGAACCGGCAGATGATGGACTTCCATACGAAGTTCCAAGCATTGCTATCGGTTATTGATGCGAGGGGTTCAGCTTCTACCCACTTAGTAAAATAATCTACCGCCACAATGAGGAATTTTCTTTGGCCGGTGGCGATGGGAAAAGGCCCCAGGAGGTTGATTCCCCATTGAGCGAAAGGCCTGGGGTCGGATAAGGGGGTCAGAAGGGTGGCTGCCTGGTGGATGAGGGAGCTAAACCTCTGGCACTGGTCACAGCGCCGTACGAGGGCTAAAGCGTCCTCTCGGAGTGTCGGCCACCAGTAACCTTGCCTTAGAAGCTTGTGAGCCAGGGCCCTTCCTCCCGCATGAGCTCCGCATATCCCTTCATGTACTTCTCTCATGGCGTAGTCGGCTTCAGCCAGGCCGAGGCACCGCAGCAGTGGTCGGCCGAAGTACTTCTTGTATAGCAGCCCGTCCAGAAGGAGGAAATGGGATGAGCGTTGCCGAATGTGCTTCGCCTCCCTTAAGTCTGGCGGGACTTCTCCTCGGAGGAGAAAAGCGACGAGGGGAGTCATCCATGTCTCGGCTTCGGCCTCAGTGACTTGCATGGCTTCAGGCTCGCCGAGGCTTGGTTCGGCGAGTTCCTCCACTAGGATCATTCGGCCTCCTCCCCCGTCTTGAGTCGACGCCAGCCGGGAAAGTGCATCGGCTCGGGCATTCTCGGCTCTCGGGATCCTCACGATTTCATAAAAATCGAATTGAGCGAGGATCTTGCGAGTCACCTGGAGATAAGATGCCATTATTGCATCCCGAGCTTCGTATTCCCCGGAAATATGGCTAGCGATCAGTTGAGAGTCGCTGAAGGCTTTGAGGTTCCGGGCGCCGAGCTTCCTCGCGGCCCGGAGGCCAGAAATGAGGTCTTCGTACTCGGTGGCGTTGTTAGTCGCTGGAAAGGAGAAACGCAAGGTGTACTCTGTTACGACCCCTTCGGGTGATGCCAGGATCCACCCGGCGCCGCTGCCCGTGGAGCACGCGGAGCCGTCTACAAAGAGTCGCTACTCGTTTGCCGGTGTAAGAGCCGAAGTGTCCTCGGCTTCGGGCACGTCGGGTTCCGGCTGAAGTGCCGAGGAAGCGCCGGGGGTGAGTTCGGCGATGAAGTCCGCCAATGCCTGGGCTTTTATCGCCACCCGAGGTGCGTAGGAGATGTCGAACTCTCCTAGCTCAATTGCCCATTTCGCCAGCCTGCCGGACACCTCCGGCCGGGAGAGAACCTGCCTCAGGGGCTGGTCGGTGAGAACCTTCACTGAATGAGCAAGGAAATAAGGCCGGAGCCTCCTCGCGGACGAGACGAGTGCCAATGCCAACTTTTCCAGCGCGAGATACCGGAGTTCTGCTCCTTGAAGGGCTCGGCTGGTATAATAGACTGGCTTCTTGACGCCCTCTTGCTCTCGGACGAGGACGGCGCTGAGAGCCGTCTCGGATACTGCGAGGTATAGGCTCAGAGGCTCCCCAGGGACTGGCTTGGACAGAATGGGGACTTTAGAGAGATAGGCCTTCAACTGGTCGAAGGCTGTCTGACACTCATCCGTCCATTCGAAGTTATTAGCCTTCTTCAGTAGCTTGAAGAAGGGGAAACAATAATCTGCCGCCCTCGACATGAAGCGGCTTAGGGCTGCAATCCTCCCGTTCAGCTTCTGTACCTCTCGGAGGTTTGCCGGGGGGCGCATTTGTATGATGGCCGAAACCTTCTCGGGATTAGCTTCAACCCCTCGGTGAGTGACCAAGTAGCCGAGGAACTTCCCGGAGGCTACCCCGAAGACGCACTTGGCCGGATTCAGCTTCATCTTGTACCGCCTCAAGGCGGAGAATGTCTCGGCCAAGTCGGCCAAATGCTCTGCAGCAACGCGGCTCTTGACTAACATGTCGTCTATATAGACTTCCATGTTTCGGCCGAGCTGCGGGGCGAACACCTTATTGACAAGGCGCTGATATGTCGCGCCGGCGTTCTTCAGACCGAAGGGCATCCGGGTATAGCAGTATAGACCCAGATCGGTCTTGAAGCTGGTTTTACTTTCATCCTCCGGATGCATCCGGATCTGGTGATAGCCTGAATAGGCGTCGAGGAAGCTTAAGAGTTCGTGGCCGGAGGTTGCGTCCACCACCTGGTCTATCCGAGGCAGTGGGAAGCTATCCATCGGACAGGCCTTGTTGAGGTTGGTGAAGTCCACGCACATTCGCCACTTGCCATCTTTCTTCGGCACCATCACCACGTTGGCGATCCAGTCCGGATGATGCACCTCTCGGAGGTGTCCGGCGTCCAGCCCCTTCTGCACTTCGTCTTGGATGGCGGCTCTCCTTTCCTGATTGAAGGTGCGCCGCTTCTGCTTTACCGGGGGCTGGTCGGGATCGGTATGGAGTCGGTGCTCTGCTACCTCCGGGTCAACCCCGGGCACGTCCGCCGGAGACCAGGCGAAAACGTCGAGATTCTTTTTCAAGAACTCGGTGAGTTTCTCTGCTTCGGTCTTCTCTAGGCCGGAGCCTATCATCAGGGTTCGTCCTTCGCCTCCCGGAATCGGAATGGCGAGGAGTGCTTCCCCCGGAGATGCCTCGGCTGATGACTCGATCGCCAGGGTTTCGGCTGCAGCCTTCCCTTTGACCGAAATCATATAGCATTGCCGGGCTGCTTCTTGATTTCCCCTGGCCTCGCCTATTCCATGGCTGGTATGAAACTTCAGCTTTTGATGGAAAGACGAAGGCACGGCTCCGACCCCGCCGATTAGCCTTCGGCCGAAGATGGCGTCGTAGGCCGAATCGACTTTTACAACGGCGAAGTCCGTTTCAACGGTTAGTTGCCGGGGGGCGGAGCCTAAGGTTACAGGGAGTCGGATAATGCCCTCTACTCGGCAGGGCGAGCCGTTAAAACCGAAGAGGGGGCCCCGGTGAGGCTTCATATCAGCCTCACTCAATCCCATTTTTTCAAAACAATCATAAAACAAGATGTTTCGGGCGCTCCCATTATCGACAAATATTCGATGTACATCATAGCTATTTATTACAGCATTTATGACGAGGGAGTCATCGTGAGGGACCTGAATATTAGTTAGGTCCTCTGAGCCGAAGGTAATATCCTCTTGGCGAGGCCGCTTCGGCTCGACGTCAATCGTCGCTATAGTGGCAGAGCTGCGCTGCCGTGGCCTTGATCCTTCCCCTGGCCCTCCGGAAATCATCATGATAGACCCGGAACTGGGTCTTTGATGGGATGCTTCTACCGGGGCCGAGGTGACCTTTGGCGGAGGAGCGGCTTCTGCCACCGGGGGTTGTTGTTGCCTGGGCGTCCCAAGGACGTCCCGGTTCCGCTGTGGCGGGGGCTGCTCTCGTCGGTACTGCGGCAGTCTTCCCTCCCGGATGAGGCGGTCGATTTCCTCTCGGAGCTGCCGGCATTCATCCGTCGTGTGGCCGATCTCCCGGTGATACTCACAGTATTTGCTGGGGTCCCTTCGGTGAGGATTCATCTTGATGCGATCTGGTCGCCGAATCATGCCCTTCACCTCCATGAGCATTCGGGAAGGGGGAGCAGGCAAAGGTAGGTACCGCTGTTGCGGGTCCCGTCGCCTCTCTCTGTCCCAATCCTCCCTGCGATACCGCTTTCGGGAGGGTTCTTGGTCTTCGGGCCGAGATCGGACCACCTGGGGAACAGGTGCCGAGGCCGCTTTGACTGCGCCTTTACCTCTGGACACCATCAGGGCCTCCCGGTTGATGTATTTATGGGCTCGGGCCACGAGGTCCTGGAAGGTAGGGGGATGGCGTTTCCCGATGGAGCCGAGGAGCCCTTCGTCCCGACACCCGCTGATTACGGCCGAAACCGCAATCGAGCTGTCGAGGTTTGGGATTTGGGCGACCTCGGTCCGGAACTTGGTGAAGTACTCCTGGAGAGTTTCGGTGGGGCCGTGCCGGATGGCTAGCAGGCTGGCGGAGGTTTTACAGTGCCGGGTGGCATCATAGAACTGGTCGATAAACAACTGGCCCAACTGGACTAGGGAGTGGATGGAGTTGGGGGCCAGTGTCTCGAACCAGATGAGGGTGGTCTTCTCAAGGGTGAGGGGAAAAAGTCAGCAGCGGACTGCCTCGGAGACCCCTCGAACCGAGAGGTATGCGTTGAATCTCTGGAAATGACAGACCGGATCTGTCATTCCGTCGTAGAGAGGGCCCTTCGGCAGCTTGAAATTAGGAGGCACCTCGGTAGCCAGGAGCTCCGCCGTGAACGGGGTCTGTTCCAGGATGTTGCTAGCAAGAGGTGCCCCGTATGGCCGAGACACTATCTGCTGCATTTCCTTTCGCATTGCCGTCAGCCGCCGGTCCAGGTCCGAGGCGGTCGAAGTAGTGACTGATCGTCCTTCGGTCCTGGCTGGGTGAAATTCCGACGAAGCATAATTCTGCTCTGTTAGGCGGTCAGTGCGAGGGGCTCGGGCAGGTAGCGCCGAGGGTTCGCCGCGGGCCGCAGCGGTTTCGTCGGGGGAAACTGGCGCAGGCGTCGGCCGGAACCGGGCATCTTGCACTGAGTAGAGTGGGGGGAGCGGCGCTTGCTGAGGAAGCTGTCCCATCAATCCTATGCGCTGGGCGATGGCGGATACCATCTCCTGAAGAGGCGCTAGGGAGGTGACGGCAGCTGCTAGCGTTGCCATTTGCTGCTGGAGCACCCCCACTCGGTCTTCCGCAGCGAGGGACTCCGATATGACTGGTAGAGGCATGCTCGGCGGGGCAGAAGGGGCGCCTTCGGAAGGCAGCATCTGCGCCGAGGCTTCCCGTGCCTCTACTTCGCTTTGTCCGGATCATCGGGTCACAGGTCGTTGAGACATGACTTGTTTGTTGGTTTCCCACAGACGGCGCCACGTGATGTAGCCGAAGCTATCACGACCGGATTCCGAAGCTGGAATCCGAAGAAATGGATCCGGAGCTGGGTCGGATCAGTGTTTTAGAGGCCCGACGGGGATCCAGAAGTCGAAGGATGCAGAGGCGAAGCCGAAGGTCCGAGGTCGAGAGCCGCTCGATCGGAGATTGGCTTGTCTTCGGAAAGTGAGGCCGAAGTTCCTTCGGTAGACGAAGGCGTGACACCGAGTCTCCTCCGGATGTGGGGGCAGCCGGCGCACGGCGTCGAGACCAAGGAGAGGAGTCCGAGATCGGCGGTCGAGACCGACTCGGGAAGGTTGGCGATGATTCGAACCGAACTCCTGCAGGAGGGAAAGAAGAAGAAACCGGTCAGCAGGAGTCCCGGGCTTCGGCCCTAAGGAACCCCCTCCGACGGTCAAGTTAGCTCCTGAAGATGATTCGATTCAGAAGGCAAAGAGTAGCTTTAATGCTATTTGGACTGTAGTCCTTAAGGGTCTCGGAGGCATCAGAGAGCATACCTTTGGCAATAAATAGCGGTGTATTTATAGCAGAGGATAGATGATGGTTAACGGTGATAGCCGATATAGGACTATGTCCGGGCTTACTGGTAAACCGCCATAGTGCCTAGTCCTCCACCGGAGTGGGCCGGACTCGGCTATCGGGCCGAAGGGGGTTGGGCCGCTGATGGGCCGAAGCCTGCCAGGCCTAGGGCTGCCGTGCTGCTCCCGGGCCTTAGACTGGTGGGCCGCTGACGGGCTGAAGCCTGTTGGGCCGGGAGCAACGGTGCCGCTTATGGGCCGAGGGCTGTTGGGCCGCTGATGGGCCGAAGGCTCTCTGAAGGCCTTCCACTGCTGCTGCTGGGCTGAACGGGGTTTGGGCTTGTTTTAATGGGTCGAATCGGATTCTGCCTCATCACTTAAGATCTATATTTACTCATATGTCATAATTTGATCAGATTTGTGTTCCTACTATGTCATGCCATTCGTTATGTAATATGTGATAAAAAATATATGATATGTTCGTTACATGACTAGTAAATTTGATAAGTCATATGCGAATTTAACTTGTCCATCATACTAAATAAGCTATATGTTATTCGATTTGATTATGCTATTAAAAGATATATGTAGTTTGGTAAATTTATATGTGACCATATTTTGTATTATGTTCTTATTTGATGCAGAACTGTGAATCCTACTTAGTTAGTTATCATCACTTTTTAATTATTATATTGTTTAACATTTGGTGGGTCTTATTTTCTATTGAGTAGTTATACTCATAAATCCTATTAATATTTCCAGAGTCTCCTGAGGAAGAATAGTTGAACTTTTGATTTGGTAGAGATTTTTGGATTAGAAGACTTCCGCTGTTATTTAAGTAGATTTGTTTATTTGTTCAGTTGATTGATGTAGTAGGGATTAAGGGAGAGAAATATGTTCTTTTTTTTTTCTTTGTGAGTTGAGTAATTTTATCTCATATAGATATTTGATATACTTTGAGATTTTGGTATTGATATTATACATTTGTAAAATTATGGTATTGATAATGAAAATTTTATTGGATTATTTTGATAGTAATTTGCATATTTATTGCTTGGGTTATTTGTCTTTCATCATTCAAGTTCGATTTATATGTTATTTGATTATATAATTACATAGCTTGAATTCAAAATGAATACGAATAACTGAACCAGATCATAGGTATAACAATTAATTAAATAACATGAGTTCAAAGTCTAGGGTATAACATAATTACTTGAGAACTTTAAGTCTGGATAGGGTTTCACGTAGTAAGATGGTTAATTCCGACCAACCCGAGGACCACAAGGCCGGATAAGATGCCACATGGGGAGGAGACTTATCCCGACCACTGAGCACTAAGAACCTATAAAGTCCTTGGGTAATCAAAGGGCTCGAGGCCAACTGACGCCCATCGGCACGTGGCGAATTAACAGGACCTTGCCGATAAAAGACTCGAGGTCCGAAGAAAGCAACGTCATGAAAATCTTTATCATGAGATATGAGGTAGTCCTCATGTTACCATCTGCATGGAGACCCACTCCCTAACAGAGATTAGATCTGACTAATATATGACTTGCCCATCCAAGGCCCTGCATGGTGCCCCAATGGCACTCGACTGCATGACACATATCTCTCTATGGGAGGTCGTGATCACTCTCACCCACTTGGACTCTTATAAAGGCTACGACCCCTCTTACTGAAGGTACGACAATTACACTATAACAAAACATTACCTTTCGTTCACAAGTCAGGCTAACTTAGGCATCGAAGGATTAACCCCAGTAAAGACCGAGGTACTCCTAATAACCTTGATTCCTCTCTTGCATAAAAGGGGAGGCCAAGAGGGTTTGCTAAAGTCGGATAGACTAGCTAGGTCCGGCCCTTGCATTGGCCTACGTGCCTTGTACAGGTCCTTCAAATTTTCACCCTCTACATGTGGCATCCAGAAATTCCTTGTGAGAGATAATCTAAGAATTTCTAAACTGGCAACAGAAAATCTGAGTGGACTCCTCAACGAAAACCAGAGGTAAGGATTACACAACGCATGGAACTTTTTTCTCCGTCAGGCAAATAGATATTTGTAATTCGGTTCGATAAATCACAATTTTTACTATGTATAATCTGCTTGTATCTTAGGGATAATATCATATTAATCTCTCTTATATGTTAAATTTCAAAAGTGGGATGCTTACTTACAGTTATCTTAATGCCTTTATCAAATAACATATCCATAAAATATGTCATTTCAATGGTATGTATGAAATATTTATATATACTATATATATATATATATATTGCTATATATATATACATATAGAGGAGTGCAATGGTGCGAAATAGACCTTCCGTGCGCACCAGTTTGGCCCATTTTCCCATGTTGAGAGAAAAATAAAAATTATCATAATTTTTTAAATATTTAGCTCTCCCTACTATAATCAATTTCATCTCTTTTAGGTAAAGTATTATCGTTGGATCATATATTTAAATTGATTGTAGCCGTCTAATCTTGTACGACTAGATTGGTGATGAATAATAAAATATCAGGAGATGAAAACAATCTTAAGGATAATCTGACCAATTTCCTCTATTTTGACTATTTTTTTATGATTTCTCTATGTAGTGGTTCGGATTTTAGCATTTCTTTCTCTCTTTCTATATATATATATAGGAGGGTATGTAGAATAATATGAAATCAAGAATGACATTTTTGAAACTCAACATAGTCTGTGGCTTGCTTGGAATTATCCCCATATGTTATGACATCCCATATTAGTCAAACAGGAAGCAGCAACAATATGTCAGACAGCAACAAATTTGGATGAGCCAACTCGATACTTGACCAAGCCAACTTTAACATTGGGTCGGGTCGACCATCATGGGTCAAATTAAGCTGGGATTGAGTCTACACTTAGTTTGACCGTTTCTTGGGTTCCAATCAATTAGACCCTCATAAAAATTGAGATTTTTTTAAAGAAGTATTTTATGTGAAATGAATATCTTTGTTGTTCCGGTTTAAGTCAGATCACAGTACTCTGATGTGATGTTTGGAAAACTTCTGGTGCATAAGTTCTCGGAGAACTCAAATTTAAGAAATGCTTGACTCAGACTCACATCAACGAATTGTAATTTTGAATTAAAAATGATTCTTGGGTTTCAAGTGGCATCAAAGCAAACACATATTATACCTATACATTATCCTTTTAATCTATTTGTCACGTACATTAATGTTATTGTTTTTTATATATTTAAATACGAGGGTCCAAACAGCTTTTTCCCATCTAATCTAAGCACAGGTTGAAAGATACTAATGCGCTAGAAGCCCTTTTACAAATTCCCCATCCAAAGAAAAAAACTCCTTCCCACTTCTTTGCCTTTGAAATATGCTATCATTTGAGTAAAACACAAAATATGCTTTTAAAGAGAGCCATTTCCAAAAACTTTGAGAAACACTATTATATCATTCTTTTATCATCCTATTTGTCACACTCATCGTAGACTGTTTAAATATTTCATTAGACAATCTTATTGAAGTTTACTTTTAACACATTTTTATTATAATTAGTGTATTCAATGCAAGATAATTCTTTGATCAAGTAATCAAACAACTCTTACCGCGTGTGACAAAGATGGTAATAAAAAGAGAAATATGATAACATTCTTCTACATTCATTATTTTGTGGGTGATAAAACAAAAGAGAAATGCTTGCTGCAATGTCATTAGATAGTACAGATTAGATGGATAATCACCATCTGATGAGCAGTTGGAGCTACAGTGTCTAAACTAAGACTATTGCAGCAAGCATTTTTTTAAGGAGAAATCCAATCGCAAATCATTTTACTTCTCTAATGTTCACAATCTCTTTGATCTCGTTTCCTCTTTTTTGAAGGCTCTGCTGAGGCTCCTTCACAGTAGTTGTCTAATCTACATAAAAAAACATGTATTTATAAAAGAAAAATGCGATTAGATGCGTAGGAACTGCATCCCTTTCCGTGCTCGTTGCAGTGGACGCTGTTGTAACTTCATAGGATCAATCAACACTATAAGTAATTGGTAGGTAGGCTCTAGAAATTAATCATATTATATAATTAGCTCTCAATCTTAGTATATCGATTACACGTGCAGGATGCAACTATAGACAAACAATTTCATACGACAGAGTACTCTAACGCTCTCTATACATGGAAGGAGAAAAAAAGAAGGGAAAAGAAACGAAGAAAGGTAAGATAGATGCAATTATATATATACTATCTAGCTGCTAGGCTCTAATTGTGAAGCTAGTGCATGCACCACTCCAAATCGCCATGCAGAGCCCTTGTTGCTCGTAAAATGCAGCAACGCTTCAACCCAAGATGACCACACAGTCACACACAACGCTGATGCACTGCTATGCAAAACGGACTTTGTGGGCGCTGGAGAAGTACTTGGCTGCGGCGACCATGGCTGCCTCTGCACCCTGCCGACGCAACAGTCGACGACAGGCAGCTCCTTCTGTTCACCTCTTCAACTACTTCTGGCCGCGGATTAAGCCAAAGAACGCTTCCCACCAGCTTTTCTTCTCTGTTGTGCTACGCTTGCAGGGTAGAGAGGTGCTCTTGTGGGAACCCATATTGAAGCCTTGTGATTTTTCTCCGCAGTGTGGGTGAAGACTGTTGGAAGTTAATAGCGGACTCTCACTTACACAAAGTGAAATTGTGGTGAAAAAATATATAGAGAAGGTAGAAACACAAAAGTTAAAGAAGACCTCAAAAAATAAATATTCTATAGATCATATGTGACTTCTTACATAAAAACAACTAGCCACATGTATCTATAGATTTTACATGGACTTTTTAGATGAATAACTCTCCTAAAATGACTTTTGGACTCCCACTAACTAAGGCTCCAAGGTAGAGTACGAAAATCTCTCCATTATATAGATGAGAGTTAGACTTGTGTGGTTACAAAATATTCTTCACCTCCTATTAATGACCATTGCATAACTTTCCACTTCCCTTACACTCTAAATTCAAATGAAAATTATAAGAGTTACAAAAGAGATATAAAAGACACCACAACGTCTAAATAATAAATGACCTATTATTTTATCTCCAATTATAATATAATAAACTTTTTACATAATTAAAAAAGATCTCTATGAAATTAAATTTATTTCACAACAAAGACCAAGTGGTAATCGTGCTTAATCGGACAAGAGAGAAACTTTTTAGCTTGTGAGATCGCCTCGTCTGGTTAGCACCCAAACCTCTCTACCCCTCTCTTTTATATGTAAAGCGGTGAGCTCAGATTGGCTCAGTAGGGCGAGCCCCCAGCGCGCAAGACTCTTTCTGCCGCTCCTTCCTTTTCCCGTCGTCCCGATTTCTCTCTCCTGCGGCGCGGGAAGACTTCTTCAAGAGTAGGGAAGGCTCGTTGGAATTTAGAAAGCCTCTTTAGAGGTTTTAACAAAAGAAATTTGGTCCAGTGGAGGATGCAGTAATTTGGTCCAGTGCAGTCATTCAGATTGAATATTGTGAGTCAAGTTGGAGGGGAGATAGTTAAAAATGCAAACGGGTGAGATTTGGACGTTGGGAATATGAGATAGACCTAATTAAATAAGTTGAACGATTGAATTAAGTCTGAATAGGTTCCTACGAGTGGGTCAGTAAGGTGCTGAGCGCCTAGACTTAGAAATGAACATGTGAAATTACGAAAATTCATTAGGATCCTAGGACCCCACATCCAAAGGCTGGATCTGCCACTGGTGTGATGTACGGTAAAATATTAGACTTGAATAACATGTTTTAGTTGTGGCTGGAGTATAAGAACTTCGTTTTAGTAATCTTTGGTAAAGAGAGGTAGAAAATAAGAATTCCGTATTAGTAATTCTTCGTAAAGAGACATAGAGAGAGAGATTCTCTTATTGCCATGTGTCCTAGTTTTAATTAAGACCGCAAATGAACCAATATGCTCAATTTCTAAGATTGCTCGATAAGAGTTCGATTCAACTTATTTATTAAACTAAATAAACAAGTTTGAACAAAATTTTGAGTTTGATTCACTAAAACGAACCAATCTTGAACACAAACGAACTCGGCTTGTTACTCATGAACAAGCTCATTTAAGTATTCGTTAAGATCTTATTTTAATTATACTCGTTTAATTACTCATCAAGATCTTTATTAAGTACTTATTTAGTTATTCTAATCATGAATAATCTTAATTAATAAAATATTTTAATATATTGTTAAGTTTTCTATCAAGTAACTAAGGGTGGAAACAATTTATTACTCGCCATAGTTTAGTCTGAGTTTATATATTTAAAAAAAAAAATAAACATATCGTAGATACATTGAGTTGACGAGCTACTCGATGCTCGGCTCGAATTCGTTTAATATTTAAATAAATCAAACTTGAACAACCATTATAAAAACTTGAGTCAAACTCGAATTCGATTAAAATTAATCAAACTAATTTAATGAACGGGCCGAGTCAAACTATTCAATTACAGTTCTAAGAGTAACCACCGAAATCCCAGGGTCCCAGCTTGGACTCGCCGTTGCTACTCCTTCTAAGAAGCGCGCATGGTGGCGAGTGGGTATACGTCTGCATGCTGATTTTAACACCATTACTGGGCAAGGAAGGCACCATTAATTAGATGTTGGAAGACTTGCAGGTCTCGCCCAGATAGACCATGTGTCTTAACATCCACTGCAAAGGATGTTCAAAACTTCAAATGATGACATGCTTGTGTTCTTTGACCGTACAAGGGTCAGGTCATGCCTTGCCACGCACGAATTCCATGCGCGTAAGGACTCCAAAATTCCTGTGGTCAACAACTTGTAGAACGGGAAACGTGACATCAGCCAGCACTCTAGGGATGACTAAGGTAAAGTAAATTAGTCAATTGATCGAGACTTGTCCTATCACAGTCGGTCACTTTCTTAGTCCAATTTATTTATACAAACTTAGAACACTTAAATATGTCAGGAACATAATACTATAATTATACTTTTTGTTTCTGATTTTTTTAAATTTCAAATACAATTCAAAGCATTTAAATACAAACTAGTTGTATATGGATGGATCTAGACTGTATTCACGTGCACTGGATGTATATTTGTGTAGTAACTTGAGTTGTATTGAGGTGCACTAGTGTGTATTTTAGATTATGGTTAATATTATCTCTTGGTCACAAGCGTTGTATCGAAAGATTGGAAAAATCAGAAACAAAGAAAAATTGGCAAGTTGCAATGAGACACGTCTTTATTGAGAAACTTACTTTATACTTGTCATTTTTGGAGTGGTCATTGTGCGAGTTCTCTTAATAACCATATTGAGAGGATTCAGATTCGATCCCAAAAAATATGTTGGCTGTTGGCTCATGGTGGTCATAGATAATTAGTCTTATATCGGTTTCTAAATTATGGTTCCAGTACATATAACTTTGTGCCTCTGAATCTCAACACCGCGTTTTTAGAATTTCATCTTGATGTCAGAACCCTTGGGCGGCTTGGCTCGAGGCCTTCGAGGATAACTAGAGGTCTTGAGTTCGGTTCCGTCAAAGGGTATGAGGGTGAATTGGGATCCAGTCGGCTCTCACGCTTCTTGTGGAAGGATCTTCGATGTGAATTTGACCTTAACTCCCCTCGGCACCGCATAACTCGGTTTGTACATAGTTGTGGGTGGGGTAAGAGTGCGTCGAGTAAGTGAGATGCCAAAGTGAATTTGATCTCTAAAATAAAAAAAACGGTCGAAAGATATGATATCGCCAAAACGTACGTTGAGTTGGAATGGTATCCCAAAGTGGTATTTTTTCTTAAAAATGATTTGCGTACCTATATATTGTACTGTCATTTGATTGAAGTAATCAGATGACACTCATGACAATGTGTCAGACACCGCAATCCAAGATTTGCAATAAGTAAGATGTTACAGCAAATGTAACTTTAAAAATTGTATTACTTTTAACTTTTACAGTTACATTCCATTGAAGTATTCCCTAGTACGTCTCTATTAACCACTTGCAGTTAGTAGTGTTTCCCATCTAGGAATTATGCAAGGTGTAGAGATCAAAATGATGGTTTGGATTTGAAGGAACTTTAAATGAGCTCGTTAAGATGGTAACAGCGAATGTTGCAGTCTGTCCACCCTATGAGGTCCATTCCATGCCCGCCCTTCGTGAAGCTTAGGTGTGGCTATTTCGGATTGAGATCGTCTACTCCATTTCTTTTGTATCACTTGTATTTCGTTCATTCTAATTAGTCTAGAATCTTTAAAAAGTAAAAATCTTTTTCTTTTTTAAGTTCTATTTTTCTCCCACCATAATAACTGAATTAATAAGATGAAGTGAAATATTGATGATGAAGAAAAGGTAGAGTAAATGATCTCAATCCAGATGTTTGGGGGGGCAGTTAGAGTTAGGACCAACTTGCACGGGAACAAACTCCGTAATTTGATTGGCTTCATTCCTTCACCTTCTCCCTATGAGAGATCTCGGAGTTAAGTTGATTGAGAGTCTAAAAACTCTTTTGGTTGTTCAGTCAAAATGTGTCCCAAAATTATTTCTCTTAATTTGTGAGGTTACTTTCTCGAAAAAATTAATTTGCATGCTCACTGTTCCGTTTTGTGTAAGAGTGATTGGTCAACCAAATATGGCGTCGAACCCCGTCCACCCTCTCCATTTGGAGAGGTAGAAGGTGTCCACCATGTTACAAACATGAGGACGGTAAGGTTCAGAATGGTTCCACACTGCATTTTGCACAGGCTTCTGCAAGTGTTGTAGACTTACCTTGCGTTGAACGTTTCAAGTAGTTCAGAAGTTTTAGTGCATGAACTTATAGACATCACCACCAGTACAGCCGCAAAAAGTGAGATTTAAATCTGTGACCTCCTTTTTCTGAAGGAAGTCCAGTACCATCAAGCCATAGGTTCTTTGGTCTTCGTGTTAAAAGAATAGTAATAGGAATTGTAAAAGTCACAGAATGGGAGAAGGGATTACTCGACGCTTTGGAGGTGGATGGATGCAAGCGAAAGGCCCAAAAGGTCATTGCGGCGCACCGGACACGGTCGAGGTATACAACTGGCCCCACCGCCGTGAGTATCTCAATTGAGGAGTAATACTTGCTGCAATGTGGGCTGCAGTGTAAACCACATGTCCTCCATTGCCGCATGCAGTTGATCGGACCGGCCACATTTCTTTCTTTTTTTTCGGTTTTTTGTCAGAATTTTTAAATTTTTTAGAGCGTTCGATTAAAAATCCAACAATACTGTTGGGAAGCTCGGGTAGATACTCATCTCGATTTACGTGTAAAAAATAAAAATACGGTCGGCTCGAGGCCGACCCAAACTTCTCGTCTATACTATCGGAATTTTGATCAGATGTTCTAAAAAAAATCTAAAAAATCTGACAAAAAAATAAAAAATGACCCGATGCGGCCCATCCGATCCAACTGCAATGCAGCAAGCATTACTCCTTAATTGAGTGTGGGTCAATGCCGTCATCTATCTCCAAATATGAACCCATTGCAAAGCAGTTAGGAGTAAAGAGTACCTTGACTGAACTTGACTTCACCTTTTTTACATCTTAGAGGTCACGAATTTGAGTTGGTTGAGAATTTAAAAATTCTCTCAGTTATTCGCTTAAAGATTGTTTTATATGCCCCTAGTTTTAATGATGACATAACTACTTAATAACCTCGCCTATCTATGTAAATAACAATATTTTTAAGCCAACAAATAGATCAATGGTGCATTCCCATGACTAGACAGGATATGAAAATATCTTAATTACTCAGTCAGTAGGGTAAACGGTCGACCGAATCATCAAAATCAGTCGACCAAACCAATTTGGGCAGAGTGCTTGAGAAAGGAGGTTTAAAGACCTTTGGTCGATCGACAAAACCGAACGGATCAATCGACCAATCCACATAGGGTTCCCACTCGAGAGAGTTTGTAATGTTCTCTGATCAAAATAGTCGATCGACCCATCGAATCGATCGACCGATTTTCAGTTTTTTAGGTTGCATAAATTGAGAAACTAGTCGTTAGAGTTTCATGACCTACTACCAACAGCTCTATGATTTTTAAGCACCTATAAAAGAGAACTTGCAACCATTCAAGTGGAGACTTTTGCCACCAAAATAAGGTGTGTGAGAGCTATTTCTAAGTTGGAGAAAACTCTAGAGAGAAGAAAATAAAGTGATTCAAAGAGAACTCAAGCTCTTCTCAAGTTCCATCTTGATGCTAAGATTGGAAGAGGGCTTTCGTCTACGACTTTTTCTTCGAGCTCTTTTCTTTCTTGCTCTCATCATGTTATTTTTCTTGTATAAATTTGATAGTGTGTAGTGGATTCAATCTATTGTGGGTATATTTATATACCGTATGTGTGTGGCTTGCTAGGCAGTAATTAGCACGTGTACTAGATCATTCATCTAGTGATTTTTTCTACGAGATATAGAAGAATGGACGTAGATCCAATTGATTGGGACTGAACCATTATAAATCATATGTGCCTTGTGTATATACTTATTCTATCTACATTTAACTTTCTTGTGCTCAACTTTCATATCTTAAAAGTTTTCAAAGTAAAAAATTTTCAAATCCAACTCACCCCCCTCATGTGTTTGTCATATACTAAATATGTCGTCATCATCACAATGTCAAAATATTGTACATATTACGAGGGTATGTAATATAATGTGCAAAGAAGCGTGACATTTTCAACATATAAGAGTGGCTAGTATGGAATTATCCCTATATGTTATTACATACGCAGCCAGCCCATAATCAAACAAGGAAGTGCAACAATATCTCATCCAGCAAGAAGTTTGGATGAGCCAACTCGATACTTGACCAAGCCAACTTTAAGATTGGGTCTGGTTGACCATCTTGGGTCAAATAAAGCTTGGGTTGAGTCTATACCCAATTGGACCGTTTTTTGGGTTCGGACAAGTAGGAGGAACTAGGAACCTCCAACAATCAGACCCTAATAAAAATTGAGATTTTTTTTAAGAAGTATTTTATGTGAAATAAATATGTTTTAATATATATTGTTCGGGTTTAAGTCAGATCATAGTACTCTGAAGGTGATGTTTACAAAACCTTCTTGTGCATAGATTGTCGGAGAACTGAAATTGATGCTTGACGCAAACTCACAACAACGAATTGTGATTTTGAATTAAAAATGATTCATGGGTTACATATAGCATCGAAACAAACACATATTAAAAAGACAAAAGCCTTCTTATAACAACATGCTAAGCAATCCATATTCCATATTATAGATAGACACTATCTTTTGCATATTTTTGTCACTTACATTAATGTTATTATCTGTTTATATATTTAAATATGAATGTCCAATCAACGTTTTCCCATTTAATCTAAGTACTGCTTGGAAGATCCTAATGCACCAAAAGTCTTTTACAAATCCCCTTTCAAAGAAAAATAGTCCTTCCCTTTTAAAATCTACTATCATTTGAGTAGAACCCTAGGATATTTTCCCAACACATCCTTTATTTTATAGGTAACAAAAGAAAGAGAAATGCTTGCCCTAGTTGCAACCTTCATCGGACTAACATATGGGACCGGAAATTATTGTTACGCCCTGCAGGAGGTGCAATGTATCTTGAAGATGTGCAACGTCTGATCGACAGTCGCAGCTATAATGTTTAAATACTAACAGCAAGCATTTCTTAAGAGAAATCCACTTGTGAATCATTTTACTCTCTAATGGCTAAAATCCCTCTGACCTCGTTTCCTTTTTCTTGAGAGCTCTCTACTTGAGGCACCTTTACAATACTTCTCTAATTTACATCGAAAGTATGTATTTGTAGAAAATTTATGCAATTAGACGCATATATAGGAAGTACACACCGTTTTCCGTATTTGTCCTAAGAGATGATGAGATTCTCTCGGTACACGTTTGGATCAGAGTCCAACGGTACTGAAAAGAAGAAGGCTCAAGTATTTATCAAACTTGAGAAGGAATTTTTTTACAATATTTGACTTTCTCTTCTTCTCAATACCGTTGGACTTCAATTTAAAAATATCCTGAGAGGATCTGTTCTCTTGTCGTAATGAGGGCTGTAGTTCTTAGGATCAAAACTTTAGTAGCCAGGTGCAGAAATCACAATAAATTAGTTGTTATAATATCAATTACATGAGCAGCATGCAACCATCGACCAAGATTAATTCCGTATGAGAGGGTACTCTATCGCTCTCTATACTCTACGGAGAAGAAAGAAGGAAAAGAAACGAAGAAAGAGAAGATAGACGCAACTATACTAGCTAGCCGCTAGAGTCTAATTGTGAAGCCAGCATGCACCACTCCAAATCGCCATGCAGAGCCCTTGATGTTCGTAAAATGCAGCAAGGCCTCTCTGCCCAAGACGACCACATGCGACGCTGGTGCCAGTGCTATGTAAAACGCACTTTGTGGGCGCCGGAGAAATGCTTGGCTGCGGCAGCCATGGCCACCTCTGCACCTGCAGACGCCGCAGTCGGCAACGGGCAGCTCCTTCTGTTCACCTCTTCAACTACTTCTGGCCGTGGATTGAGCCACCCTTTTAGGAACCCCTCCCACCAGCTCTTCTTCTCTGTTGTGCTGCGTTTGCAGGGTGGAGAGGTGCTCTTGTGGGAACCCATGAAGCCTCCGGGTTTTTCTCCGCGGTGTGGGTGGAGACCGAGTGCGAATCGTGCTTAATCGGAACAGTGCTAGAGAGGAAGCTAGCTTGTGAGATCGCCTGCAGGTCTGGTGTAGCATCCAAACCTCCCTAGCCCTCCCTTTTATATGTAGACTGGTGTGTTTTCTAGGTGTCCAAGAAGGGTGGGAGCACTGGGAGGGGAAACCACCAAAATCCCAGGGTCTCAGCTTGGACTCGCCGTTGCTGCTCCTTCTGAGAAGTGGATTGAGATTTTCTTCTGCACCACTCGTAATCCACTCATTTGATTGATTCAATTATTGTAGTGGGAAGAAAGTGAAACTTAAAAAAACATGCATGCGACTATGATGACAGATTTTAATAGCATTACGGGGCAAGGAAGCCACCATTAATTAGATGCTGGATTTGTCCAAAAAAAAAAAAAAAAAAAAAGATGTTGGAAGACTTGCTGGTCTCGGGCGGGATCATACGTATCCCAGATAAACCGTGTGCCTTAATATCCACTGCGAAGATAAAAATAACAAAATTATTTTTAAAACACCGGCAGCTACTGCATCAAGTCTGTCTCAATTTTATTTGAATTTTTTACCTTTTAGATATTCTTTATAAATCTATGCAATCTTCGTATTTCTTTAAAATTCTTCACAATTTTTTAATCATCTTTAAAAAGTCACTCTAAAAGATCTTTTAAAGACGGTTGAAAAACTTTTTAAAGATGTTTTAAATAATTTTAATGACTAATAAAGAATATAAAAATTGTAAGAACTTACAAAGAATATTAAAAGATCATATATACTGAAAAGTTTTTTTTTTTTTTTCAAATTCCGGTCAAACACATGCGGAGTTGGCATGTTATCCCAACTTCGTTTTTTTTTTGTCTACAAAGAGATCTGCATGCCTAGTGTACTGTCATTTGAATAAGGTAATCCAAAGATAGTTCCTGATCAATTAATATTGCAATCCACGTCCATTTACAATGACTAGATATTACAACAAATATTACTTTAAAATAATATTACTTTTATAGTTACATTCCGTTCAAGTACTCCCTTCGTACATCTCTATTAACCTATTAACCACTTGCAGTTAGTGGCGTTTCCCATCCAGGAATGACGCAAGCTTTGAAGATCAAATGATGGTTGGGGTCTGAAATAGGGATTTTTGCTCTATCCTTGTCAGAAAAAACTTTGTCACTAACTCTTTACTTTGTAGAGAGACTTATTTTTTTCTCTTTCATGTCATAAACTTTTTAAAATCTCTACTTTACCCTCTTATCCTATTCGCCCTGTTACAATAATGATTCTTGTCTTATTCATTCTGTCACAATAAATATGATAACTTATTTTTTAAGAGAATCATGATTTTGCCGCTCTATCTTTTAACTTGTGAAGTCAAGTATTAAAGTGATATGATATTAATATTATATGATTAAGATATTAAGACTTAATATATTATAAGATATTTAATTCTTTAAGTCTTTAAAACTTAAACTACTTAAGTTATTTGAGAGAAAATACTAATAACAATAACAATAGAATTATGTAATTTCCTCTAAGGGATATGGCTATTCCTATAATAGTATAACATAAATTTACTTGATTTTTTGAAATATTATTAGAATATACATTCTTAAAAAATTATATTATATTTAAAATTTATATTTTATGTGTTAAAAAATTAACATATCTTTCACGATTTTTCATGAAGTTTTCATATTTTTTGTCAATTTCAGATTTTTTTTCCTCTGACTAATTTTTTTCCGAGTCCCGACTTGATGACATTACCTACAATTTGATCGTCTTGGAATAGAACTCAATGGATATGTATATACCTACTGGTGATGCCTGCCCACTTAGGCTCCACCATCGCTTCTCGTCTTGTATCCTACTCATTGACTCCAAGAACTCCTTCACTGTCATAACCTTAAGAGAAAGTGACACTCAGTTTCGAGACAATCAAGCTGTAGGAATAGCAATATCCATGAGAGAGAATTACATGCTTCTATTACTATTGTGATCGTTCCAAATTGTGTGTCGTTAACCACTTATAAGAACGTTCAATCTAAATTTATTCGGCTCATGCAAATTAGATTTTGAAAATTAATAATGGTGAGTCTGAGTCGATCCACAGGGAATAAGATCTTAATTTTGAAAACCTTGTGATTCTTAGTTATCTAAAAATAGGTGAGAATTTGAGTGAACTAATTACTTATTTAAACTAAAACTTAATTAACTAATGTTACCGAAAAATATAATTATGTAAACTAAACAAATTCCTCATTTTTTTCTTTTTTTAAAAATTAAACACAACCTCAGTTGGAGAATAATCACAACTACGAAATTATAACAAAAAAAACACTATTGTTTAATTGTGTAAACCATTAATCATCATGAATCAAATAACCAATAACTAACCCTAATTAAATAACCAATAACTAATAAAACATCATTAAACATCAAATAACCAACAACTAACCCTAATTAAATAAACTAATATTGTATTAGTGGGGGAGAGAAAGAACAAATCAGCGGCAACTTCTGTGGGTTTGCCGGCGCAATGAACTGCTGGAGAGTCTTGCTGGCTGGGTGCTTGCAATGAAGGTGCTTGCTGGCTACTCGCTGGAGAGTCGTGGAGGCATGCGCTGGCTGCAGCTTGGACAATACGTGAAGGTGTATGGAGGAGCTTGCCGGCATGTAGACGTGCATGCATGCACGTGAAGGGTAGGAGGGGACCGGCTTCAAGTGCTGAAGGTGCGGAGGACCAGCATGCAGCGGCGCGTGGCGGCAGGCTCACCGGACGTGCATGCATGCACGTGGAGAGCGCTGGAGGAGGCCGGCAAAGCCGAACTTGCTGCATGCGCTGGGACAGCGCTGGTGTTCGCTGAGAGCTTCAAGGGTTGCCGCGTGGGGTTCTTGCAGAGAGAAACCGAGGGAGGCGTGGAAGAGAGAAAAAGAAAGACAGAGCGAGAGGGAAGAGGGAGACTAGAGAGAAAGACGGCGTAGTCCGGCTGGGAGGAAGAGAACAGAGAAGAGTGAAGGAGAGAGGTGTGGGAAAACGAGAGAGGCTGCGGGAAGAAGCTGGGAAACGAAGAGAGAGAGAGGGAATAGGTCCGAGAGGAGGAAGAGAAACTAGAGAGAAAGAGGAGATCGTGTGTGGGAGAGAGAAGGGAACCGGAGAGGAAGAAGGGATACCGAGAGAGAGGAGGAGGAGTTGTGGCAAAAACGAGAGAGGGAGAAGTCGCTGTGGAAAAACGAGAGAGGGAGAAGTAGAAACCGAAGAGAGGGGGAGTTTACGGGAGAAAGAGAGGCTGCCGGAGAGAGGACGGGTTCTAGGAGAAAACAGAGAAGAAGAAGGAACTGTGGAAAACGTGTGGGAGAGGTTGGAAAAGGAGAAGGATTTGGCTGCTGGAGATTGGAGAGAAAGAAGGAGAAGGAGAAGTAATATATAGAGAGGAAGAGAGAGTCGTGGGAAAGAGAGAGAGAGGTGTGCGGAGGGAAAGAGGGAGAGACAGAAAAAAAGGAAACAAAGAGGAGATAAGGAAACAGAGAGAATTGGGTTCGGGAAGGAAGTTTTTTTTAAAAAAAAAAAAAAGAAAGTGGGCTTTAGGAAGGCGGCTGGCCCTTCTTGGGTTCTTCTTGGCCATGGAATTAGGGCAACACTAGAGCATTAAATGACGTTTTTACCACTGCTTTAGTCAAATTGATTGAGATTCAAACCCTAGACCTCCCTCAAATTTTCGGAAACTCCACCAACTGCACTGCATCATCCTGTTCACATAGAATAAACATAAATTAGCATATTATCATTAAAAAATTATTATATTTATTTATTTCATCTCGGTTTTGTCGAAAAACCGCAAATGCGCTAAACTCCATTAATCATATGAAATGATGATGTTTTTAAGTCAAAATTTGACGAAATTGGTACCGTTGGACTTGGTACGCAATTATCTATCATTTCATACTATTTTACAGATAAAAACGTGAGTATGATGCGTATGATTGCCTTTAAATGATCAATTTAACACTTTATCACACCCCCTAACTTACTCATTGCTAGTCCCTTAGCAATGCAAATAAGGAAAGTTAGGACAAACAATGAATTATCATGCTTCATTTGTAGTATCTTTCCCAAACAATTTAAGTGGTAGCCGATTGGTTAAGTTAAAGTTTTCATATCCCACAATATTTTGATTCACGACAGGTGATTGTGCATGAAAATTGACACGCTTAGAACTCGTTTCCGACCTTTCTGGTATATTCTTGCCTTTACGACCATTTAGATAAGATTACCTGGGGAAGAGAAGAGATTAAAAGATTTTCCGATCAGTCAGCGATGATCGTTTTTTAGTTCCCGTCCCAACTCAACACTTTTTACGACTTGGTCATATTTCTGGTACGATGGACTTTTTAGCGTGATTTTTTTTTTTTCATTTCATTGTACTTTTGCTTTTGAGGGGAGGTGCGTACTTTTTGCCACTTTCTTTGAATTGCTTGAGGGGAGGTGCGTACTTTTTGCCACCTACTTTCGTTTAGCTCTTTTAACGCCTTCTATTGCCTTTAGTGTTTACAGATGTCCATATTAGATGATCGCCTCTTTTAGAGTGCTGAGTGGGACAATCCCCTATTACGAATCCTACACATTCCTTTCGTTCAACCTAAAAAGAAAAATTAGAATAAGTAGTCTTATCCTTAAGGTTAATTCCAACAATTCTATACTTTTAAGATCTTTCATTTATTCTAAGTTGCCGTGTGTGTGTGAAAATTATCTTGCCGTGGATTTGTGTGAAGTGGGATACTTAAACTTTGAAGGTTCTTTAACAAATGTGACTAATAAAAAATTGATTTGTTTAAGATTTACTTAATGAAACATGATTTTCTGCAATTTTCATAGGATGTGAAAAGAAGTTTTTTGAAAGAAGTTTTAAAATTTTGACCATTTTGCAGTGAAAGACATCAGTTTTCTTCAAAAGATCTTCAATAAATGCATATCAAATTGATTGTCCCACCCTCCAACTTGATTGACATTGTCCTCAATGGCATAAAAGATATGAAAACATGTCAGTCAGAAGAGAATTGTGAAGGAGAGAAACAACCTGTGATGAAGAGGATGCGACATACCCAGGGCGACTGCTGCTCAAGGACCTAAAAGGAAAAGAAATACAAAAACTGAAGTAAAATATTGGGTTGCCTCCCAACAAGCGCTAAGTTTATTGTCTTCAGCTAGACGGAAGTTCAGTTATTGTGGATCACTCAGTTCTATGGATTCAGGTGGTGCATTTTGAAGATTTTTAATGAATGGTTTCAACCGTTGACCATTAACGGTAAAAGTGTTCCCACTCTTGGGATTCAGAATTTTAACAGCTCCATGATCGAAGGCTTTAACAACCACGAATGGTCCATCCCATCTAGATTTCAGTTTTCCAGGAAATAGGTGAAGCCTAGAGTTAAATAACCAAACTTTCTGATTTGGAAGAAAGGATTTTCTCACAATATGTTTATCATGAAAAACTTTAGTTTTGACTTTATAAATCTTTGAATTTCCGTAAGCCTCGTTGCGCAACTCTTCTAGCTCACTCAGTTGTAAGGTTCGGTGGGAACCAGCTTGGGCTAGGTCCATATTGACTTGTTTGATGGCCCAATAAGCCCTATGTTCCAATTCCACCGGAAGGTGGCACGCTTTTCCAAAAACCAGGCGATAAGGAGACATGCCAATAGGAGTTTTGTAAGCGGTCCGATAGGCCCATAAAGCATCATCCAATCTTTCAGACCAATCTTTTCTATCGGGCCTAACGGACTTTTGCAGAATATTCTTAATCTCTCTATTGGAAACTTCCACTTGGCCACTGGTTTGGGGATGATAAGGGATAACTACTTTGTGATTAATCCCATATTTCTTAAGCAAAGCTCGAAACTGGTAATTCGTGAAATGCGTTCCCCCATCACTTATGATAGCTTTAAGCCACCCGAACTAAGAAAAGATATTCTTCTGAACGAATTTAATGACCACTTTATGATCATTAGTTCGGGTGGCTACTGCTTCAATCCACTTAGAGACATAATCCACCGCTACCAGAATATATGTATGTCCAAAAGAGGGTGGAAAAGGTCCCATAAAGTCAATTCCCCAAACGTCAAAGACTTCAACCACCAAGATTGGGTTAAGTGGCATCATATCCCTTTTCGCCATATTTCCTACAGCTTGACATCGGAGGCAAGTTTTGCTAAATTCATGAGCATCTTTGAAAAGTGTGGGCCAGTAAAAATCACTTTGCAGGACCTTGGCTGCAGTTTTCTTTCCTGAGAAATGGCCCCCACAAGTCATATTATGGCAGAAGTTGAGAACACTCTGTTGTTCTTCTTCAGGAACACATCGCCTAATGATTTGATCAGGACAGAATTTGAATAATTCAGGATCCTCCCAGAAATAATACTTTTCCTGGGAAAAGAATTTGTCCTTCTCACTTTTAATCCATCCTTCTGGAAGCTGGTTAGTCACCTTGTAACTGACAATATGAGCATACCAAGGTGCAACAGTGTGAGAAATGGCCAGAAGATGCTCATCAGGAAAGGAATCAGTGATTGGTGTACTTTCGGAGATCAGAATTCGGGATAGGTGGTCAGCTACCACATTCTCAGAACCCTTCTTATCCCGAATTTCCAAATCAAATTCCTGAAGGAGTAAGATCCATCTAATAAGTATAGGCTTTGCATCCTTCTTGGTCAACAGGTATTTCAGAGCTGAGTGATCATAATATATTATAACTTTTGCCCCTAAAAGATAAGATCTGAATTTTTCTAGGGCAAAGAATACAGCTAATAATTCCTTTTCTGTGGTGGTATAATTCATTTGAGCATCTGCAAGGGTGCGACTTGCATAATATATCACCACGGGACACTTGTTGATCCTTTGTCCCAATACTGCACCGATAGCATAATCAGAGGCATCGCACATGATTTCGAAGGGCAAAGACCAATCTGGAGATTGAAGAATCGGAGCTTTGGTCAAAGATTCCTTCAGAGAATTAAATGCCTTGATGCAAGATTCATCCATGTGGAACGGGACATCCTTAGCTAAGAGAAGAGTTAGAGGCCGGACAATTTGAGAGAAATTGTGGATAAACCGGCGATAGAAACCGGCATGGCCAAGGAATGAACGGATCTGTCTGACCGAGGTAGGAGGAGGAAGATTGGGTATGAGATCGATCTTAACTTTATCTACCTCTATCCCCCTGTCAGACACAATGTGGCCTAGAACAATGCCCTCTCGAACCATAAAATGGCTCTTTTCCTAGGTAAGTATCAGATTGGTGTCTATGCATCTTGCTAGCACCTGTTTAAGATTTTCCAAGTAATTTTCAAAAGAATCTCCGAAAATTGAGAAATCATCCATGAAAACTTCGAGGAATTCTCCCACCATATCGGAGAATATAGCCATCATGCACCGTTGAAATGTGGCTGGTGCGTTGCATAATCCAAATGGCATCCTCCTAAAAGCAAACGTGCCATAAGAGCACGTGAAGGTGGTCTTTTCTTGATCTTCCGGGTAAATAGCCACTTGATTGTACCCGGAGTACCCATCTAAGAAGCAAAAGTACTTCTGGCCCGATAACTTTTCCAGAATCTGATCCATGAATGAGAGTGGAAAGTGATCCTTCTTAGTCATGAGATTCAGCTTTCGGTAATCAATGCACACTCTCCATCCCGTGGTAAGCCTAGTGGGTACCTCTTCTCCATGATCATTCTTGATAACCGTTAATCCAGATTTCTTGGGTACTACTTGGGTTGGACTGACCCATTTACTGTATGATATTAGATAAATGATACCCGCATCCAGCCATTTCACAACTTCCTTCTTCACCACTTCTTTCATATTGGGATTAAGCAGCCTTTGCATCTCCCGACTGGGCTTAGAATTCTCTTCCATATAGATATGATGCATGCAAATGGACGGACTTATTCCTTTCAAATCTGCTACCGACCATCCAATGGCACCCTTGTGGTCTTTGAGGACCTCGGTTAATTGGGCCTCCTGCGGCAATGTGAGATTTGCCGCAATGATGACCGGGAGAGTTTGGTCCGGGCCCAAAAAGATATACTTGAGAGACTCAGGTAATGGTTTGAGTTCAAGCTTAGGAGGGTCCTCTAAAGATGGCAAAGCAGGCTCAGATTGTAAGGTTGGTAAAGGTTCAACTTTGGGCCAAGATGTTAATGGGTCGGGCGAATCCTTTAAAATATTGGCTTCCTCCAAAAGATCATATGTGGACATCTCATTTTCTTCAACCAGATTATCCAAGATATCAATAGTATGGCATTCTTCTTCATGATCCGGGTATTGAGATGCTTTAGTAGTGGCTAAGAATGGACGACCTAGGATGATCGGAGTGTGAATGAGTTCCTCAGGTAATGCCATATCCAGAATAAGAAAATCCACGGGAAAATAACAATCATGAACCTTCACAATAACATCCTCAATTAATCCTCGTAGAGTCTTCACAGACCTATCAGCCAACTGCAAGATGATGGGTGTGGGCTTTAATTCCCCAATATCAAATTTCTCATAAATGGCTATTGGCAAGAGGTTCACACTAGCACCTAAATCTAATAAAGCTCTATCAAATGTAACTCCACCTAAGTCACATGAGATCAACGGTGCTCCAGGATCCTTTAGCTTCTTGGGTAGATGATTCATCACAATCGCACTTACATCTTCTGAAAGCCGAACCTTTTCGGGTGCCATTCTAGATTCTCTTCGTGGAGTACATAATTCCTTGAGGAACTTAGCATAAGCTGGCACATGCTTGATGGCATCGAGGAGTGGAATATTAATCTGAACTTGTTTGAATAAGTCCAACAATTCCTCATTCTGGGCCAGTTTCTTCCTGGCATTGGGCTTAGCTAACAAGGCATTAGGAAATGGCACCCTAGGTTGATAAGAACTTGGGCCTTCATCTATCTTCTCTTTTCCTTTCAGATCCTCCTCCAACTTCTCCATGTTGGGTTCAGCCTCACTCTCACTTTCAATTTCATGAGGCCCATCAGTGGAACCCTTGGCTAACTCTCGATTTGTATGTGGGTTTTCTAAACTTTTCCCACTCCTAAGGACTGAAATGGCTTTAGCATTCTCAAATTGCGGCCCTTTAGGTTGTGGTAATGGGCCAGGCTGAGGTAAAATGCCCGATTGCTGTGGAAAACCCGGAGGTTGATTCCTTGGATTGGCAATGGGTTGACTAGGAAGTTGACCCACTTCTCTTCTCATTGTAGCTTCAGCTAGTTGGCCCATTTGACTTTCCAACTTAGAAATAGATTGTTGTTGGGTCAAAATTAGTTGTTGGAGTTGAGTGAATTTGTCATCAAAGTTGGGCTAAAGAGGCTGTTGATAAATGGGTGGAGGATGGTATTGGGTTAGTTGTCCAGATTGGAATAAATGGTAGTGGGCCGGTTGACCTGATTGGAATGATTGATAATGGGCCGGTTGACCTGATTGATACTGGGCCGGTTGAGAAAACCGAGCTTGAGATCCCCCAGCCTGAACATTTCCATAAAAATTAGATTGCTGTTGAAATGAATTCTGTGGCTTTTGGGCTTGATGCATGGGAGGATTGGTCATTGGTAATGGGGCCTGCTGATTCTTCCAAGAGAAATTATGGTGGTTTCTCCAGCTAGGATTGTAAGTATTTGAGAATGGATCATTATTGGGCCTGGAGAATCCCTGGGCAGCCTGAACTTGTTCTTGAATGAATGGTGGAAGTTGGGTTGCGGTTGGGCATTCATTCACTTGATGGGTTGGACTTGCGCACAAGGCACAAATATCATGATTGGCAGAAGATGGGCCTTCATATGGACTAGATTGTGTTGGGTAAGTAGGCTCTTGCTTGTTTAAGGCCAAGAGTTGGTCTAGTTTCTGGGCCAAGATGTCTACCTTATCCAATTTCTGATTAATCAGATTTATGTCCATTCTGAATTCGGGCTCTTCATGGGCCTTAAGTTCATACATTCCAGTCCGTTTAGATGGCCCAACAGACCTCTCATAAGATGATAATGAGGCATGATTGATAGAATTTTCACTTAACGTCTCAAAAAGATCATAGGCCTCATCTTCATTTTTCATCATAAATGCTCCTCCACATGAGGCATCCACCATCTGTTTGAACTGTTCAGACAATCCTTCATAGAATGCTTGGACAATTTGCCATTTTGAAAGCCCATGATGAGGGCATTTCCTAAGCAATTCTTTCAGTCTTTCCCAAGATTCATAGATCAATTCCCCGTGGGTTTGGGTAAAACTCGTGATGACCCTTCTCATGGTATTGGTCTGCCCTATGGGATAGAACTTCTTGAGAAATTCTTTCTGCATTTCTTCCCATGTCCTAATAGGCCTTCCTATAGTTCCCAACCAATATTTAGCCTTATCCTTTAATGAAAAGGGAAATAAGGTCAATTTAAGGCCATCATCGGTGAAATTCTGGATCTTCACCGTGGAACAGATTTCTAAAAATTCATCCAGATGTTTATAAGGATCTTCATTAGTATTCCCATAAAAAGATGGGAGCATCTGAATGGTGCTAGATTTAATTTCATATTGATTGGCTGGATTCTGAGGAAGATGAATACATGATGAAGGTTGATATCGATTTGGAATGAAATAGTCCTTCATTTGCTTTGGTGGGTCCTGATTATCAACTATTTGATCTTGTGGTGGATTTCTTTGATGTAGGATTCTTTCTATTTCAGCAAATGGTCCTAGAAGGTTAGGGTTTTGAGATCTCCTACCTTGCATACACTAGGACTGAGAGAGAGGGGATGAATTTGAATTTTGTTTTCTATTTCTTGTTTTTTTTTTTTTAAATGCAAACAATTGTGACAAACAAATTATCCTAATGATCTAATGTTAACCTAGACTCTCTATGTAAATTTTCTTACAAGGTGAATGGAGTCCACCTCAAGTCACAACCACAATCAATCAACGGCCAGGTAAGAGGTGGGGTAGTGGGAGGCTCCCCCTACTTTCGTAGGGACCTAATTAGAGAACCACTTTCCCGCTTAGACGTTTGCCTTTTTAACCTCTAGCCTAGACACCGTTGCCAAAAGTGGAGGCAGCCCGAAATTTAAACCACTCATGGTGTAAACCTTAGATTCTCTTCCGATTTGCTTTTAATTGGATTAGGAAATGCCAATGCAAGGAAAGTGATTTGTGGGCTAAGGAAGGGTGATCAAATCCCTACCTTATGTGGTTAAAGTTGTTGCCCTTAAAGTCTTTTTGAATGCAATACAAGGCAATAAGCAAATCAATGCAGGGTGTATTGATGCAATCATGAATGACTTACTAAAATTGAAACACGTACCTTTCCCCCGCAATCTTCAACAATTTATGGAAATAACTGTGCAAGGAAACTAGCTCATGCTTTCCTAGAATGATGAATGCCTAGTACGGAAGGTTTCTAATCTTGGAAATGAAGATTTTTAAATTTGGATGTTCTTCTTTTGTTTCTTTTTCTAGTTAATGAAAACCTATCTAAACTAGAAACTACAAAAATAGAAACTAACTAAAGTAAGGAAATTGAAACATAGAAAGTTGGAACACACTTACCATGATTTCGCTTTTTTTTTTTTTTTTTTCAATATACCTGCAAAAATAAGAAAAATAAAGTTAGCTAAAGATTAATTACACTAAATCCAAGATAATCAAAATTAAGAATCTAATTCTCCGGCAACGGCGCAAAAAAATGATCGTTCCAAATTGTGTGTTGTTAACCACTCATAAAAACGTTCAATCTAAATTTATTCGGCTCATGCAAATTAGATTTTGAAAATTAATAATGGTGAGTCCGAGTCGATCCACAAGAAATAAGATCTTAATTTTGAAAACCTTGTGATTCTTAGTTATTTAAAAATAGGTGAGAATTTGGGTGAACTAATTACTTATTTAAACTAAAACTCAATTAACTAATGTTACCGAAAAATATAATTACATAAACTAAACAAAATCCTCATTTTTTTCTTTTTTTAGAAATTAAACACAACCTCAGTTGGAGAATAATCACAACTACGAAATTATAACAAAAAAAACACTATTGTTTAATTGTGTAAACCATTAATCATCATGAATCAAATAATCAATAACTAACCCTAATTAAATAACCAATAACTAATAAAACATCATTAAACATCAAATAACTAACAACTAACCCTAATTAAATAAACTAATACTGTATTAGTGGGGGAGAGAAAGAACAAATCAGCGGCAACTTCTGTGGGTTTTCCAGCGCAATGGACCGCTGGAGAGTCTTGCTGGCTGGGTGCTTGCAATGAAGGTGCTTGCTGGCTACTCGCTGGAGAGTCGTGGAGGCATGCGCTGGCTGCAGCTTGGACAACGCGTGAAGGTGCACGGAGGAGCTTGTCGGCATGTAGACGTGCATGCATGCACGTGGAGGGTAGGAGGGGGGCGGCTTCAAGCACTGGAGGTGCGGAGGACCAGCATGCAGCGGCGCGTGGCGGCAAGCTCACCGGACGTGCATGCATGCATGTGGAGAGCGCTGGAGGAGGCCGGCAACGTCGGACTTGCTGCATGCGTTGGGACGGCGCTGGTGTTCGCTGGGAGCTTCAAGGGTTGCCGCGTGGGGGTCTTGCAGAGAGAAACCGAGGGAGGCGTGGAAGAGAGAAAAAGAAAGACAGAGCGAGAGGGAAGAGGGAGACTAGAGAGAAAGACGGAGTAGTCCGGCTGGGAGGAAGAGAACATAGAAGAGTGAAGGAGAGAGGTGTGGGAAAACGAGAGAGGCTGCGGGAAGAAGCTGGGAAACGAAGAGAGAGAGAGGGAATAGGTCCAAGAGGAGGAAGAGAAAACTGGAGAGAAAGAGGAGATCGTGCGTGGGAGAGAGAAGGGAACCGAACAGGAAGAAGGGATACCGAGAGAGAGGAGGAGGAGCTGTGGCAAAAACGAGAGAGGGAGAAGTTGTTGTGGAAAAACGAGAGAGGGAGAAGTAGAAACCGGAGAGAGGGGGAGTTTACGGGAGAAAGAGAGGCTGTCGGAGAGAGGACGGGTTCTAGGAGAAAACAGAGAAGAAGAAGGAACTGTGGAAAACGTGTAGGAGAGGTTGGAATAGGAGAAGGATTCGACTGCTGGAGATTGGAGAGAAAGAAGGAGAAGGAGAAGGAATATATAGAGAGGAAGAGAGAGTCGTGGGAAAGAGAGAGAGAGGTGTGCGGAGGGAAAGAGGGAGAGACAGAAAAAAAGGAAACAGAGAGGAGAGAAGGAAACAGAGAGAATTGGGTTCGAGAAGGAAGGTTTTTTTAAAAAAAAAAGAAAGAAAGTGGGCTTTAGGAAGGCGGCTGACCCTTCTTGGGTTCTTCTTGGCTATAGAATTAGGACAACACTAGGGCATCAAATGATGTTTTTACCCCTGCTTTAGTCGAATTTATTGAGATTCGAATCCTAGACCTCCCCCAAATTTTCGGAAACTCCACTAACTGCACTGCATCATCGGCGTGTCCTGTTCACATAGAATAAACATAAATTAGTATATTATCATTAAAAAATCATTATATTTATTTATTTCATCTCGATTTTGTCGAAAAATCGCAAATACGCTATACTCCATTAATCACATGAAATGACGATATTTTTAAGTCAGAATTTGACGAAATTGGTACCGTTGGACTTGGTACGCAATTATCTATCATTTCATGCTATTTTACAGATAAAAACGTTAGTATGATGCGTATGATTGCCTTTAAATGATCAATTTAACACTTTATCATATTGTTACTCGTATTGTCTCTCAAATGACCTAAATAGTTTAAGTTTTAAATAATTAAAGAATTAGTCTCTTATAATGTATTAAGTATTAATACCTTAATGATTTAATATTTAACATCTTATCACTTTTAAAGAGTTAAAGCTTGTGATTATATACATAGAAATTTCTCTTCTTTTGAATCTAAATCAGTATTTCCCATCTCAAAGAAGATATTATTAATGTTTTAACCCATAATTCATTTTGCTTTAATTTTTGTCATCCTTATTTTATAATAATCACATATCACACTTTGATTTTAGTAAAAAAAAAATATGTAAGTAATAATAAAGTATAAATAACTTTTTCAAGAACAAACACGTTCGATAGCGCAATCCTTTAACTAGTACCATCTAATTTAAAAGTATTATCAAACAGGTCATCGTAATTTTTTAAAATTATAATGTTTTTGTCAAACACAATAATTAGGCATGCTTCATTTTTAAAGATTATCACGAATTATACCCTTTCATAATTTTTTTATCATGAGATTGTATACAAAATTATAGTACAACAAACGCCCCATAAGTACGCAAACACAGTGGATAGAATCTGCTGTCATTTGCTGGTGTTACAAACATGACAACGGTAAGGCAGTTCCAATGGTCTCACTGTGCATTTTGCACAAGCTCTTGCAAGTATTGTCGATTCACCTTGTGTTGAAAGTTCTAAGTTCAAAGGTTTCACTGCAGTAAGTAATATTCTCCTTATGAATACTATCACCTTCACAATCTAAAAAAAGTGAGATTTAAACTCGGTAACCTTCCATTTACAAGGAAGGTCTAATACTGCCAAGCCTCAGGTTCTCTCATCCTCCATGTTATAAGAATAATAATAGGAATTGTAATAGTAATAGAATGGGAGAAGGGATTAGTCGACACCTTCCCTTGAGGTTGAGGAGGTGGGCAGATACGGACTCGGATCCTCTGCCCCCTGCCTCTGTCATGCGATTGGTCCACTTGGTCTTTACTTTAGAGTAGTCTTTGGCATCTATTTTTAAAAATTTATTCTCACTTAAGATAAGGAATGAGCTCACTTAAATATCTTTAGTAATCCTTTCAAAAAAATCTTCCGAGAACGAAGGCTCCTTCTCACATTGTGAAGACATTCCTTTAAAGACACATTACTTCCTTAAGTTCCTTTAGAATTAACATTGTCTTTAAACAAGCATTCTTACATAAGTTAAAAAATGATAATTAAATGTCATTCTCATTCTAAGAATGAGGAATCTATTTTTAGGATGAAGAATGAGAAAAATTCTAAGAATGGATGTCAAAGATCTTTCTCCCGGAAAAGCACCTTATTAGTGGCGGATCCAGCATGGATTCAGTCGCGTCTTGCGACTCCACAGGATTATTGGATTCCCTTATAAAGAATACAGGTCAGAGGTCCAGTGACTCCAGTGGGTCGACCGAATGATTTTACTGATCCGTCCAATTCAGTGATCTAAACTCTCTCACCCTCCAATTTAACCTGCAGTGTCTAATTCAAATAATCCCATTAGACAAAATTTCTAGATCTTCCACTACAGACTCTCCCATCTCCTCCCGCTGGCCACCGCCTCTCCTGGACGCCATTGTTTTACTTCTGCGCATATCCGGAGTTCAGCCGCGCGAATTAAGGTAACACCCCACAGGAACCCCTTCTAGTTTTGGGCTACTCGGATCGAGGTGCCTTTCTTAAGCTCGCACCAATGGGTATGTCCAGATCCTCGAGACTAGTTGAACTGGACTGCAATAACCTTGGAAATAGATCACGTTCTATTCATTATCAATTTACAAATACAAAATCAGATGACTTATATTGAAAGCCCCACGGTCTAATGATAAAACTCAAACCGAAAGAGATGAAACTTATTTGAGGAAAGAATTGAATATTTAAAAAATTATCATAATTTTTATTTTTTAACATGGAAAAAGAGTTGAAACAGTGCATCAGTCTACTGTAGCATTCACACAATAACACTCCTACGTATAGAATGTGAATCATTATAGTGTGGGACACGCACTGGTTTGAGCGGCATCTCTATATTAAAGAAGAAAAAAAATGTTATATTTTTTTAAATATTCAATAACTATTTTTAGAGTTATTTTCATCTTTTTGGATTTTATTTTGACCATTCGATCATAGTTCAATCTTGAAACTTGATTTTAGTCATCCAACGGATACATATAAATCTCGATTTTTAAAAATTATGAAAAATATTTTAAAAAAAAATTGTCAGATTAATCCTTAGGGTTGTTTCCATCCTTTGGGATTTTAATATTCATTGCTAATTTATGAATGCAAAATCGGATAGGTTACATTAATAGCCTTAAATCTAACAGTAAAATTTAGGTCAAAAGAGATGAAATTTATTTTAGAAAGAGAGTTGAATATTTAAAAATTTATCATAATTTTTATTTTTTTAAAATATGAAAAAAAGTCGGAACAATACGTGCCGATTTGGACAATTATTATTTTTTAAAAAACTATAATGTATTCTTGTTATTCAAACTGTCAGATTGTACTGGTACATGTGAATTCACATGCAACTCATTGTTGCACCGTACACACTGTGCAACAAGTATTAGAAAAGGCTCAAAAGGTCATTGCAGCCGGAATAAGATAATATGGATCATTTTGTCTGAACCTAGGTGCATCTCATACTCAACAAGAGATGTTGTACTTGGTCAGTCTATCACTTCAAATGCAAATAACTCATTTACCTTCTTTTTGTTAAGTTTGGAGGCCTACTGAAGTCCAGACAAAACGGTCCAGACGATCTCGTTCCATTGCGGCCCTATCCAAGACAAACGGAAAAGATGACAGACTCCACCATCAAGAGATCTCATTTACCATGGATCAATTTGGTCGTTGATCTCCAAATTTATATAAACCCATTGCGGAGTAACGTGGAATAGAGTTGCAAATGGATATTCTAGTTCGTATCCCTTAAATTATAAAAAATGAAAATAGTAAGAATAGGGGATGGAAATAGCTGTTTTTGCATTTGCTAACTTTGTTTCTGTTTTCGAGTTATCATGTATCTTATTTATTATTTTACAAGTTAAAATTGAACCCATTAGGTGAGTCTCTCTCATATTTAATGGTGAGAATATCTGTTCATAGCTCAGCAGAAGTAAGTAAAACGTGAAAAATAGGAAATTTTTTAAAATTTAATATGATTTTATAGAGCATGGCTTGAGTAGATTCATGTGTAGATTTAGACAATAGATAAAGTAGATTTCAAATGCAAAGTTATAGATTGCAAGAATTTACATAAATTAAAATCTTGTAGATTTAAAATTCTCAATTATTAAAATAAAGTTTTTCGAAAGTGAGCAATAATAGTGATTTAAAATGATTCTTTTTATAGTGATGACAATGGCGAAAAATTTGTTTACTTTCATTTTTGTTTGTGATTTCCAAATTTAAAGTGGAAATAAATGTAGAAATAAAAACACTCATTTTCGTCTTCAGTAAACATTATAAAAAATGCAAGCGAAATGTATCATTTTCGTTTCCATCTCCGACCCACTTGCAACCCTAGTTAAAAGTAAAGAATAACTTGACTGAACCCGGTTTCACCTCTTGACCTCTATTTGGGAGGTCACAGATACGAATTGGCTGGGATAAAAAAAACCAAAGGGAGGTCACAGGTTAGAATTGGTTGGGAGTTTAAAAACTCAGTCAACTTTTTGGTTAAAGGTGCGGTAAGATTATGTCCTTGATTTGTGACATTATTTTTTTTTGAAAAATTAGCTTACGTCAAAATTACCATCTAGTTAGACATAATTATTAATTATACAGAATTATATTTCTTTATTAAAATAAAAATATCAAGTTTACCTAGGTTTAGACTTCGATCTTATATGTGTGCAGGTATTGAGCACTTGGCCGCCGTTCCAAAAACAAAAAACTTTCTTAGGTATAAGCTTTTGTGCGTCAGCCATCTCCATTATCGACGTCATGGCTCCCGTCACCTACCGAAGCATTTCCTTCACCTTCTCACCTTTAACGGTCCCGGCATTCCCACTCTTGTCGGCACCGGCACGCACCTCTCTCTCTCTCTCTCTCTCTCATGTCCTCCGAGGGTTCCCACGATGGCGGCGCTCCTTCCCCGCCGCCGCCGCACATCCTGGTGTTCCCCTACCCGGCGCAGGGCCACATGATCCCCCTTCTCGACCTCGTCCACCTCCTCTCCGCCCACGGCCTCTCCCTCACTGTCCTCGTCACCCCCGGCAACCTCCCCCTCCTCGACCCCCTCCTCTCCCGCGCCCCCGCCATCAAAACCCTCGTCTTCCCGTTCCCCGCCTCCCCCTTCCTCCCTGCCGGCGCCGAGAACCTCCGCGACGTCCCAACCGGCAGCTCCAGCTCCGCCGCCATGTCCTACGCTCTCGCCGCCCTCCGTGACCCCATCCTCCGCTGGGCCCGCTCCTGCCCGTCCCCTCCCGCCGCCCTTCTCTCCGACTTCTTCCTCGGCTGGACCCAGTCCCTGGCCGACGACCTCGGCATCCCCCGCCTCGCCTTCTACTCCTCCGGCGCCCTCCTCGCCTCCGTCTTCGACGACCTCTGGCTCCGCCGCCGCCACGACGAGCTCCGGGCCGCCCAGGGGGCCGTCTCCTTCCCGGAGATCCCGGGCTCACCTTCCTTCCCCTACGGCCACCTCCCCTCGCTCTTCCTCCGCTACAGGGAGGGCTCCCCGGAGTGGGAGTTCATGAAGGAGGCCATGGCCGCCAACGCCGCCAGCTGGGGGGCCGTCCTCAACACCTTTCGCGGCCTGGAGGGCGCCCACCTCGACCACCTGGCGCAGGAGCGCGGCCACCGCCGGGTCTGGGCCGTGGGGCCGCTCCTGCCCCCCACCCCCGCCATGAACCGCGGCGGGAAGAGCTCGGTGCCCCCGGAGGAGGTGATGGCGTGGCTGGACGCGCGGCCAAGGGAGGCCTCCGTCATCTACGTCTGCTTCGGCAGCCAGTTCACGCCGTCGCCAGAGCAGGGCGCGGCCATCGCGGCGGCGCTGGAGCGCAGCGGGGTGGGCTTCATCTGGTGCGTCAGGGCCACGGCGGCCGCCGTGCCCGAGGGATTCGCAGAGAGGGCGGCGGGGAGGGGGTTGGTGATAGAGGGGTGGGCGCCGCAGGTGGCGGTGCTGGGGCACCCGGCGGTGGGGTCGTTCGTGACGCACTGCGGGTGGAACTCGGTGCTGGAGGCGGTGGCGGCAGGGGTGGCGCTGCTGGCGTGGCCCATGGAGGCGGACCAGTTCATGAACGCGAGGCTGGTGGTGGAGGATGGGGGGCTGGGGGTCAGGGTGTGCGAGGGGGCCGGGTCGGTGCCCGACCCGGACGAGCTGGCGCGGGTCCTGGCGGGCGCCGTGGCGCCGGAGGGCGACCCGGGGTGGATCCGGGTGAGGGCCAGGGCGAAGGAGATGGGAAGGATGGCCGGGGACGCGGTGCGGGAGGGTGGAACGTCGTCTGGGGATTTGGAGGGTTTGATTAACTTCATGCGGACGAATGAGGACCAATGGAAAGTCACATGAAAAAATGAAGTGTACTCTGAAAAAAATGTTTTTTTTTTAATTTTTTCCCACGGCCTTTTTTCACCAGACTCAGCTCTCTCTCTCTCTCTCTCTCTATCTATCTCTCTCTCTCTCTCTGCCTTTCTTCATCAGACACTCCCTCTCTCTCTCTCTCTCTCTCTCTCTCGGTTTTTGGCAGGAATACACATGAAAAATGAAGCTTGGGCATTTGAAGTCCTAATTTTGGCTTACGTGTCTTGTTTGAACACCAAAACCGAATTGCTAAGTGCCAAGTGAGATGCTAAAAGTGAACGAACAGTTCCACATTAGTCGGATTTTACTTGTTTTGTTTGGATTGTCATAAAAATTGCAACTTCCAAGATTTTTGAGATCACTTTTTCAGAACTAATGGGAACAAGAGTATCGATCTTAATTTGCAGTCATTTTCCTACGAAAAGTTTTAAAAAAAATATTCGTTAAATCGTTGAGCAAAATCTAGTTTTTGCACAGCTTGTTCTGCATCAAGTAAACGTTGGGAAAGTCCTCCGAAGTGGAGTAAGCGCGGGAGAAATAAGGCAATACTCGTCCACTTAAACAGCCATCAAATGGAAGAGAACGAGATCAGGCTGGGTCTGGCGCAAGTAGAGATGTAAATTGGGCGGGTTACGTGATAATTTAGATCTAACTTAAATGCAAAATAGTCCAATCTAAATTCAACTCAAATTTAATTCAAATTCAGCTCCAATTCAATAAGTGAGTGGGTTGAATTAAGTTGAACTGACCTTATTTATAAATGATTTGTTAGAAGTATTTTATTTTTTATATAAATTAGTGTAAAATTCAATATATTAAACTGGGCAAACTCATTTTCTACCCAATCCAATTCAGATTTAACTAATGTCAACTCAAATTAAGCCCAACCCAATTTATATAATTTGAGTCAACCTAATTTTCTTTAATATGAACTGGGTTAAGCTGAACAACAGACTGACCCGTCCGATTGACACCTCTAGGCGCAAGCACTTTAAACTGTGGAATTGCAAACAATAAAAAATAATATATGCTATAGACAATATCATCAAAGTCAGTTTGAATTGGACACAGATGTCTTCTCTACTGCAACAGAGCCTACAACATCCTTTGAACTGGATACAGATGTCTTCTCTGATACAACAGAGTCTACAACATCCTTCACAAAGGAGTAGAAGCACTCTCTGCAAGAATCAGGCATGAGGTTTGCTCTGCGAAGAAGCTTAACTTGATCATCATGCCTGCATATGGAGCTTGGGACAGGCCGTGATTTGAGCTTCGAGTGATCCAAGCCACACGCAGCAAGGATGGTGTGAGTGGCGACCCTTGCTACCTCTTTGAACTTGTCAGCTCCTATACAAGTGGAAACTGGTAGCATGTAAAGAATATGAAATGAAATAACAAGCAACTCAAATTTTGACTACAGGAGATGTATGTAAGATGAATGTTAACAATTACAGGCGTTCAACTAGGTGATAAAAATCGACCAACTTGTAAGTAGTGTAACCATGAAATTGAACAAGCATCCAGTTCTCAATAGAAACGGAGCAGTTTCCAATAAACTGTATATCAGACAAGACAGTATTTGCTAACAATTGTCATGACACCAGTGCAACGACTGCAGATCATGGTACAAAATGCTTTCACAACAACATATCCTAGTAAACTGACGGCCATCGACTACAAGTTTAACCTAAACAATTTAATGGCACTACCTAGGGAACTGTGTTCATTTCGTTTTTGGTCATAGTTGTCCCAGAGAAAAGAACATACGTGTGCTAAAATTTTCTCTTCCCTCTTTGTCTATGCTCCTTTTCAAAGTCTAAGAGATCCTTTGATGGTTGCTCTCTAGTTTCACGAACTTGAAACAGTAATGAAGAATTGTAAAACCTGTCACCTGGCCTCATGAGACCCTTGACAATCCTCTTCATCAAATACTTGCCACCACCTTGTAGATGGTTGAAAATAGGCAGATAGCTGGTCAAAAAAAATAATTACCAACTCCTTGGATCTTCCATCGTATTTTGCCTACCCTAGCTAAATGAAATAAGGCTTACAATGATTGTAATTATACTGAATTGAACCATCAAACGGAAGCTAAAGTTGTGACCAAAGAGACCCAGAATAGTGTATGAAAACGTAGCATGGGATTAAACTGTGTTTGCCAACCCCCGTACTCCAATGATGAACACTGGTACAGTATGTGACAAGCAGTGCTCTGAGAAACCATGAGACCAAATGGGAAAAACCCAGCAAAAAATTGGCTCCGTACCATGCCACCGAAAGAACTGTCGACCCCCAAACTTGAGTGGTAAAAAAGGTATAAGCTTAACATAGGCACAGAATGGCTTGTGAATACCTAGTATGGTACTTGCTAAGTGGCTTTAACCAACAACAATGAATGAATAACATTCCACAGAATGGCTTTAGGTTCTCCTCCAGAAGACTTGAACATCAAAAGGGATATGACAAATAATTTAGGTTAAAGGATTGCAGTGCAACTGTTAACAAGTTTTTGCATTGTTTTTATCAAAAACACAGCCCATCTCTTGGGGAGAAGAAAACAACTATAGATTTCATAGCAACTTCAAGCATATATGTATGACTTCATCAAGCATATTGGCTTCCAGATAGTCATCGAATGCCATGCACATAAAGTTTCTACCCAACATAACTACATACTGCCATTATGTTACAACTTTACACAATTTAAAGACCATGTAGAAGTCAACTACACATTTTTCAAAGCCTCACGAAACACAAAGACATAACGTGGCCATCCAAATGAAGGATGATACGTGCAGTTCACATACATGTACTATTTTTTTCTTCTCCCCCCTTCTGATAAATAATATCAAAACTAAACTCATAATCCAATTCAAAAAGAATTTAGGTACAAAGTATCTCTGGATAGAAAGTTTACTTTCTAGCAGCACCACCACTCCTTTAAAATCACAACTGGAAAACCGCAAACATTAATGGGGTCATTCTCCATTGGCTCAGTGGCTTGACAGGTAGGACAAACCATTGAAAATTTTAAATGCAAAGAGGAAATCCAGGTAGCCTGCTGTGGGGTAACTCCTTTCTCAGTTGAGACATTGTTATTCGAGATAGTGGCCACACATTTCTTTTCTAAAAGACCAAAGAAAATTAAACACTTTCTTTTTCTAAAAGATCAAAGAAAATTAAAGATTCAATATACATTAAGCGGGTAGACATTGATGGGACTGTTTTTGGTGAAAAGAGGTAAACAAATCTAATAGGATGTTTGGATACATTTTTTAGACCTGTTTTGTCTTTCAAATTTAAAATTAGAAACAAAATAGAGAGGAGAAGGCCTATGGCAGGACTGATCCTAATTTTTAGGAAGCTCACTGTAACCGGTAGTGGTTGGGGTGGTTGTTGCCAGTCATTGCAAGCAAGTAAGCCCGTGTCCTCTTTAGCTCACGAGTGAGGCAAAGGCAATTGATGCGGGACAAGGAGGGGGGGATAAAAGTGGGGTTTAGAGGAGGGGAACCAGTCGGCGTCGCACCGATGGAAAGGCTCCGGCGTCGCACCGGAGCTGGGAGAGAAGGCTCCTCGGCGTCGCACCGAGGAGGGGAAGAGGACTGGCGTCGCACCAGTTAAGTACCTCCGTCACAGAGGTAGAACACACACATCAGGTCATTTTTTTTTCTTCTCAATTTCATCCTCTCTTTCTAAACGAAAACAACATACATATAGGGAGTTCTGTAACTCCTGACTCTTGGAGATCCCTATCAGACTCTTAGACTCTCCCCCCTCATTTACGTTTCTGTCACCCCCCCTAGAAACTATAAAAGCACATGATGGACCATAAAGGGTCCTAATAAAAGCACATGAAGGAGCTCCCAACATGCATGCATCGTCTTCTGCATCAGCAATGCTGCAGTTGCCTAAGCAAGGTACCTCTACAATCATCGTGACTAAGGAGAAGGCACTGCCACAGTTGCATCAGTAAGCTGAGGCTAAAGCAAAGGTGCTATCATGATCATAGTGACTAGAGGTAGGTCACTGACCCCTGTCCCAGAGAGAAAGGAGGGTGTAGGAGAGTCAAATCGTGGGTTTATTTTTTCTTTTCCCGCATATGATTAATCTTACTTACCAAAGGTTGGTTTAGGCAGCTAAGGCAGGATTGCACCAAGCTCAGCTGCACCCTCTCCTCAGCCGCAATTTGCATCTATGTATAATGATCATGGTGTATGTTAGATGCAAATTGCAGTGGTACAAACACACCAAGCCATTGTTGGCCAGGACCAGGATCAGCCCAGATCAGGCACGAAATTGCCCTCTAAAGTCTCTAACCTCCTCAACCTTGCTCTTCTCTTGTGGTTCTCAGAAATCTCTCCACAATAAACTTTCCAACTATTGTGCATTTGCATCTGTGTGCTTGTGCCGAAAAGAGAGCATCATGGCATTGTCCATGGATGGCAGGATCGGCCGATATCAATACGTATCGGTATCGGTATCGTTAGTGACCGGTACCGATACAGGGTACCCCGATACCGGCCCACCCAAAAAAAAAAAAAAAACTGTTTCGGCCGGTATACCAGCCGATACAGTCGATATCGATACTAATACTATCGGTATCGGTATCCACCAGTACTGGTATAGATACCAAGATTGCCATCCTTGATTGTGCCATAAGGCCATCAGATTGCTTTCTTTTAGGAAAAAGCATGCAAACGCAGACAATATGAAACACATTAAACATTGGCATCGGATTTACAATGACTGTAGTTTTACCTCGCATCAAATATCAAGTATTTTTGTACATGGCATGTGACAGACAACCTCCTGCATGTGAGCACAGCACAGTCCTGGAAGAATGAGACTTCATTTCATGTATTGTGTGCATTTGATTAGTGGTGTGCATCATTCACATAGCATTTGGTAGGAGTATGTGGTGAGCATCCCATGCCCAAGTCTACCACCCAACCAACTATCCATGCATAATTTTTGTCTATACTGTAGCTGAGACACAATACGAGTCTTGGTCAAGTGGCCTCATCTACTCGATGCAGAGTATCCACAACTCCAGCTCCAGCTTCAACTCTAACTCTGGCCAAGGTTATTGAGGCATCTTTCTTTGTTGAGTTTGGAACGCCCTTTAGTTACAGATATCCCAACAATTGTGAATATGTTTAGATGCATATGTAGGTGCTTCATGTTCAATATCTTACATTATTTAGATAGTTCCATGGAGTTGGATAGATTTTCTTCGCTAGGTAATGATGACGATGAGTAAGTGATAATCATATTATATTATTTATAGTATTAAAAATATTATTTTCATGTAAAAAATGTTGATTTTGCATTTTTCATCTTTTTTTGGAATTTTTGTAATCAGGGAAAAACTTGACATCTAGGACAATCATGGTCAACTTAGTCTAGCACTGATCGGCAGTCGGCACTGACCCACATCAAGATAGTCCAACCTGACCAGTTTGGGGCTGCTTGATCTATGGGCCCATCCCAAACACTTCTTCTCGGGTGATATGCATATATTACACTCATATAGAGCCATAAATAATCATTGGAAAGGGGAAATTCTACATATATGTGATTTTATAGGCTTATTTGCAAAAGCTCTTTAAAAAACTCTACCTCTTAAGCTATCCGCATTCTCATTTGTCAATTGGCTGTTCTCTTTCATTTTTCAACAAAGCACCATTTAGTGTTCCTTTTCTTGTTACCTTGTTTATAAAGACTAAAGCATTTCATGCCCTCTTCCACCACCTTGTTAGGAAACTCCATTTTCTACTTTCGAACTTAAATCTTGTCTCCAATACATATCACCCTTTTTTTTTTCAAAGAAAGAGACTATCACTCCCTAATCCATATTTCCTACTCATGCCATCTTCTTCGACATTCCCAGCATTTTAAAGGTTTTCATCATGCCCAGATTTTACGTCCATAATCAGCCTAGATCCAAAGTCTACAAAACCCTTCTTCTTCAGCTTATACGTCTGTGCATCCTCACAGACGAGAATGTCTGCCCAAGTGCTCCATGCTTAAATAACCAGTCCCCATGGTTCTTCCACAGTCTCTCTTCAGCTTCCTCTATTCTAGCATGTTCATCAAATTAGAGATAAAGAAAATGCCCTACTATTGGCAGGCTAACTTGATTTTGGTGGATTACATGTCAACATCTGCCACATGCAGTTTTTACTTTAAAGAAACCTGCCAATCCCATAATTCTCTCATGGTCTCCTTAACCGTTTTTTTCATGTCCAATAAATTAGAATATGCTGAAAACATCCTATTGACGAACTTGCTTTTGGTTGATTACTTGTCATCCTCTGCCACACTATTTTGACTTCATTTTGATGAAATATTGGAGATATTTTTGCTTATCAAAAAAATGTTGTTAATCATGCTTTCGAGAATATCAAAATTTATGCTTTCGAGGATATTTTATGTCCTCAGAACCATGAATTCAACCGTATTAATTCTCATCTACAAGCATATCAAGCATAGTAGTCAATCTCGTCCCATCCCGGCTGGGACGTCCCATCCCGGCTGGGACATCCCATCCCAGTGAGAAGACGGGACGGGAAAGTTTCTTGTCTGGCTCAGTGGTTGTTCTAGTCTGTCCTGGCCTGTCCCAGCCTGTCCCAGTCTATTCTGGCCCGTCCCACCCTGTCCCAGCCTATCTCAACCAGAATTTATATTTTAACCTGAGATTTTCCTATCCACTTAAGCTCCTTGTAAACTTATTTTGGGAGGGTTCATTTGATGAATATAGTCTATAAACCCATCCTCAATACCTTTATTGAATTAATTTTGTGTTATTCCATATTTATATGTTTGTTTTCATATTATTTATTGTATATGTATGTTTTATATTTGTTGGAATATGTAAAAATATTATGGGACAGGACACCGGAATTGTCTGGGACACCGAGACATCCCATCCTAGTAGAAAAACAGGATAGGGACCGGGGACGGGATCGACAAGTATGATATCAAGTCCCGATCTCTTTGTCTCTAATCCTCTAAAAAATGCCAACATCATATCATGTGGCTCTAAAAGGAAACAGAGGACTTAGAGGTCTTTTAAAAAATATACATAGATTTGAAGCCCATGAAAACAGAGGGAAAAGTGCCCTTGTGAGAAATTACACTAGGATCAATCATAATGTACTACAGCTGCACAGTTATCTACCAAGGTAGCTCAGAACCTGATATGCTTACTTTAGACAACACCGAGTATCATTTTCCCCTTCCATGAAAGAATGGCCTTGACTGTCTGAAACAAAATATCCAAGAGATTCTACAAACTTTGTCATCTAAGCCTATTCAGCAGTATATAACATTAATCCTCTAGCATGAAGCAAAGTGCATTATCTTCCACAGATGATGTATACACACATTGCTGCTAAGGAATGCACCAGAAATCAGCCACAAGAACGGAAAGTAAAAAGTCAATACAAACACGAGTAAAGGAGATCAGTTACCTAAATGACTTCCCTTGCATTGCAATTTCAAGTTCAGCTTCACCAATGACTGAATTTCACTCTTTGCACTGTCACAGGCTCTTGTAGAGCTCTCATCAACATTCTTGTTAAGGACCGAATTCACATTAGATGGCAGTTTCTTGCTTCCTACACATTCAACAGCCTCCTTTTTGCCAGCTGATGGATCAAAATTTCCAACTTGAAGGCAATTGGATGGCCCTGAGCAAGGAGGTACATCTTTTTGCTTCAATGACCTTGAAACATGATAAATGCCATCTATAGATCCCTCTCCTACCTTTCCAGGGAGGACTTCACAATTTGATTTGGACCCTTTATCATAATGACCCGTCTCCCCCATTGCAAGTTTACAAGGCCTCTGTTTCTCACTATTTTGAAGGTTACATTTTTCTTGTGCTACAAAAGGGTTGAGATTAACACATTTTTCTGATTCAATGCCACCAAGCAACCTATTTTCATGGGTTTTAACCCTAGGTAGTCTCCTTCTAACAGGACCACCTGGGGATTTATGTTCGGAAATACCTTGTGACACCTTATGCTCAAGGACTTTATTTTCCCACACACTCTTTTTACCACAGAGTTTTGGGGACTGATGACTGGATTTGGCACCAGCTGGAGCCCTTTGCCTTGATTTTGCGATCTCCAGCATTTTCCAGGCTTTACTGACGTCGTGGGAGTTAGTATAGCTGCTCATTTCACTGGAAACTCTGGATCCAGAAGCAGCTTCCTCATTGTCGGTAGAAGATTGATAATCCTGCGGTCTTGATATTCTGGAACTTACATCCCTATTGTTATGCTTTCTGCTGTTGTTAGTGCCACAAGCTAGACTTGATTTGAAGTCCAGAAAGCCATTTCGCAATGAGCACCAATTTTCACGTAGAATCTGTATACGTAGATGCACATTGCGGCACTGGCCTAAGGTCCTTGCACCAATCTCAGTTACTTTTGCCTTGGGAAAAGAAGATACAAATTCCCTGATGGGTGTTGAACGAGATGGTCTTTCATCGGAATAAAGTGCATTGCTTTGTGAACTCCTCGCCGCAGCAGCTTTGTCTTGAGATTTCCTTTCAGCAATGCCTGTGCCTGGCATAGTTCTTCCATCATTTGTTCCTCTTCCAATAACCTTGACCCTAGATCTACAAAATGAGTTGGAAGAAGTCTCATCACGTATGATTTCAAATATTGAAACAGAGGAAGCATCTTCCACCATTGAAACAGAGGAAGTATCTTCTACCATTGTTCTGGAAATCCTATTACAATGTTCATTGGAAGAATGGCCGTCATCCTGCATTTTGGTGTGCTCATCCCTCAAAATCATACAGTCATGGCAATACCAGTCACCCTCAGGCACAGTGAATCCCAGACCAACACAGTAAGTATGTGTGGCAGAATCACAGAGGTCACAGAGCAGAAGCAGGTGTTCATCAGTAGAATTGTGACATACACTGCAAATGGTATCTGCATATGGATCACTACTTCCTGTTGCATTACCAAAAAGTTGGTGAACCTGTGAAATGATCTAAATGTCACAAAACACATACTAGGCTAAAAACATGAACAAATATGAAAAAAAGATTAGTTCATAGGTATTTCTTCTATGGAAATAAAATGAAAAAAAATATGATGTGAAAAGTCATTTTTCAAAAAACTGTGCCTTCAAAGCGAGTTATTTACAAGCTAAACTTTCTGGAAACCAATGAATCCCATAAACCTGCCCCAAGGTCTTGTTCAATGCATTGACCACCTTCCGAAAAGGTCTTGTTCAATGCATTGTTGGCATGCCTCTGACATCCTATTTCCATGATGAGTTGCAAGCCATTGTCTACTTGAGGGTGGAGCTTCAGTGTGACCCCAAATGCCAGCCATGGAAGGTGTCTATGTGGACATCATCGACCCTACGGCTATGGATGGGTGGGTCAGTATCCAAATTTGTTATATCAATCAGTTATACAGTAACTCAATGTGTTCATTAGCCATACTTACCTGACCAATCACTTAATCCAATCGACCAAGTGTTCCAGCCAGTCAAATGATGATTTTTTTTTTTCTGTCAGTTTGCCGCCTTTGGCAATAGTTGACAAGGCATGAAAATTTCAGCCAACTGGTGGACCAGCTGTTCATGTCCTCTTAGATGGCTCTTCCCACTCAATGTCTGTGTACGTGTGCATGTGTGTGTGAGAGAGAGAGTGGTGTGTGTGTGTGAGAAAGAGAGAGAGGGGAGGGTGTGGGTGGGTTGGTGGGGGGGGAGTCTCTACTGCATACACATGGTAATAAAATCTTCTCGTTTCAATGTCTTATTACTCAATGAGACAAAAATGATAAATGCAAAAGGTTAAAGGAAGTATAACATTTTCATTGTTGCTAAGGAGGCATATATGCATGGTTCTCCACATGTAAATGACATGGTTGCCTTTTCAACCCAGGTGAAAGAAAACAATGCTTTAGCTTCCTATCTCTTTATCAATATTCATTAGGAACACCAATTGATCTTAGGTTTTGATGGGGACACCAAAGCCCGAGGCAGCACTGATACGTGTGCACCATCGAAGAGTGAGCCGAGTCGAGTCTGATAGAACTTGATGGGTATCCATCTTTATTTTTTCAAATTTTGTCATGTATTCTTTTGGGGACATTGAGTTCTCCTTTGGGGAGAAACCTTAGCCACCTTAAGAGGAGGCGCCCATGAGGGGAGGAGATCGTAATGGAAAAAAATGAGTTCTCTTTTGGGGAGAAACCATAGCCGCCTCAAGAGGAGGCGCTGATGACTCCATAAGGGAGAGGCCCCTGGTTACTCAACGCCGCTGCCAACCTTCTTTCTTCCCCATCCATTCTGTATGCAGCCCCCTCCACCCACTTCCTATTCTTCTCCTCCTCCTCTAATGCCACCATCTTCTCTCTTGTTTTTCCTTTCTTCTTTGATTTTTACCCCCTCCCTTGTCTTATTCACCATACCCCTCCATGGAGCAATGCAAGGCCATTCTATGGGCCACACAAGCATAGCAACAACACATAACGGCAACATCAGTAACAACCCGCAATGGGCCTGTGCACCAAAACACGGGAACAAGCACTGCATTGCTTCGTTGACCAAGCCATGAAAGCCTTTTCAACTTCTTTGTCTCCAAAGATGGCATCTTCCTACTTAGTAATTCTGTCAACCTAACACCACATGTTAACAACTAAACAAATGAACATTGTGAATTTGGTTTCCCTGACATCCATGTAAATGAATGCCATAATAATAACTCCATCTTTTCCATCATTACCACAGCCGTCAGCACCATAATCATCACCATCACCACAAGGAATACAGTCACCATCACCTAGGATTTTAAAAATCAGATCAAATCCAACAATTCATATCCATTTTTTGGCCCCCAACCCTATGGATCCCTCTTTGCCCCTCCTAGGCTGGATCTACTGAGCAGATCAGCCTGATTCAGCGCCACCTCATCCCACCCACCCAGCGCAAAGTATAGTGGGCTCAACAGCACAACTGGATTATAAAACCCCCACACATCCTCCTTCACCCAAATGCAAACCCTCAATCTTTTGCACTTCACTCATGCCCAAGAACCCTAACCCCTGCAGCATCCAATGCCTCTGATGCGGGACAAGTCGAAATTTGAAAGAACATACACGATCAGAACGGGCATCTCACCCAAGGCGTCTCACCTTACCCCTATCGTAGGGCTCTCCTTTCACGTAGGCCCTCATAATCCGACCCGTCCAAGACGAGTGTGCATCTCACTCGAGGCTTCTCACCCTCCCCATCTCAGGGATCTCACAAGAACAAGGCTAGAATTCCAAAAATTAGATAACTTCTTCCATTCTTCATTTTTCAAATGTAAAGTACATGTCCCTTTAAATAGAAAGCAAGAGGTAGACCAAAGTCACCTAATAAAAACATCTCTAGTAATACGTAGGGACACCTAATTAAGACTTCATAAGAATACATAATAACATTCACCTAATGACCCACACTTTTTATTTAAGACTCTTGGAATAATAAAAGACACATGTTAATGACTTTAAAGACCACATTCTTTATTGCGCTTCAGTTTCGATCTTTTGCATGGCTCGCCGAAGAAGATGAATGGATAGGAGGGAATGGTGGCCCTCCCTCGGGTCTGCTGCAGCTCTGAATGGCTGTGACCATGAACTTATTCCCATCAATTCTCCTCCGGTAGGAGAAAACCACACTGAAGGGCATCCCACCCACCCAATCTCAAGGCTTCCCTCTCTCAAGGATTTCTCAAAACCACTCTCTCTACGTCCTTACAGCGGAAGAATACGATGGTGGTGACGCGGATGTAGACAACGGAGTTGTTGGCGGCGATGTCGGCTGTTGGGGTTGTTGGCGGAAGGTGGTTCTTCTCTCTCTCTTCTTCTTCTTCTTCTTCTTTTTATAGGCTTTTTTTGGAGTTGCAAAGTAAAGACCGGGAGAGAGAAGGAAGAAGGAGAGGGTGGTACTGTTCACTGTGAACAGTAACCATTTTTTTTTCCCTTTTTTTGATTCCGGTGAAAAAAGAAAGAAGAAGTTATGGGACGAAGAAAGAAGAGGAAGAAGGGTGTGGTGGAGGCAACGGTGGGTAGTTGCTGTAACGTGACAACGGTGGTGAAGACAGGATGGAATAGTGGCATGGTAAGGGTCGAAGTTTGCTCTGATACCAAATTTGATGCGGGACAAGTCAAAATTTGAAAGAACATACACGATCAGAACGGGCATCTCACCTAAGGCGTCTCACCTTACCCTATCGCAGGGCTCTCCTTTCACGTAGGCCCTCATAATCCAACCCGTCCAAGTCTCCAAGACGAGTGAGCATCTCACTCAGGGCTTCTCACCCTCTCTATCTCAGGGATCTCACAAGAACAAGACTAGAATTCCAAAAATTAGATAACTTCTTACATTCTTCATGTTTCAAATGTGAAGTACATATCCATTTAAATAGAAAGCAAGAGGTAGACCAAAAGTCACCTAATAAAGGCATCTCTAGTAATACGTAGGGACACCTAATTAAGACTTCATAAAAATACGTAATGACATTCACCTAATGACCCACACTTTTTATTTAAGACTCTTGGAATAATAAAAGACACCTAGACCACATTCTTTATTGCGCTTCAGTTTCAATCTTTTGCATGACTCGCCGAGGAAGATGAACGGATAGGAGGGAATGGCGGTCCTCCCTCGGGTCTGCTGCAGCTCTGAACGGCTGCGACCATGAACTTATTCCCATCAGCCTCTTTCGCACATGCACTCCTCATCATTGTGTACTCTTTTCTCTCCCTCTCTTTGTATTGTTTACTCATCAATATCTCTCTTCGCAGGAGATGTGGTCATCCTGCTGCTTTGGGTTGCTGCTGTTGTGCCTATATGCTTCTGCAGCTATGGGCCCACCATTGACGCTCCAGTCTTATGCTGCTGCTATGCTGGCTTACTGCAGCTACTCTAGCGCAATGCTGCGTGCCATTGCTCCAAGGTACGCTGCATGATTTTTACTTCTTCCAGCTATAAAGGGCAGCCTAGTGCTATGAAGCTCCCGCCACTGCAGAGTCTAGGTGATCAATTGTACGAGCATTACCTTTTCTGTGCTTTTTTTCATTTTTTTCTTTTTTCTTTTGTAAAGAGTTATTTCCAATGTTATGAGGCTCCTAAGTGCTATGAAGATCCCTCCCCATCTCCCCTCCGCCATCGACGACCCCAGCTCCCTCCCCATCTCCCCTCCGCATGCTGATCGCCAGGTCCCTCCCCATCTCCCCTCCACCATCGAGGCCAAGGAGGCTGCTGTGAGGGACGTGATGGAGCTGCTTATACTGGTCGCCAGCTCTGAGCTCCCTCCGCATCTCCCCTCCACCATCGAGGCCACCAGCTCCCTCCATCATCTTTGCTGCCTTGGACAAGGTGGCAAAGCTGCTCGCACTGCCTGAGCATTTGGCCTCCCTCACTTCCATCAAGTCGGACTACCTCTCTCGCCAACAGGTGAGGAATTTGGAAGAAACCTTCATAAGATTTGAAAAGAGCAAAGATGTTGGTATATGTTATTATCCTGGGAGGCCAAAAGGATGGAGTTATTTATTTGGTATTTTTGTTTTTTTGGTCAATTGCATGCCTCTTTTGTTTCAGATGGATTTGAGGGATTTCGGTTGGAGTTGGAGACATATTGGAAACTACTTGGAAGTTGGAAGTTGGAAGTAGGAGAAGGGAACGAATGGAAGATGCATGGATGTAGTAATGTAGTTCAAAAAGTGTGGCGGCATGCTAGGCATTGTCTACGTGTTGTGCCTTTGTGTTGTGCCTCTATGTTTAATAATGTGTTCTATTGCATATCATTAATGTCCAAAAACGAATGGAAGATACATGGATGTAGTAACTAGTAATGTAGTTCAAAAAGTGTGGCGGCATGCTAGGCATTGTCTACGTGTTGTGCCTATGTGTTGTGCCTCTATGCTTAATAATGTGTTCTATTGCATATCATCAATGTCCAAATTAATTTCTTTCACACATTACTTGTGCGAATTATATCTTCAGATCTAGGAATCAATTCAGAATTGACTAATTTGGTATGTTTCTTAAGCGTTCTTTATATATTAAAGATTTTTTTAACTGATCTGGAAGGTTATTGATTTTTTTCCTCACCTATTTGTTCTCATTTCTGATTGCATCTGAAGGATTTCATGCAAGGTCATGATTTGAAAGCAAGCTTTCATTTGCTTCTCTATTGGACTTGGAATACGTTTAATCCTTTATCTTTAAACTCTAATACTAATTAATTTTCTTTCTTTTTTTAGCTCCTTTTTACGTGATAACATGAGATTTCTCATTTTTATGGCAGCACGTTAGCTACTATTGGATCAAGGGTAGGCTAGACCAATTCTTTTGTCACATACTCACACTAGAGATGCATAGGAAGAACAATCTACGCCCTAGAGCCGAAGGAACAGTATACTATTGGATCAAGGGTACGCTAGGCCAAAGCTTTATGATATCATGCATCATTTTGAGAATATGCATTTGTTTCCTTTCCTTGTTCAGAATTTCTGAAATGATTGAAGTAAAGACTAATGCACAAACATCATCTCATGTGCTTCACCCTAAAGATGCAAAGCAGAGACAATTGATGTCTTTAATGTGGAAGGACTTTGATAAGACTTAAAGAGAAGATGGAGCATATGCTGCTACATGTCATTTTTGTCAAAAAATTGTCAAGAGATAGTAAAATCAGAACTACACACCATAAGTTACATTTGCATCATTGTGTGCATTATAAAAGGAGTAACAACAAGCAACGTCATATGGGACAATTGCTCTTGAAACCTACAAAGACAAGTAATGATGGTAGTAATACTCTTGAGTGTTTTCAGTTTAACCAAGTAGTAAGTCATTAAGACTTTGCAAAGAGCGTCATTGTGCATGAATACCGTTTCTCATTTGTTGAGCACGATCTTTTTTAGACATTTCCTTGGTAGCTTACAACCGTAATTCAAGTCTTTAAGTCGAAACATTGTCAAGTTAGATTGCATGAAGTCACATGAAAAGGAAAAGACTAAGATCTATGGCATGCTTAAGGAGTCTTTCTCTCTGTCTCTCATGTTAGCATTATCACAGGTCTTTGGACTTCTATTCGCATTTCTCTTACATGTCATTGGCGTGTCATTTGTTGATAAGAATTGGAACTTGTAAAAGAGAATCTTTAGCTTTGTGAATGTAAAATCTCACAGTGGCATTGAAGTTGCAAAGGTGATTAAAGCAAAATTATTTGATTGGAATATTTAATAGCAAGATTTGTAGCATTGTATTGGATAATATTTTTTTAAATAATGTGCTTACTAGAGAGCTTTGTGATGTCTCATCTTCTCCTTGATGGTACTCTATTTCGTATTCATTGTTGTTGTCATATTCTAAATTTGATTATTCAAACTAGTTTAAATTTTTTGGAAATGACAACTTCAAAGATTTGTGATAGCGTGAGACATGTTAGAACTTCACATGTGAGGTAAGATCATTTTAAGAAAACTACAGAAAAAATTAATGCACCAAAAAAGAAGCTTGTCTTATATTTTGCAACTAGATGGAACTCCACATACACGATGCTTTATGTTGCCTATGAGTTTCGTAGTACGTTTGATTGATTATCATACTTTGACAGTTAGTTCAAAGGTCCTCGATCTTTCGAAGAATGGGAGAATGTGAGTGGCTAAAGATTGTTTGCAATTATTTTATCAAGTCACAAATTGATTTTTCTAGCACAAAGTATCCCACTGCAAATCATTATTTCAATGATGTATTGATGTTTGCTTGATTCATTTTACATTGAAGAAGTGGTTCAAAGATCCATGACCCTTCGTTGTCTCCATGGCTACATGCATGTTGCAAAAATTCAACAAGTCTTGATGCCGACTAAGCTTAGTGTTATCTTATGGATGCATTATAAATCCTCATTATAATTTGAAAACCATACAAAAAAATTTTGAAAAAAAAATTACGATGAAGATTATGGGAGAGGGGCTGCAAATAGAATTAACAACATTCAATGATCACTTATAAGACTTTATAATGCATACATGGAAGAACAAAGTAGAATTTCTAGTAGGATTAAGACTTCTGATGTTGCAAGTACTAGTGAGACTAATACGTTTACCATTGACTGTGGATAGTGGATCTAAGGGGCCTACTTGTCGTGAATTGTTGGAACTTGATCTTTTCCTTAAACAAAACTCTTCAAATCAACCATCAAAGAAGGATGATGATTTACTTGTGGCTCCTTCGCATAATGACGATGTTGATCATGAATTGTATGTATCAAAGCACTTTTTTTTTTCATTATTAGCATTTTTAGCTTTAATGAATGTTAACAAACTTTTTACATTTATTTCTTTTGTAGGGATGATGATGATGACCTTGAATGTTGGTTTGTTGCTCTATTAATGGGAATTCACTTGCATGACATGAAAAGATATACATCTTCCTTTATATATCATTTTATGCATATGCATTATTTTATAAATGTAACATGAAAATGTGTTTACTTTTGTAAGATAGAAGGATTGGTATGCTACGGAAAGCTTGGCTACTTAAGGACATTTAATGAGATTGTTATGGTATGATGTTGTATTGTTAAAGATTGTTGTATTGAAATTAGAAAACTTAATGTTAGAACTATATGATGTCATGTTATGCTATCATGATGGACTTTATTAGTATGTGGTTTACGTTATGTTACTGTCAAGATTTTTATTGTGTAGTTTATGTTGTGTTATTGTCAAGAATTTTATTGTGTGGTCTATGTTGTGTTATTGTCAAGAATTTTATTAGTGTGCAGTAAAAAAAACTCTTTTAGTTGTGGAATGATTTTCAGCTGAAAGCCTTTTCTTAGGTATTTGTTGTGAAGTTGAATGTATATAAGAGGTTTTTAAAGGTAAGTTTGAATGTGTATAACAAGTTTTTAAATGTAAGCTTATGGATATGGAGTTATCTCAGTCTTTTAATCCCATTGATCATTATCTAATGTATTTGAGCCTATTAGTTACATTTTTAGACCTCAATCTATGTGTTTCAAACGAAAAAAATCAAGAAATTAGCAATTTATGATAATTATTGGAAACAATATCCATTTCCGACATTGGAATCGAAAACAAATAGGAAATGAAAAATGTGCTCTCTTATCTTGTCTGAATTGGAAACGGAAACATGTTTTTGCTATAGGAATTGGAAAACGGAAACATCTGTTTTTGTGTCCGTATCCTACCCGTTTACAGCCCTACTCAAATGTTTCTTAAAAGAGTCTAGATGAACATGGCCAGAAACAAGTTTGGCATATGAATATATGTCGAAGTCATGGTAGAAACTACCTATTAGTCCAACTTGTGGCACACCTAACAATCATGAGGATGAAAATTAAAATTCACTTTGAAACAATAAAATAAACAAAAAGAAGAACTTGATACCTTTCTACCTTAACCAATCTTGAGTACAAATGAGGGCTTCAACCATAGTTGGCTTTAAGGAACTTCAGTAACAATCTAAACCCTCCATCTAGTGCTAAAGACAGACTCCGATGCTAGTGCCTAAGATATCACGAACCATCATAGCAAGGATTGGATACTTTCCTTCTTCCTCTCTCCACGATGCTAAAATATCAAAATTTCTAGCATACTTCTCAAGAATAAACTAATTACTTTACAGGGGCTTCAAGATACAACTCCAAGTCACAATTCAACAGTAACATTACAAATATTCTCTCTATCACTTTTACATCCTAACAAGAGAAACCACAGTTACAAATATCCCTTAAACTGTATTGATCATATAACATGTAAAAGGTGATTCATTTCCTACTTTACACAAAAGAAAGCAAGACTGACTTTCTTTAGCTCCATAACAACGAGCAGTATACTTTGACCTGTCATTAACCACATATAACTTTCAATTACAATCCTTTGAGGCAACAATTTTGATCTTATAATCACACCATACTGCACACTACTGCGGCATGTTCTAAGGCTACCAGCACCCTTCTGCAGGCGCATCAACTTGTAATCAGTATGTTATCCATGAATCAAAAACTTTTTTCTCTTTAAAAATTCAATTACTAAGTCTACTCATTGGTTCTAATTTTCCAATCCTAATATCATGCTCTAGGCGGAATAATTTACAAGCCCAGATTGCAAAAGAGGAACTAAACAGAGGAGGAGGAGGAGGATCCCGGAACCCACCTGGTCACGGGCGGGCACGTGGACAACCTTTTCACCGAAGAATACGCCGGGCACCGGCGGCCGGCGGATGGAACCGAACCGCCGCTTGCAGAGGGGGCAGCGAGACTCGATCTTGGCCCACTCCATTATGCAGACGAAGCAGAAGTAGTGATTGCAACTGTCGATGGTGCCCCTTATGGACCGCCCCTCCTCCGTGAGGCAGATGCCGCAGGTCCTCCCCTCGGCGCCGGCCGCCGGATCCTCGCCGTCGCCGTCCGTTCCCAGCGCGGATTCTTCCATCTTCGCCTTGCCCTTGGAGGCGAGATAAGACGGAGGCAGGCTCGGCGATGGAGCCCTCAGGCGCTTGTTAGGGTTTACATGGGGGTTCTCCTCCTCCTCCTCCATCTCCATGGTTTCGCTTCCTCCCGTGCCCTTCGCCTCTGCCGCTTCCGCAGTTGTTTTCGAGGAATTTGCAGCGAGTGAATCGGGTGGCGGAAGAGGCGGACGGTGTACCGGTTTTTTGCTCATATCCCCGAAATTTTTGGTCTTCCATTATAGCTGGTTATAAAACATATTTCAAAGAAGATTTAATCTAAAAAACAAAAAGAAGATTTAATCGTAAATCCGTAACAGTAAAGTAGACTTATTTCTTACACCGCACGGCCTTTAATTCACACGTGTAATATATATATATATATATATATATATATATAAAGTAATTAAACAGATAGACATATACACATATGAAAAATATTATTTATTATTGAAAAAATATAAGAATTAAGTCTATTACATCTACTGTGATTGTCTTAGGAGACTCTAACTCCTTCATTCTCTCACTTGAACTACAGTCAATCACTTGCATACTTTATCTCCATCCTATGTAAGTGACATTCAAATACATCCTGAACCAAAGACTTTGTTAGTGGATCTACAATGTTATCATCATATAGAACTCTTTTTATAACAATATCTCCTCGAGTAATCGTCTCTCCGATCAAGTAGAACTTTTGTACGATATGCTTCGACTTTTGATGAGGCCTAAATTCCTTAGCTTGCACTATAATCCTATTGTTGTCACAAAATAAGAGCATTGGATCAGAGATGTTGGGTACAATCTCAAGATCAGCGATGAATTTCTTCATCCAAATTGTCTCGCTGCTTCTAAAGCTGTAATGTACTCTGCCTGGGTAGTAGAATCAGTCGTCCTACTCTGTTTAGAATTTTTTCAACTCATCGCTCCACCGTTCAGGGTAAAGATATATCCTGATGCGAATTTGCTATCATCATGATCTGATTGAAAGCTAGAATATGTGTATCCCACAATTTTCAAGTCAGACCCTCCATAAATAAGAAACATATCTTTAGTTTTTTTCGTACTTAAGGACTTAATTTTTCTCAAATACTTAAGGACACATTTCACTGTTGTCCAATATTATGGACCCAGATTAGCCTGATATCTACTGGCTATCATAGGATATACATCCAACCATATTATTAAGAGTTATAGTTCATCTTATTCATCATCATCACTTAGTGTTAAAGGCAAAGTTCTCTAGATCTTTGGCTACATAGTTGGGGGATCGACATATCCTACCCAAGATCAACATATCCGCAAACAAGCACACTTTCAGGATTTTGACTTGTTGCCTCAAATCCTTTTTCATATTTTATCTTAGTCTTTTTTCACAAGGATACTATTGTAGATTAGACACTTAACCTCCCATGGTGATATTATCCATAACAATTATTCATCTTAACATGCACGCATCATGCTCTGTGACATGCCGTAAAAAGTAGTGTATAATTAATAAATTAAACATGTTGTGCAGGCAAAACATCAAAGCATCAGGTTATTGGCAGTCTTAATCATGTCAGGCTCAGATGACGTAAATCAAATTGCGTCACCTCCCTATGACACCATTAAGACAGTTAGAACAAGTCTAAAAGAAATAAACTCCATAAATTTTACAGCTTAAACATAGATGAAAAATAATATTAAATATGGCCTCTATCCTCATCAAATGATCTATACCATGGATAATATAGATTCATGTATAAAAGAGTAAGTTTTCATGAAAACACTCATGAAATAAGATTATGAATATACATTATGTATACAATATCAGAGCAATTCCGTGACTTATTAAGCATCTAATATTCATAATCATGTCCTTAGAATTACAAGAAATTAAAGCTTTAAACTAACCATCCAGGGCATTAAACGCGTCAGCTATCTGTGACGTGATTAACAAATTGCATCAAGCCCCCCTGAGTTGGACTTAAGAATCTCAAAGTCAACTACATAATTGGTCCATAACACTGTCAAGTTGGTTCAGTGTAATCATATCCCGTTTAGAAGAAATAACTTGAGATTTGAATTAATAACCCTGTGAGGGGCTCTCCACTTTAAGGACTTATACCTAGATTGTAAGGACTGAGGTTTCGGGTTCAGTTTTCGAGTCGGTTTCGGGCCGGATCTCCTGGTTTGGACCCTGAGGGGTCTTGAGAATTTCTTCTGAATGATCACGACGCCTTTCAAACGGCGTCTTGCTAGGTGGACGCCATTTAGGTCTGTAGCTGTTGTGCCACGTGGGCGCCACGTGAGCGGGTTTCGGGCCGCGAGAGTACGGCCCCTGTCTTGTCGTCTGAAAGGCGTCTATGATGGACGACGCCATTCAGACTGCGACCCTGAGATGTCAGTGTACGGTGCCGGTCTTGTCGTCTGAACGGCATCAGTGGTGGACGATGCGTTTCAGAACTTCTGTCAGTACGGCCCATCCTGTCATCTGATAGGCGTCTGTCTCGACCGACGCGTTTTACCCTGTTTCGGATTGACCCCGCGAGCCAGCCTTTCTTTCCCTCATTTTCACCCTCTCACTCTCTCTCCTCCCCCTCTCCGCCTCCTCCGACCCCTCTCTTCCCCTTTCCCTTCCTCTTCTTCCTCTTCCACCACTCCAACGCCTCTCTACCTCTCACTACTACCACCACCACTTCCTTTGCGGCGTTCCATTCTCTGGACGGCGACCGACGTCCCGGCGGAGTGGCGACGTCCTCAGGGGTACCGGCGGCGGTCTGCGGTGCAGCGGTTCGGCGGCACGGAGCCAGGAGGAGTTCAAGTAACCAGTAGGGGGACGAACCTTGCATGGATTGTGGTTATCTTATCCGTGATTTCCATGGTGTAGCATGATGTGTTTGGGGTAAAATGAGCATGTTTAGAGGGTTTTTCTTAGTGATATGGCCGTAGTTATGAATGTGGATGTATGAGTTTCGCATGGTAGTTTGATTGCCCCTCTTCCTCTTCTGTTTTCGTGTGGTTTTGGGGCATTTGGGGTGAAAAAGGGAGACCCTCGGGTAGAGTTGCAGAACCAGGTTTCTGGCGCTAAATGACGTCGTGCATGGACAACGCCATTTAGAATGGCGATGGGACAACACAATGCCATTTAGGCAGAAATCGCCCTGTGTGAGGTTCTGTCAGCTTGGGGTTTATGGCGCTAAATGACGTCGTGCCTGGACGACGCCATTTAGAATGGCGACGGGACAGCACAACGCCATTTAGGCAGAAATCACCCCGATCAAGGTTTCTGCAAGTTTCGGACTCTGGTGTGAATGGCGTCTAAGGACACCGACGCCTTTTAAAAGGCGGCTTCCCAGGACGACCTGTTTTCGGTCGCTAATAGGCGACGAGGGATAGCGACGCGTTTTAAAAGGCGGCTACCTGTGGCGACACCTTTTAGGCCATATTCTGAGGCTGGGATTTCATGAACCAGTTTAGGATACTTAAATGGCGTCGGCCTTGGGCGACGCGATTCAAGACAGAATCTCACTAATCTATGCCATTAAAATGTGTTTACACTGTTAGATAGCTGGTTAAATGCATGCTTTAAATACACTCGATGATGATGGATTCTTCGTGACCGGATAGCACTGCGTTGTGTGTCGTGCGACCGCGGACTTCTCACGTGACCGGATCGCACTGTGCCGGGTTTTGTGTTACTGTGGACCTAGAGTGACAGTTGTAGCGCTTTATCACCCTGTGCTGGTGTGGGTGGAGCACAGCGCCGGTGGGGGCGTGGGCGGGGTGACGCCTAGTGAGAGAGAGTCACTTGGTGGACCCCGAGGTTAGCTAGTACCGGTGTGGGTGTGGTACCTTTGGAGTGTCACTCGTGCTGGGGGAAGGAATAACCACCTGAGCCAGTTGGGCCGGAGTAGCCAGCGTGCTATCCGAGGGGTTACTGTTTGGTCTCAGCGGGTCGGCGTTTCCCACTTTCGGTTGTGTGGTCGGTGTTTCCCACTTTCGGTTGTGTGGTCGGTGTTTCCCACTTTCGGAGGCGTAGTTGGCGTGTTTTGCCGAGACACGAGTTGTAGGCTCCTTGATAGAATGATTCTAGAGATATGCATGTTACATTTCGAATGCATGTGGTTCATATCGAAATTTAGGAGTAGTGTGTTACAGCTTTACTTGCCTTAATCACCTGTATCTTTGTTATTGCACTTGTGGGTGTGTGAGTGGGAGGCAGGGGATCAGATGATCCTTACTTAGCCCAATTCTGGTATGGCTCACTCCCTGCGGTTTCAGGTGTGGACCTCGTGGCGGCGAGTGGTGTTCTCCTTGGTGTGCGGACCAGCAACTATCTCAGTTCAGGGGTATGCTCCGATGTTGTTGTACTTTGTTTGTGCATGTACTTATTTAATTTCTTGGGCTATGTAATTATTGTTGGACTGTGTACGGACATTATTAATTTACTTCCTGCGCACTGTACTTCCTTGTAGTCCGTGTGAATGTTATATTTAACCTTGTTTAACACTTACTCCTCCAAATGTGTGTATAAGATCCGGGTGTGAGACCGTTGGATAATGATTCGACACCCATTTAGTGATCGGGTCTCCGATCATAGGGTGGCGGGTCGTTACATAGATCCTTCTTCCATATGTCATTTGAATTTCTTGATCAATAAGCCAAATTCAGCAAATTGCGCCTTTGTCTCACTTTGAAGTGCTTCATCTTTTTAGATGACATAAAAATATGTCATCAACATAGTAATAAGAGCTATTTTTTTTATCCAATTTTTTTTTTTGTCTTTGGCTTTAACTGAGAACCGAAGAGATATGCGAGTTTTCAACTCTATTTTCCTTTTTTCCATGAGTATGAAAAATTAAAATTGATCTTACCTTTCTATGGTACGTAACTGGTTTTATCTTCCATCTAAAAGTAATGAGAGATATTTTCTATCCGACAACACTAGTTTTTTGATAGGGTATATATATGTTAAGCTTAATAGGGCGTTTGGTTACCATTTTTCTCCATCTTTCTCTTAGTTTTTGTTTTAAAAGGAAAATAGGACTTGCATTTTGTTTGGATTCCTCTCTCATATTTATAAGGGAGAGGATCGAAAGAGATGGAATCTTCATAAAATTCTTCAAAAATAAAAACAAGTCAATCCTTGCTTTTTCTCAAAAGAGATGCATGATGACCTCCATTTCTTTGCTCCACTTCTCTCTCTCTCTCTCTCCCTATAACTCTTTCTCTCTTTCTCTTTCTCTCTCTCAAACAAATAGGTCTCCACAATTTTTAAAAGTCATAATAATCTTGCCAAACAAGTAAAAGAGCTCATGATACAATTTCCAAAATTACAACAAAATTTTAAATAAAATAAAATTTAAAAATAAAATAACCCCAACATAAAAACTTCTCCCAAACGCCTATAAGTATGTAAGTATGTGCCATATTTGTGGTTGGGTTTTATTAAAATTACTATCCAAAACTTTGTTTATTATCAAGGTTTACCTAGAAACTTTAATCCTTCTTTTAGGTGGAAATTGATGAAATATCAAAGACTTGGATAAATTGGGTTCCGTTTGTGGCGATAGGTAGATACATGAAGTAACTACATTGACTTCCCATTCCTTTTGGGAGATGAATACAAAAATATTATCTTTTCGCAACTTTAAGAAACATGAAGCAATTGGGGATTCATAAAATCAATTCCACATCTTCTAATTGCAAGTATGATCTCTATTCTTGAAATTGGACAATATTCTTCAAGCCTAATTAGTTATAAGACATCTTTCATGGAGATCACGTTAGCTGCTTAGTTTTGAATACCAAGGACCTTTCCTCCCAAAGGAGACCAAGAAAGAAAGAGCTATGCTATTGATCGACCTTTTTTTTTCATAATGGAGTAATACTTGCTACAATCTGCATTGCATCAAGTATTACTCTTCACAATGATCTCAATCAGCTTCGGTCCAACCCCGAAGTGGACATGTCATGGCACATTATAAGTGAGATTTTATGGCTCCATTGATAACTCTTTGATCGTAGGTTTCATTTGAAGAACCAAACACCCCATTACTATTATAATTTAAGAGTGCCACTTCACCTACCTATTTGTTTATATGTTCTTCTTGAAAGTTCAGTTTATCACCAGAGTCTTCTTTTTGGTCCAAAACTTGTATACGCTCTAATATTACTTATTATAAATAAGTAAAATTTCTCTCTCTCTCTCTATACGCGTGCGTGCATGTACATCTGCACATGGAGTACCGTAAAAGCTGGCCAAAACCCTTGAGCAATATAGACAGTTTATCATTAAAAACCCTCATTTCATTGAATAATTACATAATAATATATCTATAATTAATTATTGTATTAGTGCCCATCATTCTTACATGTACATCCCACAAAAACCCTTCCTAAAGCCCCCGAGTCCTACCTAAGGCCTCTTCTCTACATCAACAAACAAATGGGAGAATAGAACACCAAGCAAGCAGACATAACTAATAGTACCACACAAATTCCTCCAAGAAAGAGGCAGCAGAAGAAATCGAAGTAGATCAGATACATAGATAATTCAAAATTTTTTTGAAAAAGTGCACGTTGGTTCCTTGAGATGGGTACACCACAGGAAGTGTGCCAAGCAGGGACGAGATGAGCAAGCGGTGTGCAACGTTGAGTAGAGGAAGCAGCATGCATGCCGAGCAAGAAGATCTTGTTCAGCAAGAGCACTACAAGCGTGAATGGGACTGGGGGAGTTAAGGGGAAGGTTCTTCCATAAGTGGCAGCGACAAGGGCTAGGGTTCCGATGCATGAAAAATAAAACTGACCTCTTGATCACTTATACGTTAAGATGGGCTTCAAAGATAAGAGTTTGGGTTAGACATTTGTTCAGACGTTTTCTTTAACAGTATGAAGTAGAGAATGTCTGAGCGCCTTAGACTTAAGTGATCCATAAAGTTGTATCAAACCAGCGCTCACAAAATCTTAAGTGCCACTTTGATTGGAGAATATGAGAACAATAAAGTCTCTTATTCTGAATTCTAATTTGACAGACGGAATGACTTATACTGCGTCAGAATTATTTATATCAGAGTAAGGAGAATAAGCCATTCTACTCTAGACCCAAGAATTGATTATTCTTCTTATTTCGTCAGTGGGTCTCACAAAACTATCAAATCGAAATACTCCTTATTCTAGTATATGCTATTTCGGATAAATAATTCCGAATAACTTATTATGCAATCAAAGTCGGGCTAAAAGAAACTTACAATTGGTTAATGATAATGACCAACATATACTTTTATTTCCTTTCTTTTTTTAATTAAATGACTTAACTAGTCAGGTACTTACATATTCTGTGGAGGGAATTGAATCTATGTAATCTCAAGATTTTCTCTCCAATAAAGAATATTTTCATATACTTGCAACTATTTCGTACTTATATTGTATTTTCTATTAATACAAAAGTAATTCTATAAACCATATGACTTGCGTGAAGAAACACTGTTTTGTATCTTACTAAAAAGAAGTGGACACTTTCGCCAAACTTCTATAATTGCTCTGTCATTCAAATGGTCTTCACCTAACAATTATCTAAAGGTAGCACGCTTTAAGATTATTGAGGATTTTGACTTTGAATGCATTTGGGAATGCATTAGAAGCTTTTTTTTTTTTTTTTTGATCAGCTCAAACTAATTCGACATAAAAGTAGAATAAAGATTTTGTTATCGAAGAGAACTTTAAAGATCGCCGATGCACTTTTAAAAGATTTCTTATCTAAGAAAACTTTAAAGATCTATAACAGAGGCTTGATTTGAAAATATTTGAGACATTTTTATGAATTATTTTCTTATATAATATTATTACTATTTAATATTACTAATAATATGTTCCATCACTATCCCAAGACTATACCCCTCAAGAATGACCTCTCATCCACCTTTATGATGCATAATAATAAGTATAAAAAGTTACATAATAATACAAAGTCACCATTTTTTTTGTGCTTCTACACATATATAGTCACATTTTTTTGTTTTCGCAACCAAAGGAAAATGATCGCTAATGTTCTTGAAATTTAGCTATAGCAATCCTACATTTGGGTTATAAAAATGGGCTTTGGACTCACTACATGAATAAGAGACTCATAAACTTAAAAATCTTAAAAAGACATGATAACAAAATCATACTCCAAGACTAGATCTTGAAAGAGGTATGAGGTTCGTACTTCGATTAAGTATTTGAAAGGAATTAAGTACGCACACACCTCTAAGTTAGTTAATTTAACCAACTTACTAACAAAATGAATCTTATCAACTTTTGACAAGATCCATTTTGTAAAAAAAAAAAAGAAAAAAGAAGGAAGAGGATTACTAGACGCCTAACCTATTAAACATCTACCTTTATCTAATTAATCTAATTAATATGATTTTTGAATTAATAGGACAAATGTGCAATTGACTAGACGTCCAACTAAGTAGACACCTACTTGATAGGAAATGTTTCTATATGAGAACAGAAACCCTAGGGTACGTGTAGAACGACTTTCCAGCCAACCAAGATTAACCTTAAGAAGGTTGCCGCCGCTGTCCAACACTGTTGTCTCCCCTTTGCATCAATCCAAGGGATCTAGAGTCATGTTTAACACAAAATATTTAAACTAATAAAAAAATAAAAATCGATTTATAAAATACAAATAGAATAATCTTAGATGAACATAAACGAGTCAGAGTGGAACCTGACTTTAATACTACTATAAGGATTACATAGGAGACATGAATATATAATATTTAATCTAAACATAGCGGAATAAGAAATTCCAATAGGGTTCATCTGATCTACTTATGATAAATCAAACTAGGGAAGATCCGATCTTCACCTTGGACGAAATCGGATCCACATTCGAGGTTCGGTGGAGCTAGCCGCAAGCTGTATAGGTAGCTGACCTCCAACGGTATTTACGCGATTATCTGATTGAAGGTTTGTCCTCACTTCTCCTGAGGGATCTACCTGATCCGGTGTTCTCCTTCTCTTCACAGATACCCGGAGCATGCGACCAATGTCTCCGAACAAGCAAGAGTGGAGGTTAAAAAAAAAAAAAGAGAGGAAGAGGGCACTCCCTACTGTAGGGGACAACCAAAGAGGCGAGAGATAGGGGTCATCTATAGACTATAAGATACCTTGGAGCTTGGACCATGATTTCTCTCTCATATTATGTTTATACTAGTTTTTGTAATTTTTCATAAAAAAATCTAAAGTTGTATAAATTCTCACTTATTTTTTATCGATCGAGAACCTTATACGTGTGACCCTCTATGCCCAGATGATAGTCTAGTTTCAAACCCACCAAATCCAGTAAAACTTTACTCGCTTGATTAATAATTGATTTATCAATTTATCATCTCATAATTAAATCGATTGGACTTCCAATCACAGTAGATACTAAGCAACACCTGATAATCCTATAAAGCATCAGGGTTAAGCAACTAACTCAGGAACCTTTCCATCGTCAATTACCACACGGCTATAATATTTCATCTCTATAATACTTTCAAGCGAACTTAAGATATGGTTCTACTATTAAACCCTAATGATGTTCACTCACGTGAATTAGATATCATCTATAAGCATCATCATAAAATTCTTTTTCTGATATACAGTCCAATCCAAGGGGTTTCCCGAATATCACTTAATAGAACAATTCTCTCTCTAGATACAGAGAATGAATGATTTCTTATTGACCATATAATTACCTTCGAAGATATCTCATTGAGTCCGAGTAGTTGAATATTTAAGATCTCATGATTAAAGATCTATTAGTTAAGACCAACCTACATGTTCACTTTATGTCTCGATACAAGTGACATAAGGCCAGTCACCCTCATCTTATAAGTAAGAGTTATTAGTACTAGTCTCACCAGATATTTGATATCTTTCTCAAATATCTTTTGAATAAGAACAATTAAAAATATATATTTAAAAAATATTAATCTAATTATCACGATCTTATCGCGATTCAATCTTCATTACATATATTCTGGAACCTCATTATGAAACGATAACGACGCATTACAATGAAAACAAAAATATATATTATAATTATGTGATTGGCTTGATGGAAATCAAATGACTAAGTTACTTCTAGTCCTTACGAATGAAAGGTACATAGGGTCTAGTGAATGACATCTAAAAGATTTCATCTCAAAACAAAATGAGGAGTCTGAATCTTACCTTGATCCCAGCGGGAGTGTACCTCATTCCATCACACCCGCTCAGGAAAGGTATAAACACAATCCATTTATCTGATATTTTGATCCAGTTGTGATTTTAAAAAGCATATTGGAATAGAAAAAAATTCTTCCGAGAGAACTATCGGAATCAGAATTGAAATTTTTTGATAATATATTGGAATTTGGAAATGGAAACTATTATTTTTGTATCTCAATTTTGGTTTTCAATGTTATTAAATATTAAAATTTATAAATTAATAAATATAGTATATATGAATTTTATTAAGATTTGGACGCATTGTATTTAATAACTTTCTGTTAGATACATATGATTAAGATGATGAGAAATTGAAAATACTTTAAATTATGTTTGATAATGTTTTTAATATTAAAGTAAAAATAACTACTGATTGTATTAAAATTGAAAAAAAAAAGATAATCTTATGATCGAAGATGAAAACAAAAACAGCCGCTAAACAAGCGGGGAAATGTTTCTTTTACTTCTAAGTACTCAGTATCATTTAATCACCCATACATGTTTATTCCTGGAAATCTTTTGTTATGATGATCAAAATGTATCCAACTGGCACTTGTGATAAAGGGAAAGGTGAATCCCCCCCCTCCCCCCCCCAAAAAAAGAAAAGAAAAAAAGACACTAGTGAGAAAGGGGGTACCTTGAGCATAGCAACATCAAAATAAGAAACCATATTTGGACTTCTCCACTCATCTGAATCCTTATTTATTGACACGTCCACACATCTTAATTCACTACTTCTTCTGTGCTCGACAAGTCAAACTGCTCTGGTTTCCATTCGTTCATACGACGACTCGGTTGGCGCACTGGAGCTGGAAAATGGCGGCCACCAACTCCTCGAGGTCCCTGTGGGAGCTGCCCCCCTCCCTCACCGCCTCCAACGCCTGCCCCCTCAGCCGGGCCGCCTCCGCCCTCCGCCGCCCCCCCACCGCCTCCGCCACCGCGCTCGCCAGCTCGTCCGGGTCGGGCACCGCGTCGGCCCCCTCGCAGGCCCTCACTCCCACGCCCGCCCCCTCCACCACCACCCTCGCGTTCACGAACTGGTCCGCCCCCATCGGCCACGCCAGCAGCGTCACCCCCGCCACCACCCCCTCCAGCACCGAGTTCCACCCGCAGTGGGTCAGAAACGCCCCCACCGCCGGGTGCCCCAGCACCGCCACCTGCGGCGCCCACTCCCTCACCACCACCCCCTTCCCCTTCGTCCTCGCCTCGAACCCCTCCGGCACCCCGCCATACCCCGCTCCGCCCCCCGCCGGGGGCTCCCGCACGCACCACACGAACCGGGCGCCGCTCCTTTCCAACGCCGCGCCCACGGCGTCCATCTGCCGCTGGGACAGCGCGGCCTGGCTGCCGAAGCATACGTACACCACCGACCCCGCCGGGCACCCGTCCAGCCACGCCAGCGCGCCGCGGGCTCCCGACTCCGCTGAGTCCCCCCCTCGGTCGACGCCGAGAGGCCCTACTGCCCACACGCGCGGGTGGCCGAGGTCGCCGCGGAGGTGCTGCAGGTAGGGCTCCTCCAGCTCCGCGAACGTGTTGAAGACGTAGCCCCAGCTGGCGGTGTTGTCCAGGAACACCTGCCTCGCAAACTCGGAGGCGGCCTCCCCCTCCCTGTACCTCCTGTACAGGGTGGAGAGCTGGCGCCAGGGGTAGACGGGGCACCCCGGGATGGCGGGGAACGCGAGGGGGAAGTCGTCGTCGGCCGGGTCGGCCCGCCTAGGCATCTCCCGCCACAGGCAGTGGATGATGCACAGGGCGAGGGCGCCGGAGGGGGAGAAGACCACGCGCGGGATGCCCAGCTCGGCGGCGAGGCGCTGCGTCCAGCCGAGGAAGAAGTCGGAGACGATGGCGTCGGGGGGCGAGTTGGTGGACTTGGCCCAGCGGAGGATGGGGCCGTGGAGGGAGCCGAGGGCGTGCATCAACGGGAGGAAGTGCTCCGGGCGGAGGTCCTTGGCGTTCTCGACGCCGGAGGGTAGGGAGGGGGAGGAAGGGAAGGGGAGGACAAGCGTACTGATGGAGGGGGCGCGGGAAAGGAGGGGGTGGAGGAGGGGTAGGTTGGCGGGGGTGACGAGGACGGTGACGGCGAGGCCGCGGGCGGAGAGGAGGTGAGCGAGGTCGAGGAGGGGGATCATGTGGCCCTGCGCTGGGAAGGGGAACACCAGGACGTGCGGCGGTGGCTGCTCGCGGCTGTCACTGCGGGAAGCCATATCTCTCTCTCTCTCTCTCTCTCTCTCTGTGGGCGAGAAGGAAGGACCGCGTGGCTCTGATCGATGAGTCTACAGAGCCGTGTCCGACAGTCAAATATAATACCCCTTTCGAATACGTGTATCTAATTTTTTCATTTATTGGGGTTTTTGTAAATAACTCCTTAAACAACGTCTTATTTGTAGATAACTCCCTATATGATTCGTATTTGCAAGTAACTCCTTAACTATGATATTATTTGTATATAAGTCCCTCAACTATATAGGTTTATTTTGAATTCTATTTAAATTAAAATATTATTATTTAATGCAAAAGTTATTAAATAAAATATTAATAATATCTTCAATTGAAATATATATATCTCACAAAAAAATCACATAAACATCTATTCGAAAGTTTATTCTGTATGCTTAACATTAAAAAAGTTATTTATATTTTTATATAGAATAAAAATATTTTAACTCAAGTGAAATTCAAAATAAATCACATAATCCATAAAATTATTTGTAAATACGACTAAAGTCAAGGGGGTTATATGTAAATATGAATCATGTAGGGGTAATCTACAAATATGACATCTTTTAGGAGATTATTTGAAAAAATCTCTTTTTTATTTTAAGATTTTAAAATAAATATTAGAGATTTTATTAGATTCAATATATTTTACTTATATCTTAAATAAGTTTTAATAATTATATCTTATTATGTACATATATAACTGCTTATTAATGTATATATATTTAAGTATTTTCTATGTTCTCGTATCTTACTTTTAAGATACCCACGTATCCGACACATGTTAATGTCGACACCTGACATTCATGTCTATATCCCATAAACCAAAAATACATGATAATACTTCATAGCTATCTTTGTAGTGACTACCTGGTTGGGGGTTCAAACTCTAAAAAGAATCACTTGTTGCTGTGGGGATTCAAATTCTCAAAATTTTAAATTATTTTTAAGTGGGCCATATTATGTCCTATGTGACAGTATAATCTCTCTATAGGCTGACTCAAATTTATTTGGACTCGACTTTTTATGTTTTAATTATTTTTGAGTCGTCAATTTTGAGAATGGATTGTATAAACATGTAAGTCTGATTGGAGTCTATCTAAAAAGATTTTAAAAATATTTTTCAAATTAAAAACATTAGCAGCCCGATTTAACAAATAATTCTCAACTTGAAATAAACTCCAAGGTTGTCAAATGGGAGAGATGAGATCATCCAGGCGTTATGTTTTGAACTCGGGATGTCCTCATTCATAAGACTCGAGTAAATTAGTTTTTTGTTTAACTATTTTCAATTAAATGATTGATTTATCATTGAATCTTACAAATGTGGACATAAGTGAAAGAATATTTAACTGCAGAGGATGAGGTTAAGATCTTATATATTTCAACGCCCACCAACCGTAATGGGGCACTGCAGCGGGTAAATAAAATTTCTTTTTTTCTCAAGTGAACTCTGAGGTGCCCTCATCGTCCATACAAAATAATGCCCGATCAACGACCATGTAAGTGTGTGAATTAATTTACAATTTCCAAAGAGCCTATACTCAAATACTCCGTGCAAAAGGTAGGATCCGTAGAGAAATTCTTTCTTCCTTTTTTCTTTTCTGGCTCATGAATTTTTTTCTTCCTACAGTAGATCTCGTGAGTCTAGAAGTATCGTACTTATATACGCATGAAACAGAGGTTTGCGGCAAAATATCTCTAATTTAAGGAAATACATGTTCTTTCTAAGATTAGGGCAAATCTCCACTTTGAGGGAATTATGCGTATATATTTGGCTAACTATGCCACTCACTACGAAAAGTAACAAGTGAATGAGATATATTATTATCCAATCAAGAAATACTTGGTGCACACCCACTTATTGTGTGCATCAAGTTTATTTATTTTTTATTTTTTAAAAATTATGTTTCTTGGTCATAGTCGAGTTAACCTATGCGTCCAGACAATAAACACTCAATTTAGATGGTTAGAAAAAACTTTAAAAATAACAGATTATTTTAATATTATTTTATTCTTCTAATTAATTTTTGAATTCTTAAAGTTTTTTCAACTGTCAAAATAAGATATGCTTTGTACGGATATATAGGTCAACTAAGCTCCGACCTAAAAATCTAATTTTTAGACAATATAAAAATAGAAGAAACTTAGTATACACAGAAGTGTGCACTAACACCTGATGTGTACCAAGTATTTCTCCATCCAACCCAGCTCATGGAAAGTATAGAATCTGTAGCCAATCACCCTCGTACATGTACAACATCCCCTACCAAAGCGTATATGCAAAAAGCTTGCTGTACATCCCCTCAAAAGTATGTCACTCACCACTTAAAATTAAGATTTCTTTTAAAATAAAAATAAAACCTAAGTAATTTTTATTTACCATCTACGTATATTTTAGGAATTATTTTTACGTATATAAAATTTTCTAAGGAATTATTTACTGAAGTCTTAAAAACAGACTCTCTGATGTTAATTCGAGTTGTTTTGAACTAGCGGTAATCATACAACATAGTGTGATTTATGAAGCATGGATCGTAGGAGACATGTTAGGCAAAAATAATGGGTAGCCTCAGCGTTTGGATGGTGATGCTGGAGAGTGCAAAACTAGATAGGACACAGGGCCCCTCTTTTGGAGGTGATCATGGAAAATGTAAAACTAGGCAGCTCCGCAGGCGTGGAGATTAAAATGCTACTATATCACGTTTTTGAGTATTCCATTTTGTCACCCAGTTAAGAAAACTGACAAAGTAATATACGAACATTTCACTCGCTTTTATGGGATGATTAAGTAGGATGACAAAAAAGTGTAAAGTATTAGTATTAGGGCTGTGCATAATTTGCTTTAAATGGAAAAATCGAACCAAATCGAGTGATTTAGTTCAATGTGGTTCAGTTTGGACTTGTGCTCAGTTCGGATCAGTTTCACAACAATTTTGTGAAACAACAATTTTGTGAAACTGAACCTGTAGCATTTGGCAACTTAGTAGATTTATTAGAGGCCTGTTAGAGCACTAATAGCCCATTGAGGATTATAGTTGGGTCAAATCGAGTTCTGTCCCAAATATCTAAAAAACGTTCTCCTAGGAAGACGTAATTTAGAGACTAAAAGATGTTGGATCATGAAGACGTGATTTAGCCTGATAATCGAATCCGACTCGAACGCGAGTCTTTCCTTCTGTGAGAATTCTTACTCCGCCTAGAATTCATCCTAGGGAGCTATTTAAGGCTTATGTATGTGTTCTAGTCCTTTCTTTTTGTCTCCAAACTACTAGAAACCTAGAGAGAGGTTTAGAGAGAGTTTGAGAGGGAGAAGACATGCATTCTTTGTGTTCTTCGTGCATGGACGGTAGGTGGCACAAGGTGAACATGGCGGCCAACGTGTTGCTTCACAAGGAAAGTTACCATCTTGCTGTATATTAACTTCATCGCGTTTGTTTCATGGAGTAGGAGATAAGTGATGACGAACTATGAAGAACATAGTATTTATATATATATATATATATATATAAATAAGAAGAAGAAGAAAAAATTATATTTTCAACATAGTTTGCTACCTAGTATGTGTATGTGATGTATGGTTACATGCATAAGGATTTTGAAATGTATACATGATGTACATATCATTTCTTTCTCTCTTCTTTTTCTATTCTTTTGGTTTTCTAAAAACTATCACCGGACATTAAACCGCGTCTATACAGGCCGACGCGATTCGTAAATCGCGTCAGCCATACACGACATAATTCATATTGTTGGTGATGATGTTCATGTGATTCTCATGCTTAATCCATATTTAATTTGGGCAAGATGATAGTTAGGTTCTATGATGATTTATCATGCATGCAAAAAGTAGTTATTTTCCTGTTTATTTTCATGACATGATAATAGTACTTTGGAAGAAGAAACCATACTCTATGTTGTAGATATTCATTAAGACATCTATGTTATGATACTAGTTAATTCTTTAACTATTTTTTTAGTTAATTCATGAATATATATAGACCATGATGCATCTATTACAGTATGTTTAGATTCATGATAATTCATGTATGTTCATAGTTTTTCGCAATAATCATGTTTTAATAAAAAAAACTGAGAAAAATGACTAATTGGCTGAATGGCATTGAGCTAGGCCAACGTAATTCATAAGATTAATTGTTAAGTTAATTTTATGTCATTTTTACGTTTAATTTCATGCCATTAATACATGTTATACGTCAAAGCATGTTTAACATTAAACAAATTAATTTATGCAGACATATAATTAATTGAAAATGTTAAGATGCTAAGTGGATGCACTAAGCCGGTGACGTAGGTTCTAAGTGCCACGTGGACTAAAGTGTTATACTAAGGAAGCTATCTCTTGATTCCCTCGGAACCAAAATGCCACACAGCAGAAGCCATCTCTTGATTCTATGAGGGCCACCTCTAAATTCTCTCATTCACACGGTTAATGGCTAAGGGATAACTAAGATACTCGAGGTAACGGGTTAAATTCTGAAAGTATATTTACATGTTATCTCAGATGAATCTGAGAGCATCTTCCAATAGCACAACTGAAGATCTAGTGGGTTTGCCATCTACTAGGTAAAGAAGAAGAAGAAGTTACACTATGCCATTATGTGGTTTCTTGTCCTATGTTCAAGTAAAAAGATATAATATATGTGAACATATATGATGTTCAAAGATTCAGATGAAGTTATGTTTTAAATTTTATTGCATGTTGTAGTGTCATAATTGATGGATATAGGTGTCCTCTAAGCCAATCATTAGGCACCTATTTCAATTTGGTTCACTAATAAATGACATTAAATTCATTATGTAGATTGGCATATTTGTATTTACGCATAATGAAGTCCATGAATATGTGCAATAGTCGTCAGATTATGATGAGATCATAATAATGAGACTAATGACTTATAAACACATATTCTCAATTGTTCCTAGTCGTAGGATGTTTGAGAAGGACATCAAACATCCGGTTAGACTAGTACAGGTTATTCCAGCTCATATGATGAGGGTAACTGATCTCGTTAGTTACTAGTGTGGAGACACAATGGTAAACCTGTAGGTGCTCATTGGAGAATGAGTTCACTGAACTGATCCGACATGAATCGCCGAATGGTAATTTACCTGACTGTCAATCGGCTTGATTCATCGTCACAGTAGCGTGGTTGATCCTTGGACTTGAGACACCAAAGACACCTTGTCGGTGGACTTCTGGACTTTGACCTTGACCTACGAATCCCTATCCACGGGATCTCTAATAGTCAAGGATCGGGTCCAGCGGAAGACCTTCGAAGGTGATTGTGTGTTCAATAGAGGATCGTTCGCTCTCAGGTAACTGGAGAGAGAATGCTCTAGAGTAGATCCGCAGGAGTCTCTGGCCAGAGCAGAAACAATATCAGAAAAGTGGTTTTCGGATATTGTACAGCGGAGTCTGATTCAAGTGAGTTGACCATCTAGGGTTTGACAGTTAACCATACCCTAGGTTAACTCGAGAGCATTGTGCGAACGAAGGATTATAGCCACGTGGTAACTGTGGACGGACAGGTTCCATAAGTGGGTTGCTGAACCCCATTACCTTCCGGGATTATGCGGTGTTGCTTGGCACCCAACTTGATCAGAAGTCCGACCAAATTCACATGCGATGTCAATTCGGTTAAGTAATTAGTTAATATCTAGATATTAATTAATTACTATAAGTCAATAACTAGTTATTGGACTTAACGGGCTGAAAACCGGACTGGTAAATGGGCCTAGAGGGTCACACGCAATAAGATTCTCAGTCGGTGGTACATAAGTGGGATTTATATTAACTCGGGGACTTTTGTGAAAAGTCGCGCCGACTTAATATATATACACGTTGTTGAGAAACCCTGGGCAAAGCTCCAGGATTTCCCTTGCTGGCCGTCACCCCCCCTTTCTCTCTCCACCTCTGGGCGTCCCGTTCGGCGCGCCAGAACAGCTTCCGTCTCCGCCGCATATGATTCCCGAAAGTCGGGAATTCCCGTCGGCGGGATTTCCGCAATCGTTGCGGCGACGGATCTTCAGCGAGCGAGCTGAAACGGACGAGGGATCGAGGACGAACCACCGCGGAGGATCGCGTGGATACCGCTGGAGGCCGGACGCTTGTGCGGCTTGCGGCATCACCTCGACGGAACCGAGACGGATGCGGATTCGAATCCGCGCACGGTAATCGGATTACTTCTCGTAGTTTTCTGTTTGCGTTTTTCGTTCCGAATCGGATCAGCGGGCATCGGGCGGGATAAATTTTTGTTCTTCGTTTCCGCTGCGTTCTTCGCGTCCCGCTCGGATCCCAACAGTGGTATCAGAGCCAGGTTCCGCTCTGATCCGCTCCGGAACGATGAAATTATTATTCTAAATTATTTCATGCATAAATTCGTTTTTTCCCTCATAGATATTGTTCATGGGATGAACTTAGAATTTCGAATTTAATTTTTCTGTGCGAAAAACGAGAATTTTTGGGGGTTTTATCGCGTTCTTCATGGTGATGAAGAACCGGATTTGTGAGCTTCAAAAGGGGATTAATGACGGTTGGACCATCTCTGTGGGTTTGCTGGTATGACCAGCTACCCCTCGCCATCCCCGGAAAATTTCCATGGCGGCCGGTGGAGCTTTTCTTCCCATAATTTTCAAAAGTTGAAAAAGAATTGAGGAAAAGCTGAAATCTGCGAAACTGCACAAATCTCCAACTTTGGAGGTTCACCGGCGGCGAAGGAGTCGCCGTCCGGCCACCACCGGTGGGGGAAATGGAAGTGGTGACATCCCTCTGCGAATTCCGGCCACCCTCGCGGACGGCGGCGGCGCCGGTGGCGCCCAAAACAGGCTGCAAACAGGGCCAAAAACCCTAAACGAAGCCGGCCGAGCTGCAGAAAACAGGCTGGACCGACCGGTCCCGCGCCAGGCCGGACCGGCCGGCCCAGGCGCTAGACCTGGCTGAGCCAGGTCGCGCCTGGGTCCGGCGCTGGCCTGGTCCGGGCGCGCCTGGGTCCAGCCCTGGCCTTGCCCGGGCGCGCCTGGGGCCCGACCTGGCTCGGCCAGGTTCCCTGGCCCTGAGCCAGGGGCTCGCCTGGTCCGAGCCAGGGCCGGACCAGGGGCTGGGCCAGGTTGCCCCAGCCCGAGCCAGACCAGGCCCTGGGCCCAATTAAATAGGCCAATTGGGCCTATTTAACCCCAGCCCATTTAATCTATTTAACCCCTTATTTAAACCCCAACCCCTATTAACTGGAATTGAAGTTAAATAATTTAAAACTGTTTTAATATTATTTTTCCAGTTAATTATGAACTTATTGAGATTTGATCTTAATAGTCAATTGGGTTTAACTTATGTAAGATATGATCTTACATAAAGGGTTGATATGATTCCCTTTACCTTAAAATTAAAATAAATTTTATTTAAAAGTGTTTTATACTTAAATTTATAATTTTAAGTTTAAAGGGGGATTATGAGTTAAGATGTGATCTTAATTTATAATTAACAAATGTTGTTATTTACATAAAATGGGATCTTCATTAATTATTAACAATTGTTGTTAATAATGATTAAGATAAAATTAACAAATGTTGTTAATTTATATTTAAGATGGGATCTTAAAATTAATTAACAAACGTTGTTAATTATTTAAGGGATTAGATCATTGTCATGGTTTTAAAATTAATTGACAAATGTTGTCAACTTCATTTTAATTAACCAATTAGATAATTCTTTAGCAATTGTTGTTAGAGAATTATTTTAATAATTTGGAGACACTTAATAATAGTTGTTAAGTGATTAATTAACCTTTTATAAATGTTATAATTAAGTTAAATAATTCTTGAGTAATGAATCTTAATAAAAGTTATTAAGTATTAATTAAGTCTTAATAATGGTTATTAAGATTATTAATTAGTTTACTCTTGAATCTCTTAATTATTGGTTTTAATGATCTAATCCACTTGGAATTTAATCTTTTATAAATGCTATTAAAGGATTAAATTAAGTCTAATTGTTAGACTATTTTAATTAGAAATGTTCTAATTATTATTTCTTAATAATGGTTATTGAGAAATATGATTTAAATAAAGGGGTTTATTAACAAGGAGTTGTTAAGGGGTTAATAATTTGAGTTGGAAATTCCTTTATAAATGTTATTTAGGAATTTTTAATTCTATCTAAATGTTAGATTGTTTCGCATTAATAATTGTTATTAATGTGATTTGAAATTAATCTAAGTGTTAGATTAATTAATTTAGAATTGTTCTAAATTATGCATGGAATATTTTAGAATTTTAATTTTAGTTTTGTGTGCACATGTTGATGTGTTTAATGCTTTAAATTAGATTTATTGCATGTTAGAAAATAAAATTTTCGAAAATTCAAATTATCCAATTTTGATTGGTACCCAGGTTTTAAGAAAGTCAAAATTATTATATTTTCAAAATTTTAGCCTTCATGTGATGTGTATTATCATGTGTGGATGGTTAAAATTTGTGGTGGTCATGGACATGCACTTAGTTAATTTCATATCATGTGATGGTGTGTGATTTTGTGGATTGTTATGGAATGTGAATGTTTATTAATTAAGTGTTAATTAATGAGGCTTGTGTGCCTCCCTCTCTCCATTCCATTGTAATTCTATCTCCCTCTGTTATTGTACTCGGCCATAAGGCTTTATCTTACAATTTATTTGTATTTGAAATTGTTTCAAAATAAATATTATTTGTATTTGATCGCGCCGACCGAGGAGAGGCGAGGATGATCCACAAATGCAACCAGGAAGGCGACAGGAGATGAGATCACCAGTGGCTATGTGTTTGCATGTTTAGATTATATAAGTGTTATATAGTTTTGGTGATTAATTGTTTGGCTCCAGTTAATCACCGTGCTGTCCATGACCACATAATGAACATGTATGGATGATGCATGCTTTTAGTTATTGATTATGAATCGATTGCTAATATCTAGGTATAGTTAAATATATACGATATATTTATAAACTATCACCTAGGATGAGACCAACCTAATATAAACAAAAACCTTCAACATAAAGTCTAAGCCGGAGCGCGAGTCATTGAGAATGTACCGCGTGGCTCTCCATCAATATAGTTCTTAGAACTTGATTCAGTGATGACAGATACTACGTGTTTACCCGAGATCTGCCACTATCTGATGAAAGGACTATTAACTATGGCATTATGATGCCTTGAGAGTGGAATAGAGGAACGGTGTAGCTATCCTCGCGTTTACCCGGGAGCTGCATTCTTACTCTACTCTGTCGCGTATTGATGGTAAAGCTTAGACCAGGTATAATGGTCTACTGTGTTTACCCGGGACCATTAAAGACCTGGGAGCCGAAATAAGATCGGATATTGCAAGGAGTTGCAATTACCATGAGATGGTTGCTCTAAGATAATGGTATGATACTATGTGTTTACCCGAGGTCATACTGTGATTCTTGGAGATTCTGATCCTCACTAAAAGACCGTCGGAGTCTTCCGTTCTGTATACCTGAAGGTTATACAGTCCGTCGAAAAATAGTGGGAAATAATTCAAGATAAAAGACCATAATTGAATTATCATAACTATATGCTTAAATCACGTTATTTCCTTCGATTCACTTAAATGTCGTCTATTCGAGAAGTTGGCATATTGGATGCCAATACTTCTCATACTCAGACTGACTAGAAAACTCTAAAGAATGTCTTTAGGGGAGAATGAAAGTCACTATCCTAATCAGATATCATGAATCCTCTTACTTGGATAGACCAAGGTGAAGTGGTACTCATGATATGTCTTTGAGAAAGGCAAGTGGTAAGATTTTAAGCGATCGAATCCACACCTGAAAAGGGATAAGGGAAAGTCAGCTGAAATAGAGAAGTAACAGTTCTCCCACTGCAACCACTATAAGGATATTGGTAAAGGCAAAAAGGAATATGGAACTTGAAAGAAGTTTCATATATTCTTATTATCGTCTTTTGCATGTCTATTGGAGAATTAGCGTATCCAATATGAGATATTGGAAATAATTCTCAAAGCTGCAATAGTGTGCAGACTTAGACAAGTAAAAGGAAATCGAGAAGATGCAAGTGTTGAGTTAGACTTAACTATTGTTCATGATATTCATAGATTACTGTTAGACAGTAAATCTTTGTATATCTATAGGAGTCTAAAATGAAACTGAATAATTGTTATTTAGTTGCATGAGAAATCAAGAATAACATTGATTGAGAAGAATAATAGTTGTTCGAATCAGTCAATGCACTATAGATTCTTGAAGTGACATTGGTGTGATGAATGTTCACAAGTCTCCTATAGAAATGAACTATGTGACTGATTATCTATGGTATTGTACATAGGGTTGTACAATAAGAAATTATTGATGCTGATACATATTGATGTAAACAGCTCAAAGGCCAAAAGATAATCACTACTATTGACTTACCATATAGTTCACTTTTAGAATGATTCGACTGTATGTACTTACTGAAGTACAAGTCGAATGCATCTGAGAGAGTAAGGTATGAGATCAATATGAAGTATTATAATTATTGATTTGATCAAAGAAACTAATACTTAGGTATATGATTCACATAAATCATTAAGAGGATAATTGTATCCTTACTCGATTAATCCTCATTGTGCATCATAGCAATATGATAGAATGAGGGATTGCACCTTATTAAGATATGGTGCAATATACAATAAGATTTACCTAATTCATGTCCTTTTGAACAATAGTATGAACATTAGATGTCTATACTTTAAAGATTGTTCCAAATTAGTCAGTGTGGGTCTATATAAGATATGGAAACTAAATAATTCATATGAGATGTGAATTATGAACAAACTTGATTTAAAAGTCAGGTATTGTCGCGATGTGAATTTGTAAATGTCTAAAGAGTTTGGACATTACAGTTATTGGCCAGACGATAATGAAATAATTGTCGTCCTGAAAGCTGGCTTTTGTGAAGAGGAATATGTCCTCAAAGAAGACAATGAGAGCTGATAAAATTAGAAGATGTTCTAGATTCACAAAATAACATAAGATTATTAGATAATCTTTAGTTGTTTGGAACCGGTCATGACACACATACAGAGAGCTTCATAGATTTTTGAGATTCTCTTAGTGACTGGAAGGATATATTTGACATATCTGTTTTAGCAAGGTGAGAGGACCTCAAAATAGATTATGATCTAAAATCTATGATAATGATGCTCTCTGTCATTACAACTTTGAGATTGATAAGTTTATTATAATTCTACTTGTCAATACTGCCTATCATGAGATGATGACAGTTGGATATTAAAAGCGTCCACTCAATGTGATTGAGGTAAAGATGTATATGATACACCTTTAAAGCTTTTAGAATGTCCAGGAAGCAAGTTATGATTTCAAAATTATTTTGAATCAAACTGAAACTTCCTAAGTTGTTATAAGAGTTTTTGACTTAATTGTCAAATATTATGTGATCATTAAGAATGATCACGGATTGTGTGTGTTCAGAAAGGACAGTGGGAGTACAGTCGCTTTAGTAATGCTTTATGATAATAACATCAAAGTCATTAAGAATGACTTCAGGATGTTACTATTAGTGAAAGTATTGTTAACCATGTTTTCCTCTATAATGGATTTAGTTATAATATCCCACGTATTGGAAATACGAATCTATTAAGATAGATTGGTGGGGATATTATACTGACCTGTATGTCAAGTTGTTTGGCATAAATTTCATGACAAGTCTCAATTGTTGAGATATGGAATTTATTCCTTTAAAGAAAAGGTTCCTTAAAGGATACATGAGTGAATTGCATCATTAAGCGGTTGAGTAGTGTTAAGGATGCATTCGCTTATATGGAGAGAATGATTTGAAACTATGAGGTCACACTGACTCAAATTTTAAGTCAAATAATGGATTCAACCTTCTAGTAGAAAGGAATGGATTGGAATGGTTCTAATCCAGAACTCGATATTAAGGTGACGACATAAACAAGTGATACTGTTATTTGAACAGTATGGATGAAAAAGGTTCATCCCTGAACTAGATGTAGTTCTAAAAGGTCTATGATACCATCCTATCGTTGTAGGACAACAGTGGGAGCGATCAATTGTGTGATCGAGCTATGGTCTCATCAGAAGTTGCAGAACATTCTGAGGTTCTTTCACAGGTTCAGAGACAAAGGATTAAGAGAAAATAACGTAATGGAAATATTCCATCTGTAGATAATTTAGCAGATCCCTGACCAAGTCTTAGTCACAGACTTTCTGTGAGCATCACCTAGATTTGATGGAGATCAAATGCGAAAGTGATTGGCTTGAGTCCAAGTGGGAGATTGATGGATATAGGTGTCCTCTAAGCCAATCATTAGGCACCTATTTCAATCTGGTTCACTAATAAATGGCATTAAATTCATTATGTAGATTGGCATATTTGTATTTACGCATAATGAAGTCCATGAATATGTGCAATAGTCGTCAGATTATGATGAGATCATAATAATGAGACTAATGACTTATAAACACATATTCTCAATTGTTCCTAGTCGTAGGATGTTTGAGAAGGACATCAAACATCCGGTTAGACTAGTACAGGTTATTCCAGCTCATATGATGAGGGTAACTGATCTCGTTAGTTACTAGTGTGGAGACACAATGGTAAACCTGTAGGTGCTCATTGGAGAATGAGTTCACTTAACTGATCCGACATGAATCGCCGAATGGTAATTTACCTGACTGTCAATCGGCTTGATTCATCGTCACAGTAGCGTGGTTGATCCTTGGACTTGAGACACCAAAGACACCTTGTCGGTGGACTTCTGGACTTTGACCTTGACCTACGAATCCCTATCCACGGGATCTCTAATAGTCAAGGATCGGGTCCAGCGGAAGACCTTCGAAGGTGATTGTGTGTTCAATAGAGGATCGTTCGCTCTCAGGTAACTGGAGAGAGAATGCTATAGAGTAGATCCGCAGGAGTCTCTGGCCAGAGCAGAAACAATATCAGAAAAGTGGTTTTCGGATATTGTACAGCGGAGTCTGATTCAAGTGAGTTGACCATCTAGGGTTTGACAGTTGACCATACCCTAGGTTAACTCGAGAGCATTGTGCGAACGAAGGATTATAGCCACGTGGTAACTGTGGACGGACATGTTCCATAAGTGGGTTGCTGAACCCCATTACCTTCCGGGATTATGCGGTGTTGCTTGGCACCCAACTTGATCAGAAGTCCGACCAAATTCACATGCGATGTCAATTCGGTTAAGTAATTAGTTAATATCTAGATATTAATTAATTACTATAAGTCAATAACTAGTTATTGGACTTAACGGGCTGAAAACCGGACTGGTAAATGGGCCTAGAGGGTCACACGCAATAAGATTCTCAGTCGGTGGTACATAAGTGGGATTTATATTAACTCGGGGACTTTTGTGAAAAGTCGCGCCGACTTAATATATATACACGTTGTTGAGAAACCCTGGGCCAAGCTCCAGGATTTTCCTTGCTGGCCGTCACCCCCCCTTTCTCTCTCCACCACTGGGCATCCCGTTCGGCGCGCCAGAACAGCTTCCGTCTCCGCCGCGTATGAATCCCGAAAGTCGGGAATTCCCGTCGGCGGGATTTCCGTAATCGTTGCGGCGACGGATCTTCAGCGAGCGAGCTGAAACGGACGAGGGATCGAGGAAGAACCACCGCGGAGGATCGCGTGGATACCGCTGGAGGCCGGACGCTTGTGCAGCTTGCGGCATCACCTCGACGGAACCGAGACGGATGCGGATTCGAATCCGCGCACGGTAATCGGATTACTTCTCGTAGTTTTCGGTTTGCGTTTTTCGTTCCGAATCGGATCAGCGGGCATCGGGCGGGATAAATTTTTGTTCTTCGTTTCCGCTGCGTTCTTCGCGTCCCGCCCGGATCCCAACAATAATATATACTAAAAATTCATGTTTACATTCATGAATAAAATGTTCAAGTAATGCTAGATTCATACTAGTTAGCTTGCACGTTTATTTCATGGCAATCCATGATAAAAGACGCACGTTTAAATGCCATAGATGATCATGTTTAAGGTGTTTATATGTTGTCTATATTCATGTTTTATCAAAGCATATGTGTTCAAGTTTATGCATGTTATTTGTATTGAAATGTTAAATAAGCATGTTAGGATAAAGAATGTTAATATATGTTAGAATTATTGTTTATATTTAGATACGGTGTATGCAAGTTTTTTTATGTTATAACATATGAAAACCTATAGCTTTTGTGGATTTTGAGCTTGCTGAGTTTTATGTGACTCACTCTCGCTTAAAAAAATATTTTTCAGAGGATCGTGAGACTAAGGTTAAGTCAGAGGGACGAGAGGCTTGATTTTTAAATTCATAGCTACTGTAGTTGGTATTTATTTGTTATTTTTAGTTTGATAGGTTACCAAGAGATGTATAGGTTAATTTTTTTTTAGCAAATGAGATGTACTTTTCTTTTCTTGGAGTTTTGAAAATCATGAATATTGTAATAGTTGCTTATCTCAGGTTTATATAGTTCTATAGTTTGGTTTGCTTGTGGCTATAAAGGTTGTGTTATTATTTCATACGTTTTGTCTCATACTGATATTCTTCACTATCTATGTAAGATGTTTAGGTTGTTTCTACTTTTAGATTCATAGCTACTGTAGTGGGTATTTATTTGTTATTTTCAGTTTGATAGGTTACCAAGAGATGTATAGGTTAGTTTCTTTTCAGCAAATGAGATGTACTTTCTTTTTCGTGGACTTTTAGAGATCCTAAATATTGTAATAGTTGCTTATCTCAGGTCTATATAGTCTTGTAGTTTGGTTTGCTTGTGGCTATGAAGGTTGTGTTATTATTTCATACATTTTGTCTCATGTTGATATTCTTCACTGCCTATGTAAGATGTTTAGGTTGTTTCCACTATGGCGACGCCACTGACGGTTCGCCTTAAGTTGGCATAACTGAACTGGGCCGACGGCAGGAGCATTACAAACTCGGTATCAAAACAAAGCCAATTTTGGGTATTTAGTGTGATCGACCTAAGCCACTAAACCAAGATTATAGAGTTAGAGATTATTATTGAAGTTAAGGCTTGTAGTATAGACCTGACGTGTGTACTTTTATTGCAGGCAATATCGGACATACGTAGTCATCTAGCGAGGGAGCGTACGCCCGAGCAGAAGGACATTAAGGAGGATGGTGGTGCACCCATTCCACCTTCACCACCACCATTGGATGTTAGAGCATTCATGAAGATGATCTAGGACCTGGTGCAAGTGGTCCACCACCAGTAATGGTAGAGGCATAAGATATTAGTGGAGCCAGAGGTCCGTCAGGGTTTGACGACAATGGAAAGGTTCATGAGGATGGATCCACATTCCTTTAAGGGGGAGAGCGATTAGACTGTGGTGGAGAACTGCATTTGAAAGATAGAGAAGATCTTCCAGACGATTAGATGCTTTGAGGATGACAAGGTGAGCTTGGCGAGCTATATCCTTCAGGAGAGGGCGAATGTTTGGTGGACTTCTTGTTGGGATCCGGGTAGGACGCGAAGTACGCAGCGGAAACATAAAATAAAATCATGCCCGATGCCTGCTGATCCGTTTCAGAACGAAAAATAGTAAAATCGAAAAATCGAGAACGATCGAATTACCGTGTGCGGATTTGAATCTGTGACTGTGTTGGTTTCGTCGAGGCGATGTCTCTAGCCGCACAAGCGTCCGACTTCCAGCGGTATCTACGAGATCCTCCGCGGTGGTTCGTCATCGCTCTCTCGTCTAGATCAGCTCGCTCGCTGAGTAATCTTTCCCGCAACAGTGTCCGGAACACGAGGACGGGAATTCCCGACTCTCGGAATTTGCGCGCGGCGAAAAAGGAAAGACACTCGACACCATGAGAGAGGCGCCTAGAGGAGGAGGAGAGAGAGGGGGGGCGGCCAATAATGGGAGACCCTGGAGCTTGGCACAAGACTGAGAATCTATTTATGTGTGACCCTCTAGGCTCATTAACCAGTCCGATTTTCAGCTCATTAAGTCCAATAACTATTTATTCACTTATAGTAATTAATTAATATCTAATATTTAATTAATTACTTAATCGAATTAACATCTCATGTAAATTCAGCCGGACTTCCAATCAAGTTTGGTGCTAAGCAACACCGCATGTGATTGATATAGGTGTCCTCTAAGCCAATCATTAGACACATATTTCAATCTGGTTCACTAATCATTGACATTAAATTCATTATGTAAATTGACATATTTATAATTGCGCATAATGAAGTCCATGAATATGTGCAATAGTCATCAGATTATGATGAGATCATAATAATGAGACTGATCACTTATAACACATATTCTCAATTGTTCCTAGTCGTAGGATGTTTGAGAGGGACATCAAACATCCGGTAAGACTAGTACAGGTTATTCCAGCTCATATGATGAGGGTGACTGTTCTCGTTAGTTACTCGTGTAGAGACACAATGGTAAACCTGTAGGTGCTTATTGGAAAATGAGTTCACTGAACTGATCCGACATGAATCACTGAATGGTAATTTACCTAACTGTCAATCGGCTTGATTCATCGTCACAGTGGCGTGGTTGATCCTTGGACTTGAGATACCAAAGACACCTTGTCGGTGGACTTCTGGACTTTGACCTTGACCTACGATTCCCTATCCACAAGATCTCTAATAGTCAAGGATCAGGTTCAGCGGAAGACCATCAAAGGTGATTGTGTGTTCAATAAAGGATCGTTCGCTCTCAGGTAACTGGAGAGAGAATGCTCTAGAATAGATCCGCAGGAGTCTCTGGCCAGAGCAGAAACAATATCAAAAAAGATGTTTTCGGATATTGTACAGCGGAGTCTGATTCAAGTGAGTTGACCATCTAGGGTTTGACAGTTGACCATACCCTAGGTTAACTCTAGAGCATTGTGCGAACGAAGGATTATAGCCACGCGGTAACTGTGGACGGACAGGTTCCATAAGTGGGTTGCTGAACCCCATTGCCTTCCGGGATCATGCGGTGTTGCTTGGCACCCAACTTGATCAGAAGTCCGACCGATTTTACATGCGATGTTAATTCGGTTAAGTAATTAATTAATATCTGGATATTAATTAATTACAATAAGTCAATAACTAGTTATTGGACTTAACGGGCTGAAAACCGGACTGGTAAATGGGCCTAGAGGGTCACACGCAACAAGATTCTCAGTCGGTGGTACATAAGTGAGATTTATATTAACTCGGGGACTTTTGTGAAAAGTCGCGCATACTTAATATATATACGTGCTGTTGAGAAACCCTGGGCAAAGCTCCAGGATTTCCCTATGTTGGCCGTCATCCCCCCTTTTTCTCTCTCTCCTCCTTTGGGTGCCCCGTTCGAGGCGCCGAAATTGTCTCTGTCTCCGCCCCGCGTAATTCCCGAAAGTCGAGAATTCCCGTCGGTCGGTTTTCGGCAATCGTTGCGGCGACGGATTTTCAGCGAGCGAGTTGATACGGACGAGGGATCGAGGACGAACCACCGCGGAAGATCGCGTGGATACCGCTAGAGGCCGGACGCTTGTGCGGCTCGTGGCATCGCCTCAACGGAACCGAGACGGAAGCGGATTCGAATCTGCGCACGGTAATCGGATTACTTCCCGTTGTTTTCGGTTTTAGTTTTTCGTTCCGAATCGGATCAACGGGTATCGGGCGGGATAATTTTTATTCGTCGCTTCCGCTACGTTCTTCGCGTCCCACCCGGATCCCAACAGTGGTATCAGAGCCAAGTTCCGCTCTGATCCTCTCCGGAACGACTAAATTAATTTTCTAAAAATTAATTCCATGCAAGAAAATTTTTAATTTCTCTCGCGAAGTGCTCATAGGATGAACTATAATATCTGATATTATTTTTGGCGAGGAATAACGAACTTTGTGGGGTTTTGCGTTGTGTTCTTGGTGAGGATGAAGAACCGATTCAAGGGTTCTTGTAAGCATCTTCCATGGTGATGGAAGACCGCTTGATAAGCCTGCTGGTATGACCAGCTATCCCCGCAAATCCCCAGCAAGGCAGCGATGGCCGGTGGCCGGCGATGGAACATGCCCTTTCTTTATTTTACAAACATTGTAAGAAATAAGGGGAGGGGAGGCCTCGATTTGAATCCCTTCAACCGTTGTTCGTGAAGATCACCGGCGGCACAAGGGGGGCCTTCACCGGCGCCATAGGATAAAGGATAACCCCCCCACCCCCTTTTTTTTTTTCCCCTTGCTGGTTCCGGCGATCCCCTGTGCATCCAGACGACGGCGGAGCCCAATTAACCTTGCAAACCAAGCTCGATTTCAAGGATTTTGGGGCATGAAAAAGGGGGTCACCGGAGCTCCGCCGGCCCCGTCGGGGGTGGCAGGGAGGACCGACAGGCGCCGACCCTGCTCCCCCCCCCCCCCCCCCCCCAGCCATGCCGGCGTCGGGCAAGCTAAAGGGGACCGTCTTCCGTCTGATCCTCACTAGGAGACCGTCTTCCGTTCTGTATACATGAAGGTTATACAGTCCGTCGAAAAATAGTGAAAAATAATTCAAGATAAAAGACCATAATTGAATTATTAGAACTATCTGCTTAAATCATGTTATTTCCTTCGATATGTCGTCTATTCGAGATGTTGGCATGTTGGATGACAATACTTCTCATACTCAGACTGAGTAGAAAACTCTAAAGAATGTCTTTAGGGATGAGTGAAAATCACTATCCTAATCAGATATCATGAATCCTCTTACTTGGATAGACCAAGGTGAAGAGGTACTCATGGTAAGCCTTTCTAAAAGGTAATGATTGCCATGAATTCTCTTATTTGGATAGACCAAAATGAAGAGATATTTATGATGTGCCTTTGAGAAAGGCAAGTAGTAAGATTTTAAACGATCGAACCCACACCTGAAAAGATGTAGGAAGGTCAGCTGAGATAGAGAAATAGCAGTTCTCCCACTGCAACCAATATAAGAAAATTGGCAAAACGAATTTGAAACTTGAAAAAAGTTTCAGATATTCTTATTATCAACTTTTGCATGTCTATTGGAGAATTAGGGTCTCTAATATGAGATATCGGAAATAGTTCTCAGAGCTGCGATGGTATGCAGACTTAGACAAGTAAAAGGAAATCGAAAAAATGTAAGTGTTGAGTTAGACTCAACAATTGTTCATGATATTCATAGGTTGCTGTCTGATAGTAAACCTTTGTATATCTATAGAAGTCTAAAATGAAACTGAATAATTGTTATTTAGTTGCATATGATATCAAGAATTGTAAAAGTGAATAACGTTGACTGAGAATGAACAATAGTTGTTCAAATCAGTCAATACACTATAGATTCTTGAAGTGACATTTCATGTGATGAATGTTCACAAGTCTCCTATAGAAATGAACTGTGTGAATCCTGATTATCTATAGTATTATACACATGATTATACAATAAGAAATTATTGATGCTGATACATATTGATGTAAACAGCTCAAAGGTCAAAGATAATCACTCCTATTGACTTACCTTATAGTTTATACTTGGAATGATTCGGCTGTATGTACTTAATGTAGTACAAGTCGAATGCATTTGAGAGATTAAGGTATAAGATCAATATGAAGTATTATAATTTTTTATTTGATCAAAGAAACTAATACTTAGGTATATGATTCACATAAATCATTAAGAGGATAATTGTATCCTCACTCGATTGATCGTCATTGTACATCATAGTAATATGATAGAACGAGAGATTGCACCTTATTAAGATATGGTGCAATGCATAATAAGATTTGCCTTATTATATCCTGTAGACACGCTAATTTTGACGTCATTTTGAGTAAATTTCATATCATATAATAATGCCTCAGAATGGTCTGATATTTAATCATTGATTAATTGTTATTGATATTTTTGAGTGTCGGGTTTAACAGACATGTTTAAGTTAATCAATTAAATTGATTTTAACTCAAATTTCAGTTAAAATATTCAGAATTCTAAAAGACGTCGACTTATGTGGACGCCATTTAGAGTTTATTCTTATTTTAAACGTTTAAATTTGAATTTTAATCAATTGATTAATTAGCTAAAAGGCGTCTGTAAGTCCTGACGCGTTTTAGGTTTCCTAGGCTATTTCTACTTCTCTTCTGTATGTTTATCCTTATCTTAATTCGTGTAAAAGACGTCTACACATGTAGACGCATTTTAGTTAATAAAGATAAAGATAAGTTTCCCGGATATTTATCCTTATCTTAATTAATCTGAAAGGCGTCAACCATGGTGGACGCGTTTTAGATAATTACAGATAAAGATGAATTAATCAATATTTATCTGTCAGTTAAGATAGATAAATCCGAAGTTTTTCTATGTAAATCCGCGAACGCAGAAGAGGTCTATAAATACCTTGCATCTTGAAGAGTTAAAGAGGTGGAGCGCCATTAAAAAGTTAAGTGTAATCTCGAGCGAGTTGAAGATCGAAGCAACAACGTCGAAACGCCGAAGCGCTGCCATTTCCAGAAGTCGGCATCCTTTCAAGATTCTTCATCCATTCAATAATTCAACCATTAGGCATAAGTCTTTATTTCTGCATTCATTTCATTTAGTTCTACATTCTTCATCATTCACTTCATGCAGCACACACACCACATTCATTCTTTTCAAAACCTATTAAGGGGTTTCAAAAGCCACTCAACAAGTAAGTTTGCTGTTTAATTGCATGTTTAACATCATGATTAGAATAGATATTGCTCTTGCTTAAAGTTCTCATCATTATTTCTTCATTTCTTTCCTTTCTATTTTGCTGCACTCAACAAGAGAATCAAAGGGGAAAACAAGCACAAAGTCAAAAGAATCTCTGGACGATCCTCAACCTCAACTTCAAATTCAACAGCAAGAACAAAGAACAAAGAATGGCTCTCTTTCTTCAGCCGGCTGAAGGAAGGGAATCAAGAGCTCAATATCTTCCGCGTTCAAACAGGTAGGCGATCAAAACTTTCTTTTGGAACTTTTAAGTCAAAAGTTTCTGGCGATCACTTCACGTAGTTGCTGTTTTTAATAGGTTTATTTTGCACTAAACAACATAGATTTTTCATGTTAATCACACTGTCATTCTAAGCACCTACATATCCTTTTGAACATGAGTATGAACATTAGATGTCCATACTTTATAGATGGTTCCAAATAAGTCAGTGTATATCCATATAAGATATGGAAACCAAATAATTCATATAAGATGTGAATTATGAACAAACCTGATTTAAAAGTCAGGTATTACCGTAGTGTGAATTTGTGAATATCTAAAGAGTTTGGACATTACAATTATTGGCCATGCAATAATGAAATAATTATCGTCTTGAAAGCGGTCTTCTATGAAGAGGAATATATCCTCAAAGAAGACAGTGGGAGCTGATAAAACTAGAAGATATTCTAGATTCACAATCTAACATAAGATTATTAGATAATCTTTAGTTGTTTGGAACCAATCATAACACATCAAAGAGCTTCATAGATTTTTGAGATTCTCTCAGTGACTAAAAGGATATGTTTGACATATCTGATTTAGCAAGGTGAGAGTAGCTCAAAATAGATTATAATCTAAAATCTATGATAATGATGCTCTCTATAATTACAACTTTGAGATTGATAAGTTGTCAATACTGCATATCATTATAATGAGATGATGACAGTTGGATATTAAAAGCGCTCTCTCAATGTGATTGAGGTAAAGATGTATATGATACATCTTTAAAGCTTTTAGAATGTCCAGGAAGCAAGTTATGATTTCAAAATCATTTTGAATCAAACTAAAACTTCCCAAAGTTCTAATAATAGTTTTTGACTTAATTGTCAGATATTACTTGATCATTAAGAATGATCATGGACTGTGTGTGTTCAAAGAGAACAGTGGGAGTACGGTCGCTTAAGTAATGTTTTATGATAATAACATCAAAGTCATTAAGAATGACTTCGGGATGTTACTGTTAGTGAGAGTATTGTTAACCATGGTTTCCTCCATAATGGATTTAGTTATAATATCTCACGTATTGGAAATACGAATCTATTAAGATAGATCGGTGGGTATATTATATTGACCTATATGTCAAGATGTTTGGCATAAATTTCATAACAAGTCTCAATTGTTGAGATATGAAATTTATTCCTTTAAAGAAAAGATTCTTTAAAGGATACATGAGTGAAATGCATCATTAAGCCCTTGAGAAGTGCTAAGGATGCATTCACGTATATGGAGAGAATGATTTAAAACTATGAGGTCACACTGACTCAAATTTCAAGTCAAATAATGGATTCAACCTTCTCGTAGAAAGAAATGGATTAGAATGGTTCCAATCCAGAACTCGATATTAAGGTAACGACATAAATAAGTGATACTGTTATTAGAACAGTATGGATGAAAAAATATTCATCCCTGAACTAGATGTAGTTCTAAAAGGTCTCTGAGACCATCCTATTGTTGTAGAACAACAGTGGAAGCAATGAATTGTATGATCGAGTCACGGTCTCTTCAGAAGTTGCAGAACATTCTGAGGCTCTTTCACAGGTTCAGAGACAAAGGATTAAGAGAAAATAACGTAATGAAAAATATTCCATGTATAGATAATTTAGCAGATCCCTGACCAAGTCTTAGTCACATACCTTTTTATGAGCTTTACCTAGATTTGATGGAGATCAAATGCGAAGGTGATCGGCTTGAGTCCAAGTGGGAGATTGAAGGATATAGGTGTCTTTTAAGCCAATCATTAGGCACCTATTTCAATATGGTTCACTAATCAATGACATTAAATTCATTATGTAAATTGACATATTTATAATTGCGCATAATGAAGTCCATGAATATGTGCAATAGTCATCAGATTATGATGAGATCATAATAATGAGACTGATGACTTATAAACACATATTCTCAATTGTTCCTAGTCATAGGATGTTTGAGAGGGACATCAAACATCCGGTAAGACTAGTACAGGTTATTCCAGCTCATATGATGAGGGTGACTGTTCTCGTTAGTTACTCGTGTAGAGACACAATGGTAAACCTGTAGGTGCTCATTGGAAAATGAGTTCACTGAACTGATCCGACATGAATCACTGAATGGTAATTTACCTAACTGTCAATCGGCTTGATTCATCGTCATAGTGGCGTGGTTGATCCTTGGACTTGAGATACCAAAGACACCTTGTCGGTGGACTTCTGGACTTTGACCTTGACCTACGAATCCCTATCCACAGGATCTCTAATAGTCAAGGATCAGGTTCAGCGGAAGACCATCAAAGGTGATTGTGTGTTCAATAAAGGATCGTTCGCTCTCAGGTAACTGGAGAGAGAATGCTCTAGAATAGATCCGCAGGAGTCTCTGGCCAGAGCAGAAACAATATCAAAAAAGATGTTTTCGGATATTGTACAGCGGAGTCTGATTCAAGTGAGTTGACCATCTAGGGTTTGACAGTTGACCATACCCTAGGTTAACTCTAGAGCATTGTGCGAACGAAGGATTATAGCCACTCGGTAACTGTGGACGGACAGGTTCCATGAGTGGGTTGCTGAACCCCATTGCCTTCCGGGATCATGCGGTGTTGCTTGGCACCCAACTTGATCAGAAGTCCGACCGATTTTACATGCGATGTTAATTCGGTTAAGTAATTAGTTAATATCTGGATATTAATTAATTACAATAAGTCAATAACTAGTTATTGGACTTAACGGGCTGAAAACCGGACTGGTAAATGGGCCTAGAGGGTCACACGCAACAAGATTCTCAGTCGGTGGTACATAAGTGAGATTTATATTAACTCGGGGACTTTTGTGAAAAGTCGCGCATACTTAATATATATAGGTGCTGTTGAGAAACCCTGGGCCAAGCTCCAGGATTTTCCTATGTTGGCCGTCATCCCCCCTTTTTCTCTCTCTCCTCCTTTGGGCGCCCCGTTCGAGGCGCCGAAACTGTCTCCGTCTCCGTCCCCCGTGATTCCCGAAAGTCGGGAATTCCCGTCGGCGGGTTTTCGGCAATCGTTGCGTCGATGGATTTTCAGCGAGCGAGCTGATACGGACGAGGGATCGAGAACGAACCACCGCGGAGGATCGCGTGGATACCGCTGGAGGTCGGACGCTTGTGCAGCTCGTGGCATTGCCTCAAAGGAACCGAGACGGAAGCGAATTCGAATCCGCGCACGGTAATCGGATTACTTCCCGTTGTTTTCGGTTTTAGTTTTTCATTCCGAATCGGATCAACGGGCATCGGGCGGGATAATTTTTATTCATCGCTTCCGCTGCATTCTTCGCATCCCGCCCGGATCCCAACAGTATGATCCCGGAAGGCAATGGGGTTCAGTAACCCACTCATGGAACTTGTCCGTCCACAGTTACCGTATAGCTATAATCCTTCATTTGTAAAATGCTCTCAAGTCGACCTATGGTATGCTTAACTGTCAAACCCTAGATGGTCAACTCACTTGAATCAGATTCCGCTATACAATATCAAAAAACACATTTTCTGATATTATGTCTGTTTTGGCCAGAGACTTCTGCAGATCTATTCTAGAGCATTCTCTATCCAGTTACCTGAGAGCGAATGATCCTATATTGAACACACAATCACCTTCAAAGGTTTTCCGCTTGACTCGATCCTTGACTATTAGAGATCCCGTAGATAGGGATTCGTAGGTCAAGGTCAAAGCCCAGAGTCCACCGACAAGATCTTTTTAGTGTCTCAAGTCCAAGGATCAACCACGCCACTAGGGCTGCAACTCGGGCCAGGTTAGTCCGGGTTAATATCAACCCTAGCCCATGTTAGAATTGGGTGGCCTCAAAGCCAATCATTGTACATTCTAGTTCAGATTATTAATAAAGGCAATCATTTCTTCATTTAATAGTTCTCGCAAATTAACTATCGTAATGAAGGTCCATAGACAAATGTATGGGATATTGAATCATGATGAGATCATGATAGTGAGATCAGTATCTTCAGTCAATTGTCTTAAACAGTTCTCGGTCATAGGATATTTGAGATGGACATTAAATATCCGATAAGATCGACACAAGTTATGTCTGCTCATATGATGAGGGTGAATGATCTCACATTCACTCGTGTGGTGACACTAAGACAAACAAGTGGGTGCTCATTAGAGAATGAGTTCACTGAACAGACCCAAATAAGAATTCATGGATGGTAATTATACCTATTAGTCAACCAGGGAATTCAATCGTTGCAGTAGCACAGTTGGTCCTTTGACCTGAGTCACCAATGATACCTTGTTTGTGGACCATTGTATCTTGATTCTCTGACTAGTGGACTTTAACTATTAAGTCCACGATAGTCGGTCTCTCAGATACAGTGGAAAGCTTGCGAAGGTAATTGAGTGAACAACAAGGGATCACTCACTCTTGGTATAAGACTGGAGAGAGAATGTCCTATGGATGTGTACACAAAAATCCCTGGCCAGGGTCAAATGAAAGAGATGTCTTTCTAGATATTAACTGAGTACTGGAATCCATCTGGATAATGCGATAGAGGGTTTGACTATAAAACCATACCCTTGCGTTATTGGGACATTGCATGAGTGAAGGATTATATCTGTGCGGTATCGGCATACGGAAATGTTCAATTGAAGGGAACAATATCCCTTATATCTTCTGGGATCATGAGGTAGTGTTTGGTGTTGTTCATGATCAGAAGGCCAAGTGATTTGATCATCAGATGATAATTCACTTGTTTATTAAATTAATCATTTAACATATGATGTTTAAATGTTAATTAATAAATATTAAACTCAAGAAACAGTTCTAAGTTTAATGGGCCTGCAACCGGACTGATATATGGGCCTAGAGGGTCACACACATAAGAGTTCTCGTCAGACGGTGAGAGACGTTAAATTTTATGCTTATCTGGGTTTTTATGAAAAGCCGCAGGATAAACATGAAGATTTAATGGAGAATTATCCAAGGCCAAACTCTTGGATAATCATGAGGATTAATCCTTGTGCTTATCCTTATTTCTATATAAGGAGGGCCAAGGGGAGGGGTAAAAAGTTAGTTGGACGAATTTTACACCCCAGATTCTCTCTCTCCTCTCTCTCTCTCCTTCTCTCTCTCTTGGAGTGGATCTATCTCTCTCCGCGCATGGTGGATTTCAGATCTGGTCGGAGTACTCAAGTCGAGGAGGAAATCGCGTCTGCTGCGGGAACTCGTGTGGATACCTCTAGAGATCGTGCGCGTGCGCGATTACCGAGTCGGCATCATCCACGGGAGATTCGAAACCCCGCAAAGGAGAAGAACTGTTCTTCTCACATTTATTTTAATGTTCGTTTTACGACCCCAGCAACCGATACAATAGAATCGATTTTATTTTTCGCTGCGTTCTTGGCGATTCCTAACAGCCCAACCCATGTATAAAGGATCTCAACCCTAACCCGACCCATCCCGACCTCAACCCGACCCTTATCAACCCTAACCCAACCCATTGATAAATCCTTCAACCCAACCCGACCCTCACTTGGCCTCCCGCCGGCCAATGACGCCGCCAAGACACGCTGCCCAAGGCCTCCCAGTCGCCTCCCCTCCCCTCTCCCCCTCCTCCTCCTCCTCCTACTTTTGGGATCGTCTTCTTCTTCTGGTTTTCTGGCGGCGGAGGCCGCAACTGCTTTGGAGAAGGAGGTGCTAGCGTGCTGCTCCGGTTCAAGTCGACTGTTAGAGAGGACTCCCAAGGGCACCTCACCTCCTGGACTGACTTCGCCAGCGTCCCATGCCGTGACTTCGCCTGCGTCACCTGCGCCCCCGCCGGCACCATCTAGAAGATCCTGCTCCACGGGGCTGCCCTTGCCAACGCACTACCCACCTCCCTTGCTGATCTCCCCTCCCTCCAGATCCTCTCCCTCTTCAGCAACCACTTCTCTGGCGGGGTACCCCGGGTGTTCGCCGACATCACCACCCTCCGCAATGCTGCACAGATCGGCCATTCCTAGATCCAGCGCCCCTCACATCCAAAAAAAAAAAAAAACGCTACCAGATACCGCACAGAAAAGAAGAACCCATACCCTCCCTCATCAACCTACTGCATGAGAGGGGTGAAGAGCTACAGCGTTTGATCTTATTCTTACCAAATGCCGCTCGCCGGCAAGAGAAGAGTGATGGATGCAGTTGCTATCGCACCACCATTTGCCACAAAGAGGAGGGGAGTTGGAGGAGATGACCAGCTTGTCGGAGATGATTGTCACTGCATGCCGCTGGAGCTGGAGGAGACGACTGCTGCAAAGGGGGGCAGAGGATGGGGCTCGGATGGAGGACACGCCGTTGGAGCTTGGCTGCAGCGCATATAGGGTTTCAAGGAATCGAAACGTTTCGACTTTGGAGTCTGGCTGGCGGATTGGCTTTGGGCATTAGGGTTATAACATATTTTTCATAGTAACGGGTTCGGGTTGGACCGAGTTGCGCGACCCCTTAACCCAACCCGACCCGTATAACCTCGGGTTGGTGACTACCATGACCCTAACCAACCCAACCCGTCATTTGTCGGGTCAATCAGATTCGTGGGTCGGGTTTACCTGTGCGGGTTCGAGTTGATCCGCCTATTGTTGTAGCCTTACACGCCACTGTGACGATGAATCAAGTCGGTTGACAGTTAAGTAAATTACCATTTGACGATTCATGTCGGATCAGTTCAGTGAACTCATTTCCCAATGAGCACCTACAGGTTCACCATAATGTCTCCATACAAGTGACTAACAAGATCAGTCACCCTCATCATATGAGTTAGAATAACATGTACTAGTCTTACCAGATGTTTGATGTTCTTCTCAAACATCCTACGACTATAAACAATTGAGAATATATGTTTATAAGTTATCAGTCTCATTATTATGATCTCAATCCAATGACTATTGTACACATTCATAGACTTCATTATGCGCAATTATAAATATGTCAATCTACATAATAAAATAAATGTCATTTATTAGTGAACCAGATTATAATAGGTGCCTTATGATTGGCTTAGAGAACACCTATAACTAACACTTCTATGTTGAGGAGAAAGTTTCCTAAAGTTGAAGATTTTGTGGGAGGAGTTCTTAACTACTTTTAGGGAGAAGTTCTTTCCTCCGCATGTTTAGGATCAAATGGTGCATAAGTTTTTGGGTCTAACCCAGAGACAAATGAGAGTTCTAGAATATGAGGCGAAGTCTTTGAAGCTGTCGAAGTTTACGTCTTACATGTGCATGGATGGGCGTTGAAAGATACAGAAGTTCCTAATGGGTCTAAAGCCAATTATGAGGATGAAGCTAGACGCTCACAACTTTACCACCATGGAGGAGGTTGTCGAGGCAACTTATCGGCAAGAGGCTGAGTACGAGATCTTCATTGAGGAACGCATGACTGCACCCAGAGAGCAAAATTCTACATTGACATTCCAAAAGAAATAAAAACAACCGGAGTTCCAAAGAGCACCTCAACGGGTCCTAACTAAGACCTGATGCCACCACCATCTTGATCGGTGACACCAACAACTAGACCAGCACCGCCAGCAACGAGAGCGCACCCACTCGCATTGTTTGCAAATAGTGTGGGCAGCCTCATGGAGGTTTACAGTGCCTGTAGGCGACGGGCAAGTGCTTCGGTTGTGGCGAGCCCCTGCTCGTGTTTTTGCACTAACTTGAGAAGGCATGGAAGTTGCAGAGAACATACTGAAGGTACTATTCTGATCGATGGTATGCATGCTAGAGTTCTGTTCGATAATGATGCTACCTACTCGCTTTTTACTTCGAGGTTTGCTCGGATTCTTGTAGAGAAGATGGACGTGGTTGAGGTTCCGATTTCTATGATTGTTTTCACTCTAAGAGGGGTAGTTCGGTCAAATAGATGCATTGTTTCTCCATGTGTGGAGATTCAAGATAGAAGGCTATCCATTCAATTGTTTGTTCTTGAGATGGAGGATTTTGATGTTATTATGCGGATGGATTGACTAGAGTTGCATTATACGTTGTTGGATTGTCGTAGCAGGAAGATTATCTTTCGTATTTCAGGCTATGATGAGTTCTCTTTTAAGCTCTGTAAGTCTAGTAAGCTTATTATTTCTACTATGAAGGCTCAGAAGTAGATAAGTAGAGGTTGCAATTCTTATGTTCTTAGTGTTGTTTTCGCAGTTGAGGAGAGCCAGTCTCCTTGTGTTGAGATATGGAGATTGTCACGGATTTTGCTGATGTTTTCCTCTAAGGATTTGCCTAGTTTGCCACTTGTTCAGGAGAATGATTTCACTATTGATCTTCTTCACAGTACAGCACTGATTTCTAAAACTCTTTACCGTATGACTGTTACGTCCTGGATCCGGTTCATTTTGTTTTAAAAAAATTCAAATTCTGACTATGTAATCTCAGAATAAATCTCATCATAACAAATAGTTATGAGAGTTAAACAACCACACGACGATTTAAGGAAATGCTATAACCATATTATTAATCTAAAATATTTAAATACAATCAATACTAAAGTCTACAAATTACAATATTAATCAATTAGTATCCGAATTCTTCATCTCTCTAAATTAAAAAAAAAGGTACATCAATCTTTCATTATTCCCCACTATATCAAACTACTAATTTGATAACCAAAATTTTTCAAATTTAATATGCTTGATTCTCCACCTAGGCATATCTTGAATCGATTTCTCTTGAAAAATAGTTGGTCGGATCTGTGAGTCCACTACTCAGTAGGCTTCAAACCATCAACATGATTTAACATATAGTAAATTTTTAAATCACATTGTACAATTATACAAAGCATTACACAGTTCTATATATAGTTCAAATAAGAATATAATATAATATATGGTCAAATATAAAATCTACCAGATCAAATATATTTTCTAATAAACATGATCAGATCTACTAACATATAGCTTTACATAGCATGATCATATTCATATTTGACATATCAAATTCTATTAGCCATGAATAAAATTTGTTTCCACGATGTAGAAATTCTATCTCTCGAAACTAAAAAATTACCTGAGAGACCAAAGAAGAAGTGAATCAGAGGTGATATACAACATGTCTACATTTGTTGCAGATGCAAAGAAGGTCACAATTGCAGAATCGCAGGATATGCAAAAACTCTATGCATGTTGATATGATATAATGTTATCCATAATGTAGTACTAATCACGTGTGAGTGACTAAACTTGTCAGTACCATTTTGTAAGATCTCATTGTATGGAACAATGTTTGTCATTACATACATATGTATTTATCAAAGTTTACCATTAACAAGAGACATCAAAGTTTATATTATTTACATCATTATTTCATTATTCCATTTGAATTACTCTCCCGAAAAATTCTCTTCCCACAAATCCAGCCACATGGAATTAGATGTGGATGACGTAAACCAACACTCAGACATGTCCGTCTTATCTTTCTTGTCAATACACTGAGGGAGGAAGCATATGGGTTTGCGGTAATGAACCTGCAATGATAAATAACATATGTTTGATACACAAGTGAAAGTCAAATCTAATTAAATTGCCTAATATGTTAAGCAAATTGCATGAAAAACATACCATTCCTTACAATCCACTTGCATAAGCATGTAATATGAACTATGAACTATGACATGCATGCAAGTCATGCATTATCTCGACATCCTTATAGTGTTCAGACGCTCCAGTAAGAAAACACTTAACCGACTACTGCATTCCTTATATATTCCATTGATAATATATTTCTTTCATGATTTTATGTACCCCTATATCGTATCTAACATAGAACACTAACGAATCATCCACAAATGCACAACAAGCAAGGATCGCATCCATTGTGATTTTACTGACACACATTATCGATAATGTAATACCAATAACATGTTATAATAAAAAATATAATTTTAATAACGGATGAACATGTCAAACAATATACTACGGACTGTACTTGAACAAAATAAATCATAATATCTCACAAAAATTGAAATGTTTAACTCACATATACACAAATAATTGTTAGCAAATCATATGAAATGCATCAACTGGAGTAATAAGCTCTGAATTCAAACCTGTTTTTGTAAATTAACTTTCTCAAATGTGTCGATAACCAACATACTTTCGTCCATGACCATTGCCCTTGTGGATTTTAAAATGCACAGCAAACACCGAGAAGAAAATAAAAGCCAACGCTAGTGTACGCATTCACAAACAAACACAGATTTGAGAATCCCTAACTTCCAAGTCTTGTGGACTACTGTGGCGGCACCACTGAACTGCAGGATAGGCAGCTGAAGGGGATGGACCAACCCATGAAGAAGTGGAAGGGAATTATAAGGAAAGGACAAAATGGGGATTTCAACTACTGGGAAAAGCGAAATGGACGTTAACGCGGGCTAGAAGACTAGAAAATAAATCCCACGAAAAAGCAGGGACCTCCCATGCCCGAATTTGTTGCAGAGGACTAGAAAAAAACTTGGCGGCTCTGACAGTGCCGCTTGGCCAATTTTCCCAAAAATAAATTTAAACTAACTGCAAACTTAAGAAAGTACTTAAATCCTTTACTAACTTTTTGGCCAACTTTTCATGTTCTACCACAAGGTACTAGAAAGGTAAAACAATGCAATTCTACCAAAATTTTGCCAACACCAATCTTCAAAATAAACCATCGGGTATCGACATCATCCTTGGCGATGTCAACACCTGTTCTTCAAAGATAGGCAGAATCCTTGTTTTTGCTTTGTTCGAGTCCAAAAATGCACCTAATCTTCTTGAAAGCACTTTAGAAAGTAATCTTGTTGAAACACAACTTGGTTTATCTTATCATCCAAATCAACCTAATGGGTCCAAAATTATATAAAAATCAAAGAGATATCATCATTTTCTCCATAGTTCCTTGTATTCACTAGACAATTTTGAACCATCACATGGTACCCGTATGGGAATCACGTATACATGCGGGATGGTCATAAGTGACTTTTCCTTGTCATGGTTTTAAAGAGAGAAGCTCATCCATACATACATCATTTAGGTAAATTGTCGTCCTTGTTCCTGATAAATGTCAAATTAACTTTACATGGGATATATATACTTGATTTTAAAAATACAACCTTGGGTTCCCTGAGTAATCAAGTCCTCTATATCATACTGCTATTCTCCTACTTTAAATGAAGGGGGGGGGAGGGTAGGGCTTCCTCATGTAGAAACTTAACAGGGATGACAAATATGCGTACGTAACCTAGAGATATGCATAGGAGCCCTTTTTTTAGGAAGGTCAATGTTTTGCCGACATGCATGGAGATTTTCCAACTCAACCTCTAATTCTATACTACTTGTGATCAGACTTTCTCACAATATGCTCATTCGTGTGCATGCTGATCAATCCTTGGAGCGAGAAAAACAAGTTTGGGTGTATAATATTCCAGATCTAGACATTGTCAGGATTCCTTTTTAACTAAAAATATGACATTAGACCCGAGCCAACAGGCTAGGATTACTTTCAAGTTTCAACACATGGTCTAGCTAAGAGGATTCATACTTGATCCATATTCATACTTGTCTTGATCCACATGTATCCTCTGCAAACAGGTGTAAATCAGCAAACCAGCAGGGACAATCGCACAGCAAATGTTTGGAAACTTAATTGACCAACGACGTAGACCACTCTAAGCTAGGAGGATAAGAAAAGCTAATGGAGTCCTCCAATATTATGCCCAAAGTGAAGCATCCAAAATTGCACCTTTTAAGGCTGCCTAACTAGCCTAGGAAGCCATCAAAGATGAAAGAAACGGGGAAAGAAGAGGAGGCCAAGACTGCATGCCACAGGAAACCATGCTCCAAGCTAAAACAGTTACTAGGAAATAGCCAAGGATCAACATTTTTATGGTCTATGGGATTGTGATTGTTGACTGGGGCACGGCGATGGGCCTTTTGCTCATAATCCTTGTTCAAAAAAGTTAAAAACCTCAGTGGCCGCATCACTGATCTCAAGAGTTTCGGTTGTCTGCGATGGGTGACTAGATTCTCGCAGAACACGTAACCTTGTATGCAGTGTCGATCTTAATCTTTCACGAGGTGGCGAGGCCTCGGACACTTGAAATTTCATTGGTTTGACATGTTTGAGATCTGCACATGCACAAGGCATCTGTTTGATCGTCATGTTGGGGATATCCTGATTCATCATAACAAAGTAGACATCACTACTTCATGAGGAAGGAATAGCTAATAACCCATGGACAGGAGAGAGAGAGAGAGAGAGAGACCTGATTATTCATGCTGCTCTGCTGTGTGACCTGCCAGACGAATGCCTTTTGGAAATCTTAGTGTTTCCTGCATTCAGAAAATCAAGTATTCAAATGGAACATATGGAATTATTCGTGTTTCCCAAGCAAACCAATATTTCTTAGGAACGGCACAATGTCCATATAAGAGCATAGTGCACGCTTTAAAATAGATCGGCCAACACAACTTTTGGGACAGGTTCATCTCGCTACTGCCCAAACGTCAAGTAGTTTCTTGTTTGAAAGATCAATAAACACATCGTCGGGGAAGGAGACTGGAACCGAGTTGAAGGTGTGCACAAGCTCTAATTGCAGATCCATGCAAGTTATAACAAATATATAACAGCTTTAAACTAGTATAAGAATTTCTTTAGGAACAAAAAGATACTTTCCATACAACACACTTTGCAGTCTCTCGCCTGTTCTTCTGTTCTCTTGGACATGTATGTAAGAAAGGAGAAAAAAGGAAGCCAAAAACCCCGGAAAAGCCCAGCATAAATAGGTCTACTGCTGTGCCCTCAGTTGTTCTTCGGAGGGTGGGTTTTGGCCCCACGGTAATCAGAGCTGAAAGGTATGAAATCAACAAAATTGTCCCCTGAAGGCAGACCCCTACCGCTTAATTCACACTCCACATCCAACTCCCCATCCCCTTCGTGGTCACAGTTTCCATCAGAAGCACTGTTTGCGCCAGCTGAGCTCTTCGACGTCCCTTGCACTTTCATCACCTCTCTCTTCACCGCATTACCCTCCGCGCCCAGCTTCCTCCCCCTCAGCATCTTGCTTTCGGCAGGGGCCATGGCTCTTGTATCATCTTCGAGTCCCTGGTGAAGGAAACAGCTAAACACGCTAAAGAAGAAAACAGAAGCACTTAAAATTTGTAGTGGGAAGCATTAGAACAAACACTTACCTGCAGGTTGCCCCAAAGAACGCCACCAATGTCACTGGTTACCCCAGTTTCCGCAGCTGAGGAGGGGACAAGGTGAGAAGTTAGTACTGCTGTCTTCCTGTCATTTCTGGTACTGGCTACAAATGTGCAAGAAAATTGGAGGAATTAAAGTTACCTGGACGTGCATCTGCAGTGGAGCACTGCCTCAGAACAACAGAGAAGAGCAGAAGCCCAAGCAGGAAGCCTGTGGAACTTACGGCAGCCATGATTCTTCCTTTTCTTCTTTCCTCAGAGAGTATGTCTGTTGTTTAACAAAAAAAAAGGGAGAGGAATGAGAGGGAAAGGGTGGGGGCGCGGCGCTTATAAAGTGGGGGATCCTCTAGCGAACAAGTCAAAGCTAGTCCTCTTCTTTCTCCTCTTTTTTTGAAAAAAAACAAAGCTCTTATTGTCCTCTTAATACTTGTTTACGTCCCGAGACTTCATAGTACTGGGAAGGTCTGTAACATAATGGCAGTGTTCAAAGGAGAACGTGTAAAGGCGGATGTGGTTTTCTGGGATGTCGTTTGAGAGGTACTGGAGGGGAGAAGGGGGCGGCCATTGCGTGGAATAGAAGATACGGGTGTTCTGCGCCTGTCTGCCGCCATGCATGCAACGAGGAGGGTGGTGGGATTTGTGGTCAAGCCTTTAGCCAACCCACCCAGCCCTAGGGTTTCGCCTCCCTTTTTTAAGTCTCGTTGGACACCAGTCCCCATATGTGAACATAAATCTATTGGTCATCATCTGGGGTTTTGCTTTCAAATTCTTTATTAGTTTCACATTATTAGTCATGAGGGGTGCAAATATATTGAAGAGAGTGCAAAGCAAAAATAACAGTTATATGAACCCCAAGTTGCATCCGGCACAGTTTCCTATACTAGTGCAGGGTACCCTAACTTTGTGAAGGGAGAAGAACATATTGTTTCTAGTTTTCACATTCTTTCATACGGAAGTTAGGGTTTCCTCTCCTAAACTTGCTCTCTGAGCAAGCTCTTGCCGTTAATTGTCTACACACGTTTCAACCCTATTGGTGCTTCTCACATATGAACAAATGGTTTGTGGAAGTTGCCATAATAGGGAAACCAACGTAGTCTAATCCCTGTTATGTTTGATGGTAATTTTGTAATCTGTTGTTGAGATGACTTTTATAAATGGGTCAAGCCTTCTGCCCAAGGTGCAAGGCTGTTCAGGGTTGAAGTGGTAGACTCCATATTTATTTGACCACCGGAAAGAGAAGACGAAATGTCTTTTTGTCGTGTGATCAATCTAAGGAATAATTAAATATATCCACAAAATTTGTTGTATTTTATATTACAACTTATATTCATGATATTGTCAGGTAGCAAACTATATCATTTATATCCCTGCTATGATCTACCATTTGTCTAACTTAATCTTATATGAAAAAGACTAATTGGACTTTGTTTAAGTCCCTTCATATGATCAAAATGGCTACATAGATATCTCTGAAATCTTCCATGTTCTTCGGTGTACCCCTTAAAAACTTTGTATTTCGTGCCTCAATTACCTTTCAACAGAATATTTCTTCAGTTTCAAGGACACTCGAATTAGAGGGATATAAGTGTAATAATATCACTGAGTATGGATGCATAAAGTGGGGTAGAGTTTATATATATAGGCAAATGCTAGTATATGGTTGAGACTGTTGGTACTGTTTTACTGTACTTCAATATGAATTGTGGGATTTGAATAGGACGAACAAAAGAAGAAAAAAAAAAGTTACTCCATGGAACAGTTCCCGCACGGAACACACGCGTGGGTTTTCACTGAACAGCTGCCGTCTAATCTTTTGATGGGATGTGCAGTTAAACCGCACCAACTTCCTTCACAGTACCATAGTATTACTCTCTTTCTCTCTCTCTCTCTCTCTCTCTATATATATATATATATATATATATATATATATATATGCAATTATCTCCAAACCTAACATATGGTCAAATCTCTTCGGGAATATGATAGAGTTCAATACCATTACTGATGGATACAACAAAATGATCACGGAATTGTAAATGTAAGGTTTTTCAGTTGAAACATTGTCTTGTTTAACACTAAATATATTATTGGATTGACTATATAATAGTCTTACATCGGTTAATTTTAGTTGTGGTCAGTACTTATGATCTTGGGCCTTTCAAACTCAACATCCGAATTTTGTGATTTGTAAGAGATACCCCCACAGATAAATCAACAATGAGGTGCATTACATGTGCATATATATCCCATACGTGCACGATACTCCCAGTAGCTAATTAATCCCTCTGGCAGCCATGAGTTAATTCGAGTTCAATCTCTAGCATGTTAAATATGAGGAGAAATTGAAAGGGTAAAACACTTGTTCACTCGGTTTCGGACCCGCGCGTATCCGTTTCAACTCCCCTGCTAGTGAGCAGTAGTGCTGCTCTCACTAGAGCTTGAGGAATGTCTATACCACTGCCTTTAAATATAGAAGGAAATGGTCCCGTAAATATACTAGACTCCAATTTGTCTTGGTTATGGATAGTAGAAAAAAATAATGTCTCCACGTCATGTTTTCACGTTTGCATGGGTTTCTTCAACAGTATTCGTCAATCAAGTGCACAATGTCTTTCTCGACTGACCTTTCTATTTATTAAATTAATCTCATATTAATTGATAGAAAAAATAAATTATGTTTAAAATTATTAAGATTATTGGATTATTCAACTAAAAAACTTAAAGTATTGAGTGGAACGGACACCATCATTTTAAACATGTGTTGTTTGTCACTTTTCTAATATGGGGACTATATATTCTAACGTGCTCTTTCACATTATGCAAAGTGGATCATAAATCTAGGATATATGGGCTCATAGACTCTGGTATTTTATTGAAGTTATTTGGTCGTCCAAATTAAAATTTTAAGACATTGAGTGAAGAGAATACCACTATTTGAAATACATTTTTATTTGTCCCTTTCCAAATATGAGATTATTCTAAAAATAATAATAAAATCTGCTTCACTAAAGGCTTTAAATGTTTAGTTGACTGCTTAATAATTTCAATATGGTATCAACATGTACACTTATATTATCGGGCTATATATTATCGTTGTCTATATGATAGAGTCTAACTCTCAATTTGTACAAATAAAATGCAGTATGATAATCTCATATTAATTAAGAAATAAAATAAAGAGTTAAACTTGGTGTACTGCACTGGCTGGCAGTGCTTTTAATGTTAAAAAAAAATTAATTAATTTTTTTAAGTAGACCCTAAGGTGTCCTACATGAGCTTAAAATAGTACAGTTGGAGTCGATTTTCAATTTTTTATCTTTTTTTTAATTGTTCGATGTAAAATTGGATTGTACGATCATGTGAGACACCTTGAGCCCTTCTAAAAAAATTCAAAAAAACTTTTTTTCATTAAAAACACATCGTCCTGACGGTGCAACAAGTTTAGCTCTAAAATAAAATAGTAGTTGAGATTGTTAAAACACTCTACTCAACGTTTTGAAACTATGAGCCGAATGTGACTCAACAATGTTAACACTGTCAATCAAAATGTAACTGCTGCTTTAAAACTTGAAACCGGGAGCTACTATTCCCTCAGAATTCAAGTCTACCCTACTAACTAAACCCGGGCCAGCAGAAGTTCCCAGGAAATTAACACCAGCATCAAATCCAGTGCTGGAGGAACATGGTCAAGTGATCAGGGCTCTTAGAATCTCCAAACCATCATATATATCATTTACAATAAAGGCGACCAGGGTTGGGGCTTAGGGTTCCGGGAGCTTAGAACACGAGGTCGTGCACCCCAACATCCTCCCACTGGGGGGTCTTTTGAGAATTGTGTAGGAAGTTGGACCACGTGGTCTGTCCTTCATTGGTGAATGCCACGTCTCACGACAGGTGTCACCTAAATATACATTATATTGAAACTTGGAAGAACACATGATACATATTATAGGGTTACATACGTACTAGTAGTTACTAGGCTACTACCTAGGCAGGATGCGGTTTCAGCTGCTGGAAGTGCATGCCGGCTGCTCCACCATAAGAACATACCCAGGGGGGACTACCTTGGAATTGTCCATGTCACAGTTGCAAGCATGCTGCAAGGTACATTTACCTGTTTTCCGGGAGGTGCAGTTTATTCAGATATTAAGGAAGGCCTATATCTGTTATGTCAAGACTACTTACAATTATGGGTGCCAATTTGACGGGTTAGTCCGTGACTCAGTCTAATTAAATGAAATTAGATTGATCTAAGTTATATAAATTGGGTTAGATTAAATTTGGGTTGACATTAGTTATATTTGGACTGAGTTGAACTAAAAATAGATTGACCCAATTTAATTTATTAATTTTTACAATAATTCATACAAAAAATAAAATACTTCTAAAAAACTATTTATAAATAGGTCCAACCCAACTTACTCATTATTGAATTTGGACTGAATTTGAGTTAAACATGAGTTAAATTTGAGCTGAGCTAAAAGTAGGTTGGACTATATATTTTGATTTTAGTTGGACCTAAATTATCACATAACTCAATCCATCCCGCCCAATTTACATCCCTACTTACAACTCACTAAGGAAGGTTATATCTGTTATTCAAATGTTAACGAAGGCTATATATATTTGTTTTTTTTTTTTTTTTTTTTTTTGGTAGGGCTCGAGGGCTGAGTCTGTACAACTATTTACAAGCGACCGGGGTTCAAACGGAACCCGAGATTTCCTCCAAAAGAGATATTTCCGGCCGGGTCGAAGGGTCTAGGCGATAATTCCAGGTCCGTCAGATTTCTAGAGAAGTAATCCCACAGACCATTTACAAGCGACCGGGGTTCAAACGGAACCCGAGATTTCCTCCAAAGGAGATATTTCCGGCCGGGTTGAAGGGTCTACCTAACTAGGCGATAATTCCAGGTCCGTCAGATTTTTGGAGAAGTAATCCCACATACCATGGGATAAATATCCCTATAACACTTAGGCCACATAGCTGGGGGGTTTTTAGGCCCCAACCGAGAATCGAACCTGAGACCTCCCTTTTACAAGGGAGGTGGGTGAACCGACTGCACTAGGCAGCTGGTTCAGGCTATATACATTTGTTATAACAATATCCTCTCCTTTGATGTGATCAAAAGAAATATATATCTTCTCCTTTGACGAGGAAAAAGGCTACCTACAACTTACAAACATGAGCAGTACTGCGTTTTATAGTCGGTATCTTCGTGTAGGTAGATAGGAGTGCCAATCGGACGGACAAAAAAATAGACGGTTTATGTGTCGAGCATGAAAGCAAATTAGAATGAACAAGACCTTAAATTAGCCCGAGAGAAGTGGAGTCAGTAAGCAAGAATAACCTCAGTGCAAGAGTAGAGAATTTTTGCAATCTCCATTAATCTCTAGGACCATCTAATAGGAGGAGGCAAAGGAGAGAGCACCACCACAGCCAATTCCTACCCTCCTTTTGCAGCTGATCTTAGTCTTCAAAATTAGGTAATCATAGCTACGGAAAATTATTAAAATTGAAGATCACTCAAGTGACATCTATACTTTTCCACTCTTGATTAGACAGCTATATAAAAACATAAAAAAGAAAGGAAGTCGGCTAAGATTTCTCCGAGTGTAAAGACTGTACCAGTTTCCTCCTCCCATGAATGGAAGTAGGGCTGTAAACTGGTAGGATACGGATACAAAAATAGGTATTTCCGTTTTTCGATTCCGATAAAGATAGTTTGTTTCCTTTTTTCGATTCCGATAAGATCGGAAAGTACATTATCCGTTTTCATTTTCGATAAAATCGGAAAGTCTATTTTTCGTTTCCGATTCTGATATCGGAATCGGATATTATTTTCGATAATTATCGAAAATTACTGATTTCTTGATTTATTTGTTTAAAACATATAAAATGAAACCTAAATATAACCAATACGTCTTAATATATTAGATAATAATTAATTATATTAGATAATGATTAATAAGATTAAAATAATATTAAGATTAATATTATTCTTAATAATAAATTTAATAACGATCGAAATCGAAAATCAGAAAGCGGATACGGAAATAGGAGTTTATGTTTCCGATTCCGATAACTTATCAGAAATATCCGATTCTGATTCGGATAGCTATCGGACGGATATTTTTTATCGAAAATAGATATATTTTTTTTCGACAAAGGATCGAAAAATCGAATAATCGGATTTCCGTTGACCGCCCTAAATGGAAGTGATCTTCATTTAAAGCAAAGGCAATTCAAAAATGCAGTGTGGCAGTATCCCGGTAGAGCTTGTAGAGCTAAACATATGAAAACGGACGTAGGAAGTTTAGCTTGGAACAGTCCAGGAGGATATGCTCTAACAAACCAAAATAAAATTGCCATAGACGGGTAGAAAATAGATGAACCTTCCGTACCTCTCATTTGCCCTCTCTTTTCATTTTGGAGTTGAATTGGTTTTGCCATAAAATACTGTAGTAAAATGTTATAAAATTTTTGTATTTGAAGTGCTATACAAACTATTTTACAATATCTTTACATTTAAAATGTCACAAATTGTTAGGTTTCAGAATTAGTTGACCATTTGACATTCTTTGTATCTTTTTCTGTTTTCTGTCCAAAACTGAGATGGGGATTTTGTAAGATTTAAAATCAATAATTTATATTTCACGGTATTCTATGTCAAACCAAATGACCTTTTAGTTATTTTAGATAAAAAAAGACTAGGCTGTCTGTTTGTTGCTCTTGTCAAATGGAGGGGCATTTTTGTAATTCTAACCTTCAGTTAACTGTTGCTCTCTTGTCAAATGGAGGGGCAATTTTGTAGTTCTAACCTTCAGTTAACTCGATTATGGTGGTTGAACCATTGAAGTAATTGGGGGGATTGAGGTTCCTGCAGTTGTTGGGTGGAGAAACCTCTCCTAAATCGCCATTAATGCTGGAGTGTCAAGTACACGTATGAGTCCAGATGACTGGTGGTTTCTGCTTTCCCTCTAGAAAAAGGTGATGAAAAGGAAGAAGGAAAATTTAAACTAGCTTTTTTTACCCTATTAAATGAAGGACACAAGTTGAAAGACTTTTTTACAAAATTGCTGAAAAGTGGTCAGTGATGGAAACCTATCTCCTACAGCCACCTACGTAAAGAAAATAGGAAATATTTCCAGTATGCCTAGCATTTTTCGACGGAAAATGCTCCCCATTTTACTTATCCAAGTGACATGGGTGTATAGGATAAGTTTCCATCATTAACCACTTTTCAATATTTTTGCAAAGAAGTCCTTCAACCTGTGTCCTTCCTTTTAAGAGGTAAAAAAACTGAGTAAAATATCCCGTCATGCTATCACTGCTCAAGGAACAAAGGGTCAACTGGGAATCTAGTCATTTGGCGCATACCAATCCAATTGAAGGTAAGGGTTTTGGTAGTTGCTCATTCATCTAAATTATCATACATTAAGAATATGTTTGCAAACACGCCTCCTGCTATGTTAAATGTGCAAATCAATTGTCTGCACCAAGAAATAAAATGTTCAAGATGGTTGGGTTTATTAGAAAATGTGGGCTATTGTCAAATCTCAGCTGAGGAAGAGAGACATCCAAGAAGACTGAGAGAAAAGCTCGGTTATCTCTCAGCAAAGGAAAAGTTCTCATAGATTTAGCCGCAGGAAATTTTTTGAGGAGATTTTTTGACTGAAGGAACAAAATGTAATTCCCGAAACCATTTTTTTTTCTTTAAATCTGACATCACCAAAACAACTTTTTCGCAAATGATTTTTTTCTCCTATTTTGTAGAATTTCTAACCCACTTTAAGCAAAAAGAAATTTAATTGAAAACTAATCTGATTGAAGATGTTCTAGACAACTAGCTCAGTTCATGGCGATAAAGGCCCACGACATTCTAAATCGTAACTACTACTACATCCCCGTGGTCCCTGCAAGAGTGGGAAGATTAGATTATACTACTCTCTTCTACCGGCAACTATTTTTACCTTCTTCATCTGCTTCCCTTTCCTCTCACATGTAAGAGTATGAATTCCCTATGCCTCACTTTATTTGCAAAATAAGTTATTATGTGGGGTTCACTGGCGGAATGACGTATACTAGAATAAGAGATGTTTCGGTTTGATGATTTTGTGAGACCCGCAGACAGAATAAGAAGAATAAGTAATTCTTGGGTCTAAGATGAAATGGCTTATTCTCCTTATTCTCCGAATACGTTATTCTGCACCGGTATAAGTCATTCTACTTGTCAAAACAAAATTAAGTTTATTCTCTCATTATTTGTCCTTATTCTTCTCATATTCTCCAATCAAAGTGGCGCTATGCCTTTTTCGGATTTCACCCATGACCAGTAGGGGTGTCAATTGGGGCAGGCCAGTCTGTGGCCCAATCCAACCTAGTCCATATTAAAAGAAATTGGACTAGTTTAAGTTATATAAATTGAGTTAGGCTAATTTGGGTTAACATTAGTTAAATTTGGGTTAGGTTAGGTTGAAAATGGACTGGCCCAATTTAATTTATTAACTTTTACAATAATTCATACAAAAAGCAAAATACTATTAACAAATCATTTATCAATAGGGCTAGTCCAACCCAGCCCACTCATTATTGAATTTGAGGTGAATTCGAATTAAATTTGAGCTGCATTTGAGCTGGACTAAAATTGAGTTGGACTATTTTGAATTTGAATTAAACCCAAATTATCACATAACCCAGTCCAGTCCATCCAATTTACATCCCTAATAACCAGTCACTCCAAATTTAACAAATAGGAAACCCTATGGCTTTTCTAGACTCCACCCATGACCAATCACTCCAAATTTATTTAACAAGTAGTTTAAGGATATTTTTTTCCCTTCTCCTTGCAAATAGAGAAGTATACTCGCACTTATTTAAGTCCGAACAATTACTTCTAATGGCAGAGTGCGGACCATTTATGGGCACATCTGTGGATGACACGTGAAATTTTCCATGTCCATTATGCCTGTCTTATGGGCACATCTGTGGCATACAAGTATGTTTTATATCTGCAAGTTGCAAATCGATCAATACCCAAATTGTCAAACTGGCTCAACCATTTTTTTGCACTCTCTCTTCAATCATTTGGCTCTCATTGTTTATGTTCTTTAATTAAGGAAAGAGTTATACAACATGTCAGTCCTGTTCTTGAGTGTTCTGAGATAGGGGACGTGTTCTAGTGTGGCATGCACATGACAGTGTCCACAAGGGGTTAAAATAAGCTTCCCACTTCTGCAAGCAACGAGCCTTCAAGCCTCGGCATGCACTCCTCTCTAGATTCACAGTGGACACACATCTTAAAACCCACGTATATTATCTCAAATTTATATATTTGATAATGCGATCTTATGCATGCATCCTCATGCAGGCTCAGAATCTCTATGCCTCATAAAAGAACAGTTTGCCGTACACTTGTAAGAGTACTATAATGTGAAGGGAACCGGGCCCCAAAGACAAAAAGGACTCCGGCAAAACCAATGGAATTAAACCCAAGTTAAGGGGTAACCAACAGTGGGAGTCAAGTCTTGAGATTAGAGCTACCCGTCAAGAAGAAAAACCTATCAGTTAACCACCCTATCGAGACTAACTCCAGCATTTCTTCCCCCATGTAAGATCAGGATTTATTATAGTGAAAACCTTTACGTGGAGAGGTTCTCATTTAACGAGCAATTAGCATAGGGAAAATATAGTGATATAGGGAACTCCTCTTCTCTTTCACTTTGTTTGTGGAATAGGATCGGAATAACCAGTATAAAGGTCATATTCTGATTTGGTTGCGGAGATACCTAATTCCCCTAATTCTCCAAACTCTATTTAGAATATCTAATTCTCTCATTCCTCCAATTTTATCCTTTATTTCTCTCCTTATTCCACTTATTCTTACCAAATCACTTGGAATAGCACAATGTAATTCTCCTTATTCTGAGTAGAATACCAACAACTTACTAAATCAAAATACATCTTATTCTAGTTTAAGAAATTCCTAAAATCTTATTCTCATTTAAGCTATTCTGCAAACAAAGTGAACATCAAATGGTGCAGAAAGAAACAAGTGGACCGTATATCATAACAAGCTTTGTTGCAAGTTATGAATTGATGGAGACCAGATCCTCGAGATCTCTTTCTTCACTTATCAATGCACCTTTACTTACATGATAAATGTAGTATTTCTCTATTTTATCTTATTGATAGGTCCATTTAGTCCGAGTTTATGCGAGTGATCGTAGGAGCATATTGAAACACAAAATAAAAGGGCCGGACAGTCTCGTCTCTAATTACGAACAAGCCTTAGGATCTGATTCCTTATGAGAGAACGAATTAATGTCCCTATTTTTTTTTTTTTTTTTTTAACTTGGGAATTTAACTAGAATCTTGGGTCGGCCATTGAGATTTTATATCATCAAAAAGTTAGAGATACAAGGAGGGGGACATGCCACCTTACCTTTGAAAAAGTACATCCATAAAATCAAGATCTCCCTAAAGACACGAACCCTCAAAAACGAAGATTGGAAAAACCACTTTTATCAGAAGTAATCTTCCCTTTTACGATATTAGATAAAAAAGAGAAAACATAAAAAATCTGATCAACCTGAAAATCATAAGAATGGTTGGCCAAAATATCAGTAACTCTATTACCTTCCCTAACCACATGACGGAACTGGAAGTCCAAACCATCTTTGAGATTACAAAATTTACTCCACCAGGGGGACAGGATCCAAGAAACAGTAGCCCGAGCAATATTGATCAAGTTGATGAGGACTAGACAGTCAAATTTTACTGTGAGACAGTAGTAACCCTCCTGAAAATACATCTGAATGCCAAGGATGATGGCTCGAACCTCTGCAACAATGCTATAAGTATGACCATAAGATTCACAAGCAACTAAAATTACGTTATCCTTATCATTCCTGAGGATGGCAGCACCTGCGGAGTTATCAGGATTACCTCTACTACAACCATCAGTGTTAACCTTAAATTTACTTTTAGAAAGAAACCGTCAGCTAACAAGAATAGGTAAAGAGAGAGAGAAAGTATCCACGATACCCAAGATTTGCAAGATAACTTTTTGAGCAGCAGAAGATGAAAACTTAAGATGGTACATAGTGGCAATGTCTTTCACAAGACACATGCTCTGATGCAAGATGCTTTCTTTTAATGTCTCTATTTCAGGCAAAAGTGCGGTGAATTTGCAAACATGTCACACAATTGCAGATGAAAGGTGGATGAGCTTAATCGTGATCAGAGTACATAAGCCGGCTACAGCAACAGCATTTTTTTTCATTTTTTGATCTTTTTTAAGTCAATCCATCAAGTCGGACACATTTTGTACAAATCGATCTCCGATAGTCCAAAAAAAATTAAAAAAATGAAAAATTGAGCTAATGAACAGTGATTAGATTTTTTTATTTTTATTTTTTTAATTTTGGGCCGTTCATTCCGAAATCAAATTGTACAAACATGTTAACCATGATGGGGCCGACCTAAAAAAATTTTAAAAATAAAATAAAATTAAGCCGCATTGGGTGCAGTGCGGCAATTCGCTGCACCATGTGTAAAACTCTCTAGTGTTAGCATGATTGGAATTGTTACCTAATTAAGTAAAATACTCATATTCAATGCAAAAGAAATTTCAAATCGGGGTCCTCATGTCATTTGATCTGCTTCCACTTGAAAGGGCCTCTAAACACTTGGTCACTGTAAACCAAAAACTAAGAAGAAAAAGTGCCTTCCTCACAAACTGTACACAGCATTAGTGTAATGGGCTCGTGCCCTCACCCAAGCCAAGGCTACCACTTGATGAATAATTAGTCCTACGTAAAACAGTTGCAAACCGTTAAAAAACAGCTCAAAAGCAATATAAATACTAACAACAGTACACATGAATATTTAGTAACTATAAGCATAATTTTGTATGAAACCAAGAATAGAGGGGTGCGTAGTTTGACTGTTCTGCACGGCACCACTGCAGGTTGAGGTCAGAAGGCATAAATAATTAAAGATCTAGTTTCAAGGACAATGCAAACAGTATCACTCGTTTCTCCACTGTAGTGAAAGTACTGCTTTTCTATAGACAAAGAATTCCGCCAGTTACATGATGTTTCATATTCCTGACAGAGATGAATGTCTTGCCATGACTACAAAGTAAAGACCAAAACCTAAAATAAAACCTCTCGTATGCCCTCTTCACATCTGAGATCGGATTTTTTCAGTACGTTGGTTGACCGAACTCAATTAATGCACAGAAGAGAGGATCAGATTTTTGAAAAAAAATTTTCCATCAAATTGAAAAATTCGGTGCCCCCCCTCTCACCCTCCCTCCAGTATACTGGCTGAACTCAGTCAGCCTACATACTGGGAGGATCCGGTCTCTTCACATCTGCACTCCGTTGAACAGCCCACATTGCACGAGCAACAGAGAGAGCTGTTATTCACAGATCCTTCGCATGTACACAGAAGTTGTTTGGATTGCATAAAAACGTGAAAATAAGAGGATTCTGAAATCACTCGTTACAAATACAACAAAACTACCCTGCTTTCAGTTTTTTGCTTTAGAAGAATATTCTAGGGAAAGAGGATGTTGCATCAACTTTTGTTTTTTAACTTTCAGCGTTTCACAACTTGTCTATTTAGTCCTGGACCTACTTAACCTAACCTCTCCATGCCTCAAAGGTCTAATTTTCTGTCAGAGTTAGATCTGTTTTTCTAGAAGTCTATGCATGGCCAAATGAACAGGCTTTGACAGATGAAACGGGCTGTTGGATGGGGATCGCTCTCCCTCATCTCTCCGGCCAAATTGGACGTACGCAAAATCAAGCACGAACAAACCACAAAAAGACACAGAGAGGAAAAAAGAGGAAGAGCATACAAAGATTTATATAGTTCGACAATATGCCTTCGTTTATACAGTATGATTCTTTCATTATTATCTTATACTATTCTCTTCAAGAATACTGAGTACAAAAACACATCCTTAGAAGGATCCTGATCTGGCCGCTCTCATATATTTTTAATATGTAAAATATGTTTCTCCAAGTTAGAATATAAATAACCAGAGCAAGGCTTATTTGCAGAATGGGAAGCATGTGTATGAACGTTGAAGGATGCAAGAGTGAATGACCTAAGGTACAAATATGAACAGCCATCTTGGGTGGACGTGGGAGTGTATTTTTCATGTTCAGCAAGACATCTTCACTCTGTCACCATTACCCAGCAAACTTCTGACCTTTTTGAAGGTACTCCACATATCATTTACAGAGCCAAATCTGAAGGTCTGAACTATCAGGTTGCCATAAGTTTCCCAAACTTGTTTGCTAAAATGGCATTGGAAGCGCAGGTGATCCACAGCCTCACAGCCCAGTCCACAAAAGGTACACCATACATCACTATCATTGCTCCATCTAGCCCAAGACTTCGGTTACTATCTGCTTTCGAGTCAGCAGCAACATAAAAGCTTTAATCTTAAGGGGAGCCTTTACCTTCCAGATCACACCAAAGTAGCTTGTTGTTTGTCCAGTGACTTGGTGTTCTTGATTTGCATGCATAGCATTTAGAAATACTGACGAGCAGAATATGTCTATATCTGTGAATCTTTGCACCCTTGTGTGGTGCAAACTACTTCTGAAGAGAAGGGGGGAGGGGGGTTTGGAATGAAATTATGTACCTTGAAGAAAACAATTTCCCCTGTAATCACTATAAGGAGGAGGAGATTTGTCAGCGAATATATGTCGACGGCTAGATACAATCGTCGACGAAAGAAATATTAATCAACGGCTATACAAGGACCGTCTACAATAGGGTTATATGTCGACGGCTACCCTTACCATTTACATACATTTAAGATATGACATACGTTGTATATATCAACAGCTACAACTATAGCCGTCGACATATAATAAAGAGAAAAAATAAAAATACATATATTTAATATATATCAATGGCTACAATTAGAGCCGTGGATATATGTTGTACATGTCCATGGCTGTAGTTATAGCCGTTGACATATAATAAAGATAAAAAATAAAAATAAGAAGAAAAAAACTTACATATGTCAACGGCTACAAGTTAGCCATTGACATAGCTTACGTTTGTCAACGGCTGACCTTGTAGTCGTGGACACATACCTTCATAAGACCCCGAGCCCCACCCTTCCTTTTCCCTCTCTCCCTCTTTTCCCTCTCTTGTGCCCTAATCGCCGCCCCCCTCCCCCCCAACTCGTCCAGCCCCCATCGTTCACTGCTCCGGTCGCTGCCGCTAATTGCCGTCCTCCCCCGCTCCTGTCGTCGGCGCTGGCCCGGCCACCATCTGCTGCTCCCATCGTTGGCCCCCTCCCCCCGCACGACCTGTTGTCCTCCCCTGCTCCTATCGTTAGCCTCCCGTTCGCTCAGCCTGCCACCGTCTGCTACTCCCATCGCCAGCCTCCTCCCCCCGCTCGGCCCGCCGTGCTCCCCCGCTCCTATTGCCGGCCTCCTAGCCACTCGGCCTGCCACATTCTGCTACTCCCATCGACGGCTCCTCCCCCCGCTCATGTCGCCGGTAGTGGCCTCCCGGCTGCTCGCCTGCCACCATCTACTGCTCCCATCGCCGGCCCCCTCCCCCCACTCGACCCATTGTCCTCCTACGCTCCTGTCGTTGGTGCTGGCCTCTCGGTCGCTCGGCCTTCTGCCGGTCTCATATCCTCGCTTCTATCACTGGTGCTGGCCTCTCGGTCTACGGCTCCCGTCCACGTCGCCGGCCTTCTGCTTCCCTACTTCAGTCGTCGTCGCCACCTTCAGGTATTCTCACACTGCCCTCCAAGGTTCTCGTAAAATACACACATATCCTACCTTGTTGGCTATATGCTTCACAACTGCACATTGGTGATTATTATTTACATGTTAGCTTAATAAAAATGAAATTAAGGGGAAAAAAAAGGTTGCTACCATTGGTGATTATTATTTAAGCTGGGCATCTTGGAGTTGCTGCCTTAAAACAGAGGTGTTGTAGTTCAGGCCCATCTTTGCACATAGCAGCTGCCATTGGTGGGTCGTCGTTGCGCCTCTGCATCACCCCTCTCGGAACCAATGTACCTATATGAACTTGGAAATAAATATATACTCAGGACAAAACTACCAACTGCCAGACAGATAAACATGGTGGGGGCAGCATCATGAAAAGAATTTGAGTGAGAAATTCTCGCCTTGTTGCCAGCCCAAACTCACTTGAGCTTCTTATCCTATGGTACCATGAACTGGAAGGGGAACTTGAGGTCAAGGCCGCAAGTAAGGACTCTAGGAGAGGCCACCTTACGGCAGATGATGCTGGTGAGCTATGAGTGATAATTATAGAGGTTGACAGGTCTTCGTGGGCTAGTTATTGTCCGACTTGGTTCCACTGTATTTTCCTGCTGTGTGCTTCCTGTTTTGGGCAAGGTTCTTCTATGTGTGATTCATAAATCTTATGTATTTTGACTCATTTCTGCCTTATTTTATTTATAATTGACCCTCAGTAGTTGTTGTGTGCTTTCTTTCTTATGCTAATAGGGGTTACAATCTCTATTTGTAAACCTATGTTTGTTGAAATATGCTTCTACTCTGGAATTTCAAAGTCTCCACAGTTGCTTTCCTGCATTTTATGTGGAGATGTCGCAATCCGGTAACTTATTTTTCCTAAATTATTCTTTCTACTTTGCTAAAATATATATAGTTGTGATGAGTGTGTTTACTCATATGAGTTGAAATCCCATTATACAACTAACTTGCAAACTTTCTTTGAAATTAATAGGCATGCCTTTTAAATTCTAGATGATGTACATGCTTGGAATTCATATACTCATTATGCTATTCTTTGCAATCAAAATTGTCATTTGCCAAGTGTAATACATAGGTTGTGTTTAAGTGGGAATGTGGATTACACGGGTCTATTACATTCTCAGCTATCACGTACTCGGATATCTCAATCTGGTAAGTGCATTAGTGTCATGCTTACATTGCCGTCGGATCCAATTCACTGTATTTTTTTTAAAAAAAATAACAGAAGCATTCCATTCCATCACATGGCTTGCAATGTCATTTGTGCTTATTATTATTGCATGTATATTTGGCTTGCAATGTCATCAGAGCTACTTGTTGCTCGTACCACTTGACATATCATACTTCCTGGTAGAAGGACTTACATAGAATATGCTATTTCATGATATTCTTGTCATTGATTTTGAAAAGAATTTAATATCCACATGTCATGCTTGTCCTTGAATTCATAGATTATTGTATATTTATAATTGGATTTTATCCTTCTGATTTAAGGATTGTTCTCGAGTTAAATCTTGATTATGGTTTGTTATTTAAAATGACATTGGTAGATGTAGATTGCAAACCATAATAGTAAAGATTATACTATCTTTTTTAAGTAACTCTAGCAAAAGTGGAAGATTGGTAGATGTAGATTTTCTTTTTGTCAGACTATATTACTGCTTTGGTATATCAAACTGGCAACCCCAGTACGTAGAGGTATATCTCCGCCTAGTACAAAATGATAATGTATAAGTAGATTGATATATACTTGTCGATGCGCATGTGATTTTACAATATAATCTTTCTACCGTGTATGTGGATGTGGATGTGAGACGTATATATGTGGATGTGATTTGATATTTACATTAAGATACAAGTCAATTTTCTTACAAGTACGGACAATGATGTAAATGTGTATGTGCATGTGAATGTGGTTGTGCATATGTAAACGCAGTTGTGTATGTGAATGTGATTGGCCTTTTTTTAAATTTTTTATCCGTTCAAAACTTTTGTTATGATATATGTTTTTTACTATCTTTTGACAGTAATGACATATATCGATCATAAAGTCTTGAATTGTCCTGTTGGACAGTCTGTGGATATTTGATCATCTAATGTTCTTTATTATATGTGCTTCATGATCATCTTAAATTTTCGACAGTATCTTCTCACTCTTCTCCAATATACCTACTAATTTTGACTATTCTTTTTGTCACTTGTAGTTCATACAAGTGACTTTTCGATAAAAGTTAAAATTAGTAAATAATGGTAGTATATTGGAGAAGTGTGGGAAGATGCTGCTGAAATTTTAAGATAATCATGAAGTACATATAATAAAAAATATTAGATGATTAAATATCTATAGATGAGCATGTTATGTGATGTAGGTACTCTTTTTGTATGAGATTGTATGAAATCAGACAAATATACAAGTGTAAAAAATCTACAACTTTCAGAGGAGATGCAGTCAAAAAATTTTTAAAAATGTGTATATCTATGTCTATAAATCTATCAACTTATCTATTTATATATTTCTATCTATCTATCTAGCTAAATATCTATATATCTAGATCTTCTATCTACCTATTTATATAGTTAAATATGTACATATCTATATATATATCTAACTATCTTATTATCTATATATCTACTTATCTATCTTATCTAACTATATATCTATCTATGTATCTAGCTTGCTATTTATGTATATATATCTAACTATCTATCTACCTACTTAGCTATCTATCTACTAATCCATATATCTAGCTATTACATATCTATATAGTTATCATATCTATCTATCTATCTTATCTATATAACTACCTACTATCTATCTAGCTATCCTATCTTTCTATCTATCTATCTATCTATCTTATTTATGCAACTATGTTATCTATATACTTATCTATCTAGTTACGTATGTAACTATCTTACCAACCTATCTATCTATCTTGCGAGTTATGTAGGTATCTATCTATCTATCTACGTATATATCTATCGATCTGACTGTGTTCGTTGTACGGAAAGTCGAGAGACGTTACGTACATAGTATAGACCTGGAGAAGGGTCGAGTTCTTTCTATCAACAGAAATTTGAGGAGCAAGCTGTGGAGATGCAGACCATAAAAAAAAAAATCAAAACACAGGGAGAAGAGATGGAGTGGATGCACAAACAAATAGCAGACATGAGTGTATTTATGAGTCAATTTCAGGCAATGTAGAGTCCTACTCAGTAGCTACTGTGAATGAGGACGACGCCCAAGACAAATCAAATGATGAGAGAGATGATTTTGATGGTGATGACGAGAAGTGAGCCGAAGATAATTAATACATTTATTTGTCGATGTGTAATGTGAATTTTTCGTGAATGTGTTTATTAATTTTATGTGAATATTTATTTATGCATGTGGATGTATTTTTTTTATGTTTTCATGAATGTGTTTATTTGAAAGTGTGAATGTGTTTTTTTGTACATGTAGATGTAGTTATTTGTGTATGCTTTGTATTGATGTTTATGTATAGGTTTGTTTATCTACAGATTTTTGTGCATTATTTTAATATTTTAAAATATTTTTTATTTAATAACTATTTGTCAGCGACTAAGGCCGTCGACAAAAATTCCTGTGCACATATGTCGACGGCTCAAAACCGTGGACATATGACATTTGGACAAAGATATTTGTCAGCAGTTTTACAACCGCTGCCAAATGACATTTATTAGCGGCTACAAAGCCGTAGACAAAAGTATTTGTCAGCGGCTATACAGCCATTGACAAAGCCTTTGTCAGCGGCTACGCAGCCATGGACAAATGTATTTGTCAGCGGCTTTACCGCCGTTGACATATATTTTTATTTGTCAACGACTAAGAGCTGTTGACATATGTTCTCTTTGTTAGTTGCTTCTATCCGTAGACATATATACTATATGTCAGCCTGCTGTTAGCCGTTGATAAATATATGCCAACGGGACCTTTGTTTACGGTTTTGTCAGTAACTGTACAGCCATTGACATAAACTTTATCAAAATTGAAAATGAAAATGAAAAATATATTTTTCAACTTTATCAAAATTGGAAACATAAGTAAGTTATTTTTATCAAAATCGGATTAAACACATATTTCTGTTTCCGTATTCTATCGCCCCATCCTTAACGCATAATGGATTGATGCGCACATTGAATATACAACGACAGTCCTGTCTTTAAAGGAGAATACAACAAGAAGATTGAAAAAATAAGCAAGAAGACGAACAATCCAGAAGGAGAAAGAGATGGGCGGGGGGAGCAAGCGGGCGAGAAGAACCATCCGAAAGGGAGAAAAAAAAAAACGAGTAGAGAAGGAAAGGAAAGGAGGGGCCCCTGGATTCTCTCGTCTGCTAGTAGTCTGGGACCCTCGTTTGCCCAGCACCACTTTCGCTTCTAATCCTTCTCCGACTGGGGGCGACCGGGCAGCTCCGCGGCCTGCCTCTTCCGGACGCTGCTTGTTCTGTGTGGCACGGACGTTCCGGCTTCGCCGTTGGGCGACCACCTGCCGCAGAGCAAGGCGGCCGGGAGATGCCACCGTCTGAGTTCGCTCTCGACGGTGGCTGGGTGTGCAGTGACGTGGTCGGAGGCCGTCGCCGTCGCGGGAAGGGGTGAGAGCCCACGTAGACGGCCAGAAGGAAATGCACTTGAATATTTGATCATTGAATGTGTTAGAAAGAAATTTTATTAAAATGAGAATTTATAGAATATTAATTTTTAAGTGTAACTTGTTGCACCTGTGGTCCGTATTTTTAAAATAAAATAAATATATATATTTTAAATATAAATGGATCTCAAACCGACTTATATGTACGTACAGTTCGATTTTTTATTAAAAAAATCAAAAATTTAAAAATATTTTTAATTTTTTAAATTGTCTAATCGTCATGCAAGACGTAATAAGACCCACTTAAAATTTTATTTTCAAAACACCACCAAGTTATACTCTTAATTTTTAGTGAAGACCATCTGCCCGTGATAACAAAGAGATCTGCAGCAACACTGCACATGTAAGGGTGGTTACACTAGATGGAGTGTGAATGAGATAGCCTCGTGTGCCTTATCATCTCAGACTAGTTAAGGACTTTATTATTATTTATTAGAAATTTTTCAAGTGATGAAGTAGAAATAACAAATTATCCTTAAGCGACCCGAGTGGTTGCGTAGGGACTTGTCTTAAAAGGAGTTTAAATCGTCTTAATGCAAAAGAGATAAGAGTCCTTACAGTTATCAGTAGGTAGATGGAGGATAGTTCATTTCTCCATTGTGTGTAGTGCTGTAAGCGAGTAGGATACGAAAATGAAAATAGATGTTTTTGTTTTTCGATTCCGATAATAATAACATGTTTCCGTTTTCGGTTTCAATAAGATCGAAAAATATATTTTTCGTTTCCAATAAGATCGGAAAGTACATTTTTCGTTTCCGATTTATTTTCGATTCTAATAATCGAAACCGGATATTATTTTTTCTAATTATAAAAAAATATTAGTTTCTTAATTTATTCATTTAAGATTTATTAGGGTCATCTTTTCTTACAAAAGTCCCTCTCCTCAACCGTTAGATTAAAAATGATCCAAAGGTTAATATTTATTATTAATAGTAAACTTAATAATAATCAAAATTGAAAATCAAATAATGGATACGAAAATAGGTGTTTCTGTTTCCGATTCCGATAACTTATCGGACACATCCATTTTCCATTCCGATAATTATCGGACGGATATTTTTTATCGGAAACAGATATTTTTTCGGTAACAGGTCAAAAAATCGAATAATTGAATTTCCGTTGACAGTCTTAATTGTGTGCCTCTTAATTATCTTTTCCTCTCTCCTTCCGCGATGTGCACAAGCAAAAAAAAGTTGTCTTTGGTCACTCCCAATCCATGTTACTTATGTTCCACTCACTCTGTACTGACTACAGAGACACCCACCACATCAGGACAATCTGAATCTATCTTACAAACGAGTTCCAAAAAAAAATCCCCTCTAATAAGAGGGAGAACTGGGGTGGGGTGTTATGACAGAAGAACTGCTCCTATTGTAGGATCCCATTCCTCGTATCATGGTAACTATATCATGACAAGGAGAAGGAAGCATTGGCATTATTGTGATGAGAAGGATGGGCACATTGAGAAGAACAAGGTTAGGAGCACACCTCATCACCAAAGGAAAAGCCTAAGGAGAACCCAACAACTAGATAGTTGTTCGCACAGGTGAAGAAAGAAGGTTCTAGAAAAAGAGTGTTGCAGGAAGAATAACATGTTGGAAGAAGTCTCATAGGAGAGAAAAAAGAGAGGAGATTCTCTCAGTATATGTTTGGACTGAAGTCCAGCAGGACTGAGAGGGGGAGGAGGTCAAACATTGTAAAAAAAAAAATTCACATGATTTTAAAATTTACTAAATATCTGAGTCATCCCTCTCTCAGTATTGCTAAACTCCGATCCAAATATGTACTGAAAGGATTTCTTCTCGACAAAAAATAGCCTTTCAATACAAGTCTAAAAGAGATGTGAATTCACATTCTTCATACACTTCCTTTTTCTCACACTTTTTTTTTCCATTCGACAACCACAAAATATAATCCCCAAGAAAACTGACAATTTGAGAAGTGCAAAAATCAACTCATTGCTTTTCTTTTTAGCTGTATTTTCAGATTTGTAGTGCAACATTAATGTTAAAGACCAATTTAGTTAGATTTGGTAATAAAATTAAAATTTTGGATATATATGATTTTTGCCATTTATTCAAATTAATAAGGGAAATAAGTTTTGATTTTCTTTAGTTAACTTAAAGTTATCATAGTCTTAATTGCTTAAGCTTAAAGCAATTTCACTACAGATTCTTATTTTTAAAAATATTAAATATAATAAGAATTGTGGTTCTTTGAATTCTACATAAGAAAAAAAAAATGTGGCATAATATAATTATTCTTATTGTAACATGACATAAGGTAATAATTCAATTTTTCAAGTGGTAAAGGGGTTAGCATGACATTGTTCCTTTTTTTAACCAAACAAAAAAAAAGAATGGATCACATGGTACATTCTATTTCACATGTTTTTCTATGTATTCCACCCTATGTATGAGTTGGACCTTTCAAAATGTCTCAGTGTCAAAGTTGACTCTCTATTTTAAAGATGAGTTCACCTAAGGCCATATTTGGTTGGGAATAAATCATTCCACTTTTAACTACTCTTAATCCAAAAAAGGAGAAAATTGGTTGGGGATAAACCATTCCATGTTTAACTACTCTTAATCCAAAAATTGAAGATGAAGAGAGGAGAAGTTTATCTCCTCTTAACCCTCCTCATTCTTAATTTTAGGAGAAACTTAGTTAATACCAAATGGGAGGCTAAGATAAGTTAACTTATCTCAATCTTATCTTGATACCAAACATTAATATCATGACACATCCTAACTCGGCCTCTCATCTTTTCATGTAGGGTCAAGCTGAGTTACAAACTAGCCCAAAGTTTAGGAATTTTCACCTATAAACATAGGCGACATTAATCCCCCCCATCCCCAATTAATTATGAGTTCAACTTGCTGTGCCAGCAGCCGGTTCTATACCGACTGCCGGTGTTTTTATTTTTAAAAAAAATAAAAACTTTTTTGGCCCAATTTTGGATTGGGTCCAACCCCTCCTACATGGTCGTATAGTCCGATCTCGAATTGGACAACCCAACAAAAGATGAAAAATCGAAAGTTGATCTCAGATCTTGGAACTATTGTTTACTATTCATTTAGAGCCGATTTTCTATTTTTCATCTTTTTTTATATTGTTCGATCCGAGATGGGATTGTATGTCCATGTAGGACACCAACCCAAAAAAAAATTCAAAAAAAAATTAAAATAAAAACACCATGCAGCACGCTTTGCTCATTAATTATATAGTTATAGAGAATTTAAACCAACTATCCAAAAAAAGACTCATGCAAAAGTGCACATTGCATGTCATTATTTTTACTAACTTTTACCCTTCAAATATACTATTTTCATTCTTAAAAGATCCCTAAAAGCCCATAAATAGGGAAGCAACTCATCGAGGGAGGACATTAAATGCCTAGTATTACTCTAAACCTTTAAAAGAAAGAGTAAACCTTGCTGCATTACACCGGCTGTTGGTGTTTTTATTCTTAAAAAAAAAAAAATTGGGTCAGTCCAACCCTCCTACATGGTCATTCAGTCCAATCTTAGGTCGGACGGACGACCCAGGATGATTTAATTTTTCATCTTTTTTTGGGTCGTCCGATCCGAGATCGGATTGTACGACTATACAGGGCACCATGAAGCCGACCTAAAAAAGTTTCAAAAGAAAATTTTAAAATAAAAATACTGGCAGCAAGTTGGACTCAAGAAAAGCGTCTTCTTTCCCGTTTGAAGCTTCTTTCTAATCTTACAAGAAGTTTCTCCATAAGAAGTCTCTTTGAAAAAAAAAATTTCTCTTGATGTATCATCATTTAATACATGAATATATATGTAGCATTTGTGATGTCACAATACAGTTATCGAAATTGTGACATCAATAAACCTTATAAGAGCTCGATTCAAATTGACGATCTACATGGTTCAAAGAGCACAGGAAGAGTAGGAGTCGGCAAGCTTACTTGGCAAAAGTAATGTTAAAACTGCTGAGCTAAAATGGTTAATCATGTTTGAGATAAAATGGGATGACTTATTTCGAGGTAAATGAGATTAGGTCACGGGCTTGTAGCTTCCTAAACTAGGAAGGGCAAGACCAATGGTCACAATAGATGTGTTAAGGCAGAGGTATAACAACTTGAATGGGGGAACCAAGATGGATTCAGCCTGGCTGCTACAGAATGAGATAAAACTCTCTTCAAGGGAAATAAGGTTATGGTCCCTCGAGACGACCTGAGAAGAAAACTCTCCAATGCCTAGGGCTGTGTCGATTTGAGCATATGAGAGAGAGAGAGTGAGTTGCTCTGAAGAAGGTTTCCCTATGGCATGCTTGGCCATCATATTTATATCTTAGTGTTGTAGACTGGATCTATCACGACCGGATTCCGCAGCTGGAATCCGAAAAGAAGAGGATCCGGAGCTGGGTCGGATCGGTGTTTGAGGGGGGGGCCCGACGGAGATCCGGAAGGCGAAGGACGCAGAGGCGGAGCCGGGGGTCCGATGCCGGAGGCGACTCGGAGCGGGCCTGCTGTTGGATAGTGAGCCCGGAGGCTCCTTCAGCGCGAGACCGGGTCTCCTGCCGCCCTCTTGGAGCGGGCTTCCTCTTGTACAGTGAGCCCGAAGGCTCCTTCAGCGCGAGACCGAGTCTCCTGGCTTGGATAGTGAGCCCGAAGGCTCCTTCAGCGCGAGACCGAGTCTCCTGGGAAGGAACGGCGGGGATGAGCTTCCTCCCCTCTGCTTGTCGACAGGCGGCGGAGTCGAAGCCGAAGGTCCGAGGCCGGGGGCGACTCGGAGCGGGCTTGCTCTTGGATAGTGAGCCCGAAGGCTCCTTCAGCGCGAGACCGAGTCTCCTGTCTTGGGGCAGCCGGTGTTCGGCGTCGAGACCAGGGAGAGGAATCCGAGGTCGGCGGCCGAGACCGACTCGGGGAGGTCGGCGACGATTCGAACCGAGCCCCTGCAGGAAGGAAAGAAGAAGAAGAACCAGTCAGCAGGAGTCCCGGGCGTCAGCCCTGGGGAATCCCTTCCGACGGTCAAGTTAGCTCCTGAAGAAGATTCGACTCAGAAGGCAAGAAAGAGCAGCTTTAATGCTATTCGGACAGAAGTCCTTTAAGGGTTTCGGAAGCTTGGGGAGGCATCCGTTCCACCCACCACCCCTTTGGCCATAAATAGCGGGGTATTTATAGCAGAGGATAGCGGATGGTTAACGGTGGCAGCCGATATAGGACTAAATGATGGTTTACTGATAAACCGCCATAGAGCCCGATCCGCCACCGGAGTGGGCCGGATTCGGCTACCGGGTCGAAGGGGGTTGGGCCGCTGATGGGCCGAAGCCTGTTGGGCCCTGGGCTGCCGCGCTGCTCCCGGGCTGTAGGCTGGTGGGCCGCTGACGGGCTGAAGTCTGTTGGGCCGGGAGCGACGGTGCCGCTTATGGGCCGAAGGCTACTGTTGGGCTGAACGGGGTTGGGCTTGTCTCAATGGGCCGAATCGGATTCTGCCTCATCACATAGCCCCCCACTCTTGTCTTCCTCAGTTCTGAGATGGCGAGAGTATAGCCCGAAGTCTCCTCGGAGGAGTAATACGATATATGCTTCGTTTGAAAACTTTTGCTTTGTAGAAAAAAGCTGCTTTTAGGTCGGCCGAGGGCTGTTGACAAACGGCTTCGTCTGAGGCCGGGACCTTGTCGGAGATACCTTCGTCTCGGGTCGAGACTTGATGTCCATATAGAAATGAGCTATGTTTGCTTGCTTCATGACATGTCTTTGAGTAGATAGCCGAATTTCGATCATGTATGTGGCCGAAGCCATGCCGCTTCCCGATCGGTACGGGTTATTTGCGGGCTTTAGAAGAACCATGCCGCTTCCCGATCAGTACGGGTTATTTGCGGGCTTTAGAAGAACCATGCCGCTTCCCGATCGGTACGGGTTATATGCGGGCTTTCCCGATCGGTACGGGTTACCTGCGGGCTTAAAAATACCTTGCCGCTTCCCGATCCGGTATACGTGGCCGAAGCCACCCTCGGATCAGGATTACCTGCGGTCTTAGAAATACCGTGCCGCTTCCCGATCGGTACGGGTTACCTGCGGGCTTAAAAATACCTTGCCGCTTCCCGATCCGGTATACGTGGCCGAAGCCACCCTCGGATCAGGATTACCTGCGGTCTTAGAAATATCGTGCCGCTTCCCGATCGGTACGGGTTACCTGCGGGCTTAAAAATACCTTGCCGCTTCCCGATCCGGTATACGTGGCCGAAGCCACCCTCGAATCAGGATTACCTGCGGTCTTAGAAATACCGTGCCGCTTCCCGATCGGTACGGGTTACCTGCGGGCTTAAAAATACATTGCCGCTTCCCGATCCGGTATACGTGGCCGAAGCCACCCTCGGATCAGGATTACCTGCGGTCTTAGAAATACCGTGCCGCTTCCCGATCGGTACGAGTTACCTGCGGGCTTAAAAATACCTTGCCGCTTCCCGATCCGGTATACGTGGCCGAAGCCACCCTCGGATCAGGATTACCTGCGGTCTTAGAAATACCGTGCCGCTTCCCGATCGGTACGGGTTACCTGCGGGCTTAAAAATACCTTGCCGCTTCCCGATCCGGTATACGTGGCCGAAGCCACCCTCGGATCAGGATTACCTGCGGTCTTAGAAATACCGTGCCGCTTCCCGATCGGTACGGGTTACCTGCGGGCTTAAAAATATCTTACCGCTTCCCGATCCGGTATACGTGGCCGAAGCCACCCTCGGATCAGGATTACCTGCTCGATGGGGGAGTTGGCTCAATACCCCTATGTACTGGGCCATGGCAGATACCATGTCTGCCAAAGATGTGACAGTGGCAGTCAGTGCGGTCATTTGTTGCTGAAGCTCCTTTATCCGGCTATCTTCAGTTGTGGACCCTGGCATGACTGGCCGCGCCGCGCTCAAGGGGGCGGATGGAGTGCCTTCGGAGGGTAGTAACTGCACTGAGGCTTCCCGTTCCTCTGCCTCGCTCTGTCCGGACCGTCGGGTTACAGGTTGTTGAGACATGACTTGTTTGTTTGTTTCCCACAGACGGCGCCACGTGATGTAGACTGGATCTATCACGACCGGATTCCGCAGCTGGAATCCGAAAAGAAGAGGATCCGGAGCTGGGTCGGATCGGTGTTTGAGGGGGGGCCCGACGGAGATCCGGAAGGCGAAGGACGCAGAGGCGGAGCCGGGGGTCCGATGCCGGAGGCGACTCGGAGCGGGCCTGCTGTTGGATAGTGAGCCCGGAGGCTCCTTCAGCGCGAGACCGGGTCTCCTACCGCCCTCTTGGAGCGGGCTTTCTCTTGTACAGTGAGCCCGAAGGCTCCTTCAGCGCGAGACCGAGTCTCCTGGCTTGGATAGTGAGCCCGAAGGCTCCTTCAGCGCGAGACCGGGTCTCCTGGCTTGGATAGTGAGCCCGAAGGCTCCTTCAGCGCGAGACCGAGTCTCCTGTCTTGGGGCAGCCGGCGTTCGGCGTCGAGACCAGGGAGAGGAATCCGAGGTCGGCGGCCGAGACCGACTCGGGGAGGTCGGCGACGATTCGAACCGAGCCCCTGCAGGAAGGAAAAAAGAAGAAGAACCGGTCAGCAGGAGTCCCGGGCGTCAGCCCTGGGGAACCCCCTCCGACGGTCAAGTTAGCTCCTGAAGAAGATTCGATTCAGAAGGCAAGAAAGAGCAGCTTTAATGCTATTCGGACAGAAGTCCTTTAAGGGTTTCGGAAGCTTGGGGAGGCATCCGTTCCACCCACCACCCCTTTGGCCATAAATAGCGGGGTATTTATAGTAGAGGATAGCGGATGGTTAACGGTGGCAGCCGATATAGGACTAAATGATGGTTAACTGATAAACCGCCATAGAGCCCGATCCGCCACCGGAGTGGGCCGGATTCGGCTACCGGGCCGAAGGGGGTTGGGCCGCTGATGGGCCGAAGCCTGTTGGGCCCTGGGCTGCCGCGTTGCTCCCGGGCCGTAGGCTGGTGGGCCGCTGACGGGCTGAAGCCTGTTGGGCCGGGAGCGACGGTGCCGCTTATGGGCCGAAGGCTACTGTTGGGCTGAACGGGGTTGGGCTTGTCTCAATGGGCCGAATCGGATTATGCCTCATCACTTAGGAATTATGTATATTTCTTAAAATATTTGATATGCCTTAGGAATTATGTATCTTCCTTCGAGAGGTGTCTTCATTGTGCCAAACATATCCTAGGAAAATGGTTTATCTATGCCATACAAAGGTGGGCCAATCCAAACTTGGGTAAGTTGGGCGTGCACGCTGCTCCCGCTCGGGGAGCCGGTCGCGGGTTCGATCCCGCAGGCCTCTCTCCTTTATAAGAGGTTATCGTCGCGGTACTCTGTGAATGTTATGTTGTTTAGCAAGAATCTTCTCTTTCGAGTGCGAAAAAATCTTTCTCTTACTAGAATTATATAGCCTCAAGTCGGCTCGATCCCAGCTCTTCTAAGTTGGGTACCATGTCCCAGAACTACTGGGCTCCTGATCAAAAAAAAAAAAAAAAACTTGGGTAAACACTTTTGGAAATACTAGATCAATGAAAAGCACCAAGGTGATCAAGGTAAAGCTTGAATACCATTGTCAGAAACTAATACATGTTTGTTGTTGTGGGTGCAAAATGGCATTATCAGAAATTGATAAGATGTTCATATCTAATCTTGGATGCAGCTTTTAGGTATATCATCATCCCAAACCCAAAGCAAATGAATGAGAGAGAGAGAGAGAGTATTGTGTTTCTTATTTTGGACTGCTAAGGTGGCAATAGTAAGGCAGGGAGGAAAAATGGAAAGATCCTCCTTTCCCTAGATTCTATCTAGGGCAAGTTCAACCTCTATTTACAACTATTTTAACCCAACATTAACAAGTTAAAACTTCAACTTTTCCCCTCTTTTCGCAATTCTTCATTGTGATTTGGATCCCAATTTCTAACTTTAATTGATAAGGAATTTATTGTCTATGCGATATATTCAAGCCATGTTACACAAGATTCTTATAGTTACTTCCCAAAACTTGTCAGTATGATCGTCTCTAAAAGTATGTTAAATAATTCATTTAAACATCTTCATCTTAACTAACAAGGTAAATGATAATGCCCCCAAAATTCAAATGAAAACAAGTAATGCTAAGACATCATTTAGAAATGATGTTAAGAAATATGATTTTATTCAAATTTGCCTTTTTGGCATGCCTATCAACCAGTAGAGATTTTGATTCTTAAAAACTTGCCGTCTACATCTTATTTGGAGAGTTTATGAAAAGGCGACTTTAATTAGACCCTTACATATCACCAAACACTCTAGAAAGAGATGGCATTTTTGTCTTTTGGCCTCAAAGTCTCCTTCTTTTGCCAGAATCAAGAGAGAGCTTTTACATATGAATCCCTCTCTATTAATGAATTGGTCAAACTTATAAACTGATTCAATTTTTTGTGGATGTATGAATACATGTAAGGTTCACACACATGTATTCCAAACAATATGGAAACGATACATAAGATCCATTTAGATACAATCCATAAATACCTTTAGATTTAGTATACACTTAAACTCACTCCAATTTATTGTGAACTCAAAACATCCCCATGCACTTTGTACAAACTTAATTGAGTTGGTCTACGGTGGAAACTCTCATCAATAATGCTTACATAAAACAACTAAACATGCATTTATAGAAAATATATTTAAAATAAATAAATTTATCTATTTTACGGGCTGCACTCAAAGAGAGGTAGACATTTTCAGATAGAAATATCCAATTATTAAGAGTAATATTTGTTGCAATGCCTCAATTTGCTGCAATGCCTCGGAGGCATTGCAATTGCAACCAGATCAAGCCAGTAGTAGAAATCAAGTTATTAACGATGGATTGGGCAAATAATGTCCATTGGCGATGGCAATTTTTAGCTGTCGCAAATAAACATTGTTAGCGACAGCTATATTTATTCATGGCAAATAAATAGTATTAGCGATACTTATTATTTGTGACGGCTTAAATTTTAACCGTCGCTAATAGTCGCTAATGTGTGTATTAGCGACGGCTGCAATAAATCGTGGCCAATATAATGAGTATTAACGACAACAGAAGAAAACCATCGCGAATACTTAATATATTAGCCATGGTTAAAGTCAGCCATCGCTAATACTGATTTTTTTTAGCCACAGCTAGAATAAAGCCGTCGCTAATAATAATAATAGCGACGGCTAAGGGTAAATCCATTGCTAATAAAAGATGTTGCTAATTGCGATTGCTATTTTAGCCGTCGTTAATAATTTTTATATATTAAAATTATAGTTAATAAATTTATAGTTAAATATTGTAACTAATGTTAATTATAAAGTATAATTAGATTATTTAACAAATTATTTATCATATAATTATAATAATATAACTTATATAACTTATAACTAAGATTTATTTTATAAGTTATAGTTAAATATAGTAACTTCAACCTAATAAACTGTTAAATATAATTAACTTAGTATGATATAGTTAAGTTACATAATTAAGTAGGCATTATATTATCTCAATATATTAATATAAACGTAGTTACTGTTGGGTTCTCGGATTTCTCCGGATCACTCACAGAGCGAAAATAAAATAAAAACAGCGATCCATTTTTTCCGTTTCGAAGAAATAAAACCGACAATCAGATTATCAAGGTCTTACCGTGTGCGGATTCGAATCCGCAACCGTTTGGTTCCGTCGGTGCGACACCGCAAGCTGCGCAAACGACTGGCCTCTAGCGGAGTCCACGCAATCCTTCTCGCGGTGGATATCCTCACGTTCCTCGTTCTTCGTAGCCACGATACTTCCGCCGTTCGCTGCAACGATTGCCGCAACTCGCGGACGATTTTCCTTCGAACGAGAGTCGGAGAAGCGACGGAGTAGATTCGGAGATCCGGATTCTTCTGGGGCACCAGAGAGAGAGAGAAAGAGAGGGGGCGGCGGCTAGGGTTAGCAGCAGCTTAGCCTGCTCAGCCCGTTCGCTATATTTTATACTAACCGCACGATTTTTCATAAAAATTCTCGGTTTATATAAAACCCACTTATTTATCCATCGCCTTGAGAATCCTTTGCGTGTGACCCTCTAAGCTCAATTACCAGTTCGGTTAATAGCCCAATAAGCCCAGTGACTCCTCACTGGCTTTATTAATCAATTAATAACTCTTTATTAATTAATTAATCAACCGAATCAATGTCACACATCGAATTTGGTCGGGCCTTCGATCACGTTGGGTGCCAAGCAACACCGCATGAATCCGGAAGGTATCGAAGTTAAGTAACCCACTCTTGGAACCTTTCCGTCGATAGTTACCGCGTGGATATAATCCTTCATTCGTACAATGTTCTCGAGTCAACTTAGGGTATGACATGCTGTCAAACTCTAACCGGTCAACTCACTTGGATTGGATGTTGCTGATGAATATCAGATAATTCCTTTCCTGATATTATCGTCCGCCTTGGCCAAGGACTTTCGCGCATCCTTCCTAGAGCATTCTCTCCCATCGTACCGAGAGCGAATGATTCCTTATTGACACTCAATTCCCTTCGACGGTATTTCACTATACCCGATCCTTAGCTGTTTAGAATCCCGTGGTTAGAGATTCATAAACCAAAGTCAAAGCACAGAAGTCCACCGACAAGGTGTCCTTGGTGTATTAAGTCCGAAGACCATCCACGTAACTGCGACAATAGAATCAAACTGGTTGATAGTGAGGTACAGTACCATCCAGCGATTCAGTCGGATCAGTTCAGTGAACTTATTCTCCAATGAGCACTTACAGATTCGCCTTAGTGTCTCTACACAAGTGACTATGAGATCAATCACCCTCATCGCATGAGCAGGAGTAATCTATACTAGTCTAATCAGATATCCAATGTCTTTCTCAGATATCCTCCGACTATGAACGATTAAGAATATGTGTGTTTAAGTGATCAGTCTCATTAGTATGATCTCATCATAATCTGATCACTATCGCACATATTCACGGACTTCATTATGAGACGATAATTAATACGATTTACACACAATGAATATTATGCCATTATATTAATAAATGAACGAGATTTACATAGTCAGATTGGCTTGTAAACCACCTAAGACTAACAATACTAAGTAAATATATAATATAAATATAATTAAATATAGTTAACTAAGTATTTTAGTTAACTTAAGTTTATTAGTTATAGTTGACTAAATAGAATATTACAAAATGTGCAGTTAAGTATGTATTTAACTAGTCATTATTAGGTTAAAGCTAACATAAGCATAGTTAAATATAACATATTTATATATTTAACTATTATGGTTAGAGTATAATTAATTATCCTAACTAATAAAACTATTGTGCAAGTATTAAGTATATATAAATATTGTTATATATAACCATTTAAGCATGTAACTAATATAGTTAAATATTTACATAACCAATATAACCAATACAAAATAGTTAAATATATAGTATAATTAAATATAATTAACTTGGTATGATATAATTAATTATTTTTATTAGTTAAACACTTAATATAATTAAATATGGTTAATTAATTATACAATTTAATTAATAAACTTAACTAATTAAGTATTTAACTAATTAAGTTATATACTTAAACTAATATTAGTAGTGTACAGGTATAGACATCTCTTTTTTGTCCCCTAGATCTCCCATCTCTCTTTTCAAGTAATTACATAGCAATGTACATGGGTATAGCCATAATCAAAATAAATATATAGTAGGCAATATATATTAGCTAAATATAGTAGTATAAATGTAGTTATATTAAGTAAACATATAGTAAAAATATTTTTAAGTTATATATTAGAATAAATTTAATAAATTTAATATAATATAGTTAAATATATAGTTAATTTACACATATATTAGTTAAATATATTAATATAAATATAGTTATACTAAATAAATATATAACATAAACACAATTACACTGAGTAAATATTTAGTATAGTTAAATATAGTTATACTAAGTTAACATAGTTATATTAACTACTAGTTTCAAACTCGTGCGATGCACGGTACTTAATTTTTAAAAAATTAAATTTAACTTTAAGCTAACAAAATGATATTGATTTAATAAATTTTATATTAATAAAAAAATAAAATATCTATTAAGTTATGCATAACATTTATCTTGAAATTAAAAATATAAATAATCACACTGTTAAGTAAAATTTTCAAATAAATATATTTCAATTATAAATACAATTTGTTCAAGACCATATCCATAAATTTTCAAATAATAAAATACACAACTCCATTCATTCTAGAATTAATTTTAAGAACAATTGTCTTTCCCTACTTTAACAATCTTTTTTTCTTGGTACATGATTATTAAGGAGTGAGAACATCTTTAAAATGAACTCTTTCACTTTCATCATTTGAAGATCTTTTGAATAGTGTTATATTGTTCGATGCAGTACATTCATAGATATTATCACCAGTTATAGATAAAGAGTCATGCAATACAAATAAAAACTATATTAAAGTAAGATAAAATTAAATACATTTTAATATTATAAATAATAAACTATCATATTGATTGATTTAATAAATATTTATACATTCTCATAGTCAGTGTGTGGTTCATGAGATTCTGCATAATTCTCCTCTTGCTATAAGGAAAAAATAATTATTAATTATGAACATAAATGATTATTTATTGATAAAAAAATTGTTAATTTTCATAATGTTATCTAAGACATGTTATAACTTGCAATAAAAGAAAAAATAATGTCTTCATAATTCGTCATTTGCAAAATAGTAAAAATAAACTAATTTTGTTTCAAGTTAAATTATGAAACTTGAATTTTGAATAGAAACTTTCTATCAAGTATGACATCTAATTCTTTAGGAAAAACACCTTCCTCTCCATCCTGTTTATATAATAAAATATATTAAAATAAATAGTTATTAAAATTTTATCATTTAATATTTAAGTACAAATTGGTATAATAAAGCATTATTAATCATTGTATAATAAAAAATATAATTATGCATTATATTATAATGGAATATATATTTTGATATAAATTAATTTTGGAGACATAAATTAACTTTCTAAAATACAAATATTGATGAAACATTAGCATTAAAAAATTAAAATGACAAAGTAATAGTTTAATATACAAATTCTAATTTAATTTGGTATAAAAAATTTTAAAAATAAATTCCTTGTTTCAAATACAAGTGCTCTTATACAAATACATGCATTCATGGTAAGATTTATAGGAAAACATAAAAAACTTTGATCCATAATCTATTACATTATCAAATGTTCAACTATTTCGATACATGATTGTAAGAAATAAAGTGATAGGAGTGAGAACTTTGATAGAACGCTAAAAGATCACTGAAAAACAATTGATACATAAAATCAAACTGATAACTTATATATTCGGATTTTTCTAACAATCCTCACTCTTAAAAACAATATGCCATAATAATCCCTTGGACGAAATCGATGTACATAAAATCGTAACTTGTCTCCCAATTGTAGGTTTAAAGCATATGAAGTCTTCCACCATCTAACACTAGTGATCATATAAGTGAATCCACTGTTTAAAAGTTTTAGATATGTATAAAACTTTTGACCATCAACTATCTAAAGAACAATGAATACTTTGTTACCATTCTCAAATTATTTCTCTCATCGCGAGTAAACTATTTCTTCAACTTCATGTCTCTATATTTTGAAATAAGGATTTGAGAATTGATATTGGGTACATCGTAAGATAAAATTTCCCTTTTCAGCAATATTTTAGACATTTGTGCTGTGAATCACGATAAAAAATTATTAACATCAAGTATTAAATAATTAGAATATCAATATATATATTTAAATTTAATATATATATGAACAAATATAAATGATATTTTAAAATATATGAATACAAAATATATTTTATTTAATATGTAACACATGTAAGATAATTTAATGATAATTAATAAAATATTTAAAATGTGAGGATGATAACTGACAAATACTTGCGGCTAAATATTTCCTATCACGTTGATTTTATACTAATAGAAAAATACATTCCATTTAGATATAAAGAGAGATTATTCTCCTTTCCCACAACTCAATTTTCAACATCATAACAAAATGCAGGAATACAATTTGATAAGATGTCGCACAGGAAGGAACAAATCAAAAAGTTGGCTATAAGGTAAATATTAAAATTTAACATAAATTTTGTAAAAATATGATCAATAATTAATGTCTAAAACATGATATTTTTTTAATGAATGTAAAATGACGTAAAATTCACACAAGAGGGGTTGCTGTTAATTCTTTATCTCACATTAGAAGTAGTTATTAATTGTTTACTTCTATTGTTAATATCAAAAAATTAACAAATGCTCCACCTGCCTTAACATTAAAGGAGTAATGTCCAACCGGCATAAATGCCGCCTCTGCCTAAAAATGCCTTTTACCTTGCTTAAAACTTGGGGCTGTATTATTAGTTGTTTATCTCTCATTAGCAAAAATTGTTAATTATTTATTTTTATTGTTAATACGAAAAAATTAACAAATGCCCCACCTGTGTTAACATTAAAAGAAATAATATGTTAGTGCCCCACCAATGTAAATAATGAATCTGTCCAAAAGTTGATGTGATTATTATTACTTCACATATCTAAATAATTATTTTTAAATCTATTTTTTTTGTTGATGTTAAATTAATTTTTAAATTTCATAACCTAATAGCTTTAAGACGTGTGGCTGACCAATAGCTTTAAAACTTAGTATAATGAATAGCTTTCCCGCATTCCTAAGCATGCCTTTGAAACAACAAATTAATGTGTGAAGAAATATTCCTACCTCTTTATTAATAGGCATTAATGTTTCATTTTCCTCCGGCTAAGCTTAGTAAGAATTGTGACCTTTGAGCTTCTTGGCAGTCCCATAAGAGCTTTAGGAGCCTTAAATGTTTCATTACAACAGGTTTAATAAATAACATTTTCATTTAAACAACCAAAAACTTTATGCCTTACTAGCTGTGATGCACTATTATAAAATTGGAGTTTGTTTTAAACAAATGGTTTTGGTGCTATTATTAAGGAGTTCAAAATTAAATATGGGAACATTAACAGGAAAGTTAAAATTGGAGGAAATAAATTTTAAGATGCCACGTCAATTCATTGAGAAACTAGTTTATAGTAAAGTCAAATTATTTAATAATATTTTTTAGAGGAAAAGAAGGATAGAGTGCCACGTAATCTGAGTTAAGAACTGTGTTTTGGTAACATAGTTATATTAACTATACATTATATTAGTTAAACATATTAGTATAAATATAGTTAAACTAAATAAACATGTAATATAAGCATAGTTATAATAAGTAAATATTTAGTATAGTTAAATATAGTTATATTAAGTTAAACATAGTTATACTAAGTAAATATTTAGTATAGTTAAATATAGTTATACTAAATAAATATTTAATATAGTATAATATAGTTAAATATGTTTAACTTTAATATATTTAACTTAGTGTAATATAGTTAAATATATTTAACTGGTATAGTGAAGTATATAGTTAACTAATATACTTAACTATTTAAGCATGTAGCTATGCATTATATAAGTTAAGTATATTAGTATAAATATAGTTATATTAAGTAAATATATCACATAAATATTATTAAATATACTTAACTAAGTCTATTAGCTAAATATATTAGCATATTAGTTTAAGTAATACACTTAAATATGTATTATGCAATTATAAAGTATATATATAACTTAACTATATATAAATGTACTTTTATATACATAAAACTATATATTCAAATATACATTTTAAATAGACTTCTGTGCAAAATGTCCCAAAATCTTCAGATCCCAGTCACTCGTTTCTCACTTTTGCTAATAATCATGCTATTAGCAACGACTTTCTTATAAGTCATTGCTAATAACATGATTATTAGCAACTGCTGTTGTTTTAGTTGTCTCCAATATTTAAGTATTAGCGAGCAAACATTTACGATGGAATTTTTAGCGACGGACATTTAGTCGTCTCAAATACTTTTAGTGACGGTTTTTTAAGTATTCATGGTCACGGGTACTCTGATTTTTACTGGTGAGTGATATAATGAAACGTAGATTTTGAGTTTTGTTGCACAGCCTGCAGGCGGTTCAACAATTGCATGCCGTCTGATTTCGCAATTAATTTGACATTTGCAACTGTAATGCCTTGGGACATGGCAGCAAGTATAGATCAATTATTAATCCTTATGCACAAAATAACCACATATTTTACACAGGGATTAGTGTCAGCTCTTTGTGTCTCTAACTTAATCAAAGAAACTGATAAATAAACAATATGATCCAACATTAATCACCACTCCAACCTACGCTATCATCAAATAATCCACCTTCTTAAGATTTTTTTTAACTTCCCCACAATTCTAGGTACAAAACAAATATAATGTTTTTTTTTATTCAGAACCAAACAAGTATACTCAACAACTATACAACCTATACAATCGCTTCCCGCTTTCCTTCCCCAGAACCAAATCCCCTCCGTCCACGGCGACCCCCGGTCCCCTCGCGTCCCGACAGCCCCCAAACCCGGTTCGCCGTGCCCACGTTAACGCTAAACCCGCGCCGGCGGACCATCCACCCCGAATTCAAAAGCCGAGGAGGGAAGTCGCCGCACCCCCCCCCCTCCCCGCACGTGAGCTACAGCCTTTATCACGTGCTCTTTCCCTTCCTGCTCCGAGAACGGCTCGCCCTTCCACGCCCATATTTCCAGCTTTATTCCTTCTCCACCTCCCCCCTTTCCTTCTCTGTGTTCTCCATCTTCTTCTTCCCTGTTTCCCCCTTCTGGCGCTCCCCAAATTGGCAAATTTGTCCTCATCTCTCCGAAATTTTTTAAATCTCCCCGCAATAAATTAGATGCATGCCGATTTAGCAACAAAGTTAAAAAAATTTCCCTTTCCTCGCCCCCCCGTCTCCACACTGCGCCATTTCCAGCCCCTCGGCCAACACGCGGCACCCGGCCGCGCCGGAGCGCCCCCCCGTCCCCCAATAAAGCCTGAACCCTAGCCCCTCCCCTCCCCCCCCCCACCGCCGTTGCCGCGAACCCTTCGAAGGTGGGAGTGGCGGTCTTGGTTTCCACTTCTTCTTTTTTTTCCTCCTTTTTCTTCAATTTTTGCTGCTGTTTGATGGGTAAAGATTGGGTTTTTCTTCCGTTTTTTGTGGGTTTTTAGAGGTGATTTGGGAGCCTGGTTGTGCTCGGGATGGGGGCGGTGACGTCGTCGATGGCGGCCAAGTTCGCCTTCTTCCCGCCTACGCCGCCCTCGTACACGCTGGAGGAGGACGAGGCGACGGGGAGGCTGGCGATGTCGGGGGTGCCGCGGCGGGAGAACGTGGACGTGGTGCGGCTGAAGACGAGGCGGGGGACGGAGGTCGTCGCCTTGTACATAAAGAATCCGGAGGCGGTGCTGACGGTTCTATACTCGCACGGGAACGCCGCCGACCTCGGGCAGCTCTACGAACTCTTCGCCCAGCTCAGCCTCCACCTCTGCGTCAACGTGATGGGGTGAGTGGGAGTGTTGCATTGTGTTGATCTCGTTCTTTCTTTGTTTTCCCCCTTTTTTCAACGTCAATTTTTGTTTAAATGCTCGAGGCTTGTTTTGGCAAATTCGTTGGTCCGGAGGAGTGGAGAAGTGGTGTAATTCGCAGTTGAGCTGGCGAACGTGGATTTCTGATACTGTGCTTGGGGGAATTTTGTACTTTTTTATTTTTTTTGTGAACTAACAATTTAATTCATTACTTGAGATTTTGATCACCTACTGATTGATCACTGCATTCTAGTTATGATGTTTCTTGGGTTTAAACAAGTTTTCAATTTTGTGCTCTCAGTTTCTTTCTGGTTGATCCATGATCTTCAATTATGTAGCTTGATGAGCAAGTCCATGATCTTGGATTATGTAGCCTGATGGAGTAACTAATATTATGTGTGTGTCTCTTGCAAAAAGCAATGCATTGCTGTGTTCTTATTTGCTAGTTGTGGACTGATGAAGAATGTGGTATTGGGGAATCTGTTGCGGTGTGTTTGGGGCCTACGACTTTCGATCTCTTGATACCACTAGTACACGTCATATGGGTTCTCAGATCAATTTCATGTGAATTTTGATCGTTGAAAGTTTTTCAACATCAAGGGTTTGAACATTTGAGGAGAAGTGGATTCTACTTCTTGGAGTTACTTGGTATGTCGAAGGTATCCCCATTGATAAGAATGATGTTAGGTTGGCGCATCCGGTGTCTCTTTGGGTTCACTTTCTTACTAAGTTTGGCAGGATAAATCATGTGCTCTTCATAAGCTTTCATTTTTCTAGTGTTCAATTATTATCATTAGGGCTGATTTTTGCTGCAATTGTTACATGTCATTTGGGTTCTTAACTAGAAGTTCAGTGTGCTAGGCTGGCCCGACGTGCTTTCAGGCCTTGTTTGATCTCTGTTGGTGCTGATATTCTACTTTCAACCTGAAAGAATTATTTTGGGCCTAAAGGCCCAGCTCAAGTTACAGGTGCACTGGGTTCAGGCCTTGTTGCTTGAGCTTGCCAAGTCAAATGGCCCGACCCAAGTGAAAAGGGGGAGGCAGCCTTCATAGGTGTTTCACTTCCTCTTACGTCGTGATAAATGGGGTTAATGTACAATGTTACAAAATCCATTGCTGCAATAAAGAGTTGGGCACATTTAAGGTGATGGGGACTGGGGCAAGCTTTATAAGCCTCTTTCTCCTCTACCCACAGGATGATAAGCACTGAGCATCTGAGCATCAAAGTCTCTCTTGGAGCACTAGGCTCCATATGATTGTATGTTAGCCTATTCAATGTTAGAAGTTTGTTTTAAAGTAAAAGCTTTTTCACTTCATTTCTATGCACATTCAGGTTGGGCTGCTCAGGCCTTGCACATTTTCAGCTCTTTCAGCCTAGTCTAGCCTGATACCATTTGTTTGTGCTTGTTTGGTCCATGCTTGGGATTCAGAATTTTATCCTTTGGCCCGAGCTGCACTAGGGTTAGAGTGGCCCATTGGCAACCCTATTCTTTATGCAATGTACAAATCAATGTTTTAAAAGGTAGTCACCTGGTCACCTAGGCAGTCTCTCTAGATACCTCAGTCAGATAGGTTGGTTGCCTCAAAGGTCTCCCGCTTCAACCCTTTTCAATGCTTTTGTATAATCTGTTTACATGTGCACGACGTTACACTATTTTTTTAGATTGTTTTGGAAGGTATACACTATTGATGTGGGGAAGGCTAGAATCCTTGATAATAATATCATTCTTTAGTAAATATCAAGTATTGACCCATTGGTTCACGTTTAATGTTGGTTAGGGTTGTCAAGAAAGAGAGGACAATGTATTTACTCTATGTCAACAAATGAAGAAAAAACGTACTAGATATTTGGTTGATGAATGCCGTGATCAGAACTTTGGAAAATAAAGAGCACAGGAAATAATCAAATTGCATGGTTCCTTATACCATTTTCCAGTATCCTGTGCTCTATCCTAAAGTCTTCATGATCATGAACTACTAAATTTTGCTTTTTCTACACTATACATCCATTTTTTGTTTTCACATTTTTCCTGTGTACATTCAGGCTCAGTACATCTAATATACAAGAATTCTAGTTCCTAACCTTGGTATGTAGTGCCAAAGTTTCTTATGCCATCTTATAAGCCTAAACAATTTAGAGTTTTACAATGCTTAAATGATGATGTCATGCCAGAATAAATATGAATCTTAAGCCTATTATGTAGTTATGGGGAATTTTACATTCTTATGTGCATTATTTCAAAAGTAAAAATGGTTCTTCACCTTTCTTCCTTCATGACGTATGCATAGTCATTCTTTTAGATGTTTATGGCAATTAAAACATATTTAATCAAATAAGACATTATACAACCACCTTGTTATTGAGGTTATCTGCCTTTGCCAGTTAGGCGGTTGGCATAGGCAGTTGGCCGGGGGGCCTGCTGCTTTGCCCCCACAAGGATATTTTTAAAGCATTGGCATAAACAGTCCTTAATTCTACACAAGAACAAAGTTATGTAGCATATGAAATATTTTCTTTGTGATGACATATCATGCCATGTAGGGGTGCAAACAAGTTGAGCCAGCTGGAGCTTTTCTTTGTTCAGGCTTGGTTCATTTGACACTGAGCCATGTTCTTGGCTTGAGTTGCTTGAATATGAAATAAGCTGAGTTCTACGCTGTTTAAGCTCACCTCATTTAATAATCGAGCCTAATCGGGCCAAATTCAGGTTCTTTGAATACTGAAGGATCTTTGCTTGTTTAATGTTTGTGAACTTGGTTTAAGTTTAACTACTAAACGAATCACAATGAAGGAGCATAGGTATTTACCTCTTATATTTACATGTCAGTTGAATTATTAAACGGGATATAAACAAATTCCAAGTATGCCACTAACAAACGTGAATGTATTATTAAAGCAATAGAATCGATTCTTCATTAGGTCAATTCACGAACATAAATGACCCAAGCATACCTATATACAAACTTAGCTTATTTATCAACTGCGCCTGAAATTTTCTTCAAGCCTGGATTATTTGCTTGGTTGAGTGAGTCGAATCGAGTTTTTATCTATCCCAGTCACGAGTTGTTTATTGAGCATGCTAGTTCACTTACACCCCTAGTGCCATGTGATGATTCTTACTCATGGTATAATTGTAATGAGTCATAGATCACTTCGACAGAATAAATGGACTTTTTATTTCTCAGATGCCCACTGAATTTGGTCAGAAGTACTGACTTTTAGCTTAGTTTTTGGGATTATGGAAAATGGGAAGAGGAAAAAATAACAAGGAACGCAGGATCAATGCGAATTGGATCGGGTTGGCCAATTCGATTGGTCTACACCTGAACCGATCCGATCTGGATCCCCGATCCACCGGTCTGGGCCAGGAACAGTCGGGATTAGTCCAGGATCGGACTGGGATTGGACCAATTTTTTCTAAATAATTTAAAAATAAACGGTGGACATGGACTGGTCTTGGATGGGATCGGCTGATCCGATCAGTTTGGACTGGGCCAGTCCATGCCTGATCCCTGATTCTTCCTACGCTGGAAAAATCAGTGTTTTGGGAAAATTCATTTTCCCAAGGTTAGAGATTTAAGAAAATGAACTGTTACAAAAATCCAGGAGACGGAAGGGCAAGGGCACATCTCTTATTACAACTTGCAATGAAGGCAAATTAAGTGGAAGCACATAGAAGGGGCCATGCTTTCTGAATGATTTTTCTGCTGAAGAAATCTGGGAGATCAGAATGAATTTTCTGCTGAGGAAATCCAGGAGACTCTTCCAACATGGAAGATTTATGAGAACTTTTCTTCTGTGTCTGCAAGACTTTTTGGGATCATCTTACTGTTCAGCTGGTGCAGACAGGGAGTGACTTTATTTGAGAAGTTTACTTGAGAGTTCTGACAAATTGTGTTTTACACGTGAAAATAAGGTGAGTTCTTTTTTGTGTGAGTTGCGGTTCCTCGAGGGTTTCTCTGTGGTCAACAAAGGGATATCAGCTTCCAGTGTGTGTCGGGAAAATTATTTTGTATGGGTATTGCCATTGGTTATTTTATGTTTGGGAGGGAAATTTCTCAGTGTGTGAAGGTTGTGCAGGAAGCTCTCCTCCTTCTCCTTCTCATGATTTTAATAACTCTAATTATAGAGATACAAAATTGGTATATGATCCACTGTCTTTTGGAAAAAAAACTGTTATGGAAATCTTTCTGTTTCTTCAGTGAGGGAAATGCCTTAAAAGATTTCCTACTCTGGTCTCAAGAATTTTTTTTAGAGAAACACAACAACAACAACGGCAGAGATTTGGCTTTCCTATACAAAATGTGGCTGTTTCTAGCAACATCCCCTAACCATGAAAAATTTATTTTGCTGGAATATCTTTTAGTCCAAGTGGATAAAAAGTTTCCTTTCCAAGTATTAAAAAGTTTTTATAAGCCCCTAATATACTAAATAAATTTTTTTTTCTCTCTCTTTGCTGCATGTAAAGTTGAATAATGGAAATGTACAGGGAACGGGACAATAGGGATTGTAATATGCAATATTGATTTCCACACAAAGTTTGTTTAAGCCAGCCTGCTCTGTGTGGTATCCTGACGCAATTTATCAAATCACAGCCAAATGACACAATCTATCTTATGGGTGTCACCCATAATTGGTGATCGGTTGTTTGTGGAGCTGGGATCAGCCATGTTCTTGGAACATATTCAGACAATGTAAGTCATTCTTCAAATGACTTACAAATCAATTCACAATCAAGTACACGATAATGGAGTATTTTCAGCATCGATATGCTGTGTGGGACTGAAGGCTTCTCATGAGCTTGTTTGTAAATGTCTACGTTCTTGGTAACATGACATCAATCTTTTTCCTTTTGGAGGAAATGTTCGATAGCATGATCATATCATCTAGACAGCCTTTTTATAGGTTGCCATTATAACTAAGCACATTTACCTTGTTTTCGTAGCGCATGATGTCGTGGATTGTTTTTTTTTTTTGCCTTACTCATAGGTCTATCCGAATAGAATAATCTTGAAAGTGTGTAATCTTCAAATAATCTTTTGTTTAGTTCATTTAAATATTAATACATCCCATATGAAAATGTTCTTGCATGTTTCAATCTTTCTCCCACCTTTCATCTAATATCTTATTGTCCTGCTTAAATAACTCATTGTAAGAAATTCAGAATCAGATCGAGCACCTGGATTGGGCCACTTGATTCCAATCCAGATGGGATTGGATAGGCCAGATAGGTTGATCCAACAGAGGCAATCCAATCTAGTTAAAAATAAAAAAAGATATTTTTTATAAATATAAGTATTTATAAATTTTAAAACTATTGATAAAAATATAAACACATATAAGGGTGTTTGTATAAGATTTCATTATCTTATACTTAAAACCTAATCAGCCAAGATCGGCCACTTCTCACAGAAATCTGCTGATCCAGGTCTGATTCAACCAGTTTTGATCTGATTTGGGCTGATCCCAATTTATTTTCCTTTTTAATATTTTCTAATTGATTTGTCTTTTTCTTTTAATTTTGCAATTAGGATTGGCTTTAGGGCCTATAATTGGATTGGCCACTGTCGATGCCAATCTGGATCGGCTGATTCCGATCCAGATCAGCTGATCCTGCACCATTAAAGGATGCAAAATTAGTGTCAAGTATTGGATGAAGTGAATATTAAGGAGGAGGGATTCTTGGTGCAACGGTAAGGTTGCTCCATTGTGACCTGGAGATCACAGGACCAGAATCAGAAACCACCTCTTTATAGACTCAAGGGTAAGGCTGCATCCAATTGACCCTCCCTAGACCCATAGTGTTGGGAGTCTCATGACACTGGACACCCTTTTATTTGATGAAGTGGATATATTTGATGAGTCTCATTATTGGTAAAAACAACAATAGGAGAATGTGAAAGAACGAAAACATAATTGATCGATGGAGCTTCTATTTTCAGTGGCGTAATGGATACTTCTGCTGTCCTGGACTGGCTCATGTTTTCAAAATACCAATATGAACATCTCGCTTGGATGGATTTTGCTTCCTAGAAATAATGTGTTTTTATTGAGCAAAAAATTCCTTTCTCTTCAGAGTGACATAGGAACTTACACTGATTGTCTATCCTATGACTGCTAGATTTCCAGATTGTGGATAAGCAAGTCATTCCAAATTTTGAAGCATAAAAAAGTGGCAATCAAATTGAACGAGGCAAAAATTGGTGTTAAACAGGAAACAATAAGGTCCCATCCACTTAAAAAAAAGAAAAGGAAACAATAGTGAATTGTTAGTCTATATGATACCTCCCTTTCTCTGCTTTTGTCACAATCATCATAAGAGTTATCATATCAATGTGAGGTCCACTAATTCTGATGAAGGTTCCAAGTATTTGGCAAATTTTAACTGTTGGCTGCTTGCTTCTTGTTAATTGTCTATAAGGTGGTGCTAAGTAATCAACTACCTAAGTGAGATTAGTGGTGGATAGAAAACTGCCTTTTTAGTTTCATATGTGGGGGTGCGATAGTGCAATGGTAAAGTTGCTTCATCTGCGACCTGGAGCTCACCCAGGGGGAACTTCTGGCCCTCGGTTCCCTTTTTTTTTTTTTTTTTTTAAATCTGTTCATCTATGACATTTGGGCATACTGTGTTATTTTGACCAGTATGTTTAAAGAATACATTGCTGAAAATTTAGCTTATTTATTTTGCAGGTATGACTACTCTGGTTATGGTCAGTCTTCTGGAAAGGTTTGGTTATGCCATCCTCATTATTTTTATGACAATGCTTAAGCAACCTTTTTTAGCTTTTGAGATTTACCATGTTTTAATCTTTCCTTCATAGCCAAGTGAGCAAAATACTTACGCTGACATAGAGGCAGCTTATACATGCCTTGTGGAGACCTATGGAAAACAGGAGGAAGATATTATATTGTATGGTCAGTCAGTCGGCAGCGGTCCAACCTTGGATTTAGCAACTCAATTGCCTAGATTGAGAGCAGTCATTCTACATAGTCCTATTTTGTCTGGCCTGCGTGTTATGTACCCTGTAACGCATACATATTGGTTTGACATCTATAAGGTTTTCTTTTGTCCTTCTCTTTTTAATCTGAAGATGTGCTGTTTTGCTCCTTTGCCATCTAAAGTAGCTCTTTCCTGCCTTTTTTTGCAGAACATTGATAAAATGCCGCTGCTTTGTTGTCCTGTTTTAGTAATTCATGTGAGTATACTCTGCTTTGATATGAGTTTCATGACCAGCTTCCATATGGAGAATTTCTATCTTTAATGCCTGCAGAGTTATCCGGTATATCTATTAATGTAGATTGTTTGTAATCAAATTTTAGCTTCTTGGGTACTTTTTGCTCTGCTTTTGCAATTGCATCTCCTCAAGGGATCTCACATGAGGACTTACAGCCTGATGATGCTTACCTATGATTTATAAATACTAGTTGCAATCCCGTGCGATGCACAACGAGTTAACATGTTTGAATAAAAAAATATAATCAATATAAATAAAGTTAATCTTTTATATTTTCTGAAGGAATGAATAAAATAATTATAGAAGAATATGTATTCAGAAATAGTAATATTTTTCTCTATGAATATTAGGTTAGTTGATTGGTAAACATTAAAAGTTCAGAATCATTGTATCTAACTGAAATATGGATTGAGAGAGAAAACTGAAAAGTGAACTGAAGGTTATTATTATTATCCCATGAGATTATGCCAATAAATGTTGTGTTGAAATATAGATTAGGAGAAAAATGAGAGAGAGAGACTGTTCTCGTTAGTAATGAAATTAGTCATTATTATCCCATGAGAATATCTCAATAATGATAATAAATATCAAAATTTATTATTATTATCCTAAAAGATTGTCCCAATATTAATAACAACAACAATAATAATGATGATGATAACAATAATAATAATATGAGTGAGACAAGTGAGAGAGACTGGTCTCATTAATAACAATAATAATAATTTTAAAATAATAATAATAATATCAAAATTACTTACTATTATCTCATGAGACTATCCCAATAATAATAATAATAATAATAATAATAATAATAATAATAATAATAATAATAATAATAACAATAATAATGATGATGATGATGAAGTCAGAATTAGTTATTATTATTCCAAGAGATTGCAACAACAACAACAACAACAACAACAACAATAACAATAATAATAATAGGGGATAGAAAAATAGGAGATAAAAATATTAATAGGGAGAGAGAAAAAATTTAAAGAGGAGAAAGAGAGATAATAATAATAATATCAAAATTAGTTATCATTATCCCATGAGACTACCATTTTGATATTGATTTTTAATAATAATAATAATAATAATAATAATAATAATAATAATATCAAAATTGGTTACTATTATCCCATGAAATTGCCATAATAATAATAATAATAATAATGTTAAATTTAGTTATTTTATCCCAAGAGATTGCAACAACAACAACAACAATAATAATAATTGGGGACAAAATAGGAGATGGAAATATTAATATGGAGAGAAAAATGTGAAAGAGGAGAAAGAGAGATAATAATCATAATAATAACAACAATAATAATACTTAGGCAAAGAGAGGGGAGAGAGAGAATTAATGAGAGAGAGGGGGGAGAGAGAGAGAGAGAATTAATGAGATAGAGGGGGAGAGAGAGAATTAATGAGAAAGAGGGGGAGAGAGAGAATTAATAGGGGACATAGATATTAATAGGGAAGGGAGAGAGAGAAAATTTAGACGGGAAACAGAGAATTCTTGTGTTGACACGTGGCACCAGGGAACTCTGTTTTAGTATAGATTCTCTAAAAGACTAGTGTACATTTATGAATAACGTTATTAAAGGTTGACAATTGTTATATTCTTCCTTATCAACAATGTTTGTTACAATATGTTAAACCATGAAAAGTAATCGATGTTTAGGATCTTCTTGATTTTCTTGACATATATTGGTGAAGGTTAATGGCTGTGCAAATCACGAGCAGGAAAAATGAAGATCTGACTTCAGTTTCAACAATAGGATAGCTTGCAAAATAAATTCAAGCGAGTGAAATGATTTGGAAGGATGATAATTCGGATTGTTTAACCATCACATTTATATGTTCAAATAATTGACAGCAAAAGTGCTTTCAAAGGACTTTAAAGTTGTACAATGTATATCGTACACATTCTTCACACTTGTTTCTGTTGATGAGTCTCCTAGTGAGAAGAGGATTCTAGGCTTCCTTATACCTCCCAAGCATACTCATGTTGCAGGGACATCCGAGAATCTTATGTTCCTAAGGCTGCCAAACACGTGAGTTGCATGGCATGCTTATTGTATAGTAGTGTTGGGTGGGCAGTGGTGTTGGTAGTACGAGGCGTATTTGGCTGCAGTATGGTGGCATTGGATGGTTGATTGTTGGTAAAGCATGTCGATTATAGATATACATAATTAAAAATACCTAGGTATATTATAGATATAATATATGATAGTGTAGGATGATGGGATAGGATCCTTGTCCTGGACCAACCTACACCATTTCCATTTGCTTTTCCTTTTTAATCATTTTGACAGTAGAGTAGGAAACGGGAAGGTACTAGCTAAAAATGATCCCAACCATAATGTTAACGAAGTCGAACCCCCCTCCTTCCCCTTTGCTGCTTTAGTATGTGTGGCATGCTTTTTAGCATGGGCTAGGGGTGGTGATGACATTATTCAATGTCTTGCAGTTTCCAAAAATAGAATTATCTGGCTGGACCAGATAAAACTGGGTCTGGTCATCTCTCTCCTACTGTAATGAAATACAGTTTTCCCTTAGAGATTGGATATGTTGGCTATAGCTCAATAGTTGAATAAGTTTAAACTACACAACCAAGCTGTATCTAGCAATTGGTAGGGACTTTGGATTCAATAGCTACTTAAATCTGGATCAGGTACTTTGCATCACTTGCAGAAGTTTTGATATAAGATAAGCAGCCATTTGGATAACTTTGTAAGGTCTTTGCGTTCTCCATCAGATTAGCCAACCTCAGTTCTGATGGGATGATGATGATACTGATAATTGGCAGGCTTCGTGGACAAGGTTTTGCCAGTAGGAGTGTGTTGAGCGCCCCCCCCCCCCTCTCCTCTTTTGTTTTCTGATTGTTCAAGTCCTCCTTTTGAAAAAAATTCACTTGAAAAACAACTGAACCAGATTATTAAACTGTATATCCTTTCCTTCTCATTATTTCCCATAAAGGGAATGTGAAGAGGAGATTCCACATTGGTTCAAAAAGATTGCCTGAAGATGTGCCATCCTGTTTTGTTGTGTTATTAATGTTTATAGAAATAAACCATCTTGTATGCTATAATATTTGTTTACAGGAATAAATGTTTTACTTGTGCTTTAAATAGTTTTGCCTTCTAAAAACGTTTGTTTATTATATTATATCTTATATTTTCAGGTAACATGATTATGGAATTGTTTCTGCTTGATTGTTCTGTTTAGTGAATTTTGATTTTTCATTGATCTTGAATGTAAGATATCGTTGTCTATGTGGCTAAAATAGCCCCTATTTTTGCTCATGTTTCCTGTATAAGCTATGGCGGAACTACATATTTTAGAAATAAAATGCTATATTATTCTTATTTCTAGTGTGGCCAGTTGTCCTTTATGCCACCCCCAATAACTTAAACTTCTTTCCTTAATTTTGCTTCTACTTGGCTTTTTGAAAGCTTTTCATTTTTGGATAATCCAGTGTTAGTGGGGAGTGCATGAATGATGGGGAAATGCATGTTAAATCATTGGCGACACCTAGTTATGCTTACTTGTTTCTTGGGTTTTCCTTTTGGTTTCTTGTTTTTTATAGTCAACCCTTGCTTTCAATTTTTTCTGATTCTATTTGTTAACCAGAGAAACCAAATATTATCATTTCCTAATTTTGTTTGCTATGTCCATGGAAGTTATTTGGTGATTTCTTTGTAGTTATATGAACATCATACTTCTGTGGCATTGGGATGCCATTTTGCTTGGACAATAACACTCTTCGCCATTAAAAGTGTCTGGTCAGTTCAAACAGGATCCAGGTGAGCTGGATCGGAGTTGGCCTGACCTGGTCCAGTTCTGCCGTTTCCTATGTTGAACCGGACGGTTCAATTTTAATGGTAAACATATTTCTTCTTATTTTAGATAATCTTGAACCCTCCTGAACTGGCCCTAACTGGCCCTTGACAAATTTAAAATTTTTGAATCGGCCTAAAACCAGCACAAAATCTAAAAAATTGGATATTTCTTTACTTTTTTACATTTTAAATAGTTATAACTATCTTGTATTTTATACATAAATAATATGATTACTTTATATATATGTGAAAGTTAGTGGTTTAGGCTTGAACTGGCCTGGATTGGGACTGGGATCGGAAATTCGGAACCAAGCCTGCCTGGTTCCAGTTCTCAAACTGGTTTTTAAACCTTGGTTGGAAATATATAGTTATCTATTGTTCAGTTGGTGCTCCTGATTTATTGATGCCTAATTGTAGTCACCTGTCAACCATCGCATGTCTTTTTTCCCTTCTTTATGTTTGTTACTTTCTCTCTCCTCCCTCTCTCCATACGACTCCTTTATCTTCTTCTCTGCCTTGTTCTCATCTCATTTCCCTTTTTCCTGTCACCTTTTTCTTTGGGATTCTGTCTCCTTTCTAATTGGATGCATCTGGTTCATAACTCTAGGTGTACTACTTTATTTGGCAAATTGAGATTTGACATTTCTAACTTTCTATGAGATGTAGTGTACCACTTTCTTTTGCAGATTGCGATATCTAGACTAAATTCCTCTCAATTAGTATCCTAGACTATTTTTTTATCAATTTACATCCATTAAATTGGATTATTTCTCTTAAATGTGATTTATAATCATTCACGGTAATGATGGACATGAAGTAGGACATCTACAATTAGATTTATTAAAAAAAATGAGAGATTTGTCCAAAAAAAACTGGCCTGAATCGGCCGACTCTTCTTTTAAATGTGATTTATAATCATTCACGGTGCTGATGGACATGAAGTGGGATATTTATAATTAGATAATTATTCAAAAAAATGAGAGATTTGTCCCAAAAAAGTGGCCTGAATCGGCCTGAATCAGCGCGACTTGTGCGAGTCGGCCCGAGTTGGTCCGAGTTAGATAGGATCCGACGCGTATCTGGCCGAACCCAATCCGATCTGGATCCAAGAGTTGGTGCACCTTGGTTCGTATTACTTCTTTTCCAGTTCACTGTGGTTTGGGGCAGTTCTGGATTGTCATACATAATCTGGCATCTTTAAATTTTCTGATGGTGGATGAATGTGTTTATTTTAGAAATTAATTATCTATTCAGGTTTATGAATAGGTCAAAATGCAGAATTCATATGAATGCACTGTTTTTCTGACCTGTTGGTTATTTACAGTGGGTTGAGATAGTTTTCAAATTGAAAGTGGAAATGTGATATGGTGTGCTTTGAATGCTTTCGCTTTTTCTTTCATGTTTTCAAGGGCTTAAGTGTGAAGGATTGTCATTCATAGTCATTTTATTTTCTGTGCTGTTTTTGACATTTAACTATGTAACTAATTCCTTATATGTCCCTATGAAATCATTGTTCAGTGTAGTTTTTCTAAAAGCACCGTTAGTGTAAGGTCCTTTTATTTCACATGTAACCATTATGTTACAGTTGTGAGAGCCTGCTGATGTTACCTATTGGGTAGGCGTTGGAAATGTATAACGCATACTGTTTATTTTTATCAGATGCTGGCACTTTAAGAGGCATTTGAATGCAGTACCATACGTTGATTTGTTATGTTTGACTGTCTCTTTTTTTTTTTTTAGTAGCAGTGGATGGATGACTTCAATGTTTGTGCTTTTTGCAATACTCTTGAATGAGAGCACTGCCTGATTTTGCAGGGGACGGCTGATAGGACGGTGGATTGCTCCCATGGACGGGGCCTGTATGAGCTTTCTAAGCAGAAGTATGAACCTCTATGGATTGTGGGAGGAGACCACTGTGACCTAGAAATCTATCCACAGTACATTAGGCATCTTAAAAAGTTCATATCTGCCATGGAAAAGTTGACCACAAGTAGGAGTGAGTCAGAAGAGAGGATAGACCTTGTGGATGACTCTAGGAAGAGTTCTGATAATTTGGAACTTCCTAGAAAGAGCACTGACCAGAAGGAGAAGTCTAGGCCAAGCACAGACTCCAGAGAAAAGCCTAGGCAGAGCATAGACCGCAGAGACAAAGCAAGATCAAGCACGGACAAGAGGGAGAAATCAAGGAAGAGCATTGATCACTCTGAGAAATCAAGGAAGAGCATTGATCACTCTGAGAAACCAAGGAATAGCATTGACCAGCCAGATAAAGCAAGGAACAGCATTGATCGGTTAGCAAAATCTCAAAATGGGCTAATCATTCTTCTCTTTTCTTTCTTAAAGATATCTATCAGTTGCCGTCTTTTTTTTTTTTTTTTTTAATTGTCCACGTTTGGTTTTATGACTGTTATTTTATGTGGCAGCTTTGGTGGAATGATGAGGTCTGTTGCATTGTGCAATATCGACTGCTTCAGGCAACCACCTACTGGGCCCTGAATATGTTGGAAAAGGTCAGTGCTCCTGTTGGGTTGTATTGCAAATAATTCTTTTTTTATTGGTTGATTGGTTGGATCGTGGGTATAGCTTCAACAAGGGAAGGTTTTTCTGTGTATATATAGAAATATAGGAGGTAAGTTCTAAAGGTCTGGTAACTTATTGCTGGCTCAGATTATGTCCATTTTATCCAGTGACTATATTGGAAAGCTAGTGTTTGCTTTGGAGGGTCGTGGCAGAACTTTCGTTATTTTCCTTAGCAGATCCTGCATACATGATTGACAGTGAGAATCTTTTTTCATAGTTATTAAAAAAGAATGTGGCACATACATTGGCATTTGACAAAAATGAAGAAGAGATGCTACAGATTTTCCATTGTAGCCTGGCTAAATCCAGGGACTGACCTCATTTATTACAGATTTTAGCCAGGAGGTTTAGGTAAAAGATCATGGAAATCGGTCCCTGTGCCAGCCTGACCTCATTTTGTGAGAGTTATGGAACTATTGTTCCTTTCGGAACCGCTTATACCAAATTTTTGGGTATACATAGTGAAATATGATGCCTTTAAGACGGATAAATAAGTGAAATATGATGCATGTAAGTCGAGCGACAGTTTACATAGATAAATAATCTGGTTGGTATATCTCTATTTGTCAGGGTATCTACGTCTGATTAAAATGTCTGTCGGCAGTTTCTGGTGATGGTGCCCATGAATCCAATGGGTTCCACTTTTCAGGGAGATCTTTCGTTCTTTGGAAATAAATGTTTTTTTTTTTTTTTTGCAAATAACCTCCTAAATATGATGCTCATAAGTCAAGCCATAGTTAACATGGATAAATAACCTGGCTGGAATTTCTCTATTTAAAATGTTGATGTCTCAGGGTATCTACCCCTGATTAAATGTCTATCGGTAGTTTCTGCTGCCCATGAATTCAATCGGTTTCCACTTTTCAGGGAGACCTTTGGTTATTTGGAACTAAATTGTTTTTTGGAAATAACCTCCTAAAATTTCATAATTAACTAACCTCTGCAGCTGCAGGTAGGCTGGGTAGGCACTATCATATTTGAAATTGTTTTTTAAGAAAATATTTTTAATGAAGTGTGAAATTTATCTTAAAAACGACACTTTTGGAATCTTTCCCTGTTTGCAAAGGATCTTAACTCCATCTATCCTTTTCCCCTCCCGTCAGGCACTATCATAAGGGGATTCAATAATGATGGAAAGACACATAGACAGGTGCCCAGTCCACTTTGGTGGCATTAGTGCTTCTGGGCTGGGTAGGCCTAGAGGCTCACCTGTCCGGGCCAGATTTGAGCAGGCTTAGGTCTGCAGAATCGGCCCACATTGACAGTTCAGCCCAGCTTGTGATTTACAGGTTTTGGTCATCTGTTGGCCCGCCCAGAGGCCCAAGTGACTGCGGGAGTAAGGGTATGGATCATCTCAGTTTTTGTACGAACTTAGCTAAATCGAACAGGCGGCTACCATCTAAGCTGTGTGGACTTACATGATTGGGTGCAGCTAGTTCTTTGTTATATGTACCGCTAGAGGGAGATAAGTAACCCGGAGGAAAAGGGGGAGAACTCGTTCGTTCTCTATTGTGTGGGTCCACGTGGCTTAGGCGGTGGTTTACTGTCAAATATTGCAGAGTTACCTCAGCTGACGTATTGAGGCGATCTCAACTCATCTTGGGGTATGTTGGTAAAGGTAAACCTAAAGTCTCACTCGTGAATCATGGCCCTATGATCGCATTACTCTCTAGTTTGAAGAAGCCCGTAGGATACAGCGCCAAACCCCATACCCCTGCCCACCAGCTAGCTCTTCAGCTTATACCCCTCCCCCTCCACCGTTGGATCCACTCCGACTCCCCTCCTTTGGTGCCTTGATTCAGCTCTGGCTCTCCACGCATCTGTTTCATCTCCCTTAGGTGATCCACTTGTTGGCTTCGCCTTCCCCAACTCCCTATCCCCACTATTCTGATCTACGTCCGGCACTACCCACCGCCTGTGTGTCGACACGAAAGCACTGTCGAGCAACATCCCCCCCACCTAATGTTTGCATGCCAGCACCAGTGCAATGTGTCGCGGCAAGTCGGTTGTGGCCATGAGCAGGTCTTGACTGGCTTAGCAATTTGCCATGAGCAGGTTGCAGCCCACGTGACCTCTCGCTGCCTCCCTCATCTTAACCTAACTGACAATTTGCGCTCAAGAAATACTTGTTGCACTGCATTTTGCGGCGGTGCAGTGTACTGTTTTTGCCGATTGGTGAATGTGACAGCCGCACGTGGAACTAGGGGTGTTCTGCGTGTGGTTCAGTCCAATTCAGTTCATAGTAAAGAAAATTTGGTTGACCCAAGTTATATAAATTAGGTTGGGCTAAGTTTGGATTGAGATTAGTTAAATTTGGGCTGGTTGAGCTGAAACTGGGTTGGTCCAATTTAATCTATTGACTTTTATAATAATAATTCATATAAAAAGTAAAACACTTCTAACAAATCATTTATAAACAGGACCAGTCCAACTTAACCCAACTCAATCCACTCACTATTAAATTGGGGTTGAATTTAGACTGAATTTGAGTTAAATTTAGACTAAATTTAGGTTGGACTAAAATTGGACTGTGACATTTTGAATTTGGGTTAGACCCAAATTATCATATAATCCAATCCAGCCCCCAATTTACATCTCTATATGGAACTAAGCCCCACTGCATGCTGTGGAGAGATGCAGTGACCATGTTGAATCTGATCCCACTGATTGGACATCGTGCATAGATTAACCGCCACGGTGCTGCGCATTGCCGCGGCGAAAAGTATTTCCTATAGGGCTGCCACTTAGGGCTGGGTGCAATGAAAGAGCTAGGAAGCTCGCCTCTTTTCTCAAAAGAAGGGTGGGGCTGCCACATAGGCAGGGTTGGCCCAATTGGAGCAAGGCCTAACTCAGGTTCAAGAGCCCACTATGGCCTTGACCCGTAGCCCAATCCCTCTCAACCTCAATCCATGTATGCACAGCACGACCTCACCCAAGCCTAAAGAACCGAGGTGAAATTTGTAGCCTGACACTGACAGAAATCGTAGTATCCACAAGCTATTTATATGTTATTTTCAAGAAATTGAAGACTGTTATTGGATCTGCAAATTTGAACTAATTCTTGAATTTATTGATCGGAGTAATATTGTCTAGGTCAAAATCTTTTATTTGCACTTCTTGGAGATCATGTGATGGATGGCCTCAAGTTAAAGTCTAATCCGATTTGCTCTTATCTGCAATCTAGCATGGATCGGATTAGATTTCATGTTTATGTGTCGAGTGCTTAGATCCATAACGTCTTTTAATATATAACTGATTTGCTTAGATGATTTTGTTCTTATGACTTTTATTATTTCGTATGTTACCTAGTTAACTTTTGTTATTATTCTTGTTAGTTAAGATGCATCATGTTGCATCCTTCGTGAAGTCCACGTGTGCATGTACTAAAAAAAGTTAGATTTGGGATAACTTCAATGACAGGTCCATGAATTTTGTCCAGTCAGATCCCCCAAATTAGGCACTGCAGGTCAAATTGGACTGAACGGTTGGGTGGGGGCCTTAGGGGGCTTAGGTCACTTGGCTAGACGGGAGAGTGGGGTTACTGGGCTGATCATAGGACCTCACTGGATCCAAGTTGGATCCGCCCCTGGATAACTTTTAAGTATTCTTACTTAAGTTGAATTAAATACTTATGGGGTGTTTGATTACATTATAATGCAATTTTTTATTGTAAATATATATTTTTGTAGTGAAATTGTGTAAAAAAAGGTGTTTAGTTGGTATTATCAAAATATATTTTGATAAAAATTTAACTCACGAAGTATGATAAAAACAAAAAGACGTATGCACTCTTTTTTATTTTGTAACAGAAGTTACGAAACATAACGCCCACCTCCGACCCCTTCGCATCTTGCCCTATCTCCTCTCCATCTCTATCTTCATCTCCGCCTCCGCCTCCGCCTCCACCTCCACCTCCACCTACATGCGACGGCAACCGGCCGGCTGGAGATCTCCTCCCTCTAACGCTCCTCCCCTTCCTCCAATCCTTCGAGACCTCGCCGCTGACCTTGCTCGCTGCCGATCTTCTCAGAGAACGTCTGCCTATCTCCGACTGCCTCATGTCCAACCCTATTATGGGTGATGGTGGCGGCTGCATCCAAGCCTGCAAGGACCTCAGCATCGCCCTCCTGCCACCAGGGGAGCAAGCTCGGCAGCCAACATGTTGTTCATCCCCAAGATCACCTTCAAGATGGGCATTCGCAACTGGTACGACTCACTGCTGTCGACCATCCCTAACCATCGATTCTGTTGCCGCCCATCTACTCGTCAGCCTCCTCCTCTCCTCTCCTACCTCCTCATCCACTGACCCTTCTCAGTTTTGTCCTCTACTGAGAAATAGCAGAAATAGAACACGGAATCGAAGTCTTGGTGGATTTGTTTGATTAGTCTGCCCTTCCCCGCCCACTTTCTGTCAGTAGCAGTTTGATCTATTGAGGAACAAGAGGTGCAAATTAGCCATGGTGATGTTGCATAAAGTCTAGCTTGATCTAGGTGGGTGAGAGATTTTATGGAACATTTGGGGAGTATAGTGTATTGTGGATTTTTAGCAAAGATGCTATACTGTAATCTAAAAGCGATAACAAACGAGCCCTCCCAAGTTTTTAAAATTATAGTGTTTTTGCCAAACACACTGATCAAATGTACTATAATTTTAAAACTTCTCATTTTCTTATAATTTTTTATCATAAAATTACATAAAAAGTTATAATACAATCAAACACCTCATTAATGTGTATCCTCTTGTGCACATCATTTTCTTCAAGCGAATCAAGCTTTTAACCAAATGTTGAACAACAAAAAATTTTAGGCGGAGTCATTTCCTTAACATAATTGAAGACAACATGATTTATTATGATGCTATGTTGTCAAGGTGCCGCCTAGGCGTCGCCTAGCCGCCTAGGCGCTTTTACAGCACCAAGGCGTTGGGGTGCCTTTCCAATAAGTGAAAAGGTGCCCAAGGTGCCCGTTAAGGCGCCCACGGCGCCCATATTTATGAAATCCAAGATTCTTGTCCCTCTCTTTTTGTATATATACATATATGTATATATATAAATTCATGCTAATACATATATATAGACATATTACATACATATATTTAGATTTATATATACAAACATGCATATATATGTATATGTATACATCTAAATATATATATCATGTATGTAAAATGTGTATGCATATATATATACAAATATGTATATATATATATACATATTACATACATACATTTATATATATTTGTGTATATATATGTATGTATATATTATATAGTTAGACATATACATATATTACATATATACATTTATACATAGATATATATGTATGTATGTATATATATGTGTAAATTTAAAAGTATATATATATATATATATATATATATATATATATATCATAAATTAAAATATTATATTATGAAGTTGACGTCTAGCCGAAGCCTAGGCGGGCTCTTAAGTGCTTAGGCGGTCCAGAACTCCAAGCACGCTTTGGTCGCCTTGCCGCCTTGACAACTATGCTATGATGTTAACCCTGTATACTCTGCACGTGCGTTAATTTGTAAAGTAGGTTGCAAGCCTTCCCTCCCGTGGATAGAAAAACCCTAGCCTAAGCTGCAGCTATGTGGGTGCAGCTGTCGGATACTGCCCTAAAGTGATCCAACGATTGGGATCACAATACAGTAAGCTCCTTCTTTTCTTGAGGAATGCTTGCTGACTGCAGTAACACCCTCCATTGTTGGATTACATTCAGATCATGTAAACATGCGAGATTTTTATTAAAATTTTTAATCATCTGATCAAATATCAAAACCGAGGTGGATTGTACTGCAGCGGAATGTAACAAGATTACTCTTTTTTCACAGTATTGATTGGAGGGCTAACATTTCAAACTTGGAAAAAAAATGTTATGCGGTGTTTGGTTGCATGATATTATGTTATATAGTTTCATGATAAAAAATTGTAAGAGAAAATTCATGATAATTTTTAAAATTGTAAGATATCTAATTATCGTGTTTGGCAAAAACACTATAATTTTAAAAAATCATTACGACATGTTTGGTAGCACTTTTAAATTAAATAGTATAATCTTAAAAATAATTAAAATCATAAAAAGATCATAAAAAATAAGAAAATAACATCACTAATTTTGAATAAAATAAAATAATACGAATGCTGCAATATTAATTCATTTATATAAAAACAAAAATAAAAAATACTAATGACCCAACCATGAGACTTCAAATTCTCTCTGAAGATTTGGGCAGCTATGGACCTTCAAGAAACAAGTCATTTGGGCACTTATGGACCTTCAAGAAACAACTCAACCATGAGAGCAAAATATTCTGCTGGTCTTCTAAAAGGAGTGTAAGAATTATCCATTCAATCTTCTCCTCTACAACCTTCTTATCAAGTGACTTACACCTATGTTGTAATCAATTGTTATCATCAATTAGTGGCTATAACCACACCTGTAACAACATTTGCCGTACAACCTTCTTATCAAGTGACTTACACCTATGTTGTAATCAATTGTTATCATCAATTAGTGGCCATAACCACACCTGTAACAACATTTGCCACGTATCTTTCGATGTAAGCATCTCTCCTCTTCCTATGTTTGTCTAGAGGTCAACTAATTGGGTGATGAGACACAACTAGTAGCTTTGATGTACTGCAGCCATCTCATCTTAGCCAACTCAGATCATTGCAAACTCACCTGGTATATGTCAGTCAGCCATAATTTGAATTAGCCGAAGGAGATTGTCTGCCTCCACAGCAATCTGATGCACTGCAACATTTCTTTCAAAGTTTTTTCAGCAAACCATGTTTCAGTTGCTTGTCTGAACAGCAGCAGTAATGAATTTCTAGGCAGCTCTGGCATCTTGACGCATATGTTTATAGAACCGTTTATTAGAAGGTTATTTCTTGTAGAAGCTAGAACACCATGGATTTCATTTCTTGCCAGCATCTCGCCTCCTTGGTTTTAAGAATCGTAGTGATTATGCAACCTGGGCACACATCATTCTTGCATTATATAGACTATAGTGAAGTATTGATTATAGAAAAAATATAAACAAATAATTTGTTGGTGCAATTAAATGTGTTCAAGTCTGCAATCAACCAACATGCCATCAGGACCTATGAATGAATGTAGTTTTATCATTGTTCTTACATTATGGAGAAGCTAATAGCACATAGGTGCCATTCATATAGCTTTGGAATATGTAATCTATCTGTGGCAATTTTACAAACAAGTGATGTACACTTGAATATACTCGGGGATATGATGAGTGGGTCGATGTTGGTACTGATGGTATCAGTAAAGAAGCACTTGGCCGTGATGGACACTTGCCATTTCTTTCCCCTAGCTGATCTCTGCTTATGGTAATTTCACAAACATGTGGTGTGCTAATTATAGCAATGGTCATCCTGGCACGCTGGCGGCGAGAAAATAGTAGAAGCCAACATGGTTGGCACCTCTGTAGATCCAATAATGGCAATGGTGGTTTGATGGCAGAGCTAACAATCCATTCAACAGCATGTAACTTGGAAAGGAATATAGGCAGTATTGTAGAAGGCAATCTTGTCGCCGTGGAAGTTGAACATGCGAGCAATGACCTACCTTGAGCTCGTTGCCCTTGCCCACGCCAGCCAATCCAATACAAAACCCTTAAACCTAGAGCAACATCTTATGCAGGGGGAGAAAGCTCTTGCGTGGGGGAACAGTGGCGCTTGCAAGAATTTTATCCAGTGGGTTCACCGAGATTAAATATTGTGGGCCAAATTGAAGGGGGCAGGTAGCAATGCAAAATGGTCGAATACGGTGCGGATCTAAGGTAGATCTATGACCGTATCCGTTAAGTTATCAGTTTAAAAGTATTATCCGTTAACGATCTTATAAGTTAATAATTAGTCGGATAATTGAATCTTAGTGTACCGTATGTATATGTGGTAAAAAAAAAGTATATTTATTATCTTATCCACTATGAATGTCGATTTGAAAAGATAATTCGTTAATTGACCTATAAATTAATGATCGATTGAATACTCAGATTATCGATCAAATAAAATTTGCATTGTTAGGACAGCAATGATGTTCACTTAGACTGAACAATTTATTTGAAGGATACGGGCGGGTAGCGGGATTGGACGGCCGGGCTAAGGTCTAATGAGGTCCTGCGAGTGGGTCAGTGGGGTCCTAGATCACCTTGGCCTAAACTGGGTTGTAGAATTGTAAAAATCCAGTGGGATCTTGGGATCCCACTACCTGCATACTAGATCCGCCACTGTGCGGGAGAGGAGGGCGACTGTTTTGTTGGGGAAGGATGATGGCCATGCAGGAGAAGGAAGTTAAGGGGGAGGCCTATTGCATAGGAGGAGGGCATTGGTTGTGCGAGAGGAGGACGGCTGCAGCATGGGAGAGGAGGGCTGCTGTGCAGAGGGAGGTTGCGCCTATGCGGGGAACAAGAGGAAGGCAGCTGCTGCACCGAGAAGGAGGGCAGCTGTACGGTTAGGGGTGAAAAGAGGGGGAGCGATTCGGGGATGAGGGTCTCCGATACGTGATAGAAAAAAAAAGAAGTGGTCAGTACTTTTTTTTATCTTTTATCACGATTTCTAAAGGGATTACTTTATCAAAATATATCTTGAGAGTGCATACCAAACATCTCATTTTCTCTACAAAAATATATTTTTGTGAAAAAAAGACTCATTATAATGTAACCAAACCTCATCAGATTAGGAGACCACCCTAATTTGACTTTGGAAATGTGATCAAAGGTCATATGCCCGTAAAGAATTGCAGCAGTGCTGCACCCACGTGACCATAACCAGTATTACTCCAAATTTTAATGCTTAATCCGATCGATATAAAATTTATGGGAGTATTTAGATAAAAATTTAGAGAAATATTTGCTACAATAATTCAGGAAATTGCAGCTGCAATCACCATACGACCGGTGGATCATCAGATGGAGGTACAATACACTTTAAAAAACGTACACCATCCAATCTGTCAATTGCATCAAGCATTTCTGAAAAACACTGCCCATGATTCACAGTCGGTCTATCGTGTATGGTCTAAGTATCTGCTGACCCAATCTGACTCATTTCTGCCTTAATAAATACACGGTTATGTTAAATATCTGCCTAAACTGAGAGCCGACCCAAACGAATTGAGTGGTGGCTTGAGTAAAAATTCCTTCTCAACTCTAATCCCACTTAAACCGTGAAAAGCTGGGCTCAACCCAACCAAAATTTCAGATTAACCCGACGGATTTGAGTTAGTCCATCTAAACTTGCAACCGCATGTAAAAGGAAAGACCTCAAATGAGGTGGAATGATGTGCACTGTGCATACATCTATTGGCATGCTAGTCTTGCAAGGTGTTGCAATTTGGGCAGTGATAGTTCAATGCTTTTCGGCTACTGTATAATCTCGCATTACCTGTGATGGGTCAAAATCTCGTCTACCACGATTAGGAGTTTTTCACTGCATATTGAAGGGTGGAGGACAACAGACCTGCAAAAGACAATACCGTCAAAGGGCCTCCGACGATAAATCGGAGGATCCCCTTCCAATACCTAAGTCAAAAGACTAGAGAAGGAAGGCACAAGTAGGAGTTGCTCGGATTCATAACAGCATACCTCGACAGATTGGACCATGGGTACTTAGATAGCAATTCAGGACCTTACCGGTGGCTGATTCTGATCAAGAAAGATAATTCCTTGTGGGATCTCCCTATCAAGTTCGCAATGGGAAATGTTCTTATTAAGAGAAAGAGTTTGTACCGTAGCAGATTCTTTTGATATTCTCACAACGGCATCCAGGTCGTGATTGGATTCTCCCATTATGATCGAGGTTTTCCTATTGTATGAGATTCGATCTTCCTAGGATCCTTTTGGCCTTAGGATGGCGTAGGTCAATATCGTTATTTCAACCCGCCCCTAGTTAGAGGACCCTATAGAAGCTCTAATCTGTATAGACCTCGGCAGGATGAGAATCTAGATGGAGCAAGCCTCCTACCGAGCAGATTTGGGCTAGAGTTTAGCTGTAACTGGTCCCTTCAAAGGCTTCTAGAGCATTTAGGGAATTGTGATGGGTTGTCCTTGAATATCCTGGCCATCGGCGTTGGGCGGGCCCATGCACTTTTTGAGCCGGACAAAATTCTTCTCCCCCGGCCTGATTAGTGTATTTTAGGATTGTAAGTGGATCCGATTAATCTGCCTCCAATCTATGAAATCTGATCTAATTCATAAAATTATGGATCAGGTTAGTGAGTGGGTTAAAAGTCTTCATTCGCAACTTTTGTGGATCAGGTTATGGATTGATCTCAAATTAATTCATCCTAATCCATTTTGATCCGTACATTCTTATAGATTGGATTAGATCTTTCAGATTACAAATCCGGAGGTATCCACATATATCTACTCCAATCTATATTTGTGAAAAAATTATGTTTAAATTATTTAATATTATCTTCAGTATCATGAGGATCACTTGATCAATATTATCATGATGCATAAATAGCTCATATGGAATGAATGTGAGTTGGTTATAAATTTAGAATAAATTTGGAATGGTTGCAAATGTGAGTTGGTTATAAATTTAGAATAATTTGGAATTGTTGCAACCTTTTAACTACTTTACAAATTTTGATAGAAGAGTTTATTGTAGTGTGGGTTAACCAAAGACCTAAGATTTTATGTGTAACCTAGTTCTTTGTGTGGAAATATATATATAGGTTGGTATAATATATGTATGTTATAATACATAAATTTTAGTCATCAAAATATTAATTTTTGATATTCTATGATCCGTGCTTCAAACCACACTAGCTCTGATTCGTGGAAAAGTAGGTCGTATGTAGATCATAATATCTCTCGCTCCAATATGTGCCACTCATAGATAAGAAACAATTAAATATAACCTCGGAAAAACCTATATGAAACATCCACTCCGACCCATTCAACTGTAAAATATTCTACTGGCATTATAGCCTTTTTAGCCACTAAAATTGAACTACTCCTTATGGGCTACTTTGATCTATGAATAAGTTTAGAATTTGATGACTCAATCGAGTTACTCTTATTCATTTTGGTTATCAAAAATTGTGAATTATTTTATTTTAATTAAGTTAACCATTGATGACACTTATTTTTATATATTTTTACTTATCTTATCTTATCTTTTCATCTCAAGCTCCATTATTCAAAGCACATATGCATTCCATAAATCAAGGTCCTGAGCATAAGAGTGGAATTACTACCAAGTACAACACCTTATGTAAGGCGTCTTATGCATTTGGATTGCAACACATGTAAGATTGGCTTAACGATAATTTGGTATATTCTAAAATATATTATAAAACATTATAAACAACTGTTATAACAGCATTTTCCTTATGTTTGGATTACTATAAATCATTTTACATTTCTTTTTTGTACCTTTGAAGTGTTGCAAATTGTCACATTTCAAGACCGAATGACCCTAAAATTCTCATTGTAGTTGATTCTGGTTTGTGGTCCAAAATTATCATAAAATCAAAACTCATAATTTCAAAATCAGTGGTTTTAGATGACTTTATTTTCACTGAGTTTAAAATTACTAATTTTAAAACTGAAATCTTATGACACTTTGTGGTGCACCAAATGAGCCTTTAGATTGCAATAAACCCTGTCCAAACCATAGCCTCGAGCATGACTTATGTTGAGCTTTAGAATCGAACCTCTTATCCCCTGCACTATTGCATAGTGGAGACCCCATTAGAGTGGAGATCCTTAGGTTCTAACCTGTGTGGGGTTTGTGCCGTGCTTTGTCTGTTTGCCTTTGGGTAGTGGGATCTTCACCCACTACGGGTGTGGTCATGGAAGGGCTTGATCCATACTTGTTTGTTCTTGTACACAAGACAAACAGGAAAAAAAAAAAAAAAAAGAGTCCAACCTCTCAACCTATGCTAAATCTTCCATGCATTTTTCTAACCCAACTTGAGTCTAAATTGAGCTAAAGCATGTTAATTAGTTGATACAATTCCAACCCAATTATATTCATTAGAAAGTTTGTCTAATTTATGTGTTCTAACAAAACTTTTAAATTTTGGTAAAGATTAAGTTCACTTAGAAGGCAAAAGCTGACTTGATGAGGATTTAGATTAAATTCATGCTTAAATTTAAACCTAACAGAGGAAATTGAATTAGCTGGCCTCCATTGTTGAAATTTTATTATGTGCACTTGGCACTTTCACCCAGTAGGATGATGCGGCAATGATATGGCAAACCCATGGTAGGAGCTACTTACTGGACAATCTATGCCAAGGAATTTTATCTTATTAGTTTATAGTCCATGTAGACATAAGGCCATGTTTAGTGTCTAAAGAATTTTAGGTTGATTACCTTGGAATAAATCTTGCCCATCTATAAGTTGCAACATATTTGGTAGAGAGAAAAAGGAGAAAATAAATTGTTTCTTACCTTTAACTTCAAAATTGAGGATAAGAGGAATTAGTTCATCCCCTTTCATTCCCTCAAATCTTTGATTTTAGGTGAATCTTAATCAATATGAAATAAGTTATAGGGTGGCTCGTCTTATCCTAATCTTATTTCCATATTAAATATGACCCGAGAGTCGATGCATATTTTTCGGAGGTATGTCAGAAGGTCTAATATACAAGTTTATGCCTTTTACAACTCTAGTAACATCTTGTAAATAAAATTGAATTAATTATTTGTAGACTATAAAATACAGCATGATAAAACCTAATAAATTAAGGATCCATCCGGTACAACATAAAATCTATTACATGCACAATTATTTTGAGAAAACTTAATCATAATATGGATGCCAATATCCCAATTTGAAGATAAACAGTGGATGTGTTTTCAGTTATGTAAAGTTTTTGAATAATCAAGCATTCATTATAATCAACTTTTTTTTGGAAAAAAATGTACATGTAACAAACTTTATGCTATACAAAATACACCCCCAAATGTGAGCACACCCAGTGAGAAGTTTGTTTGATTTTCTCTAGTGGATAGGTTACTAAGGTGTCAAACAATCTCTTCACTTATGGTGTAATGGCTTTCCCATAAAAAAATGGTTGAAAGGAGTAACAGTCGTCTTTAGGATGCTTATATGTGACACCCCTCTGACCCGGTTTGGACTTGTTGATTAACTCTAAATTGACGGATGCCTGCCAAAGTGGGAACAACCCAAACATCTATGAATAGTCAGCACACGAGCATCCATACATCATAATACAAATGAAACAACCATCATTGCCACGAGATAAATTCGCTAATCAAATAACTATGCTGAAATAATAATAACAAAGTATGTTACCAAGATCATTACTATCAAAATAAAATTTACATCTTAGAGACTAAAATTAACAAATTTATTACATCAATTTCTAAATCTAGAATAAACATAAACCTACATCTGTTCGGCGAATCTTGAACTCGAGCTCTAAGCCTCCTAATCCTCCTCAAGCTCAGCCTCAAGGTCAACCTCTCCTGAAAGTGTTATTTGGTAAGGGTGAGTCCCATTCGACTTAGCAAGTAGGGCTAGCAATGAGCCGAGCTGCTTGCGAGCGGCTCGACTCGGCTCGAGTTGAGCTCGATTAGTTTGCCTAAATGAGCCACGCCTATGTCAAAGAGATAGCTCGTTTGACTAAATGAGCTGAGCCCAAGTTCGGCCAAGCTCGACTCGGTGAGCTTGCGAGCCGGCTCGTATAAGAACATATTATTATTTGAAACCCAACTCGTTTTCACTGAGTGACTCCGTCCATAGAAATGATCGAATGTTTTGGGAATACACGAGAAGCTTATATGGCATGGTATTTTTTTTTGAATAGGCGATATAGGACTAAACAGTGATAACCAGACCAAGCCCCTGTGCAGGCATGTATGCCCGCTTGGGATGCTCAGGGGATTTTTAGTCCCACATCGGCCAGCACCTTTTCACACTCCCCATGTTGCTCTATAAAGGGGACCGACCCCTTGTTCACTTGTTTTCATGTTTTGGGGTTAACCTAAGACCTTTGGGCCGTCCAAATTAACATGGCTCTTCAATGTGTCGATTTAGGGCTTATGTAGTTTAATGGGATCTTAAAGTTGAAATAGTTGGGCCTACAAAATTAAATTGGCCAAATTCAAACGAGCCGGGTTTGGGCTCGGCAGGAGTTCGACTTTTTTGGTTTGAACCCGAACTCAAGCTTGGCTTTGGGCTTGAATAGGAGCTCGGGCTCGACTCGAGGTCGAAATTTTTTTTGTTGAGTTGAGCTCAAGCTCACCAAAGCTCGGCTCGACTGGGCTCACTACTAGCCCTATCAGCAAGTTCATAATCCACAAATCTCACAATTTTGCATACATCTTATAAGTAAAAGAAAAGTATGATAAACAACTATTCATAATGATCATTTATATCATATATACATATTATGTTGTTAAACATGTTCTTCATCATCTAGTCATAACATGTGCATCCAATTTTGCATAATTTTTAACCAAAATCTTAGTCATGATGTAAGGATTGATGTTTCGGATCCGGTTATCCGGTCAGTTTCGGTGTCGGACCCCCTTGGTTTGGACTCTTGTGGGGCTGGGGCCAAGTTCGATGCGGTTTAAACGGCGTCTGGTTAGGGGGACGCTTTTTAGAATGTGCCACGTGGGCGGGCGTTGGGGCGCAAGAGTACGACCCCGATCTTATCGTTTGAATAACGTTTTGCATGGACGACGCCATTTAAAATACGGCCATAATCTGTTAGTATACGACTCCATCTTGTCATCTGATTGGCGTCGGTCTTAGACGACGCATTTTAGACAGTTTCGGTTAACATTTCAAAGCCCTCCTTCCTTTTTCTCATTCTCTCCACTCCTCTCTCTCCTCCTCCTTCTCTCCAAACCTTTGACGCCTCCTTCCCCTTCTCCTTCCTTTCCTCTCCCCATTCCTCCTCTTCTTCCACTCCATCAATCTCCTAACTTCCACCACTACCACCACCATCTCCTCCGCTGCGCATTTCTCTCAGGACGGCGGCCGACGTCTTGGTGGAATAACAACGTTAACGGCGGTACCGGCGGCGGTGTGTGGCATGGCGGTTCGGCAGCTTGGAGTTAGGAAGAGTTTAAGTAACCGGTAGGGTGATGATCCTCGCGGTATTTTGTTTAAAAATATGATTTTTCCGCTTTAAAGCATGCAATGTGTGTGAATGCTCTTGGCGTAGAAAGCATGCTTTAAGGGATTCGTTATGAAATAATTAAGTTTCTTCCCTACTTTCTCCATTTTTTTGACGTTTTCGCACGATTTTGGGAAGAAATCTCACTTTGTGATTCAGGAGAGGCCCGGGGGGGGGGGGGGACCTGTTTGAGAGTGCTAAATGGTGTCTTGCGACAACGACGCCATTTTAAATGGCGGCTGCCACTAGAGACGCGATTTAGCCCAACTTGTTCCGAGGCTAGATTCTGTCTTTTGTTTTTAATAGCGTTTGGGGACAGCAACGCCTTTTTATTTAACGTCTGCCAGGGGCGATGCGATTTAGGCCATCTCCCGAGGTCAATTTTCTTGTGAACCAGTTTAGGGGTCTTGAATGACGTCGGCCACGGGTGACGCGATTCAAAACAGAACCCCATTAATTCATGTAATTAACATATGTTTACATTATTAGATAGTTTGATTAAATGCATGCTTGAAAACGTACTTCGAGGACGAGAATTTCTATGTGATGGGATCGCACTGTGTTGTGTTTTGTGCGATCGTGGATCTAGAGTGACAATTGTTAGCACTTAGGCATCCTGTGTCGGTGTGGGAGTAACACGGTGCCGGTGTGGGAGTGGTGGGGTGATGCTTAGAGAGAGGGTCACTTGGTGTACCCTGAAGTATAGCTAGTGCCGATGTGAGAGTGGTACACTCGGAGTGTCACTCGTACTGGGGGAAGCAGAACCACCTAGAGCTAGACAAGCGGAGTAGCCAACGTGTTATCCAAGGAGTTGCGATTTGGTCCCAGCGGGTCGGTATTTTCTGTGTTCGGTTGCGTGGTTTGTGTATTTAGCCGAGACGCTGGTTGTGGATTTCGTGGTGGAGTGGTTTCAGAGTTGTGCATGATGTATTTACAAATACATGTGTTTCATATCGGAATTTGGGAATCTTTGGGAGTTATAATTACTGCTTTACTTATTTAATTGCCTATATTTGAGTTGTTGCACTTGTGGGTGCGTGAGTGTGTGGTGGGGATCGGATGATCCCTACTGAGTCCATTTCGATGAGACTCACCCCTGTGGTTTTCAAGTGATGGTCCAGGCATGCGTAGCATGAAGAGTTTTGTCTCGGGTTGTGCACCAACAACTACTATTCCGGGGTATGCCCCGATATTGTTGTTATTTTCTTTTCATGCATGTACGCTAATTATTTCTTTTCTGTTGGAATATGTAATTATTTGCTGTGTTGAATCGAATTGTAATAATTTTTAATTCATACATTTTTTTTACAATTCGATGTGATGTAGAATGTTTAACTTGGTTTATCATTTACTTTTCAGATTTATTGAGATCCTGATTTGACTCTAAATTTTAATGATTCGGTATCCATTTAGTAATCGGATCCCCGATTATAGGGTGGCGGGTCGTTACACATGATCTTTAACTTATGACTTACTTTATAACATAATTCATCTTAAACATGATTCATGCATATAATCATCTTATCACTTCATAGCATAGCACAAGCAATTAAACCATGATATAGAGGCATCATAACATCATCATCTTCTTTTTTACTCAGTGCTAAGCCAAAATCTACTAAGTCTTTGATTGCTTAGTCGATGGACTTTCTCAGATCCCACCTAGTCAATATGCAAGCACACTACTAGGATTTTAACCCATTGCCCTCAGACTTCATACATACATCCTCATAGTCATTAACCAAGTAGATATAAAAGGCTAGAGATGACTCCCACAGGTTCAAGAAGTGGCTCCCACCACGTAGTACTTTGGCCCATAAGAGATAACACTTTGTCCTATGTGATACTTAAGCATGCACTGTCGGGGGTGCATCCATCCTTGTAACATCTTATTACATGCATGTATCATTATATTGTGTAGTGGCATACATAACAATGCACAAACATAACATACATCATACAAAATTTCATGAATTAACAGGTTCTGCTAGATTCCTATTTAACCCTTTGAAATGCGTTATGTACAGTGGATGTCTCTTATGAAACACATCCCATTATCAAGATGTCTTATAAATTGTTAGACCAGGTTCTAGTAAAATCCCAAATTAAGTGAAAAACCTTGATTAGTTTTAAAAAACAGATGATATTAACACGTTGTTAACAGGTTGAACACGATTAATAGGCAAATCAAGGGGTTATGCCTTTAGAATTAATGGAATAATTTTTAGAATTTACATGAATTAATCAAGAATTAATTAAACTGATCAGAACATATTGAAACGTGCCAACCAACCTGAATGTGTATTGTAATACGCATCTTTTGAGGTTGACGCTTCTCAACCCAGTATCACAGGTTTGCATATTGTCGCATGATTTCAAACTAAAATGATATCGAAGCATATTCTTAACCATCCAACATTGTTTACAACATATCAAAGAGCTACATACTCATAGTCAATAAGAAAATAGTTTTCAAAATATGTTTTCTATACAAAATATCCATGAAAAAAGAGATTAGTCATCACTTGCCTTGACCAAGAACAAAAGGGAACCGATGAAGTGCGCCTAGCCAAGGCAGTCTCTACCCCTCTAGCATGCCCTCAACCTCTTGGAAAGCTTCCTATGAAGTCCTCTATAAGCCATGCACAAGAACCCTCTAACTCTTACCAAAACCCTCAGAATCCTCTCTCAATCTCTCTATGGGCGAGGGGATGCACTAAAGAGGATCTTGGGGTCAAAGAGAACTATATATACACTACTAGGATAGAGTTCCATGCAGAAGAAAACTCCCTATAGAAGGAAACAACCAAATTTTGCCGAAATAGGGTTACTGGGTTAAAACAAGTCTGCCTGAAAAGACGTCTTCTAAGCTTCCTAGTTAAGTTACGATTAGGCCACCAATCTTCTAAAATGCGTCCACCATGGATGACATCTCTTAGGGGCCTAGGGTCTATTTCTAACCTGCCCTAGGTCTACTAATCGGCTGCTAATGTCCTAGATGTTACATTATAACCTTAGTGCATGGGAGAAGGTAACTTTTGCAAGAAATACTTCGTTACATCAGAGTTAGTGCAGCATTGACCGCGATGACACGTGCCCAGGCATGGACGACGTCCAAATCAGGCACCCCTTTTCTTTTTGATTGTTTTTAGGTTTCCTTTTTTTTAATTTTCTAGACCATCCGAACAAAGATTAGACAATATGGACGGGTGAGCTAGGGTGTGCCTCGATCTGGCCATTTTTCTTTTGAAAAAAAAAATGCACACCCCTAGTTACTGTTCGATCAAAATTAGATTAGATGGTAGTTGAAGAGGCATTACGATCCATGTGGATTACAATCCCACCTCAATGTAGCAAGTATTTCTCAACTTTTGTAGCCTTCAATCCTCCGGTTTCCCCTTCCCTCCTACCATGCCTGTGCCCCACCAAGTGAAGATCGAGCAATGGGCATAAGCTATTTCTTCTGTAAAAAAACAAAGATTGGATGGCGAATGCTAACTATTAAAGATTAGATGACCTTTTTTTTTAAAAAAGAAAATTTTATTGAGAACGGGGACCATTCAAACTCGGTGTTTGTACTATCTGATCTTTGATCAAACAATTGTTTTAAAAAGATGAAGAAATGGGGGATGGAAAAGGAACCAACTATTCTTTCTTTAGGCGCGTCAAGCATAGGTGGTACCTAAGGATTAAGGACTATCAAGAGTTTTCTCCTCTCATTCATAGAGGTGATTCACAATGTTATGTTTAATTGAAATGATATATCCCTCTCACCTTGGCAAATAGTATAAATATGGGTAATTCCAAAAAGAAGGAGAAAAGATAAAAGCAACAACATGGAGAATGATAAGCAACTCTATAATTTGGAGGTTCACTAATTTCTGTAAAATATTTAGACTACAATATTATTTTCTTTTTATTTTTTAGGGTTATATGTTCTAGAGTAAAATCCTTAAAACTTTCTCTCACCACATTATAGAAGACCTCCTCCCCATTGCATTTTGTAGTTGTGACTAGATTTGGCTGTCCAATTGACACAAGTCACACAACAACATTACATTGAAAATATTCATGTAGATGGAACTAGGTTTGCTGCTCCATTCGACATGCTATCAACATTGATATATTTAAGAATCAAAGTATCATTTGGTCTTGACAGGTGGCAATTCGGTACGGCCCAAATAACCAGCAGATCAGCCCATCTGATGGAGCCTCTAGGCCCATATTTGCTTCCTCCCCCCTCCGGGGAAAAACCAAAAGCAGCTGGTTGGCATTGTCCTGTACCAATCCGACTAGGATCTATCTCCTTAGCGGAGCCCTAAGTCGGCCATGCCGTGTAAGGAAAGAATCCCTTTTGCATCTAAACTTCCCTCAAGATGATCCTCTTTTCCTGATAAGGGTAGGACTTACTGAAATCTCTGGGGGTCTACTCTCCGGATCAGACTAGGAACTTCGGAAGGGCTCCCTACCTGACTACTATATAAGGCCCCATACCCCTGCGGGCACAAGTATACTCTCTAGCGCCCAAGCTTATGCAGCTTTCCCTTCTACTTCCCCAGCTTTTTGACTTAGGCATCAGAGGGGGTGACCGAGGGCTCCTCTAACGGTTTTCTATTTTGCAGGGACTACCCCATGACGTCCCTTTGATCAGAGATGGAAGGACCTAATCGTGGTGGACGAAATTTGGGTCCATCAACTTTTGACGCCGTTTATGAGAATCGACTGTAAAAGAGCCATGGTTAAAAAAAATTACGGTAGTCCAGCTAGGGAAGATACAACTCGCACGATTCAGGCAATGATAGTACCAGATCGACCCGTGGAAACAGCGGGAAGAGGAAACATGGCTATGCTTTCAGAGTCCAGTTCTCTGCCTGGGAGAGTGAAGGACGGTCCTCCAACGACCGGTGGATAATAACCTTCTCAAATGAGGATCTCCAAGGTATAGCCCTTCCTCATAACGATGAATTAGTAATAGAAGCTGGCATTGTAGGACAACGGGTAAGGAAGGTCCTGATCAACATCAAGAGTCCCATGAGTATTCTCTTCTTCGACAACTTCTAGCCGCTCAACCGAGTGAATACATAGGGGAAGAGCAACCGGTCGATCGAGAGCCATGCCATCCTCTCGGTGACAATAGGCGCCCCTCCCTTGACGTCTACTCGAACGATCACATTTGAGATAACGACGCCTCTTCACCGTATGATGTGGTCCTGGGGAGAGGATCGCTGGGATAATTCGGGGCCGTCCCATCTAGTCTGCATCAGAAGCTCAAGTTTTCGACCGAGATAGGGGTCAGAGAAGTTCGCGGGATCCAAAACATCTTAAGGCAAGCGTATTTGGTTGTAGGTCAAGCATGGAAGACTATCGAGCCCCCTCACGAGATATCGGACAGGTCAAGGGAGACAGTTGAACCGTTCGAAGAGATGACCACTGTGAAGGTCGGCCCTGTTGATGATCAAGAGCTTAGGGTGTGAGCTATTCTGACCCAATAGAAAAATGAAGAATACCGAAAATTCTTGGCCTATCACCTAAACATATTCGCCTGGGCGGACACCCTCCTTCCAGGAGTATGCGAGCACATCGCCTTGCACTCGCTTAACCTCGATCTTGGGTTTCCATCGATCCAGTAGAGGAAGCGTCATTTTATTGTAGATCGACAAGATGCCATTAGAGAAAACAAGTAACTTCTCTACTAAATGCATGAGTAATTTGGGACGCTCGCTACCCGATATGGGTAGTCAATGTCGTTTTGGTAAAGAAGGCCCCTAAAAAGTGGCACATGTGTATCGACTTCACTGACCTCAACAAAGCCACCTCCAAAGATTGCTTTCCTCTACTGAATGTCGACCAATTGATCAACGCCACCGTCGGCCATGAGCAACTCAGGTTTCTTGACGCCTTTTCGGGGTACCACTAGATTCGAATGAACCCCGCTGATAAGGAACATACCGCCTTCGTCACCGACATGGGGTTATATTGTTATACCCGGATGCTGTTCGGATTAAAAAATGCCAGCACAACATAACAAAGGCTTGTCAATACAATGTTCGACCGGTAGATAAGGAGGAACATGGAAGTCTATGTGGGTGACACGGTGGTGAAATCTCGACATACTGGCGATCATTTCGAAGACCTTCTAGAGACGTTCGACACCTTGAGGCGATACAACATGAAATTTAATCCCTCCAAGTGCACCTTTGGGGTAACCGCATGAAAATTTCTGGGTTTCTTAGTGACCCACCGAGGAATTGAAGCCAACCCCGACAAAATCAGTGCGGTATTATCCATGGAGCAACGGACTCGGCTAAACGATGTCCAGAGATTGATGGGCACCTAGTAGTCCCTAATCGTTCCCTCTCAAGGGCCACCGAGTAGTGCCTCCCTTTCTTCAAGTTATTGGGGTTTAAATATAACCCACATGATGCCCAGAGGTGTGTCAACTAGACGCTAGAATGCCAACAAGCATTCCAAGAGCTAAAGGAGTACTTAACAACCCCACCGATCCTCTTAAAGCCACATCCGGGTGAGTCATTTTCCCTTTACCTTTCTATAACTCTTTACACTGTTACCTCAGTGTTGGTTAGGGAAGACGGGGGGATTCAAAGACCGTCTATTATGTGAATCGGGTCCTTCAAGGAGCCGAACAACGCTATTCAACTATATATTTTCAGGCCAATTTGAACGAAGTCATCACTGACGGCCCCTTACGGCAACTCCTCCAATGACCAGATGCTTCAGGACATATGATAAAGTGGGCAGTCGAGCTCTCAGAGTTTGACATTTCGTACCGACCCTAGATAGCCAAAAAAGCACAGGCCCTGGCTAATTTTTTGGCCGAATGCACCCTCCTAGCACAAGAACAGGTGGTCGGGATAGGACCCGGACTCGTATGGTTAATATAATATCTTTGCCGAGCCTCGCCTTGCAGAGAAAGAGCTCCCTACTCGAAGTTGGGATAAAACTCAGTCGGTCTACTACCTCTGTCGAGCCTCGCTTCGCAGAGAAGGGGCTCCCCACCCAAAGTGGGGATAAAACTCGATTGGTCTATTACCTCTACCGAGCATCGCCTCGTAGAGAAGGGGTTCTTTATCCAAAGATGGGATAAAACTTAGTCAGCCTACTACCTCTACCGAGCCTCGCCTTATAGAAAAGGGGCTCCCCACTCGAAGATGGGATTAGACTCGATCAGTCTACTACTCCTGCCGAGCCTCACCTCACAGAGAAGGGGCTCCCCACTCGAAGATGATATAAAACTCAGTCAGTCTACTATCTCTGCCAAACCTCGCTTCGCAGAGAAGTGGCTCCTTACTCGAAGATGGAATAAAACTCAGACATTCTTTTACCTTTGCCAAGTCTCGCCTCGGAGAGAACGAACTCCCCACCTGAAGATGGGACTTATGCCGACTAGTGAACCTCGTGACGAAAAGAAGAAGTCCTCCCATGGGCGAGAGGGCCTGAGGCTGAGTGCCAGTGCATGACGTCCCGGGCTTTGAATTGAACGAAGCTACGTACACCTAGGGAACAATAGCAGGGCTTGAAATACGTGGCGAAACATGTTGACCATCAAACCCAGATGGTGTAAGTCCCGGATCAGTGTGGCAAACCTTAGAATTACTTGCCAGAAGTTCGGCATCACCTGAGCGGGAGCGATCCTGAAGAACTACAGCAGCTGGATGACGAAAGCCAGCACTATTAGCCAGAAGCCAGCCTCAAACATGCCGGAGTACACCATGAACACCCCTGGCCTCTCTGAGAAGAGGCGAACTTGGGTGATGACAACACAAGGCGATACTCACCCAGGATGCGGTAGAGCTCCCGGAGCTCAGTAAAAGGTCGACTGTCATGCGCGAAGGGCCCATGGCATTGTGGTCATCTGTCACCTTCCCGACATAGTCCATGGTGCCGTCTTCAAAGGTGGGTCCTCTGGTTCGTATGTTCGAGGGGTTTTAAAGTCTCGCGTCGAAGACGAAGCATTGCTTGTCATTAAGGCGGACGAGACTATTGCACGATTTCTCAGAGCCATTATCTGGAAAAGAAGAAGGATGACCGCCAAAGGATATTAAGTCAGAAAGCATCTTTCCAAAGGTCTCTTTGTTCTTCGCCATTTGAATATGGCAAAGAGCGAGGGGGCCAAGTGATAGGTGACAATTTGGCACAACCCAAATAACTAGCAAATTAGCCCATTTGACGGAGCCCCCACCCCATATTTGCTTCCTTCCCCTCCGAGAGAAAACCTAAAAGCAACTGGGTGGCATTGTCCTGTATCGATTCGATTAGGATCCATCTCCTTAGCGTAGCCCTAAGTCGGCCATACCGTATAAGGGAAGAATCCCTCTCACATCCAAACTTCCCTCAGGATGATCCTCCTTTTCTGATAAGGGTAGGACTTACTGAAATCTCCGGAGGTCTACTCCCCTCGATCGGACTAGGAATTGTCCCTTGGAAGGGCTCCCTACCTAGCTGCTATATAAGGCCTTATAGCCCTACGGGCACAGGTATGCTCTCTGGCGCCTAAGCTTCTATAGCTTTCCCTTCTGCTTCCCCAACCTTCTGACTTAGGCATTAGAGGGGGCTCCTCTAATGGTGTTCTATTTTGCAAGGACTATCCCGCGACGTCTCGGACAAAGAACTGGACTCCGGAAGTATAGGCGTGTTTCCTCATCCTGCTATTTCCACGGGTCGATCGGGTATTATCCTCACCTGAATCGTGTTAGTTGTATCTTCCCTGGTTGACCTGTTGGTAACTTTTTTCGATTATGGCTCTTTTACAGTCGATTCCCACAGACGGCGTCAAAAGATGATGGACTAAAATTTCGTCCACCACGATCAGGACCTTTTATCTCCGATCAGAGGGATGTCGTGGGGTAGTTCTTGCAAAATAGAACACTATTAGAGGAGCCCCCGACAGCGAATAGGGGAGCCCCCTCCAATGCCTAAGTCAAAAGGTTGGGAAAGCAGAAAGGAAAGCTGCATAAGCTTAGGCACCAGAGAGCATACTTGTGCCCGCAGGGGTATGGGACCTTATATAGTAGTCAGGTAGGGAGCCTTTCCGAGGGGAGGTTCCTAATCCAATCGGGCAAAGTAGACCCCCGGAGATTTTAGTAAGTCTTGGCCTTATCACGAAAGGAGGATCATCCCGAGGGAAGTTTAGATGCGAGAGGGATTTTTACCTTACACGACATGGCCGACTTAGGACTCCGCTAAGGAGATGGATCCTAATCGGATCGGTACAGGACAGTGCCAACCGGCTGCTTTTAAGTTTTCCCTCGAAGGGGGAAGAAGCAAATGTGGGCCTGAGGGCTCCGTCAAATGGGCTGATCTGCTGGTTATTTGGGTCGTGCCGAATTACCACCTATCAAACCTAAAGGTAACTGATGAAGGTCTAACTTGGTGCTTTGTTAATAAGATTTTTAACTCGTTCTTAGAAAAAGTTTACTCGATAAAATGTTGTAGTATATCTATAAATTTTTCTCAAGGATCGATGGTAGTTGATATTGCATTTTTTGATAGAGAGGTGGAGGCAAGTTGGGTAGATTACAACATTCAATGACTTTTTTTTATGAATGTAAGGTACAAAGAACTTACAAAAGCTGGCAAGGATATGGCCCCATGTATTTTACAAATCCACCTACAATATTTATAAGTGAAATCTTCTAATGCTAAACATCATATGTCAAAATATTTTAATCTTTAAAAATAAGTAAAAGTTCCCTCTAGACATTATACCTTATGCATTTAAATAATAGTTGGTTGGAGATTTAGCTAACAATAAGGGGTTAAAAAATATAAGCAGTAACCTGGTAAGGGTTACCTTGCAGGTACGAAAATTTGAAGGCATTTTTGATGCACAAAACATTCCTGAAAGAATATATGCAAGCTCATCGCATAATATTTATGGGACATTGATGTTTATAAATTAACAACTACGAGATGTTCATTTATGTGATGCCCTTTTCTTGATAGGGATAATTCATACTGACCATTCTTGTATGTTGAATTTCAAAAATGTCATGATTATTCATATAAAATCATGTTGATATGTATAATATTTTAAAATTGCCATAGCAATATCAAATAGTTCATTTATGTGATGCCTTTTTCTTGATAAGGATAATTTTATATTGACCACTCTTGTATGTTAGTATGCATAATATTTTAAAATTGCCATGGCAATAACATATTTGATATGTATAAATATTTCATACATGTCATCAAAATGACATACTTGATAGATATGTTACTTTGTAAAGATATATAAGATGATATGCAAATAAACATGTCATTTTGTTAAATTTAACATACAAGAGTGGTCAATATGAAATTCTCTCTTCATGATAATGTGGGCAAATATTATTTTGAGATAGCTTTATATTAATCACTCTTGTATGTTTAAGTTTCAAAAAGGCCGAGCTTTAATTCTTACATATTATCTTACACACTCTTAGGCTGCGTACTGTGTTTCAAAAATATAAAAGACTTGAAGTTTCTCTCACCCCTCCTCTATATTTTCACATCTTTCTTTTCAGACGTAGCAATGCATAAATCTCACATTATTACATACAATTTGCCATAATAGAATTATTTCACAACAAAACAAAATAAAACAAAAGACGTAAAGGTCTTCTCTCGTCGCTTCTAGAAACATCTTCCTCACTCCGGAGCACCCCCTTAAACCCTCCGTGGGGTTTTCCCCATTTTATTAAATACCAATCAGGTCCTCTCCCCCTTTTCCCCGGACCCTATCCGCAGGCCGCAGAGAGCAAGCAAGCGCCTTTCCGCCGCCTGCGCTCTCGTCTTCGAAGGCTCCATGGCGCCCGTGCTGAGCAGGAGCCTGGGCACCTCCCCCGCGGCCGCCCTCCTCTTCTCTTCCTACTCTTCTCCTCTGGCGACCGCCAGCAGCAGGGCCTCTTCCCTATGCTTGGGCACATCGCTTCCCTCCCGATCTTTCGCCAGGAAGAGCTTCTCCGCGCCGCAGTTGCGGTGGAGGCTGGAGAGGTGGGGGAGGAGCAGGGGGGCCGTCCGGTGCGAGGCCGCGGTGGCCGAGAAGGACGCCCCGGAAGAGGCTTCCGGCGAGAAGTTCGAGTACCAGGCCGAGGTAGGGAGCTGGTCTTGTTAACGTCGTCTGCGGCTTCTTCCATTCGTCTTACGAGTGTGGAGAGAAATGGGTGCATAGGTGTCCTTATATCATGTTCTGACATGCCATGTTCACTGTTGTAATGTGCAAAGTTGCCTCTTTTTTCTCCTTTCTATCAGTGAGGCAATTTTTTCTTGAATGAACGTATATGTTACTGTTATAATCAGTGAAATTCTGGTATCCTTTTTTTAATTGTTCTGACATGGCTTTCATGCTAATCTTTTTTGCCTCGGTTAAACTTGTATCTCTTGATCTGGGTCTGCTGTTATGCGTCTCTACAGTTGTCTGTGGGCTGGGATGCAGCTGGTGCTGAGTTAATTATTTATGCTGTACAATGGAGATTTTATACTTGTTGCTTTGTTCTACCTTTGTTTCCTTTGGTCAAGTTTGTTGGTTTCTGTTGAGGATAGGTCAATATTATAATATAATGGTATTGAGTCCTGGAATGTTGGGGTCGGATGATAAGAACTTTGGGGTGTTTCCCCTGGACAGGCATTTCAGCTTTTATTTGCCTGATTAAAAGATAACTTATTCATGCTTGTTTTCTAGTTTTGTGATCATTTCTTTTCTTCCTTTAAAATGTTTCAGGTTAGCCGCCTGCTGGATTTGATTGTGCACAGTTTGTACAGCCACAAGGAAGTGTTCCTGCGTGAGCTTGTGAGGTTGGTTTGATACCACTCTCTTTGGTTCCCATGCATTCTTTTATTGCGTATGGTATGTACAGTTTACATTTGATTTGTTACCAGTGGACTTGGTTAAGCCGTGAAATAAACTCTTTTGGGTTCTATTGGTATGGAGCGAGTATGGAAGCTGTCCAGATTTCTCCAGATTTTCGCTTACTTCATCTGTGTGTGTGTGTGCGTTTTTTTTTGGTTGGGGGGAGGGGGAACTTGGATAAAATAAATACCTCCTGTTTGGAAGTTGAAACTTGATGTTTCTTTTCTTTACTTTTTGCAATCAGATGATATAATGCAAATGCATCTTACTTGAATGCTAGGCTCAGTGACCAATGTTAGTAATATGAAGGAATATTTCAGTAAAGAAATGATGATCTCTCCTCATCTAAATGGAAGAATATAAGGCCCGCTTTCTCATAGTTATTCCTGACAGCTTTTTATTTCATTGTTGTCTGCAATTAGATTGTATAACATAACAATAATGCTTAAAGCTTGGCGGCCACTAGGAATGATGTTAGGGGGTTCTTTGTTTTAAGAATTGACAATGTCTTGGTTAAACTGCAGTTGAAGGACAATGTCTCGGTTAAACTTCAGTTGAAGGAAAATGTCTTGGTTAAACTTCAGTCGAAGGATATGACAATTATTTTTGATTTCTAAGAGTCATGATCATCCCCACTAATTATACAGTTACTCATTTAACATATTCAGGCATGAAAGCTGTCTGGAAGTATAGCTGTTGTGTGACAATTGGAGATGCCAAAATATGACTAGATTGTTCTTCATGAGCCCCATATTGCTTGCAGCATGACAAGTTGGTCTTCATGACTTTTATCTCGGAAATAGTACAACTTGCCAGAAATTGAGAGCCACTGCCTTGTAGACATTTTCCTTCTGTACTTTTCCTTTTTCCTCCCTCCCTTTGGGGAGGTGCTGGCATTGTTTGCCATTCACCTCAGACATTGGGGTGCATGTTGTTCTCTTTAGACTGGGAAATTGTGCATCAGAGGGGAAAAAAATTGACATTACTAATGTTAACTTCAATTTAGCCTTTTGCTGACTATTTGTTTTAGTTCTCTTCTAAAGGATTATGTAATATTAAGCTGACTGTTTTTTTTTTTTTTGTGCCTACAGTAATGCAAGTGATGCCCTGGATAAATTGAGATTTTTAGGTGTGACTGATTCTTCTCTTCTTGGTGATGCTGGCGAATTGGAAATACGAATCAAACCTGACCCGGAAAATGGGACCATTACTATCATGTAATTTATGCTGTCGTAAATCTCATAATTCTGTTCCTTCGCAGCCATAAGAGTACTTATTGAAAAATTAACTTGAATATACAGGGATACTGGTATAGGAATGACAAGGGAGGAACTGATTGATTGTCTCGGAACTATTGCTCAGAGCGGAACCTCTAAATTCCTAAAGGCTCTAAAGGTATCCACTGTTTTGCTGAAGTAGCTGGTAAACTATGTAGGCTTTCTATTCCTTCTTGACCTTGGGACATTCTTTCTAGATATTCATTACTAACTCTGGTAACCTTTTATAATAGGAAAACAAAGATGTTGGAGCAGACAATTCCTTGATTGGTCAGTTTGGTGTTGGATTCTATTCAGCTTTCCTTGTGGCAGACAGGGTATGTTACAATGTGTTTAAGAGTTTTGCTGTGAACAATTTTCTATTCTGAAATTTTTCTACATCTATTATAGTTGCTTCAGCAGATTCAGTTTTTCATTCATGTTATTTGTGAACTGGCTTTAGGTGGTTGTGTCAACTAAGAGTCCAAAATCTGATAAGCAATATGTTTGGGAGGCTGTTGCTGACAGCAGTTCATATGTGATAAGGGAAGAGACTGATCCTGAGAAACTTTTAAAGCGAGGGACACAAGTCACACTTTACTTGAGAGTACGATGACTTTGATTTCTGGGCAGATATGGATTTGGGTAGCTTGAACTGCCTTTTCACTTCTTGTTCACATTTGCAGCCAGATGATAAGTTTGAATTTGCGGAACCAACAAGGATCCAGGGCCTAGTTAAAAACTACTCGCAATTTGTTTCTTTCCCCATTTACACGTGGCAGGAGAAATCAAGGACAGTGGAGGTAAGAACAGAAGAGTATTTATTAAATCTCATATTAAATAAAATTCCAAGCATGGCTGTCTTGGAATTTCTATGAGCAAGGTTTGACCTTGTATAAGAAGATGATCATCTATTTTCTTTTTTCCCCCATCTTTTTATAACCCTCTATTTTCATTTAATTTCTATGTTTTTCATAATCTCACTTAGTATGCATGTATAGGTGGAAGAGGATGAAAAGCCAGAAGAAGGTGATGAAGCAAAGCCAGAGGTGGTACTCATGTGATGCCTAAACAGTGTTCTGATGGATTTTCTTTTATTTCCAATGATGTACATATATCTGAAACTCATATTTTTCTAAGCAGGGTGAGAAGAAGAAGAAAAAGAAGACTGTAACTGAAAAATATTGGGATTGGGAGTTGGCCAATGAGACAAAGCCTATATGGGTAAGTTTCTATTCCTCCATGCTCAATGTGATTTGGATGTTTGTTTAACAGGCCATAAATATCTAGGAATTCGAGTAAATGCATCATTCACATTTGTTTTTATTTTTAATTGAATGAACAAACCAGTAGTCAAATAAAAAAGTAGCTTTCTACGTTCGTGTAGTAATAAAAGTGCAAATATGGGAAGATGCATTTTCATGCTTGTTATGTACCAATGTCCACTCTGTGTCCAGCAGAAAAAAATCAGACAGTTTTCATGCATAAGTATTAGGTTCTTTTCAAAACGTTTGTATGTTGTGCTTGTTGCAAGTGATGGTTTTGCGCTCGAACATGGACTATTCCAGGCTTTCCAGTCAATCTTGAAATTTGCCCCAAGATTCAAGAAGTTGCTTTGGATAAGGCAACCATCCAGTTGATGATCATCAACTTTACATAACCTACAATAGAACATGAACCAGACAAAGTTGAGAACCCAAACAAAGTAAGCCTTAATAGTTTACAACTTTGAGCATGGACTAGATGATTGCCTGCGAAGTTGGGAACAAATAGTTTACAACTTTGCATGACTGGACGGTAGAATTTATGAAGATGGATGCGGATCATGTTAAAGAAAAGTTTACAACTTTGGATGACTTACAATAGTGTGCAATGGCTTTTGAAACTTTTTACAACTTTATCTGGGTTCTCAAGTTTCTAGTTAGCAAAAACCTTCGTAGTATGCAGTACAAATGAGTGGATATTTGGTTAATCATATGTTATTAGGTCTGAATCCTAATCCTAAATGTAAAGTGAACATGGATAGGATTGATGTCCAAATCCAGAAACTTCGAAGGATGTGCAACAGCTGTGAGTGGAATGTGTCTCTCTACTTTGCTGTGAGCTAATGAGGGGAGTGTTGGAGACTATTCTGTTCACACCAATGTGGAAAACGGAACACTTAAAAGTTTAAAATCAAGAAAATTTAAAAGATGAAAGGCTTCCAAACCACAGCCTACTGGAGGCTGGAAGGTCAATGAATCCTATCCAAACTTAATTGCCTTGTGCAGATATCCATGTTTTATCTCTACTTTTGAACGGTTCCATATAGTTTCTCAGCAATTGCTCAATGTATCTATCCGCATGCGTCTTGCATAGGATTTGCATTCTAATGTGGTTGCAATACAATACAAGTGGAATTTCATGGTATTGCTTTTCACTGTTGATTGGTAGCCAGTTGGATATGCAAAATTGTCCCCAAGATCTGTTTAAGTAGGTTTTCAATTTGTACACTTCTTTACCCAGATGCGCAATTCAAAGGAAGTTACGAAGAATGAGTACAATGAGTTCTACAAGAAGACATTCAACGAGTTCTTGGACCCTCTTGCCTACTCACATTTCACCACAGAGGTTTGCATGGTTCTTGAGTTTGATGTCTTTGAGGACATGCTTCCATATCTGATTTTTTTGGCCTCCATTCCCCAAAACCAAATTTTAACAGGGTGAAGTGGAGTTCAGAAGTGTCCTTTATATTCCAGGGATGGCTCCCCTTAACAATGAAGACATAGTAAAACCCAAGACACAGAACATACGCTTGTATGTTAAACGTGTTTTCATCTCAGATGATTTTGATGGTGAGCTGGTAAGTAACATTGATACCACTATCGGAAAGAAAATGGAATGGTTCATCTTTTCTATCAATGTCTGGCATTGGTTACCAAATTATGGTCTCCCCCTTTGCAGTTTCCCCGCTACTTGTGCTTTGTTAAGGGTGTGGTTGATTCAAATGATCTTCCTCTTAATGTTTCACGTGAGATCCTTCAAGAAAGTCGAATTGTAAGTTGGAAAGTTGTTTGATGAACAATTGTCATCATAATCTTTGTATTTTAGTTGTTTTTTTTTGTGGTTGCTTGTTTATTCTGAAGTCTGCCACCCTTTCTGTTCAGGTAAGAATTATGAGGAAGAGGCTTGTTAGAAAAACCTTCGACATGCTTCAGGAAATTTCTGAGAGTGAAAACAAGGAGGTAATTTTGTTGCTTGAAATGAAGGCTTTCGTTCTTTGAATAAAACTTGCAGTTGAATAGCATAACGGTTTTCTTTGCAGGACTACAAAAAATTTTGGGAGAACTTTGGTAAACTTATAAAACTCGGTTGTATCGAGGACTCTGGAAATCACAAGCGCCTGGCACCTTTATTAAGGTTTTACTCTTCCAAAAACGAGGAAGATATGATAAGCTTGGATGATTACGTTGAGAACATGGCTGAAAACCAGAAGGCTATCTATTACTTGGCAACAGATAGCCTCCAAAGTGCGAAAACTGCCCCTTTCCTGGAGAAGCTGGTCCAAAAGGATATTGAAGTGTGTATTGAGACTATACACTTCAAAGCATTTTCTTTTGGTTCAATCTGTTTTTCTGTTTAAACATCATTCTGTTTTCCTTTAGGTCCTGTACCTGGTTGATCCCATTGATGAGGTTGCAATTCAGAATTTACAGACGTACAAAGAGAAGAAGTTTGTTGATATCAGCAAGGAGGACCTTGAATTGGGTTAGTTTCCTGCTTCATGACACATGGTGTCATCCATTTTCTTTGTTTCCGCATTTGTCTATTCTTTTGCATGGCAACTGATGTGAACACTCAACTATCAAATTAGGTGACGACGATGAGGTAAAAGAAAGGGAAAATGAACAGGAGTACAGTCTTCTATGTGACTGGATAAAGCAACAGCTCGGTGACAAGGTGAAAAAAGTGCAAGTCACAAAGCGGCTTAGCTCGTCACCATGTGTTCTCGTTTCTGGCAAGTTTGGTTGGTCTGCCAACATGGAACGGTAATGAGGCATGTGCAAGTTTAATTTACTACGGTCACTGCAGACATTTTGCTTAATGTATGCTTGTTTGTAGGCTTATGAAAGCACAGACACTTGGAGACTCATCCAGCTTAGAGTTCATGAGAGGTCGTAGAATACTAGAGGTCAATCCAGATCATCCAATCATTAAGGACTTAAATGTAAGATGTTCATACCCAATCAGCAATCTTCTGGATTTTTCTTAGAATATTATTGCTTTTCTTGGGTTTTCTGTCATAGATATGTGATGTTGTTTATCTGATGTTTTGAACTTCTTCATTAGTGTTTTGAAGTCCAGTACCATTTGCAAGGATAATGTGAACTTGCATGCAATGGTGTTCCTTACTAGTCTTGGCATTACCCTGTGCAGGCTGCATGTAAGAATGATCCCAGTAGCAATGATGCGAGGAGAGCCGTTGACTTGTTGTACGATGCAGCTCTGATCTCCAGTGGATTCAGTGTAAGTCTTCCAATTATTTTCCCTGTATTATACACCCTGCAAGTTCATTTCTGCTTAATAATTCAAAAACAAAATGATGCAGCTTGACAGCCCAGCCGAGCTAGGCAACAAGATATATGAGATGATGGCGATTGCACTTGGAGGCAGATGGGGGAGGTCAGAAGCAGCAGAGGAAGCAGCTGGTGACAGTGATTCACAAGCAAACTCGGAAGATGCTGCTTCTGAGACCGAGGCAGAGGTGGTCGAGCCCTCAGAGGTGAGAGCAGAAACCGACCCCTGGAAGGATTAGTGATCCTGGTGTGGTAGTTTTATGAGGTAATTTTGTTCACTCTGTTGTCTGAGGTGATTGTGTCCTAGGCCAGGGATTAAGCTTTCTAAGTGAGCTATTTTTCAGATTTGATTATATGTTATTTAGAATATTTTGAAATATAAGAACAGCAAGAAAGAAGTTGTATTAGGATGTGCTCTTGGTTGGACTCTTCTATTCTCCAAGGCAAACAATAACTTTATCGAATTGCACACTGAGGGAGCATCCGTGGAGGCTCATTTCGGGTATGTCTGGAATAATCATGTGTATCCTGTAAAATGTGTATCTACATGTGGGGGTGGGGGGAGAAAATTACAGACCATGTGGCAGAGAACACTACTAATGTGGCTGTCTTAAAGCCTTGCCCACCGTAAGAATCGTAGAAACTAAACGAACTAGCTGGATTGTTGGAGGCTAGTTCTAGAGGTCGATGGGTGCCTACATTTCTCATACATCGATCGGAGCAAGAAATTAACTAATGTTGAAAAGATTAGTTGGCAAACCTTGTTCTTTAGTTTTTACCAACTTTACGACGAAGGGTTCAGAAGCTTCACCCAATGGCATTCATTGTTTTTCCCGTCGGTGGAAGGTCAAGCTGAAATAAATGATCAACTGTACTTGAGGTGAGTCCAGAGCTTAATAATGTCTTTTGTGCAGTGGACCATAACGAGTGAAAATAAGTTCTGGTACTTTTTCTTTGAAAGGTTGGGCAACTGGCCAGTTATATACAAATATGCAATGGATGGCTCTCAAGTGGACAGGGTTTAAAGAGTAGTACTTGTTGCATTATATGCGGTGCAATAAGAGGTGAAAATGGAAAAGAAAGTTTGAAATTTTTTTATAATCAGTTTTATTATGTGCGATATGTCTGTACAATTTGATCTCTAATTAGATGTCTAAAAAATTAAAAAAATATTAAAATTTGAATCTTTTTCTTTTTGGATTTGATCCATTAAAGGTGTTTTTCATTATTTATTAAGATTGTATTGTTTATTTTTTTTTAATTTGTTAAGTCAGTCTGATTCGAGATCGGATTGTACAGACATTAGAGCATCGCAGGATTGATTATATAAAAAAAAAGAAAGAATCTGTTTTTGGACTGCACAGCAAGTTGCTGGAATAGGATCGATTATAAAAAACTAAAACAAAAATCTGATTTTAGAGTGTGCAGCAACTTGCTGGAAGGTGTGTAGTGCAGTAAGTATTACTCCAGGAGGTAATATTTCCTCACTTTGGAGATAAATCTGTACATATGAATCTGTGTGATGGGGTGTTTTTACGCGGCTAACGATCTTCGAACTCGTGACTTCCTCACTTGGAAAGGTGGTTCTTAACCGTCCAACCTTGGTGGTAAAGCCAATTCTTATATCAAGAACCGGTGGTAACAAATTCTTGTATTAGAAAAATGAAAGTAGACAAGTATATTTTTATGCCGTAACTTTGCTAGTTATGCTCAACCTAAAAGCTACTTTTAGGTGTAAATAGAAGTTGCTTCAGATGTTGATAATGAATTTCCTATAGGCAATTGAATCAAGTTCTTTTGTCTCAAATAAATTGTAAAGAGCGTGTCAACTATGAATCTAGTTGATAAAACCTTAAACAATGTTATAAGCTGATGCAAACGCCTTCAGCCATCTAAATAACTTGAGAAATTCTCCCCGAACTTTATGCAAGCGATACGTTTTGTCCCTTTCCTTTCATTTTGAAGTACATGGAAAATAATGAAAGCCAATAGATACATACAGATTTGACGTAGCTGAGTGCTTCGTGGATCAAAGAATAAAAGAGGGAGTCGGCCCAGCCCGGAGTCAGCTGCTTGCACAGACAGCACTCATGTAAGTGGATCCCATGATGCGGTCTCGAGGTGGCATCTCTGATGTTCAAGTTAGCTTCCGTGTGGTAAAGGTGAGGTGGAGAGGGAGAAAGAGAGAGTATTTTCACCTACCTTCATCACGGTCCCACTTTTTGGTAAGGGGGTAGTGAAGCTTTTTAAGAGCACCCGATGTGAGACTATTCTTAGCGGATGTCGCTTGTTCCCTCAGTTTCCCAAGTGTGGATGTTGCAGGGTCTACTAGTGGCCAGATGAGCCAATTGCCTGGCTAGGCGAGATTAGCCCTGCAGTTTGTGGGCTGTCGATAATAGACCGAGTCCATGAGGGAAAATTCTCTCATCACTTTCCCCCCACTCCCGAAGCGGCAAGGCCCAGGCAATTTGGGACGAGCACTTGCAAAGGAGGAAAAACTGTCAATTGGTCAGCGGGCTGGGCTGCCGGGTGACGCCATGTGTCTAGGGATGCAAATGGGTTAGATTTGGTTTGGATCTAAGATAGATATACGAGCGTATCTGTGTCGTTATTGGTTTAGAAGTGCTATTCGTTAACTATCCTATAAACTAATAATCGGTCGGATAATCGACTCTTAGTATACCATATGCATTTGGTCAACAAATTTATATCCACTGCCTTATCTGTTATACATAACAATATAAAAAAGACTATCCGTTAACTAACCTATATGCTAACAAACAGTGGCTACTAGTTACCATTTGCATCCCTACATGTGTCAATTGGAGGCGCGTCACCCGGAGGCGGAGGAAGGTGAAACGTCCTTCAAGTAGCTAAGGCGTTGGAGGTGGCGCGTGAGATTTTGAATTCTCCTGCTAGACGAGCTCAAGAGTCGAGATGTGGGACACAGCGTGATTGCGTGAGTGCCGCTCAGGGAAGCCCATCGATCTTGGCCATCAATCCATTGTGAGATCCCGGGAGCCCCCATATGAATAGAGCACTTAGGCTCCTGAGATTCTCATTTTGAACTTGCCTTTGTTCCCATGAGTTGGCGGAGAGGTGAAGAAAGTGGCTTGAGTGCATCTATTCGAGCGCTGTAGGCCGAATAAGTCAGAGGGTAAGTCATTGACTCCATCTTTTCATATTCCTTCTACCCACTACTCTAGTAGTTCGTCCTACTCAACTCTCACCTTAGGAATGCCAACTTCATTTCTCTTTCTACTTTCTTTAGTCGAGATTCTTTTTCCTTAGTGATGGCGGGTGCATGATAAATTGTTAAATTGATCATTTAAAAGCAATCTTTTGCATCACACTCACGTTTTTATCTATAAAATAGCATGAAATGATAGATAATTGCGTACCAATTCCAACGGTACCAATTTCGTCAAATTATGACTTAAAAATATCATCATTTCATGTGATTAATGGAGTATAGCGCATTTGTAGTTTTTTGACAAAATCAAGATGAAATAAATGAATATAATGATTTTTTAATGATAATATGCTAATTTACATTTATTCTATGTGAACAGGACATGCCGATGATGCAGTACAATTGGTGGAGTTTTTGGAAATTTGGGGGAGGTCTAGTGTTCGAATCTCAATAAATTCGACTTCATTTTGACCAAAAGATTAAAGCAGGGGTAAAAACGTCATTTGATGTCCTAGTGTTGCCCTAATTCCATGACCAAGAAGAACCCAAGAGGGGCCAGCCGCCTTCCTTTCTTTACTTTATTTTTTTTTTAAAAAAAAAGAAGAAAGACTTTCCTTCCCTTAAAAGGATTCTCACGAACCCTACACTATATATTATCCCCTCTCCCTCTCCGTCTCGGAGGACCTCCGCCCCCAAGCACTTTCCTTCCTCTCTCTCTTCCTCCCTCCTCGTTCTCTCCAGCACTCTCTATTCTTCTTCTCCCAGCCGCTTCTCTCTGCCTCCCTCCTCGCTCTCTTCCAGCACTCTCTCTATTCTCTCCTCCTCCGACTCTCTATGTTCTCTCTTTTAGTCTCTCAGCCGCACCTCACCGCGCTCTCTATCTCTCCCACACGCCTCTCTCTCTCTGTTTCTCACGTCTCTCTCTTCCCTCTTGCTCTGTCTCTCTCTTCTCTCTCCCACGCGGCAACGCTCGAGCGCACCCCCCGCGCTACCACGCGCCTCCGCTGCACCAGTGCCTCCAACGCGGCAACGTGCATGCATGCACGTCCCCAGCGCACGTCCGGTGAAGCCTACCGCCGGCCTCTAGCGCGGCTCCAGTGCACCCGCCGCCAGCAACCGCACCAGCGCTCCAGCGTGCCCCTCCGCACTCAACCACGCGCGCCTCCAGCGTGCCTCCCCGAGCTCTAGCACCCGCTCCAAGCGCCGCAACGTGCATGCATGCACGTCCTTCGCTGCGCCTGAAGCTGCTACACCTGCAAGCCACCTGAGCACCTGCATGCGGGAGCCGCTCCAGCGCGCCTCCACGTCCCTCCAGCGCGCACACCCGCCGCACACCAGCGCTCCAGCGTGCCCCTCCGCGCTCCTCCACGCGTCCCAGTGCATGCATGCACGCCTGAAGTTGCCGCACACCTGCAAGCCTCCACGCGCCCCAGCGCATGCATGCACACATCCTCCACTGCGTTGCTCTCCGGGTGCCAGAGAGCCTTGGGTTACTGCTGTGTTCTTTTGTTTCTTTTGATATAAGTTATTTGGTTAATTAGCTAGGTTTAGTTGATAATTACTCTGTGATTAGTGATTTCTTTTCAGAAACATTTTAAGATTACAAGTTGTGTAATAATATTCTTAGTTAGATGAATAAGTTAAGTACGTGTTATCAAAGTGTTTGCAACCTTCTTAGCTTAGATTAAATTCTGCTCAACTTTATTTCCTTTTTGAACGTAATGGTAATTATTTTCTTAGACGTGGCTCATTTTGGTTAATTTACTTTAGTCAATTAATTTGTTGCAAGAATAGGTAGTTCATTAATCAATTCTAACTCTCAACTTCTTAGATAACTAAAGTCTAAGGTTTTCGAAATTGAAATCTTATTTCCCTGTAGATCGACTCGGACTCACCGTTATTAATTTTCTAAATCTAATTTAAATGAGCCGAATAAATTTAGATTGAACGTTCTTATGAGTGTTTAACGACACACAATTTGGAACAATCAGTGCATCTATCGCGCCTCCAGCTATTTCGAACCCTAAAGACCACACAGATTCCCACCAAGTTGAGCTCGTAGAAGTAGGCCATCGCCAAGTAGAGTAGCAAACGTCTAGTCAGTATTAACCAAGGACGCTCTCGGTGACTTTGGGGCCTGCTACAGACTTTCACCTAGCTGAAATTCATAAAGCCTCGACCGGATCATTGAGCCAACTTGAGGCAGCCGTGGTGCTTCTCAATTTATGAGCACAACCTTAAGGCCGGCTTCCAGATTCCTCTCCATCCTCTTTCCCTTCGTCCTCTCAACTTCTACGGTATCGCCCCTTCCTAATTGGTTTCGAATTCTTAGTGGACCGTTTGTTCTTTCATTGTCCTTTGTAGTCAGCTGAACAGCTCTCGATCCAATATTTTTCCATTACATCTTTGTAATAAAGAGGAATGTCAGATCCTCTTGGTATTGTTTTGCTTCTTGTCTCAGCTTCAGCGTCCTCTCCTGCAAGCCCTTGTCCATTCATAATTGGAAGGGGAGGTTTTCTTTCTTGTCTTAAGGAGGAGCATAAGGGCGAATGGCCTTTCCGCACAAAGTTTGTGGGCTCCCTTGGTCGAGGGCGCGTCAGAGATTTGATGCTGGACAGCCAACAACAGGCGACCGTGCTCCAACTTACCTATGCAAGGACAATGTCTATCGACAGTGGCGGATCCAACTTGGATCTAGTGGGGACTTATGACTCCATTGGACTCTGAAATTCTCTTATAGGGAATATAGGCTAGGGGGTCCAGTGACCCCACTGAATGGGCCACCCAAGCCCTCTAGGTCCCCACTGACCCTAGCCCTGCCCCCTATGGCCGACTACGAAGCCCAGCACATTGGCCCACCCCACCCATTTGGACCATTCCCAAATCCCCAATCCCATCACTGCACCCCTCCAATCTCAACTAGATCATCTTCTGGATGACTCCATGAGTTGCACGACCCAACCTTCTATGCCACAAATCCAATTCTTTTGAACTGTTGGCTGCAAGGCATACATCCTGCTCTTTTAGTTCATTCAAATACAGTACAAACATATTTTTATCTCTGTAAGCTTTGAAAATTACTTCATCTTCCATAGTGATGGTGCATTCAGTAGCTTCAAAAATTACTTTATAGCCCTTGTCACACAATTGACTGATGCTGATCAAGTTATGCTTCAATCCATCCACACATCACACATCTTCAATCAAATTAGCTAACTTGCTGCCACTGTGCCACTGCCCATTACTCCTCCTTTGCCATTATCTCCATAAGTGACTCTACCTCCTTCAACTTGCATAGTTTTAAACAAGGTCCAGTCACCTATCATGTGCCTGGAGCATTCGCTATCCATGTACCACTTGAATGCTCCGAGACTTCCCTACATGATCACTTGATAGTTTAAGGTACCCAAAGCTTTTTAGGTATTTTGAGGTTAGTAATAAGAGAAGATCCCTTGGGCGCCCGGACCTACTTCCTTAACCTACAAAGCTTGGAAGTGTGGCCTAAATTGCCACAATGAGAGCAACAATCTAGACAATGAGCCTTTGCTTTTGAGCTTCTCAAGGTTGTAACTTTTACAAATCTAGGGAGAGGACATTCATCTAAGAGTTTTATCTGTAAAGAGGCCTTAAGGAGAATATAGTCAAGTCCATCTCTTTTGTTATCAGTCCTAAGTCTCTTCAAGCAAATGTGCAAAGATATTTTACCCCTAGTTATTTTGTTAAGAGAAGATTTTAAATATAGGTTCTCTTGGATTAACTTAGTTTCATATGTTTTTTCTTCATTAACAATATCTTCCCCTTGTTTATCTTTGAGATTTTAGTATGAAGTTCTTGAAGCTTTAGATCATTAGTTTTATTAACTTCATAGAGTTGTTGTTTTTAAATTTTAAACTGAAAAATAATTCATAATTGATTACTCATAAAGCGCTTAATCGATACCTCAAAATAGTCGATAATCGATTAGGTTTAACACAATTAATCCATTAGCGCTCAATGGTAAATCGATAGTTCTTAAGTTAACTGAGAGACTCAATCAATTTCTCTGAGTCTAGTAATCAATGAGGCTAATCAATTTGCCTTTAGGAAAGGTCAAAAGTATTTAGCAATATCGATTATTAGAAGGACTCCTAATCGATTAGCGATAGACTTATAATCAATACTTCTAAATAAATTAGCCCTAGAGGCAAACTTAATCGATTAGCGATAGTGATTACAAGGAGGAATTGAGAGGTTCTCTAATCGATTTGAGTCTAAATAAATGACCAACATTATCACTGCTTAATCGATTAGTGATAGAGACATAATCAAAGTTTCAGTAAGCCTTTAATCGAAATGATCAAAGGGCTACTGAAATCAACTAAGTCTTAGACCAGTGTATGTTCATACAGTGAATCTATCAGTGAATAATCAATTAATTTAGTCATTTAACTTAAGCTAAATTATTACTAATTGCTGAGATTTTTATTATGTGATATCACCAAAACATGAGGATTAAATAAGGATAATAATTGGCTCAACAATTGAAACGTCACCCACAGGTGATGGGACTTAGAACACAATGACCATCTTGTGGGACTAAATGATGAGACTCATCTCTGATTTTTCTCCTGAAACATGCACTCACAAGTTGTTAACAAATAATAGAAATATAATAAGCAATGATATTTGAACAATTCATTTAAAATGTGTCATGAATGGGTGACGTTTTCTGGCTTTTCTGAATTGCGTCCAGTTGAGCTGACGCGTTTCAACTTATCCCGACAAATTGCTCTGAATCTGTCCGCAAAGTGAATTTTTATAATTTTTCTCACCTTTCCTCCTCAAACTTGAACTCTAAAACTCTTGGATCCGTGGCTTCACTCTACATAGGCATCGCCAAGCTACTCTTAAGCCAAAGAGTGTCCAGTAAACACAAAGAGAAAGAGAGAAAAAGAAAGAATGCTCTAAGATTCAAGCCATGGAAGGAAGCTCTCTCTGACACTCCAAAAAGATAAAATGTGATTATGAAGAATTCATAAGGATGACAAAAATTGATGGGCATGTATGTGCCAAAATTCAAGGTAAAACTGTAAGTTCAAAGAATTCCATCTCACTCTAAGCAAATTATTCTTCTTCTTCATAAATTCCACTTTGTAATCTTCCACCCATTCATTTTCTTATAGTCTTTTCCTTTATTTCCTAGCCCTAGAAAGTTTGGCAAACTATCTTGGATCAAACAACTTACAGAGAACATATCTACAAGCATAAGGAAGATCATCTCAAAGTACAATTTGCAAGGGCTTGTGGTTCATGCAAAGCACTACAACAAGGTATGGATGGATTTGGTGACAATGGGCGCATTAGTAGAGTTATGGCATCCTCAAACTCATACTTTCATCTTTACTATTTTTGATGCTACCATATTGTCAGAAGAAGTATAACTCCTATTGTGTTTGAAGAAATTCAAGAAAGATAATGAAAGTGATGCTATGTTGATTTTGAAAAAGGTCACTTTTAAGAAAAAATTTGAGACTTTCATGGGAGATCTAAAGCTAATAAAGGACATGATCACTTAAATGGGAATCAATCTAGCAAAATTAGTTGAGGGGTCAACGAAAGCCATATGAAAGCTGTGACTAATGAAGACATAGAGCAAATCATGACAGCCTTTGCCATTTGTTTGGAAGGTGCAATCTTGTTATGGTCCACAGACAACATTCTAGAAGAAGATCAATTGTGTGCTTCGTGTAGAATATGGGAAGGAAGAGACTAGGTCCAACAATTCTAGCCTATCTCTACAATGGGCTCACTCCGATATCTACCAGCAAGCCTCTTTATGGGTTTATGATTCTCTTGGCCTGTTGAATTGATTTCCACTTCAAGTTTGACTTTAGTGAAGATGCTCCAACCATGTCCTCCACCTACAAGAGAAGTCCAATCTACCGCATAGCCGATGCAATGGGTTTCAATGACAATACAATCAACTGCATGCCCAAGTTCAAAACCAGATATCAATGATGCAATTACTTCAATAACATGTCAAGAAACAGATTTACTCATGCACTATATGCCCTGCTCAAGAAGGATCTCCAAACTTGATATTCTTTCGAAGTAGATCTTAGATTGATTGTCGGAACATGACTAGTTCTCTATAATGCACATCGTTGCCACTCTTAAATCTACCTTCCTTGCTATGAGTTTTCATATTTCTCACACATCCCTCCTATCAAGAAATGACTCTTAGGGAGAATTCAAAATGTGGAAGAAGTAAGAAGAGCGACTATCCTGTGGAAGACAAGCATCCCACAGAGGATTTCTTTGATCGAGGAAGAGAATCGGGAATTATGAAAGACTTATGTGATACAACTTAGGAAATTCGGGCCTAGGACTCCTAAAACTTGATCATGAAGGAATCCAATTTTTTCTTTCATTGAATAACATCATGCTCTTTCATTCAAAATTGATCAAACTCTCAAATGCAATATTTACTTTGTTTGAATCCTCGAGAAAATGACTCAAATTCCTCAAAATATCGTTGTCTTCCTGAAATACATCCAGCCCAGTGACGCCTATCAATTTTCCAAATATTTCCAATAATCCCTAAAATTCCTAAAACACGTCACACATATAGGATGCGGATTACATTTTTTAGAAAATATATCATGAATTTTCATAAACCTACCATGCAAAACATGTCCACCATGGTCGTCGCCTATCAAGTTAGCTTTTCATATTCAAACATTCTAGAATTGTGCACCTCTAAGATGCGTCGACCATGGTCGACACCTTTTAATTTCATAACCAAGGTTTAAGCGCGAACTTCTACTTCCTCTTTGTCATTCATTCCATCAACCTGAGCCTTCATCGTTCTCCTTTCCGGCGATCATCAACTCGGAGTTCTCTTTTCCATCCCTCTTCCTCTCATTTCCTTCACTCTCTCCTTCTCTCTTATTCTTCTATTTTTTCCATGGAGGCGTGTCTGAGTAGTGGGACTGTTGGGAAAAGAAGAAGGGTCCAGACCCTCCGAATTGTGGATGTAGAGGAAGGGGTAGGTGGCGAGGTTGTGGAAGCATTGGCAGAGGTAGCCTTAGTGGCGGTTGAAGTAGCAATGGAGATGGAAAAGGAAAGGGGAGTTGGCAGTATGGTGGAGCCGATGGAAGAAGCAGTAGATGAGGAATGAGGAGAGGAAGAAGAGGGAGGCGCAGTAGTCCCACCCCGCTACATTCGATAAGTGTCTTTCCCCTTCTCTTGGTTGTTCTCTCTATGTGGGTATGATATAGAAATTCAAGAAAAGAAGGAGAAGAGAAAGACTTCCTCTTAGTTCTGTGAGGGATCTTGAGACGCGTCGAGACGAGATGACGCCTTCTGAACGGCGTTGCCTTTGCCTGACGAGTTCGGTATAGTAGGGTCACTCTAAGTGAATTAAATGGCTCTTGATTGATTTGGCCCAATTTAATTGATCTATGTTCATTCCTTGATTGCAGGGTGTGATGAGGACCCATATCTATTGGGACCTCGTGGTGGCGGCTTACTGGGAGTTGCTAGACTTCCAGAAGGAGCGGATGAGGGCGATGGGATTTGAGCCACATCTGCAAATCGAGACATTCTGGGTGGGCTTGGCACTCACCTAGGTTCTCTGGAAGAGGTAAGATCCAGAGTGCACCTCGAATATGGAATGAGATCCTCTAGACCCCCTCCCCAGCACCATTGTGTACCCTCATACACATGAAAATGAGGGTAAATAAGTCGTTCTTCCAAAAAAGAAGGGGAAGCACTAAGTATGACGCCTCTTTATGTGTCTAAGGGGTACACAATGGTACAAGGAAGGAGGTCTAGAGGATCTTGTTCCTCAAATACTTACCATACAATAGCCATCCATTTTAGGAATTGTCAACTCTTGATTGTCCATCTAGTGTTTCTTTAGCTCTTCTTGGTTGATTTGAGTAAGGAAAAGGCAAGAAAAAAATGATAGTAGATAAGTTGAAGTTAGCGATGTACACAATAACAAAAAATTTAACTAATTTAATGATTTAGTTTATGGTTAGATTTTGGGTCCAATAATCAAGATTAAACGGTTAACATGAAAATCTCTATTACCTTGTTTGAGTAATGTTTTTTTATTGTATATTCTTCATCTTATAAAAATAAAAAAAACAAAACATTTTTCTAAGAGAGTTAGGGCAATTTGTCAACCTCTTTGATGTCAGGACATGGACTTTTATTGAAGGATCAATATAAAATAATATAAAAAATAAAAAAATTATATTTAAGAAAATCTATAACTGGTTGAAAAAGAAGAGTACTACTTGCCACAATGCGCCCTAAATACAATGGAGTTAGGGGGCATTGCAGTAAGTAAACAAAATATATTTTTTATTTTTTAAAAAAATGGAAAATTGAGCTTCATAAACAGTAAAAAATAAAAATCGAGATGCCCTATCTATCCGTACATTTTTTTACCGTTCATTTGAACTTAATTTTAATTTTTCATTTACTTTAGATTGTTCAACCAGGCATTACACTGTATAGATGAATAGAACATCTCGAAACCTACCTAAAAAAAAATTAAAATTAAAATTTTTAATCCACTGCAATGCCGGCGAAGACATTGCAGTATTACCCGAAAAAAGAATAGTGATGGTCTGAAATAAATTGGGCCCGTTCCAGATCCACAACGGAGTTGGGATTATCTCAGGGCCCACAACGGTTAGCTTTCCGGAATTTAAAGGAATTCAAAAATATTTCTGGGCCCCAACCTCCCACGTAACCCCCTTCTCTATATAGACGAAACCCCCTCCCCCCTGCCTCCAACAACGGCTCTCCCTCTCTCTCTCTCTCTCTCTTGCTCTCTCGCTCTCTCGCTCTGTTGCGCTCGCGCTCTGCTGTTGCTCGCTTGCTAGCTTCCGCAACAAAAGAAAGAGAAAGGATCGGAGAAGCGCCATCTCCGCTTCCCCCCGCCTCCTCTCGCAGACTGCGTCCATCTCTGCTCGCGCGAGGCCTTGGGGGGAACCCTTTTTTCCTTGGCGTTCTTGTTGTTCTAACATTTTTTTTCCTTGTGCATGGTTTTTGCTGTTCTAACAGTTTTCTTGTTTCAGGGTTTTCGCATTCTTTTGTTCCACCTATTTCTCTGCTTTTTGTGTTGTTGTTTCCCCTTTGGTTGCGTGTTTCTTCGTTTCTGCTGTTGTTGGTCAGGAAGCGATGCAACCGATGATGGGTTCCTCGGGAAGGATGAGCACGGGCGGAGGCGGCGGCAGGGAAGACGTGGTACGCCGCCGTGAGGCCCTCGCATCCAGATTCTTGCACCACCGGGGGCTCTCCGGTCAATCCTCTTCTAGGCATGGGGTGAGTACCTCAACTCCGATGTGGGTTGTTCTATTTTGGTAAATCTCATGTTTTGATCTTTTTCTGGTGTTTTTTTATGACCTTGGCGGATTTTTTTGTGGCCCATCTGTTTCTAAGATGGGTTTTCTGTGTTCTTTTGTGGGTTTTCTTCCCTTCTCGAGTTGGTAGATTGTTAGCAGGGTCTTTGCGCCTGTTGTTCTTTTCTTCCTGGGATTATTTGGGGGCATTAGGGTTTCACTTTTGTTTGTCTTTGTCACCCCTGTTTGGGTTTCCTGTTCCTGCATTTTGCCGTTGGCTTCTTGGAATTTGATTTAATTGCATTTTACATTCTTTGGGTCCTGTGAAACCCTAATTTTCTGATCTTGTGGCTTTGTTTTTGCACCATATTAAACAATTATTTATCTTCCTCCCGATTGCCTCAAGTCTTTGATTTGTGTTTTCATCTGATTTGGTTTGCATTTTTGTTTAGATCTCTGGGGTTCCATGTTTTCGGTTTTATTCCTGCATTTTGCTGTTTGCGTCTTGGATATTCGATTTGGGTTGAGGGCCACCCGCGTAGATCTAATTGCCTTTCACATTGTTTGGAACCTACAAGACCTATAGGCGCACATTTTTTTCTCTCTTCGTGTTCTTGCTGTTCTCATGAGAATTCCTGTCTGTGTTAACTTTCCTCTACGGCTCCATGGTGTGGTTTTATCTGCTTGTCTAAATGCCTGTGAGAACTGAGAAGATATTGGGGCTTGTCCCTTTTCTGACTTTAATTACTCTTTCTGTGATTCCTCCAAAAACCCACTTTGTTGTGTTAGTCATGCTGATTGTCCTTTCCCATCTGTATGCAGGGTGGTGACAGGTTCATCCCTTGCAGATCCGCCATGGATTTTGGCTTTGCCCATGCCATGTTGACAGAGACAAGGAAGGAAAAGGACAACGCCGCTACAGCCTCGCCATCCAGGGAAGCCTACCGAAAGCATCTGGCCGAGGCCTTGCTGCAAAACAGGACACGCATACTCGCCTTCAAGGCCAAGCCTCCTGCAGCCATGGACACCTACCACCAGGTCCGCGCTGACCATGCCTGTTCGCAGCAGGCCAGGCCGGCCAAGCAGAGGAGGTACATCCCCCAGTCTGCAGAGAGGACTCTAGATGCCCCTGACATCGTGGATGATTACTACCTGAACCTGCTAGACTGGGGGAGCAGCAACATCTTGGCCATCGCCCTGGGCAACAGTGTCTATCTGTGGGATGCCACCAATGGGTCTACATCAGAGCTCATGATGGTGGATGAAGACAGTGGCCCTGTGACAAGCGTCAGCTGGGCTCCTGATGGGCAGCACCTTGCCGTTGGGCTAAACAGCTCCAATGTCCAGATGTGGGATACAAGCTCTAGTAAATTGGTTAGTCTTTTGTCTCTGGATTTCATTGTCTGATTTCTTTCTTCCTAATATAATTTTGGATCACCTATGTGCTAATGCTCTCTTCCATTTGTGTCTTGATGTTATGCAGTTGAGGACTCTGCGGGACGCTCACCGATCTCGGGTTGGATCTCTTTCCTGGAACAACCAGATCCTGACGACCGGGGGGATGGATGGCATGGTTGTGAATAATGATGTGAGGATGAGGTCCCACATTGTCCACATCTACAAAGGACACCAGCAAGAAGTATGTGGGCTGAAATGGTCAGGTAACGGCCAGCAGCTGGCCAGTGGTGGAAATGACAACTTGCTGCACATTTGGAACCTGTCAATGGCCTCGCGCAATGCCACAGGCCAGAATCAGTGGCTGCACCGATTTGAAGGCCACACGGCTGCTATCAAGGCCCTGGCCTGGTGCCCTTTCCAGAGCAACGTGCTCGCTTCTGGTGGCGGGGGCAATGACCGGTGCATCAAGTTCTGGAATACCCACACCGGCGCCCGCTTGAATTCAGTGGACACTGGGTCCCAAGTGTGTGCACTGCTGTGGAGCAAGACTGAGAGGGAGTTGCTGAGCTCCCATGGGTTGACACAGAACCAGCTTACATTGTGGAAGTACCCATCGATGATGAAGATGGCAGAGCTCACAGGCCACACCTCAAGGGTACTTTTCCTGGCACAGGTACGTTGTATGCACCACCCTGCTCTAATTTATATATTCATTCTTTTCTGCTTTAGATGCAGCTAGAGTTGCTGACTTTACTCTTCTATTTCGGGAAATTTTCAGAGCCCGGATGGGTGCACAGTGGCATCTGCAGCAGGAGATGAGACATTGAGATTTTGGAATGTCTTTGGAACTCCTGAAAAACCTAAGCCTGCAAAGACGGTGAATCCTGGTCCCTTCGCCACTTACAACCACATCAGGTAGAAGGTCTAGACTGTGAAAGTCATCAGCGGTCAATGGTGCCATCAAGAAGATGGAGGAATGGTGGTTGTTGCAGGGAGGAGATACTTGTTTCATTTAACAAGGAAGCTGTAGGGTATATACATGGTAATGTCTTGTTCCAGTTTACTTTTTTACTTAATTGGAAAAACGCATGATGCCACAAAGTGACTAGTTTCTGATCATGATCTTGTACTTGTTTGTCATCTACCTATCCTATATGACTATACATAAACTTTTGCTAGCTCTGTCAAATCTGCACTTTGTGTAAGTGCATGTTTGAGTTCATCTTTCATTTTTCTGGTGGTCACTTTGCTCTGCAAACATCCTTGATTCTAGTTTTGTGATCATCTACTTATCCCTTATGGATATACTTTATCTTTGGCCAATTGTCTGTCAACCTGCATTTGTCTAAATGCATGTTTGAGTTCCATCTTTCATTTTGGAGAAAAATTCTGGCAGTCGTTTCCTCAGGAGACATCCTTGATTCTAGTTTTGGGAAAATTTTCAGCGAAATTCCTTTTTGTTTCTTCTGCATTTTATGAAAGTGCTTATATGTCGTCTATTTGACGTGTCACTGCTCATGGTCATTTAGGTTTCCCATGCAATCAATGAACCATTTATTCCTTAATCTCATCAACCTAGAGTTGCCAAAAATAAAAGATCCCAGACATGATTTGGCAAGAATGCTAGCCAGCAAGCAACCTTACATCAACCTCCAAGCTTTTTGCCAAAATTCTTCTTTAAAAGAAATTAGGCCTCCCTGGGTCCAACGTTGACACACAAAAAGGAAAGAAAATGTAGTCCCTGGAAAAATGGTTGATTGGAATAGGTGAAATCTTCACCAAAAAAAGAGATAAATAGTGTAAGAAAAAAAAGATAAACAAGGCTTTTTTAAGGAAAGGATTACTGCAGCAATCCAGCTTAGAGTTTATGAGGCATAGAATACTAGAGATCAATCCAGATCATCTCACTTTTACACAAAAAAAGGAAAGAAAACATAGTCCCTGGAAAAATGGCGGATTGGAATAGATGAAATCTTCACCGAAAAAAATAGTGTAAAAAATAAGATAAACAAGATGTTATCTCTTTTAATGAAAGGATTACTGCAGCAATCTAGCTTAGAGTTTATGAGAGGCGTAGAATACTAGAGATCAATCCGGATCATCCAATCAGTAAGGACTTAAATGTAATTTGTTCACACCCAATCAGCAATCTTCTGGATTTTTCTTAGAATATTTATTGCCTTTCTTAGGTTTTCTGTCATAGATATGTGACGGTCCTTTATCTGATGTTTTAAAGCTTTTCATTAGTGTTTTGAAGTTCAGTACTGTTTGCAAGGATATATCACTCGTGCAAAAGCAACTTGCACACAATGGTGTTCCTCACTAGTCTTGGCATTGCCCTGTGCAGGCTGCATGTAAGAATGATCCCCGTAGCAGTGATGCAAGGAGAGCCGTTGACTTGTTGTACGATACAGCTCTGATCTCCAGTGGATTCACTGTAAGTCTTCCAAGTATTTTCCCTGTATTATACACCCTGCAAGTTCATTTCTGCTTAATCATTCAAAAATAAAATGGTGCAGCGACAGCCCAGCTGAGCTAGGCAACAAGAAATATCAGAGGATGGCGATTGCACTTGGAGGCAGATGGGGGAGGTCAGAAGCAGCAGAGGGAGCAGCTGGTGACAGTGATTCACAAGCAAACTCAGAAGATGCTGCTTCCGAGACTGAGTCAGAGGTGATCGAACCCTCAGAGGCGAGAACAGAAAGCGACCCCTGGAAGGATTAGTGATCTTGCTTGCTGCAAGGAAATATTGTTCGCTCTGTTATCTGAGGTGGTAGTGTCTTAGGCCAGGGAATTAAGCTTGCTAAGTGAGCTAATTCTTCAGATTTGTTTATATGTTATTAGAAAATTTTGAGAAATAAGAACAGCAAGAAATCAGTTATATTAGGGTGTCTCTCTCTCTCTCTTTCTCTCTCCCTCCAAGGAAAATAATAATTTTGTTGAGTTGTACACACTGAGAGAGCATCTGTGGAGGCCCATTTGGGGCATGTCTGGAATATATAATAATGTTAATTCTGTAAAATGTGCGTCATCTACCTATGCAAAAACTAACCGCAATACGAACTAGCTGGATCGTTGGAGGCTAGCTCTAGATGTCGATGGGTGCCCACACTTCTCATGCATCGATCGGAACAAGAAATTAACTAATGTTGAAAGATTAGTTAGCAAACCTTGTTCTTTAGTTTTTAACAACTTTAAAACGATGGTTCGCAAACCTTGTTCTTTAGTTAACCTGAAATAAATGATCAACTGATCTTGAGGTGAGTCCGGAGCTTAATATCTTTTGTGCAGTGAACCACTGGCTCAAGTTTTTGAAAAAATAGGCCAGTTGGTCAGTTTTGTACAATGGCTCTCAAGTGAGCAGAGTTTAAATGTCACAAGAGGTAAACATTTCCCCAATTTGGATATGAATCTGTACGTACTGCATGAAGATGTGTTTTTATGTAACGGTTCTCGAATCTTTCTCTTTTTTTTTTTGTGAGACAAAAATCTTGTATCAGAAAATGAAGTAGACAATTATATTTTTATGGCCGTAACTCTACTAGCTACGCTCAACCTAAAATCTACTTTTAGGTGTCGATAGCCTGCAGTTTATTGGATCTCGTTGGTCTCTAGTTCCTTGCTGATAACATTCCTGTTTCAGTAATACTTGCTGCAATGTCCCATGGTGCAGCAAATATGTAAAAGAAAAAAAAGAGTTCAGGCTTTTTTTTTTTTTGTGTCATCTAATGTAAGAGCAGATTGTACAAACGGGTGGAACATACGAGGCAATATATATATTTGTTGAAAGCACTAGGGCGCAATACGTACGAAATTGCAGCTAGTATGACTTCTTGTTTGGATGCCTTTATTAGAGGTGGCAAAATGTAGATCTTCCCTGATGGTTTAAATTTTAATTCGAAAGTATATTTGAGCATAAGGTGGTGGTTCCCTGATGGATCAAGATAGCATGTTTCTTTATTTCTCTAATTATTTTTAGGAACTTATTAGTCATTCTAACATAGATACTGATGGGGGAAAACTGAGCTCACAGGCCACACCTCAAGGGTCCTTTTCCTGGCACAGGTACGTTGTATGCACCACCCTGCTCTAATTTATATATTCATTCTTTTCTGCTTTCGAGCCCGGATGGGTGCACAGTGGCATCTGCAGCAGGAGATGAGACATTGAGATTTTGGAATGTTTTTGGAACTCCGGAAAAACCTAAGCCTGCAAAGACAGTGAATCCTAGTCCCTTCACCACTTACAACCACATCAGGTAGAAGGGCTAGACTGTGAAATCAGCGGCCAATGGTGCCATCAAGAAGGTGGAGGAATGGTTGTTGTTGCAGGGAGGAGATACTTGTTTCATTTAACAAGGAAGCTGTAGGGTATACACATGGTAATGTCTTGTTCCAGATTACTTTTTTACTTAATTGGAAAAAAGCATGATGCCACAAACAAATGAAAAGTCACTTGTTCATTTGTTTTAAGGAACCATAAAAATATGATGCGACAGATAAATGTGATTACTTGTTTATTGTTTCTTAGTGGTTGAAGACGCATAGAACCACAGATAAATTTTCATGACAAGCATCAATTTCCATGACATACTGCAAGTTTGTGGGGTTTGGATAATATGGCTGACTTGTTGCTTAGAATAAATTACAATCTTATTTTTCCGCTCTCGTGTTTTCTATGGTAGAAACAGATTCCTTTTAATGCTGGAAACATTGCTTGAGATCACCATACCTTTTCTCAGAGGTGATCTCTCCTTGTCACTTTGGTTAAACCTCTAAGGATTAAATGTAATCCTAAGATGTCAATGAACGAGGATTTTTTGGTTTGGGCAGTATGGCTGAATAGTGTAATTAAATTATGATGATACTTTCTTTTTCTCAATTTTCTAATTCTTACCTGGTGAAATAAATAGTAGCAAAAGTAAAATAGTATAATGAAACAACTGAAGTCAGAAATTTCACATTGTATCGCCATTAACGACTGAAATATCAGACATGGCTTATGAATAACTATGCAATGTGGCTTATGAATAACTATACATAAAAGTGCAGGAATAACTATTCATTGATGACATTTTCTATCTATTTTAACTTCTCAATCTCCTGGATATATAATAGATAGTGTTTTGCATACAGCTATGTTATTTGAATTGTTGTTCATTGAATAGCTGTCATTCCATTTGATTTGATACCGCAGCAGTAAAATATAAGATTATCTCCAAGGAAACTGCCATATCGACATTCCAACCAATATAAATGGCTTTATTCTTGGAGGTGATCACCTATAATCAGAGATTCAGAATCTCATCACAGTTCCTTCAAATCAGCTTGTATGTCTTTATTCATTAAGAGATTCATGTGCACATTTTCTTGCGTATAATCCCGGTGATTTTCCCCAGTGCACGTAAGGAAACAAGTACATGCATTTTCTTAGGATTCTCACAAAAATAGCATCTAAGAAACAGACCTGATCTTAACCCACCTGCATGGTGTTGAATCCCATAATGTGTGTCGCTGCATAATCAAATTGTTGCCTGCCTTGAAAGATCTGCCACCCTAAGATATAGATATTTTGCTCATTTCTTATTTGAATGGCAGTACAGGTTATAAAATGCCATCCTGTCGATGTCTTGATTACTCGGGAGAGGGAATCCTAAATTGAATGGGATAATCCTTTCCTCCTTTCGCACCATGGCCTTTTATCATCCTTGGTGGCCGTTATCCATTTCCTTTTCTTTGGGTAAATCATGTGCACTAAGTGACTAGTTTCTGATCATGAACTTGTACTTGTTTATCATCTACCTATCCTATATGACTATACATAAACTTTGCTAGCTCTGTCAAATCTGCACTTTGTCTAAGTGCATGTTTGAGTTCATCTTTCATTTTTCTGGTGGTCACTTTGCTCTGCAAACATCCTTGATTCTAGTTTTGTGATCATCTACGTATCCCTTACGGATATACATACACTTTGGCCAATTGTCTGTCAACCTGCGTTTGTCTAAATGCATGTTTGAGTTCCATCTTTCATTTTGGAGTAAAATTCTGGCAGTCATTTCCTCAGGAGACATCCTTGATTCTAGTTTTGGGCAAATTTTCAGCGAAATTCCTTTTTGTTTCTTCTGCATTTTATGGAAGTGCTTATATGTTGTCTATTTGACGTGTCACTGCTCATGGTCATATTATTTTCAGTTTTCACTGGATCAAACAATCTCATTTAGGTTTCCCATGCAATCAATGAACCATTTATTCCTTAATCTCATCAACCTAGAGTTGCCAAAAATAAAAGATCCCAGACATGATTTGGCAAGAATGCTAGCCAGCAAGCAACCTTACATCAACCTCCAAGCTTTTTGCCAAACTCTTCTTTAAAAGAAATTAGGCCTCCCTGGGTCCAACTTTGACACACAAAAAGGAAAGAAAATGTAGTCCCTGGAAAAATGGCTGATTGGAATAGATGAAATCACCAAAAAAGAGATAAATAGTGTAAAAAAAATTAAGATAAACAAGGCAAGAATACTAGAGATCAATCCAGATCATCTGACTTTTACACACAAAAAGGAAAGAAAACATAGTCCCTGGAAAAATGGCTGATTGGAATCGATGAAATCTTCACCGAAAAAAAATAGTGTAAAAAATAAGATAAACAAGATGTTACCTCTTTTAATGAAAGGATTACTGCAGCAATCTAGCTTAGAGTTTATGAGAGGCGTAGAACACGAGATCATTCCAGATCATCCAATCAGTAGGGACTTAAATGTAATTTGTTCACACCCAATCAGCAATCCTCTGGATTTTTCTTGGAATATTTATTGCCTTTCTTAGGTTTTCTGTCATAGATATGTGACATCCTTTATCTGATGTTTTAAAGCTTTTCACTAGTGTTTTCAAGTTCAGTACTATTTGCAAAGCCATATCACTTGTGCAAAAGCACATTGCACACAATGGTGTTCCTCACGAGTCTTGACATTGCCCTGTGCAGGGCCGCATGTAAGAATGATCCCAGTAGCAATGATGCGAAGAGAGCCTTTGACTTGTATGATATGGCTTTGATCTCCTCACTGTAAGTTTTCCAAGTATTTTCCCTGTTTTATACACCCTGCAAGTTCATTTCTGCTTAATCATTCAAAAATAAAATGGTGCAGCGACAGCCCAGCTGAGCTAGGCAACAAGATATATGAGATGATGGCAATTGCCCTTGGAGGCAGATGGGGGAGGTCAGAAGCAGCTGGTGACAGTGATTCACAAGCAAACTCAGAAGATGCTGCTTCTGAGACTGAGTCGGAGCTGATCGAGCCCTCAGAGGCGAGAACAGAAAGCGACCCCTGGAAGGATTAGTGATCTTGCTTGCTGCAAGGAAATATTGTTCGCTCTGCTATCTGATGTGGTAGTGTCTTAGGCCAGGGAATTAAGCTTGCTTAAGTGAGCTAATTCTTCAGATTTGTTTATATTATTAGAAAATTTTGAGAAATAAGAACAGCAAGAAATCAGTTATATTAGGGTCTCTCTCTCTCTCTCTCTCCATGGTAAATAATAATTTTATCGAGTTGTACACACTGAGGGGGGAGCATCTGTGGAGGCCCATTTGGGGCATGCCTGGAATAATCATGTGAATTCTGTAAAATGTGCATCATCTACCTATGCAAAAACTAACAGCAATACGAACTAGCTGGATCGTTGGAGGCTAGTTCTAGATGTCGATGGGTGCCTACACTTCTCATGCATCGATCGGAACAAGAAATTAACTAATGTTGAAAGATTAGTTAGCAAACCCTGTTCTTTAGTTTTTACCAACTTTACAAACGATGGGTTCAAAAGCTTCACCCAGTGGCACTCGTTCTCTTTCCCGTCGGAGGAAAGTTAAGCTGAAATAAATGATCAACTGATCTTGAGGTGAGTCCAGAGCTTAATAATATCTTTTGTGCAGTGGACCACTTGCTCAAGTTTTTGAAAGGTAGGCCAGTTGGTCAGTTGTGTACAATGGCTCTCAAGTGAGCAGAGTTTAAATGCCACTTTCTTCAATTTGGATATGAATCTGTACGTACTGCATGAAGAGGTGTCTTTTACGTTACGATCCTCGAACCTGTGAGTTTGGGGAGGTTGTTGTTAAGCATCTAACCTACACATCGGTGGTAAACTAAACCTTGTATCTTTTTTTTTTTGTGAGACAAAAATCTTGTATCAGAAAATGAAGTAGACAATTATATTTTTATGGCCGTGACTCCACTAGCTATGCTCAACCTAAAATCTACTTTTAGGTGTCGATAGAAGTTGCTACGGACCTTGATAATGAATTTCCTATGATTAATTGAATCAAGTTGTCTTAAATAAATTGTAAAAAGTATGTCAACTATCTAACTTAAGAATTTCTCCCCAGATGGCATCATGTAAAAAAAAGCAAAAAAGAGTTCAGGCCACACTTGCCCCACCTGTTTGTACAATCTGATCTCACATTAGATGACACAAAATAAATAAATAAATAAATTGAGTCCCAATGATCAGTAAAAAAATCTTAATGTGTCGAGCCCAATCATGATTTTTGATTTTTTTTTTTTTTGATCATCCGATCACAAATTGGACTGTGTGAACGGGTGGAACATATGAGGCCTGACCTTAAAAAATATATATATTTGTTGAAAGCACTGGGGGGCAATACGTAGGGATTGCAGCACACATTACTTCTTGTTTGGATGCCTTTATTAGAGGCGGCAAAATGTAGATCTTCAATCTTCATGGTTTAAATTTTAATTCGAAAGTAGATTTGAGCATAAGGTGGTGCTTCCCCGATGGATCAAGATAGCATGTTTCTTTATTTCTCTAATTATTTTTTGGAACTTATTAATCATTCTAACACAAATGCTGAAGGGGGAAAACCTGCTCAATCCAATACAGGCCCACTATGAGGCAGTCTAAAGTATCCATGACATGGATGGCCTGCTAATAAGGTCTATGTCGACCAGGGACCCCAAGTATTCTATCGAAGGCTTCCTAAAACCCCAATAATTCTTGAAAGGTCCAAAGCTTCTCAAGAGACAGAAGATCTAAGTCAACCGAGCACCCTTGGGAACCTCCATAGGAATTTTCTAAAGAAGGTCTTTTAAGATTGAAAATGTGCTTTCCTCGACCTTGATGGCCACTGGGGCTTAGGAACAAGGTTAAGGTTTACGTCAATCATGAGCCCACTTAGATGGGCAAGCCTTGACGCTCTCGGAGTCCACAATCCTCTCTCTAGGTTAGGAACTTGTTCTCTCGATCTGATGGTCAAGCACCGTCACTGGGACTAGCCTACCATGTGAACGACCACACGCAAAGTTTCCTCTGACAACACTTGAGGATGCTTATTCACTATCTCTCCACCTAACAACGACAGCAGTCGTCATGATTTCCATAAAGTTGGAACTCCCCCTTATCTTATTAACATGGAGAAATGCATGCCCTTAAAGAGCATATAATCTCCTGGCAATGGCACATTGTAAAGGACTCTCAGCAGCACGTACAATCTGCTACATGCAAATCCACTCCAACCGTTGCAGCTGGAGACAATGTGTTCGTTCAGGACTCTTCTGCACCATAGGACTCTCTTAGATATATTTTATCTGTTCTGATTTGTTGTAACTGATGTAACCTTTGGAGTTTATCTCCCTCCTGTATTCTGTATATATATTTTGTATGAATGGAAACAGAATCTGGACGATTCCATCTTTCCACAATTATTCTCTTGTCTTCACACGCATATGTGTTTTTATTTTCTATAGTGCTTGTGTTAGTGTCCATCGAGTTTTATGCCTATTTGTCTAGGTGTCCATTGAGTGCTCTTTTTGACCATTCGATCAAAATCCGTAGCCAAACTAGGTCCCGAATTGTGGCTTGACCATATCTTTCTTTTCATTTTTTTATCTTTGATCAAAGATTAAACGATACAGATTAACTCTTAGGATGCCCCATCTTCATTATCTTTTAGAGAAAAAAATAAGTACTTGTTATAGCAGTTGTTCGATCTTTGATTAAATGGTACAAATTAACTCATAACAGTATAACTTGTTGCACTGCAAGCAAGCAGCCATTAAATTAGGTTTAGTTGGATGGCTACAACAGCATAACATTTTTTTTTTTATAAAAACTTTGGGAGGCGGGGCAACCCTAAGAGAGTCCTCCGTACTGTCTGACCTTTAATTAGATGGTTAAAAATTTTAAATATTTTTTTTAAAATTTTCAACTGTCCATCAAAGATCGAACAATGTGAAAGACTCGAACAGCTGCCGGTTGTAGTGCAGTAAGTAATACTAAAGAAAAGTAGTGAAGTGGTTTCATGTGTCTGTGGGCCAATATAGGATGTCTAGCGTCGATCAGACGACGCATTATATGACATAGCATAACCCATATTAAGTGAAAGACCTATTACACCTCTTGGTGGTGTTTTTTATTTTTTAAAAAATATTCTTTATATTTTTTTAGGTGGGCCCTATTATGTTGTAGATGACCGTATAATCCTATCTCTAATCGGATGACTTTAGAAAATCTGAAAATTCAAAAATTGATCTCAAATGTACAGTAAAAAATAGTATCTATACTATTTATTTGGGACGATTTTCTTCATCTTTTTTTTTTTGGGTCATCTAATTGGAGATCGGATTATACAATCATATGTGTCGGGTTGGGACCTACCTAAAAAACAATTCAAAAAATAATTTTTCTAAATTAAAACCACCTCCGAGCGGTGTAACACTGCGACTAGCAAGTCTTTCTTTATCCCAAAAGAATCCATTAAACATGCCACGTAAAAGTGTAAATGAGTTGGGTTTATGGTCCGCTTTATGTTTGGCTAATGTTAACCTTGAAATGAATGAAAAAAGTAGTTCCTCACTAAAATCTAACGTGTTGTCTTTAAATTAGCTGATTTCAAGCCTAAAATCACAAGAAAATTCACTAATATTTCATCTAATGTGGGAGATAACAAGTACAATATGTTGGATAATTGGCTATACCTAGATTCAAAATTAATGGATAAAAGTGGCCTGGGTTTAGATGTTGGACTCATTTTGACATCTCTAACTACAAATCTACTTCATTATTCAGTATTAGGTTTTTGAATTTTTGATTGCCTCAAATATAACGAATTATTAACGAGTCTCCATATCTAGTAGATTTCCATCCTCATATACTTCAACTTTTAAAAACTTTTCGTCTCCCATTTTTATGTAGCTACTAGCTAACATCTATACCCCCCATCCCTCATCATCTCTCCCCTAGTGTCTACTTTTCATGGGCTGGGCACAGTGGTGGACTAGGTAAACTTCCTCTGTCTCTTTTCTTTTTAGTATTCTATTTTTATTTTTGATGTTTTATTATTATAGAGAATGATTAGGCTATTTTGCATGTTTTGAAGTCACTATTCACAAAATATTCTTATTTTTCATAGTTTTTTAAACTAGAATGACATATTATTAAGAAATATTAACCTTTAAGAGATCAACATGTAAATAAAATATTTTCATGTATTAATATCTATATTTATGAGTATGGGCTAGTCGTGTTAAACTTAGGCCTGACCTCTTTACGCTCTCAGGCCCACTCAGGCGGCGGAGGCCCTTTTTCTAGACCCTGTAACAAGTATTTCTCGAAATGAAAAATAGTTGTTAATGCTTCTTGAATATTGTAGTATAACTGCCATCAAGTATATTGGACGTTGTGAATTCACTGTATACCCTCCTAGATATGTAACGTGTCTTAAATGACCTACACCTACCGATCCACTAATCGGATGACAGATATAGTGTACTGTCTAGTGGAATATTGCAGCAATTATATATTGCTCGGAATAATTTTATGAGTTTCATTTGCTATACCAGTGTTGCATCACGAGCAAGAAGATCGGACGGCTGAAGCACCAAGTTTTATTTTATTTTATTTTTTTATTTTTTTACAAACTTAGGGGGTCAGACATTTTTTTTTTTTTTTTGAACTATCTGATCAAAGATCGAACAGCATTGATGGCTCTCTTAAGGTTGTCCCCACCTCCTGAATTTTGAAAATTAAGGCCTACAGCTCACCTTTCCTTCAGGCTGTCCAACCCCTTGGCAATCCTTTTTGGTCTAATAAAAGCTGCCATTTAATTACCAAGAAGAAACGAACATAGGAAGAGAGAATGTCGTTACAAAGCATAGAACTTCACAAATGGATGAGAAACCCATGCCAACCACACCCCATGCAAATAAGTAGAGATGACCAACAACTTTCTAGGAAAATACTCATATGCCATAGAGCCCATGGTAGAAGATGAGTGATCTCCGGAGATCATCGTTGAGTAGAAGACTTTGAAATCATCCACCTGTTGTCAGTTGAGAGTGACGAAGGGCGACTGCCGTCGACCAGAGGTAGAGAAGCAGAAACCACCATTGTCGATGGAGGAAATTTGAATGAGCACACCAATGAAAAGGGGGTGGGATGAACTCCGAACTACAGTCTTCCAAAGGATGGCTGGAGGCCCCAAGTGGGTCTCCCAGAAGGTTCAGAGCTAAGAGCCATAGTGGATGAGAGAGCAGCACGATCAAATATTCCTGCGCGAGGGGGGAGGAGTGTCCCTCGGGGGAGAGTACTCCACCCACCTAAAACCTATCATCGCCTGAGACAACGACCAAAATGTCGGGATCCGGTGAGATTTATACCGATGCAGGAGAGTTTTCCCTAGGTTTGGTGGGACGTCCACCTACCACGACGTAATCTTCCCTTGACAACCCTAAACAAACATGAATCTTAGTTTCCAATATCCCCTTTTCAAGTCAGTTCTTATTTGAATCTCCTTTCCCATTTTTTCCCTTGCCTTTTGTTATATTGTTTGTAATCATAGAGGTCCTGTACCTACAAATATATGAGGTAATAGAGGTCTTGGACTAGTAATTAAACAAAGGCAAATTATATACTTATGTGTAATACTTGTTGCATTACACATGGAGTGCAGTTACTTTTTTTTTTTTTTTTTAAATATGGTGTGCCTGATAATGCTTGGCATACCTTACAATCTACTCTCTGATCAGACAACTTAAAAATTTCTTAAAAATCAAAAAAAAAAAAAAACTTATTATTACAACTGTCCGATCTAAAGCTGATCAAGCGGCAACAAGTCTGACTCTATACTTACATGAGACGTGAAAGATTTATTAAAAGTAGTTAGCTTTTAGGAGTGTATCTTATAGTAATTATTTAAGGGAAAGTAGAAAATTGATTTAACGAAGTGGCCGTTTTTCATTCCTCACAAACAATGCTTGCTTCCCCTTACACAGGAGTGTGAATAGAGGATTTCTTGCTGATATGTAAATGGATTTTCATATTAATATACATAGTATATATGAATTCTCCTTCTCTACTTAGTCAAAATAATTACTAATAAAACTAAAATAAGCGTCTAGAAGATAATCTTTTGATTGGCGTTCTATTTTTTCTAGCATCCAAAACTACCAAGTTTTGCAGTATCTTATCCTAAAGTTTCATTTATCTGTACCTTTGTATTCTCTAATCAGGTCGGTCCGGTTTGGCGAAAAAATAGCACAGCTTCGGAGAAAACTGTCACAAGGAAATCACTCGGATGAAAGCATGCTCTCGGTATGGGTTTAAACTGAACTCAATCAGTACAGAGAAGGGAGGAAGGAGGCTTTCATAAAATTTTTTTCTTTGGGAATGGGAAAAGTATCATATGAGAGAATTTTTTGAAATATTCGTCCAAATTTAGACGTAGAGGATCTCTGTTCCTTTGTTTGGCCAGTCGCTAGAACGTTAGGCACCACATGTAATATAGCAAATAGTCCTTGAAGAGCCATGTAAAGTACGGTTGTCTACTTCTTGTTGGGTGAAATAACATGGTCACTTGTAAAGGTTGCATACTTACATGGACACTTTGACATTTAAGACGTTGAAATTTATGTGGAGCCGATCGAGATAGTAGTACATAGTTAGCTGTCTATAAAGTAGGAGTGCAAATGACTCGAGTAGAACTTTGTCTTGTTTAAATTTAATTAGACTAATTTTAATCAAGTTTGAGTTCTAGAAAAATGCTTATGATAATTATTCAATCAATTGAATGAGTTTGGGCCGAGCAGCTCATAAGCTTGATGAATTTTACGATAGATTTAGTCTAAAAACCGTTTTTAGACTGAAGTCTATAATCTCAAGTCAAACCATGGTAAATACCAATTTATTTTCACCTTTAGTTATTTGATAGAAAAAATTATAATATATTGAACACCTTATTTGTTAAGTTACTCATGAATAGAATAACTAAATGTATATTCAAAAAGAGATCTTAATGAGTAGTTAAGTGAATTTTTAATGAATATGTAAACAAGTTCTTAACGAATACTTAAATGAATTTATTCAATCATGGCCAAACTCTCCTGTGTTCGAACCTGATTCATTTAATGAATCTTACTTAAATTTGTGTAGAATTTTTTTTTATTAATTTACCTTAATAACAAGCTAAATCGAGCTTTATTGATCTAGTAGTCTCACGAGTTATTCATCAAACAAAATTCTATGTTTACGGACACCCTGTTAGAAGAATCCTATGTGTAAGAAGAAATAAAGAAATAACAGGAAAAAAGAATCAAATTTATTGAGTGGTGCAATCTCCAATTTCACTGTAACAGCGTGTTAACCGGAGAATCTCCTCCACCACTCCCCAAAAGGGCTTATGTTCGATGGTTACAGGCTAACTACAGCATCTCCACTTGTATATACCTAATCTTTTTAAGTGCTGTGAGGAAGACGGCCAAGGGCTATAAGTGCACACTCGTCACTAACATCTGCAGGTTCCTTAGAATACCGGCAACACCCAGAACGAACCTTATTGTACTGCTTCACTTCACCGACACAATGGCCCCTCAAACGTTGTAAGTGACTCACCAGCTAGCTAGGGTTCTTGCTTCAGATTTGCAGGAGTTATGCACGCGACTCGGTGCAGCCACCAATGCCTCCTCGATCGCCAACTACGACAAGCTGTGACATTCTATGACCAGGACGGTACTTTGTAGCAAGTGGCCGGCCCACCCACAGCTGTTACTGTCACCATCTGCCTGCCCACCATCACCACGTATACAAAAGAAACGATGGAAGTCCAAGGCTGCCATTGGCGGTTGGGAGCGCTGTGCATCGACTAGTTATCAGTTTATTAAGAAATCCACACTTCGGAACCCCACATCCCACAGAAGTCATATTATTCGGTGACCACGAGCTTTAGACCTCCCACTGGTTGACCTAATCACTCTAGCTGACCACGGATGAGTTCAAGTTGTGGAGGGCGATCGAGGGCTCCAACAGTACTCTCATCTCTCGTCCATGATGACTGTAGAGATCAATCACAATCGTAATGCATGAACCAGAAGGTTAGTTAATTTATAAGTTGGAGGACAGCTATGATGGGATGTAAACTTGTGCCCAAGAGTCCACCCATGTACTGTTTTATCAGTTGCTAGTTGCAAGCATCTGTCTGTCCAACCAGCAAAGGGAGAGGGCAGCGATGGCGATCGAGATTTGACATCAGCCATCAGCTTCCAGAGCTCTGCAGAGTCCTTGCTTGAACATCTATGCAACCCACTGATCCAGACAAGGTCATTTCGGGTGTCACCACTGTGCGATGACGAGCAAGATCAAAGCTTATTGCACTGACTTGGCCACAGTTCTCCTGTGTCGTCTTTATAGAACAGCATAATTTTGGTTTCTGCTGCATGATTTCGGGGGAGTTTACTGGGTGTGGACGCCAGCTCAAGAGCCCGACAGCGGGGTGTAATGGTGCAAGACAGTCACAAGCATGATGGGGACTTCCATGCGAACTGTTTGCATCAGAATCTGCAATATCTACCCGACAACCCTGCGGACACTCTCATTAAACGCCATGTTTGCAGAGGAGGAAGGCTTACGTAGGGTTTCTTCCGGGAGGGTGCAACCCTGATGTTTCCAGCTGCACATGGGGATTTGGTATGTGGTCTTCTCTAGAACCATATAGAAGCGATGAGCTGTACTTAGGGGTCAAACCAATCCTCCCTTCCCACACATAAGACTCTCATATCAAGATCTCAATGGGGAAACCAGCGAGTTCTTGTGTAATCCATGTGTCCAAGAGTTGTCAGGAGGATACTACTCCTTTTACCAAAGACGGCAATGGCATGCGAAGCACATGGTGTGGGAGCTCGCCACCTCAATTTCTGGACCTCAAAGCCGGCCGGGTGTATGTGATGAGAAACGTGCAGGGAGGGAGGGAGGGAATTAAAGTTCGACCCTTCCTACCCTGGGAAAGTGTTCAGGGGCCTTTGCTTAAGGTGGCCTGCGTTGCCACAGATCAGAGCCGATAAGAACTCCGTCTCTTTCACTGTCATAGCCTACATTTATGAAACGTAACTACAGGATTACTAAGTTCTTCCCAAGAGTACTCTGTGTACTTGCAGTGCATGAGTAGAAGCAAGCTGGCAAGATCTCCTTGCCGGCAAGTTACACTCTATTCAGGGATTGAGATCATCTACTTCATGTACAACGCTCTTAGCGCAGTGGTATGCCCTCCCCGCAGTGGCAGGGAGGTCGCGGCATCGATCTCGCTTGCGTTGTGTGCGGGCGGGGGTCGTGCCGTGGATTTTCTCGCTCCTTTCTTGAGCGAAAAAAATCGCCTACTTCAGCAGATATTTCGTGTATTTCGGGGGAGTCAAACTCATGTCCTCGAACTTAGATACTTGGCCTGTAACCACTTAGCCACTTCGACCAAAAAAAAAAGACCGTCTACTTCACTTTTTCTACACCATTGGTGCTTCACTTTATCTTATTGGTTCAATTATGGTGAGAAGAAAGTGGAGCTTAAAAAAGAGAAAAAAATTATTTTTTAAAGATTCTAGACCAATCCTCCATTAGGTGGATGGGTTTACAAAAGCATACCGTAATTTTGGTTGGTTCAGAATGAATGAAATACAAGTAGTGTAAAAAAGATAGAATAGGCGATCTCAATCCTCCATTCGGTGGATGGGTTTACAAAAGCATACCGTAATTTTGGTTGGTTTTAATTAATGTCCGGAACAAGTTGAACCGATGACATGTTCTATGATCCAGTCTCTAAGAAAGTTGTTGTAAGGACTTACTAAAGACAAATGGACTAGTTCTATGTGTTAAGTACTGAAGTTACCCAACAGCCTTCCTCTTGAGGTGAGCAGCACTGCTGCATTAGAAACTTCACTAGCACGGCCTCTTTGATGACCTAATAAGCTAAGAATATGAAAGCTTGTCTAGGTTATTCTGACTTATTATATATTCATTATTCAGATGTATTACTTGACTGAGAATAAGGCATTTTGAAATAAATTAAAATAAAAAAATGACCAGAAAATTCAAATTGCTACTCTGATTGGAGTAGAATTTAATTTTACTTATTTTTTATCTTTATTTAGTCTGTTCTCTTTATCTATTTTGTCTAATTTTTGTCAAAGCCAAAACCACTTACTTCATAATAACTAGTCTTAGAACGTGTTTGGCAAAACTTTTACTTGAAAGTTGCTTTTCGCTTTCACTTCTTACATAGAATGAGTTGAGAGAGAGAGGTGATAACTAATTTTGATTTGTTACAAAGGTCAACTCTCTCATAACAACCTCACTTTTTCTTCAATCTTGGAAGTTTCCCATTTGTAACTTTTAGTTGGAAGCCAAAACACAAGGAAAATATCACATAAGTGGCTTTCAAAACCCAATGACTTTCATAAAAAATAACTAAATGAAAATGTAAAAGTGTTTTCAAATGGAAGTTACGTCAAACATGGCCTTAAGGTAAGTAATTTACGATGATTTGTTATAAAAGTAAGAATCCACTTATTAATTCCGGCCCAAAGCCACTTACTAATTCTTGAGCTAAGAAGCAATCAACTCCATCTTTGTTCGCCCCTAAAGTAGGACCTCGGACGAGTCCTTTTGTTTTATTGATTGCTTCCGTGAAGCAAAAACATCATAAATTTTGATTCTTTTGAATGTTCACATTTACAATGCTCGCTTTCAAGTTAGGGTTGCCCCTTCCTCCGCAGAGCCAACATTACTAGTAGAGAGCCACTATATGTGGATATGGGAGTGTATACTATATAGGGCTATGATCCATATGTTCTTTTCCTCTATATATCCATATCCATGGGGACCCGTTGTTTCCAACAGAACCTTCCCAATCTTAAAAGAGCCTTTTTAATGAACCAGCTGCAAAGGGGAGCCGAGAGTAACAAGTAACAAACCAAGGAAAGTGCCCTTCACAATTCTCACATTTCAGAGAAAAGGCACAGACTTTGTTCATAAAGGAGGGTTCAAGGATTAGGTCTGGAAGAAAGTGACATGAAAAGATGTTTAGAAAAGCATGGGGACAATGATTGAATTCCACATTCCATCATGCCGTGTGGTTGATGTTTACCTGGACCTGAGGCCATAAGAAATAACATCTCCCACCTCTCCATTTTAACATATCTGCACAAGACACAAGGGCTTAATCCTAATCATGTTCCTCGAGAAGTTTATTGAGAGATTAGTACCGGACATGCCAGCATGGTCTTGCAGCACTCATGGAGGCTCCCCCCTTCTCTCTCGAACTCGAGGATTCCAAGTATCAAGAGGGTTACATCAAGTTCTCCCCCATCTTTGATAGATCGACCAGCTAGGTACAGTTTTTGATATGGCGTGTAGGGGTGGATACTTGCAAACCTAAACCTCCAATGATATATGGAAGACCCTATGGAATCGAAAAACCAATATAGGTGCATAAATGTATTGTCTCAATGTACTAGTTGGAATTCCGAGTGTATTATCTTACAGTCGTAGGGTGTACTGTGATTTGGGCATTTGTTTAGGAAGGCCATTATAAATGCAAGTAAGAACATAACACCATCAGCTAGCGTACGTTGTATGTATATGCGGATTAGTAAAACTTAGACACAAACACATATTTCTTAATCCCCTACAGCACATACCAATGTTCTATAGTGAGTATTTTATTTTTTTGAGATCGACGTCGGGGGTCTTCAGGATTATGATTGCAGCCCGATCACGATCCGTCCACAATTGTTCCTGGGGCCCCATCCACCGTCTGATTCGTCCCCTCGACGTGCACCCAGCGGGGGATCCACCTAATCATTCCCTCTTGTTAATAAAGTATACACAAGCAAGTGATCCCAGAGGAACATGTGTACACAAGCTATTACACCCTTTTGTTCCCTCCTGATCGATCATGAGAGAGAGTGAGAGAGACCCATTATGTAGCCCGTGCTCTAATACACAATTGCTTGCTCGTGGGGTATGCTGGTGTGTTTTAATTCATAGATCATACACGCGTGTGTGTACGTGTGTGTGTGGGTTTGAAGCCCCCCAAACGGGGAAGGAATTAGTTTAGTTAAAGTGTGATATGATGAGGGGTATTGAGAGAGAAAGAAAGATCTCGAATCCCCAACTCCCAGCCTTGTTAATGCTTGTTTTCTTCTTTACCAAAAGGAGAGCCATGCCAACTAATCTCATGCACACTTGTCTAGCTTTTTTATCTCTTTTCTGTACTAATGGGCCACCAATTGACATAAGCTTCCAAGTGCGGGCCCTTGCCCAAGCGGAGACGAAGCCCGTGGCTTCCCCAGCACAGCTGCACACGTGGGCGCTGCCAATTGGGCCTTGGGCAAGGGCATTATGTAATGGGAGAAAAGGGCTGCCCAGGAATCTGCCACCTTTGTTTTCTTTTCTCCTTGGGGTAGAAGATAGGTTGTTGCCCATTGTCCTCTCCTTTGGACCCTGTCCCCTCTGTGTCCTATTTCCAAGTGCAAAGGGCTTGTGGGTAAAGAAATCTAGGGAGAGTAAAAGAAGGAAACTAAGATAAAAGAGAGAGAGAGAGAGTTGTGAGAGGAGGAGAAGAAGAAGTGAAGAGAAGAGTGGTGGGAGTAACACTGCCTTGTGAACCCCACCCAATCAGCACAAATCATTTCTTCAGCCCTTGCATTGTTCAACTTCTACATGGGGTCTTTACGCCTAAGGTAGGAGCATCTAAGACTTGGTAGTATTTTTTTTTTTCTTTTTTGTTCCAAAGTAAAGCGAGGGGGGCAGGATTTGATTATTCTAAAGCGTAGGTCCAGGGGAGTTCAAGTCCCGATGCCAACTAATAATGACATAGAGGAAGAAGAGTCGTATCTCAACACGGACGACGAGATATTCCGGAGGTGAGAAGAAGAACCCTACGTTTTAACTTCCCTCTTTGCCGACCTAATCTCACCATTTTCCTAGCCACTCCATTAATCTTATTCTATCGTGCGTGTACTTATATAGGCCCCCTCCTGCCTACTTATATTGTTCATGTCTTCGTTATTTAGCATGTCCTGACTTCGTTGGGAAATTCGTTGGGAAAATGGGGTTTCATCCAAGCCAGCATGCATACATATAAGCTTATTTGTTGGAATGACTACATAATAGTTTTACATCGGTTAATTTTAGTTGTAGTCAGTATTTATGATCTTGGTCCTTCAAACTCAACAACTGAATTTTGTAGTTTGTAAAATGATATCAAAGTAAGGTCTAATCCAACTTTATCTTCTAATTTGCGTTGCCCTCTCTTATTTAATTTTCACGGCCCATCTTGACCGTGAGGGTGAGTGTTGGAGTGACTATATAATAGTCTTACATCGGTTAATTTCAGTTGTGGCCTCAAACTCAACATCCGAATTTTGTGGTTTGTAAAATTGTCCATGCTGATTTGACAGTGACAACACTGATTGTTTGATGCAAATTTAGAGCTTCTACCGAGCCATGATTGTGCACAAGTGAAGATGGTTTAGAAATTTGACTTGAACTTTGATGGATCTTGATGCAAGGGGGTTCGAAATAATTCGGGGATATCTCTACTTTAATCTTATTTTTTGTTTGGCATCTTAAATTTTTCTGGGGATAAGAGGGGTTAAGAGAATTAGAGTTAACCCTAAAAATAGAGTTAGAAACGAGGATAACTCATTCCACTTTTTAAGTGAAATAAGTTAACTCAACTCTTAATCCCGTTTACCACTTTTTAGAAAGGTCTTTTTCACTAAATTATTCTAACTGTTATTCACGTTTTCACCAAACGGAAACATGATTAACCTCTTTCTTATCCCCTTACATATCAAACGTATCTAAGAATAAGGATAAACTATACTAAGATGAGTTATACTTATTCTTACTCGTTTTTATCCCGATACCAAACGGGACATTAAAGATTGGGGGGTCACCAGCATGGAAAGGATTGTTAAGAGGTTTAGTCAAGGGTTGTTAAGGGATGGTTTTAAATATCCTGGTCAAAACATGCCCTACTGTAGCCTGCATGTATCCCTTCTTCATGCCATGGCCTCCCCCTCCCCACCACCCCACCCCCATGTTGGCAATACATAATTTGGGTGTCCACACTGTGTCAAGAAGCCGATAGATAGCAAACAGCTTCTGGGTGGTAGCTAAACAAATAAACAAATTATCAATTTTGAAGAGTTTTTTTAACTGAGGCCAACATGTCCACGTTTTGACAAAATCACAAAAAATTGATATAAACCAAATCGAGTAGCATCCTTTGACAATAGAGGAAGGAGGTTCTTGAGAGAGATATTAGTACTTGGGAATACTTAAACATGCACCAAAAGTAAGTTTAAATGGCTAATTATCCCATTGTAACAAAGAATTTTCTTATTTTAACATTTAATGTCAAATTAAAATATTTAACTATCTTAAAAAAATGTTTTTTTACGAAAGTAACTCAATCTGTTCAAAACGTCATTCCTATGATTCAATCAAGCTAGCTTCTCCCAATAAAGGAACCCAAATAACTCCGTGCCATTTTTTGTGAGACATTAATTTACGAACACTAAAACAAATGCTAGATTTGACACACACATGCACACACAAAAAAGATTAATTCCTTATATACCATCTTTATATTTCAAAATTAAAAAACACTGTATTTTCCTATCCATAATCTTACGTAATTCATACGTTTCTATCAAAGGTTCCATCGCAGTCATCTATATTTCCTATACATCGAGTATACTATTTTGAAACATTATATACATTTTAAAGATGTATAAAATTATAGATAGGGAAGCGTGGTATTCTAAAATTTAAAATGTAAGAATAGTATATAAAATAGATTTTTTATATATATTCTTATAAACTATCATATTTGCATATATATCTCTGACTCCCACATATTCTTATAAATATGGACATCTTCAAGAAAGATATACTTATATATTTCCATTAAAATGCCGTAAACTTCAATCGAATATGTTAAAAAGGCTCTGTCAATTCTGGTGAATTCAAGCTTATATATACAAAATTCTCATAAATTTAGAGGTATAAATGTAAGAATATCCGTTCTTTTTTTTGACATATTTGGTTCTGAGCTCATGATATTTTAATGGGAAGCATATAACCATACTATTTTTAAAAATTTCAAAAGTATTTATAACAATATGTAGAAGTCAAAACGTGTATGTGTGTACAAGTATTTTAATTTATAAGGGCATACATACAAACATTTTTATAAAATCAAGTTTAAAAATAGCATAATTAAAAACTGAACCCAATTTTAACAATAAAAATAGAATATTTTTATCATCCCGATTATAATAATAAAAATAGATTATTTTTATCATTTTCTGATCCCACGTGCCTGAAAATGAGCAATGTTACCAAGGGAGGAGGGAAAGGAGGCAGCATGAAGTTTTAATCGACCAGTTCGGAACCATGTCATCACTCCACTTGGCAAAGCTCGACGAGACGTGACTGTACAAATTGCCAGAGCAAGCACCAACCCCTTTCCCACGATTGGTGGCATCTGCCATCAAATTAGAGGCCCATCCGCTGCCGTCCACCCGATGGACCACAGATGGCCACCTCGACGAGTCCCCATCGCCCGGGCAATCACACGTCCGAACCCGCGGACCATCCGGATATGGACCACATTGGTCTAGTCTACAGTATTAAAGTTCCAATTTTGATGTTTCAGATTATCCGTTACCCAACTCCCGTTTTACCCGCACAGGACTACGGTGGTCCTCTTGATCGGATCCATCAAATTGAACGCCCACCAACCAAATCATGGAGTCACGCGCTTACAGCCGTCGGATGGGACTTCCCGATGAGAATTATTTTTGGGGGGGCCCGAATAAATCCCCCCATGGCCGCGGGCCTGGATAGCGACCCGCGCTTCGAGCTATCTAAATCCGGGGTAACCCTAGTGTCACGGGTTTAATTTTCCTGTATTGTCTGCTTAGGGAAGCGGAACCGTTGATCTGGGATCTGGCGGTGATGATGCTTTCATGGGACGGTGGTCCAGGGGATGAATCCACTGTCGACCACAATTGGATCGATGGACCCTTTTGTGCTGCGTGATGCGTGGGGACGCCGCCGCCGTGGCCGTACCGACAGTGGCTGCTAGCCGTCTGATTTGGACAGCTGCCACCCCATGGATAGTTCATGGGTGGATAAGGTCATGGAATTCCGGTCTGGCCGCCACCGGTCGCCATCGTTGCTGTCGGGGGAGAGGACCAGCCCGGGATATGAGCAGGGATGGGGTGAGCCGGTGAGGTGAGTGATCAGAAGCGTACCTTCGGAAGATAAAAGCTTCAACTAGATCTCTCCTTGGATCTCCGGATTAACAAATGAGTTAAAAAAGGTTGATGAGTCTTAAGTTTGAAGATGGCTAAAGAGAAGGCCAATGTGAACACTTTGAGTCCATTGCGTTTTCATACATAAAGTTATCACTCATAAAGTTAAGGACGAATATGATAGTATGATATTTCAATTGCTCATTTTAATCAAATGCTAGTTTACCCTAGCTCTCATAAGTAGAGGCATAATTATATCAAGAGAACGAAGTCTAAAAGATCTCATATCATCGTTAACGACCATATAATTGTATGGTACGAGCCTTTCTTATTAAGGGAACTCGTAGGATCAATGAAGTCTTCTTTTTTGGAATGTTAAATGTGGAGGTGCTAGTCTATCAAGAGTACGGATCGGTTGATATTTCATGACTTCTTTATTTGAGAAACCCACAAATTCAAATCCCATTAACTAGGACTTCACATAAGGAGGTACAAGTTGTGAGATTTCTCATTTTGATAATATACATGAGTTAAAATAATCATCCAGTAGACAGTAATTACGTTTGGTGCAAAAAAAATACCCATTATGTGAACACTCAGATATTCAAATCACTTTCTCATGGAAAACATTGTAAACACTTTAATCCACTCCTGACAAAAGGAAAAGTAAAGGTGCTAGTTCCCCGTAGAAGACCAAACTTGTGACAACAGACCTGCTCTCCTACATAAAACCTTGGATTAGGAATACTTATCCGTAAAAGGCAAAGTTGTTACATTTTGTACGGACATATCCTTGGTATCAAGGAAATGAGTAATACTTGCTGTGACATCTACCTTCAACATAATTGCAACTACTATCCGATCACACGAGAACCAATAGTACATGGTCGCTACACTGTCCTATAAAGGTGCGGTGAAACTTAAAACCTCGGTGCCATCTAATCCCTTGGACGGACGACAATTATAGTTACGTCCTAACAAAGTATCGCTCTAGGGGAATTGGAGAACCTCTAGATACTAGGTGACTATATCACATAGCTAGAAGGAGAAAAACACAAGTATATTGGATTAACTTCTTCTAGTCGTTTTTGTGAATAAGTTATTTATATTTGTTTATAAGAATTTTTGTATATATACATCTATAATTATTCTATTTTGTTATGTATACCCTTGATTTCCACTTGTTGCACATTGATATCTTCATAAAAGTTGTCAGAACATAACTAATTGAACATCCAGCAAGATTTTATTTTAACTGCACGGTTCTAATCTATCTTATCTTCATGTTTTAAAAAATAAAATATTATCATAAATTTTAAATATTCAATTATCTTCCGTAAGATTGTTTCTATTATTTGAGACTTAATACGCATCCAAGTTGATTGTCCAATCCGGTGCATGCAAATTGGTGATGAAATATTAAAATTCTAAGGGAAGGGAACAACCTTAGGAGCTAATCTAAGTAATTTTTTATTTTTTATTTTTTTAAAATAAGATTTGTTCATACCTGAGTGACAACTGCAATGGAGTTTCACGATCAAACAAGATTGGGTGGTGGATATTAAATCCCATGGGATGGAAAAAGCTCCTAAGAGAGATAACTAGATATTTAAAGTTTTATGAAAATTTTTATTTTTAAAAAAATATGAGAATGAGGTCGAAAGGTTACTTACTTGTATTTACTTAAAACTTATTATTTCATAAAATTAAACAAAAGCTTTATAGGTTATGCATAGAATTCAAACTTGCCAACTATGGCCCGGCCATTAAACAAAACACATCTGGTTCTTTCGATATCAAGGGATCAATTTGATATACCGTTAGATATTATAAAACATCACAAAGTATTGTAAGATAATATTTTCTTAGGTTTAAAAGTGTTATAAATTGTACTTTGCTATTTTTCTTATATTTAAGACTCATTTGGTGTGTCGCAAAATACTGTAAAATATCGGATTTGAAAACTCTGATTTTAACCTAGCATAAATAAAATTTATGCTCCAATTTTGATTTTCAGTAGTTTTGGACTGAAAACTATAATCAGGTAAGAGCTGCAATGCTCTCCTATGCTGCAGCAGAGGCAATGTAGTAAGATTAAAAAAAATGAATTTTTTTTAGGTCGAGCCAATGTGTCTTACTCATCTATATAGTTTGATCTTTGATCGGAATATTTAAAAAAATCTGAAAAATAAAAAATCACTATTGGGAAAGGCCCATTAAGAGTATTTTTTTTATTTTTTTATTTTTTTAAATCATCTAAATCAGAGATTAGGTTATACGAATGGATAGGATATGTTGGCCCGACTTAAAAAAAAGTTCAAAAAAAAACTTTTAGTCTTGCTGCAATACTCCCCATTGCAGCATGAAGGTATTGCAACAAGCATTACTCATCAGTTAAATAACGGATTATAGAAGTCAACCGATTTTGGAATATGACAAGTTACGGCACTTCAAACATACTAAAAATAACCTAAAATAATTTACCGCAATCAAAACATGAGGGTGTGTTTGCATTTGTAAGATTTCTCGTGAAATTTTACCTTCTCAACTAACCTACACAAGTTTTGCATTTGTTGACGGAAACAGCCTCCATATTCCCATCATGGTCGCTTTTTCCTTGGATTTTTCTTTCCTTGGGAACAGCCTCCATATTTACCTCTCTTACTTCCCACTTAACTTCGGATTCTTTCTTGAGACCCTACTTTTTTTTTTTTTCAGATTTTAAAATCCCACCCGTACCAAACAGACTATGCAAATGGATATAAACAGTTTTTTTGAGGATAAAGATAGCTTGACCTCAAGCTCCAATGACGGCAAAACAAGAAAATGACATGTTAGGTATTTTGTTATGTCTCTATTGATTTATTCTTGAAATTTTCACTTTTCACTTTTTATCATCTTTCAGTACTCCTTATAAGTTCATACAATCTTCATATTCTTTATGGGGTTTTACGGAAACATGAAGATTGCGAGAGATTATAAGGAATATTGAAAACTTATAAGGATTGAAAATTAATAATTTCTTTTTTTTTTTTAATCATACATGCGTGTTCGTATGGACAAAATCCCCGTTCATGTCTATTATATTGATGTCATTTCAATTTTACTGTTGTATATTTAGCATTTTCAAAATTTGATTGTGCTGCCTCTGTTGATTTCATAGACTTGTATTTGATTAGCATTTACTAGAGAAAATCACGCCATTGATGGAAAAGAATAACAGTCTCATTATAGTAGACAGAAAACTTATTAAATAATTTGCATCATCTAAAATTCGGTAAAATGGATACATGGCATATCGAAAAAGAAGCACCACTAGAGTAAATGACATAAAAATGATACAGATGACTACAAAATGGAAAACAAATTAGGCGAGAGTTTATATGTTTATAAGATGCAAGTGCTAACAGGATGCTTAAAAAGCTTGAAAACATTAATTAACAAAAGATGTTAAATAAAAATGTTAGACAAAAAATTGTCAAAAAGGTAAAATAAATAGGGAAAGTTTTGGGGTTGCAACCATCATCTTTGATTCTTTGAACATAAAGCAAAAGTTCACGGTAGATTGGTCAGGTTAGTCATAGCTAAATATGTGCACGTCTTCTCAAATAGGAAGAGTTCTAATCTAACGGTAACAATATTGTTAAATCTAAGGACTTATATTTGATTAGCATTTACCAGTAAAAATCATGCAATTGGTGGAGAAGAATTAACAGTCCCATGATACTACAGACTACAAAGAGAACTTATTAAATAACTTGCAACGTTTAAGATTCATTAAAATGGGTGTATAACATTTCAAAAAGGAAGTATCACTAGAAAAAATGATTTAAAAACAACACAGATAACTAAAAAATGGAAAACAAACTAGGCAAGAGTTTATATCATAATTATAAGATGCATGTGCAAATATGATGCTGAAAAAGCTTGGAAACATCAAAATATGATATTAACAAAAAGCCTTATATAAGCAAAATGTGAAAAAGAAAAGAAATGGGGAAAGCTTTAAGACAAGTTAAAAAACGTCAACTATAAATATTAAATCTTAAACGTCAACTATAAATACTATACAAGAAAAATGTCAAAAAGAAAAGAAATGGAGAAAGCTTTGAAACAAGTAAAAAAACGTCAACTATAAATATTAAATCTAGAAAACAGAGCAAATGCCTGGAGAGTAGAAAATTGGAGGTTAAAAAGTAATAGAGACTAATATATTTTTAATGATGAGATGACTCAACTGGATAAATATATATAAGTTCTCAAATAAGAAGGATTCAAATTTTAACAGCGTCAGCATTGTCACCTTAAGAGAGATAATGCCAAGCATACGTAACCTTTTCTCACCTATTGGAATGGCTTTTGGATACGAGGCAATCAGTAGAAAAACAAAAGAAGGTTTTTTTTAGTTTTCAACTATCTTTGAACCCGTGATCTCCCTAATAAAAGATGTCAAGGTTGGAGATTCTTACATAACCTGGAATTAGATCATACAACAAAGAGTAATGCTTGCCTCACCGTTGTCATGTAAAAAATATGATGTTGATTGAGCCGCCCAACCCCATTATGTCATTTGAAGACTTCACATGGGAGGACTCTCTCTCCTATTAAATGTGTCGTAATGTCTTTGATACATCGACTAAAAAAATTACCCGTCAGGTTACTTTTCAAGAGCATGAATTGTGTACTCAGAGTATGATCGAATGCTGTAGAGCACAATTACGCTCTTTAGGGCATAACTTTTTAGAAATCTTTTGAGAAATTTCTAGAGCATTATACTCTCGAAAGCGTGATTATGTTATAGAGCGCTTGATTATGCTCTCGAATGTACAATCTAATTCCTCAAAAAAATAGCTTAGCAAATATTTTTTTTCAATTTTTTGGAATCTGACTCCTACATGTGTGGAAACACATGGATGACATCGGAGCGCATTAATGGAGGGAAATAACTTTCATGTGAAGTTCAACCTAGGTCATATTTTTTCTACTGACAGCAGTACAGTAAACATCACTCTATGAAAAATGTCATGTAAAATCGGACCACATAAAAGTGAAGAGATGATGCAAATTCTAGGTGAAAAGTTGGAGATATGATAAACAACTTTTAGTCCTTCTAATCCACTTAATTTTGAAAACGTCTTATAACTTCTATACTTAGTAAAAACTTCCTAAAATCTCCACTTTTCTTTGAAAAAGACCTTCCTTTAGGGAATTTTTTCAAAATATTCCAAAATACTCAAGGAGATTTTTTCAAAATTTTAAGGGTGATTTCCAAATAAAAATAAGATTATATGGAGTTTTCGTTAAACATAAAAGTTACATATAGTTTCTTCCTAACATAAGTTGATTTGAGGACAAAAACTAAAAAGAAACTAACAAAATGACTTAGAATCAGGCCACAAACAAGACTTAGAATCAGGCCACAAACAATTTGATTTGTGTTGCCATTTTCTTTTTAAAGTGATAGAGAAACAATGACTAGCACAGTTTTGAGGACAAAGGAAGGCAACATATAGCAATGATTTGGTGACCCCCACAATGACTTGGATGCCTTGGCGACCACAGGATAAATATAGAAGAGCTTCCTGCCATTATAGCAATAATGTTGTTTTAAGAAACTTGTAATGTTCAACAAATGAAGGTAATAAGACATCATAATCATCACTTATTTCAATATTAAGCTTACAATCATGTCAATATTAATTCTACAATATTTGAAGCTTAGATCTGGATGTAACTTGTTTTTTAATTAACATGCTCATAGTAATTCTCAAGATACCTTAACTCCAGTTAATGCATCTATGTGATATTCGAATAATTTGATTGCTTATTTGGATTGATTAAACAACAAAAAAAGAATATATGGTATTTAATTGTCAACCAAAGTTAATACAGCACCAAATGCATCTTTCCTACGGAAGAATAGTTCCAAAGGAAAAGAATTAAAATGTAATTACTCAAGATCTAAATGCTTACAGTTTAACTTTTTGGTGATTTTACGACCAAGGCAAGGGATTATTCAAAATTGTGTAAAAGACAGTTCTCCAAGAAAAAAATATTTTCCTGGGGTTAGAGGTTGAGGTATTTTTTTTTCTTATTTTCTGCACGAAACTAGAGAAACTAGTACAAGATTATGTCACTTCTTCGCCCATAGGCTTTTGTTTTCCAAGGAAGTCATTTACTGTTGCCGTAAAATGCTGTAAGCCATTATAAATGTAAAAGTAATATTTTCGCTATATTTAGAGAGTATTGTAAATTATTTTATGGCCTTATGTGAGATGTTTTTATCTAATTTAATTTTCAGTCTAAAACTACTATAAATCAAAATAAAATACTTTAAAATTAGTGATTTAATTTAAAATTAGAGGATCATGTAAGTTTTAAAATTGACGGTTTCAAAACTATTTTTACATTAGATCAAATAACTCTTGAGAAAAGAAAAAGAACCATGTGATCACAAAGATTGACTCTATTGTCCGCTTCTTCCTCATATACTATGTCTCTTATTAATTCTTTCTCTTTAGCAGTCTTCACTCTAGCCATCCATGGAAATTTCTTTTTCCCAACAAATCCCTAACCATGAAACTCATTTTCTAAAACGTTATGTAGCCTAAGAAAAGAATACTTTCCTTTCACAAGGAATAAACCATTTCAAAACTCCCTATAGGAGTCATTTGGATTGAAGCACTTTGTTCACGTATTTTTTATTTTATTTTATAAGCTTATGTAGCATTTTAGCTTAAGAGAAGAAAAAAAATAAAGATAAACTCTAGCTCAAACATTTTGTAATGTTTCTCCATATTGGATAAACATAAACAACCAACACATTTAGCAACGTTTTCCCCACAATTAGTTTACTTTAAAGAACTACTCCATACCTAATCTAAGTTTTATATTTATACCAAACTTTTCAGGATACAGACTTCAGTTGCCTTCGATTTCAAGGTTTTACATCACACCAAACACTGGAAAAGAAATGAATTCCCTAGCTTTTGAGTTCGGTTGCATTCTCTTCTGCTTAACCTAGGACACCACCCAACAAAGACCATGCCCAAACATGTAACTAAAAATAATCTTAGGTGTTCAAAACAAAAACCAAGTATGTAATTACAAGAATCATAGCTGTTCCAACTCCCAAATCAACCATCAATCTTCTTCTCTTGCCTTTAGCTACATAACTCCAACAATAATCGTCCCCCCTATATTGCATAAATAAGCTTGGTATTCTATCGTGTTCTTTTCTTGAACAATCAACGTTTGTGATTAAAGTCTACAGGGTCCTAATCACAGTGATGGGAACACAAACCACACATATGTAAAAGGGTTTCACACAAGGTGTGGACCAAGTTCAATTACATGTGAAAGTGTGTTCTACCTGATCTGCGGTCCAATTGACAGCTCGTGTCAAAAAAAAAATTAATTGTGCGCCGGCATATCAATTAAAGAAGGAAAAATGTAAGACATATTTTAATTCACCTATAAGAGCTTAACTCTTATGGTAAGAGCTTATGCTGTAGTCCCGAAGGCAAGACACCATCTGATCAAAGATCGGACACTTCTGACTGATGTTGCAACGTCTCACTGACGTAATGTGTCGTTTGATTTTTGATCGAAACAACTAGGACCCTGTAAGGTCGGACCGCATGAAAGGTCCTGATTGTATAATAAGATTCTTTCACATACATAGATTCATACATACACAGATAATATAAATCCCCCTAACTTAATTTAAAGTACATCCTAAAAGTGATGGCCTCCACAAGCCCATTAAAGGCCAACGACACACAATGGCCGTACAATTCCATCAGCGGCTGGTAGCCGTCCATTTCACGCAGGAGGGGTTCGGTGCCGCGTGCCCATCAGGGCGACCCGGCGTGTCCAATCAGAATCCTCACCGTCCGATGGGCCAGGGGTGCGAATCCCACGGCTGCGCTTTCCTCCCGCGCCAATCATTTGCGATCCGCCAAACCCCCTTCCCCCAACGCCCGTGCTGCGTTCGTGCACTGGCCCCGTCCGTTACACCGTTCAAAATATCGCTAGAAATATCGCGATTAAATCGCCGCCGCCTAGATCTTCCGAATCTTTCGGGCCTTGACCAAAAGGTTTACCTGCAGAGTAATTAATCGGTAAAGCGACGTTCTCCGGTGTGTTGCCCCTCGGGGAACATTAACGCATTCCGGCTCACTGCCACCCCGATGGGGTGACTTGAAGACCTGTGCATTGACATGAAGACGCGTTAAGCTGGCCCGCGGGACAGGGGAAGCGGAGTGGATGTGGAATTGTTTAATAGGGGGAGGGGTTGGCATTGTCAGTTGCTTAGCTAGCTCAAGCTTGTACATGTCAGTAAGTTAAGGGAGAAAAGGAGAGAAGAAAACAAAAATTGAAGGAAAGAAAACAGAACAGCTGGATGAAAGGTTATGACAGAGTAAGAAACAGGGGGAATTTTTAATTGCCAGAAGAAATGTAAAGGCAAGGGCCAAGGTGGTGGAGTGGTGTTGGTGTTGGAGGGAGGAGGGAGGAGGGGGGTTGTTCTTGTTCTGTTCTTAATCCTTTGGTTTGCCACTTTTTCTTTTTTAACTCTCTTCTTCTCTTTTACTCTTTTAGCTTTTTATTGCAATAGTTTACAGTAGCAGTGACGGTGGTTAATCATTCAATTGGCACTCTCTCTCACGCAGGCGTGGGTATAAATGCAAGGAAGCCTTCCCCATTAATCTTCCCTCCTCTCTCTGTCTCTCTCTCTCTCTAGACTCCTCTGCCAAGTCTACTCCTGTTCATCTTTTCTTGGTTTTTATGAGCAGGAAACAGAGCAGCACAGTAGGCGCTGCGCAGGGCGTCCGGTTTCTAAGCGTAACAGGAGGGCAGTCGAAGAAAAGTCCCATTACTTATTATCTTGTTTCTATGTACGTCTTCTTCTCTTCTCATTGTTTCACTGTGAGCTAGAGAGAGAGACAGAGAGAGGGGGGGGGGGGATTGCAATGGAGGGCAGGGTGACAAAAGGAGAAAGGAATCTGAAGTGGGTGTTGCTTCTTTCTTTTTTTTCTAACTTTTAGGTGCTGGTTTGGGTGTTTCTCTGCACTGAACGAGGGGGTATTTGGATGGGGGCGGTTGCAGGGTGTTCTCCCTTTTGTGACTGTAGAGCAAGAGAAGCAAACAGGTGGGGGCTCGGGAGAGGGTGAGATGGTGGGGGCTCCTGCCTTGTAGTCTTGTAGTCTTGCGTTTGTTGATCTCTGAAACCAATGCTTGTTTAATATGTTCTGGTTCGGGTTGGGGTTGATTCCCTGTTGGCTCTTGTCTTTTCACCTACTGGTTTCCTGGTCTACTGCTGTCCTCTCCTCCGAGTCCCCCATCCCCCTCTGTGATTGGTGAGCCCTTTTAAGTTTTTGAACCACGTTCCCATTTGTTTCTTCTATTTCCTTGTTGATTTAACCTCGTTACAGCTAATTAAATTCTTCGTTCTTGAACAATCGTTTTCATGTCATTTTGGGCAAAAAAAATAAAGTTGACAGGGCTGGCTCCTCAGCATATAATGTCTCTTTTCAAGCCTTGAGCTTTACGTCTATCATAGTATTTTTCTATTGTTTTGCACACAATAATATTCTCATAGCCTTCTTCTGATCTGCAGGGGGAGGCCTCTCATGGTGTAACTGGTTCGGTTCCTTCTCGCGGGGGTGTGGTGGTTCCGAAGTTTGCCACATTTATCTTGTTTTCCCTCTTGATGTGTGCCCGGCCTCTCCCTGCAAAGTGAGCTCGAATCTTTTCCCAGGTTGGCCATGGCTGTCCTCCGAAGCTGTCCTCTCCGACGTCGATGGTTCCTGCCATTTTAAATAGAAGCGGCGAGGGCGCTCTCGCTTGATGTGTGCTGCTGTTATTCGCTGGCGTGATCGAGTAGTTACGGAGCTTCTTGTCTCTTCTCTCTGATCCTTCCATTGGGAGGCCGGCTCTCTGTTGCCATCACTAATTGGATATAGAAGAGAGGACACCTGGTCATCCCTACCTTCTTCTTCTTCTGCTGCTGCTGCTTGAACTGTTCTGTTTGTTCTTGCTGTTGTGGGTTTTGAGTTGGGAAGTGGAGATGGATTTGGGAGAGAAGGATAAGTTTGGGATGGAGAAGAGGGGTGAGGACCATCTGGGCTACCATGCTTCCAGTATGTCCTCCGAGTGGCGACTCGGCGACTCGCAGTTGGGCTTGGTCGCGCCCAACGCGTCTGTGGCGGATCAGCTGGGCGCCTCGTCCTCATGCACGTCCGCCTCCATGGCGGACGCCTTTGGCCCGCGCCACTGGGGCCACCCGGGGAATTCCCAGAGCCTGGCCTTCTGCGACGCCGGCACCGTGCAGAGCGGGGCGAGCCCCGCCATGGTCGTGCCCGTCAGGAGCCCCGCTGCGGCGCCGCCGAGGCTCGACATGGGCTGGAACCACGCGGATGCCATGGCAAGAGGCGGCGGCGGCGGCATGTTCTTGCAGAATGGAGCTGGGGTGCTTTCCCCGAGCTTGCAGTCTCAGTTCCCTGCCGACTCCGCCTTCATCGAGCGCGCCGCCAGGTTCTCCTGCTTCAACGGCGTCGGCTTTGGCGGGCTGATGAGCCACTTCGCAGCTGGGGAACCCCTGGGTCCGTACTGTAGCAACGCCCAGAAGGGTGTTCCTGGAGCTCAGACGCAGAACGATGGGCATGTGAGGGAAACCTCCATCTCTGCTGATACTGCTGCTTTCAATAGTGGAAGCCCTATGAAGACACAGAGAGACGCCGGAAGCGTACATGGTGTTGGCATCCCCGGCAACGACTCCGGCGAGCCCGAGTTCAGCGGGGGAGGCCGGGAGGAGACCCCCAATTCTGACAACACTGCTGGGGAGCCTTCCTCCAGGGGCCTCTGTGCTAAGAAGAGGAAGAGGGTGAACCAGGTCGGTGACCATTCTGCTCTCTATTACATCTGGTTCTTGTACTGCATTCCAGGGCCAGATCCCAAGTTTGTACCATCTACCATGGTTAATTGTTCTTGTCATCACAGGAAATGGAGCTAGACCAGGCCAAGGGGGACACCCAGCTCTCTGTTGAAACCTCCAAGGCGAATGTTGAGACCAAACAGAAGGGGGAACAGAAAACTTCAACCTCACCTTCTCCCAAAGCCGCCGGAAAGAATGGCAAGGACGGTGGCGCCGACGCAGACAAGGAGGACTACATCCATGTGAGAGCTCGGCGTGGCCAGGCAACCAACAGCCACAGCCTTGCAGAGAGGGTGAGCACTGCTGGGTAGAGTTTATAAGTTCTTGGAGGTAATGGAATTCTATTTGTCTAAGATCCTGCTGACCTGAGAACTGGTTTGTGTCACAGTTGAGAAGGGAAAAGATTAGTGAAAGGATGAAGTTTCTTCAGGACCTTGTCCCAGGCTGCAGCAAGGTGGTTTTCCAGAGTGACACATTAGTGTGTTCTTGATTCACAACTGCTTCTGGCTGGTCTGTGTAGCTGATGTTCTTGAGATTTGAAATTTTACAGGTCACAGGGAAGGCTGTAATGCTGGATGAAATCATCAACTATGTTCAGTCACTGCAACGTCAGGTTGAGGTATACTACTTGTGAGCTTAAATCTTTTGTTCTTAAGGCAGAAGCTGTCACCTCCCAGTGATGATCTTTTCTGTCTATGTTATGTCTAATTATCCATGTATCACCTGGTGTTTTCAGTTAATAGGTTCTGAAAGTAATGGGAAATTTTGTTGCTTTCATTCACAGTTTCTGTCTATGAAGCTAGCAACTGTGAATCCTAGGCTGGAGTTCAACATTGAAGGTCTCCTTTCCAAAGAGGTAATCATCAGTGAATGTTGCTATCTCCACTTCCTCTTTGTTAAATTGGGCACCACCTGTAGGATAACACCAAAGAAATCTTGTTATTTCTAATTATTATGTACTGGAATTGATCTTTGGCTTTCTTAACCACAGATTCTTCAGTCAAGGGCTATCTCTTCTTCTACCTTTGGTTTTTCACCAGAGATGGCTCATCACCAGATACATCCAGCTCAACAGGCCTTGGTTCAATCAGGAATTCCTGGCATAGGAAACCCTGTAGATGCACACAGAAGATCCATAAATGCTCAGCTTGCTGCCATGAATGCATACAAGGAATCTGCAAATCAGGTACATCCACCTATCTGAGTGCCAGTTTTGGTACCATATACCTTCCCAAGAAATTTTATTGCCTTTAAAGCAAAGTAACAGATTGGCTTTACTGTGTCCCCTTCTACCCCAGTTATGAAGTATGCAATTCTTGGCATGGATGTATGGAACTGGTTTGACTGGGAAAAAATTTATGGGTCTGGCTTTCCATTAATTAACTTTCCCAGTTTCTTGTCTAGATTTTGCCAATAACAAACGAAACCGACCAAATTTCAGGTTCAGAGCAGGGAAGAAGTGTTCCTAAGAGTACAAAAGGCAAAGGTGGAAAAAAGATATTGCATGAAACTAAGATTTGAAGCAAGCTTTAAAATATTGCTGTTTAAAAATTTGAGAAGCTAAAGGGCACCTTTCAAACACGAAAGAAAAGTTTCTTTTAGGGCATTTTTCTATTCCACCTTTCGGTAAAGAGTACCTACCTATATGCTTGCATCACACATGGGCCTCTTCTTCAAATCTAGCTTTCTTACTGTGGTTTAGGACATTCGAATACTATGATTTTAGTTGCTTCCAAGAAATGCATTTAATCTTGTATACAAATTGTACCCAGCTCAGTGGGCGTAGGTTTCTTATTCTCCAAAAAAAAAGGAAAAAAAAAAAAGATTCCTTATTGTCTGAAAGGATCAATTTCTTGGGTCTCCGTTGATTCCTAAGTACTCCAGAAATGCATTTTGGCTTGACGATTGGGCATGAGTCCCAAGCATATATATGATCGGCAAATTTGAAGGAAATTAGGAGTCTTTGATTGATCAAAGGGGCGAGTTCAAATGCATCCCAAGGTTCAACCAGATCAGACCACCCGAAGAAAAGAAATTGAAATGGACCTAGCACCTTTCGCGTTGGGACCGGACGAAAGGTAATGGCCCTCCGACCTTACTTGGGTATGTGCTTGTGCACAATCCTTTTAGTCCTGCCGTCCCATCAAAGAGTTCGACGGTCGGTTGGGGGAGATGCAACTTAATTAAGTCTCCCTCTGGCGCATTTGATCTGGCCCCATATATACCGATGGAGTTTTACTTGCTGCACTGCCACCTGTTGAGGTGGAACGTGTCGCCTAACTACATCGCACCACCTAGAGATCTGTATATGGTTCTTGTCCTTCTATAAATGTGTCTTGACATCAGTGAAAAAAATAAAAAAAAAATAGTATGTGAACTGTGATCTCGAGAGCATCAGAAAGGTCTCGGGCGCATCAAGAGCTATGTGCAGGCTTCCAAATGACACGACGAAGTTGGGTAGTACATTTCACCTCAACAGATGGCAGTGTAGCAAGTAAAACTTTATACGGATGTGTATGCGGATGTGCGATGTGCGTATACGCACACATACCTTCTTGCACGACAGTTGATTCTACATTTTACTTGCTCAACATGGAAAAGTAGTTTCAGACACTTTTTTTGTTTTCAATGCCTAAGGCCTTTACTCAGTTCATACTTTCCATTTATGCATGGTTAACGACTCCGGCTTAACTCGAATTTATGTTCTTCCCACACATATCTCCAACATGCAGATTCCCAATACTTGGGATGACGACCTCCACAACGTTGTTCAGATGGGCTTTGGCAGCGGCGCCGCTCTCAGCATTCAAGACTTGCATGGTAAAATCTCGCATGTTTTCCCAATGTTAACACACATACATACATCTTGTCGATTTCACAAACGATGACATCAAACTGTATATGCAGGTTCCACGCCTCCTGGTCATATGAAAGTTGAACCATGATAATTAGATATGAAGCTAATGTGCAGCAACCATGAACCTTAAGAAGACATGGGCATTTACTGTCTCATGGAGAGTGCAATCCTTAGTTGAAGCAATATCTGACATATTCCAACAGGAGCTTGAGTCCACGATTTCCCTGTTGTATAGCATACTAAGATTAAGTTCTACTCTGCCAAAGGGCTCGGATATATCATATTATTTCTATTGTTTCTTTTATTTTATTTCAGATGTACTACATAAGAGATTGGGGGTGGGTAGGGGGAGAGAAGAACAAGAAGGGGGGAGAGAGAGAGAGATGTTTTGGACACTGCACATTATGGTTTTAATGCTTCTCCCGTTTGGTACGTACCAACAAGTGAAGTTGCAATGTATGCAGGAGTTCAGTACATAGCCTGCCATATTTATGCCTCCCATGATGCGCATTACTATGGATTCCCATACTGCATTCACTACCTTCAAAAGCTTCCCTTTGGCTGTCGAGTGTTCGACCCCAAGCCCTGTTAAGAACAGCAGATAATTGCACGGGGATGGCGTCCCACCAGGCCTAAGGTCCGACACAGATCCTGTAGTAGTTCCTCAGGGTCCCGCTTTGGAGAGTTATTTAAGTTCAAGTAAAGCTAGATCTCTGCTGATTAAGGTCTGGGTATTTGAAACTAGCTTCGAAGCTTTTGAACAAGTACTTGGCTTCTACTTCGGAGCCTGCGTGTGTGCATGGTTAGCCACTGTGCCCATGACTCCACGGCATTCGATTGCTGGCTTGCCTCCCCACCTTAAGACAATGTGGGGAGATGGGTGCGAGCATGAAAGCGACCTCCCAACTGTTGCATGGTCGAGCATTTTCGCAGGGATCAAATGACCACAGACATTGGTGGGGGTGACTTGTTCCCTACAAAATAACTTGATAGAAGTCCAAAGGTGATTCCAATTAGAGGTTGGATAGAACTCAGCCTAAGGGCGCATTTGCTTAATTTTTGGTTGGAAATTACTTTCGCGTTCTCTTATAATATAAAAATAATAAATAAAAGTAGTTAGAACTAATTTCAAATAAGTTTGAAAGTTAAAGCCTTTCCTAACAGCCTCACTTTTTTTTTATAATTTAAGAAGCTCTGATTTGGAGTTTTTGGTTAGAAATAAGAACTAAAATATTATGAAAGTGACTTCTAATACTTATACTTTTTTTTCTTTCAAAATAAATAAATAAAAGTCTAAAAGTATTTTTAATTGATAGTTGCATTAAGTACGGCCATAATAAGAGAGATTGAAAGAAAAACATAGAAAGTAAAATAAATAGCATTTAAAACTGACCTAAAACTGTAAAACCCTTATAAAAAGACTTTCTTGAGATTTTAATATCAGACAATAGCACTTTTATGTAAAATTAGAGGCTAAAAACATATATGAAGGATTGGAGGATTTCTTTTAAGTTTAAGAAGGGCCATGGCCTCCTTGCCCCCTCCCCTGGCTCTACTCTTATGCAGAAATATCCTTCCCATTGGGAGACTCGAATTCAAGCCCCTCCCCTGAAAAGGCTGGTAAATAGTTACTCACTTTCACATCTACTAGAAAAAGGGGGAAAAATCTTTGGGAAAATTGGCCAGGGGCCTATTAGAGCCAGATAGTTTTTTTCCAGTCCTTGATAACAAATCCGGGCGGGGTAGGTCCCTACGTTTTTGCGGGATTTATTTTCTAGTGTCCTCTCCACCGTTCTTAGCACCCAGAATCTCCGTTTTTTCCTTCCCTTATAATTCCCTTCTACTTCTTCACAGTCTGGCCCGTCATATATCTCCCTAACATATTACCAGTCACGGATGACATGTTCTAGATAACTTGTAACCCGTTATCACCTTATTCACATTTTAACAGACAAATAACAAAAAGTCTGTCATTCCATATGACTTTTAAAGAAGGAGGGGGTTACATACTTTCTAAAAAAAGAAAGAAACATAGTTTTTTTCTTCTTCTTTTTTTTTTTGGGGGGGGGAGGGGTAGTGGGGAGGTATGGCATCTTCGAAAATATATTGGGAGAGTGGGAGAGGAGAAGGCCGACACATAACCTTCTTCCCAATTCACCACAACCTTGTGCTAGCGCTCCTACTCGTGTGTCTCTTTGTCATCGTTGTCGTAGTCAGAAGAGGAGTTGGGGATGTCCATGTCATATGTACGATTGTAGAGAATGTTGATCCGACTTTAGACATGGTGTACCCCTTGATGTCGTAGAGCCTCACCACATACTCAAAAACTCTCTACCATCCCAGCCGCACGCCCTCCTCGAAGGCATGGTTGCAGCATGGCAGACGGGGGTGGAGTCCGGTGCCTAATCTTCCTAAAAGGCCGATGGGGGCCAGATGCAGGATATTTAAAGGATGGTTTCCATAGGAGTTGCTTCAAATGAGCATGTACGAGGTGCTTCATACACCTGCAATTTTTCATAACCTTTTACGAACATCGTGTTACCCATTACATGTTATTCATAACATGTGATTTGTTAAGCAGGTCATTTTGAGTATGAGTGGTGTGCTATAACAAGGGAGTGATTTTACTATTGATGAGAAAACGAGAAGAAAGTAATGAGGTCGAAAAAGAAAAGAAAAAAAGATAAAGCAGCAGCAGGTTGTTGTAGCAACAACAACACCGGGTTGTTGTAGTAACAATGGGTTGTTGAAGTAACAACGGGATGTAGTAGTAGCAGCGGGTTCAGGAGTCTTCCAAATGTACGGGGAAGCGGGAGAGAAGAAGGCCGATGCAGTACCTTCTTCCCCGTGTCCCACCACCCTGGGTTGGCATCTACTCCTATGGCAACTCATTAGAGGAGGAGGAGGAGGAGGAGGAGGAGGGGACGTCCATGTCTTCCATACGTTCAAAGAGGACATCGTACCGAGTTCTTGCATGCCCTAGCCCCTTGATGTTAGTGAGCCTCGACACGTAGTCGAAGGCTCTTATCTAGTTGAGCAGCATGCCCTCCTCGCTGGTATCACATGGTTGGGGCATGCAAGACTCCAGTGTAGCACGTTGATGGTAACGGAACCTCGGAAACGACGACGGCTGCTCACTCTTCCCTTTGCCTTTGGAACCGACAACGGCCTCTATGGTAGGACTGGGACCGTAAAGGTGGCTTGTGGATGAGCGAAAGGATGTAGCATGGCTTCTAGATGCAAATGGTCTTCGAGACATTTATAGGCCCCTTGAAGGCATTGTTTGATCCATTGGATGGAGCCTATGATATGTCAGATTAAAGTATGTGACCCTTCATATTATGGCCTTTGAGATGTATTACCGATCATGCCCTAGTAGGGAAAGGATGAGGAGGGATGGTAGGTTTTTAGGCGTGCTAGGGATGGACTTAATTGCCTAAGCTGCCTCTTCCTACGCGAGCGTCGAGGTATGCCATGGATGGAGTTACTTGCGTGGAGTTAATACATTATTGGTTAGATGTTAAGAGGTGTCAAATCTAAACAGTCTTCGAGAGTAGAGTGTTGAGGACTCAGAATGGCACTGGTGTGTGAACGAGGCCACGTCATTACTGCCTTTAATATGCTATCGATGACAAGTTACGCTTTATCTTTCATACGAGCAACCAACGCTTGGAACCAGCACGTCAAAAATAAAAATAAAATAGGAAAAGTATCAAACCAACCTCATTCCCTCACAACATAAACAAAAAAATTACAAGCATCCAACAAAAAGTTTTTATAACAAGTTTCCATTGTTTCCAGATGTTTAAAGTAAGAATCAAAGTTGGATTTTTTTTAATTTCTCCTTGTGACACAACCATAACGTCAACTTGGTCTTCACGTTGCTTGTATGTCCTATTGATTTCTTGTATGATTTCAAAGGCTAGGTGTAGGTGCTCAAACTGTGTGTGTTATCATCATGCTATCATATGTTTACTATGATTAACAAATCAATTAAAAGAAAAGTTGTGATCGCTAGAAACCGAGGGTTTCAATAAAAAAAGTGATCGCTTTACTAACCTTATGAATCAGAAGATTGGAGGGTTCTTTTGTTCCTCTTTTTCGGCCGGTCGAAAGTGAAGAGCCTTTTCTTTTCTTTTACTCTTATTCTTGGGTTGTTCTGTAAGCTTTCTTCAAGCTTTAAATCCTTCTTTTCAAATCTTTTAATCTCTCTTCAAATCCTTGCAAGAAAGATCAAAATAAACAAGGAAAAAATATGGATTAGCTCTATGGAAGTATAATAGCTATTCTAATCAACAAATCAATCATACAACTAAACAAAAGAAAGACTCACTTGATTGTTATTCTTTAAACCCCTATCTTATGTAGGTATGAAGAAATATGTAGTGAGTGTGTGAAATATGGAGTGATGTGATAAATAACTATTAGGAAAAAAAAAAACAGACAGCGTTCTAAACTATTTGAAATTAATTAAAAAAAACTAGAAGAAGGAAGATGATTGGATGGCCCCTTTAAAGCCTTGGTCTTCAATGGTTTCAATAATGAAAGAGATTGAGGGAGAAGAAGTCTTCAAATTCCTCCTACGTTTTCTGCAGTAGAAGGCTCCTTTTCACCTTGGTTTGAACTCCAAAACACCAATCATCAACCTCTCTCAAAGGTCAATGCACATATGTATTTATAAGAAATGATTTTAAAGTATTTTGGCCTTCAAAAGGGCCCTCCTGTGGCTTCGGACTTGCCTTGGATGTTTATCTAAGAGTTAGCAACCTTTCCAACCTCTGCAAACATATTAGCTCGGCCAAATCAAACTTATTAAGAAAGCGCTTAAAACACGTCGACCATAGGAGTCATAATTTAGATAATTAGAAAAGTAATTAAAATTAGGAAATGAAAATCCAGACGGATTAAGCCTAAAATGCGTCGTATATGAACAACATCTTTAAGCTAAATCTATCTGAATTTAGCAATTTTAATTCTGAATTGATTTCTGGTTAAGATCTAAATGGCGTCAACCATGGTCGACGTTAATTAACGAATTTCGAGAAAAATCAATAAAAATTAATTAATAATTAAATATCAGACCATTATGGGACATTATAAGTGTGACATAAAATTTACTCAGTATGAGATCAAAATTAGCGTGTCTATACTAGGCTCCCGCAGATATGATTTATATTTGCCTATAAAGGAGTTGTCAGTTAACATGTTACAAAAAACATGTTGCTGATAAAATATGTGTAATCGTGTAGTACAACGTAAATGCAATTAGCTAAGAAAAATGCATGGCCTGATTGCCCTCCCCATTTTCTAACTGATGGATTCAATGTATTTGCATACAAACAATGCACAGTCATCTTTTGAACCTTGTTGTGGGTATGGAATATTGTTTTGGAGAGACCAGTGGTTGTAGTCTATGACATGGATGTTTAGCGTGGCAGCCTTCAAGAGGGAAACCTACATGACATACCCTTTGTTGTTTAGTGAATGTGAACATCACTATGAGACTATTAGACTATTAGACTGAAATTCGAGCTTACACAAGGGTTGACATATTCGGGTGTGACGATGGATAGAGATTCATGCACATCATAGGACTCCACTTTTAGGTTAATGACGAGGAGGGTCCAGTGGTGAGAGAAATACATGACACGGAAAATGTATTCCGTGTTAAGTTCCTTTGATTTTAATCGCTCCAGAAGGGGATTGAGTATGACTCTCCTTTCCTCCTCCATCTGTCCTTCCACCATTGCCCAACCATACTGTCAATTACAACATATTATATTATTTATTCTGATCTATTTAAATGTTATATTTAGGCTATATAGGGATGTGTACCCCAGTTGTGACCCCCATGAATTCCATCACATAAAATGTTTTTGGTGCCATGTATATCTTGCAGCATAGGAAGACTTGGAATATATCTATTATCACATCTTCAAGTTCTTTGTTGAATAGAAGTTGGATGATATGTTCCGTGATTATAAATACCGAAAACCCTTGTTCTGTTTTTTCATAAATATTCATCCTAAACAATAAACAAGAACATATTAGTAATATAATATAGGTAAGATGTTATAGACAATGCAATGATGGAGGGAGTTACTTGTCTATTGGGGTTTTGTCTAGCCAATTATATATCGTTTGTATCTCCTTTTCATTAAGTAGAGACTGGGAGATATAGTCTCGTCGGGTTTCATATTGGAGCAACGGGAGCGACGGTTGTATGAAAGGTTGACTCTCTGTATCCTTGATGTGCACGATGACATCCTCTGGTGAATCTGTGATGATAGCCAGAATGTTCTTTTGTGACCACGTTCTTTTGAGGCAATTGGTATTCTTATTCATGTTCATGTCGCGTAATATGTGAGGGACAATGGAATATGAGCATACACTCTTTTGCTCAAGGGCACATTAACCATTGTACGTTGATCAACTTGGATGATACTCTATTTTTGACACCTTGCTTCACTATTTTGCTCAAGGAAGAGGGGGATACCTGCCTCTTTGACCACTCACATTTGTTCTTCTTCTTTAGGGATGCGTATCAATTAATTACTACCAATAACATATCTGTAACATATTAAGGACCACATGTTACCTTCTTTGGTTGTGGTGGTTTTCTACTAGAGGCAACTTGTAGGTGTACTCGTAAGACTCATGTTCTTGATTTTGAGGTTGCCTGTGGGAGCACAGATTCTTGTATTGCAATTTGTGGGTCCATTGCTCCTGCTGATGGATATAGGTGTCCTCTAAGCCAATCATAAGGCACCTGTTTCAATCTGGTTCACTAATAAATGACATTAAATTCATTATGTAGATTGACATATTTATAATTGCGCATAATGAAGTCTATGAGTATGTGCAATGGTCATCAGATTATGATGAGATCATAATAATGAGACTGATGACTTATAAACACATATTCTCAATTGTTCCTAGTCGTAGGATGTTTGAGAAGGACATCAAACATCTGGTTAGACTAGTACAGGTTATTTCAGCTCATATGATGAGGGTGACTGATCTCGTTAGTTACTAGTGTGGAGACACAATGGTAAACCTGTAGGTGCTCATTGGAGAATGAGTTCACTGAACTGATCCGACATGAATCGCCGAATGGTAATTTACCTGACTGTCAATCAGCTTGATTCATCGTCACAGTAGCGTGGTTGATCCTTGGACTTGAGACACCAAAGACACATTGTCGGTGGACTTCTGGACTTTGACCTTGACCTACGAATCCCTATCCACGGGATCTCTAATAGTCGAGGATCGGGTCCAGCGGAAGACCTTCGAAGGTGATTGTGTGTTCAATAAAGGATCGTTCGCTCTCAGGTAACTGGAGAGAGAATGCTCTAGAGTAGATCCGCAGGAGTCTCTGGCCAGAGCAGAAACAATATCAGAAAAGTGATTTTCGGATATTGTAAAGCGGAGTCTGATTCAAGTGAGTTGACAATCTAGAGTTTGACAGTTGACCATACCCTAAGTTAACTCGAGAGCATTGTGCGAACGAAGGATTATAGCCACGTGGTAACTGTGGACGGACAGGTTCCATGAGTGGGTTGCTGAACCCCATTATCTTCCGGGATCATGCGGTGTTGCTTGGCACCCAACTTGATCAGAAGTCCGACCGAATTCACATGCGATGTCAATTCGGTTAAGTAATTAGTTAATATATAGATATTAATTAATTACAATAAGTCAATAACTAGTTATTGGACTTAACCGGTTGAAAACCGGACTGGTAAATGGGCCTAGAGGGTCACACGCAATAAGATTCTCAGTCGGTGGTACATAAGTGGGATTTATATTAACTCGGGGACTTTTGTGAAAAGTCGCGCCGACTTAATATATATACGTGCTGTTAAGAAACCGTGGGCCAAGCTCCAGGATTTCCCTTACTGGCCGTCTTTCCTCCCTTTCTCTCTCCTCCTCTAGGCGTCCCGTTCGAGGCGCTGAGATAGTTTTCGTCTCTGCCGCATATGATTCCCGAAGGTCGGGAATTCCCGTCGGCGGGATTTCCGCAATCGTTGCGGCGACGGATCTTCAGCGAGCGAGCTGGTATAGACGAGGGATCGAGGACGAACCACCGCGGAGGATCGCGTGGATACCGCTGGAGGCTGGACGCTTGTGCGGCTCGCGGCATCACCTCGACGGAACCGAGACAGAAGCAGATTCGAATCCGCGCATGGTAATCAGATTTTGATCCGTTTTTCGGTTTGAGTTTTTCGTACCGAATCGGATCAACGGGCATCGGGCGGGATTAATTTTTGTTCTTCATTTCCACTGCGTTCTTCGTGTTCCGCCCGAGATCCCAACAGTGGTATCAGAGCCAGGTTCCGCTCTGATCCGCTCCGGAATGATAAAATTATTATTCTAAATTATTTCATGCATAAATTCGTTTTTCCTCATAGATATTGTTCATGGGATGAACTTAAAATATCGAATTTAATTTTTCTGTGCGAAAAACGAAAATTTTTTAGGGTTTCATCGCGTTCTTCATGGTGATGAAGAACCAGATTTGTGGTCTTCAAAAGGGGATTAATGATGGTTGGACCATCTCTGTGGGTTTGCTGGTATGACCAGCTACCCCTCACCATCCCCGGAAAATTTCTACGGCAGCCGGTGGAGCTTTTCTTCCCATAATTTTCAAGAGTTGAAAAGGATTGTGGAAAAGCTGAAATCTGCGAAACTTCACAAATCTCCATTTTTGGAGGTTCACCGGCGGCGAAGGAGTCACCGGCCGGCCACCACCGGCGGGGGAAATGGAAGGGGTAACTCCCCTCTGCAAATTCCGGCCACCATCGCTGCCGGCGGCGGCGGCGCCCAAAACCAGCTTCAAACAGGGCCAAGAACCCTAATAGGAGGGGTATCGGCCAAACCAGGCGCTGGGCGCCTTGACCGGCCGGCCCTGAGCCAGTTCGGCCGGGCGGCCTGGGCCTGGCCCTGGCGCGCCAGGTGCGCGACTTGGCTCAGCCAAGTCGCCCGAGCCAGGTGTAAGGAATCGCCATGAACGCAGCGGAAATAAAAATTGATTCCATTGTATCGGTTGCTGGGGTTGTAAAACGGACATTAAAACTAAGCGGGAAGAACAGTTCTTCACCTTTGCGGGGTTTCGAATCTCCCGTGGATGATGCTGACTCGTTAATCGCGCACGCGCACGATCTCTGGAGGTATCCACACGAGTTCCCGCAGCAGACGCGATTCCCTCCTCGACTTGAGTGCTGCGACCAGATCTCAGATCCACCATGCGCGGAGAGAGACAGATCCACTCCGAGAAGGAGAGAGAGAGAGGAGAGAGAGAATCTGGGGAGTAAAATTCGTCCAACTAACTTTTTACCACTCCCCCTTGGCCCTCCTTATATAGAAATAAGGATAAGCACAAGAGTTAATCCTCATGATTATCCAAGAGTTTGGCCTTGGATAATTCTCCATTAAATCTTCATGTTTATCCTGTAGCTTTTCACAAAAACCCAGATAAACATGAAATTTAACATCTCTCACCGTCTGACGAGAACTCTTATGTGTGTGACCCTCCAGGCCCATATATCAGTCCGGTTGCAGGCCCATTAAACTTAGAACTGTTTCTTGAGTTTAATATTTATTAATTAACATTTAAACATCGCATGTTAAATGATTAATTTAATAAACAAGTAAATTATCATCCGATGATAAATTCACTTGGCCTTCTGATCATGAACAGCACCAAACACTACCTCATGATCCCAGAAGATATAAGGGATACTGATCCCTTCAATTGAACCTTTCCGTCTGCAGATGCCGCACAGATATAATCCTTCACTCATGCAATATCCCGATAATGCAAGGGTATGGTTTTATAGTCAAACTCTCTATCACATTATCCAGATGGATTCTAGTACACAGTTAATATCTAGAAAGACATCTCTTTCATTTGACCCTGGCCAGGGATTTCTGTGTACACATCCATAGGACATTCTCTCTCCAGTCTTATACCAAGAGTGAGTGATCCCTTGTTGTTCACTCAATTACCTTCGCAAGCTTTCCACTGTATCTGAAAGACCGATTATGGTGGACTTAATGGTTAAAGCCCACGAGTCAGAGAATCAAGATACAATGGTCCACAAACAAGGTATCATTGGTGACTCAGGTCTAAGGACCAACTGTGCTACTGCAACGATTGAATTCCCTGGTTGACTAATAGGTATAATTACCATCCAGGAATTCTTATTTGGGTCTGTTCAGTGAACTCATTCTCTAATGAGCACCCACTTGTTTGTCTTAGTGTCACCACACGAGTGAATGTGAGATCATTCACCCTCATCACATGAGCAGACATAACTTGTGTCGATCTTATCGGATATTTAATGTCCATCTCAAATATCCTATGATCGAGAACTGTTTAAGACAATTGCCTTAGGATATTGATCTCACTATCATGATCTCATCATGATTCAATATCCCATACATTTGTCTATGGACCTTCATTACGATAGTCGTTTGCAAGAACTATTAAATGAAGAAATAATTGCCTTTATTAATAATCTGAACTAGAATGTACAATGATTGGCTTTGAGGCCACCCAATTCTAACACCAGGGCCCCGCTTGGCTCGAGCCAGGTCGGACCAGACCGAGCCATTTCTGGTTTTTAATGGGCTTGGCCCATTTAGCCCTTTAACCCTAGCCCAATAAAACCCCAATCAACCCTTTAACCCCTTATTTAAAGATAAACCCCACCCTTTTTTAACTGGAAATTAAAATTAAATAATTTAAAATTATTTTAAGCTTATTTTTCCAGTTAATAAAGAACTTATTAGGATTTGATCTTAATAATAGGTTAATTTATTAAGATATGATCTCAATTTATTAACCAACAAATGTTGTTACAAATTATTAAGATATGATCTTTATAAAGGGGATTATAATTTAAGATTTGATCTTAAATAAAGGGGTATTAATTATTTAAGATGTGATCTTAATTTAATTAACAACTGTTGTTAATTTAATGTATTTGAGATTTGATCTTAAATTAAGGGGATTTTAATTTAGATTTGATCTAAATGTTTAATTGACAAGTGTTGTTAATTAATATTTAAGATATGATCTTAATGTTAATTCTTTTTAACTAAGAGATTATTGGTCATAATTAAGATATGATCTTAATTCATCATTAACAACTATTGTTAATTTATATTTAAGATGTGATCTTAAGTTAATATTAACATGTGTTGTTAATTAATTGTTAAATTATGACCTTAATATTAAATAACAAATGTTGTTATTTGCTCTTAGTTAAGTGATTAGATCAATATTAATAATTTCTTAGCAATTGTTGTTAGGAAATTATTTTAATAATTTAGAGACATTTAATAATGGTTGTTAAGTGATTAATTAACTTCTTTATAATTGTTATAATTAAGTTAATTAGTTCTTGAGTAATAAACCTTAATAAATGTTATTAAGGACTAATTAAATCTTAATAATAGTTATTGAGATGATTAATTAGTTTACTCAAGTATCTCTTAATTATCAGTTTTAAAGATCTAATCTACTTGAAAATTAATCTTTTAATAAATGTTATTAAGAGATTAATTAAGTCTAAGATGTTAGACTATGTTTAATTAGAAATGTTCTAATTATTATTTCTTAATAATTGTTATTGAGAAATATGATTTTATTAAGGGGTTTTAACAAGGAGTTGTTAAGGGGTTAATAATTGGAATTATTAATTCTTTTATAAGTGTTATTTAAGAATTTTTAATTCCATCTAAAAGTTAGATTGTTTCGCATTAATAATTGTTATTAATGTGATTTAATATTAATCTAAGTGTTAGATTAATTAATTTAGAATTGTTCTAAATTTTGCATGGAATATTTTAGAATTTTAATTTTAGTTTTGTGTGCACATGTTGCTGTGTTTAATACTTTAAATTAGATTTATTGTATGTTAGAAAATAAGATTTTCGAAAATTCAAATCATCCAATTTTGATTGGCACCCAGGTTTTAAGAAAGACAAAATTATTATATTTTCAAAATTTTAGCCTTCATGTGATGTGCTTTATCATGTGTGGATGGTTAAAATTTGTGGTGGTCATGGACATGCACTTAGTTAAATTTCATATCATGTGATGGTGTGTAATTTTGTGGATTGTTATGGAATGTGATATTCATTAATTAAGTGTTAATTAATGAGGACTACGTGCCTCCCTCTCTCCATTCCATTGTAATTCTATCTCTCTCTGATATTGTACTCGGCCATAAGGCTTTTCTCTTACAATTTATTTGTATCTGAAATTGTTTCAAAATACATATTATTTGTATTTGATCGTGCCGACTGAGGAGAGGCGAGGATGATCCACAAATGCAACTAGGAAGGCGACAGGAGATGAGATCACCAGTGGCTATGTGTTTGCATGTTTAGATTATATAAGTGTTATATAGTTATGGTGATTAATTATTTGGCTCCAGTTAATCACTGTGCTGTCCATGACCACATAATGAACATGTATGGATGATGCATGTTTTTAGTTATTGATTATGAATCGATTGCTAATATCTAGGTATAGTTAAATATATTCGATATATTTATAAACTATCACCTAAGATGAGACCAACTTAATGTAAACAAAACCTTCAACATAAAGTCTAAGCCGGAGCGCAAGTCATTGAGAATGTACCGTGTGGCTCTCCATCAATATAGTTCTTAGAACTTGATTCAGTGATGACAGTTTCTACGTATTTACCCGAGATCTGCCACCATCTGATGAAAGGACTATTAACTATGGCATTATGATGCCTTGAGATTGGAATAGAGGAACGGTGTAGCTATCCTTACGTTTACCCGGGAGCTGCATTCTTACTCTACTCTGTCGCGTATTGATGGTAAAGCTTAGACCAGGTATAATGGTCTATTGTATTTACCCGGGACCATTAAAGACCTGGGAGCCGAAATAAGATCGGATATTGCAAGGAGTTGCAATTACCATGAGATGGTTGCTCAAAGATAATGGTATGATACTATGTGTTTACCCGAGGTCATACTATGATTCTTGGAGATTCTGATCCTCACTAGAAGACCGTCGGAGTCTTCCGTTCTGTATACCTGAAGGTTATACAGTTCGTCGAAAAATAGTGGGAAATAATTTAAGATAAAAGACCATAATTGAATTATCAGAACTATCTGCTTAAATCACGTTATTTCCTTCGATCACTAATATGTCGTCTATTCGAGGAGTTGGCATATTGGATGCCAATACTTTTCATACTCAGACTGACTAGAAAATTCTGAAGAATGTCTTCAGGACCAAGTGAAAGTCACTATCCTATTCAGATATCATGAATCCTCTTACTTGGATAGACCAAGGTGAAGAGATACTCATGATATGCCTATTTGAAAGGCAATGATTGTCATGAAATCTCTTATTTAGATAGACCAAGATGGAGAGATATTTATGATATGCCTTTGAGAAAGGCAAGTGGTAAGATTTTATACGGTCGAACCCACACCTGAAAGGATAAAGAAAAGTCAGCTGAGATAGAGAAGTAGCAGTTCTCCCACTGCAACCAATATAAGGATACTGGTAAAGGCAAAACGAATATGGAACTTGAAAGGAGTGTCATATATTCTTATTATCGTCTTTTGCATGTCTAATGGAGAATTAGTGTATCCAATATGAGATATTGGAAATGATTCCCAGAGCTGCGATAGTGTGCAGACTTAGACAAGTAAAAAGAAATCGAGAAAATGTAAGTGTTGAGTTAGACTCAACTATTGTTCATGATATTCATAGATTACTGTTAGACAGTAAATCTTTGTATATCTATAGGATTCAAATATGAAACTAAATAATTGTTATTTAGTTGCATAAGAAATCAAGAATAACATTGATTGAAAAGAATAATAGTTGTTCGAATCAGTCAATGCACTATAGATTCTTGAAGTGACATTTCATGTGATGAATGTTCACAAGTCTCCTATAGAAATGAACTGTGTGAGTCCTGATTATCTATGGTATTGTACACAGGATTGTACAATAAGAAATTTTTGATGTTGATGCATATTGATGTAAACAGCTCAAAGGCCAAAGATAATCACTACTATTGACTTACCTTATAATTCACTCTTGGAATGATTCGACTGCATATACTTACTGAAGTACAAGACGAATATATCTGAGAGATTAAGGTATAAGATCAACATGAAGTATTAGAATTTTTGATTTGATCAAAGAAACTAATACTTAGGTATATGATTCACATAAATTATTAAGAGGATAATTGTATCATCGCTGGATTGATCCTCATTGTTCATCATAGCAATATGATAGAATGAGGAATTGCACCTTATTAAGATATGGTGCAATACATAATAAGATTTGCCTAATTCTTATCCTTTTGAACATGAGTATGAACATTAGATGTCTATACTTTAAAGATGGTTCAAAATAAGTCAGTATGTGTCCATAAAAGATATGGAAATCAAATAATTCATATGAGATGTGAATTATGAATAAAACTGATTTAAAAGTCAGGTATTACCGTAATGTGAATTTGTAAATGTCTGAGGAGTTTGGACATTACATTTATTGGCCATGCGATAATGAAATAATTATCGTTCTGAAAGTTGTCTTCTGTGAAGAGGAACAGGTCCTCAAAGAAGACAGTGGGAGCTGATAAAACTAGAAGATGTTCTAGATTCACAAGTTAACATAAGATTGTTAGATAATCTTTAGTTGTTTGGAACCACTCATGACACATCAGCGAGCTTCATAGATTTTTGAGATTCTCTCAGTGACTAAAAGGATATGTTTGACATATTTGATTTAGCAAGATGAGAGGAGCTCAAAATAGATTATGATCTAAAATATGTGATAATGATGATCTCTGTCATTACAACTTTGAGATTGATAAGTTTATTAAAATTCTACTTATCTATACTGCCGATCATAAGACTGATGACAGTTGGATATTAAAAGCGTCCATTCAATATGATTGAGGTAAAGATGTATATGATACACCTTTAAAGCTTTTAGAATATCCAGGAAGCAAGTTATGATTTCAAAATTATTTTGAATCAAACTGAAGCTTCCTAAGTTGTAATAAAAGTTTTGACTTAATGGTCAAATATTATGTGATCATTAAGAATGATCACGGATTGTGTGTGTACAGAAAGAACAGTGGGAGTACGATCGCTTTAGTAATGCTTTATGATAATAACATCAAAGTCATTAAGAATGACTTCAAGATGTTACTATCAGTGAAAGCATTGTTAACTATGTTTTTCTCCATAATAAGTTTAGTTATAATATCCCACGTATTGGAAATATGAATCTATTAAGATAGATTGGTGGGGATATTATATTGACCTGTATGTCCAGATGTTTGGCATAAATTTCATAACAAATCTCAATTGTTAAGATATGGAATTTATTCTTTTAAAGAAAGGGTTCCTTAAAGGATACATGAGTGAAATGCATCATTAAGCACTTGAGAAGTGCTAAGGGTGCATTCACGTATATGGAGAGGATGATTTGAAACTATGAGGTCACACTGACTCAAATTTCAAGTCAAATAATGGATTTAACCTTCTAATAGAAATGAATGAATTGGAATGGTTCCAATCCAAAACTCGATATTAAGATGACGACATAGACAAGTGATACTGTTATTAGAACAGTATGGATGAAAAGGTTCATCCCTGAACTAGATGTAGTTCTAAAAAGATCTCTGATACCACCCTATCGTTGTAAGACAACAGTGGGAGCAATGAATTGTATGATCGAGTCATGGTCTCTTCAGAAGTTACAGAACATTCTGAGGCTCTTTCACAGGTTCAGAGACAAAGGATCAAGAGGAAATAACGTAATGGAAAATATTCCATCTGTAGAAAATTTAGCAGATCTCTGACCAAGTCTTAGTCACAGACTTTTTGTGAGCATCACCTAGATTTGATGGAGATCAAATGCGAAGGTGATTGGCTTGAGTCCAAATGGGAGATTGATGGATATAGGTGTCCTCTAAGCCAATCATAAGGCACCTGTTTCAATCTGGTTCACTAATAAATGACATTAAATTCATTATATAGATTGGCATATTTATAATTGCGCATAATGAAGTCCATGAATATGTGCAATGGTCATCAGATTATGATGAGATCATAATAATGAGACTGGTGACTTATAAATACATATTCTCAATTGTTCATAGTCGTAGGATGTTTGAGAAGGACATCAAACATTCGGTTAGACTAGTACAGGTTATTCCAGCTCATATGATGAGGGTGACTGATCTCGTTAGTTACTAGTGTGGAGACACAATGGTAAACCTGTAGGTGCTCATTGGAGAATGAGTTCACTGAACTGATCCGACATGAATCGCCGAATGGTAATTTACCTGACTGTCAATCGGCTTGATTCATCGTCACAGTAGCGTGGTTGATCCTTGGACTTGAAACACTAAAGACACCTTGTCGGTGGACTTCTGGACTTTGACCGTGACCTACGAATCCCTATCCACGGGATCTCTAATAGTCGAGGATCGGGTCCAACGGAAGACCTTCGAAGGTGATTGTGTGTTCAATAAAGGATCGTTCGCTCTCAGGTAACTGGAGAGAGAATACTCTAGAGTAGATCCGCAGCAGTCTCTGGCCAGAACAGAAACAATATCAGAAAAGTGGTTTTCGGATATTGTAAAGCAGAGTCTGATTCAAGTGAGTTGACAATCTAGGGTTTGACAGTTGACCATACCCTAGGTTAACTCGAGAGTATTGTGCAAACGAAGGATTATAGCCACGTGGTAACTGTGGACGGACAGGTTCCATGAGTGGATTGCTGAACCCCATTACCTTCCGGGATCATGCGGTGTTGCTTGGCACCCAACTTGATCAGAAGTTCGACCGAATTCACATGCGATGTATATTCGGTTAAGTAATTAGTTAATATATAGATATTAATTAATTACAATAATTCAATAACTAGTTATTGGACTTAACGGGCTGAAAATCGGACTGGTAAATGGGCCTAGAGGGTCACACGCAATAAGATTCTCAGTCGGTGGTACATAAGTGGGATTTATATTAACTCGGGGACTTTTGTAAAAAGTCGCGCCGACTTAATATATATACGTACTGTTGAGAAACTGTGGGCCAAGCTCTAGGATTTCCCTTGCTGGCCGTCATCCCTCCCTTTCTCTCTCCTCCTCTGGGCGTCCCGTTCGAGGCGCCGAGACAGTTTCCATCTCCGCATATGATTCCCGAAAGTCGGGAATTCCCGTCGGCGGGATTTATGCAATCGTTGCGGCGACGGATCTTCAGCGAGCGAGCTGATTCAGACGAGGGATCGAGGACCAACCACCGTAGAGGATCGCGTGGATACCGCTGGAGGCCGGACGCTTGTGCGGCTCGCGGCATCACCTCGACGGAACCGAGACGGAAGCGGATTCGAATTCGCGTACGGTAATCAGATTTCGATCCGTTTTTCGGTTTGAGTTTTTCGTTCCGAATCGGATCAGCGGGCATCGGGCGGGATTAATTTTTGTTCTTCGTTTCCGCTGCGTTCTTCGCGTCCCGCCCGGGATCCCAACACCTGCATCTCCTAATTCTATGGGTGGTTGTGGGACTACTAACTCTTTGGCCGCTTGTGGATATGTTGGTCGTTTTGGTTGTTGATATGTTGCTAGTAGGTCTACTTTTGGGCCTGCTTATTGTAAGGTTGCTTGAGGCATTACTGTTCCGGAGGGTGATGCTAGATCCGATGCTTTGGAGGACTACTCAAAATAGGGTCCCCGAATGTTGCTTCTAATGCTTAAGGTGTTTTCTGTCCAAAGGGTTATGTAAGTTACTCTTTTGCTTTCATCATCTCCGTCAATTGGCCAACAGAGGAAGCAATTTGTTTAAGTAGTCCCTTCACATCTTTTCTCTATTTTCGCTCATCGTCATGTGAACATAAGTCGTATCCGACTGTTGGAGGACTACTGTCCTCAAATTCTTATGTTGCTTTGTGCTTCAATTTCATCTATTATGTGATGCATTCCACATCACGAGGAAGTGCAGCTTATTTGTTTTTGCTGAGTGGGGGGCCTTCCTAATCTGGTGGAAGGCATGATTGGTATATGTCAAAATTGCTTTGTTACACATATAAATGGTAGACCTATATTTGCATTCACTAAGAAAAAGTTGCTTACTAACTTAGGATTTAGATTTAAAATTTTGTGCCCAATAAACACCTTTCTAGTTTGAGGACCATTGGAAAAGAGGAGGAAAAGCATCCAAGGTCGTTGGTGCTAAATGAGTTTGGTGCTCCATGTACCATGCCTGTAAAATGGATATAAAGAGCATCGTTAATCTATTTTAATTGTGCAAATAGAAGTTGCTATCTAATTAACAAGCAAACTAATAGAGGTTGAACTTCTTACACTAAGAACATTGGTGCAACCACTGTAAGGACTGAGGTTTCGGATTCGGTTATCGGGTCGGTTTCGGTGTCGGATTCCTTGGTTAGAACCCTTGTGGAGTTGAGGCATGGGCTCAAGCTCGACGCGATTTGATAGGTGTCGGTTTAGAGGGACGCCATTTAAGAGCCATGCGGGGGTGCCACGTGGGCGGGCGTAGGGGAGCGAGTGTACGACCCCGGTCTTATCGTCTGAATGGCATCTTGCATGGCCGACGCCATTCAGAGATCTGTCAGTGTACGACTCTGTCCTATCACCTGATTGGCGTCGTTCTGGGACAACGCATTTGAGTGAATTTCGGTTGACGCTCCGAAGTCCTCCTTCCTTTCTCTCATTCTCTCCATCACTCTCTCTCTCCTCCCCCTCCTCTCCAAACACCTCCGGCACCCCCTTTCCCTTCTCCTTCCCTTCCTCTCATCATTCCTCCTCTTACTCCACTCCATCAACCTCCTAACTCCCACCACTACCACCACCATCTCCTTTGCGCTGCATTTCTCTCTAGACGGCAGCCGATGTCCCGTTGGAGTGACAACGTCCACGGCGGTACCGGTGGTGGCTCGTGGCATGGCGGTTCGGCGGCTAGGAGCAAGGAGGAGTTTAAGTAACCGGTAGGATGACGATCTTTGTTGTATTTGTTTAAAATCATGTTTTCCCTCGTTTTAAAGCATGTGTTGTGTATGGAAGTTTTTGGGTAGAAAAACATGTTTTAAGGGGGTTTTGATGAAATTAGACATTTTGTTTTCCGGGAAGTAAATCGGATTGTTGGGCCTCTCCCCTTATCTTCCTTATATTTTTTCTGAGTATTTTGGAGGAGAAAAGGGACCATCGGTTCTAGCTTGAGGGAAACACAGTTTCGGGCATTGAATGTCGTCGGGACCAGGTGACGCCATTTAGAATGACGTCAAGACCAGGCGACGTGATTCAACGGTCCAATTTCCCAGCACTGAATAGCATCAGCCATGGGCGACGCCATTCAGGCCAGTATCCCTGGTCCCAGTGGCTTAGCGAAAACTGAACCATTTTAGAGGTCTTGAATAACACATGCACCGGTGTGGGAGTGACACGGCGCCGGTGTGGGAGTGGTGGAGTGATGCCTAGAGAAATGGTCACCTGGTGTATCCCAGGGTATAGCTACTACCGGTGTGGGAGTGGTACATTCGGAGTGTCACTTGTGGCTGGGAGGAGTGAAACCACCTAGAGCTAGACAGGTAGGAGTAGCCAGCGCGCTATCCGAGGGGTTGTTGTTCCGTCCCAGTGGGTCAGTGTTTTCCACGTTCGGCTGCGTTGTTTGTGTATTTAGCCGAGACGCTAGTTGTGGACTCCATGGTGGAGTGGTTTCAGAGTTGTGCATGTCGCTTTTATAAATGTATGTGTTTTATATCGAAATTTGAAAATCTTTGGGAGTTGTGTTTACTGCTTTACTTATTTAATTGCCTATATTTGTGATGTTGCACTTGTGGGTGTGCGAGTGGGTGGTGGGGATCGAAGGATCCCTACTGAATCCATTTAGATGAGACTCACCCCTGCGGTTTTCAGTTGAGGGTTCCAGGCAGGCGTAGCATGGAGGTTTTCATATCGGGTTGGGTGCCAGCAGCCATTGTTTCGGGATATGCTCCGATATAGTTGTTATTTCCTTTTTAGGCATGTACGCTTAATTATTTATTTTCAGTTGGAATATGTAATTATTTGTTGAGTCGAGTCGAATTGTAATAATTTTTAATTCATGCACTTCCTTTACAATTCGATGTGATGTGGGATGTTTAGCTTAGTTTATTATTTATTTTTTAGACTTATCGAAATCCTGGTTTGGCTCCAAATTTTAATGATTTGGTACCCATTTAGTAATCGGATCGCCGATTATAGGGTGGCAGGTCGTTACAACCACCAACCTATGTTATATGTCTTGGATAAATCTGGGACTTCATCATTCACTCTCAGGTAATTGGAGAGAGAATGCTCTAGGATAGATTCGCAGGAGTCTCTGGCCAGAACGAACGCAATATCAGAAAAAATATTTTTTGATATTGTAGAGCAAAGTCTGATCCAAGTGAGTTGACCATCTAAGGTTTGACAGTTGACCATACCCTAAGTCGACTCGAGAGCATTGTGCGAATGAAGGATTATAGCCACGCGGTAACTGTGGACGGACAGGTTCCATGAGTGGGTTGCTGAACCCCATTACCTTCCGGGATCATGCGGTGTTGCTTGACACTGAACTTGATCGGAATTCCGGCCGAATTTACATAAGATGTTAATTCGGTTAAGTAATTAATTAAATATGAGATATTAATTAATTACTATAAGTCAATAAAATGTTATTGAACTTAACAGGCTGAAAATCGGATTGGTAAATGGGACTAGAGGGTCACACGCAAATAGATTCTCAGTCGATGGTGTTTTAGTGGGTTTTATATTAGCTCGGGGACTTTTGTGAAAAGTTGCGCAGACTTAATATATAGACAAGACGTGTAGAAACCCTAGGCCAAGCACCAGGAGCTCTCCCTGCTGGCTCCCCCCCGCTCTCTCCTCCTCTGGGCTCCCCCTTCAGGGCGCCGGGTGTCTTCCCGTCTCCGCCGCGCGCAATTTCCGGACATCGTTGCGGCGAAGATTCATCACCTGGCGTGTTGATATGGACGAGGGAGCGAGGACGAACCACTAAGCAAAGGATCATGTAGATACTGCTGGAGGCCAAACGCTTGTACGGCTAGCGGCATCGCCTCGACGAAACCGACACAGATGCGGATTTGAATCCACACACAGTGATATGATTACACCCGTCTTTTCGGTTTTCTGGTTTTTGTTCTGAAACGGATCTGTGGTCATCAGGCGAGATGTTTTTATTATCTAATTCTGTTGCGTTCATCGCGTCCTGCCCGGATACCAACACTGCCACTACCCAATAAATTGTACCCAACTTGTTGAGGTCTTCTACGTGGTCAAGCATTACACTAGGATAGGTCATGAATGTGTTTGGAGATAGGAAAGTTGCAAACAAGAAGAGGATCCACAGGTGCACAGTATCCTCCACGTCTTCTACCTCTGTCGATTTGATTATCTTCATTATGACTTTCAAGATATTCTTCTGTGCCAGTCTCTTGCTGGTCCCTAGCTTATAATAGAGGCGAGTGCAGATCGATTTCGAATCAAGATCTAGCTTCCTACCAGTGTTGGGGAGTGCGAGCATGATTGCAACGTCCTCGGCTGTGAAAGATAGTATGCAGCCGCCAATTTTAAATGAGTTATTCCCCACATAGTATGCAATGATTTCCTCGATCAGGCTAATCGGATAATTGACGTTACGAAAGCCAATAAATAGAGCGAAAGGGGTCTTCTCCATCAATTTTACATGGTGAGATTTAAATCTCAATTCCTTCATGCCATTAACATAGAAGGATAGTTCACAACGTAGCTGAAACATGCTACCCTAAAGTGATTTTGCTCCTGAGTAGTAGGCGTAAGCAGTAAGATATGGATAAAAATTGATTGATAACATGTTATTTGTATCAAGTGATACTTAACATGTGATGAGGATAAATCTTGAAGCATAAATTTTCCATTGGAGCATAAATTTGTCGGTAACAAAATTAGAGAAAATTGAACCTTTTGTAATTGTTAATGAATATTTTGTTGGGATCCGAGCGGGATGCGAAGAACGCAGCGGAAACGATGAACAAAAATCCCGCCCGATGCCCGCTGATCCGATTCGGAACGAAAACTAAAACCGAAAAACTAACGGGAGTTATCCGATTACCGTGCGCGGATTCGAATCCGCTTCCGTTTCGATTTCATCGAGACGATGCCGCGAGTCGCACAAGCGTCCGACCTCCAGCGGTATCCACGCGATCCTCTGCGGTGGTTCGTCCTCGCTCCCTCGTCCGTATCAGCTCGCTCGCTGAAGATCCATCGACTTTCAGGAATCATACGCAGTGGAGACGGAGACAATGTCGGCGCCTCGAACGGGGCACCCAAAGGAGGAGAGAGAAAGGAGGGATGACGGCCAGCATGGGGAAACCTTGGAGCTTGGCCCAGGGTTTCTCAACAAGGCGTATATATATTAAGTCGGCGCGACTTTTCACAAAAGTCCCCGAGTTAATATAAATCGCACTTATGTACCACCGACTAAAAATCTTATTGCGTGTAACCCTCTAGGCCCATTTACCAGTCTAGTTTTCAGCCCGTTAAGTCCAATAACTAGTTATTGACTTATTGTAATTAATTAATATCTAGATATTAACTAATTACTTAGCCGAATTAACATCGCATGTAAATTCGATTGGACTTCCGATCAATTTAGGTGCCAAGCAACACCGCATGATCCCGGAAGGTAATGGGGTTCAGCAACCCACTCATAGAACCTGTCCGTCCACAGTTACCGCATGGCTATAATCTTTCGTTCACACAATGCTCTCGAGTTAACCTAGGGTATGGTCAACTGTTAAATCCTAGATGGTCAACTCACTTGAATCAGACTCCGCTGTACAATATCCGAAAACCTCTTTTTCTGATATTGTTTCTGCTCTGGTCAGAGACTCCTGCAGATCTATTCTAGAGCATTATCTCTCCAGTTACCTGAGAGCGAACGATCCTTTATTGAACACACAATCACCTTCGAAGGTCTTCCGCAGAACCCGATCCTTAACTATTAGAGATCCTGTTGGACCCGATCCTTAACTATCAATCTCCCACTTGGACTCAAGCAAATCACCTTCGCATTTGATCTCCATCAAATCTAGGTGATGCTCACAAAAAATTTGTGACTAAGACTTGGTCAGGGATCTACTAAATTATCTAAAGATGAAATATCTTCCATTACGTTATTTCCTCTTTATCTTTTGTCTCTGAATCTGTGAAAGAACCTCAGAATGTTCTGCAATTTTTGAAGAGATCATGGCTCGATCACACAATTTATTGCTCCCACTGTTGTCCTACAATGATAGGATGGTATTCGAGACCTTTTAGAACTACATCTAGTTCAGGGATGAACCTTTTCATCCATACTGTTTTGCCTTTATCAATATTCTCTTATTGGTCGCAGTGAGAGAACTGCTACTTCTCTATCTCAGCTAACTTTCCTACATCCTTTTAGGTGTGGGTTCGATTGTTTAAAATCTTACCACTTGTCTTTCTCAAAGGCACATCATAAATATCTCTTCATCTTGGTCTATCCAATAAGAGATTTCATGACAATGATTGCCTTTCAAAAATGCATACTATGAGTACCTCTTCACCTTGGTCTATCCAAGTAACATGATTCATGATACCTGATTAGGATAGTGACTTTCACTTACCCCTAAAGACATTCTTTAGAGTTTTCTAGTCAGTCTGAATATGAGAAGTATTGGCATCCAATATGCCAACATCTCGAATAGACAATATTTTAGTGAACGAAGGAAATAACGTGATTTAAGCAGATAGTTCTGATAATTCAATTATGGTCTTTTATCTTGAATTATTTCCCACTACTTTTCGACGGACTGTATAACCTTCAGGTATACAAAACGGAAGACTCCAACGGTCTCCTAATGAGGATCAGAATCTCCAAGAATCACAGTATGACCTCGGGTAAACTCATAGTATCATACCAGTATCTTAGAGCAACCATCTCATGGTAATTGCAACTTCTTGCAATATCCAATCTTATTTCGGCTCCCAGGTCTTTAATGGTCCCGGGTAAACACAATAGACCATTATCCCTGGTCTAAGCTTTACCATCAATACGTGACAGAGTAGAGTAAGAATGCAGCTCCCGAGTAAACACGAGGATAGCTACATCGTTCCTCTATTCCAATCTCAAGGCATCAAGATGCCATAGTTAATAGTCCTTTAATCAGATGGTGGCATATCTCAGGTAAACACATAGAAACTTCTATCACTAAATCAAGTTCTAAGAACTATATTGATGGAGAGCCACGCGGTGCATTCTCAATGACTCGCGCTCCGGCTTAGATTTTATATTGAAGGTTTTGTTTATGTTAAGTTGGTCTCATCCTAGGTGATAGTTTATAAATATACCGTATATATTTAACTATACCTATATATTAGCAATCGATTCATAATCAAAAACTAAAAAACATGCATCAACCATACATGTTCATTATGTGGTCATGGATAGCACAGTGATTAACTAGAGCCAAACAATTAATCACCAAAACTATATAACCTTTATATAATCTAAACATGCAAACACATAGCCCCTGGTGATCACATCTCTTGGCGCCTTCCTGATTGCATTTGTGAATCATCCTTGCCTCTCCTCGGCCGGCGCGATCAATTACAAATATAAAACAGAATTTAAAACATTTTCAAATACAAATTATTTGTAAGAGAAAGCCTTATGGCCGAGTACAATAACAGAGAGAGATAGAATTACAATGGAATGAGAGAGAGAGGGAGGCACGCAAACCTCATTAATTAACACTTACTTAATGTATATCACATTCCATAACAATCCACATAATCACACACTATCATATGATATGAAATTTAAGTAAGTGTATGTCCATGATCACCACAAATTTTAACCATTCACACATGATAAAACACATCACATGAAGGCTAAAATTTTGAAAATATAATAATTTTGGTTTTCCAAAACCTAGGTACCAATCAAAATTGGATAATTCGAATTTCGAAAATCATATTTTCTAACATACATTTAAATCTAATTTAAAGCATTAAACACATCAACATGTGCACACAAAACTAAAATTAAAATTATAAAATATTCCATGCAATATTTAGAAAAATTCTAAATTAATTAATTAATCTAACACTTAGATTAAATATTTAAAATTACATTAATAACAATTATTAATGTGAAACAATCTAACATCTAGATAAAATCAAAATTCTTTAACAACCAATTGTTAAGAACCCCTTTTATTAATAATATTTCTCAATAACAATTATTAAAAAATAATAATTAGAATATTTCTAATTAAAATAGTCTAACATTTTAGACTTAATTAATCTCTTAATAACATTTATTAAAAGATCAATTTTCAAGTAAATTAGATCTTCAAAAACAATAGTTAAGCGATTCAAGAGTAAACTAATTAATCATCTTAATAACTATTATTAAGACTTAATTAGTGCTTAATAACTTTTATTAAGATTTATTACTCAAAAATAATTAACTTAATTATAACAATTATAAAAATTTAATTAATCACATAGTAAACTTTTATTATGTGTCTCTTAATCAAAATATTAATTTCATAACAACACTTGTTAGGAAATTAAATGATCTAATCACCTAATTAATTAAAATTAACAACTTAAATAAAAATTAACAACATTTGTTAATAATATTTAAGGTTGCAATCTTAAAATAATTAACATCAATTGTTAATAAAATTAAGATCACATCTTAATTATAAAACTCATTAAAGATCATATCTTAAAAACACCCCTGTAAATTACTTAATTAAAAGCAATTGAACAACAATTATTAATTACATTTAAGATCACATCTTAAATATAAATTAACAACACTTGTTAATTAAAATTAAAATAATTATCTTAATTATTAATAACAACAATTGTTAATAATTAATTAAGATCCCATAACAACATTTGTTAATTATAAATTAAGATCACATCTTAATATTAACTCACTTTTAAAATCATATCTTAAAACAACCTTTTATTTACTAAAAGATTATAAATTAAAGTTTAAAACAAGTTTTAAACTATTTAAAACAAATTTTAAACTATTCTTAATTTTAATTTTTTCAGTTAATACGGGTGGGATTAAAGGGCCGGGTTAAGGGGGTTAAATGGGCCTGGCTTATAGGGCCCTTGGCTTCGGGCCAGGGCTCGGACCCGGCCAAGCGCCCAGCTTAGTCCTGGGCCCAGGCCCACCTAGTCGAACCAGGTCTGGGCGTATGGACAGGGCTTAGTCCCCCCCCAGTTGGGCCGGGTTCAATCTCCTGGTTGGCCCGGTTTAGGCTGTCAGGACCGGACCCAGCATGCATGTTTCGCCCGGCCTCCTAGTGTGCAGGCTAGGGTTTGCTGCAGCCGCCGCCAGGCAGTACAACCCGTCCCCAGCCGTCTTCCTCAACGCCGGCAAGGGAACCAGGGTGGCGGAGGTCCTCTTCGGCGCCTGCAATGGGGCCGGTGTGCCTGGCCGGCGAGGTCGGCATCGTCGGAGGCCCTCACTGCCGGCGATGAGGGCTGATTTAGGATCCGAAAACACCCCCCTTTCACCTCTTGCTGCACATCCATCACATTGAGAGGAAGAAGGAAAGGTTGAGGCCAGTGCCGCCGCCACCTACGGCTCAATTAGTGCCAGCAGTGGCCGACAGCAACCTCTAGAGACACCGGTGAAGCTAATGTTGCCGGCGGTGGCTTTGATACACACCCCAAAACGCAAAGGCAACAAAGAAATATTTTTCCTTTGAATGCGTTCAATAATAGAAAATAATTTTTCTAAATTAGCCGATTCATCCAATGAATCAAAAAACAGTTTTTCACATAGATCGAATCTACAGCATGGAATTATTCTTAGAAAATTAATCTCATCGTCCCGAAACGGATCAGAGCGGAACCTCGCTCTGATACCACTGTTGGGATCCAGGCGGGATGCGAAGAACGCAGCGGAAACGATGAACAAAAATCCCGCCCGATGCCCTCTGATCCGATTCGGAATGAGAACTAAAACCGAAAAACTAACGGGAGTAATCCGATTATCGTGCGCGGATTCGAATCCGCTTCCGTTTCGGTTCCGTCGAGGCGATGCCGCGAGCCGCACAAGCGTCCGGCCTCCAGCGGTATCCACGTGATCCTCTGTGGTGGTTCGTCCTTGCTCCCTCGTCCGTATCAGCTCGCTCGCTGAAGATCCGTTGCCGCAACGATTGCCGAAAACCCGCCGACGGGAATTCCCGACTTTCAGGAATCACGTGCAGCAGAGACGGAGACAATCCTGGAGCCTCGAACAGGGCGCCCAGCGGAGGAAAGAGAAAGGAGGGATGACGGCCAGCATAGGGAAACCCTAGAGCTTGGCCCAGGGTTTCTCAACAGCGCGTATATATATTAAGTCGGTGCGACTTTTCACAAAAGTCCCCGAGTTAATATAAATTCCACTTATGTACCACCGACTAAGAATCTTATTGCGTGTGACCCTTTAGGCCCATTTACCAGTCCGTTAAGTCCAATAACTAGTTATTGACTTATGGTAATTAATTAATATCTAGATATTAACTAATTACTTAGCCAAATTAACATCGCATGTAAATTCGGTTGGACTTCCGATCAAGTTGGGTGCCAAGCAACACCGCATGATCCCGGAAGGTAATGGGGTTCAGCAACCCATTTATAGAACCTGTCTGTCCACAGTTACCGCGCGGCTATAATCCTTCGTTTGCACAATGCTCTCGAGTTAACCTAGGGTATGGTCAACTGTCAAACCCTAGATGGTCAACTCACTTGAATCAGACTCCGTTGTACAATATCTGAAAACCTCTTTTTCTGATATTGTTTTTGCTTTGGCCAGAGACTCCTGCGGATCTATTCTAGAGTATTCTCTCTCCAATTACTTGAGAGCAAACGATCCTTTATTGAACACACAATCACCTTCGAAGGTCTTCCGCTGGACTCGATCCTTGACTATTAGAGATCCCGTGGATAGGGATTCGTAGGTCAAGGTCAAAGTCCAGAAGTCCACCGACAAGGTGTCTTTGGTGTCTCAAGTCCATGGATCAACCACGCCACTGTGACGATAAATCAAGTCGATTGATAGTCAGGTAAATTACCATTCGGCGATTCATGTTGGATCAGTTCAGTGAACTCATTTTCCAATGAGCACCTACAGGTTTACCATTGTGTCTCCACACTAGTAACTAACGAGATCAGTCACCCTCATCATATGAGCTGGAATAACCTATACTAGTCTAACCGGATGTTTGATGTCATTTTCAAACATCCTATGACTAGGAACAATTGAGAATATGTGTTTATAAGTTATCAGTCTCATTATTATGATCTCATCATAATCTGATGACTATTGCACATATTTATGGACTTCATTATGCGCAATTATAAATATGTCAATCTACATAATGAATTTAATGTCATTTATTAGCGAACCAGATTGAAATAGGTGCCTTATGATTGGCTTAGAGGACACCTATATCCATCACATTTTACCGTCGATTCGAACAAAATCATCGTCCTCAGCCTCCTCTTCTTCTTCGCCTCCATCTTTTGGCTCTTCTAGTGCATCTCTCTTTGTGGCTTCGTCGTCTTCTTCTTATGGATCTGCTGATAGGATTTAAGAAAAAAAATCTTTTTGCCGCATAAAACCTAAAGGTTCTATCTTTCAACCAGTATTAGGCCATATGTTGAACTTAAGGGCAAGCGACGGGTTCTAGTAGCCGGGACACTCTTTTGTACTCTCGTGGTTGGTCATCAGCCAATTCCTTTTGCCTCTTCGCTGCAGAGGCCAGGCCTTCTACCTTGTCTCCTCCCGACATGGTTAAAAGCCTAAAGATTGCAACAGACGATCGATCACAGGAGACTGGCAAAGAGAGGGGATGCGATAACACATATGAAGATGTATGTGGTAAAGTCAATTTGGATTTGAACTAGAAAGGATAGGGTGTAGTCGGTTCGGTTCGAATGCTTCCTATGGACAAATTTGTTCCTGAGCTATTGTGAGAAGGATGGGGGTATATCTGTCAGTTATACTCCTGATGCGACTTGAAAGCTACCTATCCAGCTTTCAAGCTTCCATCCCTCTCTTGTAAAGCGAACATGATGTTTCTTTCTGAGGCCACACCTTCTTCTTCCTTCCTCACGTCACAGGTTCATCATTTGAGCAATCTTCATCCTTTATAGTTCTTTTTTGTCTTCTATATGTAATGGACACCATCAAAGTTCACCATTTATCGTTCATTCCTTTTTTTTTTAAGATAATAGGATGGTAAAAGTGGACGCCATCCCTGCTAGGTGCTCATTCAGCAAAGATGCATTCATTTTATTTATTACCAAGAGCATGGGCATTGCAACTATTCATTAGCAAGTGGCCGCATGCTGGGGTTTATCTCATAATCCCTGGGTTATCTCATACTCCTTACCAAGATACCAAACACACAAACTCTCTTATGCCACAATGAGGACATACAAATCATGTTTGACCTCCACCAAATGCAGGGAGCAAGTTATATCATGCTCAAAGTACACGTCCATGCACTCGACTTACCAAAAAGATAACAAATTATACACTCTATAATTTGAAATACAGAGGTAGTAATATTTTACGTCTGGAATATTGCATGGCCAATAACTAGTATGTATAGCCTGTTATAGTGTGTAGAGGTAGTCACATATTACGCCTGAAATATTGCATGACTAATAATGTTGTATCGACTACCCGTTATAGTGAGTTTTCCTTTGATGTTTGATGCTATGAACATAGCGAAACTGGATGCCATGACATGGTGCTGAATGAGTGCACTGAGGTGCCTGGGACGCACCTTGAACTGGAGGTTGGCCCAAGTACGGAGACGGCCGATAATCTCTTCGACCTTCATCATGTTTGGGAGAACTCATTAATGAAAGTAGGACAAATTTTCACTGACAATAAATACTTCTAGAAGGAACTCACAAATTGCGCCATCCATAGAGGACTCGATTGGGCTTACCTAAAAAATGATGTCATACGAATAACAGCAAAATGCAGAGAGGAGGGATGTCCCTAGCGAGTTTATGCATCACTGCATGAGTTAGGGGGATTTGAATTTCACATCAAGACATTCACAAACTCCCACAACTGTGCATGTGACCTAAAGACTATGGGTCATCCGAAGACCAGGAAGAAGTAGGTTGCCGGGATTGTGAAATAGAAGATGATGGATATACTAGCTTACCGACCCTTTGATATGGTGAAAGATATTACTAGGGAATATGGGATCCGTATTCCTTATCACCAAGCATGGAGTGGCAGGGAGTGGACAGTGAACGAGTTGCAAGGACGCAAGGACCAGTTATGACATGTGGTGTTGGTACAGTGACAGAGTCGTCGAAACCAATCCAGAAGCTAAGTAGATCTCGATTGGAATCAGCAAACAAGGCATTTCAAAAGGTTCTTCATTGCTTTTGTTGCGTGTCTACATGACTTTGAAGTGGGGTGCAGGCCAATGATATTCTTTAACGACACCCACGTCAAAGTGAAGTTACAAGGGCAAATACTGGCTACAACATTTGAATGGAAACAACAAGCTCTTCACCATTGCCTACTTTATCGTAGAAGCCGAAAATAATTAATGAATTGGGAGTGGTTCTTAAAGAATCTAAGGGAGGCTTTACTAACTGAAAAGAAATTAGTATTCATATCCGACAGAGCGAAAGGACTTAAGGAAGCTATTCCCATACTCTTTCCATGCGTACTATTATCGACACATGAAAGGCGATTTCCGTGAATCTCTCACTGGTTATCGGCCTACTTTCAAAAAATTACTTAGTAAAAAATTAAACAACATTGCATTTGCAAAGATGGAACACGAATTTGAGTAGGTTATACACAATATGGAAATGATCTGTCCCCAAGCAAAAGATTGGATACTATGTAACGACATTCAACATTGGTCACGGGCTCTGTTTTTCGAATTCAGGTAACGTGTCTTCACTGAGATGAATAACATCTTATCTATAACATGTTATTATAGAAATGATCTGTCCCCAAGCAAAAGATTGGATACTATGTAACGACATTCAACATTCGTCACGGGCTCTATTTTTCGAATTGAGGTAACGTGTCTTCACTGAGATGAATAACATCTTATCCTTAACATGTTATTATATGTACATGTCATCCATAACATCTTATCCATAACAAGTACGGAGAAACATGCTCAAACCTAGCCAAGTCCTTCAATGTGTGGATAAGTGTTGCTCGTGGACTTCCCGTTACCCTCCTCATCGACAGATCTAGACTCAAACAATGACATTGGCAGGTAAGTGAAGGGAAGATGCGACGAAGTGAGATAACATGCTCTGCCCTAAAGTTGAGAAAAAAATGGCAGGATATTTTGCAAAGAGAAGAGAACATGCTGTGCTAAACTCCAATGGTCAGTCTTACGAGGTCATTTACGAAGGGGCGCAAATTTGCCGTAATCCCTTGTTCACATGCATCTACGGCAATAACGGAACACCACGAGGCAATATATGATTATGTCTCACCATTTTTTTCAGCGGAGATGTACAGAGCAGCATATGAAAGGAACATCCTGCCAATCTATAACCATGACCAACCAAACATTCGTTACCAAATGTGAAAATTCTACCTTATGTGACTAAAAAATTGTGTAGGAGAGTGAAGAAGAAGCGAATGCTTTCCAGAAGTGAAATCCAGTATGTCTACATCTATTCCAGATGCAAAGAAGAAGGTCACAATCGTAAGACAGGCAAAAATCTTCTACCCGTTGATATGATACAATGTTATCCATAACGTAGCACTAGCCATGTGTGAGTGTCTAAAACTTGTCAGTACCATTTTATAAAATCTCATTGTATGGAACAATGTTTACTATTTCAGACATATATATTGATCAAAGTTTACCATTAAGAAGAGACATCAAAGTTTATTACATTATTTAATTTGAATTAGCCTCCTAAAAAACTCTCTTCCCGCAAAATCGGCCATACAGAGTTACGTATGGATGATGTAAACCAACACTGAGACGTGTCGGTCTCATCTTACTCGTCGATGCACTGAGGGAGGAAGTAGATGGACTTACGGCAATAAACCTGCAATGATAAATAACATATGTTCAATGCATGAGAGGAAATCAAATCTAACTAAATTGCATAATATGTTATGCGAATTGCGTGAAAAACATACCATTCCTTATAATCCACTTGCACAAGCATGTAACGTGAATTATGGCGCACACGCAAGTCGTAAATTGTCTGGACGTCCTTATTCACTAATAGGGCCTTGTAGTGTTCGCTTACTTCAGGAATGAAATACTTAACCAACCGTCTTCCTCATATATTCTATCAACAATATATTTCTTCCCTGATTTGATGTACCCTCATGTCACGTCTAACATAAACACAAACGAATCATCCCCAAATGCACAACGAGCAAGGATCACATCCACTATGATTTCACAGACCACACATTGTAAGGATTGAGGTTTCGGATCCGGTTATCGGGTTAGTTTTTGGGGTCGGATCCTTTAGTTTGGGCCATAATGGGGCTGAGACTTAGTTTCGACGCGGTTTAAATGACGTCCATAAATGTGGGCGTGTTTTAGGTTGTGCCGCGTGGGCGCCACGTAGGCTAGCCTTGGGGCGCAAGAGTACGGTCCCGATCTTATCGTCTGAATGGCGTCTTGTATAGACGACGCCATTTAGAGTACGATCCTACTTTGTCAGAGTACGGCCCGCTCTTGTCATCTGAATGACGTCGGATTTGGACGACGCGTTTTTCCTAACTTCTGTTTGACCCTGCGAACCCTCCCTCATTTCCCTCATTCTTTCCTTTCTCTTCTCTCTCCTCTCTTCCCTCCGATCTCCGGTGAGCCCTTTCCCCTCTCCTTGCTTTCCTCTCCCCATTCCTCCTCTTCCTCCACTCCAGTAACCTCCTAACTTCCTCCACTACCACCACCACTTCTTCTGTGGCGCATTTCTCTCCAGACGGCGGCTGACATCCCGGTGGAGTAACGGCGTCCACGGCGGTACCGGCGGCGGCGTGTGACGAGACGGGTTGGTGGCTTGGAGCTAGGAGGAGTTCGAGTAACCGGTAGGGTGACGATCCCCGTTGTATTTCGTTTAAAAACTATGTTTTTCCCACTTTGGAGCATGTTTAGGGATTTTCTTGGGGCAAAAATACTAATTGCATGTAATGAGAATTTAGGTGTTTTAATAGGTATTTAGGTTCTTCTCCTCCTTCTCTACTTTTTTTGTATTTTTACACGATTTGAGGGAGGAAATCACACCCCGTGGATTGGGAGATGGCGGAGGAAGAACCTGTCTGTGAGGGTTAAATGGCGTCGGGGGACAGCGACGCCTTTTAGAAAGGCGGCTACCACCCGCGACACGATTTAGCCAAAATAATAGACTCTGTCTCTGGAATGATGAGCGTCCAGGGACAGCAACGCCGTTTGAACGACGACTTTCATACCCGACGCGTTTTAAAGTGAAATCACCCGAGGTCTGACTTTGTTTCTGTCGTTATCAGGCGACTAGGGACAGCGACGCCTTTCATAAGGCCGCTACATATGACGATGCATTTTAAGCTATTTTCTGGGGCCAGTTTTTAAATAAACCAGTTTAGGAAGCTTGAATGACGTCAGCCTTGGGAGACGCGATTCAAGCCAGAATTCCATTAATCCCAGTAATTAACACGTGTTTACGTTGTTAGATAGTTTAGTTACTTGCATGTTTAAAAATGTACTCGATGACAATGAGTTCTATGTGATCGAATCGCACCGTGTTGTGTTTTGTGTGATCATGGACCTAAAGTGACAGTTGTTAGCGCTTAGGCACCCTGTGTCGGTGTGGGAGTAACACGATGCCGGTGTGAGAGTGGCGGGGTGACGCCTAGAAAGAGGGTCACCTGGTATACCCCTAGGTATAGCTAGTACCGGTGTGGGAGTGGTACATTCGGAGTGTCACTCGTGTTGGGGGAAGCAGAACCACCTAGAGACTGTCAGGCCGATCCAGCGCGCTATCCGATGGGTTGCTGTTTGGTCTCAGCGGGTCGGTGTTTCCCGCGTTCGACCGTGTGGTTGGCGTGTTTTGTCGAGACGTTGGTTGTGGGCTCCGTGGTAGAATGGTTTCAGAATTGTGCATGTTATATTTCGAATGCATGTATTTTATATCGAATCTAGGAATTGCGTTTACTGCTTTACTTGCTTAAATTATCTATAATTGTGTTGCTACACTTGTGGGTGTGTGAGTGGGCGGTGGGGATCGAAGGATCCTTACTGAGTTTTTTCGATGAGACTCACCCCTGCAATTTTCAGGTGAGGGTTCCAGGCAGGTGTAGCGATGAGAGTGTTACTTTGGGTCGCGCGCCAGCAGCCGTTGTTCCGGGGTATGCCCCCGATGTAGTTGTTATTTTATTTTCTGGCATGTATGCTTAATTATTTCCTTTCAGTTGGAGTATGTAATTATTTGCTGAGTCGAGTCGCATTGTAATAATTTCTAATTCTTGCACTTCCTTTTGAATTCAATGCGATGTAAATGTTTAGCTTAGTTTATTATTTACTTCCCAGACTTATCAAGATCCTGATTTGTTTCCAAATTAATGATTCGGTACCCATTTAGTAATCGGATCCCCGATTATAAGGTGGCGGGTCGTTACAGTTGGTATCAGAGCATTCGGTTTGGCAAATAAATGAATAACTAGGTTAAATATCGTAATTTCAGCAAATAATTATATTATCCCGTACAGGCACGGCGGTGGTGTAGGTTTTAGGACTCTAACTAGAAATTTTCGATTTCTGTGATTGTAAGCGATTAGATGGCTCCGAGGAAGAGGATGCCAGTTATTAGAGAGCGGGGAGATGTCCCTAGTGGATCTGAGGCCGGTAGGCCAAGTATGGAGCGTTTCATGAAGGCTATGATGGACACGATGGCTAGATACCAGACCCGAGACCCTAGTGAGAGTTCTAGTGCTTGGGGAGGGCCTTCAGCTGCTCTTGAGAGATTCCTGAAGCTGAAGCCGCCTCATTTTACCGGTCGTCCCGACCCTGATGAGGCTGTTCATTGGTTGAGGGAGATGGAGAAGACTTTTGATACCATGGATTGTGCGGCGGTTGAGAGGACTCCTTTGGCTACCTTCATGTTAAAGGATGATGCCTACGACTAGTGGACCACTTTGAAGAGTTTGTCATATGCGGATAGGAATCTCAGGGAGATTCCATGGGAGACATTTGTGAAGGAATTCAATGCGCAGTACTTCCCTAGGCATGTCCAGAGGGCCAAGGAGAGGGAATTTATGGAATTGACCCAAGGAAGCATAACAGTGCTTGAGTACTAGATGAAGTTTGTTTCACTTGGGAGGTTCGTGCCTTTTATCTCAGGAGACGAGGAGCGTCAGACTGAGAGGTTTGTGGATGGACTGAGGTCCAATTTGAGGAGTTTTGTGGCATCCCATTGTTGTACAGATTTAGCAACGGCGGTTAGGTGTGCCGCAGCAGTAGAGGCACAGCATGAGCAGTCAGCTCGAGAGAGGGGATTGACTACTCAGGGGCCAATTCATGGCAGGGGAAAGACAGTAGCAGCAGCAACTCCTTCGTCCGGATCAGGATCGTCTTCACTCGGCTCTATATTCAGGAGGTTCTTTCGAGGTGGTGGCAGCAGCAGCGGCAGCAGCAGTAGTAGCAGACCCAGGCAGAGCTAGCAGAGTTAGTCGGTGTCCAGTGCTCAGCAGGAGGCAGCTCAGAGGCTTCCGACAGCTTGTTGACATTGCGGTGGTACTCATGGTGGGACCCAATGTCCTGCATTTTCTGGGAGGTGTTACGCTTGTAGCCAGTAGGGCCATTTGGCGAGGTATTGCCCGCAGGGGCATGGTCAAGGGCAGGGACCAGGTGATCAGAAGGAGCCGAGGACCCAAGGGAGAGTTCTAGCTATCACTAGGAAGGAGGCCCGTGTGTCCAACTTGGTGGAAGGTACACTTTCTGTCCTTGGGAACTCTGCGCATGTGTTAATTGATTCGGGTGTTTCGCATTCTTTTATTTCTGAGCAGTTCGTAGATATTCTCTTTGCACCCGTTGATGAGATGTCTGATGGACTGATGGTAGAGGTGCCTTCTGGGGATTTCATGTTGTCGTATAATTGTTTGAGTAAGGTTCCCTTGACCATTGAGGGCCATGAGTTGTCTGCCCAGTTAGTTGTGCTTGCCATCCGCGACTTTGATGTCATCTTGGGCATGGACTGGTTGGAGGCTTATTATGCCGAGGTGGACTGCCACAGGAAGAGGGTGTGTTTCTCTACTCCGGACATCCCGACCTTCTACTTCCAAGGTATTAGGCTCTCTTCACGTGGTATTCTTATTTCTGCCTTTAAGGCCCAGAGATTACTTGTTGGTGGCTGCGAGGCTTTCTTGGCCTCTGTTGTTTTAGCTGATGTTAGTAGTACTTCTGGTCCTTGGGAGGTACCTGTAGTTTGTGACTTTGTTGATGTGTTCCCTGAAGAGTTGCCTGGCCTTCCTCTTTAGCGAGAGGTTGAGTTTACTATCGAGCTTGCACCTGGTACGGCGCCCTTGTCTAAGGCCCCGTATCGGATGGCTCTGGCCGAACTCGCTGAGTTGAAGGCGCAGTTACAGGAATTGCTGGATAAGGATTTTATTCGTCCTAGTACTTCTCCGTGGGGTGCTCCAGTTCTATTTGTCAGGAAGAAGGATGGTTCTCTGAGGTTGTGTATTGATTATAGACAACTGAACCAAGTGACGATAAAGAACAAGTACCCACTTCCGAAGATCGATGATCTAATGGATCAGTTGCAGTCGGCGAAGGTGTTTTCAAAGATTGACTTGAGATCAGGGTATTATCAGATGAGGATCCGTGAGGTTGATGTTGTTAGTTTTAGGTGGCCTACAAGCCAATCTGACTATGTAAATCTCGTTCATTTATTAATATAATGGCATAATATTCATTATGTGTAAATCGCATTAATTATCGTTCCATAATAAAGTCCGTGAATATGTGCTATAGTGATCAGATTCTGATGAGATCATACTAATGAGACTGATCACTTAAACACACATATTTTTAATCGTTCCTAGTCGGAGGATATATGTGTGGAGACACTAAGGCGAATCTGTAGGTGCTCATTGGAGAATGAGTTCACTGAACTGATCCGACTGAATCGTTGGATGGTATTGTACCTCACTGTCAACCAGCTTGATTCTATTGTCGCAGTTGCGTGAATGGTCCTCGGACCTGAGACACCAAGGACACCTTGTCGGTGGACTTCTGTGCTTTGACCTTGGTTTACGAATCCTTAGCCACGGGATTCTAATACGCCAAGGATTGGGTACAGCGGAATACCGTCGAAGGGAATTGTGTGTCAATAAGGAATCATTCGCTCTTGGTACTTAGAGAGAGAATGCTCTAGGAAGGATGCGCGGAAGTCCCTGGCCAGGGCGGACGATAATATCGGGAAAGGAGTTTTCCGATATTCATCAGCAGCATCCAATCCAAGTGAGTCGACCGGTTAGGGTTTGACAGCTCGCCATACCCTGAGTTGACTCGAGAGCATTGTACGAATGAAGGATTATATCCACGCGGTAACTGTTGGCGGAAAGGTTCCAAGAGTGGGTTATTTAACCCCAATACCTTCCGGGTTCACGCGGTGTTGCTTGGCACATAACGTGATCGGAGGCCCGGTCGAATTCGATTTGCAACATTCGATTGATTAATTAATTAATAAAGGGTTATTAATTGATTAATAAAGCCAGCGAGGAGTCATTGGGCTTGTTGGGCCATTAACTGGACTGGTACTTGGGCCTAGAGGGTCACACGCAAATGATTCTCAAGGCGATGGATAAATAAGTGGGTTTTATACAAACCGAGGGTTTTTATGAAAAATCGCGCGGTTAGTATAAAACATATTGAACGGGCTGAGCAGGCCAAGCTGCTGCTAACCCTAGCCGCCCCGCCTCTGTTTCTCTCTCTCTCTGGCATCCAGACATATCTAGATCTGCTCCGCCGCTTCTCCGAATCCCGTTTGACGGGAAATTGTCCGCGCGTTGCGGCGACCGGTGGAGGTTTCGTGGGCTGCGAAGAATGAGGAACGTGAGGATATCCGTCGCGAGGAGGATCGCGTGGACTTCGCTAGAGGTCGGACGCTTGCGCGGCTTGCGGTGTCGCACCGACGGAACCGAACGGTTGCGGATTCGAATCCGCACACGGTGAAAACTTCAATTATCCGATAATTGATTTTTGATATTCGAAACGGGAACGGATCGCTGTTTTAATATTTTATTTTCCGCTACGTGAGCGATCCGGAGAAACCCGAGAAATCGCAACAGATGTTAGTAAGTCGGCCTTTAGGATTCGGTATGGACATTATGAGTTTTTGGTTATGCCTTTTGGCTTGACCAATGCTTCGGCGGCTTTTATGGATTTGATGAACCAGGTCTTCAGGGCCTACCTGGATCAGTTTGTGGTGGTATTTGTAGATGATATTTTGGTATCTTCTGAGGAAGAGCATGCCACACATCTTCAGGTGGTGTTGCAGGTTCTGAGAGAGCACCAACTCTATGCCAAGTTTAGTAAGTGTGAATTCTGGCTAGATAAGGTGCACTTCCTGGGGCATGTCATGTCTGGAGATGGCATTGCAGTGGATCCAGCCAAGATTAAGGCAGTGATGGACTGGAGCAGACCGACAACAGTAACTGAGATCAAAAGCTTCTTAGGGTTAGCAGGATATTACAGACGGTTTGTCCAGGGTTTTTCTTCAATAGCGACCCCCTTGTCGAGGTTGACTCGTAAGGGAGTTTGTTTCGTGCGGATCAAAGAATGTGAGCGGAGTTTTATCGAGTTGAAGACTCGCCTCACTTCGGCTCCAGTGCTGGTGCTTCCATCAGGTTCCGGTGGATTTGTGGTTTATTCAGATGCATCTCGTCAATGTTTGGGTGCGGTTCTAATGCAGCATGGTAAGGTCGTGGCCTATGCTTCTAGGCAGCTGAAGAAGCATGAGGAGAACTATCCCACTCATGACTTAGAGCTGGCAGCTATAGTGTTTGCACTAAAGATATGGCGGCACTATTTGTATGGAGAGAAATTTCAGGTTTTTACCGATCATAAGAGCCTGAAGTTTGTATTCACGCAGAAGGATCTGAACTTGAGACAGCGCAGGTGATAGAGTTCATCAAAGATTATGATCTCGACCTTTTGTATCATCCGGGCAAGGCAAATGTGGTGGCAGACGCCTTGAGTCGGAAGACGGTCATGTCATATCTTATGGTTCAAGAATGGAGGTTATTTGAGCAGGTTGTGGAATCTTCCTTTAGGGTTCCACGAGAGGATGATAGAGCCGTGTTGGCCAGCTTAACTGTGAGGCCAGTAGTGTACCATGTTGTAATCGAGGCTCAGAGGGCAGATGCAGAGTTACCAGACACCAGAGGTGGAGTTGTGGGATGATGGTACAGTCAGATTTAGAGGCAGGCTCTATGTCCCAGCCAAGGAAGGAAGTCATACGCAGGAGTGTCCTGGATGAGACACACCGTTCTAGATATGCAGTGCATCCCGGAACGACTAAGATGTATCATTGTTTGAGGAGGCACTTTTGGTAGCCTTGTATGAAGAAGGACGTGGCTGATTATGTGGCAAGGTGCCTGACTTGCCAGCAGGTTAAGGCAGAACACCAGAGACCAGGAGGATTGTTGCAGCCGTTGCCGTTCCTGGAATGGAAATGGGAACACGTGACTATGGACTTTGTGATGGGATTACCTGTGTCCCCTGGCAGAAGAGACGAGATATGGGTCATTGTTGATCGATTGACCAAGTTGGCACACTTTCTAGCTATTAGGAAAGACTGGTCAGTCGGTAAGTTGGCTAAGTTGTTTGTGGACCGGATCATCTCTCTGCACGGGGTGCCCTTATCCATCGTGTCAGACCAGGATCTGATATTTACTTCTAGATTCTGGAGGAGTTTTCGGAAGGCCTTGGGTGTAACGACCCGCCACCCTATAATCGGGGATTCGATTACTAAATGGGTACCGAATCATTAATTTGGAACCAAACCAGGATCTCAGTAAGTATGGGAAATAAATAATAAACTAAGCTAAACATTCACATCGCATTGAGTTGAAAAGGAAAAGCAGGAATTAAAGTTATTACAATGCGACTGATACAGCAAATAATTACATACTCCAACAGAAAAGAAATAATTATACATACAGGCCAAAAATAAAAATAACAACTACGTCGGGGCATACCCCGGAACAACAGCCGACGGCGCTCGACACACAGCCGCACACCCCTTGCTAAGTCTGCCTGGAGTCCTCACCTGAAAACTGCAGGGGTGAGTCTCAACGAAAAGACTCAGTAGGGATCCTTCGATCCCCACTGCCCACACACACACACACAAGTGCAAAGTACAGCGGAGATATAGTAACCAAGTAAAGCAGTAATTACTACACCTAAATTTCAACATGAATCATATGCATTCGAAGTATAATTAACATGCATAATTCCAATTTATCAGGGAACCCGTAATCAGCGTATCCTCAAAACACGTCAACCACACAACGAAGGTGGGAAACACCGACCCGCTGAGACCAAACAGTAACCCCTCGGATAGCACGCTGGCTACTCCGGCCTAACTGGCTCAGGTGGTTACTCCTTCCCTCAGCACGAGTGACTCTCCAAAGGTACCACTCCGACACCGGTACAAGCTAGCTAACCCCGGGGTTCACCAGGTGACCCTCTCTCACTAGGCGTCACCCTGCCACTGCTCCCATCAGCACTGTGTCCCTATCGCACCGACACAGGGTGTCAAACGCTACAACTGTCACTCTAGGTCCACAGTAACACAAAACACGGCACGGTGCGATCCGGTCACGTGAGAAGTCCACGGTCGCACGACACACAACGTTGTGCCATCCGGTCACGAAGAGTACATCATCATCGAGTGTACTAGAAGCATGCATTTAACTAACTATCTAGCAGTGTAAACACATTTTACTGGCATGGATTATTGTAGTTTTGTCTTGAATCGCGTCGCCCAAGGCCGACGCTATTCAAGCACCCTAAACTGGTTCATGAAATACCGGCCTCAGAATCTGGCCTAAAATGCATCATCCTGGGAAGCCGCCTTTTTAAAAGGCGTCTGCGTCCTTAGACGCCATTCACAACAATTCCCGAGATTGTAGGGACCTCAGTCGGGATGATTTTCTGCCTAAATGGCGTCATGATGGCCCGACGTCCTTCTAAAAGGCGTCGTCCATACATGACGTCGTTTAGCCCCAGATTCCCTGAATTGACAGAGACTCGGTGGGATGATTTCTGCCTAAAAGGCGTCATGATGGCCCGACGCCCTTCTAAAAGGCGTCGTCCATGCACGACGTCTTTTAGCGCCAGAAACCAGGTCCTGTCTCCTGCCCGAAGGCTCCCTTTTCACCCCCAAATGCCCCAAAATCAAACGAAACGGAGGAGGAGGAGGGGTAATCTAAACCATCACAAAACCACATTCACAGAAACTCTCATTCCCATCAAGAAAAGCCCCTAACATGCTCATTCTACCCAAAAACCACAGATCCGTAGCATGCTTCAAGCGGGAGAACATGGTTTTAGAATAAAACACTACGGGGATCGTCACCCTACAGGTTACTTGAACTCCTCCAAGCTCCAAGTCGTCAACCCGTCTCGCCCCACGCCGCCGCCGGTACCGCCGAGGTCGTCCTTACTCTACCGGGACGTCGGCTGCCGTCCGGAGAGTAAACGCCACGGAGGAAGTGGAGGTGGTAGTGGTGGGAGCTAGGTGGTTGATGGGGTGGAGGGAAAAACGAAGTGGTGGGAGGAAAAGAGGGAGGAGAAGGGGGTGTCGCCGGAGTCGCCGGAAGGGAGGAGAGAAAGAGAGAAGGAAGAAAATGAGGAAAAGAAGGAGGGCTCGCGGGTTAACCAAAGACTGGCTAAAACGCGTCGATATGGACGGACGCCTATCAGATGACGTGACGGCCGCTCTGACAGGAATCTGAAACGCGTCGTTCCATCAAGACGCCGTTCAGGAGACATGTCAAGGTCGTACTCTGACAACCCAGAGTCGCAGTCTGAAAGGCGTCGTCCTTCGTGGACGCCGTTCAGACGACACGACAGGGCCGAACTCTCGCAACCTAAGGCTAGCCCACGTGGCACAATCTAAAACGCGTCTGCCACGCCAGACGCCGTTTAAACCGCGTCGAGCAGGCTCGACGCGAAACGAAACAGGGTTCCAGCTCCGTTAGGGCCCAAACTACAGAGTCCGACCCTGAAACTGACCCGATAACCGGATCCGAAACCTCAGTCCTTACATTGGGCACCCAATTAACCTTCAGCTCAGCTTACCATCTCGAGACTGATGGGCAGTCGGAGAGGACTATTTAGACACTGGAAGATATGCTCAAGGCATGTTGCCTAGACTGGGGAGGTTCTTAGGAGCAGCACCTGTCTACAGTGGAGTTTGCCTACAACAACAGTTATCATTCTAGTATCGGCATGGCGCCTTATGAGGCATTGTACGGGCGGCCGTGTCGATCTCCTACGAATTGGTCTGAGATTGGCGAGAGGCAGATAGCAGGGCCAGAGTTGGTTCAGTAGTGTTCTGAAGTTGCCAGAGTGGTGCAGCAGAGGTTGACTACAGCTCAGAGCAGACAGAAGAGTTATGCAGACGTCCGTAGGAGATCGCTTGAGTTTGAGGTTGGGGACCACGTGTTTCTCCGAGTCTCACCCTCCAATGGTGTGATGAGATTCGGGAAGCGAGGTACGCTGAGTCCGCGATATGTTGGGCCTCTTCCCATTCTTGCTCGAATTGGAAAAACGGCGTATCAGCTAGCCTTGCCGCCCAGTCTTGCAGGAGTGCACGATGTGTTCCATGTTTCTTTGCTGAGGAAATATGTTCAGGATATATCTCATGTGTTGGACTTTTAAAAGTTGGAGGTCGCCGAGGACTTGTCCTTTCCAGAATTTTCAGTACGTATTGAGGATCGCAGGGAACAGGTCCTACGGAACATGGTTGTTCCTCTGGTTAAGGTGATTTGGCAGCATCGATCTAGAGGCGAGGCTACCTAGGAGCGAGAGGATGAAATGCGGGAGCAGTTTCCCTACCTTTTCCCGTAAGTTTTATGGTGAGCTTGTACCATTATTTTTCGATTTTGTTACTTTTAATAATAATTTCGGAGACGAAATTCTTTTAAGGGGGGGAGAATGTAAGGATTGAGGTTTCGGATCCGGTTATCGGGTCAGTTTTCGGCGTTAGATCCCTTAGTTTGGGCCCTGATGGGGCTGAGACTTAGTTTCCTTTTCGCGTCGAGCTTGCTCGATGCGGTTTAAACGGCGTCCATCAATGTGGACGTGTTTTAGGCTGTGCCACGTGGGCTGGCCTTGGGGCACGAGAGTACGGCCCTGGTCTTATCGTCTGAATAGCATCTTGTATGGACGACGCTATTTAGAGTACGACCTTACTTTGTCAGAGTACGGTCCGGTCTTGTCATCTGAATGACGTCGGACTTCGACGACGCGTTTTCCCCAGCTTCTGTTTGACCCCGCGAACCCTCCCTCCTTTCCCTCATTCTTTCCTTTCTCTTCTTTCTCCTCTCTTCCCTCCGATCTCCGGCGAGCCCTTTCCCCTCTCCTTACTTTCCTCTCCCCATTCTTAGGGCTGTCAACAGATCTGGATATTATCCGACTCCGATTCGTATCCGCATCCGATTAGTCGGATATTTATCTGATTAAGACATCCGGCGGACATATCCGAATATCCGTTTAATTATCCGATTAACATTCGAAGCGCAAATGGAAAATAGATATCCGCTCCGATTATTATCTGACTGATTATGTATTTTAATAAATTATTTTAATTTTAATGATATTTATATATTTAAATAAGTGGTAATTCAATATTTGAAGTATGCTTCAGACATGTTGAGCGATAATAATGAAGTTTCTTGTATTTTTTATTTTTAGTAGTTTTACTAATTTAGATAAATTATTTAAGCATTTGTTATTATCTAAGGTATATTTAATGAAGCATTCAAATTATTTAAATTTTTCTAGATATTTATAACTTGAATATGTATTAATTTAAATCTATGATATTCATGGACTATGCAAAAAATAAAACTTACAAGTCATTAAATTAAATTACAAGACAAAGTTGAAATATTTAAGTATTCGAATTATTATCCGAATTCGAATGCTATCCGGCGGAGTCGAATTCGGATAGAAAAATTTATTATCCGTCGGATAGTATCCGGAGTCAGATATTCGGATAATATTAAACGGAGCGGAGTCAGATATTGTGGTATTTGCTCCGTATTCACTCTGTTGACAGTCCTACGCATTCCTCCTCTCCCTCCACTCCAATAACTTCCTAACTTCCTCCACTACCACCACCACTTCCTCTGCGACGCATTTCTCTCCGGACGGTAGTCGACGTCCCGGTAGAGTAACGGCGTCCACGGCGGTACCGGCGGCGGCGTGTGGCGAGGCGGGTTGGCGGCTTGGAGCTAGGAGGAGTTCGAGTAACCGGTAGGGTGACGATCCCCGTTGTATTTCGTTTAAAAACCATGTTTTTCCCGCTTTGGAGCATGTTTAGGGGTTTTCTTGGGTCGAAAATACTAATTGCATGCAATGAGAATTTAGGTGTTTTAATGGGTATTCAAGTTCTTCTCCTCCTTCTCTACTTTTTTTGTGTTTTTATACGATTTGGGGGAGGAAATCCCACCCCGTGGATTGGGAGATGGCGGAGGAAGAACTTGTCTGTGAGGGTTAAATGGCGTCGGGGGACAGCGACACCTTTTAGAAAGGCGGCTACTACCCGCGACGCGATTTAACCCAAATAACAGACTCTGTCTCTGGACTGATGAGCGTCTAGGGACAGCGACGCCGTTTGAACGGCGACTTCCATGTCCGACGCGTTTTAAAGTGAAATCACTCGAGGTTTGACTATGTTTCTGTCGTTATCAAGCGACTAGGGACAGCGGCGCCTTTCATAAGGCAGCTACATATGACGACGCATTTTAGGCCATTTTTCGGAGCCAATTTTTATATAAACCAGTTTAGGAAGCTTGAATGACGTCGGCCTTGGGCGACGCGATTCAAGCCAGAATTCCATTAATCCCTACAATTAACACGTGTTTATATTGTTAGATAGTTTAGTTAATTGCATGCTTAGAAATGTACTCAATGACGATGAGTTCTATGTGATCGGATCGCACCGTGTTGTGTTTTGTGCGATCATGGGCCTAGAGTGACAGTTGTTAGCGCTTAGGCACCCTGTGTCGGTGTGGGAGTAACACGGCGCCGGTGTAGGAGTGGCGGGGTGACGCCTAGAGAGAGGATCACTTGGTGTACCCCAGGGTATAGCTAGTACCGGTGTGGGAGTGGTACATTCGGAGTGTCACTCGTACTAGGGGAAGCATAACCACTTGGAGCCTGTAAGGCCGGAGTAGCTAGTGCGCTATCCGAGGGGTTGCTGTTTGGTCTCAGCAGGTCGGTGTTTCCAGGGTTCGACCGTATGGTTGGCGTGTTTTGTCGAGACGCTGGTTGTATGCTCCGTGGTAGAATGGTTTCAGAATTGTGCATGTTATATTTCGAATGCATGTGTTTTATATCGAATCTAAGAATTGTGTTTACTGCTTTACTTGCTTAAATTATCTATAATTGTGTTGCTACACTTGTAGGTGCGTGAGTGGGCGGTGGAGATCGAAGGATTCCTACTGAGTCTTTTCGATGAGACTCACCCTTACGGTTTTCAGGTGAGGGTTCCAGGCAGGCGTAGCGAGGAGAGTGTTGCTTTGGGTTGCGCACCAGTAGCCGTTGTTCCGGGGTATGCCCCGATGTAGTTGTTATTTTATTTTCTGGCATGTATGCTTAATTATTTCATTTTAGTTGGAGTATGTAATTATTTGTTGAGTCTAGTCGCATTGTAATCATTTCTAATTCTTGCACTTCCTTTTGAATTCAATGCGATGTAAATGTTTAGCTTAGTTTATTATTTATTTTCCAGACTTATCATGATCCTGGATTGTTTCCAAATTAATGATTCGGTACCCACTTAGTAATCGGATCCCCGATTATGGGGTGGCAGGTCGTTACACACATTGTCTATAACATAGTATCAATAACATGTTACAATTAAAAACATATGATTTTAATAACGAATGAATAGGTCAAATAATGTACTATAGACAATATCTAAATAAAGTAAATCATAATGTTCCACAAAAATCAAAATGTTTATCTCATGGGTATACAATATGAAATGCATCCACTGGAGTAATAAGCTCTAAATCCAAACTTGCCTTTGTGACCATGGCGGCGGCGGCACTGGAGTGTGTTAGTCTTAAGTGGCCTATAGGCCAATCTGACTATGTAAATCTCGTTTATTTATTAATATAATAGCATTATATTCATTATGTATAATTCGTTATTATTGTCTCATAATGAAGTTCGTGAATATGTGCGAAAGTGATCAGATTATGATGAGATAATACTAGTGAAACTAATCACTTAAACACACATATTCTTAATAGTTCATAGTCGGAGGATATCCGAGAAGGACATTGGATATCCGGTTAGACTAGTACATATTACTCCCGCTCATAAGATGAGGGTGACTGATCTCATAGTCACTTGTGTGGAGACACTAAGGCGAATCTGTAGGTGCTCATTAGAGAATGAGTTCACTGAACTAATCTGACTGAATCGATGGATGGTATAGTGCCTCACTGTCAACCAGCTTGATTTTATTGTCGTTGTTGCGTGGATGGTCCTCGTACCTGAGACACCAAGGACACCTTGTCGATGGACTTCTGTATTTTGACCTTGGTTTATGAATCTCTAACCACGAGATTCTAAATATCCAAGGATCGGGTAAAACGGAATACTGTCGAAGGGAATTGAGTGTCAATAAGGAATCATTCGCTCTCGGTACTTAGAGAGAGAATGCTCTAGGAAGAATGCGTAGAAGTCTCTAGCCAGGGCGGACGATAATATCGGGAAAGGGGTTTTCCGATAATATACGGCAGCATCCGATCCAAGTGAGTCGACCGGTTAGGGTTTGACAGTACACCATATCCTGAGTTGACTCGAGAGCATTGTACGAATGAAGGACTATATCCACGCGGTAACTGTCGGCAGAAAGGTTCCAAGAGTGGGTTACTTAACCCCGATACCTTCTGGGTTCACGTGGTATTGTTTGGCACCCAACGTGATCGGATGCCCGACCGAATTCGATGTGCGACGTTGATTCGATTGATTAATTAATTAATATAGGTTATTAATTGATTAATCAGGCCAGTGAGGAGTCACTGGGCTTATTAGGCCATTAACCGGACTGGTTATTGGGCCTAGAGGGTCATACATAAATGATTATCAAGGCGATGAATAAATAAGTAGGTTTTATATTAATCGGGGGTTTTTATGAAAAACTGCACGGTTAGTATAAAATGTAGCGAACGGGCTGAGCAGGCCACGCTGTTGCTAACCCTAGCCTCCCCTCCTCTCTTCCTCTCTCTCTTTGGCACCCCAGGTCTGATCCGGATCTCCGGATCTGCTCCGCCGCTTCTCTGACTCCCTTTCGACGAAAAATCGTTCGCGCGTTGCGGCGATTGTTGCAGCGAACAACGGAGGTTTTGTGGCTGCGAAGAACGAGGAACGTGAGAATATCTACTGCGAGGAGGATCGCATGGACTCCACTAGAGGCCGGGTGCTTGCGCGGCTTGTGGTGTCGCACCGACGGAACCGAACAGTTGCAAATTCGAATCCGCACACGGTAAGACTTTGATTATCCGATAATCGATTTTCGATATTTGAAACGAGAACGGATCGTTGGTTTAATTTTATTTTCCGCTGTGTGAGCGATCCAGAGAAATCCGAGAACCCAACAGAATGCATGATAGGCGACTGAAGGAGATGGACCAGCTCATGAAGAAGTGGGAGGGACTTATAAGGGAAGGGCAAGAACGGGATTCTGGGTGCTGGGAACAGCAGAACGGATGCTAATGGGCGCGCAACGACTGGAAAATAAGGTCCAAAAAAAAGCAGGGACTTGCCCCACCTAGATTTGTTGTCGGAGACTGGAAAAAACTATTTGGCTCTAACATAACCCCTTGGCCAATTTTCCCAAAATATTTAGAGGAAGTGTTGATTGGTAAAATTGTAACAAAGCAACTCATGCCTCCATATAGAAGGGGAAGAAGCAACGCTTTCTCTGGTCAGGGTGGATGACTTTCAATTAGAGTACCTTTAGACTTCCAAAACATCTCATCTAGCTGTTTTGAAGAGGAAATGTTAGGACATAGAGATTATATATATGATCTTTTAGCTTTTTATATTGAAAAAGCATGGCATTATGACGAAGGTATCAAATAGTATGGTTGTTTAAAAATAATTGGATTTGTTTGACCTGCTATTTTTTTGTTATATGTGAAAGTCAACAATGTATCCCAAAGTGATTGCAATACAACTGATAATGTCCTTGGGGGTTTGAATAGCTATTCTTTGAAGCATCAGTAAGCAAGGTGGTATAGCAAGTTTTAAAAAAAACACTTTTTTTTAAGTGGGTCCCAATATGTCTCACGTGTCCATAAAATACAATCTCTCATTCGGTAATTAAAAAATAAAAAAAATAAAAATTAGTCCTCAATGAATACTAAAAAAATATCTTTAATAGGTCGAACCCAATAAATTTTTTTTTCATTTTTTTTAATGATCTGATCAAAGATCAACCTATATGAAAACATGAGATATGTTGGAGCTAACCTTAAAAAAAAAATACAATTACTTGCTGCCCCACCAGAAGGTGCAGTAGTACCAACTACCAAGGGATGCACTAAGTAAAACTCTAGCAGGATAATATTAATGTAAGTAACCTTTACAATAACCTCTTACAAGATGAATGTGCGCCGATCCATCTCATCTACAGTACACAATGTTTGTCCAAGTACGTTGAAGTAATCATAAATAGATGCAAAACCATCCTACTTATGTTTTAGTTCTAGTCACCTTAATGGCCTATCATGTCAAGCGAGTCCATTTCTTTGGACAATGCTTTCCATTCGAATATCACTACTTTTATGGCTGGGATCTATAAAATGGACACGTTAAAGATCACAATTCAGAGGCTTAAGAAATCCCACGAAGAGGAAGGTCAAAGATTGATGCTATCTAAATATAAAAGAGAAATGCTTATCCCATCACTTAATGCTTATCCCATCACTTGAAATGTGTTATCTAACTCAAAAACAACATCTGGCGCCCCTACATATCTTCATACAGTGCAATAAAAGCGCCTAACACATGCTGACATCAGCACATATAGGCGTCCCTAAATTTTTTTTACTTTTATCTTGAAGTTTTGGGAATATGTACGTGCTCTCGAGAGCATGTCCAAAGTTTCGGAGCATATGCTCTCAAAAGCACGTACATGGTCTTGAAAGCACATGCTCCCGATAGCGCGTACATGTCCTCTAGAGCACATACATGTTTTTCAGAAAGCACATACAGTCCTCCAGAGCGAACATGACCTTTAGAGTGCGGACACGTCCTCCACAGTGCGTACATGTCCTCCAGAATGTGTATACCTCCAAAATCTAGGGCAAAAGTAAAAAAAATTTTTAAGAGACACTCATGTGCATTGACGTCAGCATGCGTTAGACGCCACTATTGCACTACAGAAGACATGTAAAGACGTCAGATGATATTTTTTTGTTCGAAAAAACATTCCACGTGAGACTTACTACATCTCGAGTGGTGCGGTAAGTAATTCTCAATATAAAATGGGACTTCTAAACTTTTTTCATGTTGTGGGTTGAGTTTTTTAAATGGAATTAGATCACTTGGATTTTTTTCTCTTGAACCTTTGGTCCAGATCCTAAAACTTCATTGATTAAAAATGACATATTTTTGGAACTCGTTCCATTTATGAGCATTTGAAAAATATATTCCAACTAATAGAATTTTAAGATCCATGTAAAGACCCAGGATCAGAAGGGTCCAGTTGATCCCATTCCTCTTTAAACAAGTTTATATGAGTAATAATTATTGCATTACATGTACTATAACTGTGCTCAGTCATGTTACAATGCAGCGTCTCATTGATTCACATGCACATGATAACACAGTTAAGTCAACTTTTATCTCAAACGAGATTGTCTTTAACGATGAGTATTATAATGTCTGGTTAGATATTTAATATAAATCACATCATTGTAGAAAAGACAAATGGTAGAGATTGCAAATCAGACTTCATTAGAGAACGGAAGACGTCCTAATATAATGCAATATATTATATGGAAATAATATGTACATCAAAAGAATGAAATATACTATGTGAAAATGATATGTAATTGTAAAAACGATATATACATAGTCAGAAGTTAATATACTATGTGAAAATGATATATAATTTGAGAATAAAGTATACACTATCACTTTGTTTGCAGAATAACTTAAACCAGAATAAGGTTCTGGGAATTTCTTAAATCAGAATAAGAGATATTTTGATTTGGTAAGTTATTGGTATTCCACCCAGAATAAGAAGAATTATACTGCGTTATTCTAAGTGATTTGGTAAGAATAAGTAGAATAAGGAGTGAAATAAAAGATAAAATTAAGAGTATTAGAGGAATTAGATATTCCATGTCTCAATTTGATTGTAGAATAGGTTAATCCAGAATTACTTATCCGGAATAGCGTATACTAGAATAAGGGGTGCTTAGCTTTGGTAATTATGTGGGACCCACTGGTGGAATAAGAAGGATAAGCAATTCCTAGATCTAAGGTCGAATTGCTTATTCTCCTTATTCTCCGAATAGGTTATTCGGCACCAGTATAAACCATTCCGCTTGTCAAAGCTAAATTAAACTTATTCTCCCTTTATTCTTTCTTATTCTTCTCATATTCTCCAATCAAAGTGGCGTAGATTTGGAGAGTTGGGAGAATTGGAGGAATTAGGCATACCCTCAACCAAATCAGAATAGAACCTTTATACCGGCTATTCTGTCCATATTCCACAAACAATAGGAATGAGATACAATACATGGAAAATGATAAATGTGGGAATGAAATGCAGATTGTAGGAATTCATATATTCGGAATGATATATATTTAGTAAAAATGAAATATATATCGCATAAACGAAATATGCATTGTTCTCATGCATCCTTGAACATTTTTTCTAATTCAAACTAATGACACATATTAAATATTTTATCAAATACAATAATATCTATTGATAAATACGATCTTATTTGACTTAAAAACTGGCTCAATTGTCAGGTAATGCGTGCATAGACTAATCCTTAGAGTAATAAAAGACTGTATTATGGTATATCTCAATACAATTGCAACACATATATTGCCTCACGTAACTTGTCTAATGGACTCGACCCACAACATGAAAATAAAAGTTGAGTCCCATTTTGGATTTCAACGCATCAACCTTTGACTTATTCATTCCCCTGAACCCTTTTAAAGTAGAGAAAGACTAATTACAATGTCCGGCCATTATAAATTCGCTTTGATCGGACGACAGCTGAGTAATCATTTTTTTATATATATATTTTTAGAAAATTGCAGCCATGGGAGACCATCCTAATTAGGCATTTATGCCATCCGATCTGATTAGAAAAAAGAAAGGATCATTAGGGGATCCGAGCGCCATCCGGTCGCAGCACTACAAGTGCGACAAGTCTTTCTCTTTAAAGTTAAGGATGCAAATCATATACATGATCGATAAGTAATGTTTTTAATCAAATATATATGATATACTAATATTTAATTATTCGATTTATTATTAATTTATTAAATAATTAACAGATAATATTTCTAAATCGGTAACTTAACCGATATGATTACGAATCTATCTTCCATCCGTACCCAATCTGACCGGTTTGCATCCCTGTTTAAAGCGTTCGCCCGCGAAAAGGCACAAAACGCGAAACGCCCATGTCCTCTGCGTCTGTCTCCACCCACCGCCGCTACGCCTCCCTCCTCCGCCAGCTCCCCTCCGAGGCCTCCGTCCCCGACCGGACCTACCTGAAGAAGCTGCACTGCCTCCTCCTCAAGACCCTCCCCTCCCGCTCCGATCCCTTCCTCTCCAACACTCTCGTCACCCTCTACGCGAAGAGCGGCCTTCTGCGCCATGCCCGCCGGGTGTTCGACGGAATTCCCCACCCAAACCCCTTCTCATGGAACGCCATGCTCTCCGCCTACTCCAGGTCAAGGAGCGTCCCCGAGATGGAAGAGGTCTTCTCCCGCATGCCCTCCCCCGACGGCGTCTCATGGAACGCCCTCATCTCTGGCTATGCTGGGTCCCATGAGAGCGGACGCGCAGTGGACGCTTACAAGCTCATGCTGAGGGAAGGGTGCGTACTGCCTAATCGTATAACCTTCTCGACGATGCTGATTCTATCATCCACGTGGTCATCTATCAATCTGGGCTGCCAGATTCATGGACAGATAGTGAGGTTCGGGTTCGAACGGTATACATTTGTGGGTAGCCCTCTGGTGGACATGTACACAAGGGCTGGACTAATCGGTGACGCTAGACAGGTTTTTAATGAGATGTCGGAGAAGAGTGTGGTCATGTACAATACCATGATCACCGGGCTCCTGCGTTGTGGCATGGTGGATGATGCAAAAGTCTTGTTTCGGGGGATGCCTGTAAGAGATTCCATTTCGTGGACCACTTTAATTACAGGTCTCACGCAGAATGGGCTGGAGGAAGAAGCCATTGATTTATTCAGGGAGATGAGATTTCAGGGTGTGGCAATCGATCAATATACTTTTGGTAGTGTTCTAACTGCTTGCGGTGGCCTTTCAGCACTGGAACATGGGAAGCAGATTCATGCTTATATAATTAGGACACATTACCAGGACAATGTTTTTGTCGGTAGTGCTCTTGTTGATATGTTTGCAAAGTGTAAAAGTGTAAGGTACTCGGAAACTGTTTTTGCACAAATGGCATTTAAAAATGTTGTGTCATGGACTGCGATGCTGGTTGGTTATGGTCAGAATGGCTTCAGTGAAGAGGCAGTTAAGATTTTTTGTGAGATGCAGAGGCATGGGGTCGAACCAGACGATTTTACGCTTGGGAGTGTCATAAGCTCTTGCGCAAATCTTGCGAGCTTGGAAGAGGGTGCACAATTTCATTGCCAGGCATTGGTATCTGGTTTGATTTCATTTATTACTGTGTCAAATGCAATAATTACACTGTATGGCAAGTGTGGAAGCATTGGAGATTCACATCGATTGTTTGATGAGATGGGAATCAGGGATCAGGTCTCGTGGACGGCCCTGGTATCAGGTTATGCTCAGTTTGGGAAGGCTAAAGAGACACTACAATTGTTTGAAAAAATGTTGGCTGAGGGTTTAAAGCCAGATGGAGTCACATTTATTGGTGTTCTTTCAGCCTGTAGCAGAGGAGGATTAGTTGAAAAAGGGTATGAATTCTTCAATTCAATGCCAATGTATGGAATTGCTCCAATAGCTGATCACTATACTTGTATGATTGATCTGCTTAGTCGAGCAGGAAGGTTAAAAGAAGCCGAACATTTTATAAAGCAGATGCCATGTCGCCCTGATGCCATTGGGTGGGCGACATTGTTAAGCTCATGCAGGATCCATGGCGACATGGAAATTGGTAGATGGGCAGCAGAGTCACTTCTGGAATTGGAACCACAAAATCCTGCAAGCTATGTGTTGCTAGCAAATATGTATGCTGCTAGAGGAAAATGGGATGAAGTAGCTGAGATGAGAAGGGGGATGAGAGTCCAGAGAGTGAAGAAGGATCCTGGTTGTAGTTGGATCAAGTATAAGAATAAGGTGCATATTTTCTCTGCCGATGACCAATCTAGCCCTTATTCTGATCAGATATATTCTAAGCTAGAGTGGTTATACCACAAAATTGTGGAGGAAGGGTACAACCCTGATACAGATTCTGTTTTACATGATGTAGTGGAGTCTGAGAAGCTACGTATGCTGAGCCATCATAGTGAGAAGCTTGCAATTGCTTTTGGATTGCTTTTTATACCTCATGGTTTGCCCATACGAGTGGTTAAGAATCTGCGGGTCTGTGTCGATTGCCACAATGCCACTAAGTACATATCTAAGATAGTTAATCGGGAAATTCTTGTGAGAGATGCAGTTAGGTTCCACTTGTTTAAGGATGGAGCATGTTCCTGTGGAGATTTTTGGTGACAGGTTTTCCTACTTTGACAGCTACTTTTGTTGAATTTGTGATTTACCTTGGAAGCTCTATGTTCATGCAGTGGCTCTGTGGTCCAATATCAAATGGATAACTGACAGAACCTAAAACTTGTGTGGGAACGTATGACTCCTTAAGCATTAAGATTCTACCCTTAGGTAACCGACTTAGTGTCGGTAGGTAACTTTGATCCATATTGGAGAAGGCAAAGTAATGAAAGGTAATTGAAGCATTTACAAAATGTTGAATGTATTTACAGAATGTTGAATTTTCTTAAGGAATTCAGGAATATTGCAGGGAGATTGCCTCCCTCTATAAAGTCAGTCCTGTAGTTGTAATGTACTGCTTGGACTTGTGAACTGTGCAGGTTTGGAGTCCCTGCTTCAGATGCATTAGAAATCATCTTTTGTTCTGAAGAGTGGGTAAAATGTTTGATGCAAGATTTTGTGAATTATTCCTATGTTAAACCAGCTTATAGGATTTTAACGCCTATGCATATTGTTAGTTTGTTTGGTTTTAAGTGTTGGACTCAATAGGCCCTCATTGTTGATAAGAAATATTTTTGTTATGTTTGCTACAGTCTTTGACGAAGCTTTCAGCTGCAAATCCTCAGAAGGAGATTGACATGGAAGGGCTTCTTTAATAGGTAGATAACATCGATCATCTTTGTGTGTGTGTGTGTCCATGTGATGGCATGATGCATCATGAAAACAAAATTGAGAACAAATCAACAAAAATGAAGATGGGCCCTATATTTCTAGTTTTCATAAATTTATAATGTCAATGACCTCTCCTGTTATCATTCAGAAATCCATGTATATGAGAAATCCTATCCTTGATGTCTATCATTCCTTTCATACAAGTAGAATTACGATACTGTCACAGTTTCCTTCTGGTTACTTCTCAAAGTTTATTTCCTTCTTGTAATTTGTCAAGAAGATTGAGCCTGAATGGCATGCATGATAGTGCAAAATATCTGAAGATTTTCCTTTTCCTCTTTTTTTGTGTGGGGGGTGGGGGGGGGAGGCGCAGGGGATGAAGGGAGGATTTAGTTTCTCAACAAATATGTAGTGCAAATGGGCAATAATCTGTGATGAGATATGCATATGTATTTGAAATAACAAGGGCAACTTGCATACACTGGTCTATTTGTGGAATGTTGTACTCCCATGAGCATCCGATCTATGTAACACTGTCACTGCCTGCTGTCTTTGACACACTAAATAATATGGTTTTCTTATGATATTATAGTGCACGAATTTGGTTCACTTTTCTTGATATAAGTTGCTCATCTGATATACCTTTCATGCAATGCCAGGATGTTTGCATACATTGCATTTGCTTTTAATCATTTTTGCTTAACTGAATTTTTCTTCTTCAGCTTTTCAGAAGTTGCCTGTTGTCCTGGACAATGAGCTTAAGTGTCATTCAGAGTTGCGTAGAATTTGGTGCTAATGTGCCCATTAGCATCCAAAAGTGAGAGCTCTTCGTAAAGTCGTGGTTGTTTCTCTCTGCAAAATTTGCTTGGCAAAGTCAAAATATGTTTACATTGAATTTCCTTTTGCCAGGATTTGCAGGTTTGCCATCACGAGCCATGGTTGGGTCTTGATGTTTTCTTGGATATCAAGGATAACCATTGCTAGTTCTGGATAAAGCTTGGGAGGGCAGGACGCTCGTGACCATCCCCTCACCGTTTCCGCCCCTCTTGGTTTCAAGATAACTGCGACATCCTGAAGTGAGGGTTGTGGTCAATTGAGCCACGGGACACAGGTAATTGAGTTTTGATTTTTGCACCTAATGCCTATATTTCTGCCCACTCTTCACCTCCTGCTTGTCCAATTGAAGTACAGAACCCCAACTATTCATACCTTTGTGTGCTAGGAGAGGAACGAGTACCTACCTTTATTTTTGGTGGCATCTTCAAATGTGGAACTGAATCTGTGGCTTTCATTTGTATGTCAACAGACCGGAGCCCTGCCGAGGATTGCATGTATTATAGAACTTCAAACTCAGTCCTGAAAATTAATTTTTGCTATAATATAAATGAAAGATTGTACATGGAGCCAAGATTGGCCCTCTGATTCTGGCAATGATTACACAAAGTGCAACGAGGCTTCTATGTCAAGAAGATGGTCGGAATGCACATCTGAATTGGAAAAGTATCTTGGGATTGTATTCATTCTTCATAAACGTGGAATCTAACGTTGTGGTACCTTTCATAATGTGTGGAAATAAGCATTGATACATGAGTAACAATACTTGATCTCAGGTTATTCTCCATCCAAAAAGCCGGCAGATGGATGTACGTGATTCACTCGCAAGCCTTAAAATCCATTGCCTTTGTGCGCTTCTGAATCAGTTAGAGTTAAATCTGAATGCTGATGATGATTGGAGGATAGGCAAATATGGGGATATCTCCTTTGCCAGTGCTCATATGAATTGCTCCAGCATCCTAAGAATTGCACCAGTCTCATGCAGGGGTATCTTTGTCAATTCATAGCGTGCCCAAAACATGTCAAGTTTGAAAAACGTATGTACCAGATTCATCCATGTCATTTGGATAAAAAGAGTAGAGAACATTTCTCATCTTCGTAGGGTTTCTCTAACCAAAATCATTTATTTACCTCTCTTGTTTAGGCAACAATTTGTCATCTACAGTTATGATAATATGGTACGGCCCAACAAATACCTTTTTTTGATGATTTTAGAAGGGAAACCTTTCTTGTATCACTTGTACTAAAGTGCCAACTGAAATCTCAAATTGGATTCCCTAAAGTGTGATCATCTCCTAGACCAAACTTGTTATAAGATTGACCCAACACTTCCTATCGTTAGAGCATATACTAGAAATCAAAGGACAATAGGAAATTAATATATGAGGAAATTAATATATGAGTACTACTTGCTATCCACGTTGCAGCAAGTCAGAAGGCATGCATGTGCAATTTTTTTGTCAACAACGGTCTGATTAAAGTTCGAATGATATGATTTTTTATTATGTGCCAATTTGAGTCTTCTGATCTTAAAAATTAGACGACTACGTCTGTTGCGTTCTCCGTCAGATCTTAATGCACAGGCATTGCGAGTCCGCAGTCCGGACGGAGGGACCAGGGAAGACTTTCCTTTTTCTTTTCTTTTTTTCCTTTCAGCCAGCTTGCGGGCTCAGCCCAATCCAATTTCATACAGTTGGACTAGCCCAACACTATGCAAATAGGCTTGGCGCCCATCCAGCTCTGGAAAAACAGTAGGGACAATTCCCAAAATTCCCATGCAACACCTTAAATACCTTATGCCGGTTGTTGAGCGAGACGAAGGGTTCGTTTGGTGATATACTTCAAATATATTCGGATGGAAAATATTTTTAAGAAAATATATTTATAAGAAAAATGAAAATAAAAGTCTTTATTTAGTGTTTATGAAACTATTTTTAACTCTTTTAAAAAAACAGTTGGTCTTATCTAAAAATTGAGAAAAATAAAAGTCAACAAATAAATTTTCTATTGATTAGAGTTTTATGAATTATCAAATAAGTGAGTCCGATATATTTTTTTGAAAAACTTTTCATATGACCTATTTTACATTCATTAAACAATTTCCAGCGGTTGGATCACGTGACCAATTCGGCTAATTAGGCGAGCTGATATAGTTACCCTCATAATATTTTGATTGACAAATACAGTTTTTAATTGAAAAATATAGTTTTCGATTGACAAATATAGTTTCGATTGATAAATACAATTTTCGAGTGATAAATACAGTTACGATTGACAAATATATATTTTAATTGACAAATATAATTTTCGATTGACAAATATAGTTTTTAAAATATGTATTTGTCAATCAAAATCTATATTTGTCAATCGAAATTTGTATTTATTAATTAAAAATTATATTTATCAATTGAAATTATATTTGTCAATCGAAAATTATACTTGTCAATCGAAATATATATTTGTCAATCGAAAATGATATTTGCCAATTGAAATATTATGAGGGTGACTATGTTAACTTATCTAACTAGTCAAGTTAGTCATGTGGTCTAACCGTAGGGAGTTGTGTGGTGTGACTGATAACCTAACAACAAGTAGTACTCTTTACATAAAAGCAAACAGATGCAAAACATAGCTTCTTTTTTTAAGTAATACTTTCTACAAGATCTGCAACTAAATTTTTTTTATTTTTTGAAGTTCTTTTAAAGTTGATCTTACCATGTTCTACATGTTTGTATAATTCAATTTTTTTTATCAAACCACTTAAAAAATCAAATTCTAAGTAACAAAAACCTGTTAGTCTTCATTTGAGTAGTTTTCATTATTTTTTTGAATTTATTTCTAAATTTTTAATTTTTTTTTTAGATTGTCGGATCTGAGAGCTCGGACGACTTTTAAGCAAGTATTATTATTATTGTTTTTTTTCTTTTTCTTTGGCGGATGGTTGCTTCCCCATCTTCGTCTTCCTCTCCCAGGTGCAGAACAGCTGAACAGTACGAGAACCCTTCCCTCCCCCTACTCCTTCCCTTCCTCCTCCTTTCCTCCTGTCCCTGTGCCTCCCGCACGAATGCTGTTCACGCCCCCCCAACAGTGGGTGGTTGTGATCCCGGCGCGAATCCGCTCCAGTAGGTGGGAATTCGCCGTTCCTGCTTGGGGGCAGCACCTGAAACCGGCGAAGTAACAAGCTCACCAGGTGCGAATTGTTCGAGCTCGAGCTATCTGTGCGTTGGAATGCATACATTGATAGTTTTTGTCTTTGGCATTTTGTTGTTTTTTCCTCCTCTTCTTGTCGGTCTTTGGGGAATTTGGAGTTCGAAGCTGCTGGAAGAATCTCGAATGCGATGCGGATTCTAATGCTACGAAGTGTTTGCTTTTATCTCGCTTATGTTCGTGTGATGTGGAGTTGAGTATTCTGTAGATCGTCGTTTAATTCTGGGGAGTGATTCTGGAGCGTAATTTGTGGTTCCAAACAGGAGTGCCGGATCTGCCGGCATTTGTCGTCCATGGTGTGTGCTGTTCGTCTATTAAAAATTTTCTTGAACTTGCCTCTTTCTCCCCATTATGCAGTATTGGTGATTCCATCTAATCATGATATCAGGAAGCGATTTGCAGCATCCACCTTGCAAAAGCCTCTCCTTCTTATGTGGAATGCAAAATTCAAGATTCACCCCTACATCACTCTGCTGGGAGAGGTTGGAGTATCGCAAATTGGTTGTATGTCTTATGAAAAATGGTTGTGCTTCTGAGGGTTGATAAATTGGATCAGAATCAGCTACGTCAATTGTCAGGGAGTGGTGAGGCAATGATTCAAAAATTGAAAGACAGATATAAGATAGTGGAATAGGACACTCTCAATCCAGGATTAGGATTAGATCCTGATCTAACTCCCGGTTCTGGGAACCTTCAATGTGGTGTTAAATGCTAAGTATTCCTATGGCGAGTGAAATATGCAAAGGAAGTTGACTGCTCTTTCATTTTTTGACAACATATCCTCTAGGTTGTTCATAATGAAGAAGGATTATGTTAGATCTTCCTCAAGAGTGAAAGGTCTAGCATCATGGTAGATCATGCTATCTTGGCAGAGAGTCAGTCACATCTTCTAAAAGGTAAGAATTACATCAAGGAAAAGCAAAACATATTAACAATAAAAAGATGATCAAAGTAACTTAGACTACCCGGGCCTCACTCACCAAGGCCATCTATCTCGAGTTCCACAGCAACCTCGTGGTCTGTGCTGGGTCTACAGGCACAAACGAGCTTAGCAACATGGTCCATGGAGCCTTGTGGGTCAGATCGTATTTGTTCATTGTCCATACCATCCGCAAATATGACTTCTTCAATCTTCTATATTGTAGTTATCTTGCCCAATAAGGTGCATGCTGCCCTTGTGCTTAATAGTGGGTTGGAGGAAAATTTTATTTCACAGATAATTGTTGATTTACTCTCTAAGACCCGAGAAATTATACTAGATGGTGATTGAGCATTTATGGAATTCTCTAGGTCCTTCAAAGGAGTTTCTTCCTTTGATAGGACATAGTATGCCATGATGCCATCCTTCCCAAGCTACGCTTGGCAGAGAGTGGATGGAGGAACGACATGCTACCATGGATCACGAGCGACAGAGGTGTACCCTCCAACCACCTCACTTGAAAGGAAAGTTCATTTTTTCAATCAAGCATCCTTCAAGTGTGGCAAAGTCTCAGCTTGAGGATGAAAGCAAGATCAAGAAGTGTGAGGCTGACTCAATGGCCATCCCAGTAGATTCGGGTTATGTGGACACCACTAGTAGTGCTTCATCACCATATCCACCCTGATCCTCTGTGGGGTCTAAGTTTGATGTGACCCTTTCCACATCTATTGTAGTGGCCTCTCTGCCTCCGCCTGATCCACCTGCATAGGATCAAACTATCATAGTTGTAACCAGTCTTCATTTACTGGAGGATTCTCCATTCGAGGAGTTATTGGACCCACAGATTGAATCGATCATTACCAAGGAAGTAGACCTTGCCACCCGAGACCACACTTTCGATCTAGTTTGGTATGCTCTTGATCATCATGTAGTGCGATGTTTGGCGCATCTCGATGTTGGTGTTGGTTCGAGAATTCCAGTGCCATGTTCATTTGTCATAGCTGCTATCATGATCCTCCGACACTACAAAACTCTAAGATGAGTTTTCTTAAATCGGAGGAGAATGATGGGAATCCAAGACCAGCGCACCATTGTGTTACATATGATGCAGTGCGGCTACCACTGTTGGAGAGTCGTTCTGGCTTTATTGTGGCTTGGAAACTGAACAAAGCTTGTTTGATGTGTAGCTTGTTGTTATAAGAGTCCGTAGATATTTTGTTCAGCTCATTTAAGGCTCGTTTAGGTCTTTTCTATTTTCAAATTTTTCCTGTGCGATTTTCACACTATTTTTTCATGTTAGGAGTATTTTGGCTCGGAGTAAAGTGTAGGTAGTTATTAGGGTTTATTTTCTCTTTTAATACTCTTGTAAGATAGATTTTTATTTTTTAATAAATATCACTACAAAATTTGAATTAATTTTTTGAGTTCCTCTCTGTGACGGAGAAGACGATCCTGCAATGGAGTCGGAAAAGCCCTGAGACGGGGTTGCGTGTGATGTCCTAGCCGTTGGTGTGACGCCGGAGGCCTCTCCCACCACCTCGTATCCCATCACATCTCTATCATCATTTTATCTCCTCCTCCTCTATTGGCATTGCTATTTCCTCTTCTTTCTTCTCCACCTCCTCTTCTTTGCCTTCTTCTCCTCCACTCCCCCTTCTCCTGTCTCCCTCTTATTCTTGATTTTAGTAGAGATTCATCTCTAGAGCTTGGAGAGAGAGATTCTCAAGAGATCTCAGATGTTGCAAGAGATGGCAAACCGTGCATGAAAGTGAAACAACTATCATATATGGCCATTCAACAGTTCTTTATTAGTTGTGAATATGCTCCACTTTAGATCAGCTGAGAGCCTTGGGTTGGCATTGCAACATAAAGATTAATTGCTTTACACGTCATGTGTCCTTTGTAATCACTTGCTTCTAAGAACTACTTGTGGTAGGTGATGAGTGGATCTAAACAATAACTGGGAATCAGAATCAGCTTCAGTGTCTGACTTAGTGGCTCAATTGGTTTCTGCAGAGAAAGTGCATTTTCTATAGAATCACCTTCAGGGTCTAAGTAATAGCTCAGAATCAGCTTCAGGGTCTGACTTAGTGCCTCAATTAGTTTCTGCAGAGAAAGCGCAGTTGAGTGGCTGATGGCACATTTGCTTACTTGTTGTATTCCTTTTAGAACTTGTTGGGCGACATGCAGAGTAAAATTCTTAACACTCTATATTCCTTTATCAATTAATCACTGATGACAGAGGCCCCCAAACTATGCCTATGGTTGAAACTTTTCACTGACAGGGTGTGAAGAAAAAGTTACATCAGTAGTGTCTCCAATTTGTGCATCATTGTCGCTATTTATGCTTAAGATACATTTTTTCTGCAACAAGTCAACATTTTATACCAGACTTGGTGGATGATAATTTGCTTTGTGGAGTTGATGAACGGCCATAATACCCCAAAACTTAGTGCTTGAGGGTACACAATGCTAAATTCCAACTTTCTTAGTCAATGCCCTTGTTTTGAGACTACAGATTTTGCCCTTATGACAAGGAATGCAACTTCAGTCCAAACACCAAAGCAATCACATTTGATGTTTTTTAACTATGATATCAATTATGATTAAAACTGCAGCATCCTCCTAATCAAATGACAGGCATGAAAAAAGGCCTTCCTTCTAGAATACTACGAATCCTGCTCAATTCATACTCAATATCATTTCTTGTTTTCGTGCTCCCCTCAACTTTCATTTAACCCGCATGAAGGGATGACTAAGTTTGGTCATTTTGTTGTTGTGGTTTCCTGGGAACATATTTTCACTGAAAGGAGTAACATAAAACATATTACAACAAGCCAACACTACCTAGATTTCATCTGATTTATGGCAAGTTGATTATGCCAATGCTATCCAGAGATCAAAAATGACGTAATGCACTATTTCGCATCTCTATTCAGTTACTTCTGTATAGCTGCATGGATCTTTCTTGATGGCCAATTTCAAGATTGATGCCAATTGTGCGTAGTCAAGTGTTCAGAAACGAGGATCTTAATTTTGTTTCTTCTTGCATCTTCGTGGTGGAACCGCATCTCCTCATAGTTAATTTTTTCCATCGACACTGCCTGTGGTCTATATGAGGGATGAAGATAATGTCTGCTCTAATGACACCCCAAAAAGTAATTACAAACATATTTGAATTATTGGCAAACATCCTATGATTATGAAAGCTAAATCATAATTCATTACATCATTCCTTTTATCACTGATGCACCATGGTTCCTTTTTTCTTTTTCTTTTTCTTTTTTTTTTTGGGTGGGGGGGGGGGGGGTTCCTGGAAGTGATGCACCATTGTTGTTGATCTCATTGGTTATCAATAAGTTAGCCGAGTCTGAAGTGAAAATCTCTCATCAATTTCAAACTCAGTGTTGCTAGCCTAAACATTCAAGCTTCTTATGTTGTTTTTCTTAGAGAAATATGGATTCTCGTTTGTATTTCCTAGCATTTTGTGAATCAAGAATTCAGTTCCTGATTTTTGTGATAAATTTGCAGAATACTTGGTTTGCAAAGTACAAAAGCGAAAAAGGACCATGGCTGCTGCTGATGATCATGAAAGTATTTGCTTGAATGAAAACCTCTCGGTTGATGGAGAAAGGATGAGTGAAATAGGAAACGCTAGGGAGGCCCTTACAAGGATAGAACTTGATTTGGCTTATTGTTCTGAGAAGGTACTTAACCTTGACACACTTTTGATTCATGTCGAAAGCAGATTAGCTGATTATGAAGCTTTAAAAATGGAACATGGTTCCATCTCAACTTATGCTATTGAGAAGGCTTTTGAATTTGATGCACTATCCGGGATCTTGTATTCTGAGTTAAAAGAACTAGATCATTTCATAGCATCCCTTCGGGTGGAAATTGTCGATGCTCGTCAAAAGATACAACCAAGTGAACATTCTGAAATAACTGAAGTAGAAGAGAAGTTGCATGATGCTGAAGAATCTTTGAAGCAATTGCAAGAGCAGGTAGCTGAGATTCAGACCCAGTCAACAAAGTTTGAAAGCACCTTAGCTCTAGGAAGGAAAGAAACATGTGAGTCCATGTATATGCATGTGTGTTTTTGTTTCTTTGATGTTATTTAAATAAAAATCACAGAGTAGATGAATTTTCTGTCTCTAATATATTCATCTTGACAGGGTCTGGTGAGGGTGAAGGCTTCCCAGGAAACAGTCACATTTCATTTACAAATGATAAGTGGAAAATGCATACAGCGGAGCAACAAAGGCATGTTTTGCAAATCTTGGAGAAGTCCTTGGCCAGAGAACTTGATCTAGAAAAAAGGCTTGCAGATTCACTGCATAATGAGGAAGAACTCAAATTGAAACTACAGTTGCTGGAAAGGGAAACCTACTGTATGGAAGAACAGATGGAGGCCATTCAAGAAAGGTTGTTTGAGGCTGAGAATGCTGATGAGGTATTGATGGGAATATCAAAAGAATTTTCATCAAAACTTCAGATTGCTCAGTTCAGTTTAAATAACTCAATGCAACGAGAGAATGAAATGAAATTTAAGCTGCAAGAAAGTTTGCTGAAGCTATCAAGTCAAGAAAGTGCTTTGAAGCTGAAAACAAGTAGTCCAAGTCTTGATAATTCTCTTGTACAACAGATAAATAGTTTAAAAGCCTCTCTTAAGGAAGCTGAGGATAAATATGCACTTGCAAATTCAGAGGCCTTGACTTTGAAGGTACAAGTGAATTCACTTGAGAAGAATTTGAGAGAATCTGATATTGAGCTGCAGCAAGCCAAGTTCTCTGTTGAAGCAAGTGAAGATCAGCAAAGCTTATTGCATTCTGAGCTCACTGAAATGGAACATCTTATAGAGAATCTTCAAGAAGCTATTGTAACTGCAGAAAGAAGGGCTGACAGTGCTGAAGCCAAGTGTAACTTGCTAAGTGATACTAACTTGGAACTTAATGAAGAACTTGGTTTAGCTAAAAGTAGTGCATCAGAGAAGGAAGTCTTTCTAGAGAGGAAGTTAAAGGAATCTGATGCTCGATTGGAGCATGCAAAGGCATCTATTGAAGCAATTGAGGAGCAGCAAAACTTGTTATACACTGCACTTGGTGACATGGAAAATTTGATTGAGGATCTGAAGGCAAAGGCTTCAAAAGCAGAAAGTAGGGCTGAGACTGCGGAATCTAAGTGTACTTTATTGACTGAAACTAATTCAGAACTGAATGAAGAATTGGTTTTACTGAAAGGTAGGTTGGAATTCTTAGAAAAGTCACTCTGTCAAGCTGATGAAGCAAAGATAGCAACTGCAAAGGACATTGGCATCAAGACTAAATTAATCACTGATCTAGTTGTGAAACTAGCCTCCGAAAGAGAGCGTATTCAAGTGCAGGTGTGGTTCCATTTTTTATTACATTCCCAATGTTTTCTTTGTGGTAGTCTGGCCAGATGCTGAAGATGTTTTTTTTTTTCTGACAGTTTTTATTCATGTGATTCATCATTCATTATTATTTGTCTGCATAGTTGTCAAGACTTACACCTAGGCAATGCCTAGGCGATAGGACCTTTTCTAAGGCGTAGACGGTTAAATGGCTTATTGGGCCTTGAAAAAGCATGCCTAGGTGCCGCTTACGCATGCCTAGGCACACCTAGGCTAGTTCATGGGCCAGTCAGATTGGGTCCATTGGGACCCCAACCTAACGTAAATGGTGTTTGTGGATTATTGGACCCTAGTTTTTTTTTATACCCATTCATCTCATCTTCCTTGTTATTTCACCTCTCTAGTCATATTTGTTAATCTCCTAATTGATCATGCCGAACCCATTCTATGCTGGCCCACGCGATTGAGAGGTTCTTGTCGAGTGGCAGGTCTCGTTCCTAGATCCTCATCCAGACTATTATTGTGTCTGGACCAAGGTTAGCCGTATTGATGATCCGTATCCGATCGTGTCTTCCTAGATACGATACAATACCGATCCGACTCGGACCAACTCGGTCCGACTCGCATGAGTCAGGCCGATCCATGCTTATTGTTGATTTTTTTAAGATTCTGATTTTTTTAAGATTCTTTAATTTTGTGAATAATTATGACAGAAATAAGCTTTTAACTCCAGTGGTTTATTAATGACAATGACTTTAATTCAAATTTAGGAGAAATCTATCTTATTAATCAATATAGAACAGTAAATCACCTATTAAATTAGAGAAAAAAGTCCAATTATTTACCAATTAGAGGAAAAGAAAAAGGTCTAATTACTTATCAAATTAGAAAAAAAGTTTACTTAATAAGATTTAAGTCACATTGAGTAGGCTTGAGCTGGATCACAGCGACCCATGCCGGAATGTAGCGATTGCACGAGTCGTCATGAGTCACATATGAGTCCCATCAAGTCGGCACGAGTCACATACAAGTTGGCACGAGTCAGACCGAGTCGCATTGAGTCGGCTCGAGTCAAATGCAACTCAGCGACTCAAACCGTCCCAGCCACTCAGACTCATCCAGATATGAGTCGGCTTGTATGAGTCGGCCCGATCCGGTACGATACAGCAAACCAAGGTCTGGACTTCCATAGTGATGGAGAGTGGGCGTATATCAATAGTGAGCATGGGTTTGCAAGATTCTCTTCAGATGCCCTTATTTAGTTAACTTGTTCTTCCAGTGTGCCCTGTTGTTTGATGTGCACCAAGAGAGAATACGAAAGAGTGTTTATCCTCTACATCATCATTTTTAATTCGTCATTGGTTTGTGAGAGATTTGTGAGGTTATAATATTTTAATCCGTGATGTTACGAAAAAACGGTGGTTTCCTTATTAACGTCACTTCGTCGTTTGGTTCTCTTGGGTGGTTTAGCATTGCAAGGTATGAGGTTGCTTGAATGTATTATTGGATCATACATGGTTATTTGCTATCCGTTTATGGGCCCACTTGTTGATGCCATTGCGCATGCCATCGTTCATTCTACATCAATGCTTGTCGAATAAAGGTGAGTTTATATGGAGCTTTTATTGAATGTAGATGTTACAGGAAAATTGCATAGATTGGAAGCATGCGTGCATGGGAATTAAGAACTTTAGAGAGAGTGACTGCGTGCGTGCCTGCACATGTGTGCATAGTAACTTTTAAAAGAGGGCATATGTGTGTGCGTTTATATAGTCCAAGGCGAGAGGAGAGCAAGGCAACTAGGGGCTTGTCATAGCCTTAAATGCCTAGGCGACCGCCTAGGCATAGGCATTTGAGGCGACACATTTTCTCCCACTAATGAAGGAAGAAAACGGTAATAGACAAAAATAAAGAAAACATCCTAGATAATGATATGTGAGACTTTGAGAAACATTGATTATGTCCTATACATAAAGATCAATTTCTATAAAGCACTCATATAAGTAGGGGATGCTCTTAGGAATCATCACAATTAGGGAAAATGTGACAACATTTGAGAAAAAGGAGCTAGACATTATTAAAAGAGGCAGTAGCCACTATGGAACAATTAAAAATAGGAAAAATAATATAAAATAAGTACCACATAATTAAAAAAGGTATAAGCATTTGGCATAAACAACATAGGTGAATGCCTAGGTGAGCAAGGCGAGGTTGGGGATACTTCACACTACGTCATTGCCTATGCAAGCAAGGTGATCGCCTTTGATAACATGGGTGTGCGTCCGTGCGTATGTGCATGGGTAGGGGGGGGGGGAGTGTTGCAATGTGCATGCGCATGTGTGCCCATGTGGCGTGCGGTGTGCATGTATGCGTGCACACGTGTGCTTCATACATATGGCTGTGGGTGTGCGTGTTTTCGTGTATGCACTTGCATGTATATGCATGTGTACGTGTATGCGCATGTGTGCATGTGACCTTTTCCCCACCATGTGGATGGCCCCTAAACCTAATCATACAACATTCAAGAGAGAGAGAGAGAGAGAGAGAGAGAGAGAGAGAGGAGGAGAATGAATCCACCGATGGGAAGGGAAGGGATTGTCTCCTTGAAGGCTTTAGAGGACCTCCTCCTTTTGAAATGGAGTCTTAAGGCCCTAACTTTGCCTAATTCTGGCTATTTTGGGCCAGAATCAATTCTTGTTTCATTTAGCCACTTAGGTTATTTTGGCTAGGCAAAGTCTTTTCCTTCTTACTTTTTGTTTCTGAGGAACCACCCCCCCCCGGAAGAAGGGATCGGTTCTGATCTGAGCTGTTCACTTCTGTAAGGTGTGCCTTTTACAGACCTCAAACAGGTGGTCTTTTTATTCACTGTTTGAAGTGCAGTTGCTGTATAGATGATCAAATATGAAGTACCCATATGCTTGCCTATTTCCCTCTTTGTCCAGGCACTTTCGAGGTCTAGGTATTGAGTATTGCTCCCTAATTTTTTGTGGTTAAACTACAACCAAGAAGGTGGTTTTTCTATATAGTGACAAGACTCACAAGACTTTTGATGGTTTCACTTTTGTCAAAAAGTGAACCCAGGCACGTACTTTGTACCACCTTGTAGAGGGTTGATGTCAGGCAAGTTAGCCAGATAGGAACTATTGCCAAACCTTTGATTTGTTTTTTCATTGGACTTTGCTGACCCTTGATTGATGGGGTAAGGCTCATAGTGCTGCTGCTTATAGTGCATAGATAAATGGTCATCTGTCTCCTCCATATGATCATTGTTTATGGTTGAAGAAAGTTGAAAGGGAGAGGGTTGGTTAAGGTGGAAGCTTCATTGAGCAGTTGACACTTATTGGTTGTCTAAAGGAAGAGAGAGAGAGAGAGAGAGAGAGAGAGAGAGAGAGAGAGATTTGCATGTGCAGGCACCTATATAGAAGTGCCTATCTGCAAACCTTAGCTGCTTCACTACATTTGCATGCATAGGTACCTGTGAAATGCCTATCCACAAACCTTAGCTGATCTTGATGACAGAGACATATCATTGGCCATTTGTTTTTGCCCTTGTCATGCTTCTGGCCATCTTCAAGCTTAGCTGCCTCACACATCTTTCTCTTCAAGTACAGCTGTACATTTCAGACAACCACACATACATACCTGCACAACATGAATAAAAAAGCATGCTTTAGTTTGTCTTATAAACAAACCAAAAGGACTCCCTACTCATTAGAAAAAATAGCAGCATTTCCTGGACTTTTAGAATGGGTGGTTTTGCAATGATCTTACTCTGCCTTATGTAAAACCAAACAAATCCTTATGGTATCCTAACATACAGATGAACTTCTGTGGCTTTGGTATTTCCAGTGAGGCAGTGACAGGAAGGTATAAAAATCCACAGTTTTCCTGTTGTTGGAAGAAAAGAACACTCATAATAGAACTCTTGTTTAGCCAGACCTTCTGAAACTGAGGATTATCATAACAGATGATTATTGCAAAGCAGTCTTCACTAATAAATTGGATCATTTTGTCCACAATACAAAATTAAACTGAAATGTAAACATTGTTTTATGCAGATATCTAGATTGAGAAAGGAGAACCATACTTTGGGCGAGGAATGGTGGAAAAGAAAAAATGACATTTATACTTCAAGTCATGAGATTCATGGAAATGAGAAAGAAGACTTTATTGAATCTTTTGAAGAATCAGTAACAGAGTCATCGACTACAAATTTTCAGGTTGCTCATTTTATCTTTCTCCTCATGATATTAGCATATTAGAAATGATTCAATGTTTAGCAATTTTCATTGGCTTGAAAATTTCTCGGTCATAGGAACACTATGATTCTGTTTATGCTTCACAAGAACCAAAGGTCTCATGCTAGAGAGATATGGTTCTCTCATGCAGATTTGCCTACTGGCAGCATATTGCAACAAGGGCTGCCCGATGAAGATTTGGTGGCCTTGGCTAGAAAAATTGTTGTATTGACAAAGTGGGTGGGAATGGTATCCACTATGATTGCCCCTGCGTGCAAGTTGACTGCACTGCAGCTCAGCTGTTCGATCTCCCATCAATTGGGTTGAGCAGTGCTGGTCTTCAAGAACATAATGGACCTTTTTTCCTAAAAATTCGGACTTGGAGGCAGCTGCTGCTTTGATTTTTGCTGTTCTGTTCTACTATCTTAGTTAGTAGACTTCAGTGTTAAGTTTTCTTTTCTTTTTTTTTCTTTTTTTTTTTTTTTGGGGGGGGGGGGGGGGGTTGTACCTTCCATGGCCAGAGATGTTCCCTCTTTGGCTGTGTTATGCAGAGTAGTGTTGTATCCTTTTTTTTTTTTTTGGGTACCCTGCTAGTGTTGTATCCTTCTTTCTCTGTTTTAATGAAATGTGACTTTTGTCACCTTGAATAAAAAGAAATTGGCACCCTCAGGTGCCCCATGGTGGCACTGTACCACACCCCATATTTCTTTTTTTTCCTTCTAATTAGCCATCCAATGGAGATTGGATGACTAAAGTTGGGGTGCAGCTGGTGCATATGCAGGGCGCCAGTAGCACCCTAGCACTCTCTCTCTCTCTCTCTCTCTTTCTCTCTCTCTCTCTCTCTCTCTCTCTCTCTCTCTCGTGTATGTATGTATGCATCTATGTATGTTTGTATGTGTGTATATATATTATATATCTGTGTGAATGTATGTATGGATAGATTAATGGATACATATATAGGCTTGAATTGGCTGGAATATGTCCTAAAAGTAGCTGATTTCAGCCAATTTTCTGTCAACCTTGATTCTGATCCTGATCTTGATCCTCGATCGGACTGAGTTCAACCAATCCTATGGCATGATTTGATTCTGCCATGCTTGCACCACCTCCTTAATAGAGGAGTTGTAATGAAGAGTAAGAGGGATAATGGATATAGTGTTGGCTAATTTGAATGTGCCATGTCCATGCTTGTGAGATCGGATTGCTCACATTTTGAGAAGCACTTTGGTTGACGCAGTTTTTTTTTTTTTTTTTTTTTTGCATGTGTGTGTGTGTGTGGGAGGGGGGGGGGGGGGATTGTGTGATATTAAAGCTAGACAATCTTGGGGGTTATTTTCTGTGCCCTAAAATGCCATAAAACAGCATATTCCTTATGTTTGGAGTGCTGTAAATTGTTTTACGATGTTTTCTGTATATCTGGAGTGTCACAAAATGCTGTATCTCAAGATCAGTTGACCCATATGATACTCTTTTTAGCTGATTTTGGTCTTCAGCCCAAAACGACTGAAAACCAAAACCAGGGGTTTCAAGACCAGTGATTTTAAAATCAGGGATTTTATGTTTGCCAGTTTTAAAACCAGCAATTTCAGAATTGATATTTTACAGCATTTTGTGGGGCGTCAAATGACTCCTTAGTGGAAGCATTAGTCATACTGATGGTCAGCCTTGGTACTAGAGTGAGATACAACTGCTTGATCCTTTCCATGCCAGGAAATCAAAGAACTGCCTAAGAAAATGCAGAAGTCATAGCAGAATGACAACCAATAGGATCTGCAGCGCAATCAACATCAAATATGGCATGCATCTCAAGTGAAGAGATGATATGATAGAGTATCGGATGGTGTCTCAGAGCTATCTAAAAACGCGAACGGAAGTTGCATAATGGCCAGACATGATCAGACTAACATAGTGGCTCACTTAATTTGCACATGAGTGGAATTAGGTGAAAGATCGAGTAACCTATAGTTTGTCAATAATGGTTTAGATCTCCTACAGGCATAACCGTTCCCTAAACGCATTCCGAAATCTAGCAGTATGACAAGTTAACTGTGTCATGCATTCACGATAAATGTGCATGTATGGTTATTACTACGATCATTGTAATCATCATTAGTCTAGAAGTATGACAAGTTAGCTGTTTCATGCATTCACGATAAATGTGTATGTATGGATAATCGTTGGTCATCATTCTTTTCATGTTAATAATATTTATTAAGTTATCATGATTGAAGCACATATTAACATTGTTCAAGAAACTTTACATGATCCTAATAACATCTCTCAAGAAACTTTGCATGGTCCTATTAACATCATTCCTGAAACTTCACATGATCTAATTAACATTTTTCAAGAAAACTTTTGTATGATCCTGTTAGCAGCATTCAAGAAATTTAGCTAATAAGTTATTCACGAATCTTAGGCTTAATTATCAAGTTAATTACTACTCTTAACAAATATTTCATATAACCATAATACCAACCCTAATTTCAACGTCTTAGTATGTGTATCATCGTTATTCTCTAACCATGAACAGTAGGGTGTATGTATGAGCATAACCTTTTTGGGTGCTTATGTGAGTGTAACTTTTAAGGCACCATTTGGAAACCCCCACAGACTGGATTTCAATCATTGGAATCAGCAAGTCCCTCACTCTAGTTTCCAAATGACCAAAAGTACCTTGGATTTCGGACTGGTTCAACATCTAGTGAGAGAGAGATAGACACAATTGGGGTGGAAGGAGGAAAATCTCCAAAAGCTACTCCTTGTGAGCTTTTCAATGATTAAAGTAGATTTTAATCATTGGAAATGATACCTTTCAGGAGACAAGACAAACAGCACCCCATAAAATTTGATTTTTAAATTTAAAAAAGAAGGGTATAAGTGTAAACCCCTCCCAAAATCTGTGCACACCTTATTATGTTTCCAAATCTGATTTCTCTATTTCCATTATTAATTCAAAATCTGTACTTACCTGAACAAATGACTTCAAAGGTGATTTTGAGATAATCTTGTCAACTCATAGCATTTCCAAATGCTACCTAAGTCAATAGTCTTTAACATGGAATCATAGGAGAAAACATGTTAGGGGCCTTAAGATTGATGCTTATTTTCAGATTTCAAACTGTAGGCGTCCCTCCTATGTTAAACTCATTACTCACTACTCCTAAAAGTTTTAAGAAACATAAAATTAGATGTAGGAATGCAGAAACCAACAGAAATCAACAAAAACAACGAAAGCTTTGTAATTCTTCAATTATCATCTTGGGATGTTTTTTCCTGTATCCTTTTGGTCTTTCTTTCTTTGAGGTAATAAGTTGAGTTGATGTTTCATTTTCTTGTTCTTTCAGTGGTTTGTGTGCTTCTTTGATAATTCTTTCTTACTTTGATAGTTCTATAGATACATGTGTATATATATATACATAGTTAAAAGCTATTCATACAAGTAATCATAGAGTCTTTAAAAATTTTGATGATCAGCCATGATCAAAAACTTAGTTCTAATGCTTAATCTTCTTTCTTTGTTCTCTATCTCGGCCAATCTTATTCTTGTAGCCGATCATTCTTTTGACTAAGTGGTTCACCCTTCTGAGGGATGGAGATAACCACCCACCATTAGGCTTTGAATAACTGAGTGTGGTGCTCAGTGGTGTTAGGCTGACTGGAACATATAGATCCCTAGCTATATTGTCTTAGTTCTAGCTCTCAGTGCACTCAAGTGATCTTTCTATCCCCTGCCTTAAGTCAGCATGTTCCAAGTATGGACTTTTAGACCCCTTTAAAATGAACAAGGAACCTTCAATGTCCCGACTTCGGCACAATTTTATGGAGTCGTAATCTATGTCCCTTGTCTCCAAGGGACAAATCTTTAAGGGCTCTTTCCATTGGTGAAGTGATGTCACCTTTCTTTTCATTAATAAGAAAATATCTCAAAGAACATGATCATAAATAATATATTCATAATTATAGAATCATCATCATCAAACATATGCATAATCATTAGTCATAGTCATTTGCGTAGCCATTTAAACAAGAAGTTCATATGTCATAGCTGTACCATAGGCGAATACTTGGTGGGAGACAAGTTCTGCATTGAGCCAGTGGAGTAATTGCCCTTCTCATATTTCTTCCAAAGCTGAAGTATACTCCTCTTAGCCAGGGTTCGTCAAAATTCTAGGAGTTGCCAAGATTTGATTTAGGTTAGCTTTGGGATGAACAATTGAAACCCCTCCCCCCCCAAAAAAAAGGCAAAGGGAAACATCGATCCTAATTCCTAAACCTGCTCGGCACAACCCCTATCAATTGGGCCCCCCAACTTCTCCATGAAAATTTTGCCAACAGGAAAACCTGCATTTTTTGTCCCCTCATCCAACCGTGTTTATGGCAATCCTCCCCAACAGAATTTAATGAAGAAGGGGAGCCTGCTTATTTTCACTCCAGGATGGCGTATTTGAGGTAATCGTCTCCAGAATTTATAGTAACCATATCAAGAAGTGAAACCTGCTTATTTTCACCCCAGGATGGTAAAGAGATTGGGATAAGAGTGTTCCTAAACCTACACAACTCTTACAACCACGCTAAACTTTTAGCAACCGAACAATCTGAAATTTTTCAAACCAACCCCCCCCCCCCCTCCCCCCAAAACAAATGAGGAGGTAAACTTGCCTTTTCATCCCTTCCCTCCCCAATGGAACTTATGGTATCTACATTAAGAAGGAAACCTGCTTTTTTTTCGCCCCACCACAATAAAGAGAACACAATAACATCTGCAAAATTTTATTAGGAGTGGGATTGGAATTCTGCTTCCCAGTGAAATCCGTCTTCTTGCCCTTTCATGCTGTGCATCTGTTCATTCAGGTTGCTTTCTCTGCAATCTGCACTTTGTGTCACTGTATGTCTCATAGCTCTTCTTTGAAGATCTTTTTTCCTGATATCATTACTCAAAGGAGCATCTAGTTCTTTTATAAGTGCTGTCTCCATGCTAAGAATGGAAAAAGAGCAGAAAGTTTCCTTTTCTTAATCGATTTTCTTCTCATCTTATTGATCAAAACCAATTGATGCCAATCATCGCAAAAAAATATTCTTACCCAATTGCACACAGATTTTAGGCAAAATCTCTTGCGTAAGATTAAAAGAGGGGGGGGGGGGGATGATGCCCATTCCATTGCAAGTTCTATTGTGTATGTGATGAGCTGGTAATTAAGCTGTATAAAGTTGCTTCCTTTTCAAACAAAAAATAAAAAAATAATTTTCTTGCTTTGCATGGTAGGAAGGGGAGTACAAGTATTATGTAGTTGCGTTGACCACACACACCCCCCCCCTAACCGAAAAAAAACAAAGAAAGAAAAAGTCATGCGTCCGACTCTTGCTCTTGATGCTGCAGGAATGGAAGGATGAAGAAAGTTTATATGGATTATATAACTTGTAAACATTTTGTAAAGCCACCTTTGTCTGTCTCTCTGTTTGTGCAAACATTGCTTGGGCTACTGTGGCAAGGTTCTGATTGATGGTCATGGCAGTAAAGGAGGAAAAGGAGTTGGATTACTGATGCGGGACAGCAAGGGGGTAGAAGCCGAAGAAGGAAGAAGAGAGGGGGTTGGAGAAGAAGGCGGCTAAGGCTCAGGTTCCCGTCCCATCTCGGGATAAAACGCAGCGGCTACTTTCATTCAAAATTCTTCTTCAATACCTTCCCACGAGGGGATACAAGACAATATATAGACTCCTCAAAAGAAACCCTAACATTAAATGACTAAAATGACCCTTATTCAAAGTAAAAAGACTCAAACAGAACTAAATCCTTTTAAAAAAGAAAATACATCAATTGGGCCTCTAATGGGCCAAATAAAATATAAAATAAGCATTGGGTTCTGTCCTCCACTTCTTGGATTTTCATCATTCTCCCCTGGTTCAAAAAAATTCGTCCTCAAATTTTAAAGTGAGCCAGAATAAGTATGCGGACGACTGGATCATCAGTAGGAGTCTTCAAGCATATGATCATCTCAAGAACCACAAACCGGTCTACTACATGTGAATCATAAAAATCCTGCCATACCATGTCCACTGAAGACGATAACAAATCATACGTGCCATCATGTAGGGTAGCTATCATTACACTCTCAGTAAGTGTTGGACGAGGCTTTGAGTCAGCAAAAACATCATTAGAAATAAGATCTAATCTTGCCTCAACAAATAACTCATGATCCCATAAGATAATATGAACTGGTGCAGCATCAAGTAGACCAGTGCTAAACACATCTTCAGAAATACGATTCAATCCTGACCGTCTAAACAAAGCATGATCCCAACTGTCAACCATATATCTGACATCAACCTCGAACACTGTATCAACGATCATATGTAGTCCCGATGCCATGAATACGTCGTGATCCCATCAAGTAACAGGTGATGGTGTCACTTTAGGGAAACAAGCTAAATACAACTGTTGAAACTTCTCCTGAACCTGATAAGAGGCATTGAGAGTACGAATGGATGTCTGGTATCCCTTGGGTCGTAAAAGACAGTATCGCCCAGTGGGATCAATCACAACTTGCCGCTCGTCCATCCATTCTCTACCCAAACTGATATATGAACCATGTGGTATAATCTTGCACCATACATCATCATAATATCTGACGCGTCGGGAAGTGCTTTTACTCTTTAGGAGACGGAAAAATGGCACATAGGCTTGGTCTCCAGAGACAATTATGTAGTATGTATGGGAGATAGAATCCACAATAGATTGGGAGATAACATTGCCGAACGGAATTGCATTAAGAAACACCCTAGTTTGCACGGAATTGAGTAGCTCCACCTCAAAGCTAAAATCCATGGTGAGGAAACGTACTTAGGATTCCGATTTGTAAGACAAAATTGGTCCGAATAGAGCAGATGACATGTAGATAAATGCACCACTGGCTAAAGAAATGATGGACGAGGTTCGCCTCGCTGTAAAGATGCCAACAGTACGATCGGTGCAAGAAACGGAGCTCAAATCACCAACCTGGGTATGGGTGCGAAAAGTGGCATGCAAAATGAGGTAAAGTGGACACTGGCTGCTGCAAAATTAGTGTGCCGAGAGGCTGGCACGTAAATCGAGGCGACTAACACGAGCCTCAAGATGCACGATCAGGGGTCCTCGGTATGCGTGCAGAAGTGGCATGCAAAACGAGGCAAATATGGGATACAGCGCATTGGATCTGTTTTGGCCTCGTTGAGATGAACCCAACAATGCCGACAGCACGCGAATCGGAGTCTGGAACAACTTCGAACGGCGAGCCCAAATGTCTTCGTAGAGCGTGCAAGTGCAGCACGCAAAACTAGACACTATTGTCGGGTGGAACGTACAGTGAGGTCGGCCTCGTCGATACGATCTCAAGACCGTAAGCGGCGCGCGAATCGAAGCAAAGATGTGGATCCGGTGCTGGCGGTGCAATAGTAGAAAGTAGTGCACCGCCTTACACTGTAGCAGACCCCAATTAGGCACTGGCTCGCTTAATTGTTGCAGTTGGCTCGGACCACGTGCATATGGCTCAGACCAAATAGTAGATGGCTCGGACCCGTGCACCACGGCTCAGACTAGTGACGAACAGGGGTCGGGCTGGACCGGGTCAAACTAAAGGGCACGAGCGCTTCGTTTGTCCACCCCCCTCCTTTCTGTTGCCCTCTTTCCTCTCCAACACCCTAATCGCACCAGAGGTGGAGGCGGGCGGCCTCAGAGGCGACGAGGGGAGGCTCCGGCGACGGCGGGGCGAGGCAGCGACGGCGGCGAAGGTGACCGGCGGCGAAGGCTGGCGGTGGCAGTGAGGGTGGTTGCAGAGGAAGGCAGCAGCGGGGAGAGGGAATGCTAGGGCTGGCACTAGTTCCGCAAGCGCACGTGGGGGCCGGCAGGGGCGGCGATGGCACAGGCGGACTGCGACGGTGACATCGCCGGCGTCTGCGTAGGGAGGGTGCGACGGCGGCTCCGATGGCCCAAGTGGAGCCGAATGATGGCGGTGGTGGCTCCGGTGGAGCCACACGACGGTGACGGCGGCGCGCAGAGGTCTCCTTTCTCCTCTTTCTCTATTCTTGTGCTCTGCCTATGTAAACCGAGGAAGGGGGGGATGTGGGCGGTAGGTGGGGACGTCCGCTGGATTCGGTGGTGGCGGTGGAGGGCAGAAACGGTGCCTATGTAAACCGAGGAAGGGGGATGCGGGCGGTAGTAGCAGTGGGTGGAAGGGGCAGCGGCGGTGGCCCTGTCGGGGGCCGGCGAACACAGCGGCGGATGCAGTAGCGGCGACAGATGCGTTGGGTGCAGGACTTAGATCGTGAGAACAATCCAAAAACTGGGCTCTGATACCAAGTTGATGCGGGACAACAAGGGGGTAGAAGCCGAAGAAGGAAGAAGAGAGGGGGTTGGAGAAGAAGGCGGCTAGGGCACAAGTTCCCGTCCCATCTCCGGAGAAAACGCAGCGGCTGTTTTCATTCAAAATTCTTCTTCAATACTTTCCCACGAGGGTATACAGGACAATATATAGACTCCCCAAAAGAAATCCTAACATTAAAGGACTAAAATGACCCTTATTCAAAGTAAAAAGACTCAAACAGAACTAAATCATTTTAAAAAAGAAAATACACCAATTGAGCCTCTAATGGGCCAAATAAAATATAAAATAAGCCTTGGGCTCTGTCCTCCACTTCTTGGATTCCCATCAATTACTGTGGGTATATTCGCAACCATGAAGATCCATCAGGCCAGACCCAGATCTGCTTATGTGGACTTAATCTGTTGGTTCCAGATCCAAGGCCAAAAAACTGATTCGGGTCTATGTTGGGTCCAGGTGGATCTTTCTGAATCTACCCATTTACAACCCCTAGAACCCGAGGGTCTATTCTTTTAAGCCTGTTTGGTGATTGTTAACCTTGAAGTACTACTGGCTACGTGCAAAACTTACTTTTGCATATACTGACAAATATGCTCGCTATTGGACGACAATGGACATCCATCTCAGTGAATGGCATGCATGTCTATAATGGAAAATCTTTTAAACTGATGCGGGACAGGGGGGGTAGAGGGGAGAATGGGAGGGAGGATCCTCGGCCTCGCACCAGAGGATTGGGGAGTTCCCGGCGTCACACCGGGGACAAATTCCTTGGCGTCGCACCAAGGAAGAAGGGGAGGGAAATGGGGCTCTCTCTTGCAGAGAACCGTTTCTGCACGCACCATACACAGGTAAAAAAAAATTTCTTGTCAATTTCATCCTCTTTTTCTCTGAAAAACGCATACATATATAGGGAGTGGATTTGTAACCCCTGACCCTAGAGATTCCTATATGACTTTAGGACTTCCCTTATTCATGTTTCTATCACTCCTAGAAGATAATAAAGACATAGTGGGCCATTAAGGGGCCTAATAAAAGCAAATACATGGGAGCTCCAAGCATGCATCGTTTCCTGCATCAATCTCCCCTGGTTCGAAAAAACTCGTCCTCGAGTTTTGAAAAGCGCCAGTATAATCAAGCGGACGATTGGATCATCTGTGGGAGTCTTCAAGCAGATAATCATATCAAGAATCACCACCCAGTCTGCTGTACGTGAATCACAGAAAGTCTGCCATATCATATCCACGGGAGACTGTAGCAAGTCATACATATTCTCGTACAGAGTAGCTATCATCACATCTTCAGTAAATGTTGGATGAGGTTTTGAGTCAGCATAAATGTCATTGGTAATAAGATGTAACTCTGCCTCAACAAGTAAATCCTGATCCCATGAGATAATAGGAACTGGTGCAGTATCAAGTAGATCTGTGCAAAACACATCATCATAGATGCGATCCAATCCTGACCGTCTAAATAATGCGTGATCCCAACTGTGAACCACCCATGAGGCATCAACTTCGAATACTGTATCATCAATCAAATGTAGTCCAGAAGTAATGAATAAATCGTGATCCCAACCAGTAATAGATGAGGGTGCCATTTTAGCTAAACAAGCTAATAACTGTTGAAGCTTTTCCTGAGTATGATAAGTAGAATTGAGAATGCGAAAGGATGTATGGTATCCCTCAGGTCGTAAAAGACAATCCCGCCCTGTGGGATCAATCACAACTTGTCGCACGTCCATCCATTCTTTGCCCAAGCTAATATATGAACCCTGTGGTGTAACCTTGCACCATGCATGATCATAATATCTGACAGATCGGGAAATGTCTTTGTCCTTTAGAAGATGGGAAAATTGCACACAAGCTTGGTCTCCATAGACAACTATATAGTCCGTATGGGATAGAGAATCCACAATCGATTGCGAAATAAAATTACCGAACGGATTTGCAGTAAGAAACACCATGGCTTGCATAGAATCGGGTAGGTTCACCTCAAACGTAAAGTCCATCGTGAGGAAACGTACCTAGGATTCCGACTTGTGAGACAAATTGGTCCAGATAGAGCAGATGACGTGTAGATCAATGCACCACTAGGTGAAGAAGAGCTAACGAGGTCCGTCTTGCTGTTGGGATGCCAACGGTACGATCGGTGCGCAAAACGGGGCACAAAAGATCACCTCGATATACATGCAGAAGTGGCACGCAAATCTATACAAATCGGGTCTGATGTGTTGCTGAAATTGGATGGGTCTCGCTGAGACGAATCCAAAGTCACTGACGGTGCTCAAATCGGAGTCCGGGACGACTCCGAAACGATGAACACAAGTGTCCTCGTAATGCGTGCAAGTGCGGCACGCAAAACAAGGCAAGTCTGGCTGCTGGCCGCTGTGAAATCAATGCACCAGGAGACTGGCACGCAAATCGAGACGGCTGACGTGGGTCTCGAGATGCGCGATCAAGGTCCTCGATATGCGTGCTGAAGTGGCACGCAAAACGAGGCAAGTCGGAGACGCAGCACTTTGGATCTGGGATGGCCTCGTCAAGACGAACTCAACGAAACAGACGGCACGCAAATCGGAGTCCGGACGAGCTCCGTACGTGGGAGGTGCACTAACGGCTCCAATTGCACTCCTGTTGCACCACCAAGAACCTGGATTGGCTCCTGGTTCGGACCTGACCGCCCCCTGGTTCGGACCAAGTGGCACCCTGGCTCAAACCACCTTGAAAACGGGTCTGAACCCACTTCAAACAACCTGGCTGGACCAGGTTCAAAATGTTAAAGGTGATTTGTGGACTGAACCGAACCGGACCGGTTCACCCGATTGGTCCGGTTTGGCCTAAAAGGGGCCCGACCCTTTTCCTTCTCCACCCGTCTTCTTCTTTCCTTGCCCTAGCTCAAACAACACGAGCCGCAGGCGACCGGGCAGCGGCGAGGACAGGCGCGCGGAGGTGGCGACGGCGACGGCGTGCGGGGCGAGTGGCGCCGGTGGCCGGCGGCGACGGGCGATGGCCTCAACTCCGACGGCAGTGGCTACCACGGCCGTCGCTGTTGGCGGGGACAAGCGACGGTGGTGGAGGTGGTTACGGGGAAGCCGGCGATGGCGGTGGAAGCCGGCGGCGACGGCGGAGGTCGTGGCAGCAGGCGGTGACTGCGGGGAGTGATGTTGATGGCGAGGGCGAGGGTGGGTGCAAGTGGCGAGGCCGATGGAACAGGCGAAGGCGGCGAGCGACGGCGGCAGGCGACGCCAGCGGCCGCGGCGGTAGTGGTGAAGGCAAGGCGAGGCGGTGACGGCCACCGTAGTGGTCGACGACGACGAAGGCAAGGCCGGGTAGGGCACGTGTTGCCGGAGGCCAGTAGCGGCGTCGACGAACGCCGGCAACGCAGCAGACGTAAGCCTCCAACTTTGTCTCTGTTTCCTCCTGCCTCCTCTTCTTCTTCTAGGAACGTTGGGTCATGAGAATGGCCCAAAAAATAAATTCTGGCTCTGATACCAAAACTGATGCGGGACAGGGGGGGTAGAGGGGAGAATGGGAGGGAGGATCCTCGGCCTCGCACCAGAGGATTGGGGAGTTTCCGGCGTCACACCGGGGACAAATTCCTTGGCGTCGCACCAAGGAAGAAGGAGGGGGAAATGGGGCTCTCTCTCGCAGAGAACCGTTTCTGCACGCACCATACATAGGTAAAAAAAATTTTCTTGTCAATTTCATCCTCTTTTTCTCTGAAAAACGCATACATATATAGGGAGTGGATTTGTAACCCCTGACCCTAGAGATTCTTATATGACTTTAGGACTTCCCTTATTCATGTTTTTATCACTCCTAGAAGATAATAAAGACATAGTGGGCCATTAAGGGGCCTAATAAAAGCAAATACACGGGAGCTCCAAGCATGCATCGTTTCCTGCATCACTTTCTATTTGTACGATGATCTGCAGATCAGTTTCGCAAGCGACACATCGTTGTGTCCATGTATTAGGCTACTTGCTGAGTGTTCTTTTGTGTAGGGTTTTCTTTCTTCCATCCATGTATTTTCCAAAATGTCATCTTGATCAAGAGAAAAGTGATTCATTTTTATATCATCAGGTGGAGAATAAAGCTGCGGCTGTTTGTAGGACAGACATGGATGCAATTGCTTCAGTGGAAGATGCAACTGCTGCAACATCAAACATTGAGACTGTGAGATCGATTGAGGCTGGGCAGCTTAGCTCGAAGCTTGTTTTAATTGCGTTCCTTGTTTTGGTGGTCTCTATATGTGGTGCGTACCTGTTTCATCTGGAGAGATGTCCATTTTGACTTTGGAGTTGTCACCATTTCCTTAACGTCCTTGTGGAACACTAGCTAAGTTTCGTTCTTTCCTTATGTAAAGTTTCACTTTTTCTTGAATGAGGAGGAAATATCTTTATGCAAGGCAGCATACTAATACCATGGAGCTAACTGATAATTTTGACACATGGAATTCGAGCTTTTGCACTAAATTGCTATGCAATTTAGCATGAGAATCACACTGGTCCCCTGGAAATCTTGTTTAGCATCATGGAACTGAATTTACTATTATGGGTGTAGATCCCTGGAAGAATAAGGTGTGTCCGCCGTGATCTGGTTGGATGTCTAGCAGCAACAATGTCCCAAGATGAAATGATTCAGTTGGCATACATAATTTTTCACCAAGCGTGGCCATTTCCTATCTAGAAGATCTTGACAAGTTGATGCCAATTGTAGATTTAGTGAAGTTTTTCTATTTATAATTTCAGAATGTTTCAACTCGAGTGATATCAAAAATTCACCATGTTACAGGTGATTCTATGTTTTTGGTTTCTTGTATTGTCGTTGGTAGATAATTTTCTTTGGGATGAGATTATTACATAAATGTTGTCTTTTAATTGTGTGAAAGATACAGACGGCCAGATCGGCCAATCCAAAGGGAAAAAGAATGGATCGGGTTGAATTTTATGTTAAATAAAAAATGGGAATCATATGGTAAAATCAAGAAAATAGTAAAAGAAAATGAATACAACAGGCTAACAATCAAAGTTAATGACATAACATTAAATTAAAATTATAGATCACAGGTCGCGTTAGCCTAGATTGGACTGCTACAGGCGACATTAGCCCGGATGTGCTTGGACCGGCCCAATGTAGGTCAACATGACCAAGTTTAGGGTAATTTGAGCTGATTCAGCCTTTTTATATAGACTAATATTTGCTGCACCATTGAGGGTGCAAAAAATAGTGAGCTGGGATGAGCTTCTCATCTTTTTTTGCCATCTAAAAAATCCACATGACTTATGTTCCTTTACTAAATGTATCATGACGTCATCTGAGCATCAAAACACATGGGGAGCCGAATTAAAACAATAATTAAAAAATTACTCATCAGACTGCTCTCAAGAGCATCCTGAATCTTTCTAGAGAGTTAGACTCAAGAGAATCCTAATGTTTTTGAGAGCATCCTCACGCTTTCGAGAGTGTGAGGAAACTCTCGAGAGCTTCCTGATGGTCTCGAAAATAGTCTACCAAGTAAATTTTATTATTATTTTTTAATTCGCTCCTCTTCATGTGCCCTAACATGCGAATGACGTCAGGACATATTAAATGGGAGGAATAGGAATCATGTGGGCTTTCCAGATGACGAAAAAGTAGGACTCATTCCAACTCATTATGTTTACATCCTCGTGGTGCAGCAAGCATTAATTATATATATATATATATACACCCTGCCACCTCCCCTCCCATGTGAATTTAGGGGCGCTGCAGGCACCCGCAACATCTTTTTCTTTTTTTGCTTTGGTCAGATGAAATCCGACCATCTATGTTATTGCATGGTCAAGCCGCACCAGGTGCCTTGGCCATACAGTAGCACTACTATATATATATATATTAGAAAATTTTCATGAAACGAGATAGCAGAAAATTTTCCTATTACACTCTTTAGATCGTACTAAAATATATTTAATGGCTAATGGAAGTTAAAGTGAGAAAAAAATTCAGGAGGTTTAATAGAACGTGTTCGGAAGAGGAGATTTTATTTCCTTTTTTGACAAAAAATAAATAAAACATTAAATAGATAATGATGGACGTTCGATCAGTTGATCAAAGGGTCAGGGCGCCTTACCGCAGCATGTGGAGAGAATCCCCTCCGCGTTGCACGCTGGCTAAGTGCCCAACGCCAGCAGGCTCCGGTAAAGACGGCACACATGGATTTCTTAAAATGAGGTAACAGGAAAGTTTCCTATTACCTTCATTTGGACCATTGGATTGGTTTATATAGAGTTTAAAAAACTTCAAACAAACAGTAAAATGTGGGTGTGAGGCGCCCACAATTCATGAGGGGTGGGAGGGAGGATGCTTCGGATGTGTAAAATCTCGTAACAATATTTGTTAAGTAATAATGGCCGTATGATTATGTCTGGTGGAATGTCTACCATTAGATTGCATGAGATGGGAGCAGCCAACATGAGGAATCCACCACTCGTTGTGTTTCCAGCCCGTTGTCAACTTCCATCTGCACGGAAATCACGGCCATGGGCTAGAGTTTCTCAGCCACGCCCCACGTGAGAAATTTTATCCAAATCCTCAAGTACTCATGACCGTTGGATTGGCCCATACATGGGGTAACAGATATCTTCCTGTTACGGAATAATAAGAAGATATTTCCGTACATATATATATATAGGATGCGAATTAATGGGGAGGTTCCTTTCTTTTATACATCCTTCACTTTTTATATTTTGCAATGGGAAGAATTAGGGTGTGGATTAATGTGAGCATTCCTCTCTTTTGTACATCTTATTTTTTATTTTGTCCGTCTTTCACTTTCTATATGTTGTAAATATTTCATATTACGTAAAATCTTATTCTTGGTAAAATCTACGATTCTGCATCCTAGTTTCCCCGGTTAAGTAGTTGGCCAATTTTCTCTCTTTGTATGTATTTTAATTTTAAGATCTTGATTGAAGGGAACAAGATTCCGAAGTATCAAACAGGGAAGTCAACTACCTCTTATCATATTGAAAAATTGACGTATTAATTTTTTAAAGTAAATATAAAAAATAACTTGACTTATACTAATTAAAAAATATATTTATTTAATTCTAATATTTTCCTGTGCATCGCGTGGACATAGAGTTAGTTTATTATGATATTCCAAAAATAGGATCCAAATGTTTCTAGAATTTATGACACATAATAGACAAGTTTCCGGTAATTACAAACAATTGACACGGACAAAGATGCCGTGTTACCTTAAACTTGATTAACTGCTTTATCAACCGTGGTATACCTTAAAATTACGTGATATACTCTAGTAAAATGTGATCGCTGTGTGTTATTTAGGGTTAGTTTTTATTGCTACCTGAAGATATATTCTAAATAAATGGAATATGAGCTAATGAAGGAGTTCCACATTAATAACACACTATAGGAACAACCTTAATGAATAGTGATGCAGCCGAGGCGATCGCGGTTGAACTTCTGGTACAAAATCCGAGAGCCAGTAGACGATCCGAAGCCGAGGGGATAGAGACCGAGAGGGAGTCGGAGAACGAGGGCAGAGTCTCCTATAGGAAGACGAAATCATCGTGAAGGATTCCAGGTCTCGGCCTAGAAGAACCCCCTCCGAAAGTTAAGTCAGTGACAGACTTAATGACAATTTTCATGCACTAAAGGTAGGATGAAGGCCTAATTGCGTACCTTTTCTGAAGCAAGCAGTACTTCCTTTATAATAAGTGGATGAGAGTGCCTTTCTCGTGGCAGGCAATGTGAGACTATTCATAAGAAGAAATAATATTCAGAAGGGAGATAAGTTAAACTCCCTCCATGCTTGACGGGCCGAAAGCCCATATGCCGGCCCAGTCTTGGCCGGACCGAAGAGGGTTGGGTTCTTGCCGCCTTCGGCCCAATAGGATATTGGACCGAGTACGGACCGATGCCAGTTGGCCTTATTAAGGTGGGCCACCACCCAAGTGGGCCTACCCGGATTTACCCCATCAAATAGTATTAGCCGCATCATATGCAGTACAACAAGCTTGCTGCACCGATCACATGCATTCCCAAAAATTATTTTTGTTAATTTTTTTATAATAGGCCCCATCACGTCCAATGTGTCCTTGTCATCGGATCTCTGATTGGACAACCTAAAAAATATTAAAAAAATAAAAAAACTGACATGCTCGAGGACCTGGTTTATGTAAGCATGGGAACTGACCATAAAAAAAAAGTTAAATTTTTTTGGGCTGCACTCCATATGGTGCATCAAATATTTCTCATGTTAAAGGGTAATGCCTATTGCACTGACCTCCAATGCTGTACTAAGGGTCAGTACAGTGAGTTAAAAAAATTATTTTTTGAAATATTTTTAGGTGGCACCCGAGGACATGTCCATACAGGCCAATCTCCAATTAGATGATTTAAAAAAAATTAAAAATAAAAAACTAAACCACCGTAAAAAATGCGTTTAATGGACCGAGCCCAATAATGTTTTTTGATATTTCAGATTTTTTTGCGTCGACCTGTACACATATAGGACACCTAGGGACTCACCTTAAAAAAAAAATAGAAATAATATTTTTTTAACCCACTGTACTGACCCTCGCTGGGGTGAGTGCAGCAAGTCAGATCCATCTTAAATACTCCAAAATCTCTAATGGGCCTGGCGCACCAAAACTAATGGGCCAGTCAAACCCATTTTAAGAGCCCCACGCTCAGGCCCGTTTACCAAAGTGACGAGTTCAGTGGATAGAAAGAGAGAGAGTAATTGGGTCTGTTAATGGGTCTGGATCCATTTGGCAGCTCTACATGCAGGCCCGTATGGCAAAGTGACGAACCGACGAGGAGAGAGAGAGAGAGAGAGAGAGAGAGGGAGGGAGGGGATTCCCGCCAAATGGCTGTAAAATTGAGAGCCCGCCAAATCTCCCGCGCCACTACAAAACCACCCCAACCTTCGACACAAACGGGATAAAAAAGACGGGAATCACACACACACCCCATACGCACAGAGGTCGGTCAGACTGAGGAGGAGCACACCATGAAAGGCCGGTCCTTGAAGCTGCGGGAAGCCCACAAGGGCGCCGCCCCCGCCGCCTGCTCCATCCTGTGGGACCTGAAGGAGGCCACCCACCTCATCACCGCCTCCTCCTCCGACGCCTCCATCGCCATCCACGACGCCGCCGCCCAGCCGCCCAGGCCCCCCACCACCCTCCGCCATCACAGGGACGGCGTCACCTGCCTCGCTTTCAGCCCGGACTCCACGTCCCTCGCCTCCGGCTCCGTCGACCACTCCGTCAAGCTCTATGCGTTCCCAGGTGATCCCGGCTCTTCCCTCCGCCTTCTGTTCTTCTCGAAGATTCTTTTTTTCCTTGATCCGAGCGGCGATTCCGAAGCGTTTGTCAAATGCTGCTTGGTTTGACGCAAAACACCGTAAAATGCTGTGAAATACAGCACTTTTGTGAGACATAAAGTACACTATTTGTGGTGTTTTTACATAATCCCTGTCTGCACATTCTGTTCTTCAAACGGGAGCATCGCAGCTCGATAAAATGCTACAAAGAAGCAGCTGGCAGTAGAATCGTGGCTGACTTATCGGTCTGTTATGCCCAGTTTTTACTATTTTCTGGGAAAAGTGTTTGCTTGCTGCTATCTTGGGTCGTTTGATTTGACCTAAAACGTTAACTTTAAAATCACCAGTTATAAAATCAGCAAAAGTAAAATTCTTGATTTTTTTTTCCACCATTTTAAAATATTTGATTTTGGTTCTCAAGAGTTTTGGATTAAAAATCAAAATCAGCTAAAGAAATATCATGTAATCAACCAATTTTGAAATACGACAAATTATGATATTCTGAACGTACATGAAACACCATAAAACAGTTTACAAACACAAGGAAAACTGTGTTTAACAGCATTTTACAGCACACGAAATGCCCCTTAATCTCCCATCTCTACAGTATGGTTTCATAATCTATGCCAGTTTTACAAAATGGTAAGACTCTTCATAATTTATAGCTCCACTATGGAACAAGGCATACCTTATAGTTAAAAATTGTTCAGGCAAATTGGGTACCTGCACTAGTGTGATCTTAGAATCAATGATGATGGGTATTACCTCTTTGATTAGGTGGACTGTTTCAGAGGAAATAGTGTGCTTTTAACATCACTGATGGGTGTAATTTCTTGATTAGGTGGAGAGTTTCAAAGCAATGTTACCAGGTTCACATTGCCGATCCGCTGCCTTGCTTTTAACAAATCAGGTAGCCTGCTGGCCGCGGCAGGTGACGACGATGGGATCAAGTTGATTGCTACAATTGACAGTTCAATCTCAAGGGTACTGAAGGGTCACAAAGGGCCAGTAACTGGGCTTGCTTTTGATCCAAAAAATGAGTTCTTGGCATCAGTAGATGGCATTGGTACTGTCATTTACTGGGAACTCTCCTCAGGAAAACCTGTACATACGTTGAAATCTATTGCTCCTAGTTGTGGTTCAGATACATCCATTCTGAATGTGCTGGACTGGAGCCCGGATGGAGAGACTTTGGCTGTCCCAGGTTTGAAAAATGATGTGGTGATGTATGACAGAGACACAGCTGAAAAATTGTTTTCTTTGAAAGGTGATCATGAGCAACCTGTTTGTTTCCTTTCTTGGTCGCCAAATGGGAAGTACATGGCCACTGCTGGCATGGACAGGCAGGTTTTGGTCTGGGATGTTGGCCTGAGGCAGGACATTGACAGACAGAAATTCGATGAGTGGATATCTTGCTTGGCATGGAAACCAGTTGGGAATGCTCTGGCTGTCATTGATGCTATGGGTAAGTTTGGTGTGTGGGAATCCCCAGTTCCTTCTTATATGAAATCTCCCACAGATGGTGTGCCTGATCCACAGGCTAGGAACAGTCTTGGGCATTTGTTTTCTGATGATGACAGTGAAGAGGTTAGTGCTTCTAGTAACTTGAATGATGGACGTGAGGATTGTCCTGATGAATTAGAGTCAGCTGGCCACAAAAGGTTAAGGAAACGCTCTAAACATGATGACGATCTGGATGAAGATGGTGATGGGCAAAATGATATACTTCATCACATTGAAACACGTGCAAGAAGTGACAAACACAAGGAAAGAAATAGAATAGAAAGCAGAGAATGTTCTGGTAAGCAAGGAAGGTCTATCGGATCCAAAATGCAGGAGGCATTTCAACCATGCTCTACTCCTGTACAACCTGGTAGGAGACGTTTTCTTTGCTACAACATGCTTGGGACTATAACAACAATGGAAAATGAGGGATATTCACACATAGAGGTGAAGCCATTTCCACTGCTAAATTTTTAATGTGGTCTTGATATTGGTCTAGTGAAATAGATATGGCACTTCAGTTGTGTTTAGAATAAATAATGTGTATCAACGTAAATGATGTGGGGTCACATTCTTTGTTTCAAAAAACTAGTGGTGTCTGGACCCTCAGCAGTTTATGTTCTAATCCTTTGCCGTCTATACGAGCAGATTGATTTTCATGACACGGGGAGAAGTACTAGGGTCCCTTCTATGACGGACTATTTTGGTTTCACCATGGCCTCACTGAATGAGGCTGGAAGTGTGTTCGCTAATCCATGCAAGGGTGAGAAGAGTACGAGTACTCTTATGTATCGCCCTTTTAGTAGCTGGGCTAATAACAGTGAGGTACAATATCATTTGCTCAATATAAGTTGTCTGTTGCAAAAGAATATATCACTGTTTTATTACAAGCGGTTCTAAAGCATACATGAGTTCAAAGTGGCTGTATTTCATCATATAGTTCACTGACAGGGAAATCCCTGAGCATTTTTCTTTCTGCACTGATTTTAAGTTGGTTGTGTGAATGTAGTGGTCTATGCGGTTTGAAGCAGAGGAAGTGAACGTGGTGGCCCTTGGTACCAGTTGGATAGCTGCTGTTACAAGCCTTAATCTTCTTCGCATATTCACAGAAGGTGGTTTGCAGGTCTGTGGTACCAACAATTTAGTGTTCACCTTTTAAATGTGTTCATGTTCACCTGACTTGTAGAATGCCATCAAACTTTTCTAACTTGTTGTCATGCTGGTCCTGTAGGTGAGGATATTAACCAGATACTGCTAACTGCTAAGCTTTTCGGACCATTACATACCTCTATCAAATTAATGTGCATGTGTAATGACCTTATGTTAGCACAAAGTGGAATGATTAATTCTCCACTAATCAATTGAAGAAGATATGTCAACATAATCGAAAGGCCTATAGACTTCTCTTGGCTCCACATTTCTCTAACTCCTTTTCAAATTTTGCACAAGTTTTTCTTATTTACAATATGCATATCAGATGCAATGCAGAATGATGAGTTAGCACACTGATTCATTAGTGAGGATATGCCAATGAGTAAAAACCTTCAAAGTTCTCTGACTGCCTTTGCATTGTCATAGGATTCTGATTATTTATTTCCAAAATTCCATATGGCAGGTTCATTTTGGTGCTAGAAAATATTCTTTTTTAGGTTTGGTCATTGTTCTTATATATTCGGTAACTTTATTGAATCTCTTTTATCTTTTCTGGAATCATTATAATATATACAATATGTTTTAAAAAAATATTGTTGAGGTCTTTGGCACTTCTATGCCAGAACTCCTTGCTTCCAATTAACCCTATACATCCACATGATTTAATCATGATTTGTCACTAAATTGTTCTTAATCATATTACTTAAGATGGTAGCGCTACCTACATCATTGAGCTATTTACTGAAGAAAACTTCTAAAAGCAAGGCGATGAGCTGATATGATCTGAAGTTCATGTCGAAATGCATTGGTCTTCACACTGTGATTGCTTTAGCCATTTTTTTGGCATAGAACCAGGAACAAATGGTTACATCATTCAAATGCTCGGGAATACTTTCTCTCTCCCTGTGTGTGTGTGTGCAATGTAAGGAACTGATATGCTCTAGAAGTTTGTGGAAATGTATTTGTTTTCAAAATTCCCTGCCTGCTTTAACCATTACTTTCTGCCTACAGCCAAGAACAAATGCTTATATACATGACGAAGTTTCAGAAATAAATTGTCATATTCTCTCACTCTCTCTCTTACACACACATATGCGTGCGTGCTTGGGCGCACACGTGTGAGAGCACACCCACACATACATGCATGTACGTGCAATCTTGTCTCTTCCTTTTCTCTCTTTTTAGCTTAGGTTGGAGGTTGAGGCGTGCACACACGCCCGTGAGGGAGCACACACTTGCATGCATGCACCTGCAATCTTGTCTTTTTCCTTTTCTCTCTTTTTAGCTTAGGGTGGAGGTTGAGGGAGATAGACCTGTGACTTGCAGTATCTGCTTCACTATACGAAGCGCAAACAAGTTTCGGCTTACAATAGTTTGCCTGCTTGTTAGGTAGTTCAACCCTTGTGGCCAGCCTGATCTGTTTTTAGTGGATGTTGTCACACAATCTTAGACGGTTTTCCTTACAAGATCATCTCATTCTATTCCTCAATTCAGTGCGGTTGACCAGTTTCACAATCGGTACTGGCACTTGCTTTAGTTTATAACTTGCACTAGGCCTACACTTCATGACTGATTTTAGATCTTTCTTTCTGGATTTTGTGCTCTTAATATAATGTGCACGTTGATATTCAACTTCTTGAAATCTCATCTTGCATTTTGCTTTGCAGCGACCCTAAGATTTCTTCCACATCATGTTAATATGTTGGTTTCACTGGTTTAATTATATCAATTATCTTCTGCAGAGGTATATTCTGTCTCTGAGTGGGCCGGTTGTCACAGCAGCAGGTTTCAAGGATGAACTGGCTGTTGTAACTCATGCTTCAGAGTGTCTTCCCTCGGGAGACCAGGTGCTAAAATAACCAAGATTAAAGCTCTTACTTTATTTCTTGTTTTTCTTAAAGTATATGCCAACTCATGAAAATTTGCTTGTTTGTTGTTTAGATGATTGTAAATTGCTTAAGCCATGATCTAAAATGGTACTGCAGCTTGTTTCCTTGCATTTGTGATAGGGCCAGATTGCTCAAGTCTCCTTGAGCAAGAAATTTGTACGTAATCACAGCAGATTGGCATCATCTTTAGATGTTCTTCAATCTCTTCTTAACCTTGGAGTATCAAACCTTCTGCCAATAAAGCAAAGCCAGGTTAACTCAAGGATGGCTAGTATCATTTGATAGATCCTCTCGTGCGTGTTAGCTACTTTGTCTCCAATTTGAAGTGGAGTGTCTCCCCTGCGGGCAGGCTTGTTTTTTGACCACTTTATAGCTCTACATTTACTGTGTCTCCTTGTCCAAGAATGTGGGATCTGCTCACAGAGCATTGCTGTTTACTCGAGATGGTCATTAATCGTTTTCTCAATCTTGTATGGTATTTTTTATCCAGTAAATCCAAGATAAAAAGAAGATATTGTTTGCTGTGGATGTCAGATACTAAATCTCCAATTTGCCTTATTGCCCAGATGTGATGCCTTTCTTCTTAATGTAGATGCTCGAAGTTAAGGTGTTCAATATTTCTAATGGAACACAGCCGATTAGATGCCCACTTCCATTGACTCCTGGATCTACTCTGTCATGGTTTGGATTTAGTGAAGAAGGCCAGTTAAGTGCATATGATTCACAGGTATGCTGTGCTTGTACCAACTTTTGCATGTGTTCAATGCGTTAACACTGGGATCTCATTTTTGTTGTAACTGATACAGGGAGTTTTGAGAGTGTTCACCAGCCAGTTTGGAGGCAGTTGGCTACCGTTATTTAGGTATCAACAATGTTCAGCTGACTCTTATCATTCTTATAACAAAGCTATTTCTTACTTTAATTCAATACCCTACAACAGACACTGAACGCAATTTTATTCAGTGCTAGTAAAGCGAGGAAGTCTGAAGAAGAAAATTATTGGGTTGTGGGATTGAACATGAGCAAGTTATTTTGTATAATATGCAAGTCCCCTGATTCGTACCCACTGGTAACACCAAAGCCGGTTCTGACGCTGATGAGCCTGTCATTTCCAGTTGCATCATCCGATCTTGGTGCAACTGATCTTGAGAATGAGTTCATCATGTGCAACCTTTCTCTCTCTCAGGTTTATTACTGCTACCTGTGGTCAATGAGTGCATGCTTCTCTATTCCTAAATTCATTTTCAATCAACAGATTCAGACAAAAATTGAGGAGCTGGTAGCTGCTGGTCTGGACACTACAGCTCTTGATGATGAAGCCTTCAACATGGAGGCTGCACTGGACAGATGCATTTTGAGGCTTATTGCCAGCTGCTGCAATGGTAAAAGGCTACCGTACAAATTGTCATGGTATAGAAGGGTTGGTTTTTCCAGTGACACTAAAACTTTTTAATCGGATGGATGTTGCAGGTGATAAACTTGTGAGAGCTACTGAGCTTGCTAGATCACTAGTGCTGGAAAAATCAATTAAGGGTGCAATAAAACTTGTCACTGCACTTAAGCTTCCCATTTTGGCAGAAAGGTTCAACAGCATGCTGGAGGTACCTTGCAATTCTTCTCTGATTTGGTCTTTAATTTGGTCTCTTTATGTTATTTTTAAGCTGTGGGTATATCTTTTTTATTTCCTTATTACAGGAAAGGTTGCTGGGTGAAACCATAGGGAATTCATCTGTTCAAAATCCAGTTCCCAAGATTGCTGTTTCAAATCTCGAACTGCCTACTATGGCATCTGCATTGGAAAACCACAATACGTATAGTTCTTCACATGCACCAGAAATTAGTATGGTTTCAGAACCAACAGTTACGGCACCACCAAAGGGAATCTCTCCATCTCACTTCTCAAAGCAAGAGAAAACTGTAGACAAGGCAAAGATTGAAGAGAACATAAAATCCAGCACAAATACCAGCGAGACAAAATCGAAGGAAGTTCATCAGGTGCTGTCCATTCGGCCAGCAAATCCATTTGCAAAGTCATCAAACAACCAGAACCAAGACAAGTCATCTCTGTTAGATTCTATCAGGAAAATGAAGAAAGCTGACAATGACAAAACAGAAGGTACCAAGAAAAGAATAAAGGTGTGAAAGAATACCATTGCAATTTCCACCAGTTCAAAGCAACAGAATCAAACTTTAGAGCATGCGCTATTCTCTTTATTTCTTATTTCTTTGTAACTTATCAGAGCAGAATCTGTTATAGTACAAAATGCAGCACTTCTGCAGCAGGTGCTAGCCAGAACTGACTCTTTCTTGTCATTCCATTTTCTTTATTGCTGTGTCAAAGCAATGTATATGATATACTATCCTGTGAAATAGCTGATGTTCATCTTGAAATGCTCAATAAATGAAATCTTCTTCTGTCTTTGCCCCTTTGATGTGCAGACAGTCTGTTGGTATTAAACCAATGCCCTTTCTTTAATCTCTTAAATGCTCTTGGAACAGAGAGTTCATCAATAATCCTAACTGTTAACTGAGGGATTCAAATGCCTCGATCATTTATCTTTTCTTTCTCTCTCTCTCTCTCTCTCTATATATATATATATATATATATATAGAGAGAGAGAGAGAGAGAGACTAAGGTTCAACTTCGACAGAAGTCCTCACCATTGGAATGATGTCCCTGAACTTGTATTGAAGAAATTGTAGGCTAATCCCAGCTTCTCTTTGGAAATTGTAGAATGTGTCTGTGGACTTGGACAAGTTTAATAAATAAAGACTTGGGGTATCACTTGTGGCCTCGAGAATCTGCCGTGTGGAATGAGTGGGTGAGTCTAGTAGCTACCCATGAGGTGAGGATAATCTCCTCCTTCCACTGTTGCACGTGAATCTTTTCCTCCATAAAGAACATAGATTTTCCTTCCCTCTGAATTTGCGAAATTGCCAATAGTGGCACTAGAGCCAGATTGTTTGGTTCGTCCCACGTATGCAATAGTTGTGTTTTTTCTCTTCTTTTTTCCTTTCCAGAACCACAATGAAGTAGGCATGGGACATCGCTTGCATCTCAATTATCAATGCATTTTTCTTAAAATGTGCATCAATTCTAAGTTTTCTTAAAAGTTCTCCTAATGACATAATAAATGAATATTAATCTACTTTTAACTTATAAAGTATTTTATGCTATGGAATATGTCAAAGATTATCAAACACTATAACATTGGAAATTGAACAAAAGCTTTTTGTCAAATAAAGATATCTGATCGATTTTTAGCCGACCCGATCCGATCTTGGTCTGACCATTGTCAATCTAAAGCCTGATTGATTGGGATGACTAGATCAACAGATCCGGGGCTGGGTTGGCCCCTAGAGTAGTTGATCTAAACTAGCATTGGGACCCTAATGGCTAGTCACCTTCTCCAACAGCTAGTTGGGGGTTGGGATAGCCCCCCATTTGGCCATTCACACTCCCATCCTAACACATTCTCACTCCTCTCTCTCTAACTCTCTTTCGCACTCCCCTTTTTTCTCATTTGTTATCATGTTCAACTTTGGGGGTGGCTCTCTATCGTGATTTGTCCTCAAAGAAGACATTTTGACGGCTTCATCATGGTACAAGAGCCCATTAGATATGATCATTGTCATGTTTTGTACCATGATGAGGCATTAGAGTATCTTTAACAATACCCCATAGCGATTAGATTGACTCCTATGAGGACATTCTAATGACTTGTTATATGATATATTATTATTGTAGATTATTATAGCCTTATAATTTTTTGTATTTCTCTGCTATCCTTCCATATTTGTTCTTGAAGATATCATAAAAGAGTATGAGTTTGTACATTGATAGCACATATAGATGATGAGTTATTTTTGTCAAATGATAATGACATTAGATGCAAATAATTCATCAATTTTGAGTATTGTATATGTACGAATTTATATTGTTTTGTGATGCTTTTATTTTTTAGGGAAGAATAAATATGAAAAACGAGACAAAGGAATGTAAATTTTGAGCATTGAATCTTCAAATTGTCTCAAACATTAAAAGCACCTTTTTTATATATTTTTACAAAAAAATTCATATTTTTTGAATTTGTTTATGTGCCTTTTGAATAAGAAGGGAGGGTTGGACTGAAGCAGCTAGGATCTGATCGGATCAACCAGTCTAATTGGCTTGGGCCAGATCTACTCAAGTTTGATTATTAATCTTGGAAAAAATTAGAATTACTTGCACCTCATAATAAAAAGTTGATCAAAGAAGAAGCATGGGGGTTAACAAGTGACAATTAGGGATGCTCACTATTCCATTCAAACCGAAAAACCAAACTAAATCTATCATATCATTTTGGTCTGGTTCAGATTAAATTTTTTTAAAAAATCACATTTGAGTTGAAACTGAACTGAATTAAAATTTTTGATTTGGTTTGATTTCCTATTTCATAAACTAAACTAACCCGAATAAACTGAACAAGTCTACGGGGGCATAATATAATATGAAATTCTTGGATTTACAAATATAGGTTTATGTAAATTTTTAAAGATGGAAGGATAGTATAGTCTTTTGAGTCTAATAGAGGAAACTTCTTTTTTTTTCTTTTTTGAAACGGAAGATATTAGCATTCCTTCAAAATGTTAGGGAGAATACAAAGGGGAACTTCTCCTAGGTCCCATTGAGGATTACAAGTAAGACTATTAGTGAACAGAGCTAGATGGTGGACTGCTTGGTTCGCAGTATGAATTGAACTTTGATTCTAGAGTAGTTGTTCAGCATCCTCTGGCAGGAGTTGATAATACCTCTAATGATCCATGGAGGTTTGGGATCACGATTTCGGAATGCTTCTACAATTAGCTTGGCGTCTCCCTCAACAATGATAGACCTGTTCGAGTTCTTTGCTAATTTGATTCCAGCTCTGAATGCCAATGCTTCATGGGAAACTTGAGTTAAGTAGAAAAATTGATGTGAAAGAGGTCATGATAGTTTGTTTATTTGAAGAACAACCCATATGTTTGATTGAGTTCCTTGCCAATTTTGATTCTAGCTCTGAATGCCAGTGCTTCATAGGTAATTTGAGTTAGCTAGAAATAAGTGATCTGAAAGAGGTCATAACAGTTTGTTTATTTGAAGAACACCTCATGTTTATATTGGACCAGCGCATTATAAAGTTCAAACCACGAACCAACCCGAACCAATTCGAATAAGTTTGGTTGGTTTCAAAACTTTGCTGTTTGATTTAACTTTTTTGGACTCATTTTAATTTGGCTTGGTTTGATTTTCAAACCAAAGTGTGAATACCCATAGTGACAATGATTAGTGGTATACGTAGATCAAAAGGAGTAAAACTTAATGATGACTCGAAGAAGAGCGAGGAAGTGGTTTCGATTGAGAGAGAGAGAGAGAGAGGGTCCATTCATTTAAAACTCGAAAGAGTAAGTCCATTTAAATTTCAAGCTTTATGATGGTTAAAAATTTACAACCAAGTAATAAGATGCTTATATACCTTCTTTGTCGTCCGTTTAAAAGTCAAGGTTTTGTTAGGGTGTGTTAGGGATTTTGGAAAAAAAATTATTCCTTGGGAGAATTTTTTTTCTTCTTCTTAGACTAAAAGTTATTCTGAGAAAACATACTTTTTCTTTAGTTAAAGGTTATTAGGAAAAGTCAAATCTTGTTTACATTAATGTTAAATTTCAACCGTTCAGAAAGAGAGTGATCTATGGAGAGAGAGAGAAGTTTGATTTTTTTTCTTGAAAAAGAAAAGTTTCTGACGTCTAGAAGTAGGAAAATTTTTCGAGTAGTTTCTCTAATCACGGAATAAAAAGTTTTAACCGTTTATTTCTTCAAACTCCTAATCCAAGAAAACTAGTTTTCTGAAAAAGTAGACTTTCCCATCATATTTTCCCCAACCTGTAACCCAAGTAGGTCCATTTAGGGCGCGTTCGTTCCTATTTGGAAGAAGAACATGCCGATTTAGTAAACTAGGTAACTCTTTCCAACCGCTTCGCTTCTGGGGTAAGTGCTTGGGGACAACATATCTCCATTTGATAAGGCTTCTAAACAAAGCAGAGCTGTCTCCTTAAACTCGTCTCTGCGAGGGATATTGGTAGGGGTGTTCACGGATCGGTTCGATTTGATTTAAAAGAAAAGAATTTCAACTCGAACCAAACTGATTCAATTTTAGAAATTGAACCGAACCAAACCAAAAAACTTCAATTTAATTCGATTTGGTTCGGTTTAAACTTATCTGTGCACAAATCATGCACCCAGATTTTTATTGGGCCATGCACAGCTACAGCCCGCCCAGACAAATTCCTATTGGGCCCCCCACGTCCAACATTCCTAAATGGGCCTTCACAGTTAAGATGCCTGCCCACCCGACCAATTTATAGAACTTTATGAGAGTGGACTTTAGAGAATCCCCAGTACAGGACTAAATGGAGGACGCCAATAACGCACGAGCCCAGTGTTGGCAGCCTTTGCATTGAAGGGGCAGCCTTTAGTCCTGTACCGGAAACAAAATCTTTTCTCTTTACTTAATATTACGTCGCAAACATGCAGTGTTGATAAACGTGTTGGTTTGTGGGTACTGTAGGAGTGGGTAGTGTTTTAATTGATGTGTGGATTATTTGGATGGTTTACAGTGCAAATTCGGTTTTGTCGGGTCGGTTTGGTTTTCACGAGTTGAAGGAGGAAGCAATTCGAACCAAACCGAGTCAACTGGAGAAGTTGAGAAACGTGAAAAAAGTAGGGGCATCTTCAGGTTTTCTGCAGCCATGGGTGGTCAGGGGAGACAGATTTCTCTGATATCCTTCTTTCCCTATATTGGAAAAAGCGGAAAAGACCCATCTATGAAGTCTAACAGTCACTATACCGCAATACCCACCACAATACACTAACAAATAGGTATAACCGCCAATACTTATGCCACTTTGATTGGAGAATAGGAGAAGAATAAAGACAAATAAGGAGAGAATAAGTTTAGTTTAATTTTGACAAGAGAAATGACTTATATCGATGCAGAATAGTTTATTCGGAGAATAAGTCATTCCACTCTAGACCTAAGAATTGCTTATTCCTTTTATTCCGTCAGCAGACCTCACGAAACTATCAAACCGAAACACCTTATTTTAGTATATGCTATACCGTTTGTAGGTCCTACTTAATAACTCATTCTCTAAACAAAGTGAGGCATTTGTTTTCAGAGAGATTCTACACAATACATGAGTGCTAGGGGTGTATACAAATATTCTAGTTTCTAGGGGTATATATACAGAGCCCATAAATTTAACAACGAATTGTTCTCGTTCTCCTTAGCGCGCCATCTTGGTCGCCTGCTAACGTTACAGCCATGGTCGCCGCAAGCGGCGGATCCCAGCGCCGGCACCACCCAGAAGTGAGATAAAAGGCATGTTGGCCCGTCCCCCATGGCGCACGCTCCCGCTTCTCTTCCTCCTCCGCAGGCTCTTCTCCACCGCCGCGGCCACCACAAAGCTCTCATCTTTCTCCCCCGCCTCCTCCACCAGACCTACTCCGAGGAAGACCTTCTCCCACATCTTCCAGGAATGCGCGACCCAGAGGGACCTGGCCACCGGCATGGCAGCTCACGCCCGTGTGATCATTTCCGGCTTCTCTCCCACCGTATTCGTCGTCAACTGTTTGATGCATGTGTATGTGAGATGCTGGCGGCTAGACATCGCCTGCAAGTTGTTCGATCATTTGACTCTGAGAGACACAGTGTCGTGGAATGTCATGATAGCTGGATATGTACAGAAAGGTTTGGTGGGTGACGCGAGGGAGCTTTTTGATATGATGCCCTTTAGAGATGTGATCTCATGGAACTCGCTCATCTCGGGTTATTCGCAAGAGGGAAATCATGGGGAGGCTATCGGGCTCTTCCTGCGGATGAGGCGGGATGATGTGGGCGTAGACCACACCACGTGCGCGGTTGTTCTCAAGTCGTGTTCAGGCTTGGAGGACTGCATGCTGGGGAGACAGGTCCATGGGTTTGCCGTAAGGATGGGGTTGGACACCGATGTTATGACGGGTAGTGCTCTTGTTGACATGTATGCTAAATGTGGATACTTGGAAGACTCGCTGTGCTTCTTTCGTGGAATGCCACAGAGGAACTTGGTTTCATGGAGTGCAGCAATTGCTGGTTGTGTTCACAATGAATGGCTTATAAATGGTCTTGGTATGTTCAGAGAGATGCTGCAAGCAGGTGTGCAGTCGAGTCAGCCTACTTATGCAAGTGTCTTTAGATCATGTGCAGGATTGCTGGAGATAAACTTGGGTAGACAGGTCCATGCTCATGCATTGAAAAGCAATTTTAGTTGCGATACTGTAGTGGGTACGGCTATCTTGGATATGTATGCTAAATGTAATAGCTTAGAAGAAGCTAAAAGGGCATTTTGGCTGTTACCACAACATAGCTTGCCCTCATGGAATGCTATGATCATTGGTCATGCTCAAAATTGTCAGTGTCTTCAAGGCTTGGAGCTGTTTCAGCTTATGAATAGGTCTGGTGTGAGAGTGGACGAGGTCAGTTTATCTGGTGTTTTAAGAGCATGTGCAGGTGTTGAGAGGTACACTGATGGCCTGCAGGTCCATACCTTAGCTATTAAAAGTGGTCTCGATTCAGACATCTGTGTTGCGAATGCTATCTTGGATATGCATGGAAAATGTGGTGGTCTGGTTGAAGCATATAGCATTTTTGACCAAATGTACAGAAAGGATGAAATCTCTTGGAATGCTATAATTGCAGCTTTTGAGCAAAATGGCAAGTATGATGAAACATTGTTACATTTTGATCTGATGCTTTGGCATGGGATGGAACCTGATGAGTTCACTTATGGAAGTGTTCTTAAAGCCTGTGCCAGTTTGCTATCCCTGGATTGTGGGATAAGGATCCATGATAGAATCATCAAATCAGGATTGGGTTTGGATTCATTTGTTGGCAGTGCACTTGTTGATATGTATTGCAAATGTGGACCCCTTGAAGAAGCACTGAAACTTCATGACAGAATAGAAGAACAAACCAATGTTTCGTGGAATGCTGTCATATCAGGGTTCTCATTACAAAGGAAGAGTGAGGAGGCACTAAGTTTATTCTCCAAGATGTTAGACATGGGACTGAAGCCTGATAACTTCACGTATGCAACAGTTTTTGATATTTGTGCAAATCTAGCAATTGTTGGTCTTGGGAAGCAAATCCATGCACAGATCATTAAACAACAGTTGGAGAGAGATGTCTTCATCTCTAGCACTGTTGTTGACATGTACTCAAAATGTGGAAGCATGCAAGATTCCTTACGAATGTTTGAGGATATGCATGAACGTGATGTTGTGTCTTGGAATGCCATGATTTCTGGCTATGCACAACATGGCCAGGGGGATGAAGCCCTTAGGATTTTTGAAAATATGAAAACAGAGAATGTTAGTCCAAATCATGCAACATTTGTTGCAGTTCTTCGGGCATGTGCGCATATTGGTTTGATCAATGAGGGAATATGGCACTTCCGTTCAATGCTTCAACACTACGAACTAGATCCACAACTGGAGCATTATTCATGCATGGTAGATATAGTTGGACGGTCTGGGCGTGTCCATGATGCAATGAAGCTGATCCATGACATGCCCTGTGAACCTGATGCTATTATATGGAGGACTCTACTTAATGTCTGCAAGACCCATAGAAATGTGGAGATAGCAGAAATTGCTGCCCATTCTGTTTTACAGTTTGATCCTGATGACTCTGCTGTCTACATTCTCCTATCAAATGTCTATGCTGAAGCAGGCAGATGGGGAGAAGTTTCAAAGATGCGGCAGACAATGTGGCAGAATAGGGTGAAGAAGGAACCGGGTTGTAGCTGGATTGAAGTGGAGGGCATGGTGAATGCATTTCTTGTTGGAGATAAGGCTCACCCCAGATGTGGAGACATATATGAGATTCTTGATGGGCTTATTAGTGAGATGAAAATAGCTGGATATGTACCTAATATAGATCTCATCCTGGTTGATGAAGAAGAGCTAGACTATAATCAAGAAAAAGTTAGTATATGCAACAGTTAAAGGGATACTTGATGAGAAGGAAAAAGAAATCTCCCTCATCCTACCCTATTCAGTGAAATCTGATCTTAAGGATAACTTCCTGATAAATGAATATCCATAAGTGCAAAGGCATTTAAAGTCCCCAAAAACGGTTGCTGATGCCCCTTTGGATGCCCCTGATGGAGTTGGAGACAGCAACTTTTGAATACATATGTACTTTCTAACCTTGTGTTTGAAGTACAGGGGAACATTGATTGCAGCTTTTCTCCAAAAGGAAATTATGCACTTTCAAGAAATTCCAAAATATACGGAATTGTACAGCGTGAAGTTTTATAAGTGGGAAGGGAAGCAGAGGATTATGAATAATCCTTGAAGTGACATTTGTGTGTGCTGCTGGCAAATCAATTAGAGTAAACTAAGCATCAAAGTACTTTTAGTGTCTGGAGGCTAATGAATCTGTAAGTCTTCTTTCTCATTATGTTGCTAGTTGCTTAAAGTATATGTCAATGTAGCAATCTTGTGCAGATCATTTCTGTCATAGAAGTAATACAGAATAGTAGTATTATTGTTGACCAAAATGGTTGAAAGACCAGTATTTCTGGTAGCTTAGATGATGCTCGCAAAGATAGTCATGGGAAGTTAGCATTGTTAGACAAAAGGTTAGGAAAACATTGTGTAGATGATTAAATCTAGATGAAGATGGTGTATGAAAGGCAATTTACTTCATCATATCAAATCATGTGAAAGATCCAGTAAATCCAAGGACAACTTTTGATGCAAAGAATATCTTGGTAGTTAACAAAATTTCAGAAGATGAAATTGTTGGATGTCATTCTTCCATGGCCTACACTTATGAATCTGTACAAGTCATCTCATTTGTAGAGGGAATTGCGGCAATACTTGGGTAGGTATGCTTGGAATAAATGCAAAGAGAGGGCATAACATGGTAGAAATGCTAAACTTCATGTCTACATTCTACGGGGTGGGGGGTGGTGGTGGTTGGGGGAGATATCTAAGTTACAGGAACTCTAGATCTCATCTATTTTCATTTTCAAGTTATGTAGTCCCATATGTCTAACATACAAACATATTGCTTGTGCTATTGAGTGTGGGAATACATTTTGGTCTTAATGATTGCTCCACCTGTCCCACCTTCAGTAACAAAGTGTTAACTAAGCTGGCCAGATGATTGCACATTTGCATTATGTTCTGAGTTGCATTGCTAGCTTACTTTTTAGTTGCATTGTAGCTTACTTTGTAGTGTTGTCTTCTCTTTTTTTTCTCTAAATAGATGTACACAGCTGATCTCAAATATATTATTACTGATGAATACTTTAAAATCTTCTGTTTTTCTTTATTTGACTGATTTCTGCATGACGGCCGTGACGGCCGCTTTGAGAATATATTATAGAGTAATGTTTTCTTTCCTTCCATTGTTGCCCACATGATTTTCATATCTTTTGACTCTCTTGACTATTCTCTTTGCTTCTTGTTCACATATCTCTGTAGGATTTTGCCTATGGCTGCGAGTTTTGGGTGGGTGAAGACGAAGGTGCATATCTCGTACCCCATTTGACTACAAGAATCCTCATTTTGCACGCTTGCGAGGCTCTCACATGCGGTATGCCGGAGCTGTCCTAATGAGTTCCCGTGTCTTGCCTTATGTGTTCGCGGTTATTGAGAGAAGTTAACCGCCGTCTCGTATATACCAAGCGACACATCGCTTCGGCTTGCTATATGCATATGCTCCATCCGAGCTTATCTGGGTCCCGATGACCCTCAATTTTGGTACTTAGACACCTCAAGATACGCCTAGGAAGTATTGTTTTCATAATTTTTCGACTCTCCGGATGTATTTGAAAACGTTCAACCCCTTTGGTGAGGACACCTGCGCGCGGATCCGGTTCGACCTGACCCGCGTTTACAGACGGAGGAGGACGTCAGTGGCGATTCCGACGTCTTTGTGGCTCAACGATGGCCTATTTGATGATTCATGGTGTTTACATGCTTGAGGAGCATATGGATCTTATGTACAGCCCATTATGAGGCGTTATGAGGCCCCCTTATTTGTTTTTAATTTTTCTGCATTTATCTACACGAATTTCATGTATTTATCAAGAGTCAGGGTCATTGTAGTCTTTTGATTCATTAGGGCATCATTAGCGTTTTCTTCTATTTAAAGCACTGTAGCCTCTCAAAGGAGACATTGATTGATTGAGAAAGAAAAGAAAATTTCGCAGCCGCTTTGTGCATGTGCGACTAGGGCGTGGAGCCCCCTCCCCTTCCTTTGTCTTCTTCCTCATCTCTCTCTCCCTTCCTCCCTGTTTTCTCTCTCTCGCGTGGGTCGGCGAACGAAGAATCCGCCTCCATTGAAGCCCTCCCAAGCGGCCCCCACGAAGACGCATCCCCCTTGGGCATCGTCACCCGTGCCTGGGGTGAAGCCTCCCAGCGCATCATGCGCTTTCCCGCCGGCGCTTGGGCCACGTGTCGCCCCGCCCCTGCGTTTGTAGCCGCGGCCTCGTCACTCGCTCCGCCTCTCTCCCGCCTGTTTTCTCTTCTACGCGGGCCCCCCCGAGCGAACTCCACGCGGCATTCGGGTGGACTTTGAGCCGCCTTTCCCCCACCGCTCAAACCTACACGCGAAAACACCTCGCACCACTGGTACTACGCGGCGAACCCACGACTTTCGCGCCGTTGGGCCTCGTCGCCCGTGCCCCCCCATGGGTTGGGGCGCCCGCCTAGCCGCGGCTTCAGCGCTGCACCATCCGTCCCACTCGCTGTTGCCGCACCCGAGGCGCTCCATCGTGGCCTGCGTGCCCCACGCCCTGACAAAGCTTGGCCATTGTCCTTCGTCGTTTGTGCTCCTGCACGAACAGTCAATGCCGCCCTTCCCCAACTCGGCCACGCTCGTGCGATACCCGCCTAGCCGCCGTATCTGTGGGCCGCTCAAACGTCACAAGGTGCTGGTCCGCTCGGCCTTGTGTTAGCCGGGACACTGCGCTCTGCACCCCCGTGCCTGATCCGTTCCAGCTCCCGCATGAGGTACAGGGAAGGTCCCAGTCGACCTGCGAGAACCAGGCAATCCCCTGTAGTTGAGCAGGGGTCGACAAGGACCTACTGGGCAATTCGTGGATCCTTCCTCACGTGGCATAACCCCACTCGACGGTGGATCAGTTAGTATTGATTCGGTCCCTCCCTACGTCAATCTGTCGTTTATTATGTGATTGTGTTTGCTCCTGTGCTCGAGTATTATGATTCCTAGCTACTTATTTAATTATCGTTGTCGGATTGCGAGTTTGAGTGGTCCGTCCCGTAGCACTATTTGAGCACAATTGATTGCATTGTTGTTGCCCTAGTTATTTGGCAGTTCTCACTACCAACGGTCCTATTTATTTTATTACTGTGAGCGGACGATTTCCCGAGCTTACGTGCAACTGCATTACGTAGTTACTCTCATGGAAACGTAGAAGTTGATGATTAGTGGCTATTTTCTTGTGGCAGTCATGTTGATCTCGATTCGTGACATGGGTTCGGAGTCGTTTCGGTAGTCGTCCCGCATCACCCTTTGATTATGGGAATCCTGTTGGCCTTCATGACTTGAAGGTTTTCCGAGAGTTGATGTCGCTCGAATCTTTCGACGTTTATTCGAATTATGGGGTATCTCTTGGCTTTCATGACATGGAGACTCCTTAAGAATATACGAACGAGTCGTTTGATTCTTCCGGCATTTGTTCTATCTTGGGGTATCAGTACTTTATCTCGGCATTTTCAGGAGCTCCACACGAAGTGTTCTGGACTGACCTAATATCTGGTGTATAGCAATTTGACTTTGTCATATAACTTTATTAGGACTTGGTCGACTTTTGTATTTCGAGACTTTTATTGCAGCTCTCTGGTGCTGATTTTCTCTCTCTATCTTCTTGCAGCTTGCTGTCTTTGTCCTCATGGCCCGTACGGGAGTTCCTCCCATGGCGGGACACAGAGAGGACGATATTCCAGTCTAGCCAATTGTCGAGTAACCTTTCGCCAAAGCAGGCCGAGATTGAAACTATCGAGGTAACTAATGCAGCTCGGGTTGCAGAGACTCCTGCGCTCCAATATCAGAAGGATATTGTCCTTTCTAGTATCGCGGACGAGGAACCGCAGATTGCCGCTCTGCATCTGCAGGCACATTCTTGAAGCTTTGTTGGAGGGAGAACTCTTATTTTGTGGCAACCATCGATCATCGCTTCGACTAGCACTTCGGAAATGGAGCCGAATTTCTTCAAAGGCTTGAAGTTTTCCATTTGCTAGTAGACGGTCTATCACAGTCTCTGGCGGGACATAGTTCTTCCTTAGGCTAGAGTTGATCTGATATTTCTCTATTGTAGTTTTTATTGCCTCCCCTTTTGTCGAAGAACTTGAGCTACTCCGTGAGTTTGTCTCGAGCTCTGCCATTGCTTCAGTATATTACAAATGTTCTTATGAAGATCAATGCTAAGTTTGAGTGGTATGAACTCTTTGTTATATGTTACATATATCTTTTTTTTTTTTATAATTAATACCAGCGTCTTTTCAGATTTTTGCTAGTATTAGCCCCCTCTTATTTTTTGTCTGTGCGTCCTTGCGGATTTTCACACAGCGGGGTTACCCGATTTTGCCTAAAGTGCCATTTCGAATTTTCACCATAACTGGGTGTAAGACTTTTTTACCCTTAACCGATCCTTCTGAAGGCAGGATCAATTAAGTCCGTCGGGGCACCTCGTTTTTAAACCTCATTTTTTTTCTTTTTTTTTTTGTTCGATAGGGAATTATGGTTTCCCTGAGGGTCGGAATGATTAAGTAGTGGAATTTTGGTGGGACTTGTGTGTTTTTTGCCTACTTTAGGAAAAAGGTTCCAAGCAATCATGGAATTTGTGTTTGCGGTAGCTCATGGGGGACAAAAATTTTGGGATATCTTGGCTCTCGGGGCCGATAGGAGTCTACTTTGTGGTAGGGAAATAGAGGCTCCTCTGAAGGCCGATAAGAAAATTCTGGTGGTAGGTGGGGGATTGAGGCTTTCCAAAGACTGATAAGGAATTTTTTGGTAGGGAATTGAGGCTTCTTTGAAAACCGATAAAGAATTTTCTGACAGGGAACTAAGGCTTCCTTAGGAACCGATAAGGAATTATCTAGTAGGGAACTGAGGCTTCCCTGAGAATCAATAAGGAATTATCTGGTAGGGAACTGAGGCATCCCTAGGAACCGATAAGGAAGTATCTGGTAGGGAACTGAGACTTTCCTGGGAATCGATAAGGTTGTATTTAGTTGGGAACTGAGACTTTCCTAAGAACCGATAAGGAAGTATCTGGTAGGGAACTGAGGCTTCTCTAGGAACCGATAATGAATTTTCTAGTAGGGAACTGAGGTTTTCCTGAGAACTGATAAGGAATTATATGGTAGGGAACTGAGGTTTCCTTGGGAACCGATAAGGAATTGAGGCTTCACTGGGAACCGATAAGGAATTATTTGGTAGAGAACTGAGGTTTTCCTGAGAATCGATAAGGAATTATCTGGTAGGGAACTGAGGTTTCTCTTGGAACCGATAAGGAATTATCTGGTAGGAAACTGAGGCTTCCCTGGGAACCGATAAGGAAGTATCTGGTAGGAAACTGAGGCTTTCCTGGGAATTGATAAGGAAGTATCTGGTAGGGAACTGAGGCTTCTCTGGGAACCGATAAAGAATTATCTGGTAGGAAACTGAGGCTTCCCTGGGAACCGATAAGGAATTATCTAGTAGGGAATTGAGGCTTCCCTGAGAACCGATAAGGAATTATCTTGAGTTTCCGAAAAAATAGGGCTCTAAGTAGCCATGAATTTTGGGATACAACGGCTCCCAGAGACTGAGGATTTTGGGATACTACGCCTCCTGGGGGCTTAAGGATTTTGGGATACTACGCCTCCCGGGGGCTCAAGATAATTTTGGTTGAATTTTAGGATACAACGTCTTCCGGAGGCTCAAAATAATTTTGGTTGAATTTTGGGATATAACGCCTCCCGGAGGCTTAAGATAATTTTGGTCGAATTTTGAGATACAACGCTTCCCGGGCGTGCAAAGTAATTTTGGTTGAATTTTGGGATACAACTCCTTCCAAGGGCACAAGGATTTTGATGTTTCGGTATGAATTGTTGACAGATTTTTCCGGTGGGACCAATAATTTTAGCCAAGAGGGTGAATTGCTCTTCTTGGCCATATCAAGTGAGAAATCGAGATTCCCACTTCCTTATCGAGTCGGGAGGACATCATCGTTGTCGTCTCGGTCGTAGTCCTTGATGGAATAATTTTTGTGCCACTTATCTAATGTAAAGTGACACCAAAGATTTTCTCGTCATTAACGACTTTGATATCATTCCTGGATAAGGATGTGGGAAAATTCAACCCTGCCTGAGACAGACTAAGAGAGTTCTCCCTCCCACTGGGGTATGGTTATACGTGTATGTGCATATTTTTGAACACACTTAGTACGAATGGCTTTTGCGAGTCATACCACAGCGAGTTGCTGGATGATGATGATTTTCTTTTTTTTTTAACTAACATCGGCCTCCTTGCGGGTTTTCACCAAAGTTTGCCCCTTCTTATTTTTGCTTGTGCAACCTCGCATGTTTTCACACAGCAGGGTTTGCTCATTTTTGCCTGAGGCACAATTTCAGATTTTCACCTTAGCCGATTTTTGGAATTTTTCGCCCTTAATTGACCCCTCACAAGAGTGGGACCAATCAAGTCTGTCGGGGCACCTCGTTTTTAAGCTCTTTTTTTTTTTTTTTTTTTTTTTTCTAATACATGTATTGGATCCTATGGCGCTGGGGCCACTTATTGCTGTTGACGCTCGGAGACTTCATGCGTCGAAGCGCAGCACAACTTCATATGACGACCATTTAGTAAAGGAAAGGCCATGTTCCCTTGGACTCAGGTGAGATGCATATGATCTTGTCATTTATGGTGTCCTCCCTAACTTAGAGTTGCATCGAGATCATACTGCAAGATATTGACTGGAATTGTATTTCGAGCTTTTCGAGTATTAGGTCTTCTCCCCAGAATATGCTGGCATCATTTGAAACTGAGAGATAATCCTCTTTTGCCCTTTGCGTATGCTCACGAAGATGTAGCAGCCAGACCTTTAATTGAGCTCACCTCTTTAATTCTTCCTATGGGATTCATCTATCTAAGGAAACACCTTTTGTCGGCTGCCCTAGTTAATATTCTTCCAGCTTCATCAACGATATTTGGAGCCTTTGTAGAGGCGTGACTTCATCTTTGGCTATAGTTGAGGAACTAGCCAAGGCTTCATGTCTCTTCAACTTTCTCTTTTTATTTTTCCTATTGTTCTTTTCTTGTTTCTTCTTCTTTGCCGTCTCTTTGATGAAGCGGGGCTGAGGTTTCACCCTTAGAGGTAGGGCACTCCTGACTATTGTCTTGTTCTTTTTATCTTTTGCCTCTGTCAGTTTGGTCGGCGTTGACCTCTTCTTTTGAATCTTAGTCTATTGCTGTTCTAGCTGGTTGCGGTCGAAAGTTACTTTAGTAGTTTGTTTGACCACTATATATGGCAACATTTGGTATTCACCCATTGTATTCTTTTCTTTTCTTTTAGAGGAATTGTTTTTTGCTGCTTCCTCCAGAGCTCTCTGTTGTTGTCCAAGGGTATATCTTCCCATACTTTTTGCAATTGTTGCTATGGTGTTGATGGTTGCTTTGGGTCGAGTAGTGGGCGGCCTATCCAAGGCTATTCCTTTATATTGATAGCGAGGGACTTCTTTAGGTTGATGCCTGCACATTCCATCAAGTGGAGTTTTTTTTTTTTTTTTGAATTTTTTTTTTGCCTCAAAAAAGATTCTGCAAATTACGTTCACTGTGTAATTGTATGTGGCTGTGGGGGATTCATCAGATACTTTTCCATATTTATATTTCCTTTTTGAATCAACTTTTTCACTTCATCTTTGAACATGAAGCAACGTTCAATTGGATGGGTGATGAAGCGATGGTATGGGTAGTAGTTGGGTATATCTGTCTGATGCATTTCTTCTTCCTTTTTCAGCTTGGGCAGAACAATTACTTTTCTACTCATACATAACTCGAAGAGTTCTTGGGTCTTTTCCTTCGGGAAGGAGTATGGTCTCTTGAGTCTTTTTGTCAGGGATTCAGTGTTTTTAAAGCTTATCCCTGTTTCTACACCGGCAACTTGTTTCCTCCGAGAACCTTGTCTAGCTGCAAAGGTGGCCTCGGGAGTATTGTCATGACTTTCACAACATTTCCATTTTAACACCATTCCCTCTCGGTGTTGGACTTTTGGTGCTTCATTTAAGTTTATGACAAGTTTATCCTTCTTCTTTAAAGGACGAATGCATTCTGGTCCTGACTCTTCACAAGATAAGGGCCTGTTAACTTTGTCCATTGTCAGGACTTCTGTCCACTGTCTCGTAAGGCCTTCCATTACCTGAGTGAGTTCATACTGCATTGTTTTAGCGTCACCATTTCAGTGCTGCCATAACAGACCCCTCTAGAGTGGGGGTTACTGGAGTGTATGATGGAGTTATCTTCTGCTCCAATGAGATTTGTTGGTGGGAGAGCTGTGCCAGACTCATTTGAATCTCCTCTAGTGTTGCCATGATAGATCTTTCTAGAGCGGTGGTCGCTAGAAGGTATGATGGTATCGCCTCTCACTTCGGTGAAGCTTGCCGATGGGAGAGCCGTGATATACTCATCTGAATCTCCTCGAGTGCTGCCACGATAGACCCTTTTGGAGTGGGGGTCGCTGGAGGGTATAATGGTATCACTTCTTACTCCGGAGGGGCATCAATGTTATCGTTTGTAGGTTCTTCTTCTGAGGAGTTTTCATCAATGTGGACGACATTTGCTGCAAATGTCTGTCTGGGCATTCGATGTGGCTGAGGTGGGTCTACCATGTATTTTCCTATCTCTACGGCCCCTTCTCGGATGAGCATTTCAATTTCCCCTTTGCAGATATAGCAATCCCCTATTACATGTCCTAACATGCGTTGGTACATGCAATAGTTGAGTTCATTTATTTTACCAACTTCTGTTGGCCTTTTTGGTTTAGGTAGTATCAAGATATTTATCCGCATGCAGGCATCAAACAACTCTCTTGTATGCTCTCTGGTGAAAGAGTAAGGCATCTTCCTCCTCTCATTGAGGGTGGCATATGATCCCCTTTTATTGGATGTCGAGGCATTTGCATTACTCTTACCCTTTGTGTTTTCTATAGCCAAGGCAAAGTCTAGAACATTGACCTCTTCTGTATCTATACTCTGCTTCTTTGGGACTTTCCCCTCAATGGAGGCAATGGTTGTATGGTCTGCAAAGAATATTTCGACCTTTGTCATAATGTTATTTAGCTGATCAAGGTCCTTAACATTTGCGCCAATCAGCTTTTCACTTATCTCAGGATTTAAGCCCTTTTTGCACAATCGCACTGCATCTTTGTGGGCCGGCGGATTGTCACATTTCATGTAGAGGTTCTGCCATTTTTTGATGTAGTATGTGGCGGGTTTATTCCTGCATTGTTTTAGCGTCACCATTTCAGTGATGGTGACCTTTTGCTCTTACACCTTGAAGCGGTCGATGAACTTTTTCTATATTACCTCCTAGCTGCTGATGGGGTTGGACTTCAACTTTGCATACCATTAGAATGCAGTGCCTGTGAGGGAGGTAGAAAAGAATCTCAGAAAACAGGCCTCATCAGTAGCTAGCTCTCCTAAGTCACTTATATAATGGGCAGTATGTTCTTGGGCCGATCCTTCCTTGTCATACCTGGTGAACTTGGGACACTTCTTGTGATCTGGCGGGAGCTTCTTGAACATATGACGTATTGGGAATGACACTTTGTATAAATCGAATGTGCTTATTATGTCGTCTTGTTCTGCCATTTTAGCTTCAACAATTTGTTCGATAAGATGCTTCTGCAATGCTGTAGCATCATCCACAGAAATATAAGATTGCTGAGCATCATGATTGGGCTTCTCAACCTGATCTTCTTGTATCTCATCAGAGTTGAAGTTGACGTCTACAGCTTGCGGTCTTACCACTACTGGCATAGGTACTGCCCTTAGAGGTGGTGCATTTATTGGGAGGACTTGAGCTATCCTTTGCTACTCCTCCATCTTTTGTATTAGGCCATAGAGCAAGACCCTGAGTTGTTGACTTTCTTGTCTCATCTCCTCTATGGTCTGAGGCTGTATTTGATGTTGGAGTTGTTCTAGAGCGGCCTCGATACTTGGGGCATTTGCCCGCCTTCATTAGCTCCTCCGATAGCATTACCACTGCTAATTTGGGGTGGCTCTGCCCCGTGGCTTCCTCGATTTAGCAGGCGCATAGTCTGCTCCATTTGATGGGTTATGGGTCCGCCCTGTTGCATCAGATTGGCGATATCATTTGGGTCTTCCGACAAAGAAAGTTGCCAGTTGGTGGTGCTGGAGGTGTAGCATGTGTAGACCCGTATGCCATTCTCTATTATTCTAACAATTTTCTTCTTCTTTTGAGTCGATCGGACAAATGCGCCCAATCGCTCGAAAATAGATGTCCGCTGCCGGACTTGCTCCTGTGCCTTATACGCACCTTTCCTCTTTTGACCTTGTGGAGAACGAGGCCGAGTAACTGAGTTAGTTGTCTGTCCCTTAGGCTCTGCGAATTGTTGAGGCTGTTGTTTTGCTAAGGTGACCCTGACGAATTTTACGAGCTTCATCTTTGGTTATCCACATTTTCTTTATACAGAGGCAACTATCTTCCGTTGGATTGCCCCCAATCCGAGGCATAGATTTGCCCACATTCTGAGGCATAGATTTTCCCCCATTCCGAGGCATGGCTGTTTTGAATTTATATTGTTGCTCTTGCTGGACATGACCCCTTTGTGTCATTTTCTTCTTTTTGAACGTTGCTCTATCTTGGCAAACCTTCGGTAGAATCCCGAATCGATTCTGGACAAGAACCGTTGGAATATGATGGATCTTGGGAATGATGGGTTGCCCGCTATCCAGATGAATGTGCAGGTTCCCCACTAATATGATTTTTCCCGTCCTGGACGAGGTTGCGGTTGGAACCTTTTGCTTTTGCCTCCTGCTGGAAGGGGAGGCTGGGGAGATGCTGATAGTATTGACGGCGAGCACTCGCCTAGGTTGGCCATCATTGTTGCTTCTTCTGGCGCGGGAAGCGCGTCTCTTCTTCTTCTTTTCCGGAGTAGGCTCTGGAGCCAGGATAACCTCCAGAAACTATGACGATCCAATCACCGCGAGGAAATCTCCGAAGCATGTTGGTGTGGTTGAATATCCACACCGTGCGTGGGTTGCCACCACAAGTAGGCCATACGTAATCGTTGCCGCCATTGTCGTCTTTTGAGTAGAAACTCGATCACCTTATAAGACACGACAAAGTTAGTAGTAGAGTTGTGGTGAGGGCATCACCGAACGGAAAGATGAATGGAAAGAGAGGTCCCACCGGACGTGCCATATGTTTGGAAACTAGCCTAGATCTCTCCTATCGTATTTTTTATATTTTATTTTATTTGGCTTATCTAGAGAAATATAAGTTGGTTTATTTCTTTTGTTTCTTGGACTATGAGAGCTTGGGATTAGCCTTCAAAGAGTCTGAGACTTCGGATCAGGCGAAGATCCGAGTATATGACTTCTCTTCATTGACCTCGGTCAGTGTTAATTATGTCGAGCAACCATTCAAAAACTCTTGATTAACCGTCCGTTGATGCCCTTGTAACATACAACACTACTAATATACAACCCTTGATTTAACAAAACAAATAATGAAGAGCTAGTCTGCCGGTTCTATGGACAAGGAAATAACCAAGTACTGTAAAGCTTTTTTGACTGTTACACCTTTTTATGAAATTAATTTTTTAAATATTAATCTTCCGTTGATGCCCTTGTAACATACAACACTACTACTATACAACCCTTGATTTAACAAAACAAATAATGAAGAGCTAGTCTGCCAGTTCTATGGACAAGGAAATAACCAAGTACTGTAAAGCTTTTTTGACTGTTACACCTTTTTATGAAATTAATTTTTTAAATATTAATCTTCACATTTGTCATGAGATTGTTTAACTCAAGGTAGAATAATTGGTTAATCAATGACAAACCAGGAAGAGTATGTCAATATGATAAAAAAGTCCTGAGTTCTCTGACTCTGCGTCAGTTCTTCCATCGAACTTTCCTTTTTCCTTTTTTTTTGATTTTTTGCATGGGTTTTTCTCAGTTCCAATGTGCATAAGAATGCAAAGCAGATGATGTGTTAGAGAACTGATCCAACAATCAGGATATGACGGTATGATCAAAAAGCCTTCAAGGCTCTCTGACTGCCTTGTGCTCACACAGACTATTCGTTCATTTCTTTTCTAAAATTTTACGTGGTAATTTATTTAAGTGCTAGCAAATATTCTTTTTTAAGTTCTTGATTTTTTTTCTTATTTTACCTGTTACTTTCTTGTTGATTATTGAATCTCTTTTATATTCTTTGGAATATTAACAATTTGTACTTTATTTTTTTCTAAGATCATGTCAGGTTCTTTAGCACTTTTTTTGTTAAAACTCTTTCTTTTTCCAATAATCTATGTAAACTCACCATGATTTCTAGTGTTTCATTTGTCATTAAACTTGTTCTGATTTGCATTCCATTGTATGATGCATCGCCTCTTTGATTGAGATATTACTGGAGAAATTTTTTAGAAAGCAAGGTGATGCATGAAGTGGTCTTAAGTTCCTGTGGACATGCATTGGTCTTCAACGTTCTCTGATTGCCTTAACCATTTCTTTTGTCATACAGCACAGAACAATGGTTACATACTGGTGTCATTCAAGGTGTCATACACACACACACACACCCCCTAGGGCTCATCTAACTTAGATTTGTTCCCATCCCCGGGGCTTCAATTTTTACCATCCGATCTTGACGATCAATCTTAGCCGTCCAATCAGATAGGTATAATAAACCAATGTCTAAAAATGGTGAAAAAATCGTCAAAAAATAGAACATTCGTCAGATTAACCCTTAGGGTTGATCCCACCCTGTGGGGTTTTAGTTTTAATCTCCAAACAACGACCCATTTTATTGGACAGTTATGATTAAGTTTTTCGATCCAATGGTGAAAATTAAATTTCAAGGTGTTGAAACCAACATAGATGGGGATATTTGAATATTTTAGAATTTTTGATGATTTTTATTTATTTTTTAAGATGAGAAGTGGGAGTTTTGAGGGGCTCATTGTAGCTAGCTCCGCACACACACACACCATTCGATACCATAACATAACATAAAGTAACATAACATAACGTAACATATATGTATGTGTATATATAGGAAATGATTACAATTCAGTGCAACAGTGGCAATGGTGGCACTGGACCAACCACCAGGGGGCAAAATCTCCCTTGTCTCCATGTTAAAAAAAAAAAATTCATCAAAAAAATTTAAATATTCAATTACCCCTCTAGGGTTATTTTCATTCCTTGATATTTAAATTTCACCATCCAATTGTGAAACTCAACCATAGCCTTCGATTCGGTTTACACAAGAATATTTTAAAAAAAATAAAAAAAATGCGTCAATTAGCCCCTATGGTTGTTCCCATCCCTTGGGGTTTTAGTGTTCATCACCGATTAAAGGGTTTAAACCCCAAAAGTTGGAATGGTGTCAGTGGAGACAGGTCTCTCTCTCCAATCTCTGCTTTTCTCTTCCCCTAGTATATCCTGTCTTCGCTCTCTCCTCGTCTGAGAAAGGGAGGTTGGCGGGGATAGGCTTGCAACTTGCAATATCTCCCTCACTATGCAAGATGAAGGCAGGTTTCTTTCATCCCATCACATGTTGGCTGGATGCTTGCAAACATGGCTGGCAGTGGTCTTTAGTCCCATATCAGAAGTTTTCTCCTATCTAGCTTACAAATTAGCACCCCACTGTGGCCCTGCCTTTACCCTTTGTCCAGCTATCCCACAAAGGTGTTTCGACCTGGTTCGCTTGAGTCTTAACTCAGCAAGCCAAACTCGTGCTGAGCTCGACCTCGAACTTTTCCCGTTCAAGTCAAGCTCGACCTGTCTTTTGGGCTTGATAGGAGGCTTGGGCTCGGTTTGAGCTTGAAAAGTTTCTCTCAAGCCGCACCTGAGCTTGTTAAAGCTTGCTCAGCTTGGCTTGTTGCCACCTCTACTTAGTCCCACTGAACAGCCGGCCCACCCTGCCTGTCCATGCAGGCCAGCGCCCTAGTGGGCGGGGGGGAGGGGATTCCTGGCTGGCTGTGGGACTTTGGTCCCATATTGGAATTTTTTATTTTTTATTTATTTGTTTTCCCACTCATATACTTCACGCAGATGTAAAAGCTAAAATCTGCACTTGTATTGCTTGAACATGCGCCACTGAGCCGAGCTTCATAGAACATGGGCTTGCCTCATTTATTCAAATGAGCTTTTTATTAAACTCGAGCTTAGCTTGTTTGCTTAGATGAGCCAAGCTGAGTCGAGCTCAACTTGAGCTGAGCTCGAGCGGCTCACAAGTGGCTCAGCTCATTGCCAGCCCTTCCCTAAGGCATGTGAGTGCTTGGACAAATTGGCTTTTCCTGCATTTATCCTATGATTATGTAATCAGCCAACTACATTTCTTGTTTACCTCTTAATAGGGGAGGTATTTTAAGCCTTGTGGTCAACTTGATTTGTTTTTTATTGAAAGTTGTTTATATTTATGGATAGTCTTTTAACATGCTCTAATAGTGGATACTCTTATTAAAACATCCCCTCATATTTCACAAATGCTGTTAATCAGTTTCATTGGTGTCAGTATTTACACTTTCATTGGTTAGCAAATGGTTTTGGGAGTTACACATCATGACTGATTCTGAATTTTTTATTTTGGACTTGGTGCTCTCAGTTGATGATGTGTATTAATATTCAACCTTGATTTTTTTAATTGAATGTATGTTTGACTTCTGAAAGTCAATATGTTGGTCCCACTGGTGTAACTACCTCAATTATTTTTTTAATTGAATGATTTGTTTGACTTCTGAAAGTCAATATGTTGGTACTTGGTCCCACTGGTGTAACTACCTCAATTATTTTTTTAATTGAATGATTTGTTTGACTTCTGAAAGTCAATATGTTGGTCCTAACTACCCCAATTACATTCTGCAGATGCATATTTTATCTCTCAGTGGGCCAGTCATCACAGCAGCAAGTTTCAAGGATGAACCAGCTGTTCTAACTGATGTTTCAGCATGTCTTCCCTTGGAAGACAAGGTATTAAAGATAACTTGGTTTAGAAGTTCTCATTTCTTACACTACATGTTTACCTTATGAAAGTTCTCTTGGTTATTGTTCACGTGATGCAAGTATTGGGACATATTACCAATTGCTGCACAGGACAGATGCATTTCGAGGCATATTGCCAACTGCTGCAATGGGAAAAGACCATCATACAAGTCACCATGGTACAGAAAGGTTGGTTTTTCCAATCTATTAAAACTGTGGATGGATGTTTCAGGCGATAAGTTTGAGTTCTAAATTTGCTAGATCACTAAAAATGGGCAGCCCATTTCTATGAGGCTCCGACCACCGCAGGGTCTGGGAAGGGTCAATTGTATGTAGTCCTACCATTGCTTCTTGCTGTTTCCATGCTTGAACTCGTGAACTCCAAGTCACAATGGAGCAACCTTATAGTTGCACGAAGGCTCCCCTCAAAATTTGTGAGATCACTCTTGTGGAAAAAATCAGTTGAGGGCACAATAAACTTTGTTCTTGCATTTGAGCTTCCCATTTTGGCAGAGAGTCAACTTGCATACAGGAGGTAACTTGCATTGCAACTCCTCCCTGGTTAATTTGGTTATTGTTTTGTTCCTAAGCTGTGTCTATCTTTATGTTTTTCTTGTGGCAGGAAATATTGCTGTGTGAAACCATAGGAATTTCATCAGTTCAGATTCAGTCTACAGCCATTCAAATCTGTCACTGCTTCCTACATCATCTGCCTTCGAGAACCATGGCATGCGCAGTGCTTCATATGCACCAGAAAATAGAACTCTCAGAACCAACAGTTGTAATACCACCAAAGGGGGTATCTCCGCCCCACCTTTCAAGAAGAGAAAACAGAAGATAAGGCAGAGATGGGAAAAAAGCTGAAATCTATCCTGCTCACCAGTGAGAAGAAACTGAAAGAAGTTCCCTAGTTGCATTCCATTCAGCCAGCAAATCCTTTTGCAAAGGCATCAAACAATCAGCAGAAAACATCTTTGTTAGATTATGTCGGGAAACTGAAGAAAGCTGATAATGAGAGAACCCAAGGCACCGACAATGGAATAAAAGTGTGAATTAGTACCATTGTAGGTGCGAAATGGTAACTTTCAAGCATGCGCCATTCTATTTACTTTGACATTCTTGCTGTATCAAAGTAACGTGTATGATTTGTATCCTGTGTAATAGTTGTGTTCATACGTTGAATTTCTCAATAAAAGAAATCTTATTTCACTTTTGGGCCTTCAGTGTGTAGGCAGTCTGTTGGTAACATGTGGAAGCTGATGCCCTTTGAGCAATGATATTATAAATTTATAACACACTTTTTGCTGCCTTTTTGACCATATACCGAGAGTTCATTAATCAAACAACCAGATGGCTCTTGCAAGAGGGACTTATGAGGAACAGTTTGTACAAGGAATACTTTAATAAGAGTTTTCTGATAAAATTATAGCAGGACTCTCAGTGTAGTTAGGGGTGGCATGAAGTATGGTACAATAGCTCATGCCTCTTTGGCAACTGGAAAGTTTGAAAGGATCCTACATCAGGTAGCTCATCAGTAATCCATTACTGATATCACAGATCTTCCTGCCTGCGCAAGGAAAACTGGAATATTACTGGAGTGGGAATCTCACGGGAAATCTCCTAAAGAGCATGATCCAATAAGGAAACGGTAGAACTGGTTCAGGCATCTTGACGAATATTATATACCATCCATATATATATATATGTGGAAACTTAGACAGCAAAATAGCACTCAAGACGCTTGCAAATGTTCCTTACCATTTGTACTATGGTTCCCCTGCTTACACTGAGGAAAGCAAAGGCTAATGCCAAGTTCTTACTGTGGTGAAACAATCAACTTTCTTTCACGTCCTCCAATTACCGATAACACTTGTTCAGAGCTCGGTTGTAGTGCTGCAGCCACGGTTCTCTCCCATCTCAATCAGCACTGCAGAGATTTCTTTCAGCATGAGATGATATATTTGCATCGTCGAACATGTGAATCGAACCATTTGTTTGAATGGGCCTGCCCCAGTCACAAGGCTTAGCAGACCTGGTTCAGATCCAATAAGAGTCATGGGTAAATGGGTCGGGTCTTGGGCCTACTTATTTATTTGATGTTAAAAGATAAATGGGTCTGATATAGAATTTATTTATCTTCAATCTCTAGTGCCCTATAATTGGGTTTGATTTTAGGTCCAAATTTTAAGAAATCAGCTCAGAAATTTTTGCAGTGTATGACAATAGAAGGTTTAATGGGTAAACAGTTATACTTAGACCCATAACTAACGGGTCCAAACCTGTTAATGAGCCTAGGCCCATTTTGACAGCCCTATATAGGGAAGGGAGCACCTATGAACAGCAAAAGAACCCCATCATTAAGTTATGGGCGACGAAGTTAATTGAGCAAGTTATTCGGTGTTCCCAACACCGAATTCAAAGTTTCAAACCAGTGCATAACGTTCCATATGCCCAGACTAACTGGCCATGGTGCCTTTAGCATCCACCTGCACCAAAGGCCCACCATGTCCAAGTTTGGCACTACCGAACTAGGTATTAGTACCGACTTTCGCCCAAAGCCAAAATAGTACTTCGCCCATATTTATTTTTATGATATATAGTTAGATATATCATTATTTATTAAAATATGATTATTTAAAAGTTAATGCTTCTTTCATAATTTCCTCACAAAAATGTTCATTTTTTTGTTTAGTCTGAGATCTAAATTTCCCTCGGAAAACATTCATGAATAGACTAGTTACGTCCATGCCAAGCATCAGAGTAGAGGCAACGTTTGTAACCAATGTTAAGTTACTGAAAGTACAGCTTCATGACGAAGATCTTGCCTGCCTTCCACCAGTGTTTGTATCATCAACGAGTATTTAGAGGTGGAGACAAAGAGGGGGTTGAAGGAGGAGGAGAAGGGACACCATATGGTAGCTAGTTAGCTAGGACATTTGCATTAGCGGCACCTTAATGAATGAGTTAAGATGATTACTCAGAAGAACGTGTTCCCCCTTATTTATCATAAAACAAACCTTTATTGTCTAGTACAATTTGTTTTAGCCGATATTCGCAAGGTATTTTGATTATTAGAGGGCATGTTAATTTGTAACGATTAATTCATAGTTATAAAAGATACAAGGAATTTTTATGGTTATTTAGTTTTACAAGGATAGCAAACAAAGAAATTCCAACAAATAGGCAAAAATGAAAATAACCAATGGGGTAAACAATATCCGGATCTAATTCGAATTTAGATAAATATATTTCCTATTCATCAAATAGTATTTAGAGTCAAATATCAAGATTAAGTTAATGAAGCAGCTTGATGATATAGAACTAGCTTCATATATTTTTTCTCCATTGATAGTCCCACTTGTATTTGCGCTTCTACATTTAAAATCACACTTGCGTACCCTCCCTCTCCCTATTCCTCTAATAGAATAGAGTTTTATTTGCTGCATTGTAACAAGCTGAAGTGCAACGGGCCGTCCAGTCCTGTTCCGCTACCTGTAACCTACACATGACCCTGTCCCCCGCTTAAATACGCCCTGACGTCAGTAAAATATATATATATATATATATATATATATATATATAAGTTGTGCTCTTCGAACACATCCTGAAGCGGTCGAGAGCATCCTGGAGCTCTCGAGTGCATTAGGACACACTCGAGAGCATGGACTTCTCGAGCGCGTCTTGATACACTCGAGAGGTCAAGGATGCTCTCGGTCTTGAAGCACTCGATCGTGAGCATCCTACAGCTCTCGAGTGCATTAGGACACTCTAGGATGCACTCGAAGAGCATAGCTTACGGGCAATTTTTTTTATTTTTTTTCGCTGACGTCATGACATTTAAGTAGGGGGACAGCCATATGTGGATTCTAGGTGACGGAACGAGGCTGGGCGGCCCGTTCCACCTCAGCTTGGTGCGGTGCAACAAGTAAAACTCATATTAGATAGGTGGAGATTTCTGTCAATTCCAGCATCATTATTGATGCTAAAATGTGTGAAGACATTGCTATAAACATAATACACCATTCATCACATCTTTGGTGGATGCAGCTATAAAACTGACATCTCCTCCAATTCTCACTAGCAGAAAATATAAAAAATATAAAAAATAAACATGAAACTTTGAACACATGCACATGAAATTATGAAGCACTTGGACTGACAAAAACCTGTTCACATGAAATTCTAAAGTACCTGGATTGACAGACATACAAGTGTTGAGAAAAACAAACCTGTCATTTGTTACAGCAGCCTAAAATAAACATTAATAGGGAAAAAGTTGATCATAACAGATTTACCAGAAAAGGATAAATAATCCTATTTTATGAAACTCATTTGAATACAATCTTTGTTCAAATTAGCTACCAAACTCGTTCACTATAACAAAGGCTTTCTAAAGAATCTGTTTCCATGTGACTTACAATGAAAAACAAATACAAGAATGTTATACTGAACCTACTAGTAAGTAATGATCTGAACATGATAAAATAAATCATTCCCTTTCTTTCCCATCCCTCCTTTTCTCCAATTTCTCATTCACAGGACAAAGACTGTTGTGATGCGAGTACTAGGAAGGAAATTGTGCATACTAGGCAAAACATCTTTCCACCCCTTCCAAATCCAAGAAGCCCCTCTTGGACCTTTTTTGCAGTGATATTCAATAAATCAAAGGCATATCTAAGTTAAAAAAAAAAGGAAGAAGGAAGCAACATATCTGAAAGAAGTTGAGTGGGCATGAGCAATCCATAACTCTACAATGTATGCATGAGGCCTAAGGTCAATTATATATAGAACATACCTGATAAATGCGAAAAAATAGTGCTTGGTTAAGTTCGTGTTCAAAATAACATCAATAGTTAGATATATGTGCAATAAAGCAGAGAAAATAAATAGGCCAACTAAATAGCAATGTGGCGTTTTGTCTATTTTTTACTTCATTAACTTATGGGACTTAATTATGTGGGTGGTTTATGACATATTTATTATCTCTCTCTCTCTCTCTCTATCCATCTATCTATCTATCTATAGTATCTATCAATGCAATTATTTCTCTCTCTTCTCTCTCTCTCTCTCCCCGTCTATAGATACCGTTATCTTTTCGAATATCTTTTATACATCCATCTCTCTCTCTCTCTGTATATATCTATGTACCTGTATGTACTTTTCTTACCATCTTTCTACCTAAGGGCAGATTAGAGGTTTTGGAAAATAGGAGAGAAAACTGTACTTTCTTGGAAAACTAGTATTTTTAGGTCTAGTGATTTAGAAAATAAACAATTATGGAAAACTTTTTATTCTTTAGTTAGAAAAACTACCTAAAAAATTCTTACCTCTAGACCTTGGAAAACCTTTTCTTCTAGCTAGGAAAAAAAAATTAAGTTTCTCTCCCATTTTCTGTAGATCACTCTCTCCCTCTCCAAGGAACGGTTGAGATTTAACATTAACCCACATGAGATTTGACTTTTTCTAATAACCTCTAATTAGGGAAATTTATAGTTTCTCAAAATAATTTTTAGCCTGAAAAGAAAAAACTGTCCTTTTTCAAAGAATAAAAAGTTTTCATTAACCCCTAAGAATCGATCCTGTTGCTTGGATAATGGTTTCAGTTTTAGTGACAGTTATATATTATCTCAAACACATGTTTTAGGGTTGATAACAAAGATTATTAAAAACAGATAAAGAACCATCTCTAAAGATATTAGAGATGACTCTTAAAACGTCTCAAAAGTCAGATAACCCCGCCAGTAAAAGTAAAAGAGGCGGATAAAAGAGTTATATCTAAACAAATTATTAGAGACACTTTTGTTCATTGCTAATAGTCTTAGTAAGGGACGCATATATAAAATGCTGTCACTAAAAAATATATATATATATATATATATATATATCTTTTTAGACGATTTAAAGCTGTCCCTAATTGTTGCTTTTAAGACGACTTTTTGTCTCTCTCTTTAATTTTTACTAACGGAATTATTTGAGACGACTTTTGAGGAGGCTTAAATGTGGTGTCATATTTGTAGAGACAACTTTAAGCCGGTGTTAGTTCTTCCTAAGAAAAGTGATTTAGTGAACCTGCATCATGCGGTCGAATACTACAGTCAGGAGGTTTTTTTCACTTATCTTTCTTCGTAAAAGATAGGAGTAAAATAAAAAAAATCTCCTCATGAGCAAGCCGGCTTGCAGTCGTCCTTCTAAACTGAGACATTTGATCTCAGCTGGAGCTCTAGTTTCTAATATGATTTTATGCCATTCTCTGCTCCAAAGGGCTTACAATTCGTATTACTATGCTAATCAAAATTAAAATACGCATCTTTGGCACAAATTAAACACAACAGAACCAAGTCGTAGAGAAGATGTTTGATGTTTTATTGAAGCTAAAACGTGTGAAAACATAGTACTCTGGGCTTAATTGGATGCCAGAAAATTATACATGTATCAAGGTGCAACAATTATAATGACCTGACCACACATCCATGTGTCTTATGAAGGGTGGACTACACGGTGGAAAACAAACCAGTAGGAAGACGTAATGCTGAGGAACGAAACTTAGCCACTATATGCGACTGAGGGCGTGCACGCGCGCATGCATGCACTTGTTGGTGTCAGATGTAACTTGGGTACTTATGCGACGGGGTAAGATGCCTGCATGGCAAGGCCGCACAGGCCCTGCTCGTCAACCTCTCTCTGCATCTTCACGTACCCAGCTTCACCCCAGGACTCCCCCCATGAGTTCTTCACCAGCCAGTACTTGGTTCCCTCTGTGGTCGTCCCGTAACCCACGATAGTGACTGCATGGTTCAAGTCTCTCCCACATGGCCCTGTGAAGACGCCGCCCCCGTAGTGCATGAAATTGGTGGAGTTGGCATCGATGCCAACCGAAACAGGCTGCTGCGCAACAGCGCTGAGCAGTGCCTGTTCGTTGTTCGCGGGGACGCTCTCATACGAACTAATGGTCGCTGCAGGGGAGTTCAATGTTTCCGTTTTGCAGGTGCCCTCAGCCGCCCGGTATGGGTAAGCATCCTCAGTTGCAAGGCCGCCATTGTGGGCAATGAACTCGAAGGCCTTCTCCAAAGTTCCGCCATTACACCCCTCATTCCCATCATCTGTGTCGCAGTCGACAAGCTCCTGCTCTGAAAGAGATACCAACCTGCCAGTTTTGATCTGGGTGATTCCCTCTGTTGCTGCTACCGCTGAGAAAGCCCAGCAGCTCCCTGTTCATACATGCTATATATAAGTTTACAAAAACGAAAGAGATACTCCTTTGGAACTCGGTCAGCGTACCACCGAGGTGTGCGTTTTCATTCTCAATATCTTTTTGAAAAGTAAATAATTACGGAGAATAGTATTCTTTTATAAAATAAAAACTACATATTTGTCTATTTCATGAAAATATAAAATATATGAAGAGAATGTGATATGGAAGGAGAAACGGCGGTAAATATTTTTCCTAAGAATATTTTCACATGGGGAGGGGTAAGAAAAGAAATACCAAAGAAAAAAATATTTTGAAAATATAAAAGATATTTTACGAATAAATTTGAACTTGAATTTGTAAAGCATGTGAAAATTAATTAAAAAAACATTTTTCAAAGAAAAATTACCCAGCGCGTACACCCCCTAGATTTTTCAAAAGAAAACTGCCTCCCTGCTCTCCAGTGCACCGAGTCTGACGAGCTCGGTCAGTAGTTGTAACAAGGAAATCTGATCTCTTTTAAAGAGTATGTTTGTGTGTGCATATGATTGAGAGATAGATATAGAGAGAGGATCTTTTCAATCCCATTACCGCACTTCTTCTGGTCCTTGACGCCTGTCACCGCACCTTCTTCTCTCCAGTCCTTGCGTGCAGGCACGTCTTTGTCCGTGGCGTTTGCATACCTGAAGGGCTTAGCCGACGCCATTGATGGTGTTGCACGGGGGATGGGTCTGAAGCCGTGGTAAGCGGCTCTGAACTCCTCGTTGGTGAGATCTGCAAACTTGTTGATGCCGAGTTTATACTGCTGTCCTTGGGCCTTGTTGAAAGATTCGACGTACTCGACGTTACGCTTGAAGATGGCAAGGCGATGCCGCTTCTCCGCCTCGTCTTTGTAGGTACGCCCGTGTCGGGCCATCCACCTCTCGTGCCTCTCCGCCATGGCCTTGTTCACCTTCCCCTCAAGCTGGGAGAGGGTGCGGGATGCTGCATGAGAAGCGAGGGCGCACAAGAGGAGCAAGGCCACCCACAGGCAGTGGTTGCAGAAGCTAAAAGAAGCCATTCGGGGAAATGCTTCTGTCCTCAGAGGGGATGGCTGACAAGGTAACGTGAGGATGCTTTGCTGCTGGTGCCCAGGTGCATGGCTTCACAAGTTCTTATAATGTTGGTTGCGCATCTTAATTTCCCTGAAGTCTTAATTTCCCTGGCGTCATCGCTGGGCGCCCCAAGTCCATGCGCGAACTGGCTTTGTCACCATCCCTCTGGCGTGCTGTAAGGTGAGAGCCGCCTGGGAATTGGATCGCCTCGGTCGGGCCGCGATTGCCAAGTGGGCTACGTCACGTCCATTAAAATCATCTGGATCCATTTCATATATAGACCCTTCTCAAGGAATCCAGATCTTCTCCGTTCATATTTGGAGCAGTATTGAGAGGAGGAAGTTCCAAGTATTTACCAAATTTTGGTATTACTATTTTTTTACAATATTTGACTCTCCTTCCTCTCTCAGTATTACTCGACTTGGATCTAAATGTGTACTAAGAAGATCTCCTCTCTTTTTGAAGATCTTAAATCTCACTGGCCTTGGGAAGGATCCATTGAATAGGTCTAGATGATCTCCATCTACGTTGTGCCACTCTAGAGGTCAGTCACGTCTGATATGTGAGTGCCCATGCACCAAATCGGGCTTACTGTGGTGCAGTGAGTTGCTGCGCCTTACGCGGTGTAATTTTTTTTTTTTAAAGTTTTTAAGTCAATCTTATCATGGCTAATACTTTTATACAGTCTGATATCTGATTGGACGGTCTGAAAAAATTTAAAAATAAAACATAATTTTGAACAATAAAAAATTTTCTGTTAATTGGGATCAATTTTTTAATTTTTAATTTTTTGAACTGTATGATTGGAGATCAGACTTATATAAGACGAGTATGTCATGACGGAGCTGACCTCATTTTTTTTTTAAATCATAAAATCGCCGCTGCTGCTGTCCGACCGCCTGCACCGTGGATGGTGCAACAAACGGAACTCAATAAGGAAAAGATAGTTAGATTCAAATTCTGAGAGAAGTGATCCATGAGTTATTTGAGAGATTCATAATTATATATAGAGAAATATATGAGAAGAGATTGATCTCTCTCCCCATCCAAAGACTCCAGTCAATCTCTCTCTCTCTCTCCCCGACTACCATCTGGGGATCCTTAGAATTTTCTTTTTGCTGTGTAGAACTTTTGGAGGACTCTCATAGTCTTCCAACAAGACGAAGACGATCCGGCCGCTTCCGCAGCTGCACGGTAAAGATCTCTTCTTCACCGCGCCATTCAGATAAACTGCTCCCCAATCATTGGATTAAATACCAACGATGAGATCAGAATGGTAGCGGCGTAGCCGTAAGGAGCGGCTCCGGTGCAGGGTGCCTCAGCCCTGCGGCGGCTAGGGTGCACCACCCTGGCGCAACCAGGATAGACGGCCCTAGCGCATAGGCGCACGGCCCTCGCAGGGCCAGGGCGTCCTCTCTGCCGCACTGGGCGCCCAACCCCCCTCCAGCGATTGCCGGCTGTGCGTCGCTCGCAGTAGGCACTGATGCCAACAGGTTGGCCATGTAGCCCAGCCGCCATCCCTCCACCCTACAGTCCCTACTGCCGCCATTATCCTCTTTGCCTAGGGTAACAACCCTGTTCGTGGGGAAGAAGATGATGTGTTTGAAGTTCTAACCTCAAAGAGTTTCTTTTATCAAAATGTCCCTGTTTTCCATGACTGGGTTTACTTATTTTATGGGCCCAGCCCATTTGATCTCTTACTGTGTAAGGACTTTACAGAAGCTTATGGATTGTTTTGATTAATCTAGCTGATAATTAACTCTTAATCATGAATTATTGATAACACGCATTTTAACCCTTATTTTTTATTATCCTTTTGGCATGACCTAAGGTAGTTAAATTTTACTAAAATAGGTAAAATGTTTCCTTGCTAATCATATCTGTGTTAGGTTTGTCATGTGATATTGTTTCATGCAATATTACTTCAATGCATCTTTAATTATATCGATGCATAATATATGGTTGTGAAAACAAAAGTGATGCATGCATGTTAAGGTGCATTTAATGGTTGAGTTAAGTCTATGCACGATGAACAGAAGTAATTGCCTTGCAAGACTCCGTAGAGTCAATGGTTTTGCTGAGTTGAACCCTTATCATGAGCCGAGCTTGAGTTGAGTTGGCACTCTATCGAGCCGAGCTCGAATGCACAAAGTGAACTAGACGAAGGATCATGTTCGGACTCGGATTCGAGTAGTGATGACCTCGGCTCGACTCGTTGTCAACCCTAATCCTGTCATGCATGCCAATGGTGAGCCAGCTTCGTCTACCCCTCCTCCCCCTGACGTGCCGTGAGCTGCTGGGGTTGGCGGATCATACACGGCGCCTGCGAACTGAATTCGTTCCAACAAACACTTGGAGCCTTGGGCTGCGGATCGGGTAACGGAGTACTTCGTCCTTTACTTGGACTTTTATACAAAATGTTCTGACGTGATGATTTCTGGAAGCCTGCTTAACCAAAGCTCTCTCCAACAGATGCCGTAGTGACTTCCGCGGAGCATGCATGGTCTTCCCACAGAACAGGTTCCCACCGATCGACCTGCACAGTGCTCGACTGTTCCTTGTGCTCGCAGAAGAATGGTGTGGAGAGCAGAAAAGTATCGGGCTTGCATCGTCCTGCTGTGATTGGGCACGCGAGCATATGGAGTGCCGGGGATATGTCCCATAAATGACCGCTGCATCGCCGTCTGTGCCCGTTGGGACTGTTGTAGGCGTCGTCATTTCTAACTTCTGGGTCATCAATTGCCTGCCCATGCGAGGATTACGTCGGTTCTCCGGTCAGGCGTGAATACTGGATTATTGCCGACCATCCTTTTATATGTTTATAAGAGAAATATTTTTATTTTTTATGATGTCTTTTAAACATTACAATAAATTATGATCCGATCAACAGTTTAGATAGTGTCATTATGTAAGATACACTACATTCCTTTCACAAAGATAACAACGATCTGTGGACATTTATCTCCTACGTCGTCCGTAGTATGTGATGTACACCACTCATGTATGTGAGTACCACTAAGAATATGGCGAGGTAAAACAAAAATAATTCCACTTAGTTTTAGAATTACACAATTTAATCTTAGATGATATGTATAAGGGATTTTAGTTTTTTTAGTCCATAGCTACAAATATCTGTATTTGGAGAGAAACCTCATTGACGTGTATTTAGTGTTGATTCCAAAAGATTTGTTCCTTCTTAGAAATAAGTCCTCTTAGTTAACACTTATTTTAAAGATGAGAATATATAGATCATAAGGACTAAAAATTATTAAACTAAGTTTAATGGAGTCAACACTAAATATGCAAGCTATGGAGATTTTTTTTTTTCTTTCTAATTTGGCACTTCCTTGTTCATGCCCTTCACTAGAGTCAAGGGTATGAATGTTTGTATAAAATCTTTCATGTAGAATAAAAAAGGTTCTGCATAAAAAGCTATTTTACAATGACCTGCTCTATGCTCACTGATACACTTAAAAGATTTGCACTCATCTTTGAAGCATGTTCCTTTTTAGTTTTTATTTATGTACAGTGTCGGAATATTCCAAGGGGTTTCTTCGTTTTGGGATTGGGAACTGTCCATGCTGGTAGCCTTGTAGGGAAGTTGGGGAAGCTTGAAGGCTGAAATGAAGTGAGGATGGTGATCAAGGTGCTCTGTGCAATGACGAAGGAGGACATGTGGGTAAGGGCACTCTCGCCTACGAGGCTATGAAGCAGCGGTTTAGAGTCAGAAACAGTTAATCCTTGGGGCTTGCGCAGGAGTCTTAATGGGCAGGACCAGTCTGTCCATCAGGACCCACTCCACTTGGGCCCTGGCTCAATGATGTCCAAGTAAAATACTTGCCGTAACATCTCCTCGGACAATGCAGTACAATAGCCCGTCTAATTGGTAGATGGGATGGCCCGAGGCACACTCCACTCCCAATGGAGGAGTGCAGCAAGGCTGAGCCACCGGATGGATTAAATATATTTAATTTTATTCCATATTAAACCATCTTATGCAGCGCATTATGGCAATTTAGAAAGGGTGATTAAGATATGAATCATGCTTGAGTTTTAATTTTGATGTTTCTGTTAGAAAAGTCAATTTTTAATGTTGTAACCAGCTTGGCTGGGCCTCAAATGACCTTTATTTAGAGAGTTATATATACTAGCTGCATTGCAAGTGAATAGTGGATCCGATGACTGCAGCAGTAGATAACCTTTTTGTTTGCAGAATAGATTATTCGGAATTACTTATCTGGAACAAAGTATACTAGAATAAGGGGCATTTAGTTTTGATAGTTTTGTAAGAACCACTGGCAAACCAAATTGTGAACACCGGTCATCTGATCATTAGATTAGATGGCACAGGAGTTTCAAGTTTTGCTGCACCCCTTACGAGCGGGTGCAACAACTTTGCATCATAGAATCTTGAGATCGCATGGTAATTATAGCTGTGTTGTAGTTGTGCATTACAACAAATATTATCTATACTATAATACTAAAGTAGAGTTTCTACTTTTTCCGGTCAAAACTACCAGGACATGACACGTGGTAGCAGGAATCTCTCTCTCTCCCTATCTCTCAAGAATGAGGGTGCAACGGAACGGGATTGTCCGATCAAACATCTGATTAAATAAACATGTCAGACATGATAGGACCCATCATAATTTTTTTTAAAAAATAAAAAAATGACTTGCTACTGCAGCCGTCCGATCTGTTAGATCAACGGCTACAATAACAAGTCAATTTTTCTATTTTTTGATTTTTTTTTTTATGATGGGCCACATCATGCTTGACATCTCTATACAACCTGATCCCCGATTGCACGAGCTAAAAAATATAAAAAATAGAAAAATATCACTATTCAATGGCTCAACTTAAAATATGATTGTATAAACATGTCTAGCATGATGGGATCCACCATAAAAAATTAAAAAAAAAAGACTATAGCCTATGTGGTGCAACAACTTGCGATGCGGCAACTTTAACTCTTCTATGAATGCAATCTTTCTTATAACTTTAACTCTTATATGAATGCAATCTTTCTTATTCTCCCGACGCAGCAGAATCTCTCTCTCTTCCAAAAATTATACTACGTCGGTTTCCTTTACATAATATGAAATAAATAAGAGTTGCAACCTTTTGGTACGTCTTTCCCCTTCTCTATTATGTAAAGAAGAATTTATATTACGTAAAGGAAACCAAAATCAAAATTCCTTATTCTTGACAAAATCCACGATTCTGCATCCTAGCTTCTCCACTGGCACAGTTGGCCACTTCTCTCTCTGTATTTGTGCTGCAATTTTTACACCTTAATTATACATATAAGAGAATGTGACATTTCAAACAGGGAAAGACAAACTACATTCTTTTGGTATCTCTCCTTCTACCTCATATAATCATATTGGGGACTTGTTGCCATCAGGGGAAGGCCTAACCAAAGTGAGGAGCAAGAGCGAGGAGGAATCTCACCTGGGTCCATTGCCAGCGCATGCGAGGAGGGGTGCAGTGAAGGAAGCAGGGCACCACCACCTCATCAAGATCGTCAAGCCACCTCAGCTCGCCCTCGTGGACTTTCACCAACTCTTCTTCTCCATTGATCTCAACCCACTGTTCCGTTCTAAAGTGAGCGCACTTTTGATGATTTTCTCTTTTCAAGTGCATATAATATAGATAGCATCGATCTTAGAAGGCTAAATCGGGACATATAAATGAGTTGGAGTCCATTTGTTGCAAAAAATGCTTCACTTTAATGCATCTTAATCTGTTCGGTATTGGTATTTAGCATAGAGTAATGTGTGATGTGTTTAAGAGAGTCACCATGATTTTTTTTCCTTAGAGAAGTATTTTCTGTTTAGCTCATTGTCCTTCAATATTGAGAACATTTGTTCCCCGTTTCTTTGAATAGGGATGTAGATGGTTCCGTTCATTATTTTTTACCCTTGTGATGTTTAAGATGCTCTGACTTTAGTATGCACATATTTCTATTCAAAATAGTTGCTCGATACATTTCTAATGTTGTTCACATGTATTCATATGTATCTCTTCTGTGCAATGCAATTGGACAGATCTCTTGAATAAGATGAAGCACACTAACGATCACTTAAATCTTATTTTATGAGCTAAAATTATTTTTCGTTATATGAGCTCTATTATTTGAGAATGTTAAAAATTTATACTTCTATGGCATATGTAGATCATCTGGAGCTTACATTACATTTAAATCATATATAACAATCATTAGCCATTTCACCTGTTGTCCAAGTTCTTTTTCTTTTTTCAATCGTGTGTCTGTCAGTTTACTCTTATTAGTGATACCACCTTTCCTAATATTTGTAAAATTTTGAAGACCATGTTAAATTTGATGACAGTGTTAAACAAGCTAAAGATGTTTAAGATGTTGAAAATGTAAGTAAAACTAAGCATAACTTTAAATTTTATATGTTTCTTAAAGTCAATAGCATTGTTTTATATTACCAATTTTATCTCTTTTTTAAAATTTGATAAGGTTGGCGAAGATGTTCAAGATGTTAAAAATGTATGTAAAACTAAGCGTAGCTTTAAATTTTATATATTTCTTAAAGTCAATAGCATTGTTTTATATTACCAATTTTATCCCTTTTTAAAAATTTGATAAGGTTGACGTTAGTAATTTTTTCATATTATTATACTTATTCTCTAATGCTGTATAGTTTTTTCGGTTTCATGCTCTTCACGTAGCATCACTTCATTGAAGAGGACTATTTTAGATCACGATCATTAATAAAATCTATTTGAAGATATTACTTTCTCACAATTATAATGTAATAAGAAGAAATAAATAAAAATTGAGAAAGATGAAATTGATAGTTATGAAACATAAATTTTAAGTTTTAGGAGTTTAATTACTCGAAATACTTTGTGCACGTGAACTTTGGATTGTCTAAATTTTTTTTGTTTGAAACTTCATAATAATTATTCTATCATTTTTAATAGAATTTTTTTTGAAATTGATGTATCAATTTATTTTAGTAATCATAAAAAATTTTCTTGACTTATACTAATTACAAGACCTATTTATTCAAATCAAATAATTTTTCGTGCATCACACAGGCATAGAGCTAGTTGTTATGAAAATGATCGGAACGTGACCAAGGGGTATCAAAGATGGACCTGGGCTGCACGATGCACTGTTCAGCATCATGTCATGTACTTCAGTGCTTGTGCTATCCGACAATTTGGATCACATGAATGCGCAATCTTTTTTTCATAGTTTTTTTAACTGTCTGATTTTTATATATAGTTAATATTTAAAAAATCAAAAAAAAAGTTACATCTCCCACTGCTGTCTAAGAGATCGGACAGCAGTGGCAGCACGGTGCAATCCATGTGCCCTGCATCGTGCCAGCATGGTGTAGTAAGTGTTAATCTTTTGTCAGTTTTGTAGGTCATTTTACTGTGTCTGGGTTGACAAAATTTTCTTTTAGGGGTTATTTGGCGCATCACAAAAGTATTGTAAAACGTCGTAAAGAGTTGTAAAATGGTGTTTTCTTTCTGTTTGGATTACTTTAAATCATTTATATTATGTTTTCGTACATTTGACGTGTTGTAAACTATCGTATTTTAAATCTAGTCGACCCATAAAATTCTTCTTTTAACTGCTTTTGATTTTCAATCTAAAATCGCCATAAATTAAAATCATGATTTCAAAATTAAGGATTTTACTTCTACAAGTTTTGAAAACCGCAATTTCAAACCTAGATTTTACATCATTATAAGGAAGCACCAAATAAGCCTTTAAACTAAACTAAATCAGGCAGCAGTAAGGCATTGGAACAAGTATCATGGATTTTGAAAGGTTGGACATACATCATTTTTCCTGGATTATTGTCGTATACTTTCGCAGTTACCAGTTGACATTCGACCATAATAATATGAGAAGAGATCAAATCGGAATCCAGCAATACTGAGAGGGCCGGGGGAAGGCTCAGGTACTCGTCAAATTTTGAGATCACAAAGAATTTTTTTTGCAATATTTGCCTTTTTTTTCCTTTTTAATACTGTTGGACTTCCGATCCAAATATATATTGAAAAAATCTCCTCTCTAATAATGTAGACTCTGAAGCACTTCCTGTCTACTTTGGCCCATAACGCTTACTTAGTTCCTCTCTTGCACATACATGTCCACGCACGCATGAGAAAAATCGAAACACCTGCGTGTGCGAACACAGGCGAAGGGATACGTGTGCGCAAACCTGCACCTAGGCCGGACAATGGGCCGGTGTGTTCGTTTTGGCCGGGTCAGGATGAGTCTATATATGGTGTTGCTGGGCAATGGTTACTTCTTTTTGGAGATTTTTAAAAATCAGATTCCTGAATTTTTTGTTAGATTCGGCAGATTTTTCATCATTATGGCCGCTCCGGTTTTGCGTATTTAGGAAAGCATTGAGAAAGGGTAGAGAGTTGACATAATTTTACTTCATTCTTCTCTGTGTATTTAGCATTTGAGAAAGGTCTAACAAAAAGAGAAATCAAAATTGCCCATACAAAGCAAAACTTGGGTGGGGACGTGGGGCTAGCTTCGAAAAGACTCCTCCAGGCGGGTGGCATTATGTCTTGCTCTTTCCTTTGGAAAAAGGCTGATATTTCAAAATCGAAGCAACCAGTAACCATTTGAGAATGGAACACCCACGATTCCTAGGATTGGAATCATCCGGATTCCGGATGTCCATCCAAACGGCACCTAAGAAAGACGGGCTAGGTTTCATGTTTCCATGCGTAATGGAAAGAGAGTCCAATGAAGAAAATCTTCCTTTTTTAGTGCGGATAATTTTATATTGACCATTTCTTGTATGTTAAAAAAATACCATACTTATTTTCATGTATACTATAGATTCTTACATAATATCATATCTATTAAATATGCCATTTCAATAGCATATACAAGACACATACATATTAAATATGTGATATAGTCTAACTGGGGTTGACGTGACTCAGATGCAAAGATAAGAAAAAAAAACAGAAGGATAGTTTGACAAGAAATTTAACTTCCTGTCGTAAAATGGACATAACTTTCTGTCCTACTGTCGGATTTGGGCATAGGATCCTAATTTGAAGTTGGCATTATGAGAAGATCAATGTTTTACTGTTTAGTGCCGCAAGATTGTCATTTTCTAAGTCAAATTCTATCAAACAAATGGCTCAATTTTAGTTAAAATTTACTATTTTTAATAACTTTTCGTATATGGAGGAAGTAGATGTAGAGCTTAATTTTGTAGAAGTTATAATTTAATCTTCTATTTAGCTGGTTAGGCATAGGCTCTAGCTCCGGTCCTTGGGGGCAATCATTCCTCATATACTCCCTTAAAGTAGTCCAGAAAGCACGATAGTTGATAGCGTTCGAGAGCATATGGAGATCCATGATATCTTCAAAGTTATACAAGTGTGTGTTACCATCGGTGAGTCTATCATATTTATCAAGGGAAGGGAGTGTAGGTCAGTGCGTATAGGATGTCATACTCCGACCTTTTGGTTCACGATTTTCGAACCGATTTATCAACTTTAATCAAGTTTGACTATGATCTAACTTACGTTTCATTAAAGTGATGTATTTTGGTTAACAAGATTTAATGATAAATTGTAGGAGAATTATATTTAACTAGATTGATAGTTAGGATTAGTAGATTTTTGAAGTGGACTTTTGTCTTTTAGCGGAATTGATCTAAATCGATTAATTTATGAATCAAATCTAAAGAAGAATTACGAAATGATGTTAGTTCAATGGGTTCATTAAGAGGTTACTGAGCTCATTTGAATAAGTGTTGGAAGGTTCATTGGGTACTTATTGGGTTAAGTGACCTATGTTGACTAAATAGGGGACTTTACTTTTATGCAAATAAGGAGGACTTTATAAGGTACTTTTATGCAAATAAGGAGGACTTTATAAGGTGGGTGGAGGGAGAGCCCGACCCCATTTCCTCCCATCCTCTCTAGCTCTCTTCTCTTCTCTTCCTCCATGGGAAGGAGCTCCTTGTTATGCATGGTTGCCATGGTGATGGAGGAGTCCCTCTATAGTGTTTTTGTGTGATGGGAGGCTCACTTGAAGGCTCTAAGTGGTGGCAGTGAGGTTCTCTTGGAAGAAAAAAAAACCTTCTTGAAGTTGAAATTCATGCGAGACTCTTAGATTTCTTCTTCTTCTTCTTTTTCTCTTAGTTTGAATTAGATTTATGAAGACCCTTTGGGGTGGTGGAGTTCAAGTTGAGATGGGATGATGCCATAAAGTAGATTTCTTAGATCCTTATGTGCATATTAGTTCTAGTGTCTTGGATAGACTTGCACGTGTTTAAATTAATATTTTCATAATAATCTCATCACTTAAGATATTTATTTACGATAGAGAAAGCAAATTAGATGTTAGACACCATGATTTTCATGTTTGAATATGTGCAGTCCGAGAATGAGAGATTGTCCAAGTTTATATACTAAGTATAATCTCTATAGTAACTTAATTGGCTTGCATGTTTTAGAATCTGTAGATGTATATGTCCAATTATTTTAGTTTATTGTAGCATTTGACCCTAGCTTGAGAGAGATCCAACCTCTTATTTATAGGTGTATGGTTGTCTCCGAAAATTGGACAGGCAATTAGTATTTTATTTACCATGACTTGTATACTGTTCCAACTGGTGTGATTTTTGGATATGTTATAACTGTTTCAATTAGATTTCATAAAAAAAAAAGATCTAGATTTAGATATGTATTTTGTGAGTTATAGCCCTCCGAAGTGAGGGTACGCTATGCAGTCTGTTGACAATTTCTATCAGTTTGCTGTGCTGACAGAAATGGCCGATCATTTACTAAAATAGTTGATTGTTTCAACTAAATCGGTCGACTATTTTTGCTAGAAACTCTGTTTATCCTTTGTTTTGGCCAAACGGTCGACCGTTTGTGCAGTCCAATTGACTGTTTGGACTCAGAATGATGAAAATTAGTTGCTTTGGTCAGTTTTGACTACTGATAGATACGTTTTGACTTGGATTCATATATGATGCTTATAATTGATCTAATTGAAATTAGTTGAGTTATTTAACACTTATGACTCTATATTTTCATATCATTCTTTGGTCTTGTGATTATCTTATATGTTTTGCTCATGTTCTTGCGATTGACTAGAATGACTACTCGCTAGTGGGTACTCTTTTGATTCTATCCCTTGGGAGATGAGGATAGGGATTTTAGCATTTTGTTTGGATCATGTCAGAACCTGGCTTAGCCTTTTGTTTAGGTTTAGATGTCGACCTAGCTTGTTATCTGACTAAAGACAGTAGGAGAGTCTATTTGTGTACGCACCTCAACTGGGGGCTAGACTACATGATGTGTGAATCATGAATTTCAGTTGGCCTAACTTCCTTGCCACACCTTGAAAGATTTTCGGAGATCCAAGAAGGGTAGAGTGGTATAGACCAAGTAAGAATCCTTCGAGATGTCTATACCCATATGTGAATGCAAATATGAACATGAATAAAATCGAAGCTAGTGTAGTTTTCTATTATTCTAAAATTATTATGTGATATGACTTATGTGATTTTAGCCATGAATGGCAATATGATTTGTGAACTAACCCTGGAATGGGTCAATGACATGTAAAATTATGAATTAGCCATAATATGAGTCTAAGAACGATTGATAGATGTATGATACATATGAATTTGTCTTAATATAGATATCATGGAATTGAAGGTTTCGTGAGACAATATAAAGATGATCCTCACATTTGAATACAAAGTATGACCGTATGATCCTTCCCTATGGATTTATATAATTACTTTATTGAAGAAAGTATAGAAGTAGACCTTGTGTACCTTGTAAAATGACTTTTTTTGGGATCCATAGCATATTTTGATTGATGACTCATAGAATGCCATTATAATTTCTGAATTGACTTTGGAATGGGAATTACTAAAAGAATTAACAAATGCATGATAGATATGAACTGACCTTGATATGGATACATGGTAAATATGAACTGGTATTGATATGAATTCATGTAATTGGATGCTTAGTGAGATGATCAAAAGATGATTCTCACATGTGAATATAAGATATGATTTTATGATGCTTAGTTCATCACTTTTAACAGCCGGTCCAAACTTCAACCAACGTCTATTAATTGTAATTAATCCATGATTTATTGATTTTTATTGATGGATAATGATGAGAGACATTGTTTAGTCTTTTTGGATTGATTTATGTAGATGCATTGAAGATTCTTTTGAATTTTTTATGTTTGGAAGTGAGCATGAAGTTGAGTCTGTGCAATGATGTGCAGACTCATTTATTACCAATGAGAATGCTTGTATTTATTTTGATTTTTGATTTGTGAGAGGAATGAAAATAGTTTTTCATAGTATTTTGATTGAAGAGGATGACATTTTTTTATGGGGATTATGATTTAGAATTTGAACATCAATTTTGGTTGTGTTTTATTTGACAAGAAAGTATAATAAACATTGCTTATTGTGTTTTTTCATATTTGAAGTAAAGAGATTTTGGATTTGATTTGCAGGGTATGGAAAAGTGTTTTTTATGTTTTCTTATTTGATTTTAATAAAAAATACTTCAAAGATTTATGCTTTTTATGTTTTGAATCTGTAGGTTTTGAAGAATAAGCAAGATGTGCAAATTCAATTGAAATGAGACCTCTTTTAGGTATTTCTTATATTTTGCAAAAGGGCAAAAATGAGTTTTATTTGCTTTTTTTATTTACATGAAGTATTTTATTCTTATCTTGTGGTTTTTTATTTAATTTTAAAATAATTAAGGCTGGAAAACTTAGATTCTTACAATTGAGGGTTGAGTCTGCGCTAGGGAGCGCAGACTCATTTGTCACAAAGTTGTTTTTTTACAATTTTTAGGTAATTTCAAGGAAAGACTTGGCATTTTGTTTGGGTTTTTTATTTATAGGAAATATAGGATTTATCCTTGAGATTTTATCTTGATTTGAGGGAAAATTTATGGCTAAACTACCAAATTTTAGGAATTTAGGGTTGAGTCTACGCTATAGGGCGCAGACTCATTTGTTATCAAAGTGTTTAGGTATTTTTTATATTTTTTTCAAAGAGAGTTTTGATCTTTTATTTAGGTTTTTGACTTATATAAAGTATAAATTTTTATGTGAATTTTTGGATTTAATTTGGAGAGAATTTAAGGTCAAAAAGATCAATTTTGGGAATTCAGGGTTGAGTCTACGCAAGGTAGCGCAGACTAATTTGTCACCAATTTGTTTTCAAGGGTTTTTTTCATTTTTTTAAGAACAACTTGATGTTTTTATTTAATTTCCTGATAGATAATAATAAACTTGATTTTTAGAGAGTTTTAGATCATCTTGAAGTGGTCGGGAAGTTGATTTTTTATTTTTTCTGAATTTCAGAGTTGAGTCTGCGCAATATTGTGCATACTCAAGTCTGAACTGTGAATTTCTTATTTATGAGTTGTTTTATTAGATTTTTGATGGGATAACTTGATTTTATGTTTTGTTTGGTGATGATTTACAAATTTGGAGCTGCAGGCATAATTTAGGGGCCAAGAGATGAGGTTTTGACCATGAGATTGATGCGCAGACTCAAGTTTAAAGAGGATTTTCAGCAAGATTCTTAATGTAAGGACTGAGGTTTCGGATCCGGTTATTGGGTCAGTTTCGGGGTCGGATCCCTTAGTTTGGGCCCTGGTGGGGCTAAGACTTAGTTTCCTTTTCGCGTCGAACTTGCGAGACGCGGTACAAATGGCGTCCAGCAATGTGGACGTGTTTTAGGCTGTGCCACGTGGGCGCCACGTAGATCGGCTTTGGGCCGCGAGAGTACGGCCCTGGTCTTATCGTCTGAATGGCGTCTTGGATGGACAACGCCATTTAGAGTACGACCCTGGTTTGTCAGTGTACAATCCAGTCTTGTCGTCTGAATGACGTCGGTCTTGCACGACGCGTTTTACCCAGCTTCTGTTTGACCCCGCGAACCTTCCCTCCTTTCCCTCATTCTCTCCTTTCTCTTCTCTTTCCTCTCTTCCCTTCGACTCTCCGGCGAAGCCTTTCCCCCTCTCCTTCCTTTCCTCTCCCCATTCCTCCTCTCCCTCCACTCCATTAACCTCCCAACTTCCTCCACTACCACCACCACTTTCTCCGAGGCACACTTATCTCCAGACGGCGGCCGACGTCCCGATGGAGTAGCGACGCCCACGGCGGTACCGGCGGCAGCGTGTCGCGAGGTGGGTTGGCGGCTTGGAATTAGGAGGAGTTCAAGTAACCGGTAGGGTGATGATCCCCGTTATATTGTGTTTAAAAATCATGTTTTTCCCGCTTTGAAGCATGTTTAGGAGGTTTTTGGGGTGAAAACACTAATTGTATGAAATGAGAAATTGAGAGTTTTAAGGGTTATCTAGGTTCTTCTCCTCCTTCTCCACTTTTCTTAGTGTTTTACACGATTTAGGAGAAGAAATCCCACCCCGTGGATTGGGAGATGGCGGAGGAAGAACCTGTCTGTGAGGGTTAAATGGCGTCGGGGGACAGCGACGCCTTTTAGAAAGGCGGCTTCCACTCGCGACGCTATTTAGCCTAAATAACAGACTCTGTCTTTGGACTTATGAGCGTCCAAGGACAACGACGCCTTTTGAACGACGACTTGCATGCACGACGCGTTTTAACTGAAATCACCCGAAGCCTGTCTCTGTTTCTGTCATTATTAGGCAACTAGGGACAACGACGCCTTTCAAAAGGCGGCTACATATGACGACGCGTTTTAGGCCTTTTCCCGAGGCCATATTTCACATGAACTATTTTAGGAAGCTTAAATGACGTCGGTCTTGGGCGACACGATTCAAGCCAGAACTCCATTAATCCCTGCAATTAACACGTGTTTACATTGTCAGATAGTTTAGTTAATTGCATGCTTAGAAATGTACTCGATGACGATAGATTCTATGTAATCGGATCGCACCATGTTGTGTTTTGTGCGATCATGGGCCTAGAGTGACAGTTGTTAACGTTTAGGCACCCTGTGTCGGTGTGGGAGTGACACGGCGCGAGTGTGGGAGTGGCGGGGTGATGCCTAGAGAGAGGGTCACCTAGTGTACCCTGGGATATAGTTAGTACCGGTGTGGGAGTGGTACATTCAGAGTGTCACTCGTGCTGGGAGAAGCATAACCACTTGGAGCCTGTCAGGCCGGAGTAGTCAGCACGCTATCCGAGGGGTTGCTGTTTGCTCTCAGTGGGTCGGTGTTTCCTGCATTCGGCCGTGTGGTTGGCATGTTTTGCCGAGACGTTGGTTGTGGGCTTCGTGGTAGAATGGTTTCAGAATTGTGCATATTATATTTCGAATGCATGTGTTTTATATCGAATTTAGGAATTGTGTTTACTATTTTACTTGTTTAAATTATCTATAATTACGTTGCTACACTTGTGGATGCGTGAGTGGGTGGTGGGGATCGAAGGATCCCTACTGAGCTTTTCGACGAGACTCACCCCTGCGGTTTTCAGGTGAAGGTTCCATGCAGGCGTAGCGAGGAGAGTGTTGCTTTGGGTCGCGCGCCAGCAGCCGTTGTTCCGGGGTATGCCCCGATGTAGTTGTTATTTTATTTTCTAGCATGTATGCTTAATTATTTCCTTTCAGTTGGAGTATGTAATTATTTGCTAAGTCGAGTCGCGTTGTAATAATTTCTAATTCTTGCACTTTATTTTTAATTCAATGTGATGTGAATGTTTAGCTTAGTTTATTATTTATTTCCCAGACTTATCAAGATCCTGGTTTATTTCCAAATTAATGATTCGGTACCCATTTAGTAATCGGATCTCCGATTATAGGGTGGCGGGTCGTTACAATTAAAAAGATGGAATCTCCTGAGGTTGAGGGGAATTCCAAGACTTTCAAAGTGTAAATATTAGATGGTCTCAAAGCCAATCCGATACTATGTACTTATTCAGATTATTAATAAATGACAATAATTCATTGTGTGTAATTAATTCAATCTGTGTTTATCGTATCACGATGAAGTCCATGAACATGTGCAATAGTCTTCGGATTATGATGAGATCATAATTACGGGACCGAAGACTTATAAACACATGTTCTTAATTGTTCCTAGTCATAGGATGTTTGAGATAGGACATCAAACATCCGGATAGACTAGTATAGGTTACTTCAGCTCATATGATGAGGGTGACTGATCCTATAAGTCACTTGTGTGGAGACACTATGCTGGACCTATAGGTGCTCATTAGCGAATGAGTTCACTGAACTGATCCGACTATGAATCGCTGAATGGTAATCACCTCACTGTTAACCAGCTCGATTCATTTGTCACAGTTGCGTGGATGATCCTTGGACCTGAGACTCCAAAGATATCTTGTTGGTAGGTTTCTGAACTTTGACCTTGACTAACGAATCCCTAACCATGGGTTATTAATAAGTCAAGCGATCGGGTTCAGGGAAATGCCCTCGAAGGTAATTGTGTGTTCAATACGGGATCATCCGCTCTCGGTAGTTTGAGAGAGAATGTTCCGAGAATGATGCGCTTAAAGTCCCTGGCCAGGGCGGACTTTGTAATCGATAAGGAGTTATCGGATTCAGATTAGCGGCATCTGATTCAAGTGAATAGACCAAATAGGGTTTAACAGTAAACCATGCCCTAGGTCGATTCAGGAACATTGCACGGATGAAAGATTATATCCGCGCGCTAACTGATGACAGAAATGTTGCAATAGAGGGTTGTGATAACCCCAGTGCCATCCAGGATCACGCGATGTTGCTTGGCATCCAACGTGATCGGCAGTCCGTCCGAATTTATTGTGGGACATTAAATTCGACTGATTAATTGAATATAAGGATATTAATTAATTCAGTGGGTCAGTAACGGGTTATTGGACTTAATGGGCTATTAACTGGACTGGTATTTGGGCCTAAAGGGTCACACTCAAATGGTTTTCAAGTCGATGGATAATCCGATAGGATTTCGGATAAGTCTGGGTTTTTATGAAAAACCGCAAACAGACTTATTATAAAAGAACGGATTCTACGTCGGGGGTCAGCAACCCTGACCTAGCCGTCATTGGTTCTTTCTCTCTCTTCTGGGCGTGTGATTCTCGACTGCTCCGCCTTCCGTCCGACGGGAGAATCAGAATCCGCATGTCGCGGCGGATTACGCGCAGCCAGACGGGATCTACGAACGCCGCAGCAAGCGAGGAAACGAGGACGATCCATCGCGAGGAGAACCGCGTGGATACCGCTAGAAGTCGGGCATCTACGCGACTTGCGGCATCACTCCGACGGAACTGGAAAACAAACGCGGTTTCGAATCCGCGCAAGGTAAATCCGATTTACTCCGGTTTTATTTCTACGACCGAAACGAGACATATCAAATCCCGAATATTTTATTCCGCTGCGTTTTTGGGTCGGATCCCGACACAGCGATCCCAATAGTGGTATCAGAGCCAGGTTCCACTGTGTTCTTCGCTGTTTCGGATTCCGAAATATAATTTTCTAGTTATATTCCATGCATATTATTCAATTTTGTTTAAAGAATGATGTTCATGTGATGAATATATAATTAATTTGATTAATATCGTTCCTGCAAAATCAAATTTTTATGGTGTTTCTTGCGTTCTTCGTGGGACGAAGAACAAGGTCGTCTTGGTGATGTTTAGATGATCACATGCGTTGTGATGCGTCTGGCTAAGGTTTTGGTGTGACCAAAAACCCTCCCTAGCCACTACCTTCACCACCTCCGGCGCCGGCATGGCCTGATCGACAGCTTCCGGCTGCCAATAGGGGCCTCCCTTTCCCCTCGGAACCGAGAGCTGTGTGCAGGGATCGGGGCCCCAAAAAGGGGGGCAAACTGCGGTGGGAGCGCCATCCGGCACCGGCGAGGTGACCGGCGACGGTCCGGCTCCCTCCCAGTGCCGGGGCGGTCGCCGGCCGCCACCCACCCCCCTTCCCCCCACGGCTCCTGCTTGCAGGCGCCGCCGTCGGGGGGGGGAAGGAGGGGCCCGGTTCGGGCCATGCTGCTAGGGTTTCCTAGCCGCATGGTCCAACCGGACTGGGCCGGGCTCAGACCGGATCTGAGCCCGACGCCCCTGGCGTGGACCAGGCACCCCTGGTCCGAACTAGGGTGCCCTGGTCCAAACCCCAGGCTCAGCTGGGCTGAGCCCTGGTTCGACCAGAAAGGGGGGGGGGGCTGAATCACCTTAAATTTTTGGGGTTTTTGATTTTAAATTGTTTTAAAACTTATAAAATTTCAAAAAGTTGTTTTGAAATTGAAGTTTTATCCAATTTAATTTTCTGGAAACTCATAACAATTTTTTATTATTATTATCATGATTAACAAATGTTGTTAATAGTTATGGTTAACTATTTATTTAAATGTTAAATGATTGATTAACTTTAACTTTATGATCTAATTGTTAGATTCATGTGAGATAATAGTAAATAACATAAGTTAATTAATCTAATTGTTAGATTAATTTGTGATTAGCATGGAATATTTTAGAAAGTTATATTTTGTTATTTTGCTGTACATTTGATGAATATTAATTGCTTGTTTAAATTCGATTTAAATTAAGCATGCATGAATTGATTTTCGAAAATTCTAAATTCTCCAAAATTTTGTTTGGTCCCTGGTTTTATGAAACCTGAAATTATTATTATTTTCGAAAATTTTAATTAGCCATTTGATGTGCAATTCATGTGTGGTCTGTTTAACTAAAACACATGGTGGTCATGGACGAGCATTAATTGTGGATGTAGAATGTGATTGTGTGGTTTATTATTTATTAATAAATAGAGGTCTGCGAACCTCTCCCTCTCATATTCCATTGTACTTCTACCTTCCTCCTTGATGTAATCGCCATAAGGCTTCATTTAAATTATCATGTAATTGAGAATTCCGATGTAATTTGATCGAGGCGGCTGCGCGCGGAGCGAGGATGATCCACAGCTGCTGACCAGATGAAAATGAAGGAGTTCATTGAATCCATGGGTTTGCATACTCATGATATAAGTTGTTATATTGTGTATGTGTGTGTGTTTGACTGTCTGGCTCAAGTCAAACCACAGTGCCGTCCATGACCACACTAATGACATGTATGTGATGCGTGTGCTTAATATTTGCTAGGTTATTAGTATTTATAATATATTCGATATGTTTAATACTATCACCTAGGATGAGACCAAACTAAATAAGTAAAACCTTCGTTACAAACTCTAAGTCGTAGCGTGAGTCATTGAGAATGCACCGCGTGACTCTCCATCAATATGATCAATAGAACTCAATTCAGTGATGGTAGATACTATATGTTTACCCGAGGTCTGCTATTGTCTGTTGAGAGAACTGTTGATCATGGCATAAGATGCCTTTGGATAAGAGTAGAGGAACGATATAGTTATCCACGTGTTTACCCGGGAACTATATTTCTACTTTACTCTGTCACATATTGATGGTAAAGCTTAGACCGGAGATAATGGTCTACTGTGTTTACCCGGGACCATTAAACTTGGGAGCCGAAATATGATCGGATATTACAAGGAGTTGCAATTATCATGAGATGATTGCTCTGAGATAGCGGTATGATACTACGTGTTTACCCGAAGTCATACTGTGATGCTTGGAGATTCTGATCCCCACTAGGAGACAGTCGGCATCTCCCGTTCTGTATATCTGAAGGTTATACAGTCCGTCGAAAATTAGTGGGAGTAAAACTAGATAATAAAAGACCATATCTTGTTTTAGTTAATCTGAATATCTGCTAATTATCAATTGATTATCTCATGTAGGTGAGAATGTCACACCATAACCCGTTGCGAGGCATACTTGATGCCAACCGTTTGAGAGGCACCAATTACTCAGACTGGTTCAGAAACCTGAAGATAGTCCTCAGGTCTGAGCAGATTGCCTACGTCTTGGATAATGAACCTCTTGCTAAACCAGCATTGGATGCTCCAGAGGAGGAAATGATAGCGTATGAAAAATGGAAGGAAGATTCCACCATGGCCCAATACTACATGTTAGCCTCTATGAGCAATGAGTTGCAGAGGCAACATGCAGAGATGGATGCTAGATCCATCATGCTCCACTTGAAGGAGCTATTTGGTGAGCAGAGCATAATCGAACGATATAAGATATCGAAGAATCTGTTCAAGGCTCAGATGGTAGAGGGAACTTCAGTACAGAATCACGTGCTGAAGATGATTGAGTGGGTAGAGAGGATGGATACTCTTGGGATTACACTTCCCAACGAGATGCACATAGACCTCGTGTTGTCTTCACTTCCACCGTCATATGCTCAGTTAATCGTTAATTTTAACATGAACAAGATCCAGGCCACCTTAGCTGAACTGCTGAACATGTTAAAGACTGCTGAGGGGAACCTTGTGAAGGATAAACCCTAAGTCCTCATGGTTGGTAAGACCAACAGAAAAAGACTTGCAGTCCAAACTTTTCGAAAGAATAAGAACAAGGTTCAGAGAAAGGCAAAGGTTGCCAAGAAAGACAAAGGTAAAAGTGCTGAGAAAGGTGATTGCTTCTACTGTCACTAGAAAGGGCATTGGAAGAGGAATTGCAAAGAATACCTCAAGGACAAGACTCAAGGAACTGTGAAGCAGCAGGACGCTTCAGGTATCTATGTGATAGATGTAAACTTGTCAATTAGAGATTGTTCATCATGGGTATTAGATACTGGATGTGTATCTCATATCTGCAATTCTGTGTAGGCACTGACAAGAAGGCGTAAGCTGAGGACCGGCGAGGTGGAGCTGAGACTAGGTAACGGCGCAAGAGTTGCGGCGATCGCTGTGGGGACAGTGAAACTCAAACTACCATCCAGAGACACATTTTTATTAGATCAATGCTATTATGTACCTAGCATAATAAGGAATATCATTTATATTTCATGCTTAGATAGAATTGCATACAATTTAAATTTTGGGAACAATAGTTGTTCAATTTATTTCGGAAATAAATTAATAGCTTATGCTATTTTGTCCAATGGTTTGTATCTATTGAATGTGTCTCATGATAATTTAGACATCGGTTCTTCAATTAAAAGGAGTAAGTATGAAATGAACAAAGCCTACTTGTGGCATTGTAGGCTTGGACACATTGGTGAAAACAGACTCCAAAGGATGCATAAAGATAGATACTTGGATCCATTTGATTATGAATCATATGCAACCTGTGAGTCATGTTTAATGGGTAAAATGGCTAAGTCTCCATTTAGTGGAACTGGAGAACGAGCCAAAGACATATTAGAACTCATACATTCAGATATATGTGGTCCTATGTCAACCCAAGTCATTGGTGGTTTCTCATACTTCATTACATTCACTGATGATTACTCAAGGTTTGGATATATATACTTATTGAAGTATAAATCTGAAGCCTTTGAGAAATTCAGAGAATTTAAGAATGAAGTAGAAAAACAAACATGAAAGAGTATAAAAACCATCCGATCCGATCGGGGTGGTGAATACTTGAGTACAGAGTTCATTAAATACTTAAAGGATAATGGTATCCTTTCTCAGCTTACACCTCCTTATACACCTCAGATGAATGGTGTATCGGAAAGGAGAAATCGCACATTAATGGAAATGGTGCGATCCATGATGAGCATCTCCAAATTACCAGTGTCCTTATGGGAATATGCACTTAGCTCGGCTATATATATCATGAACAAGGTACCCAACAAATCTGTTGAAATCACTCCATATGAGATATGGAATGGAAGGAAACCAGACCTTAAACATGTTAAAGTCTGGGGATGTCCTGCTCATGTTAAAAGACATGACTCAAACAAGCTGGAATCCAGAACTGACAAATGCAGATTTGTGGGATATCCAAAGGAAACTTATGGATATTACTTTTATCATTCTGGCGAATAAAAGGTGTTTGTGGCCAGGAGAGCTGTCTTTCTGGAAGAAGATTATATTCTCCAGAAGGACAGTGGGAGTAAAGTAATTCTGGAAGAAATTCCAGACCCACAAACTGACAATGGTTCATCAGATGAACCGTCAGTTTCTGAATCTGTTCAAAATGATACACAGGAACCTCGTTGGTTTGAAAGAGTACCTAAACCACCAGAAAGATATGTGGGACATATTAATTTGCATGGTTCAAGGATAGTCTATAATGAGGATGATGATCCTAAGACCTACCAGGAGGCCATTGAAAGTCCAGAGGCTGGAAAATGGCGGGAAGCCATGAATTCTGAAATACAGTCCATGTACATTAACCAAGTTTGGAACTTGGTAGATTTACCCGATGGTATAGTACCTATCGGCTGCAAATGGATCTTTAAAAGAAAGATCGGTGCAGATGGACGTATTGAGACTTATAAAGCAAGATTAGTAGCGAAAGGCTATCGTCAAAGACAAGGTGTTGACTATGACGAGACCTTCTCACCCGTTGCTATGATTAAGTCTATCAGAATTCTTCTCGCCATTGCTGCCTACCATGATTATGAAATCTGGCAAATGGATGTGAAGACTGCCTTCCTCAATAGAAACCTTGAGGAGGAGGTGTATATGATACAACCAGAAGGATTCACATCCAAAGAATCTCCAAACATGGTATGCAAGTTGCAGAGGTCCATTTATGGACTGAAACAAGCTTCCTAAAGCTGGAATATAGGATTTGATGAGGTGATCAAATCTTATGGCTTCATTAAGAATGAAGATGAGTCCTGTGTATATAAGAAAAACAGTGGGAGCGCAATCACATTTTTGGTTCTTTACGTTGACGACATCCTACTCATTGGGAATGATGTAGGAATGATGTCATCAGTAAAGATATGGCTGTCAAAGAACTTCTCCATGAAGGATTTGGGAGAAGCATCTTACGTATTAGGAATACGGATCTATAGAGATAGATCAAAGAAGATGCTAGCTTTAACCCAATCCATGTACATAGAAACCATTGTCAAAAGGTTTGGTATGGAAAATTCCAAGAGAGGTCTCATACCGATGAGACATGAAATTTCACTCTCTAAAGGTCAGTCTCCCAAGACACCTGAAGAGAGGGTTGTGATGGATAAAGTCCCATATGCTTCTGCCATAGGGTCCATCATGTATGCCATGCTTTGTACCAGACCTGATGTAGCATATGCTCTAAGTGTTACGAGCAGACATCAGGTAGATCTAGGTGATGAACACTGGAAGGTTGTGAAATGCATCCTTAAGTACTTGAGAAGGACTAAGGATCTATTTCTAGTCTATGGAAGAGGAGACTTGAAGCTGCAAGGATACACTGACTCGAGTTTTCAGTCTGATCCTGATGACAGCAAGTCAACATCAGGTTTTGTTTTCACACTCAACGGAGGAGCAATGAGCTGGAAAAGTTCCAAGCAGGAAACCACTGCTGATTCGACAACGGAAGCCGAGTATATTGCTGCTGCTGAAGCCGCCAAGGAAGCTGTATGGATGAAGAAATTCATCGGCGATCTTGGTGTGGTGGAAAGCATATCTGGTCCCGTCCCACTGCTATGTGACAACAATGGGGCGATTGCTCAAGCGAAAGAGCCGAGGTCTCATCAGAAGTCGAAGCACATTCTGTGGCGCTTTCATTTGATCAGAGAGATTACAGCTCGAGGAGATGTCGTGGTGGAAAGAGTTCCCTCAGCCGACAACATAGCAGATCTACTTACAAAGCCTTTGTCTCAAAATGTTTTTGAGCGTCATTTAGAGAATATGGGTATTCTGTATAAAAGTGATTGGCTTTAGTCCAAGTGGGAGATTGTTAGTATTAGATGGTCTCAAAGCCAATCTAATACTATGTACTTATTCAGATTATTAATAAATGTCAATAATTCATTGTGTGTAATTAATTCGATCTGTGTTTATCGTATCACGATGAAGTCCATGAACATGTGCAATAGTCTTCGGATTATGATGAGATCATAATTACGAGACCGAAGACTTATAAACACATGTTCTTAATTGTTCCTAATCATAGGATGTTTGAGATAGGACATCAAACATCCGGATAGACTAGTATAGGTTATGTCAGCTCATATGATGAGGGTGACTGATCCTATAAGTAACTTGTGTGGAGACACTATGCTGGACCTATAGGTGCTCATTGGCGAATGAGTTCACTAAACTGATCCGACTATAAATCGCTGGATGATAATCACCTCACCAGCTCGATTCATTTGTCACGGTTGCGTGGATGATCCTTGGACCTAAGACTCCAAAGATATCTTGTTGGTAGGTTTCTGAACTTTGACCTTGACTAAGGAATCCCTAACTATGGGCTATTAATAAGTCAAGCGATCGGGTTCATGGAAATGCCCTCGAAGGTAATTGTGTGTTCAATACGAGATCATCCGCTCTCGGTAGTTTGAGAGAGAATGTTCCGAGAATGATGCGCTTAAAGTCCCTGGCCAGGGCGGACTTTGTAATCGATAAGGAGTTATCGGATTCAGATTAGCGGCATCTGATTCAAGTGAATCGACCAAATAGGGTTTAACAGTAAACCATGCCCTAAGTCGATTCGGGAACATTGCACGGATGAAAGATTATATCCGCGCGCTAACCGATGACAGAAATGTTGCAATAGAGGGTTGCGATAACCCCAGTGCCATCCAGGATCACGCGATGTTGCTTGGCATCCAACGTGATCGGCAGTCCGTCCGAATTTATTGTGGGACATTAAATTCGGCTGATTAATTGAATATAAGGATATTAATTAATTCAGTAGGTCAGTAAAGGGTTACTGGACTTAATGGGCTATTAACTGGACTGGTATTTGGGCCTAGAGGGTCACACGCAAATGGTTTTCAAGTCGATGGATAATCCAACAGGATTTCGGATAAGTCTAGGTTTTTATGAAAAACTGCAAACAGACTTATTATAAAAGAACGGATTCTACGTCGGGGGCCAGCAACATTGACCTAGCCGTCATTCGTTCTTTCTCTCTCTTCTGGGCGTACAATTCTCGACTGCTACGCCTTCCGTCCGATATGATTCCAAGTGATTTGTGCAATTTGATTTACTGTTTATTTGATTTTTTCACTTGAAATGAGCTTATGAAAAGTGTGCAGACTAAAAAGTCAATTTTGAAAGAAGTTTATTAATCTTGATTTATGTGCCATGGAATATGATTTTGATGGAGTTTTGACTTGGATATTAGAGTTATTAACCAATCTTTTTTGCCTTTTGAGCCTAAGATAGGTGCGCAGACTCAACTTGAGTTTTGAAGTTTTGTGTTTATTTAAAAGGGAGAATGTCCATTTTTTAACCTTTTCTGATTTAGATATGATCTAAATTTAGTTATTTTGAATCATTTGAGCCATAACCAATGTCCTTGGTCCAATAATCCATCTTTTGACAGATTTTGAGTTGAGTCTGTGCATGGATGCACAGACTCAAGTCTGAAATTGATTTTTTAAGTTCCTACACAGTTCAAACTGCATTTAAGTAGTCCAAGGGGTTAGTTTCAACCAGCAAAGTTAAAATATGAAATCCGGAGTCGAGAAAACTTAATTGTATCCCATTCTCAATCGAATTTCCATGATTATAGGTGCGTAGACTCAAAATCTGAGCATAATTTCAGTTTTATATCTCTTTAAACTTGAAGTGATTCAAGAATCACCACAAATTTAGGAAGGATAATACTGAGAAATCTCAGAAGTTGAGTGTGGCTACATAAAGTCTTTTCAAGCAGTGGTCCTTATGTGGATTTCTTCAAATGACATGATTTCTTCATGTTTATCCCATTCTTCTTGGATCACTTTATAAAGTATTAAAAATGCTTAATATAATGATTACAAGTTGAATTTCAACCTTTCATTAGGAAAACCCAAGAAAGGTTTAGGATCTTCATGAAGGATCATGGCATGAAGGGACCCGAAGGACCAACTCCCTTAAATGGATATGTAATGGCTAATGGATTATAGGGGTGGCTATAAAGGGGGGCATGCCGAGCATCCAACCACTCACCCAAAGGGTGTCCTTAATGCCTTCAAGATATAAGAAAAACCCACGAGGGGTAATCCAAAGCGTCTCTACATTTGGGGAGTAAGGAACTCCACCAATTCTCCTAGAAGATCACATGTAGCCATGAACCATGGAGATGACTATAAAGGGGGGCGTGCCGAGCATCCAACCACTCACCCAAAGGGTGCCCTTAATGCCTTCGAAATGCAAGGGTTATCTACAGAGAATCACCTATTCCATTTCTACATTTGGGGAGCAAGGAACTCCACCAACTCATCAGGACTTTCAGGACATATCATCTAAATGAACCCATAGAAATGGAAACACAAGAATGATGCTTTTTGTATGAGGGCCATTGATGGGTTACCCAACATTAGATTGTTGGCACCCTTAGATTGGGACATTTTTGGAAAACATCGGAAAACATTTAAAATCTTAAAACATTTAACAAGATTTCGGATTGAAACATTAAGAGCTTAACAACCCAAAGTCTAAGCCATTTAGGACCTTTATTGGGTCTCAAAGGGACAACCCTAGGTCTAAGGAACCTTTGGATAGCTTGGGGGAGGATCAAAGAATCACCTTAAGCCCAAAAACCTAACTAAAAGAGGCGTAGACTCAAAACTGCGCACAGGCGCTGAGTCTGCGCAGGGAGGCACAGACTCATGAACAGTGAGCGCAGACTCGCTACTGTAGCACGCAGGTTGCGGACTCAAGCTGAAAATTGGATTTTTGGTGAAAAATGGGTTTAGACCTAACCCAAATGATAGAAAATAAAGTATAAAAGGTATAAAACCTAAAATCTTTATTTAAAATATATTTTAGATGTATTTTCTTAAGAAAATATCATGGAGAACTTAAATATGAATGTCATGAAACTTTAAGCATACTTTTCATCTTTTCCCATGGATCTTCCTTCTTGACTCCATGTTAGAGGGTTTATACTCCAAGAAGGTCATCCCCAACTAGTGAGGAAACCTCCTTGAGAACCTCTAGGGCCTAAACCCTTAGCTATCTTAGGGAAAAAATCCACCAAAATCGGTTCAGTTATGAACTTGAAAATAAAAACTTAGATCTTAATATTTATGGAACTTGGGGAATCTCTTTTGATGTTTGGCCTTGGGGGAACATCATCCATAGATGGGATGTGCTCCTAAGGGTCATGGAAGGCCAAGCCATCTTGAGAAAACCCTCAAATCGAAGAGAAACACAATGAAAATCAGGAAATATAAAGTTCAGGAAATCAGGACAGCAACTTAGATTTCGGGTCATATCTCCATATTCAGGGGGCTTCAAGGCTTGAGGAGACTATTTCTATAAACTAGAAAGGCCCCTTTACCATCCCCATATAATAAACATAAGCTTTATAAAGTAAAAATAACATTTAAAGCAAGATAATTAGCATATTTACAAAACATACTCAGAAAATCTGAACATTGCATTTCATTGCTTTCATTATCATGGATAAACATCAAGGGAGAGATAGAAGTTCCTATGAACATAATAAGGAAAGAATACTTAAGAAAGAACATAAAGAATATGAATAAACCCATCTCCCACTCTACCTTGGAGAGGGGATGAGCAATGGGGGATGGCTCTAGAAGCCCTTTCTCTTGCTATCTTCTTTTCTAACACTCTTCCTTTCTTTTTCTCTTCGTCTCTAACTCTTCTTTCTCTCTTGGGATGCAGGAAATTGAGGGGAAGGAGGAGGGAGACGTGCTCCTCCAAGCTCTCTCACTTTTCTTCTTCTTCTTTTTTTTTGTGGGCTTTTGTCTTCAACTTTTGCTTGGAGAAAGGGGGGTTTCTTTTATAGATAAAGTTGGGTTAGTTTTGGAGGATATATTAGGAATCCATTAGGCTTGGATTAGAGATAAGAAACCCCTCTTAAGAGCCCTCCAATAAGGCCACAACACTTGGAGAATCTTCATTGGTTTTCCTTTTGCTTTTCATCTACTTTTCTAGAAGCATCTTTTGAAGGGGGGACCACTTTCTTTTCTTCTCATCCTCCTTTGGGCGGATCTGAACATGGGCTAAATAGGTAAGAATAGGGCATGGGGGGAGACCATTTGGGGTCCTTTAATGGTTGCCATGAAATTGGGCCTTGGCCTTCACTTTTTTGGCCCAAATTGGCCCTATTGGGTTTCTTTTGCTTGAGATAATGGGCCCGGGCCCGCCCCCTTGGATTTCTTCATTATTTGGGCTCAAAGTAACCCCGTTTTTGGCTTCATTTGTCTTGCAAGACTGAGCATGACTGTTGTCTATTAAATTTCTTTACTTGAACCTTCTTTGAAAAATTGTTTGGACCTTTTCTTGCTTGAGATAATGGGCCCGGTTGTGCCATTCAATTTCCCTTGACTTGGACCTTCTTGATTGATCTTTTGGGCTCTTGCCTTGTTCAATTTTTAAGTGACAACAATGGATATAATGGCCCAAAAGTTAGACCAAGTTCTAGCTTCGAACAATCAATGATCCAATATCCAAACACCATCAAGACCATACTTGGAACCTTCTCCATCTTTCCAAGAGGCATGTAGTCTTTGTGCAAGCCCAACTCACCATATCAGTAAGTGTCCTTTTGCAGCCCAATTACCACTATTTATCCAAGAGCAAGTCCAAGCAGCCCAGGGTTACTCTAAGCCCAATCACGACCCATATTCTAACACCTACAACCTAGGCAGGAAAGATCATCCAAACTTCTCATGGAAACCCCAGCAAGCCCAAGCTCCAAATCCACCAACCTAGAACTTTCAGAATAGGGCCCACCAACAAAATTATTTTCAAAATCAAGCTTTCAATAAGGGTCAACCTGCTCAATCACAAGCTCTCTATTTTCAGCCCAATAATGCCCAAACCATATATTCTCAGCCTTCATATCAACCTCCATATCCTCAGCCATCAAACCAAAATGATGAAAAATTCAATATGCTGGAACGACTATTCATGAACCAACAATGGCAGCAACAACAATTGCAACAACTTGTCATCTCTCAGCAGCAATCCATTACCACAATGCCCAACTTGGCCAAATGGCCGATACCACAATGAGGAGAGAAGTCGGCCCGTTACCTAGACAACCCATTGCAAACCCACGAAATTATCCTCCAGGTTTCCAAAAACCACTCCTACTTATTCCTCAAGCCTAACCTCAAATGGGCCCAAATCCACCAAGAGGTTCACAGCTAGAAAATGCGAAAGCAATTTTGGCCTTAAGAAGTGGTAAAATTTTGCTAGATCTTTACCCAAACCAAGGATCTAATCCGACTAATTTTGATCAACCCGAAGTGGAAGATGAAGAGGATGAAGGACCCACTATCAGTCATAATCAGGAAAGACGGAAATAAAGAATTGAGGAATCTCCTGTGAATTATAAGCCCAAAATTCCTTTTCCACAAGCTTTAGAAACAGGCAAAGAGAGAAGAAAACATCAAATCCAAACCCACAATGAAGAGTTAATGGACTTATTTAAACAAGTTCACATTAACATACCTCTAGTAGATGTCATCCAACATGTGCCTGCCTATGCCAAATTTCTGAAGGAACTCTGCGTTGGGTTCTCGACGTTTCTCCAGATCGCAAATGCAGCAGAAATAAAAACGAAACCAACGATCCGTATTCCTGTTTCGATTAAACTAAAACCAATAATTAGATTATCGATTCTTACCGTGCGCGGATTCAAATCCACAACCATTCGGTTACCTCGGTGTAACATCGCTAGCCGCGCAAGCGCCCGACCTCTAGTGAAGTCCACGCGATCCTCCTCGCGGTGGATATCCTCATGGTTCCTCATTATTCGCAGTCCATGAAGCCTCCGCCTTTCGTCGCAATGATCGCCGCAATGCGGACGATTTCCAGTCGGACAAGAGTTGGAGAAGTGGCGGAGCAGACCTGGAGAATGTGTCCGACCTAGAGCGCCAGAGAGAGAGAGGAAGAGAGGAGGGGGCGATCAGGGTTGAGTAGCAGCCTGGCCTGCTCAGCCCATTCGCTATATTTTATATCAACCGCACGGTTTTTCATAAAAAACCCCAATCAATATAAAATCCACTTATTTATCCATCGCCTTGAGAAGCATTTGCGTGTGACCCTCTAGGCCCAATAACCAATCTGGTTAATGGCCCAATATGCCTAGTGACTCCTCACTGGCCTGATTAATCAATTAATAACTCATATTAATTAATTAATCAATCGAATTAATGTCGCACATCGAATTCGATCGGGCCTCCGATCACGTTGGGTGCTAAGCAACACCGCGTGAACCCGGAAGGTATTGGGGTTAAGTAACCCACTCTTGGAACTTTTCCGCCGACAGTTACCGCGTAGATATAATCCTTCATTCGTACAATGCTCTCGAGTCAACTGAGGGTATAGTATATTGTCAAATCCTAACCGGTCGACTCACTTGGATCAGATACTACCGTATAATATCGGAAAACTTGTTTCCCAATAGTATTGTCTGCCCAGGCCAGGGACTTCCGCGCATCCTTCTTAGAGAATTCTCTCTCTAAGTACCGAGAGCGAATGATTCCTTATTGACAGTGAATTCCCTTCGACAGTATTCTACTGTACCCGATTCATGGCTGTTTATAATCCCATAGTTAGAGATTCATAAACCAAAGTCAAAGTACAAAAGTCCACCGACAAGATGTCATTGGTGTCTCAGGTCTGAGGACCATCAATGCAACTGCGGCAATAGAATCAAGCTGGTTGACAGTGAGGTACAATACCATCCAGCGATTCAGTCGGATCAATTCAGTGAACTCATTCTCTAATGAACACCTACATATTCGCCTTAGTGTCTCCACACAAGTGACTATAAGATCAGTCACCCTCATCGTATGAGCAGAAGTAATCTGTACTAGTCTAACCAGATATCCAATGTCTTTCTCGTATATCCTCCGACTAGAAATTATTAAGAATATGTGTGTTTAAGTGATCAGTCTCATTAGTATGATCTCATCATAATCTGATCACTATCACACATATTCACGAACTTCATTATGCGACGATAACAATACGAATTACATATAATGAATATTATACCATTTTATTAATAAATGAACAAGATTACAAAGTTATATTGGCTTGTAGGCCATCTAAGACTAACACTCTGCACTCATAAAAGAGAGCCCAAAATAACTCCCAAGAAAATCTTTTTGTCTAAAGAGGTGAGTGCCATTCTGCTTAACCAATTGCCCAAAAAGATGAAAGATCCTAGGGCTCCACTCATCTCTTACGTCATTGAGGGGACCGCTTTTGATAAGGCTCTATTGGATTTGGGGGCAAGTGTGAATCTATTGCCCACTTCAATTTATGAAAAATTTGGGATAGAAGAGTTGAAACCGACTCCGATGATTCTACAACTTACTGATAGGTCCCTTAGGACACCGAAAGGAATGGTAGAGGATGTTATTTAAAAATTGACACTTGTTACTTCCCAGTTGATTTTGTAATCCTCGACATGGAACGAGTCCAAAAATTGAAAAATAGTCCAATCATATTGGGCTGACCTTTTCTGGCTACAGCCAATGCTATCATCAATTGCAAGTCAAGGCTGATGGATATTTCCTTTGGTGATCACAAAATATCCCTTAATATTTTTAAGACATCTGGACATATGTAGGATGGGGAAGATTGCTTTGCAATTGATGTGATTGATAACATCTTAGAAACATCCCCTTTGGCCAAACCTAAAGAAGTAGAAGAGCTTATGTCTACTTCTAATCAGCTCAAGTATGGAGATGCATGCCGGTGTTTTGTCCAGATGTTTCAACAAATCATATTGAGTGCCTAGTGCACTCTTTTCGTTTTGCACTTCATCAACTGCTCGTGACGGACCCTCCTGAACAACATACTGTAGGAATACCTTATTAAAGATCATGCCACTTCGGAGCTCAACAATGGAAGGTGTGGGTGATGTCTTGACTACTGCCGGGTTAATGAGGGGTTTTGATGGCATAAGTGGTGGGGTAGGGGATGATTGTGCACTACGTATGAGGGGTTTAGTGGGTGGTATGGGGTTGTGGTAGTTGGGTGATGGCATGGGGAAAGGGATGCATAGTAGCGGTTTAGATGTTATGAGTGGTTTTTGAGTGAATGATGGTGGGTTAGGGGGTAATGATGGTGGAAGCTTTGAAGTGGTGGTTGCAGGTTTTAGGATGGTAGGTGGTGGAGTGGGGGCACTGGGTATAGGTTGTGATCGCGCAGGTGAAGGCCTGGGAATACGGATAATGCAGCGAGGTAGTGGTACGACAGTATTCTGGCTGTGTACGACAGAGTATATAGATGATGTGTCTTCCACCCTCCACTGCTACCCCCTATTAGCCTCGGATTGACTATCGGTAAGAATATGGGCTATTTGATTAGGGTGGTCCGGCAACGGATTCTGGACTATTCCCATGTTCTGTGGAGGTGTCGCCTGTTAGACTAGGGCCCTCTGAGCTTGCTGTGGCTGTTGTAGTTGTTGTTGGGGTCTCTTCGCCTTCAATGTTGTGATGTATTTTCTCATTTCTTCCCAGTCGATACCCCCCTAGTCATTTTGATCATGAATATAGTCCCTAAATTGGAAGCATGTATCTATGGTGCGTCCAGGCTGACGATTGAACACACAGTAACGGGACGTATCAACATTCTGTGGCCAGATAGTCCTTTCCTTAGGCAATGCCAAAGCGTTGGCTGCCATGAGAGCGTTGAAGATATCAGCAAGTGATTCAGGTAACTGGGGATAAATTGCTCTCCTAGGGCCGAGAGGTTTCCTCTATTGACAGTTGTCATTTAGGGGAGGAACTTGATTGTAATTCGGCTGCTGCCAAGGTTGGTTGTATACTTGCTGTTGGGGTTGTTGAGGTAGTTGCGGTTGCTAAAGTTGCTGGGGTTGCTGAAGTTGCTGAGGAGGTGGTCTATAGCCCTGTTGATTTTGCAGCCTCTGTACACTGTATTGTGGTGGCCGGTTTCTGACAAACTTAGCATGGTTGTTGTTCATGATGCTAACCTGCTCATGGGATAAGGTACCTTCAGTGGTTGGACCCATGGTAGGAGTATTTGGAATATTAAGCTTTCTGGGTGGAGGCTTGTTGGTTCGGTGAGGATCAAATACGCTGGAAAATGTTGAGTCCTTGAAGGCATTTTGGGCATAGCGCGCCCTCTCATACAAATCTGCTATAGTGGTCAGGTTATTCAACGTTAAGACCAGTTTATACTGTGGGGTAGCATTGACGATCATCATTTTCACCTGCTCCTGCTCAGACAGGTGGTCTCTTATTTTCTCAGCTATGGAACGCCATATGTCGGCGAACACTACGAAGTCCTCATCAGGCTTCATCTTCTCATTTACTATGTCTGTGATGGATAAGGTTGGCGTAACCCTATCTTTGTACCTATACAAGAACTTCCTGGATACTGTGTCAAAATTTTCAACCTCATTAGGATCCAATGCGAAGAACCACTGCAAAGTTGACCCTTCCAGTGACCTTCTGAATAGAAAGGCCAGTGCTCTCTTGTTATTTTTCAAGAAAGAAGATTCGTATAGGAATTCCTTAAGATGAATGAAAGGGTTACCCGTGCCCTTATACTTCCTATATACTGGCATCTCAAAGGGCAGAAGGTGGAAAACCGGTAGATCGGGAATAAACATTTCAGGACCAGTCTTAGCATCTATTGTTCTTTGAAAATTCTTGAGCTGCTCATCTTTTTGTGTGATCTTGTTAAGCAGTCTCTGAGTAGTTGGATCTGCTGACTGAGGAGGTGGTTGTTGAAAAGCATGGCCCTAGAATAAGTGGGAATAGGAGGACAGTAAGGTCTCGAACTGGCAGCATTCCCGCTTTGCCCTAAGGCATTCTGATAAATTGGAATCTGTAGCCTGACTTGGTGCCACAAGCTGGATTGTTGATGGCCCATAGGCCGAGGAGTAGAAATGTGAAGGCCTTCCATGGCCTGGATGGGAGCTTGATAAACAGTAGGATGAACCAAGGTGTTCGGTTCAGAAGTGTTAGTCTTAGGTGGCCTACAAGTCAATATGACTTTGTAATCTTGTTCATTTATTAATATATAATGGCATTATATTCATTATATATAATTCGTTATTATCGTCTCATAATGAAGTCCGTGAATATGTGCGATAGTGATTAGATTATGATGAGATCATACTAGTGAGACTGATCACTTAAACACACATATTCTTAATTGTTCCTAGTCGGAGGATATCCGAGAAAGACATCGGATATCCGGTTAGACTAGTATAGATTACTCCTGCTCATGCGATGAGGGTGACTGATCTCATAGTCACTTGTGTGGAGACACTAAGGCGAATCTGTAGGTGCTCATTAGAGAATGAGTTCACTGAACTGATCCGACTGAATCGCTGGATGGTATTGTACCTCACTGTCAACCAGCTAGATTCTATTGTCGTAGTTGCATGGATGGTCCTCGGACCTGAGACATCAAGGACATCTTGTCGGTAGACTTCTGTGCTTTGACCTTGGTTTATGAATCTCTAACCACGGGATTCAAAATAGCCAAGGATCGAGTACAGCGGAATACCGTCGAAAGAAATTAAGTGTCAATAAGGAATCATTCACTCTCGGTACTTAGAGAGAGAATGGTCTAGGAAGGATGCGCGGAAGTCCCTGGCCAGGGCGGACGATAATATCAAGAAAAGAGTTTTCCGATATTATTCGGCAGTATCCGATCCAAGTGAGTCTACCGGTTAGGGTTTGACAGTTCACCATACCCTGACTTGACTCAAGAGCATTGTACAAATGAAGGACTATATCCACACGGTAACTGTTAGCAGAAAGGTTTTAAGAGTGGGTTACTTAACCCCGATACCTTCCGGGTTCATGCGGTGTTGCTTGGCATCCAACGTGATCGGAGGCCCAATCGAATTTGATATGCGACATTGATTCGATTGATTAATTAATTAATATGAGTTATTAATTGATTAATCAAGCCAGTGAAAAGTCACTGGGCTTATTGAGCCATTACCCGGACTGGTTATTGGTCCTATAGGGTCACACACAAATGATTCTCAAGGCGATGGATAAATAAGTGAGTTTTATATTAACCGAGGATTTTTATGAAAAACCGCGCGGTTAGTATAAAATATAGCGAACGGACTGAGCAGGCCAAGCTGCTGCTAACCCTAGCCGCCCCCTCCTCTCTTCCTCTCTCTCTCTAGCTCCCCAAACGAATCTGGATCCCTGGGTCTGCTCCGTCGCTTCTCCGACTCCCGTTTGACGGGAAATCGTCCGCGCGTTGCGGCGAACGGCGGAGACTTCGTGGGCTACGAAGAACAAGGAACGTGAGGATATCCACCGTGAGGAGGATCACATGGACTCCGTTAGAGGCCGGGTGCTTGCGCAGCTTGCAGTGTCACACCGACAGAACTGATCGGGTGCGGATTCAAATCCGCACACGGTAAGAACCGATTATCTGATAATCCGATTTTTAGTTTTTTTTTTCAAAATGGGAACATAAAGGATCATAAACCTCATCTTCATAGTATAAAGGATCATAAACCTGAGGGGCATCTCCCTCATACCCAATCACATCTTCCTGCTCAAGAGCAACCATGACGAGAATTCTACTTGAACGTAGCATCATAGTGTTTGAGTAATTCACAGAATTCAAACAAGTTTCCACATATTAACAACCAGGTGAATGCTTACATTGTCTTGGAGAATTTCTTATTGAGTTAATTGAATTTTATGAATGCGTTCTCTCAATAGGTAGGTTCCTAATTTCAGTCCAATTTTCCACCGTTATATGCTATGGCTTTCACTCACAATGGTATGAAGATCTACCCGGTACTTCAAAGGTACAATCAGCCCAATAAACAGAGAGGGATTCTCCGCTTTTGGGGACTTACGGAGATCTTAATACTAACCACTCTAGTCTAACCGAGGAACCGACCTAGTCAGAGAGAGGTGAGAGTGCCGAGAGGGGTGTTCCTATAGAAAAGGGAGTAAACTCCCAATGCGAATGACCTGCGACCGAGGTGGCCTCTAATGCAATATAATAAATAAATATTGGTAACAATACTGATCAAAGATCCGAGAACTAGTGGCCGGAAAGAAAATTGCTTAAATCACGTCACCTGGTCGTGATGCTATTCAAGACACTAGCTTTTTGGTCATAGTGGCTCGGGCAGGCAGGCAAACAGGATATGTAGGCTAAAACGCGTTGGGCACGGGCTACGTCTTTCAGAAAAGCGTCACTCTGCGTCGACGTTATTCAAGCCCGAAAAATAGTAAATAATCAAGATAACAGGGGCATTCCCCTCTCCAATCAACAGGATAAAAAGAAATCAAATGCTCATGCAAAACACTGTCTAAACAAATTAACTACTCATGTAAACACTAATGATATCAATTCCAACAAACATGCATTTTCAACACTTCCAACTTCAAAAACCATGGGAGGGGAAGATCTTGCCACTAGGGGTGTGCACGTGGGGTGAAAAGTAACCAATCAAACAACCAACTAAAAACCGTGAGGGACACAAACGGTGCACTGAGGGTGCCCGATGGAAAATAACAAGAGTAAAGGAAAATAATGGCAAGACAAGTCCCATCGTGATAGTCAAAAAGCTGTGGTGCTCAAATAGTGTTGTGTTATCAATTGATATCAAGTGTTCATATGAATAACAAATCTAATCTAAACTAAGTATGATTGCCAGAAACTGAGGACTTCAAAGGAGAATTTTGATCGCTTTACTAACCTTGCAATTGGGAGAAATTGGATTCTTTGTTCCTCTTTTTCTGCCGACCGAAAAAGAAGAGCCTCTTTTTGTTCTTTAATCTTGTTTTTTGTATTTTTCTTCTTCTTTTCTTCAAGCTTTTCAAAGCCTTCAAACCTTGCAAAAGGGAGATTAAACAAAGAAAAAGAAAATAGAACATTAGAACTATGATGGTGTAGTAAGTATTCTAACTATCAATTCAAACATGAACTAAACTAAAAGGACTCACTTGTTTTATGGTTCTTTAAATCCCTAACATGCATGGGTATGGAATAATATGAAGTAGTGTGTGAAACATGAAATGATGCTATGGAAATCTAATCAAAACAGCAAAGAACTATGATGAAGAATCTAATAAAACTAGATCATAAAAGAGAAAAGGAAGAGTGTGTTTGGCCCCTTCAAAGTCTTGGTCTTCAAGAGTTTCAATGGAGGAAGAAGAGGAGGAAGAAGAACCTTTCAAATTCCTTCCACGTTTTCTACAGTAGAGGGCTCCTTTTCAGCTTGATTTGAACTCCAAAACACTAATAGCCAACCTTTTTCAAAGGACAAAGTACATATGTATATATAGAAGCCTCAATTAGAGTTATTTGGCCTTCAAAAAGACTCTCTTCTACACTCGGACTTGCCCTCAATAAACATGGAAGGAATTTGGCACCCATCCAACTTCTGGAATCGGATTATCTCGGTCAAATCATGTTTATCAGGAAACTGCTTGAAACGCATCGTTCATCCAGGACTCCATTTAGCTAATTAAAGGGGCCAGAATAGAAAGAAAATTCGGAAAGGAAACCGAAAATAATTAAGAAACCTAAAAGGGGTCATTCATGCGCGACGTGTTTTAGATAATTAGGAAATTAATTTAAATTTAAAATCGAAAATCCAGACGGATTAGGAACTAAATGGCGTCGTCTATGGGCGACGCTATTCAATTAAATGTATCTAAATTTAAGATTTTAATTCCGAACTAATTTCTGTTAGAAATCTAAATGGCGTCGGCTATGGTCGACGTTAATAAGCGAAAATCTCAAAAAATTAATAAAAATTAATTAATGGGAGACGTTATTCAATTAAATGTATCTAAATTTAAGATTTTAATTCCGAACTAATTTCTGCTAGAAATCTAAATGGCATCGGCCATGGTCAACGTTAATAAGCAAAAATGTCGAAAAAAATAATAAAAATTAATTAATGATTAAAATTCAAAAAATATTAGGACATTATAATTGTGACATGAAATTTACTTAATATGAAGTCAAAATTAGTGTGTCTACACCGCCTCCTTTCTTTCCCTTCTTTAATTTAAAAATCCTCTCCCCTTTTTAAAAGGACTCTCTCTTTCCTTCTATCCTCTCTTTTACTCTTGGCTTTTCTGTTTCCCCTAGGTTTTCCTCTCTAGCTTTTCTATTCCCTTTCCCCTAGGTTTTGGGCCGCAGAGCTCTCTCTCTCTCCCTTTTTTCTTTCTCTCTCTCTGTCTCTTTCTCGGTGCCCGTTCTCCATCTCTCTGCCAGGCTCCCTCTCTCTCTCTCTCTCTCCTCCCCCTACCTTGTTCCCTCTCTCTCAACCTTTTCCCTATCTTTTTCTCTCTCCCCCTATCTCTCTCTTGCCGCATGCCGCCCGCCGGCCGCCCCGTACGACAGGCGATGCCCTGCAGACGCTTCTCGCCCGGCCCGCTGCCGCTCCGCACCACGTGGCAGAGCCATGCCATTCACAGGGCTGGGCATCATTGCTCGTGCCCCAGCACAAAGGCACACTTCGCTCCGCCACCGACACGCGTCACCCCGCCTGCCGTGCCGCCGTACAATGCACGACACCCCGAGCCCACCTTCGCCTTTCAAGCTCTCGTGCGCCAACGCTCAGCCACCGTGTGCCCAGGCACAGGGACCCCGAGCGCTTCCAGCCCTTGCCTCTGCCAGACCATTGCTCCGCTAGGGCACACAGCGCCAGCCCCTACTGTTGTGCCCAAGCCAAACCTTCCGAGCACCTCTATCCACTGCGCACTGCCTCCTACAGCCAAGCCCTTTATTGTTGCTTTACTTTTTAGTGTTATTTACCTTTATTAGTTATTTTTTTTATTTCTATAAACAACATTTTTATTTTTCTGAAAGTCATTGTATTTTTTTTTTCTGTTTCATGACAGTTTATGCGTGTTAAAAATCTTTCTTGTAATCATTAGACTTAATAAAGTTTGCATGAGTGTCTTGGATTTCATTAACTGTTAACTGTGATTGAGTGATAACTTCCAGATTTGATTCGTGATCTTAGATATTTAGGTCTTTTAATTAATTTCTTTCATATATTTAGTTAGCCATCTAATTCTAAATTTCCAAGTCTATTTGCAATCAAAGATTTCACATCTTCTAGATTAATTAAAATTCAGAGTTTTCAAAATTAAAATTATATTTCCCCCTGGATTCGATTCGGACTTACCCTTACTATTGTTGAATTGAATTTGAGTGAGTCGATTAAAGTAAGATTGTTAGCTGTGAGTTTTAACGACACACTTAATAGCTATCAAGATGAAATGACTATTATCATAGATAAAGAGTTTAAAAAGAATGTGGTGGAATTAGGAGGGGATAGACTCATATTAGTTAAACTTATAGTAAGTGAAGAAATTTTAAATATAATTAGTACTTATGCACCTCAAGTAGGTTTAGAAGAGAGTATTAAGAAAGAATTATGAGAGAATTTTGATAAGATAATTCAGGATATCCCAATGGTGAAAAAACTTTTGTCGGGTGAGATTTAAATGGTCATATAGGAAAAGATAATATTGGGTATAAGAGGGTGTATGGAGGCTTTACCTTTGATGATAGAAATGGCATCGGTGGGACAATTCTTGACTTTACTATCGCATATGATTTAATATTTACAAATACTTACTTTAAAAAGAGAGACGAACATTTAATAACTTATAAAAGTGGAATGCATAAAAGTCGAATAGATTATTTTCTTATTAAAAAATTTGATCGATCATTATGTAAAGATTGTAAAGTCATTCCTGGATAAAGTCAAGCCCCTCAACATAAGATTTTAGTAATGGATATTTACATCTAAAAGTTGAAGAAAAAAGGGTGTAGTGAAAAGAATAAATGGTGAAATTTAAAAGGAGAGAATTTAAATGTCTTTAAAAAATGTCTATTAAAGGAGAATCTATGAAATTCTGAGAAATAATTATCATAATATTAAATAGAATGGCTACTTGTATAAATAGAGTAGTAAAAGAAATCTTAGGGGAATCTAAAGGCAAAAGAATTCTTAGAAAAGAGAGATGATGGTGGGATAAAGAAATTCAAAAATTTATTAACTATAAAAGAGAATACTTTAAAACATAGTAAATCAGTAAAAATGATCAAACCTTTAAATATTACAAAATTATAAAAACAAATACTAAGAAAATAGTTAGTGAAACTGAGTTATCGACTTTTGAGGAATTGCATCATAAGTTGGGAACCTGAAAAAGTAAAAAAGATATATACAAACTTGCTAAACTAAGAGACAAAAAGAGTAAGGATCTTAATCATATTAGATATATTAAGAGCGAGAAGGGTGAGGTTTCAGTGAATCATTGTGAGATTAAGTAGAAATGGTACTTATTTTGAAAATTTATTAAATGGAGATCAATTTAGAGGTTATCATCGTAAAGAAACCAATGAGTTTAGTGGACAAATTAATTATTAGTATATTCGACATATTAGAGCTTCAGAAGTTGAAGATACTCTGAAAAAGATAAGAATGGATAAGACCCTTAGACTAGATGAGATATCTATTGAAGTTTGGAAATGTGTAAATTGCATAGGTATTAAGTGGCTTATTAAACTTTTTAATAAGATTTTAAAAGAGAGAAGAATGACGAATGACTAGAGAAGAAGTATTATGATTCTATTCTTTAAAAATAAAGAAGATATTCAAAAGTACAATAATTACCGTGGAATTAAACTTACGAGTCATATTATGAAACTTTGAGAGAGAGTAGTAAAGAAGCGTCTTAGGCGTGTTACTAATGTTTCATAAAATCAATTCAGGTTCATGTCTAGTAGATCTACTACGGAAACTATTTTTCTATTGAGACAATTAATTAAAAAAAATATAGAGAGATGATGAAAGATTTATACATGATTTTGATTGATTTAGAAAAAGCTTACGATCGTATACTTAGAAAACTAATTTGATGGACTTTAAAGAAGAAGGGAGTATCTAAATGATATATTTATGTTATTAGAAATATATATGAGATGGCTTCTACGAGCATGAGGACTATTGCTGGAGAGACATCAAAGTTCCCTATTACTATAAGATTACATCAAGGGTCAACATTAAGTCTTTTATCTTTTTTCTTTAGTTATAGATGATGCCGTTATATACTTGCATAGTGACATCTCTTGGTATATGTTGTTCGCAGATAATATTGTCCTAGTCGATGAAGATATTAAGAATTTGAATGTTACATTAGAATAATGAAGGTCCGCTTTAAAGACTTTAGGATTAGTCGAACTAAGACCTAATATATGAAATGTAATTTCAGTAACAAAATAGGTGACCAAGCTGATTTAGTTACTATCGAGGATCAAGTTATTCCTAAAAATAACAATTTTCATTATTTAAGATCTATTATTCAAGATAATGGAGAAATCTAAGAAGTTGTCATCATAGAGTCGACAGGTTAACTGAAGTGGAGAAGTACATCTAGAGTTTTTTGTGATCGTCGGATCTCTTTAAAACTCAAAGATAAATTTTATAAGATAATTATAAGACCTACTATGTTATATAATTCCAAGTGTTGGATTATGAGAAAAGATCATATCTAAAAATTGTGTGATGCTGAGATGAAAATATTAAGATGGATGAATAGTAGAACTAGAAAAGATAAAATTAAGAATAAATATATACGTTAGGATTTAGGATAGCTGTGTCATTGATATTAACCTTAGGGAGAATAGGTTGCGATAGTTTCGTCACATATACCTGTAGGCGCCCGAAACGTCCCCCGCCGCTATTGCGGGCTTCGGATCGAGGGCTTCTCCGTTCGTCTTAGCACTGTGGCGATTTGGAAGAGTTAGAAATTAAGATATGTGATCGCCATGAGCATTACCTTACGGTCCCTGTGCTCCGCAGGATTGTAAGAGTGATCGCGTTCTGAGGGAGCGGGAGATGGTGGTTTCCCCTTATCTTCCTCCGGCCGGCCAGAGGAGGATGTAGACACGCTAATTTTGACGTCATTTCGAGTAAATTTCATATCATATAATAATGCCTCAGAATGGTCTGATGTTTAACCATTAATTAATTTTTATTAATCTTTTTAAGTGTCGGGTTTAACAGACATGTTTAAGTTAATCAATTGAATTGATTTTAGTTCAAATTTCAGTTAAAATATGAAGAAGTCTAAAACGCGTCAACCTGGGTGGACGCCATTTATAGTTTATTCCTATTTTAGCGTTTAAATTTGAATTTTTAATTAATTGATTTATTAACTAAAAGGCGTCTGTGAAGGTCGACGCGTTTTAGGTTTCCTAAGCTGTTTCAACTTCTCTTCCGGATGTTTATCCTTATCTTAATTAGTGTAAAAGACGTCTACAGACGTGGACGCGTTTTAGCTAATAAAGATAAAGATAAGTTTTCCCGGATATTTATCCTTATCTTAATTAATCTGAAAGGCGTCAGCCATGGTGGACGCGTTTTAGATAATTACAGATAAAGATGAATTAATCAGTAATTATCTGTCGGTTAAAATAGATAAATCCTAGATTTTTCTATGTTAATCGCGAACGCAGAAAATGCCTATAAATATCTTGCATCTCAAAGAGTTAAAAAAAAAAGAGAGAATTGAATTGAGCCATAGCGCTATAGCAATTTGAAGATCGGAGCAACCACGTCGGAACGCCGGAGCGCTGCCATTTCCAGAAGACAGCGTCCCTCTTCAAGATCTTCATCCCTTCAAGGCTCCAACTGGGCATAAGTGTTTCATTTCTGAATCTCATTTACATCTTCATAATTTCATTTCCCATAATCACTTCATGCAACACACACCACAGCATCAATTTTCCAAAACCCATTTGATTTAAGGGGTTTTCAAAGCCAATTAAACAAGTGAGTTGCTGTTTAAGCATGTTTAACATCATGATCATTTTTTATATTACTTCCATTTGAATTCTCATCATTGTTTATTCTTTATTTTTCTGTTTCTTTGCCTCTGCTGCACTCAACAACAACAACAAGAGGTCAAAAGGGAGAAATCAAGCATAAAGCCAGAAGGATTTCTGGACGATCCTCACATTCAACAGCAAGAACAAAAGAACAAAGAAAGGGCTCTCTTTCTTCAGCCGGCTGAAGGAGGGGAACCAAGGACTCAATCTTCCGCGTTCAAACAGGTAGGCGATCAAACTCTCTTTTGAAGCTTTTTAGTTAAAAGTTTCTGGCGATCACTGTACTTTAGTTGCTGTTTTAATAGGTTAGTTTACACTAAACAACATAGTTTTTCATATTAATTACACGAGCATTTTCAGCACCTACAGCTCTTTTGGCGATCACGGTAGGACTTGGCTCGCCGTCTTTTAGTTTCTTTTTGTTCTTGCTATCATCATATCGGGCACCCACGGTGCACCATTTGTGTCTCTCGACACGTCCTCACCAATTGGTGAGTGTTTAGTTTAATTAATTTCCCTCGTGCACCACGTGCACACCCCAGTGGCAAGATCTTGCCCTCCCCTTGATTAGTTGAGAAAAAGCTGTTTTGTGATGAAAATGATGTGTGATTGAGTGATTTCCTAGTTGTTTAGTTAGTAAATCATCCTGTTTAAAATCTGAAACTAAAAATCTTTGCATGAGTCGATTGTTTACTGCCTTTTACCCTGTTTGAGGAGGATTCGACCCAGAAAATCCTCCTGGAAATCTGTTTCTGCGAACTAAAAAGCGTCCAGGAACGTTGACGCGTTTCAAAACCGCGTCAGCACACCCAGACGCCTTTTAGTCTCCAGACTTTCTCTGCTGTTTGCATCTGTTTCTGCGAAATAATTAAGTTCTGTGTTGAATAGCGTCGACCACCATCGACGCGATTCATACAGTTTCTTAATTATTTTTCAAATCTGTTTCTGCGAAAAAATTAAGTTCTGTTTTGAATAGCGTCGACCATACTCGACGCGATTCAGACAATTTCTTAATTATTTCTCAGTTTCCAGATTTCTGTGTTTTTGAGTGCTAGCTACCCATTATTTTATTAAGCATTAGAGGCCATCCAGGCCGCAGGGCATACGCATTGAGGCGAAAACCCTCCTCTTCTTAGGAACACATTACTCGACGTCAGCAACTCTCTCTGATTGGGTTGGTCCCTTGATCAGACTAGAGAAGTTGACGTTGAGACCTCCATAAGTCCCCAAAATCAAGGTATTCCTCCTTGATCATCGGGCTGGTTGTACCAATTGAAGTCCCGGCTAGATTCCGAAAGCGTTGTGAGAGAGAACCCTAGAGAATAACGGTGGAAACTGAACTGAAACTAGGATCCTTCCCTGAGCGAAATTGTGGTTTAATCCGATTCAAATAATTCAACAAGGAATCCTAAAACTACGTTAAGCATACACTTGTTTGATTAATCTCTGTACAACTTGTTTGATTAAATCTTTGAAAAAGGAATCTAATATCATGTTGCTGCGATCAGGCAGAGACTTGAGTATGGCCCAAGACGCCATCATCAACTACGAGGGAGATGCTAATGCCCCTCGCAATTCAGATTTCAACTATGAGAACGGGAGAGATGCTGATGCCTCCCGTAATTCTGCCCCCATTCCTTATCGACAAGATGGGAATGTCCGGACTCCTCTTTTTCATCCACAGGATCGATATCCTGATCTTCCCCCGCATGAATATGCGATCCCTAATCCTGATCTAGAGGGGGACATGAATCAGAATGATCCCTCACCCTCTGATCCTATGGATCTCGTCAATGCTCTGGGAGTTCTTGCCTCCCGACTGCTCCCTCGTTGAGTGTGAAAATAAAACCTGATGTTGACTTGCTGTCGTCAGGATCAGACTGAAAACTCGAGTCAGTATATCCTTGCAGCTTTAAGTCTCCTCCTCCATAGACTAGAAATAGATCCTTAGTCCTTCTCAAGTACTTAAGGATGCATTTCACAGCCTTCCAGTGTTCATCACCTGGATCTGCCTGATGTCTGCTCGTAACACTTAGAGCATATGCTACATCAGGTCTGGTACATAGCATGGCATACATGATGGACCCTATGGCAGAAGCATAGGGGACTTTATCCATCACTGCCCTCTCTTCAGGTGTCTTGGGAGACTGACCTTTAGAGAGTGAAATTCCATGTCTCATCGGTATGAGACCTCTCTTGGAATTTTCCATGCCAAACCTTTTGACAATGGTTTCTATGTACATGGATTGGGTTAAAGCCAGCATCTTCTTTGATCTATCCCTATAGATCCGTATTCCTAATACGTAAGATGCTTCTCCCAAATCCTTCATGGAGAAGTTCTTTGACAGTCATATCTTTACGGATGACATCATTCCTACATCATTCCCAATGAGTAGGATGTCGTCAACGTAAAGAACCAGAAATGTGATTGCGCTCCCACTATTTTTCTTGTATACACAGGGCTCATCTTCATTCTTAATGAAGCCATAAGATTTGATCGCCTCATCAAATCTTATGTTCCAGCTTCGGGATGCTTGTTTCAGTCCATAAATGGACCTCTGCAACTTGCATACCATGTCTGGAGATTCTTTGGATGTGAATCCTTCTGGTTGTATCATATATACCTCCTCCTCAAGGTTTCCATTGAGGAAGGCAGTCTTCACATCCATCTGCCAGATTTCATAATCATGGTAGGCAGCAATGGCAAGAAGAATTCTGATGGACTTAATCATAGCAACGGGTGAAAAAGTTTCGTCATAGTCAACGCCTTGTCTTTGACGATAGCCTTTTGCCACTAATCTTGCCTTATAAGTCTCAATACGTCCATCTGCACCGATCTTTCTTTTAAAGATCCATTTGCAGCCGATAGGTACTATACCATCGGGTAAAACTACCAAGTTCCAAACTTGGTTGATGTACATGGACTGTATTTCAGAATTCATGGCTTCCCGCCATTTCCCGGCCTCTGAACTTTCAATGGCCTCCTGGTAAGTCTTGGGATCATCATCCTCATTATAGAATATCCTTGAACCATCCAAATTAATATGTCCCACATATCTTTCTGGTGGTTTAGGTACTCTTTCAGACCTACGAGGTTCCTGTGTATCATTTTGAACAGGTTCAGAAACTAACGGTTCATCTAATGAACCATTGCCAGTTTGTGGGTCTGGAACTTCTTCCAGAATTACTTTACTCCCACTGTCTTTCTGGATAATATAATCTTCTTCCAGAAAGACAGCTCTCCTGGCCACAAACACCTTTTGTTCGCTAGGATGATAGAAGTAATATCCATAAGTTTCCTTTGGATATCCCACAAATCTGCATTTGTCAGTTCTGGATTCCAGCTTATCTGCGTCATGTCTTTTAACATGAGCAGGACATCCCCAGACTTTAACATGTTTAAGGTCTGGTTTCCTTCCATTCCATATCTCATATGGAGTGTTCTTAACAGATTTGCTGGGTACCTTATTCAGGATATACATAGCCGAGCTAAGTGCATATCCCCATAAGGACACTGGTAATTTGGACATGCTCATCATGGATCGCACCATTTCCATTAATGTGCGATTTCTCCTTTCTGATACACCATTCATTTGAGGTGTATAAGGAGGTGTAAGCTGAGAAAGGATACCATTATCCTTTAAGTATTTAATGAACTCAGTACTCAAGTATTCACCACCCCGATCAGATCGGATGGTTTTTATACTCTTTCCTGTTTGTTTTTCTACTTCATTCTTAAATTCTCTGAATTTCTCAAAGGCTTCAGATTTATACTTCAATAAGTATATATATCCAAACCTTGAGTAATCATCAGTGAATGTAATGAAGTATGAGAAACCACCAATGGCTTGGGTTGACATAGGACCACATACATCTGAATGTATGAGTTCTAATATGCCTTTGGCTCGTTCTCCAGTTCCACTAAATGGAGACTTAGCCATTTTACCCATTAAACATGACTCACAGGTTGCATATGATTCATAATCAAATGGATCCAAATATCCATCTTTATGCAACCTTTGGAGTCTGTTTACACCAATGTGTCCAAGCCTACAATGCCATAAGTAGGCTTTGTTCATTTCATACTTACTTCTTTTAATCGAAGAACCGATATGTAAATTATCATGAGACACATTCAATAGATACAATCCATTGGACAAAATAGCTGAAGCTATTAATTTATTTCTGAAATAAATTGAACAACTATTGTTCCCAAAATTTAAATTGTATCCAATTCTATCTAAACATGAAATAGAAATGATGTTCCTTATTATGCTAGGTACATAATAACAATCATCTAATAAAAATGTGTCTCCGGATGGTAGCTTGAGCTTCACTGTCCCCACAGCGATCGCCGCAACCCTTGCGCCGTTACCTAGCCTCAGCTCCACCTCTCCGGTCCTCAGCTTACGTCTTCTTGTCAGTGCCTGTACAGAATTGCAGATATGAGATACACATCCAGTATCTAATACCCATGATGTACAATCTCTTATTGACAAGTTTACATCTATCATATAGATACCTGAAGCGTCCTGCTGCTTCACAGTTCCTTGAGCCTTGTCCTTGAGGTATTCCTTGCAATTCCTCTTCCAATGCCCTTTCTGGTGACAGTAGAAGCAATCACCTTTCTCAGCATTTTTACCCTTGTCTTTCTTGACAACCTTTGCCTTTCTTTGAACCTTGTTCTTATTCTTTCGAAAAGCTTGGACTGCAAGTCTTTTTCTGTTGGTCTTACCAACCATTAGGACTTGGGGTTTGTCCTTCACAAGGTTCCCCTCAGCAGTCTTTAACATGTTCAGCAGTTCAGCTAAGGTCGCCTGGATCTTGTTCATGTTGAAATTGACGATGAACTGAGCATATGAAGGTGGAAGTGAAGACAACACAAGGTCTGTGTGCATCTCCTTGGGAAGTGTAATCCCAAGAGCATCCAGCCTCTCCACCCACTCAATCATCTTCAGCACATGATTCTGTACTGAAGTTCCCTCTGCCATCTGAGCTTTGAACAGATTCTTCGATATCTCATATCGTTCGATTCTGCTCTACTCACCAAAGAGCTCCTTCAAATGGAGCATGATGGATCTAGCATCCATCTCTTCATGTTGCCTCTGCAACTCATTGCTCATAGAGGCTAACATATAGCATTGGGCCATGGTGGAATCCTCCTTCCATTTTTCATACGCTATCATTTCCTCCTCTGGAGCATCTAATGCTGGTTCAGCAGGAGGTTCAGTATCCAAGACGTAGGCAATCTGCTCAGACCTGAGGACTATCTTCAAGTTTCTGAGCCAATCTGAGTAATTGGTGCCTGTCAAACGGTTGGCATCAAGTATGCCTCTCAACGGGTTATGGTGAGACATTCTCGCCTACAGGAGATAATCAATCGATAATTAGCAGATATTCAGATTAACTAAAACAAGATATGGTCTTTTATTATCTAGTTTTACTCCCACTAATTTTCGACGGACTGTATAACCTTCAGATATACAGAACGGGAGACGCCGACTGTCTCCTAGTGGGGATCAGAATCTCCAAGCATCACAGTATGACCTCGGGTAAACACATAGTATCATACTGCTATCTCAGAGCAATCATCTCATGATAATTGCAACTCCTTGCAATATCCGATCGTACTTCGGCTCCCAAGTTTAATGGTCCCGGGTAAACACAGTAGACCATTATCCCCGGTCTAAGCTTTACCATCAATACGTGACTGAGTAAAGTAGAAACATAGTTCCCGGGTAAACACGTGGATGACTATATCGTTCCTCTACTCTTATCCAAAGGCATCTTATGCCATGATCAACAGTCCTCTCATCAGTTAATGGCAGACCTCGGGTAAACACATAGTATCTGCCACCACCGAATTAAGTTCTATCAATCATATTGATGGAGAGCCACGCGGTACATTCTCAATGACTCGCGCTACGGCTTAGATTTTGTAACGAAGGTTTTACTTATTTAATTTGGTCTCATCCTAGGTGATAGTATTAAATATATCGAATATATTTATTAATACTAATAACCTAGCAAATATAAAGCACACGCATCACATACATGTCATTAGTGTGGTCATGGACGGCACTGCGGTTTGACTTGAGCCAGACAGTCAAACGCACACATACACACAATATAACAATTTATATCATGAGTCTGCAAACCCATGAATGCAATGAACTCCTTCATTTTCATCTGGTCAGCAGTTGTGGATCATCCTCGCTCCGCGTGCATCCACCTCGATCAAATTACATCGTAATTCCCAATTACATGATAATTCAGAAGAGGAAGCCTTATGGCGATTACATCAAGGAGGAAGGTAGAAGTACAATGGAATATGAGAGGGAGAGGTTCGCAGACCTCTATTTATTAATACACAATAAACCACACAATCACATTCCATATCCACAAGTAATGCCCGTCCATGACCACCATGTGTTTTATTAAACAAACCACACATGAATAGCGCATCAAATGGCTAAATTAAAATTTTCGAAAATAATATTAATTTTGGTTTCATAAAACCAGGGACCAAACAAAATTTGGATTATTTGGAATTTTTCGAAAAACTTTAGTATTTATTGCAAGCATGCTAATTTAAATCCAATTTAAACAAGTAAATCAATAACACATCAAAAATGCATTAAAATATAAAATTAACGGCTTCAGAAATATTCCATGCTCAATTTGAACAATTCAAATATTTATGGGGTTAATCTAACAATTAGATTGCATAAGGTTTAATCTAACATTTAGAATTAATTCAATTAACAACCTTTTGTTAATTAATTAACATAATAAACCTTAATAAGGGCCCAATCAAAATTGAATTTAATAAAAACAGTAAAATCCTATTTTACAGATAATTATTAAACCAATTTTATAATTAAAATTTTAAAACCAAAAAAAAAATTTAATCAACTGGGCCCCCTAAAGGGCTCAGCCCTGCTGAGCCCCTGGCTCGGGCCAGGGCCGAGCCAGGGCGCAGCCAGGACTCGGACCCAGGTCCGAGCCCTGCTGCGCCCTGGCTCGGGCCGCCTGGCACGAGCCAGGGCCCAGCCGGGCCCGGTCCGGTCGGCGGCTAGGGAAACCCTAGCCGCCCGGCCGAACCGCCCGAGGTTCCCTGCAACGCAGGGAACCCGACGGCGCCGCCCCCTCTTTGGGGTCTTCTCCGGCGCCGATCCCGGCGTCGGCAGGGCACCGCACCATGCCGCCGGCGAACCCCTTAGCTCCCGCGAGGTCCGGTGACCGGCGGTGGCCCTGGAGGTCATCCGGAAAGGGATTTATTCGCCCCCTTATTTCCTCCAAAAAATCTGGTTTTGCAGGTTTCTCAAACCCGTGGGGAGGAAGAAGAAGGTCCATGGCCGCTCTTCCACGGCTTCCCATGCCACCAACAACTCGACCAGGGTCATTGGGCATGATCTACAGCGATTAGAACCCCTTAAAATCCATCTCTATGGATCCGACCACATCAAAAACGCCCCGTTCTTCGTCCAACGAAGAACACGACGAAAAACCCCAAAAATAAATTTTTCTTCAGATTTAAATCACGATCTCATCGCAGTAATCATCTAATGATTATAAATCTTTCAAGAACATAAATCTAAGCATGGAATAAATTCAAAAACCATAAATTTTAGAGACCGAAACGGCGAAAACACAGTGGAACCTGGCTCTGATACCACTGTTGGGATCGCTGTGTCGGGATCCGATCCTAAAACGCAGCGGAATAAAGAAGTTCGGGATCGGATCAGTCCCGTTTCGGTCGTTAAAACAAAAACCGATGTAGATCGATTTACCTTGCGCGGAATCGAATCCGCGTCCGTTTTCCGGTTCCTTCGGAGCGATGCCGCAAGTCGCGCAGATGCCCGACCTCTAGCGGTATCCACGCGGTTCTCCTCGCGATGGATCGTCCTCGCTTCCTCGCTCGCTGCGGCGCTCGAAGATCCCTTCTGACTGCGCATGATCCGCCGCGACATGCGGATCCAGATTCCCCGTCGAACGGGAAGTAGAGCAGTTGGGAATGGCACGCCCAGAGGAGAGAGAAAGTGGGAAGAACGAATGACGGCTAGGTCAGGGTTGCTGGCCCCGGACGTAGAATCCGTTCTTTTATAAAAAGTCAGTTTGCAGTTTTTCACAAAAACCCAGACTTATCCGAAATCCTGTCGGATTATCCATCGTCTTGAAAACCATTTGCGTGTGACCCTCTAGGCCCAATTACCAGTCCAGTTAATAGCCCATTAAGTCCAGTAACCCTTTACTGACTCACTAAATTAATTAATATCCTTATATTCAATTAATCAGCCGAATTTAATGTCCCACAATAAATTCGGACGGACTGCCGATCACGTTGGATGCCAAGCAACATCGCGTGATCCTGGATGGAACTGGGGTTATCGCAACCCTCTATTGGAACCTTTCTGTCATCGGTTAGCGCGCGGATATAATCCTTCATCCGTACAATGTTCCCGAATCGACCTAGGGCATGGTTTACTGTTAAACCCTATTTGGTCGATTCACTTGAATCAGATGCCGCTAATCTGAATCCGATAACTCCTTATCGATTACAGAGTCCGCCCTGGCCAGGGACTTTAAGCGCATCATTCCCGGAACATTCTCTCTCAAACAACCGAGAGCGGATGATCCCGTATTGAACACACAATTACCTTCGAGGGCATTTCCCTGAACCCGATCACTTGACTTATTGATATCCCATGGTTAGGGATTCGTTCGTCAAGGTCAAAGCTCAGAAACCTACCAACAAGGTATCCTTGGAGTCTCAGGTCCAAGGATCATCCACGCAACCGTGACAATTGAATCGAGCAGGTTAACAGTGAGGTTATTACCATCCAGCGATTCATAGTCGGATCAGTTCAGTGAACTCATTCACCAATGAGCACCTATAGGTTCAGCATAGTGTCTCCACACAAGTGACTTATGGGATCAGTCACCCTCATCATATGAGCTGAAGTAACCTATACTAGTCTATCCGGATGTTCGATGTCCTATCTCAAACATCCTATGACTAGGAACAATTAAGAACATGTGTTTATAAGTCTTCGGTCCCGTAATTATGATCTCATCATAATCCAAAGACTATTGCACATGTTCATGGACTTCATCGTGATACGATAAACACAGATCGAATTAATTACACACAATGAATTATTGCCATTTATTAATAATCTGAATATGTACACAGTATCGGATTGGCTTTGAGACCATCTAATACTAACAGTCTCCCACTTGGGCTAAAGCCAATCACTTTTATACAGAATACCCATATTCTCTAAGTGACGCTCAAAAACATTTTGAGACAAAGGCTTTGTAAGTGGATCTGCTATGTTGTCGGCTGAGGGAACTCTTTCCACCACGACATCTCCTCGAGCTATAATCTCTCTGATCAGATGAAAGCGCCGCAGAATGTGCTTCGACTTCTGATGAGACCTCTGCTCTTTCGCTTGAGCAATCGCCCCATTGTTGTCACACAGCAGTGGGACGGGATCAGATATGCTTTCCACCACACCAAGATCGCCGATGAATTTCTTCATCCACACAGCTTCCTTGGCGGCTTCAGCAGCAGCAATATACTCGGCTTCCGTTGTCGAATCAGCAGTGGTTTCCTGCTTGGAACTTTTCCAGCTCACTGCTCCCTCGTTGAGTGTGAAAATAAAACCTGATGTTGACTTGCTGTCGTCAGGATCAGACTGAAAACTCGAGTCAGTATATCCTTGCAGCTTTAAGTCTCCTCCTCCATAGACTAGAAATAGATCCTTAGTCCTTCTCAAGTACTTAAGGATGCATTTCACAGCCTTCCAGTGTTCATCACCTGGATCTGCCTGATGTCTGCTCGTAACACTTAGAGCATATGCTACATCAGGTCTGGTACATAGCATGGCATACATGATGGACCCTATGGCAGAAGCATAGGGGACTTTATCCATCACTGCCCTCTCTTCAGGTGTCTTGGGAGACTGACCTTTAGAGAGTGAAATTCCATGTCTCATCGGTATGAGACCTCTCTTGGAATTTTCCATGCCAAACCTTTTGACAATGGTTTCTATGTACATGGATTGGGTTAAAGCCAGCATCTTCTTTGATCTATCCCTATAGATCCGTATTCCTAATACGTAAGATGCTTCTCCCAAATCCTTCATGGAGAAGTTCTTTGACAGTCATATCTTTACGGATGACATCATTCCTACATCATTCCCAATGAGTAGGATGTCGTCAACGTAAAGAACCAGAAATGTGATTGCGCTCCCACTATTTTTCTTGTATACACAGGGCTCATCTTCATTCTTAATGAAGCCATAAGATTTGATCGCCTCATCAAATCTTATGTTCCAGCTTCGGGATGCTTGTTTCAGTCCATAAATGGACCTCTGCAACTTGCATACCATGTCTGGAGATTCTTTGGATGTGAATCCTTCTGGTTGTATCATATATACCTCCTCCTCAAGGTTTCCATTGAGGAAGGCAGTCTTCACATCCATCTGCCAGATTTCATAATCATGGTAGGCAGCAATGGCAAGAAGAATTCTGATGGACTTAATCATAGCAACGGGTGAAAAAGTTTCGTCATAGTCAACGCCTTGTCTTTGACGATAGCCTTTTGCCACTAATCTTGCCTTATAAGTCTCAATACGTCCATCTGCACCGATCTTTCTTTTAAAGATCCATTTGCAGCCGATAGGTACTATACCATCGGGTAAAACTACCAAGTTCCAAACTTGGTTGATGTACATGGACTGTATTTCAGAATTCATGGCTTCCCGCCATTTCCCGGCCTCTGAACTTTCAATGGCCTCCTGGTAAGTCTTGGGATCATCATCCTCATTATAGAATATCCTTGAACCATCCAAATTAATATGTCCCACATATCTTTCTGGTGGTTTAGGTACTCTTTCAGACCTACGAGGTTCCTGTGTATCATTTTGAACAGGTTCAGAAACTAACGGTTCATCTAATGAACCATTGCCAGTTTGTGGGTCTGGAACTTCTTCCAGAATTACTTTACTCCCACTGTCTTTCTGGATAATATAATCTTCTTCCAGAAAGACAGCTCTCCTGGCCACAAACACCTTTTGTTCGCTAGGATGATAGAAGTAATATCCATAAGTTTCCTTTGGATATCCCACAAATCTGCATTTGTCAGTTCTGGATTCCAGCTTATCTGCGTCATGTCTTTTAACATGAGCAGGACATCCCCAGACTTTAACATGTTTAAGGTCTGGTTTCCTTCCATTCCATATCTCATATGGAGTGTTCTTAACAGATTTGCTGGGTACCTTATTCAGGATATACATAGCCGAGCTAAGTGCATATCCCCATAAGGACACTGGTAATTTGGACATGCTCATCATGGATCGCACCATTTCCATTAATGTGCGATTTCTCCTTTCTGATACACCATTCATTTGAGGTGTATAAGGAGGTGTAAGCTGAGAAAGGATACCATTATCCTTTAAGTATTTAATGAACTCAGTACTCAAGTATTCACCACCCCGATCAGATCGGATGGTTTTTATACTCTTTCCTGTTTGTTTTTCTACTTCATTCTTAAATTCTCTGAATTTCTCAAAGGCTTCAGATTTATACTTCAATAAGTATATATATCCAAACCTTGAGTAATCATCAGTGAATGTAATGAAGTATGAGAAACCACCAATGGCTTGGGTTGACATAGGACCACATACATCTGAATGTATGAGTTCTAATATGCCTTTGGCTCGTTCTCCAGTTCCACTAAATGGAGACTTAGCCATTTTACCCATTAAACATGACTCACAGGTTGCATATGATTCATAATCAAATGGATCCAAATATCCATCTTTATGCAACCTTTGGAGTCTGTTTACACCAATGTGTCCAAGCCTACAATGCCATAAGTAGGCTTTGTTCATTTCATACTTACTTCTTTTAATCGAAGAACCGATATGTAAATTATCATGAGACACATTCAATAGATACAATCCATTGGACAAAATAGCTGAAGCTATTAATTTATTTCTGAAATAAATTGAACAACTATTGTTCCCAAAATTTAAATTGTATCCAATTCTATCTAAACATGAAATAGAAATGATGTTCCTTATTATGCTAGGTACATAATAACAATCATCTAATAAAAATGTGTCTCCGGATGGTAGCTTGAGCTTCACTGTCCCCACAGCGATCGCCGCAACCCTTGCGCCGTTACCTAGCCTCAGCTCCACCTCTCCGGTCCTCAGCTTACGTCTTCTTGTCAGTGCCTGTACAGAATTGCAGATATGAGATACACATCCAGTATCTAATACCCATGATGTACAATCTCTTATTGACAAGTTTACATCTATCATATAGATACCTGAAGCGTCCTGCTGCTTCACAGTTCCTTGAGCCTTGTCCTTGAGGTATTCCTTGCAATTCCTCTTCCAATGCCCTTTCTGGTGACAGTAGAAGCAATCACCTTTCTCAGCATTTTTACCCTTGTCTTTCTTGACAACCTTTGCCTTTCTTTGAACCTTGTTCTTATTCTTTCGAAAAGCTTGGACTGCAAGTCTTTTTCTGTTGGTCTTACCAACCATTAGGACTTGGGGTTTGTCCTTCACAAGGTTCCCCTCAGCAGTCTTTAACATGTTCAGCAGTTCAGCTAAGGTCGCCTGGATCTTGTTCATGTTGAAATTGACGATGAACTGAGCATATGAAGGTGGAAGTGAAGACAACACAAGGTCTGTGTGCATCTCCTTGGGAAGTGTAATCCCAAGAGCATCCAGCCTCTCCACCCACTCAATCATCTTCAGCACATGATTCTGTACTGAAGTTCCCTCTGCCATCTGAGCTTTGAACAGATTCTTCGATATCTCATATCGTTCGATTCTGCTCTACTCACCAAAGAGCTCCTTCAAATGGAGCATGATGGATCTAGCATCCATCTCTTCATGTTGCCTCTGCAACTCATTGCTCATAGAGGCTAACATATAGCATTGGGCCATGGTGGAATCCTCCTTCCATTTTTCATACGCTATCATTTCCTCCTCTGGAGCATCTAATGCTGGTTCAGCAGGAGGTTCAGTATCCAAGACGTAGGCAATCTGCTCAGACCTGAGGACTATCTTCAAGTTTCTGAGCCAATCTGAGTAATTGGTGCCTGTCAAACGGTTGGCATCAAGTATGCCTCTCAACGGGTTATGGTGAGACATTCTCGCCTACAGGAGATAATCAATCGATAATTAGCAGATATTCAGATTAACTAAAACAAGATATGGTCTTTTATTATCTAGTTTTACTCCCACTAATTTTCGACGGACTGTATAACCTTCAGATATACAGAACGGGAGACGCCGACTGTCTCCTAGTGGGGATCAGAATCTCCAAGCATCACAGTATGACCTCGGGTAAACACATAGTATCATACTGCTATCTCAGAGCAATCATCTCATGATAATTGCAACTCCTTGCAATATCCGATCGTACTTCGGCTCCCAAGTTTAATGGTCCCGGGTAAACACAGTAGACCATTATCCCCGGTCTAAGCTTTACCATCAATACGTGACTGAGTAAAGTAGAAACATAGTTCCCGGGTAAACACGTGGATGACTATATCGTTCCTCTACTCTTATCCAAAGGCATCTTATGCCATGATCAACAGTCCTCTCATCAGTTAATGGCAGACCTCGGGTAAACACATAGTATCTGCCACCACCGAATTAAGTTCTATCAATCATATTGATGGAGAGCCACGCGGTACATTCTCAATGACTCGCGCTACGGCTTAGATTTTGTAACGAAGGTTTTACTTATTTAATTTGGTCTCATCCTAGGTGATAGTATTAAATATATCGAATATATTTATTAATACTAATAACCTAGCAAATATAAAGCACACGCATCACATACATGTCATTAGTGTGGTCATGGACGGCACTGCGGTTTGACTTGAGCCAGACAGTCAAACGCACACATACACACAATATAACAATTTATATCATGAGTCTGCAAACCCATGAATGCAATGAACTCCTTCATTTTCATCTGGTCAGCAGTTGTGGATCATCCTCGCTCCGCGTGCATCCACCTCGATCAAATTACATCGTAATTCCCAATTACATGATAATTCAGAAGAGGAAGCCTTATGGCGATTACATCAAGGAGGAAGGTAGAAGTACAATGGAATATGAGAGGGAGAGGTTCGCAGACCTCTATTTATTAATACACAATAAACCACACAATCACATTCCATATCCACAAGTAATGCCCGTCCATGACCACCATGTGTTTTATTAAACAAACCACACATGAATAGCGCATCAAATGGCTAAATTAAAATTTTCGAAAATAATATTAATTTTGGTTTCATAAAACCAGGGACCAAACAAAATTTGGATTATTTGGAATTTTTCGAAAAACTTTAGTATTTATTGCAAGCATGCTAATTTAAATCCAATTTAAACAAGTAAATCAATAACACATCAAAAATGCATTAAAATATAAAATTAACGGCTTCAGAAATATTCCATGCTCAATTTGAACAATTCAAATATTTATGGGGTTAATCTAACAATTAGATTGCATAAGGTTTAATCTAACATTTAGAATTAATTCAATTAACAACCTTTTGTTAATTAATTAACATAATAAACCTTAATAAGGGCCCAATCAAAATTGAATTTAATAAAAACAGTAAAATCCTATTTTACAGATAATTATTAAACCAATTTTATAATTAAAATTTTAAAACCAAAAAAAAAATTTAATCAACTGGGCCCCCTAAAGGGCTCAGCCCTGCTGAGCCCCTGGCTCGGGCCAGGGCCGAGCCAGGGCGCAGCCAGGACTCGGACCCAGGTCCGAGCCCTGCTGCGCCCTGGCTCGGGCCGCCTGGCACGAGCCAGGGCCCAGCCGGGCCCGGTCCGGTCGGCGGCTAGGGAAACCCTAGCCGCCCGGCCGAACCGCCCGAGGTTCCCTGCAACGCAGGGAACCCGACGGCGCCGCCCCCTCTTTGGGGTCTTCTCCGGCGCCGATCCCGGCGTCGGCAGGGCACCGCACCATGCCGCCGGCGAACCCCTTAGCTCCCGCGAGGTCCGGTGACCGGCGGTGGCCCTGGAGGTCATCCGGAAAGGGATTTATTCGCCCCCTTATTTCCTCCAAAAAATCTGGTTTTGCAGGTTTCTCAAACCCGTGGGGAGGAAGAAGAAGGTCCATGGCCGCTCTTCCACGGCTTCCCATGCCACCAACAACTCGACCAGGGTCATTGGGCATGATCTACAGCGATTAGAACCCCTTAAAATCCATCTCTATGGATCCGACCACATCAAAAACGCCCCGTTCTTCGTCCAACGAAGAACACGACGAAAAACCCCAAAAATAAATTTTTCTTCAGATTTAAATCACGATCTCATCGCAGTAATCATCTAATGATTATAAATCTTTCAAGAACATAAATCTAAGCATGGAATAAATTCAAAAACCATAAATTTTAGAGACCGAAACGGCGAAAACACAGTGGAACCTGGCTCTGATACCACTGTTGGGATCGCTGTGTCGGGATCCGATCCTAAAACGCAGCGGAATAAAGAAGTTCGGGATCGGATCAGTCCCGTTTCGGTCGTTAAAACAAAAACCGATGTAGATCGATTTACCTTGCGCGGAATCGAATCCGCGTCCGTTTTCCGGTTCCTTCGGAGCGATGCCGCAAGTCGCGCAGATGCCCGACCTCTAGCGGTATCCACGCGGTTCTCCTCGCGATGGATCGTCCTCGCTTCCTCGCTCGCTGCGGCGCTCGAAGATCCCTTCTGACTGCGCATGATCCGCCGCGACATGCGGATCCAGATTCCCCGTCGAACGGGAAGTAGAGCAGTTGGGAATGGCACGCCCAGAGGAGAGAGAAAGTGGGAAGAACGAATGACGGCTAGGTCAGGGTTGCTGGCCCCGGACGTAGAATCCGTTCTTTTATAAAAAGTCAGTTTGCAGTTTTTCACAAAAACCCAGACTTATCCGAAATCCTGTCGGATTATCCATCGTCTTGAAAACCATTTGCGTGTGACCCTCTAGGCCCAATTACCAGTCCAGTTAATAGCCCATTAAGTCCAGTAACCCTTTACTGACTCACTAAATTAATTAATATCCTTATATTCAATTAATCAGCCGAATTTAATGTCCCACAATAAATTCGGACGGACTGCCGATCACGTTGGATGCCAAGCAACATCGCGTGATCCTGGATGGAACTGGGGTTATCGCAACCCTCTATTGGAACCTTTCTGTCATCGGTTAGCGCGCGGATATAATCCTTCATCCGTACAATGTTCCCGAATCGACCTAGGGCATGGTTTACTGTTAAACCCTATTTGGTCGATTCACTTGAATCAGATGCCGCTAATCTGAATCCGATAACTCCTTATCGATTACAGAGTCCGCCCTGGCCAGGGACTTTAAGCGCATCATTCCCGGAACATTCTCTCTCAAACAACCGAGAGCGGATGATCCCGTATTGAACACACAATTACCTTCGAGGGCATTTCCCTGAACCCGATCACTTGACTTATTGATATCCCATGGTTAGGGATTCGTTCGTCAAGGTCAAAGCTCAGAAACCTACCAACAAGGTATCCTTGGAGTCTCAGGTCCAAGGATCATCCACGCAACCGTGACAATTGAATCGAGCAGGTTAACAGTGAGGTTATTACCATCCAGCGATTCATAGTCGGATCAGTTCAGTGAACTCATTCACCAATGAGCACCTATAGGTTCAGCATAGTGTCTCCACACAAGTGACTTATGGGATCAGTCACCCTCATCATATGAGCTGAAGTAACCTATACTAGTCTATCCGGATGTTCGATGTCCTATCTCAAACATCCTATGACTAGGAACAATTAAGAACATGTGTTTATAAGTCTTCGGTCCCGTAATTATGATCTCATCATAATCCAAAGACTATTGCACATGTTCATGGACTTCATCGTGATACGATAAACACAGATCGAATTAATTACACACAATGAATTATTGCCATTTATTAATAATCTGAATATGTACACAGTATCGGATTGGCTTTGAGACCATCTAATACTAACACTTTCATCATCTAGGCAGCCGGCTAGACCGCAAACGCATATTCATCAAAATGCCCTCGGGCATGGCGGAAGCTTTGCCGGACCTCCTCCTTATTATCCTCCCTGTTCCACGTACTCTAGGCAACAGGCCTATCAAGTACTTCCACCTCCTCCTCCTCCCCAGGCAGATTTGACCACGCAAACGTTGCTGGCCAAGATGGAGCGCATGGATGAACAGTTCAACAACCTCCAGAAGATGATGGGGGTTAAAGCTGTGCCAGAAATCAGTTTACCGAGCCTGCCAGTATTCCATCTGCCACCCTCTGAAATGCCAGTGTATCGAAAGTATAACGGTACTGGTAACCCCTTCACGCACCTGAAGGAGTTCATGTACGAATCCTCGTTCTGGCAGAATGATAAGAGGTCATTGGCCTTCTTGTTCAGGAGATCTCTAGAGGGACCAGCCCTCGAGTGGTTCTTTTCTCTGGAACCCTCCGAAGTAGAGGATTACGGTATCGTTTCACGCAAATTTATCCAACGATACCAGGACAGAGTTGCACCCTCCTTGTCTATCACGGACCTCATTGCAGAAAAGATGAAACCGGATGAGGAGTTTGTCAGTTTTGCTGACAGGTGGCGGGGCCTGGCTGAAAAGGTGAAAGATCACTTGTCCGAATCTGAACAAGTGAACATGCTAATTTCTAACGCCACTCCCCAGTTCAAGCTAGTCCTCTCCTTGAACAATTTGACTAATATGGCAGAGCTCTATGAAAGAGCACGGTATTGCCAAAATGCCTTCAAAGACGCTACGTTCTCTAGCGTCTTTGATCCTCACAGACCTAGCAGGCCTCCACCTCGGAAGCCTGCAGTGTCGAATTCTCCTAGCACAGGTCCGACTACTGAGGGCACGCTCTTCATCCCTTCAAGGCTCCAACTGGGCATAAGTGTTTCATTTCTGAATCTCATTTACATCTTCATAATTTCATTTCCCATAATCACTTCATGCAACACACACCACAGCATCAATTTTCCAAAACCCATTTGATTTAAGAGGTTTTCAAAGCCAATTAAACAAGTGAGTTGCTGTTTAAGCATGTTTAACATCATCATCATTTTTTATATTACTTCCATTTGAATTCTCATCATTGTTTATTCTTTATTTTTCTGTTTCTTTGCCTCTGCTGCACTCAACAACAACAACAAGAGGTCAAAAGGGAGAAATCAAGCATAAAGCCAGAAGGATTTCTGGACGATCCTCACATTCAACAGCAAGAACAAAAGAACAAAGAAAGGGCTCTCTTTCTTCAGCCGGCTGAAGGAGGGGAACCAAGGACTCAATCTTCCGCGTTCAAACAGGTAGGCGATCAAACTCTCTTTTGAAACTTTTTAGTTAAAAGTTTCTGGCGATCACTGCACTTTAGTTGCTGTTTTAATAGGTTAGTTTACACTAAACAACATAGTTTTTCATATTAATTACACGAGTATTTTCAGCACCTACAGAGGAGAGCTCGGCAGTCTACACGCGAAAATGCGGTAAGGATCCCTGAAAAGAAAAGACAAGACAAGAGAGGAAAATAACCCGATTAGAACTGTGATATGTAGAATCTATCTATGAAAATATAAAAGTTAACTAGAATTGGAGGGAGATGCACCGGATGAGTGTTTGGGGAGGGAAGGTGACCATATGTTGTGGCCATCCACCACCCGTTTTTTTTGTTTAAAACCTCTGGGGGGAAGGGTTGCTAGGTTATCCTAACATGCATGCATGCAGATGGGGGTGCTCGTGTGTGGAAAGTGAAGTGATGTGTTAAAAGTGGAAAGAAGAGTGAGAGAGGGAAATGTTACGGAATGGATGAAAAGTGGGAATGCAATGAGGGGAAAAGGGGAAAAGTAAAAGAGGGTTAAGAAGACAAGCCCATTTGGAGTGCGAAGGATTCCTCTTCCAGCTCCTCCTAAAGCTCTCTGACTCCTTGCCCGCTCGACTCCTCGAAGCCGACTCACTTGCCAACCTCCTTCACCCCAAAAAAACCCTCCCTGCTCGAGGGGACATGGGGGGTTTAAATAGGTGAAGGAAAAATAGGAGAAAATAGGGGTCTAAATTCCCGTAAATCATCAAAGAGCCAATAGGAAGTGGTCAAGGATCGGAGGTAGTGCGCGCGGCAGCCGCCGGAGTGAGGGATGATCGGAGTAGTGGAGGTGAGGGTGGCGGGTAGAGGAGATCGTAGGAAGACGAGGTCGGTGGGAGTTAGGGGAGTGGACGGCCAGCCAACTTGCCTTCCAATCCCGTGGAAGGCGGGGTAGCTGGCCTTCCACGGAGAGGTGGAAGGCGGCCCGGTTGGCTTTCGAAGGGTGGTGGAAGGCAATGGGTGGCTTTCGAAGGGCGGTGGAAGGCGGGCTGGCTGGCCTTCGAAGGACGGTGGAAGGCAGACCGGTTGGCCTTCGAAGGGTGGTGGAAGGCAAGGGTTGGCTGGCCTTCGAAGGACGGTGGAAGGGGGGCTGGCTGGCCTTCGAAGGGTGGTGGAAGGCGGACTTGCTGGCCCTCTACGAAAAGGTGGCTAGAGTTGGGATTGGTTAATGGGCCTAGTTATTAGTGGGCTGAAATGGCTAAGATGAGGGATTTGGTGACGATGGGCTAATGATGGATGGGGTTCATGACCAAAAGGGTGGTCGAAAATCGGTGTCTACAAATGCCCTTCCGGGACACCTGTTTTGCAGTGGAGTGGAACGCAATGATAAATAGGTGTTCCGGAAATCAAAACTGATTTTGGACGGCCCAAAGAAGGGATGAGCTATATCCAAAGGTGGTATGAGAGGGTGGCAAATGCATGAAAGCTAGCTATTCGAATTGCAAGGGTGACTAAGAAGAGGAGCAAAATTCAGACTAGAGAATCACAATCTGTGGGACCCACGGGTGCTGGAACCGCGAGGCCTTGGCGCACCAGGATGCAACGATCTGGCCCAAGGGGATCTCAAGCATGAAAGTTGGAAGAGTGTGACCTGAAATGGTCTTGACACAACGGGCGCGCGGTGGCCTGGCGCATCATGTGATCGCCAAGTGAGAGCATCTCAAGCACACGTATCAGAAAATGGATGAGGTCTTGCAATTCAAAGGGCTAACAGACGAACAGTTGCCAGACTCACAGATTAACAATGGGTTAAGCAGAGTGATAAATTATGGTCATTGCCCCTAGGGCGGGAATGGTGGATGATGCTTATGCAATGCATGCTGGTTTAAAAATTGAAAAGCAAATTCCTAATGCAAACAGGAGGGATTTATTAGCCAATCGAATAACTTGGAGAATATAGACTCCTCATTGTTTTGTTTAAAGAGGAACTCAGAGTCTATACGCCCAAAGTTATTAGCCTCATGTGTCTTCAATCCTACTTGCTTCAGATTCCCTGCAGCTGTAAGAACGCACATCAACAAATGTAAATAATCAATGATCCACAATATCTTAATGACAAGCTGCAAAGAAACGAGGGACAAAGGTCCCTGTCGAGTCGAAGCCAGCACGGAAGATATGGCCATTCTCAAAGTAGAATGTCAATCCAGCTGCTTTTGGCTTCGACTCGACAGCAAAAGTGTCTACCTTTTGGATATAGAATCTTTTCCTGTATGCACAATAATGAGGGGAAAATAGTTAGTAGTATCTGTTTTCCGCCCCTTGCCCAAAAAAGAGCAACTACTTTTTCCCTAGCCTTCGCATAGGGTCAAGGAGTCATATCCAACTAACCGGACAAAAGGAAGGGTATTGAAATTGATGCGACAAGTAAATATGCAAATGCTGGTGGATATTAACAAATGAGGTGTGTGATGAATGAAAACATGTTTTTGATTCCACCTACCTGGTGACTGCCCAAACTTAGCCTGGTCGAATGATGAAAGAGAAATGCACACTCAACTTCCCAGGTATCCTAAGCACACATCTAGATTGATTTGGGCCTCTAGACTCCTCAAACTAACCTTGACCGGCTAAGACTCATACTGATGACAATACCGTCATGCCATGCTTAGGCTCCCAGCTACTTCCGACCACCAAGTTTGCCCAAAAAGTTTTCGAGGTAAATGATTTGTCCGACCCGGGTCTCTTTCCTCACAATCTAAAAGGTATAAGATGGAACACCTTGGAACCCCAACAGTCAACCGCACGACGCTGACCCGGAATCAGACGCCGTCGCACCTATAGGTGACGCGCATGTATTGACCTAAACCCGAAGTCTTGAGAGTGCTCATTGAGGTTATGGTTAAGGAATTGGTTCACCAGAAACACTGACATTACTCTTCACCCATTTTGGACTCCTGTGATCATGTGAGCATGTGACGATTTTTTGAAAAAATCAAACCATTTTAAAATGATATTCAGTCTTTAGATAGCCATCTCGTACTAAACCTTGGGGGAGAAAAATTGAAGAAATTTTTGAGACAAACCTCATAGGAGGATCGACAAAACCATTAAAAGGGCGAGTTGTGACAAAACGGACCCCTTTTGACCTCCTAGATGCCCCTATTTTGACTTTTCAAACCTTTGGTAGATTTCATGGCCAGGCACGGTCACGACCAGGCTTTTTTATATGATTGCTTGAACCCCTTTTCATTTTTGTATTTCTTTTCCACTCTTGACATTTTTCAGGGTTATTTGATATTCTGCCTGCGGGGACACTGCCCTCTTCACATGCTCTGGTCCTTTACATTTCATTTTTTGGCCCTTTTGAGGGGTTATATCTATCGAGTTGTTGAGGAACCGCAATTTGCTGAGCTCGACCGTTTAAAGGCGTCGACTGTCCTGATCGGTCGAGAGACGAAGAGCAAATGTTGCATTTTGACAGTGCACTAAAGACTTTGGAACTCATTTTAAAAAGGTTCTCTTTTGAAAAAAACGTGTAGGTATGTGCATCTCAGGATGATCATAGGGATCCGTATGAAAATAAAGTAGACACGTCCAAGGTTCTGGTGGACCAAAGTCTTAGCCAAACCTTAATGTTAACCCAATCTATCATGCAACTAGACCTAGACAGGGGATTACATGGCAGTCACCAGACATTTGGATTTTGTGTCTTTTCTGATTTTTTTGTCATTTTCATTAAAGTATGTGCATATTTGCAAATATTTTTGATGCTTTTTGGATATTCGATTTTTTTGAGATTTTTGATTTTTTTGTGCATTTAAAGGGTAGAATTTTTAGATAGACTCCTATCCAAAGAAAAACATTTTTCAAATATTTACACTTATTTGCTAACTCTTGAACTAGAAATGAAAGAACTTACTTACCTCTACAACTCGTAGATAAAGAGGAAGCTATCCAATCCCTAAGCGATTATGCACAAGACTCTGAGGGTGAGTCAGACATGTTGCAAAGGTGGGTCCTTGAGACAGAGACCCAATGATGGCAGAATTGCCCCAGTATGTTGGCTCCTCATGGGAGTGAGACTTTTCCTCTTTTTGGGGGTCGTAGTCTTCAAGCATAAAACACTCAGGGGAATGTGCTACGACCAGTGATAGAAGCCTGAGAAGGGAAGGTGTGTGAAATAAGAAGGGGATGAGAGCGGTGGGTACCGGTTCATCCCTCACTAAGGAGGCTCCTTCTCGTCGAGTGGTTGGTTCATAGAACAACAGCTGTGTAGCGAAATTTTCTGCATCTTCTCTTCGAACTTCATTTATTGTTTCTTTCAACTCATCCTTGAGTACCTCTTGACTTTCCTTCACAAAGTGATCCAAGAGACTCCATTTTCTTGATCCCTCAATTGGCTTGGTTGGTAGGTAACCCAATTTGAATCCCCCAATGGTCGGGTTTTCAAAGATAAGCTCTCGAATCCCTTGCTCTTCCTTGCCTAACTCAGATCCTGAACTATACCCCATTTTGTCCATAAGCTGCCAACCTATACTAGGCCGGGGCTTAGCCTGAGAGTCAACAGATGAAAGGATGGGCTCTTTCCCTTTTTCAGAAGTGATCATGGATGGAAAAGACTCAACATAGGGGGTACTCTTCATTTTGACAATCTTCCCATTGTATGGGAATTTATAGCACTGATGGTTAGTGGAAGGCACTCCCAGGGTCTGGTCCATCCAAGGCCTTCCCAGAATGGCGTTGTATATGAGCTTGGCATTAAGGATGTAGAATTCAAAGATCATGGCCACTGGGCCAATTTCAAGTTTCCCATTAGCTGGTCTTTGAGAATTGTCATAGGTTAAGACCATCATGGAAGTAGACTCAATCTTTTCTGGATCAATCCATATTTTCTTAAGGGTCTCGAGTGGACAAACATTAATTGATGCCCTGATATCCAATAGGATGGAGTCCAATGAGTGACCATTGAGTATTGCAGTTAAGCATAAGGGAAGGGATTGACATTCAGGGGGAGCTAGATCCTTATCTGTGAAGGATATCGTAGGTGTCTGGGTGACTGAGAGAATGGCATTTGTGAGCCCCCTGATAGGAAGATCTTCATTGACTGTAATTTGCTGGAAGAATTTGAACAATGTCTCCCTATGTGTAGGAGATCTCCTAATCAACTCTAGGACCCGAATCTTGGCGGGAGTTTTCCCTAGATGCTGTAGGATGTCATATTTGGGTTGAGTAATCCTTCTAGACATATTTGAATCCTCTTAGGAGTCCAAAGGTTGACTTGTTGGGGGAATGATGCGATTTCTCAGTGTAACACCAATTGGACTGGGATCTACTGCTTGATCTGACCTTAGTGGTTGAGCCAGTGGTGAATTTATTAGGCATAATTGGGTTACTGGACCCGGCTTTGGTGTTGGACACAAGATGGATAGAGGAGGTTCTCTGATTGAAATTGAGGGAACTTGGTCCAGAGTGACTGGATTGATGACTGTTGGTTGTTCCATAGGTCGTATCAAGACCAAAGGTTTGTCTTGGATAATAGTGGAGACACCTTGTAATGGCCTTCTAGGTTTGATCATCCTAGTAGGGCACTTACGCCATACCCCAACCTCTTCATACTCCCAGAACTGTCCTCTGCGATCGACATTTGGTTCCAAATTTTTGACAAGGGTGCTCACCCTTTCTAGAGAGCTAGATGGATCTTGGGCTACCTGATGAGAGGGTGGAGGGTCTTTGACTTTCAAGGTTTCAATAGCCTCTCTCATGTGCCCCCGATTGATCTTGGCGCTAGAGGAAGGGGGAACTGCTGAATATGATTTCTGATTGGATTGGTTGTCTGATCTGGACATAGGACTAGGTGACCTAAAGGGTTGCCCCACTCACCTGTTCATTGATTGTTACTCCCTCTGCTAGTGGAGTTTGTGTAGTCCTCTTATTTATGTTCTGATTTTCAAAGAATGATGGCAAAGTGGAACTCCAAATCTGAGATTGAACTACTCGAACTCGATTATAAAGTTGTGCGAATGTGTGAAATTCGCTCAGCATGAGAATAGCTCGAAGCTGCGGGATAGCGTTATTGACCAATATGGTGATAGCTTGAGATTCGGGGATTGCCACTTCCACCCTAGAGGCCATTGCCCTCCACCTGTTGGCAAAATACGTGAACTCCTCTTCTGGCTTCATCTTCTCAATCACAAGATCAAACAGGGTGGGAGGCATGGTTGTCATATGACTAAACTGAGTGATGAATTTTTCGGAGACCATATCAAAATTGATTAGGTCTGTGGCGGGCAAGGAAGAAAACCATCTTAAGGCCTCACCTTCTAAGGATTTCTGGAACATATGAACAAGGAGGACTCTGTCGTAGAGCCATTAATAGGAATCTATGAGGAAACCTGACAGGTGGTAATGAGGGTCATAGGTGCCATCATATTTCATGTACTTGGGGGCTTTAAATCCTGGTGGAAAGTAGGCCGGAGGGAGCTTGCAATAGTTCAAGAGAGAGTGCGGTTGTTTCAGGGTAATTTTCTCGGCCATGAGCTTACGCACATAGGTTTCAACCTCACTTTTGTAGATGAATTCCTCCTGCTTGGGAGGAGGTGTAGTTTGAGAGACTGGAATCGGCATGACGGGTGGAGCAACTGGAGTAGGAGTTGGCTGGTTGATGCGAGTCTGAGCTCTGTTGGAAGATCCTTGGAAGTGAGTTCTCCGAGGAATGGCATCTTGAGTTTTGCCACAAGAGGCCAACTGGATGAGTTGATTAGGGGTGTACCGTGATAACACGGCAATAAGTTCCGGGTCCTCACTCGGGTCTTAGAGGGTTATGTTGGAGATTATAGGGTCACTTTCTGAAGAAGAAGATTCATCCGAACATCTTCTCCTAAATTCCTCTCTAGATGTTTGGAACATGCCCACAAATGTTTGTTGTGGATCCTCTTCAATCTCGAACAGAGGGTTGTGTGTGACATTGTTACCAAACTCATCCATGTCATCATACACAGTGTTACCATACATTCGATTCATTATGAAACACAAATCCTGAGAGATTTTATATTTCACTTGAAAGGTTAACTGTGCATTATGAGTGTTGGTTTCTAACAAATCAAGTTTAAACCCTTAACGACCCTGTACTTTTCTTTCAAAAAGTGTTCCACCAAAGTTTAGTTAGGTGTCTTTGATTTTGAAACAATTCTCTCAATGACACCTATGGGTGAATGATTGTGAATGGGAAGCTTAATTCCTCACACGAACCCGGGATCTTATTAGGTGGTTTAGGTACAACCCGCTCGGCGGCTAAGTGGGAATCCCTGGCTCGCAGAGACTCACGGAGGTTCCCAACAGAATAAGACTAGTCACACCCGAGTGGGAATCCTCAGGTGGAGAGTCAAACACTGTGGGAGAGGTAACTAGAAGTGTGATGCCGGCTCTTTCTTAAGACTCCCACGCAGAGTACCCTGGATTTAACCCACAGATCAACAGACAAGAGAACAGTAAACAAAAAACTGGAACACACAACAATTTAATCAATAATAATGGAATAACAGCATGCGGGTCATTGAATCGCAGAGAGGGCAGCGGGGCCAGGAAGATCTGGACGGCTGGGAGGCTGGCCGTCCAGGGACTTGGACGGCCAAGGAGCTGGCCGTCCAAAGAGATGGATGGACGGGACTCTGGCCGTCCAGGGATCTGGACAGCCTAGGAGCTGGTCGTCCAGGCAGATGGACGGCCAGGACTCTGGCCGTCCAGGTTCTAGACAGCCAGGAGGTGGGCCGTCTGGAAAAAAAGAAAAATAGAAAAAGGAAAAAAACAAAAATAGAAACTTGTAAGGGTTTTTTACCTTCTTACCTTTGGGCGCGGTACGTGCAGCGAGCTGGTAGATGTCCCACCGTGATTGCCAGAGGGCTGTAGGCGCCCGAAACGTCCCCCGCCGCTGCTGCGGGCTTCGGATCGAGGGTTTCTCCGTTCGTCTTAGTACTGTGGCGATTTGGAAGGGTTAGAAATTAAGGTGTGTGATCTCCAGGAGCATTACCTTACGGTCCCTGTGCTCCGCAGGATTGTAAGAGTGATCGCGTTCTGAGGGAGCGGGAGATGGTGGTTTCCCCTTCTCTTCCTCCCGTCGGCCAGAGGAGGAGAACTCGGCAGTCTGTACGCAGAAATGCGGTAAGGATCCCTGAAAAGAAAAGACAAGACAAGAGAAGAAAATAACCCGATTAGAACTGTGATATGTAGAATCTATCCATGAAAATATAAAAATTAACTAGAATTGGAGGGAGACGCACCGGATGAGTGTTTGGGGAGGGAAGGTGACCAAATGTTGTGGCCACCCACCTCTCGTTTTTTTTGTTTAAAACCTCTGGGGGGTAGGGTTGTTAGGTTATCCTAACATGCATGCATGCAGATGGGGGTGCTCATGTGTGGAAAGTGAAGTGATGTGTTAAAAGTGGAAAGAAGAGTGAGAGAGGGAAATGTTACGGAATGGATGAAAAGTGGGAATGCAATGAGGGGAAAAGGGGAAAAGTAAAAGAGGGTTAAGAAGACAAGTCCATTTGGAGTGCGAAGGATTCCTCTTGCAGCTCCTCCTGAAGCTCTCTGACTTCTTGCCCGCTCGACTCCTAGAAGCCGACTCACTTGCCAACCTCCCTCACCCTAAAAAAACCCCCCCTGCTCTAGGGGACATGGGGGGTTTAATAGGTGAAGGGAAAATAGGATAAAATAGGGGTCTAAATCCCCGTAAATCATCAAAGAGCCAATGGGAAGTGGTCAAGGATCGGAGGTAATGCGCGCGGCAGCCGTCGGAGTGGGGGATGATCGGAGTAGTGGAGGTGAGGGTGGCGGGTAGAGGATATCGTAGGAAGACGAGGTCGGTGGGAGTTAGGGGAGTGGACGGCCAACCAACTTGCCTTCCAATCCTGTGGAAGGCGGGGTAGCTGGCCTTCCACGGAGAGGTGGAAGGCGGCCCGGTTGGCCTTCGAAGGGTGGTGGAAGGCAAGGGGTGGCCTTCAAAGGGCAGTGGAAGGCGGGCTGGCTGGCTTTCGAAGGACGGTGGAAGGCGGGCTAGCTGGCCTTCGAAGGACGGTGGAAGGCGGACCGGTTGGCCTTCGAAGGGTGGTGGAAGGCAAGGACTGGCTGGCCTTCGAAGGACGGTGGAAGGCGGGCTGGCTGGCCTTCGAAGGGTGGTGGAAGGCGGACTGGCTGGCCCTCCACGAAAAGGTGGCTAGAGTCGGGATTGGTTAATGGGCCTAGTTATTAGTGGGCTGAAATGGCTAAGATGAGGGATTTGGTGACGATGGGCTAATGATGGATGGGGTTCATGACCAAAAGGGTGGTCCAAAATCGGTGTCTACAATACCGTCAACCAAATTCAACACCAGTTAAGAGGTGTGATAGAATTAGAGTGTAGGATGATAAAAGACATCGAGGAAGACCTAAGATAAGATTGTTGAATGTAGTTAGAAAAGACTTGACATTGCTACCTATTATTTCTAATTTGGCACTAGATAAATTAAGATGATAGGACATGATTCATGTAGTCGACCCTAATTAATTTGAATAAGATTTTGATGATAATGATGTATACCATGTTTATTTCGGCGTGCGTGTGTTCGCACATCCTTAAGTCCACCTACATGTGAGGGGCATGTAAGTGGATAAGTCAAAGTATATTTATCCCATATCACTTTCTTTTGGAGAAGATATATGTACGGTGTAAAAGCGCTGAAACATGGGAAAGACTCCAAGATCAACTAAAATGGCAGATCATCTCTTATTAAACGCACTGAAACATGCCAAGGACTTCAAGACCAACTAATTAAAAAGAAGTACGTTAAGGCTTATCTAGCTAGATGAAATTTCGCGCATTTATTCTATAGGATCTAAGATGAAGACCCATGCCACTCGCACGAACCTTCCACTGGTTCGTAATGTTCTTGAAAGAAGAAACAAAGGATAGAAATTCTCTAGAGCTTTCTCTCTTTCTTAATCTAGAGAGAGAGACCAACATGTCATATATAATATGTGAATGAGATTACAACCAACTACAACCATAAGTATCCCCTCATCATCAGGAGTTTTGTTGTACACAGTGCTTGTAGATAAACATACAATCCTAATACCCTCCCTCAAACTAGACCATCCAGGGAATGGAGGTGCAGCTTGTACACAAGTTTCTGAAAACGAACAGTGGACAGAGGCTTGGTTAAAACATCCGCAATCTGATCGTTGCTGGATAGAAAGCGAACATGCAACAACTTCTTGGCGACTAGATCACTAACAAAATTAAAGTCAATTTCTATGTGCTTTGTTCGTGCATGAAAGATGAGATTAGCAGATAAGTAGGTACCGCCCAGGTTATCACAACACAAAACAAGAGGAGTAGAGGGAAAATAACCCAGTTCACACAATAGGGATTGTATCCACACAAGCTCAGACGTTGCATTGGCAACTGCCCGATATTCTGCCTCAGTCGACGAGCGAGCAATTGTCTGTTGTTTTCTGGCCGACCAAGAGACTAAGTTGGAGACAAAGAAAATAGCATAACCCCCTGTTAAGCAACGATCGTCTGGGCTCCCAGCCCAATCAGCATCCGAAAAGGCATGAAGTTGGGGCTACATGGAATAAGAAAATTGAAGACCATAGGAGACAGTATGCTTGAGGTAACACAAGATACGTTTGACCGCTTGCCAATGGTTTTCACGTGGGTCATGCATGAATTGACATACTTTGTTAACAGCAAAGGATATGTCCGGGCGGGTCATTGAGAGATACTGAAGAGCACCCATTGTACTGCGATATGTATGGGTATCCACAGTCGGCTGAGAGGAGAACCGAGATAGTATTGTGGACATGCTCATGGGTGAAGACACATGCTTTGCACCATCCATGTTAGTCTTCTTCAGGAGACAATAAATCTAACGCCGTTGAGTGAGGACGAGACCACGAGGAGAAGTAATGACCTCGATGCCAAGAAAATGATGCAGCCTACCAAGATCTCTAAGAGAAAACTCAGCACCAAGCTGTTTGATAAGTGTAGACATTGCCGAAGAAGAGCTACTGGTGATAAGTATATCATCAATGTAGATGAGTAGGATGAGGAAAATCCCATGACGGCGGTAGAAGAAAAGAGAGGCATCAGTCTGGACCCGATGAAGCCAAGGCAAAGAAGAAAACTACTCAGCCGATTGAACCAGGCGCAAGGAGCTTGTTTCAAGCCGTACAACGACTTATGAAGCTTGCAGACGTAGTGGGGGTACCGCTCATCACTATCACCAGGTGGCTGGGACATGTAGATGTTCTCTTGAAGATGGCCATGTAAGAAAGCATTAGACACGTCAAGTTGGCGAATGTCCCATGCGCAAGAAACAACAATGGCGAGGACAGTCTGAATGGTAGTGGGCTTGACCACTGGACTGAATGTATCAATGTAGTCAATGCCAAATTCTTGAGTATAGCCTTTAGCAACTAGGCGTGCCTTGAAACGATCAATAGAACCATCCAGGCGGCACTTATCCAAAACACCCATTTGCTGCCTACAATATTAGCGTCACTTGGAGCGGGAACAAGAGTCCACGTGCCATTGCTAATAAGAGCGTTGATCTCATCAGACATAACCGCTCGCCACATAGGAGACTTTCTAGCAGTAGTAAAGCTAGTCAGCTCAGTTACAACGTCCACGGTGGCAAGAAGGGTTGACCGTAGAGGGTGCTTCCTCATATAGCGGAGCTGCATGGGGTGGGTCGGAGCAGGCTTGGTGACGTCAGACTGGACAGGGGCAGCCGTAATAGGGAAAGTATTCAATGCTGATGGATCAACACGCAAGTTGACTACAAGGGGAATCCCCTGCATGTTAGTAACAGTAATAGTGCGGCCATTGTCTTGTTGTTGAATGGTGGGAGGATCAGGCATAGAGGATGAGGGTGGTGTAGGTTCAACAGTTGGGGCAGCCGCAGAGTCTGAAGGCAATAGGCGAGCTGGAACAGAGCCTTTCTTGATGGTTTTTGCTGGCTTAGGATCTGTGCCATTAATGAGACCCATCATTCTCTGACTATTCAGAAGGGGAATAAATTGTTGCTTCCAGATCCCGTAGTTGGTCAGCTTGATTGAGAGATAATGGCTGATATTGGGAATCATGGGAGACGGAAAGGGAGTAGGAGTAGCCTGGGTAACAATAGAAGAAGAAGATGAATCGTTGGCCATGGCAGAAGCGTGATGCTCTGATACCATGCAGGAAGAAATAGAGGATAGAAATTCTCCAGAGCTTTCTCTCTTTCTTAATCTAGAGAGAGAGACCAGCATGTTATATATAATATGTGAATGAGATTACAACCAAATACAAAGATAAGAACAACACGTAAGTATCCCCTCACCATCAGGAGTTTTGTTGTCCACGGTGTTTGTAGATAAACATACAATCCTAATAGTTCTAATCGAAGGATAGGCCATCCACAGTCATTCCTCCGTCCACAGCAATGGTCTGCCCGGTGATATAAGAGGCTGCAGGTAGGCAAAGAAATGCCACCAGCGATGATACTTCTTCCGGCTGTCCCACCCGGCGGAGAGGGGTTCGAGCTATGATTTTTTCTGCATGTGCCTCGTTCGCAAGTGTCTGCATGCAGCAAAACGTCCTTATCGTTAAAAAAACGTGCCTGTCAGGTTTATATCTGAAAAATTGTAGGATGGCAGATTATTCCATGAGAGAGAGAGAGAGAGAGAGAAGATGTGTGTTGCGCGTGAGCAGAGAGCATAAGAAGAGAGCCGGTAGGAGATTTTTGTTCTATGCCCCGCCCCGTGGGAGGAAGAAGGTGACACGTCTTAACGGCGTAAACGCCCCCATGTAAGAGCTGTTGGGTGCTCACAGATTCTGCAAGCGGGGTCTTGATAAACCATGGTGCCACGCAGTTAACCCGAATGTTGTCCTTGGCCCACTCGCATGCCAAACTCCTGGTGAGCTGATTCATGGCTCCTGATAATTAAGTCTATCTAGTTAGACTCGCGCCATAAGAAACACAAATTAAACCACAATTAAGTAAACCTTACTGTGCAACATATATATAGTAGGGAGTGTTCATCATGTATATATAATTGTTGTTCTACCTTTAGTTGCTTCGTAAATAGACCCAGCTGCTTGCACGTGTACCAACCCAGCAACAGAGGAGATGAAAACTACGCTGCCCCCTCTGGATACTTTGAGAAAGGGATGCGCATGCCGGCAGAGATGGAAAGCCGAATCAAAGTTTGTAGCCATAATAAAGGAGAAATCCTCATACGTATAATTCGTGGTTGGTTTATTTATGTTCGTGCCAACGTTGTTAACCTGTTGATGAGGCATCCAAACAGCGATGGATGAATCGAAGGAGGTGGAGCGCTCGCCTTATAGAACTCTCAGAAGTATGTATATACTGGAGAGCTAGCTTACCAGGATGTTGAGCTTGCCGTTGAAGGCGGAGGCCGCCTTCTCCATCAGTGTCTCCCGTTCCCGCTGCGAGGAGAGGTCGCAGGTGGACGCCATTACCCGGAGACCCATCGCCTCCCACCGCTCCAGGCAACGGGCGAGGTCGGCTTCGTTGCGAGAGCAGGTGTACACGGACGCCCCCAACATGGCCAGCTCCTCCACTATAGCGTGCCTGGAGAAGACGAAACAGAGGCAGAGAGAAGGCAGCATGTAGATCAGCGTTTGATCGATGTTGCGAACCAGAGATGCAAATCGAGTGAGTTGATTAGCTAGTTTCAAAGAAGATCACATTAATTTAAGGTTCAGTTTGTGTCCAGTCCAAATGCCACTCAGCAAAATTAAATCTTGCTTTAACGCATACCTCAGCAAATTAAAACTAGCCCGAATTCACTGTCTAGTGTACATTTACACAATTGATAATGGCCTGGGTTGATTCGTCTAAGATTAGACTAGACATTGGAAATGAAAATAAACTCAGTTTGGAGAAGAAAGCTAAGCAGGCATAGTTAGACGGATATGGGATCATCATCATATGGAGGAACCATTTTCCGCATAATATTTATAGTACGATAATAAAATCGATCGGTTGAAATAATCTCTATACCAAAAAAAAAAAAAAGGCATACTGCAACAACAACTGGGTTACCCGATTCCTTTGCTCCCGCCGGTGACCAGAGCAGTCGTTCCTTGAAGAGACCATCTCCCGTCTCTCTTCAGCCCGCCATTGCTCTCTTCCGCTCCCTCCATCTCTCTGTGTGATGGCCTCCAGCCAAGAGCGTCTTCATCACTCCTTTAAAGATAAGATTTGTGTGCTCCTCCTGATTCGGACATGTCATCTCTGTTTGGAAATCTTGTCCTGCACCGTGTAGACCCGCACCTGGCGTGAATGGGCTGCATGGTCCACACATTTGCGTATTGCTGACATCATCTCTACAGTCTCAACCAATGATCTAAAACACAAATCGCCAAGCAGGTGAACTTTGGATGCGTGAACACTTGCATACTGATAGTTAAGTACGAGGTACAAGGATCTACGTAGAAAAAGGGAGAAGTTATTAAAAACGTCGTCTTTGGATGTACGGGTATGTATGAATTTGTCGGTTTAAACTAAAGTAAACCGAATTGACAGCAAAACTATTGCAGTAAATTAATGTTACTCATTTTTTTAAAAGTTGGGTACGTAGTTGTTTTCATGGATTACTGTCGCATAGTTTTGTAGTTACCAATCGACATCCGAGTATGATAGTATAAACTGTGAGGCATTTGCTGTCTACTTTGGGCACTAACCCTTACTCACTTTCCTTGGCACCCGGGACGGTTATATGTCCTATCTCGATCTAGAATTAGGACTGTAAACGGGTCGGAAACAAAGATGGAAGTAGGAAGGAAAATTTTACATTTATTCTTTATATGAAAGTAGAAATGGAAACGGAAATGAAAATATTCATTAATTATCATGTTTTAATTCCACTCCTTACACATTGATATTTGTGAGGCACATACAAAGTGATGCTTATTATATATATTATTTCTCCTAGAGCACCATGTAATGTTGAAATGATGTATCTATTGTACTAGGTTAAGATAGTAACTCTTTATTTAGTATCATGTTGGACAAGAATAAAAATAAAGATTGTATCCCCTCCTTATGAAAATATCAGCTTTTATCAACTTACAGCGTTAACAATCCATCTAACCAACTTTAAACTAAAGTTCAAGTTTCTTATGGTACTACTTAATTCCAAAGGGAGTAATACACAAGTAATATATAGATTATTGGAATAACTATTGAAAAGTAGATGCGGAAATAAGTGTTTCCACTTTCGCATCCATTTAGTCGTCGAAAAATTTAGATGCGGTAGCCCTTTGGAATTAGAAAGAGAAGGCCTTTTTTTTTTTTATGTTTTTGAATCTATTTCTTTCTTAAACGTTGGAAATGGATCGAAAATATCCATTGCAGCTCTATGTAGAAGGCATCAACTTAACAGAAATGAGTCAATTAAATAAAGAATAAACTTATTTATATAACTGAAAATTATTTTTATAAATGAGAAGACAGCATTTATGAAAATATATTTATAAATAAAAACATGTATAAAGTTGTGTGAGGATGTTTTTTATAAAATTTAACCTCCTTCGAACCAAAGTCCTAATCAACCACGTTCAAATATTCATAATGGAATTGGCGGATCAATAACTGACTTGAATGATTTTTGTGGGTTCAAGCCGATTCAGTCCAAGTCAGATCAATTTCGGTCAATTTCTATTTTTTATTTGAGTTATACTTGTTGCACTGCTCCAACGTAAAAGAATAGTTGTTTGTTAGATTTTGGTTGGATGACTGTACCAGCAGACTATTTTTTTGCATTTTTCTTCTTCTTAAAAGATAGAGGTCGTGCGACCCTAAGAGTGCCATCATATCGCACAGTCAGACCTTTGGTCAAATAGTTAGAAAAATTAAAAATAAAAACATAGAGCAGATCATTTTTTATTTTTTTCTAATTGTCTGAGTAAAGAATCAGATGGTACATATACCCCCTTAGCAATCCTTGAGTCTTTAGAAAACAAAAAAAGAACATCACATGCTGCTGGCCCACTGCTGATTCAGCTAGCCACTTGTAAATTGATTGCCGATTCAAGAATAACTAAGAGTGAAATTGGATCAGCCACTAGCCAGCTGCCAATTCCAATCTAGGACTGTCAATGGTTTGGGTCCGGATAGACTCGTACTCAAAACAAAGATGAGTAAACATTCGTTACATTGCAGGCGGGAACTCAAGATGATAGGGATAACATTAAGGAAGTCATCTGTACTATTCGATCTTTAATGTGATAGTTAAAAAGTAAAAAAAATAAAAGATCGAAGAGCAGACGGTATAGATGGCTCCCTTAAGGTCAATTTGTTTCATGGATATAATAATCTGGATTTCTTGTGCCCAAATCTCTCATACCTAGAGCAACAAGAATTCTTTCTAAAGCACTTTTTTTATTCTAAGTAATTCTTACCTTAGGTGAGTTGAGTTATTCCATTCCGAAAATAATGCCTTCGCGTCAAGAATAACGCGTCCACGCTCTCAAACTCGGACTAGCAAAAAAATCGGCTCTTGTTGTCTCCCTCCTGGGTTTCTAGAAAAAAATGTTCCCTACTATTGTAGCTATTCGATCGAACTTAATTGAACAACTGCCCACTCGTGGTGCAAGAGTATTACCCAAAAAAATATACGCTAATTCATACCATACCCAGTAAGAATGATGGGTAAATGGGTAAATAAGTAATTGAGTCTCGAGGCCATTCCTTAATTTCTCCACATTAAAAGATATATTGGCCTAAGAATACTTAATGGGTCCAAGTTGAGGACTAGATGCACAGAAATCTGACTACAGATTTCTGTAGCATATGGAAACATAACTATTATTGGTAAATGAATATTTGTCCATATCCGAAATTTATGAGTCCAATCGAGTCCCTTAACCGACCTAGATCCATTTTGACAGCCCTACCCAATCAGTGGGCAGCAAACCACTTCAAATTCAAAAAAAAAAATGTACTTTCGGATGTTAAACACGCTCCCTCAATGTTTGTAGTATTGAAGTTATTGGGCCATCCAACTCAAAACCTTAAGGCTACGAGTAGAATAGGCACCATCTATTAAACACTTTTTGATTTTGTCCTTTTTCTGATACATGACTATTTTAACACACTCTCTCACGTGCAGATCGATTTTAGGTTCTGTCACGTGGACCACAAATACGGGGTGCGTGGCCCGGGTTCGTAATCATGGACTCTGATATCATATTGAAGTTATTGGGCCATCCAACTCAAAACCTTAAGGCTATGAGTGGAGTAGGCACCATTTATTAAACACTTTTTGATTTTGTCTTTTTTCGATACAGGACTATTCTAACATGTAATAGTCTTTATCTTTGAGCGATTGTTAAAATTTTTGTCGCTGACAATGACGCGAGTTAGGTGCGTTTAGACAAGAATTTGTATTACATTACTTTCACTTAAAATGGGACAAAGTTTTGAAATTGATGAGATATGCTTGCTGTACAACATGGGTGCACAGCAAGTAGGGTTAGGGCCCACGTGGCGGCTGCGCACCCCATATGGGGATGTACAGCAAGCCATTCTCAAAGTAAATACTTATTTTCAAAAAAAAAAAGTGTAAATACTTTATGTTTCAGATGGGCTTAGGATCCACTTGCTTTTATATAAAATGGACCACAGGAAAAGTATTTCCAAAAAGTATATCACAATCATTTATTTGGTAATTCGTAAATTTAAGTCAACAAAAAAATTAATTCGTTGACTTTTTCTTTAATTTTGTCATCCATGAGATAAGACCCAATGTCCTTTTTCAAAAGAGTTAAAAATATTTTCATAAGCACCAAATGACAAATTTTATTTTTATTTTCCTTGTAAATGTATTTTCTTAAAAAATTATTTTCGTCTGATTATATTTTACATGTAACTAAACAGACCCTTAATGATATCCAACCCTATAAACATAGTTAATTTGAAACAAATCTATGTATTTTGGGCATTTTGATGTGTTCCTATAAACTTAATATAATTTAATAATAAATCTGTTTAACTAAAATTATTTTAAAAATAAATAAATATTCACATAATATTCTTCAAACCATCATTAAAATAGGTGAAAATACTTGAAATGACTACAAAATGTAAAAGTTGAAGCCCAGTGAATAGTAAAAGAAGATCTCAATGGGACGATCCTAATAATATTTTTTTTATTTTTTAGATTTTTTAGATTGTGCAATTAAAGATCAGATTGTACAGATACATGGGGCATACTTGGAGCAACTGCATTGGGTACTGATGTAGTAAGTAAAACTTAAAGTTTAAACAAGTGTATAAGTGGCTTTTTTAGAGTGAGTTAAATATTAAGTCAGTTTTATTATGATAGACTTAAGAAAAAATAACGGAAATAAACGGTAAGGATTAAAAACTAAAAAGTTAGAGTATATAAAGAATAATATCAAAATATGTAGGATATAGAGATTTATTTTAAAATTCACTATGTTTATAGGACTCCATGTTAAAAAAATATATATATTTAAACATATATTTCTTAAAATGTTTCCTATTCATGCTTTCTAGAAGCTTATATTCATCCTGGAAAGTCCCCCTACCCTCACAGGACGTCTATTTTATAAGTTACCATCTGACCTTGTTTTGTGACCCTAGATATACTTATAAATCAAGGTATAAGCCAACTAGTATGCACAACAACCATTTTGTTCAGCTATGTAAACTGATTAATAAATGAGCCAACCGAATAGTTAGTTTGTTCGTGTTTATATATATACACTAGTAAAAATGCACGTGCAATGCACGTTAAATGAAAATATAAATATATATCAAAGATAGGATTTAGAAGATTGTAAATCATAATAACTAAAAAAAAGTATATATTTCTATGAATTATTCAACGAAATAAAATGTAATATTTATAATTTAATTTATTACATTATTATTAGAAAAATTAAAAATAAATTCTTTAACATTTAAAATTTTCTTTTTCTTCTGTTTTTATTGGTCATATGTTAGAAAAGATCAACTAAAATGTTCACAGAAAATCAGAGTTGCATCTAATTATTGAACCAATTTAAATTTAATAGCTTTCAATTCTAAGCCTTCCAACTAAAGTAAAATGATAATGCCTGTTAAATATTATACTAATTGTACAAGCTCCAGTACTATTGAAACCTTGGCATTATGAAGGAGCATGAGCAATTATATTGAATTTTTCTTATTGCTTGTAAAAGGATATGATTGAGATGCTTTAGGACTTCTAGGTGTTACTGGAAATGACATAAAACATGATAAAATATCTTTTAAAATAACATATTTTAAAATCAACAAAAAAAAATTGTTTAATTTTAAAATTGCTGGTTCTAAAAACCTCCGATTTTGGTTTTGATAATTTGGATTGGAAACCAAAATTAGCTAGAGAGGATATCTGTTGGAGCGACCATATAATTGTCTTACATCGGCTAATTTTAGTTGTGGCCGGTGCTTATCATCTTGGACCTTTCAAACTCAACATCTGGATTTTGTGATTTGTAAGATGGTATTGGAGCAAGGGTCTGTCCCAACTTTATCTTTTAATTTGCACCGCCTCCTCTCATTTAATTTTCACGGCCCATCTTGACTATAAGGGGGAGTGTTGGAGCGACTCTATAATAGTCTTACATTGATTAATTTCAGTTGTGGTCAGTGTTTATGATCTTAGACCCTTCAAACTCAACATCCGAATTTTGTGGTTTGTAAGAATATCATATGGATCGATCAATTTTAAAATATAACTTACTAATAAACATACCAAGCATAATTTACAGTCTTTTTAAAATTAATAAATAAAATAATAAGGCATAAAAATTCTCAAAAAATGAAAGTGACAAAAAATTCTCATAAGAAAAAGTACAGATGACAAAAAGATAACCACCTTTTTTCAGTCGAGCATTTCATTTGCATAGTCGGCATCTCTCTTCCGAAACCACGAAGAGCATATTTCCATCGTTAACAGCAGAACAAAAAAAAAAGATTTAAAAAGGTTAAAACTTGAAGCATGGTGCTCTTTTGTCAAGATTAACTAGTAGCTTTTCTTGCTGAATTTGTTAAGCGCCTCCATCAAATTAGATTCAACTGTGCCGCACTTGAGTGTTGATGTTGTCCTTACGATTAAGCTTCTAAAGGTGCATTTGGCATAGCTTTCAATAGGAAGTACTTTTAAATTTCTATATAAAAACAGCAGCATACAAATTTGAAATAAATCCCTATAACTGCACATCCATTTCACCACCATTATGCACATCCAATCATACATGACTTCATATCTCAAATTGAAGGGACCTGAAAGAAAATTTCCATATTAGGTCCTATGTGATGGGATTGCAAAATAACAATTAACCTTATTAGATCCTATGCCCCAAATATACATGTTTAGCATCCATAGATAATGAGTAAAGAATGATATATGCTGCAGCAAGCAGTAGACTCAGGAAGTTCTCGTGGGGGTCCAATACAAAATAGTACTGTAAAAATGGTCACAGTCGATTGTTTCGCTCTCTTTTATATTCTTTATGAACCAACTACAAAAAATTAAACCAGAACACCAAACCCAGTATATCCTTATGTTGGAAAATGTTCATATTTTGATGATAACCGTAAGTTCATTAACCAAAATACTATAAGTTGAAATTTCAAAAGCCTTGAGCACTGATAAATCATAAGCCCGACGAGAATCTAAACTGAAATATTCTGGAACACTTGGTATTCTGTAGACCCATTAGAGGCCTATTAGTAGGTTAGGCGGCCCATTAGAGGGATTCAAATTAGGGTTTTTAGAATTCTGACCGAGGGCTTTGAATCGGGTCACCCGTGGTGGATGCGATTCAGAGGACCTGAAATGCATCATTTTAGGCTGACGTGATTCATCCTACTTTTTAATCTGACCTACACCTTGGTCTTTCCTTCCATGGGATGTTGTATTTCGCCTACAACTCGACCTCGAGGCTTATTTAAGCACCCCATGCGCGTCCCATGCCTCTCTTCTCTTAACCGTTACAAATGACCAGTTTGATCGGATGGTCTCAGTCGTTTGACCAGTTTCCAACCGTTACAAATGAAAAGAGAGTTTTTATGAAAATGTATTTGTACATAAAAATATCTACAAAGTGTACACAGTTGTGTGAAGATATCTTTATAAATCTAACCTTCTTGAACCCAAGTCTTGATCAACCACATTAGACAATTCATAAAGAATTAGCAGATGAATATCTGATTTGAAAGATTTTTTGTGGGTTCAAGTTGTTTCTGTCCAAGTCAAACTAACGCTCTTTAGCGTCTCTACTTTTTATTCTTTTGATCAAGAATAACTTAGAACTTGCTGCACTGCTAGTGGACTACACCGTGGCATTTTTCTTTTCTAAAAAAAATTGTCGGAGTTGAGGAACTACCTCAGCTCGGTCTTCATAATGTCCGATCTATGATGTGATGGTTAAAAAAATTCAAAAAAAAAAAAAGAGAATCACATGCTTATGCGATCAGAGCCAATTATATAAGGTGTGGTGCAGCAAGTATTACTACAGTGAAATTAGATCAGCCATTGGCCAACTGTGATTCCAATCTGTATGACGTTCAATGATCTGGTTCTGGATATAAATAGGTAAACAGGTTGGACCTGGAATCCACTCCAAAATTTCTTCACATTACAAGATAAATGAGCTTAAGGAAGTTCTTCGTATCTAAAACTCGAACAAGTGATGCTTGCCGCACTGTGTCCAATTGCACCAGCACGTAATCCTTCTATTTTTCAAAAAACATCATATGATCAAAGATTAGACAATACAGAGGTTTAGTTGAAGTGGGCCCTTAGCCGGTAATTTTTTTAATAAAAAACTACAGTACCCCACTGCCATTCGATCAAAGAGATCGAACAGTAGTGCTGGGCATAGTGCAGTCCACTGTGTACCAACAATGCAGCAAATATTACTCACCTCGAATATACTTTAAGAGCTCAATTTGAGGCCTAGATTCATAGAAATCTGCTTACAAATTTATATAAGATATGAAAGCATCACTATTATTGGGTAATATTTGCCCATATCCAAAATTAGGGAGTCCATTCCAGTCTGGACCTATTTTGATAGTCTAACTAGGATCAGTGGACAGCACCCCACTTTAAGATTAGGGAAAATTATGTCAAATCTGACTTTAGGATGCTAAACAAGTGCCCTCGATATGATTGGCAACAGTTATTATCTTTTAACGACTGTTGATATTTTGTTGCTAACAATGATGGGAGAAAGGTCCTTCTAGACGAGTTTTTACATTGCTCCAAAGGTTTTTGAGTCACGTTTTTCATGTCTTCCCCTGTTTTCTAGTTTTTTTTAGTCACGTTTTTCATGTCTTTCCCTGTTTTCTATTTTTCTTTTAGTCACGTTTTTCGTCTCTTTCCTTTTTCTCTAGAGTATCAAAGTCTGTAGTTATTCCGGTGTATATAATGTGTCCTTGTCCATGCATCCTAAAGTCATTTACATGAGGGGTCATGTTAACATAGTTATCTCGTAAAATAGACAAATCAAAATGTGTTTAAATGAATAGTATTACCTAGACTGAGCAGGTTAATATTTTGAATTGAACGATCTAATTATTTTAATATAAACTATGACCAATAGACATGTAATATACAACATTAAAAACAGCAACTTCTATCCATTATCATTTTCTCTTCGACAAGATACACACGGTCTAAAAGCACTGATGGTGGAGACTCCAAGATCAACTGAAATGTACGTCAAGAGCTGATCTCTCAAAATAAAAGCGCTGAAACATAGCAGCGACTCAACTAATTAAAATGAACATTAAAGGCTGATCGTCTCTTATTAAAAGCTCTAGCTAAATGAACTAAGATGGAAACGCAAGCCATCGCACGAACGTCCCTGCAACGGTTTTGTAATATTGTTCTAATTGATGGATAGGCCATTCACAGTCACTCCTCCATCCACAGCGATGGTCTGCCCAGTGATATAGGAGGCTGCCGGTAGGCAAAGAAATGCCACCAGCGATGATACTTCCTCTGGCTGTCCCACTCGGCGCAGAGGAGTTCGAGCTATGATTTTTTCTGCATATGCCTCGTTCGCAAGTACCTGCATGCAGGAAATTAGTCCCATGAGAGAGGGAGAAAGAGAGAGAGAGAGAGAGAGCAGCTGTGTTGTGTCATATGTGTGAGCACAGAGCGTAAGAAGAGAGCGGGGAGGAGATTTTTTTTTTTTTTTCAGTGTCCCGCCCCGTGGGAGAAAGAAGGTGACATGCACATCTAAACGGCGTAGACGCCCCCATGTTGCTTCCAGATCACGTAGTTGGTGGGGTCAGCTTGATTGAGAGATAATGGCTGACATTGGGAGTTATGGGAGATGGAAAGGGAGCAGTAGTAGCCTGGGTAACAACAGAAGATGAAGATGAATCGCTGGCCAGGGCAGAAGCGTGATGCTATGATACCATGAAGGAAGAAACAGAGGATAGAAATTCTCTAGAGCTTTCTCTCTTTCTTAATCTAGAGAGAGAGAACAGCATGTTATATATAATATGTGAATGAGATTACAACCAAATACAACGATAAGAACAACTCGTAAGTATCCCCTCATCATCAGGAGTTTTGTTGTACACGGTGTTTGTAGATAAACATACAATCCTAATAGTTCTAATCGAAGGATAGGCCATCCACAGTCATTCCTCCATCCACAGCGATGATACTTCTTCTGGCTGTCCCACCCGGCGGAGAGGAGTTCGAGCTATGATTTTTTCTGCATATGCCTCGTTCGCAAGCGTCTGCATGCAGCAAAACGTCCTTATCGTTAAAAAAAGTGCCTGTCAGGTTTATATCTGAAAAATTGTAGGATGGCAGATTAGTCCATGAGAGAGAGAGAGAGAGAGAGAGAAGATGTGTGTGTGTTGCGCGTGAGCAGAGAGCATAAGAAGAGAGCCGGTAGGAGACTTTTGTCCTATGCCCCGCCCCGTGGGAGGAAGAAGGTGACACATCTAAACGGCGTAAAACGCCCCCATATGTAAGATCGCAGGTGGGTGCTCACAAGGTCTACAAGCGGGGTCTTGATAAACCATGGTGCCACGCTGTTAACCCGAATGTTGTCCTTGGCCCACTCGCATGCCAAACTCCTGCTGAGCTGATTCATGGCTCCTGATAATTAAACCATAAGAAACACAAATTAAACCACAAGTAAACCTTGTGCAACATATATATATTAGGGAGTGTTCATCATGCATAATTGTTGTTTTACCTTTAGTGGCTTCATAAAGAGACCCAACAGGCACGTGTACCAACCCAGCAACAGAGGAGATGAAAACTACGTTCCCCCTTCGGATGCTTTAAGAAAGGGATGCGCAAGCTGGGAGAGCTGGAAGGCCGAACCAAAGTTTGTAGCCATAATAAAGGAGAAATCCTCCGACGTGAAATTCGTAGTTGGTTTGTATATGGCCGTGCCAACGTTGTTAACCTGTTGATGAGGCATCCAAACAGAGATGGATGAATCGAAGGAGGAGGGGCGCTCGCCTCATGGTACTCTTAGGAGTATATATATGTACTGGAGAGGTAGCTTACCAGGATGTTGAGCTTCCCGTTGAAGGCGGAGGCCGCCTTCTCCATCAGTGTCTCCCGTTCCCGCTGCGAGGAGAGGTCGCAGGTGGAAGCCATTACCCGGAGGCCCATCGCCTCCCACCGCTCCAGGCAACGGGCAAGGTCGGCTTCGTTGCGAGAGCAGGTGTACACGGACGCCCCCAACATGGCCAGCTCCTCTACTATAGCGTGCCTAGGAGAAGACGAAACAGAGGCAGAGAGAAGGCAGCATGTAGGCCAGCTTTTGACGTTGCAGACTGGGTCTTTGGCCGCATTATAAAGAAATCTAAATATGTTCAGAGATGCAAATCGAGTAAATGGATTCGCGAGTTTGAAAGAAGATGAGATTAACCAAAAAATGAGAATAAGGTTAACCTTGGTATCCATTGTTTGGAATTTCTTTCCTTTTATTCTAAGACGTAAAAAGACATTCTCTATTCCCTTAGAATGAGAACGTCATTTAGCAATCATTTAGAAGAAGAAAAAAAAAATCTCTATCACAGATTCCTTCACAAATTTTGCAAATCATGTCAGTGATCTTTAAGAGTAGCATGTGAGAAGTAGGAAGGACATTCTTTTTATAGGGCAGCATTAGCTCTGAAAGAAGTGATGCCTGAGAAGGCCTTTTAAATGTGGGAACGAGGCTTTAGTAAGATTCTCAATCTTCTTGGAATGAGCCTTCTTTCTCGAGATATTTTCCATAATAATTACCAAAGACATCTAAGTGGATTGATTCCTCATTTTAAAGGAAAATGAATTTCTACAAAAAGATGCTAAAGAATATAAAGTTGTGTACAGTTGATGAATTTTAATTTTAATTTGAGTTGAGAAATTCTCAACTTGAATTCAACTCAATCAATGACCTATCAATTGAGATATGCCCAGTTTTAATCGAATTGAGTTAGATTATGAGTTAGTCTAGAGACTCTAAACTGCGTAACTTTACACTTCTGTCTAGAAGAATGCAACAACGACTGGCTTACCCGATCCCTTTGCTCCCACCGGTGACCAGAGCCGTTGTTCCTTCAAGGGACCATCTCCCATCTCTCTTCACCTCGCCGCTGCCCTCTGCTGCTCCCTCCATCTCTCTCTCTCTCTCTCTCTCTCTCTCTCTCTCTCTCTCTCTCTGTGATGGTATGCACCCACAAGTATCTTCCTCACGCCTTTATATAAGCTTTGTTTGCGCTGATTCGGAAGTGTCTTCCCTGTTGTAGAGAATCTTGACATGGGTTCTGTGCCGTAAACATTAGACCCCGGCATGCACCCAACGTAAAATCTTCAGAGGATGGAGGGGGTCATTTTGGACAAAATGAATTTTTCTGAAATCTCCTTCTTATATTGAAAAGGCATTAATCCCTCGAAAAGATATTCCAAGAATGATAGCTAAATGAGACTCTCATTTTAAGAGTAAGGAATGGGAATTTCCTCTAATTCTTAGAATAATGAGTGTGAATGGGAAAGACGACCTTAGTCATTGAGTCTTTTAGTATCTCCTGTTTATTTTAATTTCTATTTTCATTTGGACATACACTTGTGCCTTTCACACAAAGGCAAAGCAGAATGAAGGCCGTTCTAGTTCTTGTGAAAGGGTAAAAACAGAGAGAGATAAAAGATTAAAAAAACAGTTAGGAGTAGGCACTGTTAAAGATATATTTGGTGCAACTTCTAATTAAAAATACTTTTAAACCAATAAATATGAATTTAGCTACTTTAAAATGAAAATATTACACTTGAACGGCCTTTTTTCTTTCAATGAAAAGCTTCATGTCAACCCTTCTTAAATTAAAGAAAAAAAAGTTATAGGAAGGGATTAGTTTTTGTAAAATTTAATTAGAATTGTTTTTATATAATAATTTTATATTAGAACTAAAATTTAAAAATAACTTTCAACTAAAATTTTACTAAACACATCTTATATTCTGATGAGTCAACTCATATTATGATCATGAGCTTCACGAGTCTTTACTATGTTTTTTTTTTTTGATTTAGTGGCACAGCGGCGGGTATGTACAAGTATTTACAAGCAATTAGGAAATTGAGTCCGAGATATTCTTCAGAGTTAGAGATAGTTCTACGTTGGTCGAAAAGTCCGTCTAATTAGACGAGAATTTTAAATCTACCTGATTATTCGGGAAAGTCATCCCACATATCATGAAATAAAGATCTCAACTGAGACAACTCTTAATTGAGAGACAAATAGTAAACCAAGTGCCTTAGGCAGCTGATTCCTTACTATGTTTTATTGAGAACATCAAGTTCGCATCGACTACATAACGAAGGAAGATATCTATTGAGCCTACAAAGTTTGGGACACTAAAAACGTGTAAATGATGTGAAAAGCTTATGTAGAATAGAAGAATTTTTTTTGTTATTTGAGGTGGCCTGGTAAACCCCCACTCAACCTCCTTTAATCATTAAGAATCTCCCTCCGCCAGGTTCCCAAACGTGGCCGACCAGACCAGTCCCTATTATGTTCCATGTTGAGAATCGAAAATTGCGCCTAGAGAGGAACCGTATGACATTTTACTTCTGTTCCCATGCTTGCCGGTTCAAACTTGTACGCCTTTTTCCTCTTTTTCTTTGCTTCTTTTTTCCAAGAGAATGGCTGCTAACATACAAAACGCAGACGACTGGAGGGCACTACAAAACAAAGCTACGCAGGTGAGGTGAGCTTCGAGAGAAGGAGGGCATGCCTCCTCGGAAGCACCGGCTCACCATGCCAGAAAAGTTGTATAGAGTGCAGTTTCTCTCAGCACAAGTTTGTACTGAATTCACTAATTAAGTATAGAAAGAGAAGGAAAGGATGGAAAAAGCACCGTATAAGAGGGTGTTTTGAAATTTTCCCCTCTCTTTATTTATTGAGTTCAATTCAAACCTGCATGTAGAAGATCTCTATTTAATTGTATGACTACTGAGCAATAGAAATGTTGGTAGACTCGGAGACATAAAACCAACATGTAGGTCATCGTGACGAGGTATTGCACCATACGATGCAAAGAGAAACAACATGATATTTTTTGGAGATAATTTCGTGTATTCCTCTACAATGTAACCTATCGTACTGCATTTCCTTTTTATCTGTATATTATCATGTACACCCTCAAACAGAATTTTATTATGTTCGTAGTTCTATCATCTATCATTTGTTTAACTTTAGCCTTAGATAACTCAAGAGAACTTCACATAAAGCAAATAGCTATCTATACTTTGAGAATCTTCTATGAATCTAGAATAATGAGGTCTACTGTGCATTGATTAATATTCAATGGGTCTTATGCTTGCAATAACAAGAAGAATAATGAGGCTATCAAAAAGAACAAAAGAGAATAACCATCAAAAAGAATAAAAGAGAAGAAGCATCGTATGACACCCATCTCCAGGGTTCTACTAGACTTAATAAAATTAATAGATAAATGGAGTAAACAGGTCAGGTCCTGAGTTTACCTTTTAATTCCTTCACATTAGAAGATAAATAAACCTAAGGAAGAATCTTTTTATTTAAAATCCAATACTTTTCATAGATAGGCCCAACATCATACCCAAAATCACAAAATTTGATTACAAATTTGTCTAACATTCAGCAATAGATATATCCATACTCAAAGTTAGTAGGTCAATGGGCCTCTTGATGAACCAACTAGATAGGATGGTTGGTCACAGGTTTCAGTCAGTTAGGAGTCTAAAACTCTGTCAATTGTTCAACTAAAGATGTCATGAGATTATGTCTCCTGGTCAGTGGGATTACTTCCCTGAAAAATCGATTTTGGACCTAAAATTATCATCTAACAAGGCGAAATTGTAGTTATGTAGAATTATCTCTCCATAAGGAGGAAAATATTGGGTTTTGTTCGGATTCGTGTTGAACCATCAGGTCCCTTCCTACTTTTACTCTCATGTTTTGACGATAACAACTCAGTTAAAATAAAGTAAATCAATCTACATATTTTTATAATAACAATTCATTTCTATATCATAACATCTTTAGCATGTGATCAACTTTTGTTTTAATAGAGAGATCAGTTTTCACCTGAGCAATTAATTAAATATATTAATAAATTACCCAATAGCTCAATATAATTCAATGTGATAATCGAACTTCAATATTCATTGTTCTGGGATTTAGTCGATTTCCTAGAGTTTATTGGGTTTAGACTTCACTTGGTCAATTATCTTTCCAATAGACTCAACTAACTTAGCCTCTACCTCAGTCGGCGCTTCAGTGCCTTAATCAGCTAACTCTTTTGGAAACTTCGATTAAGTCACTCCACTGAATCAATTACATAAGGAATGCACCAACACTCCTTCAATCCCATTTAATCGATCCTCTATCGATTAACTCTAGTAAAGTGTCCATTTCATTGATCTTCCTATTGATTAACTATAGTGGCTATCGATTAACTTATTCGATTAAATGAGATCACTTTATCAATTAACTTGTTTCTTTCTATTAACTAAGTAGATCTTTGCTAATGATTAAGTCACCTATTTTCATCAACTATCTAAGTTCTGTTTATCAACTAATTGTTGTGTACTTTAGTTGACTTATTAATTAACTAATCTATATGTCAATTAACTTGCGCTCAACTCACTTAATTGATTATGTACATATCTCTATTGATTTAATCGCATTCTCAAATATCGATTGTATGTCTATCTATTTCACTTGGTCGACTCTTCTATCTATTATTTGAGCTAGCTATTGACTATTTCACTGCACTTGATCTACTTTTTTTCTGACTAATTGACTCTATCGACTATCTTTTAAAGTATGCTTCATCTAATTGATCAACTCATGCTTTACTCACTGACTAACTAAATCTTTATGAGATAAGCTTCATGCTTCACTTATTTAACTAACTATCTAGCTAGCGATGAACTGAGGATTATTGCATCTTATATTTGATAAGTTTCTGAGCCATTTTAATGGGTGATACTTAGTTGATTAAGTGTTTTTGTCTGCTATATCTTTTCATTTAATTTATTGTTTATGTTATTACCTACTAACGTTATGCTTCATGTAATCGATCTTCTCTGAAGTTCCTCATATTTTATTGAGATCTTTTTAAAATTGGAAAGTCTCCTCGTGCTCTTATGTGATACCTTTAGAGTTTTCATGCTTCTCACACTGTACTTTCATAGACTTCTGCTACAAGGAGGTTTTCGCTGACAGTCTGGGCAAAATGTCTAGCAACTTTTTAGACTTCCAATGGTGCAAATATCTATCAAGACTTTTCAAGTTTATCTAACTGAGGAAGTATTCAAGACATATATATGGAAACAAGAGTTTTAAAGTTTCAAAAAAAAGGAGAAGTTTGAAGTGGATTCTGATTAGGCAATACATGAGCTCTCACAAAATTCAAAACATTAGACATAGCAAGATCTCATCAACCTAACAATCATAACCACGAGTATAATGGGAAGAAATCAATCAAAGCATTATATGTACACAATCGTTCGAAGGATCTAAAAAAGATAGAGCTAAAGAGAGAAACACAAAGTAGTATAGAGATGAAAAGAAAAAGAGTTGATGAGAACCACCATTCAAATCTAGCAATCATTCAAGAGAGAAAGTTCAATAGCACACTCGATGAATCAAGTCTGTGCTTTACTTCCTGGCACTCAGTCTCTATGCCAATAAAAACTCTGCTACTACATTCTTTGATTTTCTTGACTTGATTTCTTATTTTCTAGTTGCATTTCATTGTACACATATCAATCTACTAAGAGGCATCTCTGTGTAACTCTTTATTTGATTTCCTTTCTACAGGGAGAGGGCATGTCAAAGACAGGAGGCTCTATTTCCTTCCTTAAGGGAGATGGCCTATCTTGAGTAGAGGTTTAACCTACTGGAGGTTAATATCCATTGTTCCTTCTTGAGAGAAGAGTGCCTACAAAGGACAGGAGGCTTGTCCAGCTAAAGCTGATATGTATACTAGTGTTAAGCTAGTGAAAATCCTAAGCATCTGTCTGATAGAGGGTTGCCTCATGTGTTATGGTCTTTGAGCTTTTGAATTTGAGAGGCGTGTTACTTCTCTGGCCATCCGCGCGTATACTAATGATTTCAAATTGGGCCATTAAATCAGAGAGACATCGACCAAAACTCTTTTAGTATATAACATATACACATATATATGTAATTATTTTTTATTACATAACTTATTGTACCCTTAGGTAAGTATATTTTATGTTTAAGTAATGGCATAATTGAATTCAACTTTGAATAATTTTAAATAATATTTTGTTAAAGAAAATATAGTACTTGACTTTGAAATAGTCGGTTTTTATATGAAACTAGTTGGTTTTAAATTGATTCTCTTGGCTTTTTAGAGGATGACAGTTTTTATTGAACTAGAATGGAAAAGACATTGATTCTGATTTTTTATTAATCGGCTGGTCTAGTGAGGTTTTTAAAACACTGCTTTAGACTAAAATCTATCTTAAGAAATGTCGAAAGTTATTCACGTCATTTTAAGCAGTTTTATTATATCCAATTACAATCATGGTGAGAATAAGAAAAGTTATGCCTAGATGTGCCAGTCACGTACATAATTCTTATCAAAACTAATTTAAAAAACATGCAGACTAGATCATTGCAAAATATCAATCAACTCAACCTATGATGTGAGCATTAAATTTAGATAGGACCATTTTCTTTAAATCCATAGCTAGTTGCGGTTGACTTAAGCAGAGAAAGTCAATATAATCTTGATGAAGAAGCCAAATACATATGTTTTAATGATGTACACAAGTAGGGGAAATGCGTTGGTGTAGTTATGGGAACGTATTGTGTCCCCCGTAATTATTAACTATGTGTTGTAAAATATATGTTATGCCCAATAATTTTAACATATTTAGATGAGTGAACTAAAGCCATTATGACATAATTAACCATCAGTAGGTTAACCCCATTTACTTCAGATTTCAATGAACCAAAAATTCATCCAGACCACAACTTTCGATAGGAATGTTCAGTTGATCGTAAAACTATCTATGGGAAAGATAATTAAAGTAACCCAAAATTTTATGTTAATATTTTATTAGTTAATCATTTAAAAAGTCTAAAATGATCAACATTAGAAGAATGTCACATTTGACAAGAATGGCAGAGTATTTAGCCTAGCTTGAATTGGAGGAGAGAGAGCCAAACATATTAGAGACCACTGTGATATAACTCTTGATTCGTGCATTGAGCCATTTGTTTGAGAATTCAACCCTATATTTAACTTTTTTTCTACTTTGTGAGTTCAAATTGTGCTTGGAAAACTACTTGCACAAAGAGGAGAGGAGTCTAACATGAAGTACTTTGGTCTTTGTAGAGGGGAACCTAAGGGAAGAAAAGGAGTAAGGAGAGTTCTAAGAGACGCAGTGGAGGTTTAGAAGGCATCGTTGAATAAAAGTTAGCCATATGGCAAATTTAGCTATGATTAATTTCTAAATTTATATTTTTATTATATTCTAAAGAATATTAAACAATTAGAAACCTTGATTTGTACTTTGGATGAAGAACAAGGCAATTTGAATCTGATCACCTATAGACACTCAGAACTGGTTTGTCATAAATTGTCTAGAGCAAAATTGCAAGTGATGAATTCATAAATATGTGGTCTATGCAAGATGAAAAATAAAAGATTGCACTATAAACTTAGGAAACTTAGTAATGAGAGCCTTGCTAATAGGTCGTCAAGGAATACCTTAGTGTGGTAGATAACAAAGCTTGCGAGTTTGGAAGAATTATGCATAAATGAAAATGCTTATGAAGATCTTAGAAGAAGCCAAAAGGATCACTCCCTAGTTCATACACAAGTAATTAATCCCAAATTAATTGTCAAACGACACAAATTTAACAAATGAAGATAGTTTGGGTGTGGCTTTAGATTGTAAATCATAAGTACGAATGAATTGCCAAATGACACCAAACGACCCAATAATAAAGATAGATCGGGTTTGGTGTTTCATGGGGATTTTGAACTTCGTCAGGCCAGGTATGGAACAGTCTAGGGCCTGGAGGCACGATCTCCCTTTTTCTTCAAATTTTTTAATCATCCGATCAAAGATCAAACAATAAAGATAAACTACAAAGGTTTATAGTTTAAATGAAATTGCACCCATGGTATAGTCTAAACCGAGCGTATAACACGATGGGGACATTACAACAATTGCAGCAGGTCTTACTCAGCAAACCAATGGACTTGGAAGTTTGATAATTTGTCTTCTCGTTTGTACTCTGCCAGTTAATGTTGTCAGAGCCAGTACCCTCTTGTACCTCAGACTTTGTGCCCTAATTAATCCACACTCACCTGAGTTGAGAATAAATTTAATACTTTTTTACCGTATCTTAACAAATGACTAATTTAGGCTAAATCCATGTGAGTGAAAGTATACAGGGTTGCAGGATCGGAGGCACAGAAGAGGTCATAGAGACCCGACATAATATATATCGTTGCATGGTGATGGTGAGGCAGCCAAGGATGTGCGGGCTTCGGATTTGCACAGCTCTGAATGGGAGACCCTTCTATTGAGATGGACTCCGAGGACAACCAAGATTGCACAGTTGAAAGCATGGACCATTGCCAGCCTTGGTCACTTGAAATATGGAGCGCCGCCAGCGTGCTACAAATGCCGGAAGAACACCCTGTTTCCTCCTTATACATAGTATGCATTCACCGTGCGAAAGGTGATCCGGTCACTACGGTTGAGAGGTACCTTGAGATTGTGTTATCAGATCAACTGGACACCATTGACAGGTCTAGTTTGTACATGCATCCATCTGGTGCAGGCCTAGAAGAGTAACAATGCTAGCTCCCACTTTACACATGCATCAACACCAGCAATTAGCAAAGAAACTAAAGCATGCATGCTAGAGATATCAGGATTACCATGCCAAGAAATTTTGAGGTTCTACAGTTGCCAGTTGGGGCTTCAGAACCAGACCAAATGAAGTCCTTGGCAAGATGCAGGGAGGACACTGATACGTTTAAAGGACACTGCAGAAAGGTACCCGGCAAGTTGCATGCTCGTGGTACAAACTTGCATTTTGCGGATCACCCTGGGCCGACTTTGGGAATGTCATAATGCTCGCTCAGGTTTGCCAGATACTGGTTGAAATCCTGAATCCGGTCACGATGAGACTTGTTTGCAGTCTTTGCAAGCCTGCGCATGTCAATCTTCACTTTCTGATCAATATATCTCCTTTCTGCTGGTGTCAGGTGAACGTCATGCAACGATGGAAGCCCTTCGCCTCTCGGTGTCTCCATTTCAGTGACATCCTCAGCAGGGTCTGTTGATAATCCAGCTCCACCATCCAACAGCCGTTTCGTAAGGAAACAATGTAAGGACATATTATCTGTCATTGAGCAGGAAAGAAAGGAGGGGAGGGGAAACTACCTGAGACATTGAACCAGATAATGAAGAAACTACCTATAATTAGCCTATTTGAAACAAGAGCTAAAAGTGCATTTTCTTCCTCTTTTCTGGGAATACGTAGGACAGCAATTCATAACCAGAAAAGACACGTTACAATACACAAGGGATTCACAGGCAGTCCCTGAACTTTGCCCTGCATGGTCTAATACATGGCAGTTTGAAACTCACAATGGGGCAAGAACCCATCAATCTCGCAGGAGGCATGCAGTTACCCTCGTACCTTGAAAAATATGACAAATGCAATCCATTATCAAACAAAATAACTTACTCTATAAATGCGGCAAACACAGACAATTAATAACTTACAAGTAACATTCTAGAGTCCATTAGGTGTGAAACTAATATGTTTAGCAAATTCCAATTCAATCATTAGATCCATTATTCAGAGCCTTTATCATCATCATTCTTATTCTTAGGGAAATATTCCTAAGGTTAAAAAAGAACATTTTGCAATCGGATACAGCAAAATAGCAAACTTATTCCCTGACAGCTCTGGACAAGCCTATGTTATCTGTAACTCCTAGACACCAGCCAACTCAGGGTAATTCATAAAACACCTCTCTAACACACTGTCAAACTCACAGTGAATCGTGAACCAAAAGTTTGCCAACCAACTCCCTAAAATGCATCATCATCTGAGATTTGGTGAAAAGGTCAGCAAGCTGCTTAAAAGAAATGTCCCTGGGCAAAATGGCAATCAAGTAATAAATCTTGGTGTGCTTTGGCCACTCATGGAAGACTGGATTATTCACTATCTGGAGAGCACTCCGCTTATCACAATATAGTGTAGGAGCTGGTGAAGCATCACCAATGTCATGAAGTAATGCCATACCTAGACACTCAGCAGAAACATCAGTCGTACCACGGTGCTCAAGCCTAGATGCTAAACAAGAAATCACTGCATGCTTCTTACTACACCAAGAGATAAGAGAGCCACCCAAGAAAATGCAGAAACCTGTAATCAGTGGTAGCAATTGGCGGGCTGCGCCGGGCTAGGGCGCACATTGGGTCAGCCCAATTTGAAAACGGGCCAGCCCAATTCAGTCCAGACCAGAATAAGAACAGATTATTGTGGCCCAACCCAACCCAAATCAAATTATTAATTTGAGTTGGGCTGGGCCTGTGCTGGCCCATCGTCTCCCCAACTTATTATAAACTGCTGCAGTAGCCAAATCACTAATTTTTACATATCAATTCCTCAAAATTAACCGTAGTAATCTACAAGAAATACTTGCTGCAACTGCCATCTGATCTATGTTAATTGGAAGGCAGCCGAGCAGGGTACATTTTTTTTTCCTATGCATGGTTGTCAAGGCAGTAAGGCCACCCAAGGCGTAGTTAGGGTCCTTGAGCATCTAAGCACTTAGACACTTGCCTAGGCGTCGCCTAGGCATACACTTCATAATAATATATTAAATATTACATTAATATGGCATTAACATAAAAAATACAAGAAAATAATATTAATAAACATAAAAAATACAAGAAAATAACATTAATATGACATTAGTATGAAAAATAATTAGTAGTTCATTGGATAGAAGTATCAAATACATGACTAAGAAATAATTATAAAAAATAGAATTTGATAATATAAGAGACTAATCCAAATGTTTGTTTGATTTATTCTTCCAAAATCTGCAATATAATGCTCACAATAACAATATATATGATGCAATAATGTGAAACACATAATAAAAAAATATTATCACCAACATAAATGAAATTTCATAATAAACTAAACTCATTGAATGAAATACACAGTGAGAGATCGAGAGTCACCAAGAAATTTAAATAGATGGTCCAAAATGGGCCCAAGACCCAATCAAGTTAAATGGGCGCCTTGGGCACCTTTTGGGCCCATGGCAAGGCGGCCCAGTGCCTAGCAACTTGATTACTGGTTTGGCACCTAGGCAAGCGCCTTGACAACACTATTTCTATGTCAACATCATTATACTCCTGCAGCCTTCAAAGAACGAATAATTGATATTTTCCATCTAAGGGGTTGTATAGTAAAAAAATGTCGTAAACACATGTAAAACAGTGTTCACATTTGGATTGCCGTAAATCATTTTATGCTACTTTTTTGTATATTTGAAGTGTCATAAATTGTTGTATTTTAAAACCAATTGATTCCAAAAATCCTCCTTTTGGCTGATTTTGGTTCACTTTTCAGTGCAAAACCACTGTTAATCGTAATCGATGATTTTAATATGGGTGATTTTAAAATCAAAGAATTTATTTTCATTGATTTTAAAATTGATAATTTCAAAAGTGAGATTTTATGGCACTTTACAATGCCCCAAAGTGCCACGCACCAAAGAAGTATTAAAGTGAAATTGGCATTAACATCTGAATACCAATCATTAATTTAGCAAAGACAGCATCAAGTTGTATGCTAGTATCTTTATCAAGATTAAGACATAAGAATGTACAGTTCAATGGACAATAAGATTGGAGAAATACTTGCTGCAATGCCTAGGGGCATTGCAATCCATGGCCAAGCCCGGGAGTGAGCCATTCTTTTTTCCCTATTTTTCAGATTTTTAAATTTTTTTGGAGCATCCGATCAAAAATTGGATGGTATAATGGCCCTGTATATTTTTTTGAAAAAAAACTTTTTCCACACATAAATCAAGGCATACACAAAAATTAGAAAAAGCTATACGGTGAGCTTGGGACAATTCCAAGCTCTCTGGCTGTACTACCATTTTTTTATCGGATGCTCCAAAAAATGAAAAAATAAAAAATGAGAAGAAAACAAAAATAAAAGAAAAACAACACGGTAGCACGTATTTCTCATACTATCATACGATCATCTTATGCGGGCTAATGCTTGATGCTGTCAGTGGCCAATGTGGGCTGGCCTAATTTCATCCCAAACTTGAATTTAGGTTGGCATGTATTTCACCCACCGCAAAAGTGTAATTTTGGGCCATCCTAACTCCAATGAAATTTGGTTGGCTGTGTTGGGCTGCGGGGCGGTCCGCCCCATTGCCACCCCAACTTGTAATAGAACAACTAGTAGGATGGCCTACCCAATCAGCATTAGAGAATGCACACAGTTTGAGAGAGAAGATGGCGGACATGAAAAAGAACATCCAACAGTGCCATGAAGATACCATGAAATACAAAGCAAAGTTGTAGTGACTTAGTCACGACTCGAGTAAGAGGACAGAGCTACCTGTAGGAAAGAACTATCCGTAGAGTAAGTCGAAGTGGAGCCACCACTATGTCTGGGAGCTAGGGCAAAAGTAAACTGAATTAATCTCATATCAAAAAATGAAAAAAAAAATGTCAAACCATATATGTGGAAATTTAGATCCATAACTTGTGAGGAATCGTTTAGGGATAGAATTGTGTGAACTTGACCCAAAATGAGCAATACCTCACAAGGGTTAGATCAGATCATTATAGAATAGTATCAGATCGTGACCCATGTAGTACAATATTGGCTTAGTCCGAGGATGAACCACGCAAAAGCTGGTAGGCCTTCAGTGACCTAATCACGAGTTGGGTAGGAAGAAATCTTTACCTATAGGAAAGAACTACCCGTCGAGTAAGTCAGAATGGAGCCGCAATGTATGGAGCCACCACTATGCTTGGGGGTTAGGGCAAGAATTAACTGGATTAGTCCTATATTGGAAAATGAAAAAAGTTGTTGGGCCATATATGTGGATTTTGATCCATAACTTGTGAGGCGCCTTTTGAGGACATAATAGTGCGGCTTAGCTCAAAATAAATAATACCTCACAAGCGTTGGATCCGCTCCTTTTTTTTTTTTTTTTTTTTTAAAGGTGGATGGTGGATCCGCTCACTACAAGAGTTGCATATTGAATAGAGGTAGCACACCAACAAACAAACCATCAACATTGACTGATTGACTACATGAACAATGTCAAGGCAAAAGATAGTCAAGTAGACAAGTGCCTCCAACAAGTTGTGATAACAGGTCAAACATGTCAAGGGCTCACCATTGGTAGACAAAGCTTCACATGAAGCTATAATAGTGTATCAGCTGTCTGCAAACACAAAATAGTTGTGCACCAAAGAATATCTAAGATATAGTTCAATTGAAAGAGGAAGCAAGTATGGGGATAAAAGCAACCTCGAAACCGAGATCCTTTATCTTAAACTGCTGATCGAGATGCTCCTTCAAAGGTGATAATAGTAGTGCAATTGCTAGTGACGATCATCTCATCTACATAGAATAGAAAAATGGCATAATCCTGCGAAGAAGCCTAAACACACAAGGGAATATCATGACCACCTTCACTGAAACACAACATCAACGAGATCATGACAAAACTGCCCAAACCAGGCCCATGGCACCTATTTGAGTTCATGGATAAGTTGACGAAGACAACAAACATGTTATGGTGTAACAAAAAGTCCAAGAAAAGGCAACTTATCCACCTCTTACAAAAGATCACGAAAAGCATTCTTCATATCCAACAGACTAAAAGTTTCACTACGAACAATAGCAACTACAACCAAGGGCGCACAAAAATCATCTTAGCTATAGGAATCTTACTTTCATGGAGCAGTTATGGAAGTGATTATTGGAACAAGATGGGAGCAGGGATCTTCTAGTTTACCATTCAAATTTTCTTTGGGAGTAAGAGCGGGAATGGGGGAAAGAAGAACTTTTGAGAGTAGGAACGATGGCAAAATTAGTGAATCCTAATATTAAGATAGGAAGAAAGGTCTCCTCATAATCAACCTCACACTCTTGAGTAGAACAACGAGCCACTAATCTAAACTTGTGCTGCTCAGTAAATCCATCTAGTTAGGTCTTTGACCTTGTAAATTCCACTTGCAATCAATAGGCATTTACCAGCTAGAAGTGGGACAAGACTCCAAGTAGTAGTCTACTAGTGAGCTTGAAGTTCTTCTTGTATAGCCTACTGCCACTGAGGGTACTATATTAACTCATGATAGGTCTAGGACTCTTGATGGAGTATGAATGGCTATAAGAAAGGTAGAAAACTATCAACAACAGGAATTAACCACAATGAAACCAAAGCGATCAAGAGGATGTCAAACCCGCTGGGAACGAGGAGATGAATCTATAGGAGGGGGATGCAGTACTAGGTAAAAAGTGAAGACATAGTAGAGGGGACATCCATATGAACAGCAAAAGAACCATCTGTAAGATGAGGGTGATGAACATATACCTGAATAATAGGAGGATGGGAAGGTAGTGAAAAAGAGTGAAACAGGCGAGCCAAATGCAGAGGACGAAGTTGAAAGTGGCTCAATTGTTGGTGAAGCAAGAGAGAGCAGAAGATGAGTTGGGTGTGCCAGGTGAAGGGGAACCACCTGAAATAGGCCTAGGAAGACCATGAACAACAGTAGGGGTGGAATCAGGATAATGAAGAAAGGGAAGCTTTTGGGAATAAGATGTGTAATAAGGCGCATTCTACGAACGCCCGGTCCCAACACCCCCTCCTATGCCTCACCTAGAACAAAATGGACCTCAACTACATGGCCATCCTCCTCATGTTATAAATGAGGAAAGCAAAACCAATCTCAAGAATGTGGCGATGCTTCCTCTCAACAACCTCATTGGTTAGCTGATGCGGGACAACAAGGGAGGGAGACCGGATGAAGGAAAAAGAGAGGGGGTTAGGGAAGAAGCTAGGACTCACACGGGTTCATGTCCCGTCTCGGGGAAAAACGCAGCGGCGGTTCTTTCATTTCAAAAATCTTCTTCAATACCCTCCGAGGAGGATTACAAGTCCTTAAATAGAGAGTCAAACCCTAATGAGTCCTAACATAACCAAAGACTAAAATGACCCTCCTATTACAATAATAGGCCAAAATTCGTGCAGAAAAATACCAAAAAAATGAAAACAGATAACTTGGCCTCTAATGGGCCAAACAAAATACAAAATAAGCCTTGGGCCCTGTTCTCCACTTCTTGGATTCCCATCATTCTCCTCTGGTTCGAAAAAAATCGTCCTCGAATTTTAAAGTGTGCTAGAATAAATATGCGGACGACTGGGTCATCTGGAGGAATCTTCAAGCAGAGAATCATATCAACAATCACAAACCGATCTGCTACACGTGAATCATAAAAGGCTTGCCATATCATGTCCACTGGAGACGGTATCAAATCATACGGGCCATCGTGTAGGGTAGCTATTATCACACTCTCAGTAAGTGTTGGACGAGGCTTTGAGTCAACAAAAACATCATCAGCAATAAGATCTAATCATGTCTCAACAAATAACTCCTGATCCCATGAGATAATATGAACTGATGCAGTATCAAGTATACCAACGCTAAACACATCATCGGAGATGCGATCCAATCTTGATCGTCTAAATAATGCATGATCCCAACTGTCAACCATACCTCTGACATCAACTTCGAACACTGTATCAACGATCATATGTAGCCCAGATGCAATGAATAAGTCGTGATCCCAACCAGGAATAGGTGATGGTGCCACTTTAGCAAAACAAGCTAAATACAGCTGTTGGAACTTCTCCCGATCCTAATAAGAGGCATTGAGAATACGAATGGATGCTTGGTATCCCTTGGGTCGTAGAAGACAGTCTCGTCCAATGGGATCAATCACTACTTGCCGTTCGTCCATCCATTCTCTTCCCAAACTGATATATGAACCATGTGATATAATCTCGCACCATGCATCATCATAATATCTGACGCATCGGGAAGTACTTTTGCTCCTTAAGAGACGGAAAAATGGCACATAGGCTCAGTCTCCAGAGACAATTACGTAGTCCGTTTGGGAGATATAATCCACAATAGATTGTGAAATAACATTGCCGCACGAAATTGCCTCAAGATACACCCTAGCTTTCACATAATTGGGTAGATTCACCTCAAAGCTAAAATCCATGGTGAAAAAACGTACCTAAGATTCTGACTTGTAAAATTAAATCGGTTCGAATAGAGCAGATGACGTGCAGATCAACGCACCACTGGCTAAAGAAATGATGGACGAGGTCCGCCTCACTGCAAGGATGCTAACGGTACAATCGGCGCAAGAAACGGAGCTCAAATCACCAACCTTGGTATGCGTGCAAAAAGTGGCACCCAAAACGAGGTAAAGCGGACACTGATTGTTGTGAAATTAGTGCACCGGGAGGCTAGCACGCAAATCGAGGCGACTGACGCGGGCCTCAGGATGTGCGATCGAGGGTCCTCGGTAGGCATGCAGAAGTGGCACGCAAAACGAGGCAAATCTAGGATACAACACACTAGATCTGAGTTGGCCTCGTCGAGACGAATCCGACGGTGCAAACAGTGCACAAATCGAAGTCCGGAAGGACCTCGAAAGGCGAGCCCAAGTATCCTCGTAAAACGTGCAAGTTTAATACGCGAAATGAGGTCCAATAGGCAGATGAGATGTGCAATGAGGTCGGCCTCACTGAGACGATCCCAACAGCGCAACTGGTTCGCAAATCGGAACACGGATGTAGACCCGACGCTGGCGGTGCGATAAAACTCCTAACGCACCGGCCGACGCACTGCACAGGACCAGACTAGGGTCTGGCTCAAGCTTAACAGGGCTCTGGCTCGGAACTGCCAGACCCCGGCTCGAACCACAACTGGAACCTGGTTGAACCAAGTTGGTCACCTAAGGTCCGGACCAAGAGACCCACGTTGGCGCGGACCCAGACGAACCAAGGGGTCGAACCCTTGATTTGAGCCAGGTCAAACTCGGTTTGACCGGGCTAGAACTTAGAGGGCTCGGGCCCCTTTCTCCTCCCCTTCCCCAAACCCTAATGTAGAGAGAGGGAACGAGCGGGAGGATGGGGAAGAGGGAGGTAATGGAGGCAGTGCTCGAGGGAGTCGGCGAGGGCGTCGACGGCGGCGGCGGCCGACGATGGTTGTGGCGGACGACGGCGACGGAGGGGCGGGGCGGCAATGGCGATGCCGACGGCGGCTGCGGGAGCCATCGACACCCACAGCGGGAGCAGGAGGAGGCGACGGCAGCGGATTTGGCGGCCGGCGGCGGCGACTGATCAGGCTACCAACGACGGCGACCGATCAGGCAGCCGGCGGGTCCCTTCTTCTTCCTCTTGTTTCTTCAACCCTAATAGGGAGATAGAGAGGGAGACAGTACGAAGGAGAGAGCGATGGCGGCGGAGGGCTGGGCCAGCGGTGACTAGGGCGACGACGCCGGCAGCTCCTATAGGACCGTGCGACGACCACGCCAACTAAAGGAGACGACAACAGTGGCTGCGTCAAGGCCGGTGCAGGGAGCAGCGGCCTATGGGGGCCTGCCGGCGGAAGCGGCAGGTTCGGCCTCCTCTCTAACCCCTTTTTGCCCTCTGCTATCTCTTTCTTCTTCTATCTCTTCTTTGACGGAAGGAGAAGGTGGAGGGGTCCTTGTGTGGTTACTGTTCACGGAACAGTAACACATACAGAAGAGAGAGAGGGATCGAAAGAGAGACGATCAACTGGAGAGGGGAACTAAACGGCGGTGATGATGAAGTTGATCAGGGGATCGAGCTTGAGCTCTGATACCAAGTTGATGCGGGACAGCAAGGGAGGGAGACCGGATGAAGGAAAAAGAGAGGGGGTTGGGAAAGAAACTAGGGCTCATACGGGTTCATGTCCCGTCTCGGGAGAAAAACGCAGCGGCGGCTCTTTCATTTCAAAAATCTTCTTCAATACCCTCCGAGGAGGATTACAAGTCCTTAAATAGAGAGTCCAACCCTAATGAGTCCTAACATAACCAAAGACTAAAATGACCCTCCTGTTACAATAATAGGCCCAAATTCGTGCAGAAAAATACCAAAAAAATGAAAACAAATAACTGTACCTCTAATGGGCCAAACAAAATACAAAATAAGCCTTAGGCCCTGTTCTCCACTTCTTAGATTCCCATCATTAGCATGGCAATCCATTTGCATCTCTGCATAAAAGGGGGAAGTGGGATCCATACCTCAGACTAACATTTGCACTGCTTTCAGACTCAAGCCACTCTAGTACATGTACACTAAACTCTCTTTGATCTCGATATATGTGGGCAAAGTATCTAAATGACTTGGCGTTTGGCTCATGCACACTACTATCAACATAGCTCTTCTTAAGTCTCCTGCAATATAAAGATATTCTTGCAGTCATCCTCTTCGATCATTGGTAGTGGCAAAGTGAGCTTATGCAGGGAATATTTGAGTATGATACTCTGTGATCGAGTTGAGGATTTTCGGATCTCCAATTGAAGGGTATGATCAGAGAGCAAGGGGTGTGGTCTACAACTTAATTGACTAATTGAATACCTAAGTAATTATTCTGGAAGAGACTAAAGTGAAGCTCCAGGACAATCCCCATATACTTGTATGGATTCACACTCCTGATGGGGCCTTCTCAATCTCCAGAGCGTGCAAGGGTATATTCATCATAGCTCAATGTACGGTGCATGCAACGCTATTCATCATAGGTCAGAACAGCGCACCATTCAAGGATATATGGCACCAACTCATTCCAGAAAATATATCATTCATTGTAAGGTGTGCACTCTCTAAGAGGATCCTGGTTGATTATGAAATTCAGAGGTCGGGAGTTATGATGGTGCGCACTTACCACTATTGCGATGATAGAAAGGTAGAGTTGTTGGTGCATATTCTATTGCATGGTCATGTAGCCAAGCACATTTGGGACAGTTAGAATAGCCCCGCATTGAAAAAGGGACAAAACAATATATGTTTAAAATGATGGCGCCTATTCCACCCAATGCCTTAAGTTTTGAGTTGGACAGCCCAATAACTTCAATATGGTATCAAAACTCATGGTTATGAATTTGGCCATGCACCCCGCCTTTGTGGTCCGCATGATAAAGCCTAAAATTGGCCTGCACGTGAGGGGCATGTTAGAATAGTCCTACATTGAAAAAGGGGCAAAACAATATATGTTTAAAATGATGATGCCTACTCTCAATGCCTTAAGGTTTTGAGTTGGACGGCCCAATAACTCCAATAGGGACCACTTTGCTTCCCAGCTTCATGTGGTTGCATGCCCCAGATATTCTTTTCTTAAGCATCAACTCAGATGGGGGCCAAGGAACCAAGTCAGTGTATGGGTTTCTGTGTTTTGCTACTTGATCCTATGGTCTCCGTGGATACATAGAAATCAGACTCATTTTGGAGAAATCAGGACTCCAAGAAGTATTATCTAGGCTATCACTCATCAGCTTTCCTTCCTTATCTATAGACTTATGTTCCTGACTCCAACCATCATAGATATATCATAGAGAACACGAGTTTCAATGTGACTCAGCCTGTTAGCAGATCTACCCTACTTGTCTCCTGGAAGAAACCTCCATGTGGCCGTCTTAAGTTCAAAATGGACGGATCTTATAGAGGGAATCCAGGCCTGTGCAGGGGAGGTGGTTGTCTGCGCCTTCTGATGGTCAGATGATTTTTCCATTCTCAGCTCATTTTGGGAGAAATATGAATCTTGTGGCAGAGGTTCACACTCTTCATAAGGGATTGAAACTTTTGAGCTCTCAGCTACTCTCCACATTCCGTTAAAGTCGATTCTATGGTTACCTCACATCTCATAGTAGGCAAACATAAGCCTGCGTTGAAGTGCCTCCCTTGGCAGGAGCAGGTCGTACAGTTTTGAGCTGACTTCAATGCAGATGTCAATCATATTAACAGGGAAGGGAATGCTGTAGCTGATGCATTGGTGAACCATGGTGCAGATGGTTATAACAAGGTTTTACTTCTGGAAGCTGACCTTCCAGAGCTACTAGAGTATCAGGTTGGATAGGCTGGCTCTCCATCCCATTCCCCCTCCCCCCAGGTGGCTTAGTGGAGTGGAAGGGTCAACTGTACATAGCCTTACCCTTTGTGTAAAGAGGCTTTTTCACAGGCTTACCCTTACTTTTTGTACAGAGGCTGTTCCTGTATTTGAACCAGTGACCTCCAGGTCACTATGGAGCAACAGGCTCTCCCTCTAAGATGAACATTTGTATACCATTACACATAGGCAAGTCAAAACAAGCACGTGCTTGGAAATGATTGGAAAAACCTGCTGCATTGTCATCTCCAGCAACTTGAGGCTTTTGATCATAATGATGCTTGTGCTTCTTTTTCTTCTTAATACCACCTGCTTTAACATCCAAAGCTTTCCCTTTCAGCTTCAGCTTTCCACAGACAACATTCTCGTAAGCAGACATTAACCTAGACATGAGCAAACATTCAGTGAATAACAAAACAAACAATGCTACATGAAATAATTATGGCAATGTGTCATATGAATGCAAGAGTGCTAGTGTCTAGGAAATGTGTCAGTAAACATCAACTGTAGACAATTTGATTGCCTGACCTACATCAGCCGTACCATTACCCTCAGAAAAACTATCAAAGAAATCAATTAACCTCAGAAAAACTACCAAAGAAATCAATTAACAAAAGGCCACACGAATTTTGTAACACTTTCACTCTTCGGGAATGATGATGTATAGTGGGATCAAGAATGCCCTTTCTTTTCTTGTTTTGATATGAGGGTTACAGACTGCCAGATGCTAGTCTGCTAAACTGCACACTGTCCAGTTCTTTGTGGAACCCAGATGTATAGACCGACCACACTGCAGGGGCTAGGATGTAACCAAAAATATACCCCCATACCACACTTTGACCTGCGACAGGACACAACTCCAGCTGACAGATGCCCCCAAGTGGGATCGATCCTGCAGGTTATGAGGAACCATGAAGTCTCGCTAATTGACTACCCAGGTCACAATATTCTATTCAGAGATGATATACTCAAAGATAAAAGGTCAAAGTTCAGCATATAGAGGCAAAACTAAAAGATTATCTTCAATGAGGAAAACAAGTCATCAACCTAAATCGACATCATTTCTGGCACCATGCCATTATATTCAACGAGGAAAACAAGTCATCGACCAAAATGAACATCATTATCGGCACCAACTAATCTCATCAATTTTGGGATGGCTGAATTCAAGGACTGAAGATGGTAAAGTTTTCCAATCAGCTAGCGCCCCTTATGTCACACTCTACAAGGTGGTGCCATACACCAATTTAAAATAACTTTGCACAGAAGATCATTAAAAGTGCCATGACTACAGTAAAAGTGGATTTGAAATAACCCTTTTGATTGCATGCTCTAAGCTGACACAACAAATAGGAATGCTCAAAGTTCTCCATGACATTGAAAGAGTCCAAACAAGAAAGAACGAAATGATAATGACACAGGAATACATGATCATCCCTGAACGAAGCAATACTGATACAGTACATGATCATCTCTAAGTCAGTTGTAAGTATCAGCAAATAGTGAACGGAATCATAAGTCCTCTGCCATCAGTCACAAAGAAATGATAAAGTTGACAATGGTTCACAAGAAGTCGATGACATAAATTGTGGGACCAAATAACCCCCCCCCCCAACACACACACACACACAAAATGAAGTCAGTGGGGGGTTGCTGGCAAACCCACTTAGTCACCCACCAGGCATTCATGAGCTTAGCCTCTCCACGGTCCAAGCACTAAGTTGAGATCTGGGATCGGCAATTCAGTTCAATATTGACACTGAAAATCTCCTCTCAATGGAGGTGTTTGTGCAAGTTAGCAGTCCAAGATCTGTCCTGACAGCTTTGAGGTTTCAACTAGATGGTGATATCTCCCCAGTGAGGCTCTATGAGCACCCAACAGGACAGAGGTGGCTGTGGCCAATGGTAGTGTTTGGCAAACCCTAGAGTCAGGTGTTGAAGATGATCCGATTAGGATGGCTGGGGTTGGGGGCAGGTTAGGGTTAGGGTTAAATAACTACCCCCTTGGGGACGGGGTAATTGGCTATGATCTAAGTTCATTGCCAGCAGAAACGAGTACACTCTGTGGACACAGCTCAACTAGGATCAGCTTGGATCAGGCTTAAGGGTGTTCACCGTTTGGTTTGGTTTTGAGGAAATTTTATAGGATCAAGATCAAATCAAAGAGGGGGTACTGCATCCGTGCTCCAAATAAAGAAAGCACAAAACGTTGAATACTTGCAAACAAAGGCATCTTTTCCTGGAGCGCATATTCTGCATTCCCAATGTAGAAAACTAATAATCATATGATAGACATAGAGGGAAAGTATTTGAATTGTGTTACCTGAATCAGGAAAGGCGATTATGAATAGATCTGATGATTTCAGAAGCGACCAAGAGTTGGTACAGAAAGCAATTGCACTTGGCATTCAAACAGAAGATAACGCCATGGCAGTTTCATAAATTGTGGAAGATAAACCAAGAAGGTGATGGAATCTCTTCCAAACCTAGAAGGGGTAGGAGAGGACTCCATCATTTTTTGAACATGCACGTAGTCAGGGACATGGCATCACAGATGCAACACTCAACTGATGGAATCTCTTCCAAACCGAGAAGGGGTAGGAGAGGACTCCATTATTTTTTGAACATGCACGTAGTCAGGGGCATGGCATCACAGATGCAACACTCAACACCGTAAAGCCACCTAAGCAGTCGCCCACTCCTTGCAACGCAACATATATTGTAGACTTCAAAAATATCAGTTTCAGTACTAATCCTCCAACCAAACAGTCAATAAAATTTTAAAAAAAAAAAAAAATCACCAACATTGAACTTTAACAGAAGAAAGCAGCCATCATCTAATGAATCGGTGAATCACCACATGACGAAAAAGAAAGGCTAGAGCATGACCGCACAAGGATGCTATCTCAACGTACGGATTAGGTCCACATTAACTCGTGGACATTCCACCTCTTGCAGCAAAATTAGAGTGACCTCTTCCCCCAAGGAAAAGGAATATAAAGGGGGTAGAAACACAGAAGACATGGATAACGAAATTTCTGCGGATCGAGCTTCACCAAGTTAAATTTCTCTCATAATCCTAGCAGATCATCCAAGTAAACTTGAATCACGTACCTTGCTGCAAGGATTCGGGACAACCACGGAGCAGCAGACCTGACGAGGAACGGGGGGACTGAAGCGAGTAATTGGAGCGTGGGGAAACAGAGGAGGAAAAGCGTCCATCGCCCTCACATTTCGAAATCTCTCTCTCCAGCCACTAGCTGACTGACGAAGTTTCCACACACATTGGGGTACGTGGCTCCATTGCTTTTGTCTTTTGAGAATTTCGCATATATACCCCTGAAAACTAGTGTATATGTGTTTCCATACATTATATGAAATACTCTTAAAAACCTCAAAAGTATTGCAGTTACACTCCTCCGTCAAAATACCGTCGACCACATTTACATGTATACACTGAACTTCTAGATACTTTTACATGTATACTCTTAAATTCACTAGAATTTTGTATATATGTCGTCAACTTTATCAAAAGTTATGGTATCTTTTCGGCATATTCAATTGGAATTTACAGAATTTTCACAAAGGAGTATAATCACAATACTTACGAAGTTTTTTGGGGGCATTGGATATAATATATGGGACTTGGAGATATAGATATAAATATGCTAATTTCTAGGACAATCTATGCAAAAATCCCAATTTTTTGACGTCCCACGGTTGGCCTAGTATACACACATGTGAAATGCACCACTGTAATTCGGGTAAAGCCCACCATTTTTCTTTCACAGATATAATTCCACACAAATCAACAATTCTACCAAATTAAGTGAAATGCCAATCCCGTCCCAATCTCTTACGAGATGTTTGGTTGTTGTACATCTTGAAATATTAGTAACAATTTTAAAATTAATATTAATAGAGTTTTTAGTTAAACGTTTGGTTACCTCTATCAATATTAATATTCATAGAATAAGAAAACCCAAAATTTAATTCAAATATTAACCTGTATCAAACTTGGTATAAGCATATGACTCGGAACTCAGACCCCTCGCCCTCTTTCTTCCCTATCCTCCACCTCTTTTCCACTCGCTTGCTGCAAGGATTATTTTGGTGTTGCCACAGATTTATTCGAACACCTAAAAGATCAACTGTGTCTATTCTGGTATTAATACTCTTTGTTCTAAAAATATTAATATTAAAATTAATACAATATCAAATTTGATACTTCATCCAAAGAGGGCGTTAGGTAAGTAATCCTACAAAACTGGGGACAATTCCTTAGCATATCTGTGACCTAACAATAGGGGAGTTTTGGCTTCTAATTGATTTGAGGCCGTGGGTCAAAGAACAAAGCCAACTGTCCCACTTAGTGTTAGAAACTAACTAGTTTCTTAATTAGGTCACTCATAGGTTTATTGGATTTGTTTTGTCTTAACTAATGACTTTCCAATTCTAAATCTATTATTATATTATTAAATAAATATTAAATAGATTTAAATCATTTTAGCTTATTAATTAGTTTAATTAAATTTATTTCAATCTAATTAGACTTAATTAACTTTGACCCATTAATAAATTAATGGGCTTAAGATCCAGGATATAACACTACTAGATGTCTTCCATATGGCAGCGTGCTACTCTTAACTCTATAGATTGATCTTCATTTCAAATTCGACTACTGCTGAGATGCCCCAAGTGTATCCAAGATTCTAAAGAAGAGCCTATCTATAGCATTGCCAATGTTGTGGGCTTCAATGATACTATGATAGACTGTGTTCCCAAGCTTAAGACTCGTTCAGACCGGCGTCAACATTTCAAAGTCATGACAAGGAATCTCTTCACTTTGCACCATCCGTCCTTCTCATCAAGGATCTCCAAGTGAGGTTCTCTTATAGCATAGACCTTCATCTCATTAGTGCTATTGTGACTGTCCTTTGCAACGCACACAATGCTCATTCTCAGATCGCATGCCCCATTATGAATTTCATAAGCTCTCCCATCTCCCACCTATCAAGAAAAGGATGCTAAGAACTACTCAGGATTTGGATGAGGTAAAGAGTGTTGCAACATTGTGGAAGACAAGCATTCTAAGGAGAGTTGCTTTGCATGATGAAGAGAACAGAGAATTGTAGAAGATCTATATGAAACAACTTAAGAAATTATCAAAATCTTCTCATAATTACATTCATGTACTCTCGAATTTTTTCATGAATGAAACTATTATTTTCCAATGCTCAACAATCATCCATTTATATTTATGATTTTTCTAAAAAAAATCCTCAAGAAAATTGGCTCAAAATCCCAAAAGTTTATTGTTATTGTGAAACTGACTTGAATTGCATCCACCACAATCGATGCCATTTAACAATATCAATTTTCAAGAATTATCATTATTCCCAAATCGCGTTTGCCATGGTAGATGCTATATCGCTTTACTGGAAAATTTTGCTCGAATTTTGTATACCAACTCTCTGAAACGCGTCCAGCACGAAAGACATCATTCAAAAAACTCATAATTTTACTCGTACAACAAGTACACTACCCCTATGAATCACATCCATCATAGTGGGTGTCTTTAACAAAAATTCATAATTATCATTCACATCAATTCTCCACTTTCCCAAATTACGTGCACCATGGCGGACATCTTGTAAGTATTTGAACGATCCTCAAACTTCACACCACCTAAAACACATCTTCCATGATGGATCTGATTTGGCTTAAATCTCCACCGTACGAACTACCTTCTTCTTCCTTCTTTCTTCCCCTTTTCTCTTTCATTCTTTCTTCTTTCTTTCCCTTTCCACTCCGGCGACCCAAGCTTTTCCAATGACTTTCTCTCTCTGGTGACTTTCTCTCTTCATTCTCTCTCTCTCTCCCACTCATTCACTTGCTCACTCTCTTCTATCACACACATCCATGGAGGAGGGAGGTCCAAGTCACGTCAGTAAGAGGGCGAGGGTTGTAGGTCCGCCCACCATCGACATCGAGGAGGAGGCGGTGACGCTGGCTGGCAAGGAGGCCATGCTAGCGGTAGCTGCGGCTGCGATGAAGTAGGACGTGGTGACTAAGGGAGAGGAAGAGGCCGCAGTGGAGGAAGAAGCCTCGGCGATGGAGGAGGTCCAGGAGGCATCTATTAGCACGGTAACCCCCCCCCTCTCTCTATATGATGTATTTGTGTGCTCAGCGTAGAGAGGAAGGGGCTAGGGAAGGCCCTCATATCTCCCTGGTACAGAGATTGAATCACGTCCAAACCAATGGACACCTTTTGAAAGGCATCCATCGTGTTGGACACAATTCAAATGAGCAACTAGAATTCCAAAATTTGACTTGATTCGATTATGATTAATCATTCTAATGTCTAATCTAAGCCCTAATGGTGAACAGGGTATCATGAAGATGAGGATTTCATTGACCTAGTCAAAGCAACATACAGGAGCCTGCCGAATTTTCAAAGAGCCAGGCTTCAAGTGATGGGGTTCGGGGAATTCTTGAGCATTGATCCATTCTGGATCGATCTCACCTCATCCAGGTGTTGCAAGAGAGGTCGCATGCACCGAGCAAAGCCTTCGTCATGCCTAGGGGCATAAGGTGCCGAGTTTAGAGGACATAGTGCAAATCACAGGGCTATGCGTGGAGGGGCGAGCCGTCAACGGTACCATTTACCCTAACTATCGAGACCTGGCAATGAGACTATTGGGCCTAGACGTGACAGCGATGGGGAGAGAGTCCAGGACAGTCGCCAGAGTGGATGTGATGGATGCATTAGGATCGGATGACCACCGACAAAGTGGGGGAATCCCATGAGGGCTTCGTCCAGAGATTGGTGAAGTTAGCCCAAGATGTATATTGTAGAGATTAGGACGACCACTAGAGAAAGACCTAGATCTAAGGAGGTTCCTATTTTTCATGCTAGGGCGATTACTCTTGCGGACGAAGGGCAACAAGATACACTGTCAGTTTCTAGAGATTTTGGCTGATTTAGAGCATGTAGGAGAGTATGCGTGGGGAACAACACTGCTAGCCCACTTGATATCGGATCTCTCTGCCGTGGCCCCAGATCAAGAGAGGATAGTTAGTAGCTTTGCACCATTTCTGTAGGTATGCATGCATTTTTTTTATTCTCTTTTTATGTCATTTTCTTGCAAAGCATGCCATGTATGATCGTAACTATGTGCTTCTAAATAAAAGTGCGGAGTTATTATTACTTCTCTCTGGGGCGGGCGAGGAAGATAGCACTGGATGTTATCCTACTGGCGAGACGATGGCATCCTATCGTGAACACAACACCACCAGATCATTACCCTTAGTCGACAATTTCTCGATTATCTAGAGCTTTTGATAAGTATGCTTATAGAATGTGATTTTCCTAATGCAATTTCTATTATCTAACGTGATGCATGTAATGTAGGTCATTTGGAGGCCTTACCTGAGGATGCCCGACCAACCTTGGGTAGCTACAGGATGCCCTCGATTCGGCTGTGAGATGTGGGTGCATTGTCTGAATGAGATTGAGCCAATGTGCCTTCGTTTGGCCATGAGGACCCTAGGGTCACCTCAGGAATGGATCGACGAGGCTGTCCCTTAGAGGATAGGGCGAAGATGAAAGGGAAGCAAGCTCGGACTGCGGCGGTAAAGTTTTCCACCCAGTACGAGGACTACATGCAGCAAGGTAGGGTAGTGGAGTCCCAAATGACGAACAGTGAGGTGTACTTGCAATAGTACTGAGTCCACTATGCTGAGCAACTCCATCAGCTATGGTTTCTGAATGTAAGTATGACATGATGCTCATGAATGCTTATGCACTGTTTTACTTAGTGAATATGATTCTAACTAAATGAGGTATGTAAGAAGTGAGGGACGCCACCATCATCGACTTACGGGCCCGCCTGAGAGATATGGAGGTGTAGCTGGCACAGACTCGGGCAGAATTGGAGGATCTGGTATGTATGCATATAACTATGTCTTGCAGATCGAGTGTTTAGCCACTAACCATTATCTAATTATTCACAGCGCGCAACACACGTCAGGGCCACACAAGGCACATCCAAAGCTTTGAGTTCCAATCCCCAGCCATCATCAAAGGTGGCTACTCTAGAGGGCCAAGTGGTTGATGCCATCAGTCGCGTGTCAGAGACAGAGTGAGAGCATGCTGCTAGGGTAAGTCATTCAATTTGATTTTTACTTGAGCACAATACCATTCAATCTAATTTTCACAAAAGAATTTTCATTCAAATATAGTCATATGAACATCAAACAACTTCTTTGCTTATTCCATTCATGTTATCATACCTTGCTTACTAGGAGGATGTTTCACATGTCCAAGTGACCGAGATTAAGGAAGCCCTGCGGAGTGTGGAAGAAGAGAGAGAGGCAACTTGTATGGAAGTGCCCATACCTGGGAGGCAGTGAGGCAGGTTGAGGAGGAGGCAAGACCTACTCAGGCTGATATAGAGAGGATTCCTGTCGGCGACCCAATTCGTGAGATCATGAGGCTTCAAATCACCTTAGAGATGGAGCAGCAGGCCCATGCACAAGAGCGAACGAAGAGAGAGCAAGAGAGAAAGAGCATGGAGGAAGAGCTCATGTCCCTCTGGGTCATCTTCGGAATTGCAAAGAGGTAGGCCTGCATATTAGAGAAGAGGTACCAGCGTGCACAAGAGCGTGCATGTCAGAATGGTCAAACCGGAGTTTTCTCCTCCGGCACTAACATGATAGCCACATCTTCCGGGTATGCTCGGAACCTAGCTACCAAGGGTAGAGGGGCCATTCCCTAGGGATAGATGAGTCCACTGGCTCCTCAACCACCACAGCAGGGCGATGGCGACGAGCGAGACGAAACCGAGAGCCGAGGCGAGAGATGAGAGGATATGATGATCGTATATTTTGATGTGATGAAGATATGTACTTTAGTGTATTTTGGACATGATGATGATGATGTACTTGATCATTTTAGCTGATGCACTGATGATGGATTCTGAGCCTAATTCATGATGGACTTCTAATGTATAATCAAACAAGTTTATGAGGTATTATGTAATTCATGATCTGATGATGCAGCATGCTCCATACGCCACCTTTTCTTTTTAGACATGTTTCCCTGTGAACACTTGAACAAACAATTAGTTTATCTATTCTAGCTTAGGCTCTTGCCCAAAAGCGATGAGACTAATTTGACCCTATCCTTGATAAGTGGGTCAAGGGGTAAAACCTTTATTTAACTAAGGCAAAAATAATAGAAAGGAAACGTGAAAATGCAACATGCAAGCAAGCGAATGCAAATAAGAAAGTAAAGTATGCAACATGCGGATGCAAAAAAAAAAAAAAATGTTTGACATCTTCAAATTTTTACGGGTTTTTGAGATATCCATTTTTTTGGAATTTTGAAATATTCAATTTTTTAGAATTTTGAAATATTTATTTTTTATTTTTTAAATATTTAATTTTTATTGTTTTTATTGTTTTTTTGAAGTATGACACTTTGACCTAAACTCCGACATGGTACACAGATCAAAGAGAACATATTCGATCAAAATCTTAATTCTTTCTTTATTCTTCAGTAGCCTAATCTATAAATAACGTGCATGCAGGGTGCTTGCTCCTTGATCCCATCCAGTGGTCGGATCCTTAGTCAGCGTCTATCATTCCTTAAACTTGGGGTACACCTTAAGGGAGAAGGGAAGAAAGGGTCAAGAAAGCTCACATGAGGGTTCAAAAGACTTGGGAAGATGTCCCTCTCCTGCCCTATTGCATGTTGGGGTTCAGTCATTTTTGTTTGTGGGGATTTTTCTACTTTGATTCTTACCCTTTCATTTGGATTTTTACGTTTTGTTTTGACTTTGACTTTTGGCTTTTTGGGCTTCGATTTTTTCCCTCTTTTTTTGTGACGACATCCTACTAAGGCGGCAACAGATTCAGTAGTCTATCCTAAGGCCTTACTCCCTTGCCGTTAGTCGAGTAGAAGAGAATGAGTAATACCTTGCACTCTTAATTTGGATTTGGTTTCCTCGGACCTAACACTGTTTGTTACTTAAGGAGTGAGCGTGAGTGTGTGCTTAGCTGCCTTATTGATTAAACAGTGAAGACTAAAAAAAGAATTTGAGTTATTAATATTTCAATTTCCACTGGTCTATACACCATGCCGGTCGACACAAGTGAGTAGAATCCAAATGAGAGGCAAGAACTTCTAGAGCGGAAGGGATGTCAAGTTGGGGAACAGAGGAATCCCCATTGTGAGCCTGGGGTTGCTCCAGGTTGAAGGTTGTAGTGGGATTGATGAGAGGATTACTCTCTTGATTGGTGTCCAAGGCATAGACATGAGGTTGTGGATTGATTTTAGAAGATTAATGGTATAATTCATAAGACTGATTGTGAGGATTATAAGATGAATCGTGAATAGCATCCTCATAGTCAGTTGGATCATCATATGAGTAATTATAAGCCATTCCAACAATTTTACATGAACAAAGCATCATGTTTGGAATCAATAGTTTGATTAGAGAATTTGGTAAATCAAAGTTCAAACAAGTGAATGCTTATGTCAAAATCTAGATTCTTTGTTGAGTTAAAAGTAGCTTTAGGGAAATGTCAGTTCACTCAACTGGGAAGGTTCCTAGTCTCAATTCAATTCCCATTGTTATTCTCTATGGTTTCACACAACCACATTGCGAAAAAGGCAAGCTAACCCGAGACTTCAGTGGTATATCTGACCTGATAAGCAAACATGGAGTCCTTCACTTTTGGGGACTTACGGAGGCCTTGATGCAAGTTCTTCTGATCCAGAAAAGAGGGACAGTCTCAACTGGAGGGAATTACAAACACCAAGAGGATGTTTGTCTCCTAGTGTATGCAGAGAGATGATTCAAATGCAAGGAATGAAAAAAATAAAGTAACATGCGTTGGGATCCGGGCGGGACGCGAAGAACGCAGCGGAAACGAAGAACAAAATTAAACCCGCCCGATGCCCGCTGATCCGATTCGGAACGAAAAACTCAAATCGAAAACTACGAGAAGTAATCCGATTACCGTGCGGGGATTCGAATCCGCTTCCGCTTCGGTTCCGTCGAGGCGATGCCGCGAGCCGCACAAGCGTCCGGCCTCCAGCGGTATCCACACGATCCTCCGCGGTGGTTCGTCCTCGATCCCTCGTCCGTATCAGCTTGCTCGCTGAAGATCCGTCACCGCAACGACTGTTGAAATCCCGCCGACAGGAATTCCCGACTTTCAGGAATCACATGCGACGGAGACGGAAGTTGTTCTGGCGTCTCGAACGGGACGCCCAGAGGAGGAGAGAGAAAGGGGGGATGACGGCCAGCAAGGGAAATCCTGGAGCTTGGCCCAGGGTTTCTCAACAGCGTGTATATATATTAAGTCGGCGTGACTTTTCACAAAAGTCCCCGAGTTAATATAAATCCCACTTATGTACCACCGACTGAGAATCTTATTGCGTGTGACCCTCTAGGCCCATTTACCAATCCGGTTTTCAGCCCGTTAAGTCCAATAACTAGTTATTGACTTATTGTAATTAATTAATATCTAGATATTAACTAATTACTCAACCGAATTATCATCGCATGTAAATTCGGTCGAACTTCTGATCAAGTTGGGTGCCAAGGAACACTGCATGATCCCAGAAGGTAATGGGGTTCAGCAATCCACTCATGGAACCTGTCCGTCCACAGTTACCACGTGGCTATAATCCTTCGTTCACACAATACTCTCGAGTTAACTTAGGGTATGGTCAACTGTCAAACCCTAGATTGTTAACTCACTTGAATCAGACTCCGCTTTACAATATCTGAAAACCACTTTTCTAATATTGTTTCTGCTCTGGCCAGAGACTCCTGCGGATCTACTCTAGAGCATTCTCTCTCCAGTTACCTGAGAGCGAACGATCCTTTATTGAACACACAATCACCTTCGAAGGTCTTCCGCTGAACCCGATCCTTGACTATTTGAGATCCCATGGATAGGGATTCGTAGGTCAAGGTCAAAGTCCAGAAGTCCACCGACAAGGTGTCTTTGGTGTCTCAAGTCGAAAGATCAACCACGCCACTGTGACGATGAATTGATGCGTGTTTAAGTGCCGTCGTTAAAACACAAACAACATCAATCTTAATTTCCGAATCTCAATTAAAAATAACAAGGTAGTGCATGGTTGAGACCGGGTCGATCCACAAGGAAATAGACTTTAGATTTTGAAAACATTGGATTTTTAGTGGAAACAATATTAACAAGTGTAACTTTGAGATGCAAATCTAGAAAAGATGATCAATTGTTAACCGAAATTCACTCACACTCTTAGAACATTAAATCGCCTAAGTTTCATTATGACAACACTAATAAGACCCAACTAATGATCTAAAATAAAATATGTAAATCTAGCTAAATGACTGAATAATAGACGAAATAAACATACTATTCTAAAAAGATAAATATTTCCTAGAAGACTAAATTATCAAGATACTGCAAAAACTGATATAAACTTATTTAAAGAGAAATTACAATGGGAGTTTTCAAGACTAGTTGAACTAAACAAAATAAAATGACTCAATTAAAATATCAACAGTGGTGAGAGCCGCAGCAGAGGGGCTTCTGGAGGCGCCTGGTGCAGTGGGCAGGAGGCACGGGCACACTGGTTCGAGCAAGGGTGCGTGGCAGCCGGTGGGAGCGGTGGCGCTTTGGACCGCGGCTCGGAACCGCGGCTCGGGCGCTGCAGGCGAGGGCGCTGCAGCACGGCAGCCGAGGCGTAGCGGCGCGGCAGGCGAGGTGCAGCGGTGCGGAAGGCGAGGCGCCAGGCGGGGCGGCGGCGCGAGGCAGGAGGCCCGGCACGGGCGACGATGCCCCAGCCGCGCGAAAGACGCGGTGTTGCCGCGTGGCGGAAGCGGGCCCGGCAGGTGACGGCTGCGGGCGGGAAACGCCCGCCCCGCGGGCACGGGCGACGAGAACGGCCCCTGCGAAACGCGCAGGGGCGACGCGTGTTGCCGGTGGGCCCTTCGATGGCGGCTGGCAAGAACCGGGGGCTTCCGCATGTCTCCGGTGCAGGCGTTGACGGGCGAAAGCTGCGACGTGTGGCTGATGGGCAGACCGGGGCACTGCAGGCGCACGACAATCAATACAGCAGAGGCGTGGGCCCTGTGTGTCGGCAATGAGAACAGAGAGAAGAGAGAGACAAAGAGGGATGAAGACTGATGCAGATAAAAGGAAAAAGAGAGAGTGAGATGCGTAGAGGGAGAGTCTGCGGGAGAGGGAAAGAAAGCAGATGCTTAGAGAGAGAGAGAAAAAAATGACAAAGAGAACAGAGAGAGAGAGCGAACAGTGGGAGTAAGAGAGAAAAACGAGAGAACAGTGGGAGAGAGAGAGGTAAAAATTTCTGAAAAATTCCGATCCTTTCACCTTGACCTCCTCCCTTAGTTTTATAGAAAAGAGGGAGGGGGGGGGTTTTGAATTTCAAAAAAGAGATTTAAAAAAATCTTTTCATTAAGTCCCCTTTAATTAGGGGATCCTCATAAAAAACATTAATTGGTGATTTGAAATTCGAATTTTTTTTAGATGGATCCTCCTTTCTTCGAATTTCAGAATTCCCTCCTCCTTTCTCTCTGAGTTGGCATGTGGGCCCCAGTTGAAGCTAAAATACGAAAATAAAATGTTGCTTTTGCCAGGATTCGAACCCTGGTTGTTTCCTTGAAGTTCGGGTGGTCCAACTACTGTGCCATCTGCTTGTTCATGTCCTATTTCACATAAAATAACAGTTAAGTTCTCATAGCCATAAATCATTCAACTGCGCATTAAATAATTGCTGAGGAAATGAAGTTGCTACCCTTATTCCATCCATGGAGTGATGATATTTTAAAATTCAGATTCTGAATGCGCAAATAGTTTATCTATCATTCCATGTGATTTTGTCCGTTAAATTGATAGCAAATTATGTAAATTTCATCAGTTATTTATGTAAAATTGTGGACTTATCACACCCCCCAACTTAATCATTGCTAGTCCCTTAGCAATACAATTATTTGAAAAATTGGGACTACCATGATCAGTAAAAAGAATCACACTTCTTTTTAAAGGATATCTATTGCAAATGGTAGGTAATTGGAATTCAAGTTTTCGTTCTCCCGCCCACCATACTTAGAATCATGACAAGTGATTGTGCATATCATTTGAGGTGATTGGAGTTCATTTCTATCCTGTTTGGTATATCGTTGCCTTTACTGCCTCTTGGGGTAGAATTACCCAGGGGAGAGAATAGAAAAAGAGGTCTTTGAATTAGTTGGCTAGGTTCGCTTTTCGGTTTTCGCCCCGACTTAAAACTTTTTAGGATTTGGTCTTATTTTGCTGTGAAGGACTTTAGCACGATTGTTTTGTGCTTTGAGAGTGCGTACTTTTTGCCACTCTTTTTATTTCTGTCTGAGGGGAGGTGCATACTTTTTGCCACCGTCCTTCCTTTGACTCTTTTGAAGCATATTTTTTATTTTCACGCTTCTGATTGTCCCTTTTTTTTTTTTTTTTTCGAAGTGACCGCCTCCTTAAAGTACTAAGTGGTTTGATCTCCTATTACGAATCCTAACTTTCCATTCGTTTGACCTAAAAGTAAAAATAGAATGGGTAATTCTACACTTCGGGTAACTCAAGCAACTCTACACTTTCAGGATCTTCCACTCTTTCCAAGTTACCGTGTGTGTGTGAAAATCATCCTGTCGTGATTCATTGTAAAGAGAGGGGTTAACTCAAACTTTTACTCATCCTTTTACCTCAATTTTTGATCAAGATTCCCTAAATGAAGTGTGATAGATATGAATTTCTGTTGGGGTGTGAAAATGAAACAATTTTTCTTTTGAAAATTTGTGTGAAAATTGAAAAAATTTCACAACTTTTGTTCATTTTAAACGATTTTATTCAATATGCATTATGATTCTCCCCCCAACTTGAATGACATTGTCCTCAATGGCATAGAAATGCACAAAAATTAATGATGAGGAGAGATACAACCTGAGATGTGACGAAGCTTTTCTCTGTTCCCCAAGGTGGATTTTATGAGTTTTCTAAAAAGAAAAGAAAAGAAAGAATAATCAGAATAAAAATGAGAAGATTGGGTTGCCTCCCAATAAGCGCTAAGTTTAATGTCTTCAGCCAGACGAAATTATGTTCATTGTGGGTCACTTAGCTGCATGGATTCCAATGGACAATTTTGAAGGTTTTCAATGTAAGGTTTTAAGCGTTGCCCATTAACAGTAAATGTCTGTCCATTTTTTGGATCCATGATCTTGACCGAACCATGGTCAAAAGCTTTAATTATCAAGAATGGCCCATCCCATCTTGATTTCAATTTCCCAGGAAACAAACGCAACCTTGAGTTAAATAGCCAGACTTTTTGATGAGGGTGGAAAGATTTCCTCACAATATGTTTATCATGAAAAGCTTTAGTCTTGGCTTTATAGATTTTCGAGTTCTCATAGGCTTCATTTCTTATTTCATCTAGTTCGCTCAATTGTAAGGTTCGGTGTGAACCTGCTTTGATTAGATCAAAATTGACCTGTTTGATAGCCCAATAAGCTCTATGTTCTAATTCCACTGGGAGATGGCAGGCTTTTCCAAAGACTAGTCTATATGGTGACATGCCAATAGGAATTTTATAAGCAGTCCGATAGGCCCACAAAGCATCATCTAACCTTTCGGACCAATCTTTTCTATCGGGCCTAACAGATTTTTGCAAGATATTCTTGATTTCTCTATTGGATATCTCTACTTGGCCACTAGTTTGGGGATGGTAAGGGGTAGCAAGCTTATGAGTAATCCCATATCTTTTGAGTAATGCTCGAAATTGAGAATGAGTGAAGTGCGAACCCCCATCACTAATGATAGCCTTTGGCCATCCGAACCTAGAAAAGATATTCTTCTGTACAAATTTCATCACCACCTTGTGATCATTGGTTCGGGTGGCTATTGCTTCAATCCATTTAGACACATAGTCCACTGCCACCAAGATGTATTCGCATCCAAAAGATGGTGGAAAAGGGCCCATGAAATCTATTCCCCAAACATCAAAAATTTCAACCACTAAGATTGGATTTAGAGGCATCATATCTCTTTTAGTGATATTTCCAACAGCTTGACATCTTAGGCATGTTTTGCTGAACTCATAAGCATCCTTGAAGAGTGTGGGCCAATAGAAACCGCTTTGTAAAACCTTTGCTGCGGTTTTCTTTCCGGAGAAATGACCTCCACAAGCAAGGTTATGGGAAAAGTTCAAAACACTTTGTTTTTCTTCTTCAGGCACACATCTCCGGATTATTTGATCTGGACAAATTTTGAAGAGTTCAGGGTCTTCCCAAAAATAATACTTCTCTTGAGAGAAGAATTTATCTTTTTCATTTTTTGTCCATCCTTGTGGGATTTGACCAGTCACCTTAAAATTCACAATATGTGCATACCATGGTGGTGACGTGTGGGAAATGGCTAAGAGATGTTCATCAGGGAATGAGTCTCTCATTGGTTCATTATCTGAATTCATGATTCGAGAGAGATGGTCAGCCACCACATTCTCGGATCCCTTTTTGTCCCGAATCTCCAAATCAAATTCTTGGAGGAGTAGGATCCACCTGATTAATCTTGGTTTGGCATCTTTCTTTGTCAACAAATATTTCAATGCCGAGTGATCAGAATAAATAATCACTTTTGCTCCCAAAAGGTAAGATCGAAATTTCTCCAGAACAAAAACAACAGCTAACAATTCTTTTTCTGTGGTGGTATAGTTCATTTGAGCATCTACAAGTGTACGACTTGCATAATAAATCACCACAGGCTTTTTATTGATTCTTTGTCCCAGTACTGCCCCCATAGCATAATCAGAAGCATCGCACATTATCTCAAATGACAAAGACCAATCAGGCGATTGGAGAATGGGAGCTTTGATCAGAGCCTCTTTTAAAGATTTAAATGCTTCCAAGCATTTTTCATCAATATGGAATGAGACATCTTTGGCTAAGAGAAGGGTTAATGGTCGGGCAATTTGGGAGAAATTTTGAATAAACCGGCGGTAGAAGCCGGCATGGCCCAAGAATGACCGAATTTGCTTTACCGAAGTGGGTGGAGGAAGATTGGCGATTAGGCTAACTTTAGCTTTATCCACTTCGATACCTCTTCCAGACACTATATGGCCCAAAACTATGCCCTCTTTAACCATGAAATGACTCTTTTCCCAACTTAGAACCAAATTGGTCTCTATGCATCTTCCCAGTACATTTTTCAAATTCTCCAGACAAATTTCAAATGAATCCCCGAATATTGAAAAATCATCCATGAATACTTCAAGGAATTCTCCCACCATATCTGAGAAGATGGCCAACATGAACCTTTGGAAAGTTGCTGGTGCATTACATAGTCCAAATGACATTCTTCGGAATGCAACTGTGCCAAATGGACATGTGAATGTGGTTTTCTCCTGATCTTCTGGGTATATAGCCACTTGATTATATCTCGAATATCCATCTAAGAAACAGAAATATTTCTGACCCGCTAGCTTTTCCAAAATCTGATCAATAAAAGGGAGTGGGAAATGATCTTTCTTTGTCATTGTGTTCAATTTTCTGTAATCAATACAAACTCTCCACCCCGTGGTTAGCCTAGTGGGCATTTCTTCACCTTTTTCATTTGTTACCACAGTTAAGCCAGACTTCTTTGGCACTACTTGGGTTGGGCTTACCCACTTGCTATCATATATTGGGTATATGATACCCGCATCTAGCCATTTCACCACTTCTTTCTTAACCACTTCCATCATAATAGGATTCAATTTCCTTTGCATTTCTCTGCTTGGTTTTGCATTATCTTCAAGATAAATATGATGCATGCATGTGATTGGGCTTATTCCTTTCAAATCAGCTACTGACCACCCTATGGCTTCTTTATGAGTTCGAAGAACTTCAATGAGTTGTTCTTCTTGGGTAGGGTTAAGATCCGTAGCTATGATCACAGGTAGAGTTTCAGATGGGCCCAAAAAGACATATTTGAGAGATTCCGGCAAAGGTTTGAGTTCCAACTGAGGAGGAACCTGGAGAGATAGAGGAGTAGGTTTTAGATTGAGCTCAGGTAAAGGCTCAACCTTGTTGGGCTGCCAGGTCTTTTTATTCAAATATGATATGGCCATTAACTCTTCTTCCTCTTCAAGTTGGGCCGAAGGGGATGTTTCTACAATCTTATCAATCACATCAATTGCAAAGCAATCTTCCCCATCTTGCATATGGCCAGAAGCTTTGAAAATATTGAGAGATAATTTGTGGTCTCCAAATGAGATATCCATTAATCCAGATTTGCAGTTGATGATGGCATTTGCAGTAGCTAGAAAAGGTCGGCCCAATATGATTGGGCTATTTCTCAGATGTTGAACGGGCTCCATGTCAAGGATGACAAAATCAACTGGGAAGTAGCAAGTATCAATCCTGACAATGACATCTTCCACCATTCCTTTCGGTGTCCTAAGAGATCTATCGGCCAATTGTAGGATCACCGGAGTTGGTTTCATTTCTCCTATACCAAATTTTTCATAAACTGAGGTGGGTAATAGGTTCACACTTGCTCCAAGGTCCAATAATGCCTTATCAAAGGTGGTTCCTTCAACAACACAAGAGATAAGTGGTGCTCCAGGGTCTTTCATCTTTTTAGGCAGTTGGTTGAGCAAAATGGCACTCACTTCTTCAGACAAAAAGACTTTTTTGGGATTTGCTTTAGGCTCTCTCTTGTGAGTGCAAAGTTCTTTCAAAAACTTGGCATAGGCCGGCACATGTTGGATTGCATCAACCAATGGTATGCTAATGTGGACTTGTTTAAATAAGTCCATTAACTGTTCATTTTTTGCTTGGACTTGATGCTTTCTTTGTTCTTTGCCATTTTCTAAAGCTTGTGGAAAAGGGATTTTCGGTTTATAATTCTCAGGACATTCCTCCATTTTTCCTTTTCCTTGAATGATATTGGGTTGTTCATTCTCATCTTCATCTTCTTCTCATTTTTCTTCTTCATTTTGTTCAAGATTGGGCTGACTAGATCCTTGATTTGGGTAAGGATCCGGCAAGACTTTACCACTTCTTAAGGCCAAAATTGCTTTCGCATTTTCTAACTGTGGGCCTCTTGGTGGATTTGAGCCCATTTAAGGTTGGGCTTGAGGGTTAGGTAGGATTGGTTGATGTTGGAAACCCGGAGGATAGTTTCGCGGGTTTGCAATGGGTTGACTTGGTAATGGGCACACTTCCCTCCTCATGGTTGTATCAGCCATTTGACCTAATTGGGCTTCCAATTTTGAAATGGATTGTTGTTGAGAGATGACCAATTGTTGCAATTGTTGCTGTTGTTGTTGTTGATTCATGAGTAATTGTTGCAGCATATTGAATTTGTCATCATTTTGATTTGATGGCTGATGTTGTGGGATTTGATATGGAGATTGAAAGAACATATTCTGGTTGTTATTGGGCTGAAAGTAAGGGGCTTGAGCTTGTTGGCTTTTGTTGAAAGATTGATTTGGATAGTAATTCTGTTGATGGGCCCTATTCTGAAAATTTTGTGCTTGTGGATTTGGAGCTTGGGTTTGTTGAGATTTCCATGAAAAATTAGGATGATTCTTCCAACCATGGTTGTAGGTGTTAGAATATGGATCATGATTGGGCTTTGAATAACCCTGGGCTGCTTGGACTTGTTCTTGGATGAACGGTGGCATTGGGCTGCCGTGGGACACTCACTGACATGGTGAGTTGGGCTGGCACAAAGACTACAAGCTTCTTGGTAAGATGAAGAGGATTCGGAGTAAAGTCTTGATTGTGCATGGATATTAGATCCTTGGTTATTCGAAGCTAGGACTTGGTCTAGCTTTTGGGCCATAAGATCCATTTTGCTCATTTGTTGGGCCAGAAGGTCCACCTTATCCAACTTTTGAGCCAAGGCATTGATATCCATCTTAGGTTCAAATTCTCCTCTATTTCTTATTTCATAGACTCCAGTCCGTTTGGATGTTCCCACAGATCTTTCATATGATGAAAGTGAAGCATGATTTATTGAATTTTCACTTAGCATTTCAAACAAATCATAAGCTTCTTCCTCACTTTTGCTCATGAATGCTCCTCCACAAGATGCATCTACCATTTGCCTGTATTGTGCATATAAACCTTCATAGAATGCTTGCACAATTTGCCATCTAGACAATCCATGATGTGGATATTTTCTCAACAATTCTTTCAATCGTTCTCAAGATTCATGAATTTGTTCTCCTGGTAATTGTGAGAATCCAGTTATAGCCCTTCTCATTGTATTTGTTCTCCCGATAGGATATAATTTTTTTAAGAATTCTTGTTGCATTTCGGGCCAAGTCTTAATGGGCTTCCCTATCGTTCCAAGCCAATATTTGGCTTTGTCCTTAAGTGAGAAAGGGAATAGGGTAAGTCGAAGGGCATCTTCCGTGAAATCTTGAATTTTCACGGTTGAACAAATTTCAAAGAATTCATCCAAATGTTTATATGGATCTTCATTGGTATTCCCATAAAAAGATGGGAGCATTTGGATGGTGCTTGGCTTGATCTCATAATGGCTAGCATGGACATTAGGCAATTGGATACAAGATGAAGGGTTATAGTCTTGAGGAATGAAGTATTCCTTCATTTGTTTTGGCATTTGTTGATTGTTTCCAGCCATTTGATGTTGAATGTTGGTTTGGTGATGTAGGTATCTCTCAATTTCTTGAATGGGTTTGATAATATATGGCTTTTGAGATCTTCTACCTGTAAGGAATCGCCATGAACGCAGCGGAAATAAAAATGATTCCATTGTATCGGTTGCTGGGGTTGTAAAATGGACATTAAAATCTAAGTGGGAAGAACAGTTCTTCACCTTTGCGGGGTTTCGAATCTCCCGTGGATGATGCCGACTCGGTAATCGCGCACGCGCACGATCTCTAGAGGTATCCACACGAGTTCCCGCAGCAGACGCGATTTCCTCCTCGGCTTGAGTGCTCCGACCAGATCTCAGATCCACCATGCGCGGAGAGAGACAGATCCACTCCGAGAAGGAGAGAGAGAGAGGAGAGAGAGAATCTAGGGAGTAAAATTCGTCCAACCAACTTTTTACCACTCCCCCTTGGCCCTCCTTATATAGAAATAAGGATAAGCACAAGAGTTAATCCTCGTCATTATCCAAGAGTTTGGCCTTGGATAATTCTCCATTAAATCTTCATGTTTATCCTGCAGCTTTTCACAAAAACCCAGATAAGCATGAAATTTAACATCTCTCACCGTCTGACGAGAACTCTTATGTGTGTGACCCTCCAGGCCCATATATCAGTCTGGTTGCAGGCCCATTAAACTTAGAACTGTTTCTTAAGTTTAATATTTATTAATTAACATTTAAACATCGCATGTTAAATGATTGATTTAATAAACAAGTGAATTATCATCTGATGATTAAATCACTTGGCCTTCTGATCATGAACAGCACCAAACACTACCTCATGATCCCAGAAGATATAAGGGATACTGTTCCCTTCAATTGAACCTTTCCGTCTGCAGATGCCGCACAGATATAATCCTTCACTCATGCAATGTCCCGATAACGCAAGGGTATGGTTTTATAGTCAAACCCTCTATCGCATTATCCAGATGGATTCCAGTACACAGTTAATATCTAGAAAGACATCTCTTTCATTTGACCCTGGCCAGGGATTTCTGTGTACACATCCATGGGACATTCTCTCTCCAGTCTTATACCAAGAGTGAGTGATCCCTTGTTGTTCACTCAATTACCTTCGCAAGCTTTCCACTGTATCTGAAAGACCGATTATGGTGGACTTAATAGTTAAAGCCCACGAGTCAGAGAATCAAGATACAATGGTCCACAAACAAGGTATCATTGGTGACTCAGGTCTAAGGACCAACTGTGCTACTGCAACGATTGAATTCCCTGGTTGACTAATAGGTATAATTACCATCCAGGAATTCTTATTTGGGTCTGTTCAGTGAACTCATTCTCTAATGAGCACCCACTTGTTTGTCTTAGTGTCACCATACGAGTGAATGTGAGATCATTCACCCTCATCACATGAGCAGACATAACTTGTGTCGATCTTATCGGATATTTAATGTCCATCTCAAATATCCTATGATCGAGAACTATTTTAAGACAATTGCCTTAGGATATTGATCTCACTATCATGATCTCATCATGATTCAATATCTTATACATTTGTCTATGGACCTTCATTACGATAGTCGTTTGCGAGAACTATTAAATGAAGAAATAAATGCCTTTATTAATAATCTGAACTAGAATGTACAATGATTGGCTATGAGGCCACCCAATTCTAACATTCTCCCACTTGGACTATAGCCAATCACCCATGTGTCTAAGTCCCATAGACTTAAGGTGACGTTTTAAATTGTTTTGAGACAATGGCTTAGTCAATGGATCTGCTACATTATCTTCAGATGAGACTTTCTCAACTATTATATCTCCTCGGGCGATGATCTCACGAATCAGATGAAATCGTCTCAGAATGTGCTTTGACTTCTGATGTGATCTGGGCTCCTTCGCTTGAGCTATTGCCCCATTGTTGTCACACAATAATGGAACATGATCTGAAATGCTTGGAACTACTCCAAGCGCCGAGATGAACTTCTTCATCCAAACCGCCTCCTTGGCCGCTTCAGCTGCAGCAATGTATTTTGCTTCGGTCGTCGAATCTGCAGTAGTTTCCTGTTTGGAACTCTTCCAACTTACTGCACCTCCATTTAACATGAACACAAATCCAGACATGGATTTGCTGTCATCCATATCCGACTGGAAACTCGAGTCAGTAAATCCTCGAAGTTCCAAGTCGTTTCCTCCATAAACGAGAAATAGATCCTTAGTCCTTCTCAAGTATCTAAGGATACATTTGACCGCCTTCCAGTGTTCCTCACCTGGATCAGCCTGATATCTACTAGTGACACTTAATGGATGTGCCACATCAAGCCTAGTACATAGCATTGCATACATGATAGATCCTATTGCCGAGGCATAAGGAACTCTATCCATGTATGCTCTCTCTTCAGGTGTCTTGGGAGACATTTCTTTAGAGAGATAAATTCCATGCCTCATTGGAACGAGGCCTCTCTTGGAATTTTCCATGCCAAACCTTTTGATTATGGTATCTATGTACATAGATTGGGATAATCCAAGCATCCTTTTGGACCTATCTCTATAGATCCTTATTCCCAGAATATAAGATGCTTCTCCCAAATCTTTCATTGAGAAGTTTTTGGATAACCAGGCCTTTACCGATGACAACATTCCTACATCATTCCCAATGAGTAGAATGTCATCAACGTAAAGTACCAGAAAGGTAATTGCGCTCCCACTAACCTTTTTGTATACACAAGGTTCATCTTCATTCTTAATGAAGTCATAAGATTTGATTGCTTCATCAAATATTAAGTTCCAACTTCGGGATGCCTGCTTTAATCCATAGATGGATCTTTACAGCTTACATACCTTGCTTGAATGCTCTTTAGAAGTGAATCCTTCAGGTTGTATCATATACACCTCTTCTTGAAGGTTCCCGTTAAGGAATGCTGTTTTCACATCCATTTGCCATATTTCATAATCGTAGAATGCAGCGATAGCAAGAAGTATTCTGATTGACTTAATCATGGCAACTGGAGAAAAGGTTTCGTCATAGTCAACACCTTGCCTTTGACGATATCCTTTTGCTACAAGCCTTGCCTTGTATGTGTCAATTTGTCCATCTGCCCCGATCTTTCTTTTAAAGATCCATTTACTGCCAATAGGTATCATACCTTCTGGCAGATCAACCAAGTTCCAAACTTGGTTGGCATACATGGACTGAATTTCAGAATCCATTGCCTCTTGCCATTTTTCTGATTCATGACTATTTATGGCTTCAAGGTAGGTTTGAGGATCATCATCCTCATTTAAGTGCACATTTGGTTTGCCTTCATCGATATGTCCAACATATCTTTCAGGCTGCTTAGGCACTCTACCTGATCTGCGAACCTTTTGTGTATCATCTTGAACAAGTTCTTGAGTCGATGGTTCAGTAGATGAACCAGTGTTGATTTGTGAGTCTAGAATTTCTTCCAGTTCTATCTTGCTCCCACTGTCTTCTTTTGAGAGATATTCTTTTTCTAAGAAGACAGCTCTTTTTGCGACAAACACTCTTTGATCGTTGGGCTGATAGAAGTAATATCCAAAACTCTCTTTTGGATATCCCACAAATCTACATTTCTCTGTCCTGGAATCCAGTTTGTCTGGATCATGTCTTTTGACATGTGCAGGACAACCCCAGACTCTAACATGTTTAAAGTCTGGTTTCTTTCCTTTCCATATCTCATATGGAGTGGAAGGTACTGATTTACTCGGAACTTTGTTCAACAGATATGCAGCAGTCAATAGTGCATATCCCCATAAAGAGGTTGGAAGTTTGGCATAACTCATCATGGATCGTACCATATCTAATAGAGTACGATTTTTCCTTTCTGATACACCATTTAACTGAGGTGTATAGGGAGGAGTCCATTGAGACAAAATACCATTATCCTTAAGATATTCTGTGAATTCTGTACTTAAGTATTCACCCCCTCGATCTGATCGAAGAGTTTTAATACTCTTTCCAGTCTGGTTCTCAACTTCGTTTTTAAACTCTTTAAATTTCTCAAAGACTTCTGACTTATATTTCATTAAATATATGTAGCCATATCTTGAGAAATCATCTGTAAATGAAACAAAGTATGAGTAACCACCCATAGCATGAGTGGACATTGGACCACATACATCACTATGTATTAGTTCCAATAAGTCCTTAGCTCTTTCTCCATGTCCTGAGAATGGAGCTTTGGTCATCTTTCTCATGAGACAAGCTTCACAGGTTGCAAATGATTCATAATCAAATGGATCAAGATATCTATTCTTTTGCAACCTTATGATTCTGTTTGCGTTTATATGACCTAGCCTACAATGCCATAGGTACGATTTATTCACATCTTTATCTAAGCGTTCAAGAGAATTATTTACCAGACAAACATCATATGAAATATCAAGTAAATATAATCCATTCAATAAATATCCGGAAGCAAACAATTTGTCTCCTTGATAAATTGAACAACCTTTATTCTCTAGCTTCATAGAATATCCTTGTCTATCTAAACATGAAATAGATATGATATTCCTAATAATGGTTGGAACATAATAACAATCTATCAGTTCCAAAGATTCTCCTGATGGCATCTGAAGTCTTGCTGTCCCCACAGCTAACGCAGCAACTTTTGCTCCATTCCCGAGCCTCAGATCCACGTCTCCGCGGTTCAATCTTCTTTTACTTGTTAACACCTGCAAGTTATTGCAGATATGAGAAACACATCCAGTATCTAATACCCAGGATGTTGATTCTCTATAAGATAAGTTAAAATCGATCATGAGAAAACATGAAGCTTCACCAAGCTTCTCCTTTGCTTTTTCTGCAAGATAAATCTTGGAGTTTCTCTTCCAATGACCTTCTTTATGGCAGTGGAAACACTGACTTTTATCATTGACTTTAGCTTTGTCCTTTTGTGCCGCCGGTTTGCTTTTCACTAGCTTCTTAAGCTTACCTTTCTCAAAGGTCTGTCCAGCTTTCCTTTTCTTGTTGGTCTTACCAACAAGCATTACACTTGGCTTATCTTTCTGGATAGTGCCTTCTGCTGTCTTCAACATGTTGAGCAGCTCAGCTAGTGAAACTTCAATTTTGTTCATATTGAAGTTGATAATGAATTGTGAAAATGAATCTGGAAGGGACTGTAGGATTAAGTCAATGCTTAGGTCATTGTTCATAACAAAGCCTAGCACAGCAAGTCTCTCAATCCATTCTATCATCTTGAGCACATGAGTTTGCACCGATGTGCCCTCGCTCATTCTGGTCCTGAACAATTTCTTAGATATCTCATATCTTTCTGTTCTGGATTGTTCACCAAACAACTCTTGTAGGTGATTCAGAATGGTCTTAGGTTCCATGTTATCATGCTGTCGCTGCAATTCATTATTCATTGAACCGAGCATATAACACTGGACCTTGACAGAGTCCTCCTTCCAACTTTCATACATCATTAATTCATCTTCGTTAGCATTATCTCTGGGTTGCACTGGATCTGGTTGATCCAGGACATAGGCTAGCTTTTCGCACCTGAGGACAATCTTCAGGTTGCGTAACCAGTCAATGTAATTTGGTCCCGTAAGTTTATTTGCATCAAGTATGCAACGGAGGGGGTTAGGTGACGACATAGCGACCTACATGGAAATATATAAAATGAGCAGATAGTTCTTAAAATCAGATTTAGGACTTTTAATCTAGATTTATGCTCCCACTATTTTTCGGCGATCTGTATGACCCTCTAAGATACAGAACGGGAGATTCCGGTGATCTCCTAGTGGGGATCAGAATCCTTCGGGCAACATGCATGTGACCTTGTGGTAGCACAACAAATCACATCAAGTCCCTTAGGCAGTCAACTCTTGACAGTTGCAACGATTGCAATATCTGATCGATTTAACCCCTGAATCAGAATGACCTTGTGGTAGCACAACAAATCAATTTGATTCAGTTAAGTTTATCCATCATTACTTAGATGACATGAATTCATAGTGCAATCCTTGTGGTAGCACAACAAAACTACACTATTTGTCCACTCATCTTAATGACATCACATGTCGTAGACCTAGTTTAATTTCTAAATCAAACAAACTTTGTGGTAGCACAACAAATCCGTTTGAGATAGGAATCATCCTTAAATCTATAATGATGGTGGGTTACGTGGATTATTCTGAATATCTCACGTTTACAACTTAAGTTTTTAAAAGAGGGATTTTTATTTTGATTTGTAAAAAATCGTGCTATCAGTAGTATTTCAATTTGAAGTATCAATATACTAAATAGAAATATATATAAGATAGCATAGTCTACAAATATCACATATATGCAGAAAAATTAAATGGGGATGATCATGGACTGCTAAAGCTACTATGGAATCATCGGAGCCAAACGATGATCCATAATAGGATCCTAATGTGAAAACAGCAACACTGGTTCCATTTGATGCGAGTCCTCCCTCCAGAGGTGTCTTCAGAAGATCCCGTCCTCTTAGCTAAATCCGATACATTTAAATACAAAATTCAGGACTCGCAGGTCCACAAATGTACATTTAAACACTTAGAAACCTTGATCTTATCAAGGGGAGTACAATCTTACAGGAAGGTAGAAAGTACACTCGGATTAAGAGAGAGGAGGACACGCAGGTCCTATTTAAAATCCCAAATGAAATAAGCATCGCATCCATTCACATCATTCATCACATGAAAATTCTAAGTCCATGATCATCCCACCATAAAACACATCACATGCATCACAATCATCACATAATTGCTGTTTGGTATTAAATTTTATAAATATAAAATAATAATACCAATTAGTTTTTCGAAATAACATTTATTTCAGCATTATAAATAATATTCAAAACATTATTGACAAATAAACTAACTAAACTATTCAGTTAATCTAAATACAAATTCAAACAATTTGAACATTAGGAGTAATCAAGTTATGCATGGAATCAGTTTAAAACAGTTTTAAACTAATTAAATTAACAGGGAAATTAATTATCTAAAACAACTTTAAATAATTAACTAACACCCATTAATTATAGAGCCCTTTAATTGACTAACAATTATTAAACTCTTTAATAACCTGTTAATAATCATAAAAATAATTAATAACAATTATTAATTATTTCTATAATTATTCTGTTTTAAAACAATTTTAAAACTGGCTTAAATGGGCTAAAATTGGGTTTAATGGGGTTAAGCAGGCATTAAAAAATTAATTTTTAATTAACCATAAATGGGCCCAGCCCATTAGGGCCCAATGGCCCGGACCCAGGCCCCCTGGCTCGGCCAGGGCGGACCCTGGCTCGGCCAGGGCGCCGCCCGGCCCCCGGCCCGGTCCGACCGGGTCGGGACCGGGCGGTCCGGCCCGTCCTCTGCAACTCGACCGGCCCTTCTATCCCAAAACCTGCAAGCCCTAATTTTGTTGCAGAACTTGCGGCTGGGAGGATCCGGCGCCGCCGCCGGCGAGCCCCGGCGCCGTCGGCCCCGGCCGACGTTGCCCCCGGCGCCGGCGACGTTCCCGGCGCCGGCAGGGCCGCCGGTGACCGGCGATGGGGAGGAAATAAGCCCCAAACCCCCCCCCCCCCCAAAAAAAAAAATCTAGTTTTGCAGGGTTTAAATCCAAGTTTGGGCTCGTTTTTTTTTTAGCACATCCAAGGGCATTTCGGTGCCGATCTTCATGCCCAATGTGAAGTGGTGACTATCACCAATAGATCCAGACATCCGGGCCGCCATCCCAACACTTGGGATGCCCGTACGACGCCGCCGAAGTACCCCGGTTCATCATCACATGACGAACTCTGAAAAACCCAAATAAAAATCCGAAAAATACAGAAAAATAATCAAATCGATCGTGATCATCATATGAACACTAATCTGTCATTTTTAATCGGATTATTCTCAAGAACACGTACAATACGGGTTCTTCACGCATAACGAGAAAACACACAAAACGGTGCCGTTTTACAACCGAACCAGCAAACCAAGCTCTGATACCACTGTAAGGAATCGCCATGAACGCAGCGGAAATAAAAATGATTCCATTGTATCGGTTGCTGGGGTTGTAAAATGGACATTAAAATCTAAGTGGGAAGAACAGTTCTTCACCTTTGCGGGGTTTCGAATCTCCCGTGGATGATGCCGACTCGGTAATCGCGCACGCGCACGATCTCTAGAGGTATCCACACGAGTTCCCGCAGCAGACGCGATTTCCTCCTCGGCTTGAGTGCTCCGACCAGATCTCAGATCCACCATGCGCGGAGAGAGACAGATCCACTCCGAGAAGGAGAGAGAGAGAGGAGAGAGAGAATCTAGGGAGTAAAATTCGTCCAACCAACTTTTTACCACTCCCCCTTGGCCCTCCTTATATAGAAATAAGGATAAGCACAAGAGTTAATCCTCGTCATTATCCAAGAGTTTGGCCTTGGATAATTCTCCATTAAATCTTCATGTTTATCCTGCAGCTTTTCACAAAAACCCAGATAAGCATGAAATTTAACATCTCTCACCGTCTGACGAGAACTCTTATGTGTGTGACCCTCCAGACCCATATATCAGTCTGGTTGCAGGCCCATTAAACTTAGAACTGTTTCTTGAGTTTAATATTTATTAATTAACATTTAAACATCGCATGTTAAATGATTGATTTAATAAACAAGTGAATTATCATCTGATGATTAAATCACTTGGCCTTCTGATCATGAACAGCACCAAACACTACCTCATGATCCCAGAAGATATAAGGGATATTGTTCCCTTCAATTGAACCTTTCCGTCTGCAGATGCCGCACAGATATAATCCTTCACTCATGCAATGTCCCGATAACGCAAGGGTATGGTTTTATAGTCAAACCCTCTATCGCATTATCCAGATGGATTCCAGTACACAGTTAATATCTAGAAAGACATCTCTTTCATTTGACCCTGGCCAGGGATTTCTGTGTACACATCCATGGGACATTCTCTCTCCAGTCTTATACCAAGAGTGAGTGATCCCTTGTTGTTCACTCAATTACCTTCGCAAGCTTTCCACTGTATCTGAAAGACCGATTATGGTGGACTTAATAGTTAAAGCCCACGAGTCAGAGAATCAAGATACAATGGTCCACAAACAAGGTATCATTGGTGACTCAGGTCTAAGGACCAACTGTGCTACTGCAACGATTGAATTCCCTGGTTGACTAATAGGTATAATTACCATCCAGGAATTCTTATTTGGGTCTGTTCAGTGAACTCATTCTCTAATGAGCACCCACTTGTTTGTCTTAGTGTCACCACACGAGTGAATGTGAGATCATTCACCCTCATCACATGAGCAGACATAACTTGTGTCGATCTTATCGGATATTTAATGTCCATCTCAAATATCCTATGATCGAGAACTATTTTAAGACAATTGCCTTAGGATATTGATCTCACTATCATGATCTCATCATGATTCAATATCCTATACATTTGTCTATGGACCTTCATTACGATAGTCGTTTGCGAGAACTATTAAATGAAGAAATAAATGCCTTTATTAATAATCTGAATTAGAATGTACAATGATTGGCTATGAGGCCACCCAATTCTAACACTACCTAGCATACACTAGACCAAGATGAGATGAGAATGGTTATTTTTGTGATTTTTATTTTTATATTTTTTTATGTTTATTTATGCAAAGACAAACAAGTTAATAACAAATTCCTAATGACCTAAGTGTGTCCTAGACTTAAAGATGAGATTTCTCACAAAATGGCTAGAATTCACTATGAATCACCCCTACAATAGATCAATCGGCCAGGTAAGAGGTGAGATAGTGGGAGGCTCCCCCTACTTTCGTAGGGACCTAATTAAATAACCACTTGTCCACTTAGGCGTTTGCCTTTGTAACCTCCAGCCTAGACACCGTTGTCCAAAGTAGAAATAAATTCAAAGCTCGGTCCAATCATAGTGTGAACCCTAGGTGCAATTGCTACTTGATTTTTTATTGGGCTTGGGACAATGCAAGATGGAGTGTTTGTGGTTTGTGGGCCAAGGAAGGGTGATGAAATCCCCACCTTATCTTGTGATGAAGATGCCCTTAAATTATTTGATCAATGAGATGCACACCACAATTCAATCAAGTTTGTTTTGTGCAATAATGAAATGACAATGCATGAATATGTTGTTTGCACAATATTGAAAAACTTACCTTGCCTCCCGCACTCTTCAACATGAAATAAATGGCAAAAATTTAAAACTAATGCATTCCTAAATGATGCATGTCCTAAAACATGGTGGTTTGGTTTCTAATCTTGAAATGCAAATTTTTTTTTTTAATTTTTTTTTCTGATTTTTTTTTTATTTAATGAGGGCTATATCTATTTTAAGCAAATCTAAACATAAAAAATATTAAAAAGATTGGAACAAACTCACCAAGTTGAGCTTTCCTTTCGTCTTTTTTTTTTTTTTTAAATTCCTGCAAAAAGAGAAAATGAATGTGAGTATGGATTTATACAAATGGACCCAAAATAATCAAAATTAAAATTCTAAATCCCCGGCAACGGCGCCAAAAATTGATGCGTGTTTAAGTGTCGTCGTTAAAACACAAACAACATCAATCTTAATTTCCGAATCTCAATTAAAAATAACAAGGTAGTGCATGGTTGAGACCGGGTCGATCCACAAGGAAATAGACTTTTGATTTTGAAAACATTGGATTTTTAGTGGAAACAATATTAACAAGTGTAACTTTGAGATGCAAATCTAGAAAAGATGATCAATTGTTAACCGAAATTCACTCACACTCTTAGAACATTAAATCGCCTAAGTTTCATTATGACAACACTAATAAGACCCAACTAATGATCTAAAATAAAATATGTAAATCTAGCTAAATGACTGAATAATAGACGAAATAAACATACTATTCTAAAAAGATAAATATTTCCTAGAAGACTAAATTATCAAGATACTGCAAAAACTGATATAAACTTATTTAAAGAGAATTTACAATGAGAGTTTTCAAGACTAGTTGAACTAAACAAAATAAAATGACTCAATTAAAATATCAACAGTGGTGAGAGCCGCAACAGAGGGGCTTCTGGAGGCGCCTGGTGCAGTGGGCAGGAGGCACGGGCACACTGGTTCGAGCAAGGGTGCGTGGCAGCCGGTGGGAGCGGTGGCGCTTTGGACCGCGGCTCGGAACCGCGGCTCGGGCGCTGCAGGCGAGGGCGCTGCAGCACGGCAGCCGAGGCGTAGCGGCGCGGCAGGCGAGGTGCAGCGGCGCGGAAGGCGAGGCGCGAGGCGGGGCGGCGGCGCGAGGCAGGAGGCCCGGCACGGGCGACGATGCCCCAGCCGCGCGAAAGACGCGGTGTTGCCGCGTGGCGGAAGCGGGCCCGGCAGGTGACGGCTGCGGGCGGGAAACGCCCGCCCCGCGGGCACGGGCGACGAGAACGGCCCCTGCGAAACGCGCAGGGGCGACGCGTGTTGCCGGTGGGCCCTTCGATGGCGGCTGGCACGAACCGGGGGCTTCCGCATGTCTCCGGTGCAGGCGTTGACGGGCGAAAGCTGCGACGTGTGGCTGATGGGCAGACCGGGGCACTGCAGGCGCATGACAATCAATACAGCAGAGGCGTGGGCCCTGCGTGTGTCGGCAATGAGAACAGAGAGAAGAGAGAGACAAAGAGGGATGAAGACTGATGCAGATAAAAGGAAAAAGAGAGAGTGAGATGCGTAGAGGGAGAGTCTGCGGGAGAGGGAAAGAAAGCAGATGCTTAGAGAGAGAGAGAAAAAAATGACAAAGAGAACAGAGAGAGAGAGCGAACAGTGGGAGTAAGAGAGAACAGAGAGAGAGAGCGAACAGTGGGAGTAAGAGAGAAAAACGAGAGAACAGTGGGAGAGAGAGAGGTAAAAATTTCTGAAAAATTCCGATCCTTTCACCTTGACCTCCTCCCTTAGTTTTATAGAAAAGAGGGAGGGGGGGGGTTTTGAATTTCAAAAAAGAGATTTAAAAAAATCTTTTCATTAAGTCCCCTTTGATTAGGGGATCCTCATAAAAAACATTAATTGGTGATTTGAAATTCGAATTTTTTTTAGATGGATCCTCCTTTCTTCGAATTTCAGAATTCCCTCCTCCTTTCTCTCTTAGTTGGCATGTGGGCCCCAGTTGAAGCTAAAATACGAAAATAAAATGTTGCTTTTGCCAGAATTCGAATCCTGGTTGTTTCCTTGAAGTTCGGGTGGTCCAACTACTGTGCCATCTGCTTGTTCATGTCCTGTTTCACATAAAATAACAGTTAAGTTCTCATAGCCATAAATCATTCAACTGCGCATTAAATAATTGCTAAGGAAATGAAGTTGCTACCCTTATTCCATCCATGGAGTGATGATATTTTAAAATTCAGATTCTGAATGTGCAAATGGTTTATCTATCATTCCATGTGATTTTGTCCGTTAAATTGATAGCAAATTATGTAAATTTCATCAGTTATTTATGTAAAATTGTGGACTTATCATGAATCAAGCCGATTGACAGTTAGGTAAATTACCATTCGGCGATTCATGTCGGATCAGTTCAGTGAACTCATTCCCCAATGAGCACCTACAGGTTTACCATTGTGTCTCCACACTAGTAACTAACGAGATCAGTCACCCTCATCAAATGAGCTGGAATAACCTGTACTAGTCTAACCGGATGTTTGATGTCCTTCTCAAACATCCTACGACTATGAACAATTGAGAATATGTGTTTATAAGTTATCAGTCTCATTATTATGATCTCATCATAATCTGATGACTATTGCACATATTCATGGACTTCATTATGTGCAATTATAAATATGCCAATCTACATAATGAATTTAATGCCATTTATTAGTGAACCAAACTGAAATAGGTGCCTTATGATTGGCTTAGAGGACACCTATATCCATCAATCTCCTACTTAGACTCAAGCCAATCACTTTCGCATTTGATCTCCATCAAATCTATTGTGATGCTCACAAAAAGTTTGTGACTAAGACTTGGTCAGGGATCTGCTAAATTATCTATAGATGGAATAATTTCCATTACGTTATTTCCTCTTAATCCTTTGTCTCTGAATCTGTGAAAGGGCCTCAGAACGTTCTGCAACTTCTGATGAGACTATGGCTCGATCACTCAATTGATCGCTCCCACTGTTGTCCTACAACAACGAGATTTAATCAAAGACCTTTTAGAACTACATTCTTAACGATCACATAGTATTTTACCATTAAGTTAAAGCTTTTATTACAACTTAGGAAGTTTCAGTTTGATTCAAAATAATTTTGAAATCATAACTTGCTTCCTGGATATTCTAAAAGCTTTAAAGGTGTATCATATACATCTTTACCTCAATCACATTGAGAGGATGCTTTTAATATCCAACTGTCATCATCTTATGATTGGCAGTATTGACAAGTATAATTCTAATAAACTTATCAATATCAAAGTTGTAATGATAGAGAGCATCATTATCATAGATTTCAGATCATAATATATTTTGAGCTCCTCTCATCTTGATAAATTAGATATGTCAAACATATCCTTTTAGTCACTGAGAGAATCTCAAAAATATATGAAGCTCTCTGATGTGTTATGATCGATTCCAAACAACTAAAGATTATCTAATAATCTTATGTTAACTTGTGAATCTAGAACATCTTCTAGTTTTATCAGCTCCCACTGTCTTCTTTGAGGACATATTCCTCTTCACATAAGACAGTTTTTCAGGACGACAATTATTTTATTATCGCCTGGCCAATAAATGTAATGTCCAAACTCTTTAGACATTCACAAATTCACATCACGGTAATACCTGACTTTTAAATCAGATTTGTTCATAACTCACACCTCATATGAATTATTTGGTTTCCATATCTTATATGGACACACACTGACTAATTTGGAACCATCTTTAATACTCTTGTTCAAAAGGATAAGAATTAGGCAAATCTTATTATGTATTGCACCATATCTTAATAAGGTGCAATTCCTCATTCTATCATATTGTTATGATGCATAATGAGGATCAATCGAGCGAGGATACAATTATCCTCTTAATGATTTATGTGAATCATATACCTAAGTATTAGTTTCTTTGATCAAATAAAAAATTGTAATACTTCATATTGATCTTATACCTTAATCTCTCAGATATATTCGTCTTGTACTTCAGTAAGTACATGCAGTCGAATCATTCCAAGAGTGAATTATAAGGTAAGTCAATAGTAGTGATTATCTTTGGCCTTTGAGCTGTTTACATCAATATGCATCAGTATCAAAAAATTTCTTATTGTACAATCATGTGTACAATACCATAGATAATCAGGACTCACACAGTTCATTTTTATAGGAAACTTGTGAACATTTATCACATGAAATGTCACTTCAAGAATCTATAGTGCATTGACTGATTTGAACAACTATTGTTCATTCTCAATCAACGTTATTCACTTTTATAACTCTTGATATCTTATGCAACTAAATAACAATTATTTAGTTTCATATTTGACTCTCATAGATATACAAAGATTTACTGTCTAACAGTAATATATGAATATCATGAACAATAGTTGAGTCTAACTCAACACTTACATTTTCTCGATTTCCTTTTACTTGTCTAAGTCTGCACACTATCGCAGCTCTGAGAATCATTTCCAATATCTCATGTTGGATACGTTAATTCTCTAATAGACATGCAAAAGACGATAATAAGAATGTATGAAACTTCTTTCAAGTTCCATATTCTTTTTGCCTTTACCAATATCCTTATATTGGTTGCAGTGGGAGAACTGCTACTTCTCTATCTCAGCTGACTTTCCTTTATCTTTTCAGGTGTGGATTCGATTGTTTAAAATCTTACCACTTGCCTTTCTCAAAGGCATATCATGAATATCTCTTCATCTTGGTCTATCCAAATAAGAGATTTCATGATAATCATTGCCTTTCAATAAGGCATACCATGAGTACCTCTTCACCTTGGTCTATCCAAGTAAGAGGATTCATGATATCTGATTAGGATAGTGACTTTCACTTGGCCCTGAAGACATTCTTCAGAGTTTTCTAGTCAGTCTGAATATGAGAAGTATTGACATCCAATATGCCAAAATCTCGAATAGACGACATATTAGTGATCGAAGGAAATAACGTGATTTAAGCAGATAGTTCTGATAATTCAATTATGGTCTTTTATGTTGAATTATTTCCCACTATTTTTTGACGGACTGTATAACCTTCATGTATACAGAACGGGAGACTCCGACGGTCTCCTAGTGAGGATCAGAATCTTTAAGAATCACAGTATGACCTCGGGTAAACACATAGTATCATACCATTATCTTAGAGCAACCATCTCATGGTAATTGCAACTCCTTGCAATATCCGATCTTATTTTGGCTCCCAGGTCTTTAATGGTCCCGGATAAACACAGTAGACCATTATACCTGGTCTAAGCTTTACCATCAATACGCGACAGAGTAGAGTAAGAATGCAGCTCCCAGATAAACGCGAGGATAGCTACACCGTTCCTCTATTCCAATCTCAAGGCATCATAATGCCATAGTTAATAATCATTTCATCAGATGGTGGCAGATCTCGGGTAAACATGTAGAAACTGTCATCACTGAATCAAGTTCTAAGAACTATATTGATGGAGAGCCACGCGGTACATTCTCAATGACTCGCGCTCCGGCTTAGACTTTATGTTGAATGTTTTGTTTATGTTAAGTTGGTCTCATCCTAGGTGATAGTTTATGAATATATCGAATATATTTAACTATATTTAGATATTAGCAATCGATTCATAATCAATAACTAAAAGGCATGCATCATCCATACATGTTCATTATGTGGTCATGGACAACACGGTGATTAACTTGAGCCAAACAATTAATCACAAAAACTATATAACACTTATATAATCTAATCATGCAAACACATAGCCACTGGTGATCTCATCTCCTGTCGCCTTCCTGGTTGCATTTGTGGATCATCCTCGCCTCTCCTCGGTCGGCGCGATCAAATACAAATATTATATATTTTGAAACAATTTCAAATATAAATAAATTGTAAGAGAAAGCCCTTATGGCCGAGTACAATAACAGAGGGAGATAGAATTACAATGGAATGGAGAGAGGGAGGCACACAAGCCTCATTAATTAACACTTAATTAATGAACATTCACATTCCATAACAATCCACAAAATCACACACCATCACATGATATGAAATTTAACTAAATGCATGTCTATGACCACCACAAATTTTAACCATCCACACATGATAAAACACATCACATGAAGGCTAAAATTTTGAAAATATAATAATTTTGGCTTTCTTAAAACCTGGGTACCAATCAAAATTGGATAATTTGAATTTTCGAAAATCTTATTTTCTAACATGCAATAAATCTAATTTAAAGCATTAAACACATCAACATGTGCACACAAAGCTAAAATTAAAATTCTAAAATATTCCATGCAGTATTTAGAACAATTCTAAATTAATTAATCTAACACTTAGATTAATATTAAATCACATTAATAACAATTATTAATGCGAAACAATCTAACATTTAGATAGAATTAAAAATTCCTAAATAACACTTATAAAAGAATTAATAATTCCAATTATTCACCCCTTAACAACTCCTTGTTAAAAACTCCTTAATTAAATCATATTTCTCAATAACAATTATTAAGAAATAATAATTAGAACATTTCTAATTAAAATAGTCTAACACCTTAGACTTAATTTAATCTTTTAATAACATTTATAAAATATCAAATTTAAGTAGATTAGATCAATATTAATTATAATTGAGAGATTCTTGAGTAAAATAATTAAATATCTCAATAACCATTATTGAGAGTTTTAAAATAAATAAATGAATCCTTAATAACTGTTATTAAGGGTTAATTCTCAAGAATTAATTAACACATCAAAATTAGTCAATTAAGCACTTAATAACTATTACTAAGTGTCCCTCAATTATAAAATTAATTTCCTAACAACGATTGCTAAGAAATTAATATATTTATCTAATCTCATAATTATAACAAAATTAACAACTCTTGTTAATTCTATTCAAGATCATGACTTAAAATTATATTAACAACATTTGTTATTTATATTTTAAAGTCATAACTTGAAATAATTAATAACACTTGTTAACATTTAATTTAAGATCATATCTTAAATATTAAAGCCCTCTAAACACTTATATAAAATATATTAACAACATTTGTTAATAATATTTATGTTAATAACTTAAAACAAATTAACAACCCTTGTTAATTAGTTTAAGTTCACTTCTTAAACCATATTATTCAACAACAATTGTTAAACTATTTTAAGAACATTTCTTAAAATGATTTTAATCTCATATAAGATCATATCTTATAATATCCTTTTATTAACTAAAAGATTATAAATTAAAGTTTAAAACAAGTTTTAAACTATTTAAAACAAATTTTAAACTATACTTAATTATAATCTTTTAGTTAATAGGGTGGGGTTAAAGGGCTAGGTTAATGGGGTTTAAATGGGCTGGGTTAATGGGCCTTAAGTGGGCTGGGTTAATGGGGCTTAAGCCCATTTAGTCACCAACCTGGACTCGGGCCTGGCCAAGCCAGGTCCAGGCCGCTGGCTCGAGCCAGGTGGGCCACTGGCTCGGGCCTGGGCTCGGCCAGCCCTGGACCAGGGTGCCCCCTGGCCGAGCCCGACCAGGGCCCGGTCGGACCGCTCGGGACCGGCCGGTCCACCTGCGCGCCCAACATTCGGCCGGCCCAGGCAGCCCTGTTTAGGGTTTTCAGCCCTGTTTGCAGCCTGTTTTGGGCGGCGCCGCCGCCGGCCGCGAGGGTGGCCGGAAATTGCAGAGGGATGTCACCCCTTCCATTCCCCCCGCTGGTGGTGGCCGGCCGGCGACTCCTTCGCCGCCGGTGAACCTCCAAAGTTGGAGAATTGTGCATTTTCGCAGATTTCAGCTTTTCCACAATTCTTTTCAACTCTTGAAAATAATGGGAAGAAAAGCTCCACCGGCCGCCATAGAAATTTTCCGGAGATGGCGAGGGGTAGATGGTCATACCAGCAAACCCACAGAGATGGTCCAACCATCATTAATCCCCTTTTGAAGCCCACAAATCCGGTTCTTCATCACCATGAAGAACACGATGAAACCCTCAAAAAAATTTTGTTTTTCGCACAGAAAAATTAAATTCGATATTCTAAGTTCATCCCATGAACAATATCTATGAGGAAAAACGAATTTATGTATGAAATAATTTAGAATAATAATTTTATCGTTCCAGAGCGGATCATAGCGGAACCTGACTCTGATACCACTGTTGGGATCCGGGCGGGACGCGAAGAACGCAGCGGAAACGAAGAACAAAATTAAACCCGCCCGATGCCCACTGATCCGATTCAGAACGAAAAACTCAAACCGAAAACTACGAGAAGTAATCCGATTACCGTGCGCGGATTCGAATCCGCTTCCGTTTCGGTTCCGTCGAGGCGATGCCGCGAGCCGCACAAGCGTCCGGCCTCCAACGGTATCCACGCGATCCTCCGCGGTGGTTCATCCTCGATCCCTCGTCCGTATCAGCTTGCTCGCTGAAGATCCGTCGTCGCAACGATTGCTGAAATCCCGCCGACGGGAATTCCCAACTTTCAGGAATCACACGCGGCGGAGACGGAAGCTGTTCTGGCGTCTCGAACGGGACGCCCAGAGGAGGAGAGAGAAAGGGGGGATGACGGCCAGCAAGGAAAATCCTGGAGCTTGGCCCAGGGTTTCTCGACAGCATGTATATATATTAAGTCGGCGCGACATTTCACAAAAGTCCCCGAGTTAATATAAATCCCACTTATGTACCACCGACTGAAAATCTTATTGCGTGTGATCCTCTAGGCCCATTTACCAGTCCGGTTTTTAGCCCGTTAAGTCCAATAACTAGTTATTGACTTATTGTAATTAATTAATATCTAGATATTAACTAATTACTCAACCGAATTATCATCGCATGTAAATTCGGTCGGACTTCTGATCAAGTTGGGTGCCAAGGAACACCGCATGATCCCGGAAGGTAATGGGGTTCAGCAACCCACTCATGGAACCTATCCGTCCACAGTTACCACGTGGCTATAATCCTTCGTTCACACAATACTCTCGAGTTAACTTAGGGTATGGTCAACTGTCAAACCCTAGATTGTTAACTCACTTGAATCAGACTCCGCTTTACAATATCCGAAAACTACTTTTCTGATATTGTTTCTGCTCTGGCCAGAGACTCCTGCGGATCTACTCTAGAGCATTCTCTCTCCAGTTACCTGAGAGCGAACGATCCTTTATTGAACACACAATCACCTTCGAAGGTCTTCCGCTGAACCCGATCCTTGACTATTTGAGATCCCATGGATAGGGATTCGTAGGTCAAGGTCAAAGTCCAGAAGTCTACCGACAAGGTGTCTTTGGTGTCTCAAGTCCAAGGATCAACCACGCCACTGTGACGATGAATCAAGCCGATTGACAGTTAGGTAAATTACCATTCGGCGATTCATGTCGGATCAGTTCAGTGAACTCATTCCCCAATGAGCACCTACAACTTTACCATTGTGTCTCCACACTAGTAACTAACGAGATCAGTCACCCTCATCAAATGAGCTGGAATAACCTGTACTAGTCTAATCGGATGTTTGATGTCCTTCTCAAACATCCTACGACTATGAACAATTGAGAATATGTGTTTATAAGTTATCAGTCTCATTATTATGATCTCATCATAATCTGATGATTATTGCACATATTCATGGACTTCATTATGTGCAATTATAAATATGTCAATCTACATAATGAATTTAATGCCATTTATTAGTGAACCAGACTGAAATAGGTGCCTTATGATTGGCTTAGAGGACACCTATATCCATCAATATGTGATAGAGATTTGGATCATGTCTGAGATAGAGAACGTGTTTTTTAATCACGTCCACCACGGTAGGCACGATTCAACAAATTAGTCTTGTTCACAAAACTCTACTCGGGCAGCAATCATGACAAACTAAATGGCATCTACCGTGGAGGACGCTATTCTAAATTGCACCTAATTGTATGGACACGATTTAAACTACATAACACAGAAACAGAGGGGTCTTGCTCCCTCAGCTAGATAGATGGAGGGAAGGAAAGGAAAAACTAGCAACCAAGTCCCGAATTTGGGTATGCGAGGCAATCAATTTCAAGTACTAAAATTATCCAATAACATAGTTTAAAAGAACACAACCCTTAAGTGTTCAAATGGAACTAATTTGGCATTCAACAGAGGATGTGCATGCGGTGCACGAGGGATAAAATCACTAAAAAAGCTATGCTCGTGGAGCACAATGGGGCGTACACGTACGTGTAATGGGAGTGCCACACGTAGGTGTTCATTGAAAATTAGAGTGAAAATTAAAAGGAAGAGAATGACACAGTAAGTCCCACTATGATCGCCAAAAAACTGTGAGTGCTCAAGATATGCTATCGAGATAGAAATTAAAGTGTTGTTTAAAACATTCAAGTTAAGATTGTGATTACCCAATAATGAGGTTCTCAAAAAAGTAAATAAAATGATCGCGCGTGTACCTTGGATTCTCAGGATGATTGTGGACCCTCAATTTCCTCCTCCTTAGTTGACCAAAGATGAAGAGCATCTTTCCTTTTCATGTTTCACTCTCTTTGATGATGAAGCTTTGAACGACGAGTGATTTCTTTCAATCTTCTCCTTTGATTCCCCTGTAAAATAACAAAAAAACAAAAGAATAAAATATTGATTAGAGATTTGATTTCAATGTAGTATCTATTCTAAAAGAGAAATAATCATGCAACTAACATTAAAAACTCTTTTTTTTTTTTGGTATTTTCTTTTAAGCCCCTATATGGAAAAAGGGAAGATGGGTATGCAATGTTTTGCATTTATGTTTAAGTGATGATTATGATGTGATGGATGCAAATCAAAAATTGAAATAAAGATGAAAAGATGATGAGAAACAAGATGAGAAAGAGAAGAAGGAGAAGCTGGCCCCTCTAAAAGTCATCCTTGGTTGAGAGCACCTTTCAAAGATAAAGAAGGCCCAATGGAAAGAGGGAAGAGCACCCAAAATTACAGATTTTTGTGCAACGGAAAGAGGGCTCTCTTTTCTCTATGGTGGTACTTACAATGTTCAATTAGCCAACTTCCTTTGATGCTTCAAAGCACATATGTATATATAAGACTCTAATTCCCATAATAATTCAATGAAAAATAGAGTTCTTGAGCTTCAAGACACTCCAAGACATGAAAACCCTCCAAAACTCTCCCCAACCTTGGATCAATCCATGGAGAGAAGGATAATCATCAACAAAAATGATATTAGAAAGCAATAGTTCAATTTGGCTCAGATCTAGACTTTCTAGGCCATACAACTGAATTGCGTCCAATCGTGCAGATGTCTTTTAGAAAGACATCTTCTAACCATGACATCATTTAGAGAGGTCAATTAGGAAAGAAAATTGAAAAGAGATTCGAAGATAAATATAGAAACTGACATTGACCGTAGTGGACACATTTCAAGTAAATAATAATCGAATCAAGAATCAAGTAGTTAATCAATTGGGATTAAAATTCTAAATGGCGTATGCCATGGCGGACGTGATTTAGATAATTGATAATCAATTAAAAATCTCATTCAAGAACTGATTAGGGCTAAAAGCTTAAATGGCGTCCACTATGAAAGATGTGATTCAGAAGACCTAATTGAATTCTAAAAAAAATGATAGATAAAAATCACTTAAATGATTAAATTAAAGACCACTTTAGAATATTATAATATGATATGAAGTTTATTCAATGTAAGGTCAAAATTAACATGTCTATAAACCAACCCAAGGATTCTCTCTTGAGGATGACATTGTAGGTGGAGGATATATCAACTACTATAAAGTCAACCTCTCGCGTGACCGAGAAGGGAGGAACCCCCAATGTCAATGAAAGAGTTATCTGTCCTTCGGCAGTCATGGATTGGCCATTGTATTCGTTAATAGGGGTTTGAACCTTCCGCATGCTCGATAGGTCTGGGTCGAGCTGACAGAAGCAATCGAGGAACATGACGTCGAGCGAGCTCCCATTGTTGATGAAGACTCTTTTAACGCGGTAACCTGCAATGTCAATCTCTATAACTAGGGTGTCATTATCGAGGAGCACGATACCTTGGATATCTTCGTTAATGAAGGTTATTCGTTGCCTGGTGAGCGGAGGGTTGGTGATAGTTGCGACCTCCCAAGCGACCCTCTATGTCTCAGAGGTATAGCTATGCCTCCTCTTGTTGCTGTCTCCGCCGCTTGAGGCTCCTACATAGCTTACATGGATCACTCTCTCGGGTTGAGTAGGGTGATCACGATTGTATGGTGGGTGACCAGTTGTTGTGCTTCCGAGACTCCTGACCAGACTCCTGGCTACCATTGTCGGCGACGTACTTCTTTAAGTATCTGTGCCATATCATGGCTTCAATTTCTCTTTTGAGATAATGACATTCTGATGTGGTCGTACTCATTATGGAAAGCACATAACCTTCATGTCTTCTCTGCTCCAGGTACTGGTTTCATCTTTTTCAGCCAACGAATATAACCTTCATGTTTAACTTCTTGGAGGATCATGTTGATTGAAGTATTCAAGAGAGTATAATTCTCTTCTCGCCAATTGATGTACCGGTCCCCTTGATCCTCAATCTATTCTTGGCGTCGATCTTTGGCTGGTTGACCAACTTGGTCGCAATCGAGGCGTGTCTTGTTCCGCCTCGCCACCAATTTCTCCTTGCGTTTATCTTCTCCCTTGGGCGCTGCTGAAGAGTCTTGCAGGCACAGAGTAGCTCTTCGCAGTTGATGTACAAATTAACCTTGTGAATGAAGTCAGGGAAGTCAGTCGAGAGATCTTTTCTTAGCTCAAACTGGACTTGCTGGCTTGTTTCCCCAACGATGAAATATTGGGCTACGTTTGACATATCTAAATTGGGGATTTTCATGGCTGCTTCATGGAAGCGGGCCCAATAGCTTCGGAGAGGCTCATCATTTCTCTAGCGTAAATAAGAAAGCGACGCAGTGGTCACTGCTTGCATCTGCTGGCAGCAAAATTGTTCTGAAAGAAATGTCACAGCTCCCTAAAATTCTTTATAGAATAAGGTTTCAGCTGGCCGAGCCATTGCTAAGTGTTTCCTTCTAACGTGGTTGGGAAGGCTCGACATTTGATTTCATCAGGCACATTCAGTAGAGAGAATGTACTCTCGAACATTTGTAGATGATCGTTTGGATCCTTCATCCCATCATAAGTTTTTAGGGTTGGCATCCTGAATCGTGGGGGTAGAGGCTCCTCTCGGACCCTCTTAGTGAAACAAGAGCACCCCCCCCCCCCCGACTTTCCCATTGTGACAGAGTAACCTTTCCACCCATTCCTCAAACCTGTGAACCTATTTTTCCCCTGGGGAAAGGTGACATGAATGTCGAGAGTGTTGATAAGACATGGCATGTCATTGTTTGAGATGAAACTGATGACCCTGAGAGGAAAGATGCACAAGAAGTTTTAGTCAAAGAGCTCGAGAATGACTAGGAGAGGAACTATTGTCAGCAGGGGCGTCATGCTTGCAATGGTGCGATACCATGGTCCAGGATAGTTCATGACTTCATGGTCGATTAGGTGAGCGACGGATAGAGGGATGTCTCTTACTGACCGTTCGTGTGACCACCCCTGGACATCATTCGGTTCAGGATCATGATGAGAAGGTTGTCCCCTGGCCGGAATCAGCAGTGCGTTCTGCGGAGGAGGTGGTGGTGGAGGCATCGGATTCCCCTTGCTATGACGGCTTTGCAGGGGGCTTCCAGAGCGTCCATGCTCTCGCTAGAGAGCCTCTCCTTCCAACCGATTGACTTTTACTTCCAATCATTGAATCATATCAACCAGGAATTGAAAATTTGATACTGGGGGCGGTTGGTGTTTACCTTCAAGAGCAGGTAGAGCATTACCTTCGTTGTTTGACATTGGTTCGCCTGAGACCCCGACGGCTGAAGATGGCAGGAATGGCAGTGTTGCCAGCCACTACTCCCTTCTGCTTGGAAGCTTGATTGCTGTTTGCACGCGCCATGGCTTTTCGCTTGCATTTTCTATAGACGACACCAAAAGATGTTTGGGTCAAAATCTCGTCCACCACGATCAGAGCCTTCCACTAGGTATCAAGTGGCTAGGAAACAACGGACCTTGAAGAAAGAACACTGTTAAGGGCCCATGACGATGATCCGGAGGATTCCCCTTCGATGCCTACGTCAGAAGACTAGGGTTTCATGAGGGAAGCAAGACCAATTTGGGTGCCAGAGAAAGTTCCTAGCGAGTCTAGACCAGGGGTCCTTGTATAGTAGTTCTAGGGCGGCCTACGAGTTGATTCCGATTGGGAAGAGTAGGTTTTCGCTGGGTTTCCATCAAAGACTGTGACTGGAAGGAGACTATTTTGGAAGACCGGATCTAGGTCAGATCCTTAACTTCGTCGTAATCTGTCTAGGATTAGAAAGGGTTGCCCTAAAGAGTAGCATTCGTATCTAGGCAAGTTTTTGGATCCATCCTGATCTACTTCGGGTCGCAATTGGATTGGGCCGAAAAAGTCGGGATCCTCTTGCGAGGATGAGTCTCGATTGAGTTGATCTAGAAATCCTGCTAGGGGGAAGATTCGGATGCCTCTGAGGTCTTTCTAGTTCATATCTTGAGTCAAAGACCATGACGGGATTGAGCCCTAATGGGGCTATATTTATTGACTTGGACTTGTCCCACTGATTGCTTGGGCCACACAACATTCTCATTCATCAACATTTTTACATACATAATAAATAATTTCCATTTGATCCATTTATTGTTTACCTTTGTTTCAAACAACTGAACGATTTCACCTAACTACTATAGTTAAATTGAAAAGACTTTGGGTAATCTGTAGCCCCAAAAACCTTGGAGGCCAAAAGGAGCCAAACGCACCATGGAGGCGTTATTTTCGGAGTTATAGTCGGTGCAATTCCTCCTGTAGCAAGCATATACATATATATTTTTTAAATTTTTATTAGGTTAGGATTCACATATCTCACCAATTTATATAGGTCAATCTTCAAATAAATGACTTACACAAATTTTATAATGACTTACACAAATTTTATAATGACTTACAAAAATTTTAAAAATTAAAATTAAGCTTTAATAAATAGTAAAAAATGTCTTCAATAAAGTGAATGAAACAATAATATTTAATTTTTGAGAATTAAAATTGAGCTATATGGACGATGTAAAATATGTAATACTCTTATAAAAATATGTACTGCAATGCTCCCGGGTGTAGGTGTAAAATATGTAATACTCTTATAAAAATATGTACCAACTGCAATGCCCCTGAGTGTAGCTGCAGCAAGGTTTGCTGACTTGAAGAGTTGGCTCGATTTTGATCTTCTATGATCCTGTACGAGTCGGTTAGAGTCGGACTGATTTACACAGACTTGATCTAGTCACATGGAAAAGACTCCGGTCACACTTTTCAAAACAATCCTAAATCTCTTTAGATTTATGATAAATTTTGTTCTAGATCTTTTTAATAGTCTTTTCAAAATAATCCTAAATATGTTTCATACATCTTGAATGATAAAAAATTAAAAATAATATTTTTTAATAAAATTATTTGGACTCAGAGCGATTTCAACCGTATCATGACTCATCGTGACATAATATGAATCACCCGAGTCGATGCGGTACGGTGAACCCAGAACTGACCAAGTGAAACTGACATTTTCGCCATCCCCCTCACCGGATAATGTGAGCGAGGGGTAATCTCATAATTAGACACTTGCCTATAAAATGGGCGGTGCCCCTCACTCCCTCCCATCAACTTCGGCGCTGTTTCCATTTCCTCGCTTTTGTTTGTTCTCTCTCTCTCTCTCCCCTTCTTTCCTTCGAAGCATCAGCGATGGCGGAGGTTGCAGAGCTCCTCCACCCCTCCGACGCCGAGGACGAGGAGCTCGACGACGAGGCGGCCACCTGGCCTCTCCCCTGCGCGTCTCCGCCAGCCTTCGGCCCCGGGCTCCACCTCTGCTGCGACCGCAGCCTCCATCTCGTCAGCGGCGGGGCCGGCCGCGAGCTTCCCATCCCTGACCCGAACACCTTCGTGCCCGTGTTCACCCCGCTTGTCCACCACAGCTCCTTTGGCCGCCTCGATCGCCAGATCCCGTCGGACTCTGATTCCGAGTCCAGCTACCTGGACGACCAGGCGACCCTCGCCCTCGATCTGTTCGAGCGGAGCTCCCCGCAGCACGAGAGCAGTGGCGGCGGCGGCGGCGATGGAGGACAGCAGGTGGGTCCCTTTTCCAATTCCGAGGATCCGTACAGTTTCGGGGTCTTTGATGGAGTGGAGGACGTGGGCTCCGATTATCTTGAGCTGGGGCTAGGGTTAGGGTTTGGGCTGGCGAAGTCGAAGGAGGACGAAGAAGGTAGCGCCGGGGTGGATTTAGAAGGGGACGAGGGCTCGGATTGGGGCGGTGATACGTTCTTTGTCGGCGAGAGGAGCGTTGTCTCAGCATCTCGCGGTGCCGATGGCGAGCCGTCGAGGTCGCGGGAAGGCGAGGGGCTGAGGATAGTAGGGTTTGAATCGCATTCAGATTCTGAGGAGGTAGAAGAAATCTCATCTAGGATGAGATCGCGTCCCGATGGTGGGGATGTGCCGGATATGATGTTTGATAATCTGGGCCTCCCACTTTGCTGGGACTGTGTGAGAATTGAGGAAGATAGGAGGGAGCCCAACGAAGATTTTGAATGGGAACAGGTGGAAGTGAGGGCCAGTGAGGGGGAGGTTGCCAGCAGGGTGATCGATGACGACGACGACGACAGTTCCATTGCACCAGAAGATGAAAATTCCGATTTGGAACTCGAAGATGGGGAGGAAGGAGCTGCTCACAATGTTGTGTGGGAAGTTCTTCTGGCTATGAATGACCCGGAGGGAAATGTTCCGATCGGGGAGGTGGGGCATGAGGATGCCGAGTCTTATCTGGGCGAAGAACATGACTATGTCTACACCTCGGAGTATGAATTATTGTTTGATCAGTTTGGCGACCATGAGAATTTTGTCAAGGGGGGTCGTCCCGCAGCCGAGGTGGTGATTGAGAGTCTTCCTTCGGTTGTCTTGACACAACTGGATGTGGCAAATAACAACACCCTATGTGCTGTTTGCAAAGATGAGATCACCTTGGAGGAGAAGGCGAAACAATTGCCGTGTTCGCACCATTACCATGGGGATTGCATCTTGCCATGGCTAAGGATAAGGAACACATGCCCGGTATGCAGGTATGAGTTGCCAACAGATGACCCTAATTACGAGAATTGGCTAGTGTGGAGGGATGGAAGTGGTGGTACGGTGCAGGGTTTTCAAGTCAGGTATGATTTTGGAATATTTCCTGAAGAATAGGGCAGCTGGGAAAGTGTATCATTCTTTCAATGGTCAAGGGGATGATTTTTCTTATGCTGTTGAATTGAGGCTCATGGTAATGGAACGCTTTCAATTGTGATAACTGGTGGTATAGTGTCATTTTTTAGCTTAGTTTGTGGATTTTTCTTGGTTATTCAAGGGTAAGCTGTTTCAAGAGTGTCATGGGGTTACATGGATTGTATATCCATATACTTGTAAATAATGTACATAAGAAATATATCTTCCCCCTCTTGTAATTATTGGTGCCTGTCAATTAAATAATACTTCATGTATAATTGGGTATCAGGTTAAACCTGTGTCTTGACTCTTGTATGAAACTTATGATGTGGATAAGGAATTGAATAACAATGGCTGGCCATCAAAGCCAAACCTACGCCCTACTAGTGTTCTCTCTTTGTGAATTATGTGTTGTGGTTCCTATATGTTCAAATAACAAATGATGAAAAAAACTAGTCAAAACCATTGGATCATTTTGTTTTGTTTGATATTTAGATATTAAAGCTCAATCCCGTGTTTTCTTGTTGATTTGCTTTCCTCATTTATTTTTCAGCATCAAAAGTAATCGATACATCTGAAATCTTTGAATATTCTATAGAGTATAGAGACATAAGATCTCTTTTACTGTAATACAACTGAAGTTCATGTAGCCTCACTTATGTAGTGGATCTCTGGGGTCTAGGTTATCTGCTGTGCTGATGAACATTGTCTATGTCAGGGTTCGCCGTATCGTAGATCAGATTGGGTCCAGCCAGATACGAGCCGGGTCCGATCCGACTCAATTTGACCACGAGTCAGGCCAGTTCAGGCTAGTTTCTTTCTTTCTTTCTTTTTTTAACAAATCTCTCATTTATTTAAATAAATATGTAAGTTTAAACGTCCTACTTGATGTTCATCGTTACTTTGAATGATTATAATACACATTTAAGAGTAAAATTCTAATTTCATGAATTTAAATTTGTAAAAATGTAGTCTAACATGCTCATTAAGAGGATTTTACTCTAGAAATCTCAATTTGCAAAAGAAAATGGTACATAACATCATATAGAACCGTCAAATGTCAATTTTCAAAGCAAAATAGTACAACTGAGCACTACAAGAAATCTCATAGACCCATACAAACATCAAACTTAGTAATATATAGGGCATATATATAGTACATGAGTGATGAGACTCAATCATCCTCATCAATTTATTGAAGGAAAGCAAAGGCCCTTCATCTGTTCCATCAAAATCCAATTCAATCTAGATAGGAGGTAGGACATGTGGCTATCTATGAATGGATCTTGTCATCTGAACACATGATGGCGTGTGCACAGCAATAGATGGAACATGAAATTTTACAAAAAATGTTCACACAACATCCATGATCTTCAGGTTGTGTGACGCACAAGCTTTTGCCTTGCGATGGAGCCAGGTATGACATCCAAATATCTTCTTCTTCTTCCATCCTTCCTCATCAGGGGGAGGGGGGGTGACATCACTTCCTTGATGGGATGAGCCTTCTCTGTATGTGCTTTGAAGATAGGAAACTCCAGGTCACTCACTGTTTCTACACCGGCAGCGGTGCAGCAAGCATTCTCGAAATGAAAATTCTCTATCGTTAGGTCCACCATCACTTATATCACTTACAATTTAGGGTTTATTTAAGAATAAAAGAAAAATTCAGAGACTTTTTTCCTCAAATATGTAACATACAAGGGGTCATTCCAAATATGAGATTCTATAGGGAGTTATTTGCATAAAGTTCAAAATATTTACTAAGGTGAAAGACCTACTGTGTCACTTTCCCCTGTTGTACTTTTCTTTTTTATAGTGATTTTTCTTAATGAATTGTGACTGTGTCACTTTCCAAAAAAAGGTGAAAGACCTACTGTGATATGTCCTTTGGAGATATGAGACACCAAGTCAGCTCTCTATTGTTAGTGTATGATCGCAGGGAGGTGGTAACATCAGTTCATTGAGGGGACTACTATGATTTGTCCTTCGGAGATGGGGAACACCGGAACAACTCCTTTTGACATCATTTCATTAACAGAACATGCCTAGTATGATATGTCCTTGGGAGATTTGAGACACCAGGCCAGCTCTTTATTGTTAGTGTGATGATTGGGGGATGGAGCATCCTTTTTTTCATGAGTTTACAGCCCATACTTCGGACATTACCAATTTAGACTGTGGGTGGAGACCTACTTGAGTGCATTCACAATTGGGACTAAGACTATGTAATATATGATGGGTCGATGCATGTGTGTCATTAATGGACATAGTGGCAACAATTAGAGATTAAAACATAGATGATAATGAAAGAGGGGTAGTGCGCAAGCGTCTTGTATATGCGTGCATGACTGATAGATAGAAAGATAAGAGTGAGTGGGGGGAGGGAGTCTTTGGTATTACTTCATTGATGGGACATGCCTACTATGATAGATGCTAGGGGAGAGAGGGTGAGTCTTTGGCATCACTTCCATTGATGGGACTGATAGACACCATGTCAGCTTCTTATTGTTTGTGCAGTGACACGAATGGTTTTTCTTAAGACTATCAGGTTCGGCACTTTTGGAAAGTTGCAAAGATTCATAACTGTGGTCAACCAGTTCAAAGATAATCCTATTTGCTACATGCTCAACTTTACGTACATATTGTCCCTAGGAAGGTGGGGACAGTAGATGTCAGATTTCACTATTTCAGAGTACCTAGTTTGCTGAATGGTGTTACAAGATCAGTACCAGAGCTATGACAGGTAGGTTGAACAGAGTGATCAACAGACTTTTTGACAAACCATTCCGCCTTAGGGAAGAGAAATACAAGGCAGTTTCATGGTGGCACAAGACCATCAATATTATTAGAAGGTAAGGGATAAAAAATATCTCACAATCAAGCTGAAGTTTCAGAAGCCTTGTGACAGAGTGAGCTGGAGATGCATCACTTGGGTTCTGCATCTGGTGGAGTTTATGAAAATTGGTTTAGACCCAAAGTTGAAGAATGAGAATAAAATTCTTAGTTTCAATTAATTGGATATTTTAACAGTACTAGGGTCTCCTGCTGGGAGACCTAATTTCCCAACTGCTGTTTGTTGTTTACTAGGTTTCGAGCCTGATGAGGGTGAAAGCTGCAGACATGGGTGTCGTTGATTGGAATGTATACTTGAAGAACGGGTGTTAAAATTGCACCTTTTAGACCAATTTATTGCTCAACAGTGAGTAGGAAGTTAGTTATTTTGGAGAACCTACCTGTTATAAGCTGGCCTAGTTTAAAAGCTATCTATGCTAAGGCTATGCTTGGCACAGCTTCCAATGGGAAGCACTTTTAAGCTTCCACCCTGTTATTTTAAGGGGAAGAGACTAGGTCTTGGAAGCCACTTACGTAGTGTTCTGGTTGTTTTTTTGGGGGAAGAGACTAGGTCTTGGAAGCCACTTGCGTAGTGTTCTGGTTGTTTTTTTTGGGGCTTTTAACCAAATGCTACAAATTGTACTCTCTTAGATTGGGGGAAAAGTGGGGCTGTTGAAAAGATTCGACTTTTGTAACTACCCAAAAATAATTATAACCACTACCACGCAACATTTTCCATTTTGAAAGTGGAAGTCAAAAGTGGCTTTCAACTAAAAGCTGTCAAATGTGTCCTTAAATTAGAAAGGATTGTGATGGTGTACAGCAGAATAGCTTGGAGACACTGAAATACCGGGTGCTAATGCTGGGTTTTTTCAATGCAAGTACGTTTGCTTCTTATTGTCAGGAGAGCACAATCATAATACATGATTGGAATATTTAAGATTGGTAGAGTTATATGATGACAGCAAAATCCTCAGATCTTTTGCTTATTAAGGGGCATCCTACAGATATTTTAACAGTCCTGGTGGTGTCTCCTACAGAGAGACCTGATCTTCCAACCGCTTCTTGTTGACTAGGTCTTGATTTGATATGGGTGAAAGCTGCAGACATTAGACTCATTGGGTGGTTTACACTTGAAGAGCACATGTAGAGTTATACTTTCAATTTGCAGATGACAAACTTTTGCTTCAACAGGGTAGGAGGTGAATTTGAACCTATTGTCATAAGCCTTAATGGATTTAAATCTTGTTGATGCTAAGTTGAGGTTTAAATCTTCTTGATGCTAAATTAGTAGGGGGGACTGGTGTACACTTGAAGAGCACATGTAGAATTATACTTTCAATTTGCGGATGACAAACTTTTACTTCAACAGGGTAGGAAGTGAATTTGAACCTATTGCCATAAGCGTTAATGAGTTTAAATCTTGTTGATGCTAAATTGAGGTTTAAATCTTCTTGATGCTAAATTAGTAGGGGGGACTGGTGTACACTTGAAGAGCACATGTAGAATTATACTTTCAATTTGCGGATGACAAACTTTTACTTCAACAGGGTAGGAAGTGAATTTGAACCTATTGCCATAAGCGTTAATGAGTTTAAATCTTGTTGATGCTAAATTGAGGTTTAAATCTTCTTGATGCTAAATTAGTAGCGGGGACTGGTGTACACTTGAAGAGCACATGTAGAATTATACTTTCAATTTGCAGATGACAAACTTTTACTTCAACAGGGTAGGAAGTGAATTTGAACCTATTGCCATAAGCCTTAACGAGTTTAAATCTTGTTGATGCTAAATTGAGGTTTAAATCTTCTTGATGCTAAATTACTAGCGGGGACTGGTGTACAGCTAATGGCCACGAGGTTGAACTGGTGCGTAGCAAGGCTGGGTGTTTTACGATCAAGAACTTTGGCATCTCTTTGTCAGGCAGAAGGATTAGAATATGCGATTGGAACCTGTTTTGCTGAAGAGATCTGACCAGAGGTTGGATGGTATATCAATGGGTGGTAGATGGATATATGTCTACGTCAGTTCTTACTAATGAAGCCGTTTGGGAGGGTTGATTTGCCTTATTCAGATTTATTACATGAACGTGAGTGGCAGGAAAATTTTCCTTTAAAGTGTACTGTCTTATTGTGGGGTGGGGGGAGGTTTATATAGGGAGCACATCACTATGCACCTTGGAGATCACTAAAATCTGTACTTCCACACAAGGTTCGATGTATTGCTGATCCATACCTGATTGTATCTTCCTAGATACGGTATGATAAGACCTGACTCAGTCCAACTCACACGGGTCAAGTCAATGAGTTTGTTAAAAGTAATGAATTTAAACTGCATTTTAGAAAAATATATCTTATTAGTTGATATAAAAAAGTATAATTTTACTTGCAAATAAGAAAAACTCAATTTAAAACAACTCATTAAGCATGTACAAGTCGGCACAATCCGGTCCGACTTGGTGCATGCCAGCAGATCGGATTCACCCAGATACGAGTTGGCACAATGTGACAAAGCATGCTTTCACATGGTAAGCGTTGTCCTCTCGTAGCAGGGGCAAATTTGGGCATTTTTTTGTGTGGGTATACCAAGAATAAAAAGGGGTCTCGTCATCCTCCATGTGAAAGTGCAGATTTCACTGATCACTAAGATGCATAGGTGGATCTGCTTCCATGGGTGTGGGGTAGTTGATCAAAATTTATATTTTATAAATGTGGACTTTCCTTCCTATTTAACTAAGTACGTGTTCTTTTTGGCATCACGGGTGGGATTGACAAGAACAAATTTTGATATGATGTCTGGACTGATGGAGGTAAAATTATTTGTAGTTGCTAATCCTAGCAGAGAACATTGTTATCTGGGAATTGCATCTAATAAAAATTCAGAAATTTCTGTTGATTGTGTAACACGCCGGTTATTTAAGTGGATGGATGCTTTTCGATCGGTGTTTCTGTTGTGCGCGTAACACGGCTGGTTATTCAACTGGTCTCCTTGCAGCGGTAGATTTTTTTTTTTTTCGGAGTTTATAGTTGCTGATGCAGCTCTCCTGAATCATTTTCTTTGCTGATACGTGTTCTCTCTCTCTCTCTCTCCATGCGTTTGATGTGTCTTCGCTGGCCAGTCCCAGTGACTTCAGTGAGATGGTGGTCGTGTGAAAGTTTTCCCTACTCAAACATGTCAGTGGGAAGGGAAGAGATAGCAGCTCTTGTAATTGAATTCTTCAGGAAAGCTGGTGGTCATAGTTTAGACAAATTGGTGGTGGGTTCGCTCCCGAAGGGAATTTCTGTCTCTTGGCTGTCAATTTTCTTTCCGATAATCCTTTGTTCTCCACAGAAAACCATCCGAGTTTCGTTGATCCCGTGGAGACTACCCATGAGAACAATGTGATAACCGGCCTTTTTTGTTTTCGAGAAATACATGCTCCAATGCTTTGCATTATGGCAAGCCGAGTCGTGACGGTGGCACTGAGTTAAAAAACTTTTTTTTTAACTGTGGACCGACGCATTTAATGTGAACGGAGGGTTTTAAGTGACAAATGCATGTGGACATGATAAATACTTTGTGATCATTCTTATGCATGTGAGCATAGATTTTTGGCTATGATAAATATTTTACAAGCATAAATATATCGTGGGTGTGACAGATAGTATTTTTCATGTTCATGAGATTTTTAGATGTGACAAATATTTTCAGACGTGACAACAAATGTTTTGCGAATGTGGCAAACAATAATTTGTCATACTAAAAATACGTCACGCTCAAAAATTTGTACGATGACATAATTTTTAGGTGCGAAGTATTTCAGGGATGTGACAAATACTATTTATTACACGACATATTTGTAATGTTTGTAAAATATTTGTCATACAGAAATCTGGTCAGACATGTATAAGGATGGTTGTGAAGTATTTGTCATATATCTTCATTTGTTATGCTTACGAAGTATTTATTATACATGTATATATTTGTTTGTCACATCCAAAATCTTGACCTATATTAAATGCTTATCAGACCACTTGTAGAAAAGTTGCCTCCCCCGTGCTTCATGCCTATATGGATCAATAACATTTTGTATTGTAAGATGACTTAACAAATATTTCTCATAGTTTTTTGTACAAGTTTCCATATTTGGACATGATGGTACAAGTTTTGCAGTATGCTCTGATGTAGTGGATTGGGCTTAGGTCAGGTTTTGCTAAGTTGAAGTCCAAAAATAAAAATAAGGTCCAAGCTCGGCCTAAGTCCAGTTCAAGTCTAAAATAACTTGAATTTCAGGTTCGGACTTAGCCTAAATGTAAGAAGGGTCAATTTTTTTATTTAAAATATATAATCAACCAAGTTAACAAGGATTGGTATCTATGTGTATGTCTCACCACTCGTGAAAGTGTAAGACTTTCAAGATCATCATATTCAATAACACACATTAACAAAATTACCAAAATAATCATTTATATTATTTCATGTTTAGCTTAAAATAAAAATTTTGAAGAATACATTTTTTTGTAAAATCAGAACTTAAGATAGCATTTAAATCAAGTATTAATTAACTTATTAAAATATTATAATGCTTTATGGTGCAGATGATGACTTTGAAGGTGTCATACGTGAATTTTGAGTTAGTTTTCATGTCTAAGATTCTTTAGTAAATACAAGTAAAAAAACATTCTTGAATTTAGGGCAACTGGAACATTAATCTAAAGTCATTGTACTTACATAAGTTAATGTATAATATATATGTGTAACTAAATGATCTTGTCAATACAAATGTGCATACATTATATCATTTCAATTGTTATTCTTTATATTTAAGATTTACCGGACTTTTTAGACTTTTAGACTCAGATTTGACAAAGTCACAGTCCAGTCTATTTTAAGGATTGAGTTCAAAGTAGAAGTTCAAATTTAATCCAAAATGAAATTGACTCAATTTTAATACTTAAGCTCACAGGGTCGGGTCGGGTCAGCCTTTCGGCCTTTGGGTATCCATGGACAGCTTTATTAGACGCAATGATGCTGCAAGTTCTGTCTTGTCCCAAAAACTGAGGTCATGTTTTTCCGTAGATGAATAGGTTTCCGGGGCCTTAATCTGGAAAATTTTAAATGCCCAAGTACCTGCCCCAGCGAGGGGCTCCCATCAACCCCTCCTGGTTCTAAACCAATCTTACCAAGTTCAACCTCAGGATAGAAAAATAATCCCCTTCGAAAACAGATCTCGAATCAACAAAAGTTTGGAAGGTCGTGAAAAATCATGAAATAAATATTATGACGTTGCAATTAACATATTCTTCATTAACAATTGCCTTCTGGCATCTTGATAGATCTCTAACATAATTTCGTAATGCGGTCTTTTCTTGCCGAACTGATAACTTGTTGCTAACGTTTCGTTATGTTTTATCAATTTTGTTATTTATACATTAACGAAGTTTAACATAGGTTTGGTTATATAAAAAATGTTAAACATTAAATCTGAGTCTCAAGACTACTCTCCTTTTCCCACCCCTGATCCTCTTTTACTTGTCATTTCCGTTCTTCTAATACCAATTTCAATATTAATATTATTAAACATTGAAAACATTAATATTAAAACTGATCTTAGATCAAAATAATCTTCCTGCCTAATGCGGGCATAAGGATACAATGAAAGGGAATCCTGCGAGATTTACTGACAGGTCGTACGACACTATGCGCACAATTGCTATCATCAACACGCCACCACCATCACCAGTGGCACAACAATAACAGAATAAGACAGCAGATACCTTCAGTTGTTTTGGTACAAAATCCCATGCCGAACATATACAATAATTTTTCTTTTTAAATTGGAAAATCCAACTTCTCACATGAAACCACTCTTTTTCGTGTAAACAACTGCTATATTGCCTTCTGTTGTTTTGCTGGCTACAAGCTTCCACCCTTGTACAAGAAATCCCATTAAACATAAAGATTTTTTCTTCTTTAACTTGGAAACACAACTTCCAACGAAATCAGGTCCTTTCATTTTCATCATATGTGGAAAGGAGAGTGATTAGCCATTTAACATTCATACACGCAAACATATCCATATGCCCCAAACATTACATACATATGATTCAAAGAATAACGCCTACGCAAAATTCCACGTGCCTGCTACAACTCAACAGCCGTGCGAGGTGCAACCAAGGGCGTCACACAGTTGTTTTGACCATGGCTGTAGCTCCATTACCATAAAGGGGAAGATTGCATAATAAAAAAAAGTTGTATGAAAAAAAAAATCAAGAACCTAGAGTCGTCTGCTACAGCAACCTCTTCAGGCTACACTGTACCTGTGCTCCAATCGATTTCCACCTAAGGAAAGCCCATGTGCATTGAAGGTCATGATCTGCTGGCCCTGTCAGGGTTTCACTACTGGGGGACCAAGGGGATTAGCTTATGTTTAGCTTTTCTATGAACTTTCTCACTGCATTGATCACAGGAAGAGGGTTCTCCAGATGCACTGCATGGCCACAGTGGGGGATCTCCAGCAGGGTACAGAGGTTACCACCTGTATTACAGTCATTGCCATACGAACTTATTTTGTTATACATCCGCTCAGCTATGCTTTTGAATTTTGTATCCTTTTCACCAAATATCAACAAAAGAGGCTTCTGGTGTCCTTTCAGTTTCTCCCACAGGGGCCTGTTAACAAAATTTGATTTCATCAATGGAGACATTGCTAAAACATTTATAATTTTGCAGTACACTTATATTAGAGATATGAAGCTGGCTTCTGCTTCATAATTGGAAAAGCATCTGGAGCAACTCAACTCGAGCAGGTTATAGAGTTTGAGCATCTCATTGTAAAATGGATTCACTTACAAGTCAATATGCTAGGACTCAGACAGATTCCCGTGGAGGAAAGGTACCTACAGAGATGTTTGGTGGAAATCATTTATCATTGAGAAATACTATTATACCACACTTTTTACCATCCTCTTTGCCCATACTTATTGTGAACCATTCGATCTCTTGATCAAAGGGTTTTCATTAAAGTTACTTTCGACATGACCTTATCTACAACTAATGCAGTTAGTGAGATCAAACAGCTCCCAATGAGTTTGATAAAGAGGGTGGTAAAAGTCACGTGCAATAGCATTCCTTTTTATCATTACTTTCCCTCTTCTATTTTGTTAACATTTCTTCGCCTTAATCTCTCTCTAGATATATTCATAATATATTATACATATTAATATTATATAATAAATACTATATTATTATAAATATAATTATTATAATAAATCATTATATTATAAATTGCAACATGTTATAAGTTATAACAATAAATTAACCCTCCTGTTAGTAGTCGGACATTATTTTCTGCCCCCTCAGCTTTTCACTTACCTTCTGAAGCCTTGTTCTTTCTTTGATATTATTTTTCATCCCCTCTCAATAACTATTCGTAGCGGACTGTCAAACTATTAATGGAAATAACACAATAAAATAGTAACATGTTAACTATTAACATAGTAGGATATTAACGTATTAAAACTTTAATAAGCTAAGACCTTAACAATACCACACCATTAGCTAACAGGTTACTACATTAATTGTTGATACTAGGAGGAGTAAGATTGCTATGTTACTATGTTTTTACATAATTATGTTATTTCGTTGTTTCTGTTAATACTATAACAATTTGTATGAATAGGTAACATGAGGGGGTGAAAAATCATGCCAGAGAAAAAGCAAGGCACCAAATGCTAAGCAAAATACTGACAGGGTACGGGAAGTAACTTTAAGAGTTCTGATAAGGGATATCTAATTAAAATTTACTTATTTTTTTAGATTTTATTATATTATTGCAATATTTTATTTAATGATTATTATATTTATATTTATCTATATCTACCTCCCTACATACCTATCTTATATGAAGTCTTTCAAGAATATACACAAGATGTAGCAATTTCTAGACAGGAATTCAAAAAAAAAAAGAAAGAGGAAAAATCCTTACAAACCCTGAAAACTGGCACAGTCAAGTTTAAAGTGTAAAAATAGTGGCCCCAGTCTAGATCACTAGCTGTCAGGTTATTAACTAGCTGAAAATGTGATATACTCTAGGCATCCAGTCTAGATCACTAGGCCCTACAGAACTCCTGATTGACGGGATAAGGTTCGCTGATGAAAATGACAGACCAAAAATGGGAGTCCATATGCATGCCAAATGGAGTCCAAGATCCAAACATTATTCATAGCACAGGCAACATACTGCCTGGCTGTATGACACATTCATTTTGTAATATCATAACTTAATGTACCAGCTTTTCACATCAACCTGGATCAGATTGGGTCTGAGTGTAAATACAAACCAAAACATTAAGTAAATGCTCTAAAGGATAACTGTGGCAGAGAATGTGGGAATACCAGTCAAATATATCCCATGGTTAAAATGGTACCATCTAGATGGTGTCCTTTTGATATCAAACAAATTAAACAGCACTACATAGATTAGTCAATTAGAAGAAACATTACACAAGTGGGAAAAATCTTACAGTTGCATCCCAACGCTTAATCCAGATAATGCCTCTGCAAGAGCCTGTATATCATCATGCCTTTTGCGATTTCTGATTATCTTTCTGAAATGAGGATGATCTCGTAAACTGTCACAAAGAACATGAGGGTATTTGATTAGACGAAGTTACCTAAAAGACATTATGGCTGCAGTAGTGCATGCACATGCTTAGAATTACTTGTGAGAAAACATTTTAGCCTGCACATGTTTAGAATTGCTTATAAGAAAACATTTTTAGTCCATGTTATCAAAATTATGGCCTGTGGTCAATTGTTTAGAAGAGGTCCTATGGACAATTGTTCCCAAATATGCTATTTAAACCCTTTAAGTGACTAATCACAACTGCATAACTTGTATTGAGCCGTGGAATCACTTAGTCTGAAAGCAAATTCATGTCAGGAACCAAAACTCGGCAAGGTCCACAATTAGACATTATTCAGATATGAAACCTTAGCTCATCAAGTAGTCCAAATGAAGGGCGTTCCATGACATTCAAGGCAGTGATTTGCTGCCATGTTTCGTCTATGAACTGTTGGATCCCTTGAGGTGAGAATAACATGACTTCCACTGCATGCCTCAGAGAGATTGATGCCATATGCACCACGATAAAGTTACCATTTAAATTACAATCCAGTACAAATATATCCACTGGTCCGATCTTTAAACATTCATCAGAAATAATACTGCAAAATATATAAAGAAGAGATACAAGATGGCAGTTTTTGCAATACCAGGGCATTATTCAAGGAACGATTAACTTGGGAAAGGCCTAAAATAAGATGGTTGAACATAGTAAGAAAGGACGTTGCCTTCCTAGGTTTCCCCAAACAAATGGGACAAGGCTATGACAATAATGACAACAGTGAATGAAAAAGAGTTCATCATGAAACAGTACAAGGGCTAATTTTAATCTCCAAGTTGGCCAAAGGAGACCTTATAAAGTATTACGCTCCCTTTCAAAAATTGGTCCTTCCATTCTTTATTCCAATCTTCTGTCTTCTACTTAAATTAAACAGAAACAAAAATTAGTAGGATCCCTTTTTTTTTCTTGATAGCTAACCAAATTTACTCTTTTCATTGCACAACCCAGCAGCATGAACTGTCATGTACAACCTCAAATATTTGATTATTTGATACTTAACCTTAGTACCTAATGCATATTCAATTATAACCCTAACACTGGATAACAGTAGAGAACAACTGAGTGGATCATGAAATTCCAGGTCGGGCCGGGTCGGGTCCCAGGATCAGGACTTGCCGATCTCGATCCAATCCAACCCGGATCAGTATCTTGATGAAGACGGGCCGATCCGGATCGGCCCTATTAATAAAATAATAAAATAATAAAATCAGAAAAATAAAAAAATGTACACATTATTCAATGAATGTACAATAAAAATGAATGCAAATCATGCTATAAAAAATGAACATTAAAGACAAATAACTTGCTAATAATTATTGTTGTGCACTAATTAAAAAAAATATTATGAAGTATTTTACGTGAAATTAATGAAAAATATCTTACAAAGATCACATTTGTGATCCTTCATCATCCAGCTCATAAGTTTGAGATGGCGGCCTATAATCTACCAACATATATGCTCGATACCCATAACCAAACAAAGAGTTAGCGAGGTCTTTGGATCCCCTTTGAATACCTCGAAATGTATTTGCTTGTTGGCTTGAACTTCCTCCTGATTGTGCTAAAAGGACATAAATGCCATACTGAATAGGTGGAGGTCCAGAGTATTTCTTAGTAGTGCTGTCGATGTCTAAATATGGCAGTGTAGGGGAATGAAAAATAGGCGAATAAGAAAATCCATATTCCCAGCTGGGCTAATCATATCTTGCCTGTCCCTGTTGGCCTTCAAATCCCCCTTATTGTCCTTGTCTTTGGTCTTGGGTTTCCTTCAGAATGATTCGAAGGTGCGGAATAATCTTCGTATTCTGAATAACTACTCCCAAGTTCAGAACCTCTTGATAGTCCAACAACACCATCACCATATCCATCATCATCATCATCATCATCATCTAATTGTTCCTGAGTGGAGTCATCACTCCCCATTTGGCCTGTTTTCGCTAGCCACCTTCTTCTACGCCTGTAGGCTTGTCTCTCTGCCTCGTACATGTTGGCCAAGTGAGGTGGTAAAGCTAGAGTGTCCTTAAGTGTCTCTCTAGTCTGCTGAATTCTAACTGTGTCTCCCCCTTGTTCTTCTTTCGACGAGTCCACTCACTGTTTAGACTTTCCTTTTTTCCTACCATATGACTGCAATGAAGTTCTCGCTGTCTCTTCGTCCTTTCTTCTATGTTGGATCCACTTGAGTAGCTGATCTCCTGAGTGCTGGTTGAGAGGCAGAAACTCTAGCAATGTCTGGTAGTGTGGCTGACTTTCGACACATCTGAAGAACAGATGCACCTCCTTCGTCTGTTGCCTAAAATAAGGACCTAGAGCAACTACTTCATCCAATTCACCTCTTGTCCAACTCCGATCCTGAGGATCAAATTCAGGCTGAGCATCTTTGACTGTTTTAGTCTCCACCTAAGAATGCAATACATGTTCTTCATGTAGCAGTTCATCGATATCAATATGATGTAGAGGCTCATCAACTAGTCTGCCAGTAAGCTCCATGAATCTCTATCGTTCAAGCCTTTGTCTTTTATGAATCTGCCTGATCTTTAGGCGCATATTGTAGTGACAGTACACCAACTTCTCTAGCCTAGAAACACCCAATCTATTACGAATCTTCATGTGAATGAAATTAAATGTACTCCAATTTCTCTCACACTGACTGGAAGAAGTGGTTTAACTGAGTACTCTCACTGTAATATACACCAAAGGTTTGGGGCAGCTTGTCTATAATTAATTTAGATCCACCATTCACCTGTTGCCAAAAGAAAAACTAAATATTAATAATTAATGGTAGTAATTCATTAAATGGACCCATAATTCTTAACCCCTTATTAGGGTTAATTTTGAGAATTTTGTCTAATTAGCATGCTAATTTTTTTTCTAAACTAAATATTAATAGATCTACACTACCATACATCATTTCTAATTTTTTTAGAATTTTAAAAAAATTAAAATCGAAATATACCTTAACTCGGATCGGGATCCGACAAAGAAATCCGACGTCGACAGCGGCTGTGGTAGCAACAACAGCGGCGACGGTAGTTGCCGGACGGCCAACTGGCGGTGACGAGGTGAAAACCCTCCTCTTTCGGTTAAGATCTCAAGGGGGGAGAGAGAGAGAGAGAGGAGGATGGCGACGGTGGCGGTGGATTGTTGGCAGTGACTGTCGGTGGCGACAGGGGGGACCGGGTGAGGGAGGGGGGCTGTAGCAGCAGCAACAACAGCGAAATGCTGTTGCTATCTCCAATCCCCCTTTAAAAGGGGATCCGGGACCCCAAATCGGATCGGGACCTGCCGATCCTGATCCGGATCTGGATTGGAATCGATCAATCCTGCGATCCATGCTAGGGATACGTCTCTTCAACTGAACATATATGGGACATGAAAAAAATAACTTTAATATTTGTTTTTATTAGTTATAGTATAAAGATAAGGTTTATGAATTTATTTGCCTTCAAATAAAACATGCGCTTAGTTAGTCTGGTCAAACAACTAGAACCATTCTCAAGATCTTAAGAGTGTTATGCAAAGATAAAATATATAAGGGCATTTATCTATTTCATTCTTCGGATGCAAGAGTTAGCATTTATTTTCTTTTTTGCAGGGTTGGCTTATAGGGATTGTTTTTTAATGCACCTTTTTATTGAAGTTTTCTATTGTTATGTAAGATTATATATCCCAATGTAAAACTTGCCTCTTTTCTGTCACAAAAATTTATCACAGACAAACACTTAGGAGGTTCCAGTTATTCTCACTTTTCTATCTCCAACATCATAGAGAGAGAGAGAGAGAGTAGAATGCGGTTTGCTACAGTGCATGCGGTTTAACTGCATGCACTTAATCCACCCCATCCCCATGTTTTCTTTTAAATAAAGAGCATCCTATTTTTTAAATATTTAATTAACACCCCTTCCCCAACCAAGTTGTTTCTATTCCTGAGGACTTAATTTTCACCATCCACTGTAGCAAATTGCACCATAGCACTCCTCTTTCTCTCCATCCCTCCCTCTCTCTCGCTCCATATATATATATATATATATTAGTGCAACTATATGGCCTTAACATTTGGTACGGTTTGGCCGTACAACTCCCCTTAGTTGTCTAATTAGGCCAAAAAAAATGTTGCAAATTCACGGAGGGAAGGGTTGCATAGGTGCGGGAGGGAGAGAAGTGGGCTGCTGGATGCTGATCCAGCGGCCAACACATTTCCCGCCCAGCGCAGAGCATTCCACGCTGGGCGGGAAATGTGCAGAGCCATCCGATTTGTATCGAATGGCTCCGCTGGAATACGGCCAGGCCGTTTCTAGGCCCTTGGCCATATTCCAGCATTTATCTCTCTCTCTCTCTCTCTCATAGTTGCCAAGGCTTATGCCCGGGTGACAAGGCTATTTTTCAAGCCTTATGGAGCCTAGAAAAAGCATGCCTAGGTGCCACCTAGGAGGGCCTAGAATGATTAGGCAAAGCTTAGGGTAGTTCATGGGCCATTAGTATCCTCTAACCCTTCTCAAGTTTCCTACATGCCTGTCCTTTCTTCTTCACCCTTCTCATATCTCCCAACCTGTAAGCATCTCTGCCTCCCCCCTCCCCCTACCACTTCATTGTGAATGATAAGTTGATAACAGAGAAGGCATGTTGACTTCAAAAAAAAAAAATTTGTCTTCACATTATCACCCAGGTATGCATCATTAAGTAAACAAGATATTCTAAATTATAGTCTATGGCAAGAGAAAAATCAAGGAATCCAGGCACTGGTTCTTTATATTCCTGAGATCATCTCACTTACCTGTTAATAGATAAAGGCTACTTGGTAACTAGACAACTGGAAATTTCAAAACTGATTGCACTTATTAGAGGATGGATAAGCACAAGATATGTGTTAATTACCTGTTCCACATATCTCCTTCATACCATGTCTTAAGGAAACACTGTAAACCACACGAAGACAAGTAGTGGGCCCTTGCATCATCTTGAGCACTACGGATTCTTCTGGTTGTGTCATCCTCTATCCCTGGGCTTCCTGATATCAAAACAGATCCCTCAATCTGCATGGCACTTCCATTAAATTAGATTGCAATATGGAACAATCATGAAAGTTAAAAAAAGGGAATAAAATTTCAATTTAACTAACAGACCTTCTGGCTGTACTTCATAGCCATGTGTAATGCAATTCTTGCACCTAATGAATATCCCACAATGACAACCTTTCCCTTAGTTACATCAGAAAACAGCTTGTGCAATATATCTCCAACCAATTCAACTGATATTCTCGCTTCTTTGTTAACTTCGGTATCTATTCTCCAATTTATTTTTGATTCTCCATGCCCTGGGAGATCAATAGATATACACCGGGAATTGGCTGAGATGGCCTTCATTATAGAAATCCAGTCATCACCAGTACCAAGAAAGCCATGGAGAAATATAACTACTTTGCTCTGCACGGATTCAATTATGAGAAACTGAGAAAACCCTGTTCAATGGCATATCTAAGAAGCAAAACTTAATCGCAGAAAGTAACTTAAGAGGTTCTTTCACATTTTCCTAAAATGGGAAGACTTGCACTTCATCTCCAAAGAAACAATAGAGCTTCCAGAGAAAAATAATGGAATTACATTAATGTTTTAGTTTTGAGGAGAAAAATAAGCAAGCCATCAGATATTCCCATCATAGAAATGCCATAATCTTGACGTCATGTTTTTCGCAGGATATGTAAACATGTGCAAACTGCAGCACTGGGATGCCTATCTTATGTAACCAACAACTGCAGAAGCTTTCTCCCTTCCTCCCCCTTGCCAGCCCAAAAGGATAAAAAATCCACTTGACTTGTGTGATGTCTGTATAAGCTTCACCTTAAGAGTTTGGAATAAAGAGATCTATGTCGAAAAGGTAAGAAGGGAACTGATGTCCGCACAAAGAGCTCATCTCCAGGAAACAGGGTCACATGTTTAATTCCCATCTACAACAACCGGATGTGCACCATAAATAGGGGGTTCATATGTCAATGCACATGGACTTGGCTTGACGTGGTTGGGCATGTAATCTTAGGGGCATTCGACCATGCCTGTCGTAGCCAGTGGTCCTCTGGGATAGGGTGCCTGTCAGATGGGTAAGAAGGGATACATCCTTCAAGAAGATGAGTCTTGTCTTTTCAATAGAAACTAACAACTAGCAAATACTTTGTCCTGTAATTTCATGTACTGAGGCAATAGGAACAATGTTCACCTAATATATTGCCTTTTGTTTTTTTTGTTCTTCTAGAAATTCTAAGCATCAACTCAACTCAACTCAACGAAACCTTAATCCCAAATAATTGGGGTCGACTATATAGATTCTCTATTTCCACTCTAAACGATTTTGGGCTATCTCTTCTGAAAGGTTTAAAGCTTCCAAATCATATTGTACTACCATCTTCCAAGTTAATCTCGATCTACTCCTTCTTTTCTTCCCTTTCTCTATCCTAATATGCTCCACTTTTCTAACTGAAGCCTCCATAGGCCTGCACCTAACATGCCCAAACCATCTTAGTTTCATTTCTCTCAATTTGTTCTCAATTAGTACCACTCCTACCTTTTCTCTAATATACTAATTACGAATTTTATCTAGCCTAGTATGTCTGCACATCTACCTTAACATTCTCATCTCGGCAACATTCATCTTTGAGACATGTTGTCCCTTCATCGCCTAACACTCGTTACCATATAACATTGCAGGTCTTATCGCCGTACGGTAGAATTTTCCTTTCAGCTTCGTTGGGATCTTGTGATCACACAAGACTCCGGTGGCAAGTCTCCACTTCAACCATCCTGCTTTAATCCTATGACTAACATCCTCATCACACCCTCCGTCTTTTTGGACGATCAAACCAAGATATTTGAAATGGGTGTTTTGGAGTATTGCCATCCCATCTAAGTTAACTCCCTCCTTTTCGCCTATCCGACCTTTACTAAACTTACAATGCATGTATTCTGTCTTAATTCTACTTAACCTAAAACCCTTAGACCCTAAGGTACTCCTTCAAAGTTCTAATTTTTTATTAACTCCATCTTACGTCTCATCTATCAACACAATATCATCCGCAAACATCATACACTACAGAATGTCCTCTTGTATATCTTTTGTTAAATCATCCATAACTAATGCAAAAAGGTAAGGACTTACTTCTGATCCTTGATACACTCTAACAGAAATAGGAAAATCTCTAATTTCCCCTCCGACCGTGCGGACACTAATAATTGCTCCTTCATACATGTCTTTTAATACTTGTATGTACCTAGTAGATACCCTCTTGCGCTCCAACAACCACTACAAGACATTTCTTGAAACTCTATCATAGGCCTTCTCTAAATCGATGACACCATATGTAGATCTTTCTTCAAATCTCTATATTTCTCTATCAACCTCCTAATGAGAAAGATAGCTGCCATAGTTGATCGACCCGGCATAAAGCTAAATTGATTGGCCGAGATAGTTGTGTCAGAACGTAAACGACGTTCCACAACTCTTTCCCACAGCTTCATAGTATGACTCATAAGCTTAATTGCTCTATAATTTAAGCAGTCCTGGATGTCTCTTTTGTTTTTAAAAATATGTATAAGAGTGCTCTTCCTTCATTCATCTGGTATTTTCTTAAAGATTAGGATCTTGTTAAACAGTCGGGTCAACTATTTCACTCCTACATCTTCTAAAGATTTCCACACTTCAAATAGGAATTCCATCAGGACCACAAACTTTACCTACTTTCATCATCTTCAATGCTTCCTTGACTTCCAAAAATCTAATCCTCCTAGTATAATTCACATTATGCTCTGTTGTACATTATATGCCTACTATGTTTCCACTATACTTATCATTAAAAAGATTGTCAAAATAGCTTCTCCACCTTTTTCTGATGTCATCATCTTTCACCAAAACCTTTCATTTACTATCTTTGATGCACCTAACTTGATTAAGATTCCGACACCTTTTCTCTCTTATCTTTGCCAATCTATAAATATCTTTTTTCCTTTTCCTTGGTTCCAAGTTTCTCATACATCTTTTCAATGGCCTGAGTTCTTGCCCGACTAACTACCTTTTTTGTTATATTGTATTGTTCATAAGCATCATTATTATCACACTTTGGCAATCTTTTATACCTTTCCCTTTTACTTTTCACCGCCTTTTGTACCTCCTCGTTCCACCACCACCTCTCCTTCGCAGGTGGGCCCCATCCTTTAGACTCTTCGAACACTTTTTCAGCTACTTCTCTAATCTTTGGGGCCATATCTATCCACATAGTATTGGCCTCTACATCCGACTTTTAATCACCCAGATTGAGAAGTTCACTCTTAAGCATCACTTTCTTCATCTTTTTTAATTTCCACCACTTTGTTCTAACACCAGTCTTCTTTCTAAACATATTTGACCACCTCTTGATCTTAATATCTAAGACTATTAACCTGTGTTGACTTGTTAAGGTCTCTCCAGGGATAACTTTGCAATCCTTGCATAAAGCGGAATTTGTTTTCCTTATGAGAAAAGAGTCAATTTGACTTCTATGTTGTCCACTTTTAAAGGTCACTAGATGATATTCTCTTTTTATAAAATAAGTATTTGCTAGTATAAGGTCGTAGGCCATAGCGAAATCGAGGATACTTTTTTCCTTCTCATTTATAGTCCCAAAATCAAAACCTTTATAAACCTTCTCATAATCCTGAGGTTCATTTCTTACATACCCATTGAAGTCCCCACCAATAAAGATATTCTCTTCATTTGGTATGCTCTACATAAGGTCATCCATATCCTCCCAAAACCTCCGTTTACTCTCACTATCTAATCCAACTTGTGGAGTATAGGTACTAACTATATTAATCGCATCTCCCTCTATAATTAATTGCACTAAGATAATCCTATCTCCTACTCTCCTCACTGCTACTACTGCATCCTTCAAAGTCTTATCAATAATAATACCTATCCCATTCTTATTTCTCTCCTTTCCTGTATACTACAATTTGTAGCCTGTATTTCCTACTTCCTTACTTTTCTTTCCTATCAATTTAATCTCTTGAATGCAAGCAATATTGACTTTTCTTCTCTCCATAGTATCAACAAGTTCCATCAACTTTTCTGTAAGAGACCATATATTCCAAGAACCTACTCTGATCCTCTTCTCAACTTGCACTTTCTTAGAATTCTTTCTGTAGTAACATCTATTATTCTCTAAGTCTGTCTTGTGTCATATTCTCTGTTCGGTTCCATGGACTAGCTTCTTTACCCACACCCGTCTATGATGTGGGAACCCTTACTCATTTAACACCACATCCGAACGTCGACGTAGTGCGTCGCTTGTGGGGAACGCCCTCAACCCTTGCCTATTTCTCACTACACCCGGGCTCCAGTGCAACACGTCGTAAGTAGAGGACGCATCAATGTTAGTTTTGATTGAATCCATATCATGAGATGTGACAAGATTTTTACGCTGGCTTTCACTTACCGCAACCCTCCTCATTTATCCAAGCTTGGGACCGGCTAAGCACAAGAGACTCATACCTAGGCGGAGACACATGCAACAAGGCTGAAATCTGTAACAATAAAACGTTATCTGAATATACAAGCAAATCCACATGCTCATCAACTGTTAAATGCCTCTTATTTGTGAAAGAGAACAATATTGGTATCTCATTTTGTATATGCTAATGGTTAACAAAACAGCTTCACCCAGTGGTGGACCCAGGTGGCAGAGGGGGCCATTGCCCCTCCCCCCCATCCCACTAGAAACTTTATTATGATTTATACTTATACACTTTGTATTTTTAAATAAGTCCTTTAACATATAACTTCTTTAACTTGGCTCCCCCCAAAGAAAATATATCTTTTTTATATTGGCCCCCTCCGGACAAAATTTCTGCATCCGTGACTGACATCATCACAGGAATTCTTTTGTATGTGTTATTTCAGCTGCTAATTAAAAACTTGAATTGGTGGGTGGAGAGGCCTAGAGGGCACAGGGTGGCTTTGTATATTAATCCAGGACTAACAAGCTTTTGGCAACCATGTAGAGTTTTATGGCAAATGTTGTGCCTGAAACTGCAAGGTCAAACAAGTGAAAATCAGTAAGCAAACCAGCTCTGACAAGATACATGTTACTGAACTGAACCCCTGACCAAAACTCAAGTTACAGGGCAAGAAGTTCTGCAATATAGGCGTGAAGTGGCTCATGAACGCATCTCGGATCAAACAACTTTTCCCAACAGTATGAATAGATATGCAGTATGAACATATATAATGCAAAAATCTGAATGGCATTCACATTTTTCTAAGTCATCTATGCCCTACAGAGTTTGGAGAATATGCAGCTGTTCATCCTCTTCGTGATGCTGCTACCATTTGAAGGTAAGCAAGTGAGAGCTGAATATTCACGAAATATCAACATGTGAAAGGTACAAATAAAGGTTCAAGAGCTTGGCATTAGGTGAATCTATGAATCCAAAAATAAAGATTCGGACTATGAACATATGGTTGGTGAATACGCCATTATTCACTTTAGACTTCTATGCATCTGCATCATGATGGTCACTGCAAAGTCATGAATTAGCATGTGGACTAGTTGCAGCCACTAAAAATGAATTGTATGACAGATCATTAACTGTTTCTGATTTTGAATGCAAACTATATTCTCATGTGAATGGTTCGGTTCAGAGATGCTTACATCTATTCTTCCAACCTCCTGCAGCTTGATAGAGCAGGAAAAATCCACACCATTATGTGCCCAGCTGTATGACTTTACGTGATCCCCGCAATGAGTTTTTTGAATCATTCTTTTGTCGATTCTGAAGTTCTGAAGCAAAAGTCCTGCATCTTCTACAGAAGCTTCCATTATGTTACTCTTCTGATTAGCACAAATGTTGAGAGTATCAGTAGTTACATCTTCTTTCAGCCATCTATATGTTCCAAGACCATGGACAGTAACTGGCCTTGCTTCCTTCTTTCTAGCCATTGATAGTTCTGCTGCCTGGCACTCAAGATAATAGGAAAACTGAACATATGCCGCCAAACTCAGACTACTTTCAAATGCACTGCTAATAACAGCCATCTTCTCGTGGTGCTGTGCCCACCTTGCAACCAGTGCTGCAGCTTCAAAACCCCCAACTACACTTGGTTTGATAACCTGAAAGAAGGGGAAATCAAGTCAACGATTCTTTAGTGACACAACAGAGTGGTGGTTCTGGGAACACAAACTAGATTTTACTCACAACAGCAACTATTCTCGGGTGCATGAATTTGTTAAGTCTACCGAGAAGATCGCCTTTGATATTGTCAATAGTTTCATCGAGCGCAACAGGTAAATTAGTTGCTTCACAGAATTTGATAATATCATCTTCAAATTGCACAGGCTCCTGAAACATTTGAAATAAGTTTCAGATGAAGAAGCATTTTCTGTTGGTTGATGTCTAGACAACCTGGTGCCAAATCATGTTACTGAAAATATGCACCTTTCAATATTTTCATTTCTAAGGTTTTTCAAATGCTCTTGTGAAAAGAAAAACAAGTGCATACTCACAATCTATAGGTCAGTGTCAAAGGATCTTGTATGCATCTAAGCTCTCATGAGAAAAGGAAAGAAACCGGTAAAAACTGAGATGCAAACAAACTAATAATTGTCTTCAAATAAGTTTGACGGTAAGAACATGATAAAATATTCCAAGGATGATCATCCGATGGTAGGAAGCAAGACACATGGGTTAAAACAAGCATCAATCATAGAAATATGCTATGCTGGAAATAATAGGAAGAAAAAAAAATAATGATAAAAGGTGAAGCTTTGACGAGAAAATGTTCAACATTTGGGATGATGCAGGTTCCTGAACTAAGACAAAGATGGCAATCGAACAAGCATAAGAATCACGAGCAGACAGGTAGTTTCTTCATACACTGTTTCACAGTTTGTGAGACAACACTGAAGTGAAATTAGAGAACCCAAAAACAAAATCATGAAACAAAAATAGTAAATTAGTGCACTTCCAGACATTCTTCGCACACCGTTCATCCAAGAAACATATTCACACTATTTTTCCATTATGAATTATCTAAGGCAAGAATGAAGGCATGTAGACATCGAACAGTGTAGGTGAACATACACCCCACAAGTTGGAGCTGGGATATGGAGAGGGAAGAAGAGGGATGGGTCGTTGTTACGGGAAGGAGATCTAGCAAGGCTTCTCCGGTCCTATCCCAGATCCAGTCTAGGATCCCTGTTCAGCTAGATATCTGTATTCACTGTCTGGTGAAGGGGCATCCAGCCAATCTCTGTCAGCAAGAAGTCAGATGCCTCAATTGCGGAGGCGTGGGGAATAGAAGATGGAGATGCCCTGTTCTTGCTTCGAAGGAGAAGACGGAGGTTCATGGTATTCAGGTGGCCAGTAAACAAAAGGGGACGAGCAGTAACCTGGTTAGAAGGTGTGGTTCTGGAGCCATTGAAATTCCTTGGGTGCCGGAAGTTGGTGAAGCTATGGGTGTTCTAGAGCAGAGCATGGTAGTTGCTGTTACTGTTACTGAACCTCCAGGGACAACCAAAGGGGAGTCGCTGAGGAACATGCTGCTCTCTTCATTGCATAAGTGGTGGCCAGCGGAGAAAAAGTGGGGAATTCGTGAGATTGGTAACCAGTCATTCTTAGTCAAAGCTGCTTCTCCCAACTGGAAGGCCGAGGTTTGCTCAAAGAGGTCAAGACACGGAGAGAACCTGACTCTATTCTTTTCCCCGTGGAATGTTGAAGATGGAAACATTCCAGCACGGAGACGTATTAACTGTTAGTGAAGACTCAAGGGTCCATTCCATCTCTGGAATGTGACTACCTTTCAAGCTATAGTTTAATCCTTCGGTGTCCTTAGGAGGGTGGACAATGTAGTCTTGAATGGGGAGAGTTTGGCCTTCGCCAGAATGATGGTCGAAGTTGAATTCCTTGAAGGTGTTCCAGCAGAGGTTAAGATCTTAGTAGGGGGTAGATGTTTTATGGTTATTATTGATTTAGAAGATGCTGAGCAGAAGCTAGTTGAACAGGCAGAGAGCAGCAGTGGACTTGGGCAGAGGTTGTTTCCGAGTACAAGAAGTATAGGTCCGCTAGAGAGGTTCACTGTGAAACAGGGGTGCCGAAGACATTCAGTGCATGGAATTAGGGTTTGAGTTATAAATTCAGTGAGTCATTAGACCATCCGAGTCATTTGCCTCAAGGGGAGACGATGCAGATAGGAAGGAAGGGGCAGAGCTCGAGGGTGGAGCTTATTGGTCCTTCTACAGGATCGAGGGGGAGAATTATGAAGATCTTTTCGGGTGATGGGTCGATGATATTGGAGGGAGGCGGCGAATCTACTTTCTGCAGTGGAGACGTTGCACTTTTTGAAGCCAAGGTGGCTGGGAGTGCTTTGATTGGTCCCGAGGCTTTTTCTAAGAAAGGTGTTGAAGGGAAGGAATGCGGGGGGAAGTTGGGTAAGGGGGATGAACAGTCGCGGGTCAAAAAATCGGATTGCCTACTCCCTAATATATGCGCGAACCGAAACCCAATTCCACCTTCGGATCCTAACTTAACTACAAGCCGGGGCTTATTGGTCGGGGATGTGAACCGGTTCGACGCTTCCACTGAGCGGTCGAACTGTCATCGTCCTCCTCGAGAAGAACCAGGTATCAGTGGAATAGAGTACCAGAAACGAAGCCCGTAAACAATTTTTGGAAGGGAAAGCCTCGCCTTCTCTTACACAGTTACAACAACGTGCTTCTGGGTCTATGACCGTGTATCCCTCTGAGGGGTTGACATTATGTGTTTGTGATGTAGAGAGACTTCCTTACACATACATTGCGGAGGTGGAGGATGTTGTAGGAGTTCCATTAAAGGAAGCTTATGATACTAGGCATTGTCTCTGGAAATGGAGGATGTTTTAGAAGGTGCAGAACAAAGAAAGCCATTCTCCATTAGTAAGTGTCAGTGAGAAAGGAAGGCATCCTTTTGACAGAGGAACAGGGGACACTATTTTCAACCAATAGCAAGTATATAGATCAGCAGTGAAAGGGGTTACTCACTGAAGGATCTGATAGTGGTATTACTGAAGGATGGTTCCGTTTGTGCCTACTTGCCATCCATTGACGGTGATGCATCCTATATCACAGGAGAGGTGGCTGAGGAGATTATACAGTTTGGATATAGAATTGGGGTCTCATCCCATGGTCGGGAAGATGTTGTTATTAGTTTCTTAAAAAAACTGAGAAGGAATGAGGCTTTGCAGAATTCGGCAAAAAGGAAAGGTCAGGGAGGAGGAATTAAAAAAACTGAGAAGGCATCCTTTTGACAGAGGAACAGGGGACACTATTTTCAACCAATAGCAAGTATATAGATCAGCAGTGAAAGGGGTTACTCACTGAAGGATCTGATAGTGGTATTACTGAAGGATGGTTCCGTTTGTGCCTACTTGCCATCCATTGACGGTGATGCATCCTATATCACAGGAGAGGTGGCTGAGGAGATTATACAGTTTGGATATAGAATTGGGGTCTCATCCCATGGTCGGGAAGATGTTGTTATTAGTTTCTTAAAAAAACTGAGAAGGAATGAGGCTTTGCAGAATTCGGCAAAAAGGAAAGGTCAGGGAGGAGGAATTAATATTGGCAAGAGAGAGACGAACTTTGTTAAATCTAATGAAATTGTGAATAGTTTAAGAGGGAAAAACGGAAAAGGGTGGTGGGTAACTCTGTATCCCTATGAAGCTTTTGTCTTGGAATGTAAGAGGTCTTAATAGTGACCTCAAGATTAAGGTTATTTTTTTTTTGATAAATAATCACGTGTACCATCAATTTTATTAAAATAAATAAAGGAAGTACATCCAAATGCAGTCTATAGGAGAGGCTCCTCGGACTGAATATCAAAAAAAAAAAAAAAAAACATGAAACTGGTTAATTTAGCCCAAGATAACTGGGATGCCTAAAATATGCCGACACCACTGATACCAAAAGGAAACCACCTGAAGACAATTATTTTCAATGTACACACTTTGGTTCCCCTGAACAGGTTATCGTTCCTGCTCCTCCATATATTCCAGCACACAACATGCGGCAGAATTATGAGCATCTTTTGCTGAAGAATTTTTCTTCCCTGTTGAATTAGAATTCTTGAAGAATTTAAACATGCCTTCAATGTTCAGAAAACTCAGCCAAATCTTCAAACTCCCAGAAATAACTCTCCACACTTCCTTATTAATTTCACAATGGATGAATAAATGATCTGCATCCTCCTCATACTTATCACACATAGAGCAAAAAGTTGAACAGTTTGCATCCCAGTGTCTTCTATAAAGTTTAGTAACAATTCTCTTTTGAAATAACAGCCACATAAAAGCTTTAATATTCAATGGTGATTTAACCCTCCAGATCTCCTTAAAAGATGGAAAAGTTGTTGAATTTCCTTCTATCAAGGAATATAGCGATTTAACAGAGAAAACACCATTGTTTTCCCTCCAAACAATCCCATCTTGCCTCTGTATATCAATCTGAACACCATTCAGAATGCACATAAGATCTGAAAATTCTTCAATTTCTGAGTCCCTCAGATTTCTCCCTAGTATAACATTCCAAGAGAACCTCCCTCCTCAAAAGTATACAAATCTCCAACTGTTTTCCATTTATCTACAGCAAAAATAAAAACATGAGGGAATTTATCCTTGAACATGTAATCTCCAGCCCATCTGTCATGCCAGAAATAGGTATTCTGCCCATCTCCCACTGTGATCTTACTAAATTTAAAAACCCATTCTGCAGATTTCATTATGCCTCTCCAAATCGGAGACAAAGTTTTTTTATTTGTGTTGAAAATGTTGAATCTTCCACAGTTGGCATAATACCTGACTTGCATAATGTCTTTTCATAAATGTGATTCATCAGTCACACTTTCCTTATAGCCATTTACCCAGCAGAGAGTCAGAGACAAATTCATTATGTTCAAATTCTTGACTCCCAGACCTCCTTTTTTAATTGGCTGACAAACTTTCTTCCATTCTACCAACATAATTCCTTTTTTATTCTCACTATTGCTTCCCCATAGGAAAAACCTTCTGATTTTGTCAATTCTTTTGATCACCTCCTTTGGCATGAAAATAATTGACATATAATACACATGAATAGAAGAAAAGTGATCCTACCTCCAAAACTCAGATTGTCGGTCTTCCACTGGGCTAATTTCTTTTGCAATTTGGTTACCATGGGCTCCCACTCAGCTATCCTTGTTGATTTGTAATGTAGTGGTAACCCCAAATATGCAATAGGCAGCCGTTCAATTCTGCACTTCAAAACCTTAGCACACTCGTTCAATTCACCTTCCTGCATATCAACTCCAATGATAGAACTCTTTTCAAAATTTATTTGAAGTCCTGAAGTAAATTAAAAGGCCTGAGCACAAACAAAAGACTCTGTAACTGTTCTGCACCTCTTTCTAAAAATAATAGAGTATCATATGCATACTGCAGATGAGATATAGATAAACCAGAATTCAACACTTTGACACCTTGGAACCATCCCTCTTCTTCTGCCCTCTGACACATCTTGCTTAGAACATTTGCCACTGATATAAAGGGATAAGGGGATAATGGGTTCCCTTGCCTTAATCCTCTGGAACTTTTGAGAAAACTTTCTACCTTTCCATTAATTATCATAGAGAAAGCTGCCGTGGAGAGGCAATTCTTAATAATATGCACCCACTGATTAGGAAAATCATGCATATACAAGACATTCCACAGACATTGCCATGAAACTTTGTCATAAGCCTTGTGGAAGTCTAATTTAAGCAGCATTCCTTTCCTCTTTCCTCTCTTCATGATGAACAGGACTTCATGTGCTACAATGAAAGAGTCGAACAATTTCCTCCCAGGCACAAAAGCATTTTGTTGCACATTGCAGCTTTCCAATAATCCTTTCCATTCTAGTTGCTAGGATTTTAGTAAAATTCTTGTAAGACCCATTCAAAAGTCTAAATAGACGAAAATCTTTAAGCTCCGTTGCATTATCTTTCTTGGGCAATAATACAATGAACGTCTGATTCACATACTCCCCTCCCTTCTGATAATAAAACCAATATTGAACTGCCTGTATCACATCTCTCCCCAGTCCCCACTAAATCCCAAAAGGATTGATAAAGAAACAACTGCATTCCATCGGGACCTGGTGTTTTGTCACTTCCCAAATAAAAAACATGTTTAATTTCTTCCTCAGCAATTTGAGACATCAGCATCTCCTTATCATCCTCGTTCAGTTTAACACATCTTCACTCTGCCAGACTGGGTGCCATCTTTGTTCTGCAGCAAACCGATTTTGATAAAAAAATAATATTTCACCTATGATACCTTGTTCATCATCTGACCACATCCCATTTACAAGCAGTTAAGAAATAGCGTTTCTTCTTCTTCTCCCATTTGCCATAATATGAAAAATCGTGCATTATTATCCCCCTCTTTTAACCATTGAATCCTGGACCTTTGTCTCCATTTGACTTCCTCCCCTATCCTCCATTCATTAAGTTGCATCTTGAGCATAGTCAATTTGGCCTTCCCCTGATCAGTTAATAACCTTACCTCTTCTTGGACCTCCAATTCATTGATATCTCTGGTGATTGAAGAAAATACCTCATTATTTTGTTTTTTTCCATTGCAAAGCCCATACCCTAATTGCTGCCTTCAATGCTTTCAATTTAATCGCCAAAGCTTTGACCCCTTGCAAATCATTCTGCACGTTGTTCCAAGTGTAACTCACCATACTTCTGAAATCTTCTAACTTCATCCAGCTCTTTTCCAGTCTAAAGGGCTGATTTCTTGGAATAATTTGACTGCACTCCGCCATGAGCACACAATGATCTGACACAAGGCTAGGCTTCACACTTAATTTAGCAGAAGAAAACAAAGCTTCCCATCTGACATCAATAAAAACTCTATTGATTCTTGGCATTGAAGGCGGACTTCTAGAATTGCTCCATGTAAACCTCCTGCAGCTCAGTGGCATCTCAATCAATTCCATAGAGTTGATCCAATTACTGAAATCCTTCATGCCTCTTGTGATCCTTCCTCATAAACTCTTCTCAAGTGGAGTTCTCACCTCGTTGAAATCCCCAACCACACACCATGGAAGATCAAATTTTCCTCTACAAAAAGTCAGCTCCTCATAAACAGTCCTCCTTTCCATATAACTAGTGGGACTATAAACTCCTGAAAATAACCATTGAGAACCATTTGGCAGTGACTGTAACACTACGGTCAGTGAGTGTTCCCCCACTTCAGCAAGCACACCCTTCCAATTCTTAGAATCCCAAGCAATGAGAATGTCTCCAGACTGACCCTCAGCTCTACGGAACACAAAATCAGTAAATATGAAGCTAGTAAACAGCTTAACCTGATTCATTTCAAAGACAGCCATCTTAGTTTCCACAATACAAATTATTTCAACTTTCAACTGCTGAACAAGATCTCTAATTGCCACTTGTTTATGCCTTCCATTCAGACCCTGACATTCCAGTTGATTATCTTCATATCTGACTACAAACCCCCCTTCTCTGCACCTGTACATACTTTGCCGAGCTTACACGATCTTCACCTACAAACTTCCGCAAATTACACAATTCCCTTGATCGTTTAGGCTTGGAAACTGAGTTGCATTTCTTGGCTATGTTGTTATCCCATAATTTCCTGTATTGACCGGTCTTCTTCTGCAAGTCTAGACCCAGAACCTCTGCCTTTTCCAGTAGCTCTCGATCTGTCACACCATCTAGCAGAGTCAGCTGATTTGGTCCCTCCCACCCTTTCTCTTGCAGACGTGATTCCTCCTGCCCTTTCCCTTGCACTCCTTTATCTTCCAATTTTTTAGCATGTTGAGAATAGGAAAGAGGAAGGATTTCTGGGGAACCTGCAAACAAAAACTACGCGTACCCGGAATGAAGGAAGACCCCCGAAGTGCAAAACAATCTAGCACTACACTGGAAGCGCAAAACAATTGCCTCCAACTAATTTGGGTCAGGGTGCAAAGTACCTGAAATCTATAACATTAGGCCACTAGGAAGACAAGTTTGGAGAGAATAAGCAAACAAAAGAACAAAAGCTTCCTCCATAACAGATTTTTAATTCATGCTATAAGCAAGATTTGTACAGGGAAGACATCAAAAAAAGGTAGAGTCCACAAAATGGCATTGATAATGTCCAAAAAGCCTTAAGAGATGCATTTTTTGCAGAATGTTTCCAGAGACCGTGGATCACTTATTTTCAGCTGTGTTATTATTGATGCGATCTAGAAGGCTTTTTTCAGATCTATTATGTTCGGGCAATTTCAGTGCGTGTTCCTTGTTAAAGGCCCGAACTCTAACCCAAACCCTAGGCAATGAGTTGAGGGAATCCTCAACAATTGTAAGGGAAAGGCACCCACAGATTTTCCAATATATGACTAAACCTCAACACCCCCCTGGAGCCGAATCTGAATGATTATGGAACAAGTGGCACTATTGAATGGGTAGAGTGGAATACAATCTGAAACTGTTATTCCAACTGGTAGGCCCAGCTTTGATACCATGTTAAAGGTCCGAACTCTAACACAAAACCTAGGCATTGAGTTGAGGGAATCCTCAACATGTATAGAGGGAAGGCTCCCACAGATTTTCCAATGTGGTACTAAACATCAACAAACCTCATGCAAGGGTCGAAGTCTATCTGTCCACATTATCAGGAGATAGAATTGTGGAAGCTTGTATTATCAGCTTGTATATATATATATCTATTATATTAAAATATTATATTATGAAGTTGACGCCTAGGCTGGCGCCTAAGCGCTTAGGCGGTCCAGAACCCCAAGCACCCCTTGCCCTTGGTCACCTTACCGCCTTGACAACTATGGTTCTGACCCTTCTGGGCTATTTGGAGAGAGAGAAACCATAGGATTCTTAACAACCACTTCTCCTGCCCAGCTCTGATCAATGGTAGCTATATTCATTTCATCCAAGAATGGAACTTTCGTAGATCAAAGGGATAAGATTAATGAGTCTGTTATCCTCTCCAAGCTTACTGAGTGGAAGAGAGTTTTCTTTGGAGTTTAGCTCTTAGGGTGTATAGGGTTTGGGTTGGGCTTGAGTTGTTTGGCGGGTTCTACCTTTTTGGTAGATCTACTGGGTGTATTCCTTTTTCATTTCTCCCTGTTTGTACAGTTTTTCTCATCTAATGAATGGCTTTCTGCTGTCTTCCAAAAAATAAGTCTCATGAGAAAAATATATCATCACAATTGCGTGGAATGCCATCAGACATACCTCAATGTACTGCAAGCCACAATGCTTAACACGTGATCCAAATAGAACAGCATCTTCATATGTCCAATTTCGATTGGCATCCACACGCAAATCAATCTTATGTCCAACTGTGTTTCTAATTTCTTGCACAACAGCAGCATCTTCCATTGGATTTTCTCTGCGAGCAACCTGTATAGAATGCATTATTATATGATCATTGTTTCTGAACTGTGTTTGTAGTCTCGTACGACTATGAAAAATAACTGAAGAAGTAAATGGCTACAAAGAAAAGCCTAGTCATTCCTACCTTTAGCTTTATTGTTGTGAAGCCTTCATTGATTATTTGAGACACAACATGAGCTACCTCCTTTGGAGTGCCATTACAATCTATGAGAGCACAAACCTGGACACCTGGTTTTGTCATTCTAACATCATTAGTTTTTGCCGAACAAGAAAAAATGCTAAAAGATGGCTTTACACATCCAAAAATTGTCTGTGGCAAGCTAGGATTTTGTCCTTTTGCTAGTGCAAGGAGTAATGCCATCTCCAGACCACAACGAACACTTGGAAAGATTGAAGAGGGCTGGCACAAGAATAGGAGAGGGATAAGATCTTCTTAAAATAAAAAAATAAATATTCTGTTGCTGACATTAACAATTTATAGTAGACTTTTTGTCATATGTATGCCCACCCACCATTATTCCTAGCTCTTGCAACAGCCACAAAGAGAATGAACCTCTAAATGGAGGAACGTAAGTGATTTGTGTTCCTTCAATTACATGAATAAGAAATCTCAATTGCTCTTCAACATCTACTAAATCCTCTTTGTGAACACCAATTGGCGCAACCTGTTGTAAACATGATCACAAAAGTACGAAAAAAAACTTAATTATTCTGCAAATCTGAACAGGAAAAATGTAAAAACAAGGTAGAACTGGCTTCAAGAAGACATGAAAGCAGGAAGAACTGACTTGCTTCAACAGCTCAAAAGTAAAACTGAAAATATTACAGTTGCCATTGGAAAACAGATTAGAAAAGAACACCTTTTTAGCCGTTGTTGATAGAGCATTTGATAAATGGTAATGCTGATTTTATAGATTTGAATAATATAATATGCTGAGGCTATAGCTTTCAGTAATATACTACGGGTATAGTTGATATTGGTATAAGGTGGCTGACTAGACTGTCCAATAAGATGTTCAAGGAGAGACCAATGCTGGACAATTGGATGCAAAGTGTTGTAGTTTCTTTCTTTAAAAAGAAAGAAGATATACAGAATGTTAAAAGTTATCATGATACTAAACTTGTGAGTCACACTATGAAACTTTAGGAGAGAGTAAACATACATCTTTAGACTTGTGATAGTATTTAAAAAATTAGTTTGGTTTCATACATAGTGGAGCTAGTACAGAAGCTATTTTACCATTGAGTCAGTTGATGGATGGATATAGAGAGATGGGAAAGATCTACATGTGGTCTTTATAGATTTAGAAAAGGCTTATGCCTGAGTATCAAGAGAGTTGATTTGGTGGACCTTAGAAAACAAAGGAATCTCTGAATAATATATTGATATGGTTAAGGATATACATAAAAGGCTTTCTATAGTATGAGAATTATTGCTCACAAAGAAGGCAGAATCGTCACAGACCAGATCGGCCAATCCGATTGGTTTTAGGCCTGTCCGATTTGACCCTGATACCCTGCTGTTGAACCCAAAATTTTTTTATGTGAGATAATGCCATTTGAGCATGCATATGCACATGATTATGTAGAAAATACTATGTGGCATATGCTCACATTAATGTGAGCTCACTATATAGGAAAATATGCATAGCACATGCTCATATGGGACCGTGTTATGCAAAACAAGAAATATATGCCTATGACATGTGGGTTAATATCAAATAGAGACCCTCTCATGTATATAGAAAAACATAAAACTATAGGCACATATTATAAGGGTAATGGAGTAAGAAGCATACCTAGGCCGAGAAGCCTTGATCGGGGTTCTTACGGAGGCCTAAAACAGCCCCAAGTCACCCTTGTATGCTTCCGAAATCAATTCCTAAGTCCTCTTAATAACCCTTGATGGTGAGGCCCAAAGGAGGACCCTAAAATGCAGCAACAAGGATAATCCAAAAGTTGTGAAATGAGGGCCTAAATCAATCCCGAAATGGGCCCAAACCAGTCTCGGAATAAGCCCAAAACAGTCTCCAAAATTGACCGAAATGGCCCCAAATGAAGGCCCAATAGCAAGGGAGATAGGCCCAATAAGTGGCCCAATAGGCGGCCCAATAAGAAGGCCCAATAGGGAGCTCAAATGGGCCAAAAACCAGTCCCCAAGGGGCACTAAATCTGCAGGCCAGAGAGGGGAAAGTCTGAAAACCCAAAAGAGAAAAATACCCAAAGAGGAAAGTGGACCCCTCTCTCCCATTCCCCTTTAGTTAAATAGGCCAAGAGGGGGGAGGAGAGAGAGAGGGAACCGGTGAGGGGACCCCCCACCAGTTGGGAACCCCCCCACCGGTTCCAAGAGGGAAACCGGTGGGGGGGGGGGGGAGGAGGATTCCCTCCCTCTCTTTCTTCTTTGAAATTCAAATGGGGGGGGGGATTAAATTAAAGAAAAGGGGGAATTAATGAAGTTCTTAATCCCATTCACATTGGTTAAGAACTCCATGCAAAGCCTTCATTAAAACCCCCATCCCAAACCCCTTTCACACTTGGCCAAAACCCAAAATCTGAGCAAAGGCTCATTAAGAACCAAAAAATCAAAAAAAGCAAAGGATGAGGGGGAGGGGAACACCCCCCACTGGTTTCCCCAAACCGGTGGGGAGACCCCCCACCGGTCCCCAACCGGTGGGGGCTCCAAGGCCGGTGGCCACCCCCACCGGTTGGAACCGGTGGGGGTGCCCACCGGATCCCCCCCTCTCTCTTTTCAATGCTCTCTCTCACTCCCTTCTCTCACCCATGTGAATAAAAAATAAAAAAAGAGAGAAGGAGGGAGATTGAAACCGGTGGCACCCCTCCACCGTATGCCCATCCAGTGGCACCCCCCACCGGGCCCAAATTGGGGCCTATAAATAGGGCCCCTTGGCCCCCAAATCCATACACACTAAGAAGGAGGAAGACACATCAACATACACACCTGTATACAAGGAGTGTGGAATTTTCAAGAGGAGGTTCTACTGCAAGACCAAACTCGGTGTTTTTAACCCGAGTTTGCTACGTTTAGGAGGATCTTTTTTATTCCGGGGAGTTTTTCTTCCTAAGGTTCAATCCTAAGGAAGAGCTCTGCCGAATAAATTCTTGTAAACGCCTTCTTCATAAGGCGAAACCCTGCTGAAATAAAATCGATCTTTTCATATCGAAATGTGTGTCATTAAATTAAAATAATAATATCATGTTTTCATACTTTATATGTATATACTTAATTTCATAAACTTAAAAATCTGTGTGCACCCTTAACCTAACCTTGGCCTCACCCCATATATAAATAAAATATGGATTCAGAAATAATAATAAAATAACATACTTAAATTAAAAATGACTTATAATTAATTAAAATTTACAAAATTATTTAAAATTGGCAAAAATTAGGAAATACCTGCAAAAATCAGCAAAAAAACAGAGATATCATTAAAAAATCATATTGAACCAAATAACCCAAATACCCTTCACATATTTAATTAATTAATAAAAATCATAAAAATCAGTAAAATTAATAAATAAATCAATAAAAATCAATAAAAAAATCAGTAAAAAACAGAGAACTAAATCTGAAAAACATATAAAATTCCCGAAATAATTAAAATGCCCTTAGAGCTTAATAAAATTACGAAAATACCCTCACTCATAATAAAAATCTGTAAAAATCGTATAAAATCCTTAAAAATACCGGAACCTATTTTATGACCAAAATACCCTCTATATAATAAAACTAATTAAAAAATCTCATAAAAGATAGACTCTAAGTCTAATAAACCCGATTTAAGTTAAAAAATAACTTCATAAATCCCATAAGGTTTTGAAACCACTAAAACTTATTTTCATACACTAATATAACCATAATACCCCTATAATTCCTAGATTGTATAATTACAAAAATACCCCTATGGGTTTAAAATACTTGGAATTAATCCAGATAACTTGGAATGAATCCAAATACCCTTGGAATCAATCCAAAACCATATAAAACTTATCTCAAACCTGGGTGAGGCCAAGGGCCTAACCTAAAATACATCTTCATATTCATATGCATGTGCTGCCTGTACTAGTAGTGTTGCATGTTAAAAGGGCATCATACGGACGATTAATCAAGGGTTGTCGAGCAGTTGCTCGACGTAATTAACACTGACCGAGGTCAATAGAGAGAGGTCATATACTCGAATCTTCGCCTGATTCGAAGTCCTGGATTCCCTGAGGGCTAATCCCAAGCTCTCATAATCCAATAAAATATAAAACCGACCTATATTTCTCTAGATAAACAAAAAAAAATGATATGGATTTTCCAAATAATCCGACAGGAGAGATGTTTAGGTCAGGTCCCGGAATAACTTTTCGAAAACAGATTTGGCACGCCCGGTAGGACCTCTCTTCCCCTTCATCTCTCCGTCCGGTGAGGCCCTCACCATAACTCTACTACTAACTTTGCCATGTCTTATGCAGGTGGTCGAGTCTTCTGCCTGATAGGAAGCAATGGCGGCAAGGGTCACATATGGCCCCCTCGCAGTGGCGACCCACGCTCAATGTGGGTATCTTACTACTCCGACCTGTTTCGGCGATTTCCCCGCAGTCGTGGGGTCACCATACTTCTTGGGAGTAATCCTAACGCCGGAACCAGCTCCAACACAAGAGAAGAAGTGCGCCTCCCGCGCAAAGGAGGCCAACAAGGGTGGGCGGCGACAAATAGTCTACACCACCAATACTATCAGCGCATCCCCCGAGTCCGTCCAGGACCGGGAAAACAATATTGGTTGGGGATATGCGCATCCGCCTAGATGGCGGGGAGCCGATCATTCCCAAAACTCGGCATGTCCCGACGATTCCGGTCCGTAATCGGTTTGGGATCTTGCCCAAGGTTTGCCAAGATGTGGCAACCTTTAAAAAGAAAAGAAGGACGCAAAAAGCCGTTGTTCATCGGCATGCGCCCGCTGCACCCCAATATGCTGGGGGCAATACCGTACCCCGAGTACGGGATAATACCATTCCCCAAAATGGGGGAAAATACAAGGAAGGGCATGCGCTCCGCCTCAAGAAAATGTGGGTGACCAAGAAAGAAGCCTGCGAAATACGCAAGGCTAGGGCCACCCTAGCAGAGCAACAACCTTCCAAGCCTGCAGAGCCGGTGAGGGAAATAGTCCATCCAGCAACTTGGCTTCATCCTAAACGGAGTCAAGGAAAGAAGAATGTCTACGAGGCGCAAGAACCTGCCCAAAAGTGGGTTTCTGTCTTCAAAAGACTCGGCGCCTTGGTACGAGTGCAGAGGAAGAAAAGGACCACACGGATGACAAATGATGGCATCCGGATATATACTTGCTATACTTCTAACACAAATCGGCAACCTTCTCAGTCTGAAGAGCCGAGCAATGTCGCTGGAATGACGCAAAGAGGTGGGCCAATTACCCGCCAAATGGAGCAAGCTATGCGCCTGTTGGGCCAGGGGGCAGAGCCACCTCAAACCAATGAAGGTGCGACTAATGCCCATGAGCCTGGAGTTGCGCAGCTGCCACGAGAACAACCACAGCCTCAGACTATTGAGGAGATCAGGCAGGAAAATCAACAATTAAAGGCCTTGCTATATGGCCTGATACAAAAAATAGAGGAGCAGCAAAGGGTGGCCCCCGCTCCTCCAGTTAGTCTACCTCCGCCTAGGGCTATTCCTGCACTAGCAGGACCTCCGGTTGTTGAGGTCAACTTCAGTCCTGAAGAGATCCAGGAAGACATGGCTGAGGAACCCAATTATAATGCTCAGCAATTATGTGCATCAGCAAAAGATGCGACAGCATCGCAAAAGCACTTGATCGAGCAAATCGTCGAAGCCAAGATGGCCGAATAAGACGAAGGAATAAGCACATTTGATTTATATAAAGTGCCATTTCCGGTTCGTCACATGTTCAAAAAGCTTCCAGCAGATCATAATAAGCGCCCTAAAGTCACAAGATATGATGGTGAGGGCTCAGCCCAAGAGCATATAGCCTATTATATGAGTGACCTGGGAGAGCTAGCAACGGAGGAGGCATACCTTTTAAGGTTCTTCTTGACTTCCCTCACCGGCACGGCATTCCAGTGGTATGCCAAGCTGAAGCCCAACTCTATAGGTAGCTGGGAAGAAATGCAAAAAAAAATTCCTTGATCGCTTCAAAGTATCGGAGCGGAAGGTCACTATTACTAAGTTAGTGACACTCAAACAAGGAAAGAATGAATCTGCTGTGGATTATATTAAGAAATGGCAGAATCTCAGCATGAGATGCGACAATCCTCCGGTCCATGAGGACGCAGTGAGATTGTGCAAAAGGGGTTTGAAACCCGAGATAAATGAGAAATTGATCGGAGCCAATGTCAGAAACTTCGATCAACTCAATAATATCGTGACGGAGATCGAAATGTTCTTCGCCGATTATCCCGCTACACTCCCAAATAAAGGGAAAGCCCCAAGGGAGCGAGGCGCTCCGGCTAAAGAAGTAAATACAGTTGACTTCTCTCCAGCTGTGGAAAAGAATGATGCCAGGGGAGGCCCCAGCACTCCAGTAGCTAATAAAAAAGGAGAAGGGAAGACGCCAGTCTCTTCTCTTGCCGAAAGGATGAAAAAGCCATACTCTTTTACCCGTGAGCATACAAGGAAATTGTTTGAAACATGTATGCGGGCAAAACTTCTGTCGCTCCCTGAGCCCAAAAAGCCGGCTGAGGCAGGCAGAGTTAATGAGCCAAATTATTGCCCATATCATCGCATGCTGGGGCATGTAATAGAAGACTGTTATGTCTGCAAAGATGAAATAGAAAAGCTTATCCGTGAAGGCGCTGTGGAGATGGGCAAGCATTTAATAAGCCCTCCTTAACCTCACCAAAGAAATAAGCAAACATTTGCTGTTAATGTCATTTATATGAGCGAGAGCTCATCTGGGTATCACCCTGAAGAAGAAGCAGTAAAGGCCTCTCTAGAGCGTGAGGCAACACCAATATATACTCCAGCAACTCCTCCCCCTGGGGACTCAGTTATGGCGGCACTGGAAGGAATCCAGACGAGCCTAACACGACTCTCATGTCAATAGGAGGAGCTCACCCAGATGATGGAGGGACTCTCCAGGCAATTTTCGGAAACTCTGTACATGGTCGGGTAGGATTGGCTGATCTAGGACAGGATCGGCCAATCTAAACGGCTCACTCCCCTTGATTGGCCTTGGGATAAGTTGCCCCAATCTGAACACCATGATCCCTCCCTTCCCCCTTTAAACATCTGCCCTGTCACCCCACCCCCTACCCCCCACTGACACTGCTACTGTCATCACCGCTACCCAGAATAAGAAGAAAAAGAGGAAGACGACAAAGACGATGATTCCTTCTCTTCTTCTCCTCCTCTGCCATAGCTATGCTGGATTAGGGTCAAGAATGTTGAAGGGAGTTAAATGTTGGTAAATTTATAGAGAAATCCTAAAACAATTCTCCATCAATATATAGACATATAAAAAATCATAAAATTAAAAATAAACATGAGTCTGGCCTGGATCATTGTAGATCAGGATCAACGATCCGAATCGGCCTAGGACCGACCAATTTGTGCTTGGTCCTTGGCCTGTTAGTTTTGAAATACATCAATGGACAACATTAAGTCCATACCTCTTTACTATAAACAGATGAGGTGAATAAACATTTACGTGATGGAGTCCTTTGATGAGTGTTTTTGCAGATGATATTGTTTAATAGATAAGCATACATACACTTTAAATGCTAATTTAGTACAGTGGGGAGCAACTTTGGAATCTATTTTTTTTTTAATAGTAGTAAGTCATAGTATATGAAATGTAGATTTAACAACATATGCATATATGAAGAAAATCTAATTGTGATTGATTGCCAAGTTATTCCTAAATGTAGTAAGTCTGATCTCTAGGATATGTTATCCAAAACAATGGAGAGATTCATGGGAATGTCACACATAGGGCCAACATGATAGTTGATGTGGAAAAGTGCATCTAGAATCATTTGTGATCATTGAGTTTCCTTAAAGCTGAAAGGCGTGTTCTGTAGAATTGCTATAAGACTTGCTCTATTGTATGTGACAAAAGACTGGATGGTGAGATCATATATAAAAAGCATGTGTGTGGTAGAGATGAGGATGTTGAGATGGACACATGTCTTAGAAGGATAAGATTCTGAATGAACATTCATATGGAGACTTGCATTTAGTTCCAATTGGCATTAACTTTATTGAAATGCTTTGGATATTTTTGATGTGCACCATCATCCAAGTTTAGCACTGCTTAGAAGGTGCAGTCAAATTCAAGTGGAGGATTGCAAAGGGACCCGGGATAAGATAAGGTGGTTTCATGTAGCAGGAAAATACATGACCTTCCTAGGTTTAACAACAAGCATAGCATATGATAGACTAACGAGGCATGATTTAGGGAGCCAACCTGAATAAATGGGATAGGCTATGATGATGATGTTAACAAATTAAACATTTCTACTCCTCTACAGTGATAACGTAATGGAGTTTAGTAGTGTGATAAGAAATTCCTAATCATGAAGTCTAAATCAAGCCCTACTATCATGTGATGGTTGTGACCAGTCAAGGATTAATGCATATAAAACAATGTTTGATGCTAAGATAATACTGCTGAAATCGCACAGCTGCAAGAAAAATAAGGATAATCAGACTAGATGTATAGGCAATATAGAAGATTCAAATAGAATGACAAAAACATTGTGGTCACCAGGGCAAAAGCAGGGCAGCCATATTTTTTGTTAACATCATTGTGGCTCGACAATGTGCAGTCTTCAACCAAAAGCCCGTGACCAAATATATACAGATAGAGAATAGGCCATTTGGCTTGAAGGTGCTTTTCAAAAATAAAAAGAAGTAAAGTCTCGTGCTACATGTTGTCACCTAGCCAAATATGGATGGGAGAGAAAGGGGGATGGCTAGGAATGGAAATAATACTCTTCATCCACGAAAAAGGCAGATATCATGTTTCGAGGATAGCAGGACATGGAAATACTATGTTTCATCCACAAAAAGGCACATAGACATGTTTTAAGGATCTCTGCTGACAATTATTTGGGTACTGACCTCACCAAATCCTACACTTCCATCATCCAGAGTTAATGATAAGACAAAGCCTTCTTTGTACAAGGGGTCGCCCTCACTGTTCTTAGGAGTTGACGTCATTGGAGCAGCAAGTTGGATTCTGTAGTAAAGAGAAAGGTCCATGTTTATTCTTTCCTAAATCCACTGTCACAAATATACTCAAGTATGATTGCAATATGCAACTGAAAAACACTGTTTTGATGCTACTCTGGGAAACCACCTGTACAATGAATACTCCATTTTACATATCTTGCAAATAGGTATGCTATCAGATGCAAGATCTTGAATCTCCAAGATGATGCTTAGTGCTAGATCTGCTACTTCACTAGAAGATTGTTTCAAGATGCTGAAAAAAAACGATACGAGGCATTAACTCAACCAAGAAACAAAGCAATAAGAAATTCCTATAATAATATGAATGGGACAAACCTGTGATAATTGGAATTACTCTTGATGCAGCTTTCAACCTCTATAATGCAGTCCATTGGTGATTGTTGACATTCTGACAAAGCATGCTGCAACTCTATCTTTGTCCGTGCTTGAAGATGCCTTACACTGCAACAATTCACAAATTGAGAGGGAGAGTGGTCATGCCATTTACTTAAATTAATTAGGTAATACAAAAAAAATCTGAAGATGATGGATGAAGTTATGGTTGCAGTTATGGAAGAAGGGGAGTGCTACATCAAGGGTCAACATTAAGTCCTTATCTTTACTTTAGTTATGGATGAAGTTACTAAATACTTACATGATGACATCCCTTGGTGTATATTATTTGCAAATGATATTGTTCTAATTGATAAGGATATTAAGAATTTGAATGATAAATTAGAACAATAGAGGTATGCTTTGGAATCCAAAGGCTTTACCATTAGTCGAATTAAGACAAAATACATGAAATGTTATTTCAGTAATAGAAATGTTGATCAAGTAGATTTAGTCACTATCGAATGTCAAGTATTTCCTAAAAGTAGCAACTTTCGATATTTAGGATCTATTATTCAAGATAATGGAGAGATCTAAGAAGATGTCACTCATAGAGTCAAGGCAAGTTGGTAGAAGTGGAAAACAACATCTGGAGTCCTTTGTAATCAGCTGGTCTCCTTAAAATTCAAAGGTAAGTATTATAGGACAGCTGTGAGACCTGCTATGTTATATGGCTCTGAGTGTTGGGCTGCGAGAAAGAATCATGTGTAAAAATTATGTATTCCTGAGATAAGGATGTTAAGGTGGATGTGCGGTAAGACTTGAAGAAAATATAAAATTAAGAATGAATATATTCGTAAGGATTTAAGTGTAGCTCCTATTGACATTAAGCTTAGGGAGAATAGACTGTGGTGGTTTAGTCATGTACACCATCGTCCAAGTTTAACACCAGTTAAGAGGTGTGATAGAATTAAAGTGGAGGTGGGTAGAAGACATCGAGGAAGACTTAAGATGAGATGGTTAGATGTATTTAAAAAGGACATGACATTGTTACGTGTTACCTTAAGTTTGGCATTTCATAGATTAAGATGGTGGGTCATGATTCATGTAACTAACCCCAAATGGATGGGATAAGGCTTTGATAATGATGATGATGAAAAAAATTCTGAAGATCAGATTTATTAAACTAAAAAAGCGTACAAAATTCCTTCATTGACTCTATCTAGATTAATTAGGTAATATATAAAAATTCTAAAGATCAGATTTATTAAACCATGAAATGACAAAATTCCCCATTGATTGTACCTTATGGGCATTATACTGTACTAAAGCAAGAACAACAACATGTTTGTTTACCATAGTAACGACCAAATCTTGCTAACAGGATAAAATGCATAAACATTTTTTTTCTGGGAAATAGTGGGTCTCATAGACCACAAATAACAAGGGGTACAAAAGTACAATTATAGTAACAATTTGCCATAAATGATAAATGTGCAAATTCAGAAGGACGGGGGGTGGGTTTCCCACCCATTCATCGATTCCTCAGTGTTGCCAAGATCTATGAACAACCAAATGATGGAATCCTAAGTCCAGGTCCCTCACAGGACCAGCAATCCACTCTGACAATATCTGCTAAGAGCCCAAAATACAAGAAGTTCTTTTTACCTGTAGCCCTAGAGAATAGCAAACATAATAAGCTATAAGAGTTTCCATCTTCTTGGAGATGCCATTGCTGCCTCATCATTGAAGTAGGCCATCCCTATAAACTCTTGTTGGAAGTTTGGAACCACTGCCCTGAGCCAAGACGCACAATCTACACCTCCTTTGCAGCCTTTTAGCCGATTAACTTTGATTTCCTTCTCCCTCTTACAAACATATAAAAGGACTGAATGCCGGAGAAAAGCTGTCGGTCTTGGGGACTGAATGCATGAGGAAAAGCTTCCAATCTATCACAAGTTGGAAACCTTATCTTCACCACCTTCAAAATGGAACTGTCCAGTTTCATACAGGTTGTGTGCACCAGATTGTGTGAAGAAGAGCGTTTAAGTTCCCGCATGAACCAAAAAAAAAAGGGATGGGGGAGTATAGATGTGGTTCTCTACAGCTGATGCCTCTGTTAAGCGTGTGTCCATACTGACATTTGACATCAAGATGAAGACTACAAGATATCCTCTCCGGTATGAATGACAACAGAATCAAATAGAAAGCAAGATAACAAGGAAATTCCAAAACATTGACTAGAAATGGAAGGCAAGAACCTCTCCCAAGGAGAATTGTGTGAGACAACAAGTACTGCCTTCATTATCTAGATTATTGCCAAGAATAAGAATATCTGACTATCTTTATACCTTCTCATTCTTGCTGCCAACAGCTTATGAGTGACACATGCTGACCCCTCTAAAGCAAAGTTTCCTTGGATAAGGATTTGCCCAGCCAATGGCAAATCACAGTCTGGATCCTCCTTAACAAAAGCAATAACCTTTGCCAGTAGTGGTTAAACATGAGAAGGGACAAAGAATACTGGCATTTTCCATTTGATAAAATTTGCCATGTTTGTAATATTTATTTGCCTATAGCACACCAAACAAATATGAATGTGGTTTGGCAACTTGGTGCAACCTGGTACAATTCATATGAGTTGTAGTGGTTTTGGGGGTTTATGAGACGTGGATGCATCCAACGTGGTCTCACAGAGTCAGCCAGGGCACTTACAAAACGAAGTGACTCGAGTAGTTTCAAACTTAGTAATTCAAACTTCATGTGGAACATTGTTTTTTTCCTTGGAAATGGTCGAGGGGGGAAGCTTCAAATGATGAGGATGGGTTCCCAATGACCCTTGAACTTCCAACATTATCTGGATGAAGAGACGGTCATTTAAGTGTTAATTCGAATTCCCTTATGATAACAATTCCAATTTGAAAGTGTCCTTGAAGAATGATGAACCTTCTACTCTTTCAGCTACAAATATTTGATCCCCCCCCTCAGAATTAAAAAAGAATTCAAATACCATCCATTTCAAATGTGCCCAGTTCTCACTTTGAAAGATAGTTCTTTTTCTTGCTACAATTATATATATTAAAAAAAAAACTTAAGAAAAGATATGGCAGTGGAGTGTGGCACTTCACAGCACATTTGTTGCAGCTGACTAGGAGATAAATCAGAAGCTGTTGAGCTTTCATCTCAATATCACCTGCTATAATGACTTCCGTCAAGCCCTTATTTGTAACTGAAATCAATGAATCTTATCTACCATGTATTGCATCATTCACACAGTTGGAAGGAGATGTATGTATTGTATACAATATCGTAGTAGAGAGATTATAAATAGTATCCTACTCAGATTAGGATTACTAATACTAGTTCCACGTGGATAAATTTGTGTCTTATTCTTATATCAGTATGGAGCAGTCGTATTCCCACATGCATTTGGAATCGGACTAATATCCTGTTGTTCAATAAAGATGCGCCATGTCACTTAACATGTACAATGAGAGAAATAGCAAACACATATGCAAGTAACGCAACAGAGGAGTCAGTATACCAATTTTGACAGGCCTTTGTTTGTTGCCCATCAGTAATCAGTTGACTCATTTTCAGCTACATCAGCCATATGCTGTCCATGTATTGCCTGATTAATTTTTTCTATGTTTGGTTGTACTTTTCATAGGTCATATGACAAAATTTCTCATGCATGAGCTATTTGCAGATAGATACAGTAACTCAAAGGAACACATGTAGTTAAATATATATATATCTTCTAATAATATAAAAAGGTCATTACCTGTGTGCTTCGCAGAGCTTGCCAATTGAAATATCATGTGAAATATAAAAGTACTTGTCTAAGGTACCAGAGTCTGTCCTCTCTGCAATAGGAAGGAGACTGAAAATTGCACCGCCATGGTTGTTTATCACAAGAATTGTTATAGGCTTCCTCTGGATCCTCCACAGAACAAAGGGGGTGTCTTAGAAGGGAAGTACAAAGATATAATGTATGAATGCATTCTTCAAGAACTTCCAGCCAAGGACTGACACTAGCAATCATTCTTCAAGAACTTCCAGACAAGGAATGACAATAACAATACACCCATAAATTTACGTATCATACATTCTCCTTTCTGAGGTGTGTATGAAAATACTCTTACGACTCATAAAAGCAAACCCATTAAAAAAAGTCTATCCTGAGATGACCAGGTCTAGTGCAAATATTCCAATTTTGAATAGTACAAATGCACATAAAATCGTAGAACAGAATACATAAAAACTATGCATGCAACACATTTGTTAAGACTGTTAGTTAATCAAAGACCTAACATAGACCATAGAAGTACTCCTAGGATTTCCACTTATATTTTGGGCAGCGTGGCTCATGACATGCATTTCAGTGACTGATGGAAATGATGGGACAGATCATTTGATGTCTCCCAAACCACTATACATATAGCTAGATACCTTGCCTTTATGAATGAAAATAATTCATTTTATACTTGCCCAGTGATCATGCCAGAGTCCATGCAGTTGTCTGAAGGACAGGAGCCAATCAGTGAATCATTCTAACAAAGCTCACTTTTAATCAACAGCCGTTATGATGGTAGAAGCTAAACCAAAGTAACCATTCATGAAAGATGTACTAACACACATAATGATGTATACTATCAAGCAATCTACTTGGAGGCATATGGCTCTGCATCCGAATCAAGGATTTTGTGTCTTCCAGTGAGCCGCCTGCCTGATTTCAACCTCCACAAGGAGATGTCAATTGCCAAGTAGCTGCGAAGATAACCTTGAATGGGAGATGGTCTACAAAATTCCCATTAAAATAATAATTGGCATGTAGAAAACTATCTTCTTGGTCAGTACTCCATGCTCAAGGGAGCAACCTTAAGGATTCCCCTCTAGGAAAGGGCCTATAATAGTAGAAGAAGAGGCAAATTTGATGTGAAGAAAGAGACAGGCCTGAAAGCACAGAACGTAACTTAGTATTGATGGAAGTTAGGACAACTTATAATCAATTGCTACAGGAAATTGCAATATCTGGCTTCACCACCTTTGGGCAAAATCACGAGACTGTTGATACTATGAAACCTACCATCTGAATGTTGTCAAAGGCTTTCTCTATACTTTCAAAGGCTGTTTCACATGCAATAGGATTTCTAATGTTCCCTTGTGAATCAAGACTGAATTAACTAAAAGGAGCAAGGCATAAACAGCATATTGAGCCATTGAGGTATACCATCTGCTTGTTAAAGCCAGGAATAAACTGGATTTTGGAACTAGATTATTGTTCTCTGGGTCTGTTTGTTATGTCCAGAAAGTGGCCAACTATTTGGAGCTTAGCTATGTCACAAATTCCTTAATGGAAGTACCCTAGTAAATCCATACTGGATCAAGTTATTTGGACTTTTTAATGGATCAGGTAAATGGAATCTCATAGAATATATTAATGGGTCTAATGTTGGAAGGTTTTATGAGTGGTTTAATTGCTTTCTTGAAAAGTTTAGAAAGTAGTCAGGTTGTTAGTAGCAGCATTTGTCTCCTTGCTTTTAACTTTTTCCCTTTGTATTTGCTGCATTTTAGTGACTTTACATAACATTTTTGTCAGCCTCTTAGTATAGGGCAAAGTTGTCATTTGTAAAGTTTTGTTTAAACCTAATAATAAAAGGAGAATAAAAGAACCTGCTTCTAGTAGTGTAGCGGGTACTGTAGCACGTGAACAGTGTGACGCGGGACGACTACCGAAACGGGTCCGAACTAGTGTCACGATCCGAGATCAGCAAATGTAGTGTACGGGTACGGCAAACACTCATCGAAAATCCATCTTTTCATGAAGATAACTACGCAATGTAAGCCGCACGCAACTCGAGTATCGTCCGCTCACAGTGATAAAATAACATGATCGATGGCAGTGAGAACCACCAACGCTAGGGCAACGTCAACGCATGCAATATTTTCAAATGGTGACTTCGGGAGGGATCACTCACAAACCGGCAGCAAATATCAAATATATATAGCTAAGGATCCTAACTCACTGGCACGGGAACATTCATGTTCATATAATAAACGAGCAAGTCAAAAAAAAGGACAAGGACCACTCCGAACTAACCGGCCCACTGTCAAGTGGGGTTCCGAATGTGTACGACGTAAATCGGCGAGCTCGTCAGCATCCTCATAACATGTCACGGTTCTGGACGCTAGGGGAGTTGATCGCCTGAGTTGCTCTTGGGCTCACATAGACCTCACCCGCAGATCGGGTTCGGGTCGCGGGCTGCAGGGAAGGGAGCCGTTGCGGACAACCCCGTGTGATGGCCGTCAGGCCCGGGTGCAGCAACCGGCGGCGGCTGGTCCGGTTCCGGCGTGCGGCAGAGAGAGAACCCGCTGGGATACTTGGCGACTGGAGCCTGCGGACGGCGTGAACAGGGGAAGGAAGAGAGCCCGCGAGGGTGGGCGTGGAGATGTTGGCAGGCCACGTCCTATTCTGGAAACAGCCAAGGCTGGCGGGAGGGTTCTTCCAGGGCCTGACGTGCGGCAGGGAGGGACTGCGGTGCTCGCGGGAATCGGAGGCCGGCGGTGAGGGTCCGCTGAGCTGCTGAACCGTGGGGAGGGGAGCTCGCGGGGGCGGGATCTCCGGAACCTGCGTGTGTTGGCCGAGCCGCAGGGGAGGATTCCCCGGGGCCTGACGTGCGGTGAAGCCGGCGGTGGGGGAGGAAACTCGCGGGAAGAGGAGCCTCCGTGACCTGCGTGCGACGGCGGAGCCGCAGGGGGGGTGGTCCACCGGGGCCTGCGAGCGGTGGAAGCCAGCGGAAGGGGGAGGAAGCTCGCGGGAAGAGGGGCCTCCGCGGCCTGCGTGCGACGGCGGAGCCGCAGGGAAGGTCCTCCGGGGCCTGCGAGTGACGGCGGAGCCGCAGGGGATGGTCCTCCGGGACCTGCGAGCGGTGGAAGCCGGCGGAAGGGCCCCGGGTAGGCTCCGTCAGGGCTACGGGGAAGGTGTGGGAGCCGTGCGGTTGGCTTCCAATGGGCGGCTCCTCGCAGGGATAGCCGGCGGCAGCGCAGAGAGGGAGAGAAGGAATGCTGACGTGGTGGGGAAATCACGCCGAGAGGGAGAGGGAGAGGGAGGGAGGAGGAGGAAGACGAGGGGGAGGGAGAAGAAGCACAGAGAAACCGATGGCCAATCGCACATGCACGAGGCGGCGGCTGCAAATTTTCTATTCAAATTCTTCAATGCCCTCCAAAAGAGGCTACAGTGCCTTAAATAGAATAAAAAAATCCTAATAGCCACCTAATGAAGCAAATGACGTAATTAGCCCTAACACAATGCAGAAAATGCTAAATAAATAAAAAAGGAGATAACTGGGCCTCATAATGGGCCTTACATCAGTCCTAACTGCTCCTCAATACAATAAACTCATGCCAACACTAGGGAGACCCATCGTCGAGCCACAGAGATGCTGGGTAGGCTGCAGTCGTCCTCCTCCGACGGTACACGCGAGTCGGGTCGAACCGGGTCCATGCGTAGGTGTCCTCACCAATTCTCCCCGGCTGGGAAGAACTCGACCCTGTCGAGTATGGGTCTCGCCCACTCTGATATCGCTCCAGAAGGTCCGGGTTGATCTGCTGCAGCTCCTCGCGTGTGATCCACGTGTCGTCTGTAGACGGCCGTCCTCTCCAGTGGACCAGATAGCGCTGATAGGCCCCATCCCTAAAAGTAACAACCTGCTCGTCCAGTATATGATCAATCTGCTCTCTCCGTGCTGGTAAGGAGGCTGGAAGTGGACACTCTGGGGTGGGGTCACTCGCAAGGGGGGTAGAAGGCTCAAACGGATCACTGGGTATCACTGCCGGGTCCCGATAAGCCACCAGATCTGAGATATTGAATGTGTTGCTGATGCCATAGTCGGATGGTAGATCCACCACATACGCGTTCGGTCCAATCCGTTTTATCACCCTGAAGGGGCCGGCTCCCCGAGCTTGCAGCTTCTTGACGGTTCCGGAAGGAAACCGCTTAGGTCGAACTCTGATCATCACGTAATCTCCCTCATGAAACTCCTGGGGTCGTCTATGTGCATCTGCCAGTTGCTTGTAACGCTCATTGCTGATCTCAATGTGACGACGGATATCCTCATACAGACTCCTAATATGATCAGCCAGGGACTGTGCAGACTCGGACGTACGGGACTGGATGGGTAAAGGAACAAGGTCAACAGGTCCCCTAGGCCTATAACCGGTAACAATCTCAAATGGACACATGCCTGTAGACCTATTGACCGAACTATTATATGCAAACTCAGCCTGCCATAGCATCTGATCCCACCCTCGCGTACGCTCACCCACAAGACACCGCAGCAAGTCACCCAGACTCCGATTGACGACCTCGGTCTGTCCATCGGTCTGAGGATGATAGGCGATGGAGAATTTCAGCTTGGTGCCCATCAAGTGCCAAAGGGTCTTCCAAAAATAGCTGACAAATCGAACATCCCTATCCGAGACGATGGTCTTGGGCAGCCCATGCAGACGAACAACACTCTCATGGAATAACTGGGCCACTCGAGACGCATCTGATGTCTTCGAACAGAGGATAAAGTGTGCCATTTTGGAAAACCGATCGACAACGACCATGATAGAATCGTGCTTACGAATTGTTCGAGGCAGGCCCAAGACAAAATCCATACTAATGTCCTGCCACGGACAATCCGGCACGGGAAGAGGGGTGTATAGACCAGTATTCTGTTTCTTCTGCTTTGCCGTAGCGCATGTGCGGCACTGAGCAACAATGCGAGCAACGTCGCGCTTCAGGCTCGGCCAGAAGAATCTGTACTCAACAAGCTCAATAGTCTTATTCTGGCCAAAGTGACCGGCTAGACCCCCAGCATGAACCTCCCACATCAAGAAATTGCGGACCGAAGTTCGGGGAATGCACAACCTGGATCCACGAAACAGATAGCCCTCCTGGAGGACGTACTCACTGTGCTCTCTAGAGGGCCCGGACTGCAGGGCCGAGTGGATCAGACCAAAGTCGGGACAAGTAGGGTACTCGTCCCGCAACCTCTCAAATCCCGTGACTTCCATACTAACGACTGATAGAAGGGAAGATCGCCTGCTCAGTGCGTCAGCCACGCGGTTCTCCACACCCGCCTTGTGAGTCAGGACGAATGTATAAGCTTGAAGAAATTCAACCCATCGACTGTGTCTCGAGTTTAGCTTCTTCTGGGCATGGAGAAACCGGAGCGCCTCATGGTCAGAGTATAATACGAAATCCTGCGGTAGCAGATAGTGTCTCCAATACCTCAAAGCCTGCACTACCGCATAGAACTCCTTGTCATAGGTGTACTTCAGCTTAGCATCATTCAATTTCTCGCTGAAGTATGCTATGGGATGGCCCTCCTGGCTCAAAACCCCACCTATGCCGACACCAGAAGCGTCGCAAGAGACCTCAAACACCCTCGAAAAATCAGGCAAACGAAGGACAGGTGCTTGGGTCATGCGCTCCTTGATGTCACGAAAGGCTGAAGCAGCAGCCTTCGTCCACAGAAAGGCTCCCTTCCGAATGCAATCAGTGATCGGAGCCGTGATGGAGCTGAATCCGCGAATAAATCGGCGGTAGAACGTCGCTAAGCCGTGAAAACTCCGCGCATCATGGATAGACTGCGGCTCAGGCCATTCTACCACCGCTCTGATCTTTTCGGGATCAGCGGAGACGCCCTCAGAAAACACGATGAACCCTAAGAAGATCACTTGATCTGTCATAAATGCGCACTTCTTAAGGTTCTCATACAAGCTCTCTCGACGAAGAGTAATGCACACCTGCCGAAGGTGCTCCACGTGGTCCTCCCTAGAACGGCTATAGATAAGTATATCATCAAAGTATACGACCAAAAATGTGCCAATGAACGGTCGTAATACCTGAGTCATGAGCCGCATGAAGGTACTAGGGGCGTTGGACAAGCCAAAGGGCATGACCAACCACTCATAAAGTCCATCCTTCGTCTTGAAAGCTGTCTTCCACTCATCCCCAGGTCTAATCCGAACCTGGTGATAGCCACTCTTCAGATCGATCTTGGAAAATACAGTGGCTCCCGCCATCATATCAAGCATGTCGTCGAGGCGGGGAATGGGAAGACGGTATCTCACCGTGATGCGGTTGATCGCGCGACTATCCACGCACATTCTTCAAGTGCCATCTTTCTTTGGAGCAAGATTGCGGGGACGGCGTAGGGACTCATGCTCTCGCGAATGGAGCCCCTCGCCAGGAGTTCCTCAATTTGCCTCTGGAGCTCAGAATGCTCCTTAGGATTCATGCGATAGTGTGGCAGGTTGGGTAGGGTGGCTCCCGGAATCAGGTCGATGGCGTGCTGGATGTCACGCATAGGAGGAAGACCTTCCGGAAGATCCTTAGGAAAGATATCCTGAAACTCCTGGAGAAGAGAGGTGACCTCGGTAGGGTGCTCACTCGGGGTCTCGGCAGTAACCTCTCTAACCGCTAAAAGAAACACATGATCACTCTCAGTCAAATCATACTCAAGCTCCCTGGCAGAGATAAGCTGTAAAGCTACAGTAGATGGTGTGCCAAGGAGGGAAGGCTCGCGAGTGCTGGTAATGTCCGATCTGGTCGGACGGGAACTGGAACATGTGCTCGCCAGAGCCGTGCTGAGAGTGGTAGCTGAGCTAACAGGCGTGGTGCTAGAAGGGGTAGCACCACCTGAAGGAGGTGAAGGGGTACTCGGGGATGCTGAAGAACTCCCCTGAGAAGTACCCTGCTGAGAGGACGCCCTAGGTCGGGAGGGCTGCAAAGTGATGAGCAGGTCGCCGTATTGGAATATGCAAGTGTTGGACCGGCCCTCCAGGGTCGCGTCCATATCATACAACCACGGCTTGCCAAGAATAAGACTCCCGACCTCCATAGGAAGAATATCACACCAGATCTCGTCCTCATATGGTGGGAAGTGAATGGGAACAAGGCACCTCGTCTGGATGGGAATGGAAGTAGAATCCACCCAAGAAACTCTGTAAGGACGAGGGTGACCAACAACAGCCAACCCAAGGCGTGCGACGGCATTAGTGGAGATTGCGTTGATGCAACTACCACTATCAATGATCACCTTGCACACCTTGTCATCAACACGGTAGTAGGTGTGAAAGATAGTAGTGCGGCGCCAATCATCACACACCCTCGGCTGGGTCAGGATGCATCTAACCACGCCAATCCTATCCTCACTAGGACGCTCCTCATTATCACCATCCTACAGAAACTGAGCCTGGATGCAACCCACGATCTCACCCTCAGAGTGGAAATCATCCGCCATCTCATCTCCAGCCTCATAGCTCACAGGCTGCAATGCGGGCTGGTACTCCTCTGGGTCCACCTCTCCCATAACCATGGCCCTAGTCGGACACTGAGACTTGAAATGTCCAAATCCCTGACAATTGTAACACCGAATACGGGATCCGCCCTCCTGGGAGGACTCTCCTCTAATCGGGGCCTTCCCCTTATCCTCCCGTCTAGGTGGCGGGGTTCCCACAGGGGGCCGGTAAGGCGGGCACTGGGTCTCTCTGGGGAAAACGAGGGCGAGAGGGGGGGTCTTGACGACTGGGGTCAGCAGGCCTGAAGGCCGGAGCTCTCTGTGGCACCCCCGGGGTGGCGCGCTGATCGATGGGACGCTGGTAGGGCGGCCGAGTACGTGGGGGTGAATCCACCTCAAGCTCAAACTACTCCATCTCTCTCGCGACCTGATAGGCATGCTCGATGGTCGTCACATGCTGACGGAACAGTTCCTGCTGATACACACGACGTAGACCCTTTCGAAAGCGGGAAAGAGTCAACGCGCTCTCCTCTCGAGCCCCACATCTCATCAGGTACTCATCAAACTCGGCAATGTACTCAGAAACAGTGCAAGTCCCCTGCGAGATGCTCTGCCACCTATCAATGAGGTGGTGGCGGTAAGTCGGGGGAAGGTATTTCTCTCTCAGCTTAACCTTCATGTCTTCCCACGACTCAATGGGATAATGCCGACGCTGCTCAAGAAGGTCCTCGACATTCGACCAATAGGTTTGTGCCTGGCCTGTCAGCTTCATCATGGCGAACCGAGCTCGCCGAGCGTCGACCAATAGGTCTGTGCCTGGCCTGTCAGCTTCATCATGGCGAACCGAGCTCGCCGAGCGTCAGTCATACCCATCCAATCGAAGTAGCGGTTCATGCTGGCCTCCCAATCAAGATAGACCTTCGGGTCAAAGGACCCGTCAAAAGTGGGTGCATCCGCACGAGCGGCCCGACGGTCATCCAGGTCCCTCGGGACGTGATGGGGCCTCCGCTCCTCCTCAAAATCATCCCGATCGTCCAGATCATCCCGATCCCTCGGACGTCGATGGCGTCTAGGCGCCTCACCAAACTCAGGCGGAACCCTTCGGGCGTACCGATCATACCGATCACCTCGATCATATCGCTCAGCTTGGTCAGCTCGATCGCGACGGTCGTGTCGATCCTCTCGATCGGGTCGATCGAATCGCACGTCCTGACCGCGTCGCTCTAACCGATCATCACGGTCACGAAGATCCCAGTGATCATAACGATCAATCACATCCACCTGACGCCTCGCGCGTCTCTGATCGGCGCCCTCAAACCTCTCACGCTGCCTATGATGCCTCAACTGTCTACGCGCAGCAACCTGGTCTATCAACTCCTCACGCAGATCATAATCAACCCCGTCATCGGCAAGACGCCGATCGTCAACAGGATCAGCCCTCGGAAGGGCCTCATCATGAGGAACATGGACGGCCGGAACAGGATGTCCCGGGTGACGGGGAACTGGGGCATGGGCAAGGACCCCTGGAGCACCCCTGTGACCTGCTAGGTCCTGAATCGTACGCTCCGAATCATCAACTCGGTTCTCACCAGAGCGGTTCGAACCTCCCCCGTTCGCCTGGCGCTGGTCCCACAAATCCATGCGCTGCACGAGCCGACTAACTGTCGCGGCTAAATCCGAAACATCCGGGGACCCCGCCTGCGAACCTGACGCAGGTGCAAACATGTGGAAAATCGCACTGCTACGGGTGGGCATGCAAGGCAGACAGAGTGACAACGTGCATCAACTGACACCTAAACGACTAACATGCATAATATGGATCAACTAAACACAATGATATACTAACTAGATGGAGACACGCTAAAACTAACAAGATGAATAAGATAAATAGATGAAAATGCAACAAAGACGCCCTAGCCACAACCTACGGCTCTGATACCAAAACTGACGCGGGACGACTACCGAAACGGGTCCGAACTAGTGTCACGATCCGAGATCAGCAAATGTAGTGTACGGGTACGGCAAACACTCATCGAAAATCCATCTTTTCATGAAGATAACTACGCAATGTAAGCCGCACGCAACTCGAGTATCGTCCGCTCACAGTGATAAAATAACAGGATCGATGGCAGTGAGAACCACCAACGCTAGGGCAACGTCAACGCATGCAATATTTTCAAATGGTGACTTCGGGAGGGATCACTCACAAACCGGCAGCAAATATCAAATATATATAGCTAAGGATCCTAACTCACTGGCACGGGAACATTCATGTTCATATAATAAACGAGCAAGTCAAAAAAAAGGACAAGGACCACTCCGAACTAACCGGCCCACTGTCAAGTAGGGTTCCGAATGTGTACGACGTAAATCGGCGAGCTCGTCAGCATCCTCATAACATGTCACGGTTCTGGACGCTAGGGGAGTTGATCGCCTGAGTTGCTCTTGGGCTCACATAGACCTCACCCGCAGATCGGGTTCGGGTCGCGGGCTGCAGGGAAGGGAGCCGTTGCGGACAGCCCCGTGTGATGGCCGTCAGGCCCGGGTGCAGCAACCGGCGGCGGCTGGTCTGGTTCCGGCGTGCGGCAGAGAGAGAACCCGCCGGGATACTTGGCGACTGGAGCCTGCGGACGGCGTGAACAGGGGAAGGAAGAGAGCCCGGAGGGTGGGCGTGGAGATGTTGGCAGGCCACGTCCTGTTCTGGAAACAGCCAAGGCTGGCGGGAGGGTTCTTCCAGGGCCTGGCGTGCGGCGGGGAGGGACTGCGGTGCTCGCGGGAATCGGAGGGCGGCGGTGAGGGTCCGCTGAGCTGCTGAACCGTGGGGAGGGGAGCTCGCGGGGGCGGGATCTCTGGAACCTGCGTGTGTTGGCCGAGCCGCAGGGGAGGATTCCCCGGGGCCTGACGTGCGGTGAAGCCGACGGTGGGGGAGGAAACTCGCGGGAAGAGGAGCCTCCGTGACCTGCGTGCGACGGCGGAGCCGCAGGGGGGGTGGTCCACCGGGGCCTGCGAGCGGTGGAAGCCAGCGGAAGGGGGAGGAAGCTCGCGGGAAGAGGGGCCTCCGCGGCCTGCGTGCGACGGCGGAGCCGCAGGGAAGGTCCTCCGGGGCCTGCGAGCGACGGCGGAGCCGCAGGGGATGGTCCTCCGGGACCTGCGAGCGGTGGAAGCCGGCGGAAGGGCCCCGGGTAGGCTCCGTCAGGGCTACGGGGAAGGTGTGGGAGCCGTGCGGTTGGCTTCCAGTGGGCGGCTCCTCGCAGGGATAGCCGGCGGCAGCGCAGAGAGGGAGAGAAGGAATGCTGACGTGGTGGGGAAATCACGCCGAGAGGGAGAGGGAGGGAGGAGGAGGAAGACGAGGGGGAGGGAGAAGAAGCATAGAGAAACCGATGGCCAATCGCACATGCACGAGGCGGCGGCTGCAAATTTTCTATTCAAATTCTTCAATGCCCTCCAAAAGAGGCTACAGTGCCTTAAATAGAATAAAAAAATCCTAATAGCCACCTAATGAAGCAAATGACGTAATTAGCCCTAACACAATGCAGAAAATGCTAAATAAATAAAAAAGGAGATAACTGGGCCTCATAATGGGCCTTACATCAGTCCTAACTACTCCTCAATACAATAAACTCATGCCAACACTAGGGAGACCCATCGTCGAGCCACAGAGATGCTGGGTAGGCTGCAGTCGTCCTCCTCCGACGGTACACGCGAGTCGAGTCGAACCGGGTCCATGCGCGGGTGTCCTCACCACAGTGGCTCTGTTCCCTTGTCTATTTTCCTCCCCATATTTTTCTTTTTGCTCTCTTTCTTGTGATTCTTAATTCTTTAAAAAACAACATGGTAGATGGTACCATAGCGATCTTGGCAAAGAAAAAAAGAGAAGTTGTGCTAGCTGATGGAGATGGCAGAAAGAAAGTCCGGCCTCTGCCTAGGGTTTAGTTGAGCCTTAATGAAGCGATCAAAGGCTGATATTAGGAGGTGCACAAGATCTTGGAGTCTGAGGTTTGTGTAGTGGCAATCATAAATGAGAGGGCATTTTGGTCTTTTTATATTTTCCTTGTAAGTATTTTGAGGGTAGCTAGTGTCTTTTCTTATTTCTCTGTTTAGCCCCTATTATGAGGGGTGCTTTTGTCCTTGTAATATTATAAACTTGCTGCCATAATGAATAAAAGGGAGAGAGAGAGATATGCGGACAGCAGTGCTTATGCATGTGGCTGCACACATGATGCGGGACGAAGGGGAAGAGGGGGGGAATGGGAGAGGGATCCTGCCGGCCTTACACCGGCAGGGAGAGATTCTCCGGTGTCGCACTGGGGAGAGGAAGGGGCCTGGCGTCACACCAGTTAGGATACCTCAACGTCGCACCGAGGAAGAGGGATAGGACCTCCGTCACAGAGGCAACAATCGAACAAACATGTAATTTTTTTTTTCTTCAACCAAATCTTCTTCCTTTATTTCTGGAACAAGATACATATATAGATGGTAACTCCTGACCCTAGAGATTCCATCTGACTCTAGGACTTCCCTTATAACTCCTAGAAAATAAAAAGACATAATGGGCCATAAGTTGGCCTAATAAAAGCAAAAGGGAATGGGAGAGGGCCATTTGCTTTGTATCCTGCATCAACACATGGCTGCCTCCCCCTCCTCCTCATGTTCTCTTCTTCTTTCATTGTCTTCTAGGATTTTTTTTGACTCCGGATCTTCAATATGGTACTAGAACCCATGGTTACCAACCGGGCCACGGACCCCGTATTTGTAGTCTACGTGACAGAACCTAAAATCGGCCTACACGTGATGGGGCGTGTTAGAATAGTCATGCCTACTCTACTTATTGCCTTAAAGTTTTGAGTTGGATGGCCCAATAACTTCAATATGGAGAGTGATCCTAAAGGAAAGAGGACTAGTCATCAAAACCACGTTCTCTTCTTTCTTCCTGCTATAGTACCGTGCTACAGTATCACGCTACAGTACTGTGCTACAGTACTCTTCTCTTCTCTGTGTAATCACCCCGCGGTGATTCCTCTTGCTCGGTCTTCTCTCTAGAGGGGTGCAGTGGTTCATGCCTCTGGAAACACTGTCTTTAGTGTGGCCCTGTCTCGTAGTGTTCGGAAGTCTCCGACACTTTTGTGCAAGCCGTATTATATCTCTGCAAATCATTTTCTCTGCAATCATCGTGATTGACATATTGCATCACCACAATGTCTACCGTCTCGGATCCGACTTCAACGCCGGTGACCTCTGAAGGTCTGGTTTCTCTAGTGATATCCTCTCTTCATCCTGAGAAACATGATCATCATTCTCTTTAGATGACCACGGTCAAGTTGAGCTCTTCAAATTATTGTTTCTGGGCAATCTCTGCTCATATTTTCTTTGGCGACAAAGGGAAGCTAGGGTTTATTGATGGCTTTGCTGCTGCTCCTCTTGTTATAGATCCCAAGCGAGCCTCTTGGGATGTGGATAACAGCCTTGTCATGGGTTGGATCATTAACTCTGTTAGCCCCGATACCCCGCATTTGATTATGTATGCATCTACAACAGTTTAGATGTGGTCCTTGCTAGAGAAATTGTATGAACAACAAAGTAACATCGCCCCGACTTATCAGTTAACAGGTGAGATTCAATCTCTCAAACAAGATAGACGCTTAGTTACAACTTACTTCAGCGAGTTGAAAATCAAATGGCAAGAACTTGATTCGTACATGCAATATAAATGGAACTGCATTGAAGATCAAGCTCTGCACCTGAGGCATGTTGAGTTCACAAAAGTTTTCAAATTCCTTGCCGGCATCGATGCTCACTATGACATGCTACGGGGACAGCTCCTTTCTACAGATGTGTTCCTCTCTGGAAGTTGTTTTCTTAAAAATTCTGCATAAAGAGGGCCGTCGCCAAGTGATGACTACTTTACCACTGCTCTCCCTTCCCAAGGAGGTGGTGAATTTGTGGCTCTTGTGACTAAAAAGGCTCCTTCATCTTCTAAACAAAAAGGCAAAGGGACCAAACATTGTACGCATTGCAACCGGGATAATCATGATGTTGATTTCTATTAGGAACTCTATCTGGAGAAGAAGGCTAAGAAGTTTAAGACTAGCAGTGATAAGGCAGGCCGTGCTGTAAAATGCAATGGTGCTGCTTCGCCACCCACTAGTACCACCCCGAGGGTGTCTACTAAGGGTGGTTCCTCCTCATCTCAGTTGCCATTGCTGTCCACTTCTAACATTGTTTGCCTACAAAAGATTCTTTCTCAGTTTGGTCAGATGAGTTCTCCTTTTTCAGGTATTGTCGAGTCAGCACTTAGTGCTAGTACTATACATCCTCAGTCTAGTCCCTACGTTATTGACTATGGGGCTACAGACCACATGACTGGTACCTCCACTCACATCACTTCTTATTCCTTATCTCCTGGTCAGGACAAGGTGACCATTGCTGATGGCACCCAATGTAACCAAGTCGGAATTCAGAAAAAAAATCGGCCTTAGGAAAGATCTTACATATCATAATTACTCATGAAAAAATCGAGAATGAATCTTTTATTTTTTACTAATTATATTAATATATAAATATGAATCAAATGTCAAAAGAAAATATAGTAATGAGTAACAAAGAATATAAAGATAAATAAAGACACCAAACCTAAGAAATGACATAAGCTCAAATGTCAACAATATACCTGAACTAAATTAACTTGAGAAAGATTAAAAGATTAAGCACATATTATCACCAGGAAATTTTGAGACCACGAATAACATGTTGCTTATTTTGAATTTTAAATAAAGCTAAGATCATAAAAAGCATATCATTTCACACTTCAAAAACTAAAAATAGACTATATAACCTTTCCAACTTCAAAGTGAGATACAAGAAATGACGAGCAAGTAGCCAGCAAACCCAGCACCTTGGACTTCAACGCTTGGACTTTGAGAAATTGGTGACGGTGATTGGTAAGTGAGATAGAGTTGTAGGCAAGAAACGTGGACATTGCACATCCTGATCAGATCAGACCCTACAGCCTTGTGGGTATCTCATATTTGGTGGAGCTTGGTCGGATGATCAATAGGATTTAGGGGTTTAAGGAATCTCCAGATGGGAGAACGCTTACCGTCTGGAGGTCTTTTGCAGCCTCTTTAATGAGTCGACGACAAGGGGGTTAAAGATGCCGGTGATCGAGGTTGCTGGTGATCCCCGGAGATGCCACCCCACCGCAGTCGACTAGTGACGAGCAAACCCTAGAGAGGTGAGGCATGAATGGGGCAGGGCTAAACCAAAGGGGGAAGGGTAACTGGGTGCGTGTTCACATGCAGAGTTAACAGAGGGAACTTCGTGCGCCAGCCCCTAAAAAATCTGCCGACTTTTTCAATAACCCGATTTAAATAATGAATTTCCATTTTAATTGCGAACGATACAATTTTTTGAAAAAATTGGATTTAATACGGGAAAACATCTCCTAGACGAAAACATCTGATTTAATCGTGATTTTTTGAAAAAACTGCCGATTTATGTTACACTGATGGAACCCGAGCCACTATTGCTGGCAAGGGGTCCATCCACCTAAATGATCGCTTAGTCCTCCCTATTGCTCTCATGTACCTGCCTCGTCCATTAATCTTTTTTCTGTGAGTGTCACTACTAAATCCCTTAATTGTTCTGTGACATTTTCCCCTACATATTGTGTTTTTCAGGACTCGCAGACACAAAAGACGATTGGGAGTGGTCGTGAAGTGGATGGTCTCTACCATTTTGAACTCAGAGGATGTGTGGCTTTTCAGTCTTCTATATGTAGCAAAAGAAATCAGTCTCTCGGAGATATCTATCTTTGGCATTCTTGGCTTGGTCATTTATCTTTTAGGTCACTTAGGATTTTGTTCCCATATATGTTTTCTACTGAGTCCTTAGAGTCTTTACAGTGTCAAGTTTGTCAACTCTCCAAATATTGTAGAACTACTTTTTCAGTATCAATGAAACAGAGTTATGCTCCATTTGATCTTGTTCACTCTGAAGTTTGAGGTCCTTCCTTGATTTTTTCTATGGATGGACATCGCTATTTTTTATCTTTCATTGATGACTATTCTCATTATTATTGGCTTTATCTCCTTTATTCTCGAAAGGAAGTACCTTGACTTGTCCAAGTGTTCTGTAGAATGGTGGAGACTCCATTTGATCATAAGGTAAAAATCTTCCGATCTGACAATGCTTGTGAGTACTTTGAAAAAAAAAAAAAAATCTTTATGGAAGATGCTGACATTATTCATGAATCATCATGTGCTTATACACCTCAACAAAATGGGGTGGTCGAACAGAAGAATAGACATCTTTTTGAAGTATCTAGAGCACTTCTCTTCCACCAAAATCTACCAAAAAAAATTTGGGAGGCGACAGTTCTTCATGCCTCCTATCTTAATAGGATGACATCCTGCACTCTAGACAATCGGATTCCCTCTCTCATTCTCCATCTATCTGAACCCTTGTTTCTACTTCCGCTTTATGTTTTTGGATGCTTGTGCTTCATTCATTGGTTAACACCTAGTGCCACCAAACTTGACCCTAGGGCTGTCCGGAAAATTTATTTGGGTATTTTCCCTACTCATAGAGACTATAAATGTTTGGATCCCCACACCAGTCGGAAGTACATTATAAAAGATGTAACCTTTTTTGAGCAGCAGTCCTATTTTTCTCATGTTTCCTCTCAAGGGGAGAAAATTCCTAGTCTCTCCTCGATCTCCTTGCCCGTGGTGTCTCCTATTATACTAGTATCTCCTGAGCTGGTTGGTGCTACTAAAACTCAGACTAATTTGCCCTTGCAGACATACTCACAGGGCACTTGAAAAAGAGAGATTCCACCACTCTCAGGAACTGTTGTACCCACAGGTTCACACTCTGGTGAGTTTATCTTTGAGCTTGACCTTCCTACTGCTCTCAGGAAAGACTCAAGAGCATATACTCGTCACCTTATTTCTTGTTTTGTTTCTTACTTGAGGTTATCATCTAGTTATTATTCATTTTTTACTACCATTTCTTCATATCACATACCTCACTCTTATTCTGAGGCAGCTAAAGATCCCAAGTGAGTACAAGCAAAGAATGAAGAATTGGCAGCTCTACATAAAAATGGCACCTGGGAGTTGGTGGATCCGCCCAAGGCATGGATTACGAAATCGGCCGATTCTGATTGGAATCGGCGGGTTCCAATCCGATTCGGAGGGGATTTCACTGTTCTCCCCCCCCCCCCACACCGATTTCCACAAAAAAAAGAGGTGTGAATCGGTCCAAATTGGACCAAATCACTCCTGAAACGCTGCTAGCTGCTGCCCTTCCGCCCTTCCCCCAGCGCCTCCCCCTCCCCCGACCACCGCCGCCACTCGCCACATGTCCCCCCGCCCCCCGCCACTGCCGGACGTCTGCCGCCATCTTCTCTCTCTCTCTCTCTCTCTCTCTCTCTCTCTCTCTCTTTGAGATCTCAACTGAAAGAAGGGGGTTTTCACCCCCTCATCATCGGCCGACTGCGAGCCACCGTCACCGTAGACGTTGGATTTTGTTTCTGCGTCTCGATCCGAGTTTAGGTATATTTCGATCTATTTTTTTTTAAATTCTCAAAAAATTAGAAATGATGTATGATTGTATACATTGTGTAGATCTATTAATATTTAGGTTCAAAAAATATTTTTAACATGTTGATTAGACAAAATCCCCAAAATTAACCCGAATCAGGGATTAAAAATTGAGGCTTTTATATGATTAGTGTAATTAAGGTTCAATTGAGTATGTCAAACACTCAATTGAACTTATTAGAACCTGATTGTATATTTTTTTACATTAATTGTATGTTAGTAGCATTAATTAGTTAAAATTAACCCTAATTAGAGGTAAAAATTAGGGCTTTTTATATGATTAGCGTAATTAGAGTTCAATTGAGTGTGCCAAACACTCAATTGAACTTATTACAATCTAATTGCATAATTTTTTACATTAATTACATGTTATTAGCGTTAATTTGATAAAATTAACCCTAATTATGGGTTAAAAAATGGAATTTTCGTATGATTAGTGTAATTAGAGTTCAATTGAGTGTGCCAAACACTCAATTGAACTTAATACAATTTGATTGTATTTTTATGATTTTATGTTATGCAGGAATATAACAGAGCAAGAACATCGTGAACAGAAATTGCATTCATTTTTATTGTACATTCATTGAATAATATGTATACAATTTTTTCTATTTTTTTCCTGAGTTTTTCTTATTTTTTTTAATCTGGCCCAATCGGACCGGCCAGACTTCATCTGTATTGGCCGACTCAGCCAATCCGATCCGAGTCGGATCGGGATCGCCGGGTCCCGATTCGGGGACCCGATCTGACCCGGAATTCCATGGCCCAAGGGGCATAGTTTGGTGGGTTCCAAGTGGATCTACACCAAGGTTCAAAAATTCGGCTCGGATCAGCCGAGTCAGACTGGTTTTGGGCCAGCCGTGCCGATCCCGAGCTACCTGGCCGAGTCTAGGACTCGGATCGGGCGATCCAAGTCTGGATCGGTCCGGGTCGGCTTGGATTGGGTTGACCTGGCCCCCAACGGCAAACTAGCCGTTGGGGGTCAAACTAGCCGTTGCTGACCGTTTGAACGGCCAGCAATGGCTAGTTTGGGCCTTGGGGGTCTAGTTAACAGCCCCCCCCCCCCTCTCAAGGCCCTCCTAAGGCTCTACAAGTGTCGTTTGAGCCTCCTAACATTCTTGCTCTCTCTCACACTCTCTCGATCATAGAATTCTCTCTCTCTCCCACGAGGCTACAACTACAAGCTCCGCAATCTCTTATCTTCTTCTAAATTCATTTACTTTCCTTTGTCATTTTTTTTCTTTCTATACGATTGTTCTCAGCATCTCTATTTGCCCTTTGGCAATCGACGTTCTGTGAACTGTGAACTGCTTAACTCCGTAAGGAATGGCATCTCAAGGTGCTGTTGAGCGGTCCTCTGGGAATCCTCCTAGCGCGTTGATCCTGCTTAGGGTCATTGCACGTTGGTGGACGTGGGCCAGAGAAAAGTACAATGTAAATATTGCAACCGGATCATCTCTGGCGGGGTCTACCGATTCAAACAACATATTGCTGGAATAAAAGGTGAAGTTGCAGCATGTGCTCGAATTCCTTCAGAAGTTCGGATCCAATTTCGAACTTATATAAAGGAGAAGGAATCAACTAAAACAAGTATTGCCAGAAGAAAATAGGAAATTCGAGAGGAGTTATCTGAACCAGCGCGAAGGTCTTATGCAGGAGTTCGGCTTGGTGGAAATAATCAACCTATAAATGTAGATAATTGGGATACAAGTAAATTTTTTATTTAACTTATTTTCATGTTTTTCATTTAATGTTTTCAAAGTTATAGTAATTTTTTTTTTTTCTTTTACATTTAAAGTTGAAATGCGATGTGCAATGGAGGCAAGCGGACGGTCCTTCGCAGATGAGGACTTATTTTGGCATACTGGAAGATATGCAGGACAAGGAAGTAGCTCCACACCTTCTGGACAAGGGAGCACTAGCGCCGGCATGAGCACTAATGTATGCGAGGAGCTACCTCACGAGTTCACCAGAGATGGAGATCCGAGAGTGGGTCCAATAGATCCCTTCCTCACCAAGAAGAGGGATAAACAACCTTCCATTACTACTGCATTCAAGAACTTAAAGCTTTGTAAGGAAAAGATAGGGAGAGCTACATCTAGGTAGTTTTTCTATAACAGTATCCCTGCTAATGCTACCAAGAGACCATATTATGAGTCCATGATCAAAACTATACAAGAAGTTGACAAAGGGGTTGAGGGGCCTACCCCATATGAGATATACAACAAGTACTTGGACTTAGAAGTTGATGACATCCAGACATATATTACATCCTTTGAAAGGATATGGGACGAATATAGATGCAATTTAATGTGCGATGGATGGACAGGTACGTAAGCCTTATCTTCATTTTTTTTCTTAAATATGAATGAGTCTCTTTCTGGTTTTTTATTACTTATGAAATTTCACAGGGATAACAAGATGAAGTATGAGCAACTTCTTAATTTACTGCAAAGCCGAAACCGTATTTTGGAAGTCTATTGCCCAATACCTATATAAATTAATAGATCAAATGGTGGAAGAGGTGAGAGAAAAAAGGATTGTCCAAGTAGATACGGACAATGCAACACCCTTCAAGTTAGCTAAACAAATGTTGATGCAGAAGAGACAACATCTATACTGGATTCCCTATTCTGCTCATAGTATTGACTTGATGTTGGAAGACATTTGCGCTGATCCGATGGTGGATGGAGTAGTCGATTTATCACCACATTCATCTATAACCGCAACAACATTTTGGATATCATGCGCACACATACTCATGGAAGACAGTTGCTTCGTTCGGAACCACCAAGTTTGCATCTCAATATATCTGTCAAGATAGTTTAAGTCAACAAAAGAACAACTTGATTAGGATGGTGGCATCAGAAGATTGTGAGAACCATATATTCCTGCATGTACCAACTAAGGTCAGAGAGAAGGGTAAGAAAATGACTGATCTAATTCAATCTAGACCCTTCTGGAGGGGAGTGCAAACAATGTTAAATATTGTAGAACCGTTTGTCCATGTCTTGCGATCTTGTGATGAAGAAAGAAGATCGGATATGAGATATTTATATGAGGCTATGGACAGAGCTAAAAAACTCATTCAACTTAACAATCCGACAACTTATGTAAAGTGGTGGGACATAATAGACAAACGTTGGGAATATACTTTACATCATGATCTTCATGTAGCTGGTAAGCAATAACTTTGTGTATTTATTAATTTGCATACACATTTATCATAAGTAATAGCTAACTTCTTTCAACCCTCAGTACATGTTTAGAACTAATGGGAAGAAAGATAGTTATAATAGTTGCTCAGAAGTGTTGATGGGGACTAAGAATGTTATTAGGCGCATGATTGAAGATGAGGATAGAGCAATAATGGCATGCAAGAAATACATGATTATAAATTCATGTTATACCACTTTGGGACAAGTATTGCTCAGAGAGCTGCAAAGATTTTGAGTCCATATTTGAAAACTATTAACCAAATATTCTACTTAACTTTTAATTATAGTTTGCTCATTGTTGACTTGTAAAATTTTCTATTTACATCTGACTAGTGGCTAGATCATGGAAAAGCATATAGATATGAAGATCTAACCTATGTAGCAATTCGGGTCCTAAGTCAAACAACCTCTTCATCAGGTTGTGAAAGAAAATGGAGCACATTTGGCTTGATTCACACCAAACAAGTGAATAAATTGAAGTTGAGCCGTCTAGAAAAGCTAGTATTCTGTTATTATAACATGAGGCTGAAGTTAAAAAATCTCGAACTCATAAGGAACCTTCAAAGGCAAGAGAAGGAGAGAATTTTCTGACAAAGTACGGAGACGACAAATGTAGAAGAACCCATAGACTTGAATGAGCTGTTCGAAGAACAACATCTACTAAATGCATGGGTTGATGCAAGCACTTCAAATGAGTCTGAATTCAACCCAAATGATCGGGAATGGGCGGAAGGTGAGTTAGATAACGTTCCACTACTTACTGATTTTCAACCTCCTCCTTCAAAATATCAGAAGAAGAGCAAAAAACAAGCACCAAGCAAAAGGAAGAGTGCTACTGGAATTGAGATTGCTGATCTGAAGACTATTGAGGAGGATGAAACGCCAGAACCAAGGATGGCAGTACCGGTACCGGTGGGTACCGGTACCGGTGGGTACCGGTACCGGTACGTACCGGTCCGGTACCGGCCGGTACCGGTGCCGGCCGATACCGGTACGTACCGGCCGGTACTGCCATCCATGGCCAGAACCAAGTGGTGAGATACAATATCAAACCTCAAATGACTCGACATCAAAAACAAGCTCCGATAGTTCTGACCATGGTGGAGATGCTACCAATGCCCCAGCCTCACCTCCACCAATTCAATTGATTGGAGAACAAAATTACACACATACTACTCATCATGAACATCATGGTAGCAGAACAAGACGGGAAAAATCTCCCATTCAAACATTCAACAGATCAAAGAGGAAGGACAAAGGTAAAGCTCCTTAGTGTGCAATAGCCAAAGAAGAACTTAGGAGGGAGAGAGAATATCAGGAGTAACTATCAGATGCATCATCGTATTCTCCATACGAAGGGTATAGTCATCCTACTGGATATGTAGTTTACCCTCCTCAACACTCTGATACACCCTACTATTTAGGGGGTTATCTAAAATATCTACAAATTTCAGTCATCTATATGTAATGCAATATGAGCAATACTACCAGAACTATATATCATGGTCTGAGTATGTAAGCCATATATTGAGTCAGTATAATGTACATTTGGAATAAATATAAGTTCATGATCATATATATAAGTTTATTCAAGGTTTTTTTGTCCAACATCATTTTATATACTTCAAATCAATGTATTTCAACACAATTATGTACTGGACTTGTGTTTTGTATTTTTTCACATTTTTTCTTATTTTTTTAATTTTTTTCTGCTACCCGATCCAGCTAACCCTGACTCAGCCAGGATCAAGTTGACTCAGATCGGACTCGGCCGATCCGATTGGTTTTGGACTGGCCAACCGGGACCCGATCCCGTGTTTCTTAACATTGATCTACACTTCAAGTTTCGTTCAGATGGGTCTATTGAGCGATATAGGCCAGATTGGTTGCCTGGGGGTTTACTCAGACCTACGGGATTGATTACTCAGAGACCTTTGCTCATGTTGCTCGTTTTAAATATGTTCATGCAGTGTTAGCTCTTGCCGTTCACTTCTCTTGGCCTCTGTAACAGTTTGATGTGAAAAATATTTTTTTGAATGGTGATTTACAGGAGGAAGTTTATATGCAGCCACCTCTAGGACTTGATGTAAGGGGAAGAGTGTGCAAATTGAACAAAACTCTTTATGGGCTAAAACTATCACCAAGAGCATGGTTTGATCACTTCCGCAAAGCTATGCTCGGGTTTGGCTATTCTTAAAGAAATGTTGATCACACTCTTTTTCCAAATGGCAAGATGGAAAGATTGTTTTGCTACTGGTCTATGTAGATGATATGATCACCACGGGTGATAATCTGGAAGAAATGAAAAAGTTGAAAAGAGATCTTGCACAGGTCTTTAATATTAAAGACTTGGGTGAGCTCAAGTAGTTCATTGGTATTGAAGTGACTCGTTCTAGGAAAGGTATATATATTTGCCAAAGGAAGTATGCTATAGATCTGTTGCAAGAGACATGAAAGTTGGGTTGTAAACCAGCAGAAACCACCGATTGAAACAAATCATGGTCTGAGAGATACTAATGGTGATCTCTTATTAGACTCACAGAAAGAAAAATATCAAAGATTGGTGGGTCATCTACTTTATTTAGGACTTACTCGTCTTGACTTGACCTATGCTGTCAGTGTGGTCAGTCAATATATGCATGCACCCAAAGTGCCTCATATGAATGCGGTTGAATGAATACTTAGGTACATCAAGTCCTGTCCTGGGAAGGGACTGTTATTTTCCAAGTGTGACAAACTATTGGTTGAAAGCTACTTTGATGTTGATTGGGCAGAATCCAAGGATGATAGAAGGTCCACTACCAATTATGGCTTGATCTTGGGGGGCAACCTTGTTGCATGGAGGAGTAAGAAACAATCTGTAAAAGGTCTAGTACTGAAGTAGAATATAGGGCTATGGCAAACTATGTTACATAAATGATTTGGCTGAAGCTTTTCTTGGTGGACCTTTGCATTCAATTATGCCTACCAATGAAGCTTTATTGTGACAATAAAGCTGCAATCAATATTGCAAATAATCATGTCCAACATGATCGCACTAAACATATAGAGATTGACCGCCACTTCATCAGAGAGAAGCTCGACTCCGAAGAAATTTGTTTGCCATACGTCAAGTTGCAAGACCAAATTGTAGATATCTTTACAAAAGGGTAATCGGCTGATCAATTTCACCTTTGTTTGAGCAAGCTAAGTATGCTTGATATATATACTCAACTTGAGAAGGAGTATAGTTGCAGTCATAAGTGAGAGGGCATTTTGATCCTTTTATATTTTCCTTCTTGTGTTAAGTATTTTGAGGGTAGCTAGTGTGTTTTTTTATTTGTCTCTTTAGCTCCTATTATGAGGGATATTTTGTCCTTGTAATATCATAAACTTGCTGCCCTAATGAAGAGAGAGAAATTGTTTATTTGTGTACTTGAGATTGTGCCTTTGTTCAGTTAAAGATCTTGGGAAGCCGGATTTTGGTCGGTTAACGGATTCACTACTTTGGACTCCAGGTTCGGATCCTCATTACTTGTGGGAACATTACATCAATGCTCAGCTAGATTCAAAGACTTGAGAAGGAAACTTAAAAACTTCTAGTTGATCTATGTATCCTTCCATGCATAAAAGTTGTCATTGACATATTGCATATGAGTGATTCCTATGTTGCTGCTCATAATCTGCACTCTATATTAAGCCATCCTTTCCTTTCAGCTGATTTGCACAATTTGCAAAGCATATTAGCCAAAATTACAAAGAGCAGATGTGATGCGGGACAGCAAGGGGGGGAAGCCGAAGAAGGAAGAAGAGAGGGGGTTGGAGAAGGAGAAGAAGGCTAGGGCTTCGCGCCCTCACTCGGGTTCCCGTCCCGTCTCGTGAGAAAACACGCAGCGGCGGGCCGGCGGCTCATTTCAATTCAAAATTCTGCTTCAATCCCTCTCCCAAAGGAGTACATAGGACATATATAGGCCTCTAAAAGGAAGCCCTAATAGGAAAATTACTAAGCTACCCCTAGGACTCCGAAAATAGCACAAAAATATGTGGAAAATTACTGATAAAATAAAAAGACTCTAAATGGGCCCCTAATGGGCCAAATAATCTTTGACTCCATTCCTGCCGTTCCTGGATCCCCATCATTCTCCCCTTGTTAGAGAAAACTCGTCCTCGAGTTTTAAAATGAGTCAATATCCATGGGGGAATGATGGTAGCATGCTCGGAAAACAACACCGACGGCCCATGAATCATCGCGCGCATGAATGCTCCAACCTGAGGAGGAAAGTGTGCCTCGACGTCGCTCCATGTGGTCAAAATCATGCAAACTGATGACATCTTTAACGACCTTCGGCTGGTCGACTACATCTCCCAGTAGCGGTTCTGTCTTCGGCTCATTCCCTTTAGTGGGGAAGAGGTCATTATCTGCTATAGGCATCACTTATTCAACCTCCCCCAAATATTCATCTTCTAGGGTTGGATCGGCCATATAGTGCACCTCCTCCGTTTGATTTTCATACTCCTCGATCATCGCTGGGTCGGCCTCATAGATAACATCTTTTGGCTTGGTCAGCATGGCATAAAGCTTCTGAAGATCACTCCTCAGTTGGGGCCACTCGCGCTTCCAATCCTTTCAGCAGTCGTCCCAATCATCCGCTAATCGATTCAATCCAAGATCCTTATACACCTCCCTATGTCGGCTCGAGTAGTTAGAAGCCTTCGCCTCGGGACGTAGGGCAAGTGGCATGCAAAACGATGCACCACCGACTGAAGAAGCACTGGACGAGGTCCGCTTCGCCGCAAGGATGCCAACGGTACAATCGGCGTAAGAACCGGAGCTCAAATCACCAACCTCGATATGCGTGCAAAAAGTGGCACGTAAATCGAGGCAGCTGAGGTTGGCCTCGGGATGTGCAATCGGGGGTCCTCGGTAGGCGTACAGAAGCGGCACGCAAAATGAGATAAATCTGGGATACAGCACACTGGATCTGAGTTGGCCTCATCGAGACGAATCTGACGGCACAAACAGTACACCAATTGGAGTTCGAAAAGACCTCGAACGGCGAGCCAAAGTGTTCTGGTAAAAGCGTGCAAGTACGGCACGCAAAACGAGGCACTGCTGTTTGGCGGAACGTACAGCGAGGTCAGGCTCGCTGAGACAATCCCAATGACGCAAGCGGCTTGCAAATCGGAGAGCGGATGTGGTCCCGGCGCTGGTGGTGCGATAAAATCCCTGAGTGCACCGCCCGTATACTGTAGCAAACCGGCAGATTTGTGCCTGGGCCGGTCCACTTAACAGAGAAAAAAAAAAAACGGCCGTTGGTGAACTGGTTCAACGAACCGCTGAACTTAAGTTACCGGATCCACCCAGCCGGGTCCGGATCCGATAGCCTGAAACGAACTGGGGCGTTAGTTCGAAGATCCACTCAGCTTCAAACGGGTGACCCGATCATGGGGCTTCTTCTTTTTCCTCTCCCCTAACCCTAATAGCACACAGAGCAGGAGGGGAGGGAGGCATGCGGCGAAGCTGGCGGCGGCGATTGCGGGGTGGGGCAGGGACGGTGGCATCGCCGGCGTCTACGTAGGGCAGGTGCAACGGCGGCTCCGACGGCCCTGGTGGAGCCGAATGATGGCGGTGGTGGCTCCGATGGAGCCACACGACGGTGACGGCGGTGCGCAGAGGTCTCCTTCCTCCTCTTCCTCTATTCTTGTGCTCTGCCTATGTAAACTGAGGAAGGGGGAGATGTGGGGGGTAGGCAGGGACGTCCGCGCTGGCTTCGGTGGTGGCTGTGGAGGGCAGAAACGGTGCCTATGTAAACCGAGGAAGGGGGATGCTGGCGGTAGTAGCAGTGGGTGGAAGGGGCAGCGGCGGTGGCCCTGTCGGGGACCGGCGAGCACGGTGGTGGCCCTGTTGGGGGCCAGCGAGCACGACGGCGGATGCAGTAGCGGCGGCAAATGCGTTGGGTGCAAGACTTGGATCGTGAGAACGATCCAAAAAACTGCTCTGATACCAAGTTGATGCGGGACAGCAAGGGGGGGAGCCGAAGAAGGAAGAAGAGAGGGGGTTAGAGAAGGAGAAGGCTAGGGCTTCGCGCCCTTATCCGGGTTCCCGTCCCATCTTGGGAGAAAACACGCAGCGACGGCTCATTTCAATTCAAAATTCTGCTTCAATCCCTCTCCCAAAAGAGTACATAGGACATATATAGGACTCTAAAAGGATGCCATAATAGGAAAATTACTAAGCTACCCTTAGGACTCCGAAAATAGCACAAAAATATGTGGAAAATTACTAATAAAATAAAAAGACTCTAAATGGGCCCCTAATGGGCCAAATAAACTGCACAGTGGATCTTTGACTCCATTCCTGCCGTTCCTGGATCCCCATCAAGATGTGACAGGGAATCTCCATGTCTAAGTCCTCACGAACTCTGGAGAAAATAATATATTTACCATTCACAACTATTGAAAGCCTGACAGTAGAAATATAACTCTTTAGGACATTAATCAATTGTTGATAAAAATTCTAAATACTCATGATGTTCCACGAACAATGTCAAGATACTCTATCATATGCTTTATTAAAATCAAGCTAGCAAGCAAGGCCCACTTCCTTTCCTTTCTAGATAGAGTATAGAACTTCACGCACCACTAAAAGAGCATCCTTAAGTCTCCTTCCAGGGATGAAAGCACACTTTTTTTTAATAATCTCATCCAAATACCTGCCCAATTCTGGATGCCAGTATCTTAGCTATTATCATGTAAGATCTATTAACGAGACTTATCGGCCAAAAAATCTTTAAGCTCAAGAACACTTTTTTTCTCTCATAAGAACACCAAGAAAGTCTGGTTCAAGAATTCACATCCCTGCCCCTCACATAAACACTCCTTCACTGCCTTCACCACCTCCATTTTGATTACATCCCAAAATTTCTGGTAAAAAAATAGAAGGAAACCATTGGGACTAGCTGCCTTTATCATCTACCTTCTTCCTCTGTCACCTCTTTGCTCCTCACAATGCACAAGACATAAAATTGCAGCTCTAATTTATTTCCTTACCTTTTTATCCAACTGATTTTGTCCCTTTGGTGCCAAACACGCCATCTTGCAAAACCTTAATTTCAATGAATAAAATTTATGTTCTCTTTCGACTTGTGCATTTTGATGTCAAGGCCCTCTGCTATTTCATCCCTGGATTATTACAAGTACTTCATTAGTTTTATTGATGATTACTCCCATTAAACATGGAACTATGTCATGAAATAAAGGGAGGATGTTCCAAGGATAATCTAAAGTCTTTGTAGGATGGTCCAGAACCAACGTAAGTCTTCATATGTCTACATTGTACAAGAAAATGAGTGGCAAAGAGAAAGAAGGTACTTGTTGGAATATGGCAGACATGGATTGTGGGATCAGACAATCCAGATCAGGATTGGCCAATCCTGACTGGTATAGGCAGTGGCCAAATTTCAGTGCTGAAATCTGATCTCAATCAGAAAAACAAAGGAAAATAGAAAAATTGGCCGGAATCGGTCCAACTTGGGCGGAATCGGTCTAACTTGGGCAGAATCAGCCTGAATTGGACTGACCATCTGGGTTGGGCATGGATAAGCAAATTCCTTTATGATCGGCCGACATTGGCTGATTAGAAGAGAGGTGAAATTTCACAAAAACCCTAAGCAGCTGTGTATTTGCGTAAACAACTTGTTATTTCTAAGTATATTTTTTATTTACAAGTACCTTTTTCTCTCTTTCTTTCTTTCTTTCTTACTTCATCTTTCTACACAAATACCTTGTTATCTATTATATATATATATATATATTTCTTTATAAATATCTTTTTTTCTTTCTTTCTTTCTTCTTCTTCTTCTTGCCAACATGGGATCACGCCAGATAAATCCTGACCATGGGTGTTGCAAGGATGGCAGTACCAGTATCAGTATCCACCGCCACCGATACCGATACCGCTTTGTATCAGTATCAGTATTGGGCATATCGGCCCGATTCTGGCCCAATACCGGCCAATAAAAGGTTTTTTTATTTTTTAAATGCAAATGAGTTGTACCAGGCCAACCCCCCCACACACAATCATATCGGTATCATGGGATACTGCCAACCATGTGGTGTTGAGGCTCCGTTGCTTCAGGTCAGAATCTGCTGATTTAATCATCCTTTGGCGTATGCAGTCCACCCAATTCCATTATTGGCTGGGATAAAATGATTGAGGTGATTCTTTGGCACCTATATCCTGATTGATCCAACTAATTTATGATTTTCTAAATCTTTGAAGTTTGAAGCCTATATAGTGGCTTCGTACTCATCCATGCCACAGATAGCACAGGGTGTTAAACAGTAAATTCTAGAATCCACTATCTACCTGTGTTCAAATTGCACATTATTGAAGTAACTATACATAATACATGAAATGAAACACTTGCTGTGACTAGTTTTTTTAATGGCAAACAAAACTGAGAGCATAGACAAGCAGAAAGACATTAAATATTGTGCCTAACCGGATGGGAGTCCTACCTCTGGTTTAGAATAGCCAGCCCATTAGTATCATGAAGTAAGGATACATCACCAAGCACACAAACAACCTGAGCATAATTACAGACAACATGACTGAGTAAATAGTAACTAATCCAGTTAATCAGCTTTCAAGTAAATATATCATGAAGTGTACAGAAAACCAAGAATGCTTGCAAATAACAAATCTTGTGTAAATCATTTTGGCATATACTGTACACAGATAACATAAAAAATGAATCTTTGTGCTGGATATTGAAATATAAGTAAAGAGAATGAAGGATTGGTTTAGCATAACTTAGATGTATTGCCAGGAGACACTATATGTAGTACATAATTCCAGTACAACATGGAGATAAGCTCCAGTAAGTACGACAGCTGGAGGATAATATTCTCAACAGCTGAAGAATAACCACGTGAAAGGATAAACATGTTACAATAATATCCTGGGAATCTCCCTGCAGACGAGTAGCATGCAGCTACGTCCCTGGTCATGAAGATGTGCCCCCTGCTGCAAGGGACCCCAATGGTGACATGGAATGCTGTGGGGATGAGACTTCATCCATGCTATTGTTTACAATAAGAAGCAAGTTGTGGATTTTGGATGTCCAGAACTTATATAAGGATTACTCTAAGTATCTATTTTTCCATTCAAGGGAACTAAGAGATACATAACCGTGAAACAGGTAAGGAAAATTAATTAAAGGTCCAACTATAGGGGAAGTGTAATGACTATATGGTAAGTAAACAAATTTGATGACTACACCATTATACTATTGCAGTCTGATATGTGCAACACTGTAGATCTGTGATGACTCTAACATGCACTTCGAAGTGAAATGATTGTGATGACCAAGGTTGACCAACTCAGCGAATCGTACCGGCTCAGATTCTCCTACATACAAGTCATATTGGTCAAACTTGGTTTGACTCGGCCCGAAGCACAATGAGTCGGCCCGTCTCCGATCCTCCTAGATTCGATCTGACTTGTACCCCAAGAAACAGTATAAGGTAAAAAAAGGGCATACCCAGTGCACGAGGCTCCCACCATTCGTGGGGTCTAGGGAAGGGATGATGTACGCAGCCTTACCCTTGCTAAACAGGGAGGTTGTTTCCTTGATTCGAACCTGTGACCTCCAGGTCACAAACAGGGCAACTTAACCAAAGAAGAAGTATAAGCTCCTTAACAAAAATGGGACACTGGACGCACAAGGATATTCAAACTTAACAGTCAAATTGAAGACTTTCACAGACTCAATGAAGCTACTGTAAGACATGCATACATAATTAGCAAGAAAGGTCATTACTTTTACTCCAAACCAAAAACACTTCTAATAGGATTTAAAGATGATGGATGGTGTCCCTTACTGGGACCAGTGCATTTGTCCCAGCTAGCTCTGGTATCTCTGCATTCGGCAAGTAACCCAGTGTCCAGCCCGCAAGCCAGGTGTTATGATAGAAGAAATTGTTCTCACATCTGGGTCTAAGCCGACATTATCCCATTGAATTATATGATGTTTAACTAAATATATATAGCTAAAGCCAGTGCAATGGAATTTCTTTTTTCAGTCAGCATAAAAGAAGAAATTCTAGTGAATATCCCAATTGGGATACTCAGCCAGCCTCAATGCATACATTATAACTTTTAACTCCAAGCCAAGGCCCATGAGAGAGTGTGGAGTCTACTTGGTGATGACTGATGAAAGTCATGCTTAGACACCCTCTTGCAATAAACATTTAACTACTAGTAAAGGCTAGCATTACTTTCCAAGTATTTGCCTGAAATTGAGTATCAATGTGCAGTAGTGGACATAAAAGGAGAATTTCAGATGGTCATTACTAAAAAAATAATTTACCTAAAAACAATGAAAGTCACATATTTGAAGGTTAAAAAATTGTAACAAATCTCATATTTACTCAACATTTTCCAAGACAGACACTTTCATCTCATATGATGAAAGCCTCAAATGCATGCCCAAAAGAGCTTCAAACAAATCAGTGTTTCATTCCCTTCAAAGTCAATCAAAAGACATCAAGCTAAAAAATGGAAAACAACATAATTTCTCAAAATAGAAACATATTCCAATTAAGAAAAATCCTTGGGAAAATGCAAAATTTTAAGGAAAATGAGCAGAATTTTTTAGGAAATTTAAACAATGATAAGGATATCTTATATTCCCTATTCATAAAAAGATGGAGTACACTTCAACATGCAGAGAATTTCTGAAAGCATGATAACAAGTTCTAGCTAGAAATCTGGTTTACTTTAACATGCATGGAATTGCTGAAACTATGGAAACAAGTTCCAGCTGAAAGTCAGGTTTACTTTAACATGCACAGAATTGCTGAAACTATGAAAACAAGTTCCAGATTGAGGTCTGATTCCTTCGCACTAATAAAAATGCAGAGACCATTTATTCCACAGAATCAGAATTTATTACCCTCTTATTGCATCCCACAGCAAAACCAATGGCTGTGCTAAGCAGGCCATCAATGCCACTTGCTCCTCTATTCCCAGCCACTCGTATGCCTTGCAATGGTAGTTCATCGCCTAAAAATAGATGAAGAAGACCAGAGCTAGATCTCACCCAACCTTTTCCATACATATCTGCATCTCTAATGACCATACTGTTCCCAAGAAATAAAGCAGCATCGCCTTGAAGTGATTCAGCAATTACATGAGCAACATGTGGTTCCGTTAAAGAGTAGTTGGCAGAGATTTGAAAAGAGATCTCTCTTGCAACCTAATATGTTATATAGCAATCATTAAACATTAGACTACCTTCTCCATAAAAGTAGCTAAAAAAAGAATACTGGTGACTTGAATAAACATCAAACAAGTTAAAAGCAAGTAAACAAAACCAGATTATGTTCCAGCAGCGATCTAAAGAATACTTCCAAAGTAATTCAATTTTTTTTAAAAAGTGGATGGTACCACTATATTGTATTAAAGAGGAAAAAATGTACATGCAACAAAGGAGCTCTCCAACCTAACTCTACAAAAAGTCAAAAAGGAGAATCACTGTAACTCCTCCAAGAAAACAAAAAAGGAGGAGATATCCACATGAGCTTTACACTATATCCTCATCCAATCCCTAACATGTCTAGAGACAAAATAAATCATTCTTCCTTGAGAGGTAAAACTCCCACCTGAAGATTCTATTATTTCTCTTTATCCATATAGCCCAGAGGGTGGCATGAAGGATCAGCCACCACAAGATCCAATCTCCCTTGAGGGGGAAAAGGGCATGCCAAAACTGTATCAAGTCCACCACACCATCCTAAAGATTCCTTACTAGCTTCAACTTATGAAACAAGCCCTCCCAAACTTCAATAGAATAGGAGCTCAACTCAACCTCAACCTCAACCAAGCCTTAATCCCAAGTTAATTGGGGTCGTTCTTTGTCCCTACTCTAAACGATTTTGGGCTACCTCTTCTAAAAGGTTTAAAGCCTCCAAATCATATTATACTAACCTCTTCCAAGTTAATTTAGGCCTACCCCTTCCTTTCTTCCCTTCCTCTATTTTAATATACTCTACTTTTCTAACTAGAGCCTTCCTAAGTCTGCGCCTCACATGCCCAAACCATCGCAATCTCCCTTCTCTCAAATTGCCCTCAATTGATACCACTCTTATCTTTTCTCTAATATACTCATTACGAATTTTATCTAACCTAATATGTCCGCACATCTACCTTAACATTCTCATCTCGACAACACTCATCTTAAAGATATGTTGCCCCTTCATCGCCCAACACTCGCTACTATACAACATCTTATCGCCGTGCGTTAGAATTTTTCTTTCAACTTCGTTCGGATCTTGCAGTCATACATGACTCCCGTGGTAAGTCTCCACTTCACCCATCCTACTTTAATCCTATGGCTAACATCCTCTTCGCACCCTCCATCTTCTTGGAGGATCGAACTAAGATATTTGAAATAGGTGCTTTGGGTATTGCCATTCCATCCAAGTTAACTCTCCTATTTTCGCTCATCCGACTTTAACTAAACTTATAATGCATGTATTATGTCTTAGTTCTACTCAACATGAAATCCTTAGACTCTAAAGTGCTACTCCAAAGTTCTAGTTTTCTATTAACTCCCTTTTGCGTCTCATCTATCAACATATATCATCCACAAACATCATACACTACGGAATATCCTCTTGTATACCCTTTGTTAAATCATCCATAACTAATGCGAAAAAGTAAGAACTTACTGCTGATCCTTGATGCACTCGAACTGAAATAGAAAAATCTCTTCTTTCTCCCTCAACTGTGCGGACACTAATAGTTGCTCCTTCATATATGTCTTTTAATACTAATATGATACCCTATTACGTTCCAACACACACCACAAGACATCTCTTGGAACTCTATCATAAGCCTTCTCCAAATCGATGAACAACATATGTAGATCTTTCTTCATATTTCTATATTTCACTATCAAGCTCCTAATAAAAAAGATAGCTTATATGGTTGATCGATCCGGCATAAAGCCGAATTGGTTGGCTGAGATAGTTGTGTCACAACGTAAACGATGTTCCACAACTCTCTCCTACAACTTCATAGTATGACTCGTGAGCTTAATTCCTCTATAGTTTGAATAGCTCTAGATGTCTCTTTTGTTTTAATAAATAAGTATAAGAGTGCTCTTCCTCCATTCATCTGACATTTTCTTAGAGACTAGGATCTTGTTAAACAGTCGGGTTAACCATTCACTCTTACATCTTCTAAACATTTTCACACTTTAATAGGAATTTCATAAGGGGCACAGGCATTACCTACTTTCATCTTCTTCAATGCTTCCTTGACTTCCGAAAATCTAATCCTCTTAGTATAGTTCATATTACGCTATGTTATACATTTTATGCCCACTATGTTTCCACTATAATTATCATTAAGAAGATTGTCAAAGTAGCTTCTCCACCTTTCTCTGATGTCCTCATCTTTCACCAAAACATTTCCATCACTATCTATGATGTACCTAACTTGGTTAAGATCCCGACATCTTTTTTCTCTCATCCTTGTCGATCTATAAATATCTTTTTCCCCTTTCTTGGTTCTAAGTTTCTCATACATCTTTTCAAAGGCATGAACTCTTATCCGACTAACGGCCTTTTTTGCTTCTTTTTTTGCTATCTTGTATTGTTCATAAGCCTCATTATTATCACACTGTGGCAATCTTTTATACAATTTTCTTTTACTCTTCACCGCCTTTTGAACCTCCTCATTCCACCACCACCTCTTCTTCGCAGGTGGGCCATGTCTTTTAGACTCGCCGAGTACTTTTCCAACTATTTCTCTAATCTTTGGGGCCATATCCTTCAATAGAATAGGAGCACCGAACAAAAATATGACCAAGCCCTTCATCATCATCACCTACTCAACCGATCCACAGTGGGAAGCCTATCATTTAGGATCCTCCAAACCAAGATCTTCACCTTCAACGGGGACTTAGGAGCCCAGATATGCCGGAAGAAAGGAGTGTGAGTGCCACCATCTGCAATCAGACTGTAGGCTGACTTAATCTAGAAGGAACCTCGTCCATTCGAAGTCCATATCCAAGTATCTCGGCGAGAAACATCTAGCAAATAATCCTGAAGGTTATGCATAAAGACTGAAAAATCAAGTATCTCATGCTCCCTAAGATTCCTTCTAAATGTAGGGGCCCAAATCCCACCACTACCCAACATATTAAACATATGTGCCACAGAGGCCTCTTGAAGAGTAGCAATGGCAAAAAGCCTAAGAAAAGCATGACAAAGAGATATAGAGCCACACCACTTATCCTTCCAGAAGGCACAAGTCCTACCATCTCCTAAAACAACCTGAGTCACAGCAAGAATAACATCAATCGCCTCTAGGATCCCTCTCCACATGTGAGAAACCCAGTAGTCCAACTGGAGGTTAAAATCCCACACTCTACCTCTAGAGTAATACTTGTCTTTAATGACATCAACCCATAGACTACCCGAGTTCATTGTACCTAGCTTCCATAACCATTTAGACAAAATGGCTAAATTAAAATCCCTAATGTCCTTAATACCAAGCCCACCATCATGCTTGCTGCTATAAACCCGGCTCGAATAGACATCTCAGAAACCTCCACTAAGTGAATTGGAAGACCCTCTCCAAAAAATCTGCTCCAAATACCTTCAAGTTGCCTAGCAATAGTCTTGGAAACTCCGAAGTTGGACATAAAGTAGATGGGTAAGCCATGAAGCACTGACTTGCACAGTGTCAATCGGCCGCCATAAGACAACAACTATCCCTTCCACCCTGCTAACCGGGACTGAAATTTAAAGATGATCAGCTGCCAGTCTTTACATCTGATAGTGCCAGGAGAAAGGGGCACGCCCAAATAAGAGACTAGGAAAATACCAATCTGACAATCAAGTATGGAAGCAGCTTTTCTCAAGGCCTCTTCTTCCATGCTAATATCGAAGACAACACTCTTAGATAAATTCACTCTCAGACCTGTAACTTCATCCAAAAATTCAAGAATAAACTTGAAAGCATCCTCTCCGCCAGAGAGGAAAATGATGGTATCATCTGCATACTGCAAATGAGAAATAGAACTACTAGAAGGGCTAAGCTGGAACCCTGAGATTAGCCCCGCTCCTTTAGCTCTAATCCACATACAGTTAAGAATCTGGGCAACGAGCACAAACAATAAAGGAGAAAGAGGATCACTCTGTCTAAGGCCTCTCCTACTATAAAACAAAGTTGTAAATGCACCATTAATGAGCACCACAAAATAGGCGGAAGAAATACAAGATCTGATCCAAGAAACTCATTTCTCACCAAAGCCCATAATGACAAGGACATTAAAAAGGCATGACCAAATTCACTCATCATATGCTTTCTCGAAGTCAAGCTTCAAAATAATACCACTCTTCCTTTACTGCTTCATATCATGAAGACACTCCTGGGCTACCAAGAAGTCTTCATGGATCTGTCGGCCTTTGATAAAAGCACTCTGATTAGCACTCACCAATCTGCCGATGACCTTCTCTAGGCGATAAGCCAACACCTTGAAAATAATTATGTACACCCCATTCAGTAGACTAATAGGTCTAAAATCCACCAAAGTATCAGTACCAGCCTTTTTGAGAATAAGAACAATGAAAGTCTTGTTCATCCCCCTAAGATGAACCTTCCCTTCCTGAAATTCCAACACAGCCTGCAGGAAAAGGGGATGAATCACTTCCTAGCAATGTTGGAAAAATAGTATGGGGAACCCATTCGGACCTGAAGCTATCCCCAAGGAAAAAACTGTTGATTCCAACTCATCAATAGAAAAAGGAGTAGAAAGAGCCTTCCTCTCCTCATCAGAAATCGAGGGCAATATGTTCTTCGAGAAATTGGGTCTATACATATCTTCGTCAATAAACAATTGAGCATAGAAAGAAGAGACATGGCTGGCCAATTCTTCCCTACGAGAAAAAACCTGCTCCCCAGCTCTAAGTCTGCCAATATGGTTCTTTCTCCTTCTCCTAAAAGCAATCGTGTGGAAATATGTAGTGTTATTATCACCCTCTTTGAGCCATCTATCCCTAGATCTTTGCTTCCAATAGATTTCCTCCTTCGCCAAAATATAAGAGAAATCCTTACTGAATATGGACCTCAATAATCTATCTTCCTTATCAAACAATCCTGCCTCTTCAAGAAAATCAAGACCATGCACCTACTCAAGAATACTCTACTTATCTGCCCTGTTCGCCCTCTTCCTCTCAAACACCCAAGCGATAAGTGCTCGAGTCAAAGCCTTCAGGTTACCAACCAAAATCGCCATAGTTGAACCCTACCCCACCGTAGACCTTCAAACCTGGGAGACGATGTTTATGAAACACTCCTCTTAAAGCCAAGACTTCTCCAACCAGAATAGTAGTCTAGAGTGAAAGCGATAATTAGACCAAGAGGATAGGCTTATGGTCAAACACTGGCCACTGTAAACACAAAGCCCGCAAGTTAGGGAAGTGCTCTTCCCAATCAGCTGACACTAGAAAGCGATCCAACCTGGAACACATAGGATGTGCCCTGAGACTGGACCACGTGAAGAAAGCATTATCAGTGACCATATAAATCAGCTCTACCTGATGAATAAAGTGCACAAAATCCTCCATAGGCCCCACCTAAGAGACCCCTTCTGATCTCTCCTCCTAAGAAGAAACTACATCAAAATCCCTAGCCACACAACAAGGTTTACCAGAAATAGAATGCCAATCATACAAGCCCTCCCACAACTCCTCCTTTCCTCCCTTCCTTGAGGGCCATATACCCCTGTGAAGTCCCAAAGTTATCATGCACACTCCTAAAGGTAACAATGATAGCGTCTTTACCTATCCTTCTATCCAACTCCTCCACCACATAATCATTCCACATCACCAGAACACCCTTGGAAGAGCCCACCGTAAGAGACACCACCCCTTTATTCAATCTACCACCACCAATATCCCTCCAAACCATATCACCATCTTCAGAAGATCTAGTTTCTTGAATACACAAGATATCAACTCTAAGCCTCCTGATTAATTCTCTCAACACCGCTCTCTTCTCCCTCCCACCAAGACCTCTGATATTCCAAGAAACTATCTTCATAAACAAACTTCCACATCATCCTCCGAACCCTCTTCCCTCCTCTCCTCATTAGCTACTATCCTCCCCTCTTTTTTATTAGATTTTCCACCCAGAGACCCCTTGCCTCCCAGCTGCCACCTTCTTTGAATGATGCAGAAAATCGAGTCGATGTCCCTTTTAATGCTTCAAAAGAGACACCAATAACATGTGCCATTTCTTTAGCCTAACACTCCATCAAATTCTCCACTTTATAGATAATATCCTTAACTTCTTCTTTCTCAACTTCCCCCTGTGAACGGGGCCCTAGTTCTCTGTGACCATCCTCCAACTACAGACCAGTTCCCATCAACTTGCCACCACCCTCAGCAAACAAGGACCCTAGCAGATTTCCTACATCCAGCATCGCAATCAAAGCCTGCCCGTTGACAAGGGAACACTATTCCGCTCCAGAGAAGTGCAGGGACCCTTCTTTGGTACCCCCGGGAGATAGAACAAAGCTATGGGTGATAACCGGATCACCATCGGACATGCCTGGATCTCCAGCAGCGGCTAACTAAACAGGGCCCACCCTCAAAAGGGTCGAGGGGGAAGAAGCCTTACCTTGAATGGGTGAAGCACCTTAATCCCGTCAGCGTGAATCCTCCCCATCACTCACAGCTTGGCCACCCACCATGTCCACCAAGGCCACGCCAGTGTTATTGACCCCAGACAATCTAGTCGGCACTGGCTCTTGTACAACTTGGGGCTCTATAGACCGTCTCGCACCAGTCTCAGTTGCCGCGTCAAATGCCAGACTGCCAGGGAGCTCTTGCATACGTCCATAGTTATCAGGCGAAGAGGGCACTGCAGAACGGGTCTACAATTGGGCCCAGATGGAGACGCGTTATCAGGTAAGTCGTAGGCTATGCTATCGGTAAGGAGTTCGGTCTGCCCACAACTGGTTCCGGGACGACTGAACCATCCGATTCAGCGGCGGGCGGCGCGGGATGAACCGAATGCAAAGCGGGCCATTTGAGTTTGGAGAAGGCCCTTGAAACGTTGCCATGACCCCCTAGACTTAGGCGGTCATCTTCTACCTCCAGCTGGGCACCCAAAAACCCTAACCTTGACAGACCAGGCGGCGGCGCACTGTCCAAGATTTGTACAGTGACCGGGAATAGGTGCTCCCCCACCAGAAGGAGGATACCGTTTGGGATGTCCTGCCTACTACCCTTAGGACCCCAAACACCAAGGAAACGCCCTTTCTGCAACATAACTTAAAACTGCCCTCCTCCTATGAGCCAACTTCACCCATGATCAACTGCAACACCTCCAAATCACACAGGACCGTAGGGATCCCACACAACCTTATCCGAACCCTAGTAGATCTAGGATTCGGGTATGAGCTGAGATCCAAAGACTAAGGAACCACCTGGATGGTTGAAACCCTCTCTAGAGACAACACCAACCTTCACCAAAGCTTCAGCGCTACTGACCGACGGGGCCGAACCCCAAAAGCAATCCCCCAAGTCAAGGAGCTCCTAACCCTCCGAACATCCATAGGCCTTGCTGATCAGCATCCCAACCTAACTGACATCTAGCCTCCCTACTATAGGAGTAATCCGTAAGTAGCACTCCAGAAGCGACACCCACTTGGCAAGAACCTCTAGAGCCAGCTTGGCCCATATAAGATGAGGATCCTTCTAACCTCCGACCTGACGAGGAGCTGATCTCCCACTCCCTGCTACCACCTTCCCGAAGGACCTCTTCCCCCTGCCACATAACCTCCGGACATGGCCAGACTCTCCACACGCCAAACATCTCACCGAAGCGACACAGACTCTAGCGAGATGCCCTGGCTGAAGGCATCGAAAACAACTATGACTTCCAGGAGGGAGATCCCTGACCGGAGCTCTAACCGGTGCTTAGGGGGGAGCATGGCATCCTTCGACACCCAGCGGCACTTGGTTTGCCCCCGAGGCAACGGGAGGTGAAGGAGCCATTCCAATCTCGAAAGTAATTCAAATTGATTAATGGAAAACAAATAATTGACAAGATTCACCATAAGTGAGCCAGAAGTGAAAAGCAAAAAAAATTCATACAGAACAACCAAGGAAGGCGGAGAAAAGGGTTGAATTTTAGAAAATACACTTGGTGGATCATCTTCTAAGAGTTTTGATAGAAGATTTTTCTCAAGATGAATTAGGATCACATGTTGGTCCCTCCATGTCCACCCATGAAAGAAATCCCCTCCATCCGAAATGATTTAGCTGAGATGATCTTTAAAGAGTCTTAGTGCCAGAATTATGAAGCCTATTCTACATTACCGATGACATTTTCATTAAGGGACATGGAGGAAAATATCTACAAGGCCAAAGACAAGAAAACCCTCAAGTCATATTAGAGCAAATGCCACTTATTTAATTGAGAAAATGTAAATTATATTTGCTGCTACTTGGGTGGTGGACTACTCAAAACATGTTCAAACCTGAGTATTTATCCTATAACAACTTTGCTGGAAAGAAAAAAATAAAACATAAATTATTTTGGCATAACAATAAGGATTTCAAAACAAAATAAACAGGCATTCCAGAAACTTATGGCATCAAAATATGCTGATGAGACACGGGCATTCCAGACACTGTATATGATGATATGAAAACAAGCATCCCAAGTTCTTCGACAAACGATAGAGATCATGGGCAATGATGAGCATGCTGGTACCATTGTATCTAGCATTTGCAGAAACTTGCACCACTTTCTCATCTTCCTTGGGAAATGAATTTTTCGCAAAGTTTCAGCAAACTCGGTTACAGTACTTTCGATCCTGTGAGTAACAAGATGCGAAGGATCATGACGGTATGGATGCTTGTCAACCAAAATATATGAACAAGGAGAGTGAAAGTCCAGCAACTGAGAGATGCGCTTGCTTGTGATCCTGCTTCCGATCTGTCAATTGTCAGACACAAGCTATTTTAAGATAATGAGTAATAATATTAAAGTTGATAGACTGACAAACTCAAACAGTTCCAGACAAAGATTTTGAAGAATGGGCATTTTGCATTCACATTCTTTTTTTCTTTTCAAAAAATGATTGTGGTTGGACCACCAATTTTATTAAAGAATAAAGGTAGTACAACCAAAATGCAGAGGAGAGTTTCCTCTATCAAAAAAAAAGAGAGAAGATTAATGGGTGCAAGAAAAAAGGAAGGGAACAAGCATTTAAGCAGGGCAGGTCAAGGTAGGCCAACCCCTAGCCTAGGTTTTTAAACAACTCCTTAGGAAGGAAGACAAGGCCGTAGTTCGAGTTCGCGCTCTAGTTCTATATTTGTAGACCGGATGGTGCTAAGTTCCACTCATCAGCTGGTAATCAGCTTTAAGGGCAGATTTCACTTTCTGCACCTCTCCTAGTTTTTGATATGATGGAAGATGGCCTTCAATATGCTTATATAGGGATGTAACTGAGAACACACTATGGTTTTCATTTCAAATGATTATGTCCTGTGTAGAGGGAATAATGTGTGTTTTAGAAAGCAACTGTTACATATTAAGATAGCCATGAAAAAAACTACTCCTTCAGACCCCTTCTTAAGACTGGATGCTACTGAACTATATTCCCTAAGAGTTGATTACAGTCGTAGACTTTCTGCCATTTATCTGCTGCTAGGGGATGTAACCCTAGGATATTTAGATGCAAGGGTAATGAACCAGACACATTTGTCTTTGCAGAAGAAGGTATTATCTCCTTTACCAACCTTGATCATAATTTTCCGCTCAATCAAGTTTGCAGTCTTGAGTGTGCTTTTCCAAAGGGGAGAAATCTGGCTTTGATTTGTGGTTTCTAAGAAGAATCTGGTAGAATGCCCATAGTGTTTATGAATAATGATTCTTTTCCACGAAGACTGATTTTCAGAAAGGAGTTCCCAAAGCAAATTGCCTAACAATGCTAGATTCATGAAATGGAGATTCTTGACCCCTAAACCTCCTTGTTTGATGGGCCTGCATGCCACATCCCATTTGACAAATGTCTTTCTTATCAATACCCAAAAAGCAAGTTATGCCCAATTCTGTCCAATTTAATTCTGATCTGAGCTGGCAAATGGAAGACCGAAAGAAAGTGCTGAGGAATAATAGATAAGATAGTCCAATAAAGTTATTCTACCTCCCAAGGAAAGATTTATGGCTTTCCATATTGACAATTTCCTTTGCATCTTAAAAATAAGTGGCTCCCATCAGTAACGGTTGGTACCTTGCAATGAAGTGGCAGTGCCAAATAAACAATTGGAAGTTTCACGACTCTACATCCCATTTTGCAGGCAAAATGGTGAATTACCAGACTGTCCATGTTAATCCCCACAATGGCACTCTCATCAAAATTAATGAGTTTTTAACATAACTGAAAAGTACATAGAATAAACTACAAAATCTCCATTTGAGCCGCTAAAATTCCTTCCATAAATAATAATGTATCATCTGCAAACTATAAGTGTGACAGAGAGAAAGGATACTACATCACTCTGATTACTCATGATTTGCCATAGACACTACCAAGAACCCCAGTCATAAGCTTTATTGAAGTCATGTTTTAAAGCAATACCAGGTTTCCTACCCTTCCTAATGGAAAATAGAATTTCATGGGCAAGAAGAAATGTGTCTTTGAGCCTTCTCCCAGATATGAAGCTAGACTGATTTTCTTCAATTAACTTTCCAACCACTTTGCCTAATCTAGAGGTAAGTACTTTTGCAATGATTTTGTATAAGTTGCTTAATAAACTGATAAGCATGCAGTCTTTGAGCTCTGCCGCATCCTCTTTTTTAGGAATCAATGGTAAGAATGATTTATGAATTCCCAGCATCCCCTTTGAAAAGCATTCCTGAACTCCTTCAATAGCATCCATTTGAATAACATGCCAGAATTTTTTTAAAGAAAAACATTGGGTAACCATCTGGACCTGGTGCCTTTTCTCCACGTAAATTGGAAACTGCTTCTGTCACCTGCTCTTCTTTGACTTCTTGCATCAGCAAAACAATATCAGGCTATCAGCTGAGCTTAAATGTACAGGATTAGGATCAATCCAAGTAAGGAGAACAGATTTTCAGAAAAAAGGATAATCTCATTGGAGATTTCTTTCTCATCTTCTAACCAGCAGAAATCAGTTTTAAGGACAGAAATCAACTTTCTTCTCCTCCTACTATTTACAATTTTAGGAAAGAAGCTGGTATTTAAATTTCCTTCTTGTAACCATAAGATTCTAGATGTCTATTTCCATTTAGTTTCTTCTTCAAGAAGATGATCTGAGAGTTGTGCTCTGAGCAGGACTTGAGAATTGAGTTCATCTTGGAATAGTGGACTAGCTTCTTCTAGCGGCTGCAATCGGTGCACTTCTATTAAATCTAATTTACTCTAAGATTGCTCCTCCTTTTTTCAGCCTATCTTTGTTGAAAAGTTTGTTTCCACCACAGTGTATTAAAGAAGAAATACAAAGGGGAAATACTGGGTTTTGAATAAAAACCCTCCAAAAAAAAGATCCCAATATACATAAGCTCCACTAGGGGTGAAAGTCTCATAATCTGCCTAAAAGAATAAAAAAGGATGAATTGTTCACATCCTCGTTACGCAGGGCTCTTGCCTAAGCTCTAACTCTAGAAGAAACAAAAGAAGCAACTCTTTCAGGGATCAAAGTTTCCTTCTTGAAGATTCGTTTGTTCCTTTCTCCCCAAATCACCCATAGGGTGGCATGGAGAATAATCCACCAGACTTTGCAATCCATCTTGTTGACATGAGCTTGTTCAATGCCTCCAGGAGGTTCTCAACTGAAGAAAATCATGAGCAGCAACTCAATGTCTGTCAAACAGCAATTGCCACAATTCCTAGGAAAATGAATAGCACACAAGCAAATGCTCCAGGAACTCCTCCTGATCCCCACATAAGCAACAAAAGGAGGGAAGTCTACTGATGAAACATCCCAACCTGTCACAAGTAGGTGGTCTTCTAGAGAGAGTCGCCACATAAGACCTTTGACTTTTAGTGGACTCTTCAGAGACCAAACATGATTGTAAAAGGGGTGGCAAACTTTGAAATAGTAAATGTCCTTGAAACCCAAACCACCATTCTTCTTGCTTCTATATATTCTGTCCTAACAAACAGCATGCCCTCCTTTGCTGCTAGTCTCCCCCTTGCCTTCCAAGAAAACCACGCACGAATGGCCTTTAGCTGCCGGGCCACCATACACAGAATCCTTGAAAATCAATCGATAGTATATGGGAAGGTTGGCAAGCACATAAGAGCACAACACAAGTCTACCACCATAGAACAACATCTTAGCTTTCCACCCTACAAGTCTTGATTCAAACTTTTGAATTGCCCCTTGACAATGTCTACACAGTAGGTTCCCAGGCGAAAGAGGCAGTCCCAAATAAGCGATAGGAAAGTCTCCAATTTGGCAACCCAAAATAGCAGCAGCTCTGAGAAGGTCTCTATATGCCACATTCACCCCAACGACTTAGCTCTTATAAAAGAGCACCTTGAGCCCACAGATCTCATATAACATCTCCAAGATGAATCTAGCAACACAGTTGATCCTCATCCTTAGACAAGGAGAGAATAGTATCATGTACATATTGAAGATGAGACATCTACCAACTACTAGGAGCCACCTGGAAACTAGTGATCAATCCTATTGTCTTTACCCTCTCCAGCATGATGTTCAAGATGTCCGCTACCAGAACAAAAAGAAAGGGAGACATAGGGTCTCCTTGCCATATCCCCTTACCACTATGAAAGAGGGGGTAGGAGCCCCATTGATGAGGATAACAAAGAAGATTGAAGTTAGATGAGACCGAACCAATTAACCCATCTATCTCCAAAATCCATCTTCTTTAAATCTATAGCAAGCACTCCTAATTCGTCTATCATAACCCTTCTCAAACTCCAATTTGATCATCAAACCCCTCTTATAATGAAGCTTCACGGCATGGATGCACTCATAGGCCACAAGAAAATTCTCCTAGATGTATCTATCTCTGATGAAAGCACCTTAATTATAGGAAACCACCCTGCCAAGTGCCAACTATCCTCTCTAACCTAGAGGCCATCACTCTGATAATGATTTTGTACATATCATTCAATAAGCTATGGGTTTGAAGCTAGCAAGGTTGTCCGCTCCTAACTTCTTGGAGATGAGCATGATAAAGGTTTTTATGATGCCCCTAAGGTGAGTGTTGCCCTCTTAAAACTCCAACATTGCCTTCAAAAGCAACACCTTAATAATCTCCCAGCAATGCTGGAAGAACATTAACGAGAAGCCATCAGGGCTAGGAGCCTTGTCCTCATTAAGGTGAAAAACAGTACTCTTGACTTCTTCCTTTCTGAATGGTGCTTTAAGATTCCTCTTCTCTTGCTCCACTAAATTGGGCAACAAATCCTTAGATATAGAGGGGTGCAAGTGGTCCTCCTCAGAGAAGAGGCTTGAGTAGTAATCTAGAATGTGTCTTCTCAATGCCTCACTATGGATAACCATCTGATTTTCATCACCGACCTAAGAGATTATTTTTTGTATTCTCTTACTAGAGGCAATCCTCTGAAAGTAGGCAGTGTCATGTCCCCCTCCTTGATCCATCTCTCCAGAGACCTCTACTCCAATAGATTTCCTCCTTGAGAAGAATGTCTTGATACTAGGCCTTCACCTTGTCTATAGGAGTTCTGTCCTCTTCATCTAACCGACCCGCCTCCTTAAGACCATCCAGACAGATAGCTGGTGTATGATCCCTTCCTTGATCTCATTACCTTGGAGAGCCCTGGAGACACCCTAACTAGCCAATATTGTCGCCAAGGATTTGAGTTTCCCACATGAAGTGGCCATAAAATTATCTACTTGAGCATCTTCAAGCCACACCCTTCTGACCACCTACAAAAAATCTTCTTCTTACATCCACCAATTCTCAAATCTAAAAGTAGGTTTTTAAGGAGATCTGAGGTTGGTCTTGACTCTTGAGGATAGCTACTTAATGATCATAAGCCGGCCCATACAGACATGTCGTTTAAAAGGTGAGAGAAGTAAGCCTCCTACTCAATTGATACCAAGAATATGTCAACCCTAAAGAAAGAAGGATCGCCTTAAACTTTGAATAAGTAAAGAAGGATTTATTGTAGGTGCATCAACTTTCACTATAAAGTTTTATAAATCATCAACAACTCCTTGTAAGGAGGATGCTTCTGACCACTCCGAAACATCTACAATTGCATTGAGATCCCCTGCCACACACCAAGGATTGTTGGACTGCTACTGAAAAGAGATGAGGTCCTCCCAAAGCTTTTTCTTATTTTTTCCTCTAGCCTACCCTGAGGTCCGTAAACATTATGTAAAGTGAGGGTTATGGCATTTCTACTCAATTTTTTATCTACCTCCCTCACCACAAACTCATTCCATAGCATCATAAGGCCTCCCAATTTGCCCATTGCCACCATGGAATTCTGGCACAGATCGAGAGGCTAGATCGGGACCCGCCAATCCCGATCAGAATCGGGATCAGATCAGCTGAAATAGGCTGGAATTGGCCGATTCTGGCCGGATCGGGACCTGCCGATCCGGATCGGGATCGGTCGATTATGCATTCTATGATTGCAACGAAGCAAACTCCTCCCGCAAGCCTCACCCTCCAATCTCCTTTAAAAACTCCTCCCCCTTCCCCTGCTCCTTACATTTAGTCTCCTAGATGCATATGATGTCCACTTTACACCTTCTAACCGGCTCCCTCACCACCGCCCTCTTGTTCTACCCCAATGCCCTTAACATTCCAAGTGACAATCTCCATGAACAACCTAGGTTCTCTTTCTCTCCCTCAACCGCCTCACAACCTATCCCTTCCCCATCCTCCTTCCTATTTACCCCTCCTCTTAATAGATCCCCCCTCCCAGCATCTCTTGCTATTCCCAATCGCCATATGTTTTGAATTTTATAAAAGGCCATTCTAATGTCCTTCTCGGTGCCCTCAAAGGCAACCCCACTCTTTTTGCCATATCTTCGGCTTGCCCCTCCATAAACTTTCCCACTTCCATAATGAGTTCTTTACCTACTCCTCCATCCCAGTAGCCACAGCACCCCCAAGATGCTCCATAAGCAGTTCTGGAAAGGTCTCATCAGACCTCCGGTCCCCTGCTACATCTTCCTCACAGCCCTGATGAGTCCCCTAGTGTTGGAGTTCCTCATCCTCAAAAGGGATCTCTGGGAAGGTCCCTGCCACCATGAAAGTTGAGGATGTCAATGCCACAGGTTCAAGTCCCTCAAGAATATCAACCCCAAAGCTGGTGGAGCCCCGCGAAGATGAAGGCCATCCTTATATGGTTTCATTGATGGCCGAAGAAGCAAGGATAGTAGTACCGGTATCGGAACCGATACTATTGGGTACCGATACAGAAATGTATTGGTATCGGTATCAGGTGTATCGGCCCGATACTGGCCCATTTCCAAGACCACCTATTTGGAGCAGTGGGGTTCAAATGATGAGACTGCAGTTGTTCAAGCATCTGCGACAGATCATGGACTTTGTCATCAGTTAAGTTCCTCCTAAAAGCAGGCCTCCAAAAGAGATTATCCACCTTTCCATCACAAAGATCGCTGACACAAGATAGAGGATCAATAGAGATATCAAATAGTCCCAGAAAGAGCTATTGTAGCGGCTGATGGGTGCACCAAATATCAATGCCAGAAAAGGGACACTCTCCCATCACCGGTCATGAATTTGGGTCTAGTTGTGTAAGATGAACCTTGCTTGAGGTACGACCGTGGTGCAAGGAGGTTGTAGTATGTGTGTAAGTATATATTGCAGAAGTGAAGCCATGTAGACATGTCACTTGGGGTTACTGTGTAAGTGTAAGGGTCCTATTAACTTATATTTGTATAATGAATAAGTTAATTCAGGAAGGGGAGAAAACAATGCAAATGACCATTTTATGATTGTGGTGTCGTGCTTTAGTCAAAGACCATTATGATAACTAATTGTGGTGAGTGGTAATGGTCAAGGACGATCTTACATGAATTGATGACTCATTTCTATGTTTCTTTCTTTATTTTGTTTGCCTTTTTGTGAGTGGCACGGTCAAGAGAAGCAAGACAGGCGAGCGACTACTAGGAGTATGTTGAGGATGTGTTGGCTTAAGTGGATCATTAGCGATAATTCCAATACACCTTTTACAATACTTTTTCTACTCTTTTTAGGATATGTACTTTAATTTGAAAGCTATATACCTGAACTGATATGGAATGAATTTAAAGTTTTCTTTTGGAGTTGAATCCTAGTGCATACTTCCATTTTATATTTACATTTATAGTTTGTTTCACTTCTCTGACTCCTGTGGAACCCCCCTGTTTGGAACCTAGCCTAGATCTCTCCTATATGATTCTAGCAATCATGTTGTTTTGTTTTTTGTTTGTTTGGGGTTTCATTTTATTTGGAGAAATATAAGTTGGTTTTGTATATTTTCTTTCTTGGACTATAAGAGTTTGGGATTAACCCTCAGGAGTCCGGGACTTCGGATCAGGCGAAGATCCAAGTATATAACCTCTTTCCACTGACCTCGATCAATGTTAATTACGTCGAGTACTGCTCGACAACCCTTGATTAACTGTCTGTATGATGCCCTTTAAACCAAGGTGTGCCAACTCAGTTCGGGTCGGATCGGATCGCCCGGTCCGCTCGAAAACCGGGCGGTCCGATCCGATTCCGAGTCCCGATCCAACGGTCCCGGCCTGAGATCGTTCGGATCAGGTTGGGTCGGCCGAATCGGGAAGACTCAAACTCAAAGCTCTCTTGCTCTCCAAAGCTCTCTAAAGGACGGACGGACGAATTACATCACATTTTTTTCATCATTTTATGATTTTTATCTCTTTAATATTTCTGTTTTTTTACATTTTTATTATTTTCTCTCTCTCTCTCTCTCCTAATTTTTTAATCTCTTTTTAACATATATCTCTCTCTATTATTATTTTTCCTCTAACATATATCTCTTTCTCGTACTTTTTCATCTCTAAATTCCTCTCTTTTTTTCCTCTCTAATTTTATTTATCTCTAACCATTTTTTTCTGTATCTATTTATTTTTATCGCATTTTAGTTTTTCTCTCTAACCTTTTTTTGTCTCTGTAGCTTTCTTTCTCATTATCTCTCACAGTCTCACTCTCCCTTGAGGTATGATATGATATCTCACTCTCTTTTTCTATGTATTTTCTTATTTCTCACCATTTCTCTCTCTGTAATTCTCTCTTTCCCTATTAATATATATTTTTTCTTTTTAAAGATGTCGACTTCTAAGCATAATGAGGCTACATCTGTCACCTCTCGTGGTGACCCGGGATGGAACCACTGCACCATCGTGGACATAACTTCACGCAAGGTCAAATGCAACTACTGCGGTTGGATTATTTCGGGTGGAGTTTTTTGTCTAAAGCAACATATTGGGGGTGTTTAAGGAGAAGTGAAGGCTTGTACTGCTGCACCACTAGAGGTAAAAAATCAATTCAAAAATTACCTACAACAAAGAGAGATGGAAAAAGGAGCAGTAACAACGATGAGAGGCCAAATTAGGGAGGAAATTACACGGCCCTCGGGTCAAGGTATTCATATTCACCTTCCGGGAGATAGATCTCAGAAGGGAGACATACACCCTACCAGAAGGAGGTCCACTGTATTTAAAGACTTTTCTCGAGGTATTCTTTGATTTAAAATTTTCAATTAGTTATTTACACTTCATCTCGGTTAAATTAGTCTCAAATCATCTATTTTAATTTTAAGATGATATATGTCGAGCCATGGATGAAAGTAGAAGATCTTTTACTGACGAGGATGTGTATAGACGCACCGGTCGACACATTAGGCAAGGGAGTGGATCCGGACAGGGATCCAACCAGGAGGAAATTCATGACTTGACTAGGGACAATGACCCTAGAGTGGGTCCTATAGATGATTCCCTAACAAGACGGAGAGATAGACAACCATCAATCACAGCTGCTATGAAGAATCTGAAGTTATGCAAGGAGAAGATTGGCCGTACTGTTTCGAGATGGTTTGTTTATAACAGTGTACATGCCAATGTTGTAAAGGGTCCTTATTGGGAGGACATGATTGAGACTATTGGAGATGTGGGTAAGGGTATTTCTGGACCAACCCCCAAGCAGATATACAATACTTACCTTCCTCAAGAGGTAAGTGATCTCCAAAAGTACATCAAGTCATTCGAGCAAATTTAGGATGAAAGAGGCTGCATAATAATGACAGATGGCTGGACATGTGAGTACATTGAATTAGTTTAACATATTTAGAATCTTAAATTAATAGAGTATATTTTTTAGTTAATTTAGACATTCTCTAATATTTATAACATTATTTGAATAGGAATTACGAGAAGAAGTATGATTAACTTCCTTATATACTGTCAAGCTGGAACTGTATTTTGGAAGTCCGTAGATACTAGTGGAAAGATAAAGAATGCAAAATATCTTTTCAAGTTAATTGATGACATTATGGAGCAGGTGGGGGAAGATCGGGTTGTACAAGTTGTAACAGATAATGCAGCTTCATATAAAGCTGTTTGCCATTTGTTAATGGAGAAGAGGTCACATATATATTGGCTTCCTTGCTATGCTCACTCCCTAGATTTGATGCTAGAAGATATTAAGAAAGATGTAAAAATTACTAAGACAGTGAAGTCAGCCAAATTCATTACATCCTATATCTACAACCATAACTATGTGCTCACGTTGATGCGTGAACACACTGGACAGAGGGAGTTACTACGTCCTGGGGTAACTCGTTTCGCCTCCACGTACATTTCCTTGGAGAGTATACAGTCACAAAAACGTCCTTTGAAGCAGATGATTTCAAGTAAAGGATGGGAAGATTGGATGACAAGGCACGCGAAGCGAGATGCTAGAGACAAGGGGAAGTAGGTTGAGGACTTGATTGAGAGCCGGGAGTATTGGAAGGATATAAAGATGATCTTGAGCGTAGTTGAACCTCTTGTGCGAGTTCTGAGGATGGTAGATGGAGATAAGAAGGCCACAATGGGATATTTATATGAAGCTATGGACCGTGCGAAGGAAGACATTGCCATGGCCAACAAAAATACATACAGGAAGTAGTGGGATATCATAGATGCAAGATGGGATAGAACACTCCACCATGACTTGCATGCGGCAAGTAACAAAATAAGTTATTCCATTTTACTTGCCATTTTATTTCCTATAAGTTTTATTTCCTTTTTAATTTTTTTTTCAATTCCTTATGTCATTTCTTCAACCCAAGATACCAATATAGCTCTGCTACTCAAAATGCACCCAATGATGAAGAAGTACTCCGTGGGACTCAAAATGTAATTCAACATTTGTTACATGATGAGGATCGAACTATCATAGCATGCAACAAAATGCATCACTACAGGCTCCGAACATTACATTTTAGTACTCATCGTGCTCAACAGGCAGTCATGTTGCTTTCACCAGGTATTTAGAATTTTACACAGAACTAATACTTTCACGAAATTGTTATCATGCCTAGGCTTTACAATGCTAATTGTTAGTTGGATCAAGGAATTACAGCTAATTGGTGGATGGATAATGGGAAGGCTCCAAGTTGTGAAGATCTTGCTTATGTTGTCATCCGTGTATTGAGCCAAACCACCTCCTCTTCTGGCTGTGAAAGGAATTGGTCTACATTTAGCTTGATACACACCAAGCAAAGGAACCGATTAAGCTCAGCGAGATTGGAGCAATTGGTCTTTTGCCACTACAACATGTTCCAATGTCTTAGAATATTTGGATTTGTTCCAATGTCTTAGAGTATTTGGATTTGTGCCAAGACTTTTAGAGTAAACTCTTATGGGTCAAGATTCGTTTTTAAGGGTTTTGGGACTGATTCCCGATCGTTTGGGATTAATTCCAAGTATTTAAGACTCCAAGGGGTACTTTGGTAATTATGTTACATTAGGGTTATTAAAGTCTTTTTAGGTTTTTAACACCTTATTGGAGGCTTGAAAACCCTTAGGATGTATTTTTAGGATTATCTTGGACATACTTATGTTACATGAGTATTTCGGTAATTTTACCTTAAATTGGGTTTATTAGACTTAGAGTCTATCTTTATATTTTTCTGGGATTTTTACATACTTTTATCACATTGAGGGTATTTTAATAATTTTACCCATCTTATAAGGGTTTGGAAGGTATTTTAGATATAGGAAGCATTTTGATATTTTTTGAGATTTTTATGTTATTTTTACATATTTTTATCACGAGGGAGGATATTTTTGTAATTTGGTTAAGCTCTGGGACATTTTGATCGTTTCAGAAATTTTACATTTCAGATTTAATTCTTTCAGTTTTTACTGTTTTTACTGAATTTTTTATTGATTTTTATGTTTATTTTTGGTATTTTTATTAATTTCTTATGTGGGTAAAGATTATTTAGGGTATTTATGTGTTTAAGTATTTTCAGATTTTTGGTTTTCTGGTTCTACTGATTTTTTTTTATTAATTTTTACTGTGTTTTATGATTTTATTTACTGATTTTTATTAATTACCACAGATTTTAGTAATTAATTAGGGTTGAGATTTTGTTTAAATTATTTTTAACTTAATTATGTTGTTTTAAACATTTATGTTTAATACTTAGTATTTAATTATCCATTCTATGTTTAGGGGTGAGGCCAATATTAGTTAATTAAGTGTTTATATGTTTTAATCAGGTTTTGGGGTATTTAAGAAATTAATTGTGTATTATAAAAATAATATGTGATATTCTTTAATTGTTAAATTTGATGACACACACATGCACACAATTTGCACAAAGAAGCTCTTTCATTATTTCGGCAGAGTTTCGTCTTATAAGGCATTTTACAACAACAATTCGGCAAAGTTTCCCCTTAGGAAAAAATCTTAGGAAGAGAACTCCCCGAAAAAAAATCTCCTCCAAATGCAACAAACCCGGGAAAGAGCACCGGATTTGGTCTTCAAATGGGCAGAACTTCCCCTTTTGAACAAGATGGGCTTGTATGCCTTTTTCACCTTGTGTGTGTTGAAATGGGGGTAAGATGGGTCCTATTTATAGGCACAAAACTAGGCCCTTTGGGGGGTGCCACCAGGGAAATTCACAGTGGGGGTACCCACCGGTTTTCTCCCCCCCTTTTTTGATTGAGAATAAAGAGAGAGAGAGGAGAGAGAGTGAGAGGATCCGGTGGCCACCCCCACCGGTTTTGGGCAACCGGTAAGGGTGCTCCCCTTCTCCCCCTTCCTTTTGCCTTTTGCCTTTTTTTTTTTTTTTTTTGAGGCTTTGCCCATTGATTACCCCTTGGCCAAGTGTGAATTGGGGTGCATTCTTTTTAATGGAGAGTTAATCAGGGCTTAGTGGAGACTCCACTAACTAGGAGGGGGTTTAAGAATCCATTAATCCTCCCCCCTTAATTAATCTCTCCCCCCCCCCTCTTTTATTTTGAATTTTTTAAAAAATGAAGCAGAGAGGGACCCCCCCACCGACCGGTGGGGTTCCACCAACTAGTGTGTGTGTGTGGGGGGGGGGGGGGGGGGGGGGCTCCAGTTCCTCCTCTCTCTCTCCCCCCCTCTTTTTATTTAAACAAAGGGAGAGAGAGAGAGGGGACCACTTGGCCATTTTTCTTCTATTTACTCTTGTGGGCTTTGTGGGTTTTCTCCTCCCTTGGGCTGCAGATTTTGGTCTTGTTAGACCGATATTTTCGGCCCATTTAGACTTTTTATTGGGCTTCTTTGTTGGACCCATATTGGACTTCTTATTGGGCCACTGTGGGCCTCATATTGGGCCTTCTTTGAAGGTGTTTTGGGCCCATTTGTTGAAGACATTTGGGCTGTTTTAGGCCCTCTTTTTGCTGCTGTTTGGACTTTTTATTGCAGCACTTTTGGGCTTTTTGTTGGGCCCATTTGGTGAGGCTTCCAAGCTGTCTGTGGGACAGCACATTGCAGATTTTTGGGCTGTTTTGGGCAGCACCCAAGAATTTTATTGGGGCTATTTTGGACATCTTATTGAAGCCATTTCAAGACGCTCTCGCCTAGGTATATTTTTGCCCCTTTATCTCCTTAATGCATACATATATATTCATATGTTCGCATACATATAGGCAGAGTCTTATTGACATGAACCTTTATACCATATGTGCATGTTCATTTTTATTTCCATAACATAGGCGCATATGAATGCGAGCATATGTCATGCATAGGTATTTTCATTGCACAATTATGTGCATATGCATATGATCCCATCATGCATGAAATTTTTCGGGTCAACACCCCCAAACCACCAAAACCGTAGTTGATGGTTCCCCACCAAGTAAGTGTTTAAAGTGTAAGACGTCACACCCCCTCTAGTTGAATCATTCACAATGGGCATTTTGTCATTCCTTTGGTGAAGACATCTGCTACTTGGTCTCTAAATTATAAAGACAGATTTCTCATGAATCAAGCCTGTTATGAATGAAGTGTCCATCAATTTTAATATGCTTTGATTGACCATGTTGAACTGGACTATTGGTAATGTTGATTGCAGCCTTGAGTAACAGTATAGTCTCACAAGGAGTTCCACCTTCAGCCCTACAGCTTGATGTAAAATATGCAGACAGAGGAGTTATTGCTGCATGTGCCATAGCCCTATACTCGGTTCAACATTGAACCTTGACATATAGCCTAGTTCTTATTGCGCCCTGTCAGAGGATTTCCTCCAATAAAGGTATGAAAATCTATGGTTGATCTCCTATCATCCCTAGAACCAGTCCAATATACATCAGTGTACACCTCAACCATCAAGTGACCAGCTTTGGAGAATAGCAATCCCTTTCCTGGACCTGACTTGATGCACCTCAGTATCTGATCCACAACTCTTAGGTGTGGTGTTCCTGGAGCATGCATGAACTGACTTACTGGACTAACTGCATAACAAGGATGGCAGTACCGGTACCGGTACCGGTGGGTACCGGTACCGGTACGTACCGGTCCGGTACCGGCCAGTATCGTACCGGTACCGGTCCCGGTATCGTACCGGTACCGGTCGGTACCGGCCGGTATCGGCCCGGTACCGGTCGGTACCGGCCCAAAACCAGTCCGGTACCGGCCCGGTACCGGTCGGTACCCACAGTACCGGTGCCGGCCGATACCGGTACGTACCGGCCGGTACGTACCGGTATCGGCCGGTACTGCCATCCATGCTGCATAAGCAATATTTGCTCTTGTGACAGATGGATAGGGAGTTTGCCCACTAATCTCTAGAGACGTGAGTACAGTTCTCTAACTGAGTCATTCATACCATGATTAGTCTAATCTCTCTAGAGAGATGTGTTGGCTATGCCCAAACTTCCCTATCTCCTTAAGAAAATCCAAAGTATTTCAATACCAACGAAATACTTGAGTTCAGTGAAGTGATCTATCTTAAATTCCTTTGCCAGATTGTCTTTCAACTCTTGAATCATCTCCTCATTTTTCCTAGTGAGAGCCATGTCATAGCAACGTGCCTATCATTCTGCTCAGTGGATAAGATCTGGTTTACATTGCCTTGAGCCATAATGGAGTATAGCAACCCTAAATCTGTCAGACCATGCCCTAGGAGACTGCTTGAGTCCATACAATGCCTTCTTCAACCTGCAAATGTTTCCATTAAACCCAGTGATGGGTACATATACACTTCTTCCTGCAAGTAAACTCCATCAAGAGATGATGGGAGAACTAGGAGAGTGAAGGAGCAGAAGAACAAAAAAGCTAGGAGAGGAGCAAGAACTGCAAGAAGTGAGGGGAGGATGAAAGAGAGTCATGGTCTACCAATGGGCACACTCTGCTCGGATAAGGTGGGGGGCAGGAGACAATCATGGAAACCAGGACATCTAGATGTACTCAAGTAGGGAGATCTCTGCAGGCTATTTAGTACTACATATGTCATGATTTAGGTCACCACATGGTTCTTGCAGAAATGCTCTGGCTCTCTGGGTGCTTCATTGAGAAAGCTGGAATTGTAGGGTTTCAAACTCAAAAAAAAAGAGGTAGTGCAATATCACAAGCTTGGGACCAGCTTCTTGGGAGGAACAGTGAGTCATGCTAAGAAGCTGAAGGGTATTAGGCTCTAAAGCCTAGTGAAGGAATCAAGGATGCATTCCTCAACAGTTGAGGAAAACAAACCGAGATTTCTGAGAGAAGCTTTACAAGAGAGATGTTTATTTTGTCTTGCAATATCAGGGGTTTGCATGACAGAACTAAACAACTGGTAGTTTGAGACGTCATAACTAGGAGGCATGCTGACATTATTTGTTTACAAGAGACAAAAATGGAACAGTTTGATTTGACCCTAGTGAAACTATTGACATGCTATAAATTTGCAGAATTTGTACTCAAAACTATCACAGCAACAATCAGGTGGCATCCTGGGGGCACGGAGCAAGAAAAGTGCAGTGAACAACTGTGGAGATAGGGGAACACCTCTATCATGGTGCAGTTATCATCATGCAGTATTAAAATTAAATGGATGTTCTTTTTGGTGTGTACAATCCTAACAACTACAAGAGAGACAACCATTAATGCCAGGATATATACAAACTTCTGTGGTGTGTCATGTGCGAGTAGCGTAACATATTAGCCACTCATGCATAATAAATTTCAAAAATGTCATGTTTACTTGCATGTTATCCTACATACCCTCTTAACATTTTTATATGCCAATGAAAATGACATGTTTGATATATATGCTATTTTGTAAGGGCTTGTAGGATAACCTGCAAGTATGTCATTTTTTTAAAATGCATTATACAGGAGGGGTTAATATGAATCCCTTCTTCTTTTCCATCAATGAATCTTGAAAGAACCTTCAACACGAGAAATTCTTCAACACCCATCTAACCTACTTGATTCACGTGTCAGATCGATAAAGTCTTCGCTGAAGGGGTTTGTTAGTCCTTAAACATTTCCCCCCTTTAATGCAGAACCAACATTAAGTAGTGGAACTGATAAAATAGGGGATTCCAGGAGCGATGGGAGAGCGATGGGTAGAAGCGGAGAGGGGAAGCGGCCAGAGAGTTTCCGGGGACAGCAGAGGCAGGCTGCAAGATGAGAAGAGGCGCTGGGAGGACAGACGCGGGCAGCATCCGAGTGCTAGGGAAGGTTTTCATGTTAGAGGAGCTCAGTATAGAATTTCCGATGATAGATTTAGATGTCTTCGATGCTTGGAAAGAGGGCACAGGGTGATCAAGTGCCGAAATGCATTGGTTTGCAGGAATTGCAGGGGGCTCGGCCACAGAAGTTTTCATTGTCCTGATTCTATCATACCGGAGGAGAAGCTACCAGTGCCGTCTTGGTATGATTTTAAAGATAAGCGGGAAGAAGTGGAATCAGAGGTGATAGAAATGTCGTGGTGTCCTTCTTTCAAAAGGAATGAGCAGTTCCTCTCTTCATCATTGGCAGTTGTAATCAAGCAGGGTAGTTTAACTACAGAGTAGTTGGAAGGATATTTGCACAGCTTAGATTCTGGCAGGAAGGCTTGGAATATATGGGAAATACATAAGGGACTTTTTATAGTCCATTGTTCACAAATAGATTTCATGGAACTGATTTTGAATACTGGAGATTCGAAGGTGGGAGAAGTGGTGCTTTCTTGGTAGAGGTGGTAGTTTGCATGGATGACAGTTTCGGCCGGTACCGGTACGTACCGGCCGGTACATACCGGTACCGGCCGGGACCGGGACCGGTAAACCCATTAAGGGCCGGTACCATTATAAAATTATAAAAAAATAATAATAATAAAAAACAATAAACACTGTACGGGCCGGTACCGGCCCGGTACGCCCGTGAAACACCCCTTAATGGGTTTCACTTTCCCCTCTCATAGAAACAGATCTGTGAGAGGGGAAGTTCGTTCTTGGCAAGGAGAGGAAGGAGGGGAAGGAGCCACTGCCGCCACCGCCGCCGCCGCCAGCCGTCGGAGACATTTTCACCCTTTGCCGAAGACGTTTTCACCGTTTTGGGTGGAAAAAAAAACAAAGTATGATATATATTTTAAATGTAGTGATTATTTTTTAGTTGGTAAGTAATTCTTAGATTGTTTATGTTCATTTTCTTAGTAAAATAGACAACCTCCAATTTTGACCCTAATTAGCAGTTAAAAATTGGAGCTTTTGTCTAATTACTTAAATTAAACATCAATTGAAGTCTAATTAAGCTTCATTGCATGTTTTAAAGTAAGAGTGTGCTGTGAATTGCGTTGATCGACGGTTAATTAGGAAAAATTCCCAATTTTAACCCTAATTAGCAGTTAAAAATTGAGACGTTTATCTAATTAATTAAATTAAACATCAATTAAAGCATAATTAAGTTTCATTGCATGTTTTAAAGTAGGAGTGTGCTGTGAATTGCATTGATGGACTGTTAATTAGGAAAAATCCTCAATTTTGACCCTAATTAGCGGTTAAAAATTAGGGCTTTTGTCTAATTACTTAAATTAAACCTCAATTGAAGCCTAATTAAGCTTGATTGCATGTTTTAAAGTAAGAGTGTGCTGTGAATTGCGTTGATCGACAGTTAATTAGGGAAAATCACCAATTTTCACCCTAATTAGCGGTTAAAAATTGGGGCTTTTGTCTAATTATTTAAATTAAACCTCAATTGAAGCCTAATTAAGCTTCATTGCATGTTTTAAAGTAGGAGTGTACTATGAATTGCGTTGATCAACAGTTAATTAGGAAAAATCCCCAATTTTGACCCTAATTAGCGGTTAAAAATTAGGGTTTTTGTCTAATTACTTAAATTAAACCTCAATTGAAGCATAATTAAACTTCATTACATGTTTTAAAGTAGGAGCATAATACTAAATGTTCTTATATTTGTTTCTACTTTTTTTTTTCTTGTAGGAACATAGCTGAACAGTAAGAGCAAGCCCCAGGGTGGGCCCATATCACCTTAGTTAATATTGCAAAGAGGAGAGTGAAATGCAAATATTATGGCAAAGAGATGGGTGGTGGAATCACTCGAGAGAAAGAACACTTAGCAGGAAAGACAGGTTAGGTGACGAGGTGTACTGTCTGTCCCCGACAAGTTGCCAACGAGATGCGTGAATTGTTGCGTGGCCGAAAAGCACAAGAAGAGCAAAAGAATGAAGAGGAGGTTGAACTCCAAGACGAGATTTCAGGTAGACATAATACAAAAGGCAAAGGGATGTATACTGGGGCCAGTGGCATTTCTATACGTGAGAGGCAAAGGGCTGAACAAATTGTAGATTCTAGTGATGATGATGCAGCTAGAAGAGAGAGTTTGTGGCATCAACAAGAAGACAAAGCCCGAAGGAGAGGTGATGGACCATCAACAAGAGGCACAAGTCAAACTAGAGGCCAAGTGGGTCATATGGACAGTTATCTTTTTAGAAGATACAGTTCTACTCAACCAAAAATCAAGCAAGCAATGAGATGAGTAAAAAAGTCAGCTGAAGTGGCAGGACATGCTTTTAAAAGCATCTGCAAATGGTTTTTGCATGCAGGTGCTCCCTCACATGCTGCTCAGTCTCCTTATTTTCAGCCTATGATTGATGCAATAGCAGATCATGATCGTGGGTTCAAAACCCCCACACGTCGAGACATATATAGACGTGGGCTTGATGGAGAATACGAGGAACTTCAACAGTGGGTTGAAAGTTTTAAGGCAGTATGGAAGGAGAGAGGATGTACAATTATGTGCTATGGCTGGACTAGTACCACAAAGAAGTCCATGATTAATTTTCTTGTTTATTGTACTGAAGGGACAGTTTTTATAAAATCTATTGATGCATCAAACTATTCGAAGAACGCCAAATATTTATTTGGTTTAATGGATCAGATGGTATAGGAAATTGAAGAGGAAAATGTTATCCTGGTGGTCACTGATAATGAACCAAGTTATAAAGCTGCAGGGAAGAAGTTAATGGACAAGCGCAAACATCTTTATTGGGTCCCATGTGCAGCGCATAGTCTGGACTTGATGCTTGAAGACATTGGTAAGGACCCGACTGTCAGCAAGATAGTAAAGAGAGCACAAAGAATTACCCAATTCATTTATGGTCATCCTAGGATCTTGAACATGTTCATAGAAAAAGCATCTGGGGGCCGAGATTTCATCCGTGTGGAGCCTACAAGATTTGCATCTAATTTTATTTCTTTAGAATCTTTGCACAAATTCAGGGATGAGATCAAGGGGTTTATGTTTAATAAGGAGTTCTTGGATGGAGGGCATACTTGATGGAGCTGTTGCTAGAGATCCAGAATTAAGAACCTCAAAAAGACAAAGAAAATCCACCTCCTCCTTCACATGAGCATCAGAGTCAGAATGAGCATGTACCTTTATTTGCACCTGAAACTGAACTTGAGCCTGCTAGACTCTCAGAATCAGATAGTAGGCCAGTCACTCCTAGAATGGTTAGGCCACCATCATTCTTGAGAAGGAATACATCTACACTTGAGAGGACTAATCTGGCTGTCAAAGACGATCCTGCGATTGATAAGGTGAAGCAAATTTATGTGAAACATACACCACGAGGAAAAGGATTATTCGATCGGGTCAACCTGCAAAAGGATTTAGAAACAAAACAAAGCCAGCAAAAACAGGCATCACAAAAGAAAAAATCAAGTAATGTCAAAAGAAAGTTAATTGTTGATTATGATCAAGATGATGATGATGATGATGATGGGACACAGTCTCCTAGTGATGATGTTGGTGCAGCTGTAGGTGCTACTACCGGGGGCGGAGTGTATACACCTTCTTTCTCCTTGCATATTGACACAGGAAGAGGACAAAATGAAAGTCAAGGAAATTATAATTCACAAAGTCAGTATGGACAGCAGTCAGGTTATGGAGGTGGCCAACAAGAAGCAGGCATGTATAGCTGGAGAGATCGAGTAGAGTATGAAGACTTTCAATTCCATCCACCCAGTAGCAGTTATGGGTCAGGGTCTTCTTCTTATCCGCATGCTACTTCTTTGCATCATGATTCTGGAATTTCATCAAGTCAACAAGTATATACTCTAAGAGGAATGCACGACTTGGCTGCATCATTGTTTAGTTATGGTGAATATCGGGAACATATGCAACCTTATTATGGATACCAGCAACAGCAACCAGATGATGAATCAGAAGGATCTACGGGTTATTATCTATATTAGTATACTTACTTATGTTTTTCATAGGTAAGGATCGTTTGATTTTGTTAACATTTATTATTTGTAAATATTTAATACATTCGCATAATATTTTTCATGTTTAATCTGTATGAAAATAGTCATTTTGTATGCGTTACGTGTACTTCTTTGTCTTAACCCACTTTTGTCACACCAAGCACATAGCTAATTAATTGTTTACATTTTTTCTAATTTTCCTTATTTTTTCTGATTTTTTTCCTTTTTTTCTGATTTTTTTGGGCCCTTTTAAGCCCGTACCGGCCGGTACCAGTACCGGTACCGACACGGCCGGTACCGGTACCGACACGGCCGGTACCGGTACCGACACCGGTACCGGTACCGACACGGCCGGTACCGGTACCGACACCGGTACCGGTACCGACACCGGTACCAGTACCGGTATTGCCATCCTTGGTAGTTTGTGTTTAACATAGTTCAATATGAGGGTAGTCGTAATGTCTAGTGCAAGGTGTATGGGATTCCTTTACATCTATGGGATGTAAGGTATTTAAAGCCATAGCAAACAAGGTTGGTTCGTTGAAGAAGTTGCACAGGGAGACAGTCCAATGGGTGAATCTACAGCAAGGATGGAAGTACCGGTACCGGTACCGGTATCGGTGGGTACCGGTACCGGTACGTACCGGTCCGGTATCGGCCCGGTACCGGCCCAAAACCAGTCCGGTACCGGCCCGGTACCGGTGCCGGCCGATACCGGTACGTACTATGTAGTCAGAGGCGAGAGGCGATCGGGGGATCGCCTCAGCCTCAAACGCCTAGGCGATGGCCTAGGCGTTTGAGGCGACATTTTAAAAAAAAAATATTTATAATTTACTTATTATACAAAATAGCCAAATAATCATACAGAATGATATTTATTCACTCAAATTATCAAATATAACCATATCAACAAATTCATAGACATTTTACTACTAATTAAATTCACCATAATGAAATTTATCAATGAAATGTTAAGCAAACACAATATAAATGTAGAAATGTAAGATAAGTCTATTACAACATTCAAATGTTCCTTAAGAAAATAAGTAGCCAACATTTCCAAATAAGGCTAACAAGCCTATGAATACATTCCTTTCACAACTCTCAAGCCTCACTCATTCATCACTCTCGGAATCCTCATCTTGCTCAAGTGGAAGTTCAACTTCAGAGCCCTTTGTTGTATCATCAGACCCAACTTCAAGCTCATCAATAGACTCTAATGTGGAACTTGTTGCAACTGCTTTCCCCTTCCCTAAACAACGTTTCTTTGATGACAATGTCCTTGTACGTGGACCTTCTTCTTCACCAATTCCTGCAGCAATCTCAACATCGAACCATGTGAGGTCTTCATCCTCATGTACAACATCTTCATTATCATGAGGATGTGCTATCCACTCGTTACAATCATCAATATCTTCCAAGCTTATAGGGTCAAGTTCACTTTGTTGGAAACGTAAAAAGCGATCTCGAAGGCGTTGGTTGTATTGCACAAATACGAGATCATTCAGCTTCTTTTGCTCCAACCTATTCCTTTTCTTAGTGTGCACCTAGAAAAATATCATTATTAGATTAATATAGAATAAAAAAACATAACATGTATTATTCAATGAAAGTTAATAAAAATCAAAACCTGTTCAAATGTACTCCAATTGCGTTCACAGCTAGATGCACTACAAGTGAGGCTCAAGATGCGAATGACCATCTTTTGCAGATTAGGAGTTTTGCTCCCAAAATCCACCCACCAATTCACTACATAAGAGATGCAAATAGTATTTAATTTTCACATCAAAAAGAATTTAATGAATAAATGTACTAGTAGTCCATATAGAAATATACCAGGATTAGATGTGGTACGTTGTCTTATGGCCATTTCTCTCCCAAAGAAACCCATAGCATTCCTATAACATGCCAATTCTTTGGTAATCTCATCTTGTACATTAGGATCAAGAACTAACTTCTCAATGACATCATATAGTCCTTGCTTCACTTCATCATCTGAATCAATCTCTGGATTTGCATAATAGAATTGAGGGTTAAGGTAGTATCCAGCTGCATGTAAAGGACGATGAAGCTGAAAATCCCATCTCCTATCAATGATCTCCCAAAGTGGACCATACTTGTCCACTTTTCCATCCAGAGCATTCTTGATACTTTCCTTGGCGCGTTCCATGGCTTCATAAATGTAACCCATTGACGGCTTCTCTCCATCAACTAAGCGCAGAACCATGACAAGAGGCTTGAATATCTTTAGTGCATAAATAACTCCCTTCCAAAACTGAGTCTTCAAAATTATATCTTGTGCTTTCTTTCCTTCAATTTTTCTTGCCCACTTATTATTACTTGTCCATTCACTAGATGTAAACATTCTTCTCAAACCATCTTTACAAACTAGCAAACTTTGCAGATTCAAATAATTTGTGGCAAAGCGAGTCACAGCTGCACGGACAAGATTCTTTTCATTTGTATGCTTCCTCATTATAGCAAGCACCCTCGTACGTGCATAAATAAATGTAGTAACCATCCTTGCCCTCCGAATGGTTGACTTGATTGGAGACACCTTGGAAATGTCCTCCAATATCAAGTCTAGGCAGTGGGCAGCACATGGTGTCCAAAATAACTGACGATGGGCTGCCATCAACATTTTTCCTGCAGCAACATAGCTTGCTTCATTATCTGTGACAAGTTGTATCACGTTCTCCGCACCAACCTCTATAACTATCTTGTTCAATAAGTCAGCCAACAACTTTGCATCTTTGACATATTGAGATGCATCAATAGACCTCAAAAACACAGTTCCAGTAGGTGAATTGACCAAAAAAATTATCAAAGTACGGCCTTTCCCATCTGTCCATGCATCAGACATGATAGTACAACCAAACTTCACCCAACTGGCTTTTTGTAAATCTACTATTTCTTGAGTCTTTTGAATCTCCTTCTGGAGAAGGGTCTCACGAACTTCATGATAGGTAGGGCCTTTCAATCCCGGACCGAATTGTCCTATAGCTTCTAATATTGTTTGGAAACTATTTAGACGCACGGTATTGAATGAAATTCCAGCTTGATACATCCACCTAGCTATGTATTGGATGACCCTTTCTCGTGCTTCCTTCTCATGCTTCTTATCCTTGATAGATTTGCCCTTTGAATCTTCAGGATTAGGAGTACAAAATCTATCTAAAGGACCTTTCATCCGAGGAGCCTTTGCAAGAATGTCGTCAACTTGATTCACCTCAAATGATGAATCTTTGGAAAGTGAATTTCTAAAAATATCATCTCGACTTTCCGCTTCCCTAATCAAACATTTCTTTTCAATCCTTGATTGTTTTGATTGCTCCATATATTGTTTAATTTCTTCTTTTGCCTCAGGTGTCACCTTCAAGCAAACTGTCACATTTGTAGAAGTACCTGCTAGATGTTGTTTCAACCGGTGGATCCCTCCTCTACAATCTTTCTGACAAAAGTTGCATTTTACGCAGTCCCTATTATTTGGATTCACCAAAGTACCATATTTCCAGCCTGGATCTTTATTTCTCCCCTTCCCTTCGGTAGGCCCTTGATTAGACGAATGAGACGAACCTCCGGTTGGTGTGGTCATCTTAAAAATTAAATCAACGTCCACAGTCCACCTGTAAACAGTAAAGACAAAGAGCAAGAGAGAGTGAGCGAGACAGAGAGAGATAGTAGGGGTCGGGGAGGGGAGAGACAAATTGAGAGAGACAGATTGAGAGAGACAGACAGAGAGAGATAGTAGGGGTCGGGGAGGGGAGAGACAGATTGAGAGAGAGAGACAGAGAGACATGCAAGAGAGAGTGAGAGAGAAGGACACAAAGACAGAGAGTGGGTGTCGGGGGAGGCAAACAGAGAGAATGAGTGGGTCGGGGGAGGTAGACAGAGAGAGATTGAGAGACACACAGAGAGAGTGAGGGTCCGGGGTGAGAGAGAGTGAGAGTGAGCGTCGGGAGTGAGAGAGATAGAGAGGCTGAGAGAGATTGAGAGTGGGGGTCGGGGGAGGCAGACAGACAGAATGAGAAGGAGGGAGTGCGAGAGAGAGAGAGAGAGCGGGAGAGACAGAGAAGGAGGGAGTGCGAGAGAGACAGAGAAGGAGGGAGTGCGAGAGAGACAGAGAGAGCGGGACAGTGCGAGAGAGACAGAGAGAGCGGGAGAGACAGAGAAGGAGGGAGTGCGAGAGAGACAGAGAGAGCGGGACAGTGCGAGAGAGACAGAGAGAGCGGGAGAGACAGAGAAGGAGGGAGTGCGAGAGAGACAGAGAGAGCGGGACAGTGCGAGAGAGACAGAGAGAGCGGGAGAGACAGAGAAGGAGGGAGTGCGAGAGAGACAGAGAGAGCGGGAGAGACAGAGAAGGAGGGAGTGCGAGAGAGACAGAGAGAGCGGGACAGTGCGAGAGAGACAGAGAGAGCGGGAGAGACAGAGAAGGAGGGAGTGCGAGAGAGACAGAGAGAGCGGGAGAGACAGAGAAGGAGGGAGTGCGAGAGAGATAGAGAGAGCGGGAGAGACAGAGAAGGAGGGAGTGAGGCTCGGGGGTGAGGCAGACAGAGAGAGTGAGGGTGGGGGGTGAGAGATAGACAGAGAGAGTGAGGCTGAGAGAGGCTTGCCTGCCGCGGCCGTCGCCGTCGCCGTCGCCGGAGAAGTAGCCCACTGCCGCCGGAGACGCTTCCCGCCGCTACCGCTTCCGTCGTTGCCGGGGAAGAAGCTCGCTACGCTGGTGTCGGGGGTCTCGGACTCTCGGGACACATGAAGGGTTAGGGTTCAACGAACGCGGAGGGGGGAGGTTTATTAACGCTGGGTCGGCCGGTCGGGGGTTTCGTAATGGGCCGGTTTAAGCCCGACCGGTTAATGGTGGGCCTTTTTTTTCTAAATTGGCCCGGTAAGGCGCCTGAGGCGCGCCTAGGCGAACGCCTGGGCGAATGAGGCATTTCCCGCGATCGCCTAGGCGAAAAACGGGAATGCGAGGCGCCATACCCGCGCCTCGCCTCGCCTCGCCTCGTCGCCTAGGCGTTCGCCTCGGGCGCCTTTGATAACAGAGGGTACGTACCGGCCGGCACGTACCGGTATCGGCCGGTACTGCCATCCATGATCTACAGTGTGCTAAAATGTTTATTAATATTGATCAGAATGTGCCTCAGCCGCATGTCATGAGGTTACGGTGGAGGGAGCAGATATTTTTCAGTAAAATAGTAGAGGATTGTATACCAGTAAGTGATTCTTGGAAGGTGGATTAGACTTACAGTGAGGTTGTTCAGGCATACAGAGAGTATAAAGGCAAGAAGGAGGCAGCATATGTTGTAAAGAAACAGAGCAACGATGAGGATGGCGCGAGGTTGAAGATGACGGTTCAGCTGAAGACCCGGCCAGTTCAGGGGAAATGTCTATTTATGAATCAGTTAACCTAAGTTGGTAGAACCAGGTTGAAAACACATAAAAACCGGTCCACGCACACGAGGGTTCGACTTATAAGATGGCCGATCAGGCTTAACAAGGAGCGATACAACAATTGGCAAGCTAGGTCATTAAAGGGGTGCGATAGGGTCTAAGGAAAGAGAGGGGAAGGCCTGTTAGGGTTTTCCAGCGGCAGGCTATGGAGACGAAAAAGACGGAGATGATGGAATCTTCACAGGAGCCTCCTCTTCTGCGATTAGAAGGACGGCGGAGCAGTTTTGTCAGGGACGCGGGATTCCAGCGTCAACAGATTTGGCCAAGATAACAGTGAGTAACAAATGTTGCGGAGCAGATGGAGGGAACGTTTGCCTTGGCAAGGATATGTCGGATCTGGGAGTTTTTAAAATTCCAGGTTCGCACTATTTTTGCCTGCAGGTTCCCCCCGAAATCCCTCCTTTTTCTTGTTCACAATATGCCAAAAATTATGCGGTTCAAAAAGCGGAAAGGAAAAAAAGGGTGGAACGCATAGCTCAAAATGAAGAATGGAAGGGGTCCTAGCAGCTCACGGTATTAGGTAATATGACAGATAATGAATTAGTTGACAAGGCAGAGGTTTTAGGCATAGATCTAAAGGAGAAAACAGGGCAATACAGGAAGCTATGGGTAGATAGTGTGGCCAAAAAAGGTAATATGGTCTCCAAGCCAAAAAGATCAAGGGAATTGAGTAGACTGCTTCAGTCTAAGGAAGGAGAATGTGTTCATTCATAAAATTTATCAGAGAGGCAGAGAAGGGGTGTACGTGGTCAATGATGAAGCGTATTATTTGGAACGTAAGGGGTCTAAATGGAAGACAAAACCAAATAGCAGTAAGAGATTCTGCCAGGAGGTGGAAAGTAGATATTATCTGCATTGTGGAAACAAAGATGGAAGGTTTTGATCTGTGTCAAGTTAAGAAGATTACAGGTTTCAGTTTACTAGAATTTATGTTCTGCAAAGCTGAAGGAAATTCAGGAGGAATCCTTATTGCATGGGAGTCTAATAACTGGACAGGTATTCTAGCTGAGGTGGGAGAACATACAATGACAGTAGTATTACAGGCATTGCCAAACGGAACTCAATGGTTATTCTCAGGTGTATATAGTCCGAACAGATATATGGGGAGAAGGTTAGTTTATGAAGAACTGACCTTATGTAAAGAGAAATTTGATCTTCCATGCTGTATAGCAGGGGACTTCAATGAGGTGAGAGATCCAACAAAAAAGAGCTCAGGGGGAAGAGTTACTAGAGGAATGAAAGACTTCAATAATTGGATTAATTCTTTGGAATTGATTGAATTATCTCTGAATTGTAGAAGGTTTACCTGGAGTAATTCAAGGTTTACAATGGTTGACGTCAAAACTTCCGCGAGGGCATCAGGGAAGACAATGAGTTAAAATAAAATGATTTCAATACTGATGAATGCTGTGTGTTGGAGCATATGGAGGAGCAGAAATGATAGTGTTCAAGGGAAGTAAAGTCTACATTGAGAATATCTGTCTGCCTGCAGTCTCATTGTGGTACCAGTGGAGCCGGCACATTTTGGGCATTTCAAGTGATTGTTGGAATAAAGTTATAAGTCATATGTAATTCCATTTGTTTTTTTTTTGTTTCTATGGTCAGAGGAATCTCTCCTCTAGACTGTATTTGGATGTACTCCCACTATTTATTTTAATAAAATTGGTAGTGCACCTAAATTTTTTTTCAAAAAAAAGTTAGTGGAACTGACGTTTCAATGAAGTCTTACCTTCTGAAGATTTTCAAATGCTTCACTTCTTTCAACAGAAGTGAAAAACTGGTGATATAATGTGTGAGCACAGAAACAACTTTCCAATCATGTTTGACAAAGCCTCTCAATCTACCCTCCTCTCAAGATAGCTTCTTAGTTCTTATGGTCTTACCTCGTATTCCCAATATACCCTCGTCTCAAACATCACCTCTCAAGTTAGCTGAATATTTGAATTTCACATCATGCTGAAAAGTTTCTTCCACTATTTAATTTACCAAATTTTGCCTCCTTGATCATGCGTTTCACTTTATTAAGGCACAACAAGCACCAAGTATTTCGAGACTGGATCATACAAACACAGAGAGGGAGAATCCTTGAACATGACGAATTTATATCCCCACGATTATGGTACATTTTCTTAGGTAGAAACTGAAAATATGCATAAGCTCTCTTGCAGGTGAGCAACGCAATGCGAATGAAATGGTAAAGGAAAGGGCAATTGTTGGAGAAATACCTGGAGAACCACATCCAGTTCTGCCCAGCTCCTGACTAAATCTGATACGAGAACATGATCCAAATGATCTATAAACAGCAGATTATCAATATCAGGGAATGTATTAAAAACTTTTCGGATCCGTAGCCCAGATAAGATATCAGTTACCACTGGCCAAAGAAGGTGTTTAGCTAAGAGAAGGGCTGCCCATAGTTCATCTTCCATGTGGAGAGCACTGATAAGTAGAATACCCTTCTCGGCATTTTGAATAATTTTAAGAACCTCGCTGACTTGACCATCGCCATGATTAAAGGTGCACAAGCATTGCGTTTTGTAATATTGAGTAAAAGGTGTCTGATTTGACATCCAAGTTTCTAATCCTTTCAGACAGTTCAATGACCACTCGACTGGATAATCTTCTAGTGGTTCTCGAAAGGGGCAGTTAATGTGGACAGGACCACATGGTGTACGAGTTGAACTGTACACAGCAAAGTCAATTGTTGTGAGAAGCATTCTTGCAGTAACTTCATCAGTTGGTGGAGGAAGATTGAAGAAATGTCTCACAAATGTGCCAAAATGGTTGACCTATAAACAAATCTGGAAATGATTAATTAATCAATAATTGTCTGCTGGTACACTTTGTACGATAAAGCACTTCTGCAATCTTGACCACTCAAACTTTGCCAAATGCTGAACTATTCTAAGAGAAAATGTCACGTTTGATGATATTCATGGAGCATGAAAGAAAGAAAGCATAACAACCTCAAAGATTCATGGACTAGATACCATGATGGGAATTGACTTGATTTAGGTTCTCACAACAAAGGCTAGAATCAATAACCTTTTATTGGCAGACTAGAAGAAGTGTAAAAATTATAGAGGTCAAATATTAGATTGTTTTCAACCAGGAAACTGAGTTATGAAGAAAAAGAAAAACAGAATGCAACATTCAGGAGAAAGAGAAATTCAAATGAAAAAAAAATCAGCAGATCAATAGCTCCTCAAAGATAATTTTTTGCAGATAGTTATAATCAGATCCAACCCCTCACCACAAGCATACAGAAAAAAAACAAACGAACCGGCCTTTTGGGATAAATGCTACAGTGCACAGCATCTTTTAGCACATGCTTCTGCTTTTCTTTCATTATCTGAGTGTCTATTGAGTATGACCTATTTGTCAATCATGAATTTATGCTGCATACAGTCCTGTTTGTTAATAGATATCATAGACACCATAAACTGACGTTATTCCTATTTCTTGTAGGTTATGGGATACTTCCACTCTAACTCCCCCATAGCCGATCCCAAGCCCGCTTGAGAAAGAAGGGGGGTTTGTCTTGGATTGACAGCCAGCACTTAATAAATTTGTCACAACCCAATCATAAATCATGAACCAATATTTTGTGCCAATGCTAAGACGTTCGCTGGAAGCGATGCGTTACATCGGCGCTCGGGTGTAATGAGAAGTGAGCAAAAGACTGCTAGGGTGTTCCCCATAAGCGACGCACCGCAATGGCGCCCAATTGCGGTGGCAAATAAGCAAGGGTTCTCATGCATTAGACAAACACGAGTAAACAAGTTAGTCCATAAGAATAAGAATAAAATTTGTTTAGCTACATGGAACATAGGAATCCTAACCGGTAAAAATTTAGAATTAGTTAAACTAATGAGATAGGAGGGTCAACATAGCTTATTTATAGGAAATTAAATGGAATGGTTCTAAAGCTAAAGAAATCAAAGATTTCAAATTTGATATGTAGGTAAGAGTAATAATAGAAGTGGTGTAGTTATTATCATAGATAAAGAGTTTAAAGAAAAAGTTGTAAAAGTTAGAAGGGAGGGGGATAGACTCATATTAATTAAACTTGTAGTAGGTGAAGAAGTTTTAAATATAAGTATTACTTATGCACTTCAAATAGGATTAGAAGAGAGTATTAAGAAAGAATAGTGGGATAATTTTGATAAGGTAATTCAAGATATCGCTCATAGTGAAAGGACTTTTGTCGGAGAATATTTAAATGGCCATATAGGAATAGTAGTTATGAGAGGGTCCACGGAGGCTTTTGGCTTTGGTGATAGAAATGACATAGGTGGAACCATTCTTGACTTTGCTAATGCATATGATTTAATAATTACAAATACTTACTTTAAAAAGAGAGACGAACATTTAATAACTTATAAAAGTGGAACGCATAAAAGTCAAATAGATTATTTTCTTATTAAAAAAGTTAATCAATCATTATGTAAAGATTGTAAAGTCATTCTTGGAGAAAGTCTAGTCTCTCACCATAGGGTTTTAGTTATAGATATTTACATCCAAAAGTTGAAGAAAAAGGATATAGTGAATAGTTGCCCAAAAATTAAATGGTGAAATTTAAAAGGAAAGAATTTAGATGTCTTTAAAAAGTGTCTATAAAGGAGAATATATGGGATTCTGAGAGAAAAATTAACATAATATGGAATAGAATGGCTACTTGAATAAATAGAGTAGCAAAAAAAAAACTTCGATGAATCTAAAGGTAAAAGAGTTCTTATAAAAGAGACGTGGCGGTGAGATAATGAAATTCAGAAATCTATTAACCATAAAAGAGAATGCTTTAAAATGTGCCAAATGAGTACAAATGATAAAACCTTCAAAGATTACAAAATTACAAAAATAAACACAAAGAAAATAATTAGTGAGTGGCAAATAAGTAAAAATGATCAAACCTTCAAAAATACAAAATTGCAAAAATAAACACTAAGAAAATAGATAGTTGTTTGCGAAGATTTTTCTAACCTTCGTCGGGACCCGACCTAGACACATCTCTCCTATGTCGGATTATTCGGAAATCCATTTTTTTTGTTTATCTAGAGAATTATAGGTCGGTTTTATATTTTATCGGACTATGGGAGCTTGGGATTAGCCCTCAGGGAATCCGGGACTTCGAATCAAACGAAGATTCGAGTATATGACCTCTCTCCACTGACCTCGGTCAGTGTTAATTACGCTGAGCGACTGCTCGACAACCCTTGATTAACCGTCCGTATGATGCCCTTATAACATGCAACACTACTACTACAGGCAGCACATGCATATGCATATGAAGATATATTTTAGGTTAAACTCTTGGCCTCACCCAAGTTTAGGATGTGTTTATATGATTTTGGATTGATTCCAAGCTATCTGGATTAATTCCAAGTATATTGGATTGACTCCAAGTATTCTGGATTGATTCCAAGTATTTTAGACCCATAAGGGTATTTTTGTAATTATGCCAAGTTGGAGGGTATAGGGAGATTATGGTTATTTAAGTGTATGAAATGAGTTTTAATGATTTAGGAAGGTTTCAAAACCTTAGGAGGTATTTTAGAGTTATTTCAAATGTGTTTGGATTGTAAGGGTATTTTGGTAATTTCGCCCATCTTATTAAGGTTTGGAGGGTATTTTGGACATATGAGAAATTTTGATATTTTTAAGAATTTTCGGTGATTTTTACAGATTTTTAACATGTATGAGGGTATTTTTGTAATTTGTATTAAGCTCTAGGGTCATTTTAGTCATTTCAGAATTTTATATATTTTCAGATTTGGTTCTCTTTTTTTTTTACTGGTTTTTACTGAATTTTACAGGCTTTTTCTGATTTTTATATTTATTTTATTAATTTTAGATAATTTTCGCAGATTTTATTAATTAATTAAGTATGTGGAGTATTTAAGTCATTTTTTAACTTAAGTATATTATTTTATGTCTCAATGTTTCATTATTAAGTTTTAATTATGAGTCTAAGATTAGTTATGTATGGGATGAGGCCAATGATATTTTAGAATATTTAATTATATGTTTTATGTATTTTAATTAGTTATAAAACTAATTATTTTGCATATGAAAATATAGTAACATAGTGTTACTTAAATAGTAGATTCATGAACACACATGCACACACATATGCTCAAAGGACAAATAGTAGCATTCATTCATTATTTCAGCATAATCCCGTCTTATAGGACGGTGATTTTACAACATAAATTTGGCAGAGCTTCCCCTTAAGAATAAACCTTAAGAAGAGAGCCCTCCCAGAAAATATCTCCTCCAAATCGCAGCAAACCCGGGCAAGAGCACCGGATTTGGTCTTCAAATTGACAGAGTTTCCCCTAGGAAATTTTGGGCCAAATGGGTATGGGGCTTCTTCTTACCCCTTGGGGGGGTATTTATAGGCTTCAAAGCCTTAATCGGTGGGGGTACCCACCCCCACCGGTTTTGGGAAACCGGTGGGGGGGGGTTCCCCTCCCCCTTTCTTCTTTCTTTTCCTGCTTTTTTAGGCTCATTAATGAGCTTGGGTTGCAGATTTGGGGTGTGGGCCAATGTGAAAAGGGTTTAAACCCCTTAAATCCAGATTTGGCTCCATGTGAAAGGGGTTTTAGGATGAGTATTAAATAGGGTTCACATGGGATTCTTAACCCATGTGTGAATGGGGTTAAGACTCCCCATTAACTCCCTCCATCTTAATTAATCCCCCCATTTTTTCTTTGAATTTTAAAATAGGAGAGAAGGGAGGGATCCTCCTCCCCCCCCCCCACCGGTTTTCCTCTTGGAACCGGTGGGGGGGGGCTTCTCCCCCTCCCTTTTGCTTTTAAAAAAATGGTTCCAACATTAGTAAAGTTAAGTTAAAGGCTTTTAAGGAATTGTATTATAAGTTAGGAACCCGAGAGGGTGAAAAAGATATATATAAACTTGCTAAACCAAGAGACAAAAGGAGTAAGAATTTTAATCATATTAAATATATTAAGAACGAGGACGGTAAGGTTCTAGTAAAGGATTGCCACATTACTAAGAGATAGAATACTTACTTTGAAAATTTGTTAAATGGGGATCAATTCAAAAGTAACCCTTATGAAGAAACTAATGAATATAGTGGACAAATTAATTATCATTATATTCGACAAATTAGAGCTTCAGAAGTCGAAGATGCTCTAAAAGGGATGAGAGTGGGTAAGGCCCTTGGACCATATGGAATACCTATTGAAGTTCGAAAAAGTGTAGGTAGTATAAGTATTAAGTCGCCTACTGAACTTTTCAATAAGATTTCAAAAGCGAGGAGAATGTCGAATGACTAGAGAAAAAGTATTGTAATTTCATTTTTAAAAAATATAGGAGATATTCAAAATTACAATAATTGCCGTGCAATTATGAGTCTATGAGTCATACTATGAAATTTTAGAAGAGAGTAGCAGAGAAGCATCTTAGGCATGTTACCAATGTTTCAAAAAATCAATTTGGTTTATGCCTAGTAGGTCTACTACGGAAGTTATTTTCCTATTGAGACAATTAATGAAGAAATATAGAGAGATGAAGAAAGATTTATACATGATTTTTATTGATTTAGAGAAAGCCTATGATCATGTACCTAGGGAGCTAATTTAATAGACTTTAAATAAGAATGGAGTATCTAAAGGATATATTTATGTGATTAGATATATGTATGAGAGGGTTTCTACGAGTGTAAGGATGATTATTACAGAGTCCTCAAAGTTTCCTATTACTATTGGATTACATCAAGGGTCAACATTAAGTCTTTATCTTTTTACTTTAGTTATGGATGAGGCCATTAAAAACTTGCATGGTGACACCCCTTGGTGTATGTTATTTGCAGATGATATTGTTCTAGTTGATGAAGATATTAAGAGTTTGAATGATAAACTAGAACAATAGAGATCCGCGTTGAAATCTAAAGGCTTTAGGATTAGTTGAACTAAGATAGAATAGTCAAAAACAAAGGTTGACCAGATAGAGTTAGTTACTATCGAGGATCAAGTTATTCCTAAAAATAACAACTTTCGATATTTAGGATCTATTATTCAAGATAATAGAGAGATCCACCAAGATGTCACTCACATAGTCTATGTAGGTTGGCTGAAGTAGAGAAGTTCATTTGTAGTCCTTTGTAATTGACGGGTCCCCTTAAATCTCAAAGGTAAGTCTTATAGGATGGTTGTAAGACCTGTTATATTATATAGTTCCAAGTGTTGGGCTGTAAGAAAGGATCATGTGTAAGAAATGTATGTAGCTGAGACGAGGATGTTGAGGTGGATGAGTGGTAAAACTAGAAAAGATAAAATTATGAATGAATATATACGTAAGGATTTAGGGATAGCTCCCGTTAACATTAAGCTTAGGGAAAATAGGTTGCGATAGTTTTGTCATGTACATCGTCACCTAAATTTAGCACCAGTTAAAAGGTGTGATAGATCCTCAAGACAGCCTCCCAGCGACACTGTTTAGGCTTGTGTATGAATTGGCTGACTAATCTAACTGCAAAGGTAACGTTTGGTCTGGTATTGGTCAAATAAATGAGCTTGCCCACTAGCGTTTATAGCGAACATCATCAGAGAAGTCCTCACCGATCTAGTCCCAAAAATCAGGTCGTACAACAATAGGAGTATCAACTGGTTTACAACTAATAAGTCCCATTTCCTATAACAAAGCCAAGGCATACTTGAGTTGTGAAAGGGAGATGCCCTCTTTGTTGCATGCCACCTCTATGCCAAGATCTTTGGTGACAACCTATTATGCTTTCACAATGGCAATACCTTTCGTTATCACTACCAATCAGAATCATATCATCCGCATAAACTGCCAAGACAACAATACCCGCAAAACTTTTAATGAATGCAGAGTGATCAGCTTGGCTATGTTTGAGACCAATAGCAAAGGCAATCTAGCTAAACTTATCAAACCATATTCACGAGCTTTGTTTTAAGCCATATGTTTCCTTCTTAACTTTATAGATCTTCATCTCCGCCTGAGCAAACTCTGGAGGTTGCCCCATGTAAACTTCTTCCTGTAAATCACCTAAGAGAAAGGCATTTTTCGCATCTGTATCATAAGCCAGCTAAGGTTAGTAGCCACATAAAAAAGAAACTGAACAGAGGTGATACAAGCAATAGGAGAGAAAGTCTCAAAGTAGTCAATGTCATAGGTTTGTGTGAAGCCCTTTTGCAACGAGATGTGCCTTGTACTTGTCAATCGAACCATCAGGCAGATATTTAACAGTAAGCACCCATCGGCAGGCTACAGGCACCACGCCAAGTGGAGAAGTGACAAGGTCCCATGTACCACAAGATAACAGAGCAGACATCTCATCCATGGCAGCCTTCCACCGAGAATTAGATAGTGCATCCTCACAAGATGTAGCAATGGAAATAGAAGAAAGAGATAAGGCAAAATCCCGAAAAGAAGGGATAAAATGGCCATAAGAAACAAAGCAGACAAGAGGATGAGAAGTAACCATACGAGAGCCTTTTCGAATAGGCGGCCAAGTAAAATTCATGTCGAAAATAGAAGGTGAGTTAGCTGAGCGTTTACATTTCCGGATAGCAACGGGAAGGTCCAACTCAGAAACAAGAGGTGGTGGAGGATCTCCAGCCAAAGGAGGCAATGATGGCAGCGAAGTTTATGGTAACTGTGTTACTCAGTGCCTATAAACCTGCAATGGCTTAGGGACAAGATGCACCAAATCAGAGGCACAATCATCGATCGGCAGGGAATTATCCAAAGGAGGAAGCAAGGCAGGAAGAGGCAAGGAAGGAGGTGTTGACTCCACATTCTTGGGATGCCTTTGTCTCCCGAGCCTATTAGATACAGTGATTGGAATGTGGTTAACCATTTTGAGAAGAGATTGGCTGGTTGGAAAGGGAGACTCTTGTCATTTGGGGGCAGATTAACCCTCTGTGGGTCGGTGCTTGATTGCCTTCTTACATATTTTCTCTCCACCTTCAGGATCCCTAGGAGCATTGTCAAGAAGTTGAACTCTGTCCAGGCGAGATTCTTTTGGTATAGTAGTGGTGCCCTAAAAAAGGGGGATATCATATCACCTGGGATAGAATCTGTAGAAGCAAGTTGAACGGAGGTTTGGGCCTCAAAAGTATTTCCTTCTTTAACTTGGTTTTATTATCTAAATGGCTTTGGAAGTTGGTCAATTCGGAATCAGGTATGTGGTGGGAGATTATCAAGCAGAACTACTATGGAAGGGCAAGAATTTGGGAGGTGGTCCCGCCGACTACTTATAATATCTCTCCCTTGTGAAAAGGAGTCCTTCTGGCCGCTGATGTGTTTATACTTTATAGCGGGATCGTGGATTGCAATGGGTGACGACTGCAATACCCGCTTCTGGCAGGATGTATGGTGTTCTCATCAACCCCTTTGCCGATTATTCCCTAAGCTTTTTGAGATTGATTATGATCCTAATGTTTTAGTGTGCCATATTCTTGAGGGGTATTCATCAGTGGTAGTTTGGAGACCTTTATTCATAAGGAATATGAATGATGAGGAAGTCAATGAACTTGTGTTGCTACTCCAGCCGTTACAAGAGTGTCATATCGATAGAACGGCCAGAGATCGGTGGACTTGGATTGGGGACCCTAAACAGGTCTTCTCTGTGAAGTCGATCTACTCTACTATAGCTGATGGTGGTCTTCGGTATCCATTCTTCTCTGTCATTTGGAAGACGAAGAGTCCGTCTAAAGTTCAAGTTCTCATGTGGAGGGCCTCCATCGATAGGCTCCCTACCCGAGATAGATTGGCTCGTTTTATGCCGGATATCTCTGGTTTGGCAGTCTCAGTGGCATGGATGAGGAGACTAGGGATCACACCTTTTGTGCATGTCCTTTTGCCTTGGACGTCTGGTCTTTTTTTGGGCCAAGCCCTCCACTGCAGCATGGTAACCTGTTACTCACTGGATCAGATGCATCAGATATGGAATGGAGCGTGGAAGCTTAAAGGAGACTGGCTTTTTTGGTGGCTGATCTTGCATGCGACTTTTGGGATCCTTGGCCGGAATGCAATGGTAGAATTTCAAGAGGGAGGCTCATTCGCCAGGTTTTATTTTCTCTTCTATTTGTAGCCATGTAAAGGAATGGACGAGGGTTCTTTGTAAAGTGGATCAGTCCAACTCCACTCTCTTTGGTCTTTTGAGCGAGAGTTGAGCTTCGCACCTGCTTGGTGCCATTTTGTGGGTGATTTTGTTGTTTCTTCCCTCTCTTTTGTTTATGCTTTTTTAGTTATAATACACGTGATTCTACCCACTTTCAAAAAAATTTCCTGCAACAGTGTAGAATTTCCTTATTCAATTGTAATATTGTTTGTCTAGATTTATCCTTTCTTTTTAATGGTGAGTAGCAATAGTCAGAGAGAATCCTATATGAGTTTGACAACTTATTAATCACTAACACACTTTCTTTTGTTCCATTTTGGCTTTGTAGGTGGCAGGGACATAGGAGTCTGGACGGAATTTAGGTGCAGGTGAATTAGCAGAACTGTTGAAAATTCAGCCAACACCTATTAAAGGTATTATCTCTTTCATTTAGGAAAGCCAATTATTTTATTAGCTATGCATCTATAGTTTCTCTCTCCTTTGATTATTGATGTACATGAAGTTCTTGGTGCATGCTTCCTCTCCTTTGTTTTTTTATTGCACATCAATTTTGCCTTTTAACTTTTACAGGTCACCCAAACCACTACCGCATGACCGAGGTGATGGCTCCAACACGGCATTCATGGCTGGAGTTGGGGTAGTCACAAATTTAGCTCTCAAAGCAACCCAATGGATAAAGGTGGTGTCTCAGCTTCTTCAATTAAACCCTTGCACGTGTACTCTCTTCCAAAATATCTCCCTAACTAAAAGTTCCTTTTTATGTGCATATGTCCCAATTGGAATAATGTTCACTTTTCATTAACTAAGTAACCAGTCTTAATGCATTCTGGATTCCTAAGAAGTTTAGCTGGTTCATTGGCCTACATGTTGGCACAAACACTGATGTGAAGATATCAGCAAACTTACGAACCTGGTACAAACTAAAAACACCTCAAGCAAAGAACCTAAAGGATGATCTCAGGAACAAAAGGCAAAACAAGTTTCATTTAAATAGCAAAGATTAATACCTGGTTGATTGCCTGGTTTGCTCCGGCATCATGTAGTTCAGGAGGGCGATCAGCTGTAAGTATCAGAAGTGGAAGAAAATCTTGGCTAGCCTCCACAACCTGCAAACCATAGCATGATAACATGGCATACTATTAAATTATAAATAAGACAAAAAAACAAAAGATGATTAGCATGCATAAGGGAGTAACTAATATTAAAAAAAATTGACAAGAAACAAACAGCCCTTTTAGCAGGAAGTATGAAAATTATGGGGATAAAATGTCATTTGGGAATTGAGGATTAGTAAATTGGGATCAATTAAGGTCTACACAAAGAAAGAAAAGTCTGTCTATCTACTGGCAAGGGAGCTCAAAAGATAGTAAGAACGCTGGAACTCATGTTCAGGGCCAGCTTTGATGGGTCAACCATCAAAAGGGCCTACGATTCAATAAAGAAGATCATGTGTAAGAACCTTCAGGGTACAATAATGATCATAACACAAAAGAAGACTGCAAGTTCTCCATAGCATAGTTCATGTAGCACACTGCTTCAATGCAAATTTAGGGAGTGCAACCTACCAGAGTAATTTACAGTTTGGTCCATCCAACAATGCTCCACTTTGGCTACCCCAGTTGACTACATGATACTAGATATTGAACTCAAATCACTATCCTGTACAAGATTGAAACTCATAGTAAAATATATTCATAATTGTTGTCATTATCATCATTGTCTTATGCCTTACCCATCAATTGGGGGTTAGATAGATCCAGTAAATGGTCCAACACCTGGCAAAGTTTGCTAACTGACCATCTAATGTCAACATTGTACAAGGTGGTGCAAATTACCCTGCCAAGATATTTTGGACAAGATAGATCTACAAGCCCCATGAGGGTAGTTTGCAACTCAAAAACTATCTTCTTGGTTACACAACTTTTTTTAGAAGGTGACATAAAGTCACAATGCCATTGAACAATGAGAGAAGAGTACAAAGAAAGCCCAAAAAGGCATCACAACCTGGATAGGACATTCCCCCATCCAAGTCCCCATGTAAGCTCAAAAGAAAATTACAACAAATTAAAAAAAAACCATCAAGAAAACAGCTCTCTCCACAATCTGGCCTTTTCAAAAATAACAGAGCACCCTTCATTAAGAATACCAGCAGCTCTTTCCCACTCTTCCACCCATCTAAATGTACTCTTCAATAATTCATTAGCACTACTGAATTGATCACTGAATTTCCTCCTATTTCTCACACCAGATAGTCCACAACAGGGCCGGACATATGAGGAACCACACTTGTTTAAGATCTTTAGAAGGACAGACAGATAGTCCACCAGCTCAAAAGTTCCAACACGGAAGAATGCTCCACCCAAACAAGTCCAAATAATCTATAGTCTTCCATTAAATAGTAATTATACCACAACCACAACATAAATGCTTTTGGTCTTCCTCAAAGAGTGCATAGAAAAGACATTAAGGACTCCCAGAGAGATGAAGCTTCTTAGCCCTCATTCCCGTAAGAATTCTAGTCCAAGCAAGCTTCCACATAAACACCTTGATCTTATTTGGAAGATGGTTAGACCATACTAGATCCTTCCACCAAACCCTAATACCACCATCATTCAACAATTGAACCAAAGACTTCACCGAAAACTGCCCATTTTTTGACCATCTTCAAACTCTCTTATAATGCACCTCTCCACAAATCCCAACTCCACTGATTAGATTAAACAGAGTTAATAGTTCCTCTGTTTCCACATCAGTTAGGTTCCTTCTCAACAATAGAAATCTGGCTTGCATCATTGTGGGATAATACATCCTCAACCGAAACCTCTTGATTATGAGCAATGTTGAATAGATTGGTGAAGTGCGTAGACAAGACCAAGCTAGAGCACCACTTGTCTTTTCAAAACTGTGTATCACAGCCATTACCCACTTGGATATCATAGGAGGTGACCATAAAATCAGCACATTTAACAATGTTCTTCCATATGGGAGACAAATTGTAGCTGGTTGAAGGATAGAAGCTCCATTTATTCCCAAAATGAAAATACAAATCCTTGACAATCACAGCCCAGAGAGCATTCGAGCACTCCCCTCTTCTCCACAACCATTTAGCTAGCAAGGCTTTATTGAAAATGCAGCACCACAGAGGCCAATGCCACCTTGCTCCTTACTCTTACATACATTTCTCCAATTAATCAAATGAATTCCGCTCTTTTCCCTTTTCCCTCCTGACCAAAAAAATGAACTCCTAGCTGATTCAATAATTTTTTCCACGGTTCTAGGAATCTTGAAAATATAAGCATAGTAAATAGCCAATGAAGAAAGAACCGATTTGGACAGAATCAATCTCCCTCCTCCTGAAAGAAAACTGCCTTTCCACCCTTCCAATCTACGCTCGAATTTCTTAATTAGACCATCCCAATCCCTAACCCTTATGACACCATCCGATAAGGGCAAACCTAGATATTTGATAGGGAAATTATTGACTCTGCACTTTAAAGAACTTGCAATATCTTGTAGTCTATGATGAGGCACATTCAATCCAACAATTTCTGATTTCTCATAGTTGATCCTCAAACCCGCAATGACTTCCACCAAAATTAGCAGTCTTTTGATATTCTGAATATCCTTGTTGCTTCCAGATGTAAACAGCAAAGTGTCATCTGCAAACTGAAGATGAGATAAGTGGATATTACTTCTACCAATTCTGAACCCCTCCATCAGTCCATGTTGAGTTGCACTGTCCCAAAGAGAACTCAAAATGTGACCAATAAGCATGAAAAGGAGAGGAGACATAGGATTTCCCTACCTTAGTCTTCTAGAACTGTTGAAATAACCACACGACTCTCTATTAATCAACACAGAGAATCTAGAGGAGGAAATACAACACATCACCCATCTTATCCATCTATCATTGAATCCCATGAGCTCCATAGTTTTATGGAGACAATTCCAATTGATTCTATCGTAGGCCTTCTTAAAATTGAGCTTTAACAGCACACCTTGCTTGTTTATATCCTTATAATGGTAAATTGCTTCATAAGTTGTCATATAGTTATCCAGGATGAATCTTCCTTGCAAAAATACTGACTGATTAATACCCACAAGCTTATGAATAACCTTCTTGAGCCGGGATGCCAAAATCTTGGTTATGATTTTATAATACCCGTTGAGTAAACTAATAGGACAAAAATCAGCCATTCTTTCAGCACCTTCTAATTTCAGAACAAGGACAATATATGTAGAATTAACAAATTTAATCCTTTCCGGACTGTCATAGAATTCTTGGACAAGATTAACCAAATCTTCTTTAATAGTATCCCAAAAAAATTGATAGAACCCAAGAGAAAAACCATCGAGTCCCAGAGCTTTATTGGGATCCATACTAAAGACTGTCAATTTAACTTCATCCTCCAAAATAGGTTCACACAATTGTTCAACATCAGAAACTTCTAACTTAGGGAGCAAACCATCTTGTAAATGGGTCCTCAACGGGTAGTCTTCCAAGAAAAGATTCTTGTAAAAGGCAACAAACCTGTGCTTGATCTCATCAGGTTCTTCAAAGACAGTCTCATTCTCTCTAATGTGGTCAATAGACAAATATCTTTTCTTAGCACTAGCCATTGCATGGAAGAAAGAGGTGTTTTTATCTCCTTCCTTTAACCAATGTTCTTTAGCCCTCTGTCTCCATCCAATTTCCTCCTTCAACAATTCTTCATTATAAATTTTCTTGAATTCCCTCAAAGAATGCAGTTCTTGAGTAGATAGATCAACAGACTCACTTTTCAGTTCCAACTCTTCAATGTTGATCTTCAATTTCTGCCTCTCTTCTGCTACCCTCCCGAATTTCTGCTTAGCCATTGTCTCATGCATTTCCTGATTCATTTAAGTTTGACCTGAAAATTCTGTCCTGCAGAAACTGCCACCGGCGCTTGATGCCACCACTTGCTTACCAATTCTTTGAAACCATCTTCCCTCTGTCACTTTAGTTTATATCTGAAAATTCTGAAACTCTTTCTCTTATCATCCATCCTAAGTTGCAAAGGAATATGATCGGACACAGACCTACTAAGTCCTTTAACATGTGACAAAGGAAATCTCCTGAACCATTCAGATGAAATCAAAAGTCTATCAATCCTTAACTGTTTACTGACCTGCTGTAAATTAGACCAAGTATATTTTCTGTTTGGGATTTCCATATCCATTAGCTTGACATCCCTAATCCACTGATTAAAGATTTCCATATCTTTGCTCCATTTCTGCCTACTAGACCTCTCCCAAGGATACCTTACACAATTAAGATCATACAACCAATGAGACAACCTCAAAGCTCCTTTGCACTTTAGAAAGAATCCAAACAAAGAGGGAAGGAAAGTTTGGAATAGGGATGTTCTCATATCAAAGGCCAGTATCCATCAAAGAATCTGTTAGAGTGATATTGTACCTTCATCACTTTAGGTTGTATAGAAGCAACTGGTGCGAGGATTGTGAAGTTGTGTATTCACTGTGTGGAACTGACAAGGAAAATGTGGATCTACTGTTCATCAACCTATCAGCAGTGAAGTATGGTGTAGCATCAGTAGTCTTCTCCACTTCTATCCAACTTTCAACAGTCTTCAGGACAAGACAGAATGCTTCAAACGGATGAAGAATAGGCTTGGAAAATGCACCCAAAGGAGCATTCTACAAATGTTGCCTCATGCCATCTACTGGAGTATGTGGAAGGAGAGGAATGATTCTCGTTTCTAGGGGAGTAGAATTTGTGCCGAAGACATTGATCTACATGCTGTGACATCTCTTTATTATTGGAGCCATTATATCTTAGGCATTTTAGCTGAGGTTTGGATGAAGGAATTCAATCAATTGTAGCTAGCATTCATTGTTTACTTTGTCATAGGATAGGAATCTCTCTCATCTTTTTCATGATTGTGCTACCATTGTTTATTTGTCAATAAAATTGGTGCTGCAGTCCACATTGTTATTTGGAGAAAAAGAAGTTCGCAGTTGGCCACCAACACCACCAGGAATTTTACTTTTACCGACATTGACGATCTAACTGCACGCAAACCTACATCTGCAACCTCTTCCAGCCATCAAGAGAAATGTGGATCTAGCTTCTCCTGAGAGGGCCCATTGATGTCCATCTCTCACCTCCAACTCCACTGCTCTTCTCCATTCTGCAACTTTCTGTCAAGTAGTGCATGCCTCTGTCACACACTCGACAACACCCCCCCCCCAAAAAAAAAAAAAAAAAAAACAAACCCACCAGCCCCCACCCGGTCTTCTCCAATATGTCTATCAATCCTGGCTGCAGGGATACTTCTAAGCTCACACAGCTATTGCACCCCTCCCCTGTGAAATGCCTAGGGATGGGTAGAAAGAAGATCCCATAGAAGCATCAAAGTGGACAGTTATGAACAGTACTGGTGCCACATTCTCAATGGCGAACAATAAAACTGGATAAGCCAAAAGTGAGGGAAAGATCGCTGTACCAAATGTCATACTACAGTTTATATGCATGTCATTCCCAACATAAAATTAAGTACTCCCCTAATAATGTGTTTTTAGGGCCTGCATACAGTCATAAGAAAAGCTTCATCATAAAAAAGAGAAGGATGGAGGTAAAGCAACATATAGTTATGTGGAATACAGGCAAATATGGTGCTCAAGAGGGAGAAAAAATGGAATCGGATCAAAGGTATGAGAAATAGGAAAGAGGGTCAAATAAGAGGCAAACATATCAGTAAGAAAGATGACTCTCAGAAAGTCTCCACTGAAGGGCTTCAGCCTGGAGAAGAATAAAAGGCAAAAAAAAAAAAAAAAAAAAATCAACCAAATAACCTAGATGAGGGCTGAGACAGGGGGATCCAATATCCCCATTATTGTTTGTGATTGCTGCAAATGTTTTGAGTACTGTGTGTCACTAAGCTGAAAAGTATCGTTGGATTGAAGGAGTTCAGATATGCAGAGGTTTTTCTGGTATTTCACATCTACAGTTTGCCGACCATACCATTTTGTTTTTTAAAGGGGGCATAGAGTACTCTAAGGTAATCTCCTTCATTCTGAAATGCTTTGAGGCTCGCTCAGGGATGAAAATTAAATTTGACAAAAGTTCTATAATTGGTATTAATACGGAAGAGGGTTTAACAATGAATATTGCCCAAGTTTTAGGCTGTGGCATTAATAAACTGCCAATTACACATATGGGATTACCTTTAAAGGATAGAAAGATAAGTTGTGGATTGGGAACCTATTGTTCAGAAGATCAAATGGAAACTTATACTGCCTGGAAAGCAAAGTTTCTATCTCTTGGAGGAAGGCTTACTCTGTTATTGTGCTGTCCACAATCCCTATGCACTTCTTATCAGTGTTTCTAATGCCGGTTGCTGTCAATCAGAAAATTGATCAGATTAGAAGGAGATTCCTCTGGGGAGGCTACAACAGTAACAGCAAAGGAATTCCACTTGTTAATTGGAAGGTTTGCACTCCAAAGTCTAAGGGTGGTTTAGGAGTTAAAAATATTAGACTTTGGAATATAGCCTTACTGGGGAAATGCCTATGGGAGCTCTTGGACGAGGAGGTGAGTCTTTGGAAAACTGTGATTATTCAGAAACATTACGAAACACTGAATAAGTTTTACTTAACAACATCCAATATGTCAGTTATGTGATGCGGGACGGTAACCGAAATAGATCCGTCAATTAACCCACAACCGAGATCAACAATCAACACCATAGTGGACAGCAATATGCACCATGATCACAGTTTCCCATGAGAGCTAGCATGTGATAAACAAGAAACAGAAGCTAAACGAACAGCACCTCGCAGCGAATAATGCGTGGATCGAAGGTAGCGAGGACTACCCCTAGACTAGGGCATCAAGGCCACATCAACAAACTCAAATTTGAGCTACAAGACAGGTCGCTCACAAAGATTTAACACACTACCAGCAGTGGAATTTTAATAGTGGCTAGGCAACCTAAATATATACTCTCAAGCACGAGAACAAGACTATGGCCATATAATAAACTAGTAGATATGTGAAGATGTACACTATTCTGCTGCTAACCTGCCCACTGAATAGTGGGGCACAAAAATCGAGAATACTAGAAAACACACGCCCACTTGAGATGGCCCCCTGCACTCATAGTTTCTGCCAGAAGAGGCAGACGCCCCAGGTGGGCCTCAGATGGCGCCCAAAGGCCCATGAACAGATAGGGAGATGGGCTGCATGGGTCCACGAACTGGTTTCTGGGTGCTGCAATCAGTGGGCTACAGATTGGTGATGCGAAGATGGGCTCTTGGCGGCCGGTCGGGAACACCTAGCACAGGCGACGATGCGGGCCCAAGTGAACCAGGGCAGACTGACGTGTGGAGCACCTAATGATGCCGGCGGCGGGTGATGGGGTTCGTGGCCAGTAGCTGGGAGGGCTAGTGAGGGGCACGAACGACAACATCACGAGCACGCGAACCGGCCGGGGCCTCCACGTGGCCTGGGCGATGATGAAGGAAGCAACAGTCAGGCGGGGATCACGCCCAGGCACAGTGTGTAGAGCTGCAGACTGATGACGACGACCGGTCGGCACCCTGTCGTGCGAAACCGGGGCACGGTGGCTGGAGCAACAAGGGAGGTTTTTTTTTAGAAAAACATGGATCGTACCACCAATTTTATTCATAAAAAGAGGAAGTACAATGCACAACCGGACAGGAGAGATTCCTATCCTATGAAAAACATAACAAAAAATAAATTACAAAGGCACTTATCTAGTTAAATGCCTTTTTTCAATTGTCAACAGAGAAGCCTAGAATATGTCTAGACCAATTATATAAAAAAGACAAACTCCTCATAGCAATATTTTCCACATAGACTTTACTTCCTCTGAAAATTGCATCATTTCTCTCTTTCCAGATGCTCCAGCAGATTGCATGAGGGATCATCCCAAAAAATCTTCTATGCATCCTCTGTTTATGCTTTGAGCTCAGGTGCTTGAACAAAGACCACATCTCCACCGCTGATTTGAACTTTGGTTGAAATTGTAATAGCTCCCCGATGGTATTCCAAACTGTTTAACTAACCTTGCAAGTGACTATGAAGTGATCAACATCTTCTGGAAAATTACCACATAGAGCACACAAAATATCATCTTCCTACCACCACTTCCTCCTATAAACTTTAGTAACTATCCTCTTTTCATACATCAGCCACATAAATGCTCTAACTTTAAGGGGTGATTTGATTTTCCACACTTCATTCTTTAAGTATTTAGGCATATGTTCTTCCAATTTATCATAATAAGACTTCACAGTGAATATCCCTTAGGTAGGTTCCCAAATCAATTTATCATCTACATTTGAATGTATAGAAGTAGCATACAAAGCATTTAATAGAGATGAAACTGATTTATTTCCTCTTCCTTCAGATTTCTGCGCATTCGAACATTCCATTGAACCTGATTCATCACATTTTCATAACAATCTTTCACCAAAGACCACTGATCAACAACAATAGCACATAGGTTAGGATATGTATCCTTCAAAATTTTATCCCCCCAACCATTTGTCCTTCCAGAAGAAGATGTTATCCCCATTCCCCAATTTGTGAAAAATGTTTTCAAATTGACTTCCAGCTTTGATAATATCTATCCACAAAGGTGACATCATAGAAACATTTGTTTTTTGTAGAAAAAAGTCTGCATTTAGGCAGATAGTGTTTGGTGATGATCAGTTGCTTCCACAAACTGGGTTCTTCCTCCATTAAATCCCATAACCATTTCCCCAACAGAGCCACATTCCATAACCGAAGGTTCCTAACTCCCAGTCCTCCTTTCTCTTTTGGTTTGCACACTTTCTTCCAATTAACCAGTGAAATGCATTTTTTGTTCTGATTATATCCACCCCAAAGAAATCTTCTTCTGATTTTATCTATTTCCTTGCAAACAGAAATAGGCATAAGAAAAACAGAACAGAAATGCATTAGTATTGCTGTGAGAACTAAATTAATTAGTGTAATTCTGCCCCCAAAAGATAATTGTTTGGCTTTCCATGAAGACAACTTCCTTTGGATTTTGAGAATAATAAGATCCCAATCTTTTACACTTTACCTTTTTATCATTCAAAGGTAATCCCAAACAATGTGATTGGAAGTTTGCCAATGCCGCATCCAAGAATAGCAACTACAATTCTCCCTTGTTCTTCACTCAAATGCACAGGAATAACTGAGCTCTTGTCATAATTTATTTTCATCCCAGAACATGCCTCAAAACCTTTCAACAGAAAAGACAAACTTTACATTCTCCACATCCGTCTTGAAAAATAACAGTGTGTCATCCGCAAATTGTAAATGAGAAATTCCTGGTTGACCTCTGCATATTTGAACTCCTTGGATCCAGCCATTTTTCTCAGCAATGGCACACATTCTGCTCAATATATTGGCCACAGTGACAAAAAGAAGTGGTGAAATTGGATCCCCTTGCCTAGTCCTCGAGAACTACTAAAATAACCATAAACATTGTTGTTGATGATAATAGAAAATTTCGCAGTGGTCACACATTCCTGCATAACCTTGATGAATTGATCTGGAAATTGGTGTTGTTTTAGAATATTCCATAGGCAACTCCACTGCACTCTGTCATAAGCCTTATTAAAATCTAATTTACAAGCCACTCCTTCTATTCCTTTCTTCTTCAATGAAAACAGAACCTCATGAACGAGAAGAAAATTATCCTTCAATCTTCTGCCCCGAATGAATGCAGATTGATTCGGTTGTATAATTCCATTCCACACAATGCTCAATCTAGAAGAAATAATTCTAGCAAAGATCTTAAATGACCCATTCAGTAAACTAATGGGTCTAAAATCTTTTAGTTGCATTGCACTCTCCTTCTTAGGTAACAGAACAATTTAAGTATGGTTAAGGCACCCACAACTCGCAGCACCAGAAATAAACTCCTTTGCAGCAGTAATAATCTCATTCTTGACATCCTCCCAAAATATCTGGTAAAACCAAATGGGAATTCCATCCGGTCCTGGTGACTTGTCCGCACCCAAATCAAAAATGGCCTTTTTTTACTTCATCTTCTGTCACTTGAGCAGTAAGAACAGCTTGTTCCTCTGGGAATATTATCTTGATATCAGGATTATACCATGTAGAAAACCATCTTTGTTCCTTTGAAAATAAGTCCGTATAGAATTTGATAACTTCTTCTGCAATTTTTCCTTCATCTTCAATGAACTCTTCTTGTTGTTGAATGATTGATATGGTGTTCCTTCTCCTTCTACCATTAGCTACCTGATGAAAGAATCTTGTATTGAGATCCCCTTCCTTTAACCAAAATTCTCTATATTTTTGTTTCCACCTAATCTCCTCTTCAAGCAGCCAATCTGAATACTAGACATTCAATTTTGATCTGATTTCCAGTTCCTGCTATTCAAATTCCTATTTTCTTCAACAGAATCCAACTCCTTTAGCTTCTTAAATATTTTATTCACATGAACATATCTATCATGTCGCCATTTATCAGCCCAAGTTTTTATCTTCTGTTTTATATTCCTTGTCTTCATTGCCAGCATTCTTGTTGCAGACTGTATTACAACTGCCTGCTACCACACTTCCTTCACCAAGGCTTTAAATTCCTCATTATATATCCAAACCTTTTCCAGACGAAAAGGTTTTTTCCTACTATTCCTCCTTTGGCTATTTAATAGGATAGCATTATGGTCTGAGATCACTCTTGGCTGCGCACGGACCCTGATATCAGGGAACAATCTATCCCATCCCCCATTTACTAGCACTCTATCCAACTTGGACATTGATGGTGTTTGTCTCCCATTAGACCAAGTAAAACGGATATTTGGCATTTCAATCTCCAAAAGATCACATTCTTCAATCCATTTATTAAACAACTTCATACATTCACCTTGGCGTTATTATTTCTTTCCGATGGTTTCCTTACTTGATTGAAATCCCCAATCAAACACCACGGCATATTGAATTTCTCCTGGCAAGCAGCTAACTCTGTCCACATTATATGTTGATCCTGGATTAATTGTGGCCTGTAAACACCTGATAGCATCCATGAACACTTAGAATCACTCAACTCTACATAAATTGAATGATCCCCGATTTCCAACAATGTACCTTCCCACTTCAGTTTGTTCCAAGCGATTATCAAACCTCCCAACTGCCCCAACGATCTTCTAAACACATAATTTGGTTCCCCAAAAGAAACAATTCTGTGAATGAAGTCTCTTTCCACCTTCTCTATCTTTGTTTCCTGCAAACAAATTATATCCACATAGTGTCTTCTTGTTGCCTCCTTAACTGCCCTCTGCTTTCCTTCATCATTTAAATGTCTAATATTCCATGACAGTAATGTCATTGACCGCATTGTTCACCTATTTTCCCTCCAGCAATATATTCTTTGTCTATCTTTGAAAGTTTTCCCTGGCCCAAACTTCTCAGCTCCCTTGTTCCCTTCGTTTTGTTGGCCGCATGATCAACTTTGCCAGACAGGTCAGAGTATAATTTCCAGAACTGACCTACTTTCCCATTTATCTGTAAACCAATCACTGACGCCCTTCTTTCTAATTCATCATTATCCCATTCTTTTATAACGGAACAATGTTCCCCGTCCATACCTTCCTTCCTTCTCCTATACTGTTGAACCGGCTCAGAAAAAGGCACCAGCACAAGATTCAGATGTTGATGACGATCATCGGCGATCGTTACAACTTGAGAATGGGAAAGAGTAGGTCGGGATAGGGATGGAGGGGATTCCAGAGCGTGAGACTTACTTGATTTTAACAGATTTTTGCATCCTTCGAGGTCAACTTCATTCATTCCTACCGCCTTATAAGGCGGAACAACCTCTTCCTTCCGCGACCCGCCCTCCCTCCAAAGGACGCGGATCGGTTTCCTTCGAGATTCCCTCCTCGCCGAACTCCGCAATTTCCTCGCCAACTCCGCGGCAACGAAGGAAATCAGAGAATCCCACGTGGGAGCAACAAGGGAGTTGTCACGCAAACTACGGGAAGATGACACATGGCGCCTCGGTCGGCGGGTCTAGCCCGCCTTTGAGCTCGATCGACGACGGTGGCTCTTGCGAAACCGATTCGGATCGGGATCAGCCATAGCGATCCGATTCTTGAGGGAACTTCCGGAATCGATCTGGATCTTGGCTGATCCTGGGCATTTCCCCCTTTTTTCGTTGGTCAATTATGGCCGATCCCCAGCCGATATCGGCCGATCCGATTTGGCCAATCCAATCCGGATCGGATTGAGATCACTGGAGTCTGATTCGGACCCCCGACCCGATCTAGAATTCCATGCGTAGAAGCCGATGATGGCAGTGGCGCTTGATGTGGTTGATGATGGCACCAAACAACGGTAACAGGGAACTAGAGAGGGGAAAGGCGGAGAGACAGGAAGAGAGAAGAAGCAGTGGACAAACAGCGTAGATGCCGAAGAAGGAAGAAGATGACTAGGTGGGGAGAAGCAGACAAATAGGAGGGAAAGAACGGAGGCAGAAGAAGAAGACCAGGGACTCTCGCCCCTTTCCAACCATACGCCCTTTACGGGCTCCACACGCATATACACACAAATGCACCTGGCGGCCAAAGACCTTTTCCATTGAGCTCATCATTACCTTTTCCCTTTAGGCATACAAGAATATATATAGGGTCTAAAAAAGGCAACCCTAGGTCCATCAAAAGTCCACAATACCCCTAAGTCTTAAAAGAAGAGAAGTGTTGAAGGAAAAATACAAAAGAGAGAAAAATTAACATGGGCCACTAATGGGCCATTCTCTCACCTAGAGGCCTTAAAAGTAAAAATAAAAGAAAATACATCATTGAGGCCTGGTACAAGCCCAACATCAAAAATGTATCAATACGCATCTCCTAGCCACAATGCTACTCAACTTGCTGCAGACGTCCAACGGCAGCTTAGGTCGGGTCGAAACGGAATCGCACTCGAGTGTCCTCACCAATCCTCCCCGACTGAGAGGAACTCAACCCCATCGAGTAAGGGTCTCAACCACTCTGATAGTACTCCAAGAGATCTAGGTCAATCTGCAATAGCTCCTCCCACATGATCCATGTGTCTTCTGTCGACGACCTCCCTCTCCAGTGAACCAGGTAGTACTAATAGGCTCCATCTCTAAAAGTAACAACATACTCGTCCAGTATATGGCCAATATGCTCTTGTCGTACTGGAACGGTGACTAGAAGTGGACTCTCATAGGTGGGGTCACTCTCAAGGGGAGGAGAAGGCTCAAACGGGTCATTGGGAATCACTGTCCGGTCCCAGTAGACTACCAAATATGAGACGTTGAATGTAGTACTAATACCGTAATCTGGAGTTAGATCTACAACGTAAGCATTCGGTCCAACTCATTTCAGCACTTTGAATGGACCGTATCCTCTAACCTACAGCTTCTTTATGGTTCCAAAAGCAAACCGTTCAAGTCTGACCCTGATCATCATATAGTCGCCCTCTTGGAATTCTTGCTGTCGCAGATGCGTATCTGCCATCCTTTTATACTTTTCATTGTTGATCTCAATGTCACGACGGAGGCTAATATGAAGACTCCTAATATGCTCAGCAAGCGACTGTGCAGACTCTGAAATGCGTAAATAAATGGGCAAGAGAACAAGGTCTATGGGTCCTCTAGGTCTATAGCCTGTGATTATCTTAAATGGATTTATGCATGTAGACCTATTGACCGAACTATTATATACAAACTTAGCATGCTTTAAGACCTGATACCAACTACGAACACAATAAATCACCCAGACTTCTATTAACAACCTTAGTATATCCATCAGTTTGAGGGTGGTAAGCAGTAGAGAACTTGAGCTTAGTGCCCAAGAGATACTAAAGAGTCTTCCAAAAATAACTAACAAATCGCACATCCCTATCATAGACGATGGTCTTCGGCAACTTATGTAAACGAACAACTCCCTCATAAAAGAGATGGGCTACTCGAGACACATCAGATGTCTTGGAACATGCATTTTGGAGAACCGATCAATGACTACCAAGATAGAATTGTGCCGACGGACAGTTTGTGGCAGGCCCAAGACAAAATCCATACTAACATCCTGCCACAGATGGTCGGGTACGGGAAAGAGTGTACAAGCCAAAATTCTGCTTCTACTTCGTCGTAGCGCAGGTGCGGCACTGAGCGACAATCTTGGCCACGTCGTGTTTCAGGCTAGGCCAGAAGAAGCTATGCTCAACAAGCTCAATGGTCTTGTTCTGGCCGAAGTGACCAACTAGACCACCCGCATGTACCTCCCAGATGAGCAAATTACGGATCGAAGTCTACGGGATGCACAGTCCATCACCTCGAAAAAGTAACCCTCCTGTAAGATGTAATCACTGAACTCTCGTGAGAGCCCAGTAAGAAGAGTGGCGTGGATTGGACTAAACTCTGGGCAAGCTTAATACTCCTCACGGAGTCTCTCAAATCCAGTGACCTCTACGCTGACAACTGATAAGAGTGAATATCGGCGACTCAATGCGTCGGCCACGCGGTTCTCCACGCCTGCCTTGTGTCTCAAGACGAAGGTGTAAACTTGAAGAAACTCCACCCACCGACTATACCCCGGGTTCAGCTTCTTCTGGACATGGAGGAACCTGAGGGCCTCGTGGTCCTAATACAGGACGAACTTTTGCGACAGCAGATAATGTCTTCGATACCTCAATGTCTGAACCACCGCATAAAACTCCTTATTATAGGTGGAGTACTTCAGCTTAACATCATTCAATTTCTCGCTGAAGTATACAACAAGGTGGCCCTCTTGACTCAAAACCCCATCTATGCCAACACAAAAAGCATCACAAGAGACCTCAAATACCTTCGAAAAATCTAACAGACGAAGAACAAATGCATGGGCCATGCGCTCCTTAATGTCACGAAAGGCCGAAGCAACGGCCTTCGTCTAAAGAAAGGCTCCCTTCCGAACACAGTCAGTGCTCAGAGCCATAATAGAGCTGAACATGCGGATGAATCGGCGGTAGAATGTCGCTAAGACGTAAAAACTCCGCACATCATGGATAGACTGTGGCTCGAGCCACTCTACTATTGTCCTGATTTTCTCCGGGTCAACAGAAACATCCTCAGCTAAAACAATGAACCCCAAGAAAATCACTCAGCCAGTCATGAAAGCACAATTATTGAGGTTACCGAACAAACTCTCGCGACGAAGGACAAGACATACATGCCGAAGGTGTTTCAGATGATCATCCTTAGAACGGTTGTAAATGAGGATATCGTCTAAGTACACAACCAGGAAGACACCAATGAACGGTCGCAGTACCTGAGTCCTTAGCTGCATAAAATTACTAGGGGCGTTAGACAACTCAAAGGGCATGACCACCTACTCATAGAGCCCATCCTTTATTTTGAAAGACGTCTTCCACTCATCTCCAGGTCAGATCTGGGCTTGGTGATAGCCATTTTTCATATAGATTTTGGAGAACACCGACTTCCGCCATCATATCAAGCATGTCATTTACGCGGAGAATGGAAAATCGATACTTGACGGTGATGCAATTTATAATGCAACTGTCTACGCACATCTTCCAGATGCCATCTTTTTTAGGAGCTAAATGCGGGAATGGCGTAAGAGCTCATACTCTCCTTAATGGAACACCTCAAGAGCTCGTCAACCTGCCTCTGAAGCTCAGAATGCTCAGCGGGGTTCATGCGATAATGCAGCAGGCTGGACAACATGGATCTCAAAATAAGATCGATGGCGTGCCGAATATCACGTATAGGTGGTAAGCCCTACGGAAGACCCTTTTGAAAGATATCCTGGAACTCCTGAAGAAGAGAGGCGACCTTAGCGAGGTGCTTGCTAGGGGTCTCATCTACAACCTCTCTCACCGCAAGTACAAAAACATGCTCACTCTCTTCAATGGCATGCTAAAGCTCCCTGGCGCTGATCAACTGTGAAGTCATAGTAGGAGGTACGCCAAGGATGGAAGGTGCGCGAGCCAAAGCACTGCTCGACTGGGTCGAGCAGGGAGTGGAAGTGGTGCTTAATAATGCCGTGCCGTGAGTAGCGGGAATGCTAAAGGGCGTAGCACTAGAAGATGCCACGGCATCGGAGATGGAAGGAACAAAAGAAGAAGAAACAAGAGCATTAAGTAAAGATGCCTATGAGATGAAGACTTCAACTGGAAGGACTGTAAAGTAATGCGCAGGTCGCCAAATGGAAATATGCACGATTGGACTAACCGTAAAAGACCGCCTCTACATCATAACAGGTCTACGGCCTGCCAAGGATGAGGCCCCCGACCTCCATCAATAAGATGTTACACTAGATCTAATCCTCATATGGGGGGAAGAAAATCAGAACAAGGCATCTCGTCTGAATGGGAATAGAGGTAGAGTCCACCCACGATACGTGGTAGGGGCGAGGATGGTCTATAACAGTCAATCCAAGGCGCTCGACGGCTTTAGTGGAGATTGCATTGATGCAACTCGCACTGTCCATGATCACTTTACACACCTTATCGCCTACTCGATAATAGGTGTGAAAAATCGCCGTACAACACTAGTCACCACTCTCCTTAGGCTGAGTCAGGATGCACCAGACGACTCCAAGCTTGCCCCTATCTAGTAAATCCTCAATATCCTCCACCCAAAAATACTCGTGCCGAATACAGCCGAACAACTCTTCCCATCAGACTAAAACTCAATAGCCAAATCGGCTCCAGCCTCGTAAGTCACATCTTGCACTGCATCGAGATCAACACTCTCGATAGCCAAAGACCTAGTGGGACAATGGGAAGGATAGTGGCCAAGCCCCTGGCACATGAAACAACGTCCGCAAAGTCCACTCTCTTGAGATGACTCATCCACAGTCGGGCCTTCCCCTTATCCTCCCACTTAAAAGGTGAAGCACCAACCGAAGGGCGGACATGTAGGATAGGCTGAGCCGAAATAGGGTCTCTCTGAGGAGGAAAGTGGGGTCTAGGAAAAGGCTCATGACGAGCAAGCTCGACATGTTTGAAACTAGGACCCCAAAGTTGTGCTCCCGGCGTGGCACATTGATCGAATGGTCGTTGGAAAGGCAGCCTAACACAGCGGCGAAGCCAACTCCAACTCAAATTGCTTCATCTTAAGCATGATCTATTAGGCATACTCGATGGTCGTCACATGATGTCTAAACAACTCATGTTGATAAACTACAATGAAGACCCCTCCGGAAATAGGAAAGAGTCAGTGTGCTCTCCTCTTTAGCTCCACACCGCATCAGTTACTCGTCAAACTCGGTAATATACTCAGACACTGAATGAGTCCTATGTGTGCGGTTCTGCCATCGATCGATGAGATGATGGCGATAAGCCAGAGAAACGTACTTCTCGTGAAGTAACACCTTCATATCCTCCCATGACTCAATAGGCTCCTGATGTCTCTGCTCACGAAGCGCCTCAACATTAGACCAGTAGGTCTGAACCTGGACTGTCAGCTTCATCGGAGCGAAATGCACTCGGCGAGCATCGGTCATATCCATCCAATCAAAATAACGGTTCATACTGGCCTCCCATTAAAAATAGATCTTCGGGTCCAATAACCCATCAAATGTGGGAGCCTCAGTACGAGCGGCCCGACGATCATCCTGGTCACCATAATTATGGTAGGGATTCCGTTCATCTCCAAATCCACCCCGTTCGTCCTGATCTCTCGAGTATCAGGGGTACCTCTGATCATAGCCATAACCCACTCAATCAAATCGATCGTCGCGACCAAACCAATCACCTAGATCATGTCAATCAAAGTGGTCATATCGATCATGTCAATCGAATCAATCATCTCTATCGCACCGATCAAAACTGTCAAATCGATCCAACTGACCAACGCGGTCAAGATGTTCACCCTGATGCCGTTGTCGCCTCCTATCTACCCCCAATCCAAATCGAGTGGCCTATCCTGCCTCATGAACCTATATGCATCAAGTCGATCAGTGTAACCCATCTCATCCATAAGATCATAATCAAACCTATCATCCTCGGCTCGCCAGTAAGCTGCCCTATTAGCTCGAGCAAGTGGGTACACAAGTGGAGGTGAGTTCGCAGGAGGTGACGGGTATTAGCGAGGGCTACGCAGGGTGTGGAGCTGGGGCTAAGATCTCATCCTAGCGGTCAGCCACCCAAACTGGACCCTGGCCCCGAAGGGTGTCCCGCAGGAGCGGGAGCATCGCCAGCAATCTCTGGACCATACTCTGAAATAGACAGTCTATCATGCACGGTCCGAAGCGACTCTCCAAAGTGATCGAGGCACTCATCAAGGCAATGGTCCAACTGATCCATCCGGTGCATGAGCTGGCCGAATAACTCAGTCATCTCAAGGACTACATGTGTGCCAGTGTGTAATCCAACCATGGAAGCAGAATTGTGAAAATCAATACCCCTACGTGTGCGCATAAACTGTAAGGTGAACTAGGAGTGCATGCTATAGTGACACTAGTGTGAAACTGACCCCAAAATGATATGGCATGATGAAATGACAACTAGCATATGGGGAAAATGAGACTAACAAGATAAAGTGCAGCAAGGTACAAAATATGAAAAATGACAAGCTCTAAATGCTCAACCTTCGTTCTGATACCAAAAAGATGATGCGGGACGGTAACCGAAATAGATCCGTCAATTAACCTACAACCGAGATCAACAATCAAAACCATAGTGGACAACAATATGCACCATGATCACAGTTTTCCATAAGACCTAGTACGTGAATAAACAAGAAACACAAGCTAAACGAACCGTCCCTTGCAGAGAATAGCGCGTGGATCGAAGGTAATGAGGACTACCCCTAGCCTAGGGCATCAAGGCTATATAAACAAACTCAAATTCAAGCTACAAGACAGGTCGCTCACAAAGATTTAACACACTACCAACAGTGGAATTTTAATAGTGGCTAGGGAACCAAAATATATACCCTCAAGCATGGGAACAAGACTATCGCCATATAATAAACGAGTAGATCTGTGAGGATGTGCACTATTCTACTGCTAACTTGCCCACTGAATAGTGGGGCACGAGAACCGAGAGTACTAGAAAACACATGCCCACTTAAGATGGCCCCCTGCGCTCACAGTTTCTGCTAGAAGAGGCAGACTCCCCAAGTGGGCCTCAGATGGCGCCCGAAGGCCTACAAACAGAGAGGGAGATGGGTTGCACCGGTCCACGAATTAGTTTCTGGGCACTGCAACTGGTGGGCTACGGACTGGTGACGTGAAGCTGGGCTCCTGAAGGCCGGTCGGGAACACTTGGCACAGGTGATGATGCCGACCCAAGCGAACCAGGGCAAGCTAACGCGTGGAGCGCCTAATGATGTCGACGGCGGGCGATGGGATTTGTGGCTAGTAGCTGGGAGGGCTCGTGTGGGGCACGAACGACGACATCACGAGCGTACGAATCGTCCGGGGCCTCCACGTGGCCTGGGTGATGATGGAGGGAGCAACGTCCACGCAGGATCGCGCCCAGGCGCAACGCGCGGCACTGCAGATTGATGACAGCGGCAGGGGTCGTGTAAGGCGCATGGCAGCGGTCAGCATCCTATCGCACGAAGCTAGGGCGCGGTGGCTCAAGCGACAAGGGGGTCGTCGCGCAAACCAGGGGTGGACGACACATGGTGCCACGGTTAATGGGTCTAGCCCACCTTTGAGCTCGATCGACGATGTCGGCCTCTTACATGGCGGCGGCGCTTAATGCGGTTGATGATGGTGCCAGACGACGATAACAGGGAAGTAGAGAGGGAAAAGGCAGAGAGACTAGGAGAGAGAAGAAGCATGAGATGAATGGCGTAGATGTTGAAGAAGGAAGAAGATGACTAGGTGGGGAGAAGCAGACAAACATGAGGGAAATAATGGAGGAAGAGGAAGAAGACCAGGGCCTCTCGCCCCTTTCCAACCACACGCCCTTCACGGGATCCACACACATATACACACAAATGCACCTAGCAGCCAAAAGACCTTTTCCATTGAGCTCATCATTCCCTTTCCCCTTTGGGCATATAAGATTATATATAGAGTCCCAAAAAGACAACCCGAGGTCCATCAAAAGTCCACAATACCCCTAGGTCCTAAAAAAAGAAAAGTGTTGAAGGAAAAATACAAAAAATAGAAAAATTAACATGGGCCACTAATAGGCCATTCTCTCACCTAGAGGCCTAAAAACAAAAGAAAATACATCACCTGAGCCTAGTACAAGCCCAACATCACAAAAAAAAGCATAGCAAATGTATCAATACGCATCTCCTAGCCACAATGTTGTTCGACCTGTTGCGAACGTCCTGCGGCGGCGGCAAACCTGGGCTGAGACAAAACGGAATCGCGCTCGGATGTCCTCACCATTATGTCTTCTGTTTGGACTGATATTGTTAAAGTTGGGTTCCATTTTCATACCATATTCTTTATAGAGTGGGTAATGGGCAACATATTCTTTTCTGGGTGGATAGATGGCTGGGAGAATGCACATTGAAGGATAGATACCCACAGCTTTATGCTATTGCTGCTACTCAATGGTGTTCAGTGAAGGGTTGCTATGAAATTGTGGGAAATACAGTCAACTGGTGTGTTCAGTTACAAAGAAACTAGGAAGATTAAGAAATTGAATTTTTTCTTCACTGTTGACTGATCTGCAATCTGCAAAAACATCAAGCTGACAAGATGATATGGAGCCCTACGAAAGGAAAACCTACTGTAAAATCCTATCATGAGGTGCTGGAAGGTTGTTGCCTACATATGCTAACAATGAGGTGGTGTGGAAGGTAAAGGCTCCACTTAAGGTTAAGGCCTTCATGTTATGAGAAGAGGATCATTAGTTCATTACTAAGGTATATAGAACAAGATGGTGCCCTATTGACCCGAAAATTTTTCATGCGAAATAATATTATTTAAGCATGCATATGCACATGATTGTGTGGAAAAAAAAAACTACTACATGGCATATGCTCACATTAATGTGAGCTCATGATATGGAAAATATGCATAGCACATGTTCATATTCGTATGAGACTATGTTATGCAAAACAAAAATAAATAAACATACACTTATGATATGAGGGTTAATATTAAATGAAGACCCTCTTATGTGCATGGGAAAACATAGGACTTTATGCATATATTAGGAGGGCAATGGGACAAGAAACATACCTAGGCCAAGGGGCCCTAATCGAGGATCTTGCAAAGGCCTAAAAACAGCCCCGAATCGCCCCTATATGCTGTCCAAGTGCAGCCCTTAAATCCCCTTGATGGCTCCGAGGAATAGGCCCAATATGGAGCCCAAAAAACGCAGCAACAAAATACCCCTAATGCTGCAAAATAAGGGCTCACATCAGTCCCGAAATGGGCCTAAATCAGTCCCGAAATGGGCCCAAAACAGTCTCAAAACTTGCCCAAAATGACCCCAAATGGAGGCCCAATAGCAAGGGAAATAGGCCCAATAAGTGGCCCAATAAGGAGACCAAATGAACCCAAAAAATCAGTCCCACAGGGCATCAAAACCTGCAACCCAAGAGGGAAAGCCTCCAAACTCCCAAAGTGGAAATTTCCCAAAATAGAAATGAACAAGCCAAGTGGACCCCCTCTCTCTCCCCCTTTATTTAAATGGGAAAGAAGGAGGGAGGAGAGAGAGAGGAGGAACCGGTGGGGGGGGGAGATTAAAGAGGGGTGAGAATTAATGGGTTCTTAAACCCTTTTCACACTTGTTTAAGAATCCCACACAAGACCCTCATTTAATCCCCCATCTTAACCCCTTTCACACTTGGCCAAATGAGAAAATTAATTGGGCAAAGGCTCATTAAGAGTCAAAAATTAAAGAAAACAAAAGAAGAGAGGGAAGGGGAGCACCCCCCTTCTTTTTTATCAAAAAAAAAAACCCTTCCCAAACTGTACAAGCTTCTCCCAAAGCATACGGCTTTCTAGATGTATATGATGATATCTAGACAGATGGATCTTATATGAATCATATGATGAAGTACCACATTTAACAATACCTTCTAAGGGGTGGTTAGTCCAAGATGTTGAACAACAAAGTTTAATTTTGGAAAGACACTCTCATTGTGGGAATGTACACGCGGTGGGAGACCCCCCACCGGTTAGGAACCAGTGGGGGGTCCAAGGCCGGTGGGGGTGTCCACCGGATTCCCCCCCCCCCACTCTCTCATCTCTCTCATTCTCTCCCTTCTCTTACCCCTCTAGAATAAAATAAAAAATAAAAAAAAGAGAAGGAGAGAGGGAGTAAACGGTGGCACCCCCCACCGTGGGCTTCTCCGGTGGCACCCCCTACCGGGCCCAATTTCGGGCCTATAAATAGGACCCCATGGTCCTCAATGCAAACACACACAAGGGCATATTCCACCCTACATACTAAAGGGATGAAAAATTTCTAAGGAGAGATTCTGCTGCGTTCAAGACCAAACTCGGTGTTTTTCACCCGAGTTTGCTGCATTTTGGAAGATCTTCTCGTCCCGGAGAGCTCTCTTCCTAAAGTTTATTCCTAAGGAGAAGCTCTGCCGAATTGTCTCTTGTAAAAGCCTTCTTCATAAGGCGAAGTTCTGCTGAAATAAAATTGACTATTTTCATGTCAAAGTGTGTGCATGTGTGTCATCAAATTAAATAATTAATACCATGTTTCAATACTTTAATATATATATTTAATTTTCTAAATTACTCTTAAAAAAAATGAATTAAAAAATATGTGCATACTCTTAACCCAATCTTGGCCTCACCCCATACATAAATAAGCATAGATTCATAAAAATAATATACTTAAATTAAAAATGACTTAAATACCCCTCATGATTAATTAATTAACAAAACCTATAAAAATTATTTAAAATTGGTAAAATGTACATAAATATCAGAAAATTCCTGCAAAAATCAGTAAAAATCAAAAACCTAATCTGAAAATCATATAAAACCAAATATGACTTAAATACCCTTCATATATTTAAATTAATTAATAAAAATTAGTAAACTAAATAAAAATCAGTAAAATTAATAAAAAAATAAGTAATAATCAGTAAAAAACAGAGAACCAAATCTGAAAACATATAAAATTCCCGAAATGACCAAAATGCCCTAAAACTTAATAAATTACAAAAATACCTTCACCCATAATAAAAATCTGTAAAAATCATAGAAAATTCTTAAAAATATCAAAATCTCTCATATGCCCAAAATACCCTCCAAACCTTAATAAGATAGGTAAAATTACCAAAATACTCTCAATATGATAAAAATAAATAAAAATCTCAGAAAAAATATAAAAATAGACTCTAAGTCTAATAAACCCGATTTAAGGTAAAATTACCAAAATACCCCTATAACTTAAATATGTCTAAAATGATCCTAAAACACATCCTAAAGGTTTTTCAAGTTTTCCTAAAATACTAAAAAACTTAAAGTAAACATAATACCCTTATCCCCTCCAAGGTTTAAAAACTCGGCTCGGATCGGCACGGATCGGCCGAGTCGGACCGGTTTTGGGCCGTCCGTGCCGATCCCGAGTAACCTGGCCGAGTCCAGGACTCGGATCGGGTGATCCGAGACCGAATCGGGCCGGGTCGGCTTGGATCGGCCCGACCCGGCCCCCAACGGCTAGTTTGACTAGCCGTTGGGGGTCAACCTAGCCGTTGTTGGCCGTTCCCAAACGGCCAGCAACGGCTAGTTTGGGCCTTGGGGGTCTATTTAAACCCCCCCAAGGTCCTCCTAAGGCTCCACAAATTTTCTTTGAGCCTCCTAACATTCTTACTCTCTCTCCCACTCTCTCGATCATAGAATTCTCTCTCCATCTCTCCCACGAGGTCACTTCTAGTCTACTACAAGCTCCGCGATCTCTCAACTTCTTGTGCTGTGAAGGAATGGCATCTCAAGGTATTGCTGAGTGGTCATCTGGGAATCCTCCTAGTGCTGATCCTACTTGGGGTCATTGCACACCGGTGGACATGGGCCAACAAAAGGTACAATGCAAATATTGCAACCGGGTCGTCTCAGGCGGAGTCTACCGATTCAAACAACATCTTGCTGGAATAAAAGGTGAAGTTGCAGCATGTACTCGAGTTCCTTCAGAGGTTAGGATCCAATTTCGAACTTATATGAAGGAGAAGGAATCAAGCAAAGCAAGTACTGCCAGAAGAAGACAGGAAATTCGAGAGGAATTGTCTGAACCAGAGCGAAGGTCTGATGCTGGAGTCCGGTTTGGTGGAAGTAATCAACCTATAAATGTTGATGATTGGGATACAAGTAAGTTTCTTATTTAACTTATTTTCATGTTCTTCATTTAACGTTTTCAGACAAATAGTTATAGTAGATTAAATTTTTTTTCTTTTACATTTAAAGCTGAATTGCGACGTGCAATGGAAGCAAGCCGGCGGTCCTTTGCAGATGAGGACTTATTTCGGCAAACTGGAAGATATGGAGGACAAGGAAGTAGCTCCACACCTTCTGCACAAGAGAGCACTAGCGCCGGCATGAGCGTTAATGTATGCGAGGAGCTGCCTCAGGAGTTCACTAGAGCTGGAGATCCTAGAGTAGGTCCAATAGATCCCTTGCTCACCAAGAAGAGGGATAAACAACCTTCTATTAGTGCTGCATTCAAGAACTTAAAACTTTGTAAGGAGAAGATAGGGAGAGCTACATCTAGGTGGTTTTTCTATAACAGTATCCATGTTAATGCTGCCAAGGAGCCATATTACGAGTCCATGATCGAGACCATACAAGAAGTTGGCAAAGGGGTTGAGGGACCTTCTCCATATGAGATATACAACAAGTACTTGGATATGGAAGTTGATGACATCCGAACATACATTAAATCATTTGAAAGGATCTGGGATGAGTATGGATGCACTTTAAAGTGCGATGGATGGACAGGTACATAAATCTTATCTTCATTTTCTTATATTATCTTCATTTTTTCTTAATCAGAATGGGTCTCTTTCTGGTTTCTTATCACGTTTGGAACTTTACAGGGATAACAAGAAGAAGTATGATCAACTTCTTAATTTACTGCAAAGCCGAAACCGTATTTTGGAAGTCCATTGATGCATCTGGAAAAATAAAGAATGCCCAGTACCTATATGAATTAATGGATCAAATGGTGGAAGAAGTGGGCGAAAAAAGGATTGTCCAAGTGGTTACGGACAATGCAGCGGCGTTCAAGTTAGTTGGACAAATGTTGATGCAGAAGAGAGAACATCTATATTGGGTTCCCTGTTCTGCTCATTGTATTGACTTGATGTTGGAAGACATTTGCGCTGATCCGATGGTAGATGGAGTGGTCAAGAGTGGTCGATTTATCACCACATTCATCTACAACCACAACAACATTCTGGATATCATGCGCACACATACTCATGGAAGAGAGTTGCTTCGTCCAGGAGCCACCAGGTTTGCATCTCAATATATCTCTCTAGATAGTTTAAGTCAACAAAAGAACAACTTGATTAGGATGGTGGCATCGGAAGATTGAGAGAATCACATATTGCGGTATGTACCAACTAAGGTCAAAGAGAAAGGTAAGAAAGTGGCTGATCTAATTCAGTCTAGACCCTTCTGGAGGGGGGTGCAAGCGGTGTTAAATATTGTAGAACCGCTTGTCCGTGTCTTGCGATCTTGTGATGGAGAAAGAAGATCGGATATGGGATATTTATATGAAGCTATGGACAGAGCTAAGGAGCTCATTCAACTTAACAATCCAACAACCTATGTGAAGTGGTAGAACATAATATATAGACGTTGGGAACACACTTTACATCACGATCTTCATGCAGTTGGTAAGCTACTAACTTTCTATATGTATTATTTGTATACACATTTCTCTTAAGTAATAACTAACTTTGACTTGTTTATTTAGGTTATTTTTTCAACCCTCAGTATATGTTTAGAACTGATGGAAAGAAGGATAGCTATGATAGTTGCTCGGAGGTGTTGATGGGAGCTAAGTCTGTTAGTAAGCGCATGCTTGCAGATGAGGACAGAGCAATAATGACATGCAAGTAAATGCATGATTACATAATGATGTTATACCACTTTGGGACAAGTACTGCTCAAAGAGTTGCCAAAATTTTGAGCCCAGGTTTGAAAATTATTAACTAGATGTTCTACTTCATTTTTAATTATAGCTTGTACATTGTTGACATGGCCAATTTTCTATTTATAGCTGACTGGTGGCTAGATCATGGAAAAGCATATGGGTATGAAAATCTAGCCTATGTTGCAATTCGGGTCTTAAGTCAAACAACCTCTTCATCAGGTTGTGAGAGAAACTGGAGCACATTTGGCTTGATTCACACCAAGCAAAGGAATAGATTGAAGTCGAGCCGTCTAGAGAAGCTAATATTCTGTCATTATAACATGGGGTTGAAGCTAAAAAATTTGGAGTTCATAAGGAACCTTCAAAGGCAGGAGAAAGAGAGAATTTCCGGACAAGCTACGGAGACGACACATGCAGAAGAACCCATAGACTTGGATGAGCTGTTCGAGGAGCAACATCCACTAAATGCATGGGTTGATGCAAGCACCTCAAATGAGCCTGAATTCAACCCAAATGATCGGGAATGGGCATAAGGTGAGTTAGATAATGTTCCATTACTTACTGATTTTCAACTTCCTCCTTCAAAACGTCAGAAGAAGAGCAAAAAACAAGCACCAAGCAAAAGGAAGAGTAGTACTAGAATTCAGATTGCTGATCTGGAGACTATCGAGAAAGAGGATGAAACGCCAGAACCAAGTGATGAGGTCCAATATCAAACCTCAAATGACTCGACATCAAAGATGAGCTCCGACATATCTGAGGATGGCGGAGATGCTACCAGTGCCCCAGCCCCAGCTCCACCAATTCAATTCACCGGAGAAGAAGAATACACACATGCTACCCAAAATAAACATCATGGTAGCAGAGCAGGACGTGAAGAATCTTCCATTCAAATATTCAACAGATCAAAGAGGAAGGACAAAGGTAAAGCTCCTCAGTGTGCAGAGGCCAAAGAAGAACTTAGGAGGGAGAGAGAATATCAGGAGCAACTATCAGATGCATCATCATATTCTCCATACGAAGGGTATAGTCAGCCTACTGGATATGTAGTTTACCCTCCTCAACATTCTGATACATCCGACTATTCAGGAGGTTGTCTAGAATATCCACAATTGTCAATCATTTATACCAATACGGATGACTATAGCCGGTATATGATGTAATATGAACAATACTACCAGAGTTATATGTCATAGACTGAGTATGTTAGCCATATGTTCATTCAGTATAATGTACGTTTGGAATAAATGTAAGTTCATAATCATATATGTAAGTTTATTCAAGGTTTTTTTGTCCAACAACATCTTATGTACTTCAAATCAATGTATTTCAACACAATTATGCATTAGACTTGTGTTTTATATTTTTTCCACATTTTTTCATATTTTTTTCTGCTATCCGAACCAGCCGAGCCTGACTCAGCCAGGATCGGCTGGGATCGGACTGACTCGGATCGGAATCGGCCGATTCGATCGGTTTTGGACCGGCCGATCCAGGACCCGATCCCGGATTTCTTAACCTTGATCCCCTCTAACTTGGCATAATTACAAAAATACCCTTATAGGTCTAAAATACTTGGAATCAATCCAGATAACTTGGAATCAATCCAGATACCTTGGAATCAATCCAAAACCATATAAACCTATCTTAAACTTGGGTGAGGCCAAGAGCTTAACCTAAAATACATCTTCATATGCATGTGCTGCCTGTAGTAGTAGTGTTGCATGTTATAAGGGCATCATACGGACAGTTAATCAAGGGTTGTCGAGTGGTTGCTCGACGTAATTAACACTAACCCAGGTCAGTGGAGAGAGGTCATATACTCAGATCTTCGCCTGATCCGAAGTCCCAGACTCCCTAAGGGCTAATCCCAAGCTCTCACAGCCCAATAAATAAAATACATAAAACTGACCTATATTTCTCCAGATAAAACAAAAAACCCTAAAATACGACCGGATCCCCCAAATCCGATAGGAGAGACATCTAGGTTAGGTCCCCAACATGCCCAAATGATGATACATTATGTTCTCTGGGTGAAGCACAAGATGAAGATGTAGACCACTTATTAATTCAATGTGCAGTGAGTCAAGCAATATAGAACATCTTCGGTCATTTGTTGAATTTCAAGCCTAATTTCAACTCTATTCAAGAAATATGGTTGTTTTTCCAGAATTTGCAGAGAAAAACGAAACAAAGGGAGTTGAAAAGTATTCTTGGGATCATTCCCCATGCGATATGCTGGCGCATTTGGAGAGAGAGAAATGATGCAATTTTCCGGGGAAGTAAAATTTATATTGAAAATATTTCTTTGAGAAGTCTTTCTCTATTGTATAGCTGGTCGAGACATATCATAGGGGTTGTCAGCAAATTCTTGGCTAAGGTTCTTTAAGTACTTTGTAGTTTTTTTTCTTTCTTTTATAGATAGGAACCTCTCTTATCCATCTGATTGTACTCCCTCTTTTATTCTATAAATTGGTGGTACAATCCATGTTTTTCTCGGAAAAAAAAATCTAGATGAGAGTTTTTTTCACTCATCCGTGTCACTAAAAGCAAAACTGGGTTTGAGAAAGAATTATACACATAAAGCAATACTTAAGCCGTATTTTCCATACTAAGGATCAACTTTATAATAGGTAGTCCATGTATTAATTGTAACTGAAAAAAACGTACTTCAGTGTAACAGCAAATTTGAATACCATAAATAATTAGGCCAAGGCCTCCCACATAAGGATCAAGGTTGTAAAGGGGGGAGGCAAGTACAATTTATAACAAAAAAATAGTTATTGGTGTAACAGTGAACAATAGAACATAGTGTTAGTACACCTTACCGCTGGAAGAACATTTGAAACAGCAGTACCCGATGATGTTATGACAACTGCCGGCCCATGTGATCCTCTTGCATAGCCAACAGCATGATAGGCCAATGATCGTTCATCAAAACATGCAATGCATGTGGTGAGGGGATGAGCAGAAGCAGATATGGCAAGTGGAGATGATCTTGATCCTGGTGCAATGCAGAAATACTACAATAAAACTCATCAGAACCAAAAGGCAAACTAAATAAGAGGCCACCATTTTATCAATTAAACTCACCGTCAAACCAAGTCGAACACACTCTTCAACCATAAGCAATGCCCAGACTGCATTCATGTTTGCACAGTTACTTACTGAAGAACCAATTCCACAAGGACTGGCAAACTACATTAAAATGCAAAATGTTAAATGTTTCCAGAAGTTCCAGTTGACTGGATAGCTCGGACATCATATATTATACAAAAGGACTTCAAAATGATGGCACTATGTGCAGTAGGAGCTACATGAAAAGATTCAATTTGATTTCAGTCATTGAATGTAGAGGCACCACTACTTACTATACGAGAGAGAGAGAGAGAGAGAGAAAGAATGCAATACCTATGCATTGTCCTGACTCTTAGATGTGCATGATGATATTCCTACATGAGGTATGATTTATATTATGAATTGTGTTGCATGATTAAATACCGTTTTTTAAGTGAGGTATCATCTGAACTTGCATAAAGAAATATGGCAAAGGAATTAATTTGTTCAAAAAATTAAAGTGGATGATACCACATACAAATTGTTAAAAAGAATTGACGAGTTATAGTATGTTGAAATCAGAAAATGCACCAGAAGCCATATCATCATCATCATTCCTTGTGCAGTTTGCTGGAGCATATGGAGGGAACACGATGATGCCATCTTCTGGGCAGTAAAATTTATGTTGAAAACATTTGTCTTAGAGTTTTTTCTTTGTTTTATTCTTGGAACAGGTTTCTTCTCAACCATTCAATAAGTAGATGGAGGGAAGTGATTAAGTCTTTGTAACTGACTTGATTTTAAGTTTAGTTTTCTTTGTACATGGGAAAGGCTCCATGCCTCTACCCATTTGGGCATATTACATCTATTTATTTTAATACAACTGGTGGTACTAACAACTACCACCTTTCAGGGAGAGAAAAAGAGTTAGCAGTACATTTCCAACAGAAAGGAAGATATTACCATATTAGTGGTAAAAGCAACCGTTGTTGAAAGCCTGAAATAAACCCGACAAGATGTTTGAAACTGTTCCTGCACAAGACCAGAACAAATGTGTACTATAATAGTACATCTTGGGAAATATGCATCCTGTCTGACAATGTCAAGACCACAGCAAAGCTCCTGTACAACATTGTCACAAACCAACTTTCCGTACCTACTCATCATGAACAGATGACATACCAGTTGGATGCTACTGGGTCTGGCAACCATTCTCTCCATAAATTTCGCATTTACATGCACCTGAAGGATAACATAGTTAACATGCACAATTATTAATGTCAACAGAAAAAGGCAACTAAGCACACACCTTCATTCAGGAGGCCTTTTCAACATTACATCACAAACCTACAAATTTCAGCATGGACAGACCCCCCCCCCCCCCCGTACGCGCGCACGCACACACAAGTAAAAGTGCAAACAATGATTCCCCATAAAAATGCAAACAATGATTCCCCGTCTATTTAGATTAGACACCATCATATTATCCCCAATTTGTGACCTAACAAACATAATGAAATTGAGAAATTTCAAAAAATGTGCCACATAAAACCTTTCCTAAATTATGAGACAATATAAAGTTACATAAATAGCTGCTGAGCAACAATTTAGACCAAAGACATCTGCCCAGCAGTTTTGGCTTATTCTACAAAAGTTTAAATGTGCAGGACAATCGGAATTGCATATCAGTTTGGAAAATCGTTGTAGATTGACAAAGAGAATTAAGCAATAACTTTTGTTTACCGAGACAAGAAGGCCGTACCACAATTGCAGGGCCATAACAATGTCCACTTTTTGAAATGCATTGCAAGTAATCACTTTTATGGGAGAAGGGGAAGTTTGTGGCGCATAAGGCAGGTAGAAAAGTAATAAGAGGAAAGAAAAAGCATTTTGTGATCAGTTGTATGAGGCTGACTCTTCCAAGATAGAAATCAAAGATATCAAAGAAAAATTAGAGGCTTTATCGAGTAGTTAAAGGAGGACCTCATGAAGTAACAAATAGTTCCAAGAAGAGAAAAAACAAAGTTCACTGGTAGAACACAAGTGATATACAAAGCATTTCCATTTCTCATTATACAGTTATTTCCGCATCTACCATATGAACCATAGACATTAATCAAGAATTTCTTAAACATGCAGGTTTAACTTTTCCTTAAATATTTGTTAGATTCCTAGAACATAAATTCAGTTTTCTGTTCCAATTGGATTAATTTACCCTCACATGGCTCTCTGCAGTGGAGAAAGGAGGAGCACCAGTAGAGGATATCAGCACCCCCCACCAGCCAACCCTCTTCCCAAGAAAAGAGAAAAAGAAAAGAAGGAAAAGGAAGAAAAGGAAGAGGCAAAGAAAGAAAGAAAAGCCGTAAGGACACTTCCCTACATGTGGATTCTCCACCTTGGCCTGCCTCTTTTACTCATATAAGCACAAACCCCCCAACCCAACTCCTCATTCAAGAGCACGTGGAAAAGACAAGTGCAAGACCTTGGAAGTCCTACTAAAAACCCCTTCAAGAAAGTTCATTGACATACTCATAAAGAGTGTTAAGGGTATATATGTAAATGGTGATAAAGTATATACACAAATATAACTTTATAAGGTGTAAAAATAGTTGATAGAAAATTGTGAACCTTTATGTAATTTTATGATGCCAATTGGACATAGACTAGTGGGCTGTAGGATAGGGGTTTTAAATGCCCTATTATAAGTGAGGTTTTAATCTCTTATTGGGCCTATTAGTAGGTCTTTTAGTGGGCTAGCCCAAACCCAATAGAAGGGGACACACATGTCCTTCTTCTTGAACCTTCTCCACCTCATCTTGAAGCCTTTTTCTGGCCCCAAAGGGGCAGAACGTGGGAAAAAGAAGGGGGAAAGAGAGAGAAAAAAAGGAAGAGAAAAAGAGAAAGAAGAGAGCCAACTGCAGGGAGGGGGGGAGAGAGAGAGAGAGGGACCTACTACAGTTCGCTACAGTGCATGTATAGTGCGTACACAGTGTGACGAGTATACTTTCTAGACTTAAAGCAGTGACTTTAGGGGATCTTTTGGGTCTGTTAAGAAGGTAGGAGATCTACTTCTTGTCCTTCTTTATGTGCCTATGGTTTTCTTTATTTTTTGAAGTCTTGTTACTAGGGTTTTACCTCCCTAAATAGAGAGCATGCTGCCAAAAATTTTTGAAGGTGAGTGTGTGAGGTTGTGACTGTGAGAGCATGTGTATGCATGTGTGTACATGTACAGCAGGTGTGGGCATATGTGAGGGTGTGCGGGTGCAGGTGTGATTCTGTGTGTGTATGTAAGCGGTGTGTGTGCAGTTGTATGGTTGGTGTGTGTGTGTGTGTTGGGGGGGGGGGGGGGGGGGGGGGGGGTGTTGTTTGTGAGATGTATGGTGGTGGTTGTAAAGGTGTAGGGTGTGATGTGGCTGTGTTAAGTGTACGTATGTATGTATATGTGCAGCAGGGGGTGTGCATGTGTATGGATGTGTGCAGCAGGGTGTGTGTGTGTGTGTGTGTATGTGTAACAGGGTGTGTGTGTGTGAGTGTATGTATGTGCAGCAGTGTGTGTGTGTGCAGTTGTGTGGAGAGGATACGGGTACATTTGTGAAGTTGTGCAGCTATGTGGAGGGGTGCAAGTGTGTGTGTAAGAGATGTGTGGGTGTGTGTGTATATGGTTGTAGAGGTGTAAGAGTGAGTGTGGCATTGAAGTGTAAGTGTGTGTATGTGTCACTATGGGTGAGCAATTGTAATGGTGTATAGAAGTATGTATGACTATGCAAATGTATGTGTTCGGCTATGAAGGTTTAAAGATGGTTGTGCAGGTGTTTCTATGCGAGTAGTAGTGCATATTTGTATGTATGGTAGCTATGCTAGTGTGTGCATTTGTGAAGAGGTGTATATGTGCAGTGCATGGAATGTTGTTTCTAATGGTTGTTTTACATGATTTGGGCCAGTGCATAGAGGTTTACCTCCGCCTCGCACCAAAGAGTAATACATAATGTCTTGTCCATTAAAGTGAGTTCATGAATTGTTGTTCCTTATTTCATTCTTTTGTTAAGTACATGTCATGAGGCATATATTGCATTGACGCACACAAACGTGTGGCTTCTTTATAATTGTAGAGCATATCTATATCCTTGATATAATGGCATATATTACATATAACTGCTGAGCATTACTGTATATTTCAGATAAGCATCAACTCTGGTCATAACTGTATGATTGTATAATTGTTTCATTTATTGACTGTACTGTGTGACCACGGTTATTACTATGATTTTGGAACTATTATGGTTATTTTGAGCAATGCGACACCTCCGCTAGTTGCTATGTTCCCATTTACTGTGGACCCTTGTCAGGACAAGGGTCGGGAAGTTGGCTCATTTATTGTGAAGGTACGTCAGGACCTCGAACAACCTTTACTATGGAGATACGAGTCTAATCTCAGCTTACCTGACTAGGACAGTAAGAGAGAGTTACTCAGTCTCTGGACTTCACAGGAGGCCAATTAGTCCAACCTGCCTCACCTATTGTGGAGCTAGCACCCTATAGGGTGGACAGGCAGGTAGACTGTATTGTTCAAATATTGTCGGTGACTCTATCCCTGGTAGCCCTTTACTGTTGAAAAATCAGATTATATGTTAAATTTTTTAGATATATTTATGGGTCATCGTATGATTGTCTTGATCTGTGAGTTTGGGCCTTTTCCAGTAGTTTTGCTATAACCTGACTAGTGTAAATGTGTTGTTTTTATTGTTCATGCATATGCAAATTTTTTATCAGTTTAAATCATGTATTTCGAACCGTAGAGAATGGCATAGAGCAGGGAAGATCTTATATGAACTATGTGACTCACTGCCGCCCTTTTTCTTGTTTGTTTTGTTTCATGTGGGTGGCAGGGTCACGAGTTGGAGGTGGTGACTGCTAGAGGCGTAGTGGCAGTTGGCCATTGAGAGATCACTGTCAGTATTATAATTGTACTTTTGTTCGATAATCTCTCTTTCTAGGACATGTATTTTGTACTGGGAAGAAATGAATACAGTTGTTGTGAGTGAAATCCTGGGCACTTGTTATTTGTCTTGTATGGTTATTTTCTTCATTTCATTCGTACAGATTTCCTAAACCGACATAATTGTAGGTAAAGATGCTTGTATGGGCCCTTATAAGAAGAGTGAGAGAACTTGAAGTTGGACATTATACAAGGCATTGTGCCCAAGGCTCCCTACATTTCTAAAGCCCCAGGGCTTCAAATGTAACAAGCATTTGTAATAAAGGATGATCATCAATAAAATTCTATTTTGATCTCATAACCACATTCATTCATGTCTTGTGTTTATAGATCTATAATGGATCTTCATTAGGTTCACCAAACCCATTAAAGTTTTGGATCCATAACAAATTCTTATTGGATACGTAATCAGTCTTGGATGGATCCCTCCTAAGTTAGGTAAAGGGCATTGGTCTGACAGATTATTAACAGAACCTTGGGTCGACATCTAATTATCCTTTATCCTTATGCATCAAGTCAATGTCCATTAATGGACAGGCAAATTACTCCAAATCAGTGTCCCTTAGTAGATAGGCAAATTACTCCCAAGTCCATAATGTTTGTTCTGCCTAATTTCGAAGACTTGGTCAAATCCTATCTCAACCCATAAGCTAGACCATAGTCCACACCAAATTTGTCCCAATTCATAAGCTTCCCCTGATCCTCCAGTGAACCGAATTTGAAACCAAGGCACACCAGATCCTAACAACTTGTCTTACATCTTAGGATCCATGACCCAACAATTCAATCAAGAAAATAATGTACACTTGGCCTCCTGTTTCTTTGGGACCCGACCTGGCTATCTCCTCTTTTCGGATTTAAAATCCTATCGTTTTAGGTCTTTTGTTTTATTTGGAGAAATATAGATCAGTTTTATGTATTTTATTTCTTGGACTATAAGAACTTGATATTAGCCCTCAAGGAGTCCAAGACTTCGGATCAGGCGAAGATCCGAGTATATGACCTCTTTCCACTGACCTTGATCAGTGTTAATTACGTCGAGCAACCGCTCGACAACCCTTGATTAACCGTCCGTTGATGCCCATATAACATGCAACACTACTACTACAGGCAGCACATGCATATGAAGATATATTTTAGGTTAAGCTCTTGGCCTCACCCAAGTTTAGGATGGGTTTATAATTGATTGGGAGACTTTTTTAAAAGGTTTTAGATTGACTCCAAGTTATCTAGATTGATTCCAAGTATTTTAGACCCATAAAAGTATTTTTGTAATTATGACAAGTTTGAGAGTATATAGGCAATATAGTCACTTTAGTGTGTGAGGTAAGTTTTAATAATGTAGGAAGGTTTCAAAACCTTAGTAGGTATTCTAGAGTTATTTTAAGTGTATTTGAGTTGCTAGGATATTTTGGTATTTTTACCCGGAATTGGATTTCTAGACTTAAAGTCTATTTTTCAAGTCTTTTTGTAATTATGTTGCATTAGGGTCATTATGATCATTTTAGACATATTTAAGATATATGGGTATTTTGATAATTTTACCTTAAATCAAGTTTATTAGACTAAGAGTCTATTTTTATATTTTTTTGAGATTTTTAATTATTTATCATATTGAGAGTATTTTGGTAATTTTCACATCTTATTAGGGTTTGGAGGGTATTTTGAGCATTGGAGAGGTTTTGATATTTTTTAAGAATTTTCTGTGATTTTTACAGATTTTTATCATAGGTGAGGGTAATTTTGTAAGTTCATTAAATTCAGGGGGCATTTTGGTCATTTCGAGAATTTTATATGTTTTTAGATTTGGTTCTCTGTTTTTTACTAGTTTTTACTGAATTTTACTGATTGTTTTATTAATTTTACTGATTTTTATTAATTAATTGGATATATGAAAGATATTTAAGTCATGTTTTTGGATTCATGTAATTTCCAGATTGTATTTTCTAATTTTACTGAGTATTACTGATTTTTACAGAATTTTTCTGATTTTTATATTGATTTTACTGATTTTAAATAATTTTCACATATTTTATTAATTAATTAAGCATGAGGGATTTTTAAGTCATTTTTTAACTTAAGTATATTATTTTATGTCTCAATGTTTCATTATTGAGTTTTGATTATGAGTCTAGGTTTAATTACGTATGGAGTGAGGCTAAGGGTATTTTAAAATATTTAATTATGTATTTATGTATTTTAATTAGTTATTAAACTAATTAATTATATATGTGAAAATATAATAACATAATGTTACTTAAGTAATAGGTTCATGAACACACATGCACACGTATATGCTCAAAGAACAATATTAGTATTTCATTCATCATTTCGGCATAATCCCGTCTTATAGAACGGCGATTTTACAATATAAATTCGGCAGAACTTCCTCTTAAGAATAAACCTTAGGAAGAGAGCTCTCCGAGAAAATATCTCCTCCAAACGCAGCAAACCCGGACAAGAGCACCGGATTTGGTCTTCAAATGGGCAAAATTTTCCCTAGGAAATTTTGGGCCAATGAGGCATGGAGTTCTTCTTCCCCTTGGGGGGGGAATTTATAGGCTTGAAAGCCTTAACCGATGGGGGTACCCACCGTTGAATCTTGAGGTGGGGGTACCACCGGGAATTTCTTGGAGAGGGTAAGACAGATATTAAAGAGGAGTGGGGGTCCAACCGGTTGGACCTCCCCCCCCCCCCCCCACTGGTTTGGGCAACCGGTGGGGGGCTTCCCCCTTCCCCCTTTTTCTTTTTGAAAAAGGGTCCAACAAATGCCCCCCACGAGACATATGCCGAAGGTGAAGACGACGGTGCATGTCCCGTGCCTCATTTGGCTACAAGAATCCTCATTTTGCATGCTTGAGGAGCTCTCACATGCGGCGTGCTGGTGTTGTCTTAATGAATTCCCGTGTCTTGCCTTATGTATTTACGGTTATTGAAGGAAGTCAAATGTCGTCTCGTATATACCAGGCGACACATCGCTTCAACTTGCTATGCATGTGCTCCATCTGAGCTTATCTGGGTCCCGATGACCCTCAATTTTGATATTTAGACACCTCAAGATATGCCCAGAGAATCTTGTTTTCATAACTTTTCAACTTTCCGGATGTATTTGAAAGTATCCAGCCCCTCTAATTATGGGAATCATCTTGGCCTTCACGACTTGAGAGTTCCCGAGAGTTGATGCCGCTCGAATCTTTCGATGTTCACTCGGATTCTGGGGGATCTCTTGACATTCATGACATGGAGACTCCTTAAGAATACACAGGCGAGTCGTTTGATTCTTCCGGCATTTGCTCCATCTTAAAGTATCAGTACTTTGTCTCGGCATTTCCAAGAGCTCCACACGAAGCATTCTGGACTGGCCTAATATCTGGTGCATAGCAATTTGACTTTAGCCTACGACTTCATTAGGACTTTGTCAAAAAAAAAAAAATTGTATCTCAAAACTTTTATTGCAGCCCTCTGGTGCTGATTTCCTCTCTCTATCTTCTTGCAACTTGTTGTCTTTATCCTCATGGCCTACAAAGGAGTTCCTCCCATGATAGGATACAGGGAGGACGATATCTCATTCCCGCCAATTATCGAACAGGTTTTTACTGAAGCGGGTCGAGATTGAAACTATCGAAGCAACCAATGCAGCTCGGGTATCAGAAGGATATTGTCATTTCTAGTATTGCGGATGGGGAATCCCAGATTGCCGCTCTGGGCATGCAGGCACATATTCTTGAAACTTTGTTGGAGGGAGAACTCCCATTTTGTGGCAGCCATCGATCATCGCTTCGACTAGCACTCCGGGGATGCAACCAAATTTCTTCAAAGGCTTGAAGTATTCCATTTGCTGGTAAACAGTCTATTGCAGTCTCTGGCGGGACATGTCTCTTCCCTGGGCCAGAGTTGATCTACTATTTCTCTATTATAGTTCTTGTTGCCTCCCCTTTTGTCGAAGAACTCGAACTACCCTATGGACTTGTCTTGAGCTCTGCCATTGCTTTAGTATATTACAAATGTTCTTCTGAAAATTAATACTAAGCTTGAGTGGTATGAATCCTTCGTTGTATGTTGCATGTATCTTTTTTTTAATAACTAATACTAACGCCTTTTCAGATTTTCGCCAGCATTAGCCCCATCTTATTTTTGCATGTGCGCCCTTACGGGTAAGAAATTTTATGTAGGGAACTAAGTCTTCTCTGAGGACCGCTAAGGAATTATATGTAGGGAACTGAGTCTTCCCTGAGAACCGCTAAGGAATTTTATGCAGGGAACTGAGTCTTTCCTGAGAATTGCTGAGTAATTATATGTAGGGAACTGAGTCTTCCTTGAGAACCGCTAATGAATTTTATGTAGGGAACTGAGTCTTCCCCGAGAACGGCTAAGGAATATATGTGGGGAACTAAGTTTTCCCCGAGAACCGTTAAGGAATTTCTGTAGGGAACTGAATATTCCTGAGATCCGCTAAGGAATTATATGTAGGGAACTGAGTCTTCCCTGAGAACCGCTAAGAAATTTTATATAAGGAACTGAGTCTTCCCTGAGAACCGCTAAGGAATTATATGTAGGGAACTGAGTTTTCCCCGAGAATAGCTAAGGAATTATATGTAGGGAACCGAGTCTTCTCTAAGAACCGCTAAGAAACTTTATGTAGGGAATTGGGTCATCCCTGAGAACCGTTAAAGAATTTTTGTAGAGAATTGAGTCTTCCCTAAGAACCAATAAGAAATTTCTGTAGGGAACTAAGTCTTCCCTGAGAGCCGCTATGAAATTATATGTAAGGAACTGAGTCTTCCCTGAGAATTGATAAATAATTTTTGTAAGAACTGAGTCTTCCCTGAGAACCACTAAGGAATTTCTGTAGGGAACTGAGTCTTCCCTGATAACCGCTAAGGAATTTATGTAGGGAGCTGAGACCTCCATGTAAGCCGCTAATGAATTTCTGTAGGGAACTGAGTCTTCCCTGAGAATCGCTAAGGAATATCTGTAGGGAACTGAGTCTTCTCTGAGAACCACTAAGGAATTTCTTGAATTTCTGAGAAAATGGGGTTCTAGGTAGCCGTGAATTTGGGATACAACGGTTCCCGGAGACTGAAGATTTTGGGATACTGTGCCTCCCGGGGGCGCAAGACAATTAGTTGAATTTTGGGATACAACGCCTCCCATAGGCGAAAAGGAAAATTTTGGCCTTTTCTGGGATATATCTACCTCCCAAGTGGTCGAAATTCTGGGTTTTAACGCCTCCCATAGGCGAAAGAAAATTTTGGGCCTTTCTAGGATATATCTGCCTTCCAAATGGGCGAAATTCTGGGTTTTAACGCCTCCTATAGGCAAACGAAAATTTTGGCCTTTCTGGGATATATCTATCTCCCAAGTTGGCAAAATTTCAGGATTTAACGCCTCCCATGGGCGAATTCCGGGGTTTAATGCCTCCCATAGGCGAATATGAATTTCATGATTTAAAGTCTCTCGTAGGCAAGGGTTTAATGCCTCCCGTAGGCGAAATATGAATTCCAAGATTTAAAGCCTCCCGTAGGCAAATTCTGGAATCTAATGCCTCCTTTAGGCGAAATATGAATTTCAGGATTTAAAGCCTCCCACAGGCGAATTCCTAGGTTTAATGCCTCTCGTAGGCGAAATACGAATTTCAGGATTTAAAGTCTCCCGCAGGCAAATTCCGGAGTTAAATGCCTCCCGTAGGCGAATATGAATTTCAGGATTTAAAACCTCCTGTAGGCGAATTCCGGAGTTTAATGTCTCCCGTAGGCAAATATGAATTCCAGGATTTAAAGCCTCCCGTAGGCGAAACTTCGGAGTTTAACGCCTCCCGTGGGCGAAAAGGAATTTCTGCCTTTTGGCACACCAGTGGAACTGGTGTATACAAGGGGCAATTTAGGATACAACGCCTCCTCGGGGCGAAAAGGAGAAATTTTGACCCATCGCAGCACGCCAGTGGGACTGGTGTATGCCAGGGGCAATTTTAGGATACAACGCCTCCTCGGGGCAAAAAGAGAAATTTTCGACCCATCGCGGCACGCTAGTGGGACTGGTGTATGCCAGGGGCAATTTTAGGATACAACGATTCCTCGGGACGGAAAGGAAAATTTTTGACCCATCGCGACACACCGATGGGACTATGATATATAAGGAGAATTTTGGGATATAACGTTCCCAGGGATGCAAAGAAGTTTTTCGTATCACCTCCCAGGGGCAAATAGGAAAGTTTTAGGATACAATGTCTCCTCGGGACGAAAAAGAGAAATTTCAACTCTTCGCGGCATGTCAATGGAACTGGTGTATGCCAAGGGCAATTTTAGGATACAACCCCTCTTTGGAACGGAAATTGGAAATTTCATGATACAACACCTCCTCAGCGCGGTAAGTGGAGATTTCAAGATAGAACGCCTTTTCGGGGCAGAAAGAGAGATTTTAGAATACAACGCCTCTTCGGGGCGATAATTAGAGATTTCAGGATACAACGCCTCCTCGAGGCGGAAAAATAATTTTGGTCGAATTTCAAGATACAATGCCTCCCGGAGGCTCGAAGTAATTTTAGTTGAATTTTGGGATAACCTCCCGGGGGCACAAGGCAATTTTGGTTGAATTTTAGGATACAACGCCTCCTAGGGGCTCAAGGATTTTGGTGTTTCAGTATGAATTATTGACATATATTTTTCCGGTGGGACGAAAGATTTTAGCCAAGAGGGTGAAATGCTCTTCTTGGCCCTATCAAGTAAGAAATCGAGTTTCCCACTTCCTTGCCGAGTCGGGAGGACACCATCATCGTTGCCTCAGTCGTAGCCCTTGATGGGATAATTTATGTGCCACTTATCCAATGTAAAGTGACACTAAGGATTTTCTCGTCATTGACGATTCTGATATCCTCCCTAGGTAGGAATATGGGAAAACTTGATCCCCGCCTGAGACAGGCCGAGAGAGTTCTCCCCCCACCGGAGTATGGCTATATATATATTTTGAACAGTTGGTACGAACGGCTTATATGAGCCATACCCCGGTGAGTTACTGGATGATGATGATGATTTAAAGAAAAGAAAAAAAAACTAACGTCTACGCCCTAACGAGTTTTCACCAAAGCTAGACCCTTTATTTTTTGCCTGTGCGCCCTTGCGGGTTTTCACACGGCAGGGTTCACCCATTTTTATCTGAAGCGCCCTTTCATATTTTCACCTCAACCGGACTTTGGAATTTTTTGCCCTTCATTGGCCCCTCACAAGAGCGGGACCAATCAAGTCTATCGGGGCACCACATTTTTAAGTCCCACTTTTTTTTTTCATAATGGCTCTGCGAATTATGTTCACTGTATAATCGCATGTAGCTGTGGGGGATTCACAAGGTACTTCTCCATATTTATCTTTCCTTCTTAAATCAACTTTTCCACTTTATCTTTGAACACAAAGCAACATTCAATTGGATGGGTGATGAAGCGATGGTATAGACAATAGTTGGATGCATCTGTTTGATGCATTTTTTCTTTTCTTTTTGGTTTGGGCAGAACAATTGCTTTTCTGCTCATACATAACTCGAAGAGTTCTTAGGTCTTTTCCTTTGGGAAGGAGTATGGTCTCTTCAACTTTTTTGCCAAGGATTCAGTGTCTTTAAAACTTATCACTGTTTCTGCACCGGTAACTTGTTTTCCCCGAAAACCTTGTCTAACTGTAAAGGTGGCCTCGGGAGTATTGTCGTAACTTTTACAACCTTTCCATTTGAGCACCATTCCCTTTCGGTACTGGGCTTCTGGTGCTTCATTTAAGTTTATGATAAGCTTGCCCTTCTTCTTTAGAGGACGGCTGCATTCTGGTCCTGGCTCCTCAAAGGAGAAGGACCTATTGACTTTGTCCATTGACAGACTTCTGTCCATTGTCTTGCAAGACCTTCCATTACTTAAGTGAGTTCATACTGTTTATGAGAGATTTATCGCAGACTCACTTAAATCCCCTCCAGTACAGCCATGATGGGCCCCTCTAGAATGGAGGTTGTTGGAGTATATGATGGAGTTATCTTTTGTTCCAGTGAGATTTGTTGGTGAGAGAGCTGTATCAGACTCATCTGAATCTTCTCTAGTGTTGTCATGATAGACCCTTCTGGAGTGGGAGTCGCTGGAACGTATGATGGTATTGCCTCCTGCTCCGACGAAACTTGCCGATGGGAGAGCTGTGACATACTCATCTGAATCTCCTACAGTGCCGCCATGATAAACCCTTCTGGAGTGGGGTCGCTGGAGGATATGATGGTATCACTTCCTGCTCCGGAGGTGCATCCATGTTCTTATTTGCAGACTGTTCTTCTGAGGAGTTTTTATCCATGTGGACGACATTTGCTGCAAATGTTTGTTTGGACATTCAATGTGGCTGAGGCGGGTCTACCAGATATTTTCCCATCTCCACGGCCCCTTCTTGGATGAGCATTTCGATTTTCCCTTTGCAGATATAACAATCCTTTATTACATGTCCCAACATGCAGTAGTAGATGCAATAGTTGGATTCATCTATTTTACGAACTTCTGTTGGCCTTTTTTGTTCAGGTAGCGTCAAGAGATTTGACCGCATACAGGCGTCAAACAACTTTCTTATATGCTCTTTGATGAAAGAGTAAAGTATTTTCCTTCTCTCATTAAGGGTAGTATATGATCCCCTTGTATTGAATGTTGAGGTATTTGCACTGTTCTTGCCCCATGTATTTTATACAGCCGAGGCAAAGTCTACAGCATTGACCTCTTCTGTATCTATATTATGCTTCTTGGGGACTTTCCCCCCAATAGGGGCAATGGTTGGATGGTCTGCAAAGAATCTTTCGACCTCTGTCACAATATTATTTAGCTAATCAAAGTTCCTGACATTTGTGCCAATCAGCTTTTCACTTATTTCGGACTTTAAGCCCCTTTTGCACAATCGCACCGCATCCTCCTGGGCCGACGGATTGTCACATTTCATATAGAGGTTCCGCCATTTTTTAATGTGGTCGGTGGCGGGTTTGTTCCTTCCTTGCTTTAGCGTCACCAGTTCAGTGATGGTGACCTTTCGCTCCGACACCTTAAAGTGGTCAAAGAACTTTTTCTGCATTATCTCCCAGTTGCTGATAGAGTTGGGCTTCAACTTTGCATACCATTGGAATGCAGTCCCCGTGAGAGGTAGAAAAGAACCTCAGAAGATAGGCCTCATCAGTAGCCAACTCTCCCAAGCAAGGAATTCCAGATCGGATCGGGTCCCTGAATCGGGACCCGCCGATCCCGATCCGAATCGGGATCGGATCGGCCGGAATCGACCGGGATCGGCCGAAATCAGCCGAATCGAGACCTGCCGATCTCGATCCGAATCAGCCGATCCGGATCGGGATCGGCCGATTCTGCATTTCATGCTCCCAAGTCACTCATATAGTGGGCAATATGTTCTTGGGCCGAGCCTTCCCCGTCATACCTGGTGAACTTGGGGTACTTGTTATGATCTAACAGGAGCTTCTTAAACATATGACGTACTGGGAATGGTACTTTGTATAAGTCGAATGTGCCTATTCCGTCGTCTTGTTCTGTCATCTTGGCTTCAACAATTTGCTCGATAAGATGCTTCTGCAATGCTATAGCATCATCTACAAAAGCATGGGATGCTGAGCATTATGATTGGACTCTACAACCTGATCTTCTTGTATCTCATCAGGGTTGAAGTTGACCTCTACAGCTTGCGGTCTTATCACCATTGGCATAGGTATTGCCCTTGGAGGTGGTGCATTTACTGGAGGACTTAAGCTATCCTTTGCTGCTCTTCCATCTTTTGTATTAAGCCATAGAGCAAGGCCCTGAGCTGTTGATTTCCTTGCCTCATCTCCTCCATAGTCTGAGGCTATATTTGATCTTGAGGTTATTCTGGAGCGGCTTCGATATCTGAAGCATTTGCCCTGTCTTCATCAGCTCCTCCAACAGCATTGCTACTGCCAATTTAGGGTGGCTCTGTCCCATGACTTCCTCGATTCAGCAAACGCATAGCCTGCTCCATTTGACGGGTTATGGGCCCAACCCGTTGCATCATATTGATGATATCATTTGAGTCTTCCGGCTGGGAAAGCTGTCGGTTGGTGGTTCTGGAGGTGTAACATGTGTAGACCCGTATGCCATTATTTGTCATTCTGGCAGTTATCTTCTTCTTGTGAGTCGATTGGACCAATTCGCCCAATCGCTCGAAAACAGATGTCCGCTATCGGACTTGCTCATGTGCCTTATATGCACCTTTCCTCTTTTCACCTCGTAGAGAACAAGGCCGGGTAGCTACGTTGGTTATCTGCACCTCAGGCGCTATGAGTTGTTGAGGCTGTTGTTCTGCTAGGGTGACCCTAGCCTGACGAATTTTGCGGGCTTCCTTTTTGGTTATCCACATTTCCTTTATGCGGAGGCTCCTATCCTCCGTTGGATTGCCCCCACTCCGAGGTATAGATTTGCCCCCATTCCGAGGCATGGAGTTGCCCCCTGCTCAGGGCGTAGCATTGCCCCCTGCTCGGGACGTAACAGGCTCTGGTATATTTATTGGCTCCCGACGAGCAGGGACCTTTGGAGTCTTTTTCTTCTTTTTGAACATTGCCCTATCTTGACAAAACTTCGGTAGAATCCCGAACCGATTCTGGACAGAAATTGTCGAGATATGATGGATCTTAAGAATGATGAGTTGCCCGTCATCCAGACAAATGTGCAGGTTCCCCACCAATATAGTTTTCCCCGTCCTAGACGAGCTTACGGTTAGAACTTTCCGCTTTTGCCTCCTGTTGGACGAGGAGGTTGGAGAGATGCTGATGGTATTGACGGCGAGCACTCGCCTACGTCGGCCGCCGTTGTTGCTTCTTCTGGCGCGGGAAGTGCGCTGTTGAACCAAAAAATCTATAAACCTATCTACATGTGTATGTGTATATGCATCAAACAAAAGATCTATATGCATGCATGTATCTAAAAGCATGTGAACATACATAGATGTGCATGTGTATGCAAGAAAAAAAAATAGAAACAAGAAAGTATGCATACATACAAAAAACAAATTAGCCAATCTGCAGCTTGGACCTCCAGCAAATCCGCAACAAGAAGGCTTGCAAGCTTCCACCAATAGCAGCTTCAAGAAATCTGCAGCAACACCAACAGAAAATCTGCAACACCAACCTCAAGACAGCCTCAAAATCTGCAAATAAAGACAGTCCAATGCAGCCTTCAAATCTGCAGTAGGACAGCCTCAAAGCAGCCAGCAACTAGAAGCCTTCAAGCTTCTACCAACCTGCAACAAGGAGGGCTCGGCCAGCAAACTGCAGGGAGAGAGAAAGACAGCCGCAGGGAGAGAGAAAGGGAGCCGCAGGGTGAGAGAAAGAGAGGGTCGCAGGATGAGAGAGAGGAAATCTGGAGGGAGGAGACAAATAAAAACAAAAACAAAAAAAAACAGAGACCGGCCGGCCTCTCCTTGAGGACCGACCGGCTCTTCTCCTTCCCCCACTCCAACTCTCCACCCATCCGGCTCCTCTCCTACTCCTACTCCAACTCCTTCTCATCCTCATCCATTCCCATCCTTATCCATCCCCATCCTCATCCCCTCCATCTCTATCCTAACCGCACCCTCCCATCCTTATCCTCAACCCTCCTCCATCTCTATCCAGCCCCCAAACCGCAGCCTCCAAGGCCTATATAAAGGCCACCCTGCAGCAGCAAGAAGACCCCCGTTTCTGGCATCCAAGAAGCCCCAAGGCTGCCTCTCCGATCCCTGCGCACGAACCTCCCCAAGCAAATAAAGGTTCCAAGCTTCAAGAAGCCATGCCGCAGCCTCCTTCAAGCCAGCAACCTGCAAGAAAAGAAGAGCAAAGCCTATATTTTACGCTTGTACTTTTATTTTTTTTAGAAATAAAGTCGATATTATGTAGATCAATCTCTATGTTTATTAAATAAAATGATGGTTCTGTCTATCGGTTAACCAGCAATCAAATAAAAAAATCAAAAGAAATTAAATAATAAAGATGATTCTGCCATATCGGTTGGCCAGTCATCAAATAAAAAACATCAAATAAAAAATTAAAAAATTAAATAAACGGTGATTCTGCCATATCGGTTGGCCGGCCATCAAGTAAAAAAAAATTATTAAGATGGATGGTTCTGCCATATCGGTTGATCGGCCATCAACCTAAATAAAATTAAAAATTAAAAAATTAAAAAATTAATAATCATGGTTCTGTCATATCGGTTGACCGGCCATCAAATTAAAAAAAATACAGAAAATGATAAAAATAAATAAAATTTAAACCTTGGTTCTGCCATATCGATTGGCCGGCCATTAAAATTAAAAAAAAATCATAAAATAATGAAAATGAACAAAGTTTTAAAATGGTTTAGCCATATTGTTTGGTCTGGCCATGAAATTAAAAATAAGAATAAAAAAGAAACAAAAAAATGCAAAGATAACAACTTTAAATAAAATAAGAAACATAAAACATAAAAATGATAGAATAAAAATATAAAATAAAAAAAAGACAATGAAATTAATAATCCTTAAACAAAAACAGAAAATAAAAGGACTAAAAAAATAATAAGACTAATAATTCTTAAATTAAAAAAACAGGAAATGATAAAGTTAATAACTTTAAATAAAGTAAGAAACATAAAAATAATAAAACTAATGAAACATAAAAAAATGTAAAATAAAAAACAGAAAATAAAAGATAGTAAAATTAATAACCCTTAAATATAAACAAAAAGATAAAGATAAAAATAAAAGTAACATTTCCTAAATGAAAGAAAGAATTAATGAATTTTAAATAATATAAAAATAGATAATAAATTAAATTTAGTGGTTCTTCTATATTGGTTGGTTGGCCATTAAAAAGATGGATTAACTTAATAAATTAAATTAAAATCACAAGTTAATTAATGATTCTTCTATATTGGTTAGTTGGCCATTTACACATTAAAAATAAGAAAATTAAAATCAAAAAATTAAAATTAATGGTTCTTCCATATTGGTTGGTAGGTCATTCAATGAAATACATTAAAAAATAATTAAACAGAAAATAATAAAATAATAAAAATAATGGCTCAACCATATTAGTTGGTAGGCCACTCAATAAAATAAGATTAATAAAAAAAAACAGAAGATAATAAAAACAAAAATGATTCTTCCATATTGATTGGTTGACCATCTAACATAAATTTAATAAATAAAAAAATCATAAATTAAATAATGATTCTTCCATAATATATGTTAATCAATTAATTAGCAAATCTATCAATTAATCACTTAATAAAATTAAAAATCTGTTAAATGATCAATCAATTAAAAATCCGATTAATCAGCCACCTAAGTTTACTGATTAACAAAACTTGTTAATTCAAGTAACTTCTTAATCTATTAACTCAATCAATCAAATCAACAAATGTGTTAATTAAATAATCAACTTAACAAATTAAGTTAATTCATTAAGCATTCAACCAACTAAGTTAACAAAATTGGTTAATTAATCAGTCAATTTAACCAACTAAACTAATTTGTTAAATTGCTAACCAGTCAACTAATGTAACAAATTTGTTAACCAACCAGTCAACTGGTCAAATTAAGTTATTAATTAATCAATTAAGTTATCAAAAACATGTTAATCACCTAAATCAACAAAATTTTCACCAATTAAATACTTAATCAATCAATCAAACCAACAAAATTTTAACCAATTAAGTCAAATTGGTACATAATCAATCATTTAATCAACTAAATCAAACAAAATTGCAACTAATTAAGTTAGATTGTTACTTAATTAATCATTTAAATTAACAAAATTTGTTAATCAGTTAATCAATTGAGTTCAACTAAAAATTGTTACACAACTAATTAAATTAAGTTAACAAAAACATGTTAATGAATTATCCAATCAATTCAATTAATTCAATTAAAGTGTTAAAATCAATCAACCAATTAAATCAATTAAGTTAATTAAATCTAATCAATCAATTAAACCAAATCAATCAATTAATTTAACTAATTAATTTAAAATTCTTAATTAATTAATCAATAAATCAAGTCAACAAATAATTCAACCAATTAAATCAACTTGACCTTTCCATACCGATTAGTTAACTAAATTTTTTTTTTTAAAATAACAAAAAAAATCAAGTTCATTTATACTGGTTGAATGACCTAAACTTAGTGGTTTTATCCTATTGGTGGATTGGCCACTTGATCAATGGTTCACTCTTATTAGTAGAGTGACCAAAGGTTATATTTATTGATTCATCCCTATCAATGGGTATAATCAGTGCCTTCTATGGTTCTATCCTAACTGGAGGCCAGGCTACGAAGTCGTGATTATCCTATGTATAGATGGAACAATAAGAATAATTCTTTGTTCATTTATATCAATAAAATAATCATTAATTAAAGTGGTTATTTCCAACTTGTGGATTAATCATTAAGTTCAGGTTTATTTATACTAGTTAAATGACCTAAAATAATTTTCTGGTTCCTTCATATTGGTTGAAGGACCATTAAAGAATATTTCTAATGATGTGGCGGCCTTCATACCTCATCAATTAAGGATATCCTTTAAGAAGTCTATGTCTTTCAAAAGATTCCAAATGAAAGGACATGCTGTCCAAATAATCTTCCATCCTTTTAAAAGATATTTAAAGGATAATTTTCAAGAATCTTTCTCAAAGATACTCACCCATTTGTGAGAATCCTTTAAGTATCCTTTAAAGGATACTCATGGACCCCTCTTTACTAAAAAAAGAACAAAAAAAAATGACTTGTATGCTGCATTTAAATCCTACTTGTTTTCTATTTATTTCAAGCCTTATCTGGATGGTTAATCAAGAGTTACCAATCATTGATTGGTGTAATTAACACTGACCGAGGTCAGTGGGGAGAGATCAAGAATATAGATCCACAGTTGATCCAGAAGTCATTTAGACTTTAAGGATTAATCATAAAAGTCTGCCTAAAAGAAAAGAGAACATGTTTTCAAAACTTAAAAATTCTCTTTTCAAATTAAGATTTCCCTAAAGATTTTCAAATCCGACAAAGAAGATTTTTTCAAAATCAAAAGGTTTTAATCGAAAAGGGAGTCTCACACGCGCTTCTTCTTCTTCTTTTCCGGAGTAGGCTCCCCGCCGAAACGACCCCTAGAAAGTATAGAGATCCAATCACCGCGGGGAAGTCCCCGAAGCATGTTGGCGTGGTTAGATATCCACACCGTGCATAGGTCGCCACCACAACCAAGCCATACGTGACCCTTGCCGCCATTGTCGTCTTTTGGCAGAAACTCGATCACCTGCATAAGACATGACAAAGTTAGTTGTAGAATTGTGGTGAGGGCATCACCGAACAGAGAAATGAAGGGAAAGAGAGGTCCCACCAGACGTACCATATGTTTATTTGGGACCGAACCTGGCTATCTCCTCCTATCGGATTTAAAATCCTATCGTTTTGGGTCTTTTATTTTATTTGGAAAAATATACGTCCGTTTTATGTATTTTATTTCTTGAACTATGAGAACTTGAGATTACCCCTCAGAGAATATGGGACTTCGGATCAGGCAAAGATCCGAGTATATGACCTCTCTCTACTGACCTCGATCAGTATTAATTACGTCGAGCAACCACTCGACAACCCTTGATTAACCGTCCATTGATGCCCATATAACATGCAACACTACTACTACAGGCAGCACATGCATATGAAGATATATTTTAGGTTAAGCTCTTGGCCTCACCTAAGTTTAAGATGGGTTTATAATTGATTGGGAGACTTTTTTAAAAAGTTTTGGATTGACTCCGAGTTATCTGGATTGATTCCAAGTATTTTAGACCCATAAAAGTATTTTTGTAATTATGCCAAGTTGGAGGGTATAGGGGCATTATGGTCATTTTAGTGTGTGAGGTAAGTTTTAATGATGTAGGAATGTTTCAAAACCTTAGTAGGTATTTTAAAGTTATTTTAAGTGTATTTGAGTTCATAGGATATTTTGGTAATTTTACTCGGAATTGGATTTCTATACTTAAAGTCTATTTTTTGGGTATTTTTGTAATTATGTTGCATTAGAGTCATTATGATCATTTTAAGTTTTTTTTAGCATTTTTGGAAAACTTGAAAACCCTTAGGATGTATTTTAGGATCATTTTAGACGTATTTAAGTTATAGGGGTATTTTGGTAATTTTACCTTAAATCGGGTTTATTAGACTTAGAGTCTATTTTTATATGTTTTTGAGATTTTTACTTATTTTTATCATATTGAGGGTATTTTGGTAATTTTTCCATCTTATTAGGGTTTGGAGGGTATTTGAGCATAGGAGAGGTTTTGATATTTTTTAAGAATTTTCTGTGATTTTTACAGATTTTTATCATAGGTGAGGGTATTTTTGTAATTTCATTAAGTTCTAGGGACATTTTGGTCATTTTGGAAATTTTATATATTTTCATATTTGGTTCTCTGTTTTTTACTGGTTTTTACTGAATTTTACTGATTTTTTTATTAATTTTACTGATTTTTATTAATTAATTGGATATATGAAGGATAGTTAAGTCATGTTTTTTGGTATATGTAATTTTCAGATTTGATTTTCTAATTTTTACTGAGTATTACTGATTTTCACAGAATTTTTCTGATTTTTATATTGATTTTACTGATTTTAAATAATTTCCACATATTTTATTAATTAATTAAGCATGAGAGATATTTAAGTCATTTTTTAACTTAAGTATATTATTTATGTCTCAATGTTTCATTATTGAGTTTTGATTATGAGTCTAGGTTCAATTATGTATGGAGTGAGGCCAAGGGTATTTTAAAATATTTAATTATGTATTTATATATTTTAATTAGTTATTAAACTAATTAATTATATATGTGAAAAATATAATAACATAATGTTACTTAAGTAATAGGTTCATGAACACACATGCACACGTATATGCTCAAAGAACAATATTAATATTTCATTCATCATTTCGGCATAATCCCGTCTTATAGAACGGCGATTTTACAATATAAATTCGGTAGAACTTCTCCTTAGGAATAAACCTTAGGAAGAGAGCCCTCCGAGAAAATATCTCCTCCAAACGCAGTAAACCCGGACAAGAGCACCGGATTTGGTCTTCAAATGGACAGAGTTTCCCCTATGAAATTTTGGGCCAAAGAGGCATGGAGTTCTTCTTCCCCTTGGGGGGAAATTTATAAGCTTGAAAGCCTTAACTGGTGGGGGTATCCACCGTTGAATCTTGAGGTGGAGGGTGCCACCGGGAATTTCTTGGAGAGGGACCGGTTCCCAACCAGTGGGGGGTGCCACCGGTTGGAACCACACCCCCCCCCCCCACCGGTTCCCAAACCGGTGGGGGGCATCCCCCTTCCCTCTTTTTCTTTTTAAAAAAGGGTCCAACACCTCCATAATCCACCTGAAGACCTACTATTCCCATGTTAACCTTAGGTATAAAACATCCTTGAACCTTGAAGGCACAACCTAAAATGACCTAAAAGCCCTTTTCAAACACCAATATGACTAAATTCAAGTTTCAGACTTAAACTATCCTAAATGCCATTTGACTCCTAAAGTCCAATCTAATTGAGTTATCCATGAAATCCTAAAATTTATTCCAAGTTTCCAGAATATCATCGGAACCCTAGTTTCACCACAATTACCAAAATACACTTAAATCGTCTTTTAGCTGCTTATTAACACTATCATTATTTCATTTTAGCCTTTGTAAGATTCACCATCTAACTTATCACCTAAAAGTTCTAAAACTTGCCTTTTTATATTTACTAGCTTTTTAGGTTCCAAAAGTCTGGGATGTTGCACAATACTTAATTTATACCATTAAGAAACTACATCTACAGCTAAGCAGCTCTAAAGGTCAAACAATAAACCAATTGCCACTTCAGAAGCAAACGTGAACAAATACTCTCAACAATATGGATGACCAACACGTATTTATGTTCATCCTATAACTGAATCATAAGGTAATTCATTGCTCTATTTGGACTAGATTACTTGTATCTTCACTATGTTAACATGCGGTAACGATAATCTTCAGACATTTATAGAGAATACCTGCCATCCAAGTCAGCAGGATGAAATACTCTATACACAAGGAGAGATATTCTTTATATTTTTTTCCTAAAACCAAAAATAAATAAATAAATCCATGTAGTTTTCTAGTGTAAATCATGAGATTGATCTCTCAACATGTTATCTACTATGTTTCTCTGCCTTTTTGTATTGATATTACTGTATCTTTCCTCCGTGGCTACATATGGCACTTTATCCATAAGCATCTGTAGAGATGCATGTCAACCAAATAATGTGCACTCACACCATAATCCTTCATAGTTCATACTTATCTCAGCAATCCATCTGTGCCGCATTCTTTGACCATCTTTAATTACCAAGCCTTACATTCCTGGACAGAGATAAGAACCATATTTTGAAATGCAAGCATCAAGCTATTCGAAGAAAATGAAAAAAACACTCTCTTAAAGGTAGGGCTGGCAATGAGCCGAGCCACTCGCGAGCTGCTCGAGCTCGGCTCGGCTCGACTCATTTCTTTTAACAAGCCAAGCTCGAGTTTAACACACAGCTCGACGCACTAAACGAGCCGAGTCCGAACTCGGCTCGGTGGCTCGCCAGCCAGCTCGAAATTAAAATATATCACAGATTTAACCATTAAACAACCCACACAAGCATGAACACACCAACAGTCATCCACGTTAAGGAAACGTCATACGCACAGTTTGGCTGTGAGAAGGTTATAAGGGAAGTTAGTTCTTTTTTTCCTACCCGATGTGGGACTAAACGTCCCAAAGCAGTGCCCCATACCCCCCGCACATGGGCGGGAGGGATGCATGGCTTTGGCCTTTGGGACATTATTCCCAGATTGGAAACTATAAGTTTCCAACACCCCCCCAGCCACTATAAATAAGACCCCACACCTCTGGGCCAAATGAGAAGCATTAATGAGCCTGCTTTCTTTAGAAGGGTTCAGGCTAAGAAATATTAATGGGCCTGCTTTCTTCTTACACAGGATTCAGGCTAATATAAAGAAAAGTTATTGGGCTTCGGCTCATTTAGGCTCAGGCTCGGCTTGAACTCGGCATTTTTAGTTGAGCCCAAGCTCAAGCTTGGTTTTGGGCTCAAATTAAAGCTCGAGCTCGGCTCGAGCTCGATTTTTTTTTTTTGAGCCAAGCTCGAGCAGGTGAAAGTTCGGCTCGGCTCATTGCCACCCCTACTTAAAGATATGTTCAGTCTCTCCATGCGAAAAGCTGTGGATTTATTTGTTCAAAAAACCCGACACATACTCCTTTATCCCCAATTAACCATTGAAGCAAATTTCTAGAGAATTTTGATTTTGGATAGTTCCATGCAACAACCTAAAACAAAACTTAATTACCAATGTATTGATTAGAAAAATGAATGAAATAATCAAATAATGATATAAAATACCATTTCAGCGTCCTTCATCTCCATCAAACTTGACAACCCATGAATGTAATGGTACCAATTTTCATGGCAAAGCTTACTGACTACTGGAACGTGGCAGACAATCTGTGAAAAAAAAAAACAATGCAAATAAGTAAATATCAGGAGATGATAAAAAAACATGATTACAAAATCAATATCAACCATGACTTCCGTTGATCACTTTCAATTTTACAATTTGCAGGTAAAGGTCCATACATGGTCATTGGTCGCGGATTTTCACTGGTTACACATTTGCATGCAGATCAAAGTACTGCTTCCTTCATATGATAGGAGGAAAAATGTAACAACCCACAAAAAAACCCAAAAGTGAAAGAAGGTAAGTGAGAAGAATCGTCACCATTTGCTGAATCAAAAATAACCAGTAACCTAGCATCAACCTATCACAGGGTTAGAGCTACCAGCGCAAGGAGAAACCTCAAAGAACCTACCCTCACTGCCGTTCAAGCATGGGAGGTGTCAGAGAAGACTGTTCTAAGGAAGAAGTGCCTTTTCCCCATTTCCCCACAGCTTCCTCTCACATTCACACTTCCTCTCACTATTTTAGCAGAAGAACGACTCATGTCTCTACCTCACTTCCTCTCATTAAACCGCTGCTGGTTGCCCTGGTATGGGCACCTGATCAGCATCCCTCCTCTTAAAGGAGGGAAGATGGCTGCCTCCTAAAACATTCCAGCTGGCCCCTTAGGCCCAATAAGGGAACAGCCTACCCATTATTGGGCTGGCCCAATAAGGATGGATCAGTTAAGCTCGTGACAGCCCACTAAATGGGATTGGATCTTGGCCCAATTGAGAGTTTAAACTTTAAATAGGCCATATGAGCTAGACGAATCTCTCATTTAAATCCCAAAAATTAGTTGATAAAACACAACCTCACATACTCCAGAACTGTGTTAACGTCCATTAAGACTTTCAGTTACTTTTTCAACCTTGCGGTTATTGAAAATCAAAACAGGATGATAGTTTTACTAGAACCAAAGGGCAACATGACCACAGAGTGCCTGCATAAAGTAAATAACAGCAGAAAAACAAAAACATGAGCAAAATCAGTCATTATCAGTAATGATAAATGTTATTTGGAACATTCAGTTTACTATTTAAAGCTCTAATAACAACAAAAGTACTTTAGAAAACACCACTTCATACTTTCAGTGCTAATTTTCGACTATGTATACATGTGCGTGCGTACGTATGTACATATGTACATACATACAACATACATATATACATACATATGCGTACATATATAAATACGTACGTACACATGCACATACGTACGTACACACGCACGTACATACCTACGCATGTATGTATGTACGTGATGAGCACCAACGTGGATCTAACTTACATGCATCCCCCTTTGAAACTCCTCCCTCTCTATGTTCAAAAATAAATAAAAGTCGCCAACAAAATTTAAAATATTCAATTACACTTCCTTAGGTTTGTTCCCACCCCATAGTATTTATTTTTCACCTTTTGATCAAAAAACTCAATTGTAGCCGTCCAATCGAGTGCGTCCTTACTTGAGGATTAAAACTAAAACCCCAGAGGATAGGACCATCCCTAAGGGTTAACAATATTTTTTGATGTGCACTTGATTGTACAACTAGGATTGACTTTCACGATCAGATGCCCCCACCCCCCGAAAATTCACCCTCCCATGTAACAAATAAAAATAAAATTTTTGAATAATTTTTAAATATTCAAATAGGCTCCTTAGAGTTAATCTCACCCACAGTGTTTAGTTTTAATTTTTACCGTCCAATCTTGACAATCAATCTTAGCCATCTGATTGGGTGTGCATCAAAAAATAACATTTAAAAATGTTAAAACGGTCAAAAATAAGAAATTCGTCATATTAGCCCGTAAGGTTGACCCTATCCACTGGGGTTTTAGTTTTGATCTCGAAAGAACGATGCACTTGGACCGTTTGTTATCGCTTAGAGAGTCCGATGGGGTCGACGCTAAGGTCAGGCAGTGGCAGAGAGTCCAATAGGAGGGAGAGGAACGACAGAGCCAGGCATCGGGGATCCTCACCGGGGGTCTGCCTCAGCTGCTTCCGCCTGGGACACTAGAACTGCGGCGCGGCGGTGGTATGCAGGATATGCAGGAGGAGCGGGCACATGGCGAGATCTTGTGCCTGGGAAACAACGAGGGGCTCCCGTACGAAGCAGGGGAGGGAGGCGTCTCCTAAGGTTGTCCACCCTCCTGTGCAGGTTCTAGTGAGGGAGCTTGTCATATCTCTCCAAGAATCGGAGGTGGACAAGGAGAGATGGGAGGCTCTCTGTTCCCAACTGGTGTTGGAGAAGGCAGGGGAGGGTATGAGTGTAAAAGATGTTGCCGTAGGGCTGTCAACGGAAACCCGATTATCCGATTTTTCGATCCGTTGCCAAAAAAATATTTGTTTCCGATAAAAAATATCCGTCCGATAGCTATCGGAATCGGAATCGGATATTTCCGATAAGTTATCGGAATCGGAAGCAGAAACTTCTGTTTCCGTATCCGCTTTCCGATTTCCGATTCTGATTGTTATTAAATTTATTATTAAGAATAATATTAACTTTAGGATTATTTTAATCTTATTAATCATTATCTAATATACAAAGACGTATTGGTTATATTTAGGTTTCATTTTATATGTTTTAAACAAATAAATCAAAAAATCAATAATTTTCGATAATTATCGAAAATAATATCCGATTCCGATATCGGAATAGGAAACAAATCGAAAACGGAAAATATACTTTCCGATTTTATCCGAAACGGAAACAGATAATGCACTTTCCGATCTTATCGGAATCGAAAATAGAAACAGGCTATCCTTATCGGAATCGGAAAATGGAAACACATGTTTATGTATCCGTATCCTACCCGTTTACAGTCCTATGTTGCAGCTACTCTTACAGATATGTAGGGTCACGCCAGCGCCTGGACAGTGTGGCGTATTCTAGACGGTTGCTTCCTGCTGAGGTGCCCTAGCCAAGTGCAGGTAGAGGGGATCTTGAGTTCAGGCAGAGTGCGGATTGGAGGTAGAGTCTTGAAGGTGAAGGGCCTCAATGGGAACGTCCATCCTGCAGGCACCCAGGGTGGTTTGGGCAGTGTGTGAGGGGATCCCCCTCCATCTGTGGAGGAGGGACTTTTGGCAATGTCCTTCAGGTGGACGAGAGAGGACTTCGTAACACCCATGGAAGTAGGGCCATGATCCATGTTGCAATGGAGTGAGGAAGCTTTCTGGCGAAGGTGATTTTGAAGCATTAGGGGTTTTAGTTTGAGGTTTAGGTAAGGGAAGTGGGGAGGGCCCCGAGGGCCAGCCGAAGTCCTAGGCGGCGCTGGGACGGTGGCTAGGTGTGGTTCAGGCGCTCAAACCCAAAATGCATTCAGGGAGGGGAATAAGACGACGGTTTGTGGCAAACCGGGGCGGTCTAAGGAGGTGGCTAGATAGAGTTCATGACATGGGCGAACCAGATGGAAAGTGATCCGGAAGGGCAGGGCTTTCAAATTTTAAACTCGGGCACCTTTGATTTTTGATCCAATCGGTCTTCTACGCGGACCGATCTCGGGTCATCGAACGGGTTTGGTATCGGATCCGAAGGAGGCAATTATTTGTGACTTATCTCACGGGGTGGAGCGCAGGGTCTCGTCGTCTCCCGATCCTTTTAGGGATTCCCTGTTGGGTCTCGTAGAAGATGCAGGGGAGAAGCAGCAAGCGACTGCGCAGTGCCAGAGTGGGAAGTCTTCTTCGACTCCGATGGTGACTGATGGCGAGCGGCAGGCAGGATACACCACTCCCGATGGGGGTTGATGGTGACTGGGCTCTTCAGTGGGAATTTGTTCGGAGAAGAGCCGTTCGACGATCTGCAGGGTACGATGGACATCGAGGACGTGGCGGCTCTAGGCGGCGATGATGATCTTGAGTTGACCATAGCTCAGCTTAGAAGAGAAAGCAGATATGAACACGTTGCGGCCTCTAAAGAGCAGCTTCGGAACCCTTCTACGTCAGAGTGCGAACAGTAGCTGCGGCGATTGATATCTGCATGGACAATCTTTCTGATTCTTATGTTCAGCGGGGTAATCAACCGGGTGAGTTGCCGATGAGGCTGGTATCTCTCCCTCCGCTACTAAAGGGGTCCGTAAGAATGCTCTTGAAGGCCTGACGGGGAGGCTAGTCAGAGGATTCTGACCTCCTTTCCTTTTGTTAGGGTCTATGGGTCTATTGTAAGGGTATTTCGGGTTTGGGTGTGGTGATTTGGGTGTTCTGGGAGATGCTGATGCTTTTGTTTAGTGTTTGGGTGTGGGTAATAGTGAAGATTGTTCCGGGCAAACTGGGCTTGGGTTTCTTTCTTTTGTCTCGGTTTCCTCTGATGGGTATTTTGAGCAAGGATCTTCATCAAATGTACTCTTTTTTCCTTTTATATAAATGTAGTAGTATCCACTTTCTTAAATAAAAAAAATAAAATAAAAAAAAGACGCACTTGATTGGACAGATAGAGTTGATTTTGTTGATCAAATAGTAAAAATTTAACTCAAAAGGAATAGGAATCAACTTAGAGGGCGTATTTGAATATTTTGACCTTTTGACTTTTTATTTTGACATCGGGAGGGGGGTGCTTATCAAAGTTAAGGACATGTTTCAACGAAGCTCAAAGAGCATCTAACTTAGACGCACCCCCTTCAAAACCCACCCTCCCCATGTTTAAAAACATAATAAAATCATCAATAATTTTTAACTATTCAAATAGGCCCCTAGGGTTGTTCCCATCCTTAGGACTTTAATTCTCACTGTCTGATCTTGAAAATCAATCGGAGCCATCCGATCGGATATATACTAAAAAATAATATCTAAAAATGTTGAAAAAATAGTCTAACAATAAGAAATTCGTCAAATTAACCCTTAGGATTAATCTCATCCCTAGGTTTCAATTTTGATCCCTAAAAAACAACGCACTTGATTGGACGACTACAGTTGAGTTTTTCGATAGGATGGTGAAAATTAAATCCAAAGAGGTGAGAAAAAAATAGAGAGGGGGGGGGGGGGGGGGGGGGGGGGTATTTGAATATTCTAATTTTTTAGTGAACTTTTTTGTGGGGAAATAAAAATTTATCAAAAAGTTAAATTATTCAAACCCCCTTCTAGGTTGTTTCTCAGTCCTTTAGATTTAATTTTCACCATCTGATTGAAAAACTCAACTGTAGCTATCCAATCAAGTGCATTCTTGTTTAGAGATAAAAATTAAAACCCCAGGAGATGGGATCAACCCTAAGGATTAATCTAATGAATTTTATTTTTTTACTATTTTTTTATATTTTTAAACATTACTTTTTAATACGTACTCGACCGAACGGCTCTGATTGATTTTCAAGCTAAGACAATAAAAATTAAAGTCTCAGGGATGGGATCAACCCTACCAGGCCTATATTAATATTTAGTACATTTGTGATTTTTTTTTACCATGGGAGGGTGGGTTTTTGAGGGGGGATCTAAATTAGATGCACCCACATTGATCCCACATCATTGACACATTTCTTTAAACAAGCAGACAAAGGAAAAAGGTATGTTGTGTAAATTTACTCCTCTATCTAGGCATAAGGCAGAGACATAGATACATGAAAAAGACCCTGATTCAGCTTACTCAAGATATAAACTTACTGTTTGGCATTCTGAACTATGCCAGAGTCTTCTACAAATGCAAGATTTGCTTCCCTAGCACAGTCCTCCATCACTGTTCTAAGAATCTTAAAAGTGATCCTTAACGGTATGAAAGGAATTAGTGCAGATGGCTTATTCCCTGTTCACATATTTCCCAATAGTCCCTTTTCAATAAGCGGTTTGTCATGTTTACATTTTAATGTATATTTAGCTTGAACTTCCCTGGTGATGCATTCTCGAAGTAATTCAACTTTGCTAAATGTATTCCGCGTGCAATGCACCCGCCAGCTTTTGAAACCTCATGGATAGATATGCATGAGCAGTAAACAATATTTGTAGCTTAAACAAGAGAAGAATGGAATTACAAAAGTTATGAACAAAAATACTAAAAACAAGAAATGGAAAGTTTATCAAGTAACAAAGATATGGGGTTTTTGTAATAACCCCCTCAAATACTTCGTACTTGTGAAAAACCCATGTACGATATGTATTTGCAAAGAACCCCCTAAAATATTTGATATTTGCAGATAACAACACTATATGATACATATTTATAGCCCTCCTAACTATAGTGTTTACTTTGAATTTAAAGCACCATTACTATAGACTATGGACCTCTGTTAGGGTAAGGGTCAGGCATAATAGCCCACCTACAACTGGGGAGGTTTGTCAAGACCTCAGGTTGCCCTTATGGCCATCGAGAGATGAATCCAATCTCAAGTTTCCTAACTTAGGACAAGGGTTGGAACACGAGCAGTTTCAGTAGGCCAAAATTGAATTTGAGCCAGCCCAAATTCAGAAAGAACCCAACCCAATTTTGGCCCAATCATATTTAGTGAATTAGAGTTGAGCCAACTTGAGGTGCCCCGTATTCAAATTCTCTCTCTCATTAATTTTCATTTTACCCTTTCTCTCTCTATCTCATTCATTTCTATTGAACATCTCTCTTTCACTCTGCTATATATCATGTCTGTGTTTGTCATTTCTCTTTACATCCCCCTCTTTCTAATTAATTTTTGTTTTCAATTCTTCTGTTAAGGTAAAAATATATAATAATAAAATAAAATTCACACAAAATAAGAAGACCAACTTACCTTCAATGCACAAAATGAAGAAAGGGTATGAAAGTCTTTTTACTCCAAAATTTTGAGAAAATAAGAAGAAAAGCTTCAAACAAAGGAAGAAAAAGAAAAAGAGAGAACAACCTCTAAGTTGCCCATGGGCAACAGGCCCTTCTCTTAGTGTCGCATGATGCACGCGACGTCGTCCCTTAATGCTTGCAACGCTGTTAAATGCCATCGCCTGATGCTTGCAACGTCGCCATAACGCCGTCATCTGGTGATTGCGACGTCGCCATAACGCCGTCCTTGATGCTTGCGATGCTATCATAAACACAGCCGCTATGCCGCCATACTAATGCTTGCGATGCCACCATAAACATCGTTGCATGACGCTTGCGATGCCGTCACAATGTCGTTGCCTAGTGCTTGCAACGCTGCCATAACATCGTTGCCTAATGCATGCGACGCTGCCATAACACGGTCATATGGTACTTGCCACACCGCCATAAATGTCGTCGCCTAATGCTTACGACGCCATCATGAAAACCCTCGCTTGGTGCTTGCAATGTCACCAAAGTGCCGCTATCTGATGCTTGTGATGCTGTCATAAATGTTGTTGCATGGTGCTTGCGATGTTGCCGTAAACGTTGACACCTGGTGCTTATGACACCGCCATCACGATGTCGCCTGATGCTTGCAACACGACCATAAACATTGTCGGTAGATGCTTGTGACACCGCCATAACATTATCGCATGATGCTTGCGACGCCGACATAAACACCGTTGTCTAGTGCTTACAACGTGGCCATAACATCGTCGCCTAATATTTGCGACCTCATAAATATCATCTCTTAGTGCTTGTGACTCTATCATAGCACTGTCACCTAGTGCTTAGGCATCACCTGATGTTTACAACGCCGTCACTTGATGCTTGCGACGCCGTCATAACACCGGCTGCTGCTTGTGATGTCGCCATAAACGTCGTCACCTGATGCTTAGAATATCATCATAAACGCCATCGTCATATGCTTACAATGCCGCCATAAATGCCATCACCTAATGCTTGTGACGCCGCCATGATGTCGTCGCCAAACGCTTGCAACATCGCCACCTGATGCTTCCGACACCGCCATAACGTTGTTGCCAGATGCTTGCAATGTCGTCATAAACGTCGTCGCTTGGTGTTTACGACACCACCTAAATGTCATCGCCTGATGCTTGCAACACTGTCATAAATGTTGTCGCCTGGTCCTCGTGATGCTATCCTCGCCTAGTGTTTGAAATGTTGCCAAAAGCACAGTCGTTTGATGCTTGGGACGTCGTCATAATGTCAAGGTGCTTGCGATGCTGCCATAAATGCCATCACATGATGCTAGCAATGCATACATGGCCCAATGAGAAGATGTCATGCGGATCCTCTCCCTTCGTCATCGCTGCTCCATCATCACCATGCAAGTGCCAAGTGGAACAATTTGAGGAGGCTAAAGCGTCGACCAATGGGAGCTTGCCATGCAGCTTGGGCCCACATATGAAAGCCAATCAAGAGCTGGCACTTGGCAATGTTTTATTGGCTATAAAACTGTGTGTACCCCTCATACCCCCTCTTGTACATACTCTCCCTCTCTCCTTCCTCCAAGGCATTATGTACGTCGCAAGCACCTTATGATGTATCCAACATATACATTGGATACATCGCAAGCACCTTGCGACGTATCTTGCGATGTATCCAACATATATATTGGATATGCCACAAGTACCTTACAACGTATCCAATATGTACATCGAGAGCACCTTGCGACATATCCAATATATACATTGGATACGTTGCAAGCACCTTGCGTCGTATCCAACATACATCTTAAATACATCGCAAGTGCAATGCAACGTATCCAACATATCCGTCGCAAGCATCCCGAGGTGCATTATATCTTTCATGGAATGTCTGCTACATCAAACCTTCATCAGTCCGTCATTGCGCCGACGCGATGATGGTGAGCCGTTGAATATGCCTTCTTAGACCGCTCCCACACTATAGGGCGTAAGTTGTAAATTGAAGCCATGCGGCCCGCCATCGCATATGAGTGGCAATCGGCTAGCAGCAGATGATGGTGAATAGTATACGGCCGTCACACCATGAGAGCGACATGTTTTCTCCTATCCACATGCTGAAGCCATGGAATGTCGATGTTGGCCGATTGAGTTGTCTACAATTAGGAGCTGCCACATGTTGTACCGCACCCAAAATTTATGCCGAGCATCAAATCATAGTCAATCAATCTTGTTTAATTGCTCTAACTCAATTGATCATGTTCATATTTTTTAAATGCTCAGCGATCGGCCCATTACCATATGTGACAGTGGTGTACCGGTCTGTCTCAGACCCGGTCTCCAATTGGCAAGCAGCCTTTGTGTCTCACGTCGATAACTCTGCCAACCTCCAAATGTTTTAAAAGTGAAATCAAAGTGACCCTCACCATAAGCTCACATACCTCATCGAGAGCCAATGTCTCTAATGTAATAGACTAGTGTCACAGTGATGCTTCATGCCGCTGTCTTTCCGTACGTCCCACTTGGGCCAATTATCGCCTTGGGTGAATAGTGCACCTCGACAAAGGCATTAATTGTCGATATCCTCCAAAATGAAAATTAAAAGAAATCGCATCATGCACCACCTCGTGCTACTGCATATCACTGTTTGATCTTGAACAATTGTCACCAGAGGGTGAATAGTGCGCCCAAAAGCGCGTCATGCATGTTTAAGCCAATCAAAGCCAATCTACTTATTGTTTCAAATGCAGTGATGCCTCATACTGCTGCTTGTCTGCGGGGCCACCTGGGACAGTCGTTGCCAAGGGTGAATAGTGCCCAAGAAAGCGTGCCATTCACATTTATGATAAAATAGGCAAATCAATACGGTTTTTCAGCTATGGTGATGTCTTTGATCATTAAGATCCAACTTCTGGTCTGCAACAGTGCCTTGGCATGCATGCCGTCGTGATGAATAGTAATTCAACATGCGTAAGATGCGAAATCTCAATCCAAACAAGGAAATAATACATACGACAAGGCATGGCCCCCATTAAGGACCGATTAGGGTTGGGCAATGAATGAATAGTGTGGCTTGATAGGCGTATCGCATCCATCTTCACTCAAATTACAATCTAATGGTTTGGGATTAACTCGACTTGTGTCGGGGTCCATCGGTGGCGCATGAATACTATGCCTCGATAAGCGGGCAGTACACATTTTCATAAAATGAAGATCTTAAATCTCAAACCAATCATCTAAACAGGCTCGACTCGCATCAAGATTCATCGAAGGCACATGAATAGTATTCCTCAATAAGTTTGCCGATCACTAATATGTGTCTCAAAAGACAAATCAAAGTAAATTATACCATGTGCTCACATGCAGTGTTAAATTTGGACATGATGTGTAATGCATCATCCCCTCACATTACTACATGTCAATATCAGATGCTGGACAATTGTAAGGACTGAGGTTTCGGGTTCAGTATTCAGGTCGGGTTCGGACCGGATCCCCTGGTTTGGACCCTGAGGAGGGGGTCTTGAGATTTCTGACTGAATGACGTCAGCACTGCTCGACGCCTTTTAAAAGGCGTCAGGTTGTGTGGACGCCATTTAGGTCTGCTGTTGTTGGGCCACGTGTGCGCCACGTGGGCGGGTTTCGGGCTGCGAGAGTACGGCCCCTGTCACATCGTCTGAACGGCGTCCATGTTGGTCAACGCGATTCAGACTGTGACCTCTGCGATGTCAGGGTACGGCGCCAGAGCGTTGTCAATACGGCATGTCTTCTCGTCTGAACGGCGTCCGTGGAGAGTGACGCGTTTCAGACCGCTGTCAGTACGGCCCGTCCTGTCAGACTGATTGGCGTCTACCTCGATCGACGCGTTTTAGCTGGATTCAGATTGACCCTGCGAGCCTCCCCTTCTTTCCCTCATTCTCGCCTTCACTCTCTCTCTCCTCGCCCTCTCCGCCCTCTCCGACTCTCTTTTCCCCTTCCCTTCCTCTTCTTCCTCTTCCACCACTCCAACACCTCCCTACCTCTCACCTCTACCTCCACCACTTCCTTCGCGGCGTTCCATTCTCCGGACGGCGGCCGACGTCCTGGCTGAGTGGCGACGTCTTCGAGGGTACCGGCGGCGGTCTGCGGTGCGGCGGGTTGGCGGCACGGGACTTGGTGGAGTTCAAGAACCGGTAGGGGGACGAACCTTGCATGTGTTGCTTGTGATTTTCCTTGGCGTGGCATGATGTGTTTTGGGGTAGAATGAGCATGTTTAGGGGGTTTTCTTGTGGGAATGGCCGTGCTCGTGAACGTGGATTTGTAGCATGCTTGTGGTGGTTGAATTCTTTTTCCTCCCCCTTCTATTTTGGAGCTTTTTCGGAGTGTTTGGGGTTAAGGGAGAAACCCTCGGATCGAACCAGGGAACCAGGTTTCTGGCGTTAAACGGCGTCGTGCCTGGTCGACGCCTTTTAAAAGGACGTCAGGGCAGTACGACGCCTTTTAGGGCAGAAACCTCCCTGTTCGAGGTTTCGCGAGTTAGGGGTTCTGGCGCTAAATGACGTCATGAATGAACGACGCCTTTCGGAAGGACGTCGGACCATCATGACGCCATTTAGGCAGGAAATCACCCCGAGTGAGGGTCTGTAAATCTGTAATTTCGGTGTGAATGGCGTCTGTGGACTTGGACGCGTTTTAAAGGGCGACTCCCTATGACGACGCGTTTCAAGGAATAATCTAACTTTAATGCCTGTCTGAAGGGCTTGAATGGCGTCGACCTCGGTCGACGCGATTCAAGACAGAACTGTATAAATCCTGGTTTTATCATGTGTTTCACTGTGGGACGATTCAAATACATGCTTTACGTTGTACACTAAGATTGAGGACTTCTGCGTGAATGGAATTACATCATGTTATATGTGTGTATGTGCTTATGCGATTGTGGATTGGAATAACTGTGGTTTACGTTTGTCACCATGGACCGATGGGGACAGGGTCATAGTGTCTGTGAGGCATTGTGCCATACCGGTGGGAGAAGGGGTACATGTTGTGTTTTACCTTTGGCTGAGGGAAGCAGGATCGCCTTGAGCCCGTCGGACCGGAGTAGCCGGTGTGCTATCCGAGGGGTCGCTGTTTGGTCTCAGCGGGTCGGGGTTTCCCTGTTTGTCGTGGCAACTTCCGGCGCGTTTCTTGCTGTGGAGCTGGTTGTGGTACTGTTGGAGTTGTTTTACCCATGTAGCCACTGGGCCTGATGTGACCTTTGATCAAGGTTACGAGTGGTACCCTTAGCCTTTTGGCCTGACGCAGCCCGGGAGGTTAGGGTTGTGGGTAGTTCCTGTAGCTTCGGCTTGATGGGGGTTCGCCGGTCCCCAGGGCCCTCCTGAAGCGCTGAGGCCTAGCGTTGAGGCAATCCGGTCGGTAGGACAGTAGTCTAGACTGCTTGTGTGCACACGTAGCTGGGCAGTGGTGGTACACTGGTCCAGCTAGTCCTAGTTTGACTCACTGCCTCACCCTACAGTGCCCCGGAACACTGTAGGGGCGGACAGGCGTGAGTAGTGGTGGTAGTGTTGTGAGGCGACGTTTGACTTCGGTCGACAGTGTGGTTCAGTCGCTTTGTAGACTTTGGCTGTGAGTCGTGACTCGGTGTTGGGTTCTTCGGCTTGCTTAGAATTGTTCCTGCTACACTGCTTATCGTACGTTCATATCAGGATGGGTGCTATGTTTACTGCTTTGTTAAATTGTCATATATCTGTGTTGTTGCACTTGTGGGTGTGTGAGTGGGAGGCAGGGGATCGGATGATCCCTACTGAGCCCAATTCTGGTGTGGCTCACTCCCTGCGGTTTCAGGTGTGGATCTCGTGGCGTTTGGCGGCGGGTGGTGTCTTCTTGGTGTGCGGACCAGCAGCTGTCTCAGTTCCGGGGTATGCCCCGATGTTGTTGTACTTTACTTCTGCCTGTACTTATTTAATTTGTTGGACTATGTAATTATTGTTGGACTGTATACGGATATTGTTATCTTCCTTCCTGCGCACTGGTTATATCTTTGTAGTCCGTGTGATTGTTATATTTAGCCTTGTTTAGCGCTTACTCCTCCAGATATGTTGTGTGAGATCCGGGTGTGAACCCGCAGTTAATGGGCCGACATCCATTTAGTGATCGGGTCTCCGGTCATAGGATGGCGGGTCGTTACAACAATCATCTCTAGAGGATCAATAGTGTCTCACTAAGGTGTGCCATGCACGCTTACACTAATCAAAGCAAACCAATTCAATTGGTCAAATGTGGTAATGTCATACAACATCCAAGCTCGACTTTCCGACGATAGTGGCCTCCCCCAATAGTGCCTCAGTGTGCGTGCCATCGCAATGAATAGTTATCCAACGTGCAAGCGATGCATAATCTCAATCCAAACAAAGAAACATGTGTGCCGATGAGGCATACCCTTTTCGAGGAACAGTAGGGTTAGGTAGCGTATGAATAGTATGCCTCGAAAGACGTGTCGCACTCCTCTTCACTTTTTAACCACTCAAATCGCAACCTGATGACTTGGAATCGACTCAACTTCTGTTAGGGCCCGCCAATAGTGCACAAATAGTGCCTCGAAAGGTGTGTTACATGCTTTGCATCAAACAAATGAACCATTTTACAATCAAAACTTTTCAAAATCAACTCGAGTTGGGACTCCTATGCAGCATATGAATAATGCCAATGAAGAGTGCCGATGTACAGTGTCGGTAAATAATGCCAATCAATAGTGCATGGATAGTACTTATGCACAGTATCTTCTCGTAATGCAAGGGATTGATAGCGCCCACAATGCATACAGCACTAGGCTGTCCAAACGATGCATCCTTGCAATATGATAATGTTCAAAAGGGCCAATGCTTATCATTTTTATACAACATGTTGCAAGGAACAAAGCAAGAGCGAGTGAGAAAATTGTGATGCACAACAGCACCAAGTCATGGAACACATCTTAAAGAAATCAAAGGGTTTTTCTATGGAAGGATGTAATTAACACTAGTCTATGGATCGGCGAAAAGAGTCATCTAAATAAAAGTACCCAGATAATCCTTCCATGGGCAAGTCAACATTTAATGATCAAATATTTCGTGTTTTACAGTGTCGACTCTGAGTCGAGATCCCAAAACAAATTTCAGGGCAATTGCCCACCATCCAAATAAATGCAATATCTAATAAATGGCGGGAAATCATGGTTCTCACAAAACAAAAATAAAATAAAGAAAATAAAAAACAAATCAATCTCAAATAAATCAGTTATATCAAAAATGACTGTCAACATATCCCTCTCTTTTACACTAGAATTCACCGCAATATTCAAGCACATCTCTCTCTCCCTATTACCTTTTCCCCGCTCTCTCAAAAGTCAAGAGAGATAACTAGGACAGAGTTTATACTGACTACAGCAGCCACTCAACCAAAACTACTTCTGCTCCCTCTCATTTATTGGTCCAACATTGCTATTGTTATGCATTCTCATCCATGGCCTTACTAAGTTAGATTATATTCCTAAGCTAGTGGAAATTGGCCCAACCCCATTAGAGCCCAGTCCAGGCCAACTATTTATCAGATCATCCTACATTTAACCTAACCCAATTTATTCACATTTGGGCTCTACCCAATTTTGAGTAGTCTGGCCAGGTAAGTCCATAGATTGGCCCACGCAAGTTGTACCCCTACCTAGGATAGTGAATAGAGTCTAGCTTGTGTGCATATGTGGTCAAATTCTAGACACCATAGTCCTGCAAACTTTTAGAGCTAACTAGTCATGTCACTTGCCTGCCTTTTAAGACTACCAGAGTCTGTCAAAACTGACAGGCAAAGGCCTGGTAGAGTTACTTATAGCTACTCTATTGAGGCATGATGGCCATATCTAATGTGATGGCAACCCTATCACTTCTGGGTTACGTTAACCTTGGCCACTTTTAAAATAGATGAATTAATTGACAACAAAATGGATGACCCCTTGTAGCACTAGTCCGAAGATAACTAATTGAATAATCTAGTCAAGGGTGATTAGCTATAGTCAAAAAGGATTCCAGATGGTTGTTGTAGTGGCCTTGTCCTAACTAACTAATTGCCTACACATTTGAAGTATACAAAAGAAGTTAAGCATCCTAGAAGGGTTCATTATAAAGTCAGTCAGTGTCCAATATTTATAAAGTATGTGTTGACTAGTAATCAAGCTTCATGTGAATATTGTCAATGTCTTTGGCCTTTACTTACTTTCTTGCACACTACTTAGTTATACAACAATTTTCTTTCCTGCATCACTATTTTTTTTTTGGAGGTTTTCTCACTATAAAATAGTCTATTTATTTAATTATATTATTATTACATTTTATTCTCTCTTATCCATAACAAGTAGCAATGATCATGGAAGAATCCTACAAGAGTCTACTTGTTTTTCATGTTTTATTTAGTTTTGTGGGCACCGAAGTCCCAAGAGTTCTAACGAGAAGCAAGGGTAATCAGTTGAGCAGGGAGTGGGTCTCACTTCAAAAGTCTAGCAAAACCCCATAAAGGTCTTACCTCTTTTATTTAGGGAATTCAATTATTATATTGGCTATCCATTTCCTTATTTATGAATGAAGTTCTTGGTGCCAGCTTTCTCTTCTTTACTTATAATATAACACCCCTCAAATGTAGCTAAGTTATTTCTCCAAACATTAAGGCGTGTTTTTGAATATTAGCTCAATTCTTTACAAGAACTCTATGGTTAATCGTGCTTAGCTAATAGTAGTACTGATAGGTGACCACCCGAGAAGTCCTTGCTCTAAAGCCAATTACTACTAAAAGGACAAAATCATAAAGGCCCATGGGCTAAAGCGGACAATACCTTCATGTTGTGGAGTAAAGGACGTTATATAAATGGTATCAAAGCCACGACATACTAGCGGAAAGTGTGAAAACTAAGTGTCACATAGGACAAAGTGTTACACTACGAAATCACCTTTCGAACCCATATAAGACAAAGTGCTATATGGTAAGAGTCACCTCTTGAATCTATGGGGACTACCTCTAAAATCCCACGTGCCTACTAGAGTGGTTGTGAGTTAAGCAACGTAGCGATGAGAATGTCCCCTATATAAGAGGGGTAGAATATAACATCCCTCAAATATAGCTAAGACTGGTTGTGAGTTAAGCAACGTAGCGATGAGGATGTCGCCTATATAAGAGGGGTAGAACATAACATCCCTCAAATATAACAAAGTGTATCATCAAACATCGAGGTACCTTTTCGAGTATTGGCTTAGTTCTTTACAAGAACTCCTAATTAATCTTGCTTAGTTTGGAGTAGTACTAGGATGGGTTACCACTTCAGAAGTCCTTAGGCCACGGGCCAAAGCAGACAATACTTTAATGTTGTGGAAGAAAGGACATTACATATAATGTCTTTCCGTTTTGCAGCTTGACTTTCATAGGTTACCAAACCATCACTATATGGCCAGTACGGCCTTCATGGCTAGAAATGCGGCCATCACATAAGAGTAAACAGCAAATGCATTTCTTGTGATGACAAATATCCTATTTAAATCGTTGCATTAGTATAATGTGGGGAAAAAAGGGCTAATTTATAGCTCAAAAGAATAGAAAAGTGTAAATAGCAAAAACCTTACCTTGCAAAGTTTTAATTCGACAGCCTTGACGGCTTTGTCAAATGTGTAAGATAAAGAATCATCCCACACCAATGTTGAAGCCAAGACGGAGCAGCTTTCAAACTCATTCAGCTCAATCTGTAAAGAACATACCATAATCAGAGACAAAATAATGCAAACGATAAACAATCACTCTTACAATCCAATAGACAACTTTAATATCTTATCATTACATGAGACAATATTATAAAATAATTAAGACAAGACAAAATGCATAGCCAAACAAGTGAGAAGAGGCAATTTCACCTGAGGAATAAAAATGCAGAATGAACTAGAATCATGCTTCACTAAAGACGTTTTCTTGTTATAATTGATGCCCATGAACCCATAAGCACCTACCAGCGGTGAATCAACTGAAAGATATCTGCATAACAATGAATGTTGACACTTAATGTTATAGATAATGATAGTAAGATCTGGGTCTAATTACAAATAATATGTTTTCCCTTTTTGGGGAAGTTTGGGGACAATAAAAGGAACCTCATACATACTATGTAGTCTATTTAACAAACAAGGTCATCTTAAATCTACTAACAAATTATGCATATACTATATTAAAACCATAATGAGAATGAATTCTCCAATGAAAGTACACAAATGAACAACATGATGGAAATAATTGGGAATCATTAAAACCAAGGTTTCAAAGCATCAGATCAGCCTTTGACGGGTTAGCGTGAGACTGAACTGGTCAGCAATTTGGGTCTTGGGCCAATCCAGCCCAATCCCGATCAACTCAATGCGTACAATTAATACATATATACTACGGTCGCAGTGACGCAGCATTGTCAACAGCAAAATCAGCAGTTGGGCAGAGGCGGCGGCATCCTTTCCCCTCTTATTTTTCCCCTTTTTCCCTCACCCATTTTTCCCTTTCCCCTATGTTTATTTTTGAATCAGCCATTTTTCCTATTCCTTTCTCTCTTTTCTCTGTTGAATTAGGCAAGTCATGAATCAGGACTGGTCAGATTGAGGCTAGGTCAGTCAGCCAAAAATCAAGCTACGTCAGCCAATCAGACCCTAATCCAACTGATTTTTAGTTTCTCAATTAAAACACTATTAGGCCTATTTACAGAAGTGAACAACAAGATTAAAGAAAATTAGTAAGGCACTTGAAACATCTGGCTTTGCCCCTTAAGTTTGTATAATATGGTTATTCAATCGGCAAACTTCTAGGGAAACAAGATAAACAACAAGTAAATGCACTTCAGTGCAGCTACCTAAAACCTACATGTACAAAAGAATGAACAGAGACTGTCAACAACTGCCAAAAACAGACCATCACAAGAACTTTTTTTTTGAAGGTGAGACGACTTCAAAGTACTTCAGTACGATACTTGAAGTATGGACTATGGAAAGATATAAACAGGTATGCAGTTTGCGAGACTGCAACTATTCAGTTATAGGTAGAAAGCTATTTTTAGAATACTGTATGACTATTACATTCACGTTAGTTTAGAAAGGAACTTGGATCTAATGACTCAGGTTGGAGCCATTAATCCTTTAAACCGTGGTCAAAAAACAAAAGTAATAAGAAAAAATATTTTGGTCATCAACTAGATAGATTTTAAGATGTTCTTGTTGTATCAAAAAACTGCTACCTAGACCCTTCAAGTTGCAGCAATTTCCTATCGAATTTCTGATCACTGCTGACCACATTACAAGAACAACAGGATTGTGCAAGTAACGTTAAAAAAAAAAAAGGAAGAAAAATTTTAGGGGAAAGAAGGGAAAACTACCTTGTCAAAGTTTTGGCTCTGGAAGTACAAGAAGATAAGCCGTCAATGTAGACTGCAGCTCCAGTTCCCGAAATCCCAACCATCCCATCAGGCAAGGAAACCAAACCAGAGCCATCAGTAGAGCTCCTTGCGAAAGAAAACTGGGGGAATGCTTCCAAAGATCTACATTGAGAGAATAACCAATTCAAGGGCTTTATGCTCGGAGGCACCGCAACCTGCAGATAGCAATGAAGAGAGAAAACATCAAAACGACCCCACCTTAGTGAAAATTGTAAAAGAAACTTGAAGAACTCCGTAAAGTAAATAATAGAACAGAAAATACGGTGGCCAAATTAAAGTAAGATCGGCCAGGAACTAAACCGTGCGAGTCAATATATGGATTACATACATTACTTATCTTCAGATAAGGCTAAAATAGAAACTAGTAGAGAGAGGTGTATGGGGAGAACCCCAAGGCATCAGACATGCAAGCATCCCAAATAACAATGTGCAAAGCGCCCGCCTCAAGATAATGTTAGCTGTTCAAACACCGACGCATTTACGATTTACTAGACCAACCCGGCATAATCTCCATCTCTAACATCGCGTAAAAGATTCAGGTCTGATAAATATACTAATCAAGAGAACAATGGAGAGGATCATTTCGAAGAAACTTCACCTGAAGCCTCAACACGCCACTACCGGCACACGGCGGGTTCTCCCTCAGCTTCGCGACCTCCTCCCTCAGAATACCGACCGCCTCCGCGAGCGTGAGCGCCGGGGGAAACGTGCGCGTCACGCAGAGCTCCACCGGGAGCTCCGACTCGCCACTCGCGAGGAATCCATCCTCCGCAACGCCTTCCACCCCGCCCGACGGCATGGCAGCCTCAGTTGAAGGGCCCTGGCGCATCACAGAGATCGGATAAGAAGGCGGATAGCCCAAACCAGGGAGATCGGAACGTGGAAGGATTGGAAAGCGGCGGCCAACTTCGAACTCGGGATTCCAGCTTGAGCGGACCGCGCCGACGCGGCTGGTCGAGCGGAAGGGGCGTTGGGACGGCGCGGGGCTTCTGCGGTGAGCTTGGTGGTGGCGGCGGAGGCTGCCGGGGCAGAGGAGGCTCGCCGTGCTGCTGCTGGAGATGTGGGGAAGGCGGAGAGGGAAGGGTTTGGGTTTGGGGAAGAGCTCGGATGCGACCATGGCGGAGGGAAGAACTGGCGGGAAGGGAAAGGGCGAGAGGAAGGCGATGGAAATAGGAATGGCGTAATTTGAACCTGTCGAGGAGGGGATGCAGGATAAGATGTCAGCAACGCTATCTCAAACCGACGTAGACTTTTTGTAATTTTAGTCCCTCCAACTTAGTTAACTTAGGAAAAGATACCCTATAACTTATGTATTGAGAAATAACTCCCTTAGTCTCACTCTTATTTGGAAAATAACTCTTATGATTTGAAAAAATCCTTGAATGTTTTGGAACATTTTGGAAAAATTCCCTTAAAAAGGTCTTTTATAAAAACTTGGGAGCTTTTCCTAAATTATGCAGATTAGATGAACTAAAAACCTAAAAACATATCATAATAATCTTTTTTGAAAGGAGTATGTTACATATGCAAGATGTGAACTTGGTTACCATATTTAGGCCTATCAATGGGGCGGTTGGCCCGCGGGATTCCAAGCTGAAGCACACTGTGGATGGTGGACCGATCCAAGGGCCAGCAGGCCGAGCCCACAAGACCAACTTGCCGCTGCCTCCTCCTCTACTTCACAGTGCATAAGCGACAGCTGACGAGCGGGCAAAGGCTAGATAGTTGAGGAGGGAAATGGTGAGCAGGCGAAGGAGAGCCAAAGGAGGAGACTAGAAGCGCCGAGTGAAGACGAGCTGGTGAAGAATGGCTGCATAGGTGGCATTGTTGTGGGCAAAGTCATGCCGTACGGTCGGACTTCGTCGGAGCTCTTTGATGCAGATGAAGAGGAAAAGAATGCCGAGCTAGGTCCTTATGGGCCTTAAAGAGAAGATGTGGGTCGAGTTGGCTAGGCCAGGCTATTTTATTGGCTAGGCTAGATTGACGTTTGACTGGGTCAGCAGTCCATTAATACTCCTAATCATATTTGACTTCTAGGCATATCACAGTTGACTTTTGGATGATAATTACAATATGTTTAGTAATTGTCATCGTATTTTGAAAATAATTATATTTATCACCTAAAAATTAAGTTTTTGACTATTAAGAAAAAAATTAGCCATTTAGAAAAGATTACGGAATTGACCCCACACCTTGAGACACATTTTACTCTTCTAAATTTTTCTGCTCATTGAATTGCACTTTTCATAATTTTCATGGATAAAATAATATTAAGTTTAAAGGAGGATAACTTCGCTCGGCCCAGAACGCATTAATTGGTAGGTTAGATAATCCCTCTATCTTTTGATCCATGGATTCACTGAAGGCAGCAGCCTACGGAAGACGGCCCAAAGTCAGGAGCTCTGGGGGAAACTCGAATATGAACAGGATCATAATCAAGACTTCCATTGGTTCATTTTGTGATGACTTGATGGAGTTGCAGATGGGCCATTGAACTACTACTGGGTCATGGGGCCATTGGGTTATTGGGCTACGGTTAGGCCATAAAACCATTAGGTTATTGGGCCACAATTGAGCCACGAGGCCGTTGGGCTATTGGACTATGGTGGATGGAACAGTTTATTTAGATATGCTAGACTTTTTGTATTTGGGCTAATCGAATGGACTTGCAAGTCTTGGATATGTTTATATAGATTTTCAACATTAGACTCTTTCTAAATGGACATCTGTTGGGTCTTCGATCTGTCTATCCAAAATAAGGTGTCTATAGAGACAGAAGGTTCTGATTGTGGTGAACGAGATTTTGACCTATCATCTTTTAGCACCGTCTGTGAGAAACAACCGGAAAAAGTCATGGTCGGGAAAAATCGCCAACGGACTGACTAGAGAAGATATTGCCCGCATGATTCGAATGGGAAGGACGCCTACGCAACCCACAAAGGTGATAGTAAGAGAAAGTATGCATATATCTCTAGAGTTCAGAATCTCAATCGGAAAGATAGAAGATGATCTCCCAACACCCAACGAACGATTAGCTTTTTTCATGAAGACCTCCAAGCTATAGTCCTTCCCCATAACGACGCAATAGTAATCAAAGCTAACATCGCACGACGACGAGCAAGGAGGGTCCTTGTCGACATCAGAAGTCCTGTAAGTGTCCTCTTTTTTGATCGCTTCTGACAATTTGACCAAACAAATATGCAGGACAAAGGCAATCGACTGGTCAGGAGCCGTGCAATTCTCTCAGTGACAATAGGCACTCCTCCCCTGACGTCCACTTGGACAATCACGTTTGAAATAGTGGATGCCTCATCGTCATATAATGTCATCCTGGGAAGAGGATCTTTGGGATAGTTTGGGGTCGTCCCTTCTAGCTTGCATCAGAAGCACAAGTTCCTGACCGCAAACGAGGTCCGAGAAGTCTATGGGAGCCAAAGCGTATCGCGATAGACATATTTGGTCGCTATTGAGGAATAGATGTAGAAGCCTATCGAGCCCCCTCACGAGTTACCAGACAGGCTGAGGGAGGCAACCGAATCGTCTAAAGAATTGATAACCATAAAGGTCGGCCCTGTAGCCAACCGAGAACTTAAGGTGGGTGCCTTTTTTCCTGAGTAAAAGAAGGAAGAATGCCGAGAATTTCTCGCTGCCCACCTAGACGTGCTCGCTTGGGGAGACACCTCACTCCTTGGGGTACCCGAGCATATTGCCTTGCACTCTCTCAATCTCGACCTTAAGTTCCCGCCGATCCAACAAAGGAAGCGCCATTTTGCTACAGAACAGTAGGACGCCATCAAAGAACATGTAACTTCTTTATTCAATGCAAGTATAATCCAGGACGCCCACTACCTGGTATAGGTGGCCAACGTCATTTTGGTGAAAAAAGCCTCTAAAAAGTAGTGGATGTGCGTTGACTTTATCGACCTTAATAAAGCGACCTTTAAAGACTACTTCCCCCTATCAAACGTCGACCAACTGATCGACACCACCGCCGATCATGAACAACTCAACTTCCTTGATGCCTTTTTAGGATACCACCAAATTCAAATGAATCTCGATGACAAAGAACACACCACCTTCATCACTGACATGGGGTTATATAGTTACACCCGCATGCCATTTAGATTAAAGAATATCGGCGCAATGTATCAAAGACTCATCAATACAATGTTCAACCGATAGATAGGGCGGAACATATAAGTGTATATAGACGACATGCTGATGAAATCCAAGCATGTTGATGAGCATTTTGAAGATCTCTCGGAGACATTCGACACTCTAAGGCGATACAACTTGAAGTTCAACCCTGCCAAGTGCGCCTTCAAGGTTACCGCATGTATGTTGATGGGCTTCCTAGTTACCCATTAAGGAATGGAGGCTAATCCCGACAAAATTAATGTCATATTATCAATGGAGCCACCAATACTGTTGAATGACATCCAGAGACTGACGGGGAGCTTGGCAGCCCTCAGTCGATTTCTCTCCAGAGCTGATGAGGGATGCCTTCCTTTCTCAAGAGCTAACCCGCCCGCCCTCTCCAAACTACAACCACGTGAGTCTCTTTCCCTTTACCTCTTTATTACCCCTTACATTGTTAGCTCAGTGCTAGTCAGGGAGGAAGAAGGAGTCCAGAGATAGGTCTACTATGTAAGTCGGATCCTCGAAGGGGCAGAAGTGTGTAATCCCACAACAAAGAAATTTAGACTGATAAAGTGGGACACCGGTCAAAGTCATCACCAACCGCCCTCTCTGATAGTTTCTCCAACGGTCGGACGCTTCGAGATGAATGATAAAGTGGTGATTAAGTTTTGGAAGGATAGATGGTGCTCTCAGGTGCATTTGGAATTGCAATTTAGGAACTTGTTTCCTATAGTGGTTAACAGTGGAGACTCGGTAGCCCAAGTTTTACCCAAAGTTACAAATGGATATTGCAACATGTGTCTAAGAAGGAACCCCACTGAAGTGGAATATGAACTGATCGCAGTATTGAACACAATTTATCATATTCATCCTTGTCAGGAGCTTCAATATACAAGAGTGTGGAAACGGAACAATAGGGGCATATTTACTGTCAACTCTCTAGTTCAAATATTTGATGATGGAGGCTGTAGGGTTTGGTGGAAGCATATAGTCTGGGATAAAATTATTCCAAAAAAAATTAGACTTTTCTTATGAAAAATTGCATGGGACAGACTTCCTACCAGTATCAGACTTAGAAAGGTTTTCATTATTAAGATATGGTCTTCTGTTTTCTATGCCTTGTATGATGAAGACTAGAATCATCTCTTTTATGATTGTGGTATAATCTCTATATTGTGGTTAGTACTATACAAAGTAGTTGGTATGAGGTGGGAGGAGCATTCTTCAGTTATGGGGATCTTAAAGCGGTGGAAGGAATCATTTCCTGAGACTTCTTTGAAAGAAGGATGGCTCCTTCTAGGGTTTGCTATGCTATGGGCTATTTGATTAGAGAGGAATAAGAGGAGATTTAGTAGGTAGTTCGATAGTGTTTTTGAAATTATGAGAAGGACCATCTTCTATACAGAGGATTGGGGAAGAGTTAGGGGGATTCCTAGTTACACTATGCTCGGAATATTGAGCAAGGCTAAGAGATGGATGGATTTTGTAGCTTGAACTGTATACTGATCCCTATTTTATATTTCTCATAAAACATGTATTTTGCTTTTTTATGTGACCTTTGGCTCTCTTTAAGCTGGAAGAGTTATATTGTATGGGCTTAGGAGCCTCCTTGATCCTTCAATGTATTTCTTTTTCTCATTAATGAAATTGTGGCTTGTGTCACTTTCAAACAAAAAAAAAGAAATAGTTAAAACCATTTAGTGAAAACTAGCCTCTTAACCTTGAATCAAAATAATCTATAATGATGAACTGGAAATGATTTGATCATAAAAGCATGGGGCATTTTCGAACTAGTGCATTTAGTTGATTTCTCTCAAGAGCCAACGAGGGATGCCCTCCTTTTTAAGTTGTTGCGGGTGAAAGAACCCCCCCCCCCGATGCCCAAGGATGTGTCAACTAGATGTCGGAATGTTAGCAAGTGTCCCATGAATTGAAGTAATATTTGGCTACCCCGCCCGTCCTCTCTAAACCACAATCACGTGAGTCTCTTTCCCTTTACCTCTCTATCACCCCTTACGTTGTTAGCTCAGTGCTAGTCAAGGAGGAAGAAGGAGTCTAGAGACTGGTCTACTATGTAAGCCGAATCCTTGAAGGGGCAGAACTGCGCTATCCGACAATAGAGAAATTTAAACTATGGCTCGATATGGGCAATCCCCAATCCCCCCTTAAAGGGGGATCGGGAGCCAACATCAGCTGTTGCGTGTTGCTGCCCCCAACAGCCGCCCGACCGCTGCCGCCAGTCGCCGCTGGCGATCCCACCGCCGCTGCCATCTTCTTCCTCTCTCTCTCTCTCTCTCTCTCTCTCTCTCTCTCTCTCTCTCTCTCTCTCTCTTTCTTTGAGATCTCAACCAAAAGAAGGGAGTTTTCACACTGTCATCGTCGACCGGCCATCCGGTAGCCACCATCGCTGTTGTTGTTACCGTCACTGTCACCGTCACCGTCGACGTCGAATTTTTTTTCCGCATCCGATCCTAGATAAGGTATATTTCAATCTATTTTTTAAAAAAAAATCTAAAAAAATTAGAAATGTTGTATCATAGTGTAGATCTATTAATATTTAGCTTAATTGTTTTCTAGCATGTTGATTAGATAAAATCCCCAAAAGCCATTATAATTAGGAGTTAAAAATTGGGGCTTTTGTATGATTAGTGTAATTAGGGTTCAATTGAGTGTGTCAAACACTCAATTGAACTTATTAGAACCTAATTGTACAGATTTGTAGATTAATTGTTCATCATTAGTACTATTTTTTCAAAATTAACCATAATTAGGAGTTAAAAATTAGAAGTTTTGTATGATTAGTGTAATTAGAGTTCAATTGAGTGTGCCAAACACTCAATTGAAATTATTAAATCTGATTGCATATATTTTTGCATTAATTGTATGTCATTAACGCTAATTTTTTTAATCCTAGTTAGGAGTTAAAAATTGGTGCTTTTGTATGATTAGTGTAATTAAGATTCAATTAAGTATGTCAAACGCTCAATTGAATTTACTAACATCTAATTGCATAGATTTGGGTATCAATTGCATGTTATTAGCGTTAATTTTTTAAAATTAACACTAGTTAAGAGTTAAAAATTAGGGTTTTTGTATGATTAGTGTAATTAGGGTTTAATTGAGTGTGTCAAATACTCAATTGAAATTATTAAAATCTGATTGCATATATTTTTACATTAATTGCATGTTATTAGCACTAAAATTTTAAAATTAACCCTAATTAGGGGTTAAAAATTAGGACTTTTGTATGATTAGTGTAATTAGGTTCAATTAACACTCAATTCAACTTATTAAAATCTAATTGCATAGATTTGTGCATTAATTTCATGTTATTAGCGTTAATTTTTTTAAATTAACTTTAATTAAGGGTTAAAAAATGAGGTTTTATATGATTAGTGTAATTATGGTTCAATTGAGTGTGCGAAACACTCAGTTGAACTTATTAGAATCTTGTTACATATATTTGTGCATTACTTGCACGTGATTAATGCTACTTAAATTTATTTGTGTCTTTTTATGTTATGCAGGAATATGGCGGAGCAAAGACATCATGAACAGAATGTGGAGCAACAGAGTGCTAATCTTAGTTGGCAGCATTGCACACTAGTGGACATTAGGCAGAGGAGGGTCAAATGCAACTTGTGTGGAAAGAAGATGGGTGGAGTTGTGTATCGCCTAAAAAATTATATTACTGGCATAGCAGGAGACGTCAGCATATGTGAGTCAGTTCCATTGAACTTGAATAAGGAAATAAGGGCTTATATGCTAGGTAAAAAAGTCCAGAAAGATTTATCATCTCAACAACAGATGGATCTGCAAGATGAGATATCAGGCCGCCAAAGATGAAGGGATTACAGTCTGCCTGTTCAGCGGCCGATCAATTTATATGATGATAAGGAGGATCCAAATGACCCTGAACTAGAGTACACCAGAGTTGTTCGTGCCAGTATGCGGATAAATAGAGAAGATGAGTACCGGTGAAGAGACATTGGATCATCAGCTAGATCAGTGACTACTAGTTCTCAGCTTGGGAGATTCGTTCTGAGGGGCTCTTCTGTTCACAGGACTGCTAGTTCTATATTGGGTTGTGAACGAACGTCAAATGTGGCACGTGGTCTTATGGACTAATTTTTATATAGATCAAGGTCAGTCAGACAGACTGAAATCAAGCAAGCATTGAAAGAAGTCAAGGACTCAACAAAAAATGCCTTGAAAGGAATTGTGAAGTGATTTTTACATGCAAGTGTGCCAGTACATACAACATCTAGCCCATATTTTCAAACAATGGTTGATGCAATGGCAGATGCTGGGCCTGATGTAAAGGCCTCCATACATCGCTATATTTATGATGTTGGGCTCGAAGAGGAGTATAATGAGTTGAAGGTATGGGTCGACAACTTCAAAAATGTGTGGAAGGAGCATGGTTGTATCATCATGTGTGATGGTTAGACATGGACCATAAGGAGATCTATGATTAATTTCCTTGTGTATTGCAACGATGGCACTATTTTTTTTGGAAGTCTGTGGATGCCTCAAACAAAATAATGAATGTTGATTATTTGTACAGACTAATAGATGACGTGGTAGAGGAAATTGGTGAATAAAATGTTGTGTAGATAGTCACTGACAACGAACCAAGTTACAAAGCAGTTGGTAGATTGTTGATGCAGAAGAGGAACCATTTGTACTAGGTGCCTTGTGCAACACATTCCACTGACTTGATGATGAAGGACATAGGCAAAGACCCTTTTATTGTTGAAGTGGTACAACATGCTCAGATGATCTCGGGATTTATTTATAGTCTCAACAGGATCACTATGATGAGAAGGCATACAGGTGAACAAGATCTTCTTCGTGCTGGCCCTATTAGATTTGCTTCCAACTTCATCTCTTTAGAGAGGCTGATGGAGTACAAGCATCAATTGGCCCAATTAGTCCACTCTGACAATTTTCTGGCATATATAGAGACGTTGAGGGCCGATGCTAGGGATGTTTCCTTGGCAGTGCAATCGCTAGTTGGGAAGAGAAGTTTTTGGGATAAAGTTTTTCGCTATCTGAAAGTGGTTGAGCGTCTGGTACATGTTCTGAGGTTAGTTGATGTAGATGACAAAAATGATATGGGATATTTGTATGAGGCCATGGATAGAACAAATGAGCACTTGAGGAAAAGCCATCCTACATCTTTTGAAAAATGGTGGAGGATCATTGATGATCGATGAGAGTCGACTCTCCATCATGAGCTCCATACTACTGGTTAATTGTTCATCTTTTCTACTTGATTTTATTTGATTAATATTAATGACATTTATTTTGATAAACTAATAAACTTTAATTCAAATGCATGATATTTTTTCAACCCATGGTATCAGTATGACGAAAGTGTGCATAATGATAGAGAGATCCTTCGAGGCACAACTAATGTGATTACTAGAATAGCAAGAAATACGAATGAAATGATAGATGTCTTAGCAGAAGTAACATAAAAAGTAGAAGTTTATGAAAATCTAGTCTTCTATTGTTAATTTATGCCATTTATATTTATTTTGTAGATGAAGATATTTAAATTGAAGATTGACATTTATAGAGATGAGGACGTTAGGGCTGCAGTAATGAGGACAATTTTAGGTGAATTACATAATAAATAGCCAAACACTCAATTTAATGAATGACTACGATTCATTATTAATATCGTCGTCTTTTTTTTTTTTTGCAACAATTGAATGATGGATCCACATAAATTATAGACAAACTGCCACAAACCCTTTGACATATGTTGCAGTGAGAGTGCCCAGTCAAATTACTTCTTCCAATCCGTGTGAAAGAACCTGGAGTACATTCAGTCTTATTCATATGAAGGTTCGTAACAGATTGGGTGTTTCTAGATTGGAGAAGTTGGTGTTCTGTCACTACAACATGCCCCTATAGATCATGTAGATTCAGGAAAGACAGAGGCTTGAAAGACAGAGATTTATGGAGTTTGCTGGTAGACTAGTTGATGAACTTGTACATCAGATTGATATTGATGTACAGCCTGAGTTTGATCCTCATGATTGGAGTTGGGTAGGAGGTGAATTATATGGAGTAGTTGCTCGAGATCTTGAATTTCAAGCAACAGAAGAAGGAGGTGCACTAGTTCTTCAGAGGCGTTGAAAGTCAGCCATACTATCAGACACTGCTAGAACTTCTACCTCTCAGTTAGTACTTAGGAGATCAGCTACTCAAGTAGATCAACATAGAAGAAAGGAGAAAGAGCCAGTGAGACCTTCATTGCAGTCATCTAGCAGCAAAAAGAAAAAACAATCAGAAGGAAAGCCTAAACAATGAGTGGACCCATCGGAAGAAGAACAAGGGGGATACACAGCTAGAGTTCAGCAGACTGGAGACACTTGAGGATACTCTAGCTTTACCATCTCATTTGGCCAGCATGTACGAGGTAGAGAGACAAACCTACATGAGTAGAAGAAGGCGGCTGAGGAAAATAAGCCAAGGGGGGAGTGATGACTCCGCTGAGGATGATGATGATGATGATGGAGATGGTGATGGTGATGGTGCTGCTGCTGTTGTTGCTGCTGGACTATCAGGAGATTCTGGACTTGGGAGCAGTTACATAGGATACGAAGATTACTTTGCATCTCTGAGCTATTCTAGAGGAACTCAAGGCCAAAGAAAAGGACAACAAGGGAGATTTGAAGGCCAACAAGGACATGCATGATATGATTGGCGCCTATGGGAAGATGTATTTTTTATCTGCCCATTTTTCACCCCCCTATATTGTCGTATTCAGATATCAACATCACTACTGAGGGGTACTCTGGACCTCTGCCTATCCAGTATGACATTTATGTCCCTCCAACACAATCAAGGAAAAGTTCAAGCCAGCAAACTTACACACCTTGAGGTATTCAAAGGAGATTTGAAGACCTCGCTAGTTCCTTGTTTGGTTATAGATATCTAGCACATATGTCGACAGATTATGGCCCGCCAGTTCAAACTTATGAGCTGGATGATGAAAGATCACAAATGTGATCTTTCTAAAGTATTTCTTTTTAATTTAATGTGAAATACTTCATAATGTCTTTTTTAATTGGTGCACAACAATAATTATTAGCGAGTTATTTATTTTTAATATTTATTTTTTATGGATGTACATGAATTGCATTCATTTTTATTGTATATTCATTGAATAATATGTATATATATATATATTTTTGTTTTTTTTAATGTTTTCTGATTTTTCTGATTTTTTTTTATTTTTTTAATCAGGCCGATCTGGACCGGCTAGACTTCAACAGGACCGGTCGATTCGGCTGATCTGGATATGATTGGATCAAGATTGGCGGGTCGCGATCCGAGGACCCGATCTGACCTAGAATTCTTTGGATCTGGCCAATCTTATCCACTTTAGATTTGTATCCAGCATGCCCATTCCAGCTTCCTGATTGCATCTGAAAAACCTTCGCTAGCAATGGTCATTACTTTATTATTGAGCATACCACTGTCCCATTAAACATATAAGATTTTACTAAAATGATGAAGCGAAAAGCAAAAGAGTTTAGAAATTAATTGAGATATCATTCTTCTGCTTGCATCATTATTTCATTCATAAAAAAAAGGTTAAAGAAAGTAGAACAAACTTTTTAACATGATAAGTTTATTTAGAAAAGTGGTCAATGTTTTTTAAAGAAATAAACGGTGCTTTCGGGTTTTGACACTGGATGCATGACCTTTACTTTTGAGAAAATGATAATGTATTCCAACACCTTAGAAAGTGGAGAAATAGATGGAACCATGGACCTATCACCTTTATTTCTGGATAAAGATGGTCATTTGTTCCACCATTTCTTTAAAAATAAAGTTATATGGAGTTTTTTCAAGAGTACAAGGGAAAATGGGCCTCCTGTCTCAGCTTAGGTGATGGACTCTCACTCTTTCCTAAATGGGCCACCAGCTGCAATGGGGGCAATAAAAAAACCCCATAGGTGACGTGCCAAACCAGGCCAGGACAAAGTCCATGCGCATTGGTTTGTGGAACCCTAGTCCATACCTATGCTAGGTTGTGGAAGGTGAGACTTGATTACTTGGCCAGAGCTTCTTGAGATGAACTTCATGTGCCAACCAAGCCAATCATGGAATGCAGAATTAGTTGATCCCGATCCGGATCGGCGGGTCCCGATCCAGCCAATTCTGGCCAATTTCAGCCGATTCCGGCCAAATCAGGACCGGTGGGTCCCGATCCGGCCTCCCGATATGTGCCGGAATTCCACGCCAACTATCTGCCTGGTTTAATAAAAACATGTAAACAGTGCAGCTCGGTGCATAAAAATGCCTTTTTGAGAATCTGAGATGTTAAAAAGTGTGGATGGATGCTTAAGAGCAACCCAGGTAGACTGCAATTACTAAAAGAGTTCTACTTTTAGCGCCTGTGCAAACCATCCCAGCTACTTAAATGAGAATAGATACATAGTTCCTTTAATGTGTTTTCTTAAATTTTCTTAGATATTTCTGGAGTTATTGGTTGTTTATGCTTTCCAAATTTAATTTCTTTAATATATCCTGTGTGTTCCTAAGGACCCCTTTCCAGGTATCCAGACAGCAGCAGTCGTTAAGGACTGGTATCAAGGCCCTTTAGAGTCTTAGACATCATCTTGAGCTCATTACCATATGTTGGAAAATGAATATTGAAATCTCTATAAATGTTGAGTTTCAAAGGGGAGAAGAGGAATGAGGAAAGATACACACAATGCAGCCAAGAACTTGATGCAATCTAATAGTAGATCATAGGGGATGGGAACTCAATAGACTTTCTTATGGATACAAGCATTGGCAATGGACCATTGATACAAAATGCTAATCCCAGCCAATCTATAACAGTTAGAGAAGTGCTTGGTAATAATAAACATCCATTTTGGAGTAGTGTTAGGAGTGGTTTGACAGCAAGATATGTGGACACTAACAGGAATATTGGCTTATTGGCCTAAGTACAAAGCTGGATATGTGTATACGGATAGGCTTTGCTGATGGTCTCTTTTCTACTAAGTCTACATATGAATTGGTGAGGGAACACAGCCTTAAAAGGACTGCCATGGCTAAGATGTGGGCAAACCAATTCTCCCCTCGTGCAGCTATGTTCTGCTGGAGACTGCTCCTTTGTGCTGTTGCTGTTGATAGTACTGTGGCAGAATGTGGTATTCCTCTTGCATCTCGATGCTCTTGCTGTATAAATCCGCAAGGTGAGAACCTCAACCATTTATGTATTTCTGGGGAAATTGCGGCTGGGCTGTGGCACCGTTTGGTCCTTTTTTTAATCCCAAATGTGGGTTTGACAACAATGTCAAGGTGAGAGCATGGAATATCATCAGGCTTTTAGATCTAAATAACTTGCATGGATTCATTTCCATTTATTTGTTCATGTTAATGCTGTGGGAAATCTGGAAGATGAGATGTGCAATCCAATATGATGTGCTTGCTTAAATATGCTGTGCATTATCTTCAATATATCCTACTCTATTTAAACAGCATTGCAGGAATTTTTTTTTAAAAAAGAAGCCCAACTGTCTGGCAGCAGGATGCTCTGCTTCGGTATGGATTTCACACTAAGGTGAAAGTTAAGATGCCTACTATTATTAGATGGGTGCCACCACAACAACACTTCTCACTATTATATGTTTGTTTTAACGTAAAACAGCGTAATTTAAAACAATTGTTTCATTTTACAGTGTTTTCAGTTGTTTGGAATGATGTAAAATAATGCAAAGTAAAATCCTGTTTGGGCTTTGTCTGCCCACTTGACAGCCCAATTCCCTTATTTTGATTTACAGTAAAGGTCCACTGTAAACTAAAATAAGAAGATTGAAGTATCCCTCTTGTTTTATTTTGCAAACAACCAAACAAACATTTCTTGATTCTAAAACAAGAAACTTTCACTTGTTTCATTGATTTTGAAACTGGTGATTTACAAAGTTTTACACTAAAACAAACAATCCTTAAATGTGGATGGTGCATACAAAGGTAATCCAGGCCTGTGTGGAGGTGGCGGTTGCATTAGAGATGCTGGTGGAAACATCAAGTGGGCTTTCTCCTTATTTTATGGCAATGGCACGAACTTTGCTGCTGAAGTGAGATCATGTATGATGGTCTTTGAGTCGCTGCAGAAAAATCTATTGTTTATTCGGACTCAAGTTTCGGTTTCCTCTCTACACAAGTAGCAGACCACCATGGATTGCCCTTCCATGGTGGGACCAACTTTTGCATACGGTAAATCGATTTGGATGGCTTATACAGCATGTCTAGAGGGAATCCAACCAGGTTGCTGATGCTTTGGCATTCCTTGCATGCAAATGTAGGTCAAAAGAAGAATATGCTGATTGGAGCCATATAGAGGACCTGCAGTCATGGATAACACAGGCTTTCCTACTGTTCGGTTTTAGATTGTTTTGTTGGAGTAGCTATATAATAGTCTTACATCGGTTATTTCAGTTGTGATCAGTGCTTATGATCTTGGGCTTCAAACTCAACATTAGGGTTTTGTGGTTTGTAAGATGGTATCAGAGCAGGGACCTGATCCAACTTTATCTTCTAATTTGAGCCACCTCTTGTTATCTAATTTCTATGGCCCATCTTGGCCGTGAGAGGGTGTGTTGGAGCGGCTAGATAATAATCTTACATCGGTTAATTTCAGTTGTGGTCAGTGCTTATGATCTTTGGCCCTTCAAACTCAACACCCGAGTTTTGTGGTTTGTAAGATGTTTTCTCTCTGTTCATGTTATATTTTCTTCTTCTTTCATGATTTGTTATTTTTTTTTTTTTTGTGTGTGTGTGGGGGGGGGGGGGACTTTCTCCTAATTGATGTACGCCTTTTGCAGAGTCAGGTAGGATGTCTCCTCTGCTGTATGATTCTTTACTTTTGCCTCATTAATAAAATTATCAAGGGCCAGCCTGGGTCCTAAAGAAGTTTGGGCCCAAAAAAAAAGAAGAAAAATCAACTGTATAGAGTTTTTTTGGAGATATTTTTCCCGTCTGCATTGAAGATGGAAATATTACTCACAACTTCTGCCACATCTATGGAACTAAAGCTGCGACCCTGGATTGCCATCACCCCCTTAACCAGTTAGGTACCACCCTTTTCTTTTGGCATGCACATGTTATCCTGATACTGAAACATTGGGTTTTTTTTTTCACACATCATGAGGCTATCCATGTGAAAAAGCTTAAAACATCTTATCCTCTGGGAAATATCTTGAGTACCTCGGGATGCATACTTTTCTTTTTCTTGATTGCAATTTTCGTTAGGTTGAATAATTCATTTTCATAGTTGCATGGAGGCATACTGTGAACAACTTTTAGATGATAAATGTTGATTATTAGCAGAGAGACACAGGCATCATTTGTTGTTTGTTCACTCTTGGTTATTTGCATATTCATTATTTTTCTGGTGTTCGAGGAAATCCAGTTAATGAATCTGGAAGCTAATGGAAACCAACTTGGCAGTAGAACACTGAGCACTTCCTTATCTGAAACAAGGACATCCTCAAATAGAGGATATCTTGATCTTTGTTTTAGGGTAGAGCTATCTCTCTTATTTCTAGCCATTTCAAATGCGTGCCACCTTCCTCATATGGTTGAAACAGCGTAACACACAGTAGACTTTATGAAAATTTAAGATGCATACTGCAGTATACAAACTGTGATATATAATTCTCTCTTTCTGAATGTGCCACATTTAGTGGGCCATTGGAATGTTCTGATGTTCTGACAATATTTCCTCTCGTCAGGCATTTAGATTCTGCACAATTGCTGGGATTTATGAAGAATATATATCTTTTTCTTGCTATTAGAAATTTTTAGAAACCACTATATGAAGATTTGTTAAATCTCATGTGGTAGAAAAATTTTCTGCTCCACACTGTTGGGTTCTATCTGCATTTCTACATCTGCAAGATTGTCTGCTTCTTGTCCAGCCTCCTGAGGATGTGGTGGATGCGAAATTCAAGTTCATTCTCCTGATAATTCAAGGCCATTCTCTATAGTCTATATACCATGCAAAGTGGGTCGTTTCCATTTCCTTTTTTTTTCCCCTCCAAGTAATGCTTTTGAAGTTGTAATCCTTTTTTTACACTGCCTGATATGCTTTTGGGCACTGAAAGAATTAGTTTTTGAAATGTAATGCAGGATATCTGCTTAGTGTTCAATGACAAATGCTGCTGTGCTGGAAACGTTTCTCTAATTTTTACCCTGCTGATGGTGGACATTTACTAAAGAATATTTGTGATAATACACGACAGTTTACATTTGCACGTGTACTTGCACGAATGTTCTGTTACACATCTCCATGTCACTGAGGCAAGAAAGGTGGTGAAACTTTCACGTCAGGCTACTATTGCTCTTCTTAATTCCATGAAGTGTTCTCCTGAGTTATCCCTTCTCTCAATATCATCTGTTATGTGGTTTATGTGCAAATTGTCACGGCATAACTTAGAAAAATCCAAGTTACCGGTGTGCGGCACTTTGGTGGCGGAAGCACACACCGAGATCAGTCTACAAATTTTTGCCTTATATCAAAGTTCCGCAGCGCCCAAGTGCTCGGTCTGAAGGCTTCGCACAAATCATTCTGGGAAGGTTCGCCGCACCAAACTCCGGACACCCGCACAAGTTGTGCATATGCAGGATGGTCGTCACTTGGGCCTGGCCGACATCTGCGCCCATACACATTGGCCTCGGCGTTCTTGCTCCACGACCAAGACCTTCTCATTTGCCATCGGCTCCGTGCCCAAACACTTTGTCTAGACACTCACGCGTTGGTTGAGTGGACCTTCGCTCGGGGCTTGCCGATTTCGCGCACCGTGTCTCATCTAGGCACCGTCGCTCGGTCGGACGGGCCTTCGCTTGGGCTTGTCAGCTCCGCGCATAGTGTCTCACCTAGGCACCCCCCTATGGCCGTGCAGACTTGCGCTTGAGGCCTGCCGGTTCCGCGCCTCGCGCCTTCACCTAGGCACTTCTGTTACCGCAATGCACCATCGCAGCTTCACCTAGGCTCCTTCTTTTAGGTCCATTTCAGGTTAATCAACCCTCAGTCTTTTGGCCTTGCAGGAGGGTGAATGGCATAGGCGAGGATCAGCCCAGCTGGTTACACTTAAGGACCTTCGACTTGGCTAACACTTGGCCATCAAATATCACCGCCATAGCGGGATTGCGTCGGAGCACCATGCCACTGTCGCCCTTCACGCCCGAACTTGCATGCCGAGTCCTTCGCCATTGCACAGGTCCTGCTTCAGCAGTTGCTCTGGAGTTCACAGCCTCCGCCGCCTTATGGGACTTAGCTCTACATGAATGGGTTTCCCTCGATGCATAGCTTGCTTCATGGGCCACTTAGTGTTCAAGGCCATCGCCGCCTTGCGGGAGATGTGCACGGACAAGTATCATCAACTTCATGCCTTTGTTGAAGCATATAAGGCATGCACCCAACCCTGTGCATATCAGGGGAGGCGATGACCACATACAGGACCTGCCTTTGGCTAGCCGACACGGCATAACCTACGGCTAGGGGTAAGCCTCCTGCAAGATTTCCCTCGCACCTAGCATGGCCTTCCGCCATTACTAAGCCCGGCTTCTTACACGAAGGAACTCACCAGCACGCTAGGTCACACCTAAACATGGCAGCCACACAACCGAAGTGTGGCGGAGGGGGTCCGATTGGGCGAGGCCGCAACCTATCGCCCTCCGGACATAGTCCAGCTCCGTTAATCAACCCGTAAATCAAAGACTTCACCAACTAGGCCGTCCCTTCCAACACCCCTGAGTAGTCAAGGCTTAGTAAAAAGTTTAAGTCACGATTTCGGTCGTGACAAGCTCCCCCAGTTAAGCCGTCGACGTCCTCGTCGACCTCTAACTTCTGCCAACCTTCGCTACTACAAGTACTACTCCCACTCGTACCCCAACCTAACTCTGGCTATGCTTCAATCTTCAGTCATTTTGCCTCCGATAGGACCTACCTACCCACTGCAAGCTTTACTCCAACACACCGACCCTAAACTCCTTCATGGTTGCCTACCCGGCACTCCTCCTTCGCACCTCTGCCTGGAGAATGGTTTGGGCTATGATGCACAACAGAAGATTAGGTTCCAGCTTCAGCTTCAAAAGACTTGGCGGCCCAGCTCCGCCTAAGTCTACCCGGTCGCGGCCGGGCTCGAGATCTCCCGCACGGTCACAAGGCTTCCACACGCCGGCTACCACCTCCTTGCGTTTCTCCTGGACAAGCAATGCCAACTCCTCGGAGTATGGTGCTCCGGCAATCCCAACAGACGAGCACCGTGCCCTACGTCACGTGCTCTGACGGATCATTTGCATGTTGTGTCTGCCAATGAACTGCTCCTCAGTTCGGCTGAGTGGATGGCTGGTAGGGCTGTCAACGGGTCGGAGACGGAAACGGAAATGACACCTTCCGCTTCCGTTTCCTATAAGATTTATCGGAGACAGAAACGGAGTCGGAAGTGAGTGTTTCCGCTTCCGCATCTATTTCCGCTTTTAAATCGAAAATCGGAAACGGAAACGGAAGTAAACGGAAGTTCCGCTATCATCATCGCTATATTAAGAAGATATTTAAAATCATTATTACTATTCACTTTTTGATAAACTTTCTTCTAGTAATTAAAAATTTTAAGAACCTACAAAGTTTTAATATAGGTAAAAATTAATAATCTATAAATTTTGAATTTTGAAATCTATTTTATCTATCAATCTAAATTTACATATAAATATACCCAAACATGTGCCATAAAGTTATATTAAAGTGTTAAAAAGTTTCTAACTTTTTAGTATGACCTTTTTTTATCAAATTGTTAAGAGATATTCTTACTATTATATTATATATATATATATATATATATATATATATATATACGTGTGTGTGTGAATGGATGTATAAAGTACATGATCATTCGGAAACGGAAACGGGTTAGCGGATGCGGAAATGAGTGTTTCCGTTTCCGACTCCTATAACTATCGGAGATCCATTTCCGTTTCCTATAACTTAACGGGTGGTCTTTAACGGAGTTCCGTATCTACTAATAAAAACGGAAACGGAGCGGATAATCGGAACTCGGGTATCCATTGACAGCCCTAATGGCTGGAATGTGGCGGACTTTCAGCCTGCACCTTTGTGCTCCTAACCCTGGCACTCAACGCACAAGTTGCTTTCACCAATCCGTCTTTCTTCTGCCCACTACGAACGGGGATACAAACAACAAGACGAATGCATTAGCATGGAGAAGGTGGTTACTTACTGCACCATGACACGACTTGTCGTAGGTAGCGAACATGACATACAACATAGCACAGCCGTGTAGCTTGACTGGTTGAGATTGTTTCTGTAAGGATTGAGCTTTCGGATCCGGTTAACGGGTCAGTTTCGGGGTTGGATCTCTCGGTTTGGGCCCTTGTGGGGTTGGGTTCCTTTTCGCGTCGAGCTTGCTCGACGCGGTTCAAACGGCGTCCATCGAGGTGGACGCGTTTTAGGTTGTGCCACGTGGGCGCCACGTGGGCTAGTTTTGGGCCGCGGGAGTATGGCTCCGGTCTTATCGTCTGAATGGCGTCTTGCATGGACGACGCCATTTAGAGTACGGCCCTGGGTTGTCAGTGTACGGCCCAGACTTGTTGTCTGAATGACGTCGGACTTGGATGATTTTACCCAGTTTCAGTTTGACCCCGCGAACCCTCCCTCCTTTCCCTCATTCTCTCCTTTCTCTTCTCTCTCCTCTCTTCCCTCCGAACCTCTGGCGATCCATTTCCCTCTCTCCTTCCTTTCCTCTCCCTATTCCTTCTCTCCCTCCACTCCATTAACCTCCCAACTTCCTCCACTAGCACCACCACCACTTCCTCCGTGGCTCATTTCTCTCCGGACGGCGGCCGACGTCCCGGTGGAGTAACGGCATCCACGGCTGTGGCGTGTGGCGAGGCGAGTCAGCGGCTTGGAGCTCGGAGGAGTTCGAGTAACCGGTAGGGTGACGATCATCGTGTTGTTTTGTTTAAAACCATGTTTTTCCCGCTTTGGAGTATGTTTAGGGGATTTATGGGGTGAAAATACTAATTGCATGTAATGAGGAATTTTGGGTTTTTAATGGGTACTTAGTTTCTCCTCCTCCCACTCTATTTTTATGGTGTTTTGTGCGAGTTTGGGGAAGAGATCCCACCCTGTGAATTGGGGGAAGGCGGTGGGAGAACCTGTCTGTGCGGGTTAAATGGTGTCGGGGGACAGCGACGCCTTTTAAAAAGGCGGCTTCTACCCACGACGTGATTTAGCCCAGATAACAAACTTTGTCTATGGACTGATTAGCGTCCAGGGATAGTGACGCCATTCAAACAGCGACCACCGTGCACGACGCGTTTTAGTTCAGATCACCCCAAGGCCTATTTCTGTTTCTGTCCTTATCAGGCGACTAGGGACAGCGACGCCTTTTAAACGGCGACCGGTTTGAACGACGTGTTTTAGGCCATCTTCCGAGGCCAGATTTCACATGAACCAGTTTAGGAGTCTTGAATGACGTCGGCCTTGCACGACGCGATTCAAGATATAATCTCATTAATTCTTGCAATTAACATGTGTTTACATTGATAGATACTTTGGTTAATTGTATATTTGAGATCATACTTGAGGACGATGATTTCTACGTAATCGGATCGCACCGTGTTGTGTTTTGTGCGATCGTGGACCTAGAGTGACAGTTGTTAGCGTTTAGGCATCCTGTGTCGGTGTGGGAGTGACACGGCGCCGATGTGGGAGTGGTGGGGTGACGCCTAGAGAGAGGGTCACCTGGTGTACCCCGGGGTATAGCTAGTACCGGTGTGGGAGTGGTACATTCGGAGTGTCACTCGTGTTGGAGGAAGCTGAACCACCTTGAGTAAGGTCAGGCTGGAGTAGCCAGTGTGCTATCCGAGGGGTTGCTGTTTGGTCTCAGCGGGTGGGTGTTTTCCGCGTTCGGCCGTGTGACTTGTGTGTTTAGCCGAGACGCTAGTTGTGGACTCCGTGGTTATGTGGTTTCAGAATCGTGCATGTTACTATTATAAACGCCTGTGTTTTATATCGAAATCTAGGAATTGTGTTACTGCTTTATTTAGTTAAATTACCTATATTTGTGTATTGCACTTGTAGGTGTGTGAGTGGGTGGTGGGGATCGAAGGATCCCTACTGAGTCTTTTTCGATGAGACTTACCCCCTGTGGTTTTCAGGTGAGGGTTCCAGGCAGGCGTAGCGAGGAGAGTGTTGCCTTAGGTTGTGCGTCAGTAGTCGCCGTACTGGGGTATGTCCCGATGTAGTTGTTATTTTCTTTTCTGGCCTGTACGCTTAATTATTTCTTTTCTGCTGGAGTATGTAATTAATTGCTGAGTCAAGTCGAATTGTAATAATTTTTAATTTCTGCACTTCCTTTACAATTCGATGTGATGTGGATGTTTAGCTTAGTTTATCATTTATTTTCCAGACTTATCGAGATCCTGGTTTGGCTCCAAATTTAATGATTCAGTACCCATTTAGTAATCGGATCACCGATTATAGGGTGGCGGGTTGTTACAGTTGGTATCAGAGCATTCGGTCTGGCAAATAGATGAGTAACTAGGTTAAATATTGTCATTTCGGCAAATAATTACATTATCCCGTACAGGCATGACGATAGTATAGGTTTTGGGATTCTAATTAAAACTTTTCGATTTTTGTGATTATAGGCGATTAGATGGCTCCTAGGAAGAGGGTGCCAGTTATTAGGGAGCGGGGAGATGTCCCTAGTGGATATGAGGCCGGTAGGCCGAATATGGAGCGTTTCATGGAGGCTATGATGGATACAATGGATAGATACCAGACTCGAGACCCTAGTAAGAGTTCTAGTACTCGGGGAGGGCCTTCAGCTGCTCTGGAGAGATTCTTGAACCTGAAGCCGCCTCATTTTACCGGTCGTCCCGACCCTGATGAGGCCGTTCATTGGTTGAGGGAGTTGGAGAAGACTTTTGATACCATGGTTTGTGCGACAGTTGAGAGGACTCCGTTGGCTACCTTCATGTTGAAGGATGATGCCTACGACTGGTGGACCACTTTGAAGTGTTTGTCATATGCGGATAGGAATCTCAGGGAGATTCCATGGGAGACATTTGTGAAGGAATTCAATGCACAATACTTTCCTAGACATGTCCAGAAGGCCAAGGAGAGGGAATTTATGGAGTTGACCCAATGAAGCATGACAATACTTGAGTACCAGATGAAGTTTGTTTCGTTTGGGAGGTTTGTGCCTTTTATTTCAGGAGACGAGGAGCGTCGGACTGAGAGGTTTGTGGATGGACTAAGGTCCAATTTGAGGAGTTTTGTGGCGTCCCACTGTTGTACGGACTTGGCATCGGCGGTTAGGTGTCTCGCGGCAGTAGAGGCACAGCATGATCAGTCAGCTCGGGAGAGGGGACTGGCTACTCAGGGGCCAGCTTATGGCAAGGGAAAGACAGCAGCAGCAGCAGCAGCAGTTCCTTCGTCCGGATCAGGATTGTCTTCACTCGGCTTAAGATTCAGGAGGTTCTTTCGAGGTGGTGGCGGTAGCAGTAGCAGCAGTGGTAGTAGCAAACCCAGATAGAGCCAGCAGAGTCAATCGGTATCCAATGCTCAGCAGGAGGCAGCTCAGAGGCTTCCGGTAGCTTGTCGACATTGTGATGGTACTCACGGTGGGACTCAGTATCCTGCATTTTCTGGGAGATGTTACACTTGTGGCCAGCAGAGCCACTTGGCGAGGTATTACCCACAAGGGCATTGTCAGGGGCAGGGACCAGGTGATCAGAAGAAGCCGAAGACCCAGGGGAGAGTTCTAGCTATCGCTAGGAAGGAGGCTCGTGCGTCCAACTTGGTGGAAGGTACACTTTCTGTCCTTGGGAACTCTGCGCATGTGTTGATTGATTCGGGTGCTTCGCATTCTTTTATTTATGAGTAGTTCGTAGATATTCTTTCTGCACCCGTTGATGAGATATCTGATGGACTGATGGTAGAGGTTCCTTCTGGGGATTTCATGTTGTCTTATAACTGTTTGAGTGAGGTTCCCTTGACCATTGAGGGTCATAAGTTACCTGCCCAGTTAGTTGTGCTTGCCAGTCGCGACTTTGATGTCATCTTGGGCATAGACTGGTTGGAGGCTTATTATGCCGAGATGGACTGCCATAGGAAGAGGGTGCGTTTCTCTATTCCGGACATCCCGACCTTCTACTTCCAAGGTATTAGGCTCTCTTCTCATGGTATTCTTATTTCTACCTTTAAGGCCCAGAGATTGCTTGTTGGTGGCTGTGAGGCTTTCCTTGTCTCTGTTGTTTTAACTGGTGTTAGTAGTAGATCCAATCCTTAAGAGGTGCATGTAGTTTGTGACTTTTTTGATGTATTTCTTGAGGAGTTGCCTGGCCTCCCTCCTCAGCGGGAGGTCGAGTTCACTATTGAGCTTGCACCAGGTACGACACCCTTGTCTAAGGCCCCGTATCGGATGGCTCCGGCCGAACTCGCTGAGTTGAAAGCGCAGTTGTAGGAACTACTGGATAAGGATTTTATCCGTCCCAGTACTTCTCCGTGAGGTGCTCAAGTTCTGTTTGTTAGGAAGAAGGATGGTTCATTGAGGCTGTGCATTGATTATAGACAACTGAACCAAGTAACAATAAAGAACAAGTATCCACTTCCGAGGATCGATGATTTGATGGATCAGTTGCAGTCTGCGAAGGTGTTTTCGAAGATTGATTTGAGGTCAGGGTATTATCAGATGAGGATTTGTGAGGCACATGTGAGTAAGACGACTTTTAGGACTCGGTATGGACATTATAAGTTTTTGGTTATGCCTTTTGGCTTGACCAATGCTCCGGCGACTTTTATGGATTTGATGAACCGGGTCTTCTGGGCCTACCTAGATTAGTTTGTGGTGGTATTTGTAGATGATATTTTGGTATATTCTTCTTCAAAGGAAGAGCATGCCACTCATCTTCAGGTGGTGTTACAAGTTTTGAATCTGCCAAATTTTGTGATGAGTGCCTTGCCCATGCAATAGGCACAAACACAATTTGCTTGGGGTCCCCTCTATGGCTATTGTGCTTTACTTGCAACTATCTTGGTGACACAACACTTGGTGAACTCAGCCAGCTTCAGTCTTCTTATAAGACAACTAGGGTCACTGCCATCGGCTCTTGTGCCCAAACTTTCAGCTAACACGGCCACAACAAGTAGAAGTGAACACCTTCTGGCACTGTTTCACTCAGCAGTCTTTTGCCCTTGGCTTCTTGACGCGCTGCGAGCTTCATGAGCATGTCGACATTGCGGCTTACTAAACACACTGACCTTTGCACGATGCCAACTTTTTGGTTCCACTACCGACCATCTTCAAGCCCATGTCTTCTGCCGACCCATGCGGCTATGGGGAAGGAACATCGCGCAACAACTTGTTGTCCTTAGGTTCAACTTTTCCCAGGTTTCAGCCCACAAATGCCCTTAGGGTTTGAGCATTGCGACAGTGCTTGCTCATATAAACTTGACCAAGCACACTGCATGCGCCAAATGGGACATAAAGGGAACTGCACTTTTGGCTAACTTTAGCAATTCTGCACTCCAAGTTCAGCATCTTCGAACACACTGGTTGCCCCTCGACATATCTTGGGAGGTTACACATCCATCGACAAGGTCGAGGTGGTCAGATCCTTTACCAAATGGCCATATATGCATCCCCTGAGTGCCTATTCATCTTGCAAGCTTCAATGAACAAGTCCCTCTGATTGTTGATCCGATCATGCTTCACATGCTGAACAAGGACTCGCTATGTCCAAGTCGGTCTTTAACACGGACAGTACCGGTTCAGCCATCACCAACCATACTGACACACTCCACTCTACTCGTACGAACACCAGGTGAGAGTGCTCTGATACTACTTGTTACGGCATAACTTAGAAAAGCCCAAGTTACTGGCAACACCGTGCGGGCCTCGGTGGCGGAAGCACACACCGAGACCAGCCTATAAATTTTTGCCTCATATCATAATTATGCAACGTCCAAGTGTTCAGCCTGAAGGCTTCGCAGAAATCTTTCCAGGGAAGTTCGCCATTGTGCATACGCCTTATGGTCATCACTTAGGCCCAGTCGGCATCTGCGCCCATACACATTGCCCCCGGTGCCCATGCCCTATGACCAAGATCTCCGCACTTGTCATCGGCTCCGCGCTCATACACTTTGCCTAGGCGCTCGCGTGTTGGTCGAGCGGACCTTCGCTCGGGGCCTGTCGACTCTACTCACTGCACCTCATCTAGGCACCCTCGTTCGGTCGGGTGGGCCTTCGCTTGGGCCTGTTGGCTGCGCGCATAGTGCCTCACCTAGGCACCCCGCTACGGCCATGCGGACTTGTGCTCGGGATCTGCCGATTCCGCGCCTCGCGCCTTCACCTAGGTACCCTCGCTACCGTAATACACCTTCGCTTGGGGCCTACCGGCTACGCGCATCACGCCTTCGCCTAGACTCCCTCGCTTAGGTCCATCCCAGGTTAACCGGCCCTTGGCCTTCTCGCTTTGCAGGAGGGTGAACGGCATATCTAGGATCCGCCCAATTGGTTACACTTAAAGGCTTTCAACTTAGCTAACACTTACCGTTAAACATTGCCGCCTCAGTTGGATTACGTCGGAGCATCATGCCACCATTGCCGCCCTTTACGTGTGAACTTGCATGTCGAGTCCTTCGCCTTTGCACGGATCCTGTTTCAACGGTTGCACTGGAATTCACGGCCTCTGCCGCCTTACAGGACTTAGCTCTGCACGAACATGTCTCCCTCGATGCATAGCTTACTGTTGGGATTTCTCGGGTTTCTCCGGATCGCTCATGCAGCGGAAAATAAAATATTAAAACAGTGATCCGTTCCCGTTTCGAAAATAAAAAATTGATTATCGGATAATCTAAGTTCTCACCGTGTGCGGATTCTAATCTGCAACCGTTCGGTTCCGTCGGTGCGACACCGCAAGCCGCGCAAGCGCCCGGCCTCTAGCGAAGTCCACGCGATCCTACTCGCGACGGATATCCTCACGTTCCACGTTCTTCACAGCCCACGAAACCTCCGCCGGTCGCCGCAACGATGGCCGCAACGCGCGGACGATTTCCCGTCGAACGGGATTCGGAGAAGCGGCGGAGCATATCTGGATCTGTCTGGACGCCAGAGAAACAGAGGAGGGGCGGCTAGGGTTAGCAGTAGCTTGGCCTGCTCAGCCCGTTCGCTATGTTTTATACTAACCGCACAGTTTTTCATAAAAACCCCCGGTTTGTATAAAACCCACTTATTTATCCATCGCCTTGAGAATCATTTGCGTGTGACCCTCTAGGCCAAAGTACCAGTCCAGTTAATGGCCCAACAAGCCCAGTGACTCCTCACTGGCTTTATTAATCAATTAATAACCCTTTATTAATTAATTAATCAATCGAATTGATGTCGCACATCGAATTCGACCGAGCCTCCGATCACGTTGGGTGCCAAGCAACACCCCGTGAACCCGGAAGGTATTGGGGTTAAGTAACCTACTATTGGAACCTTTCCACCTACAGTTACCGCGTGGATTTAATCCTTCATTCGTACAATGCTCTCGAGTCAACTCAGGGTATGGCGAGCTGTCAAACCCTAACCGGTCGACTCACTTGGATTCGATGCTGCTGATGAATATCGGAAAACTCCTTTCCCGATATTATCGTTCGCCCTGGCCAGGGAATTCCGCGCATCCTTCCTAGAGCATTCTCTCTCTAAGTACCGAGAGCAAATGATTCCTTATTGACACACAATTCCCTTCGACGGTATTCCGCTGTACCCAATCCTTGGAGTTTTAGAATCCCGTGGCTAGAGATTCGTAAACCAAGGTCAAAGCACAGAAGTCCACCGGCAAGGTGTCCTTGGTGTCTCAGGTCCGAGGACCATCCACGCAACTGCGACAATAGAATCAAGCTGGTTGACAGTGAGGTACAAAATGATACCATTATCCTTTAAGAATTGTGTGAAATTGGTACTCAAGTATTCTCCTCCTCGATTTGATCGAAGAGCTTTAATACTATTTCTTAACTGCTTCTCTACCTCATTCTTGAACTCTTTGAACTTCTCAAATGCTTCCGACTTGTACTTCATTAAGTACACATAGCCGAATCTTGAGAAGTCATCAGTGAACGTGATGAAGTATGAGTAGCCACCTTTGGCTTGGGTGGACATAGGACCACATACATCCGAATGTATTTGTTCCAGAATGTCCTTGGCATGTTCTCCATGTCTAGTAAATGGAGATTTTGCCATCTTTCTTATAAGGCAGGATTCACATGTTGCAAACGATTCATAATCAAATGTTGTTAAGTAACCATGCTTGTGCAACTTTTGCAACCTGCTTTCGCCAATGTGCCCAAGTCTACAATGCCACGTATAGGCTTGGTTCACACAATTCTTGCTCTTCTTAAGAGCATTATCAATTTGAAGATTGTAATAAGTAACATGTAAGAGATATAGACCGTTGACCAAAGATGCCGAAGCTATTGATTTATTACCATAATAAATCGAACAACTTCTATTTTCAATAGTCAACCTATATCCTATCTTGTCCAAACAAGACACTGATATGATGTTCTTTATTATGTTAGGAACATAATAACAATCTTATAAAAGTAAGGTGTCTCCTGATGGAAGCTTGAGGTTTGCTGTCCCAACAGCAATCGCCGCAACTTTTGCGCCGTTTCCTAGCCTCAATTCCACCTCACCTTGTTTCAACTTGCGCTTACTTGTCAGCATCTGCACATGATGGCAGATATGAGAAGCACATCCGGTATCTAATACCCAAGATGTGGAATCTCTAACTGACAAGTTGATATCTATCATATAGATATCTGAAGCTTCAGAAAACTTCACTCTTCCATGAGCTTTATCGTTAAGGAACTCCTTACAGTTCTACTTCCAGTGACCATACTGCTTATAGTAGAAGCAGTCACCCTTTACTACTCTTTTGTCTTTGTCCTTCGATCTTTTATCATTAGCTATCATCTCTGCTTCATGGGCATCTAATGCCGATTCAGCAGGAGGATCAACTCCAGGGACAAAGTTATTGTGCTCAAATCTGAAGACATTCATTAGATTTATGTACCAATCCGAGTAGATCAGGTAAGTCAAAAGGGCATCAAGTATGCCACGGAGTGGGTTATTCGACGACAGAATTCCCTACATGAGATAAGTAAAATCTATTTAGCAGATGTTCAATTATTGAAATTTAAAACAAGACATGGTCTTTTGTTCAAGTTTGACTCCCACTAATTTTCGACGGACTGTATAACCCTCAGTTATACAGAACGGGAGACGCCAACAGTCTCTTAGTGGGGATCAGAATCTCAATGACTTGCACTACAGCCTTGTGGATAGCACAACAAACTGTAATACAATCATAGAGCACCCAACTCATAGGACTTGCAACTCCTTGCAATATATGATCATAGCTTCGGTCCCCAGAGATTTAATGGCCTTGTGGATAGCACAACAAACCATTAATTCTGGTCAAAGCTAACCATCGTTACGCGACGAGTATAGATTCGCATGCAGCCCTTGTGGATAACACAACAAAGCTACATGGTTCCTCTACCCTGATCATATAGGTATCTAATGCCATAGCCACAGTTTCTCCTCCCAATTAAGCAGGCCTTGTGGATAGCACAACAAACCTGCCTAAAGTGATTCGAATCCTATGACTATAACGATGGTGGACCACGCGATAAGTTCTTAACTACTCACGTTACGGCTTAGAGTTTATCTGAGGGTATTTAGATAACTTTTATCTTGGTCTCTCCTAGGTGATAGTATATAAATATATCGTATATATTTAGTAAATACTATACATGCTTTGATTCATAATCAAAAGAAAACAATGCATCTCATACATGTCATTAGTGTGGTCATGGATAACACAGTGGGTTTGAATGGAGCCAACAGTCAAACGCACACACAATCTAACACAACAATTATATTAGATAACCTGCAAACACATAGGCAAGAGATCTCCATCTTTTCGCCTTCCTGGTTGCAGATATGGATCGTCCTCGCTCCTTCCTCGGTTGCCACGATCAGATTACATTAACTCTAGAATCATATGTAATTAGAAGAGAGCCTTATGGCGAGTACAAGAGAGAGGGAGGTAGAAGTACATCGGAGAATGAGAGAGGGAGAGATACGCAGATCTCTATTTATTAATAATTAATAAACATCCATCATTCATCCACAATCCACACAAACACATCATTCATCTCATGAACAATTAAATAAGTGCATATCTATGACCACGGTGTGTTTTAAACATCCCACACATGATTCAGCGCATCACATGGCTAAAATAAAAGAGTTTTCAAAAATAGATAACTTTAGCTTTCAAAAAGTTGGGATCCAATCAAAATTAGTATTTGAATTTCGAAAACTCATTTTATTAACTTAACATGCAGTTAAATCAAAATTTAAAAACATTAAACATACATCACATGCGCACACACTCCAAATTAATAATTTCAGATTATTCCATGCAAATTTGAACAATTCTAATAATCTAACATTTAGATTAAACCCCATTAATAATCTAACAATTAGACTATTAAAGATTAATCTAACTCTTAGATTAATCCAACAAAGTTAATTAATAATTTAACACTTAAATTAATAATCAACCAAATTAATTATTAACTGCTAATCTAATACTTAGATTAGCCAATTAATGTTAATTATTAGTTTAACTCTTAAACCAATAATTAACACTAACTAATTAATAATTAATTAATTTAACTCTTAGATTAGATAGTTATAGTTATCATTAATTTAACTATTAAATTAATGACTAACAGTAATTAATCAAGGACTACTAATTTAACATTTAAATTAGTCATGTAAGTTAATTATTAATTTAACAATTAAATTAATAACTAACTCAAATATTAATTAACAATTAGTTGAAATAATAATTAATAATCTAAATATTAGATTAATAATTATTAATTACTAATTTGACTATTAAATTAGTATTATTAATATTAATCATTAGTTTAACTATTAAACTAACAATTAACATTAATTAATTAACAACTAAATGTTAATCAAAATTAATCCCAAAAATCATTTAATAACCCAATTAAATAAAATTGAATAAACAAATTAAATTTCAAAACTATTTTGAATTTTAAAATTTTATTCAAATTTTATTTGTAAGTTAAATGGGCTTATAGGGATTTATTTTGGATAATAGGGAGGAATTAACAAAGGTTCAAATGGCTTGAGCCACTGGCACGGGCTGGTCCGAACCAGGGTTGCACCCTGGTTCGTGTCCTAGCCTAGCCCGCCAGGCCAGCAGGCTGGCCCGGTCCAGCTGGTTAGACTGGCTCGGGACTGGCCGGTCCACTGCTATCTTCCTCCCATGCGCAGAAACCCTAATTCGCAATAGAGTTGCAAGCCGGCAGCGGGAAGGGGGTGCAGGGCCGCCCGGACGCCGGTGCCGGGCCCCGCCGGTCCTGCCGGCGTCGCCCACGGCGACATCGCCGGCGCCGGTGCCGGCTGGCCCTCCGGCGGTGCCAAAACAAGCTGCCCAAGCCCTTATTAAAAACCTGGTTTTTCTGGTTTTAATGGTTCCAAAACCGAATTTGGGGATTGATTTAGCAGCCCTCTAAGGGCACCCTTGCGCCGAAAATCATACTCGGTGGACAGAGGTGACTATCACCTTGAGATCCTGAGATTTGGCCCTCCATCCTAACGCTTGGGAAGCCCGCACGAAGTCGCCGAAAAGGGTCGTTTCATCATCTCATGAAGAACTCCGAAAACCCCAAAATTAATTTCGAAAATTGCAGAATATTAATAAAATTAACCGTGTTGATCACATGAACACAGATCCAACAATTAATCGAAGTTAAAGCATGGAATAACTCATGAAAAAATTAATTTAGGAGATCGAAACGGGACGAGAAACAGTGGAACCTGGCTCTGATACAACTGTCGGGATTTCTCGGGTTTCTCCGGATCGCTCACGCAGCAGAAAATAAAATATTAAAACAACGATCCGTTCCCGTTTCGAAAATAAAAAATCGATTATCGGATAATCGAAGTTCTCACCGTGTGCGGATTCGAATTCGCAACCGTTCGGTTCCGTCGGTGCGACACCGCAAGCTGCGCAAGCTCCCGGCCTCTAGCGAAGTCCACACGATCCTCCTCGCGACGGATATCCTCACGTTCCTCGTTCTTCGCAGCCCACGAAACCTCCGCCGGTCGCCGCAACGCGTGGACGATTTCTTGTCGAACGGGATTCGGAGAAGCGGCGGAGCAGATCTGGATCTGTCTAGACGCCAGAGAAACAGAGGAGGGGCGGCTATGGTTAGCAACAGCTTGGCCTGCTCAGCCCGTTTCCTATGTTTTATACTAACCGCGCGGTTTTTCATAAAAACCCCCGGTTTGTATAAAACTCACTTATTTATCCATCGCCTTGAGAATCATTTGCGTGTGACCCTCTAAGCCCAAGTACCAGTCTAGTTAATGGCCCAACAAGCCTAGTGACTCCTCATTGACTTTATTAATCAATTAATAACCCTTTATTAATTAATTAATCAATCGAATTGATGTCGTACATCGAATTCGACCGAGCTTCCGATCACATTGGGTGCCAAGCAACACCGTGTGAACCCGGAAGGTATTGGGGTTAAGTAACCCACTCTTGGAACCTTTCCGCCGACAGTTACCGTATGGATATAATCCTTCATTCGTACAATGCTCTCGAGTCAACTCAGGGTATGGCGAGCTGTCAAACCCTAACCGGTCGACTCACTTGGATTGGATGCCGCTGATGAATATCGGACAACTCCTTTCCCGATATTATCGTCCGCCCTTGCCAGCGACTTCCGCGCATCCTTCCTAGAGCATTCTCTCTCTAAGTACCGAGAGCGAATGATTCCTTATTGACACACAATTCCCTTCGACGGTATTCCGCTATACCCAATCCTTGGCGTTTTAGAATCCCGTGGCTAGATATTCGTAAACCAAGGTCAAAGCACAGAAGTCCACCGACAAGGTGTCCTTGGTGTCTCAGGTCCGAGGACCATCCACGCAACTGCGACAATAGAATCAAGCTGGTTGACAATGAGGTACAATACCATCCAACGATTCAGTCGGATCAGTTCAGTGAACTCATTCTCCAATGAGCACCTACAGGTTCGCCATAGTGTCTCCGCACAAGTGACTTATGAGATCAGTAACCCTCATCATATGAGCAGGAGTAATCTGTACTAGCCTAATCGGATATCCGATGTCCTTCTCGGATATCCTCCGACTAGGAACGATTAAGAATATGTGTGTTTAAGTGATCAGTCTCATTAGTATGATCTCATCATAATCTGATCACTATAGCACATATTCACGGACTTCATTATGAAACGATAATTAATGCGATTTACACATAATGAATATTATGTCATTATATTAATAAATGAACGAGATTTACATAGTAAGATTGGCTTGTAGGCCACCTAAACCTAACAATCGCCCACTTGGACTAAAGCCAATCACCTTTATACAATAAGTCTATAGACTCTAGGTGACGCTGAAACACAATTTGAGCCAACGGCTTTGTCAGTGGATCTGCTACATTGTCGACGGATGGAACTCCTTCCACTACTACATCTCCTCTGCATAAGATGAATCGATTTCTGATGAGACCACGGCTCTTTCACTTGTGCAATAGTCCCATTGTTGTCGCACAACAGCGGAACATGATCAAGGATACAGGGAACTATGTCAAGGTCGGTGATGAACTTCTTCAACCACACTACTTCCTTGAAAGCTTCAGCTGCAGTGATGTGCTCAGCTTTAGTCGTCGAATCTGCAGTGGTTACTTGCTTGGAACTCTTCCAGCACACTGCGCCTCCGTTCAAAGTAAACACGAATCCAGATGTACACTTGCTATCATCTGGATTTGACTGGAAACTCGAGTCAGTGTAGCCTCGCAGTTTCAAGTCACCTCCTCTTTGTTAATTAACTGAAAGACGTCTTCCTTACACGACGACATTTAGGTTTCCTAAGTATTTCTGTTTCTTCTTCCCGAGTTTATCTTTATCTTAATTAAGCTAAAAGACGTCTCCCTTGGGCGACACGTTTTAGTTAATTACAGATAATAATGAATTAGCTGTGTTTATCTGTTTCTTGGTTGAATTGGCTCCAAATTCTTTCATGGTAATCCATAAGTGGCCATGGATGCGCGTGAGAGCCTTGAACTCAACTCTATATAAACCCAAGTCCTTGGTCATTAAAGAGTTAGTGAAAGTTAGTGGAAAAAGGCTAAAGAAGGATTGAAGCGCTTTGTGAAGAATTCCAGGAGCATTCAAAGGAGAGCAAGCTTCATCCTCTTCATCCCTTCTTCATTCTTTCAGTCAATTCAAGACTTAGTGAAAGTTAATAGTGAAATTTAGTGGAAAAAGGCTAAAGAAGGATTGAAGCGTTGTGTGAAGAATTCCAGGAGCATTCAAAGGAGAGCAAACTTTATCCTCTTCATCCCTTCTTCATTCTTTCAGTTATTCAAGACCAAGGCTTCCAGGAGCCATTCAACTTCATTCTTTCTTTCCCTTATTTTTATCATCATTAGTATCATAAATTCATTTAGTAATCATCACTTCATGCTATTCACACACTTACAACATTCATAATTTCCAATCCACATGCTAAGGGATTTTTAAAAGACTACAAAACAAGTGAGTGATTCTGTTCAGTTGCATGATTAAAATTCTAATTAGAATAGATTCTACACTCTATTAGTTCTTATTAGTTCCCTTTCTCTTTCTTTATTTCTTTGTAAGGTACAATCATCAAGATCAAGAAGATCAAGTGGAGATTATCATACAAGGAAGAACTGGAGTAGAAAGGAAGATCCCCAAATTCATCAAATCAAAGTAAGAACAGAAGCACTAGAAGGACTCTTTTTCTTCAGTCGGCTGAAGAGAAGGAATCAAGAATCCAACAATTTTCCAACTTCAAAACAGGTAAGCGATCATCATTTATCTTTTGAAGCTTTTTAGTCAAAAACTTTCTGGCGATCACACTTAATTTTTAATAGATTTCATTGTCATATAATCAACATGAAATTCATGATTTCACACATCACAATTTGAGCACTTACAACTTTTTGGCGATCACGGTAGGATAGGTCTCGCCGTCTTTTAAACTCTTTTCTTCTTGTTTTTATCAATCGGGCACCCACGGTGTACCACCTGTGTCCCTCGAGCACGTTCTCACCGATAGGTGAGTTTTTAGTTTAATTGTTATTCCCACGTACACCACGTGCACACCCTTGCGGCAAGAGTTTGTCCTCCCGTTGTTTGTTTAAAAGTTGTGATTGTGTTGGAAAGAATGTGTGATTGATTGAGTTTTGTTTTGTTTGAATGATAGATCATCATGTTGAAAATTAAAATTCGCATGCGCTGATCATTTACTGCTTTATCCTGATAAGTTGAGAGGGAATTGATCTAAAAATTCCTTCTTATTTGTTGTTTCTGTACCTTAAAAAGCGTATTGGAACAACGACGCGCTTTATAAATGCGTCGCCTTCCCACGACGCCATTTAAGCTGATATTCTTGCTCTCTACTACCTGAGGTACTGCGGATAAAATAAAGTTCTGTTGTGAATAGCATCGGGTTACAGCGACGTGATTCAACCAAAATTTTGTTTTGTTCGTCAGTCCCTAGATCTTTGATTTGATTGCTATCTACCCATTATGTATTAAGCATTATAGGCCATCCCGGCCACAGGTCATACGCACTGGGGCTAACCCCTCCCTCTCATAAGAACACATTTCTTGACGTCTTCACCTCTCTCTGATTGGGTCAGTCCCTCGATCAGACTAGAGTGGTTGATGTTAAAGACCTCTGTACGTCCCCAAAATCAATGTATTCGTCCTTGTTCATCAGGTTGGTTGTACTAATTAAAGTCTTGGTTATATTTTCATATCGTTGTGAGAAAGTGCCTTAGAATATAACGGTGGAAACCAAATTAAAACTAGGATCCTACATGTTGAGTGAATTTGTAGTTAAAAGAATCCAAATAATCCAACAAGGAATCATAAATCAACGGTAAACATCCACTTGTTTGTCTAATCCTTGCACAACTTGTCTGAATTATTTGCCAAAAATCTAATACCATGTTGCTTCGATCAGGTAGAGATTTGAGCATGGCTTCAGGTGCTTTGGTTAACTACGAGGGAGATGCTAATGCCCCTCATGAATCTGATTATCATTTCGAGAACGCGGGAGATGCTAATGCCCCCCGTGATCCCCATTCCTACTTATCTGAGCATGAGGGAAACCCCTATATCCCTCCTCCTTTCATTCACGATCAATACAATTCTGGCGTTGATCTTCCTTCGCATGTGCATGCGATGTCCAATCCTATCTTCGAGGTAGCCATAGACCCAAATGAACCCTCATGCACCAATCCCTCCGATCTAGTTACCGCCCTGGGGGTTTTGGCCTCCCATCTGGATCATCAACAGCTCGAAGCAATCCAATCCATCCTGAAGGGAAAGATGCCCTTACGTTCTGCTGAACCGAATTCCACAGTTCCTGTAACGACCTACCACCCTATAATCGGGGATCCAATTACTAAATGGGTACCAAATCATTAAATTTGGAGCCAAACCAGGATCTCGATAAGTCTGAAAAATAAATGATAAACTAAGCTAAACATTCACATCACATTGAATTGTAAAGGAAGTGTAGGATTTAAAATTTATTACAATTCGACTTGACTCAACAAATAATTACATATTCCAACTGAAAAAAAAAATTAAACGTACAGGCCTGGAAGGAAAATAACAACTACATCGGGGCATACTCCGGGACAGTGGCTGCTGGTGCGCAGCTTGAGACAACACTCTCCTCGCTATGCCCGCCTAGAACCCTCACCTGAAAACCGTAGGGGGTGAGCCTCATCGAAATGGACTCAGTAGGGATCCTTCGATCCCCACCACCCACTCACGCACCCACAAGTGCAACAACACAAATATAGACAATTTAAATAAATAAAGCAATAAACACAACTCCCAATTTTCGATATAAAACGCATGCATTCATAAATGTAACATGCACAACTCTGAAACCACTCTATCACGGAGTCTACAACCAGCGTCTCGGCTAAACACACAAACCACACGGCCGAACGCGGAAAACACCGACCGTTGAGACCAAACAACAACCCCTCAGATAGCGTGTTGGCTACTTCGGCCTGACCCGCTCTAGGTGGTTCTACTTCCTCCAGCACGAGTGACACTCCGAATGTACCACTCTCACACCGGTACTAGCTATACCCTGGGGTACACCAGGTGACCCTCTCTCTAGGCGTCACCTTACCACTCCCACATCGGCGCCGTGTCACTCCTACATCGACACATGGTGCCTAAGCGCTAATAACTGTCACTCTAGGTCCACGATCGCACAAAACACAACTCGGTGCGATCCGAACATGTAGAAATCCTCGTCCTCGAGTGCGTTTTCACGTATGCAATTAACCAAACTATCTAACAATGTAAACACATGTTAATTGCATAGATTAGTGAGATTCTGTCTTGAATCGCGTCGCCCATGGTCGACGTCATCCATGACCCCTAAACTGGTTCATATGAAAACTGGCCTCGGAAGGTGGCCTAAATCGCGTCGTTCAAAGGAGTCGCCATTTAAATGACGTCGTTGTCCCTGGACGGTATTCAAGACAGAGACATAATCCCTTATCTGGGCTAAATCACGTCTTAGGTGGAAGCTGCCTTTTAAATGGCGTCGCTGTTCCCAGACGTTATTTAACACTCGCAGACAGGTTCCCCTCCGACCTCCCCCGAGTTACAAAACGGGATTTCTCCCCCAAATCGCACAAAAACGTACTAAAATAGGGAAGGAGGAGGAGAATCCAAATACCCGTTAAAAGCCCACCATTCCTCATTTTGGAAAGTTGGCATTTTCACCCCAAAAATCTCCTAAACATGCTCCAAAGTAGGAAAAACATGGTTTTAATCACAAATCACAACGGAGATCGTCACCTTACCGGTTACTTGAACTTCTCCTAGCTCTTAGCTGCCGAACCGCCACGCTACGGTCCACCGCTGGTACTGCCGTAGACGCTGTTACTCCACCAGGACGTCGGCCACCGTCCGGAGAGCAATACGCTGCGGAGGAAATGGTAGTGGTAGTGGTAGAAGTTAGGGGGAGTTGATGGAGTGGAGGGAGAGGAGGAAAGGGGAGAGGAAAGGAAGGAGAAGGGGAAGGGGGAGTCGGAGGTTCGGAGAGAAGGAGGAGGAGAGAGAAAGAAGTGGTGAGAATGAGGGAAAGGAGGGAGGGTTCGCGGGGTTAAACCGAAACTAGCTAAAACGCGTCGTCCAAGACCGACGCCAATAAGACGACACGTCAGGGTCGTATACTAACAGATCTCTGAATGGCGTCGACCATCAAAGACGTCATTCAGACGATAAGACCGGGGACGCACTCTCGCGGCCCAAAACCGGCCCAACCTAAAACGCTTCCACCTTACCGGACAGCATTTGAACCGCGTCGAGCTTGCTCGACGTGAAAAGGAACCTATGTCTCAGCCCCACAAGGGCTCAAACTAAGGGATCCGACCCCGAAACTGACCTGATAACCGGATCCGGAACCTTAATCCTTACAGTTCCCCATGTTATTCCTCAACCTCCTCCCCACCATACTTCCTCTATTCATCAAGCCATGGAAGGCCTTCATGTTTCAACCTCTCGGCCATCTAGACCGTAATTGTTCTCTTCAAGGCAACCGGCCAGACCGCCAATGCCGACTTACCAAAACGCCCTCGGGCATGGCGGAAGCGCTACCGGACCACAACCTTATTATCCACCTTCCCCCGCTTATTGCAAACAACAGGCTTATCATGTACCACCACCACCTCCTCCCCAAGTTGATCCGGCAACTCAAGCCCTGCTCGCAAAGATGGAACGCATGGGTGAACAGTTCAGCAATTTCCAGAAGATGATGGGAGTCAAGGTTGCGCCTCAAATCAATCTTCCAAGTCTGCCTGTGTTTTATGCCACCCTCAGAAATGCTAGTGTATAGGAAATACAATGGTACTGGTAACACCTTTACCCACCTGAAGGAGTTCATGTACGAATCTTCCTTCTAACAGAAAGACAAGAGGTCGTTGGCATTCCTGTTCAGAAGATCATTAGAGGGACCAGCCCTCGAGTGGTTCTTCTTGTTAGAACCATATGAGGTGGAGGATTATGGTATCGTATCAAGGAAATTCATTCAACGATACCAGGACAGAGTTGTACCGTCTCTGTCCATAACTGATCTGGTTGCTGAGAAAATGAAGTCCGATGAGGACTTCATCGCATTCGCCTATAGATGGAGGAGTATGGCAGAGAAAATTAAGGATCATCTATCCGAATCCGAACAGGTCAAAATGATGATCTCTAATGCCACCCCCCAGTACAAGCTGGTCCTTACATTTAACAAGCTGACCAGCATGGCGGAACTCTATGAGAGGGCACATTACTGCCAGAACGCCTTCAAGGATGCTACCTTTTTTAGCGTCTTTGACCCCCACCGACCTAGCAGACCTCCACCTCGGAAGCCTGCCATGCCAAGTTCTTCTAGCAAGGGTCTGACAATTGAGGGGACATTGTTCTACATGCAAGTCAGCATCATGAACAATAACCAGCCCCAGTTCATGAGGAGCCAGCAACCACCACAGTATGCGGGGCAAAGGCCACCGAACTGTTAGTCTTAGGTGGCCTACAAGCCAATATGGCTTTGTAATCTGGTTCATTTAATAATATATAATGGCAATATTTCATTATGTGTAAATTTGTAGTATCGTCTCATAATGAAGTCCGTGAATATGTGCGATAGTGATCAGATTATGATGAGATCATACGAATGAGGTTGATCACTTAAACACACATATTCTTAATAGTTCATAGTCGGAAGATACCCGAGAAGGACATCGGATATATGGTTAGACTAGTACAGATTACTCCCGCTCATTAGATGAGGGTGACTGATCTCATAGTCACTTGTGTGGAGATACTAAGACGAATCTATAGGTGCTCATTGGAGAATGAGTTAACTGAACTGATCCGACTGAATCGCTGGATGGTATTGTACCTCATTGTCAACCAGCTTGATTCTATTGTTGCAGTTGCGTGGATGATCCTTAGACCTGAGACACCACGGATACCTTGTCGGTGGACTTTTGTGCTTTGACCTTGGTTTAGGAATCTCTAACTACGGGATTCTAAACAGCCAAGGATCGGATACTGCGGAATACCGTCGAAGGGAATTGAGTGTCAATAATGAATCATTAGCTCTCGGTACTTAGAGAGAGAATGCTTTAGGAAGGATGTGCGGAAGTCCCTGGCCAGTGTAGGTGCTGAAAATGCTCGAGTGATTAACATGAAAAATCTATGTTGTTTAGTGTAAACTAACCTATTAAAAATAGCAACTAAGGTGCAGTGATCGCCAGAAACTTTTAACTTAAAAGTTTCAAAAGAGAGATATGATCGCCTACCTGTTTGAACGCGGAAGATATCGAGTCCTTGATTCCCCTCCTTCAGCCGGCTGAAGAAAGAGAGCCCTTTCTTTGTTCTTTTGTTCTTGCTGTTGAGTTTGAGGTTGAGGATCGTCCAGAAGTCCTTCTGGCTTTGTGCTTGATTTCCCCTTTTGATTCTCTTGTTGTTGTTGTTGAGTGCAGCAGAAACAGAGAAAAAGAATGAAGAAATACTGATGAGAATTTAAATGGAAGCAATATCTAAACTGATCATGATTTTAAGCATATAATTGAACAGCAAACTTACTTGTTTAAATGGCTTTGAAACCCCTTAAATCAAATAGGTTTTGAAAGATGATGTTGTGGTGTGTGTTGCATGAAGTGATTATGAAGAATGAAATTAATGAAGATGTAGAATGAAAATGCAGAAATGAAACACTTATGCCCAATGGTTTAAAGCCTTGAAAGGATGAAGATTCTTGAAAGGACGCCGACTTCTGGAAATGGCAGCGCTCCGGCGTTCCGACGTTGTTGCTCCGATCTTCAACTCGTTATAATAATGCTCTCTCTTTTCTCAATGGGGCTCAATTCAACTTTTTTTTACTCTTCAAGATGTAAGGTACTTATAGGCTTCTTCTGCGTTCGCGATTAACATAGAAAAATCTAAGATTTATCTATCTTAAACGACAGATAAATACTGATTAATTCATCTTTATCTGTAATTATCTAAAACGCGTCCACCATGGCTGACGCCTTTCAGATTTAATTAAGATAATGATAAATATCCGGGAAAACTTATCTTTATCTTTATTAGTTAAAACGCGTCCACGTGTGTAGACGTCTTTTACACTAATTAAGATAAGGATAAACATCCGGAAGAGAAGTTAAAATAGCTTAGGAAACCTAAAACGCGTCGATCCTTACAGACGCCTTTTAGCTAATTAATCAACTGATTAAAATTCAAATTTAAACGTTAAAATAAGAATAAACTCTAAATCGCGTCCACACAGGTTGACGCGTTTTAGAATTTCTGAATATTTCAACTGAAATTTGAGTTAAAATCAATTCAATTGATTAACTTAAACATGTCTGTTTAACCCGATACTTAAAAAGATCAATAAAAATTAATCAATAATTAAATATCAGACCATTCTGAGGCATTATTATATAATATGAAATTTACTCAAAATGATGTCAAAATTAGCGTGTCTACAGCCAGGGCGGACGATAATATCGGGAAAGGAGCTTTATGATATTCATCAGCGACATCCAATCCAAGTGAGTTGACCGGTTAGGGTTTGACAGTACGCCATACCCTGAGTCGACTCGAGAGCATTGTACGAATGAAGGATTGTATCCACGCGGTAACTATCGGCGGAAAAGTTCCAAGAGTGGGTTACTTAACCCCGATACATTCCGGGTTAACGCGGTGTTGCTTGGCACCCAACGTGATCGGAGGCCCGATCGAATTTGATGTGCGACATCGATTCGATTGATTAATTAATTAATATGAGTTATTAATTGATTAATCAGGCCAGTGAGGAGTCACTGGGCTTATTGGGCCATTAACTGGACTGGTTATTGGGCCTAGAGGGTCACACGCAAATGATTCTCAAGGCGATGGATAAATAAGTGGGTTTTATATAAACCGGAGGTTTTTATGAAAAACCGCGCGGTTAATATAAAATGTAGCAAACGGGCTGAGCAGGCCCAGCTGCTGCTAACCCTAGCCGCCCCCTCCTCTCTTCCTCTCTCTCTCTGGCGCCCCAGACGAATCTGGATCCCTGGATTTGCTCCGCCGCTTCTCCGACTCCCGTCCGACAGGAAATCGTCTGCGCATTGTGGCGATCATTGCGGCAAATGGTGGAGACCTCGTAGGCTGCGAAGAACGAGGAACGTGAGGATATCCGTCGCGAGGAGGATCACGTGGACTTCGCTAGAGGCCGGGCACTTGCGCGGCTTGCGGTGTCACACCGACGGAACCGAACGGTTGCGGATTCGAATCCGCACACGGTAAGATTCGATAATCCGATTATCGGGATTTTATATTTTTCAAAACGGGAACGGATCTCCATTTTTATTTTTATTTCCGCTGCGCAGGAGATCCAGAGAAACACGGGAAACCAACACAAACCAGGAAGGTTACAGACCACCGAACCTGCAGTACCAGCAGCCACAGCAGCAACAGTACCAGCAGCCACAGCAGCAGTAGTACCAGCCTCCACAACAATAGTACCAGCCGCGCGCCCTGCCGGCATATCATAATCCAGGTGATTACAATTAGCAGAGGAAACCTCCAGGCCCGAAAAGGGCAGCATATCCAGCACTCCCAGAATCTCTATCGGACATCTTTAATGCCCTGATGGCAGCCAATGCCTTAGTCTTTCCTAGAGAGAAAACAGTCTAGCCCCAGAATGTCGATGCCTCCAGGTACTGCGTCTTTCATAGACAACCTGGGCATACAGTAGATGCCTGCTTCCAGTTCCGAGATTACATTTATGATCTCAACGAACAAGGAGGCATTGACTGGGAGGAGATGAGAAAATACATATCCACTTTGAAGGCAAGAAGACTTTAGCAACAACAACAACATCAACAGCAACAACAACCACAACAGCAACAACAACAACAACAACAGAGAGCGCCAGCACAGGCGACAACACATCCGAATATGGGTATAGTACAGAACCCGCTGCCGGAGCATCAACACTAGAATCAGATTGCCCCTATCTTGACGAATAGCCAATATGAGGCTAACCGAGGGCAACAGTGGAAGGAAGAGGACTCTTCCTCTATTTATTCAATAGGCCACATCCCAAGCACCGCCGAACAACCACCACACCGCATTCTCCACATACCCAAACCACAACCCATCACCATTAGCCCCTCTGTCACCACGCCTCCATCAAACAAAGCTCCGCAAGCCAACTATACACCCCTCTTGCCATCTAAACCATTGCTCCGCATACCATTCCCCACATCACCTACCACAACCACTTACCCCAGTACTATACAACCATCCAAACCACTGCTCCGTATGCCATTCCCCACTTCACCCGCACCAACCACTTGCCCCTCCACCATCCAACCCACTAAACCCCTCATCCGCACCATGCCTCCACCAAACAACCCCACGCCATCCCCCGTTTATCAACCCATCACCCTGTCCAAACCACTCACCAAATCGACGGTGCTCAAACTATCATTTGGACCTTCCATTGACGAGCAACACACGCTCCGGAGCGGGAAGATCTTCAACAAGGTCTTTCCTCAGTCCACGGTCAGAGACAGCCCATCACAGCTGCCAGAGGAAGTACATAATGATGAGAGTACACCAGGCACTCAATATGACCTGTTGAAACAATTAGACAAAACACTGGCACGAATCTCCGTGCTCGAGTTGATCAAGAGATCTAAGACCCATCAGGAAGCTCTGATGGAGTACCTGTAGAAGGTAATGGTCAATGAAGACGTACCGGTGGAGAAGATCACTGCAATGTTAGTTTCTCAGGGGGATCAACCCTCTATTTCATTCCATACTTCTAAACTAGCACCAGCAGCAGCCAGAAGCATGGCTCTGAGCATTACGGTCAACATCTGCAAGAAGGCCGTGGATGCATACATGGTTGACACAGGGGCTTCAATCAATGTTCTACCACTAAAGACCCTTGAACTATGTGGTATACCTAGGGAGAAATGGCTGCCTTCTCCAATTTCTGTTACAGCCTATGACAATTCTACCCGTTCTTTTATGGGAATGATTTATTTGAAAGTAGAGTTAGGCCATGTTTGTCATACCGAGGTCGAGTTCCACATCTTGAAAATCGACCCCTCTTTGAAGGGCATCCTTGGCCGCCCTTACATTAAGTCCTTTGAGGCTATTCCCTCTACAAATCACCAATGTCTCAAATTTCCGTATAAGGGACGCATTATTAATGTCACGAGCATGCCAATACTTGACACTAATCATTCTTTGAACATCAGGCCTCCCCCCTTACCTGGCCAACAACCTTTTTTGTCGGTATTATAGGTTTACCGTCCTGTGGCCGATCCTTTGAAAGCCGCCACGCTTGTTCCTTATCCAATTGATGCCATGAAGCGGGAGAAGTGCATGAGTACCCCTGGTTAAAAAATTATGATGAAAGATGGCTATCAGCCTGGAAAGGGTCTAGGAACGCAATTATAGGGCAGGACTACACCCGTTAAAGACAGCCGAAGGACACCCGGTAATGGTCTGGGCTATAGGCCAAGAAGAGTTAGGCATGACATCATCCAATAAGAAGAAGATGAAGACGGCCAGAAGCCCTGGGAAACAATGTCCACCCGATGTAAGGAGGGCCGGGATCCCTTGATGTGAACCCTGTATACACATTTCGTTAGGGGGCCCATAATCAGTCATGATAATGATAACACGTGAGGCTCTGCGGCCGATGAAATGGAGGAAATTCCAAGATCCAGAATGTAAATGGTATCGGTGGTTCGACCTGAAGGATCTGTACATTGCATTGAATAAACTATTCCTTGATCCCTCAGAGCCGAAGTGGCCACCGCTAATTGACGAGTTGATTGATGGGCCTGACGCCATTTTTGATAAGAGAATTCTACTGTCCGAGGAAACAGATGAAGGGGAGCCAGATGACTCCTATGAAACTGGTTACACTACTGATCTTCTCTGGAGAGGAACCTATCCCTCTCGCATCTTCACCCTCCACACTTTATTCCGCACCCTACTCCTGACCTCGACTTGGTCGCGGGTAATCACTGAAAACATCCCGCGGGCTCTGCCCATTATGGTTACTTTGTCCCAACGGGACCTTATTCCTCAGCTTCCTCTTGATCTGGAGAGGATCTATGATTTAATCTGGGACATACTATTGTATGATCCCCCTAATCCTTTGGCCTTGGTGTCGTTACCTCCATCACTTCATTCTCCCCCTATTCACATCCATTCTTACTTTATGATAAACACAAATAATTCCAAAAAAAAAAGCGCCAATTTGGAAACTTCTTCCTCCCAAATCCTCGTTGAGGAACCTTCATACTTGTCTGGCTGTACCCCATCGTGCAGGTCATTCGGGCAAGATTCTCTTTTAGACTTCCTTTGTCCCTCCCCTCAAGAGGATTCTCCTGTATTCCCTCATGTACCCCATGATTTTTATCCTTCTTCGTCCTCATTAGGTCAGGATAGGGAGTTTAACGAAGTTAGGAAGTCTAGTTCTAGGCAGGTTAATCAGGTTAGGAAGTTTTGGAAATCTAAGGATAGACAAATTCCAAATAGATACCTCTAGGATGTAGCTTTAAGATGCCTTTCTTGTTCTCAGATCCCTCAGCTGTTAGAAAATCCCATTCAGATGCCAGAAGATTGTGAAGTTGATGAGTTAGTCAATGATGGATATGGGGTATATGAATTGATACACGAGAAAGACCCTATTACTGAAGATGAGGAAGATGACGAGGATGCGGCTTAGGCGTATGCCAGTGGAGTGAAAAGATTTGATGAACTTTCAACTGCTGTAGAAGAGCCTACCAAAGAGATTAATCTAGGAGCTATAGACGAACCTAAGGTTGTCCTCGTTAGTAGAAATCTTTCTAAAACAGATGAGGAGGCAGTGGTTCAAGTTCTCGAAGACTATGAGGACACCTTTGCCTGGAGCTATGAGGATATGCCAGGGTTAGACTCATCACTAGTTGAACATCGACTAACATTAAAGGATGGAGCTAGCCCGGTTAAACAAAAGTTAAGGCGATTCCACCCACAAATGACTTTGAAAATGAAGGAAGAGGTCGATAAGCTGCATAAAGCCAAGTTTATTAGAGTTGTCTTCTATCTGCAATGGGTGGCCAACATAGTCCCGGTTATGAAAAAGGATGAGAAGGTCAGAATTTGTATTGACTTTCGAGATTTGAACCGGGCATGTTCTAAAGATGATTTCTCATTACCTCACATAGACATCCTCATTGACAACACAGCTAGCTATGAAACATTGTCATTCATGGATGGATTCTCAGGATATAATCAAATTAAGTTGGCGGAAGATGATCAAGAAAAAACGTCATTCACTACACCTTGGGGAACATATAGTTATGTCGTTATTCCTTTTGGCTGGAGCCACTTATCAAAGGGCTATGATAGTAATATTCCATGACATGATGCATATTGATCTAAAAGTGTATGTGGATGATTTGTTAGTAAAGTCTAAGACTAGGACTGAACATGCCAAAGTTTTGGCGAGAGTTCTGGAAAGATCAAGAGAATATCAGTTGAAGATGAATCCCAAGAAATGTGTATTCGCGGTATCATCGAGAAAATTATTGGGATTTATTATAAGTAAACGAGGTATTAAGATCGATCCCAACAGGGCAAAGGCTATTAAAGAAATGTCACTTCCCAAAAACTTGAAAGAGTTGAGATGATTAATTGGGAGGTTGCAATTTATTCGCCGATTTGTTTCCTAACATTCACAAAGATGTAAGCCGATTATGAGCTTACCAAGCCGGGAGTAAACTTTGATTGAGACGATAAGTGTCAGGAGGCATTTGATAGATTGAAGACATATTTGTCAAGTCCTCCTGTCTTGAGACCACCATATTCGGACAAACCTTTGGTTTTATATATTTCTGTCCTGGATGATGCGGTGGGGGCTGTCTTAGCATAAGAAGATGAAGAAGGAAAGGAGCGGGTAGCCTATTATCTCTCTAAACTTCTCAACCTCGCAGAACAAAGATACACGGCGATGGAGAAAACATATGCAACACTTGGTAGTTCAGAAATTGAAACATTATTTTTTGGCTTATGAAGTCCATCTCATCGCTAGGATGAATCACATTAAGTTTCTCCTTGAGAAATCTGTTCTCACTGATAGGTTAGCATGTTGGCAAAGCTTTCTATCTCACTGATAGGTTAGAACATCTTGCTCATCATCCCCTTCTTCGTTTTGATCCAGTCCGATCAGAGTTTCCGGATGATGAACTAATGTCCATAGACATAATCAAAGATGATATGTGGACTCTGCATTTTGACGGAGTTCTGAATTCCCACGGTAAGGGTATCGGCATTGTTCTGTTGTCACCTGAAGGTGTCACCATTCCACAAGCCTTTCAGCTTGACTTTTCAGTCACTAACAACATAGCTGAATACGAGGCATTCCTTGCTAGCCTCGAGGCTGCTCATCTCTATGGTGCCACCAAACTCAAAATCGTGGTAATAGCCAATTGATCATTTTCCAAGTGCTCACTAAATATCGAACTCTTGATTCTAAACTTAAGCCTTATCAAAAACTTACTTCGGCTTATGCTAAGCCTTATCAAAAGAATCTTTGTAAAACCTGGTGGTCCGCGTTCTAAGCTCCAACCCAATTGGAAAGGACCATATATTATCTCGCATGCTTTTCCTGGTAACGCTTATCGCTTAATTAATGCAGCAGGTCAGGAATTAACTCACCTCCAATGGTCTTTATCTTAAGAAATACTATCCTTAGGTTAGAAAGTCGATCAGTATGGTGCAAAGACCAGTGGAATCGAAAAATTTTGAAACTCAAATTCCCTTATAAGTCTAGATAATTTAATTCAAACGTATTACTACACATACTGACACGTTTGGTTCGTGAGTAACAAGGGATGTAAAGGCCGAAGGAATATCGGAAGCTTGACTAAAGGTGTAAAGTGCAAATCATTCTTTTTAAACAAAAATTCTATTTTTACACTCGGCCCACGATGTCAGAACGAGGCTTAAAATAGACTACCAAAAATACCCGCCATATTAGTAGGAGGCCGTCATAAAAAAAGGGGGAGATCCGCTCCACAAAAGCAGAAGCAAAATGGCAAAAAGCAGAATATCAAATCAAAAGGCCATTACATTATAAATGTTACACCAATGCCATGAAATAAAATAAAAGGGGAGCGCAAGGTCGTTAAATACCCCGTGAAGAAGATGACCGAACCCCAATGGATATTAGGGTAAAGAAGGGATATCTTATTGGGTCTCTGGAACCCCCTCGTGGGCTTTCTAGACAAATTCTTCCTTTCTTTCTAAAGAGGCGTACTCCAAGCTTGAAGAACGGTCTAGATTGATTAAGGGTCAGACCATCGAATGGGATCACGAACGAAAACAGAAGCTTAAGCACGATGAGTCTAAGTTAAATTATTGAAGAACAATTTGAGAATTAAGTTAATAAATGAATATGCTCTTTTGATCTAAGTACCATGCTGGTCTATTAGTTTGCACAATATTTCAAAATCCAAAAACATATATATTTCAAAATCCAAAAAAATATAGATATTTCAAAATCCAAAAAAATATAGATATTTCAAAATCCAAGAGAAATATATATATTTCAAAATCCATATATATATATATATATATATATATATATATATATATGGATTTTGAAATATATATATTTCTTTTGAAATATATATATGGATTTTGAAATATATATCAAAATCTATATTTCAAAAAAAAAAAAAAAGGCATTTCAAAATCCAAAAAAATAGAATTTTTGAAAATTGTAATTGTAAAGACAAAATATTTCAATTAGCATCCGCTTGTCGCATTTTGTGTGTTTTCATTCCTTTTATTTTCAGCGAGCATCTGCATGCTTGAATGTTGCATAATTCCATTTCCTTTGATGGTTATTATTACCTTGATTAATAAAGGTTTCGCCTCTTGACCCTTTTACCAGGAAAATAATTGATTAATCGGTTACTTAACTGTGCAAGGGGCTAAGCCTAAGCAGATGCTTAACCTATTTGTTAAGTGATGGACAAGGCATGATTGAAAAGGATCTACACAAGGTACAAATTTGAAGATTTCATGTATATTATCAAAAGGTGTTTCATACAGGATTTCAACAACAAAAGAAGAAAAGTACATGATAAACAACCCTCAAGGTTGACTCTCCCCGGCCCCCTCATCAAATTGGCTCTGGGCCTCGTCTTGGGCATCCGGTGCTGGTGCTCTGGATGGTGGCGGCGGTGGACCCATCATGCTTGGACCAGCCTGACCAGAAGAAATGGCCACGCTCGCTGTGAAAGCGCTCGCCTGCCCACGCTCCTGAGCTCGCTGGTGGGCACGTTGTTAACGCTCCTCCACGCTGCGTCGCTCATGCTTCGCAATTCCAAGCTAGATGCGGACGGAGGTCACCTTAGCATCAGCCCGCTGCCGCTCGTCGCACTTGCACTCCCGGTCCTCAGTAAGCATATCCAGACATGTCTGGAGGCGTGTAAGCTCTCGAGGAAGGTCGTCGCTGGAGAGGCGTGCCAGCTACTCCTCCAAAGCCTGAGCCTAGGCAGCTGCAGCACGGGACTGCTCCAACTCCGCCTTTGCCCTCTGAAGGGCTTCCTGAAGCTCAACAACCTATAAAAAAAGATGCTACTAGTCAAGCAAGCCAAAGGTGAAGATCAAATTCAAGGAACAAAAGAGAAGGTTGAAGACTTACTCTGGAGTCCTGATCCTCTTCGGCCTGAGCAGCCTGACATATGGCCTGAGCTAGCTGACCCTGAAGATCAGCAAGGGCAGCCTCATGAATAGCCGCGAAGGATGAAGAAGCCCCGACCGAGGTGGAAGGGGGATCCGCCTGGGTGTAGACGACTCACTGCACCAAGAGAACGACTGTCAGCGGCTAAACGTCAAAAAAATTAACTAATCAAAACGATCATTTCATAAGCATGACATGCGTACATACTAGGTCAAATAATTCTTTCTGGACTTGTTCGAGTTGTGCCTCCGCATCCTATAGGCGGGCCCGGAGGTCGATGATGGTCGCATCGCGCGCATCTTGCATAACATACATACATAGATTCATTCACAAATTTACATAAAGATAATAATTAAAAAGGAAGACGCATGAAAGCATACTTACATTGAGTGGACGGAGGAGCCGCAGCTGATCGGCGTAATATGTCCGGTACTGCTGGAGGTAGGTTGCGCTACTCTCCGCCTGAGACTCAACCCGGACACCTCGACGATGCCAATCCTCGTATTACTCGGGGAACTTCGCTCGCCAATCTGTGATGGCTTGCTTCCCCCTCATTGATCGTCCAATTCCCTCCGAGACCTCCTCGTCCACCCACTCCTGGTGGAGGCCCAGGGTTCGCATTACGAGACGGAGGCGGAGCGACTCGATCTCATTGAGGCAGTGGACCCACATCTGCCTGTCGAACCGCCTCCGACCAGCCGTCACCCACGGCTGGCCTGCCTCGCCCATGCCCAAGTACGGGCACCATATCACCTGCATACATATAAGTTAGATACATTCATAATAAATAGATTACATTTAATAAGTGAAAGATTGCATTTAATAAATAAAATTGAATAAATTGTAACTTACCTGTAGCTCGGGGTAATCAAGAAACTGACGGCGGAGGGCCGTTAGCTGATGGTGCTGAGGGGCCGTATCCACAATTGACTACCAGCGGCGGGCCAATAGAACGGCGTCCGGTCGAACAATCCGCTCCCGGCCGAGCGGGAAGTAGTAATAGCTCCACACCTACATACATATACATATAGATTAGAAAAGCATCATATCACATCATTTGATCGTGGAAAGATTGGCGAAGAGGTGGGCCAGGAGGGCCGCACCTCAGGCGTACTCATGCAAGTGATCAAGGTCATCTAAGAGAGAGAGAAACCTACAGTGGATATGGTCACCCATCGTAACGAAGAGTAACCAACCAAAGAAAAAGACTAAAAAGACTCTAAGCTGCCTATCTACCTCCTCCTTTTGCCTCAGGTCACTGCAATATACTACGGAGGATGACTTGGCTAACCTATCCCTAAAGGGCTCACGAGTCTCATCTGATCGTCGTCTGGGTTCCTCAACCCTAGGGCTGCCTCTACCTCTACCCTAGGCACGGTCCTAGACTCTCTATCTAAGCTGGAGATCTCTATACCTAAAAGACTCTCTGCCAGCCCACGATAATCGGGGTATATAACCCCACTCACTGCCCGGCCTTCTACGCGGAGAACGGTGATCTTCGCCACATCCTCTAAGCTGGCGATCATATGTCCCCAGGGCATTAGAAAAGCCATGCTCTCCGCATGACACATCTCTCGAAGTGCCTGTAGAAGCACCAGGTCGAGCTAGAAGGGCTCGATATCCAAGATCTCGCCAGACCCCATTCGACGCAACTGCGCCTTCTAGAAGCTAGGCAGGCCACAGTAAGCACCGATGACCATATCCCATGATATCCTGGCCCTCATTGTCCCCTACAATCAATTCAACAAAATCATCAATTATGGGCTTTAAAAAAAATCAATTTCTGAAACTATTTTGAAAATAACTCATCCTATTTGAATGGCGTCGGCCGAGGAGGACGCCCTTTGAAAGGCGTCATCCAGGCTTGACGTCATTCAAATCTTTCTAAATTATTACAAAAATAAATTTTTCTTAGTTGAATGGCGTCGGACCGGGTGGACGCCCTTTGAAAAGCGTCACCTGGTTTGGACGCTATTCAATCCCGACTTCTGACCTTTTGTAAAAGCCCCTTCCTTTGCTCATTCTCCATACAAATCAATCCATAGAAAGCTTATCAGGTGGAAGCCGCCTTCCACTTCTTCTTCTTCGCCCATCGCCAAGGGAGGAACCTCCTCCTCTTCCAAAAACGCCGCCACCGCCACGAGATCGACCAGCGCCTTTCGGGAACCTCCTTCGCTACCACGTATAGACACGTTAATTTTGACCTCATTTTAAGTAAATTTCATATCATATAATAATGCCTCAGAATGGTCTGATATTTAATTATTGGTTAATTTTTATTAATATTTCTGAATTAATTATCTAAATAGTATCGGGTCAGACATATATAATTTAAGTTAATTAATTAAATTGATTTTAACTCAAATTTTAATTAAATATGAAAAAGTCTAAAAGACGCCATTTAGAGTTTATTCCTATTTTGATTTTTAAAGTTTGAATTTTAATTAATTGATTAATTAGTTAAAAGACGTCTGCCAGTCACGACGCCATTTAGGTTTCCTAAGCTGTTTCTATCTCTTTTTCCGGATATTTATCCTTATCTTAATTAGTCTAAAAGACGTCTCCCATGGGCGACACGTTTTAGATAATTACAGATAATGATGAATTAATATGTGTTTATCTGTTTGTTAGTTGGATAAACTTCAAATTCTTTCATGTTAATCCATTAATAATCCATTAATGTAAAGCCTATAAATACACAACCCCTTGGTCATTGAAAAGTTAGTGATAATAGTGATTAAAGTGATAATAGCGATAATTGAGTGAAATTGGAGCAAAGAATCTTGGCAACAACGTCCAGACGCTGAAGGATCGAAGTGTTGCTTTCAGGAGTCTTGAAGCAAACTTCATTTTTTTCTTCGTCCTTTCAAGATCTATTCAAGACCAAGGCTTTCGAGGGGCCATTCAACTTAGTTCTTAATCAATTTCTACATCTTCCTCACATTTTTATCACATTAGCATCATATTTTCATCACATCACTCCATGCAACACACACTTACTAGCATTATTTTCCAATCCATGTTTTAAAGGGGTTTAAAAGACTACAAACAAGTGAGTTCATTTGTTTAGTTGCATGATTAAAATTTCTACTGGAATGGATACTACTTTTGCTTGAGTTCTCATTGTTCTCCCTTTCTTTCCACTTTCTTGCAAGGTACAAAAGGAGATAAAGAGGAGAGAATCAACAAGGAAAAGGAATATGGATGATCTTCAAAGTCTGATAAGCAGCCAAAGCAAGAACAAAGTCGAAAGGGCTCTCTTTCTTCAGCCGGCTGAAAGAGGGGAATCAAGGACTCGAACATCTCCCACATCTAAAACAGGTAGGCGATCAAACTTTTTCTTTTGGAACTTTTTAGTTAAAAATTTCTGGCGATCACATTCACTTAGTTTCTTTTTAATAGGTTTATTTGTCACATAAACAACATAATTTTTCATGATAATCACACACCCAATTTGAGCACTCACAGCTTTTTGGCGATCACGGTGGGACTTGGTCTCGCCATCTTTTTAATCTTTGTTCTTACTTTTATCAATCGGGCACCCACGGTGCACCACCTGTATCTCTCGACACGCCCTCACCGATCGGTAAGTTTTTAGTTTAGTTGTTATTCCCACGTGCACCACGTGCACACCCCTGTGGCAAGATCTTACCCTCCTCGTTTGGTTGATCGGAAAGTTGTGGTTGTGATAAGAAGATTGTGTGATTGATTGATATTTTAGTTGTTCATCTGATAAAATTATCCTGTTAAAAATTGAAAAAAAAAAAAGAATCGCATGAGCCGATTATTTACTGCTTTCATCCTGTCTGTTTGAGGAGGGATCGATCCAGAAATTCCTCCTTAATTGTTGATTCTGCGACTTGAAAAGCGTCCAGGAGCAGCGACGCGTTTCATACCACGTCGCCCAACACAGACGCCTTTCAGGCAATTTTCTCTGCTGTCTACTGCCTGAGTTTCTGCGAAAAAATAAGTTTATGTTTGAATAGCGTCGACCAACAGCGACGCGATTTAGGCTGTTTCTTGTTTTTTTTTTCAGTTCTCAGATTTCTGATCTGCTTGCTACTACACATTACGTAATAAGCATTAGAGGCCTTCCAGGCCACAGGTCATACGCACTGGGGCTAACACCCCCCATTTCTCTTAGAAACATTTTTCTTGACGTCTTCAACTCTCTCTGATTGGGTCGGTCCCTCGATCAGACTAGAGTGGTTGGCGTTAAAGACCTCTGTAAGTCCCCAAAATCAAGGTATTCCTTCTTGTTCATCGGGCTGGTTGTACCAATCGAAGTCCTGGATTGATTTTCATAACGTTGTGAGAGAAAGCTATAGAGTATCACGGTGGAAATTGAACTGAAACTAGGATCCTACCCATTGAGTGAATTTGTGATTAATTGAATCCAAATAACCAAACAAGGAATCCTGAAATAACGTTAAACATCTACTTGTTTGCTTAATCTCTGTGCAACTTGTCTGCAAATCTTTGAAGAAATCTAACATCATGCTACTTCGATCAGGTAGGGATTTGAGCATGGCTCCAGATGCTCTAGTCAACTATGAGAGAGATGCTAATGCCCCTCTTGAGTCTGAACGCCTTGGGAGTTCTCGGTTCCCGCCTGGATCCTCGACAGTTCGAGGCAATCCAGTCTATTTTGAAGGGGAAGACACCCATGCAGTCTGCCGAGCCGAACCCTGCGGCTCCCCCTGTCATTCCTCAACCACCTCCTCATCATACTTCCTTCATTCACCAGGCGATGGAAGGCCTCCATGTCTCAACTTCTCGGCCAGCTGGGCCACAACTTTCTTCCTCGTGGCAACCGTTCAGCCTGTCGACGCCTACTTATCAAAACGCCCTCGGGCATGGCAGAAGCTCTGCCGGACCTCAGCTCTATTGTCCCCTATGCCCTACGTACTCTAGGCAACAGGCCTATCATGTACCTCCACCTCCCCCTCCTCCCCAGGTTGATCCAACAACACAAGCGCTGCTGGCAAAGATGGAGCGTATGGACGAACAGTTCAACAACCTTCAGAAGATGATGGGAGTTAAAGCTGCACCTGAGATTAACCTGCCAAGTCTGCCTGTGTTCCATCTGCCGCCCTCTGAGATGCCAGTATACCGAAAATACAACGGTACTGGTAACCCCTTCACCCATTTGAAGGAGTTTATGTATGAGTCATCTTTCTGGCAAAACGACAAGAGGTCGTTGGCATTTTTGTTCAGGAAATCTTTGAAGGGACCAGCCCTTGAGTGGTTCTTTTCTTTAGAACCTGCTGAAGTAGAGGACTATGGTATCGTCTCACGAAAATTCATTCAACGATACCATGATAGAGTTGCCCCCTCTCTGTCCATTACTGATTTGATAGCAGAAAAGATGAAGCCCGATGAGGAGTTCGTCAGTTTTGTTGATAGATGGAGGGGCATGGCAGAAAAAGTGAAAGATCATCTGTCTGAGTCAGAGCAAGTAAAAATGTTCATTTCTAATGCTACGCCTCAGTTCAAGTTAGTCCTCGCCCTGAACAATTTGACCAGCACGGCAGAGCTCTATGAAAGAGCACGTTATTGTCAGAATGCTTTCAAGGATGCTACATTCTCTAGTGTCTTTGATCCTCACCGACCTAGCAGGCCTCCACTTTGGAAGCCTGCCGTGCCAAATTCTCCTAGCACAGGTCCAACTAGTGAGGGCACGCTCTCCTATGACCAGGTTTGTAGCATGAACAACAACTAGCCCCAATTCGTGAGGAATCAGCAACCACAGTACCAGCGGCCACAACAGCCAAACCAGCAGGGTTACAGACAGCAGTAGCCGAATCCACAGTATCAGCAGCCTCAGTACCAGCGGCCTTAGCAGCCGAACCAGCAACCACAACAGCAGCCACAGTAGCAGCCACAACGGCAATTACAGTATCAGCCCCCACAACAGCAGCAGTACCCGCCGCGCGCACCGCGGGCATACCACAATGTACCTCCTCCTGCTGATTATAACCAACAAAGAAAACCTCTAGGCCCGAAGAGGGCAGAATATCCAGTTCTTCCAGAGTCCTTATCAGATATCTTCAGTGCTTTAATGGCAACCAATGCTTTGGTTCTGCCAAGAGAAAAAACTGTTTGGCCCCAAAATGCCGACACTTTCAGGTATTGTTATTTTCACAGACAACCTGGACACACCATAGATACATGCTTCCAATTCCGAGATTATATTCATGATCTCAACGAGCAAGGAGGCATTGATTGGGAAGAAATGAAGAAGTACATATCCGCCTTGAAGGTGAGAAGACCACAACAACAACAGCAACAACAACAACCAAGAGCGCCGGCGCAGGCAGCAGCGCCGCCAAACATGGGTATAGTGCAAAACCCACTTCCGGAGCACCAGAACCAGAACCAAGTTGCCCCCATTTTAACAAATAGCCGGTCTGAGGCTAATCGAGGGCAACAGTGGAAGATAAATGACCCTTCCTCTATTTATTCAACAGGCCACACTCCGAGCACCGCAGAGCAATCACCACTCCGCACCATCCACATACCTAGACCACAGCCCATTACCATTACGCCAGTGCCAACACCCGCATATCATTTACCCACGCCCATTGACCCACCATCACCGCCCACTTTCCTTAAACCCACTAACCCATTACCGCCTCCCACTTTCCTCAAACCCATTATCCCCCACGCCACTACGCCTCCATTAAACAATCCCTCGCAAGCTAATCACGCACCCCTCATGCCATCCAGACCACTGCTCCGCATACCGTTTCCCATATCACCCACTACCACCACCACTTACCCAAACAGCATACAACCATCTAAACCTCTACTCCGCATGCCATTCCCCACTTCATCCGCACCAACCAATTACCCTTCCACCATCCAACCATCTAAGCCTCTCATCTGTACCATGCCACCACCAACAAACCCCACGCCGTCACCCGTATACCAACCCTCCACACCATCTACACCATCCACTAACTCTGCGGTGCTCAAGTTATCACCCAGTCCTTCCACAACAGAAGAACATGCACTCTGGAGTGGGAGGATCTTCAACAAGGTCTTTCCTCAATCAACAGTCAGAGACGGCCCATCACAACCATTGGAGGAAGCACATAATGATGAGAGTGCACCAGGCACTCGATATGACCTGTTGAAACATCTTAACAGAACACCGGCACGAATCTCTATGCTTGAATTGATAAAGAGATTGAAGACCCATCAAGAGGCTCTGATGGAGTATCTACAAAAAGTGATGGTCAACGAAGACATGCCGGTAGAGAAGATCGCCGCACTACTAGTTCCTCAGGGGGATCAACCCTCTATCTCATTTCATGCCTCGGAACTAGCACCACCATCAGCCAGGAGCATGACTCTAAGTATTACGGTCAATATCTGCAAGAAGGCCGTAGATACATGTCTGGTCGACACAGGGGCTTCAATTAATGTCCTGCCTCCGAAGACCCTTGAATTGTACGGTGTACCCAAAGAAAAATGGCTGCCTAGCCCTATCTCTGTTACAGCATATGATAATTCCACTCGTTCCCCTCGGGGAATGGTCTATTTGAAAGTAGAGTTAGGCCCTGTATGTCATGCCGAGGTCAAATTTCACATTTTGGAAATCAATCCTTCCTTGAATGCTATTTTGGGTCGTCCTTATATGAAAACCCTCGAGGCGATTCCCTCTACGAATCATCAGTGCCTCAAATTTCCCTACAAAGGACGAATCATTAAAGTTGCAAGCATGCCAATCCTTGCTGCTGCTCACTCCTTGAATATCAAGCCAATTTCTTCACCTGGCCGACAACCTTTTCTGTCGGTATTACAGGTCTACCGTCCGGTGGCTGATCCTTTAAAGGCCGCCACTCTTACTCCTTATCCACTGAATACCATAAAGCGGGGGAAGTGCATGAGTATCCCTGGATGGAAAATAATGATGAAGGGTGGTTATCAGCCTGGAAAGGGCCTAGGCACACAATTACAAGGCAAAACCACGCCCATCAAGGACAACCGAAGGACACCTGGAAATGGCCTGGGCTATAGGCCAAGAAAAGTGAAACATGACATTACTCAGCAAGAAGAGAATGAAGATGGCCAAAAAGTCTGGGAGACAATGTCTACACCATGCAAAGAAGGCCGAGACCCCTTAACATGGACTCTATACACACATTTTGTCAAGAGGCCTGTAATCAGTCGTGACAACACGGTGGTCATTACTTCATGTTTTGATCTCTATGACATATATGGAAGAGACCTGGCCAGACATTGTTCAGAGTTGCTCACGTACCAGTCCTTGGAGGCTTTGCGGCCAATGAAAAGGAGGAAGTTTTAAGACCCTGAGTGTGAATGGTACAAATGGTTTGACTTAAGGGATATGTATATTGCATTGAATAGACTGTTTCTTGATCCCTTAGAACCTAAGTGGCCGCCACAAATAGATGAACTGATTGAGGGGCCTGGCGCCATTTTTGATAAAAGAATACTGCTGTTTGAAGAAACAGATGAAGGGGAACCAGATGACCCCTATGAAGCTGGCTATACCACGGATCTTCTCTGAAGGGGGACTTATCCTTCTCACATTTTCCCACTTCATACCTTGTTCCGCACTCTGCTCTTGACCCCGACTTGGTCGCGGGTCATTACTGAATATATTCCACGGGCTCCGCCCGTCATGATCACTCTGTCCCTACGGGACTTCATTCCCCAATCTCCTCTCGATCCAGAGAGGATTTATGATTTAATCTGGGACATACTGCTGTATGAACCCCCAAATCCTTTGGCCTTGGTGCCACTTCCTTCATCCCATTCTCCTCCTATTCACCTTCACTCTTGTTTTATAATTAATTCATCTTTTCTCCAAAAAAAAACGTCAATTTGGCAACAAATTTCTCTCATATCCTCATTGAGGAAACTTCTTACTCGTCCAATTGTACCCCATCGCGCTGGTCTTTCGGTCAAGATTCTCTTCTTGATCTACTCTGCCCCTCCCATCGAGAGGATTCTCCTGTATTTCTGCCTGTACCCCATAATTTTCATTCTGCTTTGTCCTTATTAGGTTAGGATAGGGAGTCTAGTGAAGTTAGGGAGTCTAGTTCTAGGCAGGTTAGCGAAATTAGGAAGTCTAGAAAATTTAAGGGTAAACAAATTCCAGATAGATACCTCCAGGATTTAGTTGATAAATGCCTTTGTTGCTCTATGATCCCTCAGCTATTAGAAAATCCTATTCATATGCCAGAAGATTGTATAGATGATGAGTCAATTAATGATGGATATGGGGTGTATGAATTGATACACGAAAAAGACCCCATTGTTGAAGATGAGGAAGATGACAAGGACGCGGCTGAGGCATATGCCAGTGGAGTAAAAAGATTCGATGAACCCTCAGCTGCCGTATAAGAGCCCACCAAAGAGATCAATCTAGGGACTAAAGACGAACCTAAGGTTGTCCTCGTTAGCAAGAATCTTTCTGAAATGGATGAGAAGGCAATGGTACAAGTTCTTAAGGATTATAAGGATACTTTCGCTTGGAGTTATGAAGATATGCCGGGGTTAGACTCATCGTTAGTGGAACACAGGTTGACATTAAAGGATGGAGCTAGCCCGGTCAAACAGAAGTTAAGGCGATTCCACCCACAAATGGCCTTAAAGATGAAGGAAGAGGTCGACAAGTTACGTAAAACCAAATTCATTAGAGTTGTCTTCTATCCACAATGGGTGGCCAACATAGTCCCAGTTATGAAGAAAGATGGGAAGGTCAGAATTTGCATTGATTTCCGATATTTGAACCGGGCGTGTCCTAAAGATGATTTTTCATTGCCTCACATTGATGTACTTATCGATAACACTGCTGGCTATGAAACTTTATCATTTATGGATGGATTTTCAGGATATAATCAGATCAAATTGACAGAAGAAGATCAAGAAAAGACATCATTCACTACACCTTAGGGAACATACTGTTATGTCATCATGCCTTTTGGATTAAAGAACGCTAGAGCCACTTATCAAAGTGCTATGATGGCAATATTTCACGACATGATGCATATTGATTTAGAAGTGTATGTGGATGACTTGTTGGTGAAATCTAAGACTAAGGCTGAGCACGTCAAAGTTTTGGCAAGAGTATTAGAAAGATCAAGAGAATACCAGTTGAAGATGAACCCCAAGAAATGTGTATTCGGGGTATCCTCAGGAAAATTACTTGGATTCATTGTCAATAAGCGAGGAATTGAGATCGATCCCAACAAGGCAAAGGCTATCAGAGAGATGCCACCTCCCAAAAACTTGAAAGAGTTAAGAGGATTAATCGGAAGGTTGCAATTTATTCGCCGTTTTGTCTCCTAGCACTCATAAAGGTGTAAGCCGTTCTACAAGCTTACCAAGCCGGGAGTCAAATTCGATTGGGACGATAAGTGTCAGGAGGCATTCGATGGATTGAAGAATTATTTGGCAAGTCCTCCTGTTTTGAGACCACCATCTCCAGGCAAACCATTGATGTTATACATTTCTGTCCTGAATGATGCGGTGGGAGCTGTCCAAGCATAAGAGGACGAAGAAGGAAAGGAGAGGGCAGCCTACTATCTCTCTAAACTTCTCAACCCCGCTGAACAGAAATACACAACGATGGAGAAAACATGTGCAGCATTGGTCTGGGTTGTTCAGAAATTGAAGCATTACTTTCTAGCCGATGAAGTCCATCTCATCGCTAGGATGAATCCAATCAAATTTCTTCTTGAGAAATCTATCCTTACTGATAGGTTAGCACGATGGCAAAGCTTTCTATCTCAATTTGATATCACTTACATTCAGTAGAAAGCGATCAAAGGCTATGCCATAGCATAACATCTCGCTCATCACCCCCTTCCTCGTTTTGATCCAGCCCGATCGGAGTTTCCGGATGAGGAACTGATGTCCATAGACCGAATCAGAGATGATATGTGGACTCTGCATTTTGACGGAGTTCTGAATTCCCATGGAAAGGAGATCGGCATTGTTTTGTTATCACTTGAAGGTGTCACCATTCCACAAGCCTTTCAGCTTGACTTTCCAGTCACTAATAATATAGCTGAATATGAGGCACTCCTTGCTGGCCTCGAGGCTGCTCATCTCCATGCTGCCACCAAACTCAGAATTGTGGGTGATAGCCAATTGATTCTTCGCCAGGTGTTAACCAAGTATCGAACGCTTGATCCCAAGCTCAAGCCTTATCAAGAACTTACTTTTGCTTATGCAAAGCTTTTCACAAAATTGATCTTTGTCCATGTTCCTAGGAATCAGAACATCTTAGCTGACGCTCTAGCTTCACTTGTATATTCCCTCGATTTTCCAATCAGCAGACAATCCGAATCAATCATTGTTCATAGGCGTCTTTCACCCGCCGTGAAAGACCCCTCATTCCTTAGAACTGAGGAGAAGCTGCTGAAGAAGGTCAGAGATGGGGATATTGTGGAAAAGAGAGAGATTATGTTAATGGAGCTGTTAAAAGAGATGGATGATGAATAGAAGTCGTGGGACTACGAAATCACTAAATATTATGAAGATCAATCATATCTTGAAGAAGCCACTGTTAGTTTAGGTGGCCTATAAGCCAATCTAACAATGTAAATATCGTTCATTTATTAATAAAATGGCATAATATTCATTATGTGTAAATCGCGTTAATTATCGTTTCATAATGAAGTCCGTGAATATGTGCTATGGTGATCAGATTATGATGAGATCATACTAATGAGACTGATCACTTAAACACACATATTCTTAATCGTTCCTAGTCGGAGGATATCCGAGAAGGACATCGGATATCCGGTTAGACTAGTACAGATTACTCCTGCTCATATGATGAGGGTGACTAATCTCATAAGTCACTTGTGTGGAGACACTAAGGCGAATCTGTAGGTGCTCATTGGAGAATGAGTTCACTGAACTGATCCGACTGAATCGCTGGATGGTATTGTACCTCACTGTCAACCAGCTTGATTCTATTGTCGTAGTTGCGTGGATGGTCCTCGGACCTGAGACACCAAGGACACCTTGCCGGTGGACTTCTGTGCTTTGACCTTGGTTTACGAATCTCTAGCCATGGGATTCTAATACGCCAAGGATTGGGTACAGAGGTATACCGTCGAAGGGAATTGTGTGTCAATAAGGAATCATTCGCTCTCGGTACTTAGAGAGAGAATGCTCTAGGAAGGATGCGCGAAAGTCCCTGGCGAGGGCGGACGATAATATCGGGAAAGGAGTTTTCCGATATTCATCAGCGGCATCCAATCCAAGTGAGTCGACCGGTTAGGGTTTGACAGCTCGCCTTACCCTGAGTTGACTCGAGAGCATTGTATGAATGAAGGATTAGATCCACGCGGTAACTGTCGGCGGAAAGGTTCCAAGAGTGGGTTACTTAACCCCAAATACCTTCCGGGTTCACGCGGTGTTGCTTGGCACCCAACGTGATCGGAGGCCCGGTCGAATTCGATGTGCGACATCAATTCGATTGATTAATTGATTAATAAAGGGTTATTAATTAATTAATAAAGCCAGTGAGGAGTCACTGGGCTTATTGGGCCATTAACTGGACTGGTACTTGGGCCTAGAGGGTCACACGCACATGATTCTCAAGGCGATGGATAAATAAGTGGGTTTTATACAAACCGGGGTTTTTTATGAAAAACCGCGCGGTTAGTATAAAACATAGCGAACGGGCTGAGCAGGCCAAGCTGCTGCTAACGCTAGCCGCCCCTCCTCAGTTTCTGTCTTCCTCTGGCGTCCAGGCAGATCCAGATATGCTCCGCCGCTTCTCCAAATCCCGTTCGACGGGAAATCGTCCGCGCACTGCGGCGATTATTGCGGGGACCGGCGGAGGCTTCGTGGGCTGCGAAGAACGAGGAACTCGAGGATATCCGTCGCGAGGAGGATCGCGTGGACTTCGCTAGAGGCCGGGCGCTTGCGCGGCTTGCGGTGTCGCACCGACGGAACCAAACGGTTGCGGATTCGAATCCGCACACGGTGAGAACTTCGATAATCTGATTATCGTATTTTAGATTTCGAAATGGGAACGGATCGCTGTAAATAATTTTAGTTTCCGCTACGTGAGCGATCCGGAGAAACCGAGAAAACCCAACAGCCACAACTGAGGAGAAAAAGGCTATCAGGAGAGTTGCTCAAAGATAGACCCTAGTTAGGGGAGCACTATACAAAAGAGGTTTTGATGGAGTTCTTCTAAGATGTTTAGATGAAGATGAGCTTTGGAAGGTTATGGAAGGAGCTCATGCTTGAGTTTGTGGTGGCCATGTTAATGGACAAATGTTAGCAAAGAAAATCTTTAGACAAGGATTCTATTGGCCAACCATGGAAGAAGATTGTGTAGGATATGTCCGTAGGTGTGCTAAGTGTCAACTTCACGCCGATAAGATTCATTCTGCTGTATCTTCACTCCATCCTGTTTCCTCCCCATGGCCTTTCTCCATGTGGGCTTTCGATATCATTGGACCCTTTGGCAATCCTGATTCCGGCATTAAGCAAAAGTCCTTCATCTTCACGGCAACGGAATACTTCACCAAATGGGCAGAAGCTGAAGCATATACGGAAGTCAAAGCATCAACCGTCTGCAAGTTCATCATGAAGAACATCATCACGAGATTTGAAATTCCAAGCACCATCGTCACCGACAATGGACCTCAGTTCGTGTCATAAGAACTGAAAGACCTCTGCAACATGTACAAAATTGCATTGCATCATTTGTCTCCTTACTATCCCCAAGGCAATGGCCAAGCAGAGGCAACTAAAAAGACTTTGATAAAAATCATCAAAAAGACGTGCAAGTCTTATAAATTTATAGACTGGCCAGAAAAATTAATTGAGGCTCTATGGGCCTACCGAACTTCAATCCGCACGCCCACCGGGCAGACTCCTTATTCTTTAACATTTGGAATGGAGGCGGTAGTTCCATACGAGATCCTTATACCATCATTAAGGGTACAATTGAAAAAGGAATTCTCCATTGATGAACACCGTTCAGCACTCCTTGCTCAATTGGAACTCTTAGACGAGAAAAGATAGTCAGCTGCTAATTATGCAAAAGTTTATCAAAATAGACTAGCACGTTTTTACCAAAAGAAAGTCATTGAACGTAAGTTCAAAGTTGGTGAAATGGTCGTCAAAAGAATCTTTGTAAAACCTGGTGGTCCGCGTTCTAAGCTCCAACTGAATTGGGAAGGACCTTATGTTGTATTGCATGCTTTTCCTGGTAACGTTTACCGTCTAGTTAATGCAGAAGGGCAAGAGTTGACTCATCCCTAGAATGGTCTGTATCTTAAGAAATACTACCCTTAGGTTAAAGAGTCGATCAGCATGGTGCAAAGACCAGTGGAATCAGAAAATTTAGAAACTCAAATTCCCTTATCAGTCTGAATAATTTAATTCAAACACATTACTACACACACTGATACGTTTGATTCGTGAGTAACAAGAGATGCCAAGTCCTAAGGAATACCGAAATCTTGACTGAAAGTGTAAAGTGCAAATCATTCTTTTCAAACAAAAATTATGTTTTTACACTCGGCCCATGATGTCGGAACGAGGCTTAAAATATACTACCAAGAATACTCGCCATCTTAGTAGGAGGCCGTCATAGGAAAAATGGGGGAGATCTGTCCCAAGAAAAAGAAAAGAAAAGTAAAAGCAAAAAGCAAAAGCCAAATGTCAAATCAAAAGGTCATTACATTACAAACGTTACATCAAGGCCATGAAACGAAATAAAAGGGAACGCAAGGTCGATAAATACCTCGGAAAGAAAATGACCGAACCCCAACAGATATTAAGGTAAGAAAGGTACATCTTTTTAGATCTCCGGAACCTTCTCGTGGGCTTTCTAAACCAATTCTTCCTTTTTTTCTGAAGAGACGTACTCCAAGCTTAAGGAATGGCCTAGATTGACTGAGGATCAAATCATCAAGTGGGATCACGAATGGAAACACAAGTTCAAACACGATGGGTCTAAGTTAGATTATTGAAAAACAATTTGGGAATTAAGTTAATAAATGAATATGTTTCCTTTTGATCTGAGTACCATGCTGGTCTTTTAGTTTGCACCATATTTCGAAAATCCAAAAAACTACATATTTCAAAATAAAAAAAAATACATATTTCAAAATCCAAAAAAAAGCACATATTTCAAAAATCCGCAAAAAATATATATATATGTTCCAAAACCCAAACAAAAATGAATATTTCAAAACAACAAAAATATTTCAATTAGCATCTGCTTATTGCATCTAGTGTGTTTCATTCCTTTTACTTTCAGTGAGCATCTGTCTGTTTGCATGTTGCATTTTGCTTACAGTTTGATTATTCATGCTACCTTTGTTAATAAAGGCTATGCCCCTTGACTCTTCTGCTAAGAAAAAGATTGATCGATCATTCACTTGACTGAACAAGGGGCTAAGCCTAAATAGATACTTAACATGTTTGTTAAGTAATGTGCAAAACACAGAACAAATACGCAAGGCACGAAAGAAGGCAAAAGTTTCATACATATATCAAAAGGTGTTTTGTACATGATACACAAAAAGAAAAGAAAAAGTACATGATATGAAGCCCTCAAGGCTGACTCTCCCCGGCCCCCTTATCGAGCTGGCTCTGAGCCTCATCAGGAGCATCTGGTGCCGGTCCTCGACTGGGCAGAGGTGGTGGTCCCATCAGACTCGGACCAGCCTGGCCCGATGATATGGCCACGCTCGCGGTGAACGCACTTCCGTGCCCTCTTTCTTGTGCTCGCTGGCGGGCACGTCGATAATGCTCCTCCACGCTGCGTCGCTCATGCTCCGCGACACCAAGCTGGACCCGGAGGGAAGTCACCTCGGCATCAACTCGTTGCTGCTCCTGCCGCTCCCGCTCTCGGTCCTCGGTAAGCATTTCCAGACGGATCTAGAGGCGTGTCAGCTCACGAGGAAGATCGTCGCTGGAGAGGCGTGCCAACTGCTCCTCCAAGGCTCTGATACGCGCAGCATCGGCCTCGGCACGAGCAGCCGCTGCACGAGAATGCTCCAGCTCTGCTTCAGCCCTCTGAAGGGCCTCCTGAAGCTCAGCAACCTGCAGAAGAATAAATTGTTAGTCCAAGGCAATCAAGCGATTAAAATCAAATTCCGAAAAGAAAGGAAAAGGATAAAACTTACTCGAGCGGCACGGTCCTCCTCTGCGAGAGAAGCCCGATGGATGGCGGAGGCGAGCTGGCCTTGGAGGTCAGCCAAGGCAGCCTCGTGAGCGGCCGAGTAGGAGGAAGATGAGGCTCCATAGGTAGGAGGAGCCGCCTGGGTGTAGACGGCTCGCTACACCAAAAGACAACCGTCAGTGGCTAATTGTTAAAACAAATTTATTAATTGAAACATTCATTTGCATGCATACATACTAGGCCAAATAGCTCCTTCTAGACCTGCTCCAGCTGGGTCTCCGCATCATATAGGCGGGCCCGGAGGTCGATGGTGACCGCATCTCGCGCATCCTGCATACCACACATATATACATTCATCCACAGATATAAATTAAGATAATAATAAAATGAAAGACGCATAAATCATACTTACATCGAGGGGACGGAGAAGTCACAGCTGATCGGCGTAGTGTGTCCGATATTGTTGGAGGTAGGCTGCGCTACTCTCCGCCTGAGACTCAACTTGGACATCCCGGCAGTGCCAGTCCTCGTATTGCTCTGGGAACTTGGCACGCAAATCCGTGAGGGCTTGCTTCCCCCTCATGCTCCGTCCGACTCCCTCCGGGACTTGCTCGTCAATCAACTCCTGATGGAGGCCCAGCGTCCTCATGACGAGCTGAAGGCGGAGGGGCTCGATCTCGTTCAAGCAATGTAGCCACATCTGCCTGCCGAACCTCCTCCGGCCAGCCGTCACCCACGGCTGGCCCTCCTCACCCATGCCCATATATAGGCGCCAGATCACCTGCATATAGGTTAGATGCATCCACATAAATAAATTGCATTTAATAAATAAAAGATTGCAATGAATAAATTAAAACTTACAAAGAGTTCTGGATAATCAAGAAACTGACGTTGGAGGGCCGTCAGCTGGTGGTGCTGTGGTGCCGTGTCCACAATCGGCTGCCAGCGGCAGGCCAATGGGATGGCACCCGGTCTCACTATTCTCGCTTGGCCGAGCGGGAAATATTAGTAACTCCAAACCTACATACATGAACATATAGGTTAGAAAAATCATTTCATTACATTTCATATCATGAACAAATAATAAAACAATTTAATACCTGGAAAAACGGCAAAAAGCTACTGATGGTAGTCTCACGGTCAAGCGTGACCGCGGATAAGTCTGCGAAGAGGTGGGCCAGGAGGGCCGCACCCCAGGCGTACTCATGGAGGTGGTCAAGGTCATCTAGTAAATAAAGAAACCTACAATGGATATGGTCGCCCTTCTTACCGAAGAGCAACCGACCAAAGAAAAAGACAAGGAAGACTTGAAGCTGTCTATCTACCTCGTCTACCTCATCAGGGTCACTACAATATACAAAGGAAGAGGACTCGGCTAGCCTATCCCTAAACTCTGCCCAGGTCTCGTCAGATCGACGCCGGGGCTCTACTAGTCCTAGGGCAGCCTCCACCTCTACCCTAGGCACAGTCCTAGACTCCCTGTCTAAACTAGACACTTCTATCCCTAGTAGGACCTCTGTCAATCCTCGGTAGTCGGGGTAAGTCACCCCGCTCACCGGTCGACCATCTACTCAAAGGCCAGTGATCTTGGCTACATCCTCTAAAGTGGGGATCATGTGTCCCCAAGGCATTAGGAAAGCCTTGCTTTCCGCATGCCACCTCTCCCGCAGCGCCTGTAGGAGGACCAAATCGAACCAAAATGGCTCGATCTCGAGAATATCGCCGAACCCCATCCGGTGTAGGCGCGCCTTCTGGAAGTCCGGGAGTCCCCAGTATGCACCTACCACTAGGTCCCAAGAAATCCTCGCCCTCATCGTCCCCTGCAAATAAGAACAAGGAACTTCATCAGTTAATGGACATGAAAACAAATAAAATATTCCTAATTGAAAGGCGTCGGGCAACATGGACGCCTATTGAAAGGCGTCCATCAGTTTTGACGCCATTTAAGTTTATTTTATGTCCAATTAAAAATTTTGAATTTCGGTTGAATGGCGTCGGACCAGGACGACGCCCATTGAAAGACGTCATCTGGTCTGGACGCCATTCAAACCCGATTTCGGATTCTTCCAAAGAATCCCTTTCCTCCTTCCTTTTCTCATTCCATTCAATCATATAGAGACTTACCAGATGGAGGTCGCCCTCCCCTCCTTCTTCCTCGGCCATGGGCGCTGGAGGAGCCTCCTCCTCCTCCAAAAACGCCGCCATCGCCGCTAGCTCAGCCGAAACCTCCTTGTGGACCTCCTCTGTCGGCACCACTGAGAGGGAGGCGGTTCGCCGGCATTTCACCACCACCTTGGGCTTGCTAGATCCACCGCGTTCCATGGGTTTAAGAGTTTGGGGGAGAGATCGCCGGAAGGGGAAGAACGGATGTCGCCGGAGCTAAGGAAGAGAGAGAAAAACTTGAAAGAATGAGGAAGGAAACATGGCCTTTGCAACTTCTGTTTAGAAAACTTGAAACGTGTCGGGGAACAGCGACGCCATTCAGGACGTATAAACTGAGGCAGCAAAGCCAAGTATTTGAAATTGACTAAAAGGCGTCTTCACAAAGCGACGCGTTTCAGTTTAAACCGCCAATTTTGGTCAGAACAGTACAAGGCATGATGATTAAATGCGTCCATTCACCACGACGCGTTTCAGTGGATTAATCGCAGAATTAATGGCAGGATTATGTGGAAAGGTGAGAGAGAGAATTTAACGGCGTCTACTCATACAGACGCGTTTTAAGCTTAATGTCTTATTTTGGAAAAGGATTTTGGTTGAAAGACGTCTTCACTGATGGACGCGTTTTAAGCATAATTCGGGATTTTAAGGATTAATTTTTGATTTTTAGAAAATAAATTATGGTTGAAAGGCGTCTTCCTGAGTGGACGCATGTTGAAGTTAGAGTATACCCGAACTGTCATATTTCAAGGAAAAATCAAGTTTTTACTCTAGGAAAAATCTTGGACAAGTCACAGGAAATTGAGGATGGATTTCAAGACATAAAAGAACAATTCTTTATTGAAATAAATTCTTTATTACATCAAGAAAAGAAAAGAAAAGAGAACATTCAAGGAAGAAATTCCCGAAGTCTCAGAATATATGGAACATATAATCCTCTATCTGTTTCTCGAGAGGATTTTACACGATGATTGAAGCTAATATTCCACAGTGTGACTATAAGTTCAGTAGCTTCATAATCTTTATTGGATTCCAAGGCACGCTTCTTGATTGGAGATGTATGGGAAAATTCACGGAATTCATAGCGAGGCAAGCTGAGTTGAGTATAGCAACAATGAGGATTGTACAGCACGAACTCAGTAGCCTCGATCAGCTTAAGCTCTGCACCCGCTGCACGGCGCACTCGAATGGGCTTTCCTACAAGAGCAAGAGGTGAAGAGTCGAATCCATTTGATGACATTCTTCTCAGATAATCTCTCCAATCAGCTCGAGTCTTGAGTTTTGGCACTCGATTGATCATCTTCTCATTAAATTTCACAATGTTGGAGATATGGAAGATCGGGCTATTCTGATATATTTGAGATGGTCTTGCAGAACTCCTCATGTGATATTCAAACTTGAAGTGCAACTCGACCCATACAGTGAAGAGTAGTATGCAACCATAGGGAGGCTGACCTGTGGACGTTGCAGAGAGCCCACTGTAGAGATAAGCTAGAATCGCAGTGCCGATGCGTTTTCCCTCAAAGATTTTGCAAATCGCACTGACTTGATCATCATCTAGTATGTTATCTTGAGCAGGAAAGAACAGAGCCCCAGCTAGGCACGTGGTGAATGCTTTCATAACGTTCTCAGTGTCATCCTCTCTTAGATCTTCAATCTCGTATAAAGTCCACTCTGCAAGCTTAGCAAGATTCATTCCTTTCTTGGTGAGGCATCCTTTAACTTCTGTGGGGTCCTTCATGATTTTCATCAGCAATTGTTGACCGGTGATCTTTTCCCTCATAAAAGCCATCTTATTCTGGATCACTTTGTTATCACCGTACAACTTGATTTTGGGAAGGCCCAATAAGAGCTCAACCTCTTCTAGAAGAATAGTGCATTCAAAATCAGGAAAAAAGAAGGTATGGGTTTGAGGATGCCATAACTCAATCAAAGCACCTATGGCCGCCCAGTCTACATTTGGACTTTTGTAATGTTTTGCATGGACTACTAGACCTTGGATGTTCCACTTGGAAACAAAGGATTACATAGAGATTGTGGTACTTTTAGCGAACTTTCGGATCCAAGGAAGATATATGAATTTCCTTGGCTGGGAAACAAAGGATATGCCTAGAAAATAGAAGGAGAATTACAATGAAGAACTTGAAGAACATGGAGAGAAAAGGGAAATTGAAGAAAAAGGATTGAAGGAGAAGAAGATTCAACTTACTTGGAGGTTAGGATATCTTCCACTTAGATGATTTTCCACGTCGGAGAGCTTCTCTAGAGTCTTTCTCATCCTTTTACTTGAAGAACCCATCTTGTTCTTGAGTTTTTCCTTCTTGAAGCTTTGAAAACACTTGAGAATCCTTGAACTTTGAAGAAAATCCCTTGCTTCAATCTCTAGATTGTGTTAGGATTGCCTTTATACAAGTTAATGGAGTTTATATAGAGAGAATTGCGATTCTAGGAAGGCTTTTCCATATTGGAAAAGGGATAAGCATGGGAAGAGTTGGAATCCGAGTAGAGATCAGCCAGAACCTGTTTCTGCGACTGAAAAGGCGTCGTTCAATAGCGACGCGTTTTAGATGGATTAATGGCGTCGGCGTGACACGACGCGTTTCAGGGTCTTCTGTTATTTACCCGAAATTCAATGTTTATCCATATTTTGATGCTTAATTAAACACTTGCTTGAAGTTACTGATGAATTTTTCAGTGCAGGTAATTAAAGAAAATCCAAATGAAGCTGGAAAATATCAAGAAGATCCCACTGTAGGAGTTTATGAGTCCTGACCGTAGCTAAAAAGACGGTTATCTCTATCCCTTGTATTCTTTCATGTAATTGATTGGCATCATCATTACTATATGTTAAATATTTATTAGATTATATCAAGGACCTTGTGGTTTTGATGAAACTGAAATTTGAGTTCCCCTACAACAAAAATAGTGATAATTTCAGAGAATTCTTAATCGCACGGATAGGCCGTTTGATTGTTAATTAGTGATGACGATGGTTTTACTTTTGTGAAACAGTGCATGGATAAACGAGCTTCGGCTTAGCATTGGATTATAAGAATTGGTATCTTGACTCATTAATGACAATTTAACAATATTATCCTTGATTAATTTATATTTTATTTGATTTTATATTTTTCTTTTAACCCAGCATGCATCATATAGGACTTTGATATCATTGTGATAAGAATTAATTCTTGATTAAGTTTCAGACCATTGATTAAATAAATCCCAACATGATATGAAATATTCCATTCTGAATTGAATATCTTAATTATCTTTGAGGTTCACTTGAAGATATCCTTGGAATTCTATCATTTCTTAGATTCTTTATCTCAAATATTCTTGTTTTCTTTTAAGATTCATCATGGCTACAACACGTCTACATTGGCTGGCAATTGCTTCCCATGATGAAACCTGCAGCATCTATGACCTGGGATACTTCCCAATCCGTAGAGGTTGATCGACCTTATCTTATTTCCTTGTCTATTTCATCCAGACAAGATTGATTTCATTGATCTCCTTAAGCTATCTTCATTGATGATTTTGAGAAAAATTCCAATAATGTAATGTTAAGAGCGTGTCTCATCACACCTCGTCATCATCTTTTCAGTACATTCCATTTCATTTCACTTCCTTGTAAAGACGATGCCAAGGTGAGGCAGTTGTAAACACGCTAATTTTGACCTCATTTTGAGTAAATTTCATATCATATAATAATGCTTCAGAATGGTCTGATATTTAATCATTGGTTAATTTTTATTATTTTAATAATATCGAGTCAAGAAGACGCCATTTAAGTTTATTAATAAAATTCATTTTAATTCAGATTTTAAATCGAGTATGAAAATTATCCTAAAAGACGTCAGCCTCTGAAGACGTCATTTTTTATTTTAATTCTATTTTAATTTTTAATTTGATTTTTAATTAATTTGTTAATTAACTGAAAGATGTCTTCCTTATACGATGCCATTTAGGTTTCCTAAGTATTTCTATTTCTTCTTCTCGAGTTTATCTTTATCTTAATTAAGTTAAAAGACACTTTCTATGGACGACGCGTTTTAGTTAATTACAGATAATAATGAATCAACCTGTATTTATCTGTTTCTTGATTAGATTGACTCCAAATTCTTTCATGGTAATCCATAAGTGGCCGCGGATGCGCGTGAGAGCCTTGAACTCAACTCTATATAAACTCAGGCCCTTGGTCATTAAAGAGTTAGTGAAAGTTAGTAGTGAAAGTTAGTGAAAAAAGGCTAAAGAAGGATTGAAGCGCTGCGTGAAGAATTCCAGGAGTATTCAAAGGAGAGCAAGCTTCATCCTCTTCATCCCTTCTTCATTCTTTCAGTCCATTCAAGACCAAGGCTTCCAGGGGCCATTCAACTTCATTATTTCTTTCTCTTATTTTCATCATCATTAGTATCATAAATTCATTTAGTAATCATCACTTCATGTTATTCACACACTCACAACATTCATAATTTCCAACCCACATGCTAAGGGGTTTTTAAAAGACCACAAAACAAGTGAGTGATTCTGTTTAGTTGCATGATTAAAATTCTGATTAGAATAGATTCTACACTATATTAGTTCTTATTAGTTCCTTTTATCTTTCTTTATTTCTTTGTAAGGTACAATTATCAAGATCAAGAAGATCAAGTAGAGATTATCATACAAAGAAGAATTTGAGCAAAAAGGAAGATCCTCAAATTCATCAAATTAAAGTAAGAATAGAAGTACTAGAAGGACTTTTTTTCTTCAACCGGTTGAAGAGAAAGAATCAAGAATCCAACAATCTCCCAACTTCAAAACAGGTAAGTGATCATCCTTTATCTTCTGAAACTTTTTAGTCAAAAGTTTTTTGGCGATTACATTTAATTTTTAATAGGTTTCATCGTCATATAATCAACATAAAATTCATGATTTCACACATCACAATTTGAGCACTAATTGAACAATTTTTCCACAAGTGACCTAATTGATATTAAATATGGGGTGCAAAATTTTAGACGTGACAAATATATGTACGTAGGACAAATACCGAAGCATTTGTCACACCTAAAAAATATTTGTCATCTCTATGCATCTGTGTAGATATTTTGGCGTGACAAATTTTTACAAACGAGATAAATATTTTGTAGGCATAACAAATAGTATTTGTCACGTACACGAAGTATTTTGTCATGGTTGAATAGTATGTCATCGTTAGACATGTGTGTACAGATTTATAGGTGTGACAAACATTTTTCAGGTGTAACAAATGCTCCGTGAACATGACAAATGTTTGTCAGTCCACAGAACATTTTTCACGCGTACGTACATTTGTGACGCTCATAACTTTGCAACCGCAATTAATACTTGTAAGTCTATATGTGGAAAAAACTGTCCAACGCATGTGATCTCTATTTAGGTGGACCAATGACATCTTGCATTGCAAGATGACGTAGTTTGTTGCACTGACTCTCATTGTAGCAAGCATTACTCGTTGAGTAATACTTGCTGCAACTGCATGAGATGCTGCCAAAAAAAATGAATTTTTGTTTGAACTTTTTCTAATGTTGGCTCCACCAGGGCCGATATGTTTTACAACCCCAATATATGATCGGACGACTAAAGAAACTTTTTAAATATTAAAAATCAAATCCAATTTTTTTTGGCTTGGACAATTAAGGGTGTTTTTTTACTGTTCTCGATTTTTTATTTTTAAAATTTTTTGGATCGTCAGATCGAAGATTGGATTGTACGGATGTATCAAATATGGTGAGGCTGACTTTAAAAGAACATTTTTTTAGCCAGTTCTCCATACATTTGATGTAGCAACTATTACTCTAGTATATTTGCCTTCCTTGCCTACTATTGTCGTTGGTGGGTTATGTATGATAGTATGTTTTTCTTCTTTGCATATCATTGTTGCTTCCTTAAAAATTACTACTAGTGCTTTCATATTACCCTATATCGTTGCTTCTAATTTGTTGTTTTTTTCTTTTCTTATTTATGTTGGAATGAGGAGCAAAGCTGAACTTTCGTTACCTCAGATCGACATACATTAGATTTGATACCGTCACAAAGGTGCAAAACCTTGGCGCATATTCTTGGATGACGATGGTGATCCTTCAGCATATAAAATCACTATGATTTCCTGCATATGTTATATTTATCATGATTTTTGTGCTTTCGAGATTGGAATCTATCTTTCAAAGCCCAGCAACTTGGTTACAAGGTTGGATAAAGATTAAAAGTATTTTTGCATATAAACTCCTCATACATGCACAATAATGGAATTGCCATCCTTTTTTAATGCAATTATTTAAATAACTCTATGGAGTCAAAGTTATTTCAAAACCTCTAGCCATAACCCTTTTTCAAGATAGTTTAACGAGTCCTTGTTGACAATTAAGACCAGATTTTGAAAAGCTTGATAGGGTGCTTGGTGGTGCCTTTTTGGACACATTTCTCTCAAAATATATTTTGAGAAGAAATTGGGACGTAGACCCCGTTTGGTTGCACCTTTGTTAGAAAGCAGGAATACAATTTTTACAATTTTTTTTTCGAAATAAAGCAAATCACTGTCTATTTTTATTTTTGAAAGAACTCAACCGTTTGGTTATACCCACGTCTCCCTCTCCCAAGACTTTATTGCCTCCTATCCTACCTCTAACCATTGTTCTCCGCCACTCCTAACTCTTCCCCCATACTCTCTCTCTCTCTCTCTCTCTCTCTCTCTCTCTCTCTCACACACACACACACACACACACGCACACTCACACACACACACACAATGTGCGATAAGTCTGTACCCTCATGCTCGGTTAATTGGTTCGGTTTCGCCCCTCTCAAGCCTTTGAACTTTGACTAGGCTTTGATGTGCATGTATCTTCTGGCTTCATTTTTGAAAAAAGAAAGGAAAAGAATATGGTAACAAGGACATCCTAATTTTTTGTTGCCCTGCTTTGATAACAGAAAAAAGATAAGACTCCTTAGTTCGCGAATATGGCTAATTTCACTTTAATGTACGGAATTAGTTATAATTACTTATTCTTTGAGCCCCATTTTGTTTGCAGAATAAGTTATAACGTGGAGTCCACTGACGGAATAATGTATACTAGAATAAAGAATGTTACGGTTTGATAGTTTTGTAGGGTCCGTTGACAGAATAAGAAGAATAAACAATTTTTGGGTCTAGGGTGAGATGACTTATTCTCCTTATTCTCCGGATATGCTATTCTACACGGTATAAGCCATTCCGCTTGTCAAAGCAAAATTAAGTTTATTCTCCTCTTATTCTTCCTTATTCTTTTCTTATTCTCCAATCAAAGTGGCGCTGAATAAAAAATTCCACCTAAGACTCAAGAATTACTATTCTGCCTATTTCGCCGGTGAACCTTACACAACTATCAAAGTGAAACGTCTCTTTTCTAGTATAAATTATCCAGTATAAATAATTCTAGATAACCTATTCTCAAAGAATAAATATCTTTTTCTTTCTTTTTTTAAGACCTAATAGCCCACCTTGGATGCGCTCCGAACTATGCGCGCTCGTGCGTATAGTGAGGAACTGCGAGAGTTCCCTCAGTCGGGCTATTGAGGGAATCCCGACCCAGCAAGTATTACTGTCTTCACTACCCACTGAGGGAGACAATGGGCCCAGTTATTGGGCTCAAGGTTCCCCTTTAGCTTGGTTGTAGCATGTTGGCCAAAGTGGGCTTCACCTTACTTTGGTTGGTTAGTAGTGGGAGCATACATTTCAACCATCGGCGACGAGTGTACGGGTCAAACTCCTTGACGTTAGTCACCATAATGTCAGATTGGAGGCATTCCTAGAGAAACAAAAGAGGGAAAAAACAGTAACCTCCAAGCCAGAAGATCGACGCAATGTTGGCCCCTGATCCACCTGAGAAGGTGGTTGGTCAACAACCGCGACATCTTCTAGCTCCGGAATAACTTGAGGTAGACCAACTGCAACTACTTGCTCTCTTAGGATTTCATTCCGAAGAATGAATATGGGAACAACGTTGTCAGTTGTTACAGGTGTTTCAACCTGATCCTGTAACTCCTCAAAAGAAATCTCTCGAGAAGGTTCATTCCCACTAACTCCGCCATCTTCAAGGAACCTTGCCTTATTTGTTTTTATAATGATGGGAATACGGGATGGACAATAGAATCTATACCCTTTTGATCTCGCTGGATAACCAATGAAGAATCTACTAGTTGTTATGGGATCAAAAATATTTTCCTGTAGATTGTATGGTCTAGCCTCAGCTGTATTTTTTTTTTATATTCGGAAAGAACAACTTAAATCGGAGCCCCAAAATCGCCAACACGGGCTCTGATACCACTTGTTCGGAATTTTAGGAATATATGGAAGGAGGTGTGTAATTGAATGCATTTACCGCCATGACCCATGTCATTTGATTTACTATTTTTGAATCTTTAAGATTCCGTTAATTGGAAGTGGTGTGTAGTTTTTGTTTTATCGTGCGCGCGCATACCGTGGTTTTATCTTCAGGTGTATGCCCATGATGTCAAATCTTCAAGAGTCTTTTTGAAACTATATATATATTTATACTATAAGTATGTTTTCAAAGGAAGATTTGATGTGTTTGAGACAAGTTAGACTAAGTGGAAGAATATTGGATTTTTTACCTAAATTAGTGGTCCACTTGTGCTTACTGTGCTGCACACATACACGCCGTTAGACATCCAATTGATGGAATAAAGTTATTAGGCTTAACCCATTAGGTGCCCATTGAGGATCCTGTAATGGGTAGGATCCATTAGTGGTTTGAACGGGACTGGTCCCTCCTTTCTATAAAAGAAGTCTGTGACTCCCCATTAGGTCATACGCATCATTAGGTCATACGCTATACCGTCTTCTCGTCCGGAATTCGTGCAGTTCTTTCGAGACTTGCAGCACGTGAGGATCGACTCCGTCGTCGTCTTCTTCCTTCGTTAGAAATAACTTCCGTTTCAGATATTCCTAAAATCTCTAACAACAACAGCACGTAATATTACCAAGCTATCTCCCCCTGATCACCCATTCCTCCAGTCACCTCAACAGCCAAAAATTCTCTAACCCACGGACACAGCCAATGGTCCTCTCCCAATGAGGGTGGCGCTTCTCTCTCCCCATCAACACCCTTATGAAAACACCAAGTTGGTAATAAGTGTACTGGAAAACTTGGGAGAAAGGCGCCACCAGCTCCATATGTTTGTCCTCCTCTCCCCTTTTCGCTAGCTAGAGAGCTGGCCATACGTTTTACCCCCCCTTAATTGGCCGACACCATCTTATAACAGCCCCGTAAAGCCCTCCGGCGGCACATATCAACCCACCACGGCAGGACGCGCGGCAAAATGCCGACCACCAGCCGGGGTGGCACGGCAGCGTCATGACAATGACAGGCTGACGATGATGACGACGACCACCGACGACGACGGCGACGGCGACACCCCATGGTGCTACAGTGATGACAAAGTCCCCCCACAAGAGCTAACACAATTAACTTAAGTTGATGCCAAACCCTTTAAACACACTTAAATCTACCTTCCTATCCGCAATTTTGTTAGTGGGCAGGGGCCGGCCCCCTCCCCCCACTGCTCTACGTAAGCATCGAACAACATGCGTGCAAGTATGCATTGCCCGGGAGGGCACTACCCATTATTAAAACCACAAGGAAAAGACCAGGAGAGGGGGAGGCCCCCTTGTAATAGACTACACTGATCAAACAAGATCTCAGGATAAAGAAAGCAAGAGCCTTTTAGGATGTTAAAGCCGTGGGGGGTGTGCACATCCTCAGCGGTGGCAACAGCGGCCACGGCTGTAGGATTAAACAAGTTGTTTAGCGTAAGCAGTGGGATATAATGAGGTGCGTGGAGGGCCTACGGCCACCAGGGTTCGTACGTGGAGATAATGATGATGCTAATCACCTCACAGGGTCGCCGCATGACGGCGGGCGGGGATGCACGGACCGCCCTAGTATATTAAATTAGTGGGTTTCTGCACTCGGCGTCACGCCGAGGTGGGATTTCACAGCGATGGATGGATTTTGAGGTGCATGATCTGGTGGCGACGTGAGGTCATGGGTGGTGGGTCTGTTCTTGTTCTAACCCTTTAATAAGCGCTTAAAGGAGTGATGATGCCTGTGGAAAGCTGGAAGGAAAGGACGTGATTAGCTGCTAATAACATCAACTTTCATTAAGGTGTCGATGGTGCTGAGCAAAGCAAGAGAGAGAGAGAGAGAGAGGAGTTTCTTTTGAGGGAGAGCTTATCCTGTCTTAGCCAATCCAAATAAATAGCTGTTTCTACGACACCCATGAAAGGAGAAAGGAAAAAGTGGAGGAAACCCTGAAAAGGAAAGGTAGTGACCTTGAGGGGTGAGTGGGGGGAAGTGGAGACAAAAAATGCACACCCACCCTTCTTCCTCCTCCTTCCTCCCACCCCACCCCCCTCCTGTGCGGTACAAGTGATGGTACCACGAAAGCTGGCGTTGCTCTCATCCATGGCCAAGTAGAAAACCAAATATAATATCCAAAAGAAAGCTCACTTCTCTCCGTAGCAGGCTGAGCAGCTTAACCCATTCTTGACTTCCAGCCTTCCTACCGCTAGCATATCCACAAGTGCCTCTTGCACCCCCTCCCAACGAGAGAGAGAGAGAGAGAGAGAGAGAGAGAGAGAGAGAGAGAGAGAGAGAGAGTCCACGTAGATGTGAGGGAGGGTGGTGGCTGTAGAGACAGGTGAGGGGAGGCTGCCAATGGGGAGGGCGGGAGGTGCAGGGTGCACCCACGAGCGGCTACCGCGGCCCGACCGGGAAGCCCACACGCTCCCCCCCCACACTTGGACAAGTTGGGGGGGAGGGACAAGTTGGGGGGGGGGGGGGGGGGGGGGGGGGAGGGAGGGGAGGGGACCCTTCCCCTTTTGCCGTGGTGGTGCGCAGGTGCCCCCCCCTGCCCTCCCAGCCAGGCGCTTTAGGACGCAGGAGGGGGCAGGGTGGAGGTCAAATCGAGCCTCCTCCGTACGCCACCGGCGGGGGGGCGTCCCTTTGCCACCACCCCCTGCTGCTACCCTAATCATTATCTAGCCGTAGGGGTGGCGCTGTACTTACATATTTTCCCGGCACTCGTCGCCCTCCTCGCCCCACCTGAACCACTGCCATCACTGACAAGGCTGTGCCCTGCAATTTCTCCGACAGTCTCCGAGTGGGTCTCTGTGCGCCCAGAACTCAAGGGTGACGTCTTGTTCTGTTCATGGACTGGTGCAGTCTCTTTCTTGGTGTTTAGTACAAGGGAGGTTTAGCATTAGTGTTCATGTGGTGTTTAGTCACTGGGGGAGGGGCCGGGGGCCGAATTTAATGCAGTGGGTCCAGACAGGGTATTTTTCGGATTTTAAATTCGAACCCCTTCCAGTGACTACTGATCCCCTACGGTCTAACGTCGACCGTAGGGGATCCGGACTGCCGAATTTAATGCAGTGGGGTCCAGACAGGATATTTTTCGGATTTTAAATTCGAACCCTCCGATGACTACTGATCCACTACGGTCGACGTTGGACCGTAGGGGATCAGTAGTCACTGGGGGAGGGGGGGCCGAATTTAATGCAGTGGGGTCCAGACAGGATATTTTTCGGATTTTAAATTCGAACCCCCCCGCCCCCCCCCCCCCCCCCCCCCCCAATGACGACCGTAGGAGATTCGGACCCGAATCTCCTACGGTCGACGTTGGACCGTAGGAGATCAGTAGTCACTGGGGGAGGGGAGCCGAATTTAATGCAGTAGGGTCCAGACAGGGTATTTTTCGGATTTTAAATTTGAACCAGTGACTGCTGATCCCCTACGGTCCAACGTCGACCGTAGGGGATCCAGACTGCTCCTTTTGTTCCTGTATTTGGCAATTGGTGTTCTCTGATTTTGAGATTTGGATGCCCTTGAGTGTTAAACGTAAGTTTGATATTTCTTGTATTTAAATTACACGGCAAAAAGAAGGTGACAAATGAGATAATAAAAAGAATGACCTATTAATTTAAATAATTAAGATTGAATGGTAAAAAGTAATTGAATTTATTTCATTAATAATTAGTAATAAAATTAAAAATACAGTTTAGTCACCTAATTTAGTCATCCAATCTTCCATGCAGATTTAGAGGTCGTGACATGCTTTTTTATTAGTTGATGATGTATGCAGTGCCAAAAATATTAATAGATAAGCATCATTCCCAAAAATAAATGTTTAGCTAATTTGGAAAGCGATCTATATGATGGAAAAATAATAGACAGATTAAAGGTAGCTCCTTACACTGCAGAAAGAAATTTATGAGTTACTATGTATAACTAAACCACTAAAAGGATTACTATTTTGGAAAGAATGGATGAGGGGAATCCTATACCTTGGGGGGAAATTGGTTTATTAACGAAGCAATTGACATATAGAGACAACAAACTAAGCAAAGTGCTTGCTTGACGGATAAAATTATCCATCTCTTTTAGCCATGAAACAAAGGAGTTGAGATTGTCCAGTATTTTTGTTGCTCCACTGTACAACAGTGGTCCGTTGTTTGGTGTTTGAAAAAGGTGTGCATGCCAATTCTTGTATCAGTGAACTGTTTTACAGTTTAGGGGGTCTTTTTTTCGTCCTGTAACTTTTACTTCGAGTAAAACTTGCAGTGCTTTAATTTTAAAAAAAGTTTTTTTTTTTTAATTTTTTCTTGAAAGGCCCCAACCCATCTTACATGACTATATAATCTGATCTTGGATTGACGATAAAAAATAACGAAACTAACTTCAAATGAATAATTTGAAGTTAATTTTTGATTTTTTTATCTTTTTTGGGGTCGTCCAATATAAGATTGAATTATACGATCATGTAAGATACCATGGCCCTTAAAAAAATGTTTTCAACTTTTCTTTTATATAAGGTGATATAATAGTCTCGATCGGTGCAGCAAGTTTTACTCCTTTTACTTATAAGGATACGTTTGTTAATATTGTGTCCTTCGAGAAAAAAGTCGGCAGATTCTCCCACAATTTTAAAAAAATTAAATTCTCTCAAATACTGACAAATGTACATGTATCATTCTATATTCACATTCTCTGGGTATTTAGCATAAAGAGAAGGGAAACTGTGATAATGACTATCAACATTATGTGTTTCTTATTAGAAGATTGCGAATTCATTTTGGTATAATGTACACACCATATGGCTGATACTATTGATATATTCCCTAATTTTCTAATCTAGCTAGTGCATGCGTGCACCATCCTATGAAAGCCATGTTGAGATACGTTATCCTTAGAACATGGATCTTTTATGCCGCCATCTCTATTGGATCCACGGCTAGCCTTCCGTTGCCATCCATGGCATTCCTTGTGCTTGGGATTATTAACAAGCCTTTAAAAGCAACGTACGTGGAAATTGTGTTCTTGATGACCTTCTTGTAAATGAAAAGATGCGCACGAGTCATCTCGTATGTCAACTATGGAGATATGAAAGACAACAAGTATAATGGAACATGTTTGACGAAACTTTTATTTTGGAAGTTATTTTCAGCTTATACCTCTATAAAAATAGTGGTGGAGACTGGAGGCACGTTTAACAAAGCCAACAAGTCCTCTGCTCATAACCTTTAATAAAGATTAGAGAATGTCAAAAAATTTGATCAATTAAATACTATTATTTTAGAGAGTGAACTGTTCTTTGCAGACAATCCGACTTTCACTGTCAATAAGGGGAAAACTCTAAGAAAGTGTGTGACAAGTGCCGAAGAAGTGAATGCTAGACTTTGACTCGACTGTGAAGAAGACAGGGGATAAGGACAATGCAAATGCCTTAACATCTAATGGAAGAGAGTCATACGCCACCCTCAACGAAAGGAGGAAAAGGCCTTACTCCTACACTAGAGAGTATACAAGGAAGTTGTTTGATGCATGCATACATGCGAATCTCTTAGTGTTACTTGAACCAAAAAGACCAGTAGAGGTTGGTAGAATAAATGAATCCAACTATTGTAAATATCCTTACATGCTGGGGCATGTGACAGAAGATTGCTATCTTTGCAGAGATATAATCGAGAAGCTCATCCAAAAAAGGGCTGTGAAGATGAACAAGTACCGGGTAGACCCCCCTCAGCCACATCAAAAGCCTAGACAAACACTTACGACAAATGTCATCCACATGGGCAATGACTCATCGAAGACGGGACCTGAAGGAGAAAATATAAACTCCTTTCAGGAGTGAGAGATGCCACCATCATATACTCCAGAAACTCCTACTCCAGAAGATGTGACGACCTCTGTCGACCCGGTTCGGTCATGCCGGCCCACTGCGACCTGATAGATATCATCGACAGTGGGAACAACCCAAAATATGATCTTATTATGAGAGTGAGCACCATGCATTCAATCCATGATACATAAGTCAATTATCATTGCTACAAGAAAAATCCTCTAAATAAAATTACTATTGAAAAAGTAGTACAACAAGATTTGTCATGAATTTCTACATATTCATGTAAATATCTTATAACTGAAAACTAACTTATTATATTAAATTAAAAATAAAACCTATTGTATTCTAGGAGGACTGGAAACTCAAGTTCTAGACGTCAAGTCCTTCTTCTTGCTTCTATTTCCTCGGAGTTTTCTTTTCCTGAAAAAGGGTTTATTTTGCAATGGTGAGTCATAACTAACTCAGTAAGTTCATAATGCCACAATCCACAGTTTTGTATAATAGTAGTAAAGAAAAGACATAATAAATAATATTTATTTTTGCATAATAATAACATATATAGTCATACTTCACTTTCCTTAATCATATTCTTTAAATCATTTAGGTCAACTATGTGCAACTACTATTGTAAGTCTTTAAGTTAAAGTATGGAACATGAGTCATAAATCATAGAGCATGGTTCATGAAACGTAGCATAGATTATCATGGCATGACATAGATCATTAAGACATAGCATAAATCATCACGGCAAACTATCGTCTTTTCACTTGCTTAATAGACATACATCCAACCATGACATGAGGAGTGCTTAATCGTGTTTGCGTGACATGACATGTATCTAGTGGTAAGACAAGACCTACTAGATCTTCGGCTGCGTAGTTGGAGTACACCACATATCCCATCTAACTCCAAATCGATCATGGCGTTACGTCTCGTTGTCCCATGATTTAGCCAGCTAGAAATCATGATTTTACTCATTGCAAGACCAGAAACATAGTTTAAATTGTGTCATGGACATGTAATGTGTATTATCCTTTTTTGACAGATTCTAGGAAATTAACATAAATCAACATAGTTCGATAAGAAGAATCAAACATAATTGTTCATGCGCACCTAATATTTTACTTAAACCCATCTTTTAATTTACTATTATAGTACTTTAATAAAATAGCTTGAAAATAGATCTTTCATACATAAAAATAGCTATGGAAGGTAGATTACTCTTTGCTTGCCTCTATACTAAAGATTGTGAACATGAATAAACTAGCACAGTGAACCCTCCTCTGCGCACGTCCTTGCCACGTCGAGCCTTTCCTTCACGTCCTTTACAGGTACGAGAAGAACATCACGAAGCCGCTCTCGTTCTTTCTCTAACCTCTCCCTCTCTCTCTCTATACATATATATATAGCCCCAGAAAGCAAAAGCTTGAAGGGGAATAAAGTCCAACCCTTCCTATTTATTGATGGAGGGAGCCAATAAGAGAATGATACGTGCCCCCCCGAGGTATCCACCTAATGATCATATCGAGACGAAAGTTAATGGTGATATGTATAGGTGTCCTAAATGAGGTGGCATATTATGATTTAAGAGATAAGGACAACGAGGTGGCAAGGCGAGGTGTCCACCCTCATCATTACGTGATGAGGTGGCATCTATAGATGCTTTTGGAAGGAAATAGGTGGCAATGGGTAACTTAAGGACTAAGTAATCGCTATCCTACCTATTTTTTAAATGATTGTATATATATCCCTACTTCTTCACCAAGAAATCGATAAAGGTCCTTTTCTGGCTATTTAAGGGTACTTTTAGGAATTTTAAAAAATTCACTTAAGATCTTTGAAAAATCATCTATCCAATCATAAGACATAAACTTTATATATATATATATTGAGTATTTATAAATATACCTTTTTTCTAAAATTATGTGCATTTCAGTAAAACTTATTAACAACTTAATTGTATCATAAATACGCTAAAATCATAAATAAACTTTTTATTTCATACATTATCAGAAATGTAAGGATTTTCTTAAATATCACTCTTTTATCGTCATAATTTATTTAGGGGTCCGTACAAAATAGTACATGATGGTTGCATTAAAAGAGATCTAGGCAAGTCTGGGGCACTCTCTCATCAACAAGTTGAACTCACCTAGATAGTTGAAGACCTTTCAAGACAACTAGCAAAAATCCTAACAGAAAATAAAGTCAGCTGACCCCCTTCTTTTCAGGAGTCGGAATCAAAATGTAGCCACCCTCTTAAGCAAAGTGGTAAACAAGTCAAATTTGAATGAAACACCTGAATTACATCACAGGGAAATGTTGTTCTTGAAAGAAAGAGTTATGATGATCGATACAATAACCCTAAAAGCGTCATGCCGACTGGTGAAGACTGTAAGGACTGAGATTTCGGATTCGATTATCAGATCGGTTTCGGAGTCAGACTCCTTGGTTTGGGCCTTTGTGGGCCTGTGACATGGTCTCTTAATCACGTTGAGCTGGCGAGACGCGCTTCTAAAAGGCTTCGGGCTTAGGGGACGCTATTTAGGAGCTATGCTGGTGGGGTGCGTGGCGGGTGTTAGGGCGCAAGTGTACGGTTCCGATCTTGTCGTTTGAATAACGTCTTGCATGGCCGACGCCATTCAGAGAGTGAACGACCCCTGTCTCGTCGTCTGAACCGTGTCGTCTGAGAACGACGCAATTCAACTCGGTCGGTGTTGACACTCCGAGTCCTCCCTCCTTTCTCTCATTCTCTCCTTTCCGCTCTCTCTTCCCTTTCCTGAATCCCTCCTTTCCCCTTCCTCTTTTTCCTCTTCCATCACTCCAACACCTTTCTACCTCTCACCACTACCACTACCATCTCCTCAGCAACACTTCACTCCCCAGACGACGGCCGACGTCCTGGCGGAGTGACAGCGTCCATGGCGGCGGCTTGCGATGTGGCAGTTCGACGGCATGGAGTTAGGAGGAGTTTAAGTAACCGGTAGGAGGACGATCTTCGTATGTAATTCGTTTGATTTTAACTATGATTTCTCGCTTTGGAGCATGTTATGGAGATGTGAGGATTTTGGGTAGAATGAACATGTTTAGGGGGTTTTGATGAAAATACTCGTTTTTATGAAATGAGGGTCGATGTGTTTTCGATTTGGTTGTTTGGATTCTCCCCTATCTTTTCTATTTTTGGCATTTTTGGGCGATTTGGGGAAGGAAATCCCATGTTGTGGCTCGGTGGAGGCCGGAGGGGAATCTTATTTTTGGGCGTTAAATGGCGTCGGGGCAGGGCGACGCCATTTGTAAATGGTGACGACCATGGGCGACACGATTTGGGCTCAAGTGCCAGAGGGCAGTTCGATTTTCGGACGTTAAATGGCGTCAAGACTAGGTAACGTCATTTAAATGGTGTCGACCATGGACGACATGATTTAGGCCAAAGCCCCATAATTCCCGTAATTAACATGTGTGTTTATTATTAGACAATTCTGTTAAATGCATACTTGAAATCATACATTGGGGGTGCGTATTTCTATGTGATTGGAATCGCATTGTGTGTGCTTATGCAATCATAGCCCTAGAACAACCTTGGTTTGTGTTTGACACCTTGTGTCGGTGTGGGAGTGACACAGTGTTGGTGTGATAGTGATGTTGTACCGGTGTGGAAGTGGTATATGTCGGTGTATCGCTTGTGACTGGGAGGAGGCAGAATCACCTGAGCTAGACATGTCGGAGTAGCCAACGCGTTATCTGAGGGGTTGTTGTTCTGTCCCAGTGGGTCCGTATTTTTCTGGTTTGTTGTGGTAGTTTCTAGTGTGTTTCTTACTATGGAGCCGGGTGTGATGCTGCTAGAAGTGTATCTATTCGCCACTGGGTCTGATGTAACTTGAGACGTCACGGTTATGGGTGTATACCCATTCGCCCTTTAGCTTGATGTAACCCAGGAGGTTGGGCTTATGGGTTGTCCCTAGAGCTTCGGTTTGAGGGGGGTTTTGCCAGTCCCCAGGGCCCTCGTGTAGTGCCTAGGCCTGACGTGGAGGGAAGTCCGGTCGATAGGACAGTAGTTTCGACTACTTGTGTGCACACGTAACTGGGTGGTGGTGATTCACTAGTCCTGGTTAGTTCTATCTCAGTTACGGGATATGTCCCGATGTTGTTGTACATTTTCCCTTGCATGTACATATTTAATTTCTATAAACCATATAATTGTTGTTGGACTATATACGGACATTGATATTGTGCTTCTTGCGCATTTGTGCTTTTCTTGTGGTCCGTAAGATTGTTATATTTAACTGTGTTTAACCCTTACTTCTCTAGATGTGTTGTTTGAGATCCGGATGTGAAATCGTAGATAATGATCCGATATCCATTTAGTAATCGGTTCCTCGATTATAGGTTGGCGGGTCGTTACAAAGGCTCTCGAGGAAAACGGGCCGTTACTGAAGAAGCGATGATAAACTTGAAAGGCCCCGAAACCTTGAGACAGAAGTTCAAAAGGTCATACTCATTTCCGAGGGAAAATACCCAAAATCTCTTAAAATTGTGCATGAGCAAGAGGGTGATCATTCTGTCGAAGCCAAAAAAGGGAGGAGACTTACACTGGACAGATGCGCTCAATTACTGCGCGTATCACCGTTTCATCAACCATCCAATTGAATAGTACCTTACATTTAAAGATGAAGTAAAAAAGTTGATTTAAGAATGAAAGATAAATGTAAGGAAGTATCTAGTGAATCCCCCCACAACCCCATGACATGGGAGCAATCACTTACATAGTGAACGTGGTGCATAAAATCTCTATAGATACAGAAGGATTCCTAGAGACATTGCTTCACGAAGTGTTCAAGCCTCACCCGGAGGAAGAAATACCACCTCGCTATCAATATGGAGGGGTGGCCTTGGAGGGACTAACCACCCCACAAACTAGAGTGACCATTGACACCTTTGGTGCCATCGCCAGAGATATGAAAAGGCGGCATCTGGAGCGGCAACAAGTGGCCCTGGAAGAGAAAAAAAGCGAAAGCCAGTTTCCTTAAAAAGAATGAGATTCGATGAATACCAAATGCTGCCTAATATGTAGTGAAACAAACCATCAAGGTCACTTTCGACTGCAATCAACAAGAGTAGTAATAGACCGAAGTTTAGAAGAAAAAGCAGCACCTGCAAAGGTACCAAAGACAAAAGATGAAAAAAAAAAGGAAAAGTAGTGATTGAAGGTGCCCCACCTCCATAATACAACCCCAGACTTGTTTCATTAAAGAAGCAACAAGGAAGAAGAAGCAAGAAAAGAGCAAGAAGAAAAATGAAAAAATAAAATTGAAAAAGAAAGAAACCTTAGCTAGTTCTTCAGCTATGCCAAAAGAAAAAGTGACGTCTCTGCAGAGGCTGCAAAATATCGTTGATGAATTAAAAGAATACCAACTGTGGAGGCCGGTGAAAAAATGTCCCACTGGATAAATATAGGTCATGGGAAGAAATTGAAAGGAAGACCTGCTTGAGGAGTTGACTGCTATAACTCCATAAGCATATCCAAAGTGCAGATGAAGATGCATCCTCTGCCACAAATGATGTCAACGCATTCTGGGGGAATGACTCGACCCTAGAAAAGCGGAAACAACAATACTAAATATTTTTGTGCAATGTGGCCTCAATATAATTTCGAATTGGGGGCAACTCCTTAGAAGACGAGATTGGATGCTTCTCGTCAAAATCTAGAATACCCAAAGTCAGTACCAGAGTCGGATGGTAGGGAAAATGTCTATTTTTACTCCTCATTTGATGAAGAAGCTCTAGCAAATCAACTTGGCAGGTGGGGCCCGAATAAGGATGCACATAGAAAAGCCCAATAACAAAACACGACAAGAAGACATGGTAGGTGGGGCCCGAATAGACATGATATTTTGTCGTTTTGTATTGCTATTTTGCTTGATCACGATCCTGGGATTGCCTGCCAACACCATCGAGGTGACTTCGTGACCCGCGCACTCACTGTCTTGCCACGTCACAAGCGTCAAATTTTCACTGTTTGCTTCCAAAAAAGGAGTAATCACAAGTGCACCGGCTAAGCTCAACTCCTGAGAATAGCAACTAATAAGAACAAGATGAAAACCTAATGGATAAGCCTGACACAATACTCGAATATGTTCCATCGGTGTGATAAGATGTTTGAAGTTATAAAGGGACTGTGACACATCTTGAATGTTATATCTACGTATGCAGATTTTATTCCTGGATTTAAGCTAGATGTTTACTTTTAATAAAAGTTTAATTGTGTATATGTACTTGTCCAGGTTAGCCAGTTGTACCCTTATGCTAAGTTGTAGATTCTATAACTCAATCATTGATGGTCAATGCTTGATCCTTGACTTGGGTAGGTATGTATAGCCACTCAAATTGACAGATACATGCACATGTGTAGTCAGGTTACTGTAAAAAAAGAAACAAAGAGTTATCTTAGGAATATTCTAGCCGATGGCTATAATTGCACAAATTGACTCGCAGAGGGGTACATTTGAAATTTTGAACTTAAATTTTAATGTGTTATATCTGAGATTTTAAATTTTAAGTGAGTGCATGTGTAAGGAAATTATGCTCATATTAATTGCTACAATGTTAAGTTATATATACACAAAAGTTGGCGAGGATCTCGAAGATTAATCGGTTGGATATATTAATCACTATTGACAAAGATGGAAGAAATGATACTCACTTTGATTATCCTTAGTGTTGGAGTACTAAGACCATGATTATAGATTATAGCATTTAATCTTCTTTTTTTAAGTGTGATAGGATAATTAATTTACTCTCCAAATTACCACGCATTAATGCTACATTACCTTATAGTAGAGGTTCTTCGCAATTTCGGAACGTTTTAAGGGTATTTGTGCTCCCTTTTAAACGTAATGAAGGAGTGGACTGGCAATATAAAGGACTCTTATCGTTAGGATTTTAATTATTAGCCTCCAAAAACTTTCAATATTATAGATAATTCCCTCTAATCTAATTACTTATAAATAAGTCCTCACAATGTTTACTTTTTTCTTTTTACAAACAAGCCCTTTTGGGCACCTTTTTGTGCCACTTCTATTTCCTTTAGTAATACTTTTTGTGACACTTAAGGATCTTGTATCAATTTTTTTTTTTTGACTTTTATTTTAAAGTCGGTCCCAAAATGTCTCATGTGTCCATGTAGGCTTATCTCCGGTTGGATAATTCAAAAAAATTTAAAAATCAAAATTACACCCCAATGAACAGTGAAAATATCTTTAATATACTGAGCTCAATAACTGTTTTTATTGTTTTTAGATTTTTTTAATCGTTCAATCAAAAAACGGTCTATGAACACATGAGACATATTATGGCCGACCTTAAAAAAAGTTTAAAAGTTATTTTTACTTGTTGCACTGCCATGCAATGCAATGCTTCCTCCTTTTTCTAGCTAGTTGTCCAGACGGTTGGGTTCTAAGGCCATAACCCCGACGACCAATGTTCAAACCCTGCCAAACTCAGCACGGCGGCGAACTCTCGGTGCCCCAGGCTCAAAACCCCCAAGTGGGGCCCTCCCAGCACTAGAACTCAAGACCCCCTGCCCCAAGCTGAGAGGGTGGCATCCACTCTACCACTAAGGCGGGGGACAACTAATGTTTCCGTCTAATAATAGGGATTTTTTTTATACTCATATAGTAGTTCTGTTTTCTTTAGGTGATCATTATAAATCTGAACACCTCATCGCAGGAAGTAATAGTTTTCTATAAGGTCCTGCCATCTACAAAAAATACTCATACTCTTGTGAACTTATAAATTGGTAGAACAAATTCCTCCTCCAGTGCAACCACGAGGTGAGACTAAGGAGAACCTTTATGGAAGTAAGATTTTGAACCCAAGGTCCAATGTAACTGAGCCATATAGACTCTTTTTAGTGAAGAGGTTGGTTATTGGTCTAATGGTGGGTAGTGTGCACGAATGAAAAGACTCTTTCATTGTCACGTCAAGTGTTTAGTCAGAAGCATTGGACACGGGACCTTACGTTAGTTATCCATCAGGTCTTGGCTAAGAATCTGTTTGTTTTTACTTAACATGAGTCACAGAAAAAAAAACTTTTTCAGAAAATCATATCACAATCACTTGTATGGTAAACTTAGTTTGTTGACTCATTCTTTTTTTGATTTTAGTACTCATAGGATAAGATCAAATGTCATTTTCTAAAAGAGCTGAAAATATTTTCATGAGCATCAAATATCGAATTTTGTTTTTATTTTTCTTGCAAATATATTTTGTTAAATTTTTTTCCATTTAATTATGTTTTACGTGTAATCTATTTAAGGAAATACGTTTACAAGAAAAATAAAAATAAAATTCATCATTTGTTGCTCATGAAAATATTTTCAACTCCTTTAAAAAAGACATGCATATTTATTCTATAGATGTTAAAATCAAGAAAAAAGAGAGTAAATGAATTAAATTTTCTATTGACTAAAGTTTTATGGACTACTAAATAAGTGATTATGATATATACTTTTCAAAAAAATCTTTTCACGTGACCTGTTTTACATGAAAACAAATGAATCCTAAGTAAAGTAAATCAAGTAGTGCCCTAATTATTCGGAGCTTCTCGGTGTGCGCTCCGACCAGCTCTCGGAATTGTCGGAAATCCCCGTGGATAGTCCAGACCTGTGATCTCCAACCTCCCCCTTCCCCCTCTCGTTTCCTGCTCCCCCCCTAGTTTCCCCCTTCCGGTTTCCATTTTCCGCCGATCCGATTCTTCCCGTATGTCTCTTGTGTTTGGCCCCCCGCCTTTCCTCCCCCCTACTCTGTTTCGCCTTCCTCCTCAGAAGTGTCTTCCTCTCCGGCTCATCCCTCCCCTTATCCCTCCCTAACTCTTTTCCTTCCATCCTTGCCCTGTTTCTTTCTGTTTCCCCCTTCCTACCCCCCCTATTTCCTATGTCTCGCGGTCTAGAAGAAGACATTCCACTCTCCATTCAAGAAGAAGCGGTCCTTCAGAGTTTTAAAGGTATGTTATCCAGTGAACAACCTTCAACTACCAGCGAAGTTAAGATCGAGGATTCGTTGGGGTTATGCAGATGCAAGTTCGCTGTGATCGCCAAAGTCCACTCGGATATTACTATCCGTCCTGCTGGTCTGAAGGAATGGATGCACAAAATGTGGAATCCCAATGGTCACTGGGAGATGTTAGACTATCCCAACAATACCTTTTTAGTCCGTTTTTCAGACTTGGCAGATGCTGATAAGGTATGTAGAAGAGTTCCCTGGTTGTTCAATAATGACCTGGTTCTGGTCCAGAAGACTAAGCTTGGTACTTCACCTTCTGAGTATGTGCTCAAATTTTCTGAATTATGGACTTGTATTTATGATGTCCCAGAAGAGTTCCTTACCCTGGGAGCAACAATGCAACTCGCCAGTTGCCTTGGAGAACCTCAACATCCCATGGAGGAAAATATCAAGAGCTGGAGCAAATTTATAAGAATCAAGGTGACAATCAATGTCCTTGAACCCTTAGTTCAGTTCATCCAGGCTAGTCTCCCTGGAGGTCTTTTCAAAAAATTCCCAGTTGCATATGAGAGACTCCCCAGATTCTGTAAGTTTTGCGGCTTAATGGGGCATGTAGTTGAGCATTGCAGTAACCTGGCGGAAATTAAAAGCAACATTGAGGTTTATTCTTCCCCTCAGCTCAGAAAGGAAATGGAAAAAGCCATCAATTTTTCATTCTCAGAGTCTCTCAGAGTTTCCAACATATTTCTTATGTCGGAGACCATTATGGATGCAAGGAAGAATTGCAATAGTTCGGATGGATCAGTTATTGTTCCCCAAGGTGTAGTTCATTCGCTGGTTTCTTCGGCGGCAATCCCTACAGTCCTTGTTCCTCCCCAATTCCCCAACCCAGGTATGGCCTGCATTACCCCTATCAAACACCCTCCCAATCACCTCGTACATCACCTTCCCCCATCATGGACCAAACAACCAGAGCCAGAGTTGTCCTCCATCTACCTACCCTTGACAGTCGCACCCCCTCTTGTCACTCCCTCCCATGCCGGTGTGGAAGAATTACCTAGACAAGTCTTACCTACCATTAACCTAGAACTACCTCTAACCTATATTTTAACCACCCCAATCAACGTCACCATTCCCTGTAGACACGTTAATTTTGACGTCATTTTGAGTAAATTTCATATCATATAATAATGCCTCATAATAGTCTGATATTTAATAATTGATTAATTTTTATTGATATTTTTGAGTGTCGGGTTTAACAGAATCAATTAAATTGATTTTAGCTCAAATTTCAATTAAAATATGCATAATTCTAAAAGACGTTGACCAATGTGGACGCGATTTAGAATTTAATCCTATTTTAGCGTTTAAATTTGAATTTTAATCAATTGATTTATTAACTAAAAGGCGTCTGGGAGGGTCGACGCGTTTTAGGTTTTCTAGGCTATTTTAACTTCTCTTCCGGATGTTTATCCTTATCTTAATTAGTGTAAAAGACGTCTACACACGTGGACGCGTTTTAGCTAATAAAGATAAAGATAAGTTTTCTCGGATATTTATCCTTATCTTAATTAATCTGAAAGGCGTCATCCATGGTGGACGCGTTTTAGATAATTACAGATAAAGATGAATTAATCAGTGTTTATCTGTCGGTTAAAGTAGATAAATCCTAGATTTTTCTATGTTAATCGCGAACGCAGAAAATGCCTATAAATACCTTACATCTTGAAGAGGTTAAAAAAAAGGTGAATTAAAAAAGAGAGAATTAAGTTGAGTTGAGCCATAGCGTTATAGCGAATTGAAGATCGGAGTAACAACGTCGGAACGCCGGAGCGCTGCCATTTCCAGAAGTCGACGTCCCTTTCAAGATCTTCATCCTTTCAAGACTTCAATACAATTGGGCATAAGTGTTTCAATTCTGCATTCATTCTACATATTCATCAATCTTTTCATTCTTCATAATCACTTCATGCAACACACACCACAGCATCCATTTTTCAAAACCTATTTGATTTAAGGGGTTTTCAAAGCCAATTAAACAAGTAAGTTTGCTGTTTAAACATGTTTATAATCATGATCAGTTTAGATATTACTTCCACTTAAATTCTCATCAGTATTTCTTCATTTTCGTTTTCTTTCTCTGTCTCTGCTGCACTCAACAACAACAAGATATCAAAAGGGGGAAATCAAGCACAAAGCCAGAAGGATTTCTGGACGATCCTCAAACTCAACAGCAAGAACAAAAGAACAAAGAAAGGGCTCTCTTTCTTCAGCCGGCTGAAGGAGGGGAACCAAGGACTCAATCTTCCGCGTTCAAACAGGTAGGCGATCATATCTCTTTTGAAACTTTTAAGTCAAAAGTTTCTGGCGATCACTGCACTTTAGTTGTTGTTTTTAATAGGTTAGTTTACACTAAACAACATAGCTTTTTCATGTTAATCACACGAGCATTTTCAGCACCTACATTCCCCTCATCCCCCCGTCCCCTGTACCCTCATCCAGTACACACCCCACCCCACTCAACACTCTTATTCTTAATCCTAAAAGAAAATTAGACTTGCTTCCTCACCAATCTTCCAAGAAGTTTAAAACTGACAGCCCAGATCACCCCATGGCCGATCCACTTGTCTTCAATCCTAGCATTATCGGAAGCTCCAATATTCAGAAAGTATGCAATTCAAAGTCAAAACTGAAAAATCGCAAAGAGCCACTCAGCTTAAGAGAAGTTTGAGAAGTGTTGGATCTTCATCCAAACTTAACAAGGGTATGGCGATGGACCCTAAACCATCGCAGCATCAACAATGAGACTCCTAGTATGGAACTGTCAAGGTATGGGCGGGTTCATAGATCAAATATCCCGCTCTCTCAATCAGGACATATCATTCCTCTCTGAAACTAAATGTAACTCGAGGAAGATCTTTAATTTCTTTCAGTGCAGAAACATCACCAAGTTTCACATTGTTGAGGCGCATGGAAAATCTGGTGGCTTATGTCTTTGGTAGAAACCAAATTGCGATCTGAATATAATTGATAGTAATCGCAACTGGATAGCAGCTGAAGTGGAGGCTTCTCATCATGACCATCACTGGGTCTTAATTTGCATCTATGCTCCCCCCCTTAGTTTCAGAGAGAGACCAATTTTGGCAGGATCTCCTTCAGTTCGCTCATCAAATCACTAGCCCCATTTTGATCGTTGGTGATATGAATTGTATTCTTAGTCCAACTGATAAACAAGGTGGAACCAGTCCAAATCGCAGACAGATGCACACACTTAACTCCTTTGTGCAAAATGCAAAGTTGATTGATCTTGGGTTCGACGGCCCTGCATTCACCTGGACTAATCGGAGAAAAGCTCATTCACATATCAGGGAACGTCTGGATAGAGCATTTGCCAATTGTGACTGGCGCATTAAATTTCCAAATGCCTCGGTTCATCATCTCCCCCGGCACTGTAGTGACCATTGCCCAATCTATCTCAATCTGGTTGGGAAGAGGATCAATAGATACAACTCTTTTAAACTTGAAGCAATGTGGTTAAAACATCCCCAGTTTGAAGAGACAGTGAAGTCCAGTTGGAACACTCAGCCTTCTCTTATTCATTTTCATAGAAAAATCAGTCAATTTCAAAAAAGTCTGACCAAATGGAGGAGATTATTCTTCAAGCACCCCAACCAGAGAATCGATCAAATTAAATCTAAGTTGATGGAACTCAGCAAACTGCAGATCTCTGATCATAATCTTAGTAGGGAAGCTGAGTTAGAATTAGAATTGGAAGATGAATTAAGTAAGCAAGAGTTATTCTGGAAACAGAGGGCTAAAATTCATTGGCTCAAGGATGTGGACCGAAGCTCTAAGTTCTTCCATCCCTAGGCCCTCAATAGAAGGAGAACCAACAGTATCACCTCGATTCAAGACTCTCAAGGCAATTGGACTGGAAACAGAGATCTCATTAACTCCATCTTCCTTGGTTTTTTCTCTTCCTTGTTTTCATCCTCCTCACCTTCTCCTCCCCTCATTCTCCCCACCAGTTACCCTCCAATATCCCCACTGGCTGATTCTGAAATTACTCGTCCCCCTTCGGAAGTGGAGATCACACAGGTGCTCCGACAAATGGCGCCACTGAAAGCTCCGGGCCCAGACGGACTTCCACCATTATTCTATCAGAAATTTTGGTCTACTGTAAGTAAAGAGGTAATTGAGCTTATCCAACTGGTATTCCAATCTTATATTTTGCATGCTGGACTTAATCATTCGCATATTGTTCTGATTCCAAAGAAATTCCCCGTTGACTCGCCCAAGGATTTTCGTCCCATCAGCTTGTGCAATACTGTGTATAAGATTATTGCCAAAATTATTGCAAATAGGATTAAGCCTGTATTGCCCTCATTAATCTCCCAATATCAAGGTGCATTTGTTCCCAATAGACAGATGTCGGATAGTGTTGTAATCTTGAAGGAATTATTGCACTCTCTTCATCACAAGAAAGGTAAAACTGGTATCTTCACCTTAAAGTTGGATATCTCCAGGGCATATGACATACTTGAATGGCCTTTTATTTGGTCTGCTCTTAGGAGTCACGGATTCTCTGATAATTCCCTGAAGTTGATCAAGCAATGCATCTCATCGTCCACATTTTCTATTGTCATCAACGGGGAACCAATTGGTCATCTTGTAGCAGAAAGGGGCATTAAACAAGGTTGTCCCATGTCTCCATACATTTTTATCCTATGCACAAAGATTCTCTCAGCAATGATCCATCAAAGTCAACTTAAGGGTAAAATCAAAGGCTTTAAAATTAATGCCCATACTCAGTCCTTTACCCATCTCATGTATACAGATGATTTATTTCTATTTGGGAGGGCCAATCCCAGTTAATTGAAAGAATTTATGTCCTGTCTCCATCAGTATACAGCTTGGTCTGGTCAGGAAGTGAATATTGCGAAATCTGGCATCATGTTCAGTCCTAACACTCCAACTCAAATCTGTAAACAGCTGGTTGATATTTGCTGGGTTCCTCCTCTGAAGAAGGATTCATTATATCTAGGGGTGCCTATCTGTATCAACAGAGGCAAGCTCAAGCAATTCCATTTTATTGAAGATCGTTTAAGGCAAAGGCTAAACAGGTGGAAGGCCAATACTCTCTCTATTGCTGGTAGAACTGTTTTGATCAAAACCACGCTCAGTGCAACCCAGCCCACCTCATGGATACCACATTACTCCCTACCACCTTGCTCAAGAATCTTAATAGAATTCAAAAAGATTTCTGGTGGGGACATTCAGCAAATCACAATCTTAATCTCACCAGTTGGGATAAGATCACATCTCATAAGCATCAGGGTGGTTTGGGTATCCGTGACTTCAGGATTTATAACAAGGCTGCTCTTATGAAAACCACTTGGAAATTTTTGCAAGACTTTGAAAGCCCTTGGGCAAGTCTCCTCTGAGCAAAGTACCTGGGTTCTTCCTCCTTTTGGGATATTAAGCAGAAATCTAAAATCTCTTCTACTTGGGCAGGTATGCTTTCAGTCAGAGCAGAAATCTTCTGTCGTTGCGTTTGGTTTGTCAATTTTGGAGTTCATATTAATATATGAAAGGATTTTTGGGTGCCGAATCTTCATCACTTGCTGAAAGTAGATAACGGGTATGAAGGTCCTATCCCCCATCGGGTCGTTGATCTCATATCGAACGGGATTTGGGATACAGACAAAATTTCTAAATTATTTACTCCCCAAGTTCAAAAAGCCTTCATCAACATCCACTTATTTCAATATTCGAGCTGGAAGTCTGACAAATTAGTTTGGAAACCTACTACTGACGGAATCTTCAATACTAAATCAGCATATCGGAGTCTCATTGATGCCCAGAGACCCTCCTCGTCAACCCGAGCCTCCATCTGGAAATATATGTGGCATCCTAAGATGACCGGGAGCCTTCCTCCCCGTATCATCTTCTTTCTGTGGAAAGCATTGAATGGTGCTACCCCAACTAATGCCAGACTTGCGAGATGTACCAAAAAGATTTCCAAGCAATGTTCGCTTTGTTACCAGCAAGAAGAATCTATTGAGCATATTTTGTTTCATTGCCAAATTGCCAGAGCTACCTGGTTCGCCTCCTCCTTTTCGTATCGTTCAGATGCAGAAAAAGGAACGCTGGAAGAACGGCTCACCCGCTGGTTCAATGCCCCATTTACTAATGAACTTGAGAAGTTCAAAAACCTGGCTCTCAAATGTTCTCTTATGTGGCAGCTTTGGAAACACAGGTGCAAATTTGTTATGGAGGGAAAGTTGTCGAATCCACACATCATTTTAAACCGAGCCTGTGCTGATTTTCTCTCCTGGGGAATTTCTGTGGATACTCAGGTTCGTATTAAGGTGCCTAATCATCCTTGGACTGCCCTCCCCTCCCAATGCCTTTAAAATCAATGTTGATGGAGCGTTGAGGAATGGTTACAGCGTTTCTGGCCTTGTTCTCCGAGATGACGTGGGTCGCCCACTTATCTTTAAAACCTTCATCGGTGAGGACCTCTTCCCAGAAATCTATGAATGCAGAGCCTTTTTACATAGTATCCTTTTAGCCAGTGCAATGCAGTTACCAGCTACAATTGAGGGTGACGCCCTTGCTGTTATCCAAGCTATCTCCGGTCAGCGGCCTTCTCCGTGGAAAGTTGAAGCATTGATCATGGAATGTCGGTACAGGCTCTGTTTGGAGCCCTTCATCTCCGTTTCCTTTGTTCCCAGATTTGGCAACCACGTTGCCCATGATTTGGCTCAGTTTGCGATCTTAGCTAAATCGCAACACTCTTGGGCTTTTCCTGTTGTTCCTCCTTGTATTTTCTCAACCTTATCGGCTGACTCTGTATCCAACTTTGTCCCCCTTTAATTAATGAATCTCTGTTTACAAAAAATCAAGCAGTGCCCTTCTCTACCACACAAACTTACACGCATCACATCACATCAGTATAAGTTAGAAGGATAGAGGCACATATAAACTCAATTCCTGATGAAGCATCAAACAAAAGTGGGTTTGGTAAACATAACACAAACAAGAGACCCACAGTAAAACTAGGAACCAAGATTCCCCCAACGCACGTGAGCCCCCATTTCCCAGAAACGCCCCTACACCCAGGGGATGCCGTGCCTAGGCCCGGGGCGGGATCCTGTCGGTGGCATGCCCGGGAAAGCGCCCTAAAGAAGGATCGTGGAGGTCTCCCTCGGTGGCCAAGGGGAGCCCCCTCCGGACCCAACAACAAGACAACACCCCCCTCTCGCTGTTCCGGCAGGGCAATCTAATGAATATCTTCTCGTGTGGACAAGATCCTTCCTGGGCCTCCATCCAGCACAGGGCCTTCCCTCTGCACCAGCCAATGGGAGGTCGACAGGTAATTGAGCTTCTCAATAGTTACAGCTACTGAGAAGGGACACTGGACCGGGGGAGAGGGACAACCGGCGTCCTATCCCAGGTTCCTTTGATCCACCTAACTGGCCACAAAGGAAAGAAATAAGGTGAAAAAACTAATAATAGTAATAAAGGAGAAGCGTGTAATGAGAAAAGAAAGGGGGCTTCATGAAAAGATGAAAACGACCCTGCACTGTTGAAGTGTCTTCTTCCTCCCATTTTAGGAGTCCCCACGGTTCAACCCTTTTTTTATTTTTCCAATCTTTGGCCAATGGGGTCCTCTATGTTGTGATACAGGGCATCTTATGAGCTTATATGACCGTCTCTTAACTTGTTAAAAAAGCATTGCGTCTAGTTTCTATTGTTGTTTCTTATCCTGTGTCATTAGTACAGAAGATTTCGTCCTATCTGTGGAGTGGGTCAATAGAAAATGAGTAACACTTATTGTAATGTTCTCTATGCTGCATGCACATGTATTGTAGTGGGTTAAATTTTTTTTAATATTTGTTGTCAAGTTGAAACGTTCTAAAAAATTTGAAAATCAAAATCGATGTCTGAACAGTAAAAAATACTTTTAATGGGTCGAGTCCAATAATAGTTTATGATTTTTCAAAAAATTTTGAGACATCCGATCGGACATTGCCTGTTCGGACATCAAGAACACCTTGGGGCCGACTTGAAAAAAATATCAATTTTTTTTTAACCCACTGCAATACCCCTATGTACAGTACACAAGAATATTGCAATGAGTATTACTCATAAAAAGTAGGGCCTCAAGATCACCAGTTTGATGCTCTTGTATCGTCAAAAGTGAAACTATTTCCAAAATGTTTGTTGTAAGAAGGAACTGCAGTCTCATATAGCCTCCCTGAGAAAATAAGCATGTGTGTGTTGATTGTGGGAGGCGCATGGTGGGTGTCAATGTTGCAAGAAAAAAATATGGGCTCTCACCAATAAAATAGTATCCGCATAATTTCATCTTTTTTCTTGAAAAAAAATCCTTATTTGGAGGGGGGGGGGGGGGGTGAGGAACCTCTTTATAAATACAACATTGTCCTCTCTGATGTGAGATTATGGAAGCTCACCCCCTTTGATAAAATAAGATGACTACACGTATTCCCCCCCTCCCACACACACACACACACAAAAAAACTTTATTATTTTATGATTTAGTTTTTCTTTGAACAGAATATTCTTTAAATTCTGATGAACACTAGAGCTAGTGGGATACAATTGAAACAATATCACTAAATACGAGGGTCTACATAATAATACAAGGAATGAAAGGGACTTTGCTAGAATACGGTAGACTGTGAGGGTATTTTTCTCTTTTAAAAATATAAAATTAACTCAGTTTGGATCAAATATTATCTAGCTGTTTAATGTGACTTGCTTACTACTAAAAATTGTTCATCTACGTACTTTCGAAGCCATCTCAAATATGTAATTAAGATGATTGTAAATTGGAGGAAATCTTTTCTAACAGGTTAGGGTGTGTCATTTGCTATTGCAATTGCTTTCCAAGAAACTCCGGCAGACATTTTTGAGAGCTTTTGTTGTTTAATTGACACCTGATTTAATCATGCATGATTGTTAATTAGGGGTGTAAATGAACCGATACGCTCGACAAACAGCTCGTAAGACTACTCGATAAGAGTTCAACATGGCTCATTTGTTAAGCAAGATAATCAAGTTTAAACAAAAAAATCAGCTCAATCATTAAATGAGTCAAGTTTGAACACATGTGAGCTTGACTCGATTATGTTGATGAACAAACTCGTTTAAGTATTCGTTAACAACTCATTTTAATACTCGTTAAGAACTCCTATAAGTACTCACTAAGACTTCTTTTAAGTACTTATAAGATTATTCTATTCATACATAAATTTAATTAATAAGATATTTAATGTCTTATAGTGTTTTCTATCAAATAATTAAGGGTGCAAACAACTTGATACTCTTCATAGTCTGAGTTGAGTTCATAAATTTAAATTTAAAGATTTTGGATTAAAATCTATGATGAGTTTATTGGGCTCGCGAACTACTTGATACTCGGCTAGAGCTTGTTTAATATCTAAACGAACCAAGTTTGAACAATTATCATAAATAATGGGCTCAAACTCGAACTTGAACTCGATTAAAATTAATTGAATCAAGTTTGAATAAGGTGAAGCTCAGTTCGACTCGGCTCTTTTACACCCCTATTGTTAATATGTTCTTGACAGTACTTAAGTAGGATTTGAGGAAGAAGAATATTGATGTCTCCAACTCAGTTCAAAGGGAGGGATGGTAAGATGACTGTTTTTTATTATATCACTTGAAAGCAACCATTGTCCCTATGTATCAAGCTACAAGCCTACAACTCCTATAAAGAAGCTTAAAGACGTTGGCATGCTAACCCGGATAATGGAGTATGAGTGTGAGGAGAGAATTTGGGGATTGGGAGAAAAAGGAAAAGGTGATGGGCAGGAGTCCAAGGAGTTTTGATCATGATCAGGCATCTATGATGGGATATAAGTGAATTAATATGCTTCATAAACATCTCTTGATTGGGCTCAAATCAGTCAAGTCTTATAAAAGTTTTGATTCAATTAACAAATGACTCGAACTTGAATAAAGTACAATCAGTTTCTGTATTGATGAAACTGGGTTCAGACTTCATCGTGTTTTCTAATAATTTATTCATGTTTGTTTGATTACCTCAATTTATACACAATGATAAAGGCCAAATATATTCAACCAAGTTCAGTACTTTAAAAAATTATAATAGGGATAACCTCAGGAAGACTTAAATTCGTAATTCCTCCATCGCAATCTCCAAGATGATTTTTTTTTTAATTTTTAATTTTTTATCATTTCTTAAAAACGTACTAATTTCTTCCTAAAATGGATTAACTGATAAATTGTAATTAAGCTGAGATGCCTAAATGCAGTAGTTTTGCGAGGACACGGCTGTGTTTTTCCCATAAACAGATGCGTCGCAATTGGGAGGTGGGGCAAAGGGTATTTTGGGCTGACCCGGCGCTAATTATTGGCCACAAGCGCCCAAACCCCCATCCCATTTCGGCACTTCCCCTAAGCAGTGGGTGGGGTCACCACCAGTGGTCACTTGAGTCATCATTTTCTTTTCCTGAAAGGGACTTCCCCCCACTTGCGTCATCAGGTGCTTTCTTACAAAATAATTGTTAGAATAGTCATGAAAAAAGATAAAATTAAAAAGTGTTTAGCAGATGGTGCTTACTTTACTCATATCAGGTTTTAAGTTGGATGGTCCAATAACTTCAACGTGGTATCAGAGTCTATGGTTACGAATTGGACCACGTAACTATATTTGTGATCCACGTGACAGAACTTAAAATCAACCTGCACATGAGGATATGTGTTAGAATAGTCTTACATAAAAAAAATGACAAAATAAAAAAAATATTTAGTAGATGGTATCTACTCCACTCATAACCTTAAGGTTTTGAGTTGGATGATTCGATAACTTCAACAATAATAATAGTAATAATAATAATAATAATAATAAGTTACATAACTTATTTTTCATTAATTGACATGTGACAAATAAAAGAGAGAGAAAAAAGAGACTAAAAAGTAGAAAAGGGGAAAAAAGAGAGAATGTGAGTGAGAGAGAAAGATCATTTTATAAGATATGATCAACTCTTTTAGAGGAGAGAGAGAGAAAAAGCAGATGATTTATGTGAAACAGAGGGCAAATTTGATCAAAGAAGAGGTGATCATATCTCACACCTCATGGGTAGGTGGTCTAACAATAAGAAGAAGAAGAAAAGAAGAAGAAGAGTGTGAAGATAAACAAAATAAAATATTCTCCAAAGTTAATTGTCTAGGTTCAAGATAGATGGATAGAACCGGAACTAACCTTCACAATTCTTCACATCTCTTCTCCTCTCTATTATTTTATGACACCACCCTCCCATTTCTTCAGATCTCTTTCTTCCTCCCCTATTCTTTTATGCATATGGATATGGGTTTCTCCCCACCCATCACACCCCTCCCAAACATTCTTCAATTATAATAATGACTACCCACGAACGCATCTCCCCCTCCCCCACCCTCCATGAACCATCCTCGTCAAGTGGCCGCCCACACTTCTTAAACAGTTCCCCACCACATACATGACATGCTCCATGGCGCCCAGTCATATACATGGATGCACATGAGCTCATGGCTCGCCACCACTCGCGGCGACGGTGGCCGGCCGCCACGATCCGCCGGAGACACACGTCGCTGTACCGGGTCTCCCCAGCCAGGGGAACAGTTTGATGCCACTGTTGGCCAACCAGTGTCCGGCTTAATGGTTCCGCCACCTACGTTTGTGCGGGCGTCAGCTCCTGCCGGGGGCCCGCCGCCGGCCCTTGCTCCCATTCCTGACATGGACCAATAAGGGGTTCCACGGGCATGCCTGTTGCCATTGTGTTGATGCATGCATGGATCATGGATGTGTGCACGTATGCGTGCATGCATTAAATGTAATAGCATAGTAACGGAGGCTGCAGGACCAATTGGGGCTTATATGGCGATCCATTTGTTTTATATCTCGCCGGTGTGCTCGTTTAGAAACCAAGAGAACTCTTGTGGTGGCTGGAGCCGTGGCCCACCTCTTCACCCGTGGCCTCACCACCCGTAACACCTATATAAGAACCCACTAGCCTCCAGGTTTCCCTCCCCTCTCTCTCAAAGTAGTAGACATCCCTTCAGCTACGAATACCTCTTCTCCACACTCCTTCCTGGTGCTTCTTCCCTCGCCTCTCTGCCTCTCCAACTGCCTCACATTCTGCCACCATCGCCGAGGCCAGTTAGCAACTCCAGCCATGCACCCCGGCGAGGTCGCCAGCTTACGCTACCTCATGCCGCCGAACCAGGTCCCCCACCCACCCCACTATGGCATGATGGAGAACAGCATCCCTCCCTTCCATCTCAGCATGTTCTTCGCCCCGCCGGCCCCTGCCGCCTATGTCCCTGCCGTGCTCCCCGCCCACGAGCTCGCGCCGCAGGCTTCTTCTCTCAGTAACAACTCAAACTCCGACGAGGGGGACGAGCAGCAGCGGAGCTTGATAGAGGAGAGGCGGCGGCGGAGGATGATCTCCAACAGGGAGTCTGCCCGCCGCTCGCGCATGAGGAAGCAACGGCACCTGGACGAGCTGCAGTGGCAGGTCGCCAACCTCCGGTCGGTGAACCGCCGGCTCATTGATGAGCTCAACCGTGTGATCGGCGACCGAGACAACATGCTCCAGGATAACAACCAGCTCAGGGACGAGGAGGCCGACCTCCGGCAGAGGCTCAAGAGCATGCAGGTGGACGAAACTTGTGCCGGCCTGCAAGGTCCAAATGATGAAGACGACGACGATGACAACACCCACACCTGCAACACCGCCACAAACCAATCTGCCACTGCACTTTCCATTGATGTGCTTCACTAAGGAAGATCATTTCTTTAACACTCTAAATTTACCTAGTTTCTTTAGTTTAGCCTTCGGTGGGGCACCAGGATGATCGGGAGTCCTTTACTGGACTTCCATTTTTATTCGAGATGTTGGGAACCCGTGATTGATTGTGCAATAACAAGCTTTACTGATTACGACTATTCGTGGACAAAATGGGGCCTAGAGAACATTGTTTAACTGCAAATGTGGCCATCACAAGTGTTGGGAGTCCATAAGACATTCTAAATTACAACCAAAAGAAACTTATATGGTGCAGGGTTCATCTCGTCTTTATGGCTTCAACCCACACAGAACATTAGCAGCTTCGCGAGCAAAGTATGCAAGGATGACGTTAATTTGCACCGACCCGTTTTATGCACCGCAGTGACTCCATCATCACATCCTTCTCATCCATCTTCAGAGCTGCACTGGCTTTTATCATCGCGTATTCGCCAGAAACCTGAGCCAAAAGCACAGCTGGATCATCATATAGGAAGAAGAAAGAAACTAATATCAGCAAAGATCTATCCAATTAACAAGAAGGAACAATAATTTCAGTTTGTGAAAATTTTGCACTTGGAGTGGGATTCTGGGAGGACAAGGAAGTTGCAGCTGACCATTTTTTTTGACCTGGTCGAGTTCAATTAAGCTGAAAGTTGTCTGGTGCTGGAGAGTGGGGCAAATTAGACAGACACCACTAGTAGAAAGAAACCAATCATTCTGTTCCTGGGGACATCAGTGTCCCTCCCAGACTATAGGTCAGTTGTGCTGGACTTGTTTGCCTCATTTCGCATCAGGTCAAGTAGTGCATCCAACTAGATCTACTTCATTTTGCATGAGAGATGCTATTATATCATACTTCTACCATCTCTTTTGCCACACTCATTGCGAGTTGTTTGATTACTCGATCAGAGTGCTCCCACTAAATGTAGTAGTTGCAAAAGGTTGTCAACAAGAGTAACTTTAAAAAGCGCCACTTGATCAAGCTCTCAATAACTGTGGTAAAAAGAAGGGTAAAAAGATGATATAATACCATTCCCCTTGTACAACGAATGCCACTGGTTATTGGCATACCTGTTTGATAAATTCCTAAGGTTAGTTTTTCCCCTAAATACATCCTCTAACATCCATAAATATGAAGCAATTAGATTTGATGGGTAGAAGATCTTGAATACATGGTTTTCTATATCAGGCTGACTGGTAGAGTCAACTTAGTTTTCGGCAGTTATGATATACGGCATGCATAAGGGCAGCCAAGTCACATAGACAAAGCTTTTCAAAGAGGCAAGCCATCCCACATGATTACTAAGTCACAGTGAAGCAATACGATTCAACTCTTTTTTTTTGGGTTAAAGTTTTCCTAGCCTCTACCTGATATTTAACCAAACAAGCTTGCTTGAATCAAGCACTCGGTAGCCAGTATCCTCAGTCCATAGACCACAAAATTAGCGCTTGCCCTGCGGGATGTCCTGGAATGTATCATTTCATCCCAAGGTGACCCAAGAAGGATGAGATGTAAACAGTGAGGCCACAAAAGCATACCTGCTAGCACAAGGTCAAAGACTTTCAAATGAGACTGCAATAGTTGCAAGTGGTCAGAGGCATATGCAAAATAAATGGAGTTAAGGGTGTACCTCAAAAATGGGGGAATGCAATAGATTAACAATTAGAATCAACCCTTAGAAACCACAACTGGTCGTAAATTTGTTGGTTCATTCAGCAGGTGTTTTAGAAATCGAAGTTAATAAATACATTGAATTACAGAAAAGAACGCATATGCCCTATCTTCCATGTATTCACTGCTGTTTGAGAGGACAAGACTTAATGTCTGTCCAAATGACTTCTACAAGTTCATGCAATTCAGGTAATAAACCTGATCATACCCTGCATAGATGAGGGAATCAACAAACTGGAAGCAGTTGGTCAGGTGCAGCATGAGTGGATGGGAGAGCAAAGTCCTAGCACTTGAGGGACAAGGAAAAGAAAGCACATCCTGCAATGCCTACATGGGACAGAAACATGACACTGACGATTTAGCGTCAGCACCAATGAAGATGCATTTCCGTCCCTTATGCATACTCCTTTTGTCTTGTGAGTAGGTATGTACATTCTTGGGCTTAAAACCTCATGGAGAAAGTTTTCCCACCATGTAAGAGGCCTAAAACTTATTTCATACAGTTACCTGTTTAGGCAAATGATGTCCCTATCCTTTTCCTTGCACAGGATGCCGGAGGTTACCTATTTGATCAAATAGTGCCATATCCTTTTCCTTGTACTTTAAAGTTTTAACAAAATAGTTCCTTTCCCATATTGTTAGGCTTATATATCCTAAACTTTGTCATTACTCTCAAAATCAACTTTTTAAAATCATCAAGACACCTAGAGACATATAAAATAATAAAGGGAAATATGGGTGGAGATCAAGAACTTTTCTCATTAAAAACCAAGAAAGCATGACAAAAGAATCTGAGGAAGAAAATGCAATACAAACTTGTAACTCTCCTTTTCTTATGCTGAGAAAATGTACACAATAGGCAGCCACTGTGTTGGAGATGGAGTCGGATTGGATTATGTCGGATTCTGATAGGAGATTACTATTCTGATTTGATTCCGCGTTACATTACTTTATTGTTTCCTATGCCATTTCTATCCTACACCATTTCTGATTCCTATTTATTACCAGAACCAGAGCTCATTAGACAATTTATCAGATAGACCCAAGCGTATAGCAAATTACCTTCTATGACAAAATAACAACATACATGTCCATACAAAAAGATAATTTTAGATGATAAAATATCAAGATTAGAAGAAGAAAAGACTCATTCAAGGCATGGTTATTCATAATTAAGATCCTGACAAAGTCCTTATGTTATATGAGATGGTTAGAGTTGGATTGGCACGTATCAAATTTTCAAGCTTCTGATACATTGAATGATGCCAATGTGGCCAGCCTTGGTTTGAGAACATATACATTAAAATAGTACCTTCAGGGAAGCTAAATGACAAAGAGGTTCACAGATTTGTCAGGTTCATTAGCAAGTCTTTTTCTGGACACTCCGAAAGAAGTAAAGAAAAATCAGAAACCACTACAACAGATGCAGAGATGCCAGAGGCTGAAGCATGGTTTGCTGTACCGGATCAACTCGTGCCAACTCGAGGCGCCTCGTACCGTATCATGGCGAAGCCAAATCGGTGCGGCTCGAGTCTCTGTGATTTGGGAGACCTTTTCCATGCGACTCGGCCTAGTCTGTGCGAGTCGACCCGACTCGCACCAGATCATGGGAGATCCGAGTCGGTCTGACTCTTCGATTCAGCAAACCCTGGGCTGAAGACGAGCATAGCCAATGGGATTGCAGCAGGAAAATGCCATCAGAGTCAATGTCAGAGATGAACCAATACCGTAAACGTGATGCTGCAGGCAAATACGTGCTGGAAACAAGCTGATGCTGATGCACTGAGCAAGAAAGAGAGAAAAAAGAGAGCAAGTGAGAGGTAGATAAATGGTTGGAGAGAGAGAGAGAGACGGGATGACTCTATGGCTCTTCATCCAACAGCTGCAATCACTAGAAGCAAAGAAGCAAATATATACTTCTCTTTCTAAAAAGTAGTGAATTGCACCATCAATTTGTTAAAACAAAATTGAGATAGTACAACCAAGTGAGAGAGAAGAGGCTCCTTACACTACAGACTGCATTCAAAAATTAACAGAGACAAAAATACACAAGCCTCCCTTGCTGCCCCACCGAAAAAACTAGGAATAAATGTGACAAGTCAAATTACGACAGTAAAAAAAACTATTTTCCAATCCACATCAAACTCAATGAATATATTCTGAAGTTGTTGAAAAAGCAAGAAGAATATATGTGCTAACAATATCATATCAGTTTTATTGGAAATTCTGAGATGAAAATAGTAATTTCCATCTCTTTTTCAATTTAGTATCTGAAACTATGGGGCAAACAAGTTGAGCCGAGCCGAGTTTTATCTTGCTCAGACTTGGCTTGACCAATTTACACCGAGCTTGACCTCGGATTGAACTCGGCTCGATTAAGAGCTCATCAAGCTCAAGCTCAACTCGTGAGCTCATGAGCCTAAAACTAAACTCAGTCCACAACTGTTTATGTTTAATGTTTAACTTGTAAACTTATGACAAATAGATGATCCAGTGGACCCATTGTCAGTAACCCAGTGACGATTTTGGCTAAGGACTCGTGACTGACTTGCCCAAACTGGGAGTCTATCGCAGCAACCAACCAGCCGAAAGCTGTGCCTTTTAAAAACCAGTCTTGACTCCTGCTTTCTGAATCTTCTGATCTAGGACTACACCACTCAATCTCTCACTCCCAACAAACCCGTGAACAACCCCATCTTCCTTCCCATCCCTTTTAAGGTTTACTTCACAATGTACTTTTTAACTATTAACTCTCTTAATTTTTATTTTTCTTTATGACATCTTATAATCTTAAATGTTTGATAAAAGGTTCTATAAAATATTAAATATCTTGGTAATTAAGAACATAGTAACTAGATTCATTTAAACGAGTATTTGAACGAGCTCTTAAATGAGCCTGTTCACGAACATAATCGACCCGAGCTCCCCTATGTTCAAGCTTGGTATCGTTTATGAACCGAGCTTAATTTTTTGTTCAAACTTGTCTATTTAACTTAATAAACGAGCCATGTCGAGCTGTTATCAAGTAGTCCCACGAGCTGTTCGTCGAGTGTTTTGGTTCGTTTGCAACCCTATCTGAAACTCAAAGTCAGTTTCCAAACAATACGATGAGTTTTTAAGCACATCAATCCAATTATTGGAATTGGAATCAGATCAAACATCTGAAAGTTTGGATTCTGTGGACAGTAGCATGCAATGCATCAGAAAGAAAGCAAACAATTTCACCAAGGCTTAAATTGAAAAACAGAGCAAAATGTGAGGTTTCTTGGAACATTCCACCACCTAGATAAGGAAGTTCCAAAGAAGAAGAAAATCCTAGACTAAATGGGAGGATTTTACACACCTTGACGGAACATTGAATATAAACTAAATGTGAATGTTAATAACAGGACCAAGCCTAACACCCAGCACACATCAAATAAAAAGGCCACATGTTTTGCTGATAACCAAAAATAGATTGTTTGTTTTATGTCAAATATAAAGATAATACTTCTTTTCAGATAAAATGTTGGGATACATTCTCAAGTTAGAGGTTTATAACTAAGCTCCAGTATGGCAGTATCAGGATTATAGGTTGTTTCCAAAACTGCGTGAAGGTAACAAAAAAATAAGGACCGGGTTCAAAGTCATAGAAGATTATGAAGAACTCATAGAATTTGAAAGGAAGTAAAAAGATTGGGCTTAGAAATAGGAACTTGTGGGAGGACAAAATTAATCCCACTTGCCTGATAGGCTGCTACTGGTAAGGAAGTTTTTGCTCGAACAAGTCGTACAACATCCAAATATGGTAATGCCAGTTTAACCTGTTGCCAGAATAAGAAAAGTTTTTGGCAGAAACCTAAAGCAAGCTTTATATTCAAACCACTAAAAGACAAGCTGTGCGTAGACTTACTAAAGGATATCAGCATCCTCAGCCTCATCGGCATGTGTTTCTATAAGGACTGCCTGAAGATTTGGTGTGTTCATCTGATAACTTTTTGCCAGAAAAGAAAGAATGAAGACATTATAATTAATATATTAACATAAAAAACAAGCGGTAACTTACATTTTCTTGTCGCCAAAGTGGGGATGTGAATCAAGAGCTTCTCTGAATGGACCATGAAGTGGACTTGCATACCCGCTTGAAAAACAAACATATGGGGTACACAGGAAATGCCTATGCCATTAGTAATCCACTCACATGATAATGTATTTTTCTGATGATTAAATTAGAACTTTTCAGAAACTCGAAAAAGAAATCAGAACGAAGAATAAAAACATACTTTGCAGTGTAAGACTGATGATTGAATTAGAACTTTACAAAAATCCAAAAGAGAAAAGCAGAATGAAGAATAACATACTTTGCAGTGTAGGACATGATAGATATGTCTTGAAATCCCTCGGCATCAAGAGCTGCTCATATCGCGGCAACACGCCCATCCACCATGTCACTGGGACTAACAACATCAGCTCCTAGTTGGGCCTATTTGCAGGAAGAAATTGCCAACATAGGAAATACTTAAATGACCACGATAAAAAAGGAAATGCTTGGGGAAGGTTCTGAACAGAAATTATGAAGAACAACATTTTAATTACCTGAGAAACAGCTTGTTTGCACAACTGATGGACTGTCTCATCATTCATGATCACCCCTGCCACAAAATCAAAAGAAATATCCTCAACAGATGAACTTGCATACCTTTAAAGGATTAAATGACAAAAATTGATCTGGTTTGATCCTGCTAATTCATCAATATCCAAAGCCTGAGAAATCAAATCAGTCTGATGACAAGATAGAAATTTGGTTCTCCCTCACAAATAGAGAATTCACCGTAAACTGCCTGCAGACAAAGAATTGAAATGCACTGCATCAAAAACTTCTCAACAAGAACATAAACATTTAGTTCCCATTTTCAGTTATTATCCTCAGAAAAATTTATAATATGCCTATTTGTTTCTAGTATAAGAATAATACTTGTTGCACCACATGCGTTGTAGCAAGGCTGACGTGGATTGCAACATTAAACCTTCTTGAACCACCTGTCCACCTTCTTTCCCACCTTTTTGAGTGGAGAAAATAAAATGGTAGCTTTGTTTACGGCATTTATTGTCTGTCTTGTTCTGTCACCTACCTTTGAAAAAAGAGATATTTTTGTCCCAAAAAATCCTTACGCCCAGCCTTGCCACCTATTAGTTTATCACTTCCTATGTAATTTTATCACTTCCTAATACAAATTTATCACTTCCTACGTAGTTTTATCACTTTCTAATACAATTTTTTACTTCCTACGCAATTTTATCACTTTATACGCAGTTTCATCATTTCCTAATGCAGTTTTATCAATTTGTTTTTTGGAAGGTGGCTAAAGCCACTTTTCATTCCAACAGAAAGAAGGTACAGATGGTCACAGAAGTATACTTGGTGATAATAAAACCCTTCCCCTTACACAAAAAAGTCAAGAAAGAAAACACCCCCGATTTATTAAGACAATAAAAGGGGCAACACTACAAACAACTAAGGCCCTGGATTGCTACATAAAAAGGGGTCTTTGGCTCATTACAGACAGCAAAGGATCACTCTCTCCTATGTCAATGTAGGCTACTTTGCCCCAGTCGATTACCCACAATATAGCTCTTCTGAAGATGCAATGAATATTGTTGAACTGATCCACCAATCTTCTTCTATTTCTCTCCTGCCATATTCCCCAAAGTACAGCAGGAAGAACCAAGGACCAAATGTTCTTGTTAGGATGACAGGAACCTGCCAGGATCCACTGCTGAATAAATTGATGGACAGTGGAAGGTGTCTCCTAAGAAAAAGAGAGATGTCTGCTCACCATAACCCATAACACATTGATGATACCACATTTATAGAAGATTTGGTCAACAATTTCCTTAAAGTTGCCGTAGAAAAAAACAATTAACCCTCTGAAATAGGGAAGAGCTTTACAAGCCTATCTGTCGTAGGTAGCCTTTTCCATGCCACTTTCCACATGAAGATTTTGACTTGTTTGGTAGAAGTTTGGACCAAACGCGACCTTTCCACCATACCCTGCAACCTCCATCACTGATAACTTTCACAAGAGCATCGATAGAAAATTTTTCTCTTTTATCCCACACCTAGAGTCTTCTATCTAACAAATTATTGTTCAGTTTGACTGGCTTGATACAGTTCATCAGAACATAGATGGCAGTACCGGCCGATACCGGTACGTACCGGCCGGTACGTACCGGTATCGGCCGTCACCGGTACCGTGGGTACCGACCGGTACCGGCCGGTACCGGACTGGTACCGGCCGGTACCGGGCCGATACCGGCCGGTACCGGACCGGTACGTACCGGTACCGGTACCCACCGATACCGGTACCGGTACTGCCATCCTTGCATCAGAATCAATAGTTCTGCCATTTCACACTTTGTTAAATCTCTCCTGAATTTCAACCTCCAGTTAAAGTTAAATTCATCTACGTAGCAATAAACCTGTGCTAGAGATTTCCTTTTATCTTCTGAGATAAGATACAGCTGGTTACAATGATTAACAAGTGGACTATCAAAGCACCAGGTATCCTCCCAAAATCTAATGAATTCCGCATTTCTAGGTATGAACTTGATAGCAGGAGATATCCAATCCAATGTATTCAAAAGATTATTCCATATTGGTGACAAGTTATGAGCATTGGATGGTATTAATGGCCATTTGGAATAGTACTTTTCCTTAATGATCCTGGCCCAAATAAGGTAAGAATCCTTCCCCAATCTCCACAACCACTTGGCTAGTAAAGCCATGTTAAAGGTATGTTGTTTGCTCAAACCACATCCCCCTTGCTCCTTGCTCTTACAAACTTGATCCCATGCAATCAAGTTAACCCTCTTTTGTCTCTCTTCCCCCCGACTAGAAGAAACTCCTTCCTATTGACTCAATCATCTTTTCTACTGTCTTTGGCATATTGAAAATTGACATGATAATTGGCCAATGTACATAAAATAGATTTAGACATGACCAATTTGCCCCCCGCAGAAAATAGCTTGGCTTTCCAACCTTCTAGAGTAGTTCAAATTTCTTAATGAGAGCATCTCAATCTTTGATCCTAATATTACCATTAGTCAAAGGGAGACCCAAGTATCTGATAGGAAATTCAGACTCCTTTCATTGGAAACTCCTTACAATATTCTCCACTTTTTGTGCTGCCATATTCACCCCTATTGCTTCTGATTTTTCAAAGTTTATTTTAAGCCCTGTGATACCTTCAACTAACAGCATAGTTTTCTTCATATTTTCCACTTTGTCTTCTGCAGTGGATGTAAAGAGTAAGGTGTTGTATGCAAATTGAATGTAAGTTATCTGCATCCCATTCCTCCCAATGCTAAAACCATCAATCAAGCCTTTCAAAACATCACTCTTCCATAGAGAACTAAAAATTTGACCCATCAAAAGAAAGAGTAAGGTGTTGTATGCAAATTGAATGTAAGTTATCTGCATCCCATTCCTCCCAATGCTAAAACCATCAATCAAGCCTTTCAAAACATCACTCTTCCATAGAGAACTAAAAATTTGACCCATCAAAAGAAAGAGTAAAGGTGAAATAGGATCACCTTGTCTTAGTCCTTTAGAAGTCCTAAAGTACCCACATGGTTCTCCAGTTATCAAAATAGAGAACTTAGGGATACAAATACAACTCATGATCCAATCAATACATTGTTGTTTGAATCCCATGACTCCAAGTGTCTTGTTCACACATTGCCAACTCACTCCATCGTAGGCTTTTTCAAAGTCCAACTTGAGAATAGCCCCTTCCCTCTTATGAGATTTTTGGCTATGACTGACTTCATAAGTTGCAAGGAAATTATCTAGAATGAACCTACCTTCCATGAAAGTTGATTGGCTGCCATCAATAAGGGTATCAATCACTTTCTTCAATCTATTAGCTAATACTTTAGAAATACTTTTACAACATCCATTCAAAAGACTTATGGGTCTGAATTCTGAAACCCTCTTTGCTCCATCTTTTTTGGGGATTAACACAAATAAGGTAGAATTGAAACTCCTAACTATAAGTAGTCTATCTTGAAATTCCGTCATCACTTTCATCAAATCTTCCTTAATGGTATTTTAAAAGAACTGATAGAAACTCATAGAAAAGCCATCTAGACCTAGGAATTTGTTGGCACTCATACCAAAGACAACCTCTTTCACTTCTTCTTCTGAAAAAGGTGAGCACATTTCATTAGCCTGACTGTCTAACAGTTTAGGCAGAATACCCTCCTCCACATGAGGTCTCTATAAGCAGTCTTCAGTAAGTAACTCCTTAAAATAGTTGATAAATGTGTCTTGAATTTGTTATTTAGTCTCAACCACCATGTCCTTAAAACATGGTCAATCTTCAGCCTTTTCTTATTTGCACTTACTATTGCATGGAAGAAAATTGTGTTTTTATCGCCTTCGCTAAGCCACTGCTCTTTTGATCTTTATTTCCATTTGATTTCCTCCTTTAGGACCCATTTATTATACTCTTTTTTCAAAGCCTTCAAGACAAGATGTTCATTGGAAGATAAGTTTTGATCATCCGCTTTTGTTTCTAGCTCCTCTATTTTCAGCAATTGATGCTTTCTGATAACACTAGCCTCACTCTTGGTTTTTGAATTCCAACTTTTAAGCCTGCTTCTCAACACTTTGAGTTTACTGGAAAATGAAGCTATAGCATAATAAGACCCTGAAGTTTCATTCCACCACTTTGTGACCGTACCTCTAAAGTCTTGATGTCTATGCCATTTGAGTTCATATATAAACATTCTTTATTTTTTGTCACTATCTCCGGAGTATAGAAGAAGAGGAATATGATCCGACACAGGCCTATTCAATCCTTTAACTTGGGTTAAAGGGAAAGCTTTTAACCAAGTTGTTGAGAGTAATACTCTATCAATCCTGTATTGAATAGGTATTTGTTGAAGATTGGACCATGTGAATCTCTTATTGGGAATGTCAAGATCCACTAGTTGACGCTCTCTAATCCACTGTCCCATGAGTTCTATTTCTTTACTCCATGTCTGGCATCCTGTCCTTTCCCAAGGCAATCTCACACAGTTAAAATTACCTATGACACACCATCTTCTGAAAAAGTTTCAGCAACCTGTAAAGTTCTCGACAAAACTCATGTCTCAGCTGTTACTTATTTGGTCCATGTACTGAAGATATCTGATGCGGGACAGGGGGGGAAGAGGGGGGAATGGGAGGGAGGATCCTCGGCCTCGCACCAAAGGATTGGGAAGTTCCCGGCGTCACACCGGGGACAGATTCCTTGGCGTCGCACCAAGGAAGATGGGGGGGAATGGGGCTCTCTCTCGCAGAGAACCGTTTCTACACGCACAATACACAGGTAAATTTTTTCTTTTCAATTTCATCATCTCCTTTTTATTTTGTTAACATCATACATATATAGGGAGATCTGTAACTCCCGTCTCTTCCCATTCTCTATCAGACTCTAGGACTTCCCCCCCATTTACGTTTCTGTAATCCTCAGAAAAATTAAAGACAACATGAGGGACCATAAATGGTCCTAAAAGCCAAAAAAGGAGCTCCCAGTATGCATGCATCAATCTCCCCTGGTTCGAAAAAATTCGTCCTTGAATTTTGAAGTGTGCCAATATAATCAAGCGGATGATTGGATCATCTGTGGGAGTCTTCAAGCAAAGAATCATATCAAGAATAACCACCCAGTCTGCTGTATGTTAATCACAAAAGGTCTGCCATATCAGATCAGTAAGATCTGATCCTGATTCCACAACTAACAGACAATCTGAATTCTCTGGAGAAATGAGGTCATGCCCACCACTGCATAATAAGCCATCATCGGAAACAACAGCATCGAACATGTGTAACCCAGAATCCACAAATAAACTGTGATCCCATGAATCCACAATCAATAGCTCACTAGCAGCTGACAACAATGGACTATCTTCACATACATCCTCTGATGATTCACTGACGACCAACGGTACTGAATTAGTCTCAATCACATCGTCCGTTGTTAAATGAAGTCCATAATCAATACATAGAGTAGTATCCCGATCAATGTCGACCGTAGGATCAACACTAGCACCCTCAGTATCAACTGTCACATCTGATTGATCATCATTTGGAGCTGGCAAGACTGTATCAAGCAATTTGGACGGTGTTCCCATTACCTTAGGAGAATAAAGTGACGATTCCGGAAACATGAACTCACGTCCATCAAGATGAGGATGTACGAGGGAGCATCGACGTTTATCATAATCCACTGTCGCTTGGCGCTCTGATAGCTACTCTCGACACAAGCAAATAGAAGAGCTCCATGGATTTATAGTACACCAAGCTCCATCCACATATGTAGTGGAGTGTCCTGTGGTGACACATTTAACCCGCCGATAAAACTCCACAAAAGCCTTATCACCATCTACAAGAATCTCGTCTGTCTTCAACAGTGAATCAACAATATGTTGGGGAATCACATTATCACTCGCTCGCTCATCTAACATCAATGTCGTCCATTATTCTTGATTCGGCAAGAACACAGTGAAATGGAAATAAATGGAAGACATGTTGCAAGAGATTACCCCAAGGCTCTAATTCTGTCGAATCAATCAGCAGCACGTAGAGAGCCCAAAGGATGACTATGAGTGCTCAAATAGGGTGTGTGATTATTATGAAAATTTATGTTGTTTATGTGACAAATAAACCTATTAAAAATTAAGTGAATGTGATCGTCAGAAACTTTTAACTAAAAAGTTCCAAAAGAAAAGATTGATCGCCTATCTGTTTTAGAATTGGGAGATGTTCGAGTCCTTGATTCCCCTTCTTCAACCGGCTGAAGAAAGAGAGCCCTTTTGATTTTGTTCTTGCTTTGGATGTTTATCGGACTTTGAGGATCATCCAAATTCCTTTTTATTTGTTGTTGATTCTCTCCTCTTGATCTCTTTTTATACCTTTGAACCTTACAAAAAGTAGAAAGAAAGAGAGAGAAAAAAACAATAAGAACTCAAATAGATATAGTATTTTTTCCAGTAAAAATTCTAATCATGCAACTAAACAATTGAACTCACTTGTTTGATAGTCTTTTAAACCCCTTAAAACATAGATTGGAAAATAATGCTAGTGAGTGTATGTTGCATGGAGTGATGTGATGAATGAGATTTTGAATTAATATGATGATAAATAATTACGAACTAAGTTGGATGGCTCCTAGAAAGCCTTGATTCTTGAATGGATCTTGAAAGGACAAAGAAGTGATAAAGAAGGGATGTAGCTTGCTTCAAGACTTCTGGAAGTAGCAGCACATCGATCCTTCAGCGCCTGGACATCGTCGTCAAGATTCTTTGCTCCAATTTCACTCAATTATCACTATCATCACTTTAATCACTAACTTTTTAATGACCCAGGGGTTATGTATTTATAGGCTTTACATCCGCGGTTATTAATGGATTAACATGAAAGAATTTGAAGTTTATCCAGCTAACAAACAGAAAAACACAGATTAATTCATCATTATCCGTAATTATTTAAAACGCATCGTCCATGGGAGACGTCTTTTAGACTAATTAAGATAAGGATAAACATCCAGAAAAAGAGACAGAATCAACTTAGGAAATTTAAATGGCGTCGTGCCCTGAAGACATCTTTTAGCTAATTAATCAATTAATTAAAATTCAAACTTAAGAAATCAAAATAGGAATAAACTCTAAATGGCGTCTACATATGTCGACGTCGTTTAGACTTCTTCATATTTGATTAAAATTTGAGTTAAAATCAATTTAATTAATTAATTTAAATTATATCTGTCTGACCCGATACTATTTAGTTAATTAATTCAGAAATATAATAAAAATTAACTAAGGATTAAATGTCAGACCATTCTGAGGCATTATTATATGACATGAAATTTACTCAAAATGATGTCAAAATTAGCGTGTCTACAGCTGCCTCACCTTGGCATCGTCTTTGTAAGAGAGTAAAATGAAATGGAATGTACTGAAAAGGTGATGCCAATGTATAATGAGACACGCTCTCAACATCACATGATTGGGATTTTTCTCAAAATCATCAATGAAGATAGCTCAAGGAAATCAATGGAATCAATCCTGTCCGGATGAAATAGACAAGGTAATAAAATAAGGTCGATCAACCTCCACGGATTGGGAAGTACCTCAGGTCATAGACACTGCAGGTTTCATCATGGGGAGCGATTGCCAGCCAACGTAGACGTGCTGCAGCCATAATGGATCTTAAAAAAAAACAAGAAATATTGGATAAAGAGTCTAAGAAAGGATAGAATTCTAAGGGTATCTTTAAACGAACCTCAAAGATAATCAAGATACTCAATTCAGAATGGAATATTTCATATCATGTTGGGATTTATTTGATCAATGGTCTGAAACTTAATCAATAATTAATTCTTATCACAATTATATCAAAGTCCTACATGATGCATGCTGGGCTAAAAGAAAAATATAAAATCAAATAAAATATAAATTAATTAAGGATAATATTGTTAAATTGTCATTAATGAGTCAAAATACCAATTCTTGTAATTCAATGTTAAACCGAAGCTCGTTTATCCACGCACCATTTCACAAAAAATGGAACCATCGTCCTCACTAATTAACAATCCAACGGCCTATCTGTGCGATTGAAAATTCTCTGGAATTATCACTGTTTTTGTTAAAGGGGAACTCAAATTCCAGTTTCATCAAAACCACAAGGTCCTTGATATAGTCTAATAAATATTTAACATATAGTAATGATGATAATGCAAATTAATCACATGAAATAATACAAGGGATAGAGATAACCGTCTTTTTAGCCACGGTCAGGACTCATAAATTCCCACAGTGGGATGTTCTTGATATTCTCAGTATTATTTGGATTTTCCTGAATTACCTGCACTCAAAAATTCATCAGTAACTTCAAGTAAGTGTTTAATTAAGCATCAAAATATGTAAAAATATTGAATTTTGGGTAAATAACAAAAAATCCTGAAATCACGTCGTGTCGCGCCGACGCCATTAATTCAGCTAAAACGCGTCGCTGTTCAACGACGTCTTTCATTCGCAGAAACAGGTTCTGACTGTGTTTAATCCGGATTCCAACTCTCTTCACACATATATATGAAAGTTTTGAATTTATAGATTTCTGCACTTCAGCTTTGTGCCTTGTGTCTTTAACTTTGTGCCATGTACGTGTCTTAGCAAACATGTTAAGTATCTGTTTAGGCTTAGCCCATTGCCCGGTTAAGTAATCGGCTATTTGATCCTATCTTTGGTAGAAGGGTCAAGGGGCATAGTCTTTATTAACAAAGATAACATGAATAATCAAACTGTAAGAAAAAATGCAACATGCAAGCAGACAGATGCTCACTGAAAATAAAAAAATGAAACACACTAGATGCAATAAGCAGATGCTAATTGAAATATTTTTTGTTGTTTTGAAATATTCATTTTTGTTTGGGTTTTGAAACATATATTATTTTTTTTGAATTTTTGAAATATCTATTTTTTTTTGTTTTGAGATATGTGTTTTTCTTTTTTGAAATATGTATCTTTTTGACTTTTTTTTTTGAAATATGTTTTTTTTTAATTTTGAAATATATATTTTTTTTTGGGTTTTGGAATATTGTGCAAACTAAAAGACCAACATGGTACTCAGATCAAAAGATCATATTCATTTATTAACTTAATTCTCAAATTGTTCTTCAATAATCTAATTTAGACCCATCGTGTTTGAACTTGTGTTTCTATTAGTGATCCCATTTGATGATTTGATCCTTAGTCAATCTAGGTTGTTCCTTAAGCTTAGAGTACGCCTCTTCAGAAAGAAAAGAAGAATTAGTTTAGAAAGCCCACGAGAAGGTTCCGGAGACCTAAAAAGATGTTCTTTTTTCACCCTAATATCTGTTGGGGTTCGGTCATTTTCTTTCCGGAGTATTTATCGACCTTGCGTTCCCTTTTATTTCATTTCATGGCCTTGATGTAACGTTTGTAGTGTAATGGCCTTTTGATTTGACATGTGGCTTTTGCCCTTTTGTTTTTGCTTTTCTCTTTTCTCTTTTTCAGGACGGATCTCCCCTTTTTTTTTGACGGTCTTCTACTAAGATGGCGGGTATTCTTGGTAGTCTATTCTAAGCTTCATTCCGACATCATGGGCCGAGTGTAAAAACAGAATTTTGTTTGAAAAGAATGATTTGTACTTTACACTTTTAGTCAAGCTTTCGGTATCCCTTAGGACTTGGCATCTCTTATTACTCACGAATCAAACGTGTCAGTGTGTGTACTAATGTGCTTAAATTAAATTATTCAGACTGATAAGGAAATTTGAGTTTCTAACTTTTCTGATTCCACTGGTCTTTGCACCATGCTGATCGACTCTTTAACCTAAGGATAATATTTCTTAAGATACAGACCATTCTAGAGGTGAGTTAATTCTTGTCCTTTTGCATTAACTAGACAGTAAGCGTTATCAGGAAAAGCGTGTGATACAACATAAAATCCTTCCCAATTGGGTTGGAGCTTAGAACGCGTACCACCAGGTTATACAAAAATTCTTTTGACGACCATTCCACCAACTTTGAACTTACGTTCAATGACTTTCTTTTAGTAAAAACGTACTAAGCTATTTTGATAAACTCTTGCATGATTAGCAACTGACCATCTTTTCTCGTCTAAGAGTTCTAATTGAGTAAGGAATGTTGAACGGTGTTCATCAATGGAGAATTCCTTATTCAATTGTACTCTTAATGACGGTCTAAGGATCTCGTATGAAACTACCGCCTTCATTCCAAATGTTAAGGAATAAGAGGTCTGCCCAGTAAGCGTGCGGATTGAAGTTCGGTATGCCCATAGAGCCTCAATCAATTTTTCTGGCCAGTCTGTAAATTTATTAGACTTCCACATCTTTTTGATGATTTTTATCAAAGTCTTGTTAGTTGCCTCTGTTTGGCCATTGCCTTGCGGATAATAAGGAGACGAATGATGCAATGAAATTTTGTACATGTTGCAGAGGTCTTTCAGTTCTTGTGACACGAACTGCGGTCCATTGTTGGTGATGATGGTGCTTAGAATTTCAAATCTGGTGATGATGTTCTTCATGATGAACTTGCAGACGGTTGATGCTTTGACTTCCGTGTATGCTTCAGCTTCTGCCCACTTAGTGAAGTATTCCGTTGCCGTGAGGATGAAGGACTTCTGCTTAATGCTGAAATTAGGATTGCCAAGGGGTCCAATGATATCGAAAGCCCACATGGAGAAAGGCCATGGGGAGGAAACAGGGTAGAGTGAAGATGCAGGAGAATGAATTTTAGCGGCGTGAAGTTGACACTTAGCACACCTACGGACATATCCTACAGAATCTTCTTACATGGTTGGCCAATAGAATCCTTGCCTAAGGATTTTCTTTGCTAACATATGTCCATTAACACGGCCACCACAAACTCCAGCATGAGCTCCTTTCATAACCTTCCAAAACTCATCTTCGTCTAAACATCTTAGAAGAACTCCATCAAAACCTCTTTTGTATAATGCTCCTCCAACTATGGTGTATCTTTGAGCAACTCTCCTCATAGCCTTTTTGTCCTCAACTGTGGCTTCTTCAGGATATGATTGATCTTCACAATATTTAGCAATTTCGTAGTACCACGGCTTCTGTTCATCATCCATATCTTCTAACAGCTTCATTAACATAATCTCTCTCTTTTCCAAAATATTTCTATCTCTGACCTTCTTCAGTAGCTTCTCCTTAGTTCTAAGGAATGAAGGGTCTTTCACGGCGGGCGAAAGACGCCTATGAACGATGATTGATTCGGATTGTCTGCTGATTGAAAAATTAATAGAAGATGCAAGTGAGGCTAGAACGTCAGCTAAGATGTTCTAATTTCTAGGAATATGGACGAAGATCAATTTTGTGAAAAACTTTGCATAAGCAAAAGTAAGTTCTTGATAAGACTTGAGTTTGGGATCAAGAGTTCGATACTTGGTTAACACCTAGCGAAGAATCAATTGGCTATCACCTACAATTCTGAGTTTGGTGGCACTATGGAGATGGGCAGTCTTGAGGCTAGTAAAGAGTGCCTCGTATTCAGCTATATTGTTAGTGACTGGGAAGTCAAGCTGAAAGGCTTGTGGAATGGTGACACCTTCAGGTGATAATAGAACAATGCCAATACCCTTTCCATGGGAATTCAGAACTCCGTCAAAATGCAAAGTCCACATATCATCTCTGATTTGGTCTATGGACATCAGTTCCTCATCCGGAAACTCCGATCGGACTCGATCAAAACGAAGAAGGGGGTGATGAGCGAGATGTTATGCTATGGCATAGCCTTTGATCACTTTCTGTTGAATGTAAGTGATATCGAATTGAGATAGAAAGCTTTGTCATCGTGCTAACCTATCAGTAAGGACAGATTTCTCAAGAAGAAACTTGATTAGATTCATCCTAGCGATGAGATGGACTTCATGGGCCAGAAAGTAATGCTTCAATTTCTGAACAACCCATACAAGTGTTGCACATGTTTTCTCCATCGCTGTGTATCTTTGCTCAGCAGGGTTGAGAAATTTAGAGAGATAGTAGGTTGCCCTCTCCTTTCCTTCTTCATCCTCTTGTGCTAGAACAGCTCCCACCGCATCATCCAAGACAGAAATATATAGTATCAATGGTTTGCCCGGAGATGGTGGTCTCAAAACAGGACGACTTGCCAAATAATTCTTCAATCCATCGAACGCCTTCTGACACTTATCGTCCCAATCGAATTTGACTTCCAGCTTGGTAAGCTCGTAGAACGGCTTACACCTTTGTAAGTGTTAGGAGACAAAACGGCGAATAAATTGCAACCTCTCGATCAATCCTCTCAACTCTTTCAAGTTCTTCGGAGGTGACATCTCTCTGATAACCTTCGCCTTGTTGGGATCGATCTCAATTCCCCGTTTACTGACAATGAATCCAAGTAATTTTTCTAAGGATACCCCGAATACACATTTCTTGGAGTTCATCTTTAACTGATATTCTCTTGATCTTTCTAACACTTTTGCCAAAACTTTGGCATGCTCAGCCTTAGTCTTAGACTTCACCAACAAGTCATCCACATACACTTCTAAATCGATATGCATCATGTCGTGAAATATTATCATCATAACCCTCTGATAAGTGGCTCCAGCGTTCTTTAATCCAAAAGGCATGACGACATAGCAGTATGTTCCCCAAGGTGTAGTGAATGATGTCTTTTCTTGATCTTCTTCTGCTAATTTGATCTGATTATATCATGAAAATCCATCCATAAATGATAAAATTTCATAGCCAGCAGTATTATCGATGTGTACATCAATGTGAGGCAATGGAAAATCATCCTTAGGACACGTCCGGTTCAAATTTCGGAAGTCAATACAGATTCTGATCTTCCCATCTTTCTTCATAACCGGGACTATGTTGGCCACCCATTGTGGATAAAGGACAACTCTAATGAATTTGGCTTTATGTAATTTATCGACTTCTTCCTTCATCTTTAAAGCCATTTGTAGGTGGAATCGCCTTAACTTCTGTTTGATCGAGCTAGCTCCATCCTTATTGTCAACATGTGTTCCACTAGCGATGAGTCCAACCCCGACATATCCTAATAACTTCAGGCGAAAGTGTCTTTATAATCCTTAAGAACTTGTACCATTGCCTTCTCATCCATTTCGGAAAGATTCTTGCTAACGAGGACAACCTTAGGTTCGTCTTCAGTCCCTAGATTGATTTCTTTGGTGGGTTCTTCTACGGCAGCTGAGGGTTCATCGAATCTTTTTACTCCACCAGCATATGCCTCAGCCGCGTCCTCATAATCTTCCTCATCTTCAACGATGGGGTCTTTTTCGTGTACTAATTCATACACCCCATATCCATCATTAACTAACTCATCATCTATATAATCTTCTGGCATCTGAATATGATTCTCTAATAGCTGAGGGATCATAGAGCAAGAAAGGCATTTATCAACAAAATCTTGGAGGTATCTATCTGGAATTTGTTTACTCTTAGATTTTCTAGACTTCCTAACCTGACTAACCTGCCTAGAACTAGACTCCCTAACTTCGCTAGATTCCCTATCCTGACCTAATGAGGACGAGTAGAATGAAAATTATATGATACATAAGGAAATACAAGGGAATCCTCCTGATGGGAGGGGAAGAATAGATCTAGAAGAGAATCTTAACCGAAAGACCTGCGCGATGGGGTATAATTGGACAAGTAGGAAGTTTCTTCAATGAGGATCTGAGAGAAATTTGTTGCCAAATTGGCGCTTTTTTTTTTTTAGAGAAAAGATGAATTAATCATAAAACAAGAATGTAGGTAAATAGGAGGAGAATGGGATGGAGGAAACGGCACCAAGGCCAAAGGATTTGAGGGATCATACAGCAGTATATCCCAGATTAAATCATAAATCCTCTCTGGATCGAGAGGAGGTTGGGGAATGAAGTCCCGTGAGGACAGAGTGATCATGACGGGCGGAGCCCGTGGAATATCTTCAGTAATGACCCGCGACCAAGTCGGGGTCAGAAGCAGAGTGCGGAACAAGGTATGAAGTGTAAAAATGTGAGAAGGATAAGTCCCCCTCCAGAGAAGATCCGTGGTATAACCGGCTTCATAGGGATCATCTGGCTCCCCTTCATTTGTTTCCTCAGACAGCAGTATTCTTTTATCAAAAATAGCACTAGGCCCTTCAATCAGTTCATCTATTTGTGGCGGCCACTTAGGTTCTGAGGGATCAAGAAATAGTCTATTCAATGCAATATACAAATCCCTTAAGTCAAACCATTTGTACCATTCACACTCAGGGTCTTAAAATTTCCTCCTTTTCATTGGCCGCAGAACCTCCAAGGACTGGTACGTGAGCAACTCTGAACAATGTCTGGCCAGGTCCCTTCCATATACGTCATGGAGGTCGAAACAAGAAGTGATGACCACCGTGTTATTATGACTGATCACGGGCCCCTTGACAAAATGTGTGTATAAAGTCCATGTTAAGGGGTCCCGACCTTCTTTGCATGGCGTAAACATTGTCTCCCATATCTTCTGGCCGTCTTCATTTTCTTCCTGCTGAGTAATGTCGTGCCTCACTTTTCTTGGCCTATAGCCCAGGCCATTTCCCGGTGTTCTTCGGTTGTCCTTGATGGGCGTAGTTCTGCCTTGTAATTGCGTGCCCAGGCCCTTTCCAGGCTGATAACCACCCTTCATCATTATTTTCCATCCAGGGATACTCATGCACTTCCCCCGCTTTATAGCATTCAGTGGATAAGGAGTAAGAGTGGCGGCCTTTAAAGGATCAGCCACCGGATGGTAGACCTGTAATACCGACAGAAAAGGTTGTCGGCCAGGTGAAGATGTTGGCTTGATATTCAAGGAGTGAGCAGCAGCAAGGATCGGCATGCTCGTAACTTTAATGATTCATCCTTTGTAGGGAAATTTGAGGCACTGATGATTCGTAGAGGGAATCGCCTCGAGGGTTTTCATATAAGGACGACCCAAAATAATATTCAAGGAATGATCGATTTCCAAAATGTGAAATTCGACCTCGGCATGACATACTAGGCCTAACTCTACTTTTAAATAGACCATTCCCAGAGGGGAACGAGTGGAGTTATCATAAGCTGTAACAGAGATAGGGCTAGACAGTCATTTTTCTTTGGGTACACCACACAATTCAAGGGTCTTCGGAGGCAAGACATTAATTGAAGCCCCTGTGTCGACTAGACATGCATCTACGGCCTTCTTGCAGATATTGACCGTAATACTTAGAGCCATGCTCCTGGTTGCCGGTGGTGCTAGTTCCGAGGCATGAAATGAGATAGAAGGTTGATCCTCCTGAGGAACTAGTAGTGCGGCGATCTTCTCTACCGGTACGTTTTCGTTGACCATCATTTTTTGTAGATACTCTATCAAAGCCTCTTGATGGGTCTTCGATCTCTTTATCAATTCAAGCACAGAGATTCGTGCCGGTGTTCTGTCAAGATATTTCAACATGTCATATTAAGTGTCTGGTGCACTCTCATCATTATGTGCTTCCTCCGACGGCTGTGATGGGCCGTCTCTGACTGTTGATTGAGGAAAGACCTTATTGAAGATCCTCCCATTCTGGAGTGCATGTTCTTCAGTTGTGGAAGGTCCGGGCGACAGCTTGAGCACCGTAGGGTTAGTAGATGATGGAGATGGTGTGGATGGTTGGTATACGGGTGATGGCGTGGGGTTGGTAGGCAATGGCATGGTACGGATGAGAGGCTTAGATGGTTGGATGGTGGAAAGGTAATTGGTTGGTGCGGATGAAGTGGGGAATGGCATGCGGAGTAGGGGTTTAGATGGTTATATGGTGTTTGGATAAGTGGTGGCGGTGGTAGGTGATGTAGGGAATGGTACGCGGAGTAGTGGTTTGGATGGCATGAAGGGTGCGTAATTAGCTTGCGGGGAGTTGTTTGATGGAGGCGTGGTGGCGTAGGGTGTAATGGTTTTGAGGAAGGCGGGCGGTGATGATGGGTTAATGGGCGTGGGTAAATAGTATGCGGGTGTTGGTACTGGCGTGATGGTAACGGGTTGTGGTCCAGGTATATAAAGGGTGCGGTGTGGTGGTTGCTTTGCGGTGCTCGGAGTGTGGCCTGTTAAATAAATAGAAGAAGAATCCTCTATCTTCCACTGTTGCCCTCGATTAGCCTCAGACCGGCTATTTGTTAAAATAGGGGCAACTTGATTCTGGTTATGGTGCTCCGGGAGTGGGTTTTGCACTATATCCATGTTTGGCGGCGCCGCTGCCTGCGCCGGTGCTCTTGGTTGTTGCTGTTGTTGCTGTTGTTGTTGTTGTGGTCTTCTCGCCTTCAAGACGGATATATACTTCTTCATTTCTTCCCAATTAATGTCTCCCTGCTCGTTGAGATCATGAATATAATCTCGAAATTGGAAGCAAGTATCTATAGTGTGTCCAGGTTGTCGGTGGAAATAACAATACCTAGAAGTGTCGGCATTTTGGGGCCAAACTGCTTTTTCTCTTGACAGAACCAAAGCATTGGCTGCCAGCACTAAAGATATATGATAAGGACTCTGGAAGGATTGGATATTCTGCCCTCTTCGGGCCTGGAGATTTTCTCTGCTGGTTATAATCAGCAGGAGGAGGCACATTGTGATATGCCGGCGGTGCGCACGGCTGGTACTGCTGCTGTTGTAGGAGCTGATACTGTAGTTACCGTTGTGGCTGTTGTTGTGTCTGCTATTGTGGTTGCTGGTTCGACTGCTGAGGCCGCTGGTACTATGGTTGCTGATATTGTGGGTTCGGCTGTTGCTGTCTGTAACCTTGCTGGTTTGGCTGTTGTGGCTGTTGGTACTGTGGTTGTTGATTCCTCACGAATTGGGGCGGATTGTTGTTCAGGCTACTAACCTGCTCATAGGAGAGCATGCCCCCAGTGGTTGGACCTGTACTAGGGGAATTTGGCACGGCAGGCTTCCGAGATAGAGGCCTGCTAGGTCGGTGAGGATCAAAGACACTAGAGAACGTAGCATCCTTGAAAACGTTTTGGCAATACCGTGCTCTTTCATAAAGCTCTGCCATGCCGGTCAAGTTGTCCAGGGCGAGGACTAACTTAAACAGAAACGTAGTATTGGAGATTAACATTTTTACTTGGTCAGACTCAGACAGATGATCTTTCACTTTTTCTGCCATGCCCCTCCATCTATCAGCAAAACTGACGAACTCTTCGTCGGGCTTCATTTTTTCTGCTATCAAATCAGTAATGGACAGAGAGGGGGCAACTCTATCCTGGTATCGTTGAATGAACTTTCATGATACGATACCATAGTCATCTACTTCAGCAGGTTCTAAAGAAAAGAACCACTCGAGGGCTGGTCCCTCCAAGGATTTCCTGAACAAAAATGCCAACAACCTCTTGTCGTTTTGCCAAAAAGATGACTCATACATAAACTCCTTCAAATGAGTGAAGGGGTAACCAGTACCGTTGTATTTTCGGTATACCAGCATCTCAGAGGGTGGCAAATGGAATACAAGCAGACTTGGCAGGTTAATCTCAGGTGCAGCTTTAACTTCCATCATCTTCTGAAGGTTGTTGAACTGTTCGTCCATACGCTCCATCTTTGCAAGCAGAGTTTGTGTTGTTGGATCAACCTAGGGAGGAGGGGGAGGTGGAGGTACATGATAGGCCTGTTGCCTAGAGTATGTAGGGCATGGGGGACAATAGAGCTGAGGTCCGGCAGAGCTTCCGCCATGCCCGAGGGAATTTTGGTAAGTAGGCGTCAGCAGCCTGACCGGTTGCCTCGAAGAAGAAAGTTGTGGCCCAGCTGGCCGAGAGGTTGAGACTTGATGGCCTTTTATGGCCTGGGGAATGAAGGAAGTACGATGAGGAAGAGGTTGAGGAATGACAGGAGGAGCCGCAGGATTCGGCTCAGCAGACTGCATAGGCGTCTTCCCCTTCAAAATAGACTGGATTGCCTCGAACTGTCGAGGATCCAGACGGGAGGCAAGAACTCTCAAAGCGTTTACTAGATCTGAGGGATTGGAGGATGAGGGATCACTCGGGTTCATACCCCCCTTGAAAATAGGATTAGGAATCGCATGCACATGCGGAGGAAGATCAGAATATTGATCATGAGCACAAGGAAGAGGGGTTTGTTGGTTTCCCTCGTATCGAACTGGACAAGAATGGGGATTACGGGGGGCATCAGCATCTCCCCCGCTTTCAAAGTGGCAATCAGACTCAAGAGGAGCATTAACATCTCCCTCGTAGTTGACTAGGGCATCTGCAGCCATGCTCAAATCCCTATCTGATCGAAGTAGCATGATATTAGGTTTTTCAAAGATTTGCAGACCAGTTGCACAGAGATTAAGCAAACAAGTGGATGTTTAACGTTACTTCATGATTCCTTGTTGGGTTATTTGGATTCAATTAATCACAAATTCACTCAAGGGGTAGGATCCTAATTTCAGTTCAATTTCCACCGTTATACTCTACGGCTTTCTCTCACAACGTTATGAAAATCTAACCAGGACTTTGATTGGTACAACCAGCCCGATGAACAAGGAGGAATACCTTGATTTTGGGGACTTACGGAGGTCTTTAACGTCAACCACTCTAGTCTGATCGAGGGACCGACCCAATCAGAGAGAGGTGAAGACGTCAAGAAAGGTGTTCCTAAGAGAAAAGGGGGGTGTTAGCCCCAATACGTATGACATGTGGCATGGATGGCCTCTAATGCTTATTGCGTAATGTGTAGTAGCAAGCAGATCAGAAATCTGAGAACTGAAAAAAATAAGAAACTGCCTGAATCGCGTCGTTGTTGGTCGACGCTATTCAAACAGAACCTTATTTTTTCGCAGAAGCTCAAGCAGCAGACAACAGAGAATATGGCCTGAAAGGCGTCTGGGTTTGGCGACGCGGTATGAAACGCGTCGTTGTTCTTAGACGCTTTTCAAGTCGCAGAATCAATATTTCAGGAGGAATTTCTGGATCGATTCCTCCTCAAACAAACAGGATGAAAGCAATAAATAATTGGCTCATGAGAATCTTTTTTATTTCAATTTTTTAACAGGATGATTTATCATGTAAATAACAAAACATTCAATCAATCACACATGCTTCTTATCACAAAAACAGTTATTCAATCAATCAAACAGGGAGGGCAAGATCTTGCCGCAAGGGTGTGCACGTGGTGCACGTGGGAATAACAACTAAACTAAAAACTCACCGATCGGTGAGGGCGTGTCGAGAGACACAGGTGGTGCACCGTGGGTGCCCGATTGATAAAAGCAAGAACAAAGATTAAAAAGATGGCGAGACCAAGTCACACCGTGATCGTCAAAAACCTGTGAGTGCTCAAATAGGGTGTGTGATTATCATAAAAATTTATGTTGTTTATGTGACAAATAAACCTATTAAAAACTAAGTGAATGTGATCGCCAGAAACTTTTAACTAAAAAGTTCCAAAAGAAAAGATTGATCGCCTACCTGTTTTGGAATTAGGAGATGTTCGAGTCCTTGATTCTCCTTCTTTAGTCGGCTGAAAAAAGAGAGCCATTTTGATTTTGTTCTTGCTTTGGATGTTTATCGGACTTTGAGGATCATCCAGATTCCTTTTTATTTGTTGTTGATTTTCCCCTCTTGAGCTCTTTTTATATATTTGAACCTTGCAAAAAGTGGAAAGAAATAGAGAGAAAAAAACAATAAGAACTCAAATAGATATAATATTTATTCCAGTAAAAATTCTAATCATGCAACTAAACAATTGAACTCACTTGTTTGATAGTCTTTTAAACCCCTTAAAACATAGATTGGAAAATAATGCTAGTGAGTGTATGTTGCATGGAGTGATGTGATGAATGAGATTTTGAATTAATATGATGATAAATAATTAAGAACTAAGTTGGATGGCTCCTAGAAAGCCTTGATTCTTGAATGGATCTTGAAAGGACGAAGAAGTGATAAAGAAGGGATGTAGCTTGCTTCAAGACTTCTTGAAGTAGTAGCACATCGATCCTTCAGCGCCTGGACGTCGTCGCCAAGATTCTTTGCTCAAATTTCACTCAATTATCACTATCATCACTTTAATCACTAACTTTTTAATGACCCAGGGGTTATGTATTTATAGACTTTACATCCGCGGTTATTAATAGATTAACATGAAAGAATTTGAAGTTTATCCAGCTAACAAACAGATAAACACAGATTAATTCATCATTATCCGTAATTGTCTAAAACGTGTCGCCTATGCGAGACGTCTTTTAGACTAATTAAGATAAGGATAAACATCCGAAAAAAGAGACAGAATCAGCTTAGGAAACCTAAATGGCGTCGTGCCTTGAAGACGTCTTTTAGCTAATTAATCAATTAATTAAAATTCAAACTTAAAAAATCAAAATAGGAATAAACTCTAAATGGCGTCTACACATGTCGACGTCGTTTAGACTTCTTCATATTTGATTAAAATTTGAGTTAAAATCAATTTAATTAATTAACTTAAATTATATCTGTCTGACCCGATACTATTTAGTTAATTAATTCAGAAAGATAATAAAAATTAACTAAGGATTAAATATCAGACCATTCTGAGACATTATTATATGACATGAAATTTACTCAAAATGATGTCAAAATTAGCGTGTCTACAATGACCTCGATATGCGTGCAGCAGCGGCACGCAAAACGAGACAAGTCGGAAACTGAGCGTGCCGGATTTGGGTCGGTCTTGTCGAGACGAACCCGACAGCGCAAACGGTGTACGAATCGGAGTCCGAAAATGTCCTCGAACAACGGGCCCAAATGTCCTCGTAAAGCGTGCAAGTGCGGCACGCAAAATGAGGCAAGTCGGGACACTGACCGCTGCAAAATCAATGCACTGAGAGGCTGGCACGCAAATCGAGACGGATGCGGGATAGGGGGAAGGGGGGGAATGGGAGGGAGGATCCTCGGCCTCGCACCAGAGGATTGGGGAGTTCCCGGCGTCACACCGGAGACAGATTCCTTGGCGTCGCACCAAGAAAGATGGGGGGGAATGGGGCTCTCTCTCGCAGAGAACCGTTTCTACACGCACAATACACAGGTAAATTTTTTCTTTTCAATTTCATCATCTCCTTTTTATTCTGTTAACATCATACATATATAGGGAGATCTGTAACTCCCGTCTCTTCCCATTCTCTATCAGACTCTAGGACTTCCCCCTCCCATTTATGTTTTTGTAATCCTCAGAAAATTAAAGACAACATGAGGGACCATAAATGGTCCTAAAAGCCAATAAAGGAGCTCCCAACATGCATGCATCAATATCACCCACTGCCTTTTACCATTCTTCTAAGAAAGTCTAACTGAGATGTTGAATTTACCAAGGTCACACACATTGCCTATGAAAACACTGCCATTCCATAGGACAACCTGTCCTCCTCTGTTGCCCTCTGTAGGTAAGACTCCCACTTAGACAACCTAATACCACCACTTTTTTTGATCACCCGGTCATCCACCACCTTCATCTTAGTCTCTTGGAGACAAATGCAATCAAGATTGGACACATAAATGAGATCTTTGACCACCTTCATCTTGAAGTCTCCGTTGAGACCTCTAATATTCCAAGACGCTATTTTCATTAATGAACGTCTTTTTTCCCCTTCTGATTCTTCCTCCTCAAGGAATCAACCACCTCATTATATTTTAGATAGTTTATCTCCCTTTTACCAATCTTCACTCCTCCCCCTTGTCCTCTCTTTTTGAGTGAGCTTTGGAAAGTATATGATCTCTTCAATTTCTTGATGAAGCTTCTAATTACATCTTCTCCCCCCTGAAAAGAGACACCAATACTCTTCCCAAACTTGATGATTTCCTCTGACCAAACCTTTGAATGCTCTAATTCATACACTGGCAGCGGCCCATTTGTAGCTATATTGAGCAATCGCCATGTTGCAATCATCAACTACTGCCTGAGTTTGATCCAACTCAAAATCCACTGAAGGGTTCTTCAACTACTGAGGCTTTGCAGTTTCGATGAACTTTATCTCCCCACAATCCCCAATACCTAATGAACTCCTCATTCTGTATATCATATCATGTATGCATTTGCCTTATTCCTTTCTCGGAGACTATCTGAGTAGATAGGTAGCACATCACTATCCCCTTCTGAATGAGACACAGCTAACTGAGGACTGCCACTATCAAGCTTTGCACTGGAATAGAGGGAAGAAGCACTATCTGCCGGGCTAGTAGGTACCTCGGTTAATCTATACGGACTCCTCACTGGGGCCGTCCCCGACGGGACACAGGGAGGAACGGTGGCGCCCATCGGAACCTACACCTGTAGACTGAATAGAGCATGTTGTCTCGATTCGAGACTGTCACAAGCAACAGGTGAGGAAGAAGGGTCCATTGGGCCTTTCCTGAGTAAATCGAGGGCTGACATCGGGTCCCCAATGATCCCCAAAGACTTACTCGAACTCGACCCTATCGGTTCGGATGACTTACCTGATAGCCAGGACCTACGAGCCTGACTTGACATCAACGATGCTCGGACTATTGCTCTTCCTAACCCGTTATGATAGAGCCTTCCACCTCCCGAGCCCGCCAATGAGCATCCTTTATAGCTTTCTGCCCCGAGGACATATAAGCCACCCATCCAGCCAGAGAGGCTTTGAGAGTCACAACGTCGTATCTCAGCTTTTCCAAGATCCTCCTCGAGCCTATCTCCCACCTGACACTCCTGTTGGAACTTTCCACCTTGTGTCTGCAACTTGCCGCCCTGAGAGTGCAAAATCCACCCATCTCCCCTGGGCCGATTCCGAATGATAGCTTCCGAGTTCAACTGAGTTCGCTCATATGAGTTCCGAAGACTCATTCCACGACTCGAAAGCTTCTTGCCTTGGACCTCCGGCGCGCCTATTTTGGCAGTAGGCTACATCATCTTCTCGTGGGCTTCTCTGTAGGACTTGTAAGTAGTTGCTACTTCTGCCTACATCCATCCCATCTTATTGTTGGAGCCTAAGGGCCCTACACCATCAGAAGACGAAGGAGCTTCCTGCTTAACACAAATCCAATAGCACATATCTCCCACTCTGATCTTGACTTTCTCCGGAATGCAAGGGATGTGGTCAACTTCAGCAAGGACTCGAGCATATGACAGCATCTCCATATCCAAAGTTCTGGCATCCACACTCTCTAGAATTCCAAACGTCTCAACAATGGCTCGAAAGGCTTCAACATTCCATACATGAAGGGGCAAACCAGCAATCCAACACCAAACTTGGATCCCATCTTTTACGGGAAAGGCACTAGAGATACAGCTCCAAGGCTTTAGATTCAGGAGATGCTATCCTTCTTAATACTCTTGAGTGCCAGCCCCTCTTCTCTCCACCCTGGAACATTAGAACTCACCAAGAACAGGTTGCTATGCATCTGCCTGATCCTCCACGATCCCTTTCTCTGCCATTGTTCCTCCGGGTTTTCAAGGATCTTAGGGTCCAAAGCATCACCAGGCGAGGCTCCTACATCTTCAGGTAACTCCACTTCCACCACCAGAGACTAAAGGAGTTTTATCCCTGGCCAATTGACAGTCAGAGACCAAGGGATGTCAATCATCCTTTAAGGCTCTAATGCATGGTTCTTCTCCAGCTCCACCTGAACCGACTTCCCCTGAATCATGAGCTCCTCCTCCCTTTCCTACTTAGACATGAACCACTCCCACCTTGAGAACCTTGCTTGCAGAATCTTCTTCTATGGCCCACTATTGGTTCCTTGCAATCCTTCACCCAGTGGCCTTTGCCGAGACATCTAATATAGATGCCATTAGCCACTGATATTATAGAGAAAACCTTCCTACCTGCCTCCTGTTTCTCCTTACTCAACTTCATCTTCTTCTTCACCATTCTTCAGCCTCCCAGTTCCCCTTCGACCTCCTCTCCACACCCCTTCGACCTCCTCTCCATGTTCAACAAATATGTTGGCTATAATGTAGTTTTATCACTTCCTAATGCAGTTTTATCATTTGCGTAGAAAGTGATAAAACTACGTAGGAAGTGATAAAATTGCATAAGAAATAATAAAACTGCATAGGAAGTTAATAAAACTACGTTAGGAAGAAGTGACAAAACTATGCTCGGAAGAAGTGAAAAACTATGCACGAAGTGATAAAATTGCACATGAAGTGATAAAACTGCGTACGAAGTGATGAAATTATAGGAAGTGATAAATTACGTAGAAAGTGATTTAACGGGCAGGTGGTAGAGCTAAGGCGGGAAGGATATTTTTGGAACCAAAATATGTCTTCGGCAAAGCGAGGTGAGGGGACATGATAGACAATAAATGCTGTCAAAAAACCTGCCCATTCTCTTTTCTCCACTCAAAAAGGTAGAAAAGAAGGTGAACAAGTGGTGCAAGGAGATTAAATGTTGCAATCCATGTCATCCTTGCTACGATGGATACGGTGTAGTAAGTCAGACTCCTAGTATAAATGCACATCATCTGCTTCATTTTGATGACGAGGAACACATGCCATAGCTGGTGGACCTTGGGGTTCTTTGAAGTTGCTCGTGTCCCCACACCATGCGTGCATCCTATCGGTGTTGAACTCATGCTCCGAATTCCTAAAATGGAGCCATGAGCCAATCACCCACGAGGAAGCAGTTTTCAAATCATTCAAGTCATTAAAGTGATTAAAGCTGACATCTCATGAGGTTGACCATACGGCCTAGGCTGAAAACAAGAAACAATCACATCCTCAAATGGAGAAAAACAATTACCCAGTCTATTTTAGATGCAGCAAGACAGTAGTAATCTACCAATTGTTTGGAATTTAAGAATAGGAAAGTATTATTTTGCACAATTCCCTTTTTCCTCCTTTGACAGAATAGTATTATTCCATACTTATCAGCTAGCTGCGGCAGGTATTATTTTGCACAATTCCCTTTCTCCTCCTATCGCATAATAGCACTAGTATTAGTGGAGAAACATTGTTTCAATTTTATCAGCTAGCTGTGGGCCTGTGGCTCATGCCATTAGCCATCTTAGAGGAGTAAAACCTGACTTAGGAGATTGCCAAAATGTACAAAGTGGTCTAACAAACAGAGAAGCATTATTGGGTACCATACCTTTGATCATAAAGCAGAGAAGTATTACTTTGTCAATGAGCCAGTATTAGACTTTGGAAACCAGATGGGACTTCTGAAATTGGTTACTTATCTACACCAGCTAAAGGCACGAGCCATGTTCGATTATCATCACATGTGATAAATAAAATAACAACCTACAAGCATCAATGCAAAAACAAATTAGGTGAATAAACAAAGGAGCACATTCATCCTAAACAAAGGAGCACATCATTATCCTAACTCCAACACCCCCCCCCCCCCACACACACACACACGCACAAAAAAAAAAAGAAAAACAAAAACAAAAACAAAAACAAAAACAAAAGTGTAGAAAAGCACATGTATATACCGGCTTATATACATTTCTGTGATTCCTTTCACTCCCCTAATGGCACCTTCACGGGAAGAACAAGGGCTGCAGTGCAAATGGTGGAGCATATTTATCAGGAAAATGGTCAGAGTGTGGGGTAAACTGTGGGGGTAAGGCTGGACAGTTAGCAGCATCTATGTTTGCTACATGTGTGGGTAGTTATGGCAGTCAAAAAGGAATGCCATTATAAAGTTTTACTTGTGCCTTATTTGCCTTCAATTGAGAAATAGTTGTTTCATCCGCTATCAAATGAACTACCGATGGAGATCAATGGATGGGCCATTGAGTAATGGTCTGCTCTGAGGAGAAGTCCTTAGAAACCCTACGGCATATTACAACATAACAGAGAAATGGATAGACTTCTAAAAGATCAAAAAAGGATGACAAAAGATTTACCATCTGTGTTTATTTTCTCATAGATCCAGGTTGTCAGCTGTCTTCACTTGCTTCATTTAAGTTCACAGGGGTAAGGATATCTGCTGGTGCTAGTGTACCTCCCTACACTGCACCAGATGCAATTCCTCTTCAAGATTGGTTTTCTTTCACATTCCTATTCGCCATTATTCTTTTCTGTACTCGCCATTTTTTCATAGTTTGTGACAACAAACTCCTTTTATAGACAGAACTATCTTTTCAATTATGACAGTTCTAATTTTCTGGGATCTCCCAAGTACATGAAGTATTTTTTTTCATGTCTCAGAAAGTTTTGCAAGCAAGTAAGGTTAACAATAATGTTCAGCAGAGAATGGTGAAACAGGCAATGCCGATAAGGTCCTTGAAGGTTAGTTACTTCGTCAAGAAGACCATGCCTCCATCCAAGCCGGAAGCATCCAGGCATAGCTTCAACTGGAGTGTCTTCTTCACCTGTGAGAATGGTGAGCCAACATTGAGCACACCTCAGAAGAACCCATCAATAGACAAGGATAAAAACTTGAGAAACCCATCCCGTGCTTCTTATCATAAAAGAAGGGAAGAAAATAAGATACAAATCAAGATCACTCATTCGGTAGATACCTTCCTGAATGAACAAAGGTAGCACAAAATTTGCCGGAAATAGGTGTCCTGGAAAGCCGCTTGTAGCACAGGTGACTTTTGATTACACCAAGGTCGCTTGGGAAGTTCCTATGATGAAGAAACAAAACAATGTTAAAACAAAAAGAATCAACAGTAGGAAAGAGAGAAGTCAATAAACTCATCTACTAAAACCCCTGCCCTGATGTTAATAGAGAATGTGAGTCTTGCAAGATAAGTGAGTCTCCAGAACTGACTGAACTTCCATCAGTCTATCACCAATCATGTATCCAAATAAATTATGTCCACAGAAATTAGCATTATGTATTCCTGTGGGCTTCATAACCAACCCAATAACCCCACATCCATCCCACAATAAGAGCTCAGGCAAACATAACTACATGATATTTAGCCAGTTCAGTGGCTTGGAGAGGCGATCCACAATAGCATGTAATATTGTTCATAACAGAAATATATAACTAACAACATTCATATTGGGAAATCCGAATAGTGCACATACAAGTGGAGTTATCTTGGGGGTCCCCTTGGGCGCTGAAGGTCTGCAAAGAGGAGGAGGATCAGGAAAGTTCCCCGCTACCGCCGCAGCTTCGCGTTCCTCATTAGCAATCCCAAGCCTCTTACCGAATCATCTCCACGTTCACTGCAAGCTCTTATGACCATTATCCGACAATGTACCCTGCTCTCACTCAGCAAAGAACTCGATTTCCGAGTGGTAGCTGGCCTCAGACCAACAAAACTCCCACCTTCTACCTTGCCACCCACTCCAGCATAACTGAAGACTGCGAAGACAGCAAACGCCATGACCCACTTTGCTCTCCCAACACTCCTGCAGCACAAAATATAACAACCCATAAGATAATGTACCATTGTGGAAAGGGAAAACCAAACACCAAGCAGGAACACACGCAAAGCAGAGACCTTTAACAAGGAAACAGCATTCTTGCATTGGAATATCGAGAAAAGATTCCTCCTTTCGTGTGTCTGAGGCTGCAACAACCTCGAATAAATCCACTGGGGTAGCCAATACGAATCAGCTCAGGGGTGAGCTGGGGGTGGTTTGGGGAGGGGGGCAGCCCACCAGGGTTCGATCACCATCCCTGGTGGGCTGAGGGTAGGCAAAAAGCTTCTACCACCAGTTAAGCAGTTAAAAAAAAAGTTCTTTGATACAAAATATAAAGTGCCATTAAACTTAAATCAAATTGCCATTAAGGGAGCAAAGTAGCATCGCCTTGACCGAACTCACCAAAGAGATGCTTGTTTTAACGCTCAGCCATTTGATCGCACTTGTACGATTTAGCCAAATATATACTTTTTTTACAACTTTCATTGGATTAAAAAAGTTATCCACGACACCTCATTTGATCTTTAAGATTGGACTAGCATTGCAATCCACTCCATATGGCAGCATGGGGAGTAGAAGCAAGTCCGGAGGCATTTTAATACAAGGTGGACTACAAAACCTATGGTGACGCAGGGGTGATGCAATTGATTTTGAAAAAAGAATGTTGTAAGCTTGAAGATCACCTGAACTTAATTTCTCTACTATCTAATCTTTGAGTGAATAATTTTAAAAAATTAAATTCTCACATGATTCTTTTTTCTTTTTTTTTTTGGTCGTAAAATTCTCACATGATTCGATGACTCAAATCGGATATAGATGGGATCTGACCGCTGCAAGTGCATTGCAGTCAGATATATAATCTTTACTCCCGAGGACCGACTAAATAGGGTCATCTTGGCCCCACTGTGGTGGTGGATCCTGAGGGTATTCCCGACCCAAATTGTTCAATTGGGCTGATCCAATTTCGTTGGGCCAGCACCTCGCAGATCGCATGGCTCGGTCCGTTTTCATTTGCCGTTGCTGAGCGGCCCAATTACTTCAGCCCGACTCCTCTGCACACCGTCACACTGGAGGCGATGCGTCATGCGTGGCAATCTACTTCTGATACCTTCTGGAAGATTCTTTGCATGAGTAATATCTGCTGCAATGTCTCTTTCAATAGAAATGGAGGTATTGCAGTGGATCAAAGATTTTTTTTTTTTGAATTTTTTTTAGGTCGGCTCCGAGATCTCTTACTTGGCTGTACAGTTTAATACTCAATCAGGCGATCCAAAAAAATCTGATATAACAAAAAATTGACCCAATGAATAGTAAAAATGCCCCTTAATAGGACAAGCTCAATAACAGTTTTTGATTTTTTAAATTTTTTTAGGTCGCCAATCGGACATTGCACTATACGGCCGGATAAGGGACTTTGGGGCCGACCTAAAAAAATTAATTTGTTTGTTTTTTACCCACCTCTATTTGTGATTGGAGGGGACATTGCAGCAAATATTACTCTTCTTCCCACGTAGGCAATCTCGGAGTAAAAAGAAAAAGTAAAAGAAGAAAAAAATATTCATACCTTACAGGTCAGATTCCAGATGTATGGATAGCGGAAAGTGGGCAGGTCTAAATCTACCCGAAAGGAATTGGATTTATAGACACGAATCAAATCGCTAACATCATTAGGTAAACGGGTAATCCGCCAGATTTCGGACCTGCCTCTTTTCAAGTTGATATCACATCTCAAATGCTCTTAAAAGAAAATTTGTTGTTATCTCTGGTTCCCTTCTGTTAAACATGGCTTACTTTCGGTTCGAATTCACAAAATTTGTTCAAAAAATTTTAATTAGCAATAGCTAATGGATTTGTTATTAAGTTGTTGTGTAATATCTGAATCCGAATTGATCAAGTCTGATGGGTCAGGTCCCGGGTCTTAGACCGATTTTGACAGCTTCAGGAGCCAGAACTAACCCCGCAGTTCTTCACATCTCTCTCTTCCCCCCCTCTTATTTTTCCGCACAACTTCCCATTCCTTCACATCTCTTCTTTCTTCCCCTCCACTCCATTCTTTTATGATATAAACATAGACCTAGATTTCCCTCTACCAATTACACTTCCAAACATTCTCCAATTACAGAAATGACTCCTCAATGATCTCCAACACAACTCCCCACCTGAACCATCCTTCTGAAGTGGCAGCCGCACACCGATGAAGGGTTCAAGCAACACACATGACATGTTTGCCATGCATGTATTCTGCGGCTCTTTACGTACATGGATGCATGGGACGACCGAACCGGCTGCCTAGGGCAGTTGGTTCATCACCTCCTTTGCAAAAGGAAGGTCTCATATTCGATTCTGGTTGGAACCTAAAAATCTCCCAGCTATGTAACCCCTTGGTGGTGTACAAGTTGAGATATTTATCCCCTGATCTGTGAGATTACTTCTTCAAAAATCAGATAGACTTAGACTTGTCGCCTAATTAGGTGGACCCATCGACCGAGCCATCTGGGCCCCTTCAAAAAAACAAAAAAAAAGATGATGGGACGACCTGACAGTGTTGGACATCTCAGTTCTGGGTCCCCCACAGCCATGGGAACAGTTTGATGCCACTGTTACCAAACACCGTTGAGCTTTTTGACTTAAGAGTCCCGTCTGTTTCCATGTAAAATGAGTCACATGAGTATATTCTAATCACATATTTGATAATTAGTAAAACTGTAGTCAACTGAAAACTTAATTCATTGACTCCTTTTTTCGATTTTGGCATTTATGAGAGAAGATCGAATGTCATTTTTCAAAGAAACTGAAAATATTTTCATAAGTACAAAATGAAAAAATTTGTTTCCATTTTCCACGTAAATGTATTATCTTAGAAAATCTTTTTCATCTGATTATCATTAGATGGAAATGATTTTCTAAAAAAACACATTTACAAGAAAAATAAAAATAAAATTCATCATTTGATGTTCATGAAAATATTTTAGTTCTTTAAGAAAAGGACAAATTAAGTTTTCCATTGATTTGAGTTTTACAGATATATTTTAAAAAAAAAAAAAATAGCGCTCATTTTTCACAAAAACAAATGTAACTTTTGCCGCAACATTTATGTGGACGGATCCGTCAAAAACCTGCTACTTTTCCAGCAGGGCTGTCCTAAGACGCCAAAGGAGGACCAATTACCGGCTCCACAGGCATGTATGTTTTATGCATGCATGTATTTTCGAGAAAAATACATGATGAAATTTTCGAGAAAAATTTATTTGGTTGCAGGGAAAAGTTACTCCGTGATGAAATTTTCGAGAAAAATTTATCACAACGGTTCATTTGATAGTCTCTAAAATTGAAAGTCAATGTAAATTTGACTCCTTAACATGACAAATTCTGATTTTAGCATCCTCAAAATGACTCCGTAAATCATTTTCCAATTATACATGAATTTCTATATATTTGACATGAAGTGTGACTTGCTGTACCCAAGCAGTAAATATATGAAAATATATGAAATAGAACTCTTTTACGAGCAAATAAATGATTGAAAATATTTTAAGATTTTTTAAAAAAAATAAACAAATAAAATATTTTATTAAAAATATTTTCATTAGTATGAAATGATATGTTATGTTTTTATTTTTCGTGTATTTGTTTTCTTAGAAAAGCATTAGAATACGTTTTACATCGAACCAAATGGACTCTATATTAACAATCAGGTAATGTGAAAACTTTTTTTACAATAAATGTATGGTCATTTTTAAGAAAATGTTTTACCAGAAAACAAATAATGAAAAAGATTTTCAAGAAAATAATTTCATAAGTACCAAATCACATAAAATACTTTTATTTTTCATGTAAATTGATTTACTTAGAAAACCTTTTCCATTGAATACATTTTACGGGGAACCAGATGCATTTTAACTTGATGCACTGGCAGTTGGTATTATGTCTGTCCTTTTTATTTTTAAAAAATATATTTTATTTTATTTTTATATAGCCCCAAACCAACTTATATGTCTCTACAATCTAATCTCTGATTGGATGATCTAAAAAAATATGAAAAATAAAAAATGGCTCCAAATGATGTAGGACATCACGGGACTCACTTAAAAGAATAAAAAATATATTTTTAAAATTTTAAAAAAGCAGCCGGTGTATTATTGGCTACCGGTGCAACAAGTTATTCTCATGTTAGTAAATCATGTAGTTGAAAATTCTTTTATAAGTAAACACATATATGAAATTAGTTTCAGGAAAATATTTTACATTGAAACAAATAAATGAAAAAGGTTTTCAGGAAAACATTTTAAGAAGCGCCAAATGATCGATTCTGTTTTCATTTTCCTTGTAAATTGATTTTCTTAGAAAATATTTTCACTTGCAAATTGATTTTCTTAGAAAATATTTTCACTTAGATTTATTTTACGTGCAACCAAACAGACCCTCTCTCACACATGTATGAAGTATAGTAGCTTGGGCTATAAATGGAAATCTAATTATCCGATATTTTGATCTATTTTCAATTAAAAAATATAGATATAGATAGCAAAAAAATCCACCTGATAGCTAACAGAATCAAGATTAGAAATTTTTGATATGTTATAGGAATCGAAATTAAAAACTGTATTTTCTGTATCCTAATTCCTATTTTTGATTCTATAGTAAATTTTATAGATAATGATTATAATATATATAAATTTTATGATACATTACATATATGCTATCTAATGACTTTAAGTAGGTATATACAATGAAAACAACTAGAATTGATGTTACTTTAAATTGTTTCCAATAATTTTTGGAAACCATTTCCAAATTCAAAATTAGAATCGGAAATACAATGAAAATGGAAATTTCATTCTCCATTTATATTGGAATCGAAATCATAAATGGATATTGGTGTTTTTATTTATGCATTATATCCATTTACGACCCTGGTAATAGCATTGGAGGCATGTGACCGGCGGCGATTATGTGTTGATTCATCTATTAGAAAATGAGAAAAGAATTTGTAAAAGCTTTCCTTTTTTTGCTCTCACTCAATGTTCAACTCAAAGCCTAGACATTTAGTTGTGGAAATCTTCAACATATACAGAGGGAAGGCGGTAGGTATATCCTTTTGTTTACCTACGACATATTTCCCAATAAATATATGCTTTTAATAAAATATTAGGTAAGGTGGTCTACCTTTTTTTGAACAGGGACATGAAATCTTGTCAAGGAAAAATCAAAGTGTCTCACTTTCTATACTGCTGTTATGCCCTGTACTTTTATAAGTTATTAATGAATTTAATTAATTTAAATTAGATCAATTAACTAATTATAAGAATTTATTAATGAGTTTAAATAATTTAATTTAATATAATTAACTTAATTATGAACGAACATGCAAAATTTGAGAGTGATGCTTCAACTCTTATTTAGCATAGTGCTTCATCTTCTTTGTCTAGTCCTGTGTAGACATTAGAAGATGTACAGGTTGAAGAATCGTGACAGCATGAACAATACACTCTCGTGAGAGATAGATAAAGGAGAGAGATTGGTCCACCTAAATAATATAATTCTAAAGATATGGTTGCTTATGCTTTATAAGTGGCAGAAGAGACTCTAAATACAAGTGAGCCTTTCAAATATTCAGAAGTAATCTCTTCCGTTGATTCTGCAAATTGGCTTATAGCTATGCATGAAGAGATTGAATCTCTTCATAAAAATCACACATAGGACTTAGTGATGTCACCTAAGGGTAAGAAAATTATTAGATGTAAATAGGTCTTCAAAAAAAAGGAAGGTATTTCAGATATTGAAGATGCAAAATATAAAACACGATCAGCGGTAAAAGGTTATAATCAAGTTGAGGGTGTGGACTATAATGAAGTGTTCTCATCTTGTGAAACATAGCTCTATTCATCTTTTATTAGCTTCTGTTACAACTTATGACTTGGAATTGTAACAAATAAATGTGAAGACTGCCTTCTTGCATAGTGAGTTTAAGGAATAGATTTACATGAAGCAACTTGAAGGGTTTGTGATTGACGGTAAATAGGACCATGTGTGTTTTTTGAAAAAGTCATTATACAGCTTAAAGCAATCTCCGAGGTAGTGGCACAAGAGATTTAATACATTTATGATTGAGCATGGCTATTAGAGAAGCAAAGTGATAGTTCTGTTTATTTTAGAAGATTATCTGATGACTCTCTTATTTATTTATTGTTATATGCTGATGATATGCTCATTGTAGTAAAGGATATGGCTGAGACTCTCTTATTTATTTATTGCTATATGTTGATGATATGCTCATTGTAGTAAAGGATATGGCTGAGGTCGGCATGTTAAAGGCTCATTTGAGTGGAGAATTTGAAATAAAAGATTTAGGAGTAGCTAAGAAGATTCTTGAAATAGAAATTCAAAGAAATATAAAATTAGGAAAAGCTACTTTTGATGCAAGAAAAGTACATTCAGAAGGTACTTCAGAAGTTTAGTATGGTGAGTAGATGCATGGCAAATCTAGAAAAAGCTTATTGACAAGTAATGAAATGGATTTTCAGATATCTGCGTGTTACATCTAGTTATTGCTTGGAGTTTGGTGAGGACGGTTACCATTTGACTAGTTATGTTGATTCAGATTTTGTGGGTGATCTTGACAACATAAGATCACTTACATGATATGTTTTTACAATTGGTGATTGTGCAGTTACTTGGAAAGCTTCTTTGCAATCCACAATTTCCATATCCACTATAGAGGCAAAGTTTATGATGGCTAATGAGACAGTGAAAGAAGCTATTTGACTGAGAAGATTGCTTGGAGAGCATACGTTAAAGTAAGAGGTGATTGTTGTCAATTGTAATAGTCAGAGTGTAATTCATTGGACCAAAGATCAAATATTCAATAAAAGAACGAAGCACATTGATGTGAAGTACTATTTCATCAGGGATGTGATTGCACAAGGCGAAATAGTAGTGAAGAAGATTGGCACCATTGATAATGTTGCATATATGTTAACTAAGCCTTTTGGAGTGACTAAGTTCAAGCATTGCTTGAATTTGGTTGGAGTTTTCAACACTTGAGAATACCCTTCGGGTTCTGGAGAAGATGAGCATTTTTTACTGTTTGCGTTTATGAGAATTTTATTTGGAGAAGATATATCAAAGTCATGAAAAATATGTTTGTTGACCAAGCCAAAGGTGGATATTTGTTAGGTTGACTCAGTCAACCCAGTGGGCTCCAATGGAACTCTTCTTCTGGTCACCGCCATCACCACATGTTACATGGGTAGGACTCTCCCATTACGCATGTCCATGTGCGGTTTGGGAACGGTCTCTTCGCAACCCTGCCTCCTCGCCTACATTGCCTCTTTCGCAACTTGGGGAACAGACCGTGCAATTTCTCCCAAGCTTTTTTGTCTCTTTTGTTTATGTATTTTCTGAGGAGACTGTAGATAGAGGTTTTGGGTGTACATGGTTATGGATGAGAGTTTCTACTATGTACTTTGATTCTTTATACTAGAACTTCCAACGTCTTTGCCGGTGAACATTGCTCTAAAAGATCAAACCCCGTAAATCTTTGATGCATTTGTCTTCTTTCTTCTTCTCTTATTTTTTCTCATGCTTTGGAAGTGGTATGTAGTGTGTGTGTGCTTGTCTCTCATCTATGAACCTCGTCTCGACCTCGATATTCCTTACAGACATAACATAGATTGTAGTGTTGACTGCCTTTGCAGGTGACACATGGTCCAGAAGGATAGAAGAACAAGATGGGGAAGGTACGAGCGAATGACTTTTGCATGTGCTGATTCTAGGGAAGATGAAGAGACAAGAGGGGCTCGTGAAGGAGATGAACCAGTTGGGGTGGCCTTGAATCAGTGAAAACAAGGCAAATTGGGTTAAGTCCAGATCCTCTTAGTGCAACATACTGTACTTCAGTAGTAACCATTCCAAGGATGACACCTGTAAGTAAATTCATCAATTGAGATGTATCCCGTTCGCTATTTTTTGTGTTCTCAGTTTTTCCAGTTTCTGATATAATCCAGAGCATTAAAATATAATCAAGGCCATAATACTACAACCATAATTTAAAATATATCCTAATGAGCGTTTATATACAACTAGATGTATTGCATGTGAGCTGATTTGTATTTATATGCATTGGGGTATATATTTGTGCGCAACTACGGGTGTATTTTAAATCATGGTTATGGTGTTATTTGAGTGCTTTGGGTTGTATCGAACAATTGGGAACACATTGTGATGGGATACATCTAAATTGACAAATCTACTTTACACATGTCATCCTTGGACTGACGTGTTGGGGTCCAGTCCCATGTTGCATTCAAAAAACAGATTCAACTGGGCTTGCATGCCAATCTGAATCTGATGAAAAGGTTGAACTGCGGCTTCCAATAAATTAAGTTATAGATTTGAAATAAAAATAGGATATTCTAAACTTGATCCACAATCAAACTGTCATTTGAATGATTAGCTATCCTTTCCCAGCCAAGAAATTAACAGATGGAAGCTACGGATAATGTCTCCAGCAAAGGACGATCGTCTTAGGGATGGAGCCTGTGCCGCTTGTTCCACTGATGGGTACTGGCTATCCAAGGCGAGGATTCTCATAGAATTATGGCTTTGGATCTTCCTCGTAACGCCATGCATGGGATTTACGTCTATAAGTATCTCCTCCATGTATCCATCATTGTTGCAACTAGGTAGCGTGGTTATCGCAAATTCGATTTCGCAATGGCTTCAGCTCTGCCCCTATTCTCCTTGTTGGTACTCCTGCTCTTTTGTTCTAGCAATAGCAAGGTTCATGGAGGTGACCTGCAGGTTCTCAAAGTGGAGACCTTGGTGCCAGCAACCGTCTGCATCGAATCGAAAGGTTTGCGTCTAGTGAACGTTCATTATACTGATGACTCAGAATTGGCTGGTTAAGGGTGTGTTTGGCATAATTTTTTAATTAAAAATTATTTTTGGCTTTCTCCAACGGCATGCTTGATAAAACTTCTACTTAAAAGTTACTTTTAACTTCCACTTCTAACATAAAATGATTTGAGGAAGAGAGATAATAATTAATTTTGATTTGTTACAAAAGTTAACTCTTTTATAACAATTTCAATTTTTCTCCGAAAGTTTTACCTTGTCATTTTTAGGTGGAAGTTAAAACAGAAGTAAAATACTATATAGATAGCTTCCAAGATCTTGATACTTGTACAAAAAATAACTAAGGATATGTTCGTCAAAACTTCTATTTGAAAGTTACTTTTAGTTTTTACTTTTCGTACAAAATGAGTTGAGTGAAAGAAATTATAATTAATTTTGATTTGTTATAAAAGTCAACTCTTTCGTAACAAGCTTACTTTTTCTTAATCTTGGAAGCTACAACTTGTAACTTTTGGTTGAAAGTTAAAACACAAGTAAATTACTAAATAAATAACTAAATGAACGTATAAAAGTGATTCCCAATGAAAGCTCCGTCAAACACGGCCTAAATAGAAGTACAAAAACACTTTCAAATAGAAGCAAGCCAAACATGGCCGAAAAATGATAGATGCAAGTGGTCGTAGCTAATTTTAAATTGTTATAAAAGTCAAATCTCCTTAGTAACTCTACCTTTTGTCTAAGTTAGGAAGCTCCGAGTAGTAACTTTTGGTTGGAAGCTAAAAATTAAACTAAGTATTATCAAAACTTACAAAATCTTGCTAATATATTCCCTTCACTACAGTTTGATAAAGAGATATAATTAACCGCTATAGTTCTCAAGTTTCGGAAGATATTCCATACAATATATAGAAGTTGATGATATATAATTATATATACAAATACGCTCATTTCTAGAAATATATGTATGGAAGAAGTGCTATTAACCAATAAGATCCTTGCTTCAGTCCCTAGTGGCAATACAGTGAAGGTCGTCCATGTCCATGGACCCTGCTTCCCTTCCAGCGATGGTAGGCCGGACCACCTCCAGATCCTCAGCCAGGATTCCCTGCGGGTTGCATATCTCCAAAACCTGGTTAGACTCGCCAATGCAACGGGGAACACAACAAGCTCGGATGCGCTACGAGAATCCCTGCAAGCCAGCATCCATCTTCCAGCACGTGACGGCCGCGTCATCGGCAGCCCCATGTATGTGGTGACCGTCGGCATCGGCACCCCCAAGAGGATCCAAACTGCCATCTTCGACACAGGCAGCCATGTGTGCTGGCTCCAGTGCAGGCCCTGCCCAACGCGCTATCGGCAGCAGGACCCGATATTTGATCCCTTTGCCTCGTCGTCCTATCGCAACATCACCTGCAACGACGGGCCATGCGCCGAACTCCCCCGTTCGCAAAGAGGCTGCACCAACAACACCTGCACCTACCACCTTATCTATGGCGATTCATCGTTCACCGCCGGGTTCCTCGCCACGGAGAGCCTTACGCTTGGCGATAGCAACATGCACATCTCCAACTTCGTCTTTGGCTGCTCGCAAGCTAGCAGAGGGCAGTTCCTTGGATCGGCTGGCCTGATTGGTCTCGGGCGTGAGTTCCACTCGCTGTCATTTCAGACGTCACGTAGATTCGGAAATGTCTTCTCCTACTGTCTACCCTCCGTTGTTAGCCGCACTGGGTACCTGGCCCTCGGCCCGAGCGACGCCCCATCGCCGTCATACACGCCCATGCGCCTTGGCCCGCACGGATACACCGGCCTATACTTCCTCGACCTGCATGGTATCAGTGTTGGAACGCAGCAGCTGCCAATTTCGCCGACGGCCTTCCAGAGCGTTGGCACCGTCATAGACTCCGGGACTGCCGTCAGTCGTCTGCCCCCAGAGGCGTACAAAATGCTCAAGGACGCCATCCGCAGCATCATGAGTCGGCACCGACTGGTTGCACCGATCGCCAACTTGGACACCTGCTACTCCATCAGCAACGGGACGGGCTTGGTGTTTCCCCAGATCACACTCCATCTCACTGGCCTCGACCTCTCGCTCACGCCTGCGCAGACTTTCTACGTTTCAGATGACACTACATTCTGCCTAGCGTTCGCGCCCGCACAAAAGGGCAAGAGCGCCATCATCGGGAACATCCAGCAGCGCGGGATGGAGGTGATCTACGACCTCCGCACGGGTCGGATCGGCTTTTCCGAGGGGACTGGCTGCCATTAACAATGGAAGTCTAGCTAGGTGGGTTAATAAGATAACATGGATTTTAGTGCGCGTCTTCCCAGTGATCTGCATATAATCTAAGCGCCACTTTGTCGAGAGAATAGGAGAAGAATAAAGAAAGAATAAACTTAATTTAATTTTTACAAGCGGAATGACTTATACCGGTGCCGAATAGTCTATTTGGAGAATAAGGAGAATAAACAATTCGACCCTAGACTTAAGAATTGCATATCCTTCTTATTCCGCCAATGAGTCCAACATAATTATCAAAGCTAAACACCCCTTATTCTAGTATACACTATTCCGGATAAGTAATTCCGGATTAACCTATTCTGCAATCAAATTGAGGCTAAAGAATTTTTGTATATGTATTCCAAACAATATTATATTCATACTTATACCCCAATTCTTACATATAATTATCAATACTCTTAAAAATCTTTAAAAAGTTCAATTATACTCCTTCATCAAAATAACATGAATTCCAACCGAATAGGCCGAATACATTATGTAAGTCTCCCCGAACATCCCACCCGATACTTGTTTACAGGTATCGTACCGGACCAAGCCGATACGTATCGGTATCGGCCGATACTGCCGACCATGGGCTCAAATCTAGGGCCATCCCATGAGATCATCAAACGATGATGATGATGAATAAGAAGAAACAGAAGAGGAAGACCCCTGCAACAACCACCATAAACCAACAGACCAGTTCATAGTTCCTTTGATGCGCTTCACTAAGAACGTTCCTTTAACAGCTTTATTTACTACAACATTCATAGACAAACTAAGGCCGAAGTAACATTATTTGACCGCAAATGTGACCATGCCAAACTATTGCAGTCCTCAGCACACTGTAGAATTACAACCTAAAAAAATGAACATAAGCGCAGGGCCATCTAATTTTCATGGCTTCATCCCACAGAGAACATTAGCAGCTTGGCGAGCGAAGTATGTGAGGATGATGTCAGCACCAGCCCGTTTTATGCACATCAGTGACTCCATCATCACTTTCTCCTCATCTATCATCTTCAGAACTGCACCGGCCTTTATCATAGAGTACTCGCCAGAAACCTGAATCAAAAGAAAGCATCCCTGGATCAACATACAGGAGGAAAAAGGAAAGAAAGGGTACGAGCAGAGTTAATAACAAGTAAACAATAATTTCAGACAATCTGCACAAACTCTATTCAGAGTAGCTGTACTCTGTGGAAGGGAACTTGCAGCCACCTCCGTCACCTGGTGAAGTACAGTTATGCTCGAGTTGTCTGGTGCAGTGGCAAATTAGCCAGTCATCACCAGTAGAAAGAAAATAATCATTCTTTCACCAGGGATATCAGCGTTCCTTCCTGACTAGATCAATTGCACCGAACGTGTTTGTCCCATTTCACATCAGGTCAAGCCGTGCACCCCACTAGAACTGCTTCATCTGTGCTTTGACGTCTGACAAATTCCCTAAAGTCAATTTTTCCCCTTGTTATGTTTTTCTAACATCCAAAAACACGAAAGCAATTGGATTTGATGGGTAGAAGATCTTGAATCCATGGTCTGCTGTTCTGGGCTAATTAGTGCTGACCGGCAAGAACCAAGTTATCAGCACTGATAAATGATGTGAACAAGGATCAGCTAAGTCAAAGAGATAAGGCTTAAGAATAGGTTTGTGTTATTTTAAGGTTGCTTGGGCATAATATTCATTGGAGATAAATCATCCCACAACATCACCAAGTTGCAACTGAGTCATGGAACTTGTTTGTCCCATTCAGCATCAGGTCAAGTGATGCACCCCCTAGAGCCGCTTCATTTGTGCAGTGAATGTCACTCATGTTTTGAAACATGTTTGATAAATTCCCTGAAGTCAAAATTTCTCCTTCATATGTTTTCTAACAGCCGAAATTGGATTTGAGGGTAGAAGCTCCTGAATCCATGGCTTGCTGTGTAGGGCTAACTAGAACTGATATGCAGGAACCAAGTTTTCAGCACTGATACATGATGTGCACAGGGATCAACCAAGTCACAGAGATAAGGCGTTTCCGTTAAATGCACTAGTTGTAAAAAAAAAAAATGTGTCAAAGGTAACTTTAATAAAAGTCATTTGATCTAACGATCAAACAGCTCCAGCCGAATGTGGCAAATCCAGGCTGCAGTAAGGTGGTAGGCAACCACCTTGGTCGCCTTGGATGACTTGAGAACTATGGTAGGCATGCCCTTTTGCCTGACTTTCTGTAGATGATGCTAAATATGTTGAGGTCAAAAACTGTCCACCTAAGACCATGCCCATTTGGAAATGGGTTGAATGATGAACAAGCTACAATCAATGAGTAACCTAAGGAAGAACCGGGTGCACAGTCTCACTAACATGCAAGAAGAAACCTGATATTTTAAGCCGCAAGGTGACTTTGGGAAAAACCCTCAGATCATTTAGTGCTTGACTGAGGAATATATAAGGATAGTTATGTATGGATAGGTGCAAAAGAGGTAAGGCCCTTCACAAATTACCCAGTGTGCCTTACTTATTCCTCGGAAAGTGTGCAAATTCTTGGAAATATCCAACATCGGATTATTCTCTTTATAAAGGGACCTTCTAAAAGCTTCCTACGCACCATAGAGCATGTTGTATAGAGGTTCTCACTTCTCAGGCCAGCCAAACTGGACTTGCCTACTAAGTGGCCCACTGAGCTTATTTTAAAGGACCTTCATCAGGCCAACCAATAATAACAATGTGGCCAGATCACAAACAGGCCCATCAGTGATCGACCATGTTGGGCATATCCTACTGGGCATCCTTTGGGCCAATCTTGGTTGTTGGGCCAAGCTCATGGATTCATGCTGTTCCCAGATCTGGGCATTGCCTTCACATTAATATTAGGGAGATCCTAACCACACTTGCACTAAGAAATGCATTGTACACAAAAACATATGTATAAGGCTTTCACCCTAATTGACTAGAGAGCTTTCATTATTTTCCATCTTTGCCCTAAATATGTAAACAGACATGCTACTTCCTTTAATAAGAGGTTGGTTGACACCTACTTTAATAAGATGTTCATAACCAACTTCGGTATCTGGATTGGGTCATTTCCAAGATCTTGTGAAAGGCGACGAAAAAAAATAAGGCCCAGGTATCAAAGTCATATAAAATTATGTCAAACTTTCCAACCTAGAAATGAAGTAGAAGATGAGCTTAGAAATAACAATATAGAGAGACTGAGGTAATCTCGCTTGCCTGATAAGCTGCAACTGGTAAAGCAGAACTTTCTCGAACATGCCGTACAACATCCAAGTACGGCAGTGCTGGTTTAACCTGTTCTCAGAAAAGGAGATTTTTTGGACAGAAGGTTAAGACAAATTCATCTTCAAAATGCTAAAAGAACCATAAATGTGCAAGGAAGTAGACTTACTAAAAGGATATCAGCACCCTCAGCCACATCTGCATGCATTTCTATAAGGGCCTCGCGATAATTTGCTGGGTTCATCTGATAACTATTTTCCAGAAAAGAAAGTATGAGATGTTATACCTAGTATAATACTGTAAAACAATGATCAATTGGAAACAAGAGATCGTACGTTTTCTTGTCACCAAAGCGGGGATTTGAATCAAGAGCTTCCCTGAATGGACCGTAAAATGCACTTGCATACCTGTTTGAAAAGTAAACATATAGGGTACTCAGTAAATGTTTAACCTATTAGTAATTCACAAGTCACTATATTTTTCTGATGATTGAAATAGAATTTTTCAGGACTCAGACAAAAACAAGAATGAAGAATTAGAAACATACTTTGCAGTATAAGACATGATGGATACATCTTGAAATCCCTCAGCGTCAAGAGCTGCTCGTATTGCGGCAACACGCCCATCCATCATGTCACTGGGACTCACAACATCAGCTCCTGCTCGGGCCTATTTGCAGGACAAAATGACCAATACAAGAAATACTTAAAATGACCATGAGAGAGGGCAAAAATCGAGGAAAGTAAGAACAACATTTAAATCACCTGAGAAACAGCTTGTTTACACAACTGATGGACCGTCTCATCGTTCATGATCACCCCTGCCGTAAAATCAAAAGAAATGCACTCAATAGATGAACTCGTATAGCCTTCAAGCATACAAGTTGATCTGGTTGGTATTATTAACTTATATCTTAAATAAAGCCTGAAAAACATAAATCAATCAGATGACAAGTTAGAAACTTGGGTTCTCCACAACAAATGAGAACCCACATATCTTGTTGACAAGATAATTGCCTGTGAACAAAGAGCTAAAATACATTGCATCAAAAAAAACCCAACAAATACATAAGCATTTAGTTCATATTCCTTTATCATTCTCAGAAAAATCAATACTTTGTCTGTTTGTTTTTACCATAAATGCAAATCATCTGCTTCATTTTGATGAGGAACCCAAGTCATTACTGGTAGACCTTGGGGTTCTGTGAGGTCACCCATGCTCTCTCACCCATCCACTCATCCTCTAGGTGCTGAACTCATTCTCCACATCCTCAGAATGAGTCGGGACAATCACACAAGGGGAAGCAGGCTTCAAGCCATTCACTTCACCGAATTTCTACAATAAATTAGGTAGGTAGCTAGTATAGTTCCCTATCCACGAGTCTGTCATTGTACTGGAATAATTGTACTGAAATATAGGACGAATACCTTGAATAAACAGGTAGAAGTATAAAGAAAGAAAAAGTAAGTCAAATTTAAATTTCGTTATGCACGAAGAAAGATTCTGATTTGATTGATATCAGGAGATCAAATGAGTTCTTCATTCTCATTCATTCATTGAATGATAAATGACTACAAGTGAAGGAGATACACAAGTAATTAAAGCTGACATCTCATGAGGCTGTCCATAAGGGTTAATCTGAAACTAAAGAAAAAAAACGTCTCTCGATAGATAAAAAATTGTCCATTCTGCTTCAGCTCCAGCAGGAAAGTAGTGCTTTACTTTACCAACTACCCACATGTTTGGAATTTTAAGGACAGAGAATTATTACTTGGAACCATTCCTCGGTCCTCATATCATAAAAATACTATATTAGCTGAGAAATATTATTCCAATTTTATCAGCCACCCATGCCTCAAGCCATTAGCTGACTTAGATAAGACAAACCAACATAGGAGATTATCAAAATGTACCGAATACTCTAACAAGCAGAAAGGTATTACTGGATACAATTCCTTTGATCATAAAGCAGTAAATCGTAACTTTGTCAACTACCCATTGTTAACTTTTGAAATTGGGAAGGATGGAACTTTTGAAATTGTTGGTCTGTCTAAACCAGCCAAGGGCACAGGGCATGTCCAATTAACATTCCGGTGTTTAATGCATGCATGATAAATAAAAGTAAATTTCTCCACATATTCAATGCACAAGTAAATTAGATGAAAAACAAAATAGAACATTACTGTCCTACTCCTGACATAGAAAACCACCTACAGGAAAATTCTCCACATATTCAATGCACAACTAAATTAGATGAAAAAACAAAATAGGATATTATTATCCTACTCCTGACATAGAAAACCAAGTATGTATCCCCTTCTCTAAACTTCCTCCCAAAACAGAATAGTGACATCACATCATATCTCCCCTGCTCCGGCCAGAATAAGTACACTCCCCTACCTACAAGAACAATCTCCACTATCTCATTCCAATCACATTTCTTGCCCTGCTTCTCAAGCTGTTAAGGGTAGTATTCCTCGCAAAATATGCTTTCTGTCACTCTACTGTCTGCTTCTCCAAGACCCATCCATATAGCCTTCACCTTTCCTTGCGTCTCTCCATTTCCTTTCCAAAAACTGAATCAAATTCCACCCAGTCACATGGTACTATCCTCTACACACTTAATGCTCTTCACCTGGAAAAGATCCACACATGTTCATGCCACATCCTCAACCTCAATTTCCAGCCCATCACTGTAAGTGTATAGAGCCTGCAACTAGCACACACTATTTGAATAACTGGCAAACACAATTCACCACCTGTTAAAATCTCATCCTACAGTGAACCATCATCTATCCACAAGAAGCTCCCACTCCTCCTCGTACATTCACTATGCCAGTTGCTTGCCTTCTCCTTCAAAGCATCTTCTCGAAAGAAAGGCATTCGTCGAAGCCTATTGGTCCTAATTGCGCATTCCCTTCCTTCTTTCCCGGAGGCATAGGTATAAGCTCTCTAGCAGAGGTCTGCGCAGCAGCCCTAAACTAAGATCCGTAGCAAGTCGGCGGAGTCTTCCCGCCAAAGGGAATACTTTCTCTTGAGAGTCAGAGCTTCGAGACGACTTTCGCAGATGTTAAATCGTGTATGAGCAAGATCAAAAGTACTCTCCCGACCGGCGCAGAGATTGCCGGGAAAACGTCCCTCAACAGGAAGATCTCAGTAACCAACTCGAAAAAGGAGACCCTGGCATAACAAGTGGTGATCTCTGTACTAGAAGCTCAGGCACACATAATCTACCTCGAAATCTCACAGAGCCATCGGAACTCTAGGAGAAATCTGGCCTGCCAATCAATCCTTGAGTCAACTGATCCTGTTTCTGAGCATTAGCTGTTGAGACCTCTAAACATGACAGGCTGCGGCCGCAAGGTCAACTACCTTTTGTACTAAGGGGTATCCAAATCCGAAGACTAGAGTGCCTCAAAAAGCCTTTCTCCTATGTTTGACATCCCTTCATCTGCAATTCTCAAAAAAAAGACCGAGTCAAAGGGCCACGACCTACTCGAGCAATCGCCCTACTATAAAAACATGGTTGCTCCCTAAAAAAACTTACCATCTCATTCCCGCTTCCGTTTCATTTGAAATGCATTCATTTTAGTTCTTTCTTTGTTTTGAAATCGACGTTCCGGGTTTGCACGCAAGCAAAACTTATAAGTGAAAGGAGTTCCTTATCCTGAGGTGATAGTCACTATTTATTGCCCTGAGCTAAAAACACTTTTGATTTATGGTTGTTGGCCAGCAGACCATCATAGGGTATAGCGCCAAAAAAGCAGAGCAGACCCCTACTTTAAGTAAGTGTGAGAGGAAGGACTTACGTTAGGAAGCCCTCGTTGTTCTTAGTGTGGGAAGAAGTTGCTTTTGTTCTTCATTCCACTTGGACAGTATCAGAGCAAGAGATCCTTAGCTCTGAGAAAACCTAGCACTGGCGCGTGGATCGTGGAGCATATGCATCACACGTAAGATCCGCCTTGCAGTTTTTTTTTCCCCTCGACGAATTTCGACTATGACCAATGCCCCACCTAGCTGAATTTCCTAGATTGGATGGTAAGATAGGCTTCTGTTGCCTTTCCAACCTTTGCTTTTCCCGCGGGAAAGACGATTAGGAATCGAATGACGGGATGTTTCCTATCTCAATGTTCAAAAAGCATCGTCGCAAGTGCGTCTTTATCTTATGAATCACAATACGGACCTCTGGTTGGGGCTCTTAACACTGGCCATAGTTGGAGAACTTTCCTCAGTTGTAGAGGATAGCAGTATCACCTCTTGCCCCAGTTGTAGAGGATAGCAGTATCACCTCTTGCCCCTTCCTAAATGTGATGTTACACATGCTGTTCTCCACCCTCTGTCAGCTGCCCTCTGTGGTGCCCTCTTAAGATTCTATATATTTTTAAGCATTTAGGGTTTTTATTGAAAATAGATGTCTAACAGATTTATCTTGATTAGCAAAATATTACATAATTTATTCAAAATCTTTACAGTCTCTATATGAATCACTACTTTTTCTAGAACACATTTCTGTGTTAGATAAATAAGACAAAATTGTGTCGATAAATTACTTGACATCCTAAAACAGGAAAAGCACATTGAAACTTTTGTTCTATCATGTCAAAATTAAGAACATTCTTTTGGGAGAATCAAATCTATCTGGATGGATTTTGATTTAACTTGACATTTGTTCACTATAAAAAAAAAAAGAAATTTGTTGAAGCATGTGACATATATCTAAGGTTACCGAAAAATCTTAGAACTTCGAGCACTGAACTGCTGATATAGGTGACACATATATTTTCTTCTGGAGGGATAAGTGGATTGGGGATTATTATTTGAAAGATAAATTGCCTTTTATTTTTTGTTTTAGCTGCTAATAAATGGCAAACAGTGAGAAACTGCTACCACAAGGAAGTACCATAATTCATTGGAGTACTATTTTTAGATGGGGCTTAAGAATGCCGAAACTGAGTACTTTTCTTACCACATTAGCTTTCAAAGGTACAAATCCAACCAGACAGAAAAGATCAAGTGATTTGGACCAAGGATAACGGGAACTTTTCAGTTTAATTCACCACATGAATACATCAAAGGTAGTCCACCAAAGTATCAGAAGTTTGTGAGGTCTGGAAAAGTCAAGTCTCCCCAAAAATTCAGAGCTTTCATGTGGCTACTGTACAAGACAAAAAGGACATGACCAGGTCAGAAGAAAATGGTGTGCAGATTTTGAAATACTTTGCAGTTCACTCTTTATATGAATCTGAGAATGAGGATGTTGATCAACTGTTTATAAATTGCTCTTGCTCTTTCAGTAAGGAGGTGTGAAGGATTTTAGGAACCTTGTTCAATTGCAGTCATAGTAGTAAAAACTGGCTGAACCAGAATTGGCCTGAGCTAGTCCAGTTCCATAAGGGGAGGCAACCAGAACTGGAACCTTGTTCAGTTGTGGGCAAACTGAACAAGGAAAAGTGGCTTCATTCATCAAGTGGCTATGGAGACTGGAAAAGGAAGGTCACTCATTGTGGGCAAGCTCCATCATCATTGGCAAGCTATGTAACTGGAAAACATAGTTGTTTATGTAAGATTTGGAATGGAAAGAACGACGACACAGCGGAAATAAAAAATTAATTTCTTTCCTTGAATCTCGTGTATCAACTCTCGGATGTTTAGATTGCAATAAAAGAACATATAAAATATGAAGATCAGATCTTCACCATCACAGAGATGAAAATTCCTCGCCGAATCGAAGACGAACGAGTGATCGACCTCGGGATCGCGAGCCGTTCAAACGTCCGGCCTCTAAACATAACCACATGAGTCTCTGCAGCAGTCTGGATCTCCTCCACACTCTACAAACTCCGTTCGGATCTCAACTCCATTATAAACAGAGGGGAGAGAGAAGGTGGCTCCAGAGAGAGAGGAGGAGGGAGGATGACGGCTGGTCATAGAGAAAAATCCTAAAGTCTAGCTAGGATTCCTCCATAACAAGTATTTATAGACTCCTAACATTTTTCATAAAACCTTAGAAGTTTATATAAACTTAAACCCTCTCTAGATCCGCGAGAACTCTTTTGTTTGTGACCCTCTAGGTATAATTGTCTATTTAATTTTCGACCCATTAAGTCAAAAATAATTTATTTGATTTAATTAATTATTATTCATTATCTTATGATGAATTTTAATCTAATTATCACATAATCGATAATCCATCATCGCATGATGAATTCTTCGAGCTTTTCAATTATGAACGGCATTGAGCTACACTTCATGATCTCAAAAGATATTGGGGATATGCAAACCCACTAATCATAGCCTTTCGTCCACATATACCACATAGCTATAGATCCTCATCCATGCAACGTCCTAGTCAGAGCAGGGTATAGTCTAATTGTCAAATCCTAATATGTCTTAACCTAATAGAACCTTGTACTCAATATTAAATTAAATCAAAAACTCCTTTTTTATTTAATTATCGAATCTTGGCTAGGACTTTCTGAGTACTATTTCATAGGACATTCTCTCTCCGATTACATACTGAGAGTGAATGATCCTTGTTGTCAACTCAATTGCAAGGATTAAAAAATCGGCACGGATCGGCCAATCCAGATCGGATTTCGGCCAACCGTACCGATCCCGCATAACCCAGCCGATTCAAGAGCCGGATTGGCCAATCCGGGCCTGGATCAACCAGGATCGGGCCGATCCGGGCCCCTATCCGTTCGCTTTCAAACTAGCCATTGCTGGCCGTTTCGGTTTAAATAAACCCCCAAGGCCCAAACCAATTGTTGCTGGCCATTTCAAAACGGCCAGTAACGACTAGTTTGGGCCTTGAGGGTCTATTTAAACCGCATCTCTCCCTAAAGGCCCTCCTAAGCCTCCACAAGTGCCCTCTTAAGCCTCGTAACACTCGCTATCTCTTACACTCTCTCGATTGTGGAATTCTCTCTCGGTCTCTCCCACGACTATAAGCTCGGCGATCTCTACAAGACTTCCTACTACATGCTCTCTCTTTCTTTCTCTCCTCTTCTTCTAAATTCTTTTACTTTTGTTTATCAATTTTTTCTTTTTATATTATTTTTCTTAGTATCTCTATTTGCCCTTTGGTAGTCGACGTGCTGTGAATTGCTCAACTGCTTAAAGAATGGCATCTCAAAGTACTACTGAGCGGTCCTCTCGAAACCCTCCTAGCGTTGATCCTGCTTGGACTCATTGCACATCGATGGACATAGGCTAAAGAAAGGTACAATGCAAATATTACAACTGGATCGTCTTTGGCGGAGTTTGGCGATTCAAACAACATCTTGCTGAAATAAAATGTAAAGTTGCATCATGTGCTCGAGTTCCTTCAGAGGTTCAGATCCAATTTCGACACTATATGAAGGAGAAGGAATCAAGTAAGTAAGCACTAACAGAAGAAGACAAAAAATTCGAGAGGAGTTGTCAGAACCAGCGCGAAGGTCTGATGCTGGAATTCGACTTGGTGGAAGTAGTCAACCTATAAATGTGAATAATTAGAATACAAGTAAGTTTGTTATTTAACTTGTTTTCATGTTCTTCAATTAACACTTTCAGACAAAAAGTTACAATAGATTAATTTTTTTCTTTTTACATTTAAAGATGAATTGCGACGTGCAATGGAGGCAAGCCGACGGTCCTTTGTAGCTGAAGACTTATTTTAGCAAACTGGAAGATATGCAGGACAAAGAAGTGGCTCCGTACCTTCTGGACCAGGGAGCATTATTGTCAGCATGAACACTAATGTATGTGATACTATACATAAAGAGTTCACTAAAGATGGAGATCTTATAGTAGGTCTAATAGATCCTTTCATCACCAAAAAGAAGGAAAAATAGCCTTCTATTGTTGTTACATTCAACAACTTAAAGTTTTGCAAGGAGAAGATAGAGAAAGCCACATCTAGGTGATTTTTCTATAATAGTATTCCTACTAATGTTACCAAGGGGGTATATTATGATTCAATGATCGAAACTATCTAAGAAGTTGGCAAAGGAGTTGAGGGGCCTACCCCATATGAGACATACAACAAGCACTTGGACTTAGAAGTTGACGACATCTGGACATATATTACATGTTTTGAAAGGATATGGGATGAGTATGGATATTCTTTAATGTGTGATAGATGGACAGGTACGTAAGCCTCATTTTCTTCATATTTTTATCCCTTAAGTACGAATGCTTCTCATTCTAGTTTCTTATCATCTATAGAACTTCACAGAGATAACAAAAAGAAGTATGATCAACTTTTTAATTTACTGCAAGGCCGGAACCGTGTTTTGGAAGTCCATTGATGCATTTGGAAAAGTGAAGAATACTCAATACTTATTCGAATTAATAGATCAAATGGTAGAAGAAGTGGGGGGAAAAAAGATTGTCCAAGTGGTTATTGACAATGCAACGACATTCAAGTTAGCTGGACAAGTGTTGAAGGAGAAAAGACAACATCTATATTGGGTTCTTTGCTTTGCTCATTGTATTGACTTGATATTATTAGAAGACATTTGCTCTGATCCGATGGTGGATGGAGTAATCAAGAGCGCTCGATTTATCACCACATTTATCTACAACTATAACAACATTTTGGATATCATGTGCAAATATACTCATAGAAGAGAGTTGCTTCGTCCGGGAGCTACTAGATTTGCATCTCAATATATTTCTTTAGATAGTTTAAGTAAACAAAAGAACAACTTGATTAGAATGGTGACATCAGAAGATTAGGAGAATCACATGTTGCGACATGCACCAACCAAAGTCATAGAGAAGGGTAAAAAAGTGGTTAATCTAATTCAGTCTAAGTCCTTCTAAAGCGGAGTGCAAACGGTGTTAAATATTGTAAACCACTTGTCTGTGTCTTGCGATCTTGTGATAGAGGAAGAAGATCATATATGAGATATTTATATGAAGTTATGGACAGAGTCAAGGAACTCATTCAACTTAACAACTTAACAACCCAACAACCTATGTGAAGTGGTGGGAGATAATAGACAAACGTTGATAACACACTTTACATCATGATCTTCATGCGACTGATAAGCAAGTAACTTTGTGTATTTATTAATCTGTATACACATTTATCATAAATAAGAACTAATTTTCACTTCTCTACTTAAGTTATTTTTCAATCCTCGATACATGTATAGAATTGATGGGAAGAAGAATAACTATGACAACAGTTCAGAAGTGTTGATTGGGACTAAGAATACTATTAGGCGCATGCTTGAAGATGAGGATAGAGCAATAATGACATGCAAACAAATACATAACTATAGACTCATGTTATACCACTTTAGGACAAGTATTACTCAAAGATCTATAAAGATTTTGAATCCATATTTGAAAACTATTAACCAGATGTTCTACTTAAGTTTTAATTATAATTTACACATTGTTGACATGTAAAATATTCTATTTACAGCTGACTGGTGGCTGGATCATAAAAAAATATATAAGTATGAAGATCTAACTTATGTAGTAATTCGGGTCCTGAGTCAAACAACCTCTACATCATGTTGTGAGAGAAATTGGAGCACATTTGGCTTGATTTACACCAAGCAAAGGAATACATTGAAGTCGACCCGTCTAGAAAAGCTAGTGCTCTATCATTATAACATGAGGTTGAAGCTAAAAAATCTCGAGCTTATAAGGAACCTTCAAAAGCAGGAGAATGAGATAATTTTCAGACAAGGCATGGAGGGGACAAGTGCAAAAGAACCTATAAACTTGGATGAGGTGTTCAAAGAGCAACATCCATTAAATGCATAGATTGATGCAAGCACTTCAACTGAGCCTGAATTTGACCCAAATGATCGAGAATGGGCAAAAGGTGAATTAAATGGTGTGCCATTACTTGCTGATTTTCAACATTTTCTTTCAAAACGTCAGAAGAAGAGTAAAAAATAAGGACCAAGTAAAAGAAAGAGTGATATTGGAATTGATATTGCTGATATGGACACAATCGAGGAGGAGGATGAAACGCTAGAACCAAGTGATGAGGTACAATACTAAACTTCAAATAACTCGACATCAAAGACGAACACTGACAGTTCTGACCATAGAGATGTTACCAGTGTCCCACCAATTGTATTCATTGAAGAACAAGATTACACACATACTACTCAAGATGAACATCATAGTAGCATAGCAGGATAGGAAGAAACTATTACTCAAACATTCATCAGATCAAGGAAGAAGAAAAAAGAAAAAACTCCTCAGTCTGTAGAACAACGTAGGAGGGAGAGAGAGTATCAGGAACAACTATCATATGCATTATTCTATTCTCCATACGAAGGGTATACTCATCCTACTGGATATGTAGTTTACCATCAATACTCTGATACATCCGACTACTCAGGGGATTATCTACAATATCCACAAATTTTAAAGTCATCCTCCTAATCCCATCAATCACATAACTCATATCAAGTGCCATATATCCTTAGATATACACTGCTTACAGTCATCTAATACCAATACAGATGACTATTGCTGGTATGTGATACAATATGAGCAATACTACCAGAACTATATGTCATGGTCTGAATATGTAAATCATATGTTCATTCAATATAATGTACGTCTAGAATAAATGTAAGTTTATACAAAAAAATTTTGTCCAACAACATCTTATATACTTCAAATCAATGTAACTCATCACAACTATATATTGAACTTATTTTTTATATTTAAAAAATATATATTATTTTTTAATTTTTTTCTAATGCTTGATCCAGCCAGCACTGGCTAAGTCAGGATCAGATCGGGATCGGCCGATCTAATCGGTTTTGGGCCAACCGATTCGGGACCCGATCCCGAGTTTCCTAACCTTACTAAATTGCCTTCGCGAGAATTCTACTGAGCCCAAATAACTGATTATACAGAATCACAGACTTGAAATCCTTAAATCAGTAATCAAATACTTAGTGTCACTTACGCAAAGCATCTTTGGCGACTCAGGTCTCCGATCCAAATATGCTACTGTGACTGTAGAATACCTCGATTAACAACCAGTATGATGATCATACGGGAATTCTAAACGGATCAATTCAGTGGACTCATTCTGCTAATGAGCACCTACACATCCACGTTAGTGTCTCCATACTAGTAACTATGAGATCAGTCACTCTCATCATGAATAAGTATCACGTGCACTAGTCTATTTGGATCTTCAATGTCCCATCTTAGAGATCCTATGATCAAGAACAATTCAAACACATGCTTCTAGATGCATGATCTCATTATCATAATCTCATTACGATTTAGTCATCATCGCATGTGTTGCAGGACTTCATCACATCAAACGATAAACACACATGAAATGATAAGACGTAATGAATAATTACTATTTATTATTAATAAGAATGAGATGACTACATGAAATAGTATCATCACATCTCATGTGATTAGCTTGCAGGACATACATTTCTATCAATTTCCACTTGCTGGACATATTTATCCCCATTGACACTACGAAGAAAGCTTTATTGGTCAAGTGGCTATGGAGACTGGAAAAAGGGCAAGGTCAGTAAAGCACAAATATTTTCAAGGTAACACATCCTAGGTTAGCCTAGTGCATAGGCGCAATCTTTCATCCATTTGGAAAAGCATATTCTTATAGCTGAACTTTTTTAGATGTTTGTATACTATTTGTATTGGGAATGGGCATCTAACTATGTTTTGGGACAATATATGTTGGGATAATAGACCACTAGCTGATAGATTTCCTAATCTATATAGCCTTCCTCTTTTGGTTGATCAGATTGTTTGTGAGTTGTATAAGCTAATTGGCTAGAATTATCAATGGAACTTGCTTTTAGCGAATTTCAGTATTTTGTGAATCTCATAGATATTTTCAATCACACTTCGGATTGTCTTCCTATATATGAGTCGATACTGATTTGACTGGGTCCAACTCGTACGAGTCCCATGAGTCGGGCCAATTCCAGACAATGAGTTTGTTAATGGGCAATGAGTTTAAGCCACATTTAAGAGAAGTGTACCCTACTAATCGATATAAAAGGGTAAATTTACTTATCAAATGAGAAAAACTCAATCTAAACAACTCATTATGCATGTACAAGTCAACACTATCCGGTCCAACTCGATGCATGCCAGCAACTCGGAATCACCCAGATACGAGTTGACTCGTATAAGTCAGCACGATCTGGTATGAATCTATGATACAGCAAACCATGTTCTGAATGAAGTCAGATTAAATATATCAAAAAGGGATTGTAGAACATGGAAATGGAGGTCAGATGGTAATTTTTTAGTGAACTCTGCAGCAAATTTGCCAATGGATGGAGGCAAAAGAGTCCCATGGGTTCAGCAGGTGTGGAACAAAATTATTTCAAGTCTTTCGGAAAATGGGTTGGAATAGGATGGCTAGTGGGGATAGGCTGAAGAAATTTAGAAGAGAGATTAGGGGAAAATGTATATTCTGTGGTCCCTTTAAAGACATTATTGACCTCTATTCCTAAACTATGTTATTCTTGGTCGTACATGGAGGGTGTTTTTCAAGACCTTGAAGACCTCTTGTTTCAGTTGTCCAGGCATGATACATCTAATTCTGTCCTGGTATCAGTTTAATCCAATTCCTCTTGAAAAAGACTTGTGAAACATGAGATGAAACAAGAATTTACAAGCAATGCTTTCGGCAATATGGAGGGAAAGGAATGACAATTTTTTAGGGAATTCTTTTCAAAAGCTTTCTATTATAATCAGAAGTTGCATTCTCTTTATGCAAGAATGGTCTTTCAGATCATCCAGGATCCAGCCGCAGAACTAGATCATCATTGGCATGCCATGTAACTGGAAAAGTTTTCTGATGTAAGTGGGTTTTTTGTTTGGGAGCTATGGTGTTGGTTTCTATCATCTTGATACTTGATAGGTTTCCTTTTCATTTCCTTTTTTTGTACTTTTGGAGACTTTTCTCCTTTGGTCCTTTCCTTTGTTTCAATGAATTGTGACCATATTTTTGGTCACCTTCAGGGGAAAAAAAAAGGAACAGGAACCAGCCTCAGGGCCAATCTGGTTCCATCATCCAGTTTTTAATTCCTTGGTTGCAGTTCAGCTTTGGATCAGTTCAAGGAATGTGGAGTCATTTCTGCCAACTCAAAGGTTCAACATGGGGTACAAGGACCAAGATACTTCTTATCATTCCGTGTGCAGTGTACTGAAGCATAACCTGAAGTCGCATGGAAAACAATGGTCTTATAGCATCAACTTTTCTTGACAATTGGTCTAGATTCATCCTTCACATTTCTGTTGAGAGGTGGAGAAGAAAGATAAGAAGCTTGCAATCTTTTTCTCGTGATTTGTAGGCATGGTTGGCAGTATCGGCCGATACCGATACGTATTGGGCACGTCCGATACGATACATGTAAATGGGTATTGGCCGATAGCGGCCGATATTGGGCTGGTACCGGCCGATATGTACCGGTATCAGTACCCTCCGATACCGGTACTGCCATCCATGTTTGTAGGTGTGAGTTGTGTTGGAGAGGAACCTTGTCTCCTCTCCTGGTTGTAGTACCTCTTTTTAGTCCAATAAAATTGGTGGTGCAGTCCATTAACAGTTTCGGGGAAAAGGGACCATTGTTTGTTTTCCGATCTGAATGAGTAAATATGCTGAGAGCCTAGGAATTTGGGACAACGAGAAAAAGAAAGTTGACCTTAACATTTCAAACGATTTGTAAATTACACCTCACATCTATTTTTAAGGAGCTGTTATGAATTTTGGGGTTTTACTTATTTCAACCTTATACATAGTCTTTTTTTTTCCCGTCCATTACATAGTGCAGTACGGCTCTGCACCTCCAAGGTCAGCCAGGCATGAGCAATGGCCCATGGTTCTTTTCAGAAGAGGTTAATATAATATATTATATATTATATATTATATATTATATATGTTATATAAGTAAGCAATATGCAAATAGGAAAAATAAAAATATTACTATCCTTCTTCCTTGAAAATGGAAATTGCCGGGTATCTATAAAATTCGAAGAGGGATAATTACGAAGTCTATTAGACCCAAAATACCCAGCTGCGCACTTAGACCTGCTGATCAACATGACAAGAAGAGATATTAAGACCCACACAACACATCAAACCAAAAAATCCAACACGAACAAAAAGCACCCTTCAAGCACTCAAGCTACAACTCCCTTCCAAAGTCTTCCTCTAGGCCCCTCACAAGGGGGTTCCCTTTAAGAGAACTCTCCCTTCCCAGCCCCAACCTTCAAACAAGAAGCCTGCTTCTTGACAAAATATGCACGCATCTCCCATTACCATGTTGACATTGCCATTGCCTCCTCACATACTCTTGAAACCCCAATCATTGCTGCAACTCCTTACCCTGCTCAAAGTAGCCTCTGTTCCTGTGTTCAGAAACAGGAAACCTGTGCAATTTAGAGTTGCACAACTACTCCATCTCACCTTCATCAATACTGATGCCAACTGCCTACACGATCGTCATTGTTAAACTCAAAAGGATCCTCCTTGCCCTAACTTTTACAAACATGCTCATCCTATCTGCCATCATGTGGATCACCTGCACTAGAGCAAATGCCATCATCATCTCCAAGGCCAGCCTCACCTTTGCCTATGCTGAGACATCCACAGTTACTGCCACCACAAGGGGCAACCAGGCCAGTGTTGAGGCTAATGTTGTAGCTTAGATCATCCTTGTGATCACCATCATCAACATCATCACTGATGTTGCTTCCCCTTACCTTCCTCCTCCAAAAGCCCTCGAGAAGAGGGGATGCCATATCAGATCTCAGTATCATCTTGAAAGGTAGAAGAGAAGAGATTGAGCTCAGGAATAATAGCCAGAGATCATGATAATTCAATACTTAGGGAAAAAAAGTCATTTAGCCATTCAATGCAATTAAATTAACACAATAATAATAAGCACCACACAAAAATACATTTGCACATGTCCGAGAACTGTTTTCTTAGATCTCAATGCCATCTCAGCACGTTGGAGAGCTCCTCCTTGATGTGGGACAGAGGAGGGGAGACCAGAGGAAGGGCTCGGAGGCCCAAGGAAGTAGGACGACAGGTGTAGAAGAAGAGGAAGAAACAGGGGAGGAAGGAGAGGGGAGGAAGAAGAAGAAAGAACCAGGGGAACCGACCCCAACAGGGCTTCACACCCCACACAGCGTCCTTCTCGGACTCTCACACATGCATAGTGGCGGCCAGGAGCCTTTCCATTCTCTCCAATCATTAGCTAATCATTGGCTTTCCCAAAAGGGAATACATAGGGTATATATAGACCCCTAAAAGGAAACCCTAGTAGACCCTAACACCAAAGACCATAATACCCCTTATTCCAAATAAAAGACTAAAACAGACCTAAATCTGAAAAAGAAAAATAGAAAAATACATAAATTGGGCCCCTAATGGGCCAAATAAAATACACCATGAACCCTTGGCTTTGTTTCAATAGCTCCAGGATTCTCATCATTCTCTCCTGCTTCGAGAAAACTCATCCTCAAGTTTTGAAATGTTATAATATCCACGGGGAGGCGAAGAGGACAGCAAGTAGGGCTAGCAATGAGCCGAGCCACTCGCGAGCGGCTCGGTTTCGGCTCAGTTCGGCTCGACTTGAAATCTCAAACGAGCCAAGCTCAAGCTTAAATTAAAGCTCGAATAACTTAATGAGCCGAACTCAAGCTTAACGTGGCTCGGCTCGTGGGCTCGTGAGCCGGCTCGATATATTTAGTATATATTTTTAATTTCTCCAAATTATTGTGCATTTAATTGTCTTTGTTGGGGTTTTAATTGAATTGACTATTTTTCATTTTATATGTCTTGATAGAGTATAATTACACAAGCTCGAATAAGAATACTAAAAGATCCTCATTCCAACTGTGCATCAAATGACTAGAACTAAATAAAATCTGTCCAAATTTGTGTGCTTTGAGCTCGAGCCGAGCCGAGCTCGAACCTGGCAAAAACAAGGGGAGCCGAGCTCGAGCCCAGATTTGGAGCTCGAACCGAGCTCAAGCTCGAGCCAAGCTTCTTTGACCCGAGCCGAGCCCGAGCCATCCAAAGCTCGGCTTGTAGAGGGGAGCATCAGACCGGTGTCGAATTTGGGCCTCAAAGTTATACCACAGCAAGTCAAACTCAGCTTAAGCAATGTCTACAAGATAGAGGAAATGGCACTAGACATCCAAAGCCTCGAACAAGTGCTCAGAAAGTAAGTCAAATCCAGCTTCAACCATGAGTGTTTGATCCCACACAACAACATCTGATGACTCGATGATGACTATCGATACTAAATCAGTCTCAAACACATCGTCCGCCATCAAATGAAGTCCGAACTCAATAAATAGAGCAACATTCCAAATGTCCTCAGTCGTAGGATCAACACTAGCACCCTGAGTATGAACTGACATATCTGATTGATCATCAATTATAACTGGCGAGACTATCTCAACTAATTTTGACTGTGTTTCCATTACTTTAGGAGAATAAAATGAAGAATCTGGAAACGTGAACTAACGTCCATCAAAATGGGGATGCAAGAAGAAGCATCAACATCTATCATAATCTACTACCGTATGGTGCTCCAATAGCCAATCTCGACCCAAATAAATAGAATAACTCTATGGATCTAATGCACCAAGCTCCACCGACATAAGTAGTGGAGTGTCCTGTGGTGACACCCTTAACCTGCCGATAAAACTCCACAAAAGCTCTATCACGTTTTACAAAAATCTCCCATGTCCTCAATAATTAATCAACAATAGACTAAGGAATCAAATTATCACTCACTCGCTCATCTAAAATCAATGTCGTCCATTCTCGATTCGTCAAGAACACATCAAAATGAAAATAGAGGGAAGACATGTTGCAAGAGATTATGGACCCCGATTTTAGTAGAATCAATCGATGACACGCAAAACAAGGCACAGCAAGCGTAGCACCACACTGGAACTGAGTTGGCATCGCTAAGACGAAGCCAACGGTGCGATCGACGAGCGAAACGAAGCACGAATAAGTGACCTTGATATGCGTGCAAAGGTGGCACGTAAAACGAGATATTGTCGGGGCTGACGTATGCTGAAATTGGGTTGGCCTCGCTAAGACGAGACCAACAGTGCAAAACGGCGCACAATTTAGAGTTCAGATGACTCCCAGCACTGGCGGTGCACTAGAAGTTGTCGGCGCACCATCATGTTACTGTAGCAAACCCCAATTAGACGTTGGCTCGCTTGATTGCTGCAGTCGGCCCATACCACGACTGCAGATGGCTTGGACCGGGCTCGGACCTGACTTGATCTAATCTGGCTCGGACCAAATAAGGACCTAGTTCAAACTAGGTCTTGGACAAGGTGGCTCATACCACCTCAACCCTAATTGCTTGGACCAAGGTGGCCCCAGCTCAGACCAGGTTCACCTAATGGCCTCAAGCCCTTTTTAAGTGAACCCGGTCAAACCGGTTTGACCCAGTTTGGCCCTTCCCTTTTCTCCCCTCTTCTAACCCTAACGCAAATAGAGGGAGAAAGAGGGAAGCGGAACAGGCAACGGCTGCAATAGGGGGCCGATGCGGGGACCCCGACGGGGTCTAGGAATGGCAGCGATGGCGTCAGTGGGTGCCGGCGACAGCGGCGGGCGGGCTGGCAGCTTCTCCAACCCTCTCCTTCCTCTTCTTCTTTTCGAAGAAACCGCGAGAGGGAGAGAAAGATGACGGCATCGGTGGCTAAGGTGATGGCATGGACGACGGCGGAGCTAGCGAGATCTGGCGTCGGTGGCAACAGTGAAGCACAGATGCTCCAGCAACAGCAGCGGCGGCCCCGGTGGGGCGGGGCAACGGCGACGACAGAGATGGCAAGGGCTGCTGGCGTCACCGGCAGCAGTAGAAGCAATCGAAGGCAACGGCGATGCAGGCAGGCTCCTCTAGCCTCCTCCTCCTCTTCTGCTTCTTTTTCTCTCTCTCTGCCGCTTTACTGTGGGAGAGATGAGGGGTGGATGCCGCGGTGGTGGTGGGATAGGGATGGCACGGTGGCGCAATGAGGGACCAAACTTTGGCTCTGATACCAAATGATGCAGGACAGAGGAGGGGAGACTAGAGAAAGGACTCGGAGGCCAAGGGAAGTAGGACGACAAGGGTAGAAGAAGAGGAAGAAACATAGGAGGAAGGAGAGGGGAGGAAGAAGAAGAAAGAACTAGGAGAATCCACCCCAACTGGGCTTCACACCCCATACAACGTCCTTCTCAGACTCTCACACACACAAGTGGCGGCCAGGAGCCTTTCCATTCTCTTCAATCATTAGCTAATCATTGGCTTTCCCAAAAGGAAATACATAGGGTATAAATAGACCCCCAAAGGAAAAACCTAGTAGACCCTAACACTAAAGACCAAAATATCCCTTATTCTAAATAAAAGATAAAAACAAACCTAAATCTAAAAAAGAAAAATAGAAAAATACATCAATTGGGCCCCTAATGGGCCAAATAAAATACACCATGGACCCTTGGCTTTGTTTCAGCGGCTCTTGGATTCCCATCACTCCAACTCTATCATCATTGTCATCTCCTCCATTGGCATTCTCGTCTCTTCCTTCTCCTCCTCCTCCTCCTCCTCCTTTGTCATATTCTTCCCTCCTTGTCTTGGTAGAGATCTCACCTAGGAACCCTTGGAGATGGAGATTTTCGAGAGATCTCGGACATTGCAAGAGATGACAAACCATGCTTGATAGAGGTGAAGGTTAGAGCCAAGATGAGAGTGTCGGGTGGCTCTAAACCCAGAAGCATTACTTGACCCCAAAATAGGCAGAACAAGCAACTTAGTTTCTTTGGCTAAGTTGGAGCCCCCCAAACAAACCTAGTTGAATTCAAAACTGTGATTGGAGGCAAATCCTGGATGTCTTCCAAAGTATTGACTCCTCCCAAATACCCTTTCTCCCCTTTTCTCAACCCCCTTTCCATCATCTTCCTCAAAGTGTTATGTAGGACTTCAGACTCCTCATGCCATCGCCTTGGAACCCCTGCAGAACAACCTTTGTCCAAAGTTTATCTGGAATTTTCTTCCCACCCTCCCTCAGTGCGCCTTAGGGGCCCCTTAGTTCACTCCTTACCATTTCCCCCTCACTCATTCTTCTCTTCAATCTCTCTCCTCTCTCTATAACTATTCTATGTGCCTTCCTCCCATGACAAAGGATAATTACAACCTACTTTTCATCACCCTCCTATGAGAAACAGCACAATTTCCCCACCTAGAAGTTGGTATTCACTATCCACATAAAATTCCATTTCTTGACCTTCTCTTTAAATTTTACGATAGTATTCCTCACAACATATGATCTCTCCCTCTTTATAGTCTGTTTCCCCATAGCTGTGGCCATCTACATAGCTTCAACCTTTCCTCGCACCATTCCATAGACATTCCTGAAAAAACACTTCCAACTCTTCTGCTCGGCAAGTGCTACTCTATGCACCTCAAAGCTCTCTATCTAGAGAAGATCCGCACATCTATCTGAAACATTGATGCAATTTCATAATAAATCCCTGCACACATCCCTTTGAAAGTTTTAATGCCAAAGCAATGATACCCACCAAGAATCGAAATGTCTTAGTATAAAAACTGAGTGAACAAAGGGGAGTTTATCATATGAATCCAGATAGCTGCCCGATGTGAAGAGGAGTTTCGTATTTTTTAAAGAGAAAGAAGCAAAAAAAAAATGAAACCTTAATACGTAAGATAAATGAGCCAATCAAGGTTACCCAGTTGGCATGCTAAAAGAAAGGATATGCTATGTAGGAGGTGGCTGTGGCTTACCATCTTCCCTGACAATGCCATCATGGCCATCAGAGTTGTATGGATCCAAAGCGACATCAGTGTAAATAACCTGGAAATAAGCATTTCTAAACTTGAAAAATGATGACATCAAACTGGAAAAAGTGAAACTTCATATTCAAAGATATCCACTCACAATGTCAGGGAACTTGTCTTTCAGCAAACGTATGGAACGTGGCACCAGACCATTGTCATTATAGGCTTCATCCCCAGTGGGAGACTGGATACAAAATGTAAATATGTTTCACATTTGCCACATCAGAGTAAGTCAGGGTTAAGAACAGAAATTGCAAAACCTTTAGTGCATCTGGAATTTTTGGGAAGAGCACAAAACTTTTGATGCCAACATCTCGAGCTTTATAAACCTGCACGAGGTAATATTTGATTATTCAAGGTCTGTACAAAGGGAAATGATAGTGCCACTTTACAGAAAAAATGAATGTAAAAAACATGAACCCGTATGTATACAAATTCATCCATCCACATGCCATATCACAAGATCCATATGTCCTACATAAACAACCACATATATGTACCCTATATAAATATGTACACAAAAATTGCAATGGAAGGGTAAGGAATGCTGATACTAGTTCTAAACAAGGCAAGCTTGGATAGATGATCTATGACACCCAAGAAAATAGCTCCAGAACGTACATCACTCACATTAAAATAGCGAAATGTACACTTTCTTTCTGAACTCTATAGATTGCCTCCATGTGAACCATCACCAATACAAGGTGCCACCATGTCCCTCTCCCATCTCTATGCCACGGCCTCCACCCCACTAAATCACCCCCCCCCAACCCCAATTCATTTCCACTTCCCTCCCAAGATCTGCAGTCACCCAACCATCACCATGCTACTGATCCAAGCAGTGGATCAAACCTTGACACTACCGCATCTGCACTCCCTTCCTTACCAAAATGCCAATCCAGAATTGCAAATTGGATTTAATCTTTGTTCCAAAACAATAGGATCCAAGTTGCATCAAGCATCCTACCTACATTAGACTGGATGAGAGCAAGGATGGCAATCTCGGTATCGGTACCCGTACCGGTAGGTACCAACACCGATACATATCGGCATCGATATCGGCTGAAACAGGTTGTTTTTTTCTTTTAATTTTATTTGGGTGGGCCAGTATCGGGGTACCTTGTATCCATACTGGTTACTGCCCAAACCGATACATATCGGCTGATATGTATCGGTATTGGCCGATACTACCATCCATGGATGAGAGGGCCAATTAAGTGTCTTAAGTTTCTATGTTTACAAACACGTAGATAGGAGAGAATGATGGAAAGTTCAAGATGAAGTGGAGTGAGAGAGGGGAACTTGGTAAGCAATTAGATGGGGGAGGGCACTTTTGTCCTTATGGAATACATGCATTACCATTAGCCATCTCCCATGTGTTCCAGATTAACCTGACAAGAGAGACCACCAAAGCACTGCAATTGCTGAATCACCCCTAGAAAGAAATGCGCTCTTTGTTGAATTTGCAACCCCTTCTTCTATAAGCATTTTGACCTTGGTGGAGTGATATGCCAAGTTGGGGAAGGATCAAGGACTCCTTCCCAATCTTTCTTAGTTTTCCTTCTAAGGATGCTAATAGCAAGGTTCGCTGACTCAGTGGGTCATATCAACTCGAATACTCCCAGCTATGAGTCGTATCATTCTGACTCGGATTGCTAGGCTTGACTTGCATAAGTTGGGCCAATTAGGGCCAATTTATGATCTTTTTTCCCTCCAGATTCTTTAATTGTATGAAAATTATGACATAAATAAAACCTTTAAGTCCAGTGGTTGATTAATGACAATGCCTTTAAACCAAATTTAGGAGAAATCTATCCTATTAATCGATATAAAAGCATAAATTATCTATCAAATTGGAGAAAAGAGTCCAATTACTTACCAATTGAAGGGAAAAAAAGTCCAATCACTTACCAAATTGGAAAAAATGTCTTACTTAACAAGAATGTAGAAACTCATAAAAAACAACTCATTATGTGTATAAATAGACAATGACTAGTGCGATATGATATGGGCCGGATCGAAATGAACTGTGCTGGATTGAAATGAACCATGCCAACTCAAAATGAATCACATCCAACTCGTACAATACAATATGTCTCGCATCAAGTGGGGTTAAGACAAATGCAGTCAGCAAGTCAGACTATATCTGTCTATTTCTTGGAATCGCCTACATACGATTCGACTTGTACGAGTTGGACCGAGTCGGTCCAAGACGGCAAACCCTGGTTAATAGTATGGTGCAAAGCACAACCTCAAATTCTAACTATCCATTTAAAAGTGCATTCATTAGGGATGGACCTATGGAAGGTTTCCTTATTATGACCCTTGCCAGAAGGAGCTTCTAATGGATAGCAGTTGATGGGTCTTACTTGCTGACATCCATGCATCATCTTCTCAGCTTATTCACATTTCTGTCATTCTCTTGACTTCCTCTAGTAGCACCTTCAAGGGAAGAACAAGGGTTGCAGCAGATGGTGAAGGGTGTTCTTCAGGAAATAGTCAAAGTTTTGCAGCAAACAATGGGGTAAAATCAGATTTATTAGTCAGCATCATCGATTTTTGTTAGATATGTAGCTAGTTCTGGCAATTATAGGAATGCCATTAAAAAATCTCTACTCTTTTTTTTAATTGAGGAATAGCATCACCATCCATTATCCATAGAACTGTTGAATGGAATCGATGAATGGACCATTGAGTAATGGTTCGCTCCAAGAAGAAACCCTAAGAAACCTTATGGTGCATGAAGTAACATCTGTATTTATTCTTTCCTAGATCCAGGCCGTCAGCCCTCTTCACTCGCCTGATTAAGTTCACAGGGGTAAGCACATTTGGTGGCTGCTGTTGTACTTATAACTCCCTATCACCTAGACTGCACCAGATCAAATTGCTTCTCAATGTTGCCTTTCTTTCACATTTCTTTCCCCCATTATTCATTTCTGTACTTCCCTTTTCCCATAGTTTCTAACATATTTTTTTTTCTTAAAAAGAGTTAACTCACAGATCATGAAAAAATTTTCTACTTTCCTTGGATGTTCCAAGTGCATGAAGTAATTTGGTATTTTAGAGAAATTTGCAAGCAAGTGTGATTAACAGTAACATTGGGCAGAGAGTGATGAAACAGGCAATGTCATCGAAGTTCCTGAAGGACAATTACCTCATCAACAAGGCCATGCCTCCATCCAAGCCTGAAACATCCAGGCATAGCTCCAATCGGAGTGTCTTCTTCACCTGAGAGCATGGTAAGCTAAGATTCACTAACCTCAGAAGAACTAAAAATAGACAAGAATAGAAAGTTTAGAAAGCATTCTGTGTGTTTCTTATCTTAAAAGAAAAGAACTAAATAAGATACGAATCCAGATCACTCATTCCATGGATACCTTCATGAATGAACAGAGGTAGCACAAAATTTGCAGGAGATAGATGTGTTTCCTGGAAAGCCTCTCGCAGAGTGGGTGACTTTCGATTACGACGAGGTCGCTTGGGAAGTCCCTAAAGTGAAGAAATAAAATAGCATCAACAAATAACAGTAGGGAAGAGAAAAGCTGTTGAATGTGTGTACTAAAAGTCCTGCTCTGATGATAATTGTCAGAGAATAGGAGCCTTGAAAAATAAGCGAGTTTGAAGAATTGACTTATCCATCGCTGTATCAGAAATTATGTAATCCCCTGTGTATTCTGTTTACAGAGACTAGTGAAGGATGTCTCTTGGTTGATTCCCAACCTGAACCCCTAGGAGCTCTGACAGACATATCTAAATTTTCACCAATTCAGTGGCTTTGAGAGGCAATCCACGCTAACGTATAATATCCATGACAGAAAATTTTGACAAACAACATTCATGTTGGGAAATTTGCATAGTGCACATACAAGCGGAGTTATTTTGGGGGTCCCCTCAGGTCCCGAAGGTCTGTAAAGTGGGGGAGGAGCAGGGAAATTCCCTGCCACTGCAGCCGCTTCACATTCCTCGTTGGTCAATCCCGAGCTTCTCAACGAGCCAGCCGCACGTTCATCGCTCGCTCTTATGACTATTTGACCTTGTACTCTGCCCCGGCACGGCAAAGCACTCAATTTCCAAGTGGTAGATGGCCTCAGCCCAGCATATCCCCCGTCTTCGATCTTGCTAACTGCCCCCGCATGGCTGAGTGCCGTAGAGACTGCAAACGCCATGACCCACTTTACTCACCCAACACACCTGCAACACAACACGTAAACACCACACCCCCCGTTCCCCAATTGTAACATAGGATTACCATTGAAGAAGAGAAAAGGAAAAGCGCATAGGAACAGAAACAAGCACCAAGCAGGAAACTTTCAACAAGGAAACATAATTCTCGCATCGAATTAACCAAAAAAATCCCTCCTTTAACGTCTCTGAAGCCGCAATTACCGCAAATAAATCCACCGAGGTCGCCATCAAGAATCGAAATTTACCTCACGTAGAACGCACCAAAAGCCAGAGAAAGGGAGACGAGGAGCAGGAGTTGTGAGGGGGGCGTCTGGTGGGAGTTGGTGGTCGCCACTTGCCAGCAAGCGAAGGTGAGAAAGGGAAGGCGGAAGGCGATGGCCCCCTTCTTATCTATTATCTACCACAGGAATCCCAATGGGGAGGTGCTGGTGGTGAAGAACTGGGGAGTAGGATTCTCGGACCAATTGGGATGGCCCTATGGCCTACCCCGCTGCCCCCACTGCGACGTGGGGCGCATCCGCTGCCACCAGCCATGGGTAGTCCACTATCCAAAAGCCTTTGAGAGAGAGACATGGACGGCTCACGGTCGTCGACTTGTGAAAGGAAAAATTAGAAGCCGTGCCAAAATAGAAAGGGATTTTGATATATATATATATAGCCTTGAAAACTAGCATATTTGTTTCTTTACCTCTACCTCTCTATATTGTATGAAATACCCTTGAAAACTTTAGAAATGTTGTGGTTTATCCCTCTGTCAAAATACTGTTAACTCTAATCAAATATGCTAGAAAGATTATATAAATTCTGATAAAACTGAGGGCACATATGCAAAAATTTTAGTAAATTGAAGGGCATATGTGAAAAACATATGTAATCTTTTTTAGTATATTCTGTAGAGTTAATGACATTTTGACGGATCAATATAGCCGTGATACTTTTGAGGTTTTCAAAGATATTTCATATAAAATATCGGAATTGGAAGTATAACTACAAATATGTTAATTCTCAGGGGTATATAAATAAGTTCAAGAGAAAAATGGTTCACCGCGTTATAGCTAATGGAAAGTAAGATCGAGGCACTCGAGATTCTTGTGAGACCAAAGGCGGCGTCTGTCCCCTTTATAAAAGTTTGTTTTAGAGAGTTGGTGCTATTTCCACTTTTGGACAGATTTGAGATCATGAGTTCAAAATGAATGCCTTTATATTAGGTCATAGATCTATATCCATTTAAGATTGGACGTTATAAAATAGGATGTTTACACTCACCAACTAATGCCAACTTAAGATTCGAGTCCCAAAGAGTTAAACAAAACTTTAATTTAATACCTAATGCTTGGTGACCCTTAAAAGAACCATTGATTGGTAAATAAAGGGTTGTTTATGAAATGTACCGAATTAAGTTCTAGTCCCGGTTAATTGGCTGATAGCCAGTATATGTGCTAACAAATAAAATGAGCAAATTAGCATATCATACAAGAAACAAAGTGTATATAAAATAAAATGAATACGAAAAGTATAAGCATTTTTAAGTTGAAAGATTACAATTTCAAAAGCCAAATAAGAATGACATAAATGGAAGATGAAGTGGTGCACGTACATGTCTCAAGAATAGATATTATTGAGCGAAGAGTAATACTTGCTACAATGTCTTGGACTAGAGCCGTCAACGGTCCAAGTCTGGGTAGACCCATATCCAAAATGAACATATCCAGACCCAGTTTAGACTCAATAAGGGTTATGGGTAAATGGGTCGGATCTTGGGCCTACTTATTTATTTAATGTTAAAAGATAAATGGATTTGATATAGAATTTATTTATCTTAAATATCTATGTGTCAGATAATTGGGTTCGATTTTAGGTCCAAATTCTAAGAAATTGTCTCACAAAATTTTTGCAATGTATGACAATAGAAGGGTTAATGGGTAAACGGATATACCCAGACCCATAACTAACGGGTCCAAACGAGTTTGCTAACGGGCCTGGGCCCATGTTGATAGCCCTACCTTGGACATTGCAATCCAGGCATTGCCGTCCAATCAAGCGGCTGCCCAGTGGCCCACTAGATAGCAGAGGGGGCTAATTTTTCAATTTTTTCAGATTTTTTAAATTTTTTTGAAACGTCTGATTAAAAATCAGACGGTACAACTAGGGAGCTTGAGTCGACTCCATATTCGCTATATGTTTTATAAAAAATATTTTTTATATGCAAATCAAGACATTTCTTTAAAAAAAAAAATATACAGCCTACTCAAAATTGACTCAAGCTCACTGACGGTACTGTCCTATCTTTGATCAAATACTCTAATTTTAAAAAAAAAATTCAAAAAAACATTTTTTCAAAAAAAACTGACCCTTCCACTGCCAAGCTGGCTGTCTGATGCCTTGCAATGCCCAAAGTCAATCCTCATGAATTGCAATGCCCAAGGCATTGCAGCAAGTATCACTCTTGAGCCAAAGGATCAATAACCTTAACCTTCTATATGTTCATACTTGGAATCGGATCTTCCAATGTTATAAGTTCTTGCACCAAGTATTTATCCCTTCCAAATGTGCGTTCGTCACATCCGTTTGGCTTATTGTCAATACGGAAAACTCTAAAGAGAAAAGGGGTGAACAGGGTTTTTAAAAATTAAAAGTAAGTGGATCAAATTAAAACGACATAAATAAAAAAGGAATAGGGAGGAGGGACGTAGGTGAAGCACAAGAACATAGACTTATACAATTATTTGACCAGCGATCAAACCTATGCCCATTCTCTGTAACCTCATTGTGAATTTTTCCTCGGCTAGAAAGAATATAGTTTATAAAAAACATAGTTTAGAGAATACCAAACTAGGCTTCTTAAGCCAGAAGTACTCAAATAAGGCTATATCATAACTTACACAGCTTCCAAGGTGAAGAATACAATAAAGAAAAAAACACATACAAAAATTCCAATTTCAGGTTGAAAACTTACAAGTCAAAGAAGGCACTCTTGAGAGATTGTACAGAAAAGAGATGGTACAAAAGAAAGTCTGGGAACTTCCAAGAACTTACATAATCTTCTTAAATAGTTTATTCTACAAGCAAAAGAAAGCCTAACTATGTGCACAACACCACTATCAATATACTTTTGCCTTCTATGTGCTTTTTCTTGTATGATCAAGTGGAGGGGTACATATACATCTAGTGTAGACATGCATTTTTTACATCATTTTGAACACATTTCTCATATTTTTCATAATGATGCTCACTTTGCTTATTTTTTTGGATATTTTTATGAATTTTTCATGATTTCTACAAAATAAGGGATATACGTTTACTTGAATATATGCCTACATGTAGGAGTCCCTCCGAATGGACACGTTTCTTATTTTTTGTATTTTGTGGATTTTTAGATTTTAAGGTTAGACATTCTCTTGACTAGATGCCTTTCTTGATAGATATCTACTCCATCGAACGCTTGTTACTTTTTCACCCAAATGCAGGATTCCTCCTTAGATTAACTTTTTGATGCGGATAATCTCTATCTTAAGTGCCTAAATTTGGCGTATCTTTGTCTATAAAGGAAGTTACCCTTTAGTAGAAGTTTGGCTTATCTTTATCTCTAGAGGGAGTTACCCTTTGGTAGATGGACTTGAGAGGATTTTAACCATGATTATTTGGATTTATTGTGGTTATCCATGATTTTTTTGGGGATGATCTCTTAATTTTAGGATTTTTAGATTTTTCTTATAAATAGATCCTTAGCCAAAAAGCTTAGGATCTTACTTATCATGTCTCAAGGCTGCTAAAGTTTGCTCTCACCACGCCTTACCTCTGCTGGAACCTTTGGAGGAGGAGGAAGGTGCCCTCTTCCTTGAAGGATAACCTCTTCTCGGCCTATATTTCATAGAGATCCTCACTCCCATCCTCTTTCACTCCCTTTTCTCTTTCTTTTCTTTGTTTTAATTATTTATTTCATAACATGCATTTTAGTTAGGTTTAATTTGCGTTCTTCCGTGTTCATGTACACATCCACCTAATTGCATCTTCCTAAGGAGGGGTTTAAAACATCAAAACCACCACAAGGTCCACTCAAATTCAATTGTGGTTTATCATGCATGGTGTGGATGTGGATATTGCACTTCTTAGCTCTAATCTTTCTTCACTTATTTCTTGTTTTTGAGTAACTGTAGGGAAAGATAAAACACAAAAGGAAGTTCTTCACATTGGCCAACTAATGAAGAAGAAGTTGGAACCATGGTCTTGCATGATGGAGGTAATCTTATTTTCTAAGATTATTAGATCTTAAGGTTCTTCCTTGTTATCTAGCTTACCTCAACGGTGATCATGTTCTCCTCAACATGCATCCTTTGTTTTGTGTTTTCATGGAGATTCATTTTCATGTCTACATTTAGGAACTAATCCATAGATATTTTAAGACACATGAACTAGATTCAGGACAAATGGATAAGTTTGATTAACTTAAACGAATGTTTACTTTGTTAGTTCAACAATGAACCACCGAATCCATTTTATTTTCACTAGCCAATCTAAGCTATTCAAAGCTTTTTTGTTTCTTTTTTAGACCTTGGCTCATGAAGCTGGCTTGGCCTAACCTTTGAAAGAGGCTTTCTTCAATTGGTTCATAGTTTCCTCGGTGCATCTTTGTGTTATATTCTTATAGGAGGCCTTTGGATGTTCTTATTGCACCTCACGGCCTATCTCTTTGTTTGATACTTTACCGTAGGATTGCCTTTTTTAACACATAGGCTTATTATACACCTCTCTAAGAGCATTCTCATGTGCTCGTCACATTGGTGTTTTATACCGTTTGATACTTTTTTTTAGCATCATTTTCTAGTTATCAACATAATATAACCCCCTAATGGGACTAGGGAATACATTTATATACAATTTCTTTAGCATATATGGATATACAATCTTTCTAATGTTGTACAATACAAAACTTATTAATGTAAGGAACTTATGTCCATCAATGGTGATCTTTTTAAATATCAAAAGCATCTTCTTTAAATTTGTATATCGTGCATTTTGTTTTACTTTAGTCAATGCAAAAAAATTGCCTTTAAGAACTTTTCATCGTGTATCTAGCTGGTACATAATTTATTCTTAATATTCTATTTTAATCTTGCTAGCTAATAAAACTCTGTCCATGAATAGCACACGCTTAGGCATATTCTCTTTTACCATTGCAATAATTTTATTATAACAACTCAACATGAGTTCATAGTAAATCAAAACATCTGATATTCCTGCTATTTCCACAATCACTTCTTGGTTTTATTTTAATGGTGTGTCCAATAATCATTTCTTTTTCTTCTCAAGAGTTGACTGGATCACTTTCCTCTATGCTTGAACATAAATATTCCAAGATAATAAAGACCATATAAAAGTTCTTGTTCTTCTATCCATAACTTCGTATGTCCCCGTCAGTTATCATAGTGTTTATTTAAATACAAATCATATAAAAGTTTATGTTCTTCCCTCCAAATGGTCATATCTCCCCATCAATTGTCATAATGTGTAATGCTTCTATCGTTGATCCACCAAGCATGAGTCTATGTTCATTTTGTCCTTTTAACAGTTGTCTGTAGTCTCTTTTCACTAAGTATTTCTCATAACTTTCCATTGACACATAAGTTTGATTTGTATGCAATTCAATTTGGCAATGGCGCCATATCTTATATGTTCTTATGAAATATAATCAAGATAAGTAACTCATTGTCCAATCATGTAGCAAAGGTAAGGATCGGGGCGGGACGATGAAGAACGCAACGGAAATGAACGATTAAAATAAATCTTGTTCGTTTCCCATCCATTTCAAATAGAACGAATAGAAACGCAGTAATCAAACATCACCATGCGCGGATTTAGATCTACGAGCGGGTGGCTATGACGGAGCGATGCTGCCAGCCACGCATGTACTCGACCCAGTGGCATCCACGCGATCTTCGTTTGACGGTTCGTCATCGCTCCTTCATTTGGTACGACACGTTCGTCATGATCTCTTCTCCGCGGTAGTGCCCACAGCAGGTGGCAGAGCTCCCAACTCTCGAAAGGCAGAAGCAACGGAGCAGCAGGGGGTGTCCTATACGGGGTGCACAGCTTAAAGAGAGAGAGAGAGAGAGAGAGAGAGAGAGAGAGAGAGAGGGAGGAGGCTAGTCCAAAGAGAAGCATGGAGCTTGGCTCAGGACTTCCTCTCTAGCATTTATTTATATTAAGTCGGACGACTTTTCACATAAGTTTTCAAATTAAACACACTTAAGCACCGTCAGCTGAGAATCCTTATGCGTGTGACCCTCTAGGTCCAAGTACTAGATTGGTTTTCGGCCCAATAAGTCCAGTAACACTTGACTAGTTTAAGTTAATTAATTTAATATCGCATATTAATGAATTAACCGAATTAATTCGTCGGACTTCCGATCAAGTTGAATGTCAAACAACACCGCATGATTCTAGAAGGTAATAGAGTTCAGCAATCCATTCAAGAAACTTATCCGCCAACACTTACTGCGTGACTATACTCATTTATCCGTATAATGCTCTCGAGTTAACCTAGGATATGGTCAACTGTCAAATCCTATCCGGTCAATTCTGTTAGATTAGATGCAAATGTACTATATTAGAAAACTATTTTCCTGGTATAGTGTATGCTCTGGCCAGAGACTCCCGCGCGTCATTTTCGGAGCATTCTCTCTCTAATTATTGAGTGTGAATAATTCTGTATTGAACATTCAATCACCTTCGAAGGTATTCAACTGAGCCCGATCGCTTGACTAATTAGGACCCATGGTTAGAGGTCCGTGAGTCAAGGTCAAAGTCTAGAAATCTACTGACAAGGTGTCTTTGTTGTCTCAGATCCAATGACCAACCACACAACTGAGACGTTGAATCAAGCTGGTTGACAGTTAAGTAAATTACCATCTAGCGATTCAACTCGGATCAGTTTAGTGAACTCATTCCCCAATGAGCACATGTATGCTTGCCTTAATGTCTCCACATATATGTCTATGAGACCAGTCACCCTCATCATATAAGCAAGTATAATACACAATAGTCTATCCGGATATAAGATGTCTTGTCTCTAATATCCTATGATGGAAAATAGTTTAGGAATTATGATTAGAAGTATTAGTCTCATTATCACAATCTCGTTGTGATCTAACATTACTACATAATTTCACGAACTTCATTATACGCAGTTAGTTAAATGTCATTCTTTATAATGAATTAGTTGACATTTATTAGTGAACTAGAATGTACATAGGTGCCTGATGATTGACTTTGAGAATACCTATTTCCAACAGCAACTCCATTAACTTAGGAATGACATTGAACGTCTTAGTTTACTGTATTCCGATATAGTTTATAATATTTTATTTCTCAATTTGGATCTCATCCAATCTAGAGCATTTCTCCACTTCTTTGTTAATGAACTCATTATCTTTGACTATGATTCTTATTTTGTTGGTTTTTTATTCATTTTTACTTAGACATCCTTGATATAGGAATCATTTGTTTTAATGAAAAAAATTACTTCTAAAAAATATAATGTTTTACAATGTCTTATCATGTTCCATGGCAAACCAAATTAAATTGATAGTTAAAATATTTAACCTCTACTTAAAATAAGATTTTGTCTTCCTAATAGATTGTTGGTATTTAACATTTATCCTCTACTTAAAATAAGATTTTGCCTTTCCAACTTTCTTGTTTTGCCCTTTATGTTGTCAATCTTGTAAGTGAATGTTTTGACTTAAGAGCTTAGTGTAAAAGCCATCAAAAACATCCGACCCTTTTAAAAAGCATTTTCTAGACTGCCTCCTAGTTATATATTTTTAGTCTTTCGACCTTTGTCTATTTCTTAAAACTTTACTTTGATAACAAACTTTAGTGGAAAAAGGCCTCCATAGTCTTAGAATAAGCCAAATTCCAATTTGATAGGAGGGGTCTAGTAACCTTGTTATCCCCTTGATCCAAACTCCTCTTCACATGGATCTGTTGTGATCAGTAGGTTTGTAAGTAACAAGTACTCAGTAGACATCAAATCTACTAAATGTTAATCATATAATAGTTAAAAAGTGATGATAACTAACTAAGTATGATTCAAAGTTTTATATATATCTCAAATAAGAATATGAGACAAAAAAATGGTCAAATATAAATTTACCAAATTAGATGTATTTTCTAATAGTATGAATAGATCAACTGACATATAGCATATGGCATGATTAAATTTATATCAGACATATCAAATTCTACTAGCCATGATCAGAATATATCACATATTGAACATAACATATCAAATTATTCGGACGTTACGTATTGTCGTCCCCTGAATATATCACATATTAAATATCAAATAACATGGCATCGTAACTTGTCAAATCATATTCATATCATAGGTCATATAGTGAAGATAGATTCATATGGTTACAATGGAAATAGCTAAACAGAATATATATATATCTCAAATGAACAAACTGAAGCTAAAGACATAATTGAGCAAAGAATTTTAAATTATGTGTCAAACAAACATATCAAATCATATCATAACAAACATGTATCCAAATCATATAATAAGAAGTTGAACAAAACAAATACTAAAGCATCTAGGCAAATGATGCAAAGGACTTGGTTAATATGCATAACCAGAGAGTCTAAGTCACATCCAACTCGAAATCGTCAAGGCATTATGGATCGCCGTCTCCTGGTTTAGCTGGTTGGAAATCAAGATTCCACCTATTTGTCTTTCGATTTAAACAAAATACCATATCTAATATGGATGCTTATAAAGGAATCAGGTCACAAAATATGCTTAAGACGGCAGTGTCCAAACATGGTCATATAATTATGACACAATCAGATAACATAGAGCAAATGATGTGCATAGCTCTAAAAATTACAAAGTGCTACGTATAGATATAAGTCAAAATATATGTCTTTATATATAAAATAATCACTTAAAAAGTCAACATGGTCACATAAGAGGAAAGTCATAGCAAAACTAATGCCAATAGGTTATTAGATAGAAATATAATCTCCAAGAATTATCTCAGAATTTTTGGAATAACAAACGTATTTTTCAACCATTAAAGTTAATTTTCAAAACTAAAAAATCAACAAATACGACCGAAAATAGCAAATCAAATGGATCATATGTAAGGGTGGTCAAACTTTCATACAAATTGGACATCAAATGAGTGGTTTAGAACATAAAAAAAAATATGAAGAATTTGAGTCAAACTGAGCCAATCGAATACTTAACAGGATAATAGGTAAATTAAATCTAAAAAGTATAAAAATTTACTAGCAAGTAGAATATGTCAAAATCAAGGTGTGGCAAAATTTGAGGTTAATTGGCTAAGAAATGAAGGAGTTATGGCCAATCAAAGAAATTGTAGGTATAAGCTTCTGTGTACTTAATCGATAGCTTAAATCGTGTCATGTACAGTGGATGTATTTTAAATCGGATCATATCGGATTGACGCATTTTAAATTGCATCATCTATTGCTGACGCATTCTAAATCGCGTCATCTATTGCTGACGCATTTCAGGTCTATCAATCTGAACATAAGAAAATCAAGATTTTAGGTTATAATTCACGAATCTAATGAAAATCAAAGATCTTAGAGTAATCGAATACATTTCCAAAAATCCCTTTTGACCACTTTTGAAAATCAAAATTTTCTTGTTCATGTAATACAAGATATCACTTGATAGGTTATCATCACCTACCTTTGAGGAGAACAAAGATCATTCCCTTCTTTCTAGCTTCCTTGAATTCAAACTACGAATTCTCCTTGATTCAAAGCCTCTTCCACGTTCTCAACACCTCAAAGAACCAAGAATGTGGATTAGAATTGAATCCTAAAAGGTTAAATCAAAAATCTCTTCTAGTTCTTCATAACAAATACCATGTTCTTACCTTGCAACTTGGAGTACGGCTCTAGAAGCCCTAACCACGAATTCCAGAGATTATTTATAGCTTCTTGGCATCTCAATCCTACCCCTAACACCACCTATTCATATTGGAGTCGAACTTCAACTAGAGTAAACTTAATGACCAACTTAATGAGTTCTCTTAGTGCAACTAGGATTCCTATTTTCGCAGAAATAAATTTCTTAATCTGTAAATTCTTAAATTCGACCCGGATTCTATCAGAATTAGCAAAAACTCCTTTAGACATAGTTTAGATTTTTCTATCATATTTCCAATGGTACAAAGTGTTAGGAATCGCCTAGAACGCAGCGGAAAATTAAATCAATTCCTATGTATCGGTTGCTGGGATCGTAAAACGGACAATTAAAAATTAAACGCGGGAAGGACGGTTCTTCACCTTTGTGGGGTTTCGAATCTCCCATGGATGATTCCGACTCGGTAATCGCGCACGCGCACGATCTCTAGAGGTATCCACACCAGCTCCTGCTGCAGACGCGTTTTCCTCCTTGACTTGAGTGCTCCGACCCGATCTCAAATCCACCATGCGCAGAAAGAGAAAGATCTACTCCAAGAGAGAGAGAAGGAGAGAGAGAGAGGAGATAGAGAATCTGGGGTCAGTAATTCGTCCAACTAACTTTTTACCCCTCCCCCTTGGCCTCCTTATATAGAAATAAGGATAAGCACAAGGATTAATCCTCATGATTATCCAAGAGTTTGGCCTTGGATAAATCTCCATTAAATCTTCATGTTTATCCTGCGGCTTTTCATAAAAATCCAGATAAGCATGAAATTTAACGTCTCTCACCGTCTGGCGAGAACTCTTATGTGTGTGACCCTCTAGGCCCATATATCAGTCCGGTTTTAGGCCCATTAAACTTAGAATTGATTCTAGAGTTTAATATTTATTAATTAACATTTAAACATCATATGTTAAATGATTAATTTAATAAACAAGTGGATTATCATCTGATGATTAATTCACTTGGCCTTCTGATCATGAAAAGCACCAAACACTACCTCATGATCCCAAAAGATATAAGGGATACTGTTCCCTTCAATTGAACATTTCCGTCTGCAGATACCGCACAGATAAAATCCTTCACTCATGCAATGTCCCGATAACACAAGGGTATGGTTTTATAGTCAAACCCTCTATCGCATTATCCAGATGGATTCCAGTACTCAGTTAATTTCTAGAAATACATCTCTTTCATTTGACCCTGGCCAGGGATTTCTGTGTACACATCCATAAGACATTCTCTCTCCAGTCTTATACCAAGAGTGAGTGATCCCTTGTTGTTCACTCAATTACCTTCGCAAGCTTTCCACTGTATCTGAGAGACCGACTATCGTGGGCTTAATGGTTAAAGTCCACAAGTCAGAGAATCAAGACACAATGGTCTACAAACAAGGTGTCATTGGTGACTCAGGTCAAAGGACCAACTGTGCTACTGCAATGATTGAATTTTCTGGTTGACTAATAGGTATAATTATCATCTAGGAATTCTTATTTGGGTCTGTTCAGTGAACTCATTCTCTAATGAGCACCCACAAGTTTGTCTTAGTGTCACCACACGAGTGAATGTGAGATCATTCACCCTCATCACATGAGCAGACATAACTTGTGTCGATCTTATCGGATATTTAATGTCCATCTTAAATATCCTATGATCGAGAACTGTTTAAAACAAGTGACTAAGGATATTGATCTCACTATCATGATCTCATCACGATTCAATATCCCATACACTTGTCTACAGACCTTCATTACGATAGTTAATTTGCAAGAACTGTAAATGAAGAAATAATTGCCTTTATTAATAATATGAACTAGAATGTACAATGATTGGCTTTGAGGCCACCCAATTCTATCACAAAGTTCAAAATTTTTGTACATATATATGCGAAGATATTGTCATTCTAATGGGTTACTATTATGCAATGTTCAAAACCCAGAAATTTGACTAAGTCCACAATATGTGACTAATTACCCTCTAACACAAATGAGCTTATCTCTATGAGACTTAATGGACCTAGACCCACTTTAATAATGACTAAGATATTTAATTTATTAAAATAATTAGTAATTTACTAATATGCTTAATTAATTATTATCTATTAAATAAATAAAATAGGCTTAAAGTCTAGGTCATAACAATTTTGGTAAGAATAGCTTATTCTCCGAATAGGTTGAATAAGTCATTCCATCCTACACCCAAGAACACGGTACTCCGCCCCGCCATCAAAGTGAAACACATCTTATTTTAGAATAAGCAATCTAAAATAATTCTTCCACTATCAAAGTGAGGCAAAATGAACTTTTTTAATATTTTAGACATCTAATGGTATTTATATTCTTATTCCTCTTTATTTTATAGAAATAAAAAATATATCTCTTTCATTCCCTATATTCTTGATCTAATATAACAAGACCTTGGATTTAAGACCTTTTAGATTTTAAGCTTCAGTTGAAGAATCTCTTGAGTTCTAAAAAAACCATGTTTTTAGTAAATATCACATACAATACTATGCATCATTCTACAAAATTATTGATGATTATGCTCTTGACTTCTTATCCGGGCCTTGTTATCAACTAAAAAGTATAGTAGGTTCTCAAACATGACTAATTTAGATGTTATTTGGTATACAATGTTGTTACGCCCTAGATCCAGTTCAATTTTTTTTTTTCCAACTTGGAATCCGACCACGTAATTTCAGAATAAATTCCACTATAACAAATAGATATGAGAGTTAAACAACCACAAAGCAATTTAAATAAATGTCATAACCATCAATTAATCTAAATTATCTAAATATAGTCAATACTAAAGTTTACAAATTACAATATCCATCAATTTGTAAATAAATTCTCAATCTTATCAATAAAGAAAAATACATCAATCTCTCATTATCTCTACTACATCAAATATAAGAAAGCTGTAAAATTTAAATCTAAATAACTTTATGAAGATATCAAATACTTCAATCAGAAGTCTCTTCAAATTCCACGCTCTCTTTCTCAGACTCTAAAAATGTTAATAGGATTATGAGTACAACCACTCAGTAGGCTTCAAACCATCCACATGACTAAACATATACTAAATTTTACAAATCACATTATATAATTATACTAAACATGATCTTACACAGTTCTACATATAACTCAAATAAGAACATGATACAAAACATGGTCAGATATAAGCTTATCAAATCAAATGTGTTTTCTAATAATATAAATAAATCAACTAACATATAGCATATATGGCATGATCGAACTTATATCATGCATATCAAATTCTACTAGCTATGATCAAAACGTATCACATATCGAATAGAACATATCAAATTGTCAAATTGTCAGGGCGTTACATATTGTCGTCCCCTGAACACATCTCATATCAAATAGCAAATAGCATGACATAGTAGTTTATCAAATCAGATTCATATCATGGATCATATAGTTAAAACAGATTCATATGATTGCAAAGAGATAGCTAAACATGATGATCAAAAGATTCAAATGACTAAGCTGAATTCAAATGAACATATGTAGCAAAGATTTCAGATTTATGTGCCAATCAAACAAATCAAATCATACCATAATGGACATGTACCCAAATTATAATATAAGGAGTCAAACAAAACAAATACTAAAGTATCTAAGCAAATGATGCAAAGGTCTTGATCACTGCGCAGAACCGGGGAATCTAAATCCCACCCAACTCCAAACTGGCAGGGTGTTACGTATCGCCGTCCCCTGATTTTAGCCGGCCGAAAATCCAGATTCTACTAGTTTGCCCTTGGGTTCCAAACAAAATACCCTACCCAATATACTTATAATGGAATCGGATAAATATCTCCTTAAGATGGCAATGTCTAAGCAAAGTCAAATAATTATGGCACAATCAAATTAACATAGATCAAATGATGACAAAAGATGAGCATAGATATGAAAATTGAATTATCAAATTGATATGTACATATAAGAGTTAAAATACATACTTTTATATACAAAATAATCACTTAGAGAGTCATCATGGTCATATACATAGAAAATCAAAGTAAAGCTGATCAAAATAAGTTTTGGATAGAAACGATAACCAAGAAAATTTTCTCAGAATTTTCAGAATAATAAACATATTTTTCGGCCATTAAGATTAATTTTCATAATTGAAAAAATCAACAAATAGGTCGAATAATATCAAACAGATTCATTAATTACCAAATTTGATGAGCATGTCCAATAGAACATACGTAAAATGTGGACAAAGTTTTATCAATTTCTGGATGGGTTTGATATGATTTTGGATTCTCACTTCGATTATGGGAATTCAACTTAAATAGAATTCCAACAAATCAAAACAGAGGGCAAACTGAATAATGAACGGAATCATAAAATTCTCAAACTTTTCAGAGAAGTCAAAGACAGTATAACAAAGGTATTCACAAAATTGACATCATTTGGACATGAATCAAGTGAGATATAAAATTCATATGTTAGTATTTCAAAATTGTCATGACATATTATATAGTCTGCGAAGAATATTACGGAATAAATATCAAATGAATTCTGAAACTTATGACATTTATTGGTTATGAAGATAACATCTAGAGTAAGTGTCTATCAAAATTTTAGCTCAATTGACATCGAACCAAAGAGAACAAACTTATGTAACTCATGTCATCATAATTATAAACATAACAGATTGAATGGATAGATTATATTGGTTGAGATAAGAATCATGGAATAAATAGTAAAGAAGATCACAAAAATATGAAACTTGAATATCACGAAGTAGACATATAAATCAAAGTTTTTATCTATTGATTAACTTTTGAAAATTTTCGAAAATAACATAGTTTTTAATACAAAATATATAATGTGTACAGTTATCCACCTACGTCTTGAAGAAAGATCGGCTTTTGGCTCCCCTATGACTTCTTTACTTTTTATCAATGCCTTCTTCTTCCTCTAAACTCTTTTCACATTATCTAAACTCTTTCCCACGTTTTCTAAGCCTCTAAACATTGATTAGAATTAAACATCCAAAAAAAATAACCATGAACAATTATATTATCTCAAGAACACCACATGAACTTACCATTAAAAGAGAGTTGCATGCAATAGAGTTTTGAGTACGACCTTAAGATTCTATTTATACTTATTTACCCTCCTAATATAACCACCAACACCTCATTTATTTGCTGGAGTCAAACTTTCACTCCCTATAACTTAATTTCCAAGTCAAAGTCACTTCCTAGTGCAAATCGAACTCTACTCACGCTACCTGCAGTTTTCTTTACTGAAGACTTTTAAATTTAACTCCTTAAACGTTTGAATTAAGACAAACTCTCTTTTACAAAGTTTTCGAACTTTTTATTACCTTTCCTTCTAAACTTACTATTTTTAGATATATATACAAAATGATATGCCTATTTTACTAACATGCTGTTATGAATGCTCCAAACTCATAAATCTGACAGATTTCCTTTTCATCCAAATATGTCCTCATTCTGACTAGTAAATGACTTATTTTAAATATATAATCTTCATAAAACTTCGAGACTTTTGAGTCAATATTCTAATGTGAGTTTTCTTACTCAATTTAGAATTTTATATATGGAGTTATGCTTAAAATACTAGGACTATATCAAGTAAATCTATGTACAGAATTCTAATCCAAGTATGATTCTAATTATGACTTTCTACCAATTAGTTAGAATTTTAATTATATTCAAACTTATTATGTTTATGTTTTACTTACAATCTAAGTCAAATATGTTATACATAACTTTTTAGGTCGTGGTTAACCTTAATTATACCATATTTTGTTTCCTAATTCAAATCCTAATCCAATTAGGATTTGTTCTCTATGGGTAGCCCTTTCTAAAACTGATCTTTGATATTTTTGACCTCTCACACATCTGAATTAGTAACAATGATCTTCTATAAAGTTATAGATCTTTTTCGTCTCCTTCCAATGATATCAATTATGCCTTAATCCGAAATTTTTGTAGAAAGTTATCATTATTTTACTATGTTGTTGTCTAATACATCAACTCAAAATTTGCACTAAATTAGTGAGCTATTCTTAGTGGTATAATTAGACTATTGGACTTTCATAATTGAGTTAATTAGATTAAATTAAGTTACTTAAACTCAGTCATGAATTCTTATAATTAATTAATTGGTCTAATTTAAATTAATTAAATTTATTAATAGTTGTAAAAGTATAAGGTATAACAAATGTACTATAAATTATCGTAATTTTTCAATTCTAAAGTTGTCGATTTTAGGATCATGGGACTTGGTTCATAATAATTTGACTAAAAATCAAGTTATATCCTTATTCCTCTTTATTTTATAGAAATAAAAAAGATATCTCTTTCATTCCCTATATTCTTGATCCAATATAATAGGACCTTGGATTTAACACTTTTTAAATTTTAAGCCTCGTATGAAGAATCTAAGTTCTAAAAAATTCATATTTTTAATAAATATCACATACAATATTATGCATCATTCTACAAAATTATTGATGATTATGTTTTTGACTTCCTAATCAGGCCTTGTTATCAACTAAAAAGTATAGTATGTTCTAAACATGACCAATTTAGATGTTATTTGGTGACAATGCACTATAGATTATCATAAATTTTCAATTCTAAGGTTGCTGATTTTAGGATCAGGGAGCTTGGCTTATAATAATTTGACTAAAAATCAAGACTAGAGAAGAATAAGCACCACATTAGTTGACCATATTTCAAAATTCAAGTAGATAAAATATTGCAACTATAGAAAAATTAAAAGATAATATTTTATGATACCAACCCCAAAAGACAACATATAGTTGGCATGACTCTCTAACTTATTACGGCAAGTTCACGAGAAGCAGTTGCCAATTCAATGAGCTGACGTCTATTCTCCTATACTTTTGAGTATTGGCTAAATTGATCCCTCACAAAAATGTACCAAAAAGGATGGGTTGAACTCATCTAGCTAGTATGTTAAAGTTGACACATCCCTTCAGAAAAAAAAATTACACTCAACTGTATTGAGCTTGACATGAAATATTCTTTTAGAAACTTTTCTAACATATTATTATCAAGAATTACTTTCATATTAACCATCGATACATGCAAAATATCATAAATGCCACTATTTCCTATGCAATATCATATATCATCGTTATAATGATATAGTATCTTACTTTCCATTGTCATTACTTTTCGTCTCTTTAATTAAATCAAATATGGTTAAATATTAACTATAAGTGTAAAAAGTCAGTGATGTCCTTTGGTTACTATGTGTGTGTGATGCCCAACATCTTTGACTTGCCGTCCATGAGGGATTAAGATCTTCTACTTCACTTTTTTTATATCATTGATGCTCTACTCACTCTAATTAGGTTAAGATCTTTGAAAAGTAGGAATTTACCTTCTTTTTAGTTCCACATTTCTCTTGTCATAATAAATAAATCAATGAAATGAATGTAAAGTACAAATGATGTAAAAAAAGTAAAGTAGAAGATCTCAATCCATCGACCAGTCGGCACCTACACTCTCCACCAATACTATCATCAACCTCCTCCTCTTATGCTGCCACCGCGGAGGGCGTCCTCCTCGGTATCCACACCTTCGACGATTCCCCAAATTTCATGATTGCCTCCACCTTGTCGCCACCATCTCATGTAGTTGACATTGATGGCATTGTTAGGGCTGGTGTTGCTATTGTGGAGGGGCTCCAGGGCACTAGTGGCGGCTCTGTTGTTGTGTTGGGTAGAGAGGTCAAACCCCTTCTGGTGTAGCAGTAGCTAATCCACTCATTCTCCAACTTTGCCCTCTCCATCTCTTGCTCTTTGTTCCTGCTGAAGTGTAACCACTACCTCTCTAGCTCTAGTGCCCGCTGTTGGTACCCCACTTGTCGCTCCTCAATCTCTATTGCCCACCACCGCAGCCACTAGTGTTGTGATCGTGTCTACGTTGCCAGCTCTGCCTTCAGCTACTACGATGATGATGGCCATAATGTTGTGGGGAAGAGAGGCAACAAGGAGGATAACCTTCTCTACCTTTTCAACTAGGAAGGGTCAGCTATCGACAACCCCTTGTAGGACTGTACGAGGTGGGCCTATAGTGGACATAGCTTCCAGACTGCCAGTGGAGCTGATGTCGGCATTGGCGACAGTAGCGCAACTCCTATGGTAGGAGCGCATCATGTCGAAGAAGAGGTGCTTGGAGTTGAGGAGCTTGTGGACCTCCTCCTTGGCCTTGGGGGAAAGGTGGTCCATTCCGTCGAGGAGCGCGTGGTTCTTCTAGTGGCAGTGGCGACGAAGGTGTTGCCTCTTTGATGGGGATGAAGACAGTGCCCCCCTCTCTCCCCCTTGTGAAGGAGGCAATTTAGTCTCTTGTGCATGTTAGTTTCTAATTCTAATGACTGTCAATAGATTTTAACCATAATGACATTTATGATAATATAATATTATTAGGAGGGTCTACAGGATATTGCATAAATAAGAGTGACATTTATGATATTTTGTATGTTAACAATAATTAATATGATATTAACCTTATTATCAAATAAACAATGATAATTGACTATAAGTTCGATCTACTCCTGTGCGAAAAAGATCCGCACTCCTTACAAACATGTCTACCAGTTCTGTTTCGCGTGGAACCTGAATTGACAGCCTATCCATGAAAGCTCAATCATGATCCGGAACCGCGAGTAAGACCGGACACCATGATGCCATCAAGGATCCAGCACCAATCACCCCCATTTCGGAGCACCGGAACCGACCCGTTTACGGACCCGATTTCTATCCGTCCCGGCGAGGGGCTCACGGGGCTGCATATAAATTTCCCACCACCTTCGATCACAACCTTATCCTGCCCTCCAAGAACAGATACGAAAAAATATCCAGAGAGCAAACCATGGCACCCAGTTCTTCGGCTACCCTCCTCTCCAAGACGGCTCCTTTTAGCGCGCCTTCGTCTCCCAGGAGGCTCCCATCTCCTCATCTTCCCCATCCCTCTCTTGGCTTCGCTCCAAGATGCATGGCCAAGGAGCTCCACTTCAACCATGGCCTCTCTGCCACCAAGAAACTTCAGGTCTGTAAGCATTTTTACTCAAAACTTGGGCATAAGTGAGAGTGTGTCTGATGTTTGCGTCTCAGGTTTGATGTGTTTGCTATGCTTGTTTATGGATTCACAGGCTGGTGTGGACTTGGTAGCAGAGCTGGTTGGGGTGACCCTGGGTCCAAAGGGGAGGAATGTGGTGTTGCAGAACAAGTATGGGCCCCCTAGGATTGTTAATGATGGGGAAACTATCCTTAAGGAAGTAAGTATGCTCGCATGGAAGTTGGACGGAAGACATTCGAATTATGTCTTTCTATTTTTCCCCAGATGGAAAAGATGGTCATTTGATAATTTCATCAGCGAAGATGTCGTGCAGAATAAATGTTAAGCTAGGTTCTGACCGTTGTGATCTTTATAAGTTTGAAATGGAATATTAGATTATTTAATTTTGAGTCTTAAGGGTCATCTTGTTTGACGTAAAATATCAAACTTAAAATTTCCGATTTTATAATTGGGGAAAGTAAGATCTCCAATTTTAAAATTACTACTTTTAAAGATATTCGTTCTGGGTTTTGGTATACTGATTTTATAATTGGTGAAAGTAAAATATCCAATTCTAAAATTACTAGTTTTTAAAAAATTGGTTTTGGTTTTCGGTAATTTTCAACTGAAGATCTAAATCAGATAATACGAATGCTACACGAATGAACATGAATTTGAAATAGAGCAATTTTTGGCTCCAAATTTTAAGGAAAACACCATAAAACAATTTGCAGCATCCTGAACATATCTGAGGTCATTTGGTTTGATGTGAAATGCGCAAAATGTTGTCAAACACTGATTTTAGGTCTCATAGAAGTGCAGTGTTTTACAACATTTTACGGTGTCTTATGTCAAACCAAACAGCACCAAAGAAAACACCATTTTTGGGCATGTTACGATGTTTTACAGCACACCAAATGTTCCTTTGTTTTATGTGGGAGTAACAGGAAAAATGAATGAGACATCTTTCTGTTCAAATCTTTTTGCTTTCCCTCTATGCTATTTCAATCCTTTAAGTCACTCCTAGTCATGCTTCTTAAGGTTGAGTTGGAAGATTCGCTGGAGAATGTAGGTGTAAAATTGGTAAGACAAGCTGGAGCAAGGACGAATGATGTTGCTGGGGATGGTAGCACAACGTCTGTTGTTCTTGCACAAGGTCTAATTGCGGAAGGTGTTAAGGTATGGAGTCTATGGACTGAGCAGCGCTGTTGTCTATCATCTACAATTCATCTTCCTTCATCCCCTCCAGTCACATGCCTTTCTGCCTGTAAAAAGAGATTGTTAATTGGTAGTAGCACCTGTGTGTGTTTTAAATCGTATAATTGAGTTTCTTATGTACACAGAAGCTATGAGCTATGTATGCTTAGTATGTTAATGATCTACTATTTACAAGCAGTAGGCAAGTTCTAGGCTGTAAACGTAGTCCTAACATGTACATTGGAGCAAGATGATAACATAGCACATTTTTACTCAACGGGAACCACCTGGTTGTCATCATTTGATTGCTCTCTATGAATTCTGCAAATTGCATCATATCTTCGGAACCCTATACAATTATTCATGATGATGATTTGACATACTGGCTCATTTTTCTTTAGGAATTTTGTGATCCTTTTGTTCCAACAGTCTAGTAAAATAATTCTTGGGGCTATAGGCTTTTTTTATCTTCCCATATTTTTCATAGCAATGATTAGTCCATCAAAATCTTTGAGGTCATCTGGGGGAAGAAACTCAAAACACAGCTAATTCCATTCTGGTTGCAGTCATGAAGCTTACTTTGCCAATGAAAACTATAGGTTCTTGCTGCAGGAATGAACCCTGTACAAGTTGCACGTGGAATTGAAAAGACTGCAAAGGCTCTTATTTCTGAACTCAAATTTATATCTAGAGAGGTACGTTTAACGTCTTACGATGTTTTCTTTTGTGTAAAGTATATTTTTTGTTTTAATTTTCTTACATTTTGAATTATTCATTTTCACCCCCCACACCCGTGCACGCACTTGGTCAGTGAAAGAAGTATCATCGTCCCAAGCGCAGTGATGCCTACATCTACTGGTTGCCAGCAATCTTACTCTCTTACAAAATAGTTGGTGGTCTTATAAGATTACTGAATAAGATGGAGAACATTAACATTAATTGCTATTAGTCATTGGTAATCGATTTCCAGCTGTTTTTACTGGTTTTATTTCCAGTTGTTTTGATAGTGCATGAATTACTGATTATTAAGCATTTTTACATCAAGAAATCACAAGATCAAGACTCCATTCTTTGAGTTTGAATGCACTGATTGGAAGATCAACCTTCCCCTTTCTTAGTTGTGTGTTTCCATAATGGTCAGGCCAATGCGTTTTGGGGCTCAGAGTAATCAGGGAGCTGGTACTCTTTGTTTTATGACCTTGAAGAACAGTAAATTTACTTATCCTCTTAAAAGTCCTGGCTATTCAGACACTGCTATGCTGTTGTGTGTCTTCTATTTACATAACTGGCCTAGACACTGTAGCATTCTGATCATGAGTGTAGCATCCATAGATGTCAGCTCATTGTTTGATAACTTGATATGATAATTTCTTTTCCATAAGACAATAGCCCTTGTATTTATTTTTAGTGGCAGGATTAGGGCATTAGTAATCACCATCCTCCAGAGAAACAAAAACACCGTAATTCCATGCACAATCAATAGCTATATTGTTCATAGTTTGAAATTTAGGGTTAAAAGCTGATTTTGAAGAAGTTTGTAGTGGTAATTATTTGTGTGATATTGGATAATCATCATCCTTGTGGGAATGGTTTATGTTATAGATTATGAAGTCCTAAGGTGAAAGTAGATAGTGCCACATTTTTATTAGACTGAAAAAAGGTTTCACAAGGATAAAAGAGAAGGAAAACTATCCCATAAAGTCGCTTGACACATAAAAAACTCCTCACCAAAAAAAAAACATTATGTCTCCAAAAGATATTGATCATATGCGAGAGCCAACTGCGAGATGGTGACAGGCATTTTACCACCCAAAATTACTTAAAGCTGCAGCCTGGTGACCCTCCACCCTTCATAATAGTCTAGCCCACTTTGAAACACAATCATAGATGATCATAAATACTGACGCGGGACGACTACCAAAACGGGTCCGAACTAGAGTCACGATCCGAAACCAGCAAATGTAGCGTACAGGTACGGCAAATACTCATCGAGAGTCCATGTTTTCATGAAGATAACCACGCAACGCAAGTCACACGTAACTCAAGTATCGCCCGCTCACAGTGATAAAATAACAGGACCGGCGTAGTAAGGACTACCGCTAGGCTAGGACAACATCAAACGCAATCAATATGCTCAATTTAACGACAAGGGATGGACCTCACACTCACAATCTGGCAATCATGAATAATATCTAGCTAGGATCCTACTCTCAGGCACGGGAACATGTATGACCATATAATAAACGACAAGTTGACAAGGGAATATGGGCACAAAAATAAAAACACTAACCGACCCACTGTAGAGTGGGGTCACGATCTTAACAGCCGTTATTCTGCAAACCACCCGCCTCCTTGCAAACGCACCACAGCAACGGAAGACGAACTGAGTTGCCACGTGGGTTCGCTGGGAAGCTAGACGAGGCCCCGCTTCGGTGTAACGGCGGTGGCTGACGTCTGGGTGGTCCACGTCGCAGGGATTCCCGAGCGATGGAGGGGAAGTTCGCGGGACGACCCGTCCGTAACCTGCAACGCGGAGCAACCAGCCGGAATCCGACTGTGGCGGACTGCCGGTGCTCGAGGAGATCAGTGTGCCGTCCGGAGCCGGTGCGCGACGGGATGGAGGCCGCAGGGCGGCTGGTCAGGACCGACGTTGGCGGGGCTGAGGAGCCCGCGGAGTAGGCCTGTCCGGCCTGGTCTCGACGGAGAGCTCGGGGCCGCGTGCGGCGGTCGGAGAGCTCGTCGGGACCCTGCTTCGGCCCCGTGTGCGGCGGAGCGGGCGGAAGGAACTCGCGGGGCCACGCACAGGGGTGCTGGATGGATGGCGTGCGCGGAGAGAGAGGGAGGATGCGGGTCCGCGGCCTGCGTGTGGGGTGCTGACGGAATAGGGGCGAGCTCGTGGGAGACGGAGGGGAAAGGAGGGCTCTTCCGGCGCAGGCGGGAATCCTCAGTGACCCGCCCAGCGCGCGTGTGTCGCGAACAGGGGCGACGGGTGACCTGTGAGGAGGATAGCCGATTCGGCGGGAGGCTCGGATCGCCTGGCCGACGCCGGGTGCAGGGCCGGCGGCTCTTGGCGCTGTCGCCGGATGGGCGGTGTCGGCCCGCGGGGTTGCGGGCAAGGGCGGACCGGAGCAGCCCGCACTGGTTCGCTTACTGACGACCAGTCGCGTGGGGTTCCATAGTCGACGGCTTCTTGCCTGGCGCGAACGAACACGACGCAGAGGGGAAGAGGAGGAAAGCTGGGACAGGAGGAAAAGAAGATCTCACACAGGGAGAGAGGGAAGAGGAAACTCAAGACAAAGAGGAAGGAGACGAGGAAGCTGGAGAAGAAGAAGACAAGGGGAGGAAGAAGAAGCACAGAGGAGCCGAGGGCCAATCGCACATGCGCGTGGCGGCGGCTGCAAATTTCTATTCAAATTCTTCAATGCCCCTCCAAAAGAGGCTAAAGTGCCTTAAATAGAATAAAAAAAACCCTAATAACCACAAATGACGTAATTAGCCCTAACATAATGCAGAAAATGCTAAATAAATAAAAAAAGAGATAACTGGGCCTCATAATGGGCCTTACATCAATCCTAACTGCTCCTCAATACAATAAGTACATGCCAACACTAGGGAGGCCCATCGTCGAGCCACAAAGAAGCTGGGTAGGTTGCAGTCGTCCTCCTCCGACGGTACACGCGAGTCGGGTCGAACCGGATCCATACGCGGGTGTCCTCACCAATTCTCCCCGGCTGGGAAGAACTCGACCCTGTCGAGTATGGGTCTCGCCCACTCTGATATCGCTCCAGAAGGTCCGGGTCGATCTGCTGCAGCTCCTCGCGTGTGATCCACGTGTCGTCTGTAGACGGCCGTCCTCTCCAGTGGACCAGATAGCGCTGATAGGCCCCATCCCTAGAAGTAACAACCTGCTCGTCCAGTATATGATCAATTTGCTCTCTCCGTGCTGGTAAGGAGGCTGGAAGTGGACACTCTTGGGTGGGGTCACTCGCAAGGGGGGTAGAAGGCTCAAACGGATCACTGGGTATCACTGCCGGGTCCCGATAGGCCACCAAATATGAGATATTGAATGTGTTGCTGATGCCATAGTCGGATGGTAGATCCACCACATACGCGTTCGGTCCAATCCGTTTTATCACTCTGAAGGGGCCGGCTCCCCGAGCTTGCAGCTTCTTGACGGTTCCGGAAGGAAACCGCTCAGGTCGAACCCTGATCATCACGTAATCTCCCTCATGAAACTCCTGGGGTCGTCGATGTGCATCTGCCAGTTGCTTGTAACGCTCATTGCTGAGTTCAATGTGACGACGGATATCCTCATGCAGACTCCTAATATGATCAGCCAGGGACTGTGCAGACTCGGACGTATGGGACTGGATGGGTAAAGGAACAAGGTCAACGGGTCCCCTAGGCCTATAACCTGTAACAATCTCAAATGGACACATGCCTGTAGACCTATTGACCGAACTATTATATGCAAACTCAGCCTGCCAAAGCATCTGATCCCACCCTCGCGTACGCTCACCCACAAGACACCGCAGCAGGTCACCCAGACTCCGATTGACGACCTCGGTCTGTCCATCGGTCTGAGGGTGATAGGCGGTGGAGAATTTCAGCTTGGTGCCCATCAAGTGCCAAAGGGTCTTCCAAAAATAGCTGACAAATCGAACATCCCGATCCGAGACGATGGTCTTGGGCAGCCCATGCAGACGAACCACACTCTCATGGAATAACTGGGCCACTCGAGACGCATCAGATGTCTTCGAACAGGGGATAAAGTGTGCCATTTTGGAAAACCGATCGACGACGACCATGATAGAGTCGTGCTTTCGAATCGTTCGTGGCAGGCCCAAGACAAAATCCATACTAATGTCCTGTCACGGACAATCCGGCACGGGAAGAGGGGTGTAAAGACCAGTATTCTGCTTCTTCTGCTTTGCCGTAGCGCATATGCGGCACTGAGCAACAATGCGAGCAACGTCGCGCTTCAGGCTCGGCCAGAAGAATCTGTACTCAACAAGCTCAATGGTCTTATTCCGGCCAAAGTGACCGGCTAGACCCCCAGCGTGAACCTCCCACATCAAGAAATCGCGGACAGAGGTCCGGGGAATGCACAACTTGGATCCACGAAACAGATAGCCCTCCTAGAGGACGTACTCACTGTGCTCTCTAGAGGGCCCGGACTGTAGGGCCGAGTGGATCAGACCAAAGTCGGAGCAAGTAGGGTACTCGTCCCGCAACCTCTCAAATCCCGTGACTTCCACACTGACAACTGATAGAAGGGAAGATCGTCTGCTCAGTGCGTCAGCCACGCGGTTCTCCACACCCGCCTTGTGAGTCAGGACGAATGTATAAGCTTGAAGAAACTCAACCCATCGACTGTGTCTCGGGTTTAGCTTCTTCTGGGCATGGAGAAACCGGAGCGCCTCATGGTCAGAGTATAATACGAACTCCTGCGGTAGCAGATAGTGTCTCAAATACCTCAAAGCCTGCACTACCGCATAGAACTCCTTGTCATAGGTGGAGTACTTCAGTTTAGCATCATTCAATTTCTCGCTGAAGTATGCTATGGGATGGCCCTCCTGGCTCAAAACCCCACCTATGCCGACACCAGAAGCGTCGCAAGAGACCTCAAACACCCTCGAAAAATCAGGCAAGCGAAGGACAGGTGCTTGGGTCATGCGCTCCTTGATGTCACGAAAGGCTGAAGCAGCAGCCTTCGTCCACAGAAAGGCTCCCTTCCGAATGCAATCAGTGATCGGAGCCGTGATGGAGCTGAATCCGCGAATAAATCGGCGGTAGAACGTCGCTAAGCCGTGAAAACTCCGCACATCATGGATAGACTGCGGCTCAGGCCATTCTACCACCGCTCTGATCTTTTCGGGATCAGCGGAGACGCCCTCAGAAGACACGATGAACCCTAAGAAGATCACTCGATCTGTCATAAATGCGCACTTCTTAAGGTTCCCATACAAGCTCTCTCGACGAAGAGTAATGCACACCTGCCGAAGGTGCTCCACGTGGTCCTCCCTAGAACGGCTATAGATAAGTATATCATCAAAGTATACGACCAAAAATGTGCCAATGAACGGTCGTAATACCTGAGTCATGAGCCGCATGAAGGTACTAGGGGCGTTGGACAGGCCGAAGGGCATGACCAACCACTCATAAAGTCCATCCTTCGTCTTGAAAGCTGTCTTCCACTCATCCCCAGGTCTAATCCGAACCTGGTGATAGCCACTCTTCAGATCGATCTTGGAAAATACAGTGGCTCCTGCCATCATATCAAGCATGTCATCGAGGCGGGGAATGGGAAAACGATACCTCACCGTAATGCGGTTGATCGCGCGACTATCCACGCACATTCTCCAAGTGCCATCTTTCTTTGGAGCAAGAAGTGCGGGAACGGCGCAGGGACTCATGCTCTCGCGAATGGAGCCCCTCGCCAGGAGTTCCTCAACCTGCCTCTGGAGCTCAGAATGCTCCTTAGGATTCATGCGATAGTGTGGCAGGTTGGGTAGGGTGGCTCCCGGAATCAGGTCGATGGCGTGCTGGATGTCACGCATAGGAGGAAGACCTTCCGGAAGATCCTCAGGAAAGATATCCTGAAACTCCTGGAGAAGAGAGGTGACCTCGGTAGGGTGCTCACTCGGGGTCTCGGCAGTAACCTCTCTAACCGCTAAAAGAAACACATGATCACTCTCAGTCAAATCATGCTCAAGCTCCCTGGCAGAGATAAGCTGTAAAGCTACAGTAGAAGGTGTGCCAAGGAGGGAAGGCTCGCGAGTGCTGGTAATGTCCGATCTGGTCGGACGGGAACTGGAACATGTGCTCGCCAGAGCCGTGCTGAGAGTGGTGGCTGAGCTAACAGGCGTGGTGCTAGAAGGGGTAGCACCACCTGAAGGAAGTGAAGGGGTACTCGGGGATGCTGAAGAACTCCCCTGAGAAGTACCCTGCTGAGAGGACGCCCTAGGTCGGGAGGGCTGCAAAGTGATGAGCAGGTCGCCGTACTGGAATATGCAAGTGTTGGACCGGCCCTCCAGGGTCGCGTCCATATCATACAACCACGGCCTGCCAAGAATAAGACTCCCGACCTCCATAGGAAGAATATCACACCAGATCTCGTCCTCATATGGTGGGAAGTGAATGGGAACAAGGTACCTCGTCTGGATGGGAATGGAAGTAGAATACATCCAAGAAACTCTGTAAGGACGAGGGTGACCAACAGCAGCCAACTCAAGGCGTGTGACGGCATTAGTGGAGATTGCGTTGATGCAACTACCACTATCAATGATCACCTTGCACACCTTGCCATCAACACGGTAGTAGGTGTGAAAGATAGTAGTGCGGCGCCAATCATCACACACCCTCGGCTGGGTCAGGGTGCATCTAACCACGCCAATCCTATCCTCACTAGGACGCTCCTCATTATCACCATCCCACAGAAACTGAGCCTGGATGCAACCCACGATCTCCCCCTCAGAGTGAAAATCATCCGCCATCTCATCTCCAGCCTCATAGTTCACAGGCTGCAATGCGGGCTGGTGCTCCTCGGGGTCTACCTCTCCCATAACCATGGCCCTAGTCGGACACTGAGACTTGAAATGCCCAAATCCCTGACAATTGTAACACCGAATACGGGATCCGCCCTCCTGGGAGGACTCTCCTCTAATCGGGGCCTTCCCCTTATCCTCCCGCCTAGGTGGCGGGGTTCCCATAGGGGGACGGACAGGGGGGGCCGGTAAGGCGGGCACTGAGTCTCTCTGGGGAAAACGAGGGCGAGAGGGGGGGTCCTGACGGCTGGGGTCAGCAGGCCTGAAGGCCGGAGCTCTCTGTGGCACCCCCGGGGTGGTGCGCTGATCAATGGGACGCTGGTAGGGCGGCCGAGTACGTGGGGGTGAATCCACCTCAAGCTCAAACTGCTCCATCTCTCTCGCGACCTGATAGGCATGCTCGATGGTCGTCACATGCTGACGGAACAGTTCCTGTTGATACACACGACGTAGACCCTTCCGAAAGCGGGAAAGAGTCAACGCGCTCTCCTCTCGAGCCCCACATCTCATCAGGTACTCATCAAACTCGGCAATGTACTCAGAAACAGTGCGAGTGCCCTGCGAGATGCTCTGCCACCTATCAATGAGGCGGTGGCGGTAAGTCGGGGGAAGGTATTTCTCTCTCAGCTTAACCTTCATGTCTTCCCACGACTCAATGGGATCATGCCGACGCTGCTCAAGAAGGTCCTCGACATTCGACCAATAGGTCTGAGCCTGGCCTGTCAGCTTCATCATGGCGAACCGAGCTCGCCGAGCGTCAGTCATACCCATCCAATCGAAGTAGCGGTTCATGCTGGCCTCCCAATCAAGATAGACCTTCGGGTCCAAGGACCTGTCAAAAGTGGGAGCATCCGCACGAGCGGCCCGACGGTCATCCAGGTCCCTCGGGACGTGATGGGGCCTCCGCTCCTCCTCAAAATCATCCCGATCGTCCAGATCATCCCGATCCCTCGGACGTCGATGGCGTCTAGGCGCCTCACCAAACTCGGGCTGAACCCCTCGGGCGTACCGATCATACCGATCACCTCGATCATATCGCTCAGCTCGGTCAACTCGATCGCGACGGTCGTGTCGATCCTCTCGATCGTGTCGATCGAATCGCACGTCCTAGCCGCGTCGCTCTAGCCGATCATCACGGTCACGAAGATCCCAGTGATCATAACGATCGTTCCCATCCACCTGACGCCTCGCGCGTCTCTGATCGGCGCCCTCAAACCTCTCACGCTGCCTATGATGCCTCAACTGTCTACGCGCAGCAACCTGGTCTATCAACTCCTCACGCAGATCATAATCAACCCCGTCATCGGCAAGACGCCGATCGTCAACAGGATCAGCCCTAGGAAGAGCCTCATCATGAGGAACATGGACGGCCGGAACAGGATGTCCCGGGTGACGGGGAACTGGGGCATGGGCAGGGACCCCTGGAGCACCCCTGTGACCTGCAAGGTCCTGAATCGTACGCTCCGAATCATCAACTCGGTTCTCACCAGAGCGGTTCGAACCTCCCCCATTCGCCTGGCGCTGGTCCCACAAATCCATGCGCTGCACAAGCCGACTAACTGTCGCGGCTAAGTCGGAAACATCTGGGGACCCCGCCTGCGAACCTGACGCAGGTGCAGACATGTGGAAAATCGCACTGCTACGGGTGGGCATGCAAGGCAGGCAGAATGACAACGTGCAACAACTGACACCTAACGACTAATATGCATGATACGGATCAACTAAACACTGTGAGACACTAACTAAATGGAGACACGCTAAAACTAACAAGATGAATAAGATAAATAGATGAAAATGCAACAAAGACGCCCTAGCCACAACCTGCGGCTCTGATACCAAAACTGACGCGGGACGACTACCAAAACGGGTCCGAACTAGAGTCACGATCCGAAACCAGCAAATGTAGCGTACAGGTACGGCAAATACTCATCGAGAGTCCATGTTTTCATGAAGATAACCACGCAACGCAAGTCACACGTAACTCAAGTATCGCCCGCTCACAGTGATAAAATAACATGACCAGCGTAGTAAGGACTACCGCTAGGCTAGGACAACATCAAACGCAATCAATATGCTCAATTTAACGACAAGGGATGGACCTCACACTCACAATCCGGCAATCATGAATAATATCTAGCTAGGATCCTACTCTCAGGCACGGGAACATGTATGACCATATAATAAACGACAAGTTGACAAGGGAATATGGGCACAAAAATAAAAACACTAACCGACCCACTGTAGAGTGGGGTCACGATCTTAACAGCCGTTATTCTGCAAACCACTCGCCTCCTTGCAAACGCACCACAGCAACGGAAGACGAACTGAGTTGCCACGTGGGTTCGCTGGGAAGCTAGACGAGGCCCCGCTTCGGTGTAACGGCGGTGGCTGATGTCTGGGTGGTCCACGTCGCAGGGATTCCCGAGCGATGGAGGGGAAGTTCGCGGGACGACCCGTCCGTAACCTGCAACGCGGAGCAACCAGCCGGAATCCGACTGTGGCGGACTGCCGGTGCTCGAGGAGATCAGTGTGCCGTCCGGAGCCGGTGCGCGACGGGATGGAGGCCGCAGGGCGGCTGGTCAGGACCGACGTTGGCGGGGCTGAGGAGCCCGCGGAGTAGGCCCGTCCGGCCTGGTCTCGACGGAGAGCTCGGGGCCGCGTGCGGCGGTCGGAGAGCTCGCCGGGACCCTGCTTCGGCCCCGTGTGCGGCGGAGCGGGCGGAAGGAACTCGCGGGGCCACGCACAGGGGTGCTGGATGGATGGCGTGCGCGGAGAGAGAGGGAGGATGCGGGTCCGCGGCCTGCGTGTGGGGTGCTGACGGAATAGGGGCGAGCTCGTGGGAGACGGAGGGGAAAGGAGGGCTCTTCCGGCGCAGGCGGGAATCCTCAGTGACCCGCCCAGCGCGCGTGTGTCGCGAACAGGGGCGACGGGTGACCTGTGAGGAGGATCGCCGATTCGGCGGGAGGCTCGGATCGCCTGGCCGACGCCGGGTGCAGGGCCGGCGGCTCTTGGCGCTGTCGCCGGATGGGCGGTGTCGGCCCGCGGGGTTGCGAGCAAGGGCGGACCGGAGCAGCCCGCACTGGTTCGCTTACTGACGACCGGTCGCGTGGGGTTCCATAGTCGACGGCTTCTTGCCTGGCGCGAACGAACACGACGCAGAGGGGAAGAGGAGGAAAGCTGGGACAGGAGGAAAAGAAGATCTCACACAGGGAGAGAGGGAAGAGGAAACTCAAGACAAAGAGGAAGGAGACGAGGAAGCTGGAGAAGAAGAAGACAAGGGGAGGAAGAAGAAGCACAGAGGAGCCGAGGGCCAATCGCACATGCGCGTGGCGGCGGCTGCAAATTTCTATTCAAATTCTTCAATGCCCCTCCAAAAGAGGCTACAGTGCCTTAAATAGAATAAAAAAAACCCTAATAACCACAAATGACGTAATTAGCCCTAACATAATGCAGAAAATGCTAAATAAATAAAAAAAGAGATAACTGGGCCTCATAATGGGCCTTACATCAATCCTAACTGCTCCTCAATACAATAAGTACATGCCAACACTAGGGAGGCCCATCGTCGAGCCACAAAGAAGCTGGGTAGGTTGCAGTCGTCCTCCTCCGACGGTACACGCGAGTCGGGTCGAACCGGGTCCATGCGCGGGTGTCCTCACCAAATACTCTTCAGCCAATCTATCCTGCCAGATTGAGAAATAAAGATTATGGGCATAGTTTGTTGTCATAGCTTTCTAATGGTTGTCACTGCTATCAACTTCGTATCTGTTATGCTGAGACTGAAACAGCATTAGTTGGTGGCAAATGGAGGCTAGTCTTTTGTAAATAGTGCAGACAAGGGGTTCTTCTGACTTCTGAGGTAGTGAAAAAAGCCATAAATACATTCTTATTTTGTAACATTAGAATAAGATAAGATGAAGCAAACTGCACTATATGCATCATTTAAGTTTATGGTGAAAAAAGTGCTAACAACTGAGGGAAAGAGAGATAGAATAAGAAGAAGAAAATAAATAAAAAAATCAAGGAAAAAGTGAAAAAAAAGGATGAGTTAGTTGAAGCTGAATAGGAGGATCAGAATAGAGAAAATGTAAATCTATGACATATAGTTCATTATTGTTGTGTCTTTGGTCTTTATGGAAGCTAATTTTGCATCTCCAGCTCAATAAAACAAATCTTGACTTCCAAGAACTTCTATTGAAGGTCATTCTTTTTGATATAATGAGTTCTCTTAGATCCACTTGTGCCAACTCTATCCATGTCTTATTAGGTCTCATCCTCCTAAGACCTTCAACACAGACAGTAGCTTTCTGAAACCATGATTTATAATGAAACGAATAATTTCCCTTCGTTAGTTCCTTGTGCTCTTGTGCTCTTGTACAGATATGTTTAACATTCTTGGTAGGTGTTTATGTTGTCTTAAGTCTCCATGTCTTTTAAGTTGTTTCTGCTCTATTACTTGCTTGTAACCTAACTGCTTTGAATGTTAAAAAACTAAGAAGCTGAATCATATTCATTTACCCAGGTAAAAGATGATGAAATTGCAGATGTTGCTGCGGTTAGTGCTGGAAATGACTACTTAGTGGGAAACATGATATCAGATGCTCTTAGAAAGGTTGGAAGAAGGGGTGTAGTTAGAATTGAGAAAGGGAGATCCACCGAGGATACTTTGCAGGTAGTAGAAGGAATGCAATTTGATCGTGGCTATTTGTCACCTTACTTTGTCACAGATCGTATGAATATGTCTGTGGAGTTTGAAAATTGCAAGGTTAGTTTTGAACTGTTGTCATGATTACTGTCATTGTGCAAGATTAGCAAATGTACCATCTCCTTCTCTCTTTGATGCAGTTACTTTTGGTTGACAAAAAAATTACAAATGCAAAAGAGATACTCAAGATATTGGAGGGTGCAGTTAAAGAGAAATATCCTCTTTTGATTGTAGCAGAAAGTTTTGAACAGGAGGCCCTAGCTCCTATAATTAGAAACAAACTCAAAGGTCTACTAAAGGCAGCTGCTATTAAGGCTCCTGCTTTTGGAGAACGCAAGAGTCACTATTTAGATGACATTGCTATCTTAACTGGAGGTAGTTGCACATCCATACAAAGTTTGTTTATCTTTTACTCCTAGGAATGCTGACTGTAACTCTGCAGTTTCAAATTCAAAGGCCATACACTGCATTTTTCTCATTCATTAACATCATTTTACCAAAGCACCATGCAGGACTCCATCTTCTATGGCATCATGTTTTTTTTTTCTTTTTTTCTGTTCTGGTCTCTATTTGTTCCACAGGTACTGTAGTTAGGGATGATGTGGGGATATCTCTTGAGATGGCTGGGAAGGAGGTATTAGGTTCTGCTGTAAAGGTGGTAATAAGAAAAGATTCTACCTTGATTGTTAGTGATGGAAGTACACGAGATGAGGTGGAGAAACGAATTGCACAAATTAGAGGTCTTGTTGAGGTCTGTACACCCCTTTTAAGATGCATGTTTGTACTGCTGGTGAATTTTTTTTTTATAATTATTATCTTTTTGGACTTTTACTGTTTACAGTAAGATGTTTGTCATAATTTCACTGTGAAATCAAAGTCTTCTATTAAGAATACGTAAAATATTGCTATGTTTTTTATTCTATCCATATGGCAAATAAATAAAAATTGTAAAGAAAAAACTTGAGACAAGAAATATTATGCAAGACAAATTTTTTGACATGTTCCTTTCTCTTTTACCAAATGGAATTCACTTTAGTGAATTACTTTCCCCCATACAGTATGGGGGTAGATATCTTTTGTGTGCAGAGGCTAGTGAAGTCTAATTGATTTACCAAAAGGAAATAAGTTTGCTAATATTTCAGACAGAATTGGGTCAAGAGGAATATGCTAATCTGGTGATTTTAATTTATCCTGGCGAGATGTAAATTCATATCCATCTTCATAATTACAGAAATATTGGAGAAAAATATGTTATATCGACCATTACATTTGTGACCATGATTCTTCTTGCAAATCAAAGATCCACAAACTATAATGGCAAAATGTTGTATCAAATTAATCTGACTAACTGTATGAACTCTGAAGTACATAACTGTGATCCAATGAGCCAAAAGGTGATGTATGTTAATGTACAAATAAAAGAGGAAAATGGATCTGGATATAAATAGATGAAATGTGTAACTTTGATTCCAATTACTGTGGTGCTAAGGAGTTCTTTTAAAACACCTCAGAAGTGCTCGCAGCAGGCAATCTCACATTCTGAATTGGGGAGGCTATCATTTCCAGGTGAGAAATCATCTATGCTTGTTAAGGGTTCCTCATGGTGATTATGCAGAAATCAGATCCACCAGTGCTTTTTGGCAGAATTATTTACCCAGATATTAGAAACAGTGATTCTCTCTAAGTCATTCCAAAGAAACCCCTGGACTCTAAACAGTAATAAGAATGGTTCTGTCCCATGCATTAACTGAAAAGTTCAGATTACGCATCAACATATTTTTTTAAAAAGGAAATAGCCAAAACTTTAATCAGGGTGAATTTGCTTTAATTTCCAAGAAACTGCAAAACCACTTGGTTTCCTAATTAAAATGTTTCATGGAAGTGGAGAATTTGATTCAAACACTGATGAAAATTTTCTGTTATTTTTTTGCAATGAATATATGTCCACAAAAGCATGCTACTCTTTCTCAGGCCTGTATTTGACTAAGGTCTGAGCAAGAAGTTGGCAGTATATGCCTTTGCATTTAGTTGATAAAGTTTATGTCTGAGATTTCAGTCCTAAGTCCCAAGAAACTGGCCTCTAGACTTGTTTGGCATTGAAAATAGCCTCATGGAGTAGGCGTGTTTTGTCTTTAGGAAACTGGAAGTGGTTCCTTTCAGATTTGTCTGTGTCTTGGAGGTGGCTTCATTAGGAAAGTACTGTTCACCAAGGTTGTCAAGGTTTATGCCTAGGTGATGCACAGGCACTACCTAGGGAACAAGGCTTTTTTTTAAGGTCTAGACAGTTAAATGCCTTATTAAGCCTTGCAAAAAGCATGCCTAGATGCCGCTTAGGTATGCTTAGGAAGGCCTAACATGCCTAGGCAATGCCTAGTCTACTTCATGGCCAATCAAAGTGGGTCCTTTGGGATCCAATTCTAATATAAATAGGGTTGTGAATGATTGGGCCCTAGTTTTCATTACCCCTCTCATCTTGTTTTCCTCATTGCCTTTGTTATCGTGCCTCCTTGGCGTCAATGAGGCACACTGTTGTACAAATGATAAGATGCTCCTATCACTATGATGGCCCAGATGAGGCAACAAGCCTACCTTGCCATGTCGATGAGTTTGGGACCCCTCATGTCTATTAGCATCCTCTCACCCTTCTTGAAAAATCTCATCCTTCCTGGAAAAAACAAAAAAGAAAAACACAAACACACGCGCTCGCGCTCGCGCTCATGAAGGTGCCGCCTAGTCACCGCTTAGGCATGCACTTAAGTGCTCAGGCACTCAAGGACCTCAAGTACACCTTGGGTTGCCTTATCACCTTGACAACTATGTTGTTTACCAAGCCACATTGGAAATGATATTAAGATGTGAGTCATGTGACTATTTTGGAGCTATGAAAACATAACATGTGATGTGTTACTTTGGGCCATTTTTCTTCAGTTATTTATAACTTGGTCATTTCTTCTATATGGCTTTCAATATCCTCTGTTATAATGATTAATGAATCTCACTTCCTTTTACATGGTATAATATGTCATGTCTTTAGTACACTATTGTGGTTGATATTCTGTTAATTGTGCTTTTGTTGGTACTAGCTGGCAAAAGTTGTATTTCTTATTTTTGTGTAAGGTCTGTTTTAAGTCTCAGTTGTAGTGTATTGATTTCTCGCCAGCAGTATCTGGTGAATTGTAAGTCCAATTATTTTTTTCTTAAATTTCTGGATTTTGATTTTCTAATTTTATTTACACTTTTGTAATTCTTGCTAAATATTAATAACTATCATTTCACTGAAATGATTCTCCTAACAACAGATGATAATGTCAACATGATTGCTCTTGCCTACTGGCCACTCTAGTTATCTAGGTGTGAAGGGGCTAGACACTGCTTGGTCTTCTTGGTATCATTACTTAAAGTGTTGTCTAAAAACTGCTAGAAAAGGGCTGTCCAAGGCTCCAAGCCTCATCCCCCCATCCATATTTGGATATATGTTTGTGATTATATAAATCCTGTTGGCTTAAACATATGTCTGGTGATGTAAAAGGATATCTATCGAGCCAGATAATGAACCTATCTTTAACCTTTTCCTTTAAAATAAAGGTCTTTTCTCTGTCCTTCTGTATCCTTATCCTTTAAAATTATCAGAGATGCTTGCATAAAGGTTAAATTATCATATAACAAAGAAAAATCTACATTCAAAATATAAGTATATTTTTTTTGGAAACTAGGTAGTCCAAGAAAATGAGCTTTATAAACAAGTGAATGGGAAATGAGAGTTAACAGATTGTTTTGGATAATAGTTTGCGTAATAAGGTAGTTAGGTGATTTATTTTATTTATAGACAGGCAAGAGATGAGGGTAACACATAAGATGTGATCAACAACTATGTTAAGAGAAAATAAAACAGGACAACCAGATAATTGGATTCGAAAATAGGTGTTTCCTTATCCTTGTCCGAGATTATCCAGATCCAGATCATATCCTTATCCTTATCCTATGCCCCTGAAAATGTGTACCACTTGAAATGTACAGATAAAGTCAATAGGGCACTGTTTACGTCCCTACACGTCCAAGAAAACTTACAAATCATTTTGTAATAACAAGTGGTCTCAAGTGAATTTTATGGTTTATTAATTGTATGCAGCTTGGTCTTTTCATTCTTTTTTCCTGTAGTTTCTTCTCTTCTTTTGTCTGCAATTTATCTTTTTCTTTGATAATCTAACACAGAATTTTGCATTAATCTTCCTTGATTGTTTTAGAACTCCGAGGAGAGATTCAAGAAGAAGATACTGAATGAAAGAATAGCAAGATTGTCTAGTGGGATTGCAATTCTTCAGGTAATGATGATATATGCAAAAGATAACATGTCTCTAAAAGTGGCAAACCAGACCAATATAAGATCACAAAACTGTCATGAGTTACTGTATGCTCTCAGGTACAAAGTCTTTTCTAAACAACAAATGACAGGTTGGTGCACCAACAGAGGTTGAATTGAAGAGCAAGATGCTGAGAATTGAAGATGCTTTGAATGCGACCAAGGTAGTTCTAAGATCCTTGATTTCCTGCTGGTAGACAAATTCCCATTCATCTAAAATTGCACATTTATATTGCAGGCAGCTATTGAAGAAGGTGTTGTTGTTGGAGGTGGCTGTAGCCTGTTGAGGCTATCCTTGAAGGTAGATGGTGTCAAAGATTCTTTGGATAATGAAGAGCAGAAGGTATCACATGTTGTTCATTATCTTCTAGTAGAACTACCATAAGTGTATCTTACACTGTGATATATCATGGTCTTAGTGAAGCAGATCTGGCATTCAGTTAACACATAGCTCAAAATTCCATTTGGCTATCTTCTCCCTTTTTAACCTTTTCTTCTATCTCAGTGTGGAATAGATGTCTCAACTGGGTTTGCAATAGAGCAAAGACTGTACTAGTCCTGTAAGCATCATCTGCAGTTTTTCCTTTCACTCCCTTATGGAGGCCTGTCTCCACAGATCAACTGAATTAAAGAATAAATGGGCATTGGAATTGTTGTAGGATGAAAGTGTTGCAGACCTTTGGTGTGAAATTTTCCCATATAAGCATCCCTACATCTGCATAAAGAAACTGTAAGAACTGCCAAAATGTCACAGAGAATTAATCTCTCCTTTTTAGATTTTGTTTCTTTTTATGCCTGGCAAATGATTGCTTTATCGAACAATTTTATGTACTGTGTCCTGCCTTTTGGCATCTGTACTGTGCACCAATGAGAATAATGAGGGGTGTGTGTGTTTGGGGGGGGGGGCACTAGTGGGGCCCACTGGAGGGGGACTCATGCTCCACTTTCTTGATCCAACCTTAGGGAACCTGTCCTTGTTTAGGCTGTGATGAGGGACAACTAATGGAGCCTAAGAAAACTACGAAGTATGCAATGAGATCAGCAAATAGCACTGTAGGACAGCAAATTGCCCCTCGAGATGAGGAAACGTGGGATTGTCGGTACTTGAGGAACTACCACAACAACTCTAGGGTAACAAGGACCATAGGCAAGGGTCACATGAAGTCTCTGGAATGGGTTCACACTCACAATCCGGCAGCAATGAGATTTTCTGGTTAGTGATACTACCGTACAATCGGCGGCAGAAAATAAGCAAATACAGAATAAGCAAGTGCCAAGAAGGGAAACGAGCACGAACCTCCATGCTGGTGCAAGGAGACAATCGCCTGGCACTTGCATCCTAAAGAAATGGGAAAGAAAAGGGGAAAGTACAGAGGAAGTGCCTACCCCTCGCAGGGGGATAACGTGCAACTGGGGAGGGGAAAGGGGACGATGGCAGTTGACAGGCCTGCAGATGTCGCAGCGAAGTTGGTGGTGCCGTCCACGTGCGACGAGCATAGCCAGCGATGTGGATGGGTCACCGATGATGGATGGATAGCACTTGGGTAGCAGGCATGGTTGGCAGTACCGGCCGATACCGGTACGTACCGGTATCGGTCGGCACTGGTACCATGCATATAAAGAGTATCTGCCGATATCGGCCGATACCAGGCCGGTAACGGCCGGTACGTACTGGTACCGGTATCCACCGATACCGGTACCGGTACTGCCATCCATGCCAGTAGGGGACGTCGCACCGGCGGCAAGGATGACGGCCGGCAGCTGGTCAGTGGAGGGGCAGCATGCTGGTGCATGAGGCTGCACTTAGATGACTGGCCCATTCTACTAAAGACCTCGGAGTGAATGAGAGGCAAGTCAATCTTACTAAAGAAGATTTCAATTAGATTGCCACAAGAACATGGACATAGGTCTCTTGAGAGGTGTTACTTATGGCCATGCTCATTTGAAAGATGAAGAACTGATAGGTTTCTTGAACAATGGTGAGGTGTTTCTGCCTAGGAGGGTGTAAGAAGGACCATGATAGGTTTTTACCTTCACCTTTACGTAGGGCAAGATAGTGGGCTAGTGCTTGTGTAGGAATTACGTCCCAACAGTCTCCATAGCTGATGTAGATAACTTTGACTCTTGTCTGCATGGAATGCAAAATCGGCCGATCCCGATTTGGGATTGGCTATGGCTGATCCGATTATGGGGGCGAAGTCACTGTTCCCCCATACTTTCAATGGGATCACCCCGGATAGGCCGATTCTGGCCGATCCGGTGTAAGTGTTTTTTTTTTTTTTTTTTTTTTTTAAAGCAAAGGATCGGCTTGTATCGGTGTAGATCTGTCAATCTTTAGCATTGAAAAAAATTATAAATGTTGATTACACAAAATCCTCAAATTTAACCTTAATTAGGGTTTAAAATTTAGGACTTCTGTATAATTTGTGTAATTAATGTTCAATTGAGTATGTCAAATACTTAATTTAGTTGATTAGAGTCCGATTGCACATAATTGTGCATTAATTGGATGTGATTACACAAAATCTCTAAATTTAACCTTGATTAGGGTTTAAATTTTGTGGCTTTTATATAATTTGTGTAATTAATGTTCAATTGAGTTTGCCAAACACTCAATTGAGTTAATTAGAGTTCGGTTGCATATAATTGTGCATTAGTTGGATGTGATTACACAAAATCTCCAAATTTAACCTTAATTAGTGTTTAAAATTTGAGACTTTTGTATAATTTGTGTAATTAATGTTCAATTGAGTATGAAAAATACTCAATTGAGTTTATTAGAGTCCAGTTACACATAAATATGCATTAATCGGATGTGATTACACAATATCTCCAAATTTAACCTTAATTAGGGTTTAAAATTTGGGGCTTTTGTGTAATTTGTGTAATTAATGTTCAATTGAGTATGCCAGATGATGAAGGATCACAAATGTGATCTTTGTAAGGTATTTTTCATAAATTTCATGTTAAAAATTTCATAACTTATCTTCTTTAGTTAGTGTATAACATTAACTATTAGCGAGTTAATCATCTTTAATGTTCTTTTTTGATGGATGTGCATGATTTGTGTTCATTTTTTATTGCGAATTCATTGAATAACATGTGCATATTTATAAAATTTCTGTTTTTTTTTCCTTCTGATTTTTCTGTTTTCTGTTTTTATTTTTTCTCCATTTTAAATAATTTTTAATCGGCCAATTGAGGATCGGCCTGATTCCTGAGGATCAGCCGATCCGATCTAGATTGGATCAGGATTGCCGGGTCCCAATCCGGGTACCTGACCCAATCCGGAATTCCATGCTTGTCCCTGAAGGAGGTGAAGGGGGCCATCTTTGAGCCTACAAGGGAAGCTGGGTCCAGATGGCTTCTCCATGATGTTGTTCCAACACTTATGGGAGATTATGAAGGATGACCTCCTTGCTATTATTCATAATTTCTTAGAGGGTATAGCTCACCTCAAGTGTTGAACAAATTTTTCTTTGCTTTTATCCTGAAGAAGGAAGATGTAGAGAGCTTGTAAGGCTTCAAATCCATTAGCTTTTTGAATAAGCATACAAGATCATCACAAAAACACTGGCTTCTAGACTGAAAGCTAGCATGGAGAATTTATATAGCTGTAATCAGAGAACTTTTAATAAACACTTATAATCTCATGAGAATACTAGCAAACGAGGGAACCTGTGACCAAGCTTGACTTTGAGAAGGCAAATGGTGAGGCCATATGTTATTGCTTCTTTGAGGTTTCAACTTTCAAGACAGATTGCTTCATTGAGACTGCATTAGGATATATTACTTATGCCCGATTTTTGTTCTAGTTAATGGACTACCTACTGAATACTTCCATTGTGGGAGATGCTTGAGACAATGGGATCCTATCTTCCCTCTTCCATTTGTTCTAGTCATATGAGTGTGTTTGCGTCGAGGATTTTACCTAACCCTCAGTCGGGACCTGACCTAGACATATCTCTCCTCCTATGTCGGATTATTCGGAAATCCATTTTTTTCCTTGTTTATCTAGAGGAATTAGGGCCGGCTTTATGTTTTTTTATCGAATTATGAGAGCTTGGGATTAGCCCTCAGGGAATCCGGGACTTCGAATCAAGCGAAGATTCGAGTATATGACCTCTCTCCACTGACCTCGGTCAGTGTTAATTACGCTGAGCGACTGCTCGGCAACCCTTGATTAACCATCCGTATGATGCCCTTAATCATGCAAAAGCTACTAACATAGGAAGCGCATGCATATGCAGATGAAGGTATATTTTAGGTTGACTCCTTAACCTCACCCCGGTTCGAGGACAATTTTTTATGTGATTTGGGATTGACTCCTGGTTATTAGGATTGGCTCCAAGTTTGGAGGATTAATTCCAAATTATACAGATTGATTCCCAATTTTTAGCCCTGCAAGGACTTTTTTGTAATTTTACACCTTGAGGGGTTTTTATGTAATTATGGGCGCCTTATGAAAGCATAACAATTTGTAAGTATATGTGGGGTGGATTTTAAAAGGTTCCACACTTTATGGGGGTTATAAAATCAATTTTAAAGGTGTGAGGGTTTTTTTGTAATTTTCCCTTGAACTGGGTTATTAAGTTTTAAGATTTGATATTGAGGCTATAATCTGATTTTTTTTAAGTTTTTTTAGGGTTATATATATGCAAATATTATGCATAGGGGTTTTTTAGTAATTTTTTATTTTTATGTATTATGTTCCTCATGAATGGCTTATGTTCTTTCAGATTTTTTCTGATTTCTTACTGTTTTTACTGATTTTATTCATTTTTATGATTTATCTGATTAATTTAATTAATTAATTAATTAATTATTCATATGAGGTTATCTAAATTTATTATAATTTTCCACAGATTTTTACCATTTTCTTATGGGTTTTCCTGATTTTTACTGGTTTTTTTTCCTGATTTTTAATTGATTTTTCGGATTTTTGCTAATTAATTAATTATTAATTATAAATTATCTTTTGGGTTTGGTTATAATTTTTTATGCAGTTTTCTGAACTCATATTTTATTTGTTTAGGGGGTGAGGCTAAGAGTTAGGTTGAAGGTGCACTCAAGTTTCATTTAGCTTTAGAAAACTATATACATATACGTATTTTTATTGAAATGTGATAATTATAAAATTTAAATGATACACACATGGGCACAGAATTTCTGATATTATTTCAGCAGCATTTCGCCTTATAATAAGACTGATTTACAAAGAAAATTCGGCAGAGCTTCCCCTTAGGATAGAACCTTAGGAGAAAGCTCTCCGGGGCGAAAGAACTCCCAAATTCGCAGCAAATCCGGATTAAAAAAACCGAATTTGGTCTTCAACTGGCAGCACTCTCCCTCCCAATTTCACCACAACCTCCCCCTATATGTGGGCAGCTTGTATGCTTATAGGGTGCACTTGTGGTGTGCCTTGTATATCCCCCCTTGCATTGGAGTCTTGGGGTCCTATTTATAGGCCCCAAATTGGGCCCGGTGGGGGGGTGCCACCGGATGGGCATACGGTGGGGGGGTGCCACCGGATTCACTCTCTCTCCTTCATTTTTTTTTTTATTCAAATGAGTGAGAGAAAGGAGTGAGAGAGAGCATTGAGGGGAGAGAGAGGGGGGGGCCCGGTGGTCACCCCCACCGGTCCCAACCGGTGGGGGGATGGCCACCGGTTGGTCCCCCCACCGGTTGGGAACCGGTGGGGGGTCTCCCCCACCGGTTTGGGAAATCGGTGGGGGGGTCTCCCCCTCCCCACTCTCCTTTTCTTTTTCCTCTTCCAAGGCCCATCAATGGGGTTTTCAGATTTACTTTTTTTTGGGGTTTGGGTTTTAGGCCAATGTGAAAGGGGTTTACCCCCATTAACTTCATGCCTTGGCCCCATGTGAAAGGGGTTTGGGATGGGGTTAAGAGGGTTTCCACATGGGATTCTTAACCCATGTGAATGGGGTTAAGATCCCTCATTTAAATCCCCTCTCTTTAATTAACTTCCCCCCCCCCCCCCCTTCATTTTGAATTTTTAAAGGAGAAAAGAGGGAGGGAAAGCCTCCTCTCCCCCCCACCGGTTTCCCTCTTGGAACCGGTGGGGGGTTGCCAACCGGTGGGGGCTCCCCCCACCGGTTCCCTCTCTCTCTCCTTCCCCTTCTTAGCCTATTTAAATAAGGGGGATGGGAGAGAGGGGTCCACTTCCCCTTTAGGAAATATCCTCTTTCCCTTTCAGATTTTTTTTCTCCTCCTGGCCTGCAGATTTGGTCCCCCTTGAGGACTGATTTCTTGGCCCATTTGAGCTCTTCATTGGGCTTTTTTATTGGGCCACCCATTGGACCCGCCTCCCTTGCTATTGGGCCCTCATTTGAGACTATTTTAGGCAGGTCTGGAGGTCATTTCGGCCCCATTTCGGGACTGGTTTTGGCCTACTCCGGGACAGATTTTGGCCTGTTAGGGGTGCCCATTGGGCCTCTTTTTGGGCCTCTCCCTCGGGCCATTTATTGGGCCTAACTTTCCCGACATTGGGCCTCCGTTCCGGGACTGATTTGGATAAGTTCTAAAACTGATTTTTCCTTATTCCGGGACAGATCCCAGCCCACTTTTGGGACTGAACTTGGGCCCATTTGGGGGCTTATTGGGCCTCATCATGACCCCACCCATAGGGCTGCTTATGGGGCCCATCTCCCCCACTATTGGGCCTCCATTTCGGGGCCATTTTGGGGAGTTCCAGGACTGATTTTGCCCCATTTCGGGACAGATTTTAGTCCACTTTGGGACTGATTTTGACCCTTGTTTTGCAGCGTTCGGGGTCCCATTTATCGCTGCATTTGGGGTCTCCCACCGGGTCCCATTATCGGGCATTGCGAAGGCGGTTCGGGAGTTGATTTCGGGAGCCGAAGCAAGCAACTTGGGGCTGCCTCAGGCTCCTAAAAGAAAATCTGATTAAGGCCTTCGTGGCCTAGGTATGTCTTTTACTCCTCTGCCCTCGTAATGCGAGCCCATGGTTTCTTATGGATTTCTAGTATTCACCTACATCGTAGGCGTGCATTTTATTTTGCATGACATGGTCCTTCATGAACATATTGTCATGCTTATGCATGTGTATTATCCTACGGGAATTTCACATCGACGCGAGCATGCGTCATATATGCATACTCATACAATGCAAATCTGTATATGAATTTTTTTTTTTTTTTTTTTGGGTTCAACAGAGTGTTGAGCAGGATGTGGAGTAGATGGACAATACTGGTCTTTTCTTTTCTATGTTTTTAAGTGGATAATACCACACACGGTATTAAATACAAAGAAGGGAATGTACAAGTGCCAAGCCATCAACCCCCCACCAACACCAAGAAGGAGGAGTTACAATGGTCTAAATTACAAAAGGCTAATGTCCACTCCCTTACCCTATCACAAACAAAATTAACAATTCTGTCCAGCACCATTGATTCCCTTCTAAATATTTACCTATTGCTCTCACCCCAAAGAGCACACAAGGGGGCATGAAGGATCAGCCACCACACTATGCGGTCACTGTGCACTTACAGATGGGGTCTGCATGTTACAATATGCCAACAACGTGATTCTTTTTGGCATAGAGGAAGAGCAGTTGTTTGTGCTGAGACAGATGTTAAGCTTCTTGGAAGAGATATAGCTGGAGTGAGGATGATTTTGGTAAGAGTTCAATGATAGTGGTTAACATGGAGTGGCTCATGGTGGATGGGGAAGACAGGATCCTGGGTTGTAGAGTGGGCAAATTTCCTATCACTTATCTTGGCCTTCCCCTCTATAGTTGAGCATGGGTCGCGTATAGAGGCCTTCCCCATAAAGTCAATTGGGCCTTTATCCATGTTGAAGTTATTGGGCCATCCAACTCAAAACCTTAAGGTAATGAGTGGAGTAGGCCCATCTATTAAGTACTTTTAGATTTTGTCCTTTTTTCTGATACAGGACTATTCTAACACGCCCCCTCACGTGTAGGGGTGTTCACTATTTGGTTCAACCCGAAAAACCAAAACAAACCAAACTGAATTTTCGGTTTGGTTCGGTTTAGAAACTAGTTCAGTTTGGTTTGATTTCTCTACCCCTCAAACCGTATAAACCAAACTGAATCGTTTAAACCGAAATTTTAAATATTAATATTAATATTAAATTCTTCTCTTACATGTATTATAATCTGCTGACAATTACGAGGCCTATATCCCCGGAGACGGCCCGACCCACGGCCACTGTGTGGCCCAGTTTGTGAATACCCAGCAGGCTCACGAAAGTGCATTTATGAGGCCCACCTTGGACGTCCCACTAAGTAATTGGCTTGTATTTATAGCACTGTTTGTCTCCTTAGGTTCCCATCATTCGCAATGTGGTACCAAAGAAAAGAAGAAGACAAACGGACCCGTATACATTAACCAGGGCGTGAGGAGGTGTTGGGTGGATGAATGCACCTTATTTTAGTACAAGATCGGATACTTCAAGAAACAGTAGGCTTGGAAATCTTATAAATACATCAAGCTCTTCTCCTGACCATGTTGCTTGGGTGGTGCCATCCCTCCTTGTGGTTTGGACCGAACCGAATCGAGGCAAACTGAATTTTTTCAGTTAGGTTTCTTTCATTGATTCGGTCTGGTTCGGTTTATAATTTTTTTCCCCTAAACCGAACCAAACCGAACCGTGAACACCCCTACTCACGTGCAGGCTGATTTTAGGCTCTGTCACGTGGACCACAAATACAGGGTGCGTGGTCCAGTTTGTAACCATGGGCTCTGATACCATGTTGAAGTTATTGGGCCATCCAACTCAAAACCTTAAGGTAATGAGTGGAGTAGGCACCATCTATTAAGTACTTTTAGATTTTGTCCTTTTTCTGATATAGGACTATTCTAACAATCCACAAGCAATGCTTGATAAGTGAGTTGCTTTAAATATAAAAAAGTTGGACTACAGTGTTAAATGAAATGCTGAGTCCATTTGTAGTTTTCTAGTATTTCACCTAAGAATTTATGTTTCTACAGATTTCTAGGATGGGTCTGAATTTTTTCTCAGCTTCTTATACCCGTTGGTTTGCTATTTGAGAAAATGATTTTGAATAGAGTAGAAATATTATGTTCTCATTGGCTTTCTATGGGTGATTAGAGGAGCTGAGAATATATATATATATTAGTGTATGCAAATTATTCAAAAAGAACTTGGACCTATTTTTTTGGGGTTGGGGAGGGGGTGCAGTTTGGGTAGCCAAACTATGTCTGATATCTGGACAAGAATAATCATCTTTTTTTAGAACCTACCCTTTTCACTATCTCAGTCTTATATGCTTCTGGAGACCATCTAAAATGATATTATGCCTCTATCCTGCAGGTTGGTGCTGACATTCTCAAGAGGGCTCTAAGTTATCCTACAAAGTTGATAGCTAAAAATGCAGGCGTGAATGGCAGTGTTGTTATTCAGAAGGTTCACATTTTACTTCCATGGCAATTTATGTATGTTGTCTGTTTAAAACAAAATGACAATATGGTGGAAAACCTTCTGAAGAGAATGCCAATAGATAGGAAGATCAGTCACTGTTAAAGTTACGTAGTCAGTAAATTTTCTCATCTGTAGTTGGGATAGAACTTGATGCCATGTTCTTTTGTGCTGCCAGATCTTATCTTCTAGTGACGTTGGGTATGGATACAATGCAGCAAAAGACTGTTACGAGGACTTGATGGATGCAGGAATTTTAGATCCATCAAAGGTAGTTTACTGTGTAGAGTAGGTGATAATGATTCTTTATTCTATTTTCCATGAAGGTGATAATATGTGTTTTTGATGTATTACTAGCACTACACCATCAAGAGTTTCCTTTTGTGGATGCTAGTTGAGCTCCAAAGCTGTGTCATTATATTGTATGCTCAGGCATCCTGCTGTAAGCAAATGTCTGAGACCTATTTACTAGAAAAGCCCTATAAAATTTTCTCTTTCTTTCTTTTCTGATTGCGTTTTATGACTTTTATCTTAGAGGAAGAAAATTCACTGTTTTAATCGTGCAAGTGTTTTTCAGAAAATTTCACTTTTCTGGTTTTTGAATAAGAAAATGTGTCAAACAATATAATAGAACACCCTGTCTTTGACATATGTCCTTCTAGGGTTCAATAACCTTGTACGTGCTTTCTCTTAGCTGAATAGTGTACCTGAATATATTCCCATGCATGCGTACGTCATTAACAGTTATTGTGCACTGAGACAACTTTTTAAATGGCTGCAATTTTGCCCTTTTTTCTTGTGCATTTTTTCCAGTCAGATGTCAAACTCAGTGTTTTAGAGTTGCCATTTTCTCTCATGAAATTTTGGCACATTGGAGGTGTAGTCCTCATCTGCTTTACACGTCATCCAGACTTGGCCATTACTGTATGCACTGTTGGCTGACTTAGACCCTCACTCATACTGCGCTGAACAAGGGGCCCAGTTCTCAGAGTTTCTGAATCCTGGTTCTTATGATGTACTCTGCTGGTTCAATCTCCCAGTTCGACAGGATGTCCCTTAACCTGATCCAGATGCTTTTGAATCTCTGCCCTATGATTTGATCCACACACTTTAATTCAAGGTGAAGGGCTTGCTTTGGCTCATACGAATCAGCTCTTCCAAGTGAAATTTCCACAATTTTAATCTATGTATGAGACTAAGTGGATGAATTTTGACCTGAAGGCATAGGCTCTTCTTAACTGTTGATTTCGCTTGTGTGTGTAAATCTTCTGCTTGCATTTCTCAGTGCATTGAAACATCATTACCTCAAAACCCATCTTCATGTGCTCTCTTTCATTTGCTAGAATCTTTTACTAATAAGAGTGGACCATTTTGGTATCAACATTTATGTTCATATAATTTTGAAACCTTTTTTGTCATACGGAATCTTCCATTTTCCCATTTTGCTTTGATGTGTTTTCCAGAGGCCTAGAAATGATGACCTTGTTGTGTTAGTATGGAATAAGCAAAGCTTACCTGTTCCTGACTAGCATATTACCGTTGGTGTATTATGTTTTAATTTCTGGACAACCTTATAAAGCCAATTTCCCACATTTTTTTCTTGGTTGGGGTGAGTAGTTTTGTATGGTAGCAGTATTCTGTCTGATAGCATGCCATTAGACTTTCTGATGAGAGAAAAAAAAACAATTGTGATATATAGGTTAATCTAGGTTTACAAGATGCATTTGCTAATGTGCAAAATCCTGTCTAGCACCAACGTTTTAAACATTGCATACCATTAAATTAGTCTAGTATCAATGATATTTCATTGTTACATTCACATTCCAGTGATACAGAACTGTTAATTCTTATTTTGCATCTCCCTTAATTGCCTAAACAAGTGTTACTTTGTTGATGTTAGCACCATTGTTCTGCTTCACATTGCAATGGTTGAAATTACTATGAGCCCTACTTTCATAACTGAAAGCCATCTCTTCAATGGTCACATGATCTAATAAGTCATAACTTGCTAAACATGTGAATACCGAGTTTAAAAGCAACATGAGCTGTTTATGTTTGAGAAACATCAAGTTTTCTTTTTCAGATCTCCATGCGTGATAACCACAATCATTTTTTTTCCATGAAATTCAAAGCAGGTAGTTAGATGCTGTGTGGAGCATGCTGCTTCCGTTGCAAAAACTTTTCTCACGTCCGATGTGGTCATTGTTGATATGAAGGAATCAGACCCTATTCCCATGAGAAAGCGAATGCCAACATCTGGCCCCATGCCATCTTTTGGTCCAACACCAACTTTCAGTCCTTTTCCATCTCCTAAATCAAGGCCGAAATCCACTCATTTACCAAGCCTTCGCTCAAAGCTTACTCCAGGTGCTCCATTCTTCTTTCTACAGCTACTTGCATGTACACTATGTGCAGATTTTGTGAGAAGAAAATTTCATATGTACAGATGCATGTCCTGACACTGCTGAAGACCTGACTACTTACACTTTCACTCCATCTATATCTTTTGCATTACTTGGAGATGGGGAAGGCTGCGGTATCCTTAATGTTATGTATTTTTTCAGGTGCCATGTTTTAGTCTTCTGGAGCCAATGAAATTGTTGGGTCAGTCCCATGTTGGGTCAGGGTCAAAGGAGGAGTACCACAAGGCAGAGGCGGTCTTGGAGATCAAGGACCTGGTGGACTGGCACCTAGGACCCTGATAATACATATTCATAGTCTATTTGTTGGTTGATGCACTCAGACTATATATTAGCATTCTATTTCAAGCCAGATAGCAGATACCGAACTACAGAGATGATGGAAAGCTGACACAGTAAGTACATCATGAAACCATCGGAAGAGATCAACTGCATCACCCAGCAACCTTGAGAATAAGGCTTGGAGGTCATTCATGCGAAGAGAGATTGTGCAGTAAAGTATGCTGTGATTCAATTGGAGCTTCAATAAGTAGCATCATCAATCCATTTGATGAGATAATCATTGTGCAGCATTTGGTGGGGAATCTTGTCTCCACAATAAAACCTAAGGTACCGGGTGTCCTCTACAGCTGATTCTTATGTGTCGATGAGGAGTCCCAATTTTTATTTTTCTTGTGTGTTATGGTTGGTGTTTTCTTGGTCAAAATGATGTTTACTATGTGTAGAGATTAGAATCGAGGCTAGTGGTATGATTATATCGTTTTCTTCTGATTCGTCTGTTCAGTGTTTACAAAGCAATATTTGGATGATTACTGTGTTCTCTTAAACTTCAGTTGACATGTTACAACTATTTCTATTAGGGGCTATGGCAGGGATAATGAAAACTTCTACATTGGCATTAGGACAATAACCTGAATTTTTTTTTTTATCAACAGACAATAATATGATTTGTACGTGTACAAGATGGTTCCCAATAAACGTGAGAATAGGAATTCTGCCCAATAGGGGTAACCTTCTCAAACTCATGATGAATCATAAATCAAAATCGTGCTAATTAATTCCTTGAAGTGTGGATCCATCTGAGATTGGATGAAGGTCAACAACTCACTCGGTAGGAGGAAGTAACTGTCCTAAAGGAGTAGAGTAGAAAGACGAAAAGATCATCAATCTTGAGATATTTTATCTATTCATGAAATTCTGAATCGCTCTAATTGACATAAGATGTGTTGAATTAGAAGAACAATGTCAAGATAAAAAGAAAGCATTGCACCCAGACAATCTTAACAAAAAGAGTAGAATCACTAAATCAACTGGCTGACCAAGGTATTTGAAAATTTTGCTTGAACAAAGTGGTAAGTCCAACTTATGAAGCAACCAATAAATTTAGAGCTACCATAGCATTAGTAGCAACTACGGGAGGAAAAAGTTTGAAATAGATAACCACAAACTGTAAGATGTGGAGTACGAGCTTTGAATTTTTGGGAATAGTCTTGAGTAAGAGGTCTTACCACACACAAAAGTTGAGAATATGAACATGAACTGAAATAGAAAGAGTTGAAATGTCTAAAAGATAGAAATGATTAGATACAGAGCTTGCCATAGATGCAAAGGTGACTAATCTTAGTGTAGTGGAAGAAAAGCTGATAAAATGCACAAAGATAAAGAAGTAGACCACTCTAATGTGATCAATATGTTAGAAACCCTTTGGTATATGGTATGCACCCAATGAACAACAAAACACTTTGGTATCCATAAATGAGATGTCAAATGAGAAATGGTCAGCAGAAACACATTTAGAATATTAAAGAATGACTAAATTGACACCACGTTAACCTTCTTCTCCACCCATTAATCTTCAAGAAAATAGTTAGTAGCCATGAAATTGGTCAAGTAAAAGCCAAGTTAAAAGACGATGGCATGCAACACTAAGCTTTTGAAATTCCAATAGTTTGAGCCATGGTGGCAAAACCAAAAACTAGTGTGCTGCCACAATTGAAGAACCAAAAGTGTGTAAATGGCCATAATGGGGGTGCTAAATGGGGTGACCGATGAGGACTCCAAATGTGATGGTGTTGCAAGATAATACAATGTTGAAAAGGATGGCAACTGAAAATTAAATGACAAAGGGAGGAGTTTCAAATGCAACAAAGGGAAGGACATCAAATAAAGGAAACATGACATTGGGGAGAAACCTGGCGCTTGTTACGAGAAGAGAACACCCACAATAATGAAAGAAAGAAGCAAAGGCAGTTCAAAGTAACAAAAAATAAGGGAGTATTGTAAAGGAACTCAATGTTTATGCAACATTTGTAAAGAAACTTGATGTCTATGCTAGAATCAATGGCTCTCATACTATATTAAGAGACACAGTAGAGCAAATACTAAAAGCATCTTTACTGAACACTAAGTTAATAGCCTTATGTATGTACAAACATGATGATTACCAATGTAGGTAAAAATAGGACTTCTTTCTCGTACTAAGAAGAGGGCACATGCTATTCTAAGGCAACATTTGTATACACTATGGGCTTCCCTTAGCGAGGGGGTGCATGTCACATTAGTACAGGGGTTAGAGGGGTCTCCTATAGTCCTCATTCCCCATGTGCCATCCGTGCTGGGTGGCTCCAGAGAGAGGGACAATTGATTCCTTTCCCTATTTTATCCTCCCTATCTAATCAAAGATCGGAAAGTATGGACATCAGTCTTGGATAACCCTCAAGTTTGGAAAATTTATTTTTCAACAAAGAATCTTAGTCATTTGATCTTGAAGCTCGGACAACTGACAATGGCTTATCCGACCACACTCATGGTGAGAGATCAAGAACCAGCCATTCCCTTTCTTCCAAGCCCAGCCACGTTTGTGACACCTAGGGATGGGGGATTAGTGGGGCTTAACTCCAACCCTACATTGAGGTGGTTTGAAATTCTTAGCTACTGTACCAAACTGAGTGGAGAGACTTTCTTAATATCTTAATTTATAAGGACTCTCCTAATATTGAAAGGAAGCGTGGATAGTAAATGTGAGAGTGACACTAGTCCATTTCCAAAAGTTTGGCTCCTTGGAGAATCATAAATGTTGATGTGACCATTTTTAATTCATGTGTGCTTCTTATTTTTCTAGCTTTTTCTAAAATCAAAGACTTTGAAATTTAGGCCTAAAATATAAACAAACATAACCGAAGTTCACAACTAGTGTCTATAATCTTAAGCTGAGTAGGACTTTAGTAATCCTAATATGAGGAGCAAGATCTTATGTATATGTACTATATATATGTTCCCTCTCAGACAAATTCAAGGGATTTCTTTCTACCCTTCTTTTATCAGGTCATATATTTCTATTTGATCTAATTCAATATTTGAATTGGAAAGATCTCCTTGTTTCATTTCCCCATGCTCTCTAGAATCTTCAAATCTTACCTCATGATTACATATGTAAAGGAAACCCTAGTCTAAAACATGTAGATATCCTAATTTCCTTGCATTACCCTTTGATAATGTTAGACATATGTTCTACATGTTAAAGTGGCACTGTGTGGCATCCTCCTTCTAGGAATGTCCTCTCAAATCAAATCGCTGTGATGTGAGAAAATATACAAGACAAGAATGTCAAATCATCCACAAATCTAAAAGCATAACCATACCAAATCTATTGACAAACCACAATTAATTTACATCCTTACAACTGTACAACTCTAGCTTAAAAGTTACATAACATATTGAGATTAACGAGAACTAAACATACTTTCTGCACAATAGAAAATTATATAAAAGCTCTCGAGTCTATTACTACCCTTCACTAGAGTCTCCTAAAAAGTTAATATTAGGTGTGTGAGTTCTAAAAGTCAGCAGGCATCCAAACCAATAATATGCCTACCATATAATGAATTGACAAAATTTCATGATAATTCTAACTAAACAATTTTCCTTTAAGTTCTATACATATTATATAAGTTAAGGAAAGATATTTATAAGCAAAGTAAACACATTTTCAAATCATAATTATGATGGATTATCAAATAATTCGAACTTATCAAAAACTTGCACTTGAGTAAGCAAAATATATTCATAAGGTTCCAACAAATTAGATCATATAGGGCAGATCATATTTACATGTACTTATGTAGATTCCTATATTTAGGATAGCTACAATTTGTAGGATAAACTATTTCATAGACAGATTTTTATTTTATACTTCGCACATGTATCCAAACCACAACATAAGAAGCAATACATAAACTTTGGCACCTAGACGATAAGTGCTTTGGTCTTGATACAACCGCCTGAGATCGGAGATCTTTACCCTATTGTTCACCAAACTGAAGTTCAGTTTTATGATTTTTTACATCTATTGCCCTTGGACATCATATGACTACCCGCATTGGATATTCACTGTGGAGTCGTCCGTAAATCTCCTTAAGAAGGCATTGTCCATGCACATTTATGTAGTTTAAAGTTCAAAATAGATAGATAATTATCAAATTTTCAGATTAAACAAAAGGCTGTACATAGTTCAAAACAAATTCTTATAAATAGATTTTTGTTTGAATAATTTAGAATTGATAAATAGATAATTACCAGCAAATCAAATCTTAAATAAAATCTTAAGCATGATTAGTTTAGTGCTAAATCTAACTAAAACACTTTTTAAACATTAAAATAAAGTTAAAACTATATAAATAATAAATAACATGAGATCGGTTTATCATACACTTGCCTTTATATGAAGAATCCTATTAAACTCTATGAATTTCTGATTTTTCTAGAATTATTTCAGCACCACATACTCTTCTTCTTCTTCTTCTTCTATTTCTCTTAGAATGAGCTATTTGCTCATCTAAACCCAATTTAAACCCAAATATAGAACTATCTAGGCCGTTTCCACCTCCTCAAACCACGTACCACCAGTCTAAGTGTTCCCCCCATGTGTTGTTAATGCAGTGGCAGTCATATATCAATTAATTGACCTGACCATCAATTAACTGAATTGATTATTTGATAACTTAACTTCAACAATATGACTATGATTTTAACTAATCGATTAGTTGATAACTTAATTTCAACTATGTGACTTCGATTAATTGATAACTTAACTTCAGCTATGTCACTTCCATGAATTGAATCAGTTAATTAATAACTTAACTTCAGCTATATGACTTCAATTGATCGATTATTTGATAACTTTGACTCTATGACTTTGATTAATTGATAACTTCACTTTAACTATGTGACTTTACCTAACTGAATTGATTAATTGTTTTTTATATCAACTAACTTATCAATTAATTGCCATCTCTATCAATTAATGAATTCCTAGTGACTAAATCTCTATTTATCAACTAACTAAGCCCCTTTCAACCTACTTAATCAATTGTTTGATACTCAGTTAATTCTCTGAGCTGCTTCTCCTGAGATCTACTACATTCTAACTGACATAACTACACTCTAACTAACTATAAACACATATTATTAAACTATTAATGTTTAAGAGGACTTTCTAAGGTTTTAGGGTGTTATAACTATAATCTATACAAAGTACAAAGTTTAAGTAAATTATACTACTGCCGTATCCAATGAGTATGACAAAAAGGTAAAATAAAAAATTTAGCATTATAGCATTCCTCATTTTGTGGAATGCTATATTACAACATTTTTCCCTTGCTAATGATATGGAGAGTTATTTGTTGTCACTATGCAAAGTGTTTCACCAATATATGACATTTTAGGGGTTATATAAAAAATTCCCTTAGATTCATCTAACTTGGATGACACATTAATTCAAGTAGGGAGAGTGCATATTAAACCTGGAGTGAGCAAGAATGGTATTAAGAACTGCTCATGACATGTAACTATGGAATAAATCTTCAATACCATTAATACAATCGAATGCTGAATGGCCTCTTATCAACCTATACGATAGGGACACCTTTAAGTAGATTCGTGATGAGTTAAAGGATGTTATAAGAGAAGTGTAGAGTACGATTTGGCTGTTAGCCACTTTCCTTTCCTTTTTTTTTGGTTGGTACCAGGCTAGAAATTCACTCATGTTTAGCCATTATTGCCTATTTTGTTAAAAATAATTGCTCCATTGTTTAGGTAGTCTAAGATGGATGTTTATTGAAGAGGGCTAAAATGGCGCAGGCCAACTAAGGCTTATGAAGTACGGGTCCAATAGGCCCATCTAACTCATGCAATCCAACACATGGCATTGTACCGCATATAAGCCCACTCATCAGACACCCATGGCTCATTGACTTGATTAACTACAAGGTGAAGGATGGAGTCGGCGTTGAAGTGGGCAACATTGTCTATTAAACAAGGCTCTTGATGACTTCCTAAGATCTCTAGAGACCAAGTTAAATGCTCGACCTTATATGGTTAGGACATGCTTGATCGATCAAGACATGCTGAAGGCCACATGCTAAGGTGCACCCTCAAAGATGGTGGAACGTGGATCATGACCCTCATCCTAAATGTGGGCCACAACTCTCAACATGCCATTGATTGCACTTAAGCCACTGGTGGAATAACATTAGCCCATGTATTTTTGAGTACTCTTACATGTCCCAGGCCACTGCCTACTAATGTAGGAATGTGGCCCATGACTAGAAACCATTCAAAATGACCACAAAGGAATGTACAAGGAAAAAGAGGGAAAAAGGTATGTAACCTACACTAGAGGACTAAGAAAAAGGTATGTAAACCACACTAGAGGACAAAGCACTCTTAAGCTCCTAAAAGACAATTCCCCTTTTTCCTGACGATCCTTAAGTTTAGTATAGGATTTTCCTCGTTTGGATAAGTCAAGTGGTTCCCTAATCATCATCTTTATTGGTGTGAGGCAATTAGATGATCGAGATCATTTGTCCAGTTTTCAGTCCTTGCACTAATTGGAACCATTTGAAGCAAATGAAAACAATGCAAATAGAAATCCAACCAACAATTGACATCTTGGTGAGAGATCTTGCTATCATTCGGAATCCATCCAATGGAAATATGCTCTAAGGTAGGCTGCAGTCCCTATCCTTCCAATGGAGGATCCCATTGTCTTGGTGAATGCATGATTGGATGCTTTATTCGATTTGGTACACCGGTTCGAAGACCGCATTGATGTTCATCCTCCAATTCCATCAAAAGAAGCCATTTGAGCCTGGTCAATCTCAGTGACATGCTAACTGCAAGAAGGTGATGATAGCCTGTTGTGTCACCAAGGGTGGTAATGTTGAGAAGAAGTGGCTTGTTGACCACGCTGTCTACAAGGATAACAAGAAGGCCCACGGAGAGTGTGGTGATCAACACCTTTGAGTGGTACACACTATTCCCTAGTCCCACTTCTTAAATCCCCATGGAGATCTTGGATAAGGAGCATGTTAGCTGCCCGACCAATATTAAAGGATATGAAGAAGAGGGACCAATCGAAGCCCTGTCGCTTACATTGGAACTACGAGCCTAAGGAGCATGCATCCTAGGCAACTAGATGATTCCCTTAAGTACATCAATGACCAACTTGATGTCATTGAATTAATGTCCCATAGGGAGGTTAGCATTTAGAGGAGACAACCACAAATAACAGAAGGCATATGCTTGAGGAGATAGCTAGGTCGAGCACATAAAGCTGTTGGATTTTCTCGGGTTTCTCCGGATCGCTCACGCAGCGAAAAATAAAATAAAACAGCAATCCGTTTTCCCATTTCGAAAAACTAAAATCGATTATCGGATAATCGAAGTTCTCACCTTATGCGGATTCGAATCCGCAACCGTTCGGTTCCGTCGGTGCGACACCGCAAGCCGCACAAGTGCCAGGCCTCTAGCGAAGTCCATGCGATCCTCCTCGCGACGGATATCCTTACGTTCCTCGTTCTTCGCAGCCCACAAATCCTCCGCCGGTCGCCGCAACGATCGCCGCAACACGCGGACGATTTCCCGTCGAACGAGATTCAGAGAAGCAGCAGAGCAGATCTGGATCTGTCTGGACGCCAGAGAGAGAGAGAGAAATAGAGGAGGGGCGGCTAGGGTTAGCAGCAGCTTGGCCTGCTCAGCCCGTTCGCTATGTTTTATACTAACTGCGCGGTTTTTCATAAAAACCCCCGGTTTGTATAAAACTCACTTATTTATCCATCGCCTTGAGAATCATTTGCGTGTGACCCTCTAGGCCCAAGTACCAGTCCAGTTAATGGCCCAACAAGTCCAGTGACTCCTTACTAGCTTTATTAATTAATTAATCAATCGAATTGATGTCGCACATCGAATTCGACCGGGCCTCCGATCACGTTGGGTGCCAAGCAACACCGCGTGAACCCAGAAGGTATTGGGGTTAAGTAACCCACTCTTGGAACCTTTCCGCCGACAGTTACCGCGTGGATATAATCCTTCATTCGTACAATGCTCTCTAGTCAACTCAGGGTATGGCGAGCTGTCAAACCCTAACCGGTCGACTCACTTGGATTGGATGCCGCTGATGAATATCGGAAAACTCCTTTCCCGATATTATCGTCCGCCCTGGTCAGGGACTTCTGCGCATCCTTCTTAGAGCATTCTCTCTCTAAGTACCGAGAGCGAATGATTCCTTATTGACACACAATTCCCTTCGACGGTATTCCGCTGTACCCAATCCTTGGCGTATTAGAATCCCGTGGCTAGAGATTCGTAAACTAAGGTCAAAGCACAGAACTCCACCGACAAGGTGTCCTTGGTGTCTCAGGTCCGAGGATCATCTACGCAACTGCGACAATAGAATCAAGCTGGTTGACAGTAAGGTACAATACCATCCAGCGATTCAGTCGGATTAGTTCAGTGAACTCATTCTCCAATGAGCACCTACAGATTCGCCTTAGTGTCTCCACACAAGTGACTTATGAGACCAGTCACCCTCATCATATGAGCAGGAGTAATCTGTACTAGTCTAACCGGATATCCGATGTCCTTCTCGGATATCCTCCGACTAGGAACGATTAAGAATATGTGTGTTTAAGTGATCAGTCTCATTAGTATGATCTCATCATAATCTGATCACTATAGCATATATCCACAGACTTCATTATGAAACGATAATTAATGCGATTTACACATAATGAATATTATGTCATTATATTAATAAATGAATGAGATTTACATAGTCAGATTGGCTTGTAGGCCACCTAAACTAACAATCTCCCACTTGGAGTAAAGCCAATCACCTTTATACAATAAGCCTATAGACTCTAGATGACGCTCAAACACAATTTGAGCCAACGGCTTTGTCAGTGGATTTACTACATTGTCGACGGATGGAACTCTTTCCACTACTACATCTCTTCTGGATATGATCTCTCTGATAAGATGAAAGCGCCTCAGAATATGCTTTGATTTCTGATGAGACCGTGGCTCTTTCGCTTGCGCAATCGCTCCATTGTTGTCGCACAACAGTGGAACAGGCTCAGAGATGCTGGGAACTACGCCGAGGTCGGTGATGAATTTCTTCAACCACACTGCTTCCTTGGCGGCTTCAGCTGCAGCGATGTACTCAGCTTCAGTCGTCGAATCTGCAGTGGTTACTTGCTTGGAACTCTTCTAGCACACTGCACCTCCGTTCAAAGTAAACACGAATCTAGATGTAGACTTGCTATCATCTGGATCCGACTGAAAACTCGAGTCAGTAAAGCCTCGCAGTTTCAAGTCACCTCCTCCATAGACAAGAAACATATCCTTAGTTCTTCTCAAGTACTTAAGGATACATTTCACTGCCTTCCAGTTCTCTTCGCTTGGATCAACCTGAAATCTGCTCGTAACACTTAGAGCAAATGCAACATCAGGCCGTGTACATAGCATGGCATACATGATAGATCCTATGGCAGAGGCATAGGGTATTCTATCCATGAATGTCCTCTTATCAGGAGTCTTAGGAGACTGCTCCTTTGAGAGACTAATTCCATGTCTCATCGGTATGAGACCTCTCTTGGAATTTTCCATGCCAAACCTTTTGACTATGGTATCTATGTACAAGGATTGGGTCATTCCAAGCATCCTCTTTTATCTATCTCTATAGATCCGTATTCCCAATACGTAGGATGCTTCTCCCAAATCTTTCATGGAGAAATTTTTCGACAGCCAGATCTTTACTGATGACATCATAGCTACATCATTCCCAATGAGTAGTATGTCATCTACGTAAAGAACTAGAAAAGTGACTGTACTCTCACTGGTATTCTTGTACACACAAGGCTCATCTTCATTCTTAATGAAGTTATAAGACTTGACAGCCTCGTCAAATCTTATGTTCCAGCTTCGGGAAGCCTGCTTTAACCCATAAATGGACCTCTGAAGCTTGCACACTTTATCTGGAGATTCTTTGGATGTAAAACCTTCTGGTTGTATCATATACACCTCTTCCTCAAGATTACCATTGAGGAAGGCAGTCTTTACATCCATCTGCCAGATTTCATAATCAAAATGTGCAGCAATGGCGAGCAGAACTCTGATCGACTTTATCATGGCAACTGGTGAGAAAGTCTCGTCATAGTCAATTCCTTGCCTTTGACGATATCCCTTTGCCACCAACCTTGCCTTATAAGTGTCGATCCGTCCATCAGCACCGATCTTTCTCTTAAAGATCCACTTGCAACCGATGGGTACAATACCCTCGGGCAAGTCCTCCAAGTTCCAAACTTGGTTGGTGTACATGGACTGGATTTCTGAGTTCATAGCTTCTCGCCATTTTCCGGCTTCTGGGCCTTCTATGGCCTCCTGGTAGGTTTTAGGATTATCATCCTTATTATATTCTACCTTAGACTCACCTTCAGCAATATGTTCCACATATTGTTCGGGCAGTCTAGGTACTCTACCAGATCTACGAGGCTCATCTGTGTGTACCTGAACAGATTCAGGAACTGATATCTCATCTGATGATAATGCAGCTGTTTGGGGATCTGGAACCTCTTCCAGTACTATTTTACTCCCACTGTCCTCATGGAGAAGGTATTCCTCTTCCAAGAAGACAACTTTCCTGGCGACAAACACCTTTTGTTCACCAGGATGGAAAAAATAGTATCCAAAAGTTTTCATTGGATATCCTACAAACCTGCATTTATCAGTTCGTGATTCCAGCTTGTCTGGATCATGCCTCTTTACATGAGCAGGACAACCTCAGACTTTAACATGTTTAAATTCTGGTTTCCTGTCTTTCCATATCTCATATGGAGTAGAGGCCACAGACTTGCTGGGTACTCTGTTCAGTAGGTATGCTGCTGACTCTAGAGCATACACCCAGAGGAACACTGGTAATCCCGAAAAGCTCATCATGGATCGCACCATGTCCAACAAGGTGTGATTCCTCCTTTCTGATACACCATTCATCTGTGGTGTATATGGATGGGTCAGCTGAGAAAGGATACCATTATCCTTTAAGAATTGTGTGAAATTAGTACTCAAGTATTCTCCTCCTCGATCTGATCGAAGAGCTTTAATACTCTTTCTTAACTGCTTCTCTACCTCATTCTTGAACTCCTTGAACTTCTCAAATGCTTCTGACTTGTACTTCATTAAGTACATATAGCCGAATCTTGAGAAGTCATCGGTGAACGTGATGAAGTATGAAAAGTCACCTTTGGCTTGGGTGGACATGGGACCACATACATCTGAATGTATTAGTTCCAGAATGTCCTTGGCACGTTCTCCATGTCCAGTAAATAGAGATTTTGCCATCTTTCCCATAAGGCATGATTCACATGTTGCAAACGATTCATAATCAAATACTGTTAAATAACCATGCTTATGCAACTTTTGCAATCTACTTTCGCCAATGTGCCCAAGTCTACAATGCCACATGTAGGCTTGGTTCACACAATTCTTGCTCTTCTTAAGAGCATTATCAATATGAAGATTGTAATAAGAAACATCTAAGAGATATAGACCGTTGACTAAAGATGCCGTAGCTATTGATTTATTACCATAATAAATCGAACAACTTCTATTTTCAATGGTCAACCTATATCCTATCTTGTCCAAACAAGATATTGATATGATGTTCTTTATTATGCTAGGAACATAATAACAATCCTCCAAAAGTAAGGCGTCTCCTGATGGAAGCCTGAGGTTTGCTGTCCCAACAGCAATCGCCGCAACTTTTGGGCCGTTTCCTAGCCTCAATTCCACCTCATCTTGTCTCAACTTGCGCTTACTTATCAGCATATGCACATCATAGCAGATATGAGAAGCACATCCGGTATCTAATACCCAAGATGTGGAATCTCTAACTGACAAGTTGATATCTATCATATAGATATCTGAAGCTTCACATAGCTTCACTCTTCTATGAGCTTTATCGTTAAGGAACTCCTTGCAGTTTCTCTTCCAGTGACCATACTGCTTATAGTAGAAGCAGTCACTCTTCACTACTCTTTTGCCTTTGTCCTTCGATCTTTTATCGTTAGCTGTCACCTCTGCTTCATGGGCATCCAATGCCGATTCAGTAGGAGGTTCAGTGATCGTTCCGAATTGTGCGTCGTTAAACACTCATAAGAACGTTCAATCTAAATTTATTCGGCTCATTTAAATTCAATTTTGAAAATTAATAATGGTGAGCCCGAGTCGATCCACAGGGAGTTAAATTTTTAACTTTGAAAACTTTGGAATTTAGTTAGTCTAAAAAGTTTAGAATTTGAGTGAACTAATTACTTATTTAAACTAGAATTCAATTAACTAATGTTACCTAAAAATATAATTACGTAAATTAAACAAATCTTTTTTTTGTTTTTCAGAAATTAAACACAAACACATATAGAAAACAAGCACAACTAAAAAAAAATATAACAAAAACACCGTAATTTAACTATGTGTAAATTATTAATTATCTAAAAATCACGAAACAAATTACAACATTTATGGTTAAATATCATTAACCTAAATAACTAAACATCAAATAACAACTAACTAATCCTAATTAAATAAACTAATACTATACTAATGGAAATAGGAAAGCAAAGTAGTGGTCTTTGCTGGGTCTTTGAAGGGTTGCTGGTGCAGTAGCCCGCTGGTGAGAAAGTGGTGCAGTGGACTGCTGGAGAGGAGCAGGTATACGCTAGCTTCTGCTGGTGGCTGAGGGATGCTGGAGCTGCTGACTGGTGCGTGGAGAAGCTTGCTGGCGCGTGGAGAAGCTTGCTGGCTTGCCGGCAGGCACGTGGAGAAGGGCTTCACCAAGCGTGCATGGGCAGTGCATGGAGCTGGAGGATGCTAGAGGCCAGCGGGTTCAGGTGCAGCATGGAGGTGCATGGCCGGTGCGAGCTGGTGCATGGCCGGAGTCGGCTGCTGGAGAGAGGTTGCGGGAGAGGAGGAGAAGGACTCGGCTGCTGGAGAGAGGTTGCGGGAGAGGAGGAGAAGGACTCGGCTGCTGGAGTTTTAGAGGGGGAAGAGAAGACTGCGGGAAAGAGAATTGCTGAAGAAGGAGGAGTACGCTGCGGGAAACTCTAATATAGAGAGGAAGAGAGGCGTGGGAAAGGAAACTGGAGAAGGAGAAGGAAATCGAGGGTTTGGGAAACTGGAGAGAAGGAAGGAAATAGAAGGGAAGGAAGGTGTTTTTTTAAAAAAAAGAAAGTGGACTTTAGGAAGGCGGCTGGCCCTTCTTGGGTCCTTCTTGGCCATGGAATTAGGACAACACTAGGGCCTCAAATGATGTTTTTACCCCTGCTTTAATCTTTTGGACAAAATGAAGTCGAATTTATCGAAATTCGAACACTAGACCTCCCCCAAATTTTCGAAAACTCCACCAGCTGCACTGCATCATCGGCATGTCCTGTTCACATAAAATAAATATAAATTAGCACATTATCATAAAAATATCATTATATTTATTTATTTCGTCTCGGTTTTGTCGAAAAACCGCAAATGCGCTATACTCTATTAATCACATGAAATAACGATGTTTTTAAGTCAGAATTTGATGAAATTGGTACCGTTGGACTTGGTACGCAATTATCTATCATTTCATGCTATTTTACAGATAAAAACGTGAGTATGATGCATATGATTGCCTTTAAATGATCAATTTAGCACTTTATCATTTAGCTCCAGGGACAAAGTCAATATGTTCAGATCTGAAGACATTCTTCAGGTTTCTGAACCAATCCGAGTAGATCAGGTAAGTCAAAAGGACATCAAGTATGCCACGGAGTGGGTTATTCGACGACATAATTCCCTACAGGAGATAAGTAAAATCTATTTAGCATAATGTTCAAATATTAAAATTTAAAACAAGACATGGTCTTTTGTTCAAGTTTAACTTCCACTAATTTTCGACGGACTGTATAACCCCCAGTTATACAGAACGGGAGACGTCGACAGTCTCCTAGTGGGGATCAGAATCTCAATGACTTGCACTACAGCCTTGTGGATAGCACAACAAACTGTAATACAATCAAAGAGCACCCAACTCATGGGACTTGCAACTCCTTGCAATATCTGATCATGGCTTCGGTCCCCAGAGATTTAATGGCCTTGTGGATAGCACAACAAACCATTAATTCTGGTCTAAGTTAACCATCGTTACGCGACGAACATAGATTTGCATGCAGCCCTTGTAGATAGCACAACAAAGTTACATGGTTCCTCTACCCCAATCTATAGGCATCTGATGCCATAGCCACAATTTCTCCTCCCAATTAAACAGGCCTTGTGGATAGTACAACAAACCTGCCTAAAGTGATTCGAATCCTATGACTATAACGATGGTAGACCACGCGGTAAGTTCTCAACTACTCGCGTTACGGCTTAGAGTTTATCTGAGGGTATTTAGATAACTTTTATTTTGGTCTCTCCTAGGTGATAGTATATAAATATATCGTATATATTTACTAAATACTGTACCTGCTTTGATTCATAATCAAAAATAAAAACAATGCATCACATACATGTCATTAGTGTGGTCATGGATAGCATAGTAGGTTTGACTGGAGCCAACAGTCAAACGCACACACAATCTAACACAACAATTATATTAGATAACCTGCAAATACATAGGCAAGAGATCTCCATCTTTTCGCCTTCCTGGTTGCAGCTGTGGATCGTCCTCGCTCCTTCCTCGGTTGCCTCGATCATATTACATTTAAATTCTAGAATTTACAAGTAAATTGAAGAAGGCCTTATGGTGAGTACAAGAGAGAGAGGGAGGTATAAATACATCAGAGAATGAGAGAGGGAGAGATACGCAGATCTCTATTTATTAACAATTAATAAACATCCATCATTCATCTACGATCCACACAAACACATCATTCATCATATGAACAATTAAATAAGTGCATATCTATGACCACAATGTGTTTTAAACATCCTACACATGATTCAGCGCATCACATGGCTAAAATAAAAGAGTTTTTCAAAATAAATAATTTTGACTTTCAAAAACTGGGATCCAATCAAAAAATTAGTATTTGAATTTTGAAAAATCATTTTATTAACTTAACATGCAATTAAATCTAATTTAAAAGCATCAAAACACACATCACATGTGCACACACTCCAAATTAATAATTTCCAGATTATTCCATACAAATTAGAACACTTCTAATAATCAATCTAACAATTAGATTAATCCATATTAATAATCTAACAATTAGACTATTAATAATTAATTACTAATCCAACTCTTAGATCAGTAAATAAAATTTATAATTAATTTAACACTTAAATTAATAATTAATAACTATTAATAACTAATCTAACAATTAGACTAGTTAGTTAATTAATGCTAATCACTAATTTAACTATTAAACTAATAATTAACATTAATGAATAGTTATCCATTAATCTAACTCTTATATTAGTGGATAAAATTAATTATTAGTTTAACTCTTTAAACTAATAACTAGTTACTCCTTATTAAACCATTATATTAATTAATTAAAATTAATCATCAATTTAACAATTAAACTAACAATTAATTTCAATTAATTAATAACTACTAATTTAACATTTAAATTAGTCTAATAAAATTAGTTATTAATTTAATATTTAAATTAATAATAAATTTGATCAATTAACAACTTCTTGTTAATTAAAATGATTCCATAATCATATTGCCCAAATAAACGAAATTAGATAATAATTTAAAATTTAAAACATTTTTGAATTAAATTAAAATCTAATTTTAATTTTATTAAATGGACTAATAAGGAATAAAGGGCTTCAATTGGGTTTATTTGGGGTTTTAAGAGGGCAAATAAAGGTTTAACCAAAAAACTTATAGGGCTCAGCCCATTAGGGCCGAGTGGGCTCAAGCCCTGTAGGCCATGGGCTCGAGCCAGGCGCGCCCTGGGCTCGTGCCCGGTCCGGCCAGGGGCCCTGCCCGGCCGGACCGGCCTGCTAGGGACACTGCCAAGCCGGCTCGGGCCGGCCCCCCTTTCACAACATGAAACCGTAGATGGGTTGCAGGTGGGTGGGCGGCTGGGCAGCGCCGCCGCCGGCGAGCCCCAGGCGCCGCCGGCCCCGGCCGGCGTTGCCCCCGGCGCCGGTGACGTGCCCGACGCCGGCTGGGCCGCCGGCGGTGGTCAAACAATACCCGGCCAAGCCCCTTCAAAACCCCAAAAAATCTGATTTTCAGGATTTGAAATCCGATTTGGGGTTTGATTTTGTAGCTCTTCAAGACCACCATGGCGCCGGCTATCATGCCCGGTGGGTAGTGGTGACTATCACCAAGAGATCCAGAGATCTAACCCGCCATCCCAACGCTTGGGAGGCATGTACGAAGCCGCTGAAATACCCCGGTTCATCATCTCATGAAGAACTCCGAAAACCCCAAAATTAATTTCGAAAATTGCAGAATATTAATCAAATTAATCGTGTTCATCACATGAACACATATCCAACAATTAATCGAAGTTAAAGTATGGAATAAGTCATGGAAAAATTAATTTAGGAGATCGAAACGGGACGAGAAACAGTAGAACCTGGCTCTGATACCACTGTTGGGTTTTCTCGGGTTTCTCCGGATCGCTCACGCAGCGGAAAATAAAATAAAATAGCGATCCGTTTTCCCGTTTCGAAAAATTAAAATCGATTATCGGATAATCGAAGTTCTCACCTTGTGCGGATTCGAATCCGCAACCGTTCAGTTCCGTCGGTGCGACACCGCAAGCCGCGCAAGTACCCGGCCTCTAGCGAAGTCCATGCAATCCTCCTCGCGATGGATATCCTTACGTTCCTCGTTCTTCGCAGCCCACGAATCCTCCGCCGATCGCCGCAACGATCGCCGCAATACGCGGACGATTTTCCGTCGAACTGGATTTGGAGAAGCGGCAGAGCAGATCTAGATCTGTCTGGACGCTAGAGAGAGAGAGAAACAGAGGAGGGGAGGCTAGGGTTAGCAGCAGCTTGGCCTGCTCAGCCCGTTCGCTATGTTTTATACTAACCGCACGGTTTTTCATAAAAACCCCCGGTTTGTATAAAACCCACTTATTTATCCATCGTCTTGAGAATCATTTGCGTGTGACCCTCTAGGCCCAAGTACCAGTCCAGTTAATGGCCAAACAAGCCCAGTGACTCCTCACTGGCTTTATTAATTAATTAATAACTATTTATTAATTAATTAATCAATCGAATTGATGTCACACATCGAATTCGACCGGGCCTCCGATCACGTTGGGTGCCAAGCAACACCGCGTGAACTCGGAAGGTATTGGGGTTAAGTAACCCACTCTTGGAACCTTTCCGCCGACAGTTACCGCGTAGATATAATCCTTCATTCGTACAATGCTCTAGAGTCAACTCAGAGTATGACGAGCTGTCAAATCCTAACCGGTCGACTCACTTGGATTGGATGCCGCTGATGAATATCGGAAAACTCCTTTCCCGTTATTATCGTCCGCCCTGGCCAGGGACTTCCGCGCATCCTTCCTAGAGCATTCTCTCTCTAAGTACCGAGAGCGAATGATTCCTTATTGACACACAATTCCCTTCGACGGTATTCCGCTGTACCCAATCCTTGGCGTATTAGAATCCCGTGGCTAGAGATTCATAAACTAAGGTCAAAGCACAGAAGTTCACCGACAAGGTGTCCTTGGTGTCTCAGGTCCGAGGATCATCCACGCAACTGCGACAATAAAATCAAGCTGGTTGACAGTGAGGTACAATACCATCCAGCGATTCAGTCAGATCAGTTCAGTGAACTCATTCTCCAATGAGCACCTACAGATTCGCCTTAGTGTCTCCACACAAGTGACTTATGAGACCAGTCACCCTCATCATATGAGCAAGAGTAATCTGTACTAGTCTAACCGGATATCCGATGTCCTTCTCGGATATCCTCTGATTAGGAATGATTAAGAATATGTGTGTTTAAGTGATCAGTCTCATTAGTATGATCTCATCATAATCTGATCACTATAGCACATATCCACAGACTTCATTATGAAACGATAATTAATGCGATTTACACATAATGAATATTATGCCATTATATTAATAAATGAACGAGATTTACATAGTCAGATTGGCTTGTAGGCCACTTAAATTAACAAAAGCAACATCTAAAGCCTGTAGACTACAAGTGCTTCAAAGAATCACTCATCTTCTTTGAGGATGACTGCCCTTCATGTTGATGCATTGGTCATTTTGACTATTAACCATTACATTGTGAGTCATGTCATGATAATGAGAGTGTCCCAATGTTATTTCATATAACTATTTTGTTGAATGGGTGTAGATCATAGAAAATTGCTTTCCATGAGGACTCCATTGTAGGAATGCTTAGGGTCGCTCATAATCCCTAAGGTAACAATCTCTCCTCTTAACGACCTTGTCATGAGCCCACATCAAGTCACCTTCCTCATTGACTTCACTATTGTGAAGTTGATGATGATGTACAATGCAATAATAGCTCAATGTATCATTAATAAGATAGTGGCGATCTCATTCATCTATCATCAAAAGAGGAAGTTCTTGAGGAGATATGAGGCTTAGGGAAGTGAGAAGGGATTGAAATGGATATTCTTGCTGCTACCTCATATCTTTTTGGGGCAAATCTCAGTCTCGAATCAAGAGCTCTCTAGGAGGAGGTGGGCCCTAGCAAGAGTTCTCCAGTCGAAGATCTCCTCACCATTCAAGTTTGAGAGGACTCCAAGAGATTGGTGTAGATTGGCTCCCTCTTCTCCTTACAAGAGTAAGAGGTATCCAAAGAGTTCTTAGCAGCCAATCAAGATGTCTTTGCCTACTTGAAAGCCAACTTGCCAGGTATCTCGTTAGAGGTCATCACCCATCAACTTAAACTTGATCTAAGGACATACTGTATCCAATAATAAAAGTGCAAGCATGCATCTAATTGCCAAGCTATTGTCAAGGATCAAGTTGGGAGTGGTCTTCGGCTGAGCTTGCTGTAGAGCACGCACTACCCCTAATGGGTAGCCAAATGTAGTGCTAGTCTCGAAGGTGAGTAAGAAGTGGCAACTATGCGTTGATTTTACTAACTTCAACAAAGCAATGCCTAAGGATTATAATTGGAATACCAAATTAGATTTCTGCTAATAATATAGGGTATCTTGTATATATGTAGATATATTCCTATAAAATATCATATACACACTCCTGACTCTGATATATTATTAAAAATACCTTTGACATTCCCAAAAAGGTTGTAGTTATACCCTTTTGGTTAAAATGCCATGAACTCCAACAAATATGCTAGAAAAATTCAACAGAAGACATCTAGTCTAAAGTCAAGGGTATGGGAGTATATATACAAAAATCCAAAATCCCATAATTATAGTCATTCAAAGTCAACTTATGTTCTTGTTCCCAAAGGAAACATTAATTTTGACAAAAGTTGACACCATTTAAGAATGTCTGTATGGTGTTTGGTAGTACTTTTGTTTGTTAGAGTATTTTGTTTTAGAAAATATTTCATTCAAAATTTTATTTTAGTTTTTGAAATTACTATATATCAATTGTTCACATGTTTGGTAGAGTTATTGCAATTTTTATAAATGAAGCTAACCCATTAGTCAAAAGTTTTTCACTAAAATTTAGAAGCAGCATGACATAGCCATTGCCTCCTTGATTGCCTATTTGACAAGAGATGTGGCCAACGATGGATGCCAACACGATAGCTGTGGTCAGCTATGGTCCTCTAGAAATGTATTGCTACCTTATGAAAGGAAGCATGACCTAGGAGAGGTGACTGACAATATCTAGTTATGGGTGCATTTGGCTGTCAATGCCCTAAAATAGGGAGGAAGAGAGACGGACATGGGGAGATCGATAGAATGGAGCCTTATTGATGGTCTTCTTCCCAACCGAATGCAACCTCATTGTGCAGGTGGGGGAAGGAGGCTTGTTAGAATGGGGCTTCATCGATGGATGTTGACGACGGGCATCCTCCCACTAGAACGATGCCTCACCATGCAAAATGAGGCTTTGTGCAAAAAGAAGACATGAGGGGTTGAGGGGGGGTGTTTGAGGGTGGGGCGTGCCATTTCTACTACTTTACTTGGCTGTCATACACAACTTCGTTCAGTGTGATCAACTTTTTTTTTTTTGAAAAGGCTTAGAGGCCGAGTATGTACAACTATTTACAAGCGACCAGAGTTCTAATATGGAATATGAGATTTTCCTCCAGAGTTGGAGATAATTCCAGTCAGGTCGATGGGTCTGCCTAATTAGGCGATAATTCCAGGTCCGTTTGATTTCTGGAGAAGTAATCTCACAAATCAGAGGATAAAAATCCCAACAACACCAGGACTGTATGACTAAGGAATTTTTAGGCCCCAACCATGATCGAACCTGAGACCTCCCTTTAAAAAGAGAGGTGGTGAACCAACTGCCCTAGGCAGTTGGTTCATGTGTGTAATCAACTTGACACTAGAAGAATGATGACCTTTCTCAATAAGAGAGGAAATCAAGATGATGAAGTCTATTTTTCATGTAGAACCTTGGTAAGTTTTCCTAAAGACAAATTAGTTCCGCCGTTTAGTATGAAAGAGAATGAGAAGTGAAAATTTTTAATGATGAAAATCCAAGTTTAAAATTTTATTTAGGTGTTTAATAGATCTTAGATTATGAATTATTGACAGTTATTTTATGTTAATATTTTGATGTTTCTAAAAGAAATATAACTTTTAGACCCCACCCTCTTTTTGTCTTTTCAAAATTTAAGCAACCCTTTTCGTTGGAAATCCGTTCACTCTCACATTCCGTCTCAATATGGATTATAGATAAACCCTCCAGCTTTCCTTTTTCATTTTAAGCCCACTATTTCCTTTATAAAAGTTTTAAAAACCCTTGTCCTTTGAAATCCATGTCACTTTGCACAATCCATCTCTTTATGGACTAATAGATAAACCTTCCAACTTCCTCCTTGTGTCTCTCTCTCTTTTCGCCTAAAATTTCTTTTGGAAGAACTCAAGTTGTTCATTTTCATTCAAGATAGAATATGACGTGTCATAGTTTCAAGGACTCCCTGTTATGATTCTTTTTCAAAGTTTTCAGATGTTACATGAAAGGCCATCCAAAGGGCCCTCACTGTAAGATTTCTTTAGGAGTACTCATGGAGCCCTTTGGAAAGTTTGCATTTTTCCGGTCCACTGAAGAATAAGGAGAAAACAGAAGGTCCACCCTCGTCCGCGTTGAATCCAAAGAACTCCAATCGTTAATGGTCATCATGTCATGCCTTGGTCTACGTCAAGATAAAACACCGTTCACATCTTCTAGAAACACACCATTCACATCTTCTACAAACTTTTGATTCACCTTGGTACCAACATCACTCCATGTTGCAGCACCATAGGCATTGATAAACGAAAAGAGTATCATAAAATTTATTAATCAAGCAAAGAAGATGTATAAGTCAACATATTAAGTTGGAGCCTAAAAACTCCGCAACAATACAGCCGCTATGCGTTGGTTGGTGCTGGTCCGTGGGATTACTCTTCCCCAGATAATTAAACAGATCTGGAATTCTCGCCTAATTAGGTAGACCTATCGACTTGTTTCGGAATTATCTCCTTATGTGGAGGATATCACGGATTCCATTCGGATTGAAACTCCGGTCGTTTATATATACTTGTACATACTTGGCCACTGTGCCACCCTTCAAAAAAAAAAAACATATTAATTTCATAAAGATGTACAATCAAATCTTAGCTTCAATAACAAAAGAAAGTTCACACATCTTTTTTTGCAAGTTAACACAGAAATAAATTTGGCAAACTGAATGAATCTCAGAAAATAATCACATCTTATCTATAAAATTGACTAACATAATATAATTAATTAGAAATACGTAGGAAACATTGTGCTTCTTTTGTTCATTCCCCGTTTTAAAACATGTGTCCTTTATTTATTTTTAAGGAATTTTTATATGAATAATATTGTTAAAAGCTTATCTATGAAAATACTTCTATAGGATCATGGACTCTCCTTTTTAATGCTGTGAACTCTCTCATACGGTAATATAAGTAAATATATATGTTCCTTGTAATAACACCTAAAAACAATAATTATGATATATTTTTCGTACAAAGAAGAATAGTGATGATGTTATGATTTACATAAGTAAAAGTGTTTTCATAGAATAAACTCCTAAAGAATCATGTGAATGCAAGAAAATCTTTCCTATTGTACATATATATATATATAAATCTCTTTTATAATTTTATTTTTATTTTAAAATAAGTCCTAATCCATATGTGAGTGATGGTAGACTTGATGTAGAAAATAGAAAGTTCTCGATACGTACGAAGATCACATAGAAGGTTCTTTGCATACGTGTAAAATTGCATTATTGGCAAACAAAATTGAATAAAATTTATCAAAACAATTCACGTAAAAAATTCCTTGTTTAAAACATGTGTGATAGCATTGCGTCTTTTAACGAGACCTCATGCTGACGTCAGTTCTTCGGCATCCAATCGTCCCTTCTATACAACTAGTTGTCCATACTGATCGGACGGTCAAGAACGATCGGAAAAGAACAGCTGGGGAATACGTGGGAATGATCCCAGCCGCCCGCCCCATCACATGAAGTCCGCGAGCCGGAAAAATTCCAATAGTGCCCCTACAAAGATTCCATATTTCCCATTTACCCCAACAACCCGCCGTCCAGTTACGGTGACCGCGTCTTCGCCAAACACGTTTACCGTTTCTCGGGAGTGGTTAGGACTTTGACTAGGTGCCGGAAGGGTCAACAAGCCGGTGATGACACCGCGAAGTCACCAACCCAAAGCAATAGTTGACCAGCGAACCGCCGCCATGCCAACAAGCGCCACCTACTTTGACCTCTTAATAATGGAGCAACAAGGAGGAAAAAATGGATATTTCTTAGTGCAGAAAAAGAAAAAAATTGAAAATGTGAACAGGGATCAAGTGTTCTGAAAAGCACGTATTTCATATTTTTAAATTCAATTTTTTTTAAAAAATAGTTGACAACGACAATTTTTTTGGGAAAAAAACCACCTCAAAAATTTTCTTACTTGTAGATTTAAGAACACTTTCCTTGAAAAAAAAAAAAAAACCTCTCTCTCTCTCTCTCTTAACAATGGTTGATATTTAATCTTAACAGACCAAGATTTAATTTTTTAATCAACAGACCATAAAATCTTATTCTTCTGAGAATGTCCTTTTTTTTTGAGAAGAAAAGTATTTCTTTTCTAAAAAGAAAATATATGGTAAACCCGGGCCCATCCAAAATGTGGGAAAGGGGGAGAAAGTAGGAGTTGGTGGGTGTGTTTGATGGTGTTATTTAAGAACAGCTCTGCTCTGGAAGAAAAGTGTCCCAGATTCATCTCTTCCGCTCTTCTCTACCATCTCTCTCCTGTTCCATTGCTTGTGGCGGTCTGCTGCTGAGGGGGGTGGTGTTTCAGGTTTTAGGTTGGTTGATCTACTCAACTTCACAAGATATCTGTTTGTGCTGGGTGTTTTGTGGGGGGAATTTTGATCTGGGCTCCGGATCTGGTGTTTTGGTTTTCCTTCGGATCTGCATGTATCATATCTCTGGTTTCACTTTGTTTTCTTTTGGGTGTAGAAAGATTGGAGCTTTGTGATTTTAGGATCGGTTCCAGGTGCTTTACTTATGTAATTCTGAAGGGTCCTCTTGACGCTATTTGTGCACTTCTGATGGTTGATTCCGCTTATAAATGAGATTTTTTTTTTTCCGGTGGAGGAATTTTTTGGATTCTGATCTTTGCTTTTGTTTGTTTGGTTTCTTTTGTGAAACAAAAAAAAAACTTCCTTTGTGAAAAAAGAAGAAAACACTAGCATGCCATGTTGGAAGAGGCAGGATTTGGGCCCTACTATATTTTTCATGGATCTTATTTGTCAGTTCTCTCATCTATCATCTATTTGTGTTTTGCCGTTTGGTTGTGGATTTTATCTTTGTTTTTGGTTAGAAACGTTCTAGAATAGTAGCTTTTCAATTTTTTTTGATGAATTTCGATTTTTTAATGAATGCTGTACTCTATATTTGCATCTGGGTTTCCCAGCTACTTGTCTGACGACTCTGACCTGGTGATCTGGGTTCTGATAATTGGCTTACTTCTGTGATAATGCTTATTAGGGTGTTGGAACAGACGGTCCCCTCTTGGGAGCAGTTCATTTCTCATTCTGACACCCAATGGGTGTTCTTTAGCATCCAACATTTATTTTTTTGTCCCACTAATATAGAAGATTTTGATCTTAGGTTTTAGTTGTATTTCTTTCTCTTTCTATGAAGCCTTTTTAGGTACTTGTGGAATTTTATGTATGTTCTTGAATATAATTCCTTTATAGATCAGGTGAATGGTATACATAAGTGTGACAATTTGGTTTTTTTCATCAGGGAAAAACGATGGCTCTTACAAGAATTGGCCTTGCTGGCCTTGCTGTCATGGGGCAGAACCTGGCCCTTAACATTGCTGAGAAAGGCTTCCCCATCTCTGTCTACAACCGTACCACATCAAAGGTTGATGAGACAGTAGACCGTGCAAAAGCTGAAGGGGACCTCCCCCTGTATGGGTTCCACGACCCCAAGTCCTTTGTGCTTTCAATCCAAAAGCCTCGTGTCATCATCATGCTTGTGAAGGCTGGCGCACCCGTGGATCAAACCATTGAGACACTATCCGTTCACATGGAGGAGGGTGATTGTATAATTGATGGCGGCAATGAATGGTATGAGAACACAGAGAGAAGAGAGAAAGCCGTGGCTGAGAGAGGCCTTTTGTATCTTGGAATGGGAGTCTCTGGTGGAGAGGAGGGTGCACGACATGGACCTTCTTTGATGCCTGGAGGGTCCCATGAGGCCTACGAGTACATAGAAGACATCCTTCTCAAGGTCGCTGCTCAAGTTCCTGACAGTGGCCCCTGTGTTACATACATAGGGAAAGGAGGCTCTGGCAACTTTGTGAAGATGGTCCATAATGGAATAGAATATGGTGACATGCAGCTGATTGCTGAAGCATATGATGTGCTGAAGTCAGTTGGGAAGCTCTCAAACGATGAGCTACAACAGGTGTTCTCAGAATGGAACAAGGGGGAGCTCCTTAGCTTCCTGATTGAGATCACTGCAGATATCTTTGGGATTAAGGATGATAAGGGTGATGGTTATCTGGTTGACAAGGTCCTTGACAAAACTGGAATGAAGGGAACCGGCAAATGGACTGTTCAACAAGCAGCTGACTTATCGGTGGCAGCTCCAACTATTGCAGCATCACTGGACTCCAGGTTTCTCAGTGGATTGAAAGATGAAAGAGTTGAAGCAGCCAAAGTTTTCCAGTCAGGTGGTTTCAGTGATGTCTTGGGTGAGCAATCTGTAGACAAGAAAAGGCTGATTGAAGATGTAAGGCAAGCTCTATATGCTTCGAAGATCTGCAGCTATGCACAAGGGATGAATTTGATACGTGCTAAGAGCATTGAGAAAGGGTGGGAATTGAGGTTGGGTGAGCTTGCAAGGATATGGAAGGGTGGGTGTATTATTCGTGCCATCTTTTTGGATCGGATCAAGAAAGCATATGATAGGAACTCAGAATTATCCAACCTTCTTGTAGACCCAGATTTTGCGAAGGAGATCGTAGATCGACAAGCTGCTTGGCGTAGAGTAGTTTGCCTTGCCATCAATGCTGGCATTAGTACTCCAGGCATGTCAGCAAGTTTAGCCTACTTTGATACTTACAGAAGGGAAAGGCTTCCTGCCAATTTGGTCCAAGCTCAGAGGGACTATTTTGGAGCTCATACATATGAGAGGACTGACATACCAGGGTCGTTCCACACTGAATGGTTCAAGATTGCTCAACGGTCGAAATATTGAGGCTTCTTCCCCGAGTCTTTCTACCTATATTAGTCATCATTTGGCACAATAAGTATCTGTCATGGGTACAGGTTTTTGCAGTTGTTATCTCTTGTTCAAGGCAAGTGCAATCTTAGATACAGTGGGACCAGTTCATTGTCAGGGTCATGTTCATTTTGGCTTTTCATTTGAGGATGTTTAACCTTCATTGGCTTGTTTTCAATTTCCAACTTAAAATGCTTCTCCATATAGTTACATAAAACTTAATGCTGTTTACTGGATAAATGAGAAGCATGTGCTCATTCTTTGATCACTTTTACCATTGGCTGTTTATGTCATATGATCCAGCATGCAGTCGTATGAAGTTTTGTAGTCTTGAGATGATGTGCTTAGTCTTGCATCTCACGTAAGGTCCAAATTTACTCAGTCCATGTGGTAGCATTACCTACCTTACTCTGCACCTGGCTTTGGTGCTCTGCTCCAGTTTCAACTGATACTTTTAACATAATAGGTTACTTGTGGCTTGCCTTAACAGTGCACGTGCTTTAGTTAGTTCTTTGATGTAAGATGGTCGAGACATGGACATTTTTTTAGGTGTGGTGGTCTCCCAAGATTATAGTTCATTTCCTGACTCACCATACTTGGAAAACTGTTGCATGTGGTAGGCGGCAATCTACAACAGATAAGCTGTGTCAGGCCCTGCAGGTGGCAGCTCTCAAACCACATGGTTTGTGTGATGAAATTAAGAAATTAGTCTTCATTTTCTTCACACTTTGAGCTAGGCTTCCTTGAAAAACTTATCCAGAGTATATTCTTGGAAGTCCTCATGTTGCAATCGGGATACCACATAATGATTCAAAAATCAATTGTGCAAGGTGGATCAGGAATGGTGTTTGTCCATGCTAATCTTCTTTTCTAGGTGGGCAATGTTTGGTTACCTTCGTCAGTACACCAGCATTTTAGTTGGATATGTACGGGATTGTAACTTCTTTTGTTTAGAGAGTCTTTTCTCTTGCCAATCCAGAAATCCTTCCTTTTCTATGAAGCCGGCAACATGGTTTGCTGTTTTGGGGACCTTCTAGGGAACAAGTTTGAGCAGTCAGACAGCCTTAAAAAACAGCGGCATATATGATTGAGTTCTGTTAATCCAAACACAGGAAAATCTGGTGGGAAGCCACAAATTCTAACACATCAGGGAAAATGGGACTAGGTTATGATTTCTCAAGCGAAATGTTTAACCATCACTTGAGTGGGGGACAAGTACCTTCAATTTTTTTTTTTTTCTGTTTTCTATGTTAGTTCCTCAGTTATTCTTCCTGTATGGTTCTCCTATGAAAAAAGAATAATCCTTCGATAAAGATCTGAGGTTAATTTATAATGTGTGCCTTTTGGATTAGAAAAATGCTACCATTCCGCACTTTCCTTTAGCCATCTGACCTGAAGATTGGATGGCTGGACACACTGATCTCAACTTTCATATTCCAGCTTCAGGGAATCAGGACCACTGAACTGGAAATCAGGCTGTCCGAAGGAAAATTTAGACTTGAAGATTGGATGGCTGAATTTAAGCATGGTGAGCTATGCCCTGAGGGGCATGGCACCATTGGATTCCTCTTTGAATTATGAATATACATGAATGATGACATTGAAAACATGAAAATGACTGATTTTTATGTCAGAAAGAAATGTTGGATCCCACTGTAAATCTCTTCTCTTCCTCTGGAGTACAGCCAGTAGGATGGTAATGAATGTTAAAGCATTGTAGGTTATACGAAATGAGAGGTCTAAGAGGGTCTCCTTACATGTGCATTGAACAATGCTAAGAAGCACAGAGTTGCATGCCAAAAGGGAATAAATGAGAACACGCATTACATGCATAAATTCCAAGTTCATGATGGTTTTTCTATATGCATGAATGATGAATCATAGGGGAAAACTATCTCCACACAATAAAGGTATGGAGTTGTGCTTCTCATTCGATATACGTTATTCTTCAATCGAAGCTAAAACTCTGAAGAAGTATGTATAACACGGATAAGAGTACGTATGATGAAGCAATATAAGATCAGATGAACTTTAACATCACTGGTCACCTAAACCGGCTTCTTCATATCATGTTCCTTGATGATGAAGTCTAGAGGGAACCTGAGAAGGAAAGTGACGATGTTGACATGGCAACTGAGGACGTCTTGCAGTGCAGGGGGAAGGGGTGAACAAGGCAAGAGGTATTTGAATGGCTGGTTTCCTTTTCGAGCATGGTCTGAAGCTACGTGCATGGAGCGAGATAAATGTGCTCTTCTCGAACATAAATACTGTAATAAGGTCTACAACAAGAATGAATCGCTTTCATATTTTGTTTCAAGTTCAACTTAGCATTGGCAATTAAAAAAAAAACCAAATTATAAGGTTATCTATATCAAAAGCTGAAATGCATAGGATGAGCCAATGAGCAATGTGAATAGACATTGATTTTAATGTGCACTAAGATAAGGAAAGTTTAAGTGAAGCCTATTAGAAGATCACCCACTACCCTAGAGGATTCCTATGGTATTATTATCTAGAAAAATTTTCCCTATTCTATTCATTACCATCTTACGTAGAAGCCGCTCCTAACACTAGAAGCTTCAAAAGAATGCCCTTGCTAACCATACCCTCTAAAATATTCTTTCTCTTCCACCTCCTTTCAATATCTAGAACCTTCTATCAACACCATTGGCTTTATAGAGAGAAAAGCCTACCATCTCTAGATTTTTTTCACGACCACCCTTTCTCTTATCTAGACCATTCCATGGCCATTTCCTTCTTGCTAATTCTAGAAGAACCTACACCATGAGCTTGGTGGTGGAGGGAGCCTATAAATAGGTCTACAACTCTATAACAAGAGAGTCCTCTTTGGGATAGCATAGGTGTGTGCATCCTTCTTAGAGTGCCAGTATAGGTACGTGAAGAGTGCGAGTGCCTGTATAACATTTAAGTGTCGTGAGTGGTGTAAATCTTTGTGTATGAAAGTTTTGTACTTAGAATATTTTTTAAGGGCAACATAGTCCACTTTGTTTAATTTGATCATGTCGTTCCTATGTTAGGTACGATTATAGCTCAAAAACAGAAAAAAAAAAACATATAAAAGGATGTATTGGTATAAGTTGAGCACCCTCCTACATACGACATCGGAGTTTAAACCATCTATCTTTGAGTAGCGGCTGCAACCACGAGCACATTTAATAGTACAAGCCTCCTACATGTAGATACGTTAATTTTGACCTTACGCTGAGTAAATTTCATGTCATAATTATGATGTGTCGAAATGGTCTGATTTTTAATTATTCATTAATTTTTATTAAATTTTCAAAAAAAATTTGATTAGCGTTGCCCCAGGCTGACGCCATTTAGATTTCTAGTTGAAATCAAATTAGATTCAAATTTCTTAATTGATAGAGATTAAATTGAATAGCGTCGTCCATGGACGACGTGATTCAAGTTTTCTAGTCTTTCTCGATTGTTAATCTGACTCGTAGTTAATTTTCTATTTATCTAAATGTCTTCTATGAACGACGCGATTTATGTTTCCTAATTATTTCCCCTTTCCTTCGCATTTATCTTTCTTATTTTGGTCCCCCTAATTAGCTAATTGGCGTCGTCTTGGAAAGACACAATTCAGAGGATTAATGATAAGTGTGCTTTGGCCGAGTTAATGTGATTTCTATGGTGGAAAATGTTTCTAACTCTTGGAGGTTTATTTAGGGCAATTCGGAGCCGTAGGAGACCCTTCTTGGAGTCAAATTACTGTCAAACTACACTCTATATATACATAACTCCTTTAGACTTTCAAAGAGGTTGGAGATTGCATGTTTTGAAACTCATAGTAAGGTGAAAGAAGAGGTTTCTAGCAAAAAACGTGAGAAGACTTTGAAGCTCTTTCTTCTCCATTTAACTTCTCCTTTTGAAGCTTTGAATGATAATGGCTATGAAGGGCCAACCTCTTTCTTTCCCCTTTTCTTTTCTTCTTAGTTTTTCTTAGTTTAGACTATTGTTTTTCACTAATTTTCATTAGTTTATAGATCATTAATCACATATTGTTTCACACACTCACCACATTCAAACAAATCCCATTGCATATGGGTTTAAAAGAGAACATAAAAAGTGAGTTTCTATAGTTTAGTTGTATGTTTGTGATTTCTTTTAGAATAAATACTATACTATAATCAAAGTCTTAATCAATTTCTTTTCTTGTTTGTTTATTTGTTTGTAAGGTTTCAAAAGATTCAAAGAAGAAAAACACAAAAAAGAGAGTAAAGATCAAAAGGAAGGCTTTTCTTTTTCGGCCGGCCGAAAAAAGGAAAATAAAAGACTCCACAAAAATCTCCTTAATTGACAGATAAGTAGGGATCGTTTTTATTCTTTTGAGATCCTTGATCTCTGGCGATCACAATTTTTATGTTTTCATGTTAATATAAATGATGATATGATAGCATGCATGATTTGAGCACTCACACTACCTGGATATCAAGTTAACAGTTCTTCGACAGTGTTTTCAGTAGCATTCTCAGCAACAACTGCAACCGAAAGTACATCTAATAGTGCAAGCCTCCCACCTGGATACAAAGTTAACAATTCTTCAACACTGTTCTTCACCACCATAGGAGAACTCAACTTGTTAGCAAATGCCTCTTTGGTCGTTGTTGGTACTGGTGCAACTGCTACATCTGATGCTTCACCCTTCAAGCTCTCATGAGAAGGGAAGTTGAAAAACTCCTTTGGCGTGTTGGTGAAGAAGGAGAAAGTGATAGAAGAAGCAGAGTGAACAGACATGCCATGAAGAGGGAAGTAGTGCAGAGTTATGGCCATCTCCTCTTGCTCTCGATGACTATATATATAGTCTAGTCTCACTCCCGAGCTATGTAATCCTGTTGGAAATCAAATTAGTCCATGGCTACTATAGTCTTGCACCCAAGCTATGGAATCCTGTTCGGAATCGAAATAGTTAGCGGTTCAGGCCGGGCATCTTATAATCGGAGTCCATTGCAGTGACGGAATAGGAAATTGATGTTGTTGAACAAAGATTAGGAAACAACCCCATCCTCCATTCTCCATTCTCCGTACCCCCACACATGCGCTCGGTGGCAGTGTGAGAGGGACAACAAGGTGCCACATCTCCCCAAACTTTTTTGTAAAACCTTTAGGTTATGCATTTTTTTTTACTCAGCCCACTAAGAATATAAATTAAATATGCATTTATCTGAAAATTTGAAAAACCTTCCTTATCACACACTTTTAATCTTTCTTATGTATAGAGCTTAGAGTTGCTTGCATTCGTGACTACATTTAAATTTAAGGTGATATTATTCTTACACTTTTAATGTACTCTAAGATAATCCCTCCATCATCGCCATCCATTGCATGCACCTTGATTATCCATCCACTAGGTCTACTGCAATATACTCAAAAGAATGATTGATAGATAAGGAGTACGTTAAAGAAGTACAAAAAACAAATAGACAATGTCAAAAGGTCGCATGTGTGCGTTGCTCAGACAGTCAACATTTAATCCATAATATCGTCATCTTGTCTACTGCTAGTCTGCTACCAAAGCAAATGTTCATGCTAATTTTGGTGTTCATTGCGGCATAATTCACTTTACATTGTGATTAGAATGGAATGAGATCTCAAGACATGGATTTCCTAGACCTTTGCGCCACTTTGATTGGAGAATAGGAGAAGAATAAGGACGAATAAGGAGAGAATAAGCTTAATTTTGTTTTGCCAAGCGGAATGGCTTATACCGGTGCAGAATAGCATATTCGGGGAATAAGGAGAATAAGCCATCCTACCCTAGACACAAGAATTACTTATTCTTCTTATTCCGTCAACGGGTCCCACAAAACTATCAAACGGAAACAAAGTGGGACTTGTGGGGTACCATTTAATATTCATTGGTGAGTGGGTTAATGAGGCTGGTTATGAGAGGAAGAATTGATACATGAACATAAAAGTTTTCCCTTCATTTTTTTACCACTGAATATCATAGGGTCTTAAGGGTCCAAAGAATTCAGATATAGAAGATCCCAATCCTATTTGATTAATGCTTTCTAGTAATGTTTTTTATCAGACGTGATTTACTATGCAAACTATGTTTTGCATCAGATGTTCTATTTTACAGCAACCTTATATTGCCACTAAGTGGCAGAATGCTTTGGAGAAATCAAAAAACAGATTAAGAATGCAGGGGGCATTTTATGTGGCATGGCATAACAAGAGTTAAGTTTCGCAAAAGTGAACTACATGATTGAGAAAAAATATTGAAAGATAAAATCACATGTAGACTCGCTTTCTCAGGCACACGACTTTTAGTGACTGTGGGAGTTGTAGGTCATTAGAAGGCATGGCACTAACTGAGTAAAAGTATTGCATAAATGGTGGAAATGTAAAGTAATGAAATTATAGTATTAATAGAGTAAATGTTTGTAAGAAAATTAATGCAATTGTGTGTAATCACTTGTGACTTCAAACTGGACTGAAGGCCCAACAACTCAATCAATCCAAATCTAAATTGGGGAAGCACATGAAATTCCCCTTTTTTCAATTAGTTTAATTTGATACCATTAATTATATATACCCAAGGAGGAAATAAGCAGCTGCAGTTGTTCAGATATATCTTTGCAATTGAATTCCGAAGAAGCATGGCGTTGCCGCCTATTCTTTCTAATGGTTTGAGGTAAAATTCAATGATATATATGTGCCAGCTATAACATTTAACTTAGATGAGTCCTCGCTTGAAACTCCGAATTTTTCATTTTAAAGAAATAAATAAAAATTATAATTTTTTTTAAATATTCAAATATCCCTGTCTATGTTAGTTTCCACCTCTTGAAATTTAATTTTCACTGTTGGATCGAAAAAGTTAATCATATTCGTTTAATCAAATGCATCATTGTTTGGAGATCAAAACTAAAATTTTGGAGATAGAATCAACCCTAAAAGTTAATTTGATGAATTTTTTATTTTTTAATTATTTTTTAATATTTTTAGATGTTGATATTTGATATCTATCTGATCGAATGACTATGATTGTTAAGATCGAACGGTAAAAACTAAAGCCCCGATGATGAAAACTAAAAAGTCTATTTGAATATTTAAAAATTATTGATGAGTTTTATTAGTTTTTTAAATATGAAGAAAATAAGATTTCAAGAGAGGCTCATTTGATATATATATATATATATATATATATATACACACCCATGCCTGAAGAAGAACAGAACAGGATTCTCCATGTGTTCACACATTACATGCATAAACTCGAAGTTCATGGTTTTCCAATAGGCATGAATAACAGGGGAAAACTTAAACTGTCTCCAAACAAATAGAGGTGCGGAGTTTTGCTTTAATTTTGATTCTATGTTCGGCATTCTTCAACAAAGCCGAAGCTCCTGAGTATATATATATATATGTATGTATAACACAGATAAGAGTATCTATGATGAAGCCACATGGGATGAGATGAACTTAATAACATCAGTGGTCGCATGAATCAAGTTCTTCGGATTCTGTTCCCAAATGTCGAGGTCTAGAGAGAACCTGAGAAGCAAAGTGACGGAAGTTGACATGGCAGCTGAGGACGTCTGAAAGTGCAGGGGAAGAGGGTAAACAAGACAAGCGGTATATATTTGAATGACTAGTTTTCCTTAATTTTGAGCATGATCCGGAGCTACACATGCGCAGCAAGTTAATTAAATTTGCTCTTCTGGAACATAAATACTATCATAAGGTCTTAGGTTGAAACTTCTTCCCAAAAGCTTATGGTTGGGCATAAGCTTAGGGTATTATTACGGATCCTCCTTGTCTTTAGAATATCGTCTTTAAGATAGTTTCTGACAGAAAAAATATTAAGGCTATAGAAGAGCGAATTTTTTTTCATGTTTTGTTTTCAAGTTCAACTTATCACTGGCAGCTAAGGCAAAACCAAATATGAAGGCACCTATATCAAAATCTGAAGCACAAAGCGTCAGCAACGTAAATAGATACTGATCACTTTGTGCACCAGAATAAAGAAAATTTGAGTGAAGTCGACAAGAAAAGTGTCCCCTCTGCCTGATCATAACAAGAAAAGATAAGAGAGAGCTACAACCAAGGCACGATGTAGTAACATGAACAGCAAATGAGGGCAAAGAGGATCTGCGAGTTTGATAATGCCACTCAACAAATCATCTCAAGCTCCAAACACATGCAGGCCTATACAAAGAGCTAGTGAAGAAAATATGATTTCAGTAGTACAATTCATACTAGAGGAAAACAAAAAAAAAATGAAGATGAAACATAGAAAAAGATGCAGTGAGTACGTGCAAGTTGCAAAAACAGATGATACGTAAGCATGCACCCTTCTACACATGACATCTATCACAGAAAATTAAGAAGCATTATAATCTTGGGTCAAGTAGATTTTAAACTATCCATCTCTCTCAGCAGCGGTAGCAGCAACCGCGAGTACATTGTATAATGCGAGCCTCCCACCTGGGTACCAAGTCAGCTCCTCTTCAGCACTGTCCTTCATCACCGCAGTAGGAACCTCCCCCATCCGTCTCTCATTGGCAGCTGCGACCGCGAGCACATCGTACAATGCAAGTCTCCCGCCTGGATACCAAGTAAGCACCTCTTGGACACTGTTCTTCACCAAAGTAGGAGAACGAGCCTTGCTCTCAAATGGCCCCTCCTTTGTCTTCGTTTCTGCAGCTGGTGCAACTGCTGCATTTGATGATGCCTCACCCTTACAGTTCTCACTAAGAGGGGAGTTAAAGAACTCCTCTGGCGTGCTGGCGAATAAGGAGAAAGTAATCTTCCCAGAAGTAGAGTAGAGAGGCATGAGAGAGGGATGAAACGCAGAGCTACTACGGTCTGCTTGTCCTGCTTCGCATGACTAGATATATATAGCCTTGCTCCAAGGCTGTAATCCGATTTGGAGTACTCTTGTAACCCAGTCCGACGGAAATTTAGAGATCCCTCATTCTCTCTTCTCCAATTGCAATCCTATTTGGAGTCGTGTAACCCAGTCCGACAGAAATTTGGAAATCCCTCCTTTTCCCGTTTCCGTTTTGGAATCAGTTGATGGATTAGGAAATCGGCCGGTCTCCGATTCCTCCCACAACCATGGACCATGCTTGGCTGTCTCCCCTCCCACTCTCTCGTCCTTCCTTGTCTCTATAATCACCATATGTGTAAATATGCTCCGCTGTTCAAGTACAAAAACTCTCATAAAATGCATACATGCAAGAAGATGAAATTCAAAAACCATGGTGTTGAGATTCAAAGGCACATGGTCATATGCCATAACTTAGAAACGGATATAAGACTAATTGCCTAGGGTCATCGTGAGCCAACAACCAACACTCTTCCTCACGGCCACCATGGGCCGTGGAAATGAAAGGGGAGGCAAAAGAGGCCAGGCCCATGATCGACGCTCTGATACCAAAATGATCGACGCTTTGATACCAAAATGAAATTCTAAAACTGCGGTGTTAAGATTCAGAGGCACAAGATCATATGTGTTGGAGCCATAACTTAGAAACCGATATATGACTAATTGCCTAGGACCACCATGGGCCAGCAGCCAACACAAGAAACCTCCTATATGATCATTTTATACATAGAGAGTCTCTTTGTCAAGTCTATTGTCACTCACAAATTAAGACTTATTTAAGAATAGGAAGAAAGTTTATAATTTTTTCTGCATATACAAGATCCTTGAGGGTTTTTTTACAAAAAGTTTAAAACATCGTTTCATGCAGTGATACGAAGAATGGACATTTTTTACATTTCGAATATGAATATTATATTTTACAGGTGCCTAGTAATTATTACGCCTAATGTTTATTATTTATTAATTTTTAACTTTGTCTTTTTGCTTATACAAAATCCCTGTAAAAAGTTGACCACTGTTTATCTCCTCATATGGCCACGTACGAGAAGAGTGTGTATTGCGACTTTTGCCACCTTAAAAAGTCTATGTAACGTCTATACCTTGTCTTTTCGCTGCTGATTAGTTTTTTGGAGGTACCCTCCGTAATTTAGGTTTAATCTAAATTTAAAATAGTTCGGTCTAATTTTAGTACGGTTCAAATTTAGTTCAAATTCAACTTAAATTCAGCCCAAGTTCAACAGTAGTGGATTGAGTTAAGTTGGGCTGGGCTAGTCTTAGATAATTTGTTAGAAATATATTACTTCTTGTACGATGGTTAGCCCATTCTCAATCCAATTCAACTTAAATTTGACTAATGCCAATCTAAATTTAACTCAACCTAATTTAAATAATGAGAATTACTTGCTGCACCGCATGCGGTGCAGCGAGGTTGTTGCGCCGCACCTTGCGCGGTCATTTCTTTTTGAATTTTTTTAGGTCGGCCCCACTACGGCCGATACGTCAGTACAGTCCGATATCTGATTGGACGACCTATAAAATTTAAAAAATAAAAAAATCAAAATATTCATTAAGCTTAATTTTTAATTTTTTAATTTTTTTAGAACGTCCAATTAGAAATCGACCTTTAGAAGATGTATCAGACCTGATGAGGCTGACCTAAAAAATTTTAAAAATAAAAAAATGTTATTATTATAGCCATCCGATCTCATGATTCATGAGACCAGACAACCGTTCGTTATTGCAGCACAACAAGCATTTCTCTTAAATAATTTGGGTCAATCCAATAAACTACAATATGAAATGAAGTGGGTTAAATCATGGGCTGATCCACCCCTACTCCGTTATGCCCGGTATCAGCTTTTCCGTTGTCAAGGAGGACGGTGCGCACTGGCAGTTTCAACTTAGTAATTAATATATATAAATATCATAAGGATGAGCTGTCACTCAACGACACGTATGATAGGTAATGTTATCTCAAAGCCCTTGAAACATTACTGATTCCCACAGCATGCCCAACTCCAGATTGTTCACTTACAGGAAGATTGCTTAGTACAGTAATAGATTTTGAGCACACAGGGTATAATTTTTAAATGAAAGTCATTTTGGCTTGCTCTCTCAGGGGTTGTTTGTTTTAATGTAAAACTTTATAAATCATTAGTTTCAAAATTATGGATTTTAAAATAAGTGAAATTTTCTTGTTTTAGAATCAGAGACTATTTGCATGGTTGTTTGTAAAATAAAATAAGAGGGATGCTTCAATCTTCTTGTTCTGATTTGTAGCGGGTCTTTGTTGTAAACTGAAACAAGGGACTTGAGTTGTCAATTAGGCAGACAAAGTTCAGACATGATTTTATTTACATTGTTTTATATTATTTTAAATAACTAAAAAACATCGTAAAATAAAACAATTGTTTTAAATTATGTTGTTTTACGTTAAAACAAACAACCACTAAATAACATAAGAAATAATGGATGTATGTGGTTATACTTAATTTTAAGTTATTATAAAAGTCAAATCGATCCTAACAACCTCACTTTTTCTCCAATTTAGGAAGCTCCAAATTAGAGCCTTTAGCTAGAAACAAAAAAAAAACTAAATATTATGGAAATGGCTTCCAATACCTACTTTTTCTCACAAAACAACTAGATAAAAGTCTAAAAACGTGTTTGACATAACTTATAATTGAAAGCCACTTTTGACTTCCTCTTATAGTGTTTGGTGCAATTTCCAATTTCCAATTGGAATTATTTTTAGATGAAAAGAATAATTATTAGAAGCCCCTTTTGTGGCTTTTAGTTTATTTTTTGGCTTCCAACTAAAAACTACTACTCAGAGCTTTCTGAATTTGAGAAAAAGGTTGTTGGGAAGGATTTGTCTTTTTATAATAACTTAAAATTAGTTATAATTACATGCATCGATATTTTTTCATGTTATAAAAAGAAGTTAAGAGTGGCTTTCAATTAGTAGTTACGCCAAACACGCTAATAACATGACAAAAGATGGATCCACGTGATTATAACTAATTTCATATTGTTATAAAAGTCAAATCTCCCATGACACCTCTATTTTTTCTTTCAATTTAAAAAGTTTCAAATTGTAATTTTTGATTAAAAGTCAAAAAACAAACTACAGGTTATGAAAGTGACTTCCAACATTTATTTTTTTCTTATAAAATATTTAGATAAAAAGTCTAAAAGTATTTTCAATTAAAAGTTGTACCAAATACTTCCAATTAGAAGCCACGCCAAACTCTCCCATAATAGATTGGCTTGTCGACTAGCCATTGACATTGAAAGGTAGCTTACCTACCCCCAAATAGCTAGTTTTGGATGAAATTATAGATACACGTTGGGTTTTAAGGTTTTAATACCCATTAACAGTGAAAATGCACTATTAGTTTATATTATTAATGTGGTTTACTGTCATTGAAAATAATTTCCAGTGAGGAAGAGAAAAAAGTTGGGAGGTCAGGGATCTTGACAGATTTAAGGATTATTTATGCATTACTAATCTTCTTGTCATGTTTTTGTGATAAATTATATGACACTTAACAATTTATTTGTTTTAACGTAAAATAACATAATTTAAAACAATTGTTTTGGTTTATAGGAAATGTTTACTGCAAACTAAAATAAGAAGATTGAAGCATTCTCTTATTTTATTTTACAAGCAACCGAACAAATACTCCATGCTGTTAAAACCACAATATTTCTCTCGTTTTAAAATGGGTGATTTTGAAAAAGACTAGGGATTCCCAATCCAAAAATGTCCAAATTCCTATTCAAGGATAATCCTTTTTTTTTTTTTTTGGGATAAATTACCATGTGGCCTTTGTAGGAGGGTGCACACCCCCACAGCATGGGAGTGTGTTAGTCACCCCACTAGAGAAAACCCCACGGTTCAAGGATAATCTTGTTAACAAACTAATTCAGTCCTTCAATAAGGCTCAAACTCATTAAAGAAAAAGGGAACGTTTGAGAAAGATTTGCAAAAATGTCCCTTGGTGGGAAACCCGGTCATAAAGCACCTTGTTGCAAGGATAGAGGCGATAATGCCTTTAAGAAGAAGAAGCTTTGGGGCAATTAGGGATCCATAGGAATGCGATGCCTAGCATCTTGATGGGTCTTGAATTGTCACTTAGGCCGATTGGAAGTATGTGCAAACTTTATTGGTAACTTTTTACATTTTCACGTAAATGGCAACAGATAAAACAACTAAAAATAGAAGTGTAGATGCACCCATATCTGAAAACTCAATATCTCCGTGTTAAAAAATAAAAATAAATTTTTAAATATTCAGATAAGCTCTTTAGGATTAATCTCATCTTCGAGGCTTTAATTTTCATCGTCTCATTTTGACGATCAACTGGAGCCGTCTGATCAGACATGTATAAAAAATTAACGTATAAAAATACTAAAAAAATAGTCACAAAAAATCATAATATAGTCTCAGGGTTGATCCCATCTTATAGGATTTTAGTTTTGGTCCCCAAACAACGACGCATTTGAGTGGACGGCTACGATTAAATTTTTTGATCTAACGGTGAAAATTAAATCTAAAAGAGTAGAAAACAACCTAGATGAGGATATTTAAGTATTTTAAATTTTGTGACTTTTATTTTTTCTCGAAATCAGGATGGGAGGTTTTGAGGTAGGGTGCATCTAAGTTAGATGTACCCTAAGGTGCTATAAAATATTTGGATGTTATAAATTTTTTGGTGAATTTTATTTTTTTTCGAAATGGAGAGTTTTGGTGTGTGTGTGTATATATATATATATAGAGAGTGGCAGGCTATAACAATCCCCTCCTACCTCGATGTTAAATAGACAAATAAAAGTCATCAAAAAATTTATTCAAATACCCCTCTCTAGGTTGGTATTCACCTTTTTAGATTTAATTTTAACTATTGGATCAAAAAATTTAATTATACCCGTTCAATCAAATGGATCGTTGTTTGGAGATTAAAATTAATAGGTGTTTGAGAAGCCTTTTTCTTGTGAGGTTATTTGTACTCAAAATTTATTTTATTAAAAGTTTTATTTTGATTTTTAAAATGATTATACTTTGATTCTTTCCTTGTTTGATAAATTTATAGTTATTTCTAAGATAGTTTAGAAAGAAATAAAAGAAGGGGGCAGAGAAAAAGGTGGAGGTGAAATAGGAGAGAGAGAACATGGTTGACGTGAGAGAGAAAAGTTGAAGTGGGGGGAGAAAGTAGGGGAGGGAGATGTCGAAAAGGGAGGAAAGTTTCCTCAAAATAAAAAGAACTTGTGAGTTGTTTTATTCTTGAGAGAGGTTTGTGAACGGTGGAATGCTTTCCTTAGGAGTAGGAGAGATTTTGCTAAACATATTTTTCTCTTAATTTTTTTTAAATTTTAAATTAAAAAAGTAAAAAAATATATATCCAAACATCTTATAAAATCTCAATGAATGGGATCAACCTTAGGGTTAATCTAATAATTTTTTTATTTTTTGACTATTTTTAATATTTTTATATATTGATTTTTAATACACATCTAATCGAAAGGTTAAGATTGATCTTTAAAATTAGATGGTGAAACTTAAAGTCATGAAGATGGTACAACCCTAAAGGACCTATATGAATATTTAAAAATTGTTAGAGATTTTTATTAAATTTTTTTAACTTGGAGGGAGGGGGGGGGGGTATTTGAGGGGGTGCATAAACCCCACGTACTATTTCGACTCCTTTCTCATATTTAAAAAATAAAAATCATGATAAATTTTTAAATATTCAACTTTTCTTCTAAAATAAATTTCATCTCTTTTGCCTTAGGTTTCATCGTTGGATCGTGAGAACATAAATCGATAATGAATACTAAAATCCCAAGATATGGAAACAACCCTCTGAACTAATTTGACGATTGTTTTTTATTTTTTTCATAATTGGTGTAGCCCGACCACACACATTGCTTTAGTCCACTTCCTCATACTAAAAAAATAAAATAAAATTCATCGTAAAAATTTTAATATTCAATTATCCCCCTTAAGGTTATTTTCATTCCTTGGCGTGTTATTTTCACCATCAGATGGTGATTCGATTTTGAAGCTTGATCTTAACTATCTATTGGGCACATACAAATTCTAATTTCAAAAAATTATAAAAATAATTAAAAAATAAGAAATTGATCAGATTATCTTTCCCATCTCTTAGGATTTTAGTATTTATCACTAGCCTACTCGCACAAGATTAGATGGCTACGATTAATTTGTATATGATCCAACGGTGAAACTTCATCCAAAATGGATGAAATTTATTTGGGAGGAGAGTTAGATTTTTAAAAATTGATGCTGATTTTTATTTTTTTAAGCATGGAGAAGGGGGCCAAATTGTGCATGCGGTCCATGTGCATAGAAGGCCTGATTCACACCATACCATGCCTCTCTCTCTCTCTCTCTATATATATATATATATATATATACACGCGTGTGTGTTGGCTATAACGTTCCCCGAGATGCATCTAACTTAGACGCATTCTACCCAAAACCCCTTGTTTCAATTTTTAAAAACTTAAAATCATCGAAAAATTTAAAATATTCAAATATCTCCATCTAGATTATTTCTACTATTTTAGATTTAATTTTCATCGTTGAATAAAAAAACTTAACTGTAACTATCTAATCAAATGTGTCCTTGTTTAGGGATCAAAACTAAAATTCTAGGGAATAGAATCGATCCTAAAGTTTATCGGACAATCAAATATGTCTGATCGAACGACTCCAATTAATCGTCAAGATTAGACGGTGAAAATTAAAGCTCCGGGGATAGGATTAACCCTAAGGGACCTATTTGACTATTTAAAAATTATCGATGATTTTTTATTTATTTAAATATGGAATGAGTGGGTTTTAATCTCCCATCTCGATTTTTATTTTTTATCAAAAAATTTAAAACATTCAAATACCTCGTCTAAGTTGTTTTCCACTAGTTTGGATTTAATTTTCACCGTTGGATCGAAAAAATTAATCGTACATGTCGAATCAAATTATATCGCTATTTGAAGATCAAAATTTCCTAGGGGATGGGAACAACTTTAAAGGTTAATCCGTCAAATTTCTTATTTTTTGACTATTTTTAATTGATCTTTGATACGTACCTGATCAGACGGCTCCGGTTGATCGTTAAAATTGTACAGTAAAAATTAAAGTCCTATAGATGAGTTCAACCTTAAGAGTCTATTTGAATATTTAAAAGTTTAGGAAAATTGATATATATTTTTAACATGGAGAGGGTGGATTTTCGAGTGAGGACACATTTAATTTAGATGCACTCTGGATATAGATTCAAAAGTTTTTAGCAGATAATAAGTTAATTTCTCTCAAAGTAGAGCCCATTTCTTTGAGTGCAAAGTATTCATTCATGAGTGAGTGAGTGATGAATTCTTCTTTGAGAATTCTTGGGATTGCACGAGAGTAGGAGTGTTCACGGTTTGATTTGGTTTGGTTTGAGGAAGATTTTTATGAAACCAGACCAAACTGAATTAAATTTCAAACCAAACCAAACCAAATAGTACAGATTTCAATCCGAACCAAACCAAACCGAAGTAATTCAGTTTGGTTCGGATTGTAATTCAGTTTGGGCTTCAAAGTGGGCCTCTAGCTACAAAATGGGCTTTCAACTATACGATGACTTGGTAGGTAAAAAATATGTAAATTCAAACTTCAAAGTGGCTGCAGCTGTGGGCTTCCCAACACACACAATACAACCTGCAAGCCATGTCAAAAGCCCACGAATGAATTCCAACTCAAACCTTCTAAATCCAATACATAACAAATCATAAACCCTTCCAATCAGACCACACCTACTGAAAATTAATGAAAAGCCTACATTACCTTTTAGACTATATAATATTTACTCAAATATATTAAATAAATGCAGGTAGTATATAATTTTTATTTGCCCGTAACTAGAATTCGGTTTCTTCGGTTCGGTTCGGTTTACGAAGCTTCCAAACCGAATCAAACCGCTCTTTCTTGTTCGGTTCGATTTTAAATCAAACTGAAATTTTTTTAACTTTTGAACCGAACTAGTTGGTTCGATTTGATTTTTCGGATTGACCCAAACAGTGAACACCCCTACGCACAATCGAGTATGTATAAGTAAAGATTCCTTTTGACATTACATAATTAAGAACTTTTAGAATCTCTTCCTTACTGTCTCTTTTTCTCTTTCTCCTTGCGCCAGTGCTTAAATAAGGTTGATCCTTTTCCATAACATGAATGAAAGCCTACTCCACTGACATGGGAATGGCCCGAGCGTCATTGTCCAATGAAACATTCATCAATTGAGTCATCTTTCTTGCATCAAATGATAATAAAAATATAATCTGCATATAAAATAGATTGGAGGATTTTTGGAGGATGACTTGGTTGAGGCGTTGGCTTGCCATGACATATCGAGAGGTTGGAGAAAACTGGTTGTTTTGATACGACATTTTTTTTTTGGCCTCCTTAGACCAAGGACTAGGGACTAAGAACAAACGACTAGGGACTAAGAACAAACGCCAGCCAACTAGGGTTCAAGAAATTCTTGATAAGACTAAAGAAATAGGAATTTTTCCAATTAGGTCCTTACAATCTTTCTAAATTCTTTATATGTTCCTTCATTCTTTGAATTTCTAATTATATCCTTATAACCTTATGCCGTTCTAAGATATGAGCCTATCGTTCAATTGTTAACGGAGGCATTGAGTAATAGTGAACGTAACTATGGTTAAACATAACCATAGCCTAGAAAGGACCCATATACCCTTTTACAGTCTTGAGCTCCCTCTCCTTGTCCACCAGCAGGGCTTCTGCTCGGCGTCCTTGCGCGAGTGCGAGGTCGTCAGCGAGGCCAACGGCGGTGGGCTCGGCGGCCTCCTTCTGCTCGAGCGCCTTGTCGAGGTTGCGCCGAGCGGCCTCGGCCTAGCGGAGCGCGCGGCCCAGCTCGGCCTCTAGCTGCCGCTGGCTCGACACCAGCTCCACGAAGGCAGTCTTGTGCCACCACAGCTCGGTGGTGTGGTCCTATGACGCCTTCTTCGCCCCCTCCCGTGCCTCCTCCGCGGCGGTCTCTATGGCCTGGAGCTACTCCTCCAGCTCGGCCCGCCTCTTCACCTCCTTCTCCAGGGCCTCCTCCTTGGAGCGCAACAGGCGGTTTCTCCTTAGCGCTCCTGTTTGACTCCGCCATGGTCGCCCCCTACTTAGCCTCCAACATCTGGAATTGCGCGAGCAATGCCTAGATCTACAACCGCAACTTCTTCTTCTCCGCAATCCAACCCCGCTCGTGGGCGGCGAAGATGCTCATAACCTTCTCGTTGGCCCTAGTGTCTTCCACTCACAGCCTCTTCAGCTTCGCCACCTCCGACTCCGCCCTCCCAAGCTCCTCTGCCAACACCTCTCCCCCACGCTGGGCTCGCCAAACTAGCAGGCCCAGTAGGTAGGCACTTCCTTGCAGCAGCATCTCCCCCAGGCGATAGCGTCGGGCGGCATCCAGGTCTGAGCCGCTTGCGCCCGAGAGGAGGTGCAACACCAGGAATTTGCATGAGGCGCCAAAGGACATGGGATAGAGGCTTCCGCCGCCATCATCAGCGGCATCCTGTTTGACCATTTCCTTCCACAGGGAGGGCCTCGGGCAAAGGTTGGAGCTTGCGCATGTAGCAAGCATTCACTAGTTAGAGAGGGAGTGCGGGCAGTAGTATCCACTAGTGGCAATCCAACCAGGTCTCTGGCGTAGCTCTCATCATTGGGAATTTAGTGAAAGATGTGATCTTTTTGCTCAAAACAGGGTGCAATAGTGATCATGGAGATGGTTTGTAGGTTCTGGCAGCTCACAGGGTTTGAGAGAGAGAGAGAGGTGGTCAGAAGGGGAAGGCAGGGGAAGACTTGTTCTGGTGTTTGGTTTGAGCCAAAACATAAGAACATGTCGTCAGGGGTATTTTTGACCTTTGATGCACTCAAACGGCACCATTTCCCTCCGTCATCTCTTTTTCGAACGGTCACTTACCACAGGCCCATATCTTAGAATGGCGGAGAATTATAAGGATATAATTAGAAATTCAAAGAATGAAGGGATATATAAGGAATTTGGATAGATTGTAGGGACCTAATTGGAAAAATCCCAAAGAAATAACTTTTTCTTCTTCCGTAAAGAACTCTTCTAAAAATTCTAAACTTAATCTTTGCAAAAAAAGTGTGTATCATACTTTCATGTTTACGGGCCAAAGTTTTAGCACATGAAAGTCGAAATATATACTTTATTCGATACGAACTCTATTTTTTTGAAGACCCACTGTAATAATGAGAAAGATTTCTACATATCCGACCAAATCGATCAATAATGTCAGAATCTAACAAATCAGTCCAAACTGACTTACTAATAGGATTTCCTAATACGTTACAAGAGGTTGGAGGAAATACGGTTGTTTTGATATGACATTTTTTTTTGGTCTCCTTAGACCAAGGGCTAGGGACTAAGAACAAACCCCAGCCAACTAGGGTGCAAACTCTGGGGGCAGCCCCTATTTACATTCTATTTACAAAGTAAGGCCCCAAAGGATCCAAGCAAGGCTACAACGGGCCCAAACAAGACTGGGAAGAATTTTGTGGGAATTGGCTGTCTTTTGTCCTTTTCCCTCTCTCCCTTATGCTTGTATTGGTACACATGAGTATTCACAAGAGATATCTTCCAATTGAGAAATATTAGGATGCACCGTCAAATGTCTACTAATTTTTTTAATTTTCTTTATGATTTTATAAAATTTTAGGTCAAATATTTTATTCTCTCAACTCTCTCTACATATCCAAATGCTATTCATATTTGCTTCATATTTATAGAATATCTCGGAAACAATATCTGATCCGTATTTGGATTATAAGTGGAGCGATGTAGACTATCTTTTTATGATAAACCGTCACCGAAAGAGCATATCCACTCCCTATCCACTCTTCCCCTTCCCAATGTTTGTAATTATCTTTAGCTCTCCTTTGGGCATTAGAATCTGCTCCTCTCCATTTGAATCTGCTGTATCTAAATTTTAGAAAATTAAGCTCTGTATACAATGTGAGTCCTACTCCAATCCTTCATATTTCTAAAATATGCATCCCACAATTTGAGTCCCAACTAGATTAGGCATCTTTAAAGCTTTGTTGTGAACTGAGAATATTGGAGGGTAAAGTATTTTCGGATGCCATGTTACAATTGGAACTTAGGAGTTGTTTGTTTTAGTGTAAAACTTTATAAATTACCGGTTTTAAAATCACTTGTTTCAAAACAAGTGAAATTTTCTTGTTTTAGAATCAGGAAATATCGTTTGGTTGTTTGTAAAATAAAACAAGAGAGATGCTTCAATCTTCTTGTTTTGGTTTACAGTGTGTCTTTGCTATAAACTAAAACAAGAGAATTAGACTGTCAAGTGGGCAGACAATGTCTAGACAGAATTTTACTTTACATTGTTTTACATTATTCCAAACAACTGAAAACACTGTAAAATGAAATAATTGTTTCAAATTATGTTGTTTTACGCTAAAACAAACAATCCTTTAATCTTGGCTATGAGCGCAACTTCCGACGCATCTCTCCTACACGTTAAATGTATTGGATTGCTCTTTCTCTTGTTAGGAATCTGACCCTCTCTCTATTTTTTATCTATATGTTCACTTCTTCTACTATCTATTTCTTTCATTTTAATGTCTAACTATATGCATTTAATCATATTCATAGTTGATGAGGCAGAATCCGATTCGGCCCATTGAAGCAGGCCCAAACCCCATTCAGCCCAACAGCAGCAGTACCAGGCCCTCCGGCGGCCTTCGGCCCGTCAGCGGCCCAGCAGCCTACGGCCCATAAGCGGCACCGTCGCTCCCGGCCCAACATGCTTCAGCCCGTCAGCGGCCCACCAGCCTACGGCCCGGGAGCAGCGCGGCAGCCCAGGGCCCAATAGGCTTCGGCCCGTCAGCGGCCCAACCCCCTTCGGCCCGGTAGCCGAGTCCGGCCCACTCCGGTGGCGGATCGGGCGCTATGGCGGTTTATCAGTAAACCTTCAATTAGTCCTATATCGGCTGCCACCGTTAACCATCCGCTATCCTCTGCTATAAATATCCCGCTGTTTGTGGCCAAGAGGGTGGTGGTGGGAAAAACGGATGCCCCTACAAGCTTCCGAAACCCCTTAAAGGACTTCTGTCCGAAGAACATTCTAGCTACTCTTTCTTGCTTTCTGAATCGAATCTTCTTCAGGAGCTAACTTGACCGTCGGAGGGAGTTCCCCAGGGCTGACGCCCGGGACTCCTGCTGACTGGTTCTTCTTCTTCTATCCTTCCTGCAGGGGCTCGGTTCGAATCGTCGCCGACCTCCCCGAGTCGGTCTCGGCCGCCGACCTCGGATTCCTCTCCCTGGTCTCGACGCCGAACGCCGGCTGCCCCAAGTCAGGAGACTCGGTCTCGCGCTGAAGGAGCCTTCGGACTCGCTGTCCGAGGGCAAGCCCACCGGCTGCCCTACGCCAGGAGGCTCGGTCTCGCGCTGAAGGTGCCTTCGGGTTCCTGGGTCGGAGAGCGAGCCGTCCCCCGTCCGATCTCGGACTTTCCGGCTTCTGCTCCGACGCTCTCCGACCGCTCGGCCGAGAGAAGCTCCTGCTCGCGCCGCGCCTCCGTCCGCCGAAGGAGCAGCGGCTCACTATTCAAGAGCGGCTCCGGCGGCAGAACGCTCCCCCCGTGGGCGGATCCAGGCCATCCCGAGAGGCCCCGTCTTCGCCCCGTCGCAGATCCCCGTCGGGTCCCCCTTCCATCGCTCGATCCGGACCGGCTCCGGATCCTCTTTACCGGATCCCCGTCTGTGGGATCCGGTCGTGATAGATCCAGTCTACATCAATAGTTAATGTTCTCAGCTCATTTTCTTAAGTGCAAAGGTATGTGCTAAATAACCTGTTTCTCTAATTAAACAACATTTAGTTAATGTTAAGCAAAAAAATGTCTTTTACGAGAATAGGGGTTCATTTCTGTGATTCGTTAGAACGGGGCACCGAGAACCCACAATGATGGACATTTTATGCATTAGGAGATCATGTCAAAATTTGTTTAGTAAATAAACTTTAGTCTAATTTTTTTTATATTGAGTCCATTTACATATTCTATGCAATCATGTTCACAATGAAGTATTTTTAAGATTGGATGAAGATCAAATAGGCCCCAAAAACTTACCTTTTGAGAAAATTACCTCAAAATACTCGAACTCGGAACTTGAGCCATCTAGCACTAAAAAAAAATGAGATCATGTTTGTGGATGATCTAATGAATCAAATCATACCCACAATGCAATGGCTATCCATACATCTGCAGGTGGCATTAGGTGTACTCTGAAACACGTTGATCTTCTAATTTTGGAATTTTTCAATTTTAAAACTTTTTAGTGTTGATTTCTCATTGTTTGGACTGAAAAGTAAAATGGGAAAAAATAGATGGCATGGGTTTACAAACATCCTAAGAATATTAAAAAAGTTTTGTTCTTTCAATATTCTACATTTTTTTAGCATATCATTTTCTTTATTAACCCCAAACAAAAAAGGGAAAAAATACTTGCTGGCTCCACCACTTGTCTCCAACGTGGCTTCCTCTCCCCAACTCGAGGGGCAATCCCCACGACCTCAGCACCTCCTCCTCCTCTCTTCCCACTCCCTGCCTCCCTGGGGCTGGGCTTGGGCGTGGACCTGATTGGTATGCTAACTACTGGGCCCATTGGGCTTGGGGCTGATTGGTACGTTAACTGGTAGGCCTTACGCCGACTCAGGCGAGTCTAAAAATCACATCAGCACAAGTTGGCCTTTTCTTTTTGAAGGGAGTTTGGCAGTTCCACGGTTCGCCGACTCGAAGAATCGGACCAACTCGGATCTCTCATGATCTGCTACGAGTGCTGCACGAGTCGCATGGAAAATTTCTTCTAAATCGCACAGACTCAGTCGAGTCGACTCGGATTTGCCTTAATACGGTAAGAGTCGGCTGAGTCGACATGAGTCGAGCCAGTACGGCAAACCATGGGCAGTTCCAAACTAACTGAGCCGAGTGGGATGAGTAGGTTTGGTTTTGCAAGAGCATGACTGTTGAGTAGGTCACCATCATGAGCATCTCATAACTTGAAAAATACTCATTGAAACAGCAGCTCTTTGATGAACCGAATGATAGTACCATATTTCGTAAATTTGAAAAATAATACTTATTACACTACTTGTAACGGTGGTGCAGTGCATCCGTGGACACACTGCTCGCCCAAACGCATCAAATGCTGATAGTGCGATTGGGCAAAGCCATCTCTTAGGTCAACCACAGTGACATTCCAAACACACAACATTTGTAACAAAGCACCATATCTATTGTAGCAGACATAACCATTTATATCAAGACGTACCCCGCAATTCTATATATTGATGTGTCATGTCAATTTAACATCACATTGTTCCGCCATGTGCTCCAACACATCCAGCTAAAGAGGTCACGTAGACGAGGCTGTAGAACCCAAAAACCTAGGCATAGCTCATTGGCTGTCACACTGTTCCACTGCTATATCTCCTGTTTATACAGAGACTCATGTGGAGGCATTCGCAGTCTCTTCCCAGCGCCTTGGTTTGATCATTCGAAGCCTTCATTCACTTCCTCACAGAGAATGGAAGATAGAACAGGTTACAAAATTAAGTTAACATGCGTTAGAACAAGTCATGAAGAACCTAGGACAAGTTTGCTTGCTCTACTAAGCCAATATCCACTCAAACCCAAAGCTCCAACACTCTGCAGGCCATGGCACTTCAGGAAGCAAAAGTTGTGTTAAGACTAATTCAGACTAGTGATGGGTGACCTGCAGGTGATATGTCCTCTCTGGGATTTACTCAAACAAGGCTTTCTTATATCTTATATCAACCAGGAGAGGAACTATAGAGTCACCTGACGAATTAAACAACTTGGACTAGAAAAAGGCAGAGGAGGAAACAAGAAAGAAGGGACTTATAGTTGATATTTCTCAGTTAAACTTGCTAGTCGTCTTCCTAGTTCTTACCTTGTCACTGCTGCAGGAGAGGGAAGCAGCACCAGCTTCCATGCGAGATGCAGCCGCCCCACTGCCGTCTCTCTTCTTCACCACACCCTTGTGAGCTTTCTTCCAGGAGTACCCACGGGAAACAGCACCATCCTCTTCGTCTCCACCAGGTTGCGTGGGGACTACATCTCCACCAGCGCAACCATTCTTGCGGGAGAGGCCACGGTGGGGAGGCCCGGAGGAGGCGTCAGACGCCAGGGAGTCGCCGTCTTCTTCATCGCCGCCGTCGTCACCTTGGTCATCCTCCTCGTCATCGTCGGTTTCGACGTCGCCGTCATCCTCTCCATCTTCTTCATCAGCTGCTGCCGCTGCTTCTTCTTCTTCTTCTATTTCGGCTTCGTCGTCGTCGTGCATGGGGGAGGCAAGGTACATGGTCCACCCGGACTCGCTGCTGCTGCACTCCTCTGCACCTCCAACGACCTGGGGGGACTCCATTACTGTGTTGGAAAGGAGGGAGGAAGGGGGAGAGCAACAGATGAAGGGAACACAACAAACTAGAGAATATGGAGCCCAACTCCTTAAATGGCCGAGCAGAGAGAGGAAATAGAAAGAAGAATATGAGAGAGAGAGATCACATTACACTTAAATTCTCACTGGCTGATGAACACTTCTGAGCGTTTATTTCTCTGACACCTCTCATCTACAACAGCCAGCAGTCCGCCCAGGAACCCCAGAAGAACCTGGACAAGATTTCGAGAACACACACAAGAACCTACATCATTAATTGGTGCGAGTAAATAAGGCTACTACCTGAAAACTCCAACATGTTTGAATCCTCTGACAGGTCATCTACGTGAAGCAGCTTTGCTGCAAAAGACAAGAGGAGAGGAACCTCAGAACCTGCCTCACAGGAAGCAGAGAATAAAAGAGCCCACCCTCCCAACGAGTTCTTAAATCAGGAGAACCGGCCTCCCTTCAATTCCCCTTCCTTGGAGAGTGGGGAGCCGATGCTCATAAATAGGAAAGACAGCCTAATCCCTCACCCCCAAATCATTAATTCTCTATGTTGTCTACATGCCAAAATGCTAGCTTTTTAAACTCAAAGTGCTGGGAACCCATCTGGGTTTTAGATGAGGTGGGAGTAGATGGGGTCTCAAAAAAGTGATTGCTGTCACCCAACTGTTCTTCTGTCCTGTCTTGTTTGCTGTTTGTCTTTCTCCTCCATACACCATAAAAGAGAACAATTCCCTCTGAATCATGAGAAGGGAAGAAAATGCATGTGGAGCCCCTATTATTATGTTAACAACAACACAGTACAGAATGACGTGGGGCAGATTAAGGAATACTTGCAATGTGCTGTGAGGTGGACAGATTGCAACTGCAACCTTTCTATTCTCTTTGAGTTATCATTATCATACTACTATCATACTATGGGTGGATGATTTCTTCATTCTTTAGTGTACCCATGTGTAGTTTTCCTCATGGGAGCACAATAATAAATGAGCTGCTATATATACTTGGAACTTTGACTTCAATAGTATTAAAGTATTCAAGCATGCCCCTCAATCTAGGCTGTCCTGTCAAAGCAGTACCTAATTGATGTCTGTACTGCCAAACTCTCCAAACACTAGAACATTTGCTCCCACCTTGGTCTGCTCCCCATCCTGTGAGCTTAATGGAATGTAAAAAAATGGTGGGTCTACCTCACATGCATGCATGTGGCTTTGCATTGCCCCTCCAATTTGGTCATCCTGAGGAACTTGACAACAACATTTGCTGGGATTGCACTGTCACTAGAGAGAAGCCAAAGGGAATGTTCTCCAATCCGGAACCCTCTTCCATAACCCATTTCATTAAAAAACACCTCCAGTCCCCTTCTTCCAAATAGGAGTTTATCATCTTAAAGGGAATAAAAAACTAGACCAACCAAGTTCTTCATATGGCATCAGCCAAGTCCAGGGCAGCACCTCAATTTAGACCCACACCACACCTGAAGGCTATAGAGAAGCATCCATGGCTCATTAATGGGTGGCTCTATCACAAGCTGTGTGGAGACCGGGGAGGCCTTTTCTCCCAGAATAAGCAAAAAGGACAAGCCAGCACATGCCTAGGACACCATTTAAGTCTCCAGGCCAGTGCCTCGTTCTGCTTCTGTGGCCATGTCCCTTGGGCACATAATGCACTGCAGGACACATGGAACTCCAGGACCAGGAGGACACAGTGCGCAGGATCCCCCCCCCCCTTCTCCCTCGAGGTGCTTGGTTTGACGCTGTGCTCGGTCTCCGTTGGGGTGGTGCTCCTGATCTGTTGCACTGCCAGTGTGTAGCACTGCGGGAAGGTGGTACAGCATTTGAGACGCTGCCATTACTGTGGGTGTCACAGCTCGAGCCTAGCCTCTCGGTGCTTTCCCCTTCCCTTCCAACCCACATGTTGCTCCTGTACTTAGTGATGTCAAGTCCCTCTCACTGCCTTCTCTCCTTCAAGAAATTTCCTCAGCATGGACGGGTGGAGAGGAGTACGGCCGGAGCCGTCTCTCGGGCGCTCGCTGCGATGGCACAGCTCAGGCCTGCCACCGTCTTGGCCTCCTTCTCTTCCGCATCCGTTGAGCTCATAATGGAGCTTGTTGTCGTGCCGACTCCCCATATGTTCTCCGGCAGTCGTTTTCTCCAACTCTCTTCCACCGTTGGGAATGCTGCAGTTGGTGTTCGAAGTCGCCGTCGGCTGGTGCTTCTCAAAGCTAGCTAGAAGATAGTTTTCGAGCACTACTTAAACTCCCCCAATATACTCTTTAATAGGGTTTTTGGAAATACTTTTTTTTTATATTATTTTGTATGCCATTATTATTATTATTATTTTTAAATTACTATGTACACTTTGATTCTTTTGCCATTTGATAATTCTATTATTATTATTTTTTAAAATGGAGAAATAATTATTAACGAGTTCCCCAAATAAAGGAAAAAAAGAAACAGTTGATCAAGAGGAAGAGAGAAAGAGAAAACCGCGGCATCGAGAGAGAGAGAGGGGGAAACATGGAGGAGAGAGAGAACAAGAGAAATAACTTCTTCAAAATAAAAGCAACTTTTGAGTTACCAGTTACCCCCATTCTATCTATGAATTGGTCCTCTAACCAATGTGATAGATCACCATGAGATTATCTCTTTGATAATTGGGTAAGCCAAGAATAGCATTAGGCCTTTTTAACTTAAAGGGTTGTTTGTTTCGGCAGAAGATAGTGTAATTTAAAAAATATTTTATTTTTCAGTATTTTCGGACGTGTGATATGATATAACATGGTATATTAAATGAAGTCTTATTTGGACCTTATCTGTCTGGTAGCTCATTTTCTAAATTAGTTGCCAGGCAACCAGATGAACGTTCTCTGACTTGAAACTGATAAATTACAAAGTTTTGCACTGAATAGACGTCCCCTTATTGGAACTTGTTCACTTGACTTGCTCGGATTCATTATTGTGAGTGAGAATGATTTATGTTTATTCTAATTAGAATAAGATATTAATAATATTTATTCTTATGTAGTTTATTGTATTTTTACTGATTTCATTTAATTTATTTTTATTATTATAGATTGAATATCAATCCAATTATTAAAGTAAAAGACCTCTTGTTCTGATGGAAGCAACCCCATGGTACTTATAATAAGTAATTTGGTTATAAAAAATGGGCCATAGAATAAGAATTTAGCCATTCTATAGATAAAAGCATCACTTCCCTTGAGTACCCTTCAGGTCTTCACTTTACCTCATGTGCCTTCTTTGGCATTCTATCACACAAGTTGATGGTAGGGGCCTGGGCCGACGCAAAAAATTGTACGGATTTTCCTCGGCTTGCACGTGGGTTGTTTGGGTTGAATCAGGTTTGTGGTTCATTAGGGATCACGGGAATGTGATCTTCTGAATCCTTTTCTTGGATCTTTCTCTAGACTTGAGAGAAAGATATCGATTAAAATTTAATTTTTAGATCATTGTAGATGTAATAGGATATACAGAAATTGTTGATTCCCACTAATACTTTTTTAACACTCAGAGAAGGATCCAAGAAAAGGGTCCAAAAGATTCCATTCCGGGATTAGGTCGGGTTAGATTGAAATGAATCAACTTTGGGTTAGGGCCGGCAAGGTTAGGAAAGTATGTAGATCAGGTTCTGAGTGGAAGGAGTTATCTTGAAGTGTGTGTTCGGTCGAGTTTTATACCGGGATACGTCTAAGGTGAATTGCATTAGGGTTCACCCCAATTCAAACCAACCCGGATTGTAGTAGTCGTATTTTTTTCTTTAGATGTCAAGGGAAGCCTGGTTGCTCGGTAAATCCCGGAGAAGCTACTGTGCGGGGGGTGAGGTATGGTTTTCCAGTTCACACCATGTAAGAATGACGACGAGGATCGAATTCACGAGCTGTTAAGATGACTACCAACCAAAGCCCTGAGTTACTACTCCGCTACTCCCGCCCCCCCTTAGTAATCATATTCTTCATAACCACTTTTCGACGTTTGGTACCTAACCCGAGGCAATTTTTTTACTGATCTTGTGTAGTTTCGTACTTCCCTTAATTAATAATGGTCCTTATCTTCCAATAAGATCATTTAGTATGGAGTAACATTTGTTGGATTTCACGTCCATCGGCTCCATCATGCTCCACAGACGGAGAAAGCCTTGGCAAGGCTTGCTGCTCAGTAAAACTCGATCTCTGATTGGATGAGGTAATAAATTCTAAAACATTCAAAACTAGGTCCCAATAGTAAAACAATATCTTTAATAGGCTAAATCCAATAACCATTTTTAATTTTGGGACTTGATCTTAATTTTTCAAAATTGTTTAAGTCGTCTGATCTGAGATCGGATTATATCGATATGTGAAACACGATAAAATCGGCTCCAAATTTTTTATTTTTGCACCACTGTGCGGTATAACAAGTATTAGTCGTTACTGTTTAGTATGGGCAACGTAAGGCTGTAATTGGACTGGGCCGGCTTGAGGGCCCGGCCTAGTTTTAACCGAGCTTGGGCTGATGAAATTGGCCCGGCAAAATAATTTGGCCCTGGCCTAACCCGGCCTGGGAATTAAAAGGGCCGGACTTGAGTCGTGGTCGGCCTGAACCGGATATAACAAAATTTTGAATGGGTTAATTTAAGTTTATATGTAAACAATATAGTGTCAATATAGGTTATGAGAATAATCAATGAGATGTGATTTTGGTTATGTAAAGTAAGTATTTTACATATTTATATTATGACGTAAATATGTTATATGTTCTAATTTTATTGGGTTGATATAATTTTATTGGGCCGAGCTGGGACTTAATTGGGCCTTATAAAATTCTCCCAGGCCAAGCCCCTGGAAACCGAACATTTTACCAGGCCCAGGCCAGGCCCGAGGAGAGTTTTTGAGGACCTATTTAGGCCCGGCCCATTGGCACCTCTATTTACTCGCTCCCAAGGGAAGTTATCACATCAAATCTGAGGTCATGTTTGGCACAATTTTTATTTGGAATTATTTTTATACTTTCATTTAATTATTTTTTATAGAAACACTTGGATCTTGGAAGCAATTTATGTAGTATTTTGCTTGTGTTTTGGCTTCCAATCAAAAGTAGCAAGGTGAGGGCCATGTTTGGCGCAGTTTCCATTTGGAAGCAGTTTTACACTTCTATTTAGTTATTTTTTATGAAAACTATTAAATCTTGGAAGTCATTTATGTAGTATTTTACTTTGTTTTTGCTTTCAACCAAAAGTTACAAGGGGGAACTTTCAAGGTTGGAGAAAAGTGAAGTTGTTATGAAAGAATTGACTTTTGTAATAAACCAAAATTAGTTATAATTTCTCTCTCTACTCATTCTATGTAAGAATTGGAAGTTAAAAGTGGATTTCAAGTAGAAGTTAGCCAAATACGTCTGAAACGTCCAAAGTTGGAGAAAAAGTGAAGTTGTTATGAAAGAGTTAATTTTTATAACAAACCAAAATTAATATAAACACTTTTCCTCACGTGATTCTATATGAAAAACGAAAGTTAAAAGTGAGTTTCAAATAGAAATTTTATCAAGCACACCTATACTCTGTTCCTCGTAGCTTTCACTTCTAACCAGTGGGCTTAATCCATTACATTCTTTCCTTTGGAAAGGAAAAGATACCTTGCCTATCATCTTGCTGAGATGTCTGATTTCGTTGATCCAGCGTCCAAACCCAGACCCGCTATGACATCCCTAGCCAACCCATTGACTTAGGCCGGTTTGTTTAGGGAATAAGGGGTCGAATAGGACGACTAATGACGTTTATTCTGCGAATCCAAGTTTGAGAGCGCGGACGCATTATTTTTGGCGCGTATACGTTATTCTCGACATAAGTGAAATAACTCAACTCACATAAAAAGTTCGAATTGCTTATTCCTAGAATAAGAAAAAATGCTCCAAAGAGAATTATTGTTGTTCTAAGAACAAGGGATCCGGGTATATCCGGAATACTATATCCATCAAATAAACCGGCCCTTAGTGTTTGTTTTGTCTAAATATTTTCTCACTAACTTTTATATGTTTTGCAAACACCAGTAACGGTTAGTTAGTTGAAAAAGGTTTTACATTTTCACAATTTTTTTTCAGGTTTATTTCTCTAACCCTTCTCATGAGAAAATATTTTTTGTGATTCTAGTTTTTTAGTTTTGCATCTCTCTATTTCTCCACTCAAGACCTTCTCTCCACTTTTTTGTTTCTCACTTATTTTTCAATGAGATTTGTACATGTACGTTTTTAGTTTTTGAGAAAATACTTTTCATAATTTTATATTCTCTGAAAAAACACTTTCCATAATTCTTTATTTTTTGAAAAAATATTAAAAATGCAAACACCCTTTATCAACATGCAAAAGTTTCAAGAGATAACTAAAATCCAGAGAATGTGAATGACAAATGCTTCATCCAACAGAAACGTCCTGTGAAAAGCCAAACTTCGGCTAAGAATGAAGCCAAACGGCAGCTAGAAATCAAATGCCTATTATTTGTAAAAATTCGATGTAAAAAAAAAATGACATACTCAGTGTACGAGGCTCCCATTGCCATACTTCTTCAGCTAATTTTCTCATGCTCTGTAAACGCGAGTAAAAATTAGTTGAAGAAATAATCCTTATATCTCAAAATATTCTTTTTTCTCTGAATTTTTTGCTTTATCAAAAAACATTTTATGTGATTCTCTACTTCCCCGAAAAATAATGAGAATGCAACCCCCCTCGAACAAGCATTAACAAGGGCTTTGTAGATGTCCATTGACCTAGGACGGGCTAGAATTTGGAAGACAAGACCAATTAAGAATTGTTAATGGATGTGGTAGCTATTTTGAGGATTTATAAGTATCTGGGTTATAGCCCTTTCATTTTGAAATATCTGTCTATAATTAGATGATAATTAGAAAATACTATTATCCATCACCCCAAGATGTTTGGGAGGGTGAGCATATAGGAGATGAAACCATAAAAGAGAAATAAAAAGTGCCTGATAGACACACCGGAAGTGGGGGAGGGGATACAAAACAAATGGAAGAAGGAAAGAAGATGATAGAGAACAGAGCTGAGAGAAATTAAGGGAATGGGAATCCTTTGTTTGTCAGTGCACATGGCATCTTTTGATTTCTTCTTGTAGTCTTCTCTAAATTAATAAATAATTTATTTTTATTATTTCATACTTTTCAATTATTTCTTTAAAAAAAAAAACAAATTTTATATGATGGGAAAAAATAGCTGCGATGTCCTTCATTCTTAATTGATGACTCTTTGGCTTCCACTTCTTACATAAAATGAGTTGAGAGAGAGAGAGGTTATAACTAATTTTGATTTGTTACAAAAGTCAACTCTTTCATAACAACCTCACTTTTTATCTAATATTGGAAGTTTCCCCTTGGTAGCTTTTGGTTGGAAGCCAAAACACAAGAAAAATACCATATAAATGGCTTCTAAGATCCAATGACTTCCATAAAAAATAACTAAATGGAAATACAAAAGTACTTCCACATAGAAACTGTGCCAAACACGGCCTTAGTTTAATAAAGAAATTGGCCCAGTACGGGATAAACTTAAGATGGAAAGGTGAATTATGATTTACAAAAGTTTAAGGCTAGATACGAACTAAAAAGAGATTAGATGCTCAAACAAGTGTAAATTAAGACTAGAAAGTGATATGAAAAGCGTGCTTGATAAAACTTTTACTTGAAAATCACTTTTAGCTTCCACTTCTCACATAAACTATATTTTTTCCCACTAGATAATAAGATTTCTAGTGGCGGGAGCTTTTGATTATTTCTTGGAAATGATGAGAGGGCATTTATTTGGACTTTTCATAATAGATATACTGGATGGATGGAAAGACCATTTTGCCCATCTCCTTTCCACTTTCCCCTTCCTCTTTTACAAAAGGGTAGAGGGGTTGTTACGTTGGATAGAGGGAAAATTTGACTTTTTTCATCTGTTGTCTCGATCGCAAGACTCGATTTCTCCTATATCTAACTTTTTTTTTGGATATTGAAAGAAGTTGACGAAGGTACCTCTTGTGTCTAATGGTTACGCGACTAGATTTTTCAAAACCCCAATAGAGAATCTCATTTGTTACTTTTTCAATTCTCACACAATCAAATGCTTTTTAAATATGAGATTTATCCCAAACAAATGTGCTAATATAATGACTTGAGGGAGAGAAATTATAATTAAGTTTAGTTTCTTACAAAAGTCAACTCTTTCGTAACAACTTTATTTTTTCTCTAATCTTGGAAGCTTCATCTTTTAATTTTCAATTGGAAATTAAAACACAAGTAAAATACCACATAATTAACTTTTAAGATTCAAGTACTTTAACAAAAAATAATTAAATGAAAGTACAAAAGTATTTTCAAATGAAAGCTGTCCTAAACACCGACCAAAGTATAGAAAGACCAAGCAACCGTGGGTAAAGAAGCAGGTGGCAAGGAGATGAAGCAAACATATAAAGGGCATGTGGATATTTATAATGATTCGGCTAATCCTCAAGCTACATCTACTTTCCAACATCTTATTCGAGATTTTTTCCTACTAGAAATGAATGTAATACACATGCTAAATCTATACAATGCTAGCTCACTATCCAAGGCATCCAACACGATGCCAACGACCTCAAATATACGACAAGAACACATAAGCAAAAGCTACATAATGTTAAGCAACAACTATTATTATTCTACAATAAAAATTTAAGATCTCTTGAAGAAAAGAATAAAGGATTGAGATAGTGAAGTGAAGGATGAAGTACCCTCATTATATACTTGCCTTTGTTAAGCCCAGGCTACGACACCTCGGAGCCCAAAGGTGTGAGAACAAAGTATGGATAAATCATACAAGTATACACGATAAGACAAGAAAATTCAATGTTCTTTGATGGATTCCAAAAAATATCTAAGTGGTTAAATCAAGAGAAAGAGATTTATTATAGTAGAAAGCTTTTACAATAAACCCTAGAGAAGTCTCATACCTCTCTTCTCTACATTGTGTTTTAAGTTTATCTAGACAAAACACAATAGGGGACTCTCAATAAAACAATAAAACCACTAACCCTAGTTGAAGGTGGACTTCAGACTCATCCTATTCCATGTGACATTGGGTCCTCTATTCTTCTTCCGTTTATAATGAAGATATTATCAACCCAATAGCTAGCCTCTATTGGCTTTCATCGAAACAAATGTAATTAAATAAGATTCCTATATTTAAATGAGCAGAGGTCTATTGATATGATTAATTGTAATATAAAATTGTTAACAAGATAGATTTTTAATGAGGTGTTTGGTTTCTATGTTAGATAGTTCTATCAATATCAATTTTGATATTACTATTAATAGTGGGTGTTTGTTAAACTCTATCAATTTTAATAGGGATAATTTCATACTGGTCATTTTATACATTAAATTTCAAAAATGCCATTCTTATTACAGATATTTGATATATATCAATGTTTCACATATGCCACTGAAATAACATGTATGATAGATATGTTGTCTTGTAAGAGTATGCCAGATAATATGAAAAGTATGACATTTTTGAAATTTAGCATGCAAGAGTAGTTAATATGAATCTTATTTTAATATTTAGGGATTGATGAAGTATATTGTCATATAAAATTCAATACATGTTTGAATCTAGATTAAAAATGATAAGCTTTAGTCTTCAGACTCTAAAGACCTCCTCTCCTCTAGCTCTTTCCTTCCCCTTCAGTTGTCCTCCACATTCCTCCAAGGTCAATCTAATATTAATGTTGTTGACTTTAAAAATATCACTATCAAAATAAAAATATATATATGTTATCAAAACTAATACTCCACTCAAACTAAGCATAACATATCAACCAAACACTCTGGAAAAAAATGGTCATTTATTGGAGGGCACACTTTTGTTATTTAAACTTTTAATAACTAAGATGATTTCATGTTGTATTACTGCCATGAAGAAATTATCACTTCTTACAATGGCAGATATGTGATTTAATTTTGAAAAAGTATCAGTGCGCGCCCTCCAACGTTCCATTTGAGGGTCCTTTGAAGTGTTTATTATAAAACATCTAACAATACTGTATAATGATGTTTTTCTATGTATATTGAAAATTATTTTATAATATTTTTTGTATATTTGCAGTAATTGAAAATTAATATATTTTAAAATCGGTTAACTTGTGTAATATTCTTTTTAGTTAGTTTCTGTTTTTGGTCCAAAACAATGGAAGACGATCAAAAACTTTATTTTTGTAGTTTTAAAATTGATAATTTTAAAATTGGATACTTTATAATATTTTAAGTCGAACCAAACAACCCTTTAGCTAAAAGCAATTTTGGTTATGGCTACAAGTAAATTGGGTTAACCCACAATTGAACATACCCCTGATTTGAGTATGTAAGTTAATGGATCGGATTAATATTTAGGTCAAAAGGGCTCACCCATTGTGGTTCGCATTGGATCTCTAATCTTTAAACCATTAGATATCCGCTTCGATCCATATTTTACAGATTATACTAAATTACTTAGATAAGATTACATGTGTAATTTAATAATATATATGGATGATTTAATCATTTTTCCTCTTTAATGGAATAGAAAAACTTGCAATCAAATGGTAGGCATCTAATAACGATTTAAGAAGTCAAAATGAAAATAGCATAATGCGACCTTAATTCTAAAGTTTTTTCCCCGAATAGCTTTTCACCCTTCATTCGAAGTTTTTATTCTCCCACAATATTACTTCTATGACAATCTAATTTCTAAAATATTATTAGGCATTAATTATTGTTATGATAATTTATTTATAATTTGACCTATAGTAGAATCTGTTCCAACCAACACCCCCTTTAATTTGCACAAACGTACGTGGATCATATTTGGTGTAACCCCTGTCCCAATCTAACTTGTGTCCTTCATGACGAGGAATAAATACATTTAACGCGATCCGATCTGATCCACAATAATATTTCAGTTAAAATTTTGATGCTATGATATGCAGCTATTCACATGTGGACAAAAGTGTTCACGATTTGATTTGGTTTGATTTAACAGTAAAATTTTAGAAATCAAACTAGATTGAAATAGAGAGTCAAATGGAACAAAACTAAACTGTAATAGTTTGAAATCGAACCAAACCGATTTACGGTTTAGGCCTTATAATGGGTCACTATGATTAAATAACCTACTTCAACATTATTTTCTAAAAATAGTTATTAAAAAAATATTATTTAATTTTTTTTTAGAGATTTAAGTTTCGAAATGGACTATTGTAGTTAAACATCCTATTTTATTTAAGGATTCAACGTCTTTTTTGTACAAGATGACGATCTAAAAGGTATTATCTAAAAATAATTGGAAATTTTATATCTTATGATTTATATAAACTCACACTTAATTTAAGAATTTAATACTTATATCATGTCCTTTAAACGTAATTTACTTTATTTGGTTTGATTTGATTTATGAATAAGAGAAACCAAATCAAATCAAATTTTTTAATTTGATTTGATTTCAAATTAAACCGAAAATTTCATAAGTTCAAACAAAACAAAAACAAACCAAACCGAATAAGTCGATTCAGTTTAATTTTTCGGTTTGAACCAAATAGTGAACACTCTGGCATGTGGATGAAACCATTCCCTAATCCTCCTCGATCCATTTGCAACTCTAATTTTGGTAAGAGCAACACTTGATGCACCGAGGGTGTGATGTGCACCGCCCCTGCAGTGGATAAATAAAAAAATATATAGTTTAAATTTTTTTAGGTGGGCTTCAAGGTGTCCAATATGTCTATATTGACTGATCTCCGATCGGACGATCCAAAAAAAATCTGACATTAATAGGCTCGGCCCATTAAAGACATCTTTTACTGTTCACTAGGTCTTATTTTTTATTTTTCAGGTTTTTTTTGGATCATATGGTCAGAGATTGACTTATACGGACACGTAGAACGCCTCGGAATCCACCTAAAAAAAATCAAAAATTATTCTTTTTATTTACCCACTGCATTGGGAGATAGTACAAATCGCACCTCCAGTGCTCTCTTGGTAAATGGACACCTGGCTGACATGGGCTTTTCTACCTAGGATCGAACAAGATAAATCCAATTTATTTAACACGAAGCTTTCCCATTTCACGGTTGTCCTAAATCATGTGTGCAGCCACCTGCCTAGTGCAGCACTTCTCCACTGCAGGATCGCATCCTACACAATCTATACCGTCAGATTGCGTAAGCGTGCGATCTCTCTTTTTTTTTTGAAAAATTTAACGATGAAATAATTTTTCTTAAGTTTTCCTCCACTCTTATGGATTTAAAAAGACATAAAAAATTTACTCCTCTAGTGCAGCCGTCCGATTGATCATGTGTGCAGCTTTTGTCCCACTCTATTACTTGGCTCTTGATCAGGCAGTCGGGTGAGCTCCTAGGGTTCTACACACCCCATGATAGGTGGGGCAGATTTTGCAAGATTCGTGGCTATTCTTATTAAATTGTTCAAGTAACCTTTTTTTAATGTACTAGTCGATGCATTAGTCAGATATTTTGTTTGAGATATTCTTGATACTTTTTGACTTGGTTCATAACTTGAGCTCTTACATCTCCCTTTCTACACTTAACCCATTGAGTGATTCTTCCTCTCTCCTAACGTTTCACTTTTCTTGAAGAAAATGTTCATTACTTAACTTTTTTTTTTCGAAAGGGATTATAAAAAATTCGTATTCCGCAAGATTTTATCTTGGAAGGGCATGTTTGGTATTAAAAATATTTTTAAGACTATAACGTCATTTTAGTAATTGAATGAAAAATATTGTACTTTTGAAGCTAATAAGAAAATCTTAAACTGATGCTAAGAAAAAAAAATGGAATTGTATAGGAGGGTTGATAAGTATATTTCAATCCACTTTTGTCTAACATTTTTTATATTAAAAGTGAAGGTCTAAAATAATTTACAACTAAAAAATTCTTCAAACGCGTCTCATGACTCAAATCTCTTGCAAGTGTCAAAGTTATCAACCCACTTTCTTAAGAATGTGATATATCATTACCATTTACTGTCTTGTCTGTGTCTGTGGCTAGCTATTCGACTAACTTTCCAGAGCACCTCAACAATTTTTTTTTGGGTAATAATAATCTTTCATTCAACCATATCAGGTACATAACAAAAGTCTTCTTACAGCACCACAAAAACTTCAAAAGATCTTGATTTGAGCTTACATGGTGATGTACCATATCGAGGAATCTTCATCTTCGCATGAAAGGGAGTTACTCTTTTAGGCTCTGAATAGGACGTTTTATTTTCCTAAAACCTTTTAACCCATTTTGGTGGAGGGGAGTACTTAACCTAGGGTGCTATGGGTTATACTGGGGGTTAAGCGGAATAGGGGCACAACACACTATTCCTCCGAGGCTCCCAGGTCACGGGCTTCCTCTTCCTCACTTGTCCGCCATCATCGCCCAAGTCCCAAGTTTGCTTCTTCCTTCTCCTCTCCTCCGTCCGATCCTTGCGTGTTGCAGGGTAAGCACATCACGAAGCTTTTGTTGGTGACGCTTTCTTCTTCACTCGGTCAAAGAAGACAGAGCTAGGGCATTGAGCCCACTCTGTGAGGTCTTCCCAAGAGGATGCAACGTCTGGGCACATCACCATCTCATCCATGTCCTGTGTGCTTCGCCTTGTTGATAAAGAGGATTTTCCCTCCCCTTCCGAAACGAGGATGCGAGATAGAGGAGTTCTTCCACACGGCGTTGCTGGTTCCCGTTGTGGATCCTTCTCTGGCGACCGTGTTCCTACCGATCATCCTTCGCCGGTCACAATGTCTTCTTCATCCTCCAACGAGGAGCCCATCCGTGCACGGAACTTCCGGTTAGAACATTTTACACCTTTTCCCCAATTTTTCCCTTGCAACAAAAAGACGTCTGCCCTTCTTTTTCCCTGTGCCTGATCTTGGGTCCTCATGAAATTAGATTTTTCTCCGTCCCATGGCACTAAAACCCCTCTCATTCCTCTATCCCGCTGGTCACAATTTTACATATTGCTACACGTAATTTCTCAGTTTTATCGTGAGAAATCTTGTGTCACGTAGGGGGATTTTGCATTCTGAATCACATAGCTGGTTGTCAATATACTTCAGGTGTGCAAGGTTCACAAAATTGTTTAGAACAAGGGCAAACTAGGACTATCAATATAGTCAACAAGGCCAAAAGACAGCATACATTATATCTACTAGAATAGATAGGAATGGTAGGAAAAATTTGAATCCTATTCATACTTCAATTTTGATAAACTTGTTGTAATGAACAACATATTTTGCACGGCCATCCAAGGCTCTACAGTGAAAATGTCAAATGGTCTGGGGCTTCTGGCTTTATGATTTCCAGTCTACCACTTGAGCTGATATCCTCTATAAAGAATGTCTCTCCTAAAGTTAGGTTTGTATTGGCTTCTAAATTGGTGGGATCTGCATAACAATTCAATCACTAAGGTTCATCTTCCGTTGATATAATTTTAGAATTAACTATTATGTTTATGGACCGTGTGGTTCTGGATCTCCTATATGCTTGCTTTCTAGTTGCTGCTCCACTGCGACATTCATCTTTATGCTCTGATAAAAAGCTTAAGCATGTTTAATATCCAGTAGAATACATAGCTGTGTGATGCAAGATTATATGGATTAGCTCAAATCTGACAATGGCATCCATGCCTTGGATTAGCTCAATGTCTTTCTTAATTGGGCCAATGCAAATAATCCTAATCTCAACATTTTGTCCCTATATTTTTCTTTTTGTACAAACTTGCAATTTTTTCATATACAATGATAATATTTTTTAGACAATATTTTTCAGGGTTGACATTATTTTAAGTCTAGCACTATCTTCGTACTTAGTCCTACTTAATTGTCTGTTGCTGATTTGCTACTCTTTTCTATTTTAAGTAGTCATGCAAAACTACACTAAACTGTAGTTTAAACTCAAACGTAAACTTTTGTCCAGTTGTCTAATGCAAATGATATTGTGTAAACCATGTCATTCATTTTCTCCATTAAAAGTAAAATGGATGCTACATTATATTGTCACAAAAATAGAAGGTATGCTAGCAGATTTTGGCACCTCATATGGTTTGCTAATTTGGATTTTCTTGCACATACCATTTTCAAATTTTGTACTTATGTCCATTTTCAGATTTTCTTGCACATACCATTTTCTGTCTGTTGCTAAACATTGTACTGAGTACCTTTTTTATTTTTTTCCGGATGAGGAATTAATATAAATGAGTCTATTGGATGGATGGTTCCACTGCTTGGAGCAACCCCACTGGACAATGATTTTATCGAACCATCCTCCTATTTTCGAGCCTGCGAACGGTGCATGAAATTTTGCAACCCTATCCATTGCCACACTGGGATGATCGGATGCCATCAATGCAACCATATCTCAGTGGGTTATTTGGATAGTAGGAGGGCGAAATTACACGCTCCTCATTCGCTTATTATGGGCAATGATGAAATAATAGAAATGAGTCTAGTGGTCGGATGGTTCCACTGGTTGGACCAACCCCACTGGATAATGATCTTATCGAACCATCCTCCTATTTTTGAGCCTGCGAACGGTGCATGGAATTTTGCAACCCTATCCATTGCCACACTGGGATGATCAGATGACATCAGTGCAACCATATCTCAGTGGGTTATTTGGATAGCAGGAGGGCAAAATTACACGCTCCTCATTCGCTTATTATGGGTAATGATGAAATAATAGAAATGAGTCTAATGGTCGGATGGTTCCACTGGTTGGAGCAACTCCACTGGATAATGATTTCAGTCAACATTAAGTTCCTATTTCTGAGCCTGCAAACGACGCTGTAGGTGCTGAAAATGCTCGTGTGATTAACATGAAAAAGCTATGTTGTTTAGTGTAAACTAACCTATTAAAAACAGCAACTAAAGTGCAGTGATCGCCATAAACTTTTAAGTTAAAAGTTTCAAAAGAAATATGATCGCCTACCTGTTTGAATGCGGAAGATTGAGTCCTTGGTTCCTCTCCTTCAGCCGGCTGAAGAAAGAGAGCCCTTTCTTTATTCTTTTGTTATTGCTGTTGAGTTTGAGGTTGAGGATCGTCCAGAAGTCTTTCTGGCTTTGTGCTTGCTTTTCCCCTTTTGATCTCTTGTTGTTGTTGAGTGCAGCAGAGACAGAGAAACAGAATGAAGAAATATTGATGAGAATTTAAGTGAAAGTAGTATCCAAACTGGGACGCCGTCTTCTGGAAATAGAAGCGCTCCGGCGTTACGACGTTGTTGTTTCGATCTTCAACTCGTTATAACGCTATGGCTCAACTCAATTCAATTCACCTTTTTTTAACCTCTTCAAGATGTAAGGTATTTATAGGCTTTTTCTGCGTTCGCGATTAACATAGAAAAATCTAGGATTTATCTATATTAACCGACAGATAAATACTGATTAATTCATCTTTATCTGTAATTATCTAAAACGCGTCCACTATAGATGACGCCTTTCAGATTAATTAAGATAAGGATAAATATCCGGGAAAACTTATCTTTATCTTTATTAGCTAAAACGCGTCTACATGTAAAGACGTCTTTTACACTAATTAAGATAAGGATAAACATCCGGAAGAGAAGTTAAAATAGCTTAGGAAACCTAAAACGCGTCGACCTTCCCAGACGCCTTTTAGCTAATTAATCAATTGATTAAAATTCAAATTTAAACGTTAAAATAAGATTAAACTCTAAATAGCGTCCACACAGGTCGACGCCTTTTAGGCTTCTTCATATTTTAACTGAAATTTGAGCTAAAATCAATTCAATTGATTAACTTAAATATGTCTGTTCGACCCGACACTTAAAAATATCAATAAAAATTAATCAATGATTAATTATCAGACCATTATGAGGCATTATTATATGATATGAAATTTACTCGAAATGACGTCAAAATTAGCGTGTCTACAGCTGCCTCACCTTGGCATCGTCTTTGCAAGGGAGTGAAATGAAATGGAATGTACTGAAAAGGTGATGCCAAGGTGTGATGAGACACGCTCTTAACATCACATGATTGAAATTTTTCTCGAAATTATCAATGAAGATAGCTCAAGAAAATCAATGGAATCAATCCTGTCTGGATGAGATAGACAAGGAAATAAAATAACGTCGATCAACCTCCTCGGAGTGGGAAATACCCCAGGTCATAGACACTGCAGGTTTCATCATGGGGAGTGTTTGCCAGCCAATGTGGACGTGCTGCAGCCATGATGGATCTTTAAAAGAAAACAAGAATATTGGATAAAGAATCCAATCAAGGATAGAATTCCAAGGATATCTTCAAGCGAACCTCAAAGATAATCAAGATACTCAATTCAGAATGGAATATTTCATATCATGTTTGAGTTATTTGATTAATGGTCTGAAACTTAATCAATAATTAATCCTTACTACAATGATTTCAAAGTCCTACATGATGCATGCTGGGCTAAAAGAAAAATATAAAGTCAAATAAAATATAAATTAATCAAGGATAATATTGTTAAATTGTCATTAATGAGTCAAGATATCAATTCTTGTAATCTAGTGCTAAGCCGAAGCTCGTTTATCCACGCACCGTTTCACAAAAGTGGAACTATCGTCCTCACTAATTAACAATCAAACGGCCTATCCGTGCGATTAAGAATCCTCTGGAATTATCACTGTTTTTGTTGTAGGGGAACTCAAATTCCAGTTTCATCAAAAACACAAGGTCCTTGATATGCTCTAATAAATATTTATCATATAGTAATGCGAATGCAAAATAATTACATGAAAAGAGTACAAGGGTAGAAATAACCGTCTTTTTAGCCACGGTCGAGACTTCTTGAATTCCACAGTGGGATCTTCTTGACATTTTCCAGCTTTACTTAGGTTTTCTTGAATTTCCTGCAATCAAAATTATTAGTAATTCCAAACAAAATATTCAATTTATGGAATTTCGGATAAATCATATAAAGAGATGAAACGCGTCATGTCGGGCAGAGGCCATTTAACGTTGAAACGCGTCAGTGCTCCTCGACGCCTTTCACTCACAGAAACAGGTTTCTGACTGTTCTCTATTCGAATTCCAACTCTACCAATGCACATCCCTTTTCCAATCCGGAAAAGTCTTCCTAGGATCGCAATTCCTTCTATATAAACACCCTTAGGTCGTTCCCAAGCAATCCTATCACAATCCAAAGATCAAAAGTTGAGTTTTCTTCAAGATTTCTTCAAAGTTCCAAGGTTTCCAAGCTTCAAGAAGGAGGAACTCCGAAAAAGGGAGGATGAATTCTTCAAGCAAGAAGATGAAGATGTCTTTGGAGAGCTTTTCTGATGTGAAAAATCACCTCAATGGAAGGAATCCCAATCTCCAAGTAAGTTCAATCAACTTCCTTTTTCAATTCTCTTCACGTTCTTCATGTTCCTCATCATGTTCTTCGTCTTTTCTTTTGGTTTTCAGAATTATCCCATGTTTCCTGGCCCAAGAAAGTTTACCTCCTTACCTTGGATTCGTAAACTTGCAAAAAGTATCAAGCTTTCTATGCAAGTGTTCATATCCAAGTGGAATCTTCAAGGTCTTGTAGTGCTTGCCAAACATTACAAGAGCGCGAACGCAGATTGGGCGGCTATGGGTGCCTTGATCGAGTGGTGGCATCCCCAAACTCATACGTTCTTCTTCCAAGACTTCGAGTGCACGATCCTTTTGGAGGAGGCGGAGCTTCTTTTAGGTCTCCCAAAGACCAAAGAGAACAAAGATAAGATAGCTTTGATGAAAGAGAGAATCACTGGTCAACAATTGTTGACATCGATTATGAAAGATCCTTCAGAAGCTAAAGGATGTCTCACTAAAAAGGGGATCAATCTCACCAAGCTAGCCGAGTGGACGCTGTACGAAATTGATGATCTAAGGGAGGATGAAGCGGAGGATGTAACGAAAGCCTTAGTTACATGCCTTGCCGGTGCCTTGTTCTTCTCTGCGCAGGATAACATCTTAGAAGATGACCAAGTTAGTACCATATGCGCAATCTTCGAAGGTAAATCCATTAGCACTGCACTCTTAGCATATCTTTATAGTGGGCTTTCTGCAGCGTCTGTGGGCCGTCCTCCTTATGGATGCATGCTACTCTTCGCCTTATGGGTTGAACTTCACTTCAAGTTTGAGCACATCAAGAAAAGACATTTGAATCCATCTCAAATCTACTTGAATAGCTCAATTCATTGCATAGCTAATATTGTAAAGTTCAATGAGCATATGGTTAACAAGGTTCCAAAACTCAAGACCCGAGCCGATTGGAGAGAGTATTTAAAGCTCATGACGTCTGACATATTCGACTCGTCTCCACTTGCTCTGGTTGGAAAACCTGTGTGGGTACGCCGTGCACCAGGAGCAGACCTTAAGTTGATTGGAGCCACCGAGTTTGTGCTATACAATCCACATCGGTGCCTTACTCAACTTAGCTTGGGCCGTCGTGAATTCCCTGAGTTCTCTCCCACACTCCCGATCAAGAAGCGTGACTTGGAATCCGACGAAGATTATGAAGCCGTACAAATCATTACCACTCTATGGAATCTTGGCTTCAGTTACCGTATAAAATCCTCTAAAGATAGAGATAGAGGATTGAAATTTCCCTACCTTAAAGGTCTTCATGAAATTCCTCCTTAAATGTCCTCTTTCTCTTTGTTCATGATGTAATAAAGAATTTTATTAAATAAATAAGTTTTTTTTTATGCCTCAAAACCTTTTCTCAACTTTCTGTGATGTGCACATGATTTTTCTTTTAGTAAGAACTTGATTTCTCCTGAAAACTAAACAGTTCGGGTTCTGTAAAAATGTAAAACGCGTCCAGTCAGAAAGACGCCTTTCAACAATAATTCTTTTCCAGAAATTCAATTTAATGCTCAAAAACCTGATTTAAACCTTAAACCGCGTCTTTACATGTTGACGCCTTTCAACCATAATTCTTTTCCAGAAATTCAATTTAATCCTCAAAAACCCGATTTAAAGCTTAAAACGCGTCTGTATATGTGGACGCTTTTCAACTCTCTCTCCTACTTTTTCAAGGATTCTGTCATTAATTCCATGATTAATTCTCTGAAACGCGTCTACTCACTAAGACGCCTTTCATGATTATCCTCTGTACGGCTCTGACCAAAATTCTGAAAAGCGTCCACATGTGTGGACGTCTTTCATTCAAATTCAAACCTCTGTCCTTGCCGCCTCAACTTTTGCGCCCCTAAAACGCGTCAGCCTGAGTCGACGCCTTTCAGACTTTCGTTAACAGACCCGCGAAGGCTCCTTTCTTCCTCACTTTTCACAAAAATCTTTCTTTCTCTCCTCTCTCCTGCTACGATCTCCGGCGATCTTCCCCTCAAAACCTCAAAACTCTCCCTTCTCAAGCCATGGAGCGCGGTGAGGGCTCAAAGAAGACTAAGACCCTAGCCAAGAGGCGGCGAAGGCAAGAGGAAGAAGCTCCCGAGGAGATCCCGGCGTTGCTAGCCGAGGCGGCGGCCTTCTTGGAGGAAGAACTCCCTCCACCGGCACCTATGGCGGTGGAAGAAGAAGAGGAGGACGACCTCCACACGGTAAGCTCCCTGTGGGTATGATTGGATGAAGAAAAGAGGGAGAACGGGGGTCTTGAAAGAACCCGAAATCTGGACTTGAAAGGCGTCCAGACCAGGTGACACCATTCAAAAGGCGTCACCATGGGTCGACGTCTTTCAAGATAAATTCCGGATTTCTAATTAGGAATAAACATTTTGAATAGCGTCAAGGCATATCGACGTGTTTTAAAAAACGTCCAGGTGGGCTGACGCCTTTCAAAACAGAACTGATTTTTCCTGTTTTTATTAATTACTGACCCTTTTTTTTATGTTTTTATTTGCAAGGAGTGATGAGGGCTAGGATTAGCTGGGACCTAGTGATAGGGGCATACAGAGGGCTCCCAGATTTCCAAAAGGCGCGCCTGCGTCAGATGGGATTCGGTGAGGTATTGGACATTGAGCCATTTTGGCTCGACCTAGTCCTCTTGCAGGTGTTGAGGGAGAGGTGGCATGCGGAAAGCCGTGCTTTCCTAATGCCGTGGGGGCATATGGTCCCCACCCTAGAGGATGTGGCCAGGATTACTGGCCTCAGGGTAGAGGGTCGTCCAGTTAGTGGGGTTACCTACCCCAACTATCAGGGACTAGCTGAGGCTCTATTAGGGATAGAGGTGTCCAGCCTAGGCAGAGAGTCTAGGATGGTCCCCAGGGTAGAGGTAGAGGCTGCATTAGGATTAGATGAGCCCCGGCGTCGGTCTGACGAGACCCGGGAGGAGTTTAGGATTAGACTAGCCGAGTCATCTTCCTCAGTCTACTGTAGTGACCCTAGTTAGGTAGAGGAGGTAGATAGACAGCTGAGGGTCTTCTTAGTTTTCTTTTTTGGTAGGTTGCTCTTCGGTACGAAGGGCGACCATATCCATTGTAGGTTTCTTTACTTGTTAGATGACCTAGATAGCTTAGGAGATTATGCATGGGGGGCGGCTCTTCTGGCTCACCTCTTTGCCGATCTATCCGCGGTCACGCCGGACCGTGAGACTACCATCAGTGGCTTCTCGCCATTTCTTCAAGTATTAACTTGTTTAATTATTTGTTATATGCAGTGCAATATGATAGGATGCTTTTTCTAACCTATATGTTCATGAATGCAGGTGTGGAGCTACTATTACTTCCCGCTCGGCAGAGCGCGGATCGTGCGTCCGGATACTGTCCCTTTTGCCTGCCGTTGGCAGCCGATTGTGGACACGGCTCCACAGCATCATCAGCTGACGGCCCTCCGCCGTCAATTCCTGGACTATCCAGAACTTTTGGTAAACTTTTAACTTGTTCAACTTCATTAAATGCAATCTTTTTATTCATTAAATGCAGGTTATTTATGAATGCATCTAACCTATATGCAGGTGATCTGGCGCCCGTACCTGGGCATGAACGAGGAGGGTCAGCCGTGGGTGACGGCTGGCAGGAGGAGATTCGGGAGGCAGATGTGGGTACATTGCCTCAATGAGATCGAGCCCCTCCGCCTCCGGCTCGTGATGAGGACGTTGGGTCTCCACCAGGAGTGGATAGATGAGGAGGTCCCGGAGGGTGTGAGCAGGAGCATGAGGGGGAAGCAAGCCCTCACCGACTGGCGTGCCAAATTCCCTGAGCAGTATGAAGATTGGCACCGTCGGGGCGTACGGGTGGAGTCCCGTGCGGTGAGTAGTGAGGCCTACCTCCAGCAGTACCAGGTCCACTACGCCGATCAGCTTCGGCTCCTTCGACCACTCGATGTAAGTATGCTTCATGCGTCTTTAATTTTATTATTATCTTGATTTTATGTTTGTGAATGAATGTATGTATGACATGCAGGACGCGCGTGATGCGGTCATCGTCGACCTCCAGGCCCGCCTACATGATGCGGAGGCCCAGCTAGAACAAGTTCAGAAGGAACTATATGACCTGGTATGTATGAATGAATATGAATGCATGTTTTAATTAATTGTTTTGGCGATGAATCACTGACAGTTATCTTTCGGTGCAGCGAGCCGTCTACACCCAGGCGGCTCCCCCTACCCACGGAGCTTCGTCTTCATCATCCTCTGCTCATGATGCTGCCCTTGCTGACCTCCAGAGTCAGCTTGCCTCCGCCATCCACCGGGCTTCTCTAGCGGAAGAGGACCGTGCTGCTCGGGTAATTTCTTCAACTTTTGAATTCTGAAATTGATTACTTGATTATTTGATTGCTTTGAACTAACAATGACTTCCTTTCAGGTTGCTGAGCTTCAGGAAGCCCTTCAGAGGGCTGAAGCAGAGATAGAGCATGCCCGTGCTGCAGCGGCTCGTGCCGAGGCTGATGCAGAGCGGATCCGGGCTCTGGAGGAGCAGGTGGCCCTTCTCTCGACTGGAGATCTTGCACGCCTCCAGATTCGCCTGGAGGTTGTGACTGAGGAGAGAGACCGCGACCGCCTTCGACTGGAGGCTATGCAGGGTCGCTTGTCGGTCGCGGAACATGAGCGCAAGATGGTGGAGGAACGGTATCAGCATGCTCGGCAGCGTGCCCATGAGCGTGGTCTGACCAGCGCCTTCACTGCCAGTGCTGCTGTATCTTCCGACCATGCAGGGCCGAGCGCGATGGGACCACCTCCACCTCCCAGCCGAGGGCCAGCACCGGATGCACCTGACGAGGCCCAGAGCCAGTTGGACGAGGGCGGAGGGGAGAGCCAGCCTTGAGGGCTCATGTATCTTCTCTTTTTTTTTCATGTATCATGTACAAAAACTCCTTTTGATAATATACATGAAACTTTTGCCTCCAATCTTGTGTTCCTGTGCTTGTCTTGTATCCTGTATACACTTAACAAACAGGTTAAGTATCTATTTAGGCTTAGCCCCTTGCCTGACCAAATAAGTGGTCAATTAATCTTTTCCTTCAATAAATGGTCAAGGGGCATAGCCTTTATTAACAAAGGTAATGAGAATAATCAAACTTAAGCAAAAATGCAACATACAAGCAAACAGATGCTCGCTGAAAATAAAAAGAATGAAACACACTAAATGCAACAAGCAGATACTAATTGAAATATTTTTGTTGTTTTGAAATATTCATTTTTGTTTGGGGTTTTGAAATATATGCCTTTTTTTGTTTGAATTTTGGCATATGTATTTTTTTGAATTTTTGAAACATATGTATTTTTTTGATTTTTTTATATATGTATCTTTTTTTTTATTTTTGACATATGTATTTTTTTTTGAATTTTTGAAACATATGTATTTTTGAATTTTGTTATATGTATATGTATTTTTTTTGGATTTTTGACTATAAAGATCAGCATGGTACTCAGATCAAAAGATCATATTCATTTATTAACTTAATTTCCAAATTGTTCTTCAACAACTTGACTTAAACCCATCGTGTTTGAATTTGTGTTTCCATTCGTGATCCCATTTGATGATTTGACCCTTAGTCAATGTAAGCCATTCCTTAAGTTTGAAGTACATCTCTTTAGAAAGAAAAGATGAATAAGTTTAGAAAGCCCATGAGAAGGTTCCGGAGACTTAAAAAGATGTCCCTTTCCTACCCTAATATCCGTTGGGGTTCGGTCATTTCTTTCCGGGGTATTTATCGACCTTGCGTTCCCTTTTGTTTCATTTCATAGCCCTGATGTAACGTTTGTAATGTAATGGCCTTTTGATTTGACATTTGACTTTTTGCCTTTTGCTTTTCTATTCTTCTTCGGGACGGATCTCCCCCTTTTTTCTTATGACGGCCTCCTACTAAGATGGCGGGTATTCTTGGTAGTCTATTCTAAGCCTCGTTCCGACATCATGGACTGAGTTTAAAACAGAATTTTTTGTTTAAAAATGAATGATTTGTACTTTACACTTTCGGTCAAGCTTTCGATATTCTTTAGGACTTGGCATCTCTTGTTACTCACGAATCAAACGTGTCAGTGTGTGCAGTAATGGGCTTAAAGTTAAATTATTCAGACTGATAAGGAAATTTGAGTTTATAAATTTTCTGATTCCACTGATCTTTGTACCATACTGATCGACTCTTTAACCTAAGGGTAGTATTTCTTAAGATGTAAACCATTCCATGGATGTTTTAGCTCTTCTCCTTCTGCATTAACAAGACGATAAGCATTACCAGGAAAAGCGTGCGATACAACATAAGGTCCTTCCCAGTTGGGTTGGAGCTTAGAACGCGGACCACCAGGTTTTACAAAAATTCTTTTGACAACCATTTCACCGACTTTGAACTTACGTTCAATGACTTTCTTTTGATAAAAACGTGCTAGTCTATTTTGATAAACTTTTGCATGATTAGCAGCTGACCATCTTTTCTCGTCTAAAAGTTCCAATTGAGCAAGGAGTGCTGAACGATGTTCATTAATGGAAAATTCCTTATTCAATTGTATTCTTAATGACGGTATGAGGATCTCATATGGAACTACCGCCTCCATTCCAAATGTTAAGGAATAAGGAGTTTGTCCAGTAGGTGTGCGGATTGAAGTTCGGTAGGCCCATAGAGCCTCAACCAATTTTTCTGGCCAATCTGCGAATTTGTTAGATTTACACGTCTTTTTGATGATTTTTATCAAAGTCTTATTTGTTGCCTCTGCTTGGCCATTGCCTTGCGGATAATAAGGAGATGAATGATGCAATGCAATTTTATACCTGTTGCAGAGGTCCTTCAATTCCTGTGACACGAACTGCGGTCCATTGTCGGTGACGATGGTTCTTGGAATTCTAAATCGGGTGATGATGTTCTTCATGATGAATTTGCAGACGGTTGATGCTTTGATCTCCACGTACGCTTTAGCTTCTGCCCACTTGGTGAAGTATTCCGTTGCCGTGAGAATGAAAGATTTGTGCTTGATGCCGGAATCTGGGTTACCAAGAGGTCCAATAATGTCGAAAGCCCACATGGAGAAAGGCCATGGGGAAGAAACAGGATGGAGTGAAAATGCAGGAGAATGAATTTTGTCGGCGTGAAGTTGACACTTAGCACACCTACGAACATATCCTACACAGTCTTCTTCCATGGTTGGCCAATAAAATCCTTGTCTAAGGATCTTCTTTGCTAGCATCTGTCCATTGACATGGCCACCACAAACTCCACTATGAGCTCCTTCCATAGCCTTCCAAAGCTCATCTTCGTCTAGACATCTCAGAAGAACTCCATCAAAACCTCTCTTATATAATGCTCCTCCAACTAGGGTGTATCGTTGAGCAACTCTCCTGATAGCTCTCTTCTCCTCAGTTGTAGCTTCCTCAGGATACGATTGATCTTCACAATATTTTGCAATTTCATAATACCATGGCTTCTGTTCATCATCCATCTCTTCTAACAGCTCCATCAACATGATTTCTCTTTTCTCAATGATATCTCCGTCCCTGACTTTCTTCAGCAACTTCTCCTTAATTCTAAGGAATGAAGGGTCTTTCACGGCGGGTGAAAGACGCCTATGAACTATGATTGATTCAGATTGTTTGCTGATTGGAAAATCAAGAGAAGATGCAAGTGAAGCTAGAGCGTCAGCTAAGATGTTTTGATTCCTAGGGACATGGACAAAGATCAATTTCGTGAAAAGTTTTGAGTAAGCAGAAGTAAGCTCCTGATAAGGCTTGAGCTTGGGATCGAGAGTTCGATATTTGGTCAGCACTTGGCGAAGAATCAGTTGGCTATCACCTACAATCCTGAGTTTGGTAGCACCATGGAAATGAGCGGCCTCGAGACCAGCAATGAGTGCCTCGTATTCAGCTATATTGTTTGTGACTGGAAAATCAAGCTGAAAGGCTTGTGGAATGGTGATACCTTAAGGTGATAACAGAACGATACCGATCCCTTTTCCATGAGAATTCAGAGCTCCGTCAAAATGCAGAGTCCACATATCATCTCTGATTTGATTTACGGACATCAGTTCCTCATCCGGAAACTCTGATCGGACTGGATCAAATCGAGGAAGGGGATGATGAGCTAGATGTTCTGCTATGGCATAGCCCTTGATCGCTTTCTGTTGAATATAGATGATATCGAATTGAGATAGAAAGCTTTGCCATCGCGCTAACCTATCAGTAAGAACAGATTTCTCCAGAAGGAATTTGATCGGATTCATCCTAGCGATGAGATGGACTTCATGGGCCAGAAAATAATGCTTCAATTTCTGAACAACCCAGACCAATGCTGCACATGTTTTCTCCATCGCCGTATATCTCTGTTCAGCGGGGTTGAGAAGTTTAGAGAGATAGTAGGTTGCCCTCTCTTTTCCTTCTTCATCCTCTTGTGCTAGGACAGCCCCCACTGCATCATCCAGGACTGAAATGTAAAGTATCAATGGTTTGCCTGGAGATGGTGGTCTCAAAACAGGAGGACTTGCTAAATAGTTCTTTAATCCATCGAATGCCTCCTGACACTTATCGTTCCAATCGAATTTGACTCCCGGCTTGGTAAGCTCGTAAAACGGCTTACACCTTTGTGAGTGCTGGGAGACAAAACGGCGAATAAATTGCAACTCCCGATTAATCCTCTCAACTCTTTCAAATTTTTGGGAGGTGGCATTTCTCTGATAGCCTTCGCCTTGTTAGGATCGATCTCAATTCCCCGTTTACTGACAATGAATCCAAGCAATTTTCCTGAAGACACCCCGAATACACATTTCTTGGGGTTCATCTTTAACTGATATTCTCTCGATCTCTCTAATACCCTTGCCAAAACTTTGGCGTGCTCAGCCTTTGTTTTCGATTTAACCAATAAGTCATCTACATACACTTCCAAATCTATATGCATCATGTCATGGAATATTGCCATCATGGCCCTTTGATAAGTGGCTCCAGCATTCTTTAATCCAAATGGCATGACGACATAGCAGTATGTTCCCCAAGGTGTAGTGAATGACGTCTTTTCTTGATCCTCTTCTGCCAGCTTAATCTGATTATATCCTGAAAATCCATCCATAAATGATAAGGTTTCATAGCCAGCGGTGTTATCGATGAGTACATCAATATGAGGCAATGGAAAATCATCTTTAGGACACGCCCGGTTCAGATCGCGAAAGTCAATGCAAATTCTGACCTTCCCGTCCTTTTTCATAACCGGGACTATATTGGCCACCCATTGTGGATAAAGGACAACTCTAATAAATTTAGCTTTACGTAATTTATCGACCTCTTCTTTCATCTTTAAAGCTATTTGTGGGTGGAATCGCCTTAATTTTTGCTTGACCGGGCTAGCTCCTTCCTTTAATGTCAATCTGTGTTCAACTAAAGATGAGTCTAACCCTGGCATATCTTCATAACTCCAGGCGAAAGTGTCCTTATAATCCTTGAGTACTTGTACCATTGCCTTCTCATCCTCTGTAGAAAGATTTTTACTGACGAGGACAACCTTAGGTTTGTCTTCAGTCCCTAAATTGATTTCTTTGGTGGGCTCTTCTACGGCAGCTGAGGGTTCATCGAATCTCTTCACTCCACTGGCATATGCCTCAGCCGCGTCCTCGTCATCTTCCTCAATGGGGTCCTTTTCATGTACTAATTCATATACCCCGTACCCATCATTGACTAACTCATCATTCATACAATCTTCTGGCATCTGAATTGGATTTTCTAAAAGCTGAGGGATCAAAGAACAAGAAGAGCATTTATCAGCTAAGTCCTGGAGGTATCTATCTGGAATTTGCCTACCCTTAGGCTTCCTAGACTTCCTAACCTGACTAATCTGACTGAAACTGGACTGCCTAACTTCACTATCATAACCTAACGAAGATGAAGCAGGATGAAAATCCTGGGATACAAGTGGAAATACAAGAGAATCCTCCCGAGGGGAGGGACAGAGTAAATCTAAGAGAGAATCTTGACCGAAGGACCCGCGCGGCGGGGTGCAATCAGACAAGTAAGATGTTTCCTCGATGAGGATTTGGGAAGAATTTGTTGCCAAATTGACGTTTTTTTTTGGACAATGAAAGAATTAAACATAAAGTAGGAATGAATACAAATGGGAGGAGAATCAGACGGAGGAAGTGGCACCAAGGCCAGAGGATTAGGGGGATCATATAATAATATGTCCCAGATCAAATCATACATCCTCTCTAGATCGAGAGGAGGTTGTGGAATAAGGTTCCGAGGGGACAGGGTAATCATAACGGGCGGAGCCCGTGGAATATCTTCGATAATGACCCGCGACCAAGTCGGGGTCAAGAGCAGTGTACGAAATAGAGTATGGAGCATGAAGACATGGGAAGGATATGTCCCCCTCCAGAGCAGATCTGTAGTGTAACCAGCTTCATAAGGGTCATCTGGCTCCCCTTCGTCGGTCTCTTCAGACAGCAATATCCGCTTATCAAAGATGGCACCAGGGCTTTCAATCAGCTCATCAATCTGCGGCGGCCACTTAGGTTCTGCAGGATCCAGGAATAGTCTGTTCAGTGCTATGTAGAGGTCCCTCAGATCAAACCATCTGTACCATTCACATTCAGGATCATGAAATTTCTTCCTTTTCATAGGCCGCAGAGCCTCCAAGGATTGATACGTAAGCAATTCGGAGCAATGTTTGGCCAAGTCCCTCCCATATATATCATGGTGTAGGTGCTGAAAATTTGCTCATGTGATTAATGTGATAAACTATGTTGTTTAGGGTAAATTAACCTATTAAAAAAATGCAACTAATGTGCTGTGATCGCCAGAAACTTTTAACTAAAAAGCTTCAAAAAGAGGTTTGATCGCTTACCTGTTTAAACGCGGAAGATTGAATCCTTGGTTCCCCTCCTTCAGCCGGCTGAAGAAAGAGAGCCTCTTCTTGTTCTTTTGTTCTTGCTGTTGAATGTTGAGGATCGTCCAGAAGTTCTCCTAGCTTGTGCTTGATTTCCCTCTTGTTGATTTCTTGTTGTTGTTGTTGAATGCAGCAGACAGAGAGACAGAAAAATAAAGAAGAAACAGTGATGAGGATCTAAATAGAAATATCAAAGCTAATCATGATTGGAAACATGTTTAAACAGCAACTCACTTGTTTTAAATGATTTTGAAACCCCTTTAGAACAGATGGGTTTTGGAAATTAATGAGGTTGTGTGTGTTGCATGCAGTGAGTATGAGAGAATGAAACTAAAGAATAAAAATGAAATTCAAATATGAAAAACTTATGCCCAGTCCAGTTAAAGAAGCCTTGAAGGATGAAGATCTTGAATAAGGATGCCGACTTCTGGAAATGGCAGCGCTCCGGCGTGGTTGCTTCGATCTCCAAATTGCTATAACGCTGAGGCTCAATAATTCTCTCTCTTCTCTTTTTTTTTTTAACTCCTTGATAGGCAAGGTATTTATAGGCATTTTCTGCGTTCGCGATTAACATAGAAAAATCTAGGATTTATCTACCTTAATCGACAGATAATTACTGATTAATTCATCTTTATCTGTAATTATCTAAAATGCGTCTACCTTGGACGACGCCTTTCAGATTAATTAAGATAAGGATAAATATCCGGGAAAACTTATCTTTATCTTTATTAGATAAAACGCGTCTATCTTGATAGACGTCTTTTACTTTAATTAAGATAAGGATAAACATCCGGAAGAGAAGTTAAAATAGCTTAAGAAACCTAAATCGCGTCGACCTTTACAGACGCCTTTTAGTTAATAAATCAATTAATTAAAATTCAAATTTAAACGGTAAAATACGAATAAACTCTAAATAGCGTCCACATGGGTCGACGCCTTTTAGGATTCTTCATATTTTAACTGAAATTTGAGCTAAAATCAATTCGATTGATTAACTTAAACATGTCTGTTAAACCCGACACTTAAAAATATCAATAAAAATTAATCAATGATTAATTATCAGACCATTATGAGGCATTATTATATGATATGAAATTTACTCAAAATGACGTCAAAATTAGCGTGTCTACAGCTGCCTCACCTTGGCATCGTCTTTGCAAGGGAGTGAAATGGAATGTAATGTACTGAAAAGGTGATGCCAAGGTGTGATGAGACACACTCTTAACATCACATGATTGGAATTTTTCTCAAAATCATCAATGAAGATAGCTCAATGAAATCAATGGAATCAATCCTGTCTGGATGAGGTAGACAAGGAAATAAAATAAGGTCGATCAACCTCCTCGGAGTGGGAAGTACCCCAGGTCGTAGACACTGTAGGTTTCATCATGGGGAGCGTTTGCCAGCCAATGTGGACGTGCTGCAGCCATGATGGATCTTAAAAGAAAACAAGAATATTGGATAAAGAATCCAATCAAGGATAGAATTCCAAGGATATCTTCAAGCGAACCTCAAAGATAATCAAGATACTCAATTCAGAATGGAACATTTCGTATCATGTTTAAATTGTTTGATTTTATGGTCTGAAACTTAATCAATAATTAATCCTTATTACAATGATTTCAAAGTCCTATATGATGCATGCTGGGCTAAAAGAAAAATATAAAGTCAAATAAAATATAATTTAATCAAGGATAATATTGTTAAATTGTCATTAATGAGTCAAGATACCAATTCTTGCAATCCAGTGCTAAGCCGAAGCTCGTTTATCCACGCACCGTTTCACAAAAGTGGAACCATCGTCCTCACTAATTAACAATCCAACGGCCTATCCGTGTGATTAAGAATTCTCTGGAATTATCACTGTTTTTGTTGTAGGGGAACTCAAATTCCAGTTTCATCAAAAACACAAGGTCCTTGATATACTCTAATAAATATTTAATATATAATAATGCTGATGCACAATAATTACATGAAATAGTACAAGGGTAGAAATAACCGTCTTTTTAGCCACGGTTGAGACTTCTTGACTCCCACAGTGGGATCTTCTTGATGTTTTCCAGCTTTACTCAGGTTTTCTTGAATTTTTTGCAATCAAAATTATTAGTTCCAAACAAATATTCAATTTAAAACATGAAAACATAGAATTTCGGACAAAGCACATAAAGATCTGAAACGCGTCGTGTCGCGCAGACGCCATTCAACGTTGAAAAGCGTCAGTGCTCCTCGACGCCTTTTTCTCACAGAAACAGGTTTCTGGCTGCTCTCTATTCGGATTCCAACTCTATCAATGCACACCCCTTTTCCAATCCGGAAAAGTCTTCCTAGGATCGCAATGTGGTCTATATAAACACCCTTAGGTCGCTCCTAAGCAATCCCACTACAATCCAAAGATCAAAAGTAGAGTTTTCTTCAAGGTTTCTTCAAAGTTCCAAAGTTTTCAAGGTTTTCTAGCTTCAAGGAGGAGGAACTCCGAAAAAGGGAGTATGAGTTCAAGCAAGAAGATGAAGATGTCCTTGGAGCAATTTTCAGATGTGGAGAATCATCTCAATGGAAGAAATCCCAATCTCCAAGTAAGCTCAATCAACTTCTTCTTCAATTCTCTTCATTATGTTCTTCATTAAGTTCTTCATCATGTTCTTCGCCTTTTCTCTTGATTTTCAGAACTATCCTATGTTTCCTGGCTCAAGGAAGTTCACCTCCTTACCTTGGATCCGTAAACTTGCAAAAAGCATCAAGCTTTCCATGCAAGTATTCATATCCAAGTGGAATCTTCAAGGTCTCGTAGTGCTTGCCAAGCATTACAAGAGCGCGAACGCGGATTGGGCGGCTATGGGCGCTTTGATCGAGTGGTGGCATCCCCAAACTCATACGTTCTTCTTCCAAGATTTCGAGTGCACGATTCTTTTAGAGGAGGCGGAGCTTCTTTTGGGTCTCCCAAAGACCAAGGAGAATAAAGAGAAGATAGCTTTGATGAAGGAGAGAATCACCGGTCAACAATTGTTGACATCTATTATGAAAGATCCTTTAGAAGCTAAAGGATGTCTTACTAAGAAGGGGATCAATCTCACCAAGCTAGCCGAGTGGACGCTGTATGAAATTGATGATCTAAGAGAGGATGAAGCGGAGGATGTAACAAAAGCTTTAGTTACATGCCTAGCCGGTGCCTTATTCTTTTCTGCGCAGGATAACATCTTAGAAGATGACCAAGTCAGTGCTATATGCGCAATCTTCGAAGGTAAATCCATTAGCACTGCACTCTTAGCATATCTTTATAGTGGGCTTTCTGCAGCGTCTGTGGGCCGTCCTCCTTATGGATGCATGCTTCTCTTCGCCTTATGGGTTGAACTTCACTTTAAGTTTGAGCACAGCAAGAAAAGGCCTCTGAATCCATCTCAAATTTACTTGAATAGTCCAATTCATTGCATAGCTAATGTTGTAAAGTTCAATGAGTATATGGTTAACAAAGTTCCAAAACTCAAGACCCGAGACGATTGGAGAGAATATTTAAAGCTCATGACGTCCGACATATTCGACTCGTCTCCACTTGCTTTGGTCGGAAAACCTGTGTGGGTGCGTCGTGCAGCAGGAGCAGACCTTAAGTTGATCGGAGCCACCGAGTTTGTGCTGTACAATCCACATCGGTGCCTCACTCAACTTAGCTTGGGCCGTCGTGAATTCCCCGAGTTCTCTCCCACACTTCCGATCAAGAAGCGCGACTTGGAATCTGACGAAGACTATGAAGCCGTACAAATCATTACCACTTTATGGAACCTTGGCTTCAGTTACCGTGTAAGATCCTCTAAGGATAGAGATAAAGGATTGAAATTTCCCTATCTTAAAGGTCTTCATGAAATCCTTCCTTGAAGGTCCTCTTTTTCTTTTATTCATGATGTAATAAAGAATTTTATTGAATAAAGAAGTTTTTTTTTTATGCCTCAAAACCTTTCCTCAACTTTCTGTGAAGTGCACATGATTTTTCCTTTAGAGAAAACTTGATTTTTCCTGAAAATTCAACAGTTCGGGTTCTGTTTAATGAAAAAACGCGTCCAGTCAGAAAGACGCTTTTCAATAATAAATTCAATGAAAAAGTTAAAACGCGTCTGCCCAACATGACGCCTTTAAACCATAATTCTTTTTCCATAAATTCAATTTAATCCTCAAAAACCCGATTTAAAGATTAAACCGCGTCTTTACATAACGACGCCTTTCAACTCTCTCTCCTACTTTTTCCAGGATTCTGTCATTAATTCCATGATTAATTCTCTCAAATGCGTCAACACGGTAAGACGCCTTTAATGATTTTCCTCTGTACGGTTCTGACAAAAATAGTGAAACGCGACTACGTATGTGGACGCCTTTCAGTCAAATTCAAATCTCTGTCAGTGCCGCTCAACTTTTGCGCCCTAAAACGCGTCATCCTGTGTAGACGCCTTTCAGCCCTTCGTTAACAGACCCGCGAAGGCCCCCTTTCTTCCTCACTTTTCCAAAACCTCTCTTTTCCCTCATCGGCGGCGATTCGAACTCCGGCGATCTCTCCCCCAAATCTCCCTTTTCTCCAGCCATGGAACGCGGTGAAGGTTCCGGGAAGACTAAGACCCTAGCCAAGAGGAGGAGGAGGCAAGAAGAAGCTCCCGAGGAGGTCCCGGCGGCCCTTGCGGAGGCGGCGGCGGTTTTGGAGGAAGAACTCCCTCCACCGGCTCCCATGGCGGTGGAAGAAGAAGAGGAGGGCGACCTCCACACGGTAAACTCCCTGTGGGTGTGGTTGTATGAAGAAAAGAGAGAGAACGGGGTTCTTGAAAGAACCCGGAATCTGGGCTTGAAAGGCGTCCAGACCAGGTGACGCCATTCAAAAGGCGTCATCATGGGTCGACGTTTTTCAAGATAAATTCCGGATTTTTTTAAATAGGAATAAAAATTTTGAATCGCGTCAAGGCATGTTGACGTGTTTTAAAAGACGTCCATGTGTGCTGACGCCTTTCAAAACAGAACTGATTTTTTCTGTTTTTATTAATTACTGACCCTTATTTTTGTGTTTTTATTTGCAGGGAGTGATGAGGGCTAGAATTAGTTGGGACCTAGTGATAGGGGCTTATAGGGGGCTCCCGGATTTCCAAAAGGCGCGCCTGCGTCAGATGGGATTCGGCGAGGTGCTGGACATCGAGCCATTTTGGCTTGATCTGGTCCTGCTGCAGGCCTTGAGAGAGAGATGGCATGCGGAAAGCCGGGCATTCCTGATGCCGTGGGGGCATATGATCCCCTCCCTAGAGGATGTGGCCAGGATTACTGGCCTCAGGGTAGAGGGCCGACCTGTGAGCGGGGTGACCTACCCCAACTATCAGGGATTGGCTGAAGCATTACTAGGAATAGAGGTATCCAGCATAGGTAGGGAGTCTAGGATGGTCCCTAGGGTAGAAGTAGAGGCAGCACTAGGTCTAGATGAGCCCCGGCGTCGGTCTGACGAGACCCGGGAGGAGTTCAGGGATAGATTAGCAGAGTCGTCCTCCTTAGTCTACTGCAGTGATCCTGATCAGGTAGAGGAGACAGATAGACAGCTTAGAGTCTTTTTAGTTTTCTTTTTCGGTAGGTTGCTCTTCGGTACGAAGGGCGACCATATCCACTGTAGATTTCTTTACTTGTTAGATGACCTAGGTAGCCTAGGAGAGTATGCCTGGGGTGCAGCCCTTCTGGCTCACCTCTTTGCCGATCTATCCGCGGTCACGCCGGACCGCGAGACTACTATCAGTGGCTTCTCACCATTTCTTCAGGTATTAAATTGTTTAATTATTTGTTATATGCAATGCAATATGATATGATGCTTCTTCTAACCTATATGTTCATAAATGCAGGTGTGGAGCTACTACTACTTCCCGCTCGGCAGAGCGAGGATTATTCGTCCGAACGCCGTCCCTTTCGCCTGCCGTTGGCAGCCGATTGTGGATACGGCTCCACAGCATCACCAGCTGACGGCCCTCCGCCGTCAGTTTCTAGATTATCCAGAACTCCTGGTAAGCTTTACTTATTCAATTAAATCTTTTATTAAATGCAATTTATTTATGAATGCATCTAACCTATATGCAGGTGATATGGCGCCCATACTTGGGCATGAATGAGGAGGGTCAGCCGTGGGTGACGGCTGGCAGGAGGCGGTTTGGGAGGCAGATGTGGGTGCATTGCCTCAACGAGATCGAGCTCTTCCGCCTCCGGCTCGTGATGAGGACCCTGGGCCTCCACCAGGAATGGATTGACGAGGAGGTCCCGGAGGGCGTCGGAAGCAGCATGAGGGGGAAGCAAGCTCTCACCGATTGGCATGCCCAGTTCCCAGAGCAGTACGAAGATTGGCACCGTCGGGGTATCAGAGTGGAGTCACGAGCGGAGAGTAGCGAGGCTTACCTCCAGCAGTATCGGGCCCACTACGCCGATCAGCTTCGGCTCCTCCGACCACTCGATGTAAGTATGCATTCATGCTTCTTTAATTTTATTATTATCTTGATTTATATTTGTGAATGAATATATGTATGACATGCAGGATGCGCGTGATGCGGTCATCGTTGACCTCCGGGCCCGCCTACATGATGCGGAGGCCCAGCTCGAACAAGTTCAGAAAGAACTGTATGACCTGGTATGTATGAATGAATATGAATGCATGTTTTAAATAATTAATTGTTTTGGCAATTAACCACTGATAGTTGTCTTTCTGGTGCAGCGAGCCGTCTACACCCAGGCGGCGCCCCCTACCCATGGAGCTTCATCTTCCTCGTCCACTCGTGATGCTGCTATGGCTGACCTCCAGAGTCAGCTCGCCTCCGCCATCCACCGGGCTTCTCTAGCGGAGGAGGACCGTGCTGCTCAGGTAAGTTCTTCAATTTTTGAATTCTGGAATTGATTACTTACTTGATTGCCTTGGACTAACGAAATCTTCCTTTGCAGGTTGCTGAACTTCAGGAAGCCCTTCAGAGGGCTGAAGCGGAGATAGAGCATGTCCGTGCTGCAGCGGCTCGTGCCGAGGCTGATGCAGAGCGGATCCGGGTGCTAGAGGAGCAGGTGGCCCGACTTTCGGCTGGAGATCTTGCACGCCTCCAGATTCGCCTGGAGGTTGTGACTGAGGAGAGAGACCGCGACCGCCTTCGACTGGAGGCTATGCAGGGTCGCTTGTCGGTTGCGGAGCATGAGCGCAAGATGGTGGAGGAACGGTTCCAGCGAGCTCGGCAGCGTGCCCATGAGCGTGGTTTGACCAGTGCCTTTACTGCTAGTGCTGCTGTATCTTCCGGGCATGCAGGTCCGAGCGCGATGAGACCACCTCCACCTCCTAGTCGAGGGCCAGCACCGGATGCGCCTGACGAGGCCCAGAGCCAGTTGGACGAGGGCGGAGGGGAGAGCCAGCCTTGAGGGCTCATGTATCTTCTTCTTCATGTATCATGTACAAAAACGCCTTTTGATAATATACGTGAAACTTTTGGCTCAAATCTTGTGTTCCTGTATTTATCTTGCATCCTGTACACACTTAACAAACAGGTTAAGTATCTATTTAGGCTTAGCCCCTTGCCTGACCAAATAAATGGTCAATCAATCTTTTCTTCAATAAATGGTCAAGGGGCATAGCCTTTATTAACAAAGGTAATGAGAATAATCAAACTTAAGTAAAGATGCAACATACAAGCAGACAAATGCTCGCTGAAAATAAAAAGAATGAAACACACTAAATGCAACAAGCAGATGCTAACTGAAATATTTTTTTGTTGTTTTGAAAATATTCATTTTTGTTTGGGGTTTTAAAATATATGCCTTTTTTTGAAATTTTGACATATGTATTTTTTTTGAATTTTTGAAACATATGTATTTTTTTGGATTTTTGACTTATGTAATTTTTTTGGATTTCTGACATATGTATATTTGAATTTTTGAAACATGTGTATTTTTTTTGATTTTTGACATATGTATTTTTTTTGATCTTGTTGATTTTTGAAAACATGTATTTTTTTTGGATTTTTGACTTATGTTTTTTTTTTTTTTGATTTTTGTAAATTTTTTTTGGGTTTTTGACTAAGAGATCAGCATGGTACTTAGATCAAAAGATCATATTCATTTATTAACTTCATTTCCAAATTATTCTTAACAACTCAACTTAAACCCATCGTGTTTGAATTTGTGTTTCCATTCGTGATCCCATTTGATGATTTGACCCTTAGTCAATCTAAGTCATCCCTTAAGTTTGGAGTACATCTCTTTAGAAAGAAAAGATGAATAAGTTTAGAAAACCCATGAGAAGGTTCCGGAGACTTAAAAAGATGTCCCTTTCCTACCCTAATATCCGTTGGGGTTCGGTCATTTCTTTCTGGGGTATTTATCGACCTTGCGTTCCCTTTCATTTCATTTCATGGCCTTCATGTAACGTTTGTAATGTAATGGCCTTTTGATTTGACATTTGGCTTTTGCCTTTTCCTTTTCTTTCTTTTCTTTCTGTTTCGGGACGGATCTCCCCCTTTTTTTTTATGACGGCCTCCTACTAAGATGGCGGGTATTCTTGGTAGTCTATTCTAAGCCTCGTTCCGACATCATGGGCCGAGTTTAAAACAGAATTTTGCTTCAAAAAGAATGATTTGTACTTTACACTTTCGGTCAAGCTTTCGATATTCTTTAGGACTTGTCATCTCTTGTTACTCACGAATCAAACGTGTCAGTGTGTGTAATAATGGGCTTGAAATTAAGTTATTCAGACTGATAAGGAAATTTGAGTTTATAAATTTTCTGATTCCACTGGTCTTTGTACCATATTGATCAACTTTTTAACCTAAGGGTAGTATTTCTTAAGATGTAAACCATTCCAGGGATGTTTTAGCTCTTCTCCTTCTGCATTAACAAGACGATAAGCATTGCCAGGAAAAGCGTGCGATACAACATAAGGTCCTTCCCAGTTGGGTTGGAGCTTAGAACGCGGACCACCAGGTTTTATAAAAATTCTTTTGACGACCATTTCACCGACTTTGAACTTACGTTCAATGACTTTCTTTTGGTAAAAACGTGCTAGTCTATTTTGATAAACTTTTGCATGATTAGCAGCTGACCATCTTTTCTCGTCTAAAAGTTCCAATTGAGCAAGGAGTGCTGAACGATGTTCATCAATGGAAAATTCCTTATTCAATTGTACTCTTAATGACGGTATGAGGATCTCATATGGAACTACCGCCTCCATTCCAAATGTTAAGGAATAAGGAGTTTGCCCAGTAAGCGTGCGGATTGAAGTTCGGTAGGCCCATAGAGCCTCAACTAATTTTTCTGGCCAATCTGTGAACTTATTAGATTTACACGTCTTTTTGATGATTTTTATCAAAGTCTTATTTGTTGCCTCTGCTTGGTCATTGCCTTGCGGATAATAAGGAGACGAATGATGCAATGCAATTTTATACCTGTTACAGAGATCCTTCAATTCTTGTGACACGAACTGCGGTCCGTTGTCGGTGACGATGGTGCTTGGAATTCCAAATCGGGTGATGATGTTCTTCATGATGAACTTGCAGACGGTTGATGCTTTGATCTCCACGTACGCTTCAGCTTCTGCCCACTTGGTGAAGTATTCCGTTGCCGTGAGAATGAAAGATTTTTGCTTGATGCCGGAATCTGGATTACCAAGAGGTCCAATGATATCGAAAGCCCACATGGAGAAAGGCCATGGGGAAGAAACAGGATGGAGTGAAGATGCAGGAGAATGAATTTTGTCGGCATGAAGTTGACACTTAGCACACCTACGAACATATCCTACACAATCTTCTTCCATGGTTGGCCAATAAAATCCTTGTCTAAGGATCTTCTTTGCTAACATCTGTCCATTGACATGGCCACCACAAACTCCACTATGAGCTCCTTCCATAACCTTCCAAAGCTCATCTTCATCTAGACATCTCAGTAGAACTCCATCAAAACCTCTCTTATACAGTGCTCCCCCAACTATGGTGTATCGTTGAGAAACTCTCCAGATAGCTCTTTTCTCCTCAGTTGTAGATTCCTCAGGATACGATTGATCTTCACAATATTTGGCAATTTCATAATACCATGGCTTCTGTTCATCATCCATCTCTTCTAACAGCTCTATCAGCATGATTTCTCTTTTCTCAATGATATCTCCGTCTCTGACTTTCTTCAGCAATTTCTCCTTAGTTCTAAGGAATGAAGGATCTTTCACAGCGGGTAAAAGACGCCTATGAACTATGATTGATTCGGATTGTTTGCTGATTGGAAAATCAAGAGAAGATGCGAGCGAAGCTAGAGCGTCAGCTAAGATGTTTTGATTCCTAGGGACATGGACAAAGATCAATTTCGTGAAAAGCTTCGAGTAAGCAGAAGTAAGCTCCTGATAAGGCTTGAGCTTGGGATCGAGAGTTCGATACTTGGTCAGCACTTGGCGAAGAATTAGTTGGCTATCACCTACGTTTCTGAGTTTGGTAGCACCATGGAAATGAGCAGCCTCGAGGCCAGCAAGAAGTGCCTCGTATTCAGCTATATTGTTTGTAACTGGAAAATCAAGCTGAAAGGCTTGTGGAATGGTGATACCTTCGGGTGATAACAGAACGATGCCGATCCCTTTTCCATGAGAATTCAAAGCTCCGTCAAAATGCAGAGTCCACATATCATCTCTGATTTGATTTATGGACATCAGTTCCTCATCCGGAAACTCTGATCGGACTGGATCAAATCGAGGAAGGGGATGATGAGCAAGATGTTCTGCTATGGCATAGCCCTTGATCGCTTTCTGCTGGATATAGATAATATCGAATTGAGATAGAAAGCTTTGCCATCGCGCTAACCTATCAGTAAGAACAGATTTCTCCAGGAGGAATTTGATCGGATTCATCCTAGCGATGAGATGGACTTCATGGGCTAGAAAATAATGTTTCAATTTCTGCACAACCCAAACCAATGCTGCACATGTTTTCTCCATCGCCGTATATCTCTGTTCAGCGGGGTTGAGAAGTTTAGAGAGATAGTAGGCTGCCCTTTCTTTTCCTTCCTCATCTTCTTGTGCTAAGACAGCCCCCACTGCATCATCCAGGACTGAAATGTAAAGTATCAATGGTTTGCCTGGAGATGGTGGTCTCAAAACAGGAGGACTTGCTAAGTAGTCCTTCAATCCATCGAATGCCTCCTGACACTTATCGTCCCAATCAAATTTGACTCCCGGCTTGGTAAGCTCGTAAAACGGCTTACACCTTTGTGAGTGCTGGGAGATAAAACGGCGAATAAATTGCAACCTTCCGATTAATCCTCTCAACTCTTTCAAGTTTTTGGGAGGTGGCATTTCTCTAATAGCCTTCGCCTTGTTAGGATCGATCTCAATTCCCCGTTTGCTGACAATGAATCCAAGCAATTTCCCTGAAGATACCCCGAATACACATTTCTTGGGGTTCATCTTTAACTGATATTCTCTCGATCTTTCTAATACCCTTGCCAAAACTTTGGCATGCTCAGCCTTTGTTTTCGATTTAACCAATAAGTCATCCACATACACTTCCAAATCTATATGCATCATGTCATGAAATATTGCCATCATGGCCCTTTGATAAGTGGCTCCAGCATTCTTTAACCCAAATGGCATGACAACATAACAGTATGTTCCCCAAGGTGTAGTGAATGATGTTTTCTCTTGATCTTCTTCTGCCAGCTTAATCTGATTATATCCAGAAAATCCATCCATAAATGATAACGTCTCATAGCCAGCGGTATTATCGATGAGTACATCAATATGAGGCAATGGAAAATCGTCTTTAGGACATGCCCGGTTCAAATCACGGAAGTCAATGCAAATTCTGACCTTCCCGTCCTTCTTCATAACCGGGACTATGTTGGCCACCCATTGTGGATAAATGACAACTCTAATAAATTTGGCTTTATGCAATTTATCGACCTCTTCCTTCATCTTTAGAGCCATCTGTGGGTGGAATCGCCTTAACTTCTGTTTGACCGGGCTAACTCTGTCTTTTAATGTCAACCTGTGTTCAACTAAAGTTGAGTCTAATCCCGGCATATCCTCATAACTCCAGGCGAAAGTGTCTTTATAGTCCTTGAGTACTTGTACCATTGCGTTTTCATCCTCTGAAGAAAGATTTTTACTGACGAGGACAACCTTAGGTTCGTCTTCAGTCCCTAAATTAATTTCTTTGGTGGGCTCTTCTACGGCAGCTGAGGGTTCATCAAATCTCTTCACTCCACTGGCATATGCCTCAGCCGCGTCCTCGTCATCTTCTTCTTCAATAATGGGGTCCTTTTCATGTACTAATTCATATACCCCGTACCCATCATTAACTAACTCATCGTCCATGCAATCTTCTGGCATTTGAATTGGATTTTCTAAAAACTGAGGGATCAGAGAACAAGAAGAGCACTTATCAGCTAAGTCCTGGAGGTATCTATCTGGAATTTGCCTACCCTTAGGCTTCCTAGACTTACTAACCTGACTAGACTGCCTAACTTCACTAAACTCACTATTATAACATAACGAAGACGAAGCAGGATGAGAATTCTGGGATACAAGTGGAAATACAAGAGAATCCTCCTGAGTGGAGGGACAGAGTAGATCTAAGAGAAAATCTTGACCGAAGGACCCGCGCGGCGGGGTGCAATCGGACAAGTAAGATGTTTCCTCGATGAGGATTTGGGAAGAATTTGTTGCCAAATTGGCGTTTTTTTTTGAAAAATGAAAGAATTAAACATAAAGCAAGAATGAATGCAAATGGAAGGAGAATCAGACGGAGGAAGAGGCACCAAGGCCAGAGGATTAGGGGGATCATATATTAATATGTCCCAGATCAGATCATACAACCTCTCTAGATCGAGAGGAGGTTGTGGTATAATGTCCCGAGGGGACAGAGTAATCATGACGGGCGGAGCCCGTGGAATATCTTCAATTATGACCCGTGACCAAGTCGGGGTCAAAAGCAATGTACGAAAAAGAGTATGGAGCATGAAGACATGTGAAGGATATGTCCCCCTCCAGAGCAGATCTGTTGTGTAACCAGCTTCATAGGGGTCATCTGGCTCCCCTTCATCGGTTTCTTCAGATAGCAGTATCCGCTTGTCAAATATAGCACCAGGGCTTTCAATCAATTCATCAATCTGCGGCGGCCACTTAGGTTCTGCAGGATCCAGAAATAGTCTGTTCAGTGCAATATACAGGTCCCTGAGATCGAACCACCTGTACCATTCACATTCAGGATCATCAAATTTCCTCCTTTTCATAGGCCGCAGAGCCTCCAAGGATTGGTACGTAAGCAATTCAGAGCAATGTCTGGCCAAATCCCTCCCATAAATATCATGGAAGTCAAAACAGGAAGTAATGACTACCGTATTATCATAGTTGAGTATGGGCCCTTTCACAAAATGTGTACACAGGGTCCATGTTAAGGGATCTCGGCCTTCTTTAAGTGGCGTAGACATTGCCTCCCAGATTTTCGGGCCTTCTTTGATTTCTGTTTTCTGAACCATATCTTGCTTCAGTTTTATTGGCCTATAGCCCAGACCACTTCCAGGTGCCGCTCGATGATTTCTGACAGGAGTGGTCCTGCCTTGCAACTGCGTGCCCAGACCTTTCCCAGGCTTGTAGCCGTTCTTCATCATGATCTTCCATCCTGGGGTACTCATGCACTTCCCCCTCTTGATAGCATCTAACGGATATGGAGAGATAGTAGCGGCTTTCAGAGGATCAGCCACTGGACGGTAGACCTGTAATACCGACAGAAAAGGTTGTCGGCCAGGTAAAACAGCAGATTTGATGTTCAATGAGTGAGCAGCAGCAAGGATCGGCATGCTCGTTACTTTAATTATTCGTCCTTTGAAAGGAAATTTGAGGCATTGATGATTCGTAGAAGGAATCGCCTCGAGAGTTTTAATATAAGGACGACCTAAAATGGCATTTATGGAAGGGTCGATTTCCAAGATGTGAAATTCAACCTCTGCATGACTTACAGGGCCCAGCTCCACCTTTAAATAAACCATTCCCAGAGGGGAACGGGTAGAATTGTCATATGCTGTTACTGATATGGGGCTGGGCAACCATTTCTCTTTGGGCACACCGCATAGCTCCAGGGTCTTCGGAGGTAGAACATTGATCGAAGCCCCTGTGTCGACCAGGCATGCATCAACGGCCTTCTTACAGATGTTGACCGTAATACTCAGGGCCATGCTTCTGGCTGCCGGCGGTGCTAGTTCCGATGTATGGAATGTTATAGAGGGTTGATCCCCCTGAGGAACTAGTAATGCTGCAATCTTCTCTACCGGCACGTCTTCATTGACCATCACCTTCTGCAGATATTCCATTAAAGCTTCTTGGTGACTCTTAGATCTTTTGATTAATTCTAGTATAGTGATCCGTGCCGGTGTCCGATCCAGGTGTTTCAACAGGTCGTATTGAGTGCCTGGTGCACTCTCTTCATTGTGGGCTTCCTCAGTCGGCTGTGATGGGCCGTCTCTAACCGTGGACTGAGGAAAGACCTTGTTGAAAATCCTTCCACTCCGGAGCGCGTGTTCCTCAACCGTGGAGGATCCGGGTGACACCTTAAGTACCGCAGAGTCGGATGGTGCGGATGGCGTAGAGGGTTGGTATGTAGGTGATGGCGTAGGGCTAGGTGGTGATGGTGCGGTGCGGATTAAAGGCCTAGAGGGTTGGATGGTGGATGGGTAAGTGGTTGGTGAAGTGGGGAATGGTACGCGTAATAGTGGTCTAGACGGTAAAGGCATATCTGGATAGGCGGTAGTGGTAGCGGGTGAAGTAGGAAATGGTATGCGTAATAATGGCTTAGATGGTAGGAGGGGTGCGTTATTGGTTTGCTGGGGGTTATATGATGGAGGTGTAGTAGTGCGGGGCGTAATGGGTCTTAGGAAGGTGGGTAGCGGTAATGAGTTATTGGGTGTGGGCGAGTGGTATGTAGGTGTGGGTATGGGGGTAATGGTAATGGGTTGTGGCCTTGGTATGTGGATGGTGCGGCGTGGTGGTCGCTCTGCGGTACTTTGAACGTGACCCGTTGAACAAAGAGAGGAAGAGTCCTCTACTCTCCACTGCTGCCCACGACCAGCCTCAGACTGGCTGTTCGTCAGGATGGGAGCAACCTGGTTTTGGTTCTGATGCTCCGGGAGTGGATTCTGCACTATTCCCATGTTGGGTGGTGCTACTGCTTGTGCCGGTGGTCTTGCTTGCTGCTGCTGCTGCTGCGGTCTCCTCGCCTTCAGGGCTGTTATGTATTTCTTCATTTCCTCCCAGTCTATGCCGCCCTGTTCATTGAGATCATGGATATAATCTCTGAATTGGAAGCAGGTGTCAATGGTATGCCCAGGTTGTCTGTGGAAATAGCAATACCTAGACGTATCGGCATTTTGAGGCCAGACGGCCTTCTCTCTCGGCAAAGCTAAGGCATTGGCTGCCATTAAAGCGCTGAAGATATCCGCCAAGGATTCTGGGAGGGCCGGGTACTCTGCCCTTTTCGGGCCTGGAGGTCTCCTTTGTTGGTTGTAGTCACCAGGAGGAGGGACATTGTGGTACGCCGGCAGTGCACGCGGCTGGTACTGTGGCTGTTGCTGTTGCTGCTGATGTGGCTGCTGATACTGCTGTTGAGGGGGCTGCTGATACTGCTGTTGCCGTTGCGGCTGTTGCTGTAGCTGTTGCTGACTCGGCTGCTGGGGCCGCTGGTACTGCTGTTGGTAATGGGGGTTCTGCTGCTGCCTGTACCCCTGCTGGCTCGGCTGTGGTGGCCTCTGGTACTGCTGCTGATTCCTCACAAACTGGGGCGAGTTATTGTTCATAGTACTGACCTGCTCGTGAGAGAGCGTGCCCTCAGTAGTTGGACCTGAGCTAGGAGAATTCGGCACTGCAGGCTTCCGAGGCGGAGGCCTGTTAGGTCTATGAGGATCAAAGACGCTAGAGAACGTAGCGTCCTTGAAAGCATTCTGGCAGTACCGTGCCCTTTCATAGAGCTCTGCCATGTTCGTCAAGTTGTTCAAGGAGAGGACTAGCTTGAACTGGGGAGTGGCGTTAGAAATCAACATTTTCACTTGTTCGGATTCGGACAAGTGATCTTTCACTTTTTCAGCCAGGCCCCGCCACCTGTCAGCAAAACTGACAAACTCCTCGTCCGGTTTCATCTTTTCTGCAATAAGATCCGTGATAGACAAGGAGGGTGCAACTCTGTCCTGGTATCGTTGGATAAATTTGCGTGATACGATATCATAATCCTCTACTTCTGAGGGTTCCAGAGAAAAGAACCACTCGAGGGCTGGTCCCTCTAGGGATCTCCTGAACAAGAAAGCTAATGACCTCTTATCATTCTGCCAGAAAGAGGATTCGTACATGAACTCCTTCAGGTGCGTGAAGGGGTTACCAGTACCGTTATACTTTCGATACACTGGCATTTCAGAGGGTGGCAGATGAAACACTGGCAGGCTCGGTAAATTAATTTCTGGCACAGCTTTAACCCCCATCATTTTCTGAAGATTGTTGAACTGTTCGTCCATGCGCTCCATCTTGGCCAACAACGTCTGCGTGGTTAGATCTGCCTGGGGAGGAGGAGGAGGAGGAAGTACTTGATAGGCCTGCTGCCTAGAGTACGTTGGACAAGGAGGATAATAAGGATGAGGTCCGGCAGAGCTTCCGCCATGCCCGAGGGCATTTTGATAAATGGGCGTCTGCGGTCTAGCCGGTGGCCTGGATGAAGAAAGTTGTGGCCCATTTGGCCGAGAAGTAAGATGAAGGCCTTCCATGGCCTGTTGGATATAAGGAGGAGGAGGAAGAGGTTGTTGAGGAACAACGGGGGGAGCCACAGGATTCGGCTCGGCAGGCTGCATGGGTGCCTTCCCCTTCAAAACGGACTGGATCGCCTCGAACTGCTGAGGGTCCAGTCGGGAGGCAAGAACTCCCAGAGCATTGACAAGATCCGTAGGATCGGAGGATGAGGGATCATGCTGATTCATGTCCCCCTCAAAGTCAGGATTGGGAATCGCATATTCATGCGGAGGAAGATCATGATATTGATCGTGCGGATTAAAAAGAGGAGTTCGGACATTCCCGTCATGCCGAACTGGAATGGGTACAGAATTACGAGAGGCATCAGCATCTCTCCCGTTCTCGTAGTTGAAATCAGAATTGCGAGGGGCATTAGCATCTCCCTCGTAGTTGATAATGGCGTCTTGGGCCATACTCAAATCTCTGCCTGATCGCAGCAACATTATATTAGATTCTCTTTTCAAAAAAAAAAATTAATCAAGCAAGTTGTGCAGAGGTTAATCAAACAAGTGGATGCTTAACGTGATTTCAGGATTCCTTGTTGAGTTATTTGAATTGGATTAAACCACAATTTCGCTCAGGGAAGGATCCTAGTTTCAGTTCAGTTTCCACCGTTATTCTCTAAGGTTTTTCTCTCACAACGCTTTCGGAATCTAGCCGGGACTTCAATTGGTACAACCAGCCCGATGATCAAGGAGGAATACCTTGATTTTGGGGACTTATGGAGGTCTCAACGTCAACTTCTCTAGTCTGATCAAGGGACCAACCCAATCAGAGAGAGTTGCTAACATCGAGTAATGTGTTCTTAAGAAAAGGAGGGTTTTAGCCTCAATGCATATGCCCTGCGACCTGGATGGCCTCTAATGCTTAATAGAGTAATGTGTAGCTAGCACTCAACATAGAAATCTGGAAACTGAAAAATAATTAAGAAACTGTCTGAATCGCGTCGATTATAGTCGACGCTATTCAAAACAGAACTTAATTCTTTCGCAGAGAACAGATGCAAACAGCAGAGAAAACCTGGAAAATAACTAAAAACTGTATGAATCGCGTCGATGATGGTCGACGCTATTCAACACAGAAGTTAATTATTTCACAGAAACAGATGTAAACGACAGAGAGAATCTGGAAGCTAAAAGGCGTCTAGGAGCACTGACGCGGTTTTGAAAAGCGTCGTCGTTACTGGACGCTTTTTAGTTCGCAGAAACAGATTTCCAGAAGGATTTTCTGGGTCGAATCCTCCTTAAAAAGGGAAAAATGCAATAAATAATCGACTCATGCAAAGATTTTTAGTTTCAGATTTTAAACAGGATGGTTTACTATCCAAACAACTAAGAAATCACACAATCACACATCATTTTATCACCAAAAACAGCTTTTTAATTAATCAAGGGGAGGCAAGATCTTGCCACTGGGGTGTGCACGTGGTGCACGAGGGAAATTAAACAAACTAAACACTCACCAATTGGTGAGGACGTGTCGAAAGACACAAGTGGTGCACCGTGGGTGCCCGGTATGATAATAGCAAGAACAAAAGAAATTAAAAGACGGCGAGACCAAGTCCCACCGTGATCGCCAAAAGAGCTGTAGGTGCTGAAAATTTGCTCATGTGATTAATGTGATAAACTATATTGTTTAGGGTAAATTAACCTATTAAAAAAATGCAACTAATGTGCTGTGATCGCCAGAAACTTTTAACTAAAAAGCTTCAAAAAGAGGTTTGATCGCTTACCTGTTTAAACGCGGAAGATTGAATCCTTGGTTCCCCTCCTTCAGCCGGCTGAAGAAAGAGAGCCTCTTCTTGTTCTTTTGTTCTTGCTGTTGAATGTTGAGGATCGTCCAGAAGTTCTCCTAGCTTGTGCTTGATTTCCCTCTTGTTGATTTCTTGTTGTTGTTGTTGAATGCAGCAGACAGAGAGACAGAAAAATAAAGAAGAAACAGTGATGATGATCTAAATAGAAATATCAAAGCTAATCATGATTGGAAACATGTTTAAACAGCAACTCACTTGTTTTAAATGACTTTGAAACCCCTTTAGAACAGATGGGTTTTGGAAATTAATGAGGTTGTGTGTGTTGCATGCAGTGAGTATGAGAGAATGAAACTAAAGAATAAAAATGAAATTCAAATATGAAAAACTTATGCCCAGTCCAGTTGAAGAAGCCTTGAAGGATGAAGATCTTGAATAAGGATGCCGACTTCTGGAAATGGCAGCGCTCCGGCGTGGTTGCTTCGATCTCCAAATTGCTATAACGCTGAGGCTCAATAATTCTCTCTCTTCTCTTTTTTTTTTTAACTCCTTGATAGGCAAGGTATTTATAGGCATTTTCTGCGTTCGCGATTAACATAGAAAAATCTAGGATTTATCTACCTTAATCGACAGATAATTACTGATTAATTCATCTTTATCTGTAATTATCTAAAACGCGTCTACCTTGGACGACGCCTTTCAGATTAATTAAGATAAGGATAAATATCCGGGAAAACTTATCTTTATCTTTATTAGATAAAACGCGTCTATCTTGATAGACGTCTTTTACTTTAATTAAGATAAGGATAAACATCCGGAAGAGAAGTTAAAATAGCTTAGGAAACCTAAATCGCGTCGACCTTTACAGACGCCTTTTAGTTAATAAATCAATAAATTAAAATTCAAATTTAAACGGTAAAATACGAATAAACTCTAAATAGCGTCCACATGGGTCGACGCCTTTTAGGATTCTTCATATTTTAACTGAAATTTGAGCTAAAATCAATTCGATTGATTAACTTAAACATGTCTGTTAAACCCGACACTTAAAAATATCAATAAAAATTAATCAATGATTAATTATCAGACCATTATGAGGCATTATTATATGATATGAAATTTACTCAAAATGACGTCAAAATTAGCGTGTCTACACATGGAAGTCAAAACAGGAAGTAATGACTACCGTATTGTCATAGCTAAGTATGGGCCATTTTACAAAGTGCGTATATAGGGTCCATGTTAAGGGATCTCGGCCTTCTTTAGGTGGTGTAGACATTGCCTCCCAGATTTTCGGACCTTCTTCGATCTCTGCTTGTTTCAGTTTTATTGGCCTATAGCCCAGACCACTTCCAGGTGCTGCTCGATGATTTCTGACAGGAGTGGTCCTGCCTTGCAACTGTGTGCCCAGACCTTTTCCAGGCTCGTAGCCGTTCTTCATCATAATCCTCCATCCTGGAGTACTCATGCACTTTCCCCTTTTGATAGCATCTAATGGGTATGGAGAAATAGTGGCGGCTTTTAGAGGATCAACCATTGGACGGTAAACCTGTAATACCGATAGAAAAGGTTGTCGGCCAGGTAAAACAGTAGATTTAATGTTCAAGGTATGTGCAGCAGCAAGGATTGGCATGCTCGTCACTTTAATAATTCGTCCTTTATAAGGGAATTTGAGGCATTGGTGATTCGTAGAGGGAATCGCCTCAAGAGTTTTGATATAAGGACGACCCAAAATGGCATTTATGGAAGGGTCGATTTTCAGGATGTGAAATTCGACCTCTGCGTGACTTACAGGGCCCAGCTCCACCTTTAAATAAACCATTCCCAGAGGGGAACGGGTAGAATTGTCATATGCTGTTACTGAGATGGGGTTGGGCAGCCATTTTTCTTTGGGCACACCGCATAGCTCCAGGGTCTTCGGGGGTAAAACATTGATCGAAGCCCCTGTGTCGACCAGGCATGCATCCACGGCCTTCTTATAGATATTGATCGTGATGCTTAGAGCCATGCTTCTGGCTGCCGGCGGTGCTAGTTCCGATGTATGAAATGTTATGGAGGGCTGATCCCCCTGAGGAACTAGTAGTGCTGCAATCTTTTCTACCGGCACGTCTTCATTGACCATCACCTTCTGCAGATATTCCATTAAAGCTTCTTGGTGACTCTTGGATCTTTTGATTAATTCAAGTATAGTGATCCGTGTCGGTGTCCGATCTAGGTGTTTCAACAAGTCATATTGAGTGCCTGGTGCACTCTCTTCATTATGGGCTTCCTCAGTCGGCTGCGATGGGCCGTCTCTGACTGTGGACTAAGGAAAGACCTTATTGAAAATCCTTCCACTCCGGAGCGCGTGTTCCTCAACCGTGGAGGATCCGGGTGACACCTTAAGTACCGCAGGGTTGGATGGTGCGGATGGCGTAGAGGGTTGGTATGTAGGTAATGGCGTAGGGTTAGGTGATGATGGCGCGGTGCGGATTAAAGGCCTAGAGGGTTGGATGGTGGATGTATAAGTGGTTGGTGGAGTGGGGAATGGTACGCGTAATAGCGGTCTAGATGGTAAAGGTATATCTGGGTAAGTGGTGGTGGTAGTGGGTGAAGTAGGGAATGGTATGCGTAATAGCGGCCTAGATGGTAGGAGGGGCGCGTTATTGGTTTGCGGGGGGTTATATGATGGAGGCGTAGTGGTGCGGGGCGTAATGGGTCTAAGGAAGGTGGGTAGTGGTAATGGGTTATTGGGCGTGGGTGAGTGATATGTGGGTGTCGGTAGAGGGGTGATGGTAACGGGTTGTGGTATGGGTATGTGGATGGTGCGGCGTGGTGGTCGCTCTGCGGTACTTGGAACGTGACCCGTTGAACAAAGAGAGGAAGAGTCCTCTATTCTCCACTGCTGCCCACGACCAGCCTCAGACTGGCTGTTCGTCAAAATGGGAGCAACCTGGTTTTGGTTCTGGTGCTCCGGGAGTGGTCTTGCTTGCTGCTGCTGCTGCTGCGGTCTCCTCGCCTTCAAGGCTGTTATGTACTTTTTCATCTCCTCCCAGTCTATGCCGCCCTGCTCGTTGAGATCATGAATATAATCTCTGAACTGAAAGCAGGTGTCAATGGTATGCCCAGGTTGCCTATGGAAGTAGCAATACCTGGACGTATTGGCATTTTGAGGCCAGACGGCCTTTTCCCTTGGCAAAACTAAGGCATTGGCTGCCATTAAAGCACTGAAGATATCCGCCAAGGATTCTGGGAGGGCCGGGTATTCTGCCCTTTTCGGGCCTGGAGGTCTTCTCTGCTGGTTGTAGTCACCAGGAGGAGGGACATTGTGGTACGCCGGCGGTGCGCGCGGCTGGTACTGTGGCTGTTGCTGTTGCTGCTGATATGGCTGCTGAGGGGGCTGCTGGTACTGCTGTTGCCGTTGCGGCTGTAGCTGTTGCTGGTTTTGATTCGGCTGCTGGGGCCGCTGGTACTGCTGTTGGTAATGGGGGTTCTGCTGCTGCCTGTACCCCTGTTGGCTCGGCTGCGGTGGCCTCTGGTACTGCTGCTGGTTCCTCACAAACTGGGGCGAGTTATTGTTCATGGTACTGACTTGCTCGTGAGAGAGCGTGCCCTCAGTAGTTGGACCTGTGCTGGGAGAATTCGGCACTGTAGGCTTCCGAGGTGGAGGCCTGCTGGGTCTGTAAGGATCAAAGACGCTAGAGAACGTAGCGTCCTTGAAAGCATTATGGCAGTACCGTGTTCTTTCATAGAGCTCTGCCATGTTAGTCAAATTGTTCAAGGAGAGGACTAGCTTGAACTGGGGCGTGGCGTTAGAAATTAACATCTTCACTTGTTCAGATTCGGACAAGTGATCCTTCACCTTTTCGGCCAGGCCCCGCCACCTGTCAGCAAAACTGACAAACTCCTCATCCGGTTTCATCTTTTCTGTAATGAGGTCCGTGATAGACAAGGAGGGTGCAACTCTGTCCTGGTATCGTTGGATAAATTTACGTGAAACGATACCGTAATCCTCTACTTCGGAGGGTTCCAGAGAAAAGAACCACTCGAGGGCGGGTCCCTCCAGAGATCTCCTGAACAAGAAGGCCAACGACCTCTTATCGTTCTGCCAAAAAGATGATTCGTACATGAACTCCTTCAGATGTGTGAAGGGGTTACCAGTACCGTTATACTTCCGGTACACTGGCATTTCAGAGGGTGGCAGATGGAATACTGGCAGGCTCGGTAAATTGATTTCTGGCACAGCTTTAACCCCCATCATCTTCTGGAGGTTGTTGAACTGTTCGTCCATGCGCTCCATCTTGGCCAGCAACGCTTGCGTGGTCAGATCTGCCTGGGGAGGAGGAGGAGGTGGAAGTACTTGATAGGCCTGCTGCCTAGAGTACGTTGGACAGGGAGGACAATAAGGAGGAGGTCCGGCAGAGCTTCCGCCATGCCCGAGGGCATTTTGATAAATAGGCGTTTGTGGTCTAGCCGGCTGCCTAGATGATGAAAGTTGTGGCCCAGTTGGCCGAGAAGCAATATGAAGGCCTTCCATGGCCTGATGGATATAAGGAGAAGGAGGAGGAGGTTGTTGAGTAACAACAGGGGGAGCCATAAGGTTCGGCTTAGCAGGCTGCATGGGTGCCTTCCCCTTCAAAATAGACTGGATTGCCTCGAACTGCTGAGGGTCCAGTCGGGAGGCAAGAACTCCCAGGGCGTTGACAAGATCCATAGGATCGAAGGATGAGGGATCATGCTGATTCATGTCCCCCTCTAGATCAGGTTTAGGGATCGCATATTCATGCGGGGGAAGATCAGAATATCGATCATGTAAAAGAGGAGTCCGGACATTCCCATCATGTCGAACCAGAATGGGGACATAATTACGGGAGGCATCAACATCTCTCCCATTCTCATAGTTGAAGTCTGAATCGCGAGGGACATTAGCATCTCCCTCGTAGTTGTTGATGGCGTCTTGAGCCATACTCAAGTCTCTGCCTGATCGCAGCAACATGATGTTAGATTCCCTTTTCAAACATTTAATCAAACAAGTTGTACAGAGATTAATCAAACAAGTGGATGCTTAACGTGATTTTAGGGTTCCTTGTTGAGTTATTTGAATTGGATTAAACCACAATTTCGCTCAGGGATAGGATCCTAGTTTCAGTTTGATTTCCACCGTTATTATCTAGGGTTCTCTCTCACAACGCTTTCGGAATCTAGCCGGGACTTCAATTGGTACAACCAGCCCGATGATCAAAGAGGAATACCTTGATTTTGGGGACTTATGGAGGTCTCAACGTCAACTTCTCTAGTCTGAACAAGGGACCAACCCAATCAGAGAGAGTTGCTGACGTCGAGTAATGTGTTCCTAAGAAGAGGAGGGTTTTCGCCTCAATGCGTATGCCCTGCGGCCTGGATGGCCTCTAATGCTTAATAAAATAATAGGTAGCTAGCACTCAACCACAGAAATCTGGAAACTGAAAAATAATTAAGAAACTGTCTGAATCGCGTCGATTATGGTCGACGCTATTCAAAACAGAACTTAATTCTTTCGCAGAAACAGATCTGAAAAATAATTAAGAAACTGTCTGAATCGCGTCGATTGTAGTCGACGCTATTCAACACAGAACTTAATTTTTTCGCAGAAACAGATGCAAACAGCAGGGAAAGCCTGAAGACTGAAAGACGTTTGGGTGTGCTGACGCGGTTTTGAAACGCGTCAGTGCTCCTGGACGCTTTTCAGTTCGCAGAAACAGTTTTGAAGGAGGATTTTCTGGGTCGAATCCTCCTCAAACAGGGTAAAAAGCAGTAAACAATCGACTCATGCAAAGATTTTTAGTTTCAGATTTTAAACATGATGATTTACTAACTAAACAACTAGGAAATCACTCAATCACACATCATTTTTATCACAAAAACAGCTTTTGAACTAATCAAGGGGGGGGCAAGATCTTGCCACTGGGGTGTGCACGTGGTGCACGAAGGAAATTAATTAAACTAAACACTCACCAATTGGTGAGGACGTGTCGAGAGACACAAATGGTGCACCGTGGGTGCCCGATATGATGATAGCAAGAACAAAAAGAAACTAAAAGACGGCGAGACCAAGTCCCACCGTGATCGCCAAAAGAGCTGTAGGTGCTGAAAATGCTCGTGTGATTAACATGAAAAAGCTATGTTGTTTAGTGTAAACTAACCTATTAAAAACAGCAACTAAAGTGCAGTGATCGCCATAAACTTTTAACTTAAAAGTTTCAAAAGAAATATGATCGCCTACCTGTTTGAATGCGGAAGATTGAGTCCTTGGTTCCCCTCCTTCAGCCGGCTGAAGAAAGAGAGCCATTTCTTTATTCTTTTGTTATTGCTGTTGAGTTTGAGGTTGAGGATCGTCCAGAAGTCTTTCTGGCTTTGTGCTTGTTTTTCCCCTTTTGATCTCTTGTTGTTGTTGAGTGCAGCAGAGACAGAGAAACAGAATGAAGAAATATTGATGAGAATTTAAGTGAAAGTAGTATCCAAACTGGGACGCCGTCTTCTGGAAATAGCAGCGCTCCGGCGTTACGACGTTGTTGCTTCGATCTTCAACTCGTTATAACGCAATGGCTCAACTCAATTCAATTCACCTTTTTTTAACCTCTTCAAGATGTAAGGTATTTATAGGCTTTTTCTGCGTTCGCGATTAACATAGAAAAATCTAGGATTTATCTATATTAACCGACAGATAAATACTGATTATTTCATCTTTATCTGTAATTATCTAAAACGCGTCCACTATGGATGACGCCTTTCAGATTAATTAAGATAAGGATAAATATCCGGGAAAACTTATATTTATCTTTATTAGCTAAAACGCGTCTACATGTAAAGACGTCTTTTACACTAATTAAGATAAGGATAAACATCCGGAAGAGAAGTTAAAATAGCTTAGGAAACCTAAAACGCGTCGACCTTCCCAGACGCCTTTTGCTAATTAATCAATTGATTAAAATTCAAATTTAAACGTTAAAATAAGATTAAACTCTAAATAGCGTCCACACAGGTCGACGCCTTTTAGGCTTCTTCATATTTTAACTGAAATTTGAGATAAAATCAATTCAATAGATTAACTTAAATATGTATGTTCGACCCGACACTTAAAAATATCAATAAAAATTAATCAATTATTAATTATCAGACCATTATGAGACATTATTATATGATATGAAATTTATTCGAAATGACGTCAAAATTAGCGTGTCTACATACGCATGTCCATTGAGGATAGTTAATAGTGTGCAAATTTGCAACCGTATCCATTCATATGCTAAGATTGTGAGGCGGTTTCAACGCAACGACATCTTAGTAGTGTTCTTTTTGGATACCGGGAGGGCAGAATTGCACGTTCCTAATTAGGTCATTATGGGCGATGATGAAAGAATTTAATTGAGTCTATTGGTATGATGGCTCCGCTGTTTGGAGCAACCTCAGTGGACAATGATATTTTGTATATTACATACATGTTTCTGAGCCTTGAAATGATTAATATTTGACAGTGTATTGATAGATGGTGAGGTTATGGCAACGGTAGGTATTGTAATTTTAATGTTCTCATTTTTTACTTTAATTTCATATTTGTTGCATAGAATCTACTAATTTTTTTTAACAGGAGTAGAATGCGTACATACTTCTAGGAGGCATTTTACGTATGGATTTAGTTAAAAGGGAGACTCATGAATGATGCATTGTACTTTTTTTCAGTTCTAATGGATATTATAAATTTGAAATTTTTTTTATTCAATTTGAAGAGTTTTGGATGTGACTGTTATAGTGACTGTTTTTGTCTTTGAAATTTTTAGCGTAATTGAGTGTACGATCACAGAGTGTTATACAAATTGAGGAAAACATAATTTTAATCACAAGATGTTAAAAATTAACATATTTTATTATAAATTTATTTTTAACAAGATATTATGTTAATTCATCAAATTTGAGTTTGAAAAAAATATAATAATTTAACTTTAAAATTAATTTATAGATTACTATTCTAACGTGTGTTACTTTTGGAAATTAAAATAAAAATAATTGACAAATCCAATAATATTATACATATTAATAAGTAATTTGAAAAATATAAAAATTTAAAATAACTTATGCAAGGACAACATGGGTATTTTGAACTCCTTATTCCACTTTTTATTCTCTTCTTTATTCTACTCATTCCTACTAAATCACTTGGAATAACGCAGTACAATTCTACTTATTCTGAGTGGAATACCAATTACTTACCAAACTAAAATACCTCTTATTCTGGTTCAAGAAATTCCTTCCTCCTTATTCTGATTTAAGCTATTCTGCAAACAAAATGAAACTTAGGTAATGTTGGGCTGCGATTAACATCAGACAGTTTAAATAGGTGAGAATGGGTCTCGAAGATCATACCCCTTATTCGGGGTGCGGTGAATGCGCGCAAATAACCAAGATCTCGAATTGCCAGAGAAGAACTTATGTAAACTGTACTGAAGATGAAGAACAAGCAATCGGCATCTTCTACAGAATCCGACATAAAAGTCGTGATAAGCAACCGAACAAGTAGGAGAACTGAATGGGAGAGAAACGACGACGGTGGAAGAGTGACAATTGAGTTCTAAGAGGGGCAAAATTGGGATATACAAGTGGAGCAAATCTAAAGAAGATTTTATGAACAAAACTAAGTTGAGAGAGGAAAAGATCAGATAAACAACCTTATGCATGCCCACTTGATCAAGCTTTCTTGCATAATTTTCTTTTATACTCCAAAGTGTAGTTATCGTTTTCGTCGGAAGCATTCGTAGAACCTCCTTAGTCCATGTCCTACATGAAACTTTCTCTTCTCCGTCGGCAGTACTTCGACATAGTCCTCCACAAATTTGAGAGGTACTAAATCTCTCTTTTTGCAGAAACGAGATTTATAATTATTCATGCAGATGGAACTAGGGCTTAAAAAGAGTTGAGTTGAGCCGAGTTGTACTTTATTCAAACGTGATTTAATTAATTTTAATCGAATTCGAGTTTGAGCCGAGTTTTCATAATGATGGTTCAAGCTTGATTCATTTACATATTAAACGAGTTCGAGACTGAGTATCGAATAGCTCACGATTTCAATGAATTCATGATATATTTAATTTATTTTTTTATTTTAAATATATAAACTCATGCTAAACTATAATGAGCAGCAAGTTATTTGGGTCCTTAACTATTCGATAGAAAATTCTATAAGATATTAGAATATCTTATTCATTAAGATTATTTATAATTAAAATAACTAAATGAATACTTAAAAAAGATCTTAATGTGTACTTCAACGAACTCTTAATGAATATTAAAACGAACTCTTAACGAATACTTAAACGAATTTTTTCACGAGCACATACGAACCGACTTCGCTTATGTTCAAACTTAGCTTGTTTAATGAATCGAGATCAATTGTTTGTTCAAACTTGTTTATTTAACTTAACAAATGAGTCAAATCGAACTCTTATCAAATAGTTTTACGGATTGTTCATATCGAAAGTATTGATTCATTCACAACACTGGATGGAACTCATGAGCCATCCCTTTTTCTATTTTTTTATAATAACCCTGTCACCCTTGGATCATGATCCAAAAATTTTATGCTATGATATGATCGATGCTGTTGCACCAATTACTTCTGTCGTATTGTAACAAATTTTCTTTCTCTACACACATGGACGCACAATTCCCCCTCCATCATATTGTAATAATCTCTCTCTCTCTCTCTCTATATATATATATATATATATATATATATATATATAGGCTCACACACTGACCCACACATTGTACACCTATACATGAGACTAGGGTTGTCAACGGTCCAGGTAGACCCATGTCCAAATTGAATGGCCCGGACCCGTTTCAGACTCAATAAGGGTCATGAGTAAATAGATAAATGGGTCAGGTCTTGGGCCTACTTCTTATTTCTTTGATGTTGAAAGATAAATGAACCTGGTATAAAATTTATTTATCTTAAATCTATGTGCCAGATAATTGGGTTTGATTTTAGGTCCAAAGTTTAAGAAATCGGCTTAGAAATTTTTGCAATTTATGACAATAGAAGACTTAATGGATAAACATGTATACTCAGACCCATAACTAACGGGTCCAAATAGGTCTGTTAACAGGCCTGGGCCCATTTTGACAGCCCTACATGAGACGTTTGATTAAAAGTCCTAAAGCAGGGTTTCTTAGATTGAAATGAAACTGGAGCTGTTAGACAGATTTAACTTACATGACTATTGAAACTTAATTATAACTATTTTCTTTCAATATTCTTATGCTCAAAATTTTAAAAAATTAAAAGATAATTTTCAACTAAAAATTTCTTTAAAATACATCCTAAATTAGATCATGAGTTCTCTCATATTAATTAATCTATCTACATCATCTATGCAAGGGGGCTTTTGTTCTTTAAATTGAATCCTAGGGGAGGAGGAGAAAGACGGTGGGAAAGGAGAATCCAAGTGAAAGTTACACCATTCCTAGTGCCCTCCCCACTCGGGGAATATGACATGGAATAGAAGCCTCTCACATTACTCGACAATGAGAGGCACAAACAGTGGAGGGAGGGAGGGGGGTCTAATAAAATTTTTATGTTATACTAATTTACAAATGAGTCAAACATCCGAAAATAGTGTAAAGTGAAATATTTTTTAAGATTTATTGTTTTACATTTTGATAAACATAAGTTGAGTTCTATATGATAAAACACCTACGAACGTAATCTCTCGATTTTATTAAATAAGATAATAAAAAAGTATGGTTTAACAAAACAAACACGCTACAAGGGAATCGTAAAATGCATACGACTTTTGTTTATCATGACTTCAAAAATTCAACTATAAATATGTAGATATTCAACGCGTGAATATTATTCGGAAGATACATAATTATATAAATGCCATGACTAAGATAGTTAGGCAACTAAAGCCTTTCTTTATTCAATAATATACAATAACTAAAGAGAAAAATTAAATAATTTCATTTATGCACGAGTAGAATAGAAGATGTCATATAAGAAGGCGTTCTTTCATAGTGTGAATTTTTTCTATTGAGTCACAATTTGAATTTTATATTTTTGTTTAAAAATTAATATATATTATCAAATAATATTAGAATTTTTAAATTAAAATATTTTTTAAGATTAATTTCATATAAACCATCCTTACATGTTAAATATAAAAAATGCCGCTCTTGTTTACACAATATCATATATATCTTTCTTATAGGGTTACACTATCATAACTAACACTAAAGGTTAAGATCCTTTGGCTATCGTCAAAATATGCAAAAGTAACAAGAATAAGAGAAAATGACTAAATTGCCTCTTTTCACGCCACACAGAGAGAGAGAGAGAGAGAGAGAGAGAGAGAGAGAGAGAGAGAGAGAGAGAGAGAGAGAGAGAGAGAGAGAGAGAGAGAGAGAGAGAGAGAGAGAGAGAGAGAGAGAGAGAGATTTGTTTGTTGGTGAAGGTGAAGAAGACGACGGCCACAATGCTAGAAGACAACGCCTGCAAGGGAGGAAGAAACCGTCTTCCTGCCTTATTCGTTGTCAGTCTCAGACAAGATCTTTCCAAATGTATGGCCGCATGGGCAATCGAGAGACACCAAAGATATAGGAGGTGTGAGAACGACTTAACCAAGGGGCATAAAAGCTTTTTCCATCTATAGTTAGGCTTAACCTATGTCTGGTTTAGTTAAGTAGATAGAGGGTGACGGCAATAGCATATTTGATAGTATGGTATCATAAGTAAGATATATATGACATTAGGTAAGTAAGAGTGGTATTTTTGATATTTTGCATGTAAGAATAGTTTGTACGAAACTAATGTTATTTTCTTCGTATCCATTAAACTATATCAACTTTGCCCCCCCTTCGAAGTTATCTTGGCTCTGCCACTGAAGGCTTACCTTTTTGCAGGTTCCCATCACCAACGCAGGAACAACCATTGGATTGGACAATATTCTTTCTCTGCTTTGCCAACCAACCACACCATGATTACAAAAAATTTCTTACATCTTTCGAGCCGCCGCGTTAGTTCGCATTTGGGCCCAAATCAAGTTAATTCTTTTGTCATATTTATTTTTTTAACATATTTTACTAGTTTATTTGACTTTAGGGTACTTTGTTGCATGTAAGAATACTGCTCACTGCACCGCTAATGGTGCAACAAAAGTTATCTGGATTGAGCCTCCCAATCTCATTTTGCTATGCCCAACCCACATAGGAGTTGTCTCCCTACATTAAATGCGGCTGATTCTCACGTCGGAGAACATGGATGTACCAAATTCAGAAAGAGAAAAAATAGTCAAACTATTTTTCAAGAACGTCGAGTGTGCTCTCGAGAGTACGATTTGACTCTCTATAGTACAATCATGCTCTCGAAAGCACGATGCTTTAAAGAACATTTAGATGCTGCAAAAAAAATTTCAAAGACCTTTTGAGTCCTCTCTCTCTCTTTTCGGAATCCTTCTTGCACAGAGGAAGACCAACCACTCTCTCTCTCTCTCTCTTCCGAGTCCTTGGCGAGCAGCCACCTCTATCTCTCTCTCACGCAAGAAGTTGCTGCTGTGCCTCCCCCCCCCTCTCTCTCTCTCTCTCTCTCTCTCTAGTCTTTGGCATCTATTCTAAAAATTCATTCACTTAAAATGATGGATAAACCTACGTAAATGTCTTCGGTAATCCTTTTAAAAAACCTTCTGAGAAAGGATGAGTCATTTTAAACAGAATGAAAATGGCTTTGACGCCTCCTTCTCATATTGAGAAGGCTTTCCCATAAAAAAAAAAAAAAGTCTCTTTGAAACTAACATTATCCTAAAAAAAGACATTTTCACATAAATTAAAAATAATAGCCAAATAGTATTCTCATTTTAAGATTGACAGTCAAGAATAAAAAGGAATTTTTAAGAATGAATGTCAAAGATAGCAAGAAATCCCATGATCCATTTCATCCCCAAGGTCGTCAATATCAAGCTCAAGTGACTAGTGAGCTTTTGAGGAATCAGAAGACGAATTGAGAGGAAATATTAGTTGAATAGGTTAAAACGTAAATCTAGCACCGATTCCTCCTCAATCTTCTTCTTATCATTTGTCTAGCTGCAGCTAGTATACTAGTACCATCGGCACCAAGGTGTGGTGCAACAGATTAGCAAAGCGATGTCGTAATTGTCTAAGGGCCGGTTTGTTTAGGAAATAAGGGGTTGAATAAGACGGTTTATGACGTTTATTCCGTGAATCCGAGTTTGAGAACGTGGATGCGTTATTTTTAGAGAAAATATGTTATTCTCGACATAAGTGGAATAACTCAACTCACCTAAAATGTTTGAATTACTTATTCTTAGAATAAGAAAAAATATTCCAAAGAGAATTCTTGTTATTCTAGGTACAAGAGATCGATGTATAAGAAATCTGGAATATGATATCCATGAAACAAATCGGCCCTAAAAGAAGGCATTTTATCGAATGCAGGGGCGTAGTCAGAGTTTTTCATTAGGGGGGCCAAGATAACATTGAACAAGTAAGCCACTAATTAATAAAAAATAATATTGATAATATAATTTCAAGGGACTGTAAAAAAATTAAAAAAACATATTATGAAGCATGCACAATTTTTAATTTCAAGGAGCTGTAAAAAATTAAAAAAACATATTATGAAGCATGCACAATTTTGTCACATTTTACCTAATATAGAAATTACCCCTTACAAGAAAAAAAAGTGCAGTTAACTAAGATAATTGCATAATCATATTAAAATATAATTCTTTATCAAATACTTTATTTCTATAACTCAAAAATAACACTAACATCAATGTTATGTGTGGATGTGTAAAAGTTTATGTGCATCTCTCGAGATATTGACTCCAGTGTGATTTTATATATTTTCTTAAAAAAAAGTCTGTTGGGAAGAGAAGTTACGTTCTATTTATAAACACACGTCTACTTTTACAAATCTGATAGAGACTAAAATAATTTGTCATTTTTATGTTTCTACATTGTGATTTATATATAACAAAAGATTCTAATTATAAACAAAAGAATATAGACTTTAGATTTGACTAAGTACAAAATTTGTTTGTATTTGTAGATGCAATCATGAAGCAAAGGTAACACTACAACCATAAAATAACTGTAAAATTGTGATAACGAGAGTATGATGTACATGCCAAAGAAGAAAGAATAGAGAGCTGCACATACATATGAATTTGAAAAACTTCTAGATAGAAGAGTTGTATCCTTTGATCATAAACAAAGATAGATTTCTTCTCAATGGAGAATTTTTTCTTAACGATGAAAACAAGAAAAGAAAAATGTGAGTGATTTATTTATTTCGCTTTTGAGAGGAAAAAGATAGATCTTCGCACTTGGAATACACATGTTGAGAGAGAGAGAGAGAGAGAGAGAGAGAGAGAGAGAGAGAGAGAGAGAGAGAGAGAGAGAGAGAGAGAGAGAGAGAGAGAGCATTCTTGTGCCACGGTGCATCATCACTTCAATGGGCCTGTAGAAGACACCCATGCATTCCAGCCAAGTGATGACTTGTCCTGCACTTGTGGAGTGGTTCAACCTTGTGCCACAGTGAGCCCTCTTTCATTTGGTAAGGCTGTGTTTGGCGCAGCTTCTATTTGAAAGTACTTTTATATTTCTATTTAGTTATTTTTTATGGAAGTCATTAGATCTTGAAAGTCATTTATGTGGTATTTTACTTGTATTTTGACTTCCAATCAAAAACTACAAATGGAGAGCTTTCAAAATTAGAGAAAAAGTAAGATTGAGAAAAAGTAAGATTGTTGCGAAAGAGTTAATTTTTGTAACAAATTAAAATTAATTATAACCTGTCTCCCTCAATTCATTCTATGTAAGAAGTGGATGACAAAGGTAACTTTTAAGTAGAAGTTTTGCCAAACATGTCTTAATTAATACAGGGGTTAGCGAAGGTACACTTAAGGGATGTTTGTTTGCAGGATAAGGGCCGAACATGATGGGTTCTGTGGCTTATTCGCTTTGGGACCGTGGACAGGTCATTCTTGATGCGGACACTGTATTCCTATAATAAGTTGAATAAATTATTTCACTTAAAAGACATGAATCACTTATTCCGTTAAACTACTTATTCCACTCAAAGTAAATTCTTCTTGTTCCTGAAATAAGATATCCGAGAATAAAAAATTCGAAATACCACATCCACAAAACAAATCGACGTTTAGGGTTTGAGTCGTCTCATAAGTATAGTTAGTTAAATACGATATGAGAATAATATAATAGGCATATGTATTCATGTATAATTCAATTTAGGTTTTAAAATAAATGGTCAAATATTCGGTAAAAAAATTATATATTTCAATAACTCGATATAGTACATGGACGGTGTATTATACATCGATCTGTTAAAAATTCAGATTTAAAAATATGGTTAACATATAACATTGACACATATGTATGCCCAGGTAAACATGAAAAAAATTATATCTTCTTTATGGACTCTTGGACCTAGAAAATTATCTACATGGACATAAGCTTTGCAACTTTTTCCAAAAGTTCTCTCGCTAAAAAAATACCGAAGAAATTTAGATCTGAAGTTTTCTTTTTTTAATGAGGAGGTACGTATTTAGGCAAAACCAATAAAAGATATATGGATCAGAAAGTACTGCTCTTCTAACTGAGTTAATTTAGCTCATGAGAACTCTTTAGGGCTGCAATCAGATAATCAAAAAGTCTAGTCCAGTCCAGCCGATTCTTCTTCAGTAAGTTTGGACACTAAAATTGAGTGAATTTTATTTTTGGGGTAGACTTGGGACAACTTTAATCCTGATCTTGCTAATAGAAGAAACTTAAATTCAATTATGCATCATAGCCTATATTAAGCATGACCATTTAATTGATAATCCAATGATCTCTAAACAAGAAAAAGAACTATTTGCATGTATTTCATAAAGAATCACACGTGTAAAAGTTATCTAATATTTCATGATACTTTCAAGATCATCATGTACATGTACACGATATACCCTCTTAATATGACTTGATCTACATTAGATCTAAAGTGTCATATTAAGTCTTTTTATTTTATAAAAAAGGGAATTTTGTATGTACACCCCTATAAACTATTGTATTGTAATGTATACTCCTCATTCTCACATCTTTTTATAAATATCCTAAATAGGTTTAGAAAAGTTATGTTTATGTTTTTTCGGTCAAAATGTTGTCAACTTCTACATAGTATTTAAAGAAGATTGCTTACATAACCTTGACTTCTACTAGAATTGATGACATTTTCATGAGAAGAGTACAACTATAATCTTTTTGAAGATGTCGGATGTATGTATATGATAATATGTGGGAAGTCAAGGATATACATATAAATAAAATGGTCTATAGAGGTATATATATAATTTTCTATAAAATATGTTATTTTTAGAAGTATTTTTATGTTATTATATATATATATATATATATATATATATATATATATACTTGCTTTTATAATTCTCAAGAAACCTTAAGAAATTTACTGTTTCGAGCTAAAATTCGAAAACTCAAATAACATTGTGTTTACACTATGCTTAGACCCAAATTTTATTAGTAGATTTCCAACTTGAATTTTGTTAAACCCTATCCAAATCCGACACGTTGGCACACCTAATCCTTTAAGTTCCAAAGTCAAGTTCTGCAGGGAACTCCAAATAATTTTCTCAAATTGTTATCACTGCTAGTGCTCTCCCCACTTTGGGAAAGATGACGTGGAACAGAAGCTTCTCACATTCCTCGGACAAGGACGTGAGGTAGAAGCCTTGTTAAAGGGGTCATGTACACCTTTTATTGTGCTTGATGAGCTCAGTTGAGCATGTTGAGAAATCAAAGGCTTTCTGCAGCTTCCTAGCACCAATGCAAGGACAAGCAATGGACACCACTGTTTGCCTGGTCTCCCCACAAATCCTAGCATGATGATTACTACAAAAGATCTCCTACTTTCTTTTACATACTTTTTATTTAATTAGGGTTTGGTAAATCTCATCAAATCCTAAAGTGTAGAGAGCTGTGTGATCCTCTCTATTTTATAATAATTTAATATTTTTATTATGGTAGTAAAGTTTATGTTTTATGTTTACATAAACCATCCGTTAGAATCATTAAATAATTTGTTTAATCTGTGCCTTCATAGTTATCCACTCATTAAATAGGTTCTTCAATTGATGAGAACTAATTTGGGAACTAGGAGCTCATTATGAAGGCTAAATCAAATCAAATTGAATTATTTTTGCTTGATATGATTTGGATTCTTTAAAGTTTCTTCGAAAGCAAACCCTAGCCGACCCAAAACAGTGAACACCCCTAACTTAGATGAGATCGCTGCAAGAGGGCTAGCATAATAGGAAAAAGGAAATGTCACTTATACTCCCTTGAGCTACTTTTTTTAAAGTACTCATATTTCAATCGTCCAATCGGGTTTTTGTTGTAAATTTTATCATGATGTCCTTGGAACACTCAATGCATAGTAGTAATGGAAAGAATATTATAACAGAGTACTTTAAACAAGTAATGTATAGCTTTTCCTAAGTGGGAAAGGTAACAATTCTAATAATGATAATTTTTTTTTTCCCTAGATGGTGATTTTTCCACATAAACAACTCTTCCGTGATTTGCATGAGACAATTTCACTTCTGGGAGATCTGCTGCCGGAGAGAGAAATATTCTCCCTATAGAATTGTGGTAAAAGCAAGAATAATATCACTTATAAGAAAAATACTTGGTGCAACACGTTGGCAAATGCGAGAATAATATCAGTCACAAAAAAAATACTCGGTGCAACGTATGGTAAAGTGCACCTTGTGGTCGCTGAAGTCCCTCGTAGAGGTGCAACGAGGGTGGTGCACTGTGGGGTTATTTGTTTTAACGTAAAACAGTGTAATTTGAAATAATTATTTTATTTTAAAATAATATAAAATAATGTAAAGCAAAATCTTATCTGGATCTTATCTGCCCACTTGACAGCCCAATTTCCTTATTTTAATTTACAGCAAAAGGCCATTGTAAACTAAAACAAGAAGATTATGGCATCCCTCTTGTTTTATTTTACAAATAACCAAAAAAATATTTCTTGATTTTGAAATAAAAAAATTTCACTTGTTTTGAAACTAGTGATTTTGAAACCGGTGATTTACAAAGTTTTACACTAAAACAAAAAACTCCTGTGTGGTTGCTGAAGTGAGGTGCAAGAAGGGTTAAAAGTTAGAATCCAAATCCTCTCAATGCAAGAGGACATACTTAACTCTAGTAGTAACAAATCCTAAGCCACCACTTGTCTTTACCTTTTTAATCACCTACCGGAAGCTGCTCACTTGTCAAAGTCCAACGATGCAACTAGATACAAATACAACCTAGAACATTTAAATATAATCCTGAGTTATGATTGTATTTATATACTTTAGCTTATATCTAGGTGTCATCCTACGTTGTAACCAAGTGCATGAGGTGACATGTAAATATAATCCAAAATATGCAAATACAACCATAAGTGTAGCTATATATCTAAATGCTCTTAGTTGTATTTAAAATTTGGAACACCCGAGGTGTTAGGAGCCTATTAGTGGCCCATTATAAGCTCTAGAGTGGCCCATTAGTGAGCTCTAGACAGAGATAATAAAATTTTGGGCAGAGTTCTGATGCGATTTAGGAGGATTTGATAGGCGTCTATTACCATAGATGCGATTTAGGCTTCTTGAACCTGAGTCGGTTTCCTATCTAAGAGCTTGGAACATGTCTGCTTGATAGGATGTGATTTAGAGTAGTTGCCTACTCCGAACCGAACTCAGGTGTTTCCTCGTGTAGGGAGAGTAATCCGCCAAGAACTGGATCTTAGATGTTTATGTATAGTTCCCCTATGTGTCTAGAGTCCTCTAGTGCATCCATAACCTTTAGAAAGAGAGAGTTAGAGAGAGGTTGGGAGAGAGAGAGGACGTGATCCGAGGTATTCTTCACGAGCGCAGGGAGGGCGGCGCGAGGAGGCCGTGCAGTGAGGACATGTGTAGAAGAGGGTGCTACTATGATTCTTCATGACCTTAGTTTGAGTATTCAAGGCTGATGACTAACTATGAACCATAGCTATTTTTATGTATGAAAAACATATTTTCAAAATAATTTACAATGTATTATGTTAAGTATGAAAAAGTGATCTATGAATACTATTGGATGCACATAAATCCTTGTTACATGATAGCCATGATTAGCTATGTCGATTATATGCATAAATCTAGAAATAATCTACTGTGCTAAAACATGTCTCTTACAAATGATGCATTTTAAGAACGTATTACCCATGCATGACGTGTCTCGTGCACGTAGTCGCCTCGCACATGGCTGAGTTTAAGGTTAAAACACGCACAGGCGACATGATTTACAAATCGCGTCCGTGATGCCTGACGGTAACCTGTGTTGTACAGTTTTCATGTTTAACTTGTGATTTAGTTCATGTTTATATTATGCAAGATTTATTGTATCTGTTAAGATTGTAATGCACGGTAATACAACCCCCTACTAAGTTGATGATGATTTGTTCATCTTAAAGTTGTGAAATCATGATGTTGTTGTTAATTATGAATAAGCATGTCTTAATTGATAATTTAAGAATATTATAAGCATGATACCATGTAAATTATTCATGTTTAATTCCTGTGAATATCCATGAAGCATGTGTAGTTCTTGTTTAACGGGTTTATGGCATGATTAATATGATAGTGGCATGAGATTAGTCACTGTTATTTAATTATCTGAAATTCTGCTTGAACCCTAGAAAGCATCAAGGGTAAGTGACACTATTTGAATCCCGTCACCCGAACAAGACGTGTTTTAAACTCTTACTAGTAACCTCATAATTAACCTATTTTCTATGATTAATTGCATGTTTATATTTTCCTACTGCTCTACATAAATACTATTCATGATAGCATGCAATCATCATCATCATTATCAAAGTCTTATCCCAACTAAGTGGGGTCGGCTACATAAATCATATCTTACTATCTTAATCTATCTAGTACTAAATTATAAGTAACACTTAATAATGTCAAGTCTTTTCTAACTACATCTAATAACTCCATTTTAGATCTTCTTCGATGTCTTTTACCTTCATCCACTTTAATTCTATCACACTTCTTAATTGGTGTTGAACTTGATCGACGATGCACATGACTAAATTATCGCAGCTTATTCTCCCTAAACTTAATGTCAATGGGAGCTATCTCTAAATTCTTATGTATTAATTATTCCTAATTTTTTCTTTTCTAGTTCTACTACCCATTCACCTCAACTTCCTTGTATCAGCAACACATAATTTTTACATATAATCTTTTTTCATAATCCAACACTCAGAACCATATAACATAGCATGTCTTATAGTTGTATAGAGTTTATCTTTGAGTTTTAAAGGGACCCAGCGATCACAAAGAACTCTAGACATACTTCTCTATGTCAGTCAACCCACTTTGACTCTGTGAGTTATATCTTCCGGGATCTCTCTATTATCTTGAATAATAGATCATAAATAATAAAAGTTGTTACTTTTAAGAATAACTTGATCTTTGATAGTAACTAAATATGCTTGGTAAACCTCTCTATTAATCAAATTACATTTCATATATTTTGTCTTTGTTCGACTAATCCTAAAATCTTTAAATTCCAAAGCGGATATCTGTTGTTCTAATTTATCATTCAAACTCTTAATATCCTCATCCACTAGAACAATATCATATGCAAATAACATCCACTAAGAAATGTCACCACGCAAGTGTTTAGTGGTCTCATACATAACTAAAGTAGAAAGATAGGAACTTAGTACTGACCTTTGATGTAATCTCATAGTAATAAGGATTTCTGATGTTTCTCTAGCAATAGTCCTCACGCTCGTAGAAGTCTTCTCATACATATCTTTAATCACATGAATATATCATTTAGATATTCTATTCTTTTTTAAAGTCTACTAAATTAGTTCCTATATGATCGTAGGCTTTCTATAAATCGATAAAAATCATGTATAAATTTTTCTTCATCTCTCTTTGGCCTCAGTATGAAAATATCTTCCGTAGTAGACCTATTAAACATGAACCCAAATTGATTTTATGAAATATTAGTAACATGCCTAAGATGTTTCTCTACTATTCTCTCCCAAAATTTTATAATATGATTCATAAGTTTAATTTCACTATAATTATTATAATTTTGAATATCTCCCATATTTTTATTTTTAAAGAATAAAATCACAATATTTCTTCTCCATTCATTCGACATTCTCCTATCTTTTAAAATATTATTGAAAAGTTTAGTAAACCACTTAATATCTATGCTATCTATATTTTTCTAAACTTCAATAGGTATTTTATCTGGTCCAAGGGCCTTATACACTCTCATCTTGTTTAGAGCATTTTTGACTTCTGAAGCTCTAATCTGTCGATTATATTGATAATTAATTTATCTATTAAACTTATTGGTTTCTTTACTACGGTAACCTCTAATTGATCTCTATTTAATAATTTTTTAAAATAAGTACTCTATCTCTCCTAAATCTCGCAATCTTTCACTAGAACCCTACCCTCCTCACTCTTAACACATCTAATATGATTAAGATCTTTACTCTTTTTGTTTCTTAACTAAATAAGTTTGTATATATCCTTTTCACCCTTTCGAATTTTCAACTTATAATATAATTCCTCAAACAATGTATATGTAACGACCCGCCACCCTATAATCGGGGATCCGATTACTAAATGGGTATCGAATCATTAATTTGGAACCAAACCAGAATCTAAATAAGTCTGGGAAATAAATAATAAACTAAGCTAAACATTCACATCGCATTGAATTAAAAAGAAAGTGCAAGAATTAAAAGTTATTACAATGCGACTCGACACAGCAAATAATTACATATTCAAACTGAAAAGAAATAATTAAGCGTACAGGCCAGAAATAAAATAACAACTACGTCGGGGCGTACCCCGGGACAACAGCTGCTGGCGCGCGACTCTGAGCAGCACTCTCCGCGCTAAGTCTGCCTGGAACGCTCACCTGAAAACCGCAGGGGTGAGTCTCAACGAAAAGACTCAGTAGGGATCCTTCGATCCCCACTGCCCACTCACACACCCTCAAGTGCAAAAACACAGCTAAAGGTAAAGTAAGCAAGTAAAGCAGTAATTACTACTCCTAAATCTCGATGTAAATCACATGCATTCGAAATATAACATGCATATCTCTGAAACTATTCTACCAGGGAGCCTACAACCAACGTCTCGGCAAAACACGCCAACCACACAAACGAAAGTGGGAAACACCGACCCGCTGAGACCAAACAGTAGCCCCTCGGATAGCAAGCTAGCTACTCCGGCCCAACTGGCTCATGTGGTTACTTCTTCCCCCAGCACGAGTGACACTTCATAGGTACCTCTCTGACATTGGTACTAGCTAACCCCGGGGTTCACCAGGTGACCCTCTCTCACTAGGCGTCACCCCGCCACACCCACACCGGCGCTGTGTTCCACCCACACCAACAAAGGGTGACAAAGCGCTACAACTGTCACTCTAGGTCCACAGTGGCACGAAACACAACACAGTGCGATCCGGTCACATAGAAATCATCATCCTTGAGTACGATTATAATCATGCAATTAACCAAACTATCTAACAGTGTAACACATATTAAATACATGAATTAGTGTGATTCTGTCTTGAATCGCGTCGCCCAAGGCCGACGCCATTCAAGCCTCTTAAACTGGTTCATAAAAACTCGACCTCAGAACCTGGCGTAAAACACGTCGCCACAGGTAGTCGCCATTTGAAAGGCGTCGCTGTCCCTCGTCGCCTGATAGCGACTGAAACAGGGACAGGCCACGGTTGATTTAGACTAAAGTGCGTCATTCACGCAAGTCGCCTTTTGAAAAAGGCGTCACTGTCCCTGGACGCTTATCAGTCCCGAGACAGGGTCTGTTATTGGGCTAAATCGCGTCGTGGGTGGGAGCCGCCTTTCTAAAAGGCGTCCCTGTCCCTCGACGCCATTTAGTCCTGACAGACAGGTTCTCCCCTCCGTTCCCCCAATCAACAAGTTGGGATTTCTCCCCCAAAACGTACAAAATGGGCAATGAAACATAGGGGGGAAGGAGGAGAACCTAACTACCTCTTAAAATACCCAATTTCTCATCTCATGCACTTAGCATTTTCATCCCAAAAACACCCCTAAACATGCTTCAAAGCGGGAAAACATACATGCTTCTAAGCGGGAAAGCATGGTTTTTAATGAAATACAGCGGGAATCGTCACCCTACCGGTTACTCGAACTCCTCCAAGCTCTAAGCCGCCAACCCGTCTCGCCCCACGCCGCCGCCAGTGTAAGGAATCGGCAAGAACGCAGCGGAGAATAAAAACGATTCCTATGTATCGGCTGCTGGGATCGTAAAACGGACATTAAAATAAATACAGGAAGAACGGTTCTTCACCTTTGCAGGGTATCGAATCTCCCGTGGATGATTCCAACTCGGTAATCGCGCACGAGCACGATCTCTAGAGGTATCCACACGAGTTCCCGCGGCAGACGCGATTTCCTCCTCGACTTGAGTGCTCTGACTAGATCTCAAATCCACCATGCGCGCAGAGAGACAGATCTACTCTAAGAGAGAGAGAGAGGAGAGAGAGAGAGGAGAGAGAGAATCTAGGGTGTAAAATTCGTCCAACCAAATTTTTACCCCTCCCCCTTGGCCCTCCTTATATAGAAATAAGGATAAGCACAAGGATTAATCCTCATGATTATCCAAGAGTTTGGCCTTGGATAATTCTCCATTAAATCTTCATGTTTATCCTGCGACTTTTCATAAAAACTTAGATAAGCATGAAATTTAACGTCTCTCACCGTCTGACAAGAACTCTTATGTGTGTGACCCTCTAGGCCCATATATCAGTCCGATTGCAGGCCCATTAAACTTAGAACTGTTTCTTGAGTTTAATATTTTATTAATTAACATTTAAACATCATATGTTAAATGATTAATTTAATAAACAAGTGGATTATCATCTGATGATTAATTCACTCGGCCTTCTGATCATGAACAGCACCAAACACTACCTCATGATCCCAGAAGATATAAGGGATATTGTTCCCTTTAATTGAACCTTTCCGTCTGCAGATACCGCACAGATATAATCATTCACTCATGCAATGTCCCAATAACACAAGGGTATGGTTTAATAGTCAAACCCTCTATCGCATTATCAAGATGGATTCCAGTACACAGTTAATATCTAGAAAGACATCTCTTTCATTTGACCATGGCCAGGGATTTCTGTGTACACATCCATAGGACATTCTCTCTCCAGTCTTATACCAAGAGTGAGTGATCCATTGTTGTTCACTCAATTACCTTCGCAAATTTTCCACTGTATCTGAGAGACCGACTATCGTGGACTTAATGGTTAAAGTTCACTAGTCAGAGAATCAAGATACAATGGTCCACAAACAAGATATCATTAGTGACTCAGGTCAAAGGACCAACTGTGCTACTGCAACGATTGAATTCCCTGGTTGACTAAGAGGTATAATTACTATCCAGGAATTCTTATTTGGGTCTGTTCAGTGAACTAATTCTCTAATGAACACCCACATGTTTGTCTTAGTGTCACCACACGAGTGAATGTGAGATCATTCACCCTCATCACATGAGCAGACATAACTTGTGTCGATCTTATCGGATATTTAATGTCCATCTCAAAATACTATGATCGAGAACTGTTTAAGACAATTGACTGAGGATATTGATCTCACTATCATGATCTCATCATGATTCAATATCTCATACATTTGTCTATGGACCTTCATTACGAAAGTTAATTTGTGAGAACTATTAAATGAAGAAATGATTGCCTTTATTAATAATTTGAACTAGAATGTACAATGATTGGCTTTGAGGCCACCCAATTCTATCATTCTCCCACTTGGACTATAGCCAATCACCCATGTGTCTATGTCCCATAGACTTAAGGTGACGTTCTAAATTGTTTTGAGACAATGGCTTAGTCAAGGGATCTGCTACATTATCTTCAGATAAGACTTTCTCAACTACTATATCTCCTCGGGCGATGATCTCACGAATCAGATGAAATCGTCTCAGAATGTGCTTTGAGTTCTGATGTGATCTTGGCTCCTTCGCTTGAGCTATTGCCCTATTGTTGTCACACAATAATGGAACAAGATCTGAAATGCTTGGAACCACTCCAAGTGCCGAGATGAATTTCTTCATCCAAACTGCCTCCTTGGCCGCTTCAGCTGCAGCAATGTATTCTGCTTTGGTCGTCGAATCTGCAGTTGTCTCATGTTTAGAACTTTTCCAACTTACTGCACCTCCATTTAACATGAACACAAATCCAGATATGGATTTGCTATCATCCATATCCGACTGAAAACTCGAGTCAGTAAACCCTCGAAGTTCCAAGTCGTTTCCTCTATAGACGAGAAAAAGATCATTAGTTCTTCTCAAGTATCTAAGGATGCATTTCACCGCCTTCCAGTGTTCCTCACCTGGATCAGCCTGATATCTACTAGTGACACTTAGTGGGTGTGCCACATCAAGCCTAGTACATAGCATTGCATACATGATAGATCCTATTGCCGAGGCATAAGGAACTCTATCCATGTATGCTCTCTCTTCAGGTGTCTCGGGAGACATTTCCTTAGAGAGATAAATTCCATGCCTCATTGGAACGAGGCCTCTCTTGGAATTTTCCATGCCAAACCTTTTGACTATAGTATCTATGTACATAGATTGGGATAAACCAAGCATCCTTTTGGACCTATCTCTATAGATCCTTATTCCCAGAATATAGGATGTTTCTCCCAAATCTTTCATGGAGAAGTTTTTGGATAACCAAGTCTTTACTGATGACAACATTCCTACATCATTCCCAATGAGTAGAATGTCATCAACGTAAAGTACGAAAAAGGTAACTGCGCTCCCACTAGCCTTTTTGTATACACAAGGTTCATCTTCATTCTTAATGAAGTCATAAGATTTGATTGCTTCATCAAATCTTAAGTTCCAAGTTCGGGATGCCTGCTTTAATCCATAGATGGATCTTTGCAGCTTGCATACCTTGCTTGAATGCTCTTTGGAAGTGAATCCTTCAGGTTGTATCATATACACCTCTTCTTGAAGGTTCCCGTTAAGGAATGCTGTTTTCACATCCATTTGCCATATTTCATAATCATAGAATGCGGCGATAGCAAGAAGTATTCTGATTGACTTAATCATGGCAACTGGAGAAAAGGTTTCGTCATAGTCAATGCCTTGCCTTTGACGATATCCTTTTGCTACCAGCCTTGCCTTGTATGTGTCAATCTGTCCATCTGCCCCGATCTTTCTTTTAAAGATCCATTTACTGCCAATAGGTACTATACCTTCTGGCAGATCAACCAAGTTCCAAACTTGGTTGGCATACATGGACTGAATTTCAGAATTTATTGCCTCTTGCCATTTTTTTGATTCTTGACTATTTATGGCTTCTTGGTAGGTTTGAGGATTATCATCTTCATTTAAGTGCACTTTTGGCTTGCCATTATCGATATGTCCAACATATCTTTCAGGCTGCTTAGGCACTCTACCTGATCTGCGAACCTTTTGTGTATCATCTTGAACAAGTTCTTGAGTCAATGGTTCAGTAAATGAACTAGTGTTGATTTATGAGTATAGAATTTCTTCCAGTTCTATCTTGCTCCCACTGTCTTCTTTTGAAAGATATTATTTCTCTAAGAAGACAGCTCTTTTTGCGACAAACACCCTTTGATCGCTGGGCTGATAGAAATAATATCCAAAAGTCTCTTTTGGATATCCCACAAATCTAGATTTCTCTGTCTTGGAATCCAGTTTGTCTGGATCATGTCTTTTGACATGTGCAGGACATCCCCAGACTCTAACATGCTTAAAGTTTGGTTTCTTTCCTTTCCATATCTCATATGGAGTGGAAGATACTGACTTACTGGGAACTTTGTTCAACAGATATGCAGCAGTCAACAGTGCATATCTCCATAAAGAGATTGGAAGTTTGACATAACTCATCATTGATCGTACCATATCTAATAGAGTACGATTTCTCCTTTCCGATACACCATTTAATTGTGGTGTATAGGGAGGAGTCCACTGAGACAAAATACCATTATTCTTAAGATATTCTGTGAATTATGTACTTAAGTATTCACCCCCTCGATTTGATCGAAGAGTTTTGATACTCTTTCCAGTCTGGTTCTCAACTTCATTTTTAAACTCTTTAAATTTCTCAAAGACTTCTGACTTATATTTCATTAAATATATGTAGCCATATCTTGAGAAATCATATGTAAATGAAACAAAGTATGAGTAACCACCCATAGCATGAGTGGACATTGGACCACATACATCACTATATATTAGTTCCAATAAGTCCTTAGCCCTTTCTCCATGTCCTGAGAATGGAGCTTTGGTCATTTTTCCCATGAGACAAGCTTCACAGGTTGCAAATGATTCATAATCAAATGGATCAAGATATCCATTCTTTTGAAACCTTATGATCCTGTTCTCATTTATATGACTAGCCTACAATGCCATAGGTACGAATTATTCACATCCTTATCTAATCGTTCAAGAGATTTATTTACCAGACAAACATCATATGAAATATCAAGTAAATATAATCCATTCAATAAATATCCGGAAGCAAACAATTTGTCTCCTTGATAAATGGAACAACCTTTATTCTTTAGTTTCATAGAATATCCTTGTCTATCTAAACATGAAATAGATATGATATTCCTAATAATGGTCGGAACATAATAACAATCTACTAGTTCCAATGAGTCTCCTGACGGCATCTGAAGTCTTGCTGTCCCCACAACTAACGCAGCAACTTTTGCTCCATTCCCGAGCGTCAGATCCACGTCTCCACGGTTCAATCTTCTTTTACTTGTTAGCACCTGCAAGTTATTGCAGATATGAGAAACACATCCAGTATCTAATACCCAGGATGTTGATTCTCTATAAGACAAGTTAAGATCGATCATGAGTATACCTGAAGCTTCACCAAGCTTCTCCTTTGTTTTTTCTGCTAGATAAATCTTGCAGTTTCTCTTCCAATGACCTTCTTTATGACAGTGGAAACATTGACCTTTATCATTGACTTTAGCTTTGTCCTTTTGAACTGCCGGTTTGCTTTTCACTAGCTTCTTAGGCTTACCTTTCTTAAAGGTCTGTCCAGCTTTTCTTTTCTTGTTGGTCTTACCAACAAGCATTACATTTGGCTTATCTTTCTGGATAGTGCCTTCTGCTGTCTTCAACATGTTGAACAGCTCAACCAGTGTAACTTCAATTTTGTTCATATTGAAGTTGATAATGAATTGTGAAAATGAATCTGGAAGGGACTGTAGGATTAAGTCGATGCTCAGGTCATTGTTCATAACAAAGCCGAGCACTGCAAGCCTCTCAATCCATTCTATCATCTTGAACACATGAGTTTGCACAGATGTGCCCTCATTCATTCTGGTCCTGAACAATTTCTTAGATATCTCATATCTTTCTGTTCTGGATTGTTCACCAAACAACTCTTGTAGGTGATTCAGAATGGTCTTAGGTTCCATGTTATCATGCTGTCATTGCAGTTCATTGTTCATTGAACCAAGCATATAACACTGGACCTTGACAGAGTCCTCCTTCCAATTTTCAAACATCATTAATTCATCTTCGTTAGCATTTTCACCGGGTTGTACTGGATCTGGTTGATCCATGACATAGGCTAGCTTTTCACACATGAGGACAATCTTCAGGTTGCGTAACCAGTCAATGTAATTAGGTCCCGTGAGTTTGTTTGCATCAAGTATGCAACAAAGGGGTTTAGGTGACGACATAGCGACCTACAAGGAAATATATATAAAAATGAGCAGATAGTTCTTAAAATCTGATTTAGGACTTTTAATCTAGATTTAGGCTCCCACTATTTTCGGCGATCTGTATGACCCTCTAATATACAGAACGGGAGATTCCGGTGATCTCCTAGTGGGGATCAGAATCCTTCGGGCAACATGCATGTGACCTTGTGGTAGCACAACAAATCACATCAAGTCCCTTAGGCAGTCAACTCTTGACAGTTGCAACATTTGCAATATCCGATCGATTTAACCCCTGAATAAGAATGACCTTGTGGTAGCACAACAAATCAAATGATTCAGTTAAGTTTATCCATCATTACTTAGATAACATGAATTCATAGTGCAATCCTTGTGGTATCACAACAAAACTACACTATTTGTCCATTCATCTTAATGACATCACATGTCGTAGACCTAGGTTAATTTCTAAATCAAATAGACCTTGTGGTAGCAGAACAAATCTATTTGAGATAAGAATTATCCTAAGATCTATAATGATGGTGGGTTACGTGGATTATTCTGAATATTTCACGTTTACAACTTAAATTTTAAAAGAGGGTTTTTGATTTGATTTATAAAAATCGTGCTATCAATAGTATTTCGATTTGAAGTATCATTATACTTAATAGAAATATATATATGATAGCATAGACCACAAATATCATATATATGCAGAAAAATTAAATGGGGATGATCATGGACTGCTAAAGCTACTATGGAATCATTGGACCCAAACGATGATCAATAATAGGATCCTAATGTGAAAACAGCAACACTGGTTCCATTTGATGCGAGTCCTTCCTCCAGAGGTGTCTTCAGAAGATCCCGTCCACTTAGCTTAATCCGATACATTTAAATATGAAATTCAGGACTCGCAGGTCCACAAATGTACATTTAAACACTAAGAAACCTTGATCTTATCAAGGGGAGTACAATCTTATAGGAAGGTAGAGAGTACATCTAGATTAGGAGAGAGGAGGACACGTAGGTCCTATTTAAAATACAAAATGAAATAAGCATCGCATTCATTCACATCATTCATCATATGAAAATACTAAGTCCATGATCATCCCACCAAAAAACACATCACATGCATCACAATCATCACATAATTGCAGTTTGGTATTAAATTTTATAAATATAAAATTATAATACCAATTAGTTTTCGAAATAACATTTATTTCAACATAATCAATAATATTCAAAACATTATTGACAAATTAAATAACTAAACTATTCAGTTAATCTAAATACTAATTCAAACAATTTGAACAGTAAAATATAATCAAGTTATGCATGAAATCAGTTTAAAACATTTTTAAACTAATTGATTTAATAGGGAAATTAATTATCTAAGACAATTTTAAATAATTAACTAACACCCTATTAATAATAAAGCCCTTTAATTGAATAACATTTATTAAACACTTTAATAAGCTGTTAATAATCATAAAAATAATTAATAATAATTATTAATTATTCCTATAATTTTACTGTTTTAAAATAATTTTAAAATGGGCTTAAATGGGCTTAAAATGGACTAATAAAGGGTTATAGAGGGCTAAACAGTTATTAAAACTATTTTAATAAACATAAAAATGGGCCCAGCCCATTAGGGCCAATTGGCTAGGACCCTGGCTCGGCCAGGGTCGAACCCTAGCTCGGCCAGGGGCTTTGGCTCAGCCAGGGGCTCTGGCTCAGCCAGGGTCGAGCCCTGGCTCGGCCAGGGTCTAACCCTGGCTCAGCCAGGGGCTCCGGCCTGGCCGACCCGAGCCCTGGCTCAGCCAGGGGCTCGGGCCCGGTGCCCGCCCGGTCCGACCGGGTCGGGGCCGGCGGCCTGCCTGTTGCCAGGCTGGACCAGTTCGCCTGGACCGTCCCCCCCAACCCGTGCCCTAGCTGCAGAACTGCAGCAACCAGCGGCTGGGAGGATCCGGTGCCGCCGCCGGCCGGCCCCCGGCGACGACTGGCACCGGCCGGCGATGCCCCCGGCGCCGGCGGCGTGTCCGACACCGGCATGGCCGCTGGCGGGGCCCCCGAAGCATCAACCCGAGCCCCTAAAACTACCCCTTAAATCTGATTTTTTCAGCGTAAAATCCGAATTAGGGCTTCATATTTGCAGCTCTCCAAGGCCACTCCGGCGCCGGCAAATGTGTCGAATGTGTAGTGGTGACTATCACCTAGAGATCCGTGCATCCGGGCCGCCATCCCAACACTTGGGAATCGCGTACGAAGCCGCTAAAGTACCCCGTTCATCGTCCCACGAAGAACTCCAAAAATCCTAAATAAAATCTGAAAAATTACAGAAAAATAATCAAATTATTTGTGTTCATCATATGAACACTATTCTGTCATTTTTAATCGGATTAAACACAAGAACACGTACAATACGGGTTCTTCACGCATAACGAGAAAAACACGCAAAACGATGTCGTTTTACGACCGAACCAGCAACCAGACTCTGAAACCACTGTAAGGAATCGGCAAGAACGGAGTGGAGAATAAAAACAATTCCTATGTATCGGCTGCTGGGATCGTAAAACGGACATTAAAATAAATGCGGGAAGAACGGTTCTTCACCTTTGTGGGGTTTCGAATTTCCCGTGGATGATTCCGACTCGGTAATCGCGCACGCGCACGATCTCTAGAGGTATCCACACGAGTTCCCGCGGCAGACACGATTTCCTCCTCGACTTGAGTTCTCCGACCAGATCTCAAATCCACCATGCGCGGAGAGAAACAGATCTACTCGAAGAGAGAGAGAAGGAGAGAGAGAGAGGAGAGAGAGAATCTAGGGTGTAAAATTCGTCCAACCAAATTTTTACCCCTCCCCCTTGGCCCTCCTTATATAGAAATAAGGATAAGCACAAGGATTAATCCTCATGATTATCCAAGAGTTTGGCCTTAGATAATTCTCCATTAAATCTTCATGTTTATCCTGCGACTTTTCATAAAAACCCAGATAAGCATGAAATTTAACGTCTCTCACCGTCTGACGAGAACTCTTATGTGTGTGACCCTCTAGGCCCATATATCAGTTCGGTTGCAGGCCCATTAAACTTAGAACTGTTTCTTGAGTTTAATATTTTATTAATTAACATTTAAACATCATATGTTAAATGATTAATTTAATAAACAAGTGGATTATCATCTGATGATTAATTCACTCGGCCTTCTGATCATAAACAGCACCAAACACTACCTCATGATCCCAGAAGATATAAGGGATAATGTTCCCTTTAATTGAACCTTTCCGTCAGCAGATACCGTACAGATATAATCCTTCACTCATGCAATATCCCAATAACGCAAGGGTATAGTTTTATTGTCAAATCCTCTATCGCATTATCCAGATGGATTCCAGTACACAGTTAATATCTAGAAAGACATCTCTTTCATTTGACCATGGCCAGGGATTTCTGTGTACACATCCATAGGACATTCTCTCTCCAGTCTTATACCAAGAGTGAGTGATCCCTTGTTGTTCACTCAATTACCTTCGCAAATTTTCCACTGTATCTGAGAGACCGACTATCGTGGACTTAATGGTTAAAGTTCACTAGTCAGAGAATCAAGATACAATGGTCCACAAACAAGATATCATTAGTGACTCAGGTCAAAGGACCAACTGTGCTACTGCAACGATTGAATTCCCTGGTTGACTAAGAGGTATAATTACTATCCATGAATTCTTATTTGGGTCTGTTCAGTGAACTCATTCTCTAATGAGCACCCACATGTTTGTCTTAGTGTCACCACACGAGTGAATGTGAGATCATTCACCCTCATCACATGAGCAGACATAACTTGTGTCGATCTTATCGGATATTTAATGTCCATCTCAAATATCCTATGATCGAGAACTGTTTAAGACAATTGACTGAGGATATTGATCTCACTATCATGATCTCATCATGATTCAATATCTCATACATTTGTCTATGGACCTTCATTACGATAGTTAATTTGCGAGAACTATTAAATGAAGAAATGATTGCCTTTATTAATAATTTGAACTAGAATGTACAATGATTGGCTTTGAGGCCACCAAATTCTATCAGCCGGTACCGCCGAAGACGTCGTTACTCCACCGGGACGTCGGCCGCTGTCCGGAGAGAAAAACGCTGCGGAGGAGGTGGTGGTGGTAGTGGTGGGAGTTAGGAGGTCGATGGAGTGGAGGGAGAGATGAAATGGTGGGAGGAAAAGGAGGAGGGGGAGGAGGGATCGCCGGAGTCGCCGGGGAAGAGAGGAGAGAGAAGAGGGAGGAGAAAATAAGGGAAAGGAAGGAGGGTTCGTGGGGTTTAACCAGAAATTGGGTAAAATGCGTCGTGTTGCACGGACGCCTAACAGTTGACATGACGGACCGTACTGACAGAGACCTGAAACACGTCGCCTATCAAAGACGCCTTTCAGACGACAAGACCGGCGCCGTACACTGACAACTCAAGGTCGCACTCTGAATGGCGTCGTCCATCGAGGACGCCGTTCAGACCACACGACAGAGGCCGTACTCTCGTGGCCCAAAGCCCGTCCACGTGGCGCCCACGTGGCACAACAGCAACCAAGCTAAATGGCGTTCACCCATCAAGACGCCGTTCAAAAGACGTCGTGCATCCTAGACGTCATTTAGATGGCACTCTCCTGACCCATCAGGGCCCAAACCAGGGGATCCGACCCAGAAATTGACCCGATAACCGGATCCGAAACCTCAGTCCTTACAGTATATGACCCATGTTTTCAAAAAAATTGCTGGAAACTCTGAAAGGCATCATGGTTGGTTGATTTGAATCATGTCATCTAAGTTGAACATGTTTCAGGATTGTTAACAAAAGCCTGTTCAATGCTAATTTTTCATGATGTTATGCATACTTAAGCCGTGTTATTATTATGTCATATGTAACAACCCGCCACCCTATAATCGGGGATTCGATTACTAAATGAGTACCGAATCATTAATTTGGAGCCAAACCAGGATCTTGATAAGTCTGGGAAATAAATAATAAACTAAACAAAACATTCACATCGCATTGAATTAGAAAGGAAGTGCATGAATTAAAAATTATTACAATGCGACTCGACTCAGCAAATAATTACATACTCCAACAGAAAGGAAATAATTAAGCATACAAGTCAGAAAATAAAATGACAACTACATCAGGGCATACCCCGGAACAATGGCTGCTGGCGCGTGACCCAAAGCAACACCCTCCTCGCTACGCCTGCTTGGAACCCTCACTTGAAAACCGCAGGGGTGAGTCTCATCGAAAAGACTCAGTAGGGATCCTTCGATCCCCACCGCCCACTAACGCACCTACAAGTGCAGCAACACAAATATAGATAATTTAAGCAAGTAAAACAGTAAACATACTCCTAGATTTCGATATAAAACACATGTATTCGAAATATAACATGCACAATTCTGTAATTATTCAACCACGGAGCCCACAACCAACGTCTCGGCAAAACACGCCAACCACATGGTCGAACGCGAGAAACTACGACCCGCTGAGACCAAACAGCAACCCCTCGGATAGCGCGCTGGCTACTCCGGCCTGACAGGCTCCAGGTGGTTCAGCTTCCCCCAACACGAGTGACACTCCGAATGTACCACTCCCAAACCGGTACTAGCTATACCCCGGGGTACACCAGGTGACCCTCTCTCTAGGCGTCACCCCGCCACTCCCACACCGGTGCCGTGTCACTCCCACACCGACACAGGGTGACTAAGCGCTAACAACTGTCACTCTAGGCCCACGATCGCACAAAACACAACACAGTGCGATCCGATCACATAGAATCCAATGTCATCGAATACATTTCTACATATGCAATTAACTAAACTATCTAACAATGTAAACATGTGTTAATTGCATGGATTGATGGAATTCTGGCTTGAACCGCGTCGCCTAAGGCCGACGTCATTCAAGCTTCATAAACTGGTTCATAGAAAAACTGGCCTCGGAAGATGGCCTAAAAGGCGTTGTTCACGGAGGACGCGATTAAAATGGCTTCGCTGTCCCTGGACTCCATTCAGTTCCAGAGATAGAGTTTGTTATCTGGATCAAATCGCGTCGTGGGTGGAAGCCGCCTTTCTAAAAGGCGTCGCTGTCCTCCGACGCCATTCAACCTTCACAGACAGGTTCTCCCTCCGCCTTCCCCCAATCCACGAGGTAGAATTTCCTCCCTCAAATCATGTAAAAACACAAACAAAGTGGAGAAGGAGGAGAAGAACCTAAATACCTATTAAAACACCCAAGTTCTCATTACATGCATTTAATATTTTCACCCCAAGGAAACCTCTAAACATGCTCCAAGCGGAAAAAACATGGTTTTGAAACGAAATACAACGGGGATCGTCACCCTACCGGTTACTCGAACTCCTCCTAGTTCCAAGTCGCCAACCCGCCTTGCCACACGCCGCCACCGGTGCCGCCGTGGACGCTGTTACTCCACCGGCACGTCGGCCGCCGTCCGGAGAGAAAAACGCCGCGGAGGAAGTGGTGGTGGTAGTGGAGGAAGTTGGTAGGTTAATGGAGTGGAGGGAGAGGAGGAAAGGGGAGAGGAAAGGAAGGAGAGGGGGAAAGGGTTCGTTGGTTCGCCAGAAGGAAGAGATGAGAGAGAAGAAGGAGGGAATGAGGGAAAGGAGGGAGGGTTCGCGGGGTCAAACAAAAGTTTGGTAAAACGCGTGGTACATGCCCGGCGTCATTCAGATGACAAGACCGGACCGTACACTGACAAACCAGGGTCATACTCTAAATGGCGTCGTCCATCCAAGACGCCATTCAGACGATATGACCGGGGCCGTACTCTCGCGCCCCAAGACCAGTCCACGTGGTGTAATGAATCATTAAGAACGCAGCGGAGAATAAAACGATTCCTATGTATCAGTCGTTGGGATCGTAAAACGGACAATAAAATAAACGCGGGAAGAACGGTTCTTCACCTTTGCGGGGTTTCGAATCTCCCGTGGATGATTCCGACTAGGTAATCGCACACGCGCACGATCTCTAGAGGTATCCACACGAGTTCCTGCTGCAGACGCGATTTCCTCCTCGACTTGAGTGCTCCGACCAGATCTCAAATCCACCATGCGCGGAGAGAGACAGATCTACTCCAAGAGAGAGAGAAGGAGAGAGAGAGAGGAGATAGAGAATCTGGGGTGAGTAATTCGTCAAACTAACTTTTTACCCCTCCCCCTTGGCCTCCTTATATAGAAATAAGGATAAGCACAAGGATTAATCCTCATGATTATCCAAGAGTTTGGCCTTGGATAAATCTCCATTAAATCTTCATGTTTATCCTGCGGCTTTTCATAAAAACCCAGATAAGCATGAAATTTAACGTCTCTCACCGTCTAACGAGAACTCTTATGTGTGTGACCCTCTAGGCCCATATATCAGTCCGGTTTCAGGCCCATTAAACTTAGAACTGATTCTAGAGTTTAATATTTATTAATTAACATTTAAACATCATATGTTAAATGATTAATTTAATAAACAAGTGGATTATCATCTGATGATTAATTCACTTGGCCTTCTGATCATTAACAGCACCAAACACTACCTCATGATCCCAGAAGATATAAATGATATTGTTCCCTTCAATTGAACCTTTCCGTCTGCAGATACCGCACAGATAAAATCCTTCACTCATGCAATGTCCCAATAACGCAAGGGTATGGTTTTATAGTCAAACCCTCTATCGCATTATCTAGATGGATTCCAGTACTCAGTTAATATCTAGAAAGACATCTGTTTCATTTGACTCTGGCCAGGGATTTCTGTGTGCACATCCATAGGACATTCTCTCTCCAGTCTTATACTAAGAGTGAGTGATCCATTGTTGTTCACTCAATTACCTTCGCAAGCTTTCCACTGTATCTGAAAGACCGACTATCGTGGACTTAATGGTTAAAGTCCACAAGTCAGAGAATCAAGATACAATGGTCCACAAACAAGGTATCATTGGTGACTCAGGTCAAAGGACCAACTGTGCTACTGCAACGATTGAATTCCCTGGTTGACTAATATGTATAATTACCATCCAGGAATTCTTATTTGGGTCTGTTCAGTGAACTCATTCTCTAATGAGCACCCACATGTTTGTCTTAGTGTCACCACACGAGTGAATGTGAGATCATTCACCCTCATCACATGAGCAAACATAACTTGTGTCGATCTTATCGGATATTTAATGTCCATCTCAAATATCCTATGATCGAGAACTGTTTAAGACAATTGACTGAGGATATTGATCTCACTATCATGATCTCATCATGATTCAATATCCCATATATTTGTCTACGGACCTTCATTACGGTAGTTAATTTACGAGAACTATAAATGAAGAAATGATTGCCTTTATTAATAATTTGAACTAGAATGTACAATGATTGGCTTTGAGGCCACCCAATTCTAACACGTGGCATAACCTAAAACACGTTCACCTAGCTGGACGCCGTTTGAACCGCGTCGACCTAACTAAGTCTCAGCCCCACCACGGCCCAAACTACGGGACTCGACCCCGAAACTGACCCGATAATCGGGTCCGAAACCTCAATCCTTACATCATGTATATATACGTTTACTGAACTATGTTTATATATGTTAATTGAGATGTTAATGATGTAGATGCACTAGCCAATAGTATAGGATCTAAGTGCCACGCAATTTAGGATGACAAGAAAGGACAACCTATGGAAGAGCTACTTATGAGACGGAAATATGTAATGCTATGGTGTGAAGCCACTATGGCGTGGAGGCACTCCTTGAGTTTGTAGGGGGCATCTCTAGATTCCCGTGTCTATTACCATGAGAATATGTATGATGTGTGACTATGAAGTCGAGACAACGGGTAATCTTCCTGACTTCCAACCAATCGACCATGGGTCGGTGATACGTAACCCCATGGCAGTTGGAGTTAGGTGGGATATGTGATGTGATCTTCTGATTGTGCAAGCGAAGGTTTAGTGGGCTTGCCTTACCACTAAGTAAAAAAGATGTTGATAATGCTCGTATGTCGTAGATTGGTTGCTTGTCCTATGCTAAGAGAAGTGAAAATATCATGATATATATGAGTATTTTCATAATGCCATGATGATATAATGATAAGAATATGATAAGATGAAAGATGTATATTTAGGTTAAACAAGTTCATATGAGAGTTTGCATGTTTAAAGCCATAATAAAGGTGTATATATGATGTTCATGAATCATGTTAGCATTCACATTTAGTTCATGATAAGATATGAACCATGTTAAGCTATGTTGGGTTATTAATGATGCCATAAGATGATCCATGCTAATGCTTATATACTGGTTGCTCACATGTTCCATGCTAGAAATTTATGTTAATGATTTCGTGCTATATGAAGAATGATCATGCCATTATTTATATCATGATTATGTGTTAAAGAAGCATATCCAGGGGTAAGAATTTATGTATATGTTATTTTCATATTTAGTTAATTGATACTATCACTAAAGTTTGCTTTTAATGTTATAGAGTAGAAAATCTATAGTTTCATTGGATTATGAGCTTGCTGAATTATATGTGACTCATGCTTGCTAGCTAACTATTTTTCAGGTGAAGATAAAAGATCTTGGCTTAAGGTAAATCTTGAAGAAGGCTCTAGGTGCTTGAGTGATTTAGAAAGGTTTTCTTTTAGTTATGGAATTGATGTGATAAGATTAATTAGAATGCTAATGATGTAATTTGTTTTATTTGGATATGTAGAGATCCTGGACAATAATGACTATTTATTTACAGATATAATAGTAGATTTGATTTGTGCTTATGAAAGTTGTTTCGTGGTGTTCATAGATATATATATATGTTTACTCTGGAACCTAGTGGATGTTTGAATTGGTTCTCACTGTGGTGTTTCCATCCGATTCACGGTAGGTTGATGATAAGTTCACAATTTTATATAAATAACAGATGAAATTTACACACTTTGCTATCAATTTAATGAATAAAATCACATGAAATGATAGATAAATCATTTGTGCATTCAAACATATCAATTTTGAAAAAAATTTGAATTTCAAATATTATCACTCCATGGATTGAATAAGGGTAGCAATTTCATTCTTAAATAAGATTTTCTCGGCAATTATTTAATGTATAGTTGGATGATTTATTGCCGCATGAACATAACCGTTATTTTATGTGAATATAAGACATGAACAAGTAGATGGCATGGTGGTTAGACTACCTGGATTTTAAAGAATTGATCAGGGTTTGAATCCGAGAACGAATAAGATTATATTTCTTTTTATCTTAAAAGGGGAACCACAAGCCAACTAAGAGAGAGAAGAGGGAATTTCGAGAATTCAAATTTCAAAAATGTTATTTTTAATTTGAATTTCAAAATCTCGAAAATAACATTTATTCTTCAATTCAAAATTCGAATTTTGAAATATCCCTCTCCAAATTTAAATTTCAAATATACATTCATGGAGAATCCTCTAATCAAGGGGGAGCTTAATACAAGCAATTAAGGACCCATTGATTAAAAGATTTGAAATTCAAAATTCGAATTAATAATTCTCTTCTATAAAATCAAGAGAGAGAGGAGGAGGGAATCCTGAAATTTAAAAGATATTTATTTCGAAATTCTAAATTCAAAATAATCTTTATGGGTTTAAGAAGATCTACTAATCAAGGGGGAACTTAATAGCCTATTTATTACCCTATTTAAAATTCAAAATTTGAATTAAGAATTCTCTTCTATAAAACCATAGGAGGGGGGAGGAAAAAGAAGGAGCTTTATTTTTTTGGAAATTCTCTCTCTCAATTTCTCTCCCACTTTCTCTCTCTCTTTGCTACAGTACCCGCGGGTACTATAGGAGCCCTCTCTCTCTCTAGTTTTTGTTCTCTCTCTTTCGCTCTCTCTCTCTCTCTACATCTCTCTCAAACCAGCGGCTATTAGTGTAAGAAGTGGACTCGAGGTACTACAACTGACCATTGGAAGGAGTCCAAGGCTACCAAGGATCCCTGCGAAGGACTACGACGGTTGCAAACATGAGTTTTCTTTCTTCATTGTCTCTCTCTCTAGGTTTTGAGTTCTCCATTTTACACTGTATTTTGAATATTTTCTATAAAAATATTCTTATGAAAGTTATATTAAGTTTTGATTTTCAATGTCTCTGTAAAATTTCATATTGTTCTGATAATGAATGACAGTGGCTCCTTTGAAAATAGTTATCTTTTCTCCATCTTTTTGCTTTACAACTTTTATTTTTTCTTCTGTTGATACTACTCAAATTTTATATTCTATTTTTAATTAGTATTTTAAATGTACTCTTAGTTCAGTAGATGGTCTGATTATGCTCATTTAGGGGTGCTCCTTTTGTGAGTTCATAGTAAGTCCGGTTAATTTTAATTCTTAACAAATCAAATCATCGTGCTTCTTCTTCTTTCTTCTCTATTTTTCTTCTAAAAACTCAAAGTTTTCAACTTTAAAAATCTATTTTCCTGTGGATTCGACCCAATCTCACCACTTGCTATTTTTCTAAAAATTATATGTGAAAATTAAAATTTTAAGATTGATATTCAAATATACTTAACGACACATAATTTCGAGTGATCAATTGACATGACCGAAATGGGTCGTCAATAGAGGTGTTATAGAACTAGTTGCACCAGTTGAAAGAAGGGATTTGACAAATAATGAAAAAGGTGAAGAATAGATCACGACGTGAGATTTGCTACTGTTGAAATCCAATTCTCTCGGGCACTGAAAGTTAACACTCATGCTCGGTCTTATCTGCTGGTGTACCACAGGTACTTCTCATATATTAGAACTCCAATTGGTTGTTAAAACCGCACTCCGGCCATATGCCCACCAAAGCACAACCGAGAAAAGAGAGCAAGAGGCAGACGCTAATTATGATATGTCCATTTGTTTAACTAGCTGATTCTCTAATGTTGAGTGGGGATTGTGCCAGTCGTTTAGAACTTATTATTATCATATGGAAAAGAAATGGGTCTGGGGCCATACAAAATAATAAGATTACTTTAGATTCGGATTGTCTGCTCCATCTTTATCAACATCATTAGTGCTCTAATCCATCTCAATTGTCACGGCACATGTATAATTATTTGTTTCTGAAAATTTTTTATTTTCCCGATTCGATAAATGAAGAGTAAAAATACAAATGAGGGCTATCTGACGACCAAGACGTTAACTTTGAATTTTGAATCATGGAACAAAGTGTCATTTGGTGCACCGTAAAATACTACAAAAAGCATTCTTAAACAACTATTAAATGACATTTTTCATAGAGGGCCATAAGTTGGTTTACTCTACTTTTCATATGCTCGGAGTATCATAAATTGTCATATTTCAAGACCAGTTATCCCTATAATTATCTTTTCAGCTGATTTAGATTTTCAGTTCAAAATCATGATAAAAAAATTGATAATTTCAAAATCAGTGATCACTTTAAAATTATTAGGATTTTGAAAGTGACGATTTCAAAATGAAGATTTGAATTTGCACCTAGCTAACAGGCTTTAAATAAAACTAGTCAACTAATAATTCACTCCCAACACTGCCAAACAATCTATTTCTAATGCCATATGCAGAGAAAGTTGAAGAGAGGGTCCGAATCCGATTGCTCCTGCATGATTGGTGCAGTGCCCAGCTACTCAAAACTGTATTCCATATACTTTTTTTTTGGAAGCTCAACTGGATTTACATATTCCCGGATATAACAAATATGGATACGGAGGGCAAAAAGAAAATTAAGAACATAAATAAGAATAAGAGCAAACAAAAGCAGGGCTCTTCAGAAGTGGGGTCATCTCCAACTGGTCTATACGGCGCTGGCGGTCTCAGCTCCCTGCGCAACAGGTGGAAGCGGCTGCGTAGGCTGCGGTCCTGCGAAGGACACGGCGTTCGCCAGGAAGCTGGGGGTGTCTTCCCCCGGCATAATGACCACGATCTTGGGATCCACGTCCAGCGGGGTCAGCGCCACCTTCTCACCGGCGGAGATGCCGTGGTGCGTCGACGACGAGGAGGAGGACCCGCCGGAGGAAGACTTGTGGTTGGAGCACACGAGTATGATCAACGCCACGGCGATGAGGCCCATCATGGCGGCCACCCCCACGAAGACGTAGGCCAGCGGCGAGTTCCAGCGCCAGAAGGTGGCGGCGGCGCCATGCGTCGCAGCGGCGGCTGGGCTTCCTAGTAATCCCGGCCTCATTCTCTCTCTCTCTCTCTAGGCCTTTGCTTCTCTCTCTACAAGTCTCTTTATCTGTCTACCGTGCCCTCTCTGTGTCTTGGCCATTCGGACAAAGGAGGTGGGAAAGGGTTATATAGGCGGCGAGTGGGACGCGGCGGCCGGTGGTGGTGAAGGCCTCGATTCTAGTGCTCCCAAGGAACAGGTTAAGGCAAGTTGGTCCATTGTGTCTTCTTTGTGCCCACGCCAGCCTGGGAGGGGCGCGGGCCTCGGCGGCTGCTGGCACGTGCTCACTCGCCATCAGTGGCCGACACGCCCGCTGCGCACGTGGTTCATGACGTAATCCGCTTCATAAAGTAAAATTAGAGAGGAGGAAGCCAAGAGGAGAAAACATAGCCCATTTGGTCGCGAATAAAAGATTAAATAGTATGTGTTTCAGTAATAATAGATTTCTCTTGTAAAGAGAAGGTTTTAGATTTAAATCTTACCTGAAGAAAAAATTGTTCCTTGAGATTGTATGGACTTACGTCTTACTGTCCTCCATAGGCCGTAGGGTTCGTGAGGAGAATTTTATTTTTTTTATGTTCGGAATAATTATTCAAAGAAGACGAAATGGACATGATGATAGTACAGAAAAATCTCTTACTAAATAAGATATTTAAATATCAAATTTAGTATGTTCTCCGTTAGGAAAGCACCAATAAGTACTTTTGAAAAAAAAAAACAGCGCACGAAGGAGGCGGGAAAATATTCACATAAAAACCGTCGACGTAGAATAAAAAATGTTCTGTACAATTTTATTTTATTTTTCTGTAAATGATCTTTTCTGCACTTATTGACTCTAGTTACTGATTATTCTCAGTAATTAAATACCAATTAATTGGTTGGTGTACAGCAAGATAGAGGTAAAACGCTGGTATTTTTTTTTATAATATTGTTTAAATGCTTCCGTATTCTATTGAAAATTGGTGTAGATTAAAGTTTATAAATTTGAAAGACTGAAATATTTGTAGCACACCAAATAAGTCTTCAATAACTTTAATTTTGTTAAATATTAAGGAGATATTACGGTTCCATGCCTAGATGGATGTGATATGCCACGTCTCTACTTTATTATTCATGCCCTTAAGAGTAAGAAAATTTCCGTAGCACCGCCGAGAGCCAAGCATAACACGTCAGCTATGCAAAGCATGGCAACATTCCTCTAACTTTAGCGTTAAAGGGAAGGAAAAGAATTCAGGAATACTTATATTGGGAAAACACCATTGTAGATCAAGTGAAATGTAATATGATTGGTAAACGAATCTGATTCGTTGACACAGAGACTTCCTAGGGGGTGAAATGTAATATGATGGGGCCAAGGCATTAGAAACTTGGGATATACTTGTTGCACACAAAATATCATTATATTTCTAAAATCATTACAAATAACCGTTATATTCTTGTCTTAAGATAATATCTTAATACCTTTGAAATCTTTAATCCTCATTTCTCGTACTTTTATCGTACATCTTTTATTATTAAAAAAATATTAAGATATTCTTGAAAAATGTACCGTAGGGGCATGAGAAATAGAGATTTTAGGGGTATTGAGGTAATTATCTTTAGGGCATGAGTGTAGCGGTCATTTGTAAAGATTTCAGGGGTACACTAATATTTTTCCCTATTCTCTTTGTTATCCTTTGATTGTAACGGTTACTTATATAGGATAGAGATGACTTACTGTAGAATAAGAAGAATAACCAATTCAAACAAAAGTATTAGAATTACTTATTCTTCTAAAATAAGTATTAATATATTTTATTTTATTATTTTTTTTAATTTATTTTAACTAATTAAAATAGCTTAAAATAGAAATCATTAGCAGCTACCAAAGTAAAATATTGTACCGTATTCCGAGATAAATAATTTAAATTTGCATATTCCATAAGTAATCCGGCTACCTTGTTTCCTGGCTCCTGCATTCCTGTGTCCCCATGGAAGACGTCTTGGCAATCTGTCGGAGAAGTATTCTCCTGTTGTACATTTTATTTTTCTGGCGAACACAGTGACCTAGTTAGAGCCCTAGCGAGGTCATTTATTTATGTTGTCTTTTTACATCACCTATGACGATAATAAGAAAAGTGATTCAGTGAACTCGACCTCACAGTAAGGTCGAGCCTCATAATCAAGGGTATTTTTCACTTTACTCTCTCTTAGAGTAAAAATAAAAAACATTTTTGACCGTGAAATTCGACCTCACCGTTATACATTTGATCATTTCTCTGATGATAAACTCTTGATCTATTGAGAGGATCTGTTCTTCCCATTTACCGGTATTCCCTATATTGCTTTTTTACATCGCCTATGACATTAAATCTTGGGAGTACTCGGATCGTCTCAGTATCAAGTTAGACTAGACTCCAATAATAATCAGTCTTAGAACGCCACGTGTAAAGTAGATTCGCTGTTCGAGACGCATCTCACCAAACTAGTCAACTTTTCCTTTTTTTCGGTTCAACAAATTTATAATACTATGTAGAGCACTTAAATGCTATCAAGAGCACAAGATTACAACGATAATTTAAAACACCCCAATGTAATACAACACGGAACGCTTAAATATTACTACGAGCACAAGACTACAACCATAATTTAAAATACACTCCAACGTAATACAACACAGAACACTTAAATACTACCAAGAGCACAAGACTACAACCATAATTCAAAATAAATACTACTAAGAGTACAAGACTACAACCATAATTCAAAATAAATACTACCAAGAGTACAAGACTACAACTATAATTCAAAATACACCCCAATGTAATATTCGTACAGTAATTTAAATTGTATCTAGGGACATATTGGGTGTATTTTAAATTATAGTTGTAATTTTGTACTCTTGATAATATTTAAGTACTCTGTGTAGTATCGAGAACCTATTTAACTAAAAAAAAGAAGAAAAAGTTGCCAATTTCAGTCGAACAACGAACTTACTTTACACATGACGTCATAAGACTAGTTACTACTAGAGTTCAGTCCAACTTGATACTGAGACGATGCGAACTCGATACCGAGTCCCATCCTTAATCATAGTGAGAGAATCTGCTGTTCCCAATGGCGGAGTAGCTAGGGGGAAGGTCGGGCTGTGAGGGCTACAGGTCTAAAAATCCGATCAGAGCCATCGGATCATGCAGGTTGCCTACAGATTAGTATGGGGGGCATCGAAGCGAAGACTTACTGCCAGTACGTTTTCCACTTTGGAAAAGATGACGTAGAATATATAGAAGCTTCTCACAACCCTCAACAATGCGTGTAGTAGAATCCTTGTTAAAGAGGTGCAGTACAACTTTGGTTGTGCCCTTGTGGGGGTGGTTCCTAGCACCAACCTATGGACAGCCATGGACACTACAAAATCCCTGGTTTCCCAACAAACCAAGAGCATGATGATTACAGAAAAGAATCACTTACACCTTCCGAGCCGCCGCGTTGGACGGCGATGCATGGTCTCCATATGGGACCCACAGACAGAAAGGTTTATACTAGAATAAGAGGGGTTTCATTTTAATAGTTTTGTGAGACCCGCTAAGGGAATAAGAATAATTCTTAGGTCTAGAGTGGGATGACTTATTCTCTTTATTCTCCTAATATATTATTCTACATCGGTATAAACTATTCTGTTTGTCAAAACAAAATTAATCTTATTATCTCCTTATTCGCTCATATTCTTCTCATATTCTCTAATCAAAATGGCGCTTTGGGATGCTTACAGGTAACCTCTTAACAGATTCTATAGTCAAAGATAATCCTTTATATTTGTGTATAAATCTCTTAATTATGATGATATTAATATTGAAAATTTTAACTATGTCGGTTTATTTTGAATTTTATCTAATTAAAATATCATTACCATATATAAAGTATGTGAAGATTATTAAATAAAAATATTAATAATACCAATAGCTAAACTACAAATATCTCATAAGAAATATTGCCTAAACATTCACCCATAAGCTTGTTTTATTTGTTTACAATAAAAAGTATTTCTATTTGCAGTATATGTTTTTAAATAGAAATAGTTTTTTGACGCTAAACATACTTATGAGTTATAACAAGCTTATGGATAGATGTCTATGTAATATTTTATGTGAGGTATCTGTATTTTAACTAAGAGTATTATTCATATTTTTATTTAATAACTTTCACATATTTTATGTAAAGCAATAATACTTTAACTCTCGTAAAATTAAAAATAAACCACGTAGTTAATATGGGAATATAAATTATGTAGGGTGTTATCTATGATTACAGAATTTTTTAGGCTTTATCTGTGAAAGTTCCACCTTTTATTTTGTTTTTTCATAGTTTAACTTTTATTGTAATTTAATTCCTTACGAATTACAAGGCAGAAGATTGATATTGGAAGAATTTGTTTTCAATTATCCTTTTACTATATGAAAGAATTTAGAGTATGGAGGAATTTAAAGTAGGGGTAAGAATTAATTGCTACAGATACCATATTATCCAAATTGTATACTACAATAAAAATAACATTATATTTTGATATCAATCCAACTCTACTTTAGCCTTCCTGAGCAGGTAGACCACGCCACGACAACATCTGTCCATGCAAACATGTCAGGTTTTCATATGAACCTTTTGGTCTTATAGTTTAAGAGAAGAGATCTTCTCAAGTGCATGTACTCTTAACATAGATATTTTGCGATTAAATAAACTGTGAGGTATACATGTCAAAACAAAAAAAATCAACTTACGTCACGCTCTTTTTCATAAACTTCATATGCCCTTCTTAAAAAAAATAACCCTCCTTTGTTTTTTGGCTTAGGAGTGAGATGTTGTGACGAGTCAATAAATTAACGAGTAATATTTGCTACGATGTAATACCTCTATTGCTGCTGTAGTATGAAGTATTGTGATAAACAAAAAAATATTTTATAATTTTTTTAGGTTAGATTCCACATGTCTTACATTTTGGTACAGCCCGTTCTCTAATCCAATGACCCAAAAAAGTTTAGAAAATTAAAAATTGAGTCCAATGAGTAGCAAAAAATGCGCTTAACGGGCCCGGGTCCAATAATTTTTTGATTTTTCAAGATTTTTAGGTCATCGAATTAAAGATTGAATTGTACGGACATATAAGATCTGACCCAAAAAAATTCTAAAAAATAAAAGTATTTTTTATACTTGCTGCAATGCCCCGCATTGCAGCAGGGGGGAGCATTGCGGCAAATTTTACCCTAAAATAATATTGTAGTCTTTTATTTATACTATGTTAACTGAGTCAGGAAGATTAACTGACATCGTTTAGATAAAAATTGTGACAATAAGAGAAGAATAGTCTCTAGAGAGATTGGATAGTGAAAAAGAAAAGTAAATTTCAAACCCCGTTGACACGTGGGCATTACAGCAAGTAAAAAAAAAAATTTCTTGCTTGATTTTTTTAATGCGGAGCCCACACGTATCATGTGTTTGTACAGGTCAATTTCTGATAGATGACTCAAGATTCTAAAAGAATTAGAAAGTATTGTTAGACTCACTAATGACATTTTTCACTATTCACACTCTATTTTTAATTTTTTAAAACTTTTTATTGTGTTAGACTATACAGACGGACAAAGCACATAAGTCCCAACCTAAAAACAAAAGAAATGTTTTTGATACTTGATACAATGCCCCCACAGTGCAACTGTAGGGACATTGCAGCAGATATTACTCAATAATTGTAGATAACCGTAATAAGTAAGATATCTGAACTTTTAGGGGTTGTTTGTTTCAATGTAAAACTTTGTAATTCTCTATTTTCAAAACTACTGATTTTAGAACTAGTGAAATTTTGTGATTTTAAAATCAGATACTATTTGTTTGTTAGCAGTAAAACAAAGAAGAAAATGCTTCAATCTTCGTATTTTGGTTCACAGCGAACCTTTCCTATGAATCAAAATAAGAAAATTGAACCGTTTGAATGAACAGACACGATTCAAACATAATTTTATTTTACATTGTCTAATATTATTTCAAATATCCAAAAATACCACAAAACGAAATAATTGTTTTTGCAACAACCCGTTAGTGTACGTGACGGTCCTTATGGTCCTCTGCGTCCATAACTTCGTTCTAATACGCTTTCACTCGTACGGGGGTAGAGGAAATCGATCAATTACTAAAAGCTTGGGGAGGGTAGAGTTTTGTAGAGATCACTACAACAAAAGCAAGAATTGGTATTAGCTTAAAAGTTACTTTTAAAGATTATTTTGCCGTCTTTAATAGTATTAGAGAGCATTTTTTAGTCATCTTTCAAGTCATCTCTAATAATTCTGTCGATAGAATATAAGAGAGGACATTCATATATGTCCTTAAAAAATCATATAAGCTGGGATGATTTGTAATCGTTTTCACATTATACTGCTATAAGTAAAAGCCGATGCAACTAACGTGGATCTCAACTTATTGGATCGTGTAAGATGGGGTTCCCTCAATCACCCGACCCCATCAATCATGTAATGGTGGTAAAGATGGATGTGGATTGCAGCTGCTCCACAATTATGCTATACCCCACTCGAACTAGAGCCCACCAAAACACACAACGGTGAGAAGAAAACAAGAGGAAGCACGCTAATTATGATGCTCCCTATTTGTTTAACCGGATTCCACCATGTTGAGTGGGGATTATGCCAGTGGTTTACACATTATTATATGAGGAAGAGACGGATCAGCAGCAAATGCTGCATTACATGCCCATAAAAGGTAAGATTACACTAGATTTGCATTGCCTGCAAATGCTACCTACTTTGTAATATATCTCATTAGTCATGGTATGTAGTTTTTGATATTTAAAAGGTCTTTTCTTCTCATGATTTAAATAGATAAAAAAAAAAGAAGAGACCAGATCATCTGACGTACGTTCGAACAGTGGTTTCAAAAGGTCTTTTCTTCTCATGATTTAAATAGATGAAAAAAAAAGAAAAGAGACCAGATCATCTGACGTACGTTCGAACAGTGGTTTCAAACTCTGAGCTGCGAAACATCACATCAACTCATGGATGCTTGATATTTGATGATGTAAAAAAGCAAAAAAAATCGGATCTTAATAAATTGAAGCAGCAGCAATATTAACAATACAGAGAGAGTGGAGTAGGGGGTACGAAGTCCTGGGAACTCGTACAGGGTTGCTGCGGTGGTCAGCTACTCAAGACTGTGTTCCATTTAGAGGATTATTGGAAGCTCAACTAGATTTACATATTCCCGGGTATTAAAAAAAATATATATTGAAATGGAGGACAAAACTACGAATTAGAACAAACAAAAGCAGGGCTCCTCGGCAGTGCGGTCGTCATCTGCAACTGCTCTATACGGCGCCGGCGATCCCAGCTCAAAGCGCAGCAGAGCATGGAGCAAGATGCTTCACGGCTGCGTAGGCTGCGATCGATGTTGCAGAGGGCGGCGCGGCCTTCGCCACGAACCTGGGAATGGCTTCCCCCGGCATGATGACCACAATCTTGGGATCCATGTCCAGCGGCGCCAGCGCCACCTTCTCACCGGCTGTGCCGCCGTGGTGCGACGACGAGCCCCTGCGGGAATACTTGCGGTTGGAACACACCAGTACGATCAGCGCGACGGCGATGAGGCCCATCATGGCGGCCAGCCCTCCAAAGAGGTACGGCAGCGGGGAGTTCCAGCGCCAGAAGGTGGCGGTGGCGCCACCCGTTGCAGCGGCGGCGGGGCTACCTACTAATCCGGGCCTCATTCGTACTCTCCCTCTCCCTCTAAGCCTCTTCTCTCTCTCTCTCTCTCTAAATCTCTTTCTCTCTCTACTGTTAGCTAGTAATCTGTCCTTCTCTCTGCGTGTAGGGCGTTCCGATAACGGAGGTAGATGAAGGTTAAAATAGGCGGCGAGTGGGACGCGGCGCCTGGTGCTTGTGGTGGTGGAGGCGTCGATTCTACTGCTCCTAAGGAACAGGTTAAGGCGAGTTGGTCCCCCGTGTCTCCGTTGTGCACGTGGGAGATTCGGTGGGGGTTGGCGCTGGCACGTGCTCTGCTGCGGTAAGTGGCCGACACGAGCGCCTCTTGTGTGGGTCATGACGTATAAAACGTTCTTGAATAAGTAAGGTAGCACAACCCTTTCTTCACCCACTAATCCACTATCCTCCCATTTTAGGTGGGGTTTGGTGTGTTGTAAGATAAAGATGTAAAACATGAATAAAATATATTTTTAATTTTTTTTAAATATTTAAGGTATTATAAATGTCTAAAATTTTAAATACCGATAGATCAAAATTCATAATTTTAAAATCAATGTATTTTAAAATTATAAGATTATGATATTGTTTTATAATACACCAAATAACACTTTTCTCGGCCTTGAGCATAAAGATAAGTATAAGACGTCATCTATGCATAGCATCATAATGTTCCTTTGATTTTAATGTTCAACGCAAGTATAAGATATCCATGAGTCATGCTGGAAGAAATCAATGCTCCTTTGTAGATCAAGCAAAATGTGATAAATAAGAAATTCAAGTTCTAATAAATTAACTAATATAAATCCTAGTTTGATTGGTGAAGCAATCTGATTGGCTAATAGATAGATCTCCGATCCTAGGAGGTGAAATCCTCGTGAGAACATGGCCTTATAAAATTTAGCTTTGCCTTTGGCTAAATCTTTGTTTAGTTTAGCTTGAATGAAAAAAAAAGAATTTTTAAATAGAACTAATTTATTAAATAATCACTAAAGTATATTTCAATTCAAAATGTTTTAAAATATATATAGTACCTCATCAACTATGAGTCTTTTCAATTTATTACATCTCACTAATGCTGAATGAATTGCATTAAATACTACATCCCCTGTTATGTAGAATCCTTTCCTTTTCCATTTTTTTCTTTGCTTAAACCAAGAAGTTAGCTAATCAAACATGAAAAGTCATTATCACACACAGGGGATGCAGATCTCTCCATCCAAGACCTCACAGGTGTGGACATGGCTTGATCTGAACATCTAGACACCCTTTTTCTCTTGCATGTTATAAAACTCTCTCTCTCCCCTGCGTGCACGTGTGCATGCATCTGCTCGTGCGCATGCTTTCCTTTTGCAAGTGCTCCTTTGGCATTTTTCTTTGTTTTTCTTCGGCAACAAAATCAAGTAAGTAATAGATGAACCTGCCTCCAACTGTTTAGAGGTAATTGAGTAGGTCAGTGGCAGACGTAAGAATTTTGTCACTTGAATTAGACATTGTAGGCCAAATTGAAGGATGAGGGGGCTTGGATCATTGAGTTGGGCGGGTCAATGGGATCATTGGACCGATCTAGTGGGGTTGCTGGGGCCTTGGCCTGTATTCCTTATAAGGAAATCCAATAATCCAGTGGGGTCTTGTGATCCCACTGGATCTATGTTGGATCCGTCTCTGAAGTAGGTGCAAGTTTGTAAGATGGAAGAAAATTGGTACAGGACCTCACTAGATCCATGTTAGATCTGCCCCTCAAGTGTGCAAGTTTGGAAGATGGAAGAAAATTGGTAATTTGAGTTTGACGAAGAAGACGATGGAGGAAGAACAAGACATCGATTAGGAAGGATTACTCGTTCTATCAAGAAGAAACTGGAAATAGCGGCTCAAAAAGAAGGTTAAGAGTACTTACTGGAGTTGTAGTCTTTTGATTAAAGACATCAAATAAGGGTGGAACATAGGCAAAACAAGTCCGTAAGAAAGAAGGTCACCTAGAGCAAACCTACTCCAGGGTGCGAACCTTGTGGGTTGCACTTGGGAGTTGAGTGAAGGAGGGAAAGATAGTAGGCCCAATAAGGTCTGAACCCCCTACGAAGACCCAGACATAGAGATAAGAGTAATGCTTGCTGCTCTGAGGGGAACAGTGCAGGTCATGTGGTCTGCACTGTCTCTCTTAGCACTGTCCGATCACTAAGATCAGACGGTGTTATAGTGCGTTTTTTCTTTTTCTTTTTAAATTTTATTTTTCAATTTTTTTATTTTATTTGAACGTTCTATCAAAATTTGAGGGTATCCGAAAAACTCGGGTCGGCACAGATCGACTATATATATATATATATATATATATATATATATTGAAAACTATTTTTGATATCCACTTCGGTTTCTGTGCAATAAGTTTTTTTTTTTTTTTCGAAAAAATTTTATAGCTGGGTCGGAGCTGCCCGAGCTTCCCAGATATACCCTGAGATTTTTTATTGGAAGTCCCAAAAAAATTAAAAAATCGAAGAAGAAAATAAAAGAAAAAGAAAAATATGCTGCAGCATTGTCCGATCCTAATGATGGGATGACATTGAGGAAGGGCAGTGTGGGCCAATGCAGCAAACATTACTCTAGAAATAAATGGGCTTAGGCAGAAGCCAATGATTTCCAAATTCTCTAGAACCATCGTCTCTGGGACTTGTGGGGCCTATACTCTCGAGAACATGAGGATAAAAGAGACCAGATCTCCTGTACATAGTTCAATTGAGACCCGGAGGGAATGACATATGCATGTCATCTTGCAAGAAGACTTGACTGCTATGCTTAACCCATGGCATCACCCAGTGGCAGATCCAACATTAATTTAACGGATTCTTGGAACTCCACTGAATTTTGTCAAACCTATTAGCTTAATTTAAAACAGTCTAGTATGAGATCTCACTGACCTTGCCCATGACCTTACTGACTCAACCTAAGACTCCATATAACCTATCTCAAGAGCCCACTGACCCAACCATATTTATAACTTAATGTCGTAATGATCTCACTGGACAAAATTTTTACGCCTGTCACTAGCATCACTAGTATTGGTCACATCTTGACACACAAAAAGTTGACAAGGTCAGCACAATGGGTAATCATGAGATGCCTATTCATTTGAGGATACTACAAGGGAAACTCGTGATGATCTCAAATCCGATAGAGGCGCTGCTCAAATAGTAGGAAATCTTCAAGGGAATTCTAAGTCCTTGTAGGTGATTTTAAAATTCATGATGATCTCTTTTCTATTTCCTCAGGCCTCTGTCCATCAGGGATCTCAACTGTGCACCGTCCATCAAGTAGAGGTCTCAATTTTGAGCCTCCATTGACACCTACCTTTTTTAATCAAATAATTGATTTACTCTTAAACTTTGCGAGTAGAAATATATGAAGGTCTATATGAAGAACCGAAAATATCATCTTGCAGTAGCTTTCTAAAATTTATCATCAAGTAATGTGGTTCCCTGTACTGTCAGTGATGACCTAATATGCACTTTGTCACCCTTCTATTAAGATTTCTATTATTTCTCTCTCTCAAAGTGAATGTTGTTTATATTTTTAGACGTCTTATTTATTTGTAAATACCTTATTTGTTTACACATCGCTGCACATAGACCATATTTCGACACATATGTATCTTCCACATACATATTGGTATGATTATGGTTCTCCACATACAAATGTCGATGTGCTATCTTTACATTCTCAAATTGCATTATAACGCATACCCTCCAGGCCTTGGAATACTCATTTTACACGTATAAGGATATAGGAATTTGAGGTTCGTCCTCCAATGGCTTCCTCATTCTTATTTTGATAAAACCTAGGTCATGATATATGTTTGGTGATGCAATAAGTTTGGGGATGCTTGACTTGTTCACTTGCTTTGCTTTATCTCCATCCTTTTGCTTGACAGCTGTTAAGATTGTTATCAAATAAATAATCAAACTTCAGTGTTTGTATATTGTTCATTCTTTTATCTTGATTCTTTGTTTAAAATAAAGTAGGGAAAGGGTAACAAATTGTTTTATGGTCTTATTTTCTTTCTCTTTTCATGCTCAATATTTTTTAGGGTAACTCTAAATTGTTAATACATAACCATAATACATAGACATAAGTGCATGGTAAAACATGTATAGTGACAAGATCAAGTTATTACACTAGATATTGATGTTTAGAGTAATACTTGCTGTACCTCTCCCAGTGCAGTGCTGTTGCACCGTGTGCGGGCAACCGTCCAGTTTAACATATCGGATGGCTGTAGTAGTAGTAATTTTTTATTTTTTAAAATTTTCTAGGTTAGTTCCACAATGTCCGACACATCTTGTATAGGCCGATCTCTTATAAGATGATGCCAAAAAATCTAAAAAATACAAAATTGAGCCTACTAAACAGTAAAAAATCCATATTCATTAGGTTTGATTTTTTATTTTTTTTTAGATCATCGGATCAGAGATCGAACTATACGGACATGTCGAACATGATGCGGTTGATTTAAATTTTTTTTAAAAATATATCTTTTTTTGTGTCGCACCCCATGTGGTACAGTAACTTGCACCCCGTGCGGTGCAACAAGTATTCCTCTTGATATTTAACTTTCTCATTATACGGGCAAGTATTCCTCTTGATATTTAACCTTCTCATTATATGAAAAGTGTTACTGTATAAGGTTGAGTAGCAATGGTACAACATTCTCTATCATTTGAGAGGAGGCGGCATACTCTTAAGCGTAACTCTATCCTTGGATGTTAAGGCTAGTCAGAATGGCATATATAGAGGTAAAATTGTTAGAAAAGACTATATTTCTACATGAGTTTGTCTGATCACATTTTCTAAGATTTATATATCCCGAAAGAAAATCGATAACATTATAAACTTTGGAATACATTAATGTGTTTATTATCCTAAATAAAGATGATAAAGCTGATATCCTTACACTATATTTGAAAAGTTGTGTGCCCCCTGTGCGCGGGGGGCACCGGATACATTGGGTGTGCGCCCCACGTAACCCATATAATTGCATATTTATCCTCCTTGTGTATCAAAATGCGAAGATATGTCTCTCAAGGTGTCCCTTTTTTTTTTTTTAAAGGGTGGCTCAGAGGCCACGAGCCTCAAGGTGTCCTTACACTTTGTTGGAATATTCTGGAGACATCCTATCATGAAGGCAGCACGAATACAAGTTAGTTGCTCAAAACCATCCATCCGTGTTTGGCGCAACTTCCATTTGAAAGTACTTTTGTATTTTCATTTAGTTATTTCTTATGAAAGTTATTAGATCTTGGAAGCCGTTTAAATGGTGTTTTCTTTGAGTTTTGGCTTCTAACCAAAAGCTACAAGGGGAGCTTTGAGATTGTTATGAGAGAGTATATTTTTGTAACAAACTAAAATTAGTTATAACCTCTCTCCTTCAACTCATTCTATGTAAGAAGTGAAAGTCAAAAGTAACTTTCAAATATAGATTTTGCCAAACACGCCCTTAGTACAGTTAGAGGTTCAATAGCCAATGGATTCCTCCATTTAAAGATGGGGAAAGAATGCATCATTAAGCTAGGGTCTAAACTCCATAACTAATTAATCCTTTGTTAGCAAAGCCATAGGAGGTTGATGCTTCAAGGATTGGCACAACATGGGTCCCTCACAACCAAAGTCAATAGAGGGACATGCCTCCTTCCGGGCAGCCCATTTGGATTAAGTAAACTGACCACTCATTAACTCTGGTGCTTGCCATTAGAGAAAATGCTGTGTAATGCAAAGAATGCTTATATTTTCCAAGTTGTCCTTATGTCATAGCCAAACATTTTGTGCCGAAGGTATCTAACAATTAATTACATTTCATTGATATTTTTGGAATTGGGTACCTAAGAAACGTTTCTAAGTAATTAACCCTTTAGATTAAATAACTTAGTTCTAACTTTACATTAAGTAGTTTAGTTCTAACTTTGTGTTAGACACGACCTATATAATCCGAGTATTATTTGCTGCACCCACGGCCAATGTTTTTAACATAATTTATTTAAAATTTCTTTTTGGTGTCCCCTAGACTTACATGTCTGTATAATTCAATCTCCAGTTGATGATCTCAAAAAATCTTAAAAATCATTGTTCACTGATGTTTGATTTTTCATTTTTAAGATGTTTTTTGAGTCATTAGATGAGAGATCAGATTGTACTAATAAGTAGAACATGATGAGATCCACAAGCTGCCCACCTCTTACCTTTCATGTTCTCTTTTTGATGTGACAACAAAAAAAGGGGGAAGGGTGAGTGGAGATGTTGATGCTGAAGCTGAACATGGGACACATCGAATGGAAGCCCTTATGCAATCCCATCCTACATGATTGGTAGCACTTTGAGCAGAAGACATTGAGTGGGGGGCATCAGATGCTCTTTGCACATATCATTTCATCAGATATCAAATCCCCCTTCTATACTTTTTCCTCAAATAACTTATCATTGTTTACTTTCTTTAACATATTTCTTGAATAGCTTACCATTGTCGTGTGCTTAAAGTTATGTAGCTCAGTGCCAATGAACAAAAAAAAGAAGGTGTAGGGTGCCCACACGCTGATGTGAGCATTCGAGTGGATGAAGTTGGGCCCATTACACGTCACTTAAACAAGGATTTTAGATTTCTCAGATATTTGATGAAAGTTTCTTTTGGGATACAGCAGGAATCCGAATGCGTCACATGATGTTTCGGACAGATTTTGCAGGATTTGCAATCTGTGCATCTTAAGCTGTTAATGCAAAGCATTTTTTAGCCTATAAGAGAACGCAATCAGACACTTCCTATTTAATTAATTTGATTTGTGGCTTTCTTTTGAGTTGCAAGGTCCAACTCTTTCTTGTCCCTTTCTACATTTTACACTAAGTGATCTTTCTCCCTTTTAACTCTTCACTAGGGTTGCAAATGGGTCAAAGTGAATTGGAGGATACCCTCATTCACATTCGACCTGTTGCGAATTGGGGGAACAAACTTTTGATCTAAATCTTCCCACATATTAGATTAGATCAGTTATATATTTTTTCCTCACCGTGGCACATGAATTAGATCGGGAGTCATTATGATCCACATGCAACCCACTTTACCACCGATCGCAATAGGTGCTGTTTAGAGTGGGTTCTATCGTAGGTGTTAAAATATTAAAAATTAATATTTAGATGACTAAAATCTATATGCAATAACAAACATATATTGTACCTAACCTATGTATATTTTTTAACACAAAGAATCATATTATGTACATATTAAAATCTTAGGTCTTTAGTTAAGCCACACTGAAATAACCTCTTCGATCAAAATTATAAAGTAATTAGAAAGTTACAACTCATTTAAATTCACTCTAAATTTATACCTAATTTACATTTATCCCGAATAAGATATTTGGTACATCAAAGGAATATGGATCAAGTGGGACTCATCATCATGAATATAATGTTAAATAATTTAAAACTAATTTTCTTATAATATGCGGATGTGAGCGGATACCTGAGAATATATGCGGATTTGTACTTGTAAGATCCAATTCAATCCATAATGACTTACAGTTCGGAGTAGAATGCGGTGGTAAATTAGTTTGAGCTCATTCCATAATCCGATCCATGAAAAGTGTAAGTGAATATTTTTAGATCCACTTTCAGCCCTATTCTTCGCCCACCTTTACTTTTTTCCATTGATTAAACTATTATCTCAGATGAAATCCCAACACCGCATTTTTGGGATTTCATTTTGGTATCAGAGCGTCGATCTTGATCTTGACCTCTTTCGCCTCTCCTTTCATTTCCACGGTCCATGGTGGCCGTGAGGGAGAGTGTTGGCTGTTAGCCCATGATGGTCTGGGACAATTAGTCCTATATCGGTTTCTAAATTATGGTTCCAGTGCATATAACTCTCTGCCTCTGAATTTTACAAACCACAAAACCCAGGTGTTGAGTTTGAAGGGGCCCAAGATCGTAAGCTCTAGCCACAACTGAAATTAATCGATGTAAGACTATTATATAGCCGCTCCAACACTCCCCCTCAAAGCTAAGATGGGCCGTGAAAATTAAATAACAGAAGGTGGCGCAAATTAGAAGATAAAGTTGGGTCAAGCCCTACTCTGATACCATCTTACAAACCATAAAATCTCGGTGTTGAGTTTGAACGGCTCAAAATCATAAACACTGGCCACAATTAAAATTAATCGATGTAACCTTATTATATAGCCGCTCCAACAATCTTTCAAATTTTCATTTCTTTAGTCTTAAGTGTCTTGTCACTTGACAGATGCCTAAAGTTACCCATTTACCACCATATGACCTCAGACCTTTGGACTTCATGCCTTTTACTTGTCTTTGGCTATTAAGAGCTTGTTACCCACGCTTAAAAATGTCCACTTACATACACCTTATGTCCACTTACATATCCTTCTTTAGCAATCTTCCTTATCGTAAAACCTTTTCCAAAGGCTTATATTTTTATAACTTTGTGTTCTCATTGTTCTCCTTGGTACCTTTTCCACCCAATGGCTGAAAGTTGAAACCCATCGAATGCTGCCACTATTTGGAAAGTGCTGCAATTATGTATTCTAGCCATGGTGGGCTACGATCTAATGCATGTGAGGGACCATCTCCCTCTTTTAAGTTACCTTACGTAGCTTCATGTTAACTTTCTACGTCAGCTACCATAAGAGGACTTTGTTAATTAAGTTATCGTTCTGCTTTCTCCACTAAGAAAAGAATGATGTGGGATAGAAGTTTCTCGGATTGCTCGGGGTATCGGATCTTCTCTTGGGATCAAACTCTTTGGACCTCTTTTTCTACAATCCCATAAGCATGAAGTGTTGATAAATTTAGCCCTTCTGTACATTATTTAAGTAAATAACTTTTTTATTCTTAGCCTCGTAAGAGTAGTGATACATTAAGGCGTGTAAATTGTTGGAAATTTAAATAGAAATTCACTTATTAAAGTCTAAATAAACCACTAAGAGATGAAATAAAGATTTTTTATAAAATCATCTAGACAAAAGCAAGATCCAAAGTAAAAATAAGAACAAAACATTCAGGGTTATGCAACAAAAAGTAAATAAAATTGAGTTAAAAAATTTAGCCAAACCTTTTCCGAAGAAAACTCTCCTTAGAGTAGATATCACCCCTGTTATACCAGTGCGATGAATTTCCACGATCTTCCCCCAAGATAGAACGACTATAACGATCCGATCGCACCGCATAGATTGCACCTCAAAGGCGACCTCACAAAATCTCCCTTCTTGTTCTCGTTCACAGAGAGAAAGAAGAAGAAGAGCAAAACATAGAAGAGAGACATGAAGCAAAAGCACTCAGAGTAGTAGAGTCCGACCACAGAGATTGATATATATGTTCTCCTTCCTCCTGTGTGCATCGTTACACGAAGGGACGCGTCCGAGAAGAATGGGCATGCTCCCATCCTCAAAGTCTCTAAAAAAAGACCGGGTCAAATAGGACTCTAAACTTCCATGAACTAAATAGAGATCAAGTCAAATGGGACTCTAAACTCCCACGAATCAAAAAGATTGGCCCAACTCGTGCGTGGCTCCGACTCTGACCCGGCCCAACACGCGCCCGTGCTCGGGCGTGCACACGTGCGTGTGTGTGTGTTGTAGCATAGCTTCCTCTAGTTCTCTAGAACAAATTACTAGGAAGTCTAATACGTGATAAACTGACATATTCTCTTTTAGTTTTATGATATAGGACTAACGTTCCTATACTAAATTGAAAACAAACATACACATGAAAATATTGAATTCTCCTGAACTCCCTACCCATCTTTTTTAACGTTCCCCATAAATTTTATGTTTGAATGTAGGAGAAACAAATAAGAAGGCTAACATATCATGCTTTCAACAAATGTACCTTTTCAGTTTGAACCTTAACTTGAGTTAATCAATTTATACCCCTACAGAATTGAGGTAAACTAAGTCTAAAACCTGATTCTTAAATGAAAAGGTGATGAATGGAAAAAACATGATATAGATTTTTTGTTGTAAGCTTCGGGGTTGATGCTTTTATGGCCATGCATCTTTATCTTGATTCGTGAGTGTTTTTAAGAATGAACTACATTCTTGTTACTGTGGCTTCATAGTCATAATCACATAGGTTGGCCTCTCTAAGGATGCACTGCTAACATCTTGCCTTAATAGGCTTGAATCCATTTATAATTTAAGAACTCTTTCTTGACTTGCAGTTCAGACACTTAGAATAGATCACATGGGATAGATCCAGATACATAAGTATCAAATTTTCTTTTTAATGTCACTTTATTCTCCCTACAATGTGTTATTACCACATCGAAACTACTTTGTGGGATCTCCACTTAGGTAGGTTGGGTTTCCACCACTGTAGACTCTCAGTCCCATCCCTATTCTAGATCTCTGGACTTGCTTTCTATCATGTCCCTTTGTGAGTAAATCTGTTGTATTGTCTTTAATACCAATAAAGTCAATAGCTATCACTCCGTGAGTACAAGCTCCATTACATATTTCAATCTGACTTGGACATGTTTCCTTTATTTTTTGTTGTACTTTGAACTTCTGATAATTGCAATTGTGGTCATATTATCATAATATATAGAGATCACAGGAATTGGCTTACTCATTAAAGGAAGCCCAGAAAAAAGACGTCTTATCCATTTAGCCTCTATTCTCGTTGTATCTAAAGCACACAGTTTAGTCTTAAAAGTAGACCGAGATAGAATAGTCTATTTTGCAGACCTCCAGGCGACTGCACTGCCACCTAGGGTAAAAACATACCCTGTAACATTATTACTCCCTGAGTCTTAGGCTATCCAACTTGCATCACTATACTCTTCTAATATAGCAGGAAATCTTCCATAATGCAAGCCCAACAAAATTGTTCCTTTAAGATACCTTAGTACCCTATCCAAGCCTTCCTAGTGAATACATTCAGGACAACTAGTGTATCTACTAAGTCTTGTCAGTGAATATGAAATATCTGGTCTAGTGCAATTTGCAAGATACATCAAGCTTCCTATGATTTGAGAATATTTGAGTTGAGACACAGAAACACCACTCTTATTCTTAAATAATGTAGATGGTTCATATGGAGTGCACATAGATTTACAAGTTTGATAGTTAAAAATTTTCAAGACTTCTCAACAAAGTGAAATGAGAAATTGCTATTCCTTCAGCTGATCGAATCAACGTAAGGCCTAAAATCACATTAGTAACTCCCATATCTTTCATCTCAAACATATTGTTTAAGGAGGACTTTGTCTCATTCACAATCCTAATAGAATTACCAAATAACATTATATCATCTACGTACATGCATAAATCAATGTACAAATCACCTTTAACCTTTGAACATATACACTTATCAAATTCATTGACAAAAAAGCTAAAAGATAAGATGACCTTTGCAAATTTCTCATGCCATTGCTTGAGAACTTGTTTCAATCCATATAAAGACTTAGCAAGCCTACAAACTTTCTTTTTATTACCAAATGCCACAAATAATTTAGGTTGATCTATATATATCTCTTCTTCTAGATCACCATTCAAAAAAATAGTCTTAACATCTATTTGATAGATGATGAGATCATACACAGAGGCCAAAGCTAAAAGCACTCTGATTGTGGTCATTTTAGTAACTGGAGAGTAGGTATCAAAGTTTCCTCCTTTTATTTGAACCTTTTGGCAACCAATCTGACTTTGTACTTCTCTATAGTTCCATCTGATTTCAATTTTTTTCTTAAAGATCTACTTGCATTTAATAATAGTAGAACCTAGAGGAAGATTAACTAATTCTCATGTGCCCTTAGAAAGAATAGAATCCATTTCATTTTTAATGGTTTCCTTTCAATGCATTGCTTCTGGAGAAACTATAGCACCCCGATATGAGAGAGGATCACCCTTGTTTGATAAGTGATAAAATCACTTCTCAAAATTCTTGGCAATTCTTAGTCTCTTACTCCTTCTAGGTTCAACTATATCCTCTTGATTAGAAGAATCAGAATAAGAACAAGATGTATTTTTTCGCACATTTGACAACTTTTTCACATGATTTGGAATAGTCCTAGATGCGTAAGGAATATCTTCAAAAGAAATATGATGAGATAACCTGTTTTCATGCGAAAGACATCTTCATAGAATGTAGCATCACGAAATTCAACTATGGAGTTAACAACTATGCATAACTATTAACCTCATAGCCAATGTAGATTGTATCAACTGTCTTAGGATCTAACTTTTTTCCTTTTGTGTTTAAGAATTAGTACGTTAGCAAGGCACCCCCATAATCTAAGGTACTTTAAGCTGGATTTTCTATTTCTCTGAAGCTCATCTAGACTGCTCTCTTTGTATTTCAGGAGAGCTTTATTCAGAATATGAGAAGTTGTATTCAAAACTTCCCTCTAGATATAATTAAGTAGTTTAGAACTTTGTAGGGGAGAGTTGACTATGTCTATAAACATTTTATTTTTTCGTTCAACTATCCCATTACATTGAGGTGAGTATGATGCCATAGCTTCATGGATAATGCCTTGCTTTTACCATTATTCTATAAATTGATTAGAAGTGTACTCCCCTCCTCTATCAGACCTTATCCTTTTTAGAACTTTATATGTTTGTATCTTTACTTTATTCTTAAAGATAATAAACTTTATCAAAGCTTCATCTTTAGACTTAAGCAAACACACAATAGTATTTACTAGTGTCATCTATAAAGATGATAAAATATTTTTTATGATCCCAAGTTTGCACTTCATCAAACTTATAGATATCAGTGTGAATTGGATCTAAAATTTCAGAATCTCTTACAACAAGATTAAAAGGTTTCCTTGGTTGTTTTGCTTGCAAACAAATATCACATTTTATAGTTTTATCAATAGTATGCTCATGAATCATTTTTAAATTCATCATTCATTCTAAAGAATTGAAATTAACCTAACCTAGTCATCCATGCCACAAAGTAGATGATTTCACAACATTAATAGAATACGAAGTTGAATAAGAAGAACTAACATTCACTTCTTTATTCATAATATATTCAACATGAATCTTAAACAAACCATCAGACAAGTATCATTTCCTAATAAAAGTCCCTAAATAAAGAAGCACAACTTTATCACATTTCAAGTTTATTTCGTAACATTGCTTTACTAGTTCAGGACCACTCAAGATATTCGTCTGAATAGTAGGGATATGATGCACTACATGTAGAGAAAGAACACGTCGAAGAAAGCTTCAGGTTCACACGGCCTATCTCTTGTTAGTCTTAGGTGGCCTACAAGCCAATCGTACTATGTGTAATTGCGTTCATTTATTGATAAAATGACATTATTTTATTATGTGTAATTCGTTTTAGTATCGTTTCATAAGGAAGTCCATGAATATGTGCAATAGTGATCAGATTATGATGATATCATACTAATGAGACTGATTACTTATACACACATGTTTTTAATTGTTCATAGTCAGAGGATGTCTAAGAAGGAGGTCAGATATCTAGTTAGATTAGTAGAAATTACTCATACTCATATGATGAGGATGACTGATCTCATAATCATTTATATGGAGACACTAAGGCAAATATGTAGGTACTTACTAGAGAATGAGTTCGCTGAATTACTCTGATTGAATCACTAGATGGTAATGTACCTAACTGTCAACTAGTTTGATTCAATTTTCGTAGTTGCGTAGATGGTCCTCGGGCCTGAGATGTCAAGGACACCTTGTCGGTAGACTTCTGTGCTTTGACCTTGATTTAAGGATCTCTAAACACAAGATTCCAAATAGCCAAGGATCGGGTACAATGGAATATCGTCGAAGGGAATTGAGTGTTCAACATAAGATCATCCACTCTTGATATTTAGAGAAAGAATGCTCTAGGAAGGATGTGTACGAGTCCCTAGCCAAGGCGGTCAATAATATTCATAAAGGAGTTTTTTGATATTATATGACTGCATCCAATTCAAGTGAGTCAATCGGTTAGGGTTTGACAATATACCACGCGATAAATATCGACGGAAATGTTCTATGAGTAAGTTACTTAACCCCAATACCTTCTGGGTTCACACGGTGTTGTTTGACACCCAATGTGATTGGAGGCCCAACCGAATTACATATGCGACATTACTTCAGTTGATTAATTAGTTAATATGTGATATTGATTAATTAATTAAGTCGGTAAATAGTTACTGGGCTTAGTGTGCCATTAACTGGAGTGAGATCTAGGCCTAAAGAGTCACACGTAAAAGATTCTTTGCGGCGGGTCGAGAATCGCATTAATATTAGGTCGAGGATTTTAGTGAAAATTTTCAAGAGGACTTATATATATATATATATATATATATATATATATATATATATGTTAAGAGGGCTGCCCTGGACATGCACAGGGCAGCTCTAGCCGTCCCGCTCTGTCTCTCCTCTCTCTCTGGCGCTAGGAGGGGTGCCCCCTTCGGCGCTCCATCTCACCTTCGTCTCCGACTCCCGATTGTCGGGAAATTGTCTGCATGTCGTAGAGATCGTTGTGGAGAATGGCATCATCTGTGAGCGCTACTGTGAGCGAAGAACTGGGGGAGATCCGTCTCGACATGGATCGCGTGGATATCACTGGAGGTCGGGCATCTACACGGCTGGCGGCATCACTCCGTCGAAACCGATTGGTTGCATATTTGAATCCGCAAAAGCTGATAACTGATTACCGCTTTCATGTTTTTGTTCTTCAAAACGGACCGGGGTCGCTGTAGATTAAAATTATTTTGTTTTCGCTGTGTTTGCGATCACATCACCGAGATCCTTGCATCCCTAACACCTTGGAAGTGGATGAATTTTTCATGGTCACAGAGTGACCATGAGAAGCCTGATAAGACACAAAATTGGACTTGTCAGTACATACATGCACACCAGTGTCTACTATTCGTCTATTTGGTTCATAAATAGAGAAAATTTGAGGGTTAACAGATACATACAGTCTGCTGGAGCTAGCACCATCAGTCATTATATTGACTTGCGGAGTAGAAGTAGAAGCATGCTTTTCATCCTTCTTTGCTTTCTTTTAAGGACAATCCTTGATATAATGACCAACCTGTCCACATCCCCAGCATGACTACTTTTTGGACTTTTCTAGATCTTGCCTTTGGGTTTGTGTTTGTAATTCATGTTTTCAATTTTGCCTTTGTCCTTAGGATCTCTAGCCTTATTTGCAGTCATCACATTAGCATTTGGTTCCTCATGTATTGCTAGTTTATGCTTTCTATGCTCTTCTTCTATGGGTATGGCTACCATCAACTCATCAAGAGAAAGAGATCTCCTGCGATGTTTTAGAGACATCCCAAAATCCTCCCAGGACTTCGAAAATTTTGCAATGATGCACATCACTTGAAACTTCTCTGGGAGTTTTATTTCAGCCTTAGCCAACCCATGAAGCAACAACAAAATTTCGTGAGCTTGTTCTGACATAGATTTGCCCTCAACTATTTTGAATTTTAAGAACTTGGCAACATAATATTTCTTAAGAATGAGGTCTTCAATGTTATATTTCTTGTCAAGTTCATCCCACATAGCCTTTGCAGTAAGAAATGAAGAACCTTATACGTCAAAAAGCACATTGGACAATGCTAATAAAATGCATCTATGACGTATACGGTCCTTTTGAGTCCACTCCTCAACTGCTTTTGTGTTGTTCGCATCATTCTTAACTAATGTTGGGCAATATAACTCTAGCTGAAATCAAACCGATTGTGATAAACCAGATCTCCATGCGATGTTGCTATTGCTTGAAGTGCTGCCTAAAAAATTTCTTGGGCATCTCGTATATATCCACTCTCAGTGCAATCACACATGACATAGTCGACATAGTGGATATCTTCTCTAAGATTGTTGGAAATTTAAAAAAAATAAAATCATTTAATAAAGTCCAAATAAACCAATAAGAGATGAAGTAAAGATTTCCTATAAAGTCATCCATACAAAGGTAAGGTCTAAAGCAAGACCATAAGAACAAAACATGTATGGTTATGCAACAAAAAGTAAATAAAATAGAATTAAAAAACTTAACCGAGTCACTTTCCAAGAAAGCTCTCCTTAGATAAGATATTGCCCCTGTCATACTAATGCGATGGAGTTCCATGCTTTTCACCCAAGGTAGAATGGCTATAGGGATCTAATCACATCTCGCAGATCACACCTCGAAGACGACCTCAGAAAATCCTCCTTCTTCTTCTCATTCACAGAGAGAAAGAAGAAGAAGAAGAAGAGCAAAGAGTAGAAGAGAGATAGGGATAAAATAACTCTTAGAGTAGTAGAGTCTGACTAGAGAGATGGGTATATCCGTTCCCTTTCCTCCCATGTGCACTATTACACGAAGGGACGCATTCAAGAAGAATGGGCACGTTCCCATCCTAAATGGCTGCAAAAAGAGATCAAGTCAATTAGGACTCTAGGCTCCCATGAACCAAAAAGATTGGCCCAACTCGCGCGCAGCTCTGGCTCCTACCACGGCCCATGCGCATGTGTGCGTGTTTGTGTTGTAGCATAGCTTCCTCTAGTTCTTTAGAACAAGTTACTAGGAAACCCAATAAGTGATAAACCCACATGTTCTCTTTTAGTTTTCTAATATAAGACTAAAGTTCCTATACCAACATGAGAACAACCACATACATGAAAACATTGAATTCTCCTAAACTCCCTACCCACTTTTTCTAACATAGAAAATGGTCCTTAAGATCTTGTCTCTCCTTTCAGTCCCAATCGAGTTGATCACGGTACAATGAAGTTCTCAATACATAGAACTCCATCTAAGCTAAGTTTCATGACCAATTCAACTTTAAACATTTTTTTATGAATAAAACACTACTATCCATTTGGTAGAATGTAAAACCTATTCTGGTTAAAGATTTTCTATAAAAAAGTTGATTATAATATACGTGATAAAATTCGATCATGAAGGTAATCAATGGTTGTGTTTTTTTATTGTCTAAAGTTTTTTAATCCCAACTTATCACAAGTTTGTTCGGAAGGTGAATGGGACTATAAAATTTTGCTAATACACTTGTATTACTATTGCAGTCAAACCTCAAGGAAAGAGCTTTGAATAGAACTCAAGAGTGGGGATGTTTTCCTCTTTCCACCAAAGCTTTGGCTAGCTTGAGCTTGTGATGCATTATCCACTAGATTATGCTTGTTGATCTGAATGATATTAATTACTAAAAACTTTAAAGCTAACATATTAGGTTGTTGAGTTGATTCTTGCTAATTATATGATTCTGGATTGTTATAGTTCTCGATGATAGAAAATCCACTTTGGGATTTGATTTCTCCTTAGCATTTGGTGAACTTGTGAAATTGACATATAGGGGGCTGGTACAATGTATTGCCCAGTGGACCCAAATTACAACTTTTTAGGGTGTTGTAACACCTAACAACACCAAAAAATTCATAGTTGATAAGGTCTATGATAAAAACATCAATTATCAAAGAAAAGGTTGTCTGATTAAATGATCACAAGGGTCCCTCGCTCTGTAGCGGAGTGGACACCCCCCGCCTCCCCAGTTGGGGAGGTCGGAGGTTTGATCCCACCGTGTGCGGGGTAATGTTGCCTTTGGTGTTTTTTCGCTTCTTTAAATGGCTTGTGGGTGCTTGTTATTATTTCTCTTCTTTTGAGAGATGGGGACTTTGTAGGATTCAATCCATACTCCTTCTAATAGTGTTTAGAAGCCTTGTACCACGGTACTACTAGTCCAAAAAAAAGATTAAATGATCACAAGGTAGTGGTGCACTAATGGTACATGGCTTCCCCCTCCTGGGAGTAACTAAGTAATCACTCAAAGAGGCATGGGGGTAGGTAGGAGCATATCCTACCGCCTCTTAGTTTCTTATGGAATTCTCGTCGGTGATCCGGCGGTCTCTTCGTCGACTCCGATGTCCAGGCACTCTCATTAACGGCTTCGTCGGTTGCGGGGGGTGGGAAAGGCCCTCGCCAGCATCGGCTCCCCCCGGTTCTTTCCTCCGTGCTCTGCCTCTCTTTCTCCTCTTCTTCTACTTCCTATTTCTTCCTTCTTGAGCCGTCACTCTCTCCTCCCTTTCTACACCATTTTCTTCCCTTGTGTTCTCTCCCCCGTCCCCTTGCTGCATTGTTTCTTCCTCCATGTTCCCCTTCCTCTGCCACTTGCCCTTCGCCCGCCTTCACCCTAGCCCTCCACCGCTGCCTACCCTTCCTTCCCTATCCCTCTTTCCCCCCTATCCTCCTCTGCTGCTCCTCTGTTACTTGTTCTTCTCCCTGGAGCTTTTTTTGTATCTTTGGCCATCTTTTGTTCGACTTCCTTAGAAGGCATTACTTTGGTGACCAAGTTGGGCTACTAGTCAGACTATATATTTTGCATTTTAGTTTAGTTTGTTTTTGTGTTGTGATCCTCAAGGGATTCTTGTTCGCTAGTCGGCAGCGGACATCATCGGCTATTCTTGTGATGCTTTGGGATTTCAAGCTACTCTCGAGTAGGGTTATTAGAGGTGTATGGAGGGCTTGTGTCATGCACTTACTGTGAGCTCCCATGGCGGTGCATGCTCCCGAGCCTCTCTTCTTTCTATTGCCTGAAGTTGCAGTGTTTTCTAGCTCCCCCGTGCTACAGTTCGGACCATACCTTTGTGGATATGGCCGAGGTATGCTGTGAGGCTTCTCTTGTACGTTGGTTTTACACTTTTTATATAAGCGTTAACCCCCTTCGACCAAAAAAAAAAAAAAGGGGGCTCTCCCTCCTTACAGAGCCAGAAGGTGACGCCTTGCATATACACATAAGGGCCCATGCACTTAAATCTTTGTTTTTTTTAATCTTTGTTAATCATTGGATCTACATCTAATGGTTGATGATGCAACTCAATGCTAGTGGACGAAAGCAGGGCACTAGAATGTATCACATGTCATTGGAAGCTGGCATAGTGCGCCCCCCCCCACTTATGCATGTAAGGAGCAAATTTAGACTTTTAAGGCAGAGAAATACTAGTTGCACCACACCAGAGGATAGCCAATATGAGTTGGAATGATCTTCCTATCTTTTTTTACTATCTGAAAAGTCTACATAGCCCTCATCCCCCTATTATATGTGCAGGATGCTCTTAAGCACTTGATGCTCTCCAGTGCCTCAGGATGCTCTCGAACATTAGTCTGATGGACAAGTTTTTTTACTTTTGTTAATCCGATCCAATCCATGTACGCTTTAATAGGGGGACAGGGACCATACGGACTTTCTACATGACGCAAGAGCATAGAAGGGTTCATTCAAGTTCAACGGGGCAGTGCAACAAGTACTATTACTCTTTAAGGTGTTGTAGCGTTTATGAAAGAAAAACATTGTGAAGGGTAAAGGTTGATGGGAGAGGTTAATTATATTAAAAAGAATATTTGATCGAATGATTAAACGACATAAGCATGCTCCATAGGTGTCTCTACGTTTGATTTTCTTTTAATTTCTGTTAGTTATCAGATCTACATTGATACAATCCCTACGACTTGATGAAAAATGGGATCAACTGGCCCAGAAGCTCATATAAATTTGATGCGCCTCCTGCCCTCGAAAACCTACTTTCTCTATATTAAAAAAATATTTTTATAAATTTTAAATATTAAATAGATTTCTTAAGATTGTTCCTATTATTGGAGCTTCAATTTTTACCATCTTATCTGGTTGGTCAATCTTAACTATCCTATTGAGTATGTATCAAAAAACGATGTTAAAAGATATTAAAAATAGTAAAAAATAAAATATTCATCAAATTAATCTTTAGTATCCTCAAAGAACAATGAACATGAATGGACGCTTACTATCTATTTTATTGATTGAACGGTCAAAACAAAACCTAAAAAGGAAGAAATTAGTCTAGAGAAGGATATTTTAATATTTTAATTTTTAATGATCTGTAATTTTTTTAAATATGGGAATGGGGTTTGGTGGAGGAGTTAGGGCACATCTAACTTGAGTATAGTTCCTCTTAGTCCGGATTTAGATTGACAGAGAGGTAAGGAGAGAGTCTTTTATAAACCCCTCCCCTCAGGAATGGGAAAAGCACCATATGATGAGTTTTTTTGAAATCTTTCCCTCTTCTTCCTGTTTGACTTCAGTCTAAATCTGCACGTAGAGGATCTCTATTCATCCAACTTATATATGCCCCTCTCCCTCTCACACACAGGAAATCATTAAGATAAACATTTACCGTGTTTAATATGTACTATATTTTCTTCCTAATTTGTCAGTTTAATTTTAAAGGCCTCTTTTCTCTCAAGTCACAACAGTGCTTGGAGCTTTCCACGGAGAAGACCCGAAGATTTCCAGCGGATCTCAGTGCCTGCTCATGCCAGTAAGACTACCCATCACTGCTGCGTTGCTCAACCACCTAAGGCCATGTTCATTAGATTCTTGGAAGCTCAACTCGATTTACATATTGATGGAAGAAGCAGAACATAGAGACAGGTTTCGTCGCAGTGGAGACATCCCCATCTCTACAACTCTGGTAAAGACCAAGAAAACCCAGAAGACGTACGGTTTCCTATGCATGCGGGCTCACTGCTGGCTAGACTGCGTTGCAGAGGGGGCGGCCTTCGCCAGGAATCTGGGGATGGCCTCCTCCGGCATGATGACCACGACCCTGGGTTCCATGTCCAACGGAGCCGGCACTGCCGCGGCCCTCTCACCGGCGGAACCGTCGCGGTGCGACGAGGATGAGCTGGCGTGGCACCGAGACCTGCGGTTGTGACATGCGAGTACGATCAGCGCGACGGCGATGAGGCCCATCAGGAAGCCCATCCCTCCGTAGAGATACGGCATCGGAGAGTTCCATCGCCAGGAGCTGGAGGCGGAGCCGCCCGCTGCAACCGTGGAGGGGCTGCTCACTCTCGGCCTCATCCTCTCTCTCTCTCTCTCTCTCTCTCTCTCTCTCTCTGTCTGTGTTTAAGCTGTTCTTCCGTTGTGGTGGGCGTTTTTGCTGAAGCAGCTGAGCAAGGTATATATAGGCGGGGAGCCGGGGACTGGGACGCAGTGCTGGGTGGCTTCTGTGTCCATTCTGCTGCCTCAAGGATTAGGTTAAGGCAAGCTGGTCCCTCTTGAAGTGGATGGACAGATTCTGTGGGAACTGTATACTAGTGTAACTACAGTCTCCCTTCCACTGTATGTGCAAGTTTCAAGTCATGATAGGAAGAAAAAAAAGATGAAAGAGAAAAGAGCAGGAATGCAGTGGCAGGCAAGCAACTCTTTCTGCAAGCTTTGGCTCAGAATATGTTTTCTCTTTTGCTCGATGGAGCTTTCTTTTGGATAGATGCGTTCCTAGAGTTCTCTCTTTGTCCCTGTCTCTGTCCATTATGAGTTTACTAGTGCCTTAGGAGGTAGTTCTTTAGACTTTTGTATTGTAATTGGAGGGTTCCTCTTTATGATTAGGGATGTTACAAGATATGTTTGCGTGTGTGATTAGAACTGTACAGTTATCAAAAGAGGGAAAGGAGCTATAGATGGTGGTAGGTGGATCAAGAAGTGATTAGTAGAAATTTAAATTAAGGCTAGGATGATCTTCCACTCCCTTATAGCTAGCTAGAGTGATCATCCACTCAGTTGTGAACTGAACATAATTAGATTGATCAGTGGCCATCCACCATATCTTATAAAGGAATATTTGTCCATGCATCCTATAGATAATTGGTTGTTCAATCGGGAAATGAAGCTCAAATCAATTCTTCAACATAAGTAATGGTCGACCACTAGATTATGACTTAAAGAATGGAAGATCGTCCATTTACTTCTTAACCATCGTCGACGAGTGGAGATCCTCTCAGTACCTGTTTAGAGATCCTCTCAGTAGTGAGAGGATCTCTATTCATGGTCGACATATTATTGGAAGGTACGGAGTTCCTATAGAAGAGTTAAAATGAAGTGATTAATTAGCTCTAAGCTTCGCTTAGTTCCATTAATCTAGCTAAATGATGGAATAGCTGCACACATCTTTCTTTTCACGTTCTCTCTCTCATGTGACAATAGAGAACGGAGGGGAAGGGTGGATGAAGATGTTAAGTGCTGACGTTAAATATGAGACATTTATCCGATGGAAGCCTTTGTCCTGCCATCTAACATGATAGGATAGCCTCTTGAGCACAATACATTAATTTGTGGGGCATCCGATGCTCTGTGCACAAATCATCTCATCAGAATCAAATCCCCCTTCAATACTTTTTTCTTAGATCTTACCATTGTTTCTGTTGTCTAAGATATATTTTAAAGGGATAATAATTTCATAATAACCACTCTCGTATTTTAAATTTCAAAAGTACAATATTTAGTTACTTGCATGTTATCCTACGTAAATACCCTCTTAATATTATGTATAATATTTTAAAATTCTTGTAGTACTTTGAAATGGCATTTTTAATAGATATGTTATTTTATAAGAATATGTCGAATAATATATAAATAAGGATGAAATTTTTAGAATTTAATATAAAAGTGTGGTTAAACATGAAATTGTCCTTATTTTAAATAACATACCTTTGTTTATATGTCCTTAAAGTTAAGAAGCAATTGGTTTGGGGAAAGAATTGGTTCAGAAGTGGGTCTCCCGATCCCTAAACAATTCATTAAAAAAGATATTTTACGCTAAAGCCCTCATACCAAGCAACACTCACAAGTCACCCCCTCAACGCAAAAAACTCTCAAAGATGCCCATCTTGCTTACAATGGTCGTGAGGGATTGGGTACTCAATCCCCTAGTAAAAATGTATGTTATATGTTGACTAGTGAGAAGAAAAGGCATGCAGATCTCATCCCTCTCTAACTTCTCCTTGATGAAGTGTCTATCAATCTCTATTTGCTTTATTCTATCATGTTGCACGGGATTGCTAGCAATGGCAATAGATGCTCTATTATCACAATAGAGCATAAGGGGTACATGCTAAGTGAAGTGAAGCTCAGACATCAAGCTCCTGATCCACGGTAGCTTACAGACTCCCTGAGCCATAGCTCTATACTCAACTTCTGTAGTAGAACGAGCAACCACTGACTGCTTCTTGCTGCGCCATATATCACCAAGTTACCTCCAACATACACACAATATCCTAAGGTAGGTTGTCTATCATCAGTTGAGCCTGCCCAATCTGCATCAGTACAACATTCCACCTCAAGTGGCCATTTCTAGAAAAGAGAACGTCACGACCAAGACAACCTTTTAGATACCACAGAATATGATACATTGCCTCTAGATGAGGCTTCCTAGGATGCTGCATATACCTACTCACAACACTAACATCATAAGAAATGTCAGGCCTGGTATGAGAAAGATAGATCTGCCTTCGAACCAACCGTTGGTACTGGACTACATTGACTGGCTCACTCACATCTCCACTGAGCTTATGATTCTGATCAATAGGAGTGAGAGTAGGCTTGCACCAAGCATCCCTTTATTAGACAATAAATCTAGCACATACTTCTACTGAGACAAAAAAATGCCATGCTTGGACCTAGCTAATTCTATACCTAAGAAGTACCTCAACTCTCCCAAATCCTTTACCTCAAACTCCTGAGCAAGCCTGACCTTCAGGTTATTCATCTCTTCTAAATCATCGTTTGTAACCACAATGTCATCAACATAAACAATAAGCACTGTCACCTTTTCCCCTTTATGTCTGAAAAACATGCATGGTATGATCAGCATTGCTCTGTATGTATCCCAGAGCTATTTTGAACCTGTCAAACCATGCACGCTATGTCTATTTTAGTCCATACAGTGACCTTGGCAATCTACAAACATTTCCCTACGTCCTGGCATTATCAAAGCTAGGTGGAATCTCCATGTATACCTCCTCCTATAAATCCCCGTGAAGAAAGGCATTCTTCACATGGTGTTGAAAAAACTTCCACCCTAAATTAGCTGCACAGGAAATCAAAGTACCAATTTCTTCATCTTCACCACTGTAGCAAACATCTCATTATAATCAACTTCATATGTCTGAGTATAACCTTTTGTTACTAGTCGAGCCTTGTACATACCTTCTAGAGTGCATTTCACTATATACACCCATTTGCGTCCCATTAGACAAGCTCCCAACTTTTATTTTTGGTCTGAGCTTCCATCTCCTCCAACATAGCTTCCTTCCAACATGGATCAGCCATGGTTACCCTCCAATTCGGAGGAATGCTAGTAGAGGACAAAGAAGTGATAAAAACACCTATAAGATGGAGACAAGGACTCATAGGAAAGATGATTAGCAATATCATATCTATAACGAGCAGGAGGAACAATAGATCTAGTAACCTCTAGAAGATGCCTGTTCTTTCTCTCAACTATGCCATTCTAGTTAGGAGTGTCAACACATGTTCTCTGGTGCACAATACCATGGCGCGTCTTGCTGGCAACGGGAATGAAGCCGCTCCCTGGCGGCGAACATTACCTGCACACCGACAGGCCTAGAGGGCTGCTCCCCGGCGGCTTACCCGGACCGCGCACCGGCGGCCGGGAAGGGACTGGGCACGCTCACGGGCCTATGGTGCCAGCCTGGACGATGACCGGAGCACGTCCAGCTGGGCGCTGACGGCGCCCCCAGCTAGGCGCACCTGGCAGCGGACGGCGCCTTGGTCAGGCACAGATGGCGCGCCTGGATGGCGCTGCGGCGCCCGCGCCAGATGCAGCTGGCACCCCTGGGCACTGTGGCTACCCCACCCGCGGTTCCTTCCAATGATCAGGAGAAGAGAAGATGAAGAAGAACGGCAGCAGCGGGCTCCCTCTCGCTGGCCGCGTGAGAACGACGGCGTCGGCAGGAAGAAGAACCGCGGCGGTGGGCTCCCCCTCGCATGCTCTGATACCAAGTTGCTTCGCTCACTTTGTTTGTGGAATAGGACCAGAATAGTTAGTATAAAGGCCATATTCTGATTTGATCGAGGGTATACTTAATTCCTCCAATTCTTCCAACTCTCTAAATCTACTTGGAATATCTAATTCCTCCAATTCTCTCAATTTTACCTTTTATTTCACTCCTTATTCCACTTATTCCTACCAAATCACTTGGAATAACGCAGTGTAATTCTCCTTATTCTGGGTGGAATACCAACAATTTACCAAATCAAAATACCTCTTATTCTGGTTTAAGAAATCCCAGAACCTTATTCTGGTTTAAGTTATTCTGCAAACAAAGTGAGAAGAATAAATTGGTTCAGAAGTTGGTCTCCCGGGTCCTAAACAATTCATTAAAAAGGATTTTTACAATAAAGCCCTCTTACCAAGCAACACTCAAATGTAACCCCCTCACGACCCAAAAAACTCTCAAAACAAGAGAAGCTCAATGGCAAAGGAAAAAGAAGCAAAGTGTAGAGTGCCCTTATGTGACTCTGAATCGGTGCAACTCGACCAAATTTGTACAATTTAAAAGAATTTTTTCATGTGACTCGTGCGAGTCGGCACGAGTCAGGTCGACTCATACCGAATCATTGGAGATCTAAATCGGTATGACTTTGCAAATTAGCGATTTCTTTTCTTCGTTTTTTTTTTTTGTGGATTGAGTGGGATCCAGTGCACAACATAGAGGAAGTTTTGGTGTATTTGATGAAACTCTTTTTGAGATGTAGTAAGAATCCCGACGCTCCCCATGATGTTTAGGAAAGCTTTCGCAGGTTTACATCTATTCATATTAAATTGTTAGCATAAAGCCTTTGCTCTAACTTACAAATTAAGGAATGTAGCTAGTGCGAATTCTGTGCTTTGAGCTGATGTGGCATTAGCTTTTGAGCTGTAGGTACCAATCCATCTCTTTCATCTCCCTCTATATTTTTTTCTAAGTGATTCTTCTGCTAACTCTTCAACTCCTTTATATGTTAACAGGCACCTTAGAATCATGCAGTGTTAATTTTCAAAGTGGGCTTGGAGAGGAGATGGAGGACAGACATTGGACAATCAAAGAACTCCTTATGAGCTTTGGACTTCAAGGGTTTTTATCTTCTTATTTCTGGCCCTTAATAGCCCATTGCACCACCATGCCAAATTAGGGAACCTTAACATACCCTTCTTTAGCGATCTTCCCTATGTAAACCAGCTTTCTTATTACTTTGAAAGCTCATATATTTGCATAAATACATATTCTTACTCTTTTCCTTAGGTTATTGAAAAAATATGCTTCCTCTCAAAGAGTTCTCATTCTTCTATGTATCCTCTTTCTATTTTCTGTTTTTAAGGAATTTTTTACTTTCCAATCCTTATAATATTTCAATATTCTAGATTAGTCCCTATGATCTTTATATTTGCTTTAAACCCCTCATAATATTTGAACCATCTTTAAAAAGTCCCTCTGAATAGTAATCATAAAAAATAAAATATTAACAGAATTGCCTTTCATATATTATACTTATATTAGAATATATTAAGAATATTCTTGAGGTATTCTTTTTTTGTTGGTTAGTTGCTAACTAGAGAGACCTTTTAAGGTTCAAAGATTGCGACAGGTTTAAAGCAGATACGAAGATTAAGCGAAAAAGAAAGATATGTTTTTCATAAACATCCCTCCCAAAAGGTTTTATATTTGTGGATAACCTCTTGTATGATTTATATTTACGTATAACCCTCTTAATTATATTGGTAGTTGCGTATAACTTCCTTAACTATGATATTTATTTTTTAATTTTACCTAATTAAAAATATTATTACTCTACGTAGAATATATGAAAGCTATTAAATAAAAATAATAACAATATCTTTTGTTAAAATACAATTACTTCATGAAAATTTGCATATATATATATATATATACACATACGTCCGTAAACTTGTTGTATATATTTAGCATCAAAAGATATTTCTATTTATGGTATGCATTTGTAAATAGAAATATTTTTTTAATGCTAGTAAAGTTTAATTAGAACAAGATTACCGGTGGATGTCTATGATTATTTTTCTCGTGAGATGTTTGTATTTTGATTAAAAGTGATAAGCGGGTGTACACGGATACTATGATAGTTAATGGAGTTGTACACAAATATGAATCATATGGAGTGTTAGTCACAAATATGAAATATTACTAGTTATTTGCAAACATTCATTTCTTACTCTGATATAGATTACTGTGGTATCCTTTGCACTATATATTGCTGAAATTTGTCTAGTTTCCCAATCTGATCACTTAATTACAGCTGCATTATAATGCAGGTTGCGACCATTCCAAAAGCGTTAAATTAGATAACATGTAGTGTGTACCCTCACGTTTAACTGTCTACATCATCTCAAGGGGCCTATGCTTTAAGAGGAATTCTACAGGTTGAAAGATGTGGGGGAAAGGAGCACCGAAGTGGGCTAGAAAATAGTTGAATAGTATCTGTTCTCGTAGCGTAGTGGTACGCCCCTTCTAGGTGGGGAGGTCGCGAGTTCGAACCCGCCTGTATTGTGTGCTGTGCGGGCGGGGTTTCTTCTCGTGAAATTATCGCTCCTTTGGGCAGTAAAATCGTCTGTTTTAGGCGAATATTTCGTATGTATTGGCGGACTCGAACTTAACTCCTTGAGCTGGATATTTGGCCTTGTAACCACTAAGCCAGTTCGACCAAAAAAAAAAAAAAAAGAGTTGAATAAAAGATTCTTCAGCCAACATGTAGTAGACAACATACCTTTTTAAAAATGAGGTCCTCTGCATTTTTTTTTTCGAAGTGTCATTATGTCTCTACTATATAAGATTAACAGTAAATGAGTCACTTGATCAAAAAATAAACAAGTGTCAAATTTATTTTTAATTCATGGGAATGGGAGCATACCCGAATGAAGGTAAAGCAGTGTCTTGTCTCATCTTTTACAACATTAATTTAATACGCCAGAATGTCTCATTTTTTATTATATATATATATATATATATATATATATATATATATATATATATATATATATATATATATATATTGGCAAAAGCTCAATGGTTTGGCTTAGCTTTGAAATTCCTTTTATTGCAAATAGATAGCCTATGATGTCTTACATAATACGATTAGAAGAAAATGTTCGCATAATGAAACGCAATGTGATTTGCGAGTATGTGAACCTTAGTTGAAATATCCATGGAAGGGAGTGCAATAAACAAGTGTGTAATCGGAATATTGGAAGCGCATGTAGAAAATTATATTTTTAGTGGACTTACATTTGTCACATATACCATTCTTCAATTTTGAATTGTGCAAAACACAATGCCAATGGATTGGATATTTGTGTGAGGTTTGCATAAAGCATTATATTCAAACCGGAAATCTTTAGTCATGTTCCACAAATCATTCTATCTCATCGCTTGCACAATGGTTGGATTGTTTCGAGAAATATTGCAAGAGATAACGGTGTTCGATAGATACTAAATATTATATCAATATCAATTTTGTTATTACTTTTAGTGGCAAGTGTTTAATTATGATATACGATCAATTTGATTATTATAACTTTAATACAAATCTGAACATATATTACAAATATCAAATTTAATCTACAGTTTTACTGTCTCATCTCTCTCTCTCTCTCTTTATCTATCTATCTATATCTCTCTCTCTCCAAATGCTGCTTTCTTCACATTCCTCATCCACTACAATTATTAGTATTTAGACTCTAAAATATTGATATAAAAGCCAGTACGAGGGTTTAATTTGTCTTTAATTAGATTGAAATATAGAAGGAAGAGAAAGATGGGGAAAGGAGTGATAACAGACTCCTCCCATCAACACCGTTGGATGATGATAAGCTCAAGATACCTCTGTCAACAGCAGACCAAGAGTCTAACGTAACCTCCACACAGTAGATTAAGAACCCAGCAAAACCTCCTCCTGGCAGATAAACATCGTTCCTCTCTTGTTGTAACTAATCCACATTTGTAGGGAGATATTTTCTGTCAACTCTCCCTCATGTACCTTGTATAAATTAATGTAAACATACACTGGGAGAGTACGATTGGAATCTCTCATTCCTCCATTCTCTGTTCAGTTTCTTGGTATCAGAGTGGGAAGCCACAGCATGCTGATCACCGGGCCTCCTGTTCTCCACTTTATCCTTTCCCTTCTCCTTTATTCCACTGTTATTAGTCATGGCTGGAAACAACGAGAAGTCCAACAACTCAGCTGAGGGCGACATCATCAACTGCACAAGCAGCATATCTCAGAAGGCAAGCACCTCATCTCCTTCGATGGTAATCTCTAATATTACCAACTTAGTTCCTATCAAGTGGATGGCAATACATATATCATTTGGAAGGGTTTATTCGAACCTATCCTGAGAGGCCATCGCCCATTGGGCCATGTGGATGGATCTCTGTCGACACCTCCACAAGGCACACCAGAATATATGGAGTGGTATGAGAAGGACCAGATGGTCCTTTCCTGGTTCAATGCCACAATTTCCCTGTCTGCTCTCCCATATACCGTTCGTCTGACCTCAGCAAAAGAGGCTTGGGACGTTCTTGCGCGAAAGTTTGGTGTCACCTCTCCGGCACATGTCATGAACCTTCAAAGACAGATGCACAACATTCACAAGGACAATATGTCTATGCAAGATTATCTTCAAAAGTTTAAGGTCATTGTTGACCAACTCGATGTTGTTGGCTCACTTGTCTCTGACGATGAGCTATTTTTCTCAATGTTTGATGGTATGCCTCCTACATATAGTATTGTTTCAGCTATTATCAGATACAGAGCTCAAACATCTAGCATTACTCGCGAAGAAGCAAAGAGCTTGCTGCTGAGTGAAGAACTCACCCTCACCAAACAAGCTCAGATTCACGAAGATATTGCTGCCTTCAATGCTCAGCGGCAGTTCAAGTCCAAAAACTCTTCCTGGCGTGGAGGACGCACACCCAACTCACGCAGGCCTGGTTCACAACACATCAACCAGCAGCAAGACAACAAAAGACGTGATTCTTCCTCAACTACTATCGCACCTGTCACCAAGAACCTCTCTACCATCTACTGTCAGATATGTCAAAAGAGAGGACATGAAGCTATTGACTGCTACAACAGAATGAACTTCGCCTTCCAAGGTCGCCACCCACCTGAGAAGCTCGCTGCCATGGCTGTATCATCATCCATGGACGATGCAACCTGGTACTCCGACACAGGGGCTACTCATCACATTACCGGAGATATGGGGAATCTTTCTCTATCCTCAAAATATGAAGGATCTGATTCAGTGCGTGTTGGTAATGGGCAAGGCTTATCGATCTCTAACACAGGTTCTGGCTTACTTCCCACCCCCACTAATACTTTCAACCTTACCAAAGTTTTGCATTGTCCACAAGCCTCCTCTAATATCCTTTCCGTATCTCGCTTCTCCAAAGACAACAACTGCTACTTTATTTTTGATGACCTTGGTTTCTATGTGAAGGACAAGCAAACGGGGACAACGCTGCATCAAGGGAAGCTTGAAACCGGACTCTACCCCTTTTGCCCAATCACCTTGCCACCCTCACATATGGCCGCGTTCTCCACCATCTCTAATAACACATGGTATCATCGCCTGGGACATCCCTCTCGGGATCTGCAGTCTCGTATTATATCTAGCATTTCAGTCTCAAATAAAAATATGCTCTCTCCATGTACATCATGTCAACTCGGCAAAAGCTGTAAACTTCCATTTTCTGCTTCTGAATCTCATTCCAGTTCACCTCTCGCACTTGTTCATTGCGATCTTTGGGGTACTTCCCCGGTGTTAGCAAATAATGATTTTCGCTATTACGTCTTGTTTGTGGATGACTATTCGCGTTATGCATGGTTATTCCCATTGCACTTAAAATCTAATTTTTTCAACGCCTTCGTCACATTTAAAGCAAAAGTAGAGAACTTGTTCGACAAAAAAATCAAAATTTTATGTACATATGGAGGCGGAGAATTTCACAATCATCATTTATCTTCATACTTATCCCAAAATGGCATAACTCACCAAATGACCTGTCCATACACACCCGAGCAGAACGGTGTGGTGGAAAGAAAGCATCGCCACATAGTAGAAATAGGCCTTTCTCTACTAGCGCATGCATCCTTGCCTTCGAAGTTCTGGCTCAAAGCATTTACCACAGCCACATATCTCATAAATCGCATGCTTCTCTCACCCATCCCTAACCTCTCTCCCTTTGAAGCCCTCTTTCACAAGCAACCAGACTATCAATGTAACGACCCGCCACCCTATAATTGGGGATCCGATTACTAAATGGGTACCGAATCATTAACTTGTAACCAAACCAGGATCCGAGTAAGTCTGGGAAATAAATAATCAACTAAGCTAATCATTCGCATCGCATTGAATTGAAGGGAAAATGCAGAAATTAAAAGTTATTACAATGCGACTTGATACAGCAAATAATTACATACTCCAACAGAAAAGAAATGATTATACATACAGGCCAGAAATAAAGATAACAACTACATCGGGGCATACCCCGGAACAACAGTCGACGACGCTCAGCACTCAGCCGCACAACCCTCGCTAGGTCTGCCTGGAGTCCTCACCTGAAAGCCGCAGGGGTGAGTCTCAACGAAAAGACTCAGTAGGGATCCTTCGATCCCCACTGCCCACACACACACACCCACAAGTGAAAAGTACATCATGGATATAATAACCATGAAGAGACAATGATTTCCATGCCTACATCTCAATACGAATCACATGCATTCAAAGTATAGCTAACATGCATAATTCCAATCTATCAGGAAACTCGTAATTCGGCGTATCCTTAAAACACGTCAACTTCACAACGAGAGTGGGAAAAACAACGACCCGCTGAGACCAAACAGTAACCCCTCGGATAGCACACGGGCCACCTCGGCGGTCACTCCTTCCCTCAGCAAACACCGGCCCGCTGAGACCAAACAGTAACCCCTCGGATAGCACGCTGGCTACTCCGGCCCAACTGGCTCAGGTGGTTACTCCTTTCCCCAGCACGAGTGACACTCCAAAGGTACCTCTCCGACACCGGTACAAGCTAGCTATCCCCGGGGTTCACCAGGTGACCCTCTCTACTAGGCGTCACCCCGCCACTGCTCCCGTCAGCGCTGTGTCCCTCCGCACCGACACAGGGTGTAGAACGCTACAACTGTCACTCTAGGTCCACCGAAACATAAAACACGGCACGGTGCGATCCGGTCACGGAGGAAATCCACGGTCGCACGACACACAACGCAGTGCCATCCGGTCACGAAGAGTTCATCACATCGAGTATACTAACTGTATGCATTAACCGACTATCTAGCAGTGTAAACACATTTTACTGGCATGGATTAGTATAGTTCTGGCTTGAATCGCGTCGCCCGAGGCCGACGCCATTCAAGCATCCTAAACTGGTTCATGAAATACCGGCCTCAGAATCTGGCCTAAAAGGCGTCGACACCAGTGGTCGCCTTTTAAAAGGCGTCAACATCCTCAGACGCCGTTCACGCTGAAAAACCAGGAATTCCAGAAAACAATAATCGAGGGATTTCTGCCTTAAAAGGCGTCATGGTGGCTCGACGCTATTCCAAAACACGTCGCCCACCCATGACGTCTTTTAGTCCCAGAATCCTCGAACTGAGTCCCTCAGTCGGGGTGATTTTCTGCCTAAATGGCGTCATGATGGCCAGACGTCCTTCTGAAAGGCGTCGTCCATCCATGACGTCATTTAGCGCCAGAGTCCCTGACTCCTGAAACCTCGAACAGGGGGATTTCTGTCCTAAAAGGCGTCGTACTGACCTGACGTCCTTCTGAAAGGCGTCGACTAGGCACGACGCCGTTTAGCGGCAGAAACCTGGTTCCCTGGTTCGATCCGAGGGTTCCTCCCTTAACCCCAAATACCCCTAAAAAGTCCCAAAAACAGAGGGAAAAGAGGGCAACCAAAGTATCAAGAATTCACATCCACAGAAACTCCCATTCCCATCAAGGAAAAACCCCCTAACATGCTCATTCTACCCCAAAACCATCGATCCATAGCATGCTTTAAACGGGGAAAAACATGATTAGAACACAACACTGTGGGAACCGTCACCCTACCGGTTCTTGAACTCCTCCAAGCTCCGTGCCTCCGACCCTCCGCACCGCAGACCCCCGCCGGTACCCTCGAGGACGCCGCCGGGACGTCGGCCGCCGTCCGGAGAATAGAACGCCGCGAAGGAAGTGGTGGTGGTAGAGGTGAGAGGTAGGGAAGTGTTGGAGTGGAGGGAAGGACGAAGTAGTGGGAGGAAAAAAGGGAGGAGGAAAGGTCGATGCCGGAGTCGCCGGAAAGAAGGAGAGAAAGAGAGAAGGAGGAGCAAATGAGAGAAAGAAGGAGGGCTCGCGGGGTTAACCAGAGACTGGCTGAAACGCGTCGAGATGTACGGACGCTTATCAGTCGATGTGACGGCTGCTCTGACAACACTCTGCAACGCTCTGACAGAGGTCTGAAATGCGTCTTCCATGAAGGACGCCGTTCAGTTGACAAGACTGGCGCCGTACTCTGACAACCCAGAGTCGCAGTCTGAAAGGCGTCGTGCCTCACAGACGCCGTTCAGACGACATGTTAGGGCCGTACTCTCGTGGCCCAAAGCCAGCCCACGTGGCACAGGCTAAAACGCGTCTGCATAGCTGGACGCCGTTTAAACCGCGTCTCGCGGGCTCGACACGAATGAATACAGAGTCTCAGCCCCACTGGAGCCTGAACTACAGGGTCCAACCCCGAAAACCGGATCCGAAAGTCTCAGTCCTTACAATCAATCCCTACGTTCATTTGGCTGCCTCTGCTTCCCATGGTTACGTCCCTACCAAAGCGACAAACTACAATTTCGCTCTTCTCCCTACATTTTTCTAGGCTACAGCCTTTGCCATGAAGGTTATCGTTGCCTCAACCTTCAATCTGGCCGTCTTTACATTTCTCGTCATGTTGTATTCAACGAAAATGTTTTTCCTTTCCCATCCTCCTTGGCCTCACAGTCATGTTCTTCATCTCCCGACCTCACGGACTGGTTACCATCCATTCACTCTCATCCTAACCTTCTCACTGATGTCATCTGGACATCTACATCCCCATCTCAGTTATATGTGCTTCCAAGTGCCACCATTGATGCAGCAACCCCACTCCTCTTACAGAGCCCCACCAGATCATCATGCAGCACCCCACTTCCTTCCCCTGCAGCACCTTGCCCCACAGCACCCTCCACCTTCACAAAACCTCCACCACCCAATACCTCTGATGCCTCCAGCGCCCCTCAAAGCACTCATCCCATGCAAACAAGATCTCATTCTGGGATCTCCAAAAAGATAGTCCTCAGCGCCAGTGCCACTCGATACCCTCTACCCCATACTAACATTACCACTGATGATGTTCCTTCTAGTTTTTCACAGGCCTCTCGAACTCCGGAATGGCGGTGTGCGATGGACTACGAATCCAACTCTCTTCAACAGCAACAAACCTAGACATTAGTGTAGACACGTTAATTTTGACATCATTTTGAGTAAATTTCATATCATATAATAATGCCTCAGAATGATCTGATATTTAATCATTGGTTAATTTTTATTGATCTTTTTGAGTTAATTATCTAAATAATGTCAGGTCAAACAGACGTGATTTAAGTTAATTAATTAAATTAATTTTAACTCAAATTTTAATTAAAATATGAAGAAGTCTAAAAGACGTCGACATGAGTAGACGTCATTTAAAGTTTATTCTTATTTTAATCTTTAAATTTGAATTTTAATTAATTGATTAATTAGTTAAACGACGTCTTCAAGGCACGACGCAATTTAGGTTTCCTAAGTTGTTTATATCTTTTCCGGATGTTTATCTTTATCTTAATCAGTCTAAAATGCGTCTTCCTTAGGTGACGCATTTTAGATAATTACAGATAATAATGAACTTTTCCCAGATGTTTATCCTTATCTTAATTAGCTAAAAGGTGTTTTACATAAGCGACGCGTTTTAGATAATTACAGATAAAGATGAATTAATCTATATTTATCTGTTGGTTAAGTTGAATAAACTTCAAAATTTCTTCATGTAAATCCGCGGACGCAAAGAAGTCTATAAATACCCAGCTTCTTGGACGAGTGACAGTTAGTGATATTGATGCAAGTGACAGTGATAGTGATTTTAGTAAGAGTGATAATTTGTGTGCGTTTCAAGAAGGAGACGACGTCCGAACGTTGAAGGATCGAGGTGCTACTTTCAGGAGTCGACATCCTGTCTTCATCCATCCAAGATCCTCTCAAGACCAAGGCTTCCCATAGGCCATCCAGCTTAGCTTTCAATTTATTTTTTCATATTTCTCACATTTTCATCACATCACTTCATGCAACACACACACACATACTAGCATTATTTTCCAAACCCATTTGTTAAAGGGGTTTAAAAGACCACTCAGCAAGTGAGTTCACCTGTTTAGTTGCATGTCTAAAATTTCTTCTGGAATGGATTCTACTTCTGCCTGAATTCTCATTGTTCTTTATTTTCCTTCTATTTTTTTGCAAGGTGCAAAAGAAGAGCAAGGGGAGGAATCAACAGCGAACAACAAGGAATCTGGATGATCCTCAAAACTCAGTAAGCAGGCAAAATAAGAACAATGATAGAAATGGCTCTCTTTCTTCAGCCGACTGAAGGAGGGGAATCAAGAACTCAACATCTCCCACATCCAAACAGGTAGGCGATCAAACTTTCTTCTTTTGGAACTTTTTAGTCAAAAGTTTCTGACGATCACATCACCTAGTTTCTTTTTAATAGGTTTATTTTTCACTTAAACAACATAATTTTTATGATAATCACACACCCATTTTAAGTACTCACAATTAGTTCCCCACCACCCTACAATGAATGTAATAGGATGTAAATGGGTCTACAGAATCAAGCACAACCCCGACGGCTCTATTCTTCGGCACAAGGCACGCTTGGTTGCAAAAGGTTTTCACCAACAACCTGGCATAGATTTTATTGAAACATTCAGTCCTGTCGTGAAACATACAACAGTTTGGGTCATCCTGTCCTTAGCAGTTCATCACAATTGGCCCCTCCGACAGCTTGACGTTGAGTGCGCCTTCCTCCATGGCGATCTCGAAGAGAAAGTTTACATGCAACAGCCACCGGGTTACACTGATCCCCAATGTCCAGATCATGTTTGCCTCACGAGAAAGTCCATCTATGGACTATGCTAGGCCCCCCGAACCTGGTATGCCAAGTTCAGCTCAGCTCTTCTTGACATGGGATTCCACACTTCATCATCTGATCCCTCCCTCTTCATCTACAATGATGACATAAACACTGCCTACCTCCTTCTTTATGTAGATGACATTATATTGACAGGGACAAACAATTCCAAACTTTAACAAATTATTGACAAGCTGCAGCTCACCTTTCATATGAAAGACATGGGTGCACTCTCTTTCTTTCTTGGCATTCAGGTGACACGTACCACATATGACCTTTTCCTTAACCAGAGCAAGTATATCAGCGACCTACTTCTCAAAACTAACATGCTGGGATGCAAACCAGTTTCATCTCCTTCAGCACTTAAGAAGCTTAATCTTGGTGGACCTCTGCTTCCTGATCCGTATGACTATCGCAGCATCGTTGGTGCTCTACAGTATGTCACCTTAACTCGTCCGGACATTGCCTATTCTATGAATCAGGTAAGCCAACACATGCATCATCCATCTGAAGATCACTGGCTTGCTATCAAACGCATCCTGCGTTTTCTCAAGGGCACCATCCATCACAGCCTCCACTTCTGTCCCGGTCCACTGCAGCTTACAACATTTTGCGACGCCGACTGGGCTGGTTGTCCAGTAGACCGGAGATCCACTGATGGGTACTGCATATTTCTCGGCAAGAATCCTATATCTTGGAGTGCCAAGAAACAGCCCACCATATCTCGCTCTTCAACAGAGGCTGAGTACCGCTGCCTTGCTCACACCACTGTTGAAGTCTACTGGCTGTGCAATCTCCTTCAAGAATTACACATCAGGCTCATCATGTGTCCCACTGTGTGGTGTGACAATATTTCCGCCATTGGCATCACTCATAATCCGGTCTTCCACTCGCGCACCAAACACATCGAAGTAGACTACCATTATGTAAGAGAACAAGTTGCCAAAAAACTCATTGATGTAAAATTCATCTCATCTGTTGACCAAGTGGCAGACATATTTACAAAGGGATTGCATCCTCGTCGTCTTCAATATCTTCAGGGCAAGCTGGGTCTCCGGGAGCTCAGCTTGAGGGGGGATGATAACAGACTCCTCCCATCAACACTGTTGGATGATGATAAGCTCAAGATGCCTCTATCAACAGCAGACCAAGAGTCTAACGTAACCTTCACACAGCAGATTAAGAACCCAGCAAAACCTCCTCCTGGCAGATAAACATCGTTCCTCTCTTGTTGTAACTAATCCACATTTGTACGGAGATATTTTCTGTCAACTCTCCCTCATGTACCTTGTATAAATTAATGTAAACATACACTGGGAGAGTACGATTGGAATCTCCCCTTTCTCCATTCTCTGTTCAGTTTCAAGGAGCATGTGAGTGGGAATCATCATTGTGCCATCTCCACTAAGGAAAGATAATGTGAAATAGAAGGTTCTTTACCGCCCTGGCTACCTAGTTTAGTTAAACTCCACATGAGATAAACCTAACTTATGTATATAATTAAGGCTACTTTTGAACTTCGTAAGTGGAAATTATCCGATGAAACCATGGGAGATCGGTCTGATTAGAGCACATAGAGAAATGAAGGCTTTCTCACTTTCTGCATGTTCTCGGTACCAACACAGACACTGCTATTGGACACTCATTGCAATCCGTGCTTTCCCAACAAATCCTAACATGATCGTTAATTGGAAGCAAATCACTTACTTCCTGCGAGCCGCTGCGTCCCCACGGTCCACACGTTTAAACTGCTTCTTGGATCTGCAACAGGGTACGGATACGATCCGGACTCGTTTTGTATCCACATATGAGCATATATGTATCCAGCTAAAAGACTATTGGATGTGTCCAATTTATGATCCATATAAGAAAGGGTTCGGTTCCCTTGGCGCTTCTCTATTCGTGACTGCGGGAGTCTTCTCAGTCTGCGATTGAAAGAATCTAAATCTTGTATCTCTTCGTTTAAGATTCGCCGCAAATTATAGTTAAACAACAGGTGTTCGATTTTGATCTAATGGCTGTCGATATTTTATACAGGTGTTTGATTTTGATCTAACGGCTGTCAATATCTTATACAAAGCTCTTTTCAAGCAAAACTTTAAGCCATCACACATCATGTAACACTTTTCCTTTTTATAAATAATTCTGAATTTCTTTTGCTGATTTTTTGCCGGTTGATATTTTCTTCTAACTATTTCCTTTCATATCCAAATATTACCTTCCCAAATTTGGAGCATATTGAGAACTCATATCCACTTCTTATCTGGATGAATACTAAAGTGGATATGTGTGTATGGATTATCCATTTAATCTGAGTGGATGGCCATGAGAACATGAGAATGTCCTATCTGCTCTGTATCTCGATCTCCATTTGAAGCTCTATCACTTCTTGTACATATTTAACATTTTAATTAAATTCAAGTGTTTTTTACATTTATATGCACTTCGCCTAAGACTAGTCTAATAAGAAAAAGGAGTTTTAATAAATAAATAATGCCTCCAATAAAATATCTTTCTTATATTTAAAAGTGTGCATATTTAGCCTCATTGTGCTACCTTCAACTAACCACATGAGACATGATCGTTCAATTATGGGTACATATGATGAAATAACCCGTTTTTTTTTTTTTTTGTGCACAAGTGATTACTAGAAGAAACAAACCACGAACATCAAAGGAAAAGTATACGAAATTATATCAGCAACATAATTATTTTTGTAATTAAACTCCTGTGAACTATATGCTCTAAAAAGGTTCATTGAACCTACATGAAGAACTTTCTCATAAATTCATCTACTTATACTCTTTTTAAACATATAATTGCAAGAAAATACACCTCAACGTAAGAGCCATGGGCATATATTCGCATGAGATCTGTGGGAGACCACAATGTTCTACAAAATCATCTTGTAAATGCCGCTTGTTCAATTTTTCATGTGTTCTTGGTTGGGAGCTGTTGAAGTTATTGGGTCATCTAACAAAATTATTGGGCCATCCAACTCAAAATCTGAAGATAATGAGTGGAATTGTCACCACCTATATTAAGTATTATTTATTTTTTCTCTTTTCTAATGTGTGACTACTCTACTGGGAGCGATAATGTAGAAGTTAGCAGAATGTAGCTAGTTTGATGACAGATGAGATATTTGTATGAATTTTGCGAGATATTTTGACGAAATTTTGTCTAAAGGAGGTACTTACGCAAATAGGTAATCTGTGGGAAGGATTTCTCATGGTCCGGTTTAAGAAGTCTATATGCTAAAGTATCCATTAAATTACACAGACAACACGATTGCAAAAGGTATTTGTTTCCTACCGGAAAAAGAGAAGAACTTGAATATAAAATTAAACTCAATGGGCAATGTTTGCCTCTTTCCACCGCTAGCCAAGCTTTGGCTAACTTGCGCCGGGAAACACATTGTTCTTGGATTGCAAGCAAGCTCGTACCATAATGCTCTCCTAGTTGTTGGAGTGACTATATAATAGTTTTACATCAGTTAATTCAATTATGGTCAGTGTTTATGATCTTGGACCCTTCAAACTCAATATCCGAGTTTTGTGGTTTGTAAGATGGTATCAGAGCAGAGCATGACCTAACTTTATCTTCTAATTTGCACCACCTCCTGTTATCTAATTTCCACGCCCATCTTAATCGTGAGGAGGAGTGTTGGAGTGACCATATAATAGTTTTACATCGGTTAATTTAGTTGTGGTTAGTGCTTATGATCTTGGGCCCTTCAAACTCATTTGTGGTTTGTAAGACTAGTGACATGATGCTCTCCATAATGAACTAAATCTCTATAGCAACCCATGAGTGCTTAAGAAGGGTATTAGAGTTATGTAAAAAATATGCATCACATTTAAAATTTAGATGTTTGATCTAAGAAAAGAAAAAAAAAAAGCTCCTCTTGTTTTAATTTAGACTAGACTAGATTAACTTCATGGGGCATATGCTGCATCAAATGAATGAAGAGACATTAGGGAACCCATACAACTATTCTCATAGAGGGCATCAGGGCAGATGTTGCTTGCGTGATCAAGCTATTGACCCGGCTGCATATGATTATTTCAAGTTTACAGGCCGAAACAATTCATAAACCCCCTACGAATAGGGATATTCACAGTTTAATTTGGTTTGATTTTTAAGTAAAATTTTAAAGACTAAATCAAACTGAAATATGAGGTCAAACCAGAGATTTGCGGTTTGTACTTTAGGCCCAATATGTGTGCGGGGTATTATTCAAATAAATGGATTCTTTATGACATCTTTAAGATCAATTATTTCTAAGTTAACTCAAGTTTTCTCTATTTAACCTAAAAAATTATATTACCCTCTCATCTTTAGGAACTTATAACAAATTATACTTGTAAATATAAACAAATTCACTTTCATATTATGCCTTTTTATACTTGTTATACTTGTAAATGTAAACAAATTCACTTTCATATTATGCCTTTTTATACTTGCTCGGTTTATTAGGTTTGATTTGGTTTATGAAGGATGAAAACTGAACCAAATAAAATGATTTAACTTGATTTGGTTTCAACTTAAAACCAAAGTTTTTATAAATATAAATTGACTATAGCTTTTTTGTTTGAACAGTAAACATCCCTACTTAGAAAGAGTACGGATCTTCTCAATGTAATACTGGATGGAATTCTAGCAATGCAATGAAGGGGGATGGACACCCAATTTCAAAATTCCCTTTCCCTCCTCCTTTCCCACCGTGGGTGCCCCTCCCCTTTTACTGTATTGTTTGGAGTTCCATCCAACAGTGCACTGAAGATATTCGTATTTACTTAGAAGTCTCACTACCTACAGAAAATACTCGGACATAAGTTGTCTTCCTGGTGACAAATCTTTCTTACTACTCAACTGTTGAAGGTGATTTTTAACCTGAGGACTCCCCTCCTAAAGAGAACGAATCTCTAGCAAGCAAACTATGAACGTTATGTAACCGATGAAACATGCAAAATTCCAGAAAAGGAGATTGGGGTTTTACATGGGCAAGACATCCTGCAGATAATTACATGCCCATAACCCATTAGACTGCCCACCATTGCTGCTGTATCTATGCCAATGAGATTATCTCTAAGAGATTCGATTCAGTGGGCTCGACCGCATCATGAGATCAAGTTTCTCACTGTGGCACTCGACCGTATGATGCGATCGAACTCACTGGATCACTTTTCTACGTCAATTGCTGTCTTGTTCAACTACTCAAAAGTCAAAACGTTGTGCCTTCCATATAATTAGATTCTTGGTTGCTCAACTCTGTTTACATATTTCCCGGGGACAACAAAATGCTGATATATATGGAGGACAAAAGGAAAAAGAAGAAGAGCAGGAAGAGCTAGAAGGGGAAAACAAAAGGCAGGACTCATCGCTGTGGTCATCTCCAGCTCTCCATGGCCTTGGCAGTCTTCCCCAGCTCTCTCCTGACTAGGTTGCGCTGCTGCAGGGGGGGACGGCCTTCGCCAGGAAGCTGGGGATGGCGTCCCCGGCCATGATGACCACGATCCTCGGCTCCATGTCCAGTGGGCTCGGCGCCAGCTTCTGATCACCGGCCCTGGAGCAGCCGGTGGACGAGGACTTACGGTTGGAGCATGCGAGTATGATCAGCGCGACGGCGATGAGGCTCATCATGATGACCAGCCCTCCGAAGAGGTATGGCAGTGGAGAGTCCCAGCGCCAGAAGCTCGCCGCTGCGCCACTCATTGCGGCGGCGGAGGGGCTCCCGAATCCCGGCCTCATCCTCTCTCACTCTCTCTCTCTCTCTCTCTAATGAAAGCCTATTTCTCTCTCTACTCTCTCTACTGTTACTGATCTGTTCTGCTCTCTCTTGTGTGTGGTGTTCGGACGAACATGGTGAGGGGTGTTATATAGGCGTCCGCGGCCGCTGGGACGCGGAGGGCCGGTGGCCCGTGCCGGAGGTATCGTTTCTACTGCCCCTCGGATTAAGTTACGTTAAGTTGATCCCTCATTTCGGTGGAGAATGACGCAAAGGTCTTTTAAAAAAATATATATATATTGGAGTAGGAGGTGTAAAAGGAAGGAATAATCCAAGAAGTGACGACGTTATTTGTGGCTTTCCAACCACCAATCTTACTTCCCTCTTTGTTCTTGGGAAGTTTACGTTATAAAATTAATTGGGTTGCATCCTAAGGATTCTCCATTTTAGCTCATTTGAGAGTACAAATTAAGTGAAAGAATTTTGAAACATTTATTGACACTTTCATTATTTTAAAAGTTTTAAATTGTGAGGGGACTGAGAGGAGTGGGGCATTGCATATCTATGTGGGGAATATAGTAGTGTAAAAGATATAAATGTGTCAGTTAATTAGGATCAAAATTTTATGAGCGCCAAGGGTATTTTTTTAAGATTATGAGACATAATTTATCTATGTTTTAATCTTGGTTATCACTATATATAGGTTTCTAAAAAAACTAAGGATATTTTTGGTAGATGAGAACTACTAGCTCAAGCAAATTGGTATTAAGTATTATTTAGACTTGTTGAGTAAATCTTCTGACGTGAAGGACACAAGCTTATTTTTGGAGAAATGAAGGAAAGACACAAGCTTATAAATTTTTTCTCTTTTTCTTTGTTTGATCTTTATATATTTTCGCCCGAGTGTCACATGGTTGATACAACTCGCAAAATTTGTTGATTCTACTTGTGCACACTCAAATCTCATTTTCCCCATACATGTCTTAAATTGCAAAGTGGGTAATGGGTGCTCCAATATTCCCCACCTTTCCACTCTCGAAATTTAATTCCTTCATAGGTTAGATTTTGGCCACAAGTAGAAAAAAGTGAAATAGTCATCCACTCCATTCCCCCCTTTATATACCTATAAGTAATTATCTAGAATGCATCTTTTTCACCATAACTTAAATTAAGATGCTCTAAGGAAAAGATGTTTACCAAAACTTTACTCTAAAATCTCTTTATATAAAGAATGTTGTACCCTCATTTGCCTTTCATAAGCCATATACTATAGTTTTATGGGCTTGGTTCACAAGTTATGAATATAAATATGCTGTGATATACTATATCAAACTCGACCATCCAGACAACACATGATATGATCTTTAATCTCTCTCTCTCTCTCTCTGTGAGTATACATATAATATGATCTCTAATCTCTTTCTACACAAGCTTAACAGAATAAAGACATTAGACTTGACATTAGACTCATACTTCATAAAGATTGCATAGGATTTAGTAAATTTTATAGTTAACTATGCATAAAGAGGCAGGTAGGGATGTAAAGGAGTCTAGGCAAACTGAGCTGAGCTTTACTTTGTACAAGTTGGTACATTTATTGTTGAGCCGAACTTTTATTGGCCTCAAATTGATTGCAGATTAGACGAGCCAGACTTTATTCTAGCTCCTTAAATACTAAATATATAATCCTATTTCATGTAGCAATTAGCAACTTGGTTGGACTAATAAATGAATTGAAAAAAAATGGAAAAAGGGTATGTGTCCCATTATTTATTGATTGAACTATTAAAGAACAATAAGTAACTTCGCTGTTAAATGAATATGACCACATATTATCAAAGACAAACGTGTAGAACATAACTATGTTCAAACTCATCTCATTTATTAAGGAAGCACAAAACTTTGTTCAAACGTCTAGAATCTATCTTAAATATCTTCCTTACTCTTTCTCATAAGGAAGCTTCAGTTTTTTTTCTTCTCTGTTTGTTTGAAAATATATACCTAGGGATTTTCATGGTTTGATTTGATTTGATTTGAGGATAAAACTTTAGAAATCAAAACTAAATCGAAGTAGAGAGTCAAACAGAATCAAACCAAACCGTAATAATTTAGAACCAAACCGAAATAATTCGGTTTGGTTTGGTTTGTGGTTTGAGTCTTATGATGGGCCATTAGCTTAAATAATATATTTCAACATTATTTTCTAAAAATAGTTATTGATGAAAATTGTTTGGAGATTTAAGTCTCGAAATGTACTATTATAGTTAAACATCTTATTTTATTAAGGACTTAATACTTTTTTTTGTACAAGATGACGATCTAAAAGATATTATCTAAAAATAATTTAAAACTTATTATCTTATAATTTACATAAACTCACACTTAATCTATAGATTTAATACTCATATTATACTCTTTTAACGTAATTCGATTTATTCGTGTTGGTTTAATTTATGAACAAGATAAATCAAATCAAACCAAATTTCTTAATTCGATTTGATTTCAACTCAAATCGAACTTTTCATATAGTTTCTCAACTAGGGAATTCATGTGCAAAATTTAAACTTATAATGACCATAGGAACAGTAAAATGTCACCATGGATTGATTCGCTCCAAAGAAGCTATCCAACTACTCTTATAGATAATTGTAGTGCATCACCTCATCTGCATGAAGATATATGCTTCATACGGATGATTGCCTTCCACAACAAAAGGACAGGTGTAAGTGAATTATCCCCATAAAAGTACGAGAGTGTGTACTCTAGGCTTTACTGATCTCTGGCCCTTTAGAATAGTCCTAGGTGACCAACACTATGCAGTGAACATAACATCACATCCACTTGTGCTTATCCATGAGAACAGTGTTAATTTGAAGCACCCTCTGACGTTTTAAGGGCAGCTTTTAAAAATATTCTTACTAAGAACTGTATTGCCCCTTTACACTTAAGTGTTCAAATATGTCTCTCGGATTGTCACTTATTCTGTATAAATATTTGAGTAGTGTATACATGAACCGGGGAAGAAATTAGCTGATCAAGCTAAATATATGGTAGTCAAAGGTTTCAAATTAGCATTGTGATCATCTACACCACATTTTCTAGACCATTGGTGCTCCACTTCATTTTATTGGTTCAGTTATTGTGGTGGGAGAAAAGTGAAGCCTAAAAGAGAGAAAAAATTCTATTTTTCAAAGATTTTAGACCAATCAGAATGACTGAAGTAAAAGTGATGTAAAAAAAAATGGAGTAGACGATCTCAATTCTTTAAATTAATACCTATGTTGGTGGCCGAGTGTATCCCTTCCGTTTAAATAGCTGAGTAAGATTTCATGCAATTAGGTGAGCTAATCACATGATCAGCTGTTCTCTATTGACAAAATCATAGGGCTTGAGCTGAATTCCACCTAATGAAAAGAATCCTTGTGTAATTTCAAAATATGATAGTCTCGAAGGTGAACCACTCACATAATTGGTATGTATACAATTATATTGAACAGAATCATGTGTTTGGGAACCCACCACTTGCCTTTCAATTGGGAGGTCTTAGGTTCGATCTTCGTTGGAGCCTAAAACTCCCCAGCCTTGCCGTCCATAGTGTTGTTGAGATCTTTATCCCTTGGTATGTGGGATTACTTCTTCGGATAATCAGGCAGATTTGAAATTCTCGCCTAATTAGGTGGACTTCACGACCGGCGCAGAACTATCTCCAACTCTAGAGAATATCTCGGGTTCGATCCTTAGTTGCTTGTAAATTCCTGTACATATCTAGCCATTGTGCCACTGATCAAAAAAAAAAAAAAAAGAATCATGTGTTTGGAATTAAATTCCTAATTGAAGATGTATCTAAGCATCTAAGCCTCTGCCAAACCCTATCTATAGCTGCCCATCTGGGGCACAATTCTGGGGGGCATCTGATGCCCCAGTTCAGACATCGTTTCATCACCCACACCCTGTAAACTCACAACACTACGGGCATCAGCGTGGCACTGTTTGCTTCTATCTCTTCATGTTGTCTCTTCATGTGCCAACAGAGAAAGGAGGGGAAAGAGAGTTATGTTAAGTGCTGCCATTATGAGGCACTTATGCAAGGGAAGCCTTTGCCCATCCCCCTCAAATGATTAGCCCCTTGAGCAGAAGAAGTTTGAGTGGGGGCATCCGATGCTCTATGCACCACACATTTCCCTAGAATCAAATCCAAACTTGCATTCTTTTTCGTAGGTAACCTAACATTGTTTCATGCCCCTTCTAGTTGTTTCTTAAAAAATTTGTTCTTGCTTACATTTCTTTAAGTTATGTTGCCAAGTCTCAATGGGTAAAGAAGCAAGGTGGAGCCAGCCCTTGTGTTGATGTAGCTAGGCTTTTGGGTGGATGGACCTAGGTTTGTTATCCAGGTATGTATCCCATAAACAAGGATTTGGGTTGGTTGGGTGCCTGATGAAAGCAAACTTTTAATTTAGTTCTCCTTGAGCCACATGCAATCTACTTTTGATGCAAGCATTTGGATTACTTGGTGTTTTATATGAAGGTTGAGATGTGGAAGAATCCAAGAAAGAGATATGTGCTTTTGAGGGGTGGTTGGGTTTTCCTTCCATTAGGCAAATAAACAAAGAGCATGAGAATGTCCCTTTTGCATAAAACAAAAGCACCCCCCACCCCAAACCCTAACACAGACTTTACGAAGATCTCATGTTATCTTCAACTCATCCCCACCACTTCTCCTATCAGCAAGGCCAACACTGTATATGAAGCTTTTCTATTAACAATTTGAACAATGTAATGGGCAATCATACGAAACAAACGTAGCTCCAATGGTTAGCCCCACTTAGGTGTAAGCTTTTCTCATGTTGTTGTAGCTCGGCAAGGCATCCAAGCTTTCTGGGAGTAAATGTGGAACTTGGGTGGGCTACATGGGCCAGAGGAGAATTTCAGCTGGCCCAAATTCATAAACTGAGACCAAAGTCCAGAATCAGCCCAATTTAACTCGACGTGTATGTTTAATAAGAAAAATATTTGTTGCCAAGTAATGCTTGCCGCAATGTTATGTTTTTATTTTTCTTTCTGAAAATCCAGGGGAAGGGACAATCCTATACTGTCCGATCTTTGATCAGACGGCTATAAAATTTTTAATTAAAAAAAATTAAAATTTTAAACCACTTGATCAAACATCAGATAGTACGAATGATTTCCTTAAAGTTGACTCCTACCCCTGAACTTTGAGAAAAAAATTACTATAGCAGCATCCGATCGAAGCTGATCGGACGGTTGCTATAATGTGTGGATTGCAACAAGTATTACTGTTTGTTGCCTCCTTGATGGGGGGCGGGATTTGAAATGAATTGCATACCCCGTTGTGTTGTTGTCCAATCCACCCCAATTTTGACAACTATATCATGTCATCTTTGATAGAATGGTTCAAGAAAAAATGGTACTCATTGCATCCGGTATGGTATGATAAGTATTTCTCAACTAAAGAGGGATGAACTAGGTTGGGTCGAGCTGATTGCTGAGTCTGCTTTGCCTATATAATGTTTGTTGTCATCATATAACCCAATACTCCTAAGATATCTGTATATTATTATGTATGCCTCTCCCCTTCGTACTGTTCAACGTAACTCAAATTGTGGTTTTATGTTGATGAAAAGTAGAAGCATTTTCTTGTAACATATGCAATAGCATGGAAGTATGTTGCTGCTCATATCACTTGTTGTCAGGATCCACACTAGAACCCCCACCTATAGTTATGTTGGTTTGGAGAATCTATACAAGTAAAGGAAATAACCATACTTAATAATAGCAATTATTGTCTAGGATTTCACTCACAACACCATTGATGTCACAGTAATATACATAGTTGATACAGAGTACATGTCCCAAAAAGAGAGACTATCAATTTCATCAAAAATGAAAAGTATAATTATGAAACTAACAGTAGTCTCTCACTGACCAAATTCTCCCACAACTCTAACTGCCACTACCACCACTACTAACACCTCATGACCCTACCACCCACATGAAATAAAACAAACAAAAAAATGGACGGCAGTAAGTCACATGGCTCATATAGGATCCTCCCTGAGCGTGGCTATTATCTACGAATCAAAATGCATGATTAGAAACGATACATATGAATCACATATGAAATAAACTATGAACTGCATAAGCATAGACATGATACTAATTTTAAAAAATGAATCTGCAACCGTCATAAAACATAATATGATTAAGACACTTAACAAGAATCATATTTCTCAACAATAATTAGACTAAAAGCGACAGGGTCACCAACATCACTAGCATAGTCGTATGCCTGGGAAGAGTGAAACTCAATCAAGTACATGCATGTCAATCATACAGGATGCTAGCTCTACAATAGGTGAGGTAGATTAGTAGGACTAGTCCACTTCGACTGCTTATGAAACCGTAAAGTCCAGAGATCGACGACGTGTGCACACAAGCGAGTATCTCTCACTCTCTTAATCAGGTAAGCTGAGACTAGACTCATATATCCTAATTATAAGAATGTCCAAGGTCCTAACATACCTCTCGATTTTGTGGTTGGGCTAACTCCCTGACTCTCACCCTAACAAGGGTCCCAATCATAATAAAGTGAAAATAACAACTATAGTGAGTTGTCACTCTTGAGAGGTAACGTTCTTCCCAAATTAATAAACAGTCATACAGTTGTGTAGACATATACTTTTACAGTTATATAGTTATGACAGTCTCACAGTCATATAATCTTGTAGATAGGACAGTTGTATAGTTATACGGTCAAAAAGTAGTAGCAGTTGTATGGTCATGCAATCATGCAATTACATAATCATATCATCATACAGCCATCACACAACCTACAATCATAACAGTTATACACTGAGTCAGTTAGCAATTATATATTAAATAGTTGTGTATCATGTAGGCACAATCCTTATGAAAACTACATACATGTTATATAACAGATGTACATCATTGCATGCTTACTGAGTAAGAAATACCTATAAATACCATACCTCCTCTAGTTTCATATTGATAACTATAACATGTACTTATAGTATAATACTGCATATATCTGTACACATCAATCCCCAACTAAATTAATCAATTAAATGTTAGACACATATGACATAGACCGCTCAACTGTAAACTATAAAACAGAAATAAAATCATTCCAGACACTTTCATTTTTCCACAGTGCGCAGCCCAATAAAGTTCAAGAAATGCACCCCAAGATATCCATGGCCCACTTCAAGCCTTAAATATAGGATATAATATTACTTGAAAATATGGACTCAAGTGATATGTAAACATGTCCACAAATAATATGTAAACTTGCCCACAATTGGTACACAAACTTGTTCACAAAAGCTATCCAATAGAGGGTATAAGATCATTTATAAAGTAGCCTCAAAGGATATAAAAATTGTCCATAAACGACATGAAAACCTGCCAATAATTGACCCTTAACAGTACATGAGTCAACCCAACCATAAAATTTGCTCATTCAATATCTAAACCCATCGTTTTATTGTGAACACTTAGTAAAAAGGATGGTTCCGTTGCAAGGATACAATCTCTATAATAATTTCATCTTTAGTTGTTGCCCTAGATAGAAACCTACTAAAGACATTCCGTCGAAATGCAATTTGCCCCTTTCTTTGCCTAAACAAAATGTCAAACAGTAGCTCCTCTTGTTGGAGACTACAATTCCACTCCTTACAAATCAACACATAAAATTTAACCTCGAAAGAAATGTTGGACATCACCTCTACTGTTAATAGACGATGATTCTCATCTTAACATGGGTAAAAAAGACACCTACAAAACAATAAAGCAAAGCCACATAGAGAAGGACTAGGTTCAAGTCTCTTACCTTCTTATGACAACTCAAAAAGTCCCTTAAAGCCACTAGCTTTTAGGTAAAAAGATACCTTCAATAGTAGAAACCTTGTAGCAGGCCACTGTAGTGGCAGGTCCTCCTCTCTTTCTCCACTGTAGTAGGTGCCCCTCTATCTCTCTCTCTCTCTTTGTTTGTTTGTAACGAACAACCCATGTGGGGCTTTATTTAATCTCCCCCTCCTCTAAAGAGGAGGTGGGAGGTTTCTATGCAAGAGTACAACACCGCACCCCTCTATTGGGCCTAGGCTTGCCTACTAATAAGGCCCAATAAGACCTTAAATCCTTCTCTTAATAGCGTATTTACATTAAATCAAGTCCAATAAATATTACAAAATTTCATCAAATTCCACTTTTGTCTATCAACTAGTTTTACACCTTATAAGTTCATAATTGTGTCTATACATTTTCTTTATTAAAGTATATACCCTTAATGCTTTCTATTGAAAAATCAAATGCCTTTCTTTAAGGGGCATTAGTAAAATTTACTAAGAAATGTTTACTCCTTTTCCTTGGGGTTCTTCTAGGAAACTCTAGGGTCTCACACTTGTCCCTTCCATCATGGAGACCCGAGTTTGACTCTTTCTTTTCGTGTGTCCAAAAGAGAATAAAAAGTCTTTAACCCCTCAAACCATGAGACTTAGAATTATCGTCCATTACTTTGGTGGAAGGCTTGCCCTTGTGGCAGGGTCCTTGTCTATGACCAAAATATCTCCCTTGATAGGGAAAGTGAATAGGGGTGACAACATGACTTGATCTCCTTGCCCAAGGAGTTATCCTTGCATCATTTGATTTCATGTGAAATCGAATCCATGAAAGACGTTTTTAAAAAAGTATGGCATAATGATTTATTTGATAGTCCGAAAAATTCTAGCCAATAAAAAACTTAATTTTTTGACCCTCCCTTTTCTCGATTTGGCATGCATAGCATGGGACCGATGCTCTTTCTAAAAATAAATAAAAATGTTTTCATAGATACCAAATGACAAATCGTGTTTTCATTTTCCTTGTAAATTTGTTTTCTTTAATTTTTTTTTTATTTGAATATGTCTTATGGAAAACCAAATGTGCACCCTAATGGTCCATTTGGTTTCATACATATGCCACATGAAAGACTTTATTTGAAAAGTACAGTACAATGACTTATTTGGTAATTTAAAAAATCCTAGATAATGAAAATCTTAATTTGATCATCAGCTTTTCCTGATTTTGGCATCCATGGGATGAGATCGAATGTTTAATTCTTTTATGAAAGGTGAAAACGATAGTTTTCTTTTTTCCTTTTTAATCAAGATGGCTTACAGGGAAGTGGTTCTACATAAAATATATTTGAAGGGAGAAAAAAAAATCTAAGGAAACAATTTATTAGGAAAATGAAAACAAAATTTGTCATGTGAAACCTATGAAAATATTTTCAACTACTTTGGAAAAAGACAATCACTTCCTCAGTCTAACAAAAAAGGTAATTATTATATATATATATATATCATAAAAAATTAAACAATCATTTTCCCAGTCTAACAAAAAAGGGACATTATTACATTCTTTTGGGATATATATAATGACATAACGTCATTACTTATGACATTTAAGTAACCATATCTTTACTTTTTATTGAATAATCTAGAGTATGTAAAACTTATATTGCATTGAACATCTTTGTATATCCAAATTAAAAAAGTAGGCCACAGATAAACAAATGTTTTCCTATGTCTTTTAATTCAGTATGAAAGGAATTTCCTATGCGCTTCAGTTCAGTTTGAAAGGAATTTCATTCAAAAAAATTGCATACATCAAACATTTGTAAACATCGGTCACCAACTGACTGTGCCGCCAACAGAGGAAGAAACTTGGTGATGATGACCACGACTTATCTGTGCCAAGAAACCTCACCTAAATCCAATTACCTGTTAGTATCGAAATATATGGGAGCTAGCTGGAGGTCAAAGATTTAATTAGGTATAAATTTAGAAAATTTACTTTTTAGTCTCTATAATCTTCTAATATTTTTTATAAATCTTTATATTCTTTATTGATCCTTATGATTATTTAAAATGTTCTTAAAAGGCCCCTTGACCCCCTAAAAAGTCCTTTTGGAGCGACTTTTTAAGAATGATTCAAAGGTTGTAGGAGGTTTTATTCTTTATTAATTCTTACAATTATTTAAAACATCTCTAAAAGGTCCCTTGAGCCTTCCTTAGAAGTCCTTTTGTAGCGATTTCTTAAGAATGATTCAAAGATTGCAGGAAGTTTAAAGGAAATATGAAGATTGTAGGAATTTATATAGAATATGAGGCCCACTTTGATAGTAGAATGAGTTATTCGGAATTACCTATACTAGATTGCTCAAACCAGAATAAGAGGCGTTTCACTTTGATAGTGGTATCAGACCCACCGGCGCAATAGGCAGAATAAGTAATTCTTGGGTTTTGGGTGAAATTACTTATTCTACTTGTTCAAGGAATAAGCAATTCTGACGTAACTAATTCCACACATCAAAGTAGAATAAACCTTATTCGCAAAATAAAGAATCTTATTCTTTCCTTATTCTGCTATCAAAGTGGGGAGAAGATTATATGGACTAAAAAATAAAAATCTCATAAATTTATAGCTATAAATGTGTTACCTATCTTGGAAGTATAAGATCGCATCTAGTGTATGAGAAAGTATGGGAGCAAGTTGTGACATGCCTCTTGTGCAACGCGCAAGGGCTCTCTGGATGATGAAGGCAACCTAACTTGTTGGGGCTTGATGGCCAAATTGTCCATGTTGGGCACATTGCCAGGCCACAGGCCCAAACGAATTGGATGGGCTGTTATCGGTCAAGTGTTGGCTAATGTGGGCCGTGTGGCTTGTGGACTTGCCATGTACCCCAAAATGCTTAATTTGGTCAGCCAGTTGTTGAATTAGGTCGGATATTGCCTAGTCCACATATCCAAGTTGTAGGAAAAAAGGTAGGCTGAAGAAAAAAAAAATGCAAATCAACAGGGTTCAGAAAAACTTGTGAATATATTATATGAGAATCAACAACTTTTAAATATATAAAAGTAGTCTTTGAGTACTAGTAGAGAAACATATAGTTTATAACTTAAAAATAAATTAAAAACAAGAAACGTCACATCTTATATTTATTATATTTTAATGGTTTTAAAAATATATTTTTTATCTCTGGAAATATATAGTAAGATGAAGAAGTGGTGATCAAAGCACGATGTTTCCAAAAGAAATTGGATCATGACGTCAATCATGGCTGTAGTTTTCCAAGTTCTAAAGTGACTTTGCTTGGTGTTGCTCATCGGTTATGACACTTCACAAGATGCTTGTCATAGAAGTTTGAAATTTAGGCATATACCAAAATGGAAACAAATGTAAAACAAATGGGTTGCTACCAACATTCGAAGGGCACATTTTTGCTAAAAACACAATCTTCTTTCCTCAAGAATGGGACTAGAAACATCCATTAATGATCTTAGGATCTTCAAGATTCTCATGTGGTGGAAACAACTGTTCAAAGCAGAAACTTCTGCATTAGAATGAGATATTTCTCTTGCATTCATAATGAACCAGTAAAAGCATCTGCAGCATGCCATTTTTTAATGGCTTCGCAAAGAGACTTCTAGCTATGATCTCTATATCTTAAAAAAAATCATATTACATTGTCATTTTCTCATAAGCTTTGCCTTTTTGTAATTGTTAGTGCATCTTGCTTTTATTTACACCCTGGTGTCTAAAAGAGGGCCAATTATTAAGAATTACAAAGTCATAGTCTGACCTTTCCCTGTGGTGGCAGATTGATGATTCTCGAAAGTTGTAAACTAGGTAAGACTCTGCAAGGTTCTTGCTCAAGAGGCCTTGGGAATCAATAGCTATTCTTAATGTGATTCAAAAAGATAGAGTTCTTGGTATGGTGATTCCCTTAGATTAGCATCCATTAAAATGGCAATCTAACTATTTCATTTGTGCTTTTGGAATATGCAGAGCCCACTTTGGATAAAAATGGGAAGTTTAGTGGAACTAGGACGGTGAGCACATTGTTTGGTTTGGTCTAAATGACTATGATCATATATTCTCACTTGTCTTTAAGAGTACACGTTGGTTTTTATTTGAAGTGATGTGATGCGGGACACTAACTGAAATAGATCCGTCGACTAAACCACAACCGAGATCAACAATCAACACCACAGTGGACTGCAAGACGCACAATGATCAGAATTTTCTACGGGGGTAAGCACGTAAATAAATAAGAAAGCAAGTTAAATGAGCCATTCTCTCGTAGCGAATCACACGTGGATCAATGGTAGTGAGGACTACCGCTAGATTAGGACATTCAAAATGACATCAACGAACTCACAATTTGAGCTACTGGACAGGTTGCTCACTCGCAGACGTAACGCACAACACCAGCAATGACTAATTCTCAATCGAGCTAGGTAACCTACAATATACGAATATGATTTCCACCATACAGTAAACGAACAAGCTTGGGGGAATGTGCAATATCTGATGCTAACGTGTCCACTGAATAGTGGGGCAGGAGAACCGAAGGCGCTGGAAGCTCGCACACTGTAGAAGGTCGTCACTTTGTCTCTGCACTGTTGGGTCTTGCCAGACTCGCAGGGTCCTGTTGACTGGCTGGAGCACACCGAAAGCCCATAACAGGGTTCAGTTCGGCCCGCACGATGATGGAAGCAGCAGCGCATTAATGGGCGGCGACAGGACGGGCGGGAATGCCCCATTACAGGGCTCGATCGATGATGTGAGGGTGGGCGAACTGCCGACATCCGCCGCGTGGCACTGCTAGGGTGGCGGATGGGACCCCCATAGGAGCCGTGGCTGGTTCAGGCACCTCGTGTTCGGGAGCGAACGACGAAGAGGACGGGGTTGGGCAGAGGTTAGGGCGCCGCATGGATACGGCTTGGCGAGAAGGCTAGCAAGGCAGGCAGCGCGATCGAAGATGGATGGCGACGGCGAAACACCACAGCTCGCCGCGTGGCCAGGCCACTCGGCAAACCTGGCTCGAGCGACGATGGCGCTCACTGGCGAAGGCGTCGAATGCGATGCATGGGCGTGGTTGTTGGCCCGTGTTGGGCGAAACCCAGGCGCAGTGGGCGCGAGCGACGATGATGTCGCAGTGCGAACGCCGGAAGTCCGCCGCGTGGCGGCGATGATGACGGCGAGTGATTGCAGGCTGGCCCGGTGGAGTCCGCGGATGGCACCTTCGAACAGAAAAGAGAGAGAGAGAGAGAGGGAGGGGAATAGGAAATAGCAAGGAAAGGTGCAGAGACCGAGGGAGGACGAAGACGACAGGGGAAGATGACAAGATGAACAGGGGAAGAAGAAGGGAGGAGGAAGAAGAAGCCAAGCACGAACCAGAGGCTTCCCAACCCTATCTCACACAAGCCGTTCACGGGCTCCACACACAAGCATGCAACAGAGGCGGCCAAAGCACTTTTTCCATTTTCTCATCGTCACCTTTTTTTTTTTGGGGTATACAAGTATATATATAGAGTTCCAATTAGGCAACCTTAGGTCTATTAAAGTAAAAAACATCACTAGGTCTTAAAAAAAGAAAAGTGCTGAAGAAAAATACATAAAAATAAAAAAATCATCGTCGGCCCACTAATGGACTCGAAAGCTTAAAAATAAAAGAAAATATATCATTGGGGTCTGACAAAAGTCCAATATCACAAAGAAAAATATAACAAATATATCAATATGTATCTTCTAGCCACAATGCTGCTCGACCTGCTACGGATGTCCTGCGGCGGCGATACATATTGGTCGGGTCGAAATGGAAACGCGCATGGGCAATACATATGGGAGAAACTCAACTCTGTCGGGTAAAGATCTCAGCCACTCTGATAGCGTTCCAAGATATCCGGGTCAATCTGCTAGAACTCCTCATGCGTGATCCATATGTTCTCAATCGACGGCCTCCCTCTCTAGTGAACTAGGTAATGTTGATAGGACCCATCCCTATAAGTAACAACCTGTCCGTCCAGTATTATGATCAATCTGATCATGTCGTGCTGGAACAATGGCCGGAAGTAGACTCTCATGGGTGGGGTCACTCTCAAGGAAAGAAGAAGGCTCAAATGGGTCACTGGGAATCACTGTCAGGTCCCGGTAGGCTACCAAATCTGAAACGCTGAATGTAGTACTGATGTCATAGTCCGGAGGTAAGTCCACAACATACGCATTCGGTATAATTCACTTCAACACTTTGAATGGACCAGTTCCTCAAGTTTGCATCTTCTTCACAGTTCCAAAAGGAAACCATTCACGTCTGATCATGATCATCATGTAGTCGCTCTCCTGGAACTCCTATTGTCACCGATGTGCATCAGCCATCCTCTTGTAGTGTTCATTGTTGGTCTCAATGTGATGATGGATACTATCATGAAGACCTCTAATAAGCTCAGCTAGCGACTGTAGAGACTCAGAAATGTGTGCATGAATGAGCAAAAGAATAAGACCTATGGGTCCTATAGGTCTATAGCCTGTGACTATCTCAAATGGACTCATTCCTGTACACCTATTGACAACTATTATATGTAAAATCAGCATGCTTTAAGACTTGATCTCAACTACGTGTATGCTCACCAACTAGACAACGCAGCAACTCATCCAGACTTTTATTAACAACCTCAATTTGCCCATCAGTCTCAGAGTGGTAAGCATTAGAGAACTTGAGCTTGGTGCCCAAGAGATGCCAAAGGATCTTCTAAAATAACTGACAAATCACACATCCCTGTTAGAGATAATGGTCTTCGGCAACCCATACAAATGAACAACTCTCTCATAAAAGAGACGGGCTATCCGAGACGCATCAGAAGTCTTAGAATAGGGGATAAAATGTGCCATTTTAGAGAATCGATCAACGACTACTAAGATAGAATCGTGCCGACGGATGGTTCATGACAGACCAAGACAAAATCCATGCTAACATCTTGCCACGGACGGTCGAGCATGGGAAGAGGAGTGTACAAGTCAGTATTCTACTTCTTCTGCTTTGTAGTAGCGCAAGTGCGACACTAAGCAACAATTTGTGCCACATCACGCTTCAAGCTTGGCCAGAAGAAGCGGTGCTCAATAAACTCAATGGTCTTGTTCCAACCGAGGTGACCAGCTAGACCACTTGCATGCACCTCCCAAATAATAAAATCATGGACTGAAGTTTGCGAAATGCACAATCGATCACTACGAAAAAGATAACCCTTCTGCAAGATATAATCACTGAACTCTCACAAGGGCCCGACAAGAAGAGCGGCATGGATCGCACCAAACTCTGGGCAAACTGAATACTCCTCACGAAGTCTCTCAAATCCAGTGACCTCTACACTGACAACTGATAAGAGAGAATACCGGCGACTCATCGCATCGGCTACGCAGTTCTCCACCTACCTTATGTCTCAAGACGAAGATGTAGGCTTGAAGAAATTCCAGCCATCGGCTATGCTTCGGGTTAAGTTTCTTCTGGGTATGGAGGAACGTGAGGGCCTTGTGGTCCGAATACAGGACGAACTCCTGCGGTAGCAGATAATGTCTTCAATACCTCAACACTTAAACTAGCGCATAAAACTCCTTGTCATAAGTAGAGTACTTCAGCTTAGCATCATTTAATTTCTCGCTGAAGTATGCAACGAGGTGGCCCTCCTGACTCAAAATCCCACCTATGTCGACACCAGAATCATCACAGGAGACCTCAAACACCTTCGAAAAATTCGGTAGACGAAGAATAGGTGCCTGGATCATGCGCTCTTTGATGTCACGAGAAGCTGAAGCAGTGGCCTTCGTCCAATGAAAGGCTCCCTTCCGAATGCAATCAGTGCTTGGAGCCGTAACAAAGCTGAACCCGCAGATAAATCAACGGTAGAATGTCACCAAGCGGTGAAATCCACACATCATGGATATGAGCCCACAATATGATTATTCAAATAATATCGACAAAGAAATATTATTCTTTAGAATTCTTACCATGAGGTCCTAAAGAATAGTTTCCTTTATGTCAAAAGTAAGCTTGGCGAGGCTTTGTTGATAGATAGGGACGTGCATCCTGCACAACTCCACAATAGGTTGTGAAGCTCTACCTATTCTTGCCGACGGCAGTATCCTTTACCAGCTCCACTAGTAGGTCGTCCAATCTATACAATAACTGTATGTGGGACACCCGTGTGGAATCTCACCCGCATCTATGACCTTAATCAAAATAGAAAAAGAAAGTTAGTATTGCACATAAAAAACACAATATATATTAAAAATAAAATTAAGAATATCATACCTATCGTGGATGATCCCGTCCCCGGTGTTTGAGTAGTAGTGCCCTGAGAAGCACGGGATGTGAGGTAGAGAGAGGAACGTCCTAAGACGCATCGGCCACTGAGGTAGATAAAGGAGCAACCCATGAAGCTCCGGCCGATAAGGTAATCGGTGGGACCACAACAGGGTCAAACATAAAGGGTCGCGATCCCTCAGAACTCAATCCTATGGTAGACCGCTGAGAGGCAGCCGAAGTGTAACGACCCGCCACCCTACAATCGGGGATCCGATTACTAAATGGGTACCGAATCATTAATTTGGAGTCAAACCAGGATCTAGATAAGTCTGAAAAATAAATAATAAACTAAGTTAAACATTCACATCGCATTGAATTGAAAAGGAAGTACAAGAATTAAAAGTTATTATAATGTGACTCGACACAACAAATAATTACATACTCCAACTGAAAAGAAATAATTAAGCGTACAGGCCAGAAAATAAAATAACAACTATGTCGGGACATACCCCAGAACAACGGCTGCTGGCGCGTAACCCAAAGCAGCACTCTCTTCGCTAAGCCTGCCTGGAACCCTCACCTGAAAACCGCAGGGGTGAGTCTCAATGAAAAGACTCAGTAGGGATCCTTCGATCCCCACCGCCCACTCACGCACCCACAAGTGCAGCAAAACAGATATAGGTAGAATAAGCAAGTAAAGCTGTAACACAATTCCTAAATTTTAATATAAAACACATGCATTCGAAATGTAACATGCACAACTCTGAAACCATTCTACCAGGGAGCCTACAACCAGCGTCTCGGCAAAACACGCCAACCACACAACCGAATGCGGGAAACACCGACCCGCTGAGACCAAACAGTAACCCCTCGGATAGCACGCTAGTTACTCCGACCCAACTGGCTCTAGGTGGTTTCTGCTTCCCCCAGCACAAGTGACACTCCACAGGTACCACTCTTATACCAGTACTAGCTAACCCCGAGGTACACCAGGTGACCCTCTCTCTAGGCGTCACCCCACCACTCCCACACCGGCGCTGTGTCCCTCCCATACCGACACAGGGTGGCAAGCGCTACAACTGTCACTCTAGGTCCATGGTCGCACGAAACACAACACAGTGCGATCCGACCACGTGAAAATCCTCATCCTCGAGTACGATTTCAAGCATGCAATTAACCAAACTATCTAACAGTGTGAAGATATGTTAATAGCATGAATTAATGTGATTCTGTTTTGAATCACGTCGCCCAAGGCCGACGCCATTCAAGCCTCCTAAACTGGTTCATGTGAAATCTGGCCTCGGAAATGGCCTAAAACGCGTCGTCACATGTAGCCTCCTTTTGAAAGGCGTCGCTGTCCCTCGTCGCCTGATAATGACGGAAGCAGAGACAAGCAACGGGGTGATTTTTACTAAAAACGCATCGCCCACGCAAGTCGCCTTTTGAAAGGCGTCGCTGTCCCTGGACGCTCATCAGTCCAGAGACAGAGTCTGTCATTTGGGCTAAATCGCGTCATGGATGGGAGCCGCCTTTCTAAAAGGCGTCGCTGTCCCTCGACGCCATTTAACCCTTACAGACAAGTTCTTCCTCCGCCATCTGCCGATCCACGGGGTAGGATTTCCTTCCCAAATTGTGCAAAACACAAAAAACGTGAAAGAGGAGGAGAAGAACCTAAATATCCATTAAAACGCCCAATTTCTCATTTCATGCATTTAGTATTTTCACCCCAAGAACACCCCTAAACATGGTCCAAAGCAGGAAAACATAGTTTTTAAACACAATACAACGGGAATCGTCACCCTACCGATTACTTGAACTCCTCCTAGCTCCAAGCCGCCAACCCGTCTCGCCACACGCCGCCGCCGGTACCGCCGTGGACGCCGTTACTCCACCGGGATGTCGGCCGCCATCCGGAGAGAAAAATGCCGCGGAGGAGATGGTGGTGGTAGTGGTGGAAGTTAGGAGGTTGATGAAGTGGAGAGAGAGAGATGGAATGGAGGGAGGAAAGGAAGGAGAGGGGGAAAGGGTCGCCGGCTCGCCAGAGGAAGAGAGGAGAGAGAAGAGGAGGAGAGAATGAGGGAAAAGAGGGAGGGTTCACGGGGTCAATTAGAAGCCAGGTAAAATGCGTCGTGCAAGTCCGACGTCATTTAGATGACAAGACCGGGCCGTACTCTGACAAAGCAGAGTCGTACTCTAAATGGCGTCGTCCATCCAAGACACCATTCAGACGATATGATCGGGGCCGTACTCTCGCGATCCAAGGCCAGCCCACGTGACGCACACGTGGCACAACCTAAAACACGTCTACATTGCTGGACGCCGTTTAAACCACGTCAAGAAAGCTCGACGCGAAACAGAAGCTAAGTCTCAGCCCCACCATGGCTCAAACTACAGGATCCGACCCCGAAGACTGACCCGATAACCGGATCCGAAACCTCAATCCTTACACGAAGTCTGCGGAGGACGACGTAAAGACATTTGGCGAGGACACCTACCACTAGACATCTGTTAAATTTAAACAAGTTAGTTTTCAATATAAACAATATAATTTCATACATAATATTAATGAAAATATAAAAATTACGAAATAGTAATGAAGAAATACTATTGAATAACACACTTACAGTAACTTAAGTCTGCAGTTGATATTTAATATATATGTAGAACAATAGTTGGTATGTCAACTTCTATATATTGCACTGCTTGCCATCCATCAGCATTTATATTTGTATCATTTATTTGCATTACTATAGGGATATCAAAATAGGTTGTTGTGTAGGCTCCTCCTCTTCATCTCCTTCTACTTCGTCTAAAATGTTATAATAATCTCGTCGTAGCAACTTGATTGATATTCTCTGATTTCGTGCATTATTATCATTAATATAAAAGACTTATTCAATCTGACTGACTAGTGCAAACTGCTCGTCAACCTATAGCCTACATTTCGTATTTATATTGATTATACCACGGTCATCGATTTTGAATCTCCTGCTTTGTTATATACATCCCACCATTTGCGTTAAAACAAAGTCACACATTGTTCCCTGTTATACCATAATTCAATGATATCAAGAACTTCGTTATAGTACCCATCATAACCTGACTCAAGTTCAGTTTTAACTATGACGCCGCTTTGACGAGTCTTCCTTCTACTGTCAAGATCCTTTTGTGCAGAGTCTAACTCCATTTGCAATGTAACTAAAATATGAGTCAGCAAATCTTGATAGACTAACGGACAATGCATCAATATATGGAGTACAACGAGAGTCGCCGATCAATTTCAACTACTTAATACTCGCATTGAATTACCGGATGAATGTTGATGGCACCGAGCGTCCAGATGCAATCTCCTCCTTATACTCTGTACGGAAGATATCAGCTTCTTCTAGTTGGTTAAGTATGTACAAGTGTGCAGCATCTCTCTCTTTCTCTGTTAATAATCGGAATATTTTTCTTTTCTTAGTTGGACGATCAACTAGAGTAAAGATAGATAGCTGACCTTCAAGAGTCTCATATGGACTACTATCATAGTTCCGATGAGGTCGGTTGAAGTAGGATTCTAATTTGTGTTTGTACAGTGAAACAAAAGTGATACTCTCATCTAACATGTATCTTTAAATTATTGAACCTTCTAGACGGATTTTGTTTTCCACATAATCTTTAAGTCCCTTCATGTACCATTCAACAGGATTCATCCATCGATACTAAACTGGTCCTTCTAAGTCTTGATTATTGGATTGGATTGCCTGTCATTTCAAATGGACCAGTATCCTTGCCTCGTGTGCTAAGTGCACTATCAAATGAATCATCACATCAAAGAAGGATTGTGGAAGAAGTTGTTCTAACTTGCATAAGGTCAACACAATATCTATCTTCAGTTTCTACAGACTTCACAAAGTCAATACTTTCGAACTTAAAGCTTTGAAATGTTTACTCAATTCAATACTCAGATCTGCCAATATTGAAATAAATACACATTATTCAAGTTAACAATTATTAAACACACCTTTCAATAGGATAGATTCATCGATAGTGTACAGGACCTGCTAGTCTTGCTTCATCAGGTAAATAGACGAGTAAGTGCACCATGACATCAAAGAAACTTGAAAGAAAAGCCATCTCCATCCGGCACAAAATCATTGCAATGTGTTGCCAAAGATAGAAGAAGTCATTAGTTGAATATGTCTTTGAACACAATTGTGAGAAGAAATTGCACAAGTCAATAATTGTTGATTTAACTTTCTTCCGTGTTATTCCACAAATTGCAACTGAAAATAATTGTTGTATAAGCACATGACAATCATGGCTCTTCAAATCCCAAATCTTCTTCCGGTTCTGAGGATGAACATATCTTGAGATATTAGATGCATAACCATCTGAAACTTTTGACATGTTTTAAGACTTTGCAAATTTGTTCTCGCTCGATGTTGCTCAATGTAAAGACGGCAGATGGCAACAACACTCTCTTTGCACCTAATGCATGAGGATGAAGAGATGGCCTTATAGCTAAACTTTTCAAATCTTGACGAGCTTTCAATTCATCTTTACTTTTGCCATCAATATCAAGAAGAGCACCGATAATACGATCACACATTCATTTCAATATGCATTACATCAAGATTATATCGGAGAAGTAATGATTTCTAGTAAGGCAACTCAAATAAAATACTTTTCTTTTTTCATGCCAAACATTTAGATTCTTGAATGTCACTCTCTTCCTCAACATGTTTCTTTGATGCAACCTTCTTCTTATGTTTTCTTCTCAACATCAACCTTATATATATCTACTTCATGAGTTTATTTGAAGCTTTTGAAGGTTTTTCAAAAGTAAATGTGAGGCCATGTAACTGTTCCAAGACATCTAACTAAGATAATGGAGTAGGTTTATCTCTCCACTCTTCTTTTCCATCAAACCGTCGTTTTAATGCTCGAAATTTGTGATCTCCTTTCAACCATCGATCGTGGCTAGTATAAAAATTTTTTTCACTTGCACTCAACCACTATGCACATGTATCTTTGTTGCATATAAGACAAGTGCTCCATCTAGATAGGTAAGCATATGCTGGAAAATCATTTATGGTCTATAATAATGCAACACGCATACAGAACATTTCACCCTTAAATGCACCATATGTAGGAACCCCATGCCATAGAGTCTGCAATTTCTCTATTAGTAGTTGCTAATAAATATCAAAATCATTGTCAGGACCATATGGACCAGGAATAAATAAGAATAAAAAAAGTATTTAGTGCCTTCATACAATGCCATAGAGGTAGGTTGTGTGGCATCAAGAGCACAGGCCAATGCTATGGTTGATGGTCATTGATCCAAAATGATTAAAATCATCACTTGCTCAACCAAAGCAGACATTTCGAACTTATGAACCAAAATTGTCGATCACATCTAAACATTTCCAACATGCTGAATATGCCGGATGCCTCAAGATGCCATCTTCTTGACGCTCTTCTTGATGCCACCTCATATTTGCAGAAAATTTAGAACACATATACAACCTTTGCAATCTTGGAATCAAAGGAAAGTGACGAAGAACCTTCTTTGCAACTTTCTTGTGATCGTCACCATCCTCATCATGTGTAGTCCACCGAGCTTCTCCACATTTAGGACATTGCTCATATAACTCATATTCCTTTTGATATAGTATGCAATCATTAGGACATGCATCAATCTTATGATAACTATACCCCAAGTCACTGATAATATTCTTCATTTCATAAAAAGAATATGGAGATACCTCACCTTCTGGAATGGCCTCCTTTAACAATTTCAAAAGCATGTTGAAAACTTTGTTACTCATTTTACCCATGCATTTAATGTTGAACAGTCGTATTACAAAAGAAAGTTTGTTGAACTTCTTACATCTTGGGTACAATAGTTGTTCAACATCTTGAATAAGAGTGTAAAAATCTTTAGAGATCCCTTGATCCACATCACTACATTCGAATCCTACATCTATGTTATTTTGCATGTCAAACACATCATGTAATATGTTATGCATACCGGCATCCTTAAAAGGATGCTCACATGAAGTCTTCTGTGTTGATGGCATGCTAGAAGTTGAAGCACTTCCGTGAAATTCTCAGAACTTCTTATCTTTGATGACTCCATGAAAATACAAATGTTCCCTAACTATCTGTTTTTCCCATTCACAAGTACATGCACAATGTAGACAAGGACACTTGATAATTGTAAAGTCACCCAAAAATTCACAAGCAAAATCAATGAACTTATCAACACCATCCAAATACTCATTTGAGTGCCTTGGCTAATCCATCCAGCTCCAATCCATATTTGTGAATACAAGATGATTAGTAATGAATCTCACTATAAAAGACAACTAAATGAACATAATTATTTGGAAAAAGATTGTTCCAATTAAAAATAACACTAAACACAATCTTGGAGACTTGAGAAAGGAAGATTAAGAAAAGAGGTTAGAGGAAAGCAAATAACTAGATCACCATATATGGCTTGAAAGAGAGTCAGGGGGGGTCCTCATTTCTACTGGTCAACCTTATAAAATGAGACCATGAAATTAGGTTATTCAAACACCACTCACAAGAGTCACATAACTTCTTGGTATAGTTAGAAGGAAGAAAGCAAACTGGATTTTTTTACTACGTTAACTAAGAAATAGTGAGAGGTTACCTCGTCTAAATTAGTATAGTTAGGAATTAACTTCTCAAAATTTTATTCCTTGATTAACCAATTAATTATAAAGCTATAAGTTACTCAATGGATAATCTTTCTAAATTTAATGTATATCAGATGTCAGAGATGCTAACGAATAATGATATTGATCTTTTTAAGAGTAAATGCATATGAAACTATGGTTCGAAGCTCACTGTAATATAAAGCCAAAGTTTTTTTGTTCTTAGCTCGCTATGGAGCGCAAATCAACTTCCTTGCTAAAATAAGAGCAGCATTGATGAAATATGGCAGATTAAAGCGATGGACTTGCATGTCCACATATTGGAAATGGATTCCAATTTCCTTGAGCTCTAAACATCAATCTCCACCCAGTTATTTTGTACATTATCCACAAAAAATTAAAAATTTTTGCTTTGAAGTAACCAAGTAATGATATGTAAAACAAATCGCAAGAGATAAAACAAAAAGAATCAATGGCATAGAAGCTATTATCTTCAGTAAATCATATCGAAAGATCGAATGGCTAGTTGTCCTGTGCTTCAGCTTTTTCCTTGTCACCACATTTGATGAATACTTTTTTGTCTTCTAGAACAACAATAATAGTGTTAGGCTCAAGAGTAACTATATTAATTAAAACATTCAAATTTGGAAGAAGAGAAAATCATCACATAAAGGAAACAGCCTGTCATATATAGGATGTGAATACCTACGGCCCAAACTACTACTTGCATCAAGGATTTTAAACACACTCATATTTAACAACACAGATAATACATGCCCGATCATGCATGTCACCAGACTATACCTACGGCCTAAACTATTATTGCTTGATTGCCAGAGAACCAATATGAGAAAAGTTTTTTTTCCTTAACAAAAATGTTCTTTCTAAAAGATATTTAGAAAATCATGCTTGATTCCAAAATATTTCTAAAATTATGTCCTTTGTCATTCAATACACTTCAACTACGAATTATGCAGCTTCACTGGAGTACACATTTCACCTCCACATTTCCACTGTTTTGTGTTACAAGACAAGACTTCCACAATGTCATATATATATATATATATATATATATATATATAGAGAGAGAGAGAGAGAGAGAGAGACTATAATGAGAACAACAAGAAGAAATTTAATCTGCCACCAAAAACCCAGGATAGACATGAACACGAAGAGGAGTGCAACCATTGGAAAATTGCAAACCTAATGCCAAAAACAAGAACCATCAATGATGATTGCTATAAAACCATGGCCGTATACTTTCTGCTGAAGTAGTCAGCAGACATATTCTCTACATTACATGGGTCGGAGGCATATAACATCCAAGCCATACATTTAACATGCGATTTAATGCAGCACATAGGGCATTGCAGTAAGTATAACTCTTTTTTTTAGCCACATTTGGCTTTGTAAATAAATATCAAACCCCAACAAGAGCGATCTAAATGCCCTCAAGGTTAAAAATGTACACAATTTCTGGCAAAACAGATGGAAGATTTATACGAACAGATGAAAAGTTAACCATGTACCCCAATCTTGGAAAATTTCCGAAATGATGCCGATCTTCCAAAGTCCCCACCCTTACGAACTCCACAACAGTTAGTGTGAATAGTAACTATAGTCCACTTTTGTTGTAGTGAATTTTCCTAAGATAAACCTTGCAATGGTTTTTCAGCATCTACCTAAAGATTAATCAATTCTTAGATCCCAAACTTTTGGCCTAGCTCAATAAACTTGCTTAGAAACCTAGGCTCTACTTGCTTAGAAACATAATCTCTCTCTCTCTCTCTCTCTCTCTCTCTCTCTCTCTACAAACTGCTTGTGTCTTCGTCTTCCAAGTTCCAAGCCTTTTAAATGCAGACGAATCCTGTAGTACATCAGAAGAAAGCATACGTTGTTTCGCCATTTCCATCCCTCTATCTTTCATCATGCAGAACCTTTAGAAAAAGTTGGGTTGGAGCCTTCTGCCCTCTTACTTTTGTGCAGTCACTCTCATGGAGGCCAGTGGGAGGTGAAAAATGTAAACCTCGGAATAATATGAGCTGAAAGCAGAAGAAAAAGAAGAACAACTGGTGTGTATCTTGGATCTGTCTCCTTTCCCTTTCCATTTTTTTCCTTGTCCAATGCGTCTTGTGGCTGATTCCGCTTCTTCTCCAAGACATGGTGGAGGACGTATCTCATGTGGTTGTGCTTGTGAATCGCAGAAAGCAAGATGAGGGCCCACGCTGGCCAAGAAACAGATATCATATAGAGAAGGAACTCAGGAAAGCGGCAGAGATCACAGCAAGGATCCAGTGAAAAGCCAAAAGGAGCTCCATGCATGGACTCCAACAATGGTGGCACATCCGTGAAAGGAGAACAAGTGAGGGCCACGGATCCTTCTTCCCACACCTCTTCCTTCTGGCTGGACTTTGTTTTCCTTCTGCTAGCTCATCTTCTGACCGTGAAGGCCAGGGAAGAAGTCCGGAAAGGCTTTTCCTTTTGCACAGATGGTGCTTACATATATAGACTGCAGCTTCATATGCGCTCCTGAGTCCTGAGGCTTTCCCTGCCTCTCCTCCCAAAGTCAAACATGTTCTTTGTGAACTGAGGTATTTGAAAGATATGTAAAAGTGGGTCATCTAATTCAAAACTTCACTCTTTCATCATAATTTGTTTAATCTTTTAATTAATATAAGATTATTTTAACAGTTACGATGTTTAAATTTTGACTTTTAAAGTTTTCATCTTTCCGAGCTTCCAAAGAGGCATCTTCTCTTCCTCTCGGAAGAGGTATATTAAATTTATCGGGTTATCCAACCAAAAATGTTAAGTCATTGAGTGGAGAGACTGTTACTTTATCATTTAACCGAGGGTTAATTCTATCACTCTTGCTTACACAATATAATATGTATCTCTTGTAAGATTATACTATCAAGTGTGCCATAGACGTTACCCTCCATCACCTTAACTAAACCGAACATGGTTAAAGTATAATTGGAGATGGAAATGACTCTTATATCCCTTGGTTAAACATTCTTACCCTCCCTCCCCTCCCTCATGCCAGCATGAGATGGTGGTCACACCTCGCTGGCTCTAGTGCGATCTCCCACAGCTGTGCAGCAGCGAGCCTGCAAATCCTTTCAAAGCAAGCATAGACGACGGAGCCTGTTAGAATAGTTTCACATCGAAAAAGGGACAAAAGAAATAATGTTTAACATTTATGGTGCTTATTTCACTCAATGCATGTCTTAAGATTTAATTTTGAATTAATGGCCCAATAACTATAATATGATATCAGAATCTATGGTCGCGGACTGGGTCATGCGCTTTTTATTTGTAGTCTACGTGACAGAACTTAAAATAAACTTGTATGTGAGAAGATATGTTAGAATAATTTCACTTTGAAAAAAGACAAAAGAAACAATGTTTAATATACATGGTGTCTACTCACTCAACGCCTTGAGGTTTTGAGTTGGATGACCCAATAACTTCAATAGAACCCTACGCCTCGAGTCCAACCATGACGCAGCCCAATGATACAGATCAATTCCATCCATCCCCCAGGCAATCTAGTTCTGATCTCCATCAAATCAAGGGGTTCTGATGATTTTTGGGTCTTGATCAGCACCGTCTAGCTATCTTTGTGAGTTTTTGCAGGATATTCCTGGTGGGGGTGGCGGGCGGGTGCGCCGCTGCAGCTCGCCGTCGAGATCGGGGATGCTGCCGTGGGTGCCCCATCTGGTGACCAAGGGTTTAGAGCCCTTCATGGAGGTAGACTCGTCAGGCCGGGTATATATTTGATATTTTACATGTATGGATAGTTAATATGAAATGAACCAGTTAACTAATATGAAATTATATTCTAATATATATGCCCTATCAGATGTGGGTCAATTTAAACTTAATTTGTCATATATGTGCACAATGACAAGTATGATAACCGTATAGTTATCATATCATATCAAATTTATTTGCTCTTTGAGTGAAAAGAATACTATTTTTTTAAATACATCTTAATTTGATCATTAAATAATGTGAGACGATTCTAACAAAATAGATTCCTAGCCCTTCATGTAAATAAGGCAGACTAGGTTTACGATTGTACGGACTAATACATGTTGCTGAGGATTTTTTTTTCCTTACATGACGTTTCCTGTGAGTTTAATTTGAACTGAGCTAGTAATTCATTTTTTCTGAAGGAGCTCAGTTCAATACTATAATTTGATAAATTTAACGTGGAGGTGGGTGGTAGCTCGATGAGAGGAGGAATACTTATACTATCTTTGAACACCAAACAATCATATGGATTAATTAACAAGTTTAGTGGGCATGCATTTCAATTATACCACCGTTGATAGGCCAACGGCCAGATTGTTTGCGACTCTCAATCTTTTTAATTTAGGCCTTGTTTGATTGTTCGAGATAAGTAATTAAATCAGGATTACTAATACGGGAACAAGTCATATTTTACTCTGATGGCTCTATTCTAACTCTAGATTAAAAGTATTTTAATTAAATAAAAGATAAAATATGAGAAAGAAAGTGCTATAGAGATGCCTATTCTAACTATAACAAGTAATTCAAATGTTTTCACTCAAATTATTTGTCCCTCTTTATTTTAGAATAAGATGTTATGGAGTTGAGAGAATTCATGCAATCAAAGCAAATATGAAGGAATATATAACACAAATGAACCATCCTAATCTATCTTATTCTCCGATCAAACTGGGCCGTGTCTAATTTCCTCCCCCTGCAGGTGGAGATGATAAGTGTTCTCTTTAGTGCCACTTTGATTGAAAAATAGGAGAAGAATAAGACCTTTTATTCTTAGAATAAAATTAATTCTAGTTTGATAGATGGAATGATTTATAGCGCGTTATAATTATTTATACTAGAACAAGGAGAGTAAGCAATTCGACATTAGACTTAAGAATTACTTATCCTTCCTATTATTCCGCTGGTGGGTACCACAGAATTATCAAAGTTAAACACCCTTTATTCCAGTTTATTTCAGATAAATAATTCTGAATAACTTATTCTGCAACAAATTGGGGGGTAAAGACTTCTACCTACTTCAACTGTAGAGAAAAGAATTATGTGAAAGATAATCTAGATGACCCACGTCATTAATTTGGATGCAATTAAGAATTGTTTAAGGCCTTGATCCATCCATGAAGACGGAGTGTACATCAAAGGGAAACGTTTATTACTACATTAATTTGACGCTCGCAGAGTCACGGGCGGCCTCGACACCCCGCGCAGGAGCGGCGCCCGCGTCCAACCCCCTGCATGAGGTGGACGTGACGCCCCTACGCGGGGGGGCGGCCATGCCCGCGGGCGTGGCGCTCGCGCCCCGCGCGGGCGGAGCACCCACGCCTAGGGCAGGCGAAGTGTCCATGCCCCACACGCGCGGAGCTCTCGCCCCACGCGGGCGTGGCGCTTGCGCCCCCACTCTGCCCGCCCGCGGGCGTGGCGCTCGCGCCCCGTGCGGGTAGAGCGCCTACGCCCGCGGGCGTAGCACCCGCGCCATGCGTGGGCAAGCCGCTCACGCATGCAGGTGTTATGCCCACGCCCCACGTAGGCGAGGCACTTACTCACCTGCACGTGGGGGCGCCCACGCCCGTGCGCGGAGCTGCCGTGGCGACAATGTCCAGTGAACCCCCGCGGCCACGCCCGCGAACGCATGCGAGGTAGGCGTGGCGCCCGCACCCCTGCGCGGAGGGATGTTCATGCCGACTTCCATGCACTGGCCGAGTGTGACGTCAAACTTTTTAGACGTGGGGGTGACCCATCCATGCAGGCCGGGCGTGCCGACTGCAACCCATGCGCGTCACCACGGCGAACCTTATGGTGCAACACAACCTCGTCGTGGTCGTACCAATCCACGAAGAAGATTGGGTCGCTGAGCTCCATGATTGATCCTTTGTATGGATCCGTATCAGATTCTCCATATGATTATGAACGGAGATGTTGAGTTTTAAATTAGAGAATTTTAGTTTCATTTATTTCTGTTTTAAATAGTGTTTTTGATGTAATAGTTAATTAGAATTTGGTTGATTAACTTCTTTATTTAATTCAATGTATGTTGATTAGCATGGTTCAAAATTTTATTAATGAATGTTTAGTCTTCATTTGTTGTTTAGTGATAATTGTCATGTTGCGCGGAATGAAATAATATAATAAGTCACGCAAATAATTTAATTAGTCATTTAGTTTAACTTTAAAATTAATGCGTGAAAAATGATTTAATTGCTTGCGCATGTGAAGAAAAATTTGTCCATGAGATAATCAAATTAAGTAAATGATTATTTTGATAAATGCATATTTAAAAGGTCATTAATTTATTGCGCATATTGGATTTGCGGCAATTAAGTTAATTAACGAATATAGACTTATAATATGCATAATTTTTTAAATTAGTCAATTGCATGATTAATTAAGAACATGCAAAGTGATAAATTTACATCGGAATTAGTCAATTAAATGATTGAGTGCGTGCATATTTATCGAATCATTTAAATATTGCGCATGCTAGTGTAGCGCCAATTAATTTATTTTTAAATGATAGTTTGTAAATTTGCACGTCATGACTTGATCGATTTCCATGCAACTTAGCTATCATTCAATTTAAAATGATCATGTTGAAATTAAGAATTAAATATTTACATGATCATATATATGTGAGAATAATGTAAATGATAGCTAGAATTTGATTAAGTTGTTTTTTATTGAAATATCATGGACTCCACTAATTGTTGTTGATTTAATACTATTCCTATGATATTCAAATAAGTATGTGATCATTTAAATAATTGGCCATAACAAGAGATTTAAATTGTTTCTCTCGTTGTAAAATTCGCTCAAAATCATTATAATAAAATTAAGTTACCTTGAATTAATCGGGAGATGATTATAGTATCTAAGATCTATATTTCGATCCTGATTGTTAAGTTAACTTAATATTTATTAGTCTGGATTTTTGGAAGTGAATTATGATGTGTAAACAATGTCAACTCAACTCTTTAAATTTCTTTTTATGTAGTGATTTGGAATGGCCACGAAAAATGTTATTGCTAATTTGACTAAGGGTGACAAGTTGACGGGGATGAATTATGATATATGGCACCGAAAGATTCACTATCTGCTGAACGAGCAGGAATTATTGGAATATCTTACCACCATCATGTCACCGTCTGAGGAAGGCAATACAACATAGCATCGTCGGGACCTAGAGGCGTACCGACAATGGTTCAACAAAGATCGTAGCGTGCGCTTTACTATGTTAAGCAGCATGCAAAACGATCTTATTAGAGAATTTGAAAAATTCTAGACTGCCAAAGAAATGTGGATCAGTTGAAGTTCCAATTTGGCGGAACTTCGACTACACGGTTGCGCGCTTTTGTACTTAAGTTTGAGACCTACCGCAAAGACCAATGCCAGACCCTGCCGAACACCTTAGGGTAATGTCGCGCAAAGATGATCATGATCTCACAGATGAGCAGCAAGTCCTAGCAGTGATTCGATCTCTACCGGACTCTTGGGTCCATATGAAGCAGATTCTCACCCACAATGAGAATATCAAGAATTTTTTTGATATTTCCCGTCATGTGGAGTTAGAGGCTGAGCGCGAAAAAGTCGTACGCACCACTGCCTTAGTCACCAAGGGAGGCAGACACCAAAGCAGGAATGTTGGGTTCTCGAGTTTCTCCGGATCTCCCACGTAGCGAAAATAAAAATAAAATCGGAGATCCGTTCCCGTTTCGAAAAACTAAAATCCCGATAATTGGATTATCAGAACTTACCGTGTGCGGATTCGAATCCGCAACCGTTTGGTTCCGTCGGTGCGACACCGCAAGCCGCGCAAGCGCCCGCCCTCTAGCGGAGTCCACGCGATCCTCCCCGTGACGGATATCCTCACGTTCCTCGTTCTTCGCAGCCACGAGACCTCCACCGATCGCCGCAACGTTCGCCGCAACGCGCGGACGATTTCCCGTCGAACGGGAGTCGGAGAAGCGATGGAGCAGATCTGGGGATCCGGATATGTCTAGGACGCCAGAGAAAGAGAGAAACAGAGGAGGGGGTGCCCAGGGTTAGCAGTAGCTTGGCCTGCTCAGCCCGTTCTCTATATTTTATACTAACCGCGTGGTTTTTCATAAAAATCTCTGGTTTATATAAAACCCACTTATTTATCCATCGCCTTGAGAATCATTTGCGTGTGACCCTCTAGGCCCAATTACCAGTCCGGTTAACAGCCCAATAAGCTCAGTAACTCCTTACTGGCTTTATTAATTAATTAATAACTCTTTATTAATTAATTAATCAATCGAATTGATGTCGCACATCGAATTCGACCGGGCCTCCAATCACGTTGGGTGCCAAGCAACACTGCGTGAACCCAGAAGGTATCAGAGTTAAGCAACCCACTCTTGGAACCTTTCCGCCGACAGTTACCGCGTGGATATAATCCTTCATTCGTACAATGCTCTCGAGTCAACTCAGGGTATGGCGTGCTATCAAACCTTAACTGGTCGACTCACTTAGATTGGATGCCGCTGATGAATATCGGAAAACTCCTTTCCCGATATTATCGTCCGCCCTGGCCAGGGACTTTCGCGCATCCTTCCTAGAGCATTCTCTCTCTAAGTACCGAGAGCGAATGATTCCTTATTGACACACAATTCCCTTCGACGGTATTCCGTTGTACCCAATCTTTGGCTGTTTAGAATCCCATGATTAGAGATTCATAAACCAAGGTCAAAGCACAGAAGTCCACCGACAAGGTGTCCTTGGTGTCTCAGGTTCGAGGACCATCCACGCAACTGCGACAATAGAATCAAGTTGGTTGACAGTGAGGTACAATATCATCCAGCAATTCAGTCGGATTAGTCTAGTGAACTCATTCTCAATGAGCACCTACAGATTCGCTTTAGTGTCTCCATACAAGTGACTTATGAGATCAGTCACCCTCATCATATGAGCAGGAGTAATCTGTAATAGTCTAACCGGATATTCGATATCCTTCTCGGATATCCTCCGACTATGAACGATTAAGAATATGTGTGTTTAAGTGATCAATCTCATTAGTATGATCTCATCATAATCTGATCACTATCGCACATATTCACGGACTTCATTATGAAACGATAATTAATAGGATTTACATACAATGAATATTATGCCATTATATTAATAAATGAACGAGATTACAAAGTCAGATTGACTTGTAGGCCACCTAAGACTAACAAGGAAGGGCCCAAGGAAGTTTTTCAAACGTAAACATCATGACAACAAGGCAGAGCAGACACCGAAGCGCCACCATAGAGGCAAGCGCGGTGGAAAAGGGATAAGGCGAAGGTGAAATGCTACAATTGTGAAAAAAATAGGACATTTCGCTCACGAGTGCACTAAGCCGAAAAAGGTATCCTTAAACCCAAGTTCTCTCTCTGTATATGTTTGTTCTCATGGCTTAGTCGCCCGAATTTATCCTAAGTGGGTTGTGGATTTAGGAGCGACCAATCACGTGAATAGAGATCGAGATGGGTACCAAGATTATCGCTGAATTCCAAGAGGGACGCAAAGACACCATAGGCAACGAGACCAGTGAAAAAGTTTTTAGAGTTGGTGTGTACCAACTCAAACTCAGAACTAGTCGTGTGTTGACACTACATGATGTTCTTTATGCGCTAGGAGTTCAACATAATCTTTTATTAGCTTCATCTTTCCTTATTAAGATATGGTGCAATACATAATAAGTTTTGCCTAATTCTTATATTATTTTGAACATGAGTATAAACATTAGATTTCCATACTTTACAGATGGTTCCAAATAAGTCAGTGTGTGTCCATATAAGATATGGAAACCAAATAATTCATATGAGATGTGAATTATGAACAAACCTGATTTCAAAGTCAAGTTATACCGTGATGTGAATTTGTGAAATGTCTAAAGAGTTTGGACATTATATTTATTGGTCAGGCGATAATAAAATAATTATCGTTTTGAAAGCTGTCTTCTATGAAGAGGAATATGTCCTCAGAGAAGATAGTGTGAGCTAATAAAATTAGAAGATGATGTTCTAGATTCACAAGTTAACATAAGATTATTAGATAATCTTTAAGTTGTTTGCAACCACTCATAACACACATAAGAGAGCTTCATAGATTTTTGAGATTTTCTCAGTGACTAGAAGGATATGTTTGACATATCTGATTTAGCAAGATGAGAGGAGCTCAAAAATAGATTATGATCTAAAATCTATGATAATGATGCCCTCTGTCATTACAACTTTAAAATTGATAAGTTTATTATATTTCTACTTGTCAATACTGCCTATCATTATAATATGATGATGACAGTTGGATATTAAAAGCGTTCTCTCAATGTGATTGAAGTAAAGATGTATATGATACACCTTTAAAGCTTTTAAAATGTCCAGGAAGCAAGTTATGATTTCAAAGATCATTTCGAACCAAACTGAAACTTCTTAAGTTGTAATAAATTTTTTGACTTAATGATCAAATACTACGTGATCATTAAGAATGATCACAGATTGTGTGTGTGTTCAAAGAGGACAGTGAGAGTACAGACGCTTTCGTAATGCTTTGTTATAATAATATCAAAGTCATTGAGAATGACTTCAGGATGTTACTATCAGTAAAAGCATTATCAACTATGTTTTCCTCCATAATAGGTTTAGTTATAATATCCCACGTATTGGAAATACGAATCTATTAAGATAGATCGGTGGGGATATTATATTGACCTGTATGTCAAGATGTTTGGCATAAATTTCATAATAAGTCTCAATTGTTGAGATATGAAATTTATTTCTTTAGAGAAAAAGTTCCTTAAAGGATACATGAGTGAAATGCATCACTAAGCACTTGAGAAGTGCTAAGGATGCACTCACATATATGGAGAGGATGATTTGAAACTATGAGGTCACACTGACTCAAATTTCAAGTCAAATAATGGATTCAACCTTCTAAAAGAATGGAATGGATTGGAAGGGTTCCAATCCAGAACTCAATATTAAGGTGACGACATTAACAAGTGATACTGTTATTAGAACAATATGGATGAAAAAGTTTATCTATGAACTAAGATGTAGTTCTAAAAGATATCTGATAAAATCCCGTTGTTGTAGGACAACAGAGGGAGCGATCAATTGTGTGATCGAGTCATGGTCTCTTCATAAGTTGCAGAACATTATGAAGCTCCTTCACAAGTTCAGAGACAAAGGATAAAAGGAAATAACGTAATGGAAAATATTCCATTTATAGATAATTTAGTAGATCCTTGACCAAGTCTTAGTGTAACGACCCGCCACCCTATAATCTGGGATCCGATTACTAAATGGGTACCGAATCATTAATTTGGAACCAAACCAGGATCAAATCAAGTCTGGGAGATAAATAATAAACTAAGCTAAACATTCACATCGCATTGAATAGGAAGTAAAAGTGCAGGAATTAAATTATTACAATGCGACTCGATACAACAAATAATTACATATTCCCTCAGAAAAGAAATAATTAAATGTACAGGCCAGAAATAAAAATAACAACTACGTCGGGGCATACCCCGGAACAACTGCTGACGGAGCTCAACTCACGGCCGCACTCTCCTCGCTAAGTCTGCTGGGAGTCCTCACCTGAAAACCGTAGAGGGTGAGTCTCAAAGACGAGACTCAGTAGGGATCCTTCGATCCCCACTGCCCACGCACACACCCACAAGTGCAAGGTACAGCTAGCAGAAAGGTGATAAGCACAAGAGGTACGATTCCTAATTCTTAACGTGAAATCACATGCAATCGTAATATATAAACATGCATATAATAAACCAGCCGACTAGGAAATCCACAACTATCGCCTCGATAGAACCCGCCAACCACACAACAACGGTGAAGAAACCTCGACCCGCTGAGACCAAACAGTAACCCCTCGGACAGCACACTAGCTACTCCGGCCCAACTGGCTCAGGTGTCTACTCCTTCCCTCAGCATGAGTGACTCTCCGAATGTACCACTCCGACACCGGTACTAGCTGACCCCGGGGTTCACCAGGTGACCCTCTCTCACTAGGCGTCACCCCGCCCACGCCCCCACCGGCGCTGTGCTCACGCCCCCACCAGCACAGGGTGATAAAGCGCTACAATGTCACTCCAGGTCCACAGTAACACAAAACCACCAAAACCTAGCACAGTACGACCCGGTCACGTGAAAAGCCCGCGATCGCACGGCACACAACACAGTGCCATCCGGTCCATGCACGACGTGTTTCAGCCCCAGGAATCAGAGTCGCCTGAGCCCGAGGGCTCCCTATCCAACCACAAACAACTCCAAAAACGGAGGGAAAAAGAGGAGCAATGCTATCCACAAGCAACACATTCAAAGAAATCCCCCATGTTATCAAAAGAACTCCTAAACATGCTCATTCTACCCCCCGAAACCAAGGATCCAAACAAGCTTAAACGGGGTAAACATGGTCTAAAACGCGATGCTAAGGGGAACCGTCACCCTACCGGATACTTGAACCCCTCCGAGCTTCAAGCCGTCCACCCGACTCGCCCCACGCCGCCGCCGGTATCGCCGTGGTCGTCCTCGCCCCTCCGTGACGTCGGCCGCCGTCCGGAGAGTAGAACGCCGCAGTGGAAGTGGAGGAGGTAGTGGTAGGAGCTAGGTAGAGGATGGAGTGGAGGGAGAGATGAAACGGTGGGAGGAAAAGAGGGAGGATGAGAGATCGTCGTCGAGTTCGCCGGAAGGGGAAAGAGAGGAAGAGAGGAGAAAATGAGGGAAAGAAGGAGGGCTCGCGGGGTTAACCAGAGAATGGCTAAAACGCGTCGACATCCACGGACGCCAATCAGTTGATGTGACCGCTGTTCTGACAAGACTCTGAAACGCGTCGTTCAAGGCAGACGCCGTTCAGACGATATGTCAGGGCCGTACTCTGACAACCCAGAGTCGCAGTATGAAAGGCGTCGACACACGTGGACGCCGTTCAGGTCGACAAGACAGGGCCGTACCCTCGCGGCCCGAAGCCAGCCCACGTGGCACCCACGTGGCAGAACTTGAAATGCGTTTGCGACGGTGGACGCCGTTTAAAACGCGTCTCGACGTACTGACGCGAATCAACTCAGAATCTCCGCCCTCACCAAAGGTTAGAACTACAAAGTCCGATCCCGAAAACCGGATCCGAAGGTCACGATCCTTACAATCTCCCCCCCTTAAAAGTATTTCGTCCCCGAAATTGACTGCTTAGAATTAACAAAGTCAAACAGGGATACAAGTTCACAAGGAAACTTACGAAAAGAGGTAAGGGAATTGCTCTCGCATCTCATCCTCACGCTCCCAAGTTGCCTCACCTCCGGAGCGGTACTGCCAAATCACCTTGACCAACGGTACAATCTTGTTCCGCAGGACCTGTTCCCTGCGATCCTCAATACGAATCGGATATTATGGAAAAGACAGGTCCTCAGCGACCTCCAACTCTGAAAAGTCCAGGACATGGGACGGATCCTGAACATACTTCCTCAGTAAGGAAACATGGAACACATCGTGCACCCCTGTAAGACTGGGCGGCAAGGCCAGCTGGTACGCGGTTTCCCCAATCTGAGCAAGGATGGGAAAAGGCCCAATATAGCGCGGACTCAGCTTGCCTCGCTTCCCGAATCTCATCACACCCTTGGAGGGTGAGACTCGGAGAAACACGTGGTCCCCAACTTCAAACTCAAGCGGTCTCCATAGGATGTCAGCATAACTCTTCTGCCTACTCTGCACTGCGGTCAACCTCTGCCGAACTAACCTGGCAATCTCAGCACACTGTTGTACTAACTCGGGTCCTGCTATCTGCCTTTCATCGATCTCGGACCAACATACAGGAGATCGACACGGTCGCCCATACAAAGCCTCGTAAGGCGCCATGCCGATACTGGAATGGTAACTGTTGTTATAGGCAAATTCTACTGTGGACAAATACTGCTCTCAAGATCCTCCCCAGTCTAGACAACAAGCTCTGAGCATATCTTCCAAGGTCTGAATAGTCCTCTCCGACTGCCCGTCAGTCTCGGGATGGTAGGCTGAGCTGAAAGCCAACTGAGTGCCTAGTGCCTGCTGAAAACTCTTCCAGAATCTGGAAGTAAACCTTGGATCTCGATCCGATACAATAGACAAAGGCACCCCGTGCAGAGAGATGATCCGGTCTACGAACAACTTTGCCAACTTGCCGACTGACCAGTCCTTCCTAATAGCTAGGAAGTGTGCCGACTTGGTCAGCCGATCCACGATGACCCAGATGGCATCTCTCCTGCTCGGGGATGTAGGCAATCCCATCACGAAGTCCATAGTCACATGCTCCCATTTCCACTCTGGAATCGGCAAGGGCTGTAGCAATCCACCTGGTCTCTGGTGCTCGGCCTTAACCTGCTGACACGTCATGCATCTGGCCACATAATCAGCTATATCTTTCTTCATACCGGGCCACCAGAAGTGCCTCCTCAGACAATGATACATCTTAGTCGAGCCCGGATGCACTGCATATCTCGAACGGTGTGCCTCATCAAGAACACATTTGCGCACGTCCTCCTCAGTCGGAACATAAAGTCTACCTCTGAACCTGACCGTACCGTCGTCCTATAACTCCACCTCTGACCTCTGGAGGATCTGTGGTAGCTCAACATCTGCCCTCTGAGCCTCAATAACTGCATGATACACAGCTAGTCTCACAGTCAAACTGACCAGCACGGCTCTGTCATCTTTATGTGGAACCCTAAAGGAAGATTCCACCACTTGCTCGAATAATTTCCACTCCTGAATCATAAGGTATGACATGACCGTCTTCCGACTCAAAGCGTCTGCCACCACATTCGCTTTGCCCGGATGATAAGAAAGGTCAAAGTCATAATCTTTAATGAACTCCATCCATCTTCGCTCCCTCAAATTTAGGTCCCTCTGAGTGAACACATATTTCAAACTCTTGTGATCCGTGAAAACCTGGAATTTCTCCCCATATAAACAATGCCTCCAGATTTTGAGTGCAAACACCACAGCTGCCAGCTCCAGATCATGAGTAGGATAGTTCTCTTCATGCTTCTTCAGCTGTCGAGAAGCATAAGCCACTACCCTGCCATGCTGCATTAGAACTGCGCCCAAACTTCGACGGGACGCATCGGAGTAAACCACAAATCCACCTGATCCAGATGGAAGCACCAGTACAGGGGCTGATGTGAGACGGTTCTTTAACTCGATAAAACTCTGCTCACAATCCTCGGTCCACACAAAGCGAACTCCCTTTCGAGTCAACCTCGACAAGGGGGCTGCTATCGAGGAAAATCCCTGAACAAACCGCCTGTAATAACCGGCAAGCCCCAGAAAGCTTCTGATCTCAGTCACTGAAGTCGGCCTGCTCCAATCCATCACTGCCTCGATCTTGGCTGGATCCACTGCGATACCATCGCCAGAAATAACATGCCCGAGGAAATGCACCTCGTCTAGCCAAAACTCACATTTGTTGAACTTGGCATAGAGTCGATGCTCCCTCAGGACCTGCAATACCGCCCGAAGATGGGTGGCATGCTCTTCCTCAGAAGAAGAATAGATCAGGATATCATCGATAAACACAACCACAAACTGATCCAGATAAGTCCTGAAGACTCGGTTCATCAGCTCCATAAAGGCCGCCGGAGCATTGGTCAGGCCAAAGGGCATAACCAAAAACTCGTAATGTCCATACTGAGTTCTGAAGGTCGTCTTGCTAACATCAACATCCCGGATCCTCATCTGATAATACCCGGATCTCAAGTCGATCTTGGAAAATACCTTCGCGGACTGCAGCTGATCCATCAAATCATCAATCCTTGGAAGTGGGTATTTATTCTTTATCGTTACCTGGTTCAGCTGCCTATAGTCAATGCACAACCTCAGAGAACCATCTTTCTTTCTAACGAACAGGACTGGAGCACCCCATGGGGATGTACTGGGGCGAATGAAACATTTATTCAGCAGCTCCTGCAACTGCGCCTTCAACTCAGCGAGTTCGGCTGGCGCCATCCGATACGGGGCCTTAGACAAGGGCGTCGTACCAGGTGCAAGCTCGATGGTGAATTCGACCTCTCGCTGAGGAGGAAGGCCAGGCAGCTCCTCGGGAAAAACATCTATGAACTCACACACAACAGGTACCTCCCCAGGGCTGAGACTAACCCGGACATCGGAGACAACAACAGAGGCAAGGAAAGCCTCACAGCCACCATCAAGCAACCTCCGTGCCTTAAAGGCAGAAATAAGAATACCTCGGGAAGAAAGCCTAATACCTTGGAAGAAGAAAGTCGGGATGTCCGGAATGGAGAATCGCACCCTCTTCCTGTGGCAGTCCACCTCTGTATAAAAGGCTTCCAACCAATCCATACCCAGGATGACATCAAAGTCTCGAATGGCAAGCACAACCAACTGGGCAGGGAGCACATGACCCTCAATGGTCAAGGGAACATTCCTCAAGCAGTTATAAGATATCAAATAGTCTCCAGAAGGAACCTCCACCATCAAACCATCAGATAACTCAACAACGGGCGCAGAAAGGATATCTAAGAACTGCTCAGAAATAAAAGAATGCGAAGCACCCGAATCAATCAATACGTGTGCAGAGTTCCCAAGGACAGAAAGTGTACCTTCCACCAAGTTGGACGCGCGAGCCTCCCTCTTGGTGATAGCTAACACTCTCCCCTGGGTCTCGGCTTCTTCTGCTCGCCTGAACCATGACCCTGACCATACCCCTGCGGGCACTGCCTCGCCAAGTGGCCCTGCTGGCCGCACGCGAAACATCTCCTGGTAAGAGTGGGACACTGAGTCCCACCATGGGTACCCCCACAGTGCTGACAGACTGCCGGAGGCCTCTGAGCTGGGCCCTGCGGTGCACTGGATACAGACTGACTCTGCTGACCCTGCCCGGGCCTGTTGCTGCCGCTACTGCCACTACTGCTGCCACCACCCCTGAAGAATCTCCTGAATCGGGAGCTGAGTGACGACGATCCCGATCCAACAGAAGGGGCTGCTGCCGCTGCCTTACCCCTGCCACGAACTGGGCTCTGAGCAGCCAGTCCTCTCTCCCGGGCCGACTGGCTCTGCTGAGCCTCCACTGCTGCCGCACATCTAACCGCGGAAGCCAGCTCCGTGCAACAGTGAGACGCCACGAAGTTCCTCAAACTGAGCCTCAGTCCGTCAACGAACCTCTCAGTACGACGCTCCTCGTCCCCAGATATGAAAGGCATGAACCGACCTAGCGAAACAAACTTCGCCTGGTAATCAAGTACTGTCATGCTCCCCTGTGTCAGATCCATGAACTCCCTCTCCTTGGCCCTCTGGACGTGTCTAGGGAAATACTGTGCATTAAACTCCTTAACAAATGTCTCCCATGGAATTTCCCTAAGACTCCTGTCCTCGTAGGACAAACTCTTCAAGGTGGTCCACCAGTCATAGGCGCTATCCTTCAGCATGAAGGTAGCTAACGGGGTCCGCTCTACTGCAGCACAATCCATGGTGTCAAAAGTCTTCTCTATCTCTCTAAGCCAGTGGATGGCCTCGTCAGGGTCGGGACGACCGGTGAAGTGAGGTGGCCTCAGCTTCAGAAACCTCTCAAGGGTAGCTGTGGACCCTCCCCGCGCACTGGAACTCTCACTGGGGTCTCGCGTCTGATATCGAGCCATAGTGTCCATCATCGCCTCCATGAACTGCTCGACACTCGGCCTCCCGGCCTCGGACCCACTAGGGACATCTCCCTGCTCTCGAATAACTGTCATCCTCCTTCTGGGAGCCATCTACTCGCCTACAATTACAAAATCAAAAAGTTCTAATTAGATTCCTAAAGCCTATGCTACCGTCGCGCCTGTACGGGATAATGTACTTATTTGCCGAATTTATGATATTTAACCTAGTTATTTATTTATTTGCCAGACCGTATGCTCTGATACCAACTGTAACGACCCGCCACCCTATAATCGGGGATCCGATTACTAAATGGGTACCGAATCATTAATTTGGAACCAAACCAGGATCAAATCAAGTCTGGGAGATAAATAATAAACTAAGCTAAACATTCACATCGCATTGAACAGGAAGTAAAAGTGCAGGAATTAAATTATTACAATGCGACTCGATACAGCAAATAATTACATATTCCCTCAGAAAAGAAATAATTAAATGTACAGGCCAGAAATAAAAATAACAACTACGTCGGGGCATACCCCGGAACAACTGCTGACGGAGCTCAACTCACGGCCGCACTCTCCTCGCTAGGTCTGCTGGGAGTCCTCACCTGAAAACCGTAGAGGGTGAGTCTCAAAGACAAGACTCAGTAGGGATCCTTCGATCCCCACTGCCCACGCACACACCCACAAGTGCAAGGTACAGCTAGCAGAAAGGTGATAAGCACAAGAGGTACGATTCCTAATTCTTAACGTGAAATCACATGCAATCGTAATATATAAACATGCATATAATAAACCAGCCGACTAGGAAATCCACAACTATCGCCTCGATAGAACCCGCCAACCACACAACAACGGTGAAGAAACCTCGACCCGCTGAGACCAAACAGTAACCCCTCGGACAGCACACTAGCTACTCCGGCCCAACTGGCTCAGGTGGCTACTCCTTCCCTCAGCATGAGTGACTCTCCGAATGTACCACTCCGACACCGGTACTAGCTGACCCCGGGGTTCACCAGGTGACCCTCTCTCACTAGGCGTCACCCCGCCCACGCCCCCACCGGCGCTGTGCTCACGCCCCCACCAGCACAGGGTGATAAAGCGCTACAATGTCACTCCAGGTCCACAGTAACACAAAACCACCAAAACCTAGCACAGTACGACCCGGTCACGTGAAAAGCCCGCGATCGCACGGCACACAACACAGTGCCATCCGGGCCCGAAGAGTCCATGTACACTAAAGTATGCACTAACCGAATATCTAGCAGTATGAACACGTTTTACTGGTATGAATTAATGTTGTTCTGTCCTGAATCGTGTCGCCCAAGGTTGACGCCATTCAGACTCCATGTACAGGTTTATGTAAAACAGTCTTCAGAATCAGGCCCTAAAAGGCGTCGACACCAGTGGTCGCCTTTTAAAAGGCGTCGACATCCTCAGACGCCATTCAACACAGAAATCCGGAAATTTCAAGACCCTTACTCAGGGGATTTCTGCCCTTAAAAGGCGTCATGGTTAACCGACGTCATTTGAAAACGCGTCGTTCACCCATTACGTCTTTTAGTCCTAGAATCCCCGAACTGGCAGACTCTCTGTCAGGCGATTCCTGTCTAAAAGGCGTCGTGATGGCTCGACGCCCTTCAAAAAGGCGTCGTCCATGCACGACGTGTTTCAGCCCCAGGAATCAGAGTCACCTGAGCCCGAGGGCTCCCTATCCAACCACAAACAACTCCAAAAACGGAGGGAAAAAGAGGAGCAATGCTATCCACAAGCAACACATTTAAAGAAATCCCCCATGTTATCAAAAGAACTCCTAAACATGCTCATTCTACCCCCCGAAACCAAGGATCCAAACAAGCTTAAACGGGGTAAACATGGTCTAAAACGCGATGCTAAGGGGAACCGTCACCCTACCGGATACTTGAACGCCTCCGAGCTTCAAGCCGTCCACCCGACTCGCCCCACGCCGCCGCCGGTACCGCCGTGGTCGTCCTCGCCCCTCCGTGACGTCGGCCGCCGTCCGGAGAGTAGAACGCCGCAGTGGAAGTGGAGGAGGTAGTGGTAGGAGCTAGGTAGAGGATGGAGTGGAGGGAGAGATGAAACGGTGGGAGGAAAAGAGGGAGGATGAGAGATCGTCGTCGAGTTCGCCGGAAGGGGAAAGAGAGGAAGAGAGGAGAAAATGAGGGAAAGAAGGAGGGCTCGCGGGGTTAACCAGAGAATGGCTAAAACGCGTTGACATCCACGGACGCCAATCAGTTGATGTGACCGCTGTTCTGACAAGACTCTGAAACGCGTCATTCAAGGCAGACGCCGTTCAGACGATATGTCAGGGCCGTACTCTGACAACCCAGAGTCGCAGTATGAAAGGCGTCGACACACGTGGACGCCGTTCAGGTCGACAAGACAGGGCCGTACCCTCGCGGCCCGAAGCCAGCCAACGTGGCACCCACGTGGCAGAACTTGAAATGCGTTTGTGACGGTGGACGCCGTTTAAAACGCGTCTCGACGTACTGACGCGAATCAACTCAGAATCTCCGCCCTCACCAAAGGTTAGAACTACAAAGTCCGATCCCGAAAACCGGATCCGAAGGTCACGATCCTTACACTTAGTCACATACTTTACGTGAGCATCACCTAGATTTGATGGAGATCAAATGTGAAGGTGATTGGCTTGAGTCCAAGTAGGAGATTGATGGATATAGGTGTCCTCTAAGCCAATCATTAGACACCTATTTCAATCTGGTTCACTAATCAATAGCATTAGATTCATTATGTAGATTGGCATATTAATAATTGCGCATAATGAAGTCCATGAATATGTGCAACAGTCATCAGATTATGATGAGATCATAATAATGAGACTGATGACTTATAAACACATATTCTCAATTGTTCCTAGTCATAGGATGTTTGAGAAGGACATCAAACATCCGGTAAGACTAGTACAAGTTATTCCAGCTCATATGATGTGGGTGACTGATCTCGTTAGTTTTGTGTGGAGACACAATGGTAAACCTGTAGGTGCTCATTGGGGAATGAGTTCACTGAACTGATCCGACATGAATCGCCGAATGGTAATTTATTTGACTGTCAATCGGCTTGATTCATCGTCACAGTGGCGTGGTTGATCCTTGGACTTGAGACACCAAAGACACCTTGTCGGTGGACTTCTGGACTTTGACCTTGACCTACGAATACCTATCTACGGGATCTCTAATAGTCAAGGATCGGGTCTAGCGGAAGACCTTCGAAGGTGATTGTGTGTTCAATAAAGGATCGTTCGCTCTCAGGTAACTGGAGAGAGAATGCTCTAGAATAGATCCGCAGGAGTTTCTGGCCAGAGCAGAAACAATATCAGAAAAGATGTTTTCTGATATTGTACAGCGGAGTATGATTCAAGTGAGTTGACCATCTAGGGTTTGACAGTTAACCATACCTTAGGTTAACTCGAGAGCATTGTGCGAACAAAGGATTATAGCCACGCAATAATTGTGGACGGACATGTTCCATGAGTGGGTTGCTGAACCCCATTATCTTCCGGGATCATGCGGTGTTGCTTGGCACCCAACTTGATCGGAAGTCCGACCGAATTTACATGCGATGTTAATTCGGTTAAGTAATTAGTTAATATCTAGGTATTAATTAATTACAATAAGTCAATAACTAGTTATTGGACTTAACGAATTGAAAATCGGATTGGTAAATGGGCCTAGAGGGTCACACGCAATAAGATTCTCAATCGGTAGTACATAAGTGGGATTTATATTAACTCGGGGACTTTTGTGAAAGGTCGCGTCGACTTGATTTATATGTACGCGTTGTGGAGAAACCCTGGGCCAAGCTCTAGGATTTCCCATTACTGGCCGTCCCCCCTTTCTCTCTCCTCCTCTGGGCGCCCCGTTCGAGGCGCCGGGACTGTCTCCGTCTCCGTCGCGCGTGATTCCCGAAAGTTGGGAATTCCCGTCTGCGGGTTTTCGACAATCGTTGCGACGACGGATCTTCAACGAGCGAGCTGATATGGACGAGGGAGCGAAGACGAACCACCGTAGAGGATCGCGTGGATACTGCTGGAGGCCGGACGCTTGTGCGGCTCGTGGCATCCCCTTGACGGAATCGAGACGGAAGCGGATTCGAATCCGTACACGGTAATCAGATTACTTCATGTTAGTTTTCGGTTTTAGTTTTCGTTCCGAATCAGATCAGTAGGCATCAGGCGGGATAATATTTTGTTCGTCGTTTCCGCTGTGTTCTTCGCGTCCCGCCCGGATCCCAACAGTACACTTTGAAGATTTTAGCCAATTGCCTCAAGTCCTTTCACATCTTATTCTTAGTCTTCCCCCACAAGGAAGCTATTCTGGGTTGGACACTTATAGTCCTAAGGTGGCATTAGCGATCAATAATGGAAAATTTCTTTCATTTCATAAGGATAGGAGACATAATTCACATGCATATAGTAAGTCTCGTTTGGACTGCTTTAATGGTAGTCTTTACATTTTCCCTTTCACTTGTAGTATGGGGGAGGAGTGGATTTTAGAAGTACTATTAATTGAGTAATCGAATTGTATCAATTGTTTAATTGATTGTTGTTTTATGAACTGTTTTAAAAAAAAATGCCTATGTTTTCAAATTCTATTGTAATACAGTAAAAGATGAATAAAAAAATACACTAATGAATAATAACCATTCGAGCAAACAATGAATGATTACCATAGTTGTATTTCGAAACTCAAATCAACGGAATACAAATGATAGGATTTTTTTCCAACCAAGTTCTTCCTATTCTATTTTGATTTGTTGAACCGGTTCTTACCATAATTACAGATATTACAATAAAAAACAAGCAACTTTTCTTTTTTCCTTTATTTGTTTCCTTCTTTCTTTACTTTTACTCTTTTACTGTTCCAAGAGAAAGTTGTTATGCTATTACAACGGTACATACTTTCTACTGCAAGCTCTTAGTGGTTGTCCAAACAGGTCCTACGCATAAAAAATCTTGCTTGTGTTGAAGGATCTACACATCATACATTTAACATTTTAGACTTCTAGAGATTTTATTTATTTAGGCTTTATCGACTCATCTAATGTCATGTTTAAGCATAACAAATCGACGAATCTACTATCCTTTTTCTAGATCCGAAGAAGTTACCATAGAACTTTGTGGACGTCTGTTTATAGCTCAACCAATGACTTCTTTGGAATGGTTAAAAATATATATATATATATATTCATTTTATTTTATATAATTTTATATAAAAAATACCTACACTTTTCTTTCTACATCGATTGTTTTGATCTATCTCGGGATCCTTATTTAAAATTATAAGAAGTCTAGAAATTAGAATAGAATGGTCGACCTTCAATTAAATTATTATTTATTTCGGATTGATCAAAATTCATACAAATGGCTATAGCGGCAAAAAATAAATATAAATAGAATTAGAGTGCTATTTTACATATTTTATTTTTTATTTATATTTAAATAAATAATGTGTACAGACGTATTGGAGATTGATCCGTGTTATCAAGCCTATATATGTATAAAAATTCATATAACAGATAGTCTACAATACTAGATTAAATAGTGTGGTAGAAAGATTTTTATTTATATTATATACTTTAGTTCCTTCTACCATACTATCTCAGATACTGTCGATTCTAGTCCGATCATTTCACTTAAGACTTAGAGTTTAAATCCCTTTCTTTTCTTCAATCATTGATAAGAAGTAGAAGTATCAGTCAACTTAATCATTTTGACTGACTGTTTTTACATAGATGATAAGTAAAAAAGCAGTAGGAACTAGAATGAACAATACAGTAGCAATAAATGCGAGAATATTTACTTCCATAATCTTATTGTTTTTTTTCTTCGCAATAACTCGGGATCTAATCCCATAGAGATGAGAAATTTGACTGCTATAAATTAAATGGGATGAGCTGCATCCTAATGATACTAAATCGGATCAATGTTATGAATAACAATATATAATTTCTCAAATCGACTCATCGTCGAGAATTGAATAGTATAACATAGGAAGATCTTTTATCCATACCAAGTAAAAAATGGGATTCCTGCTCCTATAAAGAATCCCACTGAATTTATCATCATTTTCCACTCTTTTATGTAAACGGCCCTCTTCCTTATACAATATCTTTCCTTAGACTTATACAATTAATTATCTGATGAGATATCATATGACCGGTATTCCATTTGCTATAGACCCAAGTATGTAGAAGAATAAAGAATGGACAATATAAGTCTAAACAATATAAGTCTAAGGAAAGATAGTGCATTAATATAGAAATTAACATTTCCCATAGCATTTAACATCTTAACTATGCATGCAGATCATCACAATGACAGTGCCATGAACCATAGTGCATTAATATAGAAATTAACATGATGTGCATCAAATTAAAGGATGTATTAGATGCAACACAGCATGAATTGCATCACCCTTAGATGACGCGAATCATGAATTGCGTCATCATTGGTTGACGCCTTTCAGGCTGTTAGATCAAGTCTAAGCAATTTAATTCCAGACAAATCGCAGATTAACCATGGACGAATTACTAATATGATACAGTATCTAATCATGGCTTCTAATAGTAAAGCAATGATCTAACATGGTGCAAATCATGGATTCATGCACAATAAAAGGATTTCCCATGGTAATTACATAGAAGAAAGTTCATAATATCCATAAGCATACAGTGTATCGAAGCAAATCATGAATTATCAAAACATCTAGCTCTATATGCATACTTAAATAGAAAGAACAAGGCTTCAAAGTTGACTACTAGCATGCTAAATCGTGTAACCAGAGGGTGACGTGAATCATGATGCGTCATGGGTGTATGACGTGTTTCAATGCACAGAACAAGGTTCTTCATGGCTTTCTAGGGTTTTTACATGAAACTCATGGGGGTTCAAGAAAAGGGATCATGCACGGGATTCATATACGTCTAACAAGAGTACCATCACCTCTCTTCATAATACTAGCTTAGTATGTAGGAAAATACTTTGAAAACATAGTTTTATTTACATAAAAACATCTATGAACATGGATTCATCATCACTTGCCTCAACTCTACATTATATGGCTCGTAGAAGCTTGCATGGGCAAGGCGAACAATTTCCCACACGCACAATAATGTCGTTGCACCACCCCTCTCACGCCTCCTGCCAAGAGCGCATGAAGAACCAGCCAGAACACCGCCTCTCATGCCAGGAACTGCTCTCGATCTCTCTCTCATAGTCCTTCTAGGGTTTATGACGCACTAGAGGGCTCTCACGCGCATACAGGGCCTATAAATACTCACAAAGTCGAAGGCCACATGGAATCGAACTCTTCAAAAGGAAATACCAATATGCAGTTCACACAAAACTTCGACTCTAAGATGCATCAGCCTGACTTGACATCTCTCAACACCCTCTGATTCGCGTCACTATAGAGTGATGTGTTTTAGCGCTCTCGGCTAGGACCAATAAGCCTAGTCTAAACCCATTAATGGACCTACCTAGGCCTTTAATGGGTTGAAACTAAAGTGTTAATGGGCCAAGTATTACATCCTCTCCCTCTTAAAAAAATTCATCCTCGAATTTCAAGCATACACACAAAATAACATAGAGCAACCATAGACAACAACTAAACTACTTACCAAACAAATAGGGAAACTTTTCCGCATCTCAGACTCAAATTCCTACGTAGTCTTTTTCGAAGAGTAATTCCGCCACAACACCTTCACCAATGGGATCCGGTTGTTCTTCAGCTCCTTCATCTTGGTGTCTAAAATTTGAATCAACTGCTCTTTATAGCTCAAGCTCGGATGAACCTCCAACAAAACATGATCAATTACATGAGACAGATCTGCTACATACTTCCTCAACATATCAAGCACGCCATCCAACGAAGGGGGCAACGCCAACCTATGAGCACTCTCCAACCCTCTACAAAATCTCAAATGGTCCAATGAATCTCGGGTTCAACTTATTGTTAGAATTGGGTGGCCTCAAAGCCAATCATTGTACATTCTAGTTCAAATTATTAATAAAGGCAATTATTTCTTCATTTAATAGTTCTCGCAAACGGCTATCGTAATGAAGGTCCATAGACAAATGTATGGGATATTGAATCATGATGAGATCATGATAGTGAGATCAATATCCTAAGGCAATTGTCTTAAATAGTTCTCGATCATAGGATATTTGAGATGGACATTAAATATCCGATAAGATCGACACAAGTTATGTCTGCTCATATGATGAGGGTGAATGATCTCACATTCACTCGTGTGGTGACACTAAGACAAACAAGTGGGTGCTCATTAGAGAATGAGTTCACTGAACAGACCCAAATAAGAATTCCTGGATGGTATTTATACCTATTAGTCAACCAGGGAATTCTATCGTTGCAGTAGCACAGTTGGTCCTTTGACCTGAGTCACCAATGATACCTTGTTTGTGGACCATTGTATCTTGATTCTCTGACTCGTGGACTTTAACCATTAAGTCCACCATAATCGGTCTTTCAGATACAGTGGAAAGCTTGCGAAGGTAATTGAGTGAACAACAAGGGATCACTCACTCTTGGTATAAGACTGGAGAGAGAATGTCCCATGGATGTGTACACAGAAATCCCTGGCCAGGGTCAAATGAAAGAGTTGTCTTTTTAGATATTAACTGTGTACTGGAATCCATCTGGATAATGCGATAGAGGGTTTGACTATAAAACCATACCCTTGCGTTATCGGGACATTGCATGAGTGAAAGATTATATCTGTGCGGTATCGGCAGACGGAAAGGTTCAATTGAAGGGAACAGTATCTCTTATATCTTCTGGGATCATGAGGTAGTGTTTGGTGCTGTTCATGATCAGAAGGCCAAGTGATTTGATCATCAGATGATAATTCACTTGTTTATTAAATTAATCATTTAACATGTGATGTTTAAATGTTAATTAATAAATATTAAACTCAAGAAACAGTTCTAAGTTTAATGGGCCTGCAACCGGACTGATATATGGGCCTAGAGGGTCACACACATAAGAGTTCTCGTCAGACGGTGAGAGATGTTAAATTTTATGCTTATCTGGGTTTTTGTGAAAAACTGCAGGATAAACATGAAGATTTAATGGAGAATTATCCAAGGCCAAACTTTTGGATAATCATGAGGATTAACTGTTGTGCTTATCCTTATTTCTATATAAGGAGGGCCAAGGGGAGTGGTAAAAAGTGGGTTGGACGAATTTTACTCCCCAGATTCTCTCTCTCCTCTCTCTCTCTCCTTCTCTCTCTCTTGGAGTGGATCTGTCTCTCTCCGCGCATGGTGGATCTGAGATCTGGTCGGAGCACTCAAGTCGAGGAGGAAATCGCGTCTGCTGCAGGAACTCGTGTGGATACCTCTAGAGATCGTGCGCGTGCGCGATTAACGAGTCGGCATCATCCACGGGAGATTCGAAATCCCGCAAAGGTGAAGAACTGTTCTTCCCGCTTAGTTTTAATGTCCGTTTTACAACCCCAGCAACCGATACAATGGAATCATATTTATTTCCGCTGCGTTCTTGGTGATTCCTTACACTTATCACATTGTCCTAACCTGAAACCTCCCTTAGAAGGCGAAATCTTCGAGAACACATGATCACCAACCTTAAAAGCCAAACCCTTCCCAACATAAAGGTGACCTACACGGCCTACTATACAAAGCTTCGAATGGTGCCATGCCAATGTTAGCATGATAACTGTTGTTGTAAGCAAACTCTACCAATGGCAAATTATTGTCCCTCTCTCCCTTCCAATCCAAACTACATACTCTCGACATATCCTCTAATGTCTGGATAGTCCTCTCCGATTGGCCATCTGTCTAGGGGTAAAAAGTTGTATTGAACTTCAACTGCATCTCTAATGCTTCCTGCAAACCCTTCCAAACATGAGATGTGAATATGGAATCCCGATTTGATATAATAGACTTCATAACACCATGCAACTTGACAATGCTATCCATGTATAATTTGATCAGACTCTCCACAGGTTGCTTCACCCTCATAGCCAAGAAATGTTCTAACTTCGTCAACATGTCCACAACTACCCAAATGGCATCATTGCGTTAACGAAGGTCTATGGTGCTCTGCCTTCACATATTGACAAATCAAACATCTAGAAACAAACTCTGCAATGTCTTTCTTCATACTAGCCCACTAAAAAGTCATCTTTACGTCTTGGAACATCTTGGTGCTAACCGAGTGCACTGTGAACTTAGACTAGTGAGCTTCAATCATAAGTTTCTTCTTCAACTCTGAATTATCGGGCACACAAATCTTGCTCTGAAAACGAACCACTCTATGCTCATCTCTGTTGAACCTAGGCTTATATGCAAAACTCAGCAACTACTAATCTTCCTTATGTGTGCAATAACCATATCCATGATAGTTGATCTGATTGACAATTGGGACAAGGAAGCAATAACCAACCTCATCTATCATCTTCCAGTCTTGTAGCATCATAAGCCTCTTCCTGCTCAAAGCATCTACCACTACATTGGCCTTGTCTGGATGGTAGATTAGCTCAAAGCCATAATCCTTTAGGAACTCAATCCACCTGCACTATTTCAAATTCAACACCTTCTGAGAGAATATGTACTTTCAGACTTTGATGATCGATAAATACCTGAGACTCCACTCCATAAAGATAATGCCATCAGATCTTTAACACATGCACAACCACTGCAAGCTCCAAACCATGCGTCGAATAATTCATCTTATGATCCTTTAGCTGACGGGAAGCATAAGCAATCACTCTGCCATGCTGCATCAAGACATAGCCCAAACCCTACATGGAAGCATATGTATACACCACATATCCCTTAGAACCGTTAGGCAAAGCAAGGACTGGAGTAGTGGTCAAACGATTCTTCAATTCCTGGAAGCTCTTCTCACTGACCACACAAACTTCATATCTTTTCAAGTCAACCGTGTCAAAGGGGCTACCAGAATAGCAAACCCTCAATAAACCTCCTATAATTGCCAATAAGATCCAGAAAACTCTTGATCTTAATGGGATTCTTGGGGACCTCCCAATCTAATACAACTTAAACCTTCATAGGATCTACAACAATACCATTCTTGGAGATAACATGACCAAGTAACTATACATGATCAAGGTAGAACTCGCACTTATTGAACTTAGCATACAACTGATGGCTTTTTAGAATCTCCAGCATAGTCCTCAAATGCGCACGATGAGACTCCTCATCTGACGAATAGCTCAGCACATCATCAATGAATACAATAACAAACTTATCTAAGTACTACCTGAACACTTATTCATGAAGTCCATGAAAGCTGCTGGAGCGTTAGTCAGACCGAATGGCATCACCAAGAACTCACAGTGGCCATAATGAGTCTGAAGCGCCATCTTCGGGACATCCTCTTCTTTAATTTGCAATTAATAATAGTCAAATCTCAAATCAATCTTGGAAGACATTGTAGCTGCCTACAACTGGTCAAATAGATCGTTAATCCTCGACAGGGGATATAGATTCTTGATGGTCACCTGATTTAGCTTTCTATAATCAATGCAAAGTCACAAAGAACCATCCTTCTTCCTTACAAATAGAATAGGGGCTGCCTATGGAGATACACTGGGAAGGATGAAACCCTTGTCCAATTGCAATTGCTTCTTCAGATCAACCAACTTTGTCGGTGCCATACGATAGGAACCTTGAAAATCAACATCGTACTAAGGAGAAGATCAATGGTGAAATCAATCTCCTAAACAAGAGGCAAACCAAGCAGATCATCTAGGAAATCATCAGCAAAATCTTTGACCACATCAACATCAAAAACACTCAAAGGTAACCTCTCATCAGAAATAGAAACAACGCTAGTAAGATAAGCACTGCAACAACTATTGATCCACCTCTGAGCCTTCATAGCAGAAACAATCAACTTACCAAGCTTGGCAAGCTTAAAGAAGAACTCATGTTTATTTGAAGTCATGAGGATAATCTTTCGACCACGACAATTCAGTATAGAATAATGCTCCTTCAGCCAATCCATCTCCAAAATGACGTCAAAATCATAATATCAAGCACAAACAACTGAGCAGACAACCTCCTTCCTTGAATCTCAACACAGAAAAAAGCTATGCATCTATTTGACCGAACTATCCCTCATAGCGTGAAAATAGTTATGGCAACAAAAATCTCAACAACACCCATCTTATCTACCACTATCTAGACAAAACTCGAAGAGCTAAACAAATAGGTAGCACTGGTATCAAACAACACTCTAGCATGTACTCCATCAATCAGAATGGTACCTTCCATGACATTATTAGTTACCTGCATATCCTCTCTAGTTAAAGCAAAGATAGAAGCAGGGGCTCGCAATCTAGTCGGTGCAGTCACTGGTGTAATCCTCAATGTAGTCTTCATCTTGGGGCAATCTCTGATCATATGGCCTGCCTTGCCACATCTGAAGCACTTACCTAACGTCCTTAGGCACTCGGTCTCTCCATGCACAAACCCACACTACTGGCATGCAGTACAAGTCTAGGCTACTTCTGTTGTTGGCTGTGTAGAAGTCTTCTCTGGTACCTTCTGAAACTGGAACTGCTTTCACTTCCTCTAAAATCAGGGAAAGGTTGATGTCGATACTTATCATTTGGCTGCCAGCTTGTGCTCATCTAGAAAGATCTCATACTCAACTTCTTGTCTACATGGTGTATCCACCACCTCCTCCACCGAGTTAAACTTGTGAGCCACAAACTTCATCCTCAACACAGGTTTCAGACCCATCAAAAATTTCTGCATTTTTCATCTACCATCAATATACATATGAGGTGCACTCTAAGAGAATTTAGCCTCATACTCAAGCAGACTCATCGATACTTGGGTTAAACTCAGGAACTTCTGCACTATCTTGTCTTGGACATGCAGAGGAAGGAATTTCACCTTGAATGTCGTCACCTTGAATGCCTTAGAAACTCCTCACATGAAATCGCCTCCTTTCTAGTAGAAAACGTGGTCCTCGAGGTTGAAGTCCACCATACATTAGCATGGCCTTACAACATATAACTCCTGAGACTGACCTTGTTCTAAGGGCACTTGATTGCCCTGAAGATCTTCTCAATCTCTCAGACCCAGCTCTCTGCCATGAAAGGATCACTTTGCCACCGCCATTAGTCTAGGGTGGACCTCTAGCTCAACTGGTGCTGCAGGCCTCTACTGTTGGGCTTCCTGCATGAAGCCCTAGAAAATCTGCATAAATGCACTCACGTCCAAAGGTGGGAGCGGAGGAGAAATAGGCTGAACACCACCCTCTCCTACATCCGGCTCCTCCGAAACACGCTCCCTTGCAGAATGCCATGCTTACCAGACATAGCTTGTAAAAAAAGAGCACACATCAGGCCTATACTCCTCAAGTCTACTGCATTCTAATAATCTCTAACCCTATGATCATGGTTCAATGGCTTAGGTTGATCATACCTTAATAGTCAATATGAAAAAAAATAGCTCCAATACAAACTCCTACAATGCCCCTGCCGTCGACAAGATTCGGTCTTACCGGCCTACATTGAACCGACAGAGCGGATGCCACTTTGGGAACAATCCAAACAACCACTTAATTATTTTCCAAATGAGTAATCATGCAACAAACCATGAATAAACTAATAGAACCATCACTGTCACAAGATAATTTCAGTATTATAAATAAACAACGGCTGAAAATAAATATAATGTCTCATATCCAGGATTACTAAACATCCACAAATTAAATTACATCACCTGAACTGAAAAGTGTTAGGTTCGCTGTGCCGGATCTAAGATAAATGCAGCAGAAAAATAGATCGGATCCTACCGTTTCGGATACAAAAAATCAAACCGTAAAATCGGATTTTACCTTGCGCGGATTCGAATCCACGTTCGTTCTGTTCCGTCGGTGTGATGCCGCAAGCCGCGCAGGTGCCCGGCCTCTAGCGATATCCACGCGGTCTTCCTCTCGATGGATCGTCCTCGCTACTCGCTCGGTGCAGCGACCACGGATCCCGTCTAGCTGCGCGTAACCCTCCACGACATGCGGTTTCGATTTTCTCGTCGGACGGGAAGTGAAGCGGGCGGTAATCAGAGCGGAGCCTTCGGGGGGCCGGCCTGTAAGGATTAAGGTTTCGGATCCGGTTACCGGGTCAGTTTCGGTGTCGAACTCCTTGGTTTGGGCTCTTGTGGGGCTGGGACATGGGTTCTCAAATGGCGTCCGGTTAGGGAGACGCGTTTTAGAGTGTGCCACGTAGGCGCCACGTGGGCAAGTTTTGGGCCGCGAGAGTACGGCCCCAGTTTTATCGTCTGAATGGCGTCTTGCAAGGTAGACGCCATTCAGAGATCTGTGAGTGTACGACTCCGTCTTGTCGTCTAATTGACATCAATCTTGGACGACGCGTTTTAGCTAGTTTCGGTTGATACTCTAGAACCCTCCTTCCTTTCCCTTATTCTCTCATTTCTCTTCTCTCTCTTCTTTCCCTCCGACGCATCCACTCCCCCTTCCCCTTCTCCTTCCTTTTCTCTCCCTCCACTCCATCAACCCCCCCCCTAACTTCCACCACTACCACCACCATTTCCTCCGCGGTGTATTGCTCTCCGGACGGTGGCCGATGTCCCGGTAGAGTAACAACGTCCACGACGGTACCAGCGGTGGCTTGTGGCATGACGGTTCGACGGCTAGGAGCTAGGACGAGTTCAAGTAACCGGTAAGGTGACGATCTCCATTGTGTTTTGATTAAAATCATGTTTTTCCCGTTTTGGAGCATGTTTAGAGGATTTTTTGGGTGAAAATGCTAATTTTATAAAATGAGAAATGGTGAGCTTTTAACGGGTATTTGGATTCTCCTCCTCCTTCCCTATTTTGGAACATTTTTATGCGATTTGGGGGCGAAATCCCACTATGTGACTTGGGGGAGACCAGAGGGAGAATCTGTTTGCGAGCGCTAAATGGTGTCTTGAGACAACGACGCCATTTTAAATGGCGGCTGCCTCCCAAGACGTGATTTAGCCCTGTACATCCTGAGCCTTAATTCTGTTTCTGTCGCAAATAGCGTCCAGGGGCAGCAACGCTATAACGACCCGCCACCCTATAATCGGGGATCCGATTACTAAATGTGTATCGAATCATTATTTTGGCACCAAACCAGGATCTAGATAAGTCTGGGAAATAAATAATTAACTAAGCTAAACATTCACATCGCATTGAATTGAAAAGGAAGTGCAAGAATTAAAAGTTATTACAATGCGACTGGACACAACAAATAATTACATACTCCAACATAAAAGAAATAATTAAGCGTGCAGGCCAAAAATAAAATAACAACTACGTCGGGGCATATCTCGGAACAACAGCAGCTGGCGCGTAACTCTAAGCAGCACTCTCCTCGCTAAGCCTGCTTGGAATGCTCACCTGCAAACCGCAGGGGTGAGTCTCAACGAAAAGACTCAGTAGGGATCCTTCAATCCCCACCGCCCACTCACGCACCCACAAGAGCAGTAGCACAGATAAAGGTAAAGTAAACAAGTAAAGCAGTAATTACTACTCCTAATTCTCGATATAAACCACATGCCTTCGGAATATAACATGCATATCTCAGAAAACATTCTACCAGGGAGCCTACCACCAGCGTCTCGTCAAAACACGTCAACCACACAACCAAACGTGGGAAACACCTACCCGCTGAGACCAAACAGTAACCCCTCGGATAGCACGCTAGCTACTCCGGCCCAACTGGCTCAGATGGTTACTCCTTCCCTCAGCACGAGTGACACTCCACAGGTACCACTCCTACACCGGTACTAGCTAACCCCAGGGTACACCAGGTGACCCTCTCTCTAAGCGTCACCTCACCACTCCCACACCGGCGCTGTGTCCCTCCCACACCGACACAGGGTGGCAAGCGCTACAACTGTCACTTTAGGTCCACAATCGCACGAAACACAACACAGTGCGATCCGATCACATAAGAATCCTTATCCTCGAGTACGATTTCAACATGCAATAAACCAAACTATCTAACAATGTGAAGATATGTTAACAGCATGAATTAATGTGATTCTGTCTTGAATCGCGTCGCCCAAGGCCGACGCCATTCAAGTCTCCTAAATTGGTTCATGAAATCTCGGCCTCAGAATATGGCCTAAAACGCGTCGCCCATGCAAGTCGCCTTTTTGAAAGGCGTCGCTGTCCCTGGACACCATTCAGTTCCAGAGACAGAGTCTGGTATTTGGGCTAAATCGCGTTGCGGGTGGAAGTTGCCTTTCTAAAAGGCGTCGCTGTCCCCCGACGCCATTTAACCCTCACAGACAGGTTCTCCCTCCGCCATCTCCCAGTCCACGGGGTAGGATTTCCTCCCCAAAGTCATGTAAAAAACACGAAAAACATGGAGAATGGGGAGAAGAACCTAACTACCCATTTAAAACCCCCAATTTCTCATTTCATGCATTTAGTATTTTCACCCCAAAACGCCCCTAAACATGCTTCAAAGCGGGAAAACATGGTTTTTAAATGAAATACTACGGGGATCGTCACCCTACCGGTTACTCGGACTCCTCCTAGCTCCAAGACGCCAACCCGTCTCACCCCACGCCGCCGCCGGTACCGCCGTGGACGCCGTTACTCCACCGGGACGTTGGCCGCCGTCCGGAGAGAAAAACGCCGCAGAGGAGATGGTGGTGGTAGTGGTGGGAGTTGGGAGGTTATTGGAGTGGAGGGAGAGGTGAAATGAAGGGAGGAAAAGGAAGGAGGGGGAAAGGGGCCGCTGGAGCCGCCAGAGGAAGAGAGGGGAGAGGATAGGAAGGAGGGAATGAGGGAAAGGAAGGAGGGTTCGCGGGGTCAACCAGAAGCTGGGTAAAACGCGTCGTGCATGCCTGATGTCTTTCAGGTGACAAGACCGGGCCGTACACTGACAAGCCAAGGTCGTACTCTGAAAGGCGTCGTCCATTCAAGACGCCATTCAGACGATATGACCGGGGCCGTTCTCTCGCGACCCAAGGCCAGCCCACGTGGCGCCCACGTGGCACAGCCTAAAACGCGTCTACATTACTGGACGCCGTTTAAACCGCGTCGAGCAGGCTCGACGTGAAACAGAACAGAGTCCCAGCCCCATCAGGGCCTGAACTACGAGATCCGACCCCAAAAACTGATCTGATAACCGGATCCGAAAACCTCAATCCTTACAAACGCCATTTAAATGGCGGCTTCTATGAATGACGCGTATTAGGCCATATTCTAGAGGTAAGTTTTCATATGAACCAGTTTAGGGATCTTGAATGACGTCGGCCATGGGCGACGCGATTCAAGATAGAACCTCATTAATCCATGCAATTAACATATATTTACATTGTTAGATAGTTTGATTAAATGCATGCTTGAAAACATACTTCGAGGACGAGGATTCTACGTGATCGGATCACATAGTGTTATGTTTTGTGCGACCGTGGACCTAGAGTGACAGTTGTTAACGCTTAGGCACCCTGTGTTGGTGTGGGAGTGACATGGCGCCGGTGTGGGAGTGGTGGGATAACACCTAGAGAGAGGGTCACCTGGTGTATCCCGGGGTATAGCTAGTACCGGTGTGAGAGTGGTACATTCGGAGTGTCACTCGTGCTGGGGGAAGCAGAACCACCTAGGGCTAGACAGGCCGGAGTAGCTAGCGCGCTATCCGAGGGGTTGTTGTTTGGTCCCAACGGGTCGGTGTTTTCCGCGTTCGGCCGCGTGGTTTGTGTGTTTAGCCGGGATGCTAGTTGTGGACTCCGTGGTGGAGTGGTTTCAAAGTTGTGCATGTTACATTTATAAATGCTTGCATTTTATATCGAAATTTAGGAATCTTTGGGAATTGTGTTTATTGCTTTATTTATTTAAATTGCCTACATTTGTGTCGTTGTATTTGTGGGTGCGTGAGTGGGTGGTGGGGATCAAAAGATCCCTACTGAGTCCATTTCGATGAGACACACCCCTGCGGTTTTCAAGTGAGGGTTCCAGGCAGACGTAGCGTGGTGGGTATTGTCTCGGGTTGCGTGCCAGCAGCCATTGTCCCGGGGTATGCCCCGTTGTAGTTGTCATTTTCCTTTCAAGACTGAACACTTAATTACTTCTTTTCAGTTGGAATATGTAATTATTTGTTGAGTCAAGTTGAAGTGTAATAATTTTTAATTCCTGCACTTCCTTTACAATTCGATGTGATGTGGATGTTTAGCTTAGTTTATTATTTATTTTCCAGACTTATCGAGATCCTGGTTTGGCTCCAAATTTTAATGATTCGGTACCTATTTAGTAATCGGATCCCTGATTATAGGGTGGCGGGTTGTTATACGACCTCTGAAGGGGGAGCCAGGAGAGAAAGGGGGGGGGGGGGGGTGGCTAGGTCACCTCTGGGTTGCTAGCCCCAGTGCGCGAAGTGGTCCTTTTATAATAAGTGGTTTTACGGTTTTTCAGAAAAACCCACACTTATCCAAAATCCTGTCAAAATATCCATCGACTTGAAAACCTTTTGTGTGTGACCCTCTAGGACCAAATACCAGTCTAGTTAATGGCCCATTAAGTCCAGTAACACTTTACCGACCTACTGAATTAATTAATATCCTTATATTAATTAATCAGCTGAATTTAATGTTCCACAATAAATTCGGAGGGCTTCCGATCACGTTAGGTGCTGAGCAACACCGTATGATCCCAGAAGGCATTGGGGTTTATGCAATCCACTATGGGAACCTTTCCATCATCGGTTACCGCACAGATATAATCTTTCATCCGTACAATGTTCCCGAATCGACCTAGGGTATGGTTTACTGTTAAACCCTAGTCGATCGATTCATTTGAATCAGATGACGCTAATCTATATCCGATAACTCATTATTTGATACAGAGCCAGAGACTTAAGCGCATCGTTTTTGGAACATTATCTCTCTTATTACCGAGAGCGGATGATCCCGTATTAACCATACAATTACTTTCGAGGGCATCTCCCTGAACCTGATCACTTAACTTATTGATAACCCATGGTTAAGGATTCCTTAATCAAGGTCAAAGGTTAGAGACCTACCAACAAGGTATCGTCTCAGGTCCAAGGACCATCCACGCAACCATGACAAAAGAATCGAACTGGCTAACAGTTAGGTAGCTACCATCCAGCGATTCATGGTCAAATCAGTTCAGTGAAATCATTCACCAAAGAGCACTTACAGGTCTAGCATAATGTCTCCACACAAGTGACTTGTAGGATCAGTCACCCTCATCATATGAGCTGAAAAAACTTGTACTAGTCTATCCGGATGTTTGATGTCCTTCTCAAACATCATCCGACTAGGAACAATTAAGAACATATGTTTATAAGTCTTCGGTCCTATAATTATGATTTCATCATAATCCGAAGGCTATTGCACATGTTCATGGACTTCATCATGATACGATAAATAAGGACCGAATTAAATACACAATGAAATTATGTCATTATATTAATAAACTGAATAGTACATAGTATCAGATTGGCTTGTAGGCCACCTAATACTAACAATCTCCCACTTGGACTAAAGCCAATCACTCTTATGCAGAATCCACATATTCTATAAGTGACGCTCAAATACATTTTGAGACAATGGCTTCGTCAGTGGATCTTCTTTGTTGTTGGCTGAAGGAACCCTTTCCACCATGACATCTCCTCTAGCTATAATCTCCCTGATCAGGTGATAGCGCCGCATAATGTGCTTTCACTTCTAATGAGACTTCGACTCTTTCGCTTGAGCAGTCACCCCATTGTTCTCACACAGCAGTAGGATGAGAAAAGATGCTATCCACCACATCAAAATCGTCGATGAATTTCTTCATCCAGACTGCTTCCTTGGTGGCTTCAGCAATAACAATGTACTCAGCTTCTGTTGTCGAATCAACAGTGGTTTCTTGCTTGGAACTTTTCTAACTCACTGCTCTCCCGTTGAGTGTAAAAATAAATCCTGATATTGACTTGTTGTCATCTGGATTAGACTAAAAACTTGAGTTAGTATATCCTTGCATATCTAAGTCTCCTCCTCCATAAACTAAAAATACATCCTTAGTTCTTCTCAAGTACTTAAGGATATATTTCACAGTCGTCCAGTGTTCATCATCTAGATCTGCCTGATGTATGCTCGTAACATTTAGAGCATATGCTACATCAGGTCTAGTACATAGCATGACATACACGATGGAACCTATGGTTGATGCATAGGGAATTTTATCCATCATTGCCCTCCCTTCAGGAGTCTTAGGAGACTGACCTTTAGAGAGATAAATTCCATGTTTCATTGGTATGAGACCTCTCTTAGAATTTTTTCATGTCAAACCTTTTGACAATGGTTTCTATGTACATTGATTGGGTTAAAGCAAGCATCTTCTTTGATCTATCTCTATAGATCCGTATTCCCAATACGTAAGATGCTTCTCCCAAATCCTTCATGGAGAAGTTTTTAGATAGCCAAACCTTTACTGATGACATCATCCCTACATCATTGCCAATGAGTAGGATGTTGTCAACATAAAGGACTAGGAATGTAATTGCGCTCTCACTATTTTTCCTATACATACAAGGCTCATCTTCATTCTTAATGAAGCCATAATATTTGATCACCTCATCAAACCTTATATTCCAGTTCCGGAAAGCTTGCTTTAGTCCATAAATGGACCTTTGCAACTTGTATACCATATATGGAGATTCATTTGACGTGAAGCCCTCTGGCTGTATCATATACACCTCTTCCTCAAGTTTTTCATTTAGGAAGGTTGTCTTCACATCCATATGCTAGACTTCATAATCAGGGTATGCAACAACGGTGAGAAGAATTCTGATAGACTTAATCATGGCAACGGGCGAAAATGTCTCATCTTAATCAACACCTTATCCTTGACGATAGCCCTTCGCCACTAATCTTAACTTATAAGTTTTAATTCGTCAATCTGCACTGATCTTTATTTTAAAAATCCACTTGCAATTGATGGGTACTATACCCTTGGGAAAGTCGACCAAGTTTCAAACTTAGTTGATGTACATGGACTGAATTTCAGAATTCATGACTTTTCGCTATTATCCAGCCTCTGGACTCTAAATGGCCTCCTGGTCAGTATTATGATCATCATCCTTATTATAGAGTATTCTATAGCCATCCATATTGATATGTCCCACATATCTTTCGGGTGGTTTAGGTACTCTTTCAGACCTACGAGTTTCTTGTGCGTATTTTTGAACAGGTTCAGAAACTGACAGTTCATCTGATGAACCATTGACAGTTTGTGGGTCTGGAATTTATTCCAGAGTTACTTTACTCCCACTTTACTCTTGGAGAATATAATCTTCTTCCAAAAAGACAGCTCCCCTGCTTATAAACACCTTTTGTTCGCCATGATGATAAAAGTAATATCCCTAAGTTTCCTTCGGATATCCCGCAAATCTGCATTGGTCAGTTCTGGATTCCAGCTTATCTGCATCATGTCTTTTGACATGAGCAGAACATCCCCAGACTTGAACATGCTTAAGATCTGATTTCCTCTCATTCCATATCTCATACGAGTGGATGTAATAGATTTGTTGGGTACCTTGTTCAAGATATACATAGCCGAGCTAAGTGCATATCCTCATAAGGACATCGGTAATTTTGACATTCCCATCATCAATCGCACCATTTCCATCATTGTGCAATTCTTCCTTTCTGATATACCATTCATTTGAAGTGTATAAAGAGATATAATCTGAGAAAGAATATCATTATCCTTTAAATATTTCGTAAACTATGTACTCAAGTATTCCCCACTACGACCAAATCAGATGATTTTGATACTCTTTCCAGTTTGTTTTTCTACTTCATTCTTAAATTCTCTGAATTTCTCAAAGGCTTCTTATTTATACTTCAATAAATATATGAAGTCATACCTTGAGAAATCATCAGTGAACGTAATAAAATAGGAGAAATCACCAATAGCTTGGGTAGACATAGGATCACATACATCAGAATGTATTAGTTCCAATATGTCTTTGGCTCGTTCTCCAGTTCCAGTAAATAGAGATTTAGCCATTTTACCTATCAAACATGACTCACAGGTTGCATACGATTCATAATCAAATGGATCTAAGTATCTATTTTTATGCAACCTTTGGAGTCTGTTTTTCCCAATATGGCCAAGCCTACAATGCCATAGGTAGGCTTTGTTCACTTCATACTTATTCCCTTTCAGAATATGACCGACATTACATTATCATGAGACATATTCAATAAATACAACCCATTGGATAATAATGCAGAAGCAATTAATTTATTTCTGAAATAAATTGAACAACCATTGTTCCCAATGGAAACAATGTACCCAATTCTATCTAAACATGGAATATAAATAATATTTCCAATTATGCTAGGTACATAATAGCATTCATCTAATGAAAGTTCATCTCTGGATGGTAGCTTGAGCTTCACTGTCCCCACAGCTATCGCCGCAACTCTTGCACCGTTATCTAGCCTTAGCTCCACCTCGCCAGTCCTCAGCTTACGCCTTCTTGTCAACCCCTGCACATAATTGCAGATATGAGAAACACATCCAGTATGTAATACTCATGATGTATAATATCTAATTGACAAGTTTATATCTATCATATAATACTCGAAGCGTCCTACTGCTTCACATTTTCTTGAGTCTTGTCTTTGAGGTATTCTTTACAATTCCTTTTCCAGTGTCTCTTCTCATGACAGTAGAAGCATTCACCCTTCTCAGCACTTTTTTCCTTGTCCTTCTTGTCAACCTTTGGCTTCTTCTGATTATTGTCTTTACCTTTCCTAAAGGCTTAGATTGCCAGTTTTTCTTGTTAGTCCTACCAACCATGAGGATTTGGGGTTTTTCCTTCACAAGGTTCCCCTCTGTAGTCTTCAACATATTCAGTAATTCAGCCAAAGTTGTCTAGATTTTGTTCATGTTAAAATTAACTATGAACTGAACATATGATTGTGGAAGGGACAACAACACAAGGTCGGTATGCATCTCTTTGGGAAGTGAGACCCCAAGAGAATCTAGCCTTTCCACCCATTCAATCATCTTCAGCATATGAGTCTACACTGAAGATCCCTCTGCCATCTGAGCCTTGAACAAATTCTTAGATATCTCATATCTTTTGATTCTGCTCTGCTCACCAAATAGCTCCTTCAAATGGAGCATGATGGATCGAGCATCTATCTCCTCATGTTGCCTCTGCAATTCATTGCTCATAGAGGCTAGCATGTAGTATTGGGCCATAGTGGAATCTTCCTTCGATTTCTCATATGTCACCATGTCCTCCTCTGGGGCATCTAATGATGGTTTAGAAGGAGGATCATCATCCAGGACGTACGTAATTTGCTCAGACCTGAAGACAATCTTCAGGTTCTTGAGCCAGTTTGAGTAGTTAGGGTCTGTCAAACGATTGACATCCAGTATGCCACGCAACAGGTTATGGTGCAACATTTTAGCTTATAGGAGATAATAAATTTCAATTAGCATAAATTCAGTTAAAAAAAAAAAAACAAGATTTGGACTTTATAACCTAGTTTTATTCCTACTAATTTTGTCAGACTGTATAACCTTTAGATATACAGAACGTGAGATGCCGACAGTCTTATTATGGGGATCAGAATCTCCAAGTATCACAGTATGACCTCGGGTAAACACATAGTATCATATTGCTATCTTAGAGCAAGCATCTCATGGTAATTGCAACTCCTTGCAATATCCGATCTTATTTCGGCTCCGAGGTTATTAATGGTCTCGGGTAAACACAGTAGACCATTATGCATGGTCTAAGCTTTACCATCAATACGTGATAGAGTAGAGTAGAGATATAGCTCCCAGGTAAACACGAGGATAGCTACACCATTCCTCTACTCTGATCTCAAGACATCTAATGCCATAGTTAATAGTCTTTTCATCAGATGATGACAAATCTCAGGTAAACACAGAGAAAATGCTATTACTGAATTAAGTTCTAAAAACTATATTGATGAAGAGCCACGCAGTTGTAGACACGCTAATTTTGACATCATTATGAGTAAATTTCATATCATATAATAATGCTTCAAAATAGTATGATATTTAATTATTAATTAATTTTTATAATTTTACTGGAATAATTATCTAAATGACATCGGGTCAGACAGACATAATTTAAGTTTATTAATGAAATTTATTTTAACTCAGATTTTTAATCAAATATGAAGGATTCTAAAAGACGTCGACTTGTAAAGACGCCATTTAGGTTTTATTCTTATTTCAATTTTTAATCTGATTTTTAATTAATTTATTAATAAATTAAAAGACGTCTGCCCTGCACAACGCCATTTAAGTTTCCTAAAACTGTTTCTATTTCTTCTTCCCGATGTTTATCCTTATCTTAGTTAAATTAAAAGACGTCTTCCCTGGGCGACGCATTTTAGGTAATTACAGATAATGATGAATTAAGTTGTATTTATCTATTTCTTGATTGGATTGGCTTCAAACTCTTTCATGTTAATCCATAAATAACAGCGGATGCGCGAACTTAAGTCTATAAATACCCAAGCCCTTGGCCATTAAAAAGTTAGTGATAATTTTTGAAAAGTGATAATTTTTGAAAAGTTAGTGATAATTTTTGAAAGGTTAGTGATAATTTTAGCGGAAAATATTAGTGGAAATTTGAGAGAGACAACGTCCAAACTCTGAAGGAATTGAAGGATCGAGGCGCTATGACTACTTCTAGGAGTCTTTAAGCAAGCTTCGTCATTTCTTCATCTTCTCTTCGTCCTCTCTTCAAGATCTTTCAAGAACCAAGGCTTTCCAGGGGCCATCCAACTTATTTCTTCTTAATCAATTTCTGCATCTTTTTCATATTTCCATCATATTAGGTCATAATTTCATCATATCACTCCATGCCACACACACAATACTAACATTATTTTCCAACCCACATGTTAAGGGGTTTCAAAGACCACAAAACAAGTGAGTTCACTCTGTTTGAGTTGCATGATTAAAATTATTATTGGAATAGATACTACTTCTATTTGAGTTCTGATTATTATTATTTTTTTTTATTTCACTCTTTGCATGGTGCAAAGAATATCAAAAGGAAGGAATCAACAAAGAAATCTGGACGATCCCCAAAACCCAATCATCATTCAAAGTAAGAACAAAGTTAGAAGGACTATTTTTCTTCAGCCGGATGAAGGGAAGGAATCAAGAACTTTAACATCTCCCACTTTCAAAACAGGTAAGCGATAAATCTTTGTCTTTTGAAACTTTTTAGTCAAAAGTTTCTGGCGATCACATAGTTTTTTTTAATAGGTTTATTTGTCATTTAATCAACAAATTTTCATGATAATCACACATGAAGGTTCGAGCACTCACAGCTTTTTGGCGATCACGGTGGGACTTGGTCTCGCCATCTTTTAAATCTTTGTTCTTACTTTTATCAATCGGGCACCTACGGTGCACCACTTGTGTCCCTCGGACACACCCTTACCGATCGGTGAGTTTTTAATTTAATTGCTATTCCCACGTGTACCACGTGCACACCCTTGTGGCAAGATCTTGCCCTCCCCATTTGATTGATTGAAAAGTTGTGCTTGTGATAGGAAGAATGTGTGATTGATTGAATGTTTTGGTTGCTTACATTATAAATCATCGTGTTAAAAATTAAAATAAAAAAGATTCGCATGAATTGATTATTTATTACTTTACCCTGTTAGTTTGAGAGGGAATCAACCCAGAAATTCCTTCTTAATTATTGATTCTGCGACTTGAAAAGCGTCTAGGAACAACGACGCGTTTCATACCGCGTCGCCCTACCCCGATGCCTTTCAGGCAAAATTTCTCTGCTGTCTATTGCCTGAGGTTCTGCGAGCAAAATAAGGTTATGGTTTGAATAGCATCGAGGAACAGCGACGCGATTCAGGCAGTTTCTTGTTTTGTTCTTCAGCTCTCATATTTCTGATTTGATTGCTACTACCCATTACATATTAAGCATTAGAGGCCATCCCAGCCACAGGTCATACACATTGGGACTAACACCCCCCCCCCTTTTCTCATAGGAACACCTTTCTTGACGTCTTTACCTCTCTCTGATTGGGTCGGTCCCTCGATCAAACTAGAGTGGTTGGCATTAAAGATCTTCGTAAGTTCCCAAATCAAGGTATTCCTCCTTGTTCATCGGCCTAGTTGTACCAATTGAAATCCTGGTTAGATTTTCATGTTGTTGAGAAAAAAGCTATAGAGTATAACGATGGAAACTAAACTAAAACTAGGATCCTACCCGTTGAGTGAATTTGTGATTAACTGAATCCAAATAATCCAACAAGGAATCCCAAAACAACGTTAACCATCCACTTGTTTGTCTAATCTCTGCACAACTTGTCTGCAAATCTTTGTTGAAAAAAATCTAATACCATGTTGCTTCGATCAGGCAAGGATTTGAGCATGGCTTCAGATGCTCTGGTCAACTATGAGGGAGATGCTAATGCCCCTCTTGAATCTGATTATCACTATGAAAACGGGGGAGATGCTAATGCCCCCAGTGATCCCCATTCTTATTCATTTCAACATGAGGGAAATCCCCAAATCCCTCCTCCTTTTGTTCATGATCAACATAATTCTGGCACTGATCTTCCTCCGCATGTGCATGCGGTGTCTAATCCTGTCTTTGAAGGAGCCATGAACCCGAATGAGCCCTCATCTTCCAATCCCTCCGATCTAGTCAACGTTCTGGGAGTTCTGGCCTCCCATCTGGATCCTCAACAGCTCGAGGCAATCCAATCCATCTTGAAGGGGAAGACGCCTGTGCAGTCTACTGAACCGAACCTTGTGGTTCCCCCTGTCGTTCCTCAACCTCCTCCCCACCATACTTCCTTCACTCATCAGGCCATGGAAGGCCTTCAAGTTTCAACTTCCCGGCCAGCTGGGCCACAACTGTCCTCCTCAAGTCAAGGCAATCGGTTACACCGCCCACGCCAACTTATCAAAATGCCCTTGGGAATGACGGAAGCGCTGCCGGACCCCAACCCTATTGTCCACCTTGCCCCACATACTCCAGGCAGCAGGCCTATCATGTACCACCACCACCTCCTCCCCAGGCTGATCCAACAACTCAAGCTCTGCTTGCAAAGATGGAGCGTATGGATGAACAGTTCAACAATTTTCAGAAAATGATGGGAGTTAAAACTGCACCTGAGATCAGTCTTCCTAGTCTGCTTGTGTTTCATTTGCCGCCCTCGGAAATGCCAATGTACAGAAAATACAACGGTGCTGGCAACCCCTTCACCCACCTGAAGGAGTTCATGTACGAGTCCTTCTTCTGGCAGAACGACAAGAGGTCGTTGGCATTCCTATTCAGGAAATCATTAGAGGGGCCAGCCCTCGAGTGGTTCTTCTCGCTGGAACCATCGGAGGTGGAAGATTACTGTATCGCATCCCGACAATTTATTCAACAATACCAAGACAGAGTCGCACCGTCTCTATCCATCATTGATCTAGTTGCTGAGAAAATGAAGCCCGATGAGGACTTCATCACATTTGCTGATAGATGGAGGAGCATGGCGGAGAAGATTAAGGATTATATGTCCGAATCTGAACAAGTCAAAATGTTGATTTCCAATGCCACCCCCCAATATAAGCTGGTCCTACCTTTGAACAACTTGACCAGTACGATAGAACTTTACGAGAGGGCGTGTTACTGTCAGAACGCCTTCAAGGATGCCACTTTTTCCAATGTCTTTTATCCTTATTGACCCAGCAGACCTCCACCTCGGAAGCTTGTCGTGCCAAATCCTCCTAGCACGGGTCCAACAACTGAAGGCACGCTTTCTCACGAGCAGATCAACACCGTGAACAGCAATCAACCCCAGTTCACAAGAAACCAGCAACCACCAAGCCAACAAGGTTACAGACCTTCAAACCAGCAAAGTTATAAACCTCCAAACCAGCAGGGTTACAGACCTCAGCAGCAGCAGTATCAGCAGCCACCGTACCAGCCACAGTAGCAGCCCCTGAACCAGCAGCAATATCAGTAGCCCCAGTACATGTTAATATTAGATGGTCTAAAAGCCAATCCAATACTATGTACTGATTCAGATTATTAATAAATGGCAATAATTCATTGTGTGTAATTAATTTGATCTCTGTTTATCGTATCACGATGAAGTCCATGAACATGTGCAACAGTCTTCAGATTATGATGAGATCATAATTACAAGACCGAAGACTTATAAACACATGTTCTTAATTGTTCCTAGTCATAGGATGTTTGAGATAGGACATCGAACATCCGGATAGACTAGTATAGGTTACTTCAGCTCATATGATGAGGGTGACTGATCCTATAAGTCACTTGTGTGGAGACACTATACTGGACCTATAGGTGCTCATTGGCGAATGAGTTCACTGAACTGATCCGACTATGAATCGCTGGATAGTAAATACCTCACTGTTAACCAGCTCGATTCTTTTGTCACGGTTGCGTGGATGATCCTTGGACCTGAGACGCCAAAGATATCTTGTTGGTAGGTTTCTGAACTTTGACCTTGACTAACGAATCCCTAACCATGGGTTATCAATAAGTCAAGCGATCGGGTTCAGGGAAATGCCCTCGAAGGTAATTGTGTGTTTAATACGGGATCATCTGCTCTCGGTAGTTTGAGAGAGAATGTTTCGGGAATGATGCGCTTAAAGTCCCTGGCCAGGGCGGACTCTGTATTCGATAAGGGGTTATCGGATTCAGATTAGCGGCATCTAATTCAAGTGAATCGACCGAATAGGGTTTAACAGTAAACCATGCCCTAGGTCGATTCGGGAACATTGCACGGATGAAGGATTATATCCGCGCGCTAACCGATGACAGAAAGGTTCCAATAGAGGGTTGCGATAACTCCAGTGCCATCCAGGATCACACGATGTTGCTTGGCATCCAGCGTGATCGGAAATCCGTCCGAATTTATTGTGGGACATTAAATTCGCCTGATTAATTGAATATAAGGATATTAATTAATTCAGTGGGTCAGTAAGAGTTTACTGGACTTAATGGGCTATTAACTGGACTGGTATTTGGGCCTAGAGGGTCACATGCAAAAGGTTTTCAAGTCGATGGATAATCCGACATGATTTCGGATAAGTCTGGGTTTTTATGAAAAACCGAAAACAGACTTATTATAAAAGAATGGATTCTACGTCGGGGGCCAGCAACCCTGACCTAGCCGTCGTTCTTTCTCTCTCTCTCTCTCTCTCTCTTCTGGGCGTGCGACACGAGGCGGCCATCTGGAGGCTCCGCTTCGATTCCCGACTGCTCCACCTTCCGTCCGACGGGAGATTCCGAATCCGCATGTCGCGGCGGATTACGCGCAGCCAGACGGGATCTACGAATGCCGCAGCGAGCGAGGAAGCGAGGACGATCCATCGAGAGGAGAACCGCGTGGATACCGGGAGAGGTCGGGCATCTACGCGACTTGCGGCATCGCTCTGACGGAACCGAAAAATGAACGTGGATTCGAATCCTTGCAAGGTAAATCCGATTTACTCCGGTCTTGTTTTGTTCATCGAAACGGGATGGATCCGATCCCGAAGTTATTTTTATTCCGCTGCGTTTTCGATCGGATCCCGACACAGCGATCCCAACAGTGGTATCAGAGCCAGGTTATCACTGTGTTCTTCGCCGTTTCGGATTCCGAAATTTAATTTTCTAGTTATATTCCATGCATATTTTATGATTCTATTGGAGAAATAATATTCATGAGATGGATAAAATTAATTATATTAATTTTATTTCCGTAAAAATCGTTATTTTTTTTGGTCTCTCGTGTTCTTCGTGGGACGAAGAACAAAGTTTGTGGGGTGATGTTTGGATAATCACATGTTATGCGAATCTGCTGGAAAGGATTTTTGGTATGACCAAATGATCCCACAGATCACTGCCAACATCATCTTCGGCTCTGGCGGGAGGTTACCGGCGATGACCGGCCGGAATAGTGCTTCCCAACACCTAGGTTTGACAGAGGTTTTGGGGGGGTTCCGGGCACCCCTTTTGGGGTTGGATGGCACCGCAGGCGCCGTCCGGTGCCCTCCCGGCGCCGGGGCAGATGCCGACCGCCGCCTACCCCCCTTCCCCCCCTGTTTCCTGCAACCAGGTGCCGCCGGGATTGGGGGGGGGAGGGCTCGGGCCCGGGCCGGCCAAGGGTCGAACCAGGTTGAACCGCCCGCCCCGCCCTGGTCCAAGCCCAGGGGGGCCCTGGTTCGAGCCCATACCTGTTTAATTAGTTTAAATTGTTTTAAAATTTTATATTTTCAAAAATTGTTTTTGGAATTAAATTTTTTTATTCAATTTAACTTTTGAGAGACCAATTGATTAAGCTCACTATCTTGATTGGAATTAATAGTTATAATTAATTATTAATTTAAATGTTGGATTGATAATTAATTCTAACTAAATCATCTAAGTGTTAGATTTTTAATTAGACATTGATTAATTTAGTGGTTTTATGACTTTATTAATCTAATCGTTAGATTAATCTTGTCATATTTGCATGGAATATTCTAGATATTTAAGTTTTGGAATTTTAATGCATATTTGATGTGTTATTAATTGCTTGTTTAAATTCGATTTAAGTTAAGCATGCATAAATTATTTTTCAAAAATTATAAATTCTCCAAAATTTTGTTTGGTCCCTGGTTTTATGAAACCTAAAATTACTATTATTTTCAAAAATTTTATTAGCCATTTGATGTGCTATTCCATGTGCGGTTTGTTTAAATAAATCACATGGTGGTCATGGACGAGCATTATTTGTGGATATGGAATGTGATTGTGTGGTTTATTGTTTATTAATAAATAGAGGTCTGTGAACCTCTCCCTCTCATATTCCATTGTACTTCTACCTTCCTCCTTGATGTAATCGCCATAAGGCTTCCTCTTTTAAATTATCATGTAATTGAGAATTATGATCTAATTTGATTGATGCAGCTGCGCGCGGAGTGAGGATGATCCACAATTGCCGACCAGATGAAAATGAAGGAGTTCATTGAATCCATGGGTTTGCAGACTCATGATATAAGTTGTTATATTGTGTATGTGTGTGCGTTTGAATGTCTGGCTCAAGTCAAACCACAGTACTGTCCATGACCACACTAATGACATGTATGTGATGCGTGTGCTTAATATTTGCTAGGTTATTAGTATTTATAATATATTCGATATATTTAATACTATCACCTAGGATGAGACCAAACTAAATAAGTAAAACCTTCGTAACAAATTCTAAGCCGGAGCGCGAGTCATTGAGAATGCACCGCGTGGCTCTCCATAAATATGATTAATATAACTTAATTCAGTGGTGGCAGATACTATGTGTTTACCTGAGGTTTGCCATTGACTGATGAGAGAACTATTGATCATGGCATTAGATGCCTTTGGATAAAAGTAGAGGAACGATATAGTCATCCATATGTTTACCCGGGAACTATATTTCTACTCTACTTTATCACGTATTGATGGTAATGCTTAGACCGGGGATAATGGTCTACTGTGTTTACCCGGGACCATTAATAACCTGAGAGCCGAAATATGATCAGATATTGCAAGGAGTTGCAATTATCATGAGATGATTGCTCTGAAATAGCGGTATGATACTACGTGTTTACCCGAGGTCATGCTGTGATGCTTGGAGATTCTGATCCCCACTAGGAGACAGTCGGCATCCCCCGTTCTGTATATCTGAAGGTTATACAGTCCGTTGAAAATTAGTGAGAGTAAAACTAGATAATAAAAGACCATATCTTGTTTTAGTTAATCTGAATATCTGCTAATTATCATTTGATTATCTCCTGTAGGCTAGAATGTCGCATCATAACACGTTGCAAGGCATACTTGATGCCAACCGTTTGACAGGCACCAATTACTCAGACTGGCTCAGGAACCTGAAGATTGTCCTCAGGTCTGAGCAGATTGCCTACGTCTTGGATAATGAACCTCCTGCTGAACTAGCATTAGATGCCCCATATGAGGAAATGATAGCGTATGAAAAATGGAAGGAAGATTCCACCATGGCCCAATGCTACATGTTAGCTTCTATGAGCAATGAGTTGCAGAGGTAACATGAAGAGATGGATGCTAGATCCATCATGCTCCATTTGAAGGAGCTATTTGGTGAGCAAAGCAGAATTGAACGATATGAGATATCGAAGAATCTGTTCAAGGCTCAGATGGCAGAGGGAACTTCAGTACAGAATCATGTGTTGAAGATGATTGAGTGGGTGGAGAGGCTGGATGCTCTTGGGATTACACTTCCCAAGGATATGCACACATACCTCGTGTTGTCTTCACTTCCACCGTCATATGCTCAGTTCATCGTTAATTTTAACATGAACAAGATCCATGCCACCTTAGCTGAACTGCTGAACATGTTAAAGACTGCTGAAGAGAACCTTGTGAAGGATAAACCCCAAGTCCTCATGGTTGGTAAGACCAACTAAAAAAGACTTGCAGTCCAAACTTTTCGAAAGAATAAGAACAAGGTTCAGAGAAAGGCAAAGGTTATCAAGAAAGACAAAGGTAAAAGTGCTGAAAAAGGTGATTGCTTCTACTGTCACCAGAAATGCCATTGGAAGATGAATTGCAAAGAATACCTCAAGGACAAGGCTCAAGGAACTGTGAAGCAACAGGACGCTTCAGGCACTGACAAGAAGGCGTAAGCTGAGGACCGGCGAGGTGGAGCTGAGACTAGGTAACGGCGCAAGAGTTTCGGCGATCGCTGTGGGGACAGTGAAGCTCAAGCTACCATCCGGAGACACATTTTTATTAGATGAATGTTATTATGTACCTAGCATAATAAGGAACATCATTTCTATTTCATGCTTAGATAGAATTGGATACAAATTAAATTTTGGGAACAATAGTTGTTCAATTTATTTCGGAAATAAATTAATAGCTTCTGCTATTTTGTCCAATGATTTGTATCTATTAAATGTGTCTCATGATAATTTACACATCGGTTCTTCGATTAAAAGAAGTATGAAATGAACAAAGCCTACTTGTGGCATTGTAGGCTTAGACACATTGGTGAAAATAGACTCCAAAGGATGCATAAAGATGGATACTTGGATCCATATGATTATGAATCATATGCAATCTGTGAGTCATGTTTAATGGATAAAATGGCTAAGTCTCCATTTAGTGAAACTGGAGAATGAGCCAAAGACATATTAGAACTCATACATTCAGATGTATGTGGTCCTATGTCAACCTATGCCAATGGTGGTTTCTCATACTTCATTATATTCACTGATGATTACTCAAGGTTTAGATATATATACTTATTGAAGTATAAATCTGAAGCCTTTGAGAAATTCAGAGAATTTAAGAATGAAGTAGAAAAACAAACATGAAAGAGTATAAAAACCATCCGATCTGATCGGGGTGGTGAATACTTGAGTACTGAATTCATTAAATACTTAAAGGAAAATGGTATCCTTTCTCAACTTACACCTCCTTATACACCTCAAATGAATGGTGTATCAGAAAGGAGAAATCGCACATTAATGAAAATGGTGCGATCCATGATGAGCATGTCCAAATTATCAGTGTCCTTATGGGGATATGCACTTAGCTCGGCTATGTATATCCTGAACAAGGTACCCATCAAATCTGTTGAAACCACTCCATATGAGATATGGAATGGAAGGAAACCATACCTTAAACATGTTAAAGTCTGGGGATGTCCTGCTCATGTTAAAAGACATGACGCAGATAAGCTGGAATCCAGAACTGACAAATGCAGATTTGTGGGATATCCAAAGGAAACTTATGGATATTACTTTTATCATCCTGGCGAACAAAAGGTGTTTGTGGCCAGTAGAGCTGTCTTTATAGAAGAAGATTATATTCTCCATAAGGACAGTGGGAGTAAAGTGATTCTGGAAGAAATTACAGACCCACAAACTGGTAATGGTTCATCAGATGAATCGTCAGTTTCTGAACTTGTTCAAAATGATACACAGGAACCTCGTAGCTCTGAAAGAGTACCTAAATCACCAGAAAGATATGTGGGACATATTAATTTGGATGGTTCAAGGATACTCTATAATGAGGATGATGATCCTAAGACTTACCAGGAGGCCATTGAAAGTCCAGAAGCCGGGAAATGACGGGAAGCCATGAATTCTGAAATACAATCCATGTACATCAACCAAGTTTGGAACTTGGTAGATTTGCCCGATGGCATAGTATCTATCGGCTGCAAATGGATCTTTAAAAGAAAGATCGGTGTAGATGGACGTATTGAGACTTATACAGCAAGATTAGTGGCGAAAGGCTATCTTTAAAGACAAGGTGTTGACTATGACGAAACATTTTCACCCGTTGCTATGATTAAGTCTATCAGAATTCTTCTCGCCATTGCTGCCTACCATGATTATGAAATCTGATAGATGGATGTGAAGACTGCCTTCCTCAATAGAAACCTTGAGGAGGAGGTGTATATGATACAACCAGAAGGATTCACATCCAAAGAATCTCCAAACATGATATGCAAGTTGCAGAGGTCCATTTATGGACTGAAGCAAGCTTCCCAAAGCTGGAACATAAGATTTGATGAGGCGATCAAACCTTATGGCTTCATTAAGAATGAAGATGAGCCATGTGTATACAAGAAAAACAGTGGGAGCGCAATCACATTTCTTATTCTTTACGTTGACGACATCCTACTAATTGGGAATGATGTAGGAATGATGTCATCAGTAAAGATATGGCTGTCAAAGAACTTCTCCATGAAGGATTTGGGAGAAGCATCTTACGTATTAGGAATACGGATCTATAGAGATAGATCAAAGAAGATGCTAGCTTTAACCCAATCCATGTACATAGAAACCATTGTCAAAAGGGTTGGCATGGAAAATTCCAAAAGAGGTCTCATACCGATGAGATATGGAATTTCACTCTCTAAAGGTCAGTCTCCCAAGACACCTGAAGAGATGTCTGTGATGGATAAAGTCCCCTATGCTTCTGCCATAGGGTCCATCATATATGCCGTGCTATGTATTAGACCTGATGTAGCATATGCTCTAAGTGTTACGAGCAGACATCAGGCAGATCCAGGTGATGAACACTGGAAGGCTGTGAAATGCATCCTTAAGTACTTGATAAGGACTAAGGATCTATTTCTAGTCTATGGAGGAGGAGACTTAAAGCTACAAGGATACGCTGACTCGAGTTTTCAGTCTGATCCTGACGACAACAAGTCAACATCAGGTTTTGTTTTTACACTTAACGGGAGAGCAGTGAGCTGGAAAAGTTCCAAGCAGGAAACCACTGCTGATTCGACAACGGAAGCCGAGTATATTGCTGCAACTGAAGCCGCCAAGGAAGTTGTATGGATAAAGAAATTCATTGGCGATCTTGGTGTGGTGGAAAGCATATATGGTCCCGTGCCACTGCTGTGTGACAACAATGGGGCGATTGCTCAAGCGAAAGAGCTGAGGTCTCATCAGAAGTCGAAGCACATTCTGCGGCGCTTTCATCTGATCAGAGAGATTATAGCTCAAGGAGATGTCATTGTGGAAAGAGTTCCTTCAGCCGACAACATAGCAGATCCACTTACAAAGCCTTTGTCTCAAAATGTCTTTGAGCGTCACTTAGAGAATATGGGTATTCTGTATAAAAGTGATTGACTTTAGTCCAAGTGGGAGATTGTTAGTATTAGATGGTCTCAAAGCCAATCCGATACTATGTACTGATTCAGATTATTAATAAATAGCAATAATTCATTGTGTGTAATTAATTCGATCTTTGTTTATCATATCACGATGAAGTCCATGAACATGTGCAACAGTCTTCGGATTATGATGAGATCATAATTACAAGACCGAAGACTTATAAACACATGTTCTTAATTGTTCCTAGTCATAGGATGTTTGAGATAGGACATCGAACATCTGGATAGACTAGTATAGGTTACTTCAGCTCATATGATGAGGGTGACTGATCCTATAAGTCACTTGTGTGGAGACATTATGCTGGATCTATAGGTGCTCATTGGCGAATGAGTTCACTGAACTGATCCGACTATGAATCGCTGGATGGTAAATACCTCACTGTTAACCAGCTCGATTCTTTTGTCACGGTTGCGTGGATGATCCTTGGACCTGAGATGCCAAAGATATCATGTTGGTAGGTTTCTGAACTTTGACCTTGACTAACGAATCCCTAACCATGGGTTATCAATAAGTCAAGCGATCGGGTTCAGGGAAATGCCCTTGAACGTAATTGTGTGTTCAATACGGGATCATCTGCTCTCGGTAGTTTGAGAGAGAATGTTCCGGGAATGATGCGCTTAAAGTCCCTGGCCAGGGCGGACTCTGTATTCGATAAGGGGTTATCGGATTCAGATTAGCGGCATCTAATTCAAGTGAATCGACCGAATAGGGTTTAACAGTAAACCATGCCCTAGGTCGATTCGGGAACATTGCACGGATGAAGGATTATATCCGCGCGCTAACTGATGACAGAAAGGTTCCAATAGAGGGTTGCGATAACCCCAGTGCCATCCAGGATCATGAGATGTTGCTTGGCATCCAACGTGATCGGAAGTCCGTCCGAATTTATTGTGGGACATTAAATTTGGCTGATTAATTGAATATAAGGATATTAATTAATTCTGTGGGTCAGTAAGAGTTTACTGGACTTAATGGGCCATTAACTGGACTGGTATTTGGGCCTAGAGGGTCACATGCAAAAGGTTTTCAAGTCGATGGATAATCCAACATGATTTCGGATAAGTCTGGGTTTTTATGAAAAACCGAAAATAGACTTATTATAAAAGAATGGATTCTACGTCGGGGGCCAGCAACCCTAACCTAGCCGTCGTTCTTTCTCTCTCTCTCTCTTCTGGGCGTGCGACACGAGGCGGCCATCTGGAGGCTCCGCTTCGATTCTCGACTGCTCCACCTTTCGTCCGATGGGAGATTCTGAATCCGCATGTCGCGGCGGATTATGCACAGCCAGATGGGATCTACGAACGCCGTCGCGAGCGAGGAAGCGAGGACGATCCATCGAGAGGAGAACCACGTGAATACCGCTAGAGGTCGGGCATCTGTGCGACTTGCGACATTGCTCCGACGGAACCGAAAAACGAACGCGGATTCGAATCCGCGCAAGGTAAATCCGATTTACTCTGGTCTTGTTTTGTTCATCGAAACGGGATGGATCCGATCCCGAAATTATTTTTATTCCGCTGCGTTTTCAGTCGGATCCCGACACAGCGATCCCAACAGTACCAGCAGCAGTACCAGCCATGCGCACCGCCAGCGTACCATAATGTACCTCCCCCAAATGATTACAACCAGCAGAGGAAACCTCTAGGACCTAAAAGGGCGACATATCCCGCACTCCCAGAATCTTTACTGGACATTTTCAACGCCCTGATGGCAGCCAATGCCTTAGTCTTGCCCAGGAAAAAGACAGTCTGGCCCCAGATTGCCGACGCTTCCAAGTATTGCGCTCACAGGCAACTTGGACATACAATAGATACTTGCTTCCAATTCCAAGATAATATCCATGATCTCAACGATCAAGGAGGCATTGACTGGGAGGAGATGAGGAAGTACATATATGCCTTGAAGGCAAGAAGACTTCAACAACAACAACAACAACCATAACAGCAACAACATCAATAACAACAGAGAGTGCCAGCACAGGCAGCATCACCTCCGAACATGGGTATAGTGCAGAACCCACGACTGGAGCATAAGCATCAGAATCATATTGCCCCCATCTTGACGAATAGCCAGTCTGAGGCTACTCGAGGGCAGCAGTGGAAGGTAGAGGACTCTTCCTCTATTTACTCGACAGGCCATCAACCGAGCATCGCCGAACAACCACCATGCCGCATTCTCTGCAAACCCAAACCGCAACCCGTCACCATTACACCAGTACCAACACCCGCATACCTTCTACCCACACCCATTACACGTTCCACCAGCACGCCTCCATTAAGCAACCCTCCGAAAGACAACTATACACCCCTCCTGCCTTCCAAACCATTACTCCGCATGCCATTCCCTGTTAGTTTAGGTGGCCTACAAGCCAATCTAACAATGTAAATCTCGTTCATTATTAATCAAATGGCATAATATTCATTATGTGTAAATCGCGTTAATTATCGTTTCATAATGAAGTCCGTGAATATGTGCTATGGTGATCAGATTATGATGAGATCATACTAATGAGACTGATCACTTAAACACACATATTCTTAATCGTTCATAGTCGGAGGATATCCGAGAAGGACATCGGATATCCGATTAGACTAGTACAGATTACTCCTGCTCATATGATGAGGGTGACTGGTCTCATAAGTTACTTGTGTGGAGACACTAAGGCGAATCTGTAGGTGCTCATTGGAGATTGAGTTCACTGAACTGATCCGACTGAATCGCTGGATGGTATTGTACCTCACTGTCAACCAGCTTGATTCTATTGTCGCAGTTGCGTGGATGGTCATCGGACCTGAGACATCAAGGACACCTTGGCGGTGGACTTATGTACTTTGACCTTGGTCTACGAATCTCTAGCCACGGGATTCTAATACGCCAAGGATTGGGTACAGCGGAATACCGCCGAAGGGAATTGTGTGTCAATAAGGAATCATTCGCTCTCGGTACTTAGAGAGAGAATGCTCTAGGAAAGGATGCGCGGAAGTCCCTGGCCAGGGCGGACGATAATATCGGAAAAAGGAGTTTTCCGATATTCATCAGCTGCATCCAATCCAAGTGAGTCGACCGGTTAGGGTTTGACAGCTCGCCATACCCTGAGTTGACTCGAGAGCATTGTACGAATGAAGGATTATATCCACGCGGTAACTGTCGACGGAAAGGTTCCAAGACTGGGTTACTTAACCCCAAATACCTTCTGGGTTTACGCGGTGTTGCTTGGCACCCAACGTGATCGGAGGCCCGGTCGAATTCGATGTGTGACATCAATTCGATTGATTAATTGATTAATAAAGGTTATTAATTAATTAATAAAGCCAGTGAGGAGTCACTGGGCTAACTGGGCCATTAACTGGACTGGTACTTAGGCCTAGAGGGTCACACGCAAATGATTCTCAAGGCGATGGATAAATAAGTGGGTTTTATACAAACCGGGGGTTTTTGTGAAAAACCGCGCGGTTAGTATAAAACATAGCGAACGGGCTGAGCAGGCTAAGCTGCTGCTAACCCTAGCCGCCCCTCCTCAATTTCTGTCTTCCTCTGGAGTCCAGGCAGATCCAGATCTGCTTCGACTCTTCTCCGAATCCCGTTCGACGGGAAATCGTCCGCGCACTGCGGCGATCATTGCGGCGACCAGCGGAGGCTTCGCGGGCTGCGAAGAACGACGAACTCGAGGATATCCGTCGCGGGGAGGATCGCGTGGACTTCGCTAGAGGCCGGGCGCTTGCGCGGCTTGCGGTGTCACACCGACGGAACCAAACGGTTGCGGATTCGAATCCGCACACGGTGAGAACTTCGATAATCCGATTATCGTATTTTAGTTCTTCGAAACGGGAAACGGATCGCTGTAAAAATTTTATTTTCCGCTGCGTGAGCGATCCGGAGAAACCGAGAAAATCCAACAGTGGTATCAGAGCTAGGTTCCACTGTTTCTCTTCCCGTTTCGGATCCCGAAATTAATTTTTCTGTGTGTTATTCCATACGTTAGTTCGATCCCTTTGCAGGATCTATGTTCATGAGATGAATACTAATGTTAAAATAATTTGATTATTTTTTATTCTGCAAATTTTTCGAATTTTTTTTTGAGGAGGTTTTTTATGTTCTTCGTGGGACGAAGAACAGCGCAGTTCGGCTGCTTCAATCCGACATTCCCATGCGATGGGGTGATAGCTGAAGATCCTGGTCTGACCAGGGATCTCTTTGGTCATTAACGGGGCCGATGGCCGACGCCGATGAGTTGCACAAGGTGGCCGGAGCTAGCCCCATCTTCTTCTTCAAAAACCAGATTTTGGAGATGATTTGGCGAGGTCGGCTTGCGGTTATGGGGATTCCGGCCAGCCCGCTGTCGCCAGGACGGTGGCCGGCAATGATAGCGGCGCCGGCGAGCCTTGGCCAGCCGTCGGTGGTCGACCACTGGCCGGCGTCATGGGTGGCCGCCGCCCCACAAAACCCCAACCTGCAACAAGGGTTTTACAGGATAAAAGGGCTCGGGCCTACTAGTTTTAGTGGCCAGCGGCGAGCCCGCCGTGCCGGGGATGTTGCCGGCGGGACCCGCTGGCGCCGGCGGTGCCGTGGGGCCAGCCGCCGGCCGCTGCCAAACCCTTGCCCCGCCGCCCAGCTCGTGCATTAGGGTTTCAGTCGGGGAAGAAGGGTTGGGCCGGGCTACTCGAACCGGCTGAGCCGGCCGGTCGGGTCCCGGTTGGACCGGGCCTGAGGCAGGCACGAGCCAGGTGCGCCTGGCTCGGGCCCAAGCGCACCTGGTTCGGACCCAGGCCCTACAGGGCTCGAGCCAGGGTCTTTAATGGGCTGGGCCCATTCTATAAGTCCTTTTTTAATGGGCTGGGCCCATTCTATAACCCCATTTCCCATTTAAACCCAATGCCCAATTAAAACTAAACTTGATTGGATCAAGACTTAAATTCTAAAATTGTTTTTGAAATTTAAGTTTATTATTTAATTCTTAATTTTAATTGGGCAATAATGATTATGAATCATTTAATTAGCAAATGTTGTTAATAATTGGAATTGATTATTAATTTCGATGTTAAATTAATAATTAATTCTAATTGTCTAACTTAAGTGTTAAGTTAGTAATTATTAGTTAATTCGAATTAATTTTCAGTTTAAATGTTAAATTGATAATTAGTTTTAATTAACTAATACAATGGTTTAATAAGGAGTAACTAGTTATTAGTTTAAAGAGTTAAACTAATAATTAATTTATCCACTAATCTAAGAGTTAGATTAATGATTAACTGTTAATTTGTTAATTATTAATTTATGTGATAAATTGATGATTAATTTTGTTGGACTAGTCTAAGAGTTAGATTAGTCATAAATAGTCTAATTGTTAGATTATTGAAGGGGTTTAATCTAAGTGTTAGATTATTAGAATTGTTCTAATTTGTATGGAATAATCTGGAATTATTAATTCGGAGTGTGTGCGAATGTGATGTGTGTTTAATGCTTTTAAATTTAGATTTAATTGCATGTTAAGATAATAAAATGAGTTTGAGAAATTCAAATGCCAATTTTGATTGGATACCAGCTTTTTGAAAGCCAAAATTTATCTATTTTTGAAAACTCATTTGTTTTAGCCATGTGATGCGCTGAATCATGTGTGGGATGTTTAAAACACACCGTGGTTATGGATATGCACTTAATTTATTATTCATGTGATGAATGGTTTGTATTGATCGTGGATGTATGATGTTTATTAATTGTTAATAAATAGAGGTCTGCGCACCTCTCTCTCTCATACTCCGATGTATTTCTACCTCCCTCTCTCTCTTGTACTCGCCATAAGGCCTTCTTCAATTTACTTGTTAATTCTAGAATTAATGTAATATGGAGGCAACCGAGGAAAGAGCGAGGACGATCCATAGCTGCAACCAGGAAGGCGAAAAGATGGAGATCTCTTGCCTATGTGTTTGTGTAAGGAAACGCCATGAACGCAGCGGAAATAAAAATGATTCCATAGTATCGATTGCTGGGGTTGTAAAACGGAAATTAAAATCTAAATGGGAAGAACAGTTCTTCACCTTTGCGGGGTTTCGAATCTCCCGTGGATGATGCCGACTCGGTAATCGCGCACGCGCACGATCTCTAGAGGTATCCACACGAGTTCCTGCAGCAGACGCGATTTCCTCCTCGACTTGAGTGCTCCGACCAGATCTCAGATCCACCATGCGCGGAGAGAGACAGATCCACTCCGAGAAGGAGAGAGAGCGAGGAGAGAGAGAATTTGGGGAGTAAAATTCGTCCAACTAACTTTTTACCACTCTCCCTTGGCCATCCTTATATAGAAATAAGGATAAGCACAACAGTTAATCCTTATGATTATCCAAGAGTTTGGCCTTGGATAATTCTCCATTAAATCTTCATGTTTATCCTGCAGCTTTTCACAAAAACCCAGATAAGCATGAAATTTAACATCTCTCACCGTCTGACGAGAACTCTTATGTGTGTGACCCTCTAGGCCCATATATCAGTCCGGTTGCAGGCCCATTAAACTTAGAACTGTTTCTTGAGTTTAATATTTATTAATTAACATTTAAACATCGCATGTTAAATGATTAATTTAATAAACAAGTAAATTATCATCCGATGATTAATTCACTTGGCCTTTTGATCATGAACAGCACCAAACACTACCTCATGATCCCAGAAGATATAAGGGATACTGTTCCCTTCAATTGAACCTTTCCGTCTGCAGATACCGCACAGATATAATCCTTCACTCATGCAATGTCCCGATAACGCAAGGGTATGGTTTTATAGTCAAACCCTCTATCGCATTATCCAGATGGATTCTAGTACACAGTTAATATCTAGAAAGACATCTCTTTCATTTGACCCTGTCCAGGGATTTCTGTGTACACATCCATGGGACATTCTCTCTCCAGTCTTATACCAAGAGTGAGTGATCCCTTGTTGTTCACTCAATTACCTTCGCAAGCTTTCCACTGTATCTGACAGACCGATTATGGTGGACTTAATGGTTAAAGTCCACGAGTCAGAGAATCAAGATACAATGGTCCACAAACAAGATATCATTGGTGACTCAGGTCAATGGACCAACTGTGCTACTGCAACGATTGAATTCCCTGGTTGACTAATAGGTATAATTACCATCCAGGAATTCTTATTTGGGTCTGTTCAGTGAACTCATTCTCTAATGAGCACCCACTTGTTTGTCTTAGTATCACCACACGAGTGAATGTGAGATCATTCACCCTCATCATATGAGCAGACATAACTTGTGTCGATCTTATCGGATATTTAATGTCCATCTCAAATATCCTACGATCGAGAACTATTTAAGACAATTGCCTTAGGATATTGATCTCACTATCACGATCTCATCATGATTCAATATCCCATACATTTGTCTATGGACCTTCATTACGATAGTCGTTTGCGAGAACTATTAAATGAAGAAATAATTGCCTTTATTAATAATATGAACTAGAATGTACAATGATTGGCTTTGAGGCCACCCAATTCTAACATTCTCCCACTTGGACTATAGCCAATCACCCATGTGTCTAAGTCCCATAGACTTAAGGTGACGTTCTAAGTTGTTTTGAGACAATGGCTTAGTCAAGGGATCTGCTACATTATCTTCAGATGAGACTTTCTCAACTACTATATCTCCTCGGGCGATGATCTCACGAATCAGGTGAAATCGTCTCAGAATGTGCTTTGACTTCTGATGTGATCTGGGCTCCTTCGCTTGAGCTATTGCCCCATTGTTGTCACACAATAATGGAACAGGATCTGAAATGCTTGGAACGACTCCAAGCGCCAAGATGAACTTCTTCATCCAAACCGCCTCCTTGGCCGCTTTAGCTGCAGCAATGTATTCTGCTTCGGTCGTCGAATCTGCTATAGTTTCCTGTTTGGAACTCTTCCAACTTACTGCACCTCCATTTAACATGAACACAAATCCAGACATGGATTTGCTGTCATCCATATCCGACGGGAAACTCGAGTCAGTAAATCCTCGAAGTTCCAAGTCGTTTCCTCCATAAACGAGAAATAGATCCTTAGTCCTTCTCAAGTATCTAAGGATACACTTCACCGCCTTCCAGTGTTCCTCACCTGGATCAGCCTGATATCTACTTGTGACACTTAGTGGGTGTGCCACATCAAGCCTAGTACATAACATTGCATACATGATAGATCCTATTGCCGAGGCATAAGGAACTCTATCCATGTATGCTCTCTCTTCAGGTGTCTTGGGAGACATTTCTTTAGAGAGATAAATTCCATGCCTCATAGGAACGAGGCCTCTCTTTGAATTTTCCATGCCAAACCTTTTGACTATGGTATCTATGTACATAGATTGGGATAATCCAAGCATCCTTTTGGACCTATCTCTATAGATCCTTATTCCCAGAATATAGGATGCTTCTCCCAAATCTTTCATGCAGAAGTTTTTGGATAACCAAGCCTTTACCGATGATAACATTCCTACATCATTCCCAATGAGTAGAATGTCATCAACGTAAAGTACCAAAAAGGTAACTGCGCTCCCACTAACCTTTTTGTATACACAAGGTTCATCTTCATTCTTAATGAAGTCATAAGATTTGATTGCTTCATCAAATCTTAAGTTCCAAGTTCGGGATGCCTGCTTTAATCCATAGATGGATCTTTGCAGCTTGCATACCTTGCTTGAATGCTCTTTGGAAGTGAATCCTTCAGGTTGTATCATATACACCTCTTCTTGAAGGTTCCCGTTAAGGAAAGCTGTTTTCACATCCATTTGCCATATTTCATAATCATAGAATGCAGCGATAGCAAGAAGTATTCTGATTGACTTAATCATGGCAACTGGAGAAAAGGTTTCGTCATAGTCAACACCTTACCTTTGACGATATCCTTTTGCTACAAGCCTTGCCTTGTATGTGTCAATTTGTCCATCTGCCCCGATCTTTCTTTTAAAGATCCATTTACTGCCAATAGGTACCATACCTTCTGGCAGATCAACCAAGTTCCAAACTTGGTTGGCATACATGGACTGAATTTCAGAATCCATTGCCTTTTGCCATTTTTCTGATTCATGACTATTTATGGCTTCAAGGTAGGTTTGAGGATCATCATCCTCATTTAAGTGCACTTTTGGTTTGCCTTCATCGATATGTCCAACATATCTTTCAGGCTGCTTAGGCACTCTACCTAATCTGCGAACCTTTTGTGTATCATCTTGAACAAGTTCTTGAGTCAATGGTTCAGTAGATGAACCAGTGTTGATTTGTGAGTCTAGAATTTCTTCCAGTTCTATCTTGCTCCCACTGTCTTCTTTTGAAAGATATTCTTTCTCTAGGAAGACAGCTTTTTTTGCGACAAACACCCGTTGATCGCTATGCTGATAGAAGTAATATCCAAAACTCTCTTTTGGATATCCCACAAATCTACATTTCTCTGTCCTGGAATCCAGTTTGTCTGGATCATGTCTTTTGACATGTGCATGACAACCCCAGACTCTAACATGCTTAAAGTCTGGTTTCTTTCCTTTCCATATCTCATATGGAGTGGAAGGTACTGACTTACTCGGAACTTTGTTCAACAGATATGCAGCAGTCAATAGTGCATATCCCCATAAAGAGGTTGGAAGTTTGGCATAACTCATCATGGATCGTACCATATCTAATAGAGTACGATTTCTCCTTTCCGATACACCATTTAACTGAGGTGTATAGGGAGGAGTCCACTGAGACAAAATACCATTATCCTTAAGATATTCTGTGAATTCTGTACTTACGTATTCACCCCCTCGATCTGATCGAAGAGTTTTAATACTCTTTCCAGTCTGGTTCTCAACTTCGTTTTTAAACTCTTTAAATTTCTCAAAGACTTCTGACTTATATTTCATTAAATATATGTAGCCATATCTTGAGAAATCATCTGTAAATGAAACAAAGTATGAGTAACCACCCATAGCATGAGTGGACATTGGACCACATACATCACTATGTATTAGTTCCAATAAGTCCTTAGCTCTTTCTCCATGTCCTGAGAATGGAGCTTTGGTCATCTTTCCCATGAGACAAGCTTCACAGGTTGCAAATGATTCATAATCAAATGGATCAAGATATCCATTCTTTTGCAACCTTATGATCCTGTTCTCATTTATATGACCTAGCCTACAATGCCATAGGTACGATTTATTCACATCCTTATCTAAGCGTTCAAAAGAATTATTTACCAGACAAACATCATATGAAATATCAAGTAAATATAATCCATTCAATAAATACCCGGAAGCAAACAATTTGTCTCCTTGATAAATTGAACAACCTTTATTCTCTAGTTTCATAGAATATCCTTGTCTATCTAAACATGAAATAGATATGATATTCCTAATAATGGTTGGAACATAATAACAATCTATCAGTTCCAAAGAGTCTCCTGACGGCATCTGAAGTCTTGCTGTCCCCACAGCTAACGCAGCAACTTTTGCTCCATTCCCGAGCCTCAGATCCACGTCTCCGCGGTTCAATCTTCTCTTACTTGTTAACACCTGCAAGTTATTGCAGATATGAGAAACACATCCAGTATCTAATACCCAGGATGTTGATTCTCTATAAGACAAGTTAAGATCGATCATGAGAAAACCTGAAGCTTCACCAAGCTTCTCCTTTGCTTTTTCTGCAAGATAAATCTTGCAGTTTCTCTTCCAATGACCTTCTTTATGGCAGTGGAAACACTGACATTTATCATTGACTTTAGCTTTGTCCTTTTGTGCCGTCGGTTTGCTTTTCACTTACTTCTTAGGCTTACCTTTCTTAAAGGTCTGTCCAGCTTTTCTTTTCTTGTTGGTCTTACCAACAAGCATTACATTTGGCTTATCTTTCTGGATAGTGCCTTCAGCTGTCTTCAACATGTTGAGCAGCTCAGCTAGTGAAACTTCAATTTTGTTCATATTGAAGTTGATAATGAATTGTGAAAATGAATCTGGAAGGGACTGTAGGATTAAGTCAATGCTCAGGTCATTGTTCATAACAAAGCCCAGCACAGCAAGCCTCTCAATCCACTCTATCATCTTGAGTACATGAGTTTGCACAGATGTGCCCTCGCTCATTCTGGTCCTGAAAAATTTCTTAGATATCTCATATCTTTTTGTTCTGGATTGTTCACCAAACAACTCTTGTAGGTGATTCAGAATGGTCTTAGGTTCCATGTTATTATGCTGTCGCGGCAGTTCATTGTTCATTGAACCGAGCATATAACACTGGACCTTGACAGAGTCCTCCTTCCAACTTTCATACAGGATTAATTCATCTTCGTTAGCATTATCACCGGGTTGCACTGGATCTGGTTGATCCAGGACATAGGCTAGCATTTCGCACCTGAGGACAATCTTCAGGTTGAGTAACCAGTTAATGTAATTTGGTCCCGTGAGTTTATTTGCATGAAGTATGCAACGGAGGGGGTTAGGTGACGACATAGCGACCTACATGGAAATATATAAAATGAGCAGATAGTTCTTAAAATCAGATTTAGGATTTTTAATCTAGATTTATGCTCCCACTATTTTTCGGCGATCTGTATTACCCTCTAAGATACAGAACGGGAGATTCCGGTGATCTCCTAGTGGGGATCAGAATCCTTCGGGCAACATGCATGTGACTTTGTGGTAGCACAACAAATCACATCAAGTCCCTTAGGCAGTCAACTCTTGACAGTTGCAATGATTGCAATATCCGATCGATTTAACCCCTGAATCAGAATGACCTTGTGGTAGCACAACAAATCAATTTGATTCAGTTAAGTATATCCATCATTACTTAGATGACATGAATTCATAGTGCAATCCTTGTGGTAGCACAACAAAACTACACTATTTGTCCACTCATCTTAATGACATCACATGTCGTAGACCTAGTTTAATTTCTAAATCAAACAGACCTTGTGGTAGCACAACAAATCCGTTTGAGATAAGAATTATCCTAAGATCTATAATGATGGTGGGTTACGTGGATTATTCTGAATATCTCACGTTTACAACTTAAGTTTTAAAAGAGGGTTTTGATTTTTGATTTGTAAAAATCGTGCTATCAATAGTATTTCAATTTGAAGTATCAATATACTTAATAGAAATATATATATATGATAGCATAGTCCACAAATATCACATATGTGCAGAAAAGATAAATGGGGATGATCATGGACTGCTAAACTACTATGGAATCATCGGAGCCAAACGATGATCCATAATAGGATCCTAATGTGAAAACAGCAACACTGGTTCCATTTGATGCGAGTCCTCCCTCCAGAGGTGTCTTCAGAAGATCCCGTCCTCTAAACTTAATCCGATACATGTAAATACAAAATTCAGGACTCGCAGGTCCACAAATGTACATTTAAACACTTAGAAACCTTGATCTTATCAAGGGGAGTACAATCTTATAGGAAGGTAGAAAGTACACTTGGATTAAGAGAGAGGAGGACACGCATGTCCTATTTAAAATTACCAAATGAAATAAGCATCGCATCCATTCACATCATTCATCACATGAAAATTCTAAGTCCATGATCATCCCACCAAAAAACACATCACATGCATCACAATCATCACATAATTGCTGTTTGGTATTAAATTTTATAAATATAAAATTATAATACCAATTAGTTTTCGAAATAACATTTATTTCAGCATAATCAATAATATTCAAAACATTATTGACAAATAAACTAACTAAACTATTCAGTTAATCAGAATACAAATTCAAATAATTTGAACATTAAGAGTAATCAAGTTATGCATGAAATCAGTTTAAAACAATTTTAAACTAATCAATTTAACAGGGAAATTAATTATCTAAAACAATTTTAAATAATTAACTATCACCCTATTAATAACAAAGCCCTTTAAGTGACTAACAGTTATTAAACACTTTAATAAGCTGTTAATAATCATAAAAATTAATTAATAACATTTATTAATTATTCTTATAATTTTTCTGTTTTAAAAGAATTTTAAAACAGGCTAAAACGGGCTAAAATTGGGTTTAAAGGGTTTAAACAGGTATTTAAAAACAATTTTAAAACCAGAAATAAATGGGCCCAGCCCATTAGGGCCCAATTGGCCCGGACCCGGACCCTGGTCCGACCAGGGTCGAGCCCTGGCTCGGCCAGGGTCGAACCCTGGCTCGCCCAGGGACTCTGGCTCGGCCAGGGTCGAGCCCTGGTCGAGCCAGGGGCTCTGGCTCGGCCAGGGTCGAGCCCTGGTCGAGCCAGGGCGCCGCCCGGCCCCCGCCCGGTCCGACTGGGTCGGGACCGGGCGGCTCGGCCTGTTCACCATCGTTTCGACCGGCCCCCTATCATCTTCCTATAACCAGCAAACCCTAACCGCAGGCCGGCGGTTGCAGGGCGGTGGCACCGGCGGCCAGCCCCCCCCCCCCCCCCCGGCGGCGGCGGCCCCGGCCAGCGGTGCCCCGGCGCCGGCGACGTGCCCGGCGCCGGCAGGGCCGCCGGTGACCGGCGTTGGGGGAGAAATCAAGCCCCAAAAACCCCAGAAAATCTGATTTTCAGGTTTTTAAATCCGACTTTGGGCTCGATTTCGAGGACCTCCAAGGGCACTCCGGTGCCGATCTCCATGCCCAATGCGAAGTGGTGACTATCACCGAGAGATCTAGAGATTCGGCCGGCCATCCCAACGCTTGGGATGCACGTACGAAGCCGCCGAAGTACCCCGGTTCATCATCACATGAAGAACTCCGAAAAACCCAAATAAAAATCCGAAAAATACAGAAAAATAATCAAATTGATCGTGATCATCATATGAACACTAATCTGTCATTTTTAATCGGATTATACTCAAGAACACGTACAATACGGGTTCTTCACGCATAACGAGAAAACACTCAAAACGGTGCCGTTTTACAACCGAACCAGCGAACCTGGCTCTGATACCACTGTAAGGAATCGCCATGAACGCAGCGGAAATAAAAATGATTCCATAGTATCGAATGCTGGGGTTGTAAAACGGACATTAAAATCTAAATGGGAAGAACAGTTCTTCACCTTTGCGGGGTTTCGAATCTCCCGTGGATGATGCCGACTCGGTAATCGCGCACGCGCACGATCTCTAGAGGTATCGACACGAGTTCCCGCAGCAGACGCGATTTCCTCCTCGACTTGAGTGCTCCGACCAGATCTCAGATCCACCATGCGCGGAGAGAGACAGATCCACTCCGAGAAGGAGAGAGAGAGAGGAGAGAGAGAATATGGAGAGTAAAATTCGTCCAACTAACTTTTTACCACTCCCCCTTGGCCCTCCTTATATAGAAATAAGGATAAGCACAACAGTTAATCCTCATGATTATCCAAGAGTTTGGCCTTGGATAATTCTCCATTAAATCTTCATGTTTATCCTGCAGCTTTTCACAAAAACCCAGATAAGCATGAAATTTAACATCTCTCACCGTCTGACGAGAACTCTTATGTGTGTGACCCTCTAGGCCCATATATCAGTCCGGTTGCAGGCCCATTAAACTTAGAACTGTTTCTTGAGTTTAATATTTATTAATTAACATTTAAACATCGCATGTTAAATGATTAATTTAATAAACAAGTAAATTATCATCCGATGATTAATTCACTTGGCCTTCTGATCATGAACAGCACCAAACACTACCTCATGATCCCAGAAGATATAAGGGATATTGTTCCCTTCAATTGAACCTTTCCGTCTGCAGATACCGCACAGATATAATCCTTCACTCATGCAATGTCCCGATAACGCAAGGGTATGGTTTTATAGTCAAACCCTCTATCGCATTATCGAGATGGATTCTAGTACACAGTTAATATCTAGAAAGACATCTCTTTCATTTGACCCTGGCCAGGGATTTTTGTGTACACATCCATGGGACATTCTCTCTCCAGTCTTATACCAAGAGTGAGTGATCCCTTGTTGTTCACTCAATTACCTTCGCAAGCTTTCCACTGTATCTGACAGACCGATTATGGTGGACTTAATGGTTAAAGTCCACGAGTCAGAGAATCAAGATACAATGGTCCACAAACAAGATATCATTGGTGACTCAGGTCAATGGACCAACTGTGCTACTGCAACGATTGAATTCCCTGGTTGACTAATAGGTATAATTACCATCCAGGAATTCTTATTTGGGTATGTTCAGTGAACTCATTCTCTAATGAGCACCCACTTGTTTGTCTTAGTGTCACCACACGAGTGAATCTGAGATCATTCACCCTCATCATATGAGCAGACATAACTTGTGTCGATCTTATCGGATATTTAATGTCCATCTCAAATATCCTACGATCGAGAACTATTTAAGACAATTGCCTTAGGATATTGATCTCACTATCACGATCTCATCATGATTCAATATCCCATACATTTGTCTATGGACCTTCATTACGATAGTCGTTTGCGAGAACTATTAAATGAAGAAATAATTGCCTTTATTAATAATATGAACTAGAATGTACAATGATTGGCTTTGAGGCCACCCAATTCTAACAGTTTGCAGGTTATCTAATATAATTGTTATGATTAGAATGTGTGTGCGTTTGACTGTTGGCTCCAGTCAAACCCACTGTGCTATCCATGACCACACTAATGACATGTATGTGATGCATTGTTTATCTTTTGATTATGAATCAAAGCAGGTTATAGTATTTAGTAAATATATTTGATATATCTATATACTATCACCTTGGAGAGACCAAGATAAAAGTTATCTAAATACCCTCAGATAAACTCTAAGCCGTAAGGCGAGTAGTTGAGAACTTACCGCGTGGTCCACCATCGTTATAGTCATAGGATTCGAATCACTTTAGACAGGTTTGTTGTGCTATCCACAAGGCCTGCTTAATTGGGAGGAGAAACTGTGGCTATGGCATTAGATGCCTAAAGATCTGGGTAGAGGAACCATGTAGCTTTGTTGTGCTATCCACAAGGGCTACATGCAAATCTATGCTCGTCGCGTAATGATGGTAAGCTTAGACCAGAATTAATGGTTTGTTGTGCTATCCACAAGGCCATTAAATCTCTGGGGACCGAAGCCAAGATCAGATATTGCAAGGAGTTGCAAGTCCCATGAGTTGGGTGCTCTTTGATTGTATTATAGTTTGTTGTGCTATCCACAAGGCTGTAGTACAAGTCATTGAGATTCTGATCCCCACTAGGAGACTGTCGGCGTCTCCCGTTCTGTATAACTGAGGGTTACACAGTTCGTCGAAAATTAGTGGGAGTTAAACTTGAACAAAAGACCTTGTCTTGTTTTAAATTTTAATAATTGAACATCTGCTAAATAGATTTTACTTATCTCCTGTATGGAATTATGTCGTTGAATAACCCACTCCGTGGCATACTTGATGCCCTTTTGACTTACCTGATCTACTCGGATTGGTTCAGAAACCTGAAGAATGTCTTCAGATCTGAGCGCATTGACTTTGTCCCTAGAGCTGATCATCCTGCTGAATCGGCATTGGATGCCCCTGAAGCACAGATGACAGCTAACGATAATGGATCGAAGGACAAAGGCAAATGAGTAGTGAAGGGTGACTGCTTCTATTATAAGCAGTATGATCACTGGAAGAGGAACTGCAAGGAGTTCCTTAACGATAAAGCTCATGGAAAAGTGAAGCTGTCTGAAGCTTCAGATATCTATATGATAGATATCAACTTGTCAGTTAGAGATTCCACATCTTGGGTATTAGATACCGGTTGGGCTTCTCATATCTGTCATGATGTGCAGATGCTGACAAGTAAGTGCAAGCTGAGACAAGGTGAGGTGGAATTGAGGCTAGGAAACGGCGCAAAAGTTGCGGCGATTGCTGTTGGGACAGCAAACCTCAGGCTTCCATCGGGAGACACCTTATTATTGGAAGATTGTTATTATGTTCCTAGCATAATAAAGAACATCATATCAATATCTTGTTTGGACAAGATCAGATATAGGTTGACTATTGAGAATAGAAGTTGTACGATTTATTATGGTAATAAATCAATAGCTTCGGCATCTTTAGTCAACGGTCTATATCTATTAGATGTTTCTTATTACAATCTTCAGATTGATAATGCTCTTAAGAAGAGCAAGAATTGTGTGAACCAGGCCTACATGTGGCATTGTAGACTTGGGCACATTGGCGAAAGCAGATTGCAAAAGTTGCACAAGCATGGTTATTTAACAGCATTCGATTATGAATCGTTTGCAACATGCGAATCCTGCCTTATGGGAAAGATGGCAAAATCTCCATTTAGTGGACATGGAGAACGTGCCAAAGACATTTTGGAACTAATACATTCGGATGTATGTGGTCCCATGTCCACCCAAGCCAAAGGTAGCTTTTCTTACTTCATCACGTTCACCGATGACTTCTCAAGATTCGGCTATGTGTACTTAATGAAGTACAAGTCGGAAGCATTTGAGAAGTTCAAGGAGTTCAAGAATGAGGTAGAGAAGCAATTAGGAAAGAGTATTAAAGCTCTTCGATCAGATCGAGGAGGAGAATATTTGAGTACTAATTTCACACAATTCTTAAAGGATAATGGTATCCTTTCTCAGCTGACCCCTCCATATACACCACAGATGAATGGTGTATCAGAAAGGAGGAATCGCACCTTGTTGGACATGGTGCGATCAATGATGAGCTTTTCAGAATTACCGGTGTCCTTCTGGGGGTATGCTCTAGAGTCAGCAGCATACCTACTGAACAGAGTACCCAGCAAGTCTGTGGCCTCTACTCCATATGAGATATGGAAAGGCAGGAAACCAGAATTTAAACATGTTAAAGTCTGGGGTTGTCCTGCTCATGTAAAGAGGCATGATCCAGACAAGCTGGAATCACGAACTGATAAATGCAGGTTTGTGGGATATCCAAAGGAAACCTTTGGAAACTATTTTTACCATCCTGATGAACAAAAGGTGTTTGTCGCCAGGAAAGCTGTCTTTCTGGAAGAGGAATACCTTATCCAGGAGAACAGTGGGAGTAAAATAGTACTGGAAGAGGTTCCAGATCCCCAAACAGCTACATTATCATCAGATGAGATATCAGTTCCTGAATCTGTTCAGGTACACACAGATGAGCCTCGTAGATCTGGTAGAGTACCTAGACTACCCGAACGATATGTGGGACATATCGCTGAAGGTGAGTCTAAGGTACAATATAATGAGGATGACGATCCTAAAACCTACCAGGAGGCCATAGAAGGCCCAGAAGCCGGGAAATGGCGAGAAGCCATGAACTCAGAAAACCAGTCCATGTACACCAACCAAGTTTGGAACTTGGAGGACTTGCCCGAGGGTATTGTACCCATCAGTTGCAAGTGGATCTTTAAAAGAAAGATCGGTGCTGATGGACGGATCGACAGTTATAAGGCGAGGTTGGTGGCAAAGGGATATCGTCAAAGGCAAGAAATTGACTATGACGAGACTTTCTCACCAGTTGCTATGATAAAGTCGATCATAGTTCTACTCGCCATTGCTGCACATTTTGATTATGAAATCTGGCAGATGGATGTGAAGACTGCCTTCCTCAATGGTAATCTTGAGGAAGAGGTGTATATGATACAACCAGAAGGTTTCACATCCAAAGAATCTCCAGATAAAGTGTGCAAGCTTCAGAGGTCCATTTATGGACTGATGCAGGCTTCCCGGAGCTGGAACATAAGATTTGACGAGGCTGTCAAGTCTTATGACTTCATTAAGAATGAAGATGAGCCTTGTGTGTACAAGAAGACCAGTGGGAGTGCAGTCATTTTTCTAGTTCTTTACGTAGATGACATACTACTCATTGTGAATGATGTAACTATGATGTCATCAGTAAAGGTCTGGCTGTCGAAAAACTTCTCCATGAAGGATTTGGGAGAAGCATCCTACGTATTGGGAATACGGATCTATAGAGATAGATCAAAGAGAATGCTTGGAATGACCTAATCCTTGTACATAGATACCATAGTCAAAAGGGTTGGCATGGAAAATTCCAAGAGAGGTCTCATACCGATGAGACATGGAATTAATCTCTCAAAGGAGCAGTCTCCTAAGACTCCTGATGAGAGGGCATTCATGGATAGAATACCATATGCCTCTGCCATAGGATCTATCATGTATGCCATGCTATGTACACGGCCTGATGTTGCATTTGCTCTAAGTGTTACGAGCAGATTTCAGGCTGATCCAGGTGAAGAGCACTGGAAGGCAGTGAAATGCATCCTTAAGTACTTGAGAAGAACTAAGGATATGTTTCTTGTCTATGGAGGAGGTGACTTGAAACTGCGAGGCTTTACTTACTCGAGTTTCCAGTCGGATCCAGATGATAGCAAGTCAACATCTGGATTCGTGTTTACATTGAACGGAGGGGCAGTGTGCTGGAAGAGTTCCAAGTAAGTAACCACTGCAAATTCGACGACTGAAGCTGAGTACATCGCTGCAGCTGAAGCCACCAAGGAAGCAGTGTGGTTGAAGAAATTCATCACCGACCTCGGCGTAGTTCCCAGCATCTCTGAGCCTGTTCCACTGTTGTGCGACAACAATGGAGCGATTGCGCAAGCGAAAGAGCCACGGTCTCATCAGAAATCGAAGCATATTCTGAGGCGCTTTCACCTTATCAGAGAGATCATATCCAGAGGAGATGTAGTAGTAGAAAGAGTTCCATCCGTCGACAATGTAGCAGATCCACTGACAAAGCCGTTGGCTCAAATTATGTTTGAGCGTCACCTAGAGTCTATGGGCTTATTGTATAAAGGTGATTGGCTTTAGTCCAAGTGGGAGATTGTTAGTTTAGGTGGCCTACAAGCCAATGTAACAATGTAAATCTCGTTCATTATTAATCAAATGGCATAATATTCATTATGTGTAAATCGCGTTAATTATCGTTTCATAATGAAGTCCGTGAATATGTGCTATGGTGATCAGATTATGATGAGATCATACTAATGAGACTGATCAGTTAAACACACATATTCTTAATCGTTCCTAGTCGGAGGATATCCGAGAAGGACATCGGATATCCGATTAGACTAGTACAGATTACTCCTGCTCATATGATGAGGGTGACTGGTCTCATAAGTTACTTGTGTGGAGACACTAAGGCGAATCTGTAGGTGCTCACTGGAGAATGAGTTCACTGAACTGATCCGACTGAATCGCTGGATGGTATTGTACCTCACTGTCAACCAGCTTGATTCTATTGTCGCAGTTGCGTGGATGGTCTTCGGACCTGAGACATCAAGGACACCTTGGCGGTGGACTTCTGTACTTTGACCTTGGTCTACGAATCTCTAGCCACGGGATTCTAATACGCCAAGGATTGGGTACAGCGGAATACCGTCGAAGAGAATTGTGTGTCAATAAGGAATCATTCGCTCTCGGTACTTAGAGAGAGAATGCTCTAGGAAAGGATGCGCGGAAGTCCCTGGCTAGGGCGAACGATAATATCGGAAAAAGGAGTTTTCCGATATTTATCAGCGGCATCCAATCCAAGTGAGTCGACCGGTTAGGGTTTGACAGCTCACCATACCCTGAGTTGACTCGAGAGCATTGTACGAATGAAGGATTATATCCACGCGGTAACTGTCGACGGAAAGGTTCCAAGAGTGGGTTACTTAACCCCAAATACCTTCCGGGTTCACGCGGTGTTGCTTGACACCCAACGTGATCGGAGTCCCGGTCGAATTCGATGTGCGACATCAATTCGATTGATTAATTGATTAATAAAGGGTTATTAATTAATTAATAAAGCCAGTGAGGGGTCACTGGGCTAACTGGACCATTAACTGGACTGGTGCTTGGGCCTAGAGGGTCACACGCAAATGATTCTCAAGGCGATGGATAAATAAGTGGGTTTTATACAAACCGGGGGTTTTTGTGAAAAACCGCGCGGTTAGTATAAAACATAGCGAACGGGCTGAGCAGGCTAAGCTGCTGCTAACCCTAGCCGCCCCTCCTCAGTTTCTGTCTTCCTCTGGAGTCCAGGCAGATCCAGATCTGCTCCGACGCTTCTCCGAATCCCGTTCGACGGGAAATCGTCCGCGCACTGCGGCGATCATTGCGGCGACCAGCGGAGGCTTCGCGGGCTGCGAAGAACTACGAACTCGAGGATATCCGTCGCGGGGAGGATCGCGTGGACTTCGCTAGAGGCCGGGCGCTTGCGCGGCTTGCGGTGTCACACCGACGGAACCAAACGGTTGCGGATTCGAATCCGCACACGGTGAGAACTTCGATAATCCGATTATCGTATTTTAGTTCTTCGAAACGGGAAACGGATCGCTGTAAAAATTTTATTTTCCGCTGCGTGAGCGATCCGGAGAAACCGAGAAAATCCAACATTCCCCACATCACCTCCCATAACTACTCACCCCAGTGCCATATAGCCATCCAAACTGCTACTCCGTATGCCATTTCCTACTTCACCCACACCAACCACTTACCCATCCACAATCCAACCTTCTAAGCCCCTCATCCGTACCGTGCCACCAGTAAACAACCCCGCGCCGTCACCCGTTTACCAACCCACTACACCATCTAAACCACCCACTAACCCCGCAGTGCTCAAACTATCACCTGGACCTTCCACGCTTGATGAACATACGCTTCGGAGCGGGAGGATCTTCAACAAGGTCTTTCCTCAGTCTACAGTCAGAGACGGCCCATCACAGCCACCAGAGGAAGTTCATAATGATGAGAGTGCACCAAGTACTCAATACGACTTGTTGAAACAGTTAGACAGAACACCGGCATGAATCTCCGTGCTCGAGTTGATCAAGAGATCCAAGACCCATTAGGTGGCTCTGATGGAGTATTTGCAGAAGGTTATGGTCAACGAAGACGTACCGGTGGAAAAGATCACCACACTGTTAGTTCCTCAGGGGGATCAACCCTCTATTTCATTTCATGCATCGGAACTAGCACCACCAGCAGCCAGAAGCATGGCTTTGAGTATTATGGTTAACATCTGCAAGAAGGCCGTAGACGCATGCCTGGTTGACACATGGGCCTCAATTAATGTTTTATCACCAAAGACCTGCTGTGTTCTCGGGTTTCTCCGGATCTCCCGCGCAGTGGAAATAAAACAAAGACGGAGATTTGTTCCCGTTTTGAAAAAATTAAAATCTCGATAATCGGATTATCGAATCTTACCATGTGGGGATTCGAATCCACAACCGTTTGGTTCCGTTGGTGCGACACCGCAAGCCGCGCAAGCGCCCGGCCTCTAGCGGAGTCCACGCGATCCTCCTCGTAGTCGATATCCTCACGTTCCTCGTTCTTCGCAGCCACGAAACCTCCGCCGGTCACCGCAATGATCACCGCAACGCACGGACGATTTCCCGCAGAATGGGAGTTGGAGAAGCAGCGGAGCAGATCCAGGGATCCGGATGTGGCCTGGGGCGTCAGAGAGGGAGAGAGGAAGAAAGGAGGGGTGGCCAGGGTTAGCAGCAGCTTGGCCTGCTCAGCCCGTTCGCTATATTTTATACTAACGCGCGGTTTTTCGTAAAAATCCCTGGTTTATATAAAACCCACTTATTTATCTATCGCCTTGAGAATCATTTGCGTATGACCCTCTAGGCCCAATTACCAGTCCGGTTAATTGCCTAATAAGCACAGTGACTCCTTACTGGCTTTATTAATCAATTAAAAACTCTTTATTAATTAATTAATCAATCGAATTGATGTCGCACATCGAATTCGATCGAGTCTCCGATCGCGTTGAGTGCCAAGCAACAAAGCGTGAACCCGGAAGGTATCAGCGTTAAGTAACCAACTCTTGGAACCTTTCCGCCGACATTTACCGCATGGATATAATCCTTCATTCGTACAATGCTCTCGAGTCAACCCAGGGTATGGCGTGATGTCAAACCCTAACCGGTCAACTCACTTGGATTGGATGCCATTGATAAATATCGAAAAATTCCTTTTCCGATATTATCGTCCGCCCTGGCCAGGGACTTTCGCGCATCCTTCCTAGAGCATTCTCTCTCATCGTACCGACAGCGAATGATTCCTTACTGACACTCAATTTCCTTCGACGGTATTCCGCTGTACCCGATCCTTGGCTGTTTAGAATCCCGTGGTTAGAGATTCATAAACCAAGGTCAAAGCACAGAAGTCCACCGACAAGATGTCCTTAGTGCCTTAGGTCCGAGGACCATCCACACAACTACGACAATAGAATCAAGCTGGTTGACAGTGAGGTACAATACCATCCAGCGATTCAGTCGGATCAATTCAGTGAACTCATTCTCCAATGAGCACCTACAGATTCGCCTTAGTGTCTCCACACAAGTAACTATGAGATCAGTCACCCTCATCGCATGAGCAGGAGTAATCTGTACTAGTCTAACCGGATATCCGATGTCCTTCTCGGATATCCTCCGACTAGGAACGATTAAGAATATGTGTGTTTAACTGATCAGTCTCACTAGTATGATCTCATCATAATATGAGCACTATCGCACATATTCACGGACTTCATTATGAGACGATAATTCGAATTTACATATAATGAAATATTGCCATTATATTAATAAATGTGAATGAGATTACAAAGTCATATTGGCTTGTAGGCCACCTAAGACGAACAATCTCCCACTTGGACTAAAACCAATCACCTTTATACAGTAAACCTATAGACTCTAGGTGACGCTCAAACACAATTTGAGCCAACGGCTTTGTCAGTGGATCTGCTACATTGTCGACAGATGGAACTCTTTCCACCATTACATCTCCTCTTGATATGATCTCTCTGATAAGATGAAAGCGCCTCATAATATGCTTCGTTTTCTAATGAGACTGCGGCTCTTTCGCTTGCGCAATGGGTCCATTATTGTCGCACAACAGCAGAACAGGTTCAGAAATACTGGGAACTATGCCGAGGTCAGTGATGAATTTCTTCAACCACACTGCTTCATTGGTGGCTTCAGCTGCAGCGATGTACTCAGCTTCAATCGTCGACTCTGCAATGGTTGCTTGCTTGGAACTCTTCCAGCACACTACGCCTCCGTTCAAAGTAAACACAAATCCAGATGTAGACTTGCTATCATCTGGATATGACTGGAAACTCGAGTCATTAAAGCCTCGCAGTTTCAAGTCATCTCCTCCATAGACAAGAAATATATCCTTAGTTATTCTCAAGTACTTAAGGATACATTTCACTGCCTTCCAGTGCTCTTCGCCTGGATCAGCCTGAAATCTGCTTGTAACACTTAAAGCAAATGCAACATCAGGCCGTGTACATAGCATGGCATGCATGATAGATCCTATGGCAGAGGCATAGGGTACTCTATCCATGAGTGTCCTCTCATTAGGAGTCTTAGGAGACTGCTCCTTTGAGAGACTAATTCCATGTCTCATCGGTATGAGACCTCTCTTTAAATTTTCCATGCCAAACCTTTTGACTATGATATCTATGTACAAGGATTGGGTCATTCCAAGCATCCTCTTTGATCTATCTCTATAGATCCGTATTCCTAGTACGTAGGATGCTTCTCCCAAATCCTTTATGGAGAAGTTTTTCGACAGCCAGATCTTTACCGTTGACATCATAGCTACATCATTCCCAATGAGTAGTATGTCGTCTACGTAAAGAACTAAGAATGTGACTGTGCTCCCACTGGTCTTCTTGTACACACAGGCTCATCTTCATTTTTAATGGAGATTATTTGGATGTGAAGCCTTCCGGTTGTATCATATACACCTCTCCCTCAAGGTTACTGTTGAGGAAGGCAGTCTTCACATCCATCTGCCAGATCTTGTAATCGTAGTGTGCAGCTATGGCGAGTAGAACTCTGATCGACTTTATCATAGCAACTGGTGAGAAAGTCTCGTCATAGTCAATTCTTTTCCTTTGACGATATCCCTTTGCTACCAACCTTGCCTTATAAGTATCGATCCGTCCATCAACACCGATCTTTCTCTTAAAGATCCACTTGCATCCGATGGGTACAATATCCTCGGGCAAGTCCTCCAAGTTCCAAACTTGGTTGGTGTACATGGACTGGATTTCTGAGTTCATGGTTTCTCGCCACTTCCCAGCTTATGGGCCTTCTATGGCCTCCTGGTAGGTTTTGAGATCATCATCCTCATTATATTCAACTTTAGACTCACCTTCAACGATATGTCCCACATATCGTTCGGGTATTCTAGGTAATCTATCAGATCTACGAGGCTCATCTATGTGTACCTGAATAGATTCAGGAACTGATATCTCATCTGATGATAATGCATCTGTTTGGGGATCTGGAACCTCTTCCAGTACTATTTTAATCTCATTGTCCTCCTAGAGAAGGTATTTCTCTTCCAGGAAGATAGCTTTCCTGGCGACAAACACCTTTTGTTCACCAAGATGGTAAAAGTAGTATCCAAAGGTTTCATTTGGATATCCCACAAATCTGTATTTGTCAGTTCGTGATTCCAGATTGTCTGGATCATGCCTCTTTACATGAGCAGGACAACCCCATACTTTAACATGTTTTAATTGTGGTTTCTTGCCTTTCCATATCTCATATGGAGTAGAGGCCACAGACTTGTTGGGTACTCTGTTCAATAAGTATGCTGCTGACTCTAGAGCATACTCCTAGAGGGACACTGGTAATCGCGAAAAGCTCATCATGGATCGCACTATGTCCAACAAGGTGCGATTCCTCCTTTCTGACACACCATTCATCTGTGGTATATATGGAGAAGTCAGCTGAGAAAGGATACCATTATCCTTTAAGAATTGTGTGAAATTAGTACTCAAGTATTCTCCTCCTCAATCTGATGAAGTACGAGAAGCCACCTTTGGTTTGGGTGGACATGGGGCCACATACATTCAAATATATTAGTTCCAAAATGTCCTTGGCACGTTCTCCATGTCTAGTAAATGGAGATTTTGCCATCTTTCCCATAAGACAAGATTCACATGTCGCAAAAGATTCATAATCGAATGAATTTAAATAACAATACTTGTGAAACCTTTGCAACCTGCTTTCACCAATATGCCCAAGTCTACAATGCCACATGTAGGCTTGGTTCACACAATTCTTGCTCTTCTTAAGAGTATTATCAATGTGAAGATTGTAATAAGAAACATCTAAGAGATATAGACCGTTGACTAAAGATGCCGAAACTATTGATTTATTACCATAATAAATCGACCAACTTCTATTCTCAATAGACAACCTATATCCTATCTTGTCCAAAGAAGATATTAATATGATGTTCTTTATTATGCTAGGAACATAATAACAATCTTCTAATGATAAGACGTCTCCCGATGGAAGCTTAAGGTTTGCTGTCCTAACAGCAACCGCCGCAACGTTTGCACCGTTTCCTAGCCTCAATTCCACCTCGCCTTTTCTCAGCTTGCGCTTATTTGTCAGCATCTGCACATCATGGCGGATATGAGAAGCACATCCGGTATCTAATACCCAATATGTGGAATCTTTAACTGATAAGTTGATATTTATCATATAGATATCTGAAGCTTCAAACAGCTTCACATTTCCATGATCTTTATCGTTGAGGAACTCCTTGCAGTTCCTCTTCCAGTGACCATTCTGCTTACAGTAGAAGTAGTCACCCTTTACTAGTCTTTTGCCTTTGTCCTTCGATCTTTTATCGTTAGCTATCATCTCTGCTTCATGGGCATCTAATGCCGATTCAACAAGAGGATCAGCATCAAGGGCGAAGGCAATCTGCTCATAAGTCAAAAGGGCATCAAGTATGCCACGGAGTGGGTTATTCGACGACATTATCCCCTACAGGAGATGAATAAAATCTTTTTAATAGATGTTCAATTATTAAATATAAAACAAGACATGGTCTTTTGTTCAAGTTTTAACTCCCATTAATTTTCGACGGACTGTATAACCCTCAGTTATACAGAACGGGAGACGTCAACAGTTTCCTATTGGGGATCAGAATCTCAATGACTTACAGTACAGCCTTGTGGATAGCGCAACTGTAACGACCCGCCACCTTATAATCGGGGATCCGATTACTAAATGGGTACCGAATCATTAATTTGGAGCCAAACTAGGATCTTAATAAGTCTGAGAAATAAATAATACACTAAGCTAAATATTCACATCGCATTGAATTAGAAAGGAAATGCATGAATTAAAAATTATTACAATGCGACTCGGCTCAGCAAATAATTACATACTCCAACAGAAAGGAAACAATTAAACATACAGGCCAGAAAATAAAATGACAACTACATCGGAGCATACCCAGGAATAACGGCTGCTGGCGTGCGACCCAAAGAAACACTCTCCTCGCTACGCCTGCCTGGAACCCTCACCTGAAAACCGCAGGGGTGAGTCTCATCGAAAAGACTCAGTAGGGATCCTTCGATCCCCACCGCCCACTCATACACTCACAAGGATAACAACACAAATATAGAGAATTTAAGTAATTAAAGCAATAAATACATTTTCCAATTTCGTTATGAAACACATGCATTCAAACGGTAACATGCAAAATTCTAAAAACCACTCCGTCACAAGTCCACAACCCGCGTCTCGGCGAAACACACAAGTCACATGGCCGAACGCGGAAAACACCGACCCACTGAGACCAAATAGCAACCCTTCGGATAGCGCGCTGGCTACTCCAGCCCGACAGACTCCAGGTGGTTTCTGCTTCCTCTAGCACGAGTGACACTCCGAATGTACCACTCCCACACCGGTACTAGCTATACCCCGGGGTACACCAGGTGACCCTCTCTCTAGGCGTCACCCCGCCACTCCCACACCGGCGCCGTGTCACTCCCACACCGACACAGGGTGCCTAAGCACTAACAACTGTCACTCCATGCCCACGATCGCACAAAACACAACACGGTGCAATCCGATCACATAGAATCCAATGTCATCGAGTACATTTCTACACATGCAATTAACTAAATTATCTAACAGTGTAAACATGCGTTAATTGCATGGATTAATAGAATTCTAGCTTGAATCGCGTTGCCCAAGGCCGACGTCATTCAAGACCCCTAAACTGGTTCATGTGAAATATGGTCTCGGAAGATGGCGTAAAACGCGTCGTTCACGGATGACGCCATTCAAAATGGCGTCGTTGTCCCTAGACGCCATTCAGTTCCAGAGATAGAGTCTGTTTTCTGGGCCAAATCGCGTCGTGGGTGGAAGCCGCCTTTCTAAAAGGCGTCGCTGTCCCTCGACGCCATTCAACCTTCACAGACACGTTCTCCCTCCGCCTTCCCCCAATCCATGGGTGGAATTTCCTCCTCCAAATCGTGTAAAAACACAACAGAGTGGAGAAGGAGGAGAAGAACCTAAATACCCATTAAAACACCCAATTCTCATTACATGCTTTTAATATTTTCTCCCCAAGAGAACCCCTAAACATGCTCCAAGCGGGAAAAACATGGTTTTTAAACGAAATACAATGGGGATCGTCACCCTACCGGTTACTCGAACTCCTCCTAGTTCCAAACCGCCAACCCGCCTTGCTACATGCCGCCGCCGGTACCGCTGTGGACGCTGTTACTCCACCGGGACGTCGGCCGCCGTCCGGAAAGAAAAACGCCGTGGAGGAGATGGTGGTGGTAGTGGTGGGAGTTAGGAGGTTGATGGAGTGGAGGGAGAGATGGAATGGAGGGAGGAAAGCAAGGAGAAGGGGAGGTGGCTCGCCGGAGCTCGGAGGGGAAAGAGGAGAGAGATAGGAAAGGAGAGAATGAGGGAAAGGAAGGAGGGTTCGCGGGGTCAAACAGAAGCTGGATAGAATGCGTCGTGCAAGCCCGATGTCATTCAGATGACAAGACCGGACCGTACACTGACAACCCAGGGTCGTACTCTAAACGGCGTCATCCATCCAAGACGTCATTCAGACGATATGACCGGGGCCGTACTCTCGCGCCCCAAGGCCAACCCAAGTGGCACAGCCTAAAACACGTCCACATTGTTGGATGCCGTTTGAACCGCGTCGAGCAAGCTCGACGCGAAAGAGAAACTAAGTCTCAGCCCCATCAGGGCCCGAACTAAGAGATCCGACACTGAAACTGACCCGATAGCCGGATCCGTAACCTCAATCCTTACATTCTCCCCCCCTTAAAAGAATTTCGTCCTCGAAATTGCCTGCTACAATTAACGAGATTGAAACAATAAAGATACAAGCTCACAAGAGAACTTACGAGAAAAGGTAGGGAAATTGCTCCCGCATCTCATCCTCGCGCTCCCAGGTCGCCTCGCCCTCAGAGCGATATTGCCAAATCACCTTAACCAGAGGAACAACCTTATTCCGAAGGACCTGTTCCCTGCGATCCTCAATACGCACTGGAAATTCTGGAAAGGACAAATCCTCAGCGACCTCCAACTCTGAAAAGTCCAAAACATGAGATAGATCTTGAACGTATTTCCTCAGCAAAGAAACATGGAACACATCGTGCACTCCTGCAAGACTGGGTGGCAAGGCTAGCTGATACGCCGTTTCCCCAATTCTAGCAAGAATGGAAAAAGGCCCAACATATCCCAGACTCAGCTTACCTCGCTTCTCGAATCTCATCACACCCTTGGAGGGTGAGACTCGGAGAAACACGTCGTCCCCAACCTCAAACTCAAGCGGTCTCCTACGGATGTCTGCATAACTCTTCTGTCTACTCTGAGCTGTAGTCAACCGTTGCTGCACCACTCTGGCAACCTCAGCACACTGTTGTACCAGCCCTGGCCCTGCCATCTGCCTCTCGCCAATCTCAGCCCAATTCATAGGGGATCGACACGGCCGCCCGTACAATGCCTCATATGGGTTTGCGGGAAATATGGGTGGGGTGGGGGAGTGTAGTGTAGAGAGGATGTCAAGGGATGTAGGGTGGACATGGGTAGGGGCGGGGGTGGGTGGATGGTGCTAGGTGTGTGGCATAGGTCGGTTCGGGTGGTGGGCGGGGTTTAGGGGTGGGTGTTGGCTAGGGGACAAGAGATATGGGTGGGTTAGGGGGGTAGGCATAGGCACGTGCGCTTAGGAGAGGGGTAACATGGATTTGTTAGGATAATAATGGTTTAAGGTGTGGGGTGTACAAGGATGGGTTAGGGGGGTAGGCATGTGTATATATATGGGTTGGGCTGGTGGGCATGCGTGGTGGGCAAAGGGGGTGGGGGTTAGCTAGAGGAGAGGGGATATGGGTAGGTTGGAGTGGTGGCTTTGTGGGGTAGGCATGGGTATATGGGTTGGGGTAGTGGGGCATGGTGGGGTATGGGTTTACGGGGTTATATGGGTGGGGTGGGGGAGTGTAGTGTAGAGAGGATGTCAAAGGATGTAGGGTGGACATGGGTAGGGGTGGGGGTGGGTGGATGGTGCTAGGTGTGTGGCGTAGGTTGGTTCGGGTGGTGGGCGGGGGTTGGGTGGATGGTGCGAGGTGTGTGGCGTAGGTCGGTTCAGGTGTTGGGCAGGTTGGGGGTGGGTGTTGGCTAGGGGACAAGAGATATAGGTGGGTTGGAGTGGTGGGTGGGTTAGGGGGGTAGGCATAGGCACATGCGCTTAGGAGAGGGGTAACATGGATTTGTTAGGATAATAATGGTTCAAGATGTGGGGTGTATGGGGCTGGGTTATGGGGGTAAGGGGGGTAGGTTAGGGGGGTTGGCATAAGTAGGTGGGTTAGGGTGTTAGGCATGGGCGGGATGTTTTGGTAGGGGTTAGAGGGTGGGTTAGGGGGGTTGGCATAAGTAGGTGGCTTCCGGGGGGGGTGGGTGGGTTAGGCATGGGTATGGGTTGGGCTGGTGGTCATGGGTGGTGGGCAAGGGGGATGGGGGTTGGCTAAGGGAGCGGGGATATGGGTAGGTTGGAGTGGTGGCTTGGTGGGGGTAAGCTTGGGTATATGGGTTCGAGTAGTGGGGTAGGGGTAAGGTATGGGTTTGCAGGGTTATATGGGTGGGGTGGGGGAGTGTAGTGTAGAGAGGATGTCAAGGGATGTAGGGTGGACATGGGTAGGGGTGGGGGTGGATGGTGCTAGGTGTGTGTGGCGTAGGTTGGTTCGGGTGGTGGGTGGATGGTGCTAGGTGTGTGGCGTAGGTCGGTTAGGGTGTTGGGCGGGGGTGGGTGTTGGCTAGGGGACAAGAGATATGGGTGGGTTGGAGTGGTGGGTGGGTTAGGGGGGTAGGCATAGGCACGTGCGCTTAGGAGAGGGGTAACATGGATTTGTTAGGATAATAATTGTTTAAGGTGTGGGGTGTACGGGGATGGGTTAGGGCGGTTGGCATAAGTAGGTGGGTTGGGGTGTTAGGCATGGGTGTGATGGTATGGTAGGGGGGTTGTATAAGTAGGTGGCTTAGGGGGGTTGCATAAGTAGGTGGCTTAGGGGGGTGGGTAGGCATGGGTATATGGGTTGGTTGGTGGGCATGCATGGTGGGCATGGGGGGTTTGGGTCGGTTAGGGGAGAGGGGATATGGGTGGGGAGGGGGAGATATGGGTAGGTTGGAGTGGTGGCTTGGGGGGTTAGGCATGGGTATATGGGTTGGGGTAGTGGTTAAAAGCTGGGTCAGATGAGGCAGAATTTTTTGTGGGGAGGTACTAATGCTAACTCCAAGGCTGTTCCATTGGTAAGTTGGGATCAGGTTTGTAAACCAGTCAAGAAAGGAGGGTTGGGAGTCCAGAATCTGGTATTCATGAATTTGTCTATCTTGGGAAATGGTTGTGGGAGCTATTGTCTCAAGTGTGCAGCTTTAGAAACAGTTTATATGGGCAAAGCATTACAATGACCATGACAAGTTTTATCTTCTCAGTAGGAATAAGTCGTTCATGGACAAAGCATTACAATAACCATGACAAGTTTTATCTTCTCAGTGGGAATAAGTCGTTCATGTGACCTTTACGGAGAGGGGTTCTGAAGGCTGCAAATTGGGTGGAGAGGGAAATTAGAATTCAAGTTGGTGATGGTCGGCATACCTATTTTTGGTATGAGAAATGGATACGGAATTTTTTTACCGGAGGACAGATTTAAGGCCTTGTTTCTATTATCAATGAAGAAGTGGGCTTTGGTTAAATGTACAACATTGAAGGAGGATCTACTCAGTGGAATATCACTCTTAGAAGAGGGCTTAAGGAGTCAGAAATAGAGGAATATGGAGAGCTTTTGCAACTGTTATCAGGGGTACAGATTTCTCAAGAAAGGAGGATTCTTATACCCATCCAAGCTGCGCCGGTTCAAGCCTAATTCACCCCTGGTCCAAGCCACCTTACTTAAGTACCCATCCAGGCTATAATTTCCTATTTAATCTGACCAAGTTGTAAGAAGCCAGGTGGTCTGAACCATCTGGTTCCGTCTTTGTTCGAGCCAGGGCTCCATCATATCCAAGCCAGGCCCGACCTGTTTCGTGGTGGTGTGTCAGGTGGTGCGTCAAGACCTGATAGCGCATCGCCCTCGTTCCGAGTCCGTCCGTGCTCCAATTCGTGTGCTGTTCGCGTCGTTGGATTCGTCTTGACGAGGCCAATTCAGATCCAGTGCGCTGCATCTTCTGATTTGTCTCGTTTTGCGTGCCACTTCTTTATGCATACCGAGAATTCCAATCGCGCATTCTGAGGCCCGTGTCAATCGCCTCGATTTGCGTGTCAGCCTCCCGGCACACTGATTTCGCAGCAGCCAGCATCCTGACTTGCTTTGTTTTGCGTGCCACTCCTGCACGCATACGAGGATCCCGATCGAGCAGCCCGAGGCCCGCATCAACCACCTCTATTTGCGTGCCAGCATCTTGGCGCACTGATTTAGCAACACGTTTCCCGAGACACTCTTCCGCGTCACCACCATCCTATTCTTCCGCTGTGAGGACCTAGAGAGAGTGGTTTTGAGAAATCCTTGAGAGAGGGAATTCCTGAGATTGGGTGGATGAGATGCCCCGAGTAAGATGCTCGGTACTTCTGTCGTATTTTCTCGCATTCTCTCTTTTCTGTCCCACACCATCACTACTCTATTCTTCCAGTTCACTGCTCTCTAAACAGTCCGTAAAGACCGTCTACCTGGTGTTTGATGAAATGCCGCAGTGAGCCGGCGTTGCCTACACGCCCTGCGTGCTGGCCTACATGTTGTCAAGCGCACCCTGCAGTCTGCCCAACGTGCCACTCAGTGTGCCATTGTGCTTGCGCACTGCCACAACTGCAACACTTGTATGTCACCTCTGGCAGCATTTCAAACTCGAGGGCGAGTTTTCTCCTACCAGAGGAGAATTGATGGGAATAAGTTCATGGTCACAGCCGTTCAGAGCTGCAGCAGACCCGAGGGAGGACTACCATTCTCTCCTATATGTTCATCTTCCTCGGCGAGCGATACAAAAGATCGAAACTGAAGCACAATAAAGAATGTGGTCTTCAAAGTCATTTATAGGTGTCTTTTATTATTCCAAGAGTCTTAAATAAAAAGTGTGGGTCATTAGGTGAATATCATTACGTATTCTTATGAAGTCTTAATTAGGTGTTCCTACGTATTGCTATAGATGTCTTTATTAGGTGACCTTTGGTCTACATCTTGCTTTCTATTTAAAGGGACATGTACTTCATATTTGAACAATGAAGAATAGAAGAAGTTATCTAATTTTTGGAATTTTAGCCTTGTTCCTGCAAGATCTCTGAGATGGGGAGGGTGAGAAGCCTCGAGTGAGATGTGCACTTGTCTTGGACGGGTCGGATTTTGAAGGCCTACGTAAAAGGAGAGCCCTGCGATGGGGTAAGGTGAGACGCCTTGGGTGAGATGCCCATTCCAATCACGTTTGATCTTTCAAATTTCAACTCGTTCTGCCTCAGGGAGCTTCTAGTTACCGCATGCTGTGTGTTGGAGCATTTGGAGACACCGGAATGATTGGTTGTTTCAGGGGCACAGAGTTTACATAGAAAATGTATGTCTTTACGTCGTATCTTTTATTTACCATTGTACTAGGTATATTCTTGGTGTTCCCGCTGACACTTGGAATGAGGCTGTTAGGATTTTGTAATTAAGTTCTTACTCTGTTTGTTTCTTAGAGTGAGAGGAACCATTCCTCTCCTCTTTTGGATGTACTGCCTCTCTTTATAATTTAATAAAATTGGTGGTACATACCACAATTTCTTAAAAAAGAAGATCATGAATTATCTTCATATGCCGTTTCAAAAATAATGGAACCATCTTCTTTATGGCCAAGCTGATTGAGCAACGGATGATTTTCGGACACTTTTTTTCTTTTTTTATCGTTATATTTATCTGATACTACTTTTACATATGCTGGAAGCTGGATTACTGGGTTCTTTGTTGGCAAGGTAAAGTTTGAAGTTCAGGTCTCCATTCATTTCAACCTTCAATGTCTCAATCTGCCGTGGATGTTCTCTACTTGTCAGTAGCTTCTGGTTCGATAGCATTGTAAAAGGGAAGCAACATTGAGCTTTCTGATCTGACATGAGTCGATATGCTTGATGAAGTTTGTCAGATTGCAAACATGTATATACCATTTACATCTTCATCTTTCAGGTAGCAGTATTCGGTATTTATGCATTCTTATATGGGCAACTGTACATGCTTATGAGTGGCTTGGGAAAGGAAAATTTGGATAATTAACAGATCCAGCATAATATATCTCGAGACTGCACTAGCATCATAGTCTGTCTTTCAGATTGGGTTGCTTCTTTTTCTGCCGATGGTGATGGAAATTGTCTTGGAGAAGTGACTCTGCACGGCCCTCGGTGAATTTATAATCATGCAGCTGCAACTGGCCTCGGTCTTCTTTACGTTTCAGCTCGGAACTTAAGCACATTATTATGTGAGGACAATTTGCATGGTGATGCCAAGCATAAAGCTATGCGACATGAGTTTGCAGTATGCCAAGTTTGCAGATAACTACCACTTGTACTCTGGCAGTTACTTTGTCAAGGGGTTGGAATTGATCGTACAGTTGCTTGTGTACCAAGTCCATGGGCTTGTCCATGGCTCAAGCGTTTATCTGTTTGTCGCATTCTCCTCTTTTCATTCTCAAAGGAATTCTTCATAGTGGTGAATATCATGCAGAGTGCACCATGAGCACAACATGGTACGCAATCTATCAAGTCATGATTTTTTAGATGATGACGAGTATGCATTATACTTTTACGTTTGTAAATTCTTTGTGTATTTGCATGTACATTTGCATGAAGATTCGTATGATGTTTCCAATAAGTTAAGTGGCTTGAGATGGCAAACCATGGGTGTTCTGTCTCTCTTCTGTTTGATTCTTGGGGACCTGACACAATTTGATGCAGAGTGCACCATCCCGTAATTGGATACGATGCAGTGTTTAGAGGGCTTTGGTCTGATACTGAAGTATCAATTACATGATATTGCCCTTTTGCCTGATGCACTTCTATTTGACTAGCTTTCTTGCAGTATGTGCCACTTCGTGGATATTAACCTGCAGAAAACTTTCTCTACGTGCAATTTGCAGTTTTGCACAGAGCGCTGGTGGTTGAATGGAAAACAATGGGTTAAACTTTTGCATAAGCCCGAGTTCAATTGTTCAACAATAGATTTCTTTGTAATCATATAAAATGTGACTTAAGTCCTTATTGGACTTTTTTTGCTGACTGTAAACATGAATCACATGAGTTTTGGCATGTTTATATTTTTTCCCTAAATGTTCGCTTTTTTCACTACTTATTGATTGAGACATATTTAGTTAAGATCTTTTAACTTCCACACCCCTATTGATTTACTGTAAGGTCCTTGTATCGTATAACTTTTTGAGATTAATCCTTCTATACAATTCCTCTCATTACATGCATTTGCTCGATATCTAGTTAGAATCACCTCTAGAAACCATGTATAAGATGTAACATAAAACATACCTAATTTGAGATGGTCAATAGAAGCCTAGGGAACCTTTTGAGATGCTTAGTAGGGGAACACATAGGGACGTGGGATTTGATCTTGCCTCGAGCTGAGTTCGCCTCTAATAGTTCAATCAATAGAACCACCAGGATGAGTCCCTTTGAAGTTGTGCATGGTTACAAGCCTAACAAGCCCTTGGATCTCATTCCCCTTCCCTTGCATGCTCGCATCTTTGAGTCGGCTAAGTCATTTGCCCAACATATCCAGAGCTTACACAAGTACATTAGCAAGCAAATTGATGAGAGCAACCAGCTCTACAAAAGATTGGTTGATGCACACAGGCGAGTGCGGAGTTTCAAGAGGGTGACCTTGTCATGGTCAAGATGCGGCCCGAACGATTCCCCTCAAGGGTCGTTAAAGAGCTGCAAGCCCGTAGTGCTGGCCCATTCAGGATCTTGAAGAGAATCGGGTCGAATGCTTATGTTGTGGACTTACCGACAGACTATAAGATCAGTCTCACAGTTAATGTGATAGACCTCGTAGCTTACAAGGAGCCTACAACAATTCCTAGTGATCCATTTGGGCCTTTGCCATCCATTGACAGTGACCCACCTGCGGAGTGTCCACCAGCTCTACCCCTTGTACGGCGCGAGCAAATTGAGCGAATACTTGATGAACAGGTAATCACCACTAGGAGCAAGGAGTATCAGCGCTTCCTTGTCTGCTGGTAGTATCGGCCACCGTTTGACGAAACGTAGATCAGCCGAGAGGACTTGCAGCTCCTTGATCCAGATCTTCTCGAACGCTACCAGAGCGGTGTGGACCCTTACTCGACGGGGTCTAGTTCCCAGCACCCTGGGAGAGTTGGATGGGACATCGAGCAGCAGACGAGCAGATGTCGAGCACATGCTACACATGCATCTTTGTGGCTTGGCAATGAGCTCCATATGTAGGATCGAGTCTAGTCTTTATTATGCATTTTGTTTTCAGTTTAGCCTTTAGTGCGATCCTAAGGGCTTTTCTGTCATTTCCTGCCCTTAGGACATGTTTGGTATTTTTCTCTTGAATATGGTCATTTTTATCTTGACAAAGAGATACCCTTCCCTATATAAAGGGGTCATCTCTTCCCTTGTAAGCATGGGAGATTGAATGAAGTTTCTTGTATGGTGTTACCCTCTTCTAGTGTAAGGATGAGAGTCCTTCCCTCCAAGGAGGTCACTTGAGAGAGGTTCTGGCGAGAGGCCGTAGGTGTGAGGCCCCGTGTTAGTTGTCCCCCTTCCACATCGATCCGCCACTGCGCCACCGTTCCGCATCAGCTGAGCTCCCTACTCCATCCGCTCTGATCTAGACCTGGCCTTGTGAGCAGTAAGGAAAACATGTTTTAGCAATTCAGGTAGGCAACTTAATTGTATTAGCAGGCCAAAGACAGTTCCATGAAAAGCAACTGCAAGGAAATGGCAGCCACACTTGCAACTTAATTTTGTGATAGATGGGCTACGGATAGTGCTACTACAAACTCAGTCCCAACGGGCCTAAAACTCAAGCAGCTTAGGTCTGAAGAAGCTGAGGTCCTCCAAAGAGATGTTACCATTGAGGAGATTGAAAGCACAATCAGAAAAATCCCAATTGACAAGTCCCCTGGCCCCAATGGCTTCACATGTATCTTCTATAAAACACTCCTGGCATGTTATTAAGCCTGATGTCGTAAATGCAATTGTTTCCTTCTTCACCTTCGGATATCTCCACCACAATATCAACTCTACCTTCATCACCTTAATCCCAAAAAAGAAAAATCCAAAAAAGGTCTCAGACTATAGACCTATTAGCATTTGTAATGAAATTTATAAGATCATTTCCAGAATCCTCATAGCCAGGCTTCGAAAAGTTCTGCGAAAGCTGATTTCCATTGAACTGTCGGCCTTTGTCCAAGGGAGATCCATTATGGAGAACATTTTGCTTGCCCAAGGAGCAATGCACAGCCTTGAATTGAAGAAGAGGAGGGGTCTCATGGCAATCAAACTAGACATGGAACAAGCTTTTGAGAGAATGGAATGGGATTTTGTAACTGATGTGCTTACAAAGATGAATTTTGGGGCAAGGTGGATCAATTGGATCAAGCTTTGCATTCAGTCTGCTTCCTTCAATATCCTGACAAGTGGTATTCCCGGCAAATGGTTCCACACAAGCAGAGGACTCAGGCAAGGGGACCCACTATCTCCCTACATTTTTATCTTGTGCAGTGAAGTCCTATCAGCTTCCCTCCAGCAAGCCATTGCACGGGGTGACATCACTGGATACCAAGAAAGTAGATCAGCTCCCACTATTAGCCCAATGCTTCATGCTGACAACATTCTCATTTTTTCCAAACCTAGGACCAAAGATGCAAAAAATGTACACAAGATACTGGACAATTACAGTAGTAGCAGCGGGCAGAGAGTAAATGCTCAGAAATCTTCATTGATCATCAGCCTGGGCTGGACTCTACAAGCAGCCAGGAAAATCTGTGCAGCACTGGGCATAGCTAGGAACAGCACCCTAGGCAAATATTTTGGAGTCCCCTTTTCAGTTCCTAGCACCGCCACTGAACTCAACAACCTGCTTTGTTCCAAGATGAAACAGAAACTTGCCAGCTGGAAAAGAGCATCTACCCTCATAAATCACAGTCTAACTACAATTCCTTATTACTGGCCAGGCTGCACTTGGTTCCCAAACTCTTCAGTTAAGCAATTACATAAAATCAGCTGAGACTTCCCGTGGGAAAAGGGGGCATCTGCAAAAGGTATTCACCTGAAAAAGTGGTCTTCTTTAACACAACGTAAAGCACTAATGAAAATATGGCTGCACTAATGAAAATGGTAGGGGTGCTCCTCCAAAATGAGCAAAGCCTCGTGTAAGATCCTTCTTTGAGAGAGAGAGGAGAGAAAAAGCAAGGGAGGAATCCGGGCTCCGATGGTTAACCCAAAGTTAAGATCAATTCTTCACCTTGGTTTCCCTTTTATAGAGGCTCTTCTGTTAACCATCTCCGCCCCCTCCTCGGAACCGCCTCCTAAATCTTAGGGATCGTGGGAGACCAAGTCTCCATGCTTATCCCTGCAACAGACTCCTAAGTTCATGGGCTTTGATGGTCATTTTTATCTAACATCTCCCACTTGACCATCAAGACCATAATTATTCCTAATACGCTCCCACTATCCGTGAGATGTATTGGTGTTCTGACACATTCTCACTATCTGTGAAATGTATTTTCAAATCAAATGATTCTTAATACACTCTCACTATCTGTGAGATGTATTAAAGTTCTGACACATTCTCACTATCTGTGAAATGTATTTTCAATTTTGTAAAGAAAATTTCCTGACTTATATATTCCCAAGTCCCATTAGACTTACATGTTTGACAAAACTTTCTACCGGTATACTTTTTGTCAACGGATCTGCAATCATATCACTGGTGGGAATATAAGTCACTCTAATTTCTCCTTTTTGAACAATATCACGTATATAATGATATTGAATTTCTATGTGTTTTCCTCTAGAGCTATTCGCTCCACTGTTAATCAAGCTAATTGCCGCCTGATTATCACAATAAATCTCAATTGGTTCTTCTACCAAGTTGAGATTTAATTCTGTTAAAAATCGTCTTATCCAGACTGCATGAGTGGTAGCCATGCTACACGCAACATACTCAGCTTCCTGTGTGTATCTTGCAACACACCCTTGTTTCTTGCTACTCCAAGAAACAGCAGCACCACCAAAGATGAACAAGTGTCCCGAAGTGGACTTTCCGTTATCTTTATCCCCTCCGAAATCTGCATCGGAATAACCAAGCACTTCTAGTGTATCTGCTTGATATATTAATTTGTGGTGCAAAGTACCTTTCAAGTACTTCATAATCTTTTTAACAGCTTCCCAGTGTGCTGGACCAGGATTACTTTGATATCTGCTTACTAAGCTTACTGCGTATGCTATGTCAGGCCTGGTACATAGCATAGCGTACATTAAGCTTCCGACTGCTTGTGTATACGGCACTTGCAGTGCATCATGTCCTTCTCCAGGACATTGCTCTTTACTTAATCGTTTTCCATGGACCAACGGCGTTGGTGCTGGATTGCAGTTTTGCATTCCAAACCTCCTAAGTACTTATTGTAAGTACTTATCTTGGTTTATACTCAACATTCTAGACTTTCTATCCCTCAAGATTTGGATTCCGAGAACATAGGATGCCTCACCCATGTCCTTCATCTCAAATTTCTCACTGAGCTCAGACTTAACGTTATTCAACATTCCTATGTCATTTCCAGCGAACAAAATATCATCTACATATAAAGATAATATAATGAACATGCTCCCACTCTTCATGACATATACACAATTGTCTAATTGATTTGGAACAAATCCAAGTTGAATAACAACATTATGAAATTTGAGATACCATTGTCTAGAAGACTGTTTCAAGCCATACAAAGCTTTCTTAAGTTTACATACTTTATTCTCCTGACCTTCTACCTGAAAACCTTCAGGTTGTTTCATGTATATATCTTCCTCTAACTCTCCGTTAAGGAATGCAGTCTTGACATCCATTTGAAAAAGTTCCAAGTCAAGATGCGCAACAATTGCTAAAATCATCCTTATAGATGCAAATTTAGCCACAGGAGAATAAGTTTCCTGAAAATCTATACCTGGCATCTGAGTAAATCCTTTGGCAACTAATCGAGCTTTATACTTGTCAATAGATCCATCTACACGGATCTTTTTCTTAAATACCCACTTGCAACCTATAGCCTTCCTATTCTTGGGTAATTCACATAGTTCCCATACATTGTTCCTTTTTATGGAATCAATTTCTTCTTCCATGGCTTTTCGCCATAGATCAGAGTCTGAAGATTTCAATGCATCATTCAGATTCATGGGATCTATATTATTATCCTCATTTATGTCTACTGTTAGACATGAAGGCTCACATAAGTACAAGTGATAATCATCCATCCATGCTGGTGGAGTTCTAAGTCTTTTATTGCCAATTACAGGTTGATTTTCTTGCGTTTCATTCAAAGGCATTTGTTCATCTTCCACATTTAGTGGAAGTTCTACTTCGATTTCTGGATCATTTATAGGTAAATCATTGTAATAGTCATCATCTATTACACTTAGAGGTTCTTTCTCATGATGAGATTCCTCTTCCTCTATATTTTCTAGAAATGTAGCATCCCTATATTCAATGATTCCTTTTTCCTTATCGAAGAATCTATATCCCGATGATTTGTCACAATAGCCTATGAATCGACACTTCAATGTTCTGAAGTCTAACTTGTCTCTTAGTTGATTTGGAATGAGAACATGGGCTACAGACCCCCATTTCTTAAGATGACTTATTTCTGGTTTCCTCCCATTCCACAATTCATAAGGTGTACTTTCGATAGACTTAGTGGGAATTCTATTCAATGTATAATTTGCCGTGAGCAATGCCTCTCCCCAAAAATTCTTCGGGAGTCCTGAATGCGATATCATGCATCTAACAACATTCATAAGCGTTCTATTCTTTCTTTCTGCCACACCATTCTGTTGTGGCGTATAAGACATAGTTACATGCCTCTTTATTCCATGCTCTTGGCAATATGACTCAAATTCCTTTGAGTTATATTCCCCGCCTCTATCTGTTCTTAACACCTTAATGTTTTTACCCAGTTGCCTTTCTACTTCTGCTCTATATTTCTTAAAGCAATTAAGAGCTTCTGATTTAGCATAAATAAGATATACATAGGCATATCTGGAATAGTCATCTATGAATGTTATGAAATATTCCTTTCTATCATATGTTTTTATACTTAATGGTCCACATATATATGAGTGGATCAACTCCAGTAATCCTTGTGATCTATGTCCTACTGCAAAAGGTTTCTTAGTCATTTTACCGACTAAACAATGTTCATATGGTGACAATTCTTTCTTAGTTAATGGCAGCAGGTTCAATCTTATCATTTGTTCCATTTTAGATTTTTCAAGATGTCCTAATCTAAAATGCCACAGATCACATTCAGACAGATGACACAAGGAATAATTCATAACAGCATCATTAATATTATTAACTTCTGTGTCCACAACAGGAATACAAAATAAGCCATGTTCAGGAACAAGTTTTCCCATGGCAAAGACCTTTTTGTTCTTTCCTATGGACACCATTTTATTATAGAATTGGACTTCCAGACCATTTTTCATGAGAGCAGTTACAGACAACAGATTGCGCCTAATACTCAGCGCATAACAGACATCCTTGAGGACCATGATGCTGTCCCCAAGATCTAAACGATATGATCCAACACCTTCTACATTCAGGTAGGTGTTGTTTCCCATGTACATTCTCTGCTCTCCAGGTTGCAGCTGCTTGAATTCCACCAGCCCTTTCTTTGTCTTTGCCACATGACAAGTTGCGCTAGAATCCACCCACCAGTCGTTGGTGTCGATAATCACAGCATTGCATTCCGTCAAACCGACGAATTCTCGTTTGCCGGTTCTCCCCTTTTCCGGGTTTTTACCCTTGTTTCCGTGCTTTTCAGGACAGTTGGCCTTGTAATGACCAAATTTGCCACATGTGTAGCAAGCACCACGGGGAACCTTTTTGCCTTTATAGTGTGATTTTGCTTTGAACTGTGGCCTATTCGGTCCAACAGAGTGATTCTGGCTTTTGTTATATGCCGATGAGGGCTTCTGGTGAATAGCATTCACTTCCTGCAAATTCAGCTCTTGGCCTTTCCTACTGGCAATGATATCCTGCTCAACTGCTAACCTAGCTGGTAAATCAGTGACACGAAGAACGGTACCGCTCATTCTAAGGGTTGTGGCAGCCATATCTAATGAAGATGGCAGACTATTCAAAATAGTCGCCACCTGCATTCTCTCTGGAACCTCTGTTCCAGCAGTAGAAAGATCTTTAGCCATAACAATCATCTTATTCACATGTTCTATGACGCTATCGCTTTCTTGCATACGGCAAGAATTATACCGATGCAATCGGAGCTGAGTATTCACCTCAGGAAGTGGTGTCATACTTCTCCTTGATAGCGTCCCACAATTTCCGGGCAGTCTCATAAGTTTCAAAGAATTTTATGAGGTTGTCCTCCATGAACATTAGCATCAGGCTTTTAGCCTTGTTGTCATCTGACAACCATTGCTCTCTTCTCCTGATATCTCCCTCTCCTGGGTTATCAGTTAATTCTGGAACAGTACTGTTAAGTACATGTTCAATATTATCATGAATAAGACCATATCTAATTTTCCTATGTCACATGTCATAATTAGTACCGTTCAACTTGTCCAGTTTAGCCAGTTCAGAAGCAATGAGTTTACTGGCCATTTTAAGTAGGACAAGGCTAAAGCTCAATATACATAATTTAACAATTAAGATTTGTAACATAAATAACATTAAAACATGCATCATTTTGTATGATTCAACTTAGCAGAACAATTTTTTTAAATAACTAATTTACATAAATGATATTCAATCAAGAATTACTTAATATTTATTTTAACAACAATCAAAATATAATTTGAATTTTCTAAACAGAAATTAAAATGATAATAATAAAGGAATGTCAATTAAGTTGTAACTAATTATAAATTTGTATTTATAATCGATTTATCAGGCAATAACTTAATATGAAATGATTAGTTATAATCAATGATGCAGGTTATAACAAATACACAGATATTTAACTAGGTTGTCCTTATGCAAACATATTCGAATTATATTAATTAAATATCAAACATGTAAGAATCTGATGTCTATGGCTATGTTAGTATGCAATTTGGTATAAGCACATGATTTGTATAACAGTAACAGATAAGGACGAAATAACTTTAAAAAAATGTGTATTAGCTATGCACAACAGACGTAACCCAACAGACGTATAACAGGTGCTGGCATTAATTAAAGGAAGATGCACATGGATGTATGACAGGTTCTGGCAGGTGCGTTGGGTGCTGTGATGACAATAAACAAAAAAAATATTACAGATTTTAGGGAGTTGGGCAGGAGCAGAGACTTATAGTTTTCTATATTGTCTGAGCCGAAAACGTATTAATAGGAACAAGGATGACAGATGTAAAAGAAAAAGGGAGGCTCAGACGGTTGTCTTAAGCAATCTATTAAAAGGAAGAAAAGACAGTAAAGTGGATCTGTCAAAAGCAGATGCAACACATATTATATATTAACATTAAATGCTACTGTACTGTAATAATGATGATGGTTGTGCTCCATTTAAATAATGCTCAACAGCTTACTCGTTAAAGGGAGAGGAAGAACCTGTTAACGAGAGAAGCCGAGCAAGGGTGTGTTGCAGAGATGCTGCGGATGGCGACGGTGGTGCGCAGCGAAGACGGCGGCGGCAGTGGCGATGGCGGTTCGCGAGGGCAGCGGCGGTGCGGTGCGCGGGGAAGCCGCGGCGCGCGGGAGGAGCAGCGGCGGTGCGCGGCGGCGCTTCAGCGGCGAGGGCACGCCGAGGCACGGGGAGCTGCGGCGTCAGGCGGTGGGCAGCAGCGGTGTGCCGGCAGCGGGGTAGGCGGTGGTGCTGCAGCGGCGGCTGTCGTGCGGCGGGATGCAACGGGCTTGGTGCTGGTTGCCGCGGCGGTGCTGCGGTCAGCGGCGGAGCACGACTGTGCGGCAGCGGCACAAGTAGCAGCGGCTTGATGCCCAGTGGCGCGAGGCGAGGGCGGCTGCGGCGCGAGGCGAGGGCGGCCGGCGAGTGTGCGCTGCAGCGGCGGTGCTGCGACGGGCTGCGGCAGTGCGGCGAGGACAGCGGCAGTAGGGGCTGCAGTGTGCGGCAGCGGCAACGGCAGGACACGGCCGGTGCTGCAGCGGCGGCGGCGCTGCGGCGGGCTGCGTCGGTTCGCGGGGTGTGCCGCAGCGCGAGGGGGAGCAGCGGCGGGCTGCGGCGGCGCTGCAGCGTCGAGGGCACGGCGAGTCCCGCGGCATGGGCGTGCGAGGAGCAGCGCGGCGGCTCCGGTTCGCTGCAGCGGCGGTCGCGGCAGGGCTGCGGCGTGGCTCCGGTGCGAGGGCAGTGTGGCGGCGGCGGCGATCGCGGGGAGCAGCGGCGGAAGCGGCGCGGACGAACCTGGCTCTGATACCAGTGTAAGATCCTTCTTTGAGAGAGAGAGGAGAGAAAAAGCAAGGGAGGAATCCGGGCTCCGATGGTTAACCCAAAGTTAAGATCAATTCTTCACCTTGGTTTCCCTTTTATAGAGACTCTTCTGTTAACCATCTCCGCCTCCTCCTCGGAACCGCCTCCTAAATCTTAGGGATCGTGGGAGACCAAGTCTCCATGCTTATCCCTGCAACAGACTCCTAAGTTCATGGGCTTTGATGGTCATCTTTATCTAACAGCCTCTGGGCTGGCTTGTTCAAATCTAAATATTTAAAAACATTCTCATGCCTATTCAATCTAAGAAGAAAACTGCTGATTCAAACAGATTATCAAGTTGCACTTCACATGGAAACTAGGCAATGGCAAATCCATTTCTTGGTATGAAGACCTAAGGCTCTGAGACGGCAGGTTATGTCGTAGTCCGTGACTAATTTACACAGAGCATTGTGCCACATGAGAAAGTCTGCAGTTGGAGACTGCCAAATGGGAAGTGGAACAGACAACTCATGACCAGGTATTTTCATAAAGATATGGTAGACAAAATTTGCAATGAACTTCATTTTGGTTTCTCAAATGAACTAGATTTAATTATGTGGAACCACACAAACACTGGCTCAGTTACCACAAAATCAGCTTATATAATCTGTTCACTGAAGGCAGTGAATCTTCACTCAACCTTGACAACCACTGGAAGTTCAGCTGGGCCTGGCCAACAACTGCTGATATTAGGATGCGCTTATGGAGATTGCACTCAAGATGCCTACTACCGCAAAGTTCCTGCACAGGAGAGGTATCCTGAACTCACTAGAATGCTCAACCTGTCAAGCTCCAATAGAAGATACCTTTCACATCTTCTTCAGCTTTACAGACGCACACATTTTTTGGGCAGACATCTCTAGGATGGTTGGTTGGCAACAGGGTCCTAGAAACTTTGAAGAGCTTTAGAACCACACCACCCACTGCAGAAGAAGGATGGCCAGGCAATGTTATTGCATCCTTCGTAGCTCTTGCATTGTGGCAATGGTGGAAGAGGAGGAACAGAAAATTCGACGATGTGTCGACCCCCCATTCATTAAGTCTTAGCACTTGCCAGAAGGGACTGTCACATGTATCTAGAGGTAAATCACTCTGAGATCATACTGCCATCTACCAGGACACTATATCAATCAGATACCGCTTTCGTCTCGGTTGAAACTTTTAGAGTTGTTGAGCATCAGAGGGTGAGGATGGCTTATCAAATAGATAAAAATGATGACATTATTTAAATATGTAAAAATGCACAAATCAGCATGAATAAGGTGTCAAACATACACAAGGGAGACTAACATCCCAAAGAAGATTAGATATGAATATTAGAAATGAGGAGGGCTCAAAATATAAAAACTTTCTTAATCAGGAATAGCAAAAAACTAAGGGATAGATAATTAAGAACTAACAAAAATAACTAGTACCGCTGGTCATCAATTAAATATGCAAGGTGATTCAAATTTGTATAGAAAATAATTAATCAAAATAGCATTTTGTCCATAAAAGATATAATACAATAAAGAATGGCAAATTCACGTTTTGAAGGAAGCTATAGGCAACTGGTAAAATGATAGATCGGAATTACATCCTGATGAGGCAGAATCCGATTCGGCCCATTGAAACAAGCCCAAACCCCTTTCAGCCCAGCAGCAGCAGTACCAGGCCCTCCGGGAGCCTTCGGCCCATCAGCGGCCCAGCAGCCTTCGGCTCATAAGCGGCGCCGTCGCTCCCGGCCCAACAGGTGTAGACACGCTAATTTTGACGTCATTTTGAGTAAATTTCATATCATATAATAATGCCTCGGAATGGTCTGATAATTAACCATTAATTAATTTTTATTGATATTTTTTGAGTGTCGGGTTTAACAGACATGTTTAAGTTAATCAATTGAATTGATTTTAACTCAAATTTCAGTTAAAATATGAAGAATCCTAAAAGGCGTCGACCCATGTGGACGCCATTTAGACTTTATTCCTATTTTAACGTTTAAATTTGAATTTTAATTAATTGATTTATTAGCTAAAAGGCGTCTGTTAAGGACGACGCTTTTTAAGTTTCCTAAGCTGTTTTAACTTCTCTTCCGGATGTTTATCCTTATCTTAATTAGGGTAAAAGACGTCTACTAAGGTGGACGCGTTTTAGCTAATAAAGATAAAGATAAGTTTTCCCGGATATTTATCCTTATCTTAATTTAATCTTAAAGGCGTCAGCCAAGGTGGACGCGTTTTAGATAATTACAGATAAAGATGAATTAATCAGTAATTATCGGACGATTAAGGTAGATAAATCCGAGATTTTTCTATGTTAATCGCGAACGCAGAAAATGCCTATAAATACCTTGCATATCAAGGAGTTAAAAAAAAAAAAAGAGAGAGAATTATTGAGCCACAGCGTTATAGCAATTTGAAGATCGGAGCAACCACGTCGGAACGCCGGAGCGCTGCCATTTCCAGAAGTCGGCATCCTTCTTCAAGATCTTCATCCTTTCAAAGCTTCAACCAACTGGACTGGGCATAAGTTTTTCATATTTGAATTTCATTTTCATTCATTAGTTTCATTCTCATAATCACTTCATGCAACACACACCATATCATCAATTCTCCAAAATCCATTTGTTCTAAAGGGGTTTCAAAGTCATTTAAAACAAGTGAGTTGCTGTTTATACATGTTTATAATCATGGTTAGCTTTGATATTATTTATATTTAGATTCTCATCAGTATTTCTTCTTTATTTTTCTGTTTTTTCTGTCTCTGCTGCATTCAACAACAACAACAAAGATCAAAAAGAGGGAAATCAAGCACGAAGCCAGGAGAATTTCTGGACGATCCTCAACATTCAACAGCAAGAACAAAAGAACAAGAAGAGGCTCTCTTTCTTCAGCCGGCTGAAGGAGGGGAACCAAGGATTCATTCTTCCGCGTTTAAACAGGTAGGCGATCAAACTCTTTTGAAGCTTTTTAGTTAAAAGTTTCTGGCGATCACTGCACCTTAGTTGCATTTTTTTTAATAGGTTAATTTACCCTAAACAACATAGTTTTTCACATTAATCACACGAGCAATTTTTCAGCACCTACAACAGGCTTCAGCCCGTCAGCGGCCCACCAGCCTACGGCCCGGGAACAGCGCGACAGCCCAAGGCCCAACAGGCTTTCGGCCCATCAGCGGCACAACCCCCTTCGGCCCGGTAGCCGAATCCGGCCCACTCCGGTGGCGGATCGGGCACTATGGCGGTTTATCAGTAAGCCATCGTTTAGTCCTATATCGGCTGCCACCGTTAACCATCCGCTATCATCTGCTATAAATACCCCGCTATTTATGGCCAAGAGAAAAAACGGATGCATCCCTAAGCCTCCGAGACCCTTAAAGGACTTCTGTCCGAATAGCATTAAAGCTGCTCTTTCTTGCCTTCTGAATCGAATCTTCTTCAGGAGCTAACTTGACCGTCGGAGGGGGTTCCCCAGGGCTGACGCCCGGGACTCCTGCTGACTGGTTCTTCTTCTTCTTTCCCTCCTGCAGGGGCTCGGTTCGAATCATCGCCGACCTCCCCGAATCGGTCTCGGCCGCTGACCTCGGATTCCTCTCCCTGGTCTCGACGCCGAACGCCGGCTGCCCCAAGACAGGAGACTCGGTCTCGCACTGAAGGAGCCTTCGGGCTCACTATCCAAGCCAAGAGACCCGCTCCGAGTCGCCTCCGGCCTCGGACCTTCGGCTTCGGCTTCGTCGCCTGTCGACGAGCAGACGGAAGAAGACTCTTCCGCGCCGTACCTTCGTCCGCCGAAGGAGCTTCGGTTCAAGACAGGAGACTCGGTCTCGCGCTGAAGGAGCCTTCGGGCTCACTATCCAAGCCAGGAGACCCGCTCCGAGTCGCCTCCGGCACCGGACTCCCGGCTCCGCCTCTGCGTCCTTCGCCTCTCGGATCCCCGTCGGGCCCCCTTCGAACACCGATCCGGCCCAGCTCCGGATCCTCTTCTTTTCGGATTCCAGTTTCGGAATCCGGTCGTGATAGATCCAGTCTACATCACGTGGCGCCGTCTGTGGGAAACCAACAAAACAAGTCATGTCTCAGCGACCTGTGACCCGGCGATCCGGACAGAGCGAAGCAGAAGCGCGGGAGGCCTCGGCACAGATGCTGCCTTCCGAAGGCGCACCTTCTGCCCCGCCGAACCCGCCTCTGCCAACCATACCGGAGTCTCTCGGCTCGGAAGACCGAGTGGGGGTGCTTCAGCAGCAGATGGCAACGCTGGCCGCTACCGTCACGTCCCTAGCGCCTCTTCAGGAGATGGTGTCCGCCATCGCCCAGCGCATGGGACTGACGGGACAGCTTCCCCAGCAGGCGCCGCTCCCCCCACTCTACCCAGTACAAGACGCCCGGTTCCGGCCGGTGCCTGCGCCAGTTTCTCTCGACGAGACCGCGGCGGCGCGCAGCGAGCCCTCGGCGCTGCCTGCCCGAGCTCCCCGCGCCGATCGTCTGACGGAGCAGGATTATGCTTCGTCGGAGTACCGTCCGACCCGGACCGGAGGACAATCCGTCGCCACCTCAACTGCCCCTGACCTGGACCGGCGGCTGACGGCGATGCGCAAAGAGATGCAACAGATGGTGTCCCGGCCTCACAGGGCGCCTCTCGCCAGCTGCATCCTGGAGCAAACCCCGTTCACGGCAGAGCTCCTGGCCACCGAGGTGCCCCCCAACTTCAAGTTACCGAAGGGCCCTCTCTATGACGGGATGACAGATCCGATCTGTCATTTCCAGAGGTTCAACACCTACCTCCGGGTCCGGGGGATCTCCGAGGCAGTCCGCTGCCGTCTTTTCCCCCTCACCCTTGAAAAAATCGCCCTCACCTGGTTCGAGACATTGGCCCCCAACTCCATCCACTCCCTAGTCCAGTTGGGCCAATTGTTCATCGACCAGTTCTATGATGCCACCCGGCAGAGCAAGACCTCCGCCAGCTTGCTGGCTATCCGGCAAGGCCCCGCCGAGACTCTCTAGGAGTACTTCACCAAGTTCCGGATCGAGGCCGCCCAGATCCCGAACCTTGATAGCTCGATCGCGGTTTCGGCCGTGATCAGCGGGTGCCGGGACGAGGGGCTCCTCGGCTCCATTGGGAAGCGCCATCCCCCGACCTTCCAGGACCTCGTGGCCCGGGCCCATAAGTACATCAACCGGGAGGCCCTGATGCTGTCCAGGGGTAAAGGCGCGGCCGAAGCCACCTCGGCGCCTGCTCCCCAGGTGGTCCGACCTCGGCCTGAAGACCAAGAGCCCTCCCGAAAGCGATTTCGCTGGGAGGACTGGGACAGGGAGAGGCGACGGGACCCGCAGCCGCGGTACCTACCCTTACCTGCTCCCCCTTCCCGGATGCTCATGGAGGTGAAAGGCATGCTTCGGCGGCCTGATCGCATCAAGACCGATCCTCGCCGAAGGGATCCCGGCAGGTACTGTGAATACCACCGGGAGATCGGCCACACGACGGATGAGTGCCGGCAGCTCCGGGAGGAGATCGACCGCATCATCCGGGAGGGAAGACTGCTGCAGTACCGGCGGGAGCAGCCGCCGCAACAGAACCGGGACGTCCCTGCAGCGCCAAGGCAACAGCAGCCCCCGGCAATAGAAGCCGCTCCTCCGCCAAAAGTCACCTCGGCCCCGGTAGAATCGTCCCATCAAAGACCCAGTTCTGGGTCTATCATGATGATATCATGAGGGCCGGGGGAAGGGTCCAGGCCGCGGCAGCGCAACACAGTAGTGGCGGTAGACGGCGAACCGAAGCGTCCTCGTCTGGAAGACATCACCTTCGGCGCCGAGGACCTGACTGATGTTCAGGTCCCTCATGACGACGCTCTCGTCGTCAATGCTGTAATAAATAACTATGATGTACATAGAATCTTTGTGGATAATGGAAGTGCCCCAAACATCTTGTTTTATGACTGTTTTGAGAAATTGGGATTGAGTGAGGCTAATATGAAGCCTCATCGGGGCCCCCTCTACGGTTTTAACGGCTCGCCCTGCCTAGTAGAGGGCATTGTCCGACTTCCTGTAACCTTAGGCTCCGCCCCCCGGCAATTAACCGTTGAAACGGACTTTGCCGTTGTAAAGATCGAGTCAGCCTACAACGCCATATTCGGCCGAAGGCTCATCGGCGGAGTCGGAGCCGTGCCTTCGTCCTTCCATCAGAAGCTGAAGTTTCATACCAGCCATGGAATAGGCGAGGCCAAAGGGAACCAAGAAGCGGCCCGGCAGTGCTACATGATTTCGGTCAAGGGGAAGACAACAGCCGAAACGCTAACGATCGTGTCATCAGCCGAGGCATCTCCAGGAGAAGCACTCCTCGCCGTCCCTATTCCGGGAGGCGAAGGACGAGTTTTGATGATAGGCTCCGGCCTGGAAAGGGGGGAAGCGGAGAAGCTTACCGAGTTCTTGAAAAAGAATCTCGATGTCTTCGCCTGGTCTCCGGCGGACATGCCCGGGGTTGACCCGGAGGTAGCGGAGCACCGACTCCATGTCAATCCCGACCAACCCCCGGTAAAGCAGAAGCGGCGCACCTTTAATTAGGAAAGGAGGGCCGCCATCCAAGCCGAAGTGCAGAAGGGACTGGACGCCGGACACCTCCGAGAGGTACATCATCCGGATTGGATCGCCAACGTGGTCATGGTGCCAAAGAAAGATGGCAAATGGCGTATGTGCGTGGACTTCACCAACCTCAACAAGGCCTGTCCGATGGACAGCTTTCCGCTGCCTCGGATAGACTAGGTGGTGGACGCGACTTCCGGCCATGAGCTTTTAAGCTTTCTCGATGCCTATTCGGGCTACCACCAGATCCGGATGCATCTGGACGACGAAAGCAAGACCAGCTTCACGACCGACTTGGGCTTGTACTGCTACACCCGAATGCCTTTCGGTCTGAAGAACGCCGGCGCGACATATCAGCGCCTGGTCAACAGAGTATTCGCCACACAGCTCGGCCGAAACATGGAGGTCTATATAGACGACATGTTGGTCAAGAGCTGCATTGCTGCAGAGCATCTGGCCGACTTGGCCGAGACTTTCTCCGCCCTCAAGCGGTATAAGATGAAGCTGAACCCGGCCAAGTGCGCCTTCGGGGTAGCCTCCGGCAAGTTCCTCGGCTACATGGTCACTCACCGAGGGGTGGAGGCTAATCCCGAGAAGGTTTCGGCCATCATGCAGATGCGGCCCCCGGCAAACCTCCGAGAGGTACAAAAGTTGAACGGGAGGATTGCAGCCCTCAGCCGCTTCATGTCAAGGGCGGCCGACTACTGCTTCCCCTTCTTCAAGTTATTGAAGTAGGCCAACAACTTCGACTGGACGGAAGAGTGCCAGACAGCCTTCAATCAGCTGAAGGCCTACCTCTCCAAAGTCCCCATCTTGTCCAAGCCGACTCCCGGGGAGCCTCTGAGCTTATACCTTGCAGTCTCCGAGACGGCTCTCAGCGCCGTCCTCGTCCGAGAGCAGGAGGGCGTTCAGAAGCCGATTTACTACACCAGCCGAGCCCTTCAGGGAGCGGAACTCCGGTACCTTGCCCTGGAGAAGCTGGCTCTGGCCCTCGTCTCGTCCGCGAGGAGGCTCCGGCCCTACTTCCTAGCTCATCCCATGAAGGTCCTCACCGACCAGCCCCTAAGGCAGATTCTTTCCCAGCCGGAGGTGTCCGGCAGGCTGGCGAAGTGGGCAATTGAGCTAGGGGAGTTCGACATCTCCTACGCCCCTCGGGTAGCAATAAAAGCCCAGGCGTTGGCAGACTTCATCGCCGAACTTACCCCCGGCGCCCCCGCGGCACCTCAGCCGGCATCCGCCGCGGTCGAAGCCGAGGCTGCTTCGGCTACTACGCCGGTGGACGAATGGCGACTCTTCGTAGACGGCTCCGCGTGCTCCACGGGCAGCGGCGCCGGGTGGATCCTGGCGTCGCCCGAGGGGGTCGTCACGGAGTACGCCCTACGTTTTTCCTTCCCAGCAACCAACAACGCCGCCGAGTACGAAGCTCTCATCTCCGGCCTCCGGGCCGCGAAGAAGCTCGACGCCCGGAACCTGAAAGCCTTCAGCGATTCCCAGTTGATCGCCGGCCACATCTCCGGGGAGTACGAGGCCCGGGACGCGGTGATGGCATCTTATCTCAAGGTAACTCGCAAGATCCTCACCCAATTCGATTCTTATGAAATCGTGAGGATCGCGAGAGCCGAGAACACCCGAGCCGACGCTCTTTCCCGGCTGGCGTCAACCCAAGACGGGGGTGGAGGCCGAATGATCCTCGTCGAGGAGCTTGCCGAACCAAGCCTCGACGAAACCGAAGCCATGCAAGTCACTGAGGTCGAGGCTGAGACGTGGATGACCCCCCTCATCGCTTTCCTTCTCCAAGGAGAAGTCCCGCCAGATCCGAAGGAGGCGAAGCACATTCGACAGCGCTCATCCCACTTCCTCCTTCTGGACGGGGTGCTATACAAGAAATCCTTCGGCCGACCACTGCTGCGGTGTCTCGGCCCGGCTGAAGCCGACTACGCCGCAAGAGAAATCCATGAAGGGATATGCGGGGCGCATGCGGGAGGAAGGGCCCTGGCTCACAATCTCCTGAGGCAAGGCTACTGGTGGCCAACACTCCGAGAGGACGCCTTAGCCCTCGTACGGCGCTGCGACCAGTGCCAGAGGTTCAGCTCCCTCATTCACCAGGCAGCCACCCTTCTGACCCCCTTGTCGGATCCCTGGCCTTTTGCCCAATGGGGAATCGACCTCCTGGGACCTTTTCCCGTCGCCACCGGCCAAAGAAAGTTCCTCATCGTGGCGGTCGATTACTTCACCAAGTGGGTCGAAGCCGAACCCCTCGCGTCAATAACCGATAGCAATGCTTGGAACTTCGTATGGAAGTCCATCATTTGCCGATTCGGCATCCCTCGGGCCATCATCTCTGACAATGGGAAGCAATTCGACTGCCGACGGTTCAGCGACAACTTCGCGAGCTTCGGCATACTTCACAAATTCACTTCGGTGGCGCACCCTCGAGCAAACGGCCAAGCCGAAGTCACAAACCGAAGCCTCCTGCAGGGATTGAAAACCCGCCTCGGTGAGGCTAAAGGCCGATGGGTGGAGGAGCTGCCGAGCGTTCTGTGGGCTTATCGGACGACGAGCCGAACCCCCACCGGCGAAACTCCTTTTCGCATGGCCTATGGGATAGAGGCCGTTATTCTGGTGGAAATCGGCCTTCCTTCTCCCAGGGTCGTTGCCTACAGTCCGAAGGACAACAAGGAAGGTTTGAAAGACCACTTGGACCTCATTGAAGAGACCCGAGATAAAGCTCGTATCCGGCTGGCGGCTTATCAACAGCGCATGGCCAAATACCACAACACTCGAGTAAAGCCCCGAAGCTTTGAAGTAGGGAGCCTCGTGTTGAGGAATGCTCATGCTTCCAAGCCGGCCGAAGCCTCAGGAAAGCTTGCCCCCAACTGGGAGGGGCCCTATCGGGTCAGGGAGGTGATCAGGCGTGGAGCTTATCGGTTGGAGACCCTTTCGGGCCAACCCCTTCCTCGCACATGGAATGTAGAGCGTCTTCGGCGTTATTATATGTAAGTCACCTCTCCCCAGGCTTTCAGCCGGAGGGTATGAATAAAGAACTCTTTTGTTCAGGGAACTGGTTATGGTTTTCTCTAAGTCCGTGTAAACCGTATCGGGAGTGGCTTCGGCCACGCAAACCATACCGGGAGCGGCATGGTTCTCTTAAAGTCCGCGAGTCCTTCGATCCGACGAATGGCTTCGGCCATGTAATCCGGATCAGGACGCGGCATGGGTTTTCTCTAAGTCCGTGTAAACCGTATCGGGAGTGGCTTCGGCCATGCAAACCGTACCGGGAGCGGCATGGTTCTCTTAAAGTCCGCAAGTCCTTCGATCCGACGAATGGCTTCGGCCATGTAATCCGGATCAGGACGCGGCATGGGTTTTCTCTAAGTCCGTGTAAACCGTATCGGGAGTGGCTTCGGCCACGCAAACCGTACCGGGAGCGGCATGGTTCTCTTAAAGTCCGCGAGTCCTTCGATCCGACGAATGGCTTCGGCTATGTAATCCGGATCAGGACGCAGCATGGGTTTTCTCTAAGTCCGTGTAAACCGTATCGGGAGTGGCTTCGGCCATGCAAACCGTACCGGGAGCGGCATGGTTCTCTTAAAGTCCGCAAGTCCTTCGATCCGACGAATGGCTTCGGCCATGTAATCCGGATCAGGACGCGGCATGGCTTTTCTCTAAGTCCGTGTAAACCGTATCGGGAGTGGCTTCGGCCATGCAAACTGTACCGGGAGCGGCATGGTTCTCTTAAAATCCGCGAGTCCTTCGATCCGACGAATGGCTTCGGCCATGTAATCCGGATTGGGACGCGGCGGGTTATTTTCTAAAGTCTGCATAAGACAAAGCGGGAGCGGCTTCGGCCACAGAAGCCGCATCTAAAGCAGCCTTATCTGCTGACGAGATTCTATCAACGACCTATCCGAACCTACATCGGGTCTCGGCTTCGCAAGCTATAGCGAACGACGAAAAGATCTCAGATTTTGGAAAGGCCAGATCCACTCGTCATGCAGAAGACAATAAGGTAAAGCCCAAAAACATTCCTTGTATTCTTAAAACAAAAGGAAGTACAAGCTCGGCCATATGCCTGGCCGAAGGCTTACAAAAGCGGAAAAGCAAAAACCGAGGGGAACCCTCGTATCAGTCCTCGACGACCCTCTCCTCCTCCGCCTCGACGACATTTCGGCCAGGAGAGGGAGAGGGGGAGTCAACGATCTGTACCGCTTCAGGAGCGGCAGCCTCGGCGGGGGCCTCCTCTGCGGGGGCCTCCTCGGCAGGAGCCTCCTTGATGCGTTTCTAATTGTGCGTCGTTAAACACATGAAAACATTCAATCTTAATTTATCCGGCTCACTCAAATCAAATTTTGAAAATTAATTGCGGTGAGTCCGAGTCGAACCACAGGGAGTTAAATTTTTAACTTTGAAAACTTTGGATTTTGAAAATTTAGATACCCTTTTTTTTTTATAAAAAAAACAATGTAAAAAAAAAACTAGTGGAATCAACTAACTTTAACTAATTAAACAAGGGTATTAATACAAATGACAAAACTAAAAGGTGCACAGAAAAGAGCACTCAATCAAAGCCCCTGCATACTGCATACGCATGCATGTGATGGAGCCCAATCAAACTTAGCCACATACCCCCCTTGTTACTATTCATCAAAAGATTTTTTTCATTTTATTTTATTTTTTTTACATTTTTTAAATAAAATTTAAATCAAAACAAGTACTAGATATCGATTGATTTGAATAAAAGGATTTTACATTGGACGAATAAAATTCTGGAAGTTAGAGGTGAATAGTAACGTACTGTTCATGCAACTATCTAAACAATCAAAATTAACGCAAATATGTAAATATTTAATGATAAGAAATAAAAACACTTAAAGTATTAGTATTCAATTAACTAATCATTAGATCAAATCTAAGAAACAAGAACATGATTGAAATAAAAAAAAAAAACTTCTAACAACAAATTCCTGTAACTTGCTGAAGTGCCTGCACGTTGCTGGTTGGTGTGGAGGAGCTTGGAGGAAGGAGGAAGCTGGGACAGCTTCACTGCGTGCTTGGAAGAAGCTGCTGCCTTGGAGTGCTTGGAAGCTGCTGCTGGCTGGGGCTGGTGTGCGCTGAAGAGCAGCTGCTGGCCGACGCTGGTGTGGGCTCTGCTAGTGCAACTTGGGGCTCGGCTGGCGTGCGGCAGGAACCTGTGCGTGGGAGAAAGGGAGAGAGAGAATACGGGAGAGAAAGAGAAGCCGCAGAGAGGGAGAGAAGCTTAAAAAAAATTTCTGAAAATTCGGTTTTTTTCACCTTGACCTCCTCCCTTAGTTTTATAGAAAAGAGGGGGGGGGTTTTGAATTTCAAAAGAGATTTTAAAATCCTGTTATTAAGTTCCCCTTGATTTAGGGGATCCTCTTTAAAACATTTAATTGGTATTTTTGAATTTCGAATTTCTGAAATGGATCCTTTTTTCTTTGAATTTCAGAATTCCCTCCTTCTTTCTCTCTTAGTTGGCATGTGGGCCCCAGTTGAAGCTAAAATACGAAAATAAAATGATGTTTTTGCCGGGATTCGAACCCTGATTGCTTCCTTGACGTTCGGGTGGTCCAACCACTATGCCATCTGCTTGTTCATGTCCTGTTTCACATAAAATAACAGTTAAGTTCTCATAGCCATAAATCATTCAACTGTGCATTAAATAATTGCTGAGAAAATGGAATTGCTACCCTTATTCCATCCATGGAGTGATGAAATTTTAAAATTCAGATTCTGAATGCGCAAATGGTTTATCTTATCATTCCATGTGATTTTGTCCTTTAAATTGATAGCAAATTATGTAAATTTGATCTGTTATTTATGTAAAATCGTGGACTTAACACACCCCCCAACTTAATCATTGCTATTCCCTTAGCAATACAATCATTTGAAAAATTAGGACTACCATGATTAAAAAGAATCACACTTTTTTTTAAAGGATATCTATTGCAAATGGTAGGTAACTGGAATTCAAGTTTTTCGTTCTCCCGCCCACTATACTTAGAATCATGACAAGTGATTGTGCATATCATTTGAGGTAATTGGAGTTCATTTCTATCCTGTTTGGTATATCGTTGCCTTTACTGCCTCTTGGGGTAGAATTACTCAGGGGAGAGAATAGAAAAAGAGGTCTTTGAATTAGTTGGCTAGGTTCGCTTTTCGGTTTTCGCCCCGACTTAAAATTTTTTAGGATTTGGTCTTATTTTGCTGTGAAGGACTTTAGCACGATTGTTTTGTGCTTTGAGAGTGCGTACTTTTTGCCACTCTCTTTATTTCTGTCTGAGGGGAGGTGCATACTTTTTGCCACCGTCCTTCCTTTGACTCTTTTGAAGCATATTTTTGATTTTCACGCTTCTGATTGTCCCCTTTTTTTTTCGAAATGACCGCTTCCTTAAAGTATTAAGTGGTTTGATCTCCTATTACGAATCCTAGCTTTCCGTTCTTTTGACCTAAAAGTAAAAATAGAATGGGTAATTCTACACTTCGGGTAACTCCAGCAACTCTATACTTTCAGGATCTTCCACTCTTTCCAAGTTACCGTGTGTGTGTGAAAATCATCTCGTCGTGATTCATTGTAGAGAGAAGGGTTAACTCAAACTTTTACTCATCCTTTTACCTCAATTTTTTTGATCAAGATTCCCTAAATGAAGTGTGGTAGATATGAATTTCTGTTGGGGTGTGAAAATGAAACAATTTTTCTTTTGAAAATTTGTGTGAAAATTGAAAAAATTTCACAATTTTTGTTGATTTTATTCAATATGCATTATGATTCTCCCCCCAACTTGAATGACATTGTCCTCAATGGCATAGAAATGCACAAAAATTAATGATGAGGAGAGATACAACCTGAGATGTGACGAAGCTTTTCTCTGTTCTCCATGGTGGATTTTTTTTTTTATGAATTTTCTAAAAGAAAAGAAAAAGAGAATAATTAGAATAGAAATGAGAAGATTGGGTTGCCTCCCAATAAGCGCTAAGTTTATTGTCTTCAGCCGGACAAAATTATGTTCATTGTGGATCACTTAGCTGTATGGATTCCAATGGACAATTTTGAAGGTTTTCAATGTAAGGTTTTAAGCGTTGCCCATTAACAGTAAATGTCTGTCCATTTTTTGGATCCATGATCTTGACTGCACCATGGTCAAAAGCTTTAATTACCACGAATGGCCCATCCCATCTTGATTTCAATTTTCCAGGGAACAAACGCAACCTTGAGTTAAATAGCCAGACTTTTTGATTATGGTAGAAAGATTTTCTCACAATATATTTATCATGAAAAGCTTTAGTCTTGGCTTTATAGATTTTCGAGTTCTCATAGGCTTCATTTCTTATTTCCTCCAGTTCGCTCAATTGTAAGGTTCGGTGTGAGCCTGCTTTGACTAGATCGAAATTGACCTGTTTGATAGCCCAATAAGCTCTATGTTCTAATTCCACTGGGAGATGGCAGGCTTTTCCAAAGACTAGCCTATATGGTGACATGCCAATAGGAGTTTTATAAGCAGTCCGATAGGCCCACAAAGCATCATCTAACCTTTCGGACCAATCTTTTCTATCGGGCCTAACAGATTTTTGCAAGATATTCTTGATTTCTCTATTGGATATCTCTACTTGGCCACTAGTTTGGGGATGGTAAGGGGTAGCAAGCTTATGAGTAATCCCATATCTTTTGAGCAATGCTCGAAATTGAGAATGAGTGAAGTGCGAACCCCCATCACTAATGATAGCCTTTGGCCATCCGAACCTAGAGAAGATATTTTTCTGTACAAATTTCATCACCACCTTGTGATCATTGGTTCGGGTGGCTATTGCTTCAATCCATTTAGACACATAGTCCACTGCCACCAAGATGTATTCGCATCCAAAAGATGGTGGAAAAGGGCCCATGAAATCTATTCCCCAAACATCAAAAATTTCAACCACTAAGATTGGATTTAGAGGCATCATATCTCTTTTAGTGATATTTCCAACAGCTTGACATCTTAGGCATGTTTTGCTGAACTCATAAGCATCCTTGAACAGTGTGGGCTAATAGAAACTGCTTTGTAAAACCTTTGCTGCGGTTTTCTTTCCGGAGAAATGACCTCCACAAGCAAGGTTGTGGGAAAAGTTCAAAACACTTTGTTGTTCTTCTTCAGGCACACATCTCGGGATTATTTGATCTGGACAAATTTTGAAGAGTTCAGGGTCTTCCCAAAAATAATACTTCTCTTGAGAGAAGAATTTATCTTTTTCATTTTTTGTCCATCCTTGTGGGATTTGACCAGTCACCTTAAAATTCACAATATGTGCATACCATGGTGGTGACATGTGGGAAATGGTTAAGAGGTGTTCATCAGGGAATGAATCTCTCATTGGTTCATTATCTGAAATCATGATTCGGGAGAGATGATCAGCAACCACATTCTCGGACCCCTTTTTGTCCCGAATCTCCAAATCAAATTCTTGGAGGAGTAGGATCCACCTGATTAATCTTGGTTTGGCATCTTTCTTTGTCAACAGATATTTCAATGCCGAGTGATCAGAATAAATAATCACTTTTGCCCCCAAAAGGTAAGATCGAAATTTCTCCAGGGCAAAAACAACAGCTAACAATTCTTTTTCTGTGGTGGTATAGTTCATTTGAGCATCTACAAGTGTACGACTTGCATAATAAATCACCACAGGCTTTTTATTTATTCTTTGTCCCAGTACTGCCCCCATAGCATAGTCAAAAGCATCGCACATTATCTCAAATGGCAAAGACCAATCAGGCGATTGGAGAATGGGAGCTTTGATTAGAGCCTCTTTTAAAGATTTAAATGCTTCCAAGCATTTTTCATCAATATGGAATGGGACATCTTTGGCTAAGAGAGTGGTTAATGGTCGGGCAATTTGGGAGAAATTTTGAATAAACCGGTGGTAGAAACCGGCATGGCCCAAGAATGACCGAATTTGCTTTACCGAAGTGGGTGGAGGAAGATTGGCGATTAGGCTAACTTTAGCTTTATCCACTTCAATACCTCTTCCAGACACTATATGGCCCAAAACTATGCCCTCTTTAACCATGAAATGACTCTTTTCCCAACTTAGAACCAAATTGGTCTCTATGCATCTTCCCAGTACATTTTTCAAATTCTCCAGACAAATTTCAAATGAATCCCCGAATATTGAAAAATCATCCATGAATACTTCAAGGAATTCTCCCACCATATCTGAGAAGATGGCCAACATGCACCTTTGGAAAGTTGCTGGTGCATTACATAGTCCAAATGACATTCTTCGGAATGCAAATGTGCCAAATGGACATGTGAATGTGGTTTTCTCCTGATCTTCTGGGTATATAGCCACTTGATTATATCCCGAATATCCATCTAAGAAACAGAAATATTTCTGACCCGCTAGCTTTTCCAAAATCTGATCAATAAAAGGGAGTGGGAAATGATCTTTCTTTGTCATTGTGTTCAATTTTCTGTAATCAATACAAACTCTCCACCCCGTGGTTAGCCTAGTGGGCATTTCTTCACCTTTTTCATTTGTTACCACAGTTAAGCCAGACTTCTTTGGCACTACTTGGGTTGGGCTTACCCACTTGCTATCAGATATTGGGTATATGATACCCGCATCTAGCCATTTCACCACTTCTTTCTTAACTACTTCCATCATAATAGGATTCAATTTCCTTTGCATTTCTCTGCTTGGTTTTGCATTATCTTCAAGATAAATATGATGCATGCATGTGGTTGGGCTTATTCCTTTCAAATCAGCTACTGACCACCCTATGGCTTCTTTATGAGTTCGAAGAACTTCAATGAGTTGTTCTTCTTGGGTAGGGTTAAGATCCGTAGCTATGATCACAGGTAGAGTTTCAGATGGGCCCAAAAAGACATATTTGAGAGATTCCGGCAAAGGTTTGAGCTCTAACTGAGGAGGAACCTGGAGAGATGGAGGAGTAGGTTCTAGATTGAGTTCAGGTAAAGGCTCAACCTTATTGGGCTGCCAAGTCCTTTTATTCAAATCTGATATGGCCATTAACTCCTCTTCCTCTTCAAATTGGGCCGAAGGGGATGTTTCTACAATATTATCAATCACATCAATTGCAAAACAATCTTCCCCATCCTGCATATGGCCAGAAGCTTTGAAAATGTTGAGGGATAATTTGTGATCTCCAAATGAGATATCCATTAACCCAGATTTGCAGTTAATGATGGCATTTGCAGTGGCTAGAAAAGGTCGGCCCAATATAATTGGGCTATTTCTCAGATGTTGAACGGGCTCCATGTCAAGGATGACAAAATCAACTGGGAAGTAGCAAGTATCAATCCTGACAATGACATCTTCCACCATTCCTTTCGGTGTCCTAAGAGATCTATCGGCCAATTGTAGGACCACCGGAGTTGGTTTCAATTCTCCTATCCCAAATTTTTCATAAACTGAGGTGGGTAATAGGTTCACACTTGCTCCAAGGTCCAATAATGCCTTATCAAAGGTGGTTCCTTCAACAACACAAGAGATAAGTGGTGCTCCAGGGTCTTTCATCTTTTTAGGCAATTGGTTGAGCAAAATGGCACTCACTTCTTCAGACAAAAAGACTTTTTTGGGATTTGCTTTAGGCTCTCTCTTGTGAGTGCAAAGTTCTTTCAAAAACTTGGCATAGGCCGGCACATGTTGGATTGCATCAACCAATGGAATGTTAATGTGGACTTGTTTAAATAAGTCCATTAACTGTTCATTTTTGGCTTGGATTTGATGCTTTCTTTGCTCTTTGCCATTTTCTAAAGCTTGTGGAAAAGGGATTTTCGGTTTATAATTCTCAGGACATTCCTCCATTTTTCATTTTCCTTGAATGATATTGGGTTGTTCATTCTCATCTTCATCTTCTTCTCCTTTTTCTTCTTCATTTTGTTCAAGATTGGGCTGACTAGATCCTTGATTTGGGTAAGGATCCGGCAAGACTTTACCACTTCTTAAGGCCGAAATTGCTTTCGCATTTTCTAACTGCGGGCCTCTTGGTGGAGTTGGGCCCATTTGGGGTTGAACTTGAGGATTAGGTAAGATTGGTTGATGTTGGAAACCCGGAGGATAGTTTCGCGGGTTTGCAATGGGTTGACTTGGTAATGGGCCCACTTCCCTCCTCATGGTTGTATCAGCCATTTGACCCAATTGGGCTTCCAATTTTGAAATGGATTGTTGTTGAGAGATGACCAATTGTTGCAATTGTTGCTGTTGTTGTTGTTGATTCATGAGTAATTGTTGCAGCATATTGAATTTGTCATCATTTTGATTTGATGGCTGATGTTGTGGGATTTGATATGGAGGTTGAGAGAACATATTCTGATTGTTATTGGGCTGAAAGTAAGGGGCTTGAGCTTGTTGGCTTTTGTTGAAAGATTGATTTGGATAGTAATTCTGTTGATGGGCCCTGTTTTGAAAATTTTGTGCTTGTGGATTTGGAACTTGGGCTTGTTGAGATTTCCATGAAAAATTAGGATGATTCTTCCAACCAGGGTTGTAGGTGTTAGAATATGGATCATGATTGGGCTTTGAATAACCCTGGGCTGCTTGGACTTGTTCTTGGATGAACGGTGGCAATTGGGCTGCCGTGGGACACTCACTGACATGGTGAGTTGGGCTGGCACAAAGACTACAAGCTTCTTGGTAAGATGAAGAGGATTCGGAATAAGGTCTTGATTGTGCATGGATATTAGATCCTTGGTTATTCGAAGCTAGGACTTGGTCTAGCTTTTGGGCCATAAGATCCATTTTGCTCATTTGTTGGGCCAGAAGGTCCACCTTATCCAACTTTTGAGCCAAGACATTGATATCCATCTTAGGTTCAAATTCTCCTCTATTTCTTATTTCATAGACTCCAGTCCGTTTGGATGTTCCCACAGATCTTTCATATGATGAAAGTGAAGCATGATTTATTGAATTTTCACTTAGCATTTCAAACAAATCATAAGTTTCTTCCTCACTTTTGCTCATGAATGCTCCTCCACAAGATGCATCTACCATTTGCCTGTATTGTGCATCTAAACCTTCATAGAATGCTTTCACAATTTGCCATCTAGACAATCCATGATGTGGACATTTTCTCAACAATTCTTTCAATCGTTCCCAAGATTCATGAATTTGTTCTCCTGGTAATTGTGAGAATCCAGTTATAGCCCTTCTCATTGTATTTGTTCTCCCAATAGGATAGAATTTTTTTAGGAACTCTTGTTGCATTTCGGGCCAAGTCCTAATGGGCTTCCCTATCGTTCCAAGCCAATATTTGGCTTTGTCCTTAAGTGAGAAAGGGAATAGGGTAAGTCGAAGGGCATCTTCCGTGAAATCTTGAATTTTCACGGTTGAGCAAATCTCAAAGAATTCATCCAAATGTTTATATGGATCTTCATTGGTATTCCCATAAAAAGATGGGAGCATTTGGATGGTGCTTGGCTTGATCTCATAATGGCTAGCATGGACATTAGGCAATTGGATACAAGATGAAGGATTATAGTCTTGAGGAATGAAGTATTCCTTCATTTGTTTTGGCATTTGTTGATTGTTTCCAGCTATTTGATGATGACTGTTGGTTTGGTGATGTAGGTATCTCTCAATTTCTTGAATGGGTTTGATAATATATGGCTTTTGAGATCTTCTACCTAGCATACACTAGACCAAGATGAGATGAGAATGGTTATTTTTGTGATTTTTATTTTTATATTTTTTTATGTTTATTTATGCAAAGACAAACAAGTTAATAACAAATTCCTAATGACCTAAGTGTGTCCTAGACTTAAAGATGAGATTTCTCGCAAAATGGCTAGAATTCACTATGAATCACCCCTACAATAGATCAATCGGCCAGGTAAGAGGTGGGATAGTGGGAGGCTCCCCCTACTTTCGTAGGGACCTAATTAAATAACCACTTGTCCACTTAGGCGTTTGCCTTTGTAACCTCTAGCCTAGACACCGTTGTCCAAAGTAGAAATGAATTCAAAGCTCGGTCCAATCATAGTGTGAACCCTAGGTGCAATTGCTACTTGATTTTTATTGGGCTTGGGACAATGCAAGATGGAGTGTTTGTGGTTTGTGGGCCAAGGAAGGGTGATAAAATCCCCACCTTATCTTGTGATGAAGATGCCCTTAAATTATTTGATCAATGAGATGCACACCATAATTCAATCAAGTTTGTTTTGTGCAATAATGAAATGACAATGCATGAACATGTTGTTTACACAATATTGAAAAACTTACCTTGCCTCCCGCACTCTTCAACATGAAATCAATGGCAAAAATTTAAAACTAATGCATTCCTAAATGATGCATGTCCTAAAACATGGTGGTTTGGTTTCTAATCTTGAAATGCAAAAAAAAAAAATTAATTTTGTTTTTCTGATTTTTTTTTATTTATTTAATGAGGGCTATATCTATTTTAAGCAAATCTAAACATAAGAATATTAAAAAGATTGGAACAAACTCACCAAGTTGAGCTTTCCTTTTATCTTCTTCTTTTTTTTAAATTCCTGCAAACAGAGAAAATGAATGTGAGTATGGATTTATACAAATGGACCCAAAATAATCAAAATTAAAAATCTAATTCCCCGGCAGCGGCGCCAAAAATTGATGCGTTTCTAATTGTGCGTCGTTAAACACATGAAAACATTCAATCTTAATTTATCCGGCTCACTCAAATCAAATTTTGAAAATTAATAGCGGTGAGTCCGAGTCGAACCACAGGGAGTTAAATTTTTAACTTTGAAAACTTTGGATTTTGAAAATTTAGATACCCTTTTTTTTTTATAAAAAAAACAATGTAAAAAAAAAACTAGTGGAATCAACTAACTTTAACTAATTAAACAAGGGTATTAATACAAATGACAAAACTAAAAGGTGCACAGAAAAGAGCACTCAATCAAAGCCCCTGCATACTGCATACGCATGCATGTGATGGAGCCCAATCAAACTTAGCCACATACCCCCCTTGTTACTATTCATCAAAAGATTTTTTTCATTTTATTTTATTTTTTTTACATTTTTTAAATAAAATTTAAATCAAAACAAGTACTAGATATCGATTGATTTGAATAAAAGGATTTTACATTGGACGAATAAAATTCTGGAAGTTAGAGGTGAATAGTAACGTACTGTTCATGCAACTATCTAAACAATCAAAATTAACGCAAATATGTAAATATTTAATGATAAGAAATAAAAACACTTAAAGTATTAGTATTCAATTAACTAATCATTAGATCAAATCTAAGAAACAAGAACATGATTGAAATAAAAAAAAAAAACTTCTAACAACAAATTCCTGTAACTTGCTGAAGTGCCTGCACGTTGCTGGTTGGTGTGGAGGAGCTTGGAGGAAGGAGGAAGCTGGGACAGCTTCACTGCGTGCTTGGAAGAAGCTGCTGCCTTGGAGTGCTTGGAAGCTGCTGCTGGCTGGGGCTGGTGTGCGCTGAAGAGCAGCTGCTGGCCGACGCTGGTGTGGGCTCTGCTAGTGCAACTTGGGGCTCGGCTGGCGTGCGGCAGGAACCTGTGCGTGGGAGAAAGGGAGAGAGAGAATACGGGAGAGAAAGAGAAGCCGCAGAGAGGGAGAGAAGCTTAAAAAAAATTTCTGAAAATTCGGTTTTTTTCACCTTGACCTCCTCCCTTAGTTTTATAGAAAAGAGGGGGGGGGTTTTGAATTTCAAAAGAGATTTTAAAATCCTGTTATTAAGTTCCCCTTGATTTAGGGGATCCTCTTTAAAACATTTAATTGGTATTTTTGAATTTCGAATTTCTGAAATGGATCCTTTTTTCTTTGAATTTCAGAATTCCCTCCTTCTTTCTCTCTTAGTTGGCATGTGGGCCCCAGTTGAAGCTAAAATACGAAAATAAAATGATGTTTTTGCCGGGATTCGAACCCTGATTGCTTCCTTGACGTTCGGGTGGTCCAACCACTATGCCATCTGCTTGTTCATGTCCTGTTTCACATAAAATAACAGTTAAGTTCTCATAGCCATAAATCATTCAACTGTGCATTAAATAATTGCTGAGAAAATGGAATTGCTACCCTTATTCCATCCATGGAGTGATGAAATTTTAAAATTCAGATTCTGAATGCGCAAATGGTTTATCTTATCATTCCATGTGATTTTGTCCTTTAAATTGATAGCAAATTATGTAAATTTGATCTGTTATTTATGTAAAATCGTGGACTTAACACACCCCCCAACTTAATCATTGCTATTCCCTTAGCAATACAATCATTTGAAAAATTAGGACTACCATGATTAAAAAGAATCACACTTTTTTTTAAAGGATATCTATTGCAAATGGTAGGTAACTGGAATTCAAGTTTTTCGTTCTCCCGCCCACTATACTTAGAATCATGACAAGTGATTGTGCATATCATTTGAGGTAATTGGAGTTCATTTCTATCCTGTTTGGTATATCGTTGCCTTTACTGCCTCTTGGGGTAGAATTACTCAGGGGAGAGAATAGAAAAAGAGGTCTTTGAATTAGTTGGCTAGGTTCGCTTTTCGGTTTTCGCCCCGACTTAAAATTTTTTAGGATTTGGTCTTATTTTGCTGTGAAGGACTTTAGCACGATTGTTTTGTGCTTTGAGAGTGCGTACTTTTTGCCACTCTCTTTATTTCTGTCTGAGGGGAGGTGCATACTTTTTGCCACCGTCCTTCCTTTGACTCTTTTGAAGCATATTTTTGATTTTCACGCTTCTGATTGTCCCCTTTTTTTTTCGAAATGACCGCTTCCTTAAAGTATTAAGTGGTTTGATCTCCTATTACGAATCCTAGCTTTCCGTTCTTTTGACCTAAAAGTAAAAATAGAATGGGTAATTCTACACTTCGGGTAACTCCAGCAACTCTATACTTTCAGGATCTTCCACTCTTTCCAAGTTACCGTGTGTGTGTGAAAATCATCTCGTCGTGATTCATTGTAGAGAGAAGGGTTAACTCAAACTTTTACTCATCCTTTTACCTCAATTTTTTTGATCAAGATTCCCTAAATGAAGTGTGGTAGATATGAATTTCTGTTGGGGTGTGAAAATGAAACAATTTTTCTTTTGAAAATTTGTGTGAAAATTGAAAAAATTTCACAATTTTTGTTGATTTTATTCAATATGCATTATGATTCTCCCCCCAACTTGAATGACATTGTCCTCAATGGCATAGAAATGCACAAAAATTAATGATGAGGAGAGATACAACCTGAGATGTGACGAAGCTTTTCTCTGTTCTCCATGGTGGATTTTTTTTTTTATGAATTTTCTAAAAGAAAAGAAAAAGAGAATAATTAGAATAGAAATGAGAAGATTGGGTTGCCTCCCAATAAGCGCTAAGTTTATTGTCTTCAGCCGGACAAAATTATGTTCATTGTGGATCACTTAGCTGTATGGATTCCAATGGACAATTTTGAAGGTTTTCAATGTAAGGTTTTAAGCGTTGCCCATTAACAGTAAATGTCTGTCCATTTTTTGGATCCATGATCTTGACTGCACCATGGTCAAAAGCTTTAATTACCACGAATGGCCCATCCCATCTTGATTTCAATTTTCCAGGGAACAAACGCAACCTTGAGTTAAATAGCCAGACTTTTTGATTATGGTGGAAAGATTTTCTCACAATATATTTATCATGAAAAGCTTTAGTCTTGGCTTTATAGATTTTCGAGTTCTCATAGGCTTCATTTCTTATTTCCTCCAGTTCGCTCAATTGTAAGGTTCGGTGTGAGCCTGCTTTGACTAGATCGAAATTGACCTGTTTGATAGCCCAATAAGCTCTATGTTCTAATTCCACTGGGAGATGGCAGGCTTTTCCAAAGACTAGCCTATATGGTGACATGCCAATAGGAGTTTTATAAGCAGTCCGATAGGCCCACAAAGCATCATCTAACCTTTCGGACCAATCTTTTCTATCGGGCCTAACAGATTTTTGCAAGATATTCTTGATTTCTCTATTGGATATCTCTACTTGGCCACTAGTTTGGGGATGGTAAGGGGTAGCAAGCTTATGAGTAATCCCATATCTTTTGAGCAATGCTCGAAATTGAGAATGAGTGAAGTGCGAACCCCCATCACTAATGATAGCCTTTGGCCATCCGAACCTAGAGAAGATATTTTTCTGTACAAATTTCATCACCACCTTGTGATCATTGGTTCGGGTGGCTATTGCTTCAATCCATTTAGACACATAGTCCACTGCCACCAAGATGTATTCGCATCCAAAAGATGGTGGAAAAGGGCCCATGAAATCTATTCCCCAAACATCAAAAATTTCAACCACTAAGATTGGATTTAGAGGCATCATATCTCTTTTAGTGATATTTCCAACAGCTTGACATCTTAGGCATGTTTTGCTGAACTCATAAGCATCCTTGAACAGTGTGGGCTAATAGAAACCGCTTTGTAAAACCTTTGCTGCGGTTTTCTTTCCGGAGAAATGACCTCCACAAGCAAGGTTGTGGGAAAAGTTCAAAACACTTTGTTGTTCTTCTTCAGGCACACATCTCGGGATTATTTGATCTGGACAAATTTTGAAGAGTTCAGGGTCTTCCCAAAAATAATACTTCTCTTGAGAGAAGAATTTATCTTTTTCATTTTTTGTCCATCCTTGTGGGATTTGACCAGTCACCTTAAAATTCACAATATGTGCATACCATGGTGGTGACATGTGGGAAATGGTTAAGAGGTGTTCATCAGGGAATGAATCTCTCATTGGTTCATTATCTGAAATCATGATTCGGGAGAGATGATCAGCAACCACATTCTCGGACCCCTTTTTGTCCCGAATCTCCAAATCAAATTCTTGGAGGAGTAGGATCCACCTGATTAATCTTGGTTTGGCATCTTTCTTTGTCAACAGATATTTCAATGCCGAGTGATCAGAATAAATAATCACTTTTGCCCCCAAAAGGTAAGATCGAAATTTCTCCAGGGCAAAAACAACAGCTAACAATTCTTTTTCTGTGGTGGTATAGTTCATTTGAGCATCTACAAGTGTACGACTTGCATAATAAATCACCACAGGCTTTTTATTTATTCTTTGTCCCAGTACTGCCCCCATAGCATAGTCAGAAGCATCGCACATTATCTCAAATGGCAAAGACCAATCAGGCGATTGGAGAATGGGAGCTTTGATTAGAGCCTCTTTTAAAGATTTAAATGCTTCCAAGCATTTTTCATCAATATGGAATGGGACATCTTTGGCTAAGAGAGTGGTTAATGGTCGGGCAATTTGGGAGAAATTTTGAATAAACCGGTGGTAGAAACCGGCATGGCCCAAGAATGACCGAATTTGCTTTACCGAAGTGGGTGGAGGAAGATTGACGATTAGGCTAACTTTAGCTTTATCCACTTCAATACCTCTTCCAGACACTATATGGCCCAAAACTATGCCCTCTTTAACCATGAAATGACTCTTTTCCCAACTTAGAACCAAATTGGTCTCTATGCATCTTCCCAGTACATTTTTCAAATTCTCCAGACAAATTTCAAATGAATCCCCGAATATTGAAAAATCATCCATGAATACTTCAAGGAATTCTCCCACCATATCTGAGAAGATGGCCAACATGCACCTTTGGAAAGTTGCTGGTGCATTACATAGTCCAAATGACATTCTTCGGAATGCAAATGTGCCAAATGGACATGTGAATGTGGTTTTCTCCTGATCTTCTGGGTATATAGCCACTTGATTATATCCCGAATATCCATCTAAGAAACAGAAATATTTCTGACCCGCTAGCTTTTCTAAAATCTGATCAATAAAAGGGAGTGGGAAATGATCTTTCTTTGTCATTGTGTTCAATTTTCTGTAATCAATACAAACTCTCCACCCCGTGGTTAGCCTAGTGGGCATTTCTTCACCTTTTTCATTTGTTACCACAGTTAAGCCAGACTTCTTTGGCACTACTTGGGTTGGGCTTACCCACTTGCTATCAGATATTGGGTATATGATACCCGCATCTAGCCATTTCACCACTTCTTTCTTAACTACTTCCATCATAATAGGATTCAATTTCCTTTGCATTTCTCTGCTTGGTTTTGCATTATCTTCAAGATAAATATGATGCATGCATGTGGTTGGGCTTATTCCTTTCAAATCAGCTACTGACCACCCTATGGCTTCTTTATGAGTTCGAAGAACTTCAATGAGTTGTTCTTCTTGGGTAGGGTTAAGATCCGTAGCTATGATCACAGGTAGAGTTTCAGATGGGCCCAAAAAGACATATTTGAGAGATTCCGGCAAAGGTTTGAGCTCTAACTGAGGAGGAACCTGGAGAGATGGAGGAGTAGGTTCTAGATTGAGTTCAGGTAAAGGCTCAACCTTATTGGGCTGCCAAGTCCTTTTATTCAAATCTGATATGGCCATTAACTCCTCTTCCTCTTCAAATTGGGCCGAAGGGGATGTTTCTACAATATTATCAATCACATCAATTGCAAAACAATCTTCCCCATCCTGCATATGGCCAGAAGCTTTGAAAATGTTGAGGGATAATTTGTGATCTCCAAATGAGATATCCATTAACCCAGATTTGCAGTTAATGATGGCATTTGCAGTGGCTAGAAAAGGTCGGCCCAATATAATTGGGCTATTTCTCAGATGTTGAACGGGCTCCATGTCAAGGATGACAAAATCAACTGGGAAGTAGCAAGTATCAATCCTGACAATGACATCTTCCACCATTCCTTTCGGTGTCCTAAGAGATCTATCGGCCAATTGTAGGACCACCGGAGTTGGTTTCAATTCTCCTATCCCAAATTTTTCATAAACTGAGGTGGGTAATAGGTTCACACTTGCTCCAAGGTCCAATAATGCCTTATCAAAGGTGGTTCCTTCAACAACACAAGAGATAAGTGGTGCTCCAGGGTCTTTCATCTTTTTAGGCAATTGGTTGAGCAAAATGGCACTCACTTCTTCAGACAAAAAGACTTTTTTGGGATTTGCTTTAGGCTCTCTCTTGTGAGTGCAAAGTTCTTTCAAAAACTTGGCATAGGCCGGCACATGTTGGATTGCATCAACCAATGGAATGTTAATGTGGACTTGTTTAAATAAGTCCATTAACTGTTCATTTTTGGCTTGGATTTGATGCTTTCTTTGCTCTTTGCCATTTTCTAAAGCTTGTGGAAAAGGGATTTTCGGTTTATAATTCTCAGGACATTCCTCCATTTTTCATTTTCCTTGAATGATATTGGGTTGTTCATTCTCATCTTCATCTTCTTCTCCTTTTTCTTCTTCATTTTGTTCAAGATTGGGCTGACTAGATCCTTGATTTGGGTAAGGATCCGGCAAGACTTTACCACTTCTTAAGGCCGAAATTGCTTTCGCATTTTCTAACTGCGGGCCTCTTGGTGGAGTTGGGCCCATTTGGGGTTGAACTTGAGGATTAGGTAAGATTGGTTGATGTTGGAAACCCGGAGGATAGTTTCGCGGGTTTGCAATGGGTTGACTTGGTAATGGGCCCACTTCCCTCCTCATGGTTGTATCAGCCATTTGACCCAATTGGGCTTCCAATTTTGAAATGGATTGTTGTTGAGAGATGACCAATTGTTGCAATTGTTGCTGTTGTTGTTGTTGATTCATGAGTAATTGTTGCAGCATATTGAATTTGTCATCATTTTGATTTGATGGCTGATGTTGTGGGATTTGATATGGAGGTTGAGAGAACATATTCTGATTGTTATTGGGCTGAAAGTAAGGGGCTTGAGCTTGTTGGCTTTTGTTGAAAGATTGATTTGGATAGTAATTCTGTTGATGGGCCCTGTTTTGAAAATTTTGTGCTTGTGGATTTGGAACTTGGGCTTGTTGAGATTTCCATGAAAAATTAGGATGATTCTTCCAACCAGGGTTGTAGGTGTTAGAATATGGATCATGATTGGGCTTTGAATAACCCTGGGCTGCTTGGACTTGTTCTTGGATGAACGGTGGCAATTGGGCTGCCGTGGGACACTCACTGACATGGTGAGTTGGGCTGGCACAAAGACTACAAGCTTCTTGGTAAGATGAAGAGGATTCGGAATAAGGTCTTGATTGTGCATGGATATTAGATCCTTGGTTATTCGAAGCTAGGACTTGGTCTAGCTTTTGGGCCATAAGATCCATTTTGCTCATTTGTTGGGCCAGAAGGTCCACCTTATCCAACTTTTGAGCCAAGACATTGATATCCATCTTAGGTTCAAATTCTCCTCTATTTCTTATTTCATAGACTCCAGTCCGTTTGGATGTTCCCACAGATCTTTCATATGATGAAAGTGAAGCATGATTTATTGAATTTTCACTTAGCATTTCAAACAAATCATAAGTTTCTTCCTCACTTTTGCTCATGAATGCTCCTCCACAAGATGCATCTACCATTTGCCTGTATTGTGCATCTAAACCTTCATAGAATGCTTTCACAATTTGCCATCTAGACAATCCATGATGTGGACATTTTCTCAACAATTCTTTCAATCGTTCCCAAGATTCATGAATTTGTTCTCCTGGTAATTGTGAGAATCCAGTTATAGCCCTTCTCATTGTATTTGTTCTCCCAATAGGATAGAATTTTTTTAGGAACTCTTGTTGCATTTCGGGCCAAGTCCTAATGGGCTTCCCTATCGTTCCAAGCCAATATTTGGCTTTGTCCTTAAGTGAGAAAGGGAATAGGGTAAGTCGAAGGGCATCTTCCGTGAAATCTTGAATTTTCACGGTTGAGCAAATCTCAAAGAATTCATCCAAATGTTTATATGGATCTTCATTGGTATTCCCATAAAAAGATGGGAGCATTTGGATGGTGCTTGGCTTGATCTCATAATGGCTAGCATGGACATTAGGCAATTGGATACAAGATGAAGGATTATAGTCTTGAGGAATGAAGTATTCCTTCATTTGTTTTGGCATTTGTTGATTGTTTCCAGCCATTTGATGATGAATGTTGGTTTGGTGATGTAGGTATCTCTCAATTTCTTGAATGGGTTTGATAATATATGGCTTTTGAGATCTTCTACCTAGCATACACTAGACCAAGATGAGATGAGAATGGTTATTTTTGTGATTTTTATTTTTATATTTTTTTATGTTTATTTATGCAAAGACAAACAAGTTAATAACAAATTCCTAATGACCTAAGTGTGTCCTAGACTTAAAGATGAGATTTCTCGCAAAATGGCTAGAATTCACTATGAATCACCCCTACAATAGATCAATCGGCCAGGTAAGAGGTGGGATAGTGGGAGGCTCCCCCTACTTTCGTAGGGACCTAATTAAATAACCACTTGTCCACTTAGGCGTTTGCCTTTGTAACCTCTAGCCTAGACACCGTTGTCCAAAGTAGAAATGAATTCAAAGCTCGGTCCAATCATAGTGTGAACCCTAGGTGCAATTGCTACTTGATTTTTATTGGGCTTGGGACAATGCAAGATGGAGTGTTTGTGGTTTGTGGGCCAAGGAAGGGTGATGAAATCCCCACCTTATCTTGTGATGAAGATGCCCTTAAATTATTTGATCAATGAGATGCACACCATAATTCAATCAAGTTTGTTTTGTGCAATAATGAAATGACAATGCATGAACATGTTGTTTACACAATATTGAAAAACTTACCTTGCCTCCCGCACTCTTCAACATGAAATCAATGGCAAAAATTTAAAACTAATGCATTCCTAAATGATGCATGTCCTAAAACATGGTGGTTTGGTTTCTAATCTTGAAATGCAAAAAAAAAAATTTAATTTTGTTTTTCTGATTTTTTTTTATTTATTAAATGAGGGCTATATCTATTTTAAGCAAATCTAAACATAAGAATATTAAAAAGATTGGAACAAACTCACCAAGTTGAGCTTTCCTTTTATCTTCTTCTTTTTTTTAAATTCCTGCAAAAAGAGAAAATGAATGTGAGTATGGATTTATACAAATGGACCCAAAATAATCAAAATTAAAAATCTAATTCCCCGGCAGCGGCGCCAAAAATTGATGCGTTTCTAATTGTGCGTCGTTAAACACATGAAAACATTCAATCTTAATTTATCCGGCTCACTCAAATCAAATTTTGAAAATTAATAGCGGTGAGTCCGAGTCGAACCACAGGGAGTTAAATTTTTAACTTTGAAAACTTTGGATTTTGAAAATTTAGATACCCTTTTTTTTTTATAAAAAAAACAATGTAAAAAAAAAACTAGTGGAATCAACTAACTTTAACTAATTAAACAAGGGTATTAATACAAATGACAAAACTAAAAGGTGCACAGAAAAGAGCACTCAATCAAAGCCCCTGCATACTGCATACGCATGCATGTGATGGAGCCCAATCAAACTTAGCCACATACCCCCCTTGTTACTATTCATCAAAAGATTTTTTTCATTTTATTTTATTTTTTTTACATTTTTTAAATAAAATTTAAATCAAAACAAGTACTAGATATCGATTGATTTGAATAAAAGGATTTTACATTGGACGAATAAAATTCTGGAAGTTAGAGGTGAATAGTAACGTACTGTTCATGCAACTATCTAAACAATCAAAATTAACGCAAATATGTAAATATTTAATGATAAGAAATAAAAACACTTAAACTATTAGTATTCAATTAACTAATCATTAGATCAAATCTAAGAAACAAGAACATGATTGAAATAAAAAAAAAAACTTCTAACAACAAATTCCTGTAACTTGCTGAAGTGCCTGCACGTTGCTGGTTGGTGTGGAGGAGCTTGGAGGAAGGAGGAAGCTGGGACAGCTTCACTGCGTGCTTGGAAGAAGCTGCTGCCTTGGAGTGCTTGGAAGCTGCTGCTGGCTGGGGCTGGTGTGCGCTGAAGAGCAGCTGCTGGCCGACGCTGGTGTGGGCTCTGCTAGTGCAACTTGGGGCTCGGCTGGCGTGCGGCAGGAACCTGTGCGTGGGAGAAAGGGAGAGAGAGAATACGGGAGAGAAAGAGAAGCCGCAGAGAGGGAGAGAAGCTTAAAAAAAATTTCTGAAAATTCGGTTTTTTTCACCTTGACCTCCTCCCTTAGTTTTATAGAAAAGAGGGGGGGGGTTTTGAATTTCAAAAGAGATTTTAAAATCCTGTTATCAAGTTCCCCTTGATTTAGGGGATCCTCTTTAAAACATTTAATTGGTATTTTTGAATTTCGAATTTCTGAAATGGATCCTTTTTTCTTTGAATTTCAGAATTCCCTCCTTCTTTCTCTCTTAGTTGGCATGTGGGCCCCAGTTGAAGCTAAAATACGAAAATAAAATGATGTTTTTGCCGGGATTCGAACCCTGATTGCTTCCTTGACGTTCGGGTGGTCCAACCACTATGCCATCTGCTTGTTCATGTCCTGTTTCACATAAAATAACAGTTAAGTTCTCATAGCCATAAATCATTCAACTGTGCATTAAATAATTGCTGAGAAAATGGAATTGCTACCCTTATTCCATCCATGGAGTGATGAAATTTTAAAATTCAGATTCTGAATGCGCAAATGGTTTATCTTATCATTCCATGTGATTTTGTCCTTTAAATTGATAGCAAATTATGTAAATTTGATCTGTTATTTATGTAAAATCGTGGACTTAACACTCTTCGGCGGTTTCGACCTCATCTTCGGCAACTGGACGCAAGGCCCTCTCAGCCATGAGGTCCTTCCACCAGGATAGAAGCTCCTTGGCTTCCTCGCCCATCGGTAGGGCGACCTCGGTCAAATCGACGCTCGGGCAGGCCCTCTGAGCGACAACCAGTCCGAGGTCGAAGACCGAAGAAGACGCCAGCAGCTGGGCTTGGAGGATCTCTCGAGCGTAGTCACGCCCGGCCTTGTAATCGGCTATGGCCGACTCTGCCGCCTCTTCCAGTTCCTGCTTCAGCGCCGAGACCTCCTCGGCGTGGCGGCGCTTCTCCGAAGCCCGCCGGGACTCCTTGTCCTGGATCTGGGCCTTGAGCGCCCGGATCTCAGTCTGAGCCGCAGCAAGCTCGCCCTCGGCCTTCGCCTTCTCCCGCTCGGCCTTCGCCTTGGCCTCGGCAGCAGCACGGGCCTCTGCTGCCCTCTCCTCTAGCTGCGCCCGCGCCCGACCACTCACGGTAGTAAGCCTGTCAATCAAGGGCTCGATGCGGGGCGCCGCCGAGGTACCTTCACCGGAATCGGCCGGATCCCCCTCGGCCTCCAGAAGCTTGAGCCGGAGCAGCTCCTGTTGATGCATCAGGACGCTGCCCGTCATCGCAGCCTGCGGGCCGAGAGCAGACAAGGGTTAGAAAATCAAGACAGCCAAGGGAGGCTAGGTGGAAGAATTTTCGGACTTCCTACCTGGACCGCAAACCGGGCGCTCATCGCCGCCAGGTCGGTAATCGAATGCTCCCTCAGCTCTTCGAAAGCTGAAGGGAGAGTGAGGCTGCTGAGCAGACGAAGGCACGTCTGCGGGTCCTGCATACTCTCATCTTTGTACACCCCCGGCACGGGGTGCCACCATTCACGCTGCGCTCGGGGCGCCCGCGACGCAGCGCCTCCGTCACCGGCCCCTGCCGATACGGCCGGAGGGGAGTCGCCCCTCGACGCCTCGGGAGACGCCAGCCTTGCGTCCCTTCGGGCCCCGGCGCTCCTCCTGACCAGCGGAGCCACCTCCGCCTCTTCGGCCTCCTCTTCCCGGGGGCGCTTCGACGCTCGGCCGCCCCTTCGAGCGGCGAATTTTGTCTTCTGCTCCCTCTCGAGAGCAGCGGCGGCAGCGCGACCCTCGGCGGAGGCCGCAGTCCTTGGGACCCCGCCTCGGGTCCTCGGAGCCCCAGCGCCTCGGCCGGACCTGCCCGCCGCCTGCGAGGCCGGCGCCCGGCTTGGAGCGCGCTGGTCGGATATCAAGGCGAGGAGGTCGTCAAGATCGGCCATTGCTGCAAGCAAGAGTGACGCGTTAGAAACAAGACAGTGATCAAGTGCAAATACAAAGCCGACTTACCCTCGGCCGAAACTTCATCAGCATCCTCAGCCGGAAGAGCTTCGGCCAGAGGAGCGGCGGCCCTTTCTCCGCGGCCTTGCGGAGTCTCCCCGGGAGGAAGATAAGGGGAGGCCCGCGCCGGATCAGACTGAGGGTCCGGCCAGACCCCGGCGTTCACCAGCCGCTCCGACGCGCTGAGGAGCCCCGAGACGTCGTACGGGGCCTTAACCTGGACATGGCCCACGAGAGTGCTCTGCACAGGGGACAGAGCAGGAGGGTCCGAGAGGCCTGCGGCCAGCGGCGCTCATTCGGTGGGGAAGGGCCACACGCCCTTCTCGTTCTCCGGCAGAGAGACGAAGATGAACTTCCTCTTCCAGCCGTGGATGGACGAGGGCTTCCCGGAGAAGATGCTTCGGCCAACCCGAGGGACGAAGCAGTACCACTCGGACTTCCCCTGCCTTTGGATTTTGAAGAGGTAACGAAAGACATTGATGAAAGGGCGGATCTTTATATGAGCGAAGACGCTCAAAAATCCGTACACAGTACGCCAAGAATTGGGAAAGAACTGAGACGGGGCCAGCCCGTAGAAGCTGAGGAGATTAATGACGAAGGTAGGAAGAGGAAGACGGAAGCCCGCCGCAAAGCTATCAACATAGATGGAGAAGGAGCCCGGGCGGACAGTATTGGCCCTGGTGGCGGACTCGGGCCGATGAGGGGTCGTCCAAAAAGGAAGCTGAAAGTAAGAAACTAAGTTCCTCACCTCTACGTCCGAAAGGGCGCAGGTTGCTTCCGAAGCAATGTCCGGGAGGCGGCGTCCCGAGGTGGAAACCTGGCCTGAGTTCCGAACTTCCTGGGTAGCCTCGGCCCCGGAAGCCTCGGCCCCAGAAATCCCGGCCTCGGAGACCTCCTCCCCAGAAGTCTCGGACTCCTCAGTCCCGGAGTTTTCAGGCTCCCCAGACATTGCGGAAGCAAGGGAACCCGAGGCGAGAGGATCTGACAGGGAAGACTTAAGAGAGTGGGAAGGAGTATACTCCTCGTCCGAAGGAGTAATCTCGCTGGAAGGACTCCGGACCATAAGGCTGCGAAGGGGAAGAAGGAGGCCAAAGCTTACTCGCAGGAAGGGGGAGGGAGTCTCTCCTGAACCGAATGCTTCCCCAAGCCTCCAAGCTCCACTAGCGATGCGCTCTGAAGAACGGAGAGCCTCCCACGATGGCCGGCGAGCTCGGACGAAGCCTTCAGGAAGCTAGCCTTTCGCTGGAGAAGGAAGAAGAGTTCGGATGGTTGCAAGGGAAACGCAAGCACAGCAACAGGAAGAAGAACAGTGCCCTGCTGAGGGCTTGTATTTATAAGCCCATTCGAAGCGCCTCCCGCCGAAGCCAACGGCCGAGATCATCCCGCTCGTCCCCTCGCTCCTCCCGGATGCCCGCCACGTGCACCGTCCTTCGGCAATGATGACGGGCCGGCTCCGGGACTTGAAGCAGAGCGATCAACGGCCGAGAGCGCTCCGACCCTTCGGCTGATCACTTGGATGCCCGCCACGTGTCCCGATCCGCGTGAGGCGAAGGGAACGGCGGCAATCCGAGTGGAGCCTCGGGCAGAGAGCCGAGGCGATCCGCGACCCGCGAGCGGTCGGGATCCTTTTGTGTTTTCGGCGGAGCGGCTGGATGCACGACGCGTGTCCCGTGCTTCCTCGCGAGGCGACGCGCCATCCCGTCCATTTAATGAAGCCTGACACGAGTCAGAGGGCTCGGCCCTTCGGCTTCTGAGCTCTGAGCCTTCGTCGCCACTCCGAGCAAAGACGAAGCAACCGCGTAGCCCTCGGCCGACCGAGGGCACCCTCTTCCCAGTGAAAAGAAAGAGAACAGACCTTCGGGTAAAGCACCTGTTGCAATATTCTTTTGACAGCTTCGGGCTATACTCTCGCCATCACAGAACTGAGAAAGACAAGAGTGGGGGGCTATGTGATGAGGCAGAATCCGATTCGGCCCATTGAAACAAGCCCAAACCCCTTTCAGCCCAGCAGCAGCAGTACCAGGCCCTCCGGGAACCTTCGGCCCATCAGCGGCCCAGCAGCCTTCGGCCCATAAGCGGCGCCGTCGCTCCCGGCCCAACAGGCTTCAGCCCGTCAGCGGCCCACCAGCCTACGGCCCGGGAACAGCGCGACAGCCCAAGGCCCAACAGGCTTTCGGCCCATCAGCGGCCCAACCCCCTTCGGCCCGGTAGCCGAATCCGGCCCACTCCGGTGGCGGATCGGGCACTATGGCGGTTTATCAGTAAGCCATCGTTTAGTCCTATATCGGCTGCCACCGTTAACCATCCGCTATCCTCTGCTATAAATACCCCGCTATTTATGGCCAAGAGAAAAAACGGATGCATCCCTAAGCCTCCGAGACCCTTAAAGGACTTCTGTCTGAATAGCATTAAAGCTGCTCTTTCTTGCCTTCTGAATCGAATCTTCTTCAGGAGCTAACTTGACCGTCGGAGGGGGTTCCCCAGGGCTGACGCCCGGGACTCCTGCTGACTGGTTCTTCTTCTTCTTTCCCTCCTGCAGGGGCTCGGTTCGAATCATCGCCGACCTCCCCGAGTCGGTCTCGGCCGCCGACCTCGGATTCCTCTCCCTGGTCTCGACGCTGAACGCCGGCTGCCCCAAGACAGGAGACTCGGTCTCGCGCTGAAGGAGCCTTCGGGCTCACTATCCAAGCCAGGAGACCTGCTCCGAGTCGCCTCCGGCCTCGGACCTTCGGCTTCGGCTTCGTCGCCTGTCGACGAGCAGACGGAAGAAGACTCTTCCGCGCCGTACCTTCGTCCGCCGAAGGAGCTTCGGTTCAAGACAGGAGACTCGGTCTCGCGCTGAAGGAGCCTTCGGGCTCACTATCCAAGCCAGGAGACCCGCTCCGAGTCGTCTCCGGCACCGGACTCCCGGCTCCGCCTCTGCGTCCTTCGCCTCTCGGATCCCCGTCGGGACCCCTTCGAACACCGATCCGGCCCAGCTCCGGATCCTCTTCTTTTCGGATTCCAGCTCTGGAATCCGGTCGTGATAGATCCAGTCTACATCACATCCTTAAAAGAACACTATTCGTTAAAACGATGACATTGAAGAAAATAAAGGCCCATACCCGCATACTAAAAAGTATGTTACTACTACCTCGTTGATTACATGAGACCAAAAACTATCATAGTATAAAATATAGACTGTGGACTTTGTCGTTTAATTTATAGTTAATAATTATAAAGGAAATATATTAAGATAGCATCGTCCTGTCCATACGATTATAGTTATTTCTTGATCCCAGACTGTGAACAATGGGCAAACGTAACCAAGTGAACCAATTTAAAAGTATCAAACAGACCCGAAAAGTAAAGATCACAATTACATAGTACTGACAAATGCCCCCTTAAATCTAGACGGGTTACACAGCAACTGTCCGATCCGACTGGATCGGACGGTTGTTGTGCCATGCATTGCAGCCAGTATTACTCTAGAGAAAAATAGACAAGTAATGACCTGGTATCAATGTGGGAATGAGCAGTTGAAGAAAGAAGTAACAGCATGGTGGAATCTATATTATATTAATAAAGCAGAATTTCTAACTGTACTGATGTGACAGTTTGAGATGCTTTCCTTCCAAAAAAAATATTAAACAATTCATAAGAAAAGTCATTAATGCTCATAACCATTATGACCATTTATTCTCTTTCTCACTCTCACTCATTTCAAAACAACTCATTAATGATCATAACTATCATTCCACCTATTTCAAAACCATTCATATTAGGTCACACTTCTCTCTCTCTCTCTCTCTCTCTCTCTCTGAGACGGACGTAGGGGAGCGAGGCCATGGCCCCCTCAAAATTAAGTAATTTCTTTGGTAATATTACTATTTTTAAATTATTTATATTATAATTTATTTATATTGTAATAAAAATATTATAAAATAAATTTAAAATTTAAAATTTAACACTATATTAGTATTAAATACAAAATAATATTATTTCTAAATATTTTCTTAATCTATTTTATTAAACTTATCTTATAAATTTATTTAACTCATATGTTATATACTTTTTTGTCGTATATTATTTTTATTTATTATTTATCATGTTATCTTTTATATGTTAATAATTGTCATACTATATAATATTTAATATTTATAGGCACATATAATATTTTTTAGTTATAACATGTTTAGTTATAATATAAAACATATTAGTATTTGTAAGTATCTATACTATACTAATAAAATAGAATTTTTAACTCAACTATCGTGGCACTCTCATTTTTAAACAATTCTTAAAATAGGAGAAGTCATTAATACCCATAACCATTATGATTATTACTTTCCTCTTAGCTCCACTCATTTTAAAAAAATTCATTAACGACCATAACTCTCACCCCCACTCATTTCAAAATAACCCATTAATGGTCATAACTCTCTTTCTCTCCACCCATTTCAAAACAACTCATTAATAGTCTTAACTCTCTCTCTCTCTCTCTCTTATGGATGGACTCAGGGGAGCAGGGAGCCATGACCCCCTTAAAGTTGAGGAACTTCGTTGGTATAAAATATTATTTTTAAATTATTTATATTATAATTTATCTATATTATAATAAAAATATTATAAAATAAACTAAAAAATTATATTATATTAATATTAAATAAAAAATAATATTAATTTCCTAAATATTTGTCTTACTCTATTTTAGTTAACTTATCTTATAAATTTATTTAACTCATATATTATATATATTTTTGTCGTATATTATTTATATTTATTATTTATTATGTTAATTTGTATATGTTAATAAATATCATATCATATAATATTTAATATTTATAGTCACATATAATATTTTTTAATTATAATATTTTTAGTTGTAACGTATAATATATTTTTATTTTTAAGTATATTAATATATACAGTAAGTCACCTAACAAATAAGATAACTCGAAACTCTAAAGTTAAAAGCATATCTTCTGTATCTTTATTTGAAATCAACCTTCATCGAGAGTACCCTTCGTGAATGGTTGATTTTGAATAACGGTGCTGTTAAATTCTTTATTACGTGGAAATACCATAGTCATCTAATCTATTGTACTTGAATAATATTTTACTTAATTTGTACGTTATTAAGGTTTCGTCGTAGTCTTCATACAAAATTATGTTTTTACTTAATTATTTACTACATGTCATTACTTTTTTTTTTTCTTTTTCAATACTCTTTTGGATCTCTTAAGATATCTCTATTAAACTCACATAACTAGCACTAATACAGTTTAGTATGCAAGTCGAAATGCCTTCAGATTAGAGTCTTTAGAATTAAAACTTTAATATTTCTCATACAAAATTATATGTATACTTAATTATTTGCTTAAAATTAAAATTTTATTAAGACGAAATTTTTTAAATCAATATGATATTTTTATTTTAAAATTAAATTTATTATATATTTTAAATAATTTCACATAAATACCGTGCGTCGCACGTATTTGAAACTAGTTGAAGTATGAAAAAGGGTGGAGGAAGCGCCCTCCAATGCCTATGTGCCATGCCAGGCTTTGTCCTTGTTTCGCATGTTTCAGATGCTTCGGTTAGCCATGGCTCTCTTCTCGTCGCTCTGCGTAAGTTTGTTGTTTGCGGGTGGGTGGAGGGGAGAGAGAGTCCAACGTTTCTTCCACTTCGTCTACTTTCCATTTTTATTTTATTTTTTTAATCTCCGTGACTTCGTTTTTGCTTCCTCTCCACTCACTTTGTTATATTCTAATGTTGTTAATGGGAAGAATGATTTGTTTAATATAGAGGTTTAGAGGTATTTGTTAGGATGTTTATGGCAAGATAATATGGAAAGACCTGTGGAGAGAAGGCGAAGAGCATGCGACAGTGAAAATTGAAAAAAAATGGAGAGTTCAGATGTACGAAGATAATCTAATGGTTGACAATCCCTCTTGATAGATGGAATTGGAGGGAATATTTAGTATTTCCAGGGTGAATATAATGCCGTCCCGATGTGCTCCTCCTTGAAAACTCACCTCTTGATTTCAAAAAAAAAAATTATCAAAAATTTAAAATATTCAAATATCCCCCTCTAAGATATTTTCTCCTCTTGAGATTTAATTTTTTCACCATTAGATAAAAAAATTTAACCGTAATCATCCAATCAAATCCGTCATTGTTTGTAGACCAAAACTAAAATCTCAGGAGACAGGATAAACTCTAAAGGCTAATTGACGAATTTTCTTTTTTTTTACTATTATTTTAAATATTGTTAGATATTTATTTTTTATACCTACTCAATCGGATGGCTCCAATTGATTTTCAAGATTGGACGATGAAAATTAAAGCCACATAGATGGGATCAAGCCTAAGGGCCTTATTTGAATATTTAAAAACTTATGAAAATTTTTATTTTTTATTTTACCGTGGGGAGGGTGGAATTTTTTCTTTTCTTTGGGGGGGGGGGGTGCACGTCTAAGTTAGATGTGCCCCGGGACGCGTTGAATCATATATATATATATATGCTACCTGTTAGAGTGTGTGTTGTTTATATATATGAGAGTGCATGCACTGTTTTTTACCACACCTTTATATTTAAAAAAATTAAATATTTTCATTTTTTTTTAGTATTCAATAACTCCCTTAAGTTTGTTTACATCACTTAGGACTATATTTTGGTCATTTAATCTTGAAACTCAATCTTAGCCGGTGCATGAAAATCTCAATTTTAAAAAATAGTCAAAAATAAGAAATTCCTCTAATCAGCCCTCGAGATTGTTCTCATCACTTGGAGTTGGTTTTAATATTCATCACCAATTTACGCATACAAAATTGGATGGCTTAGATTAAATGTTTAGCTATCCAATGATAAAAATTAAGTCAAAAGAGATGAAATTAATGTCAGGAGACAATTGAATATTTAAAAAGTTATTATAATTTTTTATTTTTTTCAAACATAAGGATGAGGTCGAAATAGTGCATGCAGCAGCTTAACATCATGGATTGTAGCAATGTTAGGGCGCATATAACTTAGATGCGTCCCATCCTAAAACCCCTGTCTCGATTTTAAAGAAAAAATCACAATTTTTTTTTAAAATATTCAAATATCCCATCTAGGTTGGTTTCTTAACCGTAGCCATCCAAGTAAATGGGATCAATCTTACGGGCTAATTTGACAAATTTTCTATTTGTTGACTATTTTTTCAACATTTTTAGATATTGATTTTGATACGTACCAGATTGGATAGCTCTAATTGATTTTCAAGATCGTATGGTATAAATTAAAGTCCCAGGGATGGGAACAACCCTAAGGACTCTATTTAAATATTTAAAATTATTAGTATTTTTTTATTATTATTATTTTTAACATCAAGAGGGTAGGTTTCAGAGGGGAGGCATGTCCAATCCTTCTCCTACATATGTATATATAGCATCTTAGTAGATCCGTTAGAACCCATTAGTGTAGTTTAGACTAGTTTTATCTAGTTATGGCCTAGCTCTCATGGGTGATGCGATTCAGAGAGGTTGAAACACGTCAGATCGGGCTAACACGATTTAACCTGTCTCTGAGTCTGAACCGCAGCCGGTTCTTTCCTTTTGTGAGGGGTCCTACTCTTTGTAGAACTCATCCTAGAGATCTACTTAAACCTTGTGTCTGCGTCCCCAACCTTTTCCTTCGTCTCCAAGCCACTAGAAATCCTATATAGATGTTTAGAGGGAGAGAGAAAGAGGGAGAGGTGTCGCACCCGGCCCAATAATCTGTAATGTACAAGGATAATTACAGGGATGGTCAAAGTGCAACAGGGGGAAAATACCCGTCGAAATAAATAATTGGAAGAATACAATGTTTCAAATGGAAGTGCAGTATAAAAATAACTAAGACAAATCTAAATAGTAAGAAAGATTTCCACTGTTCATAATATTATACCAATGTGTCGCATGGTAGATTGACATTATACATGTCAGGATCATGATTGTATATTCCAACTAAAACAAAAGCATAAGTATATACATGATTTAGTTCCCTAGACTAGCATAAAAAGAGATGTTGTTTTATGTGAATCCTATGTGACCCACGCCAAACTCACTTTGCTGCTCCCTTTGGCCGATCACCTGAAAAATTGGCGAGTCCCAAAAAAATGATAACTCAGTAGGCAGATGGGGCTGCCCTCGTAAGAATTTCCAAATAAAATAACTGAAGCAGGATATGTACACTCATAAGAACACTAAACATGACAGAGAATAAATCACAAAATACAGATGTGAGTCAAAATGGTATGCCAATAAGGATGTTGAGATGCATGATCCACAATAAAATGCCAACTCTAAACAAAGCTACATGAGCTTACCAATCTATTAAAAGGGCTAGAATATAGAACTTTAGATTTCGAGCCGACTTACGTAAATGACGTATAGATTGGAAGATATAGTTTTCAGACTATAGGTTTCCACTTATTATAGAGGTGATTGGACACACATCCAACCGCCATTATGATCCAGAAATAGAATACAGAAATCGAGCTCCTAGAAAAGTACAGAGCTAGGTCATGGGCATAGCCTATCCTAAGGGTCGTCATCCCACCTTAACAAAAGATTTTTACCCGTGGCCTCCGGATAATAGAGCTAATGGGTTTTGGAGGTGGCTCCCACATTTTTAGGTGTAGCATGCAACCCCATAATAGATGAGTTCTAGTAGGGATATTACCACCATCTCCCCAAGAATATTCTCAGATAGCGGCTATGTCCGATCGGCATACTTCATTAAAGTGAATACAACTATGAGATAAAACATCTATTTAATGTTTATGTATAGATGCAATAGCATTTTTATGGTCATAAACTGAGTCATGTGGTGTTGGAATTATGTCTAATTTATACTTAAAATCCTAAGAAATCAAATACCAACATGTGCTGAAATGAAATATGTTATGTAGTCACAACAACATGTACATATTGAAATGATTAACTATTTTAGTGGCTTTTCTTCCTGAAATTTATAAACTAATAATATGTCTAAATAATAATTAAAAAGTAAAAAAAATATCAAGTTCCCACTTGAATTAAAATTCAACTTCTCATGACCTCAGGCAACGCATAGAGGTTAATTACAAATCCTGTACAGAAGCAGCCTCCCTACATTTAAAAATTGATTTTATTCATCCACAAAAGTGCTTCTAAAAACCTTGAAAAATTCACATGTTATATTAATTCATGTTAGGTATAACTTTTAAGAGTTTGAGCTCAAATGGCGCTTCACAAAGATGGAAGAAAATAAAACATCAGGGTATTATCCTCGAGTTACCAAAATATTAGAGTGGAATACGAACCCTATTACACGACTTGGAAGCATCATCATATGAATATGAAAAATCTTGAAAATTTTTCTGGATATGTCCAATAATGTAAATATTATGTCATAGAAATTTTTGATCAATTTATAAAATACATAAATTACTAAAATTCACATTATATCATACTATCAAATGAAGTTATAAAATTATCTCTACAAATCACCCCTAGCACAGATAGATGAAAACTTAATAAACATTTATGAAATTTTATCTGGGTGTTTTATAGATCTTTAAGAACCATACCTGAAAATTTCATATATTTTTTTTATGAGAAATAAAATCATCAAAAAATTTAGATTACCCTGCTATCACAAGAGCCAAAGAAGAAAAAATAGGTTGCAGAAATTTAACTCTTACCATACGTAACATGTTCTACGCTTTCAAAAATTTAAATCTATGCATCATTCATTATTTCACACTTAAGAACTTATAGAAACATATAATTTAAAGAGAGATGAGAAAAAAATTAAAAAATTACATATTACTTATGATAAACTAGGCTAAACCTCTATGATTTTAGCACCCACACTACCTACCTTCTTCAAAAGCTCAAAACCCCCCTCAAAGTTGGCCGTCCACCTCCTTCTCCAACTCCTCCCACGTTTTGCTCTAAAAGGAAGTGGAAAGAAATGCCCAACCATGTCCAGAAATCCAGGTTAGAGTTCTAAATAGTAAGGGTTTAATTAGTCCCACTGTGGTTAGATAGATGACCTAAAATCTACTATCTCCCACCCACACAAATTAAGCTAACCATACCCACTAACAGTAACCAAGGTTAATAATAATCACCAATGGGAAAAAATCTAAGTCGAGCCCTCCCCCTACTAGACTATTCCTAGAATACCTCAACTAGCCCTTAACATTTCAACGAACTCCCACTACACCTCCACTATCTAACAACATGTTTGGTTCCAATATTAAAAGCATGTATTAGTATCACTTTTGTAACGACTCGTCACTTTATAATCGGAGATCCGATTACTAAATGGGTACCGAACTATTAAAATTTAGAGCCAAACTAAGATCTCGATAAGTCTAGAAAATAAATGAATAAACTAAGTTAAATATTCACATCACATCAAATTGTAAAAGAAGTGTAGGAATTAAAAATTATTACAATTCGACTTGACTCAGTAGATAATTACATATTCCAACTTAAAAGAAGTAATTAAACATATAGGTCTGAAAGAAAAATAACAACATCGGGGCATACCCTGGGATAGTAGCTGTTGGCGCGCAACTCAAGACAACACCCTCCACGTTACGTCTGTCTGGAACCCTCACCTGAAAATCGCAGGGGTGAGTCTCGTCGAAATAGACTCAGTAGGGATCCTTCGATCCCCACCATCCACTCACGCACCCACAAGTGCAACAACACAAATATAGGCAATAAATAAAACAGTAAACACAACTCCCAAAGATTCTCAAATTTCGATATAAAATACATGCATTCATAAATGTAACATGCACAACTCTGAAACTACTCTACCACAGAGTCCACAACCAGCGTCTCAGCTAAACATACAAACCACACGGCCGAACGCGAAAAACACCGACCCGCTGGGACCAAACAGCAACCCCTCGGATAACGCGCTGGCTACTCCGGCATATCTAGCTCTAGGTAGTTCTGTTTCTCCCAACATGAGTGACACTTCGAATGTACCACTCCTACACTGGTACTAGCTATATCCCGGGATATATCAGGTGACCCTCTCTCTAGGCGTCACCCCACCACTCCTACACCGGCGCCGTGTCACTCTCACACCAACACAGGGTACCTAAACAATAACAACTGTCACTCAAGGTCCATGGTCGCACGAAACACAACACAGTGCGATCTGATCATAAAGAAATCGTCGTCTTCGAGTACATTTTTAAGCATGCAGTTAATCAAATTATCTAACAATGTAAACACATGTTAATTGCATGGTTTAATGAGATTATGTCTTAAATCGCGTCGCCCATGGCCGACGTCATTCACGACACTTAAACTGGTTCTTAAGAAAATTGGCCTCGGAATATGGCCTAAATTGCGTGCTTCAAAAGAGTCGTCATTTAAAATGGCGTCGCTGTCCTTAGTCGTCATTTGTGACAAAAACAGAATTCAAGGCTCGAGATGAACTGGGCTAAATCGCGTCTTGGGAGGCAACCGCCATTTAAAATAGCGTCGCTGTCGCAAGACGTCATTTAGTGCTCGCAAATAGGTTCTCCCTCCGGCCTCTCCCAAGTTACAAAGTGGGATTTCTCTTTCAAATCGGATAAAAACATAGCAAAATAGGGAAGGAGGAGGATAATCCAAATACCCGTTAAAAGCCCACCATTTCTCATGTTATAAAGTTAGCATTTTTATCTTAAAAATCTCTTAAACATGCTCCAAAGCGGGAAAAAACATAGTTTTAATTAAAACACAACGGAGATCGTCACCTTACCGGTTACTTGAACTCCTTCTAGCTCCTAGCCACCGAACCGCCACCCTATGAATCGCCGCCGGTACCACGATGGACACTGTCACTCCACCAAAACGTCGGCTGCCGTTCGGAGAGAGATGCGCCGCGGAGGAGATGGTGGTGGTAGTAGTGGAAGTTAAGGGGTTGATAGAGTGGAGAGAAAGAAGGAAATGGGAGAGGAACGGAAGGAGAAGGGGAAGGGGAAGCGTATGGGTCGGAGAGAAGGAGGAGAGAGAAGAGAATGAAAGAAATGAGGAAAAGGTGAGAAGGTTCGCGGGGTCAAACCGAAACTAGCTAAAACACGTCGTTTAAGATCGACGTATATCAGACGACAAGACGAGGTCGCACACTGATAGGTCTCTGAATGACATTGACCATGCAAGACGCCATTCAGACGATAAGACCGGGGCCGTACTTACGCGGCCCAAAATCGGCCCACGTGGCGCTTACGTCGCACATTCTAAAACGCGTTTATTTTACCGGACGCCGTTTGAACTGCGTCAAACAAATTCGACGCGAAAAGGAACTCATGTCTCAGCCCCACAAAGATCTAAACCAAGGAATCCGATACCGGAACTGACCCGATAACCGGATCCGAAACCTCAATCCTTACGACTTTTAATATTAATAGTGATCGGAATTTTTTTAAGTGTTTGGTTACGTAATATTATTTTTAAAATTCCTTCGCATTTCAATTTCTAACTCTACCAAATTTAATACAAGTCGTACCCTATATGATTTTAATAGAGAAAGCATCGGACTACCCCCAAAACCTCCTCCTCCTTCGAGATCGCCATCTCAGCCATGCTGCCATCGCCATCCCCATCTCTTCCTCTGCCATAGCTATCTCCTCCAAAGGGCCATTGCCATCTCTTCCTCTGCAGATTGCATCGCGGAGAACCTCCTGCTCCTACGCCGTCGATGCCGGCACGGCAAAGGCCGCCATCTCCCCCTGATCTGGTGTCTCGCTTTCATCTGGATCTCAGATCTTGAGGTCAATCTTCTTTGCCCTTGCCTTCTTCCCAGTTTCTAGATACCATGTTCGGTCTCTGTGCACAGATCTTGGATCCAATCAGGACTGTAGTCTTGTGTATGGTCTATTTGCTCCCATTTTCTGATCCATTCTCGGTTGTGAAGGTTTGAGGTGATCCTGGTGTTGGAGTGAGGAGGAGGGGTGGAAGATGCTGACCAAGTTTGAGATGAAGAGAAACCAGGCGAAGGGGCTAAGCTCCCGCAACAAGCGGCCATGGATCTTGGCAAGCCTGCACATTGGGGTGATCCAACTGTAGGATTACCAGATGGGTACACTCATAGACCTTCAATGAGCATGAGGGCCCCATCCGCAGCATGCACTTCGTCAGATCCCAGTCCCTCTTTGTCTCTGGAGCTGTCTGCCCCACTCCTTTGCCTTTAACTTTTGTGTCTGCACTAAATTTTGCAAAATCTATATGAACTACTCGTAGATCTTGAAAACTTCTTATTGTTGTTCTGTCATTTCTTGTCATTTAGATGATTTTTTTTCACCATAACCTGTTGTGTTTATTTGGTTCCATCTATTTGTTTATTTTTCTCTTTGCTGTGCAAGTTCTGACTCTTCTTTTGTTGTTTAAGGTCATTAGATTTCTTACATGTACTCATCTTCATATGTAAGTCACATTTCAGAAGATATATTATATGCAAGATCTCATTTTTATCGACCGTAAAAATATTTGGTACTCATGCATGTCAGAACCAACAATAGGTTTTGTCATGCCTTTCTCATGATCATTACAGCATGTTGGGAATGACTTATGTCGTTGACAGGAACGACTAAGGATGATTGTTTCAATGTAGAAAGGAAGCACAATGAGAAGCGTAGACCTTGAATGTGTGCACAACATGGGCAGGGCAGGGCAGGATCAACTGACAAGTAGAGTACCACCGCCTGTTCCTAACATGGGTTTGTGTGGGCATTCACATCTTAGCATCATGCCCAGTCCTTAGTATTTCATCATATCTGATTATTGCTTTCTGACTTCATGTCCAGTACCCTAGCATGTCTAGAGTACAAATTTTATATAGTTCAACATGTTGTATGATTGTATATGTGAAGTATAGCCAAGACTGTTCTGCTAGATGTTAAAGAAACTCAGCTCCACGAACTCGAGATACGGCTAGAAACTTATACTTAGGTAGCTGGTGGTTGGCACAGTATTGGGTTTCAAAAAGAAGGCCATCTTAGTTGGCTACTCGGTCTACAAAGGCAGCCTTCACTACTGATGCATGGGCTACAAGGGAGAGGAGCAAGTGCTAGCATGTTATCTAGGTAACATGCATCTCCAAGAGAGGAAATTTTTTACCAAAATTTGCTTTTTGGAAGGGCTGGCAGGAGTTCCCCCTGTGTGATAGCAAAGGAGTTGGTTAAGTATTTGGGAATATGTTGCAGACTATTATTCATTCAGTGACTCCTCTGTTAGGATCATCTCTAGTAACTGTTAGTTGTACAAAATTAAAATCATAAACTGGTGTAAAGAGAATGGACTAAACAACAACCATAAAGGGTCAAATTCCTAATCGAACCCTCAATGGTATCGAGGTTCAATATCAGGGTGTACCTATGTAAGTGCAATTCTATATTCATTATATGTAGCCTTATGTGCCAATACAAGCATGGCTAATGTTCATTCTTCTTTGTTTTTTTAACAGAAGTAATAATGAGATGTCGAAATGTCTATAGCAATCATCCTTTACTCTTAGTTGCCTTATTGTTTGTTTTAGATTTTGCCGACAGAACCATTTTTACTTTGTGTTTTTGTTGACAGAACTCATATGTTGACTATAATTATGGAAGTTGTCAATTTTGTTTGTCATGATGCATTGTTGTTGTTAACTCAAGCAAGATTCGGCTTATTGTTGCATCACATGCTTATCACTTGACATCTATCACACATAAAAGTTAGTCAAAGCTCTTGTAGCTATGCATCACAAAAGGCTATTGCTTATTTTGCAGGCGATGACTACAAGATAAAAGTTTGGAATTATAGGACTCACCGGTGTCTTTTTCCTCTTCTTGGACACTTTGATTATATCTACTGTGGAGCAGGGTTTAATATATGGTGTAATTCAAGTGGAACGAGGTTTAGTATAGGGTGGTAGATATATCAAGTCTTGTTAGTGATGAGTAGCAGGTTATGTATAGGTTGCACATAAACATTTTAGTTTATGTGCAAGTGTTGTACACCAGTAATTTTGATTGCAACTTGAGATTTGTATTATGAATAGAGTATGTACAATTGTAGGCTTCAAATTTGAGTTTTATGTACACAATAAAACAGATGTTTATGATTTGACATGTATAGAAATAAAAAGTGGTACATCATTTTGTGTGTATAATCTTTGTTAGGTTGTGTATGAAAGTCTTATTTTCAAGTTCAGTTCTAGTTATTAGTTGCGAATAGGTTGTTATATGTGCATGAGAAAGAGGTTGTATATTGATGTGTATGGAAAATAGGTTAGTTGATAAATTTTATCTACATAAATAATGTTAGATTGTGTACGAAAATAGATTTCAAATTTTCAGTTTATATTTTTTTATACATATAGGTTGATATATATGTATGATAGAAACATATATTTTATTTTATCAAGTTTACATGGCATGCAAAATTTTACATATATTTAAAATTGGATAAAATGGATGCCAAAGATTTTGAAAAGATTGCAATATATTTTATAGCACATCAAGTAGAAGAAATATCATTTTACAATAATTGTAATATTCTATGGTACACCAAATAACTGCATAGTTATGATAGTGAATTAAAATTGATAGTAACCGTCATCCAAATAGCCTCTTGTATTACTTTTGATATTGCTATAATTTTACCCAAACACTTAAAATGTTGTATCGTATCAATTTTGATATTGATACTCAATATCATAAAAATATCAATATCAAAATTGATATTATATCAAATTTAATACTCTAACGAAACAAGGCATAATATAACACTAATACTTCTAGGAGAAGTATTAATTGATAAATTATAATTTACAACTTTTACAATTACATTTTTTTTTTCCATTATGTAGACTAACTATTCATCAAATGATCATCTTACTTTTAGTAATTATATATTTACCCTTAAACTCCAATTAACTCTTCTAATCTAAATCTATTTATGATGTACACTAAGTTTTCTATTACAATTGATCATATCTAATTAGTCTATAGGACTTAACCAACCAAGTTTAATCTTAGCGAATATCTTAACATACGTAATGGTACTAAGTTTTCTATCAATATTGATCATATCTAATTATTCTATAGGACTTAACTAACCAAGTTTAATCTTAGTAAATATCTTAATATATGTAATGGTACTAGTTTCAAATTAATTAATAACATAATTACGTCAATTACATATTAATAGTCGAATGTTACATATTCTCTCCCCGTTAAAATAATTTTATCCTCAAAATTGAAATATTCTTACCTGAATAGTTTTGGATACTTTGCCTGCATCTTTTCCTCCAATTCCCATGTATGTAGCATCTTTCATTGAATGATGACACCATAACATCTTGACCATGGGAATGTTCTTTGACCTTAATTCTTGAACCTTTCGATTTAAAATACGAATAGGCTCCTCCTCAAATGTCTAATCTGCTTTAATCTTCAATGCAGTGTGATCAATAATATGAGATAAGTCATACACATACTTCCTCAACATTGATATATGAAAAACATCATGAACTCCAGCAAACTCATATGGCAACGCTAACTGGTAAGCTACTCTACCCACCCAAGTCAAAATCTGAAATGGTCTGATATAACGTGGGTTCAGCTTCGCACGTTTATCGATCCGAATCATACCTCGAGTTGGAGAGACTTTTAAGAACTCATGATCACTCTGCAAACTCCAAATTTCTGCTCCGGTTATTAGCATATTACGTTTGTCGGTTCTGAGCTACAAATAACCGTTGCGTGATAGTCTTGATCTTCTCAATACAATCCTGAATTGCTTCTGGCCCCACCAATTTATCATCATTATTCTCATGCCAGCAATGGGGATCTACAAGGTTGACCATACAATGCCTCAAATGGAGCTATATCTATACTGGAATGGTAACTATTATTGTAGGCGAATTCTACCAAAGCCAAGTGCCGACCCCAACTGTCCTTCCAATTAAGACTGCATGCCCTACGCATATCCTCCAATGTTTGAATGGTCTGCTCTGACTGACCATCCGTTTAGTAATGAAATGCTGAACTAAATCTCAATTGGGTTCCCAAAGGTGATTACATACTCTTCCAAACTCATGATGTGAATATCAAATCCCTATCAGATACAAAGGTTTTGGGGATTCCATGGAGCTTTATAATCTTGTCAATGTATAACTGTGCCAAGCTGTCTACAAGCTGGGACTGTTTAATCGGTAGAAAATGAGTTGATTAGTAAGCTGATCAACCACTACCCAAATAGCATCATGATGCCTTCTAGTTTGCGGCATACTTATAACAAAGTCCATGGTCAAGTCCTCCCACTTCCATTGTGGGATCTCCAGAGGTTGCAAATAACCTATTGGCTTTTAATGCTCAGCCTTAACTTGCTGGCATGTTAGACATTTGGAGACAAATTCTGCTACATCCCTCTTCATGCCAACCCACCAAAAGCTTCTATTTAGATCTTGGTGCTTCTTGGTACTACCAGGGTGAATTGTACTTAGATTTGTGAGCCTCATCTAACACTTCATGCCTCAACCTAGTTGGAACTATCATTCTGCCCTTAAAAATCACTGTCCCATCAACTCTTTGAGTGACATTTGGCTTTCCAATCAAATCATGTATTTGCTGATCATTCCTCTGCGCTGCCATAATTCGATCCATAAGAACTGAATGGATCACCAACTGACCAACAAATAAGTCGGACCTACCTTGCATCATTTCAAACCTTGCCACCTCCGTCAGATTCTTCCACATCCTTCTCAACTATACTAACATCAAATTCTTCCTACTAAGGGCATCTGCCACAACATTTGCCTTGCCTGGATGATACTGAAGGGAGAACTCATAGTCTTTAAGGAACTCTAACCATTTTCTCTATCTTAGATTTGGCTTCTTCTGAGAGAAAAGGTACTTCAAACTCTAGTGATCTATACAGACTTCAAAGGATTTTCTATATAAGTAATGCCGTCAAATCTTCAAAGCATGGACTACTACTGCAAGTTTCAAATCATGTGTGGGGTAGTTCAACTCATGCTCTTATAACTGCTAGGAAGCATAGGTTATGACCTTCCTGTTAGTCTTAGGTGGCCTACAAGTCAATATGACTTTGTAATCTCATTCATTTATTAACAAAATGGCATTATATTCATTATGAGTAATTCGTATTGTTATCGTCTCATAATGAAGTCCGTGAATATGTCCGATATTAATCAGATTATGATGAGATCATACTAATGCGACTAATCACTAAAACACACATATTCTTAATAGTTCTTAGTCGGAGGATATTCGAGAAGGACATCGGATATCCAGTTAAATTAGTACAGATTACTCCCGCTCAAAAGATGAGGGTGACTGATCGCATAGTCACTTGTGTGGAGACACTAAGGTGAATCTATAAGTGCTCATTAGAGAATGAGTTCACTAAACTGATCCGATTGAATCGTTGGATGGTATTGTACCTCACTGTCAATCAGCTAGATTCTATTGTCGCAGTTGCGTGGATGGTCCTCGAACCTGAGACACCTTGTCGGTGGACTTCTGTGCTTTGACCTTGGTTTATGAATCTCTAACCATGGGATTCTAAACAGCCAAGAATCGGGTACAGTGGAATACTATCGAAGGAAATTGAGTGTCAATAAGGAATAATTCGCTCTCAGTACTTAGAGAGAGAATGCTCTAGGAAGGATGAGCGGAAGTCCTGATAAGTTGATAATTTTGATCATTTAAGGGCAATCGCACGCATCATACTCACAATTTTATCTAAAAAATAGCATGAAATGATAGATAATTTTGTAATGATCCCAATGGTTCTAATTTCGTAAAATTCTGAGTTAAAAACATCGTCATTTCATGTGAATAACGGAGTATAACGCATTTGCGATTTTTCGGCAAAACTGAGATGATAAATAATTTATTTGTGTATAAAAATAATATTATTCACGATAAAACTCTAATTTATATTTATTTTTGTGCAAACAGGACATGAAGAAGATCTGGCGTGGTTGGTTAAGTTCCTTAAGATTTGGGGAAGGTCTAGTGTTCGAATCTCGGCAAAAATATCTTCATTTTGGCAAAAAGATCAAAGTATAGGTAAAATAGATATTTATTACTCTAAAAAGAGTTGCCTTAATTCTTACCCAAGAAGAACAGCCGCCACCCCCTTTCCCTCCTTTCTCTATTTTGAAGATTTCTCTCCTTTTAAAAAACTACCTCTTCCTTCTTTTTGGCTCTCTCTCTCTCTCTGGCTTTTTCCTCTGCTTCTTCTTCATTTCTCCCCCACGCAGAATCTCTCTCTCTCTTTTTCTCCCATACGCATTCTCTACCTCTATCTCTCTCCACCTTTTCTCCTTCTCTCTCACGAGACCCATCTCTCATTTTCTCCCATTGCACTCTCTCCCCATCTCTACCTTTTTACTGTTCTCTCTATCTATCTCCTCTTTCTTCTCTGCTCTCATGCCCCTGTCAACGTACGAGGAGGAGGCTGAGGGTACATGTCTGCACCAAAGTGCACTCAGTCAGCGTGCATCGTCGCAGGCCCACTGTGCCACTGGCAGACTACAGGCTCAAGCTTACTTCACGTGCCTCTGCTATGGCCGAGCGCTATTTTTAGAGTTTAAAAGTTCTGATTTCAATTCTATTGTTTATAATGTTGTTTTTTTTCAATTGATCTAATTATCAGTTAATTGAGCACGAATAGTTTAGGTATCTTTATTTTCTAGTATTAAAGATTCACATGTTAGCCTCAATTTGATTGTTTACACGAATGCAATGAATAGTAAAGTACTATTCATCCCCAACTTTCAAAATTTTATTCGTCCAATGTAAAATTCTTTTGTTCAAATCAATCGATATTTAGTACTTGTTTTGATTTAAATTTTATTTAAAAAATGTTAAAAAAATAAAATAAAATGAAAAAATCTTTTGATGAATAGTGACAAGGGGGTATGTGGCTGAGTTTGATTGGGATGCATACGTTGCAGGGCCCTTCATTTCCCTTGCACCTTTTAGTTTTGACATTTGCATTAGTACCCTTATTTAATTAGTTAAAATTAGTTGATTCCACAAGTTTTTTTTACATCTTTATTTTAATTAAAAATATAAAATTTTCAAAATCCAAAGTTTTCGAAGTTTAAATTTAATTCCCTGTGGATTCGACTCGGACTCACCATTATTAATTTTCTAAATCTAATTTAAATGAGCCGAATAAATTTAGATTGAACGTTTTTACAAGTGTTTAAAGACACACAATTTGAAACGATCAATTTTTGGCGCCGTTGCCTGGGATTTAAATTTTTAATTTTGATTATTTTGGATTTAGTGTAATTATTCTTTAGCTAACCTCATTTTTCTTATTTTTGTAGGTATATTGAAAAAAGAAAAAAAAGAAAAGCGAAATCATTGGTAAGTGTGTTCCAACATTCCCTTTTTTCATTTTCATTATTTTAGTTAGTTTATTTTTTGTAGTTTCCAATTTAGAAAGGTTTTCATTAACTAAAAGAAGAAAATTTAAATTCAAATTAAAAAAAATTGTCATTACAAGATTAGAAACTATCAATGTTAGGTATTCATCATTTTAAGAAAGTATGATTTAGTTTCCTTTTATAGTCATTTCCATTTTTTGTTGAAGATTGCGGGGGAAAGGTACGTATTTCATTTATAGCATGCCATTCATAATTGCATCAAAACCCCTTGCTTGATTTGACTGTTGCATTGCATTCAAATAGACTTTAAGGGCAACAACTTTAACCACATAAGGAAGGGATTTGATCACCCTTCCTTAGCCCACAAATCACCTTCCTTGCATTGGTATTGCCTAATCCAATTAAAAGTAAGTCGAAAGAGAATTTAGGGTTTACACTGTGAGCGGTTTAAATTTTGGGTTGTCTCCACTTTTGGCAACGATGTCTAGGCTAGAGGTTAAACAACAACTGCCTAAGCGGGAAAGTGGTTTCTTAATTAGGTCCCTACGAAAGTAGGAGGAGCCTCCCACTACCCCACCTCTTACGTGGCCGTTGACTGATTGTGATTGTGACTTGAAGTGGATCCTATTCACTTTGTGAGAAAATTCACATAGAAGTCTAAGTTAACGTTTGATCATTAGGATAATTTGATTGCCAAAATTGTTTGCATTTATAAAAAAAAAAAAAGAGAAAAAGAAAACAGAATTAAAATTCAAATCCTTCTTCTCTCTCTTCGTCCTAGTGCATGCAAGGTAGGAGATCTCAAAACCCTAAACTTCTAGGACCATTTGCTGAAATTGAGAGAATTATGCATCAAGGAAATCCGCCACACGATCAAATGGCCGATAATCATGATCCACCGAAGCAAATGAAGGACTATTTCATCCTAAATCAATATCAGCCTTCATCTTGTATTCACCTTCCTCAGAATCCGGCCAATCAATATGAATTAAATCAAGCACCATTCAGATGCTCCTATCCTTTTATGAGAATACGAATGAAGATCCTTATAAGTATCTGGATGAATTTTTAGAAATCTGTTCCACGGTGAAGATCCATAATTTCACCGATGATGCCCTTAAATTAACCTTATTCCCATTTTCATTGAAGGATAAGGCCAAACATTGGCTAGGGACTATAGGTAGGCCCATTAGGACATAGGAAGAAATGCAAAAAGAATTTCTAAAGAAGTTCTATCCCATAAGGCGGACTAATACCATGAGAAGGGCTATCACAGGTTTTGCCCAAACTCCCGGGGAATTGATTCATGAATCTTGGGAAAGATTAAAAGAATTGCTTAGAAAATGCCCTCATTATGGGCTATCGAAGTGGCAAATTGTCCAAGCATTCTATGAAGGATTGTCTGAACAGTTCAGACAAATGGTGGATACCTTATGTGGAGGGGCATTTATGATGAAAAATGAAGATGAAGCTTATGATCTATTTGAGATGTTAAGTGAAAATTCCATCAACCATGTCTCATTATCATCTTATGAGAGGTCTGTTGGACCATCTAAATGGGCCGGAATGTATGAACTTAAGGCTCGTGGAGAGCCCGAATCCAGAATGGACATCAATCTGATCAATCAGAAATTATATAAGGTAGACATCTTGGCCCAAAAGTTAGACCAACTCTTAGCCTTAAACAAGCAAGAACCTACCTACCCAACACCATCTAGACCATATGAAGACCCATCTTCTATCTCTCATGACATTTGTGCTTTGTGTGCAAGTTCGGCCCATCAAGTGAATGAATGCCCAACTGCGGCACAATTATCTCCATTCATTCAAGAACAAGTTCAAGCTGCTCAGGGATTCTCTAGGCCCAATAATGATTCATTCTCTAATACTTACAATCCGGGCTGGAGAAATCACCCTAATTTTGCATGGAAGAACCAGCAGGCTCCTTTGCAAATGTCTAATCCTCCCATGCATCAAGCCCAAAAGCCACAAAACTCATTTCAACATCAGTCCAATTTCTATGGTAATGTACAAGCTAGGGGATCCCAGGCCCAATTCTCTCAACCGGCCCAATACCAATCATTCCAATCAGGTCAACTAGCCCATTATCAATCGATCCAATCAGGGCAACCAACCTAATACCATCTTCCACCCACTTACCAACAACCTCCTCAGCCCAACTTTGATGACAAATTCACTCAACTCCAACAGCTTATCTTGACCCAGCAACAGTCTATTTCTAAGCTGGAGAGCCAAATGGGGCAATTAGCTGAGGCTACTATGAGAAGAGAAATGGGCCAACTTCCTAGTCAACTCATTGCCAATCCAAGGAATCAGCCTCCGGGTTTTTCACTACAATTGGGCCTTTTACCTCAACTTGGCCCATCACCACAACCTAAAGGACCACAATTTGAAAATGCTAAGGCCATTTCAGCCCTTAGGGGTGGGAAAAGTTTAGAGAACCCACAGATAGATGGGGAGTTGATCGAAGATCCCACTAATGGGCCTCATGAAGTTGAAAGTGAGAGTGAGGCTGAATCTAACATGGAGAAGTTGGCGGAGGATCCAAAAGGAAAAGGAAAGATTGATGAAGGCCCAAGTTCATATCAACCAAGGGTGCCATTTCCAAATGCCTTGTTAGCTAAGCCCAATGCCAGAAGGAAACTGGCCCAGAATGAGGAGTTGCTGGAATTATTCAAACAAGTTCAGATTAATATTCCACTTCTCGATGCCATCAAGTATGTGCCAGCTTATGCCAAGTTCCTCAAGGAATTATGCACACCACGAAGAAAATCTAGAATGGCACCCGAAAAGGTTAGGCTATCGGAGGATGTGAGTGCTATTGTAATGAATCATCTTCCCAAAAAGTAAAAGGATCCCGGGGCACCTTTGATCTCATGTGACTTATGTTGGGATTTCTCGGGTTTCTCTGGATCGCTCACGCAGCGGAAAATAAAATATAAAACAGCGATCTGTTCTCATTTCGAAAAACTAAAACAACGATTATCGGATAATCGATTCTCACCGTGTGCGGATTCGAATCCGCAACCGTTCGGTTCCGTCGGTGCGACACCGCAAGCTGCGCAAGTGCCCGGCCTCTAGCGAAGTCCACGCGATCCTCCCCGCGACAGATATCCTCGCGTTCCTCGTTCTTCGCAGCCCACGAAACCTCTGCCGGTCACCGCAACGATCACCGCAACGCGCGGACGATTTCCCGTCGAACGGGATTCGGAGAAGCGGCGGAGCAGATCTGGATCTGTCTGGACACCAGAGAGAGAGAAACTGAGGAGGGGCGGCTAGGGTTAGCAGTAGCTTGGCCTGCTCAGCCCATTCGCTATGTTTTATGAGAATCATGTGCGTGTGACCCTCTAGGCCCAAGTACCAGTCCAGTTAATAGCCCAACAAGCCCAGTGACTCCTCACTGGCTTTATTAATCAATTAATAACCCTTTATTAATTAATTAATCAATCGAATTGATGTTGCACATCGAATTCGACCGGGCCTCCGATCACGTTGGGTGCCAAGCAACACTGCGTGAACCCGGAAGGTATTGGGGTTAAGTAACCTACTCTTGGAACCTTTTCACCGACAGTTACCGCGTGGATATAATCCTTCATTCGTACAATGCTCTCGAGTCAACTCAGGGCATGACGAGCTGTCAAACCCTAACCGATCGACTCACTTGGATTGGATGCCGTTGATGAATATCGGAAAACTCCTTTCTCGATATTCTCGTCCGCCCTGGCCAGGGAGTTCCGCGCATCCTTCCTAGAGCATTCTCTCTCTAAGTACCGAGAGCGAATGATTCCTTATTGATACACAATTCCCTTCGACGGTATTCCGCTGTACCCAATCCTTGGCGTATTAGAATCCCGTGGTTAGAGATTCGTAAACCAAGGTCAAAGCACATAAGTCTACCGCTAAAGTGTCCTTGGTATCTCAGGTCCGAGGACCATCCATGCAACTGCGACAATAGAATCAAGCTGGTTGACAGTGAGGTACAATACCATCCAGTGATTCAGTCGGATCAGTTCAGTGAACTCATTCTCCAATGAGCACCTACAAATTCGCCTTAGTGTCTCCACACAAGTGACTTATGAGATCAGTCACCCTCATCATATGAGCAGGAGTAATATGTACTAGTCTAACCGGATATCCGATGTCCTTCTCGGATATCCTCCGACTAAGAACAATTAAGAATATGTGTGTTTAAGTGATCAGTCTCATTAGTATGAGCTCATCATAATCTGATCACTATAGCACATATTCACGGACTTCATTATGAAACGATAATAAATGCGATTTACACATAATGAATATTATGTCATTTTATTAATAAATGAACGAGATTTACATAGTTAGATTGGCTTGTAGGCCACCTAAAACTAACAATCTCCCACTTGGACTAAAGCCAATCACCTTTATACAATAAGCCTATAGACTCTAGGTGACGCTCAAACACAATTTGAGCCAACGGCTTCGTCAGTGGATCTGCTACATTGTCGACGGATGGAACTCTTTCCACTACTACATCTCCTCTGGATATGATCTCTCTGATAAGATGAAAGCGCCTCAGAATATGCTTTGAATTTCTGATGAGACCGCGGCTCTTTCGCTTGCGCAATGGCTCCATTGTTGTCGCACAACAGTGGAACAGGCTCAGAGATGCTGGGAACTACGCCGAGGTCGGTGATGAATTTCTTCAACCACACTGCTTCCTTGGCGGCTTCAGCTGCAGCGATGTACTTAGCTTCAGTCGTCGAATCTGCAGTAGTTACTTGCTTGGAACTCTTCCAGCACATTGCGCCTCCATTCAAAGTAAACATGAATCCAGATGTAGACTTGCTATCATCTGGATCTGACTGGAAATTCGAGTCAGTAAAGCCTCGTAGTTTCAAGTCATCTCCTCCATAGACAAGAAACATATCCTTAGTTCTTCTCAAGTACTTAAAGATACATTTCACTGCCTTCCAATGCTCTTCGCCTAGATCAGCCTGAAATATGCTCGTAACACTTAGAGCAAATGCAACATCAGGCCGTGTACATAGCATGGCATACATGATAGATCCTATGGCAGAGGCATAGGGTATTCTATCCATGAATGCCCTCTCATCAGGAGTCTTAGGAGACTGCTCCTTTGAGAGACTAATTCCATGTCTCATCAGTATGAGACCTCTCTTGGAATTTTTCATGCCAAACCTTTTGACTATGGTATATATGTACAAGGATTGGGTCATTCCAAGCATCCTCTTTGATCTATCTCTATAGATCCGTATTCCCAATACATAGGATGCTTCTCCCAAATCCTTCATGGAGAAATTTTTCGACAGCCAGCTCTTTACTGATGACATCATAGCTACATCATTCCCAATGAGTAGTATGTCATCTACGTAAAGAACTAGAAAAGTGACTGAACTCCCATTGGTCTTCTTGTACATACAAGGCTCATCTTCATTCTTAATGAAGTCATAAGACTTGACAGCCTCGTCAAATCTTATGTTCCAACTCCGGGAAGCCTGCTTCAGTCCATAAATGGACCTCTGAAGCTTGCACACTTTATCTGGAGATTCTTTGGATGTGAAACCTTCTGGTTGTATCATATACACCTCTTTCTCAAGGTTACCATTGAGGAAGGCAGTCTTCACATCCATCTGCCAGATCTCGTAATCGTAGTGTGCAGTTATGGCGAATAGAACTCTGATCGACTTTATCATGGCAACTGGTGAGAAAGTCTTGTCATAGTCAATTCCTTGCCTTTGACGATATCTCTTTGCCACCAACCTTGCCTTATAAGTGTCGATCCGTCCATCAACACCGATCTTTCTCTTAAAGATCTACTTGCAACCGATGGGTACAATACCCTCGGGCAAGTCCTCCAAGTTCCAAACTTGGTTGGTGTACATGGACTGGATTTCTGAGTTCATGGCTTCTCGCCATTTCCCGGCTTCTGGGCCTTCTATGGCCTCCTGGTAGGTTTTAGGATCATCATCCTCATTATATTGTACCTTAGACTCACCTTCAGCAATATGTCCCACATATCGTTCGGGTAGTCTAGGTACTCTACTAGATCTACGAGGCTTATCTGTGTGTACCTGAACAGATTCAGGAACTGATATCTCATCTGATGATAATGTAGCTATTTGGGGATCTGGAACCTCTTCCAGTACTATTTTACTCCCACTGTTCTCCTGGAGAAGGTATTCCTCTTCCAGGAAGACAGCTTTCCTGGCGACGAACACTTTTTGTTCACCAGGATAGAAAAAATAGTATCCAAAGGTTTCCTTTGGATATCCCACAAAACTGCATTTATCAGTTCGTGATTCCAGCTTGTCAGGATCATGCCTCTTTACATGAGCAGGACAACCCCAGACTTTAACATGTTTAAATTCTGGTTTCCTGCCTTTCCATATCTCATATGGAGTAGAGGCCATAGACTTGCTGGGTACTCTGTTCAGTAGGTATGCTGCTGACTCTAAAGCATACCTCCAGAGGGACACTGGTAATCCCGAAAATCTCATCATGTATCACACCATGTCCAACAAGGTGCGATTCCTTCTTTCCGATACACCATTCATCTGTGGTGTATATGGAGGGGTCAGCTGAGAAAGGATACCATTATCCTTTAAGAATTGTGTGAAATTACTACTCAAGTATTCTCCTCCTCGATCTGATCGAAGAGCTTTAATACTCTTTCCTAACTGCTTCTCTACCTCATTCTTGAACTACTTGAACTTCTCAAATGCTTCCAACTTGTACTTCATTAAGTACATATAGCCAAATCTTGAGAAGTCATCGGTGAACGTGATGAAGTAAGAAAAGCCACCTTTGGCTTGGGTGAACATTGGACCACATACATATGAATGTATTAGTTCCAAAATGTCCTTGGCACGTTCTCCATGTCCAGTAAATGGAGATTTTGCTATCTTTCCCATAAGGCAGGATTCACATGTTGCAAATGATTCGCAATCGAATGTAGTTAAGTAACCATGCTTGTGCAACTCTTGCAACCTGCTTTCGCCAATGTGCCCAAGTCTACAATGCCACATGTAGGCCTGGTTCACACAATTCTTGCTCTTCTTAAGAGCATTATCAATTTGAAGATTGTAATAAGAAACATCTAAGAGATATAGACCGTTGACTAAAGATGCCGAAGCTATTGATTTATTACCATAATAAATCGAACAACTTCTATTCTCAATAGTCAACCTATATCCTATCTTGTCCAAACAAGATATTGATATGATGTTCTTTATTATGTTAGGAACATAATAACAATCTTCTAATAGTAAGGCGTCTCCCGATGGAAGCCTGAGGTTTGCTGTCCCAACAGCAATCGCCGCAACTTTTGCGTCGTTTCCTAGCCTCAATTCCACCTCGTCTTGTCTCAGCTTGCGCTTACTTGTCAGCATCTGTGCATCATGACAAATATGAGAAGCACATCCGGTATCCAATACCCAAGATGTGGAATCTCTAACTGACAAGTTGATATCTATCATATAGATATCTGAAGCTTCAAATAGCTTCACTCGTCCATGAGCTTTATCAGGAAGGAACTCCTTGCAGTTCCTCTTCTAGTGACCATACTTGTAAGGACTGAGGTTTCGGGTTAAGTTTTCGGGTCGGTTTTGGACCGGATCCCCTGAGTCGGACCTCGAGGGGTCTAGAGAGTTTCTTCTGAATGACGTCTACACTACACGACGCCTTTTAAACGGCGTCTTGATAGGTGGATGCCATTTAGGCGTTTTGCTGTTGTGCCACGTGGACGCCACGTGGGCGGGTTTCAGGCCGCGAGAGTACGGCCCCTGTCTCGTCGTCTGAACGGCGTCCATGATGGACGACGCGATTCAGACTGCCACCCTGCGATGTCAGTGTACGGTGTCTGACATGTCAGCTGAACGGCGTCCGTGGTGGTCGACGCGTTTCAGACAGCTGTCAGTACGGCCCGTCCTGTCATCTGATAGGCGTCCTTCTCGCTCGACGTGTTTTAGGCAGTTCTTGATTGACCCCGCGAGCCCTCCTTTCTTTCCCTCATTTCTCACCTCTCGCTCTCTCTCCTCTCCCTCTCCGCCTCCTCCGACCCCTCTCTTTCCCTTTCCCTTCCTCTTCTTCCTCTTCCACCACTCCAACGCCTCCCTACCTCTCACCTCTGCCACCACCACTTCCTTCGCGGCGTTCCATTCTCCGGACGGCGGCCGACGTCCCGGCGGAGTGGCGACGTTCTCGGGGGTACCGGCGGCGGTCTGCGGCGCGGCGGTTGGGCGACACGGAGCCAGGAGGAGTTCAAGTATCCGGTAGGGGGACGAACCTTGTATGTGTTGCTCGTGCTTTCCTAGGCGTGTTTTGATGTGTTTTGGGCTAGATTGAGCATGTTTAGGGGGGTGTTCTTGTGGGTATGGCCGTGTTCCTGTATGTGGTTTTGTAGTAGGTTTGTGGGGGGTGAACTTCTCTTTCTCCCCCTTCTGTTTTGGAGGCTTTTCGGGGCAATTGGGGTTAAGGGAGAAACTCTCGGTTCGAACCAGGGAACCAGGTTTCTGGCGCTAAAAGGCGTCGTGCCTGGTCGACGCCTTTCAAAAGGACGTCAAGGCAGTACGACGCGTTTTAGGGCAGAAACCTCCCCGTTCGAGGTTTCACGAGTTAGGGGTTCTGGCGCTAAATGACGTTATGGATGGACGACGCCTTTCAAAAGGACGTCGGGCCATCATGACGCCATTTAGGCAGGAAATCACCCCGACTGAGGGTCCGTCAATTCGGGATTCTGGAACTAAAAGACGTCATGGGTGGACGATGCGATTTGAATGGCGTCGGGTAACCATGACACCTTTTAAGGAAGAAATCCCCTGGGTAATGTTTTCCTGAAATTCTGGATTTATCAGCTGAATGGCGTCGGAGGATGTCGACGCCTTTCAAAAGGCGACTTCTGGTGTCGACGCCTTTTTGGCCAGATTCCCGTGGCCTCTGTTTTATGAACCAGTTTAGGGAACTTGAATGGCGTTGGCCTTGGGCGACGCGATTCAAGGCAGAACAACACTAATTCATGCCAGTAAAATGTACATACTGCTAGATAGTTGGTTAGTGCATGCTCTAGTATACTTGGTTTCGTTATGATCGGATGGCACTGCGTTGTGTGTAGTGCGATCGCGGGACCGGATCGTACTGTGCCGGGTTTTGGTGTTTTGAGTTACTGTGGACCTGGAGTGACATTGTAGCGCTTTATCACCCTGTGCTGGTGGGGGCGTGAGCACAGCGCCGGTGGGGGCGTGGGCGGGGTGACGCCTAGTGAGAGAGGGTCACCTGGTGAACCCCGGGGTCAGCTAGTACCGGTGTCGGAGTGGTACATTCGGAGAGTCACTCATGCTGAGGGAAGGAGTAACCACCTGAGCCAGTTGGGCCGGAGTAGCCAGCGTGCTATCCGAGGGGTTACTGTTTGGTCTCAGCGGGTCGGTGTTTCCCACTTTCGGTTGCGTGAACGGTGTTTCCTACTTACGGCTGTGTGGTTGGTGTGTTTCCCACTCCCGGAGGAGTGGTTGGCGTGTTTTGCCGAGACGTGAGTTGTAGGCTTCTTAATAGAATGATTTTAGAAATATGCATGTTACATTTCGAATGCATATGGTTCATATTGAGATTTTAGGAGTAGCGTGATACAGCTTTACTTGTCTTATTACCTGTACCTTGGTTACTGCACTTGTGGGTGTGTGTGTGGGAGGCAGGGGATCAGATAATCCCTACTGAGCCCAATTCTGGTGTGGCTCACTCCCTGCGTTTTCAGGTGTGGTCCTTGTGGCGTGTGACGGCGCGTGGCGTTCTCCTTGGTGTGCGGACCAGCAGCTATCTTAGTTTTCGGGGTATGCCCCGACGTTGTTGTTCCTTATTTCTGCCTGTACTTAATTAATTTGTTGGACATGTAATTATTGTTGGACTGTATACGGACATTATTACTTTACTTCCTGCGCACTGTACCCCTTGTAGTCCGTGTGAATGTTATATTTAATCTTGTTTAACGCTTACTCCTCCAGATGTATGTATAAGATCCGGGTATGAACCTATAGTTAATGGGCCGACATCCATTTAGTGACCGGGTCTCCGGTCATAGGATGGCGGGTCGTTACAGTTGGTATCAGAGCTCAGTTTGGTCGAGTATGTGGTAAACTGGGTTAGATATCGTAGTCCAACAATAAGTACGAGTCTGTACAGGCGATGGCTGCTGGTGTAGAGTGATAGGTTTTGACGTGTTTGTGTTGATTTTTGCATTCGTGAGGTAGTGATGGCGCCGAGGAAGAGAGTTTCGTTGGCTCGTGGTACGAGATCGGACGACGGGAGTTCGGGGGCAGAAGGGCATAATGTGGATCGTTTCGTGGAGGCTATGATTGGAGCTATGGGTAGATACCAGCAGGGAGATGGTAGTGAGGGATCCAATTCCCGTGGTGACCAGTTCACGGTATTAGAGCTGTTTTTGAGGTTGGAGACCCCTTCTTTCACAGGTCGACCAGTCCCAGACCAGGCAGCTCGTTGGATTAAGGAAGTGGAGAAGGCGTTTGACGTTCTTGAATGTGCTGAGAATGATAAGACCTTGTTGGCAACCTATTTTTTAAAGGATAATGCATACGACTGGTGGGTTACCATCAAGACAAGGATGTTTGCAAATAGATCTTTGAGAGAGATCCCTTGGGAGGCATTTGTGAGAGAATTTAGTGGACAGTACTTTCCGAGGCACGTCCAGGAGGCCAAGGAAAGAGAGTTTATGGAATTGGTGCAAAATGACATGTCAGTTCTAGATTATCATGCAAAGTTTGTGGCTCTTGGAGGATTCATTCCACACTTGTCTGGGCAGGAGAGATATAGAACCGAGAGATTTGTAGATGGACTCCGATATGATCTAAGGACGATGGTGGCACCTCAGTGTTGTAGAGATCTGGCGTCAGCGGTTCGATGTGCGGCAGCGGTGGAGACTCAATTTCAGCAAATGGCAAAAGAGTTGGAGCGATCGGTACGAGAGAAGCAGCAAGGCAAGAGCAAATCAACGGTCCTTTCGTCAGGCGGTTCGAGTTCCTTTGAGTTCGGGTCCCAAGGAACGTCACGTGATGAAGATGAGGACGGTTCGGCCCAACAGATGCAGACTGAGGCTAGCAGGCAGCAGGGAAAGAGACATGACGCGGCAGATTATTGTCCCCGTTGTGGTAGGTATCACGGCAATCGGGTGTGTCCATTGATCGCGGGTAGCTGTTTTGGCTGTGGCAGGAGGGGACACCTCGCGAGGAACTGTCCCCAGAAGAATAAGGCAAGTCAGGGGCCGAGTGGTCAGTAGGAGCCCGGTACCTTATGTAGTGTTGTGTGCCCTTCTTGTGGAGATCCGAGGTGCGGGGATAGATGAACACTCTTATTTTGTCTTATGAGGTAGTGGTTGTGAACTCTTGTGGCACTCTTTATGTATTTTGGGTCGTGGTGGTGATTTGGTATTGTAATGTGTACCTTGTAAGGTTATTGTATAATGATGTTGGTCTATCAATCTTGGTGAAATCATGGCACATAATTAGTTTAATATTGATTTGATTGATGGATTGTGTGTGGGGAGCCCCGTGTAAGAGTGTGATCGTTGAGAGCATTAGCAGGATTTTACCGATGGTTGGTCCAGGAGTTTTCTTCGATAGCAACCCCCCTTGTTGAGGTTGACTCGTAGGGGAGTTCGTCTCACGTGGATTGAGGAGTGTGGGCGGAGTTTCATTAAGTTGAAGACTCGCCTCACTTGGGCTCCAGTGTTGGTACTTTTATTAGGTTCCCGTGAATTTGTGGGGTATTCAGTTACATCACATCGAGGTTTGGGTGCGTTTCTGATGCAACTTGGTAAGATTGTGGCCTATAGGCAGTTGAAGAAGCTTGAGGAGAACTATCCATCTATGACTCAGAGTTGGCAGCTGTGGTGTTTGTACTATAGATCTAGAGGCTTTGTTTGTATGGGGGTTATTTGAGCAGACTGTGGAATCTCCCTTTTGGATTCCACGTGAGGCTGATGGAGCCAGGTTGGCCAGCAGTAGTACAGTCAGGTTAGAGGTAGACTTTGTGATTTGACCGTGAAGGACGTGCGCGGGTGTCCCTTTTGAAGGCACACTGTTCTAGATAAATGATGCTTCCCAGATCAAGTAAGACGTATCATTGTTAAAGTGGTCTAGTAGGAAGGAGGACAGAGTTGATTTTGTAATTGAATGCTTAATTGTCGGCAGGTTAGGGTGGAATATCAGAGTGGCGCAGCGGTAGCGTGGTGGCAGTCCTTGTCGATCCCGGTGTGGAGACGGGAGCTTGCGACTTGAGGCATGTATTAGGATTGTTTTATTCCCTGGTGGAGGGAGCGTGATCTGGATTACCATTGAGCAACTGACTACGTCAGCACACTTCCTGGCTCTTAGGAAGGACTGGTCAGTCGGTAAGTTGACTGAGTTGTTTGTGAGTCGGATCATCTCTTTCTGCTTGATGTGCCCTTGTCCATCATGTCGGATCGGGCTTGAGATTTACTTCTTAATTGTGGGGAGAGTCTTTGGAAGACTTTGAGTACGCGGTTAGCCTTCAGCCCAGCCTATCATCTCGAGGCTGATGGGCGGTCAGAGGGGGGCCATTCGGATTTGAGAGGTTTTGCTCGTGACATGTTGCCTAGACTGAGGAGGTTCTTGGGAGCAGCGTTTGTTTTCAGTGGGGTCTTGTGTACCATGGCAGTTACCACTCTAGCATTGGCATGGCGCCTTATGAGGTACTGTTTAGACGGCTGTGTCGATTCTTTGCGATCTAGTCTGAGATTGGCAAGAGACAGTTAGTAGAGTCAGGGTTGGTTCAGCGGTGTGCTTAGGTTTCCAGAGTTGTGCTAACATCGGTGAGAGACCGATTGAGTTTGAAATTGGGGACTTCGTGTTTTTCCAAGTCTCGCCCTCCATGGGTGTAAGGAGATTTGAGGAGCAAGGTAAGCTGGGTCCGCGCCGTGCTGGGCCTCTTCCCGTTTTTGCTTGAATTGGGGAAGATCGCTAGCCCGCCTTGCCGTTCAATCTTGCGGGAGTATACGATGCGTTTCGTGTTTCATCTCAGAGGAATGTTCTGGATCCGCCCCAGGTGTTGGAATCTTCAGGACGTGAAGTCACTGAGGACTTGTCCTTCCAGTGTGTCTAAATGCGTTTTGAGAATCACTAGTGACAGGTCCTCCGAAACAAGTTGTATCCTTGGGTTGAGTGTGTTGACAGTGTCGCTCCGGGAGCGAGGTGACCTGGGGGCGCGTGATTGAGATGCTGGGAAGCAGTTTCTTACCTTTTCTGGTAAGTTCCCATGCGAGTAGGCAGTAGAGGAATTTAGCCCTCGTTACTTATAGCAGGCTAGTTATGTGGAGCCCTGTGTGTGTGATTGGTGAGAATGATTGTTGTGATCTGTGTTGCCGGCATATGTTGGTTAGCCGTGATTATTGTGTGAGCAGTTGCAATTTCGAGGACGAAATTCTTTTAAGGGGGGGAGAATGTAAGGACTGAGGTTTCGGGTTAAGTTTTCGGGTCGGTTTTGGACCGGATCCCCTGAGTCGGACCTCGAGGGGTCTAGAGAGTTTCTTCTGAATGACGTCTACACTACACGACGCCTTTTAAACGGCGTCTTGATAGGTGGACGCCATTTAGGCGTTTTGCTGTTGTGCCACGTGGACGCCACGTGGGCGGGTTTCGGGCCGCGAGAGTACGGCCCCTGTCTCGTCGTCTGAACGGCGTCCATGATGGACGACGCGATTCAGACTGCCACCCTGCGATGTCAGTGTACGGTGTCTGACATGTCAGCTGAACGGCGTCCGTGGTGGTCGACGCGTTTCAGACAGCTGTCAATACGGCCCGTCCTGTCATCTGATAGGCGTCCTTCTCGCTCGACGCGTTTTAGGCAGTTCTTGATTGACCCCGCGAGCCCTCCTTTATTTCCCTCATTTCTCACCTCTCGCTCTCTCTCCTCTCCCTCTCTGCCTCCTCCGACCACTCTCTTTCCCTTTCCCTTCCTCTTCTTCCTCTTCCACCACTCCAACGCCTCCCTACCTCTCACCTCTGCCACCACCACTTCCTTCGTGGCGTTCCATTCTCCGGACAGCGGCCGACGTCCCGGCGGAGTGGCGACGTTCTCGGGGGTACCGGCGGCGGTCTGCGGCGCGGCGGTTGGGCGACACGGAGCCAGGAGGAGTTCAAGTATCCGGTAGGGGGACGAACCTTGTATGTGTTGCTCGTGCTTTCCTAGGCGTGTTTTGATGTGTTTTGGGCTAGATTGAGCATGTTTAGGGGGGTGTTCTTGTGGGTATGGCCGTGTTCCTGTATGTGGTTTTGTAGTAGGTTTGTGGGGGGTGAACTTCTCTTTCTCCCCCTTCTGTTTTGGAGGCTTTTCGGGGCAATTGGGGTTAAGGGAGAAACCCTCGGTTCGAACCAGGGAACCAGGTTTCTGGCGCTAAAAGGCGTCGTGCCTGGTCGACGCCTTTCAAAAGGACGTCAAGGCAGTACGACGCGTTTTAGGGCAGAAACCTCCCCGTTCGAGGTTTCACGAGTTAGGGGTTCTGGCGCTAAATGACGTTATGGATGGACGACGCCTTTCAAAAGGACGTCGGGCCATCATGACGCCATTTAGGCAGGAAATCACCCCGACTGAGGGTCCGTCAACTCGGGATTCTGTAACTAAAAGACGTCATGGGTGGACGACGCGATTTGAATGGCGTCGGGTAACCATGACGCCTTTTAAGGAAGAAATCCCCTGGGTTATGTTTTCCTGAAATTCTGGATTTATCGGCTGAATGGCATCGAAGGATGTCGACGCCTTTCAAAAGGCGACTTCTGGTGTCGACGCCTTTTAGGCCAGATTCCCGTGGCCTCTGTTTTATGAACCAGTTTAGGGAACTTGAATGGCGTCGGCCTTGGGCGACGCGATTCAAGGCAGAACAACACTAATTCATGCCAGTAAAATGTACATACTGCTAGATAGTTGGTTAGTGCATGCTCTAGTATACTTGGTTTCGTTATGATCGGATGGCACTGCGTTGTGTGTAGTGCGATCGCGGGCTTTTCACGTGACCGGATCGTACTGTGCCGAGTTTTGGTGTTTTGAGTTACTGTGGACCTGGAGTGACATTGTAGCGCTTTATCACCCTGTGCTGGTGGGGGCGTGAGCACAGCGCCGGTGGGGGCGTGGGCGGGGTGACGCCTAGTGAGAGAGGGTCACCTGGTGAACCCCGAGGTCAGCTAGTACCGGTGTCGGAGTGGTACATTCGGAGAGTCACTCATGCTGAGGGAAGGAGTAACCACCTGAGCCAGTTGGGCCGGAGTAGCCAGCGTGCTATCCGAGGGGTTACTGTTTGGTCTCAGCGGGTCGGTGTTTCCCACTTTCGGTTGCGTGAACGGTGTTTCCTACTTACGGCTGTGTAGTTGGTGTGTTTCCCACTCCCGGAGGAGTGGTTGGCATGTTTTGCCGAGACGTGAGTTGTAGGCTTCTTAATAGAATGATTTTAGAAATATGCATGTTACATTTCGAATGCATATGGTTCATATTGAGATTTTAGGAGTAGCGTGATACAGCTTTACTTGTCTTATTACCTGTACCTTGGTTATTGCACTTGTGGGTGTGTGTGTGGGAGGCAGGGGATCGGATGATCCCTACTGAGCCCAATTCTGGTGTGGCTCACTCCCTGCGTTTTCAGGTGTGGTCCTTGTGGCGTGTAACGGCGCGTGGCGTTCTCCTTGGTGTGCGGACCAGCAGCTATCTTAGTTTCCGGGGTATGCCCCGACGTTGTTGTACCTTATTTCTGCCTGTACTTAATTAATTTGTTGGACATGTAATTATTGTTGGACTGTATACGGACATTATTACTTTACTTCCTGCGCACTGTACCCCTTGTAGTCCGTGTGAATGTTATATTTAATCTTGTTTAACGCTTACTCCTCCAGATGTATGTATAAGATCCGGGTATGAACCTATAGTTAATGGGCCGATATCCATTTAGTGATCGGGTCTCCGGTCATAGGATGGCGGGTCGTTACAATACTGCTTATAGTAGAAGCAGTCACCCTTCACTACTCTTTTGCCTTTGTCCTTCGATCTTTTATTGTTAGCTATCATCTCTGCTTCAGGGGCATCCAATGCCAATTCAGCAGAAGGATCAGCTCCAGGGACAAAGTTATTGTAATCAGATCTGAAGACATTCTTCAAGTTTCTGAACCAATCCGAGTAGATCTGGTAAGTCAAAAAGGGCATCAAGTATGCCACGGAGTGGGTTATTCGACGACATAATTCCCTACAGGAGATAAATAAAATCTATTTAGCAGATGTTCAATTATTAAAATTTAAAACAAGACAAGGTCTTTTGTTCAAGTTTAACTCCCACTAATTTTCGACGGACTGTATAACCCTCAGTTATACAGAACGGGAGACGCCGACAGTCTCCTAGTGGGGGTCAGAATCTCAATGACTTGCACTACAGCCTTGTGGATAGCACAACAAACTGTAATACAATCAGAGAGCACCCAACTCATGGGACTTGCAACTCCTTGCAATATCTGATCATGGCTTTGGTCCCCAGAGATTTAACGGCCTTGTGCATAGCACAACAAACCACTAATTCTGGTCTAATCTAACCATCGTTACGCGACGAGCATAGATTTGCATGCAGCCCTTGTGGATAGCACAACAAAGCTACATGGTTCCTCTACTCCGATCTATAGGCATCTAATGCCATAGCTACTGTTTCTCCTCCAAATTAAGCAGGCCTTGTGGATAGCACAACAAACCTGCCTAAAGTGATTCGAATCCTATGACTATAACGATGGTGGACCACACGGTAAGTTCTTAACTACTCGCGTTACGGCTTAGAGTTTATCTGAGGGTATTTAGATAACTTATATCTTGGTCTCTCCTAGTGATAGTATATAAATATATCGTATATATTTACTAAATACTATAACCTGTTTTGATTCATAATCAAAAGAAAATAATGCATCACATACATGTCATTAGTGTGGTCATGGATAGCACAGTGGGTTTGACTGGAGCCAACAGTCAAACGCACACACAATCTAACATAACATTTACATTAGATAAACCTGCAAAGACATAGGCAAAGGATCTTCATCTTTTCACCTTCCTGGTTGCAGCTGTGGATCGTCCTCGCTCCTTCCTCGGTTGCCTCGATCATATTACAATAAATTCTAGAATTACAAGTAAATTGAAGAAGGCCTTATGGCGAGTACAAGAAAGAGAGGGAGGTAGAAATACATTGGAGTATGAGAGAGATAGGTGTGCAGACCTTTATTTATTAACAATTAATAAACAATCATACATCCACGATCCACACAATCTATTCATCACATGAATAATTAATTAAGTGCATATCCATGACCACGGTGTGTTTTAAACATCCCACACAAGATATAGCTCATAACATGGCTAAAATAAAAGAGTTTTCAAAATAAATAAGTTTTGGCTTTTAGAAAGCTGGGATCCAATCAAAATTGGCATTTGAATTTCGAAAACTCATTTTATTAAGTTAACATGCAATTAAATCAAAATTTAAAAGCATTAAACACACATCACATGCGTACACACTCCAAATTAATAATTCCAGATTATTCTATGCAAATTAGAACATTTCTAATAATCTAACACTTAAACCCCACTAATAATCTAACAATTAGACTATTTAAAGACTAATCTAACTCTTAGATTAATCCAACAAAGTTAATTAATAATTTAACACTTAAATTAATAATCAACCAAATTAATTATTAACTACTAATCTAACACTTAGATTAGCCAATTAATGTTAATTATTAATTTAACTCTTAAACCAATAATTAACACTAACTAATTAATAATTAATTAATCTAACTCTTAGATTAAATAATTAAAGTTACCATTAATTTAACTATTAAATTAATGTCTAACAATAATTAATTAAGGACAACCAATTTAACATTTAAATCAGTCAATTAAGTTAATTATTAATTTAACCATTAAATTAATCACTAACTCAATTATTAATTAACAATTAGATGAGATAATAGTTAATAATCTAACAATTAGACTAATAACTATTAATAACTAATTTAATAACTAATTTAACATTTAAATTAGTTAAATTGAGGTTAATAATAAATTTAACATTTAAATTAATATTAACCCCAACAAATTAACAACTAATTGCTAGTTAATAAAAAATCCTTAATTAACTAATGATTCAAAATCATTAATTAAAGAATTAACTAAATTAGAATTCTAATTTAAAATTTAAAACAATTTCAAATTTTAAATCCAAATCTAATTTAATTAATAACAGGGTAATAGGGTTTTAAATTGGGTAAAATAAAAGGGAAATGGGCCCCAGTCCATTAGGGCCATTTGGCCCGGGCCCTGGCTCGGCCAGGGTCGAGCCCTGGCTCGGCCAAGGGCTCTGGCCCGGTCTGGCCAGGGGCCCGGTTCGCCTGCTATGAAACCTCGGCCCGGTTCGCCATCTTCCCTGCCGCTTAACCCGACGCCCCCAAAACTGCAGAAACCCTAAAACCGCAGGAGCAGCGGCGGTTGGAGGAGTTGTGGTGCCGGCGGCCAGGCCCCCCGGCGGCGCCGGCCTCGCCGGCGGTGTCCCCGACGTTGGCGGGCTCCCCTGCACCGACAGGGTCACCGGAGAAGCCCAAACGGGCTGCCGGCCAAGTCCCAAAACAAGGGAATTTTTGGGGTTTTGCAGGGTTCTAAAAACCGAATTGGGGCTCGAATTTTTCAGCTCTTCAAGACCACTCCGGCGCCGGCAGACATACCGGATTGTTGTGGTGACTATCACCTAGAGATCTGGGTATCCGGGCCGTGATCCCAACGCTTGGGAATCATTTACGAAGCCGCCGAAAACACCCCCGTTCATCGTCCCACGAAGAACACAAAACCCCCAAATAAAATCCGAAAAATCACAGAAAAATAATCTAATTATTTGTGTTCATCTTATGAACACAATTCCGTCATTTTAATCAGATTAAACGCATGGAATAACTCGTGAAAAATTAATTTAGAGATCGAAACGGGATGAGAAACAGTGGAACCTAGCTCTGATACCACTGTTGGGATTTCTCGGGTTTCTCCGGATCGCTCACGCAGCGGAAAATAAAATATTAAACAGCGATCTGTTCCCGTTTCGAAAAACTAAAAACTACGATTATCGGATAATCGATTCTCACCGTGTGCGGATTCGAATCCGCAACCGTTCGGTTCCGTCGGTGCGACACCGCAAGCCGCGCAAGCGTTTGGCCTCTAGCGAACTCCACGCGATCCTCCCCGCGACGGATATCCTCACGTTCCTCGTTCTTCGCAGCCCACGAGACCTCCGCCAGTCGCCGCAACGATCGCCGCAGCGCGCGGACGATTTCCCGTCGAACGGGATTCGGAGAAGCGGCGGAGTAGATCTGGATCTGTCTGGACGCCAGAGAGAGAGAAAAACTGAGGAGGGGCGGCTAGGGTTAGCAGCAGCTTGGCCTGCTCAGCCCGTTCGCTATGTTTTATACTAACCGCGCGGTTTTTCACAAAAACCCCCGGTTTATATAAAACCCACTTATTTATCCATCGCCTTGAGAATCATTTGCGTGTGACCCTCTAGGCCCAAGTACAAGTCCAGTTAATGGCCCAACAGGCCCAGTGAGTCTTCACTGGCTTTATTAATCAATTAATAACCTTTTATTAATTAATTAATCAATCAAATTGATGTCGCACTTCGAATTCAACCGGGCCTCCGATCACATTGGGTGCCAAGCAACACCGCGTGAACCCGGAAGGTATTTGGGGTTAAGTAACTCACTCTTGGAACCTTTCCGCCGACAGTTACCGCGTGGATATAATCCTTCATTCGTACAATGCTCTCGAGTCAACTCAGGGTATGGCGAGCTGTCAAACCCTAACTGGTCGACTCACTTGGATTGGATGCCGCTGATGAATATCGGAAAACTCCTTTCCCGATATTATCGTCCGCCCTGGCCAGGGACTTTCGCGCATCCTTCCTAGAGCATTCTCTCTCTAAGTACCGAGAGCGAATGATTCCTTATTGACACACAATTCCCTTCGACGGTATTCTGCTGTACCCAATCTTTGGCGTATTAGAATCCCGTGGCTAGAGATTCGTAAACCAAGGTCAAAGCACAGAAGTCCACCGCCAAGGTGTCCTTGGTGTCTTAGGTCCGAGGACCATCCACGCAACTGCGACAATAGAATCAAGCTGGTTGACAGTGAGGTACAATACCATCCAGCGATTCAGTTGGATCAGTTCAGTGAACTCATTCTCCAATGAGCACCTACAGATTCGCCTTAGTGTCTCCACACAAGTGACTTATGAGATCAGTCACCCTCATCATATGAGCAGGAGTAATCTGTACTAGTCTAACCGGATATCTGATGTCCTTCTCGGATATCCTCCGACTAGGAACAATTAAGAATATGTGTGTTTAAGTGATCAGTCTCATTAGTATGATCTCATCATAATCTGATCACTATAGCACATATTCACGGACTTCATTATGAAACGAGAATTAATGCGATTTACACATAATGAATATTATGCCATTTTATTAATAAATGAACGAGATTTACATAGTCAGATTGGCTTGTAGGCCACCTAAAACTAACAATTTAGGTGGAGTTACATTTGATAAAGCTTTATTGGATTTAGGTGCCAGTGTGAACCTCTTGCCAACAGCCATTTATGAGAAATTTGATATTGGAGAACTGTAACCCACTTCCATCATCTTACAAGTGGCTGATAGGTCTGTGAAGACTCCACGGAGATTAATTGAGGATGTTATCGTAAAAGTGCATGATTGTTATTTCCCCATAGATTTTCTTATTCTGGATATGGCATCGCCAGAAGAACTCATTCACACCCCAATCATCTTAGGACGTCCATTCTTAGTGTAACGACCCGCCACCCTATAATTAGGGATCCGATTACTAAGTGGGTACCGAATCATTAATTTGGAACCAAACCAGGATCTAAGTAAGTCTGGGAAATAAACAATAAACTAAGCTAAACATTCACATCGCATTGAATTGAAAGGAAAGTGCAGGAATTAAAAGTTATTACAATGCGACTCGACACAGCAAATAATTACATACTCTAACTGAATATAAATAATTAAGCGTACATGCCATAAAATAAAATAATAACTACATCGGGGCATACCCCGGAACAACAGTTGACGGCGCGCAACTCACAGCAGCACTCTCCTCGCTAAGTCTGCCTAGAACCCTCATCTGAAAATCGCAGGGGGTGAGTATCAACGAAAAGACTCAGTCGGGATCCTTCGATCCCCACTGCCCACTCACACACCCACAAGTGCAAAACACAGCTAAAGGTAAAGTGACAAGTACAGCAGTAATTACTACTCCTAAATCTCGATACGAATCACAGGCATTTGAAGTATATAACATGCAGATCTCAAAAACTAGTCTACCAGGGAGTCCACAACCAACGTCTCGGTAGAACACGCCAACCACACACAAACGAAGGTAAGAAAAACACCGACCCGCTGAGACCAAACAGTAACCCCTCGGATAGCACGCTAGCTACTCCGGCCCAACTGGCTCAGGTGGTTACTGTTGGATTTCTCGGGTTTCTCCGGATCGCTCACGCAGCGGAAAATAAAATATTAAACAGCGATCTGTTCCCGTTTCGAAAAACTAAAAACTACGATTATCGGATAATCGATTCTCACCGTGTGCGGATTCGAATCCGCAACCGTTCGGTTCCGTCGGTGCGACACCGCAAGCCGCGCAAGCGTCTGGCCTCTAGCGAACTCCACGCGATCCTCCCCGCGACGGATATCCTCACGTTCCTCGTTCTTCGCAGCCCACGAGACCTCCGCCAGTTGCCGCAACGATCGCCGCAGCGCGCGGACGATTTCCCGTCGAACGGGATTCGGAGAAGCGGCGGAGCAGATCTGGATCTGTCTGGACGCCAGAGAGAGAGAAAAACTGAGGAGGGGCGGCTAGGGTTAGCAGCAGCTTGGCCTGCTCAGCCCGTTCGCTATGTTTTATACTAACCGCGCGGTTTTTCACAAAAACCCCCGGTTTATATAAAACCCACTTATTTATCCATCGCCTTGAGAATCATTTGCGTGTGACCCTCTAGGCCCATGTACCAGTCCAGTTAATGGCCCAACAGGCCCAGTGAGTCTTCACTGGCTTTATTAATCAATTAATAACCCTTTATTAATTAATTAATCAATCGAATTGATGTCGCACTTCGAATTCGACCGGGCCTCCGATCACGTTGGGTGCCAAGCAACACCGCGTGAACCCGGAAGGTATTTGGGGTTAAGTAACTCACTTTTGGAACCTTTCCGCCGACAGTTACCGCGTGGATATAATCCTTCATTCGTACAATGCTCTCGAGTCAACTCAGGGTATGGCGAGCTGTCAAACCCTAACTGGTCAACTCACTTGGATTGGATGCCGCTGATGAATATCGGAAAACTCCTTTCCCGATATTATCGTCTGCCCTGGCCAGGGACTTTCGCGCATCCTTCCTAGAGCATTCTCTCTCTAAGTACCGAGAGCGAATGATTCCTTATTGACACACAATTCCCTTCGACGGTATTCCGCTGTACTCAATCTTTGGCGTATTAGAATCCCGTGGCTAGAGATTCGTAAACCAAGGTCAAAGCACAGAAGTCCACCGCCAAGGTGTCCTTGGTGTCTCAGGTCCGAGGACCATCCACGCAACTGCGACAATAGAATCAAGCTGGTTGACAGTGAGGTACAATACCATCCAGCGATTCAGTCGGATCAGTTCAGTGAACTCATTCTCCAATGAGCACCTACAGATTCGCCTTAGTGTCTCCACACAAGTGACTTATGAGATCAGTCACCCTCATCGTATGAGCATGAGTAATCTGTACTAGTCTAACCGGATATCCGATGTCCTTCTCAGATATCCTCCGACTAGGAACAATTAGGAATACGTGTGTTTAAGTGAATAGTCTCATTAGTATGATCTCATCATAATCTGATCACTGTAGCACATATTCACGGACTTCATTATGAAACGAGAATTAATGCGATTTACACATAATGAATATTATGTCATTATATTAATAAATGAACGAGATTTACATAGTCAGATTGCCTTGCAGGCCACCTAAAACTAACAGTTACTCCTTCCCTCAGCACGAGTGACACTTCACAGGTACTACACCCACACCGGTACTAGCTAACCCCGGGGTTCGCCAGGTGACCCTCTCTCACTAGGCGTCACCCCGCCACACCCACACCGTCGCTGTGTTCCACCCACACCAACACAGGGTGATAAAGCGCTACAACTGTCACTCTAGGCCCACGGTTGCACGAAACACAACACGGTGCGATCCGGTCACATAGGAATCCTCATCCTCGAGTACGATTATAATCATGCAATTAACCAAACTATCTAACGATGTAACACATATTAATAACATGAATTAGTGTATTCTGTCTTGAATCGCATCGCCCAAGACCGACGCCATTCAAGCCTCCTAAACTGGTTCATAGAAAACTCGCCCTCAGAACCTAGCGTAAAACGCGTCGCCACAGGTAGTCGCCTTTTGAAAGGCGTCGTTGTCCCTCGTCGCCTGTTAGCGACTGAAAACAGGGACAGGCCATGGGGTGATTTCCACTAAAAATGCGTCGTTCATGCAAGTCGCCTTTTAAAAAGGCGTCGTTGTCCCTGGACGCTCAACAACCTAGATACAGAGTCTGTAAATGGGGCTAAATTGCGTCGTGGGTGGGCGTCACCTTTCTAAAAGGCGTCGCCTCACCTCGATGCCATTTTGTCCCGACAGACAGGTCTCCCCCTCGCTTCCCCCGATCCATGAGATGGGATTTTCCCCCAAAACACACAGAAAAGGGCACAAAACATAAAGGGGAAGGAGGAGAACCTAACTATCCTTTAGAACACCTAATTTCTCATACATGCACATAGCGTTTTCACCCCAAAAATACCCCTAAAATATGCTTCAAACGCGGGAAAACATGGTTTCAAACGAAATGCACTGGGAATCATCACCCTACAGGTTACTTGAACTCCTCCAAGCTCCAAGCCGCCCACCCGTCTCGCCCCACGCTGCCGCCGGTACCACCGAGGTCATCGTTACTCCACCGGGACGTCGGCCGCCGTCCGGAGAGAAAACGCCGCGGAGGAGGTGGTGGTGGTAGTGGTGGGAGTTAGGAGGTCGATCGAGTGGAGGGAGAGATGAAATGGTGGGAGGAAAAGAAGGAGGGGAAGGAAGAATCGCCGGAGCCGCCGGGGAGGAGGGGAGAGAGAAGAGGGAGGAGAAAATGAGGGAAAGGAAGGAGGGTTTGCGGGGATAACCAAAAACTGGCTGAAACGCGTCGAGCTGTACGGACGCCTATCAGTTGACATGACGGGCCGTACAGACAGAGTCTGAAACGCGTCACCTACTCAAGACGCCGTTCAGACGACAAGAACGGCACCGTACACTGACAACCCAGGGTCGCAGTCTGAATGGCGTCGTCCATCGCGGACGCCGTTCAGACGACACGACAGGGCCGTACTCTCGCGGCCCAAAGCCCGCCCACGTGGCACATCGGCAACCCAACTAAATGGCATCCACCCATCAAGACGTCGTTCAAAAGGTGTCGTGCATCGTAGATGTCATTTAGATGGCACTCCCCAGTCTCATCAGGGCCCAAACCAGGGAATCCGACCCAGAGACTAACCCGATAACCGGATCCGAAACCTCACTCCTTACATTTAGCCACTGCCAAAGCCAATATAAATTGTGAAACTGGCATGATGGACATATCCTTTGGGGGTCAAAAAGTCAAGATTAATGTCTTCAAAGCATCCCAATATCCGGATCATGAAGAAGAATGCCAAACTATCGACATCCTGGATAATTTGGTTGAAGAAAATGTGATGTTCACGCATGACCTTTTAGAGGAAGCCAATACCTTAAAAGACTCCCCCAGCCCATTAACATCTTGGCCCAAGGTTGAACCTTTACTAGCCTTGCAATTTGAGCCCACTTTACCATCCTTAAAGGACCCTCCTGAGCTTGAACTCAAGCCTTTACCAGAGTCTCTCAAGTACATCTTCTTGGGCCCAAACCAAACTCTCCCGGTCATCATTGTGGCAAATCTTACATTGCCGCAGGAAGCCCAATTAACCAAGGTCCTCAAAGACCACAAGGGTGCCATTGGATGGTCGGTGGCCGATTTAAAGAGAATTAGCCCGTCCATTTGCATGCATCACATCTATATGGAAGATAATTCTAAGCCCATTCGGGAGATGCAAAGGCGGCTTAACCCAAACATGAAAGAGGTGGTTAAGAAAGAGGTTGTGAAATGGCTAGATGCGGGTATCATTTACCCCATATCGGATAGCCAATGGGTAAGTCCAACCCAAGTGGTACCAAAGAAGTCCGGATTGACGGTTATCAAGAATAATCAAGGGGAGGAGGTACCTACTAGTCTCACCACGGGATGGAGAGTGTGCATTGATTACCGAAAGCTGAATCTCATGACTAAGAATGATCACTTTCCACTACCGTTCATAGATCAGATTCTGGAAAAGTTATCGGGCCAGAAGTACTTTTGCTTCTTAGATGGGTACTCCGGGTACAATCAAGTGGCTATTTACCCAGAAGATCAAGAAAAGACCACCTTTACGTGCTCTTATGGCACGTTTGCTTTCAGGAGAATGTCATTTGGATTATGCAATGCACCAGCCACATTTCAACGATGTATGATGGCTATATTCTCCGATATGGTGGGAGAATTCCTCGAAGTTTTCATGGATGATTTTTCGATTTTCAGGGATTCTTTTGAAAATTGCCTGGAGAATCTGAAACAGGTGCTAGCAAGATGCATAGAAACCAACCTGATTCTTAGCTGGGAGAAGAGCCACTTCATAGTTCGAAAGGGTATTGCTCTAGGCCACGTTATATCTGAGAGGGGGATAGAGGTAGATAAAGCTAAGATTGATCTTATATCTAATCTTCCTCCGCCCACCTCGGTCAGACAAATTCGTTCATTTCTTGGCCATGCCGGTTTCTATCGCCGGTTTATCCACAATTTCTCTCAAATTGCCCGGCCTCTAACTCTTCTCCTAGCTAAGGATGTTCCTTTCCAAATGGATGAATCTTGCATCAAGGCATTCAATTCTCTGAAGGAATCTTTAACCAAAGCCCCGATTCTTCAATCCCCAGATTGGTCTTTGCCCTTCGAAATCATGTGCGATGCCTCTAACTATGTTATCGGTGCGGTATTGGGACAAAGAATCAACAAGTGTCCCGTGGTGATCTATTATGCAAGTCGCACCCTTGCAGATGCTCAAATGAATTATACCACCACAGAAAAGGAATTATTAGCTGTGGTTTTTGCCTTAGAAAAATTCAGATCTTATCTTTTAGGGGCAAAAGTCATAATCTATTATGATCACTCAGCTCTAAAATACCTTTTGACCAAGAAAGATGCGAAGCCCAGACTTATCAGATGGATCTTACTCCTTCAAGAATTTGATTTGAAAATTCAGGATAAAAATGATTATGAGAATGTGGTAGCTGACCACCTATCCCGAATTCTGATTTTCGAGAGTGCACCAATGATTGATTCATTCCCTGATGACTATCTTCTAGCCATTTCTCACACCGTTGCACCTTGGTATGCTCATATTGTCAACTACAAGGTGACCAATCAACTTCTGGCAGGATGGACCAAAAGTGAAAAGGACCGATTTTTCTCTCAAGAGAAGTATTACTTCTGGGAAGATCCTGAACTTTTCAAATTATGTCCTGATCAAATCATTAGGCAATGTGTTCCTGAAGAAGAACAACAGAGTGTTCTCAACTTCTGTTATAATCTTGCTTATGGGGACCATTTCTCGGAGAAGAAAACTGCAGCCAAGGTCTTACAAAGTGGTTTTTACTGGCCCACACTCTTTAAAGATGCCCATGAATTTAGCAGAACTTGCCTCCGATGTCAAGTTGTAGGAAATATGGCAAAAAGGGATATGATGCCACTCAGCACAATCTTGGTGGTTGAAGTTTTTGATGTTTGGGGGATAGACTTCATGGGACCTTTTCCACCTTCTTTTGGATATTCATATATCTTGGTAGCGGTGGATTATGTCTCAAAGTGGATTGAAGCAGTAGCCACCTGAACCAATGATCATAAAGTGGTCATTAAATTCGTCCAGAAAAATATCTTTTCTCGGTTCGGGTGGCCTAAAGCTATCATAAGTGATGGGGGAACGCATTTCACGAATTACCAGTTTCGAGCTTTGCTTAAGAAATACGGGATTAATCACAAGCTGGCTACCCCTCATCATCCCCAAAGCAGTGGCCAAGTGGAAGTTTCCAATAGAGAGATCAAGAATATTCTGCAAAAGTCCGTTAGGCCTAATAGAAAAGATTGGTATGAAAGATTGGATGATGCCTTATGGGCCTATCGGACCGCTTACAAAACTCCTATTGGCATGTCTCCTTATCGTCTGGTTCTTGGAAAAGCGTGCCACCTTCCGGTGAAATTGGAACATAGGGCATATTGGGCCATTAAATAAGTCAATCTAGGCCTAGTCCAAACTGGTTCCCACCGAACCTTACAACTGAGTGAGCTAGAAGAGTTGCGCAACAAAGCCTATGAAAACCCAAAGATTTATAAAGCCAAACTAAAGCTTTCCATGATAAACATATTGTGAGAAAATCTTTTCTTCCAAATTAGAAAGTTTGGCTATTTAACTCTTGGCTTCGCCTATTTCCAGGAAAACTGAAATCCAGATGGGATGGACCATTTTTGGTCATTAAAGCCTTCGATCATGGAGCTGTTAAAATCTTGGATCCAAAGAATGGGCAAACATTCAATTAATGGTCAATGGTTGAAACCATTTATTGAAAACCTTCAAAATGAGTCACCGGAATCCATAGAGCTGAGTGATCCGCATTAACTGAATTTTCGTTTGGCTGAAGACGTTAAAATTAGCGCTTGTCGGGAGGCAACCCAATATTTTAATTCCGTTTTTATATTTCTTTTCATTTTTAGGTCTCTGAACAACAACCGGCTTTGGTAAGTCGCATCCTCTTCATCACAGGTTTTTTCTCTCCTTCACAATTCTCTTATGGCTGGTATGTTTTTCATATCTTTTTTTTTGCCATTGAAGACAATGTCAATCAAGTTGGGGGGTGGGGATAATCAGTATGATATCCATTTGCTTTAAAATTTTTTTTTTTTGAGGAAAACTGATATCTTGCACTGAAAAAATGATCAAAATTTAAAATTTTCTTTCAAAAATTTCTTTTCACATCCTATGGAAATTGCATGAAATCTTGTTTCATTAAGTAAATCTTAAATGAATCAATTTTTTGTTAGTCACATTGGTTAAAAGGCTTTCAAAGTTTATAATATCTCACTTTACAAGAATCCACGGCAGGATGATTTTCACACACACACACGGCAACTTAGAATGAATGAAAGACCTTAAAAGTATTGAATTCCTGGAATTAGCCTTAAGGATAGGACCACCTATTCTTTTTTTTTTTTTTTTTCCTTTGGGTTGAACGAAAGGAACGTTAGGACCCGTAATAGGAGACCGTCCCACTCAGCACTCTAAAGAGGCGGTCATTTAAAATGGACAGTTGTAAACACTGAATGCTATAAAAGGTGTCAAAAGAGCTAAAGGAAGGCATGTGGCAAAAAGTACGCACCTCCCCTCAAGCAAACTAAAGAGAGTAACAAAAAGTAAGCACTCTCAAAGGCAAATGCGCAAATAAATTAAAAAGCCACGTTAAAAAGTCCTTTACACTAGAAAATACGACCAAGTCGTGAAAAGTGCTTAGTCGGGGCGGGAGCTGAAAAATGGTCTTCGCTGACTAATCGGGAAATCTCTTTTTCTCTTCTTTTCTCCAGGTAGTCTTATCTAGAGGGTTAGTAAAGGCAAGGATATAATGGAAAGGGCGGAAACGAGTTCTAAGCGTGCGAATTTGCATGCACGATCTCTTGTCGCGAATCAAAGTATTGTGGGAAATGAGAAATTTAGCTTAACCAATCGGCTACCGCTTAAATTGTTAGTGATAGATAACTACAAATGAAACATGATAATTTATTGTTTATCCTAATTTTTCTCCTATTTGCATTGCTAAGGGACTAGCAATGAATAAGTTGGGGGGTGTGATAAGTTGATAATTTTGATCATTTAAGGGCAATCACACGCATCATACTCACGATTTTATCTGAAAAATAGTATGAAATGATAGATAATTTTGTACTTATGCCAATGGTTCTAATTTCGTAAAATTCCGAGTTAAAAACATCGTCATTTCATGTGAATAACGGAGTATAACGCATTTGCGGTTTTTCGGCAAAATTGAGATGATAAATAATTTATTTGTGCATAAAAATAATATTATTCATGATAAAACTCTAATTTATATTTATTTTTGTGCAAACAGGACATGAAGAAGATCTAGCGTGGTTGGTTAAGTTCCTGAAGATTTGTGGAAGGTCTAGTATTCGAATCTCGGCAAAAATAACTTCATTTTGGCAAAAAGATCAAAGTATGGGTAAAATGGGTATTTATTACCCTAAAAAGAGTTGCCCTAATTCTTACCCAAGAAGAACAGCCGCCACCCCCTTTCCCTCCTTTCTCTATTTTGAAGATTTCTCTCCTTTTAAAAAGCTACCTCTTCCTTCTTTTTGGCTCTCTCTCTCTCTCTGGCTTTTTCCTCTGCTTCTTCTTCATTTCTCCCCCACGCAGAATCTCTCTCTCTCTTTTTCTCCCATACGCATTCTCTCCCTCTATCTCTCTTTACCTTTTCTCCTTCTCTCTCACGAGACCCATCTCTCATTTTCTCCCATTGCACTCTCTCCCCATCTCTACCTTTTTACTGTTCTCTCTATCTATCTCCTCTTTCTTCTCTGCTCTCATGCCCTGTCAACGTACGAGGAGGAGGCTGAGGGTACATGTCGGCACCAAAGAGCACTCAGTCAGCGTGCATCGTCGCAGGCGCACTGTGCCACTGGCAGACGACAGGCTCAAGCTTCCTTTATGTGCCTCTGCTAGCATTGTTGTATTTGGCCGAGCACCAGTTCTGATATTTTTAGAGTTTAAAAGTTCTGATTTCAATTCTATTGTTTATAATGTTGTTTTTTTTCAATTGATCTAATTATCAGTTAATTGAGCACGAATAGTTTAGGTATCTTTATTTTCTAGTATTAAAGATTCACATGTTAGCCTCAATTTGATTGTTTACACGAATGCAATCAACAGTAAAGTACTATTCATCCCCAACTTTCAAAATTATATTAGTCCACTGTAAAATTCTTTGTTCAAATCAATCAATATCTAGTACTGTTTTGATTTAAATTTTATTTAAAAAATGTTAAAAAAATAAAATAAAATGATTTTTTTTTGATGAACAGTAACAAGGGAGGTATGTGGCTGAGTTTGATTGGGATGCATGCGTATGCAGGGCCCTTCATTTAGTGCTCTTTGCCTTGTACCTTTTAGTTTTGACATTTGCATTAGTACGCTTTTTTGATTAGTTAAAGTTAGTTGATTCCGCAAGTTTTTTTTTACATCTTTATTTTAATTAAAAATATAAAATTTTCAAAATCCAAAGTTTTTGAAGTTTAAATTTAATTCCCTGTGGATTCGACTCGGACTCACCATTATTAATTTCTAAATCTAATTTAAATGAGCCGAATAAATTTAGATTGAACGTTTTTACAAGTGTTTAACGACACACAATTTGAAACGATCAAGTCCTTAGCTAGGGCGGACGATAATATCGAGAAAAGAATTTTTCGATATTATTCGGCAGCATCCGATCCAAGTGAGTCGACCGGTTAGGGTTTGACGATTTACCATACCCTGAGTTGACTCGAGAGCATTGTGCGAATAAAGGATTATATCCACACGATAACTGTCGGTGGAAAGGTTCCAAGAGTGGGTTACTTAACCCCGATACCTTTCGGGTTCACGCGGTGTTGCTTGGCACCCAACGTGATTGGAAGCTTGATCGAATTTGTTGTGCGACATTGATTCGATTGATTAATTAATTAATATGAGTTATTAATTGATTAATCAGATCAGTGAGGAGTCACTGAGCTTATTGGGCCATTAACCGGACTGGTTATTGGGCCTAGAGGGTCACACGCAAATGATTCTCAAGGCGATGGATAATAAAGTGGGTTTTATATAAATCGGGGGTTTTTATGAAAAATTGCGCGTTTAGTATAAAATATAGCGAATAGGCTGAGCAGGCCAGGCTGCTGCTAACCCTAGCCACCCCCTCCTCTCTTCCTCTCTCTCTCTGGCACCCCAGACGAGTCCGGATCCCCGGATCCGCTCCGCCGCTTCTCCGACTCCCGTTCGACAGGAAATCGTCCGCATGTTGCGGCGATCGTTGCGGCGAACGGCAGAGGCTTCGTGGGCTGTGAAGAACGAGGAACGTGAGGATATCCGTTGCGAAGAGGATTGCGTGGACTCCACTAGGGGCCGTGCGCTTGCGCAGCTTGCGGTGTCACACCGACGGAACCGATCGGTTGCGGATTCGAATCCGCACACGGTAAGAAACGATAATCCGATTATCGATTTTGGTTTTATCGAAACGGGAAAAATGGATCGCTGCTTTTATTTTATTTTCCGCTGTGTGAGGGATCCAGAGAAACACGAGAATCCTACACTTCCCATTCTCTATTAACACGCACCCAAGTCCTTGCCGAGATGCATCGATATAGACAACATAGCCACCTATCCCCTTAGGCAATGTAAGGACTGGAGCACATGTCAACTTTCTGTTAAGCTCTTGGAAGCTGCTCTCACAAGCATCGGTCCATACAAACTTGACTCCTTTTCTTGTCAACTTAGTCATTGGCACTGCAATCTTTGAGAATCCCTCAATGAACTTGCGATAATAACCTGCCAAACCAAAAAAGCTTCTGATTTGTGTTGGGGTTCTTGGAGTTGCCCAGTCAAACATAGCCTTCACACTCTCAAGATCAACTGCAATACCATCTTTAGAAATCACATGAAAATTGAACCTTGTCAAGCTAAAATTCACGTTTACTAAACTTTGCAAATAATTGGTGCTCTCGAAGAGTTTGGAGAACTATTGTCAAATGTTCCCTATGGGCTTCTATACTTGAAGAATACACTAGCACATCATCTATAAACACAACTACAAACTCATCGAGATAAGGCTTAAAAACCCGATTCATCATATCTATAAAGGCTGCTGGTGCATTAGTAAACCGAAAGGCATCACTAAAAACTCATAGTGCCTATATCTCATCCTGAAAGTTGTCTTTGATACATCCTCACTCCGGATCCTTAGCTGATGATACCCTATCCAAAGGTCAATCTTAGAAAAAACCTGAGCTGATTGCAACTGGTCAAATAGATCATCTATTCTTGGCAATGGGTATTTATTCTTGATAGTAGCTTGGTTAAGCTTCCTGTAATCAACACATAACTTCAAGGTCTCATCTTTCTTCCTGACAAACAAAATTGGGGCTCCCCATGGAGAGACACTCGGATGATTGAAACCCTTAGCCAATAAGTCTTGCAATTGCTTCTTCAACTCCATCAACTTAGCCAGTGCCATCCTATAGGAAGCCTTCGAAATAGGTTCTGTGCCATGCATCAATTCAATAGTGAACTCAATCGCCGGGAAGGAGGTAATCTTAAGAGCTCATCTGGGAAGACATCAGAAAACTCACGAACCACCTCAATATCAGCAACAGTTCTTGATGTCCCATACTTTGGATGAGCCACCATACTGATGAGATAACCTTGATAACCTCACCTCAACCACTTCTCAGTTTTAATTGCCAACACAACAATCTTAGTAAGTGTATGTTGAGGGCATTGAAAACAAAACTTCCTCTCTCCTGAAATATGAAACACTATCTTCTTGTACCAACAATCCATCATGGCATAATAATGTTCAAGCCAATCCATCCCTAGAATAACATCAAAGTCATTCACATCTAGGAGGTAGAGATTGGCTGGCATGCATCTATTATCAATCACCACATCTACATCAAGCATGATATGAAAAGTACTGCCCTCACCGATAGGGGTATTAATAGGTAGAGACTCAAACATTATAAATAGGATAAAGAATATGCAGAATAACAACAAATCTTCTAGATATAAAAGAATCTATAGTACCCAGATCAAATAAAATACGAGCATGTGAATTTGCAACCAGGACTGTACCTCCTGCTATTGCTCCAAAATTTTCCACATCATCTATGGTGAGATTATAAACTCTGGCTGGAACCCTTGACCAATCAGCTCTCATTGTCTTTGGACAATTCTTCACCATATGGTCTGCAACACCACAATGGTAACACCCGCCTTCCATCTTCCTACAAAACCCATCATGTTTGATGCCATAATAACTACATATCGAAAGATCCCTTCGTGGATTAGCTAGACTAGGTGGCGATGCTCTTGGGTCAATCTTAAGCTTCTTCCTCTAATCTCTCTAGAATATCCATCGCTTTTCCTTGCCCTGTTGATGCCCCCTCTGATTCTTTTGCATAGCTTCAATGTTGCCTTCTACAATGCAAGTAACACGATAGGCGGCTGCAATAGTCTCGTGATCAAACAAAGACACACGATCTCGAATAGGACCTCAAAGTCCGCGAACGAACTTTGTGGTGCCCCTCTTCTCATATGTGCATAAGTGGGGTGCATACTTGGCCAACTCAGTGAAGCGTACCTCATATTGTGCCACTATCATCAAACCTTGCTGCATATTCAAAAATTCCAGCTCCATCTGATCTTGCACATGTTTAGGAAAGAACTTTGCCCTAAACACCTTGAGAAAGTCTTCCCATCCAATATTAGCTTGTCTTGCAAATAATGTCCTCTTGGTTGCCTGCCACCACTCATCTGCTCACTCTTAGAGCATGAATGTACCAAGGACAATCTTGTTTCCATCATCACACTGAATGGCATCAAGGATTTTCTCCATTTCTCTGATCCATCTCTTGGCTATCTCAAGCCGACTCTCCTCCTCAAAGGAGGGTGGATTCATACGGTGAAATTTCTCCAACAAGATATCACCCGCCAATCTATTTGAATGCTCTGGTTGGGCTGCAACCATTACCCGCAACTGCTCCTGCATCTGAGCCTGGGACTGGGATTGGGCCTGCATGGCCTGTGCCAAACTTTGAGAAGTCTATAGGAAATCTCCATATCCTCCAGTTGTTGCAGCCAAAGGGTTCCCCCCTCTAGATCCCTGGGCCTCTCTATGCCCATCCAAGGTATTCATTCCAATCGGTCGCTTGTTATTTCGCCTCGACTCTCTTCCCGCCATATATCTATAACGTCCAGAAAAATAAATAATTCTAAGCACACATTGAAGCTAAACTTGGACCGTTTATTTTAAGTAACTTTCCATGCAAAGGTCCTAGAGCATAATCTACTAATGTGAGTGAAACACAGTAGAATCCCAATCAGGCTCTAATACCACTATTTGTCGCACCCCAGCCCAGTAATCTGTAATGTACAAAGAAAATTATAGGGATGACCAAAGTGTAACAGGGGGAAAAGACCCCTCAGAACAGATAATTGGAAGGATACTATGTTTAAAATGGAAGCGCAATATAAAAATGAGTAAGACAAATCTAAATAGTAAGGAAGATTTCCACCAATTACAAAATTATACCAATGCTCCGCATAGTAGATTGTTATTATAGATGCTAGGATCATGATTGTACATTCCAACTAAAAAAAAGCATAAATATAAACGTGATTCAGTTCCCTAGGCTTGCCCAAAAAGAGATATCTGTAGACACGCTAATTTTGACGTCATTTCGAGTAAATTTCATATCATATAATAATGCCTCAGAATGGTCTGATATTTAACCATTGATTAATTTTTATTGATCTTTTTGAATGTCGGGTTTAACAGACATGTTTAAGTTAATCAATTGAATTGATTTTAACTCAAATTTCAGTAAAAATATGAAGAAGTCTAAAAGACGTCGACCCATATAGACGCCATTTAGAGTTTATTCTTATTTTAACGTTTAAATTTGAATTTTAATCAGTTAATTAATTAACTAAAAGGCGTTTTTGAAGGCGGACACGTTTTAGGTTTCCTAGGCTATTTCTACTTCTCTTCTGGATGTTTATCCTTATCTTAATTAGTTTAAAAGACGTCTGCGCATGTAGACGCGTTTTAGCTAATAAAGATAAAGATAAGTTTTCCCATATTTATCCTTATCTTAATTTAATCTGAAAGGCGTCAGCCAAGGTGGACGCGTTTTAGATAATTACAGATAAAGATGAATTAATCAGTATTTATCTGTCAGTTAGGATAGATAAATCCGAAGTTTTTCTATGTTAATCGCGAACGCAGAAAAAGCCTATAAATACCTTAGATCTTGAAGAGTAAAAAATGTTGAGCCCTATTGAGAAAAGAGAGAGCATTATTATAGCGAGTTGAAGATCGAAGCAACAACGTCGGAACGCCGGAGCGCTGCCATTTCCAGAAGTCGGCGTCCTTTCAAGAATCTTCATCCTTTCAAGGCTTCAACCCATTGGGCATAAGTGTTTCATTTCTGCGTTTTCATTCTACATCTTCATTAATCTCATTCTTCATATTCACTTCATGCAACACACACCACAGCATCATCTTTCAAAACCTATTTGATTAAAGGGGTTTTAAAAGCCATTTAAACAAGTAAGTTTGCTGTTCAATTGTATGCTTAAAATCATGATCAGTTTAGATATTGCTTCTATTTAAAGTTCTCATCATCATTGTTTCTTCATTGCTTTTCTGTTTCTATTTCTGCTGCACTCAACAACAACAAGAGAACGAAAGGGGAAATCAAGCACAAAGCCAGAAGGACTTCTGGACGATCCTCAACCTCAAACTCAACAGCAAGAACAAAAGAACGAGAAGGGCTCTCTTTCTTCAGCCGGCTGAAGGAGGGAAATCAAGGACTCAACATCTTCCGCGTTCAAACAGGTAGGCGATCAAAACTCTCTTTTGAAACTTTTAAGTCAAAAGTTTCTGGCGATCACTGCACTTAGTTGTTGTTTTTAATAGGTTAGTTTACACTAAACAACATAGATTTTTCATGATAATCACACGAGCATTTTAAGCACCTACAGCTCTTTTGGCGATCACGGTGGGACTTGGTCTCGCCATCTTTTAGTTTTTTTTGTTCTTGCTATCATCAATCGGGAACCCACGGTGCACCACTTGTGTCTCTCGACACGTCCTCACCAATTGGTGAGTGTTTTAGTTTAATTAATTTCCCTCGTGCACCACGTGCACACCCCAGTGGCAAGATCTTGCCCTCCCCTTGATTAGTTCAAAAAAAGCTGTTTTTGTGATGAAAATGATGTGTGATTGATTGATTTCCTGTTGTTTAGTTAGTAAAACATCCTGTTTAAAATCTAGAACTAAAAAAAATCTGCATGAGTCGATTGTTTACTGCTTTTTATCCTGTTTGAGGAGGATTCAACCCAGAAAATCATCCTGCAAAACTGTTTCTGCGAACTGAAAAACGTCCAGGAGCACTGACGCGTTTCAAAACCGCGTCAACACTTCTAGACGCCTTTCAGTCTTCACAGTTTCTCTGCTGTCTGCATCTGTTTCTGCGAAAAAATTAAGTTCTGTGTTGAATAGCGTCGACTACCATCGACGCGATTCAGACAGTTTCTTAGTTATTTTTCAGATCTGTTTCTGCGAAAAATTAAGTTCTGTTTTGAATAGCGTCGACTATCATCGACGCGATTCAGAAAGTTTCTTAATTATTTTTCAGTTCCCAGATTTCTGTGGTTTGAGTGCTAGCTACCCATTATTTATTAAGCATTAGAGGCCATCCAGGCCGTAGGGCATACGCATTGAGGCGAAAACCCTCCTTTTATTAGGAACACACTACTCGACGTCAGCAACTCTCTCTGATTGGGTTGGTCCTTTGATCAGACTAGAGAAGTTGACGTTGAGACCTCCATAAGTCCCCAAAATCAAGGTATTCCTCCTTGATCATCGGGCTGGTTGTACCAATTGAAGTCCCGGCTAGATTCCAAAAGCGTTGTGAGAGCAAGCCCTAGAAAATAACGGTGGAAATTGAACTGAAACTAGGATCCTTTCCCTGAGCGAATTTGTGGTTCAATCCATTTCAAATAACTCAACAAGGAATCTCAAAATCACGTTAAGCATCCACTTGTTTGATTAATCTCTGTGCAACTTGTTTGTTAAATCTTTGAAAAGGGAATCTAACATCATGCTGCTGCGATCAGGCAGGGACTTGAGTATGGCTCAAGACGCCATCATCAACTACGAGGGAGATGCTAATGCCCCTCGCAATTCGGACTACAACTATGAGAACGGGAGAGATGCTGATGCCTCCCGTAATTCCGTCCCCATTCCATATCGACAAGATGGGAATGTCCGGACGCCTCTCTTTCATCCACAGGATCGATATCCTGATCTTCCCCCGCATGAATATGCGATTCCTAATCCCGATCTAGAGGGGGACATGAATCAGAATGATCCCTCATCCTCTGATCCTATGCATCTTGTCAACGCTTTGGGAGTTCTTGCCTCCAGACTGGACCCTCAGCAGTTCGAGGCGATCTAGTCTATTCTGAAGGGGAAGGCACCTGTACAGCCTGCTGAGCCGAACCCTGTGGCTCCCCCTGTTGTTACTCAACAACCTCCTCTTCCTCCTGCTTATATCCATCAGGCCATGGAAGGCCTTCATATTATTTCTCGGCCAGCTGGGCCACAGCTTTCATCATCTAGGCAACCGGCTAAACCGCAAACGCCTATTTATCAAAATGCCCTCGGGCATGGCGGAAGCTCTGTCGGACCTCCTCTTTATTGTCCTCCCTGTCCAACGTACTCTAGGCAGTAGGCCTATCAAGTACTCCCACCTCCTCCTCCTCCCCAGGCAGATCTGACCACGCAAGCGTTGCTGGCCAAGATAGAGCGCATGGATGAACAGTTCAATAACCTCCAGAAGATGATGGGGGTTAAAGCTGTGCCAGAGATCAGTTTACCGAGCCTGCCAATATTCCATCTGCCACCCTCTGAGATGCCAGTGTACCGAAAGTATAACGGTACTGGTAACCCCTTCACACATCTGAAGGAGTTTATGTACGAATCATCTTTCTGGCAGAACGATAAGAGGTCGTTGGCCTTTTTGTTCAGGAGATCTCTAGAGGGACCAGCCCTCGAGTGGTTCTTTTCTCTGGAACCCTCCGAAGTAGAGGATTACGGTATCGTTTCACGCAAATTTATCCAACGATACCAGGACAGAGTTGCACCCTCCTTGTCTATCACGAACCTCATTGCAGAAAAGATGAAACCTGATGAGGAGTTTGTCAGTTTTGCTGACACGTAGCGGGGCCTGGCCGAAAAGGTGAAGGATCACTTGTCCGAATCTGAGCAAGTGAAAATGTTAATTTCTAACGCCACGCCCCAGTTCAAACTAGTCCTCTCCTTGAACAATTTGACTAACATGGCAGAGCTCTATGAAAGAGCACGGTACTACCAGAATGCCTTCAAGGACGCTACGTTCTCTAGCGTCTTTGATCCTCACAGACCTAGCAGGCCTCCACCTCGGAAGCCTGCAGTGCCAAATTCTCCCAGCACAGGTCCGACTACTGAGGGCACACTCTCTCACGAGCAAGTCAGTAGCATGAACAATAACTCGCCCCAGTTCGTGAGGAATCAGCAGCAGTACCAGAGGCCACCGTAGCCGAACCAACAAGGGTATAGGCAGCAACAGAACCCCCATTATCAACAGCAGTATCAGCGGCCCCAGCAGCCGAATCAGAACCAGCAACAGCTACAACAACAGCCGCAACGGCAACAGCAGTACCAGCAGCCCCAACAGCAGCAATATTAGCAGCAGCAACAGCTACAGTATCAGCCGCGCGCACCGCCGGCGTACCATAATGTCCCTCCTCCTGGTGACTACAACCAGTAGAGAAGACCTCCAGGCCCGAAAAGGGCAGAATACCCGGCCCTCCCAGAATCCTTGGCAGATATCTTCAGCGCTCTAATGGCAGCTAATGCCTTAGTTTTGCCAAAGGAAAAGGCCATCTGGCCTCAAAATGCCGACACGTCCAGGTATTGCTACTTCCATAGGCAACCTGGGCATACCATTGACACCTGCTTCCAGTTCAGAGATTATATTCATGATCTCAATGAGCATGGCGGCATAGACTGGGAGGAGATGAATAAGTACATATCAGCCCTGAAGGCGAGAAGACCACAGCAGCAGCAGCAATAAGCAAGACCACCAGCACAAGCAGCAGCACCACCCAACATGGGCATAGTGCATAATCCACTCCCGGAGCACCAGAACCAAAACCAAGTTGCTCCCATTTTGACGAACAGCCAGTCTGAGGCTGGTCGTGGGCAACAGTGGAGAATAGAGGACTCCTCCTCTCTTTGTTCAACGGGTCACGTTCCAAGTACCGCAGAGCGACCACCACGCCGCACCATCCACATACTTAGGCCGCAACCCATTACCATCACCCCTCTACCGACGCCCACATATCACTCGCCCGCACCCGATAACCCATTACCCCTACCCGCCTTCCTCAAGCCCATCACGCCCCGCACTCCTACGCCTCCACCATATAACCCCCCGCAAACCAATCACGCGCCCCTCCTGCCATCTAGGCCATTACTATGCGTACCATTTCCTACTTCACCCGCTACCACCACCACCTATCCAGATATCCCCTTACCATCCAAACCGCTATTACGCGTACCATTCCCCACTTCGCCAACCACTTACCCATCCACCATCCAACCCTCTAGGCCTTTAATCCGCACCGCGCCATCACCACCTAACCCTATGCCATCACCTACATTCCAACCCTCTACGTCATCCGCACCATCCAACCCTGCGGTACTTAAGGTGTCACCTGGATCCTCCACGGTTGAGGAACACGCGCTCCGGAGTGGAAGGATTTTCAACAAAGTCTTTCCTCAGTCCACAGTTAGAGACGGCCCATCACAGCCGACTGAGGAAGCCCATAATGAAGAGAGTGCACCAGGCACTCAATATGACTTGTTGAAACACCTGGATCGGACACCGGCACGGATCACTATACTTGAATTGATCAAAAGATCCAAGATTTACCAAGAAGCCTTAATGGAATACCTACAGAAGGTGATGGTCAACGAGGACGTGCCGGTAGAGAAAATTGCAGCACTACTAGTTCCTCAGGGGGATCAGCCCTCTATTACATTTCACACATCGGAACTAGCACCGCCAGCAGCCAGAAGTATGGCTCTGAGCATCACGGTCAACATCTGTAAGAAGGCCGTGGATGCATGCCTGGTCGACACAGGGGCTTCGATCAATGTTTTACCTCCGAAGACCCTGGAGCTGTGCGGTGTGCCCAAAGAAAAATGGTTGCCCAGCCCCATCTCAGTGACGGCATATGACAACTCTACCCGTTCCCCTCTGGGAATGGTCTATTTGAAGGTGGAGCTGGGCCCTGTAAGTCATGCAGAGGTCGAATTTCACATCCTGGAAATCGACCATTCTATAAATGCCATTTTGGGTCGTCCTTATATTAAAACTCTTGAGGCGATTCCCTCTACGAATCACCAATGCCTCAAATTCCCTTACAAAGGACGAATTATTAAAGTGACGAGCATGCCGATCCTTGCTGCTGCTCATACCTTGAACATTAAATCTGCTGTTTTGCCTGGCCGGCAACCTTTTCTGTCGGTATTACAGGCCTACCGACCAGTGGCTGATCCTCTAAAAGCCGCCACTATTTCTCCATACCCGTTAGATGCCATAAAAAGGGGGAAGTGCATGAGTACCCCAGGATGGAGAATTATGATGAAGAACGGCTACGAGCCTGGAAGAGGTCTGGGCACACAGTTGCAAGGCAGGACCACTCCTGTTAAAGATCATCGAGCAGCACCTAGAAGTGGTCTGGGCTATAGGCCAAGAAAACTGAAACAAGATCTGGTTCAGCAAGCAGAGATCGAAGAAGGTCCGAAAATCTGGGAGGCAATGTCTACACCACCCAAAGAAGGCCGAGATCCCCTAGCATGGACCCTGTGTACACACTTTGTGAAAGGGCCCATACTTAGCCACGACAACACGGTGGTCATTACTTCCTGTTTTGACTTCCATGATATATATGGGAGGGACTTGGCCAGACATTGCTCTGAACTACTTACGTACCAATCCTTGGAGGCTCTGCGGCCTATGAAAAGGAGGAAATTTCATGATCCTGAATGCGAATGGTACAGGTGGTTCGATCTGAGAGACCTTTATATCGCACTGAACAGATTGTTCCTAGATCCTGCAGAGCCTAAGTGGCCGCCGCAGATTGATGAGTTGATTGAAAGCCCTGGTGCCATATTTGACAAGCGGATACTGCTGTCTGAAGAAACCGACGAAGGGGAGCCAGATGACCCCTATGAAGCTGGTTACACTACAGATCTGCTCTGGAGGGGGACATATCCTTCACATGTCTTCATGCTCCATACTCTATTTCGTACACTGCTCTTGACCCCGACTTGGTCGCTGGTCATTATTGAAGATATCCCACGGGCTCCGCCCGTTATGATCACTCTGTCCCTTCGGGACCTTATTCCACAACCTCCTCTCGATCTAGAGAGGATGTATAATTTGATTTGGGACATATTACTATATGATCCCCCTAATCCTCTGGCCTTGGTGCCACTTCCTCCATCTGATTCTCCTCCCATTTGTATTCACTCCTGCTTCATGTTTAATTCCTCTGATATAAAAAAAAAAAAAATGCCAATTTTACAACGAATTCTTCTCAAATCTTTATCGAGGAAACATCTTACTTGTCCGATTGCACCCCGTCGCGCGGGTCCTTCGGTCAAGATTCTCTCTTAGATCTACTCTGTCCCTCCCCTCGGGAGGATTCTCTTGTATTTCCACTTGTATCCCAGGATTTCTATCCTGCTTCATCTTCATTAGGTTATGATAGTGAGTTTAGTGAAGTTAGGCAGTCCAGTTTTAGGCAGGTTAGTCAGGTTAGGAAGTCTAGGAAGCCTAAGGGTAGGCGAATTCCAGATAGATACCTCCAGGACTTAGCTGATAAGTGCTTTTCTTGTTCTTTGATCCCTCAGTTTTTAGAAAATCCAATTCAAATGCCAGAAGACTGTTTGAATGATGAGTCAGTCAATGATTGGTATGGGGTATATGAGTTAGTACATGAAAAGGACCCCATTATTGAAAATGAGGAAGATGACGAGGACGCGGCTGAGGCATATGCCAGTGGAGTGAAGAGATTCGATGAACCCTCAGCTGCCGTAGAAGAGCCCACCAAAGAAATCAATTTAGGGACTGAAGACGAACCTAAGGTTGTCCTCGTCGGTAAAAATCTTTCTACAGAGGATGAGAAGGCAATGGTACAAGTACTTAAGGACTATAATGACACTTTCGCCTGGAGTTATGAAGATATGCCAGGGTTAGACTCATCTTTAGTTGAACACAGATTGACGTTAAAGGATGGAGCTAGCCCGGCCAAGCAGAAATTAAGGCGATTCCACCCACAAATGGCTCTAAAAATGAAGGAAGAGGTCGACAAATTGCATAAAGCCAAATTTATTAGAGTTGTCCTTTATCCACAATGGGTGGCTAATATAGTCCCGGTTATGAAAAAGGACGGGAAGGTCAGAATTCGCATTGACTTCCGCGATCTGAACCGGGCATGTCCTAAAGATGATTTTCCATTGCCTCATATTGATGTACTCATCGATAACACTGCTGGCTATGAAACTCTATCGTTTATGGACGGATTTTCAGGATATAATCAGATTAGGCTGGCAGAAGAGGATCAAGAGAAAACGTCATTCAATACACCTTGGGGAACATACTGTTATGTCGTCATGTCATTTGGATTAAAGAATGCTGGAGCCACTTATCAGAGGGCCATGATGGCAATATTTCATGACATGATGCACATAGATTTGGAAGTGTATGTGGATGACTTATTGGTTAAATCTAAAACAAAGGCTGAGCACGCCAAAGTTTTGGCAAGGGTATTAGAGAGATCGAGAGAATATCAGTTAAAGATGAACCCCAAGAAATGTGTATTCAGGGTATCTTCAGGAAAATTGCTTGGATTTATCGTCAGCAAACGGGGAATTGAGATCGATCCCAATAAGGCGAAGGCTATTAGAGAAATGCCACCTCCCAAAAACTTGAAAGAGTTGAGAGGATTAATCGGGAGGTTACAATTTATTCGCCGTTTTGTCTCCCAGCACTCACAAAGGTGTAAGCCGTTTTACGAGCTTACCAAGCCGGGAGTCAAATTTGATTGGGACGATAAGTGTCAGGAGGCATTCGATGGATTAAAGAACTATTTAGCAAGTCCTCATGTTTTGAGACCACCATCTCCAGGCAAACCATTGATACTTTACATTTCAGTCCTGGATGATGCAGTGGGGGCTGTCCTAGCACAAGAAGATGAAGAAGGAAAAGAGTGGGCAGCCTATTATCTCTCTAAACTTTTCAACCCCGCTGAACAGAGATATACGGCGATGGAGAAAACATGTGCAGCATTGGTCTGGGTTGTGCAGAAATTGAAGCATTATTTTCTGGCCCATGAGGTCCAACTCATCGCTAGGATGAATCCGATCAAATTCCTTCTGGAGAAATATGTTCTTACTGATAGGTTAGCACGATGGCAAAGCTTTCTATCTCAATTCGATATCATTTATATTCAGTAGAAAGCGATCAAGGGCTATGCCATAGCAGAACATCTCGCTCATCATCCCCTTTCTCGATTCGATCCAGTGCGATCAGAGTTTCCGGATGAGGAACTGATGTCCGTAAATCAAATCAGAGATGATATGTGGACTCTGCATTTTGACGGAGCTCTGAATTCTCATGGAAAAGGGATCGGTATCGTTCTGTTATCACCTGAAGGTATCACCATTCCACAAGCCTTTCAGCTTGATTTTCCAGTCACAAACAATATAGCTGAATACGAGGCACTCCTTGTTGGTCTCGAGGCTGCTCATTTCCATGGTGCCACCAAACTCAGGATTGTAGGTGATAGCCAACTGATTCTTCGCCAAGTGCTAACCAAGTATCGAACTCTCGATCCCAAGCTCAAGCCTTATCAAGAACTTACTTCTGCTTATTCAAAGCTTTTCACGAAATTGATCTTTGTCCATGTCCCTAGGAATCAAAACATCTTAGCTGACGCTCTAGCTTCATTGGCATCTTCTCTTGATTTTCCAATCAGCAAACAATCCGAATCAATCATAGTTCATAGGCGTCTTTCACCTGCCGTGAAAGACCCTTCATTTCTTAGAATTAAAGAGAAATTGCTGAAGAAAGTCAGGGACGGAGATATCATTGAGAAAAGAGAAATTATGTTGATGGAGCTGTTAGAAGAGATGGATGATGAACAGAAGCCATGGTATTATGAAATTGCCAAATATTGTGAAGATCAATCGTATCTTGAGGAAGCTATAACTAAGGAGAAGAGAGCTATCAGGAGAGTTGCTCAACGATACACCCTAGTTGGGGGAGCATTGTACAAGAGAGGTTTTGATGGAGTTCTTCTGAGATGTCTAGGCGAAGATGAGCTTTGGAAGGTTATGGAAGGAGCTCATAGTAGAATTTGTGGTGGCCATGTCAATGGACAGATGCTAGCAAAGAAGATCCTTAGACAAGGGTTTTATTGGCCAACTATGGAAGAAGACTGCGTAGGATATGTTTGTAGGTGTGCCAAGTGTCAACTTCACGCCGACAAAATTCATTCTCCTGCATCTTCACTCCATCCTGTTTCTTCCCCATGGCCTTTCTCCATGTGGGCTTTCGACATCATTGGACCCCTTGGCAATCCCGATTCCGGCATTAAGCAAAAATCTTTCATTCTCACGGCAACGGAATACTTCACCAAGTGGGCAGAAGCTGAAGCGTACGTGGAGATCAAAGCATCAACCGTCTGCAAGTTCATCATGAAGAATATCATCACCCGATTTGGAATTCCAAGCACCATCGTCACCGACAACGGACCGCAGTTCGTGTCACAAGAATTGAAGGACCTCTGTTACAGGTATAAAATTGCATTGCACCATTCGTCTCCTTATTATCCACAAGGCAATGGCCAAGCAGAGGCAACAAATAAGACTTTGATAAAAATCATCAAAAAGACGTGTAAATCTAATAAATTCGCAGATTGGCCAGAAAAATTGGTTGAGGCTCTATGGGCCTACCGAACTTCAATCCGCACGCCTACTGGGCAAACTCCTTATTCCTTAACATTTGGAATGGAGGCGGTAGTTCCATATGAGATCCTCATACCGTCATTAAGGGTACAATTGAATAAGGAATTTTCCATTGATGAACATCGTTCAGCACTCCTTGCTCAATTGGAACTTTTAGACGAGAAAAGATGGTCAGCTGCTAATCATGCAAAAGTTTATCAAAATAGATTAGCACGTTTTTATCAAAAGAAAGTCATTGAACGTAAGTACAAAGTCGGTGAAATGGTTGTTAAAAGAATTTTTGTAAAATCTGGTGGTCCGCGTTCTAAGCTCCAACCCAACTGGGAAGGACCTTATGTTGTATCACACGCTTTTCCTGGTAATGCTTATCGTCTTATTAATGCAGAAGGAGAAGAGCTAAAACATCCCTGGAATGGTTTACATCTTAAGAAATACTACTCTTAGGTTAAAGAGTCGATCAGTATGGTACAAAGACCAGTGGAATCAGAAAATTTATAAACTCGAATTTCCTTATCAGTCTGGATAACTTAATTTCAAACCCATTACTGCACACACTGACACGTTTGATTCGTGAGTAACAAGAGATGCCAAGGCCTAAAGAATATCGAAAGCTTGACCGAAAGTATAAAGTACAGATCATTCATTTTAAAGCAAAATTCTGTTTTAAACTCGGCCCATGATGTCGGAACGAGACTTAGAATAGACTACCAAGAATACCCGCCATCTTAGTAGGAGGCCGTCATAAAAAAAAGGGGGAGATCCGTCCCAAAGCAAAGAAAAGAAAAAGAAAAGAAAAAGGCAAAAAGGCAAAAGCCAAATGTCAAATAAAAAGGCCATTAAATTACAAACGTTACATCAAGGCCATGAAATGAAAGAAAAGGGAACGCAAGGTCGATAAATACCCCGGAAAGAAAATGACCTTACCCCAACGGATATTAGGGTAGGAAAGGGACATCTTTTTAAGTCTCCGGAACCTTCTCATGGGCTTTCTAAACTTCATCTTTTCTTTATAAAGAGATGTACTCCAAACTTAAGGAATAACTTACGTTGACTAAGGGTCAAATCATCAAATGGGATCACGAATGAAAACACAAATTCAAACACGATGGGTTTTAAGTTAAGTTGTTAAAGAACAATTTGGGAATTAAGTTAATAAATGAATATGATCTTTTGATCTAAGTACCATGCTGATCTTTTAATCAAAAATTCAAAAAAATACATATGTCAAAAATTCAAAAAAAATACATATGTCAAAAAAAAAAACAAAAAAAAAATACATATATCAAAAATTCAAAAAAAATACATATATCAAAAATTCAAAAAAAATACATATGTCAAAAACCCAAACAAAATACATATGTCAAAATTAAAAAAAAAACATATATTTCAAAACCCTAAACAAAAATGAATATTTCGAAACAACAAAAATATTTCAATTAGCATCTACTTGTTGCACTTAGTATGTTCCATTCCTTTTATTTTCAGTGAGCATCTGTTTGCTTGCATGTTGCATTTTGCTTAAGTTTGATTATTCTCATTACCTTTGTTAATAAAGGCTATGCCCCTTGACCATTTATTGAGGAAAAAAAATGATTGACCATTTATTTGGGCAGGCAAGGGGCTAAGCCTAAATAGATACTTAACCTGTTTGTTCAGTGTTGTACAGGATACAAGACAAGCACAGGAATACAAGATTGGAGCCCAAAGTTTCATATATATCATCAAAAGGTGTTTTTGTACATAATACATGGAAGAAAAGAAAATACATAAGCCCTAAGGCTGGCTCTCCCTCCGCCCTCATCCAACTGGCTCTGGGCCTCGTCAGGCGCGTCCGATGCTGGTCCTCGGCTGGGAAGTGGAGGTGGCCCCATCACGCTCGGCCCTGCCTGGCCAGAAGACACGGCAGCACTGGCGGTGAAAGCACTCGTCAAACCGCGCTCCTGTGCACGCTGGCGAGCACGCCTGTACCTCTCCTCCACACTCCGGCGCTCATGCTCTGCAATGCCAAGTTGGACCCGAAGAGCGGATATCTCAGCATCCATCTTCTGCCGCTCCTGCCTCTCCCGCTCTCGCTCCTCGTTGATGAACCCCAGTCGAGACTGGAGGTGTGCAAACTCCCGAGGAAGGTCTCCAGTGGAGAGATGGGCCACCTGCTCCTCTAAAGCGCGGATCCGCGCAGCGTCAGCCTCGGCACGAGCCGCTGCAGCACGGGAATGATCTAGCTCTGCCTCAGCCCTCTGAAGGGCTTCCTGAAGCTCAGAAACCTGCAGAGGAAGATTTTATTAGTTCAGAGCAATCAAGTAATCAAATTCAGAAGTCAAAAGTTGAAGAATTTACCCGAGCAGCCCGGTCCTCCTCCGCGAGAGAAGCCCGGTGGATGGCAGAGGCGAGCTGACTCTGGAGGTCAGCCAGGGCAGCATCGTGCGCAGCAGATGATGAGGATGACGAAGCTCCGAAGGAAGGGGGAGCCGCCTGGGTGTAGACGGCTCGCTGCACCAAAAGACAACTGTCAGTGTCAATTGCCAAAACAATTAATTAATTAATTAAAACATGCATTCATATTCATTCATACATACCAGGTCATGTAATTCTTTCTGGACTTGTTCTAGCTGGGCCTCCGCATCATGTAGGCGGGCCTGGAGGTCGATGATGACCGCATCACGTGCATCCTGCATATCATACATACATACATTCATTCACAAACATAAAATCAAGATAATAATGAAATTAAAGATGCATGAATGCATAACTTACATCGAGTGGTCGGAGGAGCCGAAGTTGATCGGCGTAGTGGGCCCGGTACTGCTGGAGGTAGCCCTCGCTACTCTCCGCACGGGACTCCACCCGTACGCCCCGACGGTGCCAGTCTTCGTATTGCTCAGGGAACTTGGCACGCCAGTCGGTGAGGGCTTGCTTCCCCCTCATGCTCCTCCCCACGCCCTCCGGGACTTCCTCGTCTATCCACTCCTGGTGGAGGCCCAGCGTCCTCATCACGAGCCGGAGGCGGAGGGGCTCGATTTCGTTGAGGCAGTGCACCCACATTTGCCTCCCGAACCTCCTCCTGCCAGCCGTCACCCACGGCTGACCCTCCTCGCCCATACCAAGGTACGGGCGCCAGATCACCTGCATATAGGTTAGAAGCATTTATAAATAAATTGCATTTAAGGAATAAAAAATTGCATTTAATGAAATTAAACAAGTTAAAAATTTTACCAGTAGCTCGGGTTAATCCAGGAACTGACGGCGGAGGGCCGTCAGCTGGTGGTGCTGTGGAGCCGTATCCACAATCGGCTGCCAACGGCAGGCCAATGGGACGGCATCCGGTCGAGCAATCCGCGCTCTGCCGAGCGGGAAGTAGTAGTAACTCCACACCTGCATTCATGAACATATAGGTTAGAAGAAGCATCATATCATATTGCACTGCATAAATAAATAATTAAACAAGTTAATACCTGAAGGAACGGCGAGAAGCCGCTGACAGTGGTCTCACGGTCCGGCGTGACCGCGGACAGATCGGCGAAGAGATGGGCCAGAAGGGCCGCACCCCAGGCATACTCTCCTAAGCTATCTAAGTCATCTAACAAATAAAGAAATCTACAGTGGATGTGGTCGCCCTTCGTACCGAAGAGCAACCGACCAAAGAAGAAAACTAAGAAGACCCTAAGCTGTCTATCTACCTCTTCTCCCTGACTAGGGTCACTACAGTAGACTGAGGAAGATGACTCTACTAATCTATCCCTAAACTCTTCCCGGGTCTCGTCAGACCGACGTCGGGGCTCCTTTAGTCCTAAAGCTGCCTCTACTTCTACCCTAGGAACCATCCTAGACTCTCTGCCTAGGCTAGACACCTCTATCCCTAGAAGAGCCTCTGCTAGTCCCTGATAGTTGGGGTAAGTAACCCCACTAACTGGTCGGCCCTCTACCCTGAGGCCAGTGATCCTGGCCACATCCTCTAGGGTGGGGACCATATGCCCCCACGGCATTAGGAAAGCACGGCTTTCCGCATGCCACCTCTCCTGCAGCACCTGCAGGAGGACCAAATCAAGCAAGAATGGCTCGATGTCCAGTATCTCGCCGAATCCCATCCGACGCAGGCGCGCCTTCTGGAAATCCGGGAGACCTCTATAGGCACCTATCACTAGGTCCCAGGAGATTCTAGCCCTCATCACTCCCTGCAAATAAAAAAAAAACATAAAAATGGGGGTCAGTAATAAAAAAAAAAAAAAAAAAAACAGGAAAATCAGTTCTGTCCTGAAAGGCGTCAGCCCATATGGACGTCTTTTAAAACACGTCAACATGCCTTGACGCAATTCAAAATATTTATTCCTAATTAAAAAATCCGGAATTTATCTTGAAAGACGTCAGCCCATGATGACGCCTTTTGAATGGTGTCACCTGGTCTGGACGCCTTTCAAGTCCAGATTCCGGGTTCTTTAAAGAACCCCTTTTTCCCCTCTTTTTCTTCACCCCATTCAAATCATAGGGATCTTACCGTGTGGAGGTCGCCCTCCTCTTCTTCCACCCCCATGGGTGCCGGTGGAGGGAGTTCCTCCTCAAAAAAAGCCTCGGCTTCGGCTAGCATCGCCGGAACCTCCTCGGGAGCTTCTTCTTCTTGCCTTCGCCGTCTCTTGGCTATGATCTTCATCTTCCTGGATCCTTCACCACGCTCCATGGCTTGATCAATAGAGGGAGTTTTGAGAGAGTGAGATCGCTGGTCGCCGGAGAGAGGGGAGAAAGAGGGATTTTGTGAAAAGTGAGGAAGAAAGGGGACATTCGCGGGTCTGTTAACAAAAAGGTTGAAAGGCGTCGACTCAGACAGACGCGTTTTAGGGCGCATAAGTTGAGGCGGCAAGGACAGCTGTTTGAAATCGATTGAAAGACGTCCACACAGGTGGACGCGTTTCAAGATTTTGGTCAGAGCTGTACAGAGGAAAATGATGAAAGGCGTCTTATCGTGCTAACGCGTTTTAGGGAATTAATCATGGAATTAATGACAGAATCCTAGAGAAAGTAGGAGAGAGAGTTGAAAGGCGTCAGTATTGGAAGACACAATTTAAACTTTAATCAGGTTTTTGAGGGTTAAATTGAATTTCTGGAAAAAAATTATGGTTGAAAGACGTCTTTCTGAGTGGACGCGTTTTACATTTAACAGAATCCGAACTGTTGAATTTTCAGGAAAAATCTAATTTTTACTAAAGGAAAAATCATTTGCACATCACAGTAAGTTGAAGAAAAGTTTCAAGGCATGAAAAATACTTCTTTATTCAATAAAATTCTTTATTACATCATGAACAAAGAGTAAGAGGACATTTAAGGAAGAATTTCATGAAGACTTTTAAGGTAAGGAAATTTCAATCCTCTTTCTCTATCTTTAGAGGATTTTACACGATAACTAAAACCAAGGTTCCATAGAGTGGTGATGATTTGTACGGCTTCATAATCTTCGTCGGATTCCAAGTCACGCTTCTTGATTGGAGGTGTGGGAGAGAACTCAGGGAATTCACGACGGCCCAAGCTAAGTTGAGTAAGGTACCGGTGAGGATTGTATAACACAAACTCAGTGGCTCCGATCAACTTAAGATCTGCTCCTGCTGCACGGCGCACCCAAACAGGTTTTCCAACAAGAGAAAGTGGAGACGAGTCGAATATGTCGGACGTCATGAGCTTCAAATACTCTCTCCAGTCGGCTCGGGTCTTGAGTTTTGGAACCTTGTTAACCATGTGCTCATTGAACTTTACAATGTTAGCAATGCAATGAATTGGGCTATTCAAGAAGATCTGAGATGGATTCAGAGGCCTTTTCTTGCTGTACTCAAACTTGAAGTGAAGTTCAATCCATAAAGCAAAGAGTAGCATGCATCCATAAGGAGGATGGCCCACAGATGCCGCAGAAAGCCCACTATAAAGATATGCTAAGAGTGCAGTGCTAATGGATTTACCTTCGAAGATTGCGCATATGGTACTGACTTGATCATCTTCTAAGATATTATCCTGCGCAGAAAAGAACAAGGCACCGGCAAGGCATGTAACTAAAGCTTTTGTTACATCCTCCGTTTCATCCTCCCTTAGATCATCAATTTCGTATAGCGTCCACTCGGCTAGCTTTGTAAGATTGATTCCCTTCTTGGTAAGGCATCCTTTAGCTTCTGAAGGATCTTTCATAATCGATGTCAACAATTGTTGACCGGTGATTCTTTCTCTTGTCAAGGCTATCTTATCTTTGTTATCTTTGGTCTTTGGGAGACCCAAAAGAAGCTCCGCCTCCTCCAAAAGGATCGTGCACTCGAAGTCTTGGAAGAAGAACGTATGAGTTTGGGGATGCCACCACTCGATCAAGGCACCCATAGCCGCCCAATCTACGTTTGCGCTTTTGTAATGTTTGGCAAGCACTACAAGACCTTGAAGATTCCACTTGGATATGAACACTTGCATGGAAAGCTTGACGCTTTTTGCAAGTTTACGAATCCAAGGTAAGGAGGTAAACTTCCTTGGGCCAGGAAACATGGGATAATTCTGAAAACCAAAAGAAAACATGAAGAACATGAAGAAGAATTGAAGGGAAGTTGATTGAACTTACTTGGAGATTGGGATTCCTTCCATTGAAGTGATTCTCTACATCAGAAAACTTCTCCAAAGACATCTTCATCTTCTTGCTTGAAGAATTCATCCTCCCTTTTTCAGAGTTCCTCCTTCTTGAAGCTTGGAAACCTTGGAACTTTGAAGAAACCTTGAAACCTTGGGAAGAAAGCTCAACTTTGGATCTTTGGATTATGGTAGGATTGCTTGGGAACAACCTAAGGGTGTTTATATAGAAGGAATTGCGATCCTAGGAAGACTTCTCCGGATTGGAAAAGAGATGTGTATTGGTAGAGTTGGAATTCGAATAGAGAATAGCCAGAAACCTGTTTCTGTGAGTGAAAGGCGTCGAGGAGCACTGACGCGTTTCAAAGTTAAATGGCATCTGCTCGACACGACGCTTTTTAGCTTTTCTATTATTTATCCGAAATTTATCTAAAATTCTGTTTAAATTGAATATTTGTTTGGAATTACTAACAATTTTGATTGCAGAAAATTCAAAGAAAACCTGAGTAAAGCTGGAAATATCAAGAAGATCCCACTGTGGGAGTTCAAGAAGTTCGACCGTGGCTAAAAAGACGGTTATTTCTATCTTTGTACTGTTTCATGTAATTATTGTGCATTCGCATTATTATATGATAAATATTTATTAGAGTATATCAAGGACCTTGTAGTTTTGATGAAACTGGAATTTGAGTTCCCCTACAACAAAAACAGTGATAACTTCAGAGGATTCTTAATCGCACGGATAGGCCGTTGGATTGTTAATTAGTGAGGACGATGGTTCCACTTTTGTGAAACAATGCGTGGATAAACGAGCTTCGGCTTAGCGCTGAATTATAAGAATTGGTATCTTGACTCATTAATGGCAGTTTAACAATATTATCCTTGATTAATTTTTATTTTATTTGACTTTATATTTTTCTTTTAGCCCAACATGCATCATGTAGGACTTTAAAATCACTGTAATAAGGATTAATTATTGATTAAGTTTCAGACCATTAATCAAATAATTTCAAACATGATATGAAATATTCTACTCTGAATTGAGTATCTTGATTATCTTTGAGGTTCGCTTGAAGATATCTTTGGGATTCTATCCTTTCTTGGATTCTTTATCCAATATTCTTGTTTTCTTTTAAAGATCCATCATGGCTGCAGCACGTCCACATTGGCTGGCAAACGCTCCCCATGATGAAACCTACAATGTCTATGACCTGGGGTACTTCCCACTCCGAGGAGGTTGATCGACCTTATTTTATTTCCTTGTCTACCTCATCCAGATAGGATTGATTCCATTGATTTCATTGAGCTATCTTCACTGATGATTTTGAGAAAAATTCCAATCATGTGATGTTAAGAGCTTGTCTCATCACACCTTAGCATCACCTTTTCAGTACATTCCATTCCATTTCACTCCCTTGCAAAGACGATGCCAAGGTGAGGCAGCTGTAGACACGCTAATTTTGACGTCATTTCGAGTAAATTTCATATCATATAATAATGCCTCAGAATGGTCTGATATTTAACCATTGATTAATTTTTATTGATCTTTTTGAATGTCGGGTTTAACAGACATGTTTAAGTTAATCAATTGAATTGATTTTAACTCAAATTTCAGTAAAAATATGAAGAAGTCTAAAAGACGTCGACCCATATAGACGCCATTTAGAGTTTATTCTTATTTTAACGTTTAAATTTGAATTTTAATAAGTTAATTAATTAACTAAAAGGCGTCTTTGAAGGCGGACGCGTTTTAGGTTTCCTAGGCTATTTCTACTTCTCTTCCGGATGTTTATCCTTATCTTAATTAGTTTAAAAGACGTCTGCGCATGTAGACGCGTTTTAGCTAATAAAGATAAAGATAAGTTTTCTCGGATATTTATCCTTATCTTAATTTAATCTGAAAGGCGTCAGCCAAGGTGGACGCATTTTAGATAATTACAGATAAAGATGAATTAATCAGTATTTATCTGTCAGTTAGGATAGATAAATCCGAAGTTTTTCTATGTTAATCGCGAACGCAGAAAAAGCCTATAAATACCTTAGATCTTGAAGAGTAAAAAATGTTGAGCCCTATTGAGAAAAGAGAGAGCATTATTATAGCGAGTTGAAGATCGAAGCAACAACGTCGGAATGCCGGAGCGCTGCCATTTCCAGAAGTCGGCGTCCTTTCAAGAATCTTCATCCTTTCAAGGCTTCAACCCATTGGGCATAAGTGTTTCATTTCTGCGTTTTCATTCTACATCTTCATTAATCTCATTCTTCATATTCACTTCATGCAACACACACCACAGCATCATCTTTCAAAACCTATTTGATTAAAGGGGTTTTAAAAGCCATTTAAACAAGTAAGTTTGCTGTTCAATTGTATGCTTAAAATCATGATCAGTTTAGATATTGCTTCTATTTAAAGTTCTCATCATCATTGTTTCTTCATTGCTTTTCTGTTTCTATTTCTGCTGCACTCAACAACAACAAGAGAACGAAAGGGGAAATCAAGCACAAAGCCAGAAGGACTTCTGGACGATCCTCAACCTCAAACTCAACAGCAAGAACAAAAGAACGAGAAGGGCTCTCTTTCTTCAGCCGGCTGAAGGAGGGGAATCAAGGACTCAACATCTTCCGCGTTCAAACAGGTAGGCGATCAAAACTCTCTTTTGAAACTTTTAAGTCAAAAGTTTCTGGCGATCACTGCACTTAGTTGTTGTTTTTAATAGGTTAGTTTACACTAAACAACATAGATTTTTCATGTTAATCACACGAGCATTTTAAGCACCTACAATATCGTCGTACTCGAATCCTGAGTAACCCCGCTCCAAACTCACTCCGCTGCTCCCTCTGGCCGACCACCTGAAACATAGGTGTAAGTCCCAAGAAAATGGCAATTCAATAAGCAGATGGGGCTGCCCTCATAAAAATCACTGAATAAAATAATTGAAACAGGATATGTACATTGCATAAGAGTACTAAACATGACAAAAAATAAAACTACCACAAAATACACACATGAGTAAGAATGATATGCCAATAAGGATGTTGAAATGCATGATCCATAATAAAATACCAATCTATGAACAAGGCCAGAATATAGAATTTCATATTTCGAACTGACTTACCGAAATGACGTATAGATTGGAAGATATAGTTTTTAGACTATAGGTTTTCCCTTATTACAAAGGTTCCTGGAGACACATCCAACTGTCACTATGATCCAGAAATAGAATACAGAAATTGAGCTCCTAGGCACGTACAGATCCAGGTCATAGGCGTAGCGCTACCCCGAGGGTCGTCACCCTACCTTAACAAAGGATTTCTACCTGTGGCCCCCAGGTAACAGAGCTGATGGGTTATGGAGGTAGATCCCACCATTTTAAGTATAGCATGCAGCCCTATGATAGATGGATTTTGGTGGATATGTTACTACCGTTTCCCTAAGACTATTCTTAGGTAGCGGCTACGTTCGATCGACAAGCTTCATTGAAGTGAATACAACCATGATATAAAACATCTATTTAATGTTTATGTACAGATGCAATACCATTTTTATTGTCATAAACTAAGTCACATGGTGTTGGAATTATGCCTAATTTCTACCTAAAATGTTAAGAAATCAAATGCCTACATGTGCTGAAATGAAATATGTTATGTAGCTACAACAACATGTACATACCAAAATGATTAACTACTTTAGTGGCTTTTCTTTCTAAAATCTATAAACTAAGAATGTGTCTAAATCATAATATAAAATTCAAATACCAAGTTCCAACTTGAATTAAAATTCAACTTGTCATGAACTCAAGCAACACATATAAGCTAATCACAAATCCTTTACAAAAGTAGCCTGCCTACATTTAAAATGCTGATTTTATTCATGCACAAAAGCTCTCCCAAAAATCCTTAAAAATTTACATGTTATATTAATTCATGTTAGGTATAACCTGTAAAATTTTGGGCTCAAATGTCCCTTCACAAAGACATAAGAAAATAAAACATCAGGGTACTATCTTCGAGTTATCAAAATATCAGAATGAAATATAAACCCTGTTACATGACCTGGAAGCATCATCATATGAAAATGAAAATTCTTGAAACCTTTTTTAGAGATTTACAATAATCCAAAGATTATGTCATAAAAATTTCAGATCATTTTATGAAATATATAAATTACTAAAATGCATATTCTAACACACTATCAAATAAAGTCAGAAAATTGTATCTACTAATCGCCCCTAGCGTAGATAGATGAAAACTTAATAAAAATTTATGAAATTTTACTTGGGTATTTTACATATATTTAATAACCTTACCTAAAAAATCTATAATTTTGTATAAGAAATAAAATCATCGAAATTTGCAGATTACCTTGCTATCAGAAGAGTCAAAGGAAAAAAAAAAGGTTGCAGAAATTTAACTTTTACTATATGTAACCTGTTATAGGCTTTCAAAATTTTAAATTCATATATCATTCATTATTTCACACTTGAGAACTTCATAGAAACATATAGTTTAAATAGAGATGAAAAAAAGATTAAAGAATTACATATTACTTATGATTGGCTAAACCCCTATTATTTTAGCACCCACACTACCTACCTTCTTCAAGAGCTCAAAACCCCCCTCAAAGTTGGCCGTCCACCTCCTTCCCCAGTTCCTCCCATGTTTTGCTCCAGAAGGAAGTAGAAAGAAATGCCCAACCTTGTCTAAAAGCTCAGGTTAGAGTCTTTTAAATAATGAGGGTTTAATTAGTCCCACTATGGTTAGCTAGATGGGTTAAAATCCACTATCTCTCACCCATCCAAGTTATACTACGCTAATCATACCCAGTAACATCAACCAAGGTTAATAATAATCACCAATGGGCAAAAATCTAAGTCGGTGCCCTCCCCCCACTAGACTCTTCCTAGAATACCCCAACTAGCCCTTAATATTTCAACAAACTCCCACCACACCTATACTATCTAATATAATACTAATACTTCTAGGAGAAGCACTAATTAATAAATTACAATTTTCAACTATAGATTTTTTTCCCACTATATGGATTAACTATTTAAATGATCATCTTACTTTTAATAATTGCATATTTACCCTTAAACTTCAATTAACCCTTCTAATCTAAATCCGACTATGATTTATACTAAGTTTTCTATCACAATTGATCATATATAATTATTATATAGGACTTAAACCAACCAAATTAGTAAATATATTAGACTACGTAATGGGACTAGCTCAAAATTAATTAATAACACAATTATGCCAAAATAGTCGAATGTTACAAAGGAGGCAGGTGTTCTCCATATTCTTCGTGACGTGTGAGGTGGAAGCGAGGACAATTCCATAAGCTTCTTTATGCATGAGAGGACGTGTCGTCTTGCCGGAGGTGAGCTTCTTCGCATTGTAGTTCGTGTGGTTTTGAGGCAAGTAATGAAGAACTATGAATTTATAATATTTATGTATCTAAATCCTATTTTCAAATATACTTTACTATCTATTACAAGTACATGATGCATGGTCACATGTAAGACCTTCTGTAATGAAGTATATGATATATCAAAATCTTTTTTTTTATCTTCTATTCCCTTAATTCTACATTTTCTGTAAAACTAGAACATAATGTTGAAACACGTCGACCCCAGGTGACGCGATTTACAAATCACGTCACCCAGGGCTGACGCAATTCAAGCATGTTAAGTACTTTTTCATGCTGTTTAATGCTAATTCCAAGCAAGTATCATGTAAGCTTAATAATTTTGGTTTTGTGATATGATATTTCGCATGCTAGATAGGTTTGATTCATGTTAAGATTCTTAGTATCATGATGGCAATTTTTTTTTAAGAAAAGTATGATTTGAAAGGTGTGTTTAAGTCATGATCATCTTGTTAAAAACAACAAAAATTATCATGTTAAATTCTATTTAAATCCATGAATATGCATAGACCATGATGTACCTGTTTATAGCATGTTTAGACTTATAACTGAGCATGCATGATCATAATGTTCAAAATTAATGATTTTTTAAATGAATCTGAAAATCTGGATTAACCCACTGAAAAGCGTTAAGGAAGGCTGACGCATTCAAGAATCGTGTCACCTGTCCCTGACACGATTCAAGAGGTTAATTAGTGTGTTGAATTTAGCTTATTTTCATGGCTACTTTAATGCTATAAACTATGTTATGCATTAAGCCATGTTCTACATGTTATAGATTCATATATGTATGCATGTTGATAATTAAAATGTTAAGATGCTGAGTGAATGCAGCAACTAATAACATGGGCCCTAAGTGCCAGATGAACCAAAGGGCCACAATTGGGGAGCCACCTCTTGATTTCCTTAGGACCAAAGTGCTACTTGATGGAGGCCATCTCTTGATTCTATGTGGACCACCTCTAGATTTTCATGACTAAGTTATGACTAAGAGGATTATTGTATGAACCTGAGGCAATGGATAAATCCTAAGAAGTGTGTTTACATATTACTGGGTAGAATCTGAGAGCGTCTATCGACTACGCAGCTGAAGACTTAGTAAGTTTGCCATTACTACTGTGTAAAGAAGAAGAAGATGCCTCTATGTCATAGATTGGGTATTTATCCTATGTTAAAGTAGAAAGATATGATAAGTGCGATCATACATGATGTTAAAAGATTAAGATGAAACTAAGTTTCAGATTTTAATGCATGTTATATGTTATATTAAGTGCTGAAAATGCATGCTTAGAAGTTCATGTAATATTAGAATCATATTAGTTGCTTGACATTGACAAGTCATGATGAAAGATGCATGTTTAGGTCTAATTTACTTGCTATAAATATTCATGTTTATGATGCTTATATCTGCCCATGAACATGTTCCATGGTTGTATTCATGTGTAGTTCATGCATATTATCCATATTGCCATATTGTTAAGTTAAAGAAGCATGCTAGGATGAAGATTGGTACATATATATTATAATTCATCTCCATGTTTAGATGATTAGCATGCGAAGTTCTTTTAAGTCACAGCATAGGAAATCTATGTTTTTGTGGATTCTGAGCTTATTGAGTTCTATGTGACTCACCAGCGTTCACTAAAATTTTTCAGAGGACCGTGACGCTGAGGTTGAGCCCAAGGAGCGGGAGGCTTGGCTTTGGATTTGAAGCTATTTAGAGTAGGTTGCGATTTACTTATTTCAGATTTGTTTTTAAGATTTATTGATACGTTATAGCAAGAGATGTATATGATAGATTTTATTTTAGTATATATGAGATGTACTTTTTTTTTTTGAACTCATAAAGATCTTGGACCTTGTGGAAGTTGTTCATTTCAGTTTAATGATTATTAGTAGATGTTCTTTTGTGGCTATGAAGGTTGTGTCATTTTAATTCATATCTTGTCTCATGTTTATACTCACTATAGCCGACAGATCATGTTAGGTTGTTCTCACTGTAGCGCTAGCCCAGTCGGTTCGCTGTAGGCTAGCCTGACAAAACTGGACCGGTTAGGAGTGTATATATATATATATATATAATTCAGATGTTCCCCCACTCAAAAACCCACCCTTCTCGTATTTAAAAAAAAAATCATAAATTTTTAAATAATCAAATAGGCTCCTTAGGGTTGCTACTATCCCCGGAGCTTTAATTTTCACTATTCAATCAACTGGAGCTGTCCACTCAGGTTCATATAAAAATAAATATTAAAAAATAGTCAAAGAATAGAAATTTGTCAGATTAGTCCTTAAGATTGATCCCCATCCAGTGGAGCTTTAATTTTGATCTTCAAACAATGACGAACTTGATTGGACGGGTACGGTTGATTTCGTTGATTAGATGGTGAAAATTAAATTCAAACGGATGGAAAAACAACCTGGAGGGAGGTATTTGAATAAGTTTTAAATTTTTTGTTGGTTTTTACTTTTTTTTTCAATCAGAATGAGGGGTTTTAGGGTAGACAAATAACCACATGCTAATCCCATTTGAGCTTGGAGGGTTGTCTGAGGCAATGGTACGTGTACAAAAAAATTTGACGCAACCACAATATACACAAAGTTAAATATATACTTTATCATATTAGAGGCTTATATACGTACAAAGCCATGGGTAAATTCATCCTTCTAGAGTTACAACATGGTTAGGGAATGTCAAGTATGCACGTACACACACATACGCTGTGTGCACATAAACAAATGCATTTTAAGGAAGGCTAAAGTAAACAATTTATGTGAGAGAGGCATGCGTGCAAAAAAAACAGATTTTATGTTATTAAGAAAAAATAGAATTCAACCACTTTGTTTCAATTTCTTAAAATTTGGGGCATGGGATATCTATGTTTTTCATGGCTTTACATGCCCTTTTCCCTCATTTGGCAGATTGAAGCTCCAAGGAGTCTACGTCCTTTGAAAGATGTACAACAATTAATTTTTGAAGAGAAAATAATATTGTGGCACTTTTAATTCATTTGAATTTTGGTTGTGGAGTACATAGCAATATTATGTGGTTTGGATCAGGATACTATTCTAACATTTTAGCTCACTAGAACATAATGTTGTTACAGATCAACTACATGCTCTACCTATGTATGTAGATACAAGTGTCTCATTGTGTTGAAGAGTTTTTGTTTTGAGCGCCCCTTTCCTTCGTCGACTCTAGCGGAAGACTCGTCCCCTTGGATGAAACATGTGCTGCCTTGTGCCATGGACGCTTGGGAGGGGGGAGTCCTCCACAGAAATCTCCCCCCCCCCCCCCCCCCCCCCCCCCCCCCCCCCCCTTCAGCTGCCCCATTTGTTGTTCCCCCTTGTTCTTTCTCGCCATCGTCCTTGACGTCTATTTACCTTCTTCCCGCTTCCAATTCCCTCGGCATCCCTAATCACCTTGCCTAACCAACTGTCCTCCATCTTCCCCCAATTTTCTTCGGTAAGGCCTGCCTACAAGTTTTGTTCCCTTAACGGAATTTACCTGACATTACCCCTATCGGAACTCGACTTATTGGCTATTATCGTACTGTGGTCCTCCATCGTTATAGTCATAGGACTCAAATTACTTTAGGCAAATTTGTTGTGCTATCCACAAGGCTTGTCTAATTGTAAGGAGAGACTTTGGCTATAACATGAGATGCCTAATGATCGGGATAGAGAAACTATGTAGCCTTGTTGTGCTATCCACAAGGGCTGCATGCAAATCTATACTCGTCTCGTAACGATGGTAATGCTTAGATCAGAATTAATAGTTTGTTGTACCATCCACAAGACTATTAAATCTCTGGGGACCGAAGCTATGATCGGATATTGCAAGGAGTTGCAAGTTCCATAAGATGGGTGCTCTTTGATTGTATTACAGCTTGTTGTGCTATCCACGTGACTATACTGCAAGTTATTGAGATTTTGATCCCCATTAGGAGACTATCGGCATCTCCCGTTCTGTATATTTAAGGGTTATATACAGAAATAAATGATTGCTACTAACCGAGGGCTTCAAAGAAATAAATGATTGCTACTAACCTTGTAATTCGGAGAGAGTGGATTCCTTTTGTTCTTCTTTTCCAACCGGCTGAAAAAGAAGAGCCTCTTTTTTGCTTTACTCTTGTTTTTTGGGGTTGTTTTCTCCTTCTTTTTTCCAAGCTTTTCAAAGCCTTTTCCTTCCTGCTTCAAACCTTGTAACAAGAAGCGATCAAAGTAAAGGAAAATATGATTAGAACTAGAGTAGTGTAGTATTTATTCTATCTAACAAATTAAACATGAACTAAATTAAAAGGACTCACTTGCTTTGTGTTTCTTTAAACCCCTATTTCATGTATAGGTATGGAGCATATGGTGTGGTGTGTGAAACATGAAGATGATGATATGAAGATTCTAATCGAAACAACAATGAAAATCAATGATGAAAAACTAACTAGAACTAGATGGAAAGAAAGAAAAGGGAAAAAGAGATTGACCACTCCATAGCCTTGATCTTACAAAGATTCAAAGGATGGAGAAGGATGAAGAAGATGAAGCGCCAAAGCTTGTCCACGTTTTTCTTCTTGAGAGTCTCCAAAATCTTTACCTTGAACTCCAAATTCTTCAATAGCTAACCTTTTTCAAAGGCCAAAGGGTATATGTATATATAGATTACGTTTTGGAGTGGTTTGGGCCTTCAAACGGGCTCTCATGCGGATCCGACTTGCTATGGATAGACTCTAGTCAAATTAGAAACCCATCTAAGCATGGAGACCAGATTATCTTGACCAAATCAAGTTTATCAGGAAACTGCTTGAAACATTTTATCCATCCGAGACGCCATTTGGCTAATTAGGAGGGGCCAAAATAGAAAGAAAATCTACGAAGGAAATTAAACAATTAGAAAACCTAAAGGGCGTCGTCTATGAGCGACGTTATTTAGATAATTAGGAAAAATTCGAATTCAAATTGGAAATCCATACGGATTAGAGACTAAATAGTGTTATGCATGGGCGACGCTATTTAGTTAAATATATCCGGATTTAGGAATTTAATTCCAAATTGATTTCAACTAGAAATCCAAATGGTGTCGGCCATGGTCGACGTTAATCAGCGAATATCGAGAAAAATCAATAAAAATTAATTAATGATTAAAACTCAGACCATTTCGGGGCATCATAATTGTGACATAAAATTTACTCAATATGAAGTCAAAATTAACGTGTCTACAGTTACCCCATCTTACCATTGACTTCACAAAGGAGTGAAATGGAATGAAATGAACTAAAAATGTGATTCCAAGGTGTGATGAGACACACATTCAACATCACATGATGAGAATCTTTCTCAAAATGATCAATGAAACGACTTAAAGAGATAAGTGGAACCAATCCTGTCTGGATGTGATAAACAAAAGAAACAAAATAAAGACGATCAACCTCCACGAAGGGAAGTACCTTATGTCACAAACCCTGCAGGCTTCACCATAGAGAGCGATTGCCAGCTAATGTGGACGTGCTTCAACCATGATGAATCTTAAAAGAAAATAAGAAATTTAGGATAAAGAATCTAAGCAATAATAGAATTCTAAAGATATCTTCAAGAAAACCTCAAAGATAATTGAGATACTCAATTCGGAATGGAATATTTCATATCACATTGAGATTTATTAGAACAATGGTCTGAAGTTTAATCAATAACTAATTCTTACCACAGTAATTATAAAGTCCTATATGATGCATGTTGAGCTAAAATCAAAAAATAAAATGAAATAAAATATCAATTAATCAAGGATAATATTTTTAAACTACTATTGATGAGTCAAGACACCAATTTTGTAATTCAGTGCTAAGCCGAAGCTCGTTTGTCTATGCACCGTTTCACAAACGCGGAACCATCGTTCTCATCAATTCACAATCTAACGGCCTATCCGTGCGATTAAGAATTCTCTATAATTATCATTGTTTTTTTTTAAAGGGAACTCAAATTCCAATTTCATCAGAATCACAAGATCCTTGATATATTATAATAAATATTTATCATATAATAATGATAATACAAATCAATTACATAAAAGAATACAATGATAGAGATAACAATCTTTTTAGTCACGATAAGGACTCAGTGAAACTCCCACAGTGCGATCTTAGTTGAAATTTCAGCTTCTTTTTTCTTTCTTTGAATTTTCTTGCACTCAAACTCTGTCAGTAACTTCAAGCAAATAGATAAACATCATTAAACAGCAGATAATGTGCAATTTCAAAAAATGTCAAAAAATAGCCTAAAAGGCGTCTCTTTACTTCAACGTCATTTAAATGACGACGTCCCGTCCGGACGCCATTTAACTTACCGAAATAAGACTCTTTCTGACTCCAATCCGGACTCCACTTGCCTCCCTTAAACTCCATTTTCCAACTCGAAAAGGGCTTCCCAACTTCGTAAATCACTCTATATATTCCTTCCCTCCTCAAATCATACCATCACAACAAGCATTCAAGAGGAAAAGACTGGGGGATTCTCTTCAAAGCTCAAGGAAAAGGAGGAGAAAGAGCAAGAAGAAGGAGCTTAAGCAATCAAGGAAGATGGCGAGTTTTGCTAAGAATTTTTCATCAAACAAGAAGGCGAGAAAGATGATTGAAAGACTTTCTACCGTAGAAGATCATCTAAGTGGGTGAGATCCTAACTTAAAGGTAAGCTATTCTCTCTCTTGTTCTCTATTCAATTCATTTATTTATTCTTCTACATAATTTCTCCATGCTCCAATTTTTCCTCAATATGATAGAACCATGCCAATTTTCTTTTTTAAGAGATATCCTTTCTTCCCTGGTCCAAGAAGGTTCTCTTCTCTTTCATGGGTTTCAAAATTAGTGGGAAAGATCAACCTTTCTATACAATCATACATCTCAAAGTGGCATCTCCAAGGCCTAGTTATCTATACAAAACATTACAAGAGCGCAGTTATGGATTGGACTGCAATGGGTGCTCTGATTGAATTATGACATCCTCAAACCCATACTTTCCTCTTTACTTCCTTCGAAGCTACCATCCTACTGGAAGAAACTGTACTCCTATTGGGACTTCCAAAGCTCAAGGCTAATAGTGATGAACCTAACATGACGGATATGCTATTCATGAGGGAAAAAGTTACTTGTCATCAATTCTTAGAAAAGATTATGGATAGTCCAAACGAAATCTAAGGCGTTCTTATTCAAAAAGGGATTAATCTTGCGAAGCTGGCAGAATAGACTTTGAAGAAGATGGAAAAAGACAAGGAGGAAGATATAGAGACCGTAATGATTGCGTTCACTGCATGTCTGGTTGGAGCTCTACTATTCCCTGCCCAGGACAACATTTTATTAGAAGATCAGCTCAGTGCAATTTATGGGATATTCCAAGCAGATAAGCACAACAGTCCTAGCCTATCTCTACAATGGGCTTTCAACGGCTTCTACTGGTCAACTTCCTTATGGCAGCATGCTACTCTTAGCCTTATGGATCGATCTGCACTTAAAATTCAATCATAATGAGGAATAAGTTCCAAGGACATCTCAGATGTATCAGCGTAGTCCTATCTTTCACATCGCCAATGTCGTGAAATTCAACAACAATATGACCAATCGGGTGCCCAACCTCAAAACTCGAGCTGACTGGCGAGCTTACTTCAAGACCATGCCAAGGACCGGCTTCGAATCTACACCACTTGCTCTCAGGGAAAAGGCGGTTTGGGTACGCTGCTGTGCTGGCATAGAGCTCCAACTGATCGGGGCAACCGAGTTCGTCTTGTATAATCCACATCGTTGTCATCCTCAATTGGGTATGCCTTGCTATGAATTCCCAGAAATTTCTAATCTTTCTTCAATCAAGAAGCGGGCTTTAGGAACTGATGAAGACTTCGAAGCAACATAACTCATTGCAACCTTGTGGAACATCGGTTTCACCTGTTGTGTTAAACTTTCTCATGAAACGAATCGGGAGTATGGAAGACTTATGTAAAAGAGATACAGAAAATACGGTTTGAAAGCTCTCAACTTCTGCCCAAAGTTTGATGTATTTCCAACTTATTTTTTTTAATGAAAAATCATTCCTTTAATGACACGAGATATTCCCTTAATGTTGTGCAATTTTTTGAAATTTTTCCTTAAACAAAACAACTCATTTTCCTCAAAATTCAGAGTTTTGGGCTCATTAATGCAAATAGCATCGAGTCAGAGAGACGCCTTTCAATCAAATTCAATTCCAAAAATTAAGATTTAATCCTTAAAAGAGCCTGAATCACGTCGACCAAGGGTGATGCCTTTCATTTCTCTCTCCTATTTTCCAGATATTTCTAAGCATTAAATTTCCTGAATCACGTCGCCCATGGTCGATGCTATTCTCTGATTTTCTCTAATTTTTCCCAGATTCCATGGTACAGCTCTGGCGGTTAAAGGCAGTAAATCTAAAATGTGTTGTCCATGGGCAACACCTTTCTGTCAATTTCAAAATTCGAACTGCCTGCCTCAGTTTGTGAGCCACTAAATCGCGTCGCCTTGAGTCGATGCCTCTTAACCATTTTACACGAGGTCGCTAACCCGAGCCCCTTTCCCTCCTCATTCTTCCTTTGCTCATTCTCTCTCCTCCTTCTCCTTTCTCCTCTCCAGCGAACAGTGAGCTCTCCGGCGACTCGGGGGTTTCTCCGGTGATCTTTGGCGATGGCCCTCACTTCTGGCCATCTCCCTCTCACTCTTCCATTATCTCTCTCTCTCACGAGCTCCCTCTCTTTCACTCGTAAGCTCCCTCTCTTTCTCACTCTTGGTTGTCATGGAACGCGGGGGCCCGAGCGGCAAGCAAAAAGGATCTTCGGCATGCCCAACTTGGAGGGGGACGACTAGGAGGTTCTCCTGACGCAACCAGATATCTTTCAAGATCTAGCAAACCTCACCGCAGCCGAGGAGTTCATGGAGGCCGAGGAGGCTCCACAAGAGGCACCGGTGGCGGAACAACCCCAAGAGGCGGGTCCATCGATGGTACGCTCTAAGCCTCCCCTTTTATAGTATTTTTGGGATCGGGGATACCAAAGGGGGGAATGCCACGGGTCCTAGGATCCGTGGTCGAAAGGCGTCGACACAGGGAGATGCCTTTCAAACGGCATCGACCATGGCCGACGCCATTCAAGGCAGGGGTCCTATTTCAAAATTGACTTTAAAAATTATTTTAAATTACTTTTATATGAATTATTCTGATATTTTCTTGGACAATTTGCAGGGGACGATGAGGGCCCACATCTCTTAGGATCTAGTGATAGCGGCCTATAGGGGGCTTCCCGACTTCCAAAAGGCTCGGCTGAGAGAGATGGGGTTCAGGGAACTCTTAGATATAGACCCTTTCTAGCTAGACTTAGTTTTATTACAGGTTCATAGGGAGAGATGGGACCCTATGTGCATGGCATTTTTTATGCCCTAGGGACATATGATCCCCAATCTCAAGGATGTGTCTAGGATCACCGGCCTTCGAGTGGAGGGCTGGGCGGTGAGCGAGATTACTTATCCTGACTACCGGGGGATGGCGGAGTGCCTCCTTGGTCTAGGAGTGTCTGAGGCGGCTGGTAGAGAGTCTAGGACTCTCAACCGGGTGAAGGTAGAGGATGCCTTGGGTTTGGTAGACCGTAGGCAGGGACAGGGTGAATCTTGGGATTGATTCATTGATAGATTAGCTAGATCAGCTGCCAGCTCTTATTGTTGGGATGAGAGCTAGAGAGAGTTGGTGGACCGCCAGCTCAGAGTCTTTTTAGTCTTTCTTTTTGGTCGGTTGCTCTTCGGTAAGAAGGGCGACCATATCCATTGTAGGTTTCTTACTCTTCTAAAGGATTTAGATAGGTTAGGAGAGTACGCTTGAGGTGCAGCCCTTCTGACCCACCTCTTTGCTGACCTATCTGCGGTCACGCCGGACCATGAGACCACCATCAGCGGCTTTGCGCTGTTTATTCAGGTACAACCTTTATGAATTTTATTTCATTTATGCATATGAAATAATTTAATGCATGCTATGATTTCTAACCTACATGTTCATTTATGCAGATATGGAGTTATTATTAATTCCCGTTGGGCCGGGCAAAGCCCATCCAACCAGATGCGGTACCATTAGCTCGCAGATAGCAGCCTATTGTGGACACAGCTCTACAGCACCATCAGCTGACGGCTCTTCGCCGTCAATTCTTGAACTATCCGGAGCTTCTAGTAAGTTTTATTTAATGCAATTATTTATTCCAATTAAATGCAATTTATTGATTATGAATGCGACTAACTTAAATGCATGCAGGTTATCTGCCGCCTTTATTTAGGCATGGACAAGGCAGGGCAACTGTGGGTAGCAGCTGGCAGAGCGAGATTTGGACGCCAAGTATGGGTCCACTGTATGAACGAAATCGAGCTACTACACTTGCGATTGGTGATGAGGACACTGGGCCTCCACCAGGAATGGGTCGAAGAGGAGATCCCAGAGGGGATCGGCAGATCGATGAGGGGCAAGCAGGTGCACACAGATTGGCGTGCGAAGTTCCCAGACCAGTGTGACGACTGGTTTTGGAGCGGTGTCTTGGTACAGTCCCACGCGGAGAGTAGCGATGCCTACCTCCAGTAGTACCGGGTGCACTATGCCACCGTCCTCCAACAGCTGCGCCCTGTAGATGTAAGTATGCTTTCATGCTTCTTTCGTTTTATTATCATCTTCATTTAAGTTTGTGAATGCATGAATGACATGACATGCATGTGCAGGACTCCACGATCATCACACTCCAGGCTCGACTCCGAGACGCGGATGCCCAGCTCAAGCAGGTTCAAAAGGTGCTCCATGATCTGGTATGTATGAATGAATTATGCAATGTATGAATGACTTCATTTCATTAATTAAACTATTTTGGCGCTTAACCGCTGACAATGATTTTTTCTGATACAGCGCACTGCCTACACCTACGCCGCCCAGCCTCCCTCATATATGGCCGGAGCCTCATCTTCTGGAACCTCCCATGATCCTGCCCTCACCGACCTCTAGGAGTAGCTGGCCCAGGCCATCCACAGGGCCTCTCTTGCAGAGGAGGTCTGTGTTGCCCAAGTAAGTCTTCAATCTTCACTTCTCATACTTGTTGAATTTGGTATTCATTGCTTGATTAGCTTGGACTGACAATGTCTTCTGTTGCAGGTTGCCGAGCTTCAAGAAGTCCTTCAGACGACTGAGGCGGCACTCAAGCATACTCGAGTTACAGTGGCCCAGGCACAGGCTGACACTGCTTAGGTCAGAGCTCTGGAGGAGTAGTTGGCACGGCTCTCCAACGGCGACTTCCCGCGAGCTTACACGTCTTCAGACACTTATGGAGATCATTGTTGAGGAGAGGGAGTGTGAACGGCAGGAGCGATAGTGGATCGACGCCGAGGTGACCTCCCTACGAGTCCAGCTTGGGGTTGCTGAGCACGAGAGGCGCAGCGTGGAGGAGTGTTATCGACGCACTTGTCAGTGAGCCCTGGAGTGAAGACATGGTAGCACCTTCGCCGCCAGTGTCGCCATATCTTCGGGCCATGCCAGGCCGAGCATGATGGGGCCACCACCGCCACCTTCCAGAGCGCTCGATGGGCAAGATGAGGCTCAGAGCCAATTCGACGAGGGAGCTGGTGAGAGCCAGCCATGAGAGCCGCTGGTGCTGATGCTGCCATCTTCACGATCTTTTGTTGGGATACTGATGATGTACCCTTCTTTTGAGTCCTGATGACGGACTTTTATCTTTTTTTTTTGTTCATGTCTACATGAAACTTTTGATATATGAATGAAAAACCCTTTTGTACTTTGACTGTCTCTGTTTGACTTTGAATCCCTTTTGTATACCTGTACCCTACACACGACTCGAACAAATAGGTTAAGTATCTGTTCTGGCTTAGCCCCTTGCCTGGTTAAGTAACCAGCTACTTGATCCTATCCTTGGTAGAAGGGTCAAGGGGCAAAGCCTTTATTCGATGAAGGCGAATAAAAAGTAAATAATTAAAGACAATGATTAACAATGCAACATGCAAATGATAACTGGAAATAAAAATATGTGGCACACATGATGTGTCAAACGGATGCTAATTGAAATTCCAACATATTAAAGTATCCCCTTCTTTTTTTTGTGGTTTATTTTTTTGTGCTTTTGAAATATCCATTTTTTTGAGCTTTTGAAATATCCATTTTTTTTTATGCTTTTGAAATATCAACTTATTCTTAAAGACCAGCATGGTATACGGATCAAAAGAGCTTACTTATTCGTTATCTTAATTCCCTAATTATTCTTCGATAACCTAATCTAGGTTCATTGTGTTTTTATTATGCTTATGTCCCTGATCTCATTGATGATCTGACCCTTAGTTAACTTAGGCCATCCCTCAAGCTTGGAGTACGCCCCTTAGGGAGAAGGGACGAAATGGTCTAGAAAAATCACGAGAGGGTTCCGAAGACCCACGAAGATGTCCGTCCTTTAACATATTGTCCATTGGGGTTCGGTCATTTTCACTTTTGTGGGGTATTTTTGACCTTGCACTCCCTTTTATTTGAATATTTGGCCTTTTGATTTGACATTTGTGGCCTTTTGTATTTGATTTGGCTTTTGCCTTTTGATTCTTTTTCTTTTTAGGGCAGATATTTTATTTCTCCCCCTTTTTTTTTATGATGGTCTCCTACTAAGACGGCGGATATTTTCAGTAGTCTATCTTAAGCCTCGTTCCAACATCGCGAGCTAAGCATAAAAAGAAATAAGAAAACAAGAATAGGTTGTACTTTACACTCTTAGTCAAGCTGTCAGTTTTCCTTGGACTTCACATCTCTTGTTACTCAAGAACAAAACGTGTTTATGTGTGTATAATGTGCCTAAATTAGACTATCAAAGACTAACAAGAGAATTTAGGATTTCAAATTTTCTAACTCCACTGGTCTTTACACCATGCTAGTTGATACATCTAATCTAAGGATAGTATTTATTAAGATACAAACCGTTCCAAGGATGAGTTAACTCTTGACCTTCCGCGTTAACTAGCCTGTAGGCGTTACTAGGAAAAGAATCTTTTACAACATAAGGTTCTTCCCAATTTGGTTGGAGTTTAGAACGTGGACCATCAGGTTTAACAAAAATCATTTTTACCATCATTCCACCGACCTTGAATTTTCGTTCAATAACCTTATTTTGATAAAAACATGCAAGTCTGTTTTGATATACTCATGCGTGATTAGACGCTGACCATCTCTTCTCATCTAAGAATTTCAATTGAACGAGGAGTGCAGAACGTTATTCATCAATGGAAAACTCCTTATTCAATTGTACTCTTAAAGACGGGATGAGGACTTCATATGGAACTACTGCCTCCATTCCTAATGTCAAAAAATATAGGGTTTGCCCAGTAGGAGTACGGATTGAAGTTCGGTATGCCCATAGAGCCTCAACAAGCTTTTCTGGCCAGTCTGTGTATCTGTTAGACTTACATGTTTTCTTTAAAATTTTGATTAAGGTTTTGTTTGGTGCCTCTGCTTGGCCATTGCCTTGCGGATAATATGGAGATGAATGATGCAATGCAATCTTATACATGTTGCAGAGGTCCTTCAGCTCTTGTGAGATGAACTGTGGTCTATTGTTGGTGACGATGGTGCTCGGAATCCCGAATCTGGTGATGATATTCTTTGTGATGAACTTGCAAACCGTTGATGTTTTGATCTCCGTGAAAGTTTCGGCTTCTGCCTACTTGGTGAAGTACTTCGTTGCTGTGAGTATGAAGGATTTTTGCTTGATTGTGGAGTTGGGGTCACCAAGAGGTCCTTTGATGTCAAATGCCCACATGGAGAAAGGCTATGGGGAGGACAGAGGATGGAGTGAAGATGCGGGGGAATGAATCTTTTCGGCATAAAGTTGACACTTAGCACACCTACGGACAAATCCTACACAATCTTCTTCCATGGTCGGCCAGTAATATCCTTGTCTAAGTATTTTCTTTGATAACATTTGTCCATTGACATGGCCACTACAAACTCCAGTATGAGCTCCTTCTATGATCTTACAAAACTCATCTTCATCTAAACATCCTAGAAGAACACCATCAAATCCACGTCTATATAACTCCCCTCCAACTATGGTGTACCTCTGAGCAATTCTCCTGATAGCCCTTTTCTCCTTAGAAGTGGCTTCTTCAGGATACAACTGATCTTCACAATATTTAGCAATTTCATAGTACCATGGTTTCTCTTCATCTTCCATCTTTTCTTACAGTTCTAGTAACATGATCTCTCTCTTCTCTACGATGTCTCCATCTCTAACCTTCTTCACCAACTTCTCCTTAATCTTAAGAAAGGAAGGGTCCTCTATAGCAGGAGAGAGACGCCTATGGACAATGATTGACTCTGAGTGTTTTCTGATTGGGAAGTTAAGAGACGATGCAAGAGAAGCTAGAGCGTCAGCTAAGATGTTCTGATTTCGAGGAACATGGACAAATATCAGTTTGGTGAAGAGTTTGACATAAATTGAGGTGAGTTCTTGATATGGCTTGAGTTTGAGATCAAGGGTACGATATGTGAGCACCTGGTGAATAATCAATTGGCCATCACCTACAATCTGCAGCTTGGTGGCACCATGAAAATGAGCGGCCTCGAGGCCAGCAAGAAGTCCTTGTATTCAGCTATGTTATTTGTAACATGAAAAGCAAGCTGAAAGGCTTGGAGAATGGTGACACCTTCAAGTGATAGGAGAACAATGCCTATACCCTTACCATGAGAGTTCAGAGCTCCGTAAAAATGTAGAGTCCACATATCATCCTTGATTTTGTTTATGAACATTAGTTCTTCATCCGGAAACTCTGATCAGAATAGATCAAATATGGGAAGAGGGTGATGAGAAAGATGTTCTGCTATGGCATAGCCTTTGATTGCTTTCTACTGAATGTAAGTGATATCGAATTGAGAGAGAAAGTTCTACTAGTGTGCTAATCTATCGGTAAAGACATATTTTTCAAGAAGGAATTTGATAGGATTCATCCTAGTGATGGGATGAACTTTATGAGCTAGAAAATAGTGTTTCAACTATGAACTACCATACAGTTTATAGAGATAATAGACTGCTTACACCTTTCTCCATCGCACATGTCCTCTCCATCATTGTGTATAGAATTAAATGTTTGTCCAGAGATGGTGGTCTCAAGACAGGAGGACTTGCAAGATACTTCTTCAATCCATTAAATGCCTCCTGACACTTATCGTCCCAATCGAACTTAACTTACAGTTTAGTAAGCTCGTAGAACAGCTTACACCTTTGTGAGTGCTGGGAGACAAAGCGGTGAATGAACTGCAACCTTCCGATCAATCCTCTCAATTCTTTCAAATTCTTGGGAGGTGGCATTTCAATGATAGCTTTGGCCTTTTTGGGATCGATCTCAATGCCCCATTTGCTAACAATGAATCCTAACAACTTTCATGAAGAGACACTAAACACACACTTCTTCGGATCCATTTTTAACTAGTACTCCCTTGATCTTTCCAAAACTTTTGCCAAGACTTTAGCATGCTCAGCTCTAGTCTTAGACTTAACCAGAAGGTCATCCACATACACCTCCAAATCTATATACATCATGTCATGGAATATAGCCATCATTGCCCTTTGGTAAGTGACTCCAGCATTCTTCAACCTAAACGGCATGACTACATATGTTCCCTAGGGTGTAGTAAATGACGTTTTCTCCTTATCATCTTCCGCCAATCTAATCTGATTGTACCCTGAGAAACCGTCCATGAACGATAGAGTCTTGAATCCAGCCGTGTTATCGATCAACACATCTATGTGAGGTAGTGGGAAATCATCTTTAGCACATGTCCGGTTCAGATCTCGGAAGTCAATACAAATCCTGACTTTTCCATCCTTCTTCATCACCAGGACTATATTAGCCACCTATTACGGATAGGGGACAACTCTAATAAATTTGGTTTTATTCAATTTATCGACCTCTTCCTTCATTTTCAAAATCATTTGTAGGTGGAATCGCCTTAATTTATGTTTAATCGGGTTAGCTCCAGATTTCAAAGTTAACCGGTGCTCCACTAGAGAAGAATCTAATCCTGGCATATCTTCATGGCTCCAGGCGAATGTGTCCTTTTAATCTCTAAGAACTCGAACCAAAACCTCTTCGTCTGATTTGGAAAGATTCTGACTAATGAGGACAACCTTGGGTTCTTCTTCAGTTCCTAGATTGATCTCCTTAGTTGGCTCTTCTACAGCAGCTGAGGGTTCATCAAATCTTTTCACCTCACTAGCACATGCCTCAACTACGTCCTCATCTTCTTCTTCTTTCATGATGGGGTCCTTTTCATGTATCAATTCATATACCCCATACCGGTCATCGACCAATTCATCTGTCTCATACTCTTCTGACAACTGGATATGATTCTCTAACAGTTGAGGGATTTAATAATAGGGAAGGCACTTAGATGCTAGTTCCTAGAGGTATCTATTTGGTATCTGCCAACCCTTAGACTTCCTAGACTATCTAAACTGCCTAACTTCACTAGACTCTCTATAATTAGACTCCCTATCCTGATCTAAAGAGGACGAAGAAGGATGAAAATCATAAGGTATATGGGGAGATGCAGGTGAATCCTCCTGAGAGGAGGGGCAGAGTAGATCTAGAAGAGAATCTTGCCCGAATGACCCGTGCAACGGGGTACATTCGGACAAGTAATAGGAGGTTTCCTCAACGAGAATTTGGGAGGAGGTTTAAAAATTGACGTTTTTTTTGGTGTTTTCAATATTTAACATGAAGCATGAATGAATTTGGAAAAGAGGGGAATAAGATGGAGGTAAAGGCACCATTGCCAAAGGATTAGGGGGATCATACAACAATATGTCCTAGATCAAATCATAGATTCTCTTAAGGTCGAGAGGAATCCGAGGAAGAAAGTCCCGAGGGGACAGAGTAACGATGATGGGCGGTGCTCGGGGTATATCTTCAGTAATGACCTTCGACCAAGTCGGGGTCAGCAGTAGGGTGCGGAATAGAGTATGGAGAGTAAAAACATGTGATGGATGACCAGCCATCCAAAGGTGATTAGTAGTAAAGCCAACTTCATAGGGGTCATTTGGCTCCCTTTCATATGTTTCTTATGTCAACAGAATCCTTTTGTCAAAGATGGCCCCAGGCCTCTCAATCAGCTCATCTATCAATGGTGGCCATTGTGGTTCAGAAGGGTGCAAAAATAGTTGATTGAAAGCTATGTATAAATCCCATGTATCAAACCACATGTACCACTCGCACTCTGGGTCTTGAATCTTCCTTCTTTTCATCGGCCGCAGAGCCTCCAAGGATTGATATGTCAGCAGCGATGTGCAGTGTTTGGCCAACTTCCTCCCATAGATGTCATGCAAATCGAAGTAGGAGGTTATCACCACCGTGTTACCATTATCATGTCGGATCACAGGTCCCTTGACAAAATGTGTAGACAAAGTCCAAGTCAGGGGATCCCGATTCTCCTTACACGGAGTCACCATGGTTTTCCATACTTTCTAACCATCTTCACCTTCTTGTTGCTGTACAATACTGTGCCTCACTTTCTCCGGTCTATAGCCCAGACCGTATCCAAGTATCCTTCTGTCATCTTTGATCAGCTTGGTTCTGCGTTGCAGTTGTGTACCCAGACCTTTTCTTGGCTGATACCCGATCTTCATCATTATATTTCAGCCAGGGGTACTTATGAACATCCCCTTTTTCAGAGCATCAATTGGATAGGATGAGGGTGGAATGGACTTCAGCGGATCAGCCAAAGGAATATAAGTTTCTAAGACAGACATAATGGGTTTTTGAACATATGAAGGAATTGGAGTTGGATTTACGTTCAAAGAATGAGGTACGACAAGAATGGGCATACTCGTAACTTTGATGACCCGTCCTTTGTAAGGAAACTTGAGGCATTGATGATTTGTAGATAGGATAGCATCGAGTAATTTAATATAAGGACGGCTGAGTATACCCTTTAATGAAGGATCAATTTCAAGAATGTGAAACTCAACTTCCAGATAGCAGACTGGACCCAGTTCGACATTTAAATAAACCATGCCTAATGGTGAGCGCGTTGAATTGTCGTAGGCAGTGACTGAGATAGGTGAGGGTAGCCATTTTTCTCTCGGTATTCCATACAACTCAAGGGTTCTCGGGGGCAAGACATTGATGGGAGCCCCAGTAAGGGGGGGAGAATGTAAGCACTGAGGTTTCGTATCTAGTTGTTGGGTCGGTTGCAGTGTCGGACCCTTTTGGATTGGGCCCTCGTAGGCCTGGCGCATGGGCTCTTTATCGCATCGAGCAAGTTCGACAGGATTTTGAACGGCATCGGCCTTGGGGGATGCAATTTAGGAGCCATGCAGGGGTGCCACATAGGCGAGCGTTGGGGCGCGAGTGTACGGCCCCGATCTGATCGTCTAAAAGGCGTCTTGCATGGTCGACGCCATTCAGTGATCTACCAATGTACGACCCATGTCATGTCGCCTGATTAGCGTCGCTCTTGGAAGACGCAATTTGGCGCAGTTTCGGTTGTTGCTCCGAGCCCTCCCTCCTTTCCCTCATTCTCTCCATTCCTTTCTTTCTCCTCGCTCTCTCCGAACGCTTCGTTTCCCCCTTCCCCTTCTCCTTCCTATCCTCTCCCCATTCCTCCTCTTCCTCAACTCCATCAACCTCCTACCCCTCACCACTACCACCACCATCTCCTCCTGGAACATTACTCTCCGGACGGTGGCTGACATCCCGATGGAGTGACGGCGTCTACAGTGGTACCAGCGGCGGCTTGCGGTGTAGCGGCGGCGGCTTGGAGCTAGGAGGAGTTCAAGTAACCGGTAGGGTGACGATCCTCGTTGTATTTGTTTAAAATCATGATTTTTCTGCTTTGAAGCATGCGAAGTGTGTGGATATTTTCAGGTATAAAGCATATTTTAAGGGGTTTTTAATGAAAATAGGCATTTTTATGAAATGGGGTTTTGGGTGATGAATTAGTTATTAGACTTCTCCCTTTGTCTACTTTGTATTTTTTGAGTGTTTTGGGGTAGAAGAGGGGCCCTCGGTTTGGCTCGGTGGAATGCAGTTTCGGACGTAAAAAGCGTCCACGCAGGCCGACGCTATTTGAGATAGGTGTCTACCTGAGTCGACGCGATTTGCGGCCCATTTATCTGGTTCCTGAGGCCACTGTGGGATAAAGAGTTGAATAGCGTCGGCCATGGGCGACACTATTCAAGTCAGTATCCCTAGGACAGGCTCTACGGAAATTGAACCAGTTTAGGGGGCTTGACTGACATCAGCCACGTGCGACGCGATTCAAGACAGAACTCCATTAATTCATGAAATTAACATGTGTTTACATTATTAGATAACTCGGTTAAATGCATGGCCACTATTCCGGGGTATGCCCCGATGTAGTTGTTATTTCCTTTTCAGGCCTATATATTTAATTATTTCTTTTACTTAGATTCAGTAATTATTTGCTTAGTCGAGTCGAATTGTAATAATTTTTAATTCTTGCACTACCTTTAAAATTCGATGTAATGTGGAATGTTTAGCTTAGTTTATCATTTATTTTCCAGACTTATTGAGATCCTAGTTTGGCCCCAAATTTTAATGATTCAATCTCCATTTAGTAATCGGATCCTCGATTATAGGGTGGCGGGTCGTTACAGTTGGTATCAGAGCATTCGGTCTGGCAATTAAATGAATAACTAGATTAAATACTGTAATTTTAACAAATAAATACATTATCCCGTACAGGCACGACGGTAGTTTAGGTTTTGGGTTCTAATTAGAATTTACGATGGTTGTGATTGTAGGCGATTAGATGGCTTCTAGGAAGAGAGTGCCAGTTATTCGAGAGCAGGGAGATGTTCCTAATGGGTCTGAGGCCGGTAGGCCGAGTATGGAGCGTTTTATTTTGGCTATGATGGACACGATGACTATATATCAGACTCGAGACCCTAGTGAAAGTTCTAGTGCTTGGGGAGGGCCTTCAGCTACTCTGGAGAGATTCTTGAAGTTGAAGCCGCCTCATTTTACCGGCCGTCCCAACTTGGATGAGGCCGTTCATTGGCTGAAGGAGTTAGAGAAGACTTTCGATACCATGGATTGTGCAGCAGTTGAGAGGACTCCGTTGGCTACTTTCATGTTGAAGGATGATGCCTATGACTGGTGGACTACTTTGAAGAGCTTGTCTTATGCAGATAAGAATCTCAGGGAGATTCGACGGGAGACATTTGTGAAAGAGTTCAACGGGCAGTACTTTTCTAGGCATGTCCAAAAGGCCAAGGAGAGAGAGTTTATGGAGTTGACCCAAGGGAGCATGACGGTCCTCGAGTACCAAATGAAGTTTGTCGCTTTAGGACGGTTTGTACCCTTCATCTCAAGGGATGAGGAGCGTCGGGCTGAGAGGTTTGTGGATGGACTGAGGTCCAACTTAAGGAGTTTTGTGACGTCCCACTGTTGTTCGGACTTGGCATCGGCAGTTAAGTGTGCTGCAGTAGTAGAGGCTATAAGGACCTACAAGATTACAGTTACATGCCAACATATACATAATTATAAAATGATATGTTCGTAAATACCGAAAAAGTATAAACACAATTATGAAAAGTTTGAGGTTAATAATGTGATTGATGATTTTTAGAAGGTCTTAAGTATAATTTTTAGGGTCTCTGGAAGTGTCCTCAAAACACCAGAAAGAAGTTAAATTCAGTGACAAACTACTGAGTAGGAGTATAAATACAATTATAAAAAATACAAGGACTAAAGTGAAAAAGTACTAAAGGATATGACTAAAGGATAAAGGATATTGGTAAGGTTTCTTGACCATCAAGTGACTTAACCCTAGTTAATCTAACCAAGTTTCTTGACCACCAAGTAACCTAACCCTTAAGTAACCCAACCGTAGTTAACCTAACCCCCAAGTAACCCCCCTTTAACCCTCCCCTCTCCTTCTATAAATAGGAGGGTGGTCCTCCCATTTCTCCCCATCCCATTCCCTTCCTTCCCACCTTCCCCTCCTTCCTCCTTGCCCACATCCAAGAGAGTAAGAGAGAGAAAGAGAGAGAGAGAGAGATTTTAAAGCGGGAGTGGGTGTTGTTCGCAGGATTCTTCACATGTATAGGAAGGGGTTACTACTGTGTCCAAGAGAGCTCCTGGTTTAAAGGCAAGTACATGGTTCTTTTTGCTTGGTTATTTTCCTATTTCGAATGGCCTGTTTTTCAAACTTGTATTTTCCTACAAATTTAAGAAAATGCTACTAAGCCATTATGCTACCGAAATGGACCCCTAACCAAGATGCTACTAAGCCGTTATGCTGCTGAAATGAACCCCCAACCAAGATGCTACTAAGCCGTTATGCTGCCAAAATGAACACCCAACCCATGCCTAAATCCCCATTTCTATAAGTCTCTCATGTTAAAATTGAACATGCTACGGACAATGCCACCTTAGGAGTCTATGCGTCCGAATCATACAAGCATCTGTGTGAGGCGGACATAATTAAAAGACATAACCCGAGGCAAACGGGTAAATCCTGGGTATGGTTCTCCTGGTCTAGGTGGGACGGGTGGGTCCCCCTGCTACGCAGTGAAAGCGCTAGTGGGCATTTACCTTACTACTGGCTGCACGTCATGCTAACCTTCTCATGTTGTGGTTTGGATGCATGTCTGTTAAATAAGTGAAAAGATTCATACTATCCATATGTTATATATGTTTATGACTTCATGCTATTTCATGATCTTTTCACCATGCCATGATGCTATGACATATACTCATGCTATGCCATGTCATGTTTAAGTCAAGTCACGCCATGATGCCATGCCATGAATCTTTATGTTTATACCCATGCTATACCATGTTACGCCACGCTCTCTTGACCATGCCATGATTTGCCATGATCCTTATGTTAGCTGAAGTTTGTTATATTATATTCTATTATGCCATGATTATGTAGTAATATCATGTTGTCATTTTATGTTTATATATATGATAAGCCATGTAGTGGTATCATGTGCTTGCTGAGTCGGTAAACTCATCCACACTATTTAACCCCCTTTCAGGAGAGGACCTTCCTGGGCAACTGAGAAGTCTATCCGAGCTTAGCTTAGTTGAACAGAGGTTGTTTTTGTAAGTCCAGTCCCTATGTAACTTACATGTTGTATCCCTAGACTTGATGTTGTAAGGAATCGTCAAGAACGCAGCGGAAAATAAAATCGATTCTATTGTATCGGTTGCTGGGATCGTAAAACGGACATTAAAATAAATGCGGGAAGAACGGTTCTTCACCTTCGCGGGGTTTCGAATCTCCCGTGGATGATGCCGACTCGGTAATCGCGCACGCGCACGTTCTCTGGTATCCACACGAGTTCCCGCAGCAGACACGATTTCCTCCTCGACTTGAGTGCTCCGACCAGATCTCAAATCCACCATGCGCGGAGAGAGACAGATCCACTCCAAGAGAGGGAGAAGGAGAGAGAGAATCTGGGGTCAGTAATTCGTCCAACCAACCCTTTACCCCTTCCCCTTGGCCCTCCTTATATAGAAATAAGGATAAGCACAAAGATTAATCCTCATGATTATCCAAGAGTTTGGCCTTGGATAATTCTCCATTAAATCTTCATGTTTATCCTGCGGCTTTTCATAAAAACCCAGATAAGTATGAAATTTAACGTCTCCCACCGTCTGAAGAGAACTTTTATGTGTGTGACCCTCTAGGCCCATATATCAGTCCGGTTGCAGGCCCATTAAACTTAGAACTGTTTCTTGAATTTAATATTTATTAATTAACATTTAAACATGATATGTTAAATGATTAATTTAATAAACAAGTGAATTATCATCTGATGATAAATTCACTTGGCCTTCTGATCATAAACAACACCAAACACTACCTCATGATCCCAGAAGATATAAGGGATACTGTTCCCTTTAATTGAACCTTTTCGTCTGCAGATACCGCACAGATATAATCCTTCACTCATGCAATGTCCCAATAACGCAAGGGTATGGTTTTATAGTCAAACCCTCTATCGCATTATCCAGATGGATTCCAGTACACAGTTAATATCTAGAAAGACATCTCTTTCATTTGACCATGGCCAGGGATTTATGTGTACACATCCATAGGACATTCTCTCTCCAGTCTTATACCAAAAGTGAGTGATCCCTTGTTGTTCACTCAATTACCTTCGCAAGCTTTCCACTGTATCTGAAAGACCGATTATGGTGGACTTAATGGTTAAAGTCCACAAGTTAGAGAATCAAGATACAATGGTCTACAAACAAGGTATCATTGGTGACTCAGGTCAAACGACCAACTGTGCTACTGCAACGATTGAATTCCCTGGTTGACTAATAGGTATAATTACCATCCAGGAATTCTCATTTGGGTCTGTTTAGTGAACTCATTCTCTAATGAGCACCTGCTTGTTTGTCTTAGTGTCACTACACGAGTGAATGTGAGATCATTCACCCTCATCACATGAGCAGACATAACTTGTGTCGATCTTATCGGATATTTAATGTCCATCTCAAATATCCTATGATCGAGAACTGTTTAAGACAATTGACTGAGGATATTGATCTCACTATCATGATCTCATCATGATTCAATATCCCATATATTTGTCTATGGACCTTCATTACGATAGTTACTTTGCGAGAACTATAAATGAAGAAATAATTGCCTTTATTAATCATTTGAATTAGAATGTACAATGATTGGCTTTGAGGCCACCCAATTCTAACAGATGTACTGTAATGCACTGTGTATGACATCTATATGAAATATTTTGTTTATTTACATGCAAAGTGCTCAACCTTAACTGTAAGTCATGTTCGGGTTGTTCCCGCTGTTAATGGGTCCCTTCGGTTCGTAGTAAACCGGCATGACTGAGCCGGCCGACAGGGAGTCGTTACAGTTTGTGGTATCAGAGCAAGGTTAAGGATGAGCACTAAAAGCATGTACCATAAGTCCAGGATTAGTAGAATTAGGAGGCCAGACTTAGGTAACCCAGACTAACCTATAACTTGTCCTATAGGTCATGGCGACTAACGGACGGGGGAGGATGCCTAGGGCTAGAAGGATCAGTCCAGAGTCCCAGAATACCACACCTGTTCCTTCACCATCATCCATAGATATGGGAGCTATTGTCCAGATTTTCCAAGGATTTCTTCATGCTATCCAACAACACCAGAACTCTATAGACCAGGGAGGCCAGGCAGGAGCCATCGCTATGGAACGATTTAAGAAGATGGGACCTCCTATTTTTAAGGGGGAGAGCGACCCCCTGATAGCTGAAAGTTGGATACGGGAGATCGAAAAGATCTTTCGTGCCATCTGTTGCCCAGATACTGATAAAGTAAATCTGGGAAGTTACATGCTACAAGATAGGGCAGACACATGGTGGTCTTCTACCCTCCGTACAAAGTTTGCTGGAAGAGAAGGAGAGGTAACATGGGAAGAATTTTTGACAGCCTTCAGGGCTAAGTTCTTTCCACAACATATCCAAGATAAAATGATGCAGGAGTTCCTATCCCTGACCCAAGGCACTAAGTCAGTTATAGAGTATGAAGCTAGATTTTCTGAATTGGCTAAATTCGCACCTCACATGTGCCTTGATGAACGTTGGAAGCTACAAAAATTTCTGATGGGGCTAAAACCTATATTACGCACTAAGCTGGTTGTACACAAATTTAGCTCTATGGAAGAGGTGGTGGAAGCTGCGTACAGGCAAGAAGCTGAGCATGAGATTTATTTAGAAGAATGTAAGGTAGATCTCAAGAGACATGCATCTTCCTCTATGCAGAGGCAAGCATCCTCATCCATGCCCAAGAAGAGAAAGACTGAGTCCCCAAAGATGCCAGTAATGACTGTTACTCCATCTTCTCGAGTTCCTTCTTATCCTTTATGTCAAAAATGTGAGAAAAGGCATGAAGGTAGTGAATGTCTGAGGGGATCAGGCCGATGCTTTGGTTGTGGGGAGATCGGACACATTATGAGGAAATATCCCAAGGTTAGAACCACTACTATGCCAAAACCAACATCAGCACAGTAAACGGTTCCCACCAAATCACGAACGCCAGCTCGTGTTTTTGCCTTGACTCGAGAAGATATGGGGGCTGTTGAGAACGTCACTGAAGGTACGGTTCTTATAGCCGATACTTATGCTCGAGTTCTTTTTGATACTGGTGCTACGCATTCCTTCATTTTAGAAGAATTCATACAGTCATTACCTGATAAGATAGATTTAGTTGAAACTCCAGTCCTTATGACTGTTTTCACCCCTGGGGAAATTCTCCAATCCCAAAAATGCATTACCTCTCTTAAAATAGAGATTGAAGGTAGACAACTCTCCACACAATTACATGTCCTTAAGATGAAAGACTTTGACGTTATTCTAGGGATGGACTGGTTAGAACAATACCATGCTATGCTAGATTGCCGAAGGAAAAAGATTCTTTTTAGTATCCCAAGGGAAGAAGAGTTCTCTCTTAAACTCCCCAAACCTGGAAGGCAAATCATCTCAGTACTTAAGGCACGGCACTGTATTTACAAGGGTTGTACTGCTTACCTAGTCAGTGTAGTTTCTATCCCAAAAGAAAAGAAAGCCCTCTCTATCTCTGATATTAAGATAGTTAGAGAATATCCGGATGTTTTTCCTGATGAATTACAGGGCCTTCCACCAGTGAGGGAGATCGGATTCTCAATTGAGCTTCTCCCAGGTACAATACCCATTTCTAAGGTTCCCTATCGTATGGCACCTGCTGAGTTGGCAGAATTAAAGAAGCAGCTTCAAGAACTATTAGACAAGGGATTTATTCGCCCTAGTGTGTCTCCATGGGGTGCTCCTGTTTTATTTGTTCAAAATAAGGATGGATCTCTGCGGCTCTGTGTGGATTATCGGAAGCTGAATCAAGTTACTATCAAGAATCGGTATCCACTGCCGTGAATTGATGATCTATTTGATCAATTACAAGTAGCCACTGTATTTTCAAAGATAGATCTTCGATCAGGATATCATCAGTTGAGGATTAAAGAAGAAGACATTCCCAAAACAGCTTTTCGAACCAGGTATGGGCACTATGAATTTCTAGTCATGCCTTTTGGTTTAACCAATGCCCCTGCAGCTTTTATGGATTTAGTGAACCGGATATTCAAACCGTACTTGGATCATTTTGTAGTAGTATTTATATATTCTCCAACTGAGTAAGCACATAAGGAACATCTAAAGATTATTCTGGAAACTCTTAGAACTCACAAACTATATGTCAAATTTAGCAAGTGTGAGTTCTGGTTATAACAAATTCAATTCCTTGGTCATATTATTTCTAAAGAAGGCGTAGCTGTTGATCCGGCCAAGATTCAAGGTGTACTTAGTTGGGAAGCACCCAAGACCCCAACTGAAGTTCGGAGTTTCCTGGGTTTAGCAGGATACTACCGACGCTTTATAGAAGGGTTTGCTATTCTAGCAGCCCCTCTTACTAAACTAACCCGGAAAGGGGTAAACTTTTTGTGGACAGAAGAATGTGACAAGAGTTTCCAGGAGCCAAAGAAAAGATTAACTACAGCTCCAGTCCTTGCCCTGCCTAGTGGAATCGAAGGTTTTGTCATCTATACTGATGCCTCAAGACAAGGTATTGGTTGTGTGCTCATGCAGCATGGTAGGGTAATTGCTTATGCATCCCGCCAATTAAAGGATCATGAGCTAAATTATCCTACCCATAATCTTGAATTAGCAGCAGTAGTTCATGCACTCAAAATATGGAAGCATTATTTATAATGGAGTTCAATTTCAAGTCTTTACAGACCATTAGACCCTTAAATATATTTTCTCTCAGAAGGAGCTCAATCTTAGACAGTGGCGTTGGATAGAATTCTTAAAAGATTATGATTTTGAATTGAATTACCACCCAGGCAAGGCAAATATTGTAGTTGATGCTCTTAGTAGGAAGCGGTTGATGATGATCAGAGATTGGAAGATGATTGAGGAAGTTATTGCCTCCTTATCTCAGTTATCTATCCAATCTGCCATTGTAGAAAGGATTTCTGAAGCTCAACAGAATGATCCTAAGTTGAAAGAATTGACTGATAAGCCTGGATTTAAAGCAAATGATCGTGGGGTAATATATTTCCAAGGTAAATTATGTGTCCTAGAGAATCGAGAATTAAGAAAGGAACTTTTGACAGAAGCTCACAAATCAAAGTTCACTATTCATCCTGGCAGTACCAAGATGTTCCAAGACATGAAACGTACTTTCTGGTGGCCAGGTATGAAGAAAGATATTGCTGATTTTGTTTCTAAATGCCTAGTTTGTCAACAGGTTAAGGCAGAAAATCAAAGGCCCTCTGGACTTCTACAAAAGATAGAAATTCCAAAGTGGAAATTGGAACATATCACTATGGACTTTGTCGTGGGTCTTCCCCGAACAATGCGAGGACATGATGCCATATGGGTAATAGTAGATAGATTTACAAAATCTGCTCATTTCTTGCCAATTAAAATTTCACAATCAGTAGAAAGTTTGATCAAGTTGTACCTAGACAATATTATAAAGTTGCATGGGGTTCCTAAGTCAATTATCTCCGATAGAGATTCTAGATTTACCTCTCAAATATGGAAGAGTCTCCAGAAAGCTTTAGGCACTCAATTAAAATTCAGTACTGCCTTTCATCCTCAGACTGACGGCCAATCAGAAAGAACTATCCAGACACTAGAAGATATGCTTAGAGCATGTAGTCTGGATTGGAAAGGAGATTGGGATAAAAACCTACCGTTGGTCGAGTTTGCCTATAACAATAGCTTCCATGCCAGTATTAAAATGGCTCCTTTTGAAGCTTTATATGGGAGACCCTGTAGATCACCTATATGTTGGGAAGAGTCTGGAGAGAGAGAAATGATAGGCCCGGATATTATACAGGCCAGTACAGAGAACATCCAACTTATCCGTCAAAGATTGATAGCTGCACAGAACCGACAAAAGAGTTATGCTGATCCGAGAAGAAAAGATGTTTCTTTTGAAGTCGGAGATCATGTTTTCCGAAAGGTTTCCCCATCAAAAGGGATTGTCAGATTTGGAAAACGAAGTAAGCTAGCACCTCGCTATATTGGTCCTTTCGAAATTCTGCAGAAGATTGGAGACGCAGCATATCAGTTAGCCTTACCACCTGCTCTAGAAGGAGTTTACAACATTTTCCATGTCTCTATGCTCAAGAAATATCTTCATGATCCATCTCATGTCCTAGACTATGGCGAGCTTCCGATCCAGCCAAATCTGAGCTATGAAAAACAGCCAGTTCAAATCCTGGACTTCAAGACAAAAGAGCTCAGAAACAAGACAATCCCTTTAGTGAAAGTTTTATGGAGGATCCAGTCAACAAAGGAAGCAACTTGGGAAATGGAAGAAGAAATGAGGAGAAAGCACCCACATCTTTTCGGTAAGATCCTCACCATAATCAAGTAAATTATTTAGTTAGATTTAAAATTCGAGGACAAATTTTGTCTAAGGGGGAGAGGATGTAAGGACCTTCAAGATTATGGTTACATGCCAACATATACATAATTATAAAAAGGATATATTCATAAATACCAAAAAAGTATAAACACAATTATGAAAAGTTTGAGGTTAATAATGTGATTGATGATTTTTAGAAGGTATTAAGTATAATATTTAAGGTCTCTGGAAGTGTCCTCAAAACACCAGAAAGAAGTTAAATTTAGTGACAAACTACTGAGTAGGAGTATAAATACAATTATAAAAAATACAAGGACTAAAGTGAAAAAGTACTAAAGGATATGACTAAAGGATAAAGGATATTGGTAAGGTTTCTTGACCATCAAGTGACTTAACCCTAGTTAATCTAACCAAGTTTCTTGACCACCAAGTAACCTAACCCTTAAGTAACCCAACCGTAGTTAACCTAACCCCCAAGTAACCCCCCTTTAACCCTCCCCTCTCCTTCTATAAATAGGAGGGTGGTCCTCCCATTTCTCCCCATCCCATTCCCTTCCTTCCCACCTTCCCCTCCTTCCACCTTGCCCACATCCAAGAGAGTAAGAGAGAGAAAGAAAGAGAGAGAGAGAGATTTTAGAGCGGGAGTGGGTACTGTTCGCAGGATTCTTCACACGTGTAGGAAGAGGTTACTACTGTGTCCAAGAGAGCTCCTAGTTTAAAGGCAAGTACATGATTCTTTTTGCATGGTTATTTTCCTATTTCGAATGGCCTGTTTTTCAAACATGTATTTTCCTACAAATTTAAGAAGATGCTACTAAGCCGTTATGCTGCCGAAATGGACCCCCAACCAAGATGCTACTAAGCCATTATACTGCTGAAATGAACCCCTAACCAAGATGCTACTAAGCCGTTATGCTGCCGAAATGAACACCCAACCCATGCCTAAATCCCCATTTCTATAAGTCTCTCATATTAAAATCGAACATGCTACGGACAATGCCACCTTAGGAGTCCATGCGTTCGAATCATACAAGCATCTGTGTGAGGCGGACATAATTAAAAGATGTAACCCGAGGCAAACAGGTAAATCCTAGGTACGGTTCTTCCGGTCCAGGTGGGATGGGTGGGTCCCCCTGCTGCGCAGTGGAAGCGCCAGTGGATGCATGTCCGTTAAATAAGTGAAAAGATTCATGCTATCTGTATGTTATATATGTTTATGACTTCATGCTATTTCATGATCCTTTCACCATGCCATGATGCTATGACATATACTCATGCCATGCCATGCCATGTTTAAGTCAAGTCACGCCATGATGCCATGCCATGAATCTTTATGTTTATACCCATGCCATACCATGTTACGCCACGCTCTCTTGACCATGCCATGATTTGCCATGATCCCTATGTTAGCTGAAGTTTGTTATATTATATTCTATCATGCCATGATTATGTAGTAATATCATGTTGTCTTTTTACGTTTATATATATGATAAGCCATGTAGTGGTATCATGTGCTTGCTGAGTCGGTAAACTCATCCACACTATTTAACCCCCTTTCAGGAGAGGACCTTCTTGGGGCAACCGAGAAGTCTATCCGAGCTTAGTTTAGTTGAACAAATGTTGTTTTTTTAAGTCCAGTCCCTATGTAACTTACATGTTGTATCCCTGGACTTGATGTACTGTAATGCATTGTGTATGACATCTATATGAAATATTTTGTTTATTTATATGCAAAGTGCTCAACCTTAACTGTAAGTTATGTTCGGGTTGTTCCCGCTGTTAACGGGTCCCTTCGGTTCGTAGTAAGCCGGCATGACTGAACCGGCCGACAGGGGGTCGTTATAGAGTCACATCACGATCAATCGACTCGGGAGAGAAGACTGGCTACTCAGGGGCCATCATACGCCAAGGGGAAGATAGCAGCAGCGGCAGCAACTCCTTCGTCTGGATCGGGATCGTCGTCACTCGGCTCTAGATTCAGGAGGTTCTTTCGAGGTGGTGGCAGCAAAAGCGGTAGCAGTGGCAGTAGCAGACCCAGGCAGATGCAGCAAAGTCAGTTGGTACCCAGAACACAGCAGGAGGCAGTGTAGAGATTGCCAGTGGCTTGTCGCCATTGTGGTGGTACTCATGGTGGGACTCAATGTCCCGCATTCGTTGGGAGGTGTTATACTTGTGGCCAGTAGGGCCATTTGGGGAGGTATTGCCCCTAGGGGCATGGTCAGGGGCAGGGACCGAGAGATCAAAAGAAGCCGAGGACCCGAGGGAGAGTTCTCACTATTACTAGGAAGGAGGCTTGCGCGTCTAACCTGGTGGAAGGTACACTTTCTATCCTTGGGAACTCCGCCCATGTGTTGTTTGATTTGCGTGCTTCACATTCCTTTATTTCTGAGCAGTTAGTAGATATTCTTTTTGCACCCGTTGATGAGATATCTGATGGACTGATGGTTGAGGTTTCTTCTGGGAATTTCATGTTGACTTATAACTGTATGGGTGAGTTTCCTTAGACCATTGAGGGTCATCAGTTACCTGCCCAGTTAGTTGTGCTTACTATTCGTGACTTTGATGTCATCTTGGGCATGGACTGGTTGGAAGCTTATTATGCAAGGTGGACTGCCACAGGAAGAGAGTGCGCTTCTCCATCCCAGGCATCACGGCCTTCTACTTATAAGGTATTAGGCTCTCTTCTCGTGGTATTCTTATTTCTGCTTTTAAAACCCAGAGGTTAAGTGTTGGTGGCTGTGAGGCTTTCCTTGCCTCAGTAGTTGTAACTGGTGATAGGAGTGGTTCCAGTCCTTGGGAGGTGCCTATAGTCTGTGACTTTGTTGATGTGTTTCTTGAGGAGTTGCATGGCCTTCCTCCTCAGCGGGAGGTTGAGTTCACTATTGAGCTTGCACCGGATACGGCGCCCTTGTCTAAGGCCCCATATTGGATAGCTCCAGCCGAACTCCCTGAGTTGAAGGCACAATTACATGAATTGCTGGATAAGGGTTTTATCCGTCTCAGCACTTCTCCATGGGGTGCTCCGGTTCTATTTGTTAGGAAGAAGGATCGTTCTTTTAGGCTGTGCATTGATTATAGACAGCTAAACCAAGTAACAGTAAAGAACAAGGACACACTTCCGAGGATTGATGATCTGATGGATCAATTGCAGTCTACTAGGGTATTCTCGAAGATTGACTTGAGGTCAGGGTATTATCAGATGAGGATCCATAAGGCTGATGTGAGTAAGACAGCTTTTAGGACTCGGTATAGACATTATGCGTTTTTGGTTATGTCTTTCGGCTTGACTAATTCTCCGACGGCTTTTATGGATTTGATGAACCGGGTCTTCAGGGCCTCCCTGAATCAGTTTGTGGTGGTGTTTGTAGATGATATTTTGGTGTATTTTTCTTCTGAGGAAGAGTATGTCACGCATCTTCAGGTGGTGTTGCAGGTTTTGAGAGAGCACCAACTCTATGCCAAGTTTAGCTAGTGTGAATTCTGGCTAGATAAGGTGCACTTCCTGGGGCATGTCATTTATGGTGACGGTATTACTGTAGATATAACCAAGATTGAGGCAGTGATGGACTGGGGCAGACCGATGACAGTGACTGAGATCAGGAGCTTCCTGGGGTTAGTAGGGTATTACAGACGGTTTGTCTAAGATTTTTCTTCTATAGCGACCCCCTTGTCGAGGTTGACTCGTAAGGGAGTTCGTTTTGTGTGGACTAAGGAGCATGAACGGAGCTTTACTGAGTTGAAGACTCGTCCCACTTCGGCTCCAATTATAGTGCTTCTATCTGGTTCTGGTGGATTCGTGGTTTACTCATATGCATCTCGTCGAGGTTTAGGTGCGGTTCTAATGCAGTATGGTAAGGTTGTGGCCTATGCTTCTAGACAGCTGAAGAAGCATGAGGAGAACTACCCTACTCATGACTTGGAGTTGGAGGCTGTGGTATTTGCATTGAAGATTTGGCGGCACTACTTATATGGGGAGAAGTTCCAGGTCTTCACTGATCATAAGAGCCTGAAGTATGTATTCACGCAGAAGGATCTGAACTTAAGGCAGCGCCGATGGATGGAGTTTATTAAGGATTATGATCTTGACCTCTCTTACCATCCAGGCAAGGCGAACGTGGTGGAGGACGCCTTGAGTCGGAAGACGGTCATGTCATATCTCATGATTCGGTAGTGGAGATTGTTTGAGCAAGTTGTGGAATCTTCCTTTAAGATTCCTCAAGAGGCTGATAGCGCCATACTGGCCAGCATGACTGTGTCGCCAGCAGTGTACCATGCGGTGATCGAGGCTCAGAGAGCGGATGCAGAGTTACCACAGATTCTCCAAATATCAGAGGTGGAGTTGTGGGATGACGACACAGTCAAATTTAGAAGCAGACTCTATGTTCCAGCTGAGGAAGAGGTGCGCATGAGTGTCCTAAATGAGGTGCATCGTTCTAGATATGTAGTGCATCCCAGAATGACTAAAATGTATCATTGTTTGAGAAGGTACTTTTGGTGGCCTGGCATGAAGAAGGACGTGGCTGAGTATGTGGCAAGGTGCCTGACTTGTCAACAGGTTAAGGCTGAACATCAGAGACCAGGAAGGTTGTTATAGCCATTATTGATCTCGGAGTGGAATGGGAACACGTGACTATGGACTTTGTGATGGGACTACCCGTACCACCCAGTAGGAGAGACGCGATCTGGGTCATTGTTGATCGACTGACCAAGCCAGTGCACTTTCTAGCTATTAGGAAGGACTGGTCAGTCGGTAAGTTGGCTAGGTTGTTTATGGACCGGATCATCTCTCTGCATGGGGTGCCCTTAGTGAGTGCTCAAATAGTGATGTGTGATTATCATGAAAATTTTGTTGATTAAGTGACAAATAAACCTATTAAAAGCTATGTGATCGCCAAAAACTTTTGACTAAAAAGTTACAAAACACAGAGTTTGATCGCTTACCTGTTTTAGATGTAGGAGATGTTGAAGTTCTTGATTCTCCTCCTTCAGCTGGCTGAAGAAAAAGAGCCCTTCTAACTTTATTCTTGCTTTGAATGTTGATTGGACTTTGAGGATCATCTAGATTTCCTTTCCTTGTTGATTCCTTCCTTTTGATCTCCTTTGTACCTTGCAAAAAGTAGAAAGAAAGAAAGAGGGAAAGAACAATAAGAACTCAAATAGTGGTAGTATCTATCTCAATAATAATTTCAATCATGCAACTTAAACGAATGAACTCACTTGTTTGTGGTCTTTGAAACCCCTTTAACACATGGATTGGAAAATAATGCTAGTGAGTGTGCGCAGTATGGAGTGATGTGATGAGAAATTATGAACTAATATGATAAAAATATGAGAACTGAGTTGGATGGCCCCTGGAAAGTCTTGGTTCTTGAATGGATGAAGAAAGGACGAAGAGAGACGAAGCTTGCTTCAAGACTCCTGGAAGTAGTAGCAGCGCCTCGATCCTTCAACGTTTGGACGTCGTCTCTTTCTTAAAATCCTTAACCTTTTCTTCTTCATAAGCTTGTGTATTTATAGACTTAAGTTCATGCATCCGTGGTTACTTACAGATTAACATGAAAGAATTTGGAGCCAATCTAAATAAGAAATAGATAAGCACAGTCTAATTCATCATTATCTGTAATTAACTAAAACGCGTCGTCCAAGAGAGACGCCTTTTAGCTTAATTAAGATAAGGATAAATATCTGGAAGAAGAAACAAAATTAGTTTAGAAAACTTAAATGACGTCGTGCCTGGCAGACGTCTTTAAGTTTATTAATAAATTAATTAAAAATCAGATTAATAGTCAAAATATGAATAAAACCCTAAATGACGTCTTCACAGGTCGACATCCTTTAGATTTTTTTATATTTGATTAAAAATCTGAGTTAAAATGAATTTCTTTAATAAACTTAAATTATGTCTGTCTGACCCGATGTCATTTAGATAATTAATCCAGAAAAATAATAAAAATGAACTAATGATTAAATATCAGACCATTTTGAGGCATTATTATATAACATGAAATTTACTCAAAATGATGTCAAAATTAGCGTGTCTACACCCTTGTCCATCGTGTCAGATCGAGATCCGAGATTTACTTCTAGGCTCTGGAAGAGTTTTTAGAAGGCCATGGGTACGCTGTTAGCTTTCAGCTCGGCTTACCATCCTGAGACTGATGGATAGTCAGAGAGGACCATTCAGACACTGGAGCATATGCTTAGGGTTTGTTGCCTAGATTGGGGAGATTCTTGGGAGCAACATTTGTCCAAGGTTGAGTTTGCTTATAACAACAGTTATCATTCCAGTATCGGCATAACGCCGTATGAGGCTTTGTACGGGCGGCCATGTCGATCTCTTGTGAATAGGTCTGAGATTAGTGAGAGGCAGATGGAAGGACCAGAGATGGTACATTAGTGTGGAGAGGTTGCCAAGGTAGTGCAGCAGAGGTTGACTACAGCTCAGAGCAGGCAGAAGAGTTATGCAGATATCTGCAGGAGACTGCTTGAGTTCAAGTTGTGGACCATGTGTTTCTCCGAGTCTCACCCACCAAGGGTGTGATGAGATTCGGGAAGCAAGGTAAGCTGAGTCCGCAATATATTGGGCATTTTCCCATTCTTGCTCGAATTGGGGAAACGACGTATCAGCTAGCCATGCCACCCAGTCTTGCAGGAGTGCATGATGTGTTTCATGTTTCTTTGCTGAGGAAGTATGTCCAGGATCCATCTCATGTGTTGGACTTTTCGGAATTGGAGGTCGCTGAGGACTTGTCCTTTCTAGAGTATCCAGTGTGCATTGAGGATCACACGGAACAGGTCCTTCAGAACAAGGTTGTTCCCTTGGTAAAGGTGATTTGGCAGCATCGCTCTAGAGATAAGGCGACCTGAGAGCGGGAGGATGAGATGCGGGAACAGTTTCCATACCTTTTCTTGTAAGTTCTCTTGTGAGCTTGTACCATCATTTTTGTTCTCGTTATTTATATAGCAGTAATTTCGGGGATGAAATCCTTTTAAGGGGGGGAGAATGTAAGGACTGAGGTTTCGGATATAGTTGTTGGACAGGTTGCGGTGTTGAACCATTTTGGTTTGGGCCCTCGTGGGCCTAGCGCATGGGTCAACGCGATTCTGAATGGCGTCGGCTTTGGGGGACGCGATTTAGGAGCCATGCGGGGGTGCCACGTAGGCGAGCATTGGGGCGCAAGTGTATGGCCCCGGTCTGATCGTCTGAAAGGCATCTTGTATGGCCGACGCCATTCAGTGATCTGCCAGTGTACGACCCATGTCCTGTCGCCTGATTAGCGTCACTCTTGGACAACGTAATTTGGCGCTGTTTCAATTGTCGCTCCGAGCCCTCCCTCCTTTCCCTCATTCTCTCCATTCCTCTCTCTCTCTGAACGCTACGTTTCCCCCTTCCCCTTCTCCTTCCTATCCTCTCCCCATTCCTCCTCTTCCTCCACTCCATCAACCTCCTACCCCTCACCACTACCACCATCGTCTCCTCTGCGGCACATTACTCTCCGGACGGTGGCCGACATCTCAGTGGAGTGACGGCATCTACGGTGGTACCGGCGGCGGCTTGCGGTGTAGCGGCGGCCGTTTGGAGCTAGGAGGAGTTCAAGTAACCGGTAGGGTGACGATCCTCATTGTGTTTTGTTTAAAACCATGATTTTTCTGCTTTAAAGCATACGATGTATGTGGATATTTTCAGGTAGAAAGCATGGTTTAAGAGGGGGTTTAATGAAAATAGGCATTTTTATAAAATAGGATTTTGGGTGATGAATTAGCTATTAGACTTCTCCCATTGTCTCCTTTGTGTTTTTTAGTGTTTTGGGTAGAAGAGGGGCCTTCGGTTTGGCTAGGTGGAATGCAGTTTCGGACGTAAAAAACGTCCACTCAGGCCGACGCTATTTGAGATAGGCGTCTACCTGAGTCGATGCGATTTGCTGCCCATTTATCTAGTTCCTGAGGCTAGTGTGGGATAAAGAGCTGAATAGCATCGGCCATGGAGACGCCATTCAGGCCAGTACCCCAGGGACGGGCTCTGCGAAAACTAAATCAGTTTAGGGGGCTTAAATGACGTCGACCACGGGCGACGCGAATCACGATAGAACTCCATTAATTCATGAAATTAAAATGTCTTTACAATATTAGATAACTCAGTTCAATGTATGTTTGGAACCGCACTTCAAGGACAAGGGTTTCTACGTGACCGGATCGCACTATGTTGTATTTTGTGCGATCGTGGACTTAGAGTGACAGTTGTTAGCGCTTGACACCCTGTGTCAGTGTGGGAGTGACACGGCGCCGGTGTGGGAGTGGTGGGGTGACGCCTGTACCCCGGTATATAGTTAGTACCGGTGTGGGAGTGGTACATTCTAGACAGGCCGAAGTAGCCAGCGCGCTATCCGAGGGGTTGTTGTTCTGTCCCAGCAGGTTGGTGTTTTCAGCGTTCGGCTGTGTGGTTTGTGTGTTTAGTCGAGACGCCGGTTATGGACTCCGTGGTGGAGTGGTTTCAGAGTTGTACCTATTGCATCTTCAAATGCATGTGTTTCATATCGGAATTTGGAAACTGTGTTTACTGCTTTACTTATTAATTGCCTATTCGTGTTGTTGCACTTGTCGGTGAGTAAGTGGGTGGTAGGGATCGGAGGATCCCTACTGAGCCCATTTCGATGAGACTCACCCCTGGGGTTTTCAGGAGAGGGTTCTAGGCAGGCGTAGCGTGGAGGGTTTCGTCTCTGGTTGCGCGCCAGCAGCCATTGTTCCAGGGTATGCCCCGATGTAGTTGTTATTTCCTTTTCAGGCCTATACGTTTAATTATTTCTTTTCAGTTGGAATATGTAATTATTTGCTGAGTCGAGTCGAATTGTAATAATTTTTAATTCATGCACTTCCTTTACAATTCAATGTATTGTGGAATGTTTAGCATAGTTTATCATTTATTTCCCAGACTTATTGAGATCCTAGTTTAGCTCTAAATTTTAATGATTCGGTGCCCATAGTAATCGGATCCTCGATTATAGGGTGGCGGGTCGTTACAGTGGTGGAACTAATGAAGGCCTCGGGATGCGGATAATGCGGTGGGGTGATGGTACGTCAGTGTTTTGGCTGTGGCCTGTGGAATAGATAGACGAGGATTCTTCAACCCTCCACTGTTGTCCCTATCAGCCTTAGATTGGCTATTCGTCAGGATTGGGGCAATTTGATTTTGAAGCTCCGGCAGCGGGTTCTATACGATTCCCATGTTCTGAGGAGGTGCCCCCTGTTGGATTGGTGCCCTATGAGCTTGCTGTGGTTGTTGTTGCTGTGGTTACTATTGTGGTCTGCTCGCCTTCAAGGCGGTTATGAATTTCCTCATCTACTCCTAATCTATACCTTCTTGGTCATGCAGATCATGGATGTAATCTCTGAACTGGAAGCAGGCATCTACTGTATGTCCCGACTGTCTGTGGTACACACAATACTGGGAAGCATGGACATTTTAGAGCCACACAGTCCTCTCTTTTAGCAATGACAACGCATTCGCCGCCATGAGGGCATTGAATATATCGGACAATGTTTCTGGGAGTGGTGGATAGGATGCCCTCTTCGGACCTGGAGGCTTCCTTTGCTGAGCATAGTCATTTGGTGGAGGAACCTGGTTGTATACTGGTTGCTGGCGAGGCTGGTTAAAAGTTGCTTGATATGGCTGCTGGGGTGGCCTGAAATCCTGTTGGTTTAGTGGCCTCTGCTCATTATACTGTGGTTGCTGACTCCTCATTAACTGGGGTTGATTATTGTTTACCGTGCTAATCTGTTCATTGAAAGTGTGCCCTCTGTGGTCGGACCCATATTGGAAGAATTGGGAATAACAAGGTTCCAAGGTGGAGGCCTATTAGGTCGTGTGGATCAAAGACCCTGGAGAAGATGGAGTCCTTAAAAGCATTTTGGGCATAGCGCGCCCTTTCATACAAGTCTGCCATGTTGGTCAAATTATTCAATGTCAAGACCAACTTATACTGTAGGGTTGCATTGGCGATCATCATCTTGACTTGCTCAGACTCAGATAGATGATCCTTGATTTTCTCGGCCATGGCCCTCCATCTATTAGCAAAGGTTACAAAGTATTCATCAGACTTCATCTTTTCGGCTACCAGATCTATTATAGAAAGTGATGGTGTGACCCTATCTTTGTAGCGCTGGAGGAACTTTCGGGACACAATATCAAAGTCCTCGACATCAGAGGGGTCTAATGAAAAAAAACATTCTAAGGCTAATCCCTCTAATGATCTGCTGAAGAGGAAAGCCAGTGACCTTTTATCACTTTGCCAGAATGATGATTCATACATAAACTCCTTCATATGGGTGAAAGGATTGCTAGAACCATTATACTTCCAATACACAGGCATCTCAAAAGGTGGAAGGTGGAACACATGCAGGTTAAGGATGGAAACTTCGGGAGTAGCCTTGGTATCCATCATTTTCCTGAAACTTTTAAACTGCTCGTCCATCTGGTTAATCTTCGTGAAGAGAGCCTGGTGACTAGATTAGTTGGTGGGGGTGGGGGTGCTTGAAAGGTCTGCCTCCTAGAGTAGCTAGGACGTGAAGGACAGTAAGGCTAAGAACCGGCAGCACTTCCGCCATGCTCGAAGGCATTTTGATAAGTTGGCGTCGGTGGCCGAATCGGGTATCTAGAAGAAGATTGTTGGGGGGCCATAGGTTGAGGAGTGGAGATACAAAGGCCTTCCATGGCCTAATGAATGGGTACTTGATGAACAGGGGGGACTAAAACGTGCGTTTCAGAAGAACGCTGAGGAGTCTTCCCCTTCAAGATTGATTGGACAGCCTCAAGTTGTTGAGGGTCCACGTGGGTAGCCAAAGCTCCCAAAATGGTAACCAAATCGGGTGGATTTGAAGAAGAAGGCTCAGCTTGGTCTTGAGCCTCTTCGAAAGTAGGGTTCGAGATGACATGGACATGGGGATGATCTGACCTTGAGGGGCATAAGCATCTCCCTCATACTCAGTCTGAAAGTGATGAGAATTGCAAGGGGCATTAGCATCTCCCCCATATTCAGAGTAATAATCGTAATTCTGAGGGGCATTGGCATCTCCCTCATACTCTAACCGAGTATCCTATTCGTAAGCCGCCATTCCAACGACTCTACATAAACATAGCATCATGATGGTATTCAGTTAACCGAAGGTTCAAACAAGTTGTATAGAGATTAACCAATCAAGTGAATGCTCATGCTGTTTTAAGAGTTTCTTGTTGAATTAATTGAATTTTAGACACCAATTCTCTAAACGGGTAGGATCCTAGTTTCAGTTCAGTTTATGTTGTTATACTCTAGGGCTTCACTTACAACGTTATGAAGATCTATCCGGTATTTCAGTGGTACAACCAGCCCGATGAACAAGGAGGAATTCTCTGATTTTGGGGACTTACGGAGGTCTCAACACTATCCCCTCTAGTATGACTGAGGGACCGACCCAGTCAGAGAGAGGTGAGAGTGCCGAGAGGGGTGTTCCTATAGAAAGAGGAGTGAACTCCCAGTGCTAATGTCCTGCGGCCAGGGTGGCCTCTAATGCAATAATGTATGAGTATAGTATTGAAAACAAACCACAAATATGAGATCTGTCGGCCGAAGGTTAGACTACTTGAACGGCGTCGTTCTGAGTCGATGTTATTCAACACAGTAACCCACTGTCAATAGAGCCTGGGGCAGCAAAACAAACAGGATATGCAGGTTGAATCGCGTCGGGCATGGACAACGTCCTTCAGAAAGATGTTGCTTTGTGTTGATGCTATTAATGCCCGAAACATAATAATTAATACGATAACAGGGGCATTCCCCTCTCAAATCAACAGGATAAACAAAGATCAAATACCCATGCGAAACACAGTTCAACAGATTAATTTCTCATACAAACATCAATGATATCAATCAAATTAGCATACTTATTTCAATCACAACTCAAGGCAATCATGTGGAGGGAAAAATTTTGCCACAAGGGATGTGCACGTAGTGCACGTAGGGAGAAAAACAACCAACCAATCAATCAATCATAAATAGTGCCCGAAGGACACAAACAGTGCACCGAGGGTGTCCAATGGAAAAGATGAGAGTAAAGAAAAAAAGAATGGCAAGGCAAGTCCCACCGTGATTGCCAAAAAGCTGTAGTTCTCAAATAGTGTGTGTTGTTATCATGATATCATGTGTTCATATATGGTGAATAATCTAATTAATACTGATGTGATCGCCAGAAACCGAGGGCTTCAAAGAACTAAATGATCGCTACTAACCTTGTAATTCGAAGAAAGTGGGTTCCTTTTGTTCTTCTTTTCCAACCGGCCGAAAAAGAAGAGCCGCTTCTTTGCTTTACTCTTATTTTTGGGGGTTGTTTTCTCCTTCTTTTTCCAAGATTTTCAAAGCCTTTTCCTTCCTCCTTCAAACCTTTCAACAAGAAACAATCAAAGTAAAGGAAAATATAATTAGAACTAGAGTAGTGTAGTATTTATTCTATCTAACAAATTAAACATGAACAAAATTAAAAGGATTCACTTGCTTTGTGTTTCTTTAAACCCTTATTTCATGTATAGGTATGGAGAATATGGTGTGGTGTGTGAAATATGAAGATGATGATATGAAGATTCTAATCGAAACAACAATGAAAATCAATGATGAAAAGCTAACTAGAACTAGATGGAAAGAAAGAAAAAGGAAAAAGAGATTGGCCCCTCCATAACTTTGATCTTCCTGATCGTTCCAAATTGTGCGTCGTTAAACACTCATGAAAACGTTCAATCTAAATTTATCCGGCTCACTCAAATTAGATTTTGAAAATTGATAATGGTGAGTCCGAGTCGATCCACAGGGAGTTAAATTTTTAACTTTGAAAACTTTGAAATTTATTTAATCTAAAAAAATTGATGATTGTTTATGATTTTTAATGCTCTAGAATTCAATTATTCTAAAAATAACAACAACCTGAATTAACTAATTATACTAAATGATTAATTACCTAATTAAACCGTACACAAGCTACTTAACTAAAATTAACAAGAAATCAAATTAATTAAACTAATTCTAAGTAAACAAGTAAACACCCCTAATGTAATGAGGAAATAAACGTTAACTGAATAAAAATTAAATAAAACTTTCATTAACCACTAACCGTTTAACAAAAAACACTTATCTAAACTAACAAAAGTAATTAATGAAAAACTAAGTAAACAACTGTATGCAGCAAATAGGGCTTGGAGAAGCTTCTGCTGGGCTTCGGTGCACTGAACCACGAAGGAGAGGAGGATGGCGCATTAAACCGGCCTGAGGTGTGCTGGAGCAGCTGCTGGCCGGGTGGGGGATTCTTGCCGTGTAGCTGCCGACTGGTGGAGGTGCAGGAGGCAATCTGGAGCTTCCTGCGCGTGGAGGAGGCTGGCTCAGCTGGGACAGCACGTGGAGGCAGTTGCTATGAAGCTTTACTGCGTGGAGCTGCTGGAGCGGTGCTGTTGCTGCTGGAAGCGCTGGAGACTGATGAAGGCTCTGAAGGTGCAGCTTCAGGTGAAGCATGGAGGCTCACAGCCGGCTACGTGGAGAAGCTTGCAGGTACGTGGCTGCATGCATGCAGCGTGGAGGAGCTGGTGGCCTTGCCGGCATGCACGGAGTGCGCAGGGTAGCAGGAGGTGAAGGCTTCAAGCCCGTGCATGCATGCACGTGGAGAAAGCACTTGGAGCTGGCTCGCGCACGGTCCGTGAAGCTGCTGGAAGCTTCAAGCATGCATGGCTGGTGGATGCTTTGCTGGCATGCATGCGTGGGAGCTTGGCGATATCTTGCAGAGCCGCTGGGTACTCACATGCACGTGGAGGCTTGCTTCAATAGCCGTGAAGCTGTTGCTGGAGGGCCGCCGCGTGGAGCTGCTTGGGGCGGTGCTGGGGGTGCGCCGTGGGAGCCTGCAGCTGAGACGTGGACGAGAAAGGGAGAAAGAGAAACCGAGAGAAGGAAGGAGCCGGCTGAGAGAAAGAGAAACCGAGAAGGAGAGGGATACGGCTGCTGCTAAAAAAAAACGAGAAGGAGGGTTGCGGGGAGGAGAGGGGAGAATCCCAGAGAGAGGAGGATCCCGGGAAGGAAATTGGAGAAGAGGCCGGAATACGCTGCGGGGGGGGGGGGGGGGGAGGGTTTAAAATAAGGAAAGGAAGGGATGGAGGTTGCTGTGGGAAGGGAGAGGGATTATGGTAAGTGGCTGGGATGCATGCTAGCGGTTTGTGTGGAGGTTGTGGGTGGTTTGGGGAATAAGGGAGAGAAAATAGAAATAGATAGGTAAGAAGGAAAGAAGGGAAGGGCGGCGGCTAACCTCTCTTAGGGTAAGAATTAGGGTTTCTTGGGTAAAGGGTTAGGGTAACCCTAATATGAGGAGAAAATTACCAGTTTTCCCCTACGTCCTTTTATTTTCCAAAAAGATGGACAATTCTGCTGAGATTTGAACCCCGGACCTCGCACAAGCCCGCAAAGTCTGAACCATTGCACCACGGCTTCCTTCATGCCCTGTTCACATAAAATAAATTCAAATTAGCATATTATCATAAAAATATCATTATATTTATTAATTTCGTCTCGGTTTTGTCGAAAAACCGCAAATGCGCTATACTCCATTAATCACATGAAATGACGATGTTTTTAAGTCAGCATTTGACGAAATTGGTACCGTTGGACTTGGTACGCAATTATCTATCATTTCATGCTATTTTACAGATAAAAACATGAGTATGATGCGTTTGATTGCCTTTAAATGATCAATTTAGCGCTTTATCACACCCCCCAACTTACTCATTGCTAGTCCCTTAGCAACGCAAATAAGGAAAAGTTGGGACAAACAATGAATAATCATGCTTCATTTGTAGTATCTTTCACAATCAATTTAAGTGGTAGCCGATTGGTTAAGCTAAAGATTTCATATCCCACAATATTTTGATTCACGACAGGTGATTGTACATGAAAATTGGCACACTTAGAACTCATTTCCGACCTTTCTGGTATATTCTTGCCTTTACTACCCTTTAGATAAGATTACCCGAGGAGGAGAAGAGAATAAAAGATTTCCCGATCAGTCAGCGAGGACCGTTTTTCAGTTCCCGTCTCAACTCAGCACTTTTCACGACTTGGTCATGTTTTTGGTACGATGGACTTTCTAGCGTGGCTTTTTCCTTTTATTAAACTTTTGCTTTTGAGAGTGCGTACTTTTTGCCACTCTTTTTGAATTGTTTGAGGGGAGGTGCGTACTTTTTGCCACCTACCTTCCTTTAGCTCTTTTAATGCCTTCTATCGCCTTTAGTGTTTACAGCTGTCCATTTTAATGACCGCCTCTTTTAGAGTGCTGAGTGGGACAATCCCCTATTACGTATCCTACACATTCCTTTCGTTCAACCCAAAAGAAAAATTAGATTAAGTAGTCTTATTCTTAAGGTTAATTCCAGCAACTCTATACTTTTAAGATATTTCATTTATTCTAAGTTGCCGTGTGTGTGTGAAAATCATCCTGCCGTAGATTTTTGTGAAGTGGGATATTTAAACTTTGATGTATCTATAACCAATGTGACAAAAAAAAAAATTGATTTTTTTAAGATTTACTTAATGAAACATGATTTTCATGCAATTTTCATAGGATGTGAGAAGAAGTTTTTTAAAAAATTTGACCATTTTTCAGTGAAAGATATTTGTTTTCTTCAAAAGATTTTCAATAAATGCATATCAGATTGATTGTCCCACCCCCCAACTTGATTGACATTGTCCTCAATGGCATAAAAGATATGAAAAACATGTCAGCCAGAAGAGAATTGTGAAGGAGCGAAACAACCTGTATTGAAGAGGATGCGACATACCCACGGCGACTGCTGCTCAGGGACCTAAAAGGAAAAGAAATACAAAAACTGAAGTAAAATATTGGGTTGCCTCCCAACAAGCGCTAAGTTTATCGTCTTCAGCCAGACGGAAGTGCAGTTAATGTGGATCACTCAGTTCTATGGATTCAGGTGGCTCATTTTGAAGATTTTCAATGAATGGTTTCAACCGTTGACCATTAACAGTGAAAGTGTTCTCACTCTTGGGATTCAGAATTTTAACAGCTCCATGATCAAGGGATTTAACGACTACGAAGGGTCCATCCCATCTGGATTTCAGTTTTCCTGGAAATAAGCGGAGCATAGAGTTAAATAGCCAAACTTTCTGATTTGGAAGAAAGGATTTTCTCACAATATGTTTATCATGAAAAGCTTTAGTTTTGGCTTTATAAATCTTTGAATTTTCATAGGCCTCGTTGCGCAACTCTTCTAGCTCACTCAGTTGTAAGGTTCGGTGGGAACCAACTTGGGCTAGGTCCAGATTGACTTGTTTAATGGCCTAATAAGCCCTATGTTCCAATTCCACCGGAAGGTGGCACGCTTTTCCAAAAACCAGGCGATAAGGAGACATGCCAATAGGAGTTTTGTAAGCGGTCCGATAGGCCCATAAAGCATCATCCAATCTTTCAGACCCATCTTTTCTATCGGGCCTAACGGACTTTTGCAGAATATTCTTAATCTCTTTATTGGAAACTTCCACTTGGCCATTGGTTTGAGGATGATAAGGGGTAGCTACTTTGTGATTAATCCCATATTTCTTAAGCAAAGCCCGAAACTGGTAATTCGTGAAGTGCGTTCCCCCATCACTTATGATAGCTTTAGGCCACCCGAACCGAGAAAAGATATTCTTCTGAACGAATTTAATGACCACTTTATGATCATTGGTTCGGGTGGCTACTGCTTCAATCCACTTAGAGACATAATCCACCGCTACCAGAATATGTATGTCCAAAAGAGGGTGGAAAAGTGTGGGCCAGTAAAAACCACTTTGCAGAACCTTGGCTGTAGTTTTCTTTCCTGAGAAATGGCCCCCACAAGCTAGATTATGGCAGAAGTTGAGAACACTCTGTTGTTCTTCTTCAGGAACACATCGCCTAATGATTTGATCAGGACAGAATTTGAATAATTCAGGATCTTTCCAGAAATAATATTTTTCCTGGGAAGAGAATTTGTCCTTCTCACTTTTAGTCCATCCTTCCGGAAGCTGATTAGTCACCTTATAATTGACAATATGAGCGTACCAAGGTGCAACAATGTGAGAAATGGCCAGTAGATGCTCATCAGGAAAGGAATCAGTGATTGGTGTACTTTCGGAGATCGGAATTCGAGATAGGTGGTCAGCTACCATGTAACGACCCGCCATCCTATGACCGGAGACCCGGTCACTAAATGGATGTCGGCCCATTAACTGTAGGTTCATACCAGGATCTTATTTGCACATCTGGAGGAGTAAGCGTTAAACAAGATTAAATATAACATTCACACGGACTACAAGGGGTACAGTGCGCAGGAAGTAAAGTAACAAAGTCCGTACACTGTCCAACAATAATTACATGTCCAACAAATTAATTAAGTACAGGCAGAAATAAAGTACAACAACATCGGGGCATACCCCAGGAACTGAGATAGCTGCTGGTCCGCACACCAAGGAGAACACCACGCGCCGCCACACGCCACAAGGTCTACACCTGAAAACGCAGGGAGTGAGCCACACCAAATTGGGCTCAGTGGGGATCATCCGATCCCTCGCCTCCCACACACACACCCACAAGTGCAGTAGCAAAGATACAGGTAATAAAGCAAGTAAAGCTGTAACATGCTACTCCTAAAATCTCGATATGAATCATGTGCCTTCGGAATGTAACATGCATATTTCTAAAATCATTCTATCAAGGAGCCTACAACTCCCGTCTCGGCAAAACACGTCAACCACTCCTCCGAAAGTAGGAAACACCAACCACACAGCCGTAAGTGGGAAACACCGTCCACACAAGCACAAGTAGGAAACACCGACCCGCTGAGACCAAACAGTAACCCCTCGGATAGCACGCTAGCTACTCCGGCCCAACTGGCTCAGGTGGTTACTCCTTCCCTCAGCATGAGTGACTCTCCGAATGTACCACTCTGACACCGGTACTAGCTGACCCCGGGGTTCACCAGGTGACCGTCTCTCACTAGGCGTCACCCCGCCCACGCCCCCACCGGCACTGTGCTCACGCCCCCACCAGCACAGGGTGATAAAGCGCTACAATGTCACTCCAGGTCCACAGTAACTCAAAACACCAAAACCCGGCACAGTACGATCCGGTCACGTGAAAAGCCCGCGATCGCACTACACACAACGCAGTGCCATCCGATCATAAAGAAACCAAGTATACTAGAGCATGTACTAACCAACTATCTAGCAGTATGTACATTTTACTGGCATGAATTAGTGTTGTTCTGCCTTGAATCGCGTCGCCCAAGGCCGACGCCATTCAAGTTCCCTAAACTGGTTCATAAAACAGAGGCCACAGGAATCTGGCCTAAAAGGCGTCGACACCAGAAGTCGCCTTTTGAAAGGCGTCGACATCCTCCGACGCCATTCAGCTGATAAATCCAGAATTTCAGGAAAACATTATCCAGGGGATTTCTTCCTTAAAAGGCGTCATGGTTACCCGACGCCATTCAAATCGCGTCGTCCACCCATGACGTCTTTTAGTTCCAGAATCCCGAGTTGACGGACCCTCAGTCGGGGTGATTTCCTGCCTAAATGGCGTCATGATGGCCCGACGTCCTTTTGAATGGCGTCGTCCATCCATGACGTCATTTAGCGCCAGAACCCCTAACTCGTGAAACCTCGAACGGGGAGGTTTCTGCCCTAAAACGCGTCGTACTGCCTTGACGTCCTTTTGAAAGGCGTCGACCAGGCACGACGCCGTTTAGCGCCAGAAACCTGGTTCCCTGGTTCGAACCGAGGGTTTCTCCCTTAACCCCAATTGCCCCGAAAAGCCTCCAAAACAGAAGGGGGAGAAAGAGAAGTTCACCCCCCACAAACCTACTACAAAACCACATACAGGAACACGGCCATACCCACAAGAACACTCCCCCTAAACATGCTCAATCTAGCCCAAAACACATCAAAACACGCCTAGGAAAGCACGAGCAACACATATAAGGTTCGTCCCCCTATCGGATACTTGAACTCCTCCTGGCTCCGTGTCGCCCAACCGCCGCGCCGCAGACCGCCGTCGGTAAGCCCGAGAACGTCGCCACTCCGCCGGGACGTCGGCCGCCGTCCGGAGAATGGAACGCCGCGAAGGAAGTGGTGGTGGCAGAGGTGAGAGGTAGGGAGGCGTTGGAGTGGTGGAAGAGGAAGAAGAGGAAGGGAAAGGGAAAGAGAGGGGTCGGAGGAGGCGTAGAGGGAGAGGAGAGAGAGCGAGAGGTGAGAAATGAGGGAAAGAAAGGAGGGCTCGCGGGGGTCATCAGAAACTACCTAAAACGCGTCGAGCGAGAAGGACGCCTATCAGATGACAGGACGGGCCGTACTGACAGCTGTCTGAAACGCGTCGACCACCATGGACGCCGTTCAGCTGACATGTCAGGCACCGTACACTGACATCGCAGGGTGGCAGTCGGAATCGCGTCGTCCATCATGGACGCCGTTCAGACAACAAGACAGGGGCCGTACTCTCGCGGCCCGAAACCCGCCCACGTGGCACAACAGAAAATCGCCTAAATGGCGTCCACCTATCAAGACGCCGTTTGAAAGGCGTCGTGATGTGTAGACGTCATTCAGAAGAAATTCTCCAGACCCCGCAAGGTCCGACCCAGGGGATCCGGCCCGAAACCGACCCGAAAACCGAACCCGAAACCTCAGTCCTTACATACCACATTCTCAGAACCCTTCTTATCCTGAATTTTCAAATCAAATTCCTGAAGGAGTAAGATCCATCTAATAAGTCTAGGCTTTGCATCCTTCTTGGTCAACAGGTATTTCAGAGCTAAGTGATCAGAATAGATTATGACTTTTGCCCCTAAAAGATAAGATCTGAATTTTTCTACGGCAAAAACCACGGCTAATAGTTCCTTTTCTGTGGTGGTATAATTCATTTGAGCATCTGCAAGGGTGCGACTTGCATAATAGATCACCACAGGACACTTGTTGATTATTTGTCCCAAAACCGCACCGATAGCATAATCAGAGGCATCGCACATGATTTCGAAGGGTAAAGATCAATCTGGAGATTGAAGAATCGGGGCTTTGGTCAAATATTCCTTCAGAGAATTAAATGCCTTGATACAAGATTCATCCATTTGGAATGGGACATCCTTAGCTAAGAGAAGAGTTAGAGGCCGGGCAATTTGAGAGAAATTGTGGATAAACCGGCAATAGAAACCGGCATGGCCAAGGAATGAACGGATCTGTCTGACCGAGGTGGGAGGAGGAAGATTGGATATGAGATCGATCTTAGCTTTATCTACCTCTATCCCCCTATCAGACACAATGTGGCCTAGAACAATGCCCTCTCGAACCATAAAATGGCTCTTTTCCCAGCTAAGTATCAGATTGGTGTCTATGCATCGTGCTAGCACCTGTTTAAGATTTTCCAGGCAATTTTCAAAAGAGTCCCCGAAGATTGAGAAATCATCCATGAAAACTTCGAGGAATTCTCCCACCATATCGGAGAAGATAGCCATCATGCACCGTTGAAATGTGGCTGGTGCGTTGCATAATCCGAATGGCATTCTCCTAAAAGCAAATGTGCCATAAGGGCACGTGAAGGTGGTCTCTTCTTGATCTTCCGGGTAAATAGCCACTTGATTGTACCCGGAGTACCCATTTAAGAAGCAGAAGTACTTCTGGCCTGATAACTTTTCCAAAATTTGATCCATGAATGGGAGTGGAAAGTGATCCTTCTTAGTCATAAGATTCAACTTTCGGTAATCAATGCACACTCTCCATCCCGTGGTGAGCCTAGTGGGTACCTCTTCTCCATGATCATTCTTGATAACTGTTAATCTAGATTTCTTGGGTACCACTTGAGTTGGGCTGACCCATTTACTGTCTGATATGGGGTAAATGATATCCGCATCCAGCCATTTCACAACTTCCTTCTTCACCACTTCTTTCATATTGGGATTAAGCCGCCTTTGCATCTCCCGACTGGGCTTAGAATTCTCTTCCATATAGATATGATGCATGCAAATAGACGGGCTAATTCCCTTTAAATCTGCCACCGACCATCCAATGGCACCCTTGTGGCCTTTGAGAACCTCGGTTAATTGGGCCTCCTGCGGCGATGTGAGATTTGCTGCAATGATGACCGGGAGAGTTTGGTCTGGGGACAAAAAGATATACTTGAGAGACTCAGGTAGTGGTTTGAGTTCAAGCTCAGGAGGGTCCTCTAAGGATGGCAAAGCGGGCTCAGATTGTAAAGCTGGTAAAGGTTCAACCTTGGGCCAAGATGTTAATGGGCCAGGAGAGTCCTTTAAAGTATTAGCTTCCTCCAAAAGGTCATAAGTGAACATCTCATTTTCTTCAACCAGATTATCCAAGACATCAATAGTATGGCATTCTTTTTCATGATCTGGGTATTGAGATGCTCTGAAGACATTAATCTGAACCTTTTGACCCCCAAATGAAATGTCCATTATGCCAGTTTCACAATTTATATTAGCTTTGGCAGTGGCTAAGAATGGACGACTTAGGATGATCGGAGTGTGAATGAGTTCCTCAGGTAATGCCATATCCAGAATAAGAAAATCTACGGAAAAATAGCAATTATGAACCTTCACAATAACATCCTCAATTAATCCCCATGGAGTTTTCACAAACCTATCAGCCAACTGCAAGATGATGGGTATGGGCTTTAATTCCCCAATATCAAATTTCTCATCAATGGATGTTGGCAAGAGATTCACACTACCACCTAAATCCAATAAAGCTCTATCAAATGTAACTCCAGCTAAGTCACATGAGATTAGAGGTGCTCCAGGATCCTTTAACTTCTTGGGTAAATGATTCATCACAATCGCACTAACATCTTCTGAAAGCCGAACCTTTTCGGGTGTCATTCTAGATTCTCTTCGTGGAGTACATAATTCCTTGAGAAACTTAGCATAAGCTGGCACATGCTTGATGGCATCGAGGAGTAGAATATTAATTTGGACTTGTTTGAATAAATCCAACAACTCATCATTCTGGGCCTGTTTCTTCCTGGCATTGGGCTTAGCTAACAAGGCATTAGGAAATGGCACCCTAGGTTGATAAGAACTTGGGCCTTCATATATCTTCCCTTTTCCTTTTAGATCCCCCTCCAACTTCTCCATGTTGGGTTCAGCTTCACTCTCACTTTCAATTTCATGAGGCCCATCAGTGGAACCCTTGGCTAACTCTCGATTTGTATGTGGGTTTTCTAACCTTTTCCCACTCCTAAGGGCTGAAATGGTTTTAGCATTCTCAAATTGCGGCCCTTTAGGCTGGGTAATGGGCCAGGCTGAGGTAAAAGATCCGATTGTTGTGGAAAACCCGGAGGTTGATTCCTTGGATTGACAATGGGTTGACTAGGAAGTTGACCCACTTCTCTTTTCATCGTAGCCTCAACTAGTTGGCCCATTTGACTTTCCAACTTAGCAATGGATTGTTGCTGGGTCAAAATCAGTTGTTGGAGTTGAGTGAATCTGTCATCAAAGTTGGGCTGAGGAGGTTGTTGGTAAGTGGGTGGAGGATGGTATTGGGTTGGTTGTCCAGATTGGAATGAATGGTAGTGGGCCGGTTGACCTGATTGGAATGATTGATAATGGGCCAGTTGACCTGATTGATACTGGGCCGGTTGAGGAAACTAGGCTTGAGATCCCCTAGCCTGAACATTTCCATAGAAATTAGATTGCTGTTGAAATGAATTATGTGGCTTTTGGGCTTGATGCATGGGAGGATTGGTCATTGGTAATGGGGCCTGCTGATTCTTCCAAGAGAAATTAGGGTGGTTTCTCCAGCCAGGATTGTAAGTATTTGAGAATGGATCATTATTGGGCCTGAAGAATCTCTGGGCAGCCTGAACTTGTTCTTGAATGAATGGTGGAAGTTGGGCTGCGATTGGGCATTCATTCACTTGATGGGTTGGACTTGTGCATAAGGCACAAATATCATGATTGGCAGAAGATGGGCCTTCATATGGATTAGATTGTGTTGGGTAAGTAGGCACTTGATTGTTTAAGGCCAAGAGTTGGTCTAATTTTTGGAACAAGATGTCTACCTTATCTAATTTCTGATTAATCAGATTTATGTCCATTCTGGATTCGGGCTCTCCACGGGCCTTAAGTTCATACATTCCAGTCCGATTAGATGGCCCAATAGACCTCTCATAAGATGATAATGAGGCATGATTGATGGAATTTTCACTTAACATCTCAAACAGATCATAGGCCTCATCTTCATTTTTCATCATAAATGCCCCTCCACATGAGGCATCCACCATCTGTCTGAACTGTTCAGACAATCCTTCATAGAATGCTTGGACAATTTGCCATTTTAAAAGTCCATGATGAGGGAATTTCCTAAGCAATTCTTTCAGTCTTTCCCAGGATTCATGGATCAATTCCCCGGGGGTCTGGGTAAAACTCGTGATGGCCCTTCTCATGGTATTGGTCCGCCCTATGGGATAGAACTTCTTGAGAAATTCGTTCTGCATTTCTTCCCATGTCCTAATGGGCCTTCCTGTAGTCCCCAACCAATATTTAGCCTTATCCTTTAATGAAAAGGGAAATAAGGTCAATTAATCCACGTGGAGTTTTCACAGACCTATCAGCCAACTGCAAGATGATGGGTGTGGGCTTTAATTCTCCAATATCAAATTTCTCATAAATGGTTGTTGGCAATAGATTCACTAGATCCAATAAAGCTTTATCAAATGTAACTCCAACTAAGTCACATGAAATTAAAGGTGCTCCAGGATCTTTTAACTTCTTGGGTAAATGATTCATCACAATTGCACTAACATCTTCTGAAAGCCGAACCTTTTCGGGTGCCATTCTAGATTCTCTTCGTGGAGTACATAATTCCTTGAGAAACTTAGTATAAGCTGGCACATGCTTGATGGCATCGAGGAGTGGAATATTAATTTGGACTTGTTTGAATAAATCCAACAACTCCTCATTCTAGGCCAGTTTCTTCCTGGTATTGGGCTTAGCTAGCAAGCCATTAGGAAATGGCACCCTAGGTTTATAAGAACTTGGGCCTTCATCTATCATCCCTTTTCCTTTCAGATCCTCCTCTAACTTCTCCATGATGGGTTCATCTTCACTCTCACTTTCAATTTCCTGAGGCCCATCAGTGGATCATTTGGCTAACTCTCCATCTGCATGTGGTTTTTCTAAACTTCTCCCACTCCTAAGGGCTGAAATGGCTTTAGCATTCTCCAATTGTGGCCCTTTAGGTTGTGGTAACGGGCCAGGCTGAGGTAAAAGGCCCGATTGCTGCGGAAAATCCGGAGGTTGATTCCTTGGATTGGCAATGGGTTGACTAGGAAGTTGACCTACTTCTCTTCTCATCGTAGCCTCAGCTAGTTGGCCCATTTGACTTTCCAACTTAGCAATAGATTGTTGCTGGGTCAAAATTAGTTGTTGGAGTTGAGTGAATTTGTCATCAAAGTTGGGTTGAGGAGGTTGTTGATAAGTGGGTGGAGGCTGGTATTGGGTTGGCTGTCCAGATTGGAATGAATGATAGTGGGCCGGTTGACCTGATTGATACTGGGCCGGTTGACCTGATTGATACTAGGCCGGTTGAGAAAATTGGGCTTGAGATCCCCTAGCCTGAACATTTCCATAGAAATTAGATTGCTGTTGAAATGAATTCTATAGTTTTTGGGTTTGATGCATGGGAATATTGGACATTGGTAATGGGGACTGCTGATTCTTCCAAGAGAAATTAGGGTGGTTTCTCCAGCCATGATTGTAAGTATTTGAGAATGGATCATTATTGGGGCTGGAGAATCCCTGGGCAGCCTGAACTTGTTCTTGAATGAATGGTGGAAGTTCGGCCGCAGTTGGGCATTCATTCACTTGATGGGTTGGACTTGAGCATAAGGCACAAATGTCATGATTAGCAGAGGATGGGCCTTCATATGGACTAGATTGTGTTGGGTAAGTAGGCTCTTTCTTGTTTAAGGCCAAGAGTTGGTCTAGTTTCTGGAACAAGATGTCTACCTTATCCAATTTCTGATTAATCATATTTATGTCCATTCTGGATTCGGACTCTCCGCAGGCCTTAAGTTCATACATTCCCGTCCGTTTAGATGGCCCAACAGACCTTTCATAAGATGATAATGAGGCATGATTGATGGAATTTTCACTTAACATCTCAAATAGATCATAGGCCTCATCTTCATTTTTCATCATAAATGCCCCTCCACATGAGGCATCCACCATCTGTCTGAACTGTTCAGACAATCCTTCATAGAATGCTTGGACAATTTGTCATTTTGAAAGCCCATGATGAGGGCATTTTCTAAGCAATTCTTTCAGTCTTTCCCAAGATTCATGGATCAATTCTCCAGGTGTTTGGGTAAAACTCGCGATGGCCCTTCTCATGGTATTGGTCTGCCCGATGGGATAGAACTTCTTGAGAAATTCTTTCTGCATCTCTTCCCATGTCCTAATGGGCCTTCCTATAGTTCCCAACCAATATTTAGCCTGGTCCTTTAATGAAAAGGGAAATAATGTCAATTTAAGGCCATCATCGGTGAAATTCTGAATCTTCACCGTAGAACAGATTTCTAGAAATTCATCCAGATGCTTATAAGGATCTTCATTAGTGTTCCCATAGAAGGATGGGAGCATTTGAATGGTGTTAGATTTAATTTCATATTGATTGGCTGGATTCTAAGGAAGATGAATACATGATGAAGGTTGATAACGATTTGGAATGAAATAGTCCTTCATTTGCTTTGGTGGGTCCTGATTATCAGCCATTGAATCTTGTGGTGGATTTCTTTGATGTAGGATTCTTTCTATTTCAGCAAGTGGTCCTAGAAGGTTAGGATTTTGAGATCTCCTACCTTGCATGCACTAGGATTGATAGAGGGAGGATGGATTTGAATTTTGTTTTCTATTTCTTGTTTTTTTTTTTTAAATGCAAACAATTTTGACAAACAAATTATCATAAAAATATCATTATATTTATTAATTTCGTCTCGGTTTTGTCGAAAAATCGCAAATGCGCTATACTCCATTAATCACATGAAATGACGATATTTTTAAGTCAGAATTTGACGAAATTGGTACCGTTGGACTTGGTACGCAATTATCTATCATTTCATGCTATTTTACAGATAAAAACATGAGTATGATGCGTTTGATTGCCTTTAAATGATCAATTTAGCTCTTTATCACTTCCAAAGCTTTAAAGGATGGAGAAGGATGATGAAGATGAAGCTCCAAAGCTTGTCCACGTTTTTGTTCTTGAGAGCTTCCAAAATCCTCGCCTTGAACTCCAAATTCTCCAATAGCCAACCTTTTTCAAAGGCCAAAGGGTATATGTATATATAGTTTTGGTTTTGGCGTAGTTTTGGCCTTCAAAAGGGCTCTCTCGCGGATCCGACATGCCATGGATAGACTCTAGTCGAATTAGAAACACATCCAAGCATCAAGACCATATTATCTCGGCCAAATAAAGTTTATAAGGAAACTGCCTGAAACGCTTCGTCCATCCAGGATACCATTTGGCTTAATTAGGAGGGGCAAAAATAGAAAGAAAATATGCGAAGAAAACCGTAAACAATTAGGAAAACTAAAAGACGTCATCCATGAGCGACGTTATTTAGATAATTAGGAAATTAATTTGAATTCAAATTGAAAATCCAAACGGATTAGAGACTAAATGGCGTCATGCATAGGAGACCCTATTCAGTTAAATATATCCGGATTTAGGAATTTAATTTCGAACTGATTTCAACTAGAAATCCAAATGGCGTTAGCCATGGTCAATATTAATCAGTGAATATCGAGAAAAATCAATAAAAAATAATTAATGATTAAAACTCAAACTATTTCAGGACATTATAATTATGACATGAAATTTACTCAAAATGAAGTCACAATTAGCGTGTCTACAATGACCATGTCCTTGCCTCACTCCTTGCATCGTATGCATCGTTTATTGTTAACTACAACATGAACAAGATACATATTTCCTTGGCCAAGCTTATAAATATGCTTATAACTACAAAGGGCAACCTTGTGAAGGAAAATCTCTATGTCCTCTTAGTTGGTGAGACCAATAAGAAGAGGATGTAGACACGCTAATTTTGACATCATTTCGAGTAAATTTCATATCATATAATAATGCCTCAGAATGGTCTAATATTTAATCATTGATTAATTTTTATTGATCTTTTTAAGTGTCGGGTTTAACAGACATGTTTAAGTTAATTAATTGAATTGATTTTAGCTCAAATTTCAGTTAAAATATGCAGACTTCTAAAAGACGTCGACCGATGTGGACGCCATTTAGAGTTTTTTCTTATTTTAACGTTTAAATTTGAAGTTTAATCAATTGATTAATTAGCTAAACGGCGTCTGCAAGTCCTGACGCGTTTTAGGTTTCCTAAGCTATTTTAACTTCTCTTCCGGATGTTTATCCTTATCTTAATTAGTGTAAAAGACGTCTACACAGGTGGACGCATTTTATCTAATAAAGATAAAGATAAGTTTTTCCGGATATTTATCCTTATCTTAATTAATCTGAAAAGTGTCAGTAATGGTGGACGCGTTTTAGATAATTACAGATAAAGATGAATTAATCAGTATTTATCTGTCAGTTAAGATAGATAAATCCTAGTTTTTCTATGTTAATCCACGAACGCAAAAGAAGTCTATAAATACCTTGCATCTTGAAGAATTAAAAAAAAAAAGGTTGAGCTCCATTAAAAGTTGAGCGTAATCCTTTGTTGATTGAGCGATAGCGAATTGAAGATCGAAGCAACAACGTCGGAACGCCGAAGCGCTGCCATTTCCAGAAGTCGGCGTCCTTTCAAGATTCTTCATCCATTCAAAATTCTTCAACCATTGGGCATAAGTTTTTATTTATGCATTTTCATTTCATTTAGTTCTATATTCTTCTTCATTCACTCCATGCAACACACACAACACATTCATTATTTTCAAAACCTATTTGATTAAGGGGTTTCAAAAGCCATTAAACAAGTAAGTTTGTTGTTTAATTGAATGTTTAATATCATGATTAGAATAGATACTGTTTTTGTTTAAAGTTCTCATCATTGTTTCTTCATTTCTTTTCTTTCTATTCTACTGCACTCAACAAAAAATCACCAAAATCTCTGGACGATCCTCAACTTCAACTTCAACAGCAAGAACAAAGAACAAAAAGGGCTCTCTTTCTTCAGCCGGCTGAGGAAGGGGAATCAAGAGCTCAATATCTTCCGCATTCAAACAGGTAGGCGATCATACTTTCTATTGAAACTTTTAAGTCAAAAGTTTCTGGCGATCACTGCATGTAGTTGCTGTTTTTAGTAGGTTTATTTTGCACCTAAACAACATAGATTTTTCATGTTAATCACACGAACATTTTAAAGCACTCACAGCTTTTTTGGCGATCACGGTGGGACTTGGTCTCGCCATCTTTTAGTTTTTTGTTCTTACTATCATAAATCGGGCACCCACGGTGCACCATTTGTGTCTCTCGACACGTCCTCACCAATTGGTGAGTGTTTTAGTTTAGTCAATTTCCCTCGTGCACCACGTGCACACCCCAGTGGCAAGATCTTGCCCTCCCCTTTATTAGTTTAAAAAGTTGTTTTTGTAATGAAAATGCTGTGTGATTGATTGACATCTTGGTTGTTTAGTTAGTAAATCATCCTGTTAAAATCTGGAATTAAAAAAAAATCTGCATGAGTTGATTATTTACTGCTTTTTATCCTGTTTGAGGAGGATTCAACCCAGAAAATCCTCCTGCAAAACTGTTTCTGCGAACTGAAAAGCGTCTAGGAGCACTGACGCGTTTCAAATCACGTCAATACACACAGACGCCTTTCAATCTTCATATTTTCTCTGCTGTCTGCATCTGTTTCTGCGAAAAATTAAGTTCTGTTTTGAATAGCGTCGACTACTATCGACACGATTCAGACAGTTTCTTAGTTATTTTTCAGTTCTCAGATTTTTGTGGTTTGAGTGCTAGCTACCCATTATTATTAAGCATCAGAGGCCATCCAGGCCGTAGGACATACGCATTGAGGCGAATACCCCCTTTTTCTTAGGAACACACTACTTGACGTCAGCAACTTTCTCTGATTAGGTTGGTCCCTTGATCAGACTAGAGAAGTTGACGTTAAGGCCTCCATAAGTCCCCAAAATCAAGGTATTCCTCATTGATCATCGGGCTGGTTGTACCAATTGAAGTCCTGGCTAGATTCCAAAAGCGTTGTGAGAGAAAGCCCTAGAGAATAACGGTGGAAATTGAACTGAAACTAGGATCCTTTCCCTGAGCGAATTTGTGGTTTAATTAAATCCAAATAACTCAACAAGGAATCTCAAAATCACGTTAAGCATCCACTTGATTGATTAATCTCTGTGCAACTTGTTTGTCAAATCTTTGAAAAAAAGAATCTAACATCATGCTGCTGCGATCAGGCAGGGACTTGAGTGTGGCTCCAGACGCCATGGTCAATTACGAGGGAGATGCTAATGCCCCTCGGGATTCGGATTACAACTATGAGAGCGGGAGAGATGCTGATGCCTCCCGTAATTCTGTCCCCGTCCCGCTTCGATATGATGGGAACGTCCGGACTCCTCTCTTTCATCCCCATGATCGATATCGTATTCTTCCCCCGCATGAATATGCGATTCCTAATCGCGATCTTGAGGGGGACATGAATCAGAATGATCCCTCATCCTCTGATCCTTCGGATCTCGTCAACGCTTTGGGAGTTCTTGCCTCCCGACTGGACCCTCAGCAGTTCGAGGCGATCCAGTCTATTTTGAAGGGGAAGGCACCCGTGCAGCCTGCTGAGCCGAACCCTGTGGCTCCCCCTGTTGTTACTCAACAACCTCCTCTTCCTCCTCCTTACATCCATCAGGCCATGGAAGGCCTTCATGTCACTTCTCGGCCAGCTGGGCCGCAGCTTTCATCCTCTAGGCAACCGGCTAGACCGCAAACGCCTACTTATCAAAATGCCCTCGGGCATGGCGGAAGCTTTGCCGGACCTCCTCTTTATTGTCCCCCCTGTCCAACGTACTCTAGGCAGCAGGCCTATCAAGTACCTCCACCTCCTCCCCCTCCCCAAGCAGATCTGACCACGCAAGCGTTGCTGGCCAAGATGGAGCGCATGGATGAGTAGTTTAACAACCTCCAGAAGATGATGGGGGTTAAAGTTGCGCTAGAGATCAATTTGCCGAGCCTGCCGGTATTCCACCTACCACCCTCTGAGATGCCAGTGTACCGGAAGTACAACGGTACTGGTAACCCCTTCACACACCTGAAGGAGTTTATGTACGAATCATCTTTCTGGTAGAACGACAAGAGGTCGTTGGCCTTCTTGTTCAGGAGATCTCTAGAGGGACCAGCCCTCGAGTGGTTCTTTTCTCTGGAACCCTCCGAAGTAGAGGATTACGGTATCGTTTCACGCAAATTTATCCAACGATACCAGGACAGAGTTGCACCCTCCTTGTCCATCACTGACCTCATTGCAGAAAAGATGAAACCTGATGAGGAGTTTGTCAGTTTTGCTGACAGGTGGGGGGAACTGGCTGAAAAGGTGAAGGATCACTTGTCCGAATCTGAGCAAGTGAAGATGTTAATTTCCAACGCCACGCCCCAATTCAAGTTAGTCCTCTCCCTAAACAATCTGACCAACATGGCAGAGCTCTATGAAAGAGCACGGTACTGCTAGAATGCCTCAAAGGACGCTACGTTCTCTTGCGTCTTTGATCCTCACAGACCTAGTAGACCTCCACCCCGGAAGCCTGCAGTGCCAAACTCTCCTAGCACAGGTCCGACTACTGAGGGCACGCTCTCTCACGAGCAAGTCAGTAGCATGAATAATAACTCGCCCCAGTTCGTGAGGAACCAGCAGCAGTACCAGAGGCCACCGCAGCCAAACCAGCAGGGGTACAGGCAGCAGCAGAACCCCCATTATCAGCGGCCCCAGCAGCCAAACCAGAACCAGCAACAGCAACAGCAGGCGCCGCAACGGCAACAGCAGTACCAACACCCCCAACAACAGCAATATCAGCAACAGCAGTATCAGCCGCGTGTACCGCCGGCATACCATAATGTCCCTCCTCCTGCTGATTATAACCAGCAGAGAAGACCTCCAAGCCCGAAAAGGACAGAATACCTGGCCCTCCCAGAATCCTTGGCAGATATCTTCAGTGCTCTAATGGCATCTAATGCCTTAGTTTTGCCAAGGGAAAAGGCCATCTGGCCTCAAAATGCCGACACGTCCAGGTATTGCTACTTCCATAGGCAACCTGGGCATACCATTGACACCTGCTTCCAGTTCAGAGATTATATTTATGATCTCAATGAGCAGGGCGGCATAGACTGGGAGGAGATGAAAAAGTACATATCAGCCCTGAAGGCGAGAAGACCACAGCAGCAGCAGCAGCAAGCAAGACCACCAGCACAAGCAGCAGCACCACCCAACATGGGCATAGTGCAGAATCCACTCCCGGAGCACCAGAACCAAAACCAAGTTGCTCCCATTTTGACGAACAGCCAGTCTGAGACTGGTCGTGGGCAACAGTGGAGAATAGAGGACTCTTCCTCTCTTTATTCGACGGGCCATATTCCAAGTACCGCAGAACGACCACCACGCCGCACCATCCACATACCTAGGCCACAACCCATTACCATCACCCCTCTACCGACACCCACATATCACTCGCCCGCACCCAATGACCCATTACCACTACCCGCCTTCCTCAAGCCCATTATGCCCCACGCCACTACACCGCTACCATATAATCCCCTGCAAACCTATCACGCGCCCCTTCTACCATCTAGGCCATTACTCCGCGTACCATTCCCTACTTCGCCTGCTACCACTACCACCTACCCAGATAAGCCCTTACCATCCAGACCGCTATTACGCGTGCCATTCCCCACTTCACCAACCATTTACCCATCCACCATCCAACCATCTAGGCCTCTAATCCGCACCACGCCATCACCACCTAGCCCTACGCCATCACCTACATACCAACCCTCTACATCATCCGCACCATCCAACCCTGCGGTACTCAAGGTGTCACCCGGATCCTCCACGGTTGAGGAACACGCGCTCCGGAGTGGAAGAATTTTCAACAAGGTCTTTCCTCAGTCCACAGTTAGAGACGGCCCATCACAGCCGACTGAGGAAACCCATAATGAAGAGAGTGCACCAGGCACTCAATATGACTTGTTGAAACATCTGGACAGAACACCGGCACGGATCACTGTACTTGAATTGATCAAAAGGTCCAAGATTCACCAAGAAGTCTTAATGGAATATCTACAGAAGGTGATGGTCAACGAGGACGTGCCGGTAGAAAAAATTGCAGCACTACTAGTTCCTCAGGGGGATCAGCCCTCCATTACCTTTCATACATCGGAACTAGCACCGCCAGCAGCCAGAAGCATGGCTCTGAGCATCACGATCAACATCTGTAAAAAGGCCGTGGATGCATGCCTGGTAGATACAGGGGCCTCGATCAATGTTTTACCTCCGAAGACCCTGGAGCTGTGCGGTGTGCCCAAAGAAAAATGGCCCATCTCTGTGACAGCATATGACAATTCTACCCGTTCCCCTCTAGGAATGGTTTATTTGACGGTGGAGGTAGGCCCTGTAAGTCATGCAGAGGTCGAATTTCACATCCTAGAAATCGACCCTTCTATAAATGCCATTTTGGGTCGTCCTTATATCAAAACTCTTGAGGCGATTCCCTCTACGAATCACCAATGCCTCAAATTCCCTTGCAAAGGACGAATTATTAAAGTGACGAGCATGCCGATCCTTGCTGCTGCTCATACTTTGAATATTAAATCTGCTGCTTTATCTGGCCGACAACCTTTTCTGTCGGTATTACAGGTCTACCATCCAGTGGCTGATCCTCTAAAAGCCGCCATTATTTCTCTTTACCCGTTAGATGCCATAAAAAGGGGGAAGTGCATGAGTACCCCAGGATGGAGAATTATGATGAAGAATGGCTACGAGCCTGGGAGAGGTCTGGGCACACAGTTGCAAGGCAGGACCACTCTTGTTAAAGATCATCGAGCAGCACCTGGAAGTGGTCTGGGCTATAGGCCAAGAAGACTGAAGTAAGATCTGGTTCGGCAAACAGAGATTGAAGAAGGTCAGAAAATCTGGGAGACAATGTCTACACCACCCAAGGAAGGCCGAGATCCTTTAACATGGACCCTGTATACACACTTTGTGAAGGGGCCCATACTTAGTCACGACAACACGGTGGTCATTACTTCGTGTTTTGACTTCCATGACATATATGGGAGGGACTTGGCCAGACATTGCTCAGAACTACTTACGTACCAATCCGTGGAGGCTCTGCGGCCTATGAAAAGGAGAAAATTCCATGATCCTGAATGCGAATGGTACAGGTGGTTCAATCTGAGAGACCTTTACATTGCACTGAACAGATTGTTCCTAGATCCTGCAGAACCCAAGTGGCCGCCGCAGATTGATGAGCTGATTGAAAGCCCTGGTGCCATCTTTGATAAGCGGATATTGCTGTCTGAAGAGACCGACGAAGGGGAGCCAGATGACCCTTATGAAGCTGGTTACACTACAGATCTGCTCTGGAGGGGGACATATCCTTCCCATGTCTTCATGCTCCATACTCTATTTCGTACACTGCTCTTGACCCCGACTTGGTCGCGGGTCATTATCGAAGATATTCCACGGGCTCCGCCCGTTATGATTACCCTGTCCCCTCGGAACCTTATTCCACAACCTCCTCTCGATCTAGAGAGGATGTATGATTTGATCTGGGACATATTATTATATGATCCCCCTAATCCTCTGGCCTTGGTGCCACTTCCTCCATCTGATTCTCCTTCTATTTGTATTCATTCCTGTTTCATGTTTAATTCCTCTGATATCAAAAAAAAAACGCCAATTTTACAACAAATTCTTCTCAAATCCTTATCGAGGAAACATCTTACTTGTCCGATCGCACCCCGTTGCGCGGGTCCTTCGGTCAAGATTCTCTCTTAGATCTACTCTGTCCCTCCCCTCGGGAGGATTCCCCTGTATTTCCACTTGTATCCCAGGATTTTCATCCTGCTTCATCTTCATTAGGTTATGTTAGTGAGTTTAGTGAAGTTAGGCAGTCTAGTTTTAGGCAGGATAGTCAGGTTAAGATGTCTAGGAAGCCTAAGGGTAGGCGAATTCTAGATAGATACCTCCAGGACTTAGCTGATAGATGCTTTTCTTGCTCTTTAATCCCTCAATTTTTAGAAAATCCAATTCAAATGCCAGAAGATTGCATGAATGATGAGTCAGTCAATGATGGGTATGGAGTATATGAATTAGTGTATGAAAAGGACCCCATTATTGAAAATGAGGAAGATGACGAGGACGCAGCTGAGGCATATGCCAGTGGAGTGAAGAGATTCGATGAACCTTCAGCTGCCGTAGAAGAGCCCACCAAAGAAATCAATTTAGGGACTGAAGACGAACCTAAGGTTGTCCTCGTCAACAAAAATCTTTCTACAGAGGATGAGAAGGCAATGGTACAAGTACTTAAGGACTATAAAGACACTTTCGCTTGGAGTTATGAAGATATGCCAGGGTTAGACTCATCTGTAGTTGAACACAGATTGACGTTGAAGGAAGGAGCTAGCCCTGTCAAGCAGAAATTAAGGCGATTCCACCCACAAATGGCTCTAAAGATGAAGGAAGAGGTCGACAAATTGCATAAAGCCAAATTTATTAGAGTTGTCCTTTATTCACAATGGGTGGCCAACATAGTCCCGATTATGAAGAAGGACGGGAAGGTTAGAATTTGCATTGACTTCCGCGATTTAAACCGGGCGTGTCCTAAAGATGATTTTCCATTGCCTCATATTGATGTACTCATTGATAATACCGCTGGCTATGAAACTTTATCGTTTATGGACGGATTTTCAGGATACAATCAGATTAAGCTGGCAGAAGAGGATCAAGAGAAAACGTCATTCACTACACCTTGGGGAACATACTGTTATGTTGTTATGCCGTTTGGATTGAAGAATGCTGGAGCCACTTATCAAAGGGCTATGATGGCAATATTCCATGACATGATGCACATAGATCTGGAAGTGTATGTGGATAATTTATTTGTTAAATCGAAGACAAAGGCTGAGCACGCCAAAGTTTTGGCAAGGGTATTAGAGAGATCGAGAGAGTATCAGTTAAAGATGAACCCCAAGAAATGTGTATTCGGGGTATCTTCAGGAAAATTGCTTGGATTTATTGTCAGCAAACGGGGAATTGAGATCGATCCCAATAAGGCGAAGGCTATAAGAGAAATGCCACCTCCCAAAAACTTGAAAGAGTTGAGAGGATTAATCGGGAGGTTACAATTTATTCGTCGTTTTGTCTCTCAGCACTCACAAAGGTGTAAGCCGTTTTACGAGCTTACCAAGCCGAGAGTCAAATTTGATTGGGACGATAAGTGTCAGGAGGCATTCGATAGATTAAAGAACTATTTAGCAAGTCCTCCTGTTTTGAGACCACCATCTCCAGGCAAACCATTAATACTTTACATTTCAGTCCTGGATGATGCAGTGGGGGCTGTCCTAGCACAAGAGGATAAAGAAGGAAAAGAGAGGGCAGCCTACTATCTCTCTAAACTTCTCAACCCCGCTGAACAAAGATATACAGCGATGGAGAAAACATGTGCAGCATTGGTCTGGGTTGTGCAGAAATTGAAGCATTATTTTCTGCCCCATGAAGTCCATCTCATCGCTAGGATGAATCCGATCAAATTCCTTCTGGAGAAATCTGTTCTTACTGATAGGTTAGCACGATGGCAAAGCTTTCTATCTCAATTCGATATCATTTATATTCAGCAGAAAGCGATCAAGAGCTATGCCATAGCAGAACATCTCGCTCATCATCCCCTTCCTCGATTTGATCCAGTGCGATCAGAGTTTCCGGATGAGGAACTGATGTCCGTAAATCAAATCAGAGATGATATGTGGACTCTGCATTTTGACGGAGCTCTGAATTCTCATGGAAAAGGGATCGGTATCGTTCTGTTATCACCTGAAGGTATCACCATTCCACAAGCCTTTCAGCTTGATTTCCCAGTTACCAACAATATAGCTGAATACGAGGCACTCCTTGCTGGCCTCGAGGCTGCTCATTTCCATGGTGCCACCAAACTCAGGATTGTGGGTGATAGCCAACTAATTCTTCGTCAAGTGCTGACCAAGTATCGAACTCTTGATCCCAAGCTCAAGCCTTATCAAGAACTTACTTCTACTTACTCAAAACTTTTCACGAAATTGATCTTTGTCCATGTCTCTAGGAATCAGAACATCTTAGCTGACGCTCTAGCTTCACTTGCATCTTCTCTTGATTTTCCAATCAGCAAACAATCCAAATCAATCATAGTTCATAGGCGTCTTCCACCCGCCGTGAAAGATCCTTCATTTCTTAGAACTAAGGAGAAATTGCTGAAGAAAGTCAGAGACGGAAGCATTGTAGAAAAGAGAGAAATCATGTTAATGGAGCTGTTAGAAGAGATGGATGATGAACAGAAGCCATGGTATTATGAAATTGTCAAATATTGTGAAGATCAATCGTATCTTGAGGAAGCTACAACTGAGGAGAAGAGAGCTATCAGAAGAGTTGCTCAACAATACACCCTAGTTGGGGGAGCATTGTATAAGAGAGGTTTTGATGGAGTTCTTCTGAGATGTCTAGACGAAGATCCTTAGACAAGGATTTTATTGGCCAACCATGGAAGAAGACTGTGTAGGATATGTCCGTAGGTGTGCTAAGTGTCAACTTCATGCCGACAAAATTCATTCTCCTGCATCTTCACTCCATCCTGTTTCTTCCCCATGACCTTTCTCCATGTGGGCTTTCGACATTATTGGACCTCTTGGTAATCCAGATTCCGGCATCAAGCAAAAATCTTTCATTCTCACGGCAACGGAATACTTCACCAAGTGGGCAGAAGCTGAAGCGTACGTGGAGATCAAAGCATCAACCGTCTGCAAGTTCATCATGAAGAACATCATCACCCGATTTGGAATTCCAAGCACCATCGTCACCGACAACGGACCATAGTTCGTGTCACAAGAATTGAAGGACCTCTGCAACAGGTACAAAATTGCATTGCATCATTCATCTCCTTATTATCCGCAAGGCAATGGCCAAGCAGAGGCAACTAATAAGATTTTGATAAAAATTATCAAAAAGAGGTGCAAATCTAATAAGTTCGTAGATTGGCCAGAAAAATTGATTGAGGCTCTATGGGCCTACCGAACTTCAATCCGCACGCCTACTGGGCAAACTCCTTATTCCTTAACATTTGGAATGGAGGCGGTAGTTCCATATGAGATCCTCATACCGTCATTAAGGGTACAATTGAATAAGGAATTTTCCATTGATGAACATAGTTCAGCACTCCTTGCTCAATTGTAACTTTTAGACGAGAAAAGATGGTCAGCTGCTAACCATGCAAAAGTTTATCAAAATAGACTAGCACGTTTTTATCAAAAGAATGTCATTGAACGTAAGTTCAAAGTTGGTGAAATGGTCGTCAAAAGGATTTTTGTAAAACCTGGTGGTCTACGTTCTAAGCTCCAACCCAACTGGGAGGGACCTTATGTTGTATCGCACGCTTTTCCTGGTAATGCTTATCGCCTTGTTAATGCAGAAGGAGAAGAGCTAAAACATCCCTGGAATGGTTTACATCTTAAGAAATACTACCCTTAGGTTAAAGAGTCGATCAGTATGGTACAAAAACCAGTGGAATCAGAAAATTTATAAACTCAAATTTCCTTATCAGTCTGAATAACTTAACTTCAAAGCCCATTACTACACACACTGACACGTTTGATTCGTGAGTAACAAGAGATGCCAAGTCCTAAAGAATACCGAAGCTTGACTGAAAGTGTAAAGTACAAATCATTTGTTTTTAAAGCAAAATTATGTTTTAAACTCGGCCCATGATGTCGGAATGAGACTTAGAATAGACTACCAAGAATACCCGCCATCTTAGTAGGAGGCCGTCAAAAAAAAAAAGGGGGAGATCCGTCCCAAAGAAAAGAAAAGAAAAAGAAAAGCAAAAGCAAAAGGGCAAAAAGCCAAATGTAAAATCAAAGGCCATTACACTACAAATGTTACATCAAAGCCATGAAATGAAACAAAAGGGAACGCAAGGTCGATAAATACCCCGGAAAGAAATGACCGAACCCCAACAGATGTTAGGGTAGGAAAGGAACATCTTTTTAAGTCTCTGGAACCTTCTCATGGGCTTTCTAAACTTATTCTTCTTTTCCTTCTAAAGAACTGTACTCCAAACTTAAGGAATGGCTTAGATTGACTAAGGGTCAAATCATCAAATGGGATTACGAATGGAAACACAAATTCAAACACGACGGGTTTAAGTTAAGTTGTTAAAGAACAATTTGGAAATTAAGTTAATAAATGAATATGATCTTTTGATCTAAGTACCATACTGATCTTTTAGTCAAAAAAAAAAAAATTCAAAAAAATACATATGTCAAAAAATAAAAAAAAAATACATATGTCAAAAATTCAAAAAAAATACATATGTCAAAATTCAAAAAAATACATATGTCAAAAAATCCAAAAAAAATACATATGTCAAAATTCAAAAAAAATACATATGTCAAAAAATCCAAAAAAAATGCATATGTCAAAATTCAAAAAAAATATATATGTCAAAAATCCAAAAAAAATACATATGTCAAAAATTTTAAAAAATACATATGTCAAAATTCAAAAAAAATACATATGTCAAAAATTCAAAAAAATACATATGTCAAAAAAATAAAATAAAAAACACATGTGTCAAAATTCAAAAACAATATATATTTCAAAACCCAAACAAAAATGAATATTTCAAAATAACAAAAATATTTCAATTAGCATTTGCTTGTTGCACTTGGTGTGTTTCATTCCTTTTATTTTCAGTAAGCATCTGTTTGCTTGTATGTTGCATTTTGCTTAAGTTTGATTATTCTCATTACCTTTGTTAATAAAGGCTATGCCCCTTGACTATTTATTGAAGGAAAAGATTGATTGACCATTCATTTGGTCAGGCAAGGAGCTAAGCCTAAATAGATACTTAACCTGTTTGTTGAGTGTTGTACAGGATACAAGACAAGCACAGGAACACAAGATTGGAGCCCAAAAATTTCATGTATATCATCAAAAGGTGTTTTTGTACATGATACATGAAAAGAAAAGAAGATACATAAGCCCTCAAGGTTGGCTCTCCCCTCCGCCCTCATCCAACTGGCTCTGGGCCTCGTCAGGTGCGTCCGGTGCTGGTCCTCGGCTGGGAGGTGGAGGTGGCCCCATCGTGCTCGGCCCTGCCTGGCCGGAAGACATGGCAGCGCTGGCAGTAAAAGCACTCGTCAAACCGCGCTCCTGCGCACGCTGTCGAGCACGCCTGTACCTCTCCTCCACACTCCGATGCTCGTGCTCAGCAATCCCCAGCTGAACCCGAAGAGAGGCCATCTCTGAATCCATCTTCTGCCACTCCTGCCTCTCCCGCTCTCGCTCCTCGTTAATGAATCCCAGTCGAGACTGGAGGTGTGCAAACTCTCGAGGAAGGTCTCCAGTGGAGAGACGGGCCACCTGCTCCTCCAAAGCGCGGATCCGCGCAGCATCAGTCTCAGCCCGAGCAGCCAGCTCCGCTTCAGCCCTTTGAAGGGCTTCCTGAAGCTCAGCAACCTGAAGGGAAGTAATCATTAGCTCAAGGCAATCAATTAAGTAATCAAAATCAAAATTCGAAAAGAACTTACCCGAGCAGCCCGGTCCTCCTCCGCAAGAGAAGCCCGGTGGATAGCAGAGGCGAGCTGGCTCTGGAGGTCAGCCAGAGCAGCCTTGTGCGCAGCAGACGAAGAGGATGATGACGCTCCGAAGGAAGGGGGAGCCGCCTGGGTGTAGACGGCTCGCTGCACCGAAAGACAACTGTCAGTGATTAATCGCCAAAACAATTAATTAATTAAAACATGCACTCGTATTCATGCATACATACCAGATCGAACAGTTCCTTCTGGACTTGTTCTAGCTGGGCCTCCGCATCATGTAGGCGGGCCCGGAGGTCGATGATGACCGCGTCACGTGCATCCTGCATATCACACATACATACATTCATTCACCAACCATAAATCAAGATAATAATAAAATTAAAGACACATAAAAGCATACTTACATCGAGTGGTCGGAGGAGCCGAAGTTGATCGGCGTAGTGGGCCCGGTACTACTGGAGGTAGCCCTCGCTACTCTCCGCACGGGACTCCACACGTACGCCTCGGCGGTGCCAGTCCTCGTACTGCTCCGGGAACTTGGCACGCCAATTTGTGAGGGCTTGCTTGCCCCTCATGCTCCTCCCGACGCCCTCCGGGACCTCCTCATCGATCCATTCTTGATGGAGGCCCAGTGTCCTCATCACGAGCCGGAGGCGGAGGGGCTCGATCTCGTTGAGATGCACCCACATTTGCCTCCCGAACTTCCTCCTGCCAGCCGTCACCCACGGCTGACCTTCCTCGCCCATACCAAGGTACGGGCGCTAGATTACCTGCACATAGATTAGATGCATTCATAAATAATTTGCATTTAAGGAATAAAAGATTGCATTGAACAAGTTAAAAACTTACCAGGAGCTTTGGGTAATCCAGGAATTGACGGCGGAGGGCCGTCAGCTGGTGGTGCTGTGGAGCCGTGTCCACGATCGGCTGCCAACGGCAGGCCAACGGGATGGCACTGGGCCTCGCGATCCGCGCTCTACCGAGCGGGAAGTAATAGTAACTCCACACCTGCATTCATGAACATATAGGTTAGAAAAAGCATCATATCATATTGCATATCATGAATAAATAACAAAACAATTTAATACCTGAAGAAACGGCGAGAAGCCGCTGACAGTGGTCTCACGGTCCGGCGTGACCGCAGACAGATCGGCAAAGAGGTGGGCCAGAAGGGCCGCACCCTAGGCATACTCCCCTAGACTCTCTAAGTCATCTAGTAAATAAAGGAATCTACAGTGAATGTGGTCGCCCTTCGTACCGAAGAGCAACCGACCGAAGAAGAAAACTAGAAAAACCCTAAGCTATCTATCTACCTCCTCCCCCTGACTAGGGTCACTACAGTATACGGCGGAAGATGACTCTGCTAGTCTATCCCTAAACCCCTCCCGGGTCTCGTCAGACCGACGCCGGGGCTAATCTAGTCCTAAGGCGGCCTCTACCTCTACCCTAGGAACCATCCTAGACTCTCTGCCTAGGCTGGACACCTCTATCCCTAATAGAGCCTCTGCTAATTCCTGATAGTTGGGGTAAGTAAACCCACTCACAGGTCGGCCCTCTACCTTGAGGCCAGTAATCCTGGCCACATCCTCTAGGGTGGGGACCATATGCCCCCACGGCATTAGGAAAGCACGGCTTTCCGCATGCCACCTCTCCCGCAGCACCTGCAGGAGGACCAAATCAAGCCAAAATGGCTCGATGTCTAGTACCTCGCCGAATCCCATCCGGCGCAGGCGCGCCTTCTGGAAATCCGGGAGACCCCTATAAGCACCTATCACTAGGTCCCATGAGATTCTGGCCCTCATCACTCCCTGCAAATAAAAACATAAAAAATAAGGGTCAATAATGAATAAAAACAGGAAAATCACTTCTGTTTTGAAAGGTGTCAGCACACACAGACGTTTTTCAAAACACGTCCACATGTACTGACGCAATTCAAATTTATTTTCTGCCTAATTTAAAATTCGGAATTAGTCTTGAAAGACGTCAGCCCATGGCGACGCCTTTTGAATGGCGTCACCTAGTCTGGACGCCTTTCAACACCCGATTCCGGGTTCTTGAAAAACCCCGTTTTTCTCCTCTTTTTCTCATCCCATTCAAACCATAGGGAGCTTACCGTGTGGAGGTCGCCCTCCTCTTCTTCTTCCACCGCCATGGGTGCCGGTGGAGGGAGTTCCTCCTCCAAGAAAGCCGCCGCTTCGGCTAGCATCGTCGGAACTTCCTCGGGAGCTTCGTCCTCTCGCCTCCGCCGCCTCTTGGCCAAGGTCTTCAACTTCTTGGATCCCTCACCGCGCTCCATAGCTCGAAAAGGAGGGGTTTTGACGGAAAGAAACCGACATCGTTGGAGATCGCCGCTGGTGAAGAAAGAGAAGATTTTTGTGAAAAGTGAGGAAGAAAGGGTGGCTTCGCGGGTCTGTTAACAAAGAGGTTGAAAGGCGTCGACTCCGACAGACGCGTTTTAGGGCGCATAAGTTGAGGTGGCAAGGACAGCTGTTTGAAATTGATTGACACACGTCCACTTGTCTTGACGCGTTTCAAGCTTCTGGTCAAAGCCGTACAGAGGAAAATCATGAAAGGCGTCTTAGTGTATTGACGCGTTTCAGGGAATTAATCATGGAATTAATGGCAGAATCCTGGAAAAAGTAGGAGAGAGAGTTGAAAGGCGTCAATGGTGGCAGACGCAATTTAAGGTTTAATCAGGTTTTTGAGGATTAAATTGAATTTATGGAAAAAGAATTATAGTTGAAAGGCGTCTTTCTGAGTGGACGCGTTTTGTATTTTACAGAAGCCGAACTGTTGAATTTTCAGGAAAAATCCAATTTTTACTAAAGGAAAAATCATGTGCACATTATAGGAAGTTAAGGAAAAGTTTCAAGGGATGAAAAATCGTTCTTTATTCAACGAAATTCTTTATTACATCCAAAAGATCAAAGATAAAAAGAAAGAGAAAGAGGACATTTAAGGAAGAATTTCATGAAGACCTTTAAGGTAAGGAAATTTCAATCCTCTATCTCTATCTTTAGAGGATTTTACACGGTAACTAAAGCCAAGGTTCCACAAAGTAGTGATGATTTGTATGGCTTCATAATCTTGGTCGGATTCCAAGTCACGCTTCTTGATTGGGAGTGTGGGAGAGAACTCAAGGAATTCACGACGGCCCAAGCTAAATTGAGTAAGGCACCGGTGTGGATTGTATAACACGAACTAGGTGGCTCCAATCAACTTGAGATCCGCTCCTGCTGCACGGCGCATCCAAACAGGCTTTCCAACAAGGGCGAGTGGAGATTAGTCAAATATGTCGGACGTCATGAGCTTTAAATACTCTCTCCAGTCGGCCCGGGTCTTGAGTTTTGGAACCTTGTTAACCATGTGCTCATTGAACTTTACAATGTTAGCAATGCAATGAATTGGGCTATTCAAGAAGATTTGAGATGGATTCAGAGGCCTTTTCTTGCTATACTCGAACTTGAAGTGAAGTTCAACCCATAAGGCAAAGAGTAACATGCACCCATAAGGGGGACGACCCACAGATGCCGTAGAAAGCCCACTGTAAAGATATGCCAAGAGTGCAGTGCTAATGGATTTACCTTCGAAGGTTGTGCATATGACACTAACTTGATCATCTTCCAAGATGTTATCCTGTGCAGGGAAGAACAAGGCACCGACAAGACATGTAACGAAAGCTTTCGTCACATCCTCCGCTTCGTCCTCCCTTAGATCATCAATTTCATACAAAGTCCACTCAGCTAGCTTTGCAAGATTGATTCCCTTTTTGGTAAGGCATCATTTAGCTTCTGAAGGATCCTTCATGATTGATGTCAACAATTGTTGACCGGTGATTCTTTCTCTTGTCAAAACTATCTTATCTTTGTTCTCTTTGGTCTTTGGGAGACCTAATAGAAGCTCCGCCTCCTCCAAAAGGATCGTGCACTCGAAGTCTTGGAAAAAGAACGTATGAGTTTGGGGATGCCACCACTCGATTAAGGCACCCAAAGCCGCCCAATCTACGTTCGAACTCTTGTAATTTTTGGCAAGTACCACAAGACCTTGGAGATTCCACTTGAATATGAAAACTTGCATGGAAAGCTTAACACTTTTTGCAAGTTTACGAATCCAAGGGAGAGAGGTGAACTTCCTTGGGCCAGGAAACATGGGATAATTCTGAAAAACAAAAGGAAGGGTTGAAGAACATCATGAAGAACATGAAGAATATGAACAAGAATTGAAGGGAAGTTGATTTAACTTACTTGAAGATTAGGATCTCTTCCATTGAGGTGATTCTCTACGTCGGAGAACTTCTCTAGAGACATCTTCATCCTCTTGTTTGAAGAATCCATCCTCTTTTTCGGAGTTCCTCCTTCTTGAAGCTTAGAAACCTTATAAACTTTGAAGAAACCTTGAAACTTTGGGAGAAAACTCAACCTAGGATCTTTGGATTATGGTAGGATTGCTTGGGAACAACCTAAGGATGTTTATATAGAAGGAATTGCGATCCTAGGAAGACTTTTCCGAATTAGAAAAGGGATGTGCATTGGTAAAGTTGGAATCCGAATAGAGAACAGCCAGAAACCTGTTTCTGTGAGTAAAAGGCGTCGAGGAGAACTGACGCGTTTCAATGTTAAATGGCGTCTGCACGACACGACGCGTTTCATCTTTTTCTGTGATTTATCCGAAATTCTATGCTTAAATATTTGCTTGGAATTATTAATAATTTTGATTGCAGAAAATTCAAGAAAACTCGAAGAAGATCCCACTATGGGAGTCAAGAAGTTTCGACCGTGGCTAAAAAGACGGTTATTTCTACCCTTGTATTATTCCATGTAATTATTTTGCATGATCAGCATTACTATATGATAAATATTTATTAGATCATATCAAGGACCTTGTGGTTTTGATGAAACTGGAATTTGAGTTCCCCTTCAACAAAAACAGTGATAATTCCAGAGAATTCTTAATCGCACGAATAGGCCGTTGGATTGTTAATTAGTGAGGACGATGGTTCCACTTTTGTGAAATGGTGCGTGGATAAACGAGCTTCGGCTTAGCGCTGAATTACAAGAATTTGTATCTTGACTCATTAAAGACAATTTAACAATATTATCCTTGATTAATTTATATTTTATTTGACTTTATATTTCTCTTTTAGCCCAGCATGTATCATGTAGGATTTTGAAATCATTGTGATAAGAATTAATTATTGATTAAGTTTCAGACCATTAATCAAATAATTAAACATGATATGAAATATTCCATTCTGAATTGAGTATCTTGATTATTTTTGAGGTTCGCTTAAAGATATCATAGGAATTCTATCCTTTCTTGGACTCTTTATCCAATATTTCTTGTTTTCTTTTAAGATCCATCATGGCTGCAGCACGTCCACATTGGCTGGCAAACGCTCCCTATGATGAAACCTACAATGTCTATGACCTGGGGTACTTCCCACTCCGTGGAGGTTGATCGACCTTATTTTATTTCCTTGTTTACCTCATCCAGACAGGATTGATCCCATTGATTTCATTGAGCTATCTTCATTGATGATTTTGAGAAAAATTCTAATCATGTGATGTTAAGAGCGTGTCTCATCACACCTTGGCATCACCTTTTCAGTACATTACATTTCAATTCACTCCCTTGCAAAGATGATGCCAAGGTGAGGCAGCTGTAGACACGCTAATTTTGACATCATTTCGAGTAAATTTCATATCATATAATAATGCCTCAGAATGGTCTGATATTTAATCATTGATTAATTTTTATTGATCTTTTTAAGTGTCGGGTTTAACAGACATGTTTAAGTTAATTAATTGAATTGATTTTAGCTCAAATTTCAGTTAAAATATGCAGACTTCTAAAAGACGTCGACCGATGTGGACGCCATTTAGAGTTTATTCTTATTTTAACGTTTAAATTTGAATTTTAATCAACTGATTAATTAGCTAAACGGCGTCTGCAAGTCCTGACGCGTTTTAGGTTTCCTAAGCTATTTTAACTTCTCTTCCGGATGTTTATCCTTATCTTAATTAGTGTAAAAGACGTCTACACAGGTGGACGCATTTTATCTAATAAAGATAAAGATAAGTTTTCCCGGATATTTATCCTTATCTTAATTAATCTGAAAGGCGTCAGTAATGGTGGACGCGTTTTAGATAATTATAGATAAAGATGAATTAATTAGTATTTATCTGTCAGTTAAGATAGATAAATCCTAGTTTTTCTATGTTAATCCGCGAACGCAGAAGAAGTCTATAAATACCTTGCATCTTGAAGAGTTAAAAAAAAAAAAAAGGTTGAGCGCCATTAAAAGTTAAGCGTAATCCTGAGTTGATTGAGCGATAGCGAATTGAAGATCGAAGCAACAACGTCGGAACGCCGAAGCGCTGCCATTTCCAGAAGTTGGCGTCGTTTCAAGATTCTTCATCCATTCAAGATTCTTCAACCATTGGGCATAAGTTTTTATTTCTGCATTTTCATTTCATTTAGTTCTATATTCTTCTTCATTCACTTCATGCAACACACACAACACATTCATTCTTTTCAAAACCTATTTGATTAAGGGGTTTCAAAAGCCATTAAACAAGTAAGTTTGTTGTTTAATTGCATGTTTAATATCATGATTAGAATAGATACTGCTTTTGTTTAAAGTTCTCATCATTGTTTCTTCATTTCTTTTCTTTCTATTCTGCTGCACTCAACAAAAAATCAAAAGGAGTAAATCAAGTAAAATCACCAGAATCTCTGGACGATCCTCAACTTCAACTTCAACAGTAAGAACAAAGAACAAAAAGGGCTCTCTTTCTTCAGCCGGCTGAGGAAGGGGAATCCAGAGCTCAATATCTTCCGCGTTCAAACAGGTAGGCGATCATACTTTCTTTTGAAACTTTTAAGTCAAAAGTTTCTGGCGATCACTGCACGTAGTTGCTGTTTTTAATAGGTTTATTTTGCACCTAAACAACATAGATTTTTCATGTTAATCACACGAGAATTTTAAAGCACTCACAGAGGAAAGCAGTAGTTGCCTTTGAGAAAGATACGAGCAAGAAGTTGAATAAGCCAAAGTCTATGCCTAAGAAGGACAATGGCAAAGGAGTAGAAAATGGTGACTGCTTCTATTGCAAGCAGAAGGGTCATTGGAAGATGAATTGCAAGGAGTACCTGAACGATAAAGCTCATGGAAAGGTGAAGCTATCAAAAGCTTTAGATATCTATATGATAGATATCAACTTGTCTGTAAGTGTAACGACTGAGGTTTTCAGATCCGGTTTTTCGGGGTCGGACCCTGTAGTTCAGGCCCTGATGGGACTGAGACAGTTCTGTTTCGCGTCGAGCGGGCTCGACGCGGTTTAAACGACGTCCATAATTGCAGACGCGTTTTAGATTATGCCACGTGGGTGCCACTTGGGCTGGCTTTGGGCCGCGAGAGTACGGCCCTGTCGTGTCGTCTGAACGGCGTCCGCGATGGACGATGCCTTTCAGACTGCGACCCTGGGTTGTCAGTGTACGACGCCAGTCTTGTCGTCTGAACGGCGTCTCGTATAGACGACGCGTTTCAGGGTTCTGTCAGAGCGGCCCGTCATGTCGACTGATAGGCGTCCGTACAGCTCGACGCGTTTTACCCAGTCTCTGGTTACCCCGCGAACCCTCCTTCCTTTCCCTCATTTCTTCCTTCCCTCTCTCTCTCCTCCCTTCCTCCGGCGATTCCAGCGATGCCTCCTTCCCCTCCCTCTTTTCCTCCCACCATTTCATCTCTCCCTCCACTCCATCGACCTCCTAGCTCCCACCACTACCACCACCACCTCCTCCGCGGCGTTTTCTCTCGGGACGGCGGCCGACGTCCCGGTGGAGTAACGACGACCTTGGCGGTACCGGCGGCGGCGTGGGGCGAGACAGGTGGGCGGCTTGGAGCTTGGAGGAGTTCAAGTAACCGGTAGGGTGACGATTCCCAATGCATCTTCATTCGAAACTATGTTTTCCCCACGTTTGAAGTATGCTCGGGGTGCTTTTTGGGGTGAAAATGCTAAGTGCATGTATGAGAAATTGGGTGCTCTAATGGGTAGTTAGGTTCTCTTCCTCCCCCTTTATGTTTTGAGCCCATTTCCATGCGTTTTGGGGGAGAAATCCCACCTCGAGGATTGGGGGAAGCAAGGGGAGAACCTGTTTGTCGGGGTTGAATGGCGTCGAGGTTGAGCGACGCCTTTTAAAAGACGGCGCCCACCCGTGATGCGATTTAACCCGATAACAGACCCTGTCCCCGGATTGATAAGCGTCCAGGGACAGCGACGCCTTTTTAATAGGCGACTAGCGTCGACGAAGTGTTTTAGTAAAATTACCCCATGGCCTGTCCCTGTTTACAGTCGCTAAAAGGCGACGAGGGGCAGCGACGCCTTTTAAAAGGCGGTTACCTGCGGCGACGCGTTTTACGCCAGGTTCTGTGGCTGAGTTTCGGTAAGCCAGTTTAGGAGACTTGAATGGCGTCAGCCCTGGTCGACGCGATTCAAGACAGAATCACACTAATGCATGCTATTAAAATGTGCTTACACTGTTAGACATTTAATTAGTTGGTTAAAGGCATGCTTTAAATTATACTCGATGATGACGGATTCCTTATAGCACTACGTTGTGTGCCGTGCGACCGCGGACTTCTCTCGTGATCGGATCGCACTGTGCCTGGTTTTGTGTTACTATGGACCTAGAGTGACAGTTGTAGCGCTTTATCACCCTGTGCTGGTGTGGGTGGAGCACAGCGCCGGTGGGGGCGTGGGCGGGGTGACGCCTAGTGAGAGAGGGTCACCTGGTGAACCTCGGGGTTAGCTAGTACCAGTGTGGGTGTGGTACCTTTGGAGTGTCACTCGTGCTGAGGGAAGGAGTAACTACCTGAGCCAGTTGGGCCGGAGTAGCTAGAGTGCTATCCGAGGGGTTACTGTTTGGTCTCAGCGGGTTGGTGTTTTCCCCACCTTCATTTGTGTGGTTGGCATGTTCTACCGAGACGTTGGTTGTGGATTTCCCTGGTAGACTGGTTTTAGAGATATGCATGTTATGTATTTCGAATGTATGTGATTCATATCAAGATTTAGGAGTAGTAATTACTACGGTACTTGTTACTTTACTTTCAGCTGTACTTTGCACTTGTGGGTGTGTGAGTGGGCAGTGGGGATCGAAGGATCCCTACTGAGTCTTTTTGTTGAGACTCACCCCTGCGGTTTTCAAGTGAGGACTCCAGGCAGACTTAGCGAGGGGTGTGCTGCTGTGTGTCGCGTGCCGTCAGTTGTTGTTCCGGGGTATGCCCCGACGTAGTTGTTATCTTTATTTCTGGCCTGTATGCTTAATTATTTCTTTTCTGTTGGAATATGTAATTATTTGTTGTATCGAGTCGCATTGTAATAACTTTTAATTCCTGTATTTTCCTTTCAATTCAATGCGATGTGAACGTTTAGCTTAGTTTATTGTTTATTTCCCAGACTTACTTAGATCCTGGTTTGGTTCCAAATTAATGATTCGGTACCCATTTAGTAGTCGGATCCCCGATTATAGGGTGGCGGGTCGTTACAGTAAGAGATTCTACATCTTGGGTATTCGATACTGGATGTAGTTCTCTTGTCTACCATGAGTTGCAAATGTTGACAAGTAAGTGCAAGCTGAGAAAAGGCGAGGTGGATCTGAGGTTAGGAAACGGCACAAAAGTTTCGGTGATTGTTGTAGGGACAACAAACTTCAAGCTTTCATCAGGAGACATTTTATCATTAGATGATTATTATTATGTACCTAGCATAATAAATAACATCATTTCTATTTCTTGATTGGACAAGATTGGATATAAATTGACTATTGAGAACAAAAGTTATTCAATTTATTATGGTAATAAATTAATTGCTTCGGCACCTTTAGTCTCTATATCTTTTAGATTTTTTTTACTATAGTCTCCATATTGATAATGCTCTTAAGAAGAGTAAGAATTGTGTGAACCAAACCTATATGTGGCATTGTAGACTTAGACACATTGGTGAAAGCAGGCTACAAAAGTTGCACAAACATGGTTATTTAAATACATTCAATTATGAATCGTTTGCAACATGTGAGTCCTACTTTATGGGAAAGATGGCAAAGTTTCCATCTATTGGACATGGAGAATGTGCCAAAGACATCTTGAAACTAATACATTCGGATGTATGTGGTCCCATGTCCACTCAAGCCAAAGGTGGTTTCTCATACTTCATCACGTTCACTGATAACTTCTCAAGATTCGGCTATGTCTACTTAATGAAGTACAAGTCGAAAGTATTTGAGAAGTTCAAGGAGTTAAAGAATGAAGTAGAGAAGCAGACAAGAAATAGTATTAAAGTTCTTCGATCTGTTCAGGGAGGAGAATACTTGAGTACTAATTTCACACAATTCTTAAAGGATAATGGTATCCTTTCGCAACTAACCCCTCCATATACACCACAGATGAATGGTGTATCTGAGAGGAGAAATCGCACCTTGTAGACATGGTACGATCTATGATGAGCTTTTCGGGTTTACCAGTGTTCCTCTAAAGGTATGCTCTAGAGTTAGCAACATACCTACTGAACAGAGTACCCAGCAAGTTTGTGACCTCTACTCCATATGAGATATGGAAAGACAGAAAACTAAAATTTAAACATGTTAAAGTATGAAGTTGTCCTACTCATGTAAAGAGGCATGATTCAGACAAACTGGAATCAAGAACTGAAAGATGCAGATTTGTGGGATATCCAAAGGAGACGTTTGGATACTATTTTTACCATCTTGGTGAACAAAAGGTGTTTGTCGCCAAGAAAGCTGTCTTCCTGGAAGAGGAATACCTTCTCCAGGAGGACATCAGGAGTAAAATAGTACTAGGAGAGATTCCAGATCCCCAAACAGCTACGTTATCATCAGATGAGCAATCAATTCCTGGATCTGTACAAGTACATACAAATGAGCCTCGTAGATCTGGTAGAGTACCTAGACTACTCGAATGATATGTGGGACATATCGCATAAGGTGAGTTTAAGGTAGAATATAATGAGGATGATGATCCTAAATCCTATCAGGAAGCCATTGAAGGCCCAAAAGCCGGAAAATGACAAGAAGCCATGAACTCTGAAATCCAGTCCATGTGCACTAACCAAGTTGGGAACTAGGAGGACTTGCCCGAGGGTATTGTACCCATTAGGTACAAGTGGATCACTAAGAGAAAGATTGGTGCAGATAGACGGATTGACACTTATAAGGCAAGATTGGTGGCGAAGGGATATCGTCAAAGACAAGGAATTGACTATGAAGAGACTTTCTCACCATTTGTCATGATAAAGTTGATCAGAGTTCTCCTCGTCATAACTACACACAACGATTATGAGGTCTAGCAAATGGATGTAAAAGATGCCTTCCTCAACAGTAACCTTGAGGAAGAGGTGTATATGATACAACTAAAATGTTTCACATCCAAGGAGTTTCTAGATAGTGTGCAAGCTTCAGAGGTCCATTTATGGACTGAAGCAGGCTTCCCGGAGTTGGAACATAAGATTTGACGGGTTGTCAAGTCTTATGACTTCATTAAGAATGAAGATGAGCCTTCTGTGTACAAGAAGACTAGTAGGAGTGCAGTCACCTTCTTAGCTCTTTACATAGATGGCATTCTACTCATTGGGAATGATGTAACTATAATGTCATCGGTAAAGATTTGGCTGTCGAAAAACTTTTCCACGAAGGATTTGGGAGAAGCATACTATGTATTAGGAATACGGATCTACAGATATAGATCAAAGATGATGCTTGGAATGACCCAATCCATGTACATAGATACCATCGTTAAAAGATTTGGCATGTAAAATTCCAAGAGAGGTCTCATACCGATGAGACATGGAATTTTCTCTCAAATGAGTAGTCTCCTAAGACTCCTAAAGAGAGGGCATTTATGGATAGAGTACCTTATGCCTCTGCCATAAGATCTATCATATATGCCATACTATGTTTAAGGCCTGACGTTGCATATGCTCTAAGTGTTACGAGTAGATTTCAAGTTGATCTAGGTGAAAAGCACTAGAAGGCAGTGCAATGCATCCTTAAGTATTTGAGAAGAACTAAGGATATGTTTCCTGTCTATAGAGAAGGTGACTTGAAACCGCAAGGCTTTACTAACTCGAGTTTCCAACCAGATCTAGATGATAGCAAGTCTACATATGGTTTTGTGTTCACTCTAAACGGAGGCGCAATATACTAAAAGAGTTCCAAGCAGGAAACCACTGCAGATTTTGTTAGTTTTTAGGTGTCCTACAGACCAATTATGGTCCGTGTAAACCCAATGTGTTGTACAATCTTATTCAATATAATTAAGTGGTAATTAGAGCGTAAACTTATAATCTGTGGATAGCTTTGCGTTGTCCCTAAGATATGTGGTTGTACAGTCAATTTTGAGATGGGATCTCGAATGTGAGTTTAATTGTATATGGACATATACCTTAAACTGTTCATGATTGGAGAGTAATCACTCTGGGACATTGATTACTTATAAATCAGCACGCATGATGTGTAGATGACCAATCTCACCGTCATAGGTGCGGGGCACCAGTACATATGTGTGGGTGTTCATCCTGGGAGGATGTTCACTGAACTGATCCGCTGATGGATCTTCAGATGGTTAATTATACCTAATGTCAACTGAAGATCCATCTGTCTTAGTAGTATCGTTGATCCTTTAACCTGAGACATTAATGTGGTCTTGCATGAGGACTGGTGTGGTTTAATGTTTGGTTAAGTGACTTTAACCATAAGTTATGAAACACTGAATTATGAGCCACATCGGGATCCATGCGAAGACCGTTAATGGTCAAGAGTGGATCACTCACTGTCAGGTATATCACAGACAGTTAATGAGTCATGACATGGACGCTCCACTAAATCCCTGGCCAGGGTGGTATTAGTTCGTTTGGAACGAACGTGAAATTACTATGGAGATCATGGTCAGACAACACGATCACTAGTGGTTTGACGAAACCATACCACAAGATCGGATCGGACTCATAGAATGAGCGAGAGATTATAGCGATACAGTAACTGAAGACTTATATGTGCCTAACAGGGTGAAGATGAACCCGACATCCTCTGAGATCACGCAGATTTGCTTGACCCAATGTGATCAAAAGATCCGGAACAAATTAAACGGGTATTGGGAATAACCGGTTTAATTTACTTCTAATTAAATTAGAAGTTAATGGATCTTTAAACCAGAAAGATAATGGTCCTAGAGGATCACACACAAATAACTCTTGCAGAACGGAATATTATTGTATGGACAAATATACTAAAGCGTTAGATTCTTTTGAGAAAAGAATCTGTGAATGGCTTAAAAGTATATATGCAATAATATAAAGGACATATATATAATATATATGTTATTAGGCTTATTTGATAAATAAGCTAATAATAATATATTGATATATAATATACCTTGGGGTTTACTTTAACTGCGACAGTTAAAGATGGGTTTGGTTAAACGAGGCGGTTCAAGCTGCCGCCTTAACATTCCTATATATAACCCATGTTCTTCAACCCGTAACCTAGCTAATGAAACCTATTCACATATAGTTGGTCGTCAAGCTGAAGGATTGGATTCTCCCCAGGAAGGCTTGAGGTTGTGCGGGTTGGAGAAGGAGAACTCCGTTGTTGCGAGGGTTCGTGTGGATCATCTCTAGAGGTCGTACGCTTGTGCGGCTCAAAACTTTGAGTAGTTTGGCATCGATTTTCACAGGACAACATGTACTGTGCAAGGTGAAAATCTCTTGTGATTTATTTAGATCATTTTTGTTGCATCGATCGGAGCCCGAACCGGTTTGGGAAATCATTTCGTTTTACGTTCTTCCGCTTCTGTGATTTCCCGGGAGTTATGACCGAACCCAACAGTAGTATCAGAGCCAGGTTTAGGCTCCTGTTGATGTAACTGGAAACAATGATCTATGTTGTAACATTATGTTCGAGTTCTTCAATTTTATTTTAATTTTTTGGGCCCTGAAAAATTTATTTTTCGGAGACAGTAGGAGTTTGGATGGCTGGTTGGACCGCCGTCAGATTGTGGACGGTAGGCTGGGTCACCGTCCATGGCTATGTAAATGGCACTCCAAGTGGATGGCCATACATGTGGCCATCCACCAAGTGGACGGACAACATGGTGGTCGTCCACTATGAGGGTGGACGGCCAACCATGTGGCCTTCCACTTGGTGGAAGGCACATGGTGGCCATCCACCACTTGTGGTGGACGGCTAGCCATATGGCCTTCCACTTGGTGGAAGGCATTTGGCCTTGCCGTCGGGATAATTTTAAAAATTATTTAAAATTAATTGTTGTCCGATTTTTCCCACTCTTTGGCGTACTGCTCCAACCCACACTGCGCACTGCACGGGTCCAGAAAATTAAAATTTTATCTCAAAAATTAAGATAATTATCGGAGAGGATTAATTAAATTTATTGTTGATTAATTTGATAATTATCATGTAAATTTTGAGTTTAATTGAAGTTTACGTATAAATTCAAACTTTCAAATTTTTAATTATTAGATAATTGTTAAATTCGAATTTTGAGAGGATTATCGTTAAAATTCAAATTTTTTGTTTGTAAAATTATTGGATAATTTTCAAAGGAATAAATTGTGAATTTTAATGAAAAATAATTGAAGACGATTATTTAATTAAATTGTATTTGATCATTGGATGATTAACTTGAATTTAAATTTTATGATTGTCTTAATTATCTTGATTGATTGAATTTAAATTCATGTGTGTATCCTATTATACGTATGGAATAGTTCTGTGAATAGATGTTACAATGATGCCTTAATTATTTTGGTTTCTGTTAGATTAATTTTGAATGTAACGATGAGTTTTTCAAAATTAAACATGACCAAAATTTCTCGTATGCACAACCTATGATTTCAATCCATATATAAAGATTATTTTTAAAAATAACCCTTCTGTGATTGATATGATTGTGTTTGGAATGATGGGTGATCATGGACTTAGCTCAGTTCGTTTTAGGCCTGTGAGCCTCCCTTCAATTTCCAATGTAATTATATCTTCATCCGATAAATGTATTCGCCTTAAGGGCTGCTGGAAATTATTAGGCATGTAATTCTTTTTCCGGCCTGCGAGTTGTGTAATTATTGTCATTAATGTTGCGGATGGAGCTTGAAGGCACGGAGGACGAACTACGAGGATGATCCTACTGCTTGGGAAGTAGGCTAGATATCTACGTAGCTTTACTTAGAGTCCATGATTACCCAGGCTTATTTATTTGCATGGGATGCATTTATTTTAAGCAATTACTAGGTACAGTAAATATATAGCACGAATATATTTCTTCTACCACTTAAGGTGAGACCATGATAAAAGTAAAATTCCCTCTTTATTAAATATTAGATATGTAAACGTGACTTAAGAAGCTGGCATGGCCCTCTACCGTTATAGGGTGATTGAATGCCATTATCTCATGGATTTATTGTGCTTTCCACAAGGTTCATGATTTGGTGGCAGGATCTCAGCCCTAAAGCCTTGCTTCAATAGGATGAGGGACAGAACTTGGCCTTGCTGTGCTTTCCACAAGGGTCGGGTCACGAACTCATTGCTGTATAGTAATGGTGGTGCGATCTAACTGGGAGTATCCTTTGTTGTGCTTTCCACAAGGGGATGACTGCTCGGGGGCCGAAAGTCTGATATTGCATTGGATGCAAGTGCTGTTGACTGTCCAAGGAATGGGATATGATTTGTTGTGCTTTCCACAAGGTTGCATCTTAATTCTGTTGGGATTCCGACCCACTAGGATGATCGCCGTGATCTCCCGTTCTATGTGATTGAGGGTCATATAGTTCGACGCAAAATAGTGGAGCTAACTAAGATAGAAAATCATATCTATAGGTAGAACCTTGAACGCATGCTAAACTATTGTCTTTTATTTTTCAATTCAGATCATCATGTCGTTGTCGAATCCCCTCCGTAGCATCTTAGATGCAAACAAATTGACTGGACCTAATTATCAAGACTGGCTACGTAATCTGCGAATAGTCTTAACAGATGAAAAGATTGTGTACGTGTTAGACACGATTCAACCTGAGCCTCCCGCTGATGCCGAGGAGGGTGATCAATTAAATTATACAAAATGATCGGAAGATTCTTCCCTTGCGCAGTGTTATATACTGTCCTCTATGACTCCCGAGCTACAGAGACAATTTGAAAAGACAGATTGTAGAGCTATACTTCTCCAACTACGCTAGCTCTTTGGTGAGCAGGGTAGGATAGAGAGGTATGAGCTCTCAAAGAAACTTTTCACGACTAGGATGTCTGAGGGTGCTTCAGTACAAACTCATATACTGAAAAATGATAGAGTGGATAGAGAGACTCAATGGGCTAGGGTTCAAGTTGGATCTTGAACTTAGCACTGATCTCATTCTCCAGTCATTGCTTGAATCCTTTTCTCCCTTCATCATGAACTTTAACATGAATAGAATTGAGGTTTCTCTACCAGAATTCCTAAACATGTTAAAGAGTGCTGAAGAGACCATGCAGAAGGAGAAACCATCCTCTGTAATGATTGTTGGTCGGACCAACAAGAAAAGGAAGGCCACCCAGACACCAAATAACAAGAAGGGAAAGAAACCGACTAAAGGTAATCAGATCACCAAGGTAGGGAAGGGCAAGGGCAAGAAGGCTGAAAAAGACAGCAAATGTTTTCGGTGTGGACAGACAGGTCACTGGAAAGGGAATTGCAAGGCAATTCTAAATGAAGGTATTTTTGTCATTGACTTAAATTTGTCTCTTATGAGATCCACATCATAGGTATTGGATACTGGATGCGCATCTCATATCTGCAATTCTTTGCAGGTACTGACAAATAAAAGAAGACTTGACAAAAGAGAGATTCAACTAAGGATGCGCAGTGGAGCTATAGTTGTTGCTAAAGCTGTGGGGACTGCTCATCTTAGTTTAACTTCTGGGATAATTCTCGAGTTAACAAAGTGTTATTTTGTTCCAGAAATTATCAGAAACATTGTATCTATTTCCTACTTAAACAATGTTGGTTACTCTTTGACGATAACTAGCACTGGGTGCTCTATTATCAATAATGGTTTGATTATAGCTAATGGTTATTTGTTCAATGGGTTGTATGTATTGGATACATGTTATGATGATGTAATGCAAGTTTCCAGTGATAAGACAGAAGAAGTGAATCATGCATATCTTTGGCATTGCAGACTTGGTCATATAGGAGAGAAGAGGATTTCTCACCTATGTTCAAATGGATACTTGAATTCATTCGAATTCAAATCATTTGATACTTGTGAGTCGTGTCTCATGGGGAAGATGACCAAAGCTCCTTTTAGTGGACATGGTGAAAGGGATGTTGAGCTTTTGGAACTCATACACACGGATGTATGTGGACCCATGTCAATAGAAGCTAAAGGAGGATATCTCTATTTCATTTCTTTTATTGATGACTTCTCTAGGTATGGCTACGTGTATTTAATGAGATATAAATCACAAGCTTTTGAGAAGTTTAGGGAATATAAGAATGAAGTAGAGAAGCAGACTAGTAAAAGTATTAAAACTATTCGATCGGATCGAGGAGGTGAATACTTAAGTCTCGAATTCACTTCTTACCTAAAGGACAATGGAATAATTTCTCAGTAGACCCCACTATATACACCACAGCATATTGGTGTATCTGAAAGGAGAAATAGGACTTTGTTAGACATGGTCTGTTCCATGATGTCCTTGTGTAAGGACTGAGGTTTCGGATCCGGTTATCGGGTCAGTTTCTGGGTCGGATCCCTTGGTTTGGGCCCTGATGGGTCTGGGGAGTGCCTTCTAAATGACGTCTAGAATTCACGACGCCTTTTGAACGGCGTCCTGCTGAGTGGACGCCATTTAGTCGAGTGGCTGTTGTGCCACGTGGACACCATGTGGGCGAGTTTCGGGCCGCGAGAGTACGGCCTTGTCCTGTCGTCTGAAAGGCGTCCTCGATGGACGACGCCATTCAGAGTACGACCCTGGGTTGTCAGTGTATGGCGCATGTCTTGTCGTCTGAACGGCGTCTTGGTTAGGCGACGTGTTTCAGACTTCTGTCAGATCGGCCCGTCATGTCAACTGATAGGCGTTTGTGCTGCACGACACGTTTTACCCAGCTTCTGCTTAACCCCGCGAACCCTCCTTCCTTTCCCTCATTTTCTCCTCCCTTCTCTCTCTCCTCACTTCCTCCGGCGGCTCCGGCGATCTCTCCTCCCACCATTTCACCTCTCCCTCTACTCCATCGACCTCCTAACTCCCACCACTATCACCACCACCTCCTCCGCGGCGTTTTCTTTCCGGACGGCGGCCGATGTCCCGATGGAGTAACGACGTCCTCGGCGGTACTGGCGGCGGCGTGGGGGCGAGACGGGTTGGCGGTTGGAGGTTGGAGGAGTTTGAGCAACCAGTAGGGTGACGATTCCCGTAGTGTTTCATTAAAAACCATGTTTTCCCGCTTTGAAGCATGATGCGTGTAAGGGATTTTTGGGTAGAATAAGTATGTTTAGGGACTTTCTTGATGGATAGGGTGGTTTCTATGATTGTGGATTTGTGGGTTTTCATGTGATGGATTGGTTTCCCTCTTCGTTTTCCCCTTCTTGGGTGTTTTTGGGGCGAATTTGGGGTCAAAAGGGACCCTCGGGTCGAGCTGCAGAAACTTGGTTTCTGGCGCTAAATGACGTCGCGCTAGGACGACGCCATTCAGAATGGCGACGGGCTAGCATGGCGCCATTTAGCCAGAAATTGTCCCGGCAACTGTTTCTGTCTGAGGGGACTTCTGTTGTGAATGGCGTCCAAGGACAGCGACGCGTTTTAATAGGTGGCTACCTACGGCGACGCCTTTTAGGCCATATTCTGAGGCCGAGATTTCATGAACCAGTTTAGGAGGCTTGAATGGCGTCGACCTTGGGTGACGCGATTCAAGATAGAACCACATTAATTCATACTATTAATATGTGTTTACACTGCGTTGTGTTTCGTGCGACCGTGGACTTTTCACGTGACCGATCGCACTGTACTATGTTTTGTGCGACTGTGGACCTAGAGTGACAGTTGTAGCGCTTGACACCCTGTGTCGGTGTGGGAGGGACACAGCGCTGGTGAGAGCAGTGGCGGGGTGACACCTAGTGAGAGAGGGTCACCTGGTGAACCCCGGGGTTAGCTAGTACTGGTGTCGGAGAGGTACCTATGAAGTGTCACTCGTGCTGGGGGAAGGAGTAACCACCTAAGCCAGTTGGGCCGGAGTAGCTAGCGTGCTATCTGAGGGGTTGCTGTTTGGTCTCAGCGGGTCGGTGTTTTCCACTTTCGTTTGTGTGGTTGGCGTGTTCTTGCCGAAACGTTGGTTGTAGGCTCCCTGGTAGAATGGTTTCAGAGGTATGCATGTTATATTTCGAATGCATGTGATTTATATCAAAATTTAGGAGTAGTAATTACTGCTTTACGTACTTACTTTACCTTTAGTTGCGTTTCTGCACTTGTGGGTGTACGTGTAGGCAGTGGGGATCGAAGGATCCCTACTGAGTCTTTTCGTTGAGACTCACCCCTGCGGTTTTCAGGTGAGGGTTCCTGGCAGGCTTAGCGAGGAGAGTACTGCTTCGAGTTGCGTGCCAGCAGCTGTTGTTCCGGGGTATGCCTCGATGTAGTTGTTAATTTATTTTCTGGCCTGTACGCTTAATTATTTCTTTTCAGTTGGAGTATGTAATCATTTGCTGTGTCGTGTCGCATTGTAATAAGTTTTAAATTCTTGCACTCCCTTTTTAATTCAATGCGATTAGAATGTTTAGCTTAGTTAATTATTTATTTCCCAGACTTATCTAGATCCTGGTTTGGTTCCAAATTAATGATTCGGTACCCATTTAGTAATCGGATCCCCGATTATAGGGTGGCGGGCCGTTACAGTTGGTATCAGAGCATTCGGTTTGACAAATAAATGAATAACTAGGTTAAATGTTGTAAGTCCGGCAAACAATTACATTATCCCGTACAGGCACGACGGTAGTATAGGTTTTCGGTTTTAGGATTGTAATTAGAACTTTTCGATTTTGTGATTGTGGGCGATTAGATGGCTTCTAGGAAGAGGATGCCAGTTATTAGAGAGCGGGGAGATGCCCCTAGTGGATCTGAGGCCGGTAGGCCGAGTGTGGACCATTTCATAGAGGCTATGATGGACACGATGGGTAGATACCATACCCGAGACCCTAGTGAGAGTTCCAGTGCTCGGGGAGGGTCTTCAGCTACCCTGGAGAAATTCTTGAAGCTGAGGCCGCCCCATTTCACTGGTCGTCCCGAACCTGATGAGGCTGTTCATTGGTTGAGGGAGATGGAGAAGACTTTTGACACTAGGGATTGTGCGGCGGTTGAGAGGACTCCGTTGGCTACCTTCATGTTGAAGGATGATGCTTATGGCTGGTGGACCACTTTGAAGAGTTTGTCTTATGCGGATAGGAGTCTCAGGGAGATTCCATGGGAGACTTTTGTGAAGGAGTTCAATGCACAGTATTTCCCTAGGCATGTTCAGAGGGCCAAGGAGAGGGAATTTATGGAGCTGACCCAAGGGAGCATGACAGTGCTTGAGTACCAGACGAAGTTTGTTTCACTTGGAAGGTTTGTGCCTTTTATCTCAGGAGACGAGGAGCGTCGGACTGAGAGGTTTGTGGATGGACTGAGGTTCAGTCTGAGGAGTTTTGTGGCATCCCACTGTTGTACAGATTTGGCATCGGCTGTTAGGTGCGCCGCAGCAGTAGAGGCACAGCAGGATCAGTCGGCTCGGGAGAGGGGATTGACTACTCAAGGGCTAGATCATGGCAGGGGGAAGGCCGCAACAGCAGCACCTTCGTCCGGATTAGGATCGTCTTCACTTGGCTTCAGGTTCAGGAGGTTCTTTCGAGGCGGTGGCAGCAGTAGCAGCGGTAGTAGCAGACCAAGGCAGAGCCAGCAGAGTCAGTCAGTGTCCAGTGCGCAGTAGGGGTCATGTAAGGATCGAGACTTTCGGATCCGGTTTTCGGGGTCGGACCCTGTAGTTCTGGCCCTAGTGGGGTCTGGGGCTCTGTGATGTTTCGCGTCGAGCCGGCTCGACGCGGTTTAAACGGCGTCCACCGTTGCAGACGCGTTTTACGTTCTGCCACGTGGGCTGGCTTCGGGCCGCGAGAGTACGGCCCTGACATATCACCTGAACGGCGTCTACGTGTATCGACGCCTTTCACACTGCAACTCTGGGATTGTCAGAGTACGGCCCTGACATGTCGTCTGAACGGCGTCTGCCTTGAACGACGCGTTTCAGACTCTTGTCAGAGCAGCCGTCACATCACCTGATTGGCGTCCGTGGATGTCGACGCGTTTTAGCCAGTCTCTGGTTAACCCCGCGAGCCCTCCTTCTTTCCCTCATTTTCTCCTTCTCTCTTTCTCTCCTTCCCCTCCGGCGAACTCGGCGGCGATCCCTCCTCCTCCCTCTTTTCCTCCTACCATTTCATCTCTCCCTCCACTCCATCCTCTACCTAGCTCCTACCACTACCACCTCCACTTCCACTGCGGCGTTTTACTCTCCGGACGGCGGCCGACGTCACGGTGGAGTAAGGACGACCACGGCGGTACCGGCGGCGGCGTGGGGCGAGACGGGTGGACGGCTTGAAGCTCGGAGGTGTTCAAGTATCCGGTAGGGTGACGGTTCCCATAGTATTGTGTTTTAACCATGTTTTCCCCGTTGGAGCATGTTATGGATCTTTGGTTTTGGGGGGTAGAACAAGCATGTTTAGGAGTTCTTCTTGTCGATATGGGGGATTTCTATGAATGTGATTTCCTGTGGATTGAATTCCCCCTCTTTCTCCTCCGTTTTTGGGGAAATTTTGGGGTTGTTGGGGTTGAAAAGGGAGCCCTCGGGCTCAAGCAGACTCTGGTTCCTGGGGTTGAAAGACATCGTGCATGGACGACGCCTTTTTGAAGGGCGTCGGGCCATCACGACGCCTTTTAGGCAGGAATCGCCCTACTGAGAGTCTGCCAGTTCGGGGATTCTGAGACTAAAAGACGTCATGGGTGGGCGACGCAATTTGAATAAGCGTCGGGTAGCCATGACGCCTTTTAAGGCAGAAATCCCCTGAGTAATGTTTTCTGAAATTCCTGGATTTCTGTGCTAAATGGCGTCTGAGGATGTCGACGCCTTTTAAAAGGCGACCACTGGTGTCGACGCCTTTTAAGGCCTGATTCTGAAGACAGTGTTTTACATAAACCAGTACATGGAGCTTGAATGGCGTCGGTCTTGGGCGACGCAATTCAAGACAGAACATCACTAATTCATGCCAGTAAAATGTGTTCATATTGCTAGATAGATGGTTAGTGCATGTTTTGGTGTACGCAGTAGAGATGGATTCTGCATGACCGGGTGATACTATTGTGTGTGTTATGCGATCGCGGACTTTTCACGTGACCGGATTGTACTGTGCTGGGTTTTATGTTACTGTGGACCTGGAGTGACATTGTAGCGCTTTATCACCCTGTGCTGGTGGGGGCGTGAGCACAGCGCCGGTGGGGGCGTGGGCGGGGTGACACCTAGTGAGAGAGGCTCACCTGGAGAACCCCGGGGTCAGCTAGTACCGGTGTCGGAGTGGTACATTCGGAGAGTCACTCATGCTGAGGGAAGGAGTAACCACCTGAGCCAGTTGGGCCGGAGTAGCTAGAGTGCTATCCGAGGGGTTACTGCTTGGTCTCAGCGGGTCGAGGTTTTTCCCACCGTTGTTTGTGTGGTTGGCGTGTTCTATCGAGGTGGCAGTTGTAGGTTCCCTTGTCGGTTAGTTTAGAAATATGCATGTTTAATACACTTCGACTGCATGTGATTTCACGTTGAGAATTAGGAATTGTACCTACTACTGTGCTTGTTGCTTTACCGTTAGCTGTATTTTGCACTTGTGGGTGTGTGCGTGGGCAGTGGGGATCGAAGGATCCCTACTGAGTCTTGTCTTGAGACTCACCCCTGCGGTTTTCAGGTGAGGACTCCCAGCAGACCTAGAGCGGCGTGTGCGGCCGTGTGTTGAGCGCCTTCAGCGGTTGTTCCGGGGTATGCCCCGATGTAGTTGTTATTTATTTCTGGCCTGTGTGTTTAATTATTTCTTTCAGTTGGAGTATGTAATTATTTGTTGTATCGAGTCGCATTGTAATAATTTTAATTCCTGCACTTTCATTTCAATTCAATGCGATGTGAATGTTTAGCTTAGTTTATTATTTATTTCCCAGACTTACTAGATCCTGGTTTGGTTCCAAATTAATGATTCGGTACCCATTTAGTAATCGGATCCCCGATTATAGGGTGGCGTGTCGTTACAGTTGGTATCAGAGCATACGGTCTGGCAAATAAATAAATAACTAGGTTAAATGTCGTAAATTCGGCAAATAAATACATTATCCCGTACAGGCACGGCGGTAGCATAGGTTTTAGGACTATAATTAGAACCTTTTGATTTTGTAATTGTAGGCAAGTAGATGGCTCCCAGGAAGATGATGCCGGTTATTCGAGAGCGGGGAGATGCCCCTAGTGGGTCCGAGGCCGGGAGGCCGAGTGTAGAGCAGTTCATGGAGGCTATGATGGACACTATGGCTAGATACTAGACTCGAGACCCTAGTGAGAGTTCCAGTGCTCGAGGAGGGTCCACAGCTACCCTTGAGAGGTTCCTGAAGCTGAGGCCACCTCACTTCACCAGTCGTCCCGACCCTGATGAGGCCATTCACTGGCTTAGGGAGATAGAGAAGACTTTCGATACCATGGATTGTGCAGCAGTGGAGAGGACTCCATTGGCTACCTTCATGCTGAAGGATAGCGCCTATGACTGGTGGACTACATTGAAGAGTTTGTCTTATGAGGACAGGAGTCTTAGGGAAATCTCATGGGAGACCTTTGTTAAGGAGTTCAATGCACAGTATTTCCCTAGACATGTCCAGAGAGCCAAGGAGAGGGAGTTTATGGATCTGACGTAGGGGAGTATGACGGTGCTCGAGTATCAGGCGAAGTTTGTTTCGCTGGGTCGGTTCGTGCCTTTCATATCTGGGGACGAGGAGCGTCGTGCGGATAGGTTTGTTGACGGACTGAGACTCAGTCTGAGGAACTTCGTGGCGTCCCACTGTTGTACAGACTTGGCATCAGCAGTTAGGTGTGCAGCAGCAGTAGAGGCTCAGCAGAACCAGTCGGTCCGGGAGAGAGGACTGACTGCTCAGGGGCCAGTGCGTGGCAGGGGTAAGGCAGCGGCATCGGCTCCTTCGGTCGGATCGGGATCGTCGTCACTCGGCTCCCGATTCAGGAGATTCTTCCGAGGCGGTGGCAGCAATAGTGGTAGCAGTGGCAGCAACAGGCCCAAGCAGGGTCAGCAGAGTCAGTCAGCGTCCAGTACGCAGCAGGAGCCAGCTAAGAGGCTTCCGGCAGTTTGTCAGCACTGTGGTGGTAACCATGGCGGGACTCAGTGTCCCACCCTTCCCAGGAGGTGTTTTACTTGCGGCCAGCAGGGCCATCTGGCGAGGCAGTGCCCACAGGGGTATGGTCAGGGGCAGGGTTCAGGTGATCAGAAGAAGCCGAGGACCCAGGGGAGAGTTCTAGCTATCACCAGGAGGGAGGCTCGCACGTCCAACTTGGTGGAAGGTACACTTTCTATCCTTGGGAACTCTGCACATGTGTTGATCGATTCGGGTGCTTCGCATTCTTTCATTTCCGAGCAGTTCCTAGATATTCTTCCCGCACCCGTTGATGAGTTACCTGATGGTTTGATGGTAGAGGTTCCTTCTGGAGACTTCATGATATCTTATAATTGTTTGAGGAATGTTCCCTTGACCATTGAGGGTCATGTGCTACCCGCCCAGTTGATTGTACTTGCTATTTGTGATTTTGATCTCATCCTGGGTATGGATTGGTTGGAAGCTTTTTATGCAGAAGTGGACTGCCACAGGAAGAGGGTGCGATTCTCCATTCCAGACATCCCGACCTTCTTTTTCCAAGGTATTAGGCTTTCTTCCCGAGGTATTCTCATTTCTGCCTTTAAGGCACGGAGGTTGCTTGCTGGTGGCTGTGAGGCTTTCCTTGCCTCTGTTGTTGTTTCTGATGTCCGTGATAGTCCGAGTCTTTGGGAGGTGCCTGTAGTATGTGACTTCATAGATGTGTTTCCTGAGGAGCTGCCTGGCCTTCCTCCTCAGCGAGAGGTCGAGTTTACCATCGAGCTTGCACCAGGTACGGCACCCTTGTCTAAGGCTCCGTATCGAATGGCGCCAGCCGAACTCGCTGAGTTGAAGGCGCAGTTGCAGGAGTTGCTGGATAAGGGTTTCATTCGTCCCAGCATATCTCCATGGGTTGCTCCAGTTCTGTTTGTTAGAAAGAAGGATGGTTCTCTTAGATTGTGCATCGATTATAGGCAGCTGAACCAGGTGACAATAAAGAATAAGTACCCGCTTCCAAGGATCGATGATTTGATGGATCAGCTGCAGTCCGCGAAGATGTTTTCCAAGATCGACCTGAGATCTGGATATTATCAGATGAGGATCCGGGATGTTGATGTTAGTAAGACGGCTTTCAGAACTCGGTATGGACATTATGAGTTTTTGGTTATGCCCTTCGGTTTGACCAATGCTCCGGCGGCCTTTATGGACCTGATGAACAGAGTCTTCAGGACCTACCTGGATCAGTTTGTAGTTGTATTTGTTGATGATATTATGATCTATTCTTCTTCTGAGGAAGAGCACGCCGCCCATCTTCGGGCAGTGTTGCAGGTCCTGAGGGAGCACCAACTTTACGCCAAGTTTAGCAAGTGTGAGTTTTGGCTAGACGAGGTGCACTTCCTTGGGCATGTTATTTCTGGCAAGGGTATCGCAGTGGATCCAGCCAAGATCGAGGCGGTGATGGATTGGAGCAGGCCGACTTCAGTAACTGAGATCAGAAGCTTTCTGGGGCTTGCCGGTTATTACAGGCGGTTTGTTCAGGGGTTTTCTTCTATAACAGCCCCCTTGACGAGGTTGACTCGAAAGGGAGTTCGTTTTGTGTGGACCGAGGAATGTGAACAGAGTTTCATTGAGCTAAAAACCCGCCTCATGTTAGCCCCAGTGCTGGTGCTTCCATCTGGGAAAGGTGGATTCGTGGTTTACTCAGATGCGTCCCGTCGAAGTTTGGGCGCAGTTCTAATGCAGCATGGCAGGGTAGTGGCTTATGCATCCCGGCAGCTGAAGAGGCAGGAGGAGAACTATCCTACTCATGATTTGGAGCTTGCAGCTGTGGTGTTTGCACTTAAGATCTGGAGGCATTACTTATATGGGAGGAGAAATTTCAGGTTTTCACCGATCACAAAAGTCTAAAATATGTGTTCACTCAGAGAGATCTGAATTTGAGACAGCGGAGGTGGATGGAGTTCATTAAGGATTATAACTTTGACCTTTCTTATCATCCGGGCAAGGCGAATGTAGTGGCAGACGCCTTGAGTCGGAAGACGGTCATGTCATACCTTATGATCTAAGAATGGAAATTGTTCGAGCAGGTTGTGGAATCTTCCTTTAGAATTCCACGTGAAGATGACAAAGCCGTATTGGTTAGCTTGACCGTTAGACCACCTGTGTATCATGCTGTGATTGAGGCTCAGAGGGCAGATGCTGAATTACCACAGATTCTACAGAGGTCAGAGGTGGAATTATGGGATGACGGTACTGTCAGGTTCAGAGGCAGACTTTATGTCCCGACTGAGGAGGACGTGCGCAGATGTGTTCTTGATGAGGCGCACCGTTCGAGATATGCAGTGCATCCCGGGATAACCAAGATGTATCATTGTTTGAGGAGGCACTTTTGGTGGTCCGGTATGAAGAAAGATGTGGCTGAGTATGTGGCTAGATGTATGACTTGTCAGCAGGTTAAAGCCGAGCATCAGAGACCTGGAGGGTTGCTGCAGCCCTTGCCGATTCCAGAATGGAAATGGGAGCACGTGACTATGGACTTTGTGATGGGATTGCCTACATCCCCTAGCAGGAGAGACGCTATCTGGGTCATCGTTGATCGGCTGACCAAGTCGGCACACTTCCTAGCCATTAGGAAGAACTGGTCAGTCGGCAAGCTGGATAAGTTGTTTGTTGACCGGATCATCTCTCTGCACGGGGTACCTTTGTCCATTGTATCAGATCGAGATCCGAGGTTCACTTCCAGGTTCTGGAAGAGCTTCCAGAAGGCATTGGGCACTCAGTTGGCTTTCAGCTCGGCTTACCATCCCGAGACTGACGGGCAGTCGGAGAGGACTATTCAGACTTTGGAAGATATGCTCAGGGCATGTTGCCTAGACTGGGGAGGTTCTTGGGAGCAGCATTTGTCCACAGTGGAATTTGCCTACAACAACAGTTACCATTCCAGTATCGGCATGGCGCCTTACGAGGCCTTGTATGGGCGACCGTGTCGATCTCCAGTGTGTTGGTCCGAAATCGGTGAAAGGCAGATAGCGGGACCCGAGTTAGTGCAGCAGTGTACTAAGATTGCCAGGACAGTTTGGCAGAGGTTGGCTGCAGCCCAGAGTAGGCAGAAAAGTTATGCTGACGTCCGACGGAGACCACTTGAGTTTGAAGTTGGGGACCACGTGTTCCTCCGAATCTCACCCTCCAAGGGTGTGATGAGATTCGGGAAGCGAGGCAAGCTGAGTCCGCGATATATTGGGCCTTTTCCCATTCTTGCTCGAATTGAGGAAATCGCGTATCAGCTGGCCTTGCCACCCAGTCTTGCAGGAGTGCACGATGTGTTCCATGTTTCCTTGCTAAGAAAGTATGTTCAGGATCCGTCCCATGTGTTGGATTTTTCAGAGTTGAAGGTCGCTGAGGACCTGTCCTTTCCAGAGTATCCCGTTCGTATTGAGGATCACAGAGAACAGGTCCTGCGAAACAAGATTGTACCGTTGGTCAAGGTGATTTGGCAGCACCGCTCCGGAGGTGAGGCAACCTGGGAGCGAGAGGATGAGATGCGGGAGCAGTTCCCATACCTCTTTTCGTAAGTTTCCTTGTGAACTTGTATCCATGTTTTGACCTTGTTAATTCTAGCGGTCAATTTCGGGGGCGAAATTCTTTTAAGGGGGGGAGAATGTAAGGATCGAGACTTTCGGATCCGGTTTTCGGGGTCGGACCCTGTAGTTCTGGCCCTAGTGGGGTCTGGGGCTCTGTGATGTTTCGCGTCGAGCCGGCTCGACGCGGTTTAAACGGCGTCCACCGTTGCAGACGCGTTTTAGGTTCTGCCACGTGGGCTGGCTTCGGCCCGCAAGAGTACGGCCCTGACTTATCACCTGAACGGCGTCCACTTGTGTCGACGCCTTTCAGACTGCTACTCTGGGATTGTCATAGTACGGCCCTGACATGTCGTCTGAACGGCGTCTGCCTTGAACGACGCGTTTCAGACTCTTGTCAGAGCAGCCGTCACATCACCTGATTGGCGTCCGTGGATGTCGACGCGTTTTAGCCAGTCTCTGGTTAACCCCGCGAGCCCTCCTTCTTTCCCTCATTTTCTCCTTCTCTCTTTCTCTCCTTCCCCTCCGGCGAACTCGGCGGCGATCCCTCCTCCTCCCTCTTTTCCTCCCACCATTTCATCTCTCCCTCCACTCCATCCTCTACCTAGCTCCTACCACTACCACCTCCACTTCCACTACGGCGTTTTACTCTCCGGACGGCGGCCGACGTCACGGTGGAGTAAGGACGACCACGGCGGTACCGGCGGCGGCGTGGGGCGAGACGGGTGGACGGCTTGAAGCTCGGAGGCGTTCAAGTATCCGGTAGGGTGACGGTTCCCATAGTATTGTGTTTTAACCATGTTTTCCCCGTTGGAGCATGTTATGGATCTTTGGTTTTGGGGGGTAGAACAAGCATGTTTAGGAGTTCTTCTTGGCGATATGGGGGATTTCTATGAATGTGATTTCCTGTGGATTGAATTCCCCCTCTTTCTCCTCCGTTTTTGGGGAAATTTTGGGGTTGTTGGGGTTGAAAAGGGAGCCCTCGGGCTCAAGCAGACTCTGGTTCCTGGGGTTGAAAGACGTCGTGCATGGACGACGCCTTTTTGAAGGGCGTCGGGCCATCACGACGCCTTTTAGGCAGGAATCGCCCTACTGAGAGTCTGCCAGTTCGGGGATTCTGAGACTAAAAGACGTCATGGGTGGGCGACGCGGTTTGAATAAGCGTCGGGTAGCCATGACGCCTTTTAAGGCAGAAATCCCCTGAGTAATGTTTTCTGAAATTCCTGGATTTCTGTGCTAAATGGCGTCTGAGGATGTCGACGCCTTTTAAAAGGCGACCACTGGTGTCGACGCCTTTTAAGGCCTGATTCTGAAGACAGTGTTTTACATAAACCAGTACATGGAGCTTGAATGGCGTCGTCCTTGGGCGACGCGATTCAAGACAGAACCTCACTAATTCATGCCAGTAAAATGTGTTCTTACTGCTAGATAGATGGTTAGTGCATGTTTTGGTGTACGCCGTAGAGATGGATTCTGCATGACCGGGTGATACTATTGTGTGTGTTATGCGATCGCGGACTTTTTACGTGACCGGATCGTACTGTGCTGGGTTTTATGTTACTGTGGACCTGGAGTGACATTGTAGCGCTTTATCACCCTGTGCTGGTGGGGGCGTGGGCGGGGTGACGCCTAGTCAGAGAGGGTCACCTGGTGAACCCCGGGTCAGCTAGTACCAGTGTCGGAGTGGTACATTCGGAGAGTCACTCATGCTGAGGGAAGGAGTAACCACCTGAGCCAGTTGGGCCGGAGTAGCTAGAGTGCTATCCGAGGGGTTACTGCTTGGTCTCAGCGGGTCGAGGTTTTTCCCACCGTTGTTTGTGTGGTTGGCGTGTTCTATCGAGGCGGCAGTTGTAGGTTCCCTTGTCGGTTAGTTTAGAAATATGCATGTTTAATACACTTCGACTGCATGTGATTTCACGTTGAGAATTAGGAATTGTACCTACTACTGTACTTGTTGCTTTACCGTTAGCTGTATTTTGCACTTGTGGGTGTGTGCGTGGGCAGTGGGGATCGAAGGATCCCTACTGAGTCTTGTCTTGAGACTCACCCCTACGGTTTTCAGGTGAGGACTCCCAGCAGACCTAGAGCGGCGTGTGCGGCCGTGTGTTGAGCGCCTTCAGCGGTTGTTACGGGGTATGCCCCGATGTAGTTGTTATTTATTTCTGGCCTGTATGTTTAATTATTTCTTTCAGTTGGAGTATGTAATTATTTGTTGTATCGAGTCGCATTGTAATAATTTTAATTCCTGCACTTTCATTTCAATTCAAGGCGATGTGAATGTTTAGCTTAGTTTATTATTTATTTCCCAGACTTAGTGTCCTGCCTTTTCTAGGAGGTGCTACACTTGTGGCCAGCAGGGCCATTTGGCGAGGTTTTGCCCGCAGGGGCGTGGTCAAGGGCAGGGACCAGGTGATTAGAAGAAGCCGAGGACTCAGGGGAGAGTTCTAGCTATCACCAGGAAGGAGGCTCGTGCATCCAACTTGGTGGAAGGTACACTTTCTGTCCTTGGGAACTCTGCACATGTGTTGATTGATTCGGGTGCTTCGCATTCTTTCATTCCTGAGCAGTTCGTAGATGTTCTTTCTGCACCCGTTGATGTGATATCTAATGGATTGATGGTAGAGGTTCCTTCTGGGGATTTCTTGTTGTCTTATAACTTTTTGAGTGATGTTCGCTTGACCATTGAGGGCGATGAGTTACCTGCCCAGTTAGTTGTGCTCGCCATTCACGACTTTGATGTCATCTTGGGCATGGACTGGTTGGAGGCTTATTATGCTGAGGTGGACTGCCACAGGAAGGGGGTGCGTTTCTCCATTCTGGACACAGCGCCGGTAGGAGCAGTGGCGGGGTGACGCCTAGTGAGAGAGGGTCACCTGGTGAACCCCGAGGTTAGCTAGTATCGGTGTCGGAGAGGTACCTGTGAAGTGTCACTCGTGTTGGGGGAAGGAGTAACCACCTGAGCCAGTTGGGCTGGAGTAGTTAACGTGCTATCCGATGGGTTGCTGTTTGGTCTCAGCGGGTCGGTGTTTTCCACTTTCGTTTGTGTGGTTGGCGTGTTCTTGCCGAAACGTTGGTTGTAGGCTCCCTGGTAGAATGGTTTCAGAGGTATGCATGTTATATTTCGAATGTATGTGATTTATATCAAAATTTAGGAGTAGTAATTACTGCTTTACGTACTTACTTTACCTTTAGTTGCGTTTCTGCACTTGTGGGTGTGCGTGTAGGCAGTGGGGATCGAAGGATCCCTACTAAGTCTTTTTGTTGAGACTCATCCTTGCGGTTTTCAGGTGAGGGTTCCAGGCAAGCTTAGCGAGGAGAGTACTGCTTCGAGTTGCGCGCCAGTAGCTGTTGTTCCGAGGTATGCCCCGATATAGTTGTTATTTTATTTTCTGGCCTGTACGCTTAATTATTTCTTTTCAGTTGGAGTATGTAATCATTTGCTGTGTCGTGTTGCATTGTAATAACTTTTAAATTCTTGCACTCTCTTTTTAATTCAATGCGATGAGAATGTTTAGCTTAGTTAATTATTTATTTCCCAGACTTATCTAGATCCTGGTTTGGTTCTAAATTAATGATTCGGTACCCATTTAGTAATCGGATCCCCGATTATAGGGTGGCGGGTCGTTACACCTTGGCAAAATTACCATTATCTCTATGGGGGTACGCTTTAGAGATTGCAGCTTACTTGTTAAACAGGGTTTCGAGTAAGTTAGTTCCTACCACACCATATGAGATATGGAGGGGAAGGAAACCAAACTTTAATCATATTAAAGTTTGGGGGTGTCCTGCCCATGTTAAGAGGAATGACGCAGATAAACTAGAGTCAAGAACAGACAAGTGTAAGTTTGTGGGATATCCAAAAGAGACATTTGGATATTATTTCTATCACCCTTCTGAGCAAAGGGTCTTAGTGGCCAAGAGAGCTGTATCCCTGGAGAAGGATATCTCCTCCAGAAAAATAGTGGGAGCCAAACAGAACTGGACGAGGTCCATCAACCACAAACTGGGGACACAGTCTTATTAGATGAGACACCACCTACAGAAAATGCTCAAAATGAAACACAAAGATTGTGAAGATCTGGTAGGGTACCTAGAGAATCTGAGAGATATGTTGGACATATCTCTGACAGTTCATCTAAGGTAAGGATAAATGAGGATGATGATCCTTAATCCTATCAGGAGGCAATTCGTAATTCTGAGTCCGAGAAATAGAAGGAAGCTATGGATTCAAAAATCCAATCCATGTATACCAATCAAGTTTGGAACTTGGTTGATATACCTGAAGGGAAGGTCCCTATCGGCTGCAAATGGATCTTCAAAAGGAAGATCAGAGCAGATGGACAAATTGACACTTATAAAGCTCGACTAGTAGCAAAGGGATATCGTCAAAGACAAGGAATTGACTATGACGAAACTTTTTCACCAGTAGCAATGATAAAGTCAATTAGAATCTTCCTTGCCATTGCAGCATACCTAGATTATGAGATCTGGCAGATGAATGTGAAAACAGCTTTCCTTAATGGAAACATGTCAGAAGAGGTGTACATGGTACAACCTGATAGATTCACATCTAAGTAGCATCCCAATAAGGTATGCAAGCTTTAGAAATCTATTTATAGATTGAAGCAGGCGTCTCGAAGTTAGAATTTAAGATTTGATAAGGTTATCAAATCTTTTGACTTCAATCGAAATGAAGACGAACCTTGTGTTTACAAGAAGGTTAGTGGGAGCTCAGTAACCTTCTTAGTCCTCTATGTTGATGACATCTTACTCATTCGGAATGATGTAAGGATGCTGACATCAACGAAGTCTTGGTTGTCCAAGACATTCTCTATGAAGGATTTGGGAGAAGCATCCTATGTGCTGGGCATAAGGATTTATCGTGATAGATCAAAAAAGATGCTGGGAATGTCCCAATCTATGTACATAGATACTATACTCAGGAGATTCCAGTTGGAAAATTCCAAAAGAGGTCTCATTCCTATGAGACATGGAATTTACCTATCTAAAGGCATGGCCCCTAGAATACCTGAGGAAGTAGTGCACATGAGTCGGGTACCCTATGCCTCGGTAATAGGGTCGATCATGTATGCCATGCTATGTACTCGCACTGATGTGGCCGATGCTTTGAGTATTACCAGCAGATATCAGAGTGATCCAGGCGAAGAGTACTGGAAAGCAGTGAAATGCATCCTTAAGTACTTGAGAAAAACTAAGGATCTTTTCTTGCTGTATGGAGGAGAAGAGGACTTGCAATTGAGAGCATATACATACTCTAGTTTCCAGTCAGATTCAGATGATAGCAAATCTATGTCTGGATTTGTATTCATGTTAAATGGTGGGGCAGTCAGTTGGAAGAGTTCCAAGCAAGAAACGACTGTGGATTCAACGACAGAGGCAAAGTATATAGCTGCAGCTGAAGCTGCCAAGGAAGCGGTCTGGATGAAGAAATTCATCTTTTAACTTGACATAGTTCCCAGCATATCAGATCCCATCCCATTATTATGTGATAATAATGGGCCCATCGCGCAGGCGAAGGAACCTCGGTCTCACCAAAGGTCGAAGTATATTCTTAGGCGCTTCCACCTGATTCGGGAGATTGCTGCAAGGGGAGATGTGATGGTAGAGTGTGTACCATCAAAAGACAATATTACAGATCCGCTGACTAAGCCTTTATCACAGATTGTGTTTGAGCGTCATCGGGAAAAGATGGGTCTCAAGACTGTGGGTAATTGGTTGTAGTACAAGTGGTAGATTGTTAGTTTTTGGGTGTCTTACAGACCAATTATGGGCCGTGTAGACCCAATGTGTTGTACAATCTTGTTTAATATAATTAAGTGGTAATTAGAGCGTAAACTTGTAATATGTGGATTGCTTTACGTTGTCCCTAGGATATGTGGTTGTACAGTCAATTTTGAGATGGGATCTCGAATGTGAGTTTAACTGTATATGGACACATACCTTAAACTATTCCTGATTGGAGAGTAATCACTCTGGGACATTGATTATTTATAAATCAGCACGCATGATGTGTAGATGATCAATCTCACCGTCATAGGTGCGGGGCACCAGCACATATGTGTGGGTGTTCATCTAGGGAGGATGTTCACTGAACTAATCCGCTGATGGATCTTCATATGGTTAATTATACCTAATGTTAACTGAAGATCCATCTGTCTCAGTAGTATCGTTGATCCTTTGACCTGAGACATGAATGTGGTCTTGCATGAGGACTGGTGTGGTTTAATGTTTGGTTAAGTGACTTTAACCATAAGTCATGAAACACTGAATTATTAGCCACATCGGGATGCATGCGAAGACCGTTAATGGTCAAGAGGGGATCGCTCACTGTCAGGCATATCACAGACAGTTAATGAGTCATGACATGGACGCTCCACTAAATCCCTGGCCAGGGTGGTATCAGTTCGTTTGGAACGAACGTGAAATTACTATGGAGATCATGGTCAGACGACATGATCACTAGTGGTTTGACGAAACCATACCACAAGATCGGATCGGACTCATAGAATGAGCGAGAGATTATAGCGATACGGTAACTGAAGACTTACAGGTACCTAACAGGGTGAAGATGAACTCGGCATCCTCTGGGATCACGCGGATTTGCTTGACCCAACGTGATCAAAAGATACGGAACAAATTAAACAGTTATTGGGAATAACCGGTTTAATTTACTTCTAATTAAATTAGAAGTTAATGGATCTTTAAACCAGAAAGATAATGGACCTAGAGGATCACACACAAATAACTCTTGCAGAACGGAATGTTATTGTATGGACAAATATACTAAAGCATTAGATTCTTTTGAGAAAGGCATCTGTGAATGTCTTAAAAGTATATATGCAATAATATAAAGGGCATATATATAATATATATGTTATTAGGCTTATTTGATAAATAAGCTAATAATAATATATTGATATATAATATACTTTGGGGTCTACTTTAACTGCGGCAGTTAAAGATGGGTTTGGTTAAACGAGGCGGTTCAAGCTGCCGCCTTAACATTCCTATATATAACCCATGTTCTCTAACCCGTAACCTAGCTAATGAAACCCATTCACATATAGTTGGTCGTCAAGTTGAAGGATTGGATTCTCCCCAGGAAGGCTTGAGGTTGTGCGGGTTGGAGAAGGAGAACTCCGTTGCTACGAGGGTTCATGTGGATCATCTCTAGAGGTCGTACGCTTGTGCGGCTCAAAGCTTCGAGGAGTTCGGCATCGATTTTCACAGGACAACGTGTACTGTACAAGGTGAAAATCTCGTGTGATTTATTTAGATCATTTTTATTGCATCGATCGGAGCCCGAACCGATTTGGAAAATCATTTTGTTTTACGTTCTTCCACTTCTGTGATTTCCAGGGGGTTACGACTGAACCCAACAGATTCAACGATGGAAGCTGAGTACATCACTGCAGTTGAAACTACCAAGGAAGCAATGTGGTTGAATAAGTTTGTCACCGACCTCGGCCTAATTCCCAGTATCTCTGATCCTATTCCGCTATTGTATGACAACAATGAGGCAATTGCTCAAGCGAAAGAGCCACGGTCTCATCAGAAATCGAAGCATATTCTGAGACGTTTTCATCTTATCAGGGAAATAATTTCCAGAGGAGATGTTGTAGTGGAAAGAGTTCTATCTGCCGATAATATAGCAGATCCACTAACAAAGCCATTGTCTTAAATTGTGTTTGAGTGTCACCTAGAGGCTATAGGTATATTGCATGAAGGTGATTGGCTTTAGTTCAAGTAGGAGATTGTTAGTCTTAGATGGCCTACAAGTCAATATGACTTTGCATAATCTCATTCATTTATTAATAATATGGCATTATTTCATTATGTAAAATTCGTTTTATTATCGTTTCATAATGAAGTCTGTGAATATGTGCAATAGTGATCAGATATATGATGAGATCATACTAATGAGACTGATCGCTTATACACACATATTCTTAGTTGTTCCTAGTCGGAGGATACCTGATAAAGACATTAGATATCCGGTTAAACTAGTACAGAATACTCCTGCTCATATAATGAGGGTGACTAATCTCATAGTCACTTGTGTGGATACACTAAGGCGAATATATAGGTGCTCATTAGAGAATGATTCACTAAACTGATCGGACTGAATAGCTGGATGGTAATATACCTAACTATCAACCAGCTTGATTCTATTGTCACTGTTGCGTGGATGGTCCTCAGACTTGAGACACTAAGGACACCTTCTCGGTGGACTTCTATACTTTGACTTTCGTTTACATATCTTTATTTACGGGATTCTAAACAGCTAAGGATTGGATAAAGCATAATACTATCGAAGGAAATTGAGTATTCAATAAGGAATCATTCGCTTTCGGTATTCAAAGAGAGAATACTCTAGGTAGGATGCGTAGGAGTCTTTGGCCAGAGCGGACAATAATATCGGGAAAGAAGTTTTCGGATATTATCCGACAGCAACAGATCCAAGTGAGTCGACCAGTTAGGGTTTGACGATTTACCATATCCTGCGTTGACTCGAGAGCATTGTACGAATGAAGAATTAAATCCACGTGGTAACTGTCGGTGGAAAGGTTCCAAAAGTAGGTTGCTTAACCCCAATACCTTCCGAGTTCACACGGTGTTGCTGGGCACCCAACATGATCGTAGGCCTGACCGAATTAAATGTGCGACATTAATTTGGTTGATTAATTAATTTATACGAGTTATTAATTGATTATTTAAGTCAGTGAAGAGTCACTGAGCATATTGAGCCATTAACTGGATTGGTAGTTTGGCCGAGAGGGTCACACGCAAAAGATTCTCAAGGTGATGGATTAAAAGTAGGTTTTATACTTTTCTGAGGTTTTTACGAAAAATCGCGCGATTTAGAAGATGGCGAGTGGGTTGAGCAGGCCAGGCATCTACTCAGCCCTGGCCGCCCCCTCCTCTCTCCCTCTGGCACCCTGGTCGGCCCCCTCTCTGGAGTCTGCTTCACCGTCTTCTTCGACTCCTGTAAGACAGGAATTCGACTGTGTGTTGCGGCGATCATCGCGGCGAACGACAACATGTTCGTGGGCTAAGAGGAACGATGAACGTGAGGAAATCCATCTCAAGGAGAATCGCGTGGACTTCGCTAGAGGCCAAGCATCTACACCGCTGGCGATATCACACCGACGAAACCGTTCGAACGCGGATCCGAATCCGTACGACGTGATAACTGATCACCGGTTTTCCTTTTTTTGTTTATCGAAACGGACAGGGATCGCTGTATTAATTTTATTTTATTCTGCAACATCTGTGATCCTAAGAAACACGAGAACCTAACAGTAGCCCTTTAATGACTTAAAGGGTAGACCAGCTGAGTCTAGGTGTTGTAAGACCAGCAAGGGGTCAGTACCTTGTGGTGTTGTAAGACCAGCAAGGGGTCAGTACCTTGTGGTGTTGTAAGACCAGCAAGGGGTCAATACCTTGAGGTGTTGTAAGACTAGCAAGAGGTCAGTACCTTGTGGTGTTGTAAGATCGGCAAGGGTTCAATACCTTGTGGTGTTGTAAGACTAGCAAGGGGTCAATACCTTGTATGTTGATTGACCAGCAATGGGTCAATTCCTTGTGGAGTGAATATCCCAAGAGGTTGCTTGGGGACTGAATGTAGGTCTTGTTAGTCTTAGGTGGCCTACAAGCCAATATGACTATGTATAATCTCATTCATTTATTAATAATATGGCATTATTTCCTTATATGTAATTCGTTCTATTATCGTCTCATAATGAAGTTCGTGAGTATGTGCAATAGTGATCAGATTATGATGAGACCATGCTAATAAGACTGATCACTTATACATACATATTCTTAATTGTTCCTAAGTAGAGGATATCTGAGGAGGACATTAGATATCCAGTTAGATTAGTATAGATTTGTAAGGACTGAGGTTTTGGGTTCAGTTATCAGATTGATTTTTGGCGTCGGACCCCTTTGTTGGACCCTTGTGGGCCTTGGGCATAGGCTCAAGCTCAATGCGATTTTGAACGGCGTCGGCTTAGGGAGACGGCGTTTAGGAGCTATGCGGAGGTGCCACGTGGGCGAGGGTTGGGGCGCGAGTGTATAGCTCTAGTCTAATCATTTGATTGGCTTCGTGCGTAGTAGATGCGATTCAGAGATCGTCAATGTACAACCCATGTCCTATCGCCTGAATGGCGTCTTCCTAGAACGACGTGATTTAGGCATGTTCGATTTGACGCCCGAGCCTTCCCTCCTTTCTCTCATTTCTCTCATTCTTACTCTCTCTCCTCCCTCTCTCCGACCCTCTTCTTCCCTCCCTCTTTCCCTTCTTCCTCTTCCACCACTCTGACGCCCCTCTACCTCCCACCAGTACCACCATAATCTCTTCTGTGGCACTGCACTCTCCGGACGGCGTTCGACATCCCAATGGAGTTGATGGATATAGGTGTCCTCTAAGCCAAACATAAGGCACCTATTTCAATCTGCTTCATTAATAAATAGCATTAAATTCATTATGTAGATTGGCATATTTATAATTACGCATAATGAAGTCCATGAATATGTGCAATAGTCATCAGATTATGATGAGATCATAATGATGAGACTGATGACTTATAAACACATATTCTTAATTGTTCCTAGTCGTATGATGTTTGAGAAGGACATCAAACATCCGGTTAGACTAGTACAGGTTATTCCAGCTCATATGATGAGGGTGACTGATCTCATTAGTTACTAGTGTGGAGACAGAATGGTAAACCTGTAGGTGCTCATTGGGGAATGAGTTCACTGAACTGATCCGACATGAATCGCCGAATGGTAATTTACCTGACTGTCAATCGGCTTGATTCATCGTCACAGTAGCGTGGTTGATCCTTGGACTTGAGACACCAAAGACACCTTGTCGGTAGACTTCTGGACTTTGACCTTGACCTACGAATCCCTATCCACGGGATCTCAAATAGTCAAGGATCGGGTCCAGCGGAAGACCTTCGAAGGTGATTGTGTGTTCAATAAAGGATCGTTCTCTCTCAGGTAACTGGAGAGAGAATGCTCTAGAGTAGATCCGCAGGAGTCTCTGGCCAGAGCAGAAATAATATCAAAAAAGTGGTTTTTGGATATTGTACAGCGGAGTCTGATTCAAGTGAGTTGACAATCTAGGGTTTGACAGTTGACCATACCCTAGGTTAACTCGAGAGCATTGTGCGAACGAAGGATTATAGCCACGCGGTAACTGTGGACGGACAGGTTCCATGAGCGGGTTGCTGAACCCCATTACCTTCCGGGATCATACGGTGTTGCTTGGCACCCAACTTGATCAGAAGTCCGACCGAATTTACATGCGATGTCAATTCGGTTAAGTAATTAGTTAATATATAGATGTTAATTAATTACAATAAGTCAATAACGAGTTATTGGACTTAACAGGCTGAAAACCGGACTGGTAAATGGGCCTAGAGGGTCACACGCAATAAGATTCTCAGTCGGTGGTACATAAGTGGGATTTATATTAACTCGGGGACTTTTGTGAAAAAGTCGCGCCGACTTAATATATATACACACTGTTGAGAAACCCTGGGCCAAGCTCCAAGGTTTCCCTTGCTGGCCGTCATCCCCCCTTTCTCTCTCCTCCTCTAGGCGTCCCGTTCGACGCGCCAGAACAGCTTCCGTCTCCGCCGCGTGTGATTCCCGAAAGCCAGGAATTCCTGTCGGTGGGATTTCCGCAACCGTTGCGGCGACGGATCTTCAGCGAGCGAGCTGTAACGGACGAGGGATCGAGGACGAACCACCGCGGAGGATCGCGTGGATACCGCTGGAGGCCGGACGCTTGTGCGGCTTGCGGCATCGCCTCGACGGAACCGAAACGGAAGCGGATTCGAATCCGCGCACGGTAATCAGATTCCAACCCGGTTTTTCGGTTTGCGTTTTTCGTTCCGAATCGGATCAGCGGCCATCGGACGGGATAAATTTTTGTTCTTCGTTTCCGCTGCGTTCTTCGCGTCCCGCCCGGATCCCAACAGTGGTATCAGAGCCAGGTTCCGCTCTGATCTGCTCCGGAACGTTAAAATTATTATTCTAAGTTATTTCATACATAAATTCGTTTTTCCTCATAGATATTATTCATGGGATGAACTTAGAATTTCGAATTTAATTTTTCTGTGCGAAAAACGAAATTTTTTTGGGGTTTCATCGCGTTCTTCATGGTGATGAAGAACTGGATTTGTGGGCTTCAAAAGGGGATTAATGATGGTTAGACCATCGTTGTGGGTTTGCTGGTATGACCAGCTACCCCTCGCCATCCCCGGAAAATTTCCATGGCGGCCGGTGGAGCTTTTCTTCCCATAATTTTCAAGAGTTGAAAAGGATTGTGGAAAAAGCTGAAATCTGCGAAACTGCACAAATATCCAACTTTGGAGGTTAACCGGCGGCGAAAGAGTCGCCTGCCGGCCACCACCGGCGGGGGAAATGAAAGTGGTGACATCCCTCTACAATTTCTGGCCACCCTCACGGCCGGCGGCGGCGGCGGCGCCGCCAAAAACAGGCTTCAAACAGGGCCAAAAACCCTAAAAAACCAAACTGGTCGAACCTGCTGCAGGTGGGCCTGGACCGGCCGGCCCCGAGCCGGTCCGAGCCGGTTCGGCCGGGCGGCCTGGGCCTGGCCCGGCGCTCCAGGCGCCCGACCTGGCTCGGCCAGGTCGCCCGAGCCAGGGCGCTGACTGGCTCGAGCCAGACCGGACCAGGGGCCGGGCCTGGCCTCCCCAGTCCACCTGGCTGAGCCCAGGGCCATCTGGCCCGAGCCAGGTGCCCCTTGGCTCGAGCCAGACGAGCCAGGTTCGGCCCTGGCTGCACTGGCTCGAGGCAAGGGGGCCCATTAAACCCTGATTAGGCCCATTTAAGTCAATTTTGGCCCAATTAACCCCAAAAACCCCTTATTTAATTATAAAACCCCATCCTATTTAACTTGAAATTGAAATTAATAATGTTTAAAATTGTTTTAAATATTAAATCAATTATTTTGAGTTAAAAAAGGGGGAGATAATTAAGATATGATCTTAATTATGGATTATTAATTTAATCAAATCTTTTGTGGGGTTTAATTAAGATGTGATCTTAATAGTTAATTGTTTTTAACTAAATAAGATAGGATCTTATTATTATTTTATTTTAATTAATTAATTAAATGAGTTATAATTAAGATATGATCTTAATTATAAATAACTTTTAATTAGTTAATTAAAGGGGTTTATATTTAAGATATGATCTTAAATATGTATAACAAATGTTGTTATTTATTTAAAATGGGATCTTAATTAATAATTGACAATTGTTGTCATTAATAATTAAGATAATGGTTTTAATCTTAATTAACAATTGTTGTTAATTTATGTTTAAGATTTGATCTTAAAATTGTATCAACAAGAGTTGTTGTTTAATTATTAAGTAGTAACTTAAATTTTAATTATCAAATGTTGTTAATTAATTTTAGTCAATTGATTAGATTATTTTAATTTCTTAGCAATTGTTGTTTTGAAATTATGCATGATTAAGGGACACTTAATAAAAGTTATTAGGTGTTTTATTAACTTTTAATAATAGTTATTAAAGGGTTAATTATTTCTTGAGAATTAACCTTAATAAAAGTTATTGAGGATTAATTATTGCTTACTAATAGTTATTAAGCTAATTAATATTCTCAAGGCTCCCTTAATTAAATATTGAAGATCTAATCTACTTAATAATTAATCTTTTAATAAATGTTATTAAGAGATTATTTAAGTCTAAGATGTTAGACTATTTTTAATTAGAAATGTTCTAATTATTATTTCTTAATAATTGTTATTGAGAAATATGATTTAAATAAAGGAGTTTATTAACAAGGAGTTGTTAAGGGGTTAATAATATGAATTGGAATTATTAATTCTTTTATAAATGTTATTTAGGAATTTTTAATTCTATCTAAATGTTAGATTGTTTCGCATTAATAATTGTTATTAATGTGATTTAATATTAATCTAAATGTTAGATTAATTAATTTAGAAATGTTCTAAATTATGCATGGAATATTTTAGAATTTTAATTTTAGCTTTATGTGCGCATGTTGATGTGTTTAATGCTTTAAATTAGATTTATTGCATGTTAGAAAATAAGATTTTCGAAAATTCAAATTATCCAATTTTGATTGGAACCTAGGTTTTAAGAAAGCCAAAATTATTATATTTTCAAAATTTTAGCCTTCATGTGATGTGTTTTATCATGTGTTGATGGTTAAATTTTGTGGTGGTCATGGACATGCACTTAGTTAATTTCATATCATGTGATGGTGTGTGATTTTGTGGATTGTTATGGAATGTGAATGTTTATTAATTAAGTGTTAATTAATGAGGCTTGTATGCCTCCCTCTCTCCATTCCATTGTAATTTTATCTCCCTCTGTTATTGTACTCAGCCATAAGGACTTTCTCTTACAATTTATTTGTATTTGAAATTGTTTCAAAATTAATAATATTTGTAATTGATCGCTCCGACCGAGGAGAGGCGAGGATGATCCACAAGTGCAACCAGGAAGGCGACAGGAGATGAGATCACCAGTAGCTATGTGTTTGCATGTTTAAATTATATAATTGTTATATAGTTTTTGTGATTAATTGTTTGGCTCCAGTTAATCACCATGCTGTCCATGACCACATAATGAACATGTATGAATGATGCATGCTTTTAGTTATTGATTATGAATCGATTGCTAATATCTAGGTATAGTTAAATAAATATATTCGATGTATTTATAAACTATCACCTAGGATGAGACCAACTTAACATAAACAAAACCTTCAACATAAAGTCTAAGCCGGAGCGCGAGTCATTGAGAATGCACCGCGTGGCTCTCCATCAATATAGTTCTTAGAACTTGATTCAGTGATGACAGATACTACGTGTTTACCCGAGATCTGCCACCATCTGATGAAAGGACTATTAACTATGGCATTATGATGCCTTGAGATTGGAATAGAGGAACGGTGTAGCTATCCTCGCGTTTACCCAGGAGCTGCATTCTTACTCTACTCTGTCGCGTATTGATGGTAAAGCTTAGACCAGGTATAATGGTCTACTGTGTTTACCCGGGACCATTAAAGACCTGGGGGCCGAAATAAGATCGGATATTGCAAGGAGTTGCAATTACCATGAGATGGTTGCTCTAAAATAATGGTATGATACTATGTGTTTACCCGAGGTCATATTGTGATTCTTGGAGATTCTGATCCTCACTTGAAGACCGTCGGAGTCTTCCGTTCTGTATACCTGAAGGTTATACAGTCCGTCGAAAAATAGTGAGAAATAATTCAAGACAAAAGACCATAATTGAATTATCAGAACTATCTGCTTAAATCGCGTTATTTCCTTCGATCACTAATATGTCGTCTATTCGAGATTTTGGCATGTTGGATGCCGATACTTCTCATACTCAGACTGACTAGAAAAACTCTGAAGAATGTCTTCAGGACCAAGTGAAAGTCACTATCCTAATCAGATATCATGAATCCTCTTACTTGGATAGACCAAGGTGAAGAGGTACTCATGGTATGCCTTATTGAAAGGCAATGATAGTCATGAAATCTCTTATTTGGATAGACCAAGATGAAGAGATATTCATGATATGCCTTTGAGAAAGGCAAGTGGTAAGATTTTAAACGATTGAATCCACACCTGAAAAAGGATATAGGAAAGTCAGCTGAGATAGAGAAGTAGCAGTTTTCCCACTGCAACCAATATAAGGATATTGGTAAAGGCAAATCGAATATGGAACTTGAAAGAAGTTTCATATATTCTTATTATCGTCTTTTTCATGTCTATTGGACAATTAGCGTATCTAATATGAGATATTAGAAATGATTCTCAGAACTGCGATAGTATGCAGACTTAGACAAGTAAAAGGAAATCGAGAAAATGCAAGTGTTGAGTTAGACTCAACTATTGTTCATAATATTCATAGGTTACTGTTAGACAGTAAATCTTTGTATATCTATATGAGTCTAATATGAAACTAAATAATTGTTATTTAGTTACATGAGAAATCAAGAATAACATTGATTGACAAGAATAATAGTTGTTTGAATCAGTCAATGCACTATAGATTCTTGAAATGACATTTCATGTGATGAATGTTCACAAGTCTCCTATGGAAATGAACTGTGTGAGTCCTGATTATCTATGGTATTGTACACAGGATTGTACAATAAGAAATTTTTTGATGCTGATGCATATTGATGTAAACAGCTCAAAGGCCAAAGATAATCACTACTATTGACTTACCTTATAGTTTACTCTTGGAATGATTCGACTGTATGTACTTACTGAAGTACAAGTCAAATGCATCTGAGAGATTAAGGTATGAGATCAATATGAAGTATTAGAATTATTGATTTGATCAAAGAAACTAATACTTAGGTATATGATTCACATAAATCATTAAGAGGATAATTGTATCCTCGCTCGATTGATCCTTATTGTGCATCATAGAAATATGATAGAATGAGGAATTGCACCTTATTAAGATATGGTGCAATACATAATAAGATTTGCCTAATTCTTGTTTTTTTTTAACATGAGTATGAACATTAGATGTCCATACTTTAAAGATGGTTCCAAGTAAGTCAGTGTGTGTCCATATAAGATATGGAAACCAAATAATTCATATGAGGTGTGAGTAATGAACAAACTTGATTTGAAAGTCAGGTATTACCGCGATGTGAATTTGTAAATGTCTAAAGAGTTTGGACATTACAGTTATTGGCCAGACGATAATGAAATAATTGTCGTCCTGAAAGTTGTCTTTTGTGAAGAGGAATATGTCCGCAAAGAAGACAGTGGGAGCTGATAAAACTAGAAGATGTTCTAGATTCATAAGTTAATATAAGATTATTAGATAATATTTAGTTGTTTGGAACCGGTCATGACACACATACAGAGAGCTTCATAGATTTTTAAGATTCTCTCAGTGAGTAAAAGGATATGTTTGACATATCTAATTTAGCAAGATGAGGGGACCTCAAAATAGATTATGATCCGAAATCTATGATAATGATGCTCTCTGTCATTACAACTTTGAGATTGATAAGTTCTACTTGTCAATACTGCCTATCATGAGACTGATGACAGTTGGATATTAAAAGCGTCCATTCAATATGATTGAGATAAAGATGTATATGATACACCTTTAAAGCTTTTAGAATGTCCAAGAAGCAAGTTATGATTTCAAAATTATTTTGAATCAAACTGGAGCTTCCTAAGTTGTAATAATAGTTTTGACTTAAATGGTCAAATATTGTGTGATCGTTAAGAATGATCACAGATTGTGTGTGTTCAGAAAGGACAGTGGGAGTACAGTCGCTTTATTATGATAATAACATCAAAGTCATTGAGAATGACTTTAGGATATTACTATTAGTGAAAGCATTGTTAACCATGTTTTCCTCCATAATGGATTTAGTTATAATATCCCACGTATTGGAAATACGAATCTATTAAGATAGATCGGTGGGGATATTATATTGACCTGTATGTCAAGATGTATGGCATAAATTTCATGACAAGTCTCAATTGTTGAGATATGGAATTTATTCCTTTAAAGAAAATGTTCCTTAAAGGATACAGGAGTGAAATGCATCATTAAGCGCTTGAGAAGTGCTAAGGGTGCATGCACGTATATAGAGAGGATGATTTGAAACTATGAGGTCACACTGACTCAAATTTCAAGTCTAATAATGGATTCAACCTTCTAGTAGAAAGGAATGGATTGGAATGGTTCCAATCCAGAACTCGATGTTAAGGTGACGACATAAACAAGTGATACTGTTATTAGAACAGTATGGATGAAAAGGTTCATCCCTAAACTAGATGTAGTTCTAAAAGGTCTCTGATTAAATCTCGTTGTTGTAGGACAACAGTGGGAGCGATCAATTGTGTGATCGATCCATGGTCTCTTCAGAAGTTACAGAACATTCTTAGGCTCTTTCACAGGTTCAGAGACAAAGGATTAAGAGGAAATAACGTAATGGAAAATATTTCATCTGTAGATAATTTAGCAGATCCCTGACCAAGTCTTAGTCACAGACTTTCTGTGAGCATCACCTAGATTTGATGGAGATCAAATGCGAAAGTGATTGGCTTGAGTCCAAGTGGGAGATTGATGGATATAGGTGCCCTCTAAGCCAATCATAAGGCACCTATTTCAATCTGGTTCATTAATAAATGGCATTAAATTCATTATGTAGATTGGCATATTTATAATTGCGCATAATAAAGTCCATGAATATGTGCAATAGTCATCAGATTATGATGAGATCATAATGATGAGACTGATGACTTATAAACACATATTCTTAATTGTTCCTAGTCATAGGATGTTTGAGAAGGACATCAAACATCCGGTTAGACTAGTACAGGTTATTCCAGCTCATATGATGAGGGTGACTGATCTCATTAGTTACTAGTGTGGAGACAGAATGGTAAACCTGTAGGTGCTCATTGGGGAATGAGTTCACTGAACTGATCCGACATGAATCGCCGAATGGTAATTTACCTGACTGTCAATCGGCTTGATTCATCGTCACAGTAGCGTGGTTGATCCTTGGACTTGAGACACCAAAGACATCTTGTCGGTGGACTTCTGGACTTTGACCTTGACCTACGAATCCTTATCCACGGGATCTCAAATAGTCAAGGATCGGGTCCAGCGGAAGACCTTCGAAGGTGATTGTGTGTTCAATAAAGGATCGTTCGCTCTCAGGTAACTGGAGAGAGAATGCTCTAGAGTAGATCCGCAGGAGTCTCTGGCCAGAGCAGAAACAATATCAAAAAAGTGGTTTTTGGATATTGTACAGCGGAGTCTGATTCAAGTGAGTTGACAATCTAGGGTTTGACAGTTGACCATACCCTAGGTTAACTCGAGAGCATTGTGCGAACGAAGGATTATAGCCACGCGGTAACTGTGGACGGACAGGTTCCATGAGCGGGTTGTTGAACCCCATTACCTTCCGGGATCATACGGTGTTGCTTGGCACCCAACTTGATCAGAAGTCCGACCGAATTTACATGCGATGTCAATTCGGTTAAGTAATTAGTTAATATATAGATATTAATTAATTACAATAAGTCAATAACTAGTTATTGGACTTAACAGGCTGAAAACCGGACTGGTAAATGGGCCTAGAGGGTCACACGCAATAAGATTCTCAGTCGGTGGTACATAAGTGGGATTTATATTAACTCGGGGACTTTTGTGAAAAAGTCGCGCCGACTTAATATATATACACTGTTGAGAAACCCTGGTCCAAGCTCTAAGGTTTCCCTTGCTGGCCGTCATCCCCCCTTTCTCTCTCCTCCTCTAGGCGTCCCGTTCGACGCGCCAGAACAGCTTCCGTCTCCGCCGCGTGTGATTCCCGAAAGTCAGGAATTCCTGTCGGCGGGATTTCCGCAACCGTTGCGGCGACGGATCTTCAGCGAGCGAGCTGTAACGGACGAGGGATCGAGGACGAACCACCGCGGAGGATCGCGTGGATACCGCTGGAGGCCGGACGCTTGTGCGGCTTGCGGCATCGCCTCGACGGAACCGAAACGGAAGCGGATTCGAATCCGCGCACGGTAATCAGATTCCAACCCGGTTTTTCGGTTTGCGTTTTTCGTTCCGAATCGGATCAGCGGCCATCGGGCGGGATAAATTTTTGTTCTTCGTTTCCGCTGCGTTCTTCGCATCCCGCCCGGATCCCAACAGGAGTGACGACGTCCATGGTGGTACCGGCAGTGGCTTGCGGTGTAGTGGTGGTGGCTTGGAGTTAGGAAGAGTTCAAGTAACCGGTAGGGTGACTATCCTCGTTGTGTTTTGTTTAAAATCATGATTTTCCTGCTTTGAGGCGTGCGATGTGTATGGAGAATTTTGGGTGGAAAGTATGTTTTAAGGGACTTTTTAATTAAAATAGGCATTTTTATGAAATGGAGTTTTTGGTGTTAAATTGGCTATTGGATTTCTCCCATTGTCTCTTTTACGTTTTTATATGTTTTGGGGGAGAAGAGGGACCCTCGGTTTTGGCTTGGTGGAGACCGGAGAAGTTCGGTTTCGAGTATTGAATGGCGTCGAGACCAGGTGACGCCATTTAGAATGGTGTCAACCATGGCCGACGTGCTTTAACAACCCATTTTCTCGGTTCCCGAGGCCAGTGTGGCATAAAGAGTTGAACGACATTGGCCATTGGCGACGCCTTTCAGGCCAGTATCCCCAGGTGCCAGTGCCTGTGAGAAAACTGAACCAGTTTAGGGGTCTTGAATGACGTCGGCCATGGGCTATGCAATTCAAAACAGAACCCCATTAATTCATGTAATTAATATGTGTTTACATCGTTAGATAATTCGATTAAATGCATGTTTGAAACCGTGCTTCGAGGACGAGAGTTTCCACGTGACCGGATCACACTGTGTTGTGTTTTGTGCGATCGTGGATCTAGATTGACAGTTGTTAGCGCTTGACACCCTGTGTGGGAGTGACATAGCACCGGTGTGGGAGTGGTGGGGTGACTCCTAGTAAGAGAGGGTCACCTGGTGTACCTCGAGGTATAGCTAGTACCAGTGTAGGAGTGGGACATTGCGGAGTGTCACTCGTGGCTGGGAGGAGGCAGAACCACCTAGAGTTAGACAGGCCGAAGTAGCTAGTGTGCTATCCAAAGGGTTGTTGCTTCGTCCCAGCAGGTTGGTGTTTTTCTGCGTTCGGCTTCGTGGTTTGTGTGTTTCACAGGAACGCCGATTGTGGACTCTAGTGTTGAGTCGAGTGGTTTTAGAGTTATGCTTGTTGCATCTCCGAATGCATGTGTTCATATCGGAATTTAGGAACTGTGTTTACTGCTTTACTTATTTAATTGTCTATTTGTGTTGTTGGTTTGTGAGTGCATGAGTGGGTGGTAGGAATGGAGGATCCCTACTGAGTCCATTTCGATGAGAATTACCCTTACGATTTTTAGGTGAGGATTCCAGGTAGGCGTAGCGTGGAGGGTTTCATCTCGGGTTGCGCGCCAGCAACTACTATTCCGAGGTATGCTCCAATGTAGTTGTTATTTCCTTTTCAGGCTTGTACATTTAATTATTGCATTTCAGTTGGATTATGTAATTATTTGTTGAATCGAGTTGAATTGTAATATTTTTTAATTCCTGCACTCTCCTTACAATTCGATATTGTGTGAATTGTTTAGCTTAGTTTATCATTTATTTCCCAGACTTATCAAGATCCTGGTTTGACTCTAAATTTTAATGATTCACCACCTATTTAGTAATCGGATCCCCGATTATAGGGTGGCAGGTTATTACAAGATTACTCATGCTCATATGATGAGGGTGATTGATCTCATAGCCACATGTGTGGAGACACTAAGGTGAATATGTAGGTGCTCAATAGAGAATGAGTTCACTGAACTAATCTGACTGAATCACTGGATGGTAATGTACTTAATTGTCAACCAGCTTGATTCTATTGTCGCAGTTGCGTGGATGGTCCTTGGACCTGAGACACAAAGGACACCTTGTCGGTGGACTTATGTACTTTGACTTGATTTACGGATCTCTATTCACGGGATTCTAAACAGCCAAGGATCGGGTACACCGGAATACCGTTGAAGAAAATTGAGTGTTCAATAACAAATCATTCGCTCTCGGTACTAAAAGAGAGAATGCTCTAAGTAGGATGCACATGAGCCCTTGGCTAGGGCGGACAGTAATATCGGGAAATGAGTTTTCCTATATTATACGGCAGTAACCGATACAAATGAGTTGATCGGTTAAGATTTGACAGTTCACCATATCCTAAGTTGACTTGAGAGCATTGTGCGAATGAAGGATTATATCCATGTGGTAACTGTTGGTGTAAAGGTTCTAAAAGTGCGTTGCTTAACCCCAATACCTTCCTGGTTCACGCAGTGTTACTTGGCACCCAACATAATCGGATGCCCGACCAAATTAAATGCGCGACATTAATTCGGTTGATTAATTAATTAATATGAGTTATTAATTGATTAATTAAGTTAGTGAGGAGTCACTGGGCATGTTGGGCCATTAGCCGGACTGGTAATTGGGCCTAAAGGGTCACACGCAAAAGATTCTCAAGGCGATGGATTAAAAGTGAATTTTATATTATTTTGGGGTTTTTATGAAAAATCGCACAATTAATATAAAATGTAGTGAGTGGCCGCCCCCTCCTCTCTCCCTCTCTCTCTCTGGCGCCCCCTGGCCGGCCCCCTTCTCTAGGTATGCTCCGCCGTCTTCTCCGACTCTCATGAGATGGGATATCGACTGTGCATTGTGGCAGTCGTTGCGGCGAATGGCGAATCGTTTGTGGGCTGCGAGGAACAAGGATCGTGAGGAAATCCGTCACGAGGAAGATCGCGTGAACTTCGCTAGAGGATGGCGTTTGCGCGGCTAGCGGTGTCACACCGACGGGACCGTTCGAATGCGGATTCGAATCCGCACGAGGTGATAATCGATCATCGTCTTTTTTGGTTTTTGTTTTTTGAAAAGGACAGGGATGGCAACATTTAATTTTGTTTATTCCACTGTGTTCACGATCCTGAGAAACCCGAGAGCCCAACAGGTCTGGATAGACCGAACCAGTATAAATCCTGTGTGCAGTTATTGTGTGTGATTGCTTCCTTCTTCCTTCTTGTTCTGTGTACTTTTAAGCTTCCGCATTTAAGTTTTTAGTCCTATATTTTATTAACCCATTCACCCCCCCCCCGGGTTAGTCTAGCCTTTGGCAATAAGTGGTATAAGAGTCTGGTCTCTCATCTTATTTAACCTAACAGTCAAGAAAGTAATGGCTATGACAAACAATTATGCTAAAGGTCAATCTATCAACCGTCTTCCATTATTTGAAAGAGAAGACTACTCTTAGTAGAAATGCCGTATGGAATATTTCTTTAAGGGAGTTGACTTTGACCTTTGGGGAGTGTTTGAAGATGGTGATTACATTATAACTGTGCCTAGAGATAGATGGACTGATAATGACAAACGCTTATTGTCTTTGAATAAGAGGACAAAGAGCATTCTTTGTTGTGCATTGTCAAATAAGGAATTCAACCAGATTTCTGCATGCAAAGCTGCTCAAGAAATGTGGCAGAAACTTCAGTTGACCTATGAAGGTGCAGATAAAGCCAAGAAGACAAGGATAGGTATCATGGTTACACAATATGAGAAGTTAAAGATGGAACCAGGGAGTCCATTACCTAAATGTATTCAAGATTCACTGACATTACAAATAGGTTAATGGATCTAAGAAAGGAATACACATCTGGAGACCTTGTTCGAAAAATTCTAAGGTCTTTGCCTAGTCAATGGACACCAAAGGTGAGAGTTATTAAGGAAGCTCATGACCTCAGTAGCATGTCACTTGAGAAGCTTATTAGGTCCCTCATGGCCCATGAGATCAACATGGAAAGGCTAGGAGAGAGCACTTCTAGGAGAAAGGTTTTCATTGCTCTCAAGATCACACAACTGAGCTCAAGTGAAGTATCTTCAGCAGAAGACACTAAAGTTGATAGTAAGGAAGAAGCATTGCTATCCAGAAGATTACATATGATCTTGAAGAAGAAAAAATCTCAAGGGAGCAGCAGATACTACAAGAAGAAGATCACCCACATAGAAAAGAAGCAGGAGCCAACCTGCTATGAATTCAGATAGCTAGGGCATATGAAGGCAGACTGACCTCAGTTGAAAAAGAAGGAAAAGAGGAAGGAGTATAGCAAGAAATCCAAGAGATACCTGAATAAGAAAGCAATGACAACTGCATGGGACAATGAAGATGCTACATCAACTTCATCCAGCTTAGATGGAGAAGAAGAAGCAGCCAACCTTGCATTAACGGCCAACAATACTCATCAAACTAATGAGCAGGTAATCTCTACCTCAAGTTTATTTTTAGATTCAGAATCTAATGAGGAACTATCTTTATAAGAAGTATGTGATGAGTTGTATACAAAATTTAAAATTCTCTCTAAGGACTTTAAGAAATTTAAAATAGACCATGACAAATTAAGTACTATGAGTGTGTCCTTAAAATATGAATTAGCACATGATAATGAAAGATTAAAATATGAAAGTATCCATCTTGGTGAGGTAATTAAAATAAATAATACTAAGCTTCAAAACTTACATTCTGAACTCTCAAAGATAAACAAGGTAAAGTTGATTGTTAATGAAGATAAAATCAAACAAGATGAGCTAATTCAAGAGAACCAATATTCAAAATCCTCTCTTGAGAAATTAACCAAGGGAAAAACATCTTTATATTTTTGTTTGAAAGGACTTAGTGCTGATAATAGAAAAGATAGACTCGATTATATGCAACCCAAAGCCTCAGTAAACATAAAACCCCCAGATAAGTATCCTACCCCTAGATTTGTAAAAGCTAAAGTTGGAACATGCTCAAAACTAAAAGATCCTAATATAGGCTATTGCTCAGCAAACTTAATGTACCATATCTATTTGAAGCCTTTGAATGTACCATCTCTAAGGAGGATAAGTCTTCAAAGCTCACAGAGAGAAGAGCCTCTACCTCATTCATTTAGATGAGCTTAAAAATAAAGATGTATGTCTAGCAGCCAAGAACTCATAAGAAGCAGAGTTATGGCACAGAAGACTAGGACATGCAAGCCAAGAAGTATTACAGAAATTGATCAAGTATGACTTAGTAGATGGACTACCCAAAATGAAAATGAAGATATCAAGCATCTGTACAGCATGTGCCAAAGGCAAACAGTCTAAGACCTCATTTCAGTCCAAGACCATTGTAACAACTTCCAAACCTCTGGAATTGATACATATGGATCTGTTCAGACCTTTGAGGACAGTCAACCTAGGTGGAAAGGCCTATGGGCTGGTCATGATTGATGACTACTCTAGGTTCACTTGGGTGGCTTTCTTAGAAAGCAAGTCTGACACTTTTGAGGCTTTCTTCAAGTTCAACAAGGTAGTACAGAAGGAGAAGAACCTGAGTGCCATTACTATTAGATCTGATCATGGTAGAGAATTTCAAAATGCTGAGCTCACCAGTTTCTGTGAAGAAAATAGGATTCAATATGACTTTTCAGCTCCAAGAACTCTACAACAGAATGTTATAGCAGAGAGGAAGAATAGAACACTACTTATATGGCCAGAACTATGCTGTCATATAACAACTTACCAAGATAATTTTGGGTAGAAGCAGTTAGCACATCTTATTACATTATAAACAAAGCTTCAAGCCAATTCTCAAGAAGACTTCTTATGAACTGTAAAAGTGGAAGAAGCCGAAAGTTGGGCACCTGAAGCCATTTAGATGCATATGCTTCATCCTCCACAATGGGAAGGGCAACTTTAGAAAGCTTGACTCAAAATATGATGAAAGTTTGTTCCTAGGATACATTTCTAAACCTCATGGCTTTAGAGTTTTTAATAAGAGAACTTTACTTGTTGAACAAACTATTCATGCTATATTTGATGAGACTAATGCATCTTCTAAAGGAAGAGAAGGGTATTTTGATGACAATGATGCAGGATCATTCTAAAAGGACTGGACAAACTGAAGATAAAGGATGATATAGAGGAGGATCCACCTTTGGAGGACATGCAACAAGTTGAAGATCAATATAAAGACCTGTCCAATGAGTGGAAATACCACAAGCATCATCCTCAAAAGAACATAATTGGAGATCCAAGTGAGGGAGTAAGAACTAGAAGTAATATCATTCCCTGTGAATACTTAGCATTTGTTTCTCAAATAGAGCCTAGGACAGTCAATGAGGCACTGGAAGATGAATTTTGGATATTAGCCATGCAAGAGGAACTGAATCAGTTCTAGAGAAACCAAGCTTGGTTACTTGTTCCTAAACCATCTGATTATCTAGTCATTGGCACCAAATAGATATTTAGAAATAAAATAGATGAATCATATGTGATAATAAGAAACAAGACCAGATTGGTAGCTCAAGGCTACTCCCAGGAGGAAGGCATAGATTATGATGAGACTTTTGTCCCAGTAGCTAGACTTAAGGCAATCCCTATCCTTTTAACATTTGTATCAGTATGTGATTTAAAACCCTTTCATATGGATGTTAAGAGTTCAATTTTAAATGATTTTATAAAAGAGGAGGTATATGTTGAACAACCTCCAGGTTTTGAAGATCATATTTCTTCAAACCATGTGTTTAAATTGCATAAGGCACTGTATGGTTTGAAACAATCTCCCACAGCTTGGAATGAAAGATTAAGTGCCTTTCTCATCAATCATGGTTTCAATAGGGGCAAAGTAAATAACACTTTCTTTATTAAGAAGGTTTACTAGTTGTTCAAATTTATGTTGATGATATAATTTTTGGTGCTACTAATGAGAATTTGTACAAGGATTTCGAAATGGTAATGCAAAGTGAATTTGAGATGAGCATAATGGAAGAGATAAGCTACTTCCTTGCTTTGCAAATCAAGCAAATAAAAGAAGGGATATACATATGTCAAGTCAAATAAGTCAAGGACTTATTGAAGAAATATGACTTTGACCAAGCTAAAGCTCTCACTACTCCTATGAGCACTTCAACAAGATTGGATGCAAATGTAGAAAGTAAAAAGATAGATCAAAAGGTCTACAAAGGTATGATTAGATCACTATTTTATCTTACTGCTAGTAGGCTAGATATTCTTTTTCGTGTTTGCATGTGTGCCAGATTTCAATCAGATCCTAAAGAATCCCATACGACCTATGTTAAGAGAATCTTTAGATATCTTATTAATATCTGTGACTTAAGACTTTGATATCCTAGAGGATGCCATCTCAATTTGCTTGGATATTCAAATGCTAACTGTGGTGGATGCAAAATAGATAGAAAGAATACTAGTGGTACTTGTCAGTTTCTTGCAATTTGCTTAATCTCGTGGTCTTCCTGAAAGTAGAATTTGGTGGCCTTATCAATAGAAAAAGTAGAATATGTAGCAGTTGGAAGCTATTGTTCATAACTACTGTGGATAAAGCACCCGTTGGAAGACTTTGGATGGAAATTAGAGGGAGTCCCAATGCCACAAGTGCAATCACCTGATAAAGAATCCCGTCCAACACTCAAGGACCAAGCACATTGAACTAAGACATCATTTTATTAGAGATCATATAGCTAAAGGCTGTACTAAAATTAATTTTGTAGATACTTTGCATCAACTAGCTGATATTTTTACAAAATCTCTTTCAGAAGATAGATTTACTTCTATGAGAAGGGAATTGGAGATGTATAATTTGTAGATTTATCTGGTAGATATTTATTTGTTCATTAAATAAGGATAGTTCTCCTAAAAAACACACTAAGGAACTAGAAAGATATTATTCTAAACCTTGTTGAATTTTCTTCATTAATCGAAATTCAATTCACCAACTTAATCATAAGCTTGATTCAGATAATCGAAATCTCTGTTGAGAACTCTTACATAATCAAAGCTTGAAATCTATTGCTAATCGAAGTAGAACTTACCTTTGTATCTATCACTAATCGAAGTTCTATCGATAATCAAAACAGAACGCGTTAATCGATTCTCGTCGATAATCGAAACAGAACGCGCTAATTGATTCTCGTCTCTAATCAATTATTATTTTCTTCTCTAATTGAAGTCAAGTGACCTCTTCTATAATCGAAGTTCTCTTCTCATCTCTTATCGAAGTTGCAAACTTCTTCAGTAATCGATATCTTCGTCTTTAATCGAAATTGAGGATCTCTTTGCTAATCGAAATAAGATTTTCTAATCAAAGTGGGACTTAACTCGAATTCTATAATTGAAACCTCTCTTAGCGCGCCCCTTTTGATTTTGAACTATTTATTAAGGCTCTGAGTTGTCTTTTTTGTTACCACCTCCGAGCTTTCTCACCTCTTTTGAAAATCTTTGTGCTTCCATCTCTCACGCAAAGATTTCGGCGATCTCTCTCCCTTCCGTCCATTTTTTCCGGTGATCTTAAATGAAAGGTAGGATCTTTGACCTCTTCCCTTCGATTCCTACCTTCATGCAACTTTGTTTCAGCCATTTTCGACCTAATCGTTGAAACTCCTCTTTTCGATTTCGTTTCAGAAACCCTAGACATGGCTACCTCTGCTAGCACCACTGCCACCGCTCAGAAGAAAGTTGTTTTGACCAGTGTGGTTGTGGATTATTTCAAGGGCAATGCTAAGCATCAGAGATTTCTGACCACTTTAATGGATTTCTGCAATTGCAAAAGAGTGGATTTCACAAACTTGGGAAAGAAGGGACTAAGATCTATTGAACGCATACTTGCAAAGCTAAACCTTAGCCAGATATGCCAGGTTGCAGAGCCATTTTATCCCAGCCTCGTGAAGGCTTTCTATACTACTTTGGAAGAAGAAGAGACTCCATTGGTCCTGAAGGCAAGAGTAAAAGGGAAGACTGTCACTATCACCCCTGAGCTATTGATTTAGTTATTTGGTAGTCAAAATGAAGGGATGACCTTGGCCAATTCAGAAGAGATGGAGACCAAGGCATCAGCCATTGTGGGTCCCAGTTATGTGTTGAATCATGGGACTATAGATGTCAACTAGCTATCTACAAAGAAGAGGATGTTGCACCTTATTATAGCACATGTTTGAGTCCAGAGGAGCCATATTTGTTGTCATCACCCAGAAGGACTCCGACATACTTTATTGGTTATGAAGAAGATGAAGATCAATCTTCCTTACATGATCATCGTGAGCACGATGGTAGCAAGTGAAGCTATGAAGAGTCCACCAAAGACCAAGAGTGTCATGCTACCTTATGGACACTTTCTTACTGTTATTGTCAAACATTTTGAAGTGGATTTCATTGAAGATGAAATGCTCCATCCTATATGCACCAGCAGCGTGAAGAGGAGCAAATTCAAGTTCTCTCAAGGGAAGTGGATCAAGGATAGTGTTCCTGCAGATGATCCACCACTAGAGGCAGCATCAGCAACATCACCACGAGCATCAGTAGAGGCACAATCAGCAGAAACACCAGCAACAACAGCAGTAACGTCACCACCAGCATTAGTAAAGGCACCACTAGTAGAAACGTCAGCAAAAATACTAGCAACAATACCAAAAACTCTAGCATCCACAGAGTGTCTTGTGGATCAGCCACATACCTTGGAGGACTAAATAATGCAGGATCAGCTTGCTCAGGAAGAAAGGCCAACTAAAGAGGCCAGGGAACCCTCATCAACCCTAGCACTAGTTGAGGGAGAGCCTCATGATGAGGGGGAGGCCCAAGCAGATTCAGAGGAACCAAAAGCCAATGAAGCAATAGAAATAGTTGATGAGCTGCTCAAAGGGGCTGCTTTTGTGCAAAATAGTCCAAGGATCTCTACCTCTCCTCCTCCCTGTGTGCTAGAGAAAGAAATACCTAGAAAAAGGCAAGAGGACATATCAGTAGGCTCTGAGAAGTTGGATGAGATCCTATCCAGACTCGGTAAATAGCAAGAAGATATTGAACATATCAAGGGCAGGCTAAAGGAAATATCAGAGATCAAAGTTGGGATGCTGCAGCTCCATGAGATGATGGAGAGACTGCTGAGACCAGAGGTTCAAGCTGTGTACAATAGGAGAAAAGTGCTTAGCCAGAGTAAGCGTCAGTTTAGGCCAGCCAGCCCATTCATTTCTTCTCCCACCTATGAACCTTCTCCTACACCTCCTACTAGAGAATATTCCTCTCACTCAGCCCTAAAACCCTCTCCAAACATCCCTGTGTCTTCACAACCTACCACTCATCCCTTACACCCTTGCTCACCTGTACACACTTCTATTCCATCAACGGTTCCATTATCTGAGTGTACCACTACTTCAGACAATGTTCCTTCCCTAGCTTCTATTCATCCCATTAAGATTGTATAGACTTTCACTCTTCCTGTTTCTTTACCTTTACAACCACCTGTTAGTACTGGAGTCCACCCTCCTATTGTTACTCCAGTAGAACCTCCACTTTAGGAACCTTCTCCCACTACAATTCCTTTACCCCCAGCTGTAGTCCCCTCTCCACAAGTAGTTGTTTCTTCTGCACAACCTACAGAGGCATCTACTTATACATCTATTCTTTCAAGTGCAGGTGCATCCTTCAGCTTTGTTTCTTCTACTCCAGCTAGACCATCTACTTCTACTTCATTCTCTCCTCTTGACATAGCCAGCTCATCATCTGGGCATGTCAAGGAACCATGTGCATTCCTGTTTAAGAATTCTTTTCTAAAGCAGCTTTTACTTGGACACCCACACCTATACATTCTTCTATTCCACCTACCTCTTCGGTTGTGCCCTTAATTGCACCTTCCGAGCCTGCACCTCCCACATAAGTTGTTCCCTGGTTTCCAATCAAACTAGAACCTCAAGAGTATATAGCTCCTACAGGAGAAGAAGATGTCACACCTCTAACACAACTGTTTACCAAGAGGAAGGCACCCCCTTCAGCTGCTCAGTTGAAAGCTCCAAAGAAAAGACTAGGTACCACTAATTCCCCTTATTTGTGGATGTCTTCTCCTCTACTCCTAAGGAAAGGCAGGTATACCTATAACATATTCAGAAGAATGCTTATTTATAAGTTTTGAAGCTTCCCACACTACCTCCCATGCATATATAGATCAGTTTGTAGCTTAGAAGTTCTTGACTAGAGATGATGTAGAGAAAGCCAAGGACCAGTCTGCCATTCAGACTGAGAAAGAATGTGGTCAGTCAAACCCCCAATCATACTATTCTTTTTTGACTACCAATTCTACCAGAACACAGCAAGGTTAGACAACAATAAGTTTGGTAGATTGGTTAGCTCAACAACATGAGGCCAACTGGAGTCAGTTTAAGGAAAATGCAAAAAGAGAGTACATGCTTTTCCTTCAATACAATGAAAGGATAAAGACAACAAGTCATGGAGAGATTACTTTCAGTCAGTTTCAGCATGAAGTTCAAAGACTCAGGGCTTAGCATCCTGGTGAAACTATTCACCTCTCTGTTGATTTGGATCCAAGCACAGTGCTCATGAAGTTTCTACACTTGCACTTTCTGATGATGGACACCAAAGAGGGATCCCAGATTATGGAGCTCTATGGGAAACTAGGAGCAAAACATTATGTAAAATACAAAACTAATCTTCCTTTCTCCCATTTTATGAAGCAGGCCCTTCAAGCCAAGAAGGTGAATCTAGAGGCTTACTCTATTGTATTCTCTCACGCTGAGAGATACACTGAAGAAGAATGGGCCATTGCTTATCCAGAACAACATGAACAGCTCCTGAAAACAAACAAAGGGAACCACATAAGAAGAAGTCTCTCTCCAGAAAAGAATTTCAAGATGAACAGTCGATTTCCTTTTCCCTTCAAGCCAAGAAGGTGAATCTAGAGGCTTACTCTATTGTATTCTCTCACGCTGAGAGATACACTGAAGAAGAATGGGCCATTGCTTATCCAGAACAACATGAACAGCTCTTGAAAACAAATAAAGGGAACCACATAAGAAGAAGTCTCTCTCCATAAAAGAATTTCAAGATGAACAATCAATTTCCTTTTCCCTGGAACTACGTTTCAATTTCAAATACATTTAAAATTGAACATGTTTACGGATAGTGCCACCTTAGGAGTCCATGCGTCCGAATCATATGAGCATCCTTGTGAGGCGAACATTAAGTAAAAGACGCAACCCGAGGTAAACGGGTAAATCCTGGGTACGGTTCTTCCAGTCTAGGTGGGACGGGTAGGTCCCCCTACTGCGTAGTGGAAGCGCTAGTGGGCATTTGCCTTACCACTGGCTGCATGTCATGCCAACCTCCTCATGTTGTGGTTTGGATGCATGTCCGCTAAACAAGTGGAAAGATCCATGCTATACCATGCTATGTTGCCATGCCATGATTTCTGTGCCATGATTCTATGCCATGCCCCTATTATGCTTGTACTTATGCCATGCCACGATGTTATGCCATGATCAAGCCAAACAATGCCCCTAATGCTATGCCATGATCAAGCCAAACCATGCCATGATGCTATGCAAGATCAAGTCAAGCCACACCATGATATCATGCCATGATCTTTATGTTTATACTCACACCATGCCATACTATACCATGATCTTTATGATACTCACGCCATGCTATGATGCCACGTTATGTTGCCATGCGATTATCTTTATGTTTATAACCATGCCATGCCATGTTACACCATGATCTTTCGACCATGCCATGATTGCCATGATCCCTATGTTAGCTGAAGCTTACTATGTTATGTTCTATCATGACATGATTATATGGTATTATCATGTTGTCTTTTCATGTATATATATATATATATATAAGCCATGTAGTGGTATCATGTGCTTGTTGAGTCGGTACACTTACCTACACTATTTAACCCCCTTTCAGGAGAGGACCTTCCTAGGGCAATTGAGGAATCTCTACAGTCTTAGTTTAGTTGAGCAGAGCTTGTTTTTGTAAGTCCAGTCCCTATATAATTTACAAGTTGTACTCCTGGACTTGATGTACTGCGATGTATTATATGATGTCAATATAAGAGTTTTGTGACTTATGATCAACCGCTTGTCTATTTACATGCAAAGTGCTTAACCTTAACTACAAGACATGTTCAGGTTGTTCCTGCTTTTAACGGGTCCCTTCGGTTCATAGTAAGCCGGCATGACTGAACCAGCCGACAGGGGGTCGTTACACATTGAGAACATTTTATATCACCATGCAATACCCCAAAATGGTCTTCATTTGAATTTATTAATCTATTTTACCTACAATTCTTGACTTTTAATTACAGTTTCTTATCCGTCATACTCCTTTGACAAGGTTTAAGCTCTCTCAAAGATGTTAAAACCCTTTGACACATTTTAGCATATTCCCAGTTGAATTCCAATTTAAATCCTACTCAAAATTTGAAATATGCTTATTCACATCAGCATGCCATGACCCGAGTTAAGTTTCCTAATTTAAATTGTCCATTTTTCTCAATTTTTCATCCCTTCTTAGATTGTTTTGACATCAGGGGGGTGTGACGTGATTTTGAATCGTTTCAGTTCGATATGACGCGTTCATGGTTCCGTGGCCCCCATGGATTGAACTCCCTCTAAACATGGATTTCTCTTTTGATTCAGGTTCTACACGTATGAAACTTTCTCCAATGGAGGAATTCTATCATTGGGAAGAGTTGGAAGGAAACTTTCCTTCTTATTGTTGCTTGGAGCTTATTTGTGAATTTATGGTGAATTATAGTGGAAATTTCATGATTCTATATATACTATACCTCCTTGGTGCTTCAAAGAGGTTGTCCATTGAGAGAATTCATGCTCCACTCTGAGAGAACATAAGCCTAGACTTCTAGCTCGAAAATCATTGATTCTCCTCTTCCTCTTGCTCTCTGGTTTATCCATGAAGAAAGGTGGAAGGCTCATGGTGGCTTAAGGGTCCAACTCTCATCATCTTGATAGAAAACATAAGAAAAGTGAGTTTTATAGTTTATTTTCATGCTTTATTGCATAAGTAGAATAGGTACTACACAATTACAAAAGCTCTAATCCGTATCTTATTTCTTTCTTTGTTTTGTCTTTGATTGCAAGGTTGAGAAGAAATCTGAGTGCTCGAAGTGGATCGAATCACACGTTAAGAAGAGGGTATAAAGATAAAAAGAAGCTCTTCATCTTCGGCCTGCCGGAGAGAAAGAATATTGAATTCACATCATCCGGGGTTGCTCTAGGTAAGTGAATTCATGCGATCACTTTATTTTCTTCACATTGAGAATTTCATTCTCTGGCGATCACGATCTTAAGTTTTTCATCATAATAATCTCTTTCTCACAAAGATAAACACGACTTTGCTATCTTCACTAGGGTTCCCCTCTGACCTATATTTATATTAATCTCTTGCGACTTTTTACAAAAGTCCCAAAGTTAATATAAATTCCCACTTTATATAAATCGATCGATAACCTTGTGCATATGCCCCTCTAGGTCCGATTACTAGTCTAAATTTTAGCCCAATAAATCCAGTAATCGTTTACTGACATAAAGTAATTTATTAATATCTCATATTAAATAAATACTCAATCAATTTGTCATCTCATGATAATCGATCAGCTTCCGATCAAGTTGGGTGTCCAACAACACCTCTTAATCCCGGGAGGCATTGGGGTTCAACAACTCACTCAAAGAACATTTTCGTCATAAGTTACCATGTGGCTATAACCCTTCATTCTGTGCAACGCTTTCGAGTTAACCTAGGGCATAGTTAACTAAAAAACCCTAATTAGTCAACTCACTTAGATTAGATACCACTTTACGATATTAGAAAAGTCCTTTTTTGATGAAGTGTCTGCCCTAGTTAGGGACTTCTGCACTGTAAGGATCGGGGCTAGACAACAAAGAACACAGCGAAAACGAACAACAAAATTGATCCCGCCTGTCCCCTGATCCGTTTCAAAAACCGAAAAACCCGGGTTATCGAACATCACAGTGGGGGATTCATATCCACGTCCTTGTCGATCCCGTCGAGGCAATGCTGCTAAAGCATCCAACCTCCAGTGATCCTCGTCTGTGGTTCATTCTCGCTCCCTCATCTGAATCAACACATTCGCCGAAGATTCTTCACCGCAACGGTGCCCACAACAAGCGGATGGAGATTTTTCGACCGTCTGGAATCGCGCGTAGTAGAGAGGGAGAAGAGCCCGGCGTCCCGTACGGGGTGTCCAGCAAGGAGCAGCCCTGGAACTTAGCCCAGGGTTTCTACACTATGTCTATATATATTAAGTCAGTATGACTTTTCATAAAAGTCTCCAAATTAATATAAAACCCAATAAAACACCACCGATTGAGAATCTTTGTGCGTGTGACCCTAGGTCCATTTGCTAGTGCGATTTTCATTCGATAAGTCCAATAACACTTTATTGACTTACTGCGATTAGTTAATATCTCATATTTAATTAATTACTTAACCGAATTAACATCTCATATACGTTCGGCTGGACTTCAGATCAAGTTGGGTGCCAAGCAACACCGTATGATCCCGGAAGGAAATAGCCACTTATCGAACATGTCCGTCCATAATTACCACGTGGCCATAATCCTTCATTCATACAATGCTCTTGAATCAACCTAGGGCATGGTCAATTGTCAAGCTCTGGATGGTCAACTCACTTAGATTAAATGCCGTTGTATAATATTAGAAAACATCTTTCCTGATATTGTGTCTGCTCTGGCCAAAGACTCCCACGCATCTTCCCTAGACCATTCTCTCTCTAATGACTCAGAGCGAATGATCCCCTATCGAACAAATAGTCTCCTTCGAAGGTCTTCCGCTAGACCCAATCCTTAGCTATTAGGAACTCCGTGGATAGGGATTCCTGAGCCAAAGTCAAAGCCCAAAAGTTCATTAACAAGGTGTCTTTGGTGTCTTAGGTCGAAGGACCAACCACGCTACTGTGACGATGAATCAAGCCAACTGACAGTCAAGTAAATTACCATCCGATGATTTATGTCAAATAAGTTCAATGAACTCATTCCCTAATGAGCACCTGTGTGTTTACCCTAGTGTCCCCACACACATGACCATGAGATCAGTCAAGCTCATCATATGAGCAGGCACAATATACGTCAGTCTATCTGGATGTTAGATGTCCGGTCTCTAATATCCTATGACTGGAAACATTTAGGAATTATAGTCAGGAGTATTAGTCTCATTATCTCAATTTCATCATGATCTAATATTCCCCTCGGAATTCCATAGACTTTATTATACTCGGTTATCTAATCGCTAATTGTTATAATCAATTAATTGCCATACATTTGTGAACCAGAATGTCCATAGATGTCTTCTGATTGGCTTTGAGGACTCCTATATCTAACAAATCTCCCACTTGGACTAAAGCCAATCACCTTCCTATTTGATCATCATCAAATTTAGGCAATGCTCAAGCATAATATGAGATAATAGCTTAGTCTATGAATTTGCTACGATATCTTCTCTAGAATTAATATATCTGATCATGTGTAAGTGTCTCATAATGTTCTCCAACTTCTAATAAGACCGTAACTCTTTCACTGAATCAGTTACTCCCACTGTTGTCACACAACAATGGATGAAACCAAAAATGTATAGAATTACTTCTAGTTCAAAGATGAACTTTTTCATCCACACTGTTCCTTCAACAGTATTCATCTATCTCTCTCACCAGATTAGCAGTGGTTTCTTGCCTAGAATTCTTCCAGTCCACTATAGCTCCATATTATGTTAGATTTGAAGCCTCAGTCAGTATAACCTCATAGATTCAAATCACTTTTCTATATACTAGGAACACACTCTTCCCAATATTAGTTTGATACTTTATCAAGTCTCAGATTGGGTCATCCTGTCTTGATCTATCATCATAGATCCGTATTCTCAATACACAAGATGCTCTATCCAAATCCTTTGTGAAGAAACAATTATGCTTTCACCGAAAGTAACATCCTTTTATCATTCTTAATGACTAGAATGTTATCAATACAAAGCATTAATTGTATGATTGCACTCCCACTAGCCTTCTTGTACTCATGCAGTTTATGTTTATTCTAAATAAACTCGTAAGATCTGATGACCTGGTCAAATCCTTTGTTCCAACTCCGAGAAGCTTACTATAAAGCTTATTCTGTAGATGTAAAACTTCAGGCTCGCATCATATACATCTTTTCCTCAATTACATTGAGAAAGCTAGTTTAACATCTATCTACCTTTAGTTATCATCATGACTGACAGTGGTGGTAAGGAGAATTCTGATTTACTCAACTATGGTAACTACCGAGAGGGATTCGTCATGGTCAACAATTTGACTTTGACTATTGCCCTTGATTATTCCTTGCCATACGAGTCAAACAATCCATTAACACTTATCTTCCATTTGAAGATCTACTTGCAATTGATAGATACATTATCCTCAAGCAAGTTCATCAAGTTCTGAACTTGACTGGTATGGACGTATTGGATATCAAAATATCTTGTCGTACTCGAAGTTAGATCTATTAAAAGCCTCATTTTAGGTCTTTGGATCATCAACTACCTCTTCAAGTTCCTCTCCTTCTGTCATCTTCAATATGTCAAATTTATCCATTTGGCTATCAGGAGAACTCTAAAAGGTTTATGTCGCTTTTAATTGTATGTGATAATAGGTTCCATTCAAAGGAGATCATCTCATGATCTTGTGTTGACTTATGTACTAGTAATGTATAAACATAGATTTTTCCCCCATAATCTTAGTGGCCTTGTGGATAGCACAACAAATCACTAAGTTATAATTCAAGCATTACCATAGTTATGCTACAACAGTAAAGCAAGGTGCCACCCTTTTGGATAGCACAACAAAGTACTATTCGGTGTTATGTTGTTGCTCAAGACCCTCAAACTTTTGTTGTTGCTTTGAGCACTGCATTCAAAATAGAACATGAGTATGAGGAATTTATGGAAGAGCAGAAGGGTTAGAACAAGTGAAGTGCACTAGCTACCTTTGTGCGCAAGGATAAGAAGAATTTTTACGCCTAGTCAATAAAGGGTCCGACACCGAAAGGCGTTTGATTCAACTGCTTTCACTCAGTGTGGGCAACAACATGGTGGGACAGAGTGTTGGAGAGCAGCCGGCAAGTGTTTAGTGTGTGGTGATCCAGGGCATATGGTCAGAGACTGTCCGAAGGCCAAAGCTCAACCGGTACAAGAATAGAAGAAAGGCAAGACCCAAGGATGTGTTTATACTCTCACCAAGGAAGATGCTGAAGAGATCCCCACTGTTGCAGAAGGTAATATTCTTATTGATGATGTTTATGCTATGTTGTTATTTAATCCTGGAGCTACTCATTCATTCATATATGTTAGTTTTGCTAAATCACTTAAGAGTAGACCGATAGTTGCTACACATCTATTGATAGTTACTATAGCTTCTGGAGAGGAGATTCACAGTATGTATACTATCTCTTCTATTGTTTTTAACCTTGGGGATACAGGTAGAGTGGCTGAGTTGTATGTGATAGAGATTGTAGACTTTGATGTTATTTTGGGTATGGATTGGCTTGACAAGTATTTTGCTTTGTTAGATTGTCATCATAAGAAGTTGATATTTTGAGACCCTGGTGAGGAGGTGTTTGTTTATCGTTGCTCTAGGTATCGATTAGGCCGTGTTATGGTTTCTTCACTCAAGGCCGAGAAGTTGTTGAGAATGGGTTTTCATGGATATTTTCTAGTGTGGTGGTGGTTCTGTCAGATGATGCTAGTGAGAGATCTGTTGCTAATATTGATGTTATTCGAGAGTTGCTTGATGTTTTTTCAGATGATCTGCCCGGTTTGCCTCCTTCACGGAGATCGATTTTGTCGTCGACCTTATGCAAGGGATATCTCCTAATTCTAAGGCTCCGTATCGTATGGCCCTAGTGGAGTTGGCCGAACTAAAGAAGTAATTGCAAGAGTTACTTGATAAGGGTTTCATTCAACCTAGTGTGCCACCTTGAGGAACCCTAGTGCTCTTTGTGCGCAAGAAGGATGGTTCGATGAGGTTATGTATCGATTACTTCCATCTTAATCAGGTGACTATCAAGAACATGTATCATTTACTCAGGATTGATGATTTGTTTGATCAGCTGCAATCAGCCAAGATTTTTTTCAAGAATGACCTTCGGTCAGGGTATCATCAATTGAGGATTAAAGATGAGTACATACCTAAGGCTAATTTTCGGACCAAGTATGGGCATTATGAGTTTGTGGTTATTCCTTTTGGACTGACAAATTCTCCAGCTGCTTTTATGGATCTAATGAATAGGGTGTTTCAGCCGTATCTAGACCAATAGGGTATTCATTGATTATGTGTTGATTTACTCTCTGAGTATTGAGGCACACGGGGAGTATTTGTGGATTGTTTTGGAGTTGTTGAGGGAGAATCAGTTGTATGCTAAATTTAGCAAGTGCGAGTTCTGGCCAGTAAGTTTGTTTTCTTGATCATGTAATTTCCAAGGATGGTGTATCTATAGACCTGACAAAGGTTGAGGACATGCTTTCTTAGGAGATGCCTAAGAATGCTTTATTAGGTGTTTTCTGGGTTTAGCAAGTTATTATAGGCACTTCAATGAGAGTTTTTTATCTACTGCAACGCTAATGACCAAGCTTACCAAGAAGGGTGTCAACTTCATATGGTTCGAGAAATGTGAGCAGAGTTTCCAAGAGTTGAGGACAAGACTTACCATTGCCCCGGTTTTGACTTTAGCTAGTGTATCATATGATTTTGTTGTTTATAGAGATGCTTTTTGAAAAGGTTTGGGTTGTATGTTGATGCAGAATGGGAAGGTTGTGGCATATGCTTCATGCCAGTTAAAGGATTATGAGAAGAATTATCCAACATATGATTTGGAATTGGCTGTTGTTGTTCATGCATTGAGAATTTAGAGGCACTATCTTTATGGAGTGCAATTTGAGATCTTTACTGATCATTAGAGTCTGAAATATATTTTCTCTCAGAAGGAGCTTAATTTGAGGAAGAGAAGATGAGTTGAATTTATTACAAGTTTGCACTGAATTATCATCCTAGGAAGTCCAATGTGGTTGCTGATGTTTTGAACAAGAAGCTTATATCTTTGTCTTCGCACAGAGATTGGGAGATGCTTGATGATGCTGTTTATTGTAAATCAAAAGTCTAAAGTAAACTATTTCCTAGCTCAGTTAGTTGCATGACCTACGATTGTGAAAAAAGTTATGGAAGCTTAAAAGCAAGACCCTAGGATGTAAGAGTTGATTGTCAAGGATGTTATTCTTCAAAGTGGTGATGGAGTTATTAGATTTCGAGGTAGATTGTGTGTCCACAAGATGATGAGTTGCGAAGAGAGTTGTTAAATGAAACTCACAAGTTTTAATTTTTTATTCCCCCAAGGAGTACCAAGATGTACGGGGACATGAAAAGAAATTTTTGCTGGTCTAACATGAAGAAAAATATTGCAAAATTTGTTTCCAAGTGTCTTACTTATCAACAGGTAAAGATTGAGCATCAACGATAGGAGGAGTGAATGAGGTTTTGTATAGTAGACCATGTTGATCACCTTTCTGTTGGGAAGAAGTTAGGGAAAGAAGGTTGATTGGTCCACAACATTAATTTCATTAGGAAGCGGCTTTTGATAGCTCATAGTCGACAAACATATGTGAACGAAATTGGTGTTTGAAGTGGAAGATCATATTTTCTTGAAGATTTCACCAACCAAGGGCGTCATAAGATTTGGTAGAAAAGGTAAGTTAAGTCCAACGTATACTGGTACATTTGAGATTTTGGAACATACTGGACAGGTTGCTCACAAGCTTGCTTTTCCACCGGATCTGTTTGGTGTTCATCCGTTATATTGAGAAAGTATGTTGCTGATTCATCTCATGTACTGAGCCATTGGAAGTTCAACTGGATTTTTCATATGAAGAGAAGCCTATTCGTATTCTAGATCGTAAGGAGCAAGTACTGAGGACTAAGACGATTCCTATGGTCAAGGTTCTTTGGAGGTATTACTTTATAAAAGAGGCGACGTAGGAGGCGGAGGCAGATATGACGAAGAGATATCCGAAGCTATTTGGTAACTGATTTGTTGTCACCAAAAAATGAGCAAAGAGAAAAATCCAAACAATTTTTTTTTTTAAGTAAAGAGAAGGTTAATGGATAGCAGTCATACCTATCTTTCAAGCCAAATGAATAAAAAATGGGGCCACTCTAGGGCCCAAATGATGAAGAAATCTAATGTACAACCGCGCCCATTATCTCAAGCAAAGGAGGTCCAAACAATTGTGCAAAGATTGTCCAAGAAGGCCCAAATGAAGAAGATTTAAGGGGCAGCAGCTAAGCCCAATTTTTCAAGCCAAACGAATAAAAAAAAAGGGTCCACTCTAGGGCCCAAATGATGAAGAAATCCAATGGTACAACCGAGCCCATTATCTCAAGCAAAGGAAGGTCCAAGCAATTTTTCAAAGAAAGCCCAAGTGAAGAAAAGTTAATGGACAACAGTCATGCCCATTCTTGCAAGCCCAAAGAAGTCAAAAAGGGGTTACTTTCAGCCCAAATGATGAAGAAGTCCAAGGAGGCAGGCCCGGGCCCATTATCTCAAACAAAAGAAGCCCAATAGGGCCAATTTGGGACAAAAAAGTGAAGGCCAAAGTCCAATTTCGTGGCAGACTTTAAAAGGGCCCAAATGGTCCCCCCATGGCCTATTCTTCCCCCTTTGGCCCATGGTAAAATCTTCCCAAAGGAGGATATGAAGAAAAGCAAGTGGTCCCCCCCTCAAGATTCTTCTAGAAAAGGGTAGGTGAAAAGCAAAAGGAGAAACCAATCATGATCCTCCAAGTGCTGTGGCCTCATTGGAGGGCTCTTAAGAGGGGTTTCTTATCCCTAATCCAAGGCTAATGGATGCCTAATCTACCCCCCAAAAGTAATCCAACTTTATCTATAAAAAAACTCCCATCTTCTACAAGAAAAAGTTGGAGACAAAAATCCCAAAAAAGAGAAAAGAGAAGAAGAAAAGTAAGAGAGCTTGGAGGAGCACGTCTCCCTCCTCCTTCCCCTCCATCTCCTGCATCCCAAGAGAGAAAAAAGAGTTAGAGAAGAAGAGAAAAAGAAAGGAAGAGTGCTAGAGAAGAAGAGAGCAAGATTGTGGGCTTTAAGAGCCATTCTCCATTCTCATCCCCTCTCCAAGGTAGAGTGGGGGTGAAGAAGAGGTCTATTTCTGTCTCCTTGCTTTCTTATAATGTTGTTCTTTCAGTTTGATATTCATAGAAACTTCTATATCCCCCTTGATGTTCATCCATGGTGATTGAAAGAAATGAAATGCAATATTCAGATTTTCTGAGTCTGTTTTGTGAATCTGCTGGTTATCTTGCTTCGATGTCATTTTTTCCTTCATAAGGCATGTTTTTTTCGTGTGGGGATGGTAGAGGGGACTTTCTAGTTTATAGAAATGGTCTCCTCAAGCCTTAGAACCCCCTGAATTTGGAGATATGACCCAAAATGTGCTATACTGTCCAGATTTCCTGTAAACTGATTTTTCATTTATTTGTCTTCGATTTTGGGGTTTTTCAAGGTGGCTTGGCCTTCCATGACCCTTAGGAGCACATCCCCTTCATGGATGATGTTCCCCCAAGGCCAAACATCAAGAGAAATCCCCTAAGTTTCATATATATTAAAGTTTGAATTTCTATTTTCATGTTGGAACCGAATGGGATTTGTTTGGATTTTTTCCTTTAATGGCTAAGGGTTTAGGCCCTAGAGGTTCTCAAGGAGGTTCCCTCACTAGTTGAGGATGAGCTTCTTTGGGTATAAACCCTCTAACATGGAGCTAAGAAGGAGAGATCCATGGAAAAGATAAAAAGTATACCTAAGTTTCTCATATGTTCATATTCAAGTTTTCATGATATTTTCCTAAAGAAATGCATCTAAAATATATTTTAAACAAATATTTTGGGTCTGGTAGCTTTTATACTTTATTTTCTATCATTTGGGTTAGATTTAAACCAATTTTTTACCAAAAATTCAGATTTTAGCTTGAGTCTGCGGTGTGCAGCGCTACAATGTTGAGTCTGCACCTACTGTTCATGAGTTTGCGCCTCCCTGCGCAGACTCAGCGCTAGTTGCAGGTTTTTGATTCTGCGCCTCTTTCAACTTGGTTTTTGGGCTTGAGGTGATTCTTTGATCCTCCCCCAAGTTGTCCAAAGGTTCCTTGGACCTAGGGCTGTCCTTTTGAGGCCCAATGAAGGTCCTAAATGGTTTGGACTTTGGGTTGTTAAGCCCTTATTGTTTCAACTGAAATTTTGCCATATGTTTTAAGATCTTAAATGTTTTTCGATGTTTTCCAAGGATGTCCCAATCCAAGGGTGCCAACAATCCAATGTTGGGTAACCCATCAAGGGCCCTCACACAAAAAACATCATTCTTGTGTTCCCATTTCTATGGGTTCATTTAGATGATATGTCCCGAAGTCCCAATGGGTTGGTGGAGTTCCTCGCTCCCCGAATGTAGAAATGGAATGGGTGATTCCCTGTGGATAACCCTTTCATTTTGAAGGCATTAAGGGCACCCTTTGGGTGAGTGGTTGGATGCTCGACACTCCCCCCTTTATAGCCACGTCCATGGTTCATGGCTACATGTGATCCTCTAGGGAAATTGGTGGAGTTCCTTGCTCTCCAAATGTAGAGATGCTTTGGATTACCCCTTGTGGGTTTTTCTTACATTTTGAAGGCATTAAGGGCACCATTTGGGTGAGTGGTTGGATGCTCGGCACGCCCTCCTTTACAGCCATCCCTATGGTCCATTAGCCATTACATATCCCTTTAAGGAAGTTGGTCTTTCGGGTCCCTTCATGCCATGATCCTTCATGAAGATCTTAAACCTTTTCATTGGGTTTTCTTAATGAAAGGTTGAAATTCAACTTGGAATCAGTATATTAAGCACTTTCAATGCTTTATAAAGTGATCCAAGAAGAATGAGATAAACATGAAGAAATCATGTCATTTGAAGAAATCCACACAAGAACCACTCTTGAAAAAGGCTTTATGTAGCCATACTCAACTTCTGAGATTTTTCAGTGTTATCCTCCCCAAATTTGTAGTGATTCTTAGATCATTTCAAGTTGAAAGAGGTATAAACCTGAAATTATGCTGAGATTTTGAGTCTGCGCACCTATAACTATGGAAATTCGATTGGGAATGGGGTAAAATATATTTTTCTCGACTCCGGGTTTCATATTCAAACTTTAATGGTTGAAACTAACCCCTTGATGGATTTAATTGCAGCTTGAACTGTGCAGGAAACTCAAAAAACTAATTTTCAAACTTGAGTCTGCGCCACTGTTCTGAGTCTGCGCACCCTTGCGCAAACTCAACTCAAGACTGTCAAAGATTCTTTGCATGGACTGATAACCTCATTTATGGTTCAAATAACTCAAATAATTAAAGTTAATTCATTCAAAAAAAGGTTTAAGATAGCCATCTTCTATTTTAAATAAACACAAAATTCCAAACTTAAGTTGAGTCTGTACACCTTTCATAAGCTCATTTCAAATGAAAAAATCAACTAAACAATAAATGAAATTGCTCAAATCACTTGCAATCATATATCAAATACTTCATTTCATTTTAAATAAACATACATTTGCACAAAGGATCCAAATTCCTTCGAAATAAACAAAAATTACAAGTTCAGCTGAGTATGCGCATCCCTTGCACAGACTCAAACCCATTTTTCTTGACTCCTTGATCTTTGAAGCTCCCCAACATTTTGAAAATCTTTAAATTCCCCTCAACCTCAGGAGATTCCATCTTTTTAAGAATCTTGCTCAAAATCCTCTTTAAACTTGAGTCTGCGCATCAATCTCAAGGCCAAAACCTCATCTCTTGGCCCCCAAATCATGCCTGCAGCTCCAAATCTGTAAATCATCACCAAATAAAACATAAAATCAAGTTATCCCACCAAAAATCCGATAAAAATAACTCACAAACAAAAAATCCACAGTTCAGACTTGAGTCTGCGCATCCTGGCGCAAACTCAACCCTGAAATTCACAAAAAATAAAAAATCAACCTCCCGACCACTAAAAGATGATCTAAAACCCTCTAAAAATCAAGTTTATTCTTATCTATCAGAATATCAAATAAAAACACCAAGTTGTTCTTGAAAAAATGCAAAAAACAACTCAAAACACATTGGTGACAAATGAGTACCCTACGCAGACTCAACCCTGAAATCCCAAATTTGGCCTTTTTAACCTTAATTTCCCTCCAAATTAAGCCCAAACATTTACATAAAAACTTTATACTTTATATAATTCAAAAACCTAAATAAAAGCTTAAAACTCCTTTTAAAAAAAATATAAAAAATGTTTAAACACTTTGATAAACAATGAGTCTGCGCTCTATAGCGCAAACTCAACCCTAAATTCCTAAAATCTGACATTTTGGCCATTAATTTCCCATCAAATCAAATCAAAATATTAAGAATAAACCCTATATTTTCCACAAATCAAAACCCAAACAAAAATGATAACTTTTCTCCCTGAAATTACCTAAAAAACTGAAAAAATAGACTTGTGACAAATGAGTCTGCGCTACCCTGCGCAAACTCAACCTCCAATTGTTAAAATACAAAATTTTCAACCTTAATTCCTTTAAAATTAAATCAAAATCTCCAAGATAAAACTCTAAACTTCTTATAAATAAAAAAATCATATAAAACTCAAGTTTGCCCTTTTGCAAAACATAAAAAATACCTAAAAGAAATCTTATTAATTTTGCACATCTTGCTCATCCTTCAAAACTTCTAAATTCAAAACATAAAAAATATAAATCTTTGAAGTATTTTTTACTCAAACCAAATATGAAAACAGAAAAAACACTTTTCCATACCTTACAAATCAAATCTAAAACCTCTTTACTCCAAATCTAAAAAAAAAACACAGTAAGAAATGTTTATTAGACTTCAATCAAAATATCATAAAAAAGATTTTCATTTCTCTCACAAATCAAAAACTCAAAATAAATACAAGCATTCTCATTGGTAATAAATGAGTCTGCGCATCCTTGCGCAGACTCAACTTCATGTTCACTTCCGAACATAAAAATTCAACAAATCTTTGATGCATCCACATAAATCAATCCAAAAAGACTAAAAAATGTCTCTCATCATTATCCATCAATAAAAATCAATAAATCAAGTCTTGCGCAGACTCAACTTTAAACTAAAAAATGAGTCTTCTTCTCAAATAAAAACTGAAATTCATTTATTTTTCAAATGCAACCTTATATATCTTACTTATATCATTTTAAAGGGCGTTATTTTATTCTTCCGATGATTAATCAAGGGTTTTCCTCTTAGGAGGATGTAATTAACGCTATTCCATTTATGGGTAGCGGGATCGGGTCGAAGAACTACGCATTCATCTGATCGAGTCAGGTAGAGAGCATAAATAACAAATCTAAATCAAAAATCAAAAAATCAAGATCAAGTGCATTTTTTCCCTAAAAAATGTACGACAATCTCTTTTGGCACGTCCGGTGGGACCTGTCCTCCCTTCATCTTCTCGTCGGAAGAATAAGGATAACACCCATTCTTTGAAGTTATTGATTATCTCTTTGTTGTATTACAGGAGACTCAATGGAATCGAAAGTTCTCTTCGGCCCTCTGGTGGTCGAAAACCATGCTCGCTATCGCTACCTGGTGGTACCTGTGGCATTCGGGAGCTTCCCTCCCGTTATTGGTTTTCCAAATTTTCTCAGGGTGGTCTTCATGCAACTTGAGATTATATTTGATAAACCCCAAGCGCAAGTAGTCAACTGCTGCACTATTCACAGTCATGCTGCATCATCTTCAAGACAATATCGGGGAAATATCCGAAAGGTCAAAATCCCCAACTCAAATCAAAGGCAGTCTCTGCACAATGGTCTAGGACCAAAAAATCAATTCTTGTTGGAAGCCTGCAGATCTTTCTGGACGGCAACAAAGTTGATATTTCCAAAGACCGACTGGTTCCAAATATTCCAGTTCAAAACTCATTCTAGGTCTTTGAAGATATGGACAGAGAAAGAATGAAAAATGAAAGAAAAGAAAAAGGAAAAGCTAAGATTCAGGTGTCGGAAAAACAAGAAAGAAACCCCAAACCAGCTTATTGTTATGGGACGAAATATTGTCAAGAGCCAACAGCAAAACAAATCTGGGTGCCCAAACATCAAGCAGATCAATATGCACAAGAAAAATCAAAGTCAATCTTTCAGTCACAAAGGCGGCAAATATAGAAACCAATTCAAAGACAGCTGCCTCATGCTGAGTTGCCAAAAAGAAAGAAGTCAAGAGAAAGATATGAAAATGAAAAGTCAAAAAAGCCTTCAAAAATATCTGTATTCCAAAGGTTGCAGCCGAAACCTCCTTCCGCAAGGAGATCAACATAATTCACCGAAGGAAGCCTGATGATTTATTCATGTCATACTATCAACAAGTATGGGGTACTCCCTGAAGATCCAGAAGAAATAAGAGATTTACCCTCAAGGCTGGGTCTAGTTATCCGAAGAATACAAGTGACAGCCCTAGTTGCTCAAAATTTTCCTACCCTATTGGAAAACATTGATGAAGAAGCAGAGCTATCTGCAAATGTCATTGAAGCATCAGGAGAAGCTCTTTCTGCACCAGCCGAGCAGCAGATTCCACAGCAAATCAATTAGCAAAAAGAAGCAGAACCAAGCATAACTCAGTTGTTATTGCAAGAAATTGAGTTGTTGAAAAAGCAATTGAAAGAAAAAGATGCCCAAATACAGGGGGCAAGCTGGGCTGGTAAAGAAGGAGGTGCTTCAACTTCATATTATCCTCGGGTGGCTAAACCTCCAGTTCCACCTCCTCCGTCTCCAAATCTTCTAAATATATCCATGTAGTCATCTAGGACTATGCCTATGAGTGAAACACCTGTATATATTCAAGTATCCAATAGTCAAGTTGCTCCTACAATAGTATTGCAAGATAATTTGATCTCAAATTTGCCATTTCAAGCCTCCCAAGTTCAAGGAGTTAATTTCTTCCCAAATCCAGCAGATCTTATTGTGGCTCAAAGGCTAATGCTAGAACAGCTCATTGATATGAAGCTGGCAGAAAGAGTGGAAGGTACCTCCACAGTATATGATGTGTACAAAGTACTATATCCGGTGCATCATGCCATGAAAAGGCTTCCGCTGGGAATGACCAAAGTGCCCAAGTTTGAAAAATTCAATGGCCAAGGAAATCCAAAAGAACACTTGGCATATTATAATGGGGCAATGGGAGACCTAGCCACTAATGAATCTTATATGCTGAAATTTTTCGGGTCTTCATTAACTGGACTCACGTTTGAATGGTATTCTTTTCTTCGGCCTGATTCTGTTGCAGGGTGGGCCGACCTTCAGAAGCAATTTCAAGACAGATTTTATCTGGTAGAGAGAGAAATCACTCTGGCAGAGCTATATACTGTGAAACAGGAAAACAATGAAAATGTTTCCAAATTCATTGCTAGGTGGAGGAATCTTAGCATGAAGTGGAAAAGACCACCATGTCAAGAAGATGCAGTGGTGATATGCAAAAGTAATCTGAAAAATGAAGTCCTTGAAAGGCTGGTAGCCATTGAAATTAAAACTTTTGACAAATTGAATACTGTGGTATCAGAAGTTGAAAGTTTTCTGAGCCGATCCAAAAGTGAACCAAGCAACAACAAAGGAAAATTTGATAGAAGAAATGCTCCACGTGAGTCAAATACAGTAGATTTATCTACGGAACAACAAAAGAAAGGTCCAGTCACGCAGACCGAAACTAGCAACAATAGAGAGAAAGAAGGCCGAGCCTTATCTTCTCTCAAAGACAGAATGAACAGGCCATACAGCTTCCCAAAAGACAAAACTCGTGTTCTATTTGAATGGGCACGAAAATACAATCAGATTCTGTTACCACAGTCAAAAAGGCAAGAAAATGCCAAAAGATGTAATGATCCAAATTATTGTCCATATCACTGATAAAGTGTTAAATTGATCATTTAAGAGCAATCATATACATCATACCCACGTTTTTAACTGTAAAATAGGATGAAATGATAGATAATTGTGTACCAAGTCCAACGGTACCAATTTCGTCAAATTCTGACTTAAAAACATTGTCATTTCATATGATTAATGGAGTATAGCGCATTTGCGGTTTTTCGACAAAACCGAGATGAAATAAATAAATATAATGATTTTTTAATGATAATGTGCTAATTTATATTTATTCTATGTGAACAGGACATGTCGATGATGCAGTGCAGTTGGTGGAGTTTCCGAAAATTTGGGGGGGGTCTAGGGTTCGAATCTCAATAAATTCGACTAAAACAGGGGTAAAAATGTCATTTGATGTCCTAATATTACCCAAATTCTTGCCCAAAGAACCCAAGAAAGACTAGTCACCTTCCCTTCCCCCACTTTCTTTTTTAAGAAACCTTCCTTTCCATTCTCTCTGTTTCCTTCTCTCCTCTCTATTTCCTTTTCTCTGTCTCTCCCTCTTTCCCTCCGCACGCCTTCCTCTCTCTTTCCCACGACTCTCTCTTCCTCTCTATATATATTCCTCCTCCTTCTCCAGTTTGGGGGCCGACCTATTCCCTCTCTCTCTCTCCGATTTCCCAACTTCTTCCCGCAACACCTCTCTTCGTTTCCAGCATCCCTCTCTCTCTCGGTCTATCCTTCTCTCCTCCTCCGTATCTCTCTTCCTCTCCTTCTCTCTCGCTCTGTCTTTCTTTTCCTCTCTTCCACGCCTCCCTCGGTTTCTCTCTGCAAGCCTGCAAGCATCCCACGGGCATCCACGCAGCAGCCAGCAGCTCCACGCGCTTTCAGCGCATGCAAGCCTGCCTCCACTGACCAGGCACGTCCGGTGAAGCCCCTCCAGCGGCAACGTGCATGCATGCACGTTCTCCCTCCCGGCGTACCAGAAACCGCCCCTCCAACAGCAGCTTCACGGCGCTTGAAGCCGGCCCCCACGCGCATGCCGGCAAGCCTCCACGTGCAACCATGCATGCTTGAAGCCCCCACGCGCATGCCGGAAAGCCTCCACGCTGCACCTGAAGCTGCCAGCCGTTCCACCAAACAGCAGCCAGCACCGTCCACGCGCTGCGGGGAAGCCCATGCAGCAGCTCCATTAGCGCACCAGCAATCCCCACGCGTTTCACCAACGCCCAGCCAGCAAACAGTAGCTCCACGCCCACCAAGCACGCCAGTAACAGATCCACACGCCCCAGCACATGCATGCCTCCACGTCAAGCTCCTGCAAGCCACCACACTCCAGCTGCCCATGCCGCTCTAGTACACTGTTCGGTTGCAGAGCTTTCTCACCTTTTCTATTCATGTTCTATTTTTAGTGTAATTTTTCTTCTTAATAAATGAATTTGAGTTGTTAATTTTCACCGATATTCAACTTGTTTAGTAAATGCTTGATTCCCACTGTATGAGTTTTGAGTTAGTTCAAATTGAGTATAATATTGGTACTTAGTCATTTAATCGTATTTCTATATTGCCGAATTCTACTAATTAATTAGTAATATTTTAGGATTATTCTTAAGTATTTTAAATGAAGTTTCATATTAGTTTCTTGTATTGATTTAATTAGTTTCTCTTTATTTATTTCTTTAAAAAAAAAAAATCTCAAATCTCAAAGTTACCGTAGTTTTAATTCTAAAGTAGGTCATTGTCAACTAATTCATGAATTTATTTGTTAAAAAAGAAAAAAAAAGAAAATTCAAGATTTTCAAAGTTAAAAAAATTTAACTCCATGTGGATCGACTCGGACTCACCATTATTAATTTTCAAAATCTAATTTACATGAGCCGAATAAATTTAGATTGAACGTTCTTATGAGTGGTTAACGACACACAATTTGAAACGATCAATTTTTGGCGCCGTTGTCAGGGAGTTAGATTTTTAATTTTGATTATCTTAGATTTAGTGTAATTAATCTTTAGCTAACCTTATTTTTTTATTTTTACAGGTATATTGAAAAAAAAAAAGAAGAGGAAAGCGAAATCATGGTAAGTGTGTTCCAACTTTCTATGTTTCAATTTCCTTACTTTAGTTAGTTTCCATTTTTGTAGTTTCTAGTTTAGATAGGTTTCCATTAACTAAAAAAAAGAAACAAAAGAAGAATATCCAAATTTATAAATATGCATTTCCAAGATTAGAAACCTTCCATGCTAGGCATTCATTATTTTAGGAAAGCATGAGGTAGTTTCCTTTCATAGTTATTTCCATAAATTGTTGAAGATTGCGGGGGAAAGGTACGTGTTTCAATTTTGGCAAGTCATTTATGATTGCATCAACACACACTGCATTGATTTGCTTATTGTCTTGTATTGCATTCAAAAAGACTTTAAGGGCAACAACTTTAACCACATAAGGTAGGGATTTGATCACCCTTCCTTAGCCCACAAATCACCTTCCTTGCATTGGCATTTCCTAATCCAATTAAAAGCAAGTCGAAAGAGAATCTAGGGTTTACACCGTGAGTGGTTTAAATTTTGGGTTCTCTCCATTTTTGGCAACGGTGTCTAGACTAGAGGTTAAAAAGGCAAACGCCTAAGCGGGAAAGTGGTTCTCTAATTAGGTCCCTACGAAAGTAGGGGGAGCCTCCCACTACCCCACCTCTTACCTGGCCGTTGATTGATTGTGGTTGTGACTTGAGGTGGACTCCATTCACCTTGTAAGAAAATTCACATAGAGAGTCTAGGTTAACATTAGATCATTAGGATAATTTGTTTGTCAAAATTGTTTGCATTTAAAAAAAAAACAAGAAATAGAAAACAAAATTCAAATCCATCCTCTCTCTATCAATCTTAGTGTATGCAAGGTAGGAGATCTCAAAACCCTAACCTTCTAGGACCATTTGCTGAAATAGAAAGAATCCTACATCAAAGAAATCTACCACAAGATCAAATGGCTGATAATCAGGACCCACCAAAGCAAATGAAGGATTATTTCATTCCAAATCAATATCAACCTTCATCATGTATTCATCTCCCTCAGAATCCAGCCAATCAATATGAAATTAAACCTAGCACCATTCAGATGCTCCCATCCTTTTATGGGAATACTAATGAAGATCCTTATAAGCATCTGGATGAATTTCTAGAAATTTGTTCTATGGTGAAGATCCATAATTTCACCGATGATGACCTTAAGTTGACCTTATTTCCCTTTTCATTAAAGGATAAGGCTAAATATTGGTTGGGGACTATAGGAAGGCCCATTAGGACATGGGAAGAAATGCAGAAAGAATTTCTCAAGAAGTTCTATCCCATAGGGCGGACCAATACCATGAGAAGGGCCATCACGAGTTTTACCTAGACCCCCGGGGAATTGATCCATGAATCCTAGGAAAGACTGAAAGAATTGCTTAGGAAATGCCCTCATCATGGACTTTTAAAATGGCAAATTGTCCAAGCATTCTATGAAGGATTGTCTGAACAGTTCAGATAGATGGTGGATGCCTTATGTGGAGGGGCATTTATGATGAAAAATGAAGATGAGGCCTATGATCTGTTTGAGATGTTAAGTGAAAATTCCATCAATCATGCCTCATTATCATCTTATGAGAGGTCTATTGGGCCATTTAATCGGACTGGAATGTATGGACTTAAGGCCCGTGGAGAGCCCGAATCCAAAATGGACATAAATCTGATTAATCAGAAATTGGATAAGATAGACATCTTGTTCCAGAAATTAGACCAACTATTGGCCTTAAACAAGCAAGAGCCTACTTACCCAACACAATCTATTCCATATTGTAACGACCCGCCACCCTATAATCGGGGATCCGATTACTAAATGGGTACCGAATCATTAACTTGTAACCAAACCAGGATCCGAGTAAGTCTGGGAAATAAATAATCAACTAAGCTAAACATTCACATCGCATTGAATTGAAAGGAAAGTGCAGAAATTAAAAGTTATTACAATGCGACTCGACACAGCAAATGATTACATACTCCAACAGAAAAGAAATGATTATACATACAGGCCAGAAATAAAGATAACAACTACATCGGGGCATACCCCGGAACAACAGTCGACGACGCTCAGCACTCAGCCGCACAACCCTCGCTAGGTCTGCCTGGAGTCCTCACCTGAAAGCCGCAGGGGTGAGTCTCAACGAAAAGACTCAGTAGGGATCCTTCGATCCCCACAGCCCACACACACACACCCACAAAAGGAAAGTACAGCAGGGATAAAATAACCATGAAGAGACAATAATTTCCATGCCTATATCTCAATAAGAATCACATGCATTCAAAGAATAACTCACATGCATATTTCTCAAATCATTCTATCAAGGAGCCTACAACTCATGTCTCGGTAGAACACGTCAACCACGTCACCGAAAGTGGGAAACACCGACCCGCTGAGACCAAACAGTAACCCCTCGGATGGCCCGCAGGCTACCTCGGCGGCTACTCCTTCCCCCAGCACACACAGACCCGCTGAGACCAAACAGTAACCCCTCGGAGAGCACGCTGGCTACTCCGGCCCAACTGGCTCAGGTGGTTACTCCTTCCCCCAGCACGAGGTGACACTCCAGAAGGTACCACTCCGACACCGGTACAAGCTAGCTAACCCCGGGGTTCACCAGGTGACCCTCTCTACTAGGCGTCACCCCGCCACTGCTCCCGTCAGCGCTGTGTCTCTCCGCACCGACACAGGGTGTAGAACGCTACAACAGCTGTCACTCTAGGTCCACCGAAACAGAAACACGGCACGGTGCGATCCGGTCACGGAAGAAGTCCACGGTCGCACGACACCCCACGCAGTGTCATCCGGTCACGAAGAGTTCAGCACATCGAATAAGCTAACAGTATGCATTAACCGACTATCTAGCAGTGTAAACATATTTTACTGGCATGAATTAGTGTTGTTCTGTCTTGAATCGCGTCGCCCGAGGCCGACGCCATTCAAGCACCCTAAACTGGTTCAGAAAATACCGGCCTCAGAATCTGGCCTAAAAGGCGTCGACCCCAGTGGTCGCCTTTTAAAAGGCGTCAACATCCTCGGACGCCGTTCACGCTGAAAAACCAGGAATTCGAGAAAACAACAATGGAAGGATTACTGCTCTAAAAGGCGTCATGGTGTCTCGACGCTATTCAAAACGCGTCGCCCACCCATGACGTCTTTTAGTCCCATAATCCTCAAACTGAGTCCCGTTATCGGGGTGATTTTCTGCCTAAATGGCGTCATGGTGGCTCGACGTCCTTCTGAAAGGCGTCGACCACCCATGACGTCATTTAGCGCCAGAACCCCTAGCCTGATAAAACTCGAACAGGGGAGGTTTCTGCCCTAAAACGCGTCGTACTTCCCCGACGTCCTTCTAAAAGGCGTCGATCAGGCACGACGCCGTTTAGAGCCAGAAACCTGGTTCCCTGGTTCGATCCGAGGGATCCTCCCATAGCCCCAACTACCCCGAAAAAGCCTCAAAAACAGAGGGGGAAAGAGGGCAACCAAAGTATCCATAATTCACATCACAGAAACTCCCATTCCCATCAAGGAAAAACCCCCTAACATGCTCATTCTACCCCAAAACCATCGGTCCATAGCATGCTTTAAAACGGAGAAAAACATGATTTAGAACACAACACTGAGAGAACCGTCACCCTACCGGTTCTTGAACTCCTCCAAGCTCCGTGCCTCCGACCCGCCGCACCGTAGACCGCCGCCGGTACCCTCGAGGACGCCGCCACTCCACCGGGACGTCGGCCGCCGTCCGGAGAATGGAACGCCGCGAAGGAAGTGGTGGTGGTAGAGGTGAGAGGTAGGGAAGTGTTGGAGTGGAGGGAAGGACGAAAGGTCGATGTTTGGGTCGCCGGAACGAAGGAGAGAAAGAGAGAAGGAGGAGCAAAATGAGAGAAAGAAGGAGGGCTCTCGGGGTTAACCAGAGACTGGCTGAAACGCGTCGAGATGTACGGACGCCTATCCGTCGATGTGACGGCTGCTCTGACAACCCTCTGCGCAACGCTCTGACAGAGGTCTGAAACGCGTCTTCCATGAAAGACGCCGTTCAGTCGACAAGACTGGCGCCGTACTCTGACAACCCAGAGTCGCAGTCTGAAAGGCGTCGTGCCTCGCAGACGCCGTTCAGACGACATGTCAGGGCCGTACTCACGCGACCCAAAGCCAGCCCACGTGGCACAGGATAAAACGCGTCAGCATAGCTGGACGCCGTTTAAACCGCGTCTCGCGGGCTCGACGTGAATCCGACCAGAGTCTCAGCCCCACTGGAGCCTGAACTATAGGGTCCAACCCCGAAAACCGGACCCGAAAGCCTCAGTCCTTACATTCTCCCCCCCTTAAAAGAATTTCGCCCCCGAAATTGCCTGTTAGAATTAATCAAGACAAAGCATGGATATACAAGTTCACAGGATAACTTACGAGAAAAGGTAGGGAAACTGTTCCCGCATCTCGTCCTCACGCTCCCAGGTTGCCTCGCCCCCGGAGCGGTACTGCCAAATCACCTTGACCAAAGGTACGATCTTGTTCCGAAGGACTTGCTCCCTGCGATCCTCAATACGAACTGGAAACTCTGGAAAAGACAAGTTCTCAGCAATCTCCAACTCTGAAAAATCCAAGACGTGGGATGGATCCTGAACATATTTCCTCAGCAAGGAAGCATGGAACACATCGTGTACCCCTGCAAGACTGGGTGGCAAGGCCAGCTGATACGCGGTTTCCCCAATCCGAGCAAGAATGGGGAAAGGTCCAATATATCGCGGACTCAGCTTGCCTCGCTTCCCGAATCTCATCACACCCTTGGCGGGCGAGATTCGGAGGAACACGTGGTCTCCCACCTCAAACTCAAGCGGTCTCCTCCGGATATCAGCATAACTCTTCTGCCTGCTCTGAGCTGCTGCCAACCTCTGACGTACCGTCCTGACAACCTCAGTACACTGCTGAACTAACTCAGGTCCTGCAATCTGTCTCTCACCAATCTCAGACCAACACAGAGGAGATCGACACGGTCGCCCATACAAAGCCTCATAAGGCGCCATGCCGATACTGGAATGATAACTGTTGTTATAGGCAAACTCCACCGTAGACAAATGTTGCTCCCAAGAACCTCCCCAGTCTAAACAACACGCCCTGAGCATGTCCTCCAAAGTCTGAATGGTCCTCTCCGACTGTCCATCAGTCTCGGGATGGTATGCCGAACTGAAAGCCAACTGAGTACCCAAGGCATTCTGAAAACTCTTCCAGAACCTAGAAGTGAACCTCGGATCTCGATCTGATACGATGGACAAGGGTACCCCGTGCAGAGAGATGATCCGATCTACAAACAACTTGGCCAACTTACCGACCGACCAGTTCTTCCTAATAGCTAGGAAGTGTGCCGACTTGGTCAGCCGGTCAACAATGACCCAGATAGCGTCTCTCCTGCTAGGGGATGTAGGTAGACCCATCACAAAGTCCATAGTCACGTGTTCCCACTTCCATTCCGGAATCGGCAAGGGTTGCAGCAACCCTCCAGGTCTCTGATGCTCGGCTTTAACCTGCTGACAAGTCATGCACCTAGCCACATACTCAGCCACATCAGTCTTCATACCAGGCCACCAGAAGTGCCTCCTCAAACACTGATACATTTTGGTTGTTCCGGGATGCACTGCATATCTGGAACGGTGCGCCTCCTCAAGGACACTCCTACGTATGTCCTCTTCGGCCGGGACATAAAGCCTGCCTCTGAATCGAACTGTGTCGTCATCCCACAATTCCACCTCTGGTCTCTGGAGAATCTGCGGTAATTCTGCGTCTGCTCTCTGAGCCTCAATCACAGCATGGTACACAGCTGGCCTTACCGTCAAGCTGGCCAACACGGGTCTATCATCCTCACGTGGCACCCGGAAAGAAGATTCCACAATCTGCTCAAATAATTTCCATTCTCGAATCATAAGGTATGACATGACCGTCTTTCGACTCAAGGCGTCTGCCACAACATTCGCCTTGCCCGGATGATAAGAAAAGTCAAAGTCATAGTCCTTAATGAATTCCATCCACCTTCGCTGCCTCAAGTTCAAGTCTCTCTGAGTGAACACATACTTCAGGCTCTTGTGATCAGTAAAGACCTGAAATTTCTCACCATACAAGTAATGTCTCCAAATCTTAAGTGCAAATACAACAGCTGCCAGCTCCAAATCATGGGTAGGATAGTTCTCTTCATGCTTCTTCAGCTGTCGAGAAGCATAAGCCACTACCCTGCCATGCTGCATTAGAACTGCGCCCAAACCTCGACGGGACGCGTCCGAGTAAACTACAAACCCACCTGACCCAGATGGAAGCACTAACACTGGGGCCGAAGTGAGGCGAGTCTTCAACTCAGTGAAACTCCGTTCACAATCCTCGGTCCAGACAAAACGAACTCCCTTTCGAGTCAACCTCGACAAGGGGGCCGCTATCGACGAAAACCCCTGAACAAACCGTCTGTAATAACCGGCAAGCCCCAAGAAGCTCCTGATCTCAGTTACTGTAGTTGGCCTGCTCCAATCCATCACCGCCTCAATCTTGGCTGGATCCACTGCTATGCCCTCGCCAGAAATGACATGCCCAAGGAAGTGCACCTTGTCTAGCCAGAATTCGCACTTGCTGAACTTGGCATAGAGTTGGTGCTCCCTTAGGACGTGCAACACCGCTCGAAGATGAGTGGCGTGCTCTTCCTCAGAAGAAGAGTATATCAAAATATCATCGACAAATACCACCACAAACTGATCCAGATAAGCCCTAAAGACTCGGTTCATCAAATCCATAAAGGCTGCCGGAGCATTGGTCAAACCGAAGGGCATAACCAAAAACTCATAATGTCTATACCGAGTCCTGAAAGCTGTCTTACTGACATCAACATCACGGATCCCCATCTGATAGTACCCAGATCTCAGGTCAATCTTGGAAAATACCTTTGCAGACTGCAGCTGATCCATCAAATCATCGATCCTAGGAAGCGGGTATTTGTTCTTAATCGTCACTTGGTTCAGCTGTCTATAATCAATGCACAGTCTCAAAGAACCGTCCTTCTTCCTGACAAAAAGGACGGGAGCACCCCACGGAGAAGTACTGGGACGGATGAAACCCTTATCAAGCAACTCCTGCAACTGCGCCTTCAACTCAGCGAGTTCGGCTGGCGCCATCCGATACGGGGCCTTAGACAAGGGTGCCGTACCCGGTGCAAGTTCAATGGTAAACTCGACCTCTCGCTGAGGAGGAAGGCCAGGCAACTCCTCAGGAAACACATCTGCAAAGTCACACACTACTGGCACCTCCCAGGGACTGGGACAGTCACGGGCATCGGAAATAACAACAGAGGCAAGAAAGGCCTCACAACCACCAGCAAGCAACCTATGAGCCTTAAAGGCAGAAATAAGAATACCTCGAGAAGAGAGCCTGATACCTTGGAAGTAGAAGATCGGGATGTCTGGAATAGAAAAACGCACTCTCTTCCTGTGGCAGTCCACCTCAGCATAGTAAGCCTCTAACCAATCCATGCCCAGGATGATATCGAAATCGCGAATGGCCAGCACAACCAGCTGGGCGGGTAACTCATGGCCCTCGATGGTCAAGGGAACATCCCTCAAATAATTATAAGATAACATGAAATCCCCAGAAGGAACCTCTACCATCAATCCATCAGCTAACTCATCAATGGGTGCAGAAATATTATCTATGAACTGCTCAGAAATGAAAGAATGCGAAGCACCCGAATCAATCAACACATGCGCAGAGTTCCCAAGGACAGAAAGTGTACCTTCCACCAAGTTGGACGCACGAGCCTCCTTCCTGGTGATAGCCAGCACTCTCCCGTGGGTCCTCGGCTTCTTCTGATCAGCTGGACCCTGTCTCTGGCCACGCCCCTGCGGGCAAAACCTCGCCACGTGGCCCTGCTGGCCACAAGTATAGCATCTCCCAGAGAAAGCAGGACACTGTGTCCCCCCATGAGTACCACCACAGTGCTGACAAACTGCAGGAGGCCTCTGAGCTGACTCCTGCTGGGCGCTGGACACCGACTGGCTCTGCTGATCCTGCCGAGGCCTGCTACTACCACTGCTGCCGCTACTGCTGCCACCGCCTCGGAAGAATCTCCTGAATCGGGAGCCGAGTGACGACGATCCCGATCCGAACGAAGGGGCCGCTGCCGCTGCCTTGCCCCTGCCACGTGTTGGTCCCTGAGCAGTCGGTCCTCTCTCCCGAGCTGACTGATTCAGCTGTGCCTCCACTGCCGCTGCACTCCTAACAGCCGATGCCAAATCCTTACAACAGTGAGATGCCACAAAGTTCCTCAGGCCGAGCCTCAGCCCATCCACAAACCTCTCAGTACGTCGCTCCTCGTCCCCCGAGATGAAGGGCACAAACCTCCCAAGCGAAACAAACTTCGCCTGGTACTCGAGTACTGTCATACTCCCCTGAGTCAGCTCCATAAATTCCCTCTCCTTGGCCCTCTGAACATGTCTAGGAAAATACTGCGCATTGAATTCCTTCACAAAAGTCTCCCAAGAAATCTCCCTGAGACTCCTATCCTCATAAGACAAACTCTTCAAGGAGGTCCACCAATCGTAGGCGCTATCCTTCAACATGAAGGTAGCTAACGGAGTCTTCTCCACTGCTGCACAATCCATGGTGTCAAAAGTCTTCTCTATCTCCCTAAGCCAGTGAACGGCCTCGTCAGGGTCGGGACGACCGGTGAAGTGAGGTGGCCTCAACTTCAGGAATCTCTCTAGTGTAGCCGTGGACCCACCCCGAGCACTAGAACTCTCACTAGGGTCTCGAGTCTGATATCTGGCCATGGTATCCATCATAGCCTCCATGAACTGCTCTACATTCGGCCTGCCGGCCACAGAACCACTAGGGACATCTGCCCTCTCTCGAACAACTGGTACCCTCTTCCTAGGAGCCATCTAATCGCCTACAAACACAAAACCGAAAAGTTCTAGTTAGAAACCCAAAACCTATGCTACCGTCGTGCCTGTACGGGATAATGTAATTATTTGCCGGACTCATGACATTTAACCTAGTTATTCATTTATTTGCCAGACCGAATGCTCTGATACCAACTGTAACGACCCGCCACCCTATAATCGGGGATCCGATTACTAAATGGGTACCGAATCATTAACTTGTAACCAAACCAGGATCCGAGTAAGTCTGGGAAATAAATAATCAACTAAGCTAAACATTCACATCGCATTGAATTGAAAGGAAAGTGCAGAAATTAAAAGTTATTACAATGCGACTCGACACAGCAAATGATTACATACTCCAACAGAAAAGAAATGATTATACATACAGGCCAGAAATAAAGATAACAACTACATCGGGGCATACCCCGGAACAACAGTCGACGACGCTCAGCACTCAGCCGCACAACCCTCGCTAGGTCTGCCTGGAGTCCTCACCTGAAAGCCGCAGGGGTGAGTCTCAACGAAAAGACTCAGTAGGGATCCTTCGATCCCCACAGCCCACACACACACACCCACAAAAGGAAAGTACAGCAGGGATAAAATAACCATGAAGAGACAATAATTTCCATGCCTATATCTCAATAAGAATCACATGCATTCAAAGAATAACTCACATGCATATTTCTCAAATCATTCTATCAAGGAGCCTACAACTCATGTCTCGGTAGAACACGTCAACCACGTCACCGAAAGTGGGAAACACCGACCCGCTGAGACCAAACAGTAACCCCTCGGATGGCCCGCAGGCTACCTCGGCGGCTACTCCTTCCCCCAGCACACACAGACCCGCTGAGACCAAACAGTAACCCCTCGGAGAGCACGCTGGCTACTCCGGCCCAACTGGCTCAGGTGGTTACTCCTTCCCCCAGCACGAGGTGACACTCCAGAAGGTACCACTCCGACACCGGTACAAGCTAGCTAACCCCGGGGTTCACCAGGTGACCCTCTCTACTAGGCGTCACCCCGCCACTGCTCCCGTCAGCGCTGTGTCTCTCCGCACCGACACAGGGTGTAGAACGCTACAACAGCTGTCACTCTAGGTCCACCGAAACAGAAACACGGCACGGTGCGATCCGGTCACGGAAGAAGTCCACGGTCGCACGACACCCCACGCAGTGTCATCCGGTCACGAAGAGTTCAGCACATCGAATAAGCTAACAGTATGCATTAACCGACTATCTAGCAGTGTAAACATATTTTACTGGCATGAATTAGTGTTGTTCTGTCTTGAATCGCGTCGCCCGAGGCCGACGCCATTCAAGCACCCTAAACTGGTTCAGAAAATACCGGCCTCAGAATCTGGCCTAAAAGGCGTCGACCCCAGTGGTCGCCTTTTAAAAGGCGTCAACATCCTCGGACGCCGTTCACGCTGAAAAACCAGGAATTCGAGAAAACAACAATGGAAGGATTACTGCTCTAAAAGGCGTCATGGTGTCTCGACGCTATTCAAAACGCGTCGCCCACCCATGACGTCTTTTAGTCCCATAATCCTCAAACTGAGTCCCGTTATCGGGGTGATTTTCTGCCTAAATGGCGTCATGGTGGCTCGACGTCCTTCTGAAAGGCGTCGACCACCCATGACGTCATTTAGCGCCAGAACCCCTAGCCTGATAAAACTCGAACATGGGAGGTTTCTGCCCTAAAACGCGTCGTACTTCCCCGACGTCCTTCTAAAAGGCGTCGACCAGGCACGACGCCGTTTAGAGCCAGAAACCTGGTTCCCTGGTTCGATCCGAGGGATCCTCCCATAGCCCCAACTACCCCGAAAAAGCCCCAAAAACAGAGGGGGAAAGAGGGCAACCAAAGTATCCATAATTCACATCACAGAAACTCCCATTCCCATCAAGGAAAAACCCCCTAACATGCTCATTCTACCCCAAAACCATCGGTCCATAGCATGCTTTAAAACGGAGAAAAACATGATTTAGAACACAACACTGAGAGAACCGTCACCCTACCGGTTCTTGAACTCCTCCAAGCTCCGTGCCTCCGACCCGCCGCACCGTAGACCGCCGCCGGTACCCTCGAGGACGCCGCCACTCCACCGGGACGTCGGCCGCCGTCCGGAGAATGGAACGCCGCGAAGGAAGTGGTGGTGGTAGAGGTGAGAGGTAGGGAAGTGTTGGAGTGGAGGGAAGGACGAAGGGTCGATGTTTGGGTCGCCGGAACGAAGGAGAGAAAGAGAGAAGGAGGAGCAAAATGAGAGAAAGAAGGAGGGCTCTCGGGGTTAACCAGAGACTGGCTGAAACGCGTCGAGATGTACGGACGCCTATCCGTCGATGTGACGGCTGCTCTGACAACCCTCTGCGCAACGCTCTGACAGAGGTCTGAAACGCGTCTTCCATGAAAGACGCCGTTCAGTCGACAAGACTGGCGCCGTACTCTGACAACCCAGAGTCGCAGTCTGAAAGGCGTCGTGCCTCGCAGACGCCGTTCAGACGACATGTCAGGGCCGTACTCACGCGACCCAAAGCCAGCCCACGTGGCACAGGATAAAACGCGTCAGCATAGCTGGACGCCGTTTAAACCGCGTCTCGCGGGCTCGACGTGAATCCGACCAGAGTCTCAGCCCCACTGGAGCCTGAACTATAGGGTCCAACCCCGAAAACCGGACCCGAAAGCCTCAGTCCTTACACATATGAAGGCCCATCTTCTGCCAATCATGATATTTGTGCCTTATGCGCAAATCCAACCCATCAAGTGAATGAATGCCCAACTGCAGCCCAACTTCCACCATTCATTCAAGAACAAGTTCAGGCTGCCCAGGGATTCTTCAGGCCCAATAATGATCCATTCTCAAATACTTACAATCCTGGCTGGAGAAACCACCCTAATTTCTCTTGGAAGAATCAGCAGGCCCCATTACCAATGACCAATCCTCCCATGCATCAAGCCCAAAAGCCACATAATTCATTTCAACAGCAATCTAATTTCTATGGAAATGTTCAGGCTAGGGGATCTCAAGCCTAGTTTCCTCAACCGGCCCAGTATCAATCAGGTCAACCGGCCCATTATCAATCATTCCAATCAGGTCAACCGGCCCACTACCATTCATTCCAATCTGGACAACCAACCCAATACCATCCTCCACCCACTTACCAACAACCTCCTCAGCCCAACTTTGATGACAGATTCACTCAACTCCAACAACTGATTTTGACCTAGCAACAATCCATTGCTAAGTTGGAAAGTCAAATGGGCCAACTAGTTGAGGCTACGATGAAAAGAGAAGTGGGTCAACTTCCTAGTCAACCCATTGCCAATCCAAAGAATTAACCTCCGGGTTTTCCACAGCAATCGGGTCTTTTACCTCAGCCTGGCCCATTACCACAGCCTAAAGGGCCGCAATTTGATAATGTAAAAGCCATTTCAGCCCTTAGGAGTGGGAAAAGTTTAGAAAACCCACATACAAATCGAGAGTTAGCCAAGGGTTCCACTGATGGGCCTCATGAAATTGAAAGTGAGAGTGAGGCTGAACCCAACATGGAGAAGTTGGAGGAGGATCTGAAAGGAAAAGGGAAGATATATGAAGGCCCAAGTTCTTATCAACCTAGGGTGCCATTTCCTAATGCCTTGTTAGCTAAGCCCAATGCTAGGAAGAAACTGGCCCAGAATGATGAGTTGTTGGATTTATTCAAACAAGTCCAAATTAATATTCCACTCCTCGATGCCATCAAGCATGTGCCAGCTTATGCTAAGTTTCTCAAGGAATTATGTACGCCACAAAGAGAATCTACAATGACACCCGAAAGGGTTCGGCTTTCAGAAGATGTTAGTGCGATTGTGATGAATCATTTACCCAAGAAGTTAAAGGATCATGGAGCACCTCTAATCTCATGTGACTTAGCTGGAGTTACATTTGATAGAGCTTTATTGGATTTAGGTGCTAGTGTGAATCTCTTGCCAACAGCCATTTATGAGAAATTTGATATTGGGGAATGAAAGCCCACACCCATCATCTTGCAGTTGGCTGATAGGTTTGTGAAAACTTCACGGGGATTAATTGAGGATGTTATTGTGAAGGTTCATGATTGCTATTTTCCCGTTGATTTTCTTATTCTGGATATGGCATTACCTGAGGAACTCATTCACACTCCGATCATCCTAGGTCGTCCATTCTTAGCCACTGCCAAAGCTAATATAAATTGTGAAACTGGCATAATGGACATTTCATTTGGGGGTCAAAAGGTCAAGATTAATGTCTTCAAAGCATCTCAATACCCAGATCATGAAGAAGAATGTCATACTATTGATATCTTGGATAATCTGGTTGAAGAAAATGAGATGTCCACATATGACCTTTTGGAGGAAGCCAATATTTTAAAGGATTCGCCCGGCCCATTAACATCTTGGCCCAAGGTTGAACCTTTACCAGCCTTACAATCTGAGCCCGCTTTGCCATCCTTAGAGGACCCTCCTGAGCTTGAATTCAAACCATTACCTGAGTCTCTCAAGTATATCTTTTTGGGCCCGGACCAAACTCTCCCGGTCATCATTGCGGCAAATCTCACATCGCCGCAGGAGGCCCAATTAACTGAGGTCCTCAAAGACCATAGGGTGCCATTAGATGGTCAGTAGTAGATTTGAAAGGAATAAGTCCGTCCATTTGCATGCATCATATCTATATGGAAGAGAATTCTAAGGCCAGTCGGGAGATGCAAAGGCGGCTTAATCCCAATATGAAGAAGTGGTGAAGAAGGAAGTTGTGAAATGGCTGGATGCGGGTATCATTTACCCAATATCAAACAGTAAATGGGTCAGCCCAACCCAAGTGGTATCCAAGAAATCTGGATTAACGGTTATCAAGAATGATCATGGAGAAGAGGTACCCACTAGGCTCACCACGGGATGGAGAGTGTGCATTGATTACCGAAAGCTGAATCTCATGACTAAAAAGGATCACTTTCCACTCCCATTCATGGATCAGATTCTGGAAAAGTTATCGAGCCAGAAGTACTTTTGCTTCTTAGATGGGTACTCCGGGTACACTCAAGTGGCTATTTACCCGTAAGATCAAGAAAAGACCACCTTTACGTGCCCTTATAGCACGTTTGCTTTTAGGAGGATGCCATTTGGATTATGCAACGCACCAGCCACATTTCAACGATGCATGATGGCTATATTCTCCGATATGGTGGGAGAATTCCTTGAAGTTTTCATGGATGATTTCTCAATCTTCGGAGATTCTTTTGAAAAGTGCTTGGAAAATCTTAAACAGGTGCTAGCAAGATGCATTGACACCAATCTAATACTTAGCTGGGAAAAGTGTCATTTTATGGTTCGAGAGGGCATTGTTCTAGGCCACATTGTGTCTGAAAGGGGGATAGAGGTAGATAAATCTAAGATCAATCTTATATTCAATCTTCGTCCTCCTACCTCGGTCAAACATATCCGTTCATTCCTTAGCCATGCCGGTTTCTATCACTGGTTTATCCACAATTTCTTTCAAATTGCCCGGCCTCTAACTCTTCTCCTAGCTAAGGATGTTCCTTTCCAAATGGATGAATCTTGCATCAAGGCATTCAATTCTCTAAAGGAATCTTTGACAAAAGCCCCGATTCTTCAATCTCCAGATTGGTCTTTACCCTTCAAAATCATGTGCGATGCCTCTGATTATGCTATCGATGCGGTTTTGGGACAAAGAATCAACAAGTGTCCCGTGGTGATATATTATGCAAGTCACACCCTTGCAGATGCTCAAATGAATTATACCACCACAGAAAAGGAATTATTAGCTGTGGTTTTTGCCCTAGAAAAATTAAGGTCTTATCTTTTAGGGGTAAAAGTCATAATCTATTCTGATCACTCAGCTCTGAAATGCCTGTTGACCAAGAAGGATGCAAAGCCTAGACTTATTAGATGGATCTTACTCCTTCAGGAATTTGATTTGAAAATTCGGGATAAGAAGGGTTCTGAGAATGTGGTAGCTGACCACCTATCCCGAATTCTGATCTCCGAAAGTACACCAATCACTGATTCCTTTCCTGATGAGCATCTTCTAGCCATTTCTCACACTGTTGCACCTTGATATGCTCATATTGTCAATTACAAGGTGACTAATCAGCTTCCGGAAGGATGGACTAAAAGTGAGAAGAACAAATTCTTTTCCCAGAAAAAGTATTATTTCTAGGAGGATCCTGAATTATTCAAATTCTGTCCTGATCAAATCATTAGGCGATGTGTTCCTGAAGAAGAACAACAGAGTGTTCTCAACTGCTGCCATAATCTAGCTTGTGGGGGCCATTTCTCAAGAAAGAAAACTGCAGCCAAGGTCCTGCAAAGTGGTTTTTACTGGCCCACAATTTTCAAAGATGCCCATGAATTTATCAAAACTTGCCTCCGATGTCAGACTGTAGGAAATATAGTGAAAAGGGATATGATGCCACTCAACCCAATCTTAGTGGTTGAAGTCTTTGATGTTTGGGGAATTGACTTTATGGGACCTTTTCCACCTTCTTTTGGACATACATATATACTGGTAGCGGTGGATTATGTCTCTAAGTGGATTGAAGCAGTAGCCACCCGAACCAATGATCATAAAGTGGTCATTAAATTCGTTCAGAAGAATATCTTTTCTCGGTTCGGGTGGCCTAAAGCTATCATAAGTGATGGGGGAACGCATTTCACGAATTACCAGTTTCGAGCTTTGCTTAAGAAATATGGGATTAATCACAAAGTAGCTACCCCTTATCATCCCCAAACCAGTGGCCAAGTAGAAGTTTCCAATAGAGAGATTAAGAATATTCTGCAAAAGTCCGTTAGGCCCAATAGAAAAGATTGGTCTGAAATATTGGATGATGCTTTATGGGCCTATCGGACCGCTTACAGAACTCCTATTGGCATGTCTCCTTATCGCCTGATTTTTGGAAAAGCGTGCCACCTTCCAATGGAATTGGAACATAGGGCTTACTGGGCCATCAAACAAGTCAATCTGGACCTAGCCCAAGCTGGTTCCCACCGAACCTTACAATTGAGTGATCTAGAAGAGTTGCTCAACGAGGCCTATGAAAATTCAAAGATTTATAAAGCCAAAACTAAAGCTTTCCATGATAAACATATTGTGAGAAAATCCTTTCTTCCAAATCAAAAGGTTTGGCTATTTAACTCTAGGCTCTGCTTATTTCCAGGAAAACTGAAATCCAGATAGGATGGACCCTTCGTGGTTGTTAAAGCCTTCGATCATGAAGCCGTTAAAATTCTGAATCCCAAGAGTGGGAACACTTTCACCATTAATGGTCAACGGCTGAAACCATTCATTGAAAATCTTCAAAATGCATCACCTGATCCATAGAACTGAGTGATCCACAATAACTGAACTAGCGTCTGGTTGAAGATGATAAACTTAGTGCCTGTTGGGAGTCAACCCAATATTTTACTTCAGTTTTTGTGTTTCTTTTCCTCTTAGGTCCCTGAGCAGCACTCGCCCTGGGTATGTCGCATCCTCTTAATTACAAGTTGTTTCTCTCCTTCACAATTCTCTTCTGACTGACATGTTTTTCATATCTTTTATGCCATTGAGGACAATGTCAATCAAGTTGGGGGGTGGGACAATCAATTTGATATGCATTTATTGAAGATCTTTTGAAGAAAACTGATATCTTTCACTGAAAAATGGTCAAAACTTTAAAATTTCTTTCAAAAACTTCTTTTCACATCCTATCAAAATTGCATGAAAATCATGTTTCATTAAGTAAATCTTAAACAACTCAGTTTTTGTTAGTCACATTGGTTAAAGAGCCTTCAGAGTTTAAATATCCCACTTCACAAAAATCCACGGCAGGATAATTTTCACACACAGACGGCAACTTAGAATAAATGAAAAATCTTAAAAGTATAAAATTGCTAGAATTAACCTTAAAGATAAGACTACTTATTCTAATTTTTATTTTTAGGTTGAACGAAAGGAATGTGTAGGATTCGTAATAGGGAATTGTCCCACTCAGCACTCTAAAAAGAGGCGGTCATTTAAAATGGATAGTTGTAAACATTAAAGACAATAGAAGACGTTAAAAGAGCTAAAGGAAGGTAGGTGGCAAAAAGTACGCACCTCCCCTCAGGCAATTCAAAGAGAGTGGAAAAAAGTACGCACTCTCAAAAGCAAAAGTACAATGAAATGAAAAAGCCACGCTAAAAAGTCCATCGTACCAGAAACATGACCAAGTCGTGAAAAGTGTTGAGTTGGGACAGAAATTGAAAAACGGTCCTCGCTGACTGATCAGGAAATCTTTTATTCTCTTCTCCTCCCCAGGTAGTCTTATCTAAAGGGTAGTAAAGGCAAGAATATACCAGAAAGGTCAGAAACGAGTTCTAAGTGTGTCAATTTTCATGCACAATCACCGGTCGCGAATCAAAATATTGTGGAACATGAAAACTTTAGCTTAACCAATCGGCTACTGTAACGACCCGCCATCCTATGACCGGAGACCCGATCACTAAATGGATGTCGGCCCATTAGCTGCGGGTTCACACCCGGATCTCACACAACACATCTGGAGGAGTAAGCGCTAAACAAGGCTAAATATAACAATCTCACGGACTACAAAGATATAACGAGTGCGCAGGAAGGAAGATAACAATGTCCGTATACAGTCCAACAATAATTACATGGTCCAACAAATTAAATAAGTACAGGCAGAAGTAAAGTACAACAACATCGGGGCATACCCCGGAACTGAGACAGCTGCTGGTCCACACACCAAGAAGACACCACCCGCCGCCAAACGCCACGAGGTCCACACCTGAAACCGCAGGGAGTGAGCCACACCAGAATTGGGCTCAGTAGGGATCATCCGATCCCCTGCCTCCTACTCACACACCCACAAGTGGAACAACACAGATATATGACAATTAAACAAAGCAGTAACATAGCACCCGACCTGATATGAAACGTACGATAAGCAGTGTAGCAGGAACAGTTCTAAGCAACCCGAAGAACCCAACACAGAGTCACGTCTCACAGCCAAAGTCCACAAAGCGACTGAACCACACTGTCGACCGAAGTCGAACGTCGCCTCACAACACTACCACCACTACTCAGGCCTATCCGCCCCTACAGTGTTCCGGGGCACTGTAGGGTGAGGCGGTGAGTCAAACTAGGACTAGCTGGGACCAGTGTACCACCACTGCCCAGCTACGTGTGCGCACAAGCAGTCTAGACTACTGTCCTACCGACCGGATTGCCTCCACGCTAGGCCTCAGCGCTTCAGGAGGGCCCTGGGGACCGGCGAACCCCCGTCAAGCCGAAGCTACAGGAACTACCCACAACCCTAACCCCCCAGGCTACGTCAGGCCAAAGGGCTAAGGGTACCACTCGTAACCTTGATCAAAGGTCACATCAGGCCCAGTGGCTACAGGGGTAAAACAACTCCAACAGTACCACAACCAGCTCCACAGCAAAAAAACGCGCCGGAAGCTGCCACGACAAACAGGGAAACCCCGACCCGCTGAGACCAAACAGCAACCCCTCGGATAGAGCACCGGTTACTCCGGCCCGACGGGCTCAAGGTGGTTCTGCTTCCCTCGGCCAAAGGTAAAACATAACATGTACCACTCCCCCACCGGTACGGCACAATGCCTCACAGACACCATGACCCTGTCCCCATCGGTCCATGGTGACAAACGTAAACCACAGTTATTCCGATTCCATATTCGCATAAGCACATACACATATATAACATGATTCCATTCGCATAGTAGACCTCTGTCTCAGCGTACAGCTTAAAACATGCATTTGAACCATCCAACAGTGAAACATATGTTAAAAACCAGGGTTTATGCAGTTCTGTCTTGAATCGCGTCGACCGAGGTCGACGCCATTCAAGCTCCTCAAACAGGTTTATTTAAAGCCAGATTATTCCTTAAAACGCGTCCACCTGGGAAGCCGCCGTTTGAAACGCGTCAGAGCTCTCAGACGCCATTCACACCGAAATTCCAGATTTGTAGACCCTCAGTCGGGGTGATTTCCTGCCTAAATGGCGTCATGATGGCCCGACGTCCTTCTGAAAGGCGTCGTCCATCCATGACGTCATTTAGCGCCAGAATCCCTAACTCGTGAAACCTCGAACAGGGAGGTTTCTGCCCTAAAAGGCGTCGTACTGCCCTGACGTCCTTCTAAAAGGCGTCGACCAGGCACGACGCCGTTTAGCGCCAGAAACCTGGTTCCCTGGTTCAACCCGAGGGTTTCTCCTTTAACCCCAAACACCCCGAAAATGCCCCAAAACAGAAGGGGGAAGATAGGGAAATCAACTACTTCCAACATGCTACAAATCCACGTTCACGAGCACGGTCAAACCCACAAGAACACCCCCTAAACATGCTCATTCTAACCCAAAACATGACATGCCACGTCAAGGAAATCACGAGCAACACATTCATAGTCCATGCAAGGTTCGTCCCCCTACCGGTTCTTGAACTCCTCCAAGCTCCGTGCCGCCGACCGCCGCACCGCAGACCGCCGCCAGTACCCTCGAGGACGCCACCACTCCGCCGGGACGTCGGCCGCCGTCCGGAGAATGGAACGCCGCGAAGGAAGTGGTGGAGGTAGAGGTGAGAGGTAGGGAGGCGTTGGAGTAATGGGAGAGGAAGAAGAGGAAGGGAAAGGGGAAAGGAGGGTCGGAGAGGGCGGAGAGAGCGAAGAGAGAGAGGGTGGAGGCGAAAATGAGGGAAAGAAGGGGAGGCTCGCGGGGTCAATCTGAATCTGGCTAAAACACGTCGATTGAGGCAGACGCCAATCAGTCTGACAGGACGGGCCGTACTGACAGCGGTCTGAAACGCGTCACTCTCCACGGACGCCGTTCAGACGACAGGACAGGCCGTACTGACAACACTCTAGCGCCGTACCCTGACATCGCAGAGGTCACAGTCTGAATCGCGTCGACCATCATGGACGCCGTTCAGACGATGTGACAGGGGCCATACTCTCACGGCCCGAAACCCGCCCACGTGACGCATACGTGGCACAACAGAAAGCAGACTTAAATGGCGTCTACATAGACAAACGTCTTTTGAAAGACGTCGAGCAGTGCAGACGTCATTTAGTCAGAAATCTCAAGACCCCTCAGGGTCCAAACCAGGGGATCCGGCCCGAACCCGACCCGAATACTGAACCCGAAACCTCAGTCCTTACAGCTACCACTTAAATTGTTTGTGATAGATACTACAAATGAAGCATGTTAATTCATTGTCTGTCCTAACTTTTCCTTATTTGCATTGCTAAGGGACTAGCAATAAGTAAGTTGGGGGGTGTGATAAAGTGTTAAATTGATCATTTAAGAGCAATCATATGCATCATATTCACGTTTTTATCTGTAAAATAGCATGAAATGATAGATAATTGCGTACCAAGTCCAACGGTACCAATTTCGTCAAATTCTGACTTAAAAACATTGTCATTTCATGTGATTAATGGAGTATAGCGCATTTGCGGTTTTTCGACAAAACCGAGATGAAATAAATAAATATAATGATTTTTTAATGATAATGTGCTAATTTATATTTATTCTATGTAAACAGGACATGCCGATGATGTAGTGCAGTTGGTGGAGTTTCCGAAAATTTTGGGGGAGGTCTAGGGTTCGAATCTCAATAAATTCGACTAAAACAAGGGTAAAAATGTCATTTGATGTCCTAATATTACTCAAATTCTTGCCCAAAGAATCCAAGAAAGACCAGTCACCTTCCCTTCCCCCACTTTCTTTTTTAAGAAAACCTTCCTTCCCATTCTCTCTGTTTCCTTCTCTCCTCTCTATTTCCTTTTCTCTGTCTCTCCCTCTTTCCCTCCGCACGCCTTCCTCTCTCTTTCCCACGACTCTCTCTTCCTCTCTATATATCTTCTTCCTCCTTCTCCAGTTTGGGGGCTGACCTATTCCCTCTCTCTCTCTCCAATTTCCCAGCTTCTTCCCGCAACACCTCTCTTCGTTTCCAGCATCCCTCTCTCTCTGGGTCTCTCCTTATCTCCTCCTCCGTATCTCTCTTCCTCTCCTTCTCTCTCGCTCTGTCTTTCTTTTCCACTCTTCCACGCCTCCCTCGGTTTCTCTTTGCAAGTCTGCAAGCATCCCACGGGCATCCACGCAGCAGCCAGCAGCTCCACGCGCTTCCAGCGCATGCAAGCCTGCCTCCACCGACCAGGCACGTCCGGTGAAGCCCCTCCAGCGGCAACGTGCATGCATGCACGTTCTCCCTTCCAGCGTACCAGAAACCACCCCTCCGGCAGCAGCTTCACGGCGCTTGAAGCCGGCCCCCACGCGCATGCCGGCAAGCCTCCACGTGCAACCATGCATGCTTGAAGCCCCCACGCGCATGCCGGCAAGCCTCCACGCTGCACCTAAAGCTGCCAGCCGTTCCACCAAACAGCAGCCAGCACCGTCCACGCGCTGCGGGGAAGCCCATGCAGCAGCTCCATTAGCGCACCAGCAATTCCCACGCGTTGCACCAACGCCCAGCCAGAAAACAGCAGCTCCACGCCCACCAAGCACGCTAGTAACAGATCCACACGCCCCAGCACATGCATGCCTCCACGTCAAGCTCCTGCAAGCCACCACACTCCAGCTGCCCATGCCGCTCTAGTACACTGCTCGGTTGCAGAGCTTTCTCACCTTTTCTATTCATGTTCTATTTTTAGTGTAATTTTTCTTCTTAATAAGTGAATTTGAGTTGTTAATTTTCACCGATATTCAACTTGTTTAGTAAATGCTTGATTCCCACTGTACGAGTTTTGAGTTAGTTCAAATTGAGTATAATATTGGTACTTAGTCATTTAATCGTATTTCTATATCTTGCCGAATTCTACTAATTAATTAGTAATATTTTAGGATTATTCTTAAGTATTTTAAATGAAGTTTCATATTAGTTTCTTGTATTGATTTAATTAGTTTCTCTTTATTTATTTCTTTAAAAAAAAAAAAATCTCAAATCTCAAAGTTACCGTAGTTTTAATTCTAAAGTAGGTCATTGTCAACTAATTCTTAAATTTATTTGTTAAAAAAGAAAAAAAAAAGAAAATTCAAGATTTACAAAGTTAAAAAAATTTAACTCCCTGTGGATCGACTCGGACTCACCATTATTAATTTTCAAAATCTAATTTACATGGGCCGAATAAATTTAGATTGAACGTTCTTATGAGTGGTTAACAACACATAATTTGGAACGATCAATTACCAAATCATGGGACATCTTATTGAAGAATGTTATGTGTTCAAAGATGTAGTTGAAAAATTAATTCAAAAAGGTGTCCTGAAGATGGGAGGTCATCTTGTCGATCCTCCGCAACCTCATGCCTGGACAAAAGCAAATGTGGCATTTGTAAATGTTCATCATATGGTTCCTATTTACCAGTCATTAAGCTCAAAAAGTACAGAAAGAAGCACACAAGCCACCTATGAGCAATTGGTACTTCAACCACTCCATACATCTCAGTGGCAAACAGTAAAAAAGAAGCCAAGATCTCATATCAAGCAAAAATCATCAAAAGTATATATTCATGGAGATATTCCACGACGGCCGACATATGTTCAACCCGTCCCTCCACCAAATTTGGATAATATGATATCCGATATGTCCAAAATGGCTTTATCTACGCTGGTCAAAGCTGCAGCTTCAGGCAAAAAACAATATGTGTCTTTCCCTCAAAAGGAGACATCCCAATCAAGCTCAAGTTACCCTGCTCCAGCAAGCAGGATATGGAAATGGGTAGATCCTCATACTATAAGGAGGGTTACCAACAGAAAAAGAAAAAGAGAAACACCAATACCAATTTTACCTAAGGGTAAAGATCCGCTGTCAAAGTTGCAACAGCTAATAGACAGCTTGGATGAATATGAACAGCCTCAAAGAAAGCCAACAAAGCTGAAGCATTATATCCCATAGGAGAAACTCCAAAATATGACAATGAAGCAAATACATGAAGAAGTCCTATTTTGGGAATATGAAGCCAAAAAGCCGAAGACTGACGATAGTCAAGAAAATGAGAAAGAAAAGCAGGAAGACATTGCACTGTTATGTCTTGCAACACAATCTCAATAATAAATGAAAGCGAAGATGATGAGGAGTAAGAAATATTCCTTGCTCCAAAAATGGAGGTGATGGAAAGCTCTACATCAACTCCAAATGAGCAACATGTCACCCGCTCTGGCAAAAAGTGGGGACGGAAGCCGCTGCAAGGGGAAACACCATATGTTATCCCATAACTAGAATTCAGAGGAATGGAATCCATGCCTTTGTCAAAAAGAAATATTCAAATCCCGCCTCCGGTCGGACTGTATCCAGAAAATTCTGATCAAGAAAATGGGGTGTTACCCTCTTTATATGAATTCATGACAATTCAAAAATCTGCAAAGAAAAGTAAACAAGTCCAACAGCAGCCGTCTGAAGAACAAGATCCTCAGGTTGCCTCTCTAGAAGTTCATGATAATGAAAAAGCAGAAAAGAAAGCCATCGGCTTACTAAAAAGATTGCCATCTAAATTTACTGCGTGGGAAGTTTTGTCACTCAGTGAGGAATTGTGAAAGGCTCTCATTGCAGCTTTAAAAACTCCTCAAATTTATGAAGCTCATGCAGCAGAAATTCAAGAAATACCCTATGAGTCATTCACGGCTTCCATCACCTTCACTGAAGATGATATGTTGCTGCCTACAAATGACCACAACAGGCCACTCTACATGAGAGGAAAGATAAATGGACAATCTGTCAATAGAATTCTGGTTGATCAAGGCTCTGCTGTCAGCATCATGCCTCTCAGAACTTTCCAAAAATTTCATTTTCATATGCACCTAAGAAGAGTGCAAGATTTCAAAATAGCTGGGTTCAACCAGAAGTCGGAAACACCGATTGGGACAGCGGAATTTGAAATGGTCGTCGGTGACTTTCACTTCACAGTCCTCTTCCATATCATAAATCATGATACCACATACAAAGCTTTGCTTGGGTGGCTATGGATACATCAATATTTTGTGGTGCCCTCCTCAGTGCATCAATGCATCAAATTCCCCTGGGAAGGACAAATACAGCGGGTCTTCGCTGATCTCGAACCTTTCAAGGTTCATGAATGCCATCTTATGGATGCCAATCTCTATATACCTCCGCCTCTGGAGGAAAAAGAAGATAAAGAAAAGACTGATACCAGTCGGAGCAAGGTATGGTTTCCACCTCCACCAAATATTAGCTCTCTCATTCTTGAAGACAAAGAAGCTACAGTTCTGAAAAGTCCTTCAGCAAAGACAACCAAACAACAAGATGTACTCTCTATAGAAGTCATGGTCCCATTCGGACTAATACATCCTATGGAAGAGTATGAATGTCAACTCGTAGAGCCTTTGAAGAAATTCGTGGTTCCTCACGAAGATGGACATAAAATAGTCTTTTACAGAGCTAATGAGCAATCGGCTACTGAAGACAAAGATTGCTATATTCCCGATATAGAAGAAGAATTATGGGTTGACATCATGGGTCTCCCAGACATGACAAAGCATACTGAGGAATTAGCTAAGGCTCAGTCAATTTCATTATATCAAACAAAAAAGGAATGGAGCAGGTTCCAGCAGCTATGGTACCCTCCTAACATGTCCAAAGCATTGATGCAACATACACAATATCCAGTCTTGGGATATACCTTGCCGGAAGAAGAAACTCCTGGATTATCAGTAAATATGACATCTATTTTGCCAGAAATATCAGAAATTGCACAAGCAATATATGATGACTATGATGAAGAGCAGCCTAAGGGTCAGTCTATTCAAGAAAGCCAGCCAGAAGCTGATCAATCTCCTATTCCGGCATGTCAATGCTGGAAACATCTTGAAGAAGAAGACATCCAAGTCGTAGAAGTCAAGGAAAATGATATCCCAAGTTCCGATATGGTTCAGAATATGCCAGAAGAACAAGAAAATCCATCTATTACCCCCAAACCTCATGTTTACGCAGGTCAAAGGGAAGATGAGCTCACTCAGCTTATAGAAACTCAACAGGCAGATTCTGCCCCAAATATTTTCACAGCAAATCAATCAAATGAAATTGACCAAGAAGTCAATGAAATTGAAGCAAAAATTGAAGAAGAAGTAAATGAAGAAGATTTGATGGAGCTCCAGCCAGCACCTCCATAACTTGAAGATGGAGGACAAGCCACGGTTGATGAACTCCTTGAAATCAATTTAGGCTCTGAAGAAGACCCAAGACCAACATATATAAGTGCATTGCTCAGTCAAGAACAATAACAAGCATATATTTCGCTTCTGAAGGAATTCCGGGATTGTTTTGCCTGGTCCTATAAAGAAATGCCTAGGTTAGATCCTGAAGTAGCTCAACATGAGCTAGCCATTGATCCAGCCATCGAGCTAATCAAACAAGCTCCGAGAAGAATGAGGCCGGAGCTGATAAACAAAATCAATGTCGAAGTCGACAAGTTAATTGATGTTGGCTTCGTACAAGAAAATCAATATACTACATGGCTAGAAAATATTGTTCCAATCAAAAAAAAGGATGGACATATCAGAATCTGTGTAGAGTTCAGAGATCTAAACAAGGCATGCCCAAAGGATGACTTCCCAGTGCCTGTTACCGAAATCATGGTCGATGCCACCACAGGACATGAAGCTTTGTCTTTTATGGATGGATCGTCGAGATATAATCAAATATGGATGGTTGACAAGGATAAGATCCATACTGCCTTCAGAACTCCTAAATGAATCTTCCACTACAAAAGAATGCCCTTCGGTCTCAAGAACGCCGGTGCAACATACCAAAGAGCAATAACCAAGATATTTGATGAATTCCTTCATCAAGTTGAATGTTATATTGATGACCTAGTTGTCAAAACCAAGAAAAAGGAAGATCATATGCAAGATCTCCACACCATATTTGAAAGGCTGAGGCAATACAGCTTGAAAATGAACCCCATGAAGTGCGCCTTCGGGGTTTCAAGTGGCAAATTTTTAGGTTTTATTGTCAGATATAGGGGCATTGAAATAGACCTAGCCAAAATCAAAGCTATCTAGGAGCTTCCGCCTCCGAAGAATCTCAAAGAGCTATGGGATGATGAATGTCAAAATGCGCTTGAGAAAATCAAGAAATACCTTGCATCGCCACCCGTGCTAGGGGCACCTATCAAAGGTCAGTCATTAATCTTATATATCGCTGCTCAGGAGACTTCTCTGGGGGCAATGCTAGCACAAGACAATGAAGAAGGCAAAGAGCAAGCACTATATTACTTAAGCAGAAGGCTGATCGGGACTGAACTCCGGTACTCACCTATCGAAAAGATATGCTTGGCCCTAGTCTTTGCAGCTAAAAGACTTAGGCACTATATGCTATCACATGAAATCCAGCTCATCTCTAGGGCTAATCCTCTCAAATATATCCTCAATCGACCAGCCTTGAAAGGTGGTTTGGGCAAATGGGCAGTCCTCCTCATGGAGTTCGATATCAAATATGTTCCTTAGAAAGCCATCAAAGGTCAAGCCATTGCAAACTTCTTTGCAGCACATCTAGTGCAAGAAGATTCACCGTTGGTTACCGACCTGCTAGATGAAGAAACATTAGAAGCTAACCATACATAACAAAAAATATGGCAGCTATATTTTGACGGGGCCTCCCGTTCAGCAATTGAACAAGATGGTACATTTACTACAAGGCCGGGGCAGGCATTGTCCTGATATCTCCAGAAAGCGAGGTTCTGCATACCTCGTGTTCCTTAACTAAGCCATGCACCAACAATGAAGCTGAATATGAAGCTTTGATAGTTGGCCTGGAAGTTGCTCTGAATATGGGCATTCAAATGATTCAAGTCCATGGAGACTCAATGTTGATTATATACCAAGTCCAAAGAATATATGATGTCAAAAAGTCCGAGTTGATTCCTTATCACAAAAGGACCCTTAAGCTGATACAAAGATTCTATTTCTTTGAAATCAACTATATCAACCGCAGTGCAAATGCTCAAGCTGATGCTCTAGCTAAATTAGCAAGTTCTCTGGCTCTGCCGCCAGAGGGGTCCCTTGAAATATCGGTCAAGAACAGAAGATTGTTACCAACTGTGTTGAGAGAAGAAACAGAAATGCAAACAGAAGTAGGTGCAGTGGAAGAAGCCGATAAGCCTGATTAGAGGGAAATGCTTCTCGACTGGTTCAAGCATAAAATATTGTCAATCACCCGAATCAAGCGTGCTAAATTGATCCGTATTAAGGATTCATATGAATACAAAGGAGACACTCTCTTTCGAGTGACATATGATGGCAAAAGAAAAGTTCTCCTCAGATGCCTGTCACCAAAAGAGATAGCTGAAGCCTTGAGGGAAATACATGCCGAGGCCTGTGGTGCTCACCAGTCTGGCCCCATGATGAAAAATCAACTCAAACAATTGGGCTACTACTGGCCTACAATGTTCGATGATTGTGCGTAATATGCCAAATCATGTCACAAATGCCAAGAACATGGCCCAATTCCAAGAAAACCCCCGGTGCCCTTACACCCTACAGCACCATCATGGCCTTTTGCCAAGTGGGGATGGACGTTGTCGGCCCATTCATACCCTCCTCAAGAGGTGCTAAATATATTCTGGCCGCCACGGATTATTTTTCCAGATGGGCCGAAGCAGTAGCATTAAGATAAGTCACCGGGGCAGCCGTTGAAAGGTTCCTCCGCCAAAATATGTTGTTCCGATATGGTGCACCAAGTCGGATCATTTCAGATAATGGAACATGCTTTCGAAATCAAATCATATACAAGCTAGCTGCAAAATTCAAAATTGATTGGAGGACCTCTACAGTCTACAATCCACAAGCCAATGGGTTAGCAAAAGCCTTTAACAAGACCTTATGCAACCTTCTAGCAAAGACAGTCAATTCAACTAAGAAAGACTGAGAAGAAAGAATGTATGAAGCATTATGGGCTTACAGAACCATATACAAAACTGCAACAGGTTGTTCTCCTTATTCCTTAGTATATGGGTCAGAGGTAGTCGTACCAATTGAATTGGAAGTCCCCTCTTTGTGCATTGCCTTAGAGCAGGGGCTTATCAAAGGAAATCAATCAAATGCAGAAAGGCGGCTCAAGGAGTTATTAGCCTTGGAAGGCGACAGACTTCGAGCCCAACAAAATATCCAGATATATCAAGCCCGCATGGCTCGAGCATTTGATAAACTAGTCAAAGAAAGAGCCTTCAAGAAAGGAGACCTAGTTATGGTCAAAAGAAGAGAAGTCATGGCGTCAAATCCAAAAGGGAAGTTGATCAGTAATTAGATCGGCCCCTATGTCGTCAAAATTGTTTATGAAGGAGGAGCATATACCCTCACCAATCATAAGGGAGAAGTACAGTTTCCTCCCTTAAATGGCAAACATATGAAGCGCTATCATGCGCCACCTCCCTTCTTTCCAAGCGAAGATTGAAAAAATATATGAAGCACTATCTACGGTGTGAATATGATCATCATGAAGACAATCAAAAGAAGTCATCCAGTTCTTGGGATGTATTCCCCCGGGACTATAAATCTTAAATGGCATGGTAAAACACCTACCTATATGAGCCAATGACATTGAAGAGGCTCCAAAACGCTTTACAAAGCCGCCCCAAAGCACCTCATGGGTTGCCAATGATGAAATGCCATTGAAAAAGAAAGAAAAAGAAAAAAAGTTGGCACGACTATCCCGCTAGTCAGGCAATGGTGCTGAGGCAAACCCAGTGCGGAGGGAGTATAAATCATTTCCCGCTTCCCGTTTTATAACCGGTCGAAGTTTTCAATCAAATTAATCTGAATTGATGATATTTTCCGATTATGAAATTGTTTGATATAAACATGCATATGTATTGCAACCTTGTCTCTTCAATGAACCGGGGGCAAGAAGCTACAAAGAAATAGAGAAGATGACCCGAATCCTGCTCAACATTGCTATTCAAGTCCAAATTCAAATCCAAGCTCAAATTCAAGCACAAATTCAAATACAAGCTCAAAGTCAAGTATAGACTGGCCTGGGTCAGCAAGGCTCCACCACTTAAGTTCAAAGCTCCAGTTCAAACTCGAGCATAAAATCAAATTCAGAATTCAAGTTCAAAGTTCAAGAACCAAAACGTCAGCTTAGGAGCAAAATTCAAATTCGAATTCAAACCCAAAGCTTCGCCTGAAGGGCAAGCTGAAGTTCAAAGGCAAATTGGCTTGAGTCAACAAGACCCGCCGCTTAAATTCAAGCTCAAATACAAGTCCAAATTCAAAGATCCAGTTCAAGCTCGGGCTCAAGTTCAAATGTTAGCTTTCAAAGCTCAAATTCAAGTTTAAATTCAAATCGGATTGAGTCAATAGGACCCGCCACTTAAATTGAAGCTCAAGTTAAAAATTCAAGTTTAAATCCAAGCCCAAGTTCAAATCGGCTTGAGTCAGCAAGACCCGCTGCCTAAATTCAAGATCAAATTCAAGTTCAAATTCAAAGCTTCAAATCAAACTCGAGCTCAAAATGCAAGCTCAAGTGCAAGTTCAAATGCAAGTTTAAAGCTCCAGCCAAAGAGCAAGCATAAATTCAAGATAAGTCAGCCTGGGTCAACAGGACCCGCTGCTTAAATTCAAGATCAAAATCCAAGTTTCGAGTAAACCTGAAAGCAAGAAGATGGCCCGATTTCATTTGATTCCGCCATCCAAGGTCAAAACAAAGAAGATGGTCCGGGTTTATTCAACCCCTCCATTCAAAGCTCAAATTCAAGTTTAAATCAGCCTGGGTCAATAGGACTTGCTGATTAAATTCAAAGCTCCTGTTCAAATTCGAGCTCAAATTCAAGCTTAAACTCAAATTCAAAATTCAAGTTCAAGCTCCAAACCAAGCTTAAATCCAAGTATGAAGCAGCCTGGATCAACAGGATCCACTGCTCAAATCCAAGTTCAAGTTCAAAGTCAAATCCAAACGCAAATTGGCACGTGTCCTACTGGATTCCGCCATCCAAGTATAAAACAAGAAAGATGGCCTGGGCTCATTCGACCCCGCAATTCAAGCTCAAATTCAGATCGGCTTGAGTCAACAAGACCCACCGCACAAATCCAAGCTTAAATTCAAGTTCAAGATTCAAATACAAGCAGGCATGGGTCCTACTAGACTCTACCGCCCAAGTTCATAGCAAGTTCAAAACAAAGAAGGTGGCCTGGTGCATTCAACACCGCCATTCAATTTTAAGCCTAAGGTCAAATCCAAGTGCAAGCAAAATCAAAGCAAAGTAAGTCGACCGGGGTCTTCAACGACTACGTCGCACCGGCTGATGGCCTGGGTCCCTCGTGACTCCGCCATCCCTGAAATTACTGGGTCTCTGAGAAGAGTACTCCATACTCCCTATCTACTTCAGCTACAAACCTATGAGTCTGTTGTGGTAGTTAGGGTTCATCCATTCAAAATCACCCCTAGATTATCATGACCAAAAGCCTTTAAGCCCGTCATTGATAATTAGGGCCCTCATGACCTAGGTATCTAGGTTTACATCATTCAAACACCCCTGTCTACTTCGGGCTACAAACCTATGAGTCCGCTTGAAGTATTCTGGGTTCATACATTTGAAATCATACCTATGTTACCACGACCAAAAACCTATGAGTCCGTTGTTGGTACTTAGGATTTGCATGGCGTAGACTCTTCCGGTCTATTGCCAACCTGCCTAGTGGTTAAGATCTTTACGATCTTTGCCACGCCAATAAAGGCTCCGACCCTTACGGTTTGTGCCATTTTCAAATAGACAAGTGATTGAGGTATTCATTTCCCCTCTCACTCTGTCCTTCCTTTTTAAGCTTCAATAATCCCCATAACATTGTTAGTTATGGAAGCCAATAAACATCGTTAAGTCATCTGCATTTGAAATCTTTTTCTTTCAGTTTAGCAGTTACCATGGATGCACACTTCACTCTACTTCATTTACAACAAGGGGAGAGAGAGGGATAAAAAAAAATGAGAGAAAATCAAAAGGGGATTTAAAAAAATAAAATAATAGATGCCTCGCCGGACTTGATCGTACCTTCTGCGATCAAGGGAAACAACGGCTATATACCCGGCTATGGTGAAAACCCGAAAGGGCGCTACAGGCAAAATCGGGAACCCTGCCGTGTGAAAACCCGAAAGGGCGCACGGGCAAAAGCAGAGGGAGCCGACTCCGGTGAAAATCCGAAAGGGCACTTGGGTCGGTAAAGTGAATATAAAAAAAAAAAAAAAAAGAAATTCAAACATGACATTCATTGAAAGGGAGATATGATACAAAATTCTCTTTATAACATGCTGAAAGTTTACAAGGAATGACTTCCATCCCAGTTTACATGGAAAAGCAAAAAGAAAATACCCTTCCCAATTACAAAGTTCAGTTATAAACAACATCATGGATCCTCAAGTAACATGGACAGCAGAGGAAGTCCTTCTCCAACTTGAGTATGAAATTCAGAAAGAGCCTCCTCTTCATTCTGCAGCTTGGAAACTTCACTAGATAATGATTCAAGAAGGCCTTGGGAAACCAGAAGATCATCTTGACGTCTGCGTAGACTGTGCCTTAAAGTTTCCAGCTCGGCTTTTGCAGCAGCTAGTTCATCTTCTAAGCGCTAAATATTTTCCACCAACAAGTCTTCTTTCTGTTCAAAGCCAGTTACTTCTGCTTGTTGTTGGGAAATTTGAAGAGAGACAGGCTGCATCCGCAAGGTATATTCATGCCGCTGAAGAGACAAGGCTTGGCGTCGATCTTGTATAACTGAGTGAATATATTCTTGACGCTTAAAAAATTTCAAAGCAGTGGAATCAATAGAAAGCCATTCATCCAAAGAAGCTCCTGCCAGATGAATCCATGTAGTCATGCTCTCAATTTGCTGGTGAAGAAGATCATATGATGAACTAGGCTGCCGACGTATTATTTGGCGTAAAAGCTTGATATTGGCGCCAAGGACATCAATACCCTGTATGCCTGAACCAGCAGGAATAGAAGGGATAGCAATGTGCACGGATTCATCCACTAAATTCCAGTCCATGACCGTTTGACAGGAAGAGGAAGACACTGAACTGGATGAAGGTTCGATAATAGAAGGGGCAGATGTGACAGTTACAATGCTTGATATAGCTAGGGGCAGGTCACTTTCTGTAAGTTTAGCTGCGGGCAGAGCAATTATAAATGCGAAAAGTCCGACTAAAGTAATTGGCTCAGAAGAAATCTGTACAAGGGATGATGTGCATATATGAGTAACAATATTAATAAGCCGAAGAATATGTTCAGCAGAGTTTAATCTACAGGGGACAGGATGGGATACTATCACCTGTTGACTCGGTGAACTTATTCCCGAGTCAACCCCGTCATGCTCTGAAGTAGCCACAATATCCGCAAGTTCAGGAGCTGAAAGTTCCATAGTCTTGATAGCCGAGAAGGTAATGACCTCTGTTGAAGTTATAACAGTTGGAACCATTAAAGTCTCTTCTGGTTCCGCATCTTCAGCAAAAACAACTTCTGCATCTTCAGAAGAAGATACTGGCATGGAGGCCGATATTTCAAAATCCATGTCCCTTTCAGTCGGGACATGAGGAATTTCCATCCTTTCCGTATGAGCCGGGGATGCCTGATATTCAAAATATATACAAGTCAAGTTTAAATGATGGAAAAAGCAGAAAAAATATGGTAAAGAGAAATTACCGTAGCAGACTGCACTGTTTCAACATGATGAGTCTTTGATATCAAGCCCTCAGTTGCTTCAAAACCTATATGGTCAAAGTCTGAAATTCAGTAGTGAAATGAAATCACTATTCCTATAAGTCTCTGAAGGGTTACCTTGATCCCTCGGGGGCGACCAGATAGTTGTCTCTGGCAAAGCGTCACTACTAATGTGTTCAGTAGTATGGGAAGAAATAAAAGGTGAAGGAGGAATGCCGCTTATTTCTTCCACACTGGAAGAAGTATCATCGGTTTCTTCTTTCCTTGTCTGAGCCAATAATCTCGAGGATTGGCGCTTGGGCAAAACAATTTTTTCAGGGGGGACAGACTCTTGGGGCCCTTTGCGAAATCTTTTTGCAACCTGCTTAACCCTCCCTGTAATGGAAACAAAAGGAAGTTGTTCATCATCAATGTCAAAATTCTGAAAGGCATAAATCAAAAGCATAATGCATACCACCCTTGGCTGGGGATAGAGGAACCAGGGCACTCGCCCGCTTGGCAGTTTTTGTTATAAAAGCTTTAAATTCAACAAGCACTGGCAAATTGACAGAAGGAAGAGGTTCAGGGGCAGGCTCTTGTCTCTTCTTTGTACGTGCCTCTTTGGCAGCGGCAACTGCCTTCCCTATAGCACTGACCTCCACAGGGGATGCGGGGGTTGATGCTTTAGAAGGCACAGGAGGAAAGAAAGATGGTCTCTTTGCAATAGCCACTGGCCTCCGATGCTGCTGAGTCAGATATTTGGCCGCCGACACTACAAGAATATGCAAAAGAAGAAATCAATTTATATAAGCAGAGAAAAGGCACAAAGCTCAAAATAAGTCAAGCACAAATGCATATACTTACAGCAATCGCCTTCATAACAGTTTGATAAAGGCCAGTAGTCATATATGGAAGACTTATCTCTAAGCGAAACCTCCTTCACAATATATATGACATCATTCATTGTCTTTGCTTGAGAAGCTAAGCTATTGAGATCATAATGCTTTTTATCGCTCAAGCAAATGCCCAAGCGCAAAGTATTAAGTCCCCACCCATCTATATGATCCCAAGAAGCGGGTAGTTTTGCATCCAACATGCCCTGCACAGTAGAGTCCTGGGTTACACCACAATATTTCAAAAGGGTAAGTAGCCAGCTGGTGCCCTTGTAAAAATCAAGTTTCTCTTCTTTGTGCGGGACATAAAATCTCTGAATACCCGAGAGACTCTTAGGAGCTTGCTGAGAATCTCTGCCACTGATATCTTCCTCTTCCGGGAAATCGACATCGGGACAATCTTCAGAGGTCACAGAAATATTAAATTGCTTCAAGAAGGCCCCCTTTAGCTCTTCGGTATCCAGCCTTGTCAACTCTGGATCAATCAAGGGTAAAGAATCTCTGTGACGAGCCTTATAAGCTGCCCGTCTCTCTGCATACTTAGCAACATTCTTATCATCTAAGAAGTGCAGATAATGGAACTCTATATCAAAAGGGATTTCCCGTTGGGTCTCCAAGATTTTCTTCTCAGCATTGCTCTAACATTGGGTCCTCTCTTAGCTATAGATATTGGTGCGCATTCGCCACCATCTAACATATTCACATGTCACACGAGGAGCATGGACAGTAGAAGGAATTCTGAAAGAAACATTTTCAAATCGGTGGAAATAATCCCACCATTCACGGGCCCTCTGCAGTCCGCTGGAGCCCAAAAGATGGCGGTCAGGAAGCTGAAATATGTGATTACAGGAAGGAATGCACTGATCATATCCAAAATTCCAGCCGAAATGGAAAGGATAATAGGGTTCTAAATGAACTACAGATCCCTTCCGGTATACCAGGACACTAGGTCTGATGGATAAAAGCCATGATCTAATCTGAGTATCCAATGCAGATTTCTTCAGTAGCTGCTTGGTCTGAGAATGGGTGAACTCAACAGGATTACCCTTGGCAAATACTTTAAAGGGGCTCACTGGAGGACGAGAATTGGCAGTATGCTTCCAAAAACGTAAGTCCCCTTCAGTTTTTCGCCTGGTGTCAGTCAATATACCGCGAATCTCATAAAGTTGCTTCTGGGTGTCCCCTCCATCAACACTTGCATATTCAATCATGTGTGGAAATATGTGAGGGGAAGCCAAGCTCTTCGGGGCAGACTCTGAAAAAATAGAAGCCACCTAGGCATTGAAGAAATGAATGGGACCCACAACATTAAATTCTCGTGGTTTCTCCTGCTCAACCACTTGGCCAAGAGTTTTGAAAATCAGACACAGAGTAACTGGAGCTAGAGACAGTTTAATTCCCCAGGCTAGTTCACAAGCTCCATAAAGAGTCTCAGGACGAATTACTCCCTCATCCCCCTGAGGAATAGCAAAATTCGAAAGCCAGTAGGCCAAGTATGCTGCCAGATGGGTATTCCTATCCAAGTGCAAGGGATTGGCATCTTTCTTGTGTTCCTCAAAGATGATATCAGGATATCCCTTTCGGTGCCTGGCTGTCTGCCCTATGAAGACTGGAGTCTCACCAGCCCCAGGAAAGTTTGTATATCGAATGTCAACATTATGAAAGAAATGGAGCCAGACAACTCTGTGGACCCGTGTCCTCTCTCTGCGGGATCTCTTTTTCAAAGACTCTTCACCAAAAGCCAGAATCATGTAAGCCTTGAGTAGGAATCTGTAAGACCTCCAGGTTGCATAGCGGCCCTTGCCGTCTATTCTGTCCTTGACAATGTCAGGATGGCGTATTTCTTCATAAGGCTCTCCGTCAATGGGCAAGCCAGAAAGCTGATGTAAAGTCCATAAATCCCGAGATGTCTCTCCTTCCGGAGTATAAAATGTATTGAACTCCTTCATGAATACCTCGAACATGCCACAGCAAAGGCCTTTAAAGATCGGATATCGGAATCGAGCGGCATACACACTACCAAGAAGATCCACTCGGCTCAGCAAATCATGGTAATGTTTCAAGACATAATCAATATACTCTACAAAATATTCTCTGAAACTGTGGCCGGATTTAAGCTTCAAGTCGCCAAACCAGCCCATTGCTGCCTGATAGAATTGGGTGGCCTCAAAGCCAACCATTGTACATTCTAGTTCAGATTATTAATAAAGGCAATCATTTCTTCATTTATAGTTCTTGGAAATTAACTATCGTAATGAAGGTCCGTAGACAAATGTAAGGGATATTGAATCATGATGAGATCATGATAGTGAGATCAATATCTTCAGTCACTTGTCTTAAACAGTTCTCGATCATAGGATATTTGAGATGGACATTAAATATCCGATAAGATCGACACAAGTTATGTTTGCTCATGTGATGAGGGTGAATGATCTCACATTCACTCGTGTGGTGACACTAAGACAAACATGTGGGTGCTCATTAGAGAATGAGTTCACTGAACAGACCCAAATAAGAATTCCTGGATGGTAATTATACCTATTAGTCAACCAGGGAATTCAATCGTTACAGTAGCACAGTTGGTCCTTTGACCTGAGTCACCAATGATACCTTGTTTGTGGACCATTCTATCTTGATTCTCTGACTTGTGGACTTTAACCATTAAGTCCACGATAATCGGTCTTTCAGACACAGTGGAAAGCTTGCGAAGGTAATTGAGTGAACAACAAGGGATCACTCACTCTTGGTATAAGACTGGAGAGAGAATGTCCTATAGATGTGTACACAGAAATCCCTGGCCAGGGTCAAATGAAAGAGATGTATTTCTAGATATTAACTGAGTACTGGAATCCATCTAAATAATGCGATAGAGGGTTTGACTATAAAACCATACCCTTGCGTTATTTGGACATTGTATGAGTGAAGGATTTTATCTGTGCGGTATTTGCAGACGGAAAGGTTCAATTAAAGGGAACTGTATCCCTTATATCTTCTGGGATCATGAGGTAGTGTTTGGTGCTGTTCATGATCAGAAGGCCAAGTGAATTGATCATCATATGATAATTCACTTGTTTATTAAATTAATCATTTAACATATGATGTTTAAATGTTAATTAATAAATATTAAACTCTAAAATCAGTTCTAAGTTTAATGGGCCCGCAATCGGACTGATATATGGGCCTAGAGGGTCACACACATAAGAGTTCTCGTCAGACGGTGAGAGACGCTAAATTTGATGCTTATCTGGGTTTTATGAAAAGCCGCAGGATAAACATGAAGATTTAATGGAGAATTATCCAAGGACAAACTCTTGGATAATCATGAGGATTAATCCCTGTGCTTATCCTTATTTTCTATAGAAGGAGGCCAAGGGGGAGGGGTAAAAGATTGGTTGGAAAAATTACTCACCCCAGATTCTCTATCTCCTCTCTCTCTCTCCTTCTCTCTCTCTTGGAGTAGATCTGTCTCTCTCCGCGCATGGTGGATTTGAGATCTGGTCGGAGCACTCGAGTCGAGGAGGAAATAGCGTCTGCAGCGGGAACTCGTGTGGATACCTCTAGAGATCGTGCACGTGCGCGATTATCGAGTCGGAATCATCCACGGGAGATTCAAAACCCTGCAAAGGTGAAGAACCGTTCTTCCCATATTATTTTATTGTCCGTTTTACAATCCCAGCAACCGATACATAGGAATCGTTTTTATTTTCCGCTGCGTTCATGGCGATTCCTAACACTTCCTTCAATCTAAACCTCATGGCTAAAGAGTCAAAAATCAATGGCTCTTCTCTAAAGCCCTATTTGCATGGAGAAAGAAACAGCCCGTGCCGCCTCTATTTCGAGTCTAGGATACCTCTGTCATATCCCCACTTGGCAGGAATAAATGAAGGTGAGTGGGTCAGAATGCCGTCCTGAGGACGCATGATATTAGCCCCACTGGGCATGAGCATGTCTCTAGCACAACCCGGCTTGAACAAAGAGTCACCACGGGTTACAATTCCCCTCAAGTTGTCTCGAAATTTCAAAATGGCATCCTCAGCATAAAAAGCCCTCCTTTCAGAACGCACTCCATTTACCTTGAAGTCAAGCAAGAAGTTGTACAAATGCTGATCGCTGGGAAAGTGAACTGGATAATCTTTGTCCCATATATATTTATAGAATCCTTCCGAAAAGACAAGTCTGCTTTCATCAACCTTGCCATCTGATTCATCGGAAAAGGGATGGTCCCAAGACAGCAACCTCAAAAAATTACTGTAGTTCACTGTCCTCATCTATGCCTACTACAGGTGTCAAGTGAAAGGGACTTATCACAGGCCCACTCTCCTCAGCCATTGTAGGAGTCTGTTCAGAAGACCCTATTGGAGAAACTGGCACATCTTCGAAGACAGCCTCGAGCATCACAGCTTTGTCTTTCCTTCGAGAAGCCATTATACTAAAAAAGAAGAGACAACAAGTCAAAATCAAATGCAAAAAAGCCCTCCTCGAAAAGAAAATTTTGTCGAAATTTCGGCAGCATCTCCCCTTAACGGAGGGCTGTTAAACTTTTATCGAGAGCCATCCGGGACAGACCGAGATGCTCCGATGAGAAGAAGACCCATGTCAAAGACAGAGGGGTGTAGAAATGGCATTCTAGTGGCCCACTTCCCGAGAGCCGAGCTACAACCGGGACTAGGTATTGAAGCCGCAGCCCCAGGGATTGCTCCCGTGGGAACTGCCAAAGTGAAACAGCAAGACGCTGATCCACCCGACCTGAAATCGCTACAGTAATGAGTCTGTGCCTATTGTAGATCGACGAGCTCAGAGTCGGTTTCCTGCAAGGAAAAGACAAAGAAAATGTTAGAAGATGATACAAGTGCAGAGGAGATCTCCTTCATTATCCCCATGACCAAATCCATGGCGGCCAACGACACACAACCAGTCCCGCCGGCCAAAAAACCAAAGAGAGGCTTCGCCTTTTACCTGAAAAAACCTGGTGCGACAGCACCTCTTCTCCAACAGCAGTGGTGCTCCCCAAAGGTCCCCACGACACTGTCGACGAAGAAGAAGAAGGGAAGCATGGCTTGCGGTTCTGAACTCGACGGCCTACACACCCACAAGCGATGATGATAACACTCCCCAACAGGGCTACAACGTTTGTCACCGGCAGGGGGAAAGAAGGCGACCGGCGTGCCAAGCAAATAGCACCCCCCCAAGCGGCGGAGGGCCAACGCACAGACGGCTGTAGCGGCAGCTTTCGTCAGCAATGGCGCTCCCCGACAGCTGCTATGGCGCCGGCGACGACGGGAAGAAGGAGGAAAGCGTGGCGGTGGCGATCTGCAGTGGCACCGGCTCGCTCCCGTGGCTCCAGCAGCTTTGTCCACCGGCGATGGCAAGAGGAAGAGGCGGAATGGCACTCGGAATCCCCCAGCACAACAACGAAGAGAATCCCGCCCCCTTCCCTTTTTATAACCGACCGGGCCGGTTCCTGAAGCCCTGGCCGGTCCAAGGCCCGAACCGGACAGAACCGGCGCAGACTCAGGGGCATATGCCCCCCTCTCCCAAACGTCACATACACGAACCAGTTCAAAGCCAAAGTGGAACCGAACCAGCGCAGACTCAAGAGGATCTGCCCCTTTCTCTCAAACTCAATATATATGGCTGGGTTTGGAGCCGAATTTAAGCCCGGACCAATGCAGACTCAAGGGGCACATGCCCCATCCTCTAAATTCAAGAAATCTGGTCGGTTTAAACCCCAAGTTAAACCTGGACTGGCGCAGACTCAAAGGGTATACTAACCTATGGTTGCCCGAAGCTTGAGACCCAATCTGAACCAGTCGCGGAAACAAATTCAAGAAGGAATCCTAGTGGTTGCAGTAGTCCCAGTCAAACAAATCCTCAAAAGGTGAATGAAGATCTATAAGTGGGGTCGGTCCTGAACCGTGAGCCACTTAAATGAGAAAAGTATGTGACAATGGGCCACGCATACAACTCACTTCATTGCCTCAGGTCTCCGTGCGTGAGCCGTATGCGTGGGGGGTATTTGTTGTCACCAAAAAATGAGCAAAGAGAAAAATCCAACCAATTATTTTTTTAAAGTAAAGAGAAGGTTAATGGATAGCAGTCATGCCTATTTTTCAAGCCAAATGAATCAAAAATGGGGCCACTCTAGGGCCCAAATGATGAAGAAATCCAATAGAACAACCGGGCCCATTATCTCAAGCAAAGGAGGTCCAAACAATTGTGCAAAGATTGCCCAAGACGGCCCAAATGAAGAAGATTTAAGGGGCAACAACTAAGCCCAATTTTGCAAGCCAAATGAATCAAAAAAAAGGGGCCACTCTAGGACCCAAATGATGAAGAAATCCAATGGTACAACCGGGCCCATTATCTCAAGCAAATGAAGGTCCAAGCAATTTTTCAAAGAAGGCCCAAGTGAAGAAAAGTTAATGGACAACAGTCATGCCCATTCTTGCAAGCCCAAAGAAGTCAAAAAGGAGTTACTTTCAGCCCAAATGATGAAGAAATCCAAGGGGGCAGGCCCGGGCTCATTATCTCAAGCAAAAGAAGCCCAATAGGGCCAATTTGAGCCCAAAAAGTGAAGGCCAAAGTCCAATTTCGTGGCAGCCTTTAAAAGGGCCCAAATGATCCCCCCATGGCCTATTCTTACCCCTTTGGCCCATGGTCAAATCTGCCCAAAAGAGGATAATAAGAAAAGCAAGTGGTCCCCCCCTCAAGATTCTTCTAGAAGAGGGTAGGTGAAAAGCAAAAGGAAAAGCCAATCATGATCCTCCAAGTGCTGTGGCCTCATTGGAGGGCTCTTAAGAGGGGTTTCTTATCCCTAATCCAAGGCTAATGGATGCCTAATCTACCCCCCAAAAGTAATCCAACTTTATCTATAAAAGAACTCCCATCTTCTACAAGAAAAAGTTGGAGACAAAAATCCCAAAAAAGAGAAAAGAGAAGAAGAAAAGTGAGAGAGCTTGGAGGAGCACGTCTCCCTCCTCCTTCCCATCCATCTCCTGCATCCCAAGAGAGAAAAAAGAGCTACATAAGAAGAGAGAAAGAAAGGAAGAGTGCTAGAGAAGAAGAGAGCAAGATTGTGGGCTTTAAGAGCCATTCTCCCTTCTCATCCCCTCTCCAAAGTAGAGTGGGGGTGAAAAAGAGGTCTATTTCTGTCTCCTTGCTTTCTTATAATGTTTTTCTTTCAGTTTGATGTTCATAGAAACTTCTATCTCCCCCATGATGTTCATCCATGGTGATTGAAAGAAATGAAATGCAATGTCCAGATTTTCTGAGTCTGTTTTGTGAATCTGCTGGTTATCTTGCTTCTATATCATTTTTTCCTTCATAAGGCATGTGTTTTTCATGTGGGGATGGTAGATGGGCCTTTATAGTTTATAGAAATGGTCTTATCAAGCCTTAGAACCTCCTGAATATGGAGATATGACCCGAAATGTACTCTGCTGTCCAAATTTTCTGAAAACTAATTTTTCATTTATTTGTCTTTGGTTTTGGGGTTTTTCAAGGTGGCTTGGCCTTCCATGACCCTTAGGAGCACATACCCTCCATGGATGATGTTCCCCCAAGGCCAAACATCAAAAGAAATCCCCTAAGTTTCATATATATTAAAGTTTGAATTTCTGTTTTCATGTTGGAATCGAATGGGTTTTGTTTGGATTTTTTCCTTTAATGGCTAAGGGTTTAGGCTCTAGAGGTTCTCAAGGAGGTTCCCTCACTAGTTGAGGATGAACTTCTTTGGGTATAAACCCTCTAACATGGATCTAAGAAGGAGAGATCTATGGAAAAGATAAAAAGTATACCTAAGTTTCTCATATGTTCATATTCAAGTTTTCATGATATTTTCCTAAAGAAATGCATCTAAAATATATTTTAAACAAATATTTTGGGCCTGGTATCTTTTATACTATCTTTTCCATCATTTGGGTTAGATTTAAACCCATTTTTTACCAAAAATCCGGATTTTAGCTCGAGTCTACGGTCTGCAACGCTACAGTGTTGAGTCTGCGCCAACTATTCATGAGTCTGCGCCTCCCTGTGCAGACTCAGCGCCAGTTGCAGGTTTTTGAGTCTGCGCCTCTTTCAACTTGGTTTTTGGGCTTGAGGTGATTCTTTGATCCTCCCCTAAGTTGTCCAAAGGTTCTTTGGACCTAGGGCTGTCCTTTTGAGGCCCAATGAAGGTCCTAAATGGCTTGGACTTTGGGTTGTTCAGCCCTTATTGTTTCAACCGAAATTTTGCCATATGTTTTAAGATCTTAAATATTTTTCGATGTTTTCCAAGAATGTCCCGATCCAAGGGTACCAACAATCCAATGTTGGGTAACCCATCAAGGGCCCTTACACAAAAGACATCATTCTTGTGTTCCCATTTCTATGGGTTCATTTAGATGATATGTCCCGAAGTCCCAATGGGTTGGTGGAGTTCCTTGCTCCCCGAATGTAGAAATGGAATGGGTGATTCCCTGTGGATAACCCTTTCATTTTGAAGGCATTAAGGACACCCTTTGGGTGAGTGGTTGGATGCTCGGCACGCCCCCCTTTATAGCCACCTCTATGGTTCATGGCTACATGTGATCCTCTAGGGAAATTGGTGGAGTTCCTTGCTCCCCAAATGTAGAGATGCTTTGGATTACCCCTTGTGGATTTTTCTTACATCTTGAAGGCATTAAGGGCACCCTTTGGGTAAGTGGTTAGATGTTCGGCACGCCCCCCTTTACAGCCATCCCTATGGTCCATTAGCCATTACATATCCCTTTAAGGGAGTTGGTCCTTCGGGTCCCTTCATGCCATGATCCTTCATGAAGATCTTAAACCTTTTCATTGGATTTTCCTAATGAAAGGTTGAAATTCAACTTGTAATCATTATATTAAGCACTTTCAATGCTTTATAAAGTGATCAAAGAAGAATGAGATAAACATAAAGAAATCATGTCATTTGAAGAAATTCACACAAGAACCACTCTTGAAAAAGGCTTTATGTAGCCATACTCAACTTCTGAGATTTCTCAGTGTTATCCTCCCCAAATTTGTAGTGATTCTTGGATCACTTCAAGTTAAAAGAGGTATAAACTTGAAATTATGCTAAGATTTTGAGTTTGCGCACCTATAACTATGGAAATTCGATTGGGAATGAGGTACAATATGTTTTTCTCGACTCCGGGTTTCATATTCAAACTTTAATGGTTGAAGCTAACCCCTTGATGGATTTAATTGCAGCTTGAACTGTGCAGGAAACTCAAAAAACCAATTTTCAGACTTGAGTCTGCGCTACTGTTCTTAGTCTGCGCACCATTTCGCAGACTCAACTTAAGACTGTCAAAGATGCTTTGCATGGACTGATAACCTCATTTATGGTTCAAATAACTCAAATAATTAAAGTTAATTCATTCAAAAAAAAGTTTAAGATAGTCATCTTCTATTTTAAATAAACACAAAATTCCAAACTTAAGTTGAGTGTGCACACCTTTCATAAGCTCATTTCAAATGAAAAAATCAACTAAACAATAAATCGAATTGCTCAAATCACTTGCAATCATATATCAAATACTTCATTTCATTTTAAATAAACATACATTTACAAAAAGGATCCAAATCCCTTCAAAATAAACAAAAATTACAAGTTTAGCTGAGTCTACGAGTAATTAATTCAGAACTACTATAGGTAACACAATTTGAGCATACTACAAATGCCTAAATTCGTATCATATGTGCTCAGATCTTAAAGAAATTTTCTAGACACTTTTCATATGGTATGTATGTCATGTCTACCAAGTTTAGTTATTTTATGAATATATTTGCTATTATTTGTATTATTTATTAGGCTTTCAGCCCAGAAAAATAGGTTTTGACATATGAAAATTATATAGCACATTCTAAAAACTTTCAAAATTTTCAGTAATGATTTTCATGTATGTGTAACATGTTGGAATTAGTTTTCTCTGAAATTTTACAGTATAACATTATGTTTGTCTTTAAAAGCTTATGTTCATGGAAAAGTATATTACTTTTGAATATATGTATCATTGCCTATATAGTTATTGTTAATTCCATATTTATGATGAATTCAACCTAAGCTTAGGATTTCTAGATTTTTTGGCCAACTTTCGAAGGCCCGTTCTCTCTCGTCCACTCTCTGTTTCACTTGAAATTTTGATAGATGCTAGTATGACATGTATATCATTTAGCCACAAAATGTTATATTTTTATGAGATCATTTTATATATATTCCATAAATTTTTTACAGTCTATATAATCTGTCTTGACAACATATTTGGTTGGAATTGTAAGTGTTATAACTCCTTCATTTCAAATCCAAATCTTACCAAATTCTGTGGAAACCTTTGTCATATTGTCCTTGACCTCTCTATAAAATATAAGAATTTTTCTAACATCGTTTGATATTTATTTTTCCCTCTGTTTTGATTTGATGAAATTTTGTCTTGAATGAGATTTTGTCTTGAATCGCGTCGCCCAAGGCCGACGTCATTCAAGACTCCTAAACTGGTTCATGTGAAAATGGGCCTTGGAATATGGCCTAAATAGCATCGTTCAAACGGGTCGCCGTTTAAGAGGTGTCGATGTCCCTAGTTGCCTAATAATGACAGAAACAGAGATAGGCCTAAGGGTGATCTGAACTTAAAACACATTGTACACGGAAGTCGCCATTTAAAAGGCGTCGCTGTCTCTGGACACTACTCAATCCAAAGACAGAGTTTGTTATTTGGGCTAAATCGCGTCGCGGGTGGAAGCCGCCTTTCTAAAAAGCGTCGTTGTCCCCCAACGCCATTTAACCCTCACAGACAGGTTCTTCCTCCGCCATCCCCCAATCCACGGGGTGGAATTTCCTCCCCCAAATCGCACAAAAGACCACAAAGTAGAGGAGGAGGAGAAGAACCTAAATACCCATTAAAAACTCCCAATTTCTCATTTCATGCAATTAGTGTTTTCACCCCAAAAACCCTCTAAACATGCTCCAAAGAGGAAAAAACATGGTTTTAAACAAAATGCAACGGGGATCGTCACCCTACCGGTTACTCGAACTCCTCCTAGCTTTAAGCCGCCAACCCGTCTCGCCATACGCCGCCGCCGGTACCGCCGTGGACGCCGTTACTCCATCGGGACATCGGCCGCCGTCCAGAGAGAAATGCACCCGGAGGAAGTGGTGGTGGTAGTGGAGGAAGTTGGGAGGTTAATGGAGTGGAGGGAGAGGAGGAATGGGGACAGGAAAGGAAGGAGAGGGGGAAAGGGGTGCCGGAGGGTCGGAGGGAAGAGAGGAGAGAGAAGAGAAAGAGGGAAAGGAGGGAGGGTTCGCGGGGTCAAACGGAAACTGGGAAAAATGTGTCGTCCAAGCCCGACGTCATTCAGACGACAAGTCCGGGCCGTACACTGACAAACCAGGGCCGTACTCTAAATGGTGTCGTCCATTCAAGACGTCATTCAGACGATAAGACCAGGGTCGTACTCTCATGCCCCACGTGGCGGCCACGTGGCGCAGCCTAAAATACGTCCACATTGTTGGACACCGTTTGAACCGCGTCGAGAAACTAAGCCCCAGCACCACCAGGGCCCAAACTAAGGGATTCGACCTCGTAACTGACCCGATAACTGGATCCGAAACCTCAATCCTTACATTCTCCCCCCCTTAAAAGAATTTCGTCCTCAAAATTGCTTCTAAAAGTAATAAGATAGCACAGGGAAAAAGAGAATAACTTACAGGAAAAGGATGGGAAATTGTTCCCACATCTCATCCTCGCACTCCTAGGTCGCCTCGCCTACGGAGCGATGCTGCCAAATCACCTTAAGCAGAGGAACGACCTTGCTCCGAAGGACCTGTTCCCTGCAATCCTCAATACGTACTGGAAATTCCGTAAAGGACAAGTCCTCAGCGACCTCCAACTCTGAAAATTCCAAAATATGAGATGGATCCTTAACATATTTCCTCAATAAAGAAACATGGAACACATCGTGCACTCCTGCAAGACTGGGCGGCAAGGCTAACTGATACGCCGTTTCCCCAATTCGAGCAAGAATGGGAAAAGGCCCAACATATCGCAGACTCAGCTTACCTCGCTTCCCGAATCTCATCACACCCTTGGAGGGTGAGACTAAGAGAAACACGTGGTCCCCAACCTCAAACTCAAGCGGTCTCCTACGGATGTCCGCATAACTCTTCTGCCTACTCTGAGCTATAGTCAACCTTTGTTACACCACTCTGGCAACCTCAGCACACTGTTGTACCAACTCTGGCCCTGCTATCCGCCTCTCGCCAATCTCAGACCAATTCACAGGAGATCGACACGGCCGCCTGTACAATGCCTCATAAGGCGCCATGCCAATACTAGAATGATAACTGTTGTTGAAAGCAAACTCCACTGTAGACAAGTACTGCTCCCAAGAACCTCCCCGGTCTAGGCAACATGCCCTGAGCATATCCTCTAGTGTCTGAATGGTCCTCTCCGACTGTCCATCAGTCTCGGGACGATAAGCCGAGCTGAAGGCTAACTGCGTTCCCAAGGCTTTCTGAAAGCTCTTCCAGAACCTAGAAGTAAATCTCAGATCCCGGTTTGACACGATGGATAAGGGCACCCCGTGCAAAGAGATGATCCGGTCCATAAACAACTTAGCCAACTTACCGATTGACCAGTCTTTCCTAATAGCCAGAAAGTGTGCCGACTTGGTCAATCGATCAACAATAACCCAGATTGCGTCTCTTCTGCCAGGGGACACAGGTAATCCCATCACAAAATCCATAGTCACGTGTTCCCATTTCCATTCCGGGATCGGTAACGGCTGCAACAAACCTCCTGGTCTCTGATGTTCTGCCTTAACCTGCTGACAAGTCAGGCACCTTGCCACATAATCAGGCACGTCCTTCTTCATACCAGGCCACCAAAACTGCCTCCTCAAACAATGATACATCTTAGTCGTTCCGGGATGCACTGCATATCTAGAATTGTGCGCCTCATACAGGACACTCTTGCGCACGTCTTCCTCAACTGGAACATAGAGTCTGCCTCTAAATCTGACTGTACCATCATCCCACAACTCCACCTCTGGTGTCTGGAGAACCTGCGGTGTAAGGACTGAGGCTTTCGGATCCGGTTTTCGGGGTCGGACCCTGTAGTTTAGGCTTCAGTGGGGCACAGACTCTGTGATGTTTCGCGTCGAGCCCGCTCGACGCGGTTTAAACCTGTGCCACGTGGGCTGGCTCTGGGCCGCGAGAGTACGGCCCTGACATGTCGTCTGAACGGCGTCCGTGAGGCACGACGCCTTTCAGACTGCGACTCTGGGTTGTCAGAGTATGGCGCCAGTCTTGTCGACTGAACGGCGTCTTACATGGAAGACGCGTTTCAAACCTCTGACAGAGCGTTGCAGAGTGTTGTCAGAGCAGCCGTCACGTCAACTAATAGGCGTCCGTACATCTCGACGCGTTTTAGCCAGTCTCTGGTTAACCCCGCGAGCCCTCCTTCTTTCCCTCATTTCTCTTCCTTCTCTCTTTCTCTCCTTCCTTCCGGCGACTCCGGCGACGACCCTTCCTCCTCCCTCTTTTCCACCCACCACTTCGTCCTTCCCTCCACTCCAACACCTCCCTACCTCTCACCTCTACCACCACCACTTCCTTCGCAGCGTTCCATTCTCCGGACGGCGGCCGACGTCCCGACGGAGTGGCGGCGTCCTCGAGGGTACCGGCGGCGGTCTGCGGTGCGGCGGGTCGGCGGCACGGAGCTTGGAGGAGTTCAAGAACCGGTAGGGTGACGGTTCCCACAGTGTTGTGTTCTAAACCATGTTTTTCCCCGTTTAAAGCATGTTATGGATCGATGGTTTTGGGGTAGAATGAGCATGTTAGGGGGTTTTTCCTTGATGGGAATGGGAGTTTCTGTGGATGTGGATTCTTGATACTTTGGTTTACCCTCTTTCTCCTCTGTTTTTGGGGTTTTGAGGGGTTGGAAAGGGAGCCTTCGGGCAGGAGACAGAGCCTGGTTTCTGGCGCTAAAAGCCGTCGTGCATGGACGACGCCTTTCAGAAGGGCGTCGGGCCATCATGACGCCTTTTAGACAGAAATCGTCCCACTGAGGCTCTGTCGGTTCAGGGATTCTGGCACTGAAAGACGTCATGGGTGGGCGACGTGATTTGGAAGGGTCAAGACACCATGACGCCTTTTAAGGCAGAAATCCCTCGATTAAGGTTTTCTGGTAATTCCAGATTTCTGTGCTAAACAGCGTCTGAGGATGTTGACGCCTTTTAAAAGGCGACCACTGGTGTCGACGCCTTTTAGGCCAGATTCTGAGGCCGGTATTTCATGAACCAGTTTAGGGTGCTTGAATGGCGTCGGCCTCGGGCGACGCGATTCAAGACAGAACCACACTAATCCATGCCAGTAAAAGGTGTTTACATTGCTAAATAGTTGGTTAATGCTTGCTGTTAGTATACTCGATGTGATGAACTCTTCGTGACCGGATGGCACTGTGTTGGATGTCGTGCGACCGTGGACTTCTTCCGGACCGCACCGCGCCGTGTTTTCTGTTTCGGTGGACCTAGAGTGACAGTTGTAGCGTTCCACACCCTGTGTCGGTGCGGAAGGACACAGCGCTGACGGGAGCAGTGGCGGGGTGACGCCTAGTGGAGAGGGTCACCTGGTGAACCCCGGGATTAGCTAGCTTGTACCGGTGTCGGAGAGGTACCTTTGGAGTGTCACTCGTGCTGGGGGAAGGAGTAACCACCTGAGCCAGTTGGGCCGGAGTAGCCAGCGTGCTATCCGAGGGGTTAATGTTTGGTCTCAGCGGGTCGGTGTTTGCTGAGGGAAGGAGTGACCGCCGAGGTGGCCAGTGTGCTATCCAAGGGGTCACTGTTTGGTCTCAGCGGGTCGATGTCTTTCCCACTTTCGTTGTGTAGTTGACGTGTTTTAAGGATACGCCGAATTACTGGTTCCTTGATAAAATGGAATTATGCTTGATAGTTATACTTTGAATGCATGTGATTCGTATTGAGATGTAGGCATGGCAATCACTGTCTTTCATGATTATTATATCTCTGCTGTACTTTTCACTTGTGGGTGTGTGTGTGGGCAGTGGGGATCGAAGGATCCCTACTGAGTCTTTTCGTTGAGACTCACCCCTGCGGCTTTCAGGTGAGGACTCCAGGCAGACCTAGCGAGGGTTGTGCGGCTGAGTGCTGAGCGTCGTCGACTGTTGTTCCGGGGTATGCCCCGACGTAGTTGTTATCTTTATTTCTGGCCTGTATGTATAATCATTTCTTTTCTATTGGAGTATGTAATTATTTGTTGTATCGAGTCGCATTGTAATAACTTTTAATTTCTGCATTCTTCCCTTCAATTCAATGCGATGTGAATGTTTAGCTTAGTTGATTATTTATTTCCCAGACTTACTTGGATCCTGGTTTGGTTTTAAATTAATGATTCGGTACCCATTTAGTAATCGGATCCCCGATTATAGGGTGGCGGGTCGTTACATGCGGTAACTCTACATTTGCCCTTTGAGCCTTGATTAAGGCATGGTACACTGCTGGCGTCATAGTCAAGCTGGCCAACACGGCTTTATCAGCCTCTTGAGGAATTCTAAAGGAAGATTCCACAACCTGCTCATATAACCTCCATTCTTGAGCCATGAGATATGACACGACCGTCTTCTTACTCAAGGCGTCTGTCACCACATTTGCCTTGCCCGGATGATAAGAAAGGTCGAGATCATAATCCTTAATAAACTCCATCCACCAGCGCTACCTCAAGTTCAAATCCTTCTGCTTGAATACATACTTCAGGCTCTTATGGTCGGTAAAAACCTGAAATTTCTCTCCATACAAATAGTGTCCCCAGATCTTCAGTGTAAATACCACAGCTGTCAACTCTAAGTCATGAGTGGGATAGTTCTCCTCATGCTTCTTCAACTGCCTAGAAGCATAGGCCACAACCTTACTATGCTGCATCAAAACCGCACCCAAACCTCGACGAGATGCATCTGAGTAAACCACAAATCCACCGGAACCTGATGGAAGCACCAACACTGGAGCAGAAGTGAGACGAGTCTTCAACTCAATGAAGCTCCGCTCACACTCCTCGGTCCACACGAAACGAACACCCTTACGAGTCAACCTCGACAAGGGGGTCGCTATCGAAGAAGAATCCTGGACGAACCGTTTGTAATACCCTGCTAACCCCAGAGCTCCTGATCTCAGTTTCTATTGTCGGTCTGCTACAATCCATCACTGCCTCAATCTTGGCTGGATCCACTGCAATGCCATCTCCAGAAATGACATGCCCCAGGAAGTGCACCTTATCTAGCCATAATTCACACTTGCTAAACTTGGCATAGAGTTGGTGCTCTCTCAGAATCTGCAACACCACCTGAAGATGTATGGCATGCTCTTCCTCAGAAGAAGAGTATACCAAAATGTCATCTACAAATACCACCACAAACTGATCTAGGTAGGCTCTGAAGACCCGGTTCATCAAATCCATAAAAGCCGTCGGAGCATTGGTCAAGCCAAAAGGCATAACCAAAAACTCATAATGTCCATACCGAGTCCTAAAAGCCGTCTTACTCACATCAACCTCACGGATCCTCATCTGATAATACCCTGATCTCAAGTCAATCTTGAAAATACCTTCGCAAACTGCAACTGATCCATCAGATCATCAATCCTTGGAAGTGGGTACTTGTTCTTTATCGTCACCTAGTTCAGCTGTCTATAATCAATACACAACCTCAGAGAACCATCCTTCTTCCTAACAAATAGAACTGGAGCACCCCACGGAGAAGTATTGAGACGAATAAAACCCTTATCCAGCAATTCCTGCAATTGCGCCTTCAACTCAGCGAGTTCGACCGGAGCCATCCGATACGGGGCCTTAGACAAGGACGCCGTACCTGGTGCAAGCTCAATAGTGAACTCAACCTCCCGCTGAGGAGGAAGACCAGGCAACTCCTCAGAAAATACATCAACAAAGTCACAAACTACAGGCACCTCCCAAGGACTGGAACTACTACTAACACCAGCTAAAACAACAGAGGCAAGGAAACCCTCACAGCCACCAACAAGCAACCTCTGGGCCTTAAAGGCAGAAATAAGAATACCACGAGAAGAGAGCCTCATACCTTGGAAGTAGAAGGTCGGGATGTACGGAATAGAGAAACGCACCCACTTCCTGTGGCAGTCCACCTCGGTATAGTAAACCTCCAACCAGTCCATGCCCAAGATGACTTCAAAGTCGCGAATGGCAAGTACAACTAACTGGGTAGGTAACTCATGACCCTCAATGGTCAAGGGAACCTCACTCAAACAGTTATAAGACAACATGAAATCCCCAGAAGGAACCTCTACCATCAGTCCATCAGATATCTCATCACAGGTGCAAAAAGAATATCTACGAACTACTCAGAAATAAAAGAATGCGAAGCACCCAAATCAATCAACACATGCGCAGAGTTCCCAAGGACAGAAAATGTACCTTCTACCAAGTTGGACGCACGAGCCTCCTTCCTAGTGATAGCTAGAACTCTTTCTTAGGTCCTCGGCTTCTTCTGATCACCTGGTCCCTGCCCTTGACCATGCCTCTGCGGGAAATACCTCGACAAATGGCCCTACTAGCCACAAGTGTAACACCCCCAGAAAATGCAGGACACTAAGTCCCACCGTGAGTACCACCGTAATGTCGACAAGCTGCCGGAAGCCTCTAAGCTGCCTCCTGCTGAGCACTGGACACCGACTGACTCTGCTGGCTCTGCCTGGGTCTGCTACTACCACTGCTGCCACCGCCTCGAAAGAACCTCCTGAATCTGGAGCCGAGTGAAGATGATCCTGATCCAGACGAAGGAGCTGTTGTTGTTGTTGTCTTTCCCCTGCCATGAATTGGCCCTTGGGTAGTCAGTCCCTCGCCCGAGCTGACTGATCATGCTGTGCCTCTACTGCCGCGGCACACCTAACCACCGATGCCAAATCTGTACAACAATGGGATGCCACAAAACTCCTCAAATTGGACCTCAGTCCATCCACAAACCTCTCAGTCCGACGCTCCTCGTCTCCTAAAATAAAAGGCACGAACCTCCCAAGCGAAACAAACTCCATTTGGTACTCAAGCACTGTCATGTTTCCTTGGGTCAATTCCATAAATTCCCTCTCCTTGGCCTTCTAGACATGCCTAGGCAAGTACTGCGCATTGAATTCCTTCACGAATGTCTCCCATGGAATCTCCCTGAGATTCCTATCCGCATAAGACAAATTCTTCAAAGTGGTCCACCAGTCGTAGGCATCATCCTTCAACATGAAGGTAGCCAACGGAGTCCTCTTAACTGCCGCACAATCCATGGTATCAAAAGTCTTCTCCAACTCCCTCAACCAATGAACAGCCTCATCAGGGTTGGGATGACCGGTAAAATGAGGCGGCTTCAGCTTCAGGAATCTCTCCAGAGCAGCTGAAGGCCCTCCCCGAGTACTAGAACTCTCACTAGGGTCTCGAGTCTGGTATCTAGCCATCGTGTCCTATGTCATAGCCTCCATTAAACGCTCCATATTCGGCCTACCGGCCTCAGATCCACTAGGGACATCTCCCCACTCCCTAATAACTGGCATCCTCTTCCTAGGAGCCATCTAATCGCCTATAATCACAAAAATCGAAAAGCTCTAATTAGAATCCTAAAACCTACGGTACCGCCGTGCCTGTACGGGATAATGTAATTAATTGCCGAAATTATGATATTTAACCTAGTTATTCATCTATTTGTCAGACCGAACGCTCTGATACCAACTGTAACGTCCCGCCACCCTATAATCGGGAATCCAATTATTAAACGGGTACCGAATCATTAAATTTGGAGCCAAACCAGGATCTCGATAAGTCTGGGAAATAAATGATAAACTAAGCTAAACATCCACATCAAATCGAATTGCAAAGGAAGTGCAGAAATTAAAAATTATTACAATTCGACTCGACTCAGCAATTAATTACATACTCCAACAGAAAAGAAATAATTAAGCGTACAGGCCAAAAAAGAAAATAATAACTATATCGGGGCCTACCTCGGAACAGCGGCTGCTAGCGCGCAACCCAAGACAACACTCCTCGCTACGCCTGCCTGGAAGCCTCACCTGAAAATCGTAGGGGGTGAGTCTTATTAAAAAAGACTCAGTAGGGATCCTTCGATCCCCACCACCCACAAGTGCAATAAACAAATATAGACAATTTAACTAAATAAAGCAGTAACACAATTTCGATATAAAACACACGCATTTATAACAGTAACATGTACGATTCTGAAACTACCACGGAGTCCACAACTAGCGTTTCGGCTGAACACACAAGTCACATGGCCAAACGCGGAAAACACCGACCCGCTGAGACCAAATAGCAACCCCTCGGATATCACACAAGCTACTCCGGCCTGACAGGGCTCAAGGTGGTCCTGCTTCCTCCAACACGAGTGACACTCCGAATGTACCTCTCCTACACTAGTACTAGCTATACCCCGGGATACACCAGGTGGCCCTCTCTCTAGGCGTCACCCCACCACTCCCACACCGGCGTTGTGTCACTCCCATACCGACACAGGGTGCCTAAGCGCTAACAATTGTCATTCTAGGTCTACGATCGCACAAAACGCAACACGGTGCGATTCAATCATGTAGAAATCATCCTCCTCGAGTATGTTTTCAAACATGCATTTATCCAAACTATCTAATAATGTAAACACATGTTAATTACAGGAATTAATGAGATTTTGTCTAGAATCGCGTCGCCCAAGGCCGATGTCATTCAAGACTCCTAAACTGGTTCATGTGAAAATGGGCCTCAGAATATGGCCTAAATAGCGTCGTTCAAACGGGTCGCCATTTAAAAGACGTCGCTGTCCCTAGTCGCCTAATAATGACAAAAACAAAGACAGGCCTAGAGGTGATCTGAACTTAAAATGTATCGTGCACGGAAGTCGTTGTTTAAAAGGCGTCGCTATCTCTAGACGCTACTCAATACAGAGACAGAGTCTGTTATTTGAGCTAAATCGCATCGCGGGTGGAAGCTGCCTTTCTAAAAGGCGTCGCTGTCCTCCGACGCCATTTAACCCTCACAGACAGGTTCTCCCTCCGCTATCCCCCAATCCACAGGGTGGGATTTCCTCCCCCAAATCGCACAAAAGACCACAAAGTAGAGGAGGAGGAGAATAACCTAAATGCCCATTAAAAACCCCCAATTTCTCATTTCATGCAATTAGTGTTTTCACCCCAAAAACCCCCTAAACATGCTCCAAAGCGGGAAAAATATAGTTTTAAACAAAATATAGCGGGGATCGTCATCCTACTGATTACTCGAACTCCTCCTAGCTCCAAGCCACCAACCCGTCTCGCCACACGCCGCTGCCGGTACTGTCGTGGACGCCATTACTCCACCGGGACGTCGGCCGCCGTCCGCAGAGAAATGCGCCGCGGAGGAAGTGGTGGTGGTAGTGGAGGAAGTTGGAAGGTTAATGGAGTGGAGGGAGAGGAGGAATGGGGACATGAAAGGAAGGAGAGGGGGAAAGGGGTGCCGGAGGGTCGGTGGAAAGAGAGGAGAGAGAAGAGAAAGAGGGAAAGGAGGAGGGTTCGCGGGGTCAAACATAAACTGGGAAAAATGCGTCGTCCAAACCCGACGTCATTCAGACGACAAGTCCGAGCCGTACACTGACAAACTAAGGCCGTACTCTAAATGGCGTCGTCCATACAAGACGCCATTCAGACGATAAGACCGGGGCCGTACTCTCGCGCCCCAAAGCCAGCCCACGTAGCGCCCACGTGGCACAGCCTAAAACACGTCCACATTGTAGGACGCCGTTTGAACCGCGTCGAAAAGGAATCTAAGCCCCAGCCCCACCAGGGCCCAAACTAAGGGATCCGACCCCGAAACTGACCCGATAACCGGATTCGAAACCTCAATCCTTACAGACCATATTTTGTATCATGTTCTTATTTGAGGTATATGTAGAACTGTGAATTCTAATCAGTTAGTTATCATCACTTTTCAACTATTATATTGTTTAGCATTTTGTGAGTCTCATTTCTTACTACGTGGTTGTACTCATAACTTCTATTAACATTTTCATAATCTGCTGAGAAGGAAAAGTTAGATTCTTGATTTGATGAAAATCTTTGGATTAGAAGACCTCTGTTGTTATCTAGGTAGATCTGCTTATTGGCTTAATAGATTGATGTAGTAGGGATATAGAGAGAGCTATGTAGTTTTCCATTTCTTTAGTGCGATGAGTGTTTTTATGTCCTATGGACATTTAGTATACTTTGAGATCCTGGTATTGATGTTATATACTTGTGAAATTATGGTATTGGCAAATGAAAATTTTATTGGATTGTTCTGATGGTAAATGGCATGTTTATTGCTCTGGTTATTTTTCTCTCACCATTCATGTCTGATTTGTATGCTATTTGGATCCATAGTTGCGTAACTTGAATCTGAAGTGAGTTGATGACTGAACTGGATCAAAGGCATCTAGACTATGACAAAGTGATCCATCCTGAGATTTTTTAACGATTCAATCAGCTAACTTGCCCAACAACCATGTTAGTTGGTAGACTTCTCAGGATGGTCACCCATCCTAGGATTTCTCCCAACCGAGCACGCTTAACTTAGAAGTTCTTTCCAACTCAAACTCTGAAAAATGACTAGCCAGTGTTATTGGTAGTTTTAGTCTATTTAAGATCTTCTCATACGGGGTGTGACAATATGATATCAGAGCAATTATGAGAGTTTGAGTATTCACAACCATCTAATCTTAAGCCATACCAATCTTTCTTAAGAATATGTTAAGATTAGTGTGATGTTGGTTTAGATTAGCAATTAATGTGATGACTAGTTTTAAGTTACGGCTTGCAGATCTGGAGATAGGTGATTATAAATGATGTGTTTAGCTGGTTCCCACAATTAGACTTATACAAAGAAAATTCTTGGCATAGATAGAGATAAAGAGGATTAAGTTAAATCTTTTCAAGGAGGAGAGCCAGCTATAAGATGCATATATGCCACCCACGTACACCTTTCCACTACGTTTCTTAAGCCATAAGAAATTAACTTATTTTTGCCTCTGATTCTTTGATAATCAATACTAACGAATACTTTGACCACAACATACATTCATAGATTTAATTAACATTGTATATTCATCTACATTTACTTTTATTGCTTGAAAATTGAAAAGAATTGGTTAATGCTTTAAAATGTTAAGATATGTTAGTGCCCTTAAATTTCATAAGTGACTCATATCTAATTTCATTACATGTGTTTGATTGGATGTCGATGATCTTAAATCTACTTTTGAGGTGGGTAACTAGAATCATACTATGACCACTAATCCTTTAAACATTAGTACTTGTACGAGAAAGCATAGGGATCACATGGATATGAGTTTATTTGACATGGTGCTACATTATAGATCTATTCTCTTAATTTATTAGAATACTAAGAAGATACTTATAGACATATACATAATCTCTTCAAAGTGATCCATTAGGCCACCTATAGGTATATATTTAAGCCCTTCTATGCTATCATTTAGGTCTTACTATTGAATATAAACATAGATTACTTCTACTTCTATAATGAGTAAATTTGCTAAGCATACATAATCTGTAAATTTGTTAAGATAGTGGGCCTATAAAGGGTATTTAGGAGTTAAGTACATTATCCTGATTAGAAATTAGATCCATCTTCTTAAAGCTCCCATATTAGAAGCAAAACAACGATGACTCATTGTTATGACCTGGACATTGAACCCATTTCATTTCATGTATAGATTTTGATTTACTTCACTTAATTAATATTTAGGTAATTAGACCTAATTAGAGCCCATTAAGATTTAATTAAGCTCATTTATATTATTTAATTAATTATTAAAAATTAAATCTAATTTAGATTGGATAAGTCAACAATAAAGTCAAACTAGGCCTATTAAATCTATTAGTGTCACAATTAGGGGTGCAAAACGGGCCGGATCTATCCGGATTTGATCCGGATTTGATCCGACCATATGATAAAGATGCGGATGCGAATCCTCTCGTATACCCGAATGAGATGAAACGGATCCCAGGCATACCCGTATTTTAGAAAGTGGACCTCCGTCGGGGTATCCATTTCTTAGATATTAAATAATTGACACCCTATAGAATCGGGTGTTCCTTCCTTCGCCGCCAGCACCTAATAGGACGGCCTGGAAGCAACTATGACCATGCCTCCACCACGCGCCATCCTCCTCTCCTGCTCTATAGACCACGACGGTGGCGGCCCTGTTGAGCACCGCGCCCCATCCTCCTCCCCTGCTCCGCTGACCACGGCGACGGCGGCCCTGTTCACCACCACGTCCCCATTCTCCACCACGCCAAGATCGCCTCCATGTGCCATCGGCTCAGTTGTGCACCACAAGTGTTCAGCCACCACTCCGCTTGCAGAGCTTCCCCCGTGCTGCCTCTTCCGCATCACGAAAAGACCATTTGTACTCTCTTCCTTCTCCATTTCTTCTCCCTCTAGTGAAAATCTAGGGACATCTTTTTGGCTTCTTCTTTGTGCTCGCTTGGCATTGGTGTACAAGCGCCATTATTGCTGTTTTAGGCCCAGGAGGAGATAAATCTGATTTCTTCTTTTGATAATTCTTCACGGAATACTCCCATCCTTGTGTTGATCAGAAAACCTCAGATCTGGTATTATTCTCGTCTTGTTTTGTTCAAAAATCTCATATCTGATATTGATCTCGTTCTTGTATTATTTTAAAATCTCCGATCTGATATTGCTCTCATGTCCTTGTGTTGGTCAGAAATTTCAGATTTGGTATTGCTTCCATTTTTGTTTTGTTCAAAAATCTCAGTCTGGTATTACTCTCCCATCCTAGTGTTGATTAGAAATCTCTGATCTGGTTTTCCTCCCATTCTTGTTTTTGTTTAGCAATCTCAGATCTTGTATTGCTCTGTCCTTGTTTTTATCAGAAAATTATCATATCTTGTATTGTTCTGGTCCTTATTGAATTGATATATTAGCAAGAAGCATGTTAAAAACATGACTTTTTCTGTTAATCTTTAATCTATTTGAAAGGTTTTTTAGGTTTTCCCTTAAACTACTCAAGTGCAATGAAACTTTCGGCAGTTTTACGATGCAAATCTACATACATCTGGATCGGGGTACGTAAAGACACATGCGGATCCAAATCTGGAGGTCCGTATTTGCCAAGGCATTATTCGGATGCTGAGTCACAATTAGGAAACTAATTAGTTTCTAATATTTAGTCAAATTTTTGAGATTGTACACTGGAAGAAAAGACTCTTTTGCAAATGCAAAAACTTCGCGTACAAAAATTTAAAAATAACATGGAATATATGATTGAAAATAAGGTATAAAATACTACAACTTTATCGAAAGGATCAAAAGCTAATTTGGCCATTTAATGGGTTAGATCTGATAGGGTTTAAAGAAGAAAACCTATTCTGCACGAAAATATGGGTTCTAAGTTTGAATTGTAACGTTTTAGCTTGTTGATTAAGCAAGCTATGATTTTTTGACTTGGAAACCTTGGGAGCTTAATTTGAGTAGTATTAGGAAGCTAAAGAAAATATAAGGGACCTTAGGGTCGTGCATAAGAGTCTTACACACAGTCCCAAGTTAAGAGATAAGAACATGGTGTTCTTCATGAGAAAGAGAAATATTTTGATTTAATTCTTTTTTATAATTGATTCTAATAGATGTATTGTTATTCTTTGAGGTTTAGAGGTCGCGAAAGAAGTCTTAGATCACAAGAAAATCGAGATTTGGAGTACTAAAAGGTGATGGAAAGGCATTAGAGGGGAGTGTTGTTCGCATTCTAAAGGTAGGATATGAGAACCCATTGAATGATTAATTTGTATTAAAATAAAAATCTATGTTTTGATGTTTCAAAGATAAAAATCTGTGAAATCATGTTGTTTTATATGTTTGAAATCCTTTTTATATTGAGAAAAATCTCAAAACCCTAAGAAATTTTACGAAAAGTCGAAAACTATGTGTTTGCTAGGTGGCTGGCCAACATAGTGGCCGTCCACACTAGATGGCCAGGTCGATAGCCGTCTGGCCATCAGACGGCCAAAGAGGTGGCCATCTGATGTCACCAGACGGCCAGCCACTAGACCATCAGACGGCCAGCAGTCCGGCCGTCTGATGCTTAGAATTTCTAAGTTTCTCGGCCGCCTTCCAATGGCCCGTTCTCTCTCATCCGATCTCCGTTTCGCCTAAAATTTTGATAGATGTTAGTTTTTCATGTCTATTATTTTTACACCAAATTTTATATTTTTCTAAGATTGTTTGTTATATATTCTACAAATTTCTTTACAATCTATATAATCTGTCCTGGTAGCATGTTCGATTGGACTTGTGCGTGTCATAACTCCTTCAATTCAAATCAAATCTTACCAAATTTTGTGGAGACCGTTGTAATATTATCCTTGAGATCTCTATAAAATTTGAAAATTTTCTAACACCGCTTGATATTTATTTTGCCCTATGTTTTCATTTGCTAAAATTTGTTAAAATCTAATCTTGGAATTCGAAGCGGGAGTCCGAAATCATATCAAATTAGTTCAGAAATTGATGAAACTTTGTATGCATATTTAATTTGATTTATTTGTCATCTTAGCCAAGTTTGGCTATTTTTCAAATCTGTTTGCTATTTTCGGATCTATTTATTAAAATTTTAGCTTCATAAATTAGGTTTAATACCTAAAAAATATATTCATTTGTCCGAAAATTATGAGAATATTCTTGGAGAATATTCTTCCATCCAAAAACCTATTGACACTAGTTTTATTCAGATATCATATCTATATGACCATGTTGTCCCTTTTAAGTCGTTATTTTATAAATAAAAACGTGTATTTTGACTTATGCTTATATGTAGCACTTTGATAATTTAAATTTCGGATATTCATCTTCTGTCACTATTCGATCTCTGTTAATATGATTGTGGCATAATTATTTGACTTTATTTGGACATTGCCATCTTAAAGAGATATTTGAACCGATTCCATTATAAGCATCCATATTGGATAGGGTATTTTGTTTGGAACCCGAGGGTAAACGAGTGGAATCTTGATTTCCGGTTGGCTAAATCAAAGGACGGCGATATGTAACGCCCTGACAGCTTGGAGTTTGGTGGGACTTAGACTCCCCGATTATGCGCATTGACCAAGACCTTTGCATCATTTGCCTAGATACTGTGATATTCGTTTTGTTTGACTCCTTATGTTGTGGTTTGGGTGCATGTCCCTTAACATTTGATATGATATATTTGATATGATTTAATTGGCACATAATTCTGAAACTCATGCTCTATTATATCTCATTTGAATTCAACTTATTCTCTAAAATTTCAGAAGCACCTTGTCCTTTAAATTTGTTCCATGCTTAAGATTTATATTTATTCATATGCCATAATTTGATCAGATTTGTTGGACTACTATGTCATGCCATTCGTTCGGTAGTATGTGATAAGCTCAATTTGATATGAGATATTCTTAGTTCAATATGTGATATATTCATTATATGGCTAGTAGATTTGATAAGTCATATGTTAATTTGATGTGTCTATCATGCTAAGTAAGTTATATATTATTCCATTTCATCATGCTATTACAAAATGAATGTGATTTGGTAAACTTATATGTGACCATATCTTGTAGCATGTTTTTATTTGATATATATGTAGAACTGTGAATTCTAATTAGTTAATTATCATTATTTTTCAACTATTATATTGTTTAGCATTTGGTGAGTCTCATTTTCTACTGAGTGGTTGTACTAATAAATCCTATTAATATTTTCAGAGTCTACTGAGGAGGAAGAGTTGGATTCTTGATTTGGTGGGAATCTTTAGATTAGAAGACTTTCGTTGTTATCCAGGTAGATTTGCTTATTTGTTTAGTAAATTAATGTAGTAGGGATAAAGAGAGAGATATGTACTTTTTCATTTCTTTAATGAGTTGAGTGTTTTTATTTTCTATGGACATTTAGTATCCTTTGAGATCCTAGTATTGATATTATACACTTGTGAAATTATGGTATTGGTAAATGAAAATTTTATTGGATTCTTTTGATGGTAAATGACATGTTTATTACTCTGGTTATTTGTCTCTTATCATTCATATCCGATTTACATGTTATTTGGATCCGTAGTTGCGTAACTTGAGTCTGAAGTGAGTCTAAATGACTGAACCAGATCAGGGGCATAACACTCATGGTTTCTATTCGATCTCTAGAATATTATAATTGTTTAAAGTGTAGATGATTTTATAACAACATATTGTGAGGTTAGGACTCACGTATCTTAAATTGAAAATACCTATAGAAGTTAATTGACATATTCTTATGATATTCTGTAAGGACTGAGGTTTCGGGTTCAATATTCGGGTCGGGTTCGGGCCGGATCCCCTAGTTTGGACCCTGAGGAAGGTCTTGAGATTTCTGACTGAATGGCGTCAGAACTGCTCGACGCCTTTCAAAAGGCGTCGGGTTGTATGGACGCCATTTAGGTCTGCTGGTTGTTGTGCCACGTGGGCGGGTTTCGGGTTTCGGGCCGCGATTCAGACTGTGACCTCTGCGATGTCAGGGTGCGGCGCCAGAGCGTTGTCAGTACGGCCTGTCCTGTCATCTGAACGGCGTCCACGGTGGGCGACGCGTTTCAGACCGCTGTCAGTACGGCCCGTCCTGTCAGACTGATAGGCGTCTGCCTCGATCGACGCGTTTTAGCGGGATTCAGATTGACCCAGCGAGCCTCCTCTTCTTTCCCTCATTCTCGCCTTCACTCTCTCTCTCTTCGCCCTCTCCGCCCTCTCCGACTCTCTTTTCCCCTTCCCTTCCTCTTCTTCCTCTTCCAATCACTCCATAGCCTCCTTACCTCTCACCTCTACCTCCACCACCTCCTTCGCAGCGTTCCCTTCTCCGGACGGCGGCCGACGTCCCGACGGAGTGGCGGCGTCCTCGAGAGTACCGACGGCGGTCTGCGGTGCGGCGGGTCGGCGGCGAGGAGCTTGGAGGAGTTCAAGAATCGGTAGGGGGACGAACCTTGCATGTGTTGCTCGTGTTTTCTTTGACGTGACATGGCGTGTTCGGGCTAGATTGAGCATGTTTAGGGGGGTTTCCTTGTGGGAATGGCATGCTTGTGATAGATGAATTCATCTTCCTCCCCTTCTTGTTTTGGGGCTTTTCGGGGTGTTTGGGGTTAAGGGAGAAACCCTCGGTTCGAACCAGGGAACCAGGTTTCCGGCGCTAAACGGCGTCGTGCCTGGTCGACGCCTTTCAGAAGGGCGTCAGGGCAGTACGAGGCCTTTTAGGGCAGAAACCTCCCTGATTCGAGGTTTTACGAGTAGGGGATCTGGCGCTAAATGACGTCATGGATGGACGACACCTTTCGGAAGGACGTCGGGCCATCATGACGCCATTTAGGCAGGAAATCACCCCAAGTGAGGGTCTGTAAATCTAGAATTTCAGTGTGAATGGCGTCTGTGAACCTAGACGCGTTTTAGATAGGCGACTCCCTATGACGACGCGTTTCAAGGAATTATCTGGCTTTAATGAACATGTCTGAGGGGCTTGAATGGCGTCGACCTAGGTCGACGCGATTCAAGACAGAACTGTGTAATCCTGGTTTTATCATGTTTATTCACTGTGGGATGGTTCAAATGCATGCTTTGAGTTGTATACTGAGACTGAGGACTTCTGCGTGAATGGAATTACATCATCTGTATGTGTGTGTGCTTATGCGATTAGGGATTCGGACTGACTGTGGTTTCCGATCGTCACCATGGGCCGGTGGGAGAAGGGCCATGGTGTCCGTGAGGCATTATGCCGTACCGGTGGGAGAAGGGGTACATGTTGTGTTTTACCTTTGGCTGAGGAAAGTAGAACCACCTTGAGCCCGTCGGGCCGGAGTAGCTGGTACGCTATCCGAGGGGTTGCTGCTTGGCTTCAGCGGGTCGGGGTTTCCCTGTTTGTCGTGGCAGCTTCCGGCGCGTTTCTTGCTGTGGAGCTGGTTGTGGTACTGTTGGAGTTGTTTTACCCCTGTAGCCACTGGGCCTGATGTGACCTTTGATCAAGGTTACGAGTGGTACCCTTAGCCCTTTGGCCTGACGCAGCCCGGGAGGTTAGGGTTGTGGGTAGTTCCTGTAGCTTCGGTTTGACGGGGGTTCGCCGGTCCCCAGGGCCCTCCTGAAGCGCTGAGGCCTAGCGTGGAGGCAATCCGGACGGTAGGACAGTAGTCTAGACTGCTTGTGTGCACACGTAGCTGGCAGTGGCGGTACACTGGTTCCAGCTAGTCCTAGTTTGACTCACTGCCTCACCCTACAGTGCCCCGGAACACTGTAGGGGTGGACAGGCGTGAGCAGTGGTGGTAGTGTTGGGAGGCGACGTTTGACTTCGGTCGACAGTGTGGTTCAGTCGCTTCGTGGACTTTGGCTGTGAGACATGACTCTGTGTTGGGTTCTTCGGGTTGCTTAGAATGGTTCTTGCTACACTGCTTATCGTGCGTTTCATATCAGAGTTGGGTGCTATGCTTACTACTTTACTTAAATTGCCATATATTCCTTTTGTTACACTTGTGGGTGTGTGAGTGGGAGGCAGGGGATCGGATGATCCCTACTGAGCCCGATTCTGGTGTGGCTCACTCCCTGCGGTTTCAGGTGTGGACCTCGTAGCGAGCAGAAGCGTGGTGTCTTCTTGGTGTGCGGACCAGCAGCTATCTTAGTTCCGGGGTATGCCCCGATGTTGTTGTACTTCCTTCTGCATGTACTTATTTAATTGTTGGACATGTAATTATTGTTAGACTGTATACGGACATTGTTATTTTCCTTCCTGCGCCCTTGCTTACCTTTGTAGTCCGTGAGATTGTTATATTTAGCCTTGTTTAGCACTTACTCCTCCAGATGTGTTGTGTGAGATCCGGGTGTGAACCCGCAGATAATGGGCCGACATCCATTTAGTGACCGGGTCTCCGGTCATAGGATGGCGGGTCGTTACAGATGGTATCAGAGCTCAGTCTGGTCGAGTATGCGATAAACTAGGTTAGATATTATAGTCCAACAATAAGTACGAATCCGTACAGGCGATGGCTGCTGGTGTAGATTGATAGGTTTTGACGTGTTTTGGTTCGATTTGCGTGTTGTGGGGCAGCGATGGCGCCGAAGAGGAGAGTTCCGTTGGCTCGTGATTCGAGAGCAGATGGTGGTGGTTCGAGGGCAGAAGGTCATAATGTGGATCGTTTTATGGAAGCTATGATTGGGGCTATGTCTAGATATCCGCAGGGAGATGGAAGCGAGGGGTCCAGTTCCCGAGGTAGCCAATCCACGGTGGTGGAGCGGTTCTTGAAGCTGAAGCCCCCTTCTTTCACGGGTCAACCTATTCCAGATGCGGCAGCTCAGTGGATTAAGGAAGTGGAGAAGGTGTTTGACGTTCTAGAATGTGCTGAGAGTGACAAGACCTTGTTGGCAACCTACTTGTTGAAGGGCGATGCGTATGATTGGTGGGTTACCGTCAAGGGGTTGATGTTTCCAGATAGGCCTTTGAGAGAGATTTCTTGGGAAGGCTTCATGAGAGAGTTTAGTGGACAGTACTTTCCGAGGCACGTTCGTAGGGCCAAGGAAAGGGAGTTTATGGAATTGGTGCAGGATGGTATGTCAGTTCTGGAGTATCAGATGAAATTTGTAGCCCTGGGAAGATTTGCTCCACACATATCTGAGCGTGAGGATCTTATGACGGAGAAATTTGTGGATGGACTTCGGCATGACCTGAGGGAATTTGTGGCAGCCCATTGTTGTAAGGATTTGGCATCAGCGGTTCAGTGCGCGGCAGTAGTGGAGATGCAGTTCCAACACACGGCGAGAGAATCGGAACATTCAGAACAGGGGAAACAGCATAGCAGGGATAGATCGGCAGTCTTTTCGTCAGGTGGTCCGAGTTCCTTTGAGGTCGAGTTCCAGGAGGTACCTTATGACGAGGATGGGGATGGTTCGGTTCAGCAGATGGAGACAGAGGTCGGCTGGCAGCAGGAGGTGAGGCGGGGCGCTGCAGATCGTTGTCCCCGATGTAGCAGGTTTCATGGCAACCGGATATGTCCCTTGATCACTGGTAGCTGTTTCGCTTGTGGTCGGAAGGGACATCTCGCGAGGAGTTGTCCCCAGAAGAACTAGGCAGGTCAGGAGCCGAGCTGTTAGTGAGTGTTCGAGGCATGATTGGAGTCGCGTCTCTTTGAGGAGGTCCGAGAGGTTGTGCTAGAAGAGCACTTTTATCTTGTCTCTGTCAGAGGTGGTTGTGAACTCGTGTGGCACTTGTATGTACTTGGGCTTGGTGGAGAATCGTTTCTCATGCATTATGCGCCTTGCTAGTGTATGGTTATTTTGATCTATCAGCTTTTGTCATAATTGAGAATCTCGGTTAGCTTGGTGTGATGTGATTGGCTAATTATGTGGAGCCTTGTGTGTGTGATTGGTGAGAATGATTGTTGTGATCGGTGTGCCGGCACGTGTTGGTTAGCCGAGTTTTGCGTTGAGCGGTTGCAAATTTCGAGGACGAAATTCTTTTAAGGGGGGGAGATTGTAAGGACTGAGGTTTCGGGTTCAGTATTCGGGTCGGGTTCGGGCCGAATCTCCTGGTTTGGACCCTGAGGAGGGTCTTGAGATTTCTGACTGAATGGCGTCAGCACTGCTCGACGCCTTTCAAAAGGCGTCGGGTTGTATGGACGCCATTTAGGTCTGCTGGTTGTTGTGCCACGTGTGCGCCACGTGGGCGGGTTTCGGGCCGCGAGAGTACGGCCCTTGTCACATCGTCTGAACGGCGTCCAGGTTGGCCGACGCGATTCAGACTGTGACCTCTGCGATGTCAGGGTGCGGTGCCAGAGCGTTGTCAGTACGGCCTGTCCTGTCGTCTGAACGGCGTCCACGGTGGGCGACGCGTTTCAGACCGCTGGTACGCTATCCGAGGGGTTGCTGCTTGGCTTCAGCGGGTCGGGGTTTCCCTGTTTGTCGTGGCAGCTTCCGGCGCGTTTCTTGCTGTGGAGCTGGTTGTGGTACTGTTGGAGTTGTTTTACCCCTGTAGCCACTGGGCCTGATGTGACCTTTGATCAAGGTTACGAGTGGTACCCTTAGCCCTTTGGCCTGACGCAGCCCGGGAGGTTAGGGTTGTGGGTAGTTCCTGTAGCTTCGGTTTGACGGGGGTTCGCCGGTCCCCAGGGCCCTCCTGAAGCGCTGTGGCCTAGCGTGGAGGCAATTCGGACGGTAGGACAGTAGTCTAGACTGCTTGTGTGCACACGTAGCTGGCAGTGGCGGTACACTGGTTCCAGCTAGTCCTAGTTTGACTCACTGCCTCACCCTACAGTGCCCCGGAACACTGTAGGGGTGGACAGGCGTGAGCAGTGGTGGTAGTGTTGGGAGGCGACGTTTGACTTCGGTCGACAGTGTGGTTCAGTCGCTTCGTGGACTTTGGCTGTGAGACGTGACTCTATGTTGGGTTCTTCGGGTTGCTTAGAATGGTTCTTGCTACACTGCTTATCGTGCGTTTCATATCAGAGTTGGGTGCTATACTTACTGCTTTACTTAAATTGCCATATATTCCTGTTGTTACACTTGTGGGTGTGTGAGTGGGAGGCAGGGGATCGGATGATCCCTACTGAGCCCAATTCTGGTGTGGCTCACTCCCTGCGGTTTCAGGTGTGGACCTCGTGGCGAGCGGAAGCGTGGTGTCTTCTTGGTGTGTGCACCAGCAGCTATCTTAGTTCCGGGGTATGCCCCGATGTTGTTGTACTTCCTTCTGCATGTACTTATTTAATTGTTGGACATGTAATTATTGTTGGACTGTATACGGACATTGTTATTTTCCTTCCTGCGCCCTTGCTTACCTTTGTAGTCCGTGAGATTGTTATATTTAGCCTTGTTTAGCACTTACTCCTCTAGATGTGTTGTGTGAGATCCGGGTGTGAACCCGCAGATAATGGGCCGACATCCATTTAGTGACCAGGTCTCCGGTCATAGGATGGCGGGTCGTTACATATTCAAAGTGCTTTTAGAGAGTAAGTATAAGCCATGATAAAATTGTTATGATTATGATCTGTATCCAAATTATTTTGGTACATATTCAACTATGTGAGAGTTAATTAGTCATCGATCTCTTTTCACCCTATATCTTTAGCTATGTCAGGATAAGTTTATCTATTGATTAATTAGGTTGATTAACTAAATCAGATCTCAAGTCTATCGACAAATTAAATAAAAAATGTATATTAATCTCATTACAAATGCTTCACAAATATATATATATCCATTTATCATGGCGATCTGATCTTGATTGAGTAATCTCTTAATCTTGGCCTTAGAAATTAGTAGGATTAATCTATTAATACAAAGATAGATTGTTAGAATCTATCAAACTTCGAGGACGAAATTTCTTTAAGGAGGAGAGGATGTTATGTCCCACACTTTTACAACCCATTAATGAATTTAATTAATTTAAATTACATCATTTTTTAACGACCCCGTATAAGAAGATATTAAATAGACTAAATCAGTAGACTACCAATAATACTGGCTAGCTATTTTTCGGAGCTCGAGTTATAAAAAACTCCGAAGTTAAGCATGCTCAGTTGGAAGAAGACCCAGGATGGGTGACCTTCTTGGAAAATCTACTAATTAGCATAGTTGTTAGGCCAGTTAGCTAATTGGATCATTATAAATGGTATCAGAGCCTGACACTAGTCAGAAGTGTGGGAGCTAAGTGCCACATAAGGCAAAATGCTACACTATGGGAGTTGCCTCTTGAACCCATATGGGACAAAGTGGTGTATGGTGGGAGCCACCTCTTGAACCTGTGGGGGCCACCTCTAGAATCCTACCTGCCTAGTGATTTGGTATAGTTGTGATATAGTAATGAGGACGTCGCCTATTTAACGGGGACAGATTGTCACACCCCGTATACGAAGATATTAAATAGACTAAATTAGTAGACTACCAATAACACTAGCTAGTCATTTTTCGGAGCTCGAATTGGAAAGAACTCCAAAGTTAAGCATGCTCGGTTGGAAGAAGTCTCAGGATAGATGACCATCTTGGAAGTCTACCAATTAGCACAGTTGTTGGGCCAATTAGTTGATTGGATCGTTATAAATGGTATCAGAGTCTGACACCAGTTGAAAGTGTAGGAGCTAAGTGCCACATAGGGTAAAGTGTTACACTATAGAAACCACCTCTTGAACCCATATGGGACAAAGTGCTAGATGGTGGGAGCCACCCCTTGAACCTGTGGGGGCCACCTCTTGAATCCTACCTACCTAGTGATTTGGTATAGTTGTGATATAGTGACGAGGATGTCGCCTATTTAAGGGGAGTAGATTGTCACACCCCGTATAAAAAGATGTTAAATAGACTAAATTAGTAGACTACCAATATCACTGGCTAGTCATTTTTCGGAGCTCGAGTTGGAAAGAACTCCGAAGTTAAGCATACTCAGTTGAAAGAAGTCTCAGGATAGGTGACCTTCCTAGAAGTCTACCAATTAACACAGTTGTTGAGCTAGTTAGTTGATTGGATCATTATAATTATATCTGGGATGACCATGAACTTCTCCACATCGATCAGGATGAGATCATTAAGAAATATGTCTCAGAGGAAGAGCAGAAAAGTATCCTCAATTTTTGTCATGCTTTTAGCTTGTGGGGGACACTTTTTAGGAAAGGAAACTACTTATAAGGTCTTGTAAAGGAGATTTTATTGGCCATCTTTGGTTAAGGATGCTTATGAGTTTAGCAAGACCTGTTTGAGGTCTCAAGCTGTGGTAAAATGACAAGGAGAGACATGATGCCTCTCTAACATATTGTTATGGTAAAAATTTTGATGTCTAGGGGATTGATTTTATGGGACCTTTCCCGCCATCTTTTGGCAACGAATACATTCTTGTGGTCATGGACTATGTCTCTAAATCGATAGAAACTATAGCCACCCGAACGAATGATCATAAAGTTGTGATGAAGTTCATTCAGAGCAATATCTTCACTAGATTTGGGTGGCCTAAAACTATTATTAGTGCTGGAGGATCCCATTTCATTCATGTCCAATTCCAATCCTTGATGTGCAAGTATGGGATTACCCATAAAACTGCTACCCCCTATCACCCCCAAACAAGTGATCAAGTTGAGGTTTCCAATAGGGAGATTAAGAATATCTTACAAAAGTCCATTAGGCTTGATAGAAAAGACTGGTCGGAGAGATTGAACAATGCTCTATGGGCATATAGGACTGCCTTCAAAACTCCTATTGGCATTTCACCTTATAGGTTGATGTTTAGTTAGGCTTGTCACTTACCCATTGAACTAGAACACGAGGCTTATTGGGTAAACAAGCTGGTTCCCATATAACTTTGCAGCTGAGTGAGCTAGATGAGCTACGCAATGAGGCATATGAGAATTCCAGTACCTATAAGGCTAACACCAAAGCATTTCGTAACAAACATATCATGAGAAAATCTTTCCAACCTAATCAAAAGGTATGGCTTTTTAACTCTCATTTGTGCTTGTTTCTAGGCAAACTTAAGTCTAGGTGGGACGGGCCATTCATTATCCTGAAAGTCTTTGACCATAGAGCTATTAGAATCATGGATCCTAAAAATTGTCATACCTTCACTATTAATGGCCAACGTTTGAAACCTTACGTGGAAAACTTCCAAACTGACAAAAGTGGAATTCATTGAGTTGAGTGATCCTATGTAAACTTTCTTGCGTCCAGCTAAAGACGTTAAACTTAGCGCTTATTGGGAGGCAACCCAATGTTTCTAATGAATTTTTGACTGCTTGTGCATCAGGAGCAGCTATCTTTGGTGATAGTAGAAAAGCCCTCAATGCCCCAAGTTGTATCTCTCCTTCCTTAACTCTTTTGGCTATAATTTCTTTATATTTTTGTTTATGCCATTGAAGATAATGTCATTTAAGCTGGGGGGGAGCAACCATTGTGCATTTTTGTAAAATCTTTTGAAGAAAGCTTGTATTTTTCACTGATAAAAATTATGTCTAAATTTTTTAAAATTTTCTACATTTTCGCACCCTAATTAAGCTTTTATTTGATCATGTTTTATTAAAGGAATCTTAAGCAAAACCATTTTGAGCTAGTCAGTTAGATAAAGTCTTAAAAGTTCAAAATATCTTAAAAGTTCACATATGCACGGCAACTTAAGGTGAGTGGAAGACCCTGAAAGTGTAGTGTAGAGCTGTTGGAGTTAGCCTAAAGGGTAGGACTATATTTTTGTTTTTCTTTTTTGTATTGAATGAAAGGAAGGTCGGGATTCGTAATCGAGGATCAATCCATTCAGCACCCTAAAGAGGCGGTCATCTAAAAAGGGACAGTTGTAAGCATGTGAACTAAATGTCAAATAGCAAAAATAATTCGAAAGAGTTAAATGAGGGTGGGTGGCAAAAAGTATGCACATTCCCTCAGACAAATTAAAAAGGGTTGTAAAAAATACGCACTCTCAAAGACAAGAGCGCAACCAAATGAAAAAGCCATGCTAAATCAAAAGTTCCTTATTCCAAAATAAACCAAGTCTTGAAAAGTGTTGAGTTGAGTCGAGAGCTGAAAAGCGATCCTTGCCAGCTGATCAGGAGACTCTTTTTTTCTCTTCTCTTCCCCAAGTAGTTCTGCCTCAAGGGTCGGCAAAGATGAGGACATACCGGAAAGGGTGGAAATGAACTCTAAGATTCATTTTTTTATGCACAATCACATGTCGCAACTCCATGTGTAGCATGGGGAAATGAGAACTTTAGCTAAACTGGCTGGCCACTAATGTTTGTGAAAGATAACCTTGAAATGATATGCTTGTCCATAATTATGGTAGTCCAAGATTTTTCATAGGTTGCATTGCTAAGGGACTAGCAATGATTAAGTTGGGGGATATGATAACTTGGCAATTTAGGCAATTAAGAAACTGAATTTATGTATTACACTTATGATTTTTATGTAAAATCATATGAAATGATAGAGAATCTAGCCTTATTTCTAATGATATTAATTTTGTGAAATTCTGAATTAAAAACATCGTCATTTCATGCAAAAAACTAAGTGTCTGTACATTTGTGTAATTTTCATTCTCGATAGGGACTTTCTTACAACTTAAGGGGGCATTTAAATAAATTTGTCATTGCATGAGCATAACTTTATTTGCATAGGCTTAATCAAAATTTTGCTTTGTGAGAACATCTGACAACAAAGGTATCAAATCTCAACAACTGTAAGGATTAATTAATTTTTGCAAACTGAGGAAAAGGAGGGGCAATATAGACATTATGGCATCCAAAAGGATGCCCTAACCATCAAGGCCGGCCCCCACTTCCCTCTTAGATGCCACCCACCTCTCTTGGAGCCAAAGAAAAGTTCAAAATTCAAAAAAAAAGAGAATCAAGGAGAGAATAAAGGAAGAATTATGGTGATCCAGTGAGAGAGGCTCAAGATAAGGATAGCGAGAGAGAGAGGCAGCCGGCCCTAGCTAAGGAGAGGGGAACCTCCATCCTTCCCCTTCCACCATTCAATCTCGATCCTCCATCTCACAACCCTCCATCTCAGTCATCCATTTTATTTATTTCTTTGAAAACCCTAACCCTTCATCATAATATCCACCTTGAGGGTTGCATCCCCCAACTTTTGGCTCCCCCTCTCGGCCGCACATCTCTCTCCCTCTCTATTATTCTCTCCTCTCTCTCAATAAATCCTCCCCTTCTTCTTTCTCTCTGGACCCTCTCTCCTTCCCTTTATGTTACTGTAGTGCAGGTAGTGTAGCTACAATACCGTGCTACAGTAACCACCACCTTTCATTCTCCTTTTGCTTACTGCTGCTGCAAGGAGGAGGACTAACTTCCCCATCACCACCACTGGGGGATGTGCCATCGCCTTGAAGACACAAGATGCTAATTCTTGGCTTTAGCTTTTCTAGATTTCAAGCTTTCTAGATCACAGTGCTTTGTAATCATGCAAAGTGTCTTGTAATAGGATCTTTTATTTTAGTCAATAAGAGTTGAGTTTTTGTGCAAATTATTGCTCTTGGATTCATGTGTGATTGATCTTTTATTTAGCATTAATCTCCAATTTATTAGTCTCCAACTTGTTTCTAACTTCTTCTACTTTTGAGAAATCCTTATTGTTCTACTTTTTATTGCAAATCAAATCTGTTTAGTTGCTGTTAATTTTAGTTTAGATTACAGACTTGAGCATCTTAGATAGGTTAGTTAGGGTGCATAGTTAATTTTTTTGGATTAATTCGTTAGTTGGGTAGCATTGTTTGCATCTTTAACTAGTGCAGATTTTGATTTCTGGTGACGTGGTTGCTGCTTATTATGTCATTTCATGTGTGAAATGTTGTCTAAATTTAATCAAATCACTTTTGTTGCATCCTAGGTTTGATCCTCTAAGTCTCTCCTTTCATTTGACGTAGTTTGGGGTTTAGGTTTGCTAGTATACAAGTTTTGTGTTTAGTCAAGACTATAGGTTGTGTAGTTGTCTAGATTAGCTTAGTCTTTTAAATCTTATTTTATTTTTTTAATTTAGCCTCTTCTAGCATCTTGGGATTAGTTTAAACATTATAAAATTTTGATGACTATAGGTTGTGTAGTTGTCTAGATTAGCTTAGTCTTTTAAATCTTATTTTATTTTTTTAATTTAGCCGCTTCTAGAATCTTGGGATTAGTTTAAACATTATAAAATTTTGATTTTACAGCATTTCATTTCCTGTCTTTTTACTTTAAAAACTCCAAAAACGATCTCTCTTTAAAAGGTTTTCAAACCAAAAGACTTAACTTCTCTGTGGATCAACCCGAACTTGCCCTAATCTACGTATTTGTCTTTTATGCAAGTCGGATTTAAGTTTGATGTTCACTTATAATTAATGACACATAAATTTGAACAATCAATAACCATAAGAAAATAATCAAATTACGGATTCAACGGTTAATCAATTGACGCTGAAAAATGTAAGTAATCGGAAGATAGATAATCGATCAGCTCTGTGATGGTTAATCGGAAGTCACATAATGCAGGCAATCGATTATGCTGTGTAAGATCAATTAGAACGTTGTCAATCAATTACAAGTCTAAAGATCAATTATGATGTTGTTGATCAATTTCAAGGCTAGAGATCGATTACGATGTTGTTAATCGGTTACGAGGCCAAAGATTGATTATGACGATGTTGATCGATTTCAAGGCCGAAGATCAATTATGACGTTGTTAATTGATTACGAGGCCGAAGATCGATTAGGACATTGTGAATCGATTAGTTGCCCAACTAGCAATCAGAAAGGCAACGAGTAGGATAATCGATTAAAAAACGAAATGATTAGTCGCTTAGAGAGATAACTAATAATCAAAACTCTTAATCATAAAACAAATAGATTAAGGCTTCGAAACTCTTAATCGAAAAATAAATCGATTAAGGCTTTCAATTTCAGATATGATCGATGAAGGGAATAACCGATTAATAACCACAAATTTGATAGAATAGATAATCGGTAGAGATAATTGATCATCTGATATCAATTAACAGAGTGATTCTAAATTAGTTAGCTAGCGATTAACAAGATGACTCTAAATAGATTAGCTAGTGATTAACAGTATGAAAGAAAGACTTCTGCTTATCGATTTTAAATCTCAGTAGATCTGAAAATGAACACCATTAATCGATTAGCGATAGGAACTTAAACGATTTTTCAGTACTCTATTAATTGGAAGGATCAAGTAGTTCACTGAAAAAATGACCAAGTCCCAGACTAACTAATTTGCAGATAATTGTTTAAATCTATGGCTTATCTAAAGGAAAAAAGCTATCATGAGAAAACTTTTAAGTATAATTTCATAAGGAATTATCATTAAAATTATGATATAGAAAATTGTGCATGCCCCACCCTCATTCTAGACTTGACTAAGATGTCATCTATGTACACCTCCGTGCTAGTGTGGATCATGTCATGAAAGATGCCTATCATTGCCTTTTGATAAGTGGCTCCAGCATTTTTAAGCCCAAATGACATGGCCACATAGCAATAAGTGCCCCAAGGGGTGACGAAGGATGTCTTCTCCTAGTATTCTACTGTTATCCTAATTTGGTTGTACCTCGAGAACCCATCCATGAAGGAGAGCATCTCATATCCAGCTGTGTTACCTACTAGCAGGACTATGTGAAGAGGTTTCTTCCTTCAGACATGCTTTATTAAGGTTGTTGAAATCTACGCAAACCCTAACTCTACCATCTTTTTTAGCTACTGAGAGGATATTAGATACCCACTGGGGATACAATACGACACGAATGAAGTTTGCCTCTTGTAACTTATCAACCTCTTCTTGACCTTTAGCGCTAATTCGGGCTATGAACGCCTCAGCTTTAGCTTTATTAGTTTAGCATCAGGATTGAGGACAAGCCAATGTCCTACCAATTCTATATCGAATCCTAGCATATCATCGTATGACCACGCAAACCCATCTAGAAATTCTCTAAAAACGTTTCCTATAGACTCTTCTTCTTCTACGCTAAGGTTCGCACTAATCAGCACCATCTTCGAATTCTCCTCAATGCCAAGGTTGACTTCTTTAGTTCATCGACAGAGGATGATGGCTTGTCAAACTGCCTCATTCCATTTACGGACAATTCGGCTAAATCATCCTCTTCTTCAAAGAAATCTTCTTCCTCATCTTCTACAATTTTGTATATGCCTAAACCATCATCTACCCTCCCTTCCACTAACTCTTCTTAGATACTAATGGAGTCTAACTGAAGTTCTAACGAACTGCCTAAATTACTAGCTATGCTCTTAATTAACTGATAGACAACCTACTTGGCCCTACCCTGCTTAGAAAAGAGTGGGGTTATACCTAATCCTATGCCACTGTGTACAAGTGATTTGCTCGGGGACCGAACAAAAGATGGAATATTTATAGATGAAGAGAGAGTGAACTCTTGGGATAAGGACTCGTGGGAATCATGCCAGTACGGCCGCTCCTCAATCATGATCTCATGACTTACCATTTGTGGATTGACATTTTTTTTTTAGGTCACGGGTTTCAAACATGAAGCATTCAACAGGAGGTTCCATGGCTCGGGAGGGCAGTAATGGAGGAAAGAAGGGATGGAAAGTGAATGGAAAGAACATCACCGAAGCAGAGAAGCGTCAAACCAAGAAAATCCATACCATGGGGACGAACTCTTCAAAGAATAAGAGCTCGATCCCGAAGCTCTCATCGCCTGACCAAACCTACTCTTGGCCTTTCGGCATTTCCTCTAAGCTTTCACCTAAGGCTTCTACGTTGATTGGCTCTCAAGGGGCCGTAATGAAATGTTTCCGCAAGGACCAACTCTTTCACCCCCCCCATCCTTGTATACCTAAGATGTATAATCTCTAATAGACAAGTTCATATATATCAAATATATACTTGAAGCTTCTCTAAGCTTCGCCCTTTTTTGATCCTCCTCTTTAAGGTACTCCTTGCACTTTGTCTTCCAGTGACCCTTCTGAAAGCAGTGGAAGCATTCACCCTTCTCTACCCCTTTGTCCTTGTCCTTCAAGCTTCCCTTGCCTTTCTTAAAGGATTGGAATGCCTTCCTCTTCTTGTTAGTCCTACCAACCACAAGAACAACGGCTTCTCCTTCTAAAGGTTTCCCTCTGTAGTCTTCAGCACGTTAAGTAGCTCTGCCAGTGTGACCTGAATCTTATTCATGTTAAAGTTAACAATGAACTAGGAGTATGAATATGGAAGTGAGCTGAGGACAAGGTCCATGCACATCCCTTTGGGTAACTTAACCTCGAGCACAACCAACCTCTCAATCCACTCAATCATCTATAGCACATGAGTCTACATAGAAGATCCCTCTGCCATCCGAGCTCTGAACAGGCTTTTGGATATCTTATATCTTTCAATCCTGTTCTACTCCTCAAATAGCTCCTTCAGATGGAGCAAAATGGATCTGGCATCCATCTTATCAAATTTGACTCCGACTAATTTTTGACGGACTGTACAACCCTCAAAACAAAATGGGAGACGCCGATGATCTCCTAGCAGGGAACAGAATCTCATTGACTCATAATGTAACCTTGTAAATATCTGATCAAGAAGCAGCCAACTCTTGGTACTTGCAACTCCTTGCAATATCGGATCTTAACTTCAGCTCCCATAACATTAGTTTCTAGTTTAAATATTACATCATTATTTAACAAGTATAGATTAGGATACAACCCTTATGGATAGTACAACAAGGCATTGGATTGGTGTTTGGGGAGGAAGGCAACCATGGATTATGGCCACCCACCTCCCTTTTTTTTAAAAGGAACCTCTGTTTTGAAGGATGTTAGGGCATTATGAAATGTATGCATGTAGGAAAAGTGCTCGTGTGTGACAATGGTAGTGGATGTGTCGTGGTCTAAAAGAAAAGGAAAGAAGGAGGGAAAGGATCCTAAGACGGGTGAATGAAAATGAGGTAAAAAGTAAAAGAAGGAGAGAGTTAGGGAAACAAGTGCATTAGGAATGCAGAGGACTCCTCCTTGTCTCCTCTGACTCCCCAACTTCCAGCCTCTGTCCGCCAAAGCTTTCACCAGACTGGAACCTCAAATCTCTTCAACTTCATCAAAACCAACCAAGCAACCCCTTCTCCGAGAGGAGTTAGAGGGTTTAAGCAGGAGGGAAGAAAATAGGGAAAAATCAGGAGTCTAAATCCCTGTTAATCCTTAAGAGCCAATAGGAAACAGTCAAGGGCAGGGGATCGTGGCTATGGCAGTCGCCGGAGTGGGGAGTGGTCGGAATAGTGGGGTGTAAGGGTCGTAACTGGAGGAGAACATGGGAAGACAAGGTCAAGGGGATTGTGGGAAGGTGGACAACAAAGAATTCTGCGTTCCACTTTTGTGGAAGGCAGCAAAGTCCGCCTTCCACTTTCAAAGGTGGAAGGCAGTAAAGTCCGCCTTCCACAAAAATTGGAAGGGGGTGATTAGTTAATGGGCTTAATGATTTAATGGGCTGAATTAGGTGGGGGAAATGTGACGAATTATGGTGGTGATACAGGTTTTATGACCAAAGAGTGTCCAAAATCAGGTGTTTACATGTACCTTTGAGCAATTCTTCTGATAGCTCTTTTCTCCTCAATAGTGGCTTCTTATGGGTATGATTGATCTTCACAATATTTAGCAATCTCATAATATCATGGTTTCTCCTCATCTTTCAGTTCTTTTTGCAGCTCTAACAACATGATTTCTCTTTTCTCTATAATGTCTCCATCCCGAACTTTCTTCAATAGTTTCTCCTTAACCTTAAGAAAAGTAGGGTCCTCTATAACAAGAGAGAGATGTCTATAGACAATGATAGATTCGAAATGACTGTTGAGTGGGAAATCCTAGGAAGATGCGAGAGAAGCGAGAGCATCGACTAGAATATTTTAGTTTTGAGGAACATGGACGAAGATCAATGTATTGAACAGCTTGGCATAAGCATATGTGAGTTCTTGATAAGGCTTGAGTTTGGGATCAAGGGTGCGGTACTTGGTGAGCACTTGACGAAGGATGAGTTGACTATCACCTATGATTCACAATTTGGTAGTACCATGAAGATGAGCCACCTCGAGGTTGGCAAGGAGAGCCTCATACTCAGCTATATTGTTTGTAACAGGAAAGGCAAGCTGAAAAGCCTGAGGAATGGTGACACTTTTTGGTGATAGGAAAACAACGTCAATATCCTTATCATGAGAATTCAGAGCTCCATCAAAATGCAGAGTCTACATGTCATTAGTCAATTTGTTTATGGACATCAATTCCTCATCTAGAAACTCCAATCGAACTGGATCAAATCTGGGAAGAGGGTGATGAGCAAGGTGTTCTACTATGGCATAGCCCTTAATTACTTTATGTTGAATGTATGTAATGTCAGATTGAGAAAGGAAGTTTTGCCATCATCCTAATCTGTCTGTAAGGATAGATTTTTCAAGCAGGAATTTGATAGGATTCATCCTAGCGATGAGATGGACTTCATAGGCTAGAAAGTAATGTTTCAGTTTCTAAACCGCCCATACTAGTGTAGCATAAGTCTTCTCCATCGCCGTGTATTTTTGATCTACGGGGTTGAGAAGTTTAGAGAGATAGTGGCTGCCCTCTCCTTCCGTTCTTCATCTTCTTGTGCCAAGACAGTCCCTACCGAATCATCCAGGACAGAAATATATAGAATCAAATGTTTTCTCAGAGATGGTGGTCTCAAGACAAGAAAACTTGCTAGATATCTCTTCAGTCCATTGAATGCTTTCTTGATACTTATCGTTTCAATCGAATTTAACTCCCGACTTGGTAAGCTCGTAGAATGGCCTACAACTCTATGAGTGTTGAGAGACAAAACGGCGGATAAATTGTAACCTCCCGATCAATACTCTTAACTCCTTCAAATTTTTGGGAGGTGGCATTTCTATGATGCCCTTGCCTTATTGAGATCGATCTCAATGCCCGTTTGCTCACGATAAATCCTAGCAGCTTTTTGGAAGAAACACCAAATATACACTTCCTGAGATTTATTTTCAATTGGTATTCCCTTGAACCTTGCAATACCTTAGCCTAGACCTCAACATGATCAGCTCTAGTTATAGATTTTACCAAAAGATCATCCACATATACTTCCAAATGAACATGCATCATGTCATGAAATATTTTCATCATGGCCCTTTGGTAGGTGGCGCCAACATTCTTCAGTCCAAACAGCATGAACACATAGTAATACGTTCCCCAAGGTGTAGTGAACGATGTCTTTTCTTGATCTTCTTCTGCCAATCGAATTTGATTATACCCCGAGAAGCCATGCATAAAAGACAGAGTTTCATATCCAACTGTGTTATCAATGAGGACATCAATGTGAGGCAATGGAAAATCATCTTTAGGACACACTCTGTTCAAGTCCCAAAAGTCAATACAAATTCTGACTCTTTCATCTTTCTTCATGATTGGAACTATATTTGCAACCTATTGAGGATAAAGGACAACTCTAATGAATTTAGCCTTATGCAATTTGTCAACCTCCTCCTTCATTTCCAAGGCCGTCTGAGGGGAGGAATTGCCTTAATTTCTGTTTGACCGAGTTAGCTCCAGGTTTCAAAGTCAACCTGTGTTCTACCAAAGATGAGTCTAACCCCGACATATCCCTTATAGCTCCAGGAAAAAGTGTCCTTGTAATCCCTAAGAACCTGAACTAAAGTCTCTTCGTCTGATATGGAAAGATTTTTATTGATGAGGACGACATTAGGTTCACCTTCAGTTCCTAAGTTGATTTTCTTGGTGGGTTCTTCTATAGTAGTTGATCGGTCATCAAATATCTTCATTCCGCTAGCATATGCCTCAGCTGCGTCCTCACCTTCTTCTTCACCTTCAATCATAGGGTCATTTGTAAGGAATCTCCGGAACGCAGCGGAAAAATAAAACAATTCATCGTATTGATTGCTACGATCATAAAATGGACATTATAAAATAACTGGGAAGAACCGTTCTTCACCTTTGCGGAGTTTTGAATCTCCCGTGGATTGAACCGTTTTGGTAATCGCGTACGCGCACGATCTCTAGAGGTTTCCACACGAACTCCCGACGCAGACGCGATTTCCTCCTCGTCTTGAGTACTTCGACCCGATCTCAAATCCACCATACAGTTGAGAAGAGAGAGAGATCTTCAAGAGAGAGACAGAGGGAGAGAGAGAGAAGACAAAGAAAATCCCTAGACTTGTGGTGTTGTATACGTATGCCGCCACCACCCACCCCTTGGCCTCCTTTTATAAGAAATATAATAAGCACAAGGTTTAATTCTCATGATTATCCAAGATCTTGGCCTTAGATAATTCTCCATTTAAATATTCATGTTTATCCTGCGGCTTTTCACAAAAATCCAGATAACTATAATATTTAACATCTCTCACCGTCTTACTAGAACTCTCATGTGTGTGACCCTCCAGGTTCATATATCAGTCTGGTTTCAGACCCATTAAACTTAGAACTAATTCTAAAGTTTAGTATTTATTAATTATTATTTAAACATCATATGTTAAATAATTAATTCAATAAATAAGTGGTTTATGATGATTAATCCACTTGACCTTCTGACCATGAACGGCACCAAACACTACCTCATGATCCCAGAAGATATAAGGGATATTATTCCTTTTATTTGAACCTTTCCATCTACAGATACCGCACAGATAAAATCCTTCACTCATCCAATGTCCCAATAACGCAAGGGTATGGTTTTATAGTCAAACCCTTTCTCGCATTATTTAGATAGATTCCAGTACTCAGTTAACTTCTAGAAAGATATCTCTTTCAGTTGACCTAGGCCAAGGATTTCTGTGTACACATCCATAGGACATTCTCTCTCCAGTCGTATACCAAGAGTGAGTGATCCCCTGTTGTTCACTCAATTACCTTCGCAAGCTTTCCACTCTGTCTGAGAGACTAACTATCATGGACTTAATGGTTAAAGTCCACAAGGCAGAGAATCAAGTCACAATGGTCTATAATCAAGGTATCATTAGTGACTCAGGTCAAAGGACCAACTGCGCTACTGCAACGATTGAATTCTCTGATTGACTATCAGGTATAATGACCATTCAGGAATTCTTATTCAGATCTGTTCAGTGAACTCATTCTCTAATGAGCATCCACAAGCTTGTCTTAGTGTCACCACACGAGTGAATGTGAGATCATTCACCCTCATCGCATGAGCAGAAAGAACCTGTGTCGATCTTATCGGATATTTAATGTCCAATTCAAATATCCAATGATCGAGAACTGTTTAAGACAAGTGACTAAGAATATTGATCTCATTATCATAATCTCATCATAATTCAATATCCCATACATTTGTCTACGCACCTTCATTACGATAGTTAATCTGCGAGAACTATAAATGAAGAAATGATTGCCTTTATTAATGTTTAGGACAAGAATGTACAAAGATTGGCTTTAAGGCCACCCAATTCTATCATTCTTCCACTTGGACTAAAGCCAATCACCCATATGTATAAGTCCCATAGACTTAAGGTAACGTTCTAAATTGTTTTGAGACAATGGCTTAGTTAAGGGATCTACTACAATATCTATGGATGACTTTATTAATATTTAGAGCTAGAATGTACAAAGATTGGCTTTAACGCCACCAAATTCTATCGTTCTCCCACTTGGACTAAAGCCAATCATCTATATGTATAAGTCCCATAGACTTAAGGTGACATTCTAAATTGTTTTGAGACAATGGCTTAGTCAAGGGATCTGCTACATTATCTTCGGATGAGACTTTCTCAACCATTATATCTCCTTTGGCAATTATCTCACGGATCAGATGAAATCATCTCAAAATGTGCTTTGACTTTTGATGTGATCTAGGCTCCTTTGCTTGAGCTATTGCCCCATTGTTGTCATACAATAATGGAACAGAATCTGAAATGCTTGGGACTACTCCAAGTACAAAGATGAACTTCTTCATCCAAACCGCCTCCTTAGCCGCTTCAGCTACAACGATGTATTATGCTTCGGTCGTCGAATCTGCAGTTGTTTCTTGTTTGGAACTTTTCCAACTCACTGCACCTTCATGTAACATGAACACAAATCCAGACATGGATTTGCTGTCATCTATATTCGACTGGAAGCTCGTCAGTAAACCATCGAAGCTCCAAGTCGTTTTCTCTATAGACGAGAAATAGATCCTTAGTCCGTCTCAAGTATCTAAGGATACATTTCACTGCCTTCCAGTGTTCCTCACCTGGATTAGCCTAATATCTATTAGTGACACTTAGTGGATGTGCCACATCAGGCCTAGTACATATCATTGCATACATGAAAGATCCTATTGCCGAAGCATAAGGAACTCTATCTATGTATGCTTTCTCTTCATGTGTCTTGGGAGACATTTCTTTAGAGAGATAAATTCCATATCTCATCGGAATGAGACCTCTCTTGAAATTTTTCATGTCAAACTTTTTTACTATGGTGTCTATGTACATGGATTGAGATAATCCGAGCATCCTCTTGGATCTATCCCTATAGATCTTAATTCCTAGAATATAGGATGCCTCTCCCAAATCCTTCATGGAGAAGTTTTTGGATAACCAAATCTTTACTGATGACAACATTCCTACATCATTCCCAATTAGTAGAATATCATCAACATAAAGTACTAAAATGGTAACCGCGCTCCTACTGGTCTTTTTACATACACAAGGTTCATCTTCATTCTTAATGAAGTCATAAGATTTGATTGCTTCATCAAATCTTAAGTTCCAAATTCAAGATGTCTGCTTTAATCCATAAATGAATCTTTGCAGCCTGCATACCTTACTTGAATGCTCTTTGAAAGTGAATACTTCAGGTTGTATCATATACACTTCTTCCTGAAGGTTCCCATTAAGGAACGTTGTTTTCACATCCATTTGTCATATTTCATAATTATATAATACAGCACGACAAGAAGTATTCTAATTGAATTAACCATGGCAACTGGGGAAAAAGTTTCGTCATAGTTAATGCCTTGTCTTTGACGATACCCTTTCGCTACCAGCCTTGCCTTGTAAGTATCAATCTGTCCATCTGTCTCGATCTTTCTTTTAAAGATCTATTTATTGCCAATATGTACTATACCTTCTGGCAGATTAACCAAGTTCCAAACTTGGTTGGCATACATGGACTGAATTATTGAATTCATTGCCTCTTGCCATTTCTCTGATTCTTGACTATTCATGGCATCTTAGTAGGTTTGAGGGTCATCATCCTCATTTAAGTGCACTATTGGTTTGTCGTCATCGATATGTCCAACATATTTTTCAGGCTGCTTAGGCACTCTACCATATCTTTGAATTTCTTGTGTATTATCTTGAACAAGTTCTTGAGTATAGGTCATCAGATGAGCCAGCATTAATTTGTGAATCTAAAATTTTTTCCAGTTCTATCTTGCTCCTACTGTCTTCTTTTAAAAGACATTCTTTCTCTAAGAAGACAACTCTTTTTGTGACAAACATCTTTTGATCGCTGGGCTGATAGAAATAATATCCAAAAGTCTTTTTTGGATATCTCGCAAACCTGCATTTCTCTGTCCTGGAATCTAGTTTATCTAGATCATGTCTTTCGACATGTGCAGGACATCCCCAGAATCTAACATGCTTAAAGTCTGATTGCTTCTCTTTCCATATCTCATATGGAGTGGAATATATTGACTTACTAGGAACCTTGTTCAACAGACATGCAGCGGATAATAGTACATATCTCCATAAAGAAATTAGAAGTTTAGCATAACTCATCATTGATCGTACCATATCTAATAGAGTACGATTTCTCCTTTCCGATACACCATTTAACTGTGCTGTATAGGGAGGAGTCTACTGAGACAAAATACCATTATTCTTAAAATATTGTATGAATTTTGTACTTAAGTATTCACCCCCTAGATCTGATCGAAGAGTCTTGATACTCTTTCCAGTTTGGTTCTCAACTTCATTTTTAATTCTTTAAATTTTTCAAAGACTCCTTACTTATATTTCATTAAATATATACATTCGTATCTTGAGAAATCATTTGTAAATGAAACGAAGTATAAGTAACCGCCCATAACATGAGTGGACATTGGACCACATACATTACTATGTATTAGTTCCAATAATTCCTTAGCTCTTTCTCCATGTCCAGAAAATGAAGCTTTGGTCATTTTTCCCATGAGACAAGCTTCACAAGTTGCAAATGATTCATAATCAAATGGATCAAGATATCCATTATTGTGCAACTTAATGATCATATTCTCACTTATATGACCGAGCCTATAATGTCATAGGTATGATTTATTCACATCTTTATCTATTCGTTCAAGAGACTTATTTACTAGACAAACATCATATGCAATATCTGTAGACACGCTAATTTTGACGTCATTTCGAGTAAATTTCATATCATATAATAATGCCTCAGAATGGTCTGATATTTAATCATTGATTAATTTTTATTAATATTTTTGAGTGTCGGGTTTAACAGACATGTTTAAGTTAATCAATTGAATTGATTTTAGCTCAAATTTCAGTTAAAATATGCAGACTTCTAAAAGAAGTCTACTCATATGGACGCCATTTAGAGTTTATTCTTATTTTAGCGTTTAAATTTGAATTTTAATTAATTGATTTATTAAATAAAAGGCGTCTGTAAGGGTCGACGCGTTTTAGGTTTCCTAAGCTATTTTAACTTCTCTTCCGGATGTTTATCCTTATATTAATTAGTGTAAAAGACGTCTACACACGTGGACGCGTTTTAGTTAATAAAGATAAAGATAAGTTTTCCCGGATATTTATCCTTATCTTAATTAATCTGAAAGGCGTCAGCCATGGTGGACGCGTTTTAGATAATTACAGATAAAGATGAATTAATCAGTATTTATCTGTCGGTTAAGGTAGATAAATCCTAGATTTTTCTATGTTAATCGCGAACGCAGAAAATGCCTATAAATACCTTGCATATCAAAGAGTTAAAAAAAAAAGAGAGAATTGAATTGAGTTGAGCCATAGTGTTATAGCGATTTGAAGATCGAAGCAACAACGTCGGAACGCCGGAGCGCTGCAATTTCCAGAAGCCGGCGTCCCTTTCAAGATCTTCATCTTTTCAAGGCTCCAACTGGGCATAAGTGTTTCATTTTTGCATTCCATTTTACATCTTTATTAGTTTTATTCTCATAATCACTTCATGCAACACACACCACATCATCAATCTTCCAAAACCTATTCGTTTTAAAGGGGTTTCAAAGCCATTAAACAAGTGAGTTGCTGTTTAAGTATGTTTAACATCATGATTAGTTTTGATATCACTTCTACTTAAATTCTCATCAGTGTTTCTTCATTTCGTTTTTCTTTCTCTGCCTCTGCTGCACTCAACAACAACAAGAGATCAAAAGGGGAAATCAAGCACAAAGCCATAAGGACTTCTGGACGATCCTCAACCTCAAACTCAACAGCAAGAACAAAAGAACAAAGAAATGGCTCTCTTTCTTCAGCCGGCTGAAGGAGGGGAACCAAGGACTCATTCTTCCGCGTTCAAACAGGTAGGCGATCAAAACTCTCTTTTGAAACTTTTTAGTTAAAAGTTTCTGGCGATCACTGCACTTTAGTTGCTATTTTTAATAGGTTAGTTTACACTAAACAACATAGTTTTTCATATTAATCACACGAGCATTTTCAGCACCTACAGCTCTTTTGGCGATCACGGTGGGACTTGGTCTCGCCATCTTTTAGTTTCTTTTTGTTCTTGCTATCATCATGTCGGGCACCCACGGTGCACCATTTGTGTCTCTCGACACGTCCTCACCAATTGGTGAGTGTTTAGTTTAATTAATTTCCCTCGTGCACCACGTACACAACCCAGTGGCAAGATCTTGCCCTCCCCTTGATGAGTTCAAAAAAAAAAGATGTTTTTGTGATAAAAATGATGTGTGATTGAGTGATTTCCTAGTTGTTTAGTTAGTAAATCATCCTGTTTAAAATCTGAAACTAAAAATCTTTGCATGAGTCGATTGTTTACTGCCTTTTACCCTGTTTGAGGAGGATTCGACCCAGAAAATCCTCCTGCAAATCTATTTTTGCGAACTAAAAAGCGTCCAGGAACGTTGACGCGTTTCAAAACCGCGTCAGCATACCCAGACGCCTTTTATTCTTCAGACTTTCTCTGCTGTTTGCATCTGTTTTTGCGAAAGAATTAAGTTCTGTGTTGAATAGCGTTGACCACCATTGACGCGATTCAGACAGTTTCTTAGTTATTTTTCAGATCTATTTCTGCGAAAGAATTAAGTTCTGTTTTGAATAGCGTCGACTACCATAGACGCGATTCAGACAGTTTCTTAATTATTTTTCAGTTTCCAGATTTCTGTGTTTTGAGTGCTAGCTACCCATTATTTTATTAAGTATTAGAGGCCATCCAGGTCGCATGGCATACGCATTAAGGCGAAAACCCTCCTCTTCTTAGGAACATATTACTCGACGTTAGCAACTCTCTCTGATTGGGTTGGTCCCTTGATCAGACTAGAGAAGTTGACGTTGAGACCTCCATAAGTCCCCAAAATCAAGGTATTCCTCCTTGATCATCGGGCTGGTTGTACCAATTGAAGTCCCGGCTAGATTCTGAAAGCGTTGTGAGAGAGAATCCTAGAGAATAACGGTGGAAACTGAACTGAAACTAGGATCCTTCCCTGAGCGAAATTGTGGTTTAATCCAATTCAAATAACTCAACAAGGAACCCTAAAATCACGTTAAGCATCCACTTGTTTGATTAATCTCTGTACAACTTATCTAATTAAATCTTTGAAAAGGGAATCTAATATCATGTTGCTGCGAACAGGCAGAGACTTGAGTATGGCCCAAGACGCCATCATCAACTACGAGGGAGATGCTAATGCCCCTCGCAATTCAGACTTCAACTATGAGAACGGGAGAGATGCTGATGCCTCCCGTAATTCTGTCCCCATTCCAGTTCGACATGATGGGAATGTCCGGACTCCTCTTTTTCATCCACACGATCAATATCCTGATCTTCCCCCGCATGAATATGCGATCCCTAATCCCGATCTAGAGGGGGACATGAATCAGAATGATCCCTCGTCCTCCGATCCTATGGATCTTGTCAATGCTCTGGGAGTTCTTGCCTCCCGACTGGACCCTCAGCAGTTCGAGGCCATCCAGTCTATTTTGAAGGGGAAGGCACCCATGCAGCCTGCTGAGCCAAACTCTATGGCTCCCCCCGTTATTACTCAACAACCTCCTCCTCCTCCTCCTTATATCCATCAGGCCATGGAAGGCCTTCATATTGCTTCTCGGCCAGCTGGGCCACAACTTTCATCATCTAGGCAACCGGCTAGACAGCAAACGCCTATTTATCAAAATGCCCTCGGGCATAGTGGAAGCTCTGCCGGACCTCATCCTTATTATCCTCCTTGTCCAACGTACTCTAGGCAGCAGGCCTATCAGGTACTTCCACCTCCTCCTCCTCCCCATGCAGATCTGACCACGCAAGCGTTGCTGGCCAAGATGGAGCGCATGGATGAACAGTTCCACAACCTCCAGAAGATGATGGGGGTTAAAGCTGTACCAGAAATCAATTTACCGAGCCTGCCAGTATTCCATCTGCCACCCTCTGAAATGCCAGTATATCGAAAGTATAACGGTACTGGTAACCCCTTCACGCACCTGAAGGAGTTCATGTACGAATCCTCTTTCTGGCAGAATGACAAGAGGTCGTTGGCCTTCTTGTTCAGGAGATCTCTAGAGGGACCAGCCCTCGAGTGGTTCTTTTCTCTGGAACCCTCCGAAGTAGAGGATTACGGTATCGTTTCACGCAAATTTATCCAACGATACCAGGACAGAGTTGCACCCTCCTTGTCTATCACCGACCTCATTGCAGAAAAGATGAAACCAGATGAGGAGTTTGTCAGTTTTGCTGACAGGTGGCGGGGCCTGGCTGAAAAGGTGAAAGATCATTTGTCCGAATCTGAACAAGTGAAAATGTTGATTTCTAACGCCACGCCCCAGTTCAAGCTAGTCCTCTCCTTGAACAATTTGACTAACATGGCAGAGCTCTATGAAAGAGCACGGTACTGCCAGAATGCCTTCAAGGACGCTACGTTCTCTAGCGTCTTTGATCCTCACAGACCTAGCAGGCCTCCACCTCGGAAGCCTGCAGTGCCAAATTCCCCCAGCACAGGTCCAACTACTGAGGGCACGCTCTCTCACGACAAAGTCAGTACCATGAACAATAATTCGCCCCAGTTCGTGAGGAACCAGCAGCAGTATCAGAGGCCACCGCAGCCGAGCCAACAGGGGTACAGGCAGCAGCAGAACCCCCATTACCAACAGCAGTACCAGCGGCCCCAGCAGCCGAATCAGAACCAGCAACAGCCGCAACGGCAACAGCAGTATCAACAGCAGTATCAGCAGCCACATCAGCAGCAACAGCAACAGCCACAGTACCAACCGCGCGCACCGCCGGCGTACCACAATGTCCCTCCTCCTGGTGACTACAGCCAGTAGAGAAGACCTCCAGGCCCGAAGAGGGCAGAATACCCGGCCCTCCCAGAATCCTTGGCGGATATCTTCAGCGCTTTAATGGCAGCCAATGCCTTAGTTTTGCCAAGGGAGAAGGCCGTCTGGCCTCAAAATGCCGATACGTCTAGGTATTGCTACTTCCATAGACAACCTGGGCATACCATTGATACTTGCTTTCAGTTCAGAGATTATATTCATGATCTCAACGAGCAGGGCGGCATAGACTGGGAGGAGATGAAAAAGTACATAACAGCCCTGAAGGCGAGAAGACCGCAGCAGCAGCAGCAGCAAGCAAGACCACCGGCACAAGCAGCAGCACCACCCAACATGGGCATAGTGCAGAATCCACTCCCGGAGCACCAGAACCAAAACCAGGTTGCCCCCATTCTGACGAACAGCCAGTCTGAGGCTAGTCGTGGGCAGCAGTGGAGAGTAGAGGAATCTTCCTCTCTTTGTTCAACGGGTCACGTTCAAAGTACCGCAGAGCGACCACCACGCCGCACCATCCACATACCAAGGCCACAAACCGTTACTATCACCCCTATACCCACACCCACATATCACTCGCCCGCGCCCAATAACCCATTACCACTACCCGCCTTCCTTAGACCCATTACGCCCCGCACCACTACGCCTCCATCATATAACCCCCCGCAAACCAATAACGCGCCTCTCCTACCATCTAGGCCATTACTACGCATACCATTTCCTACTTCACCCGCTACCACCACCACTTATCCAGATATGCCCTTACCATCTAGACCGCTATTACGCGTACCATTCCCCACTTCGCCAACCACTTACACATCCACCATCCAACCCTCTAGGCCTTTAATCCGCACCGCGCCATCACCACCTAGCTCTACGCCATCACCTACCTACCAACCCTCTACGCCATCCGCACCATCCAACCCTGCGGTACTTAAAGTGTCACCCGGATCCTCCACGGTTGAGGAACACGCGCTCCGGAGTGGAAGGATTTTCAACAAGGTCTTTCCTCAGTCCACAGTAAGAGACGGCCCATCACAGCTGACTGAGGAGGCCCATAATGAAGAGAGTGCACCAGGCACTCAATATGACTTGTTGAAACACCTGGATCGGACACCGGCACGGATCACTATACTAGAATTAATCAAAAGATCCAAGAGTCACCAAGAAGCTTTAATGGAATATCTGCAGAAGGTGATGGTCAATGAAGACGTGCCGGTAGAGAAAATTGTAGCACTACTAGTTCCTCAGGGGGATCAGCCCTCCATTACATTTCATACATCGGAACTAGCACCGCCGGCAGCCAGAAGCATGGCTCTGAGTATCACCGTCAATATCTGTAAGAAGGCCGTGGATGCATGCCTGGTCGACACGGGGGCTTCGATCAATGTTTTACCTCCGAAGACCCTGGAGCTATGCGGTGTGCCCAAAGAGAAATGGCTGCCCAGCCCCATCTCAGTGACAGCATATGACAATTCTACCCGTTCCCCTCTGGGAATGGTCTATTTAAAGGTGGAGCTGGGCCCTGTAAGTCATGCAGAGGTCGAATTTCACATCTTGGAAATCGACCCTTCCATAAATGCCATTTTAGGTCGTCCTTATATCAAAACTCTTGAGGCGATTCCCTCTACGAATCACCAATGCCTCAAATTCCCTTACAAAGGACGAATTATTAAAGTGACGAGCATGCCGATCCTTGCTGCTGCTCATACCTTGAACATTAAGTCTACTGTCTTACCTGGCCGACAACCTTTTCTGTCGGTATTACAGGTCTACCGTCCAGTGGCTGATCCTCTAAAAGCCACTACTATTTCTCCATATCCGTTAGATGCTATCAAGAGGGGGAAGTGCATGAGTACCCCAGGATGGAGGATCATGATGAAGAACGGCTACGAGCCTGGGAAAGGTCTGGGCACACGGTTGCAAGGCAGGACCACTCCTGTCAGAAATCATCGAGCAGCACCTGGAAGTGGTCTGGGCTATAAGCCAATAAAACTGAAACAAGATCCAGTTCAGAAAGCAGAGATTAAAGAAGGTCCGAAGATCTGGGAGGCAATGTCTACACCACCCAAAGAAGGCCGAGATCCCCTAACATGGACCCTGTGTACGCACTTTGTGAAAGGGCCCATACTTAGCCACGACAACACGGTGGTCATTACTTCCTGTTTTGACTTCCATGACATATATGGGAGGGATTTGGCCAGACATTGCTCTGAACTGCTTACGTACCAATCCTTGGAGGCTCTGCGGCCTATGAAAAGGAGGAAATTCCATGACCCTGAATGTGAATGGTACAGGTGGTTCGATCTGAGAGACCTCTATATTGCACTGAACAGACTATTCCTAGATCCTGCAGAACCTAAGTGGCCGCCGCAGATTGATGAACTGATTGAAAGCCCTGGTGCCATATTTGACAAGCGGATACTGCTGTCTGAAGAGACTGACGAAGGGGAGCCAGATGACCCCTATGAAGCTGGTTACACAACAGATCTGCTGTGGAGGGGGACATATCCTTCACATGTCTTCATGCTCCATACTCTTTTTCGTACACTACTCTTGACCCCGACTTGGTCGCGGGTCATAATTGAAGATATTCCACGGGCTCCGCCCGTCATGATTACTCTGTCCCCTCGGGACATTATACCACAGCCTCCTCTCGATCTAGAGAGGTTGTATAATTTGATCTGGGACATATTACTATATGATCCCCCCAATCCTTTGGCCTTGGTGCCACTTCCTCCGTCTGATTCCCCTCCGATTTGTATTCATTCCTACTTTATGTTTAATTCTTTCATTGTCCAAAAAAAAACGCCAATTTGGCAACAAATTCTTCCCAGATCCTCATCGAGGAAACGTCTTACTTGTCCGATTGCACCCCGCCGCGCGGGTCCTTCGGTCAAGATTCTCTCTTAGATTTACTCCGTCCCTCCCCTCGGGAGGATTCTCTTGTATTTCCACTTGTATCCCAGGATTTTCATCCTGCTTCGTCTTCGTTAGGTTATGATAGTGAAGTTAGGCAGTCTAGTCAGGTTAAGAAGTCTAGGAAGCCTAAGGGTAGGCAAATTCCGGATAGATACCTCCAGGACTTAGCTGATAAGTGCTCTTCTTGTTCTTTGATCCCTCAGCTTCTAGAAAATCCAATTCAGATGCCAGAAGATTGCATGGATGATGAGTCAGTCAATGATGGGTATGGGGTATATGAATTAGTACATGAAAAGGACCCCATTGAGGAAGATGATGAGGACGCAGCTGAGGCATATGCCAGTGGAGTGAAAAGATTTGATGAACCCTCAGCTGCCGTAGAAGAGCCCACCAAAGAAATTAATTTAGGGACTGAAGACGAACCTAAGGTTGTCCTCGTCAGTAAAAATCTTTCTACAGAGGATGAGAAGGCAATGGTACAAGTACTTAAGGACTATAAGGACACTTTCGCCTGGAGTTATGAAGATATGCCAGGGTTAGACTCATCTTTAGTTGAACACAGATTAAAATTAAAGGATGGAGCTAGCCCTGTCAAACAAAAATTAAGGCGATTCCACCCACAAATGGCTTTAAAGATGAAAGAAGAGGTCGATAAGTTGCATAAAGCCAAATTTATTAGAGTTGTCCTCTATCCACAATGGGTGGCTAATATAGTCCCGGTCATGAAGAAGGACGGGAAGGTCATAATTTGCATTGACTTCCGCGATTTGAACCGGGCGTGTCCTAAAGACGATTTTCCATTGCCTCATATTGATGTACTCATCGATAACACTGCTGGCTATGAGACGTTATCATTTATGGACGGATTTTCAGGATACAATCAGATTAAGCTGGCAGAAGAGGATCAAGAGAAAACGTCATTCACTACACCTTGGGGAACATACTGTTATGTTGTCATGCCATTTGGGTTAAAGAATGCTAGAGCCACTTATCAGAGGGCTATGATGGCAATATTTCATGACATGATGCACATAGATCTGGAAGTGTATGTGGATGACTTATTAGTTAAATCTAAAACAAAGGCTGAGCATGCCAAAGTTTTGGCAAGGGTATTAGAGAGATCGAGAGAATATCAGTTGAAGATGAACCCCAAGAAATGTGTATTCGGGGTATCTTCAGGGAAATTGCTTGGATTCATTGTCAGTAAACGGGGAATTGAGATCGATCCTAACAAGGCGAAAACTATTAGAGAAATGCCACCTCCCAAAAACTTGAAAGAGTTGAGAGGATTAATCGGGAGGTTACAATTTATTCGCCGCTTTGTCTCCCAGCACTCACAAAGGTGTAAGCCGTTTTACGAGCTTACCAAGCCGGGAGTCAAATTCGATTGGGACGATAAGTGTCAGGAGGCGTTCGATGGATTAAAGAACTATCTAGCAAGTCCTCCTGTCTTGAGACCACCATCTCCAGGCAAACCATTGATACTTTATATTTTAGTCCTGGATGATGCAGTGGGGGCTGTCCTAGCACAAGAAGATGAAGAAGGGAAAGAGAGGGCAGCCTACTATCTCTCTAAACTTCTCAACCCCGCTGAACAGAGATATACAGCGATGGAGAAAACATGTGCAGCATTGGTCTGGGTTGTTCAGAAATTGAAGCATTATTTTCTGGCCCATGAAGTCCATCTCATCGCTAGGATGAATCCGATCAAATTCCTCCTAGAGAAATCTGTTCTTACTGATAGGTTAGCACGATGGCAAAGCTTTCTATCTCAATTCGACATCATCTATATCCAGCAGAAAGCGATCAAGGGCTATGCCATAGCAGAACATCTCGCTCATCATCCCCTTCCTCGATTTGATCCAGTCCGATCAGAGTTTCCGGATGAGGAACTGATGTCCGTAAATCAAATCAGAGATGATATGTGGACTCTGCATTTTGACGGAGCTCTGAATTCTCATGGAAAAGGGATCGGTATTGTTCTGTTATCACCTGAAGGTGTCACCATTCCACAAGCCTTTCAGCTTGATTTTCCAGTCACAAACAATATAGCTGAATACGAGGCACTCCTTGCTGGCCTTGAGGCTGCTCATTTTCATGGTGCCACCAAACTCAGGATCGTGGGTGATAGCCAACTGATTCTTCGCCAAGTGCTGACCAAGTATCGAACTCTCGATCCCAAGCTCAAGCCTTATCAAGAGCTTACTTCTGCTTACTCAAAGCTTTTCACGAAATTGATCTTTGTCCATGTCCCTAAGAATCAAAACATCTTAGCTGACGCTCTAGCTTCACTCGCATCTTCTCTTGATTTTCCAATCAGCAAACAATCCGAATCAATCATAGTTCATAGGCGTCTTTCACCTGCCGTGAAAGATCCTTCATTCCTTAGAACTAAGGAGAAGTTGCTGAAGAAAGTCAGAGATGGAGATATCATTGAGAAAAGAGAAATCATGTTGATAGAGCTGTTAGAAGAGATGGATGATGAACAGAAGCCATGATATTATGAAATTGCAAAATATTGTGAAGATCAATCTTATCCTGAGGAAGCTACAACTGAGGAGAAGAGAGCTATCAGGAGAGTTGCTCAACGATACACCTTAGTTGGAGGAGCACTGTATAAGAGAGGTTTTGATGGAGTTCTTCTGAGATGTCTAGACGAAGATGAGCTTTGGAAAGTTATGGAAGGAGCTCATAGTGGAGTTTGTGGTGGTCATGTCAATGGACAGATGCTAGCAAAGAAGATCCTTAGACAAGGATTTTATTGGCCAACCATGGAAGAAGACTGTGTAGGATTTGTCCGTAGGTGTGCTAAGTGTCAACTTCACGCCGATAAAATTCATCCTCCTGCATCTTCACTCCATCCTGTTTCCTCCCCATGGCCTTTCTCCATGTGGGCTTTCGACATTATTGGACCTCTTGGTAACCCAGATTCCGGCATCAAGCAAAAATCTTTCATTCTCACGGCAACGGAATACTTCACCAAGTGGGCAGAAGCTGAAGCGTACGTGGAGATCAAAGCATCAACCGTCTGCAAGTTCATCATGAAGAACATCATCACTCGATTTGGAATTCCAAGCACCATCGTCACCGACAACGGACCGCAGTTCGTGTCACAGGAATTGAAGGACCTCTGCAACAGGTATAAAATTGCATTGCATCATTCATCTCCTTATTATCCGCAAGGCAATGGCCAAGCAGAGGCAACAAATAAGACTTTGATAAAAATCATCAAAAAGACGTGCAAATCTAACAAATTTGCAGATTGGCCAGAAAAATTGGTTGAGGCTCTATGGGCCTACCGAACTTCAATCCGCACGCCTACTGGGCAAACTCCTTATTCCTTAACATTTGGAATGGAGGCGGTAGTTCCATATGAGATCCTCATACCGTCATTAAGAGTACAATTGAATAAGGAATTTTCCATTGATGAACATCGTTCAACACTCCTTGCTCAATTGGAACTTTTAGACGAGAAAAGATGGTCAGCTGCTAATCATGCAAAAGTTTACCAAAATAGACTAGCACGTTTTTATCAAAAGAAAGTCATTGAACGTAAGTTCAAAGTTGGTGAAATGGTTGTTAAAAGAATTTTTGTAAAACCTGGTGGTCCGCGTTCTAAGCTCCAACCCAACTGGGAAGGACCTTATGTTGTATCGCACGCTTTTCCTGGTAATGCTTATCGTCTTGTTAATGCAGAAGGAGAAGAGCTAAAACATCCCTGGAATGGTTTACATCTTAAGAAATACTACCCTTAGGTTAAAGAGTCGATCAGTATGGTACAAAGACTAGTGGAATCAGAAAATTTATAAACTCAAATTTCCTTATCAGTCTGGATAATTTAACTTCAAACCCATTACTGCACACACTGACACGTTTGATTCGTGAATAACAAGAGATGACAAGTCCTAAAGGATATCGAAAGCTTGACCGAAAGTGCGAAGTACAAATCATTCTTTTTAAAGCAAAAATTCTGTTTTAAATTCGGCCCATGATGTCGGAACGAGGCTTAGAATAGACTACCAAGAATACCCGCCATCTTAGTAGGAGGCCGTCATAAAAAAAATGGGGGAGATCCGTCCCATAGAAAAGAAAAGAAAAGAAAAGCAAAAGACGAAAGGCAAAAAGCCAAATGTCAAATAAAAAAGGCCATTACATTACAAACGTTACATCAAGGCCATGAAATGAAATGAAAGGGAACGCAAGGTCGATAAATACCCCGGAAAGAAAATGACCGAACCCCAACAGATATTAGGGTAGGAAAGGGACATCTTTTTAAGTCTCTGGAACCTTCTCATGGGCTTTCTAAACTTATTCATCTTTTCTTTCTAAAGAGATGTACTCCAAACTTAAGGAATGGCTTAGATTGACTAAGGGTCAAATCATCAAATGGGATTACGAATGGAAACACAAGTTCAAACACGATGGGTTTAAGTTAAGTTGTTAAAGAACAATTTGGAAATTAAGTTAATAAATGAATATGATCTTTTGATCCAACTACCATGCTGATCTTTAGTCAAAAATCCAAAAAAAATACATAAGTCAAAAATTCAAAAAAAATACATAAGTCAAAAATCCAAATGTCAAAAAAAAAAAAAAAATACATAAGTCAAAAATTCAAAAAATACATATGCCAAAATTCAAAAAAAAAAAAGAAAATATATTTCAAAACCCCAAACAAAAATGAATATTTCAAAACAACAAAAATATTTCAGTTAGCATCTGCTTGTTGCATTTGGTATGTTTCATTCTTTTTATTTTCAGCGAGCATCTGTCTGCTTGTATGTTGCATTTTACTTAAGTTTGATTATTCTCATTACCTTTGTTAATAAAGGCTATGCCCCTTGACCATTTATTGAAGAAAAAGATTGATTGACCATTTATTTGGTCAGGCAAGGGGCTAAGCCTAAATAGATACTTAACCTGTTTGTTGAGTGTTGTACAGGATGCAAGACAAACACAAGAACACAAGATTGGAGCCAAAAGTTTCATGTATATTATCAAAAGGTGTTTTTGTACATGATACATGAAAAAAAAAAAAGAAGACATATGAGCCCTCAAGGCTGGCTCTCCCCTCCGCCCTCGTCCAACTGGCTCTGGGCCTCGTCAGGTGCATCCGGTGCTGGTCCTCGACTAGGAGGTGGAGGTGGTCCCATCGCGCTCGGCCCTGCATGGCCGGAAGATACAGCAGCACTGGCGGTGAAGGCGCTGGTCAGACCACGCTCATGGGCACGTTGCCGAGCTCGCTGATACCGTTCCTCCACCATCTTGCGCTCATGCTCCGCAACTGACAAGCGACCCTGCATAGCCTCCAGTCGAAGGCGGTCGCGGTCTCTCTCCTCAGTCACAACCTCCAGGCGAATCTGGAGGCGTGCAAGATCTCCAGTCGAGAGAAGGGCCACCTGCTCCTCCAGAGCCCGGATCCGCTCTGCATCAGCCTCGGCACGAGCCGCTGCAGCACGGGCATGCTCTATCTCCGCTTCAGCCCTCTGAAGGGCTTCCTGAAGCTCAGCAACCTGAAAGGAAGATTTTGTTAGTCTAAGGCAATCAAAATAATCAAGTAATCAATTTCAGAAGTTGAAAAACTTACCCGAGCAGCACGGTCCTCCTCCGCTAGAGAAGCCCGGTGAATGGCGGAGGTGAGCTGACTCTGGAGGTCAGCAAGGGCAGCATCGTGCGCCGCGGCAGCAGATGATGAAGACGAAGCTCCGTGGGTAGGGGGAGCCGCCTGGGTGTAGACGGCTCGCTGCACCGAAAGACAACTGTCAGTGGTTAATCGCCAAAACAATCAATTAATTAAAACAAGCATTCGTAAGCATTCATACATACCAGGTCATATAACTCCTTCTGAACTTGTTCTAGCTGGGCCTCCGCATCATGTAGGCGGGCCCGGAGGTCGACGATGACCGCATCGCGCGCGTCCTGCATGTCATACATACATTCATTCACAAATATAAATCAAGATAATAATAAAATTAAAGACGCATGAATGCATACTTACATCGAGTGGTCGAAGGAGCCGAAGCTGATCGGCGTAGTGGGCCCGATACTGCTAGAGGTAGCCCTCGCTACTCACCGCACGGGACTCTACCCGTACGCCCCGACGGTGCCAATCCTCATACTGCTCCGGGAATTTGGCACGCCAGTCGGTGAGGGCTTGCTTCCCCCTCATGCTCCTGCCCACACCCTCCGGGACCTCCTCATCAATCCACTCCTGGTGGAGACCCAGGGTCCTCATCACTAGCCGGAGGCGAAGGGGCTCGATCTCATTGAGGCAATGTACCCACATCTGCCTCCCAAACCGCCTCCTGCCAGCCGTCACCCACGGCTGACCCTCCTCATTCATGCCCAGGTATGGGCGCCAAATCACCTGCATATAGGTTAGAAGCATTCATAAATAACTTGCATTTAATGAACAAAAAGATTGCATTTAATAAAATTAAACAAGTTTAAAGTTTACCAAAAGTTCTGGATAATCCAGAAATTGACGGCGGAGGGCCGTCAGCTGATGATGCTGTGGAGCCATGTCCACAATCGGCTGCCAACGGCAGGCAAAAGGGACGGCGTTTGGTCGGACGATCCGCGCTCTGCCGAGCGGGAAGTAGTAGTAGCTCCACACCTGCATTCATGAACATATAGGTTAGAAAAAGCATCATATCATATTGCACTGCATATAACAAATAATTAAACAATTTAATACCTGAAGAAATGGCAAGAAGCCACTGATGGTAGTCTCACGGTCCGGCGTGACCGCGGATAGATCGGCAAAGAGGTGAGCCAGAAGGGCTGCACCCCAGGCATACTCTCCTAGGCTATCTAGGTCATCTAGCAAATAAAGAAACCTACAATGGATATGGTCGCCCTTCGTACCGAAGAGCAACCGACCGAAGAAGAAAACTAAGAAGACCCTGAGCTGTCTATCTACCTCCTCTACCTGACTGGGGTCACTACAGTAAACTGAGGAAGATGACTCGGCTAGTCTAATCCTAAACTCCTCCCGGGTCTCGTCAGACCGACGCCGGGGCTCATCTAATCCTAGTGCAGCCTCTACCTCTACCCTAGGGACCATCCTAGATTCTCTACCTATGCTGGACACCTCTATCCCTAACAATGCCTCAGCCAATCCCTGATAGTTGGGGTAAGTCACCCCACTAACAGGTCGACCCTCTACCCGGAGGCCAGTAATCCTGGCCACATCCTCTAGGGTGGGGATCATATGCCCCCACGGCATTAGGAAAGCACGGCTTTCTGCATGCCACCTCTCCCTCAAAACCTACAAGAGGACTAGATCAAGCCAGAATGGCGCGATGTCCAGTACTTCACCGAATCCCATCTGACGCAGGCGCGCCTTTTGGAAATCTGAGAGCCCTCTATAAGCCCCTATAACAAGATCCCAACTAATCCTAGCCCTCATCACTCCCTGCAAATAAAAACATAAAAAAAGGGGTCAGTAATTAATAAAAACAGGAAAAATCAGTTCTGTTTTGAAAGGCGTCATACCACATGGACGTCTTTTAAAACACGTCAACACGTCTTGACGCGATTCAAAATTTTTATTCCTATTTAAAAATCCGAAATTTATCTTGAAAGACGTCGACTCATGGTGACGCCTTTTGAATGGCGTCACCTGGTCTGGACGCCTTTCAAGTCCAGATTTCGGGTTCTTTGAAGAACCCCGTTCTCTCTCTTTTCTCCATCCAATCATGCCCACAGGGAGCTTACCGTGTGGAGGTCGCCCTCCTCTTCTTCTTCCGCCGCCATAGGTGCCGGTGGAGGGAGTTCTTCCTCCAAGAAAGCCGCCGCCTCGGCTAGCAACGCCGGAATCTCCTCGGGAGCTTCTTCCTCTTGCCTTCGCCGCCTCTTAGCTATGATTTTCATCTTCTTGGAGCCCTCACCGCGCTCCATGGCTTGAGAAGGGAGGGTTTTGAGGAAGAGATCGCCGGAGATCGTCGCCGGAGAGCGGTGAAGAGAGAAGAAATTTTGGGAAAAGTGGGGAAGAAAGGGGCCTTCGCGGGTCTGTTAACGAAAGGCTGAAAGGCGTCGACTCAGGATGACGTGTTTTAGAGTGCAAAAGTTGAGGCGGCAGGGACAGAGGTTGTAATTTGAATGAAAGACGTCCACGTATATGGACGCGTTTCAATATTTTTGTCAGAGCCGTACAGAGGAAAATGATGAAAGGTGTCTGAGAGTCGTGACGCGTTTCAGAGAATTAATCATGGAATTAATGACAGAATCCTGGGAAAAGTAGGAGAGAGAGTTTAAAGGCGTCCGTTTAGGCAGACGCGTTTTAACGTTTAAATCGGGTTTTTGAGGATTAAATTGAATTTCGGGAAAAGAATTATGATTGAAAGGCGTCAGTTTAGGCAGACGCGTTTTAACGTTTAAATCAGATTAAATTGAATTTCTGGAAAAGAATTATTTTTGAAAGGCGTCTTTCTGACTGGACGCGTTTTACATTTAACAAAACCCGAACTCTTGAATTTTCAGGAAAAATCAAGTTTTTTCTAAAGGAAAAATCATGTGCACATCACAGAAAGTTGAGGAAAGGTTTTGAGGCATGAAAATTGTTCTTTATTCAATAAAATTCTTTCTTACATCATGAACAAAGAGAAAGGGGACATTCAAGGAAGAATTTCATGAAGACCTTTAAGGTAGGGAAATTTCAATCCTCTATCTCTATCTTTAAAGGATTTTACACGGTAACTGAAGCCAAGGTTCCATAGAGTGGTAATGATTTGTACGGCTTCATAATCTTCATCGGATTCCAAGTCGCGCTTCTTGATCGGAAGTGTGGGAGAGAACTCGGGGAATTCACGACGGCCCAGGCTAAGTTGAGTAAGGCACCGATGTGGATTGTATAGCACGAACTCGGTGGCTCCAATCAATTTAAGATCTGCTCCTGCTGCACGGCGCACCCACACAGGTTTTCCAACTAGAGCAAGTGGAGACGAGTCGAATATGTCGGACGTCATGAGCTTTAAATACTCTCTCCAATCGGCTCGGGTCTTGAGTTTTGGAACCTTGTTAACCATGTGCTCATTGAACTTTACAATATTATCTATGCAATGAATTGGGCTATTCAAGTAGATCTGAGATGGATTCAAAGGCCTTTTCTTGTTGTGCTCAAACTTGAAGTGAAGTTCAACCCATAAGGCGAAGAGTAGCATACATCCATAAGGAGGACGGCCCACAGACGCTGCAGAAAGCCCACTATAAAGATATGCTAAGAGTGCAGTGCTAATGGATTTACCTTCGAAGATTGCGCATATGGCACTAACTTGGTCATCTTCTAAGATGTTATCCTGCGCAGAGAAGAACAAGGCACCGGCTAGGCATGTAACTAAGGCTTTTGTTACATCCTCCGCTTCATCCTCCCTTAGATCATCAATTTCGTACAGCGTCCACTCGGCTAGCTTGGTGAGATTGATCCCCTTTTTAGTAAGACATCCTTTAGCTTCTGAAGGATCTTTCATAATAAATGTCAACAATTGTTGACCGGTGATTCTCTCTTTCATCAAAGCTATCTTCTCTTTGTTCTCTTTAGTCTTTGGGAGACCTAAAAGAAGCTCCGCCTCCTCCAAAAGGATCGTGCACTCGAAGTCTTGGAAGAAGAACGTATGAGTTTGGGGATGCCACCACTCGATCAAGGCACCCATAGCCGCCCAATCTACGTTCGCGCTCTTGTAATGCTTGGCAAGTACTACAAGACCTTGAAGATTCCACTTGGATATGAACACTTGCATGGAAAGCTTGATGCTTTTTGCAAGTTTACGAATCCAAGGTAAGGAGGTAAATTTTCTTGGGCCAGGAAACATGGGAAAGTTCTGAAAACCAAAAGAAAAGACGAAGAACATGATGAGGAACGTGAAGAACATGATGAAGAACATGAAGAGAATTGAAAGAAAGAAGTTGATTGAACTTACTTGGAGATTAGGATTCCTTCCATTGAGGTGATTCTCCACATCAGAAAAACTCTCCAAAGACATCTTCATCTTCTTGCTTGAAGAATTCATCCTCCCTTTTTCGGAGTTCCTCCTTCTTGAAGCTTGGAAACCTTGGAACTTTGAAGAAACCTTGAAGAAAACTCAACTTTTGATCTTTGGATTGTAGTGGGATTGCTTGGGAACGACCTAAGGGTGTTTATATAGACAACATTGCGATCCTAGGAAGACTTTTCCGGATTGGAAAAGGGATGTGTATTGATAGAGTTGGAATTCGAGTAGAGAACAAGCAGAAACCTGTTTCTGTGAGTGAAAGGCGTCGAGTATAAGCGACGCTTTTTAACGTTAAAAGGCGTCTGTGCGACACGACGCGTTTCAACTTTTTATATGGTTTATTCGAAATTTTGTGGTTTTGATTGGATATTTATTTGGAACTAATAATTTTGATTGCAGAAAATTCAAGAAAACTTGAGTAAAGCTGGAAAATGTCAAGAAGATCTCACTGTGGGAGTCAAGAAGTCTCAACCGTGGCTAAAAAAACGGTTATTTCTACCCTTGTACTCTTTCATGTAATTATTTTGCATTCGCATTACTATATATGATAAGTATTTATTAGAGTATATCAAGGACCTTGTGGTTTTGATGAAACTGGAATTTGAGTTCCCCTTCAACAAAAACAGTGATAATTCCAGAGGATTCTTAATCGCACGGATAGGCCGTTTGATTGTTAATTAGTGGGGACGATGGTTCCACTTTTGTGAAACGGTGCGTGGATAAACGAGCTTCGGCTTAGCACTGAATTACAAGAATTGGTATCTTGACTCATTAATGACAATTTAACAATATTATCCTTGATTAATTTATATTTTATTTGACTTTATATTTTTCTTTTAGCCCAGCATGCATCATGTAGGACTTTGAAATCATTGTGATAAGAATTAATTATTGATTAAGTTTCAGACCATTAATCAAATAACTCAAAACATGATATGAAATATTCCATTCCGAATTGAGTATCTTGATTATCTTTGAGGTTCGCTTGAAGATATCCTTGGAATTCTATCCTTGATTGGACTCTTTATCCAATATTTCTTGTTTTTTTTTTAAGATCCATCATGGCTGCAGCACGTCCACATTGGCTGGCAAAAGCTCCCCATAATGAAACCTGCAGTGTCTATGACCTGAGGTACTTCCCACTCCGAGGAGGTTGATCGACCTTATTTTATTTCCTTGTCTACCTCATCCAGACATGATTAATTCCATTGATCTCATTGAACTATCTTCACTGATGATTTTGAGAAAAATTCCAATCATGTGATGTTAAGAGCGTGTCTCATCACACCTTGGCATCACCTTTTCAGTACATTCCATTCCATTTCACTCCCTTGCAAAGACGATGCCAAGGTGAGGCAGCTGTAGACACGCTAATTTTGACGTCATTTCGAGTAAATTTCATATCATATAATAATGCCTCAGAATGGTCTGATATTTAATCATTGATTAATTTTTATTAATATTTTTTGAGTATCGGGTTTAACAGACATGTTTAAATTAATCAATTGAATTGATTTTAGCTCAAATTTCAGTTAAAATATGCAGACTTCTAAAAGAAGTCTACTCATATGGACGCCATTTAGAGTTTATTCTTATTTTAGCGTTTAAATTTGAATTTTAATTAATTGATTTATTAACTAAAAGGCGTCTGTAAGGGTCGACGCGTTTTAGGTTTCCTAAGCTATTTTAACTTCTCTTCCGGATGTTTATCCTTATATTAATTAGTGTAAAAGACGTCTACACACGTGGACGCGTTTTAGCTAATAAAGATAAAGATAAGTTTTCTCGGATATTTATCCTTATCTTAATTAATCTGAAAGGCGTCAGCCATGGTGGACGCGTTTTAGATAATTACAGATAAAGATGAATTAATCAGTATTTATATGTCGGTTAAGGTAGATAAATCCTAGATTTTTCTATGTTAATCGCGAACGCAGAAAATGCCTATAAATACCTTGCATATCAAAGAGTTAAAAAAAAGAGAGAGAATTGAATTGAGTTGAGCCATAGCGTTATAGCGATTTGAAGATCGAAGCAACAACGTCGGAACGCCGGAGCGCTGCAATTTCCAGAAGCCGGCGTCCCTTTCAAGATCTTCATCTTTTCAAGGCTCCAACTGGGCATAAGTGTTTCATTTTTGCATTCCATTTTACATCTTTATTAGTTTCATTCTCATAATCACTTCATGCAACACACACCACAGCATCAATCTTCCAAAACCTATTTGTTTTAAAGGAGTTTCAAAGCCATTAAACAAGTGAGTTGCTGTTTAAGTATGTTTAACATCATGATTAGTTTTGATATCACTTCTACTTAAATTCTCATCAGTGTTTCTTCATTTCGTTTTTCTTTCTCTGCCTCTGCTGCACTCAACAACAACAAGAGATCAAAAGGGGAAATCAAGCACAAAGCCAGAAGGACTTCTGGACGATCCTCAACCTCAAACTCAACAGCAAGAACAAAAGAACAAAGAAAGGGCTCTCTTTCTTCAGCCGGCTGAAGGAGGGGAACCAAGGACTCATTCTTCCGCGTTCAAACAGGTAGGCGATCAAAACTCTCTTTTAAAACTTTTTAGTTAAAAGTTTCTGGCGATCACTGCACTTTAGTTGCTATTTTTAATAGGTTAGTTTACACTAAACAACATAGTTTTTCATATTAATCACACGAGCATTTTCAGCACCTACAATATCAAGTAAATATAAACCATTTAATAAATATCTAGAAGTAAACAATTTGTCTCTAGATAAATAGAACAACCATTATTCTGTAGTTTTATTGAATATCCTTCTCTATCTAAATAAGAAATGGAAATGATATTCCTAATAATAGTTGGAACATAATAACAATGTTTAAGTTCCAATATGTCTCATGATGGCATCTTGAGTCTTGAAGTCCCTACAGCTATTGCAGCAACCTTTGCTCCATTTCTAAGTCTCAGATCTACGTCTCCACGATTCAATCTTATTTTACTTGTTAGCACCTGCAAGTTATTGCAGATATGATAAACACATCCAGTATCTAATACCCAAGATGTAGATTCTCTATAAGACAAGTTAAGATCAATCATGAGTATATCTGAAGCTTCACCATGATTTTCCTTTGCTTTTTCTGCTAAATAAATCTTGCAGTTTCTCTTCTAGTGTCCTTTATGGCAGTGAAAACACTGACCTTTATCATTAGCTTTTGCTTTGTCCTTTTGAACAGCTGGCTTGCTTTTCACTGGCTTCTTGGACTTTCCTTTCTTAAAGGTTTGTCCAACTTTCCTTTTCTTATTAGTCTTACCAACAAGCATAACATGTGGCTTATCCTTTTGGATAGTCCCTTCAGCTGTCTTCAACATATTGAGCAGCTCAGCCAGTGTAACCTCAATTTTATTTATATTGAAGTTAATGATAAATTGTAAAAAAGAATCTGGTAAGGACTGAAGGATTAAATCGATGCTTAAGTCATTGTTCATAACAAAGCCAAGCACCGCGAGCCTTTCTATCCACTCCATCATTTTAAGTACATGTGTTTGCACAGATGTGCCATCAGTCATTCTAGTCCTGAACAGTTTTTTTGATATCTCATATCTCTCTATTCTGGTGATTGTTTACCAAACAACTCTTGTAGGTGATTCAGAATGGCCTTTGCTTCCATATTATCATGTTGTCTTTGTAGTTCATTAGACATAGAACCCAGCATATAACATTGGACTTTAATAGAGTCCTCCTTCCAGTTTTCGTAAATCATCAGTTCATCTTCATTGGCATTTTCACTAGGCTGTTCTGGATCAGGTTGATCCAGGACATAAGCAACTTTCTCACACCTGAGGACAATCTTCAGGTTGCGGAGCCAATCAATATAATTCGGTCCCGTGAGTTTGTTAGCATCGAGTATGCTACAAAGAGCATTTGGTGATGACATAGCGACCTACAAAGAAATTTTATGATAATGAGCAGGTAGTTCAATTAAATCAGATGTAGGACTTTTAATCTTGATTTAGCTCCCACTATTTTCGGCGATCTGTACGACCCTATATTGTACAAAACAGGAGATTTCAGTGATCTCCTAATTAGGATCAGAATCTTTTGGATATCATGCATGTGATCTTGTGGTAGCACAAATAATCACATCACAATCCTCAGGCAGTCAATTCTTCACAATCACAACAATTGCAATATTCGATTAGGTTTAACCCATAAATCAGTTTGATCTTGTGGTAGCACAACAAATCAAATGATTTAGTTAAGTTAATCCATCATTACGAAGATAGCATGAATTCATGGTGTAATCCTTGTGGTAGCACAACAACACTACACCATTTGTCCACCTATCTAGAAGAACATCATATGTCATAGATCGTGATTAATTACTAAATCAAATAGACCTTATGGTAGCACAACAAATCCATTTGAAATAAAAATTAACCTAAGATCTATAATGATGGTGGGTTACGTGGACTATTCTAAATATCTCACGTTACAACTTAAATTTTGAAAAAAGGGTATTTTATTTATTTTTATAAAATAAGTGCTATTAATAATATTTCGATTTGAAGTATCATATATACTTTAATGAAATATCTATCTAATAGCACACTCCACAGATATCACATATATGCAGAAAATAAATTAGGATGATCATGGACTACTAACTCTATTTTGGATTCATCAGAGCCAAACAATGATCCATAATGAGTTTCTATAGTGAATCCAGCAATACATATTCCATTTGATGCAAGTCTGTCCTTCAGAGGTGTCTTCAGAAGATCCCGTCCTCAATAACTTAATCCGCAAAAATACATGAACATAGAACTCACAGGTCCACTACTGTACATATAAATAATAATTTGAAACCTTGATCTTATCAAGGGTTACAATCTTTGAGGGAGATAGAATGTACATTAGGATTAAGAGAGAGGAGGACATGCAAGTCCGATTTAAAAACATTAAATAAAACATGCATTGTGTTCACGCATAATAACCATCACATGATTAATCTAAGTCCATGATCTTCCCACCATTCAATACAACACATCAAATAATTATAAAATAATTATTGTTGGTATTAATTTTTATAAAAATAAAATATAATACCAATAGGTTTTAGAAATAACATTTATTTCAAGTATATCAACAATATACACAATATAATTAACTAAACTATTTAGTTAACTAGTCTCATACTCAAACAATTTGAACAAAATAATAATTTCAAGTTATGCAAAAGAAGAATTAAGCTTAAAATCAAATTCTCAACTTAATAGTTTAATAGGGAATTGAGTTAATAATTTAAAACTGTTTTAACTAATTAACAAATACCCCATTAACTTTAAACCCTTATAATTTTAACTAACAGTTAATTAATCAATTTAATAATCTGTTAATTAAAATATTTACAGTTTAAACAAATTTTAAAACTACAAAAAATTGGGTTTAAAATCAATTTAAATGGGCTTAAGGGGATTAAAATGGGCTTAAAAGGGGTTTTATTAACTTAACGGGTTGGGGGGTAGGCGCTAGGTCCGGATCTGATCCGGATCATGCGTAGGTCGGTGCGGGTCTGGGCGGGCTGACCCGGTGCCCATACGCCGCTCACCCCCGTCGCCCATTAGGGTTTCGGGGGGGAGTTGCTTGGTTCGCGCAAGCAAGGTAGCGCAGGGAGGACCGCAGCGGGGCTTGGAGGGGCCGGGGCGGCGCCGGACGGCGCCGTTGACGCCGGCGGTTGTCGCCGGCCACGCCGGTGGACATCGCCAGACGTCCCCAATCCTTGCATGCTAGGATACCCCTTTGCATGCCCGGTTATGAAATGAGCCTTGCATGAATGCCCACAGGAAGGAGATGTTGCCGCAAGCCGCCACTCCATATGAGGAAGCCCCGGTCATCGCCTGAAACTAATCTGGTCATACTAGACGCCAACTAGAAGCGAGGGACCATCCCTGCGGTCTCCATTATCTATTATTAACATAATCTCTTTCCCGTGGTTATGGAACGAATAGCATGCATAACCCAGTGATCTACTCTGCTAGATGTAGCCCTAAAGATGACCCTGTTAACCCCTTTGCAGCGATAGGGAAGCAAGGACATTTCTACATCTCTATCCTTGTCGTGCACAAGCAGCCCCCAATACAGCAGTTGTTAAGCTAGCTATGATAAAATTATCAACGAGAATAAACCCTCTACTGTTAGACTTCTCCAAAGAATTAAGCAATATCTTAGAAGATGTAATTTAAAACCCTTTAAATATGGGAACAATTTCCAATAATTAATTTTGGATCTAGCCCAAGAACATGTACAATACACATTCTTTACGCATAACGAGAAATTATCACGTAAAACGATAATGTTTTACGATCGAACTAGCAACCTGGCTCTAATACCACTGTAAGGAATCTCGAGAACGCAGCGGAAAAATAAAACGATTCCTCGTATCGATTGCTAGGATCGTAAAATAGACATTATAAAATAACCGGGAAGAACCATTCTTCACCTTTGCGGGGTTTCGAATCTCCCATGGATTGAACCGTTTCGATAATCGCATACGCGCACGATCTCCAGAGGTATCCACACGAGCTCCCGACACATACGCGATTTCCTCCTCGACTTGAGTACTTCGACCCGCTCTCAAATCCACCATACAGTTGAGAAGAGAGAGAGATCTTCTTCAAGAGAGAGAGAGAGGGAGAGAGAGAGAGAGGAGAGAGAAAATCTCTAGACTTGTGGTGTTGTATACGTATGCCACCCCCACCTACCCCTTGGCCTCCTTTTATAAGAAATATAGATAAGCACAAGGTTTAATTCTCATGATTATCCAAGATCTTGGCCTTAGATAATTCTCTATTTAAATATTCATGTTTATCCTGCGGCTTTTCACAAAAATCCAAATAACTATAATATTTAAATCTCTCACCATCTTACGAGAACTCTTATGTGTGTGACCCTCGAGGCCCATATATCAGTCTGGTTTCTGGCCCATTAAACTTAAAACTAATTCTAAAGTTTAGTATTTATTAATTATTATTTAAACATCATATGTTAACTAATTAATTCAATACATAAGTGGTTTATCATCCAATGAATAATCCACTTGACCTTCTGACTATGAACGACACCAAACACTACCTCATGATCCCAGAAGATATAAGGGATATTGTTCCCTTTATTTGAACCTTTCTGTCTGTAGATATCGCACAGATAAAATCCTTCACTCATCCAATGTCTCAATAATGCAAGGGTATGGTTTTACAGTCAAACCCTTTATCGCATTATTTACATGGATTCCAGTACTCAGTTAACTTCTAGAAAAACATCTCTTTCAGTTGACCCTGGCTAGGGATTTCTGTGTACACATCCATAGGACATTCTCTCTCCAGTCGTATACCAAGAGCGAGTGATCCCTTGTTGTTCACTCGATTACCTTCGCAAGCTTTCCACTGTGTCTGAGAAACTGACTATCATGGACTTATTGGTTAAAGTCCACAAACCAGATAATCAAGTCACAATGGTCTACAAGCAAGGTATCATTGGTGACTCAGGTCAAAGGACCAACTACGCTACTGCAACGATTGAATTCTCTGATTGACTATCAGGTATAATGACCATTCAAGAATTTTTATTCGGATATGTTTAGTGAACTCATTCTCTAATGAGCACCCACAAGCTTGTCTTAGTGTCACACACGAGTGAATGTGAGATCATTCACCCTCATCGTATGAGCAGAAAGAACTTGTGTCGATCTTATCGGATATTTAATGTCTAATTCAAATATCCTATGATTGAATCACTGGATGGTATTGTACCTCACTGTCAACCAGCTTGATTCTATTGTCGCAGTTGCGTGGATGGTCCTCGGACCTGAGACACTAAGGACACCTTGTCGGTGGACTTTTGTGCTTTGACCTTGGTCTACGAATCTCTAGCCACGGGATTCTAAAACGCCAAGGATTGGGTACAGCGGAATACCGTCGAAGGGAATTGTGTGTCAATAAGGAATCATTCGCTCTCGGTACTTAGAGAGAGAATGCTCTAGGAAGGATGCGCGGAAGTCCCTGTCCAGGGCGAACGATAATATCGAGAAAGGAGTTTTCCGATAATCATCAGCGTTATCCAATCCAAGTGAGTCGACCAGTTAGGGTTTGATAGTACGCCATACCCTGAGTTGACTCGAGAGCATTGTACGAATGAAGGATTATATCCACGCGGTAACTGTCGGCGGAAAGGTTCCAAGAGTGGGTTACTTAACCCCGATACCTTGCGGGTTCACGCGGTGTTGCTTGGCACCCAATGTGATCGGAGGCTCGGTCGAATTCGATGTGCGACATCAATTCGATTGATTAATTAATTAATAAAGGATTATTAATTGATTAATAAAGCCAGTAAAGAGTCACTGGGCTTGTTGGGCCATTAACTGGACTGGTAATTGGGCCTAGAGGGTCACACGCAAATGATTCTCAAGGCGATAGATAAATAAGTGGGTTTTATACAAACTGGGGGTTTTTATGAAAAACTGTGCAGTTAGTATAAAACATAGCGAACGGGCTGAGCAGGCCAAGCTGCTGCTAACCCTAGCCGCCCCTCCTCTGTTTCTCTCTCTCTCTGGCGTCCAGACAGATCCAGATCTACTCTGCCGCTTCTCTAAATCTCGTTCGACGGGAAATCGTCCGCGCGTTGCGGCGATCGTTGCGGCGACCGGCAGAGGTTTCGTGGGCTGCGAAGAACGAGGAACGTGAGGATATCCGTCGCGAGGAGGATCGCATGGACTTCGCTAGAGGCTAGGCGCTTGCGCGGCTTACGGTGTCGCACCGACGGAACTGAACGGTTGCGGATTCGAATCCGCACACAGTGAGAATCGATTATCTGATAATCGTAGTTTTAGTTTTTCGAAACGGGAACGGATCTTCGTTTTTATTTTATTTTCCGCAGCGCGTGAGATCCGGAGAAACCCGAGAACCCAACAGTGGTATCAGCGCCAGGTTCCACTGTTTCTCGTCTCGTTTCTGTCTTCGAATTAATTTTTCCTTGAATTTATTCCATGCTTTAAAACTCAAATTTTGTTGAATCTGTGTTCATGAGATGAACACACATAATCGGATTATTATTCTACAATTTTCGGATTTTATTTGGGGTTTTTGTGTTCTTCGTGGGACGATAAACGGGAAGTTTTCGGCAGCTTCGTAAGCGATTCCCAAGCATTGGGATGGAGGCCCAGATCTCTAGGTGATAGTCACCACAGCACATCCAATATCATTGCCACCACCGGAGTGCCCATGTAGGGCTATAAATTCAAGCCCTAAATCGGGTTTTGAACCTATGAGAAAACCATAATTTTTGGAGATTTGGGGCTCGAATTGCACCCCAACCGGAGGCCACTGGCGGCCCTGCCGGCGCCGGGAGCGTCGCCTGTGCCGGGGCGACGCCGGCAGGGGACCGGGCGGCACTACACCGCCGGGCATGAACCTGCACGTAGGTTTTAGGGTTCCTGTGCGTCGGGTTGCAGAGGTAGGGGAACCGGTTCACAAGACCGCATCCCAGCCGGTTCGACCGGCTGGACCGGCCCCGAGCCGGGCCAAGGCCGCCAGCCCCAGGTTCGCACCTGGGCTGGGCCCTGGCTCGGACCAAGTCCGAAGCATGGCTCCCCCTAAGGGGCTGAGCCCTCTTCTTCTCTTTCTTATTTAAAATCTCTAATTAAGACCCCAAATACCCCATTAATTATAATTGAATTTTAAATTTAAAGTTCAAAAGTGTTTTGAATATTAAGTTATTATTCAATTTTATTTAAATTGGATTTTTAAAATGATTTTGAATCATTTAATTAACAATTAGTTCTTAACTGATTAGGGTTAATTATTAACTTAAGTGTTAATTTAATAATTAACCTCAACTAACTAATTTAAGAGATTAAATTAGTGGTTAATAATTAATCTTAATAATATTAATTTAATGGTTAAATTAGTAATTAATAATTATTAGTCTAATAGTTAGATTATTAATTATTATTTCAACTAATTGTTAATTAATATTTGAGTTAGTTATTAATTTAATTTTTAAATTAATAATTAACTTAGATGACTAATTTAAGTGTTAAATTAGTAGTCTTTAATTATTATTGTTAGTTATTAATTTAAGGGTTAAATTAATGATTTACATTAATCATCTAATCTAATAGTTAGATTATTAATTATTAATTAATTAAAGTTAATTGTTAATTTAAGTCTTAAGTTAATAATTAATTTTAAATTAATTAATCTAAGAGTTAGATTAGTAATAAATAAATAATTAGAGTTAATTATTAATTTAAGTGTTAAATTATTAATTAACTTTATTGGACTAGTCTAAGAGTTAGATTAGTCATTAATAGTCTAATTGTTAGATTATTAATGGAGTTTAATCTAAGTGTTAGATTATTAGAAGTGTTCTAATTTGCACGGAATAATCTGAAATTTATTAATTCGGAGTGTGTGCACATGTGATGTGTGTTTATTGCTTTTAAATTTTGATTTGATAGCATGTTAAATTAAATAAAAGTGTTTTCGAAATTCAAATGTCAATTTTGATTGGATCCCAGCTTTTTGAAAGTCAAACTTATCTATTTTTAAAAACTCTTTTATTTTAGCCATGTGATGTGTTGAATCATGTGTGGGATGTTTAAAACACACCGTGGTCATGGATATGGACTTAATTAATTATTCATGTGATGAATGGATTGTGTGGATTGTGGATGTGTGATTGGATATTTATTAATTGTTAATAAATAGAGGTCTGCGTACCTCTCTCTCTCTCTCAAACTCTGATGTACTTCTACCTCCCTCTCTCTTGTACTCGCCATAAGACTCTCTTTTAATTACATGTAATTCTAGAATTATTGTAATCTGATCGAAGCAACTGAGGAAGGAACAAGGACGATCCACAGATTCAACCAGGAAGGCAATATGATGGAGATCTCTTGCCTATGTGTTTGCAGGTTTATCTAATATAAATGTTGTGTTAGATTGTATGTGCGTTTGACCGTTAGCTCCAGTCAAACCCACTGTGCTATCCATGACCACACTAATGACATGTATGAGATGCATTGTTTTCTTTTGATTATGAATCAAAATAGGTATAGTATTTACTAAATATATACGATATATTTTTATACTATCACCTAGGAGAGACCAAGATAAAAGTTATCTAAATACCCTCAGATAAACTCTAAGTCGTAACGCGAGTAGTTAAGAACTTACCGCGTGGTCCACTGATAAAGTGTTAAATTGATCATTTAAAGGCAATCAAACGCATCATACTCACGTTTTTATCTGTAAAATAGCATGAAATGATAGATAATTGCGTACCAAGTCCAACGGTACCAATTTAGTCAAATTCTGACTTAAAAATATTGTCATTTCATGCGATTAAAGGAGTATAGCGCATTTGCGGTTTTTCAACAAAACCGAGACGAATTAAATAAATATAATGATATTTTTATGATAATGTGCTAATTTATATTTATTTTATGTGAACATGACATGTCAATGATGAAGTGCAACTAGTGGAGTTTCCGGAAATTTGGGGGAAGTCTAGTGTACGGATTTCAATAAATTCGACTAAAGCAGGAGTAAAAATGCAATTTGATGTCCTAATATTGCTCTGATTCCTTCTTTCTCTGGAGTTTCCCAAAACCCTCTATTTCCTTCCTTCTCTCCAATTTTCCAACCACATCCCTTCCTTTCTTTATTTTAAAAACCCTCTCTCTCTCCTTTTAGAAATTCTCTCTCCAATTCCGAATCCTCTTCCTTCTCCAGTTTCATCTTCCTCTCCTTTAATCCCTCTCTTCCCCCCAGTCGCAGCAGCCTCCCACGTTCCTTCTCCTCTTCGAACCTCTCCCACACCCCCTCTCTCCTTCGAATTCTCCTCTCTTATATAATCTTTCTCTCCCACAGCCCCTACTCTCCTCCTTCTCCAATTCCCAGCAGCATCTCCGCCCTCTCTCTTCACGGTTTTCTCTTCCTCCCTCTCTCTTCAGTTTCTCCTCCTCCTCTCCCTTGGTTTCCAACTTCTTCCTCCACAGATCTCTCTCTCGGTCTCTTTCTCTTCCTCAGTTCTCCTTCACCGATTCTCAGCCTCTCCCGCATCCCTCTCTTCTTCTCCTTTTCCAACTCCTCTCCAGCAGCCCTCTCTCACGGCAGCTTCTCTCTCGTTCCCTCCACATCTCTCCTCTCTCTCGTTTTCTTCTCCTCTCTCTCTCTCGATTTTCCCAGCAACTTCTCTTCCTCCCTCTCTTCTCTCTTCTCTGCCTCCCTCTCTTCACTTCTCTCTCCCCACCAGCACGACCTGCAAGAACCAACACCTCCTGAAAACACCCGACGGCCCCCACGCTCCAACCACACCTGAAGCTATTCAAGTCTGCTGAAGCCCGGCAGCACCATCAACCTGCCAACGTTCACAGCAGCCCTCCAACCGCACCAAGTCGGTGTGCCCAGCACCTCCATGTGCGCCTGAAGCCTGTTGCAAAGCCGGCTTCCTCCTACTCGCCTCCGTGTCTGCATGCCGCCAGCACCTGTCCACGACCAGCACCGCCGGTCTCCAGGCACGTCCAAGCTCTCCTCCTGCAAGCGGCTGCACCTCCACGTCCGCTTGAAGCCACCGACAACCTGCAACACCAGTAGAAGCTCCACGCGTTGTCGGCAAGCTTCTCCACCGCACCTCCACGTGCATGCATGCACGGACGGCTCCTCCAAGCTTCTCCACGCGCCAGCATCCCACCGCCCACGTCTGCAAGGAACCGACCAGCAGCAACAGCACCTTCACGACAACCTCCAAGCAACAGCTCCAGCACCCCTTCCACCAGTTCCACGCAGCAGCCAGCAGCTTCTAAGCAATCCTTCCACGCAGCTGCTTCCTCCAGCGCCTGTTCCTGCTGCATCTGAAGCGCCAGTCCACTGCGCCACCCTCCTTTCCTTCGTGGTCCACTGCGCCACAAGTCCCCCACAGAAGCTGCAATGTTGTTATTCTGTTCTTTCTCTCCCCATTAGTGAAGAATTAGTTTAATTGTTTAGGATTAATTAGTTATTATTTGATGTTTAGTTATTTAGTTTAATTAAAACATAAAGTGTGTAATTTGTTTCATAATTTTTAGATAATTCATGTTTTACACATAGTTAAATAATAGTTTCTTTGATATTTTGTTTAGTTGTGCTTGTTTTCCTTATATGCTTGTGTTTAATTTTTGAAAAAGAAAAAAAAGAATTTGTTTAGTTTATGCAATTATATTTTTAAGTAGCATTAGTTAATTGAGTTTTAGTTTAATTAAGTAATTAGTTCACTTAAATTCTCAACTTTTTAGACTAACTAAATTCCAAAGTTTTCAAAATTAAAATTTTATCTCCCTGTGGATCGACTCTGACTCACCATTATTAATTTTCAAAATTGAATTTGAGTGAGCCGAATAAATTTAGATTGAACGTTCTCATGAGTGTTTAACGACGCACAATTTGGAACGATCAATTTTTGGCGCCGTTGCCGGGGAGTTTAGTGTAATTATTCTTTAGCTAACCTTCTTTTTCTTATTTTTGCAGGTATATTGAAAAAAAAAAAAAAAGGAAAGCAAAATCATGGTAAGTGTGTTCCAACTTTCTATGTTTCAATGTCCTGACTTTAGTTAGTTTCCATTTTTGTAGTTTCTAGTTTAGATAGGTTTCCATTAACTAAAACAAAAGAAACAAAAAGAAGAACATCCAAATTTAAAAATCTTCATTTTCAAGATTAGAAACCTTCTATGTTAGGTCATGCATCATTTTGGACTGCATTTTTAGACTGTTTCCTTTCTTGTAAATTTCCATTTTATTGAAGATTGCGGGGGACAAGGTGAGATTTCTACCTTCCTTAAATACTATGTTCATGCATTTCCATGATTGCATAGAACCCCTTGTTTGAATTGGTTGTGCACTTCACATAAAAATATCCTAAGGGCAAGTCCATTAACAAAATAAGCTGGGGATTTGACTACCCTTCCTTGGCCCAAAAACAACCATCCCTTGCACTCTTTCACTAACCCAAGCCCATTAAAAGTGAGTAGGAATTCAATTTAGGGTTCACAATGAGATTTGGGTCTAGCTTGAGCCCACTATCACTTTTGGAGACCGGTGTCTAAGGCTAGAGGTCCAATGGCAAATGCCTAAGTGGGTCGGTGGTTCTTTAATTAGGTCCCTACGAAAGTAGGGGGAGCCTCCCACCACCCCACCTCTTACGTGGCCGATTGATAATTGTGAGGGTGGACTTGAATTAAACCTAGATTAATTTGTGAGAAACACATCATGTAGGCTAGTTTAACCATAGTTCTCTTAGGAATAATTGTGTGCTAACTTGTTTGCATCATTAATAAAAAAATAAAAATAAAAAGATTTTCAGCATGGAGTGGACTCAAATGAACCAATTTCTTGGCCCATGTTTTAATACCATCACACCTTTCCCTCCACCACCTAATATGGATTTGGCTCACAGATTAGATAAGCTAGACAACTTGGCCCACACAATTGATCAATTTCTAGTTTTGGGCCCAGAACCGTCCTCATCTCCCACACAATCATATACCTATCAAGAGAGATGCCCCATTTGGGCCAATCAGGACCATTATGATGATGGATATAGGTGTCCTCTAAGCCAATCATGAGGCACCTATTTCAATATGGTTCACTAATAAATGGCATTAAATTCATTATATAGATTGGCATATTTATATTTACGCATAATGAAGTCCATGAATATGTGCAATAGTCATCAGATTATGATGAGATCATAATAATGAGACTGATGACTTATAAACACATATTCTCAATTGTTCCTAGTCGTAGGATGTTTGAGAAGGACATCAAACATCCGGTTAGGCTAGTACAGGTTATTCCAGCTCATATGATGAGGGTGACTGATCTCGTTAGTTACTAGTGTGGAGACACAATGGTAAACCTGTAGGTGCTCATTGGAGAATGAGTTCACTGAACTGATCCGACATCAATCGCCAAATGGTAATTTACCTGACTGTCAATCGGCTTGATTCATCGTCACAGTGGTGTGGTTGATCCTTGGATTTGAAACACCAAAGACACCTTGTCGGTGGACTTCTGGACTTTGACCTTGACCTACGAATCCCTATCCACGGGATCTCTAATAGTCAAGGATCGGGTCCAGCGGAAGACCTTCGAAGGTGATTGTGTGTTCAATAGAGGATCGTTGGCTCTCAGGTAACTGGAGAGAGAATGCTCTAGAGTAGATCCGCAGGAGTCTCTGGCCAAAGCAGAAACAATATCAGAAAAGTGGTTTTCGGATATTGTACAGCGGAGTCTGATTCAAGTGAGTTGACCATCTAGGGTTTGACAGTTGACCATACCCTAGGTTAACTCGAGAGCATTGTGCGAACGAAGGATTATAGCCACGTGGTAACTGTGGACGGACAGGTTCCATGAGTGGGTTGTTGAACCCCATTACCTTCCGGGATCATGCGGTGTTGCTTGGCACCCAACTTGATCGGAAGTCCGACCGAATTTACATGCGATGATAATTCGGTTGAGTAATTAGTTAATATCTAGATATTAATTAATTATAATAAGTCAATAACTAGTTATTGTACTTAACGGGCTGAAAACCGGATTGGTAAATGGGCCTAGAGGGTCACACGCAATAAGATTCTCAGTCGGTGGTACATAAGTGGGATTTATATTAACTCGGGGACTTTTGTGAAAAGTCACGCCGACTTAATATATATACACGCTGTTGAGAAACCCTGGGCCAAGGTCCATGATTTTCCTTGCTGGCCGTCATCCCTCCTTTCTCTCTCTTCCTCTGGGCGTCCCGCTCGGCGCGCCAGAACAGCTTCCGTCTCCGCCGCGTGTGATTCCCGAAAGTCGGGAATTCCCGTTGGCGGGATTTCCGCAATCGTTGCGGCGACGGATCTTCCGCGAGCAAGCTGAAACGGACGAGGGATCGAGGACGAACCACCGCGGAGGATCGCGTGGATACCGCTGGAGGCCGGACGCTTGTGCGGCTTGCGGCATCGCCTCGACGGAACCGAAACGGAAGCGGATTCGAATCCGCGCACAGTAATCATATTCGAACTCGGTTTTTCAGTTTGAGTTTTTCGTTCCGAATTGGATCAGCGAGTATCGGGCGGGATTAATTTTTGTTCTTCGTTTCCGCTGCGTTCTTCGCGTCCCGCCCGGATCCCAACAGTGGTATCAGAGCAAGGTTCCGCTCTGATCCGCTCCGGAATGATAAAATTATTATTCTAAATTATTTCATGCATAAATTCGTTTTTCCTCATAGATATTGTTCATGGGATGAACTTAGAATTTCGAATTTAATTTTTCTGTGCGAAAAACGAAAATTTTTTGGGGTTTCATCGCATTCTTCATGGTGATGAAGAACCGGATTTGTGGGCTTCAAAAGGGGATTAATGATGGTTGGACCATCTCTGTGGGCTTGCTGGTATGACCAGCTACCCCTCGCCATCTCCGGAAAATTTCCATGGCGGCCGGTGGAGCTTTTCTTCCCATAATTTTCAAGAGTTGAAAAGGATTGTGAAAAAAGCTGAAATCTGCGAAACTGCACAAATCACTAACTTTGGAGGGTCACCGGCGGCGAAAGAGTAGCCGGCCGGGAACCACCGGCGAGGGAAATGGAAGTGGTGACATCCCTCTGTAATTTCCGGCCACCCTCGCGGCCGGCAGCGCCGGCGGCGCTGCCCAAAACAGGCTTCAAACAGGGCCAAAAAACCCTAAAATCAGGGCTGGTCAAACAGCAGCAGATGGGCCTGGACCGGCTGGCCCCGAGCCGGTTCGGCCGGGCGGCCTGGGCCTGGCCCGGGCGCACCAGGCGCCGGACCTGGCTCGGCCAGGTCGCCCGAGCCAGGGGCCCAGCCTGGCTCGGCCAGGTCGCACCCAGGCTGGGTCCTGGCTGAGCCCAGGGCCATCTGGCCCGAGCCAGGTGCCCCCTGGCTCGAGCCAGACGAGCCAGGTTCACCCCTGCCTGCACTGGCTCGAGCCAGGGGGGCCCATTAAGTCCTGATTGGGCCCAATTAAGTCAATTTTGGCCCAATTAACCCCGAAAACCCCTTATTTAATTAAAAACCCCATCCTATTTAACTTGAAATTGAAATTAATAATGTTTAAAATTGTTTTAAACATTAAATTAATTATTTTGAGTTAAAAAGGGGGGAGATAATTAAGATATGATCTTAATTATGGATTATTAATTTAATCAAACCTTTTGTGGGGTTTAATTAAGATGTGATCTTAATAGTTAATTGTTTTTAACGAAAGAAGATAGGATCTTATTATTATTTGATTTTAATTAATTAATTAAATGAGTTATAATTATGATATGATCTTAATTATAAATAACTTTTAATTAGTTAATTAAAGGGGTTTATATTTAAGATATGATCTTAAATACATATAACAAATGTTGTTATTTATTTAAAATGGAATCTTAATTATTAATTGACAATTGTTGTCATTAATAATTAAGATAATATTTTTAATCTTAATTAATAATTGTTGTTAATTTATGTTTAAGATTTGATCTTAAAATTGTATTAACAAGAGTTGTTATTTAATTATTAAGTAGTAACTTAAATTTTAATTATCAAATGTTGTTAATTAATTTTAGTCAATTGATTAGATTATTTTAATTTCTTAGCAATTGTTGTTATGAAATTATGCATTTGATTAAGGGACATTTAATAAAAGTTATTAAGTGTTTTATTAACTTTTAATAATTGTTATTAAAGGGTTAATTGTTTCTTGAGAATTAACCTTAATAAAAGTTATTAAGGATTAATTAATGCTTACTAATGGTTATTAAGCTAATTAATATTCTCAAGGGTCCCTTAATTAAATATTGAAGGTCTAATCTACTTAATAATTAATCTTTTAATAAATGTTATTAAGAGATTATTAAAGTCTAATTGTTAGACTATTTTAATTAGAAATGTTCTAATTATTATTTCTTAATAATTGTTATTGAGAAATATGATTTAAATAAAGGAGTTTATTAACAAGGAGTTGTTAAGGGGTTAATAATTTGAGTTGAAACTTCTTTTATAAATGTTATTTATGAATTTTTAATTCTATCTAAATGTTAGATTGTTTCGCATTAATAATTGTTATTAATGTGATTTAATATTAATCTAAATGTTAGATTAATTAATTTAGAACTGTTCTAAATTATGCATGGAATATTTTAGAATTTTAATTTTAGCTTTGTGTGCACATGTTGATGTGTTTAATGCTTTAAATTAGATTTATTGCATGTTAGAAAATGAGATTTTCGAAAATTCAAATTATCCAATTTTGATTGGTACCAGGTTTTAAGAAAGCCAAAATTATTATATTTTCAAAATTTTAGCCTTCATGTGATGTGTTTAATCATGTGTGGATGGTTAAAATTTGTGGTGGTCATGGACATGCACTTAGTTAATTTCATATCATGTGATGGTGTGTGATTTTGTGGATTGTTATGGAATGTGAATGTTTATTAAGTGTTAATTAATGAGGCTTGTGTGCCTTCCTTTCTCCATTCCATTGTAATTCTATCTCCCTCTGTTATTGTACTCGGCCATAAGAGCTTTCTCTTACAATTTATTTGTATTTGAAATTGTTTCAAAATTAATAATATTTGTAATTGATCGCGCCGACCGAGGAGAGGCGAGGATGATCCACAAATGCAACCAGGAAGGCGACAGGAGATGAGATCACCAGTGGCTATGTGTTTGCATGTTTAAATTATGTAAGTGTTATATAGTTTTGGTGATTAATTGTATGGCTCTAATTAATCACCGTGCTGTCCATGACCACATAATGAACATGTATGGATGATGCATGCTTTTAGTTATTGATTATGAATCGATTGCTAATATCTAGGTATAGTTAAATAAATATATTCGATGTATTTATAAACTATCACCTAGGATGAGACCAACTTAACATAAACAAAACCTTCAACATAAAGTCTAAGCCGGAACGCGAGTCATTGAGAATGCACCGCGTGGCTCTCCATCAATATAGTTCTTAGAACTTGATTCAGTGATGATAGATACTACGTGTTTACCCGAGATCTGCCACCATCTGATGAAAGGACTATTAACTATGGCATTATGATGCCTTGAGATTGGAATAGAGGAACGGTGTAGCTATCCTCGCGTTTACCCGGGAGCTGTATTCTTACTCTACTCTGTCGCGTATTAATGGTAAAGCTTAGACCAAGTATAATGGTCTACTGTGTTTACCCGGGACCAATAAAGACCTGGGAGCCGAAATAAGATCGGATATTGCAAGGAGTTGCAACTACCATGAGTGGTTGCTCTAAGATAATGGTATGATACTATGTGTTTACCCGAGGTCATACTGTGATTCTTAGAGATTCTGATCCTCACTAGAAGACCGTCGAAGTCTTCCGTTCTGTATACCTGAAGGTTATACAGTCCGTCGAAAAATAGTGGGAAATAATTCAAGATAAAAGACCATAATTGAATTATCAGAACTATCTGCTTAAATTGCATTATTTCCTTCGATCACTAATATGTCGTCTATTCGAGATTTTGGTATGTTGGATGCCGATACTTCTCATACTCAGACTGACTAGAAAACTCTGAAGAATGTCTTTAGGGCCAAATGAAAGTCACTATCCTAATCAGATATCATGAATCCTCTTACTTGGATAGACCAAGGTGAAGAGGTACTCATGGTATGCCTTATTGAAAGGCAATGATTATCATGAAATCTCTTATTTGGATAGACCAAGATGAAGAGATATTTATGATGTGCCTTTGAGAAAGGCAAGTGGTACGATTTTAAACGATCGAATCCACACCTGAAAGGATAAAGAAAAGTCAGCTGAGATAGAGAAGTAGCAGTTCTCCCACTGCAACCAATATAAGGATATTGGTAAAGGCAAAAAGAATATGGAACTTGAAAGAAGTTTCATATATTCTTATTATTGTCTTTTACATGTCTATTAGAGAATTAGCGTTTCCAACATGAGATATTGGAAATGATTCTCAGAGCTGCGATAGTGTGCAGACATAGACAAGTAAAAGGAAATCGAGAAAATGTAAGTGTTGAGTTAGACTCAACTATTGTTCATGATATTCATTGATTACTGTTAGACAGTAAATCTTTGTGTATTTATAGGAGTCAAATATGAAACTGAATAACTGTTATTTAGTTGCATAAGAAATCAAGAATAACATTGATTGAGAAAGAATAATAGTTGTTTGAATCAGTCAATGTACTATAAATTCTTGAAGTAACATTTCATGTGATGAATGTTCACAAGTCTCCTATAGAAATGAACTGTGTGAATCCTGATTATCTATGGTATTGTACATAGGATTGTACAATAAGAAATCATTGATGCTGATGCATATTGATGTAACCAGGTCAAAGGCCAAAGATAATCACAACTATTGACTTACCTTATAATTCACTCTTGGAATGATTCGACTGCATGTACTTACTGAAGTACAAGACGAATATATCTGAGAGATTAAGGTATAAGATCAATATGAAGTATTATAATTTTTTATTTGATCAAAGAAACTAATACTTAGGTATATGATTCACATAAATCATTAAGAGGATAATTGTATCCTCGCTCGATTGATCCTCATTGTGCATCATAGCAATATGATAGAATGAGGAATTGCACCTTATTAAGATATGGTGCAATACATAATAAGATTTGCCTAATTCTTGTCCTTTTGAGCATGAGTATGAACATTAGATGTCCATACTTTAAAGATGGTTCCAAGTAAGCCAGTGTGTGTCCATATAAGATATGGAAACCAAATAATTCATATGAGGTGTGAGTTATGAACAAACCTGATTTAAAAATCAGGTATTACCGTAATGTGAATTTGTGAATGTCTAAAGAGTTTGGACATTACATTTATTGTCCAGGCGATAATGAAATAATTATCGTCCTGAAAGCTGTCTTCCGTGAAGAGGAACATGTCCTCAGAGAAGATACTGCAAGCTGATAAAACTAGAAGATGTTCTAGATTCATAAGTTAACACAAGATTATTAGATAATCTTTAGTTGTTTGGAACCGGTCATAACACATCAGAGAGCTTCATAGACTTTTGAGATTCTTTCAGTGACTAGAAGGATATGTTTGACATATCTTATTTAGCAAGGTGAGAGGAGCTCAAAATAGATTATGATCTAAAATCTATGATAATGATGCTCTCTGTCATTACAACTTTGAGATTGATAAGTTTATTAGAATTCTACTTGTCAATACTGCTTATCATGAGATGATGACAGTTGGATATTAAAAGCGTCCACTCAATGTGATTGAGGTAAAGATGTATATCATACACCTTTAAAGTTTTTAAAATATCCAGGAAGCAAGTTATGATTTCAAAATTATTTTGAATCAAACTGAAGCTTCTTAAGTTGTAATAAAAGTTTTGACTTAATGGTCAAATATTATGTGATCATTAAGAATGATCACGGATTGTGTGTGTTCAAAGAGGACAGTGGGAGCACGATCGTTTTAGTAATGCTTTATGATGATAACATCAAAGTTATTAAGAATGACTTAAGGATGTTACTATTAGTGAAAGTGTTGTTAACCATGTTTTCCTCCATAATGGATTTAGTTATAATATCCCACGTATTGGAATACGAATCTATTAAGATAGATTGGTGGGAATATTATATTGACTTGTATGTCAAGATGTTTTGCATAAATTTCATGACAAGTCTCAATTGTTGAGACATGGAATTTATTCCTTTAAAGAAAAGATTCCTTAAAGGATACAGGAGTGAATTGCATCATTAAGCATTTGAGTAGTGTTAAGGATGCATTCACGTATATGGAGAGAATGATTTGAAACTATGAGGTCACACTGACTCAAATTTCAAGTCAAATAATGGATTCAACCTTCTGGTAGAAAGCGATGGATTGGAATGGTTCTAATCCAAAACTCGATATTAAGATGACGACATAGACAAGTGATACTGTTATTGGAACAGTATGGATGAAAAGGTTCATCCCCGAACTAGAAATAGTTTTAAAAGGGTCTCTGATACCATCCTATCATTGTAGGACAACAGTGGGAGCAATGAATTGTGTGCTCGAGCCATGGTCTCTTCAGAAGTTACAGAACATTCTGAGGCTCTTTCACAGGTTCAGAGACAAAGGATTAAGAGGAAATAACGTAATGGAAATATTCCATCTATAGATAATTTAGCAGATCCCTGACCAAGTCTTAGTCACAAACTTTTTGTGAGCATCACCTAGATTTGATGGAGATCAAATGCGAAAGTGATTGGCTTGAGTCCAAGTGGGAGATTGATGGATATAGGTGTCCTCTAAGCCAATCATGAGGCACCTATTTCAATCTGGTTCACTAATAAATGGCATTAAATTCATTATGTAGATTGGCATATTTATATTTACGCATAATGAAGTCCATGAATATGTGCAATAGTCATCAGATTATGATGAGATCATAATAATGAGACTGATGACTTATAAACACATATTCTCAATTGTTCCTAGTCGTAGGATGTTTGAGAAGGACATCAAACATCCGGTTAGACTAGTACAGGTTATTCCAGCTCATATGATGAGGGTGACTGATCTCGTTAGTTACTAGTGTGGAGACACAATGGTAAACCTGTAGGTGCTCATTGGAGAATGAGTTCACTGAACTGATCCGACATCAATCGCCAAATGGTAATTTACCTGACTGTCAATCGGCTTGATTCATCGTCACAGTGGTGTGGTTGATCCTTGGATTTGAAACACCAAAGACACCTTGTCGGTGGACTTCTGGACTTTGACCTTGACCTACGAATCCCTATCCACGGGATCTCTAATAGTCAAGGATCGGGTCCAGCGGAAGACCTTCGAAGGTGATTGTGTGTTCAATAGAGGATCGTTGGCTCTCAGGTAACTGGAGAGAGAATGCTCTAGAGTAGATCCGCAGGAGTCTCTGGCCAGAGCAGAAACAATATCAGAAAAGTGGTTTTCGGATATTGTACAGCGGAGTTTGATTCAAGTGAGTTGACCATCTAGGGTTTGACAGTTGACCATACCCTAGGTTAACTCGAGAGCATTGTGCGAACGAAGGATTATAGCCACGTGGTAACTGTGGACGGACAGGTTCCATGAGTGGATTGATGAACCCCATTACCTTCCGGGATCATGCGGTGTTGCTTGGCATCCAACTTGATCGGAAGTCCGACCGAATTTACATGCGATGATAATTCGGTTGAGTAATTAGTTAATATCTAGATATTAATTAATTATAATAAGTCAATAACTAGTTATTGTACTTAATGGGCTGAAAACCGGACTGGTAAATGGGCCTAGAGGGTCACACGCAATAAGATTCTCAGTCGGTGGTACATAAGTGGGATTTATATTAACTCGGAGACTTTTGTGAAAAGTCGCGCCGACTTAATATATATACACGCTGTTGAGAAACCCTGGGCCAAGCTCCAGGATTTCCCTTGCTGGCCGTCATCCCTCCTTTCTCTCTCTTCCTCTGAGCGTCCCGCTCGGCGCGCCAGAACAGCTTCCGTCTCCGCCGCGTGTGATTCCCGAAAGTCGGGAATTCCCGTCGGCGGGATTTCCGCAATCGTTGCGGCGACGGATCTTCCGCGAGCAAGCTGAAATTGACGAGGAATCGAGGACGAACCACCGCGGAGGATCGCGTGGATACCACTGGAGGCCGGACGCTTGTGCGGCTTGCGGCATCGCCTCGACGGAACCGAAACGGAAGCGGATTCGAATCCGCACACGGTAATCAGATTCGAACTCGGTTTTTCGGTTTGAGTTTTTCGTTCCGAATCGGATCAGCGGGTATCGGGCGGGATTAATTTTTGTTCTTCGTTTCCGCTGCGTTCTTCGCGTCCCGCCCGGATCCCAACATATGATACCCCACCTATTCTTCAATTTCCACCTCACCAGGCCCAAGCTCCAAGTCTAGCTATCCAAGACTTCTCGGATTGGCCCCAATTCCAACCCTACTCTAGTGGTTTAGCCCACAATCATGGACACTCCGATTATCCATTGTCCACAAGCTCTTGTCCACCTTGCTTCCAATCAAATTATTTGACATATTCTTATTCTTCGCAGTTTGATTATCAGCCCAATTATCCGCATCCTCAAGATGATCAATTCATGCAACTTGAACAAATAGTCTTGGCCCAACAACAGACCATTGGTAGAATGCAGGCCCTAGTTGACTGTTTGACTGAAACTAATCTAAGGATGGATTTAGAAGAAGTGCTTAGCAAGTCCATTGAAAATCTGCAATCTTTTTCACCTGATTTTGACCAACAAATCAACTCACAAATTCAACTTGAAATTGCTCAACCCGGAAATGGTCACATCATGCATGATCTTGAAAACGGAGAGAATCTTAAGGAGTTGTATCAGGTGAGAACAGGGAATGCTAGCATGAATCAATCTATGAAAAATCCTGAGACTGGTCAACAAGATGCATCCATGATCATACCTGTCTGTCCTGAGGAAAGCGTAAGTGATAGAAAAGGAGAAGGGGAAGTGAGTGATCTTTTAGAGGTTAATCCGGATTTTGAACACTTCATGTTCCCCACAGTTGAAGTCAATATACATGCTAGTCCGAACCTCGAATATTTTTCCTTCCCAATAGAGAAAGTGGATATTCTGGAAGATATATACCAAGTGGATAGAGAGAAGATGGAAAACCCTCAGACTGACCAGCAAAGTGAATTCACGATCACACCTATCTCTCTTGAGGAGAGCATGAAGGAAAAAGGAGAAGGAGAAATGAGTGATTTGCTTGATATTGATCTGGACTTTAAACACTTTCTATTTCCCACAGAGGAATTAAATACACATGATGGTCTGGATCTTGAAAATTTCTTATTCCTAATGGATCAGAAAGTGGATAATCTTGAGGAATTGCATCAAGAGAAAACTAAAGCCATAGACTTAGCTAATCATCAAGAAGATCCTATTAAGGGTCAGTTGGGGGGAGATGAAGGAGACGAGAAGGATTCTAGTGAGAGCTCAGATATTCACCTACCTATGATCCGTTTCCCAAGTGTTAGAGAATCTAAGCCCAATAGCCTACAAAAGCTGGCCCGACTCAAGGAGGTGATGGAATTATTGGGCCAAGTCCACATCAACAGCCATTTTCTCAAAGAAACTCAATGTGTTGCCCAACTCAATATCGATAACATCAATCTTTACTGGATTTTATTGAAATTTGAGGCCAAACTGAACATGTTCTCAGTCTCTATATTTGAGAAATTTGAAATCCACAAATTAAAGCGCACGTCGGTTGCTTTGCAGTCAATTGATCATTTCATTAAGCAGCCACATAACATGATCCAAGATACTCTTATTCAGGTGGATAGGAGCCACATATTTGTTGATTTCCTCATCTTCAACATTGGATCATCACCTATATTGAATCAATGTCCCATCATTTTGGGAATTTCTGATATTTTTCTAGGGGATCAAATGCTTCAATTTAGTCAAAGAAAATAAGTGGGGAACGTGGTTGACATGGCCTATGAATCAAGTAGAACCAATATCCCATTGACCATGTTGAAAAATTATTTTCTCTGGAACCTCAATGATACCACTCTGAGTCATCAGCTACATGCAATGCTGAGTGCACTCCAACCAACAAACTTCAAAATGCATGCACTGAAATTTGTGCTAGTAGGCATTGGATAGTGTGCACATTCCGTCTGGATGAAGACGATAAACTTAGCACTTGTTGGGAGGCAACCCAATATTTTACTTCAGTTTTTGGTATTTCTTTTCCTTTTAGATCCCTGAGTAGCAGTCGCCCTGGGTATGTCGCATCCTCTTCATCACAGGTTGTTTCTCTCCTGACTGACATGTTTTTCATATCTTTTATGCCATTGAAGACAATGTCAATCAAGTTGGGGGGTGGGACAATCAATTTGATATGTATTTATTGAAAAATCTTTTGAAGAAAACTGATATCTTTCACTGAAAAATAGTCAAATTTTTAAAATTTCTTTCAAAAACTTCTTTTCACATCCTATGAAAATTGCATGAAAATCATGTTTCATTAAGTAAATCTTAAACAAATCAGTTTTTTTTTTTTGTCACATTGGTTAAAGAGCCTTTAAAGTTTAAATATCCCACTTTACAAAAATCCACGGCAGGATAATTTTCATACACACACGGCAACTTAGAATAATGGAAAGATCTTAAAAGTATAGAATTGCTGGAATTAACCTTAAGGATAAGACTACTTATTCTTATTCTTCTTTTGGGTTGAACGAAAGGAATGTGTAGGATTCGTAATAGGGGACTGTCCCACTCAGCACTCTAAAAGAGGCGGTCATTTAAAATGGACAGCTGTAAACACTAAAGACAATAGAAGGCGTTAAAAGAGCTAAAGGAAGGTAGGTGGCAAAAAGTACGCACCTCCCCTCAGGAAATTCAAAGAGAGTGGCAAAAAGTACGCACTCTCAAAAGCAAAAGTACAATGAAATGAAAACAAAAAAAAAACGTCACGCTAGAAAGTCCATTGTACAAAAAACATGACCAAGTCGTGAAAAGTGCTGAGTTGGGACGGGAACTGAAAAACGGTCCTCACAGATTGATCGGGAAATCTTTTATTCTCTTCTCCTCCCCAGGTAGTCTTATCTAAAGGGTAGTAAAGGCAAGAATATACCAGAAGGGTCGGAAACGAGTTCTAAGCGTGTCAATTTTCATGCACAATCACCTATCGTGAATCAAAATATCGTGGGATATGAAAATTTTAGCTTAACCAATCGGCTACCACTTAAACTGTTTGTGATAGATATTACAAATGAAGCATGATAATTCATTGTTTGTCCTAACTTTTCCTTATTTACATTGCTAAGGGACTAGCAATGAGTAAGTTGGGGGGTGTGATAAAGTGTTAAATTAATCATTTAAAGGCAATCAAACGCATCATACTCACGTTTTTATCTGTAAAATAGCATGAAATGATAGATAATTGCGTACCAAGTCCAACGGTACCAATTTCGTCAAATTATGACTTAAAAATATTGTCATTTCATGTGATTAAAGGAGTATAGCGCATTTGCGATTTTTCGACAAAACCGAGACGAATTAAATAAATATAATGATATTTTTATGATAATGTGCTAATTTATATTTATTTTATGTAAACAGGACATGTCGATGATGCAGTGCAACTAGTGGAGTTTCCGAAAATTTGGGGGAAATCTAGTGTTCGGATTTCAATAAATTCGACTAAAGTAGGGGTAAAAATGCAATTTGATGTCCTAATATTGCTCTGATTCCTTCTTTCTCTGGAGTTTCCCAAAACCCTCTATTTCCTTCCTTCTCTCCAATTTCCCAACCACATCCCTTCCTTTCTTTATTTTAAAAACCCTCTCTCTCTCCTTTTAGAAATTCTCTCTCCAATTCTGAATCCTCTTCCTTCTCCAGTTTCATCTTCCTCTCCTTTAATCCCTCTCTTCCTCCCAGCCGCAGCAGCCTCCCACGTTCCTTCTCCTCTTCCAACCTCTCCCACACCCCCTCTCTCCTTCGGATTCTCCTCTCTTATATAATCTTTCTCTCCCACAGCCCCTACTCTCCTCCTTCTCCAATTCCCAGCAGCATCTTAGCCCTCTCTCTTCACGGTTTTCTCTTCCTCCCTCTCTCTTCAGTTTCTCCTCCTCCTCTCCCTCGGTTTCCAACTTCTTCCTTCACAGATCTCTCTCTCGGTCTCTTTCTCTCCCTTAGTTCTCTCCCTCAGTTCTCCTTCACCGATTCTCAGCCTCTCCCGCATCCCTCTCTTCTTCTCCTTTTCCAACTCCTCTCCAGCAGCCCTCTCTCCCGGCAGCTTCTCTCTCGTTCCCTCCACATCTCTCCTCTCTCTCGTTTTCTTCTCCTCTCTCTCTCTCGGTTTTCCCAGCAACTTCTCTGCCTCCCTCTCTTCTCTCTTCTCTGCCTCCCTCTCTCTTCTCTTCTCTCTCCCCACCAGCACAACCTGCAAGAACCAACACCTCCTGCAAACACCCGACGGCCCCCACGCTGCAACCACACCTGAAGCTATTCAAGTCTGCTGAAGCCCGGCAGCACCATCAACCTGCCAGCGTTCACAGCAGCCCTCCAACCGCACCAAGTCGGTGTGCCCAGCACCTCCATGTGCGCTTGAAGCCTGTTGCAAAGCTGGCTTCCTCCTACTCGCCTCCGTGTCTGCATGCCGCCAGCACTTGTCCACGACCAGCACCGCCGGTCTCCAGGCACGTCCAAGCTCTCCTCCTGCAAGCGGTTGTACCTCCACGTCCGCTTGAAGCCACCGACGACCTGCAGCACCAGCAGAAGCACCACGCGTTGTCGGCAAGCTTCTCCACCGCACCTCCACGTGCATGCATGCACGGATGGCTCCTCCAAGCTTCTCCACGCGCCAGCATCCCACCGCCCACATCTGCAAGCAACCGACCAGCAGCAACAGCACCTTCACGGCAACCTCCAAGCAGCAGCTCCAACACCCCTTCCACCAATTCCACGCAGCAGCCAGCAGCTTCTAAGCAATCCTTCCACTCAGCTGCTTCCTCCAGCGCCTGTTCCTGCTGCATCTGAAGCGCCGGTCCACTGCGCCACCCTCCTTTCCTTCGTGGTCCACTGCGCCACAAGTCCCCCACAGAAGCTGCAATGCTGTTATTCTGTTCTTTCTCTCCCCATTAGTGTAGAATTAGTTTAATTGTTTAGGATTAATTAGTTATTATTTGATGTTTAGTTATTTAGTTTAATTAAAACATAAAGTGTGTAATTTGTTTCATAATTTTTAGATAATTCATGTTTTACACATAGTTAAATAACAGTTTCTTTGATATTTTTTTTAGTTGTGCTTGTTTTCCTTATATGCTTGTGTTTAATTTTTGAAAAAGAAAAAAAAGAATTTGTTTAGTTTACGCAATTATATTTTTAAGTAGCATTAGTTAATTGAGTTTTAGTTTAATTAAGTAATTAGTTCACTTAAATTCTCAACTTTTTAGACTAACTAAATTTCAAAGTTTTCAAAATTAAAATTTTATCTCCCTGTGGATCGACTCGGACTCACCATTATTAATTTTCAAAATTGAATTTGAGTGAGCCGAATAAATTTAGATTCAACGTTCTCATGAGTGTTTAACGACGCACAATTTGGAATGATCATCCACCATCGTTATAGTCATAGGATTCGAATCACTTTAGGCAGGTTTGTTATGCTATCCACAAGGCCTGCTTAATTGAGAGGAGAAACAGTGGCTATGGCATTAGATGCCTATATGATCGGGGTAGAGGAACCATGTAGCTTTGTTGTGCTATCCACAAGGGTTGCATGCAAATCTATACTCGTCGCGTAATGATGGTTAGCTTAGATCAGAATTAGTAGTTTGTTGTGTTATCCACAAGGCCATTAAATCTCTGGGGACCGAAGCTATGATCAGATATTGCAAGGAGTTACAAGTCTCATGAGTTGGGTGCTCTTTGATTGTATTACAGTTTGTTGTTCTATCCACAAGACTGTAGTGCAAGTCATTGAGATTCTGATCCCCACTAGGAGACTGTCGGCGTCTCCCGTTCTGTATAACTGAGGGTTATACAGTCCGTCGAAAATTAGTGGAAGTTAAACTTGAACAAAAGACCATGTCTTGTTTTAAAATTAATAATTGAACATATGCTAAATAGATTTTACTTATCTCTTGTAGGGAATTATGTCGTCGAATAATCCACTATGTGGCATACTTGATGCCCTTTTGACTTACCTGAACTATTCGGATTGGTTCAGAAACCTGAAGAATGTCTTCAGATCTGAACATATTGACTTTGTCCCTAGAGCTAATCCTCCTGCTGAATCGGCACTAGATGCCCCTGAAGCCGAGATGATAGCTAACGATAAAAGATCGAAGGACAAAGGCAAAAGAGTAGTAAAGGGTGACTGCTTCTATTATAAGCAGTATGGTCACTGGAAGAGGAACTGTAAGGAGTTCCTCAACGATAAAGCTCATAGAAAGGTGAAGCTGTCTGAATCTTCAGATATCTATATGATAGATATCAACTTGTCAGTAAGAGATTCCACATCTTGGGTATTAGATACCAGATGTGCTTCTCATATCTGCCATGATGTGCAGATGTTGACAAGTAAGCGCAAGCTGAGACAAGGCGAGGTGGAATTGAGGCTAGGAAACGGCACAAAAGTTGCGGCGATTGCTGTTGGGACAGCAAACCTCAGGCTTCCATCAGAAGACGCCTTACTATTAGAGGATTGTTATTATGTTCCTAGCATAATGTTTCTAGCATAATAAAGAACATCATATCAATATCTTGTTTGGACAAGATAGGATATAGGTTGACTATTGAGAATAGAAGTTGTTTGATTTATTGTGATAATAAATCAATAACTTCGGCATCTTTGGTCAACGGTCTATATCTCTTAGATGTTTCTTATTACAATCTTCAAATTGATAATGCTCTTAAGAAGAGCAAGAATTGTGTGAACCAAACCTACATGTGACATTGTAGACTTGGGCACATTGGCGAAAGCAGGTTGCAAAAGTTGCACAAGCATGGTTACTTAACAACATTCGATTACAAATCGTTTGCAACATGTGAATCCTTCCTTATGGGAAAGATGGCAAGATCTCCATTTATTGGACATGGAGAACGTACCAAGGACATTCTGGAACTAATACATTCGGATGTATGTGGTCCTATGTCCACCCAAGCCAAAGATGGTTACTCATACTTCATCACGTTCACCGATGACTTCTCAAGATTCGGCTATGTGTACTTAATGAAGTACAAGTCGGAAGCAATTGAAAAGTTCAAGGAGTTCAAGAATAAGGTAGAGAAACAGTTAGGAAAAAGTATTAAAACTCTTCGATCATATCGAGGAGGAGAATACTTGAGTACTAATTTCACATAATTCTTAAACGATAATGGTATCCTTTCTAAGCTAACCCCTCCATATACACCACAGATGAATGGTTTATCAGAAAGGAAGAATCGCACCTTGTTGGACATGGTGCGATCCATAATGAGCTTTTCGGGATTACCAGTGTCCCTCTGGGGGTATGCTCTAGAGTCAGCGGCATACCTACTGAACAGAGTACCCAGCAAGTCTGTGGCCTCTACTCCATATGAGATATGGAAAGGCAGAAAACCAGAATTTAAACATGTTAAAGTCTGGGGTTGCCCTGCTCATGTAAAGAGGCATGATCCAGACAAGCTAGAATCACGAACTAATAAATGCAGGTTTGTGGGATATCCAAAGGAAACCTTTGGATACTATTTTTACCATCCTGGTGAACAAAAGGTGTTTGTCACCAAAAAAGTTGTATTCCTAGAAGAGGAATACCTTCTCCAGGAGGACAGTGGTAGTATAATAGTACTGGAAGAGGTTCCAGATCCCCAAACAGTTGCATTATCATCAGATGAGATATCAGTTCCTGAATCTTTTCAGGTACACACACATGAGCCTCGCAGATCTGGTAGATTACCTAGAGTACCCGAACGATATGTGGGACATATCGCTGAGGATGAGTCTAAGGTAGAATATAATGAGGATGATGATCCTAAAAGCTACCAGGAGGCCATAGAAGGCCCAGAAGCCGAGAAATGGCGAGAAGCCATGAACTCAGAAATCCAGTCCATGTACACCAACCAAGTTTAGAATTTGGAGGACTTGCCCGAAGGTATTGTACCCATCGGTTGCAAGTGGATCTTTAAGAGAAAGATCGGTGCTGATGGACGGATCGACACTTATAAGGAAAGGTTGGTGGCAAAGGGATATCGTCAAAGGCAAGGAATTGACTATGACGAGACTTCCTCACCAGTTGTCATGATAAAGTCGATCAGAATTCTACTCGCCATTGCTACACATTTTGATTATGAAATCTGGCAGACGAATGTGAAGACTGCCTTCCTCAATGGTAACCTTGAGGAAGAGGTGTATATGATACAACCAGAATGTTTCACATCAAAAGAATTTCCAGATAAAGTGTGCAAGCTTCAGAGGTCCATTTATGGACTGAAGCAAGCTTCTCGGAGCTGGAACATAAGATTTGACGAGGCTGTCAAGTCTTATAACTTCATTAAGAATGAACATGAGCCTTGTGTGTACAGGAAGACCAGTAGGAGCGCAGTCACCTTCTTAGTTCTTTACGTAGATGACATACTACTCATTGGGAATGATGTAGCTATGATGTCATCAGTAAAGATCTGGCTGTCGAAAAAAAAAAAAAACTTCTCTATGAAGGATTTGGGAGAAGCATCCTACGTATTGGGAATACGGATCCATAGAGATAGATCAAATAGGATGCTTGGAATGACCCAATCCTTGTACATAGATACCATAGTCAAAAGGTTTAACATGGAAAATTTCAAGAGAGGTCTCATACCGATGAGACATGGAATTAGTCCCTCAAAGGAGCAGTCTCCTAAGACTCCTAATGAGAGGCCATTCATGGATAGAATACCCTATGCCTCTGCCATAGGATCATCATGTATGTCATGCTATGTACACGGCCTAATGTTGCATTTGCTCTAAGTGTTACGAGCAGATTTCAGGCTGATCCAGGCGAAGAGCACTGGAAGGCAATGAAATGTATCCTTAAGTACTTAAAAAGAACTAAGGATATGTTTCTTGTCTATGGAGGAGGTGACTTGAAACTGCGAGGCTACACTGACTCGAGTTTCCAGTTAAATCCAGATGACAGCAAATCTACATCTGCATTCGTGTTTACTTTGAACGGAGGCGCAGTGTGCCGGAAGAGTTCCAAGCAAGTAACCACTGCAGATTCGACGACTGAAGCTGAGTACATCGTTGCAGCTGAAGCCGCCAAGGAAGCAGTGTGGTTGAAGAAATTCATCACCGACCTCGGCGTAGTTCCCAGCATCTCTGAGCCTGTTCTGCTATTGTGTGACAACAATGGAGCATTTGCACAAGTGAAAGAGCCGCAGTCTCATCAGAAATCAAAGCATATTCTGAGATGCTTTCATCTTATCAGAGAGATCATGTCCAGGGAGATGTAGTAGTGGAAAGAGCTCCATCTGTCGACCATGTAGCAGATCCACTGACTAAGCCGTTGGCTCAAATTGTGTTTGAGCATCACCTAAAGGCTATAGGCTTATTGTATAAAGGTGATTGGCTTTAGTCCAAGTGAGAGATTGTTAGTTTTATGTGGCCTACAAGCCAATCTGACTATGTAAATCTCGTTCATTTATTAATATAATGGCATACTATTCATTATGTGTAAATCGCATTAATTCTCGTTTCATAATTAAGTTCATGAATATGTGCTATAGTGATCAGATTATGATGAGATCATACTAATGAGACTGATCACTTAAACACACATATTCTTAATCGTTCCTAGTCGGAGGATATCTGAGAAGGACATCGGATCTCCAGTTAGACTAGTACATATTACTCCTGCTCATATGATGAGGGTGACTGATCTCATAAGTCACTTGTGTGGAGACACTAAAGTGAATCTGTAGGTGCTCATTGGAGAATGAGTTCACTGAACTGATCCGACTGAATCGCTGGATGGTATTGTACCTCACTGTCAACCAGCTTGATTCTATTGTCGCAGTTGTGTGGATGGTCCTCGGACCTGAGACACCAAGGACACCTTGTCGGTGGACTTCTGTGCTTTGACCTTGGTCTACGAATCTCTAGCCACGGGATTCTAAAACGCCAAACATTGGGTACAGCGGAATACTGTTGAAGGGAATTGTGTGTCAATAAGGAATCATTCGTTCTTGATACTTAGAGAGAGAATGCTCTAGGAAGGATGCGCGGAAGTCTCTGGCCAGGGCGGACGATAATATCAGGAAAGGAGTTTTCCGATAATGATCAGCGGCATCCAATCCAAGTGAGTCGACCGGTGAGGGTTTGACAGCACGCCATACCCTGAGTTGACTCGAGAGCATTGTACGAATGAAGGATTATATCCACGCGGTAACTATCGGCGGAAAGGTTCCAAGAGTGGGTTAACCCCGATACCTTCCGGGTTTACGCGGTGTTGCTTGGCACCCAACGTGATCGGAGGCCCAGTCGAATTCGATGTACGACATCAATTCGATTGATTAATTAAATAATAAAGGGTTATTAATTGATTAATAAAGCCAATAAGGAGTCACTAGGCTTGTTGGGCCATTAACTAGACTGGTAATTGGGCCTAGAGGGTCACACGCAAATGATTCTCAAGGCGATGGATAAATAAGTGGGTTTTATACAAATCGGGGGTTTTTATGAAAAACCGCGCGATTAGTATAAAACATAGTGAACGGGCTGAGCAGGCCAAGCTGTTGCTAACCCTAGCCGCCCCTCCTCTGTTTCTCTCTCTCTCTGGCATCCAGACATATCCAGATCTGCTCTGCCGCTTCTCCGAATCCCGTTCGACGGGAAATTGTCCGCGCGTTGCAGCGATCGTTGCGGCGACCGGCGGAGGTTTCGTGGGCTGCGAAAAACGAGGAACGTGAGGATATCCGTCGTGAGGAGGATCGCGTAGACTTCGCTAGAGGCCGGGCGCTTGCGTGGCTTATGGTGTCGCACCGATGGAACCGAACGGTTGCGGATTCGAATCCACACACGGTGAGAATCGATTATCCGATAATCGTAGTTTTAGTTTTTCAAAACGGGAACGGATCTTCGTTTTTATTTTCCGCTGCGCGTGAGATCCGGAGAAACCCGAGAACCCAACAGAGGTCTCCTCAATGATGACTTGGGAGAAGGTTGAGGATTGGACGTTTTTTTTTTTTTTTGGAATTTTCATTAGTCATAAAGCAGGAGCGGATCTGGGGAAGCGATGGAGAAGAGACATATAAAGAAGAGAATGGCACCAGGGCCAGAGGATTTGGGGGATCATACAGCAATATGTCCCAGATTATATCATGGATCTCCTCGAGGTTGAGGGGAGTCCGAGAGAAGAAATCCCATGGGGATAGAGTAATCAGAATGGGCAGTGCCCTTAGAATGTCCTCAATGATCACTCTGGCCCAAGTCGAAGCCAACAACAGTGTTCTAAAAATAGTATGGAGGGTGAAGACATGGGAGGGGTATGTGGCCAACCAAAGATGGTCGTAGTCAAGCCTTCTTCATAGGGGTCATCAGGTTCCCCTTCATCAGTTTCTTCATCAACAGAATTCTCTTATCAATGATAGAGCCAGGCCCTTCAATCAACTCCTCCATCAATGGCGGCGATTTGGGTTCTATGGGATGGAGGAAGAGCATGTTCAGAGCAATGTATAAGTCCCACATGTCAAACCAACGATACCACTCGCATTTCGGGTCATGGAACTTTCTTCTCTTCAAAGGCCGCAAAGCCTCTAGGGTTTGGTAGGTGAGCAGGGGTGCATAGTGTCTGGCTAAATCTCTCTCATATACATCATGCCAATCAAAAGATGAGGTGACTACTACTGTATTGTCACCTCCATGCTGGATGACGGGACCCTTGACAAAATGAGTGGACAATTTCCATATTAATGGGTCCCGATTTTCTTCGCGCGGTGTCATCATGGTCTTCAACACCCTATGTCCCCCTTCATTTTTCTCCTACTGTATTATGTCATGTCTTACCTTCTTAGGTCTGTAACCCATGCCACTTCCTGGTATAATTCTCCCGACCTTCATAGGCTTGAGACTTCCTTGTAATTGTGTCCCTAATCCCTTCCCAGGTTGATACCCTATCTTCATCATGATGTGCCATCATGGGGTATTCATGAATTTGCCCCGCGTCATCGCACCTAATGGATATGAGGAGGGTGTGGTGGACTTCAACGGATCTATCGAAGGAAGGTAAGTTTCCAGGAGATACATAATAGGTTTTTGAACAGGTGTTGCAGCATGAGTGGGATTGACGGTGAAGGTATGAGTAGCAGTGAGGATCGGCATGCTAGTGACTTTGACGATACGGTCCTTGTAAGGAAATCTGAGGCATTGATGATTAGTATAAAGAATAGCCTCAAGGAGTTTGATGTAAGGGCGACTGAGAATGCCTTTTAAGGAGGAATCTATCTCAAGAACGTGGAATTCAACCTCTAGATGATAGATGGGGCCTAACTCTACCTTAAGGTAGACCATGCCCAGCGGGAATCGAGTGGTGTTATCATAGGCAGTCACAGAGATCGTAGAGGGCAGCAACTTTTCCTTTGACACGCCACATAGTTCTAATGTTCGTGCAGTAGTACATTGATAGAGGCTCCCGTGTCTACCAGACATGTATCAATGGCCTTTCGACAAATATTCACTATAATACTTAAGGCCATACCTTGCGCTGCCAGGGGTGACAACTCAGAGGTATGAAATGATATGGATGGTTGATCACTCTGTGGTACCAACGCAGCGGCAATTTTCTCCACTAGCACACCTTCATTCACCATTACTCTCTACAGGTATTTCATTAACGCTTCTTGGTATGTCTTGGACCTCTTAATTAATTCCAACACAGAGATGCATGTGAGTTTTGTCAAGGTGCTTTAGTAGGTCATACTGAGTGACTGGTGTGCTGTCTTTATTCTTTTGTTCTTCTGACAACTAAGGGAGACTTTCCTGTGCAACTTAGTGAGGAAACACTTTGTTAAAGATTCTGTTGCTCCAGAGCACCAAGGGTTGCGGCTTAGTTGCAGGGGGTGATGGTAGGGCTATAACAGTCACAGGCTTGGTTATCAGGGGTTTGGAAGGCATAAGGTGATGGTATGAAGCAACAAGTGGGGGTTGTGGAACACATATGAGTGGTTTGATGAGTTAAAGGATGTCATGATTGGATGGCGTAGGGAACGGGATGCGAAGTAGGGGTTTAGATGGCATGATGTGGTAGTGGATAGGTGATGGGTTATTTGGTAGGGGCAGGGGTCTTGGGATGACGAACAGGGGTCTGACAGTTGATGGTGACAGCATGGAGATGGTGGGTATGGTAGGATTTGGTTTCATGGGTTGTGGTGGTGGAGTGGATGTTGGTTGGTTGGGGAAGGGCGATGGCTTTGGTGTAGGTCTGGTGATGCGAATGATGGTGCATGGTGGTTTGGGGGAGGCATCAAGCACATGGACAGTGGAGTATACAGAGGATGATTCTTCTATCTTTCAATGTTGGCCCTGACAGGCTGTTGGTGAGGATGGGGGCCATTTGGTTGGGGTGCTTCATTAGTGAATTTTGGACACTGCCCATGTTCGGCTGCTGTGGTGCCGCTCGTTGGGCAGGTGCTCTCTGAACTTGCTGTTGCGGTTGCTATTGTTGTTGTTGTTGCTGATGCCTCTTGGCTTTCAAAACCGTGATGTACTTATGCATCTCCTCCCAATCAATCTCACCTTGATCTTTGAGATCATGGATGTGTTGGGATCCGGGCGGGACGCGAAGAACGCAGCGGAAACGAAGAACAAAAATTAATCCCGCCCGATACCCGCTGATCCGATTCGGAACGAAAAAACTCAAACCGAAAAACCGAGTTTGGATCTGATTACCGTGCGCGGATTCGAATCCGCTTCCGTCTCGGTTCCGTCGAGGCGATGCCGCAAGCCGCACAAGCGTCCGGCCTCCAGCGGTATCCATGCGATCCTCCGCGGTGGTTCGTCCTCGATCCCTCGTCCGTTACAGCTCGCTCGCTGAAGATCCGTCTCCGCAACGATTGCGGAAATCCCGCCGACGGGAATTCCCGACTTTCGGGAATCACACGCGGCGGAGACAGAAGCTGTTCTGGCGCGCCGAATGGGACGCCCAGAGGAGGAGAGAGAAAGGGGGGGTGACAGCCAGCAAGGGAAATCCTGGAGCTTGGCCCAGGGTTTCTGAACAGCGTGTATATATATTAAGTCGGCGCGACTTTTCACAAAAGTCCCCGAGTTAATATAAATCCCACTTATGTACCACCGACTGAGAATCTTATTGCGTGTGACCCTCTAGGCCCATTCACCAGTCCGGTTTTCAGCCCGTTAAGTCCAATAACTAGTTATTGACTTATTGTAATTAATTAATATCTAGATATTAACTAATTACTCAACCGAATTATCATCACATGTAAATTCGGTCGGACTTCTGATCAAGTTGGGTGCCAAGCAACACCGCATAATCCCGGAAAGTAATGGGGTTCAGCAACCCACTCATGGAACCTGTCCGTCCACAGTTACCACGTGGCTATAATCCTTCGTTCGCACAATGCTCTCGAGTTAACCTAGGGTATGGTCAACTGTCAAACCCTAGATTGTTAACTCACTTGAATCAGACTCCGCTGTACAATATCCGAAAATCACTTTTCTGATATTGTTTCTGCTCTGGCCAAAGACTCCTGCGGATCTACTCTAGAGCATTCTCTCTCCAGTTACCTGAGAGCGAACGATCCTCTATTGAACACACAATCACCTTCGATGGTCTTCCGCTGGACCCGATCCTTGACTATTAGAGATCCCGTGGATAGGGATTCGTAGGTCAAGGTCAAAGTCCAGAAGTCCACCGACAAGGTGTCTTTGGTGTCTCAAGTCCAAGGATCAACCATGCCACTGTGACGATGAATCAAGCCGATTGACAGTCAGGTAAATTACCATTCGGCGATTCATGTCGGATCAATTCAGTGAACTCATTCCCCAATGAGCACCTACAGGTTTACCATTATGTCTCCACACTAGTAACTAACGAGATCAGTCACCCTCATCATATGAGCTGGAATAACCTGTACTAGTCTAACCGGATGTTTGATGTCCTTCTCAAACATCCTACGACTAGGAACAATTGAGAATATGTGTTTATAAGTCATCAGTCTCATTATTATGATCTCATCATAATCTGAGGACTATTGCACATATTTATGGACTTCATTATGAGTAAATATAAATATGCCAATCTACATAATGAATTTAATGCCATTTATTAGTGAACCAGATTGAAATAGGTGTCTTATGATTGGCTTAGAGGACACCTATATCCATCAATCTCCCACTTGGACTCAAGCCAATCACTTTCGCATTCGATCTCCATCAAATCTAGGTGATGCTCACAAAAAGTTTGTGACTAAGACTTGGTCAGGGATCTGCTAAATTATCTATAGATGGAATATTTCCATTACGTTATTTCCTCTTAATCCTTTATCTCTGAATCTGTGAAAGAGCCTCAGAATGTTCTGTAACTTCTGAAGAGACAATGGCTCGATCACACAACTGATTGCTCCCACTGTTGTCCTACAATGATGGGATGGTATCAGAGACCTTTTAGAACTACATCTAGTTCAGGGATGAACCTTTTCATCCATACTGTTCCAATAACAGTATTACTTGTCTATGTCGTCATCTTAATATCGAGTTTTGGATTGGAACCATTCCAATCCATTCCTTTCTACCAGAAGGTTGAATCCATTATTTGACTTGAAATTTGAGTCAGTGTGACCTCATAGTTTCAAATCATCCTCTCCATATACGCGAATGCATCCTTAACACTTCTCAAGCGCTTAATGATGCAATTCACTCATGTACCCTTTAAGGAACCTTTTCTTTAAAGGAATGAATTCCATATCTCAACAATTGAGATTTGTTATGAAATTTATGCCAAACATCTTGACATACAGGTCAATATAATATCCCCACCAATCTATCTTAATAGATTCGTATTTCCAATACGTGGGATATTATAACTAAATCTATTATGGAGAAAAACATGGTTAACAATGCTTTCACTAATAGTAACATCCTGAAGTCATTCTTAATGACTTTGATGTTATCATCATAAAGCATTATTAAAACGATCGTGCTCCCACTGTCCTCTTTGAACACACACAATCCGTGATCATTCTTAATGATCACATAATATTTGACCATTAAGTCAAAACTTTTATTACAACTTAAGAAGCTTCAGTTTAATTCAAAATAATTTTTGAAATCATAGCTTGCTTCCTGGACATTTTAAAAGCTTTAAAGGTGTATCATATACATCTTTACCTCAATCACATTGAGTGGAAGCTTTTAATATCCAACTGTCATCATCTCATGATAAGCAGTATTGACAAGTAGAATTCTAATAAACTTATCAATCTCAAAGTTGTAATGACAGAGAGCATCATTATCATAGATTTTAGATCATAATCTATTTTGAGGTCCTCTCACCTTGCTAAAACAGATATGTCAAACATATCCTTCCAGTCACTGAGAGAATCTCAAAAATCTATGAAGCTCTCTGTATGTGTGTCATGACCGGTTCCAAACAACTAAAGATTATCTAATAATCTTATGTTATTTTGTGAATCTAGAACATCTTCTAATTTTATCAACTCCCATTGTCTTCTTTGAGGACATATTCCTCTTCACAGAAGCCAGCTTTCAGGACGAAAATTATTTCATTATCGCCTGGCCAATAAATGTAATGTCCAAACTCTTTAGACATTCACAAATTCACATCACAATAATACCTAACTTTTAAATCAAGTTTGTTCATAATTCACATCTCATATGAATTATTTGGTTTCCATATCTTATATGGACACACACTGACTAATTTGGAACCATCTTTAAAGTATGGACATCTAATGTTCATACTCTTGTTCAAAAAGGATAAGAATTAGGCAAATCTTATTATGTATTGTACCATATCTTAATAAGGTGCAATTCATCATTCTATCATACTTCTATGATGCATAATGAGGATTAATCGAGCGAGGATACAATTATCCTCTTAATGATTTATGTGAATCATATACCTAAGTATTAGTTTCTTTGATCAAATCAAAAATTCTAATACTTCATATTGATCTTATACCTTAATCTCTCAGATATATTCGTCTTGTACTTCAGTAAGTACATGCAGTCGAATCATTCCAAGAGTGAATTATAAGGTAAGTCAATAGTAGTGATTATCTTTGGCCTTTAAGCTGTTTACATCAATATGCATCAGCATCAAAAAATTTCTTATTGTACAATCCTGTGTACAATACCATAGATAATCAGGACTCACACAGTTCATTTCTATAGGAGACTAGCGAACATTCATCACATGAAATGTCACTTCAAGAATCTATAATGCATTGACTGATTTGAACAACTATTATTCTTTTCAATCAATGTTATCCTTGATTTCTTATACAACTAAATAACAGTTATTTAGTTTCATATTTGACTCCTATAGATATATAAAGATTTACTGTCTAACAGTAATCTATGAATATCATGAACAATAGTTGAGTCTAACTCAACACTTACATTTTCTCGATTTCCTTTTACTTGTCTAAGTCTGCACACTATCGCAGCTCTGAGAATCATTTCCAATATCTCATATTGGATATGCTAATTCTCCAATAGATATGTAAAAGACGATAATAAGAATATATGAAACTTCTTTCAAGTTCCATATTCGATTTGCCTTTACCAATATCCTTATATTGGTTGCAGTGGGAGAACTGCTACTTCTCTATCTCAGCTGACTTTCATTTATCCTTTTTCAGGTGTGGATTCGATCGTTTAAAATCTTACCACTTGCCTTTCTCAAAGGCATATCATGAGTACCACTTCACCTTGGTCTATCCAAGTAAGAGGATTCATGATATCTGATTAGGATAGTGACTTTCATTCTCCCCTAAAGACATTCTTTAGAGTTTTCTAGTCAGTCTGAGTATGAGAAGTATTGGCATCCAATATGCCAACTTCTCGAATAGACGACATTTAAGTGAATCGAAGGAAATAACGTGATTTAAGCAGATAGTTCTGATAATTCAATTATGGTCTTTTATCTTGAATTATTTCCCACTATTTTTCGACGGACTGTATAACCTTCAGGTATACAGAACGGAAGACTCCGACGGTCTTCTAGTGAGGATCAGAATCTCCAAGAATCACAGTATGACCTCGGGTAAACACATAGTATCATACCATTATCTTAGAGCAACCATCTCATGGTAATTGCAACTCCTTGCAATATCCGATCTTATTTCGGCTCCCAGGTCTTTATTGGTCCCGGGTAAACACAGTAGACCATTATACCTGGTCTAAGCTTTACCATCAATACGCGACAGAGTAGAGTAAGAATGCAGCTCCCGGGTAAACGCGAGGATAGCTACACCGTTCCTCTATTCCAATCTCAAGGCATCATAATGCCATAGTTAATAGTCCTTTCATTAGATGGTGACAGATCTCGGGTAAACACGTAGTATCTGTCATCACTGAATCAAGTTCTAAGAACTATATTGATGGAGAGCCACGCGGTGTATTCTCAATGACTCGCGCTCCGGCTTAGACTTTATGTTGAAGGTTTTGTTTATGTTAAGTTGGTCTCATCCTAGGTGATAGTTTATAAATATATCGAATATATTTAACTATACCTAGATATTAGCAATCGATTCATAATCAATAACTAAAAGCATGCATCATCCATACATGTTCATTATGTGGTCATGGACAGCACGGTGATTAACTGGAGCCAAACAATTAATCACCAAAACTATATAACACTTATATAATCTAAACATGCAAACACATAGCCACTGGTGATCTCATCTCCTGTCGCCTTCCTGGTTGCATTTGTGGATCATCCTCGCCTCTCCTCGGTCGGCGCGATCAAATACAAATAATATTTATTTTGAAACAATTTCAAATACAAATAAATTGTAAGAGAAAGCCTTATGGCCGAGTACAATAACAGAGGGAGATAGAATTACAATGGAATGGAGAGAGGGAGACACACAAGCCTCATTAATTAACACTTAATTAATAAACATTCACATTCCATAACAATCCACAAAATCACACACCATCACATGATATGAAATTAACTAAGTGCATGTCCATGACCACCACAAATTTTAACCATCCACACATGATAAAGCACATCACATGAAGGCTAAAATTTTGAAAATATAATAATTTTGGCTTTCTTAAAACCTGGGTTCCAATCAAAATTGGATAATTGAATTTTCGAAAATCTTATTTTCTAACATGCAATAAATCTAATTTAAAGCATTAAACATATCAACATGTGCACACAAAGCTAAAATTAAAATTCTAAAATATTTCATGCATAATTTAGAACAATTCTAAATTAATTAATCTAACACTTAGATTAATTTCAAATCACATTAATAACAATTATTAATGCGAAACAATCTAACATTTAGATAGAATTAAAAATTCCTAAATAACATTTATAAAAGAATTTTCAACTCAAATTATTAACCCCTTAACAACTCCTCGTTAATAAACTCCTTTATTTAAATCATATTTCTCAATAACAATTATTAAGAAATAATAATTATAACATTTCTAATTTAAAATAGTCTAACATCTTAGACTTAAGTAATCTCTTAATAACATTTATTAAAAGATTAATTATTAAGTAGATTAGATCTTCAATATTTAATTAAGGGAGTCTTGAGAATATTAATTAGCTTAATAACTATTAGTAAGCAATAATTAATCCTTAATAACTTTTATTAAGGTTAATTCTCAAGAAATAATTAACCCTTTAATAACAATTATTAAAAGTTAATAAAACACTTAATAACTTTTATTAAATGTCCCTTAATCAAATACTTAATTTCATAACAACAATTGCTAAGAAATTAAAACAATCTAATCACAAGACCAAGATTAATTAGCAACATTTGATAATTAAAATTTAAGTCACTACTTAATAATCAAATAACAAACGTTGTTAATATATGTTTTAAGATCAAATCTTAAATATAAATTAACAACAATTGTTAATTAAGATTAAAAACCATTATCTTAATTATTAATGACAACAATTGTCAATTAATAATTAAGATCCCATTTTAAATTAATAACAACATTTGTTATATATATTTAAGATCATATCTTAAAAATAAACCCCTTTAATTAACTAATTAAAAGTTATTTATAATTAAGATCATATCTTAATTATAACTCAGTTAATTAATTAATTAAAATCAAATAATAATAAGATCCTATCTTATTTCGTTAAAAACAATTAACTATTAAGATCACATCCTAATTAAACCCCACAAAAGGTTTGATTAAATTAATAATCCATAATTAAGATCATATCTTAATTATCTCCCCCCTTTTTAACTCAAAATAATTAATTGAATGTTTAAAACAATTTTAAACATTATTAATTTCAATTTCAAGTTAAATAGGATGGGGTTTTTAATTAAATAAGGGGTTTTCGGGGTTAATTGGGCCAAAATTGACTTAATTGGGCCCAATCAGGGCTTAATGGGCCCCCCTGGCTCGAGCCATTGCAGGCAGGGCTGAACCTGGCTCGTCTGGCTCGAGCCAGGGGGCACCTGGCTCGGGCCAGATGGCCCTGTGCTCAGCCAGGACCCAGCCTGGGTGCGACCTGGCCGAGCCAGGCTGGGCCCCTGGCTCGGGCAACCTGGCCGAGCCAGGTCCGGCGCCTGGCGCGCCCGGGCCAGGCCCAGGCCGCCCGGCCGAACCGGCTCGGACCGGCTCGGGGCCGGCCGGTCCAGGCCCATCTCCTGCTGTTCGACCAGCCCTGATTTTAGGGTTTTTGGCTCTGTTTGAAGCCTGTTTTGGGCGGCGCCGCCGCCACCACCGGCCGCGAGGGTGGCCGGAAATTGCAGAGGGATGTCACCACTTCTATTTCCCCCACCGGTGGTGCCCGTAAGACGACTCTTTCGCCGCCGGTGACCCTCCAAAGTTGGAGATTTGTGCAGTTTCGCAGATTTCAGCTCTTTTCACAATCCTTTTCAACTCTTGAAAATTATGGGAAGAAAAGTTCCACCGGCCGCCATGGAAATTTTCCGGGGATGGCGAGGGGTAGCTGGTCATACCAGCAAGTCCACAGAGATGGTCCAACCATCATTAATCCCCTTTTGAAGCCCACAAATCCGGTTCTTCATCACCATGAAGAACGCGATGAAACCCCAAAAAATTTTTGTTTTTCGCACAGAAAAATTAAATTCAAAATTCTAAGTTCATCCCATGAACAATATCTATGAGGAAAAACGAATTTATGCATGAAATAATTTAGAATAATAATTTTATCGTTCCGGAGCGGATCAGAGCGGAACCTGGCTCTGATACCACTGTTGGGATCCGGGCGGCACGCGAAGAACGCAGCGGAAACGAAGAACAAAAATTAATCTCGCCCGATACCCGCTGATCCGATTCGGAATGAAAAAACTCAAACCGAAAAACCGAGTTTGAATTTGATTACCGTGCGCGGATTCGAATCCGCTTCCGTCTCGGTTCCGTCGAGGCGATGCCGCAAGCCGCACAAGCGTCCGGCCTCCAGCGGTATCCACGCGATCCTCCGCGGTGGTTCGTCCTCGATCCCTCGTCCATTACAGCTCGCTCGCTGAAGATCCGTCTCCGCAACGATTGCGGAAATCCCGCCGACGGGAATTCCCGACTTTCGAGAATCACACGCGGCGGAGACAGAAGCTGTTCTGGCGCGCCGAATGGGACGCCCAGAGGAGGAGAGAGAAAGGGGGGGTGACAGCCAGCAAGGGAAATCCTGGAGCTTGGCCCAGGGTTTCTGAACAGCGTGTATATATATTAAGTCGGCGCGACTTTTCACAAAAGTCCCCGAGTTAATATAAATCCCACTTATGTACCACCGACTGAGAATCTTATTGCGTGTGACCCTCTAGGCCCATTCACCAGTCCGATTTTCAGACCGTTAAGTCCAATAACTAGTTATTGACTTATTGTAATTAATTAATATCTAGATATTAACTAATTACTCAACCGAATTATCATCACATGTAAATTCGGTCGGACTTCTGATCAAGTTGGGTGCCAAGCAACACCGCATGATCCCGGAAAGTAATGGGGTTCAGCAACCCACTCATGGAACCTGTCCGTCCACAGTTACCACGTGGCTATAATCCTTCGTTCGCACAATGCTCTCGAGTTAACCTAGGGTATGGTCAACTGTCAAACCCTAGATTGTTAACTCACTTGAATCAGACTCCGCTGTACAATATCCGAAAATCACTTTTCTGATATTGTTTCTGCTCTGGCCAGAGACTCCTGCGGATCTACTCTAGAGCATTCTCTCTCCAGTTACTTGAGAGCGAACGATCCTCTATTGAACACACAATCACCTTCGAAGGTCTTCCGCTGGACCCGATCCTTGACTATTAGAGATCCCGTGGATAGGGATTCGTAGGTCAAGGTCAAAGTCCAGAAGTCCACCGACAAGGTGTCTTTGGTGTCTCAAGTCCAAGGATCAACCACGCCACTGTGACGATGAATCAAGCCGATTGACAGTCAGGTAAATTACCATTCGGCGATTCATGTCGGATCAATTCAGTGAACTCATTCCCCAATGAGCACCTACAGGTTTACCATTGTGTCTCCACACTAGTAACTAACGAGATCAGTCACCCTCATCATATGAGCTGGAATAACCTGTACTAGTCTAACCGGATGTTTGATGTCCTTCTCAAACATCCTACGACTAGGAACAATTGAGAATATGTGTTTATAAGTTATCAGTCTCATTATTATGATCTCATCATAATCTGAGGACTATTGCACATATTTATGGACTTCATTATGAGTAAATATAAATATGCCAATCTACATAATGAATTTAATGCCATTTATTAGTGAACCAGATTGAAATAGGTGCCTTATGATTGGCTTAGAGGACACCTATATCCATCAGGATGTAGTCCCGAAACTGAAAACATACGTCAATCATGTGCCCAGGCTAGTGATGGAACACACAATAACGAAACGTGTCAGCATTCTATGGCCAGATAGTCCTTTCCTTTGGTAGTGAGAGGCCATTGGCTGCCATGAGAGTGTTAAAAATGTTGGAGAGGGATTCCGGGAGTGGTGAATATTGAGCTCTCTTAGGAGCAGGAGCTTTCCTTGGTTGGGAGTACTTAGTAGGTGGTGGTACCTGGTTATAGTTTAGTTGCTGATGAGACTAATTGAAAGTAGGCTGAGTGGGGTGTTGCTACTAGGACTTGAAGCCTTGCGGGCTATGGGGCCATTGGGTGTTATAGGGTGGTGGTTGGCTCCTCACAAACTGGGTTTGATTGTTGTTCATAGAACTCACCTGTTCATTGGATATGGTGCCTTCAGTGGTTGGTCCAGTATTAGAAGAGCTAGGTGCACTAGGCTTTCTGGGTGGAGGCCTATTGGGTTGGTGGTGATCAAAGAGACTAGAGAAGGTGGAATCCTTGAACACATTCTAGGCATAGTGTGCCCTCTTGTAGAGTTCTGCCAAATTGGTGAGGTTGTTCAACGTGAGGACTAGTTTGTATTGGGGTGTAGCATTGGCGATCATCATCTTGACCTGTTCAGGCTCAAACAAGTAATCTTTAGCTTTCTCAGCCATTGCACGCCATCTGTCGGTGAATGTAACAAAGTCCTTATCTAGCTTCATCTTTTCAGATACTAGATCTGTGATGGAGAGGGATGGTGCAACACGATCCTTGTATCTCTATAAGAACCTCTTAGAGACGGTGTCGAAGTCTTTAGCATTAGTCGGTCCAATGAAAAGAACCATTCGAGGGCTGGCCCCTCTAGTGATCTTCTGAACAAGAAGGCTAAGGATCTCTTATCGTTCTGCCAGAACGAAGACGTATAGAGGAATTCTTTCATATGTATGAATGGGTTGCAGTGGGGATGACGAGTTCAGAAGAGCTCGCAAGTGCCTTCTCTTTGAGAATGTCTTAGATCGCCTCAAGCTGCTGAGGATCCACATGGGTGGCAAGGACTCCAAGAGCAAAGACCAAGTCAGGGGCGGGATTGAGTGATGAGGGCTCAGTTTGGTCCTGAGCTTCTCCAGAAATGGGATTAAATTCAGATCCTATGGCATAAACCTGGGAACGGACATGACCACCAGAAGTGGGGTTGTATTTATCATATTGGGGTTCCTCCAGATGGAACTGAACATGGTTCTGAGAATCATGAATGTCGTCCTCATGGTCGAACAGGTTATCGTACTCATAAACAGCCATTCCGACAACTCTACTTAAATGTAGCACCATTATGACCAATTAGCAAAGTGGCTCAAACAATTTTGTAAATAGTTTCAAACAAGTGGATGCTTACATTTCTTGGAGAATTCCTTGTTGAGATTAGATGAATTTTAAATGTGGATGAATTCACTCAAATAGGGTATGTTCCTAGTTTTAGTTCAATTTTCTCTATTGTTCTCTATGGCTTTACACTCACCACGAATGAGACGACTAACTGGATACTTTAATGGTACAACCTGCCTGATGAACAAAGAGGGAATCCTTCACTTTTTGGGACTTATGGAGGTCTGATCGAGAGGGACCGACCCTAGTCAGAGAGAGTTGAGAGTATCAAGAAGGGTGTAACTCCTAGAAAGGGGGAGTGAACTCCCGATGTGTATGACATGTGACCTGGGTGGTCTCTAATGCAATAAGTAGAAAAGTAACAGTGATGATCAATGATCCAAACAGCGCCTGGCCAGAAGGTCTTGGTTCCTTAATTGTGCCAGTCTACGTCGATGTGATTCAAACAACTAAACCTCCAGACATATACTCTTCGGGCAACAAACTGATCGACTGAAAGCTGGACGACATGAATCAAAACGCGTCGCTTTGAGTCGACATGATTTGAAGCCTGTACCACAAATCAACAAAGGGCATTCCCCTTCAGTCAAATAGAATATGAAGGAAAATAACAGATGATCTAAAAAAACTTCAATCTGCAAATAACATGCAATTTAATCAAATCAAATCAAGCATCAATCATTCACCACACAACTTTTAAGACGATTGTTAGGGAACAACAACTTGTCGCCAAGGGTGTCCATGAGGTGCACAAAGAGTAAGAAGTAACCAGTCAACCAAACATGCCCGAGGGGCACAATGGAGGGCACACGAGGATGCCAAAGGGTGCACACGAGGGTGCTAAAAAGTGCAAACGAGGGTGCCAAGTATAAAAGAGAGTGAAATAAAAAGAAAAAGGCAAGAACAGGTCCCACTGTGATTGCCAAAAAGCACTGATAGAGAGGGATAGTGTGCTATCATATCATGAATTAAATATTAACATGGAAAATATGAAAAACATGGATTTGTGATCACCATATATCGAGGATCTTAATGAAAATAAAAAGAGTGATCGCTACTTACCTTTTCCAAGATTGGGAGATTGATAGATCCTTCTATTTCCTCTTCTTCGGCCGGCCGAAGAAGAAGAGCCTCTTCTTTTAGATTCACTCTCTTTGATCAAAACTCCACCTTGCAAAAAGACAAGAATAGAAAAAGACGAAAGAATATTAGAGCTATGAAAAGGTCTAGTATCTATTCTAACGAAGATGAAATCATGCAACTCAACAATGAAAACTCACTTGAAGATGCATATCATTACGCCACTAAAACGCGTCGACCTTGGGCTAACGTCCATTAGAAAGGCATCGGCCTACTCGAACGTCTTTAGATGGGCCAAATAAGAAAGATAATCTCGAGAAAACATAAACGTAATCACAAAATCTCTAAAACACGTCGACCTTGAAAGACGCGATTCAGATAAATAGAAAATTGATTGAGATTCAAATTAGCAATCAGCTAGGATTAGGAAGCTAAATAAAGTCGACCATGAACGACGCCATTCAACTTTCTCCTTATCTAACTAAAGAATTTGAACCAAAATTAATTTTGTGTAGAAGTCTAAATGACATCAACCTTGAGCAACGCGAATTAGAAAATCCTAGAAAAATAGTAAAAATTAATAAATGATTAAAATCAGACTATTTCGTGACATCATAAATGTGATATAAAATTTACTCAATGTGAGGTCAAAATTAGCATGTCTAAAATAACGTACTTGACTGTCAGCCAGTTTGATTCCATTGTCGCAGTTACGTAATTTATTCTCGGACCTGTGACATCAAAGACACCTTGTCAGTAGACTTCTATACTGACTTTCGCTAAGGGATCTCTGATCATGGGGTCCTAATCTGTCAAGTGATCGGATTTGATGGAAACCTTCGAAGGTGATTGAGTTCTCAATACGAGATCATTCGCTCTTAGTATTTAGAGATAGAATGCTCTGGAAATGATGTATGAGAGTCCTTGACTAGGACGGACACTTTATCAGAAAAAGAATTTTCTGATATCATATCGTGGCATCTATCTAAGTGAATTGATCAGTTAGGATTTAACCGTTGACCATTCCCTAGGTTAACTCAAGAACATTACGCGGATGAAAGATTATAGCTACGCAGTAACTGATGACGAAAAGATTCCCTAAGCTAGGTTCTAAACCCCATTACCTTCTGATATCATGCAGTGTTGCTTGACACCTAACTTGATTGGAACCCCAACTATTTAACATTAGTCATGTTAATTCGATGAATTCATTATTTAATATTAGATATGTAATTAATTAAGTCAATAAGGAGTTATTGGGCTTAGTGGGCCAAAAATCGGACTGGTACTTGGGCTTGGAGGGTCACATGCACAAAGATTCTAAGTCGATGGACGAAAAGTGGGATTTATATTAAGTCGGGGACCTTTGTGAAAACTCACCTTAAATTAATATAACTATACACCGGGAGGGGAACCTTAAGCCAAGCTCCAGCCCCCTCTCTGCCCACACCTCTCTCTCTCTATCTATGTGTCTCTCTTTCTCTTTGTTGTCGATGCCTCCCTATAGAAGGTGCCATCTTCAGTTCTTCATCGTCACTTCCACCTCCCGCTTGCTGGAGGCAACTGTCCACATGCCATGGACCATCATGGAAACAGAATGCTATTGTGAGCACCGAACCAAGCGAGGGAGCGAGGACGGTCTATCAAGAGGAGGATCGCATGGACACCGCTGGAGGCCCGGCACCTGCGTGGCTGGCGGCGGCGCTCCTACGGAATCAAATGGTCGCTAGTTCAAATCCGTACAAGGTGATGCACGATCACCGCATTCTTGTTTTCATTCTTCGACATAGACTGGGACGGCAAGAATTGAATTTTATTTTATTTTTTCCACTGCGTTCTTCTAGGTCCCACCATATCCTTACATTGGTTGCACTTCTTGGCATACTCCAGGATGCCTTTCTAAAGAGTGAGACACCAGTAGCTTTGTCGGTGTAATGTGAGGACCAAGGATCAGCACTCGAGGTGGCTCCCACACATCCCTTTGTGGACTTCTTCCACAGCCTTTAGGGCCTCAGTCAGATGGAGACATTTATGGAGCGGTTGGGAGAAGGCTTTCCAGCAGAGGTTCCCTTCGACCAGGGTGAAACATCAGGATCGATTTCAAATGCCCCTCGCTTCCAAGCGATCTTCTGGCAGCTACCTGTGGGCTAGTGAAGTCCACTAGGGGGTCCATCCAAGATAGGACTTTACCTATTGCCTAGACAGACTCTTTATGGATACTCAACTACATGAGCTCTTCTATGAGAACTGATTGAGAGGGCACCAATCTGACAGAAGAGGCAAGTCTGAACAATAAGTCGTCTTTAGAATTCTCCTCCCTCGAGATTTGTATAACCTCAAAGGAGTAGAGACCAACTATCTAACTCAAGACTTCTTGTAGATACTTGCTCATGTTAAGACCTTGGGCCTTGAATTCCCTGCTTACTTGGCTCGCCACCAATTAAGGGTCGGTGAATATCTTGATTTGGGTGGCCCTCATGCTCCATGCCATTTAGATTCCTGATAGAAGGGCCTCATATTTGGCCACCTTGTTGGATGCTAGGAATTTGAAGCAGAGGGCATAAAGCAGCTCAATTCCCTCGGGTGACGTCAAGACTAATCTCGCTCCGCTATCAGTCGCACAGGATGAGTCGTTGACGTACAGCTCCCAAGTTGGCCCAGGAGCGAATGCATCAATTTTGATGGTCGGTGTAGTGCACTCTGCCATGAAGTCGGTGAGGGCTTAAGCTTTGATGGTCGTTCTCAGCTTGTGGGAGATGTCACACTTTCCCAACTCTATCACCCATAGTTGCCCTAACGCCTTGAGATTTTAGAGGATTAGTCCCAACGGCTATCTGGTAAGGATCGCAATGGGATGAGCCTGAAAGTAGGGGCATAGGCGACGGGCTAAGTGCACTAATGCTAATACAAACTTCTTGATGGTTGGATACTGCAGCTCTAGCCCTTGGAGGACTTTGTTGGTGTAGTACACCAACCGCTGAATTTCGTCATCCCTTACTAGCACTGAGCTCAATGAATAGGAGCTGACTGAGAGGTACAGGAAGAGTTGTTCCCTAGTGCTAGGCTTGGACAAGATTGGTGGTGACACGAGGTAGCGTTTAAGGTCCCGGAAAGCTTCTTCGCACTCTTCTTTCCACTCTATCCTGCCCTTGTTTCTTGATTATATGCAGATTCCCTACATGATCTTGAAGAAAGGCAGGTCATTATGTGGCTCATGATAAGAATTGACTAAGGGCTTTTATCTGCCTTGTAAGACATTGCATGTCTCGGATCTTGTCAGGACGGCGCATGTCTTGGATAGCCTAGAGTTTATAGGTTCGCCTTTTTTTTATACCTTGGTGCATAACCAAGAACCCCAAAAACTTTCCTGACTTAAACTCTAAAGGCACACTTGGAGGGGTTAAGTTTCATGTCACACCTATGAAGGGTGTCGAGAGTTTCCTCCAAGTTGTCTAAGTGCTCAGTAGCCTTCGGGCTCTTCACCAACATGTCATCAATATACCTCCATGTTTCTCCCGAGCTAATTCTCGAACATGGAGTTGACCAAATGCCGGTACGTGGCCCCAGCATTCTTGACACTGAATAACATCCTAGTGTAATAAAATGTGACTAAGTCTACAATGAAAGCTATCTTTTCTTCGTCAGTCGGGTTCACGCGAATCTGGTGATATCTGGAGTAAGCATCTAGAAAGCTCAGCAGCTCATTCTCTGAGGTTGAGTCAATCAGTTGATCGATATTCGGGAATAGGTAGTAGTCCTTTAGCATTGCCTTGTTCAAGTCGATGAAGTCTACACACATGTACCGTTTTCTACTGGCTTTTGAGACCAAGACCATGTTGGCCAGCCACTGGGGATATTGGATGGCTCTTAATAGGTTGGTTTTCACCCATTTGGTTACTTATTCTTGAATAACTACTTGCCAATTGGGCGCGCATCTCCGCTTTCCCTGCTAAACAGGCTTGATCTCGAGTTGAATGTTGAGGTGGTGGGCAGTAACTTCTGGAGAGATGCCTGGGAGGTCCTTAGACCAAGCAAAAACATCCTGATATTGGGACAAGAAGACTCGATATTCCTCCATCTGGGCCAATGGAAGGGATGACCCCACTTGGATGATCTTGTCGGGATCCTCTCGTAGCTGGATACTTAGGAGATTTCTATTGGGTCTCCAGTCTGGGATTTTCTCCGGGCTTTTGAGGAAGTTCAATTGTATCCTCTTGCTTCTCTCGCCCTTTGGCGGCTATAAGATAGTAGTGGCGATCTTCCTACTGATTTTCATTGGTTTCTCCAACTCCATAGGGAGTGGGGAACTTCATCCTTTTGTGATGTAAGGAAAGAACCTCTATGATCCTTCTGATGATGCTCTTATCTATGATGGCATTATAGGTGCTCATTTCCTAGATAACCACGAACTTGTCCACGAACTCGAGGAGCTATCCCGAGAGTTATTAGTAGAGCGACTACCCCTACAGGCAAGACAACATTGCCTGAGAACCCATACAGTGGCGTTCGCATAGATCTGAGAGGAGGCACATCTATATCCATTTGGAGAAAGCAGTCATAACTAATGACATTTGGGCAACTTCCATTATCCACTAGGATCCTGTAAGGACTAAGGTTTCGGATTCAGTTATCGGATCAGTTTTTGGTGTCGGACCCCTTAGTTTAGGTACTTGTGGGCCTGAGGCATGGGCTCTTTATAGTTCGACATGATTTTTGATCGGCGTCGGCTTAGGGTAACGCGATTTAGGAGCCATGCAGGGGTGCCACGTGGGTGAGCATTGGGGCACGAGTGCGGCCCTAGTCTAATCGCCTGAAAGGCGTCTTGCATGACCGACACCATTCAGAGATCTACCAGTGTGTGACCTCGTCCTGTCGTCTGAATGGCGTCGTTTGGGAACGACGCGATTTATCCTGTATCAGTTTGACGTCCGAGCCTTCCCTCCTTTCTCTCATTCTCTCCTTTCCTCTCTCTCTATTCCTCTCTCTGAATCCCTTCGACCCTCTCCTTCTCTCCCTCTTTCCATTCTTCCACTTCCTCCACTCCAAACCCCCTACCTCTCACCACTACCACCACCATCTCCTCCGCAACATTTTGCACTCCGAAAAGCGGCCGACATCCCGGTAGAGTGACGGCGTCCACGGCAGTACCGGCGGCGGCTTGTGGCGCGGCGGCTCAATGGCTAGGAGTAAGGAAGAGTTCAAGTAACTGGTAGGGTGACGATTCTCGTTGTGTTTTGTTTAAAACCATGATTTTTCCACTTTAAAGCATGCGATGTGTATGGAGATTTTTGGGTAGAAAGAGTATGTTTTAAGGGGTTTTTAATGAAAATGGACTTTTTTTATGAAATGGGGTTTAGTGTGTTTCAATTGGTTATTTGATTTCTTCTCCTATCTTCTTACGTTTTTGGGGGAGAAGGGACCCCCGATTTTGGCTCGGTGGAGGCCAGAGGATCCCTCGATTTCAGACGTTAAATGGCATCGAAACCAAGTGACGTCATTTAGGAATGGTGTCGACATGGCCGACACAATTTATGGCCCATTTTCCAAGACCTCGAGGCCAGTGCGGGGATAAAGAGCTGAATAGCATCGCCTATGGGCGACGCCATTCAGGCCAGTATCCCCTGGGTTCTTAGTGCTACAGAACACAGAACCAGTTTAGAGGTATTGAATGATGTCGGCCACGGGCGATGCCATTGAAGACAGAACTCCATTAATTCATGCAATTAATATGTGTTTACATTATTAGATAATTCGGTTAAATGCATGTTTGAAAATCGTACATTGAGGACGAGGATTTTCATATGACCGGATCGCACTGTGCTGTGTTTTGTACGATTGTAGACCTGAAGTGACAGTTGTTAGTGCTTGACACCATGTGTCGGTGTGGGAGTGACACAGTGCCGGTGTAGGGTAACGCCAAGTGAGAGAGGGTCACCTGGTGTACTCCGAGATATAGTTAGTACCGGTGTGGGAGTGGTACACTGCGGAGTGTCACTCATGCCTGGGAGGAGGTAGAACCACCTAGAGTTAGATAGGCCGGAGTAGCCAGCGCGCTATCCAAAGGGTTGTTCCGTCCCAGCGGGTCGGTGTTTTTCGTGTTCGGCTGCGTGGTTTGTGTGTTTGGCCGAGACGCTGGTTGTGGACTCCGTGGTAGAGTGGTTTCAGAGTTGTACCTATTGCATTTACTGCTTTACTTTAAGTGCCTATATCTAGTCTTGTTGCACTATGGTTGTGTGTGTGGGTGGTGGGGATCGGAGGATCTTTACTAAGTCCATTTCGGTATAACTCACCCCTGCGGTTTTCAGGTGAGGGTTCCCGACAGGCGTAGCATGGTGGGGTCTCGTCTCGGGTTGTGCGCCAGCAGCCAACATTCCAAGATATGCCCCAATGTAGTTGTTATTTCCTTTTTAGGCATGTATGCTTAATTATTTCTTTTTCAGTTGGAATATGTAATAATTTGTTAAGTCGAGTCGAGTCAAATTGTAATAGTTATTAATTCTTGCACTTCCTTTACAATGTTGTGGATCGTTTAACTTAGTTTATCATTTATTTCTCAGACTTATTGAGATCCTGGTTTGGCTCCAGATTTTAATGATTCGATACCCATTCAGTAATCGGATCCTCAATTATAGGGTAACGGATCGTTACAGTTGGTATCAGAGTATTCGATCCGGCAAATAGATGAATAACTAGGTTAAATACCGTAATTTCAGCAAATAAATACATTATGCCGTACAGGCAGCGGTAGTTTAAGTTTTGGGTTCGAATTAGAGGTTCCCGACTCTTGTGATTGTAGGCGAGTCGATGGCTCCTAGAAAGAGAGTGCCTGTTATCCGTGATCAGGAATGTAACGACCCGCCACCCTATAATCGGAGATCCGATTACTAAATGGGTACCGAATCATTAAAATTTAGAGTCAAACTAGGATCTCGATAAGTCTGGAAAATAAATGATGAACTAAGCGAAACATCCACATTACATCGAATTGTAAAGGAAGTGCAGGAATTAAAAATTATTACAATTCGACTTGACTCAGCAAATAATTACATATTCCAACTACAAAGAAGTAATTAAGTGTATAGGCCTAAAAGGAAAATAACAACTACATCGGGGCATACCCCGAGACAGTGGTTGCTAGCGCACAATCCGAGACAACACCCTCCACACTACGCATGCCTGGAACTCTCACCTAAAAACCGCAGGGGTGAATATCATCGAAATGGACTCAGTAGGGATCCTTCGATCCCCACCACCCACTCACACACCCACAAGTACAACAACACGAATGTAGGCAATTTAAATAAATAAAGCAGTAAACACAACTCCCAAAGATTCTCAAATTTCGATATAAAACACATGCATTCCTAAATGTAATATGCACAACTCTGAAACCACTCCACCACGGAGTCCACAACTAGCGAATCGGCTAAACACACAAACTATGCGGCCAAATGCGGAAAACACCTACCCGCTGAGAACAAACAACAACCCCTCGGATAGCGCGCTGGCTACTCCGGCCTGACCGGCTCTAGGTGGTTCTGCTTCCCCCCAGCACGAGTGACACTCCGAATGTACCATTCCCACACCGGTACTAGCTATACCCCAGGATACACCAGGTGACCCTCTCTCTAGGCGTCACACCACCACTCCCACACCGGCGCCGTGTCACTCTCACACCAACACAGGGTGCCTAAGCGCTAACAACTGTCACTCTAGGTCCACGATCGCACGAAACACAATACAGTGCGATCCGATTAGTAGAAATCCTCGTTCTTAAAGTACATTTTCAAGCATGCATTTAACCAAGCTATCAAAGAATGTAAACACATGTTAATTGCAGGAATTAATGAGATTTTGTCTTGAATCGCGTCGTCTGTGGCCGACATCATTCAAGACCCCTAAATTGGTTCATACGAAAACTGGCCTCGGAATATGGCCTAAATCGCGTCGTTCAAAGGAGTCGCCATTTAAAATGTTGTCGTTGTCCCTAGACGCTATTCAAGACAGAGACAAAATCCCTTATCTGGGGTAAATCGCGTCTCAGGTGGAAGCTGCCTTTTAAATGGCGTCGCTGTCCCCAGACGCCATTTAGCTCTTGTTGTCACCAAAAAATGAGCAAAGAGAAAAATCCAAACATTTTTTTTTTAAAGTAAAGAGAAGGTTAATGGATAGCAGTCATGCCTATCTTTCAAGCCAAATGAATCAAAAATGGGGCCACTCTAGGGCCCAAATGATGAAGAAATCCAATGGTACAACCAGGCCCATTATCTCAAGCAAAGGAGGTCCAAACAATTGTGTAAATATTGTCCAAGAAGGCCCAAATGAAGAAAATTTAAGGGGCAGCAGCTAAGCCCGATTTTGCAAGTCAAATGAATAAAAAAGGGGCCACTCTATGGCCCAAATGGTGAAGAAATTCAATGGCATAACCGGGCCCATTATCTCAAGCAAAGAAGGTCCAAGCAATTTTTCAAAGAAGGCCCAAGTGAAGAAAAGTTAATGGACAGCAGTCATGCCCATTCTTGCAAGCCCAAAGAAGTCAAAAAGGGGTTACTTTCAGCCCAAATGATGAAGAAATCTAAGGGGCCAGGCCCGGGCCCATTATCTCAAGCAAAAGAAGCCCAATAAGGCCAATTTGGGCCCAAAAAGTGAAGGCCAAAGCCCAATTTTGTGGCAGCCTTTAAAAGGGCCCAAATGGTCCCCCCATGGCTTATTCTTACCCCTTTGGCCCATGGTCAAATCTGTCTAAAGGAGGATAAGAAGAAAAGCAAGTGGTCCCCCCCCTCAAGATTCTTCTAGAAGAGGGTAGGTGAAAAGCAAAAGTATAAGCCAATCATGATCCTCCAAGTGCTATGGCCTCATTGGAGGGCTCTTAAGAGAGGTTTCGTATCCCTAATCCAAGGCTAATGGATGCCTAATCTACCCCCCAAAAGTAATCCAACTTTATCTATTAAAGAACCCCCATCTTCTACAAGAAAAAGTTGGAGACAAAAATCCCAAAAAAGAGAAAAGAGAAGAAGAAAAGTGAGAGAGCTTGGAGGAGCACATCTCCCTCCTCCTTCTCCTCCATCTCCTGCATCCCAAGAGAGAAAAAAGAGCTAGAGAGAAAGAGAAAAAGAAAGGAAGAGTGCTAAAGAAGAAGAGAGCAACATTGTGGGCTTCAAGAGCCATTCTCCCTTCTCATCCCCTCACCAAAGTAGAGTGGGGTTGAAGAAGGGGTCTCTTTCTGTCTCCTTGCTTTCTTATAATGTTTTTCTTTCAGTTTGATGTTCATAGTGTTGGATTTTCTCGGTTTCTCCGGATCACTCACGCAGCGGAAAAATAAAATTATTTGCAGCGATCCGTTCCCGTTTCGGAATCTAAAATACGATAATCGGATTATCGAAGTTCTCACCGTGTGCGGATTCGAATCCGCAGCCGTTCGGTTCCGTCGGTGCGACACCGCAAGCCGCGCAAATGCTCGGCCTCTAGCGAAGTCCACGCGATCCTCCCCGCGACGGATATCCTCGAGTTCCTCGTTCTTCGCAGCCCACGAAGCCTCCGCCGGTCGCCGCAATAATCGCCGCAGTGCGCGGACGATTTCCCGTCGAACGGGATTCGGAGAAGCGGCGGAGCAGATCTGGATCTACCTGGATGCCAGAGGAAGACAGAAACTGAGGAGGGGCGGCTAGGGTTAGTAGCAGCTTGGCCTGCTCAGCCCGTTCGCTATGTTTTATACTAACCGCGCGGTTTTTCACAAAAACCCCCAGTTTATATAAAACCCACTTATTTATCCATCGCCTTGAGAATCATTTGTGTGTGACCCTCTAGGCCGAAGTACCAGTCCAGTTAATGGCCCAAAAAGCCCAGTGACTCCTCACTGGCTTTATTAATTAATTAATAACCCTTTATTAATCAATTAATCAATCGAATTGATGTCGTACATCGAATTCGACCGGGCCTCCGATCACGTTGGGTGCCAAGCAACACCGCGTGAACCCGGAAGGTATTTGGGGTTAAGTAACCCACTCTTAGAACCTTTCCGCCGACAGTTACCGCGTGGATATAATCCTTCATTGGTACAATGCTCTCGAGTCAACTCAGGGTATGGCGAGCTGTCAAACCCTAACCGGTCGACTCACTTGGATTGGATGCCGCTGATGAATATCGGAAAACTCCTTTTCTGATATTATCGTCCGCCCTGGCCAGGGACTTCCGCGCATCCTTCCTAGAGCATTCTCTCTCTAAGTACCGAGAGCGAATGATTCCTTATTGACACACAATTCCCTTCGACGGTATTCCGCTGCACCCAATCCTTGGCGTATTAGAATCCCATGGCTAGAGATTCGTAGACCAAGGTCAAAGTACAGAAGTCCACCGCCAAGGTGTCCTTGGTGTCTCAGGTCCGAGGACCATCCACGCAACTGCAACAATAGAATCAAGCTAGTTGACAGTGAGGTACAATACCATCCAGCGATTCAGTCGGATCAGTTCAGTGAACTCATTCTCCAATGAGCACCTACAGATTCGCCTTAGTGTCTCCACACAAGTGACTTATGAGACCAGTCACCCTCATCATATGAGCAGGAGTAATCTGTACTAGTCTAACCGGATATCCGATGTCCTTCTCGGATATCCTCTGACTAGGAACGATTAAGAATATGTGTGTTTAAGTGATCAGTCTCATTAGTATGATCTCATCATAGTCTGATCACTATAGCACATATTCACGGACTTCATTATGAAACGATAATTAAAGCGATTTACACATAACGAATATTATGCCATTATATTAATAAATGAACGAGATTTACATTGTTAGATTGGCTTGTAGGCCACCTTAAACTAACAATCTCCCACTTGGACTAAAGCCAATCACCTTTATACAATAAGTCTACAGACTCTAGGTGACGCTCAAGCACAATTTGAGCTAACGGCTTTGTCAGTGGATCTGCTACCTGGTCGACGGCTGGAACTCTTTCCACTACTAAATCTCCTCTGGATAATATAAAAGCGCCTCCGAACATCTTTCGATTTCTGATAAGACCACGGCTCTTTCACTTGTGCAATAGTCCCATTGTTGTCGCACAACAGCGGAACATGATCAAGGATACCGGGAACTATGTCAAGGTCGGTGATGAACATCTTCAACCACACTTTTTCCTTGAAAGCTTCAGCTGCAGCGATGTGCTCAGCTTTAGTCGTCGAATCTGCAGTGGTTACTTGTTTGGAACTCTTCCAGCACACTGCCCCACCGTTCAAAGTAAACACGAATCCATATGTTGACTTGCTATCATCTGGATCTGACTGGAAACTCGAGTCAGTAAAGCCTCACAGTTTCAAGTCACCTCCTCCATAGACAAGAAACATATCCTTAGTTCTTCTCAAGTACTTAAGGATGCATTTCACTACCTTCCAGTGCTCTTCGCCTGGATCAGCCTGAAATCTACTCGTAACACTTAGAGCAAATGCAACATCAGGCCGTGTACATAACATGGCATACATGATAGATCCTATGGCAGAGGCATAGGGTATTCTATCCATGAATGCCCTCTCATTAGGAGTCTTAGGAGACTGCTCCTTTGAGAGATTAATTCCATGTCTCATTGGTATGAAACCTCTCTTGGAATTTTTCATGCCAAACCTTTTGACTATGGTATCTATGTACAAGGATTGGGTCACTCCAAGCATCCTCTTTGATCTATCTCTATAGATCCGTATTTCCAATACGTAGGATGCTTCTCCCAAATCCTTCATGGAGAAGTTTTTCGACAGCCAGATCTTTACTGATGACATCATAGCTACATCATTCCCAATGAGTTATGTCATCTACGTAAAGAACTAGAAAAGTGACTGCACTCCCACTGGTCTTCTTGTACACACAAGGCTCATCTTCATTCTTAATGAAGTCATAAGACTTGACAGCCTCATCAAATCTTATGTTCCAGCTCCAGGAAGCCTGCTTCAGTCCATAAATGGACCTCTGAAGCTTGCACACTTTATCTGGAGATTCTTTTGGATGTGAAACCTTCTGGTTGTATCATATATACCTCTTCCTCAAGGTTACCATTGAGGAAGGCAGTCTTCACATCCATCTGCCAGATTTCATAATCAAAATGTGCAGCAATGGCGAGCAGAACTCTGATCGACTTTATCATGGCAACTGGTGAGAAAGTCTCGTCATAGTCAATTCCTTGCTTTTGACGATATCCCTTTGCCACCAACCTTGCCTTATAAGTGTCGATTCGTCCATTAGCACCGATCTTTCTTTTAAAGATCCACTTGCAACCGATGGGTACAGTACCCTCGGGCAAGTCCTCCAAGTTCCAAACTTGGTTGGTGTACATGGACTGGATTTCTGAGTTCATGGCTTCTCGCCATTTCCCGGCTTCTGGGCCTTCTATGGCCTCCTGGTAGCTTTTAGGATCATCATCCTCATTATATTGTACCTTAGACTCACCTTCAGCGATATGTCCCACATATTGTTCGGGTAGTCTAGGTACTCTACCAGATCTACGAGGCTCATCTGTATGTACCTGAACAAATTCAAGAACTGATATCTCAACTGATGATAATGTAGCTGTTTAGGGATCTGGAACCTCTTCCAGTACTATTTTACTCCCACTGTTCTCCTGGATAAGGTATTCCTCTTCCAGGAAGACAGCTTTCCTGGCGACAAACACTTTTTGTTCACTAGGATGGAAAAAATAGTATCCAAAGGTTTTCTTTGGATATCCCACAAACCTACATTTATCAGTTCGTGATTCCAGCTTGTCTGGATCATGCCTCTTTACATAAGCAGGACAACCCCAGACTTTAACATGTTTAAATTCTGGTTTCCTGCCTTTCCATATCTGATATGGAGTAGAGGCCACAGACTTGCTGGGTACTCTGTTCAGTAGGTATGCTGCTGACTCTAGAGCATACCCCCAGAGGGACACTGGTAATCCCGAAAAGCTCATCATGGATAGCACCATGTCCAACAAAGTGCGATTCCTCCTTTCTGATACACCATTCATCTGTGGTGTATATGGAGGGGTCAGCTGAGAAAGGATACCATTATCCTTTAAGAATTGTGTGAAATTAGTACTCAAGTATTCTCCTCCTCGATCTAATCGAAGAGCTTTAATACTCTTTCCTAACTGCTTCTCCACCTCATTCTTGAACTCCTTGAACTTCTCAAATGCTTCCGACTTGTACTTCATTAAGTACACATAGCCGAATCTTGAGAAGTCATCGGTGAACGTGATGAAGTAAGAAAAGCCACCTTTGGCTTGGGTGGACATTGGACCACATACATCTGAATGTATTAGTTCCAGAATGTCCTTGGCACGTTCTCCATGTCCAGTAAATGGAGATTTTGTCATCTTTCCCATAAGGCAGGATTCACATGTTGCAAACGATTCATAATCGAATGCAGTTAAGTAACCATGCTTGTGCAACTTTTGCAACTTGCTTTCGCCAATGTGCCCAAGTCTACAATGCCACATGTAGGCCTGGTTCACACAATTCTTGCTCTTCTTAAGAGCTTTGTCAATTTGAAGATTGTAATGAGAAACATCTAATAGATATAGACCGTTGACTAAAGATGGCGAAGCTATTGATTTATTACCATAATAAATCGAACAACTTCTATTCTCAATAGTCAACCTATATCCTATCTTGTCCAAACAAGATATTGATATGATGTTCTTTATTATACTAGGAACATAATAACAATCTTCTAAAAGTAAGGTGTCTCTCGATGGAAGCCTGAGGTTTGCTGTCCCAACAGCAATCGCCGCAACTTTTGCGCCGTTTCCTAGCCTCAATTCCACTTCACCTTGTCTCAGCTTGCGCTTACTTGTCAGCATCTGCACATCATGGCAGATATGAGAAGCACATCCGGTATCTAATACCCAAGATGTGAAATCTCTAACTGACAAGTTGATATCTATCATATAGATATCTTAAGTTTCAGACAGCTTCACTCTTGCATGAGCTTTATCGTTAAGGAACTTCTTGCAGTTCCTCTTCCAGTGACCATACTGCTTATAGTAGAAGCAGTCACCTTTGACTACTCTTTTCCCTTTGTCATTCGATCTTTTATCGTTAGCTATCATCTCTGCTTCATGAGCATCCAATGCCGATTCAGCAGGAGGATCAGCTCCAGGGACAAAGTTATTGTGCTCAGATCTGAAGACATTCTTCAGGTTTCTGAACCAATCTGAGCAAATCAGGAAAGTCAAAAGGGCATCTAGTATGCCACGGAGCGGGTTATTCGACGACATAGTTCTTTACAGGAGATAAGTAAAATCTATTTAGCAGATGTTCAATTATTAAAATTTAAAATAAGACATGGTCTTTTGTTCAAGTTTAACTCCCACTAATTTTCGACGGACTGTATAACCCTCAGTTATACAGAACGGGAGACGCCGACAGTCTCCTAGTGGGAATCAGAATCTCAATGACTTGCACTACAGCCTTGTAGATAGCACAACAAACTGTAATACAATCAGAGAGCACCCAACTCATGGGACTTGCAACTCCTTGCAATATCTGATCATAGCTTCGGTCCCCAGAGATTTAATGGCCTTGTGGATAGCACAACAAACCATTAATCCTGGTCTAAGCTAACCATCATTACGTGACGAGCATAGATTTGCATGCAGCCCTTGTGGATAGCACAACAAAGCTACATGGTTCCTCTACCCCGATCTATAGGCATCTAATGTCATAGCCACAGTTTCTCCTCCCAATTAAGCAGGCCTTGTGGATAGCACAACAAACCTGCCTAAACTGATTTGAATCCTATGACTATAATGATGGTGGACCACGCGGTAAGTTCTCAACTACTCACGTTATGGCTTAGAATTTATCTGAGGGTATTTAGATAACTTTTATCTTGGTCTCTTCCTAGGTGATAGTATATAAATACATCGTATATATTTACTAAATACTATAACCTGCTATGATTCATAATCAAAAGAAAAACATTGCATCTCATACATGTCATTAGTGTGGTCATGGATAGCACAGTGGGTTTGACTGGAGCCAACAGTCAAATGCACACACAATCTAATTATAACATTTACATTAGATACCCTGCAATCACATAGGCAATAGATCTCCATCTTTACGCCTTTCCTGGTTGCAGCTGTGGATCGTCCTCGCTCCTTCATCGGTTGCCTCGATTATATTACATTAATTCTAGAATTAACAGGTAAATTGAAGAAGGCCTTATGGCGAGTACAAGAGAGAGAGAGTGGTAGAAATACATCGGAGTATGAGAGAGAGAGGTGCGCAGACCTCTATTTATTAACAATTAATAAACATCATACATCCATGATCCATACAAACCATTCATCACATGAATAATAAATTAAGTGCATCTCCATGACCACTATGTGTTTTAAACATCCCACACATGATTCAGCGCATCACATAGCTAAAACAAATGAGTTTTCAAAGTAGATAATTTTTGGCTTTCAAAAAGCTGGGATCCAATCAAAATTGGTATTTGAATTTCGAAAACTCATTTTATTAACTTAACATGCAATTAAATCAAAATTTAAAAGCATTAAACACACATCACATGCGCATACACTCCGAATTAATAATTCCAGATTATTCCATGCAAATTAGAACATTTCTAATAATCTAACACTTAGATTAAACCCCCTTAATAATCTAATAATTAGACTATTTAAAGACTAATCTAACTCTTAGATTAATCTATCAAAGTTAATTAACAATTTAACACTTAAATTATTAATTAACTCTAATTATTAATTAACTACTAATCTAACTCTTAGATTAGTTAATTAATGTTAATTAGTAATTTAACATTTAAATTATTAATGAACACTAATTAATTAATAATTTTCATCTAACACTTAGATTAGTTAACTTAAAATTAATCATTAATCTTAACACTTAAAATTAACAATTAACTCTAATTAATTGATAAGTACTAATTTAACATTTAAATTAGCTAATTAAAGTTAACTATCAATTTAACATTTAAATTAATAACTAACTTTAATCGACTAACAACAATTGTTAATTATAATGATTTTAAAATCATTAAAGCCCAATTTAATAAAACTGAATAATAATTAATAAATTTCAAAACAGATTTTGAATTAAATTAAAATCCAATTTTAATTTGATTAAATGGGCTAACAATAAATAAAGGGGTTTAATATGATTCAAAATCATATTAAGTCCATTTAAATAAGATAATTGAATAATAAATTTTAAATTTCAAAACAATTTTTGAATTTTAAAACTTATTTCCAATTTTTATTTATATATGGGCATTGGGGTTTTAATTTACAAAAATAAAGAAGGCCCAAACTGGCTCAGCCAATAGAGCCAACTGGCTCGGCCCAAATTGCAGGCCCTGGGCTCGGCAGAGACCCGAGCCAGGGTCCTGGGCACGAGCCAGGGCTCAGGCCCCTGGCCCAAGCGGCCCTGGCTCACCCAACCGCCCGGTCCACTCGAGTGAACCGGCCCCGAGCCGGCCCCCTTCATCTCCAGCAACCCGACGAGCACCTGCTAAGGTTTGCAGGTGTGAGGCAGCCGGCGGCGGGCCTCCACAGCGCCAGCCGGCATCAGGCCACCGGCGCCGACCGGCCTCGCCGCCGACACCCCCAGCACCGGCGGGATCCCAGCCGCCGGTAGACACCCGGAGAAGCCCAAATAGCTCCATAGCCACCCCTTTGATTTCTGGTTTTTATGCCCGAAAATAAAGAAGATGAACTCCCGGAGCTCCTTCAATAGCCTCTCCCAGTGATTGGCCCTAATGCTCTGTGAACATAGGGGACTATCCCCTGAAGATCTGGGATCTCAATCCTCCATCCCAACGATTGGGAAGTGCTAACAAAGCCGCCATAAAACCGGATCTTCATCACATGAAAAATCCGAAAACCCCCAAAAAAATTCGAAAAATTGCAGAAAAATAATCTAATTAACTGTGCCTATCGTATGAACACAAATCCGACAATTAATCGAACATTTATGCATGGAATAACGCAAGAAAAATTAATTTCGGAAACCGAAACGGGACGAGAAACAGTGGAACCTGGCTCTGATACCACTTTTGGGTTTTCTCGGTTTCTCCGGATCGCTCACGCAGCGGAAAAATAAAATTATTTGCCGTGATCCGTTCCCGTTTCGGAATCTAAAATACGATAATCGGATTATCGAAGTTCTCACCGTGTGCGGATTCGAATCCGCAGCCGTTCGGTTCCGTCGGTGCGACACCGCAAGCCGCGCAAACGCCCGGCCTCTAGCGAAGTCCACGCGATCCTCCCCGCGACGGATATCCTCGAGTTCCTCGTTCTTCGCAGCCCACGAAGCCTCCGCCGGTCGCCGCAATAATCGCCGCAGTGCGGGACGATTTCCCGTCGAACGGGATTCAGAGAAGCGGCGGAGCATATCTGGATCTACCTGGACGCCAGAGGAAGACAGAAACTGAGGAGGGGCGGCTAGGGTTAGCAGCAGCTTGGCCTGCTCAGCCCGTTCGCTATGTTTTATACTAACCGCGCGGTTTTTCACAAAAACCCCCGGTTTATATAAAACCCACTTATTTATCCATCGCCTTGCGTGTGACCCTCTAGGCCCAAGTACCAGTCCAGTTAATGGCCCAACAAGCCCAATGACTCCTCACTGGCTTTATTATTTAATTAATAACCCTTTATTAATCAATTAATCAATCGAATTGATGTCGCACATCAAATTCGACCGGGCCTCCGATCACGTTGGGTGCCAAGCAACACCGCGTGAACCCGGAAGGTACTTGGGGTTAAGTAACCCACTCTTGGAACCTTTCCGCCGACAGTTACCGCGTGGATATAATCCTTCATTGGTACAATGCTCTCGAGTCAACTCAGGGTATGGCGAGCTGTCAAACCCTAACCGGTCGACTCACTTGGATTGGATGCCGCTGATGAATATCGGAAAACTCCTTTTCTGATATTATCGTCCGCCCTGGCCAGGGACTTCCGCGCATCCTTCCTAGAGGATTCTCTCTCTAAGTACCGAGAGCGAATGATTCCTTATTGACACACAATTCCCTTCGACGGTATTCCGCTGCACCCAATCCTTGGCGTATTAGAATCCCATGGCTAGAGATTCGTAGACCAAGGTCAAAGTACAGAAGTCCACCGCCAAGGTGTCCTTGGTGTCTCAGGTCCGAGGACCATCCACGCAACTGCAACAATAGAATCAAGCTAGTTGACAGTGAGGTACAATACCATCCAGCGATTCAGTCGGATCAGTTCAGTGAACTCATTCTCTAATGAGCACCTACAGATTCGCCTTAGTGTCTCCACACAAGTGACTTATGAGACAAGTCACCCTCATCATATGAGCAGGAGTAATCTGTACTAGTCTAACCGGATATCCGATGTCCTTCTCGGATATCCTCTGACTAGGAACGATTAAGAATATGTGTGTTTAAGTGATCAGTCTCATTAGTATGATCTCATCATAATCTGATCACTATAGCACATATTCACGGACTTCATTATGAAATGATAATTAAAGGGATTTACACATAACGAATATTATGCCATTATATTAATAAATGAACGAGATTTACATTGTTAGATTGGCTTGTAGGCCACCTTAAACTAACACATAGAAACTTCTATCTCCCCCTTCATGTTCATCCATGGTGATTGAAAGAAATGAAATTGAATGTTCAGATTTTCTGAGTTTGTTTTGTGAATCTACTGGTAATCTTGCTTCTATGTCATTTTTTCCTTCATAACGCATGTGTTTTTCGTGTGGGGATGGTAGAGGGGCCTTTCTAGTTTATAGAAATGGTCTCCTCAAGCCTTAGAACCCTCTGAATATGGAGATATGACCCGAAATGTGCTCTGCTGTCCAGATTTTCTGAAAACTGATTTTTCATTTATTTGTCTTTGGTTTTAGGGTTTTTCAACGTGGCTTGGCCTTCCATGACCCTTAGGAGCACATCCACTCCATAGATGATGTTCCCCAAAGGCCAAACATCAAGAGAAATCCCCTAAGTTTCATATATATTAAAGTTTGAATTTTTGTTTTCATGTTGGAACCGAATGGGTTTTGTTTGGATTTTTTCCTTTAATGGCTAAGGGTTTAGGCCCTAGAGGTTCTCAAGGAGGTTCCCTCACTAGTTGAGGATGAGCTTCTTTGGGTATAAACCCTCTAACATGGAGCCAAGAAGGAGAGATCCATGGAAAAGATAAAAAGTATACCTAAGTTTCTCATATGTTCATATTCAAGTTTTCATGATATTTTCCTAAAGAAATGCATCTAAAATATAGTTTAAATAAATATTTTAAGTCTTGTATCTTTTATACTTTATTTTCCATTATTTGGGTTATATTTAAACCCATTTTTTCACCAAAAATCTGGATTTTAGCTTGAGTCTGCGGTCTGTAGCGCTACAGTGTTGAGTCTGCGCCTACTGTTTATGAGTCTGTGCCTCCCTGCGCAGACTCAGCGCCAGTTGCAGGTTTTTGAGTCTGCGCCTCTTTCAACTTGGTTTTTGGGCTGGAGGTGATTCTTTGATCCTCCCCCAAGTTGTTCAAAGGTTACTTGGACCTAGGGCTGTCCTTTTGAGGCCCAATGAAGGTCCTAAATGGCTTGGACTTTGGGTTGTTAAACCCTTATTGTTTCAACCGAAATTTTGCCATATGTTTTAAGATCTTAAGTGTTTTCTGATGTTTTCCAAAGATGTCCCGATCCAAGGATGCCAACAATCCAATGTTGGGTAACCCATCAAGGGCCCTCACACAAAAAACATCATTCTTGTGTTCCCATTTCTATGGGTTCATTTAGATGATATGTCCCAAAGTCCCAATGGGTTGGTGGAGTTCCTTGCTCCCCGAATGTAGAAATGGAATGGGTGATTCCCTGTGGATAACCCTTTCATTTTGAAGGCATTAAGGGCACCCTTTGGGTGAGTGGTTGGATGCTCGGCACACCCCCCTTTATAACCACCTCCATGGTTCATGGCTACATGTGATCCTCTAGGAAAATTGGTGGAGTTCCTTGCTCCCTAAATGTAGAGATGCTTTGGATTACCCCTTGTGGGTTTTTCTTACATCTTGAAGGCATTAAGGGCACCCTTTGGGTGAGTGGTTGGATGCTCGGCACACCCCCCTTTACAGCCATCCCTATGGTCCATTAGCCATTACATATCCCTTTAAGGGAGTTGGTCCTTCTGGTCCCTTCATGCCATGATCCTTCATGAAGATCTTAAACCTTTTCATTGGGTTTTCCTAATGAAAGGTTGAAATTCAACTTGGAATCATTATATTAAGCACTTTCAATGCTTTATAAAGTGATCCAAGAATAATGAGATAAACATGAAGAAATCATGTCATTTGAAGAAATCCACACAATAACCACTCTTGAAAAAGGCTTTATGTAGCCATACTCAACTTCTGAGATTTCTCAGTGTTATCCTCCCTAAATTTGTGATGATTCTTGGATCACTTCAAGTTGAAAAAGGTATAAATCTGAAATTATGCTCAGATTTTGAGTCTGCGCACCTATAACCATGGAAATTCGATTGGGAATGGGGTACAATCTATTTTTCTCGACTCCGGATTTCATATTCGAACTTTAATGGTTGAAACTAACCCCTTGATGGATTTAATTGCAGCTTGAACTGTGCAGGAAACTCAAAAAACCAATTTTCATACTTGAGTCTGCGCCACTATTCTGAGTCTGTGCACCCTTGCGCATACTCAACTCAAGACTGTCAAAGATGCTTTGCATGGACTGATAACCTCATTTATGGTAAATAACTCAAATAATTAAAGTTAATTCATTCAAAAAAAGGTTTAAGATAGCCATCTTCTATTTTAAATAAACACAAAATTCCAAACTTAAGTTGAGTCTGCACACCTTTCATAAGCTCATTTCAAATGAAAAAATCAACTAAACAATAAATCAAATTGCTCAAATCACTTGCAATCATATATCAAATACTTCATGTCATTTAAATAAATATCCATTTACAAAAAGGATCCAAATCCCTTCAAAACAAACAAAAATTACAAGTTCAACTGAGTCTGCACACCCCTTGCGCAGACTCAAACCCATTTTTCTTGACTCCTTGATCTTTGAAGCTCCCCAACATTTTGAAAATCTTGGAATTCCCCTCAACCTCAGGAGATTCCATCTTTTTAAGAATCTTGCTCAAAATCATCTTTAAACTTGAGTTTGCGCATCAATCTCAAGGCCAAAACCTCATCTCTTGGCCCCCAAATCATACCCGCAGCTCCAAATCTGTAAATCATCACCAAACAAAACATAAAATCAAGTTATCCCATCAAAAATCCAATAAAATAACTCACAAAAAAAAAATCCACAATTCAGACTTGAGTCTGCGCATCCTGGTGCAGACTCAGCCATAAAATTCACAAAAAATAAAAAATCAACCTCCTGACCACTAAAAGATGATCTAAAACCCTCTAAAAATCAAGTTTATTCTTATCTATCAGAATATCAAATAAAAACACCAAGTTGTTCTTGAAAAAATGCAAAAAACAACTCAAAACACATTGGTGACAAATGAGTCTGCACTACCCTGCGTAGACTCAACCCTGAAATCCCAAATTTGGCCTTTTTAACCTTAATTTCCCTCCAAATTAAGCCCAAAAATTTACATAAAACCTTTATACTTTAGATAAGTCAAAAACATAAATAAAATCTTAAATCTCCTTTTACAAAAAATATAAAAAATGTTTAAACACTTTGATAAACAATGAGTCTGCGCTCTATAGCGCAGACTCAACCTTAAATTCTTAAAATCCGGTTCTTTGGCCACTAATTTCCCATCAAATCAAAATAAAAATCTTAATAATAAACCCTATATTTTCCACAAATCAAAACCTAAACAAAAATGATAACTTTTTCCTTGAAATTACCTAAAAAGCTGAAAAAATAGGCTTGTGACAAATGAGTCTGCGCTACCCTGCGTAGACTCAACCTCCAATTGTTAAAATCTAAACTTTTCATGTAGTGACCCAGGTTTCGGGTTCTGTTTTCGGGTCGGGTTCGGGCCGGATCCCCTGGTTTGGACCCTGGAGGGGTCTTGAGATTGCTGACTGAATGGCGTCAACAGTGCTCGATGCCTTTCAAAAGGCGTCAGGGTGTGTGGACGCCATTTAGGGTCTGTTGGTTGTTCGCCGCGTGGGCGGGTTTCGGGCCGCGAGAGTACGGCCCCTGTCAGATTTGTCTGAACGGCGTCCACCTCGGTCGACGCGTTTCAGACTGCGACACCTGCGGTGTCAGGGCACGGCGCCAGAGCGTTGTCAGTACGGCCGGTCACATCGTCTGAATGGCGTCCACGGTGGGTGACGCGTTTCAGAGCGGTGTCAGTACGGCCGTCCTGTCAGACTGAAAGGCGTCTGCCTCGATCGACGCGTTTTAACGAGATTCTGGTTGACCCCGCGAGCCTCCCCTTCTTCCCCTCATTCTCACCTTCACCTTCTCTCTCTTCGCCCTCTCCGCTCCCTCCGCTCTCCTTCCTCCCCTCCCCTTCCTCTTCTTCCTCATCCAACCACTCCGACACCACCTTACCTCTCACCTCTACCTCCACCACTTCCTTCGCGGCGTTCCCTTCTCCGGACGGCGGCCGACGTCCCGGCGGAGTGGCGGCGTCCTCGAGGGTACCGGCGGCGGCGTAGGGCGAGACGGGTCGGCGGCGAGGAGCTTGGAGGAGTTCAAGAACCGGTAGGGGGACGAAACCTTGCATGTGTGCTTGTTTGCTTCGTGGCATGACGTGTTGTATTTGGGGCTAGATTGAGCATGTTTTAGGGGGTTTTCTTGTGGGTTTTGGCGTGCTTGTGATCGTGGATTCGTCGTGTGCATATGGTGGTTGAGTTCCTCTTCTTCTTCTTCTTGTTTTGGGGTTTTCGGGGTGCTTGGGGTTCAAGGGAGGAACCCTCGGTTCGAACCAGGGAACCTGGTTCCTGGCGCTGAAAGGCGTCGTACTCGCTCGACGCCTTTTAGAAGGACGTCGGGTCAGTACGACGCGTTTCAGGGCAGAAACCCCCTGTTCGAGTTTCAGAGGTTGGGAGTGCTGGGGCTAAATGACGTCATGGGTGGTCGACGCCTTTCAGAAGGACGTCGAGCCACCATGACGCCATTTAGGCAGGATTTGCCCCCGTTTAAGGGTTCTGCAATCTGGATTTCTGGGTTGAATGGCGTCGGGCCATCCGGACGCGTTTTAATAGGCGACTTCAGCGGAGGACGCGTTTTAAGAGATAATCTGGTTTTTAATAAACCTGTCTGTGGAGCTTGAATGGCGTCGACCTCGGTCGACGCGATTCAAGACAGGAATGCTTAACTTGGGTTATTTGATACATGATTCACGGTAGGATAGTTCTGATGCATGCTTTGAGTTGTATACTGAGACTGCGGACTTCTGCATGAATGAGATTTCATTATCTATGTGTGTGTGTGCTTATACGACTGTGGATCGATGTGACAATGGTTTTCGATGTCACCATGGACCGGTGGGGACAGGGTCATGGTGTCTGTGAGGAGGGGTGCTTGTTGTGTTTTACCTTTGGCTGTGGGAAGCAGGATCGCCTTGAGCCCGACGGGCCGGAGTAGCCGGTGTGCTATCCGAGGGGTCGCTGTTTGCCCTCAGCGGGTCGGGGTTCCCTTGTTTGTCGTGACAGCTTCCGGCGTGTTTCTGCTGTGGAGCTGGTGGTGTTACTGGTGGGAGTTGGTTTACCCTTTAGCCAATGGGCCTGATGTGACCTTTGATCAAGGTTACGAGTGGTACCTGTAGCCCTTGGCCTGATGCAGCCCGGGAGAGTTGGGTTTGCGGGTAGTTTCCTATAGCTGCGGCTTGACGGGGGTTCGCCGGTCCCCAGGACCCTCCTGGAAGCGCTGAGGCCTAGCGTGGAGGCAATCCGGTGGTAGGACAGTAGTCTAGACTGCTTGTGTGCACACGTAGCTGGCAGTGGCGGTACACTGAGTCCAGCTAGTCCAGCGTGAGCACTGGTGGTAGTGTTGGGAGGCGACGTTTGACTTCGGTCGACTGTGTGGTTTAGTCGCCTTGTGGACTTCGGTCGTGAGACGTGGCTCTGTGTCGGGTTCTTCGTGTTACTCAGAGTTGTTCCTGCTACACTGTTTGTCGTACGTTTCGTACCAGAGTTGCCTGTTGTGTTTACTGCTTTACTTAATTGTTCTATATATTACTGTCGCTTCACGTGTGGGTGTGTGAGTGGGAGGCAGGGGATCGGATGATCCCTACTGAGCCCAATTCTGGTGTGGCTCACTCCCTGCGGTTTCAGGTGTGGACTTCGAGGCGCAGCGGTAGCGTGGTGTCTTCTTGGTGTGCGGACCAGCAGTTGTCTTAGTTCCGGGGTATGCCCCGATGTTGTTGTACTTTCCTTCTGCCTGTACTTATTTAAACTTGTTGGACATGTAATTATTGTTGGACTGTATACGGACATTGTTATTTTCTTCCCTGCGTACTTGCTTACCTTTGTAGTCCGTATGATTGTTATATTTAGCCTTGTTTAGCGCTTACTCCTCCAGATGTGTTGTGTGAGATCCGGGTGTGAACCCGTAGTTAACGGGCCGACATCCATTTAGTGACCGGGTCCCCGGTCATAGGATGGCGGGTCCCTACATTTCAACCTTAATTCCTTTAAAATTAAATCAAAATCTCCAAAAACTTCCTGTAAATCAAAAAATCAAATAAAACTCAAGTTTGCCCTTTTGCAAAACATAAAAAATACCTAAAAGAAATCTTATTAATTTTGCACATCTTGCTCATCCTTCAAAACTTGTAAATTCAAAACATAAAAAACATAAATCTTTGAAGTATTTTTTACTCAAACCAAATATGAAAACAGAAAAAACACTTTTCCATACCTTCCAAATCAAATCCAAAACCTCTTTACTCCAAATCTAAAAAAAAAAAACACAATAAGAAATGTTTATTAGACTTCAATCAAAATATCATAAAAAAGATTTTCATTTTTCTCACAAATCAAAAAATCAAAATAAATACAAGCATGATCATTGGTAATAAATGAGTCTGCGTATCCTTGCGCAGACTCAACTTCATGTTCACTTCCGAGCATAAAAATTCAACAAATCTTCAATGCATCCACATAAATCAATCCAAAAAGATTAAAAAATGTCTCTCATCATTATCCATCAATAAAAATCAATAAATCAAGTCTTGCGCAGACTCAACTTTAAACTGAAAAATGTGTTTTCTTCTCAAATAAAAACTGAAATTCATTTATTTTTCAAATGCAATCTTGTATATCTTACTTATATTATTTTAAAGGGTGTTATTCTATTCTTCCGACAATTAATCAAGGGTTTTCCTCTTAGGAGGATGTAATTAACGTTATTCCATTTATGGGTAGCGGGATCGGGTCAAAGAACTACGCATTCATCTGATCGAGTCAGGTAGAGCGCATAAATAACAAATATAAATCAAAAATCAAAAAATCAAGATCAAGTGCATTTTTTCCCTAAAAAATGTACGACAGCTCTCGCAAACAGGTTTTCCCCTCCGGCCTCCTCGAATCACAAAGTGGAATTTCTCCCCCAATTCGCACAAAAAATGTACCAAAATATTGAATGAGGAGGAGAATCCAAGTACCCGTTAAAAGCTCACCATTTCTCATTTTATAAAATTAGCATTTTCACCCCAAAAATCTCCTAAACATGCTCCAAAGCGGGAAAACATAGTTTTACTCAAAACACAACGGAGATCGTCACCCTATCGGTTACTTGAACTCCTCCTATCTCCTAGCCGCCGAACTGTCACACCACGAACCGCCGCTAGTACCGTCGTGGGCGCCGTTACTCCACCAGGACGTCGGCCGTCGTCCGGAGAGAGATGCGCCGCGAAGGAGATGGTAGTGGTAATGGTGGAAGTTAGGGGGGTGATAGAGTGGAGGAAGAGGAGAAATTGGGAGAGGAAAGGAAGGAGGAGGGGAAAGGGGCGTCAGATGGATCGGAGAGGAGAGGGAGGAGAGAGAGAGAATTGGAGAGAATGAGAGAAAGGAAGGAGAGCTTCGGAGCATCAACCGAAACTTGATAAAACGCGTCGTCCAAGACCGCCGCCAATCAGACGACAAGATGGGTTCGTACACTAACAGATCTCTGAATGGCGTCGACCATGCAAGACGCCATTCAGATGATAAGACCGGGGCCGTACTCTTGCGGCATAAAATTGGCCCACGTGGCGCCTACATGGCACATTCTAAAACGCGTCTCCTTAACCAGACGCCGTTTGAACCGCATCAAGCTTGCCCATGCCCCCAGCCCCACAAGGGCCCAAACCAAGGGGTCCGACATCAGAACCGACCCGATAACCGGATCCGAAACCTCAATCCTTACTAGGAAGATGTGTCTAGTGAATCTGAGGCCGATAGGCAAAATATGGAATGTTTTGTAGAGGCTATGATGGAAACAGTGACTAGGTATCAGACCCGAGACCCTAGTGAGAGTTCTAGTGCTCTAGGAGGGCCTTCGGCTGCTCTAAAGAGATTCCTGAAGCTGAAGCCGCCTCATTTCACTAGTCATCCTAACCCTGATGAGGCAGCTCATTGGCTAAAGGAAATAGAGAAGACTTTTGACACTTTAGACTGTGCAGCAGTTGAGAGAACTCCGTTGGCTACCTTTATGTTGAAGGGATGATGCCTATGACTGGCGAACCACTTTGAAAAGCTTGTTCTATGCAGATAAGAATCTCAAGGAGATTCCATGGGAGACAATTGTGAAGGAGTTCAACGGGCAGTACTTTCCTAGCCATGTCCAGAAGGCTAAGGAGAGGGAGTTTATGGAGTTGACCAAAGGGACCATGACGGTGCTCGAGTACCAGATGAAGTTCGCTACATTAGGGGCGGTTTGTGCCCTTTATTTCGGGGGATGAGGAGCGTCGGGCCGAGAGATTCGTGGATGGACTGAGGTCCAACTTGAGGAGTTTGTGGCGTCCCACTATTGTTCGGACTTGGCATCGGCAGTTAAGTGTGTTGCAGCAGTAGAGGCACAATACGATCAGTCTGCTCGGGAGAGGGGACTGGCTACTCAAGGGCCAGTATACGGCAAGGGGAAGACAGCGGTAGCAGCAACTGCTCCTTCGTCTGGATCGGGATCATCTTCACTCGGCTCTAGATTCAGGAGGTTCTTTCGAGGTGGTGGCAGCAACAGCAGTAGCAGACCCCGGCAGATGCAATAGAGTCAGTCGGTACCCAGCATACAACAAGAGGCAGCGCAGAGACTGCCAGAGGCTTGTCGCCATTGTGGTGGTACTCATGGTGGGACTCAGTGTCCCGCATTTGTTGGGAGGTATTATACTTGTGGCTAGTAGGGCCATTTGGCAAGGTATTGCCCGCAGGGGCATGGTCAGGGGCATGGATCGCGAGATCAGAAAAAGTCGAGGACCCAGGGGAGAGTTCTCTCTATCACCAGGAAGGAGGCTCGTGCGTCTAACTTGGTGGAAGATACACTTTCTGTCCTTGGGAACCCCGCCCATGTGTTGATTGATTCGGGTGCTTCGCATTTCTATATTTCTGAGTAGTTCGTAGATGTTATTTCTGCACCCGTTGATTAGATATCTGATAAATTGATGGTTGAGGTTCCTTCTGGGGATTTCATGTTGACTTATAACTGTATGAGTGAGGTTCCCTTGACCATTGAGGGTCATCATTTACCTGCCCAGTTAGTTGTGCTTGTCATTCGTGACTTTGATATCATCTTGGGTATGGACTGGTTGGAGGCTTATTATTCCGAAGTGAACTGTCACAGGAAGAGGGTGCACTTCTCCATCCCGGGCATCCCAGCCTTCTACTTCCAAGGTATTAGACTCTTTTCTCGTGGTATTCTTATTTCTGTTTTTAAGGCCCAGAGGTTACTTGTTGGTGGTTGTGAGGCTTTCCTTGCCTCAGTAGTTGTAGCTGGTGAGAGTAGTGGTTCCAGTCTGTGGGAGGTGCCTATAGTCTGTAACTTTGTTGATGTGTTTCCTAGGGAGTTACCTGGCCTTCCTCATCAGCAGGAAGTTGAGTTCACTATTGAGCTTACACCCGGTACGGCACCTTTGTCTAAGCCCCATATCGGATGACTCTGGCCAAACTCGCTAAGTTAAAGGTGTAGTTACAGGATTTGCTGGATAAGGGTTTTATCCATCCTAACACTTCTCCGTAGGGTGCTCTAGTTCTGTTCGTTAGGAAGAAGGATGGTTCCTTGAGGTTGCGTATCAATTATAGACAGTTGAACCAAGTGACAATAAAGAATAAGTACCCACTTCCGAGGATCGATGATCTGATGGATCAGTTGCAGTCTGCCAAGATGTTCTCGAAGATTGACTTAAAAGGTCAAGGTATTACCAGATGAGGATCCGTGAGGCTTATGTGAGTAAGACAACTTTCAAGACTTGGTACAGACATTATGAGTTTTTGGTTATGCCTTTCGGCTTGACCAATGCCCCGACAGCTTTCATGGATTTGATGAATCAGGTTTTTAGGGCCTATCTAGATCAGTTTGTAGTAGTATTTGTGGATGATATTATGGTGTATTCTTCTTCTGAGGAAGAGCATGCCACACATCTTCAGACAATGTTGCAGGTCCTGAGAGAGTACCAGCTCTATGCTAAGTTTAGTAAGTGCGAATTCTAGCTAGATAAGGTGCACTTCCTGGGGCATGTCATTTCTGGTAATGGCATTTCAGTGGAAGAGCACGACTGTGTCAGAGATTAGGAGCTTCTTGGGGTTGGCAGGATATTATCGACGGTTTGTCCAGGATTTTTCTTCTATAGCAACACCCTTGTCAAGGTTGACTCGTAAGGGAGTTCGTTTTGTATGGACCAAGGAATGTGAGCAGAGCTTTGTTGAGTTGAAGACTCGTCTCACTTCGGCTCCAGTTCTAGTTCTTCCATCTGGTTCTGTTGGATTTGTGGTTTACCCAAATACATCTCGTCGAGGTTTGGGTGCGGTTCTGATGCAGCATGGTAAGGTTGTGGCCTATGCTTCTAGGGAGCTGAAGAAGTATGAGGAGAACTACTCCACTCATGACTTGGAGTTGGCTGCTATAGTATTTGCACTGAAGATCTGACGGCACTACTTATATGGGGAGAAGTTCTAGGTCTTCACTGATCATAAGAGCCTAAAGTATGTATTCACGCAGAGGGACCTGAACTTGAGACAGCACCAGTGGATGGCGTTTATCAAGGATTATGATTTTGACCTCTCTTATCATCTGGGCAAGGCGAACGTAGTGGCGGGACGCCTTGAGTCGGAAGCCAGTCATGTCATATCTCATGATTCGGCAGTGGAGATTGTATGAGCAGGTTGTGGAATCTTCCTTTAAGATTCCTCGAGAGGCTGACAGAGCCATGCTGTCCAACTTAACTGTGAGGCCAGTAGTGTACCATGCAGTGATCGAGGCTCAGAGAGCCGATACAGAGTTACCACAGATTCTCCAAATATCAGAGGCGGAATTATAGGATGACGGTACGGTCAAATTTAGAGGCAGACTCTATATTTCAGCTGAGGAAGAAGTGCGCAGGAGTATCCTAGATGAAACGCATCGTTCTAAATATGCAATGCACCCCGAAACAACTAAGATGTATCATTGTTTGGTGACCTGGCAAGGTGCCTAACTTGTCAGCAGGTTAAGGCAGAACATCAGAAACCAGGAAGGTTGTTGCAGCCATTATCGATCCCAGAGTGGAAATGGGAACACGTGACTATAGACTTTGTGATGGGAATGCCCGTGTCAGCTGACAGGAGAGACGCGATCTGGGTTATTGTTGATCGATTGACCAAGTCAGCACACTTTCTGGCCATTAAGAAGGACTGGTCGGACGGCAAGTTGGCTAGGTTGTTTGTGGATAAGATCATCTATCTGCACGGGGTGCCCTTATCCATTGTATCACATCGGAATTCGAGATTCACTTCTAGGCTTTGAAGGAGTTTTCATAAAGTCTTGGGTACGCAGTTAGCCTTCAGCTCGGCCTATCATCACGAGACTGATGTGCAGTCAGAGAGGATTATTCAGACACTAAAGGACATGCTCAGAGGTTGTTGCCTAGATTTGGGAGGTTCTTAGGAATACCACTTGTCTACGGTAGAGTTTGCTTACAACAGCAGTTATCATTCTAATATCGGTAAAACGCCGTATGAGGCTTTGTACGGGCGACCGTGTCGATCTCCTGTGAACTGGTCTGAGATTGGCGAGAGGCAGATAGTAGGGCCAGAGTTGGTACAACAGTGTGCAGAAGTTACCAGAGTGGTGCAATAGAGGTTGACTGCAACTCAGTGTCGATAGAAGAGTTATGCAAATGTCTACAGGAGGCCGCTCGAGTTTGAAGTTGGGGACCACGTGTTTCTCCGAGTCTCACCCTCCAAGGGTCTAATGAGATTTGGGAAGCGAGGTAAACTGAGTCCGCGATATATTGGGCATTTTCCCATTCTTGCTCGAATTGGGAAAACGGCGTATCAGCTATCCTTGCCACCCAATTTTGCAGGAGTTCACGACGTGTTGCATGTTTCAATGCTGAGGAAGTATGTCCAAGATTTGTCTCATGTCTTGGTTTCATAGTTGGAGTTCACAGAGGACTTGTCCTTTCCAGAGTATCCAGTACGTAAAGAGGATCACAGAAAACAGGTCATTCGAAACAAGGTTGTTCCCTTAGGCTCACTTTGTTTGTGGAATATGGTCAGAATAGCCGGTATAAAGGCCCTATTCTGATTTGGTTGAGGGTATGCCTAATTCCTCCAATTCTCCCAACTCCCCAAACCTACCTGGAATATCTAATTCCCCCAATTCTCTCAATTTTACTTTTTATTTCACTCCTTATTCCACTTATTCCTACCAAATCACTTGGAATAGCGCAGTATAATTCTCCTTATTCTTGGTGGAATACTAATAACTTACCAAATCAAAATACCTCTTATTCTGGTTTAAGAAATCCCCAGAACCTTATTCTGGTTTAAGTTATTCTGCAAACAAAGTGAGCCTTAGTGAAGATGATTTGGCAACGTCACTCCAGAGGCGAAACGACTTGGAAACGAGAAGATGAGATGCGGGAGCAATTTCCTTACCTTTTCTAATAAGTTCTCTTATACACCTGTAGTATCTTTGTTGTTCGACGCTACTTTAGTTGCAGTAATTTCAAAGACAAAATTCTCTTAAAAGGATGAAGATGTAAGGACTGAGATTTCGAGTTCAGTTATCGAGTCAGTTTTTGACGTCGGACCCCTTGGTTTGAGCCTTTGTGGGCCTAAGTTCAGTTATCAGATCAATTTTCTTACTAACTACCATCCAATTTTTTTAAAGATTAGTGGATAACAAAATTAAAAAATAAATAAGTCCATCCAAATCTGTATACAACTAGGCACCCAACCCTACATTGTGGTGTAAGTACTGCTCCTTAACTTAACATTATTTTTATTTTTAAAGATCAATGTAGCGAATATAGTATATTTAACAAGATTATGTCAGTGTAGTGACTACTTTTTTTCCATCCATTTGTACGTGCATTTTCACTAGGAAAATAAAAAACTTTAATCAGTAAACTATGACAAGCACAATCACCAAGGTCTCCACAGAGGTTCCTTTGTCCATTTGTACGCAACAGAAACAGAACTCGGCCCCTTCCAAAGAGGTTCCTTTGTCTTGAGCTTTCTGAAACCTCATATGAGGTTATCTCATACACTCCAGCAGCCCAATACTCTTCTCATCTTAATTACACTTTAAAAATTAATTACTATTTAACCATCACCCCTTAGTTTTTATTTCTATCTATTGCATCTCATAACCTTAAATTATTTGATAAAAATTCATAAAATATTAATTAAATACATTCACAACTCAACTTATGAATAGAATCATTAAATGAATACTTAAATGAATTCTTAACAAATACTAATGAATGTAATAATACAAAGAGTACTTAAAATGAGCTTTGAATGAGTTTTAACCTGGAGTACTTAAAATGAGCTTTGAATGAGTTTCTAACCTAGTTCTTAACAAGTACATAAAAGAGTTCTCACTAAGACTTCAACAAGTTCATTCACAAACATAATTAAGCCAAACTCACATTCGTTCAAACTCAAACTCATTTATAAATCAAGCCCGAATTTTTGTTCAAATTTATTTATTTAACTTAATAAAAAAATCGAGCTGAACCATTATTGAGCAGTCTCACAAACCATTCGTCACAGGTATTGGTTCATTTCCAGTCCTGCTCGTCATTTTCTTTGTTAAAAGTGAAAGGCAAAAATAACTTTCAACTAAAAAGTTTACCAAACATCGTATTAAAAGCTTTCACCCCTACCCCTTTACTATGACTGCCAGATGTGAGTGACCTGTCAAGTAGATAAATTAAAAAATCATAATCATTAATATAAATTAAAAATCATAAAATCATTGGTCTGGTTTGGAAATGACTGAACTACACATACAATACCCTACGTTGAAAGTGAGTCTGGCACAGTTGCTAACACTAAGCCCTCCAGACTTTTAAGTATAACTTTGGAATAGAGAGTGGAAAAATCGGAATGATACTAGTGTAAACAAATGAGATTTTAGAGTTATCATTGCAATTTTCAGAGCATTACAACTCCTTGGCCAATGAGCAGCTGTGGTGTCACTCTCCCATTCACTCTCGCTGCCTTATCCAAATTTTCCTAATATCTAACTTTTTTTAAATTCTAAGAAAATCTGACAAAAAAAGAGAATCTATGGCTTCCAACTCAACAATCCGAAGGGCACGGTGTTAACAAACGCGAATCTAGAAACCAGAAACCTTTGACAGAGTAAACCAACATCCCATAGGCTTACAGAGGTTATGTACGTAACAGGAAATATTTACATACAAACAGGCCATCACGATACAGACAATGACCTGGGTACTACAGGCATGTTCCAGAAGAAGAAATTAAACGAAAAGACCTAACCTTAACTTTACAACTTGCAAATGAACTGCAGGTGACATGCCCCAGTTGAATTATGAAACGAATGCCTTAACAAGTTCGCTAAAGTTGCAAATATATCCCGTCCTGGGACAAGTAATCTTGCCATCGTTTCTCTTGGCCATGTCTTCAAGAGCCTGTAACCACGAGCTGATGACATCGCACCGCAAATTTGTTCAAACAATATGTGATTTATTAAACATTTCATACCTTTGTGCTGTAAACATAGCCATTAGGTAATACAAGTGGTGGATTCTCCGTATCCATGAGCTCTTTAGTTATGAAGCAAACAAGCTTTGAGTTTTGCTGCTTGGAAAATGGAAGAGATGTCGCCAATTTGCGGAAGCTCTCCTGAGACAGCGGATCTTCTTTTGTACAGTCTTCTTCATAACAAAATCTTAATCAAGTCAAGAAAGGAACATCATCTCTACCTAGGAAGTATTACTTGAAAAATGATCTTTAGCAAGTAGTTTGATTTGGCAAAGATTCTTCAGTCAAAGCAAAATATATGGATACGGAGTCTTTAGAGCTGTCAAGCCTGCTTGAAGATAGATATTCAGCAAAGGTTCCAATGTCATGCCATGCAATTTGCAAAATTCCTGCTTGAATAACTCAACAAGAGAGTCCCACTGCTTTGGCTCAAATAAAACCTGAATAATACAAAACCATATTGTGGGTGATATATTTGTCAAGCTCGAGGTTGTATAAAACCTGAATAGTAACAAGAGAATCTTTTATTAGTCAGATTTTAGCAATGAAGCCATGGAATACATTGCATCTTCTACAAGCATGTTCAAAGGATAACACAGCAAGCAGAAAATGGATGGTTTAGGGCAGTGACTTAAAATAGAGAGTATTGTTAGCATGCTTTGTATAGAAGCTGAAACAATTTTCAATTTTTCAAACATTTTACCCACACCTTTATCAATCAAAGGATAATCGGAGACAAATCAAAAGCTTGATAGAATATAAGTGTGATGGATCCACTAAACGTACAGGGTCAACATTAAGTTGAAAACCAGTAACTCCTTTTTTAGCATGCAGGGGGAGGCATGCGTGGTACATTTTGGGGAACTTTAATTGATCTCAACTGTCCCAGATTTGATGGAAAGATGATAAAAATGGATTGATTTGTTGTTCAGAGAATATGCTCTATAAATATTCCTGAAAAAAAATGAGGAAAAAAAATTAAAATCATCCACCTATAAATTTCTGAACCACGATGTTGAAGACAGTGACAAATTGCCTAGCTATATTCGTTCAGTAAACATTAAATTTTCCATTAAGAATCCCACTCCTAGTAATCAAAGAATGAAATGATTTTATTTTGTCTGCAACAGATTTTGATAGCAGACATGCTATTCATGGTTGCATTCAAGGCAATTTTATTTCCCATTTGTTGTTGAATAAACCTTACTTTCAGTGATCCATTCAACATAATTTCTTTCACATTTGTTCTTGTGTGTACCTTACTTTCTGTGACACTTTGCTCAATGAGGATGACACACTTTCTAGACTAGATTGCTTGGACTTTGGTTCATCTACTCCCAGAACAGGCCATAAGACAAAGAAAACAGGATTAATCACAAGCATTAGCATCTTCAAAACCCTATCACAAGATTCACAACACACTTTTCCCCCTTCAGATCTAATGCAATAACTGTGATAAAAAAGCAAAAAAGTCAAAAAAAAATTGACAGTTTTGATGTGTTGCATAGCAATGCTGTAATGCCATGAAGACTGGGAGGTTAAAAGTTAAGGCACAAAAATGGAAATTAGTTAAAGGAATTTTACATGGACACCCCTAGTAAAAATTTTTTACATAAAAATCCTTTTAGAATTGTGATGTCACAAACTCCCTCCTCAGAGGACACATAAGCTATCATGATTATTCTTTTCAATGTCACAAATGCCCCTCATGTAGTAGTTCAATTTAAATATATATCTCTTGAGTAAACATTGAAAGGGTAATAGTGACTATTGAAGTTATTGGCCGTCCAACACAAAACCATAAGTCATTGAGTGGAGAGGGGCCCGTCATGTTAAACATTTTTTTATCAATTTTCCGATGTCACACTATCCTAACAATGATGTTTCGATGATATTACATATTTAAAGAACTTGAATAAATAAAAAAATTTGGGTACTTATGTAAGATTCCTTTAGTTAACTCTCATAATTTAGTTACCATCATCATCAAAAATAAAGATGTTCTTAGGGAAAGTGGTCATGGACAGGATCATAACATTAGCAAGCATTTGGAAGGTTTTAAACCTGAAATTGAGAACAAGTGTTTATAGTGTGGAATCTACAAGTGGCATTCATCCATCAAGTGTGACATTATGACTGTCACATTATATCGGATGATTCTACAAGCGGCATTCATTCATCTATATATAGTGGGAGATAAACAAACGACTCTTTTCCTTGTTGTTCCTTTGTTTGCAGGAAGATAAACAGGGGAGGGGGGAAAGGGTTGAGAAAAAGGGGAGATGAAATTGTAATTAGCATTTCTGTGGGGACCAAATGTCATATATAATAGGGGGTTTTCAATATTGATCCCTATAAACATAGTGAATTCGAAATAAGTCCATGTATCTTGCATATTTTAAAGTTAGTCTTTAAATACTTGAACTTTTTAGTTTTTAATCCTTACCATTTGCTACCATCAGTTTTTATAAACTCTACCATAATTAAACATGAGTTTAAGTTTAACCCACTCTACAAAACTCACTTATACCCCGATTTAAATTTTGAGTTTTACTTGTTGTCAGTGCTGCATCTGCTGCCAATGCAACCAAAATTAAAAAATAAATAAATATTTTTTTAAGTCACCCCAAACATACCCCACATGTTTGTACACTCGATCTCAGACGATTAAAAAAAAATCTAAAATATCATGACTTATTATTAGGTTTGACCCATTAAAGTCACTTTTTACTATTCATTGGGGTTCAATTTTTTATTTTCAAAGTTATTTCAAGTATTTCTAGCCATTTTAACATTGGTTTGAAGAATATTTCATGATATTTGTTTTTTTTTAAACGATTCTCACCTGGGCGGATTTATTACTAAATTGTAATAAGTTATAGGGATAATAACAACATATGCAAGATACAGGGATTTATTTCGAATCCACTGTTTATACGGGTCAATATCGAAAAAGCCCTACATAATATCACAATGATGTATGTTTTCAGCTTTTTCCTTTTAGCCTCCCTTTGATAGCAGAATGGGTTATGACGGGATGAAGTATTCTAAATTGTTTATCCCATAATAAGGAGTATTTCACTTTGATGTGGGACAGAATATAAGGCGGAAGACCATGTTCTTGGTTAGAGGGTGGAATGGCTTCTTTAGCTTATTTCGAGAATAAGTCATTCTTGGCCAGAATATTGGATCCCTCCTACAAATCGGAATTTGGCTTATTTTGATAATAAGGAGGCCTTATTCTGCTGGATTCTGCTATCAAACTGAGGCTTAAAGAATTTTGATCTTGAGGTCACCTCCTAAAAAAAAACTATTACGATTGGCTTTAAAAGAAAAGAACTATGAAGACATCATTTAGAACAATGTCCAACAAATTTATTTATTTTTATTTTTTTTTTAAGGTGACATTAAGTCACAATTTCATTGAAAGAAAAGAAGTGTTACAAAGAGAATGATCACAGCCAGGATCGGACAACCCCCGTCCTGGTCCCCATCTACAGCTGAAAGGATGAAAAATTTACAAGGATGTTTTATCAAGCAAATAAAACAAAGACACACTAAGGACAACCTATCAAGAAATCAATTCCTTCCATTTTCTGGCCTTGTCAAAAAAATCAGAACTCCCCTCCTTGAGGATACCAGCGGCCCTTCCCCATTCTTCCACCCATCTAAATGTACTCCTCAGCAGTTCATTTGTACTTCTGAAGTGTTCATTGAATTTCCTTCTATTTCTCTCACACCAAATAGCCCACAAAAGGGCCGGGCAGGTCAAGAACCACAGTTGTTTAAGATCTTTATATGGACAATTAGTGCTCCACCAGTGTAGGAGATCCACCACTAAAGATTGCTCTACCCAAATGAGTCCGAATAATCTACAAATAATCTTCCACTGAATGATAATAATACCACAGCCACAGAATAAATGCTTTTGATCCTCCTCAAAAAGAGCACAAAAAACACAAGAGAAACTCCCATAGATGTGTAGTTTCTTGGCCCTCCTTCCCGTAAGAATTCTGTACTAAGCAAGCTTCCACAGGAAAACCTTGATCTTATTTGGAAGATGGTTAGACCATACTAACTCCTTCCACCACACCCTAGTACCACCATCATTCAACATTTGAATCATGGACTTAACCGAGAACTGCCCATTGTTGGTCCATCTCCACTTTCTTTTATCCTGCACCTCACCAAAAATTCTGACTTCACTAATGCTATTAATTAGCAATACTAGTTCTTCTGCTTCCACATCCGTGGGATCCTTCTCAAAGGTAAATTGATCTGACCTGCATCTATATGACATAACACTTCCTCAACTGTAGCTTCTTGGTGAAGTGCTATATTGAATATATTGCTGAAATGCTCAGAAAAGACCACACTGGAACACCATTTATCTTTCCAAAACTGTGTATCCCTGCCATTTCCCACCTGAATAGCACTCGAAATATCCATAAATTCAGCACATCTAACAATATTCTTCCAGATTGAAGACATGTTGTAACTGGTTGAAGGATAAAAATTCCATTTGTTCTCACCATGAAAGTATAGATCCTTCACAATCACAACCCAAAGAGCATCCGGATGCTCTCCCCTTCTCCACAACCATTTAGCTAACATTGCTTTATTGAAAGTAGCCACCCCGCAGAGGCCAATTCCACCTTGCTCCTTACTTTTACAAACATTGCTCCAATTGATCAAATGGATACCTCTCTTCTCCCTTCTCCCTCCTGACCAAAAAAAGGAGCTTCGAATTGCTTCAATAGTTTTTTCCACAGCCCGAAGTATCTTAAATATGGAAGCATAGTAGATTGCCAGAGACGAAAGGACCGATTTTGACAATATCATTTTCCCTCCTCCTGAAAGAAAGTTGCCTTTCCACCCTTCCAATCTGTTCTCAAATTTCTTAATTAATCCATCCCAATCTCTCACCCTTAAGGTTCCATCTGATAAGGGCAAGCCCAAATATTTAATAGGGAAACTATTCACTCTGCATTTTAAGGATCTCGCAATCTCCAAAAGACTAGGCTGTGGCACATTCAATCCCACAATTTCTGATTTCTCATAATTGATACTCAGCCCTGTGATAAGTTCTACCAGAATAAGCAGTCTTTTGATGTCCTGGATATCCTCCTTATTTCCTGAAGAAAACAGTAGCGTATCATCTGCAAACTGAAGGTGAGATAGGTGTATATTGCTCCTGCCTATTCTGAACCCCTCAATTAAGCCAAGTTGAACTGCATTATCCCAAAGAGAGCTAAAAATCAGTCCAATCAGCAGAAAAAGGAACGGAGACAATGGATCTCCCTGCCTAAGACCTCTTGAACTGCTGAAGTATCCACACGGTTCTCTATTAATCAACACAAAGAACTTAGAGGATGAAATACAGCTCATGACCCATCTTATCCATCTTTCATTGAATTCCATAAGGATCATTGTTTTTTTGAGGCAATTCCAATTGATTCTGTCATAAGCCTTCTCAAAGTCGAGCTTTAATAACACTCCTTTCTTATTTCTGATCTTGTAATGATGTATAACCTCATAAGCTGCCATAAAGTTATCCAATATAAATCTGCCTTGCAGAAACGCTGATTGATTAATACCCACAAGTTTATGAATCACCTTCTTGAACCGAGTTGCTAAGATCTTGGCAATAATCTTATAGCATCCATTGAGTAAACTGATGGGCCGAAAATCTGTCACTCTTTCCGCTCCCTCTGACTTTGGGATAAGAACAACATATGTGGCGTTGACCGCTTGAATCCTTTCCGGCCTGTCATAAAACTCTTACACAAAGTTAACCAAATCTTCTTTAATAACATCCCAAAAAAATTGATAGAACCCAAGAGAAAAACCATCGGGACCCGGTGCTTTATTAGGATCCATACTAAAAACAGCCAGTCTAACTTCCTCCTCCACAAAGGGTTCACTCAATTTTTCAGCATCTGAATCTTCTATCTTAGGGAGTAAGCCTTCTTGTATGTGGGGTCTCATCTGAAGTTCTTCTGAGAAAAGATTTCTGAAAAAATCTACAAATCTGTTCTTGATGTCCTCGGGATCTTCAATGACACTTTCTTCTTCTTTGACATGATCAATGGACAGGTATCTTCTTTTAGCACTAGCCATCGCATGGAAGAAAGAAGTGTTTTTATCACCTTCCTTTAACCAATGCTCCTTTGCTCTTTGTTTCCAACCAATTTCTTCCTTCAAGAGTTCTTCATTGTAATTTTTCCAGAACTCTTTCAAAGAATATAGCTCTTGATTAGAAAGATCAGCAACCTCACTTTTCATTTCCAGTTCTTCAATCTTGCTCTTCAATTTCTGCCTTTTTTCCTTTTCCTTTCCAAAATTCTGTTTAGTCCATTGTCTCAAGCATTTCCTGATCACTTTCAATTTGCCCATGAAGTTATACACTGCAGAATTTGCCACCGGTGCTTGCTGCCACCATTTGCCAACCATTTCCTTAAATCCAATTTCCCTTTGCCATTTCAGCTTATATCTGAAAATTCTAGAGCTCCTTCTCTTGTCCTCCATCCTAATTAGCAGAGGTATATGATCTGAAACAGACCTGCACAACCCTTTCACATGTGACAAGGGAAATCTTTTGAACCAATCTGGTGAGATCAATACTCTGTCAATCTTAGACTGAATACTGACCTGCTGTAAATTTGACTAGGTAAAATTTCTGCTTGGGTCATCCACCTCTATTAGTTGAACATCTCTGATCCACTGATTAAAAATATCCATACTATTGCTCCATCTCTGTCTACCAGACCTCTCCCATGGAAACCTTAGACAATTAAAGTCTCCCAAGATACACCAGGCTTTCGGGAAAAGAATATGCAACCTATATAGCTCTTGGACAAAACCCTCCCTCTGTTGATCAGTATGAGGTCCATACACGGATGTAATGACCCAACAGTCATTATTAGAGCTTCTATTCTTGTATTTAAAAGCAACCGAAATGCTGAATTTGCCTATATCACAGACATTGCCCTCAAACCTGTTTCCATTCCATAGCACCAGCTGACCTCCTTTAATTCCATCAGTAGGAAAAACTGCCACTTCATTTAAAATAGGCCCACGTATTCTACTTAAGCCAGATTTGTCAATATTGGTCATCTTTGTTTCATGTAAACAGATACAGTCCATATGATGAGAGTACACCAAATCTTTAACAGCTCTCATCTTGAAGTCCCCATTGAGACCCCTGATGTTCCATGAGATCAAATTCATATTGTAACAATCTGTTTCCCTTTCTCCTTGGTCTTCTTTCCTCTCAAACTGTCCAGGACTTCATTGTTTCTCACAAAACTTACTTCTCTTTTTCCAATCTTCATTCCTCCACCCGTACCTTTCCTCTTAGCTGATTGCTGTAAGATGTCGTTCCTTCTCAGCTTCTTAAGAAAGCTCAAGACCATATCTTCCCTGCCTTCAAAGGATACACCTATACGCTGTCCAAACTGCACAATTTCATTCTTCCAGATTTCTTCGTCATCACACAATTTCACTGCCAACGGAACCTCACTGACTTCATACGGCATTATCTGTTTAGACTGAATCTCTTCCTGCAAATCCCTGGCTCCTATATCCTTTTTCGAACCCTCATCTTCCAAGTCATCTTGCGAACTATAAGAAACGATCGCTCCTGTCTCTTCCTGTGACGCCCCAACCTCTCTATCACAGATCCAACCCTTCCCTGCAACCTTGAGGAGATGAACCTCCGGAAGACCATCGCTCTTTCCCATCCCCCCTCCATCAGCCCAAATAGGAACTATGTCAACCTGGCCACTCCTCGAGTAAGGTACATCGTCTTGCTGATCCCATAATGAAGAAATCCTCTCTCCGCTGGCCAGAGTATTCTCTCTTCCGGTACTCTATTCTCCGTGAAGTGCGATGAGAGCTCGGGGAAGACGACGACGGTTCGAGGGCGGTTTAGGGACTAACGACTGAACCGGACGTATCAAACCCCGGTTCGAAGTTAAGTCAGAATCCGATATGTTAGGTTCCTTGAGAATCGGATTCCCTAACAATAACGGATCTACCCGCACCTGTTCATCTTCCTCACCCGGAATCCCAACACCAGAGCTCCCTTGTAAGCCCTGTTCAACCCCCGCCTCGGAACCGCAACCCAGCACATTAAAGTAACTGGCACCCTTCCCCTTAACTGATTGCCGCATAAGCGGGCCTCTCAAGGGATCTAGAAGAACCCCCTGTATCCCTTTACTATCATTTAACTTGGGAACCCCGCAATCTTGAAGGCCTCTACCTACACCTGACTGCCTCTTCACCTCCCTCTGACTCGTATCAACTGAGTACGGCTGGTAAGAAGCCTTCTCTGACTCAAAACTGGATGAACACCGAGTTCCGGCTGCCCTGTTTCAGCCCCGCCGTCTCTGTTTGTCCTGTATCTTCTATATTCCGCCACCACATCAGCCCACAACCAATCCTGCTCAATACCTTTATCCTTACCATCTTCTTCCATTGTGATATGGATCCAGAAGATCCTACTCCCTACCATAATCTTGATCTTTTCAGGGATATCTGTCTTCCGCTCAACAGAGATTTTAACCCGCACAAAGGACAAATTGTCCCCCCTGAGTCCCTTGCTATCCACTTCTCTGAGCCTCCCAAACATGGAGTAGATTGACTAGAACGTGTTGATGTTCCAAAGATGGAGAGGCACCCCCTGGAACCTACACCACTGCTCAATTCCCTCCTCTGCAGGAAATGTTCCAACATCTATCCTCCACTGAGAAAATTCCACAAAAAAGTCCTTCACCTCTAACCTTCCAATGGAGCATGCAAGACCCATCCACGTTTGTGTTTCTGAGCTCACTAAAAAGGAGTGGGAGTCCAATCTTCGAATGCACCATCCCTTCTCCTCCGGTCAGAACTTCAACAGAATGGCTCTTACCTCCCCACAGTCCATTGCGATTCCAGTGCATTCCTTGCGGAATGAAGCTACAATGCAATTTTCCAGTGTACGCTTAGCTGCTGCAACCTCTGGTGACCATGCGATGTCCACCACACCATGGAAGACCTTCGGAGCAGGCTTGTTATCCACTTTCGGATCTATGCCAGGGTTCTTCCTCCTGTCGCCCACCTCTGGCTTTCTGATAAGGTGTCGGAGAGAAGGACAGAACCTTCTTCTGTGTCCAGCTCCTTTGCAATGGAGAAACCGGACTGCTTCTCTACACCTAGCTGCATGATGCCCCTTGCCCAAACAGCGAATGCAGACGTCTCGTCCCACAGGCAGAGCTTCCGCAGCCAATGTCCTCCGGCGGCCATCTCTGCGAGACTCCTTCCTTTGCACTATACTCCACCCTTCCCCCTTGCCAGAATGATGGACTCCGGGACACCCTCCCTTCTCCATCATATCTGGTTTAAAGTTAATACATACTCAAAGCATAGGCTGTGCTTGGGTGGACTGGCAAAAATAACAAAAGTCTTTAGTTAGGAGGAAATGGTCTAATGATTCAATGTCCAACAAAATTATCGCAGAAGGCACACAAGTACACTAGAAAAAAAAGGACTACCTTATAAGTTGCACATTCTGTATTACTCTTAAAGGCCAATGTTGCCATGACCCGCTGTAGTTCTTTCATATGAGAAACTCCCCAGGGTGCAAGGTGTTTACGAGCATATGCAATAGCCTGCATGTTGCTGTCTACTCTCACCAGTTCTATAAATTCCTGAAGCCTCAATTGGAATTCAAAGGTACTCTGCAAAATAGCCAGATTCATGAGCATATGAGACGAAATTAAAACTTCTATAAAATCACAGATCTCATTTTCTAAAGTACCAGGATACAAATTGGCTTTAAAACCAGTGAGCATGATAGGCAATTAAAAAATACATATGATTAATTTCTTAGAAACAGGAAGCTTCAATTATTGTCTATTTTCATTCTCAGGGTGATCAGTTCTTAAAAAGTGAGAAGCAAACAGTAAGTATCCATTAGCATGGTATCAACTTTGATTCTTATAAAGATTTTTGGGATAATTTCATATTAACCACTCTTGTATGTTAAATTTTGATAATATCATGCTTGCATATATCCTCCCAATGTATAATGTTTCAAAATTGCCACAGAGATGGCATTTTTTATACGTACAACATTTTAAATATGCCACTGAAATGCCATATTTGATTGATATGTTATTTCGTAAGGGTATGTACGAAACTATGCAGATAAGCATGTTATTTTCCAAATTTAGCGTACAAGAGTGGTTACATAAGAAATTATCCCAAAATTTTCATTAACAGCATAGTAACAGGTTTTAAAAATTGCGTGCACCAACAAAATGTACAATCTCTGAGAATTGTCATGGCCACACCAGTTGCATGCATGGTTGGCAGTATCGGCTGATATCGATACGTACCGGTATCGGTGGGTACCGATACCGTACTGAGTGGACCGATACCGATAGATACTGGCTCGGTACTGGGCCAAAATGGACCAGCCAACAAACATAGGATCCTAGCTAGTCTCGGTTAGAGATGGCACGCTGAGAAGTCTTGGGTGTTGCGGACCTACAGTGGATCTTGGACAGGTCTTTCTTGCTGGTCTGTGCAGGGAGAGTGGAGGCTTTGGGGGTACCAGAGATTGGGGCCCTTGCAGGCACTGGTACCCTCTTCACTTTCCTGGTGGGAGCCTCACACCGCCACATATCCAGATTCCAAACCCTAGAAAGATCGGTGTGCATATGGAACTGTTGGGAGCCCCCATTACCTTATTCAACAAGAAACTTCTGCCCTATTTGCTGGCTGGGTTACTCTCTCTCTCTCTCTCTCCACCCCCCCCCCCCGGGTGTGGAGAGGTGCTGGAAGGGGAGATGTCCTTGCAGTGGAGACTGCCAGGGTCAGCAGCTTACAGGTCATTCTCGTGGCCTTCGAGGTGCTCGTCGATGGGAAGCTATTCCCCATCCAGGTGGTGGCATCAAGCATCCTCAATCCTATGCAAGAGGTGCAGGGCTTAGGGATTGCAGTAGGAGGCTGGCTGGAGGTAGGGGATGACATGCCTGCATGTACTGCTCACGTGCCCTCTCAGAGATGAGCGGGTTCAAATTTGAATCGGCTGCCACTTGCCCGGTTGGCCCAGGCTGGAAGTTGGTGGTCCAGTGACTTACCCACTTCAGAGGGACTGCCTCGCCCTTGATCCCCACCCTATCACTCAGTCTGTGACAGCCCCCATAATCCCTGATCACTCTGGCCTCCAGCACAAGTAATCTTTTTTCCACGTCTGCCTCAACTGAATCAGCTCAACCCTACCCAGGTGTGGGTTTTTTTTGTGTTTTTTTTTTTTTTTTTTGGGGGGGGGGGAGAGATGCGGATGCACCTATTTCCTACTGTGATCTGACAGCTCTGTGGAGCAGCCAGCACCTCCGACATCTCCAGCTTCTCTCCACCTTCCTAAGGTTCTCTCCCCTCTCCCCAAGGGGCTTTTGCATGGTGGGGAGGACACTGGAGGCCCAGCCAGTGCGATCGCCTGAGAGGGAGTTGGCTTAAGGCCCTCTGCAGCAAGGACAAGTTCCAGGTGGCTACACATGACAGGGAATTTTGCCCTCCATCTTTGCCACCTGTGTGGGACCAGCATCTGCAGGGATCCTACGCTTCCCCACCAACTTATTGGGTGCAGCAAATGAGGCCATTCGAGGGCCCTTAGCTGGAGACTCATCCAGGAGGCACCAACTTCTCCACCACCAGCATGAGACGAGGTTCTCTATGGCTCGGAGGGACCATGTCATGGCAGAAGTCAAGAAGCTGCTGGCGACAGTGGAGAGATTGGTCAAAGGGAAAGGAGGTAGCCGATTGGGGTGGGGTGTCATTTTATGGAGTAGCCAAAGATATATGGGCAGAGTTTCACAAGATGCGGAACATGTGGCAACTTGGAATGGCAACAGTGAACAAAGTAAGGTCTATAAGGAGGGAAGACAAGAGGGTAGAGGGAGAAGATAGGAAGGTTAAGGAAGGGGAGAACAGGAACAATATCCAAAAAGGATTGTTTCTCGGAATGTGAGGGGGTTAAGGGAAAGGAAGAATCGAATGGTTGTGAAGGAGCTTATTAGGAGGTGTAAAGTTAACATATCGTGCATTCAGGAGACTAAACATAAAGGGGGGTGGGGAAGGTGTTTGGAAGACCAACAGTGGGGAGGTCAGGGTAACCATTTTATAGAATTGGTATATGGTTCGGGAGTTGCGGATGCAAGTGGGAAGATGTGCTGTCTCTCTCACTTTTAAGTGTTTGAATAGTTTTGTTTGGAATTGTATTGGAGTATATGGACTGAAGGATGGAGGATAAGAGGGTTGTGGATGGAGCTTCTTGCTTGGCATAGCCAGGTTGGAAGGCCATGTTGTGTAGCGGGGAACTTCAAAGTGACTGTACATCTAAGAGAAGGGATGGTGTCTCGCTCAGGGATCAATGGACGACTTCCAAGATTGTATCCAGCAAGCTGCTCTCATTGATGTGCACATTGCCAATGCTTTCTTCACATGGTCCAATTTGAGGGCCCAACCCACCTACTCTTAGACTAGACAGGTTTCTTGTTTCCATTGATTAGGAAGACCACTTCCCAAACCTACAAGCATCCAATCTTCAGAGGTTGGTGTTTAAACCACAAGCCTATATTGCTTAGTTCCAATTTTAGCTGCCATCAGAAGTTACATAGTCAAAAAGATGAGAGGCAACCAGGAGTTTGCCTTAGCCACAATTGCCTAGATGAGTGCCTAGGACTTTGAGGCGACATGTTTTCCCCTTAAAATTACCATGAAGGGAGGAAGTGACAAACAGGATAAAAATAAAGAAAACATCCAATTAATAATATGTAAGATTTTTAGAGACACTGATCATGTTCAATACGTAAAGACCAATTTATATAAAACCATAGTTGTCAATCTTGTCCCGATCCCTATCCCGTTTTTCTACTAGGATGGGACGTCCTGGTGTCCTAGACAATTCCAGTGTCCCGTCCCAAAAAATTTTCCATACATATGCCAACAAATATAAGACATATATATATATAACAAATAATATAAAAATAAACATATAAACGTATAAATAACACAAAAGTATGCAATAGAAGTATTGAGGACAAATTTATGGGTTTATAAATCAATATATTTATCAAATGAACCCTCCAAAATAAGTTTACAAGAAGCTTAAGTACTTAGAAAAATCTCATGTAAAAATACAAATTCTAGTTGGGAAAGGCCGGGACGGGCCGGGATAGACTAGGACAGGTCGAGACTAAGCTAGGACAGACTGGGACAAGTCGAGACTGGCTGGGATAGACTGGGACATGTATTGGGACAGACCAGAAACTGTCCCGTCCCATTTTCTCACTGGGATGGGACGTCCCGATTGGGATGGGACGGGATTGACAACTATGTATAAAACACTCATGTCAGTAGTGTATGGTCTTAGAACTCATCAAAAATAAGAAAAATGTAGTAGCATGTACGAGAAAAAGGGCACGTGACAGATAAAAGAGGCATTAGCCATTTTGGAATAATTAGGGATAAGAAAAAATAGTACAAATACAATATCCATAATTTAAAAAAATATATAAGCATTCAACAGGCAGTATAAGCAAGTGTCTAGGTAAGTGATGCGAAGATGAGGCAAGGCTAAGCGAATTGGTTAGCCTCACCCTACTTCATTGTATAGGCGAGCGAGGCCATCACCTTTGATAACAAAGATCAAAAGCCCACCTACAAGTTGGAGAGGAATCGGCTTTAAGAGGAGATCTTCATGGATGTCGTTAGGCATATGTAGACCTCTTGTGCCCATAAGGAGACTACAATGGCTACTTCAGTGAACAACTTCAAGTCTTTGGAATATGCTCTCATTATTGGGGGTTGTCAAGGAGGCTTCCTAGAAAAGTGGCAAAGGATCAGATCATAGATCAGATGCATGGATTTGATACTTTGGAGGAGACAATCTTTCCGATGAGGAAGACAAAATTAAGGGGCAACACAAAGCGAAATATGAAAATATGCTTACGAACAAGGAGATTTGTCGGAAATAGAGATCAATGGACGATAGATCCAGGAGGGGCTTTCAAAATCCAAAAATGGATAGGGCCCAATGCATATATTGTAGATCTATCACTAGATTATGGTATTAGCTTTACGTTCAATGTCTCTGATCTGGTACCTTACTGAGACCAAGCAATGATACTCAGTGATCTGTTTGAGCCTTTTGCTCTCCTTGTGAGTGATCTCACACTAGAATGCCACATGCAGCCCTCATACCTAATCGGCATGAGTAGATCGAGCATATACTAGACGAGTAGGTTGTTACATCTAAGTAGAGAGCACACTACAGATACCTGGTACGTTGGAAGGAACGGCCCCCTTCAAATGACATATGGATTATATGAGCAGAGTTGCAAAAGATCGACCCTAACCTCCTGGAGTGTTATGAGAGCAACAATTGTAACGACCCAACTTTTATAGATCTCCGGTAGATGCACAAGAGTAAAAACAAAATAATAAGGAACATAAATGTAAAGGAACAAAAGACAGATCATGTCCGTCATAAAACAGAAACATAAGTAACATATCCCAGATAAATAAATTAACTGGCCATGCCTGAAAACTTATCTTTTACAGAATTGGAACCATCTTTTTCTTTTATTGTATCTTCCGTTGTAAATCTCTGAAAAATATGTTAAATAACTTTTATGAGAAGCCATAAATTAGGTTCTTAATAGGGATTACATCCTTACTGATATCACGCACACACCACCATATTCACTCATAACTCACATGCATGTTCAAATTTATTGTAATATAGTCTATTTGCAATTTATGCACAATCAGTTATCTTATAACACATAGGATTTTCAAGTTTATTTCCTACACATATATGAAATGCATGCATCGTAAAAACAGCATGAATCTGAAGCGAAAAATATTTAACAAGATGATAGCAGTTACACATTTTCTTATATTCTTTCTTCTCAGTTGGTAATTTATACTAACATAGAAAATATAAAAGTACTTATCGAAAGTCATCAACATAAAATCTCAAGATTTAGTCATTCATTCGTTAATCTTTTACCAGATTAGTCATAAAGTCATATTCTTTCGCACGTCTTGAATTCGTAAGGCGACTCATCCTTGTTGACCTGAAGTGATAGGGATAATCACGTACCGGCGGGAATGGTGAGTAGGTCGTTCCTCCTACACACCTACCGGCCCCACAGCCAACTCAGCCCAGTAAGTCTCTAGAAACCTACCGAGGAAGCTGGAAAGGACTAGGTTGGGTTCTGCAGTTGCTCCTCACTCCTACTGCATCCTAGCCCCAACCTATGAGTGAACCCAAGAAGGATCTCTGTCCCCCGCCCAAAATCACAGTCCGCACGAAGACCAGAAAGAACCACAGTCCAAAGACCGAAAATTGTAATGACCCGAACATCCCCTTATCCTCAAGAGACTGGACTGACCACGCCAGCAAATGATGTCATTTCTTCGCTGGTAAAAGAAAACAAATTATTATAAAACCATCGGTCATCAATGTCATAAACATTCATCGTCATCATAGAAGGCCTTCAAGCCTTTATCATCATCATAGAGGCTTCCATGCCATGTTCTATTTCTTTATGTAATATTTCCTTATTCCCCTTTCATAGGGTCATTATTGGCATGAAATCGTTTCTTAATCTTCATTCCTCATTTAATATCATCATAGCTATGAAGATTTTATACTATATACATATGTGTACATTATACAATATACCTTAAACAATAATCTTTTTCATCTTGTATAGCTCACAAGAGCTTAAATGCACTCGGTCCATGTTCTTGTTCATTATTTCCCTTAATAGGGATTTTCCATACGATGTGTCATAGTTGAATACATAATCATCTACGGTTCACCTTACCTTGCCATTCTCATATTGAACACACATATTTTTAACAGTAAATCATCATAAACTTACAAACTAAATCATGCAGAAAACCATGCCATGACATATATAAACATACCGTCTAATGTTGTTATGATTCTTTTATGGCCATCTTTCATTAAGCGTTTAATTCGACAGAATTTTCCCATGGAAACATGCAATTTTCCTTTTACTCTAAACTTCTAGAAAACCCAAAATAAAGAGACACAGTAGGTAGTATCACGCTACCTTTTGTTAAGAAGACCGTCGCCAATGCCTTGCTAAATCATCACCGAGCCGCCACTACCTGCTCTCCCTTCTTCTTCTACTTCTTCTTCTCTCTCTCTCTCTCTCTCTCTCTCTCTCTCTCTCTCTTCTCCTTAGCTGCCCTAACCAACCCCCTTTTATAGAAGGTAGGGTGGTGGAGGAAGAAGCTCCACTTGTCAAAACAAGAATGGAAGGAAAAGGTATGGTGGAGGAGAGGGACAAGTCGCAACAAGAGAAGGGAGGAGAAAGTTGTGGAAAAAGTGGAAGGGGTGAGGCGGCGCGACGAGGTGGTTGGAGGTAACTTAAAGGCTAAGTAATTGCTACTTGACCCATTATTTTTAAATAAATATATATACACCTATTTCTTCACTAAGTAGTCAATAATCGTCATTTTTAGCTATTTAAGGGTACTTCTAGGAACTTTAAAAGTTTTGCTTAAGACCCTAGAAAAATAACCGATGACATCATAAGCCCTAAACTTTTAACAATTGCCATTACACTTTTTAAGGATTTATAAATATGCCCTTAAATTTTTGTGGTGTCTTACATCCTCCCCTTCACGTTGATCACTTCAAAATTACAATTTTAAAGTCTCCAAGGAATCACTCCTTCGTTTCATCTTCCCAATCTCATGTGGCTCTATTGGTAATACAATACTTGTCATTCCACGTTCATACATTGGATCTTATCGTTTCTCAGAATTTATTCTTTATGACCCACTATGCTTCCGCTGCACTATTCTAATAAATATGTTTTTCTCTTAAGATTATATTTCCACTTATGAAAAATCTTGATTCATAATACTTTAGATTTTATGCAACAATGATGCCGTCAATCAATTCACAAATACGAATAACAGTAAATTCAATAGAAATTCGTTTCGTAAATTCATCGGTAGGCAGGATTCAAAATGTTGTCTCAGTTCGTAGTCCCGGCTAGTCAACCATTTACCAAACACAGCAAGTCTTATCACTGCTAAAAACGCCGACACGTCACCCTTATGGCTACTATAGAGAATTTGACTACATAGTGTGGCCAGCACCATGTACCATATCTCTGATAGTATCATTCAGGTTTCGTGCAAAACATGCAATTTGAAATGCATGCACATGAATGATATGAATAAAATATTATTTATTTTTATATTTTGTTTTATAAAATTAGGTTATTGAACCTTTACTAACTAACTTTATCCTTTGAGCATAAGTTCTTCTACCCCCACTTTGTTTGCATAATAAGTTATTACGTGAGATCCACTGACGGAATAACGTATACTAGAATAAGGAGTGTTTCAGTTTGATAATTTTGTGGGACCCGCTGATGGAATAAGAAGAATAAACAATTCTTGGGTCTAGGGTGGGATGGCTTATTCTCCTTATTCTCCAGAGACGCTATTCTGCACGGTATAAGCCATTCCGCATGTCAAAATAAAATTAAGATTATTCTCTCCTTATTTGCACTTATTCTTCTCATGTTCTCCTATTCTCCAAACAAAGTGGCGCCTAGTGAATTCTAGTCCTTTAGGTTGTCGTGACCTTTAATCTTTAGTTCTTTCACAAATAGTAATTTGTCATATGAATGTCGTATAATATTCATGATTTAACGAACATCTAATTAATCATTTATAGTCTAGGATTCTTTTAGATACTCATCCTGACATTACAACCTCATCTGTCCAGTCCTCATTATCATTATCTTAGGCCCTATCTTGATTTAGCCAAGTGGGTGTGATTGTCTCGTTCCTATGTCGTTCTGCCCAAATACTAGGCATAATATTATGATACTGACAAAATTTATTTTGTGCCAATTTCCATTTTTTATGATCATAATCTTCATACTAGATTCCCCTATGTAGGTCTTTTATTGATTTTAATGTAACCCTCTTATTTCCCCATGCAAACTTATTTAGTCGACATTCCTTCTTATCTCAGTTATCATCCCCCTGTCTTTTTTTTTCTCCCCATGGTTGTGACCAAACAAGGATTTTGACTTAAATTACTACAATCGATAATTAGCACAAATCCCATTACAACTCATAGTAGTCATACCTTCCTATTACACCTTATACTTGGGGGACTCTTATCCAACCCTTTTGTGATCAATCCTCTAATATACAAAACCTAACATAACCTACTTACTTCTTATCTTAAATTACTATATTTGTTGACAAGCAATGGCTAATCGGAATATGTAGTTGTCGTACTCGAGACATGATTTAATCATCTTATCATTTTGTTTTATCCTTATGCATGGACTACAAGATCGGCTCTGATACCATTTGTAATGATCCAATTTATAAATCTCTGGTAGGTGTACAAGAATAAAAACAAAATAATAAGGAACATCAATATAAAGGAACAAAATACAGATCATGTCCGCCATATAACAGAAACATAAGTAACATATCCCAAATAAATAAATTAACTGGCTATACCTAAAAACTTTTCTTTTATAGAATTGGAACCACTTTTTATTTTAATGTATCTTCCATTACAAATCTCTGGAAAATATGTTAAATAACTTTTATTAGAACCCATAAATTGAATTCTCAGTAAAGATCATTTACTTCCCTATTGATATCTCGCGCACACCACCCTATTCACTCATAACTCACATGCATGTTCATATCTATTGTAATATAGTCTATATGCAATTTATGCACAATCAATTATGTTATAACATATACGATTTTCGAGTTTATTTTCTACATATGTATGAAATGCATGCATCGTAAAAACAGCACGAATCCGAAGCGAAAAATATTTAACAGGATGATAGCAGTTACACATTTTCTTATATTCTTTCTTCTCAGTGGTAATTTATACTAACATAGAAAATATAAAAGCACTTATTGAAAGTCATCAATATAAAGTCTCAGGATTGAGTCGTTCATTCATTAATCTTTCACCAGATTAGACGTAAAGTCATATTCTTTCACAAGTCTTGTTGTTGACCTAAAGTGACAGGGATAATCACGTACCGACGGGAATGGTGAGTAGGCCGTTCCTCCTACGCACCTACTACCCCCACAGCCTACCCAGCCTAGTAAGTCTCTGGAAACCTACCGGGGAGGCTGGAAAGGGTTAGGCTGAGTTCTGCAGTTGCTCCTCACTCCTACTGCATCCTAACCCCAACCTATGAGTGCACCAAAAAAGCATCTCCGTCCCCTGCCCAAAATCGTGGTTTGCACGAGGACCGGAAAGAACCACGGTCCAATGATCAGAAAGAACCACGGTCCGAAGAACGAAAATCATAATGACATGAACATCCCCTTATCCCTAGGAGACTGGGCTGACTACGCCAGCAAATGATGTCACTTCTTCGCTGCTAAAAGAAAACAAATCATCATAGAATCATCGGTCATCAATGTCATAAATATTCATCATCATCACAGAAGGCCTTCATGCCTTTATCATCATCATAGAGGCTTCCATGCCATGTTCTATTTCTTTATGTAATATTTCCTTATTCCCCTTCCATGGGGTCATTGTTGGCATGAAATCATTTCTTAATCTTTATTCCTCATTTAATATCATCATAGCTATGAAGATTTTATACTATATACACATATGTGTACATTATACAATATACCTTAAACAATAATCTTTTTCGTCTTTTATAGCTCACAAGAGCTTAAACGGACTCGGTCCATATTTGTGTTCATTATTTCCCTTAACAGGGATTTTCCATACGATGTGTCATAGTTGACTACATAACATCTACGGTTCACCTTACCTTGCCATTCTCATATTGAACATGCATATTTTTAACAGTAAATCATCATAAAATTACAAACTAAATCATGTAAGAAACCATGCCATGACATATATAAACATACCGTCTTATGTTGTTATAATTCTTTTATGGCCATCTTTCATTAAGCGTTTAATTTGACAGAATTTCCCCATAGAAACATGTAATTTTCCTTTTACTCTAGCTTCTAGAAAACCCAAAATAAAGAGACACAATAGGTAGCATCACCCTCCCTTTTGTTAAGAAGACAGCCGTCGATGCCTCGTTGAATCGTCACCGAGCCGCCACTAGTTGTTCCCCCTTCTCCCTTCTTCTTCTTCTTCCTCTCTCTCTCTCTCTCTCTCTCTCTCTCTCCCTCTCTCCCCGCTCCTCTCTTCTTCTCCTTAGCTATCCTAGCCAACCCCCCTATCCCCCCTTTTATAGAAGGTAGGGTGGTGGAGAGGGAAGGGCAATTATGGTAGGAAGAGGCTCCACTTGTCAAGAAAAGAATGGAAGGAAAAGGTGTGGTGGAGGAGAGGGACAAGTGGCAACAAGAAAAGGGCGGAGAAGGTTGTGAAAAAAGTAGAAGGGGTGAGGTGGCGTGATGAGGTTGCAAGAGGTAACTTAAGGGCTAAGTAATTGCTATCTGACCCATTATTTTTAAATAATTATATATATACCCTTATTTCTTCACTAAGTAATCAATAATGGTCATTTTTTGGCTGTTTAAGAGCACTTCTAGGAACTCTAAAAATTTTAGTTACGACCGTATAAAAATAATCTATGACATCATAAACCCTAAACTTTTAATAATTGTGTTTATCCCTTTTAGGGATTTATAAATATGCCCTTAAATTTTTGTGAGGTCTAACAACAATGACCCTCTCTCGACGGAGTAGAGTTCATCCCATGCTGGGAAGATTTGAAAGGACACTAGAGCCTAAGTTCGTTTCGACCTAGAACACATCTACCGCCATCAGAAGACACTAGGGCTTGCCGGATGCAAAGTTTATCAGATGTCAAGTCCATAGATGTTCTATTTGGTTTACTATCCAGATGTACTACCTCTATTTATTTTAATAAAATTGATAGTACATACCACAATTTCCTTTAAAAAAAAGTCCGCATATGTTTTATTTGGCCCATTTGAAACCCATTTAGTCACTTTTCTATTTTAAAAACAAAATCGTGTGAATTTTTATAATATTTGTCTAGTTAGGGATATTCTAGTCTATGGTTGGCTTCAGAAGTGGAGTTGGAGTTGGAAAAATCTCCTTTCATCTACATATAGGGATGTAATACTCTTTTAATTATTGATGACTATTGCTACAAAGTTTTTAGAATTATTATGAGATCTCTTCGAGAAGGAGAACTCAAGAAGGGAAGCGTGGGATGCCCTCTCCTCCGATGCAATGCCAAAGGAGCACTGCTATCACTACCAGCCAACCACCGCCACTTGCGAATCTCTCTCTCTCTCTCTCTCTCTCTCTCTCTCTCTCTCTGTGTGCTACGTACGCCCGTCTATTATAGTGTTTGCGCCATACAGACATGCAGAACAAGTGGTTCACTCTCCTACCGCAAATGCACGAGTGCGGTGTACCCAGGCGCACGGAATTTTGGCACGGATCGACCCACCGATCCCGATCCGAATCGGGATCGGATCGGGTAGAATTGGCTGAAATTGGCCAGAAGTGGCCAGGAACAACCGGATCAGGACCTGCCGATCCCGATCCGGATCAGCCGATTATGCATTTCATGCCCAGGCGTGGCCCATATGGGCCAAGCCCGTCCGCTATAAAGCCCCCTCCCCCTCTTTCCAGATCAGCATCCTCCTACTACAGTTTTCATGTAACCCGGCATATCTGATAGGCAGTGCAGTAGTAGAGGTGGTGCACCGCCATCACCACGAGCACCTTCAGGCTCGTTTCGCAATCCAACGATGGTGCCAACACCCCTTAAAGAGCCTGACCTTGTCCAGCACCCTGTCATCCAGCAAAACCTTGTTTTGCATATCACCCTACACGCATCCCGAGTACATCCATATGTGAACATGGAGGCCCACATCAGCCACCTCAATTTGTGTGCAGCTTCTAAGTGACCCTATCTTTGTGGCACACTTCCGCAACAAGCATCCAAAAGTGTGCGAGATCGCGGCCCATCAACTACTTAGTGATTTTGTGCTATTATTTTATTAGTAACATGTCATCTCCCTATGCCCTTGTTAATTGTACTTTCAAGCTAGGACACAAGCACCAAGCATTCTTCTCTCATGCACCAACTTGGAGGTGTGTGCTTCTCTCTTCCGCTACAGCTTGCTTAGTTTAGCATTTACTTTTCATCTTTCGCCGACTTGTGAGGTAGGACATCTAGCACGTGTTCATACTCACTACTAGCTTGAGAGTGCGTTAACCAAATCCTGAGAGTTCAATAGGACTTTGAGGTGGACCTAGGCTTCGTTTGGTATTGCTCATGTGGTGTGTACCATACCACTCAAAGAAGGTTTCCCAAATAAATCAGCATCCTCTCCCCTTCCTTGGCTTTTGTGCGAAATAGATTATAGGAAAAGGAGAGAGATAGAGAGGAAGGAGCAAGTACATTTCACTTTTCCAAAAGTAGGACTTGGTTAGCTTTTGGGTGGCTTTTTGGAGATCATGGATTATTCAATAATCTCCCCAAGGTATAATCCCTTCCAAACGCGGCCTTAATTCCCTAAACATATAATAGTTACTCAACTACCAAATGGGCTTACGCTTCCTCATCACGAGAGGGACAATTTACGAGCTAGAGGAAGGTAGTGGGCTTCAGGTGAACTATCACAAAAGTCGAGTAATTGGTGTCAACATGTGAGACAGAACCTTGAGTAGGATGGTTTTTTCATCATGGGTTGTTAGATTGGATCCTTCCTTGACACTTATTTTGACCTCCCCTTTGTGCCAAGTAATATTAGATGTAGTGATTGTAGGCATAGTCCACAAATTTCAGTCAAGGCACGTTGGAAGGGAAAGCTATTGTCCTACAGAGGGAGGCTTGCATTATGTGAGTCAGTTGTGAATAGCCTATCTACCTACTTTCTTTCCATTTTTCAGGTCCTGAAGACAGCGACCAGACAACATCAGGCCATCAGAAGCAGATTTTTCTAGAGGGGTAGTGGAGACATCTCAAGAGGGGGTGGATATGATGTCAGTTGGAGTAGGAGTCTGCAAAAGCAAGCAAAAATGGGGTTGTAGGGGTTAAGGATATTTTGACTTTCAACCTTGCTTTCCTATCCAAATGACTGTAAAAAATAGGCTATTTAGAATCAGGGCCTTGGTTGGAAATGATTAAAGAAAAGTACTACATCAGGGACAAGAATCAGGATATATCCTAACAAGCGATGTACTGTCTGATGTCTGGAGTGGGCCAGATTTGTGAAGGCTGCTCCCATGGGAGAGGGGAATGGACCCAAAGCTTCATAAGGAACTTGCGAGATGAGGAGATCCAAGACCTTACCAACCTTCTTTTACCTTTGCAGAACTATTGGATAGCGGATTCTTTGCAGGATATGCAGATTTGGGGTGGAATGCCTCCGGAATTTTCTTTGTTAAACCTGCCTACTAGTGGATTCATGATGGGGGGCACTAGGACTCCTTTCTAGCCCCAAGTTTGGACCTCCAGATCACCTTTAAAGGTTAAGGTTCTGGCGTGGAGGATTTTTCTACTGGCAGACTTCCTACTTCTGATAGGTTGACCTGATTTGGATATGATGTGTCTAAGACCTACCACTACTTATGTGGGAAGATGGAAGAGTCACCAGTCACCTGTTTGAGATGCACTTTCACTCATGAACTCTGATAGACTTTATGTACTTTGCTTAGGCTATGTCAAAGATGGTGGACAGTTGACTCTCTCCTTCTGCTTTGGTTTGTGGATGATGCCCTTCACAATGATCACATGCTTTGGTGGTTGGTCCTCAGTGTCATGCTTTGGGCCACTAGTGGAGGAGGAACAACAAGATTTTCAAGAAGGAAGCCCATATATGCCAGATGCTGTGGCTCATCTGATTTCTACCAAAGCAAGGAAGGGGGTGAGGGTATGCTGTAACGGAGTGGGGGCTATTTCGGCCCATTTTGTTGTTTTGTGGGGAATTCTAATGAGTCACCATCTTGGTGCTTTTGTATAGAGGGTAGAGAGCTTTACTTCCTATACTCGTGTACAACCCTTCTGCATTTAATACATACTACCACAATGTAAAAAGGAATATTTGTTTCTTCTTGTCAGCAGTTAGGCGAATGACTTTTTGTAGTTGGAACCACAATGGTGCAGTGGTCAGTGGTCACGGATGACACGTGAACATGTGGGTGAAGTGAGGACAAGTCAAAGATATTTTCAAGTTTCAACATCTGATAACATACGAACAACCCCACCCAACCTCGTGTGCATACTGGTTTTGGATTCTTTTTTTTTTTTTTGAAAGAAATCAGGTGTACTACTAATTTTATTAAGATAAATAGAGGAAGTACATCCAAAGAGAGTCTAGAGGAGAGGTTCCTCTGACCAAAAACAGAAAAGAAAAAGAAATATGTTTGTTACATATGGCATATAGCCCTATTACAACAATCACAAGAAATGCCCTAAAATGTATCCGCTCCCCTTTAATAACTGCCATCATGCTTCTCACTTTAAATACTAGGCATTCAACCTGAATGCGACAACCTTCTTCCAAGTTTTTCTAGGGGAAAAAACGACTGCTTCCTTGAGATATTCTGAATGCTCTCCACCTATATAACACAGTAATCAGACACATAACCAGGCTTCGCATTCTAACATCATATAATTTCATTCTTCATACAGTAATTTCCTTCCCAGAGATCTATTTGAACTATAAGCACCTGACAAAAGCCATTCCCTTCCATTAGGCAAATATTTTGAAACTACACTCAACAGTGTGTTCTCCCACCTCTGCAAGAGTGCCCTTCCAATTGTTAAACTCCCAAGCTACAAGGATTCCACCAGAATGGCCGTCTTCTCTGCGGAACACAAATACTGGTAAAAAGAAGCCAGCAACCAGCTGAAGTTGTCTCAAATCAAAAGCTTCTATCTTAGTTTCCTTTATGCAAACTGTATCTCCAATCCATCGCCTGACTGAATCCCTAACTACTGTTATCTTAAGTTTACTGTTCAAGCCCCTGACCTTCCAACTCATAAACTTCATACATGACCACGGACACCCCTTCTCTGCATTTGTGAAATATTTGCTGAAAAATCACCGACACCTTCCACAGACTTAAGGAGACTGCTCAATTCCCTTGACCCTTTAGGCTTCGAAATTACGTCGCTCTTAGTGGCTGCACTGTTTTGCCCACAACTTCCTAAATTCCCCTGTTTTTCCCTTTAAATCTATTCCCAAAACCTCCGTCTTGGCCATTAGATCTTGATCTGTCATATTTCCTAACACAATAATTGGCATGGATCCCTTCCATTCTTCTTTAGGAAATAAACCTTCCTTCCTATTATATTCCTCCTCATTATGTGCCTCAGAAGTTTTGGCAAGTTATGAAGAGGAAAGAGGAGGAGGGATTTCGGAGGGATCCTACAAGCACAAAGAATGCGTACCATGAAGCATAGAAACCCCCCTTCCGACGCATCCATAGATACAGCATCTTCCCCTCTAACTGCGCTTCTGTCGCAGCTTTCAATCTTCTTAAGCAAATCAAAGGAGACAGCTTTCCCGCACCCCCGGTGAATCAGTTGCATGTTACCTTTCGCTTCCGTGGCAGATGGAGGCCCTTCCAATTGCAGAAGAGGAAGCTTTAACGGGGAAACCTTCAACTCCGTCTTCTTTGCCTCAGACTCCCGACGCCGCCGGAAAACCCTAACAGGCCTTCCCCGCTCGTGCCGTAAACCCCGCCGCACACAATTGACAACCTGGCTTGCCAGTAATTGGACCGCTCCTTTCCACGCCTGATCGCTCGTATTCATAATCGGGCCCTTGGCTAAGTGAGCCGGTTCAGTTTCATTATCCATCCGGCTCGGGTTAGTAATTATAACTGAAGCTTCAGGTAACTTATCCCCCGAACCGGCCCGGTTCAAAGATCGAACCGTCGTCTTCAACCTCTCGCCAGCCCCATCCTCTACAACCATCGTCTTCAACCGCTCGCCATCCTCATTCCTGCTGCGTGTTTCCCCAACGCATTTCATTTCTTTATGTCCTTTAAACTCATTATATGCTTGTATAACCTCAGTATAAGTCCAATCCACTTCCCTGGAATTACTAACAGGATGAAAATCTTCGACAATCTTAATGAAAAAAGTATGCTCTTTCCACCGTAGCTTCATTCTTTGCGGAAGGGACAAATTCTGATCCACAGCGATCAAGACTTTTGCATATTGCAAATTATCCCATTGGACTGTTTCCCTGTGCACCCTCTTCAACGAGCCGATCTTGTTAGCAATAGCCTTAAAGACTTCCACATCCCAGAGTGTTAGTATTAGATGGTCTCAAAGCCAATTCGATACTATGTACTTATTCAGATTATTAATAAATAGCAATAATTCATTGTGTGTAATTAATTTGATCTCTGTTTATCGTATCACAATGAAGTCCATGAACATGTGCAACAGTCTTCGGATTATGATGAGATCATAATTACGGGACCGAAGACTTATAAACACATATTCTTAATTGTTCCTAGTCATAGGATGTTTGAGATAGGACATTGAACATCCGGATAGACTAGTATAGGTTACTTCAGCTCATATGATGAGGGTGACTGATCCCATAAGTCACTTGTGTGGAGACACTATGTTGGACCTGTAGGTGCTCATTGGTGAATGAGTTCACTGAACTGATCCGACTATGAATCGCTGGATGGTAATCACCTCACTGTTAACCAGCTCGATTCACTTGTCACGGTTGCGTGGATGATCCTTGGACCTGAGACTCCAAAGATACCTTGTTGGTAGGTTTCTGAACTTTGACTTGACTAATGAATCCCTAACCATAGGGTATCAATAAGTCAAGCGATCGGGTTTAGAGAAATACCCTCGAAGGTAATTGTGTGTTCAATACGGGATCATCCGCTCTAGATAGTTTGAGAGAGAATGTTCCGGGAATGATACGCTTAAAGTCCCTGGCCAGGGCGGACTCTGTAATCGATAAGGAGTTATCGAATTCAGATTAGCGGCATCTGATTCAAGTGAATCGACCAAATAGGGTTTAACAGTAAACCATGTCCTAGGTCGATTCGGGAACATTATACGGATGAAGGATTATATCCGCGTGCTAACCGATGACAGAAAGGTTCCAATAGAAGGTTGCGATAACCCCAGTGCCATCCAGGATCACGCGATGTTGCTTGGCATCCATCGGCAGTCCGTCCGAATTTATTGTGGGACATTAAATTCGGCTGATTAATTGAATATAAGGATATTAATTAATTCAGTGGGTCAGTAAAGGGTAACTGGACTTAATGGGCCATTAATTGGACTGGTATTTTAGCCTAGAGGGTCACACGCAAATGGTTCTCAAGTCGATGGATAATTCAACAGGATTTCGGATAAGTCTGGGTTTTTATGAAAAATCGCAAACAAACTTATTATAAAAGAACGGATTCTACGTCAGGGGCCAGCAACTCTGACCTAGCCGTCGTTCTGACTCTCTCTCTCTCTCTCTCTCTCTCTTCTGGGCGTGCGGTTCCCAACTACTCCGCCTTCCGTCCGACGGAAGATTCAGAATCCGCATGTCGCGGCGGATTACGCGCAGCTAGTCGGGATCTACGAACGCCGCAGCGAGCGAGGAAGTGAGGACGATCCATAGCGAGGAGAACCGCGTGGATACCGCTAGAGGTCGGGCATCTGCGTGACTTGCGGCATCGCTCCGACGGAACTGGAAAACGAACGCGGATTCAAATCCGCGCAAGATAAATCCGATTTACTACAGTTTTATTTCTACGATCGAAACGGGACAGATCCGATCCCGAATATTTTATTCCGCTGCGTTTTTCGGTCGGATCCCGACACAGCGATCCCAACAGTGGTATCAGAGCCAGGTTCCACTGTGTTTTCGCCGTTTCAGTCTCTAAAATTATGGTTTTAGAATTTAAATCTATGCTGGTAATTTTGTTCTTGAAAGATTTACATTCATTAGATGATTACTGCGATGAGATCGCGATTTAAATCTGAAGAAAATTTTATTTTTGGAGTTATTTCGTTGTGTTCTTCGTTGGAAGAAGAACACCTTGTTCTTGGTGTTTTTGAAGGGATCTAAAGAATGTTTCCCCAAGATCCAAGATCTTACAATCCTTGGCAATAGATTGTTGTCGATGTTTTGGAGATTTTTGGATCGCCGGCCATGATTTTTCTTCTTTGTTTTGGGTTTATGAAACTTGAAATTTGGGGGAATAAAAGGGGCTAAAAATCGAATTTTAATCCCCCTTAGGCCACCGCCGGTGGCCGGACATCACCGGCGAGCTCGCCGCTGTCAGCAGTCGACATCTGGTGGCCGGCCATCGCCGGACCGGCGCCGGAGAAGACCCCAACAGGGGCACGGCGCCGTCGGGTTCCCTGCTGTGCAGTGAACCCTCGGGCTGCCCGGCCGGGCAGCTAGGGTTTCCCTAGCCGCCGACCGGGCCGGCCCGGCTGGGCCCTGGCCCGGGCCAGGGGTCCGAGCCAGGGCCAGCCAGGGGCCGGACCAGGCCTGCGGGCCTAGGTCCGGCCCCCTGGCTAAGCCCTGGCTCGGCCCTGGCTCGAGCCAGGGGCTCAACAGGGCTGAGCCCTTTAAGGGCCCTAGTTCATTTTTTTTTAATTAAATTAATCAACAAATTGATTTAATAATTAACTGTAAAATATGATTTTACTATTTGTTATTAAATTCAATTTTCTGATTGGGTCCTAATTAAGGTTTATTTTGTTAATTAATTAACAAAAGTTGTTAATTTAATTAATTCTAAATGTTAGATTAAACCTTATGCAATCTAATTGTTAGATTAACCCCAAATTATTTGAATTTTTCAAATTGAGCATGGAATATTTCTAAAGCCATTAATTTTAGATTTTCTGCATATTTGATGTGTTATTAATTGCTTGTTTAAATTCAATTTAAATTAAGCATGCATAAATTGATTTTCGAAAATTCTAAATTCTCCAAAATTTTGTTTGGTCCCTGGTTTTATGAAACCTGAAATTACTATTATTTTCGAAAATTTTAATTTAGCCATTTGATGTGCAATTCATGTGTGGTTTGTTTAACTAAAACACATGGTGGTCATGGACGAGCATTATTTGTGGATATGGAATGTGATTGTGTGGTTTATTGTTTATTAATAAATAGAGGTTTGCGAACCTCTCCCTCTCATATTTCATTGTACTTCTACCTTCCTCCTTGATGTAATTGCCATAAGGCTTCCTCTTTTAAATTATCATGTAATTGAGAATTATGATGTAATTTGATCGAGCAAGCTGCGCGCGGAGCGAGGATGATCCATAACTGCCGACCAGATGAAAATGAAGGAGTTCAATGAATCCTTGGGTTTGCAGACTCATGATATAAATTGTTATATTGTGCATGTGTGTGCGTTTGACTGTCTGACTCAAGTCAAAGCACAGTGCCGTCCATGACCACACTAATGACATGTATGTGATGCGTGAGCTTAATATTTGCTAGGTTATTAGTATTTATAATATATTCGATATATTTAATACTATCACCTAGAATGAGACCAAACTAAATAAGTAAAACCTTCGTTACAAACTCTAAGCCGTAGCGCGAGTCATTGAGAATGCACCGCGTGACTCTCCAATATGATCAATAGAACTTAATTCAGTCATGGCAGATACTATGTGTTTACCCGAGGTCTGCCATTGTCTGTTGAGAGGACTGTTGATCATGGCATTAGATGCCTTTGGATAAGAGTAGAAGAACGATATAATTATCCACGTGTTTACCCGGGAACTATATTTCTACTTTACTCTGTCACGTATTGATAGTAAAACTTAGACCGGGGATAATGGTCTATTGTGTTTACCCGGGACCATTAAACTTGGGAGCCGAAATATGATCGGATATTGCAAGGAATTGCAATTATCATGAGATGATTGCTCTGAGATAACGGTATGATACTACGTGTTTACCCGAGGTCATACTGTGATGCTTGGAGATTCTGATCCCCACTAGGAGACAGTCGGCATCTCCCGTTCTGTATATCTGAAGGTTATACAGTCCGTCGAAAATTAGTTGGAGTAAAACTAGATAATAAAAGACCATATCTTGTTTTAGTTAATCTGAATATCTGCTAATTATCAATTGATTATCTCTTGTAAGCGAGAATGTCGCACTATAACCCGTTGCGAGGCATACTTGATGCCAACCGTTTGACAGGCACCAATTACTCAGACTGGCTCAGAAACCTGAAGATAGTCATCCTACGTCTTGGATAATGAACCTCCTGCTGAACCAGCATTAGATGCTTCAGAGGAGGAAATGATAGCGTATGAAAAATGGAAGGAAGATTCCACCATGGCCCAATGCTACATGTTAGCCTCTATGAGCAATGAGTTGCAGAGGCAACATGAAGAGATGGATGTTAGATCTATCATGCTCCATTTGAAGGAGCTATTTGGTGAGCAGAGCAGAATCGAACGATATGACATATCGAAGAATCTGTTCAAGGCTCAGATGGCATAGGAGTCTTCAGTACAGAATCACATGCTGAAGATGATTGAGTGGGTGGAGAGGTTGGATGCTCTTGGGATTACACTTCCCAAGGAGATGCACACAGACCTCGTGTTGTCTTCACTTCTACCATCATATACTCAGTTCATCGTTAATTTTAACATGAACAAGATCCAGGCCACCTTAGCTGAACTGCTGAACATGTTAAAAACTGCTGAGGGGAACCTTGTGAAGGATAAACCCCAAGTCCTCATGGTTGGTAAGACCAACAGAAAAAGACTTGCAGTCCAAACTTTTCGAAAGAATAAGAACAAGGTTCAGAGAAAGGCAAAGGTTGCCAAGAAAGACAAAGGTAAAAGTGCTGAGAAAGGTAATTGCTTCTACTGTGACCAGAAAGGGCATTGGAAGAGGAATTGCAAAGAATACCTCAAGGACAAGACTCAAGGAACTGTGAAGCAGCAGGACGCTTCAGGTATCTATATGATAGATGTAAACTTGTCAATTAGAAATTGTACATCATGGGTATTAGATACTGGATGTGTATCTCATATCTGCAATTCTGTGCAGGCACTGACAAGAAGGCGTAAGCTGAGGACCGGCGAGGTGGAGCTGAGGCTAGGTAACGACGCAAGAGTTGCGGCGATCACTGTGGGGACAGTGAAGCTCAAGCTACCATCTGGAGACACATTTTTATTAGATGAATGTTATTATGTACCTAACATAATAAGGAACATCATTTCTATTTCATATTTAGACAGAATTAGATACAATTTAAATTTTGGGAACAATAGTTGTTCAATTTATTTCGGAAATAAATTAATAGCTTCTGCTATTTTATCCAATGATTTGTATCTATTAAATGTGTCTCATGATAATTTACACATCGGTTCTTCACTTAAAAGAAGTATGAAATGAACAAAGCCTACTTGAGGCATTGTAGGCTTTGACACATTGGTGAAAACAGACTCCAAAGGATGCATAAAGATGGATATTTGGATCCATTTGATTATGAATCATATGCAACCTGTGAGTCATGTTTAATGGGTAAAATGGCTAAGTCTCCATTTAGTGGAACTGGAGAACGAGCCAAAGACATATTAGAACTCATACATTCAGATGTATGTGGTCCTATATCAACCCAAGCCATTGGTGGTTTCTCATACTTCATTACATTCACTGATGATTACTCAAGGTTTGGATATATATACTTATTGAAGTATAAATCTGAAGCAGGAAAGAGTATAAAAACCAAACAGGAAAGAGTATAAAAACCATCCGATCCGATCGGGGTGATGAATACTTGAGTACATAGTTCATTAAATACTTAAAGGATAATGGTATCCTTTCTCAGCTTATATCTCCTTATACACCTCAGATGAATGGTGTATCAGAAAGAAGAAATCGCATATCAATGGAAATGGTGCGATCCATGATGAGCATGTCCAAATTACCAGTGTCCTTATAGGGATATGCACTTAGCTCGGCTATGTACATCCTGAACAAAGTACCCAGCAAATCTGTTAAAACCACTCCATATGAGATATGAAATGGAAGGAAACCATACCTTAAACATGTTAAAGTCTGGGGATGTCCTGCTCATGTTAAAAGACATGACGCAGATAAGCTGGAATCCAGAACTGACAAATGCAGATTTGTGGGATATCCAAAGGAAACTTATGGATATTACTTTTATCATCCTAGCGAACAAAAGGTTTTTGTGGCCAAGAGAGCTGTCTTTCTGGAAGAAGATTATATTCTCCAGAAGGACAGTGGGAGCAAAGTGATTCTAGAAGAAATTCCATACCTACAAACTGGCAATGGTTCATTAGATGAACCGTCAGTTTCTGAATATGTTCAAAATGATACACAGGAACCTCGTAGGTCTGAAAGAGTACCTAAACTACCAGAAAGATATGTAAGACATATTAATTTGAATGGTTCAAGGATACTCTACAATGAGGATAATGATCCTAAGACTTACCAGGAGGCCATTGAAAGTCCAGAAACCGGGAAATGGCGGGAAGCCATTAATTCTGAAATACAGTCTATGTACATCAACCAAGTTTGGAACTTGGTAGATTTACCCGATGGTATAGTACCTATCGGTTGCAAATAGATCTTTAAAAGAAAGATCGGTGCAGATGGACGTATTAAGACTTATAAAGCAAGATTAGTGGCGAAAGGCTATCGTCAAAGACAAGGTGTTGACTATGACGAAACATTTTCACCCGTTGCTATGATTAAGTCTATCAGAATTCTTCTCGCCATTGCTGCCTAGCATGATTATGAAATCTGACAGATGGATGTGAAGACTGCCTTCCTCAATGAAAACCTTGATAAGGAGGTGTATATGATACAACCAGAAGGATTCACATCCAAAGAATCTCCAGACATGGTATGCAAGTTGCAGAGGTCTATTTATGGACTGAAGCAAGCTTCTCGAAGCTGGAACATAAGATTTGATGAGGCGATCAAATCTTATGGCTTCATTAAGAATGAAGATGAGCATGTGTATACAAGAAAAACAGTAGGAGCGCAATCACATTTCTGGTTCTTTACGTTGACGACATCCTACTCATTGGGAATGATGTAGGAATGATGTCATCAGTAAAGATATGGGTCCAAACTATTAACCAGAAAAACACCATCCTATAATCTCCATATCTTCGAAGCCTTAATGACAGAGAGGAAACTATTAAGATAACCTTCCAGAATCTTTGTAGAGAGGCTACCCTTTTTTTCTATGGCCACCAAGGATGAGGATAAGAACTCCTTATTCCGAATAAATAAAGGACACCACAGCGTTTCAATGACTTTCGAATCCAAAACTACATGCATACCTTCATTGTCAAACCAGGACGGCACAGGTGGCTTCTCCTCCTCCTCCTCTACAAGTGAAGCTGGGCATTGAAAGCTTCTATGTCCAAGTCCCCTGCAGTCTCTGCAAACCAACGTGTTCCGGCATTGAAAAGCCCTATGACCACTTTCCAGGCATCGAAGGCATCGAATGCTATCTTCCGATGCTTTGTATCTTGCTCCTCTGACATGGGAAAACTCCCCAGCAGCCTGGTGCGGTCCACGAATATCCTCCCGATGCCTCCCCTCACCATATGACCTGCCCCTGCTATCCTCTGAGATCCGCCATCCGCTTCCCCCTTCCGCCATATTCGCTCACTGGTTTTGGATTCTAGATCTTTATCAATTTTCATTTAGCCAAGCAGCTCATTTTGGTATTAGTTTCGATGGCTGAGTTCCTTCCAACTTTTTTAGTATATTTTTTGTTTAGATTGATCAGAGAACCTAGACAAGTTCAAGATATTTTTTTGATCTGACAAAGATTGCAGATTGCTTACCCTCTCAACTCAGATCCAGCTTACTACTTGATCAGCTGATTCTCAAGATAGATGCTCAGAGGAAGGAAATGTTGATGCACATCATTCATGAGGGAAGAGCCTTAGAGTTCTTCTCTGTGCACAAAATGAGAGATTCAGAACTCGAGTCAAGATTACCTGAAACCTGCATGCACGACTCATCACAGTGAGCCCTTCAACATTGCCAGAAAGAAGAACAAACAGAAGTTGGAACAACAATGCAGAATGTTAATAATGGTTCTAGTGGCCTTAATGCCAGGCAGCTGCCTCTAGCAGCACTCTGACAAACTGGAATATAGGACAAAGATGTAACTTTTCGATGATACAATGTTCTCATCAGACTATAACCAACCCACAGGGAGAGGTTTTACTGATGACCTAAGAAAGAGCTGCTTGGAAGACACAAAAGTGTTGGGTTTGATAAAAAGAAAAAGGCAGATCAGTGCCAGAGATTTTGGAAGCAACTATCTTCAGCAGGACTATAGAACATAGCAAGTGATAGAAGGAAACATAAGAAGTATATGTCAGATTCCAGGGAGTTTGAGAGTTTGACTAAAACTGGCAAAGAGGGAATCTCAGGTAAGATGGGAAAAGGCAGTAACTTCCAAGGAAACAAAAGGTGGGATTGTTAATCCAGGTTGTTGGTTGCAAAATATAGAATGAAACTGAAGATGTGGTTTTGTCTGTTTTGTATGCCTGTAATTAGCAAACTGGAGGGATCAGCAGTACTGGGAGTCATGATGCAGTGATATTGAGCTTCAGATATGCATTCAGATTATAAAGCAGTTGATTATAATCTTTGTTTCACCTTCTTTGTCTGATCATCTGATTATGTGGAGAAACAACGATTGTTTTAGACAATTGGAGCTTGTATGGATGATCCTGCAACGTATTTTGCATTGTTGGTCTGCTGTTGATTATGTTTGCATAACTGAATTGGTACTGCTCAAACATTTGGAAGCATCGATTGGTCTCAGCTTGTTCCTAAGGTCTCTCACCTTGCATCTACCTGGATGTATCACATTCACCCCTAATGATTTTCAATAAAATTGGTGATGTGCCCCCTCTCTCCTCAAAACAGCAAAATGATGGCGGGATGGTGCTTTAAAGTGCCATTTTTGCCAATCTCCTGCTTATCAGCTTTGACATTCCAAGATCATAAGTTGTATATAAGTCAAAAGTAATTTTTATGACAAGAAGTGGGAGGAAGCAGGACCATGCATGCCATTAGATGGAAGGCTATATGCTAGGATGCAAAAAGTATAACTTTGGAAACTGTTGAATACAAATGCTGATTGATGAATAGGCATTTATAAAGCTTGTCAACAAGGAGAGGACGACTATGGGAGACAGTTCCTAAGCAAAAGTACCACCAAAGAAGCCATATTTGATACTCTTTGTCCACATTGGCTTTATCTCATATGTGATTAAGGAAACTAAAGGCATAGGGATATAAATGGAACTCAATCATCTGATAACCAACTCCACTTGAAAAGTAATTTTTCCCTTCTAAGCCACCAAACTCATAAACAGAGATAATTGCAATGCAACCCAGGAATACAATTATTCAAGAATTATTTATAAAATGTAGTTTAAATATGTAATATTCATTGAGCGTAATCATATATAAATATCTTACAAGATGTCTCTTTATAATTGTAATTTTCACAATAAAGCATGAGCTTAGAAACATGATTACATCACCTGAGCTGTCAATTCTGTCAAATAAAAGTTGAAACTCTAAAGGGAACTCATGAAGAGGAGATAGGTTACAAAAGATACCCATCTTTTGATTAGTACAAGTTAAAAATTTATAAACTAAGATTATTGTAAAACTATTCTTGAAGACCTTTTAAAAATCAAAAAAATAAAATTTATTGAAACATTCAGTAGCACAAGTTTAAGGAACCCCTTTATTTGAAACTTAATAAACATATATGGGTAAGTAGAAAATGTCTTTGAATAACCTCTTCAATTAAAAAATAATAATTATGAGCTTTAATGAAAAGCACAAACAAGTATACAAAGTTATTAACATTTCCTAAGTGCTCCCAAAGATAATGAACACCAAGAATCTATTGATCCTTCACATTGCACCACTCTCACTCCTGCTTCTGTTCTCACTCTGTGCTTCTATGTATCTAAGCTGACAATAAGAATCTAATAAGATCCAAGAAGTTATTGGAATGAAATCGGAACTAGAGTCTGCTAAACCAAGGGCATGAGGAGAAATAGACTTAGAGGTGGAATAAATGTGAAGCCTTCTCAGGTAAAGCAGCTTACTGTATCATTGCCAACAATTGTATTTGATACTACTCCATTGAAAATGAAATTCACTACATGGAGAATTGACAAGATTCATTTGCCAGTATGCAACAGATTAGCCTCATATACATAGGATGTGTCACCTGTATGTGAACTTTTCGAGGAGAGAGGTGGCCACAGTGCAACATCCATCTAAGATATCTCATGGCTTAAAATTGTTGGGCAATTATGGAGACTAGTGATAGTGATTTGCGTGATCAACTGACCCAGGACCTGCCCAGCCCTCAACCCTTCCCATTTTGTACAAAAGTAGCCAAAAAAAATGAAAAAGTTTATCCCTGATTGAGCAGATTCACCTCAAGTTGGATGCATACAAAATAAAAGAGGAATTGGTGAAAAAAGGAAGGATTTTAGACTAAAAAGAGGCAGAGGAGAAGGAAGGAGATGAGAAGGAAAAAGATGAGGCAGCGGGAGGAGAAGAATAAGAGGAAGAAGAAGGGAAGGTGACAAAGAATAAGGGTAAGAAAGAGGATGAAAAAGAGAATGACTAGGTGAAAGACGAATAAGATAAGCCTGTGGAGGAGAAAGCAGAGAATAAACAGACAAGTAGAAAAAGGGAAAAAAAGAAAACAAGAGTAAGGAGAACACAAAAGAAGGGCTTTTCCATTCAGCAGATTCACCTCAAGTTGGACGCGTACAAAATAAGAGAAGAATTGATGAAAAAAAGGAAGAATTTTAGACTAAAAAAGAGGCAGAGGAGAAGGAAGGAGATGAGAAGGCAAAACATGAGGCAGCAGGAGGAGAAGAATAAGAGGAAGAAGAAGGGAAGGAGACAAAGAATAAGGGTAAGAAAGAGGATGAAAAAGAGACTGACTAGGTGAAAGATGAACAATATAAGCATGTGGAGGAGAAAGCATAGAATAAACAGAAAAGTAGAAAAAGGAAAAAAAAGAAAACAAGAGTAAGGAGAACACAAAAGAGGGGATTTTCCATTTCTATTTTTATAAATCTTATTTTCAACATATTTTATCCTTTTTTACCTCTCTATTTTCTTTTTTTATTTTCATTTTTGACTTCTTGGTATGCCTATCTTTTATCAGGTTTTCTTCTATAAGCTGGCTGATTCCACCAATCCAATCTAAACTGTATTGGGATAAGCCCTGGCCCATTTACAGTTCAAATCTAATTTGCATTTAGGATGGGGACATCTTGAAAAGCACTAAGGGTGTCTGTCAGACAACCCGCTGCGGGGTCGAGAAAATGGCATGTCAAGGCATGGGCTGGGGTAATGAGAAATATAACACCCCTGGTTCTGATTTGGTAGGGAATAATGTATGGTTGTGTCAGGTGGAAATTCACTATTTTGGGTACTTATCTTGGAGATAAGTGAATAAAACCTTTTTCCGAGGGTTCTCCCTCTGCAAAGGAGCTTTGATTGATGAACTTGTATGATAGCTTCTGCTCCTTCTCACTTTCTTCTCCTAGCCATTTGTAATCATTTAAAAAATCAATTAGGAGCAACATGAGACATAGATCCCAACGCATGTACTGAAAGACCATTGCTGTGAAGTTGTCAATACTTCCCAATCTGGATACATTGGAGAACATCATTTCAGTGAATTGATGAGCAGTTTAAAGACCTCCCATCAACTCCCACACCCAAGGAAAAGAAAAGAATATTGTTTGCCATAGGCTGGTTTTAAATATATATATATATATATATATATATATATTGCACAAAGATTTTCTCATTTTTGCATTTCCTCTTTGAATTGCACTAGACAGATTTTATATCTAATGACCTTAAATTTCCTTCCCACATGATATGCAATGCATCCTGTTTACCAATTTCCAGTGAAAGGGTTTTGAAAGGGACAGACCAAAAGAAATCAACAAACTAGGAGAAAAAGATATGTCGTTTTCCCAAGCTGTTTTATACCTTTGACTCCCACGAAGATAGATGGAATAAGAAATTTCTTCTTCAGTTCACTGTTCTCTATCAAGATTTCATAAAGAAATTAGGTCAATGGTACTCTAACAATGAAGGCCCGTAACTCCCAATATAACTCATATGCTAACTCCTTGACTTCAGCATTAAAAAATGAAATAAATTGTTAACTTTGTAACGTGGCTTTCAGCTTGATTTCATTTTACCTGTGTGACTTAGGATCCGTTTGCTTTCATGTAAAATAAGCCACATGAAAAGTTTTTCCCAGAAAGTATATCACAATCACTTATTTGGTAATCCGTAAATTTCTAGTCAACAGAAAACTTAATTCGTTGACTTTTTATTTTACCAATTTTAGCATCCACAAGATAAGATGGATTGCCCTTTTCCAAAGGAGTTGAAATTTACGTATAACCAAACAGATGCTTAGTTTACGTTGGTTGAAATCCCCTTTACGTCTATTGGATGCATATATACAAAGAGTAGGCAAGAGTTGACCAACACAAAAGCACGCTACATGAACAAGAAAAGCAAATTGTCAGGACTGGGAAAAACCTTGGATTTCTTCAATCTGGACCTGTTCTCCCCACACCAAGCAAGAGCAGGCGCTACTTCTCTGTTACGAAGTGCATCGATCACCCTTTTAGCATCAAGAAAGACGTCAATATCCACAAGATCCTGCATCGCACACCGGAAACACTAAAATAGGAACTGCAGTGCTATCAACACCAAACCAATATGAGAAAGAAGATGACACTACCAAAGAAAATCACTAAAACAAAACATGAACTGACATCATAAATCTCAAAAATCACCTCACTTAGACAAATAAAAGAAGTATAAACTAAACAACACCGAAAGAACGAGTGGTACAAACTCAGGTGAATGCCACTACAGTTCCACACTTTACAATCCTCGAATTATTAGAATTAACTGACAAAGGAAACCTATTTGCCATCAATTGCACAATGCCCCATCCAAAGCTGGAATCAGCAATGGCGAAAACACCGAAATCCAAACCTGTATGCCGTTGATATCAGCGAGCTTTTCGGCGGTGTCGTAATACGACATCCGCAGCATGTAGTCCACCAGAACCCGCTTCAGTCGGTTGTTGCTCCACTCCGCCTGGTTCTCCAGGGTCACCGCGCCCAGGTGCTCCAGCCGCGCCCGGCACCGCTGCACCTGCAGGTTCTCCGCCCGCCCGCCCTCCTCCAGCTGCCCACAAGAAAGGGGAAAACAGAAGCCGTCACGACCCCCTTCGGACGCAGAGCAAAGGGCGAGATCACGGGAGAGGAGCCTCCACCAACCTTGCGCTTGAGGCCCTGGAGGCGGGAGACCAGGGAGGTAAGCTGGTGGACGGCCTCCTCCCGGGACCGGAGGTTGCCGTCGCCGGCGCCGGCGACGGAGGAGGAAGAAGAGGAGGAGAGGTCGGCGACGGTCGAGATGACGGCGGAGAGCTCCTTCTCGGCGGCGCGGTGGTTGGCGCGCATGGTCTTCTTGAGGTGCTCGAGGGGGACGCGCAGGAACTGGTGCTCCAGCTTCAGGGACTCGGCGAACTGGGCGAGGCGGGCGTGCTGCGGGGCCGGGGGGACGGCGGGGGCGGGCGCGGGCGCGGGGGCGCTGCCGGCGGAGTCGCCGTTGGGCATCGCCGCGTCCATCGCCAGCTCCATACGCCCCTTTTGCTTTGCGTGCGAATCAGAGTCAGCGTCAGATGATTGCTCTCCGTCTCACAAGGTTTTGGTCGTGGTAGACGTGCTGCCCACGACGGCCACTACTAATTCTATCGCCGGATGTATCATGGCCGTCTATCGATTACAGTGTCGTTATTGTTTGAATCTCAACCGTCCGTGTTTGGACGGTTCTTAATGACCAAAACAGTTCACAATCTTCACTATTAAACTGTAGAGAAAGTAGTAGCTGCACCTTTCTGTTGGGGTTGTACAGTGCATTCGCCTGTAGATCCCATCCACTCGTAGATCGGACGGTGTATAATCTAATAAACAAAAACAATGATTAATGGGGTGTTTGGTTGCACTATATTTTTTTATAAAACAAAATGTATGATTTTTTTAAATTTTAAGATGCTCAATTATTATGCTAACACGATGATTTTAAAAACTATCATAACCCGTTTGGTAGTACTTTTAACAATGGTGAAAGTTACAAAGGACTGATCTCTGCACCAATTTCTTATTGGCACTGTAGAGAGACTCGTACCCACAAGACGGTATCATGATAATAGAAGACACAGAAAGGAACCCAATGACTGCATTGTTACCATAAAATTTGATATCACAACATAAAAAGACCTGCCAGATCTATGTGCATCAGAGGTAGGACATAGAAGTAACAAAAAATCATCATGTGTACCTGCAGGTTACACATTCTCATCCATGTTATTTACCTACAATAGTTGAAGATGGTAATTTTAAAAAGTTCTAGAGGAGAACAAACTTCTTTCTCTCGTTTGTATCTTTGACAATTTCACAACTATATGAAGTGCACTTGACTGAAACAAGGGTGACCACTAGGGACGTCGATGCCAATCGTGGTGATGGGCATCCAGTGCCTTCACCCAGTGGGAGCTATCTCGGAAGGTGTTAGAGGTAGTGTTGTAGACGAATCTAGTGCCGTGGAAGTAGAGAAGTACGGAAGCAATGGCCACTGCAGAAGCTTGGACTGGGCTGGGTTGTGAAAGAAGAATAATAAGAGCCAAGTTCCATGGGGCTTTGCACCGCAACAATGTGGCTGTTGCAGATGCCAGCGACAGAGATAGGTTCGACAAGGCTAGCGGTGATGTGTTCACAAGAGTAATGGTGCTCAAAGTTGAGGGTGCCTGGTCTTCTCGCATATGAGCAAGGGATGCAGAAGGTGCAGGCTTCTTGCATGTCAGGTAGGTCACGTGATAGGAAAAAAAAGAGTGGGAGGCCTGTTTTCTTCTTTATAAAGGTTTATGGAGGACCTCTCCATCAAAATATATTTTGATTATGCTTACAAAACTGCCACTTTCAACCAATTTCATTACAAATATATATTTTTGTAAAAAAAATACCATTTATAATGTTACCAAACACCCGTAAAGATTCTTCAATGGTCTCTTAGATGAGATTCCCTAAACTTCAAACTGACCCCCAACATTTGTGAGTAAGGACTGACTGACGTCCAAGGGATAAGGTCCCGGATGATCTCCTCTCATAGTCTTCACATTTGTTGGATGACTTAAATGAAACATGGATGTAGTCAAATTGGCATCCATTATAACATCATCATATAATCCTCGGTATGTCGACAATTTTGCCATGGTTGGTATCTTCCTACATCTGAAATAGTCCTTCCTGTTGGAGGTCCAACAGGACCAATGACCTGATGGGCTCTAAGACTTCGTCCTAGAGCAGGTTACAACTTGTAATACCTGGTCTATTAATAGCTATATACTCTGACTATGTTGTTGATAAGACTACTGATACCCGGAAGATCAGGAAATTAAGCATTTTGAAAGAAATTGACGGATTCCACTCTTAACACATATCAAGTGAGATTCTTTAGGATTCACTTGAATTCTTTCACACATACATACAATAGATAAAATATAAGGTCTACTTGCAATTAGATAAAGTTATGAACCAATCATACATCTTTAAATTTTTTGATCTATTTTCTTACCTTGTATGCCTGCATCTAACCTAGTAGAAGTGCTAATAGGTGCTGATAGAGCTTTCGTCTTGTCAAATCTGTAGTTCTTCAGGAGATCTAGTATATTTAGTTTGACATGAATTCTTCCCTTTAATTATTTGATTTGTAGTCCGAAAAAGTAGTTCAACTCTCTCATCATGCTCATTTCAAATTCTCCCTACATTAACTTTTAAAATTTATTGTAAAGAGATTCATTAGTAGCACCAAATATGATGTCTTCTACATAGATTTGAACAATTAAAGACCCATGTTTACTGTTCTAAGTAAATAGAGTGTGTTATCTGTCTTTCCTCTACTAAAATCATGCTTAGTGAGAAAAGCACTAAGTCTTTTATATCAGGCTCTAGGAGCCTATTTCAAACTATATAGTGTCTTATGCAACTTAAAAATATGACTTGAAAACTCCTGCTCTTCAAAACCCGGGGATTGTTCTACATAAACTTCCTCCTCCATAAACCCATTTAAGAATGCACTCTTAACATCCATTTGAAAAAACTTTAAGTTTAGTGCAAATGCATATGCAATAGAATTCAAGTTACTTCAAGTCTAGCTACTAGGACATAAGTTTCATCATAGCTTATGTCTTCTTCTTGGCAATAGCTTTGAGCAACCAATCTGACTTTCTTCCTAATTATCACACCAGTCATTTTGTTTCTAAACACCCATTTGGTGTTAATGACTAGATGATCTGATGGTCTAGGTACAAGAGACCGGGCATGATTTCTCTGAAACTGATTTAGTTCCTCTTGCATGGTTAGTATACAAGATTCATTTGCCAATATTTCATTGATTGTCCTAGGCTAAATTTAAGACACAAAAGCAATGTAGGAATGATGTTACTTCTAGTTCTTACTCTCTATTTAGAATCTCCAATGATGTTTTCCTTAAGATGATCCTTATGGTACCTCCATTCTTTGGATATATCCTCATGAATTTCTTCAATTTGTTGTAGATCTTCCAAGGATGGATCTTCCTTATCTTCTTGTTTTAGGCTTAGATTGTCCATCCCTTTAACTAGTTCTCCTACATCATCATCATCACACATTTCTCTTCCTTTGGAAGATAGATTAGATTCATCAAATAAAATATATATATTAGATTCATCAAATAAAATATATATAATTTGTTCTACTAATGGGGTTCTTTTATTAAATAATTTGTAGCCCTGAGGTTTAGATATATACCTTAAGAACAAACTTTCATCTAACTTTCCATCGAGCTTTCCTAAGTTGTCCTTCCATTATTGAGGATGTAACGCTTGCATCCGAATAGTTTGAGGTGACTGATCTTTGACTTTTTACTCTTATACAGTTCATAAGGGGTCTTATGTTGCCCAGACTATAAAGAACCCAGGGGGTGTTATCAAAAGTTAAGCTTTAAAACTAATGCGAAAAACAAAACCTAATCGCATAGCAGGGGGAAGAAAAAAGAAACAATCATACAAGAACACAAAATTTATATTGGTTCAGTCTCTTCAAACCTACGTCTAGTCCTTAAGCAATCCTTTCAGGAGTTCTACTAATGCAAGGTACTCTCTTTAATACAATGAACTGTTGTCCAAGGTTGGATTAAAATGTCGGACTAGAAACTTAAATACGAAAGCTTAAAAGTGCACAGAACAAGAGGGAAGAAGAAAGCGATCACACACAATAACTGCACATAGGATTTATACTGGTTCAGTCTATCCAAACCAACATGTAGTCCTCAAGTAACCTCTTGAGATTTTCACTCCACAAAGAACTAACCCCTTGCTAGTCAATCAACACACAAAGTACTGACTCATTGCTGGTCTTACAACACTACAAGATATTGATCCCTTGCTGGTCTTATAACACCACAAGATACTGAACCCTTACTGGTCTTACAATACCACACGGTACTGACCTCTTGCCGATCTTACAACACCACAAGGTACTGACCCCTTGCCGGTCTTACAACACTTAGACTCAGCTGATCTATCCTTTAATTCACTAAAGGGGTATAACCACCTGTCTGTAAACAGGTCTTCTTTCCACACACTGGAAGATGAATAAACAATAACCTAAAATAAATGAGAGTGACTGTTTCACAACAGCCAACTGTTCTTATCAAAGAACACAACACAAATCAAGACAATAATTAATAAAATAATAAAGAACACTGGTCTTAATCAGAGGAAGATCTTCAAGAGCTTCTTATAGAGAATGTTGAAGCAGAGCTCTTAAAATCTTCACACAAAACTTTTTGATAAGCGTTTAGGCGCAACTCTCTCTCTTGAATTCACTTGTGCTCAGTAGTATGGATTTCTCTATACTTGGTTCTAGGTTCTTGCTTCTCTCTGGTGAAGATCTTCTATATATACCAGGTCTTCAAAAATCTACCCGTTAGATTGTTTGGAGAGAGATATGCAAGATTCCCACTTAAGTCTAACGTTTGAATTTTCCAGAGACAAAATAGAAAGAGAGAGAGAGAGAGAGAGAGGTAGTATCCTTAGAGTTCTGTTTGAGGTAGCTAAAGTTGTGCTTGGAAGCTTCCTTAAATGCAGAACCTGCTTCTTATTAGGGTCCTGTAAAAACACTTTAAACACAGGAAAGAAAACTGGCTTTTCTCTGTTGTGTGTCAGTTAGTTAGCAGAAGTCTATAAAAGGTAATTGATTAAACTAAACAACATTTTAGTCTGATAGGTATAGATAAAAAATAAAGCAAAGTAGCTACAAAGAAATCTGTCAGTCAGAGATTCGGCGTAATTAAAGATAGTACATAGTAGCATCGAAAAAGTACATAATCTGTCAGTTAAGGATATGACAGTCAGTCAAAAAGTATACATAAATTACATACTGAAAGTACCGGCTAACTGATTTAAAATCTCATTAGTAATTGCAATATAGTTAGCAAGTATAATTGGTGATGTAATCGTTGTAAGTCATTCACTAATCGAAGTGAGAATTTAGCCGTTAATCGAAGTGAAAGAGTTGATTAGCAATATGAATAAAGTTAAGGTGCTGCAATCGTTACCTGAAATGGTCATTAATCGATCGAATCAATCTAACGTTAATCGAAGACATACTCGAAGTGATATATCGTAGATCGATAAGGCATAAATTGATATAACACTTAAGTGCAAATCGATCATTGTTCACTAAGTTAATCGAAGTAGCACACAACGTGTTAATTGATGGCCAAGATAAAATGATAATCGGAGTAATTCTCAAAATGTTAATCGAAGTGATTCTTTCAGCGCTAATCGAATCAACGCTTAAAGCGTTAATCGATATGTGTCTAAAAGCGCTAATCAAAGAGTCAATCAATATAAGATTTGACTCGGTAATCGAAGAGTTAATCGATATAAGGTTTAAAGCGATAATTGAAGAGCTAATTAATATAAGACTAAAGCGGTAATCAAAAAGCTAATTGATATAAGACTTAAAGCAATAATCGAAGAGCTAATCGATATAAGACCTAAAGTGGTAATCGAAGAGCTAATCGATATAAGACTCAAAGTGCAACTGATACCTGACTAATAGTAGTAATTGAAATGCCTGTTAAAACGTTAATCGATATGGATGTGTTAATCGAAGAAGTGTTCAAAACATTTATCGATAGAATACTTAGCAATTTTCTCATAGAACTCAAGCGATTAAACTTGAATACTATTAGCGATAATCAATAGCTAAAGTCTAATCATTTGTACTAACATTTTTAAGATTTTGTTGTAAGGAATCGCCATGAACGCAGCGGAAATAAAGTTGATTCCATTGTATCGGTTGCTGGGGTCGTAAAACGGACATTAAAATCTAAGCGGGAAGAACAGTTCTTCACCTTTGCGGGGTTTCGAATCTCCCGTGGATGATGCCGACTTGGTAATCGCGCACGCGCACGATCTCTAGAGGTATCCACACAAGTTCCCGCAGCAGACGCGATTTCCTCCTCGACTTGAGTGCTCCGACCAGATCTCAAATCCACCATGCGCGGAGAGAGACAGATCCACTCCAAGAGAGAGAGAAGGAGAGAGAGAGAGGAGAGAGAGAATCTGGGGTAAAAATTTGTCCAACTAACTTTTTACCACTCCCCCTTGGCCCTCCTTATATAGAAATAAGGATAAGCACAAGAGTTAATCCTCATGATTATCCAAGAGTTTGGCCTTGGATAATTCTCCATTAAATCTTCATGTTTATCCTGCAGCTTTTCACAAAAACCCAGATAAGCATAAAATTTAACATCTCTCACCGTCTGACGAGAACTCTTATGTGTGTGACCCTCTAGGCCCATATATCAGTCCGGTTGCAGGCCCATTAAACTTAGAACTGTTTCTTGAGTTTAATATTTATTAATTAACATTTAAACATCATATGTTAAATGATTAATTTAATAAACAAGTGAATTATCATCTGATGATCAAATCACTTGGCCTTCTGATCATGAACAGCACCAAACACTACCTCATGATCCCAGAAGATATAAGGGATACTGTTCCCTTCAATTGAACCTTTCCGTCTGCAGATGCCGCACAGATATAATCCTTCACTCATGCAATGTCCCGATAACGCAAGGATATGGTTTTATAGTCAAACCCTCTATCGCATTATCCATATGGATTCCAGTACACAGTTAATATCTTGAAAGACATCTCTTTCATTTGACCCTGGCCAGGGATTTCTGTGTACACATCCATGGGACATTCTCTCTCCAGTCTTATACCAAGAGTGAGTGATCCCTTGTTGTTCACTCAATTACCTTCGCAAGCTTTCCACTGTATCTGAAAGACCGATTATGGTGGACTTAATGGTTAAAGTCCACGAGTCAGAGAATCAAGATACAATGGTCCACAAATAAGGTATCATTGGTGACCCAGGTCAAAGGACCAACTGTGCTACTGCAACGATTGAATTCCCTAGTTGACTAATAGGTATAATTACCATCTAGGAATTCTTATTTGGGTTTGTTCAGTGAACTCATTCTCTAATGAGCACCTACTTGTTTGTCTTAGTGTCACCACACGAGTGAATGTGAGATCATTCACCCTCATCATATGAGCAGACATAACTTGTGTCGATCTTGTTGGGTTTTCTCGGTTTCTCCGGATTGCACACGCAACGGAAAAACAAAATTATTTACAGCGATCCGTTCTCGTTTCGAAATCTAAAATACGATAATCGGATTATCGAAGTTCTCACAGTGTGCGGATTCCAATCCGCAGCCGTTCGGTTCCGTCGGTGCGACACCGCAAGCCGCGCAGGCGCCCGACCTCTAGCGAAGTCCACGCGATCCTCCCCGCGACGGATATCCTCGAGTTCGTCGTTCTTCGCAGCCCGCGAAGTCTCCGCTGGTCGCCGCAATGATCGCCGCAGCGCGCGGACGATTTCCCGTCGAACGGGATTCGGAGAAGCGGCGGAGCAGATCTGGATCTGCCTGGACTCCAGAGGAAGACAGAAACTGAGGAGGGGCGGCTAGGGTTAGCAGCAGCTTGGCCTGCTCAGCCCGTTCGCTATGTTTTATACTAACCGTACGGTTTTTCATAAAAACCCCCGGTTTGTATAAAACCCACTTATTTATCTATCGCCTTGAGAATCATTTGCGTGTGACCCTCTAGGCTCAAGTACCAGTCCAGTTAATGGCCCAACAAGCCCAGTGACTCCTCACTGGCTTTATTAATTCATTAATAACCCTTTATTAATCAATTAATCAATCGAATTGATGTCGCACATCGAATTCGACCGGACCTCTGATCACGTTGGGTACCAAGCAACACCGCATGAACCCGGAAGGTATTTGGGGTTAAGTAACCCACTCTTGGAACCTTTCCGCCGACAGTTACCGCGTGGATATAATCCTTCATTCGTACAATGCTCTCGAGTCAACTCAGGGTATGGCGAGCTGTCAAACCCTAACCGGTCGACTCACTTGGATTGGATGCCGCTGATGAATATCGGAAAACTCCTTTCCCGATATTATCGTCCGCCCTGGCCAGGGACTTTCGCGCATCATTCCTAGAGCATTCTCTCTCTAAGTACCGAGAGCGAATAATTCCTTATTGACACACAATTCCCTTCGACGGTATTCCGCTGCACCCAATCCTTGGCGTATTAGAATCCTGTGGCTAGAGATTCGTAGACCAAGGTCAAAGTACAGAAGTCCACCGCCAAGGTGTCCTTTGTGTCTCAGGTCCGAGGACCATCCATGCAACTGTGACAATAGAATCAAGCTGGTTGACAGTGAGGTACAATACCATCCAGCGATTCAGTCGGATCAGTTCAGTGAACTCATTCTCCAATGAGCACCTACAGATTCGCCTTAGTGTCTCCACACAAGTGACTTATGAGACCAGTCACCCTCATCATATGAGCAGGAGTAATCTGTACTAGTCTAATCGGATATCCGATGTCCTTCTCGGATATCCTCCGACTAGGAACGATTAAGAATATGTGTGTTTAAGTGATCAGTCTCAATAGTATGATCTCATCATAATCTGATCACCATAGCACATATTCACGGACTTCATTATGAAACGATAATTAACGCGATTTACACATAATGAATATTATGCCATTTTATTAATAATGAACGAGATTTACATTGTTAGATTGGCTTGTAGGCCACCTAAACTAACAATCTCCCACTTGGATTAAAGCCAATCACCTTTATACAATAAGCCCATAAACTCTAGGTGACGCTCAAACACAATTTGAGCCAACGGCTTTGTCAGTGGATCTGCTACATTGTCGACGGATGGAACTCTTTCCACTACTACATCTCCTCTGGATATGATCTCTCTGATAAGGTGAAAGCGCCTCAGAATATGCTTCGATTTCTGATGAGACCGCGGCTCTTTCGCTTGCGCAATGGCTCCATTGTTGTCGCACAATAGTGGAACAGGCTCAGAGATGCTGGGAACTACGCCGAGGTCGGTGATGAATTTCTTCAACCACACTGCTTCCTTGGCGGCTTCAGCTGCAGCGATGTACTCAGCTTCAGTCGTCGAATTTGCAGTGGTTACTTGCTTGGAACTCTTCCAGCACACTGCCCCTCCGTTCAATGTAAACACGAATCCAAATGTTGACTTGCTATCATCTGGATCCGACTGGAAACTCGAGTCAGTAAAGCCTCGCAGTTTCAAGTCACCTCCTCCATAGACAAGAAACATATCCTTAGTTCTTCTCAAGTACTTAAGGATACATTTCACTGCCTTCCAGTGCTCTTCGCCTGGATCTGCCTGAAATCTGCTCGTAACACTTAGAGCAAATGCAACATCAGGCCGTGTATATAGCATGGCATACATGATAGATCCTATGGCAGAGGCATAGGGTATTCTATCCATGAATGCCCTCTCATCAGGAGTCTTAGGAGACTGCTCCTTTGAGAGATTAATTTCATGTCTCATCGGTATGAAACCTCTCTTGGAATTTTCCATGCCAAACCTTTTGACTATGGTATCTATGTACAAGGATTGGGTCATTCCAAGCATTCTCTTTGATCTATCTCTATAGATCCGTATTCCCAATACGTAGGATGCTTCTCCCAAATCCTTCATGGAGAAGTTTTTCGACAGCCAGACCTTTACTGATGACATCATAGTTACATCATTCCCAATGAGTAGTATGTCATCTACGTAAAGAACTAGAAAAGTGATTGCACTCCCACTGGTCTTCTTGTACACACAAGGCTCATCTTCATTCTTAATGAAATCATAAGACTTGACAGCCTTGTCAAATCTTATATTCCAGCTCCGGGATGCCTGCTTCAGTCCATAAATGGACCTATGAAGCTTGCACACTTTATCTGGAGACTCTTTGGATGTGAAACCTTCTGGTTGTATCATATACACCTCCTCCTCAAGATTACCATTGAGGAAGGCAGTCTTCACATCCATTTGCCAGATTTCATAATCAAAATGTGCAGCAATGGCGAGCAGAACTTTGATCGACTTTATCATGGCAACTGGTGAGAAAGTCTCGTCATAGTCAATTCCTTGCCTTTGATGATATCCTTTTGCCACCAACCTTGCCTTATAAGTGTCGATTCGTCCATCAGCACCGATCTTTCTCTTAAAGATCCACTTGCAACCGATGGGTACAATACCCTCGGGCAAGTCTTCCAAGTTCCAAACTTGGTTGGTGTACATGGACTGGATTTCTGAGTTCATGGCTTCTCGCCATTTCCCGGCTTCTGGGCCTTCTATGGCCTCCTGGTAGGTTTTAGGATCGTCATCCTCATTATATTGTACCTTAGACTCACCTTCAGCGATATGTCCCACATATCGTTCGGGTAGTCTAGGTACTCTACCAGATCTACGAGGCTCATCTGTGTGTACCTGAACAGGTTCAGGAACTGATATCTCATCTGATGATAATGTAGCTGTTTGGGGATTTGGAACCTCTTCCAGTACTATTTTACTCCCACTGTCCTCCTGGAGAAGGTATTCCTCTTCCAGGAAGACAGCTTTCCTGACGACAAACATCTTTTGTTCATCAGGATGGTAAAAATAGTATCCAAAGGTTTCCTTTGGATATCCCACAAACCTACATTTATCAGTTCGTGATTCCAGCTTGTCTGGATCATGCCTCTTTACATGAGCAGGACAACCCCAGACTTTAACATGTTTAAACTCTGGTTTCCTGCCTTTCCATATCTCATATGGAGTAGAGGCCACAGACTTGCTGGGTACTCTATTCAGTAGGTATGCTGCTGACTCTAGAGCATACCCCCAGAGGGACACTGGTAATCCCGAAAAGCTCATCATGGATCGCACCATGTCCAACAAGGTGCGATTCCTCGTTTCTGATACACCATTCATCTGTGGTGTATATGGAGGGGTCAGCTGAGAAAGGATACCATTATCCTTTAAGAATTGTGTGAAATAAGTACTCAAGTATTCTCCTTCTCGATCTGATCGAAGAGCTTTAATACTTTTTCCTAACTGTTTCTCTACCTTATTCTTGAACTCCTTGAACTTTTCAATTGCTTCCGACTTGTACTTCATTAAGTACACATAGCCGAATCTTGAGAAGTCATCGGTGAACGTGATGAAGTATGAGTAACCATCTTTGGCTTGGGTGGACATAGGACCACATACAGCCGAATGTATTAGTTCCATAATGTCCTTGGTACGTTCTCCATGTCCAATAAATAGAGATCTTGCCATCTTTCCCATAAGGAAGGATTCACATGTTGCAAACGATTCGTAATCGAATGTTGTTAAGTAACCATGCTTGTGCAACTTTTGCAACCTGCTTTCGCCAATGTGCCCAAGTCTACAATGCCACATGTAGGCTTGGTTCACACAATTCTTGCTCTTCTTAAGAGCTTTGTCAATCTGAAGATTGTAATGAGAAACATCTAATAGATATAGACCGTTGACTAAAGATGCCGAAGCTATTGATTTATTACCATAATAAATCGAACAACTTCTATTCTCAATTGTCAACCTATATCCTATCTTGTCCAAACAAGATATTGATATGATGTTCTTTATTATGCTAGGAACATAATAACAATCTTCCAATAGTAAGGTGTCTCCCGATGGAAGCCTGAGGTTTGCTGTCCCAACAGCAATCGCCGCAACTTTTGCGTTGTTTCCTAGCCTCAATTCCACCTCACCTCGTCCCAGCTTGCGCTTACTTGTCAGCATCTGCACATCGTGGCAGATATGAGAAGCACATCCGGTATCTAATACCCACGATGTGGCATCTCTAACTGATAAGTTGATATCTATCATATAGATATCTGAAGCTTCAGACAGCTTCATTCTTCCATGAGCTTTATCGTTAAGGAACTCCTTACAGTTCCTCTTCCAGTGATCATACTGCTTATAATAGAAGCAGTCACCCTTCACTACTCCTTTGCCTTTGCCCTTCGATCTTTTATCGTTAGCTGTCATCTCTGCTTCAGGGGCATCTAATGCCGATTCAGTAAGAGAATCAGCTCCAGTGACAAAGTTATTGTGCTCAGATCTGAAGACATTCTTCAGGTTTCTGAACCAATCCGAGTAGATCAGGTAAGTCAAAACGGCATCAAGTATGCCACGGAGTGAGTTATTCGACGACATAATTCCCTACAGGAGATAAGTAGAATCTATTTAGCAGATGTTCAATTATTAAAGTTTAAAACAGGACATGGTCTTTTGTTCAAGTTTAATTCCCACTAATTTTTCGACGGACTGTATAACCCTCAGTTATACAGAACGGGAGACGCCGACAGTCTCTTAGTGGGGATCAGAATCTCAATGACTTGCACTACAGCCTTGTGGATAGCACAACAAACTGTAATACAATCACAGAGCACCCAACTCATGGGACTTGCAACTCCTTGCAATATCTGATCATAGCTTCGGTCCCCAGAGATTTAATGGCCTTGTGGATAGCACAACAAACCATTAATTCTGGTCTAAGCTAACCATCATTACGCGACGAGCATAGATTTGCATGCAGCCCTTGTGGATAGCACAACAAAGCTACATGGTTCCTCTACCCCGATCTATAGGCATCTAATGCCATAGCCACAGTTTCTCCTCCCAATTAAGCAAGCCTTGTGGATAGCACAACAAACTTGCCTAAAGTGATTCGAATCCTATGACTATAACGATGGTGGACCACGCGGTAAGTTCTTAACTACTCGCGTTACGGCTTAGAGTTTATCTGAGGGTATTTAGATAACTTTTATCTTGGTCTCTTCCTAGGTGATAGTATATAAATATATCGTATATATTTACTAAATACTATAACTTGCTTTGATTCATAATCAAAAAATAAACAATGCATCACATACATGTCATTTAGTGTGGTCATGGATAGCACAGTAGGTTTGACTGGAGCCAACAGTCAAACGCACACACAATCTAACACAACAATTACATTAGATATCCTGCAAACACATAGACAAGATATCTCCATCTTTTCGCCTTCCTGGTTGCAGCTGTGGATCGTCCTCGCTCCTTCCTCGGTTGCCTCCATCATATTACATTAATTCTAGAATTAACAAGTAAATTGAAGAAGGCCTTATGGCGAGTACAAGAGAGAGAGAGAGGTAGAAATACATCGGAGTATGAGAGAGAGAGGTGCGCAGACCTCTATTTATTAATAATTAATGATCATCATACATCCACGATCCACACAATCCATCATTCATCACATGAACAATTAAATAAGTGCATATCCATGACCACGGTGTGTTTTAAACATCCCACACATGATTCAGCGCATCACATGGCTAAAACAAATGAGTTTTTCAAAATTAATAAGTTTTGGCTTTCAAAAATTGGGATCCAATCAAAATTGACATTTGAATTTCGAAAAAACTCATTTATTATCATATCATGCAATTAAATCAAATTTAAAAGCAATAAACACACATCACATGCGCATACACTCCGAATTAATAATTCCAGATTATTCCATGCAAATTAGAACATTTCTAATAATCTAACACTTAGATTAAACCCCATTAATAATCTAACAATTAGACTATTAATAACTAATCTAACTCTTAGACTAGTCCATCAAAATTAATTAACAATTTAACACTTAAATTATTAATTAACTCTAATTATTAATTAACTACTAATCTAACTCTTAGATTAGTTAATTTAAAATCAATTATTAACTTAACACTTAAATTAATAATTAACTTTAATTAATTAATAATTAATAATCTAACTATTAGATTAGAAGATTAATGTTAATCATTAATTTAACCCTTAAATTAACAACTAACAATTAATCATTAAAGATTACTAATTTAACACTTAAATTAGTTATCTAAGTTAATTATTAATTTAACTCTTAAATTAAAAATTAACTTACATATTAATTAACAATTAGTTGAAATAATAATTAGTAATCTAACTATTAGACTAATAATTATTAGTTACTAATTTAACCATTAAATTAGTTTTATTAATATTAATTATTAGTTTAACCATTAAACTAACAATTAACATTAATCAAATTAACAACTAAAAGTTAATCAAAAATTGATTCAAAAATCATTAATTAAAAGGCCCAATTTAAATTTCAAAACAATTTTGAAATCAATTAAAATTAAAATCAAATTTTAATTCAATTTTAAATGGGCATATGGGGTTTAATAAGGGTTTTAAATGGGGTATTTAAAAAAAAATTGGGGCTCAGCCAATACAGCACCTGGCTCGAGCCAGGTGCGGGCCCTGGCTCGGCCAGCGGCTCGGACCCAGGGGGGGGGCCCTGGTCCGAGCCAGGGTCTAGCCAGGACCCGGCCGGTCAAACCGGTCGGGCCGGCCCCCCGGTTCTTTCCCACCTGCAACAACCCGACAGCTTCGTTTGAGTTGCAGGAAACCCTAGGGGGTTCCCCCCCCCCCCGGCGGCGCCGCCCTGCGGCGGCCGGTGCTCCGGCGCCGTCCGCCCCGGCCGGCGACGGCCCCGGCGCCGGCGGGATCTCCGGCGCCGGCAATGCCCCCTTTATGCGGCGGTTTAAGCCCCTACAAAGCACCCCAATTTCTGGTTTTTTTTCAGGTTTCAAAAAACCCGAGTTTGGGCTCGTTTTTCAGGACCTTCAAAGGCACTCCGGCGGCGATCTTGGTGACCGGTGTGTAGTGGTGACTATCACCAGCGGATCCGGAGTCTCGACCGGCCATCCCAACTCTTGGGAAGCGAGTACGAAGTCGCCGAAAAGCCCCGGTTCATCATCACATGAAGAACTCCGAAAACTCCCAAATAAAATCCGAAAAATCACAGAAAAATAATCAAATTATTTGTGTTCATCTTATGAACACGATTCCGTCATTTTAATCGGATTAAACGCATGGAATAACACAAGAAAAATTAATTTCGGAAACCGTAACGGGACGAGAAACAGTGGAACCTGGCTCTGATACCACTGTTGGCTTTTCTAGGTTTCTCCGGATCGCTCACGCAGCGGAAAAACAAAATTATTTATAGCGATCCGTTCCCGTTTCGAAATCTAAAATACGATAATCAGATTATCGAAGTTCTCACCGTGTGCGGATTCGAATCCGCAGCCGTTCGGTTCCGTCGGTGCGACACCGCAAGCCGCGCAGGCGCCCGGCCTCTAGCAAAGTCCACGCGATCCTCCCCGCGACGGATATCCTCGAGTTCGTCGTTCTTCGCAGCCCGCGAAGTCTCCGCTGGTCGCCGCAATGATCGCCGCAGCGCGCGGACGATTTCCCGTCGAACGGGATTCGGAGAAGCGGCGGAGCAGATCTGGATCTGCCTGGACTCCAGAGGAAGACAGAAACTGAGGAGGGGCGGCTAGGGTTAGCAGCAGCTTGGCCTGCTCAGCCCGTTCGCTATGTTTTATACTAACCGTACGGTTTTTCATAAAAACCCCCGGTTTGTATAAAACCCACTTATTTATCCATCGCCTTGAGAATCATTTGCGTGTGACCCTCTAGGCTCAAGTACCAGTCCAGTTAATGGCCCAACAAGCCCAGTGACTCCTCACTGGCTTTATTAATTAATTAATAACCCTTTATTAATCAATTAATCAATCGAATTGATGTCGCACATTGAATTCGACCGGGCCTCCGATCACGTTTGGTGCCAAGCAACACCGCGTGAATCCGGAAGGTATTTGGGGTTAAGTAACCCACTCTTGGAACCTTTCCGCCGACAGTTACCGCGTGGATATAATCCTTCATTCGTACAATGCTCTCGAGTCAACTCAGGGTATGGCGAGCTGTCAAACCCTAACCGGTCGACTCACTTGGATTGGATGCCGCTGATGAATATCGGAAAACTCCTTTCCCGATATTATCGTCTGCCCTGGCCAGGGACTTTCGCGCATCCTTCCTAGAGCATTCTCTCTCTAAGTACCGAGAGCGAATGATTCCTTACTGACACACAATTCCCTTCGACGGTATTCTGCTGCACCCAATCCTTGGCGTATTAGAATCCCGTGGCTAGAGATTCGTAGACCAAGGTCAAAGTACAGAAGTCTACCGCCAAGGTGTCCTTGGTGTCTCAGGTCCGAGGACCATCCACGCAACTGCGACAATAGAATCAAGCTGGTTGACAGTGAGGTACAATACCATCCAACGATTCAGTCGGATCAGTTCAGTGAACTCATTCTCCAATGAGCACCTACAGATTCGCCTTAGTGTCTCCACACAAGTGACTTATGAGACCAGTCACCCTCATCATATGAGCAGGAGTAATCTGTACTAGTCTAACCGGATATCCGATGTCCTTCTCGGATATCCTCCGACTAGGAACGATTAAGAATATGTGTGCTTAAGTGATCAGTCTCAGTAGTATGATCTCATCATAATCTGATCACCATAGCACATATTCACGGACTTCATTATGAAACGATAATTAACGCGATTTACACATAATGAATATTATGCCATTTTATTAATAATGAACGAGATTTACATTGTTAGATTGGCTTGTAGGCCACCTAAACTAACAGATCTTATCGGATATTTAATGTCCAACTTAAATATCCTATGATCGAGAACTATTTAAGACAATTGCCTTAGGATATTGATCTCACTAACATGATCTCATCATGATTCAATATCCCATACATTTGTCTATGGACCTTCATTACGATAGTCGTTTGCGAGAACTATTAAATAAAGAAATAATTGCCTTTATTAATAATCTGAACTAGAATGTACAATGATTGGCTTTGAGGCCACCAAATTCTAACATTCTCCCGCTTGGACTATAGCCAATCACCCATGTGTCCAAGTCCCATAGACTTAAGGTGACGTTCTAAATTGTTTTGAGACAATGGCTTAGTCAAGGGATCTGCTACATTATCTTCAGATGAGACTTTCTCAACTACTGTATCTCCTCGGGCGATGATCTCACGAATCAGATGAAATCATCTCAGAATGTGCTTTGACTTCTGATGTGATCTTGGCTCCTTCGCTTGAGCTATTGCCCCATTGTTGTCACACAATAATGGAACATGATCTGAAATGCTTGAAACTACTCCAAGCGCCGAGATGAACTTCTTCATCCAAACCGCCTCCTTGGCCGCTTCAGCTGCATCAATGTATTCTGCTTCGGTCGTCGAATCTGCAGTTGTTTCCTATTTGGAACTCTTCCAACTTACTGCACCTCCATTTAACATGAACACAAATCCAGACATGGATTTGCTGTCATCCATATCCGACTGGAAACTCGAGTCAGTAAATCCTCGAAGTTCCAAGTCGTTTCCTCCATAAACGAGAAATAGATCCTTAGTCCTTCTCAAGTATCTAAGGATACATTTCACCGCCTTCCAGTGTTCCTCACCTGGATCAGCCTAATATCTACTAGTGACACTTAGTGAGTGTGCCACATCAAGCCTAGTACATAGCATTGCATACATGATAGATCCTATTGCCGAGGCATAAGGAACTCTATCCATGTATGCTCTCTCTTCAGGTGTCTTGGGAGACATTTCTTTAGAGAGATAAATTCCATGCCTCATAGGAACGAGGCCTCTCTTGGAATTTTCCATGCCAAACCTTTTGACTATGGTATCTATGTACATAGATTGGGACAAGCTAAGCATCTTTTTGGACCTATCTCTATAGATCCTTATTCACAGAATATAGGATGCTTCTCCCAAATCTTTCATGGAGAAGTTTTTGGATAACCAAGCCTTTACCGATGATAACATTCCTACATCATTCCCAATGAGTAGAATGTCATCAACGTAAAGTACCAAAAAGGTAACTGCGCTCCCACTAACCTTTTTGTATACACAAGGTTCATCTTCATTCTTAATGAAGTCATAAGATTTGATTGCTTCATCAAATCTTAAGTTCCAAGTTCGAGATGTTTGCTTTAATCCATAGATGGATCTTTGCAGCTTGCATACCTTGCTTGAATGCTCTTTGGAGGTGAATCCTTCAGGTTGTATCATATACACCTCTTCTTGAAGGTTCCCGTTAAGGAATGCTGTTTTCACATCCATTTGCCATATTTCATAATCATAGAATGCGGCGATAGCAAAAAGTATTCTGATTGACTTAATCATGGCAACTGGAGAAAAGGTTTCGTCATAGTCAACACCTTGCCTTTGACGATATCCTTTTGCTACAAGCCTTGCCTTGTATGTGTCAATTTGTCCATCTGCCCCGATCTTTCTTTTAAAGATCCATTTACTGCCAATAGGTACCATACCTTCTGGCAGATCAACCAAGTTCCAAACTTGGTTGGCATACATGGACTGAATTTCAGAATTCATTGCCTCTTGCCATTTTTTTGATTCTTGACTATTTATGGCTTCTTGGTAGGTTTGAGGATCATCATCCTCATGTAAGTGCACTTTTGGTTTGCCATCATCGATATGTCCAACATATCTTTCAGGCTGCTTAGGCACTCTACCGGATCTGCGAACCGTTTGTGTATCATCTTGAACAAGTTCTTGAGTCAATGGTTCAATAGATGAACCAGTGTTGATTTGTGAGTCTAGAATTTCTTCCAGTTCTATCTTGCTCCCACTGTCTTCTTTTAAAAGATATTCTTTCTCTAAGAAGACAGCTCTTTTTGCGACAAACACCCTTTGATCGCTGGGCTGATAGAAGTAATATCCAAAAGTCTCTTTTGGATATCCCACAAATCTACATTTCTCTGTCCTGGAGTCTAGTTTGTCTGGATCATGTCTTTTGACATGTGCAGGACAACCCCAGACTCTAACATGCTTAAAGTATGGTTTCTTTCATTTCCATATCTCATATGGAGTGGAAGGTACTGACTTACTGGGAACTTTGTTCAACAGATATGCAGCAGTCAACAGTGCATATCACCATAAAGAGATTGGAAGTTTGGCATAACTCATCATGGATCGTACCATATCTAATAGAGTACGATTTCTCCTTTTCGATACACCATTTAACCGAGGTGTATAGGGAGGAGTCCACTGAGACAAAATACCATTATCCTTAAGATATTATGTGAATTCTGTACTTAAGTATTCTCCCCCTCGATCTGATCGAAGAGTTTTTATACTCTTTCCAGTCTAGTTCTTAACTTCGTTTTTAAACTCTTTAAATTTCTCAAAGACTTCTGACTTATATTTCATTAAATATATGTAGCCATATCTTGAGAAATCATCTGTAAATGAAACGAAGTATGAGTAACCAACCATAGCATGAGTGGACATTGGACCACATACATCACTATGTATTAGTTCCAATAAGTCCTTAGCTCTGTCTCCATGTCTTGAGAATGGAGCTTTGGTCATCTTTCCCATGAGACAAGCTTCACAGGTTGCAAATGATTCATAATCAAATGGATCAAGATATCCATTCTTTTGTAACCTTATGATCCTGTTCTCATTTATATGACCTAGCCTACAATGCCATAGGTACGATTTATTCACATCCTTATCTAAGCGTTCAAGAGAATTATTTACCAGACAAACATCATATGAAATATCAAGTAAATATAATCCATTCAATAAATATCCGGAAGCGAACAATTTGTCTCCTTGATAAATTGAACAACCTTTATTCTCTAGCTTCATAGAATATCTTTGTCTATCTAAACATGAAATAGATATGATATTCCTAATAATGGTTGGAACATAATAACAATCTATCAGTTCCAAAGAGTCTCCTGACGGCATCTGAAGTCTTGCTGTCCCCACAGCTAACGCAGCAACTTTTGCTCCATTCCCGAGCCTCAGATCCACGTCTCCGCGGTTCAATCTTCTTTTACTTATCAACACCTGCAAGTTATTGCAGATATGAGAAACACATCCAGTATCTAATACCCAGGATGTTGATTCTCTATAAGACAAGTTAAGATCGATCATGAGAATACCTGAAGCTTCACCAAGCTTCTCCTTTGCTTTTTCTGCAAGATAAATCTTGCAGTTTCTCTTCCAATGACCTTCTTTATGGCAGTGGAAACACTGACCTTTATCATTGACTTTAGGTTTGTCCTTTTGTGCCGCCGATTTGCTTTTCACTAGCTTCTTAGGCTTACCTTTCTTAAAGGTCTGTCCAGCTTTTCTTTTCTTGTTGGTCTTACCTACAAGCATTACTTGTGGCTTGTCTTTCTGGATAGTGCCTTCTGCTGTCTTCAACATGTTGAGCAGCTCAGCCAGTGAAACTTCAATGTTATTCATATTGAAGTTGATAATGAATTGTGAAAATGAATCTGGAAGGGACTGTAGGATTAAGTCAATGCTCAGGTCATTGTTCATAACAAAGCCGAGTACAGCAAGCCTCTCAATCCATTCTATCATCTTGAGCACATGAGTTTGCACAGGTGTGCCCTCGCTCATTCTGGTCCTGAACAATTTCTTAGATATCTCATATCTTTCTGTTCTGGATTGTTCACCAAACAACTCTTGTAGGTGATTCAGAATGGTCTTAGGTTCCATGTTATCATGCTGTCGCTGCAGTTCATTGTTCATTGAACCAAGCATATAACACTGGACCTTGACAGAGTCCTCCTTCCAATTTTCAAACATCATTAATTCATCTTCACTAGCATTATCATCGGGTTGCACTGGATCTGGTTGATCCAGGACATAAGCTAGCTTTTCACACCTGAGGACACTCTTCAGGTTGCGTAACCAGTCAATGTAATTTGGTCCCGTGAGTTTGTTTGCATCAAGTATGCAACGGAGGGGGTTAGGTGACGACATAGCGACCTACATGGAATATATAAAATGAGCAGATAGTTCTTAATGTAACGACCCGCCACCCTATAATCGGGGATCCGATTACTAAATGGGTACCGAATCATTAATTTGGAACCAAACCAGGATCTAATCAAGTCTGGGAGATAAATAATAAACTAAGCTAAACATTCACATCGCATTGAACTGAAATAAAAGTGCAGGAATTAAAAATTATTACAATGCGACTCGATACAGCAAATAATTACATACTCCAACAGAAGGGAAATAATTAAACGTACATGCCAGAAATAAAATAACAACTACGTCGGGGCATACCCCGGAACAACTGCTGACGGTGCTCAACTCACGGCCGCACTCTCCTCGCTAGGTCTGCTGAGAGTCCTCACCTGAAAACCGCAGGAGGGGTGAGTCTCAAAGACAAGACTCAGTAGGGATCTTTCGATCCCCACAGCCCACGCACACACCCACAAGTGCAAGGTACAGCTAACGGAAAGGTGATAAGTACAAGAGGTACAATTCCTAATTCTTAACGTGAAATCACATGCAATCGTAATATAATAAACATGCATATATTAAACCAGCCGTCTAGGAAACCCACAACTGTCGTCACGATAGAACTCGCTAACCACACAACAACGGTGGAAAAACCTCGACCCGCTGAGACCAAACAGTAACCCCTCGGATAGCACACTAGCTACTCCGGCCCAACCGGCTCAGGTGGCTACTCCTTCCCTCAGCATGAGTGACTCTCCGAATGTAACACTCCGACACCGGTACTAGCTGACCCCGGGGTTCACCAGGTGACCCTCTCTCACTAAGCGTCACCCCGCCCACGCCCCCACCGGCGCTGTGCTCACGCCCCCACCAGCACAGGGTGATAAAGCACTACAATGTCACTCCAGGTCCACAGTAACACAAAAACCCAACAAGTACGATCCGGTCACGTGAAAAGTCCGCGATCGTATAACATACATGTAGCATCGTCCGGTCATGAAGAATATATCTCTACCGGGTACACTAAAACATGCACTAACCATCCGTCTAACAGTATGAACACATTTTACTGGCATGAATTAGTGAGGTTCTGTCTTGAATCGCGTCTCCCAAGGTCGACGCCATTCAAGCTCCATGTACAGGTTCATGTAAAACAATCTTCAGAATCAGGCCTTAAAAGGCGTCGACACCAGTGGTCGCCTTTTAAAAGGCGTCGACATCCTCAGACGCCATTCAACACAGAAATCCAGAAATTCCAAAGAAACTACCCAGGGGCTTTCTGCCTTAAAAGGCGTCATGTCCTCCCGACGCCATTCAAAAACGCGTCGTTGTCCCATGACGTCTTTTAACCCCAGAATCTCGAACTGGCAACTCCTCAGTAAGGCGATTCTTGTCTTAAAAGGCGTCGTGATGGTCCGACGCCCTTCAAAAAGGCGTCGTCCATGCACGACGTCTTTTAACCCCAGGAAACAGAATTGCCATGAGCCCGAGGGCTCCCTTTTTAACTCAAATAACCCCAAAATCACCCAAAAACGGAGGAGAAAGAGGGGCAACACAATTCATAGGAAATCACCTACATAGCAAGACCCCCGTATCATCAAAAGAACACCTAAACATGCTCGTTCTACCCCCCGAAACCAAAGATCCAAACAAGCTTAAACGGGGGTAAACATTGCTTAAAACACGATGCTTATGGGAACCGTCACCCTACCGGATACTTGAACGCCTCCGAGCTTCAAGCCGTCCACCCGACTCGCCCCACGCCGCCGCCGGTACCACCGTGGTCGTCCTTGCTCCACCGTGACGTCGGCCGCCGTCCGGAGAGTAGAACGCCGCAGTGGAAGTGGAGGTGGTAGGAGCTAGGTAGAGGATGGAGTGGAGGGAGAGATGAAATGGTGGGAGGAAAAGAGGGAGGAGGAGGGATCGCCGCCGAGATCGTCGGAAGGGAAAGAGAGGAAGAGAGGGGAAAATGAGGGAAAGAAGGAGGGTCCGCGGGGTTAACCAGAGACTGGCTAAAACGCGTCGACATTCACGGACGCCATTCAGTTGATGTGACGGCTGCTCTGACAAGACTCTGAAACGCGTCGTTCAAGGCAGACGCCGTTCAGACGACATGTCAGGGCCGTGCTCTGACAAACCCAGAGTCGCAGTCTGATAGGCGTCGACACACGTGGACGCCGTTCAGGCGACAAGACAGGGCCGTACCCTCGCGGCCCGAAACCAGCCAACGTGGCAGGACTTCAAATGCGTCTGCGACGGTGGACGCCGTTCAAAACGCGTCTTGATGTCCTGACGCGAAACAACTCAGAACCTCCGCCCTCACTAAGGTTAGAACTACAAGGTCCGACCCCGAAAACCAGATCCGAAGGTCACGATCCTTACAATCTCCCCCCCTTAAAAGAATTTCGTCCCCGAAATTGACTGCTTAGAATTAACAAGGTCAAACAGGGATACAAGTTCACAAGGAAACGTACGAAAAGAGGTAAGGGAACTGCTCCCGCATCTCATCCTCACGCTCCCAGGTTGCCTCACCTCCGGAGTGGTACTGCCAAATTAACTTGACCAATGGTACAATCTTGTTCCGCTGGACCTGTTCTCTGCGATCCTCAATACGAATAGGATATTCTGGAAAAGACAGGTCCTCAGCGACCTCCAACTCTGAAAAATCCAAGACATGGGACTGATCCTGAACATACTTTCTCAGTAAGGAAACATGGAACACATCGTGCACCCCTGCAAGACTGGGCGGCAAGGCCAGCTGGTATGCGGTTTCCCCAATCCGAGCAAGGATGGGAAAATGCCCAATATATCGCGGACTCAGCTTGCCTCGCTTCCCGAATCTCATTACACCCTTGGAGGGTGAGACTCGGAGAAACACGTGGTCCCCAACTTCAAACTCAAGCGGTCTCCGTCGGATGTCAGCATAACTCTTCTGCCTACTCTGCGCTGCGGTCAACCTCTGCCGAACTAACCTGACAATATCAGCACACTGCTGTACTAACTCGGGTCCTGCTATCTGCCTTTCACCGATCTCGGACCAACATACTGGAGATCGACACGGTCGCCCATACAAAGCCTCGTAAGGCGCCATGCCGACACTGGAATGGTAACTGTTGTTATAGGCAAATTCCACTGTGGACAAATACTGCTCCCAAGAACCTCCCCAGTCTAGACAACAAGCTCTGAGCATATCTTCCAAGGTCTGAATAGTCCTCTCCGACTGCCCGTCAGTCTCGGGATGGTAGGCTGAGCTGAAAGCCAACTGAGTGCCTAATGCCTGCTGAAAGCTCTTCCAGAATCTGGAAGTAAACCTTGGATCTCGATCTGATACAATAGACAAAGGCACCCCGTGCAGAGAGATGATCCCGTCTACAAACAACTTTGCCAGCTTGCCGACTGACCAGTCCTTCCTAATAGCTAGGAAGTGTGCCGACTTGGTCAGCCGATCAACGATGACCCAGATGGCATCTCTCCTGCTAGGGGATGTAGGCAATCCCATCACGAAGTCCATCGTCACATGCTCCCATTTCCACTCTGGAATCGGCAAGGGCTGTAGCAATCCACCAGGTCTCTGATGCTCGGCCTTAACCTGTTGATAAGTCATGCATCTGGCCACATAGTCAGCCACATCTTTCTTCATACCGGGCCACCAGAAGTGCCTCCTCAAACAATGATACATCTTAGTCGTCCCAGGATGCACTGCATATCTCGAACGGTGCGCCTCATCAAGAACACATATGCGCACGTCCTCCTCAGTCGGAACATAAAGTCTACCTCTGAACCTGACCGTACCGTCGTCCCACAACTCAACCTCTGACCTCTGGAGGATCTGTGGTAGCTCAACATCTGCCCTCGGAGCCTCAATTACTGCATGATACACAGCTGGTCTCACAGTCAAACTGACCAGCACGGCTCTGTCATCTTCACGTGGAACCCTAAAGGAAGATTCCACCACCTGCTCGAATAATTTCCACTCCTGAATCATAAGGTATGACATGACCGTCTTCCGACTCAAAGCGTCTGCCACTACATTCGCCTTGCCCGGATGATAAGAAAGGTCAAAGTCATAATCTTTAATGAACTCCATCCACCTTCGCTGCCTCAAATTCAGGTCCCTCTGAGTGAACACATATTTTAAACTCTTGTGATCCGTTAAAACCTGGAATTTCTCCCCATATAAATAATGCCTCCAGATCTTGAGTGCAAATACCACAGCTGCCAGCTCCAAATCATGAGTAGGATAGTTCTCTTCATGCTTCTTCGGCTGTCGAGAAGCATAAGCCACTACCCTGCCATGCTGCATTAGAACTGCGCCCAAACCTCGACGGGACGCATCAGAGTAAACCACAAATCCACCTGATCCATATGGAAGCACCAGTACAGGGGCTGACGTGAGACGGGTCTTTAACTCAATAAAACTCTGCTCACAATCCTCGGTCCACACAAAGCGAACTCCCTTTCGAGTCAACCTCGACAAGGGGGCTGCTATCGAAGAAAATCCCTGAACAAACCGCCTGTAATAACCGGCAAGCCCCAGAAAGCTCCTGATCTCAGTCACTGAAGTCGGCCTGCTCCAATCCATCACCGCCTCGATCTTGGCTGGATCCACTGCGATACCATTGCCAGAAATAACATGCCCAAGGAAATGCACCTCGTCTAGCCAAAACTCACACTTGCTAAACTTGGCATAAAGTCGGTGCTCCCTCAGGACCTGCAATACAGCCCGAAGATGGGTGGCATGCTCTTCCTCAGAAGAAGAATAGATCAAAATATCATCAATAAACACAACCACAAACTGATCCAGGTAGGTCCTGAAGACTCGGTTCATCAGCTCCATAAAGGCCGCCGGAGCATTGGTCAAGCCCAAGGGCATAACCAAAAACTCATAATGTCCATACCGAGTTCTGAAAGCCGTCTTGCTAACATCAACATCCCGGATCCTCATCTGATAATATCCGGATCTCAAGTCGATCTTGGAAAATACCTTCGCGGACTGCAGTTGATCCATCAAATCATCAATCCTTGGAAGTGGGTACTTATTCTTTATTGTTATCTGATTCAGCTGCCTATAGTCAATGCACAATCTCAGAGAACCATCCTTCTTTCTAACAAACAGAACTGGAGCACCCTATGGAGATGTACTGGGACGAATAAAACCCTTATCCAGCAGCTCCTGCAACTGCGCCTTCAACTCGGCGAGTTCGGCTGGCGCCATCCGATACGGGGCCTTAGACAAGGGCGCCGTACCTGTTGCAAGCTCGATGGTAAATTCGACCTCTCGCTGAGGAGGAAGGCCAGGCAGCTCCTCAGGAAATACATCTATGAACTCACATACAACAGGTACTTCCCCAGGGCTGAGACTATCCCGGACATCAGAGACAACAACAGAGGCAAGAAAAGCCTCACAGCCACCAGCAAGCAACCTCCGTGCCTTAAAGGCAGAAATAAGAATACATCGGGAAGAAAGCCTAATACCTTGGAAGAAGAAGGTCGGGATGTCTGGAATGGAGAATCGCACCCTCTTCCTGTGGCAGTCCACCTCTGCATAAAAGGCTTCCAACCAATCCATACCCAGGATGATATCAAAGTCACGAATGGCAAGTACGACTAACTGGGCAGGTAGCACATGACCCTCAATGGTCAAGGGAACATTCCTCAAGCAGTTATAAGATATCATAAAGTCTCCAGAAGGAACCTCCACTATCAAACCATCAGATAACTCATCAACGGGTGCAGAAAGAATATCTAGGAACTGCTCAGAAATGAAAGAATGCGAAGCACCCGAATCAACCAATACGTGTGCAGAGTTCCCAAGGACAGAAAGTGTACCTTCCACCAAGTTGGACGCGCGAGCCTCCCTCCTGGTGATAGCTAGCACTCTCCCCTGGGTCCTCGGCTTCTTCTGCTCACCTGAACCATGTCCCTGACCATGCCCCTGTGGGCAATGCCTCGCCAAATGGCCCTGCTGGCCGCAAGTGAAGCACCTCCTGGGAAGAGTGGGACACTGAGTCCCACCATGGGCACCCCCACAGTGCTGACAGACTGCCGGAAGCCTCTGAGCTGGCCCCTGCGGTGCACTGGATACAGACTGACTCTGCTGGCCCTGCCCGGGCCTGTTGCTGCCGCTACTGCCACTACTGCTGCCACCACCCCTGAAGAATCTCCTGAATCGGGAGCCGACGATCCCGATCCAGCTGAAGGGGCCGCTGCCGCTGCCTTACCCTTGCCACGAACTGGGCTCTGAGCAGCCAGTCCTCTCTCCCGGGCCGACTGGCTCTGTTGAGCCTCCACTGCTGCCGCACATCTAACCGCAGAAGCCAGATCCGTGCAACAGTGAGACGCCACGAAGTTCCTCAGACTGAGCCTCAGTCCGTCCATGAACCTCTCAGTACGACGCTCCTCATCCCCAGATATGAAAGGCACGAACCGACCTAGCGAAACAAACTTCGCCTGGTACTCAAGTATTGTCATGCTCCCCTGCGTCAGATCCATGAACTCCCTCTCCTTGGCCCTCTGGACATGTCTAGGGAAATACTGTGCGTTGAACTCCTTAACAAAAGTCTCCCATGGAATTTCCCTAAGACTCCTGTCCTCGTAAGACAAACTCTTCAAAGTGATCCACCAGTCATAGGCGCTATGCTTCAGCATGAAGGTAGCCAACGGGGTCCGCTCTACTGCAGCACAATCCATGGTATCAAAAGTCTTCTCTATCTCTCTAAGCCAGTGAATGGCCTCGTCAGGGTCGGGACGACCGGTGAAGTGAGGTGGCCTCAGCTTCAGAAACCTCTCAAGTGCAGCTGTGGACCCTCCTCGCGCACTGGAACTCTCACTAGGGTCTCGTGTCTGATATCGAGCCATAGTGTCCATCATCGCCTCCATAAACTGCTCAACACTCGGCCTCTCGGCCTCGGACCCACTAGGGACATCTCCCTGCTCTCGAATAACTGGCATCCTCCTTCTGGGAGCCATCTACTCGCCTACAATTACAAAATCAAAAAGTTCTAATTAGAGTCCTAAAGCCTATGCTACCGCCGTGCCTGTACGGGATAATGTATTTATTTGCCGAATTTATGATATTTAACCTAGTTATTTATTTATTTGCCAGACCGTATGCTTTGATACCCACTGTAACGACCCGCCACCCTATAATCGGGGATCCGATTACTAAATGGGTACCGAATCATTAATTTGGAACCAAACCAGGATCTAATCAAGTCTGGGAGATAAATAATAAACTAAGCTAAACATTCACATCGCATTGAACTGAAATAAAAGTGCAGGAATTAAAAATTATTACAATGCGACTCGATACAGCAAATAATTACATACTCCAACAGAAGGGAAATAATTAAACGTACAGGCCAGAAATAAAATAACAACTACGTCGGGGCATACCCCGGAACAACTGCTGACGGTGCTCAACTCACGGCCGCACTCTCCTCGCTAGGTCTGCTGAGAGTCCTCACCTGAAAACCGCAGGAGGGGTGAGTCTCAAAGACAAGACTCAGTAGGGATCCTTCGATCCCCACAGCCCACACACACACCCACAAGTGCAAGGTACAGCTAACGGAAAGGTGATAAGTACAAGAGGTACAATTCTTAATTCTTAACGTGAAATCACATGCAATCGTAATATAATAAACATGCATATATTAAACCAGCCGGCTAGGAAACCCACAACTGTCGTCACGATAGAACTCGCTAACCACACAACAACGGTGGAAAAACCTCGACCCGCTGAGACCAAACAGTAACCCCTCGGATAGCACACTAGCTACTCCGGCCCAACCGGCTCAGGTGGCTACTCCTTCCCTCAGCATGAGTGACTCTCCGAATGTAACACTCCGACACCGGTACTAGCTGACCCCGGGGTTCACCAGGTGACCCTCTCTCACTAGGCGTCACCCCGCCCACGCCCCCACCGGCGCTGTGCTCACGCCCCCACCAGCACAGGGTGATAAAGCGCTACAATGTCACTCCAGGTCCACAGTAACACAAAAACCCAACAAGTACGATCCGGTCACGTGAAAAGTCCGCGATCGTATAACATACATGTAGCATCGTCCGGTCATGAAGAATATATCTCTACCGGGTACACTAAAACATGCACTAACCATCCGTCTAACAGTATGAACACATTTTACTGGCATGAATTAGTGAGGTTCTGTCTTGAATCGCGTCTCCCAAGGTCGACGCCATTCAAGCTCCATGTACAGGTTCATGTAAAACAGTCTTCAGAATCAGGCCTTAAAAGGCGTCGACACCAGTGGTCGCCTTTTAAAAGGCATCGACATCCTCAGACGCCATTCAGCACAGAAATCCAGAAATTCCAAAGAAACTACCCAGGGGCTTTCTGCCTTAAAAGGCGTCATGTCCTCCCGACGCCATTCAAAAACGCGTCGTTGTCCCATGACGTCTTTTAACCCCAGAATCCCGAACTGGCAACTCCTCAGTAAGGCGATTCCTATCTTAAAGGGCGTCGTGATGGTCCGACGCCCTTCAAAAAGGCGTCGTCCATGCACGACGTCTTTTAACCCCAGGAAACAGAATTGCCATGAGCCCGAGGGCTCCCTTTTTAACTCAAATAACCCCAAAATCACCAAAAAACGGAGGAGAAAGAGGGGCAACACAATTCATAGGAAATCACCTACATAGCAAGACCCCCGTATCATCAAAAGAACACCTAAACATGCTCGTTCTACCCCCCGAAACCAAAGATCCAAACAAGCTTAAACGGGGGTAAACATGGCTTAAAACACGATGCTTATGGGAACCGTCACCCTACCGGATACTTGAACGCCTCCGAGCTTCAAGCCGTCCACCCGACTCGCACCACGCCGCCGCCGGTACCGCCGTGGTCGTCCTTGCTCCACCGTGACGTCGGCCGCCGTTCGGAGAGTAGAACGCCGCAGTGGAAGTGGAGGTGGTAGTGGTAGGAGCTAGGTAGAGGATGGAGTGGAGGGAGAGATGAAATGGTGGGAGGAAAAGAGGGAGGAGGAGGGATCGCCGCCGAGATCGTCGGAAGGGAAAGAGAGGAAGAGAGGGGAAAATGAGGGAAAGAAGGAGGGTCCGCGGGGTTAACCAGAGACTGGCTAAAACGCGTCGACATCCACGGACGCCATTCAGTTGATGTGACGGCTGCTCTGACAAGACTCTAAAACGCGTCGTTCAAGGCAGACGCCGTTCAGACGACATGTCAGGGCCGTGCTCTGACAAACCCAGAGTCGCAGTCTGATAGGCGTCGACACACGTGGACGCCGTTCAGGCGACAAGACAGGGCCGTACCCTCGCGGCCCGAAACCAGGCCACGTGGCAGGACTTCAAATGCGTCTGCGACGGTGGACGCCGTTCAAAACGCGTCTTGATGTCCTGACGCGAAACAACTCAGAACCTCCGCCCTCACTAAGGTTAGAACTACAAGGTCCGACCCCGAAAACCGGATCCGAAGGTCACGATCCTTACACTTAAAATCAGATTTAGGACTTTTAATCTAGATTTATGCTCCCACTATTTTTCGGCGATCTGTATGACCCTCTAAGATACAGAACGGGAGATTCCGGTGATCTCCTAGTGGGGATCAGAATCCTTCGGGCAACATGCATGTGACCTTGTGGTAGCACAACAAATCACATCAAGTCCCTTAGGCAGTCAACTCTTGACAGTTGCAACGTTTGCAATATCCGATCGATTTAACCCCTGAATCAGAATGACCTTGTGGTAGCACAACAAATCAATTCGATTAAGTTAAGTTTATCCATCATTACTTAGATGACAAGAATTCATAGTTCAATCCTTGTAGTAGCACAACAAAACTACACTATTTGTCCATTCATCTTAATGACACCACATGTCGTAGACCTAGTTTAATTTCTAAATCAAACAGACCTTGTGGTAGCACAACAAATCCGTTTGAGATAAGAATTATCCTAAGATCTATAATGATGGTGGGTTACGTGGATTATTCTAAATATCTCACGTTTACAACTTAAATTTTAAAAGAGGGTTTTTGATTTTTGATTTATAAAAATCGTGCTATCAATAGTATTTCAATTTGAAAAATCAATATACTAAATAGAAATATATATCTGATAGCATAGTCCGCAAACATCACATATATGCAGAAAAATTAAATGGGGATGATCATGGACTGCAAAAGCTACTATGGAATCATCGGAGCCAAACGATGATCCATAATAGGATCCTTATGTGAAAACAGCAACACTGGTTCCATTTGATGCGAGTCCTTCGTCCAGAGGTGTCTTCAGAAGATCCCGTCCTTTTAGCTTAATCCGATATATTTAAATATGAAATTCAGGACTCGTAGGTCCACAAATGTACATTTAAACAATTAGAAACCTTGATCTTGTCAAGGGGAGTACAATCTAATAGGAAGGTAGAAAGTACACTTGGATTAAGAAAGAGGAGGACACGCAAGTCCTATTTAAAATCACAAATGAAATAAGCATTGCATTCATCCACATCATAAAACACATCACATGCATCACAATCATCACATAATTGCAGTTTGGTATTAAATTTTATAAATATAAAATTATAATATCAATTAGTTTTCGAAATAACATTTATTTCAGCATTATCAATAACATTCAAAACATTTTTGACAAATTAACTAACTAAACTATGCGGTTAATCTAAATACTAATTCAAACAATTTGAACGGCAAAATGTAATCAAGTTATGCATGAGATCAGTTTAAAACAATTTTAAACTAATTAATTTAACAGGAAAATAAATTATCTAAAATAATTTTAAATAATTTACTAACACCCATTAATTATAAAACCCTTTAATTGAATAACAGTTATTAAACACTTTAATAAGCAGTTAATGATCATAAAAAATAATTAATAACAATTATTAATTATTCCTATAATTTTACTGTTTTAAAACAATTTTAAAACAGGCTTAAATGGGCTAATAATGGGTTTAATGGGGTTTTAACATTTATTAAAAACAATTTTTAATAAATTAAAAATGGGCCTAGCCCATTAGGGCCCAAATGGCCCGGACCCGGACCCTGGCTGGACCAGGGTCGAACCCTGGCTCGGCCAGGGGCTCTAGCTCGGCCAGGGTCGAACCCAGGTCGAGCCAGGCGCCAGGACCTGGCTCACCGGACCTGGCCCAGCCAGGTCCTGGCGCCAGCCGGGTCCGGCCGGCCTGGCTGCTTTCCCCTTTCCCCAATGTGCCCGACGCCGGCAGGGCCGCCGGTGACTGGCGATGGGGAGCAAACCTAGCCCCAAAAACCCAAAATCTGATTTTTTTTTCAGGTTTAAAAACCGGAGTTTGGGCTCGATTTTTAGCACCGCCAAGGGCACTCCGGCCCAGATCTTCATGCCCAATCCGTAGAGGTAACTATCACCATGAGATCTGGACATCCGGGCCGCCATCCCAACACTTGGGAATCGCGTACGAAGCCACCGAAGTACCCCGTTTGTCGTCCCACGAAGAACTCCGAAAAACCCAAATAAAATCCGAAAAATTTCAGAAAAATAATCAAATTATTTGGGCTCATCATATGAACACGATTCTGTCATTTTGAATCGGATTAAACACAAGAACACGTACAATACAGGTTCTTCACGCATAACGAGAAAAATATGCAAAACGGTGCCGTTTTACAACCGAACCAGCGAACCTGGCTCTGATACCACTATAAGGAATCGCCATGAACGCAGTGGAAATAAAGTTGATTCCATTGTATCGGTTGCTGGGGTCGTAAAACGGACATTAAAATCTTAGCGGGAAGAACAGTTCTTCACCTTTGCGGGGTTTCGAATCTCCCGTGGATGATGCCGACTTGGTAATCACGCACGCGCACGATCTCTAGAGGTATCCACACGAGTTCCCGCAGCAGACGCGATTTCCTCCTCGACTTGAGTGCTCCGACCAGATCTCAAATCCACCATGCGCGGAGAGAGACAGATCCACTCCAAGAGAGAGAGAAGGAGAGAGAGAGAGGAGAGAGAGAATCTAGGGTAAAAATTCGTCCAACTAACTTTTTACCACTCCCCCTTGGCCCTCCTTATATAGAAATAAGGATAAGCACAAGAGTTAATCCTCATGATTATCCAAGAGTTTGGCCTCGGATAATTCTCCATTAAATCTTCATGTTTATCCTGCAGCTTTTCACAAAAACCCAGATAAGCATAAAATTTAACATCTCTCACCGTCTGACGAGAACTCTTATGTGTGTGACCCTCTAGGCCCATATATCAGTCCGGTTGCAGGCCCATTAAACTTAGAACTGTTTCTTGAGTTTAATATTTATTAATTAACATTTAAACATCATATGTTAAATGATTAATTTAATAAACAAGTGAATTATCATCTGATGATCAAATCACTTGGCCTTCTGATCATGAACAGCACCAAACACTACCTCATGATCCCAGAAGATATAAGGGATACTGTTCCCTTCAATTGAACCTTTCCGTCTGCAGATGCCGCACAGATATAATCCTTCACTCATGCAATGTCCCGATAACGCAAGGATATGGTTTTATAGTCAAACCCTCTATCGCATTATCCATATGGATTCCAGTACACAGTTAATATCTAGAAAGACATCTCTTTCATTTGACCCTGGCCAGGGATTTCTGTGTACAAATCCATGGGACATTCTCTCTCCAGTCTTATACCAAGAGTGAGTGATCCCTTGTTGTTCACTCAATTACCTTCGCAAACTTTCCACTGTATCTGAAAGACCGATTATGGTGGACTTAATGGTTAAAGTCCACGAGTCAGAGAATCAAGATACAATGGTCCACAAACAAGGTATCATTGGTGACTCAGGTCAAAGGACCAACTGTGCTACTGCAACGATTGAATTCCCTGGTTGACTAATAGGTATAATTACCATCCAGGAATTCTTATTTGGGTTTGTTCAGTGAACTCATTCTCTAATGAGCACCTACTTGTTTGTCTTAGTGTCACCACACGAGTGAATGTTAGATCATTCACCCTCATCACATGAGCAGACGTAACTTGTGTCGATCTTATCGGATATTTAATGTCCAACTCAAATATCCTATGATCGAGAACTATTTAAGACAATTGCTTTAGGATATTGATCTCACTATCATGATCTCATCATGATTCAATATCCCATACATTTGTCTATGGACCTTCATTACGATAGTCGTTTGCGAGAACTATTGAATGAAGAAATAATTGCCTTTATTAATAATATGAACTAGAATGTACAATGATTGGCTTTGAGGCCACCCAATTCTAACAATATGATGCTTCGTAAGTTTTAGATTTTGAAAAGCTCTACTTCTTAAACAAGTCAAAAGACTCAAAATCGGGAGTACGGTTGTTGGAACTCTTCCCCTCTTTAGTGTTTGGTTCAGCTGTAGCTTTTTTTGATACAAATGCTTCTGTTTGTGCTTAGCTTCTTTGTCTTTGTCTTGTTTTTTGTTGTAAAGTGCGCGCTAAAGCTACAGCTATGTGTTTGCTTTGGAATCGAATAAGGCTTACTCACTTGTTCCTGATGGATCAGCACCAGTCACATTCCCTCCTTTTATGGATCGGCTTACCGAACTTAAGGTTTTTCTTTTTGTCTTCGCTGACCTATCTTGATGGTCGGTCTATATCAATTCGTTATTAAAGGGAAGGGTGAGCTAGTCAAAGCCCTCGACATTGATCGGTATGTTTGACTTGACTCAGTTGGGGGACACGCCCTACATGTCTTCACGCATTGCACTCAAATCTAGATTTACCTTAATCCAGTAGTCAACTATTTATTCAATACTGCTCTCCTGCTTTTTTATCTGGCTGGTTGACTTCTCCTCAGGCTGTCAATTGGTCTACGGGCCGGTGATAGGCTTGCCATACTCTTTTTGGCTGTCCTTCATCCTTTTTCATGCTTGAATTAGTATTTTGAAGTTTCTTTTTTACCTTGATTTTTAAAGTCTCTTTTTTCTAGTCCTTTCTAAGTTGCCCTCGACCTCATCTCCTGGACATGGCCTTTTCTAGTAGCCTTTGAATGTATCCCTATTGGGCTAGTTTGATTTCTTCCCAATCCTTTGGTGGGGTCTATCTTAGGCCACCAACCACCTTAGCTCGAGGAGCCTACGCTCTAAAAAGGGGATCTTAGGAAGCAGACAAATAGCCATTCACTGGGATGCCGAGTTCTAAGCTGGTCGTCTATTGCCTTCCAACTTCCTTGTTCTCCGAACTTCATCACTTCGTTCCTTGTTATTTTCTTTGAATTGCGGAACAACAATAGATCTTGCTACGCTTCGTTTCATAACCAATTCGGCGCTTCGCTCGCTTTAAAGCTACAACCGCTGCAATTGTGCTTTAATGGCCTAATCCCTACCTTAATTCATGCCTTCTCCTTATATGCTAAATGTGTGCTTCTAATGGACGTTGATCGCATGATAATGTGGTTCGATGCTAATGTCAATAAAAAAGGAGTTTATTCTGAGTTGAACTGGATGTGCAACTATCCCTTATGAGCGTAAGGCAGCTAATCTCTTATATAGAAAGATTACGCCGCTGTTGAGCGATCAACTGAGGGCTACTCGATTTTGAACACCGGCTCGAATGGAATAAATGGCAGATGACTCTTTATCTTTAACTAGGTTGCAGCCTCCTTTCCGTTCGGGCAAGCCCCCTGCTTTATTATAAATATCTGATAGGTTGACTAATGGATAGATGGTAAAACATATAGGATCATTTAAAGGGTTTTAATAAAGCGGTCAACTACTCGCTTGAGATCTGTGCTTTTCTTTAATGGGTTATTAAACAGGTGCTTGTGCTTGATCGGGACGGAATGAGAGGTAAAAAATGACCTTGACTTTTACACACCAGAAAGCACATTTTTCCATTTCACTGTGGTGAGTGGTACATTTGTCTTGTTCCGCTAGCACGGGATCTCAATGTACATCTACCCATGAATCCACTCCTTTTCATGGATATGTTATTCGAATCGACTGGAATGGTTTTACTGTATCTAGGCCAGGATAATCTGTGACTCATTCGAGAAATGAATCTCGAGAAAAATAGTTGGTAGCTTTTCTCCTTGATATGGATCCAAGCGAAGGAAAGTTGCGGGCTCAAATGGAGGTAAGTAAAGCGGAAAAACTATCTCTACTCCCACCTCTCTCGCTTCTGGTTCTAGAAATTCAAGGGATGCTGGGCATTTGTTTGATTGAAAGGATTGAATCCAACTGCTAGATAAGACAAGGATTCGTAGCATGACTGACTTAGTTATAGAATAAATAAATAGTGGCCGTATGGAAGTGCCAGTACTCCTATGTTCACCGATGGACAGAAAAGTCGATGAAACAGACCTTCAGCTACGAGTGTGAAGTCCTTTGACATTGAACTTGCCTGACGCGCATGTACAAATGATGCCCTTTTTATAGGGGGAGTTAGCCTTTTTTAAAGGGGGCTTCCGCTTCTTCCTCAGCTCACTTTCGTACCGCATGTCTTGCCAATAAGGTATGTCTATGAGCTTGTCCCTTGTTTACTCTTCGCCTGGGCTACATTCTTGCTCCAAGACACATTTGGAACAACGGGCTGGGTGGGCATTTCCATCCACATCAAGCCCCAAGGGAAGCTCACTGATCTGCACTCTTTCTTCTTAGCATTCACGTTACCTCGCTACGCTCGCCTTGGCCTCGGTTAAGGGCTTGACCTATGCTATCTGTGTATTAACTAACCACCTTATTGAATTGATGTAACTATTTGGTGAAGGGCAAGATGGAAGCAGGCAGGTAGGCAGGCTACACAAGATTTATAGTCGGGCTATATCCCATACCTTAAGTTGTTACCAGCCCGTACATGCAAGAAGCTAAACTGATATCAATCTAAGCCGAAAGAGGAAGGCATTCAACCATGAACCATTTAGTGCGGGAAGTGGGGAGAAAGAACCAAGCCTTCCCCATGCTACCCCGGACTTCTACGTTTTGCACATGGCCTTTTTCTTTTCTCTACATAGCTAAACCTTCCACATAGCACAATTGGACGGGCATTCGCATACATAGTTCTTAGGTCCCACATGTTGGGATAGGCGGGCCCTTTTTTTTCTTTCACATGGCCTATTTCACAAGGTGATGGAGTTGGGTGAACACAAGCCTTTTTTAGCAATGAAGGGTAGGGGTAGGAAGAAACTACATGACATGCATAACAGGTATCGAAGCCGAACACATTGAAAATCCCATGGCGCATGTACGGAAAGGGTCTATTGAACATTGAGCGTTGTGTTAAGGTGTGTAGCGTGGAGAGTAGAGTAGAGGAAACGCCCGTCTTGGAGTCGATGGGCAAGGAGAGGGTGGTCTTGCCCAACAATAGGAAGGGTGGCTGAAAAGTGGGGAAGGGAAGACAAAGGCAAGTGGCTAGTCAAGGGAAGTAGAGGGTGTGAGTGCTTAAAATGATTGTGTGATTAACATGAAAAATCTATATTGTTTAGTGCAAAATAAACCTATTAAAAACAAAAAAACTACGTGAAGTGATCGCCAGAAACTTTTGACTTAAAAGTTCCAAAAGAAGTTTTTGATCGCCTACCTGTTTAAACGCGGAAGATATTGAGCTCTTGATTCCCCTTCCTCAGCCGGCTGAAGAAAGAGAGCCCTTTCTTGCTTTTGTTCTTGCTGTTGAGGTTGGATTTGAGAAGCTGAGGATCGTCCAGAGATTCTTGTGACTTTGTACTTGATTTACTCCTTTTGCTCCGTCAAGAAAAATAGAAATGGAAACGAAGAAATGATGAGAACTTTAAGCAACAATAGTATCTATTCTTATCAAGCTCTTAAGCATGCAACTAAACAGCAAACTTACTTGTTTAATGGCTTTGAAACCCCTTAATCAAATAGGTTTTGAAAAGAATGCTGGTGTTGTGTGTTGCATGGAGTGGTAATGAAGAATGTAGAACTAAATGAAATGAATGCAGAAAATAAAGACTTATGCCCAATGGTTGAATTCTTGAATGGATGAAGAATCTTGAAAGGACGCCGACTTCTGGAAATGGCAGCGCTTCGGCGTTCCAACGTTGTTACTCCGATCTTCAACTCGTTATTGCTCAATGATAATCAACTCAAGATTACGCTTAACCTCTTTTTTTTTAACTCAACATTGATGCAAGGTATTTATAGACTTCTTCTGCGTCCGCGGATTTACATGGAAAAATCTAGGATTTATCCATCTTAACCAACAGATAAATACAGATTAATTCATCTTTATCTGTAATTATCTAAAACGCGTCCATATTGGCTGACGCCTTTCAGATTAATTAAGATAAGGATAAACATCCGAGAAAACTTATCTTTATCTTTATTAGATAAAACGCGTCTACATGTATAGACGTCTTTTAAACTAATTAAGATAAGGATAAACATCCGGAAGAGAAGTAGAAATAGCCTAGGAAACCTAAAACGCGTCAAGGCTTACAGACGCCTTTTAGCTGATTAATCAACTGATTAAAATTCAAATTTAAACGTTAAAATAGGAATAAACTCTAAATCGCGTCCACACAGGTTGACGTCTTTTAGAATTCTGCATATTTTAACTGAAATTTGAGCTAAAATCAATTCAATTGATTAACTTAAACATGTCTGTTAAACCCGACACTTAAAAAGATCAATAAAAATTAACCAATGGTTAAATATCAGACCATTCTGAGGCATTATTATATGATATGAAATTTACTCAAAATGATGTCAAAATTAGCGTGTCTACAGCTGCCTCACCTTGGCATCGTCTTTGCAAGGGAGTGAAATGGAATGGAATGTACTGAAAAGGTGATGCCAAGGTGTGATGAGACACGCTCCTAACATCACATGATTGGAATTTTTCTCAAAATTATCAATGAAGATAGTTCAAGGAGATCAATGGAATCAATCTTGTCTGGATGAGGTAGACAAGGAAATAAAATAAGGTCGATCAACCTCCACGGAGTGGGAAGTACCCCAGGTCATAGACACTGTAGGTTTCATCATGGGGAGCGTTTGCCAGCGAATGTGGACGTGCTGCAGCCATGATGGATCTTAAAAAGGAAACAAGAAATATTGGATAAAGAATCCAATCAAGGATAGAATTCCAAGGATATCTTTAAGCGAACCTCAAGGATAATCAAGATACTCAATTCAGAATGGAATATTTCATATCATGTTGGGATTTATTTGATTTAATGGTCTAAAACTTAATCAATAATTAATCCTTATCACAATGATTTCAAAGTCCTACATGATGCATGCTGGGCTAAAAGAAAAATATAAAGTCAAATAAAATATAAATTAATAAAGGATAATATTGTTAAATTGTCATTAATGAGTCAAGATACCAATTCTTGTAATCTAGTGCTAAGCCGAAGCTCGTTTATCCGCGCACCGTTTCACAAAAGTGGAACCATCGTCCTCACTAATTAACAATCCAACGGCCTATCCGTGCGATTAAGAATCCTCTGGAATTATCACTGTTTTTGTTGCAGGGGAACTCAAATTCCAGTTTCATCAAAACCACAAGGTCCTTGACATGCTCTAGTAAATATTTAACATATAGTAATGCAAATGATTTACATGAACTAATACAAGGGTAAAATAACCGTCCTTTTAGCCACGGTCAGGACTTCTAAATTCCCACAGTGAGATCTTCTTGACATTTCCAGCTTTACTCAGGTTTTCTTTGAATTTCAGAAACGCGTCGTCTCGCGCCAACGCCATTAACATGAACCAAAACACGTCGCTGTTCAACGACGCCTTTCAATCGCAGAAACAGGTTCTCGCTATCTTCAATCCATATTCCAACTCTCTTCATGCCTTGTGTCATGTATATGACTTGAACAAACAGGTTAAGCATCTATTCAGGCTTAGCCCCTTGCCTGGTTAAGTAACCGACTACTTGATCCTATCCTTGATAGAAGGGTCAAGGGGCATAGCCTTTATTAACAAAGGTAATAAGAATAATCATACTTAAGTAAAATGCAACATGCAAGCAGACAGATGCTTACTGAAAATAAAAGGAATGAAACATACTGAGTGCAATAAGCAAATGCTAATTGAAATATTTTTTGTTGTTTTGAAATCTGTACTTTTTTTGGGTTTTGAAATATATGTTTTTTTTTTTTTGGATTTTGACATATGTATTTTTTTTTGAATTTTGAAATATGTAATTTTTTTGGATTTTTGACGTATGTATTTTTTTTGGATTTTTGACTAAAAGATCAGTATGGTACTTAGATCAAAAGATCATATTCATTTATTAACTTAATTGCCAAATCATTCTTCAACAACTTAACTTAAAACCCATCGTGTTTAAACTTGTGTTTCCATTCGTGATCCCATTTGATGATTTGACCTTCGGTCAATCTAAGCCATTCTTTAAGTTTGGAGTACACCTCTTTAAAAAGAAAAGAAGAATAAATTTAGAAAGCCCATGAGAAGGTTCCGGAGACTTAAAAAGATGTTCCTTTCCTACCCTAATATCCGTTGGGGTTCGGTCATTTTCTTTCCGGGGTATTTATCGACCTTGCGTTCCCTTTCGTTTCATTTCATGGCCTTGATGTAACATTTGTAACGTGATGGCCTTTTGACTTGACATTTGGATTTTGCCTTTTTGCTTTTCCTTTTTCTATTCTTTTCTTTTCTTCGGGACGGATCTCCCCCATTTTTTTATGACGGCCTCCTACTAAGATGGTGGGTATTCTTGGTAGTCTATTCTAAGTCTCGTTCCGACATCATGGGCCGAGTATAAAATAGAATTTTGTTTTAAAACGAATGATTTGTACTTTACACTTTCGGTCAAGCTTCGGTATTCTTTAGGACTTGACATCTCTTGTTACTCACGAATCAAACGTGTCAGTGTGTGTAGTAATGGGTTTATAGTTAAGTTATCCAGACTAACAAAGAAATTTGAGTTTATAAATTTTCTGATTCCACTGGTCTTTGTACCATACTGATTGACTCTTTAACCTAAGGGTAGTATTTCTTAAGATGTAAACCAATCCAGGGATGATTTAGCTCTTCTCCTTTTGTATTAACAAGACGATAAGCATTACCAGGAAAAGCGTGAGATACAACATAAGGCCCTTCCCAGTTGGGTTGGAGCTTAGAACGCGGACCACCAGGTTTTACAAAAATCCTTTTGACGACCATTTCACCGACTTTGAACTTACGTTCAATGACTTTCTTTTGATAAAAACGTGCTAGTCTATTTAGATAAACTTTTGCATGATTAGCAGCTGACCATCTTTTCTCGTCTAAAAGTTCCAATTGAGCAAAGAGTGCTGAACGATGTTCATCAATAGAGAATTCCTTATTCAATTGTACTCTTAATGACGGTATGAGGATCTCATATGAAACTACCGCCTCCATTCCAAATGTTAAGGAATAAGGAGTTTGCCCAGTGGGTGTGCGGATTGAAGTTCGGTAGGCCCATAGAGCCTCAACCAACTTTTCTGGCCAGTCGGCGAATTTATTAGATTTGCACGTCTTTTTGATAATTTTTATCAAAGTCTTATTTGTTGCCTCTGCTTGGCCATTGCCTTGCGGATAATAAGGAGACGAATGATGCAATGCAATTCTGTACATGTTACAGAGGTCCTTCAATTCCTGTGACACGAACTGTGGTCCGTTGTCGATGACGATGGTGCTTGGAATTCCAAATCGGGTGATGATGTTCTTCATGATGAACTTGCAGACGGTTGATGCTTTGATTTCCACGTACGCTTCAGCTTCTGCCCACTTGTTGAAGTATTCCGTTGCCGTGAGAATGAAAGATTTTTGCTTGATGCCGGAATCTGGGTTACCAAGGGGTCCAATGATGTCGAAAGCCCACATGGAGAAAGGCCATGGGGAAGAAACATGATGGAGTGAAGATGCAGGAGAATGAATTTTGTCGGCGTGAAGTTGACACTTAGCACACCTACGAACATATCCTACACAGTTTTCTTCCATGGTTGTCCAATAAAACCCTTGCCTAAGGATCTTCTTTGCTAGCATCTGTCCATTGACATGGCCACCACAAATTCCACTATGAGCTCCTTCCATTACCGTCCAAAGCTCATCTTCGTCTAGACATCTCAGAAGAACTCCATCAAAACCTTTCTTGTATAACGCTCCTCCAACTAAGGTGTATCTTTGAGCAACTCTCCTGATAGCTCTCTTCTCCTCAGTTGTAGCTTCCTCAGGATATGATTGATCTTCACAATATTTTGCAATTTCATAATACCATGGCTTCTGTTCGTCATCCATCTCTTCTAATAGCTCTATCAACATGATTTCTCTTTTTTCAATGATATCTCCGTCCCTGACTTTCTTCAGCAACTTCTCCTTAGTTCTAAGGAATGAAGGGTCTTTCACGGCGGGTGAAAGACGCCTATGAACTATGATTGATTCGGATTGCTTGCTGATTGGAAAATCAAGAGAAGATGCAAGTGAAGCTAGAGCGTCAGCTAAGATGTTCTGATTCTTAGGGACATGGACAAAGATCAATTTCGTGAAAAGCTTTGAGTAAGCAGAAGTAAGTTCCTGATAAGGCTTGAGCTTGGGATCAAGAGTTCGATACTTGGTCAGCACTTGGCGAAGAATCAGTTGGCTATCACCCACAATCCTGAGTTTGGTGGCACCATGGAAATGAGCAGCCTCGAGACCAGCAAGGAGTGCCTCGTATTCAGCTATATTGTTGGTGACTGGAAAGTCAAGCTGAAAGGCTTGTGGAATGGTGACACCTTCAGGTGATAACAGAACGATACCTATCCCCTTTCCATGAGAATTCAGAGCTCCGTCAAAATGCAGAGTCCACATATCATTTCTGATTTGATTTACGGACATCAGTTCCTCATCCGGAAACTCTGATCGCACTGGATCGAAACGAGGAAGGGGATGATGAGCAAGATGTTCTGCTATGGCATAGCCCTTGATCGCTTTCTGCTGAATATAAATGATATCGAATTGAGATAGAAAGCTTTGCCATCGTGCTAACCTATCAGTAAGAACAGATTTCTCCAGAAGGAATTTGATCGGATTCATTCTAGCGATGAGATGGACTTCATGGGCCAGAAAATAATGCTTTAATTTCTGCACAACCCAAACCAATGCTGCACATGTTTTCTCCATTGCTGTATATCTCTGTTCAGCGGGGTTGAGAAGTTTAGAGAGATAGTAGGTTGCCCTCTCCTTTCCTTCTTCATCCTCTTGTGCTAGGACAGCCCCCACTGCATCATCGAGGACTGAAATGTAAAGTATCAATGGTTTGCTTGGAGATGGTGGTCTCAAAACAGGAGGACTTGCTAAATAGTTCTTTAATCCATCGAATGCCTCCTGACACTTATCGTCCCAATCAAATTTGACTCCCGGCTTGGTAAGCTCGTAAAACGGCTTACACCTTTGTGAATGCTGGGAGACAAAACGGCGAATAAATTGTAACCTCCCGATTAATCCTCTCAACTCTTTCAAGTTTTTGGGAGGTGACATTTCTCTAATAGCCTTCGCCTTGTTAGGATCGATCTCAATTCCCCGTTTGGTGACAATAAATCCAAGTAATTTTCCTGAAGATACCCCGAATACACATTTCTTGGGGTTCATCTTTAACTGATACTCTCTCGATCTCTCTAATACCCTTGCCAAAACCTTGGTGTGTTCAGCCTTTGTCTTAGATTTAACCAATAAATCATCCATATACACTTCCAGATCTATGTGCATCATGTCATGAAATATTGCCATCATAACCCTTTGATAGGTGGCTCTAGCATTCTTCAATCCGAATGGCATGACGACATAACAGTATGTTCCCCAAGGTGTAGTGAATGACGTCTTCTCTTGATCTTCTTCTGCCAGCTTAATCTGATTGTATCCTGAAAATCCGTCTATGAACGATAATGTTTCATAGCCAGCAGTGTTATCAATGAGTACATCAATATGAGGCAATGAAAAATTATTTTTAGGACATGGCCGGTTCAAATCACGGAAGTCAATGCAAATTCTGACTTTCCCGTCTTTCTTCATGACCGGGACTATGTTAGCCACCTATTGTGGATAAAGGACAACTCTAATAAATTTGGCTTTTTGCAATCTGTCGACCTCTTCCTTCATTTTCAGAGCCATTTGTGGGTGGAATCGTCTTAATTTCTCTTTGACAGGGCTAGCTCCTTCCTTCAACGTCAATCTGTGTTCAACTAAAGGTGAATCTAACCCTGGCATATCTTCATAACTCCAGGCGAAAGTGTCCTGATAGTCCTTAAGTACTTGTATCATTGCCTTCTCATCCTCTGTAGAAAGATTTTTGCTGACGAGGACAACTTTAGGTTTGTCTTCAGTCCCTAAATTGATTTCTTTGGTGGGCTCTTCTACGACAGCTGAGGGTTCATCGAATCTCTTAATTCCACTGGCATATGCCTCAGCTGCGTCCTCGTCATCTTCCTTATTTTCAATAATAGGGTCCTTTTCATGCACTAACTCATACACCCCATACCCATCATTGATTGACTCATCATTCATACAGTCTTCTGGCATCTGCATTGGATTTTCTAAAAACTGAGGGATTAAAGAGCAAGAAAATCATCTATCAGCTAAGTCCTGGAGGTATCTATCTGAAATTCGCCTACCCTTAGACTTCCTAAACTTCCTAATTTGACTAACCTGCTTAAAACTAGACTGCCTAACTTCACTAAACTCCCTATTATAACCTAATGAAGATGAAGCATGATAGAAATCCTGGGATACAAGTGGAAATACAGGTGAATCCTCCCGAGGGGAGGGGCAGAGTAGATTTAAGAGAGAATCTTGACCGAAGGACCCGCGCGACGGGGTGCGATCGGACAAGTAAGAAGTTTCCTCGATAAGGATCTGAGAAGAATTTGTTGTAAAATTGGCGTTTTTTTTTGGATATCAGAGGAATTAAACATGAAACAGGAATGAATACAAATAGAAGGAGAATCAGATGGAGGAAGTGGCACCAGGGCCAGAGGGTTAGGGGGATCATATAGTAATATGTCCCAGATCAAATCATACATCCTCTCTAGATCGAGAAGAGGTTGTGGAATAAGGTCCCGAGGGGACAGAGTAATCATAACGGGCGGAGCCCGTGGAATATCTTCAATAATGACCCGCGACCAAGTCGGGGTCAAGAGTAGTGTGCGAAACAGAGTATGGAGCATGAGGACATGGGAAGGATATGTCCCCCTCCAGAGCAGATCTATAGTGTAACCAACTTCATAGGGGTCATCTGGCTCCCCTTCATCGGTCTCTTCCGACAGCAATATCCGCTTATCAAAGATAGCACCTGGACCTTCAATCAGCTCGTCAATCTGCGGCGGCCATTTGGGTTCTGCAGGATCTAGGAACAATCTGTTCAGTGCAATGTAAAGGTCTCTCAGATCGAACCACCTGTACCATTCGCATTCAGGATCATGAAATTTTCTCCTTTTCATAGGCCGCAGAGCCTCCAAGGATTGGTACGTAAGTAGTTCTGAGCAATGCCTGGCCAAGTCCCTCCCATATATGTCATGGAAGTCAAAACACGAAGTAATGACCACCGTGTTGTCGTGGCTAAGTATGGGCCCCTTCACAAAGTGTGTATACAGGGTCCATGTTAGGGGATCTCGGCCTTCCTTGGGTGGTGTAAACATTGTCTCCTAGATTTTCTGACCTTCTTCAATCTCTGCTTGCTGAACCAGATCTTGTTTAAGTTTTCTTGGCCTATAGCCTAGACCACTTCCAGGTGCTGCTCGATCATCTTTAACAGGAGTGGTCCTGCCTTGCAACTGTGTGCCCAGACCTTTTCCAGGCTGATATCCACCCTTCATCATAATTCTCCATCCTGGGGTACTCATGCACTTCCCCCTCTTTATGGTATTTAACGGGTATGGAGAAATAGTGGCGGCTTTTAGAGGATCAGCCACTGGACGGTAGACCTGTAATACCGACAGAAAAGGTTGTCGGCCAGGTAAAGCAGCAGATTTAATATTCAAGGTATGAGCAGCAGCAAGGATCGGCATGCTCGTCACCTTAATAATTCGTCCTTTGAAAGGGAATTTGAAGCATTGGTGATTCGTAGAGGGAATCGCCTCAAGAGTTTTGATATAAGGACGACCCAAAATGGCATTTATAGAAGGATCGATTTCTAGAATGTGAAATTCGACCTCTGCATGACTTATAGGGCCTAGCTCCACCTTCAAATAAACCATTCCCAGAGGGGAACGGGTAGAGTTGTCATATGCCGTCACTGAGATGGGGCTGGGCAGCCATTTCTCCTTGGGCACACCGCACAGCTCTAGGGTCTTCGGAGGTAGGACATTGATCGAAGCCCCCGTATCTACAAGGCATGCATCCACGGCCTTCTTACAGATGTTGACCGTGATGCTCAGAGCCATGCTTCTGGCTGCCGGCGGTGCTAGTTCCGATGTGTGAAATGTAATGGAGGGCTGATCCCCCTGAGGAACTAGTAGTGCTGCAATTTTTTCTACCGGCACGTCCTCGTTGACCATCACTTTCTGTAGATATTCCATTAAGGCTTCTTGCTGACTCTTCGACCTTTTGATCAGTTCAAGTACAGTGATCCGTGCCGGTGTTCTGTCCAGATGTTTCAACAAGTCATATTGAGTGCCTGGTGCACTCTCTTCATTATGGGTTTCCTCAGTCGGTTGTGATGGGCCGTCTCTAACTGTTGACTGAGGAAAGACTTTGTTGAAAATCCTTCCACTTCGGAGCGCATGTTCCTCAACCGTGGAGGATCCGGGTGACACCTTGAGTACCGCAGGGTTGGATGGTGCGGATGATGTAGAGGGTTGGTATGTAGGTGATGGCGTGGTGCGGATTAGAGGCCTAGATGGTTGGATGGTGGATGGGTAAGTGGTTGGTGAAGTGGGGAATGGCACGCGTAATAGCGGTCTGGATGGTAAGGGGGTATCGGGGTAGGTGGTAGTGGTAGCGGGCGAAGTAGGGAATGGTATACGGAGTAATGGCCTAGATGGTAGAAGGGGCGCGTGATTGGTTTGCGGGGGATTATATGGTAGCGGTGTAGTGGTGTGGGGCGTAATGGGCTTGAGGAAGGCGGGTAGTGGTAATGGGTTATTGGGTGCGGGCGAGTAATATGCGGATGTCGGTAGAGGGGTGATGGTAATGGGTTGTGGCCTAGGTATGTGGATGGTGCGGTGTGGTAGTCGTTCTGCGGTACTTGGAATATGGCCCGTCGAATAAAGAGAGGAAGAGTCCTCTATTCTCCACTGTTGCCCACGGTCAGCCTCAGACTGGCTGTTTGTCAAGATAGGAGCAACTTGGTTTTGGTTTTGGTGCTCCGGGAGCGGGTTCTGCACTATGCCCATATTGGGTGGTGGTGCTGCTTGTGCTGGTGGTCTTGCTTGCTGCTGCTGCTGCTGCTGCTGCTGTGGTCTTCTCGCCTTCAGGGCTGATATACACTTTTTTATCTCCTCCCAGTCTATGCCGCCCTGCTCGTTAAGATCATGAATATAATCTCTGAACTGGAAGCAGGTGTCGATGGTATGCCCAGGTTGCCTATGGAAATAGCAATACCTGGACGTGTCGTCATTTTGAGGCCAGACGGCTTTTTCTCTCGGCAAAACTAAGGCATTGGCTGCCATCAGGGCACTGAAAATATCTGCCAAAGATTCTGGGAGGGCTGGGTATTCTGCCCTCTTCGGGCCTGGAGGTCTTCTTTGCTGATTATAATCAGCAGGAGGAGGGACATTATGGTATGCCGGCGGTGCACGCGGCTGATACTGTTGTTGCTGATATTGCTGTTGTTGGGGCTGCTGGTACTGCTGTTGCCGTTGCGGCGGCTGCTATTGCTGTTGCTGGTTCTGGTTTGGCTGCTGGGGCTGCTGATACTGTTGCTGATAATGGGGGTTCTGCTACTGCCTGTACCCCTGCTGGTTTGGCTGCGGTGGCCTCTGGTACTGCTGCTGGTTCCTCACGAACTGGGGCGAGTTATTATTCATGCTACTAACTTGCTCGTGAGAGAGCGTGCCCTCAATAGTCGGACCTGTGTTGGGAGAGTTTGGCACTGCAGGCTTCCGAGGTGGAGGCCTGCTAGGTCTGTGAGGATCAAAGACGCTAGAGAACGTAGCGTCCTTGAAGGCATTTTGGCAGTACCGTGCTCTTTCATAGAGCTCTGCCATGTTGGTCAGATTGTTCAAGGAGAGGACTAGTTTGAACTGGGGCGTGGCATTGGAAATTAACATCTTCACTTGCTCAGATTCGGACAAGTGATCTTTCACCTTTTCGGCCAGGCCTCGCCACCTGTCAGCAAAACTGACAAACTCCTCATCAGGTTTCATCTTTTCTGCTATGAGGTCAGTGATGGACAAGGAGGGTGCAACTCTGTCTTGGTACCGTTGAATGAATTTCCGTGAAACGATACCGTAGTCCTCTACTTCGGAGGGTTCTAAGGAAAAGAACCACTCGAGGGCTGGTCCCTCTAGAGATCTCCTGAACAAGAAGGCCAACGACGTCTTATTGTTCTGCCAGAAAGATGATTCGTACATAAACTCCTTCAAATGTGTGAAGGGGTTACCAGTACCGTTGTACTTCCGGTACACTGGCATCTCAGAGGGTGGTAGGTGGAATACCGGCAGGCTTGGCAAATTGATCTCTGGCGCAGCTTTAACCCCCATCATCTTCTGGAGGTTGTTGAATTGCTCATCCATGCGCTCCATTTTGGCCAGCAACGCTTGCGTGGTTAGATCTGCCTGGGGAGAAGGAGGAGGTGGAGGTATTTGATAGGCCTGCTGCCTAGAGTACGTTGGACAGGGGGGACAATAAAGGGGAGGTTCGGCAGAGCTTCCGCCATGCCCGAGGGCATTTTGATAAGCAGGCGTTTGCGGTCTAGCCGGTTGCCTAGAGGATGAAAGCTGCGGCCCAGCTGGCCGAGAAGTAATATGGAGGCCTTCCATGGCCTGATGAATATAAGGAGGAGGAAGAGGAGGTTGTTGAGTAACAACAGGGGGAGCCACAGGGTTCGGCTCAGCAAGCTGCGTGGGTGCCTTTCCCTTCAGAATAGACTGGATCGCCTCGAACTGCTGAGGGTCCAGTCGGGAGGCAAGAACTCCCAAAGCGTTGACGAGATCCGAAGGATTAGAGGACGAGAGATCATTCTGATTCATGTCCCCCTCAAGATTGGGATTAGGAATCGCATATTCATGCGGGGGAAGATCATGATATCGATCATGGGGATGAAAGAGAGGTGTCCGGACATTCCCATCTTGTCGATATGGAATGGGGACAGAATTACGGGAGGCATCAGCATCTCTCCCGTTCTCATAGTTGTAGTCCGAATCGCGAGGGGCATTAGCATCTCCCTCGTAGTTGATGATGGCGTCTTGAGCCATACTCAAGTCCCTGCCTGATCGCAGCAGCATGATGTTAGATTCTTTTTTTCAAAGATTTGACAAACAAGTTGCACAAAGATTAATCAATCAAGTGGATGCTTAACGTGATTTTGAGATTTGTTGTTGAGTTATTTGGGATTTAATTAAACCACAAATTTGCTCAAGGATAGGATCCTAGTTTCAGTTCAATATCCACCGTTATTCTCTATGGCTTTCTCTCACAACACTTTATGGAATCTAACCGGGACTTCAACTGGTACAACCAGCCCGATGATCAAGGAGGAATACCTTGATTTTGGGGACTTATGGAGGTCTCAACGTCAACTTCTCTAGTCTGATCAAGGGACCAACCCAATCAGAGAGAGTTGCTGACGTCAAGTAGTGTGTTCCTAAGAAAAGGAGGGTATTCGCCTCAATGCGTATGACCTATGGTCTGGATGGCCTCTAATGCTTAATAATAATGGGTAGCTAGCACTCAAGTCACATAAATCTGAGAACTGGGGAAAAATAAAAAAAACTGTTTGAATTGCGTCGAGTGTAGTCGACGCTATTCAAACAAAATCTTAATTTTTTTTGCAGAAACTCAGATTGCAGGCAGCAGAGAATGAAGACTGAAAGGCGTCTGGGTATGTTGACGCAGTTTGAAACGCGTCAGTGCTCCTAGACTCTTTTCAAGTCGCAGAAGCAGTTTTGCAGGAGGAATTTCTGGGTTGATTCCTCCTCAAACAGGATAAAAGCAGTAAATAATCAGTTCATGCAGATTTTTTTTTAGTTCCATATTTTAACAGGATGATTTTACTAACTAAACAAGTAAGATATCAATCAATTACTCAGCATTTCATCACAAAAACAGCTTTTTTAAACTAATCAAGGGGAGGGCAAAATCTTGCCACTGGGGTGTGCAGGTGGTGCACGAGGGAAATTAACTAAACTAAAAACACTCACCAATTGGTGAGGACGTGTCGAGAGACACAAGTGGTGCACCGTGGGTGCCCGATTGATGATAGCAAGAACAAAAGAATTAAAAGATGGTGCGACCAAGTCCCACCGTGATCGCCAAAAAAGGCTGTGAGTGCTTAAAATGATTGTGTGATTAACATGAAAAATCTATGTTGTTTAGTGCAAAATAAACCTATTAAAAACAGAAAAACTACGTGAAGTGATCGCCAGAAACTTTTGACTTAAAAGTTCCAAAAGAAGTTTTTGATCGCCTACTTGTTTAAACGCGGAAGATATTGAGCTCTTGATTCCCCTTCCTTAGCCGGCTGAAGAAAGAGAGCCCTTTCTTGCTTTTGTTCTTAATGTTGAGGTTGGATTTGAGAAGCTGAGGATCGTCCAAATATTCTTGTGACTTTGTGCTTGATTTACTCCTTTTGCTCCGTCAAGAAAAATAGAAATGGAAACGAAGAAATGATGAGAACTTTAAGCAACAATAGTATCTATTCTTATCAAGCTCTTAAGCATGCAACTAAACAGCAAACTTACTTGTTTAATGGCTTTGAAACCCCTTAATCAAATAGGTTTTGAAAAGAATGCTGGTGTTGTGTGTTGCATGGAGTGGTAATGAAGAATGTAGAACTAAATGAAATGAATGCAGAAAATAAAGACTTATGCCCAATGGTTGAATTCTTGAATGGATGAAGAATCTTGAAAGGACGCCGACTTCTGGAAATGGCAGCGCTTCGGCGTTCCAACGTTGTTACTCCGATCTTCAACTCGTTATTGCTCAATGATAATCAACTCAAGATTACGCTTAACCTCTTTTTTTTTAACTCAACATTGATGCAAAGTATTTATAGACTTCTTCTGCGTCCGCGGATTTACATGGAAAAATCTAGGATTTATCCATCTTAACCAACAGATAAATACAGATTAATTCATCTTTATCTGTAATTATCTAAAACGCGTCCATATTGGCTGACGCCTTTCAGATTAATTAAGATAAGGATAAACATCCGAGAAAACTTATCTTTATCTTTATTAGATAAAATGCGTCTACATGTATAAACGTCTTTTAAACTAATTAAGATAAGGATAAACATCCGGAAGAGAAGTAGAAATAGCCTAGGAAACCTAAAACGCGTCAAGGCTTACAGACGCCTTTTAGCTGATTAATCAACTGATTAAAATTCAAATTTAAACGTTAAAATAGGAATAAACTCTAAATCGCGTCCACACAGGTTGACGTCTTTTAGAATTCTGCATATTTTAACTGAAATTTGAGCTAAAATCAATTCAATTGATTAACTTAAACATGTCTGTTAAACCCGACACTTAAAAAGATCAATAAAAATTAACCAATGGTTAAATATCAGACCATTCTGAGGCATTATTATATGATATGAAATTTACTCAAAATGATGTCAAAAGTAGCGTGTCTACAGAGGGCTCGTTTTTCAATCTTAGACCGTTCGGTAGGAGTCACTTCCATAGCACGGGTGGAATGGGATTGATGCCAGAAGAAGGGGAGAGATCCAGAGAGTTGTCTGTAGATCCATACTTGTTAGAGATGTTCTCAGTAGGGAAATGTGTTGTTGATGCCATGGGACTTCTATTCTCCAAGTTTGAATTGGATTCATCTTCATAACTGCTTTGAGTTGATGCCTGTATTCTTGCATGTGGAATTTGACACCCCTATCTCAATTGCGCACCCCACTGCTGTCAGCGAGTTTCGCCTGCCTTGAGGCTTTCCTCTATCCTTTGCTGCTAGTTTTTCTCCTTCGAGGATGCACCTTCATCCTCATCAGTCTTCTTTGCCTGCTCTAATCTCTTACCTGTGGGCATCTTCTTGCTACTAGTGATTCACTGTGCATTCTATCCATTGGTCGCGATATGCTCTTGTCGCAATTGGAGACAGCCAGGTCAGTTGCTATGACCTTATTCTTGCAAAACCCTTAGTCTTGTAGGATACCATTCCCTCACAGTTGATGCTTCTGATTCACTTCATCTGCACCTTCTTGCTACAAAAGAGGGCTAGGCACCTTTGAAACCAGGAATCTTTCTTCTAGTACGATGGCAGGCAAAGTCTAGCAGCATATTCTATTATGAAAGTGCCACATCTGTTTATCAAAGAATGCTATTTATGTCAGTTCCTTCTTGGCCTGCAACCTCTTGGTAGACAGGATATGGCACTTTCTCTTCTACTATAGCTAAGAGGGGATTCTTTCTTTCTAGGGGATATGCCCGCTTTCTATCTTACACTATCTATACAAAATTCCTAGCTGGCTTTGAAAGTCAAGTTCGAGCCCCTCCATTATTCAATACTTCTTCTTCCCATACTCTATCCTAGGGGTTGACGCTATGGCTTATTTGGTTGCATAGGATATAGGGCTTGCTTACTGTCCCATTAGAGATGATCATCCTTGGGAACTTTGAACTGAAACTGATCATTGACTCGAACGAGCACAAGGGTATAGATAGAAAAAGGGCTACGATAGCAGCTGGCTGACTGATGCACGTGGGAACCTTGCCAACTCTAGCTTTAGCTTACGAGATTATAAGATAGACTGACTTACTGGTTTAGAGCGTAGGGTTAACTTGTTAGAAGGTTTATCTCAATCCTATCCTAACTCTTGGGATCCCCTCTCTCCCTCTCCCTCTCCCCTGAATTACTTGAGAGAGCGTTGGATTACTAACTACTGGAAAATAGGGTAGGGAACGAGGCTAACCTCAAAAAGGTATTGGCTGACTTTCTTTCTCCCATTCCTTATGATATCCGTCCTTGCGTACCATGGATTGACTAGCGCTAGCTACATAACCAGGGGTGGACTTTCTCATCTTCTTAAACCTTTGAATGTTTACTTCTCATCTTGAACTTCCCTTGATTGATAAGATAACCTGGGATTCAAACTTTGGCTTACTCGCGCCTTGCTTATTATAATCCATCTTCCTCCTGTGATACTCCTACAACTCAAAGGCAGGGTTTACTTACTCATTGCCTTACTCGGTGATTATAAAACCAACCTTTATCTATCCCATGGGCTGACTAATAATAGTTATAAAAGCCAAGCATGATCAAGGTAGGTGAGCCATTCCCGCTAATATAAGCCAGAATTTAAGAGAAACTTGGACCTGAGACCCATTTAAACAAAGTTCTAATTCTATCTCCGACCAAGGTAGACAACACCTAAGTTAACACTAAGCAACCGAACCGATCATGGGCCTGTCCTATTGGGTGACAAAGTGGACCTTTACCCGAAGCGTCAAGCTAATTCTATAACGCTTCCAAGACCACAAAGGCAAATATATATATATATATATATATATATATATATATATATATATATATATATATATATATATATATATATACTATTGATGCAACCGCACGAAAAGTTGTCTAATGATCCGATGGTGCCGCCTCTCCTACCGCTCAAGGATTTTGGTGCAACAACAGTCGCGACTAAAGCCTTTTATAGGGAACAACATGGATAACATTTGCAGTCAGTGTTTTCTGCATCCGTTCATGAGTTTGGGAAGGACTAAAAAGAGATTTGCCTAGACCAACCGTTATTCATCATGCTTTCAAGAAGATCTTTGAGGAAGAAACAATCTTCCGTTCCGTAGGATGGCCGAGCATGCGATGGTAATGAAAATAGGTAGGATCATCCACTTTGCCGATATCACTAGGCCGCCAGCGGCTTTTATAAGGTGATCATCTCATTTTCAACATTGAATTCCAACAACTGTCGAGTTTTATCTTGTGGGAATGAACAACATCGGCCCCCTTTGGGCCCTTGTATGTATTGAATGTTATACAATAGAGAAGCTCGAACCTTCCACTTATTCTTCCTATGTACGTAACAAATATAAAATAGAAGTATTTTGAAAAATGGCTATCATAAATTATGATAACAACCAATAATTAGAGATGGGACCAACACCTGTAGGAGACCCCGACAAAAGGTGGGGGCAGCTCCTAGGCTAGACACCCTAGTATACCAGATAAATTGGTAGAGGCTATGGGTAGGACCCAGGCCAGACACCCAAGTATACTAGATATAATGCTCAGAATGCGAAGGGGGACAATGTCTTGGGTAACTACTCCAAGGCGAGATAGGGACCTAGACCCCAAACCCCATGACCAGCAGGTATTTAACCTGCCAAAGGTCGGGGCCTATCCACTATGCCATTCACTTGTCCCCTTTGATAGATTATCATAAATTTCAGATTTAGAAAATATGTCATGTTTTTAGAAATTAAATAATCTTCTGTATTTGCTTCCATGTCAGAATTAGATCGAAAATTTGATAGTCAGATTTCCATTTAGCCCTACATCCGACTTGCATCCCTTTCTCTTGGGATAATTTCAACATTTTATTGAGGTGATCATATGTATAACTATTGATGTGCATAATATCTCCTTATAATGACGACGACAATGATGTAGTGATGATGACATTGATACATCCTGCCTCAATCCTGCACATTTTGTTGATGATGCAGTTTAATAGATTGATGGAAGATTGCAATCTTACATTTAGACTACTAGTGTTATTTACGTTGAATCAAGAAAAATGCATGTGTTCATTAATTTTTTCCACATTCTCAAGGATTTATTTCCATATATTGAATTTTTAAGAGGTATATGCAAAATAAATTACACTTCTTAATCTCCAGTTATGCCTCATACATGATTTGTTTACTTATACACATTGCATCTGCGTATATTTCCATATAAAATGTTCCAAGGTTTTATATCCAGAGCAAGGTTCGCCGTATCATATTGGATTGGGCCGACTGGTATGAGTCGACTCATATCTGGGCCGACTCGATCCACTGGTATGCTCAGATCGGACGATCTGGCTTGGACTATCCCCAGATCGCACCGACTCGAGTCATTTCAGGTCCAATTCGTACCAGATCTCATGATACAGGTTCGAGCTGCTGCGATATGGTGTGAGCCGATATTATGCACATCGATACACTCTAAGTCCTCCTTTTTTTGTCTACAACGTTTCTGTTCCGACAGAAACGTCGCAGACGAAGCACTAGCACCCTTCTAGCCCTTCCCCCCTCTTCTTTCTTCTTTTTTTCTTAGTGTTTTTGGGAGATCCAAAGGATTTGTAGCTTTCAGAGCCGATTTTGTTGGAGGAGAAGGGGTTTTCAAGTTTTAAGGACCGTTTTCATCCAACTTGAAGGTAAGCATCCGAACCTTAAAAATTCTTTTATTTTCAACTTCTTTTCTTGTTGTTTGATGTTATTTAGGGTATTAAAATATTAAGAATATGTAGATCTATTGTCTCTTTGTAATTTTGACGTGAAAAAAATTAGATTTGTTTAAATTTGGGGTTGATTTATAAATTTTTATTAAATATTAAAGAATATAATAAATAAATAAATGATCTATTTATGTGATGATGGGTATAGATCTATGACTTTCACATGTCTAATGAATTTTGATTCAAAATCTTAGGGTGTAGAGAATAATTTATTAATATGATTATTAAACTATTAAATAAATTATAAATTATAAAATATTTTATAAATTATATACTCTAGAAGTAAAGCTATCGATATAAAATTATAAACATGCAAGGAAACATGATTAGATCAATACTTTAAATACAAAAATTTTAGTTTTAAATATTATTTTTTAAGAAATTAAATTAATTAATGGTATAATATATCATTACTTAATATTTTTAAATGTGAGACTTATATACAAATTTTGGACATGCCTCAAATTATATTTGTGTTCTTCATGCACATTAAAATTATATGTTCAATTAATATTTGTAATTTATTTAATTTATTAAGTTTATTTTAATAATTTGTTCAAAGTTTTTTAAAATGAATAATAAAATAGTAAAAATTCTTTTAATGTAAGGATAATTTTAATAGCACTTCAAGTCATACTTTTCTTAGTTGTTGTTTAATCTATTTTTTTGATGTTATTTTTCTTTTGTTTCTTGCAAGTAGATGGCCGTCCTACCCCCTCGTTTAGAGTTCGGAGACATCGGATAGCAGTATAAGACCATGGTTGATGGCAACATGCATAAGTTTAAGTGCAACTACTATCAGTTTATAGGGCAGAGTGATGGTGTTTCTCGATTGAAGAAGCACCTTACAGGAGGTAAAACAGTAGGATATAACAAAGTCATTGGGTGTAAAAATGTTCCTAGGGAGGTCAAGACCCATATGGCTCAACACTTGCAAAGTCAAGTGGAAGGTCGCTTAAAGAAGGTTACAGACAAAGAGAGGGAAGAATACATGATCAACGGAGTTGTCAACGGGGGAGATGATGATAAAGAAGGAGGCTAGACTGAGTTTGATGATGATGATGATGTTCAGGAGGTATATAGCCAGTAAGCCTCTAGCGTAGGCTCAATCTAGGAGGTGTATATCCTCTTATTTCAGTAGTAGACCAATGCCTACAAGTCGGGCTTAGAAGCACAAGGTAAGCACTCTAGTTGAGGAGGTTGACCCTTATATATTTCCTAGGGAGCATAAAAAATAAACAAGGGTTGATGATAATTACTAGAAAAAGGGCTGAGGTACATATTGGGAAGGGTTGTTACAAAATTTTAGCATCATGCATGCATCACCTTCAATGCAATAAATAGCCCTTACTATTCCAGTATGATTTATGAAGCATAAGCTCGGGGGTTACATGTTAAGTCCCCCATTGTAAAAGAACTGGCAGACAATATCTTGATGATGAGGTCAAGGAGATCAAGTAGTACATTGATTCATTCAAGAAAAAAGTGGGGAAAGTATAGAGTTATCTTGATGTATGATGGTTGGTTAAGGACCACCAAAAAGCAATCTCATTAATTTTTTTATGTACTGCGACAAACAAGTATTCTATCATAAGTCTGTGAATGCATCAAATCATATACACAACTATGAGTACATTCTGGAACTTATGGATAGTGTTATGGAGTAAATTGACGAGAAGTACATTGTCTAAGTGGTAAAAAATAATGGATCCACATACGAAAAGTAGAAGAGGAGCTAATGCTCCGCAGACGTCATTTGTTTTGGACCCCACGTGCAGCCGCTCATTGTGTAGATTTGATACTGAAAGAAATTGGACAGCTAGAAGCTGTCAAGAAGAACGTTGTCAAGGCACAAAAGATTACACGATATATGTACAACCATTATTATGTATTGAGACTGATGAGATATCATATATATGGTGAGTTGTTAAGGCCTCCCATCCTAAGATTGGCCACCAATTCCATTACCTTATAGAGTATGCTGAAACATGAAGTAGGCCTAAATTAGAAGTGGCAAATGGCTGCATTCTACTTTTGTTGCGACAGACGAGGGAGGCTTAGTGAACAAGAGTGGTTTTTGGGTGAAGATAAAGCTTATTGTACAGCTTATTAAGTCATTATATGAGGTCTTGCATTGCGTAGATAGAGATCGGACACCAACCTTAGGGTTAATGTATGCCAAACTAGAGGCTGCAAAGAGAAAGATACCTACAATCTCAAGAAAGTATGTGGAAGATTTTGTGAAGATTATAGAAAGGAGGTGGGACTTTCAGATGGGCAGAGAGTTGCATATAACAGGTGAAAAATTTACATTTCATGCCCTTTAGTGATAATTTTACTTTTTGAGTGATGCTTGATGGGTGAGGCATTTTTATTACAACGTATTATCTCTCTCCGGCATTTCAGATGCGTTGACGTACAATGATGACTTGATTGTAACCATGACAATAGTAGTCAACCAACTTATGGATGATTCGAATGCAGCAGTGGAGACAATTAATGAAGTAGGGTGCTCAATCTTTTATTATTTCATTACTTTGCGTCTATTATGCAACGGTTCTAATAATGTTGTTAATTACACAGATGAAATTCTTTTGGGAGGCAATAAGAACCTTTGCAGAGCCATCAACTATAGTTGGTCGTAAGAGATCTGATGCTGGTATTAAAAAAAAATTGTTTATAGAAGAGTTCTACATATTATCTTTCTATTTTTCATGTCTTGATAGAGACTTTTATTATTTGTTTTGTAGTTAACTAGTGGTTTAATTTTAGCAAGTCTGCGACAAGGTTGAGAGAGATAGCCATCAAGGTCTTGGTGCCGACTTCTTCCTCCAGTGGATGTGAGCGAAATTGGTCTACCATTATACTCATACATATAAAGATCAGGAATCGCTTGTCACATATCCGATTAGTTAAGCTTGTGTATGTCCATTATAATATGAGGCTGAAGATTAAACATTTGTAAAAAGACTTAAAGAAGGGAGAGGGTGATTATGATCCCACTGATCTTAGTTACCTTCGAGATGATGAGGATCTTATGGTTGCTCGGGTTGTCAGAACAATAGGTCATTAGGAGTCAGAACTTAGTGAGACACTTGATGAGGGACCTCGTCCTAACACCTTCTTGGTAGTAGAAGTATCAACAATAGTAGGCCACAGCGGAGACATGATGATGAATATATTATTGGACAAGGTTATGATCAAGAGCATGTACAAGGCCATGATTAGGAGGTTGACTTAGAGGAGGAGGATGATGATGATAATGATGATTATGATGATCAGTTGGTCACAAGGGGTAGGAGCAGAGTAGCTCGGGATGATAATTTGCAGAGTAGGAGCGGCTAATGCAGGGTCGTGCACCTCAGCATCTTCTATTTGCACATGTATCTCAACATCCTCCAGTTGCACCTGCACCTTGACATCTATCTAGATTTCAGCCTAAATGGAGGTGCACAACGATAGCTTTCTAGTCAGAGTTTATGTCATTCTAGTGTATGTCCTCCAATATACCTCACATCTGGTGTAGTCCAGAAGCAAGCAGGTGGCAAAGAAGTTCAAAGGGGAAGAAGGGATGGAGTAGTACGAAGTCCTATATGTCAAAGGTGTTAGGAAGATCCAAAAAGGGTAAGAAGAAGGACGCAGACAGAGATGATCTACTTGACATTACATACTTAGATATACTAGATTTTGATGATCAAGATGAGACAATATCTCCTTTTGATACTAAAGTCTTAGAGAGTAGATCCGATTTATCAGCTAGAGATGACATATATGATATTGACGAGGGAAGTGATGGGGTGGTGGTGAAGGGTGGTGGTCGTGGTCGTGGTGTCAGCCATGCTAGTGGGGGTGGTGATAGTACTAGCCATGCTAGTGGGGGTAGGAGAGGTATGATCATGTTTATTACAAAGCAGGACTTCACACATGTTACTCAGAATAATGACCATGGAACTCGTCAGGCAGGTGACCGTATGGAGGCACTACTTCGAGCTCTGCTAAAGGTTTCATAGCATTGGAGGGGGCAACAAGTAGACATGTAAGATCAGATGCGCACTGACTCATCCTCAGATGATGAGCGTTATTATGATCATGAGCTTAGCACCATCATGTATAAGTACTGGTTGCACATCATGATGAGAGAGTTTGATGGATTAAGCATACGGGATGCGAGAAGCTCAAGTGTATAACAATATAGTTCTGATACATCCAACTCTTGTCGGTAGTCACAAACAAGATATGAGAGTACATCGTCTTATAGTGGTGATCATTCAGTCTCAAGATACCAGCAGCCAACATTGGTTCCATATAGATACTGTACTTCATATGTATATCCATATGGTGGTTACACTTATGGTGAAGGTGTACCTTATGTTCCTACAGTACGACAGTCAGTAACATACATACCAAGTGATGTGGCATATCAACAGTACTCAACAAATTATTAGGAGAGATATAGCTCCTATATGACTTAGAGCCAATATTAGGACTACGTGCTATCCAACTATCATGTTCAGTTACTAGGAGATGCTCCGATAAGGACTTATAACTATGTCATGTCTACACATTATCTATATTAGGGCCATTCTTGGTATTTGACTCTTTACTTTGATTGTAATCTTAAACTCTTAATGTCTTTGTTTTATATTAATATAGTTCAATAGTTCAAATGAAATCATGTTGTTAAATTATTCTATCAATTCTTCTTTTGCAGATGCCATGTAAGCGACGTCATCTGGTATGGGACTACGGGTACACAGTCTCAGGAGATCGATGGATCTATTGTCTTTTACTATAGACACCTTGTTAGTAGGATCCATCGTTTCTCGGAACATCTTGTGGGAATGCTTAGAGATAACATTCCATGTCCTTCAATCCCTTATGAGTCTATGTATAGTTGCATAGGTTTCTGAGCGAGGATCAGTCATCATCTAGAATGAGACTTAGACAGCTGATAGCCAGGCCACCTACATCATCGACTCGTCTGTCATCATCTATGTCGGTAGGAGGATCTAGAGTAGAGATTGTGAATACTGTGCAAGCATTCTTTTCAGAGTTTCATGCTCCATCTACTATTATCCACACACCATCATTTGTTTAGATAATTAGCTATATTCAGAGACAGTCACATGTCCCACCTCTTTATTCCTATTGGGTTAGACTTTGGTAGAGAGGATGAGAGGTCTTTTCTTTCTTCTGATGACTTTAATGAGGATGATTGAGTTATTTCATCACTCATGTACTACATATGTCATGTATATGAAAAACTTATGAGTTTTCAATATTAATGTTTGAAAATTTACATTTGATCATTCTATAAAATTTGGTGTGCTACTTTATTTTACAAATTAATGTTTCTTGTATTAAATTCCTCTTAGTTAGTATGCTTAGTGTCATTTTTACATAGATAAATGCATAAAATTGATGTTTTTCCCTTAAATGTGACTCATAATCATTTACCATAACGAGAAACATCAAGTAGAATTTATAAAAGTGCATATTTATGTCAATAAATTAGATATATCTTTCAAAAAAAGTCATAAACTAGCCTGAACTGGCCCTAGTCGGGCCAATCCGGATCGGATACGACTTGTATCTGGTTGGACCTGATCTGATCCGAATCTACAATATGACGAACCTTAATCCAAAGGACCCTTGGTCTCTTTAGCTCTTGTTATTCCTTTTCTAGCAATTTCAATCTTCTTTATTTCCCGTGGTATACTTGGTCATGGGAGTGAATAGTTTCAATCTTTTTATTCCCTATAGAAAATTTGTTGGTTCTGGGAATTAAATATTAAGAGTTGTACTCGGTCCAACTACAGTGCAGACCTATGGACACTAGTATGGCTACAGATGTGAACATGGCCATTGTATAGACGTGCACCTAGCGATCTCTCCTAATGTGTTTTATTGCTTATGGTTTTGGTTTTATTCGCAAAAATATATAGGTTAGTTTTAATTATTTTGTTTCCTAAACTATGGGAGCTTGGGATTAGCCCTCAGGGAGTTTAGGACTTCGAATCAGGCGAAGATTCGAGTATATGGCCTCTTTCCACTGACCTCGGTCAGTGTTAATTACATCAGCAACTGCTCGACAACCCTTGATTCCGTTCGAATGATGCCCTTCAAATAATATATACTACCACACGATATGCATACACATGAAGGCATCTTTTAGATTAAATCCTTTGCCTCTCTCAAGTCCTTAAAGGTATTCGGATTTGTTTTGGGATATTAAGATAAATTCCTAGGTATTTAGGTTGATCCCAAGTTATTAGGGTTAACCCTGAGTGCTTTAATATTGATTCCAAGTATTTTATACCTAAAAGGATGTTTTTGTAATTATGCCATGTTAGAGGGTATAAGAATATTATGGTCATTTTAGTGTATGAGGTGAGTTTTAATAGTTTAGGAAGGTTTCAACACCTTAGGAGGCAGTTTAGGGTTATTTTAAGGCTTCCTAATTTTTAGACCAAATCGGGTTTTTAGCTAGTTATCATATTTTAATCTTTTTTATGATTTTTCTAGATTTTTTATTAATTTTTTGGCATATGAGAGGTATTTTGGTAATTCTACTCATTTTCAGAGTTTTGAGGGCATTTAGGGTATATTGGAGGTTTTTTTACATTTTTTAAGATTTTTATGTAATGTTTACAGATTTTATTATGAGAAAGGGGGATTTTGGTCATTTTCTCCAGGGGTGTTTAAGTCATCTTGGGGATTTTTTTACATATTTTTGAGATATTTATTTCTGATTTTTACTGTTTTTTTTTAACTTATTTTATAGATTTATTATTTATTTATTAATTATCTATAGGTGATTGGTATTTTGGTCATTTTACACTGAAGTGTGTTATTTAGTATGTATATGGTCTATTAAGTGTTAAATATTGACTTAGACTTAGCTATGTATAGGGGTAAGGCCAAGGGCACTTAGGTCTTATTTAATTTTTTAGATATGTGTTTTATTATTTAAGTATAAGTTTAATCATATTAGTATAAGTGTTATTTAGGTGTCAGTTCAATTACATGAACATGTAACTTACGTATACATAAACATTTGGCACAAGAAGTAAATTAATATTTTATTCAAAATTTCAATAAAGTGTTATCTTATAAGGGACGATTTTACAATAAAATTTTAACAGAGCTTCTCCTAGGAAAACCTTAAGAAGAAAACTCAAAAAATAAAGCCTCCTCATATGCGTGCTTGAACTTGTGCAAGGCACACAGTTCGTAGTCTTAGCTCAGGCAACACCTTCCCTTAAAAGTTTTGGGCCTTGGATGGCATGCCCCTTGGCCTTCCCCTTCATGGGTATTTTTAAGGTCCGAGGGCCTTACCAGTAGGGGGTGCCACCGTAAAAACTTTAGGAGAATGGAAGAAAGGGCCAAGAAAGAGATATGAGAGGGGGGAGGGGTTTCCGGTGGGGGTGCCACTGGTTGGACCCCCCACCAGCCATAGAGCTGGTGGGGAGTCCCCCCTACCGATTTCGAAACCGGTTAGGGGTGCCACTGTTAGAATTGGGTGGCCTTATAGCCAATCATTGTACATTCTAGTTCAAGATTATTAATAAAGGCAATTATTACTTCATTTAATAGTTCTCGCAAACGACTATCGTAATGAAGGTCCATAGACAAATGTATGGGATATTGAATCATGATGAGATCATGATAGTGAGATCAATATCCTCAGTCAATTGTCTTAAACAGTTCTCGATCATAGGATATTTGAGATGGACATTAAATATCCGATAAGATCGACACAAGTTATGTCTGCTCATGTGATGAGGGTGAATGATCTCACATTCACTCGTGTGATGACACTAAGACAAACAAGTGGGTGCTCATTAGAGAATGAGTTCACTGAACAGACCCAAATATGAATTCCTGGATGGTAATTATACCTATTAGTCAACCAGGGAATTCAATCGTTGCAGTAGCACAGTTGGTCCTTTGACCTGAGTCACCAATGATACCTTGTTTGTGGACCATTGTGTCTTGATTCTCTGACTCGTGGGCTTTAACCATTAAGTCCACCATAATCGGTCTTTCAGATACAGTGGAAAACTTGCGAAGGTAATTGAGTGAACAACAAGGGATCACTCACTCTTGGTATAAGACTGGAGAGAGAATGTCCTATGGATGTGTACACAGAAATCCCTGGCCAGGGTCAAATGAAAGAGATGTCTTTCTAGATATTAACTGTGTACTGGAATCCATATGGATAATGCGATAGAGGGTTTGACTATAAAACCATACTCTTGCGTTATCGGGACATTGCATGAGTGAATGATTATATCTGTGCGGTATCGACAGACGGAAAGTTCAATTGAAGGGAACAATATCCCTTATATCTTATGGGATCATGAGGTAGTGTTTGGTGCTGTTCATGATCAGAAGGCCAAGTGAATTCATCATCGGATGATAATTTACTTGTTTATTAAATTAATCATTTAACATGCGATGTTTAAATGTTAATTAATAAATATTAAACTCAAGAAACAGTTCTAAGTTTAACGGGCCTGCAACCGGACTGATATATGGGCCTAGAGGGTCACACACATAAGAGTTCTCGTCAGACGGTGAGAGATGTTAAATTTCATGCTTATCTGGGTTTTTGTGAAAAGCTGCAGGATAAACATGAAGATTTAATGGAGAATTATCCAAGGCCAAACTCTTGGATAATCATGAGGATTAACTCTTGTGCTTATCCTTATTTCTATATAAGGAGGGCCAAGGGGGAGTGGTAAAAAGTTAGTTGGACGAATTTTACTCCCCAGATTCTCTCTCTCCTCTCTCTCTCTCCTTCTCTCGGAGTGGATCTATCTCTCTCCGCGCATGGTGGATCTGAGATCTGGTCGGAGCACTCAAGTCGAGGAGGAAATCGCGTCTACTGCGGGAACTCGTGTGGATACCTCTAGAGATCGTACGCATGCGCGATTACCGAGTCGGCATCATCTACGGGAGATTCGAAACCCCGCAAAGGTGAAGAACTGTTCTTCCCGCGTTAGTTTTAATGTCCGTTTTACGACCCCAACAACCGATACAATGGAATCATTTTTATTTCCCCTGCGTTCATGGTGATTCCTTACAGTGGTATCAGAGCCAGGCTAGCTGGTTCGGTTGTAAAACGACACCGTTACGCGTGTTTTTCTCGTTATGCGTGAAGAACCCGTATTGTACGTGTTCTTGAGTATAATCCGATTAAAAATGACAGATTAGTGTTCATATGATGATCACGATTAATTTGATTATTTTTCTGTATTTTTCGGATTTTTATTTGGGTTTTTCGGAGTTCTTCATGTGATGATGAACTGGGGTACTTTGGCGGCTTCGTACGTGCATCCCAAGCGTTGGGATGGCCGGCCGAATCTCTAGATCTCTTGGTGATAGTCACCACTTCGCATTGGGCATGAAGATCGGGGCCGGAGTGCCCTTGGAGGTCGTAAAAATTGAGCCCAAACTTGGATTTTTAAACCTGAAAAATCAGATTTTTTAGGGGATTTTAGGCTTGATTTTCTTCCTCTTTGGAGGCCGCCGGCAGCCCTGCCGGCGCCGGGCACGACGCCGGCGCCGGGGGCACCGCCGGCCGGGGCCGCCGCTGCCGGGGGGGGGGGGGGGGGGGGGGGCTGGCCGCCTGCGCCACCGCCCTGCAACTGCCGGCCTGCTGGTTTTAGGGTTAGCAGGTAAAAGAGGAAGAGGGCCGGTCGAACTGTGCGTTAAGGGGCTGAACCGCCCGATCCCGACCCGGTCGGACTGGGCGGGGCCGGGCGGCGCCCTGGCCGAGCCAGGGTGCGGCCCTGGCCGAGCCAGGGTTCGACCCTGGCCGAGCCAGGGTCCTGGGTCCGGGCCCTTTGGGCCTTAATGGGCTGGGCCCATTTTATATTTTATTAAAAACTGTTTTTAATATCTGTTTAACCCCTTTAAACCCAATTTTAGCCCGTTTTAGCCTGTTTTAAAATTGTTTTAAAACAGAAAAATTATAAGAATAATTAATAAATGTTATTAATTAATTTTTATGATTATTAACAGCTTATTAAAGTGTTTAATAACTGTTAGTCTATTAAAGGGCTTTATAATTAATGGGTGTTAGTTAATTATTTAAAATTGTTTTAGATAATTAATTTCCTTGTTAATTTAATTAGTTTAAAACTGTTTTAAACTGATTTCATGCATAACTTGATTACTCTTAATGTTCAAATTGTTTGAATTTGTATTTAGATTAACTGAATAGTTTAGTTAGTTTATTTGTCAATAATGTTTTGAATATTATTGATTATGCTGAAATTAAATGTTATTTCGAAAACTAATTGGTATTATAATTTTATATTTATAAAATTTAATACCAAACAGCAATTATGTGATGATTGTGATGCATGTGATGTGTTTTATGGTGGGATGATCATGGACTTAGAATTTTCATGTGATGAATGATGTGAATGGATGCGATGCTTATTTCATTTGGTATTTTAAAATAGGACATGCATGTCCTCCTCTCTCTTAATCCAAGTGTACTTTCTACCTTCCTATAAGATTGTACTCCCCTTGATAAGATCAAGGTTTCTAATTGTTTAAATGTACATTTGAGGACCTGCGAGTCCTAAATTTCATATTTAAATGTATTGGATTAAGCTATGAGGACGGGATCTTCTGAAGACACCTCTGGAGGAAGGACTCGCATCAAATGGAACCAGTGTTGCTGTTTTCACATTAGGATCCTATTATGGATCATCGTTTGGCTCCGATGAATCCATAGTAGCTTTAGCAATCCATGATCATCCCCATTTAATTTTTCTGCACATATGTGATATTTGTGGACTATGCTATCATATATATATTTCTATTAAGTATATTGATACTTCAAATCGAAATACTATTGATAGCACGATTTTTTACAAATAAAAAATAAAAAACCCTCTTTTAAAACTTAAGTTGTAAACGTGAGATATTTAGAATAATCCACGTAACCCACCATCATTATAGATCTTAGGATAATTCTTATCTCAAACGGATTTGTTGTGCTACCACAAGGTCCATTTGATTTAGAAATTAAACTAGATCTACGACATGTGATGTCATTAAGATGAATGGACAAATAGTGTAGTTTTGTTGTGCTACCACAAGGATTGCACTATGAATTCATGTCATCTAAGTAATGATGGATAAACTTAACTGAATCAAATTGATTTGTTGTGCTACCACAAGGTCATTCTGATTCAAGGGTTAAATCGATCGGATATTGCAAACGTTGCAACTGTCAAGAGTTGACTACCTAAGGGACTTGATGTGATTTGTTGTGCTACCACAAGGTCACATGCATGTTGCCCGAAGGATTCTGATCCCCACTAGGAGATCACCGGAATCTCCCGTTCTGTATCTTAGAGGGTCATACAGATCGCCGAAAAATAGTGGGAGCATAAATCTAGATTAAAAGTCCTAAATCTGATTTTAAGAACTATCTGCTCATTTTATATATTTCCATGTAGGTCGCTATGTCGTCACCTAACCCCCTCCGTTGCATACTTGATGCAAACAAACTCACGGGACCAAATTACATTGACTGGTTACGCAACCTATAGATTGTCCTCATGTGCAAAAAGCTAGCCTATGTCCTAGATCAACCAGATCCAGTGCAATCCGGTGATAATACTAACGAAGATGAATTAATGATGTATGAAAATTGGAAGGAGGACTCTGTCAAGGTCCAGTGTTATATGCTCGGTTCAATGAACAATGAACTGCAGCGACAGCATGATAACATGGAACCTAAGACCATTCTGAATCACCTACAAGAGTTGTTTGGTGAACAATCTAGAACAGAAAGATATGAGATATCTAAGAAATTGTTCAGGACCAGAATGAGCGAGGGCACATCTGTGCAAACTCATGTGCTCAAGATGATAGAGTGGATTGAGAGGCTTGCTGTGCTTGGCTTTGTTATGAACAATGACCTAAGCATTGACTTAATCCTACAATCTCCTCCAGATTCATTTTCACAATTCATTATCAACTTCAATATGAACAAAATTGAAGTTTCACTAGCTGAGTTGCTCAACATGTTGAAGACAGCTGAAGGCACTATCCAGAAAGATAAGCCAAGTGTAATGCTTGTTGGTAAGACCAACAAGAAAAGAAAAGCTGGACAGACCTTTAAGAAAGGTAAGCCTAAGAAGCAAGTGAAAAGCAAACCGACGGTACAAAAGGACAAAGCTAAAATCAATGATAAAGGTCAGTGTTTCCACTGCCATAAAGAAGGTCATTGGAAGAGAAACTGCAAGATTTATCTTGCAGAAAAAGCAAAGGAGAAGCTTGGTGAAGCTTCAGGTATTCTCATGATCGATCTTAACTTGTGTTATAGAGAATCAACATCCTGGGTATTAGATACTGGATGTGTTTCTCATATCTGCAATAACTTGCAGGTGTTAACAAGTAAAAGAAGATTGAACCGCGGAGACGTGGATCTGAGGCTCGGGAATAGAGCAAAAGTTGCTGCGTTAGCTGTGGGGACATCAAGACTTCAGATACCGTCAGGAGACTTTTTGGAACTGATAGATTGTTGTTATGTTCCAACCATTATTAGGAATATCATATCTATTTCATGTTTAGATAGACAAGGATATTCTATGAAGCTAGAGAATAAAGGTTGTTCAATTTATCAAGGAGACAAATTGTTTGCTTCCGGGTATTTATTGCATGGATTATATTTACTTGATATTTCATGTGATGTTTGTCTGATAAATAATTCTCTTGAACGCTTAGATAAGGATGTGAATAAATCGTACCTATGGCATTGTAGGCTAGGTCACATAAATGAGAACAGGATCATAAGGTTGCAAAAGAATGGATATCTTGATCTATTTGATTATGAATCATTTGCAACCTGTGAAGCTTGTCTCATGGGAAAGATGACCAAAGCTCCATTCTCAGAACATGGAGAAAGAGTTAAGGACTTATTGGAACTAATACATAGTGATGTATGTGGTCCAATGTCCACTCATGCTATGGGTGGTTACTCATACTTTGTTTCATTTACAGATGATTTCTCAAGATATGGCTACATATATTTAATGAAATATAAGTCAGAAGTCTTTAAGAAATTTAAAGAGTTTAAAAACGAAGTTGAGAACCAGACTGAAAAGAGTATTAAAACTCTTCGATCAGATCGAGGGGGTGAATATTTAAGTACAGAATTCATAGAATATCTTAAAGATAATGGTATTTTGTCTCAGTGGACTCCTTCCTATACACCTCAGTTAAATGGTGTATCGGAAAGGAGAAATCGTACTCTATTAGATATGGTACGATCCATGATGAGTTATGCCAAACTTCCAATCTCTTTATGGGGATATGCACTGTTGACTGCTGCATATCTGTTGAACAAAGTTCCCAGTAAGTCAGTACCTTCCACTCCATATGAGATATGGAAAGGAAAGAAACCAGACTTTATGCATGTTAGAGTCTGGGGTTGTCCTTCACATGTCAAAAGACATGATCCAGACAAATTGGATTCCAGGACAGAGAAATGTAGATTTGTGGGATATCCAAAAGAGACTTTTGGATATTATTTCTATCAGCCCAGCGATCAAAGGGTGTTCGTCGCAAAAAGAGCTGTCTTCTTAGAGAAAGAATATCTTTCAAAAGAAGACAGTGGGAGCAAGATAGAATTGGAAGAAATTCTAGACTCACAAATCAACACTGGTTCATCTTCTGAACCATTGACTCAAGAACTTGTTCAAGATGATACACAAAAGGTTCGCAGATCAGGTAGAGTGCTTAAGCAGCCTGAAAGATATGTTGGACATATCGATGAAGGCAAACCAAAAGTGCACTTAAATGAGGATGATGATCCTCAAACCTACCTAGAAGCCATAAATAGTCATGAATCAGAAAAATGGCAAGAGGCAATGGATTCTGAAATTCAGTCCATGTATGCCAATCATGTTTGGAACTTGGTTGATTTGCCAGAAGGTATGGTACCTATTGGCAGTAAATGGATCTTTAAAAGAAAGATCGGGGCAGATGGACAAATTGACACATACAAGGCAAGGCTTGTAGCAAAAGGATATCGTCAAAGACAAGGTGTTGACTATGACGAAACATTTTCTCCAGTTGCCATGATTAAGTCAATCAGAATACTTCTTGCTATCGCCGCATTCTATGATTATGAAATATGGCAAATGGATGTGAAAACAGCATTCCTTAACGGGAACTTTCAAGAAGAGGTGTATATGATACAACCTGAAGGATTTACTTCCAAAGAGCATTCAAGCAAGGTATGCAAGCTGCAAAGATCCATCTATGGATTAAAGCAAGCATCCCGAACTTGGAACTTAAGATTTGATGAAGCAATCAAATCTTATGACTTCATTAAGAATGAAGATGAACCTTGTGTATACAAAACGGTTAGTGGGAGCGCAGTTACCTTTTTGGTACTTTATGTTGATGACATTCTACTAATTGGGAATGATGTAGGAATGTTGTCATCGGTAAAGACTTGGTTATCTAAAAACTTCTCCATGAAAGATTTGGGAGAAGCATCCTATATTATGGGAATAAGGATCTGTAGAGATAGGTCCAAAAGGATGCTTGGCTTGTCCCAATCTATTTACATAGATACCATAGTCAAAAGGTTTGGCATGGAAAATTTCAAGAGAGGCCTCGTACCTATGAGGCATGGAATTTATCTCTCTAAAGAAATGTCTCCCAAGACACCTGAAGAGAGAGCGTACATGGATAGAGTTCCTTATGCCTCGGCAATAGGATCTATCATGTATGCAATGCTATGTACTAGGCTTGATGTGGCACATCCATTAAGTGTCACTAGTAGATATCAGGCTGATCCAGGTGAGGAACACTGGAAGGCGGTGAAATGTATCCTTAGATACTTGAGAAGGACTAAGGATCTATTTCTCGTTTATGGAGGAAACGACTTGGAACTTCGAGGATTTACTGACTCGAGTTTCCAGTCGGATATGGATGACAGCAAATCCATGTCTGGATTTGTGTTCATGTTAAATGGAGGTACAGTAAGTTGGAAGAGTTCCAAACAGGAAACTACTGCAGATTCGACGACCGAAGCAGAATACATTGCTGCAGCTGAAGCGGCCAAGGAGGCGGTTTGGATGAAGAAGTTCATCTCGGCGCTTGGAGTCGTTCCAAGCATTTCAGATCCTGTTCCATTATTGTGTGACAACAATGGGGCAATAGCTCAAGTGAAGGAGCCAAGATCACATCAGAAGTCAAAGCACATTATGAGACGATTTCATCTGATTCGTGAGATCATCGCCCGAGGAGATATAGTAGTTGAGAAAGTCTCATCTGAAGATAATGTAGCAGATCCCTTGACTAAGCCATTGTCTCAAAACAATTTAGAACGTCACCTTAAGTCTATGGGACTTAGACACATGGGTGATTGGCTATAGTCCAAGTGGGAGAATGTTAGAATTGGGTGGCCTCATAGCCAATCATTGTACATTCTAGTTTAAGATTATTAATAAAGGCAATTATTACTTCATTTAATAGTTCTCGCAAACGACTATCGTAATGAAGGTCCATAGACAAATATATGGGATATTGAATCATGATGAGATCATGATAGTGAGATCAATATCCTCAGTCAATTGTCTTAAACAGTTCTCGATCATAGGATATTTGAGATGGACATTAAATATCCGATAAGATCGACACAAGTTACGTCTGCTCATGTGATGAGGGTGAATGATCTCACATTCACTCGTGTGATGACACTAAGATAAACAAGTGGGTGCTCATTAGAGAATGAGTTCACTGAACAGACCCAAATAAGAATTCCTGGATGGTAATTATACCTATTAGTCAACCAGAGAATTCAATCGTTGCAGTAGCACAGTTGGTCCTTTGACCTGAGTCACCAATGATACCTTGTTTGTGGACCATTGTGTCTTGATTCTCTGTGTAACGACCCGCCATCCTATGATCGGAGACCCGGTCACTAAATGGATGTCGGCCCATTAACTGCGGGTTCACACCCGGATCTCAAACAACACATCTGGAGGAGTAAGTGCTAAACAAAGCTAAATATAACAATCTCACGGACTACAAAGATGAGCAAGTGCGCAGGAAGGAAAATAACAATGTCCGTATACAGTCCAACAATAATTACATGTCCAACAATTAAATAAGTACAGGCAGAAGGAAGTACAACAACATCGGGGCATACCTCGGAACTAAGACAGCTGCTGGTCCGCACACCAAGAAGACACCACGCTTCCGCTGCGCCTCGAGGTCCACACCTGAAATCGCAGGGAGTGAGCCACACCAGAAATGGGCTCAGTAGGGATCATCCGATCCCCTGCCTCCCACTCACACACCCACAAGTGTAACAACAGGAATATATGGCAATTTAAGTAAGGCAGTAAACATAGCACCCAACTCTGATATGAAACGCACGGTAAGCAGTGTAACAAGAGCCATTCTAAGTAAGCTGAAGAACCCAACACAGAGTCACGACTCACAGTCAAAGTCCACGAAGCGACTAAACCACACTGTCGACCGAAGTCAGACGTCGCCTCCCAACACTACCACCACAGCTCACGCCTGTCCGCCCCTACAGCGTTCCGGGGCACTGTAGGGTGAGGCAGTGAGTCAAACTAGGACTAGCTGGACTCAGTGTACCGCCACTGCCAGCCACGTGTGAACACAAGCAGTCTAGACTACTGTCCTACCGTCCGGATTGCCTCCACGCTAGGCCTCAGCGCTTCAGGAGGGCCCTGGGGACCGGCGAACCCCCGTCAAGCCGAAGCTACAGGAACTACCCACAAACCCAACTCTCCCGGGCTGCGTCAGGCTAAGGGCTATAGGTACCACTCGTAACCTTGATCAAAGGTCACATCAGGCCCAATGGCTAAAGGATAAACCAACTCCCACCAGAAACACCACCAGCTCCACAGCAAGAAACACGCCAGAAGCTGTCACGACAACCAAGGGAAACCCCGACCCGCTGAGACCAAACAGCAACCCCTCGGATAGCACACCAGCTACTCCGGCCCGATGGGCTCAAGGTGGTTCTGCTTGTCTCAGCCAAGGGTGAAACACAACATGCACCACTCCACAGACACCATGGCCCTTCTCCCATCGGCCCATGGTGACAGACGTAAACCACAGTTAACCCGATCCACATTCGCATAACACAACCACACATATAATCATGATTCCATTCGCACAGTAAACCTCAGTCTCAGTATATAGCTAAAGCACACACACACACACACAGGTGATGTAAGTCCACTCACGCAGAAGTCCTCCGTCTCAGTATACAACCCAAAGCATGCATTTGAACCATCCTACCGTGAAACGCGCATGAAATAACAGGGTTTAAGCGTTTCTGTCTTGAATCGCGTCGACCGAGGTCGACGCCATTCAAGATCCTTACACAGGTGTATTAAAAGACAGATTATCCTTTAAAACGCGTCCACCAGTGAAGCCGCCGTTTAAAACGCGTCAGGGTCGCCCGACGCCATTCAACCCAGAAATCCCGATTGCAGAACCCTTAAACGGGGCATTTTCTGCCTAAATGGCATCATGATGTCTCGACGTCCTTCAGAAAGGCGTCGTCCATCCATGACGTCATTTAGCGCCAGAACCCCTAACTCAAGAAACCTCGAACATGGAGGTTTCTGCCCTAAAACGCGTCGTACTGACCCGACGTCTTTCGGAAAGGCGTCGACCAGGCACGACGCCATTTAGCGCCAGAAACCAGGTTTCCTGGTTCGACCCGAGGGTCTCACCCTTGAACCCCAAGCACCCCGAAAAGCCCCAAAACCAAAAGGGGGAAAATGAGAACGTCAAGCAACACGATCATGCTATGAAACCACGTCCACAAACATCGCCATTCCCACAAGGAATCCCCCCCCTAGACATGCTCGGTCTAACCCCAAACACACCACATCACGCCAAGAAGCAAACGAGCACACATGCAAGGTTTCGTCCCCCTACCGGTTCTTGAACTCCGCCAAGCTCCGTGCCTCCGTCCCGCCGCACCACACACCGCCGCCGGTACCCTCGAGGACGCCGCCACTCCGCCGGGACGTCGGCCGCCGTCCGGAGAGTGGAACACCGCGAAGGAAGTGGTGGTGGTAGAGGTGAGAGGTAAGGTGGCGTTGGAGTGGTGGAAGAGGAAGAAGAGGAAGGGAAGGGGAAGAAGAGCGTCGGAGAGGGCGGAGAGAGCGAAGAGAGAGAGAGTGAAGGCGAGAATGAGGGAAAGAAGGGAAGGCTCGCGGGGTTAACCAGAATCCCGCTAAAACGCGTCGATCGAGGCAGACGCCTATCAGTCTGACAGGACGTCCGTACTGACAGCGGTCTGAAACTCGTCGCCCACCGTGGACGCCATTCAGACGACAGGACAGGCCGTACTGACAACGCTCTGGCGCCGTACCCTGAAATCGCAGAGGTCACAGTCTGAATCGCGTCGACCAAGCACGACGTCGTTCAGATGATGTGACCGGGGCCGTACCCTCGCGGCCCGAAACCCGCCCACGTGGCGCAACAACCAACAGATCTAAATGGCGTCCACACAACCTGAAGCCTTTTGAAAGGCGTCGAGCAGTGCTGACGCCATTCAGTCAGCAATCTCAAGACCCCCCACAGGGTCCAAACCAAGGGATCCGACCCGAACCCGATCCGAAAACAGAACCCGAAATCTCAGTCCTTACACTCTGACTCGTGGGCTTTAACCATTAAGTCCACCATAATCGGTCTTTCAGATACAGTGGAAAGCTTGCGAAGGTAATTGAGTGAACAACAAGGGATCACTCACTCTTAGTATAAGACTGGAGAGAGAATGTCTTATGGATGTGTACACAGAAATCTCTGGCCAGGGTCAAATGAAAGAGATGTCTTTCTAGATATTAACTGTGTACTGGAATCCATCTGGATAATGCGATAGAGGGTTTGACTATAAAACCATACCCTTGCGTTATCGAGACATTGCATGAGTGAAGGATTATATCTGTGCGGTATCGGCAGACGGAAAGGTTCAATTGAAGGGAACAATATCCCTTATATCTTATGGGATCATGAGGTAGTGTTTGGTGCTGTTCATGATCAGAAGGCCAAGTGAATTCATCATCGGATGATAATTTACTTGTTCATTAAATTAATCATTTAACATGCGATGTTTAAATGTTAATTAATAAATATTAAACTCAAGAAACAGTTCTAAGTTTAATGGGCCTGCAACCGGACTGATATATGGGCCTAGAGGGTCACACACATAAGAGTTCTCGTCAGACGGTGAGAGATGTTAAATTTCATGCTTATCTGGGTTTTTGTGAAAAGCTGCAGGATAAACATGAAGATTTAATGGAGAATTATCCAAGGCCAAACTCTTGGATAATCATGAGGATTAACTCTTGTGCTTATCCTTATTTCTATATAAGGAGGGCCAAGGGGGAGTGGTAAAAAGTTAGTTGGACGAATTTTACTCCCCAGATTCTCTCTCTCCTCTCTCTCTCTCCTTCTCTCGGAGTGGATCTGTTTCTCTCCGCGCATGGTGGATCTGAGATCTGGTCGGAGCACTCAAGTCGAGGAGGAAATCGCGTCTACTGCGGGAACTCGTGTGGATACCTCTAGAGATCGTGCGCGTGTACGATTACCGAGTCGGCATCATCCACGGGAGATTCGAAACCCCGCAAAGGTGAATAACTGTTCTTCCCGCGTTAGTTTTAATGTCTGTTTTACGACCCCAGCAACCGATACAATGGAATCATTTTTATTTCCGCTGCGTTCATGGTGATTCCTTACAGCCACTGGTTTGGAGGAACCGGTGGCCACCCCCCTCATCTCCTCCTTTATCTTCTTATTTTTGTTTAATAAATGAGGAGACCCTCATTTAATTCTCCCCACTCCTCTCTCTTTTTTAAAAACACATGTGAAAAGGGTTATCCAATGTTTAGCCATTTTAAAATTGTGTTAGTAGAGGCTCCACTAATATAGGAGGCAGAACCAAGCCTTTAAACCCGATTAAATAATGCTAAAAACCCATTATAGAGAGAGGGGGAAGAGGACCCCCCCCCCCCCCCTAAGTTGCCTTTTGCCCAGTTAACCTGGACGGTCGCTCGTCGCTAGGCCTCGCTGTGTCGCACCCGTATCACCCAGTTGCCTTTTGCCCAGCCACACATGGTCTTGTTGCTGTCGTCCCCACGGCATTTTCGGTCCTACTACTGTTGTCCCTCGTCGCACTAAATGGTTTGTCTCTTGCCCACGGCTCATCCGTGTCTGTGGGTATTCGAGGACTACCCAGGCCATCGTCGGCGATGCAGCGCCAAGCGACCTTGCCATGTATCTACGCCGGTCGCAACAAGGCAATCTAGTCACCTCCGATCGGGTCGCCATCTAAAACAAGATACATGTTACCCTTCGGCTCTTGTGACATCATGGCATCCATCAATCTCTCCGATATTCCAAAGATGGACGTCCAGCTCACCAACGCCGACAATTATGCCATATAGGCAGCCACTGTTTGGTCTAACCTTCGCACTGCCAAGCTTTGGGGTTATGTCGATTGATCTGTTACACTAACAAATATTGTCTTTGACAAATGGACTGTCGTTGCTACTGTTGATGCTCCACATGTCGTTGCACCTCCTGTTGCTTTTACGCCCACTCTGTAGGCATGGAAGGATATCGACGAACTTGCTATGGGATATATTTTTTGTTTAGTCGATCCTTCCATTCTCTGGATCTATTGGAGTTCATCACTTCTCGTACACAATGGTGGTATCTTGCCAAGCGCTATGCTCAGTCCAGTGGTGCTCGTGAATATCAACTTCGTAGTGAACTTGACAGCTCAGGGAGAACTGTCGGTCCAGGAATTCTTCACTCGGTTTCGACGCATCTGGTCTGAGTTGAATGCTATGAATGCCTCTGAATGTGTTTCCATATGTTCTTGTGGTCTCTAATGGGACCGCCAATACTTGTACCAATTTTTGATGTGTCTCTATCTTGAGTTTGAGGCTCTTCACAGATGCATCGTTCCCCTATGCTGGCTTTAGATGATTCCCTTACTGAGCTTATTACCGAGGAGATATGCCTTCGTGCCCCATGGACTTCCTCCGTCTCTAATGAGAAGATTCTTGCTGCTGCCTCGTATTCCTTCCACCCCCGTCCTCTGGAGATCTCCAAGCATCCTTCTCTTTTGGAGACGCCGACACTTCCTTCAACTCATGTCTCAGATCCTCCACGTTCTAGCGACTCTAGTGGTTCGACAGCGTCCCTCTTCTATCACTATTGTCGTATTCCACACATACTATGAATACATGTCAGAAGCTTCAGTGTCAACTAGAGGTCAGGCTCCCTCTACTGCTACTATCACGGACAGCGCTGGTCACCACCTCGAGTGGAACCACTCCTAAAATGAATAGCTTGCAACTCAACTCTAGCATATTCAACAGCTTCTTCATAATGCTAGTTTTCTCTCTGACCCTTCTATTATGCCTACCACCACTGTTAATGCTTCTACTTGGATTCTGGACTATGAGGCTTCCCAGCATATGACCTCTAATGGCTCTATTCTTACAAATTGTTCTCCTGCTCCTTTATATCTTAAAATTCACGCTGCTGATGACACTCCTCTTCCTATCCCTCAGTGTGGTTCCATCACCTCCAATTCTAATCCCTCTGGTCGTCTCACTCTTTCCTCTGTGCTTCATGTCCAAAAACTTTCTATGAATTTAATTTCTATTAGTCAACTGATTGATGTTGGTTACGAAATCTCATTCACTGGTCCTTCTTGTGCTATGTAGGATCTGTGTAACGGCTAGAGGATTGGGACATGTCGTAGGGAGGGAGGATTATACTATTTGGACAAGCTGCATATCTTCCAAGTATTCTTATTGCATCTCCTCATCGTCGGTACCTTTCTTCTAGCATCACCTTGTGGTATCGTCGTTGGGTCATCCGTCTGAAGCTCACCTTCATTCTCTATTCCAATTCTGGAGTCTTAGGGTCCCGTCTATCTTTCCATTTATCTCATTATAAGGGATGTAAGTTAGCCAAATACACAACCCTTCCTTTTTCTTCTCGAGAGTCTGTATCACCAAACCTTTTGACCTGGTATATTCTAAAGTTTGGTGTCCTTCCCTTCTTCCATCTATGATAGGCTTCCTGTACTGTGTCAATTTTATTGATGATTGCGCTCGTTTTACTTAGATATATCTAATGTATGGCGTTCGGATCTTCTCTCTGTTTATCGCACCTTCTCTGAGATGGTTTATACACATTTCCATTGCCGCATCAAAGTCCTTCATACGGATGATGCTCGTGAGTATCTTTCCTCATAATTTCGCAATCTTCTGGCCTCTCATGGCATGTTGCCTTAACTCTCAATAGAATGGGGTTATTGAGCCTAACCATCACCACATTCTTGATACTTCTAAGGCCCTTCTTTTCTCTGCATCTATTCCTTGTACATTTTGGGCTGAGACCATTCTTGCTTCTGTCTTTCTCATTAATATCACTCTTTCTTCTGTCTCATCCGGTTGCACTCCTTATGAGCACCTCCGTTCTTTTCCTATCGACTATCAACCTCTTCACACTTTTGGGTGTACATCCTTTGTGTTACTGCCTTCTCATGAATGTATGGAATTATCACCTCGCGCTGCTAGGTGTGTTCTTCTCAACTACTACACAGAGCATCTCGACTATCGATGTTATGATATGGTTGCTCGTCGTCTTCGTATCTCTTGTCATGTCACTTTTTTTAAAGACGTTGCCTACTTTTCCTCTACTAATGATAATATTTCTTTTCTCGAAGACCACCCTTCCACTATTACCCCTGGTCTTCTAGGTCTATTTCCTTATGTTAATTCCCTTTCTTCTCTTGCTTCCTTGCCTCCTTTGCCCTCGAAGTCCTCTTCTGCTTCTCTGCCACTAGCCTCTATCCCTCTCCCACATGTTACCCAAGTCTATCATCCGCATACCTTCGGTTTGGATGATGTTCCTAGTGTCCCGATTGATGATGTTGTTGTATATCCAACTCTTCTCATCCCTACTCCTACTCCTGCTATGTCGCTTGTGGCTCCTCCTCATCGCTATCCTCAACACGATCATCGCCCTCCTGATAGACTTGGTTATGATATGACTGACTTTTCCTATCCCTAGTTTTCTACCTTTTTTTACAGTCATTCACACCAATCAGGAGCCCCAAAGTTACAGACATGTGGTTCAACTACTATAATGGCATTAGGCTATGTAGAAGGAGCTTCAGGCACTTCAGCAGACACACACTTGAGATCTTATGCCCCTTCCTTATGTTGTCTCTCTAATCAGTTGCAAGTGAATTTACAAGATCAAGACCAAGGTTGATGGCTCTATCGAGTACCACAAGTTGCGACTTGTGGCTCGTGGCTTCAATCAGGAGTACAACATTGTAAGGAGACCTTTGCCCCTTTGGCAAAAGATGACCATTGTTTGCATACTATGCAATTGCGGCTGTTGGCCTCTCTATCAACTTGACATGAGGAATCATCTCTTCATGGTGATCTTACAAAAGAGGCCTACATGCAGCTGCCTCCTAGTCTTCCCATTCTGCTTGAGCATGTCTGTCATCTTCATAAGACCATTTATGGGCTCAAGCAAGCACCTCGTACCTGGTTTGAGCATTTTCGACGTGTGGTTCTTGAGGCAAATTTTCAGGAGAGCGTTGAGGACTATGCACTCTTTGTCCATGATTATCCTCATTCTTGTGCCATCCTACTCCTCTATGTAGATGACATGGTCATTACTGGTGATGACTCGGTTGCCATTGCCTCCCTCAAGGTTCATCTCAGCAGCAATTTGATATGAAGGATCTAGGGGTCCTTCGCTACTTCCTTGGCTTTGAGGTTGCCTATTCCTCTTAGGCATACTTACTGTTACAACAGAAGTATATTGCATATATTCTTCAGGTTTCTTTCTCTGACACTCGTTCGGTGGACACTCCCATAGAGTTGCTTGTTAAACTCTGCCCAATTGATGGTGTTCCTTTAGATGACCCCACACGTTATCATCAACTAGTTGGCGCCCTGGTTTATCTTACTACTTCGCGCCTTGACATAACACATGTTGTTTATGTCTTGAGCTAGTTTGTTGGTGCTCCTACCTCGGTCTACTATGTTGCTCTTCGACATGTACTCTGGTATCTGTGTGGCACTATTCATCACTCCCTCTTTTTGTCTTCCACTTCTTCACTAGAGCTGCTTGCCTACACTAATGTTGACTGGGATGGGGACCCCACAGATCGTCACTCTACCATCAGGTTTTTCATCTTCCTAGGTTCCTCACTCATAACCTGGCGTAGTAAGAAACAAGTAGTCATCTCTCGCTTCAACACTGACGGAGAGTATCAAGCTATGGTTGACACATCTGTTGAGGTTATTTGGCTTTGACATCTTCTTCACGCGTTTGGGGTTGATATTCGCACTCTAACTCCTCTCTACTGTGATAATCAGAGTGATCTTCATATTGCTAGCAACCTTGTCTTCCATGAACACGTGAATACATTGAAATTTACTATTACTTTATTCGTCATCACTGCCTTTCTAGCAATTTGTCTCTCCCTCATGTCTCTTCGACCAAATAGCTTGCTGATCTATTCACGAAATTACATATATCTCTGCGGTTTCGTGAATTAGTTGGTTAACTCTCGGTCTATGATCCCTCATGAGTTTAAGGGAGGTGTTAATGTATATATAGCTATAGGCCTAGATTTAGTATGTACGACGTGTTGGCCTAGTGGCTCTTGCCCTTTTTTGCGCCCTTGTACTTGTATATATATGCACATAATACGAAGGAGGAGAGTATACTCTCTCATTCACCCAATCGTCACAATATCTTATACAGTCTATCTGTGGGCACTTCTTTAGCAAGTGCTTCATAAAAGGTTTTTAAATAGAAACTTAGAATTGTCTAGTTAAACAAACCTGTAAGTCTGGGTGTAATTTTGCTCTTCAATAGTGCAGATTATATCCAAACACTGGAAACATAAGATTCTCTAGATGAGAATATTAAAAAAAGTTGTAATATGTGTTATGATGGAGAGAGTTGATATGAACTCATGGTAAGTTTCCTGTTAAAATCAGGTGCATTAGACATTAACATATAAATCTATATATTATGAGTTTGAAACAAAGTTCTTTCTCTCTCCCTCTCTCTCTATACGTGTATTGACCCTTTTCCCATGATAAAAAATAAAAATCATGATAAATTTTTAAATATTCAGCTGTCTGCCTAAAATAGATTTCATCTCTTTTGATTTAAATTTTATTGTTGGATCGTAAGGCTTTCAACCCAAGCTATTTAATTTTACATTCATAAATTGGTGATGAATACTAAAATCCCAAGAGATGGGAATAATCGTAAGGGTTAATGTGAAGAAATTCTTATTTTTTACTATTTTTTCATGATTTCTGAAAAATCGAGATTTACATGTGTCCGATGGACGGCCAAGATCGGGTTTCAAGATCGAACCACGATCAGATGGTCAAAATAAAACCCCAGGGGATGGAAACAGCCCTAAGTGGGGTTATTGAATATTTAAAATTTTATATTATTTAAAAATATGGGATGAGGTTCGAAATAATGAGTGTGGTTTAACCATGCGTGCTATAGTGAACCACATTCTAGTATCTCTCTCTCTCTCTCTCTTTATATATATATATATATGCTTGAAAATTCATCCTCCCCATGTTTTAAAAAATAAAATTTACTAATATTTTTTAGATATCCAAATAAGCCCCTTATTAGGGTTATTCCTATCCCGGAGCTTTCATTTACACGTCTGATCTTGATGATCAATTGGAGCCGTCTGATTGGGTACATATCAACAATCCATGTCTAAAAATGTTGAAAAAATAGCAAAAAATATAAATTTTGTCAGATTAAGTCTTAGAATTGATCATACCCCCTAAGGTTTTAGTTTTGATCCCAACAAAGGACTCACTTGATTGGATGGTTACGGTTGAATTTTTTTATCCAATAGTGAAAATTAAATCTCAAAGGGTAGAAACCTACTTAGAGGGAGGTATTTGAATATTTTAAATATTTTAAATTTTTTTTTTTTTTTTTAACATCAGGATGTAGAGATTTGAGGGAGGCACATCTAAGTTAGATGAGCACCAGCAAGGCATGTTATATATATATATATATATATATATAAGAATGAACATACAACAGGAGATAAGTAGAGGAGTTGATGTGACAAGTATGTGCCATAAGGGTAGCAAAAGCAAGGTTTTATTTTGTTGGCAAATTGACAATAGGAGAGTGAAGATTGGGATTTTTTCAGTAGACATCACTCGTGGGAAAGGGGTTTAAGAAAAGAGATAGAAAACAAGAAATAAAGTAGGGGAAAGGGGAAAGTAGTGCCTGAATAAAGATAAGAAATGGAGATGGATGAACTCGACTAAAAGGCAACGAATTCAGAGAATGCCATGATTTCAGTCGAAGGAGGGAAAGGGAGGAGCTCCAGTCTTTGAAGCCGGGATACGAGATGTCTATTGTCATTGGGTATATTTTATCCTCTGCAAAGGGTGAGATTTTATGTCCGTGTGCTTATAGAAAGTTATGCTGATGGAGTGTGCATGTGCAGGTGAGTGGCTGGGTGCACCTGCGAATGCACACATGTATGCAAATTGCATAAAGAATGTTGTAAAGTATCGATTTCCACGATTTAATAAATCAGCCGCGTAGACAAATAGGCAGCCTGCCTAGGTGTCTCCGATGGGTTGGCCACCTTGAAACCTTCTTGAGGGATGAGGCAAAAGGAGCCTGAGCCTTCACTATACAATATTGTCTCATATGTTGTTCCCCCTCAAATATGTAATTGCCTAGATGTTCATGTTACTACATTATGTGACGTATGTTGTATCTGTGGATATTGTGTAACTTGACAACTTAAAATAATAATATTAAGATCTCTCTATGGACATAAAACTCACTTCATTGTTTGCTGTTTATTCATGGTTAGATTTGTCATAACAAAAAGGAGGCCACATTAAATTTGCATCAATAAATAAGGCATCAAATTTGCATCAATATATGAGGACACATTGCATGGTATTCTCATCCCTCTATCAAAGATTGTATACTTGGCTGGACTCGTCACAAATGCAAACCATATAGCAACATCCTTTTCCTCTTCAAAGTCATGTGTTCTTTCTTTTTATTATCTATATAGGTGCAATCTACACATATCTAGTAAAATACAATAACTATACTTCTTATAGGATGTTTGCTTGTCATTTTTTAGCAGTTTTATTTCTCAAAAAATATATCTTGAGAGAGAAAACAAGATGTGGACCCTGTTTGGAGTAACCTTTTCCATTTTTGTAAGGTACAACTGTCAACTTTCTAAAGCTAGATCTCTTGAAAGAAAAGAAAATCTCAACATATTTTTTTCTCCAAAAATGCTCACACGACCCTTCTCCTTGTCTATGGATTGATGGACATATGTTTTCTTTGCAATGTCCACCAAGCCACCCAGGCATCCCCATGCACCACCTTCCACATCTTTTGGTCACTCTCTCCTTCCTCACTGTCTCCTCTATGCCCTCTGCTGCATCTTGATGTCCATGGCTACTTGCATAGCATCCTCCACTCACATCCTCCATAGAAGATGTGGGTATCGTGGCTGTTCCATGCCACAAGGTGCCTTCCAATTCTACAATGTATTCCACCTCCATGCCATGTTCATGTTCTTGTTAGAGATAATCTGGTGCTGCCGAGAAAGATGACGGATATGACCAATGCAACATTTGCTTCCTTAACGAGATAAGGACAAGAGAAATAATTATCATTTGTCAAACAGGTCTAACATTATTTTTAAAAAATGTACAGTTCTTCCAAACTGGTTAAGAGAAGAAATATGGCAGTCTTAAAATTTGAATGCAATTTTTTAAGGATAATCTTAAGAAAAATGTTGCTCCCGAACACCCAATTAATCTTGGTAAGTTGTTCTAAGATTTATTATATCACATCACGCATAAATTATTGAGATGTAACAATATTTTCTAATAGCCTCATACCTAAACATATATGGTTCTTGATAGTTTATTTATTTGTGCATTAAATCTCATCTCTCTTATTTTTTGTTTCAAAAAGTGAAAAAAAGTCATAATTGTTACTGCTTTATGATTAATGTTTAGAACTATAGGCAAGATACCCAAATGTCAATAGGAATGAAAATTTGTGTAGTTAGACCAAATTGTGCATGAATATTGTCTAAAATGTTGAAGGCTAACAAAATAATGCCTCATTATGTGGGATACTGCCTTGCCAACCAGGCAGCCTGCCTAGGAACTTTTAAAGCATTGATAGTTGCCAAAATGAATTTTTGATCAAACTGATGTTCGATGTTCATATTTACAACTCACACTCAAATTTCTTGTGAAGCAAGCAGCTATTAGATGTGAGTTTAATATATGGGACTGTCTTTTAAGCATGACGTTGATCTGTTTGGCTCCTAGTGGAGGCATGATGAATGGTTGATGCCCATTTTCATATGGGCTGTGTTTGACAAATCTCTTTCTATGCACATGATTTTCTTACAAAATGGGAGAAAAGGGATTCTCATGTTGAACTGTTAGTACACCATCCAGTTTCTTGTATACTGCTGCCCAATGTCTTTGATAAGATTTTTGAAGGATGTACTTTATTACATGATGCACAAGATCTAATGTTGTAAAGCATCAGTAATAGTTTAAGAGTAACTTTTCTAGTTTTGCAGAGAAAGAATATCAATCATCCTAAGAGCAAAGCAATCATGGCAGCTCATTTGCATGCTAACGGGGTTTCTTGCCGAGGAGAAACAAAGAGTCAGAGAGGAGGACAAGATGACTAAAGTTTGAGGTACCATCAAATCTGTTACCTGTCTTATTCCTTTTTTGTCTCCCTTCCTTTTCTTTCTAATTCTGGCCTGAATCTCATGGTTTTTATTGTTTTCTTTCCTATTTGTCTTTTTAATTCCAGCCTGCTGAGGACATGATGGAAAGGTGATAGCTTTTTTGGCGTTCTTTAATTAGGATGGGGGATGAGCTTGTTGGCATGCTGGCACATGTGCTAGGACAGATATGGGGGGAAACATGGTCTCCAGTGTGGGCAGTTCAGGGAATGCAAGAGCTTGGAGAGAAAACCAAGACCATGACCCTTCTGGGCTTCAAGGTAGCAGTTATTATATGCCGGTTTCCAATATTTTCAAACTCAAATTTCTTTCCTTTCTTGTTAGCAATCGCTTCTGCATCATTATTGTTTAAGTAACTTTCTAATGCACTTTGTATGTCCAGTTAGTTCCTTACGTACCAGATCTGTTGTGTTTTGAGCAATATTTTTGGCCTCTTACAAAACAAAGACAGTCGCCTGATAACTTTTATTCTTGTCTACCTCTGGGAAGTTGGTTCTTAATTGGAGGTTGTATGTTTGCATGGCATCTCCCTTGTTTTTTTATTGTTCTGGGAATGTGAATCTTTATTTTCAGACTGATTCTTTGGAGACTCTTCATCTTTCAGTAAGTCTAAGTCTAGAATATTATCTCTGCCCTCAAGTTTGTATCATAGCTTGTAATCGTTATGTCTGGTCTTTGGACAGTCAAATTCATCCCATACACATGAGTTATTTGTGGTGATCGAGTCTCTTTGTTAACAGCAACAGGTTGGCATCAATTTTTCCTCCAAGAAGCCATAGGGTTCTCTGGTTAAACTACTTGTAAGGATTGCATGCGATTTTTCTCTTCAAAACAAAAGTGCATGTTATGTACACATGCTGTTAAGCATAAGATGCTTCTGATGAGAATAACATAAAAGTGCAGTCTGTATTCTGACATGCATTTTCCATATCTGAACCTTGACAGCTTTATTATCAAAAGAAAATGTTTTTAGACATAAACATATGAATTAATATAGTATGAGTTCAAAACAAAAATTATGCTTTCTCTTTCCCTTTTTTTTAAAAGACCTATGCATGAACATTCTTCATTGCGAAGATAACGGAATCTTTGAATGTCTAAATAGCATGCCCACTGAGTTCTTGTCCTCGGGCATTGATGTTTTCATGCAATCAGGTTCGTGCCATCCACATCTTTATATTTTCTCTTTCTTCCCCCTCTTCCATCCTTTTATATACCTAATTGTGGTGGGCTTTTCTCGACTTTCTTTGTTTGTTTGGCCAGGAAAGGGTGAGAGGAGATATTTTGGTGGCTCAACAAAATAAAGATTCGTGATGGTAAAATTGGTGAACTTCGGAAGAGGAATGCGTCATCAGGTGAGAAGCAAAGAACAAAGCTTAATATCAAAAGTGATTGTGGGTGCGTAGGTTGAAAGGTGTCACAAACTATGTGCATGTACAGGGGGGTAGATGGTTGCATGCATGGATATGTATGTGTGTGAACTTGTGTGCACGTCTGTATCTAATCAAGACTCCATTAAGCATAAATCTCATAAAGAATCTGTAAAATGTAGTTACATTGTGGATAGTTAACTTTGATCTAACTGATATTCATAATCACAATTAATTTCTACCCTTAGATTTCTTGTCAGATAAGAAACCATTAGATGTGAGTTGTGAGTTCACTACATGGAATCTCTCCATCATGGTGTTGCTAATTTTAGGCTTCTTGTTGATGTGAGGTGAATTGTTGATGCCCATTGTTATGTGGCTTTGTGTTTGACAAATGTGTTGTTGATCACATTCTATATATATATATATATATACATATATATATATAAGAGATATCACATGTTGGAACTGTTAGTATACCCTCCAGTCTGTTAAGTTTTATGAAGGTTGTTTTTCATTGCATGATGTATATGATCCAAAGCTGCAAAGAATCAGCAAAAGGAGCAAAATATGTTTATAATTTGCATAGGAAGAATATCAACCACACAAAAGGCAAAGCAATCCTGAAGTTAACTATAGATTAGTGTTTATTTCTGTATATCTTTCAATAACTTGAGGGTGAAATAACATGCAGTAATTAACATCCAGCCACTAGTGCTATGAGGATTTGGAAATAACTGGTACTATTTGTTATGAACAAAGTCATACTTACATAAGAAATAAATAAGTGAACGAGCTAATCATCTATAGCTATGGGAGATCTAATTTGATAGTTGAACGAGTGTTATTTTTCCTTTTGTTTTCATCAGAATGCAATATCATTTATACTTGCGTGCTTGTTAAATCGAGCGAAAAAACTGGCTGGATTAGAGAGGGATCTACTAGGTCGTTTCCTTTTTTTCTGGGGTGGGGTGGGAGGGTCTGGGTTGGCCACTGGAATCAATCAGGGTTGACTAGTTCTACTCTGCACTTGAATGAGAGTTGCATTCAAAATATTCTGGAATCCATTTCTCCTGCCTAATTTTGATTGGATCTTGGTGCCTAATTTTAAATCCACTGAAACTTGAAGTCTCATGAATGAATTTCCCCTTTATTTATAGTGAATCCCCTTTATGTCTCCCCTTAGAAGTAGAAATCTATGAATTTACTTTGACCACTTAAATGATGTTTAAATTCCAACTCAAACTTGGATAATTCTCTGTAGATCACATACTTGTCTAAAGATTGGCTAATTCGATCTTCTAAATGACTTCATTAGAGAAATCTTCCCATAATGCAGGGGGCCCTCCCAGCATGTAAAATATATAAGCTCATAACAAAATATTTGTACAGGAAGTACGTTGGTAAAATTTTGTTTACAAATATATAAATATATTTAAAATTATAATATCATGAGTATCCTCTTCGGAGAGAAAATATCACGATTTTGTTTCCTTTTTTGTATCATGAGCACACCTATAATAGCATAGTTTACATATATATCTTTTGAATAACATCAAAAAAGAGCAATCATGACAATTTTTCCCCCACTCTAAGAGGGGTATACATGACATTATGATTTTAAGGAAAATATTGTGATTTTAAGAAAATATTTATGTAAACATAATCTAACAGGCTTATTTATGTAAAAATTGCAAAAAAATGCAAACGTTCTCTTAATTCTGTTTTTAAATGACAAAAGGAAAATCCTGCACAAAATTTCCTAAATGGTCATTGAATGAGTCCTTCCTTGCTGCCTCATCTCTGCCAACTTCCTAAAGTTTCCATCCGATTTAGATGCAAAAGCAGGAAAGAGTTGCGGAAGGTGTAATCTCAAAAAGTTTTTACATATATTAGAATATTTGAGTCCGACTAGCTGCGCTAAGCAGTGTGGTGCAGTCCAACCGTGTTGGCGCTGCCATCTAATCTCTTAAATTGGACGGCAGTGAGTGGTGCAATATTTTCTTTTTTCAATCTTGCCGGCCCCCAAATTGGTACCCATAAAAACTTCAAAAAATAAAAAAGGGATCACGTGCCTCGGATCGTGCACTCGCTGCACCACGGTGCAGCAAGTATTATTCAGAATATTTTGGCACCGAACTTTAGCTGTGACAAGAAAAGATTCCCAAACTTACATGCACGTAATTTTAATGAGCTCTTTGAAAAAAAAAAAACTCACAAATTATTAAACTTTCCCCACTGAAGATAAATGTTTGGTAAATTCCAAGATGGAGTTGACAAACGATGACCCACATGAGTGGTAGAGGCTACGGACATTCAGCGATGAAATAAATATAAATATCTCCGTCCTACGTTCGATTTTATCAAATATAGACACACATTTTACATCTGTTTTAAATGTGAATATGAATATGGTTATTTCAAAATATCTGCATATATAAATCCTGAAAGATTCCTATTCAAATATAAACTGTTCTTATTCATGTAATTGCTATAAAGAAGAAAACTCTTCGGTTTAACATGATTTTATTCTCAAGCTTAGATTTAACATGATTTTTATTCCCAAGAAAGTTGATCACACCCCTAACTTGTCTTCTTCTTTTTCTTTCTTAGGTAGTTGGTCACTCTGCTTTCTTTCTGGTAATCAGTGCTCCAAATTTGACAATTAACAACCTTCAAATTTTCTAACTTGGATCAGAGGTATTGCATATGATATGAACTAGAAACCTAGAAATATCGTTGTGGTCGGCAACAGTTTATTGTGGAAGTGATGGCTAGCGTTATCCCACTTTAAGAAAATAAGAAGAATAAAACGAACACAATACAAATTCCGTTAGTGCATATGCAGAAATCCCACTGTCACCTGGATGAAAAAGAAAAGAAATATATATTAAAGGGTGAAAATCTTGAAGCCCAAAAAATCAGCCTAAGAAAGGTCCAACGAAAAAGAGGGTCGTTCCACTATTGTGCCATCCGGTCCCAATAAGCCAGCGGAGAATGGCAATGCTAGAAGTCCATCACGAAGGTTCATAAGCATCAATTGATGTGGTTACGTCGCATCTAATCACAATACGGCCTAAGAGACCCAAAGTCATATGAGGCCTAAGAAAACCAAAAGACGGTAAAAAGATCATTAGGAGAACTTGACCACCAAGAAATTGCCCAGAGTGACGGAAAATTAGAAGTCCTTCAGACCAAGGGAGGTAGATTTTTCGACCACCCGAGGACTCAAAATCTAACACATGGGAATTCCTGATTACAAAGACCCGGTCATTGGAAAAAGGTTGTGCATAGTCTAAAGGCATCACAAGAGGATCACAAAGGCTAAGCAAGCGTCATGTGGTCTAACGGTTCTTTCCGACCTGTCACGAGGCTCCATATAGCATCTTCGGGAGAGCAATAGAGTACAAATGATCGTCGACACGTAGCATGACTACTGGATCTTGTTTGTCTGACGCATAGGGTTCGAAACTGACGGCATCAAGAAATCCTCATCATGAGATATGAAGTCGACTCTAAGTCACAATCAGTATGGAAATTCTTTTCCTAACTAGCTAACACTAGCCCTACTAAGCCTAACTTGCCATTTCAAGTCTTACATGATGCCTTTGTGGCACTCAATCATATAACGCTGGTGTAGGGACAATCGCTATCCTCATGCATCTGGAAGACTACCTATAAATATGAAGAATAGTACAATACAACAAGACCACCCTCTTCGAGAGCATATCCCTTACTTAATTCCTTTACATTCATACTAACTTATGTATTAGAGGGTTAACCCCGGCTAGACCATATTCTCCCATGATGGCCTAATCTTCGTCTTACTGGAAGGGAACAACGTGGAGCATCCGCAACGAGATACATGCCCCCTCTCTATTAACCAACTTGTCTATGTATTTTTAAAATTTCAATTATGAAATTGATGATCCAATTTTCATTTTTTCAATAGCTTCATTGTATCATAACATTTTCCAAAATGTCTATACTCATTGTTTGTTAGCATTTTGTTAAAATCTCTTATTTAACTTTAGTTAAACATTAATCAGGTTTAACTAATTCATAATAATCATTTTATTCTTTCTTCAGTTCTCTTTCTCTCTACAAATCTCTCTCTTTCTCTCTCTTTAACATGTCAGTCCCTTCTTTTTGTAGAAATATTTTCGTTAAAATATGAAATTTGACCGTTGAAGAAGGAATATACACTCCCTACATCCTTAACAAAGGTTAGCTATTAAGGCATTTTTGCAAGTATGATAAGCTAGTGAGGATATTTAAAATAAATAATATGAAAATAAGACTATCCATTCCGTAAATAAAATCTTATGCAAGGTATACCTACCAAAATCTCAAAAAAATAACCTCACTTTTTTCCTCATGGTCCTCTTTAAATAAGAAGCAATTATATTTGAATTTTCTCAATATTTTTCTAAGAAGAAATGCTACATTTGCTCCACATTCAACCACTGATTTCTTGAGTTTGGGACCAGCGATGGAGCAAAACGGTTTTGAGGGAGGAAATAAACTTAGCTTAAGGATTATTTGATGTATCAAAAAATGTTGTGACATATTGTAAATTGTATTTTTCTTATATTTAGAGTATTTTTTCATACGTTCGGGTGCCATAAATTACCGAATTTCAAAATTCTTGGGTTTATGTAGTATTCTTTGATCTAGTTTCAATCTTTGGTCTCAAACTATGAAAATAAAAATCAAATATTATTTTGAAATTAATATGTTATCATATTTTATGTCAAACTAAATGACCCTTAGTCAAAAAGTTAAATCTAATGCAACCATAATTCTTTCTAAAGCAAACTATGCCATTTTTTCTTAAAATTTGCATGTACTTAAAATTTGAAAATAAAAATTAAATTTTATAATATGTTATCATATTTATGTCAAACTAAATGACCCTTAGTCAAAACGTCAAATGCAATGCAACCATAGTTCTTTTTGAAGCAAACTATGCCATTTTTTCTAAAAACTTGCATGTACTTAAAATTGACTTTTTCATATTATTAATCACATCTACTTATGCTTTCTTTTGAATGTTCTTGAGAGGGTCTAGTTTCATTGGCCCATTTGCTGTGTGGGCTGGCCCGTAATTAGGAGATGCCCTAACCTCTTGTCGGGCCCCGGTGAGCCTTTCTGCTGTCGGGGCCCGTGTGACTGGACTCCTGCGGGGACCTTTGGATCCGAAATGGATCGGGTTTCCTCTGAACATTCTCCAATCGGACTCAACTATTGCCTCAAGCCTGTCCTTATAAAAGGAACCCCCGGTAACCTTAGAAGATATGTTCTACAACTTGTGCCTTTGTTCAACCTCTCTCTATCCTAGCATACTCTAACCTAAACGTCAAAAGGGGTTCTCCCGGATCGCAACTGAGGTCTCCTCTGACCTGGTGTCTATCTTACAGGGATATGAGGAGCTTTCTATGATTTAGAGGAGTCTCTGCCGTTTGATTCTGACCGAACGAATCTTCGACCCAATAGTTCTCATCAATATTCTTCAGCTTAGTTATTTCTTTTGTGCCTTCTCAATTTACGTTTAACTTGAGTTTCAAAGTGGACCTCTCCCAATGTGTTAGAGAGACTCATGACTTTTTAGTGGTCTTGAGATTTTCGTCTCTTGTCCTCATCGCTGGCTTGCTCTGCCAAGATCAACTCATGTCGACTCGGGTGACTCATATCGTATCAGGGCGAACTTGAGTTGATGTGACTCAACTGAGTCTGTGCGAGTTAGAAGAACTTTTCTATATGACTTGGTCGAGTTAGCACGAGTCGATCAGACTCGTACAAGATCATGGGAGATCCGAGTCGGTGAACTTTAGGTAAAAGTTCTCTTTGAAATTCTACTACATTTTTATGTACCTATGTACATGTATATGAAGAAATGTTATTGTGGAACCAGGACCTTTTGTGCTGCTTGGTTGCACTAGCTTGTGGCATCCGATCTTGATGGGATGGCTTGAGTTCCAAAAAAGGTGGTCTCGGTGGTCCTGCGAACACCCCTGGCCCAGGCCACCGGATCAAGTCGAACAACATTTGTAACACGAGACTTGGGATCAAGTGACGTTAAAACTGTGTAAAAAGAAAAATAATTGAGATAAAAAAAATATTTAAAAGGAAATAAAAGTAAGTGAGGCACATGATGCTAAAGCTGGTGCAGTCGATATTAGATAACCTATCTTTCACATGAAATATATATACAAGTAAACATTGTTAAGTCTAACTTGCATACATGTGAGATATGGGTTTATAAGAGAGTGAACCTCTCCAGTTATGCTCGTTGAGTTAGATTTTCGAACATAATGTTAGAGCAAGTTCTTGCCTGACGTGGTGTTACTCTTATTCTTATTCTAATTTTCAGCTGTTATGTTTCACATATACGATGTGCTCTATCATTTCAATAAAGATTTGAGGAACAGTATTAAGTTTCACACCTATTATGCATGGGTGAATTATTGAGTTATGTGCTTACAAGGAGGTGAGTTTCTCTATTTATTGTTGATTAATTTTAGATTAGCTACTCTAACAAAGAATCACATTTAGGCCAGTTAACAGAACACAATGCTAAATCGAACGAGAAATTGAGCAGAACCAAATTAGTACGAGAAATTGAACTAAATCGAATAAAAAAAAAATCAGTGCATTTCAGTTCAAACCAAAAGTTTACATTATGTCTCATTTTAAATGTGTATATATATTACTCAAAATTTAAAAATTAAGTAATTATTTACATAAATATGTATATGACACTAAGACATTAAAATATTTATAGATATAATATTATATAAAAAAATTATAATAAATTAAATGTATTAAATTTTTCTATTTGGTTTGATTTCATATGGTTGTGAAATTGAACCGAACACAATGCTAGACTGACATAACTGAATTATTTGTTCAATTTGATTTTTCGATTTGAACCGAATTATCAACAATCCCATTCACATTGTAAATACATGGAACTATTTACGGTCAAAAATAAGTTACCCATAGACTTCTTTGCCTATATTTCTCATCTCTTGCCATTTTTAATGGTGCCAACTTCAAGACATCTTAACTTGTATGGAACATAGATCAAGTAGCCTATGGGGCAATGGCAAAGAAAAATAAAAGAATACATTGTACCAAGGGAAAATTACATGGAACTTCCGCCAGGCCTAGGTAGACTAGATATATTGGCTTGAGATAACCCAGAAGGGTGGCTTATGTTCATAAGAAAGGCAGAGAATATGGTATGAGTGAAGATCAAATTTATCAAATGATCACAATATGATTCAACTTTTCAGGTTTGTCAAGCATTGACATTTACACAAATTTAATGTGGGTTAGCAATAGACAAACCAATATAACCTTAAGTTGCTTAGATAAAGCAAACAAGCCTGTCGACTAGTCTTTTGCATTTGCATTGGGGGTGGGAGCACACAATTAGGATTAGGTGAGGAGAAATGTTTACTGCAATATCCAAGATTTCCTTACAATCGTCTATTTAATTAAAGATGGGATACATAGTATGGAGGCCAAATTCTAATAAACTTCGAATTTACTATTTTTTTATTTCATTCAAGACTTGATGGCAGGGCCGTTGTTGCAGATCTAGCAATTCTCATTACACTAACGCATGAATTATTTTAAAGTGTTGCAATCTCATTAATCATTATCTTGTGGGTTGTGGGTAAGACAGAAATGATGCCCTCAAATCTAAATCCAAGAGGACGCATGATGAGGGTGGTGGTTGGTAGATGCCTTGTCTTTCCAACCCCATCCATCATACAGCCCCTCAGGCAAAGAAACCTTCCCATAATGTACAGGGCCCTCTCTGGACAGAAGCTACACTAATCATGCAACATATATAGGTATTGACATACCTTCACATATCATGTCAACCTGCCTTTTACCTAAAGAGATTTTGACTGAGCTCAATAGATTGGTGAAGAACTTCTGGTGGGGCAGTAGAGAATCCCCCAAACTGAATCTTATTAGCCACCAATCCTAGACATTCAGGGGGCATGGGCATCAGAGATTTTATCATCTACAACAGGGCTGCTCTAATGAAACTAGCTTGGAGATTCCTTCAAGACTTTCCAAGCCCTTGGGCCAGTCTTTTGAGAGCCAAATACCTATCCACTAATTCCTTTTAGGACATTAGTACGAAGAGTTCCTCTTCGTCCATGTGGGCTGGGCTGTTATTTATCAGAGTTGAACTCAAGGCCAAACTGCAGCTGGTCTATCCAATCCAGTTTCTATGTCAATCTTTAGAAAGATAAATTGCTCCCAAATCTATCCGCGCAATGTATCAAAGATTCCTATTCCGGATTTATTCTCTAAAGAGTTTCAGATCTTATTCATGAACAGCAACATCGCTCTAGAGGCGAGACAACTTGGGAACGAGAAGATGAGATGCGGGAACAGTTTCCTTATCTTTTATAGTAAGTTCTCTTATAATAGTGTCTCTTATTCCCCAAAGAGTTTCGGATCTTATTCATGAACAGCAGTGGAAAACTCAACTCATTTCAGTCCTATTTTCATCTAAAACTCAAGAAGAAATTTTGAAGATCGACCTACCCCAACATCTATAAGATGGTCTGGACGTACTTATCTGGACTCTGACACCAGTGGCTTATTCAGCATCAAATCTGCAATGAGATACTTAAGGGAGTCTTCTCTCCCATCCTCATCCAATGCCCAGACCACAATTTGGAAGAAAATTTGGCATCCCAAACTAATGGCCTCCATTCCTCTGAGAATTATCATATTTATATGGAGGCGCTTACATATGGAATTCCTTCTTGGGATTGTTTAGCCTGTGGAATTCCTTCATTTGTAGATTGAAAACGATGTTCTCTAAATGATTGTTTAGCCTGTTTGATTTTGTTTTGACAAGCAGAATGACTTGTACTAGTACAGAATAGCATATTCGGAGAATAAGGAGAATAAGCCATTCTATGTTAGACCCAAGAATTACTTATTCTTCTTATTCCGTCAGCGGGTCCCACAGAACTATCAAACCGAAACATCCCTTATTCTAATATATACTATTCCGTCAATGGGCTCCACATAATAACTTATTCTCAAACAAAGTGGGAGTCTTCCCATATTTCGTCAGGTGATCTACAGGCGTGGTGATCATCCAGAGGTTGCTGAAGCTAGGGCATTTGTAGATGTGTCAAGATTGCTGCAGATTTCCACTTGATGAGGCAGAATCCGATTCGGCCTATTAAGATAGGCTCAACACAGAGATCAGTCCAACAGCAGCGGTAAGGAGCCCACTGGCAGCCTTCGGCCCGTTAGCGCCCCAGCAGCCCTCGGTCCAGTAAACAGTCTAGTGGTCCTCGGCCCATCAGCAGCCCAGCAACCTTCGGCCCATCAGCGGCCCAATAGCCTTTGGCCCAGTAGGCTCCAGCCCGCTAAGCGGCATCTGGCCCATCAGCGGCCCAACCCCCTTCGGCCTAGTAGCCGTATTCGGCCCACTCCGGGAGGGTTAGGCACTATGGCGGTTTACCAGTAAACCGAGAACATAGTCCTATATCGGCTGCCATCGTTAAGCATCCTCTATCATCTGCTATAAATACACGGCTATTACCAAAGGTATGTCTTCGTGACCCCAAGGACTACAGTCCAAAAAAAAACATTAAAGCTACTTCTTCCACTTCTCTGACTTCTGAATCGAATCATCTTCAGAAGCTAACTTAACCGTCGGAGGGGGTTCCTTAGGGCTGAAGCCCGGGACTCCTACTGACTGGTTCTTCTTCTTTCCCTCCTTCTGCAGGGGGCTCGGTTTGAATCATCGCCGACCTTTCCGAGTCGGTATCGGCCACCGACCTCGGATCTTCTCCCTCCGGTCTCGACGCCATTCGCCGGCTGATTCTCCTCGCCTGAAGGTGCCTCGGCTCCACCTCGCGCCAGCTGTTCCTCATCCGGAGGAGCTTCGGCCACGCCGTCCGTAGGCTAGCCCACATCCGACCGGGTGACCCTCGGCTTCGGATCTTCGGCCTCGTCTCCGCCCTCGCCGCATCTCGGATCCCCGTCGGGCCTCTTCTCCGATCCGATCTAGCTTTGGATTCCAGCCTCGGAATCCGATTGTGATAGCTTCGGCTACATCACGTGGCGCCGTCTGTGGGAAACAAGCAAATAGTCATGTCTCATCGTCCTGTGACCCGACGATCCGGACAAGACGAGGCAGAGACGCGGACAACTTCAGCACAACCACTTCATTCCGAAGGCACCCCGCCTGCTCCACCGCAAAGCACGGCTCTGCCTGTCATACCAAAGTCCCTTGCTACTGGGGACAACCGGGTGGAGGCACTTCAGCAGCAAATGGCGACGCTAGCCGCCGCCGTTACCTCTCTTGTGCCCCTACAAGATATGGTATCCGCCATCGCCCAGCGCATGGGATTACTGGGCCAGCTCCCCCAACAAGTGCCGCCTCCTCCACTCTATCCCGTCCAAGATACAAGGTTCTGGTCGGCACCCTTGCAGGTCTTCCCTGACGTCACGGCGCGTAGCGAGTCCTCGGCACCACCTGCCCGAGTCCCTCGCACCGACCGCATTACAACGGAACAAGGTTATGCTTCGTCCGAATTTTGCCCGACTGGAACCAGAGGACATTCGGTCACCACTTCAACTGCCCCGGACCTGGACCGGCGGTTGACAGCCATGAGGAAAGAGATGCAGCAGATGGTGTCTCGGCCGTATGGCGCACCTCTTGCCAGCACCATTCTGGAGCAAACTCCGTTCACGCCAGAGCTCCTGGCTACCGAGGTACCTCCTAACTTCAAACTGCCGAAAGGCCCCCTCTACGACGGAATGACAGATCCGGTCTGCCACTTCCAAAGGTTCAATACCTACCTATATGTCCGAGGGGTCACTGAGGCAGTCTGCTGTCGTCTCTTCCCCCTCACTCTTGAAAAGACTGCCCTAACCTAGTTCGAGACATTGGCCCCCAACTCCATCCACTCTTTAATCCAGTTGGGCCAATTATTTATCGACCAGTTCTATGATGCCACTTGGCAGTGCAAAACTTCGGCCAGCCTACTAGCTATTTGGCAAGGCCCCACCGAGACTCTCCATGAATACTTCACCAAATTCCGGGCCAAAGCCGCCCAAATCCCGAACCTGGATAGTTCGATTGCGGTCTCGGCCGTAATCAGCGGGTGCCGGGACGAAGGGCTTCTCGGCTCTATCGGGAAGCGCCATCCCTCTACCTTCCAGGACCTCGTAGCCCGGGCCCATAAATACATCAACCGGGAGGCCCTGATGATGTCCAAAGGCAAGGGTACAGCCGAAGCAATACCGGCACCTGCCCCTCCGACGATCCGTCCTCGACCCGAAGATCAAGAACCCTCTCGTAAGCGATATCGGAGGGAGGAGTGGGACCGAGACAAGCGACGGGATCCGCAGCCACGGTACCTACCGCTGCCCGCTCCCCCTTCCCGAATGCTTATGGAGGTAAATGGCATGCTTCGGCAGCCGGAGCGCATCAAAACTGATCCTCGCCGAAGAGATCCCAACAAATATTGTGAATACCACCGGGAAGTCGGCCACTCGACTGATGAATGCCGACATCTTCGGGAGGAAATCGATCGCCTCATCAGAGAGGGCAGACTGCCATAATACCGGCGAGAGCAGCCTTAGCAGCAGCGGAACCGGGACGTCCCTGAAGCGGCCAGGCCACGCCAATCCCCGGAGAAAGAAGCCGCTCCTTCACCAAAGGTCTCCTCGGCCCCGGTGGAAACATCTCATCAACGACCAAGTGCTGGGTCAATCATGATGATATTCGGTGGACCGGGAGAAGGATCGAGGCGTCGTCAGCTCAGCTCTACAACAGTAGCAGCGGTTGAAGTCGAGCCGAAGCGGTCTCGTCAAGAAGACATCACCTTCGGCCAAGAGGATCTGACTGACATTCAGGTTCCTCACGACGACGCCCTCGTTGTGAACGCTGTAATAAACAGCTACGATGTTCATCGCATTTTTGTCGATAATGGAAGCGCTCCCAATATATTATTTTATGATTGTTTTGTAAAAATGGGGTTGAATGAGGCTAATATGAAGCCTCACCGGGGCCCTCTGTTCGGTTTTAACGGCTCGCCCTGCCGAGTAGAGGGCATTGTCCGGCTTCCTGTAACAATAGGTTCAGCTCCCCGGCAATTAACCGTAGAAACGGATTTTGCCGTTGTTAAAGTTGATTCAGCTTACAACGCCATCTTTGGCCGAAGGCTAATCGGCGGGATCGGAGCTGTACCTTCGTCCTTTCACCAGAAGTTGAAATTCCGTACCAGCCATGGAATAGGCGAAGCCAAGGGGAATCAAGAAGCAGCTTGGCAATGTTATATGATTTCGGTCAAGGGAAAGGCTGCGGCCGAATCCCTGTCCATCGAATCTTCAGCCGAATCATCCCCGGGAGAAGAACTCATCGCCATCCCGGTTCCGGAAGGCGAGGGACGGATCCTTATGATAGGCTCCGGCCTGGAAAAAGCTGAAGCCGAGAGACTCGCCGAATTCCTGAATGAGAACCTCGACGTCTTCGCCTGGTCTCCTGCAGATATGCCCGAAGTCGACCCGGAGATAGTGGAGCATCGGCTGCATGTCGATCCCAACCAGCCCCCGGTCAAGCAGAAGCGGTGTACCTTCAATCAGGAAAGGAGGTCCGCCATCCAAGCCGAAGTGTAAAAAGGGCTGGACGCCTGGCATCTCCGAGAGGTACACTACCCCGACTGGATCGCCAATGTGGTAATGGTGCCTAAGAAAGACGGCAAGTGGCGAATGTGCGTGGACTTCACCAACCTCAACAAAGCATGTCCGATGGATAGCTTCCCGCTACCTCGGATAGATCAGGTGGTGGACGCAACCTCCGGCCATGAGCTTCTAAGCTTTCTCGACGCCTATTCAGGCTACCATCAGCTCCGAATGCATCCGAAGGACGAGAGCAAGACTAGCTTCACGACTGATCTTGGTCTGTACTGCTATACCCGGATGCCCTTCGGCCTGAAGAATACCGGTGCGACATATCAGCGCCTCGTCAATAAGATATTTGCTCCGCAACTCGGCCGCAACATGGAGGTCTAAATCGACGACATGCTGGTGAAAAGCTGCGTCACTGCGGACCAGCTGGCTGACTTAGCCGAAACATTCTCCGCCCTGCGTCAATATAAAATCAAGCTAAATCCAGCTAAGTGCGCCTTCGGAGTAGCCTCCGGGAAGTTTTTCGGCTATGTGGTCACTCACCGAGGGGTGGAAGCTAACCCCGCAAAGGTTTCGGCCATCATTCAAATGCACCCTCTGGAAAACATCCGAGAAGTCCAGAAGCTAAACGGAAGGATTGCCGCCTTAAGCCGCTTCATGTCTAGAGCGGCGGATCATTGCTTTCCCTTCTTCAAACTGCTAAAGAAGGCCAATAGCTTCTCCTGGACCGACGAGTGCCAATCGGCCTTCGAACAACTGAAGTTCTATCTCTCCAAGGTCCCCATCCTGTCCAAGCCGGTCCATGGAGAGCCACTGTTCCTCTACCTCGCGGTATCTGAGACAGCTATCAGCGCCGTCCTCGTCCGGGAGCAAGACGACATTCAGAAGCCTGTCTACTATATAAGCCGGGCCTGTAGGTGCTGAAAATTTGCTCGTGTGATTAATGTAAAAAAAACTATATTGTTTAGGGTAAATTAACCTATTAAAAAAATGCAACTAAGGTGCAGTGATCGCCAGAAACTTTTAACTAAAAAGCTTCAAAAGAGTTTTGATCGCCTACCTGTTTAAACGCGGAAGAATGAATCCTTGGTTCCCCTCCTTCAGCCGGCTGAAGAAAGAGAGCCTCTTTGTTTTTTCGTTCTTGCTGTTGAATGTTGAGGATCGTCCAGAAGTTTTCCTGGCTTTTGCTTGATTTCCCTCTTTTTGATTTCTTGTTGTTGTTGTTGAATGCAGCAGAGAAAGAAACAGAAAAATAAAGAAGAAATAGTGATGAGAATCTAAATGGAAATAATATCAAAATTAACTATGATTAGAAACATGTTTAAACAGCAACTCACTTGTTTTAAATGACTTTGAAACCCCTTTAGAACAGATGGTTTTGAAAAATTAATGATGTGGTGTGTGTTGCATGAAGTAAATATGAGAGAATGAAACTAATAAATGAAAATGAAATTCAAATATGAAAAAAACTTATGCCCAGTCCAGTTGGTTGAAGCTTTGAATGGATGAAGATCTTGAAGAAGGATGCCGACTTCTGTAAATGGCAGCGCTCCGGCGTGGTTGCTTCGATCTTCAAATTGCTATAACGCTGTGGCTCTATAATTCTCTCTCTCCTTTTTTTTTAACTCCTTGATAGGCAAGGTATTTATAGGCATTTTCTGCGTTCGCGATTAACATAGAAAAATCTAGGATTTATCCACCTTAATCGACAGATAATCACTATTAATTCATCTTTATCTGTAATTATCTAAAACGCGTCTACCTTGGCTGACGCCTTTCAGATTAAATTAAGATAAGGATAAATATCCGGGAAAACTTATCTTTATCTTTATTAGCTAAAACGCGTCCACTTGTGTAGACGTATTTTACTCTAATTAATATAAGGATAAACATCCGGAAGAGAAGTTAAGACAGCTTAGGAAACTTAAATAGCGTCGACCTTCACAGACGCCTTTTAGCTAATAAATCAATTAATTAAAATTCAAATTTAAACGTTAAAATACGAATAAACTCTAAATGACGTCCACATGAGTCGACGCCTTTTATAATTTCTGAATATTTTAACTGAAATTTGAGCTAAAATCAATTCGATTGATTAACTTAAACATGTCTGTTAAACCCGACACTTAAAAATATTAATAAAAATTAATTAATGATTAATTATCAGACCATTCTGAGGCATTATTATATGATATGAAATTTACTCAAAATGACGTCAAAATTAGCGTGTCTACAGCTGCCTCACCTTGGCATCGTCTTTGCAAGGGAGTGAAACGGAATGGAATGTACTGAAAAGGTGATGCCAAGGTGTGATGAGACACGCTCTTAACATCACATGATTAGAATTTTTCTCAAAATCATCAATGAAGTTAGCTCAATGAAATCAATGGAATCAATCCTGTCTGGATGAGGTAGACAAGGAAATAAAATAAAGTCGATCAACCTCCTCGGAGTGGGAAGTACCCCAGGTCATAGACACTGCAGGTTTCATCATGGGGAGCGTTTGCCAGCCAATGTGGACGTGCTACAGCCATGATGGATCTTAAAAGAAAACAAGAAATATTGGATAAAGAATCCAATCAAGGATAAAATTCCAAGGATATCTTCAAGCGAACCTCAAAGATAATCAAGATACTCAATTCAGAATGAAATATTTCATATCATGTTTTGAATTATTTAATTTAATAGTCTGAAACTTAATCAATAATTAATTCTTATTACAATGATTTCAAAGTCCTACATGATGCATGCTGGGCTAAAAGAAAAATATAAAGTCAAATAAAATATAAATTAATCAAGGATAATATTGTTAAATTGTCATTAATGAGTCAAGATACCAATTCTTGTAATCCAGTGCTAAGCCGAAGCTCGTTTATCCACGCACCGTTTCACAAAAGTGGAACCATCGTCCTCACTAACTAACAATCAAACGGCCTATCCGTGCGATTAAGAATCCTCTGGAATTATCACTGTTTTTGTTGTAGGGGAACTCAAATTCCAGTTTCTTCAAAATTACAAGGTCCTTGACATACTCTAATAAATATTTATCATATAGTAATTCGAATGCACAATGATTACATGAAATAATACAGGGGTAGAAATAACCGTCTTTTTAGCCACGGTCAGGACTTCTTGACTCCCACAGCGTAATCTTCTTGATGTTTCCAGCTTTACTCAGGTTTTCTTTGAATTTTCAGCGAGCTCGACAGCGTGCCCATGAGCGTGGTTTGACCAGTGCTTTTACGACCAGTGCCGCTGTGTCTTCCGGTCAGGCAGGGCCGAGCGCGATGGGACCACCTCCACCTCCTAGTCGAGAGCCAGCACCGGATGCACCTGACGAGGCCCAGAGCCAGTTGGACGAGGGCGGAGGGGAGAGCCAGCCTTGAGGGCTCATGTATCTTCTTTTCTTCATGTATCATGTACAAAAACGCCTTTTGATGATATACATGAAACTTTTGGCTCCAATCTTGTGTTCCTGTGTTTATCTTGCATCCTGTACACACTTAACAAACAGGTTAAGTATTTATTTAGGCTTAGCCCCTTGCCTGACCAAATAAATGGTCAATCAATCTTTTCTTCAATAAATGGTCAAGGGGCATAGCCTTTATTAACAAAGGTAATGAGAATAATCAAACTTAAGTAAACATGCAACATACAAGCAAACAGATGCTCGCTGAAAATAAAAAGGATGAAACACACTAAATGCAACAAGCAGATGTTAATTGAAATATTTTTGTTGTTTTGAAATATTCATTTTTGTTTGTGGTTTTGAAATATATACTTTTTTTTTTGAATTTCGACATATGTATTTTTTTTGAATTTTTGACATATGTATTTTTTTTGAATTTTTGACATATATGTATTTTTTTTTGATTTTTTGAAACATATGTATTTTTTTTGGACTTTTTGAAACATATGTATTTTTTTTGAATTTTTTTTTTACTTATGTATTTTTTTTGAATTTTTGAAACATATGTATATTTTTTTTGAATTTTTGAAACATATGTATATTTTTTTGGATTTTTTTGACTATAAGATCAGCATGGTACTTGGATCAAAAGATCATATTCATTTATTAACTTAATTTCCAAATTATTCTTTAACAACTTAACTTAAACCCATCGTGTTTGAACTTGTGTTTCCATTCGTGATCCCATTTGATGATTTGACCCTTAGTCAATCTAAACCATTCCTTAAGTTTGGAGTACATTTCTTTAGAAAGAAAAGATGAATAAGTTTAGAAAGCCCATGAGAAGGTTCCGGAGACTTAAAAAGATGTCCCTTTTCTACCCTAATATCCGTTGGGGTTCGGTCATTTCTTTCCGGGGTATTTATCGACCTTGCGTTCCCTTTCATTTCATTTCATAGTCTTGATATAACGTTTGTAATGTAATGGCCTATTGATTTGACATTTGGCTTTTGCCTTGCTTTTTCTTTCTTTTCTTTCTGTTTCGGGACGGATCTCCCCCTTTTTTTTATGACGGCCTCCTACTAAGACGGCGGGCATTCTTGGTAGTCTATTCTAAGCCTCGTTCCGACATCATGGGTCGAGTTTAAAACAGAATTTTTGCTTTAAAAAGAATGATTTGTACTTTACACTTTCGGTCAAACTTTCGATATTCTTTAGGACTTGTCATCTCTTGTTACTCACGAATCAAACGTGTCAGTGTGTGCAGTAATGGGCTTAAAGTTAAGTTATCCAGACTAATAAGGAAATTTGAGTTTATAAATTTTCTGATTCCACTGGTCTTTGTACCATACTGATCGACTCTTTAACCTAAGGGTAGTATTTCTTAAGATGTAAACCATTCCAGGGATGTTTTAACTCTTCTCCTTCTGCATTAACAAGACGATAAGCATTACCAGGAAAAGCGTGAGATACAACATAAGGTCCTTCCCAGTTGGGTTGGAGCTTAGAACGCGGACCACCAGGTTTTATAAAAATTCTTTTGACAACCATTTCACCGACTTTGAACTTACGTTCAATGACTTTCTTTTGATAAAAACGTGCTAGCCTATTTTGATAAACTTTTGCATGATTAGCAGCTGACCATCTTTTCTCGTCTAAAAGTTCCAATTGAGCAAGGAGTGCTGAACGATGTTCATCAATGGAAAATTCCTTATTCAATTGTACTCTTAATGACGGTATGAGGATCTCATATGGAACTACCGCCTCCATTCCAAATGTTAAGGAATAAGGAGTTTGCCCAGTAGGCGTGCGGATTGAAGTTCGATAGGCCCATAAAGCCTCAACCAATTTTTCTGGCCAATCTGCGAATTTATTAGATTTACACGTCTTTTTGATAATTTTTATCAAAGTCTTATTTGTTGCCTCTGCTTGGCCATTGCCTTGCGGATAATAAGGAGACGAATGATGTAATGCAATTTTATACCTGTTACAGAGGTCCTTCAGTTCCTGTGACACGAACTGTGGTCCATTGTCGGTGACGATGGTGCTTGGAATTCCAAATCGGGTGATGATGTTCTTCATGATGAACTTGCAGACGGTTGATGCTTTGATCTCCACGTATGCTTCAGCTTCTGCCCACTTGGTGAAGTATTCCGTTGCCGTGAGAATGAAAGATTTTTGCTTGATGCCGGAATCTGGATTGCCAAGAGGTCCAATAATGTCGAAAGCCCACATGGAGAAAGGCCATGGGGAAGAAACAGGATGGAGTGAAGATACAGGAGAATGAATTTTGTCGGCGTGAAGTTGACACTTAGCACACCTACGGGCAAATCCTACACAATCTTCTTCCATGGTTGGCCAATAAAATCCTTGTCTAAGGATTTTCTTTGCTAACATCTGTCCATTGACATGGCCACCACAAACTCCACTATGAGCTCCTTCCATAACCTTCCAAAGTTCATCTTCGTCTAGACATCTCAAAAGAACTCCATCAAAACCTCTCTTATACAATGCTCCCCCAACTAAGGTGTATCTTTGAGCAACTCTCCTGATAGCTCTCTTCTCCTCAGTTGTAGCTTCCTCAGGATATGATTGATCTTCACAATATTTTGTAATTTCATAATACCATGGCTTCTGTTCATCATCCATCTCTTCTAACAGCTCCATCAACATGATTTCTCTTCTTTCAATGATATCTCCGTCTCTGACTTTCTTCAGCAATTTCTCCTTAGTTCTAAGAAATGAAGGATCTTTCACGGCGGGTGAAAGACGCCTATGAACTATGATTGATTCGGATTGTTTGCTGATTGGAAAATCAAGAGAAGATGCAAGTGAAGCTAGAGCGTCAGCTAAGATGTTCTGATTCCTAGGGACATGGACAAAGATCAATTTCGTGAAAAGCTTTGAGTAAGCAGAAGTAAGTTCTTGATAAGGCTTGAGTTTGGGATCGAGAGTTCGATACTTGGTTAGCACTTGGCGAAGAATTAGTTGGCTATCACCTACGATCCTGAGTTTGGTAGCACCATGGAAATGAGCAGCCTCGAGGCCAGCAAGGAGTGCCTCGTATTCAGCTATATTGTTTGTAACTGGAAAATCAAGCTGAAAGGCTTGTGGAATGGTGATACCTTCAGGTGATAACAGAACAATACCGATACCTTTTCCATGAGAATTCAGAGCTCCGTCAAAATGCAGAGTCCACATATCATCTCTGATTTGATTTACGGACATCAGTTCCTCATCCGGAAACTCTGATCGGACTGGATCAAAACGAGGAAGGGGATGATGAGCGAGATGTTCTGCTATGGCATAGCCCTTGATCACTTTCTGCTGAATATAAATGATATCGAATTGAGATAGAAAGCTTTGCCATCGCGCTAACCTATCAGTAAGAACAGATTTCTCCAGAAGAAATTTGATCGGATTCATCCTAGCGATGAGATGGACTTCATGGGCTAGAAAATAATGCTTCAATTTCTGAACAACCCAAACCAATGCTGCACATGTTTTCTCCATCGCCGTATATCTCTGTTCAGCGGGGTTGAGAAGTTTAGAGAGATAGTAGGCTGCCCTCTCTTTTCCTTCTTCATCTTCTTGTGCTAAGACAGCCCCCACAACATCATCCAGGACTGAAATGTAAAGTATCAATGATTTGCCTGGAGATGGTGGTCTCAAAACAGGAGGATTTGCTAAATAATTCTTTAATCCATCAAACGCCTCCTGACACTTATCGTCCCAATCGAATTTGACTCCCGGCTTGGTAAGCTCGTAAAACGGCTTACACCTTTGTGAGTGCTGAGAGACAAAACGGCGAATAAATTGCAACCTCCCGATTAATCCTCTCAACTCTTTCAAATTTTTGGGAGGTGGCATTTCTCTAATAGCCTTCGCCTTATTAGGATCGATCTCAATTCCCCGTTTACTGACAATAAATCCAAGCAATTTTCCTGAAGATACCCCGAATACACATTTCTTGGGGTTCATCTTTAACTGATATTCTCTCGATCTTTCTAATACCCTTGCCAAAACTTTGGCGTGCTCAGCCTTTGTTTTCGATTTAACCAATAAGTCATCCACATACACTTCCAGATCTATATGCATCATGTCATGAAATATTGCCATCATGGCCCTTTGATAGGTGGCTCCAGCATTCTTTAATCCAAATGGCATGACAACATAACAGTATGTTCCCCAAGGTGTAGTGAATGATGTTTTCTCTTGATCCTCTTCTGCCAGCTTAATCTGATTATATCCTGAAAATCCGTCCATGAATGATAACGTCTCATAGCCAGCGGTGTTATCGATGAGTACATCAATATGAGGCAATGGAAAATCGTCTTTAGGACACGCCCGGTTCAAATCGCGGAAGTCAATGCAAATCCTGACCTTCCCGTCCTTCTTCATAACCGGGACTATATTGGCCACCCATTGTGGATAAAGGACAACTCTAATAAACTTGGCTTTATGCAACTTATCGACCTCTTCCTTCATCTTTAAAGCCATTTGTAGGTGGAATCGCCTTAATTTTTGTTTGACCGGGCTAACTCCTTCCTTTAATGTCAATCTGTGTTCAACTAAAGATGAGTCTAACCCCGGCATATCCTCATAACTCCAGGCGAAAGTGTCCTTATGGTCCTTTAGCACTTGTACCATTGCTTTTTCATCCTCTGTGGAAAGATTTTTACTGACGAGGACAACCTTAGGTTCGTCTTCAGTCCCTAAATTAATTTCTTTGGTAGGCTCTTCTACGGCAGCTGAGGGTTCATCAAATCTCTTCACTCCACTGGCATATGCCTCAGCCGCGTCCTCGTCATCTTCCTCAATGGGGTCCTTTTCATGTACTAATTCATATACCCCGTACCCATCATTGACTGACTCATCATCCATACAATCTTCTGGCATCTGAATTGGATTTTCTAAAAGCTGAGGGATCAAAGAGCAAGAAGAGCACTTATCAGCTAAGTCCTGGAGGTATCTATCTGGAATTTGCCTACCCTTAGGCTTCCTAGACTGACTAACCTGACTAGACTGCCTAACTTCACTATCATAACCTAACGAAGACGAAGCAGGATGAAAATCCTGGGATACAAGTGGAAATACAAGAGAATCCTCCCGAGGGGAGGGACAGAGTAAATCTAAGAGAGAATCTTGACCGAAGGACCCGCGCGGTGGGATGCAATCGGACAAGTAAGATGTTTCCTCAATGAGGATTTGGGAAGAATTTGTTGCCGAATTGGCGTTTTTTTTTGGATAATGAAAGAATTAAACATAGAACAGGAATGAATAAAAATGGGAGGAGAATCAGACAGAGGAAGTGGCACCAAGGCCAGAGGATTAGGGGGATCATATAGTAATATGTCCCAGATTAGATCATACAACCTCTCTAGATCGAGAGGAGGTTGTGGTATAATGTCCCGAGGGGACAGAGTAATCATGACGGGCGGAGCCCGTAGAATATCTTCAATTATGACCCGCGACCAAGTCGGGGTCAAGAGCAGTGTACGGAAAAGAGTATGGAGCGTGAAGACATGTGAAGGATATGTCCCCCTCCAGAGCAGATCTGTTGTATAACCAGCTTGATATGGGTCATCCGGCTCCCCTTCATCAGTTTCTTCAGATAGCAGTATCCGCTTGTCAAATATGGCACCAGGGCTTTCAATCAGTTCATCAATCTGCGGCGGCCACTTAGGTTCTGCAGGATCCAGAAATAGTCTGTTCAGTGCAATATACAGGTCTCTGAGGTCGAACCACCTGTACCATTCACATTCAGGGTCATGGAATTTCCTCCTTTTCATAGGCCGCAGAGCCTCCAAGGATTGGTACGTAAGTAATTCAGAGCAATGTCTGGCCAAGTCCCTCCCATAAATATCATGGAAGTCAAAACATGAAGTAATGACCACCGTATTGTCATAGCTGAGTATGGGCCCTTTCACAAAGTGAGTACACAGGGTCCATGTTAGGGGATCTCGGCCTTCTTTAGGTGGTGTAGACATTGCCTCCCAGATCTTCGGGCCTTCTTTGATCTCTGCTTTCTGAACCGGATCTTGCTTCAGTTTTATTGGCCTATAGCCCAGACCACTTCCAGGTGCTGCTCGATGATTTCTGACAGGAATGGTCCTGCCTTGCAACTGTGTGCCCAGACCTTTTCCAGGCTCGTAGCCGTTCTTCATCATGATCCTCCATCCTGGGGTACTCATGCACTTCCCCCTTTTGATAGCATCTAATGGATATGGAGAGATAGTAGCGGCTTTCAGAGGATCAGCCACTGGACGGTAGACCTGTAATACCGACAGAAAAGGTTGTCGGCCAGGTAGAACAGCAGATTCGATGTTCAAGGAATGAGCAGCAGCAAGGATCGGCATGCTCGCTACTTTAATTATTCGTCCTTTGTAAGGAAATTTGAGGCATTGATGATTCGTAGAAGGAATCGCCTCGAGAGTTTTAATATAAGGACGACCTAAAATGGCATTTATGGAAGGGTCGATTTCCAAGATGTGAAATTCAACCTCCGCATGACTTACGGGGCCCAGCTCCACCTTTAAATAAACCATTCCCAGAGGGGAACGGGTAGAATTGTCATATGCTGTCACTGATATGGGGCTGGGCAGCCATTTTTCTTTGGGCACACCGCACAGCTCCAGGGTCTTCGGAGGTAGAACATTGATCGAAGCCCCTGTGTCGACCAGGCATGCATCCACGGCCTTCTTACAGATGTTAACCGTGATACTCAGAGCTATGCTTCTGGCTGCCGGCGGTGCTAGTTCCGATGTATGAAATGTTATGGAGGGCTGATCCTCCTGAGGAACTAGTAGTGCTGCAATCTTCTCTACCGGCACGTCTTCATTGACCATCACCTTCTACAGATATTCCATCAAAGCTTCTTGGTGACTCTTGGATCTTTTGATTAATTCTAGTATAGTGATCCGTGCCGGTGTCCGATCCAGGTGTTTCAACAAGTCATATTGAGTGCCTGGTGCACTCTCTTCATTGTGGGCTTCCTCAGTCGGCTGTGATGGGCCGTCTCTGACTGTGGACTGAGGAAAGACCTTGTTGAAAATCCTTCCACTCCGGAGCGCGTGTTCCTCAACCGTGGAGGATCCGGGTGACACCTTAAGTACCGCAGAGTTGGATGGTGCGGATGGCGCAGAGGGTTGGTAGGTAGGTGATGGCGTAGGGCTAGGTGGTGATGGCGTGGTGCGGATTAAAGGCCTAGAGGGTTGGATAGTGGATGGGTAAGTAGTTGGTGAAGTGGGGAATGGTACGCGTAATAGCGGTCTAGATGGTAAGGGCATATCTGGATAGGCGGTAGTGGTAGCGGGTGAAGTAGGAAATGGTATGCGTAATAGCGGCCTAGATGGTAGGAGGGGCGCGTTGTTGGTTTGCGGGGGGTTATATGATGGAGGTGTAGTAGTGCGGGGCGTAATGGGTCTAAGGAAGGCGGGTAGTGGTAATGGGTTATTGGGTGTGGGCGAGTGATATGTGGGTGTGGGTATAGGGGTGATAGTAATGGGTTGTGGCCTTGGTATGTGGATGGTGCGGCGTGGTGGTCGCTCTGCGGTACTTTGAACGTGACCCGTTGAACAAAGAGAGGAAGAGTCCTCTACTCTCCACTGCTGCCCACGACCAGCCTCAGACTGGCTGTTCGTCAGAATGGGAGCAACCTGGTTTTGGTTCTGGTGCTCCGGGAGTGGATTCTGCACTATTCCCATATTGGGTGGTGCTACTGCCTGTGCCGGTGGTCTTGCTTGTTGCTGCTGCTGCTGTCTCCTCGCCTTCAGGGCTGTTATGTATTTCTTCATTTCCTCCCAGTCAATGCCGCCCTGCTCATTCAGATCATGGATATAATCTCTGAACTGAAAGCAGGTGTCGATGGTATGCCCAGGTTGCCTGTGGAAGTAGCAATACCTAGACGTATCGGCGTTTTGAGGCCAGACGGCCTTCTCTCTCGGCAAAACTAAGGCATTGGCTGCCATTAAAGCGCTGAAGATATCCGCCAAGGATTCTGGGAGGGCCGGGTACTCTGCCCTTTTCGGGCCTGGAGGTCTCCTTTGTTGGTTGTAGTCACCAGGAGGAGGGACATTGTGGTACGCCGGTGGTGCACGCGGCTGGTACTGTGGCTGTTGCTGTTGCTGCTGATGTGGCTGCTGATACTGCTGTTGCCGTTGCGGCTGTTGCTGTAGCTGTTGCTGACTCGGCTGCTGGGGCCGCTGGTACTGCTGTTGGTAATGGGGGTTCTGCTGTTGCCTGTACCCCTGCTGGCTTGGCTGTGGTGGCCTCTGGTACTGCTGATTCCTTACAAACTGGGGCGAGTTATTGTTCATAGTACTGACCTGCTCGTGAGAGAGCGTGCCCTCAGTAGTTGGACCTGAGCTAGGAGAATTCGGCACTGCAGGCTTCCGAGGTGGAGGCTTGTTAGGTCTATGAGGATCAAAGACGCTAGAGAACGTAGCGTCCTTGAAAGCATTCTGGCAATACCGTGCCCTTTCATAGAGCTCTGCCATGTTCGTCAAGTTGTTCAAGGAGAGGACTAGCTTGAACTGGGGCGTGGCGTTGGAAATCAACATTTTCACTTGTTCGGATTCGGACAAGTGATCTTTCACTTTTTCAGCCAGGCCCCGTCACCTGTCAGCAAAACTGACAAACTCCTCGTCCGGTTTCATCTTTTCTGAAATAAGATCCGTGATAGACAAGGAGGGTGCAACTCTGTCCTGGTATCGTTGGATAAATTTGCGTGAAACGATACCATAATCCTCTACTTCTGAGGGTTCCAAAGAAAAGAACCACTCGAGGGCTGGTCCCTCTAGGGATCTCCTGAACAAGAAAGCCAATGACCTCTTATCATTCTGCCAGAAAGAGGATTCGTACATGAACTCCTTCAGGTGCGTGAAGGGGTTACCAGTACCGTTATACTTTCGATACACTAGCATTTCAGAGGGTGGCAGATGGAATACTGGCAGGCTCGGCAAATTGATTTCCGGCACAGCTTTAACCCCCATCATTTTCTGGAGATTGTTGAACTGTTCATCCATGCGCTCCATCTTGGCCAGCAACGTCTGCGTGGTCAGATCTGCCTGGGGAGGAGGAGGAGGTGGAAGTACTTGATAGGCCTGCTGCCTAGAGTATGTTGGACAAGGAGGATAATAAGGATGAGGTCCGGCAGAGCTTCCGCCATGCCCGAGGGCATTTTGATAAATAGGCGTTTGCGGTCTAGCCGGCTGCCTAGATGATGAAAGTTGCGGCCCAGTGGGCCGAGAAGTAATGTGAAGGCCTTCCATGGCCTGATGGATATAAGGAGGAGGAGGAGGAGGTTGTTGGGTAACAACGGGGGGAGCCACAGGGTTCGGCTCAGCAGGCTGCATGGGTGCCTTCCCCTTTAAAATCGACTGGATCGCCTCGAAATGCTGAGGGTCCAGTCGGGAGGCAAGAACTCCCAGGGCATTGACAAGATCCATAGGATCGGAGGATGAGGGATCATGCTGATTCATGTCCCCCTCTACATCAGGATTTGGGATCGCATATTCATGCGGGGGAAGATCATGATATTGATCGTGCGGATGAAAAAGAGGAGTTCGGACATTCCCGTCATGTCGAACTGGAATGGGGACAGAATTACGAGAGGCATCAGCATCTCTCCCGTTCTCGTAGTTGAAATCAGAATTGCGAGGGGCATTAGCATCTCCCTCGTAGTTGATAATGGCGTCTTGGGCCATACTCAAATCTCTGCCTGATCGCAGCAACATGATATTAGATTCTCTTTTTTTTTTTTTCAAAAATTTAATCAAACAAGTTGTGCAGAGATTAATCAAACAAGTGGATGCTTAACGTGATTTTAGGATTCCTTGTTGAATTATTTGAATTGGATTAAACCACAATTTCGCTCAGGGAAGGATCCTAGTTTCAGTTCAGTTTCCACCGTTATTCTCTAGGGTTCTCTCTCACAACGCTTTCGGAATCTAGCCGGGACTTCAATTGGTACAACCAGCCCGATGATCAAGGAGGAATACCTTGATTTTGGGGTCTTATGGAGGTCTCAACGTCAACTTCTCTAGTCTGATCAAGGGACCAACCCAATCAGAGAGAGTTGTTAACGTCGAGTAATGTGTTCCTAAGAAAAGGAGGGTTTTAGCCTCAATGCGTATGCCCTGCGACCTGGATGGCCTCTAATGCTTAATAGAGTAATGGGTAGCTAGCACTCAACACAGAAATCTGGAAACTGGAAAATAATTAAGAAACTGTCTGAATCGCGTCGATTATAGTCGATGCTATTCAAAACAGAACTTAATTCTTTCGCAGAGAACAGATGCAAACAGCAGAGAAAACCTGGAAAATGACTAAAAACTGTATGAATAGCGTCGATGATGGTCGACGCTATTCAACACAGAGCTTAATTATTCCACAGAAACAGGTGTAAACGACAGAGATAATCTGGAGGCTAAAAGGCGTCCAGGTGTCCGGACGCGGTTTTGAAACGCGTCGCTGTTCCTGGACGCTTTTTAGTTCGCAGAAACAGATTTCCAGAAGGATTTTCTGGGTCGAATCCTCCTTAAACAGGGTAAAATGCAGTAAATAATCGACTCATGCAAAGATTTTTAGTTTCAGATTTTAAACAGGATGATTTACTATCTAAACAACTAAGAAATCACGCAATCACACAGCATTTTATCACAAAAAACAGCTTTTGAACTAATCAAGGGGAGGCAAGATCTTGCCACTGGGGTGTGCGCGTGGTGCACGAGGGAAATTACTTAAACTAAACACTCACCAATTGGTGAGGACGTGTCGAAAGACACAAGTGGTGCACCGTGGGTGCCCGGTATGATAATAGCAAGAACAAAAGAAATTAAAAGACGGCGAGACCAGGTCCCACCGTGATCGCCAAAAGAGCTGTAGGTGTTGAAAATTTGCTCGTGTGATTAATGTAAAAAAAAGTATGTTGTTTAGGGTAAATTAACCTATTAAAAAAATGCAACTAAGGTGCAGTGATCGCCAGAAACTTTTAACTAAAAAGCTTCAAAAGAGTTTTGATCGCCTACCTGTTTAAACGCGGAAGAATGAATCCTTGGTTCCCCTCCTTCAGCCGGCTGAAGAAAGAGAGCCTCTTTGTTTTTTCGTTCTTGCTGTTGAATGTTGAGGATCGTCCAGAAGTTTTCCTGGCTTTTGCTTGATTTCCCTCTTTTTGATTTCTTGTTGTTGTTGTTGAATGCAGCAGAGAAAGAAACAGAAAAATAAAGAAGAAATAGTGATGAGAATCTAAATGGAAATAATATCAAAATTAACTATGATTAGAAACATGTTTAAACAGCAACTCACTTGTTTTAAATGACTTTGAAACCCCTTTAGAACAGATGGTTTTGAAAAATTAATGATGTGGTGTGTGTTGTATGAAGTAAATATGAGAGAATGAAACTAATAAATGAAAATGAAATTCAAATATGAAAAAAACTTATGCCCAGTCCAGTTGGTTGAAGCTTTGAATGGATGAAGATCTTGAAGAAGGATGCCGACTTCTGTAAATGGCAGCGCTCCGGCGTGGTTGCTTCGATCTTCAAATTGCTATAACGCTGTGGCTCTATAATTCTCTCTCTCCTTTTTTTTTAACTCCTTGATAGGCAAGGTATTTATAGGCATTTTCTGCGTTCGCGATTAACATAGAAAAATCTAGGATTTATCCACCTTAATCGACAGATAATCACTGATTAATTCATCTTTATCTGTAATTATCTAAAACGCGTCTACCTTGGCTGACGCCTTTCAGATTAAATTAAGATAAGGATAAATATCCGGGAAAACTTATCTTTATCTTTATTAGCTAAAACACGTCCACTTGTGTAGACGTCTTTTACTCTAATTAAGATAAGGATAAACATCCGGAAGAGAAGTTAAGACAGCTTAGGAAACTTAAATAGCGTCGACCTTCACAGACGCCTTTTAGCTAATAAATCAATTAATTAAAATTCAAATTTAAACGTTAAAATACGAATAAACTCTAAATGACGTCCACATGAGTCGACGCCTTTTATAATTTCTGAATATTTTAACTGAAATTTGAGCTAAAATCAATTCGATTGATTAACTTAAACATGTCTGTTAAACCCGACACTTAAAAATATTAATAAAAATTAATTAATGATTAATTATCAGACCATTCTGAGGCATTATTATATGATATGAAATTTACTCAAAATGACGTCAAAATTAGCGTGTCTACAGGGCCCTCCAAGGTGCAGAGCTTCGGTGTCTTGCTCTTGAGAAGCTAGCCTTAGCCCTCGTCTCGTCCGCGAGGAGGCTCCGGCCTTACTTCCTCGCCCACTCAATAAAGGTCCTCACCGATCAGCCTCTGAAACAAGTCCTCTCCCAGCCAGAGGTATCTGGTAGACTAGCGAAATGGGCTATTGAACTAGGAGAGTTCGACGTTTCCTATGTGCCTCGGGTAGCAATAAAAGCTTAAGCCCTGGCCGATTTTATTGCCGAGCTCACTCTCGAAGCTTCCTCGGCGCCTCAGCCGGAAGTAAATATATCCGAAGCCGAGGATACTTCGGCTCTTACACTTCCGGCGGATGAATGGCGGCTCTATATAGATGGCTCCACATGCTCCATGGGCAGCGCCGCCGGATGGATCTTGGCGTCTCCCGAAGGGGTCGTCACGGAGTACGCGCTACGCTTCTCCTTTCCGGCTACCAATAATGCCACAGAATATGAAGCCCTCATTTCCGGCCTTCGGGCCGCTAGAAAGCTTGGCGTGCAGAACGTAAAAGCATTTAGCGACTCTCAGCTAATTGCCAGCCATATTTCTGGGGAATACGAGGCATGGGATGCGATAATGACATCTTATCTCCAGGTAACTCGCAAGATCCTCGCTCAATTCAATTCCTATGAAATTGTGCGGATCCCGAGAGCCGAGAATGCTTGAGCCGATGCTCTTTCCCAGCTAGCATCAACTCAGGACGGGGGAGGAGGCCGAATGATTCTTGTGGAAGAACTCACCGAGCCAAGCCTCGAAGAGTCAGAAGTCATGCAAGTGACCGAATATGGAACCGAGACCTGGATGACTCCCCTAGTCACTTTTCTCCTCCGAGGAGAAGTCCCGGTCGATCCAAAGGAAGCAAGACATATTCGGCAGCGCTCTTCTCACTTCCTTCTCTTGGACGGGCTGTTATACAAAAAGTCCTTCGGCCGACCCCTCTTACAATGCCTCAGCCCGGCCGAAGCTGACTATGCGCTGCGAGAGGTACATGAAGGGGTATGCGGAGCACACGCAGGAGGAAGGGCCCTGGCTCACAAGCTTCTAAGGCAAGGGTACTGGTGGCCGACGCTCCGAGAGGACGCAACTGCCCTCGTCCGTCGCTGCGGTCAATGCCAGAGGTTCAACCCCCTCATCCACCAGTCAGCAACCCTTCTAACTCCTTTATCGGACCCCTGACCTTTCGCCCAATGGGGAATCGACCTCCTGGGGCCCTTTCCCGTTGCCACTGGCCAGAGGAAGTTCCTTATTGTGGCGGTGGACTATTTTACTAAATGGGTAGAAGCCGAACCCCTCGTGTCCATAACCGATAGCAACGCTTGGAACTTCGTGTGGAAGTCCATCATTTGCCGGTACGGCATCCCTCAGGCCATCATCTCAGACAACGGCAAACAATTTGACAGCCATCGGTTCAAGGACAACTGCGCCAGCTTCGGCATTCTCCACAAATTACATCAGTAGCACACCCGCAGGCAAATGGCCAGGTCGAGGTTACAAACCGAAGTCTATTACAAGGACTGAAGACTCGCCTCGGCGAAGCCAAAGGCCGATGGGTGGAAGAGCTGCCAAGCGTTCTGTGGGCTTATCGGACTACAAGCCGAACCCCAAACGGCGAAACCCCATTCCGCATGGCTTATGGGGTAGAAGCCATTATTCCTGTTGAAATTGGCCTTCCCTCACCAAAAGTCCTTATTCATAATTCGGAAGCCAATGAGGAGGCCTTGAAAGATAACCTTGATCTTATAGAAGAAACCAGAGAGAAAGCTCGCATTCGGCTAGCAGCTTATCAGCAGCGCATGGCCAAATACCACAACACTCGAGTGAAGCCCCGAAGCTTTGAAACCGGGAGCCTCGTGTTAAGGAATGCTCATGCGTCCAAACTAGCCGAAGCTGCAGGGAAGCTTTCTCCCAACTGGGAAGGACCATATCGCATAAGGGAGGTAATTCGGCGAGGGGCTTATCGGTTGAAGACCCTTTCGGGCCAACCTCTCCCTCGTACCTGGAATGTGGAACGCCTTCGGCGTTATTTCATGTAAGTTACTCCCCCCGGAATTTAGCCGGAAGGCATGAATAAATTTCTTATTTTAAAGATATCATATCCGGCATGGTATTCTCTAAGTCCGTGTAAACCGTACCGGGAGTGGCTTCGGCCATGCAAACCGTATCAGGAGCGGCATGGTATTCTCTAAGTCCGTGTAAACCGTACCGGGAGTGGCTTCGGCCATGCAAACTGTATCGGGAGCAGCATGGTATTCTCTAAGTCCGTGTAAACCGTACCGGGAGTGGTTTCGGCCATGCAAACCGTATTGGGAGCGGCATGGTATTCTCTAAGTCCGTGTAAACCGTACCGGGAGTGGCTTCGGCCATGCAAACCGTATCGGGAGCGGCATGGTATTCTCTAAGTCCGTGTAAACCGTACCGGGAGTGGCTTCGGCCATGCAAACCATATCGGGAGCGGCATGGTATTCTCTAAGTCCGTGTAAACCGTACCGGGAGTGGCTTCGGCCATGCAAACCGTATCGGGAGCGGCATGGTATTCTCTAAGTCCGTGTAAACCGTACCGGGAGTGGCTTCGGCCATGCAAACCGTATCGGGAGCGGCATGGTATTCTCTAAGTCCGTGTAAACCGTACCGGGAGTGGCTTCGGCCATGCAAACCGTATCGGGAGCGGCATGGTATTCTCTAAGTCCGTGTAAACCGTACCGGGAGTGGCTTCGGCCTTGCAAACCGTATCGGAAGCGGCATGGTATTCTCTAAGTTCGTGTAAATCGTACCGGGAGTGGCTTCGGCCATGCAAACAGTTTCGGGAGCAGCATGGTATTCTCTAAGTCCGTGTAAACCGTACTGGGAGTGGCTTCGGCCATGCAAACCGTATCGGGAGCGGCATGGTATTCTCTAAGTCCGTGTAAACCGTACCGGGAGTGGCTTCGGCCAAGCAAACCGTATCGGGAGCGGCATGGTATTCTCTAAGTCCGTGTAAACCGTACCGGGAGTGGCTTCGGCCATGCAAACCGTATCGGGAGCGGCATGGTATTCTCTAAGTCCGTGTAAAACGTACCGGGAGTGGCTTCGGCCATGCAAACCGTATCGGGAGCGGCATGGTATTCTCTAAGTCCGTGTAAACCGTACCGGGAGTGGCTTCGGCCATGCAAACCATATCAGGAGCGGCATGGTAATCTCTAAGTCCGTGTAAACCGTACCGGGAGTGGCTTCGGCCATGCAAACCGTTTCGGGAGCGGCATGATATTCTCTAAGTCCGTGTAAACCGTACCGGGAGTGGCTTCGGCATGCAAACCGTATCGGGAGCGGCATGGTATTCTCTAAGTCCGTGTAAACCGTACTGGGAGTGGCTTCGGCCATGCAAACCGGGAGCGGCATGGTATTCTCTAAGTCCGTGTAAACCGTACCGGGAGTGGCTTCGGCCATGCAAACCATATCGGGAGCGGCATGGTATTCTCTATGTCCGTGTAAACCGTACCGGGAGTGGCTTCGGCCATGCAAACCGTATCGGGAGCGGCATGGTATTCTCTAAGTCCGTGTAAACCGTACCGGGAGTGGCTTCGGCCATGCAAACTGTATCGGGAGCGGCATGGTATTCTCTAAGTCCGTGTAAACCGTACCGGGAGTGGCTTCGGCCATGCAAACCGTATCGGGAGCGGCATGGTATTCTCTAAGTCCTTATAAACTGTACCGGGAGTGGCTTCGGCCATGCAAACCATATCGGGAGCGGCATGGTATTCTCTATGTCCGTGTAAACCGTACCGGGAGTGGCTTCGGCCATGCAAACCGTATCGGGAGCGGCATGGTATTCTCTAAGTCCGTGTAAACCGTACCGGGAGTGGCTTCGGCCATGCAAACTGTATCGGGAGCGGCATGGTATTCTCTAAGTCCGTGTAAACCGTACCGGGAGTGGCTTCGGCCATGCAAACCGTATCGGGAGCGGCATGGTATTCTCTAAGTCCTTATAAACTGTACCGGGAGTGGCTTCGGCCATGCAAACCATGTCGGGAGCGGCATTATTTCCAAGTCCATATCCGAATCTGGATTGGCTTCGGCCGCGGAAGCCGCATCTATGCAGCAATATGGTCTCGGCCACAAGGATAGCTAGACTCGGTCATTCATTCAAAACACAAATAGAAGCAAAGCACTTTTCATATATATATGAGAACAGAGTAAGAAATCGGCCGTACGCCTTGCTGCAGCCTTCCAAAAAAGGTTAAAACTAAAACTGGGGCAAGCCCCCTTGTTAGCTTTCGGTATTTTCGCCGTCTACATCGACAGGGGTCGGACCAGGACATGGAGAAGGAGAGTCCTCGACCTGAACAACCTCGGCAGGGGCGACCTCATCAGGAACGGCCGCGTTGCCTTCCGCTGGGGCCGAAGCTCTTTCAGCCTTAAGCTTATTCCACCAGGTCAGAAGCTCTTCACCTTCCTCGTCCGTCGGAAGGGCGATGCCGGTCAGGTCTACGACCGAACACGCCTTTTGGGCGATAGCCAGCCCTATGCTGAACATGGACGACACCGCATCGAGTTGAGCCTGTATTATCTCCTCGGCATAATCTGGGCCGGCCCTATAGTTGGCTACGGCTGTACGAGCAACCTCTTCAGCAGCCTCCAGATCTGCCTTCAGGGCCGAGACTTCCTCGGCATGACGGCGGCGATCCGCGACCCGCTGGTCGACCTTGTCCTAGATCTCGGCCTTAAGAACTTCATTTACGGCCCGGGCCGCCTCCAGCGCCTTCTCGGCTTTCTCCCTCTCCTGCTCGGCCTTTGTCTTGGCCTCGGAAGAGGCGCGGATCACCTCTTTTTGCTCCCCTAGCTCGGCCCGCATCCGGGCATTTGCTTTCAGGAGCAAATCGACGCCAGCCTCAAGACTACGTCGCACCGGGGCGACTCCGCCAGAAGCCGGCTGATCCGAAGCCTGATCGACGTCCCGGAGCCTTTGCTAAATGGCCACCTGACGGCGAATCAGGCCCCCGCATATGACCGCGGCCTGTAGCTAAAAGCAAACAGAAGTCAACAACCCCAAACAAGTCAAGGGAAATATTAGACCGAAGCTAATAGAGAAGCTTTTTTACCTGGACCGATAGTCGGGCGCACTGCATCGCCAAGCCGTACGAGGACAACGCCTTCATCTCGTCCTCGGCCATCGGAAGGGTTAAGCCTCGGAGCAGGCATAGGCATGTCCGAGAGTCCTCCAGACTCTCGTCCGCGTAGATCCCCAGATTCGGGACCCATAGCTCGTGCCCGTGATCACGGGACGCATACGTCCCGGAACCCCCGAGGTCCTCTGTTCCTGCCGTCGCAGCCGAAGGGGAATCCCCCCTCGACGGTTTGGGAGGCGACGAGAGCGGGGCCCCTCGGGTGGCGATTGGCCTCTTGGCTGCCGGGGCGGACTCTGTTTCACCAGGCTCATCCACCCGGCTCCGCTTCGATAGTCGGCCACCCCCTCGTGCGACCGACTTCCCCTTTTTCTCTCTTTCGAGAGCGGCAGCAGCGGCGCGGCCCTCGACCGAAGCTGCTGTCAGTACTGTGGCCCGAGCGCTCAGAGCCACGCCTCGTCCAGCCTCTCCTCCCGCCGCCTGCGGTTGGGACGGTTGAGATCGGCCGGACTGCTGGGCGATCCGACCAAGGAGTCCCCGAATCCCAGTCATGTCTGCAGACAGAAGAAAAGGAGTTAGTAACTTACAGCGCGCGACTCTCCACAACTCAAGAGCAACTTACCCTCGGCCGAAGCCTCAGCACCCTCTTCGGTCGGAGGAGCTTCGGCCGGAGATTCAACCTCGGCGGCTCCTTCGGTCTCCCCCGGAACATCCTCGGGAGGAAGATAAGGAGAAACCCGTGGAGGGTCGTTCGTCGGATCCGGCCAAGCCCCCGTCTGTACGAGCCGCTCCTCTTCACCGAAAAGCTCCGCTATATCGTACGGAGCCTCGGCGTCTATAATACGCACGATATGAAGCTGATCGGAGTTAAGGGAAGGCGGATCGGAAAGGCCTTCGGCCAGTGGTGCCCACTCAGTGGGGAAGGGCCACACACCCCTCTCCTTCTCCAGAAGGGAGACGAAGATGAAGCTCCTCTTCCAATGGTGAATGGACGTTGGCTTCCCGGAAAAGATACCCCGGCCGAAGCGGGGGACAAAGCAAAACCAATCTGATTTTTCCTACCTCTGTATCTTGAAAAGAAAGCGGAAGATGTTCACCGAAGGGGTAACATCGATATACGCGTGCACAACCAAGAAGGCATAGACTGTCCGCCAAGAATTAGGAAAAAATTGAGACGGGGCCAACCTATAGAAGCTCAAAAGATTAATTACAAAGAAAGGAAGAGGAAGACGAAAGCCCGCTCGGAAGCTCTCCTCGTAAATAGAAAAGCTACTCGGCTGGACAGAGTTGGCCCTGGTATTTATTCCGGGCCGATAGGGAATCGTCCAAGACGGGAACTGATAGTAAGATGCCATGTACTTGACCCCATCGTCCGTTAGAGTACACATGGCTTCGGAAACTGTCTCGGCCTGACGTCGGCCGGAAGAGGAAGCCTGGCCCGTGGCGGGAACCTCTTCGGCCTCTTCGGCATCAGACATTTCGGCCTCATCCGCCATGAGAGAAGCAAAGGAATTCGAAGAAAGGTGAGATGACAAGGAAGATTCGGAAGGCTGGGACGAAGAACGAGGAGAATAACCTTCGGCCGAAGAGCTACTATCAGCCGAAGGAAGGCTACTGAACATGGATCATGGAACAGAGAAAGAAAATTGAGGCTTACCCTCAAATATGATCTCCTCGACTGCCATCCGCCTCTCAGGCAACGGAAGCTTCCCCAGCAACAACTCCAGGCAACAAAGAGCCCCTCGGCGACAGACAGCGCTCTCGAAATCACCTTCGATGGCCCGTTCTTCGCCGGAGAAGTAGGGAGGCTCGGATGATCGCAGGGAAACACATGCGCGGGAAGAAGAGAGCGGAACAGTGCCCTGGGGAGGACTCCTATTTATAGGATGAAGTTGAAAGCATTCCCCGCCAAAATGAACGGCCAAGATCCTCCCCCTCGTCGGCACCGCCTCTCTCAGATGCACGCCACGTGTGCCGTCCTTCGGCAATGATAAGAGTCTCACTACGGGATCGAGGGAAGATAATCAATGGCCGGAAGCGGCCCTTCGGCTGATAACTCGGATGTTCACCACGTGTTCCGATCCGCGTGCTAGGGATGGAAGAGGCGGCGATCCAAGTGGAGTCTTGGGTAGAGAGCCGAAGTGACCCGCGATCCGCGTGACCACCAGGCACGGCCAGGATCCTTTTGTGCTTTAAACGGGGTGACCAGATACGCGACACGTGTGCCGTGTTTTCTCACGACGCGACCGCTCTGACGGAAAACTCAACATCTTTCCCGTCCATTTGTCAGGAGGCCTGACATGGCCAGAGGCCTCGTCCCTCCGCAACCGAGGACGAAGGCATTCGTCACTACGTCCCGAGCAGAGACGAGGCCACTGGTTACTGGCCCTCGGTCGACCGAGGGCATTTCCTTTTTATAAACAAAGCAGAAAGCTTTGGACAGCGCATGTCACGTTACTCCCCCGAGGAGGCTTCGGACTATACTCTCGCCATCTCATGATTCTGAGGAAGATAAGAGTGGGGGGCTATGTGATGAGGCAGAATCCGATTCGGCCTATTAAGATAGGCCCAACACAGAGATCAGTCCAACAGCAGCGGTAAGGAGCCCACTAGCAGCCTTCGGCCCGTTAGCGCCCCAGCAGCCCTCGGCCCAGTAAGCAGTCCAGTGGTCCTCGGCCCATCAGCGGCCCAACAACCTTCGGCCCATCAGCGGCCCAATAGCCTTCGGCCTAGTAGGCTCCAGCCCGCTAAGCGGCATCTGGCCCATCAGCGGCCCAACCCCCTTCGGCCCAGTAGCTTATTCGGCCCACTCCGGTGGGAGGGTTAGGCACTATGGCGGTTTACCAGTAAACCGAGAACATAGTCCTATATCGGCTGCCACCGTTAAGCATCCTCTATCATCTGCTATAAATACACGGCTATTTATTACCAAATGTATGTCTTCGTGACCCCAAGGACTACAGTCCAAAAAAAAACATTAACGCTACTTCTTCCACTTCTCTGACTTCTGAATCGAATCATCTTCAGAAGCTAACTTAACCGTCGGAGGGGGTTCCTTAGGGCTGAAGCCCGGGACTCCTACTGACTGGTTCTTCTTCTTTCCCTCCTTCTGCAGGGGACTCGGTTTGAATCATCGCCGACCTTTCCGAGTCGGTATCGGCCACCGACCTCGGATCTTCTCCCTCCGGTCTCGACGCCATTCGCCGGCTGGTTCTCCTCGCCTGAAGGTGCCTTTGCTCCACCTCGCGCCAGCTGTTCCTCATCCGGAGGAGCTTCGGCCACGCCTTCCGCAGGCTATCCCACATCCGACCGGGTGACCCTCGGCTTCGGATCTTCGGCCTCGTCTCCGCCCTCGCCGCATCTCGGATCCCCGTCGGGCCTCTTCTCCGATCCGATCCAACTCCGGATCCCAACTCCGGATTCCAGCCTCGGAATCCGGTCGTGATAGCTTCGGCTACATCACCACTGTCCAATCATTATTGAAGGAGACGCCTTGGGAATCATTCGTGCTATCCAGGGGCTGTGCTGCCTGGAGATGTCGATCTATCATCCAAGAGTACTGTCAGTATAATCTTCTACACCATCAATCACATATATCCTTGGCATATATGAATGTAATCAAGTGGCTCATGATTTAGTTAAGCTTGCTTTACAGCTCAAATCAAATGCGACTTGGCAGATCCCCCCCTTCCCACCTGCTATTTGTGCTGTTTTGCAGGGTGGTGTCTCCCTGTCAACCTCTTCCATATAATATAATGCCTGTTTGATTTCAAAAAAAAGAAAAAGGGTCACAATCATGTAAGATTTATAAGCTTATATTAAAAGGGGCTTTTAGAAGAAATGCATTGGTAAAAGATTGTTCACCAAAAAAATATAATGTCAAGACTCGCATCTTTACAGAAAAAATTATCATGATTTTATTTTTTTTAACATCATGAACATGCTAGTGTTTATACATATTTGAATGATTTCAAAAAGAACAATCACGACATCTTTTTCCCTCCTATGAGGATTTTGACGACCTTACAATTTTAAGAAAAAAAATTATGTACAAACAATTTTCTGAGAGTTATTCGTGTGAAAATTCAAAAAAAAAAAAAACTGAAGATTTTTGTGCATGTGCTTTTTTATTTTTTTAAAGGAAAAAATAAACAATCCTGAAAAAAGTCTCCCAAACGATAGTTGTATGTGCCCCTCCTTGCTGTCTCATCAACTGCCAGCTTCCAAAGTTTCCACTGGAGTCAGTTGTAAAAGCAGGAAAGAGTTGCCTAATATGTAATCACCAAGAGCTTTTTTTTTTTTACACATACTAGAATATTATCGTATCTACGTTTAGAGAGTCTTTTGATTTATTTTTTCTTTTACTTTTTGATGTTTGAATTTTTTAAGATTCCATATTAGTCCCTACAATATTCATATTTCTTTTAAACTTCTTATAATCTTTGAACTCTCCCAAAAAAATCCTCCTATTAGCAACCATATATAAGAAAGAATATATTAAAAATATTAGCAGAATTTTTTTAATATATTCTATTAGAAATATGTTACATGGAAAGAATATTATGTAATTTTTTTTTTTTCACGATTGTTAACTGAAGAAACATTTTAGGAAAGTTTCAAAGATTGTAGAGATTTAAAAGAAACATGAAGATTGGAAGGATTAACACGGTGTATTAAAAGATTGTAAAGACCAAAAAGTAAAAACTCCAAAAAAAAAGGAAAACTTCACAAATTCTAAGTGTGTGTAATTTTGAAGGATACCTTGAAAACAAATAAGTCACAAATTATTTAACTGTTCGGACTGAAGATAAAAGTGTCTGTAAACTCCAACATGGAGTTGCCAAACGATGCCGCACATGGGTGGCAGAGGCTATGGACATTCCATGTGCTCAAGTTTTTTGTTCATTTAAAAAAAAAAAGAAAAAAAGTGGCCATTGTGTTTTCTTTCTAGTAGGAGGTACTCTATATCAGACAGCCTTCTAAGTTTCTAATTCAGGTGGGGCCATGATGGGGTACACCGGGCAACAGATGAGCAGGCGTCGAGCACGTACCACGCATGCATCTTTGTGGCTTGACGACAAGCTCCATATATAGGATCAAGCTTAATTATGTATTTTCTTTTAACTATAGTCTTTAGTTTGATCTTAAGGGTTTTTTTGTCATTTCCTGCTCCTATGACATGTTTGGTATTTCTTTCTGAATATGGTCATTCTTGTCTTGACAAAGAGATGGCCTTCCCTATATAAAGGGGTCATCTCTTCCCTTGTAAGCATGTTAGATGGAATGAAAGCTCTTATGTTGTGTTGCCTCCTCTTCTAGTGTGAGGATGAGAACCTTTCCCTCCAAGAAGATCGCTTGAGAGTGGTTCCGACAAGAGGCCGTGAGCGCGAGGCCCGTGTTATCACCGCCAACTCCACGTCAATCCGTCGTCGTGCGTCCCGTTCCTCATCAAATTGGTATCAGAGCAGGCCTTGAGGCATTCCAACGACCTCAAGATCCTCGACCTCCTCGACCACCGATTCCGTCGTCGACTACCGGAACCACACCACTCCCGAGGGCCACTGCTGCACTCACTGTCATCGGCACTCGTCCTCGCCACATCGGTGCCTAATTGTCCTCGGTGACCCCGACAGCCAGCATCGCGAGTTCGCCCATCCACAACAGTGCACCAGCCACAGCCATCCACCCCACTCTTCGCTTCTTCTAGCTGCCACAGCTGCCCACCCACTCGCCACCATCCTTTCTCCTTTATCCTTCTCCCTCTCCATTGTTCTCCTGCTCCACCCACCACCACCCAAAACCAGCGGCGACAGCTGCCCCACCCGACATGGCCATCCCGCAAGCCACCCCGCCACCTTTCATCTCTCTTCTCACCACCACCCTCTCTCTCCTCTATCTTTCTCTTTCTTCTATTGTCCTCCTTGGCAACGAGGACGCCTAGCGCTGCCACAAATCGGGCGGTCACAACCAGGCGAAGACGAGGGAGACAAGGAGTTCACCAACCTGCGTGCGCCAGCATCCACGACCAGACGTGGCACCCAGCTGCCATCCGAGAACCCTCTAACAAATCCGCCACCTTTCCTCTCTCCTCCTTCTCCACCTCTCCCTCGCCAGAACGCGAGCCCAGTCACCACTGGTCCACTGTCCGGCGGTCCTCGCACCGCCTGGCTCGCCGTTGACCGGGATCACAAGCTTCCATCAACGTCCGTGTGGCCTCCCCTTGAGCCACTGCTCTTGCTGTTAACGTTCCTGCCGGCGCGAGGAAGAGGAAGGCACAACACTCCAACGACGGTAGTATCGGCACGACCCTTGCCGTATAAGGAGCCCGGGGCCACCACCGAGCTCCGCGTGTCCGTTTGTTCCCCATCTGGGATCACTGCCGACCTCTACGGGTACCGGCGGGCATAATCTCTCCCGCTGCCCGCGCCACTGCAGTGTTCATCCTTCTCCTCCAAACAAGAACAAGGGCGGCCGGTGGCTCTACTAGCCCCTTGGCGGCGCTCAATCCGTTGGCCAGCAGGCCCGATGCCAACCACAATCGCCGGAAGCCCACGCTCCCAGCCTGTTGTCGCCGCTCGTGCATGAAGAAGAAGGGAGGAGCACGACGACATCGTCGCCCGTGCCCCTCACGAACGCGGGACGATAGCCGCGTACCCCTCATGCCCCCCCCCCCTCTTCCTCGGGCCCACGAGATCCCCCATCTCGCGATAGTGTGCCCGGTGCAGTGGGCCACACCTAAAAGCAAGAGCTCCAATAGGCAGGGCCTTCCCCTACCAAGCACCCCGGGACCAACACACGCATGCACGTATAGCGCCAGGACTTGGAGCACTGCACCCTGCTTGAGTGTAGACCCAGTTGATTAGGCTCCCCTCCCAAAGCGCTCTGTACGAGGGCATGTATGCGTTGACGGTCTTGGCAAGTTACATAGAAGATCTTCACCCTCCACCCTGCATGCCCCGAGGAGATCCTAGTTAGGCTTCCAAGGAGATCTGCCGTGGTTATCATTTGGGAAATTTGCATAATATTTTAGGTAGATTATTCTCCCTGCGTGGAGATTTGTGACTGATTTGTCTCCTGGCATGGGGAATAGGTTGTGGCATGTAATTAATTAATTCCCTCCTATGCGAGGTGTGAGGTGAATGTACACAGGTCCCGAAGCGACACCGCCACTGCGTGAGTGCCCCACCCATCCCCGCTTGCCCTCGTCTCCAGTCGGAGTCGGTCTTGTAGGCCGGCTAGGTGAGTGCTGAACTCCACTCCAGTATGACCTATTCACTTAGTATTTGCACCAATTGCATAGCGCTAGAGTGAGAGAGCGTTCCACCACACTTGAGTGATTATTGTTGTGGCGGTGAGAGAGTGACTGCAAAACCCAACGCTCCAATTAGCGCAAGGTCGGCACACCAAGTGCGGACAGGCCTCACATATGTCGGTAGCTCCACAGCTACCTCGATTCGTCCCACTCACTTAGTGGGCTGACGCCGCGGGTGCTCAACACCCTTCACCACTACGAGTTCCCATCTTGAGCTTCCCGCTCACTGAGTGAGGACGTCGATCTTGTTGTCAATTTGCTTGCTAATTTCTAGAGTCTTGTATTCCTGCATTTTACAAAACCCGTCAAGCCTTGCATGTCAGCCCATAGAAATCACTCGTCCCGTCCCGCATCTCAGCACAATCCCGTCATGGATCCCACACTTGTAGACACCATAGAGACCCTCTTGGGCAAATCTTTGCAAGACATAATCGATCAGTTTGGGCGACTAACCCAACATGTGGACGAGAGGCTCACTACCCTGGGGGAGTCCATGAGAGTCATGGTGGGAAGAGTGAATAATCAAGAGAATCCTCTATATAGACCCCAAGAGGCAGAGGAACTTCATGCAGGAGTGCGTGACCACCTGGAGAACCATCGTGGGGAGCCAGTTAGCGCCCCCAATCCACCCCAAGGCTAGGAGGATGTTCTTGACCATGAGCCCAATTGCGCACCTCCAGAGAGAGCGCCACGAAGGAGAGTTGAGTTTGACGATGGGTTAGCCCAGGAACGTTATCCCAACCCACTTTGGAATCGGATGGGTATCCACGGCCGCGGACAAGATCGTGTGCCACGCGAGAGAGTTTCCCGAGGCTATGGCGAGTATAATGAATATGACCCATTCCCCGACGCACCATGGGTACGAGGGGAGGCCTACGGCTGTGGTAGGGACCATGCACCCTTTGCAAGAGGTCCATGCTATTACTTTGAGGGACATGAACAAGTTCCCGACCCTTACAGGGTTCAAGGGGATGTGCCCTGCCGTGGGCGAGATCCCGGGCACTTTGAGTGGGCTCCGCATGGGTATGGGGGTGAGAGAGACGAGTATGATATCTCCTACCCAACACGGGTTAGGAATGCCTATGAGTGAGGCCGAGAGCGCGTACCCTTTGAGATATGGCCTAGGGATTACCTCGACATTGATGATCACATCCTCTGAAGTGTTAGGGTAGATGCTCCGACTTTTGATGGTACCCTAGACCCCAAGGCCTATCTTGACTGGAAGGCGGGGATGAGCCAGTACTTTACCTAGTATGCCATTAGTGAAGAGAGGAAGGTGAGCCTTGCTTCTAGGAGGCTTGTGGGTCGAGCCAAAGCCTATTGGCTCAACGTGGATCATCTTCGTACTGCAAGGCGACTGGGACCTATCTCCATATGGGAGGAAATGAGAGAGAAATTGCGGGAGAAATATGTGCCTCCATCTTATGAGCAGCACCTCCTTGACCAGTGGCAGAGGATGGCCCAAGATGGCTGCACTGTGTCTGAGTACATCGCCGAATTTTATGACTATTGCCTTAGGTGTGGTGTTGGCGAAGATAGTAGGGTCACCTTATCGAGGTTTCGAGCAGGGTTGCATGAGAACATCCAACGTAAGCTATTCCTACGTGAGGTGATCACACTAGAACAGGCCTATCAGATTGCCTTAGATGTGGAACGGTTTCAGAAGCCCTCTAGGCCTCCCACTTTTTGACAACACGACTCCCGAGGTGCGACCAATCGCCCCGTGCATTTCCCCGAGCGGTCCGGAACTACTCCCATCACCTCTGCGAGGGTCCCTACTGCCACCTCCCCAAGCCCTTCCTCAACCCTACCTCCAACCACCCCAGCTCAAGCGTCCACCATCCCCCGGACTGAGAGGAGAGATGATAAAGGGATAGGATTAGCTAGTAGGGATAGCCAACAAGCAAGAAGCTCTTGTAATCGCTACTTCCGGTGTCATGGGATTGGCCACTATGCCACTCAGTGTCCTACCAGGGCCTTGCTAATTGAGCCCTCCACTCATGAAGAAGAGGAGAACTACATACCTGACCCAGCCTTAGCTGAGGAATTTGAGGAGAATGGTGCCACCCTAGGGTGTGTGCATAGGGGATACGCTAGAGTCGAGGACATTGTGGACTCACACGGGGACACTAGGCTTGGTGTGGTGAGATGCATTCTCACATAGACCAAAGAGGAGGGCTGGCGTTGAACCTTCATCTTCCACACCTACACTAGGATAGCCGACCAGCCATGCAAGATCATAATTGATAATGGAAGTTGTATCAACGTAATTTCCATTGATTGTGTCTCCGTTTAGGGCTGGATCCTGAGACTCACCCTGAGTCATATCAAGTCTCGTTGATTAATGCCTCATCATTACCCATCAGGACCCGCTGCCTGGTACCCCTTGAGTTTCATTCCCATCGAAGGCTGATTTGGTACGACGTCCTTCCCATGGAAGTAGGAAGCATCATCTTGGGTAGGCCATGGATCTATGATGAGGATGCTACCCTACCTGGCAAGACCAACATTTGTGTCTTCAAACACAATGGCAGGAATATTCTCTTACATCCCTCCCCACCTAAGAACCCCGCTAAGGGGGAGATCCCATCACAAGAAAAATTATCATCCAAATCCTCACCTTTACCTAGCCCCTCCCCACTCGATCCTTCCCCATCCAACCCGCTTGACCAAGAACTGGACATGAAGTCAAAAGTGAGGGTGTCTCTTCATATAATCAAAGCAAGTGCGTTCGAGGGCGAGGTTGCTGAGGGAGCCCCAGTTTGCACTGTCGTGATGAGTGAGCCATCTGAGAATTATACCAAGTGACTTTCTTGGGCTTCATAGTATCGCATAAGGGAGTTTCCGCCCACCCCGAAAAGGTCAAGACGATCGTTGAGTGGCCTCAGCCTATGAGCATCCATGATGTTCGCAGCTTCCACAGACTAGCGTCTTTCTATAGGCGATTCATTAGGGGATTCAGCACTGTGATGGCCCCAATCACATATTGCATCCATAAGGAGCCTTTTGGGTGGACAAAGGCCGCTTCTAAAGCCTTCACGGAGGTCAAAAGTCGAATCACTCAGGCCCCCATACTTCGCCTCCCCAATTTCTCCAAAGTCTTTGAGGTCTCCTGTGACGCCTCTGGGATAAGTATAGGAGGAGTGTTAAGTCAAGAAGGGCACCCTGTAGCATATTTCAGTGAGAAGCTAGCTGATGTTAAACTGAGATATTCAACTTATGATAAAGAGTTCTATGCCGTGGTTCAGGCTCTTTGTTATTGGCGGCATTACTTGTTGCGACATGAATTTGTCTTGTACTCCGATCATGAGGCACTCCGCTTCCTCAGCTCCCAAAAAAAGCTGAATCCCAGGCATGGTCGATGGGTAGAGTTCTTGTAGGCCTATACTTTTGTGCTGAACCACAAGGCAAGAGTTGAGAATAGGGTAGCAGATGCGCTCAGTCTAACAGTGTCCCTTCTCTCCATCATGAGTGTTGAGGTGACAGGGTTTGATAAACTCAAAGAGTTGTATGAGGCATGTCCTAATTTTGGAGAGATTTACACCACACTTAACGCTGGACCATCTAGGGGTTTGAGTGAGTACCTCCTGCAAAACGGATACCTATTTAGGGGTCAGCAACTTTGTGTGCCACGCACCTCCATTCGAGAATTTTTTATTTGGGAAGTACATGCGGGTGGCCTAGGTGGGCACTTTGGCCGAAATAAAACTATTGAGGCCGTTGAAGGCCGATTCTATTGGCGAAGCCTAAAGCGTGACGTAGCTCGTTTAGTGGCCCAGTGCCGCACTTGTTCTACTGCCAAGCAAACACGCCAGAACACTGGCCTCTACACTCCCCTTCCCGTCCCTGATCGTCCTTGGCAAGACGTGAGTATGGATTTCATGCTTGGACTACCACGGACCCCTCGTAAGCATGACTCCATCTTTGTAGTGGTTGATCGGTTCTTAAAAATGGCCCACTTCATCCCTTGCTCCAAAACCTCAGATGCATCTAGGGTGGCTTGTCTTTTCTTTGATGAGGTTGTATGTTTACATGGTCTTCCCAAGATCATAGTCTCAGATAGGGATGTGAGATTTACCAGCTACTTTTGGAAAACCCTTTGGCACCGAGTAGGCACTCTACTTAAGTTTTCTACTGCCTACCACCCTCAAACTGATGGCCAAACATAGGTGGTCAATAGAAGCCTAGAGAACCTTTTGAGGTGCTTAGTAGGGGAACACACAGGGACATGGGACTCGATCTTACCTCGAGCTGAGGTCGCCTATTATAGTTCAGTCAATAGAACCACTAGGATGAGTCCCTTTGAAGTCGTGCATGGTTACAAATCTAATAAGCCCCTGGATCTCATTCCCCTTCCCTTGCATGCTCGCATCTCTGAGTCGGCCGAGTCATTTGCCCAACATATCCAGAGCCTACACAAGCACATTAGCAAGCAAATTGATAAAAACAACCAGCTCTACAAAAGATTGGCTGATGCACACAGGCGCGTGCAGGAGTTTCAAGAGGGTGACCTTGTCATGGTTAGGATGCGGCCCGAACGATTCCCCTCTGGGTGTAGACACGCTAATTTTGATCTCATATTGAGTAAATTCAATGTCACACTTATAATTCCCCAAAATGGTCTGATGTTTAATCATTAATTAATTTTTATTGATTTTCTCGGAATTTGTTAATTAGCGTCGCTCAAGCACGACGCCATTTAGATTCCTAGCCGAAATCAATTCAGAATTAAATTTCCAAATTCAAATGAAATTCATTGAATAGCGTCACCTCTAGGAAATGCCTTTTAAGTCTTAATCCGTCTGAGTTTTTTATTTTTAATATGAATTAATTTCCTAGATTATTTAAAGCACGTCGCCCTTAGGAGATGCGATTTAGGTTTGCTAATGTATTTCAATTTCCTTTTTGGATTTTCTTTCTATTTTGGCTGCTTTAATTAGCCAAATGGCGTCCCGGTTGCACGACGCTATTTGCGAGTTTCTTGATAAACATGATTTGGCTGAGATAATCTAGTTTCTGAAGTTAGGAAGGTTGCTAATTCCTCCATGCTCATCCAAGATAAGTCCGACTACGGAAGAGAGTCCTTTTGAAGCTCTAAACACCCCTAAATTTATTCTTATAAATACAACACCCTTTGGACTTTTGAAAAAGGTTGGTCATTGGTGATTTTGAAGCTTGAAGCAAGGTGTTTGAAGGCTCTAGAAGAAAAATACGTGGATAGCAAGAGGAGCTTCATCCAAGGCTTCTTTTTCTTCATCCCTTTCATCCTTTGATGTTTTTGAAGACAAAGGCTATCGAGGAGCCAACCAACCATCCTCTTTCCCTAATTTCTTTCTAGCTTTTCTTTAATTTTTATAGGTTCATCATTATTTTTTTATGTATAGTTTATCATCATCATCATCATCACTTTATGTTCACACACACTCATATTTCCAAACCCATACACATGTTAGGGGTTTAAAGAACACTAATCAAGTGAGTAGATTAGTTTAGTTGCATGTTAAATTTCTTATTAGAATAGATACTACACTACTCTAGTTCTAATTAGATTATTTTTCTTTCTTGTTTAATCTTTTGCAAGGTACGAAGAAAAGGAAAAAAAGAGGATAAAAAGAATAACTATCCAGAAAAACAAAAGCAAGAACATCTTACGAAAAGGGCTCTTTTTCCTTGGCCGGCGAAAGGAAGAGAATCAAGGACTCAACATCTCCCAAATTTAAAAAGGTAAGCGATAAATCTTTCTTTGAAACTTTACAGTTTCTGGCGATCATGTTTTCTTTAATTTTCAATAGTTTTACTATTCATACGAATAACATGAAATTCATGAATGTCACACCTACAGCTTTTTAGCGATCACGGTAGGACTTGGTCTCACCATCTTTTAATATTGTTCTTACTTTTTATCATCAGGCACCTATGGTGCACTACTTGTGTCCTTCGGACACTCCTTTCACCAATTGGTGAGTTTGGTTACTTTTATCCCTACGTGCACTATGTGCGCATCCCTTTGCGGTAAAATCTTGCCCTCCCGTGATTGATTGAAAGTTGTAAGTGTGATAGGAAGTGTGTGTTTAATTGAGTTTATGTTGTTTGCATGATAATAAATCTGTTTAAATTGAATTTGCATGATCAGTTAGATTCCTATTTATCTTGATAATTTGGGAGAGGATTGTCCTCTAAATTTCTTTATGTTTACTGCTTTCAGGCTATGAATAGCGTCTAGATAGAGAGACGCGATTCAAAACGCGTCCCTATAGTGAGACACCATTCAGCCTCATATCCCTGTTGCACTGCTGCCCGAGCTTCTGTGAACAAAAGAAGATATTGTTTTGAATAGCGTCTGTGAACAACGACGCGATTCAAACAGCTTCTTCTTTTGCTCATCAGTCCTCGGATCTTTGATCTCTTTGTTACCTATATCTATCTTATACTACATTAGAGGCCATCCAGGCCGTAGGTCATCTGCATTGGGGCTCATCCCCCCCCTCATAGGAACACTTTTCTTAGCATCTTCACCTCTCTCTGACTAGGTCGGTCCCTCGGTCAGACTAGAGTGGTTGGTGTTAAGACCTCCGTAAGTCCCCAAAAGTAAGGTATTCCTCCTTGTTCATCGGGCTGGTTGTACCAATTAAAGTCCTAGTTAGTCATTCATACCGTTGTGAGAGAACCATAGAGTATAACGGTGGAAAAACTAAACTGAAATTAGGATCCTACCCATTGAGTGAGTTTGTGTTTAATAATTCAAATAATTCAACAAGAAATCCTAAGATAACGTAACCATCCACTTGTTTGCTAATCCTCTACACAACTAGTTTGAATCTTTGTTAAAAAAAATAATATCATGATGCTCCGATTTGGTAGAACTCTCGGCATGGTGGCCTTCGAACAAGAAGATGTGGTGGAGTACGAGGGAGATGCTCATGCCCCTCGGGTTTATGATTCGTCTTATTCAGAAGACGAGAGAGATGCTTATAATTCCAATCAATTCCAAACTTTACATGAGGGAGATGCTCATGCCCCTCAATTTCAGATGGATTCAACTTATGATCAATATAATCAGGATATGGGCGATCATTTCCATGTTCATGTCATTTCCAACCCCCTCTTCAAAGGAATCCAAGACCAAGCCGGACCCTTTTTTAATCATCTTTCTGATCTCGCTATCCTCATTGGGGCTCTATCTAATCATGTGGATCCTCATTAGTTTGACGCCATCCAATCTGTTCTGAAAGGTAAAACCCATTTACAGTCACCTGAACCAAATCCCTCCGTTCACCCCTCTGTTTATCAAGCTCCTACACGGGCCATGGAAGGCCTCCATATTTCTACCCCTCGACCCACAGGTCATCAACAATATAGTTTGTGGCATCCTGTCAGGCCGCAAACTCCAATTTATCAGAATGCCTTCAGGAAAGGTGGAAATACTACTAGTCCACAACCTTACTATCCTCCTATCCCTACTTATTCCAGGAGGCAGTCTTTTCAACAACTCCCACCTCCACCAGCGAATTCTGCCACTCAACTTCTACTTAACAAAATTTCTCAGATGGATGAGCGATTCAAGAGTTTAGAGAAGAAGATGGATAATAAAACCGCTCCCGAACTCTCTGTTCCTGATTTACCAGTCTTCCATCTCCTGCCTTCCGAAATGCCAGTCTATAGAAAGTACAACGACGCAGGCAATCCTTTCCTTCATGAAGGAATTCCTGTATGAATCATCATTCTGGAAGCATGATAAGAGAGCATTAGCCTTCCTCTTCAGGAGGTCATTGGAAGGGTCAGTTTTGGAATGGTTTTTCTCTCTTGACCCGAGTGAGGTAGAGAACTTCGACGTTGTGTCAAAGAAGTTCTTACAGAGATACAAAGACAAGGTGGCACCTACCTATTCATTACTGATTTGTTCATTGAAAAGATGAAGCCTGATGAAGACTTCATAATGTTCGCCGACAGATGGCGAGGAATGGCTGAGAAAATAAGGGATAACCTGTCAGAACAAGAACTAGTGAAGATGATGGTTGCCAATGCCACTCCCCAGTATAAATTGGTATTGACACTGAATAATCTGACCACCATGCTAGATTTGTATGAGAGGGCACGTTATACTCAAAATGCGTTCAAGGATTCCACTTTTGCCAATGTTTTTTACCCCCATACACCCAGTAGACCTCCACTACGGAAGCCTGCAATGCCAAATTCTTCTAGCATGGGTCCCACTACTAAAGGCACACTCTCTTATGAACAAATCAGCACTGTAAACAACAATCAACTGCAGTTTATGAGAAACTAATAGCAACAACCACAGTATACAGGGCAAAGGCTGCCAAATCAGCAAGGTTTCAGGCCGCCTCAACAACCATACCAGCCAACCTATAATCAGCCTCAGTAGAAGTATCAACAGACGTTCAATCAATCACGTCAGCAGCTGGCATATCACAATGTACCTCTACCGGGTGACTACAACTAACAGAGAAAACCTCCAGGCCCAAAGAGGGCATCTTATCCTCCACTCCCAGAATCCTTATTAGACATATTCAACGCCCTTATGGCAGCCAATGCTTTGGTTTTACCAAAGGATAAAACAGTTTGTCCCTAGAATGCTGATGCCTCCAGATATTGTGTCTTCCATAGACAACTTGGGCATACGGTGGATGCGTGTTTCCAATTCAGGGACTACATACATGATCTGAATGAGTAAGGAGGTATTGACTGGGAGGAGATGAGAAAATACATAGCCGCCCTGAAGGTGAAAAGACCACAACAACAACAGCAGCAACAACAACCACAGCAGTAACAACAACAGATGCAAAGAGCACCAGCCCAGGCAGTAGCACCACCAAATATGGGTATAGTGCAAAACCCGTTGCCAGAACATCAAAACTAGATCGCCCCAATTCTTATTAATAGCTGGTCTGAGGCTAATAGGGGGCAACAATGGAAGGTAGAGGAATCATCCTCTGTTTATTCAACAGGCCATATCCCGAGTACTACCGAGCAACCACCTCACCGCATTCTACGCATACCCAAGCCAAAAACCATAACCATCACCCCCATACCAACACCCGTCTACCAAAAACCCATTCCAAATAATTCTCTGCAACTCAATCACGAATCCCTCATGCCATCCAAACTATTGCTCCGCATACCATTTCCTACATCACCTATACCAATCACCTATCCCAATACCATATAGCCATCCAAACCACTCATCCGCGCTCCAACACCTCCACCAAATAACCCACCATCGTCCATATATAAACCCATTACCCTCTCCAAACCCCTCATTAACCCGACAATACTCAAAATATCACCTTCCAATGATGATCAGCATGCGCTCTGGAGCGGGAGAATTTTCAACAAAGTCTTTCCTGAATCCACAGTTAGAGACAACCCACCACAGCCGCTAGAGGAAGTATAGAATGAAGATAGTGCACCTGACACTCTATGTAAGGACTGAGGCTTTCGGATCAGGTTTTCGGGGTCGGACCCTGTAGTTCAGGCTCTAGTGGGGCAGAGACTCTGTGAGGTTGGCTTTGGGCCGCGAGAGTACGGCCCTGTCGTGTCGTCTAAACGGCGTCCGCATTGGACGACGCCTTTCAGACTGCGACTCTGGAATTGTCAGAGTACGGCCCTGATATGTCTCCTGAACGGCGTCTGTGTAGAACGACGCATTTCAAAGTCCTGTCAGAGCGGCCGTCACGTCACCTGATAGGCGTCTGTCCATGTCGACGCGTTTTAGCCAGTCTCTGGTTAACCCCGCGAGCCCTCCTTCTTTCCCTCATTTTCTTTCTCCTCTCTTTCTCTCCTCCCTTCCAGCGATCCCGACGGCAGCCCCTTCTCCTCCCTCTTTTCCTCCCACCACTTCATCCTTTCCTCCACTCCATCACCCACCTAGCTCCCACCACTACCACCTCCACTTCCACTGCGGCGTTTTACTCTCCGGACGGCGGCCGACGTCACGGTGGAGTAAGGACGACCACGGCGGTACCGGCGGCGGCGTGGGACGAGTCGGGTGGACGGCTTGAAGCTTGGAGGAGTTCAAGTAACCGGTAGGGTGACGATTCCCATAGTGTTCTATGTTCAAACCATGATTCTCCCTCTCGAAGCATGTTTTAGATCTATGGTTTTGGGGGTAGAACAAGCATATTTAGGAGCTCCTCTTGTTGAAATGGGGGATTTCTATGATTATGGATTCGTGATGTTTGGGTTTGCCTCTCTTTTTCCTCCGTTTCGGGTGATTTTGGGGTTTTTGGGGATGAAAAGGGGAGCCCTCGGGCTCATGACAGATCTGGTTCCTGGGGTTGAAAGACGTCGTGCATGGACGACGCCTTTTTGAAGGGCGTCGGGCCGTCATGACGCCTTTTAGACAGGAACTGCTTTATTGAGGTTCTGTCGGTTCAGGGATTCTGGGACTAAAAGACGTCATGGGTGGGCGACGCGATTCGTAAAAGCGTCGGGTAACCATGACGCCTTTTTAGGCAGAAATCTCCTGATTAATGTTTTCTGCAAATCCTGGATTTCTGTGCTAAATGGCGTCTGAGGATGTTGACGCCTTTCAAAAGGCGACCGCTGGTGTCGACGCCTTTTAGGCCAGATTCTGAGGACGATGTTTTATGAACCAGTACAGGGAGCTTGAATGGCGTCGGCCTTGGGCGACGCGATTCAAGACAGAACTACACTAATTCATGCCAGTAAAATGTGTTCATACTGCTAGATAGTTGGTTAATGCATGCTTTAGTGCACTCGATAATGATGGATTCTTCATGACCGGATAGTATTGCGTTGTGTGTCGTGCGATCGCGGGCTTTTCACGTGACCGGATCGTACTGTACCGGGTTTTGTGTTACTGTGGACCTGGAGTGACAGTTGTAGCGTTTTATCACCCTGTGCTGGTGTGGGTGGAGCACAGCGCTGGTGGGGGCGTGGGCGGGGTGACGCCTAGTGAGAGAGAATCACCTGGTGAACCCCGGGGTCAACTAGTACCGGTGTGGGAGTGGTACCTTCGGAGTGTCACTCATGTTGAGGGAAGGAGTAGCCACCTGAGCCAGTTGGGCCGGAGTAGCGAGAGTGCTATCCGAGGGGTTACTGCTTGGTCTCAGCGGGTCGATGTTTTCCCCACTGTTGTTTGTGTGGTTGGCGTGTTCTATCGAGACGGCGGTTGTGGGTTCCCTAGTCGTCTGGTTTAGAATTATGCTTGTTTAATACATTTCGATTGCATGTGATTCGCATTGAGATCTAGGAATAGTAATTACCACTATGCTTGTTACTTTACCATCAGCTGTATTCTTCACTTGTGGGTGTGTGCGTGGGCAGTGGGGATCGAAGGATCCCTACTGAGTCTTGTCTTCGAGACTCATCCCTGCGGTTTTCAGGTGAGGACTCCCGGCAGACCTAGCGAGGAGTGTGCGGCTGTGTGTTGAGCGCCGACGGCTGTTGTACCGGGATATGCCCCGATGTAGTTGTTATTTTATTTCTGACATGTATGTTTAATTAATTCTCTTATGTTGGAGTATGTAATTATTTGCTGTATCGAGTCGCATTGTAATAACTTTTAATTTCTGCATTTTCCTTTCAATTCAATGCGATGTGAATATTTAGCTTAGTTTATCATTTATTTTCTAGACTTACTTAGATCCTGGTTTTGTTCCAAATTAATGATTCGGTACCCATTTAGTAATCGGATCCCCGATTATAGGGTGGCGGGTCGTTACAGTTGGTATCAGAGCATTCGGTCTGGCAAATAAATGAATAACTAGGTTAAATGTCATGAGTCCGGCAAATAATTACATTATCCCGTACAGGCACGACGGTAGTATAGGTTTTAGGATTCTAACTAGAACTTTTCGATTTTGTGTCTATAGGCGATTAGATGGCTCCTAGGAAGAGGATGTCGGTTATTCGAGAGCGGGGAGATGTCCCTAGTGGATCTGAGGCCGGGAGGCCGAGTGTAGAGCAGTTTATGGAGGTTATGATGGACACTATGGCTAGATACCAGACCCGAGACCCTAGTGAGAGTTCCAGTGCTCGGGGAGGGTCTACAGCTACACTTGAGAGATTCCTGAAGCTGAGGCCACCTCACTTCACCGGTCGTCCCGACCCTGATGAGGCCGTTCACTGGCTTAGGGAGATAGAGAAGACTTTCGATACTATGGATTGTGCAGCAGTGGAGAGGACTCCGTTGGCTACCTTCATGTTGAAGGATAGCGCCTATGATTGGTGGACCGCCGTGAAGAGTTTGTCATATGAGGATAGGAGTCTCAGGGAGATTCCATGGGAGACTTTTGTTAAGGAGTTCAATGCGCAGTATTTCCCTAGGCATGTCCAGAGGGCCAAGGAGTGGGAGTTTATGGATATGACGCAGGGGAGTATGACAGTACTCGAGTATCAAGCGAAGTTTGTTTCGCTTGGAAGGTTTGTGCCCTTCATCTCAGGGGACGATGAGCGACGTACTGAGAGGTTTGTGGATGGGCTGAGGCTCAGTCTGAGGAACTTTGTGGCATCTCACTGTTGTACAGACTTGGCATCAGCAGTTAGGTGTGCAGCAGCAGTGGAGGCACAGCAGAACCAGTCAGCCCGGGAAAGAGGACTGACTGCTCAGGGACCAGCTCGTGGCAGGGGTAAGGCAGCGGTAGCAGCCCCTTCGTCCGGATCAGGATCGTCGTCACTCGGCTCCAGATTTAGGAGATTCTTCCGAGGCGGTGGCAGCAGTAGTGGCAGCAGCGGTAGTAGCAGACCCAGGCAGGATCAGCAGAGCCAGTCAGTGTCCAGCGCCCAGCAGGAGCCAGCTCAGAGGCTTCTAGCAGTTTGTCAGCACCGTGGTGGTGCCCATGGCGGGACTCAGTGTCCTACTCTTCCTAGGAGGTGTTTTACATGTGGCCAGCAGGGCCATTTGGCGAGGCAGTGCCCGCAGGGGCATGGTCAGGGGCAGGGTTCAGGTGATCAGAAGAAGCCGAGGACCCAGGGGAGAGTTCTAGCTATCACCAGGAGGGAGGCTCGCGCGTCCAACTTGGTGGAAGGTACACTTTCTGTCCTTGGGAACTCTGCACATGTGTTGATCGATTTGGGTGCTTCGCATTCTTTCATTTCTGAGCAGTTCATAGATGTTCTTTCTGCACCCGTTGATGAGTTATCTGATGGATTGATGGTAGAGGTTCCTTCTGGGGATTTCATGTTATCTTATAATTGTTTGAGGGATGTTCCCTTGACCATTGAGGGTCATGAGCTACCTGCCCAGTTGGTTGTACTTGCCATTCGTGACGTTGATATCATCCTGTGTAAGGATCGTGACTTTCGGATCCGGTTTTCGGGGTCGGACCCTGTAGTTCTGACCTTAGTGAGGACTGAGGTTCTGTGACGATTCGCGTCAGGACATCGAGACGCGTTTTAAAAGGCGTCCACCGTTGCAGACGCGTTTCAGGTCCTGCCACGTGGGCTGGCTTCGGGCCGCGAGAGTACGGCCCTGTCGTGTCGCCTGAACGGCGTCTACGTGTGTCGACGCCTTTCAGACTGCGACTCTGGGATTGTCAGAGTACGGCCTTGACATGTCGTCTGAACGGCGTCTGCCTCGAACGACGCGTTTCAGAATCTTGTCAGAGTAGCCGTCACGTCACCTGATAGGCGTCCGTTGATGTCGACGCGTTTTAGCCAGTCTCTGGTTAGCCCCGCGAGCCCTCCTTCTTTCCCTCATTTTCCTTCTCTCTTTCTCACCTTCCCTTCCGGCGAACTCGGCGGCGATCCCTCCTCCTCCCTCCTCCCCTTCCACCGTTTCATCTCTCCCTTCACTCCATCCTCTACCTAGCTCCAACCACTACCACCTCCACTTCCACTGCGACGTTCTACTCTCCGGACGGCGGCCGACGTCACGGTGGAGTAAGGACGACCACGGCGGTACCGGCAGCGGCGTGGGGCGAGTCGGGTGGACGGCTTGAAGCTCGGAGGCGTTCAAGTATCCGGTAGGGTGACGGTTCCCTTAGTATTGTGTTCAAACTATGTTTTCTCCGTTTGATCTTGCTATGGATCTTTGGTTTGGGTGGGTAGAACAAGCATGTTTAGGGATTCTTCTTGATGTTATGGGGGATTTCTATGAATGTGATTTCCTGTGAATTGAATTGCCCTTCTTTCTCCTCCGTTTTTGGGTGATTTTGGGGTTGTTTGGGTTGAAAAGGGAGCCCTCGGGCTCATACAGACTCTGGTTCCTGAGGTTAAAAGACGTCGTGCATGGGCGACGCCTTTTTGAAGGGCGTCGGACCATCGCGACGCCTTTTAGGCAGGAATCGCCTTGCTGAGAGTCTGCCAGTTCGGGGATTCTGGGACTAAAAGATGTCATGGGTGGGCGACGCGATTTGAATGGCGTCGGGTAGCCATGACGCCTTTTAAGGCAGAAATCCCCTGGGTAATGTTTTCTGGAAATTCCTTGATTTCTGTGGTAAATGGCGTCTGAGGATGTCGACGCCTTTCAAAAGGCGACTACTGGTGTCGACGCCTTTTAGGGCCTGATTCTGAAGACAGTAGTTTTACGTAAACCAGTACATGGAGCTTGAATGGCGTCGGCCTTGGGCGACGCGATTCAAGACAGAACAACACTAAATCATGACAGTAAAACGTGTTCATACTGCTAGATAGTGGGTTAATGCATGCTTTAGTGCGCTTGTTAATGCTGGATTCTTCTTGACTGGATGGCACTGCGTGGGTGTCGTGCGATCGCGGGCTTTTCACGTGACCGGATCGTACTGTGCCGGGTTATGGTGTTTTGTGTTACTGTGGACCTGGAGTGATATTGTAGCGCTTTATCACCCTGTGCTGGTGGGGGCGTGAGCACAGCGCCGGTGGGGGTGTGGGCGGGGTGATGCCTAGTGAGAGAGGGTCACCTGGTGAACCCCGGGGTCAGCTAGTACCGGTGTCGGAGTGGTACATTCGGAGAGTCACTCATGCTGAGGAAAGGAGTAACCACCTGAGCCGGTTGGGCCGGAGTAGCTAGTGTGCTATCCGAGGGGTTACTGCTTGGTCTCAGTGGGTCGAGGTTTTCCCATCGTTGTTGTGTGGTTAGCGAGTTCTATCGAGACGACAGTTGTGGGTTCCCTAGTCGGCTGATTTAAAATATGCATGTTTATTATATTTCGACTGCATGTGATTCCACGTTAAGAATTAGGAATTGTACCTCCTGTGCTTATCAGTTTACCGTTAGCTGTACCTTGCACTTGTGGGTGTGTGCGTGGGCAGTGGGGATCGAAGGATCCCTACTGAGTCTTGTCTTTGAGACTCACCCCCTGCGGTTTTCAGGTGAGGACTCTCAGCAGACCTAGCGAGGAGAGTGCGGCCGTGTGTTGAGCACCGTCAGCAGTTATTCCGGGGTATGCCCCGACGTAGTTGTTATTTTATTTCTGGCCTGTACGTTTAATTATTTCCTTTCTGTTGGAGTATGTAATTATTTGCTGTATCGAGTCGCATTGTAATAATTTTTAATTCCTGCACTTCTATTTCAGTTCAATGCGATGTGAATGTTTAGCTTAGTTTATTATTTATCTCCCAGACTTGATTAGATCCTGGTTTGGTTCTAAATTAATGATTCGGTACCCATTTAGTAATCGGATCCCCGATTATAGGGTGGCGGGTCGTTACAGTTGGTATCAGAGCATACGGTCTGGCAAATAAATAAATAACTAGGTTAAATATCGTAAATTCGGCAAATAAGTACATTATCCCGTACGGGCACGGCGGTAGCATAGGCTTTAGGACTCTAATTAGAACTTTTCGATTTTGTAATTGTAGGCGAGTAGATGGCTCCCAGAAGGAGGATGCCAGTTATTCGAGAGCAGAGAGACGTCCCTAGTGGATCCGAGGCCGGGAGGCCGAGTGTAGAGCAGTTTATGGAGGCTATGATGGACACTATGGCTCGATACCAGACGCGAGACCCTAGTGAGAGTTCCAGTGCGCGGGGAGGGTCCACAGCTACACTTGAGAGGTTTCTGAAGCTGAGGCCACCTCACTTCACCGGTCGTCCCGACCATGATGAGGCCATTCACTGGCTTAGAGAGATAGAGAAGTCTTTTGATACCATGGACTGTGCAGCAGTAGAGAGGACCCCGTTGGCTACCTTCATGCTGAAGGATAGCACCTATGACTGGTGGACCACATTGAAGAGTTTGTCTTATGAGGACAGGAGTCTTAGGGAAATTTCATGGGAGACCTTTGTTAAGGAGTTCAATGCACAATATTTCCCTAGACACGTCCAGAGGGCCAAGGAGAGGGAGTTTATGGATCTGACGCAGGGGAGTATGACGGTACTCGAGTACCAGGCGAAGTTTGTTTCGCTGGGTCGGTTTGTGCCTTTCATATCTGGAGACGAGGAGCGTCGTACTGAGAGGTTCGTGGACGGACTGAGGCTCAGTCTGAGGAACTTCGTGGCGTCTCACTGTTGCACGGATCTGGCTTCTGCGGTTAGATGTGCGGCAGCAGTGGAGGCTCAACAGAGCCAGTCGGCCCGGGAGAGAGGACTGGCTGCTCAGAGCCCAGTTCGTGGCAGGGGTAAGGCAGCGGCAGAAGCCCCTTCATCCGGATCGGGATCGTCGTCACTCGGCTCCCGATTCAGGAGATTCTTCAGGGGTGGTGGCAGCAGTAGTGGCAGCAGCGGCAGCAACAGGCCCGGGCAGGGTCAGCAGAGTCAGTCAGTATCCAGTGCACCGCAGGGGCCAGCTCAGAGGCTTCCGGCAGTCTGTCAGCACTGTGGAGGTGCCCATGGCGGGACTCAGTGTCCCACTCTCCCCAGGAGATGTTTCACTTGCGGCCAGCAGGGCCATTTGGCGAGGCAGTGCCCGCAGGGGCATGGTCAGGGACAGGGTTATGGTGATCAGAAGAAGCCGAGGACCCAGGGAAGAGTCCTAGCCATCACCAGGAGGGTGGCTCGCGCGTCCAACTTGGTGGAAGGTACACTTTCTGTCCTTGGGAACTCTGCACACGTATTGATTGATTCAGGTGCTTCGCATTCCTTCATTTCTGAGCAGTTTCTAGACATTCTTTCTGCACCCGTTGATGAGTTATCTGATGGTTTGATGGTGGAGGTTCCTTCTGGAGACTTCATGATATCTTATAATTGTTTGAGGAATGTTCCCTTGACCATCGAGGGTCATGTGCTACCTGCCCAGTTAGTTGTTCTTGCCATTCGTGACTTTGATATCATCCTGGGCATGGATTGGTTGGAAGCCTTTTATACGGAGGTGGACTGCCACAGGAAGAGGGTGAGATTCTCCATTCCGGACATCCCGACCTTCTTCTTCCAAGGTATTAGGCTTTCTTCCCGAGGTATTCTCATTTCTGCCTTTAAGGCACGGAGGTTGCTTGCTGGTGGCTGTGAGGCTTTCCTTGCCTCTGTTGTTGTCTCTGATGTCCGGGATAGTCTCAGCCCTGGGGAGGTACCTGTAGTATGTGAGTTCATAGATGTGTTTCCTAAGGAGCTGCCTGGCCTTCCTCCTCAGCGAGAGGTCGAATTTACCATCGAGCTTGCACCAGGTACGGCGCCCTTGTCTAAGGCCCAGTATCGGATGGCGCCAACCGAACTCGCTGAGTTGAAGGCGCAGTTGCAGGAGTTGCTGGATAAGGGTTTCATTCGTCCCAGTACATCTCCATGGGGTGCTCCAATCTGTTTGTTAGAAAGAAGGATGGTTCTATGAGATTGTGCATTGATTATAGGCAGCTGAACCAGGTAACGATAAAAAATAAGTACCCACTTCCAAGGATCGATGATTTGATGGATCAACTGCAGTCCGCAAGGGTATTTTTCAAAATCGACTTGAGATCTGGATATTATCAGATGAGGATCCGGGATGTTGATGTTAGTAAGATGGCTTTTAGAACTCGGTATGGACATTATGAGTTTTTGGTTATGCCCTTTGGCTTGACCAATGCTCCGGCGGCCTTTATGGAGCTGATGAACCGAGTCTTCAGGACCTACCTGGACCAGTTTGTGGTTGTATTTATTGATGATATTCTGATCTATTCTTCTTCCGAGGAAGAGCATGCCGCCCATCTTCGGGCAGTATTGCAGGTCCTGAGGGAGCACCAACTTTACGCCAAGTTTAGCAAGTGTGAGTTTTGGCTAGACGAGGTGCACTTCCTTGGGCATGTTATTTCTGGCAATGGTATCGCAGTGGATCCAGCCAAGATCGAGGTGGTGATGGATTGGAGCAGGCCGACTTCAGTGACTGAAATCAGGAGCTTTCTGGGGCTTGCCGGTTATTACAGGCGGTTTGTTCAGGGGTTTTCTTCGATAGCAGCCCCCTTGTCGAGGTTGACTCGAAAGGGAGTTCGTTTTGTGTAGACCGAAGATTGTGAACAGAGTTTTATTGAGTTAAAGACCCGTCTCACGTCAGCCCCAGTGCTGGTGCTTCCATCTGGATCAGGTGGATTTGTGGTTTACTCTGATGCGTCCCGTCGAGGTTTAGGCGCAGTTCTAATGCAGCATGGCAGGGTAGTGGCTTATGCTTCTCGACAGCTGAAGAAGCATGAAGAGAACTATCCTACCCATGATTTGGAGCTGGCAGCTGTGGTATTTGCACTCAAGATCTGGAGGCATTATTTATATGGGGAGAAATTTCAGGTTTTCACTGATCACAAGAGTCTGAAATATGTGTTCACTCAGAGAGACCTGAATTTGAGGCAGCGAAGGTGGATGGAGTTCATTAAGGATTATGACTTTGACCTTTCTTATCACCCGGGCAAGGCGAATGTGGTGGCAGACGCTTTGAGCCGGAAGACGGTCATGTCATATCTTATGATTCAAGAATGGAAATTGTTCGAGCAGGTTGTGGAATCTTCCTTTAGAGTTCCACGTGAAGATGACAGAGCCGTATTGGTCAGCTTGACTGTGAGACCAGCTGTATATCATGCTGTGATTGAGGCTCAGAGGGCAGATGCTGAGTTACCACAGATTCTCCAGAGGTCAGAGGTGGAGTTGTGGGATGACGGTACTGTCAGGTTCAGAGGTAGACTTTATGTTCCGACTGAGGAGGACGTGCGCAGATGTGTACTTGATGAGGCACACCGTTCGAGATATGCAGTGCATCCTGGGACAACAAAGATGTATCATTGTTTGAGGAGGCACTTCTGGTGGCCCGGTATGAAGAAAGATGTGGCTGATTATGTGGCCAGATGTATGACTTGTCAGCAGGTTAAAGCCGAGCATCAGAGACCTGGAGGGTTGCTACAGCCCTTGCCTATTCCAGAGTGGAAATGGGAGCATGTGACGATGGACTTCGTGATGGGATTGCCTCCATCCCCTAGCAGGAGAGATGCTATCTGGGTCATCGTTGATCGGCTGACCAAGTCAGCACACTTCCTAGCCATTAGGAAGGACTGGTCAGTCGGCAAGCTGGAAAAGTTGTTTGTTGACCGGATCATCTCTCTGCACGGGGTACCTTTGTCCATTGTATCGGATCGTGATCCGAGGTTTACATCCCGGTTCTGGAAGAGCTTTCAGCAGGCATTGGGCACTCAGTTGGCTTTCAGTTAAGCCTACCATCCCGAGACTGACGTACAGTCGGAGAGGACCATTCAGACCTTGGAGGATATGCTCAGGGCTTGTTGTCTAGACTGGGGAGGTTCTTGGGAGCAGCATTTGTCCACAGTGGAATTTGCCTATAACAACAGTTACCATTCCAGTATCGGCATGGCGCCTTACGAGGCTTTGTATGGGCGACCGTGTCGATCTCCAGTATGTTGGTCCGAGATCGGTGAAAGGCAGATAGCGGGACCCGAGTTAGTGCAGCAGTGTACTGAGATTGCCAGGACAGTTCGGCAGAGGTTGACCGCAGCTCAGAGTTGGCAGAAAAGTTATGCTGACATCCGACGGAGACCACTTGAGTTTGAAGTTGGGGACCACGTGTTTCTCCGAGTCTCACCCTCCAAGGGTGTAATGAGATTCGGGAAGCGAGGCAAGCTGAGTCCGCGATATATTGGGCCTTTTCCCATCCTTGCTCGGATTGGGGAAACCGCGTATCAGCTGGCCTTCCCGCCCAGTCTTGCAGGGGTGCACGATGTGTTCCATGTTTCCTTACTGAGAAAGTATGTTCAGGATACGTCCCATGTTTTGGACTTTTCGGAGTTGGAGGTCGCTGAGGACCTGTCCTTTCCAGAGTATCCTGTACGTATAGAGGATCGCAGAGAACAGGTCCTGCGGAACAAGGTTGCACCGTTGGTCAAAGTAATTTGGCAGTACCGCTCCGGAGGTGAGGCAACCTGGGAGCGAGAGGATGAGAAGCGGGAGCAGTTCCCTTACCTCTTTTCGTAAGTTTCCTTGCGAACTTGTATCCCTGTTTTGACCTTGTTAATTCTAGCAGTCAATTTCGGGGGCGAAATTCTTTTAAGGGGGGGAGATTGTAAGGATCGTGACTTTCGGATCCGGTTTTCGGGGTCGGACCCTGTAGTTCTGACTTTAGTGAGGACTGAGGTTCTGTGACGATTCGCGTCAGGATATCGAGACGCATTTTAAACGGCGTCCACCGTTGCAGACGCGTTTCAGGTCCTGCCACGTGGGCTGGCTTCGGGCCGCGAGAGTACGGCCCTGTCGTGTCGCCTGAATGGCGTCCACGTGTGTCGACGCCTTTCAGACTGCGACTCTGGGATTGTCAGAGTACGGCCCTGACATGTCGTCTGAACGGCGTCTGCCTCGAACGACGCGTTTCAGAATCTTGTCAGAGTAGTCGTCACGTCACCTGATAGGCGTCCGTTGATGTCGACGCGTTTTAGCCAGTCTCTGGTTAACCCCGCGAGCCCTCCTTCTTTCCCTCATTTTCCTTCTCTCTTTCTCACCTTCCCTTCCGGCGAACTCGGCGGCGATCCCTCCTCCTCCCTCCTCCCCTTCCACCGTTTCATCTCTCCCTTCACTCCATCCTCTACCTAGCTCCAACCACTACCACCTCCACTTCCACTGCGGCGTTCTACTCTCCGGACGGCGGCCGACGTCACGGTGGAGTAAGGACTGTAGGTGCTGAAAAATTGCTCGTGTGATTTATGTGAGAAACTATGTTGTTTAGAGTAAATTAACCTATTAAAAAAAATGCAACTAAGGTGCTGTGATCGCCAGAAACTTTTAACTAAAAAGCTTCAAAAGAGTTTGATCGCCTACCTGTTTAAACGCGGAAGAATGAATCCTTGGTTCCCCTCCTTCAGCCGGCTGAAGAAAGAGAGCCTCTTTGTTCTTTCGTTCTTGCTGTTGAATGTTGAGGATCGTCCAGAAGTTCTCCTGGCTTCGTACTTGATTTCCCTCTTTTTGAACTCTTGTTGTTGTTGTTGGATGCAGCAGAGACAGAGAGACAGAAAAATAAAGGAGAAACAATGATGAGAATCTAAGTAGAAATAATATCAAAATTAACTATGGTTATGAACATGTTTAAACAGCAACTCACTTGTTTTAAATGGCTTTGAAACCCCTTTAGAACAGATGGGTTTTGGAAAATTGATGGTGTGGTGTGTGGCATGCAGTGAGTATGAGAGAATGAAACTAATGAATGAAAATGAAATTCAGATATGAAAAACTTATGCCCAGTCCAGTTGGTTGAAGTTTTGAAAAGATGAAGATCTTGAAGAAGGATGCCGACTTCTGGAAATGGCAGCGCTCCGGCGTTCCGACGTGGTTGCTCCGATCTTCAAATCGCTATAACGCTGTGGCTCAATAATTCTCTCTCTTTTTTTTTTTTTTAACTCCTTGAGATGCAAGGTATTTATAGGCATTTTTCTGCGTTCGCGATTAACATAGAAAAATCTCGGATTTATCTACTTTAATCGACAGATAAATACTGATTAATTCATCTTTATCTGTAATTATATAAAACGCGTCCACCTTGGATGACGCCTTTCAGATTAAATTAAGATAAGGATAAATAACCGGGAAAACTTATCTTTATCTTTATTAGCTAAAACGCGTCCACCTTGGTAGACGTCTTTTACCCTAATTAAGATAAAGATAAACATCCGGAAGAGAAGTTAAAATAGCTTAGGAAACCTAAAACGCGTCGACCTTCACAGACGCCTTTCAGTTAATAAATCAATTAATTAAAATTCAAATTTAAACGTTAAAATAGGAATAAACTCTAAATCGCGTCCACATGGATCGACGCCTTTTAGGATTCTTCATATTTTAACTGAAATTTGAGTTAAAATCAATTCGATTGATTAACTTAAACATGTCTGTTCGACCCGACACTCAAAAAAATCAATAAAAATTAATCAATGGTTAAACATCAGACCATTATGAGGCATTATTATATGATATGAAATTTACTCAAAATGACGTCAAAATTAGCGTGTCTACAGCTGCCTCACCTTGGCATCGTCTTTGCAAGGGAGTGAAATGAAATTGAATGTACTGAAAAGGTGATGCCAAGGTGTGATGAGACACGCTCTTAACATCACATGATTGGAATTTTTCTCAAAATTATCAATGAAGATAGTTCAATGAAATCAATGGAATCAATCCTGTCTGGATGAGGTAGACAAGGAAATAAAATAAGGTCGATCAACCTCCTCGGAGTGGGAAGTACCCTAGGTCATAGACACTGTAGGTTTCATCATGGAGAGCGTTTGCCAGCCAATGTGGACGTGCTGCAGCCATGATGGATCTTAAAAGAAAACAAGAAATATTAGTAAAGAATCCAATCAAGGATAGAATTCCAAGGATATCTTCAAGCGAATCTCAAAGATAATCAAGATACTCAATTCAGAATGGAATATTTCATATCATGTTTTGAAATTGTTTGATTTAATGGTCTGAAACTTAATCAATAATTAATTCTTATCACAATGATTTCAAAGTCCTACATGATGCATGCTGGGCTAAAAGAAAAATATAAAGTCAAATAAAATATAAATTAATCAAGGATAATATTGCTAAATTGTCATTAATGAGTCAAGATACCAATTCTTGTAATCCAGTGCTAAGCCGAAGCTCGTTTTTCCACGCACCGTTTCACAAAAGTGGAACCATCGTCCTTACTAATTAACAATCAAACGGCCTATCCGTGCGATTAAGAATCCTCTGGAATTATCACTGTTTTTGTTGAAGGGGAACTCAAATTCCAGTTTCATCAAAACCACAAGGTCCTTGATATACTCTAATAAATATTTATTATAATAATAATGCTGATGCAAAATAATTACATGAAATAGTACAGGGATAGAAATAACCGTCTTTTTAGCCACGGTCAGGACTTCTTGACTCCCACAGTGGGATCTTCTTGACATTTCCAGCTTTACTCAAGTTTACTTGAATTTCAGAAACAGGCTTCTGCTTGTTCTTTACTCGAATTCCAACTCTACCATTATCTTGTGTCCTGTATACAACTTGAACAAACAGGTTAAGTATCTGTTTAGGCTTAGCCCCTTGCCTGACCAAATAAATGGTCAATCAATCTTTTCCTTCAATAAATGGTCAAGGGGCATAGCCTTTACTAACAAAGGTAATGAGAATAATCAAACTTAAGTAAAAATGCAACATACAAGCAAACAGATGCTCACTGAAAATAAAAGGAATGAAACATATCAAATGCAACAAGCAGATGCTAATTGAAATATTTTTGTAGTTTTGAAATATTCATTTTTGTTTGGAGTTTTGAAATATATGTATTTTTTTTTACTTTTGGCATATGCATTTTTTTTGAATTTTGATATATGTATTTTTTTTGGGTTTTGCTATATGTATTTTTTTTTGAATTTTGATATGTATTTTTTTTTGAATTTTGATATATGTATTTTTTTTTAATTTTGATATATGTATTTTTTTGAATTTTGATATATGTATTTTTTTTTGATTTTTGTATTATGTAATTTTTTTTTAATTTTGATATATGTATTTTTTTTGAATTTTGATATATGTATTTTTTTTTGAATTTTTGACATATGTATTTTTTATTATTTTTGACATATGTATTTTTATTATTTTTCATATATGTATTTTTTTTTATTTTTGTATATGTATTTTTTTTTGATTTTTGTATTATGTAATTTTTTGTAATTTTTTTTTTTGGATTTTTGACTTATGTAATTTTTGTAATTTTTTTTTTTGGATTTTTGACTTATGTAATTTTTTTTGGATTTTTGACTTATGTAATTTTTTTTTGGATTTTTGACTGAAAGATCAGCAAGGTACTTAGATCAAAAGATCATATTCATTTATTAACTTAATTCCCAAATTATTCTTTAACAACTTAACTTAAACCCATCGTGTTTGAATCTGTGTTTCCATTCGTGATCCCATTTGATGATTTGACCCTTAGTCAACGTAAGCCATTCCTTAAGTTTGAAGTACATCTCTTTAGAAAGAAAAGATGAATAAGTTTAGAAAGCCCATGAGAAGGTTCCGGAGACTTAAAAAGATGTCCCTTTTCTACCCTAATATCCGTTGGGGTTCGGTCATTTCTTTCCGGGGTATTTATCGACCTTGCGTTCCCTTTTATTTCATTTCATGGCCTTGATGTAACGTTTGTAATGTAATGGCCTTTTGATTTGACATTTGGCTTTTGCCTTGCTTTTTCTTTTCTACTCTTCTCTTTCTGTTTCGGGACGGATCTCTCCCTTTTTTTTTATGACGGCCTCCTACTAAGATGGCGGGTATTCTTGGTAGTCTATTATAAGCCTCGTTCCGACATCATGGGCCGAGTTTAAAACAGAATTTTTACTTCAAAAAGAATGATTTGTACTTTACACTTTCGGTCAAACTTTCGATATTCTTTAGGACTTGTCATCTCTTGTTACTCACGAATCAAACGTGTCAGTGTGTGCAGTAATGGGCTTGAAATTAAGTTATCCAGACTGATAACGAAATTCGAGTTTATAAATTTTCTGATTCCACTGGTCTTTGTACCATACTGATCAACTCTTTAACCTAAGGATAGTATTTCTTAAGATGTAAACCATTCCAGGGATGTTTTAGCTCTTCTCCTTCTGCATTAACAAGACGATAAGCATTACCAGGAAAAGCGTGCGATACAACATAAGGTCCTTCCCAGTTGGATTGGAGCTTAGAACGCGGACCACCAGGTTTTATAAAAATTCTTTTGACAACCATTTCACCGACCTTGAACTTACGTTCAATGACTTTCTTTTGATAAAAACGTGCTAATCTGTTTTGATAAACTTTTGCATGATTAGCAGCTGACCATCTTTTCTCGTCTAAAAGTTCCAATTGAGCAAGGAGTGCTGAACGATGTTCATCAATGGAAAATTCCTTATTCAATTGTACTCTTAATGACGTTATAAGGATCTCATATGGAACTACCGCCTCCATTCCAAATGTTAAGGAATAAGGAGTTTGTCCAGTAGGCGTGCGGATTGAAGTTCGGTAGGCCCATAGAGCCTCAACCAATTTTTCTGGCCAATCTGCGAACTTATTAGATTTACACGTCTTTTTGATGATTTTTATCAAAGTCTTATTAGTTGCCTCTGCTTGGCCATTGCCTTGCGGATAATAAGGAGACGAATGATGCAATGCAATTTTATACCTGTTACAGAGGTCCTTCAATTCCTGTGACACGAACTGCGGTCCGTTGTCGGTGACGATGGTGCTTGGAATTCCAAATCGGGTGATGATGTTCTTCATGATGAACTTGCAGACGGTTGATGCTTTGATCTCCACGTATGCTTCAGCTTCTGCCCACTTGGTGAAGTATTCCGTTGCCGTGAGAATGAAAGATTTTTGCTTGATGCCGGAATCTGGATTACCAAGAGGTCCAATGATGTCGAAAGCCCACATGGAGAAAGGCCATGGGGAAGAAACAAGATGGAGTGAAGATGCAGGAGAATGAATTTTGTCGGCGTGAAGTTGACACTTAGCACACCTACGAACATATCCTACGCAGTCTTCTTCCATGGTTGGCTAATAAAATCCTTGTCTAAGGATCTTCTTTGCTAACATCTGTCCATTGACATGACCACCACAAACTCCACTATGAGCTCCTTCCATAACCTTCCAAAGCTCATCTTCGTCTAGACATCTCAGAAGAACTCCATCAAAACCTCTCTTGTACAATGCTCCCCCAACTAGGGTGTATCGTTGAGCAACTCTCCTGATAGCTCTCTTCTCCTCAGTTGTAGCTTCCTCAGGATACGATTGATCTTCACAATATTTTGCAATTTCATAATACCATGGCTTCTGTTCATCATCCATCTCTTCTAACAGCTCCATCAACATGATTTCTCTTCTTTCAATGATATCTCCGTCTCTGACTTTCTTCAGCAACTTCTCCTTAGTTCTAAGGAATGAAGGATCTTTCACGGCGGGTGAAAGACGCCTATGAACTATGATTGATTCAGATTGTTTGCTGATTGGAAAATCAAGAGAAGATGCGAGTGAAGCTAGAGCGTCAGCTAAGATGTTTTGATTCCTAGGGACATGGACAAAGATCAATTTTGTGAACAGCTTTGAGTAAGCAGAAGTCAGTTCTTGATAAGGCTTGAGCTTAGGATCGAGAGTTCGATATTTGGTCAGCACTTGGCGAAGAATCAGTTGGCTATCACCTACAATCTTGAGTTTGGTGGCACCATGAAAATGAGCAGCTTCGAGACCAGCAGGAAGTGCCTCGTATTCAGCTATATTGTTTGTAACTGGAAAATCAAGCTGAAAGGCTTGTGGAATGGTGATACCTTCAGGTGATAACAGAACAATACCGATCCCTTTTCCATGAGAATTCAGAGCTCCGTCAAAATGCAGAGTCCACATATCATCTCTGATTTGATTTACGAACATCAGTTCCTCATCCGGAAACTCTGATCGCACTGGATCAAATCGAGGAAGGGGATGATGAGCGAGATGTTCTGCTATGGCATAGCCCTTGATCGCTTTCTGCTGGATATAGATGATGTCGAATTGAGATAGAAAGCTTTGCCATCGTGCTAACCTATCAGTAAGAACAGATTTCTCCAAGAGGAATTTGATTGGATTCATCCTAGCGATGAGATGGACTTCATGGGCCAGAAAATAATGCTTTAATTTCTGAACAACCCAGACCAATGCTGCACATGTTTTCTCCATCGCTGTATATCTCTGTTCAGCGGGGTTGAGAAGTTTAGAGAGATAGTAGGCTGCCCTCTCTTTTCCTTCTTCATCTTCTTGTGCTAAGACAGCCCCCACTGCATCATCCAGGACTGAAATGTAAAGTATCAATGGTTTGCTTGGAGATGGTGGTCTCAAAACAGGAGGACTTGCTAAATAATTCTTTAATCCATCGAACGCCTCCTGACACTTATCGTCCCAATCGAATTTGACTCCCGGCTTGGTAAGCTCGTAAAACGGCTTACACCTTTGTGAGTGCTGGGAGATAAAACGGCGAATAAATTGCAACCTTCCGATTAATCCTCTCAACTCTTTCAAGTTTTTGGGAGGTGGCATTTCTCTAATAGCCTTCGCCTTATTAGGATCGATCTCAATTCCCCGTTTACTGACGATAAATCCAAGCAATTTTCCTGAAGATACCCCGAATACACATTTCTTGGGGTTCATCTTTAACTGATATTCTCTCGATCTTTCTAACACCCTTGCCAAAACTTTGGCATGCTCAGCCTTTGTTTTCGATTTAACCAATAAATCATCCACATACACTTCTAAGTCTATGTGCATCATGTCATGAAATATTGCCATCATAGCCCTCTGATAGGTGGCTCCAGCATTCTTTAATCCAAACGGCATGACAACATAACAATATGTTCCCCAAGGTGTAGTGAATGATGTTTTCTCTTGGTCTTCTTCTGCCAACTTAATCTGATTATATCCTGAAAATCCATCCATAAATGATAACGTCTCATAGCCAGCGGTATTATCGATGAGTACATCAATATGAGGCAATGGAAAATCATCTTTAGGACACGCCCGGTTCAAATCACGGAAGTCAATGCAAATCCTGACCTTTCCGTCCTTCTTCATAACCGGGACTATGTTGGCCACCCATTGTGGATAAAGGACAACTCTAATAAATTTGGCTTTATGCAACTTATCGACCTCTTCCTTCATCTTTAAAGCCATCTGTGGGTGGAATCGCCTCAATTTCTGTTTGACCGGGCTAGCTCCTTCCTTCAATGTCAACCTGTGTTCAAATAAAGACGAGTCTAACCCCGGCATATCTTCATAACTCCAGGCGAAAGTGTCCTTATAGTCCTTGAGTACTTGTACCATTGCTTTTTCATCCTCTGTAGAAAGACTTTTACTGACGAGGACAACCTTAGGTTCGTCTCCAGTCCCTAAATTAATTTCTTTGGTGGGCTCTTCTACGGCAGCTGAGGGTTCATCAAATCTCTTCACTCCACTGGCATATGCCTCAGCCGCGTCCTCGTCATCTTCCTCAATGGGGTCCTTTTCATGCACTAATTCATATACCCCGTACCCATCATTGACTGAGTCATCGTCCATGCAATCTTCTGGCATCTGAATTGGATTTTCTAAAAGCTGAGGGATTAAAGAGCAAGAAGAGCACTTATCAGCTAAGTCCTGGAGGTATCTATCTGGAATTTGCCTACCCTTAGGCTTCCTAGACTTACTAACATGACTAGACTGCCTAACTTCACTAAACTCACTATCATAGCCTAACGAAGACGAAGCAGGATGAAAATCCTGGGATACAAGCGGAAATACAAGAGAATCCTCCCGAGGGGAGGGACAGAGTAGATCTAGAAGAGAATCTTGACCGAAGGACCCGCGCGGCGGGGTGCAATCGGACAAGTAAGATGTTTCCTCGATGAGGATTTGGGAAGAATTTGTTGCCGAATTGGCGTTTTTTTTTTGGAAAATGAAAGAATTAAACATAAAGCAGGAGTGAATAAAAATGGGAGGAAAATCAGGCGGAGGAAGTGGCACCAAGGCCAGAGGATTGAGGGGATCATATAATAATATGTCCCAGATCAGATTATACAACCTCTTTAGATCGAGAGGAGGTTGTGGTATAATGTCCCGAGGGGACAGAGTAATCATGACGGGCGGAGCCCGTGGAATATCTTCAATTATGACCCGCGACCAAGTCGGGGTCAAAAGCAGTGTACGGAAAAGAGTATGGAGCGTGAAGACATGTGAAGGATATGTCCCCCTCCAGAGCAGATCTGTTGTGTAACCAGCTTCATAGGGGTCATCTGGCTCCCCTTCATCAGTTTCTTCAGATAGCAGTATCCGCTTGTCAAATATAGCACCAGGGCTTTCAATCAATTCATCAATCTGCGGCGGCCACTTAGGTTCTGCAGGATCCAAGAATAGTCTGTTCAGTGCAATATACAGGTCCCTCAGATCGAACCACCTGTACCATTCACATTCAAGGTCATGGAATTTCCTCCTTTTCCTCCTTTTCATAGGCCGCAGAGCCTCCAAGGATTGGTACGTAAGCAGTTCAGAGCAATGTCTGGCCAAGTCCCTCCCATATATATCATGGAAGTCAAAACAGGAAGTAATGACTACCGTATTGTCATAGCTGAGTATGGGCCCTTTCACAAAGTGCGTACACAGGGTCCATGTTAGGGGTTCTCGGCCTTCTTTAGGTGGTGTAGACATTGCCTTCCAGATTTTCGGGCCTTCTTTGATTTCTGCTTTCTGAACCGGATCTTGCTTCAGTTTTATTGGCCTATAGCCCAGACCACTTCCAGGCGCTGCTCGATGATTTCTGACAGGAGTGGTCCTGCCTTGCAACTGTGTGCCCAGACCTTTTCCAGGCTCGTAGCCGTTCTTCATCATGATCCTCCATCCTGGGGTACTCATGCACTTCCCCCTTTTGATAGCATTTAATGGATATGGAGAAATAGTAGCGGCTTTCAGAGGATCAGCCACTGGACGGTAGACCTGTAATACCGACAGAAAAGGTTGTCGGCCAGGTAAAACAGCAGATTTGATGTTCAAGGAATGAGCAGCAGCAAGGATCGGCATGCTCGTTACTTTAATTATTCGTCCTTTGTAAGGAAATTTGAGGCATTGATGATTCGTAGAAGGAATCGCCTCGAGAGTTTTAATATAAGGACGACCTAAAATGGCATTTATGGAAGGGTCGATTTCCAAGATGTGAAATTCAACCTCTGCATGACTTACGGGGCCCAGCTCCACCTTTAAATAAACCATTCCCAGAGGGGAACGGGTAGAATTGTCATATGCTGTTACTGATATGGGGCTGGGCAGCCACTTTTCTTTGGGCACACCGCATAACTCTAGGGTCTTCGGAGGTAAAACATTGATCGAAGCCCCTGTGTCGACCAGGCCTGCATCCACGGCCTTCTTACAGATATTAACCGTGATACTCAGAGCCATGCTTCTGGCTGCCGGCGGTGCTAGTTCCGATGTATGGAATGTTATAGAGGGCTGATCCCCCTGAGGAACTAGTAGTGCTGCAATCTTCTCTACCGGCACGTCTTCATTGACCATCACCTTTTGCAGATATTCCATTAAAGCTTCTTGGTGACTCTTGGATCTTTTGATCAGTTCGAGTATAGTGATCCGTGCCGGTGTCCGATCCATGTGTTTCAACAAGTCATATTGAGTGCCTGGTGCATTCTCTTCATTATGGGCTTCCTCAGTCGGCTGTGATGGGCCGTCTCTAACCGTGGACTGAGGAAAGACTTTGTTGAAAATCCTTCCACTCCGGAGCGCGTGTTCCTCAACCGTGGAGGATCCGGGTGACACCTTAAGTACCGCAGGGTTGGATGGTGCGGATGGCGTAGAGGGTTGGTATGTAGGTGATGGCGTAGGGCTAGGTGGTGATGGCGCGGTGCGGATTAAAGGCTTAGAGGGTTGGATAGTGGATGGGTAAGTGGTTGGTGAAGTGGGGAATGGTACGCGTAATAGCGGTTTAGATGGTAAGGGCATATCTGGATAGGTGGTAGTGGTAGCGGTAGTGGGTGAAGTAGGAAACGGTATGCGTAATAATGGCCTAGATGGTAGGAGGGGCGCGTTATTGGTTTGCGGGGGGCTATATGATGGAGGCGTAGTGGTGCGGGGCGTAATGGGTCTAAGGAAGGCGGGTAGTGGTAATGGGTTATTGGACGTGGGCGAGTGGTATGTAGGTGTGGGTATAGGGGTGATGGTAACGGGTTGTGGCCTTGGTATGTGGATGGTGCGGCGTGGTGGTCGCTCTGCGGTACTTTGAACGTGACCCGTTGAACAAAGAGAGGAAGAGTCCTCTACTCTCCACTGCTGCCCACGACCAGCCTCAGACTGGCTGTTCGTCAAGATGGGAGCAACCTGGTTTTGGTTCTGGTGCTCCGGGAGTGGATTCTGCACTATTCCCATGTTGGGTGGTGCTACTGCCTGTGCCGGTGGTCTTGCTTGCTGCTGCTGCTGCTGCGGTCTCCTCGCCTTCAGGGCTGTTATGTATTTCTTCATTTCCTCCCAGTCAATGCCGCCCTACTTGTTGAGATCATGGATATAATCTCTGAATTGGAAGCAGGTGTCAATGGTATGCCCAGGTTGCCTGTGGAAGTAGCAATACCTAGACGTATCGGCATTTTGAGGCCAGACGGCCTTCTCCCTCGGCAAAACTAAGGCATTGGCTGCCATTAAAGCGCTGAAAATATCTGCCAAGGATTCTGGGAGGGCCGGGTACTCTGCCCTTTTCGGGCCTGGAGGTCTCCTCTGCTGGTTGTAGTCACCAGGAGGAGGGACATTGTGATATGCCGGCGGTGCGCGCGGCTGGTACTGTGGCTGTTGCTGTTGCTGATACTGCTGTTGCCGTTGCGGCTGTTGCTGTAGCTGGTTCTGCTGCTGGGGTCGCTGGTACGGCTGTTGGTAATGGGGGTTCTGCTGTTGCCTGTACCCCTGCTGGCTCGGCTGTGGTGGCCTCTGGTACTGCTGATGATTCCTCACAAACTGGGGCGAGTTATTGTTCATAGTACTGACCTGCTCGTGAGAGAGCGTGCCCTCAGTAGTTGGACCTGAGCTAGGAGAATTTGGCACTGCAGGCTTCCGAGGTGGAGGCCTGCTGGGTCTGTGAGGATCAAAGACGCTAGAGAATGTAGCGTCCTTGAAAGCATTCTGGCAGTACCGTGCCCTTTCATAGAGCTCTGCCATGTTCGTCAAGTTGTTCAAGGAGAGGATTAGCTTGAACTGGGGTGTGGCATTGGAAATCAACATTTTCACTTGTTCGGATTCGGACAAGTGATCTTTCATTTTTTCAGCCAGGCCCCGCCACCTGTCAGCAAAACTGACAAACTCCTCGTCCGGTTTCATCTTTTCTGCAATAAGATCCGTGATAGACAAGGAGGGTGCAACTCTGTCCTGGTATCGTTGGATAAATTTACGTGAAACGATACCATAATCCTCTACTTCTGAGGGTTCCAAAGAAAAGAACCACTCGAGGGTTGGTCCCTCTAGGGATCTCCTGAATAAGAAAGCCAATGACCTCTTATCATTCTGCCAGAAAGAGGATTCGTACATGAACTCCTTCAGGTGCGTGAAGGGGTTACCAGTACCGTTATACTTTCGATACACTGGCATTTCAGAGGGTGGCAGATGAAACACTGGCAGGCTCGGCAAATTGATTTCTGGCACAGCTTTAACCCCCATCATTTTCTGAAGATTGTTGAACTGTTCATCCATGCGTTCCATCTTGGCCAGCAACGTCTGCGTGGTTAGATCTGCCTGGGGAGGAGGAGGAGGAGGAAGTACTTGATAGGCCTGCTGCCTAGAGTACGTTAGACAAGGAGGATAATAAGGATGAGGTCCGGTAGAGCTTCCGCCATGCCCGAGGGCATTTTGATAAATGGGCGTCTGCGGTCTAGCCGGTTGCCTGGATGACGAAAGTTGTGGCCCAGTTGGCCGAGAAGTAAGATGAAGGCCTTCCATGGCCTGTTGGATATAAGGAGGAGGAGGAAGAGGTTGTTGAGGAACAACGGGGGGAGCCACAGGATTCGGCTCAGCAGGCTGCATGGGTGCCTTCCCCTTCAAAATAGACTGGATCGCCTCGAACTGCTGAGGGTCCAGTCGGGAGGCAAGAACTCTCAGAGCATTGACAAGATCCATAGGATCGGAGGATGAGGGATCATGCTGATTCATGTCCCCCTCAAGGTCAGGATTGGGAATCGCATATTCATGCGGAGGAAGATCAGGATATCGATCCTGTGGATGAAAGAGTGGGGTCCGGACATTCCCATCTTGTCGATATGGAATGGGGACGGAATTATGGGAGGCATCAGCATCTCTCCCGTTCTCGTAGTTGAAATCAGAATTGCGAGGGGCATTAGCATCTCCCTCGTAGTTGATAATGGCGTCTTGGGCCATACTCAAATCTCTGCCTGATCGCAGCAACATTATATTAGATTCTCTTTTCAAAAAAATTAATCAAACAAGTTGTGCAGAGATCAAACAAGTGGATGCTTAACGTGATTTCAGGATTCCTTGTTGAGTTATTTGAATTGGATTAAACCACAATTTCGCTCAAGGAAGGATCCTAGTTTCAGTTTGATTTCCACCGTTATTCTCTAAGGTTCTCTTTCACAACGCTTTCGGAATCTAGCCGGGACTTCAATTGGTACAACCAGCCCGATGATCAAGGAGGAATACCTTGATTTTGGGGACTTATGGAGGTCTCAACGTCAACTTCTCTAGTCTGATCAAGGGACCAACCCAATCAGAGAGAGTTGCTGACGTGGAGTAATGTGTTCCTAAGAAAAGGAGGGTTTTAGCCTCAATGCGTATGCCCTGCGACCTGGATGGCCTCTAATGCTTAATAGAGTAATGTGTAGCTAGCACTCAACATAGAAATCTGGAAACTGAAAAATAATTAAGAAACTGTCTGAATCGCGTCGATGATAGTCGACGCTATTCAAAACAGAACTTAATTCTTTCGCAGAGAACAGATGCAAACAGAAGAGAAAACCTGGAAAATAACTAAAAACTGTATGAATAGCGTCGATTATGGTCGACGCTATTCAACACAAAGCTTAATTATTTCACAGAAACAGATGTAAACGACAGAGATAATCTGGAGGCTAAAAGGCGTCCAGGTGTCCTGACGCGGTTTTGAAACGCGTCGCTGTTCCTGTACGCTTTTTAGTTCGCAGAAACAGATTTCCAGAAGGATTTTCTGGGTCGAATCCTCCTTAAACAGGGAAAAATGCAGTAAACAATCGACTCATGCAAAGATTTTTAGTTTCAGATTTTAAACAGGATGGTTTACTATCTAAACAACTAAGAAATCACGCAATCACATAGCATTTTATCACCAAAAACAACCTTTTTAAACTAATCAAAGGGGAGGCAAGATCTTGCCACTGGGGTGTGCACGTGGTGCACGAGGGAAATTAAACAAACTAAACACTCACCAATTGGTGAGGACGTGTCGAAAGACACAAGTGGTGCACCGTGGGTGCCCGGTATGATAATAGCAAGAACAAAAGAAATTAAAAGACGGCGAGACCAAGTCCCACCGTGATCGCCAAAAGAGCTGTAGGTGCTGAAAAATTGCTCGTGTGATTTATGTGAGAAACTATGTTGTTTAGAGTAAATTAACCTATTAAAAAAAATGCAACTAAGGTGCTGTGATCGCCAGAAACTTTTAACTAAAAAGCTTCAAAAGAGTTTGATCGCCTACCTGTTTAAACGCGGAAGAATGAATCCTTGGTTCCCCTCCTTCAGCCGGCTGAAGAAAGAGAGCCTCTTTGTTCTTTCGTTCTTGCTGTTGAATGTTGAGGATCGTCCAGATGTTCTCCTGGCTTCGTACTTGATTTCCCTCTTTTTGAACTCTTGTTGTTGTTGTTGGATGCAGCAGAGACAGAGAGACAGAAAAATAAAGGAGAAACAATGATGAGAATCTAAGTAGAAATAATATCAAAATTAACTATGGTTATGAACATGTTTAAACAGCAACTCACTTGTTTTAAATGGCTTTGAAACCCCTTTAGAACAGATGGGTTTTGGAAAATTGATGGTGTGGTGTATGTGGCATGCAGTGAGTATGAGAGAATGAAACTAATGAATGAAAATGAAATTCAGATATGAAAAACTTATGCCCAGTCCAGTTGGTTGAAGTTTTGAAAAGATGAAGATCTTGAAGAAGGATGCCGACTTCTGGAAATGGCAGCGCTCCGGCGTTCCGACGTGGTTGCTCCGATCTTCAAATCGCTATAACGCTGTGGCTCAATAATTCTCTCTCTTCTTTTTTTTTTTAACTCCTTGAGATGCAAGGTATTTATAGGCATTTTTCTGCGTTCGCGATTAACATAGAAAAATCTCGGATTTATCTACTTTAATCGACAGATAAATACTGATTAATTCATCTTTATCTGTAATTATATAAAACGCGTCCACCTTGGATGACGCCTTTCAGATTAAATTAAGATAAGGATAAATATCCGGGAAAACTTATCTTTATCTTTATTAGCTAAAACGCGTCCACCTTGGTAGACGTCTTTTACCCTAATTAAGATAAAGATAAACATCCGGAAGAGAAGTTAAAATAGCTTAGGAAACCTAAAACGCGTCGACCTTCACAGACGCCTTTCAGTTAATAAATCAATTAATTAAAATTCAAATTTAAACGTTAAAATAGGAATAAACTCTAAATCGCGTCCACATGGATCGACGCCTTTTAGGATTCTTCATATTTTAACTGAAATTTGAGTTAAAATCAATTCGATTGATTAACTTAAACATGTCTGTTCGACCCGACACTCAAAAAAATCAATAAAAATTAATCAATGGTTAAACATCAGACCATTATGAGGCATTATTATATGATATGAAATTTACTCAAAATGACGTCAAAATTAGCGTGTCTAGAAGGACGACCACGGCGGTACCGGCGGCGGCGTGGGGCGAGTCGGGTGGACGGCTTGAAGCTCGGAGGCGTTCAAGTATCCGGTAGGGTGACGGTTCCCTTAGTATTGTGTTCAAACTATGTTTTCTCCGTTTGATCTTGCTATGGATCTTTGGTTTGGGTGGGTAGAACAAGCATGTTTAGGGATTCTTCTTGATGTTATGGGGGATTTCTATGAATGTGATTTCCTGTGAATTGAATTGCCCCTCTTTCTCCTGCGTTTTTGGGTGATTTTGGGGTTGTTTGGGTTGAAAAGGGAGCCCTCGGGCTCATACAGACTCTGGTTCCTGGGGTTAAAAGATGTCGTGCATGGGCGACGCCTTTTTGAAGGGCGTCGGACCATCACGACGCCTTTTAGGCAGGAATCGCCTTGCTGAGAGTCTGCCAGTTTGGGGATTCTGGGACTAAAAGACGTCATGGGTGGGCGATGCGATTTGAATGGCGTCGGGTAGCCATGACGCCTTTTAAGGCAGAAATCCCCTGGGTAATATTTTCTGGAAATTCCTGGATTTCTGTGGTAAATGGCGTCTGAGGATGTCGACGCCTTTCAAAAGGCGACCACTGGTGTCGACGCCTTTTAGGGCCTGATTCTGAAGACAGTAGTTTTACGTAAACCAGTACATGGAGCTTGAATGGCGTCGGCCTTGGGCGACGCGATTCAAGACAGAACAACACTAAATCATGACAGTAAAACGTGTTCATACTGCTAGATAGTGGGTTAATGCATGCTTTAGTGCGCTTGTTAATGCTGGATTCTTCTTGACCGGATGGCACTGCGTGGGTGTCGTGCGATCGCGGGCTTTTCACGAGACCGGATCGTACTGTGCCGGGTTATGGTGTTTTGTGTTACTGTGGACCTGGAGTGACATTGTAGCGCTTTATCACCCTGTGCTGGTGGTGGCGTGAGCACAGCGCCGGTGGGGGCGTGGGCGGGATGACGCCTAGTGAAAAGGGAGCCCTCGGGCTCATACAGACTCTGGTTCCTGGGGTTAAAAGACGTCGTGCATGGGCGACGCCTTTTTGAAGGGCGTCGGACCATCACGACGCCTTTTAGGCAGGAATCGCCTTGCTGAGAGTCTGCCAGTTTGGGGATTCTGGGACTAAAAGATGTCATGGGTGGGCGATGCGATTTGAATGGCGTCGGGTAGCCATGACGCCTTTTAAGGCAGAAATCCCCTGGGTAATATTTTCTGGAAATTCCTGGATTTCTGTGGTAAATGGCGTCTGAGGATGTCGACGCCTTTCAAAAGGCGACCACTGGTGTCGACGCCTTTTAGGGCCTGATTCTGCAGACAGTAGTTTTACGTAAACCAGTACATGGAGCTTGAATGGCGTCGGCCTTGGGCGACGCGATTCAAGACAGAACAACACTAAATCATGACAGTAAAACGTGTTCATACTGCTAGATAGTGGGTTAATGCATGCTTTAGTGCGCTTGTTAATGCTGGATTCTTCTTGACCGGATGGCACTGCGTGGGTGTCGTGCGATCGCGGGCTTTTCACGTGACCGGATCGTACTGTGCCGGGTTATGGTGTTTTGTGTTACTGTGGACCTGGAGTGATATTGTAGCGCTTTATCACCCTGTGCTGGTGGGGGCGTGAGCACAGCGCCGGTGGGGGCGTGGGCGGGGTGATGCCTAGTGAGAGAGGGTCACCTGGTGAACCCCGGGGTCAGCTAGTACCGGTGTCGGAGTGGTACATTCGGAGAGTCACTCATGCTGAGGGAAGGAGTAACCACCTGAGCCGGTTGGGCCGGAGTAGCTAGTGTGCTATCCGAGGGGTTACTGCTTGGTCTCAGTGGGTCGAGGTTTTCCCATCGTTGTTGTGTGGTTAGCGAGTTCTATCAAGACGACAGTTGTGGGTTCCCTAGTCGGCTGATTTAAAATATGCATGTTTATTATATTTCGACTGCATGTGATTTCACGTTAAGAATTAGGAATTGTACCTCCTGTGCTTATCAGTTTACCGTTAGCTGTACCTTGCACTTGTGGGTGTGTGCGTGGGCAGTGGGGATCGAAGGATCCCTACTGAGTCTTGTCTTTGAGACTCACCCCCTACGGTTTTCAGGTGAGGACTCTCAGCAGACCTAGCGAGGAGAGTGCGGCCGTGTGTTGAGCACCGTCAGCAGTTATTCCGGGGTATGCCCCGACGTAGTTGTTATTTTATTTCTGGCCTGTACGTTTAATTATTTCCTTTTTGTTGGAGTATGTAATTATTTGCTGTATCGAGTCGCATTGTAATAATTTTTAATTCCTGCACTTCTATTTCAGTTCAATGCGATGTGAATGTTTAGCTTAGTTTATTATTTATCTCCCAGACTTGATTAGATCCTGGTTTGGTTCCAAATTAATGATTCGGTACCCATTTAGTAATCGGATCCCCGATTATAGGGTGGCGGGTCGTTACATCCTGGGCATGGATTGGTTGGAAGCTTTTTATGCCGAGGTGGACTACCACAGGAAGAGGGTGCGTTTCTCTATTCCGGACATCCTGACCTTCTATTTCCAAGGTATTAGGCTCTCTTCTCGAGGTATTCTCATTTCTGCCTTTAAGGCTCGGAGGTTGCTTGCTGGTGGTTGTGAGGCCTTCCTTGCCTCTGTTGTTGTTTCTGATGTCCGTGATTGTCCCAGTCCTTGGGAGGTGCCAGTAGTGTGTGACTTCGTAGATATGTTTCCTGAGGAGCTGCCTGGCCTTCCTCCTCAGTGAGAGGTCGAGTTTACCATGGAGCTTGCACCGGGTACGGCGCCCTTGTCTAAGGCCCCGTAGCGGATGGCGCCAGCCGAACTAGCTGAGTTGAAGGCGCAGTTGCAGGAGTTGCTGGATAAGGGTTTCATCCGTCCCAGTACTTCTCCGTGGGGTGCTCCAGTTCTTTTTGTGAGGAAGAAGGATGGTTCTCTGAGATTGTGCATTGATTATAGACAGCTGAACCAGGTGATGAAAAAGAATAAGTACCCACTTCCAAGGATCGATGATCTGATGGATCAGCTGCAGTCTGCGAAGGTATTTTCCAAGATTGACCTGAGATCTAGATATTATCAGATGAGGATTCGAGATGTTGATGTCAGTAAGACGACTTTTAGGACTCGGTATGGACATTATGAGTTTTTGGTTATGCCTTTCGGCTTGACCAATGCTTCGGCGGCCTTTATGGATCTTATGAACAGAGTCTTCAGGACCTACTTGGACCAGTTTGTGGTGGTATTTGTTGATGATATTTTAATATATTCTTCTTCTGAGGAAGAGCACGCCACTCATCTTCGGGTGGTGTTGCAGGTCCTGAGAACGCACCAACTCTACGCCAAGTTTAGCAAGTGTGAATTCTGGCTAGACAAGGTACACTTCCTTGGGCATGTCATTTCTGGTGAGGGCATTGCAGTGGATCCAGCCAAGATCGAGGCAGTGATGGATTGGAGCAGGCCAACTTCAGTGACTGATATCAGAAGCTTTTTGGGGCTAGCAGGTTATTACAGGCGGTTTGTTCAGGGGTTTTCTTCGATAGCGGCCCCCTTGTCGAGGTTGACTCGAAAGGGAGTTCGTTTTGTATGGACCGAAGAGTGTGAGCGGAGTTTCATTGAGTTAAAAACTCGCCTCACGTCAGCCCCAGTGTTGGTGCTTCCATCTGGGTCAGGTGGGTTTGTGGTTCACTCAGACGCGTCCCGTCGAGGTTTGGGCGCTGTTCTAATGCAGCATGGCAGGGTAGTGGCTTATGCTTCTCGACAGCTGAAGAACTATGAAGAGAACTATCCTACCCATGATTTGGAACTGGCAGCTGTAGTATTTGCACTTAAGATTTGGAGACATTACTTGTATGGTGAGAAATTTCAGGTTTTTACTGATCACAAGAGCATGAAGTATGTGTTCACTCAGAGAGACCTGAATTTGAGATAGCGAAGGTGGATGGAGTTCATTAAGGATTATGACTTTGACCTTTCTTATCATCCGGGCAAGGCGAATGTAGTGGCAGACGCCTTGAGTCGGAAGACGGTCATGTCATACCTTATGATTCAAGAATGGAAATTGTTCGAGCAGGTTGTGGAATCTTCCTTTAGGGTTCCACGTGAAGATGATAGAGCCGTGTTGGTCAGCTTGACTGTGAGACCAGCAGTGTATCATGCTGTGATTGAGGCTCAGAGGACAGATGTTGAGTTACCACAGATTCTTCAGAGGTCGGAGGTGGAGCTGTGGGATGACGGTACTGTCAGGTTCAGAGGTAGACTTTATGTTCCGACCGAGGAGGACGTGCGCCGGTGCGTACTTGATGAGGCGCACCGTTCTAGATATGCAGTGCATCCCGGGACAACCAAGATGTATTATTGTTTGAGGAGGCACTTCTGGTGGCCTGGTATGAAGAAAGATATGGCTGAGTATGTGGCGAGATGCATGACTTGTCAGCAGGTTAAAGCCGAGCATCAGAGACCTGGAGGGTTGTTGCAGCCCTTGCCGATTCCAGAATGGAAATGGGAGCACGTGACTATAGACTTTGTGATGGGATTACATGCATCCCCTGGCAGGAAAGACGCTATCTGGGTTATTGTTGATCGGCTGACCAAGTCAGCACACTTCTTGGCTATTAGGAAGGACTGGTCAGTCGGTAAGCTGGCTAAGTTGTTTGTAGACCGGATCATCTCTCTGCATGGGGTACCTTTGTCCATCGTATCAGACCGAGATCCGAGGTTTACTTCCAGGTTCTGGAAGAGTTTTAAGAAGGCCTTGGGCACTCAGTTGGCTTTCAGTTCGGCTTACCATCCCGAGACTGATGGGCAGTCGGAGAGGACCATTCAGACTCTGGAGGATATGCTCAGGGCATGTTGCTTAGACTGGGGAGGTTCTTGGGAGAAACATTTGTCTACAGTGGAGTTTGCCTACAACAACAGTTACCATTCCAGTATCGGCATGGCGCCTTACGAGGCTTTGTATGGGCGACCGTGTCGATCTCCGGTGTGTTGGTCCGAGATTGGTGAAAGACAGATAGCGGGACCAGAGTTAGTACAGCAGTGTGCTGAGATTGCCAGGATAGTTCGGCAGAGGTTGACCGCAGCTCAGAGTAGGCAGAAGAGTTATGCTGACGTCCGACGGAGACCGCTTGAGTTTGTGGTTGGGGACCACGTGTTTCTCCGAGTCTCACCCTCCAGGGGTGTGATGAGATTCGGAAAGCGAGGCAAGCTGAGTCCGCGATATATTGGACCTTTTCCCATTCTTGCTCGAATTGGGGAAACCGCGTATCAGCTGGCCTTGCCGCCCAGTCTTCCAGGGGTGCACGATGTGTTCCATGTTTCCTTGCTGAGAAAGTATGTGCAAGATCCGTCCCACGTTTTAGATTTTTCAGAGTTGGAGGTCGCTGAGGACCTGTCCTTTCCAAAGTTTCAGTTCGTATTGAGGATCACAGAGAACAGGTCCTGCGGAACAAGGTTGTGCCTTTGGTTAAGGTAATTTGGCAGTACCGCTCCGGGGGCGAGGCAACTTGGGAGCGTGAGGACGGGATGCGGGAGTAGTTTCCTTACCTTTTCTCGTAAGTTATCTTGTGAGCTTGTATCTCTATGTTTTGACCTGATAATTCTAGCAGGCAATTTCGGGGGCGAAATTCTTTTAAGGGGGGGAGAATGTAAGGACTGAGGCTTTCGGATCCGGTTTTCGGGGTCGGACCCTGTAGTTCAGGCTCCAGTGGGGTAGAGACTCTGTGAGGTTTCGCGTCTCGCGGGCTCGACGCGGTTTAAACGGCGTCCACCGTTGCAGACGCGTTTTAGGTTCTGCCACGTGGCTGCCACGTGGGCTGGCTTTGGGCCGCGAGAGTACGGCCCTGTCGTGTCGTCTGAACGGCGTCCGCATGGGACGACACCTTTCAGACTGCGACTCTGGAATTGTCAGAGTACGGCCCTGACATGTCCCCTGAACGCGTCTGTGTAGAACGACGCATTTCAGAGTCCTGTTAGAGCGGCCGTCACGTCACCTGATAGGCGTCTGTCCATGTCGACGCGTTTTAGCCAGTCTCTGGTTAACCCCGCGAGCCCTCCTTCTTTTCCTCATTTTCTTCCTCCTCTCTTTCTCTCCTCCCTTCCGGCGATCCCGACGGCAACCCCTTCTCCTCCCTCTTTTCCTCCCACCACTTCATCCTTTCCTCCCCTCCATCACCCACCTAGCTCCCACCACTACCACCTCCACTTCCACTGCGGCGTTTTACTCTCCGGACGGCGGCCGACGTCACGGTGGAGTAAGGACAACCACGGCGGTACCGGCGGCGGCGTGGGACGAGTCGGGTGGACGGCTTGAATCTTGGAGGAGTTCAAGTAACCGGTAGGGTGACGATTCCCATAGTGTTCTATGTTCAAACCATGATTCTCCCTCTCGAAGCATGTTTTAGATCTATGGTTTTGGGGGTAGAACAAGCATATTTAGGAGCTCCTCTTGTTGAAATGGGGGATTTCTATGATTATGGATTCGTGATGTTTGGGTTTGCCTCTCTTTTTCCTCCGTTTCGGGTGATTTTGGGGTTTTTGGGGATGAAAAGGGGAGCCCTCGGGCTCATGACAGATCTGGTTCCTGGGGTTGAAAGACGTCGTGCATGGACGACGCCTTTTTGAAGGGCGTCGGGCCGTCATGACGCCTTTTAGACAGGAACTGCTTTACTGAGGTTCTGTCGGTTCAGGGATTCTGGGACTAAAAGACGTCAAGGGTGGGCGACGCGATTCGTAAAAGTGTCGGGTAACCATGACGCCTTTTTAGGCAGAAATCCCCTGATTAATGTTTTATGCAAATCCTGAATTTATGTGCTAAATGGTGTCTGAGGATGTTGACACCTTTCAAAAGGCGACCGCTGGTGTCGACGCCTTTTAGGCTAGATTATGAGGACGATGTTTTATGAACCAGTACAGGGAGCTTGAATGGCGTCGGCCTTGGGCGACGCGATTCAAGACAGAACTACACAAATTCATGCCAGTAAAATGTGTTCATACTGTTAGATAGTTGGTTAATACATGCTTTAGTGCACTCGATAATGATGGATTCTTCATGATCGGATGGCATTGCGTTGTGTGTCGTGCGATCGCGGGCTTTTCACGTGACCGGATCGTACTGTACCGGGTTTTGTGTTACTGTGGACCTGGAGTGATAGTTGTAGCGTTTTATCACCCTGTGCTGGTGTGGGTGGAGCACAGCGCCGGTGGGGGCATGGGCGGGGTGACGCCTAGTGAGAGAGGGTCACCTGGTGAACCCCGGGGTCAGCTAGTACCGGTGTGGGAGTGGTACCTTCGGAGTATCACTCATGCTGAGGGAAGGAGTAGCCACCTGAGCCAGTTGGGCCGGAGTAGCGAGAGTGCTATCCGAGGGGTTACTGCTTGATCTCAGCGGGTCGATGTTTTCCCCACTGTTGTTTGTGTGGTTGGCGTGTTCTATCGAGACGGCGGTTGTGGGTTCCCTAGTCGTCTGGTTTAGAATTATGCATGTTTAATACATTTCGATTGCATGTGATTCGCATTGAGATCTAGGAATAGTAATTACCACTATGCTTGTTACTTTACCATCAGCTGTATTCTTCACTTGTGGGTGTGTGCGTGGGCAGTGGGGATCGAAGGATCCCTACTGAGTCTTGTCTTTGAGACTCATCCCTGCGGTTTTCAGGTGAGGACTCCCGGCAGACCTAGCGAGGAGTGTGCGGTTGTGTGTTGAGCGCCGACGGCTGTTGTACCGGGGTATGCCCCGATGTTGTTGTTATTTTATTTCTGGCTTGTATGTTTAATTAATTCTCTTCTGTTGGAGTATGTAATTATTTGCTGTATCGAGTCGCATTGTAATAACTTTTAATTTCTGCATTTTCCTTTCAATTCAATACGATGTGAATGTTTAGCTTAGTTTATCATTTATTTTCCAGACTTACTTAGATCCTGGTTTGGTTCCAAATTAATGATTCGGTACCCATTTAGTAATCGGATCCCCGATTATAGGGTGGCGGGTCGTTACACTCTATATGATCTGTTGAAGCACCTAGACAGAACACCAGCATGCATCTCAGTGCTCGAATTGCTTAAGAGATCCAAAACCCACCAAGAAGCTTTAATGGAGTATCTTAAAAGAGTAATGGTTAATGAGGACGTGTCGGTGGAAAAGATAACTGCACTGCTAATTCCACAAAGGGATTAGCCCTCCATTTCATTCCAAACATCTAAGCTAGCACCACCAGCAACCAGGAGCATGGCACTAAGCATTACAGTCAACATCTGCAAGAAGACTGTGGATGCATGTTTGGTTGATACAGGGGCTTCCATCAATGTGTTATCACCAAAGACTTTAGAATTCTGCAGTGTACCAAGAGAGAAGTGGCTGCCTTCTCCTATATATGTTACTGTTTACGGCAACTCTACCCATTCCCCTCTGGGAATGGTTTACTTGAAGGTAGAGTTAGGTCCCACTTGTCATGTTTCTCAGATCCTCGTTGAGGAAACTTCCTGCTTGTTCGATTGTACCCCATCGCGCGGGTCATTTGGGCAAGATTCTCTTCTAGATCTGTTCTGCCCGTCCCCTCTGGAGGATTCTCCTGTATTTCCTCATGTATCCTATAATTTTTATCCTTCTTCGTCCTCATTAGGTCAGGATAGGGAGTCTAGTGATGTTAGGAAGTCTAGTGAAGATAAGGAGTCTAGTGAAGTTAGGGAGTCTAGTTCTATGCAGGTTAATCATGTTAGGAAGTCTAGAAAATCTAAGGGTAAACAAATTCCAGATAGATACCTCTAGGATTTTGCATTTAAATGCATTTCTTGCTCTATGATCCCTCAGCTATTAGAAAATCTTATTCAGATACCAGAAGATTGTGTAGATGATGAGTCAGTCAATGATGGATATGGGGTGTATGAATTGATATACGAAAAAGGCCCCATTATTGAAGATGAGGAAGATGACGAGGACGCAGCTGAGGCATATGCCAGTGGAGTAAAAAAGATTTGATGAACCCTTAGCTACCGTAGAAGAGCCCATCAAAGAGATCAATCTAGGGACTGAAGACGAACCTAAGGTTGTCCTCGTTAGCAAAAATCTTTCTGAAATGGATGAGAAGACAGTGGTCCAAGTTCTTAAGGATTATAAGGACACTTTTGCCTGAAATTATGAGGATATGCCGGGGTTAGACACAGATTGGCATTAGGCAATTCCATCTACAAATCATCAATGTCTCAAGTTCCCACACAAAGGACAAATCATTAAGGTGACAAGCATGCCGATCCTTGTTGTTGCTCATTCTTTGAACATCAAGCTGACTCCTTTACCTGGCCGACAACCCATTCTGTCGGTATTACAGGTTTGTTCTCCCTCAGCTAATCCTTTGAAAGCCACTATACTTGTTCCTTGTCCAGTTGATGCTGTGAAAAGGGGGAAGTGCGTGAGTACACCAGGCTGGGATATCATGATGAAGGGTGGTTATCAACCTGGAAAAGGCTTGGACACACAACTGCAGGGCAGAACCAAGCCTATCAAAGACTGCAAGAGAGCACCCGATAATGGTCTGGGCTATAGGCCAGTGAAGGTGAAACGGTAGATTGTTCAGCAGTAGGAAGATGAAGACGGTCAGAAAATCCGGAAGACAATGACCACCCCGTACAAGGAAAATCGGGATCCCTTGACTTGGACCTTATAGACACACTTCATTAAGGGACCCATGATTAATCATGACAATGATAACATGGTGGTAATCACTTCTCACTTTGACCTGCATGACATTTATGATAGGGATCTAGCTAGACAATGTTCTGAGTTGCTGACATATCAATCCTTGGAGGCTCTGCGGCCGATGAAGAGGAGGAAGATCCAAGACCTAGAGTACGAGTGGTACTATTGGTTCGACATCTGGGACATGTACATTACACTGAACAGGCTATTCCTCGATCCCTTAGAACCAAAGTGGCCCTCATTGATTGATGAGTTGTTTGAAGGGCCTGAGGCTATTTTTGACAAGAGAATCCTACTGAGTGAAGAGATAGACGAAGGATAACTAGATGATCCTTATCAGCCTGGATTCACCACTGATCTTCTCTGTAGGGGAACTTATCCCCGTCATGTTTTTAACCTCCATACACTGTTCCGCACTCTACTCTTGACCCCGACTTGGTCGAGGGTCATCACTGAAGACATTCCCAGGGCCTTTCCCATCATGGTTACTTTGTCCCCCAGGACCCAATTCCTCATATTCCTCTCGACCTTGAGAAGATCAATGATCTGATCTGGGACATCCTATTGTATGATCCCCCTAATCCTTTGGCCTTGGTACCATTACCTTTGTATCCTCTCCCTCTTCCTATTCATTCATATTTCATGATTAACACTCAAAATCATAAAAAAAAAATACCAATTTGGCAACCTCTTCCTCATACATTCTCGTGGAGGAAACTTCATGCTACTTGTCCGATTATACCCCATCACGCGGGCCACTCAGACAAGATTCCCTTCTAGATCTACTCTGCCCTCCCCTCGGGAGGATTCACCTGTATTCTCTCATGTACCCCTCGATTTTTATCCTTATTCGTCCTCCCTAGGTCAAGATAGTGAGTCTAGTGGTAGACAGTTTGATGAAGTTAGGGACTCTAGTTTTAGGCAGGTCAGTCAGGTTAGGAAGTCTAGAAAGTCTAAGGGTAGACGAATTCCGAATAGATACCTTCAGGATCTAGCTTTAAGATTCCTTTCTTGCTCTCGGATCCCTCAGCTTTTAGAGAATCCCATTCAGATGCCAGAAGAATGTGAAATAAATGAGTTAGTCGATGATAGATATGGAGTGTATGAATTGCTACACGAGAAAGACCCTATTACTGAAGATGAGGAAGAAGACGAGGACGCAACGAAGGCGTATGCCAGTGGAGAAAAGAGAATTGATGAACCCTCAGCTACTGTAGAAGAGCCTATCAAAGATATTAATCTAAGAACTGAAGATGAACCTAAAGTTATCCTCGTCAGTAAAATTTTTTCTGAATCAGATGAGGAGGCAGTAGTCAGAGTTCTCAGAGACTATAAGGACACTTTCGCCTGAACCTATGAAGATATATCGGGATTAGATTCTTCTTTAGTGGAGCACCGATTAACATTAAAGGATGGAGCTAGCCCGGTTAAATAGAAATTGAGGCGATTCCATCCTCAAATGGCTTTCAAGATGAAAGAAGAGGTCGATAAATTGCATAAAGCCAAATTTATTAGAGTTGTCCTATATTCGCAATGGATGGCAAATATAGTCCCGGTCATGAAAAAGGATGGGAAGGTCAAGATCTGTATTGACTTTCGAGATTTGAACCGGGCATGTCCTAAAGACGATTTTTCACTTCCTTATATTGATGTACTCATTGACAACATAGCTGGTTATAAAACATTGTCATTCATGGACGGGTTCTCAGGGTATAATCAGATTTGCTTGGCAGAATAGGACCAGGAGAAGACGTAGTTCACTACACCTTGGGGCACTTATTGTTATGTTGTCATGCCATTCGGACTGAAGAATGCTGGAGCCACCTACCAAAGGGCTATGATGGCCATATTTCATAACATGATGCATATTGATTTAGAAGTGTATGTGGATAATTTGTTAGTGAAATCTAAGACTAAGGCTGAACATGCAGGAGTTTTGGCGAGAGTTTTAGAAAGATCAAGGGAGTATCAATGAAGATGAATCCCAAAAAGTGCGTCTTTGGCATATCATCGGGGAAGTTGTTAGGATTCATCATGAGCAAACGAGGCATTGAGATCGATCCCAACAAGGCCAACACTATTAGAGAGATGCCACCTCTCCGAAATTTGAAAGAATTAAGAGGATTGTCACGAGGTTGCAATTTATTCGTCGCTTTGTCTCCCAGCACTCACAAAGGTGTAAGCCGTTTTATGAGCTTACTAAGACGGGAGTCAAGTTCGATTGGGATGATAAGTGTTAGGAGGCGTTCGATGGATTGAAGACATATCTAGCAAGTCCTCCTGTTTTTAGACCACCATCTCCGGACAAACCTTTAGTTCTTTATATTTATGTCCTGGAAGACGCGGTGGGGGTTGTCTTAGCACAAGAAGATGAAGAAGGGAAAGAGAGGGCAGCCTACTATCTCTCTAAACTTCTCAGCCCCGCAGAGCAGAGATATGCAGCGATGGAGAAGACATGTGCTGCATTAGTATGGGTAGTTCAGAAGTTGAAACACTATTTTTTGGCCCATAAAGTCCATCTCATCGCTAGGATTAATCCTATTAAGTTTCTTCTTGAGAAATATATCATCACTGATAGGTTAGCATGTTGGTAGAGCTTTCTATCTCAATTTGATATTATCTACATTCAACAGAAAGCGATCAAAGGCTATGCCATCGTAGAACATCTTGCTCACCACCCTCTTCCTCGTTTTAATCCAGTTCGATCGGAGTTTCCAGATGAGGAACTGATGTCCATAGACAGAATCAAAGATGATATGTGGACTCTGCATTTTGACAGAGCTCTGAACTCTCATAGTAAAGGTATCAGCATTGTTCTTCTATCACCTAAAGGTGTCACCATTTCACAAGCCTTTCAGCTTGACTTTCTTGTCACCAACAACATTGCTGAATATGAGGCTCTTCTAGCTGGTCTCAAGGCTACTCATCTCCATGGTGCCACCAAGATCATAATTGTGGGTGATAGTCAGCTAATCTTTCGCCAAGTACTCACCAAGTATCAAACTCTTGATCCTAAACTCAAGCTTTATTAAGAACTCACTTCTGCTTATGCCAAGCTTTTCACTAGATTAATCTTTGTCCATATTCCTCGAAATCAGAACATCTTAGCCGACGCTCTAGCTTCTCTCGCATCATCCCTGAATTTTCCGATTAGCAAGCAATATGAATCTATCATCATCCGTAGGCGTCTTTCACCTACCGTGAAAGACCCTTCATTCCTTAGGACTAAAGAGAAGTTGTTGAAGAACATTAGAGATTGAGATATTGTGGAGAAGCGAGAAATCATGCTATTGGAATGGCAAGAAGAGATGGAAGATGAGGAGGAACTATGGTATTTTGAGATTGCTAAATACTGTGAAGATCAATCTTACCCTGAAGAAGCCACAGTAGAGGAGAAAAGGGCTACTAGGAGAGTTGCTCAGAGATACACCATAGTTGGAGGAACACTTTATAAACGAGGTTTTGACGGTGTTCTTCTGAGATGCTAGGACAAAGATAAGCTTTGGAAGGTTATGGAAGGAGCTCATACTAGAGTATGTGGTGGCTACGTTAATGAACAGATGTTATCAAAGAAGATTCTTAGACAAGGATTCTATTGGCCAACCATGGAAGAAGACTGTATAGGGTATGTCCATAGGTGTACTAAGTGTCAACTTCATGCCGACAAGATCCATTTTCCTACATCTTCACTCCATCCTATTTCCACCCTATGGCCTTTCTCCATGTGGGCTTTCGTCATCATTTGACCTCTCGGTGATCCCAATTCCGACATTAAGCGGAAATCCTTCATTCTCACGACAACGGAATATTTCACCAAGTGGGCAGAAGCTGAAGCTTACATAGAAGTCAAAGCATCTACTGTCTACAAATTCATCATGAAGAACATCATCACAAGATTCGAAATTCCAAGCACCATCGTCACTGACAATGGACCGCAGTTCATATCACAAGAGCTGAAGGACCTTTGCAACAGGTATAAAATTGCATTGCATTATTCGTCTCCATATTATCCGTAAGGCAATGGCCAAGCAGAGGCAACTAATAAGACTTTGATAAAAATCATCAAGAAGACGTGCAAATCTAATAAGTTCTCTGACTGGCCAAAGAAATTAATGGAGGCTTTATGGGCATACCGAACGTCAATCCGCACGCCCATTGGGCAGACTCCTTATTCCTTAGCATTCGGAATTGAGGCGGTAGTTCCATTGAAGTCCTCATCCCGTCCTTAAGAGTACAATTGAATAAGGAGTTTTCCATTGATGAGCACCGCTCAGCACTCTTAGCTCAATTGAAACTTTTAGACGAGAAAAGATGGTCCGCCGCTAATCATGCACAAGTATATCAGAACAGATTAGCACGTTTTTATCAAAAGAAAGTCATTGAACGAAAATTCAAAGTTGGTGAAATAGTTGTCAAAAGAATCTTTATAAAATCGGACGGTCCGCGCTCTAAGCTCCAACCCAACTGGGAGGGACCTTATGTTATCTCGCATGCTTTTCCTAGTAATGCCTATCGCTTAGTTAATGTAGAAGGGCAAGAACTAACTCATCCCTGGAATGGTCTCTATCTTAAGAAATACTACCCTTAGTTTAATGAGTCGATCAGCATGGTGCAAGGTCTAAAATTTGAAAATTCAAATTCCCTTATTAATCTTTGATAATCTAATTTAAACGCATTATTGCACGCAAACATGTTTGGTTCGTGAGTAATAAGAGATCTGAAGCCCGAGGAATACCGAAAGCTTGACTAAAAGTGGAAAAGTACAACTCATTCTTTTCAAAAGAAAACTTCTGTTTTTTACTCTCGACCCACGATGTCGGAACGAGGCTTATAATAGACTACTAAAAATACCCGCCATCTTAGTAGGATGCCATCATAAAAAAAAGAGAGGGAGATACGCCCCACAAAAGCAAAAAAAAAGCAAAGGCAAAAAGCCAACATAATCAAAAGCCCGCTCAATATTACAAACGTTACCTCAAAAGGCCACAAAACAAAATGAAAAGGGAGCGCAGGGTCGATAAATACCCCGTAAAAGTGAAAATGACTGTACCCCAACGGATAATAGGGTAAAGGAGGGACGTCTTTCTGAGTTTCCAGCACCTTCTCGCGGGCTTTCTAAATCAATTCTTTCCTTCATTCTAAAGAGGTGTACTCCAAATATGAGGAATGACCGAGGTTGACTAAGGGTCGGACCATCAAATGGGATCACGATTACGAACATATCTCAAGCACAATGAATCTGGATTAGGCTATTAAAGAATGATTTGGGAATTAAGTTAATAAATGAATATGGTCTTTTGATCCAAGTTCCATGCTGGTCCTTAGTTTATTCAGTATTTTAGAAATAAATAAAAAAATGAATATTGCAAAACTACAAAAAAATTGAATACTTCAAAACCACAAAAAATTTCGAATATTGCAAAACCACAAAAAAAAAATTGAATATTGAAAAACCACAAAAAAATGAATATTGCAAAATAACAAAAAAAGTTGGATATTTCTAAACTTGCAATTGCAAAACAAAAAAATTTCTATTAGCATTTGTTTGTCACATCACGTGCATTGCATCCTTTTATTTTCAGTGAGCATTTGTATGCTTGCATGTTGCATTTTACTATTTATTTCCTTTTAATTATCTTTATTCGCCTTCATTAAATAAAGGCTTCGCCGCTCGACCCTTCTGCCAAGGATAGAATCAAGTAGCCGGTTACTTAACTGGGCAAGGGGCTAAGCCTGAACAGATATTTAATTTGTTTGTTCAAGCCATGCACAGGTATGAAAGGAAAGTCAATAAGAGAAAAGTAACAAGACAATTCAAGTGTGAAGAAACTACTTTCATACATATTAAAAGTGTTCACATACAGATATCTGAGTCCATCAACAACAGGACTCTCAAAAGAAGAAAGTACATGATGGCAGCCATCAAGGCTGGCTCTCCCCTGCGCCCTCGTCCAATTGGCTCTACGCCTCGTCCTGAACGTCTGGCCCTCATGCTGGTGGCGGCGGCAGTCCTATGATGCTCGACCCTGCCTGGCCGAAAGATACTGCAATACTCGCCGTGAAAGCACTCACCTGTCCTCGCTCCAGTGCCCATTGCCGCGCGCGCTGGTAACGAGCCTCTATACTCTGGCGCTCGTGCTCCGCCACTGAAAACCGGCCTTGAAGGATCTCCAACCAAGAATGGTCACGATCTCTCTCCTCCGTCAAGACCTCCAGCCGGATCTGGAGTCATGCAAACTCACGGGGAATGTCGCCAGCAGAGAGCCTCGCCAACTGCTCTTCCAGCTCGGTGACATGGGAAGCCCTAGCCTGAGACTCCTCCAAGTCGGATTTCGCCTTCTTGAGGGCATGAATGAACTCTTGGACCTGCAGTAGAAGACATTGTCAGTCAACTAATCAAGCAAGCAAAAGACATCATACAAGAAACAAGTCAAAGATTTACCCAAGCAGCAGCGTCATCCTCAGCCTGAGTGGCTCAACGGATGGCAGAAGCCAGCAGACTCCGCAAGTCGGCAAGGGCCGCCTCGTGAATAGCACTAGAAGATGGACCGGCAGTGGTGGAAGATGAGGGGGTCAACGCATGAGTATAAGCGGCATGCTGTAACAAGAGGAGATCACCGTCAGTGTGCAAATGTCAAAACAGATGAATAATAAAATGAAGCATTCATAATGCATATGTCATTCATGCATGATACACTTACCAGCTCATCCAACTCTTTCTGGACTTGTTTTAACTGGGCCTCAGCATCCTGGAGGTGGCCACGGAGTGTGATTATGGTGGCATCCCGCTCATCCTGCATTTTTCATAACATATCACATTCACAAATGTAAGTAAGATAATTAATAAAATGAAAGACACATTCATAGCATGCATATCATAATACTTACATCGAGAGGGCGGAGTTGCTGGAGGTGGGCCGCGTAGAGGGCCCGGTAGTGCTGCAGGTAAGCATCGCTGCTCACCGCCTGCGACTCTACCGGGACTCCATATCGGTGCCAATCATCCGGCTGATCCGGGAATTTGGCGCTCGAGTCGATACGGGCATGCTTGCCCCGCATGGTCCTCCCGATCCCCTCCGGGATCTCCTCCTCCACCCATTCTTGATGTAGCCCCAGCGTCCGCATTACCAGCCGCAGGTGCAAGAGGGCTATCTCATTCATGCAGTGTAGCCACACCTAGCGCCCGAATCGGCCTCGCCCCTGCTCTACCCAAGGCTGTCCTACATCGTCCATACCAAGGTAAGGATGCCAAATAACCTGCATTCATATAGGTTAGTCACATTACATATCACATATCAGATAATTAATAAAATGAATAAATAAATTGTGTCATGTTCAAAGCAATAAATATTTAATAAGATGTAAATTCAAATATTAATCATTTAACATTTAACAGACATGTTAATAAAACATCTAATTAAATTAATTAAACATGCTAATAAAGTGTTTAATTAAACATTCTAATAAACCATGAAACAGTTAATAATGATAAGAAAAGAATTTTAAAACTTACCAACAACTCTGGGTAGTCCAAAAATTGACGGCGGAGGGCCATCAACTGGTGATCCTATGACGCCGTGTCTACCACCAGACGCGAACGCCAGACAAGCAGAACTGCTGCCGGTTGTGTGGATGGCCTCACTCGGTCCAGAGGAAAATAATAATAACTCCAGACCTGCATAAAAGAACATATAAGTTAGAATCATCACCCGCATTGTATTATAAGCACTTAATGAACAGAAATAATATAAATTAAGTAGCTGAAGAAACGGCGCGAAGCCGCTGATGGTGGTCTCCCGATCCGATGTGACGGCAGAGAGGTTGGTGAAGAGGTGGGCTAGAAGGGCTGCACCCCAGGCATACTCTCCTAACCTATCTAAATCTACAAGGAGACTTAGGAAGCGACAGTAGATGTAGTCGTCCTTCGTCCCAAAGAGAAGCCTACCAAAGAAAAAGACTAAGTAACTCCTAAGGTCCCTATCTACATTAACCCTATCACTAGGATCTTGACAATATACCTTACTAGCCGCCTTGGCTAGTCTCGATCTCAACTCGACACGGAACTCATCAGTCTGCTGCCTAGGATCCTCTAGTCCTAAGGATCTCTTTACCGCCATCCTGAGGAGAGTCCGAGACTCTCAACCCTCCATCCCTGTGCACTTTAAGCCCAACAACTCTTGAGCTAGTTTGTGATAATCGGGATACGTGATCCCGCTCATTGCTCAACATTCTACCCGAAGGCCGGTGATCCTGCATACGTCCTCGAGACTGGGACTATGTGTCCCAGGGCATGAGAAATGCCCTGCTCTCAGCATGCCACCTCTTCCTCAACACCTGTAGCAGTACTAAATCTACCTAGAAGGGCTCGATCTCCAAGATCTCTCGGAACCCCATCTCCACCAATTGTGCCTTCTGGAAGTCTGGGATACCCTGGTACGCCGCCACCACCAGGACCCATGATACCCTGGTCCTCATTGTCCCCTACAATTGTCAAATAACTTATTAAGGCATTATTAATCAATTTCTAAAATAATTATCTTTTTTTTTTTAATCGCGTCAGAGGTCAGGGACGTGTTTCAAAAGGCGTCCCTATCTCCAGACGCCTTTCACCACAGATTCCCATAATCTGTGGTCGGTTCCTCTTCCCCCCTAAAAATTGAAATTTTAACATAATAAGGAGTATTCTCGAGACTTACCAAGCGTGGACCAGCTTCCTCAGCCAGTGCCGTTGCTGCTTTGCCCTCTTGCGCCGCAGGAGGGACCTCTTCTGCCTCCATAAAAGCCATCGCCTCCGCGAGGGGTTGTGCTTTCGCCACCACCTCGGGGACTTCCTCCCCCATTTCTACGTCCACGGTGCGGATGGCCGTGACTCGGCGACGTTTCCCGCTGGCCCCGCTAGGTCCACCGGATTCCATGGCCCTGAAGTGTGAGATGGAGCTCAAAAGAGTGTAAGAAGAGAAGGAACTTGAGAGAGGAGCTCGTTAGCGGTGAATAAGGAGCACCGGTGATCGTCGGAGACGCCAAAGATCACCGGAGAGAGAGGAGATGGCCAGAATCGCCCACCGTCGCCGCAGAAGAAAGAAGATGAAGAGAGAGAAAGTGAGAAGGTGAATGAGGGGAGAAGAAGCTCGAGCTCGCGAGACCCTATTGGAATTTGTTAAATCGCGTTTGGGGACAACGACACAATTTAGTGGAGCATAAACTGAGGCTGTAATAGAAAATTTTTGAAATTTGTGAAACGCGTTCCTTATGGGCGACGCCTTTTCGATTTTACCGCCTCTTTTAGTCAGGTCCGTACCACGGAAATATGGAGTAATCATAGATTCACGTCTCTGAAGGAGGACGCTATTCAGTGGATTAATTATTGGAAATCTCTGGTAAATAGGAGAGAGAGAACCGAAAGGCGTCCTACTGACCGGATGCGATTTGGGGTCATTTTAAGGATAGATATTTATTTTTGGAAATTGATTATCATTGAAAAACGTCTTTCTGAGCCGACGCGATTTGAATTAACTGAATCCGAATGTTCATATTTTAAAGAAAAATCACTGTTTTACTCAAGGAAAAATTATAGAAAAATTGCAAAGCATTAAAGGATGATTTCTATTGCATTAAGGAAGGATTCTTCGTTCATTCATAAAAAAAAATAAAGTCAAAATACATCAAATTGAAAGATAAGGATGAAGAGCTTTCAAGGACGGATTTTCTTAAGCTCCTTTACATATGATTTTCATATTCTTTTTCTTCATTGGCTTCATAAGGAGTTTTTACACAGCGGGTGAAGCCGATGTTCCATAGAGTTGCAATGAGTTCTGTCGCCTCAAGTCCTCGTCAGTTCCTCATGTTCGCTTCTTGATTGGAGAAAGAGAAGAGATCTCATGAAATTCATAGCGTGGCATACCAAGTTGAGGATGACAACGATGTGGATTATAGAGAATGTGCTAGCACCACGGCGAACGCGAACCGCCTTTTCCATGAGAGCAAGTGGCGTGGATTCGAATCCAATTCTGGGCATAGTCTTGAAATAAGCGCGCCAGTCGGCCCGAGTCTTAAGGTTGGGCACCCGATTGGTCATATTGTCGTTAAACTTCACAATATTGGAGATATGGAAGATGGGACTGTGCTGATATGTCTGAGATATCCTTGAAACTTCTTCTTCATTATAGTTACATTTTAAGTGGAAGTCCACCCATAGAGCTAAGATTAGCATGCTACCATAAGGAAATTGACCTGTAGAAGTTGTAGAGAGCCCACTGTAGAGATAGGCTAGAACTGGTGTGCTGATCTGCTTTCCTTCAAAAATCCCATATTGCGCTTATCTGATCATCTTCTAGGACGTTGTCTTGGGCAGGAAATAGTACAACTCCAACTAAGCAATTAGTGAACGCCTTCATCACGTTCTCTGTTTCTTCATCCTTGAAGTCTTATATCTTCTTCAAAGTCCATTCAGCTAGTTTTACAAGATTGATTCCCTTCTTAGTAAAACAGCCTTGAATTTCCTTTGGATTCTTCGTAATCTTTTCTAGCATTTGTTGACCCGTGATTCTTTCCCTCATCAACATCATCTTACTCAAATCAGGTTCATCATTGTTGACCTTAAGCTTAGGAAGACCCAATAAGAGTTCGGCTTCTTCTAAGAGGATAGTGGCTTCGAACATGGCAAAGAGAAAAGTATGAGTTTGAGGATGCCACAGTTCGATCAAAGTGCCCATAGCATCCCAGTCTATGATTGTACTTTTATAATTTTTATTATGAATAACTAATCATTGGATGTGCCACTTGGATATATAAGATTGCATGGAGAGATTGATCTTGTTGACAAGCTTTTGGACCCATGGAAGTGAAGAAAATTTTCTTGGACCGAGGAAAAAAGGATATCCCTAGATAAAGAAAGAAATTGGAATAGTTCTATCATGCACATGAAGAATTGGAATATGGAGAATATGTAGAGAGTTGCATGGAAGGAAAGAATTGATTAGAAGAGAGATTAACTTACTTGTAAGTTAGGATCTTGCCTATTAAGATGATCTTTAACTTCAGAGAGCTTTCTAATCGCCTTCCTCATCCTCTTGTTTGAAGAAGAATCCATCCTTCCTTCTTGTTTGAGTTGATTTTCCCCCTTGATTTCTCTCTTTCCCTTGAGCTTTGGAGAGAATCCTCTAGCTTTCCCTCTTGATTTCTTATTGTAATGCTTTGATATGAAGAGAGGAAGTTCTTATAGAGTGGTTTGCAAAATTGAGGAACCCTTTCCGAATTGGAAGAGGGATGTACATTGAAGGAAAGTAGAGTTCGGATTGGAGTCAGAGCAGAGAACAGTTTCTGTAAGTTAAATGGCGTCTGGACGGGGCGACGTCATTTAAATGACATCTGAGAACAGCGACGCCATTTGATGCATTTTCTGTCTTTCTGTTATTTTTGCGAAAATTCATAATTGCATTATATTTAATGTTGATTATCTCTTTGCATGAAGTTATTGATGAAATTTTGAGTGCAAGCAATTCAAAGAAATGAAAATGAAACCGAGAATTTCAATAAGATCCTACTTTGGGAATTCATGAGTTCTAGCCGTGACTAAAAAGACGGTTATCTTTATCCATGTATTCCTTTATGAAATTGATTTGTATCATCATCATTATCATATGATAAATACTTATTAGATATATCAAGGACCTTGTGATTTTGATGAAACTGAAATTTGAGTTCCCCTTCAACAAAAACAATGATAATTCCAGAGAATTCTCAATCGCATGGATAGGCCGTTAGATTGTTAATTGATGGGGACGATGGTTCTGCTTTTGTGAAACAGTACGTGGACAAACGAACTTTGGCTTAGCATTGAATTGCAAGATTAGTATCTTGACTTATCAATGAGAGTTTAACAATATTATCCTTGATTAATTTATATTTTATTTTATTTATTTTAATTTTAGCCCAGTATGCATCATGTAAGACTTTGAAATTATTGTGATAAGAATTAATTTTTGATTAAATTTCAGACCATTGATATAATAAATCCCAACGTGATATAAAATATTCCATTCTAAATCGATCTCTTAATTATCTTTAAAGTTTTCTTGAAGATATCTCTGAAATTTTATCCTTGCTTGGATCTTTATCCCAAATTTTCTTGTTTCCTTTTAAGATCAATCATGGTTGTAGCACATTCACATTGGCTGGTAACCGCTCTCCATAATGAAACCTGCAGGGTTTGTGACCTAGGGTACTTCCCAACCGAGGAAGTTGATCAAATTTTTTTATTTTCCTTATCTCTTTCATCCAGACATGATTGATTCCATTGATCTCTTTGAGTTACTTCACTGATCATTTTGAGAAAAAAATTCATCATATGATGTTGAGAGCATGTCTCATTACACCTTAGCATCACCTTTTCAGTACACTCCATTATATTTCACTCCCTTGCAAAGTCAATGCCAAGGTGGGGCAGTTGTAGACATGTTAATTTTGACCTCATATTGAGTAAATTTCATGTCACACTTATAATGCCCCAAAATGGTCTGATATTTAATCGTTGATTAATTTTTATTGATTTTATCAAAATTTGTTAATTAGCGTCGCTCAAGCACGATGCCATTTAGATTCCAAGCCGAAATCAGTTCAAGATTAAATTTCCAAATTCAAATGAAATTCATTGAATAGCGTCGCCTCTAGGAGACACCATTTAAGTCATAATCCGTATGGGTTTCCGATTTTTAATCTGAATTAATTTTCTAAATTATCTAAAGCACGTCGCCCTTAGGAGACGCAATTTAGGTTTCCTAATATATTTTGATTTCCATTTCGGATTTTCTTTCTATTTTGGTCGCTTTAATTAGACAAATGGCATCCCGGTTCCACGACACTATTTTCGAGTTTCTTGATAAACATGATTTGCCCGAGATAATCTGGTTTTCGAAGTTGGGAAGGTTGCTAACTCCTCCATACTCATCCAAGATAAGTCCGACTGCGGGAGAGAGTCATTTTGAAGTCCTAAACACCCCTAAACATATTCTTATAAATACAACACCCTTTGGACCTTTGAAAAAAGTTGGCCATTGGTGATTTTGAAGCTTGAAGCAAGATGTTTGAAGGCTCTAGAAGAGAAAAACATGGACAGCAAGAGGAGCTTCATCCAAGGTTTTTTTTTCTTCATCCCTTTCATCCTTTGAAGCTTTTGAAGACAAAGTCTATGGAGGAGCCAACCAACCATCCTCTCTCCCTAATTTCTTTCTAGCTTTTCCTTAATTTTTATAGATTCATCATTATGTTTTTTTTACATAGTTCATCAGCATTATCATCACTTCATGTTCACACACACTCATATTTCCAAACCCATATGCATGTTAGGGGTTTAAAGAACACCAATCAAGTGAGTAGATTAGTTTAGTTACATGTTTAAATTTCTTATTAGAATAAATACTACACTACTCTAGTTCTAATTAGATTATTTTTCTTTCTTGTTTAATCTTTTGCAAGGTACGAAGAAGAAGAAAGAAAGAGGATCAAAGGAATAATCATCAAGAAAAACAAAAGTAAGAACTACTTAAAAAAAGGGCTCTCTTTCCTTGGTCGGCCAAAGGAAGAGAATCAAGGACTCAACATTTCCCAAATTTAAAAAGGTAAGCGATCAATCTTTCTTTGAAACTTTATAGTTTCTGGCAATTATGTTTCTTTAATTTTTAATAGTTTTACTATTTATACGAATAATATGAAATTCATGAATGTCACACACCTAATTTGAGCACCTACATAGGGTCGTTAAAAAGCTGCAAGCACGCGGTGCTGGCCCATTCAGGATCCTAAAGAGGATCAGGTCGAATGCTTATGTTGTGGAGTTACCGACAGATTATGGGATCAGTTCCACATTTAACGTGGCAGACTCTGTGGCTTACAAAGAGCCCACAACAATTCCCAGTGATCTATTTGGACCTTTGCCATCCATTGAGAGTGACCTACCTACGGAGTGTCTACCAGCTCCAACCGCAGCATGGCGCGAGCAAATTGGGCGAACACTGGATGAACAGGTAATTACCACTAGGAGCAAGGAGTATCAGCGCTTCCTGGTTCGCTGGCGGGATCGGCCACCGTCCAACGACACGTGGATTAGCCGAGAGGACTTGTAGCTCCTCGATCCAGATCTTCTCGAGTGCTATCAGAGCGACGTGGACCCTTACTCGACGGAGTCGAGTTCCCAACACCCCGGGAGAGTTGGCGGGGACATCAGGCAGCAGATGTTCAGGCGTCGAGCACGTACCACGCATGCATCTTTGTGGCTTGGCGACGAGCTCCATATCTAGGATCGAGCCTAATTATGTATTTTCTTTTAACTATAGTCTTTAGTTTCATCTTAAGGGCTTTTTTGTCATTTCCTGCTCCTAGGACATGTTTGGTATTTCTTTCTGAATATGGTCATTCTTGTCTTGACAAAGAGATGGCCTTCCCTATATAAAGGGGTCATCTCTTCCCTTATAAGCATGTTAGATGGAATGAAAGCTTTTATGTTGTGTTGACTCCTCTTCTAGTGTGAGCATGAGAGCCCTTCCCTCCAAGAAGGTCGCCTGAGAGAGGTTCTGGTGAGAGGCCGTGGGCGTAAGGCCCGTGTTATCACCGCCAACTCCATGTCGATCCGTCGTCGCGCGTCCCATTCCTCATCACTATCTTTGACATTGTCAAGCTTGATATGATGAAGGCATATGATAGTCTGGAATGGCAGTTTATGCTCAGCAGGTTTGGATTTTCGAAGAAATGGATAAATTTCATTCACATTATGTTCACTAACTGCTGGTTTTCAGTCCTGTTAAATGGAGTTCACAAGGGTTACTTCAAATCAACAAGAGGTCTACAGCAAGGAGTCTGCTCTCTTTTATTATTGCTGAGGAAGTTTTAAGTATAGGTCTTAACGATCTCATTACAAAGCAGCCTAGATGCAGATTTAAGGTTCCTAATAAATGGCCACTCATCTACTCATTTACTCTTGGTTCATCATACCTTAATCTCCACAAATGCCTCTATTTCTTCTTTTGATTCTCTCGTGCATTTTCTGGAGAAATATGAGCAAGCATTAGGTCAACAAATTAGTGCTGCCAAGAGTTCCTTTATATTGGACAATTCTATAGCTCCCTGTTAACCGTATTGGAGGTTGTAGTGGATAAACATCCACATTGGAAATCCTTTTCAAAGTGGAAAAGGCTTTAGAGGATAAGAGCCCCATTATGTGGGGACTCTTTAGGAGTCTCTTCCTATATATGATAGAGCATATAGAGAGGAGACTACCCAACGTGAACTTCTCCTCCTCCTCTCTCCCACAAACTCCTCTCTCTCTCTCCCTTGGAATAATCACCCGAAGCTTCCGGGATCTGACACGTGGACTCTGCGAGCGACTTAGTAGCCGCTCTACACCGACGAGAGGACGCTTCTGTTCCACACCGCTGCGACGTCGTACATACTACAAAAGTAATTTAATTCCAACATTCCCCAAAAAAATTAGTGCAGCAACTAAGCCCACTTGTAACTGTTCTAAATAAACTTGAGAATATATATCATGGCTTCCTTTGGTGTTCAAATGATGTTGGAAAGAAACAGCATTATTGGCTATCCTGGCAGTCTCTCTGCAAGCCAGTCAAAGAAGGTGGGCATTGGCCTTGCAGCCCATATGGTTTGTCGCGAGCCGAGATCCCCTCAGGAGGACACGCCTTCGATAGTGATGTAGCCGAGACATGTTGGGATCCAGGTGGGACGTGAAGAACGCAGCAGAAACGACGAACAAAAATATCCCGCCCGATGCCTGCTGATCCGATTCGGAATGAAAAACTAAAACAAAAAACTAACGGAAAGTAATCCGATTACCGTGCGCGGATTCGAATCCGCTTCTATCTCGGTTCTGTCAAGGCGATACCGCGAGCCACACAAGCATCCGGCCTCTAGCAGTATCCACGCGATCCTCCGCGGTGGTTCGTCCTCTCTCCCTCGTCCATATCAGCTCGCTCGCTAAAGATCCGTCGCCGCAACGATGTCCGAAAACCCGCGGACGGGAATTCCCGACTTTCGGGAATCACGCGTAGTGGAGACGGAGACAGTCCCGGTGCCTCGAACGGGGTGCCCAAAGGAGGAGAGAGAAAGGGAGGGACGGCCAGTATGGGGAAATCCTGGAACTTGGCCTAGGATTTCTCAACAGCGCGTATATATATTAAGTCGGCGCGACTTTTCACAAAAGTCCTCGAGTTAATATAAATCCCACATATGTACCACCGACTGAGATTCTTATTGCGTGTGACCCTCTAGGCCTATTAACCAGTCCGATTTTCAGCCCGTTAAGTCCAATAACTAGTTATTGACTTATTGTAATTAATTAATATCTAGATATTAACTAATTACTTAACCGAATTAACATCTTATGTAAATTCGGTCGAACTTCCAATCAAGTTGGGTGCCAAGCAACACCGCATGATCTCGGAAGGTAATGGAGTTCAGCAACCCACTCATAGAACCTATCCGTCCATAGTTACTACGTAGCTATAATCCTTTGTTCGCACAGTGCTCCCATGTTAACCTAGGGTATGGTCAACTGTCAAACCCTAGATGGTCAACTCACTTGAATTAGACTCCGTTGTACAATATCGAAAAACATCTTTTCTGATATTGTTTCTGCTCTGGCCAGAGACTCCTGCGGATATATTCTATGATTCGGTACCCATTCAATAATCGGATCCCCAATTATAGGGTGGCGGGTCGTTACATAGTCACTGAGAGAATCTCAAAAATCTATGAAGTTATCTGATGTGTGTTATAAGTGGTTCTAAACAACTAAAGATTATCTAATAATCTTATGTTAACTTGTGAATCTAGAACATCTTCTAGTTTTATCAGCTCTCACTATCTTCTCTGAGGACATATTTCTCGTCATAGAAGACAGATTTCAGGACGATAACTATTTCATTATCGCCTGGCCAATAATATAATGTCCAAACTCTTTAGACATTCACAAATTCACACCATGGTAATAACTTGACTTTAAAATCAAGTTTGTTCATAATTCACATCTCACATGAATTATTTTGTTTCCATATCTTATATGGACACACAATGACTTATTTAGAACAATCTGTAAAATATGGACATCTAATGTTCATACTCATGTTAAAAAAGATATAAGAATTAGGCAAATCTTATTATGCATTGCACCATATCTTAATAAGGTGCAATTCCTCATTCTATTATATTACTATGATGTACAATGAGGATCTATCGAGCGAGGATACAATTATCCTTTTAATGATTTGTATGAATCATATACTTAAGTATTAATTTCTTTGATCAAATCAAAGAATTCCAATACATCATATTAATTTTATACCTTAATCTCTCATATACATTCGACTTGTACTTCATTAAGTACATACAACCAAATCATTCCAAGAGTAAATTATGAGGTAAGTCAATGGGAGTGATTATCTTTGGCCTTATGAGGATATTGAGCTGTTTATATCAATATATATTAGTACCAATAATTTATTATCGTACATCATTGTGTACAATACCATAGATAATCAGGATTGACACAGTTCATCTCTATAAGAGACTAGTGAACATTCATCACATGAAATGTCACATCAAGAATCTATAGTACATTGACTAATTTGAACAACAATTGTTCCTTCTAAGTCAACGTTATTCACTTTTATAATTATTGATATCTTATGCAACTAAATAACAATTATTCAGTTTCATATTTCACTCCTATAAATAAACAAAGATTTACTGTCTGACAGTAACTTATGAATATCATGAACAATAGTTGAGTCTAATTCAACACTTACATTTTCTAGATTTCCTTTTACTTGTCTAAGTCTGCATACTATCGCAGATCTGAGAGTTATTTCAAATATCTCATATTGGATACACTAATTTTCCAATAGACATGCAAAAGTTGATAATAAGAATATCTGAAACTTCTTTCATATTCGTTTTGCCTTTATCAATATTCTTATATTGGTCACAGTGGGAGAACTGCTACTTCTCTATCTCAACTGACCTTCCTTTATCCTTTTCAGGTGTGGGTTCGACCGTTCAAAATCTTACCACTTCCTTTTCTCAAAGGCACATCATAAATATCTCTTCATCTTGGTCTATTCAAATAAGAGATTTCATGACAATCATTGCATTTCAAAAAGACATACCATGAGTACCCCTTCACCTTGGTCAATCCAAGTAAGAGGATTCATGATATTTGATTAGGATAGTGATTTACACTTACCCCTAAAGACATTCTTTAGAGTTTTTTAGTCAGTATGAGTATGAGAAATATTGGTATCCAATATGCCAAATTCTTGAATAGACGACATTTTAGTGAACGAAGGAAATAACGTGATTTGAGAAGATAGTTCTTATAATTCAATTATGATTTTTTATCTTGAATTATTTTCCACTATTTTTCGACGGACTATATAACCTTCAGGTATATAGAACGGAAGACTCCGACGGTCTCCTAGTGAGGATCAGAATCTTCAAGAATCACAGCATGACCTCGAGTAAACACATAGTATCATACTATTATCTTAGAGCAACCATCTCATGGTAATTGCAACTCTTTGTAATATCCGATCTTATTTCGGCTCTCAGGTCTTTAATGGTCCCGGATAAACACAATAGACCATTATACCTGGTCTAAACTTTACCATCAATACTTCACAGAGTAGAGTAAGAATGCAGCTCCCGGGTAAACGCGAGGATGGCTACACCGTTGCTCTATTCCAATCTCAAGGCATCAAGATGCCATAGTTAATAGTCATTTCATCAGATGGGTGCAAATCTCAGGTAAACACATAGAAACTACCAACATTGAATCAAGTTCTAATAACTATATTGATGGAAATCCACGTGGTGCATTCTCAATGACTCGTGCTCCGACTTAGACTTTATGTTGAAGGTTTTGTTTATGTTTAGTTAGTCTAATCCTAGGTGATAGTTTATAAATATATCGAATATATTTAACTATACTTAAATATTAGCAATCGATTCATAATAAAAAACTAAAATCATGCATCAACCATACATGTTCATTATGTGGTCATGGACAACACAGTGATTAACTGGATCTAAACAATTAATCACCAAAAATATATAACAATTATATAATCTAAATATGCAAACAAATAGCCACTAGTGATCTCATCTCCTGTTGCTTTTCTGGTTGTATTTGGGGATCATCCTCGCCTCTCCTCGGCCGGCGCAATCAATTACAAATATAAAACATAATTTGAAATATTTTCAAATATAAATTAATTCTAAGAGAAAGCCTTATGGCCGAGTACAATAACAGAGGGAGATAGAATTATAATGGAATGAGAGAGAGAGGGAGGCACGCAGGCTTCATTAATTAACATTTAATTAACTCATATATTACATTCCATGACATTTCACAAAATCACACATCATCACATGATATGAAATTAACTAAGTGCATCTCCATGACCACCATAAATTTTAACCATTCATACATGATAAAACACATTACATGAAAGCTAAAATTTTGAAAATATAATAATTTTGGTTTACTTAAAAATTGGGTACCAATCAAAATTGGATAATTTTGGAATTTCAAAACTCTTATTTTCTAACATGTAATAAATCTAATTTAAAGTATCAAACACATCAATATATGCAAACAAATCTAAAATTAAAATTCTAAAATATTCCATGCAAAATTTAGAACAATTCTAAATTAATTAATCTAACACTTAGATTAATCTTAAATCACATTAATAATAATTATTAATTATGAAAATATAATTAAAAAATTCTTAATAACACTTAAAAAGGAATTTCTAACTCTAATATTAACCCCTTAACAACTCCTTGTTAAGACCCCTTAATTAAATAATATTTCTTAATAACATTTATTAAGAAATATTAATTAGAACAATTCTAATCAAAATAGTCAAACATTTTAGACTTAATTTAATCTCTTAATAACTTTTATTAAAAGATTAATTATTATGTAGATTAGATCTTCAAAATTTAATTAAAGGATCCTTGAGAATATTAATTAGCTTAATAACTATTAGTAAGCTTTGATTAATCCTCAATAACTTTTATTAAGGTTAATTCTCAAGAAACAATTAACTCTTTAATAACCATTATTAAGAGTTAATAAAACACTTAACAACTTTTATTAAATGTGTAACGACCCGCCACCCTATAATCAGGGATCCGATTACTAAATGGATACCGAATCATTAATTTGGAACCAAACCAGGATCTAGATGAGTCTGGGAAATAAATAATAAATTAAGCTAAACATTCACATCGCATTGAATTGAAAAGGAAGTGCAAGAATTAAAAGTTATTACAATGCGACTCGACACAACAAATAATTACATACTCCAACTGAAAAGAAATAATTAAGCGTACAAGCCAGAAAATAAAATGACAACTACGTCGGGGCATACCCCGGAATAACGGCTGCTAGCGCGCAACCCCAAAGCAGCACTCTCCTCGCTAAGCCTACCTAGAACCCTCACCTGAAAACCGCAGGGGGGAGTCTCAACAAAAGACTCAGTAGGGATCCTTCGATCCCCACTGCCCACTTACACACCCACAAGTGCAACAACACAGATATAAGTAGAATAAGCAAGTAAAGCTGTAATCACTACTCCTAAATCTCGATATAAACCACATGCATTCGAAATGCAATATGCATAATTCTAAAACTATTCTACCAAGGAACCTACAACCAGCGTCTCGGCAAAACACGCCAACCACACGGCCGAACGCGGGAAAACACCAACCCGCTGAGACCAAACAGCAACCCCTCGGATAGCACGCTAGCTATTCTGGCCAAACTGGCTCTAGGTGGTTTCTGCTTCCCCCAGTACAAGTGACACTCCACAGGTACCACTCCCACACCGGTACTAGCTAACCCCGGGGTACACCAGGTGACCCTCTCTCTAGGCGTCACCCCACCACTCCCACACTGGCGCTGTGTCCTTCCAACACTGATACAGGGTGGCAAGCGCTACAATTGTCACTCTAGGTCCACGGTCGCACGAAACACAATACGGTGCGATCCGATCACATAAAAATCCTTATCCTCGAGTATGATTTCAAATATGCTATAAACCAAACTATCTAACAGTGTGAAGATATGTTAATAGCATGAATTAATGTGATTCTGTCTTGAATCGCATCGCCCAAGGCCGATGCCATTCAAGCCTCCTAAACTGGTTCATGTGAAATCTGGCCTCGGAAATGGCCTAAAATGCGTCGTCCATGCAAGTCGCCTTTTGAAAGGCGTCGCTGTCCCTGGACGCCATTCAATTCCAGAGACAGAGTCTGGTATTTGGACTAAATCGTGTGGTGGGTGGAAGCCGCCTTTCTAAAAAGCGTCGCTGTCCCCCGACTCCATTTAGCCCACACAGATAGGTTCTCCCTCCGCCATCTCCCGGTCCACAGGGTGGGATTTCCTCCCCAAAATCGTGTAAAAACACGAAAAACATGGAGAATGGGGAAAAGAACCTAACTACCCATTTAAAACACCCAATTTCTTATTTCATGCATTTAGTATTTTCACCCCAAGAACACCCCTAAACATGCTCCAAAAGCGGGAAAACATGGCTTTTAAATGAAATACTACGGGTATCGTCACCCTACCGGTTACTCGGACTCCCCCTAGCTCCAAGCCGCCAACCCGTCTCGCCCCACGCCGCCGCCGGCACCGCCGTGGACGCCGTTACTCCATCGGGACATCGGCCGCCGTCCGGAGAGAAAAACGCCACGGAGGAGATGGTGGTGGTAGTGGTGGGAGTTGGGAGGTTATTGGAGTGGAAGGAGAGGTGAAATGGAGGGAGGAAAAGGAAGGAGGGGGAAAGGGGCCGCCGGTGCCGCCGGAGGAAGAGAGGAGAGAGGAGAGGAAGGAGGGAATGAGGGAAAGGAAGGAGGGTTCGCGGGGTCAACTAGAAGTTGGGTAAAACGCGTCGTGCACGCCCGACGTCTTTCAGATGACAAGACCGGGCTGTACACTGACATGCCAGGGTCGTACTCTGAATGGCGTCGTCCATCCAAGACGCCATTCAGACGATATGACCGGGGCCGTACTCTCGCGACCCAAGGCCAGCCCACGTGGCACAGCCTAAAACGCGTCTACATTTCTGGACGTCGTTTAAACCGCGTCGAGCAGGCTCGACGCGAAACAGAACAGAGTCTCAGCCCCATCAGGGCCTGAACTACGGGGTCCGACCCCGAAAACTGACCCGATAACCGGATCCAAAAACCTCAATCCTTACAAAATGTCCCTTAATCAAATAATTAATTTCATAACAACAATTGCTAAGAAATTAAAATAATCTAATCACTTGACTGAGATTAATTAACAACATTTGATAATTAAAATTTAAGTCACTACTTAATAGTCAATTAACAACTCTTGTTAATATAATTTTAAGATCAAATCTTGAACATAAACCCCTTTAATCATTTAATAAAAAGATATTAACAACATTTGTTAATAACTAAATTAAGATCTCATCTTAATTAACCCCCTTTAATTACTCATATTAATAAAAATATTAAATTAACAACAATTGTTAATTTAAATTAAGATCACATCTTAATGAACCCTTCTAACTTAAAAAATGTAAATTTAAATTTAAAACATATTTTAAATAAAATTTAAAATAGGGTTGGGATTCATTAAATAAGAGGTATGGGGTTTAGGAAAAGGAATATAAATGGGGTTTTGGCCCATTGGGCCTCAAAGGCTTGGGCCCAGGCCTGGCCTGGCTCGAACCAGGCAAAGCACCTGGGCTCAGTGCGACCTGGCCGAGCCAGGCGGGCACCTGGCGCCCGAGTCGGGCCCTAGGCCCCTGGTCGAACCGGCGCGGGGCTGACCTGTTCGGGCGCCCAGGGGCCTGTTCGCCCGGGCCTTAGGGTTAGGGTTTCCCCTCCCCAGCCGCCGCCGGTTAGCCCGAATCCTCCCCTTTTCTTGCTCGTCTATGACGCCGGTAGGGTGAAGAACGGCTGGAGGTTGCAATGGGGACCATCCCATTTCCTCCCTTAGTGCCGGCGATGTCTGGTCGGCGAGGGCATGCCGCAGGTGTCCCCCCAAAACCCCGTGGTCCGGACTGGTTTTGTCCCCCCTTTTAGGGTTTACAGCAGCACCGCCGCCGTTGCTAGCCGAGGGGAGGTTAGCCGGAAGTGGCTGGGGAAGTTGCCCCCTTCAACTCCGACGTCAGAGGTGGCCAGCCGGCGGTCTTGGACGCCGGTAAAAGCCCAAATCCGTTGGTTAAGCCCTATTATTATCCTTTTCAAACTATTTGAAAAATAAAAAATCGAGGCTTGATCTCCGGCCGTCGGCCACAACAAAAAATTTCCCGGGGACATGAAAAATAGCTGGTCGTACCAGCAAGCAAGAGGATGGTGTCCGATCACCATTGAACCCCTTACTATGCCCCGAAAAGTCGGTTCTTCATCTTCATGAAGAACACCATGAAACCCCAAAACAGATTTTTCTCCACATAAATTGAATCTAAATTTTATAGTTCATCCCATGAACAAATTCATGAGGGAGAAAAATACATTTATGCATGGAATTAATTCTAGAATATTAATTAATCAGTCCCGAAATGGATCAGAGTGGCAACCTGGCTCTGATACTACTGTTGGGATCCGGGCGGGACGTGAAGAACGCAGCGGAAACGAAGAACAAAAATATCCCGTCTGATGCCCGCTAATCCGATTCGGAATGAAAAACTAAAACCGAAAACTAACGGGAAGTAATCTGATTACCGTGCGCAGATTCGAATCCGCTTCCGTCCGGCCTCCAGCAGTATCCACACGATCCTACGTGGTGGTTCGTCCTCACTCCCTTGTCCGTATCAGCTCGCTCGCTAAAGATCCGTCGCCGCAACGATGTCCGGAAACCCGCGGACGGGAATTCCCGACTTTCGGGAATCACGCGCGGCAGAGACGGAGACAGTCCCGGTGCCTCGAACGGGGTGCCCAAAGGAGGAGAGAGAAAGGGAGGGACAACCAATATGGGGAAATCCTGGAGCTTGGCCCAGGGTTTCTCAACAGCGCATATATATATTAAGTCAGGGCGACTTTTCACAAAAGTTCCCGAGTTAATATAAATCCCACTTATGTACCACTGACTGAGAATCTTATTGCGTGTGACCCTTTAGGCCGATTAACCAGTCTGGCTTTCAGCTCGTTAAGTCCAATAACTAGTTATTGACTTATTATAATTAATTAATATCTAGATATTAACTAATTACTTAACCGAATTAACATCTTATGTAAATTCGGTCGGACTTCCAATTAAGTTGGGTGCCAAGCAACACCGCATGATCCCAGAAGATAATGGAGTTCAGCAACCCACTCATAGAACCTATCCGTCCACAGTTACCGCGTGGCTATAATCCTTTGTTCGCACAATGCTCTTAAGTTAACCTAGGGTATGGTCAACTATCAAATCCTAGATGATCAACTCACTTGAATCAAACTCCGCTGTACAATATCAGAAAACATCTTTTCTGATATTGTTTCTGCTCTGGCCAGAGACTCATGCGGTTCTATTCTAGAGCATTCTCTCTCCAGTTACCTGAGAGCGAACGATCCTTTATTGAACACACAATCACCTTCGAAGGTCTTTCGCTGGACCCTATCCTTGACTATTAGAGATCCCGTGGATAAGGATTCGTAGGTCAAGGTCAAAGTCCAGAAGTCCACTGACAAGGTGTCTTTGGTGTCTCAAGTCCAAGAATCAACCATGCCACTGTGATGATGAATCAAGCCGATTGACAGTCAGGTAAATTACCGTTCGGCGATTCATGTCGGATTAGTTCAGTGAACTCATTCCCCAATGAGCACCTATAGGTTCACCATTGTGTCTCTACACAAGTAACTAACGAGATCAGTCACCCTCATCATATGAGCTGGAATAACCTGTACTTGTCTTACCGGATGTTTGATATCCTTCTCAAACATCCTACAACTAGGAACAATTAAGAATATGTGTTTATACGTCATCAGTCTCATTATTATGATCTCATCATAATCTGATGACTATTGCACATATTCATGGACTTCATTATGCCCAATTATTTATATGCCAATCTTTATGATAAATTTAATGCCATTGATTAGTGAACTAGATTGAAATAGGTGCCTAAGGATTGGCTTAGAGGACACCTATATCCATCAAGACAATCACTATCGGACTCCGGATGAGGAATCCAATAACCAGCTGATGACCGAGAGCCGAGGGGGATTCAGGCTGAGAACGAGTCAAGGATGAAGGCTGAAGCTCCTACATGGAGAAGGAACTAGTCAGGAAGGGTCCCGGGTCTAAGCCAGGGGGAACCCCCTCCAATGGTTAGTTAGTAGTAGGCTTAATGAAAAACTTTAGTGTCAAGAGAGAGGTAGAGGCTTAATAGCTTGTGTACCTTTTCTGCAGTGAATAGTGCTCCTTTTATAGCGGGGGATGAGGGTTCCTTTATTGTGGCAAGCAATGTAGGACTATTTGTAGTTGAGATGAATATCCCGAGATTTAGTAGGCCGAGGGCCCATAAGCGGTTGACTGAGATGGGCCGGACCCGTCTCGGCCCTTTGCGCACCTGGGCCGTATTTGAGTGATCCATATTCGCCATGCCAAGTAGGACAGATCTACATCGGCTCAGTAAGCATCTGGGCCGAATTAAACTGGTTAAGTTTGGTGATTGGGCCAGGTCCATCTCGGCCCAGTACGAACCTGGGCCGCTGATAGTGAACAAATGTTGTTCGTCCCATTCTTGAATTAGGACTGGGCCTAGTTATCAGGCTCAGTCGGGTTTTCCCCCATCACATGCCCCCCTACTCTTGGTATGCTTTAGAAAGATAAAGTGCCGAGAGTACATTTGCCTCTTACGGAGAATTCCTGAAGGTGCGAGTCTGCTTCCGAAAAAATAAGCGAGACCGAGGGGTTGTGACCAATCCTCGCACACCGAAGGTGACTCTAGTTCGAAACTGAGGGGTTGTGACCAATCCTCACGGACTGAAGGTGACTCTCGTTCGAAATTGAGGGGTTGTCTGAATATTTAAAAATTGGTGGTGCCAATTTAAAGGCGGCAATAATCTTGGATTTCTTGTCGAGTGGCTTGTTGCGCAGGAAATTTGAGACACGTGGCATGCATCTGATTGAGTAGCCGAAGGGTCTGAGGATCTTGGCCGTTGGCTGTTCTAATCACGATTACCACCTGGGACACGTGGCACCCATCGAGGGGGGGGGGGTAGCCAAAAGGTCTCGGAATCCTGTTCGTTGATTACCTCTTCGAATTTGCCGCCACTCAGCCCGTCGCTTGGCAAGAAGGGACTCGCGTCATGCATCTGAGAGGGAGAAACTGAAGAGCCTCGAAATCATAGCCGTTGATCCTTCTTCAGGCCCCTTCTAGGAGACCCTATAAATAGTTGCTCCCTCTCCATAGAAGCCCATTTGCTTGTTTCTACTCCTGAGGCCTTGGTAGCAAAGCTTCTCCCAAGCGATCCCGAGAGCGTCTTGTCAACCCTTGGCCAGTCGAGAGTGTCTAATCAAGCCTCACGGAGCTCGGCAATGTCTCGTCAAGCGTTGGAATCTCTAGTATGAGGGTAAGCCTTTGACTTGGCCTCGTCTTTCCATACTTATATGTCCAGTAGTCCTACTTCTTGGAGCAGTTCTTCCTGCTCCTCTTCAAAGCCAATCCTCCTTGTCTTCTCCTTTTGACTCCTTTTTCCTTGAAATCTTTCGCCTCCGATATGGTGGACGAAGTAGCTTCAGCCCACAATCTTGAACCTGCCGAGACCTCTCCGCCCGAGCAGGCCGGGCCTAGCCGTCGGCCGGCCGAGCAAGTTTTGGACGTAGCTCATTATCTCAGCTGCGAAGCGATGAAAGAGATGTGTGGGCGCTACAATATCCCTGATTGGATCCAACTTAACAAAGGCCGGTCCACTGTGAGGGCTAATACCCCTTGGCTCGGGTGCTTTTCCATCTACAAGCACAATTTCCAAGCCAACTTTTGGCTCCCTCTACACCCCTTTATCATAGATTTACTTAACACTTACAAACTGGCCCCATCCTAGTTCTTTCCGAACTCTTGGCGGACGGTGTATGGGTACTTCTTAGCCCTCAGTAGGAAATTAGGACTTGCTCTCTCAGTAGACGTATTCCGTTACATCTTTAAGGTGAAGCTCCAAGGAAAATCTTCTTGGTATTGCTTTACCACTCAGTCCGGCCAGGGGATCTTCTCTGGGAAGCCCTCATCCATTCATCATTTGAAAGAGGGTTTCTTCTTTGTTACCCTCCCCAAAAGGGACAACAACATATGACCATTTCCTATAGAGTGGAAACCACTTGCCGAAGGGGCTTCTAAGGCCCCCAAACTGACTAGCGAACAGCGCGTGGAGGCTATAAGGATCATAGAAGAAGCCCTTGACAACGTAAATGAGCTCTTGAGCAATAAGAAACGACTATTCTGCATGGTGGCATGGCCGAATCCGGCGAAGATGCCTGCTCGGGGGGCTCCTTACCTCCCTCCAGTTGAAGCCGCAGGGACACTTGCCGAGTCCGAGACGGCCGGGGCTGCCTCGTTACTGGGCACTGTTAAAATGCCCGGTGATGTCATCGACGTACATGTAGTGTCCAGCGAAGAGGACACGGCTGCCGGTCTTGAGGGTAAGCCGGCCTCAAAATAGCTGTTTTATTTCACAACTTTAGTGATCAAATGACTTAATTATTTCTCTTTCTATGATCTTTTCAGAAATGTCGACCGGTCTTGGATCTCTAATGGACTTGATTCAGCGATGTGAAGCTGCCAAGAAGACATCGGCTTCGAGGTCCATGCCGTGACGCACTCGGGTGCTAGCCTCGGGCCCTGTTTCGGAGACGCATACGGCATCCTCTTTAGAAGGCCGAGCTACTGCTGCTCAAATGGAGCGGGAGCGAGAGAGAGAAAAATCCCCGGTTCGGGGGCATGATCGCTCTGAGAGGAGGAAGAGGAAAGCTGACAAAGAGGCGGATTGCCTCGTGAAGAAGACAACGGCGAATCGTTATGCGCCACTTTCGACAAATTCCCCTCCGCCTCCGACGCAGCCTGAGTCCATCTCGGCGGCCGGAACTTCGGTGTCATTTCCCTTCAGTCCGACTGGGACTCTTATGTCCCGAGAGTATGGGCATGAGCCATGGCGTCCGGAAACGGGAGTATTCGTGGACGACTCTATTGAGGACTCCGCTACTTGCCTGCGGCTGGCTAAGGGGAACATCCTCCCTATAGTGGCCAACGAGCTGAGGACCATCTCCATCGAGGACCTCGCGGCGCTGTGTGTACGTAACGCCATTCAAGTAAACCCTCGATTTTCCTAACTTCATTAAATCTTGTGTTCCAATTAAATTCTAACATCGTGATTTCTTTGTGTAGTCCTCGGCCATAAGCGCGACACTTGCTCGGCACTTCGCCCACATTCAAGAGAAACTGAAGGATGTAGATGCAGTGGCGGATCACCTAGCTACCGGAAAGGTAGCTTCGGTGAAGCGAGACTTGGAGGGCAACTTCAACGCCCTTCTCAGTATGAATGCTCGGCTGGGGGTCAAGCTGTCTCGGCAGAAAGAGGTGGAGCGCCTGGAAGCCAAGGCAAGACAAAATGCCGAGAGGGAATCAACTGAGGTGCACATGAAGTTTGGCACACTCCAAGCCAAGCTGGCTGAGAAGGGGTAAGCGTTCACTCGCCTTCATAAGGAGCGGGAGGAAGAAACTACGTGCCTCAGTGAGGCCTTGGAGGCGACCAAGAATAAAGTTGAGGAGGCAGCCAGGAAGGCGGAAGAAGACGTTCGTTTGGCCGTGGAGACTTTTAAGGCCAACCCGGATTATACCGAGGCTGTACTGGATGCCTGAGCGAATGCAGCCGCCAACATGTTCCATCTCGGGTTGGCCATCGCACAAAGGACCTGTCGTGAGGTGGACCTGACGGGGTTCAGCTATCCCTCGGAATCAGAGGGGAACGAACTGCTGGCATGGTAGAGTGGGCTTAAAGCCGAGAAGGTCTCAGCCACCGAAGATGTTGCAGCCTCTCCTGAGCATGCCGCGTCCCCTTCTACTCCTGTGACCCTAGGAAGCGGCCTCCTCAGTTCTGAAGAAGAGGACGCAGCTAAGTAGATTTGTAGGCTTTTCGTACTTTCTTCTTTTGTAATCAGCGAGCTGGCGTATGTCTCGGCTCCCTTTTTGTATTAGCCGATACTTTTATGTTATGCTTCCTGATATATACAAAGATCTCTTTTTTTTAAAACAATGTCGAACATTGGCCCGTTATCCTTTGTTTTTTATCGAGAGCAATCTCTGGGGGTTCATATGGCTGAAGCCTATCCCATTCATATGGCCGAAGCTGCTCTGCTTGGGTTTTTTATTATGCCACTTAGATCTTTTAGTAAGACCGAAACAGACTCATACAGGCTTTTGAATGTATCGATCCCATATCGTTTAATCTGGCCAAAGACATTTCTGACGGCTTATGCGAACTAAAATTGTGCCGCTCCTGGTACGGTATGCATGGCCGAAGCCACTCCCAATACGGTTTACACGGATTGAGTAACACCGCACCCGGTACAGTTTGCATGGCCAAGGCCACTCCCGATACAGTTTACACGGATTGAGTAACGCCGCTCTCGGTACAGTTTGCATGGCCGAAGCCACTCCCGATACGGTTTACACGAATTGAGTAACGTCGCTCCCTGTACGGTTTTCATGGCCGAAGCCACTCTCGAAACGGTTTATACGGTTTGATTAACGCCGCTCCCGGTACGGTTTGCATGGCCGAAGCCACTCCCGATACGATTTACACGGACTTAGTGGAGAACCAAATACACTATTTCAGAATTATGAGCTCAATTCATGCCCTTGTATTAATCATGATATGTAGTTGGTCTAAGGGCGAGAGGAGGTTTATAAAAAGTAACGCCGAAGGCGTTCCACATTCCAGGTGTGAGGGAGAAGCTGACCCGAGAGGGTTTCTAGCCGATAGGCCCCTCGTCGGATGACTTCCTTCACTCGGTAAGGGCCTTCCCAGTCGGGGGATAATTTTCCTATGGCTTCGGCAGGCTTTGGCATAAGCATTTTGCAGCACCAGATCTTTGGCTTCAAAGTTCCGAGGCTTCACTCGGACCTTGTGATACTTAGCCATGCATTGTTGATATGCTGCTAGTCGGATGCATGCTAGATCTATCATTCTTCAATGAGATCAAGATGATATTTCATGGCTTCGTCATTGCCTTCTGGATTGTAAGCGAGAACCCTCGGTAAAGGAAGACCAATTCGACCGGGATGACTGTTTCTACCCCGTAGGCCATTCGGAATGGAGTCTCTCCGGTAGGGGCTTGACTCGTTGTCTGATAGGCCCACAGCACACTCGGTAGCTCTTCCACCCATTAGCTTTTGGCTTTGCCAAGAGGTTCGGTTCGTGACTTCGGCCTAACCGTTCGTCTGAGGGTGAGCCACCGAAATGAACTTATCTAAAATACCGTAGCTCTTGAAGTTATCTCTGAACCGACAGCTATCAAATTGCTTGCCATTGTCTGATATAATGGCCCGAGGGATACCGTAGTGGTAGATGATAGATTTCCATACAAAATTCTAGGCATTATTGTCTGATATAGATGAGAGGGGTTCAACCTCGACCCATTTGGTAAAATAGTCAAGAACTATGATAAGAAAATTCCTTTGGCCGGTGGCCATGGGGAAGGGGTCGAGAATATCGATTCCCCATTGAGCGAATGGCCAAGGATCTGACAGAGGTGTCAGTAAGGTTGCTGACTGATGAATAAGGGAGTTGAACCTCTGGCATTGGTCACAGCAGCGGACGAGACTAGTTGCGTCCTCCAGGAGAGTTGGCCACCAATATTGTTGGCTTATGAGTTTGTACGCTAGGGCTCGGCCCCGAGCGTGTGCTCCGCATACTCCTTCACGGACTTCCCGAAGGGCATAGTCGGCTTCGGATGGGTCGAGACACCAGAGGAGTGGCCGGCCGAAAGACCTTTTATATAATGTTTCTTCTAGAATAAGGAACTGGGAAGAGCGCTATTGGATACGTCTTGCCTCTCTTGCTTCGGATGGGAATTCCCCTCGTAGAGTAAATGCCACTATTGGAGTCATCCAAGCCTCATCTTTAGAAATATTGGCTTGCATTACTTCAAAATTACGAATACTGGGTTCGGATAATTCCTCGACGAGAACCATTTGGCTCCCTACCCTATCATGGGTCGAGGCCAGCCGAGAGAGGGTGTCGGCCCAAGTGTTTTTGGACTGAGGGATACGTGTGATATCAGAAGAACTGAATTCAGCAATGGTTCTTTTGGTTACCTGAAGGTAGGATACCATCAAGGCATCTCGAGCCTCGTACTCCTTGGTAATTTGGTTGACAATTAGTTGGGAATTGTTGAATGCCTTTATTTCTACTGCGCCGAGTCTTCTTGCGACCTAGAGACCTGATATCAGGGCTTCATACTCAGCGGCGTTATTGGTAGCAGGGAAGGTGAAGTGAAAAGCATACTCTGCGATCGTCCCGTCCGGGGATGTCAGGATCCATCTGGCACCACTGCCTGAAGAGTAGGCGGACCCGTCCATGTACAGTGTCCATTTATTGTTGGGTACTGGAGCCGAAGTGTTTTCAGCCTCAGTACTTGTCTGCGTGGAGGCAGACACTTCGTTTTTCTTTTGTTAGAAGATCCGGGGGTTTTTTGGATGTTAACTCCGCAATAAAATTGGCTAGCACTTGTGCCTTGATCGCAGCTCGCGGCCCATAAGAAATGTTGAATTCTCCCAGCTCGATTGCCCACTTGGATAGCCTTCCAGATACCTCTGGCCCAAAGAGAATATGCTGCAGAGGTTGATTAGAGAATACCTTTATAGGATGCGCGAGGAAGTAAGCCCGAAGCCTTCTGGCGGACGCTTCGATCAACAAAATTAAATCGAGAAATCTAATTTACCTTGCGCGGATTCGAAGCCGCATTCGTTCTCCGGTTCTGTGGGAGTGATGCCGCAAGCCGCGCAGGTGCCCGGCCTCTAGCGATATCCACATGGTTCTCCTCGCGATGGATCGTCCACGCCTCCTCGCTCAATGCGGCATTCGTGGATCCCGTCTGGTTGCGCATAATCCGCCGCGACATGCAGATTCGGACACTCCCATCGAATGGAAGGTGGAGCAGTCGGGAGCTGAAGCGAAGCCTCTAGAGGGCCGACCTCGAGATGTGCGCCTAAGAGAGAGGAGAGAGCGAGTGCGGCGGCTAGGGTTAGGGTTGCTGGCCCCCAACCTAGCAGCCGTTCTTTTATAATAAGTATGTTTGTGATTTTTCATAAAAACCCATACTTATCCGAAATCCCGTCTAAATATTCATCGACTTGAAAACCTTTTGCGTATGACCCTCTAGGCCCAAATACCAATACATTTAATGGCCCATTAACCCCAGTAACTCTTTACAGACCCACTAAATTAATTAATATCCTTATATTAATTAATCAGCCGAATTTAATGTCCCACAGTAAATTCGGACGAGCTTCCAATCACGTTGGATGCCAAGCAACATCGCGTGATCCTAGATGACATTGGGGTTATTGCAACCCTCTATTGGAACCTTTTCGTCATCGGTTAGCACGCAGATATAATCCTTCATCCGTGCAATGTTCCCGAATCGACCTAGGGTATGGTTTACTGTTAAACCCTAGCCGGTCGATTCACTTAAATCAGATGCCGCTAATCTATATCGGATAACTCTTTATCTGATACAGTGTCTGCCCTGGCCAGGGACTTAAGTGTATCATTCTCAAAACATTCTCTCTTATAATACCGAGAGCAGATGATCCCATATTGAACATATAATTACCTTCGAGGGCATTTCTCTGAACCCGATCATTTGACTTATTGATAACCCATGGCCAGGGATTCGTTAGTCAAAGTCAAAGCTCAGAGACGTACCAACAAGGTATCTTTGGTGTCTCAAGTCCAAGGATCATCTACGCAACCGAGACAAAAGGATCAAGCTGGTTAACAGTGAGGTATATACCATCTAGCGATTCTAGGTCAGATCAATTTAGTGAACTCGTTCCCCAATGAGCACTTACAGGTCCAACATAGTGTCTCCACACAAGTGACTTATAGGATCAGTCACCCTCATCATATGAGCTGAAGAAACCTGTACTAGTCTATCCGGATGTTTGATGTCCATCGCAAACATCATCCGACTAGGAATGATTAAGAACATGTGTTTATAAGTCTTCGGTCCCGTAATTATGATCTCATCATAATCCGAAGATTGTTTCACATGTTCATGGACTTCATCATGATACGATAATCATAGATCGAACTAATTACACACAATGAATTTAATGCCATTATATTAATAAATTGAATGATACATAGTATTAGATTGGCTTTCAAACTACCAAATACTAACAATCTCCCACTTGGACTAAAGCCAATCACTTTTATACAGAATACCCATATTCTCTAAGTGACACTCAAAGACATTTTAAGACAAAACCTTTGTCAGTGGATCGGCTATGTTGTCAGCTGAAAGAACTCTCTCCACTATGACATCTCCTCGAGCTATAATCTCTCTGATCAGATGAAAGGGCCACAGAATCTGCTTCGACTGCTGATGAGACCTCGGCTCTTTCGCTTGAGCAATCGCCCCATTGTTGTCACACAGTAGTGGGACAGGACTAGAGATGCTTTCCACCACACCAAGATCGTCGATGAATTTCTTCATCCAGACAGCTTCCTTGGCGGCTTCAGCAGCAACAATATATTCAGCTTCCGTTGTCGAATCAACAATGGTTTTCTACTTGGAACTTTTCTAGCTCACCGCTCTCCCGTTGAGTGTGAAGACAAAACCTGATGTCGACTTGCTATCATCAGGATCAAACTGAAAACTTGAATCAGTGTATCCTTACAGCTTTAAGTCTCCTCCTCCAAAGACTACAAATATATCCTTAGTTCTTCTTAAGTACTTAAGGATGCATTTCACAGCCTTCTAGTGTTTATCACTTGGATATGCTTGATGTCTGCTCATAATGCTTAGAGCATATGCAACATCAGGTCTAGTACATAGTATGGCATACATGATGGAACCTATGACTGAAGCATAGGGAATCTTATCCATCATTGCCCTCTCCTCAGAAGTCTTGGGAGACTGACTTTTGGAGAGTTAAATTCCATGTCTCATCGGTATGAGACCTCTCTTGGAATTTTCCATGCGAAACCTTTTGACAATGGTTTCTATGTACATAGATTGGGTTAAGGCAAGCATCTTCTTTGATCTATATCTCAAGATCCGTATTCCCAATACGTAAGATGCTTCTCCCAAATCCTTCATGGAGAAGTTCTTGGATAGCCAGATCTTTACTGATGACATCATTCCTACATCATTACCAATGAGCAGGATGTCGTCAACATAAAGAACCAGGAATGTGATTGCGCTCCCACTATACCCTCAAGTAAGTCAACCAAGTTCTAAACTTGGTTGATGTTCATAGACTGAATTTCAGAATTCATAGCTTCTCGCTCTTTCCCGGCCTCTAGGCTTTCAATGGCCTCCTTGTAAGTCTTAGGATCATCATCCTCATTATAGAGTATCTTAGAACCATCCAAATTAATATGTCCCACATATCTTTCTGGTAGTTTAGGAACTCTTTCTGATCTACGAGTTTCTTGTGTACTTATTTGATCAGGTTCAGAAACTGACAGCTCATTAGATGAACCATTACCAATTTGTGGGTTTAGAATTTCTTCCAGAATTATTTTACTCCCACTGTCCTTCTGGAGAATATAATCTTCTTCCAAAAAGACAGCTCTCTTGGCTACAAACACCTTTTGTTCGCTAGGATGATAAAAGTAATATCCATAAGTTTCCTTTGGATATCCCACTAGAACTGACAAATGCAGATTTGTGGGATATCCAAAGGAAACTTATGGATATTACTTTTATTATCCTGGCGAACAAAAGGTGTTTGTAGCTAGGAGGGTTGTCTTTCTGGAAGAAGATTATATTCTCTAGAAGGACAGTGGGAGTAAAGTAACCTTGGAAGAAATTCCAAACCCACAAATTGGTAACGGTTCATCTGATGAACTGTTAGTTTCTAGACCTGTTCAATTAAGTACACAAGAAACTCGTAGGTCAAAAAGAGTACCTAAACCACTAGAAAGTTATGTGGGACATTAATTTGGATGGTTCTAGGATACTCTATAATGAGGATGATGATCCTAAGACTTACAAGGAGGCCATTGAAAGTCCAGAGGCCGGAAAATAGCGAGGAGCCATGAATTCTGAGATTCAATCCCTGCACATCAACCAAGTTTGGAACTTGGTTGACTTACCTGAAGGTATAGTACATATCGGCTGAAAATGGATCTTTAAAAGAAAGATCAGTGTAGATGGACGAATAGAGACTTTTAAAGTAAGGCTAGTGGCGAAAGGATATCGTCAAAGGCAAGGAATTGACTATGACGAGACCTTCTCACCCGTTGCTATGATTAAGTCTATCAAAATTCTTCTTGCCATTGCTGCATACCATGATTACGAAATATGGCAGAAGGATGTGAAGACAGCCTTCCTCAATGGAAAACTTGAGGAAGATGTGTATATGATACAACCAGAGGTCTTCACATCAAAGGAATCTCCAGATATGGTATGCAAGTTGCAAAGGTCTATTTATGGACTGAAGCAAGCTTCTCGTAACTGGAACATAAGGTTTGATGTGGCAATCAAGTCTTATGGCTTCATTAAGAATGAAGATGAGCCTTGCGTGTACAAGAAAAATAGTGGGAGCGCAATCACATTCCTGGTTCTTTACGTTGACGACATCCTACTCATTGGGAATGATGTCATCAGTAAAAATTTGGCTATCTAAGAACTTCTTCATGAAAGATTTGGGAAAAGCATCTTACGTATTGGGAATACAGATCTATAGAGATAGATCAAAGAAGATACTTACCTTAACCTAATCCATGTACGTAGAAACCATTATCAAAAGGTTTGGCATGAAAAATTCCAAGAGAGGTCTCACACTGATGAGATATGAAATTTATCTCTCCAAAGGTTAGTCTTCTAAGACTTCTGAGGAGAGGGCAATGATGGATAAGATTCCCTATGCTTCAGCCATAGTTTCCATCATGTATGCCATACTATGTACAAGACCTGATGTTGCATTTGCTCTAAGCGTTACGAGAAGACGTCAGGCAGATCTAGGTGATGAACACTGGAAGGCTATGAAATGCATCCTTAAGTACTTGAGAAGAACTAAGGATATATTTCTAGTCTATGGAGGAAGAGACTTAAAGCTGCAAGAATATATTGATTCAAGTTTTCAGTCTGATCCTGATGACAGCAAGTCGACATCAGGTTTTGTCTTCACATTCAACAGGGGAGCAGTGAGCTGGAAAATTTCTAAGCAGGAAACCACTGCTGAGTCGACAACGGAAGTTGAATATATTGCTGCTGCTGAAGCCACCAAGGAAACTGTCTGGATGAAAAAATTCATCGACGATCTTGGTGTGGTGGTAAGCATCTCTAGTCCCGTCCCACTGCTGTGTGACAACAATGGGGTGATTGCTCAAGCGAAAGAGCCGAGGTCTCATCAGAAGTCGACGCACATTTTGCGGCGCTTTCATCTGATCAGAGAGATTATAGCTCGAGGAGATGTCGTAGTGGAAAGAGTTCCTTCAGCAAACAACATAGCAGATCCACCGACAAAACCTTTGTCTCAAAATGTCTTTGAGCGTCACTTAGATAATATGGGTATTATGTATAAAAGTGATTGGCTTTAGTCCAAGTGGGAGATTGTTTGTAAGGATTGATGTTTCAGATCTAGTTATTGGGTCAGTTCGGAGTGGGACCCCTTGGTTTTGGCCTTTGTGGGGCTGGGGCATAGGTTCGACGCGGTTCAAACGGCGTCCTGTTTGGGGGATGCATTTTAGAGTGTGATACGTCAGTGCCACGTGGACGCCATGTGGGCCAATTTTGGACCGCGAGAGTACAACCCTGATCTTGTCACTTGAATGGCGTCGATATTAGGCAACACATTTTAGCTAGGTTCGGTTTAAACCTGCGAACCCTCCCTCCTTTCCCTCATTTCTCTCATTTTATTCTCTCTCCTCCCTCTCTCCGATCTTTTCGCTCTCCCTACCCTTTCTCCTTCCTTTCCTCTCCCTCCACTCCATCAAACCCCCCCTAACTTCCACCACTACCACCACCATTTTCTCCACTGCGTATTGCTCTCTGGACGGTGGCCGACGTCCCGGTGGAGTAACGCCGTCCGCGGCAATACCGGCGGCAGCATGTGGCGTGGCAGTTCGGCGGCTTGAAGCTTGGAGGAGTTCAAGTAACCGGTAGGGTGACGATCTCCGTTGTGTTTTGATTATAACTACATTTTTTCCTGCTTTGGAGCATGTTTAGAGGATTTTCGGGAAGAAATTCCACTTTTTGTACTGTGAAGGTTAGGGGAAACCTGTTAGCGAACGCTAAATGGCATCTTGGGACAGCAACGCCATTTTGAATGGCGGCTGCCTCCCACGATGCGATTTAGTTCGGATCACCCTGAGACCTGATTCTATTTTTGTCGTGATTAGGCAGGCGACTAGGGATAGTGACACCTTTTAAAAGGTGACTATCTTGCACGACGCGTTTTAAGCCACATTCCATAGGCCAGTTTTTATATGAACCAGTTTAGGAGTCTTGAATGACGTCGGCCATGGGCAACGCGATTTAAGACAGAATCTCATTAATCTATGCAATTAACATGTGTTTACATTATTATATAGTTTGGTTAAATGCATACTTAAAAATGTACTCGAGGACGAGGGTTTCTACGTGATCGGATTGCACCGTATTGTGTTTCATGCGACCGTGGACTTAGAGTGATAGTTGTTAGCAGTTAGGCACCCTGTGTCGATGTGGGAGTGACACGGCGCCAGTGTAGGAGAGGTGGGGGTGACGCCTAGAGAGATGGTCACCTGGTGTACCCCAGGGTATAGCTAGTACCGGTGTAGGAGTGGTACATTCGGAGTGTCACTCGTGCTGGGGGAAGCAGAACCACCTGGAGCCGGTCAGGCCGGAGTAGCCAGCACGTTATCCGAGGGGTTGCTGTTTGGTCTCAGCGGGTCGGTGTTTTCCGGGTTCGGCCGTGTGACTTGTGTATTTAGCCGAGATGCTGGTTGTGGACTCTGTGGTGGAGTTGTTTCATAGTTGTGTTTACTGCTTTATTTAAATTGCCTTTATTTGTATTGTCGCACTTGTGGGTGCGTGAGTGGGTGGTGGGGATCAAAGGATCCCTTCTGAGTGTGAGTGCTCAAATTAGGTGTGTGATTATCATGAAAATTGTGTTGATTATGTGACAAATAAACCTATTAAAAACTAAGTGAATGTGATCGCCAGATATTTTTAACTAAAAAGTTCCAAAAGAAAAGATTGATCGCCCACCTATTTTAGAATTGGGAGATGTTGGAGTCCTTGATTCTCCTCCTTCAGCCGGTTGAAAAAAGAGAGCCCTTTTGACTTTGTTCTTGCTTTGCATGCTTATCGAACTTTGAGGATCATCCAACTTTTCTTGTTGATGATGATTCTCTCCTCTTGATCTCCTTTTGTACCTTGCAAGAAAGTGGAAAGAAAGAGAGAGGGAAAAACAATAAGAACTCAAATAGATGTAGTATCTATTCCAGTAGAAATTTTAATCATGCAACTTGAGCAAAGAACTCACTTGTTTTGATGGTCTTTTAAACTCCTTAAACAAATAGCTTTGAAATTATGCTAGTGAGTATGTGTTGCATGGAGTGATATGATGAATGAGATTTTGAACTAATATGATAATGAAACCAAGTAGAGATTAATAAAAAGAACTAAGTTGGATAGTCCCTGGAAAGCCATGGTTCTTGAATGGATCTTAAAAGGACAAAGAATGGATGAAGAAAGGATGAAACTTGCTTCAAGACTCCTGGAAGTAGCACTTCGATCCTTCAGCGTCTAGACGTCGTTGCTAAGATTCTTTACTCAATTTTCACTCAATTATCGCTATCATCACTAACTTTTTAATGACCAAGGGGTTGGGTATTTATAGGTTTAAGTTCACGCATCCGCGGTTACTAATAGATTAACATGAAAGAATTTGAAGTAAATCCAACCAAGAAACAGATAAACACAGCCTAATTCATCATTATCTGTAATTATCTAAAACGCGTCGCCCATAGAAGACGTCTTTTAGACTAATTAAGATAAGGATAAACATTGGAAAAAAAAGACAGAATCAACTTAGGAAACCTAAATGGCGTCGTGCATGGCAGACGTCTTTTAGTTTATTAATAAATTAATTAAAAATCAGATTAATAATCAAAATAAGAATAAACTCTAAATAGTGTCTACACAGGTCAACATCTTTTAGAATCTTTCATATTTGATTAAAAATCTGAGTTAAAATGAATTTCATTAATAAACTTAAATTATGTCTGTTTGACCGATGTCATTTAGATAATTAATCCAAAAAGATTAATAAAAATTAACTAATGATTAAATATCAGACCACTTTGAGGCATTATTATATGATATGGAATTTACTCAAAATGATGTCAAAATTAGCGTGTCTACAGCGCTGCCTCACATTGGCATCATTTTTGCAAGGGAGTGAAATGAAATGAAATGTACTGAAAAGGTGATGCCAAGGTGTGATGAGACACACTCTCAACATCATATGATTGAAATTTTTCTCAAAATCATCAATGAAGATAACTCAAGGAATATTAATGGAATCAATCCTGTCTGGATGAGGTAGACAAGGAAATAAAATAAGGTCGATCAACCTCCACAGATTGGGAACTACCCTAGGTCATAGACACTGCATGTTTCATCATGGGGAGCGATTGCCAGCTAATCTGGACGTGCTGCAACCATGATGGATCTTCAAAAGAAAACAAGAAATGTTAGATGAAGAATCCAAGAAATGATAGAATTCCAAGGATATCTTCAAGCGAACCTCAAAGATAATCAAGATACTCAATTCAGAATGGAATATTTCATATCATGTTGGGAATTATTTGATCAATGGCTTGAAACTTAATCAATAATTAATTCTTATCACAATGATATCAAAGTCCTACATGATGCATGCTGGGTTAAAGGAAAAATATAAAGTGAAATAAAATATTGTCGTACATTTTTTTAAGAAAAAATGCACTTGATCTTGATTTTTTTTATTTAGATTTAGATTTGTATTTGTGCGTTTTACCTAACTCAATCAGATGAATGCGTAGTTCTTCGACCCGATCCCGCTACCTATAAATGGAATAGCGTTAATTACATCCTCCTAAGAGAAAACCCTTGATTAATCGTCGTAAGATTAGAATAACACCCTCTAAAATGATATAAACAAGATATACAAGATTGCATTCGAAAAATGAATGAATTTCAATTTTTATTTGAGAGGAAAACTCAATTTTAGTTTTTGAGTTGAGTCTGCGCAAGACTTGATTCATTGACTTTTATTGATGGATAATAATGAAAGACATTTTTTAGTACTTTTGGATTGATTTATTTGGATGCATTGAAGATTTGTTGAATTTTTATGTTTGGAAATGAACATGAAGTTGAGTCTGCGCAAGGATGCACAGACTCATTTGTTATCAATGAGAATGCTTGTATTTATTTTGATTTTTTGATTTGTGATAAGAATGAAAGTCTTTTTTATGACATTTTGATTGAAATGGATTACATTTTTTATCAAGGAAATCTAATAAACATTTCTTATTGTGTTTTCTCAAATTGAAGTGAAGAGATTTTAGATTTGATTTGCAAGGTATGGAAATGTATTTTTTACATTTTCTTATTTGATTTGAGTGAAAGATGCTTGAGGGACTTATGTTTTTATGATTTGAATTTGTAGGTTTTTTGAAGAATGAGCAAGGTATGCAAATTCAATTGAAATGAGACCTTTTTTAGGTATTTTTTATGTTTTGCAAAAGGGCAAATTTCAGTTTTATTTGATTTTTTGATTTACAGGAAGTATAGAGTTTTATATTAGAGTTTTTTATTTAATTTTAAATAAATTAAGAGTAAAAAAAATTGGATTTTATCAATTGAGGGTTGAGTTTGCGCAGGAGAGCGCAGACTCATTTGTCACAAGCCTGTTTTTTATCTTTTTTGGGTAATTTCAAGAAGAAAGTTAGCATTTTTGTTTGGGTTTTGATTTGTGGAAAATATAGAGTTTATTATTAAGATTTTGATTTTATTTTATGAGAATTTAATGGCCAAAATATCAGATTTTAAGAATTTTGGGTTGAGTCTGCGCTATAGGGCGCAGACTCATTGGTTATCAAAGTGTTTAGACATTTTTTATATTTTTTGGGAAAGGAATTTTAAGCTTTTATTTAGATTTTTGACTTATATAAAGTATAAAGGTTTTATGCAAATTTTTGAGTTTAATTTGGAGAGAATTTAAGGTCAAAAAGACCAATTTTGGGTTTTTAGGGTTGAGTCTGCATAGGGTAGCGCAGACTCATTTGTCACCAACTTGTTTTGAGTTGTTTTTAGCATTTTTTCAAAAACAACTTGATATTTTTATTTTATTTCCTGATATATAAGAATAAACTTGATTTTTAGAGAGTTTTAGATCATCTTGAAGTGGTCGGGAAGTTGATTTTTTATTTTTTGTGAATTTCAGGGTTGAGTCTGCGCCATGATGCGCAGACTCAAGTCTGAACTGTTGATTTTTTGTTATGAGTTGTTTTATTGGATTTTTGGTGGGATAACTTGATTTTATGTTTTGTTTAGTGATGATTTATAGATTTGGAGCTGTGGGCATGATTTGGGGGCCAAGAGATGAGGTTTTGGCCTTGAGATTGATGCGCAGACTCAAGTTTAAAGGAAATTTTGAGTAAGATTCTTAAAAAGATGGTATCTCCTGAGGTTGAGGGGAATTCAAAGAGTTTCAAAGTACTGGGAAGCTTCAAAGATCAAGGAGACAATAAAAATGAGTTTGAGTCTGCGCAAGGGGTGCGCAGACTCAACTGAACTTGTAATTTTTTATTTATTTTGAAGGGATTTGGATCTTTTTTGTAAATAGATATTTATTTAAAATGAAATGGAGTGTTTGATATATGATTTCATGATATTTGTGCAATTTGACTTACTGTTTATTTGAAATGAGTCCATGGAAAAGTGTGCAGACTTAAGAGTTATTTTGAAAAAGCAGTTTATTAATCTTGATTTGTGTGCCATGAAGTATGATTTTTATCAAAGATTTGACTTGATATTTAAGTTATTTAAACAACCTTTCTTATGATTAGAGCTCAGGGCAGGTGCGTAGACTCAACTTAAGTTTGAAATTTTGTGTTTATTTAAAATAGAAGATGGCTATCTTAAACCTTTTTTTTAATGAATTAACTTTAATTATTTGAGTTATTTGAACCATAAATGAGGCTATCAGTCCATGCATGGCATCCTTAACAGTTTTGAGTTGAGTCTGCGCGAGGGTGCGCAGACTCAGAACAATGGTGCAGACTCAGGTTTGAAATTTGATTTTTTGAATTTCCTGCACTATTCAAGCTGCAATTAAATCCATCAAGGGGTTAGTTTCAACCATTAAAGTTAGAATATGGAATCCGGAGTCGAGAAAAATAAATTGTATCCCATTCCCAATCAAATTTCCATGGTTATAGGTGCGCAGACTCAAAATCTGAGCATAATTTCAGGTTTATACCTCTTTCAACTTGAAGTGATCCAAGAATCACCACAAATTTGGGGAGGATAACACTAAGAAATCTCAGATGTTGAGTATGGCTACATAAAGCCTTTTCAAGGAGTGGTTCTTATGTGGATTTCTTCAAATGACAAGATTTCTTCATGTTTATCCCATTCTTCTTAGATCATCTTATAAAGCATTGAAAATGCTTAATATAATGATTTCAAGTTTAATTTCAACGTTTCATTAGGAAAATCTAACAAAGGTTTAGGATCTTCATGGAGGATCATAGCATGAAGAGACCCGAAGGACCAACTCCCTTAAAGGGATATGTAATGGCTAATGGACCATGAGGGTGGCTATAAAGGGAGGCGTGTTGAGCATCCAACCATTCACTCGAAGGGTGCCCTTAATGGCTTCAAGATGTAATAAAAACTCACAAGGGGTAATCCAAAGCATCTCTACATTTGGGGAGCAAGGAACTCCACCAATTCCCCTAGAGGATCACCTGTAGCCATGAACCATGGAGGTGGCTATAAAAGGGGGCGTGCCGAGCATCCAACCACTCACCCAAAGGGTGCCCTTAATGCTTTCGAAATGCAAGGGTTATCTACAGGGAATCACCCATTCCACTTCTACATTTGGGGAGCAAGGAACTCCACGAACTCATTAGGACTTCGAGACATATCATCCAAATGAACCCATAGAAATGGGAACACAAGAATGATGCTTTTTGTATGAAGGCCGATGATGGGTTACCCAACATTGGATTGTTGGCACCCTTAGATTGGGACATCCTTGGAAGACATCGGAAAAAACTTAAAACATTTGGCAAAATTCCGAATTGAAACATTAAGGGCTTAACAACCCAAAGTCCAAGCCATTTATGACCTTCATTGGGCCTCATAAGGACAGCCCTAGGTCCAAGGAACCTTTGGACAACTTGGGGGAGGATCAAAGAATCACCTCAAGTCCAAACACCAAGCTGAAAGAGGCGCAGACTCAAAAACCTGCAACTGGCACTAAGTCTGCGCAGGGAGGCGCAAACTCATGAAAAGTGAGCGCAGACTCAACACTGTAGCACTGCAGGTTGCAGACTCAAGCTGAAAACCGGATTTTTGGGGAAAAATGGGTTTAAACCTAACCCAAATGATGGAAAATAAAGTATAAAAAGTATAAAACCTAAAATATTTATTTAAAATATATTTTAGATGCATTTCTTTAGGAAAATATCATGAAAAACTTAAATATGAACATATGAGAGACTTAGGTATATTTTTTATCTTTTCCATGGATCTCTCCTTCTTGGCTCCATGTTAGAGGGTTTATACTCAAAGAAGCTCATCCTCAACTAGTGAGGGAACCTCCTTGAGAACCTCTAGGGCCTAAACCCTTAGCCATTAAAGGAAAAAATCCAAACAAAACCCATTCGATTCCAACATGAAAACAAAAACTCAAACTTTAATATATATGAAACATAGGAGATTTCTCTTGATGTTTGGCCTTGGGGGAACATCATCCATGGAGGGGATGTGCTCCTAAGGGTCATGGAATTGCAAGCCACCTTGAAAATCGCCAAAAACAAAGACAAATAAATGAAAAATCAGTTTTTAGGAAATTTGGACAGCAAAGCACATTTCGGGTCATATCTCCATATTCAGGGGGTTCTAAGGCTTGAGGAGATCATTTATATAAACTAGAAAGGCCCCTCTACCATCTCCACACAAAAAACACATATCTTATGAAGGAAAAAATAACATAAAAGCAAGATAACCAGTAGATTCACAAAACAGACACAGGAAATCTGAGCTTTACATTTCATTGCTTTCAATCACCATGTATGAACATCAAGGGGGAGATAGAAGTTTCTATAAACATAAAAATGAAAGAAAAATATTATAAGAAATCAAGGAGACAGAAATAAACCCCTTCTTCACCCCCACTCTACCTTGGAGAGGGGATGAGAAGGGAGAATGGCTCTTGAAGCCCACAATCTTGCTCTCTTCTTCTCTAACACTCTTCCTTTCTTTTTCTCTTCTTTTTTCCTTCTTTTTTCTCTCTTGGGATGCATGAGATGGAGGGGAATGGAGGAGGGAGACGTGCTCCTCCTGGCCTCTCTCTTTTCTTCTTCTCTTTTCTCTTTTTGGGGATTTTTGTCTCCAACTTTCTTAGAGAAGATGGGGGTTCTCTTGTAGATAATGTTGGATTACTTTGGGGGGTAGATTAGGCATATATTAGCCTTGAATTAGGGATAAGAAACCCATCTTAAGAGCCCTCCAATGAGGCCACAACACTTGGAGAATCATGATTGGCTTCTCTTTTGCTTTTCACCTACCACCTTCTAGAAGAATCTTGAAAGAGGGGACTACTTCCTTTTTTTTCTTATCCACCTTTGGGCAGATTTGAGGATGGGCCAAAGGGGTAAGAATAGGCCATGGGGGGGACCATTTGGGCCCTTTAGAGGCTGCCACGAAATTGGGCTTTGGCCTTTACTTTTTGAGCCCAAATTAGCCATATTGGGCTTCTTTTGCTTGAGATATTGGGCCCGGGCCTGCCCCCTTGGATTTCTTTATCATTTGGGTTGAAAGTAACCCCTTTTTAATTTCTTTGGGCTTGCAAGAATGGGCATGACTACTGTCCATTAATTCTTCTTCACTTGGGCTTTCTTTGAAAAATTACTTGGACCTTTCTTGCTTTAATTAATGGGCTCGGTTTCACCCTTCAATTCTCTTTGATTTAGGCCTTCTTGATTGATCTTTAGGCTCTTCTTCTTGTTCAATTTTTTAGGTGACAACAAATTCCCCCCACGCATGCGGCTCACGCACGGAGACCGGAGGCGATGAAGTGAGTTGTATGCGTAGCCCACTGTCACGTACTTATCCCATTTAAGCAGCTCACAGGTTAAAACAGGCCCCACTTAAAGGTATCCATTCACCCATTGAGGAGTTGTTTTGCTCGAAGACTGCTGCGACTTGGAGATTTCATCTTTGACTTGTTTCTGCAACCGATCTGGATTGGGTCTTGAGCTTCGGGTAACCATAACTTGCTTGGCAACATGACCCTTTTGAGTCTGCGCTGGCCTTGGACTCTAAACCCGGTTGGGGTTCATAGAGTTTGAAAGAGGAGACATAGTCCGTTGAGTCTGTGCCGGTTTAGGCTCAATTTGGGCCTTAGACCAGACCACATATCTTGAATTTGAAAGAGAAAGGCAAGTACCCTTTGAGTCTGCATTGGTTCAGGCTTCAATTCGGCTCCAAACCTAGCCATATATATTGAGTTTGAGAGAAAGGGGCAAATCCCCTCGAGTCTGCGCTGGTTTGGTTCAAATTTGGCTTCGAACCGGCCCGTATATGTGGAGTTTGAAAGAGGGGGGCATATGCCCTTGAGTCTGCGCCAGTTCGGTTTGGTTCGGACCTTGGACCGGCCAGGGCTTCAAAATCGGCCGGGTCGGTTATAAAAGAGCGAAGGGGGCGGGCCTTTACTTTTGCTTTTTCCTGTTGTGCTGGCTGATTCCGAACGCCAGTCCGCCTCTTCCTCTTCTTCTCTGCTACGTTGGGTGATCCCGAGCCTCCCACGCTTTCTCCTTCTCTTTCTCTTGCCGTCGCCGGCGCCACAGCAGCTGTCGGGGAGCGCCACTACCGGCGAGAGCTGCCGCCGCCGCCACCGTCTGTGCGTTGGCCTTCCGCCGCTTGGGGGGGTGCCGTTTGCTTGGCACGCCGATCGCCTTCTTTTCCCCTTACCGGTGATAAACGCTGCAACCCTGTTGGGGAGCGTTATCGCCATCGCCTGCGGGTGTGAGGCCTGCCGGGTTCGAAACCGCAGACCCTGCTTTCCTTGATTCTTCTTCGTTGGCTACATCGCAGGGGCTTGAGGAGAGCACTATCGCTGCCACAGAGGGGTATTGTTTAAATTTAGAAGCTACTGTTTGAGGAGAGCTTCAGCCGCACCAAGATTTACAGGTAAAAGGCGGAGCTTTTTCTTTGAGTTTTTGGCTAGTGGGACTGTTTGGGGGTTGTTGTCCACTATGGATTTGGGAAGGAGGAGAGCGAAGAGGGTCTCTTTTGCCTTTGTATTATCTTTTAACATCTTCTTTGTATTTTCCTTGTAGGAAACCGACTCTGAGCTCGTCGATCTACAGTTGGCGCAGACTCATTACTGTAGCGATTGCAGGTCGGGTGGATCAACGTCTCGTTGTTTGACTTTGGCAGTTCCCATGGGAGCAATCCCTGGGGCTGCGGCTTCAGTGCCTAGTCCCGGTTGTAGCTCGGCTCTCGGGAATTGGGTCACTGGAATGCCATTTCTACACCCCTCTGTCTTTGACATGGGTCTTCTTCTTATCAGAGCATCCGGTCTGTCCCGGATGGCTCTCGATAAAATTTAATTAGTCCTCCGATAAGGGGAGATGCTGCCGAAATTTCGACAGAATTTTCTTTTTTGATAAGGGCTTTTTGCATTTGATTTTGACTTGTTGTCTCTTCTTTTTCAGTATAATGGCTTCTCGGAGGAAAGACAAAACTATGATGCCAGAGGCTCTCTCTGAAGATGTGCCAGTTTCTCCGACAGGTTCTTCTAAATAGACTCCTACGATGGCTGAGGAGAGCGATCCTGTGATAAGTCCCTTTTACTTGACACCTGCAGCAGGCATAGATGAGGACAGTGAACTACTACAATTTTTTGAGGTTGCTATCTTGGACCATCCTTTTACCGATGAATCAGAGGGCAAGGTTGATGAAAGTAGACTTGTCTTCTCAGAGGGGTTCTATGAATATAAGCGGGACAAGACTTATCCAACTCACTTTCCCAGTGATCATCATTTGAACAGTTTCCTTGTTGACTTCAAAGTCAATGGAGTGCACTCTGAGAGAAGGGCTTTTTATGTTGAGGATGCCATCTTGAAATCTCGAGACAACCTGAGGGGAACTGTAACCCGTGGCGACTCTTTGTTCAAGCCGGGTTATACTAGAGACATGCTCATATCTAGTGGGACTAATATCATGCGTCCTTAGGACGGCATTATGACCCAATCACCTTCATTTATTCCTGCCAAGCGGGGATATGACAGAGGTATCCCAGACTCGAAGCAGAGGCGGCATGGGCTATTTCTTTCTCCATGTAAATGGGGCTTCAGAGAAGAACCATTGATTTTTGACTGCTTGACAATGAGGTTCAGACTGAAGAGGAAGCTCTTTCTGAGTTACATACTCAAGTTGGAGAAGGACATCCGCTGCTGTCCATGTTACTTGAGGATCCATGATGTTGTTTATAACTAAACTTTGTACTTGGAAAATGTATTTTCGTTTTACTTTTCCATGTAGACTGGGATAGAAGTCATTCTTGTAACTTTTGGCATATATAAAGAAAATTTTGTATCATATCCTCCTTTTAATGAATGACATGCTTGAATTTCCTTTTCTCTTTTTTTTTTTTTAATATTCACTTTACTGACCCAAGTGCCCTTTCGGGTTTTCACCGGAGTTGGCCCCCTCTAGCTTTTGCCCGTGCGCCCTTCCGGGTTTTCACACGGTGGGGTTGCCGATTTTGCCTGTGGCGCCCTTTCGGGTTTTCACCACAGCCAGGTATGTAGCCCTTGTTTCCCTTGACCGTAGAAGATATGATCAAGTTCGGGGAGGCATCTTTATTTTTTAAGCTCCTTTTGATTTTTTTCTCATTTTTTTTTCTCTCTCCTCTTGTTGTAAATGAAGTAGAGTGAAGTATACATCCATAGTAACTGTAAAGCTGAAAGGAAAAGATTTCAAATGAAGATGACTTAACAATGTTTATTGGCTTCCATAACTAACAATGTTATGGGGATTATTGAAGTTTAAAAAGGAAGGACAGAGTAAGAGGGGCAATGAATACCTCAATCACTTGTTTATTGAAAATGGCACAAACCGTAAGGGTCTGAGCCTTTATTGGGGTGGCAAAGATCGTAAGGATCTTAACCACTATGCAGGGTGGCAATAGACCGAAAGCGTCTACGCCATGCAAATCCTAAGTACCAACGACGGACTCATAGGTTTTTGGTCGTGGTAACATAGGTATGATTTGAAATGCATGAACCCAGAATACTTCAAGCGGATTCATAGGTTTGTAGCCCGAAGTAGACAGGGGTGTTTGAATGATGCAAACCTAGATACCTAGGTCATGAGGACCCTAATTATCAATGACGGGCTTAAAGGCTTTTGGTCATGATAACTAGGGGTGATTTTGAATGAATGAACCCTAACTACCACAACATACTCATAGGTTTGTAGCCGAGGTAGATAGGGAGTACGGAGTACTCTTCTCAGAGACCCAATAATTTCGGGGATGGCGGAGTCACGAGGGACCCAGGCCATCTGCCGGTGCGACGTAGTCGTTGAAGACCCCGGTCGACTTACTTTGCTTTGATTTGAATTTGCTTGATTGTTGACGGAGTACTCCTCTCGGAGACCCGGTCTTTCGGGGATGACAGAGCCACGAGGGACCTGGGCCAGCCACTGGTGCGACGTAGTCGTTGAAGACCCCGGTCGACTTACTTTACTTTGATTTGAATTTGCTTGATTGGTGACGGAGTACTCCTCTCGGAGACCCGGTCTTTTGGGGATGACGGAGTCACGAGGGACCCGGGCCAGCCATCGGTGCGACGTAGTCGTTGAAGACCCCGGTCGACTTACTTTTGCTTTAATTTGAATTTGCTTGATTGGTGACGGAGTACTCCTCTCGGAGACCCGGTCTTTTGGGGATGACGGAGTCACGAGGGACCCAGGCCAGCCACCGGTGCGACGTAGTCGTTGAAGACCCCGGTCGACTTACTTTGCTTTGCTTTTGCTTGCACTTGGATTTAACCTTGGGTTTAAAATTGAGTGGCGGTGCTGAATGCATCAGGCCACCTTCTTTGTTTCGAACTTGCTTTGAACTTGGTCAGAGTCTAGTAGGACCCACGCCGGCTTGTATTTGAATCTTGAACTTGAATTTAAGCTTGGATTTGTGCGGCGGGTCTTGTTTACCCAGGCCGATTTGAATTTGAGCTTGAATGGTGGGGTCGAATGAGCCCAGGCCATCTTTCTTGTTTTATGCTTCGATGGCGGAATCTAGTAGGACATATGCCAATTTGCATTTGGATTTGATTTTGAACTTGAGCGGCAGAGTCTTGCTGACTTGGGCCTATTTGCATTTGAACTTGAGCCTGGGTTTAGACTTGGTTTTTTTTTTTTTGCATTTGAACTTCAATTGGGGTTCTGAATTTGAATGGCGGGATCGAATGAACCCAAGCCATCTTCTTTTGCTTTCAAATTTGCTTTAAACTTGGATTATGGTCTTGAATTTAAGTAGTGGGTCATGTTGACCCAGGTTGACTTATACTTGAATTCGTGCTTGTTCTTAAGTATGAGCTTTAAATTTGAACTTTAACTTGAATTTGAGCTTGAATTTAAGCGGCAGGTCCTGTTGACCTAGGCCAATTTGAATTTGAGCTTTGAATGCTAACACTTGAGCTCGAGCTTAAACTGGAGCATTGGATATTTGAACTTGGATTTGAACTTAAACTTGAATTTGAACTTGAACTTGGAATTAAGTAGCGGATCCTGTTGATCCAGGCTACTTCATATTTGGATTTAAGCTTGGTTTGGAGCTGGAACTTGAATTTTGAACTTGAGTTTAAGCTTGAATTTGAGCTCGAATTTGAACAGGAGCTTTTAATTTAATCGGCGAGTCCTATTGACCCAAGCCGATTTAAACTTGAACTTGAGCTTTGAATGGAGGGGTTGAATAAACCCGGACCATCTTCTTTGTTTTGACCTTGGATGGTAGAATTAAATGAAATCGGGCCATCTTCTTGCTTTAAACTTGGATTTTGCTCTTGAATTTAAGCAGCGGGTCCTGTTGACTCAGGCTGACTTATACTTGAATTTGTGCTTGCTCTTTGGCTGGAGCTTTGAATCTTGCATTTGAACTTGCATTTTGAGCTCGAGCTTGATTTGGAGCTTTGAATTTGAACTTGAATTTAATCTTGAATTTAGGCGGCGGGTCTTGTTGACTCAAGCCGATTTGAACTTGGGCTTGGATTTAAACTTGAATTTTTAACTTGAGCTTCAATTTAAGCGGCAGGTCCTGTTGACTCAAGCCGATTTGAATTTAAACTTGAATTTAAGATTTGAATGCTAACATTTGAACTTGAGCCCTAGTTTGAACTAGAGCTTTGAATTTGGATGGCGGAGCCTTGCTGGCCCGGGCCATCTTCTCTGTAACTTTGTAGCTTCTTGCCCCCTATTCACTGAAGAGACAAGGTTGCAAGACATATGCATGTTTATATCAAATAATTTCAGAATCGGAAAACATCATCGATTTAGATTGATTTGATTGGAAACTTCGACCGATTATGAAACGGGAAGCGGAAAATGATTTATACTCCCTCCGCACTGGGTTTGCCTCAGCACCATTGCCCGACTAGCGGGATAGTCGCGCCAACTTTTTTCTTTTTTCTTTCTTTTTCAATGTCATTTCGTCATTGGCAACCCATGAGGTGCTTTGGGGCGGCTTCCTAAAGCCTTTTGGAGCCTCTTCAATGTCATTGGCTCATATAGGCAGGTGTTTTACCATGCCATTTAAGATTTATAGTCTTGGGGGAATTCATCCCGAGAACTGGATGATTTCTTTTGACTATCTTCACGGTGATCATATTTACATCGTAGACAGTGCTTCATATATTCTTTTCAACCTTCGCTTGGAAAGTACGGAGGTGGAGCATGATAGCGGTTCATATGTTTGCCATTTAAAGGAGGAAATTACACTTCTCCCTTATGATTGGTGAGGGTGTATTCTCTTCCTTCATAAATAGTTTTGACGACATAGGGGCCTATCCAATTACTGGTCAACTTCCCTTTTGGATTTGACGCCATGACTTCTCTTCTTTTGACCATAACTAGGTCTCCTTTCTTGAAGGCTCTTTCTTTGACTAGTTTATCAAATGCTCGAGCCATGCAGCTTGATATATCTGGATATTTTGTTGAGCTCGAAGTCTGTCGCCTTCCAAGGCTAATAACTCCTCGAGCCGCCTTTCTGCATTTGATTGATTTTCTTTGATAAGCCCATACTCTAAGGCAATGCGCAAAGAGGGGACTTCCAATTCAATTGGTACAACTGCCTCTGACCCATATACTAAGGAATAGGGAGAACAACATGTTGGAGTTTTTTATATGGTTCTGTAAGCCCATAATGCTTCATACATTCTTTCTTCCCAGTCTTTCTTAGTTGAATTGACTGTCTTTGCTAGAAGGTTACATAGAGTCTTGTTAAAGGCTTCTGCTAACCCATTGGCTTGTGGATTGTAGACTGTGGAGGTCCTCCAATCAATTTTGAACTCCGCAGCTAACTTATATATGATTTGATTTCAGAAGCACGTTCCATTATCTGAAATGATTCGACTAGGTGCACCATATCGAAACAACATATTTTTGCGGAGGAACCTTTCAACGGCTGCCCCAGTGACTTCTCTTAATGCTACTGCTTCGTCCCATCTGGAAAAATAATCTGTGGTGGCCAGAATATCTTTAGCACCTCTTGAGGAGGGTATGAATGGGCCGCCAAAGTCCATGCCCCATTCAGCAAAAGGCCATGATGGTGCTGTAGGGTGCAAGGGCACCGGGGGTTTTCTTGGAATTGGGCCATGTTCTTGGCATTTGTGACATGATTTGGCATATTGCACACAACCATCGAACATTGTAGGCCAGTAGTAGCTCAATTGTTTGAGTTGATTTTTCATCATGGGGCCAGACTGGTGAGCACCACAGACCCCGGCATGTATTTCCCTCAAGGCTTCAGCTATCTCTTTTGGTAACAAGCGTCTAAGGAGAACTTTTCTTTTGCCATCATATGTCACTCGAAAGAGGGTGTCTCCTTTGTATTCATATGAATCTTTAATACGGATCAGTTTAGCACGCTTGATTCGAGTGCTTGGCAATATTTTATGCTTGAACCAGTCAAGAAGCATTTCCCTCCAATCAGACTTATCGGCTTCTTCCACTGCACATACTTCTGTTTGCATTTCTGTTTCTTCTCCCAACACAGTTGGCAACAATCTTCTGTTCTTGACCCATATTTCAAGGGACCCTTCTGTCGGCAAGGCCAGAGAACTTGCTAATTTAGCCAGAGCATCAGCTTGAGCATTTGCACTGCGGTTAATATGGTTGATTTCAAAGAAATAGAATCTTTGTATTAGCTTGAGGGCTCTTTTGTGATAAGGAGTCAACTCGGACTTTTTGACATCATATATTCCTTGGACTTGGTATATAATCAACATTTAGTCTCCATGGACTTGAATCATTTGGATGCCCATATCCAAAGCAACTTCCAAGCCAACTATCAAAGCTTCATATTCTGCTTCATTGTTGGTGCATGGCTTAGTTAAGGAACACGTGGTATGCAGAACCTCGCCTTCTGGAGATATCAGGATAATGCCTGCCCCGGCCTTTGTAGTGAATGTACCATTTTCTGCAATTGCTGAACGGGAGGTCCCATCAAAATATAGCTGCCATATCTTTTGTTCTGTATGGTTAGCTTCTAATGTTTCTTCATCTGGCAAGTCGGTGACCAATGGTGAATCTTCTGGCACTGGATGTGCTGTAAAGAAGTCTCAATGGCTTGACCTTTGATGGCTTTCTGAGGAGCATATTTGATGTCGAACTCCATGAGGAGGATTGCCCATTTGCCTAAACGACCTTTCATGGCTGGTCGATTAAGGATATATTTGAGAGGATCAGCCCTAGAGATGAGCTGGATTTCATGTGATTGCATATAGTGCTTGAGTCTTTTAGCTGCAAAGACCAGGGCTAAGCATATCTTTTCAATAGGCGAGTATCGGAGTTTGGCTCCGATCAACCTTTTGCTTAGGTAATATAGTGCTTGCTCCTTGCCTTCTTCACTATCTTGTGCCAGCATTGCCCCCAGAGAAGTCTCCTGAGCAGCGATATATAAAATTAATGACTGGCCTTTGATAGGTGCCCCCAACACGGGTGGCGATGCAAGGTATTGCTTGATTTTCTCAAGCGCATTTTAACATTCATCATCCTATATAAATGGGGCATCTTTCTTCATTAATTTAGAGAAGGGTTCACACCGCCCAACTAGGTTGGATATGAACCTTCGAATGTATGCGAGCCGTCCCTGAAGGGACTGCAGCTCTTTGAGATTGTTCGGAGGTGGAAGCTCCTTGATAGCTTTGATTTTGGCTGGGTCTATTTTAATGCCTCTATATCTGACAATAAAACCCAGAAATTTGCCACTTGAAACCCGGAAGGCGCACTTCATGGGGTTCATTTTCAAGTTGTATTGCCTCAGCTTTTCAAACATGGTGCGGAGATCTTACATATGATCTTCCTTTTTCTTAGTTTGGACAACTAGGTCATCAATATAACATTCAACTTGTTGATAAAGGAATTCATCAAATATCTTAGTCATTGCCCTTTGGTATGTTGCACCGGTGTTCTTGAGGCCGAAGGGCATTCTTTTGTAGTGGAAGATTCCTTTAGGAGTTCTGAAGGCAGTATGGATCTTATCCTTGTCAGCCATCCATATTTGATTATATCCCGACGATCCATCCATAAAAGACAAAGCTTCATGTCCTGTGGTGGCATCGACCATGATTTCTGTAACAGGCACTGGGAAGTCATCCTTCGGGGATGCCTTGTTTAGATCTCTGAAGTCTACACAGATTCTGATCTGTCCATTCTTCTTTTTTACTGGAACAATATTTGTCAGCCATGTTGTATATTGATTTTCTTGTACGAAGCCAACATGAATTAACTTGTCGACTTCGGCATTGATTTTGTTTATCAGCTCCGGCCTCATTCTTCTCGGTGCTTGTTTGATTGGCTCGATGGCTGGATCTGATAGAATTGGGTGGCCTCAAAGCCAATCATTGTACATTCTAGTTCAGATTATTAATAAAGGCAATCATTTCTTCATTCATAGTTCTCGCAAATTAACTATCGTAATGAAGGTCCGTAGACAAATGTATGGGATATTGAATCATGATGAGATCATGATAGTGAGATCAATATCCCCAGTCAATTGTCTTAAACAGTTCTCGATCATAGGATATTTGAGATGGACATTAAATATCCGATAAGATTGACACAAGTTATGTCTGCTCATGTGATGAGGGTGAATGATCTCACATTCACTCGTGTGGTGACACTAAGACAAACATGTGGGTGCTCATTAGATAATGAGTTTACTGAACAGACCCAAATAAGAATTCCTGGATGGTAATTATACCTATTAGTCAACTAGGGAATTCAATCGTTGTAGTAGTACAGTTGGTCCTTTGACCTGAGTCACCAATGATACCTTGTTTGTGGACCATTGTATCTTGATTCTCTGACTTGTGGACTTTAACCATTAAGTCCACGATAGTCGGTCTTTCAGATACAGTGAAAAGCTTGCGAAGGTAATTGAGTGAACAACAAGGGATCACTCACTCTTGGTATAAGACTGGAGAGAGAATGTCCTATGGAAGTGTACTCAGAAATCCCTGGCCAGGGTCAAATGAAAGAGATGTCTTTCTAGAAATTAACTGAGTACTGGAATCCATCTAGATAATGCGATAGAGGGTTTGACTATAAAACCATACCCTTGCGTTATTGGGACATTGCATGAGTGAAGGATTATATCTGTGCGGTATCTGCAGACGGAAAGGTTCAATTAAAGGGAACAGTATCCCTTATATCTTCTGGGATCATGAGGTAGTGTTTGGTGTTGTTCATGATCAGAAGACCAAGTGAATTAATCATGAGATGATAATTCATTTGTTTATTAAATTAATCATTTAACATATGATGTTTAAATGTTAATTAATAAATATTAAACTCTAGAATCAGTTCTAAGTTTAATGGGCCTGAAACCGGACTGATATGTGGGCCTAGAGGGTCACGCACATAAGAGTTCTCGTCAGACGGTGAGGGACGTTAAATTTCATGCTTATCTGGGTTTTTATGAAAAGCTGCAGGATAAACATGAAGATTTAATGGAGAATTATCCAAGGCCAAACTCTTGGATAATAATGAGGATTAATCCTTATGCTTATCCTGATTTCTATATAAGGAGGGCCAAGGGGGAGGGGTAAGAAGTTGGTTGGACGAATTACTCACCCCAGATTCTCTATCTCCTCTCTCTCTCTCCTTCTCTCTCTCTTGGAGTAGATCTATCTCTCTCCGCGCATGGTGGATAAGGTCTGATCGAAGCACTCAAGTCGAGGAGGAAATCGCGTCTGTAGCGGGAACTCGTGTGGATACCTCTAGAGATCATGCGCGTGCGCGATTACCGAGTCGGAATCATCCACGGGAGATTCGAAACCCCGCAAAGGTGAAGAACCGTTCTTCCCGCATTTATTTTAATGTCCGTTTTACGATCCCAGTAGCCGATACATAGGAATCGTTTTTATTCTCCGCTGCGTTCTTGGTGATTCCTAATAGGATCAATAGCCAGCTCATGTTGAGCTACTTCGGGATCTAACCCAGGCATTTCTTTATAGGACCAGGCAAAACAATCCTGGAATTTCTTCAGAAGCGAAATATATGCTTGCTGTTGTTTTTGACTGAGCAATGCGCTTATATATGTTGGTCTTGGGTCTTCTTCAGAGCCCAAATTGATTTTGAGGAGTTCATCAACCGTAGCTTGCCCTCCATCTTCAAGTTCTAGAGGTGCTGGCTGGAGTTCCATCTGATCTTCTTCATTTACTTCTTCTTCAACTTCTGCTTCAATTTCGTTGACTTCTTTGTCAATTTCATTTGATTGATTTGCTGTGAAAATATTTGGGGCAGCATCTGCCTGTTGATTTTTCATTAGCCGGATGAGCTCATCTTCCCTTTGACCTGTGTTAACGTGAGGTTCAGGGGTGATATATGGATTTTCTTGTTCTTCTGGTGTATTCTGAACCATACTGGAACTTGGGATATCATTTTCCTTAACTTCTGCGACTTGGATGTCTTCTTCTTCAAGATGTTTCCAGTATTGACATGCCGGAATAGGAGATTGATCAGCTTCTGGCTGGCTTTCTTTAACAGACTGGCCCGTGGGCTGCTCGTCATCATAGTCATCATATATTGCTTGTGAAATTTCTGATATTTTTGGCAAAATATATATCATATTTACTGTGAATTTAGGAGTTTCTTCTTCCGGCAAGGTATATCCCAAGCCTGGAAGTTGTGTATGTTGCATCAATGCTTTGGACATGTTAGGAGGGTACCATAGCTGTTAGAACCTACTCCATTCCTTTTTTGTTTGATATAATGAAATTGACTGAGCCTTAGCCAATTCCTCACTGTGCTTTGTCATGTCTGGGAGACCCATGATGTCAACCCATAATTCTTCTTCTATATCGGGAATATAGCAATCTTTGTCTTCAGTAGCCGACTGCTCATCAGCTCTATAAAAGACTGTTTTATGTCCATCTTTGTGAGGAACCACGAATTTCTTCAAAGGCTCCACGAGCTAACATTCATACTCTTCCATAGGATGTATTAGTCCGGCTGGGACCATGACTTCTATAGAGAGTACATCTTGTTGTTTGGTTGTCTTTGCTGAAGGACTTTTCAGAACTGTAGCTTCTTTTTCTTCGAGACTGAGAGAGCTAATATCTGGTGGAGGTGGAAACCATTCCTTACTTCGACTGGTATCAGACTTTTCTGTTTCTTCTTTTTCTTTTTCCTCTAGTGGTGGACGTATGTAGAGATTGGCATCCATAAGATGGCATTCATGAACCTCAAAAGGTTCGAGATCAGCGAAGACCCGCTGTATTTGTCCTTCCCAAGGGAATTTGATGCATTGATGCAATAAGGAGGGCACCACAAAATATTGATGTATCCATGGCCGCTCAAGCAAAGCTTTGTATGTGGTCTCAGAATTTATGATATGGAAGAGGACTATGAAGTGAAAGTCACCGACGACCATTTCAAATTCAGCTGCCCCAATTGGTGTTTCTGACTTCTAGTTGAACCCGGCTATTTTGAAATCTTGCACTCTTCTTAAATGCATATGGAAATGAAATTTCTGAAAGGTTCTGAGAGGCATGACGCTGACAGCAGAGCCTTGATCAACTAGAATTCTATTGACAGATTATCCATTTATCTTTCCTCTCATGTCGAGTGGCCTGTTGTGGTCATTTGTAGGCAGCAACATATCATCTTCAGTGAAGGTGATGGAGGCCGTGAATGACTCATAGGGTATTCCTTGAATTTCTGCTGCATGAGCTTCATAAATTTGAGGAGTTTTTAAAGCTGCAATGAGAGCCTTTCGCAATTCCTCACTGAGTGACAAAACTTCCCACACAGTAAATTTAGATGGCAACTTTTTTAATAAGCCGATGACTTTCTTTTCTGCTTTTTCATTATCATGAACTTCTAGAGAGGCAACCTAAGGATCTTGTTCTTCAGACGGCTGCTGTTGGACTTGTTTACTTTTCTTTGCAGACTTTTGAACTGCCATGAATTCATATAAAGAGGGTAACACCTCATTTTCTTGATCAGAATTTTCTAGATACAGCCCGAGCGGAGGCGGGATTTGAATATTTCTTTTTGACAAAGGCATGGATTCCATTCCTCTAAATTCTGGTTCTAGGATGACATATGGTGTTTCCCCTTAAAGCTGGATAATTTTTTGAGTGGTAGCCAATGAAGGCTTTCGTCCCCACTTTTTGCCAGAGCGGGTGGCATGTTTCTCATTTGGAGTTGATGTAGAGCTTTCCATCACTTCCATTTTTTGAGTAAGGAAGATTTCTTCCTCTTCATCATCTTCGCTTTCATTTATTGTTGAGATTGTGTTGCAAGACATGACAGTGCAAATGCCTTCCTACTCTTCTTTCTCATTTTCTTGATTACCATCAGTCTTCGGCTTTTTGACTTCATGTTCTCAGAATAGGGCTTCTTCATGTATTTGCTTCATTTTCATATTTTGGAGTTTCTCCCATGGGATATAATGTTTCAGTTTTGTTGGCTTCCTTTGAGGCTGTTCATATTCATCTAAGCTGTCTATTAGCTGTTGCAACTTTGACAGCATATCTTTACCCTTAGGTAGAATTGGTATTGGTGTTTCTCCTTTTTTTCTTCTATTAGTAACCCTCCTTAAAGTATGAGGATCTACCCATTTCCATATATTGCTTGCTAGAGCAGGGTAACTTGAGCTTGATTGGGATGTCTCCTGCTGAAGGGAGGACATACATTGTTCTTTGCTTGAATTTACAGCTTTAACTGGCGCAGATAGAGCCATTTTGGACATATCAAATAGCATATTATCCAGATTTGGTAGAGGGACGGGCTGAGTGGGATACCTCCATGAATATATATTTCTAATGATTTTTGCTTGATATGAGATCTTGGCTTCTTTTTGACTGTTTGCCACTGAGATGTATGGAGTGGTTGAAGTACCAGTTGCTCATAAGTGGCTTGTGTGCTTCTTTCTGTAGTTTCTGAACTTAATGACTAGTAAATAGGAACCATATGATGAACATTTACAGATGCCGCATTTGCTTTTGTCCAGGCATGAGGCTGCGGAGGGTCGACAAAATGATCTCCCATTTTCAGGACACCTTTCTGAATTAATTTTTCAACTTCATCTTTGAACACATAGCATTCTTCAATAGGATGTCCCATAATTTGGTGATATGGACAATAATTTGGATCATTAGATCTTTTGGCATCTTCTAGCCTCTTCGACTGTAGTAACACAATCTGATTATATTTTCGTGCCCATTCAAATAGAACACGAGTTTTGTCTTTTGAGAAGTTGTATGGCCTGTTCATTCTGTCTCTAAGAGAAGATAAGGCTCGGACTTCTTTCTCTCTATTGTTGCTGGTTTCGGCCTGCATGACTAGACCTTTCTTTTGTTGCTCCGTGATGAACGTAGATAAATCTATTGTATTTGACTCACGTGGAGCATTTCTTCTATCAAATTTTCCTTTGTTGTTGCTTGGTTCACTCCTGGATCGGCTCAAAAAGTTTTCAACTTCTGATACCACAGTATTCAATTTGTCAAAAGACTTGATTTCAATGGCTACTAGCCTTTCAAGGACTTCATTTTTCAAATTGTTTTTGCATATCACCACTGTATCTTCTTGACATGGTGGTCTTTTGCATTTCATGCTAAGATTCCTCCACCTAGCAATGAATTTGGAAGCATATTCATTGTTTTCCTGTTTCATAGTATATAGCTCTGCCATAGTGATTTCTCTCTCTACCAGATAAAATTTGTCTTGAAATTGCTTCTGAAGGTCGGCCCACCCTGCAATAGAACCAGGCCGAAGAGAAGAATACCATTCAAATGCGAGTCTAGTTAGCGAAAACCCGAAAAATTTCAGGTAACTATACCCGGCCTTGAGGCTAAATCTCTGATTTCTTCTGGATCTTCAGGGAGTACCCCATACTTGTTGATAGTATGACATGAATAAATCATCAGGCTCCCTTGGGTGAATTCTGCTGATCTTCTTGCGGAAGGAGGTTTCGACTGCAGCCTTTGGAATACAGATGTTTTTGAAGGCTTTTTTGACTTTCCATTTTCATATCTTTCTCTTGACTTCTTTCTTTTTTGCAACTCAGCATGAGGTAGCTGCCTTTGAATTGGTTTCCATATTTGCCGCCTTTGTGACTGAAAGATTGGCACCCAGATTTGTTTTGCTGGTGGCTCTTGACAATATTTTGTCCCATAACAATAAACTGGTTTAAGATTTTTCTCTTGTTTTTCAGACATCTTAGCTCTCCCTTTTTCTTTTCTTTCATTTTTCATTCTTTCTCTGTCCATGTCTTCAAAGACCTGAAATGAGTTTTGAACTGGGATATTTGGAACCAGTCGGTCTTTGGAAGTATCAACTTTGCTGCCGTCTAGAAAGATCCGCAGGCTCCCAACAAGAATTGATTTTTTTGGTCCTAGACCATTGTGCAGAGACTACCTTTGAATTGAACTGGGGATTTTGACCCTTTCGGATATTTCCCCAATATTGTCTTGAAGATGATGCAGCATGACTGTGAATAGTGCAGCAGTTGACTACTTGCGCTTGGGGTATATAAGACATAATCTCAGGTTGCATGAAGACCACCCCGAGAAAATTCGGAAAACCAATAACGAGAGGGAAGCTCCCGAATGCGACAGGTACCGCCAGGTAGCCATAGCGAGCATGGTTCGCGACCACAAGAGGGCCGAAGAAAACTTTCGATTCCATTGAGTCTCCTGTAATACAACAAAGAGATAATCAATAACTTCAAAGAATAGGTGTTATTCTTATTCTTCCGACGAGAAGATGAAAGGAGGACATGTCCCACCGAGCGTGCCAAAAGAGATTGTCATACATTTTTTTAAGAAAAAATACACTTGTTCTTGATTTTTTTATTTAAATTTAGATTTGTATTTGTGCGCTTTACCTGACTCAATCAGATGAATGCATTCTTCAACCCGATCCCGCTACCCATAAATGGAATAGCGTTAATTACATCCTCAGAGGAAAACCCTTGATTAATCGTCGGAAGATTAGAATAACACCCTTTAAAATGATATAAACAAGATATACAAGATTGTATTCGAAAAATGAATGAATTTCAATTTTTATTTGTGAGGAAAACTCAATTTTAGTTTTTGAGTTGAGTCTGCGCAAGATTTGATTCATTGACTTTTATTGATGGATAATGATGAAAGACATTTTTTAGTATTTTTGGATTGATTTATTTGGATGCATTGAAGATTTGTTGAATTTTTATGTTTGGAAATGAACATGAAGTTGAGTCTGCGCAAGGATGCGCAGACTCATTTGTTATCAATGAGAATGGTTGTATTTATTTTGATTTTTTGATTTGTGAGAAGAATGAAAATCTTTTTTATGGTATTTTGATTGAAATGGATGACATTTTTTATCAAGGAAATCTAATAAACATTTCTTATTGTGTTTTCTCAAATTGAAGTGAAGAGATTTTAGATTTGATTTGCAAGGTATGGAAATGTGTTTTTTATGTTTTCTTCTTTGATTTGAGTGAAAGATTCTTGAGGGACTTATGTTTTTATGATTTGAATTTGTAGGTTTTTTGAAGAATGAGCAAGGTATGCAAATTCAATTGAAATGAGACCTTTTTTAGGTATTTTTTATGTTTTGCAAAAGGGAAAATTTGAGTTTTATTTGATTTTGTGATTTACAAGAAGTATAGAGTTTTATCTTATAGTTTTTTATTTAATTTTAAAGGAATTGAGGTTAAAAAAAATTGGATTTTATCAATTGAGGGTTGAGTCTGTGCAGGAGAGCGCAGACTCATTTGTCACAAGTCTGTTTTTTATCCTTTTTGGGTAATTTCAAGAAGAAAGTTAGCAATTTTGTTTGGATTTTGTTTTGTGGAAATTATAGAGTTTATTCTTAAGATTTTGATTTGATTTGATGGGAATTTAATGGCCAAAATACCAGATTTTAAGAATTTAGGATTGAGTCTGCGCTATAGGGTGCAAACTCATTGGTTTTCAAAGTGTTTAGACATTTTTCATATCTTTTGGGAAATGAATTTTAAGCTTTTATTTAGGTTTTTGACTTATATAAAGTATAAAGTTTTTATGTAAATTTTTGAGTTTAATTTGGAGATAATTTAAGGTCAAAAAGACCAATTTTGGGTTTTCAGGGTTGAGTCTGCGCAGGGTAGCGTAGACTCATTTGTCACCAACTTGTTTTGAGTTGTTTTTAGCATTTTTTCAAGAAAAACTTGATGTTTTTATTTGATTTCCTGATATATAAGAATAAACTTGATTTTTAGAGTGTTTTAGATCATCTTGAAGTGGTCGGGAAGTTGATTTTTTATTTTTTGTGAATTTCAGGGTTGAGTCTGCACCAGGATGCGCAGACTCAAGTCTAAACTGTGGATTTTTTGTTTATGAGTTGTTTTATTGGATTTTTGGTGGGATAACTTGATTTTATGTTTTGTTTGGTGATGATTTACAGATTTGGAGCTGCGGGCATGATTTGGTGGCCAAGAGATGAGGTTTTGGCCTTGAGATTGATGCGTAGACTGAAGTTTAAAGGGAATTTTGAGCAAGATTCTTAAAAAGATGGTATCTCCTGAGGTTGAGGGGAATTCCAAGAGTTTCAAAGTACTGGGAAGCTTCAAAGATCAAGGAGACAAGAAAAACGAGTTTGAGTCTGCGCAAGGGGTGCACAGACTCAACTGAACTTGTAATTTTTTATTTATTTTGAAGGGATTTGGATCCTTTTTGTAAATAGATGTTTATTTTAAATGAAATGGAGTGTTTGATATATGATTTCAAGAGATTTGTGCAATTTGACTTACTGTTTATTTGAAATGAGCCCATGGAAAAGTGTGCAGACTCAAGAGTTATTTTGAAAAAGCAGTTTATTAATCTTGATTTGTGTGCCATGAAGCATGATTTTTATCAAATATTTGACTTGATATTTGAGTTATTTAAACAACATTTCTTATGATTAGAGCTCAGGGCAGGTGCACAGACTCAACTTAAGTTTGGAATTTTGTGTTTATTTAAAATAGAAGATGGCTATCTTAAACCTTTTTTTTTGAAAGAATTAACTTTAATTATTTGAGTTATTTGAACCATAAATGAGGCTATCAGTCCATGCAAGGCATCTTTGACAGTTTTGAGTTGAGTCTGCGAGAGGGTGCGCAGACTTAGAACAGTAGCGCAGACTCAAATTTGAAAATTGATTTTTTGAGTTTCCTGAACAGTTCAAGCTGCAATTAAATCCATCAAGGGGTTAGTTTCAACCATTAAAGTTAGAATATGAAATCCAGAGTCGAGAAAAACAGATTGTATCCCATTCCCAATCAAATTTCCATGGTTATAGGTGCGCAGACTCAAAATCTGAGCATAATTTCAGGTTTATACCTCTTTCAACTTGAAGTGATCTAAGAATCACCACAAATTTGGGGAGGATAACACTGAGAAATCTCAGAAGTTGAGTATGGCTACATAAAGCCTTTTCAAGGAGTGATTCTTATGTGGATTTCTTCAAATTACATGATTTCTTCATGTTTATCCCATTCTTTTTTGATCATTTTATAAAGCATTGAAAATGCTTAATATAATGATTTCAAGTTGAATTTCAACCTTTCATTAGGAAAACCTAACAAAGGTTTAGGATCTTCATAGAGGATCATAGCATGAAGAGACCCGAAGGACCAACTCCCTTAAAGGGATATTTAATGGCTAATGGACCATAGGGGAGGCTATAAAGGGAGGCGTGCCGAGCATCCAACCATTCACCCGAAGGGTGCCCTTAATGCCTTCAAGATGTAAGAAAAACCCACAAGGGGTAATCCAAAGCATCTCTACATTTGGGGAGCAAGGAACTCCACCAATTTCCCTAGAGGATCACATGTAGCCATGAACCATGGAGGTGGCTATAAAGGGGGGCGTGCCGAGCATCAAACCACTCACCCAAAGGGTGCCCTTAATACCTTCGAAATACAAGGGTTATCCACAGGGAATCACCCATTCCACTTCTACATTTGGAGAGCAAGGAACTCCACCAACTCATTGGGACTTCGGGACATATCATCCAAATGAACCCATAGAAATGGGAACACAAGAATGATGTTTTTTGTATGAGGTCCCATGATGGGTTACCCAACATTGGATTGTTGACACCTTTAGATTAGGACATCCTTGGAAGACATCGTAAAAAACTTAAAATCTTAAAACATTTGGCGAAATTTCGAATTGAAACATTAAGGGCTTAACAACCCAAAGTCCAAGCCATTTAGGACCTTCATTGGGTCTCATAAGGACAGCCCTAGGTCCAAGGAACCTTAGGACAACTTGGGGGAGGATCAAAGAATCACCTCAAGCTCAAACACCAAGCTGAAAGAGGCGCAGACTCAAAAAACTGCAACTGGCACTGAGTCTACGCAAGGAGGCGCAGACTCATGAACAGTGAGCGCAGACTCAACACTGTAGCACTGCAGGTTCCATACTCAAGCTGAAAATTAGATTTTTGGGGAAAAATGTGTTTAAACCTAACCCAAATAATGGAAAATAAAGTATAAAAGGTATAAAACCTAAAATATTTATTGAAAATATATTTTAGATGCATTTCTTTAGGAAAATATCATGAAAAACTTAAATATGAACATATGAGAGACGTAGGTATATTTTTTATCTTTTTCATGGATCTCTCCTTCTTGGGTCCATGTTAGAGGGTTTATACTCAAAGAAGCTCATCCTCAACTAGTGAGGTAACCTCCTTGAGAACCTCTAGGGCTTAAACCCTTAGCCATTAAAGGAAAAAATTCAAACAAAACCCATTTGGTTCCAACATGAAAACAGAAACTCAAACTTTAATATATATGAAACATAGGGGATTTCTCTTGATGTTTGGCCTTGGGGGAACATCATACATAGAGGGGATGTTCTCCTAAGGGTCATGGAAGGCCAAACCACCTTGAAAAACCTCAAAACCAAAGACAAATAAATGAAAAATCAGTTTTAAGGAAATCTGGACAGCAAAGCACATTTCGGGGTATATCTCTATATTCAGGGGGTTCTAAGGCTTGAGGAGACCATTTCTATAAACTAGAAAGGCCCCTCTACCATCCTCACACGAAAAACACATATCTTATGAAGGAAAAAATAACATAAAAGCAAGATAACCAGCAGATTCCCAAAACAGACACAGGAAATCTGAGCTTTGCATTTCATTGCTTTCAATCACCATGGATGAACATCAAGAGGGAGATAGAATTTTCTATGAACATCAAAATGAAAGAAAAACATTATAAGAAAATAAGGAGATAGAAATAAACTCCTTTTTCACCCCCACTCTACCTTGGAGAGGGTATGAGAAGGGAGAATGGCTCTTGAAGCCCACAATCTTGCTCTATTCTTATCTAACACTCTTCCTTTCTTTTTCTCTTCTTTTTTCCTTCTTTTTTCTCTCTTGGGATGCACGAGATGGAGGGGAATGGAGGAGGGAGACGTGCTCCTCCTGGCCTCTCTCTTTTCTTCTTCTCTTTTCCCTTTTTTGAGATTTTTGTCTCCAACTATTTCTTAGAGAAGATAGGGGTTCTTTTATACATAAAGTTGGATTACTTTTGGGGGGTAGATTTGGCATCCATTAGCCTTAAATTATGAATAAGAAACTCATCTTAAGAGCCCTCCAATGAGGCCACAACACTTGGAGAATCATGATTGGCTTCTCTTTTGCTTTTCACCTACCACCTTCTAGAAGAATCTTGAAAGGGGGGACCACTTCCTTTTTCTTCTTATCCACCTTTGGGCAGATTTGAGGATGGGCCAAAGGGGTAAGAATAGGCCATGGGGGGGGACCATTTGGGCCCTTTAGAGGTTACCAGGAAATTGGGCTTTGGCCTTTACTTTTTGGGCCCAAATTGGCCCTATTAGGTTTCTTTTGCTTGAGATAATGGGCCCGGGCCTGCCCCCTTGGATTTCTTTATCGTTTGGGCTGAAAGTAACCCCTTTTTGACTTCTTTGGGCTTGCAGGAATGGGCATGACTACTGTCCGTTAATTCTTCTTCACTTGGGCTTTCTTTGAAAAATTGCTTGGACCTTTCTTGCTTGAATTAATGGGCTCAGTTTCACCCTTCAATTCTCTTTGATTTAGGCCTTCTTGATTGATCTTTAGGCTTTTCTTCTTATTCAATTTTTTAGGTGACAACAAATATAAATTAATCGAGAATAATATTGTTAAATTGTCATTTAATGAGTCAAGATACCAATTGTTGTAATTCAGTACTAAGCCGAAGCTCGTTTATCCACACACTGTTTCACAAAAGTGGAACCATCGTCCTCACTAATTAACAATCAAACGGCCTATCCGTGCGATTGAGAATTCTCTAGAATTATCACCGTTTTTGTTGAAGGGGAATTCAAATTCCAGTTTCATCAAAATCACAAGGTCCTTGATATACTCTAATATATATTTAACATATAGTAAAGATGATGCAAATTAATCACATGAAAGAGTACAAGGATAGAGATAACCGTCTTTTTAGTCATGGTCGGGACTCATAAACTCCCATAGTGGGATATTCTTGAATTTTCAGCTTCATTTGGATTTTCCTGAATTTCCTGTACTCAAAATCATCAGTAACTTCAAGCAAGGATTTAATTAAGCATTAAAATATGGATAAACAGTGAATTTCGGGCAAATAACAGGAAACCCTGAAACGCGTCATGTCGCGCCGACACCATTAAGTCCAGTTAAAATACGTCGTTGTTTAACGACGCCTTTTCAGTCGCAGAAACAGGTTCTGGCTAACTTCTACCCGGATTCCAACTCTTCCCATGTTTATCCCTTCTCTAATCCGAAAAAGCCTTCCTAGAATCCCAATTCTCTCTATATAAACTTCATTAACTTGTATCAAGGTAACCCTAACACAATCTAGAGATCAAAGCTAGAGATTTTCTTCAAAGTTCAAGGATTTTCAAGATTTCAAGGCTTCAAGAAGGAAAAGCTTCAAGAACAAGATGGATTCTTCAATCAAGAGGATGAAGAAGACGCTAGAGAAGCTTTCCAACGTGAAAGATCATCTAAGTAGAAGAGATCCTAACCTCCAAGTAAGTTAAATCCTCTTTTCCTTCAATCCTTTATGTTCTTCAAGTTCCTCATTTTCTTCATAGCAATTTCCCCTTCTATTTTCTAGGCATATCCTTTGTTTCCTGGCCCAAGGAAATTCACATCTCTCCCTTGGATTCGAAAGCTTGCTAAAAGTGTTACTATTTCTATGCAATCCTTTGTTTCCAAGTGGAACATCCAAGGTCTAGTAGTCCATGCAAAGCATTACAAAAGTTCAAGCGTGGATTGGGCGGCTATGGGTGCTTTGATTGAGTTATAGCATCCTCAAACCCATACTTTTCTTTTTCCTGAATTTGAATGCACTATTCTTCTAGAAGAGGTTGAACTTCTATTGGGCCTTCCCAAAATCAAGTTGAATAACAACAATGAAGTAATCCAGAATAAGATGGCTCTGATGAGGGAAAAGATCACAGGTCAACAATTGTTGATGAAGATCATGAAGGATCCAAAAGAAGTTAAAGGATGCCTCACCAAGAAGTGAATCAATCTTGCAAAGCTAGTAGAGTGGACTTTGTACGAGATTGAAGATCTTAGAGGGGAAGACACTGAGAACGTGATGAAAGCTCTCACCACATGCCTAGCTGGAGCTCTATTCTTTCCTGCTTAAGATAACATACAAAAGATGATCAAGTCAGTGCAATCTGCGAAATCTTTGAGGGAAGACAGATTGGCACAGCGATTCTAACCTATCTCTATAGTGGGCTCTCTACAATGTCTACAGGTCAGCCTCCCTATGATTTCATGCTACTCTTCGCTTTAGGGGTTGAGTTGCACTTCAAGTTTGAATATCACACTAGGAATTCTACAAGACCGTCTCAAATATATCAGAATAGTTCTATCTTCTATATTTCCAACATTGTGAAATTCAATGAAAAGATGATAAATCGAGTGCCAAAACTCAAGACTCGAGATGACTAGAGAGATTATCTGAGAACAATGTCAGCAAATGGGTTCGACTTTTCACCTCTTGCTCTTATAGGAAAGCCCATTCGAGTGCGCCGCGCAGCGGGTGCATAACTTAAACTGATCGGGGTTACTGAGTTCGTGTTGTACAATCCTCATCGATGTCATATTCAACTCAGCTTGCCTCGCTATGAATTCCCTGAATTTTCTCATACATCTCCAATTAAGAAGCATGCCTTGGAATCCGATGAATACTATGAAGCTACTGAACTTATAGTCACACTGTGGAATATTAGCTTCAATCATCATGTAAAATCTTCTGAAAATAGAGATAGAGGATTATCTTATCCATATATAATGGGACTTCGGGAATTCCTTCCTTGAATGTTCCTTTTTTTCTTTTATGATTGATGTAATAAAGAATTTGTTTCAATAAAGAATTGTTCCTTTATGTCTTGAAAATTCATCCTTAATCTTCTGTGACTTGTCCAAGATTTTTCCTTGAATAAAAACTTGATTTTTGCTAAAAATACGACAATTCGGGTTTACTTAATGTAAAATGCGTCTACTGAAAAAGACGCCTTTTAATCATAATTCAATTTTCAAAAATCAGAGATTAATCCTAAAAATACCGAATTATTCTTGAAACGCGTCCACATGTATAGACGTTATTCAGTCAAAATTTAGTTTCCAAAAATCAGGGATTTATCCTGAAAATTTCGAATTATGTTTAAAACACGTCCATATGTAAAGACGTCATTCAACCAAAATCATTTTCCAAAAATCAAAGATTTATCCTAAAAATCCCATTTATCAATAAAAAGCGTCCAGATATGTAGACGTTATTCAGTCAAAATTCAGTTTCCAAAAATCAGGGATTTATCCTGAAAATCCCGAATTATGTTTAAAACACGTCTACATGTATAGACGTCTTTAAATTATCTCTCTTACTTTCCTCTAGAATTCTGCCATTAATTCTGTGATTAATCCACTGAAACACGTCCTGAGATGTAGACGCGTTTAATCATCATGTTTTATACTGTGTTGACCAGAATTGACGGTTTAAACTGAAACGCGTCTCTTTGTGATGATGCCTTTTATCAATTTCAAACCCCCTGCCTTGCCGCCTCAGTTTATGTGCGCTAAATGGCATCGCTGTACTCAAACGCGTTTCACCATTCTCTAACAGAACCCGCGCAAGCCCCCCTTTCTTCCTCATTCTTACAAGAGTTTTCTCTCCCTTCCCGAGCTCCGACAATCTTCCTCCCTTCTCAGGCCATCTTTCTCTCTTCTCCAGCCATCTTTCTCTCTTCTCCGGCGATCAAAATCCACCAACCTTCCTCTTCATCGCCGGTCTCTCTTCTTCGGAGCTCTCTCTCTCTCTCTCTTTCTCAAACTCTCTCTTTCTCTCTTGTTCTTCTCCCCTTGGAAGCCCATGGAGCAAGGAGAAGGATCACGAGGGAAATGCCATCGTGCCGCGCACGTAGTGAGGAGGGAGGAGCACGTGGCGGTTCTCCCCGAGGAGGCTATGGCCTTAGAGGCGGTAGCGGCCATCCTAGAAGAGGAAATTCCTCCATCGGTGGTGATCGAGGGAGGAGAAGAAGAGAAAGAGGCTCTTCATTTGGTAAGTTTTCTAATGGATGCATTAGGGAATGAATGGGGTATAGAAAGGGGCTCTTTGAAGAAGCCCGACATCGGGATTGAAGGGCGTCCAGACCAGGTGATGCCTTTCAAAGGGCGTCGCCTAGGTCCGACGCCATTCAAAGCAAATTTCATTTTTTAATAGATTAGAAAATAGGTTTAAACGGCGTCAAGGCTTATGGACACCTTTCAAAGGGAGTCCATCTTGCTCGACGCCTTTTAGTTTTTATTGATTTTCTATATCTATTAAATGATGAATTTTTTATTTTTATTTGCAGGGAACAATGAGGGCCAGAATTTCTTGGGATTTATTGATAGGGGCCTACCGAGGACTCCCGGATTTTCAGAAGGCGCGCCTGCGCCGAATGGGGTTTGGCGAGATTCTCGAGATCGAGCCATTTTGGCTCGATTTGGTCCTCCTGCAGGTACTATAGGAGAGGTGGCATGCGGAAAGCAGGGCTTTCCTAATGCCCTGGGGACATATGGTCTCCAGCTTAGAGGATGTCGCCAGGATCACTGGCCTCAGAGTAGAGGGTCTACCGGTGAACGGGGTGACCTACCCCGATTACCGAGGGTTGGTAGAGGCCCTACTAGGCATAGAGGTGTCTAGCTTAGATAGGGAATCTAGGACCGTTCCCAGGGTAGAGGTAGAGGCTGCCCTAGGACTGATAGAGCCTCGGCGTCGGTCAGATGAGACCCGGGCAGAGTTTAGAGATAGATTAGTTTAGTCCTCCGCTGCTGTATATTGTAGAGACCCTAATCAGATAGAGGAGATAGATAGGCAGCTTAGGGTTTTCTTAGTTTTCTTCTTTGGCCAGTTGCTCTTCAGTACGAAGGGTGACCAAATCCACTGTAGGTTCCTTGGTCTCTTAGATGACCTAGAAAGTCTACATCAGTATGCCTGGAGTGCGGCCCTCCTGGCCCACCTATTTGCATATCTGTCCGCGGTCACGTCGGATCGCGAGACCACCGTCTGCGGCTTTTCGCCGTTTCTTCATGTATAACTTATTTTATTATTTGTTCATGATATGTGATAAAGTGTTAAATTGATCATTTAAGGGCAACCATTTGCATCATACTCATGTTTTTATCTGCAAAATAGCATGAAATGATAGATAATTGTGTAACAAGTCCAACGGTACCAATTTCATCAAATTTTGACTTAAAAACATCGTCATTTCATGTGATCGAAGGAGTGTAGCGCATTTGCGGTTTTTCGATAAAACCGAGTCGAAATGAATAAATATGATGATATTTTTATGAAAATGCGCTAAATTATATTTATTTGATGTGAACAGGACATGCCGAGGATGCAGTGCAGCTGGAGGAGTTTCCGGAAATTTGGGAGTGGTCCGGTGTGCGGATTTCAACTAAAACAGGGGTAAAAATACAAATTGACTCCTTCTTCCACTGGAGTTTCCCAACACCCACTATTTCCCTCCGTCTCTCCGATTTCCTAAACACATCCTTTCCTTTATTTTAAAAACTCTCTCTCTCTTCTCGTTTTAGAAAGTCGAATCCTATTCCAATTTCCTCTTCCAAATCCTGTCCCTTCTCCAAGTCTCCCACATATCCTCCTCCTTTTCCAACTCAAACCCAGCACCTCTCCTCCTCCTCCTCTCTATAAATTCCCACAAATTCCTCTCACCCAGATTCTCCCCCACGTTTGAGTTTTTTTCCCGTTTTTCTCCGTAGCTTCCCGTAGCCTCCCTCTCTCCAGTTTTCTCTCTCTCTCGTTTGTTTTCACAGCATCTTCCTCCTCTTTCTCGGTTTTTCTCCCACGTTTCCTCCCTCTGTTCTCCTTCTCTCCCTGCCGTCTCTTTCTCTCCCCCACTCCCTTGCTCGGTTTCTATCTGCGACCCAGCCGGTTCCTTCCTCCAACGCCAGCAGCACCTCAAGCTCCTGCCAGCAGCTGCGGTGAAGCCTCCTCCACGGCTTCCTCCTTCATCCAGCAACCGGCTTCCAACGCAGCAGCAGCTTCTTCCACATACCTCCACCGCACTGCCACGGGTCTCCGGCTGCAAACCTGCACGCACCCTACATAGCCGTTGCACAAGAGCAGCCAGCAAGCACCTCCCAACGGCGCATGCGGCAAGCCCTCCAGCAGCAACGTGCATGCCACCTCGCCTGCCACCAGCTGCTTCGCGTTGCCAGGTTGCACCCAGCACCATCGGACAGGTCGCTCCATGCCTTGCCGGCCTCTTCCTAGTCCCAACGCACCTGCCTCTTTACGCATGCAACACGCCACCCCAGCAGCAGCAACTTCTTCCTCCAGCAGCAAACGCAACCAGCAGCCACTCTCCAAGCTTCTTCCATCTTCATCCACGCAGCTGTTCACAACAAACAGCAGCAGCTGTCCACAGCACCCAGCAGCAAGCGGCTCCAGCGCTGGTCCACTGCGCCAGAGGTTCCAGCTGATGGTCCACTGCACCATCCTTCACAGCAGCTTGGTCCATTGCACCAGCAGCCCACTTATCCCTATTTTAATCTAGTTTCTTTCCCTTCCCCCATTAGTTTAGAATTAGTTTAATTGTTTAGGGATAATTAATTGATTTTTTTGATTATTTAGTCTAAGTTTATCAAACAATTGAATTTTGTAATTTATAATTTTTTAATCAATTCATGTTTTGCACGTAGTTAAATTTTAATATCTTTGTCATAAATTTTAGTTGTGATTAATTTAGTTTTATAAGTGTTTGCGTTTTCAAGCAATTATGTTTTTAGGTTACATTAGTTAATTGTGTTTGAGTTTAGTTAAGTAATTAATTTATTTGAATTTTCACTTGTTTTTAGATTAACTAAAGTCCAAGGTTTTCAAAAGTAAAATTCTATCTCCCTGCGGATCGACTCGGACTCACCACTATTAAATTTCCAAATTTTGATTTGAGTGAGCCGGATAAATTTAGATTGAACGTTTTCATGTGTTTAACGACACACAATTCGAAACGATCAATATGAAATGTGATATGATGCTTTTCTAACTTACATGATTATGTATGCAGGTGTGGAGTTATCACTACTTTCCGCTCGGCAGAGCGAGGATTGTAAGGCCGGATACTATCCCTTTGGCTCGCCACTGGCAGCCCATCATGGACACTGCCCCACAGCACCATTAGCTGACGGCCCTCCGCCGTCAGTTCCTTGATTATCCGGAGCTCCTAGTAAGTCTTTAATTTATCCAGTTTTATTAAATGCAGTGTTTCATTTTATTAAATGCAATTTTATTCATATAAATGCATCTAACTTGTATGCAGGTGATTTGGCGCCCATACATGGGCATGGGCGAGGAGGGCCAGCCGTGGGTGACGGCTGGCCGGAGGAGGTTCGGCAGGCAAATGTGGGTACATTGCCTGAACGAAATCGAACCCCTTCGCCTCCGGCTCGTCATGAGGACCCTGGGCCTCCACCAGGAGTGGGTGGACGGGAGGTCCCGGAGGGAGTAGGGAGGAGCATGAGGGGGAAACATGTAACGACCCGCCACCCTATAATCGGGGATCTGATTACTAAATGGGTACCGAATCATTATTTTGGAACCAAACCAGGATCTAGATAAGTCTGGGAAAAAAATAATCAACTAAACTAAACATTCACATCGCATTGAACTGAAAAGGAAGTGCAAAAAATTAAAAGTTATTACAATGCGACTGGGCACAACAAATAATTACATACTCCATCAGAAAAGAAATAATTAAGCGTACAGGCTAGGAATAAAATAACAACTACGTCGGGGTATATCCCGGAGTAACAACTGCTGGCGCACAACTCGAAGCAGCACACTCCTCGCTAAGCCTGCCTGGAACCCTCACCTAAAAACCGCAGGGGTGAGTCTCAACAAAAAGACTCAATCGGGATCCTTCGATCCCCACTGCCCACACGCACACCCACAAGTTCAGAAACGCAACTAAAGGTAAAGTAAGCAAGTAAAGCAGTAATTACTACTCCTTAATCTCGATATAAATCACATGCATTCGAAATATAACATGCATATCTTTGAAACCATTCTACCAGGGAGCCTACAACCAACGTCTCGGCAAAACACGCCAACCACAGAAACGAAAGTGGTAAACACCGACCCGCTGAGACCAAACAGTAACCCCTCGGATAGCATGTTAGTTACTCCGGCCCAACTGGCTCAGGTGGTTACTCCTTCCTCCAGCATGAGTGACACTTCACAGGTACCTCTCCGACACTGGTACTAACTAACCCCGGGGTTCACCAGGTGACCCTCTCTCACTAGGCGTCACCCCGCCACTGCTCCCACCGGCGTTGTGTCCCTACTACACCGGCACAGGGTGTCAAGCGCTACAACTGTCACTCTAAGTCCACAGTAGTACAAAATACAGCACAGTGCGATCTGGTCATGTGAAAAGTCCACGGTCGCACGAAACACAACGCAGTGTGATCGGGTCACCAAGAATCCATCGTCATCGAGTATATTTATAGCATGCATTAACTAAACTATCTAGTAGTGTAAACACATATTAATAACATGAATTAATGTGGTTCTGTCTTGAATCACGTCGCCCAAGGCCGACGCCATTCAAGCATCCTAAACTGGTTCAAGAAATCTTGGCCTCGGAATATGGCCTAAAACGCGTTGTCCCAGGAAGCCACCATTTGAAAAGGCGTCGTTGTCCTTGGACGCCGTTCATAACAGAAGTCCCCTCAGACAGAACCCATTATCGAGACGATTTTTGCCTAAATGGCGTCGTGCTGGCCCGTCGCCATTCTGAATGGCGTCATCCTAGCGCGACGTCATTTAGCGCCAGAAACTAGGTTTTTGCACCTCGACCCGAGGGTCCCCTTTTACCCCAAATTTGCCCCAAAAACATCCAAAATAGGGAAAATGAAAAGGAAAACCAATCCATCACAGGAAAACCTACAAATCCACATTCATAGAAACCACCATAACCATCAAGAAAGCCCCTTAACATGCTTATTTTACCCCAAAACCCCATACACGCATCATACTTTAAAGTGGGAAAACATGGTTTTAAGTTGAAAAACCACGGGGATCGTCACCCTACCGGTTGCTCGAACTACTCCAAACTCCAAGCCGCCAACCCATCTCGCCCCCACCACGCCGCCGGTACCGCCGATGACTTCGTTACTCCACCGAGACGTCGGCCGCCGTCCGGAGAGAAAACGCCGCGGAGGAGGTGGTGGTGTTAGTGGTGGGAGTTAGGAGGTCGATGGAGTGGAGGGAGAGATGAAATGGTGGGAGGACAAGAAAGAGGGGGAAGAGAGATCGCCGGAGTCGCCGGAGGAAGTGAGGAGAGAGAGAAGGGAGGAGGAAATGAGGAAAAGGAAGGAGGGTTCGCGGGGTCAAGCAGAAGCTGGATAAAACGCGTCGTGCGGCACAGACGCCTATCAGTTGACATGACGGGCCGTACTGACAGAGACTCTGAAACACGTCGCCCATCAAAGATGCCTTTCAGACGATAAGACCGGCTCCATACACTGACAACTCAGGGTCGAACTCTGAATGGCGTCGTCCATCGAGGACGCCGTTCAGACGACACGACATGGGCCGTACTCTCGCGGCCCGAAGCCCGCCCACGTGGCGCCCATGTGGCACAACAACAACCCAGCTAAATGGCGTCCACCCAGCAAGACGCCGTTCAAAAGGCGTCGTGCATCTTAGACGTCATTTAGATGGCACTCCCCTGACCCAACAAGGCCTAAACCAGGGGATCCGACTGTAGACACGCTAATTTTGACATCATTTTGAGTAAATTTCATATCATATAATAATGCCTAAGAATGGTCTGATATTTAATCATTGATTAATTTTTATTGATCTTTTTTTTAAGTATCGGGTTTAACAGACATATTTAAGTTAATCAATCAAATTGATTTTAACTCGAATTTCAGTTAAAATATGAAGAGGTCTAAAAGACGTCGACCTGTCTGGACGCCATTTAGAGTTTATTCTTATTTTAACGTTTAAATTTGAATTTTAATCAGTTGATTAATTAGATAAAAGGCGTCTTCTAGACACGACACGTTTTAGGTTTCCTAAGCTATTTATACTTCTCTTCCGGATGTTTATCTTTATCTTAATTAGTGTAAAAGACGTCTACTCATGTAGACGCGTTTTATCTAATAAAGATAAAGATAAGTTTTCTCGGATGTTTATCTTTATCTTAATTAATCTGAAAGGCGTCAGCCAATATGGACGCGTTTTAGATAATTACAGATAAAGATGAATTAATTTGTATTTATCTGTTGGTTAAGATGGATAAATCCCAAATTTTTCCATGTAAATCCGCGGACGCAGAAGAAGTCTATAAATACCTTATACCTTGAAGAGTTAAAAAATGTTAAGCGTAATCTTGAGTTGATTATCATTGAGCAATAAGTTGAAGATCGGAGCAACAACGTCGGAACGCCGAAGCGCTGCCATTTCCAGAAGTCGGCGTCCTTTCAAGATTCTTCATCCATTCAAGAATTCAACTATTGGGCATAAGTCTTTATTTTATGCATTCATTTCATTTAATTCTACATTCTTCATTATCACTTCATGCAACACACAACACATTCATTCTTTTCAAAACCTATTTGATTAAGGGGTTTCAAAAGCCACTCAACAAGTAAGTTTGCTGTTTAATTGCATGTTTAACATCATGATTAGAATAGATACTATTCTTACTTAAAGTTCTCATCATTGTTTCTTCATTTCTCTTTCCATTTTTCTTAACGGAGCAAAAAAAAAAAAAGGAGAATCAAAAGGAGTAAATAAAGCACAAAGTCACAAGAATCTCTGGACGATCCTCAAATCCTCAACTTCAAATTCAACAGCAAGAACAAAGAACGAGAAGGGCTCTCTTTCTTCAGCCGGCTGAAGGAGGAGAATCAAGAGCTCAATATCTTTCGCGTTTAAACAGGTAGGCGATCAAAAACTTCTTTTGGAACATTTAAGTCAAAAGTTTCTGGCGATCACTTCACGTAGTTTCTGTTTTTAATAGGTTTACTTTGCACCTAAATAACATAGATTTTTCATGTTAATCACACGATCATTTTAAGCACTCACAGCTTTTTTGGCGATCACGATGGGACTTGGTCTCGCCATCTTTTAATTCTTTTGTTCTTGCTATCATCAATCGGGCACCCATGGTGCACCACTTGTGTCTCTCGACACGTCCTCACCAATTGGTGAGTGTTTTTAGTTTAGTTAATTTCCCTCGTGCACCACCTGCACACCCCAGTGGCAAGATTTTGCCCTCCCCTTGATTAGTTTAAAAAAGCTGTTTTTGTGATGAAATGCTGAGTGATTGATTGATATCTTACTTGTTTAGTTAGTAAAATCATCCTGTTAAAATCTGGAACAAAAAAAAATCTGCATGAACTGATTATTTACTGCTTTTATCCTGTTTGAGGAGGAATCAACCCAGAAATTCCTCCTGTAAAACTGCTTCTGCGACTTGAAAAGCGTCTAGGAGCACTGACGCGTTTCAAACTGCGTCAACATACCTAGACGCCTTTCAGTCTTCATTCTCTGCTGCCTGCAATCTGAGTTTCTGCAAAAAAAAATTAAGATTTTGTTTGAATAGCGTCGACTACACTCGACGCAATTCAGACAGTTTTTTTTAATTTTTCCCCAGTTCTCAGATTTTTGTGACTTGAGTGCTACTACCCATTATTATTAAGCATTAAAGGCCATCCAGGCCATAGGTCATACGCATTGAGGCGAATACCCTCCTTTTCTTAGGAACACACTACTTGACGTCAGCAACTCTCTCTGATTGGGTTGGTTCCTTGATCAGACTAGAGAAGTTGACGTTGAGGCCTCCATAAGTCCCCAAAATCAAGGTATTCCTCCTTGATCATCGGGCTGGTTGTACCAGTTGAAGTCCCGGTTATATTCCATAAAGTGTTGTGAGAGAAAGCCATAGAGAATAACGGTGGATATTGAACTGAAACTAGGATCCTATCCTTGAGCGAATTTGTGGTTTAATTAAATCCAAATAACTCAACAAGGAATCTCAAAAGCACGTTAAGCATACACTTGATTGATTAATCTCTGTGCAACTTGTTTGTCAAATCTTTGAAAAAAAGAATCTAACATCATGCTGCTGCGATCAGGCAGGGACTTGAGTATGGCTCAAGACGCCATCATCAACTATGAGGGAGATGCTAATGCCCCTCGCGATTCGGACTACAACTATGAGAACGGGAGAGATGCTGATGCCTCCCGTAATTCTGTCCCCATTCCATATCGACAAGATGGGAATGTCCGGACACCTCTCTTTCATCCCCATGATCGATATCCTGATCTTCCCCCGCATGAATATGCGATTCCTAATCCCAATCTTGAGGGGGACATGAATCAGAATGATCCCTCATCCTCTGATCCTTCGGATCTCGTCAATGCTTTGGGAGTTCTTGCCTCCCGACTGGACCCTCAGCAGTTCGAGGCGATCCAGTCTATTCTGAAGGGAAAGGCACCCACACAGCCTGTTGAGCCGAACCATGTGGCTCCCCCTGTTGCTACTCAACAACCTCCTCTTCCTCCTCCTTACATTCATCAGGCCATGGAAGGCCTTCATATTACTTCTCGGCCAGCTGGGCCGCAGCTTTCATCCTCTAGGCAACCGGCTAGACCGCAAACGCCTGCTTATCAAAATGCCCTCGGGCATGGCAGAAGCTCTGCCGGACCTCCCCTTTATTGTCCCCCCTGTCCAACGTACTCTAGGCAGCAGGCCTATCAAGTACCTCCACCTCCTCCTCCTCCACAGGCAGATCTGACCACGCAAACGTTGCTGGCCAAAATGGAGCGCATGGATGAGCAATTCAACAACCTCCAGAAGATGATGGGGGTTAAAGCTGCGCCCGAGATCAATTTGCCGAGCCTGCCGGTATTCCACCTACCACCCTCTGAGATGCCAGTGTACCGGAAGTACAAGGGTACTGGTAACCCCTTTACACATTTGAAGGAGTTTATGTACGAATCGTCTTTTTGGCAGAACGATAAGAGGTCGTTGGCCTTTTTGTTCAGGAGATCTCTAGAGGGACTAGCCCTCGAGTGGTTCTTTTCCTTGGAACCCTCCGAAGTAGAGGACTATGGTATCGTTTCACGGAAATTCATTCAACGGTACCAAGACAGAGTTGCACCCTCCTTGTCCATCACTGACCTCATAGTAGAAAAGATGAAACCTGATGAGGAGTTTGTCAGTTTTGCTGACAGGTGGCGGGGCCTGGCCGAAAAGGTGAAAGATCACTTGTCTGAATCTGAGCAAGTGAAGATGTTAATTTCCAATGCCACGCCCTAGTTCAAACTAGTCCTCTCCCTGAACAACCTGACCAACATGGCAGAGCTCTATGAAAGAGCACAGTACTGCCAAAATGCCTTCAAGGACGCTACGTTCTCTAGCGTCTTTGATCCTCACAGACCTAGCAGGCCTCCACCTCGGAAGCCTGCAGTGCCAAACTCTCCCAGCACAGGTCCGACTACTGAGGGCACACTCTCTCACGAGCAAGTTAGTAGCATGAATAATAACTCGCCCCAGTTCGTGAGGAACCAGTAGCAGTACGAGAGGCCATCGCAGCCAAACCAGCAGGGGTACAGGCAACAGCAGAACCCCCATTATCAGCAACAGTATCAGCGGCCCCAGCAGCCGAACCAGAACCAGCAACAACAACAACAACAACAGCAGCCGCCGCAACGGCAACAGCAGTACCAGCAGCCCCAACAATAGCAATACCAACAACAACAGCAATATCAGCCGCGCGCACCACCGGCATACCATAATGTCCCTCCTCCTGTTGACTATAATCAGCAGAGAAGACCTCCAGGCCCTAAAAGGGCAGAATACCCGGCTCTCCCAGAATCCTTGGCAGATATCTTCAGTGCTCTAATGGCAGCTAATGCCTTAGTTTTGCCAAGGGAAAAGGCCGTCTGGCCTCAAAATGCCGACACGTCCAGGTATTGCTACTTCCATAGGCAACCTGGGCATACCATCGACACCTGCTTCCAGTTTAGAGATTATATTCATGATCTCAACGAGCAGGGCGGCATAGACTTGGAGGAGATGAAAAAGTATATATCAGCCCTGAAGGCAAGAAGACCACAGCAGCAGCAGCAACAGCAAGCAAGACCACCAGCACAAGCAGCACCACCACCCAACATGGGCATAGTGCAGAATCCACTCCGGAATCCGAACCAAAACCAAGTTGCCCCTATCTTGACAAGCAGCCAGTCTGAGGCTGACCGTGGGCAACAGTGGAGAATAGAGGACTCTTCCTCTCTTTATTCGACGGGTCATATTCCAAGTACCGTAGAACGACCACCGCGCCGCACCATCCACATACCTAGGCTACAACCCATTACCATCACCCCTCTATCGACACCCGCATATTACTCGCCCGCACCCAATAACCCATTACCACTACCCGCTTTCCTCAAGCCCATTACGCCCCACACCACTACATCGCTACCATATAATCCCCCGCAAACCAATCACGCGCCCCTTCTACCATCTAGGCCATTACTCCGCGTACCATTCCCTACTTCGCCCGCTACCACTACCACCTACCCAGATACTCCCTTACCATCCAGACCGCTATTACGCGTGCCATTCCCCACTTCACCAACCACTTACTCATCCACCATCCGACCGTCTAAACCCCTAATCCGCACCGCGCCATCACCACCTAACCCTACGCCATCTCCTACATACCAGCCCTCTACATCATCCGCACCATCCAACCCTGCGGTACTCAAGGTGTCACCCGGATCCTCTACGGTTTAGGAACATGCGCTCCGAAGTGGAAGGATTTTCAACAAAGTCTTTCCTCAGTCAACAGTTAAAGACGGCCCATCACAGCCGACTGAGGAAGCCCATAATGAAGAGAGTGCACCAGGCACTCAATATGACTTGTTGAAACATCTGGACAGAACACCGGCACGGATCACCGTACTTGAACTGATCAAAAGGTCGAAGAGTCACCAAGAAGCCCTCATGGAATATTTGCAGAAGGTGATGGTCAATGAGGACGTGCCGGTAGAAAAAATTGCAGCACTACTAGTTCCTCAGGGGGATCAGCCCTCCATTACATTTCACACATCGGAACTAGCACCGCCGGCAGCCAGAAGCATAGCTCTGAGCATCACGGTCAACATATGTAAGAAGGCCGTGGATGCATGCCTTGTTGATACAGGGTTTTCGATCAATGTCCTACCTCCGAAGACCCTAGAGCTGTGCGGTGTGCCTAAGGAGAAATGGCTGCCCAGCCCCATCTCAGTGACGGCATATGACAAATCTACCCGTTCCCCTCTGGGAATGGTTTATTTGAAGGTGGAGCTAGGCCCTGTAAGTCATGCAGAGGTCGAATTTCACATTCTGGAAATCGATCCTTCTATAAATGCCATTTTGGGTCGTCCTTATATCAAAACTCTTGAGGTGATTCCTTCTACGAATCACCAATGCCTCAAATTCCCTTTCAAAGGACGAATTATTAAGGTGACGAGCATGCCGATCCTTGCTGCTGCTCATACCTTGAATATTAAATCTGATGCTTTACCTGGCCGACAACCTTTTCTGTCGGTATTACAGGTCTACCATCCAGTGGCCGATCCTCTAAAAGCCGCCACTATTTCTCCTTACCCGTTAAATGCCATAAAAAGGGGGAAGTGCATGAGTACCCCAGGATGGAGGATTATGATGAAGAACGGCTATAAGCCTGGGAAAGGTCTGGGCACACAGTTGCAAGGCAGGACCACTCCTGTTAAAGATCACCGAGCAGCACATGGAAGCGGTCTAGGCTATAGGCCGAGTAAACTGAAGCAGGACATGGTTCAGCAAGAAGATGGTCAGAAAATCTGGGAGACAATGTCTACACCACCCAAGGAAGGCCGAGATCCCCTAACATGGACCTTGTACACTCATTTCATAGAAGGGCCCATACTTAGTCATGACAACACGGTGGTCATTACTTCGTGTTTTGACTTCCATGATATATATGGGAGAGACTTGGCTAGACATTGCTCAGAAATACTTACGTACCAATCCTTGGAGGCTCTGCGGCCTATGAAAAGGAGAAAATTCCATGATCCTGAATACGAATGGTACAGGTGGTTCGATCTGAGAGACCTCTACATTGCACTGAACAGATTGTTCCTAGATCCTGCAGAATCCAAGTGGGCGCCGCAGATTGACGAGCTGATTGAAGATCCAGGTGCTATCTTTGATAAGCGGATACTGCTGTCTGAAGAGACCGACGAAGGGGAGCCAGATGACCCCTATGAAGCTGGTTACACTACAGATCTGCTCTGGAGGGGGACATATCCTTCCCATGTCTTCATGCTCCATACTCTGTTTTGCACATTGCTCTTGACCCCGACTAGGTCGCGGGTCATTATTGAAGATATACCACGAGCTCCGCCCGTTATGATTACTCTGTCCCCTCGGGACCTTATTCCACAACCTCCTCTCGATCTAGAGAGGATGTTTGATTTGATCTGGGACATATTGCTATATGATCCCCCTAACCCTCTGGCCCTGGTGCCACTTCCTCCATCTGATTCTCCTTCTATTTGTATTCATTCATGTTTCATGTTTAATTCCTCTGATATACAAAAAAAAAACGTCAATTTTACAACAAATTCTTCTCAGATCCTTATTGAGGAAACTTCTTACTTGTCCGATCGCATCCCGTCGCGCGGGTCCTTCGGTCAAGATTCTCTCTTAAATCTACTCTGCCCCTCCCCTCGGGAGGATTCTCCTGTATTTCCACTTGTATCCCAAGATTTATATCCTGCTTCATCTTCATTAGGTTATAATAGGGAGTTTAGTGAAGTTAGGCAGTCTAGTTTTAAGCAGGTTAGTCAAGTTAGGAAGTCTAAGAAGTCTAAGGGTAGGCGAATTCCAAATAGATACCTCCAGGACTTAGATGATAGATGCTTTTCTTGCTCTTTAATCCCTCAGTTTTTAGAAAATTCAATTCAGATGCCAGAAGACTTTATGAATGATGAGTCAGTCAATGATGGGTATGGGGTGTATGAGTTAGTGCATGAAAAGGACCCCATTATTGAAAATGAGGAAGATGACGAGGACGCAGCTGAGGCATATGCCAGTGGAATGAAGAGATTCGATGAACCCTCAGCTGCCGTAGAAGAGTCCACCAAAGAAATCAATTTAGGGACTGAAGACGAACCTAAGGTTGTCCTCGTCAGCAAAAATCTTTCTACAGAGGATGAGAAGGCGATGGTACAAGTACTTAAGGACTATAAGGACATTTTCGCCTGGAGTTATGAAGATATGTCAGGGTTAGACTCATCTTTAGTTGAACACAGGTTAACATTAAAGGAAGGAGTTAGCCATGTCAAGTAGAAATTAAGGCGATTCCACCCACAAATGGCTCTGAAAATGAAGGAAGAGGTCGACAAATTGCATAAAGCCAAATTTATTAGAGTTGTCCTTTATCCACAATGGGTGGCTAACATAGTCCCGGTTATGAAGAAGGACGGGAAGGTCAGAATTTGCATTGACTTCCGCGATTTGAACCGGGCGTGTCCTAAAGATGATTTTCCATTGCCTCATATTGATGTACTCATTGATAATACTGCTGGCTATGAGACCTTATCGTTTATGGACGGATTTTCAGGGTACAATCAGATTAAGTTGGCAGAAGAAGATCAAGAGAAAATGTCGTTCACTACACCTTGGGGAACATACTGCTATGTCGTCATGCCATTTGGATTGAAGAATGCTGGAGCCACTTATCAAAGGGCTATGATGGCAATATTTCATGACATGATGCACATAGATTTGGAAGTGTATGTAGATGATTTATTGGTTAAATCTAAGACAAAGGCTGAGCACGCCAAGGTTTTGGCAAGGGTATTAGAGAGATCGAGAGAGTATCAGTTAAAGATGAACCCCAAGAAATGTGTATTCGGGGTATCTTCAGGAAAATTACTTGGATTTATTGTCAGCAAACGGGGAATTGAGATCGATCCCAACAAGGCGAAGGCTATTAGAGAAATGTCACCTCCCAAAAACTTGAAAGAGTTGAGAGGATTAATCGGGAGGTTACAATTTATTCGCCGTTTTGTCTCCTAGCATTCACAAAGGTGTAAGCCGTTTTACGAGCTTACCAAGCCGGGAGTCAAATTTGATTGGGACGATAAGTGTCAGGAGGCATTCGATGGATTAAAGAACTATTTAGCAAGTCCTCCTGTTTTGAGACCACCATCTCCAGGCAAACCATTAATACTTTATATTTCAGTCCTGGATGATGCAGTGGGGGCTGTCCTAGCACAAGAAGATGAAGAAGGAAAAGAGATGGCAGCCTATTATCTCTCTAAACTTCTCAACCCCGCTGAACAGAGATATACGGCGATGGAGAAAACATGTGCAGCATTGGTCTGGGTTGTGCAGAAATTGAAGCATTATTTTCTGGCCCATGAAGTCCATCTCATCGCTAGGATGAATCCGATCAAATTCCTTCTGGAGAAATATGTTCTTACTGATAGGTTAGCGCGATGGCAAAGCTTTCTATCTCAATTCGATATCACTTATATTCAGCAGAAAGCGATCAAGGGCTATGCCATAGCAGAACATCTCGCTCATCATCCCCTTCCTCGATTTGATCCAGTGCGATCAGAGTTTCCGGATGAGGAACTGATGTCCGTAAATCAAATCAGAGATGATATGTGGACTCTGCATTTTGACGGAGCTCTGAATTCTCATGGAAAGGGGATCGGTATCGTTCTGTTATCACCTGAAGGTGTCACCATTCCACAAGCCTTTCAGCTCGATTTTCCAGTCACCAACAATGTAGCTGAATACGAGGCACTCCTTGCTGGCCTCGAGGCCACTTATTTTCATGGTGCCACCAAACTCTGGATTGTGGGTGATAGCCAACTGATTCTTCGCCAAGTGCTGACCAAGTATCGAACTCTTGATCCTAAGCTCAAGCCTTATCAAGAACTTACTTCTGCTTACTCAAAGCTTTTCACGAAATTGATCTTTGTCCATGTCCCTAGGAATCAAAACATCTTAGCTGATGCTCTAGCTTCACTTGCATCTTCTCTTGATTTTCCAATAAGCAAGCAATCCGAATCAATCATAGTTCATAGGCGTCTTTCACCCGCCATGAAAGACCCTTCATTCCTTAGAACTAAGGAGAAGTTGCTGAAGAAAGTCAGAGACGGAGATATTGTGGAAAAGAGAGAAATCATGTTGATGGAGCTATTAGAAGAGATGGATGATGAACAGAAGCCATGGTATTATGAAATTGCCAAATATTGTGAAGATCAATCGTATCCTGAGGAACCTACAACTGAGGAGAAGAGAGCTATCAGGAGAATTGCTCAACGATACACCCTAGTTGGGAGAACATTGTACAAGAGAGGTTTTGATGGAGTTCTTCTAAGATGTCTAGATGAAGATGAGCTTTGGAAGGTTATGGAAGGAGCTCATAGTGGAGTTTGTGGTGGCCATGTCAATGGACAGATGCTAGCAAAGAAGATCCTTAGACAAAGATTTTATCGGCCAACCATGGAAGAAGACTGTGTAGGATATGTCCGTAGGTGTGCTAAGTGTCAACTTCACGCCGACAAAATTCATTCTCCTGCATCTTCACTCCATCCTGTTTCCTCCCCATGGCCTTTCTCCATGTGGGCTTTCGACATTATTGGACCCCTTGGTAATCCAGATTCCGGCATCAAGCAAAAATCTTTCATTCTCACGGCAACGGAATACTTCACCAAGTGGGCAGAAGCTGAAGCGTACGTGAAGATCAAAGCATCAACCGTCTGCAAGTTCATCATGAATAACATCATCACCCGATTTGGAATTCCAAGCACCATCGTCACCGACAACGGACCGCAGTTCGTGTCACAAGAACTGAAGGACCTCTGCAACAGGTACATAATTGCATTGCATCATTCGTCTCCTTATTATCCGCAACGTAATGGCCAAGCAGAGGCAACTAATAAGACTTTGATAAAAATCATCAAAAAGACATGCAAATCTAATAAATTTGCAGATTGGCCAGAAAAATTGGTTGAGGCTCTATGGGCCTACCGAACTTCAATCCGCACGCCCACTGGGCAAACTCCTTATTCCTTAACATTTGGAATGGAGGCGGTAGTTCCATATGAGATCCTTATACCGTCATTAAGAGTACAATTGAATAAGGAATTTTCCATTGATGAACATCGTTCAACACTCCTTGCTCAATTGGAACTTTTAGACGAGAAAAGATGGTCAGCTGCTAATCATGCAAAAGTTTATCAAAACAGACTAGCACGTTTTTATCAAAAGAAAGTCATTGAACGTAAGTTCAAAGTCGGTGAAATGGTCATCAAAAGGATTTTTGTAAAACCTGGTGGTTCGCGTTCTAAGCTCCAACTCAACTGGGAAGGACCTTATGTTGTATCGCACGCTTTTCCTGGTAATGCTTATCGTCTTGTTAATGCAGAAGGAGAAGAGCTAAATCATCCCTAGAATGACTTACATCTTAAGAAATACTATCCTTAGGTTAGAGTCGATCAGTATGGTACAAAGACCAGTGGAATCAGAAAGTTTATAAACTCGAATTTCTTTGTTAGTCTGAATAACTTAACTTCAAACACATCGCTACACATACTAACACATTTGATTCGTGAGTAACAAGAGATGCTAAGTCCTAAAGAATACCGAAGCTTGACCGAAAGGATAAAGTACAAATCATTCTTTTTAAAGCAAAATTCTGTTTTACACTCGGCCCATGATGTCAGAACGAGGCTTAGAATAGACTACCAAGAATACCCGCTATCTTAGTAGGAGGCCGTCATAAAAAAAATGGGGGAGATCCGTCCCGAAGAAAAGAAAAGAATAGAAAAAGGAAAAGCAAAAAGGCAAAATCCAAATGTCAAATCAAAAGGCCATCACATTACAAACATTAAGGCCATGAAATGAAACGAAAGGGAACGCAAGGTCGATAAATACCCCGGAAAGAAATGACCGAACCCCAACGGATATTAGGGTAGGAAAGGAACATCTTTTTAGGTCTCCGGAACCTTCTCATGGGCTTTCTAAAAACTTATTCTTCCTTTCTTTCTAAAGAGGCGTACTCCAAACTTAAGGAATGACTTAGATTGACTAAGGGTCAAATCATCAAATGGGATCACGAATGGAAACACAAATTCAAACACGATGGGTTTTAAGTTAAGTTGTTAAAGAACAATTTGGGAATTAAGTTAATAAATGAATATGATCTTTTGATCTAAGTACCATGCTGATCTTTTAGTCAAAAATCCAAAAAAAAATACATATGTTAAAATCCAAAAAAAATACATATGTCAAAAATAAAAAAAAATACATATGTCAAAAATCCAAAAAAATGCATATGTCAAAAGTCCAAAAATACATATGTCAAAAATAAAAAAAAATACATATGTCAAAAATCCAAAAAAATGCATATGTCAAAAATCCAAAAAAATATGCATATGTCAAAAATTCAAAAAAAATACATATGTCAAAATTAAAAAAAAAGCATATATTTCAAAACCCAAACAAAAATGAATATTTCAAAACAACAAAAATATCTCAATTAGCATTTGCTTGTTGCACTCAGTATGTTTGATTCCTTTTATTTTCAGTAAGCATCTGTTTACTTGCATGTTGCATTTTGCTTAAGTTTGATTATTCTCATTACCTTTGTTAATAAAGGCTATGCCCCTTAACCATTTATTGAAGGAAAAATTAATTGACCATTTATTTGGTCAGGCAAGGGGCTAAGCCTAAATAGATACTTAACCTGTTTGTTAAGTATGTACAGGATGCAAGACAAGCGCAGGAACACAGGATTGGAGCCCAAAAGTTTCATGTATATCATCAAAAGGTGTTTTTGTACATGATACATGAAAAGAAAAGAAGATACATAAGCCCTCAAGGCTGGCTCTCCCCTCCGCCCTCATCAAGCTGGCTCTGGGCCTCGTCAGGTGCGTCCGGTGCTGGTCATCGGCTGGGAGGTGGAGGTGGCCCCATCGTGCTCGGCCCTGCCTGGCCAGAAGACATGGCGACACTGGCAGTAAAAGCACTGGTCAGACCACGCTCCTGGGCACACTGCCGAGCACGCCTGTACCTCTCCTCCACACTCCGGTGCTCGTGCTCAGCAATCCCTAACTGAACTCGGAGGGAGGCCATCTCTGAATCCATCTTCTGCCGCTCCTGCCTCTCCCGCTCTCGCTCCTCGGTGATGAACCCCAGTCGAGACTGGAGGTGTGAAAGCTCTCGAGGAAGATCTCCAGTCGAGAGTCGGGCCACCTGCTCTTCCAGAACCCGGATCCGCGCCGCATCGGCCTCAGCACGAGCAGCTGCAGCACGAGAACGCTCCAGCTCCGCTTCAGCCCTCTGAAGGGCTTCCTGAAGCTCAGCAACCTGAAGGGAAGTCATTGTTAGCTCAAGGCAATCAATTAAGTAATCAAAATCAAGTTTAGGAATCAAAAGGGAAAGAACTTACCCGAGCAGCGCGATCCTCCTCCGCAAGAGAAGCTCGGTGAATAGCGGAGGCGAGCTGGCTCTGAAGGTCAGGCAGAGCGGCATCATGAGCAGCAGAGGAAGAAGATGAAGCTCCGAAGGAAGAGGGAGCCGCCTGGGTGTAGATGGCTCGCTGCACCGAAAGACAACTGTCAGTGTCGATCGCCAAAACAATTAATAAATTAAAACATGCACTCATATTCATGCATACATACCAGATCGAACAATTCCTTTTGGACTTGTTCTAGCTGGGCCTCCGCATCATGTAGGTGGGCCCGGAGGTCGATGAAGACCGCGTCACGTGCATCCTGCATATCACATATACATACATTCATTCACAAATATAAATCAAGATAATAATAAAATTAAAGACGCATAAATGCATACTTACATCGAGTGGTCGGAGGAGCCGAAGTTGATCGGCGTAGTGGGCCCGGTATTACTGGAGGTAGCCTCGCTACTCTCCGCACGGGACTCCACACGTACGCCTCGGCGGTGCCAGTCCTCGTACTGCTCCGGGAACTTGGCACGCCAATCTGTGAGGGCTTGCTTGCCCCTCATGCTCCTCCCGACGTCCTCCGGGACCTCCTCGTCGATCCATTCTTGATGGAGGCCCAGTGTCCTCATCACGAGCCGGAGGCGGAGGGGCTCGATCTCGTTCATGCAGTGCAGCCACATCTGCCTGCCGAACCTCCTCCTGCCAGCCGTCACCCACGGCTGACCCTCCTCGCCCATACCAAGGTACGGGCGCCAGATCACCTACATATAGATTAGGTGCATTCATTAAATAAATTGCATTTAAGGAATAAAAAATTGAACAAGTCAAAAACTTACCAGGAGCTCTGGGTAATCCAAGAACTGACGGCGGAGGGCCGTCAGCTGGTGGTGCTGAGGAGCCGTGTCCACGATTGGCAGCCAACAGCAGGCCAATGGGACAGCGCTGGGCCTCACGATCCGCGCTCTGCCGAGCGGGAAGTAGTGATAACTCCACACCTGCATTCATAAACATATAAGTTAGTAAATCATCATATCATATTGCATATCATAAACAAATAATAAATAACTTAATACCTGAAGGAACGGCGAGAAGCCGCTGACAGTGGTCTCACGGTCCGGCGTGACCGCAGACAAATCGGCGAAGAGGTGGGCCAGAAGGGCCGCACCCTAGGCGTACTCCCCTAAGCTATCTAAATCATCTAGTAAATACAGGAATCTACAATGAATGTGGTCGCCTTTCGTACCGAAGAGCAACCGACCAAAGAAGAAAACTAGAAAGACCCTAAGCTGCCTATCTACCTCCTCCTCCTGACTCGGGTCGATACAGTAGACGGCGGAGGATGACTCAGCTAACCTATCCCTAAACTCCTCCCGGGTCTCGTCAGACCGACGCCGGGGCTCATCTAGACCTAAGGCGGCCTCTACCTCCACCCTAGGAACCATCCTAGACTCCCTACCTAAGCTGGACACCTCTATCCCTAATAGAGCCTCTGCCATTCCCTGATAGCTGGGGTAAGTAACCCCACTCACAGGTCGGCCCTCTACCCTGAGGCCAGTGATCTTGGCCACATCCTCTAGGGTGGGGACCATATGTCCCCACGGCATTAGGAAAGCACGGCTTTCCGCATGCCACCTCTTTCGCAGCGCCTGCAGGAGGACCAAATCGAGCCAAAATGGCTCGATATCTAATACCTCGCCAAACCCCATCCGGCGTAGGCGCGCCTTCTGGAAATCCGGGAGCCCTCTATAAGCCCCTATCATAAGGTCCCATGAGATTCTGGTCCTCATCACTCCCTGCAAATAAAAACATAAAAAATAGGGTCAGTAATGAATAAAAACAGGAAAATCACTTCTGTTTTGAAAGGCGTCAGCACACACAGACGGTTTTCAAAACACGTCCACAAGCCTTGACGCAATTCAAAATTATTTTCTGCCTAATTAAAAATTTGGACTTGGTCTTAAAGACGTTAGACCATGGTGACGCCTTTTGAATGGCGTCACCTGGTCTAGACGCCTTTCAAAACCCGATTCCGGGTCCTTGAAAAACCCCGTTTTTTTCCTCTTTTTCTCATCTCATTCATCCCATAGAGAGCTTACCATGTGGAGGTCGCCCTCCTCTCCTTCTTCCATTGCCACGGGCGCCGGCGGAGGGATTTCTTCCTCCAAAAATGCCGCGGCTTCGGCTAACGCCACCGGAACTTCCTCGGGAGCTTCCTCTTCATGCCTTCGCCGCCTCTTGGCTAGGGTCTTAGTCTTCCTTGAGCCCTCACCGCGTTCTATAGCTCGAGAAGGAAGAGTTTTTGAGGAAAAAAGGGAAGGAGATCGCCGGAGTTCGAAATCGCCGCCGGGTGAGGAGAGAGGTTTTTTTTTGGGGGGGAAAGTAAGGAAGAAAAGGGGGCCTTCGCGGGTCTGTAAAGGAAAGGTTAAAAGGCGTCGAATCCCACAGACGCATTTTAGGGCGCATAAGTTGAGGCGGCAAGGACAGCTGTTTGAAAAGTGTGAAACACGTCCACATGTCGTGACGCGTTTCAGATTACCGCCAATTCTGGTCAGAACCGGACAGAGGAAAATGATGAAAAACGTCTTAACTTGAAGACGCGTTTCAGGGGATTAATCACGGAATTAATGGCAGAATCCTAAAAAAGTAGGAGAGAGAGTTGAAAGGCGTCAACCGTTGCAGACGCAATTCAAGCTTTAATTAGGTTTTTGAGGATTAAAATTGAATTTCTGGAAAAGGAATTTTAGTTGAAAGGCGTCTTTCTGAGTGGACGCGTTTTACGTTTAACAGAACTCGAATTGTCAAATTTTCAAGAAAAATCCAGTTTTTACTAAAGGAAAAATCATGTGCACATCACAGAAAGTTAAGGAAAGGATTTCAAGGCATGAAAAATCATTCTTTATTCAATGAAATCCTTTATTACATCAAAAAAAGAAAAAGAGAAAAGAGAGAGAGGACATTTAAGGGAGAATTTCATGAAGACTTTTAAGGTAAGGAAATTTTAGTCCTCTATCTCTATTTTTAGAGGATTTTACACGGTAACTAAAGCCAAGGTTCCACAAAGTAGTGATGATTTGTATGGCTTCATAATCTTCGTCGGATTCCAAGTCACGTTTCTTGATTGGGGATGTGAGAGAGAACTCAGGGAATTCACGACGGCCCAAGCTAAGTTGAGTAAGGCACCGGTGTGGGTTGTATAACACGAACTCGGTGGCTCCAATCAACTTGAGATCCGCTCCTGCTGCACGGCGCACCCAAATAGGCTTTCCAACAAGAGCGAGCGGAGATGAGTCAAATATGTCGGACGTCATGAGCTTCAAATACTCTCTCCAATCGGCCCGGGTCTTGAGCTTTGCAACCTTGTTGACCATGTGCTCATTGAACTTTACAATATTAGCAATGCAATGAATTGGACTATTCAAGAAGATTTGAGATGGATTCGGAGGCCTTTTCTTACTATGCTCAAACTTAAAGTGAAGTTCAACCCATAAGGCAAAAAGTAACATGCACCCATAAGGAGGACGACCCACAGATGCCGCAGAAAGCCCGCTATAAAGATATACCAAGAGTGCAGTGCTAATAGATTTACCTTCGAAGATTGCGCAGATGATCATCTTCCAAGATGTTATCCTGTGCAGGGAAGAACAAGGCACCGGCAAGGCATGTAACGAAAGCTTTCGTAACATCCTCCGCTTCATCCTCCCTTAGATCATCAATTTCATATAGAGTCCACTCAGTGAGCTTTGCAAGATTGATCCCCTTCTTGGTAAGGCATCATTTAGCTTCTGAAGGATCCTTCATGATTGATGTCAACAATTGTTGACCGGTGATTTTCTCTCTTGTCAAAGCTATCTTATCTTTGTTATCTTTGGTCTTTGGGAGACCCAATAGAAGCTCTGCCTCTTCCAAAAGGATTGTGCACTCGAAGTCTTGGAAGAAGAACGTATGAGTTTGGGGATGCCACCACTCGATCAAGGCACCCATAGCCGCCCAATCTACGTTCGAACTTTTGTAATTTTTGGCAAGCACCACAAGACCTTGAAGATTCCACTTGGATATGAAAACTTGCATGGAAAGCTTAACACTTTTTGCAAGTTTACGAATCCAAGGGAGAGAGGTGAACTTCCTTGGGCCAGGAAACATGGGATAATTCTGAAAAACAAAAGGAAGGATTGAAGAATATGATGAAGAACATGAAGAACAAGAATTGAAGGGAAGTTGATTTAACTTACTTGAAGATTGGGATCTCTTCCATTGAGGTGATTTTCCATGTCGGAGAACTTCTCTAGAGACATCTTCATCCTCTTGTTTGAAGAATCCATCCTCTTTTTCGGAGTTCTTCCTTCTTGAAGCTTAGAAACCTTGGAAACTTTGAAGAAACCTTGAAACTTTGGAAGAAAATCAACCTAGGATCTTTGGATTATGGTAGGATTGCTTGGGAACAAGCTAAGGGTGTTTATATAGAAGGAATTGCGATCCTAGGAAGACTTTTCCGGATTGGAAAAGGGATGTGCATTGGTAGAGTTGGAATTCGAGTAGAGAACAGCCAGAAACCTGTTTCTGTGAGTAAAAGGCGTCGAGGAGAACTGCCGCGTTTTAACATTGAATGGCGTCTGCTCGACATGACGCGTTTCAGCCTTTCTGTGATTTACCTGAAATTCTGTGGTTTTTGATGTTTAAATTGAATATCTGTTTGGAATTATTAATAATTTTGATTGCAGGAAATTCAAGAAAACCTGAGTAAAGCTGGAAATATCAAGAAGATCCCACTGTGGGAGTTTAGAAGTCCTGACCGTGGTTAAAAAGAGGGTTATTTCTACCCTTGTACTCTTTTCATGTAATTATTTTGCATCAGCATTATTATATGTTAAGTATTTATTAGAGTATATCAATGACCTTGTGGTTTTGATGAAACTGGAATTTGAGTTCCCCTTCAACAAAAACAGTGATAATTCCAGAGAATTCTTAATCGCACGGATAGGCCGTTAGATTATTAATTAGTGAGGACGATGGTTCCACTTTTGAGAAACGGTGCGTGGGTAAACGAGCTTCGGCTTAGCACTGGATTACAAGAGTTGGTATCTTGACTCATTAATGGCAATTTAACAATATTATCCTTGATTAATTTATATTTTATTTAACTTTTTATTTTTCTTTTAACCCAGCATGCATCATGTAGGACTTTGAAATCATTGTGATAAGGATTAATTATTGATTAAGTTTCATACCATTAAATCAAATAATTTCAAACATGATATGAAATATTCCATTCTGAATTGAGTATCTTGATTATCTTTGAGGTTCGCTTGAAGATATCTTTGGAATTCTATCCTTTCTTGGACTCTTTACCCAATATTTCTTGTTTTCTTTTAAGATCCATCATGGTTGCAGCACGTCCACATTGGCTGGCAAACGCTCACCATGATGAAACCTACAGTGTCTATGACCTGTGGTACTTCCCACTCCGAGGAGGTTGATCGACCTTATTTTATTTCTTTGTCTACCTCATCCAGACAGGATTGATTCCATTGATCTCCTTGAGCTATCTTCATTGATAATTTTGAGAAAAATTCTAATCATGTGATGTTAAGAGTGTGTCTCATCACACCATGGCATCACCTTTTTAGTACATTCCATTTCATTTCACTCCCTTGCAAAGACGATGCCAAGGTGAGGCAGCTGTAGACACGCTAATTTTGACATCATTTTGAGTAAATTTCATATCATATAATAATGCCTAAGAATAGTATGATATTTAATCATTGATTAATTTTTATTGATCGTTTTTTTAAGTGTCGAGTTTAACAGACATATTTAAGTTAATCAATCAAATTGATTTTAACTCGAATTTCAGTTAAAATATGAAGAGATCTAAAAGACGTCGACTTGTCTGGACGCCATTTAGAGTTTATTCTTATTTTAACGTTTAAATTTGAATTTTAATCAGTTGATTAATTAGATAAAAGGCATCTTCTAGACACAACGCGTTTTAGGTTTCCTAAGCTATTTCTACTCCTCTTCCGGATGTTTATCCTTATCTTAATTAGTGTAAAAGACGTCTACTCATGTAGACGCGTTTTATCTAATAAAGATAAAGATAAGTTTTCCCAGATGTTTATCTTTATCTTAATTAATCTGAAAGGCGTCAGCCAATATGGACGCGTTTTAGATAATTACAGATAAAGATGAATTAATCTGTATTTATCTGTTGGTTAAGATGGATAAATCCCAAATTTTTCCATGTAAATCCGCGGACGTAGAAGAAATCTATAAATACCTTATACCTTGAAGAGTTAAAAAATGTTAAGCGTAATCTTGAGTTGATTATCATTGAGCAATAAGTTAAAGATCGGAGCAACAACGTCGGAACGCCGAAGCGCTGTCATTTCTAGAAGTCGGCGTCCTTTCAAGATTCTTCATCCATTTAAGAATTCAACCATTGGGCATAAGTCTTTATTTTCTGCATTCATTTCATTTAATTCTACATTCTTCATTATCACTTCATGCAACACACAACACATTCATTCTTTTCAAAACCTATTTGATTAAGGGGTTTCAAACGCCACTCAACAAGTAAGTTTGTTGTTTAATTGCATGTTTAACATCATGATTAGAATAGATACTATTCTTGCTTAAAGTTCTCATCATTGTTTCTTCATTTCTTTTTCCATTTTTCTTAACGGAGCAAAAAAAAAAAGGAGAATCAAAAGGAGTAAATCAAGTACAAAGTCACAAGAATCTCTGGACGATCCTTAAATCCTCAACTTCAAATTCAACAGCAAGAACAAAGAACGAGAAGGGCTCTCTTTCTTCAGCCGGCTGAAGGAGGGGAATCAAGAGCTCAATATCTTCCGCGTTTAAACAGGTAGGCGATCAAAAACTTCTTTTGGAACTTTTAAGTCAAAAGTTTCTGGCGATCACTTCACGTAGTTTCTGTTTTTAATAGGTTTACTTTGCACATAAACAACATAGATTTTTCATGTTAATCACACGATCATTTTAAGTACTCACACCGACCCAGAAGCTGACCCGATAACTGGATCTGAAACCTCAGTCTTTACAAAACAAGCCCTTACTGACTGGCGTGCCAAGTTCTCGGAGCAGTATGTGGACTGGCACCGCCGCGACCTCCGAGTGGAGTCCTATGCGGAGAGCAGCGAGGCTTATCTCTAGCAATACCGGACCCACTACGTCGATCAACTATGGCTCATCCGACCACTTGATGTAAGTATGATTTATGCATCTTTCATTTTATTATTATCTTTAACTTATATTTGTGAATGAATGCATGTATGTGTGTATGCAGGCTGCGCGAGACGCGGTCATCATTGACCTTTAAGCCCACCTCCAGGATGCTGAGGCCCAGTTGGAACTGGTCCAGAAGGAGCTCTTCGATTTGGTATGTATGCATGTTATGTATGAATATTTTATTAATTAATTTGTTTTGCCAATTAGCCACTGACGGTTGTCTTTTGGTGCAGTGAGCCGTTTATACCCAGGCGGCTCCCACTTTATATGGTGCTTCGTCTTCTACCTCGGCTGCTCATGAGGCTGCCCTTACCGACCTCCAGGGCCAGCTTGCCTTCGCCATCCATCGAGCTTCTCTCGCAGAGGATGATCGCGCTGCTCGAGTAAGTTTTATCCTTTCCCTTGACTTTCTTTTTTTGAATTTGATTTTGATCGCTTAATTGCCTTGGACTAACAATATCTTCTTCTGCAGGTTGTTGAGCTTCAGGAGGCCCTTCAGAGGGCTGAGATCAACGCAACTCGGGTCCGTGAGCTCGAGGAGCAGGTGGCCCGTCTCTCCACTGGAGATCTCGCACGACTCCAGGTTCGCCTGGAGATCCTGACTGAGGAGAGAGATCGCGACCGTCTTCGGCTGGAGAGTCTTCAGGGTTGCCTCTCTGTGGCAGAGTACGAGCGCCGGATGGTGGAGGAGAGATACCAGCGAGCCTGCCAGCAGGCTATCGATCGTGGTCAGGCGAGTGCTTTTACAGCGAGCATCGCCATATCATCCGGCCAAGCAGGGCCGAGTGCGATGGGACCACCTCCACCTCCTAGTCGAGGACCAGCACCGGACGCTCTTAATGTGGCTCAGAGCCAATTTGATGAAGGGGCAGGGGAGGGTCAACCTTGAGGGTTGCATATGTACTTTTCCTTTCTTTTGTGTATCATGTACAAACACCTTTTGATATATATATATGAAATTTTGTCTTTAGCTTTGTGTCTCATGCGTTTGACCTGTGTCCTATACGTTACTTAACAAACAAGTTAAGTATCTATATAGGCTTAGCCCCTTGCTCAGTCAAGTAACTGATCAATCAATCCTTTTCTTAATAGAAGGGTCAAGGGGCATTGCCTTTATTAACAAAGGTGATAATAATTGGACTGGAGAAAACAACATAATAGGATGCAACATACAAGCATGCAGATGCTCACTGTAAACAAAGGAATGAAGTATACCAAATGTTTGAAACAGATGCTAATTGAAATATTTTTGATTTTGAAATATTCATTTTTGTTTGGATTTTAGAATATGTATTTTTTTTGGATTTTGACATGTCTATTTTTTTTGGATTTTAAAATATGTATTTTTCTTTGTTTTTGGAATATGTATTTTTTTCGGATTTTGAAATATGTATTTTTGGATTTTGGGAATATTGTGCAAACTAAAAGACCAGCATGGTACTCAGATCAAAAGATCATATTCATTTATTAACTTAATTCCCAGATTATTCTTCAATAATCTAACTTAGACCCATCGTGCTTGAACTTTTGTTTCCATTCGTGATCCCATTTGATGATTTGATCCTTAGTCAATCTAGGCCGTTCCTTAAATTTGGAGTACGCCTCTTCAGAAAGAAAAGAAGAATTGGTTTAGAAAGCCCACGAGAAGGTTCCGGAGACCTAAAAAGATGTTCCTTTCTTACCCTAATATCTGTTGGGGTTCGGTCATTTTCTTACCGAGGTATTTATCGACCTTGCGTTCCCTTTTCGTTTGATTTCATGACTTTGATGTAACATTTGTAATGGCCTTTTGATTTGACATTTGACTTTTACCATTTGCTTTTTCTTTTCTTTTCATAGGACAGATCTCCCCCTTTTTCTTTATATGACGGCCTCCTACTAAGATGGCGGGTATTCTTGGTAGTCTATTATAAGCCTCGTTCCGACATCATGGACTGAGTGTAAAAACAGAATTTTATTTGAAAAGAATGATTTGCACTTTACACTTTTAGTCAACCTTTCGGTATTCTTTAGGATTTAGCATATCTTGTTACTCACGAATCAAACGGGTCAGTGTGTGTAGTAATGTGTTTGAATTAAATTATTCAGACTGATAAGGGAATTTGAGTTTCTAAATTTTATAATTCCATTGGTCTTTACACCATGCTGATCGACTCTTTAACCTAAGGGTAGTATTTCTTAAGATACAGACCATTCTAGTGGTGAGTTAACTCTTGCCCTTCTGCATTAACTAGACGGTAAGCGTTACCAGGAAAAGCATGCGATACAACATAAGGTCCTTCCCAATTGGGTTGGAGTTTAGAACGCGGACTACCAGGTTTTACCAAGATTCTTTTGACAACCATTTCACTAACTTTGAACTTACGTTCAATGACTTTCTTTTGATAAATACGTGCTAATCTATTTTGATAAACTCTTGTATGATTAGAAGCTGACCATCTTTCTCGTCTAAGAGTTCCAATTGAGCAAGGAGTGTTGAACGGCATTCATCAATAGAAAATTCCTTATTCAATTATACTCTTAATGACGGTATAAGGATCTTGTATGGAACTACTGCCTCCATTCCAAATGTTAAGGAATAAGGAGTATGCCTAGTGGGCGTACGGATTGAAGTTCGGTATGCCCATAGAGCCTCAATCAATTTTTCTGGCCAGTCAGTGAATTTATTAGACTTGCCCGTCTTTTTGATGATTTTTATCAAAGTCTTGTTAGTTGCCTCTGCTTGACTATTGCCTTGCGGATAATAAGGAGACGAATGATGCAATGCAATTTTGTACCTGTTGCAGAGGTCTTTCAGCTCTTATGACACGAACTGTGGTCCATTGTCGGTGACGATGGTGCTTGGAATTCCAAATCTCATGATGATGTTCTTCATGATAAACTTGCAGACGGTTGATGCTTTGACTTCCGTGTACGCTTCAGCTTCCGCCCACTTGGTGAAGTATTCCGTTGCCGTGAGGATGAAGGACTTCTGCTCAATGCCGGAATCAAGATTGCCAAGGGGTCCAATGATATCGAAAGCCCATATGGAGAAAGGTCATAGGGAGGAGACATGATGGAGTGAAGATGCAGGAGAATGAATCTTATCGGCGTGAAGTTGATACTTGGCACACCTACGGACATATCCTACACAATCTTCTTCCATAGTTGGCCAATAGAAACCTTGCCTAACGATTTTCTTTGCTAACATATGTCCGTTAACATGGCCACTACAAACTCCAGCATGAGCTCCTTCCATAACCTTCCAAAGCTCATCTTCGTCCAAACATCTTATAAGAACTCCATCAAAACCTCTTTTATATAGTGCTCCCCCAACTAGGGTGTATCTTTGAGCAACTCTCCTGATAGCCCTTTTCTCCTCAGCTGTGGCTTCTTCAGGATATGATTGATCTTCACAATATTTGGCAATTTCATAGTACCACGGTTTCAGTTCATCATCCATCTCTTCTAACAGCTCCATTAACATAATCTCTCTCTTTTTCACAATATCTCCATCTCTGATCTTCTTCAGCAGCTTCTCCTTAGTTCTAAGGAATGAGGGGTCTTTCACGGCGGGTGAAAGACGCCTATGAACGATCATTGATTCGGATTGTCTGCTGATTGAAAAATTAAGAGAAGATGCAAGTGAGGCTAGAGCGTCAGCTAAGATGTTCTGATTCCTAGGAACATGGATGAAGATCAATTTTGTGAAAAGCTTTGCATAAGCAGAAGTGAGTTCTTGATAAGGATTGAGCTTGGGATCAAGAGTCCGATATTTGGTTAACACTTGGCGAAGAATCAATTGGCTATTATCCACAACTCTGAGTTTGGTGGCACCATAAAGATGAGCAGCCACGAGGCCAGCAAGGAGTGCCTCGTATTCAGCTATATTGTTAGTGACTATAAAGTCAAGTTGAAAGGCTTGTGGAATGGTGACACCTTCAGGTGATAACAGAACAACGTTGATCTCCTTTACATGGGAATTCAGAGCTCCGTCAAAATGCAGAGTCCACATGTCATCTTTGATTTGGTCTATGGACATCAGTTCCTCATTCGGAAACTCCAATCGGACTGGATCAAATCGAGGAAGGGGGTAATGAGTGAGATGTTCTGCTATGGCATAACCTTTGATCGCTTTCTATTGAATGTAAGTGATATCAAATTGAGATAGAAAGCTTTGCCATCGTGCTAACCTATCAGTAAGGATAGATTTCTCAAGGAGAAACTTGATCAGATTCATTCTAGCGATAAGATGGACTTCATAGGCTAGAAAATGATACTTCAATTTCTGAACCACCCAGACAAGTGTTGCACATGTTTTCTCCATTGCTGTGTATCTTTGTTCAGCGGGATTGGGAAGTTTAGAGAGATAGTAGGTTGCCCTTTCCTTTCCTTCTTCATCCTCCGGTGCTAGGACAGTCCCCAACTCATCATCCAGGATAGAAATATATAGTATCAATGGTTTGCCCGGAGATGGTGGTCTCAAAATAGGAGGACTTGCCAAATAATTCTTCAATCCATCAAACGCCTCCTGACACTTATCGTCCCAATCGAATTTGACTCCCGGCTTGGTAAGCTCGTACAACGGCTTACACCTTTGCGAATGTTGGGAGACAAAACGGCGAATAAATTGCAACCTCCCGATTAATCCTCTTAATTCTTTCAAGTTCTTGGGAAGTGACATTTCTCTAATAGCCTTTGCCTTGTTATGATCGATCTTAATTCCCCGTTTACTGATAATGAATCCAAGTAATTTCTCTGAAGATACCCCAAATACACATTTCTTAGGATTCATTTTTAACTGATATTCTCTTGATCTTTCTAATACTTTTGCCAAAACTTTGGCATGCTCAGCCATAGTCTTATATTTCACTAACAAGTCATCCACATACACTTCTAGATCGATATGCATCATGTCATGAAATATGGCCATCAAAGCCCTTTGATAAGCGGCTCCAGCGTTCTTTAATCCAAAAGACATGACGACATAGCAGTATGTCCCCCAAGGTGTAGTGAATGATGTCTTTTCTTGATCTTCTTCTACTAATTTGATCTGATTATATCCTGAGAATCCATCGATAAATGATAAAGTTTCATAGCCAGTAGTATTATCGATGAGTACATCAATGTGAGGCAATGGAAAATCATCCTTAGGACATGTCCGGTTCAAATCTCGGAAGTCAATACAGATTCTGACATTCCCATCTTTCTTCATAACCGGGACTATGTTGGCCACCCATTGTGGATAGAGGACAACTCTAATGAATTTGGCTTTATGTAACTTATCAACCTCTTCCTTCATCTTCAAAGCCATTTGTGGGTGGAATCGCCTTAACTTCTGTTTAACCGGGCTAGCTCCATCCTTTAATGTCAACCTGTGTTCCACTAGTGATGAGTCTAACCCCGGCATATCCTCATAACTCCAGGCGAAAGTGTCCTTATAATCCTTAAGAACTTGTGCCATTGCCTTCTAATCCTTAAGATTCATGCTAATGAGGACGACCTTAGGTTCGTCTTCAGTCCTTAGATTGATCTCTTTGGTGGGTTCTTCTACGGCAACTGAAGGTTCATCCAATCTTTTTACTCCACTGGCATATGCCTCAACCGCGTCCTCGTCATCTTCCTCATCTTCAACAGTGGGGTCTTTTTTGTGTATCAATTCATAAACCCCATATCCTGTTGGGATTCACAGGTTTCTCCGGATCGCTCACGCAGCAAAAAAAAAAATTAAAACAGCGATCCGTTCCCGTTTCGAAAACAAAAATCGATTATCGGATAATTGAAGTTCTCACCATGTGTGGATTCGAATCCGCAACCATTCGGTTCCATTGGTACTACACCGCAAGCCGCGCAACCGCCCGGCCTCTAGTGAAGTCCACGCGATCTTCCTTGCGACGGATATCCTCACGTTCCTCGTTCTTCACAGCCCACGAAACCTCCGTCGGTCGCCGCAACGCGCGCACGATTTCCCGTCGAACGCGATTCAGAGAAGCGGCGGAGCAGATTTGGATATGTTTGGACGCCAGAGAGAGAGAGAAATAGAGGAGGGGCGGCTAGGGTTAGCAGCAACTTGGCTTGCTCAGCCCGTTCGCTATGTTTTATACTAACCGTGTGATTTTTCATAACAACCCCCGGTTTTTATAAAACCCACTTATTTATCCATCGCCTTGAGAATCATGTGCGTGTGACCCTCTAGACCCAAGTACCAGTCCAGTTAATGGCCCAACAAGCCCAGTGACTCCTCACTGGCTTTATTAATCAATTAATAACCCTTTATTAATTAATTAATCAATCGAATTGATGTCGCACATCGAATTCGACCGGGCCTCCGATTACGTTGGGTGCCAAGCAACACCGCGTGAACCCGGAAGGTATTGAGGTTAAGTAACCCACTCTTGGAACCTTTCCGCCGACAGTTACCGCGTGGATATAATCTTTCATTCGTACAATGCTCTCGAGTCAACTCAGGGTATGGCAAGCTGTCAAACCCTAACCGGTCGACTCACTTGGATTGGATGTCGCTGATAAATATCGGAAAACTCATTTCCCGATATTATCGTCCGCCCTAGCCAGGGACTTCCGCGCATCCTTCCTAGAGCATTCTCTCTCTAAGTACCGAGAGCGAATGATTCCTTATTGACACACAATTCCCTTCGACAGTATTCCGTTGTACCCAATCCTTGGCGTATTAGAATCCCGTGGCTAGAGATTCGTAAACCAAGGTCAAAGCACAGAAGTCCACCGACAAGGTGTCCTTGGTGTCTCAGGTCCGAGGACCATCCATGTTAGAATTGGGTGGCCTCAAAACCAATCATTGTACATTCTAGTTTAGATTATTAATAAAGGCAATTATTTCTTCATTTAATAGTTCTCGCTAACGACTATCGTAATGAAGGTCCATAGACAAATGTATGGGATATTGAATCATGATGAGATCATGATAGTGAGATCAATATCCTCAGTCAATTGTCTTAAATAGTTCTCGATCATATGATATTTGAGTTGGACATTAAATATCCAATAAGATCGACATATGTTATGTCTGCTCATGTGATGAGGGTGAATGATCTCACATTCACTCGTGTGGTGACACTAAGACAAACAAGTGGGTGCTCATTAGAGAATGAGTTCACTGAACAGACCCAAATAAGAATTCCTGGATGGTAATTATACCTATTAGTCAACCAGGGAATTCAATTGTTGCAGTAGCACAGTTGGTCTTTTGACCTGAGTCACCAATGATACCTTGTTTGTGGACCATTGTATCTTGATTCTCTGACTCGTGGACTTTAACCATTAAGTCCACCATAATCGATCTTTCAGATACAGTGGAAAGCTTGCGAAGGTAATTGAGTTAACAACAAGGGATCACTCACTCTTGGTATAAGACTGGAGAGAGAATGTCCCATGGATGTGTACACAGAAATCCCTAGCCAGGGTCAAATGAAAGAGATGTCTTTCTAGATATTAACTGTGTACTGAAATCCATCTGGATAATGCGATAGAGGGTTTGACTATAAAATCATACCCTTGCGTTATTGGGACATTGCATGAGTGAAGGATTATATCTGTGCGGTATTGGCAGACGGAAAGGTTCAATTAAAGGGAACAGTATCCCTTATATCTTCTGGGATCATGAGGTAGTGTTTGGTGCTGTTCATGATTAGAAGGCCAAGTGATTTGATCATCAGATGATAATTCACTTGTTTATTAAATTAATCATTTAACATGTGATGTTTAAATATTAATTAATAAATATTAAACTCAAGAAACAGTTCTAAGTTTAATGGGCCTGCAACCGGACTGATATATGGGCCTAGAGGGTCACACACACATAAGAGTTCTCGTCAGACGGTGAGAGATGTTAAATTTCATGCTTATCTAGGTTTGAAAAGCTGCAGGATAAACATGAAGATTTAATGGAGAATTATCCAAGGCCAAACTCTTGGATAATCATGAGGATTAACTGTTGTGCTTATCCTTATTTCTATATAAGGAGGGCCAAGGGGGAGGGGTAAAAAGTTAGTTGGACGAATTTTACTCCCCAGATTCTCTCTCTCCTCTCTCTCTCTCCTTCTCTCTCTCGGAGTGGATCTGTCTCTCTCCGCCATGGTGGATTTGAGATCTGGTCGGAGCACTCAAGTCGAGGAGGAAATCGCGTCTGCTGCGGGAACTTGTGTGGATACCTCTAGAGATCGTGCGCGTGCGCGATTATCGAGTCGGCATCATCCACGGGAGATTCGAAACCCCGTAAAGGTGAAGAACTGTTCTTCCCGCTTAGATTTTTAATGTCCGTTTTACGACCCTAGCAACTGATACAATGGAATCATTTTTATTTCCGCTGCGTTCTTGGTGATTCCTTACAGTGGTATCAGAGCCAGGTTCGCTGGTTCGGTTGTAAAACGACACCGTTTTGCATATTTTTCTCGTTATGCGTGAAGAACCCGTATTGTACGTGGTCTTGTGTTTAATCCGATTAAAAATGACAGATTAGTGTTCATATGATGATCACGATCAATTTGATTATTTTTCTGTATTTTTCGAATTTTTATTTGGGTTTTTCGGAGTTCTTCATGTGATGATGAACCGGGGTACTTCGGCGACTTCGTACGTGCATTACAAGTGTTGGGATGGCGGCCCGGATGTCTGGATCTATTGGTGATAGTCACCACTTCGCATTGGGTATGAAGATCGGCACCGAAGTGCCCTTGGAGGTCTTGAAAATCGAGCCCAAACTCGGTTTATAAACCCTGCAAAATCAGATTTTTTTAGGGATTTTTGGGGCTTGATTTCCTCCCCAACGCCGGTCACCGGCGGCCCTGCCGGCGCCGGGGGCACCGCCGGCCGGGGTCACCGCCGCCGGAGGCGGTCGCCGGCGCCGCCTGCAAGTCCCCATCTTGCCGGTTAGGGTTTGCTGGTTAGGAAGAAGAAAGGGGGCCCGGTCGAATCCGTTCAAACGGGCTGAACCGCCCGGTCCCGACCCGGTCGGACCGAGCGGGGGCCGGGCGGCGCCCTGGCCGAGCCAAGGTTCGACCCTGGCCGAGCCAGGGCTCGGGTCTGGCTGGGCCAGACCCCCTGGCCGAGCCAGGGTTCGACCCTGGCTGAGCCAGGGCTCGACCCTAGCCGAGCCAGGGCCCTGGGTCCGGGCCATTGGGCCCTAATGGGCTGGGCCCATTTTCTGATTTTTAAAAATTGTTTTTAAATACCTGTTTAACCCCCTTTAAACCCAATTTTAGCCCATTTAAGCCTGTTTTAAAATTGTTTTAAAACAGAATAATTATAAGAATAATTAATAAATGTTATTAATTAATTTTATGATTATTAACAGCTTATTAAAGTGTTTAATAACTGTTAGTCAATTAAAGGGCTTTATAATTAATGGGTGTTAGTTAATTATTTAAAATTATTTTAGATAATTAATTTCCCTGTTAATTTAATTAGTTTAAAATTATTTTAAACTGATTTCATGCATAACTTGATTACTCTTAATGTTCAAATTGTTTGAATTTGTATTTAGATTAATTGAATGGTTTAGTTAGTTTATTTGTCAATAATGTTTTGAATATTATTGATTATGCTGAAATAAATGTTATTTCGAAAACTAAATGGTATTATAATTTTAAATTTATAAAATTTAATACCAAACAGCAATTATGTGATGATTGTGATGCATGTGATGTATTTTATGATGGGATGATCATAGACTTAGTATTTTCATGTGATGAATGATGTGAATGGATGCGATGCTTATTTTATTTGGTATTTTAAAATAGGATCTGCGTGTCCTCCTCTCTCTTAATCCAAGTGTACTTTCTACCTTCCTATAAGATTGTACTCCCCTTGATAAGATCAAGGTTTCTAAGTGTTTAAATATACATTTGTGGACCTGCGAGTCCTGAATTTCATATTTAAATTTATCGGATTAAGTTTAGAGGATGGGATCTTCTGAAGACACCTCTGGAGGGAGGACTCGCATCAAATGGAACCAGTGTTGCTGTTTTCACATTAGGATCCTATTATGGATCATCGTTTGGCTCCGATGATTTCATAGTAGCTTTAGCAGTCCATGATCATCCCCATTTAATTTTTCTGCATATATGTGATGTTTGCGGACCATGCTATCATATATATATATTTCTATTAAGTATATTGATACTTCAAATTGAAATACTATTGATAGCACGATTTTTTACAAATCAAAATCAAAACCCTCTTTTAAAACTTAAGTTGTAAACGTGAGATATTCAGAATAATCCACGTAACCCACCATCATTATAGATCTTAGGATAATTCTTATCTCAAACGGATTTGTTGTGCTACCACAAGGTCTGTTTGATTTAGAAATTAAATTAGGTCTACGACATGTGATGTCATTAAGATGAATGGACAAATAGTGTAGTTTTGTTGTGCTACCACAAAGATTGCACTATGAATTCATATCATCTAAGTAATGATGGATAAACTTAACTGAATCAAATTGATTTGTTGTGCTACCACAAGGTCATTCTGATTCAGGGGTTAAATCGATCGGATATTGCAAACGTTGCAACTGTCAAGAGTTGACTACCTAAGGAACTTGATGTGATTTGTTGTGCTACCACAAGGTCACATGCATGTTGCCCGAAGGATTCTGATCCCCACTAGGAGATCACCGGAATCTCCCGTTCTGTATCTTAGAGGGTCATACAGATCGCCGAAAAATAGTGGGAGCATAAATCTAGATTAAAAGTCCTAAATCTGATTTTTAGAACTATCTGCTCATTTTATATATTTCTATGTAGGTCTCTATGTCGTCACCTAACCCCCTCCGTTGCATACTTGATGCAAATAAACTCACGGGACCAAATTACATTGACTGGTTACGCAACCTGAAGATTGTCCTCATGTGTGAAAAGCTAGCCTATGTCCTGGATCAACCAGATCCAGTGCAACCCGGTGATAATGCTAACGAAGATGAATTAATGATGTATGAAAATTAGAAGGAGGACTCTGTCAAGGTCCAGTGTTATGTGCTCGGTTCAATGAATAATGAACTGCAGCGACAACACGATAACATGGAACCTAAGACCATTCTGAATCACCTACAAGAGTTGTTTGGTGAACAATCCAAAACAGAAAGGTATGAGATATCTAAGAAATTGTTCAGGACCAGAATGAGCGAGGGCACATCTGTGCAAACTCATGTGCTCAAGATGATAGAGTGGATTGAGAGGCTTGCTGTGCTGGGCTTTGTTATGAACAATGACCTGAGCATTGACTTAATCCTACAGTCCCTTCCAGATTCATTTTCACAATTTATTATCAACTTCAATATGAACAAAATTGAAGTTTCACTGGCTGAGCTGCTCAACATGTTGAAGACAGCAGAAGGCACTATCCAGAAAGATAAGCAAAATGTAATGCTTGCTGGTAAGACCAACAAGAAAAGAAAAGCTGGACAGACCTTTAAGAAAGGTAAGCCTAAGAAGCTAGTGAAAAGCAAACCGGCGGCACAAAAGGACAAAGCTAAAGTTAATGATAAAGGTCAGTGTTTACACTGCCATAAAGAAGGTCATTGGAAGAGAAACTGCAAGATTTATCTTGCAGAAAAAGCAAAGGAGAAGCTTGGTGAAGCTTCAGGTATTCTCATGATCGATCTTAACTTGTCTTATAGAGAATCAACATCCTGGGTATTAGATACTGGATGTGTTTCTCATATCTGCAATAACTTGCAGGTGTTAACAAGTAAAAGAAGATTGAACCGCGGAGACATGGATCTGAGACTCGGGAATGGAGCAAAAGTTGTTGCGTTAGCTGTTGGGACAACAAGACTTCAGATGCCGTTAGGAGACTCTTTGGAACTGATAGATTGTTATTATGTTCCAACCATTATTAGGAATATCATATCTATTTTATGTTTAGATAGACAAGGATATTCTATGAAGCTAGAGAATAAAGGTTGTTCAATTTATCAAGGAGACAAATTGTTTGCTTCCGGATATTTATTGAATGGATTATATTTACTTGATATTTCATATGATGTTTGTCTGGTAAATAATTCTCTTGAACGCTTAGATAAGGATGTGAATAAATCGTACCTATGGCATTGTAGACTAGGTCATATAACTGAGAACAGGATCATAAGGTTGCAAAAGAATGGATATCTTGATCCATTTGATTATGAATCATTTGCAACCTGTGAAGCTTGTCTCATGGAAAAGATGACCAAAGCTCCATTCTCAGGACATGGAGAAAGAGATAAGGACTTATTGGAACTAATACATAGTGATGTATGTGGTCCAATGTCCACTCATGCTATAGGTGGTTACTCATACTTTGTTTCATTTACAGATGATTTCTCAAGATATGGCTACATATATTTAATGAAATATAAGTCAGAAGTCTTTGAGAAATTTAAAGAGTTTAAAAACGAAGTTGAGAACCAGACTGGAAAGAGTATTAAAACTCTTCGATCAGATCGAGGGGGTGAATACTTAAGTACAGAATTCACAGAATATCTTAAGGATAATGGTATTTTGTCTCAGTGGACTCCTCCCTATACACCACAGTTAAATGGTGTATCGGAAAGGAGAAATCGTACTCTATTAGATATGGTACGATCCATGATGAGTTATGCCAAACTTCCAATCTCTTTATGGGGATATGCATTGTTGACTGCTGCATATCTGTTGAACAAAGTTCCCAGTAAGTCAGTACCTTCCACTCCATATGAGATATGGAAAGGAAAGAAACCAGACTTTAAGCATGTTAGAGTCTAGGGTTGTCCTGCACATGTCAAAAGACATGATCCAGACAAGCTGGATTCCAGGACAGAGAAATGTAGATTTGTGGGATATCCAAAAGAGACTTTTGGATATTACTTCTATCAGCCCAGCGATCAAAGGGTGTTTGTCCCAAAAAGAGCTGTCTTCTTAGAGAAAGAATAACTTTCAAAAGAAGACAGAGGGAGCAAGATAGAACTGGAAGAAATTCTAGACTCACAAATCAACACTGGTTCATCTACTGAACCATTGACTCAAGAACTTGTTCAAGATGATACACAAAAGGTTCGTAGATCAGGCAGAGTGCCTAAGCAGCCTGAAAGATATGTTGGACATATCGATGAAGGCAAACCAAAAGTGCACTTAAATGAGGATGATGATCCTCAAACCTACCTTGAAGCCATAAACAGTCATGAATCAGAAAAATGGCAAGAGGCAATGGATTCTGAAATTCAGTCCATGTATGTCAACCAAGTTTGGAACTTGGTTGATCTTCCAGAAGGTATGGTACCTATTGGCAGTAAATGGATCTTTAAAAGAAAGATCGGGGCAGATGGACAAATTGACACATACAAGGCAAGGCTTGTAGCAAAAGGATATCGTCAAAAGCAAGGTGTTGACTATGACGAAACCTTTTCTCCAGTTGCCATGATTAAGTCAATCAGAATACTTCTTGCTATCGCTGCATTCTATGATTATGAAATATGGCAAATGGATGTGAAAACAGCATTCCTTAACGGGAACCTTCAAGAAGTGGTGTATATGATACAACCTGAAGGGTTCACTTCCAAAGAGCATTCAAGCAAGGTATGCAAGCTGCAAAGATCCATCTATGGATTAAAACAAGCATCCCGAACTTGGAACTTAAGATTTGATGAAGCAATCAAATCTTATGACTTCATTAAGAATGAAGATGAACCTTGTGTATACAAAAAGGCTAGTGGGAGCGCAGTTACCTTTTTTGTACTTTACGTTGATGACATTCTACTCATTGGAAATGATGTAGGAATGTTGTCATCAGTAAAGGCCTGGTTATCCAAAAACTTCTCCATGAAAGATTTAGGAGAAAGCATCCTATATTATGGGAATAAGGATCTATAGAGATAGGTCTAAAAGGATGCTTGGCTTGTCCCAATCTATGTACATAGATACCATAGTCAAAAGGTTTGGCATGGAAAATTCCAAGAGAGGCCTCGTTCCTATGAGGCATGAAATTTATCTCTCTAAAGAAATGTCTTCCAAGACACCTGAAGAGAGAGCATACATGGATAGAGTTCCTTATGCCTCGGCAATAGGATCCATCATGTATGCAATGTTATGTACTATGCTTGATGTGGCACATCCATTAAGTGTCACTAGTAGATATCAGGCTGATCCAGGTGAGGAACACTGGAAGGCGGTGAAATGTATCCTTAGATACTTGAGAAGGACTAAGGATCTATTTCTCGTTTATAGAGGAAACGACTTGGAACTTTGAGGATTTACTGACTCGAGTTTCCAGTCGGATATGGATGACTGCAAATCCATGTCGGGATTTGTGTTCATGTTAAATGGAGGTGCAGTAAGTTGGAAGAGTTCCAAACAGGAAACAACTACAGATTCGACGACCGAAGCAGAATACATTGCTGCAGCTGAAGCGGCCAAGGAGGCGGTTTGGATGAAGAAGTTCATCTCGGTGCTTGGAGTAGTTCCAAGCATTTCAGATCCTGTTCCATTATTGTGTGATAACAATGGGGCAATAGCTCAAGCGACGGAGCCAAGATCACATCAGAAGTCAAAGCACATTCTGAGACGATTTCATCTGATTCGTGAGATCATCGTCCGAGGAGATATAGTAGTTGAGAAAGTCTCATCTGAAGATAATGTAGCAGATCCCTTGACTAAGCCATTGTCTCAAAACAATTTAGAACGTCACCTTAAGTCTATGGGACTTAGACACATGAGTGATTGGCTATAGTCCAAGTGGGAGATTGTTAGAATTGGGTGGCCTCAAAGCCAATCATTGTACATTCTAGTTCAGATTATTAATAAAGGCAATTATTTCTTCATTTAATAGTTCTCGCTAACGACTATCGTAATGAAGGTCCATAGACAAATGTATGGGATATTGAATCATGATGAGATCATGATAGTGAGATCAATATCCTCAGTCAATTGTCTTAAATAGTTCTCGATCATAGGATATTTGAGTTGGACATTAAATATCCGATAAGATCGACATATGTTATGTCTGCTCATGTGATGAGGGTGAATGATCTCACATTCACTCGTGTGGTGACACTAAGACAAACAAGTGGGTGCTCATTAGAGAATGAGTTCACTGAACAGACCCAAATAAGAATTCCTGGATGGTAATTATACCTATTAGTCAACCAGGGAATTCAATCGTTGCAGTAGCACAGTTGGTCCTTTGACCTGAGTCACCAATGATACCTTGTTTGTGGACCATTGTATCTTGATTCTCTGACTCGTGGACTTTAATCATTAAGTCCACCATAATCGGTCTTTCAGATACAGTGGAAAGCTTGCAAAGGTAATTGAGTGAACAACAAGGGATCACTCACTCTTGGTATAAGACTGGAGAGAGAATGTCCCATGGATGTGTACACAGAAATCCCTGGCCAGGGTCAAATGAAAGAGATGTCTTTCTAGATATTAACTGTGTACTGGAATCCATCTAGATAATGCGATAGAAGGTTTGACTATAAAACCATACCCTTGCGTTATTGGGACATTGCATGAGTGAAGGATTATATCTGTGCGGTATCGGCAGACGGAAATGTTCAATTAAAGGGAACAGTATCCCTTATATCTTCTGAGATCATAAGGTAGTGTTTGGTGCTGTTCATGATTAGAAGGCCAAGTGATTTGATCATCAGATGATAATTCACTTGTTTATTAAATTAATCATTTAACATGTGCTGTTTAAATATTAATTAATAAATATTAAACTCAAGAAACAGTTCTAAGTTTAATGGGCCTACAACCGGACTGATATATGGGCCTAGAGGGTCACACACACATAAGAGTTCTCGTCAGACGGTGAGAGATGTTAAATTTCATGCTTATCTGGGTTTTTGTGAAAAGCTGCAGGATAAACATGAAGATTTAATGGAGAATTATCCAAGGCCAAACTCTTGGATAATCATGAGGATTAGCTGTTGTGCTTATCCTTATTTCTATATAAGGAGGGCCAAGGGGGAGGGGTAAAAAGTTTGTTGGACGAATTTTACTCCCCAGATTCTCTCTCTCCTCTCTCTCTCTCCTTCTCTCTCTCGGAGTGGATCTATCTCTCTCCGCGCATGGTGGATTTGAGATATGGTCGGAGCACTCAAGTCGAGGAGGAAATCGCGTCTGTTGCGGGAACTCGTGTGGATACCTCTAGAGATCGTGCGCGTGCGCAATTACCGAGTCGGCATCATCTACGGGAGATTCGAAACCCTGCAAAGGTGAAGAACTGTTCTTCCCGCTTAGATTTTTAATGTCCGTTTTACGACCCCAGCAACCGATACAATGGAATCATTTTTATTTCCGCTGCGTTCTTGGCGATTACTTACAATCCACGCAACTACGACAATAGAATCAAGCTGGTTGACAGTGAGGTACAATACCATCCAGCGATTTAGTCGGATCAGTTCAGTGAACTCATTCTCCAATGAGCACCTACAGATTCGCCTTAGTGTCTCCACACAAGTGACTTATGAGATCAGTCACCCTCATCATATGAGCAGGAGTAATATGTACTAGTCTAACTGGATATCCGATGTACTTCTCGGATATCCTACGACTATGAATGATTAAAAATAGGTGTGTTTAAGTGATCAGTCTCATTAGTATGATCTCATCATAATCTGATCACTATAGCACATATTCACGGACTTCATTATGAAACGATAATTAATGCGATTTACACATAATGAAGATAATGCCATTATATTAATAAATTAACGAGATTTACATAGTTAGATTGGCTTGTAGGCCACCTAAACCTAACAATCTCCCACTTGGACTAAAGCCAATCACTTTTATACAATAAGCCTATAGACTCTAGGTGACGCTCAAACACAATTTGAGCCAACGGCTTTGTCTGTGGATCTGCTACATTGTCGACGGATGGAACTCTTTCCACTACTACATCTCCTCTAGATATGATCTCTCTAATTAGATGAAAGCGCCTCAGAATATGCTTCGATTTCTGATGAGACCACGGCTCTTTCGCTTGAGCAATCGCTCCATTGTTGTCGCACAATAGCGAAACTGGTTCAGAGATATTGGGAACTACGCCAAGGTCGGTGATGAATTTCTTCAACCACACTGCTTCCTTGGCGGCTTCAGCTGCAGCGATGTACTCAGCTTCAGTCGTCGAATTTGCAGTGGTTACTTGCTTGGAACTCTTCCAGCACACTGCGCCTCCGTTCAATGTAAATACGAATCCAGAATTAGACTTGCTTTCATCTGGATCCGATTGTAAACTTGAGTCAGTAAAGCCTCGCAGTTTCAAGTCACCTCCTCCATAGACAAGAAACATATCCTTAGTTCATCTCAAGTACTTAAGGATACATTTCACTGCCTTCCAGTGCTCTTCGCCTGGATCAGCCTGAAATCTGCTCGTAACACTTAGAGCAAATGCAACATCAGGCCGTGTACATAGCATGGCATACATGATAGATCCTATGGCAGAGGCATAGGGTAGTCTATCCATTAACGCCCTCTCATTAGGAGTCTTAGGAGACTGCTCCTTTGAGAGACTAATTCCATGTCTCATCGGTATGAGACCTCTCTTGAAATTTTCCATGACAAACCTTTTGACTATGGTATCTATGTACAAGGATTTGGTCATTCCAAGCATCCTCTTTGATCTATCTCTATAGATCCGTATTCCCAATACATATGATGCTTCTCCCAAATCCTTCATGGAGAAGTTTTTCGACAGCCAGATCGTTACTGATGACAACATAGTTACATCATTCCTAATGAGTAGTATGTCATCTACGTAAAAAACTAGAAAAGTGGCTGCACTCCCACTGGTCTTCTTGTACACACAAGGCTCATCTTCATTCTTAATGAAGTCATAAGACTTGACAGCCTCATCAAATCTTATGTTCCAGCTCCGAGAAGCCTGCTTCAGTCCATAAATAGACCTCTGAAGCTTGCACACTTTATCTGAAGATTCTTTGGATGTGAAACCTTCTGGTTGTATCATATACACCTCTTCCTCAAGGTTACCATTGAGGAAGGCAGTCTTCACATCCATCTGCCAGATTTCATAATCAAAATGTGCAGCAATGGCGAGTAGAACTCTGATCGACCTTATCATGGCAACTGGTGAGAAAGTCTCGTCATAGTCAATTCCTTGCCTTTGACGATATCCCCTTGCCACCAACCTTGCCTTATAAGTGTCGATCCGTCCATCAGCACCGATCTTTCTCTTAAAGATCTACTTGCAACCGATGGGTACAATACCCTCGGGCAAGTCCTCCAAGTTCCAAACTTGGACTGGATTTCTGAGTTCATGGCTTCTCGCCATTTCGCAGATTCTGGGCCTTCTATGGCTTCCTAGTAGGTTTTAGGATCATCATCCTCATTATATTTTACTTTAGACTCACCTTCAGCGATATGTCCCATATATCGTTCTGGTAGTCTAGGTAATCTACCAGATCTACGAGGCTCATGTGTGTGTACCTGAACAGATTCAGGAACTGATATCTCATATGATGATAATGCAGCTGTTTGGGGATCTGGAACCTCTTCCAATACTATTTTACTCCCACTATCCTCTTGGAGAAGGTATTCCTCTTCCAGGAAGACAGCTTTCCTGGCGACAAACACCTTTTGTTCACCAGGATAGAAAAAATAGTATCCAAAGGTTTCCTTTGGATATCCCACAAACCTGCATTTATCAGTTCGTGATTCCAGCTTGTCTGGATCATGCCTCTTTACATGAGCAGGACAACCCCAGACTTTAACATGTTTAAATTCTGGTTTCCTGCCTTTCCATATCTCATATAGAGTAGAGGCCACAGATTTGCTGGGTACTCTGTTCAGTAGGTATGTTCCTGACTCTAGAGTATACCCCCAGAGGGACACTGGTAATCCCGAAAAGCTCATCATGGATCGCACCATGTCCAACAAGGTGTGATTCCTCCTTTCTGATACACCATTCATCTGTGGTGTATATGGAGGGGTTAACTGAGAAAGGATACCATTATCCTTTAAGAATTGTGTGAAATTAGTACTCAAGTATTCTCCTCTTCAATCTGATCGAAGAGCTTTAATACTCTTTCCTAACTGCTTCTCTACCTCATTCTTGAACTCCTTGAACTTCTCAAATCCTAGTCTAAGCTAACCATCATTACGCGACGAGCATAGATTTGCATGCAGCCCTTGTGGATAGCACAACAAAGCTACGTGGTTCTAATACCCCGATCATATAGGCATCTAATGCCATAGCCACAGTTTCTCCTCCCAATTAAGCAGGCCTTATGAATAGCACAACAAACCTGCCTAAAGTGATTCAAATCCTATGACTATAACGATGGTGGACCACGCGGTAAGTTCTTAACTACTCACGTTACAGCTTAGTGTTTATCTGAGGGTATTTAGATAACTTTTATCTTGGTCTCTCCTAGGTGATAGTATATAAATATATCGTATATATTTACTAAATACTATACCTGTTTTGATTCAGAATCAAAAGAAAAACAATGCATCACATACATGTCTAGTGTGGTCATGGATAGCGCAGTGGATTTGACTAGAGCCAACAGTCAAACGCACACACAATCTAACATAACATTTACATTAGATAAACCTGCAAACACATAGGCAAAGGATCTTCATCTTTTCGCCTTCCTGGTTGCAGCTATGGATCGTCGTCGCTCCTTCCTCGGTTGCCTCGATCATATTACAATAAATTCTATAATTTATAGGTAAATTGAAGAAGTCCTTATGGCAAGTACAAGAGTGAGGGAGGTAGAAATACATCAGAGAATGAGAGAGGGAGAGATACGCATATCTCTATTTATTCACAATTAATAAACATCCATCATTCATCCACGATCCACACAAACACATCATTCATCACATGAACAATTAAATAAGTGCATATCCATGACCAGAGTGTGTTTTAAACATCCCACACATGATTCAGCGCATCACATGGCTAAAATAAAAGAGTTTTCAAAATATATAATTTTGGCTTTCAAAAAGCATGGGATCCAATCAAAATTGGTGTTTGAATTTCGAAAACACTTATTTTATTAACTTAACATGCAATTAAATCAAAATTTAAAAGGATTAAACACACATTACATGCGCACACACTCCAAATTAATAATTCCATATTATTCCATGCAAATTAGAACAATTCTAATAATCTAACACTTAGATTAAATCCCATTAATAATCTAACACTTAGACTATTAATAACTAATCTAACTCATAGACTAGTCCATCAAAGTTAATTAACAATTAACCACTTAAATTATTAATTAACTCTAATTATTAATTAACTACTAATCTAACTCTTAGATTAGTTAATTTAAAATTAATTATTAACATAACACTTAAATTAATAATTAACTTTAATTAATTAATAATTACCAATCTAACAATTAGATTAGTTAATTAATGTTAATTATTGATTTAACCCTTAAATTAATAACTAACAATTAATCATTAAAGACTACTAATTCAACACTTAAATTAGTCATCCAAGTTAATTATTAATTTAACAATTAAATTAATAACTAACTTAAATATTAATTAACAATTAAATTAATAACTAACTTAAATATTAATTAACAATTAGTTGAAATAATAATTAGTAATCTAACTATTAGACTAATAATTATTAATTACTAATTTAACCATTAAATTAGTTTTATTAAGATTAATTATTAGTTTAACCATTAAACTAACAATTAACATTAATCAAATTAACAACTAAATGTTAATCAAAATTTATTCAAAAATCATTAATAAGCCCAATAAATAAAAATTGAATAATAAATTTAAATTTCAAAACAATTTTGAATTTTAAAATTCAATTCAAATTTTATTTGAATTTTAAATGGGCTCATTTGGGGTTTTAGGGGGTTTAAATGGGAAATATATAGGAGAAATGGATCCTGTCGGTTCGAGCCAGGGAGGACCGATCGGACCAGCTCGGGACCGGCCGGCCCCCTTTCCTTTCTTCCCCACCTGCAACCCTAAACTGCAGCAGGTAGTAGGCGGTGGCTAGGCTCGTTGCAGGCCGCCGCCGGCCGGCCCCGGCCAGCGATACCCCCGGCGCCGGCGACGTGCCCGGCACCGGCAAGGGCTGCCGGCGGCCTCCGGTTGGGGCATAATCCAAGCCCAAAAACCCTTTAAAAAACTGGTTTTTCAGGTTTCAAAAACCGACTTAGGGCTTAATTATGCAGCCCTCCAAGGCCACTCCGGTGCCGATCTTGGTGACCGGTGGATAGTGGTGACTATCCTCTATGGATCCGGAGTCTCGGCCGGCCATCCCAACGCTTGGGAAGCTCGTATGAAGTCGCCGAAAAGCCCCGGTTAATCATCTCATGAAGAACACCATAACACCCCAAATAAAATCCGAAAAATCACAGAAAAATAATCTAATTATTTGTGTTCATATTATGAACACTATTTCGTCATTTTAATCGGATTAAACGTATGGAATAACTCATGAAAAAATTAATTTGGAGATCGAAACGGGACGAGAAACGGTGAAACCTAGCTCTGATACCACTGTTGGGATTCTCGGGTTTCTCCGGATCGCTCACGCAACGGAAAATAAAATATTAAAACAGCGATCCGTTCCCGTTTCGAAAAACAAAAATCTATTATCGGATAATCGAAGTTCTCACCGTGCGGATTCGAATCCGCAACCGTTCAGTTCTGTCGGTGCGACACCGCAAGCCGCGCAAGCGTCCGGCCTCTAGCGAACTCCACACGATCCTCCTCGCGACGGATATCCTCACGTTCCTCGTTCTTCGCAGCCCACGAAACCTCCGCCGGTCGCCGCAACACGCGGACGAATTCCCGTCGAACGGGATTCGGAGAAGCGGCGGAGCAGATCTGGATCTGTTTGGACGCCAGAGAGAGAGAGAAATAGAGGAGGGGCGGCTAGGGTTAGCAGCAACGTGGCCTGCTCAGCCCGTTCGCTATGTTTTATACTAACCGCGCGATTTTTCATAACAACCCCCGGTTTTTATAAAACCCACTTATTTATCTATCGCCTTGAGAATCATGTGCGTTTGACCCTCTAGATCCAAGTACCAGCCCAGTTAATGGCCCAACAAACCCAGTGACTCCTCACTGGGTTTATTAATCAATTAATAACCCTTTATTAATTAATTAATCAATCGAATTGATGTCGCACATCGAATTCGACCGGGCCTCCGATTACGTTGGGTGCCAAGCAACACCGCGTGAACCCGGAAGGTATTGAGGTTAAGTAACCCACTCTTAGAACCTTTCCGCCGACAGTTACCACGTGGATATAATCTTTCATTCGTACAATGCTCTCGAGTCAACTCAGGGTATGGCAAGCTGTCAAACCCTAACCGGTCGACTCACTTGGATTGGATGTCGCTGATAAATATCGGAAAAGTCCTTTCCCGATATTATCGTCCGCCCTGGCCAGGGACTTCCGCGCATCCTTCCTAGAGCATTCTCTCTCTAAGTACCGAGAGCGAATGATTGCTTATTGACACACAATTCCCTTCGACGGTATTCCGTTGTACCCAATCCTTGGCGTATTAGAATCCCGTGGCTAGAGATTCGTAAACCAAGGTCAAAGCACAGAAGTCCACCGACATGGTGTCCTTGGTGTCTCAAGTCTGAGGACCATCCACGCAACTACGACAATAGAATCAAGCTGGTTGACAGTGAGGTACAATACCATCCAGCGATTCATCCGGATCAGTTCAGTGAACTCATTCTCCAATGAGCACCTACAGATTCGCCTTAGTGTCTCCACACAAGTGACTTATGAGATCAGTCACCCTCATCATATGAGCAGGAGTAATCTGTACTAGTCTAACCAGATATCCAATGTCCTTCTCGGATATCCTCCGACTAGGAACGATTAAGAATATGTGTGTTTAAGTGATCAGTCTCATTAGTATGATCTCATCATAATCTGATCACTATAGCACATATTCACGGACTTCATTATGAAACGATAATTAATGCGATTTACACATAATGAATAAAATGCCATTATATTAATAAATGAACGAGATTTACATAGTTAGATTGGCTTGTAGGCCACCTAAATCTAACATATCCATCATTAACTAACTCATCATCTACATAATCTTCTGGCATCTGAATAGGATTCTCTAATAGCTGAGGGATCATAGAGCAAGAAAGACATTTAAATGCTAAATCCTAGAGGTATCTAGAATTTGTTTACCCTTAGATTTTCTAGATTTCCTAACCTGACTAACCTGTCTAGAACTAGACTCCCTATCCTGACCTAATGAGGACGAAGTAGAATGAAAATTATAGGATACAGGCGGAAATACAAGAGAATCCTCCCGAGGGGAGGGGCAGAATAGATCTAGAAGAGAATCTTGAAGGAAAGACCCGCGTGATGGGGTACAATCGGACAAGTAGGAAGATTTCTCAATGAGGATCTGAGAGAAATTTGTTGCCAAATTGGCATTTTTTTTTGGAGAAAAGATGAATTAATCATAAAACAAGAATGAAGGTGAATGTGAGGAGAATGAGATGGAGGAAGTGGCACCAAGGCCAAAGGATTGGGGGGATCATACAATAGTATGTCCCAGATTAAATCATAAATCCTCTCTAGATCGAGAGGAGGTTGAGGGATAAAGTCCCGTAGGGACAAGGTGATCATGATGGGCGGAGCCCGTGGAATATCTTCAGTGATGACCCGCAACCAGGTCACGGTCAGAAGCAGAGTGTGGAATAAGGTATGGAGTGTGAAAATGTGAGAGGGATATGTCCCCCTCCAAAGAAGATCCGTGGTATAACCAGCTTCATAGGGGTCATCTAGCTCCCCTTCATATATTTCCTCAGACAGCAGAATTCTTTTGTCAACATGGCACCAGGCCCTTCAATCAGTTCATCTATTTGTGGCGGCCACTTCGGCTCTGAAAGATCAAGAAATAGTCTATTCCATACAATATACCGATCCCTTAAGTCGAACCATCTGTACCATTCACACTCAGGGTCTTGAAACTTCTTCCTTTTCATTGGCCGCAGAGCCTCCAATGACTGGTACGTTAGCAATTCTGAACAATGTCTGGCCAGGTCTCTTCCATATATGTCATGGAGATCAAAATAGGAAGTAATGACCACTGTGTTATCATGACTGATTACGGGCCCTTTGATGAAATGTGTGTATAAGGTCCATGTTAAGGGATCCCGACCTTCTTTGCATGGTGTAGACATTGTCTCCTATATCTTCTGGTCGTCTTCATTTTCTTCTTGCTAAATAATGTCGTGCCTCACTTTTGTCGGCCTATAGCCCAGGCCATTTCTAGGTATCCTTCGGTTATCCTTGAGGGGTGTGGTTCTTCCTTGTAATTACGTGCCTAGACCCTTTCCAGGCTGATAACCACCCTTCATCATTATTTTCCATCCAGGGGTACTCATGCACTTCCCCCGCTTTATGGCATCCAGTGGATAAGGAGTAAGAGTGGCGGCCTTTAAAGGATCAGCCACCGGACGGTAGACCTGTAATACAGACAGAAAAAGTTGTCGGCCAGGTGAAGCAGTTGGCTTGATATTCAAGGAGTGAGCAGTAGCAAGGATCGGCATGCTCGTAACTTTAATGATTCGTCCTTTGTAGGGAAATTGGAGGCACTGATGATTCGTAGAGGGAATCGCCTCAAGGGTTTTAATATAAGGACGACTTAAAATAGCATTCAAGGAAGGCTCGATTTCCAAAATGTGAAATTCGACCTCGGCATAACATATTCGGCCTAACTTTACTTTTAAATAAACCATTCCTAGAGGGAAACGGGTGGAGTTATCATAAGCTGTTACAGAGATAGGGCTAGGAAGCCATTTTTCTTTGGGTACACCACACAATTCAAGGGTCTTCGGAGGCAGGACATTATTTGAAGCCCCTATGTCGACCAGACATGCATCTACGGCCTTCTTGCAGATATTAACCGTAATACTCAGAGCCATGTTCTTGGCTACTGGTGGTGCTAGTTCCGAGGCATGAAATAAGATAGAGGGTTGATCCTCCTGAGGAACTAGTAGTGCGGCGATCTTCTCTACCGGCATGTCTTCGTTGACTATTACTTTTTGTAGATACTCCATCAGAGCATCATGATGGGTCTTCGATCTTTTGATTAACTCAAGCACAGAGATTCGTGTCGGTGTTCTATCAAGTTACTTCAGCAAGTCGTATTTAGTGCCTGATGCACTCTCATCATTATGTGCTTCCTCCGGCGGCTGTGATGGACCGTCTCTGACTGTTGATTGAGGAAAGACCTTATTAAAGATCCTCCCACTCTGGAGTGCATGTTCTTCAGTTGTGGAAGGTCCGGACGACAGCTTGAGCACCATAGGGTTAGTGGATGATGTGGATGGTGTGGAGGGTTGGTATGCGGGTGATGGTGTGGGGTTAGTGGGCGATGGCATGGTACGGATGAGAGGCTTAGATGGTTGGATGGTGGAAGGGTAATTGGTCGGTGCGGATGAAGTGGGGAATGGTACGCGGAGTAATGGTTTAGATGGTTGTATGGTATTTGGGTAAGTGGTGGTGGTAGTAGGTGATGTGGGAAACGGTATGTGGAGTAATAGTCCGGATGGCATGAGGGGTGCGTAATTAGCTTGCGGGGGGTTGTTTGATGGAGGCGTGGTGGCGTGGGGGGTAATGGGTTTAAGGAAAGTGGGCGGTGGTGATGGGTTAATGGGTGTGGGTAAACAGTATGCAGGTGTTGGTACTAGTGTGATGGTAACGGGTTGTGGTTTAGGTACATGGAGGGTGCGGCGTGGTGGTTGCTCAATGGTGCTTGGAGTGTGACCCGTTGAATAAATAGAGGAAGAGTCCTCTATCTTCCACTGTTGCCCTCGGTTAGCTTCAGACCGGCTATTTGTTAAAATGGGGGCAACTTGATTCTGGTTCTGGTGCTCCGGGAGTGGATTCTGCACTATTCCCATGTTTGGCGGTGCCGCTGCCTGCGCCCGCGCTCTTGGTTGTTGCTACTACTGTTGTTGTTGTTGTGGTCTTCTCGTCTTCAAGGAGGATATATACTTCTTCATTTCTTCTCAATCAATGCCTCCCTGCTCGTTAAGATCATGAATATAATCTCGGAATTTGAAGCAGGTATCTATGGTGTGTCCAGGTTGTCGGTGGAAATAACAATACTTAGAAGTGTCGGCATTTTGGGGTCAAACTATTTTTTCTCTTGGCAAAACCAAGGCATTGGTTGCCATTAAAGCACTGAAGATATCTGACAAGGATTCTGGAAGGACTAGATATTCTGCCCTTTTCGGGCCTAGAGGCTTCCTCTGCTGGTTATAATCAGCAGGAGGAGGTACATTGTGGTACGCCAACGGTGCACGCGGCTGGTATTGCTGCTGTTGTGGAGGTTGATACTGTAATTGCCGTTGTGGCTGCTGCTGTGGCTGCTATTGTGGTTGCTGGTTCGGCTGCTGAGGCCGCTGGTACTAAGGCTGCTGATACTGTGGGTTCGGCTGTTGCTGTCTGTAACCCTGCTGGTTTGGCTGCTGCGTCTGCTGGTACTATGGTTGCGGATTCCTCACGAATTGGAGCTGATTGTTATTCATGGTACTAATCTGCTCATAGGAGAACGTACCCTCAGTAGTTGGACCCATGCTAGGAGAATTTGGCACGGCTGGCTTCCGAGGTGGAGGCCTACTAGGTCGGTGAGGATCAAAGATACTAGAGAATGTAACGTCCTTGAAAGCGTTCTGGCAATACCGTGCTCTTTCATAAAGCTCTGCCATACTGGTCAAGTTATTCAGGGCGATGACTAACTTAAACTGAGGTGTAGCATTGGAAATCAACATCTTTACTTACTCTGACACAGACAGATGATCTTTCACTTTTTCTGCCATGCCCCTCCATCTATCAGCAAAATTGACGAATTCCTCGTCGGGCTTCATTTTTTCTACTATCAAATCAGTAATGGATAAGAGGGGGTAACTCTATCCTGGTATCGTTGAATAAACTTTTGTGATACGATACCATAGTCCTCTACTTCAGATGGCTCTAAAGAAAAGAACCATTCGAGGGCTGGTCTCTCCAAGGATTTCTTGAACAAAAATGCTAACGACCTCTTGTCGTTCTGCCAAAAAGATGACTCATACATGAACTCCTTCAAATGAGTAAAGGGGTTACCAGTACCGTTGTATTTTCGGTACACTGGGATTTCGGAGGGCGGCAAATGGAACACGGGCAGACTTGGCAGGTTAATCTCTGGTGCAGCTTTAACTCCCATCATTTTCAGAAAATTATTGAATTGTTCATCCATAAGCTCCATCTTTGCAAGCAGTGCTTGAGTCGTCGGATCGACTGGAGGAGGGGGAGGTGGAGGTACATGATAGACCTATTGCCTAGAGTATGTAGGGCATGGGGGACAATAAGGTTGAGGTCCGGCAGAGCTTCTGCCATGCCCGAGGGCTTTTTGGTAAGTAAGCTTCAGTGGCATGACCGGTTGCCTCGAGGAGGACAATTGTGGCCTAGCTGGCCGAGAAGTTGAAACCTGGAGGCCTTCCATGGCTTGGTAAATGAATAAAGCATGATGGGGAGGTGGTTGAGGAATAATAGGAGGAGCCGCAGGATTTGGCTTCGCAGATTGCATGGGCGTCTTCCCCTTCAAAATAGACTAGATTGCCTCGAACTGTCGAGGATCCGATCCTAAAACGCAGCGGAATATAATTTTTCGGGACCGGATCTGTCCCGTTTCGGTCATTAAAATAAAATCGGTGTAAATCGATTTACCTTGCGTAGATTCGAATCCGCGTCCGTTTTCCGGTTCCATCGGAGCGATGCCGCAGGTCGCGCAAATGCCCGACCTCTAGTGATATCCACGCGGTTCTCCTCGCGATGGATCGTCCTCGCTTCCTCGCTCACTGCGGCGCTCGTAGATCCCGTCTGACTATGCGTAATCCACCGCGACATGTGGATTCGGAATCCCCGTCGAACGGAAGGTGGAGCAGTTGGGAACCGCACGCCCAGAGGAGAGAGAAAGTGGGGAAGAACGAATGACGGCTAGGTCAGGGTTGCTGGCCCCGGACGTAGAATACGTTCTTTTATAAAAAGTCAGTTTGCGGTTTTTCATAAAAACCCAGACTTATCCGAAATCCTGTCGGATAATCCATCGACTTGAAACCATTTACGTGTGACCCTCTAGGCCCAAATACCAGTCCAGTTAACAGCCCATTAAGTCCAGTAACCCTTTACTGACCCACTAAATTAATTAATATCCTTATATTCAATTAATTAGCCAAATTTAATGTCCCACAATAAATTCGGACGGACTGTCGATCACGTTGGATGCCAAGCAACATCGCGTGATACTGGATGGCACTGGGGTTATCGCAACCCTCTATTGGAACCTTTCTGTCATCAGTTAGCGCGCGGATATAATCCTTCATCCGTGCAATGTTCCCGAATTGACCTAGGGTATGGTTTACTGTTAAACCCTATTTGGTCAATTCAGTTGAATCAGATGCTGCTAATCTGAATCCGATAACTCCTTATCGATTACAGAGTCCGTCCTGGCCAGGGACCTTAAGCGCATCAATCCCGGAACATTCTCTCTCAAACAACCGAAAGCGGATGATCCCGTATTGAACACACAATTACCTTCTAGGGCATTTCCCTGAACCCGATCGCTTGACTTATTGATAGCCCAACAAGATATCTTTGGAGTCTCAGGTCCAAGGATCATCCACGCAACCGTAACAAATGAATCTAGCTGGTTAACAGTGAGGTGATTACCATCCAACGATTCATAGTCAGATCAGTTCAGTGAACTCATTCACCAATGAGCACCTATAGGTTCAGCATAGTGTCTCCACACAAGTGACTTATGGGATCAGTCACCCTCATCATATGAGCTGAAGTAGCCTATACTAGTCTCTCCGGTTGTTCGATGTCCTATCTCAAACATCCTATGACTAGGAACAATTAAGAACATGTGTTTATAAGTCTTTGGTCCCGTAATTATGATCTCATCATAATCCGAAGATTGTTGCACATGTTCATGGACTTCATCGTGATACGATAAACACAGATCGAATTAATTACACACAATGAATTATTGCCATTTATTAATAATCTGAATAAGTACATAGTATCGGATTGGCTTTGAGACCATCTAATACTAACAATCTCCCACTTGGACTAAAGCCAATCACTTTTATACAAAATACCCATATTCTCTAAGTGACGCTTAAAAACATTTTGAGACAAAGGCTTTGTAAGTGGACCTACTATGTTGTCGGCTGAGGGAACTCTTTCCCCCACGACATCTCCTCGAGCTATAATCTCTCTGATCAAATGAAAGCGCCGCAGAATGTGCTTCGACTTCTAATGAGACCTCGGCTCTTTCGCTTGAGCAATCGCCCCATTCTTGTCACACAGCAGTGGGACGGGACCAGATATGCTTTCCACGACACCAAGATCGCCGATGAATTTCTTCATCCATATAGCTTCCTTGGCAGCTTCAACAGTAGCAATATACTCGGCTTCCGTTGTCGAATCGGGAATGGTTTCCTGCTTGGAACTTTTCCAGCTCACTGCTCCCCCGTTGAGTGTGAAAACAAAACTTGATGTTGACTTGTTGTCGTCAGGATCAGACTGAAAACTCGAGTAAGTGTATCCTTCCAGCTTTAAGTCTCCTCCTCCATAGACTAGAAATAGATCCTTAGTCCTTCTTGTTGGGATTTCTCGGTTTCTCCGGATCGCTCACGCAGCGGAAAACAAAAAATATTTACAGCGATCCGTTTCCCGTTTCGAAGAACTAAAATACGATAATCGGATTATCGAAGTTCTCACCGTGTGCGGATTCGAATCCGCAGCCGTTCGGTTCCGTCGGTGCGAAACCGCAAGCCGCGCAAGCGCCCGGCCTCTAGCGAAGTCCACGCGATCCTCCCCGCAACGGATATCCTCGAGTTCGTCGTTCTTCGCAGCCCGCGAAGCCTCCGCTGGTCGCCGCAGTGCGCGGACGATTTCCCGTCGAACGGGATTCGGAGAAGCGGCGGAGCAGATCTGGATCTGCCTGGACTCCAGAGGAAGACAGAAACTGAGGAGGGGCGGCTAGGGTAAGCAGCAGCTTCGCCTGCTCAGCCCGTTCGCTATGTTTTATACTAACCGCACGGTTTTTCACAAAAACCCCCGGTTTGTATAAAACCCACTTATTTATCCATCGCCTTGAGAATCATTTGCGTGTGACCCTCTAGGCCCAAGTACCAGTCCAGTTAATGGCCCAGTAAGCCCAGTGACTCCTCACTGGCTTTATTAGTTAATTAATAACCCTTTATTAATCAATTAATCATTCGAATTGATGTCGCACATCAAATTCGAGCGGGCCTTCGATCACGTTGGGTGCCAAGCAACACCGCGTGAACCCGGAAGGTATTTGGGTTAAGTAACCCACTCTTGGAACCTTTCCGTCGACAGTTACCACGTGGATATAATCCTTCATTCGTACAATGCTCTCGAGTCAACTCAGGGTATGGCGAGCTGTCAAACCCTAACCGGTCGACTCACTTGGATTGGATGTCGCTGATGAATATCGGAAAACTCCTTTCCCGATATTATCGTCCGCCCTGGCCAGGGACTTCCGCGCATCCTTCCTAGAGCATTCTCTCTCTAAGTACCGAGAGCGAATGATTCCTTATTGACACACAATTCCCTTCGACGGTATTCCGCTGCACCCAATCCTTGGCGTATTAGAATCCCGTGGCTAGAGATTCGTAGACCAAGGTCAAAGTACAGAAGTCCACCGCCAAGGTGTCCTTGGTGTCTCAGGTCCGAGGACCATCCACACAACTGCGACAATAGAATCAAGCTGGTTGACAGTGAGGTACAATACCATCCAGCGATTCAGTCGGATCAGTTCAGTGAACTCATTCTCCAATGAGCACCTACAGATTCGCCTTAGTGTCTCCACACAAGTGACTTATGAGACCAGTCACCCTCATCATATGAGTAGGAGTAATATGTACTAGTCTAACCGGATATCCGATGTCCTTCTCGGATATCCTCCGACTAGGAACGATTAAGAATATGTGTGTTTAAGTGATCAGTCTCATTAGTATGATCTCATCATAATCTGATCACCATAGCACATATTCACGGACTTCATTATGAAACGATAATTAACGCGATTTACACATAATGAATATTATGCCATTTTATTAATAATGAACGATATTTACATTGTTAGATTGGCTTGTAGGCCGCCTAAACTAACAATCTCCCACTTGGACTAAAGCCAATCACCTTTATACAATAAGCCCATAGACTCTAGGTGACACTCAAACACAATTTGAGCCAACGGCTTTGTCAGTGGATCTGCTACATTGTCGACAAATGGAACTCTTTCCACTACTACATCTCCTCTGGATATAATCTCTCTGATAAGGTGAAAGCGCCTCAGAATATGCTTCGATTTCTGATGAGACCGCGGCTCTTTCGCTTGCGCAATCGCTCCATTGTTGTCGCACAACAGTGGAACAGGCTCAGAGATGCTGGGAACTACGCCGAGGTCGGTGATGAATTTCTTCAACCACACTGCTTCCTTGGCGGCTTCAGCTGCAGCGATGTACTCAGCTTCAGTCGTCGAATCTGCAGTGGTTACTTGCTTGGAACTCTTCCAACACACTGCCCCTCCGTTCAAAGTAAACACGAATCCAGATGTAGACTTGCTATCATCTGGATCTGTCTGGAAACTCGAGTCAGTAAAACCTCGCAGTTTCAAGTCACCTCCTCCATAGACAAGAAACATATCCTTAGTTCTTCTCAAGTACTTAAGGATGCATTTCACTGCCTTCCAGTGCTCTTCACCTGGATCAGCCAGAAATCTGCTCGTAACACTTAGAGCAAATGCAACATCAGGCCGTGTACATAGCATGGCATATATGATAGATCCTATGGCAGAGGCATAGGGTATTCTATCCATGAATGCCTTCTCATTAGGAGTCTTAGGAGACTGCTCCTTTGAGAGATTAATTCCATGTCTCATCAGTATGAAACCTCTCTTGGAATTTTCCATGCCAAATCTTTTGACTATAGTATCTATGTACAAGGATTGGGTCATTCCAAGCATCCTCTTTGATCTATCTCTATAGATCCGTATTCCCAATACGTAGGATGCTTCTCCCAAATCCTTCATGGAGAAGTTTTTCGATAGCCAGACCTTTACTGATGACATCATAGCTACATCATTCCCAATGAGTAGTATGTCATCAACGTAAAGAACTAGAAAAGTGACTGCACTCCCACTGGTCTTCTTGTACACACAAGGCTCATCTTCATTCTTAATGAAGTCATAAGACTTGACAGCCTCGTCAAATCTTATGTTCCAGCTCCGGGAAGCTTGCTTCAGTCCATAAATGGACCTCTGAAGCTTGCACACTTTATCTGGAGATTCTTTGGATGTGAAACCTTCTGGTTGTATCATATACACCTCTTCCTCAAGGTTACCATTGAGGAAGGCAGTCTTCACATCCATCTGCCAGATTTCATAATCAAAATGTGTAGCAATGGCGAGCAGAACTCTGATCGACTTTATCATGGCAATTGGTGAGAAAGTCTCGTCATAGTCAATTCCTTGCCTTTGACGATATCCCTTTGCCACCAACCATGCCTTATAAGTGTCGATCCGTCCATCAGCACCGATCTTTCTCTTAAAGATCCACTTGCAACCGATGGGTACAATACCCTCGGGCAAGTCCTCCAAGTTCCAAACTTGGTTGGTGTACATGGACTGGATTTCTGAGTTCATGGCTTCTCGCCATTTCCCGGCTTCTGGGCCTTCTATAGCCTCCTGGTAGGTTTTCGGATCATCATCCCCATTATATTGTACCTTAGACTCACCTTCAGCGATATGTCCCACATATCGTTCGGGTATTCTAGGTACTCTACCAGATCTACGAGGCTCATCTGTGTGTACCTGAACAGGTTCAGGAACTGATATCTCATCTGATGATAATGCAGCTGTTTAGGGATCGGGAACTTCTTCCAGTACTATTTTACTCCCACTGTCCTCCTGGATAAGGTATTCCTCTTCCAGGAATATAGCTTTCCTGGCGATAAACACCTTTTGTTCACCAGGATGGTAAAAGTAGTATCCAAAGGTTTCCTTTGGATATCCCACAAACTTGCATTTATCAGTTCGTGATTCCAGCTTGTCTGGATCATGCCTCTTTACATGAGCAGGATAACCCCAGACTTTAACATGTTTAAATTCTGGTTTCCTGCCTTTCCATATCTCATATGGAGTAGAGGCCACAGACTTGCTGGGTACTCTGTTCAGTAGGTATGCTGCTGACTCTAGAGCATACCCCCAGAGGGACACTAGTAATCCCGAAAAGCTCATCATGGATCGCACCATGTCCAACAAGGTGCGGTTCCTCCTTTATGATACACCATTCATCTGTGTTGTATATGGAGGGGTCAGCTGAGAAAGGATACCATTATCCTTTAAGAATTGTGTGAAATTAGTACTCAAGTATTCTCCTCCTCGATCTGATCGAAGAGCTTTAATACTCTTTCCTAACTGCTTCTCCACCTCATTCCTGAACTCCTTGAACTTCTCAAATGCTTCCGACTTGTACTTCATTAAGTACACATAGCCGAATCTTGAGAAGTCATCGATGAACGTAATGAAGTAAGAAAAGCCACCTTTGGCTTGGGTAGACATTGGGCCACATACATCTGAATGTATTAGTTCCAAAATGTTTTTGGCACGTTCTCCATGTCCACTAAATGGAGATTTTGCCATCTTTCCCATAAGGCAGGATTCGCATGTTGCAAACGATTCATAATCGAATGCTGTTAAGTAACCATGCTTGTGCAACTTTTGCAACCTGCTTTCGCCAATGTGCCCAAGTCTACAATGCCACATGTAGGCCTGGTTCACACAATTCTTGCTCTTCTTAAGAGCATTATCAATCTGAAGATTGTAATAAGAAACATCTAATAGATATAGACCGTTGACTAAAGATGCCGAAGCTATTGATTTATTACCATAATAAATCGTACAACTTCTATTCTCAATAGTCAACCTATATCCAATCTTGTCCAAACAAGATATTGATATGATGTTCTTTATTATGCTTGGAACATAATAACAATCTTCCAATAATAAGGTGTCTCCCGATGGAAGCCTGAGGTTTGCTGTCCCAACAGCAATCGCCACAACTTTTGCGCCGTTTCCTAGCCTCAATTCCACCTCACCTTGTCTCAGCTTGCGCTTACTTGTCAGCATCTGCACATCATGGCAAATATGAGAAGCACATCCGGTATCTAATACCCAAGATGTGGAATCTCTAACTGATAAGTTGATATCTATCATATAGATATCTGAAGCTTCAGACAGCTTCACTCTTCCATGAGCTTTATCATCAAGGAACTCCTTGCAGTTCCTCTTCCAGTGATCATACTGCTTATAGTAGAAGCAGTCACCCTTCACTACTCTTTCGCCTTTGTCCTTCGATCTTTTATCGTTAGCTATCATCTCTGCTTCAGGGGCAACTAATGCCGATTCAGCAAGAGGATCAGCTCCAGGGACAAAGTTATTGCGTTCAGATTTGAAGACATTCTTCAGGCTTCTGAACTAATCTAAGTAGATCAGGTAAGTCAAAACGGCATCAACTATGCCACGGAGTGAGTTATTCGACGACATAATTCCCTACAGGAGATAAGTAAAATCTATTTAGCAGATGTTCAATTATTAAAGTTTAAAACAAGACATGGTCTTTTGTTCAAGTTTAACTCCCACTAATTTTCGACGGACTGTATAACCCCCAGTTATACAGAACGGGAGACGCCGACAGTCTCCTAGTGGGGATCAGAATCTCAATGACTTGCACTACAGCCTTGTGGATAGCACAACAAACTGTAATACAATCAGAGAGCACCAAACTCATGGGACTTGCAACTCCTTGCAATATCTGATCATAGCTTCGGTCCCCAGAGATTTAATGGCCTTGTGGATAGCACAACAAACCATTAATCCTGGTCTAAGCTAACCATCATTACGCGACGAGCATAGATTTGCATGCAGCCCTTGTGGATAGCACAACAAAGCTGCATGGTTCCTCTACCCCGATCTATAGGCATCTAATGCCATAGCCACAGTTTCTCCTCCCAATTAAGCAGGCCTTGTGGATAGCACAACAAACCTGCCTAAAGTGATTCGAATCCTATGACTATAACGATGGTGGACCACGCGGTAAGTTCTTAACTACTCGCGTTACGGCTTAGAGTTTATCTGAGGGTATTTGGATAACTTTTATCTTGGTCTCTCCTAGGTGATAGTATATAAATATATCGTATATATTTATTAAATACTATAACCTGCTTTGATTCATAATCAAAAGAAAAACAATGCATCACATACATGTCTTTAGTGTGGTCATGGATAGCACAGTGGGTTTGACTGGAGCCAACAGTCAAACGCATACACAATCTAATTATAACAATTACATTAGATACCCTGCAATCACATAGGCAAGAGATCTCCATCTGTACGCCTTCCTGGTTGCAGTTGTGGATCGTCCTCGCTCCTTCCTCGGTTGCCTCGATCATATTACATTAATTCTAGAATTAACAAGTAAATTGAAGAAGGCCTTATGGCGAGTACAAGAGAGAGAGGGAGGTAGAAATACATCGGAGTATGAGAGAGAGAGGTGCGCATACCTCTATTTATTAACAATTAATAAATAATCATACACCCACGATCCACACAATCCATCATTCTTCACATGAATAATTAAATAAGTGCATATCCATGACCACGGTGTGTTTTAAACATTCCACACATGATTCAGCGCATCACATGGCTAAAACAAATGAGTTTTCAAAAATAGATAAGTTTTGGCTTTCAAAAAGCTGGGATCCAATCAAAATTGGCATTTGAATTTCGAAAACTCATTTAATTAAGTTAACATGCAATTAAATCTAAATTTAAAAGCATTAAACACACATCACATGCGCACACACTCCGAATTAATAATTCCAGATTATTCCATGCAAATTATAACAATTCTAATAATCTAACACTTAGATTAAACCCCTTTTTAATAATCTAACAATTAGACTATTAATAACTAATCTAACTCTTAGACTAGTCCATCTAAGTTAATTAATAATTTAACACTTAAATTAATAATTAACTCTAATTATTAATTAACTACTAATCTAACTCTTAGATTAGTTAATTTAAAATCAATTATTAACTTAACACTTAAATTAATAATTAACTTTAATTACTTAATAATTACTAATCTAACTATTAGATTATAAGATTAATATTAATCATTAATTTAACCCTTAAATTTATGATTAACAATTAATCATTAAATACTACTAATTTAACACTTAAATTAGTCATTTAAGTTAATTATTAATTTAACAATTAAATTAATAACTAACTCAAATATTAATTAACAATTAGTTGAAATAACAATTAATAATCTAACTATTAGATTAATAATTATTAATTACTAATTTAACCATGAAATTAGTATTATTAAAATTAACTATTAGTTTAACCATTAAACTAACAGTTAATGTTAATCAACTAACAACTAAATGTTAATTAAAATGATTCACAAATCATTAATAACCCAATTAAATAAAATTAGATAAAGATTTAATTTCAAAAAACAATTTTGATTTTAAATTTAAAATCTAATTAGAACTTAATTGGGTCAAAGGGGTTTTATTTAGGGTTTAATTGGGTCTAGTGGGGGTTCAAAGAAGGGCTCAGCCCAATTGGGCCAAGCTGGCCCGTGCCCAGCAGGGCCTGGGCTCAAGCCAGGCGCGCCTGGGCTCGCCTGGACCTGAGCCCAGGGCTCGGGCCCGGCCCAGGCCTGGCTCAGCCGGTTTGGCCCGGCCTTGGACCGGCCCGGCCCCCTTACCCGACGCCCCCAAACCTGCAACTTCCTAACCCTAGCCGCAGGTGGCTAGGCGGCTGGGCAACGCCGCCGCCGGCGAGCCTCAGGCGCCGCCGGCCCCGGCCGGCGTTCCCTCCGGCGCCGGCGACGTGCCCGGCGCCGGCAGGGCCGCCGGTAACCGGCGGTAACTGGCGATGGGGAGCAGACCAACCCTATTAAAAAACCCCTAAAATCTGGTTTTTCAAGGGTGACAAAGTGCAGGAAAAATCCGGCCACTTCCAGCGGCTCTCCGGCGATGGCCTTACTACCCGATGGTGCCCAGCAACCCCTTGGATCATCCAGGGTATTGCCCATGCCTCTCCAACATTTGTGGATGCATATCCAAAGCCCAAACGGCCGCCGTTCTTCGTCGAACGAAGAACACCATAAACCCCAAAAAAATTTCGAAAAATTGCAGAAATAAAATAATCAAATTATTTTAACATTAGTGTTCATCTCATGAACACAGATCCTGCAAAAAGATCGAACTGACGCATGGAATAATTCAAGAAAAATCAATTTCGGAAACCGAAACAGGACGAGAAACAGTGGAACTTGGCTCTGATACCACTGTTGGGATTTCTCGGTTTCTCCGGATCGCTCACGCAGCAGAAAACAAAAAATATTTACAGTGATCCGTTTCCCGTTTCGAAGAACTAAAATACGATAATCGGATTATCGAAGTTCTCACCGTGTGCGGATTCGAATCCGCAGCCGTTCGGTTCCGTCGGTGCGACACCGCAAGCCGCGCAAGCGCCCTGCCTCTAGCGAAGTCCACGCGATCCTCCCCGCGACGGATATCCTCGAGTTCGTCGTTCTTCGCAGCCCGCGAAGCCTCCGCTGGTCGCCACAATGATCGCCGCAGTGCGCGGACGATTTCCCGTCGAACGGGATTCGGAGAAGCGGCGGAGCAGATCTGGATATGCCTGGACTCCAGAGGAAGACAGAAACTGAGGAGGGGCGGCTAGGGTTAGCAGCAGCTTGGCCTGCTCAGCCCGTTCGCTATGTTTTATACTAACTGCACAGTTTTTCACAAAAAACCCCGGTTTGTATAAAACCCACTTATTTATCCATCGCCTTGAGAATCATTTGGGTGTGACCCTCTAGGCCCAAGTACCAGTCCAGTTAATGGCCCAGTAAGCCCAGTGACTCCTCACTGGCTTTATTAATTAATTAATAACCCTTTATTAATCAATTAATCATTCAAATTGATGTCGCACATCAAATTCGAGCGGGCCTCCGATCACGTTGGGTGCCAAGCAACACCGCGTGAACCCGGAAGGTATTTGGGGTTAAGTAACCCACTCTTGGAACCTTTTCGTCGACAGTTACCACGTGGATAAAATCCTTCATTCGTACAATGCTCTCGAGTCAACTCAGGGTATGGCGAGCTGTCAAACCCTAACCGGTCGACTCACTTGGATTGGATGCCGCTGATGAATATCGGAAAACTCCTTTCCCGATATTATCGTCTGCCCTGGCCAGCGACTTCCGCGCATCCTTCCTAGAGCATTCTCTCTCTAAGTACCGAGAGCGAATGATTCCTTATTGACACACAATTCCCTTCGACGGTATTCCGCCGCACCCAATCCTTGGCGTATTAGAATCCCGTGGCTAGAGATTCGTAGACCAAAGTCAAAGTACAGAAGTCCACCGCCAAGGTGTCCTTGGTGTCTCAGGTCCGAGGACCATCCACGCAACTGCGACAATAGAATCAAGCTGGTTGACAGTGAGGTACAATACCATCCAGCGATTCAGTCGGATCAGTTCAGTGAACTCATTCTCCAATGAGCACCTACATATTCGCCTTAGTGTCTCCACACAAGTGACTTATGAGACCAGTCACCCTCATCATATGAGCAGGAGTAATCTGTACTAGTCTAACCGGATATCCGATGTCCTTCTCGGATATCCTCCGACTAGGAACGATTAAGAATATGTGTGTTTAAGTGATCAGTCTCATTAGTATGATCTCATCATAATCTGATCACCATAGCACATATTCACGGACTTCATTATGAAACGATAATTAACGCGATTTACACATAATGAATATTATGCCATTTTATTAATAATGAACGAGATTTACATTGTTAGATTGGCTTGTAGGCCACCTAAACTAACGCTTCTCAAGTACTTAATGATGCATTTCACAGTCTTCCAGTGTTCATCACCTGGATCTGCCTGATGTCTGCTCGTAACACTTAGAGCATATGCTGCATCAGGTCTGGTACATAGCATAGCATACATGATGGACCCTATGGCAGAAGCATAAGGGACTTTATCCATCATTGCCTCTCTTCAGGTGTCTTGGGAGATTGACCTTTAGAGAGTGAAATTCCATGTCTCATCAGTATGAGACCTCTCTTGGAATTTTCCATGCCAAACCTTTTGACAATGGTTTCTATGTACATGGATTGGGTTAAAGCTAGCATCTTCTTTGATCTATCTCTATAAATCCGTATTCCTAATACGTAAGAGGCTTCTCCCAAATCCTTCATGGAGAAGTTCTTTGACAACCATATCTTTACTGATGACATCATTCCTACATCATTCCCAATGAGTAGGATGTCGTCAACGTAAAGAACCAGAAATGTGATTGCGCTCCCACTGTTTTTCTTATATACACAAGGCTCATCTTCATTCTTAATGAAGCCATAAGATTTGATCGCCTCATCAAATCTTATGTTCTAGCTTCGGGATGCTTGCTTCAGTCCATAAATGGACCTCTGCAACTTGCATACTATGTCCGGAGATTCTTTAGATGTGAATCCTTCTCGTTGTATCATATACACCTCCTCCTCAAGGTTTCCATTGAGGAAGACAGTCTTCACATCCATCTGCCAGATCTCATAATCATGGTAGGTAGCAATGGCGAGAAGAATTCTGATGGACTTAATCATAGCAACGGGTGAAAAGGTTTCGTCATAGTCAACACCTTGTCTTTGACGATAGCCTTTCGCCACTAATCTTGCTTTATAAGTCTCAATACGTCCATCTGCACCGATCTTCCTTTTAAAGATCCATTTGCAGCCGATAGGTACTATACCATCGGGTAAATCCACTAAGTTCCAAACTTGGTTGATGTACATGGACTGTATTTCAGAATTCATGGCTTCCCGCCATTTCCCGGCCTCTGGACTTTCAATGGCCTCCTGGTAAATCTTAGGATTATTATCCTCATTATAGAGTATCCTTAAACCATCCAAATTAATATGTCCCACATATCTTTCTGGTGGTTTAGGTACTCTTTCTGACCTACGAGGTTCCTGTGTATCATTTTGAACAGGTTCAGAAACTGACGGTTCATCTGATGAACCATTGCCAGTTTGTGGGTCTGGAATTTCTTCCATTGTCACTTTAATCCCACTGTCCTTCTGGAGAATATAATCTTCTTCCAGAAAGACAGCTCTCCTGGCCACAAACACCTTTTGTTTGTCAGGATGATAAAAGTAATATCCATAAGTTTCCTTTGGATATCCCACAAATCTGCATTTGTCAGTTCTATATTCCAACTTATCTGCGTCATGTCTTTTAACATGAGCAGGACATCCCCAGACTTTAACATGTTTAAGGTCTGGTTTCCTTCCATTCCATATCTCATATGGAGTGGTCTCAACAGATTTGTTGGGTACCTTGTTCAGGATATACATAGCCGAGCTAAGTGCATACCCCCATAAGGACACTGGTAATTTGGACATGCTCATTATGGATCGCACCATTTCCATTAATGTGTGATTTCTCCTTTCTGATACACCATTCATCTGAGGTGTATAAGGAGGTGTAAGCTGAGAAAGGATACCATTATCCTTTAAGTATTTAATGAACTCAGTACTCAAGTATTCACCACCCCGATCAGATCGGATGGTTTTTATGCTCTTTCCTGTTTGTTTTTCTACTTCATTCTTAAATTCTCTGAATTTCTCTAAGGCTTCAGATTTATACTTCAATAAGTATACATATCCAAACCTTGAGTAATCATCAGTAAATGTAATGAAGTATGAGAAACCACCAATGACTTGGGTTGACATAGGACCACATACATCCGAATGTATGAGTTCTAATATGCCTTTGGCTCGTTCTCCAGTTCCAGTAAATAGAGAGTTAGCCATTTTACCCATTAAACATGACTCACAGGTTGCATATGATTCATAATCAAATGGATCCAAATATCCATCTTTATGCATCCTTTGGAGTCTGTTTTCACCAATGTGTCCAAGCCTACAATGCCACAAGTAGGCTTTGTTCATTTCATACTTCTTTTAATTGAAGAACCGATATGTAAATTATCATGAGACACATTCAATAGATACAATCCATCGGACAAAATAGCAGAAGCTATTAATTTATTTCCGAAATAAATTGAACAACTATTGTTCCCAAAATTTAAATTGTATCCAATTCTATCTAAATATGAAATAGAAATGATGTTCCTTATTATGCTAGGTACATAATAACATTCATCTAATAAAAATGTGTCTCCAGATGGTAGCTTGAGCTTCACTGTCCCCACAGCGATCGCCGCAACTCTTGCGCCGTTACCTAGTCTCAGCTCCACCTCGCCGGTCCTCAGCTTACGCCTTCTTGTCAGTGCCTGCACAGAATTGCAAATATGAGAACTATCCCACCCATGATCTAGAGTTAGCAGCTGTGGTATTTGCACTGAAGATCTAGAGACATTACTTGTATGGGGAGAAATTTCAGGTTTTTACTGATCACAAGAGGCTGAAGTATGTGTTCACACAGAGAGACCTGAATTTGAGGCAGCACAGGTGGATGGAATTCATCAACGATTATGACCTCGACCTTTCTTATCATCCGGGCAAGGCGAATCTGGTGGCAGACGCCTTGAGTCGAAAGACGGTCATGTCATACCTTATGATTCGAGAATGGAAATTATTTGAGCAGGTTGTGGAATCTTCCTTTCGGGTTCCACGTGAGGATGATAGAGCCGTGTTGGCCAGCTTGACCGTGAGACCAGCAGTGTACCATGCTGTGATTGAGGCCCAGAGGGCAGATGTAGAGTTACCGCAGATTCTCCAGAGACCAGAGGTGGAGTTGTGGGACGACGGTACAGTCAGCTTTAGAGGTAGACTCTATGTTCCGACCGAAGAGGACGTGCGCAGGAGTGTCCTTGATGAGGCGCACCGTTCTAGGTATGCAATGCATCCCGGGACAACGAAGATGTATCATTGTTTGAGGAGGCATTTTTGGTGGCCTGGTATGAAGAGAGATGTGGCTGAGTATGTGGCTAGGTGCATGACTTGTCAGCAGGTTAAGGCAGAACATCAGAGACCAGGAGGGTTGTTGCAGCCCTTGCCAATCCCGGAATGGAAATGGGAGCATGTGACTATGGACTTTGTGATGGGATTACCTGTATCCCCTGGCAGGAGGGATACGATCTGGGTCATTGTGGATCGATTGACCAAGTCAGCACACTGTTGGCTATTAGGAAGGACTGGTCAGTCGGTAAGTTGGCTAAGTTGTTTGTAGCTCGTATCATCTCTCTGCACGGGGTGCCTTTATCCATCGTATCAGACCAGGATCCGAGGTTTACTTCCAGGTTCTGGAAGAGTTTTCAGAAGACCTTGGGCACGCAGTTGGCATTCAGTTCAGCCTATCATCCCGAGACTGATGGGCAGTCGGAGAGGACCATTCAGACTCTAGAGGATATGCTCAGGGCATGTTACCTATACTGGGGAGGTTCTTGGGAGCAACATTTGTCTATTGTGGAGTTTGCCTACAACAACAGTTATCATTCTAGCATCGGCATGGCACCTTATGAGGCTTTGTACGGGCGACCGTGTCGATCTCCTGTGTGTTGGTCCGAGATTGGTGAGAGGTAGATAGTGGGGCCAGAGTTAGTGCAGTAGTGTGCTGAGGTTGCCAGGATAGTTCGGCAGAGATTGATCGCAGCTCAGAGCAGGCAGAAGAGTTATGCTGATATCCGGCGGAGACCGCTCGAGTTTGAGGTTGGGGACCACGTGTTTCTCCGAGTCTCACCCTCCAAGGGTGTGATGAGATTCGGGAAGCGAGGCAAGCTGAGTCCGCGATATATTGGACCTTTTCCCATTCTTGCTCGAATTGGGGAAACTGCGTATCAATTGGCCTTGCCGCCCAGTCTTGCAGGGGTGCACGATGTGTTACATGTTTCCTTGCTGAGAAGATATGTTCAGGATCCATCCCATGTTTTAGATTTTTCAGAGTTGGAGATCGCTGAGGACTTGTCCTTTCCATAGTTTCCAGTTCGTATCGAGGATCGCAGAGAACAGGTCCTTCGGAACAAGGCTGTGCCTTTGGTTAAGGTAATTTGGCAGTACCGCTCCGGAGGCGAGGCAACCTGGGAGCGTGAGGACGAGATGCGGGAACAGTTTCCTTACCTTTTCTCATAAGTCCCCTTGTGAGCTTATATCTCTATGTTTTGACTTCGTTAATTCTGGCAAGCAATTTCGGGGACGAAATTCTTTTAAGGGGGGGAGAATGTAAGGACTGAGGTTTTCGGATCTGGTTTTCGGGGTCGGACCCTGTAGTTCAGGCCCTGATGGGGCTGAGACTCTGTTCTGTTTCGCGTCGAGCTTGCTCGACGCGGTTTAAACGGCGTCCAGCGTTGCAGACGCGTTTTAGATTGTGCCACGTGGTTGCCACGTGGGCAGACCTTGGGCGGCGAGAGTACGGCCCTGTCGTGTTGTCTGAATGGCGTCCGCGATGGACGACGCCATTCAGACTGCGACCCTGGGTTGTCAGTGTACGGCGCCAGTCTTGTCGTCTGAACGGCGTCTTGGATAGACGACGCGTTTCAGAGTTCTGTCAGTACGGCCCGTCTTGCCGACTGATAGGCGTCCGTACAGCTCGACGCGTTTTGCCCAATCTCTGGTTACCCCTGCGAACCCTCCTTCCTTTCCCTCATTTCTTCCTTCCCTCTCTCTCTCCTCCCTTCCTCCGGCGACTCCGGCGACGCCCCCTTCCCCTCCTCTTTTCCTCCCACCACTTCGTCTCTCCCTCCACTCCATCGACCACTTAGCTCCCACCACTACCACCACCACCTCCTCCGCGGCGTTTACTCTCCGGACGGTGGCCGACATCCCGGTGGAGGAACAACGACCTCGGCGGTACCGGCGGCGGCGTGGGGCGAGACGGGTGGGCGGCTTGGAGCTTGGAGGAGTTCAAGTAACCGGTAGGGTGACTATCCCCAGTGCATTTTCGTTTGAAAACCTTGTTTTCTAGCATTTGAAGCATGCTTTGGGGTACTTTTTGGGGTGAAAACGCTAAGTGCATGTATTAGAAATTGGGTGTTCTAATGGGTAGATGGACTCTCCTCCTTTCCCTCTATGTTGTGTACCTTTTCTACGCGTTTTTGGGGGAGAAATCCCACCTCGAGGATTGGGGGAAAGCGAGGAGAGAACCTATATGTCGGGGATAAATGGCGTCGACGTGAAGCGACGCCTTTTAGAAAGGCGGCGCCCACACACGACGCGATTTAGCCCCTTAAACAGACCCTGTTTCCGGACTGATAAGCGTCCAGAGACAGTGACACCTTTTCTGTAACGACCCGCCATCCTATGACCGGAGACCCGGTCACTAAATGGATGTCGGCCCATTAACTGTAGGTTCATACCAGGATCTTATTCGCACATCTGGAGGAGTAAGCGTTAAACAAGATTAAATATAACATTCACACGGACTACAAGGGGTACAGTGCGCAGGAAGTAAAATAATAATGTCCGTACACAGTCCAACAATAATTACATGTCCAACAGATTAATTAAGTACAGGCAGAAATAAAGTACAACAACGTCGGGGCATACCCCGTAAACTAAGATAGCTGCTGGTCCGCACACCAAGGAGAACGCCACGCGCCGCCACACGCCACAAGGACCACACCTGAAAACGCAGGGAGTGAGCCACACCAGAATTGGGCTCAGTAGGGATCATCCGATCCCCTGCCTCCCACATACACACCCACAAGTGCAGTGACAAAGGTACAGGTAATAAGGCAAGTAAAGCTGTAGCACACTACTCCTAAAATCTCAATATGAACCATACGCATTCGAAATGTAACGTGCATATTTCTAAAATCATTCTATCAAGAAGCCTACAACTTGCGTCGCGACAAAACACGCCAACCACGCCTCCGAAAGTGGGAAACACACCAACCACACAGCCGAAAGTAGGAAACACCGTCCACACAAGCGAAAGTGGGAAACACCGACCCGCTGAGACCAAACAGTAACCCCTCGGATAGCACGCTGGCTACTCCGGCCCAACTGGCTCAGGTGGTTACTCCTTCCCTCAGCATGAGTGACTCTCCGAATGTACCACTCCGACACCGGTACTAGCTGACCCCGGGGTTCACCAGGTGACCCTCACTCACTAGGCGTCACCCCGCCCACGCCCCCACCGGCGCTGTGCTCACGCCCCCACCAGCACAGGGTGATAAAGCGCTACAATGTCACTACAGGTCCACAGTAACACAAAATCGCCAAAACCCAGCACAGTACGATCCGGTCACGTGAAAAGCCCGCGATCGCATGGCACACAACACAGTGCCATCCGGTCATGAAGAATCCGAGTATACTAAGGCATGCACTAACTAACTATCTAACAGTATGAACACGTTTTACTGGCATGAATTAGTGTTGTTCTGCCCTGAATCGCGTCGCCTAAGGCCGACGCCATTCAGTCTCCCTAAACTGGTTCATAAAACAGAGGCCACGGAAATCTGGCCTAAAAGGCGTCGACCCAAGTGGTCGCCTTTTGAAACGCGTCGACATCCTACGACGCCAATCAGTTGATAAATCCAGAATTTCAGGAAAACAGTACCCAAGGGATTTCTGCCTTAAAAGGCGTCATGGTCTCCCGACGCCATTTAAATCGCGTCGCCCGCCCATGACGTCTTTTAGTCCCAGAATCCCGAGCTGACGGACCCTCAGTCGGGGTGATTTCCTGCCTAAATGGCGTCATGGTGGCTCGACGTGCTTCTGAAAGGCGTCGACCACCCATGACGTCATTTAGCGCCAGAACCCCTAGCCTGTTAAACCTCGAACAGGGGAGGTTTCTGCCCTAAAACGCGTCGTACTGCCCCGACGTCCTTCTAAAAGGCGTCGACCAGGCACGACGCCATTTAGCGCCAGAAACCTGGTTCTCTGGTTCGAACCGAGGGTTTCTCCCTTGACCCCAAATGCCCCGAAAAGCCCCAAAACGGAAAGGGGGAGGAAGAGCAGTTGATCCACCACAAATATACTACGAAACCCCATTCACAAACGCGGCCATACCCACAAGAACACCCCCTAAACATGCTCAATCTAGCCCAAAACACATCAAAACACGCCTAGGAAAGCACGAGCAACACATACAAGGTTCGTCCCCCTACCGGATACTTGAACTCCTCCCGGCTCCGTGTCGCCCAACCGCCGCGCCGCAGACCGCCGCCGGTACCCCCGAGAACGTCGCCACTCCGCCGGGACGTTGGCCGCCGTCCGGAGAATGGAACGCCGCGAAGGAAGTGGTGGTGGCAGAGGTGAGAGGTAGGGAGGCGTTGGAGTGGTGGGAGAGGAAGAAGAGAAAGGGAATGGCGGAGAGTGGGATCGGAGGAGGCGGAGAGGGAGAGGAGAGAGAGTGAGAGGTGAGAAATGAGGGAAAGAAAGGAGGGCTCGCGGGGGTCATCAGAAACTACCTAAAACGCGTCGAGCGAGAAGGACGCCTATCAGATGACAGGACGGGCCGTACTGACAGCTGTCTGAAACGCGTCGACCACCATAGACGCCATTCAGCTGACATGACAGGCACCGTACACTGACATCGCAGGGTGGCAGTCTGAATCGCGTCGTCCATCATGGACGCCGTTCAGACGACAAGACAGGGGCCGTACTCTCGCGGCCCGAAATCCGCCCACGTGGCACCCACGTGGCACAACAGCAATTCGCTTAATTGGCGTCCACCTATCAAGACGCCGTTTGAAAGGCGTCGTGATCCTCCGACGCCATTCAGAGGAAATTCTCCAGACACCGCAAGGTCCGACCCAGGGGATCCGGCCCGAAACCGACCCGAAAACCGAACACGAAACCTCAGTCCTTACATTCTCCCCCCCTTAAAAGAATTTCGTCCCCGAAATTGCCTACTACAAGTAACGAGGGTGAAAACACCTCCACTGCCAACTCGCATGGGAACTTACCAAAAAGGATAGGGAACTGCTTCCCAACATCTCAATCACACGCCCCCAGGTCGCCTCGCTCCCGGAGCGATACTGTCAAAATACTAAGTCCACATATGCAACCTTGTTCCGAAGGACCTGTCACTAGTGATTCTCAAAATTCACTAGACACTCAGGAAAGGACAAATCCTCAGCGACCTCAAGTCCTGAAAGTTCTAACACCTGGGGTGGATCCAGAACACTCCTCTGCAACGAAACACGAATCGCATCGTGCACTCCCGCAAGACTGAACGGCAAGGCTGGCTGGCAATCTTCCTCAATTCGAGCAAGAACGGGAGGAGGCCCAGCACGGCACGGACCCATCTTACCTTGCTTCTCAAATCTCTTCATACCCATGGTGGGCGAGACTTGGGAAAACACGAGGTCCCCGACTTCAAACTCAATCGGTCTCTTACCGATGATAGCACATCTCTGGCAACCTAAGCACCCTGCTATACTAACCCTGATCCTGCTAACTGCCTCTTGCCAATCTCAGACTAGATCACAAGGGATCGACACAGCCATCTGACCAATGCCTCATAAGGCGCCAAGCCAATGCTAGAGTGGTAACTGCTATGGTGCACAAAACCCTACTGAAAACCAATGCTGCTCTCAAGAACCTCCTCTGTCTAGGCAACATGCCACGAGCAAAACCTCTAAAATTCGAATGGCCCCCCTCTGACCGCCCATCAGGCTCGGGATGATAGGCCGGGCTGAAGGCTAACCGCGTACTCAAAGTCTTCCAAAGACTCTTCCCACAATTAAGAAGTAAATCACAAAGCCCGATCCGACATGATGGACAAGGGCACATCGAGCAGAAAGAGATGATCCGACTCACAAACAACTCAGCCAACTTACCGACTGACCAGTCCTTCCTGATTGTCAGGAAGTGTGCTGACGTAGTCAGTTGCTCAATGGTAATCCAGATCCCGCTCCCTCCACCGGGTAATAAAACAATCCTGATGCATGCCTCAAGTCGCAAGCTCCCGTCTCCACACCGGGATCGGCAAGGACTGCAACCACGCTACCGCTGCGCCACTCTGACATTCCTCCCTAACCTGCCGACAATTCAAGCATTCAATCACAGAATCACCCCTATCCTCCTTCTTACTGGACCACCTCAACAATGATATGCCTTACTCGATCCGGAAAGCATCATTTATTCTAGAACAGTGTGCCTTCAAAAGGGACACCTGCGCACGTCCTTCACGGTCAAATCACAAAGTCTACCTCCAACCTAACTGTACTACGGCCCTTAATTCCACCTCTGAACTCTGGAAAATCTGCGGTAACTCTGCATCTGTCCTCTAAGTCTTAATTACGGTATGGTACACTGCTGGCCAACCTGGCTCCATCAGCCTCACGTGGAATCCAAAAGGGAGATTCCACAGTCTGCTCAAATAATCCCCATACAAACAAGGCCTCTAGATCTATAGTGCAAACACCACAGCCGCCAACTCTGAGTCATAAATGGATAGTTCTCCTCAAGCTCCTTCAACTGCCAATAGGCCACAATCTTACCAAGTTGCATCAGAAACGCACCCAACCTCGATGTGATGTAACTGAATACCCCACAAATCCACCGGAATCTAATAGAAGCACTAACATTGGAGCCCAAGTGAGGCGAGTCTTCAACTTAATGAAACTCTGCTCACACTCTTCGGTCCACGTGAGACGAACTCCCCTACGAGTCAATCTCAACCAGGGGGAGTTGCTATCAAAGAAAAACCCCTGGACCAACCATCGGCAAAATCCTGCTAATGCCCTCACCGATCACACTCTTACACGGGGCTCCCCACACACAAACGGTCAAATAGCACAATACCAAATCACCACCATGACCCAAACTACATAAAGAGTACCACAAAAGTTCACAACCACTACCTCATAAGACAAAATAAGAGTGTTCATCTATCCCCGCGCCTCGGATCTCCACAAGAAGGGCACACAACACTACATAAGGTACCGGGCTCCTACTGACCACTCGGCCCCTAACTCGTCTTATTCTTCTGGGGATAGTTCCTCGCGAGATGTCCCCTCCTGCCACAGCCAAAACAGCTACCAGCGACCAATGGACACACCCGGTTGCCGTGATACCTACCACAACGGGGACAATAATCTGCCGCATCATGACTCTTTCCCTGCTGCCTGCTAACCTCAATCTGCATCTGTTGGGCCGAACCGTCCTCATCTTCATCACGTGACGTCCCTTGGGACCCGAACTCAAAGGAACTCGAACCGCCTGACGAAAGGACCGTTGATTTGCTCTTGCCTTGCTGCTTCCCTCGTACCGATCGCTCCAACTCTTTCGCCATTTGCTGAAATTGAGTCTCCACCGCTGCCGCGCATCGAACCGCTGACGCCAGATCTCTACAACCCTGAGGTGCCACCATTGTCCTTAGATCATATCGGAGTCCATCTACAAATCTCTCGGTTCTATATCTCTCATGCTCAGATAAGTGTGGAACGAATCTTCCAAGAGCCACAAACTTTGCATGATAATCTAGAACTGACATGTCATTTTTCACAAATTCCCAAAAACTCTCTTTCCTTGGTCTCCTGGACGTGCCTCGGAAAGTACTGTCCACTAAACTCTCTCACAAATGCCTCCCAAGGGATCTCTCTCAAAGATCTATTTGCAAACATCCTTGTCTTGATGGTAACCCACCATTCGTATGCATTATCCTTCAACAAATAGGTTGCCAACAAGGTCTTGTCATTCTCAGCACATTCAAGAACGTCAAACGCCTTCTCCATCTCCTTAATCCAACGGGCTGCCTCGTCTGGGGCTGGTCGACCTGTGAAAGAAGGGGTCTCCAACCTCAAAAGCCGCTCTAACGTCTTGTCATTCTCAGCACATTCAAGAACGTCAAACGCCTTCTCCATCTCCTTAATCCAACGGGCTTCCTCGTCTGGGGCTGGTCGACCTGTGAAAGAAGGGGTCTCCAACCTCAAAAGCCGCTCTAACACCGTGAACTGGTCACCTCGGGAATTGGATCCCTCACTACCGTCTCCCTGCTGGTATCTACCTATAGCTCCAATCATAGCCTCTACGAAACGATCCACATTATAGCCTTCTGCCCCCGAACTACCATCATCTGGTCTCGTACCACGAGCCAACGAAACTCTCTTCCTCGGCGCCATCACTACCTCACGAACACGAAAATCAACACAAACACGTCAAAACCTATCATTCTACACCAGCAGCCATCGCCTGTACAGACTCGTACTTATTGTTGGACTACGATATCTAACCCAGTTTACCACTTACTCGACCAGACTATGCTCTGATACCAACTGTAACGACCCGCCATCCTATGACCGGAGACCCGGTCACTAAATGGATGTCGGCCCATTAACTGTAGGTTCATACCAGGATCTTATTCGCACATCTGGAGGAGTAAGCGTTAAACAAGATTAAATATAACATTCACACGGACTACAAGGGGTACAGTGCGCAGGAAGTAAAATAATAATGTCCGTACACAGTCCAACAATAATTACATGTCCAACAGATTAATTAAGTACAGGCAGAAATAAAGTACAACAACGTCGGGGCATACCCCGTAAACTAAGATAGCTGCTGGTCCGCACACCAAGGAGAACGCCACGCGCCGCCACACGCCACAAGGACCACACCTGAAAACGCAGGGAGTGAGCCACACCAGAATTGGGCTCAGTAGGGATCATCCGATCCCCTGCCTCCCACATACACACCCACAAGTGCAGTGACAAAGGTATAGGTAATAAGGCAAGTAAAGCTGTAGCACACTACTCCTAAAATCTCAATATGAACCATATGCATTCGAAATGTAACGTGCATATTTCTAAAATCATTCTATCAAGAAGCCTACAACTTGCGTCGCGACAAAACACGCCAACCACGCCTCCGAAAGTGGGAAACACACCAACCACACAGCCGTAAGTAGGAAACACCGTCCACACAAGCGAAAGTGGGAAACACCGACCCGCTGAGACCAAACAGTAACCCCTCGGATAGCACGCTGGCTACTCCGGCCCAACTGGCTCAGGTGGTTACTCCTTCCCTCAGCATGAGTGACTCTCCGAATGTACCACTCCGACACCGGTACTAGCTGACCCCGGGGTTCACCAGGTGACCCTCTCTCACTAGGCGTCACCCCGCCCACGCCCCCACCGGCGCTGTGCTCACGCCCCCACCAGCACAGGGTAATAAAGCGCTACAATGTCACTCCAGGTCCACAGTAACACAAAACCGCCAAAACCCGGCACAGTACGATCCGGTCACGTGAAAAGCCCGCGATCGCATGGCACACAACACAGTGCCATCCGGTCATGAAGAATCCGAGTATACTAAGGCATGCACTAACTAACTATCTAGCAGTATGAACACGTTTTACTGGCATGAATTAGTGTTGTTCTGCCCTGAATCGCGTCGCCCAAGGCCGACGCCATTCAGTCTCCCTAAACTGGTTCATAAAACAGAGGCCACGGAAATCTGGCCTAAAAGGCGTCGACCCAAGTGGTCGCCTTTTGAAACGCGTCGACATCCTACGATGCCAATCAGTTGATAAATCCAGAATTTCAGGAAAACAGTACCCAAGGGATTTCTGCCTTAAAAGGCGTCATGGTCTCCCGACGCCATTTAAATCGTGTCGCCCGCCCATGACGTCTTTTAGTCCCAGAATCCCGAGCTGACGGACCCTCAGTCGGGGTGATTTCATGCCTAAATGGCGTCATGGTGGCTCGACGTCCTTCTGAAAGGCGTCGACCACCCATGACGTCATTTAGCGCCAGAACCCCTAGCCCGTTAAACCTCGAACAGGGGAGGTTTCTGCCCTAAAACGCGTCTTACTGCCCCGACGTCCTTCTAAAAGGCGTCGACCAGGCACGACGCCGTTTAGCGCCAGAAACCTGGTTCTCTGGTTCGAACCGAGGGTTTCTCCCTTAACCCCAAATGCCCCGAAAAGCCCCAAAACGGAAAGGGGGAGGAAGAGCAGTTGATCCACCACAAATATACTACGAAACCCCATTCACAAACGCGGCCATACCCACAAGAACACCCCCTAAACATGCTCAATCTAGCCCAAAACACGCCTAGGAAAGCACGAGCAACACATACAAGGTTCGTCCCCCTACCGGATACTTGAACTCCTCTCGGCTCCGTGTCGCCCAACCGCCGCGCCGCAGACCGCCGCCGGTACCCCCGAGAACGTCGCCACTCCGCCGGGACGTCGGCCGCCGTCCGGAGAATGGAATGCCGCGAAGGAAGTGGTGGTGGCAGAGGTGAGAGGTAGGGAGGCGTTGGAGTGGTGGGAGAGGAAGAAGAGAAAGGGAATGGCGGAGAGTGGGATCGGAGGAGGCGGAGAGGGAGAGGAGAGAGAGTGAGAGGTGAGAAATGAGGGAAAGAAAGGAGGGCTCGCGGGGGTCATCAGAAACTACCTAAAACGCGTCGAGCGAGAACGACGCCTATCAGATGACAGGACGGGGCGTACTGACAGCTGTCTGAAATGCGTCGACCACCATGGACGCCATTCAGCTGACATGACAAGCACCGTACACTGACATCGCAGGGTGGCAGTCTGAATCGCGTCGTCCATCATGGACGCCGTTCAGACGACAAGACAGGGGCCGTACTCTCGCGGCCCGAAATCCGCCCACGTGGCACCCACGTGGCACAACAGCAATTCGCCTAAATGGCGTCCACCTATCAAGACGCCGTTTGAAAGGCGTCGTGATCCTCCGACGCCATTCAGAGGAAATTCTCCAGACCCCGCAAGGTCCGACCCAGGGGATCCGGCCCGAAATCGACTCGAAAACCGAACCCGAAACCTCAGTCCTTACATTTTCACTAGGCGACTGGCATCGACGACGCGTTTCAGTCAGATCACCTCATTTTCTATACCTGTTTTCGGTGGCTAAAAGGCGACGAGGTACAGCGACGCCTTTTTAAAGGCGGCTACCTGCGGCGACGCGTTTTACGTCAGGTTTTGTGGCCGAGCTTCTGTGAACCAGTTTAGGGGACTTGAATGGCGTCGGCCTTGGGAGACGCGATTCAAGACAGAATCACACTAATTCATGATAGTAAAATATGTTCACATTGTTAGATAGTTGGTTCAATGCATGCTTTAATTGCACTCGATGATGATGGATTCTTCGTGACCGGTTAGCACTGTGTTGAGTGTTGTGCGACCGCGGGCTTCTCACGTGACCGGATCGCACTGTGCTAAGTTTTGTGTTACTGTGGACCTAGAGTGACAGTTGTAGCGCTTTATTACCCTGTGCTGGTGTGGGTGGAGCACAGCGTTGGTGGGGGCGTGGGCGGGGTGATGCCTAGTGAGAGAGGGTCACCTGGTGAACCCCGGGGTCAGCTAGTACCGGTGTGGGTGTGGTACCTTCGGAGTGTCACTCATGCTGAGGGAAGGAGTAACCACCTGAGCCAGTTGGGCCGGAGTAGCTAGAGTGCTATCCGAGGGGTTACTATTTGGTCTCAGCGGGTCGATGTTTTCCCCACCTTCGTTGTGTGGTTGGCGTGTTCTATCGAGACGTTGGTTGTGGGTTCCCTGGTGGACTGGTTTAGAAATATGCATGTTTAATACATTTCGACTGCATGTAATTCATATCGAGATTTTAGGAGTTGTAATTACTACTGTACCTGTTACTTTACCTTCAACTGTACTTTGCACTTGTAGGTGTGTGAGTGGGCAGTGGGGATCAAAGGATCCCTACTGAGTCTTTTCGTTGAGACTCACCCTTGCGGTTTTCAGGTGAGGACTCCAGGCAGACTTAGCGAGGGGTGTGCGGCTGTGTGTGGTGCGCCGTCAGTTGTTGTTCCGGGGTATGCCCCGACGTAGTTGTTATCTTTATTTCTAGCCTGTATGTATAATTATTTCCTTTCTGTTGGAGTATGTAATTATTTGATGTATAGAGTCGCATTGTAATAACTTTTAATTCCTGCATTTTCCTTTCAATCCAATGCGATGTGAATGTTTAGCTTAGTTTATTGTTTATTTCCCAGACTTACTTAGATCCTGGTTTGGTTCCAAATTGATGATTCGGTACCCATTTAGTAATCGGATCTCCGATTATAGGGTGGCGGGTCGTTACAATGTGCATCTCCTTGGGAAGTGTAATCCCAAGAGCATCCAGCCTCTCTACCCACTCAATCATCTTCAGAACGTGATTCTGTACTGAAGTTCCCTCTGCCATCTGAGCCTTGAACAGATTCTTCGATATCCCATATCGTTCGATTTTGCTCTACTCACCAAAGAGCTCCTTCAAATGGAGCATGATGGATCTAGCATCCATCTCTTCATGTTGCCTTTGCAACTCATTGCTCATAGAGGCTAACATGTAGCATTGGGCCATAGTGGAATCTTCCTTCCATTTTTCATACGCTATCATTTCCTCCTCTGGAGCATCTAATGCTGGTTCAGCAGGAGGTTCATTATCCAAGACATAGTCAATCTGCTCAGACCTAAGGACTACCTTCAGGTTTCTGAGCCAGTCTGAGTAATTGGTGCCTGTCAAACGGTTGGCATCAAGTATGCCTCGCAACGGGTTATGGTGCGACATACTCGCCTACAGGAGATAATCAATTGGTAATCAGCAGATATTCAGATTAACTAAAACAAGATATGGTCTGTTATTATCTAGTTTTACTCCCACTAGTTTTCGACGGACTGTACAACCTTCAGATATACAGAACGGGAGACGCCGACTGTCTCCTAGTAGAGATCAGAATCTCCAAGCATCACAGTATGACCTCGGGTAAACACATAGTATCATACCGCTATCTCAGAGCAATCATCTCATGATAATTGAAACTCCTTGCAATATCCGATCATACTTCGACTCCCAAGTTTAATGGTCCCGGGTAAACACAGTAGACCATTATCCCCGGTCTAAGCTTTACCATCAATACGTGACAGAGTAAAGCAGAAATATAGTTCCCGGGTAAACACGTGGATAACTATATTGTTCCTCTACTCTTATCCAAAGGCATCTAATGCCATGATCAACCGTCCTCTCAACCGACAATGGTAGACCTCGGGTAAACATATAGTATCTGCCATGACTGAATTAAGTTCCATTGATCATATTGATGGAGAGCCACGCGGTGCATTCTCAATGACTCGTGCTACGGCTTAGAATTTGTAACAAAGGTTTTTCTTATTTAGTTTGGTCTCATCCTAGGTGATAGTATTAAATATATCGAATATATTTATAAATACTAATAACCTAGCAGATATAAAGCACACGCATCACATACATGTCATTAGTGTGGTCACGGACGGCACTGTGGTTTGACTTGAGCCAAACAGTCAAACGCACACACATATACAATATAACAACTTATATCATGAGTCTGCAAACCCATGGATCCAATGAACTCCTTCATTTTCATCTGGTCACCAGTTGTGGATCATCCTCTCTCCGCGCGCATCCGCCTCGATCAAATTACATTGTAATTCTCAATTACATGATAATTTAAATGAGGAAGCCTTATGGCGATTACATCAAGGAGGAAGGTAGAAGTACAATGGAATATGAGAAGGAGAGGTTCGCATACCTCTATTTATTAATAAACCACACAATCACATTCCACATCCGTAATTAATGCACGTCCATGACCACCATCTATTTTAGTTAAACAAACCACACATGAATTGCTCATCAAATGGCTAAATAAAATTTTCGAAAATAACTGATAATTTTGGTTTCATAAAACCAGGGACCAAACAAAATTTTGGAGAGTTTGGAATTTTCGAAAATCAATTTATGCATGCTTAATTTAGATCGAATTTAAACAAGCAATTAAAACACATCATATGCATTAAAATTCCAAAATTTAAACATCTAGAATATTCCATGCAAATATGACAAGATTAATCTAACTATTAGATTAATAAAGTCATTAAACAATTAGATTAATCATTATCTTATTAAAATCTAACATTTAGATTATCTAGTTATAAATAATCATCAATTCAACATTTAAATCAATGATTAATCATAACTATAAACTTCAATTAAGATAATGACGTTAATCAATTGCAATGGGTCTCAAAAAGGTTAAATTGAATAAGAAATTTAATTTCAAAACATTTTTGAAAATATAAAGTTTTAAAGCAATTTAAACTAATTAAAACAGATTTTTAAAAAAACTATCAAGGTGGCTCAGCCCACCCCTGGCCGAACCAGGGCTCAGCCTGGCTGAGCCATGGGCTCGGACCAGGGGTGCAGGCCCGTTGAGCAGGCGACCCAGGGGCTCGGGCCCGGCCCGAGCCCGGTCCGGCCCAGCTCAAACCGGTGCAGCTAGGAAACCCTAGCCGCACGGGCCCGACCCCCCCCTTTCCCTTCCAACTCCGGCGGCGCAGGGAAGAAACCGTGGGGGGAAGGCCCCTGTTGGCGACCGCCCCGGCGCCGGGAGGGCACCGGACGGTCGCCGGTCATGCTGCCGGCGTCGGACGGCGCTGGTGACCCGCCCAGTCCTTTAGAAAAGGGGATTCCGAACCCCCAAAACCTGCGCATAACCGTGGGAAAAAGAGACTATTTCCGGCCGGTCATCGCCGGCTAGCCCCTGCCGGAGCCAAGGGTGATGTTGGCGGTGGCAGGTGGAATCACTTGGTCATACCAAAAAAAAAATTCCCAGCAGATTCGAATCACATGTGATAATCCGAACTTCACCCCCACAAGCGATGTTCTTCGTCCCACGAAGAACACGAGAGATCCAATAAAATTACGATTTTGCAGTAATAAAATTAATCTAATTAATTGTATCCATCTCATGAATATTATTTCTGCAACTAAATCGTTAAATATGCATGGAATATAACTAGAAAATTAAATTTTGGAATCCGAAACGGCGAAAACACAGTGGAACCTGGCTCTGATACCATTGTTGGGATCGCTGTGTCCGGATCCGATCCTAAAACGCAGCGGAATATAATTTTTCGGGACCGGATCTGTCCCGTTTCGGTCAGTAAAATATAACCGGTGTAAATCGATTTACCTTGCGCGGATTCGAATCTGCGTCCGTTTTTCGGTTCCGTCGGAGCGATGCCGTAAGTCGCGCAGATGCCCGACCTCTAGCGGTATCCACACGGTTCTCCTCGCGATGGATCGTCCTCGCTTCCTCGCTCACTGCGGCGCTCATAGATCCCGTCTGACTGCGCGTAATCCGCCCCGACATGCGGATTCGGAAACCCCGTCGAACGGAAGGTGGAGTAGTTGGGAACCGCACGCCCAGAGGAGAGAGAAAGTGGGGAAGAACGAATGACGGGTAGGTCAGGGTTGTTGGCCCCAGACGTAGAATCCGTTCTTTTATAAGAAGTTAGTTTGCGGTTTTTCATAAAAACCCAGACTTATCCGAAATCCTGTCGGATTATCCATCGACTTGAAAACCATTTGCGTGTGACCCTCTAGGCCCAAATACCAGTCCAGTTAATAGCCCATTAAGTCCAGTAACCCTTTACTGACCCACTGAATTAATTAATATCCTTATATTCAATTAATCAGCCGAATTTAATGTCCCACAATAAATTCGGACGGACTGCCGATCACGTTGGATGCCAAGCAACATCGCGTGATCCTGGATGGCACTGGGCTTATCGTAACCCTCTATTGGAACCTTTCTGTCATCGGTTAGCGCGCGGATATAATCCTTCATCCGTGCAATGTTCCCGAATCGACCTAGGGCATGGTTTACTGTTAAACCCTATTTGGTCCATTCACTTGAATCAGATGCTGCTAATCTGAATCCGATAACTCCTTATCGATTACAGAGTCCGCCCTGGCCAGGGACTTTAAGCGCATCATTCCCGGAACATTCTCTCTCAAACAACCGAGAGCGGATGATCCCGTCTTGAACACACAATTACCTTCGAGGGCATTTCCCTGAACCCGATCGCTTGAATTATTGATAGCCCATGGTTAGGGATTCGTTCGTCAAGGTCAAAGCTCAGAAACCTACCAACAAGATATCTTTGGAGTCTCGGGTCCAAGGATCATCCACGCAACCGTGACAAATGAATCTAGCTGGTTAACAGTCAGGTGATTGCCATCCAGCGATTCATAGTCGGATCAGTTCAGTGAACTCATTCACCAATGAGCACCTATAGGTTCAGCATAGTGTCTCCACACAAGTGACTTATGGGATCAGTCACCCTCACCATATGAGCTGAAGTAGCCTATACTAGTCTATCCGGATGTTCGATGTCCTATCTCAAACATCCTATGACTAGGAACAATTAAGAACATGTGTTTATAAGTCTTTGGTCCCGTAATTATGATCTCATCATAATCCGAAGACTGTTGCACATATTCATGGACTTCATCGTGATACGATAAACACAGATTGAATTAATTAAACACAATGAATTATTGCCATTTATTAATAATCTGAATAAGTACATAGTATCGGATTGGCTTTGAGGCCATCTAATACTAACACCTAATACGTAGGATGCTTCTCCCAAATCCTTCATGGAGAAGTGTTTCGACAGCCAGATCTTTACTGATGACATCATAGCTACATCATTTCCAATGAGTAGTATGTCATCTACGTAAAGAACTAGAAAAGTGACTGCACTCCCACTGGTCTTCTTGTACACACAAGGCTCATCTTCATTCTTAATGAAGTCATAAGACTTGACAGCTTCGTCAAATCTTATGTTCCAACTCCGGGAAGCCTGCTTCAGTCCATAAATGGACCTCTGAAGCTTGCACACTTTATCTGAAGATTCTTTGGATGTGAAACCTTCTGGTTGTATCATATACACCCCTTCCTCAAGTTTACCATTGAGGAAGGCATTCTTTACATCCATCTGCTAGATTTCATAATCAAAATGTGCAGCAATGGCGAGTAGAACTCTGATCAACTTTATCATGGTAACTGGTGAGAAAGTCTCGTCATAGTTAATTCCTTGCCTTTGACGATATCCCTTTGCCACCAACCTTGCCTTATAAGTGTCGATCCGTCCATCAGCACCAATATTTATTTTAAAGATCCACTTGCAACCGATGGGTACAATACCCTCGGGCAAATACTCCAAGTTCCAAACTTGGTTGGTGTACATGGACTGGATTTCTGAGTTCATGGCTTCGCGCCATTTCCCGGCTTATGGGCCTTCTATGGCCTCCTGGTAGGTTTTAGGATCATCATCCTCATTATATTCTACCTTAGACTCACCTTCAGCGATATGTCCCACATATCCTTCGGGTAGTCTAGGTAATCTACCAGATCTACGAGGCTCATGTGTGTGTACCTGAACAGATTCAGGAACTGATATCTCATCTGATGATAATGCAGCTATTTGAGGATCTAGAATCTCTTACAGTACTGTTTTACTCCCACTGTCCTCCTGGAGAAGGTATTCCTCTTCCAGGAATACAGCTTTCCTGGCGACAAACACCTTTTTGTAGACACGCTAATTTTGACGTCATTTTGAGTAAATTTCATATCATATAATAATGCCTCATAATGGTCTGATAATTAATCATTGATTGATTTTTATTGATCTTGTTAAGTGTCGGGTCGAACAGACATGTTTAAGTTAATCAATTGAATTGATTTTAGCTCAAATTTCAGTTAAAATATGAAGAACCCTAAAAGGCGTCGACTCATGTAGACGCGTTTTATAGTTTATTCCTATTTTAGCGTTTAAATTTGAATTTTAATTAATTGATTTATTAGCTAAAAGGCGTCTGTAATGGGCGACGCGTTTTAGGTTTCCTAAGCTGTTTTAACTTCTCTTCCGAATGTTTATCCTTATCTTAATTAGGGTAAAAGACGTCTACATAAGTGGACGCGTTTTAGCTAATAAAGATAAAGATAAGTTTTCTCGGATATTTATCCTTATCTTAATTTAATCTGAAAGGCGTCATCCATGGTGGACGCGTTTTAGATAATTACAGATAAAGATGAATTAATCAGTAATTATCTGTCGGTTAAGGTAGATAAATCCTAGATTTTTCTATGTTAATCGCGAACGCAGAAAATGCCTATAAATACCTTGCATCTCAAGAAGTTAAAAAAAAAAAGAGAGAGAGAATTATTGAGCCACAGCGTTATAGCAATTTGAAGATCGGAGCAACCACGTCGGAACGCCGGAGCGCTGCCATTTCCAGAAGTCGGCATCCTTCTTCAAGATCTTCATCCTTTCAAAGCTTCAACTAACTGGACTGGGCATAAGTTTTTCATATTTGAATTTCATTCTCATTCATTAGTTTCATATCTCTTATTCACTGCATGCAACACACCACATCATTAATTCTCCAAAACCCATCTGTTCTAAAGGGGTTTCAAAGTCATTTAAAACAAGTGAGTTGCTGTTTTATACATGTTTATAATCATGGTTAGCTTTGATATTATTTCTATTTAGATTCTCATCAGTATTTCTTCTTTATTTTTCTATTTTTTCTGTCTCTGCTGCATTCAACAACAACAACAAGAAATCAAAAAGAGGGAAATCAAGCACGAAGCCAGGAGAATTTCTGGACGATCCTCAACATTCAACAGCAAGAACAAAAGAATAAGAAGAGGCTCTCTTTCTTCAACCGGCTGAAGGAGGGGAACCAAGGATTCATTCTTCCGCGTTTAAACAGGTAGGCGATCAAACTCTTTTGAAGCTTTTTAGTTAAAAGTTTCTGGCGATCACTGCACCTTAGTTGCATTTTTTTTTAATAGGTTAATTTACCTTAAACAACATAGAATTTTCACATAAATCACACGAGCAATTTTTCAGCACCTACACTTTTGTTCACCAGGATGGTAAAAATAGTATCCAAAGATTTCCTTTCGATATCCCACAAACCTGCATTTATCAGTTCGTGATTCCAGCTTGTCTGGATCATGCCTCTTTACATGAGCAGGGCAACCCCAGACTTTAACATGTTTAAATTCTGATTTCCTGCCTTTCCATATCTCATATGGAGTAGAGGCCACAGACTTGTTGGGTACTCTGTTCAGTAGATATGCTGCTGACTCTAGAGCATACCCCCAGAGGAACACTAGTAATTCCGAAAAGCTCATCATAGATCGCACCATGTCCAACAAGGTGCGATTCCTCCTTTCTGATACACCATTCATCTATGGTGTATATGGAGGGGTTAGCTGAGAAAGGATACCATTATCCTTTAAGAATTGTTTAAAATTAGTACTCAAGTATTCTCCTCCTCGATCTGATCGAAGAGCTTTAATATTCTTTCCTAACTGCTTCTCTACTTCATTCTTGAACTCCTTGAACTTCTCAAATGCTTCCAACTTATACTTCATTAAGTACACATAGCCGAATCTTGAGAAGTCATCGATGAACGTGATGAAGTATGAGTAGCCACCTTTGGCTTGGGTGGACATGGGACCACATACATCCAAATGTATTAGTTCCATAATGTCCTTGGCACGTTCTCCATGTCCAGTAAATGGATATTTTGCCATCTTTCCCATAAGGCAGGATTCACATGTTGCAAATGATTCATAATCGAATGCTGTTAAGTAACCATGCTTGTGCAACTTTTGCAACCTGCTTTTGCCAATATGCCTTAGTCTACAATGCCACATGTAGGCTTAGTACACACAATTCTTCCTCTTCTAAAGAGCATTATCAATTTGAAGATTGTAATAAGAAACACCTAAGAGATATAGACCGTTGACTAAAGATGCTGAAGCTATTGATTTATTACCATAATAAATCGAACAACTTATATTCTCAATAAGCAACCTATTTCCTATCTTGTCCAAACAAGATATTGATATGATGTTCTTTATTATGTTAGGAACATAATAACAATCTTCTAAAAGTAAGGCGTCTCCCGATGGAAGCCTGAGGTTCGTTGTCCCAATAGCAATCTCTGCAACTTTTGCGCCGTTTCCTAGCCTCAATTCCACATCACCTTGTCTCAGCTTGCGCTTACTTGTCACCATTTGCATATCATGGCAGATATGAGAAGCACGTCCGGGGTCTAATACCCAAGATGTGGAATCTCTAACTGACAAGTTGATATCTATCATATAGATATCTGAAGCTTCAGACAGCTTCACCTTTCTATGAGCTTTATCGTTGAGGAACTTCTTGCAGTTCATCTTCCAGTGACTATTCTGCTTACAGTAGAAGTAGTCACCCTTTACTACTCCTTTGCCTTTGTCCTTCGATCTTTCATCGATAGCTATCATCTCTGCATCAAGGACATCCAATGCCGGTTCAGCAGGAGGATCAGCTCCAAGGACATAGCCAATGTGTTCAGATCTAAAGACATTCTTCAGGTTTCTAAACCAATCCGAGTAGTACAGGCTAGTCAAACGTTTGGCATCAAGTATGCCACGGAGTGGGTTATTCGACGACATTATTCCCTATAGGAGATAAGTTCTATTTTAGTAGATGTTCAAATATTAAATATAAAACAAGACATGGTCTTTTGTTCAAGTTTTAACTCCCACTAATTTTCGACGGACTGTATAACCTTCAGTTATACAGAACGGGAGACGCCGACAGTCTCCTAGTGGGGATTAAAATCTCAATGACTTGCACTACAACTATGTGGATAGCACAACAAACTGTAATACAATCAAAGAGCACCCAACTCATGGGACTTACAACTCCTTGTAATATTTGATCATAACTTCAGTCCCCAGAGATTTAATGGCCTTATGGATAGCACAACAAACCACTAATTCTGGTCTAAGCTAACCATCATTACGCGACGAGCATAGATTTGCATGCAGCCCTTGTGGATAGCACAACAAAGCTACATGGTTCCTCTACCCCGATCATATAGGCATCTAATGCCATAGCCACAGTTTCTCCTCCCAATTAAGCAGGCCTTGTGGATAGCACAACAAACCTGCCTAAAGTGATTCGAATCCTATCACTATAACGATGGTGGACCACGCGGTAAGATCTTAACTACTCGCGTTACGGCTTAGAGTTTATCTGCGGGTATTTAGATAACTTTTATCTTGGTCTCTCCTAGGTAATAGTATATAAATATATCGTATATATATTTACTAAATACTATACATGCTTTGATTCATAATCAAACAAATAATGTATCTCATACATGTCATTAGTGTGGTCATGGATACCACAGTGGGTTTGACTGGAGCCAACAGTCAAACGCACACACAATCTAATATAACAATTATATCAGATAACCTGCAAACATATAGGCAAGAGATCTCTATCTTTTCGCCTTCTTGGTTTCAGCTGTGGATCGTCCTCACTCCTTCCTCGGTTGCCTCAATCATATTACATTTAAATTCTAGAATTTACAAGTAAATTGAAGAAGGCCTTATGGCGAGTACAAGAGAGAGGGAGGTAGAAATACATCGGAGTATGAGAGAGAGAGAGGTGCGCAGACCTCTATTTATTAACAATTAACAAGCAACCATACATCCACAATCCTCACAATCCATTCATCACATGAATAATTAACTAAGTGCATATCCATGACCACGGTGTATTTTAAATATTCCACACATGATATAGCGCATCACAAGGCTAAAATAAAAGAGTTTTCAAAATAAATAATTTTGGCTTTCAAAAAGTTGGGATCCAATCAAAATTGGTATTTGAATTTCGAAAACACTTTTAATTAATTTAACATGCTATCAAATCTAATTTAAAAGCAAATAAAACACACATTACATGTGCACACACTCCAAATTAATAATTCCATATTATTCCTGGCAAATTAGAACAATTCTAATAATCTAACACTTAGATTAAACCCCATTAATAATCTAACAATTAGACTATTAATGACTAATCTAACTCTTAGATTAATCCAACAAAGTTAATTAGTAATTTAACACTTCAATTAATAATCAACCAAATTAATCATTAACTATTAACCTAACACTTAGATTAGTCAATTAATGTTAATTATTAATTTAACTTGTAAACTAATAATTAACACTAAGTAATTAATAATTAATTAATCTAACTCTTAGATTAGATAATTAAAATTATCATTAATTTAACTATTAAATTAATGACTAACAATAATTAATTAAGGACTACCAATTTAACATTTAAATCCAGTCATTTAAGTTAATTATTAATTTAATAATTAAATTAATAACTAACTCAAATTAATAATTAACAATTAGGTGTATTAATAATTAATAATCTAACAATTAGATTAATAATTATTGATTACTAATTTTAACTCTTAAAATTAGATAAATTAAGGTCAATAATTAATTTGACACTTAAACTAATATTAACCTCAATTAATCCACAACTAATTGCTAACTAATAATAAATCCTTAATTGACATAATGATTCAAAATCATTAAATAAAAGCCCCAATTAAAGAAAATTGAATAGTAATTTAAATTTTTCAAAACAAATTTTGAATTTTAAATTAAATTCAAGTTTTATTCACATTTTAAATGGGCATTAGGGGTTTTATTTTGGGGTTTAATAGGGTTTGGAATGAAAACCAGAAAATGGCCCAGCCACCCTGGTTCATTTGGCATCTAGTTCGAGCCACAGTGGAGCATGGGCTCGACCAGGGCTCGAGCCCATGCTCCCTGGGCTCGGGCCCCTGGCCCAGGGCGCCCCTGGCTCGCCCAGCCGGCCTGTCCGGCTGCCTTGGACCGGCTCGGGCGGGCTTCTTCCACCCGGCGCCTCCCCAAACCTGCAACGAACCAAAAACCCTAAAAGGAGTCCGACGGCAGGAGGCGTGGCAGCAAGGGTTCCAGCGGCGGTGCTCTGCCCGGCGGCCGTCTTCCCGGCGGCGTACGGTCCTACCGGTGCCGTCAAGCTCGCCGGAGAGGCTTCCCAAGCTTCTCCCCGACTCGGTTATCCCCTTTATTCAATATTTTAAGGTTTTCTTAAAACCGAAGAGGATGAGGAAGAAGGGCCCAATCTGGCCACCTCCACCATGTTCTCCAGCGATGGCCTTGCTGCCCGATGGTGCCCAACAACCCCTTGGATCATCCAGGGTATTGTCCATGCCTCTCCAACGTTTGGGGATGCAAATCCGAAGCCCAAACGGCTACCGTTTTTCGTCAAACGAAGAACATAAAAAACTTTCGAATTTTTCATAATAGAATTAATCTAATTAACTTTAGTTCATCATACGAACATTAATCCATCAAATATTCGAATTTGAGCATGGAATGATACATAAATATTAATTTTAAAGGCCGAAACAGGACGAGAAACAGTGGAACCTGGCTCTGATACCACTGTTGGGTTTCTCAGGTTTCTCTGGATCGCTCACGCAGCAGAAAATAAAATATTAAAACAGCGATCCGTTCCCGTTTCGAAAAACAAAAACTTCGATTATCGGATAATCGATTCTCACCGTGTGCGGATTCGAATCCGCAACCGTTCGGTTCCGTCGGTGCGACATCGCAAGCCGCTCAAGCGCCCGGCGTCTAGCGATGTCCACGCTATCCTCCTCGCGATGGATATCCTCACGTTCCTCGTTCTTCGCAGCCCACAAAACCTCCGCCGGTCGCCGCAACGATCGCCGCAGTGTGCGAACGATTTCCCGTCGAACGGGATTCGGAGAAGCGACGGAGTAGATCTGGATCTGTCTGGACGCTAGAGAGAGAGAGAAACAGAGGAGGGGCGGCCAGGGTTAGCAACAGCTTGGCCTGCTCAGCCCGTTCGCTATGTTTTATACTAACTACGCGATTTTTCATAAAAACCCCCGGTTTGTATAAAACCCACTTATTTATCCATCGCCTTGAGAATCATTTGCGTGTGACCCTCTAGGCCCAAGTACCAGTCCAGTTAATAGCCCAACAAGCCCAATGACTCCTCACTGGCTTTATTAATCAATTATTTATTAATTAATTAATCAATCGAATTGATGTCGCACATCGAATTCGACCGGGCCTCCGATCACGTTGGGTGCCAAGCAACACCGCGTGAACCCGGAAGGTATTGGGGTTAAGTAACCCACTCTTGGAACCTTTCCGCCGACAGTTACCGTGTGGATATAATCCTTCATTCGTACAATGCTCTCGAGTCAACTCAGGGTATGGCCAACTGTCAAACCCTAATCGGCCTACTCACTTGGATTGGATGCCGCTGATAAATATCGGAAAACTCATTTCTCGATATTATCGTCCGCCCTGGCCAGGGACTTCCGCACATCCTTCCTAGAGCATTCTCTCTCTAAGTACCGAGAGCGAATGATTCCTTATTGACACACAATTCCCTTCGACGGTATTCCGTTGTACCCAATCCTTGTCGTTTTATAATCCCGTGGCTAGAGATTCGTAAACCAAGGTCAAAGTACAGAAGTCCACCGACAAGGTGTCCTTGATGTCTCAGGTCTAAGGACCATCCACGCAACTACGACAATAGAATCAAGCTGGTTGACAGTGAGATACAATACCATCTAGCGATTCAGTCGGATCAGTTCAGTGAACTCATTCTCCAATGAGCACCTACAGATTCGCCTTAGTGTCTCCACACAAGTGACTTATGAGATCAGTCACCCTCATCATATGAGTAGGAGTAATCTGTACTAGTCTAACCGGATATCCGATGTCCTTCTCGAATATCCTCCGACTATGAACGATGAAGAATATGTGTGTTTAAGTGACCAGTCTCATTAGTATGATCTCATCATAATCTGATCACTATAGCACATATTCACGGACTTCATTATAAAACGATAATTAATGTGATTTACACATAATGAATATTATGCCATTATATTAATAAATGAACGAGATTTACATAATCAGATTGGCTTGTAGGCCACCTAAAACTAACACGTGGTGTACGTAGGAATAACAATTAAATTAAAAACTCACCGATCGGTTAGGGCGTGTCGAGAGACACAGGTGGTGCACAGAGAGTGCCCGATTGATGAAAAGTAAGAACAAAGATCAAAAGATGGCGAGACCAAGTCCCACCGTGATCGCCAAAAAGCTGTGAGTGCTCAAATTAGGTGTGTGATTATCATGAAAATTATGTTGATTATGTGACAAATAAACCTATTAAAAACTAAGTGAATGTGATCGCCATAAACTTTTAACTAAAAATTTCCAAAAGAAAAGATTGATCACCTACCTGTTTTAGAATTGAGAGATGTTGGAGTCCTTGATTCCCCTCCTTCAGCCGGCTGAAGAAAGAGAGCCCTTTTGACTTTGTTCTTACTTTGGATGCTTATCGAACTTTAAGGATCATCCAGCTTTCCTTGTTGATGATGATTCTCTCCTCTTGATCTCCTTTTGTACCTTACAAGAAAGTGGAAAAAAAGAGAGAGGGAAAAACAATAAGAACTCAAATAGATGTAGTATCTATTCTAGTAGAAATTTTAATCATGCAACTTGAACAAAGAACTCACTTGTTTTGATGGTCTTTTAAACCCCTTAAACAAATATGTTTGAAATTATGCTAGTGAGTGTGTGTTGTATGAAGTGATATGATGAATGAGATTTTAAACTAATATGATGATGAAACCAAGTAGAGATTAATAAAAAGAACTAAGTTGGATGGCTCCTAGAAAGCCTTGGTTCTTGAATGGATCTTGAAAGGACGAAGAATGGATGAAGAAAGGATGAAACTTGCTTCAAGACACCTAGAAGTAGCACTTCGATCCTTCAGCGTCTGGACGTCGTCGCCAAGATTCTTTGCTCAATTTTCACTCAATTATCACTATCATAACTAACCTTTTAATGACCAAGGGGTTGGATATTTATAGGTTTAAGTTCACGTATCCGCGGTTACTAATAGATTAACATGAAAGAATTTGAAGTTAATCCAACCAAGAAACAGATAAACACAGCCTAATTCATCATTATCTGTAATTATCTAAAACGCGTCGCCCATAGAAGACGTCTTTTAGACTAATTAAGATAAGGATAAACATCGGGAAAAAGAGACAGAATCAGCTTAGGAAACCTAAATGGCGTCGTGCATGGCAGACGTCTTTTAGTTTATTAATAAATTAATTAAAAATCAGATTAATAATCAAAATAAGAATAAACTCTAAATAGCGTCTACACAGGTCGACGTCTTTTAGAATCTTTCATATTTGATTAAAAATCTGAATTAAAATGAATTTCATTAATAAACTTAAATTATGTCTGTCTGACCGATGTCATTTAGATAATTAATCCAGAAATATTAATAAAAATTAACTAATGATTAAATATCAGACCACTTTGAGGCATTATTATATGATATGGAATTTACTCAAAATGATGTCAAAATTAGCGTGTCTACACTGAGTCTATTTCGATAAGACTTACCCCCTGCGGTTTTCAGGTGAGGGTTCCAGGCAAGCGTAGCGTGGATGGCGTTGTCTCGGGTTGCTTGCCAACAACCATCGTTACGGGGTATGCACCAATGTAGTTGTTATCTCATTTCAGGTCTGTACACTTAATTACTTCTTTTCAGTTAGAATATGTAATTATTTGCTGAGTCAAGTTGAATTTTAATAATTTTTAATTCATGTACTTCCTTTACAATTCAATGTGATGTGGATGTTCAGTTTAGTTTATCATTTATTTCTCAGACTTATCGAGATCCTAGTTTGACTCTAAATTTTAATGATTCAGTACCCATTTAGTAATCGGATCTCCGATTATAAGGTGGCGGGTCATTACATTGTTAGTATTAGGTGGTCTCAAAGCCAATCCGATAATATGTATTGATTCAGTTTATTAATAAATGGCATTAATTTATTTTGTGTAATTAATTCGATTTATGTTTATCGTATGACGATGAAGTCCATGAACATGTGTAACAGTCTTTGAATTATGATGAGATCATAATTACGGAACCGAATACTTATAAACATATGTTCGTAATTGTTCCTAGTCGGAGGATGTTTGAGATGAACATCAAACATCTGGATAGACTAGTACAGATTTCTTCAGCTCATATGATGAGGGTGACTGATCCTATAAATCACTTGTGTAGAGACACTATGTTGGGCCTGTAGGTGCTCATTGGGGAATGAGTTCACTGAACTGATCCCACCATGAATTGCTGGATGGTATATACCTCACTGTTAACCAGCTCGATTCTTTTGTCACGGTTGCGTAAATGGTCCTTGGACCTGAGACACCAAAGATACCTTGTTGGTACGTCTTTAAGCTTTGACTTTGACTAACAAATCCCTAACCATGGGTTTTCGATAAGTCAAATGATCGGGTTCAGAGAAATGCCATCGAAGGTAATTGAGTGTTCAATATGCGATCATCCGCTCTCGGTATTATGAGAGAGAATGTTCCGGGAATGATGCGCTTAAGTCCCTGGCCAGGGCAGACACTGCATCAGATAAAGAGTTATCCGATATAGTTTAGCGGCATCTGATTGAAGTGAATCGACAGGGTAGGGTTTAACAGTAAACCATACCCTAGGTCGATTCGGGAACATTGCACGGATGAAGGATTATATCCGCATGCTAACCGATGACAAAAAGGTTCCAATAGAGGGTTGCGATAACCCCAATGCCATCTAGGATCACGCGATGTTGCTTGGCATCCAACGTGATCGAAAGCCCATCCGAATTTACTGTGGGACATTAAATTTGGCTGATTAATTAATATAAAGATATTAATTAATTCAGCGAGTCCGTAAAGAGTTACTGGGCTTAATGGGCCATTAATTGGACTGGTATTTGGTCCTAGAAGGTCACACACAAAAGGTTTTTAAGTCGATGGATAATCCGACTGGATTTCGGATAAGTCTAGGTTTTTATGAAAAACCACAAATAGGCTTATTATAAAAGAACGACTGCTACGTCGAGGGCCAGCGACCTTGACCTAGCCGCCGGCCTCTCTCTATCTCTCTATCCTGGGCGCAAGACATGAGGCCGGCCCTCTGGAGGCTCCGCTTCGGCTCCCGACTACGCTGCCTTCTATTCGACGAGAGTTTCTGAATCTACATGTCGCAGCGAATTACACGTAGCCAAACAGGATCCACGAACGCCGCATCGAGTAAGGAGGCGAGGACAATCCATCGCGAGGAGGACCGCGTGGATACCGCTAGAGGCCGGGCACCTGCGCGGCTTGCAGCATCGCTCCAACGGAACCGGAGAACGAACGTGGATTCGAATCCGTACAAGGTAAATCTGATTTACTTCGGTTTAGTTTTGTTAAACGAAACGGGAAGGATCCGATCCCGAATATTTTATTTCCGCTGCGTTTTCGATCGGATCTCGACAGAGCGATCCCAACATGTCCATGACATCAAATCTTCAAGAGTCTTTTTGAAATCATATATGTTAATACTATATGTATATTTTCAAAGGAAGATTTGATGTGCTTATGGCAAGTTGGACCAAGTGGGAGAATGTTGAGTTTTCACACCTAATATTGTAGTCCACTTGTGGTGATTGGGCCACATAAAAACACCATAAGGTTCAGTTAGTAGAATGCGGTCAATTGGGCTTAACCCATTAGGTGCCCATTAGGATCCTTTAATGAGTGGGATCTATTTTAATTTAAATAGGACTAGTCACACCTCTCTATATAAGTAGCACATGACTCCCCATGAGGTCATATGTATCAAGTAAGATGGAGAAAAGAAACCAGTGGAGATCGTGCTCGGGTTACACCATCTCCGCGTCCGATGCTCGTGCGGTTCGTGCTCGTGTGGGGGTCGTCGTCTTTCTCCTCCGTCTATGCTACAGGGGGATGGCTTTCGCTGCGGGTATTCCTACATCCCTAACAATAAATAGTAATATAACACTTGTAGATGATTCCATACTATTTTAGGATAAAAAGCTTGTGTTATTGGTTGAAACCATTCAAAATCCTAAACTAATGAAACAAATTGACAAACTAATACAACATGGTTAAGTACAAATCTGTGGAGAACAATTATCATAGATCGAAATCCACTAAGGCCTTATTCAGTGCATGGTTACCACAATCTTTTCTTGATGGTTCCAATGACATTTCAGATGTGGTTTGCTAACGTTGTATGTTCTAAATAGTTCAGCATGCATCGAAAGCTAACATATGTAAGATCATTGAGTCTAAATTTTCGACAAACCTTATTCACCCAATGGCTCAAGCTCTAAGGACAAGCCAGGAAATAGGCAAGAAAGCCACAAGGATTTTGCTGACCTGTCCCTCTGGAATAGTCAGAAGCTATTATATTTTTTTGCTTTGTTTTTTATTTATTTATTTCAAAAAAAGTCTCCCCATAGGGAAAGAGGCATGTGGATATTATATGGACACACAAGCATATTTGACGGCTGTAACAGCTTCAATCACTAGATCTGGAGGCAAGTTGTAATGTTATAAGAAATTTTCATCTCATTTTTTCCGAAATTTTGAATTATTGCAGTTGCCTAACAATGTAAACTAGGTGGCTGGTGATCTTGATTGTCTTTGATCCATGGGAATTTCCTAGGTGACTGACACAGAAGTCACGAAAGAAGGGGAAGTGCATAATTATAACTAAAGATATTTAGGGGTATTTTTGTAATTCAATAAATATAGAAAGTTAGGGGATGTGTATGTAAAAATCACATATCCCCTGATTTCAACAGAAATAAAACTCAAATGTGCAAAACTTAGCTATCTTGGAGGTATTTTTGCAATATATAAAAGTTGGGACTATATAGGTAAATATTACAAGTTAAAGGGATATGTATGTAAAATCACTTACCCTAATTTCAATGATAATAAAATTAAAAGCTGTAAAAATATTAGTATTTTTAGATATTTAAGGGTATTTTTATAATATAAAAAGTTAGGGACATACATGTAAATAGTACAGGTTGGAGGGATGTGTATATAAAATCACATATTTCCCCTAATTTCAACGGTAACAAAACTAAAAAGTCCTGAATTATCAGCATTTTTACAATGTAAGAGTTATGCGCTTAGATTACAGTTTAGAGGGATATATATCTAGAAATTACATATCCCTTGTTTTCAACGGAATAAAACAAAAAAGAACAAAATTATAAGTACTTTCGGTACCTAGAGGTATTTTCGTAATGTAATACGATAATTTAGATGTCAATTAAATTAGGTATCAAATAAGTTATCTACTAACTCTTTGTAAGGACTGAAGTTTCGGATCTAGTTATCAGGTCAGTTTTCGGTGTCGGACCCTTTGGTTTGGGCCTTTGTGGGACTGGGACATGGGTTCTTTTTCGCGTCGAACTTGCGAGACGCGATTTTGAACGGCGTTCGCTAATGAGGACGCCATTTAGGAGCTTTACAGGGATGCTGCGTAGATGAGCGCAGGGGCGCCTATGTACGGCCCCAATCATGTGGTCTTCATGACGTCTTGCATGGACGACGTGATTCAGATATCTGTCAGTGTATGACCCGCGTCCTGTCGTCTGAATGACGTCTTCCTAGAACGACGCGATTTAGGCTTGTTCAGTTTGACGCCCGAGCCTTCCCTCATTTCTCTCATTTCTCTCGTTCTCTCTCTCTCTCCTCCCTCTCTCCGAATCCTCCGATGCCCCCTTCCCCTTCTCCTTCCCTTCCTCTCCCCACTCCTCCTCTCCCTCCACTCCATCAACCTACTAATTTCCACCACTACCACCACCATCTCCTCTGCGGCGCATTTCTCTTCGGACGGCGGCCGACATCCCGGTAGTGTAACGATGTCTACGGCCGTACCAGCGGTGGCTCGTGGCGTGGCGATTCGGCTGTAGGGATCGCTGTGTCGGCATCCGATCCTAAAACGCAGCGGAATATAATTTTCGGGATCGGATCTGTCCCGTTTCGGTCGTTAAAATTAAACCGGTGTAAATCGAATTTACCTTGCGCGGAGTTGAATCCGCGTCCAGTTTCCGGTTCCGTCGAAGCGATGCCGCAAGTCGCGCAGATGCCCGACCTCTAGCGGTATCCACGCAGTTCTCCTCGCGATGGATCGTCCTCGCTTCCTCGCTCGCTGCGGCGCTCGTAGATCCCGTCTGACTGCGCGTAATCCGCCGCAACATGCGGATTCGGAATCCCCGTCGAACGGAAGGTGGAGCAGTTGGGAACCGCACGCCCAGAGGAGAGAGAAAGTGGGGAAGAACGAATGACTGCTAGGTCAGGGTTGCTGGCCCCGGACGTAGAATCCGTTCTTTTATAAGAAGTCAGTTTGCGGTTTTTCATAAAAACCCAGACTTATCTGAAATCATGTCGGATTATCCATCGACTTGAAAACCATTTGCGTGTGACCCTCTAGGCCCAAATACCAGTCCAGTTAATAGCCCATTAAGTCCAGTAACCCTTTACTGACCCACTGAATTAATTAATATCCTTATATTCAATTAATCAGCCAAATTTAATGTCCCACAATAAATTCGGATAGACTGCCGATCACGTTGGATGCCAAGCAACATCGCGTGATCCTGGATGGCACTGGGGTTATCGCAACCCTCTATTGGAACCTTTCTGTCATCGGTTAGCGCGCGGATATAATGCTTCATCCGTACAATGTTCCCGAATCGACCTAGGGCATGGTTTACTGTTAAACCCTATTTGGTCGATTCACTTGAATCAGATACTGCTAATCTGAATCCGATAATTCCTTATCGATTACAGAGTCCGCCCTGGCCAGGGACTTTAAGCGCATCATTCTCGAAACATTCTCTCTCAAACTACTGAGAGCGGATGATCCCATATTAAACACACAATTACCTTCGAGGGCATTTCCCTGTACCCGATCGCTTGACTTATTGATAACCCATAGTTAGGGATTCGTTCGTCAAGGTCAAAGCTGAGAAACCTACCAACAAGGTATCCTTGGAGTCTCAGGTCCAAGGATCATCCACGCAACCGTGACAAATGAATCGAGCTGGTTAACAGTGAGGTGATTACCATCGAGCGATTCATAGTCGGATCAGTTCAGTGAACTCATTCACCAATGAACACCTATAGGTCCAGCATAGTGTCTCCACACAAGTGACTTATGGGATCAGTCACCCTCATCATATGAGCTGAAGTAACCTATACTAGTCTATCCGGATGTTCGATGTCATATCTCAAACATCCTATGACTATGAACAATTAAGAACATGTGTTTATAAGTCTTCGGTCCCGTAATTATGATCTCATTATAATCCGAAGACTGTTGCACATGTTCATGGACTTCATCGTGATACGATAAACACAGATCGAATTAATTACACACAATGAATTATTGTCATTTATTAATAATCTGAATAAATACATAGTATCGGATTGGCTTTGAGACCATCTAATACTAACATCGGCAACTAGGAGCAAAGAGAAGTTCAAGTAACCAGTAGGGTGACGATATCCGTTGTATTTTGTTTAAAATCATGATTTTCCGCTTTGAAGCATGCGATGTGTGTGGATATTTTCGGGTAGAAAGCATGTTTAAAGGGGTTTTAAGGGCATTTTTATAAATGGGGTTTTGGGTGATTAATTGATTATTAGACTTCTCCCCTTGTCTCTTTTGTGTTCTTGAGTTTTTGAGCGTTTTGGAGGAGAAGAGAGACCCTTCGGTCTAGCTCGGTTTCAGGCGTAAAACACGTCCACTCAGGCTGTCGCTATTTGATATAGGCGTCAACTTGAGTCGACGCTATTTACGGCCCATTTCTTCTGGTTGCCGAGGCTAGCACGGGATAAAGAGTTGAATAGCGTCGGCCATGGGTGACGCCATTCAGGCCAGTATTCCTGCCCTAGTTACTCTATGAAAATCGAACTAGTTTAGGGTCTTGAATGACGTCGGCCACGGGCGACGCGATTCAAGACAGAACTCCATTAATTCATACTATTAACATGTGTTTACATTATTAGATAATTTGGTTAAATGCATGTTCGATACCATACTTTGAGGATGAAGGTTGCCACGTAACCGGATTGCACCGTGTTGTGTTTTGTGCGATCGTGGACCTAGAGTGACAGTTGTTAGCACTTAGGCACCCTGTGTCAGTGTGGGAGTGACACAGCGGCAGTGTGAGAGTGGTAGGATGACGCCTAGAGATAGGGTCATCTGGTGTACTCCGGAGTATAGCTAGTACCGGTGTGGGAGTGGTACATTCGAAGTGTCACTCGTGGCTGGGGAAAGTATAACCACCTAGAGTTAGACAGGCCAGAGTAGCCAGCGCGCTATCTGAGGTGTTGTTGTTTGGTCCCAACGGGTCAGTATTTTCCGCGTTCGGCCGTGTAATTTGTGTGTTTAACCGAAACGCTAGTTGTGGACTCCGTGGTGGAGTGGCTTCAGAGTTGTGCCTGTTGCATTTACAAATGCATGTGTTTTATATCGAAATTTAGGAATCTTTGGGAATTGTGTTTACTGCTTTACTTATTTAATTGCCTATGTTTGTATTGTTGCACTTGTGGGTGCGTAAGTGGGTGGTGGGGATTGGAAGATCCCTATTTAGTCCATTTCGATGAGACTCACTCCTGCGGTTTTCAGTTGAGGGTTCCAGGAAGACGTAGCGTGGAGGATTTTATCTCGGATTGCATGCCAGCAACCATTATTCCATAATATCCCTGATATAGTTGTTATTTCCTTTTAAGACATGTACGCTTAATTATTTCTTTTAAGCTGGAATATGTAATTATTTGTTGAGTCAAGTCGAATTGTAATAATTTTTAATTCCTGCACTTCCTTTACAATTCGATGTGACGTGGGATGTTTAACTTAGTTTCATTTATTTTCCAGACTTATCGAGATCCTAGTTTAGCTTCAAATTTTAGTGATTCGATACTCATTTAATAATCAGATCTCCGATTATAGGGTGGCGGGTCGTTATATTCTTATTATTTTTACGTACCGTTTTAGTTACATATTTAGACAATATATAGGAAATTAGACTTTAGATGTTTATAAGTTTTATCACGTGCCGCATCAATTTATTAGAATATATTTCATTTACTATTATAAATTTAAGAAAAAAAATATTATAATATAATAAAAATATAGTAACCATATAATTATGCTTGTAACTTCTTTTTCTAGTTGCTTTATTAAGGTAGATAATAAATCCATTCACCTCTTTATATGTGGAATTTTGGTAGTTGGAAAGAAGAGTTAAAAATATAAATTACTAAGGGTATGATTCGACTCAACCCACACTAACCCGACAAAGGTTAACCCGAGTTATAACCCTATTACTTGTTGCATTGCCATAGGGTGCAGTGGAGCCCAAATAAGAAAAATTAAATTTTTTTTAAGTATGTCCAAATTCGACCTATGCGTCCTAGAATCCAATTTCTGAGTAGGCAGCTGCAAAAATTTTAAAAACTAAAAAATTGAACTCTAAAATATCTATAATCGCATTAGTCCCATAATAATTTTTTATTTTTAAAATTTTTTAAATCATCTGATCGAACCCCAACCTGTATGAATAAGCGGACCATATTTAGAACAACCTAAAAAATAAAAAGATTATTTTGGTGCACAAGCGGACGGGGGAGCAAATAAAACTATTACTGGAAAGTAAGGTATTCCCTATCACCATTTGTAAGATATCACATAACAACGAAAGGAAAGAGGTTCATGAATTTTTAGATAATTAAAAATATTCAAATGTTCAATAGGAGTTGGACATTGAATGATGTCTAAATATGATTGTTGTTTAAGATGGAAAAACGCCTTTAAAGGATCATAATTCACTGCGTCCCAACACTCTTATAAAAATAATTTCATAAAATGGATGAGTAATTTTGTGATTATTGAAGTGCATGTGCAAGAGTGGAAAAAAAAGGGTTTTTATTTGTTGTTCGCTATAACTTCTTAATCTTTTCCTTTAGTCTTTACAATTTTTATATTTGCTTTAAACTCCCCACGATCTTTGAATGCTCCTTAAAAAGCCCTCCTAGTTAATAACCGTCCAACAAAAAAAGAATACATTAAGAATATTCTTAGTATAAGTATGATATATGGAAGGAATATTCTTTAGATATTTCTTTTTTAAATGATTGCTAGCTAAAGTAACCTTTTAAAGCAGGTCAAAAGATCATCGAGGGTTTAAAGTAAATATGAACATTGCGTGAGCTAATGATAACATTACATTATCAACAGCATTATAAAGTTTCAGCCCTTTAATCTTACACTTTCTAATCAACGAATTAGAAAAACAATTTTCTAATTCCGAAGTACACTGCGTCGATAAGAACTAACTTTTGATGTTACCTATGCTTATAAACGGGGTTTAAACTGAGTATTGTTTTGGCTGATTTCTCCGAATGTACAGTAATAAATTGTAATAATACAATCAGGAGTGGAGAGAAAAATGTCGGCGCCATAAGGAAAAGAGAAGTGATTTTTGCATTTATATACTTCTACTAGTAAATTACTGCCAGATTACTCCAATAGTTTACCCTATCGAATAGTTTGAGATTATTATATCTAGTTTAACTTGCTGCATCTATTTTATCGAGTTTAACTTGCTGCATCTCCGGGCAGTATTATCGTTGTTTGGTGGTGCTCTTAATTAAAAAAAAAAAGAAAAGAAAAATAGGTCGGCCTAGAGATGCCGTATCCAACCGTACAATCCAATTTCGGATTGGACAACCCGAAAAAAAAAAAAATCGATCTTAAATTAACAGTAAAAAATCGACCCCAAATCGAAACAGACGCGGTGTTTTTTTACTGTTCATTTAAGGTTACTTTTTTATTTTTCATCTTTTTTTTAAATTGTCCAATCCGAAATCGGATTTGTACGGCCACATTTGGGTCGACCTAAAAATTTTTATTTTTTTTTTGTTTTAACCTGACTACACCAAGTGGTATAATAACATCTGGTAGTGCAGCAAAATATTTTTTCTTTTATCACCATCCTGCAAGTTGTGTTTGACTGAAGAAATCTTCTCATTGACCAAAAATAAAGGAAGAAGATATATTCTTCTTTTAGAGGGGTGGAAAGGAGACGGGAAATAGAGGTGCGAATATGGAAATATGAATGCATATTGATGAGGCAGAATCCGATTCGGCCCATTAAAACAAGCCCAAACCCAGTTCGGCCCAGCAGCAGCAGTAGAAGGCCTTCAGGAAGCCTTCGGCCCACCAGCGGCCCAACAGCCCTCGGCCCGTAAGCGGCGCCGTCGCTCCCGGCCCAACAGGCTTCAGCCCGTCAGCGGCCCACCAGCCTACGGCCCGTGAGCGGCGCAGCAGCCCTAGGTCCAGCAGGCTTCGGCCCATCAGCGGCCCAACCCCCTTCGGCCCGACAGCCGTGTCCGGCCCACTCCGGTGGAGGACTAGGCACTATGGCAGTTTACCAGTAAGCCCGGACATAGTCCTATATCGGCTATCACCGTTAACCATCCTCTATCCTCTGCTATAAATACACCGCTATTTATTGCCAAAGGTATGTCTCCGAGACCCTCAAGGACTACAGTCCAAATAGCATTAAAGCTACTCTTTGCCTTCTGAATCGATTCTTCTTCAGAAGCTAACTTGACCGTCGGAGGGGGTTCTTTAGGGCCGAAGCCCGGGACTCCTACTGACCGGTTTCTTCTTATTGCCCTCCTGCAGTGGCTCGGTTCGAATCATCGCCGATCTTCCCGAGTCGGTCTCGGCCGCCGACCTCGGACTCCTCCCTGGTCTCGACGCCGTGCGCCGGCTGCCCCGCGACCGAAGGAGCGTCGGCCCCACTTCCCGAAGACAAGCCAGCCTCCGACCGAGCGGCTCTCGACCTCGGACCTTCGGCTTCGCCTCTGCCTCCTTCGCCTTCCGGATCCCCGTCGGGCCTCTTGCACCGATCCGACCCAGCTCCGGATCCATAACTTCGGATTCCAACTTCGGAATCCGGTCGTGATAGCTTCGGCTACATCACGTGGCGCCGTCTGTGGGAATCAAACAAACAAGTCATGTCTCAACGACCTGTAACCCGACGATCCGAACAGAGCGAAGCAAAGGCACGGGAAGCCTCGGCACAGATGTTGCCTTCCGAAGGCGCCCCTTCTGCCCCGCCGAGCATGCCTCTGCCTGTCATACCAGAGTCCCTCACTGCGGAAGACCGAGTAGGGGTGCTCCAGCAACAGATGGCGACGCTAGCAGCCGCCGTCACATCTCTAGCGCCTCTTCAGGAGATGGTGTCCGCCATCGCCCAGCACATAGGATTGATGGGACAACTTCCTCAGCCAGCGCCGCTTCCCCCACTCTACCCAGTACAAGATACCCGGTTCCGGCCGACACCTACACCGATTTCTCCCAACGAAACAGCTACGGCGCGCAGCGAGCCCTCGGCACTACCTGCCCGAGCCCCTCGCGCTGACCGCCTAACAGAGCAGGACTATGCTTCGTCGGAATTCCGCCTGGCCCGGACCGGAGGACAATCAGTCGCCACCTCGACCGCCTTGGACCTGGACCGGCGGCTGATGGCAATGCGAAAGGAAATGCAGCAAATGGTGTCTCGGCCCTACGGGGCGCCCCTTGCAAGCAACATCCTGGAGCAGACTCCGTTCACGCCAGAGCTCCTGGCTACCGAGGTGCCCCCCAATTTCAAGCTGCCGAAGGGCCCTCTCTATGACGGAATGACAGATCCGGTCTGTCATTTCCAGAGATTCAACGCGTACCTCTTGGTCCGAGGGGTCGCCGAGGCAGTCCGCTGCCGACTTTTCCCCCTCACCCTTGAGAAGACTGCCCTCACCTGGTTCGAAACACTGGCCCCCAACTCCATCCACTCCCTAGTCCAGTTGGGCCAGTTATTTATCGAACAGTTTTATGATGCCACCCGACAGTGCAAAACCTCCGCCAGCCTGCTGGCCATCCGGCAGGGCCCCACCGAAACTCTCCAGGAATACTTCAACAAGTTCCGGACCGAGGCCGCCCAAATCCCAAACCTCGACAGCTCGATCGCGGTCTCGGCCCTGATCAGCGGGTGTCGGGACGAAGGGCTCCTCGGCTCCATCGGGAAACGTCATCCCCCTACCTTCCAGGACCTCGTGGCCTGGGCCCATAAATACATTAACCGGGAGGCCCTGATGATGTCCAGAGGTAAAGGCGCGGTCGAAGCAGCCACGGCACCTGCCCCCCAGGTGGTCCGACCTCGGCCAGAAGAACAAGAGCCCTCCCGAAAGCGATATCGCCGGGAGGACTGGGATAGAGAGAGGCGACGGGACCCGCAACAGCAGTACCTACCCTTACCTGCTCCCCCATCCCGAATGCTCATGGAGGTGAAGGGCATGATCCGGCGACCAGATCGCATAAAGACGGATCCTCGCCGAAGGGACCCCGGCAAATACTGCGAGTATCACCGGGAGATCGGCCACACGACGGATGAGTGCCGGCAGCTCCGAGAGGAAATCGACCGCCTCATCCGGGAGGGAAGACTGCCGCAGTACCGAGGAGAGCAGCCCCCGCCACAGCGGAACCGGGACGTCCCTGAGACGCCCAGGCAACAGCAACCGCCGGTGACTGAAGCTGCTCCTCCGCCAAAGGTCACCTCGGCCCCCGTGGAAACATCCCATCAAAGACCCAGCTCTGGGTCTATTATGATGATATCCGGAGCGCCAGGGGAAGGATCAAGGCAGCGGCAGCGCAGCTCTGCCACTATAGCGACGATTGACGTCGAGCCGAAGCGGCCTCGCCAAGAAGATATTACCTTCGGCTCAGAGGACCTGGTCGATATTCAGGTCCTTCACGACGACGCCCTCGTCATAAACACTGTAATAAATAGTTACGATGTACATCGTATTTTTGTCGATAATGGAAGCGCCCCAAATATCTTATTTTACGATTGTTTTGAAAAAATGGGATTAAGTGAGGCTAATATGAAGCCTCACCGGAGCCCCCTCTTCGGTTTTAACGGCTCGCCCTGCCGAGTAGAGGGCATTATCCGACTCCCCGTAACCTTAGGCTCCGCCCCCCGGCAACTAACCGTTGAAACGGACTTTGCCGTTGTAAAAGTCGATTCGGCCTACAACGCCATCTTCGGCCGAAGGCTAATCGGCAGGGTCGGAGCCGTGCCTTCGTCTTTCCATCAAAAGCTAAAGTTTCATACCAGCCATGGAATAGGCGAGGCCAGGGGAAATCAAGAAGCAGCCCGGCAATGCTATATGATTTCGGTCAAAGGGAAGGCTGCAGCCGAAACCCTAGCGATCGAGTCATCAGCCGAGGCATCTCCGGGAGAAGCACTCCTCGCCATTCCGATTCCGGGAGGCGAAGGACGAACCCTGATGATAGGCTCCGGCCTAGAGAAGACCGAAGCAGAGAAACTCACTGAGTTCTTGAAAAAGAATCTCGACGTTTTTGCCTGGTCTCCGGCGGACATGCCCGGGGTTGACCCGGAGGTAGTGTTAGTTTAGGTGGCCTACAAGCCAATCTAAAAATGTAAATCTCTTTCATTATTAATAAAATGGCATAATATTCATTATATGTAAATCGCGTTAATTATTGTTTCATAATGAAGTCCGTGAATATGTGCTATGGTGATCAGATTATGATGAGATCATACTACTGAGACTGATCACTTAAACACACATATTCTTAATCGTTCATAGTCGGAGGATATCCGAGAAGGACATCGGATATCTGGTTAGACTAGTACAGATTACTCCTGCTCATATGATGAGGATGACTGGTCTCATAAGTCATTTGTGTGGAGACACTAAGGCGAATCTGTAGGTGCTCATTGGAGAATGAGTTAACTGAACTGATCCGACTGAATCGCTGGATGGTATTGTACCTCACTGTCAACCAGCTTGATTCTATTGTCGCAGTTGCGTGGATGGTCCTCGGACCTGAGACACCAAGGACACCTTGGCGATGGACTTCTGTACTTTGACCTTGATCTACGAATCTCTAGCCACGGGATTCTAATACGCCAAGGATTGGGTGCAGCGGAATACCGTCGAAGGGAATTGTGTGTCAATAAGGAATCATTCGCTCTCGGTACTTAGAGAGAGAATGCTCTAGGAAGGATGCGCGAAAGTCCCTGGCCAGGGCGGACGATAATATCGGAAAAGGAGTTTTTCGATATTCATCAGCGGCATCCAATCCAAGTGAGTCGACCGGCTAGGGTTTGACAGCTCGCCATGCCCTGAGTTGACTCGAGAGCATTGTACGAATGAAGGATTATATCCACGCGGTAACTGTCGACGGAAAGGTTCCAAGAGTGGGTTACTTAACCACAAATACCTTCCGGGTTCACGCGATGTTGCTTGGCACCCAACGTGATCGGAGGCCCGGTCGAATTCGATGTGCGACATCAATTCGATTGATTAATTGATTAATAAAGGGTTATTAATTAATTAATAAAGCCAGTAAGGAGTCACTGGGCTTACTTGGCCATTAACTGGACTGGTACTTGGGCGTAGAGGGTCACACGCAAATGATTCTCAAGGCGATGGATAAATAAGTGGGTTTTATACAAACCAGGGGTTTTTGTGAAAAACCGCGCGGTTAGTATAAAACATAGCGAACGGGCTGAGCAGGCCAAGCTGCTGCTAACCCTAGCCGCCCCTCCTCGTTTTCTGTTCTTCCTCTGGAGTCCAGGCAGATCCAGATCTGCTCCGTCGCTTCTCCGAATCCCGTTTGACGGGAAATCGTCCGCGCACTGCGGCGATCATTGCGGCGACCAGCGGAGGCTTCGCGGGCTGCGAAGAACGACGAACTCGAGGATATCCGTCGCGGGGAGGATCGCGTGGACTTCGCTAGAGGCCGGGCGCTTGCGCGGCTTGCGGTGTCACACCGACGGAACCGAACGGCTGCGGATTCGAATCCGCACACGGTGAGAACTTCGATAATCCGATTATCGTATTTTAGTTCTTCGAAACGGGAAACAGATCGCTGTAAAAATTTTATTTTCCGCTGCGTGAGCGATCCGGAGAAACCGAGAAAACCCAACAGGTAGCAGAGCACCGACTACATACCGATCCCGACCAGAAATCGTCCGCGCACTGCGGCGATCATTGCGGCGACCAGCGGACGCTTCGCAGGCTGCGAAGAACGACGAACTCGAGGATATCCATCGCGGGGAGGATCGCGTGGACTTCGCTAGAGGCCGGGCGCTTGCGCGGCTTGCGGTGTCACACCGACGGAACCGAACGGCTGCGGATTCGAATCCGCACACGGTGAGAACTTCGATAATCCGATTATCGTATTTTAGTTCTTCGAAACGGGAAACGGATCGCTGTAAAAATTTTATTTTCCGCTGCGTGAGCGATCCGGAGAAACCGAGAAAACCCAACAGTGGTATCAGAGCCAGGTTCCACTGTTTCTCGTCCCGTTTCGGTTTCCGAAATTGATTTTTCTTGAGTTATTCCATGCGTTTAATCCGATCAAAATGACAGATTAGTGTTCATGGGATGAACACAAATAATTTGATTATTTTTCTGTGATTTTTCGAGATTATTTTGGGGGTTTTTTGTGTTCTTCGTGAGACGAAGAATGGCGACTTTACGGCGGCTTGAATCGGCTTCCCAATCGTTGGGATGGCCGGCCGAGACTCCGGATCAACTGGTGATAGTCACCACTCAACATCCGGTATTTTTCCGGCGCTGGAATGGCCTTGGAGAGCCGCAAAAGTCTAGCCCCAAATCGGATTTAAATCCTGCAAAAACCAGAATTTTGGGGTGCTTTGAAGGGGCCTAAACCGTTGAAAAAGGGATCTTGCCGGCGCCGGGGCCGTCGCCAGCCGGGCCGGACGGCGCCGGGGCACCGGCCGCCGCAGGGCGGCGCCGCCGGGGGCGGGGAACCCCCTAGGGTTTCTGCAACTCAAGGTGTTGGGTGTTGCAGGGAGGAAGGAGGGGCTGGCCCGACCGGTTCGACTGGCCGGGTCGAGCCTGGGCCGGGCCCGAGCCTTGGGCTCTGGTCCAGGCGAGCCCAGGCGCGCCTGGTTCGGACCCAGGCGCGCCTGGCTCGAGCCCAGGCCCTGCTGGGCCCGGGCCAGCTTGGCCCAATTGGGCTGAGCCCTTCTTTGAAACCCCACTAGACCCAATTAAACCCTAAATAAAACACCTTTGACCCAATTAAATTCTAATTAGATTTTAAATTTAAAATCAAAATTGTTTTTGAAATTAAATCTTTATCTAATTTTATTTAATTGGGTTATTAATGATTTGTGAATCATTTTAATTAACTTTTAGTTGTTAATTTGATTAATGTTAATTGTTAGTTTAATGGTTAAACTAATAATTAATATTAATAAAAATAATTTAATGGTTAAATTAGTAATTAATAATTATTAATCTAATAGTTATATTATTAATTGTTATTTCAACTAATTGTTAATTAATATTTGAGTTAGTTATTAATTTAATTGTTAAATTAATAATTAACTTAAATGACTAATTTTAAGTGTTAAATTAGTTGTATTTAATGATTAATTGTTAGTTATTAATTTAAGGTTAAATTAATGATTAACTTTAATCTTCTAATCTAATTGTTAGATTATAGTTGTTAATTAATTAGTGTTAATTATTAATTTAAGTGTTAAATTACTAATTAACATTAATTAACTGATCTAAATGTTAGATTAGTAGTTAATAATTAATTGGTTGATTATTCATTTAAGTGTTAAATTTTAATTAACTTTGGTGGATTAATCTAAGAGTTAGATTGGTCTTTCAAATAGTCTAATTGTTAGATTATTTATGGGATTTAATCTAAGTGTTAGATTATTAGAATTGTTCTAATTGGCATGGAATAATCTGGAATTATTAATTCGGAGTGTGTGCGCATGTGATGTGTGTTTATTGCTTTTAAATTAGATTTAATTGCATGTTAACTTAATAAAATGAGTTTTCAAAATTCAAACACCAATTTTGATTGGATCCCAGCTTTATGAAAGCCAAAATTTATCTATTTTGAAAAACTCATTTGTTTTAGCCATGTGATGCGCTGAATCATGTGTGGGATGTCTAAAACACACCGTGGCCATGGATATGCACTTATTTAATTATTCATGTGATGAATGGATTGTGTGGATCATGGATGTATGTTTGATTATTAATTGTTAATAAATAGAGGTCTGCGCACCTCTCTCTCTCATACTCCGATGTATTTCTACCTCCCTCTCTCTCTTGTACTCGCCATAAGGCCTTCTTCAATTTACTTGTTAATTCTAGAATTAATGTAATATGATGGAGGCAACCGAGGAAGGAGCGAGGACGATCCACAGCTGCAACCAGGAAGGCGAAAAGATGGAGATCTCTTGCCTATGTGTTTGCAGGATGTCTAATATAATTGTTATGATCAGAATGTGTGTGCGTTTGACTGTTGGCTCCAGTCAAACCCACTGTGCTATCCATGACCACACTAATGACATGTATGTGATGCATTATTTATCTTTTGATTATGAATCAAAGCAGGTTATAGTATTTAGTAAATATATACGATATATTTATATACTATCACCTAGGAGAGACCAAGATAAAAGTTACATAAATACCCTCAGATAAACTCTAAGCCGTAACGCGAGTAGTTGAGAACTTACCGCGTGGTCCACCATCGTTATAGTCATAGGATTCGAATCACTTTAGGCAGGTTTGTTGTGCTATCCACAAGGCCTGCTTAATTGGGAGGAGAAACTGTGGCTATGGCATTAGATGCCTATAGATCGGGGTAGAGGAACCATGTAGCTTTGTTGTGCTATCCACAAGGGCTGCATGCAAATCTATGCTCGTCGCGTAATGATGGTCAGCTTAGACCAGAATTAGTGGTTTGTTGTGCTATCCACAAGGCCATTAAATCTCTGGGGACCGAAGCTATGATCAGATATTGCAAGGAGTTGCAAGTCCCATGAGTTGGGTGCTCTCTGATTGTATTACAGTTTGTTGTGCTATCCACAAGGCTGTAGTGCAAGTCATTGAGATTCTGATCCCCACTAGGAGACTGTCGGCGTCTCCCGTTCTGTATAACTGAGGGTTATACAGTCCGTCGAAAATTAGTGGGAGTTAAACTTGAACAAAAGACCATGTCTTGTTTTAAACTTTAATAATTGAACATCTGCTAAATAAATTTTACTTATCTCCTGTAGGAACTATGTCGTCGAATAACCCATTCCGTGGCATACTTGATGCCGTTTTGACTTACCTGATGTACTCGGATTTGTTCAGAAACCTAAAGAATGTCTTCAGATCTGAACGCAATAACTTTGTCCCTGAAGCTGATCCTCCTGCTGAATCGGCATTGGATGCCCCTGAAGCAGAGATAACAGCTAACGATAATGGATCGAAGGACAAAGGTGAAAGAGTAGTGAAGGGTGACTGCTTATACTATAAGCAGTATGGTCACTAGAAGAGGAACTGCAAGGAGTTCCTTGATGATAAAGCTCATGGAAGAGTGAAGCTGTGTGAAGCTTCAGATATCTATATGATAGATATCAACTTGTCAGTTAGAGATTCCACATCTTGGGTATTAGATACCGGATGTGCTTCTCATATCTGCCATGATGTGCAGATGCTGACAAGTAAGCGCAAGCTGAGACAAGGTGAGGTGGAATTGAGGCTAGGAAACGGCGCAAAAGTTGCGGCGATTGCTGTTGGGACAGCAAACCTCAGGCTTCCATCGGGAGACACCTTATTATTGGAAGATTGTTATTATGTTCCTAGCATAATAAAGAACATCATATCAATATCTTGTTTGGACAAGATCGGATATAGGTTGACTATTGAAAATAGAAGTTGTACAGTTTATTATGGTAATAAATCAATAGCTTCAGCATCTTTAGTCAACGGTCTATATCTATTAGATGTTTCTTATTATAATTTTCAGATTGATAATGCTCTTAAGAAGAGCAAGAATTGTGTGAACCAGGCCTACATGTGGCATTGTAGACTTGGGCACATTGGCGAAAGCAAGTTGCAAAAGTTGCACAAGCATGGTTACTTAACAGCATTCGATTATGAATCATTTGCAACATGTGAATCCTGCCTTATGGGAAAGATGACGAAATCTCCATTTAGTGGACATGGAGAACGTGCCAAGGACATTTTGGAACTAATACATTCGGATGTATGTGGTCCCATGTCCACCCAAGCCAAAGGTGGCTTTTCTTACTTCATCACGTTCACCGATGACTTCTCAAGATTCGGCTATGTGTACTTAATGAAGTACAAGTCGGAAGCATTTGAGAAGTTCAAGGAGTTCAAGAATGAGGTAGAGAAGCAATTAGGAAAGAGTATTAAAGCTCTTCGATCAGATCGAGGAGGAGAATACTTGAGTACTTATTTCACACAATTCTTAAAGGATAATGGTATCCTTTCTCAGCTGACCCCTCCATATACACCACAGATGAATGGTGTATCATAAAGGAGGAATCGCACCTTGTTGGACATGGTGTGATCCATGATGAGCTTTTCGGGATTACCAGTGTCCCTCTGGGGGTATGCTCTTGAGTCAGCAGCATACCTACTGAACAGAGTACCCAGCAAGTCTGTGGCCTCTACTCCATATGAGATATGGAAAGGCAGGAAACCAGAATTTAAACATGTTAAAGTCTGGGGTTGTCCTGCTCATGTAAAGAGGCATGATACAGACAAGCTGGAATCACGAACTGATAAATGTAGGTTTGTGGGATATCCAAAGGAAACCTTTGGATACTATTTTTACCATCCTGATGAACAAAAGGTGTTTGTCGCCAGGAAAGCTATCTTCTTGGAAGAGGAATACCTCATCCAGGAGAACAGTGGGAGTGAAATAGTACTGGAATAGGTTCCATATCCCCAAATAGCTGCATTATCATCAGATGAGATATCAGTTTCTGAATCTGTTCAAGTACACACAGATGAGCCTCGTAGATCTAGAAGAGTACCTAGACCACCCGAACGATATGTGGGACATATCGCTGAAGGTGAGTCTAAGGTACAATATAATGAGGATGATGATCCTAAAACCTACCAGGAGGCCATAGAAGGCCCAGAAGCCGGGAAATGGCAAGAAGCCATGAACTCAGAAATCCAGTCCATGTACACCAACCAAGTTTGGAACTTGGAGGACTTGCCCGAGGGTATTGTACCCATCGGATGCAAGTGGATCTTTAAGAGAAAGATCGGTGCTGATGGACGGATCGACACTTATAAGGCAAGGTTGGTGGCAAAGGGATATCGTCAAAGGCAAGGAATTGACTATGACGAGACTTTCTCACCAGTTGCCATGATAAAGTCGATCAGAGTTCTGCTCGCCATTGCTGCACATTTTGATTACGAAATCTGGCAGATGGATGTGAAGACTGCCTTTCTCAATGGTAACCTTGAGGAAGAAGTGTATATGATACAACCAGAAGGTTTCACATCCAAAGAATCTCCAGATAAAGTGTGCAAGCTTCAGAGGTCCATTTATGGACTGAAGCAGGCTTCCCGGAGCTGGAACATAAGATTTGACGAGGCTGTCAAGTCTTATGACTTCATTAAGAATGAAGATGAGCCTTGTGTGTACAAGAAGACCAGTGGGAGTGCAGTCACTTTTCTAGTTCTTTACGTAGATGACATACTACTCATTGGAAATGATGTAGCTATGATGTCATCAGTAAAGGTCTTGCTGTCGAAAAACATCTCCATGAAGGATTTGGGAGAAGCATCCTACGTATTGGGAATACGGATCTATAGAGATAGATCAAAGAGGATGCTTGGTGTAACGACCCGCCATCCTATGACCGGAGACTCGGTCACTAAATGGATGTCGGCCCATTAACTGCGGGTTCACACCCGGATTTCACACAACACATCTGGAGGAGTAAGTGCTAAACAACGCTAAATATAGTAATCTCACGGACTACAAAGGTAAGCAAGTGCGCAGGAAGGAAAATAACAATGTCCGTATACAGTCCAACAATAATTACTTGTCCAACAATTAAATAAGTACAGGCAGAAGAAAGTACAACAACATCGGGGCATACCCCGGAACTAAGACAGCTGCTGGCCCGCACACCAAGAAGACATCACGCTTCCGCTCGCCACGAGGTCCACACCTGAAACCGTAGGGAGTGAGCCACACCAGAAATGGGCTCAGTAGGGATCATCCGATCCCCCGCCTCCCACTCACACACCCACAAGTGTAACAACAGGAATATATGGCAATTTAAGTAAAGCAGTAAACATAGCACCCAACTCTGATATGAAACGTACGATAAGCAGTGTAGCAAGAACCATTCTAACAACCCGAAGAACCCAACACAGAAACACGACTCACAGCCAAAGTCCACGAAGCGACTGAACCACACTGTCAACCGAAGTCACACGTCGCCTCCCAACACTACCACCACAGCTCACGCTTGTCCACCCCTACAGTGTTCCGGGGCACTGTAGAGTGAGGCAGTGAGTCAAACTAGGACTAGCTGGAACCAGTGTACCGCCACTGCCAGCTACGTGTGCACACAAGCAGTCTAGACTACTGTCCTACCGTCCGGATTGCCTCCACGCTAGACCTCAGCGCTTCAGGAGGGCCCTGGGGACCGGCGAACCCCCGTCAAGCCGAAGCTACAGGAACTACCCACAACCACAAATCTCCCGGGTTGCGTCAGGCCAAAGGGCTAAGGGTACCACTCGTAACCTTGATCAAAGGTCACATCAGGCCCAGTGGCTAAAGGGTAAGCCAACTCCAACGGTACCACAACCAGCTCCACAGCAAGAAACGCGCCGGAAGCTGTCACGACAAACAGGGAAACCCCGACCCGCTGAGGACAAACAGCGACCCCTCGGATAGCACACCGGCTATTCCGGCCCGTCGGGCTCAAGGCGATCCTGCTTCCCTCAGCCAAAGGTAAAACACAACATGTACCCCTTCTCCCACCGGCACAATGCCTCACAGACACCATGACCCTGTCCCCATCGGTCTATGGTGACAAACGTAAACCACAGTTATTCCGATTCCATACTCGCATAAGCACACACACACACAACATGATTCCATTCACACAGGAGTCCTCAGTCTCAGTGTACAACGTAAAGCATGCATTAGAAATCGTCCCACAGTGAAACACATGATAAAACCAGGATTTACACATTTCTGTCTTGAATCGCGTCGACCGAGGTCGACGCCATTCAAGCCCCTCAGACAGGTTTACTGAAGCCAGATAATTCCCTAAAACGCGTCGTCATAGGGAGTCGCCTATCTAAAACGCGTCCAGGTCCACAGACGCCATTCACCTCGAAATTCCAGATTTACGTACCCTCACTCGGGTGATTTCCTGTCTAAATGGCGTCATGATGTCCCGACGCCCTTCTGAAAGGCGTCGTCCACCCATGACGTCATTTAGCGCCAGAACCCCCATTTCGCGAAACCTCGAACAGGGAGGTTTCTGCCCTAAAAGGCGTCGTACTGCCCTGACGCCCTTCTGAAAGGCATCGACCAGGCACGACGCCGTTTAGCGCCAGAAACCTGGTCCCCTGGTTCGAACCGAGGGTTTCTCCCTTAACCCCAAACACCCCGAAAAGCCCCAAAACGGAAAGGGGGAGGAAGAGAAGTTGATCCACACAAACATGCTACGAATCCACGATCACAAGCACAGCCATTCCCACAAGGAAACCCCCTAAACATGCTCCATCTAGCCCGAACACGTCATGTCACGCCAAAGAAAACACGAGCAACACATGCAAGGTTCGTCCCCCTACCGGTTCTTGAACTCCTCCAAGCTCCTCGCCGCCGACCCGCCGCACCGCAGACCGCCGCCGGTACCCTCGAGGACGCTGCCACTCCGCCGGGACGTCGGCCGCCGTCCGGAGAAGGGAACGCCGCGAAGGAGGTGGTGGAGGTAGAGGTGAGAGGTAAGGAGGCTATGGAGTGATTGGAAGAGGAAGAAGAGGAAGGGAAGGGGAAGAAGAGAGTCGGAGAGGGCGGAGAGGGCGAGGAGAGAGAGAGTGAAGGCGAGAATGAGGGAAAGAAGGGGAGGCTCGCGGAGTCAATCCGAATCCAGCTAAAACGCGACGATCGAGGTAGACGCCTATCAGTCTGACAGGACGGCCGTACTGACAGCAGTCTGAAACGCGTCGCCCACCGTGGACGCCGTTCAGACGACAGGACAGGCCGTACTTACAACGCTCTGGCGCCGCACCCTGACATCGCAGAGGTCACAGTCTGAATCGCGTTGGCCAACCTGGACGCCGTTCAGACGATGTGACCGGGGCCGTACTCTCGCGGCCCGAAACCCGCCCACGTGGCGCAACAACCAGCAGACCTAAATGGCGTCTACACAACCTGACGCCTTTTGAAAGGCGTCGAGCAGTGCTGACGCCATTCAGTCAGAATTCTCAAGACCCCGCAGGGTCCAAACCAGGGGATTCGGCCCGAACCCGACCCGAAAACAGAACCCGAAACCTCAGTCCTTACACTTGGAATGACCCAATCCTTGTACATAGATACCATAGTCAAAAGGTTTGGCATGGAAAATTCCAAGAGAGGTCTCATACCGATGAGACATGGAATTAATCTCTCAAAGGAGCAGTCTCCTAAGACTCCTAATGAGAGGGCATTCATGGATAGAATACCCTATGCCTCTGCCATATGATCTATCATGTATGCCATGCTATGTACACGGCCTGATGTTGCATTTGCTCTAAGTGTTACGAGCAGATTTCAGGCTGATCCAGGCAAAGAGCACTGGAAGGCTGTAAAATGTATCCTTAAGTACTTGAGAAGAACTAAGGATATGTTTCTTGTCTATGGAGGAGGTGACTTGAAACTGCGAGGCTTTACTGACTCGAGTTTCCAGTCAGATCCAGATGATAGCAAGTCAACATCTGGATTCGTGTTCACATTGAATGGAGGGGCAGTGTGCTGGAAGAGTTCCAAGCAAGTAACCATTGCAGATTCGACGACTGAAGCTGAGTACATCGCTGCAGCTGAAGCCGCTAAGGAAGCAGTGTGGTTGAAGAAATTCATCACCGACCTCGGCGTAGTTCCCAGCATCTCTGAGCTTGTTCCACTGTTGTGCGACAACAATGGAGCGATTGCGCAAGCGAAAGAGCCACGGTCTCATCAGAAATCGAAGCATATTCTGAGGCGCTTCCACCTTATCAGAGAGATAATATCCAGAGGAGATGTAGTAGTGGAAAGAGTTCCATCCGTCGACAATGTAGCAGATCCACTGACAAAGCCGTTGGCTCAAATTGTGTTTGAGCGTCACCTAGAGTCTATGGGCTTATTGTATAAAGGTGATTGGCTTTAGTCCAAGTGGGAGATTGTTAGTTTAGATGGCCTACAAGCCAATCTAACAATGTAAATCTCGTTCATTATTAATAAAATGGCATAATATTCATTATGTGTAAATCGCGTTAATTATCGTTTCATAATGAAGTCCGTGAATATGTGCTATGGTGATCAGATTATGATGAGATCATACTACTGAGACTGATCACTTAAACACGCATATTCTTAATCGTTCCCAGTCGGAGGATATCCGAGAAGGACATCGGATATCCGGTTAGACTAGTACAGATTACTCCTGCTCATATGATGAGGATGACTGGTCTCATAAGTCATTTGTGTGGAGACACTAAGGCGAATCTGTAGGTGCTCATTGGAGAATGAGTTCAATGAACTGATCCGACTGAATCGCTGGATGGTATTGTACCTCACTGTCAACCAGCTTGATTCTATTGTCGCAGTTGCGTGGATGGTCCTCGGACCTGAGACACCAAGGACACCTTGGCGATGGACTTCTGTACTTTGACCTTGATCTACGAATCTCTAGCCACGGGATTCTAATACGCCAAGGATTGGGTGCAGCGGAATACCGTCGAAGGGAATTGTGTGTCAATAAGGAATCATTCGCTCTCCGTACTTAGAGAGAGAATGCTCTAGGAAGGATGCACGAAAGTCCCTGGCCAGGGAGGACGATAATATCGGAAAAGGAGTTTTCCGATATTCATCAGCGGCATCCAATCCAAGTGAGTCGACCGGCCAGGGTTTGACAGCTCGCCATGCCCTGAGTTGACTCGAGAGCATTGTACGAATGAAGGATTATATCCACGCGGTAACTGTCGACGGAAAGGTTTCAAGAGTGGGTTACTTAACCCCAAATACCTTCCGGGTTCACGCGGTGTTGCTTGGCACCCAACGTGATCGGAGGCCCGGTCGAATTCGATGTGCGACATCAATTCGATTGATTAATTGATTAATAAAGGGTTATTAATTATTTAATAAAGCCAGTAAGGAGTCACTGGGCTTACTGGGCCATTAACTGGACTGGTACTTGGGCCTAGAGGGTCACACGCAAATGATTCTCAAGGCGATGGATAAATAAGTGGGTTTTATACAAACCGGGGGTTTTTGTGAAAAACCGCGCGGTTAGTATAAAACATAGCGAACGGGCTGAGCAGGCCAATGTGCTGCTAACCCTAGCCGCCCCTCCTCGTTTTATGTTCTTCCTCTGGAGTCCAGGCAGATCCAGATCTGCTCCGCCGCTTCTCCGAATCCCGTTCGACGGGAAATCATCCGCGCACTGCGGCGATCATTGCGGCGACCAGCGGAGGCTTCGCGGGCTGCGAAGAACGACGAACTCGAGGATATCCATCGCGGGGAGGATCGCGTGGACTTAGCTAGAGGCCGGGCGCTTGCGCGGCTTGCGGTGTCACACCGACGGAACCGAACGGCTGGGGATTCGAATCCGCACACGGTGAGAACTTCGATAATCCGATTATCGTATTTTAGTTCTTCGAAACGGGAAATGGATCGCTGTAAAATTTTTATTTTCCGCTGCGTGAGCGATCCGGAGAAACTGAGAAAACCTAACATGTAGCAGAGCACCGACTACATACCGATCCCGACCAGCCCCCAGTAAAGCAGAAGCGGCGCACCTTCAATCAGGAAAGGAGAGCCGCCATCCAAGCCGAAGTGCAGAAGGGGCTGGACGGCGGACACCTCCGAGAGGTGCATCATCCGAACTAGATCGCCAACGTGGTGATGGTGCTGAAGAAGGATGGCAAGTGGCGAATGTGCGTAGACTTCACCAACCTCAACAAGGCATGTCCGATGGATAGCTTCCCGCTGCCTCGGATAGACCAGGTGGTGGACGCAACCTCCGGCCACGAACTCTTAAGCTTCCTCGACGCCTATTCAGGCTATCACCAGATCCGGATGCATCCGGATGATGAAAGCAAAACCAGCTTCACGACCGATCTGGGTCTATATTGCTATAGCCGGATGCCCTTCGGTCTGAAGAATGCCGGCGCGACATATCAGCGCCTTGTCAATAAGGTGTTCGCCCCGCAGCTCGGCCGAAACATGGAGGTCTATATAGATGACATGTTGGTCAAAAGCCGCGTCGCCGCAGAGTATTTGGCCGACTTGGCCGAGACATACTCCGCCCTGAGGCGGTACAAGATGAAGCTGACCCCGGCCAAGTGTGCTTTCGGGGTAGCCTCCGGGAAGTTCCTCGGCTATATGGTCACCCACTGAGGGGTAGAAGCTAACCCCGAGAAGGTTTCGGCCATCATACAAATGCGCCCCCCGGTAAACCTCCGAGAGGTACAGAAGCTGAACTGGAGGATTGCTGCCCTGAGCCGCTTCATGTCAAGGGCGGCAGATTACTGTTTCCCCTTCTTCAAGCTACTGAAGAAGGCCAATAGTTTCGAATGGACGGATGAGTGCCAGACAGCCTTCGACCAGCTGAAGGCCTACCTCTCCAAAGTCCCCATTCTGTCCAAGCCAGTCCCCGGGGAGCCTCTGAGCCTATACCTCGCAGTATCCGAGACGGCTCTCAGCGCCGTCCTCGTCCGAGAGCAAGAGGGCGTTCAGAAGCCAGTCTATTATACAAGCCGAGCCCTTCAAGGAGCAGAACTCCGGTATCTCGCGCTGGAAAAATTAGCTCTGGCCCTCGTCTCGTCCGCGAGGAGGCTCCGGCCTTATGTTTTGGCCCATTCAGTAAAAGTTCTTACCGACCAGCCCCTGAGGCAAATTCTCTCCCGACCGGAGGTGTCCGGCAGGCTAGCAAAATGGGCGATTGAGCTAGGAGAGTTCGACATCTCCTACGCACCTCGGGCAGCAATAAAAGCCCAGGCGTTGGCGGACTTCATCGCCGAGCTCACTCCCAGCGCTTCCTCGGCACTTCAGCCGAAGGCCGACGCGCCCGAAGCCGAGGAAACTTCGGCTCCTATGCCGGCAGACGAGTGGCAACTCTTTGTAGACGGCTCCGCATGCTGCACGGGCAGCGGCGCCGGGTGGATCCTGGCGTCGCCCGAAGGAGTCGTCACGGAGTACGCCTTGCGTTTCTCCTTTCCAGCAACTAACAATGCCGCCGAGTACGAAGCCCTCCTTTCTGGCCTTCGGGCCGCGAGGAAGCTCGGCGCCCGGAACCTAAAAGCCTTCAGCGACTCTCAGCTGATCGCCAGCCATATTTCCGGGGAATACGACGCTCGGGATGCTATAATGGCGTCTTATCTCCAGGTGACTCGCAAGATCCTCGCTCAATTCAACTCTTATGAAATCGTGAGGATCCCAAGAGCCGAGAATACCCGAGCCGATGCACTTTCCCGGCTGGCGTCAACTCAAGACGGGGGAGGAGGCCGAATGATCCTAGTGGAGGAACTCGCCGAACCAAGCCTCGGCGAACCTGAGGCCATGCAAATCACTGAGGCCGAAGCCGAGACATGGATGACTCCCCTCGTCGCTTTTCTCCTCCGAGGAGAAGTCCCGCCAGACTCAAGGGAGGCGAAGCACATTCGGCAACGCTCATCCCATTTCCTCCTTCTGGACGGGCTGCTATACAAGAAGTCCTTCGGCCGACCGCTGCTGCGATGCCTCGGCCCGACTGAAGCCGACTACGCCACGAGAGAAGTACATGAAGGGGTATGCGGAGCGCATGCGGGAGGAAGGGCCCTGGCTCACAAGCTTCTAAGGCAAGGCTACTGGTGGCCGACAATCCGAGAGGACGCTTTAGCCCTCGTACGGCGCTGTGATCAGTGCCAGAGGTTTAGCTCCCTCATCCACCAAGCAGCCACCCTTCTGACCCCCTTATCCGACCCCTGGCCTTTCGCTCAATGGGGAATCGACCTCCTGGGGCCTTTTCCCGTCGCCACCGGCCAGAGAAAATTCCGCATCGTGGCGGTAGATTATTTTACTAAGTGGGTAGAAGCCGAACCCCTCGCGTCAAAAACCGATAGCAATGCTTGGAACTTCGTATGGAAGTCCATCATCTGCCAGTTCGGCATCCCCCGGGCCATCATTTCGGACAACGGCAAGCAGTTCGATAGCCATCGTTTCAGCGACAACTGCGCCGGCTTCGGCATTCTTCACAAATTCACTTCGGTAGCACATCCTCGAGCAAACGGCCAGGTTGAAGTCACCAACCGAAGCCTGTTGCAGGGACTGAAAACCCGCTTCGGCGAAGCCAAAGGCCGATGGGTAGAGGAGCTACCGAGTGTTCTGTGGGCATATCGGACGGCGAGCCGAACTCCTACCGGAGAAACACCATTTCGCATGGCTTATGGGATAGAGGCCGTTATTCCAGTGGAAATCGGCCTTCCCTCTCCTAGAGTCATTGCTTAGAATCCGGAGGCCAACGAAGAAGGCTTGAAAGATCATCTGGACCTCATAGAAGAAACCCGAGATAGGGCTCGTATCCGGCTGGCGGCTTATCAGCAGCGCATGGCCAAGTACCACAACACTCGAGTGAAGCCCCGAAGCTTTGAAATCGGGAGCCTCATGTTGAGGAATGCTCATGCTTCCAAACCGGCCGAAGCCTCAGGAAAGCTTTTCCCCAATTGGGAGGGGCCCTATCGGGTCAAAGAGGTGATCAGACGAGGGGCCTATTGGTTGGAGACCCTTTCGGGCCAACCTCTCCCTCGTACCTGGAATGTAGAGCGCCTTCGGCGTTATTTTATGTAAATCACTTTTTCTCGGACTTTCAGCCGGAAGGTATGAATAAAGCTCTCTTTTTCAGGAAACCTGGATGTATTCTCTCTAAGTCCGTGTAAACCGTACCGGGAGTGGCTTCGGCCATGCAAACCGTATCGGGAGCGGCATGGTATTCTTTCTAAGTCCGTGTAAACTGTACCGGGAGTGGCTTCGGCCATGCAAACCGTATCGGGAGCGGCATGGTATTCTAAGTCCGTGTAAACCGTACCGGAAGTGGCTTCGGCCATGCAAACCGTATCGGGAGCGGCATAGTATTCTCTCTAAGTGCGTGTAAACCGTACAGGGAGTGGCTTCGGCCATGCAAACCGTATCGGGAGCGGCATGGTATTCTAAGTCCGTGTAAACCGTACCGGGAGTGGCTTCGGCCATGCAAACCGTATCGGGAGCGGCATGATATTCTTTCTAAGTCCGTGGAAACCGTACCGGGAGTGGCTTCGGCCATGCAAACCGTATCGGGAGCGGCATGGTATTCTCTCTTAAGTCCGTGTAAACCGTACCGGGAGTGGCTTCGGCCATGCAAACCGTATCGGGAGCGGCATGGTATTCTTTCTAAGTCCGTGTAAACCGTACCGGGAGTGGCTTCGGCCATGCAAACCGTTTCGGGAGCGGCATGGTATTCTCTCTAAGTCCGTGTAAACCGTACCGAGAGTGGCTTCGGCCATGCAAACCGTATCGGGAGCGGCATGGTATTCTTTCTAAGTCCGTGTAAACCGTACCGGGAGTGGCTTCGGCCATGCAAACCGTATCAGGAGCGGCATGGTATTATCTCTTAAAGTCCGTGTAAACCGTACCGGGAGTGCCTTCGGCCATGCAAACCGTATCGGGAGCGGCATGGTATTCTTTCTAAGTCCGTGTAAACCGTACCGGGAATGGCTTCGGCCACGTATACCGGATCGGGAAGCGGCAAGGTATATCTCTAAGTCCGCGTAAGCCAAGCCGGGAGTGGCTTCGGCCACCCAAACCGCGCCAAGAGCGACAGGATATCCCCTCGGATCACATGAATCGCACTAGTAAAGGCCCTGGCCGTATATACTATCGGTGGTGATATCATATCAACTCCCTATCCGAACCTACATCAGGTCTCGGCCTTGCGAGCTATAGCAAACAAACGACAGGATCTCGGATTTCTGAAAAACCAGATTCGGTCGATCATGCACAAAACATCAAGGTAAAGCCAAAAACATTTTCTGTATTCACAAATAAGGGAAGTACAAAGCCGGCCATCCACCTGGCCGCAGGCTTACAAAAGAAGAAAGATAAAAACCGGGGCTATCACCGTTAACCATCCTCTATCCTCTTCTATAAATACACCACTATTTATTGCCAAAGGTATGTCTCCGAGACCCTCAAGGACTACAGTCCAAATAGCATTAAAGCTAGCGGTGTATTTATAGCAGAGGATAGAGGATGGTTAACGGTGATAGCCGATATAGGACTATGTCCGGGCTTACTGGTAAACCGCCATAGTGCCTAGTCCTCCACCGGAGTGGGCCGGACACGGCTGTCGGGCCGAAGGAGGTTGGGCCGCTGATGGGCCGAAGCCTGCTGGGCCTAGGGCTGCTGCGCCGCTCACGGGCCGTAGGTTGGTGGGCCGCTGACGGGCTGAAGCCTGTTGGGCCGGGAGGGACGGCGCCGCTTACAGGCCGAGGGCTGTTGGGCCGCTGGTGGGCCGAAGGCTTCCTGAAGGCCTTCCACTGCTGCTACTGGGCTGAACTGGGTTTGGGCTTGTTTTAATGGGCCGAATCGGATTCTGCCTCATCACATAGCCCCCCACTCTTGTCTTCCTCAGTTCTGAGATGGCGAGAGTATAGCCCGAAGCTTGTTGAGAAGTAGCGTAACAGGTGTTTTACCCGAAGCTTTCTGTTCCTTTTCTTGAGAACAGGGTGCCCTCGGTCGGCCGAGGGTTAATTAACTGCTTCGTCTTCATTCGGGATGGCGACGAAGGCCTTTGCCTTTGAGGGCGAAGGGCCGAGCCCTCTGACTTGTGTCAGACTTCATTAAATGGACGGGACATGCGTCGCTTTTCCCGTCAGAACGGTCGCCTCGCGAGGAAGCACAGGACACGTGTCGCGCATCCGGCCGCCCCGTTAGAAACACAAAAAGATCCTGACTGCTCGCGGGTCGCGGATCGCCTCGGCTCTCTTCCCGAGGTTCTGCTCGGATTGCCGCCGCTCCCCTCTCCGGTACGCGGATCGGGACACGTGGCGGGCATCCGAGTGATCAGCCGAAGGGTCGGGGCGCTTTCGGCCGTTGATCGTTCTGCTCCAAGTCCCGGAGTCCGTCCGTCATCATTGCCGAAGGACGGTACACGTGGCGGGCATCCGAGAGGAGTGGTGAGACGACGGGGAAGATCTCAGCCGTCGGCTGCGGCGGGAGGGGCTTCGAACGGAGCCTATAAATAGGAGCCCTTCGCAGAGCACTGTTCTTCTTTTTGCTTCCGCGCCTGCGTTGCTCTGCGATCATCCGAGCTCCCCCTCCTCTCCGGCGAAAGGCTTGCCCTCTGAAGGCGTCGTCCGAGCTCGCCGGCCATCGCAGGAAGATCTCCACCTCTCGGAGCGTTTGCTGGTGGAGTTGGGCGGCTTGAGAGGCTGCGTTTGATCTAGGAGAGATCTTTTCCCTTTTGAGAGTAAGCCTCGATCTCCTTTCTCCATCTTCGCGACCTCATGCCCCACAGTTCTCCTTCGAGCGAGATTACTCCCTCAGACGAGGAGTATACTCCGTCTCATTCCCCCAAGTCTTCTCTGTCATCTCCTCTTACTCTGGACTCCCTCGCTTCTGCGATGTCCGGAGAGGCAGAGGCCTCCGGTGCCGAGGGGTCCGAGGAGGTTCATACCCCGGGCCAGGCTTCCACCTCGGGGCGTCGTCGTCCCGAGACTGCTTCGGAAGCAGCCTGCGCCCTTTCGGATGAAGCGGTTAGCTACATCGCTTCTTACTATCAACTTCCTTCGTGGGTGACCCCCTATCGGCCTGGCTCTCATACCAGGGCCAATACCCCTCGCCCGGGTACTTTTTCTATCTATGAAGAAAGCTTCCGGGCGGGCTTTCGTCTTCCTCTCTCTACCTTCGTTGTCAACCTCCTTTGCTTCTACGGGCGGGCCCCGTCTCAATTTTTTCCCAACTCTTGGCGCACAGTCTATGCCTTTTTGGCTGTGTTTGCCCGCATGCAGACTGTGCCCTCAGTCAACATCTTTCGCTACCTCTTCAAAATCCAGAGGCAGGGGAGATCCGAGTGGTATAGCTTCGTCCCTCGTATCGGCCGAAGCATTTTTTTCGGGAAGCCCTCGTCCATTCACGGCTGGAAGAGGAATTTTATCTTTATTTCTCTGCCGGAGAATGAGAAGAGTGTGTGGCCCTTTCCTACCGTGTGGGCACCGCTGGCCGCAGGCCTTTCCGATCCTCCCATCCTTAATTCTGTCCAGAGCACCCTCGTGGGCCATATCGACGCCGCGGCTCCGTACGACATCTGGGAGCTCTACAGCAAGCCGGAGTTGTTTCTGGGTGCCGGGGCATGGCCGGACCCGAGGTTTGATCCGGAGCGGGCTTTCCCTTACCTTCCTCCTGGGGAGGCTCCACAGGACAATGAAGGAAGCGCTGGGGCCGCTCCTCCGGCCGAAGCTCCTCCGGCCGACGAGGTTGCTGAAGTTTCGGCCGAGGGTAAGTCGGTTTTGAGTTGCAGCTGTTGTGTTATTCATTTCTAACACTTCTTCTCTTGCTTGCAGCAATGTTTGGGATCGAGGGCCTCCTCAGCCGGATAGCCCAGCAGCGCGGCCGAGGCCAGCCATCACCCCTGCAGGCGGCAGGCGGGTCTGGACGAGGCGCAGTGGCCCCGAGGGCCAGATCCGGGGTTACGATGACTGCGGCCTCCTCCGAGGGCCATGCTGCTGCCACCGCTCTCGAGAGGGAGCGGAAAACTAAGTCGGCCGCCCGAAGGGGCGTCCGATTGTCGAAGCGGCCCCGGGCGGAGGAGCCCGAAGAGGCAGAGCCCGCCCCGTTGGTCAGGAGAACCGCCAGGGCCCGAAGGGCTGCAAGGCTGGCGTCCCCCGAGGCGCCGAGGGGCGATTCTCCTCCGGCCGCGATGGCGGAGGCAGAGCATGAAGGCGCAGGAGCGCGAGCTGCGGGTCCCCGAGCCGGGGATCTATAGAGACGAGAGCATGGAGGACTCACAGACGTGCCTCTGTCTGCTCCGCAGCCTCACCCTCCCGTCAGCCTTCGTGGAGCTGAAGGACCACTCGGTCACCGATCTGGCGATGATCAGTGCCCGATTGGCGGTCCAGGTAAGAAGCTCTTTTAGTGTGCTTCGATCTAGCTTTTCCTTAGATTTTTTCAAGTTTCGCTGATCCTCGTCTGCTTTCGGTCCGCAGGCCGCGGTTACGGGTAGCGCCCTGATTCACTATCAGGAGCTGCTCCGGAATAAACTTCTGGAGGCCGAGAGGGCGTCGGCCTCGGCAGGTTCAGGTGAGGGCCCTTCAGCGGGGCATAATATCGAGCCCATCGTTGACGGGCTCGTGGCCGCGAACGCCCGGATGCGGGCACAGCTGGAGGAGCGGGCAGCAGAGGCCCGAGCTTCTTCCGAGGCCAAGACGAAGGCTGAGCAGGAGAAGGAGAAGGCCGAGCGGGAGCTTGCCGCGGCCTAGGCTGAGAACCGCGCCCTTAAGGCCCAGATCCAGGACAAGGACGCCCGGCGGGCTTCGGAAAACCGTCGCCATGCCGAGGAGATGTCGGCCCTGAAGCAGGAGCTGGAGGAGGCGGTGGATTCGGCCGTGGCCGACTACAAGGCCGGCCCGGACTATGCCGAGGAGATAATCCAGGCCCAACTTCTAGCGGCTGTAGGTGCTGAAAATGCTCGTGTGATTAATATGAAAAATCTATGTTGTTTAGTGTAAACTAACCTATTAAAAACATCAACTAAAGTGCAGTGATCGCCAGAAACTTTTAACTAAAAAGTTTCAAAAGAGGGTTTTGATTGCCTACCTGTTTGAACGCGGAAGATTGAGTCATTGGTTCCCCTCCTTCAGTCGGCTGAAGAAAGAGAGCCCTTTCTTTGTTCTTTTGTTCTTGCTGTTGAGGTTGAGATTGATGATCGTCCAGAAGTCCTTCTGGCTTGGTGCTTGATTTCTCCCTTTTGATCTCTTGTTGTTGTTGTTGAGTGCAGCAGAGACAGAGAAAGAAAAACGAAATGAAGAAACACTGATGAGAATTTAAATGGAAGTAATATCAAAACTAACCATGATTATAAACATGCTTAAACAGCAACTCACTTGTTTAGTTGGCTTTGAAACCCCTTTAAAACAGATGGGTTTTGGAAAATTAATGCTGTGGTGTGTGTTGCATGAAGTGAATATGAAGCATGAAACTAATGAAGATGTAAAATGAAATTCAAAAATGAAACACTTATGCCCAATTGGTTTGAAGCCTTGAAAGGATGAAGATCTTGAAAGGGATGCCGACTTCTGGAAATGGCAGCGCTCCGGCGTTCCGACGTGGTTGCTTCGATCTTCAAATCGCTATAACGCTATGGCTCAACTCAATTCAATTCTCTCTCTCTCTTTTTTTTTTTTAACTCTTTAATATGCAAGGTATTTATAGGCTTTTTCTGCGTTCGCGATTAACATAGAAAAATCTAGGATTTATCTACCTTAACCGACATATAATTACTGATTAATTCATCTTTATCTGTAATTATCTAAAACGCGTCCACCATGGATGACGCATTTCAGATTAATTAAGATAAGGATAAATATCCGGGAAAAACTTATCTTTATCTTTATTAGGTAAAACGCGTCCACCTGTGTAGACGTCTTTTACACTAATTAAGATAAGGATAAACATCCGGAAGAGAAGTTAAAATAGTCTAGGAAACCTAAAACGCGTCGACCTTCGAAAACGCCTTTTAGCTAATAAATCAATTAATTAAAATTCAAATTTAAACGCTAAAATAGGAATAAACTCTAAATCGCGTCCACATGGGTCGACGCCTTTTAGGATTCTTCATATTTTAACTGAAATTTGAGCTAAAATCAATTCAATTGATTAACTTAAACATGTCTGTTAAACCCGACACCCAAAAATATCAATAAAAATTAATTAATGATTAATTATCAGACCATTATGAGGCATTATTATATGATACGAAATTTACTCGAAATGACGTCAAAATTAGCGTGTCTACAGCTGCCTCACCTTGGCATCGTCTTTGCAAGGGAGTGAAATGAAATGGAATGTACTGAAAAGGTGATGCCAAGGTGTGATGAGACACGCTCTTAACATCACATGATTGAAATTTTTCTCAAAATTATCAATGAAGATAGTTCAAAGAGATCAATGGAATCAATCCTGTCTGGAAGAGGTAGAGAAGGAAATAAAATAAGGTCGATCAACCTCCTCGGAGTGGGAAGTACCCCAGGTCGTAGACACTGTAGGTTTCATCATGGGGAGCGTTTGCCAGCCAATGTGGACGTGCTACAGCCATAATGGATCTTAAAAGAAAACAAGAAATATTGGATAAAGAATCCAATCAAGGATAGAATTCCAAGGATATCTTTAAGCGAACCTCAAAGATAATCAAGATACTCAATTCAGAATGGAATATTTCATATCATGTTGAAGTTATTTGATTAATGGTCTGAAATTTAATCAATAATTAATCCTTATCACAATGATTTCAAAGTCCTACATGATGCATGCTGGGCTAAAAGAAAAATATAAAGTCAAATAAAATATAAATTAATCAAGGATAATATTGTTAAATTGTCATTAATGAGTCAAGATACCAATTCTTGTAATCTAGTGCTAAGCCGAAGCTCGTTTCTCCACGCACCGTTTCACAAAAGTGGAACCATCGTCCTCACTAATTAACAATCAAACGGCCTATCCGTGCGATTAAGAATCCTCTGGAATTATCACTGTTTTTGTTGTGGGGAACTCAAATTCCAGTTTCATCAAAATTACAGGGTCCTTGACATACTCTAATAAATACTTATCATATAGTAATGCAAATGCTTTACATGAAATAATACAAGGGTAGAGATAACCGTCTTTTTAGCCACGGTTGAGACTTCTTGAACTCCTACAGTGGGATCTTCTTGATATTTCCAGCTTTACTCAAGTTTTCTTGAATTTCAGAAACAGGTTCTGATTGTTCTCTACTCGAATTCCAACTCTATCAATGCCTTGTGTCCTGTATACAACTTGAACAAACATGTTAAGTATCTGTTTAGGCTTAGCCCCTTGCCTGACCAAATAAATGGTCAATCAATCTTTCCCTTCAATAAATAGTCAAGGGGCATAGCCTTTATTAACAAAGGTAATAATAATAATCATACTTAAGCAAAATGCAACATGCAAGCAGACAGATGTTTACTGAAAACAAAAGGAATGAAACACACTAAATGCAACAAGCAGATGCTAATTGAAATATTTTTGTTGTTTTGAAATATTCATTTTTGTTTGGGGTTTTGAAATATATGCCTTTTTTTTAAAATTTTGACATATGTATTTTTTTTGAATTTTTGAAACATATGTATTTTTTTTTTATTTTTGACTTATGTATTTTTTTTTTTGATTTTTGACTTATGTATTTTTTTTGGATTTTTGACTTATGTATTTTTTTTTTTTTTTTGACTAAAAGATCAGCATGGTACTTGGATCAAAAGATCATATTCATTTATTAACTTAATTTCCAAATTGTTCTTTAACAACTTAACTTAAACCCATCGTGTTTGAATTTGTGTTTCCATTCGTGATCCCATTTGATGATTTGACCCTTAGTCAATCTAAGCCATTCCTTAAGTTTGGAGTACATTTCTTTAGAAAGAAAAGATGAATAAGTTTAGAAAGCCCATGAGGAGGTTCCGGAGACTTAAAAATATGTTCCTTTCCTACCCTAATATCCGTTGGGGTTCGGTCATTTCTTTCCGGGGTATTTATCGACCTTGCGTTCCCTTTTATTTCATTTCATGGCCTTGATGTAACGTTTGTAATGTAATAGCCTTTTTTATTTGACATTTGGCTTTTTGCCTTGCTTTTTCTTTTCTTTCTTTTCTTTCTGCTTCGGGACGGATCTCCCCCTTTTTTTTATGACGGCCTCCTACTAAGATGGCAGGTATTCTCGGTAGTCTATTCTAAACCTCGTTCCGACATCATGGACTGAATTTAAAACAAAATTTTTTCTTCAAAAAGAATGATTTGTACTTTACACTTTCGGTCAAGCTTTCGATATCCTTTAGGACTTGGCATCTCTTGTTACTCACGAATCAAACGTGTCAGTGTGTGCAGTAATGGGCTTGAAGTTAAATTATCCAGACTAATAAGGAATTTGAGTTTATAAATTTTCTGATTCCACTGGTCTTTGTACCATACTGATCGACTCTTTAACCTAAGGGTAGTATTTCTTAAGATGTAAACCATTCCAGGGATGTTTCAGCTCTTCTCCTTCTGCATTAACAAGACGATAAGCATTACCAGGAAAAGCGTGTGATACAACATAAGGTCCTTCCCAGTTGGGTTGGAGTTTAGAACGCGGACCACCAGGTTTTACAAAAATTCTTTTAACAACCATTTCACCGACTTTGAACTTACGTTCAATGACTTTCTTTTGATAAAAACATGCTAGTCTATTTTGATAAACTTTTGCATGATTAGCAGCTGACCATCTTTTCTCGTCTAAAAGTTCCAATTGAGTAAGGAGTGCTTAACGATGTTCATCAATGGAAAATTCTTTATTCAATTGTACTCTTAATGACGGTATAAGGATCTCATATGGAACTACCGCCTCCATTCCAAATGTTAAGGAATAAGGAGTTTGTCCAGTAGGTGTGCGGATTGAAGTTCGGTAGGCCCATAGAGCCTCAACCAATTTTTCTGGCCAATCTGCGAATTTGTTAGATTTGCACGTCTTTTTGATGATTTTTATCAAAGTCTTATTTGTTTCCTCTGCTTGGCCATTGCCTTGCGGATAATAAGGGGACGAATGATGCAATGCAATTTTATACCTGTTACAGAGGTCCTTCAATTCCTGTGACACGAACTGCGGTCCGTTGTCGGTGACGATGGTGCTTGGAATTCCAAATCGAGTGATGATGTTCTTCATGATGAACTTGCAGACGGTTGATGCTTTGATCTCCACGTACGCTTCAGCTTCTGCCCATTTGGTGAAGTATTCCGTTGCCGTGAGAATGAAAGATTTTTGCTTGATGCCGGAATCTGGATTACCAAGAGGTCCAATAATGTCGAAAGCCCACATGGAGAAAGGCCATGGGGAGGAAACAGGATGGAGTGAAGATGCAGGAGAATGAATTTTGTCGGCGTGAAGTTGACACTTAGCACACCTACGAACATATCCTACACAGTCTTCTTCCATGGTTGGCCAATAAAATCCTTGTCTAAGGATCTTCTTTGCTAACATCTGTCCATTGACATGGCCACCACAAACTCCACTATGAGCTCCTTCCATAACCTTCCAAAGCTCATCTTCGTCTAGACATCTCAGAAGAACTCCATCAAAACCTCTCTTATACAATGCTCCCCCAACTAGGGTGTATCGTTGAGCAATTCTCCTGATAGCTCTTTTCTCCTCAGTTGTAGCTTCCTCAGGATACGATTGATCTTCACAATATTTTGCGATTTCATAATACTATGGCTTCTATTCATCATCCATCTCTTCTAACAGCTCTATCAACATGATTTCTCTTTTCTCAATGATATCTCCGTCTCTGACTTTCTTCAGCAACTTCTCCTTAGTTCTAAGAAATGAAGGATCTTTCACGGCGGGTGAAAGACGCCTATGAACTATGATTGATTCGGATTGTTTGCTGATTGGAAAATCAAGAGAAGATGCAAGTGAAGCTAGAGCGTCAGCTAAGATGTTTTGATTCCTAGGGACATGGACAAAGATCAATTTCGTGAAAAGCTTTGAGTAAGCAGAAGTAAGTTCTTGATAAGGCTTGAGCTTGGGATCGAGAGTTCGATACTTGGTCAACACTTGGCGAAGAATCAGTTGGCTATCACCTACGATCCTAAGTTTGGTGGCACCATGAAAATGAGCATCCTCGAGGCCAGCAAGAAGTGCCTCGTATTCAGCAATATTGTTGGTGACTGGAAAATCAAGCTGAAAGGCTTGTGGAATGGTGATACCTTCAGGTGATAACAGAACAATACCGATCCCTTTTCCATGAGAATTCAGAGATCCGTCAAAATGCAGAGTCCACATATCATCTCTGATTTGATTTACGGACATCAGTTCCTCATCCGGAAACTCTGATCGAACTGGATCAAATCGAGGAAGGGGATGATGAGCGAGATGTTCTGCTATGGCATAGCCCTTGATCGCTTTCTGTTGAATGTAAATGATGTCGAATTGAGATAGAAAGCTTTGCCATCGCGCTAACCTATTAGTAAGAACAGATTTCTCCAGAAGGAATTTGATCGGATTCATCCTAGCGATGAGATGGACTTCATGGGCCAGAAAATAATGCTTCAATTTCTGCACAACCCAAACCAATGCTGCACATGTTTTCTCCATCGCCGTATATCTCTGTTCAGCGGGGTTGAGAAGTTTAGAGAGATAATAGGCTGCCCTCTCTTTTCCTTCTTCATCTTCTTGTGCTAGGACAGCCCCCACTGCATCATCCAGGACTGAAATGTAAAGTATCAATGGCTTGCCTGGAGATGGTGGTCTCAAAACAGGAGGACTTGCTAAATAGTTCTTTCATCCATCGAATGCCTCCTGACACTTATCGTCCCAATCGAATTTGACTCCCGGCTTGGTAAGCTCGTAAAACGGCTTACACCTTTGTGAGTGCTGGGAGACAAAGCGGCGAATAAATTGCAACCTCCCGATTAATCCTCTCAACTCTTTCAAGTTTTTGGGAGGTGGCATTTCTCTAATAGCCTTCGCCTTATTAGGATCGATCTCAATTCCCCGTTTACTGACAATGAATCCAAGCAATTTTCCTGAAGATACCCCGAATACACATTTCTTGGGGTTCATCTTTAACTGATATTCTCTTGATCTCTCTAATACCCTTGCCAAAACTTTGGCGTGCTCAGCCTTTGTTTTCGATTTAACCAATAAGTCATCCACATACACTTCCAGATCTATGTGCATCATGTCATGAAATATTGCCATCATGGCCCTCTGATAAGTGGCTCCAGCATTCTTTAATCCAAATGGCATGACAACATAACAGTATGTTCCCCAACGTGTAGTGAATGACGTTTTCTCTTGATCTTCTTCTGCCAGCTTAATCTGATTATATCCTGAAAATCCATCCATAAATGATAAAGTCTCATAGCCAGCAGTATTATCGATGAGTACATCAATATGAGGCAATGGAAAATCGTCTTTAGGACACGCCCGGTTCAAATCGCGGAAGTCAATGCAAATTCTGACATTCCCGTCCTTCTTCGTAACCGGGACTATATTGGCCACCCATTGTGGATAAAGGACAACTCTAATAAATTTGGCTTTATGCAATTTGTCGACTTCTTCCTTCATCTTTAAAGCCATTTGTGGGTGGAATCGCCTTAATTTCTGTTTGACCGGGCTAGCTCCTTCCTTTAACGTAAATCTGTGTTCAACTAAAGATGAGTCTAACCTTGGCATATCCTCATAACTCCAGGTGAAAGTGTCCTTATAGTCCTTGAGAACTTGTACCATTTCCTTTTCATCCTCTGTAGAAAGATTTTTACTGACGAGGACAACCTTAGGTTCGTCTTCAGTCCCTAAATTAATTTCTTTGGTGGGCTCTTCTACGGCCGCTGAGGGTTCATCAAATCTCTTCACTCCACTGGCATATGCCTCAGCCGCGTCCTCGTCATCTTCCTCAATGGGGTCCTTTTCATGTACTAATTCATATACTCCGTACCCATCATTGACTAACTCATCGTTCATACAATCTTCTGGCATCTGAATTGGATTTTCTAAAAACTGAGGGATCAGAGAGCAAAAAAAGCACTTATCAGCTAGGTCCTGGAGGTATCTATCCGGAATTTGCCTACCCTTAGGCTTCCTAGACTTCCTAACCTGACTAGACTGCCTAACTTCACTATCATAACCTAACGAAGACGAAGCAGGATAAAAATCCTGGGATACAAGTGGAAATACAAGAGAATCCTCCCGAGGGGAGGGACAGAGTAAATCTAGAAGAGAATCTTGACCGAAGGACCCGCACGGCGGGGTGCAATCGGACAAGTAAGATGTTTCCTCAATGAGGATTTGGGAAGAATTTGTTGCCAAATTGGCGTTTTTTTTTGGACAATGAAAGAATTAAACATAAAGCAGGAGTGAATACAAATTGGAGGAAAATCAGACGGAGGAAGTGGCACCAAAGCCAGAGGATTAGGGGGATCATATAGTAATATGTCCCAGATCAAATTATACAACCTCTCTAGATCGAGAGGAGGTTGTGGTATAATGTCCCGAGGGGACAGAGTAATCATGATGGGCGGAGCCCGTGGAATATCTTCAATTATGACCCGCGACCAAGTCGGGGTCAAGAGTAGTGTACGAAAAAGAGTATGGAGCATAAAGACATGTGAAGGATAAGTCCCCCTCCAGAGCAGATCTGTTGTATAACCAGCTTCATAGGGGTCATCTGGCTCCCCTTCGTCAGTCTCTTCAGACAGCAGTATCTGCTTGTCAAATATGGCACCAGGGCTTTCAATCAGCTCATCAATCTGCGGCGGCCACTTAGGTTCTGCAGGATCCAGGAATAGTCTGTTCAGTGCAATATAGAGGTCCCTCAGGTCGAACCACCTGTACCATTCACATTCGGGATCATGAAATTTCCTCCTTTTCATAGGCCGCAGAGTCTCCAAGGATTGGTACGTAAGTAGTTCAGAGCAATGTCTGGCCAAGTCCCTCCCATATATATCATGGAAGTCAAAACAGGAAGTAATGACCACCGTGTTGTCGTAGCTAAGTATGGGCCCTTTCACAAAGTGTGTACACAGGGTCCATGTTAGGGGTTCTCGGCCTTCTTTGGGTGGTGTAGACATTGCCTCCCAGATTTTCGGACCTTCTTTGATTTCTGCTTGCTGCTCGATGATTTCTGACAGGAGTGGTCCTGCCTTGCAATTGTGTGCCCAGACCTTTTCTAGGCTCGTAGCCGTTGTTCATCATAATCCTCCATCCTGGGGTACTCATGCACTTCCCCCTTTTGATAGCATCTAATGGGTATGGAGAAATAGTGGAGGCTTTTAGAGGATCAGCCACTGGACGGTAGACCTGTAATACCGACAGAAAAGGTTGCCGGCCAGGTAAAACAGCAGACTTGATGTTCAAGGTATGAGCAGCAGCAAGGATCGGCATGCTCGTTACTTTAATTATTCGTCCTTTGTAAGGAAATTTGAGGCATTGATGATTCGTAGAAGGAATCGCCTCAAGAGTTTTAATATAAGGACGACCTAAAATGACATTTATGGAAGGGTCGATTTCCAGGATGTGAAATTCGACCTCTGCATGACTTACAGGGCCCAGCTCCACCTTTAAATAAACCATTCCCAGAGGGGAGCGGGTAGAATTGTCATATGCTGTCACTGAGATGGGGCTGGGCAGCCATTTCTCTTTGGGCACACCGCACAGCTCCAGGGTCTTCGGAGGTAGAACATTGATTGAAGCCCCTGTGTCGACCAGGCATGCATCCACGGCCTTCTTACAGATGTTGACCGTGATACTCAGAGCCATGCTTCTGGCTGCCGGCGGTGCTAGTTCCGTTGTATGAAATGTAATGGAGGGCTGATCCCCCTGAGGAACTAGTAGTGCTGCAATTTTCTCTACCGGCACGTCTTCATTGACCATCACCTTATGCAGATATTCCATTAAAGCTTCTTGGTGACTCTTGGATCTTTTGATCAGTTCGAGTATAGTGATCAGTGCCGGTGTCCGATCTAGGTGTTTCAACAAGTCATATTGAGTGCCTGGTGCACTCTCTTCATTATGGGCTTCCTCAGTCGGCTGTGATGGACCGTCTCTTACTGTGGACTGGGGAAAGACCTTGTTGAAAATCCTTCCACTCCGGAGCGCGTGTTCCTCAACCGTGGAGGATCCAGGTGACACTTTAAGTACCGCAGGGTTGGATGGTGCGGATGACGTAGAGGGTTGGTATGTAGGTGATGGCGTAGGGTTAGGTGGTGATGGCGTAGGGTTAGGTGGTGATGGCGCGGTGCGGATTAGAGGCCTAGAGGGTTGGATGGTGGATGGGTAAGTGGTTGGTGAAGTGGGGAATGGTACGCGTAATAGCGGTCTAGATGGTAAGGGGATATCTGAATAGGTGGTGGTGGTAGCGGGTGAAGTAGGAAATGGTATGCGTAGTAATGGCCTGGATGGTAGGAGGGGCGCGTTATTAGTTTGCGGGGGGTTATATGATGGAGGCATAGTGGTGCGGGGCGTAATGGGTCTAAGGAAGGTGGGTAGCGGTAATGGATTATTGGGCGTGGGTGAGTGATATGTGGGTGTGGGTATAGGGGTGATAGTAACGGGTTGTGGTCTGGGTATGTGGATGGTGCGGCGTGGTGGTTGCTCTGCGGTACTTGGAACGTGACCCGTTGAACAAAGAGAGGAAGAGTCCTCTATTCTCCACTGCTGCCCACGACCAGTCTCAGACTGACTGTTCGTCAGAATGGGAGCAACTTGGTTTTGGTTCTGGTGCTCCGGGAGTGGATTCTGCACTATGCCCATGTTGGGTGGTGCTGCTGCTTGCGCCGGTGGTCTTGCTTGCTGCTGCTGCTGCTGCGGTCTCCTCGCCTTCAGGGCTGTTATGTACTTTTTCATCTCCTCCCAGTCTATGCCGCCCTGCTCATTGAGATCATGAATATAATCTCTGAACTGAAAGCAGGTGTCAATGGTATGCCCAGGTTGCCTGTGGAAGTAGCAATACCTAGACGTATCGGCATTTTGAGGCCAGACGGCCTTCTCCCTCGGCAAAACTAAGGCATTGGCTGCCATTAAAGCGCTGAAGATATCCGCCAACGATTCTGGGAGGGCCGGGTATTCTGCCCTCTTCGGGCCTGGAGGTCTCCTCTGCTGGTTGTAGTCACCAGGAGGAGGGACATTGTGGTACGCCGGTGGTGCGCGCGGCTGGTACTGTGGCTGTTGCTGCTGCTGATACTGCTGCTGAGGGGGCTGCTGGTACTGCTGTTGCCGTTGCGGCTGTTGCTGTAGCTATTGCTGGTTCTGATTCGCCTGCTGGGGCCGCTGGTACTGCTGTTGGTAATGGGGGTTCTGCTGCTGCCTATACCCTTGTTGGTTCGGCTGCGGTGGCCTCTGGTACTGCTGCTGGTTCCTCACGAACTGGGGCGAGTTATTGTTATTCATGGTACTGACTTGCTCGTGAGAGAGCGTGCCCTCAGTAGTTGGACCTGTACTGGGAGAATTTGGCACTGCAGGCTTCCGAGGTGGAGGCCTGCTAGGTCTGTGAGGATCAAAAACGCTAGAGAACGTAGCGTCCTTGAAGGCATTCTGGCAGTATCGTGCGCTTTCATAGAGCTCTGCCATGTTAGTCAAATTGTTCAAGGAGAGGACTAGCTTGAACTGGGGCGTGGTGTTAGAAATTAACATTTTCACTTGTTCAGATTCGGACAAGTGATCTTTCACCTTTTCAGCCAGGCCCCGCCACCTGTCAGCAAAACTGACAAACTCCTCATCCGGTTTCATCTTTTCTGCAATGAGGTCCGTGATAGACAAGGAGGGTGCAACTCTGTCCTGGTATCGTTGGATAAATTTGCGTGAAACGATACCGTAATCCTCTACTTCGGAGGGTTCCAGAGAAAAGAACCACTCGAGGGCTGGTCCCTCTAGAGATCTCCTGAACAAGAAGGCCAATGACCTCTTATCATTCTGCCAGAAAGAGGATTCGTACATGAACTCCTTCAGATGCGTGAAGGGGTTACCAGTACCGTTATACTTTCGATACACTGGCATTTCAGAGGGTGGCAGATGGAATACTGGCAGGCTCGGTAGACTAATTTCTGGCACAGCTTTAACCCCCATCATCTTCTGGAGGTTGTTGAATTGTTCATCCATGCGCTCCATCTTGGCCAGCAACGCTTGCGTGGTCAGATCTGCCTGGAGAGGAGGAGGAGGTGGAAGTACCTGATAGGCCTGCTGCCTAGAGTACGTTGGACAAGGAGGATAATAAGGATGAGGTCCGGCAGAGCTTCCGCCATGCCCGAGGGCATTTTGATAAATAGGCGTTTGCGGTCTAGCCGGTTGCCTAGATGATGAAAGTTGTGGCCCAGTTGGCCGAGAAGCAATATAAAGGCCTTCCATGGCCTGATGGATATAAGGAGGAGGAGGAGGAGGTTGTTGAGTAACAACAGGGGGAGCCATAGGGTTCGGCTCAGCAGGCTGCACGGGTGCCTTCCCCTTCAAAATAGACTGGATGGCCTCGAACTGCTGAGGATCCAGTCGGGAGGCAAGAACTCCCAGGGCGTTGACGAGATCCATAGGATCGGAGGATGAGGGATCATGCTGATTCATGTCCCCCTCTAGATCAGGATTAGGGATCGCATATTCATGCGGGGGAAGATCAGGATATTGGTCGTGTGGATGAAAAAGAGGAGTTCGGACATTCCCGTCATGTCGAACTGGAATGGGGACAGAATTACGGGAGGCATCAGCATCTCTCCCGCTCTCATAGTTGAAGTCTGAATCGCGAGGGGCATTAGCATCTCCCTCGTAGTTGATGATGGCGTCTTGGGCCATACTCAAGTCTCTGCCTGATCGCAGCAACATGATATTAGATTCCCTTTTCAAAGATTTAATCAAACAAGTTGTACAGAGATTAATCAAACAAGTGGATGCTTAACGTGATTTTAGGGTTCCTTGTTGAGTTATTTGAATTGGATTAAACCACAATTTCGCTCAGGGAAAGAATCCTAATTTCAGTTCAGTTTCCACCGTTATTGTCTAGGGTTCTCTCTCACAACGCTTTCGGAATCTAGCCGGGACTTCAATTGGTACAACCAGCCCGATGATCAAGGAGGAATACCTTGATTTTGGGGACTTATGGAGGTCTCAACGTCAACTTCTCTAGTCTGATCAAGGGACCAACCCAATCAGAGAGAGTTGCTGACGTCGAGTAATGTGTTCCTAAGAAGAGGAGGGTTTTCGCCTCAATGCGTATGCCCTGCGGCCTGGATGGCATCTAATGCTTAATAAAATAATGGGTAGCTAGCACTCAAAACACAGAAATCTGGAAACTGAAAAATAATTAAGAAACTGTCTGAATCGCGTCGATGGTGGTCGACGCTATTCAACACAGAGCTTAATTCTTTCGCAGAAACAGATCTGAAAAATAACTAAAAAACTGTCTGAATAGCGTCGATGGTGGTCGACGCTATTCAACACAGAACTTAATTATTTCGCAGAAACAGATGCAAACAGCAGAGAAAGTCTGAAGACTAAAAGGCGTCTGTGTGTGCTGACGCGGTTTTGAAACGCGTCAGTGCTCCTGGACGCTTTTTAGTTCGCAGAAACAGATTTGCAGGAGGATTTTCTGGGTTGAATCCTCCTCAAATAAGGTAAAAAGCAGTAAACAATCGAGTTATGCAAAGATTTTTAGTTTCAGATTTTAAACAGGATGATTTACTAACTAAACAACTAGAAAATCACTCAATCACACATCATTTTTATCACAAAAACAGCTTTTTTTGAACTAATCAAGGGGAGGGCAAGATCTTGCCACTGGGGTGTGCACGTGGTGCACGAGGGAAATTAATTAAACTAAACACTCACCAATTGGTGAGGACGTGTCGAGAGACACAAATGGTGCACCGTGGGTGCCCGATATGATGATAGCAAGAACAAAAAGAAACTAAAAGACGGCGAGACCAAGTCCCACCGTGATCGCCAAAAGAGCTGTAGGTGCTGAAAATACTCGTGTGATTAATATGAAAAATCTATGTTGTTTAGTGTAAACTAACCTATTAAAAACAGCAACTAAAGTGCAGTGATCGCCAGAAACTTTTAACTAAAAAGTTTCAAAAGAGGGTTTTGATCGCCTACCTGTTTGAACGCGGAAGATTGAGTCCTTGGTTCCCCTCCTTCAGCCGGCTGAAGAAAGAGAGCCCTTTCTTTGTTCTTTTGTTCTTGCTGTTAAGGTTGAGGTTGATGATCGTCCAGAAGTCCTTCTGGCTTGGTGCTTGATTTCTCCCTTTTGATCTCTTGTTGTTGTTGTTGAGTGCAGCAGAGACAGAGAAAGAAAAACGAAATGAAGAAACACTGATGAGAATTTAAATGGAAGTAATATTAAAACTAACCATGATTATAAACATGCTTAAACAGCAACTCACTTGTTTAGTTGGCTTTGAAACCCCTTTAAAACATATGGGTTTTGGAAAATTAATGCTGTGGTGTGTGTTGCATGAAGAGAATATGAAGCATGAAACTAATGAAGATGTAAAATGAAATTCAAAAATGAAACACTTATGCCCAATTGGTTTGAAGCCTTGAAAGGATGAAGATCGTGAAAGGGATGCCGACTTCTGGAAATGGCAGCGCTCCGGCGTTCCAACGTGGTTGCTTCGATCTTCAAATCGCTATAACGCTATGGCTCAACTCAATTCAATTCTCTCTCTCTCTTTTTTTTTAACTCTTTGATATGCAAGGTATTTATAGACTTTTTCTGCGTTCGCGATTAACATAGAAAAATCTAGGATTTATCTACCTTAACCGATAGATAATTACTGATTAATTCATCTTTATCTGTAATTATCTAAAACGCGTCCACCATGGATGACGCCTTTCAGATTAATTAAGATAAGGATAAATATCCGGGAAAAACTTATCTTTATCTTTATTAGCTAAAACGCGTCCACCTGTGTAGACGTCTTTTACACTAATTAAGATAAGGATAAACATCCGGAAGAGAAGTTAAAATAGCCTAGGAAACCTAAAACGCGTCGACCTTCGAAGACGCCTTTTAGCTAATAAATCAATTAATTAAAATTCAAATTTAAACGCTAAAATAGGAATAAACTCTAAATCGCGTCCACATGGGTCGACGCCTTTTAGGATTCTTCATATTTTAACTGAAATTTGAGCTAAAATCAATTCAATTGATTAACTTAAACATGTCTGTTAAACCCGACACCCAAAAATATCAATAAAAATTAATCAATGATTAATTATCAGACCATTATGAGGCATTATTATATGATACGAAATTTACTCGAAATGACGTCAAAATTAGCGTGTCTACAGCGGCCTCCTCGGTCTTCGATATCGGGCTGGCTGCCGCGCAGAAGGTCTGTCCAACCGTGGACCTAACCGGGATTGCCCTGCCGACGGACGAGGAAGGCGCGGAGCTCTTGTCCTGGTGGAAGGGGCTTACGACCGAGAGGGCCCCGGCCTCGGCGGAAGGCTACGAGGTCGCTCCGGTCGAGCAGGCCCCTGTCGAAGCCGCCCCGCCTGAGGCCGTGCAGATCGTCGATTCCCCCTCTCCATCTCCTGGCCGAAACCCAGTTGATGTGGAGGAGCGGGTAGCCGAGAACTGACGCGGGGGCCTGCCCCGGTTTTTATCTTTCTTCTTTTGTAAGCCTGCGGCCAGGTGGATGGCCGTCTTTGTACTTCCCTTATTTGTGAATACAGGAAGTGTTTTTGGCTTTACCTTGATGTTTTGTGCATGATCGACCGAATCTGGTTTTTCAGAAATCCGAGATCCTGTCGTTTGTTTGCTATAGCTCGCAAGGCCGAGACCTGATGTAGGTTCGGATAGGGAGTTGATATGATATCACCACCGATAGTATATACGGCCAGGGCCTTTACTAGTGCGATTCATGTGATCCGAGGGGATATCCTGTCGCTCTTGGCGCGGTTTGGGTGGCCGAAGCCACTCCCGGCTTGGCTTACGCGGACTTAGAGATATACCTTGCCGCTTCCCGATCCGGTATACGTGGCCGAAGCCACTCCCGGTACGGTTTACACGGACTTTAAGAGAGAATACCATGCCGCTCCCGATACGGTTTGCATGGCCGAAGCCACTCCCGGTACAGTTTAGACGGACTTAGAAAGAATACCATGCCGCTCCCGATACGGTTTGCATGGCCGAAGCCACTCCTGGTACGGTTTACACGGACTTAGAGAGAATACCATGCCGCTCCCGATACGGTTTGCATGGCCGAAGCCACTCCCGGTACGGTTTACACGGACTTAGAGAGAATACCATGCCGCTCCTGATACGGTTTGCATAGCCGAAGCCACTCCCGGTACGGTTTACACGGACTTAGAATACTATGCCGCTCCCGATACGGTTTGCATGGCCGAAGCCACTCCCCGTACGGTTTACACGGACTTAGAGAGAATACCACGCCGCTCCCGATACGGTTTGCATGGCCGAAGCCACTCCCGGTACGGTTTACACGGACTTAGAGAGAATACCATGCCGCTCCCGATACAGTTTGCATGGCCGAAGCCACTCCCGGTACGGTTTACACGGACTTAGAGAGAATACCATGCCGCTCCCGATACGGTTTGCATGGCCGAAGCCACTCCCAGTACGGTTTACAAGGACTTAGAGAGAAATACCTCCAGGTTTCCTGAAAAAGAGACCTTTATTCATACCTTCCGGCTGAAAGTCCGAGAAAAAGTGATTTACATAAATTAACGCCGAAGGCGCTCTACATTTCAGGTGCGAGGGAGAGGTTGGCCCGAAAGGGTCTCCAACCGATAGGCCCCTCGTCTGATCACCTCTTTGACCCGATAGGGCGCCTCCCAGTTGGGGGCAAGCTTTCCTGAGGGTTCGGCAGGTTTGGAAGCATGAGCATTCCTCAACACGAGGCTCCCGATTTCAAAGCTTCGGGGCTTCACTCGAGTGTTGTGGTACTTGGCCATGCGCTGCTGATAAGCCGCCAGCCGGATGCGAGCCCTATCTCGGGTTTCTTCTATGAGGTCCAGATGATCTTTCAAGCCTTCTTCGTTGGCCTCTGGATTGTAAGTAATGACGCTGGGAGAGGGAAGGCTGATTTCCACTGGAATAACGGCCTCTATCCCATAAGCCATGCGAAATGGAGTTTCGCCGGTAGGAGTTCGGCTCGTCGTCCGATATGCCCACAGAACACTCGGTAGCTCCTCTACCCATCGGCCTTTGGCTTCGCCGAGGCGGGTTTTCAGTCCCTGCAACAGGCTTCGGTTGGTGACTTCAACCCGGCCGTTTGCTCGAGGATGTGCTACCGAAGTGAATTTGTGAAGAATGCAGAAGCCGGCGCAGTTGTCGCTGAAACGACGGCTATCGAACTGCTTGCCGTTGTCCGAAATGATGGCCCGGGGGATGCCGAACCGGCAGATGATAGACTTCCATACGAAGTTCCAAGCATTGCTATCGGTTATTGATGCGAGGGGTTCGGCTTCTACCCACTTAGTAAAATAATCTACCGCCACGATGAGGAATTTTCTCTGGCCGGTGGCGACAGGAAAAGGCCCTAGGAGGTCGATTCCCCATTGAGCGAAAGGCCAGGGGTCGGATAAGGGGGTCAGAAGGGTGGCTGCTTGGTGGATGAGGGAGCTAAACCTATGGCACTGATCACAGCGCCGTACGAGGGCTAAAGCGTCCTCTCGGAGTGTCGGCCACCAGTAGCCTTGCCTTAGAAGCTTGTGAGCCAGGGCCCTTCCTCCCGCATGCACTCCGCATACCCCTTCATGTACTTCTCTTATGGCGTAGTCAGCTTCAGTCGGGCCGAGGCACCGCAACAGTGGTCGGCCGAAGGACTTCTTGTATAGCAGCCTGTCCAGAAGGAGGAAATGGGATGAGCGTTACCGAACGTGTTTCGCATCCCTTAAATATGGCGGGACTTCTCCTCGGAGGAGAAAAGCGACGAGGGGAGTCATCCATGCCTCGGCTTCGGCCTCAGTGATTTGCATGGCTTCAGGCTCGCCGAGGCTTGGTTCGGCGAGTTCTTCCACTAGGATCATTCGGCCTCCTCCCCCGTCTTGAGTTGACACCAGCCGGGAAAGTGCATCGGCTCGGGTATTCTCGGCTCTTGGGATCCTCACGATTTCATAAGAGTGGAATTGAGCGAGGATCTTGCGAGTCACCTGGAGATAAGACGTCATTATTGCATCCCGAGCCTCGTATTCCCCGGAAATATGGCTGGCGATCAGCTGAGAGTCGATGAAGGCTTTTAGGTTCCGGGCGCCGAGCTTCCTCGTGGCCCGGAGGCCATAAATGAGGGCTTCGTACTCGGCGGCATTGTTAGTTGCTGGAAAGGAGAAACGCAAGGCGTACTCCGTGATGACTCCTTCGGGCGATGCCAGGATCCACCCGGCGCCGCTGCCCGTAGAGCATGCGGAGCCGTCTACAAAGAGTTGCCACTCGTCTGCCGGCGTAGGAGCCGAAGTTTCCTCGGCTTCGGGCGCGTCAACCTTCGGCTGAAGTGCCGAGGAAGCGCTGGGAGTGAGCTCGGCGATGAAGTCCGTCAACGCCTGGGCTTTTATTGCTGCCCGAGGTGCGTAGGAGATGTCGAACTCTCCTAGCTCAATCGCCCACTTTGCCAGCCTGCCGGACACCTCCGGTCGAGAGAGAATTTGCCTCAGGGGCTGATCGGTAAGAACTTTTACCGAATGGGCAAAAAAATAAGGCCGGAGCCTCCTCGCGGACGAGACGAGGGCCAGAGCCAATTTTTCCAGCGCGAGATACCGGAGTTCTGCTTCTTGAAGGGCTCGGCTGGTATAATAGACTGGCTTCTGAATGCCTTCTTGCTCTCGAACGAGGACGGCGCTGAGAGCCGTCTCGGATACTGCGAGGTATAGGCTCAGAGGCTCCGCGGGGACTGGCTTGGACAGGATGGGGACTTTGGAGAGGTAGGCCTTCAGCTGGTCGAAGGCTGTCTGGCACTCATCCGTCCATTCGAAGCTATTGGCCTTCTTCAGTAGCTTGAAGAAGGGAAAACAGTAATCCGCCGCCCTTGACATGAAGCGGCTCAGGGCAGCAATCCTCCCGTTCAGGTTCTGTACCTCTCGGAGGTTTGCCGGGGGGCGCATTTGTATGATGGCCGAAACCTTCTCGGGGTTAGCTTCTACCCCTCGGTGGGTGACCATATAGCCGAGGAACTTCCCGGAGGCTACCCCGAAAGCGCACTTGGCCGGGTTCAGCTTCATCTTGTACCGCCTCAGGGCAGAGAATGTCTCGGCCAAGTCGGCCAAATGCTCTGCGGCGACGCGGCTTTTGACCAACATGTCGTCTATATAGACCTCCATGTTTCGGCCGAGCTGCGGGGCGAACACTTTATTGACAAGGCGCTGATATGTCGCGCCGGCATTCTTCAGACCGAAGGGCATCCGGGTATAGCAATATAGACCCAGATCGGTCGTGAAGCTGGTTTTGCTTTCATCATCCGGATGCATCCGGATTAGGTGATAGCCTGAATAGGCATCGAGGAAGCTTAAGAGTTCGTGGCCGGAGGTTGCGTCCACCACCTGGTCTATCCGAGGAAGCGGGAAGCTATCCATCGGACAGGCCTTGTTGAGGTTGGTGAAGTCCACGCACATTCGCCACTTGCCATCCTTCTTCGGCACCATCACCACGTTGGCGATCCAGTCCGGATGATGCACCTCTCGGAGGTGTTCGCCGTCCAGCCCCTTCTGCACTTCGGCTTGGATGGCGGCTCTCCTTTCCTGATTGAAGGTGCGCCGCTTCTGCTTTACTGGGGGCTGGTCGGGATCGGTATGTAGTCGGTGCTCTGCTACCTCCGGGTCAACCCCGGGCATGTCCGCCGGAGACCAGGCAAAAACGTCGAGATTCTTTTTCAAGAACTCGGTGAGTTTCTCTGCTTCGGTCTTCTCTAGGCCGGAGCCTATCATCAGGGTTCGTCCTTCGCCTCTCGGGATCGGAATGGCGAGGAGTGCTTCTCCCGGAGATGCCTCAGCTGATGACTCGATCGCCAGGGTTTCGGCTGCAGCCTTCCCTTTGACCGAAATCATATAGCATTGCCGGGCTGCTTCTTGATTTCCCCTGGCCTCACCTATTCCATGGCTGGTATGAAACTTTAGCTTTTGATGGAAAGACGAAGGCACGGCTCCGACCCCGCCGATTAGCCTTCGGCCGAAGATGGCGTTGTAGGCCGAATCGACTTTTACAACGGCAAAGTCCGTTTCAACGATTAGTTGCCGGGGGGCGGAGCCTAAGGTTACGGGGAGTCGGATAATGCCCTCTACTCGGCAGGGCGAGCCGTTAAAACCGAAGAGGGGGCCCCGGTGTGGCTTCATATTAGCCTCACTCAATCCCATTTTTTCAAAACAATCGTAAAATAAGATATTTGGGGCGCTTCCATTATCGACAAAAATACGATGTACATCGTAACTATTTATTACAACGTTTATGACGAGGGCGTCGTCGTGAGGGACCTGAATATTGACCAGGTCCTCTGAGCCGAAGGTAATATCTTCTTGGCGAGGCTGCTTCGGCTCGACGTCAATCGTCGCTATAGTGGCAGAACTGCGCTGCCGCTGCCTTGATCCTTCCCCTGGCCCTCCGGATATCATCATAATAGACCCAGAGCTGGGTCTTTGATGGGATGTTTCCACGGGGGCCGAGGTGACCTTTGGCGGAGGAGCAGCTTCAGTCACCGGGGGTTGCTGTTGCCTGGGCGTCTCAGGGACGTCCCGGTTCCGCTGTGGCGGGGGCTGCTCTCGTCGGTACTGCGGCAGTCTTCCCTCCCGGATGAGGCGGTCGATTTCCTCTCGGAGCTGCCGGCACTCATCCGTCGTATGGCCGATCTCCCGGTGATACTCGCAGTATTTGCTGGGGTCCCTTCGGCGAGGATCCGTCTTTATGCGATCTGGTCGCCGGATCATGCCCTTCACCTCCATGAGCATTCGGGAAGGGGGAGCAGGTAAGGGTAGGTACCGCTGTTGCGGGTCCCGTCGCCTCTCTCTATCCCAGTCCTCCCGGCGATATCGCTTTCGGGAGGGCTCTTGTTCTTCTGGCCGAGGTCGGACCACCTGGGAGACAGGTGCCGAGGCTCCTTCGACCGCGCCTTTACCTCTGGACATCATCAGGGCCTCCCGGTTGATGTATTTATGGGCCCGGGCCACGAGGTCCTGGAAGGTAGGGGGATGGCGTTTCCCGATGGAGCCGAGGATCCCTTCATCCAGACACCCACTGATCACGGCCGAGACCGCGATCAAGCTGTCGAGGTTCGGGATTTGGGCGGCCTCGGTCCGGAACTTGGTGAAGTATTCCTGGAGAGTTTCGGTGGGGCCCTGCCGGATGGCCAGCAGGCTGGCGGAGGTTTTGCACTGCCGGGTGGCATCATAAAACTGGTCGATAAATAACTGGCCCAACTGGACTAGGGAGTGGATGGAGTTGGGGGCCAGTGTTTCGAACCAGGTGAGGGCAGTCTTCTCAAGGGTGAGGGGGAAAAGTCGGCAGCGGACTGCCTCGGCGACCCCTCGGACCAAGAGGTACGCGTTGAATCTCTGGAAATGACAGACCGGATCTGTCATTCCGTCGTAGAGAGGGCCCTTCGGCAGCTTGAAATTGGGGGGCACCTCGGTAGCCAGGAGCTCTGGCGTGAACGGAGTCTGCTCCAGGATGTTGCTAGCAAGGGGCGCCTCGTAGGGCCGAGACACCATTTGCTGCATTTCCTTTCGCATTGCCGTCAGCCGCCGGTCCAGGTCCGAGGCGGTCGAGGTGGCGACTGATTGTCCTCCGATCCGGGCCAGGCGGAATTCCGACAAAGCATAGTCCTGCTCCGTTAGGCGGTCAGCGCGAGGGGCTCGGGCAGGTAGTGCCGAGGGCTCGCTGCGCGCCGTAGCGGTTTCGTTGGGAGAAACCGGTGTAGGCGTCGGCCGGAACCGGGTATCTTGTACTGGGTAGAGTGGGGGAAGCGGCGCTGGCTGAGGAAGTTGTCCCATCAATCTTATGCGCTGGGCAATGGCGGACACCATCTCCTGAAGAGGCGCTAGGGATGTGACGGCGGCTGCTAGCGTCGCCATCTGTTGCTGGAGCACCCCCACTCGGTCTTCCGCAGCGAGGGACTCTGGTATGACAGGCAGAGGCATGCTCGGCGGGGCAGAAGGGGCGCCTTCAGAAGGCAGCATCTGTGCCGAGGCTTCCCGTGCCTCTGCTTCGCTCTGTCCGGATCGTCGGGTTACAGGTCGTTGAGACATGACTTGTTTGTTTGATTCCCATAGACGGCGCCACGTGATGTAGCCGAAGCTATCACGACCGGATTCCGAAGCTGGAATCCGAAGTTATGGATCCGGAGCTTGGTCGGATCGGTGCAAAAGGCCCGACGGGGATCCGGAAGGCGAAGGAGGCAGAGGCGAAGCCGAAGGTCCGAGGCCGAGAGCTGCTCGGTCGGAGGCTGGCTTGTCTTCGGGAAGTGGGGCCGACGCTCCTTCGGTCGCGGGGCAGCCGGCGCACGGCGTCGAGACCAGGGAGGAGTCCGAGGTCGGCGGCCGAGACCGACTCGGGAAGATCGGCGATGATTCGAACCGAGCCCCTGCAGGAGGGAAAGAAGAAGAAACCGGTCAGCAGGAGTCCCGGGCTTCGGCCCTAAAGAACCCCCTCCGACGGTCAAGTTAGCTTCTGAAGAAGAATCGATTCAGAAGGCAAAGAGTAGCTTTGATGCTATTTGGACTGTAGTCCTTGAGGGTCTCGGAGACATACATTTGGCAATAAATAGCGGTGTATTTATAGCAGAGGATAGAGGATGGTTAACGGTGATAGCCGATATAGGACTATGTCCGGGCTTACTGGTAAACCGCCATAGTGCCTAGTCCTCCACCGGAGTGGGCCGGACACGGCTGTCGGGCCGAAGGGGGTTGGGCCGCTGATGGGCCGAAGCCTGCTGGGCCTAGGGCTGCTGCGCCGCTCACGGGCCGTAAGCTGGTGGGCCGCTGACGGGCTGAAGCATGTTGGGCCGGGAGCGACGGCGCCGCTTACGGGCCGAGGTCTGTTGGGCCGCTGGTGGGCCGAAGGCTTCCTGAAGGCCTTCTACTGCTGCTGCTGGGCCGAACTGGGTTTGGGCTTGTTTTAATAGGCCGAATCGGATTCTTCCTCATCAGTTAGTATAGATCCTAACTAAATCATTAAACAATTCGTATCATCATTTTTATAGCGTTCCAAACCCATGGTTAATGTTAAGAGATTTTGGAGAATTCTCTCTATCTAGAAATCTTTTGAGAGAGAAGAAATATCAATTATAGAAGTGAGACCCTATGTCATTGAAGACATTTTTCTTTTGATAACTCAATTTTTTGAATAAAATTTTAGAAGTAAGATCCTTTGTCCCCATCAGTAGGGACTTGGGATGCAATTATTTTTTCTCCATCTCTTATTAGCCTGGCAGTGCCCCATTGCAGAGGTCCTTATTTAGGGGCACTCCTTGGATGCTCAAGCCAGCTCCACCGTTGCATCTTTGTCATTGCCACCTCAGCATCTGTGATCCCCTGATTTGATAGTTGCCGGCTGGTTGACCTAAAGTTGTATGACAGCACTTCATAAAATAAAATGTAGGGATAATTTCATATATATTAATCATTTTTGTATCTTAGATTTTTAAAAGTAACATACTTATTTGTATCCCTATATTCTTACAAAGTAACATGTCTATCACATGCTATTTCAGTGGAACATATGAAATATTTATAGAAGTCCAGTATATGAAATGCTTATACAAGTCAAGCATATTATTGTTATGTAAGATTTAAAATATTATACATACTAAGAGGTTAGGCATGATGATTTTAAAATTAAAAATAATAATAATATAAAATTATCCAAAAACGCATTAGAGAGATTGTTTAACAATGAAATCATCGATCTGCATATCCAGGCAAATCTTTATTAGTACTACCTTTAATCAATGCAATTTGCCTCTAAAATCTTATACCACGTGCTGGTGTAATGTGCACAAATTAGTATTTTACAAGCAAAAGAATGTACAACTTTTTTTTAATATTAAAGGTCTCAAACATTAGTTTAATAAATTTAGTTTTTTACGAACTAAACAAAGGGTAATACTTCCGCAGGCATCTTTCAAGTACACAGAGTAAAAGTGATGGAGTAATACTTGCTGCGATGCATGGCATTGCAATCTACGTAAATTGTAATGCCATGCACAGTAGCCGTCCGATCAGACCTTAGATCACAATGTCATACACAATAGTTGTTCGATCGGCTACTGTGCAGCCCGCCTAATTTAGGGGGAACCAGTTGGAGGTATTTTTCATTTTTTTTGTTTTCTTGTCGGATTTTTTAAATTTTTTTGGGACGTCCGATAAAAAATCCAAGGGTACATCCGGATTGTTCGGATCGGCCCCGACCCGAATATATATATATATTTTTCAAAAAAAAAATAGACACAAACTTCAATTTATGTGCAAAGTATTTTTTTTTTGAAAAAAAATATATATTCGGTTCGGAGCCGACCCGAGCAACCCAGATGTACCTTCGGATTTTTGATTGGACGTCCCAAATTTTTTTAAAAAACCGGACAAGAAAACAAAAAAAAAAAATAACGCCCCCAATCAGCTCCCTCCTAAATTAGACTGATTGCACAACAGCCGACCTATCTGTGCATGGCATAATGCATGTTTGATTGCAATGCCATGCATTGCAGCAAGTATTACTCAAAGTGATGACTTGGAGGTACTGAAATTAATTCTCATTTCTATAATATAGAAAAATTAAAGATTTACCCCATTGACTAATGAAACATTTATATAAGAACACTCCTCAATAGGTTGTAAAATCTGTCAAAGGGAAAATAACAGCTCTCTCTTATTGTAAGTATTTAACTACTTCATCAAATATTACGTCACCTTTTTTCCCAAACAAATCTAAAAAGCAAGTAAAGAGGAGAGAGTAAAGAGTAATTAATGTGACAAAAAACATGATAAAAATTTGAAATTCGATTAATTATTATGCCGACTTATATAGGGAGGATATATTTTATTTAATTTTAAAAAATTAATAAAACATCTCATATATAATTGCTGATCACTTTTGGACAAACGATATATCGAATACGCTATTCTGATATAATGAATCAAATTAATATATGCGCATAATAAATTTTAAGGTGTTATTACTTTTTTTATCACCATTCACAATCTTTTTTCCCATCACAGGAATTTTTCTAAAAGAAACAGACAGTAAGAGGATGTTGAAATTAAGTTTGAAACACTCATCTAACTTAAGAGGTTTCAAGTTGGATGCCAATCTCATTCTAGCCATCCAATTTGCCAACAATTTTCCTTATCATTATTTCTTTTTCTGCTCAGACTGATCTCAAAACAGTGGAGATGTGGTGTGGGAACTGTTTACCTAACACAGGTGATATCAAGTTACCACTTAAGTGCCCTCTTAATAACTTAAGCCTCCTTTGAAAGAAGACACAAACATACCCTCCAAGCGTCCTCTGGACTCATTTTGAGAAGGGTAGTTTTTTTTACATATATATCCCTGATAATATAAGACTTGCATGTTTACCCAACTCTCACATATGATTATCAGTACCTCTAAAATCTCAGACTTGTTATCGGTAAATCAGACATAGAAATTTTGTATATATACTCCTAATTTACTAATATTGTGCATATGTATCCCTAAATTGATTAAAAGTTTACATATGTACTTTCGATGTTATCAGAATTTACAGAATCCTTTTGGTATATAGGTTAGACTTCATGTTGTTATTTTAGAGAAAGGGCATAACCACAGTATTTTTGGGATTTTAGGGGTATTGATAATATATATGTGGGATTATAAGGCATACTTGTAAAAATCCCTTTTGAGAACTATGAATATTTGTGACCCTATGACTTGGTCCTGGGATTTGGTTGACCCCTCTGAGGAGCCGTGGCGAGAGGTAACGTCTCCCCACCAGAAGACGACACGCGCCTCTCTCTACACTCCACGTTTGTCCACACGTGACTGACAATTGTCGACCTCATCTGTCATTGCGATTTGATCCGCCGGACCACCAGACCGTCCATGCAAGAACACGACCCGACCCAACCCCGACACCCCTTCCTTTCTTTCTTCCTCCATCTCCTCCGCAGAAGGCGCCGCCCTCCCCTTCCCCTCCCTACGTGCCCTTCTCCAAACTCGTCTCTCTCTTCCCCCTCTCCTCCTCCGCCGCCGCAGCCTCTGCTTCTGCTTCCCCTCTCTTTCCATCCCCTCCCACCTCACCGGCGATGACGGCGGCGCCCATGGCGACGCCAGCGTCCGCCCTTCTCCCCCTCCTCAAGCCACTCCTCCTCCTTCTCCCCGCGTGTTTCCTCGTTCTTCTCCTCTCCCTCTCCCGCACCGCCACGACCACTACCTCCGGCTCCACCCCCCGTCTCGACCTGGACATCGACCTCGGCCTGCCGCCGGTCGACGCGGCCACCGGCGACATCCGGATCCGGCCGGGGTACCGGAGCTACAAGGAATACATCGCCCGGCAGCTGAACAAGACGCTGGACCCGCGGCTGCGCCGCCTGTGGACTACCCGCGACTGGGAGCGCAAGGTCGCCGTGTTCGCCGCCTTCTTCCGGCGGCTGCAGGAGGAGGGGCTCCTCCGCAACGGGTCGCGGGCGCTGTGCGTGGGGGCGCGCACGGGGCAGGAGGTGGCGGCGCTGCGGCGGGTGGGGGTGGCGGATTCGGTGGGGATGGACCTGGTGCCGGCGCCGCCGCTGGTGGTGGCGGGGGACTTCCACCGGCAGCCGTTCTCGGACGGGAGCTTCGACTTGGAGTTCTCGAACGTGTTCGACCACGCGCTGTTGCCGGCGCGGTTCGTGGGGGAGGTGGAGCGCACGCTGCGCCCCGGCGGGGTGTGCGTGCTGCACGTGGCCGTGCGGCGGCAGGGCGACCGCTACTCCGCCAACGACCTCTTCTCCGTGGAGGCGCTGGTGGGCCTCTTCCGCCAGTCGGAGCTCGTGGTGGCGCGCAAGGTCGACGGCTTCGGCCTCAACACCGAGGTCGTCATGCGCAAGAAGAAGAGGAAGAACCAGAACAACAACAACAACGCGAGCAAGGACGAGGAGGAGCAGAGAGTTAGCTAGCCCTAGCCGGCTCATGCATGTCCTCATCTCCCACGTCTTGTTCTCTCTCTCTCTCTCGCAATTTTTTGGTTCTTTCTTTTTTCTTGAATTGTAAACTAGAAATTTGGTGCTATTTCAGGAGAAAGAAAAAACAGAGATAGCCACCCATTTGTATTTTAGATTAACTGGGAGGACAGTTGCAGAATTCCTGCTTCATGTACTACCTTCATCATCTCTCTTTCTCTAGCTGAACACTTCTTTTGTTCCTTTTTTTCCAAATTGAATTGTAAACTAGAAATGTGGAGCCATTTCAGAAAAAAAAAATAGAGATGCCCATTTGTTGTTTACAATAATATCTGAAGAGCATGGTTACTTGCAGTTGTAGAGCTCCTGGTTCATTCATCATCTCCCCCCCCACCTGGATTCCCTTGTTAATTAGTTTTCTTCCCTTCCGTTGAATTCTGTGATGGTTTGAATTGTAGCAGGGCCTGCAAGAATGGATGATTCCTCCCCCCCCACAGTCTTATCGTATGGGTTTGATCCTGGGAGTAGAACAGATCATTCCATCCTCCTCTTCTGCTTCCCCTGTTTCCAAATTAATATGATAGACTTTTGAAGAAGAAACAGTAAGAAAAAAAAAAAGGAATACGGAATGGGCGGTTTTTTTGTCGATATTGATCGATATATGATATGGGTTTTTGAATCTTTTCATTAAATTGGTTCGTCAGAGAACTTTGTTCTTATCGACGGGAGCCAGGTAGGACGAAAGCAACACATTTGTCAAGGTTAGGCCTCGCTAGGCATGGTGGAGGATGGCAGCCCACAGCCCCCCACAGGTGTCCTTGCTACCCTCTTTCCCCTCATTATCTTTGTTCTTCCCAAAAATAGGACTCTGGATTTGTGTGAATGCATGTGAGTTGTTGTTCGTTGGGGAGCTCAGCTCTAATGCTATCGTATTGTCCTACAAAGGAGGGCAGGGCAATAGGGGGGTGGGTGGTTTCACAGCCTGCAGTGCATGTGATGATGGTGCAGCTTTTTCCTTCCCCTCTCTGAATTCTTCTCCTGTTTTTTATTTTTTCAGTTTATTACTGGTTATGATTTTTTTGTTCCACAGTGGTTGAATATGTGCAGATATTCAGAAGCGACTAAGGATCAAATTCTAGATTTCCTTCAAAATTGAAGATAGTTTTACATTAATCGAGAAGTCTATCTAATTAGGCTAAAATTTCAGATCTGTCTGATTATTTAGAGAAATAATATCACGGATCAAAGGATAATGATGATCCGTACAACATTTATATGACTGGAAAATTTTAAGTTTCAATTAAGATCAAATATGAGACCTCCCGGTTGAGAGACAAATAGTGAGATTATATTTTTTCTTGCTCAAGGGTCTCCCAGACCAAACCATTGAAGTGTTTTTTTTCTCCTTTCCTCTGGTGTGTCTGGCTGCCTATTCATGGCTCAATCTTTGGAGTGGATTTGCAGAGGACCACCAATGTTGGTGTTCCCATGCAATTCTTTTTGTTCTTTTCTCTTCTTCTTCGTCACCACCACCGCCGCCACCATTAGGTGTTTCTTCTTTTTCCCCCAATTTCCTCTTCCACCCATCCCCCACGGCCCCACCTTATTATTAAGAGTGCGGTTCCTCTCAGTATGAGTTGAATTGAGTTGAGTCAGTACAGAGAGGCTAGGAAAAAGTCTTTTCTTGAGAATAAAAAAAGTATCACATGAAAGGATATTTTTCATTCTAAACCTTCATGCAGAAGATCTCTATTCTATTTTTAGAAAGTTTAAAATTAGGCGTACAACTCATTCAGAAAGATGCCTTGAGCGGTGGGACTTTTTGTATTTTATGTTTTAAATAGGACTTTTTATTAAGATATACTTATTTTCTTGGAGTTGCTTACAAAAGAGATGCCTTGGAAGGTGGAGTTTCTTGAAATTGTGTACGCTTTTGCAACTGTCCCCACACGCTTGCTTGTAGACAAATTGAAGAACACGGATAGAACGTTGATGTTGTTGATGCCAGCCAGGTGTGGAATATTGGCAGTTTTTAACTCAGGCGCTTGCAAAAATTCTCTTTTAATAAGGGGTTGTTTGTTGTTTGATTGTTTGCAAAATAAAATAAGAGAATATTTCAATCTTCTTATTTTAATTTACAGTGAGTCTGTCTTATAAATCAAAACAAAAAAATTAAATTGTCAAGTAGACAGACAAGTCGCAGACAATATTTTATTTTACAGTGTTTTACTTCGAAACAAACTCCTAAATATAATCGCATACAAATCTTCTCCGGAATTTGCAGTTTACCCTTCTTCGGCTTATGTAGTAGAATATAATATTACGAGGACATGCTCAAGTCCGACGTCATGGACTCGCCGACTTCTTAATCACATTTGCTTCTTAGCCTTTTATAAGATTTTGGTCCACACAAATGGTTTTGTTTCAGAATAAGCCTACCTAGTCTTAGTATTAATTTATAACTCCCTCAAATTAAAGTGCCTATTATTTGATAAAACACTTGACAAAATGCAAAAAGGATCTTGTGTATTCTGAAAATATCGTCGAATCCTTTCAAGCAAAACAAAGAAAAGTGAGATTATCAGAAGTTTCTATTGAGGGGTCATTTGATTAGGCATACATAAAACATCATAAAATATTATATTTTAATATCTATAAAAGAATGTTCTTCCAAAAGCCAACACCACCTAATTAGGAAGCACATAATTTTTCTTCCTAAAATTGACTAGCATTTGTACACGAATACGATAAGGTTTGTTGGTGCATTCACGGGAGCTGGCATGGGTTGTTGCGCTGTCGAGAAGATTTGGTAGGCCCATGCAAAAATAAGAGGAGGCCGTCCAGCTGAAACCCATCTGTCAAGGTGTGGTGACCACAGCAAGAAGTGGTGTATGGACGGATGCGAGAAGGTGGGAATGGTCCGAATGGAGCCTAAAAGCATGCATAGAGACGGACAGGTGGGCAAGGGGGTTGGGTGAGAGGCGGCACTCTGTTTTTTTTTTTTGAAAGGTAGTCCAGTGGTCTGGACAACATGTACTTATTCAGATGACCAAGATTTGAGGTTGCTAAGTGCGAAAGTTCCTCTGATGAAGAGAATAAAACTCGAACATTTTTTTCCGTCCGAGTGGTTGAGGTATCCGTGCATCGCACGAGAATTCCGCACTAAACTCACGTGAAAGTAGGATTTGAATGCACACGCTCCCCCCAGTGGGGAGGGCAAGATGTCCGTCACACTCACCACTGAACCACGGAGACGGGTCTTTGTTTGTGCACTGTAGAGTGGAACATCCAAATTCCAACATTCTCAAACACTTCAGCCTACTTTTTAGCCCTAACATGGCCATCACTGTCAAATGTTAAACTTGTACATATAATATCATGGACTGCAATCATAGGCATATAGAGATGTATCTAATTTAATTTACATTCTCTTTTTTTTTCTATTTTATTCTATCAAGAAAAAGATGTCTGTATGAATGCTTTGGTAAAGTTTTAATTCTCAGTAAATGACTCCCTAGTGGATCTTGTATGTAAACAGAAAACTCCTGTACGTAAAGCACATATATGCAAAGATGACTCCAACATGAAATATTTCTTGCTGTGAAATCTACCGTCACTCACATGTTGACAAATTAGAATATATATACATATATACACATGCAAGATTCTTTAGAGAGTTTTTTGCTAAAAAAAATAAATTTTTATTCATGTAAAATTATCTATGAGAATTACAATATTTCATGATCCTTTATAGAGGGGAATATATTACGGATGTCCTTTTTAATATCATGAATAATCTTCTTGTGTGCAAAATTTAAGTTCCAACCAGATCAGAGAAGAGAGAGGCTTTTACTTTTCCCACTCATAGATCTCATCTCTAGCGCCACCTTTAGGGTGGGTTTCTCTTAATAGAAATCTCCTCCCCTTTTCTTCCTTTTTGTGTTGAGAGCTCTCCTATGAAAAAGCTCTTTCTAGAGTTCGTATCATGTAAGTCTTCACACTCATCTTGATTTTGTCCTCATTCTTTATTCTCCTATCTGAAAACAGCTAAGTGGACAGAGGTATTCTTCAGTCTCCTTTGGCTGATTTTATTTTGTTGGTTGACCTTCAACTAGGACTTATCATTGTCATCTCTCAATTAGGACCGGCAACGAGCCGAGCCGCTCGAGCTCGGGTCGAAAAAAGTTCAACTCAGCACAGTTCATCTAGTGAAATAAGTCAAGTCTGAGCTTGACTTCAAGTGCGTTTCTTCAAACGAGTTAAGCTCAAGCTTCACCTAACTCGACTTAATTGACTTGGAAGCTAACTCAGTACAAAACATATTAATAAATTATAACCTTCCTTCTTCACCAATCTTGGCCAAATAAAGCAAATAGGCCCTACCTTAGAACTTAAATTCTGTTTGGACAAATGGGCCAAGGTACAGAGGCGGGCTTTGTCTAGGCAATCGGGACTTGGTCAAGGGACTGGGCTCTATCTAGAGAAAGCAAATAGGTCCCAAGGTGCTGATTTCATCCAGCGAGTTAGGCTCGGATTCAGCTCGAGCTTGGTCCTCCACTTTCAAGCCCGAGCTCAACTTTGGATTTAAGCTTGAATTGAATCTTAGGCTTAACTCAAGTTTAAATTTTTCTTGTAGAGTCAGAGCTCAAACTTGTCAAAACTCGGCTTAGCTCGACTCAACTCATTACCACCCCTGCTCTCAACCTTGTTTTAGAAGAAGTTTCTTTTAAAATTCACACCCTTATCTCCTACACCTAACCTTGTGCCACATCTCTCTTGGCACCATGTCTCCTCGACCCAACTCCGGCCAGCTCCTTTGTTTGGCCCATTAAGTATTCTAAAGGTTCACTAGACATGTTCCAAGCGGAGGCTTATCACGTTGCTTTGCTATAACCCTGACGAGTACATCTGAAGATTACTGTGTTCTCACCTTGGCTCCGCTGCAAATGGATTCATGATTGGCTTCTAGAGATCTCGAATGCTTAGAGTGCATTTGGTTCTACATATAAACATATTCCGAGGGGAAAATAATTTTCAATAAAATCAATTTCAAGGAGAACAAAAGCATAATTAACTGTTTGGTACTCCCAAAAACATTCTATTGAAAATATTTTCATCATTTGTTTTTTCATAAATATTTGCTTATAAATAATCATAGTATAAGCGACGGCTTATTCACGATGGCTTTAAAAAGTCGTCGCGAATAATATTATTAATGATGCTAAAAATGTCATCCATCATTATTATAATGTTATTCGCGACGGCTAATAAGAAAATCATCACGACTATTATTATTAACAACAGTTGAAATGCCATCCGTTACTATTATAATATTATTAGCGACGGCTATAGAAAAGTTGTCGCTATTATAAATTATTCGCGACAACTAAAAAATAGTCGTTGCGAATAATATTATTAGCAATAGTTGAAATACCATTTGTTGCTATTATAATATTATTAGCGACGGCTATAAGAAAAATCGTCGCTATTATAATATTATTAGCGATAGTTGCACAAAAATTGTGACCAATAATAGTACTAATTGTGACGGCTATTTTGGCCATCGCTAATAATTTTTATATATTAAATTTATATTTAATACACTTATAGTTAATATTGTACTAATGTTAGTTATAAAGTATAAATAGAATATTTAACTTAATATTTCTCATATAATTCTAATAGTATAACTAATATAACATATAAGTAATATTTATTATATTAGTTATAGTCAAATATGACGTCTACCTAATAAGTCATATAATTAACTTAGTATAATATAGTTAAATATATAATTAAGCTATATAATTAAGTACATAAAATATTATCTAAGCATATTATAAATATAGGCATACTAAGTAAATATTAGCCGTGTAAAGGTATCGACATCTCTCTTTTGTCCCTTAGGTCTCTCATCTCTCTTTTCAAGTAATTACATAGCAATATATACCTGTGTAAGTAACATTAATTAACATATATACGTATATATATATATATATATATATGTATATATATATACAACCAACAAAAAGGATAATGAAGGAGTATGAAGAAAATTTGGATGTTTTTAGATGTAAGTGGCATTTTGGGTAAGACAACCAGAAAGATGCTCGTAAGGGAGCCTTGGGGCATGAACTCATAAACTTGCCAGGTTGTTCTTATCATTGCAGTACCCTAATAGGGACACCAGATTTTTATGATGGACTGTTGTCAAGATTTGTGCCTGAAATTCCAAGACAAGCAGTTTTATAGCATAAAGAAATTATTTGATGGAACAAAACCATAGTACATAAAACAAAATTTAAGTTAGGACAAGTAAATCTCTAACTTCAATTATTATGACTTGCCTCAGTTCGAAACTCTTTTGCTCCTTGAGACGATGATTGAGAAAGTATCTTTGTTGCAACTTGAGTTCCGTCTGGTAAGCAGCCATGGAGACAATTCCAAAACCTCCTTTGCCAATTGCTCTTTGAGAGTTGTTGGTCATGTTGACAACCTCTGAGAATTCGAATTGATGATTCTGCATGCAGACTAGCCTTTTGTTTTCGAATTTGAGGGTTGTCATCTAACCTCGGTTGCTTCTTACTTGATTCTGGTGAAAAAAAAAGTGTATGAAAGTGCACCAAGCTTGTCAGATAGGTTGAACAATCAGGTAAAATGGGGAAAAAAAAAAAAAAGACAAAAATCATTATTGTATACCCTGAGGTTTGCTTGGGATGTCATCTTGCTTCCTTGGTCATTTAACTAACCACATAATGATCAAGATTACGAGCAACAGCCCAAGGGATACTGATGCAGCTATGATAATTGGAACAAGAATCTTTTTTTTCTTCACTGCTTCGCATGAACCCACTTTGTACCATAGATCTGGGTTGTCATCAATGCTAACATTTTTGAAGAATGAAGGTGAGACATTAGCTTCTAAAACATAGTGAGTACTTAAATAGTCTCATTCCAAAAGAAAATACAAGCTTTCTATATTCAATTGATATAAATATGATTAATCAATTATCTTAGACAGAGTTGGAGAGAGATTCCATTTTTCCTGTCAATACTTTGAGTCTCTTCTGCGTATGTCTCTGATGGAGGTAGTCTTCTTACTATGAGGCAGATGCTTATTTTGTTTACCTACTTGCATTGCAACTTGGAAGGAAAAATAGTAGGAGTAGGTGTAAGGAATCGCCATGAACGCAGCGGAAATAAAAATTGATTCCATTGTATCGGTTGCTGGGGTTGTAAAACGGACATTAAAATCTAAGTGGGAAGAACAGTTCTTCACCTTTGCGGGGTTTCGAATCTCCCGTGGATGATGCCGACTCGTTAATCGCGCACGCGCACGATCTCTGGAGGTATCCACACGAGTTCCCGCAGCAGACGCGATTTCCTCCTCGACTTGAGTGCTGCGACCAGATCTCAGATCCACCATGCGCGGAGAGAGACAGATCTACTCCGAGAAGGAGAGAGAGAGAGGAGAGAGAGAATCTGGGGAGTAAAAATTCGTCCAACTAACTTTTTACCACTCCCCCTTGGCCCTCCTTATATAGAAATAAGGATAAGCACAAGAGTTAATCCTCGTGATTATCCAAGAGTTTGGCCTTGGATAATTCTCCATTAAATCTTCATGTTTATCCTGCAGCTTTTCACAAAAAACCCAGATAAGCATGAAATTTAACATCTCTCACCGTCTGACGAGAACTCTTATGTGTGTGACCCTCCAGGCCCATATATCAGTCCGGTTGCAGGCCCATTAAACTTAGAACTGTTTCTTGAGTTTAATATTTATTAATTAACATTTAAACATCGCATGTTAAATGATTAATTTAATAAACAAGTAAATTATCATCCGATGATTAATTCACTTGGCCTTCTGATCATGAACAACACCAAACACTACCTCATGATCCCAGAAGATATAAGGGATACTGTTCCCTTCAATTGAACCTTTCCGTCTGCAGATGCCGCACAGATATAATCCTTCACTCATGCAATGTCCCGATAACGCAAGGGTATGGTTTTATAGTCAAACCCTCTATCGCATTATCCAGATGGATTCCAATACACAGTTAATATCTAGAAAGACATCTCTTTCATTTGACCCTGGCCAGGGATTTCTGTGTACACATCCATGGGACATTCTCTCTCCAGTCTTATACCAAGAGTGAGTGATCCCTTGTTGTCCACTCAATTACCTTCGCAAGCTTTCCACTGTATCTGAAAGACCGATTATGGTGGACTTAATGGTTAAAGTCCACGAGTCAGAGAATCAAGATACAATGGTCCACCAACAAAGTATCATTGGTGACTCAGGTCTAAGGACCAACTGTGCTACTGCAACGATTGAATTCCCTGGTTGACTAATAGGTATAATTACCATCCAGGAATTCTTATTTGGGTCTGTTCAGTGAACTCATTCTCTAATGAGCACCCACTTGTTTGTCTTAGTGTCACCACACGAGTGAATGTGAGATCATTCACCCTCATCATATGAGCAGACATAACTTGTGTCGATCTTATTGGATATTTAATGTCCATCTCAAATATCCTATGATCGAGAACTATTTAAGACAATTGCCTTAGGATATTGATCTCACTATCATGATCTCATCATGATTCAATATCCCATACATTTGTCTATGGACCTTCATTACGATAGTCGTTTGCGAGAACTATTAAATGAAGAAATAATTACCTTTATTAATAATCTGAACTAGAATGTACAATGATTGGCTATGAGGCCACCCAATTCTAACATTCTCCCACTTGGACTATAGCCAATCACCCATGTGTCTAAGTCCCATAGACTTAAGGTGACGTTCTAAATTGTTTTGAGACAATGGCTTAGTCAAGGGATCTGCTACATTGTCTTCAGATGAGACTTTCTCAACTACTATATCTCCTCGGGCGATGATCTCACGAATCAGATGAAATCGTCTCAGAATGTGCTTTGACTTCTGATGTGATCTTGGCTCCTTCGCTTGAGCTATTGCCCCATTGTTGTCACACAATAATGGAACAGGATCTGAAATGCTTGGAACGACTCCAAGCGCCGAGATGAACTTCTTCATCCAAACCGCCTCCTTGGCCGCTTCAGCTGCAGCAATGTATTCTGCTTCGGTCGTCGAATCCGCAGTAGTTTCCTGTTTGGAACTCTTCCAACTTACTGCACTTCCATTTAACATGAACACAAATCCAGACATGGATTTGCTGTCATCCATATCCGACTGGAAACTCGAGTCAGTAAATCCTCGAAGTTCCAAGTCGTTTCCTCCATAAACGAGAAATAGATCCTTAGTCCTTCTCAAGTATCTAAGGATACATTTCACCGCTTTCCAGTGTTCCTCACCTGGATCAACCTGATATCTACTAGTGACACTTAATGGGTGTGCCACATCAAGCCTAGTACATAGCATTGCATACATGATAGATCCTATTGCCGAGGCATAAGGAACTCTATCCATGTATGCTCTCTCTTCAGGTGTCTTGGGAGACATTTCTTTAAAGAGATAAATTCCATGCCTCATAGGAACGAGGCCTCTTTTGGAATTTTCCATGCCAAACCTTTTGACTATGGTATCTATGTACATAGATTGGGATAATCCAAGCATCCTTTTGGACCTATCTCTATAGATCCTTATTCCCAGAATATAAGATGCTTCTCCCAAATCTTTCATAGAGAAGTTTTTGGATAACCAAGCCTTTACCGATGACAACATTCCTACATCATTCCCAATGAGTAGAATGTCATCAACATAAAGCACCAGAAAGGTAACTGCGCTCCCACTAACCTTTTTGTATACACAAGGTTCATCTTCATTCTTAATGAAGTCATAAGATTTGATTGCTTCATCAAATCTTAAGTTCCAAGTTCGGGATGCCTGCTTTAATCCATAGATGGATCTTTACAGCTTACATACCTTGCTTGAATGCTCTTTGGAAGTGAATCCTTCAGGTTGTATCATATACACCTCTTCTTGAAGGTTCCCGTTAAGGAATGATGTTTTCACATCCATTTGCCATACTTCATAATCGTAGAATGCAGCGATAGCAAGAAGTATTCTGATTGACTTAATCATGGCAACTGGAGAAAAGGTTTCGTCATAGTCAACACCTTGCCTTTGACGATATCCTTTTGCTACAAGCCTTGCCTTGTATGTGTCAATTTGTCCATCTGCCCCGATCTTTCTTTTAAAGATCCATTTACTGCCAATAGGTACTATACCTTTTGGCAGATCAACCAAGTTCCAAACTTGGTTGGCATACATGGACTGAATTTCAGAATCCATTGCCTCTTGCCATTTTTCTGATTCATGACTATTTATGGCTTCTTGGTAGGTTTGAGGATCATCATCCTCATTTAAGTGCACTTTTGGTTTGCCTTCATCGATATGTCCAACATATCTTTCAGGCTGCTTAGGCACTCTACCTGATCTGCGAACCTTTTGTGTATCATCTTGAACAAGTTCTTGAGTCAATGGTTCAGTAGATGAACCAGTGTTGACTTGTGAGTCTAGAATTTCTTCCAGTTCTATCTTGCTCCCACTGTCTTCTTTTGAAAGATATTCTTTCTCTAGGAAGACAGCTCTTTTTGCGACAAACACCCTTTGATCGCTGGGCTGATAGAAGTAATATCCAAAAGTCTCTTTTGGATATCCCACAAATCTACATTTCTCTGTCCTGAAATCCAGTTTGTCAAGATCATGTCTTTTGACATGCGCAGGACAACCCCAGACTCTAACATGCTTAAAGTCTAGTTTCTTTCCTTTCCATATCTCATATGGAGTGGAAGGTACTGATTTACTCGGAACTTTGTTCAACAGATATGCAGCAGTCAATAGTGCATATCCCCATAAAGAGATTGGAAGTTTGGCATAACTCATCATGGATCGCACCATATCTAATAGAGTACGATTTCTCCTTTCCGATACACCATTTAACTGAGGTGTATAGGGAGGAGTCCACTGAGACAAAATACCATTATCCTTAAGATATTCTGTGAATTCTGTACTTAAGTATTCACCCCCTCGATCTGATCGAAGAGTTTTAATACTCTTTCCAGTCTGGTTCTCAACTTCGTTTTTAAACTCTTTAAATTTCTCAAAAACTTCTGACTTATATGTCATTAAATATATGTAGCCATATCTTGAGAAATCATCTATAAATGAAACAAAGTGTGAGTAACCGCCCATAGCATGAGTGGACATTGGACCACATACATCACTATGTAATAGTTCCAATAAGTCTTTAGCTCTTTCTCCATGTCCTGAGAATGGAGCTTTGATCATCTTTCCCATGAGACAAGCTTCACAGGTTGTAAATGATTCATAATCAAATGGATCAAGATATCCATTCTTTTGCAACCTTATGATCCTGTTCTCATTTATATGACCTAGCCTACAATGCCATAGGTACGATTTATTCACATCCTTATCTAAGCGTTCAAGAGAATTATTTACCAGACAAACATCCTATGAAATATCAAGTAAATATAATCCATTCAATAAATACCCGGAAGCAAACAATTTGTCTCCTTGATAAATTGAACAACCTTTATTCTCTAGCTTCATAGAATATCCTTGTCTATCTAAACATGAAATAGATATGATATTACTAATAATGGTTGGAACATAATAACAATTTATCAGTTCCAAGGAGTCTCCTGACGGCATCTGAAGTCTTGCTGTCCCCACAGCTAACGCAGCAACTTTTGCTCCGTTCCCGAGCCTCAGATCCACGTCTCCGCGGTTCAATCTTCTCTTACTTGTTAACACCTGCAAGTTATTGCAGATATGAGAAACACATCCAGTATCTAATACCCAGGATGTTGATTCTCTATAAGACAAGTTAAGATCGATCATGAGAATACCTGAAGCTTCACCAAGCTTCTCCTTTGCTTTTTCTGCAAGATAAATCTTGCAGTTTCTCTTCCAATGACCTTCTTTATGGCAGTGGAAACACTGACCTTTATCATTGACTTTAGCTTTGTCCTTTTGTGCCGCCGGTTTGCTTTTCACTTGCTTCTTAGGCTTACCTTTCTTAAAGGTCTGTCCAGCTTTTCTTTTCTTTTTGGTCTTACCAACAAGCATTACACTTGGCTTATCTTTCTGGATAGTGCCTTCAGTTGTCTTCAACATGTTGAGCAGCTCAGCTAGTGAAACTTCAATTTTGTTTATATTGAAGTTGATAATGAATTGTGAAAATGAATCTGGAAGGGACTGTAGGATTAAGTCAATGCTCAGGTCATTGTTCATAACAAAGCCCAGCACAGCAAGCCTCTCAATCCACTCTATCATCTTGAGCACATGAGTTTGCACAGATGTGCCATCGCTCATTCTGGTCCTGAACAATTTCTTAGATATCTCATATCTTTCTGTTCTAGATTGTTCACCAAACAACTCTTGTAGGTGATTCAGAATGGTCTTAGGTTCCATGTTATCATGCTGTCGCTGCAGTTCATTATTCATTGAACCGAGCATATAACACTGGACCTTGACAGAGTCCTCCTTCCAATTTTCATACATCATTAATTCATCTTCGTTAGCATTATCACCGGGTTGCACTGGATCTGGTTGATCCAGGACATAGGCTAGCTTTTCGCACCTGAGGACAATCTTCAGGTTGCGTAACCAGTCAATGTAATTTGGTCCCGTGAGTTTATTTGCATCAAGTATGCAACGGAGGGGGTTAGGTGACGACATAGCGACCTACATGGAAATATATAAAATGAGCAGATAGTTCTTAAAATCAGATTTAGGACTTTTAATCTAGATTTATGCTCCCACTATTTTTCGGCGATCTGTATTACCCTCTAAGATACAGAACGGGAGATTCCGGTGATCTCCTAGTGGGGATCAGAATCCTTCGGGCAACATGCATGTGACCTTGTGGTAGCACAACAAATCACATCAAGTCCCTTAGGCAGTCAACTCTTGACAGTTGCAACAATTGCAATATCCGATCGATTTAACCCCTGAATCAGAATGACCTTGTGGTAGCACAACAAATCAATTCGATTCAGTTAAGTTTATCCATCATTACTTAGATGACATGAATTCATAGTGCAATCCTTGTGGTAGCACAACAAAACTACACTATTTGTCCATTCATCTTAATGACATCACATGTCGTAGACCTAGTTTAATTTCTAAATCAAACAGACCTTGTGGTAGCACAACAAATCCGTTTGAGATAAGAATTATCCTAAGATCTATAATGATGGTGGGTTACGTGGATTATTCTTAATATCTCACGTTTACAACTTAAGTTTTAAGAGAGGGTTTTGATTTTGATTTGTAAAAAATCGTGCTATCAATAGTATTTCAATTTGAAGTATCAATATACTAAATAGAAATATATATATGATAGCATAGTCCACAAATATCACATATGTGCAGAAAAATTAAATGGGGATGATCATGGACTGCTAAAGCTACTATGGATTCATCGGAGCCAAACGATGATCCATAATAGGATCCTAATGTGAAAACAGCAACACTGGTTCCATTTGATGCGAGTCCTCCCTCCAGAGGTGTCTTCAGAAGATCCCGTCCTCTTAGCTTAATCCGATACATTTAAATACAAAATTCAGGACTCGCAGGTCCACAAATGTACATTTAAACACTTAGAAACCTTGATCTTATCAAGGGGAGTACAATCTTATAGGAAGGTAGAAAGTACACTTGGATTAAGAGAGAGGAGGACACGCAGGTCCTATTTAAAATACCAAATGAATTATGCATCGCATCCATTCACATCATTCATCACATGAAAATTCTAAGTCCATGATCATCCCACCATAAAACACATCACATGCATCACAATCATCACATAATTGCTGTTTGGTATTAAATTTTATAAATATAAAATTATAATACGAATTTGTTTTCGAAATAACATTTATTTCAGCATAATCAATAATATTCAAAACATTATTGACAAATTAATTAACTAAACCATTCAGTTAATCTAAATACAAATTCAAACAATTTGAACATTAAGAGTAATCAAGTTATGCATGAAATCAGTTTTAAACAGTTTTAAACTAATCAAATTAACAGGAAAATTAATTATCTAAAACCATTTTAAATAATTAACTAACACCCATTAATTATAAAGCCCTTTAATAGACTAACAGTTTTTAAACACTTTAATTAACTGTTAATAATCATAAAAATTAATTAATAACACTTATTAATTATTCTTATAATTATTCTGTTTTAAAACAGGCTAAAATTTGGGTTTAAAGGGGGTAAACAGATATTAAAAACAATTTTTAAAAACAGAAAATGGGCCCAGCCCATTAGGGCCAATTGGCCCGGACCCTGGCTCGGCCAGGGGCGAGCCCTGGCTCGGCCAGGGTCGCACCTTGGCTCGGCCAGGGCCCCTGGCTCGGCCAGGGCCGCACCCTGGCTCGGCCAGGGTGCTGCCCGGCCCCGCCCGATCCGACCGGGTCGGGACCGGGCGGTCCGGCCCCTTAACCTGCACGTTCGACCGGCCCTCCTTCTTTCAAACGAACAGAAGCCAGGAACCCTAGGGTTCCCTCCCGGCGGCGCCGCCGCCGAGCACCGGCCACCCCCCGGCGGGTGCCGGCCCGGCCGGCGATGCCCCCCGGCGCCGGCGACGTGCCCGGCGCCGGCGGGGTCGTCGGTGACCGGCGATGGAGAGCATAACAAGCCCCGGAAAACCCAAAATCTGATTTTTACAGGTTTAAAAACCCGAGTTTGGGCTCGATTTTCATGACCTCCAAGGGCACTCCGTCCCCAATCTTCATGCCTAATGTGAAGTGGTGACTATCACCAAGAGATCTAGGGATTCTTCCGGCCATCCCAACGCTTGGGATGCACATACGAAGCCGCCGAAGTACCCAGTTTTATCATCACATGACGAACTCCGAAAAAACCCAAATAAAAATCCGAAAAATACAGAAAAATAACCAAATCGATCGTGATCATCATATGAACACTAATCTGTCATTTTTAATCGGATTAAACTCAAGAACACGTACAATACGGGTTCTGCACGCATAACGAGAAAACACGCATAACGGTGCCGTTTTACAACCGAACCAGCAAACCTGGCTCTGATACCACTGTAAGGAATCGCCATGAACGCAGCGGAAATAAAAATTGATTCAATTGTATCGGTTGCTGGGGTTGTAAAACGGACATTAAAATCTAAGTGGGAAGAACAGTTCTTCACCTTTGCGGGGTTTCGAATCTCCCGTGGATGATGCCGACTCGTTAATCGCGCACGCGCACGATCTCTGGAGGTATCCACACGAGTTCCCGCAGCAGACGCGATTTCCTCCTCGACTTGAGTGCTGCGACCAGATCTCAGATCCACCATGCGCGGAGAGAGACAGATCTACTCCGAGAAGGAGAGAGAGAGAGGAGAGAGAGAATCTGGGGAGTAAAAATTCGTCCAACTAACTTTTTACCACTCCCCCTTGGCCCTCCTTATATAGAAATAAGGATAAGCACAAGAGTTAATCCTCGTGATTATCCAAGAGTTTGGCCTTGGATAATTCTCCATTAAATCTTCATGTTTATCCTGCAGCTTTTCACAAAAACCCAGATAAGCATGAAATTTAACATCTCTCACCGTCTGACGAGAACTCTTATGTGTGTGACCCTCCACGCCCATATATCAGTCCGGTTGCAAGCCCATTAAACTTAGAACTGTTTCTTGAGTTTAATATTTATTAATTAACATTTAAACATCGCATGTTAAATGATTAATTTAATAAACAAGTAAATTATCATCCGATGATTAATTCACTTAGCCTTCTGATCACGAACAGCACCAAACACTACCTCATGATCCCAGAAGATATAAGGGATACTGTTCCCTTCAATTGAACCTTTCCGTCTGCAGATGCCGCACAGATATAATCCTTCACTCATGCAATGTCCCGATAATGCAAGGGTATGGTTTTATAGTCAAACCCTCTATCGCATTATCCAGATGGATTCCAATACACAGTTAATATCTAGAAAGACATCTCTTTCATTTGACCCTGGCCAAGGATTTCTGTGTACACATCCATGGGACATTCTCTCTCCAGTCTTATACCAAGAGTGAGTGATCCCTTGTTGTCCACTCAATTACCTTCGCAAGCTTTCCACTGTATCTGAAAGACCGATTATGGTGGACTTAATGGTTAAAGTCCACGAGTCAGAGAATCAAGATATAATGGTCCACCAACAAGGTATCATTGGTGACTCAGGTCTAAGGACCAACTGTGCTACTGCAATGATTGAATTCCCTGGTTGACTAATAGGTATAATTACCATCCAGGAATTCTTATTTGGGTCTGTTCAGTGAACTCATTCTCTAATGAGCACCCACTTGTTTGTCTTAGTGTCACCACACGAGTGAATGTGAGATCATTCACCCTCATCATATGAGCAGACATAACTTGTGTCGATCTTATTGGATATTTAATGTCCATCTCAAATATCCTATGATCGAGAACTATTTAAGACAATTGCCTTAGGATATTGATCTCACTATCACGATCTCATCATGATTCAATATCCCATACATTTGTCTATGGACCTTCATTACGATAGTCGTTTGCGAGAACTATTAAATGAAGAAATAATTGTCTTTATTAATAATCTGAACTAGAATGTACAATGATTGGCTATGAGGCCACCCAATTCTAACAGTAGGGGGACATAAGAATTATGCTACTGACCTACGAATGCATGTCTCTTTGTCATCTCTTTATTAAACTCTCTCCTTGTTGTCTCTTTAAGCTCTCTTTTTCACCCCTTCATATTGTTTTTGCTAATAGGATATCTGGGAGTGGCTTAGCTCGTTGTTAAACATGCACGTAGAGAAGATGGTACTTAAAGCTATATCAACAGTTTCACTTTAGCTTTGTAAAAGTTCAATCTCATAAATCCATTTAATAGGACTATTTTTATCTAGAGCTTAATTAATCATGAACTTGAATAACAAGTATATTGATAAAGAAATTCATGGATATGGTATTTGTCTAGATAGAACACGACTATAAGTTCATGTAACAACTAGTTCTACAGTTGCTAATTATTGACAATGGAGGCATTTATCTTGATTATTTCCTTCTCATGCTGAATTTTGCAAAGTGCATCTTTCAGCAAGCTATAGAAGTATATGACATCGTAGTGCTTGATGAAAGACTAACCTTAATAAAAGTGAACCATCTTGTGACTTATTGACGAGAGTTTGTATGTTAGAATAGTCCTACATCAGAAAAAAGATAAAATCAAAAAGTGTTTAGAAGATAGTGCCTACTCCATTCATAGCCTTGAGGTTTTGAGTTGGATGGCCCAATAACTTCAACATGGTATCAGAGCCCATAGTTACGAATCGGACCGCGCACCCCATATTTGTGGTCCACGTGACAAAACCTAAAATCGGTCTGCATGTTGTAGACACGCTCATGCGCGACCCCATTTAGATTCTTAGCAGAAATCAATTTGAAATTAAAATTAATAAATTTATGAAGATTTAACTTAAAGGTGTCCCCTTTGGATGATGCCATTTAGGTCTTAATTCGCTTAGGTTTACAATTTCTAATTCTAGTTAATTTCCTAAATGGTCTAAAGAACGTCACGTTTGAACGACGCCTTTAAGATTTCTTAATTGTTTTCAGTTTCTCTTTTCAGATTTATTTCTATTCTGGCCGCATTAATTAACTGAAAGACGTCCCCTTAGAGCGACGCGTTTTAAGAGTTTCATGATAAACATGATTTAACCACGATAATCTGGTTCCAGAGGTTGGAAGGGTTTCCAATTTCCTTCATGGTGATCCAGGGCAAGTACGAGCCGCGGAAGTGTCCTTTTGAAGCTCAAAATACCCTAAAATTACTTCTTATAAATACATATGGGCATTGACCTTTGAAAAAGATTGGCTATTGAAGAATTTGAACAAGGTTTTTTAAAAACATGGACAATAAGGAAAGCTTGATCTTCTTCATCCTCTTCGCCCTTTGAAGCCTATTGAAGACCAAGGCTATGGAGGAGCCATCCTTTTCCTCTCTTCTTGATCTTTTCCATTAAATTTTGAGAAGATTCATATAGTTTAAATTTCTGTTTTTTTTTACATAATTCTTCATTATATCACATCATCACACACATTCACTTCATCTTTCCCATACCTATACATCCTTTAAGGGTTTAAAAGAACACAAAACAAATGAGTTTTTTTTTTTGTTTAGTTGCATGATAATTTTATTGGATAGAATAGATACTACCTCTCTTTAGTTCTAATTTATTTGTTTTTTTTTTTTTCTTCAATCTTTCGTGCAAGGTTTGAAGGAGATTTAGAAGGAAGTTTGGAGTTTAGACGGAAGAAGAAACACCTTAAAAAAAAATAAGGGTAAAAGAAAGAGAAAGCTCTTTTCTTTCGGTCGGCCGAAAGAGAGGAACAAGAGAACCCCACATTCTCCCGATTGGCAAGGTTAATAAGCGATCACTTTTCCTTTGAAACCCTCGATTTCTGGTGATCACAATTCCTTTTTAAATTGTTAATCATAGTAAACACACGATAATATGATGAACACATACCCTTTTTTAGCACTACAGCTTTTTGTCGATCACGGTGGGACTTGTCTTGTCGTTTCTTTTCATTTACTCTTGTTATTTCCATTAGCCACTCTCGGTGCACCGCTTGTATCCCTCGGGCACGTTTGATGGTTTGTTGGTTAGCTATTTGATCCTTATCCCTACGTGCACCTCGTGAACATCCCTTTGTGCCAAAATCTTGTCCTCCCTTGATTGCCTTGAGAAGTAGTATTGGAAAGTGTGTTTTGTTTGAATTAGTATCCATGATGTAGCATGATTAGCCTATATATTTAACTGTTATCGCATGAAAAGTTGATCTATTATTCATCCTATTATTTGGAGAGGGGATTGCCCCTGGTTTTGTTATATGTTTCTTATTTTCGGGACCTAAAGTACGTCTGCACAGAACGACGCATTTTATTAAGCACATCGCCCTTTGAAGACACTATTTAGTGCCCCTTTTATTTTTCTTGTTGTCCAAGTCACTGTGAATAGGAGGGATTACTGTCTTGAATAGCGTCTGCGAACAACGACGCGATTCAAGTTCTTGTCCCTATTGGTCACTAACATTCGGATCATTGATCTTCTTGCTACCTATATTTATTTATCCTACATTAGAGGCCATCCAAGCTACATGTCATTTGCATCGGGGCTTACCCCTCTCCTATAGGAATACCTCTCTTAGCATCCTTACCTCTTTCTGACTGGGTCGGTCCCTCGGTCAGACTAGAGTGGTTGGTGTTAAGATCTCTGTAAGTCCCCAAAAGCAAGGAATTCCTCTTTGTTCATCGGATTGGTTGTACCATTTGAAGTCCCGGGTAGTTGTTCATACCGTTGCGAGAAAAGCCGTAGAGCATAAACGACGAAAATTGAATTGGAATTAGGACCCTACCTATTAAGAGAACTTAAGTTTAAAAAAGTCAATTAACCCAACAAGTAACTCTTAAAACAGCGTATGCATCCACTTGATTGTTAATCTGTGCCAACTTGATTGAAATAATTGTCATCTCAACACAATGATGATACGTTCAGGTAGAACCGTCAGCATAGTTGCCTTTGAGCAAGAAGATCTGGTCGAGTACAAGGGAGATGCTTATACCCCTTAAGTTCATGGTGCATCTTATTCTAAAGATGAAAGAGACACCTATATCTCTAGTTATCCTGACTAATTCCAAACTGTTCACGAGGGAGATGCTCATGCCCCTCAGTTTCAGGATAATTCAATTTATGATCAATATCACCCGGATTTGGGCGATCAATGGCGTATCCACGTCATCTTCAATCCTACCTTTGATAGAGCCCAAGACCAAGCTGGGCCCTTTGCCGATCATCCTTCTGACCTCGCTACCCTCATGGAAGCTCTATCCAATCATGTGGATCCTCGTCAATTTGACGCCATCCAATCCATCCTAAAAGGGAAAACTCCGTTGCATCCTTCTGAGCCAAGCCCCTTGGTTCACCCTTTTGCTTATCAAGCTCTTACTTAGGCCATGGAACGTCTTCATATTTCCACTCCGCAGCACACATGCCCTCAGCAATCTGGTTCACGGCATCATGTCAGGCCACAAACCCCAATTTATCAGAATGCTTTCGGGCACGGTGGGAACGCCACCAGTTCACAACCTCACTGTCCTCGCATCCCTGCTTATTCGCGGAGGTAGTCTTTTCAACAACCACCACCTCCACTAGCAGATTCTACCACCGAACTCCTACTTAACAAATTTTCCCAGATGGATGAGCGGTTCAAGAATCTTGAAAATAATATAGACAACAAGGCTGCTCCCGAATTCTCTGTCCCTGATTTGCCAGTATTCCATCTTTTGCCTTATGAAATGCCAGTCTAGAGAAAGTACAACGGCACAGGCAATCCTTTCCTTCACATCAAATAATTCCTGTATGGATCATCATTTTGGCAACATAATAAAAAGGCGCTGGCTTTCCTCTTCAGAAGATCATTGGAGGGATCAACCTTGAAGTGGTTCTTCTCTTTAAACCAAAGTGAGGTAGAGAACTTCAACATGGTGTCAAAGAGGTTCATGCAAAGATACAAAGACAGGGTGGCACCTACCTTGTCCATTACTGACTTATTCAATGAAAAGATGAAGCAGGATGAAGACTGCATAGTGTTAGCCAATAGGTGGCGAGGGATGACTGAAAAGATAAGAGATCATTTGTCTGAACAAGAATTAGTAAAGATGATGGTTGCCAACTGTTAAGTCCACGATTTTATATAAATAACAGATCAAATTTACATAATTTGCTATCAATTTAACGGACAAAATCACATGGAATGATAAGATAAACCATTTGCGCATTCAGAATCTGAATTTTAAAATTTCATCACTCCATGGATGGAATAAGGGTAGCAATTCCATTTTCTCAGCAATTATTTAATGCGCAGTTGAATGATTTATGGCTAATGAGAACTTAACTGTCATTTTATGTGAAACAGGACATGAACAAGCAGATGGCATAGTGGTTGGACCACCCGAACGTCAAGGAAGCAACCAGGGTTCGAATCCTGGCAAAAACATCATTTTATTTTCGAATTTTAGCTTCAACTGGGGCCCACATGCCAACTAAGAGAGAAAGAAGGAGGGAATTCTGAAATTCAAAGAAAGGAGAATCCATTTTAGAAATTTGAAATTCAAAAATACCAATTAATGTTTTTTATGAGGATCCCCTAATCATAGGGGACTTAATGAAAAGATTTCTTTTAAATCTCTTTTTGAAATTCAAACCCCCCATCTTTTCTATAAAACTAAGGGAGAAGGCCAAAAGGGAGAGGACTCCAATTTTCAGAATTTTTTAATCTCTCTCCCTCACTCCCACTGTTCTCTCTCTCTCCCTACGCATCTCTCTCTCTACTTTTCATATTTCTCTCTCTGTTATTTTCTCTCTCTCTCTCTCTCTGTTTTGCTTTTCTTCTCTCTCCCGCAGACTCTCCCTACGCATCTCTCTCTCTGCATTTTCCTCTCTGTGTTTTTCTCTCTCCCCTTTTACTTTTTTCTCTCTGTCTCTCTCTCTCTCCCTCGCCGTCTGCCGCACCGGGCCCCGCAAGGACACGCGGCGGGCAGAGCAAGTTCGCGCCGCCAGCCTCGTCGCCCGTGCCGAGCTCTGCTGCCCCCAGCGCCACGCGGCGAGCCCACGCGCTGCACCGCACGCCGCCCCAGGCCCGCCAACGCCTCGCCCCGCCACGCGGCAGCGCCAGCGAACTCGCGCCGCCGCGTCTCGTCGCCCGTTCGCACCAGAGCGGAGACTCCCGCTCAGCCGCCCCCTGCTGCCTCGCTTGCCGCGCCGCTGACTCGCGCTGCCTCGCCTGCTGCGCCAGCGCCTCGCCTGCAGCGCCCGGGCCGTCCTGCGTTGCCTCGCCTGCCGAGCCTCGTCTGCCGCGCCGCCTCGGTCCAAAGCGCCCCTGTGTTCAGCAGCGTCCACGCACCCCTTGTCCAATGTGCCAGAACGCTCACAGAAGGCTCACATAGCCCTTGTGTTCTTGTTGTTGCTTCTAGTAAATTTGTTTTGGTTATTAATAAATTAGTTAGCATTTTTTTATTATTTCCTTGGAACATTGTATGCTTTCTTATTGCAATAAAAGTGATTGTGTTAATTAGTTGTAGTCATTTTCACTATCTTCTTAGATTAACATTATCTTGTCAGATTTATTTGCTTTACTCAACCTAAAAAAATTAGTTAATTAAGTTTTGGTGATAGATTCTAGGTACTAATTAGAAGCATGTTAAATTCTGTAATTAGTTTTGTTTAAAATAGAAGTTTTTAACTAGAGCATCAGATCGAAAATCCAATTTCATTCAAAAATCCAAAGTTTTCAAAATTAGATTTCTATTTCTTCGTGGATCGACCCGGTCTCAACCATACACTACCTTGTTATTTTTAATTGAGATTCGGAAATTAGGATTGATGTTGTTTGTGTTTTAACGACGGCATTTAAACACGCATCAATTTTTGGCGCCGTTGCCGGGGAATTAGAATTTTTATTTTTGATTATTTTGGGTCCATTTGTATAAATCCATACTCACATTCATTTTCTCTTTTTGCAGAATTTAAAAAAAAAAAAAGAAGACAAAAGGAAAGCTCAACTTGGTGAGTTTGTTCCAATCTTTTTAATATTTTTATGTTTAGATTTGCTTAAAATAGACATAGCCCTCATTAAATAAAAAAAAAATCAGAAAAACAAAATTAAAAAAAAATTGCATTTCAAGATTAGAAACCTAACCACCATGATTTAGGACATGCATCATTTAGGAATGCATTAGTTTTAAATTTTTGCCATTTATTTCATGTTGAAGAATGCGGGAGGCAAGGTAAGTTTTTCAATATTATGCAAACAACATGTTCATGCATTGTCATTTCATTATTGCACAAAACAAACTTGATTGAATTGTGGTGTGCATCTCATTGATCAAATAATTTAAGGGCATCTTCATCACAAGATAAGGTGGGGAGTTCATCACCCTTCCTTGGCCCACAAACCACAAACACTCCATCTTGCATTGTCCCAAGCCCAATAAAAAATCAAGTAGCAATTGCACCTAGGGTTCACACTATGATTGGACCGAGCTTTGAATTCATTTCTACTTTGGACAACGGTGTCTAGGCTAGAGGTTACAAAGGCAAACGCCTAAGTGGACAAGTGGTTATTTAATTAGGTCCCTACGAAAGTAGGGGGAGCCTCCCACTATCCCACCTCTTACCTGGCCGTTTGATCTATTGTATGGGTGATTCATAGTGAATTCTAGCCATTTTGTGAGAAATCTCATCTTTAAGTCTAGGACACACTTAGGTCATTAGGAATTTGTTGTTAACTTGGTTGTCTTTGCATAAATACACATAAAAAAAATCTAAAAATAAAAATCACAAAAATAACCATTCTCATCTCATCTTGGTCTAGTGTATGCTAGGTAGAAGATCTCAAAAGTCATATATTATCAAACCCATTCAAGAAATTGAGAGATACCTACATCACCAAACCAACATTCAACATCAAATGGCTGGAAACAATCAACAAATGCCAAAACAAATGAAGGAATACTTCATTCCTCAAGACTATAACCCTTCATCTTGTATCCAATTGCCTAATGTCCATGCTAGCCATTATGAGATCAAGCCAAGCACCATCCAAATGCTCCCATCTTTTTATGGGAATACCAATGAAGATCCATATAAACATTTGGATGAATTCTTTGAAATTTGTTCAACCGTGAAAATTCAAGATTTCACGGAAGATGCCCTTCGACTTACCCTATTCCCTTTCTCACTTAAGGACAAAGCCAAATATTGGCTTGGAACGATAGGGAAGCCCATTAAGACTTGGCCCGAAATGCAACAAGAATTCTTAAAAAAATTCTATCCTATCGGGAGAACAAATACAATGAGAAGGGCTATAACTGGATTCTCACAATTACCAGGAGAACAAATTCATGAATCTTGGGAACGATTGAAAGAATTGTTGAGAAAATGTCCACATCATGGATTGTCTAGATGGCAAATTGTGCAAGCATTCTATGAAGGATTAGATGCACAATACAGGCAAATGGTAGATGCATCTTGTGGAGGAGCATTCATGAGCAAAAGTGAGGAAGAAGCTTATGATTTGTTTGAAATGCTAAGTGAAAATTCAATAAATCATGCTTCACTTTCATCATATGAAAGATCTGTGGGAACATCCAAACGGACTGGAGTCTATGAAATAAGAAATAGAGGAGAATTTGAACCTAAGATGGATATCAATGCCTTAGCTCAAAAATTGGATAAGGTGGACCTTCTGGCCTAACAAATGAGCAAAATGGATCTTATGGCCCAAAAGCTAGATCAAGTCCTAGCTTCGAATAACCAAGGATCTAATATCCATGCACAATCAAGACCTTACTCTGAATCCTCTTCATCTTACCAAGAAGCTTGTAGTCTTTGTGCCAGCCCAACTCACCATGTCAGTGAATGTCCCACGGCAGCCCAATTGCCACCGTTCATCCAAGAACAAGTCCAAGCAGCCCAGGGTTATTCAAAGCCCAATCATGATCCATATTCTAACACCTACAACCCTGGTTGGAAGAATCATCCTAATTTTTCATGGAAATCTCAACAAGCCCAAGCTCCAAATCCACAAGCACAAAATTTTCAGAACAGGGCCCATCAACAGAATTACTATCCAAATCAATCTTTCAACAAAAGCCAACAAGCTCAAGCCCCTTACTTTCAGCCCAATAACAACCAGAATATGTTCTCTCAACCTCCATATCAAATCCCATAACATCAGCCATCAAATCAAAATGATGACAAATTCAATATGCTGCAACAATTACTCATGAATCAACAACAACAACAGCAACAATTGCAACAATTGGTCATCTCTCAACAACAATCCATTTCAAAATTGGAAGCCCAATTGGGTCAAATGGCTGATACAACCATGAGGAGGGAAGTGGGCCCATTACCAAGTCAACCCATTGCAAACCCGCGAAACTATCCTCCGGGTTTCCAACATCAACCAATCCTACCCAATCCTCAAGCCCAACCTCAAATGGGCTCAAATCCACCAAGAGGCCCACAGTTAGAAAATGCGAAAGCAATTTTGGCCTTAAGAAGTGGTAAAGTCTTGCCGGATCCTTACCCAAATCAAGGATCTAATCAGCCCAATCTTGAACAAAATGAAGAAGAAAAAGGAGAAGAAGACGAAGATGAGAATGAAAAACCCAATATCATTCAAGGAAAAGGAAAAATGGAGGAATGTACTGAGAATTATAAACCGAAAATCCCTTTTCCACAAGCTTTAGAAAATGGCAAAGAGCAAAGAAAGCATCAAATCCAAGCCAAAAATGAACAGTTAATGGACTTATTTAAACAAGTCCACATTAACATTCCATTGGTTGATGCAATCCAACATGTGCCGGCCTATGCCAAGTTTTTGAAAGAACTTTGCACTCACAAGAGAGAGCCTAAAGCAAATCCCAAAAAATTCTTTTTGTCTGAAGAAGTGAGTGCCATTTTGCTCAACCAAATGCCTAAAAAGATGAAAGACCCTGGAGCACCACTTATCTCTTGTGTTGTTGAAGGAACCACCTTTGATAAAGCACTATTGGACCTTGAAGCAAGTGTGAACCTATTACCCACTTCAGTTTATGAAAAATTTGGGATAGGAGAATTGAAACCAACTCCGGTGGTCCTACAATTGGCCGATAGATCTCTTAGGACACCGAAAGGAATGGTGGAAGATGTCATTGTCAGGATTGATACTTGCTACTTCCCAGTTGATTTTGTCATCCTTGACATGGAGCCCGTTCAACATCTGAGAAATAGCCCAATCATATTGGGCCGACCTTTTCTAGCTACTGCAAATGCCATCATCAACTGCAAATCTGGGTTAATGGATATCTCATTTGGAGATCACAAATTATCCCTCAACATTTTCAAAGCTTCTGGCCATATGTAGGATGGGGAAGATTGTTTTGCAATTGATGTGATTGATAATATTATAGAAACATCCCCTTCGGCCCAATTTGAAGAGGAAGAGGAGTTAATGGCCATATCAGATTTGAATAAAAGGACTTGGCAGCCCAATAAGGTTGAGCCTTTACCTGAACTCAATCTAGAACCTACTCCTCCATCTCTCCAAGTTCCTCCTCAATTAGAGCTCAAACCTTTGCCGGAATCTCTCAAATATGTCTTTTTGGGCCCATCTGAAACTCTACCTGTGATCATAGCTACGGATCTTAACCCTACTCAAGAAGAACAACTCATTGAAGTTCTTCGAACTCATAAAGAAGCCATAGGATGGTCAGTAGCTGATTTGAAAGGAATAAGCCCAACCACATGCATGCATCATATTTATCTTGAAGATAATGCAAAACCAAGCAGAGAAATGCAAAGGAAATTGAATCCTATTATGATGGAAGTGGTTAAGAAAGAAGTGGTGAAATGGCTAGATGCGGGTATCATATACCCAATATCTGATAGCAAGTGGGTAAGCCCAACCCAAGTAGTGCCAAAGAAGTCTGGCTTAACTGTGGTAACAAATGAAAAAGGTGAAGAAATGCCCACTAGGCTAACTACGGGGTGGAGAGTTTGTATTGATTACAGAAAATTGAACACAATGACAAAGAAAGATCATTTCCCACTCCCGTTTATTGATCAAATTTTGGAAAAGCTAGCGGGTCAGAAATATTTCTGTTTCTTAGATGGATATTCGGGATATAATCAAGTGGCTATATATCCAGAAGATCAGGAGAAAACCACATTCACATGCCCATTTGGCACATTTGCATTCCGAAGAATGCCATTTTGACTATGTAATGCACCAGCAACTTTCCAAAGGTGCATGTTGGCCATCTTTTCAGATATGGTGGGAGAATTCCTTGAAGTATTCATGGATGATTTTTCAATATTCGGGGATTCATTTGAAATTTGTCTGGAGAATTTGAAAAATGTATTGGGAAGATGCATAGAGACCAATCTGGTTCTAAGTTGGGAAAAGAGCCATTTCATGGTTAAAGAGGGCATAGTTTTGGGCCATATAGTGTCTGGAAGAGGTATTGAAGTGGATAAAGCTAAAGTTAGCCTAATCGCCAATCTTCCTCCACCCACTTCGGTAAAGCAAATTCGGTCATTCTTGGGCCATGCCGGCTTCTACCGCCGGTTTATTCAAAATTTCTCCCAAATTGCCCGACCATTAACCCTTCTCTTAGCCAAAGATGTCCCATTCCATATTGATGAAAAATGTTTGGAAGCATTTAAATCTTTAAAAGAAGCTCTGATCAAAGCTCCCATTCTCCAATCGCCTGATTGGTCTTTGCCATTTGAGATAATGTGCGATGCTTCTGATTATGCTATGGGGGCAGTACTGGGACAAAGAATAAATAAAAAGCCTGTGGTGATTTATTATGCAAGTCGTACACTTGTAGATGCTCAAATGAACTATACCACCACAGAAAAAGAATTGTTAGCTGTTGTTTTTGCCCTGGAGAAATTTCGATCTTACCTTTTGGGGGCAAAAGTGATTATTTATTCTGATCACTCGGCATTGAAATATTTGTTGACAAAGAAAGATGCCAAACCAAGGTTAATCAGGTGGATCCTACTCCTCCAAGAATTTGATTTGGAGATTCGGGACAAAAAGGGGTCCGAGAATGTGGTTGCTGATCATCTCTCCCGAATCATGATTTCAGATAATGAACCAATGAGAGATTCATTCCCTGATGAACACCTCTTAGCCATTTCCCACATGTCACCACCATGGTATGCACATATTGTGAATTTTAAGGTGACTTGTCAAATCCCAAAAGGATGGACAAAAAATGAAAAAGATAAATTCTTCTCTCAAGAGAAGTATTATTTTTGGGAAGACCCTGAACTCTTCAAAATTTATCCAGATCAAATAATCCGGAGATGTGTGCCTGAAGAAGAACAACAAAGTGTTTTGAACTTTTCCCATAACCTTGCTTGTGGAGGTCATTTCTCCGGAAAGAAAACCGCAGCAAAGGTTTTACAAAGCGGTTTCTATTGGCCCACACTCTTCAAGGATGCTTATGAGTTCAGCAAAACATGCCTAAGATGTCAAGCTGTTGGAAATATGACTAAAAGAAATATGATGCCTCTAAATCCAATCTTAGTGGTTGAAATTTTTGATGTTTGGGGAATAGATTTCATGGGCCCTTTTCCACCATCTTTTGGATGCGAATACATCTTGGTGGCAGTGGACTATGTGTCTAAATGGATTGAAGCAATAGCCACCCGGACCAATGATCACAAGGTGGTGATGAAATTTGTACAGAAGAATATCTTTTCTAGGTTCGGATGGCCAAAGGCTATCATTAGTGATGGGGGTTCGCACTTCACTCATTCTCAATTTCGAGCATTGCTCAAAAGATATGGGATTACTCATAAGCTTGCTACTCCTTACCATCCCCAAACTAGTGGCCAAGTGGAGATATCCAATAGAGAAATCAAGAATATCTTGCAAAAATCTGTTAGGCCCGACAGAAAAGATTGGTCTGAAAGGTTAGATGATGCTTTATGGGCCTATCGGACTGCTTATAAAACTCCTATTGGCATGTCACCATACAGACTAGTCTTTGGAAAAGCCTGCCATCTCCCAGTGGAATTAGAACATAGAGCTTATTGGGCTATAAAACAGGTCAATCTTGATCTAATCAAAGCAGGTTCACACCGAACCTTACAATTGAGCGAATTAGATGAAATAAGAAATGAAGCCTATGAGAACTCGAAAATCTATAAAGCCAAGACTAAAGCTTTTCATGATAAACATATTGTGAGGAAATCTTTCCACCCTCATCAAAAAGTCTGGCTATTTAACTCAAGGTTGCGTTTGTTTCCTGGGAAATTGAAATCAAGATGGGATGGGCCATTCTTGGTAATTAAAGCTTTTGACCATGGTGCGGTCAAGATCATGGATCCAAAAAATGGACAGACATTTACTGTTAATGGGCAACGCTTAAAACCTTACATTGAAAACTTTCAAAATTGTCCATTGGAATCCATGCAGCTAAGTGATCCACAATGAACATAATTTCGTCTGGCTGAAGACATTAAACTTAGCGCTTATTGGGAGGCAACCCAATCTTCTCATTTTTATTCTGATTATCCTTTCTTTTCTTTTCTTTTTAGAAAACTCATAAAATCCACCTTGGGGAACAGAGAAAAGCTTCGTCACATCTCAGGTTGTATCTCTCCTCATCATTATTTTTTGTGCATTTCTATGCCATTGAGGACAATGTCATTCAAGTTGGGGGGAGAATCATAATGCATATTGAATAAAATCGTTTAAAATGAACAAAAAAGTGTGAAATTTTTTCAATTTTCACACAAATTTTCAAAAGAAAAATTGTTTCATTTTCACACCCCAATAGAAATTCACATCTATCACACTTCATTTAGGGAATCTTGATCAAAAATTGAGGTAAAAGGATGAGTAAAAGTTTGAGTTAACCCCTCTCTCTACAATGAATCACGACATGATGATTTTCTCACACACACGGTAACTTGGAAAGAGTGGAAGATCCTGAAAGTGTAGAGTTGCTTGAGTTACCTGAAGTGTAGAATTACCTATTCTATTTTTTTTCTTTTAGGTCAAACGAATGGAAAGTTAGGATTCGTAATAGGAGATCAAACCACTTAATACTTTAAGGAGGCGGTCACTTCGAAAATAAAAAAAAGGGACAATCAGAAGCGTGAAAATCAAAAATATGCTTCAAAAGAGTCAAAGGAAGGACGGTGGCAAAAAGTATGCACCTCCCCTTAGACAGAAATAAAGAGAGTGGCAAAAAGTACGCACTCTCAAAGCACAAAACAATCGTGCTAAAGTCCTTCACAGCAAAATAAGACCAAATCCTAAAAAGTTTTAAGTCGAGGCGAAAACCGAAAAGCGAACCTAGCCAACTAATTCAAAGACCTCTTTTTCTATTCTCTCCCCTGGGTAATTCTACCCCAAGAGGTAGTAAAGGCAACGATATACCAAACAGGATAGAAATGAACTCCAATCACCTCAAATGATATGCACAATCACTTGTCATGATTCTAAGTATGGTGGGCGGGAGAACGAAAACTTGAATTCCAATTACCTACCATTTGCAATAGATATCCTTTAAAAAGAAGTGTGATTCTTTTTACTGATCATGGTAGTCCTAATTTTTAAAATGATTGTATTGCTAAGGGACTAGCAATGATTAAGTTGGGGGGTGTGTTAAGTCCACGATTTTACATAAATAACAGATCAAATTTACATAATTTGCTATCAATTTAACGGACAAAATCACATGGAATGATAAGATAAACCATTTGCGCATTCAGAATCTGAATTTTAAAATTTCATCACTCCATGGATGGAATAAGGGTAGCAATTCCATTTTCTCAGCAATTATTTAATGCGCAGTTGAATGATTTATGGCTAATGAGAACTTAACTGTCATTTTATGTGAAACAGGACATGAACAAGCAGATGGCATAGTGGTTGGACCACCCGAACGTCAAGGAAGCAACCAGGGTTCGAATCCTGGCAAAAACATCATTTTATTTTCGAATTTTAGCTTCAACTGGGGCCCACATGCCAACTAAGAGAGAAAGAAGGAGGGAATTCTGAAATTCAAAGAAAGGAGAATCCATTTTAGAAATTTGAAATTCAAAAATACCAATTAATGTTTTTTATGAGGATCCCCTAATCATAGGGGACTTAATGAAAAGATTTCTTTTAAATCTCTTTTTGAAATTCAAACCCCCCATCTTTTCTATAAAACTAAGGGAGAAGGCCAAAAGGGAGAGGACTCCAATTTTCAGAATTTTTTAATCTCTCTCCCTCACTCCCACTGTTCTCTCTCTCTCCCTACGCATCTCTCTCTCTGCTTTTCATATTTCTCTCTCTGTTATTTTCTCTCTCTCTCTCTCTCTGTTTTGCTTTTCTTCTCTCTCCCGCAGACTCTCCCTACGCATCTCTCTCTCTGCATTTTCCTCTCTGTGTTTTTCTCTCTCCCCTTTTACTTTTTTCTCTCTGTCTCTCTCTCTCTCCCTCGCCGTCTGCCGCACCGGGCCCCGCAAGGACACGCGGCGGGCAGAGCAAGTTCGCGCCGCCAGCCTCGTCGCCCGTGCCGAGCTCTGCTGCCCCCAGCGCCACGCGGTGAGCCCACGCGCTGCACCGCACGCCGCCCCGGGCCCGCCAACGCCTCGCCCCGCCACGCGGCAGCGCCAGCGAACTCGCGCCGCCGCGTCTCGTCGCCCGTGCGCACCAGAGCGGAGACTCCCGCTCAGCCGCCCCCTGCTGCCTCGCTTGCCGCGCCGCTGCCTCGCCTGCTGCGCCAGCGCCTCGCCTGCAGCGCCCGGGCCGTCCTGCGTTGCCTCGCCTGCCGAGCCTCGTCTGCCGCGCCGCCTCGGTCCAAAGCGCCCCTGTGTTCAGCAGCGTCCACGCACCCCCTGTCCAATGTGCCAGAACGCTCACAGAAGGCTCACATAGCCCTTGTGTTCTTGTTGTTGCTTCTAGTAAATTTTTTTTGGTTATTAATAAATTAGTTAGCATTTTTTTATTATTTCCTTGGAACATTGTATGCTTTCTTATTGCAATAAAAGTGATTGTGTTAATTAGTTGTAATCATTTTCACTATCTTCTTAGATTAACATTATCTTGTCAGATTTATTTGCTTTACTCAACCTAAAAAAATTAGTTAATTAAGTTTTGGTGATAGATTCTAGGTACTAATTAGAAGCATGTTAAATTCTGTAATTAGTTTTGTTTAAAATAGAAGTTTTTAACTAGAGCATCAGATCGAAAATCCAATTTCATTCAAAAATCCAAAGTTTTCAAAATTAGATTTCTATTTCTCCGTGGATCGACCCGGTCTCAACCATACACTACCTTGTTATTTTTAATTGAGATTCGGAAATTAGGATTGATGTTGTTTGTGTTTTAACGACGGCATTTAAACACGCATCACCAACGTCACCCCACAGTACAAGCTAGTGCTAACACTGAATAACTTGACTACCATGGCAGACCTGTATGAAAGAGCGCGTTATGCTCAGAATGCATTCAAAGACTCCACCTTTTCTAGTGTCTTCAATCCTCATCGACCCAATAGACCCCCACCTCGGAAGTCTATTATCCCCAACTCTTCTTCTATGGGTCCAACTACCGAGGGTACAGTGTCTCATGAACAGGTCAGTATAATGAATAATAATCAGCCCTAGTTTATGAGGAATCAGCAACAATATCAATCACCGAGACCTCAGAACCAACAAGGTTACAGGCCTTCTACTCAGCAGCTTCAGTCAGCACCGCAACATCCTCCCCAGCAAGTATACAATCCACCTCGGCAGCAGCCGAATTACACTCATGTTTCTCCTCCTAATGACTATAAACAGCAGACGAAACCTCCTGGCCCCAGAAGGTCGGTATACCCACAATTTCTAGAATCCCTCACAGATATATTCAGTGCCCTTATGGCGGCCAATGCCTTAGTGCTGCCAAAGAAAAGGGCCGTTTGGCCACCAAATGTTGACATGTCCTGTTACTGTATGTTCCATCGTCAACCAAGACACACAGTAGATGCTTGCTTTCACTTTCGGGATTACATTCATGATCTCAATGATCAATGAGGGATTGATTGAGAAGAGATGAAAAAGTACATAGTCACCATGAAGGCGAAAAGACCACAGCAGCAACAACCATCCAAAGAGCCCTGGTACAACAAGCAGCACCACAGAATATGGGCATAGTGCAGAACCCGCTGCTGGAACATCAAAACCAAATTGCCCCCATTTTGACGGGTAGCCAGTCTGAGGCTAGTAGAGGGCAACAATGGAAAGTAGATGATTCTTCCGCTATCTATTCAACAACTCATGTGTCAAGCACTACCGAGCAACCGCCTCGCCGCATCCTCCGCATACCCAAACCACAACCTATTACCATTAAACCCATTACACCCTCCGCCACCATATCTTCACCAAACAACCCTCCGCAAACCAATTATACACTCCTCATGCCATCTAAACCATTACTCCGTATACTATTCCCTACATCACCTACAACAACCACTCACCCCGGTACCATACAACCCTCTAAACCGCTCATCCTCACAGTACCTCTACTAAGTAACTCATCACCATCACCAGCTTATCCACACCCACAACCCTCCAAACCACTCATCCGAGTCCACCTACCTCCATCAAATAACCTACCAACACCCACTTACCAAACCATTACACCCTCCGGACCACTCATTAACACGACAGTACTCAAAACGCCTGGACTTTCCACTATTGAAGAACATGCGCTCCAAAGCGGCTGAATATTCAACAAGGTGTTCCCCTAGTCTATGGTACGAGATGGCCCATCATAGTCGATAGAAGAGGTCCAGAATGAAGAAAGTACACATGGTACTTACTATGATTTGTTGAAACAACTGGATAGAACACCGGCCCGCATTTCGATACTAGAGCTGATCAAGAGATCTAATATCCATCAAGAAGCCCTGATGGACTACCTACAACGGGTAATGGTAAGCAAAGATGTGCCAGTAGAATGGATCACCGCATTGTTGGTCCCTCAGGAGGATCAGCCCTCTATATCCTTCCATACTTCTGAACTAGCACCATTGGTAGCAAGGAGCATGGCGTTAAGTATAACTGTCAACATATCTAGAAAGGTTGTGGATAAATGCCTAGTAGATACCGGGGCCTCTATCAATGTGTTACCCCCAAGAACTCTGGAGCTCTGCGGAGTCCCGAAAGAAAAATGACTGCCTTCTCCCATTTCTGTCACAGCCTATGATAACTCTACCCGTTCCCCTCTGGGCATGGTCTATTTGAAGGTAGAGTTAGGCCCTGCTTGCCATGCTGAAGTTGAATTTCATATTCTCGAGATCGACCCTTCACTGAAAGGCATACTCGGTTGTCCTTACATCAAGTCACTTGAGGCGATTCCATCAACGAACCACCAATGCCTCAAGTTCCCTCACAAAGGACGTATCATCAAAGTCACTAGTATGCCTATCCTTGCTGCAACTCACTCGCTGAATATAAGTCCAAATCCAGTCCTTCTGACTGCCCAAAGGCTATCCATCTCTTTATGCCAAACCTACATCCTTTCGGCAGACCCCTCTAAGCATATCATGCCTACATCTTACCCGATCGACGCCGTGAAGCGGAGGAAGTCCATGAATACCCCAGGCTAGAACATCATGCTGAAAGTGGGATATCAACCTAGAAAGGGTCTGGGCACCCAGTTGCAAGGAAGGATTAAACTAGTGATAGATGAGAGAAGGATATCTGGTAGCGGCCTAGGCTACAGGTCGGAGAAAGTGAGGCATAATATTGTGGAACAACAAGAAGGTGAATATGGTCAGAAGATATGGAAGACAATGGTTACCCCTTACAAAGAAAATAGGGATCCCCTGACTTGGACCTTGTCCACTCATTTTGTTAAAGGGCCCGTGATTCAACATGACCATGATAATACAATAGTGATTACCTCCTATTTTGACCTACATGATATATATGGGAAGGATCTGGCTAGACATTGTTCACAACTGCTGACATATCAGTCTTTAGAGGCTCTGCGGCCGATGAAAAGGAGGAAAACTCAAGATCCAGAATGTAAATGGTGCTGCTGGTTAGACACATGGGACTTGTATATTGCACTAAACAGACTATTCTTAAATCCGTCAGAACCAAAGTGGCCACCACTGATAGATGAATTAATTGAAAAGTCCGGGGCCATTTTTGATAAAAAGATTTTGCTGACTGAAGAAATTGATGAAGGGGAGCCAGATGACCCTTATGAAACCAGATTCACCACTGATCTTGTAAGGACTGAGGTTTCGGGTTAAGTTTTCGGGTCGGTATCGGACCGGATCCCCTGAGTCGGACCTCGAGGAGTCTAGAGAGTTTTCTCTGAATGACGTCTACACTACACGACGCCTTTTAAACGGCGTCTTGATAGGTGGACGCCATTTAGACGTATTGTTGTTGTGCCACGTGGGCGCCACGTGGGCGGGTTTCGGGCCGCGAGAGTACGGCCCCTGTCTCATCGTCTGAACGGCGTCCATGATGGACAACGCGATTCAGATTGCCACCCTGCGGTGTCAGTGTACGGTGCCTGACATGTCAGCTGAACGGCGTCCGTGGTGGTCGACGCGTTTCAGACAGCTGTCAGTACGGCCCGTCCTGTCATCTGATAGGCGTCCTTCTCGCTCGACGCGTTTTAGGCAGTTCTTGATTGACCCCGCGAGCCCTCCTTTCTTTCCCTCATTTCTCACCCCTTGACTCTCTCTCCTCTCCCTCTTCGCCTCCTCCGATCCCCGTCTCCCCCTTTCCCTTCCTCTTCTTCCTCTTCCACCACTCCAACGTCTCCCTACTTCTCACCTCTGCCACCACCACTTCCTTCGCGGCGTTCCATTCTCCGGACGGCGGTCGACGTCCCGGCAGAGTGGCGGCGTTCTCGAGGGTACCGGCGGCGGTCTGCGGTGCGGCGGTTCGGCGACACGGAGCCAGGAGGAGTTCAAGTATCCGGTAGGGGGACGAACCTTGTATGTGTTGCTCGTGCTTTCCTAGGCGTGTTTTGATGTGTTTTGGGCTAGATTGAGCATGTTTAGGGGGTGTTCTTGTGGGTATGGCCGTGTTCATGTATGTGGTTTTGTAGTAGGTTTGTGGGGGGTGAACTTCTCTTTCTCCCCCTTCTGCTTTTGGAGGCTTTTCGGGGCAATTGGGGTTAAGGGAGAAACCCTCGGTTCAAACCAGGGAACCAGGTTTCTGGCGCTAAACGGCGTCGTGCCTGGTCGACGCCTTTCAAAAGGACGTCAAGGTAGTACGACGCGTTTTAGGGCAGAAACCTCCCCGTTCGAGGTTTCACGAGTTAGGGGTTCTGGCGCTAAATGACGTCATGGATGGACGACGCCTTTCAAAAGGACGTCGGGCCATCATGACGCCATTTAGGCAGGAAATCACCCCGACTGAGGGTCCGTCAACTCGGGATTCTGGGACTAAAAGACGTCATGGGTGGACGACGCGATTTGAATGGCGTCGGGCAACCATGACGCCTTTTAAGGCAGAAATCCCCTGGGTAAATGTTTTCCTGAAATTCTGGATTTATCAGCTGAATAGCGTCGGAGGATGTCGACGCCTTTCAAAAGGCGACCGCTGGTGTCGACACCTTTTAGGCCAGATTCCCGTGGCCTCTGTTTTATGAACCAGTTTAGGGAACTTGAATGGCGTCGGCCTTGGGCGACGCGATTCAAGACAGAACAACACTAATTCATGCCAGTAAAATGTACATACTGCTAGATAGTTGGTTAGTGCATGCTCTAGTATACTTGGTTTCTTTATGATCGGATGGCACTGCGTTGTGTGTAGTGCGATCGCGGGCTTTTCACGTGACCGGATCGTACTGTGCCGGGTTTTGGTGTTTTGAGTTACTGTGGACCTGGAGTGACATTGTAGCGCTTTATCACCCTGTGCTGGTGGGGGCGTGAGCACAGCGCCGGTGGGGGCGTGGGCGGGGTGACGCCTAGTGAGAGAGGGTCACCTGGTGAACCCCGGGGTCAGCTAGTACCGGTGTCGGAGTGGTACATTCGGAGAGTCACTCATGCTGAGGGAAGGAGTAACCACCTGAGCCAGTTGGGCCGGAGTAGCTAGCGCGCTATCCGAGGGGTTACTGTTTGGTCTCAGCGGGTCGGTGTTTCCTACTTGTGCTTGCGTGGACGGTGTTTCCCACTTACGGCTGTGTGGCTGGTGTTTCCCGCTTTTCGGAGGCGTGGTTGGCGTGTTTTGCCGAGACGTGAGTTGTAGGCTCCTTGATAGAATAATTTCATAGATACGCATGTTACATTTCGAATGCACATGATTCATATCGAGATTTTAGGAGTAGTGTGTTATAGCTTTACTTGCCTTATTACCTGTATCATTGTTGCTACACTTGTGGGTGTGTGTGTGGGAGGCAGGGGATCGGATGATCCCTACTGAGCCCAATTCTGGTGTGGCTCACTCCCTGCATTTTCAGGTGTGGTCCTTGTAGCGTGTGACGGCGCGTGGCGTTCTCCTTGGTGTGCGGACCAGCAGCTATCTTAGTTTCCGGGGTATGCCCCGACGTTGTTGTACCTTATTTCTGCTTGTACTTAATTAATTTGTTGGACATGTAATTATTGTTGGACTGTATACGGACATTATTATTTTACTTCCTGCGCACTGTACCCCTTGTAGTCCGTGTGAATGTTATATTTAATCTTGTTTAACGCTTACTCCTCCAGATGTGTGTATAAGATCCGGGTATGAACCTACAGTTAATGGGCCGACATCCATTTAGTGACCGGGTCTCCGGTCATAGGATGGCGGGTCGTTACAGATCTTCTATGGAGAGGAACCTATCCCTCTCATGTTTTCACCCTCCACACTCTGTTCTGCACCCTGCTCCTGACTCCGACCTGGTCGCGGGTCATTACCGAAGACATTCCACGGGCTCCGCCCATTATTATTACTATATCCCCTCAGGATCTTATTCCTTAGATTTCTCTCGATCTTGAGATGATCTACGATTTGATCGGGGACATACTGTTGTATGATCCCCCCAATCCCTGGGCACTGGTGCCGTTGTCTCCAACACTTCATCCTCCCCCTATTCACATCCATTCTTACTTTATGATAAACACAAATAATTCCAAAAAAAAAAAAAATGCCAATTTAGCAACTTCTTCATCCCAAATCCTCATCGAGGAAACCTCATATTTGTCCGACTGTCCCCCACTACGCAAGATGTTCGGGCAAAATTTCCTACTATATTTGCTTTGTCCCTCCTCTCGGGAGGATTCACCTGTATTCTCTCCTGTACCCCTTGACTTTTATCCTTCTTCGTCCTCATTAGGTCAGGATAGGGAGTCTAGTGCTAGGCAGGTTAATCAGGTTAGGAAGTTCATGAAATCTAAGGGTAGACGAGTTCCAAATAGATACCTCCATGATCTAGCTTTAAGATGCCTTTGTTGCTCTTAGATCCTTCAGTTGTTAGAAGATCCCATTCAGATGTCAGAAGAATGTGAAGTTGATGAGTTAGCAATGATGGATATGGGGTATATGAGTCGTTACATGAGAAAGACCCTATTAATGAAGAAGGAGAAGACAACGAGGATGCGGCTGAGGCGTATGCCAGTGGAGTGAAAAGATTTGATGAACCCTCAACTGCCGTAGAAGAGCCTACCAAAGAGATCAATCTAGGCACTGAAGGTGAACCTAAGATTGTCCTTATCAGTAAGAATCTATCTGAAGTAGACGAAAAGGCAGTGGTCCAAGTTCTCAAAGATTATAAGGACACTTTCGCTTGGAGTTATGAAGATATGCCATGACTAGATTCTTCCTTGGTGGAACATAGATTGACATTGAAAGATGGAGTTAGCCCGGTTAAACAAAAGTTAAGATGATTCCACCCTCAAATGGCTTTGAAAATGAAAGAAGAGGTCGATAAACTGCATAAAGCAAAATTCATTAAAGTTGTCCTCTATCCGCAATGGGTAGCTAATATAGTCCTGATAGAATTGGGTGTCCTCAAAGCCTATCATTGTACATTCTAGTTCAGATTATTAATAAAGGCAATTATTTCTTCATTTACAGTTCTTGCAAATTACCTATCGTAATGAAGGTCCGTAGACAAATGTATGGGATATTGAATCATGATGAGATCATGATAGTGAGATCAATATCCTTAGTCACTTGTCTTAAACAGTTCTCGATCATAGGATATTTGAGATGGACATTAAATATCCGATAAGATCGACACAAGTTATGTCTGCTCATGTGATGAGGGTGAATGATCTCACATTCACTCGTGTAGTGACACTAAGACAAACTTGTGGGTGCTCATTAGAGAATGAGTTCACTGAACAGACCCAAATAAAAATTCATGGATGGTAATTATACCTGTTAGTCAACCAGGAAATTCAATCGTTGCAGTAGCACAGTTGGTCCTTTGACCTGAGTCACCAATGATACCTTGTTTGTAGACCATTGTGTCTTGATTCTCTGACTTGTGGACTTTAACCATTAAGCCCACGATAATCGGTCTCTCAGATACAGTGGAAAACTTGCAAAGGTAATTGAGTGAACAACAAGGGATCACTCACTCTTGGTATAAGACTGGAGAGAGAATGTCCTATGGATGTGTACATAGAAATCCCTGGCCAGGGTCAAATGAAAAAGATGTCTTTCTAAAAATTAACTGAGTACTGGAATCCATCTAAATAATGCGATAGAGGGTTTGACTATAAAACCATACCCTTGCGTTATTGGGACATTGGATGAGTGAATGATTTTATCTGTGCGGTATCTGCAGACGGAAAGGTTCAAATAAAGGGAACAATATCCCTTATATCTTCTAGGATCATGAGGTAGTGTTTGGTACCGTTCATGGTCAAAAGGCCAAGTGGATTAATCATCAGATGATAAACCACTTATTTATTAAATTAATTATTTAACATATGATGTTTAAATATTAATTAATAAATATTAAACTTTAGAATTAGTTCTAAGTTTAATGGGCCTAATACCGGACTAATATTTGGGCCTAGAGGGTCACACACATAAGAGTTCTCGTCAGACGGTGAGAGATGTTAAATTTCATGCTTGTCTGGGTTTTTATAAAAAGCCGCAGGATAAACATGAATATTTAATGGAGATTTATCCAAGGCCAAACTCTTGGATAATCATGAGGATTAATCCTTGTGCTTATCCTTATTTCTTATATAGGCCAAGGGGAGGGGTAAAAGAAGTTGGACGAAATACACACCCTAAGATTCTCTATCTCCTCTCTCTCTCTCCTTCTCTCTCTCTTGGAGTAGATCTTTCTCTTTCCGCGCATGGTGGATTTGAGATCCGATCGGAGTACTCAAGTCGAGGAGGAAAACGCGTCTGCAGCGGGAGCTCATGTGGATACCTCTAAAGATCGTGCGCGTGCGCGATTACCGAGTCGGAATCATCCACGGGAGATTCGAAACCCCGCAAAGGTGAAGAACCGTTCTTCCCGCGTTTAATTTAATTGTCCGTTTTACGATCCCAGCAACCGATACATAGGAATCGATTTAATTTTCCGCTGCGTTCTAGCCGATTCCTTACAGTGGTATCAGAGCCAGGTTGCTGGTTCGATCGTAAAACGGCATCATTTTGCGTGTTTTTCTCGTTATGCGTGTAGAGCTGTATTGTACACGTTCTTGGGCTTGCTCTTCGGGGAAATTTTAAGATTATTATCATGTGATGATTAATGAATCTTTCATTATTTTTAACGATGTTGTTAAACCTGTTTAACACTTTGTGTCCAATATGCGGTTTTTTGGGGTGTTCTTGATACGGTCGTATATTCATAAGATGAAACCGACTAGGGTTTAATCTCTTGTTTATCTTGATGAACATAATGATCTGTTCGTCGTCATTATGGATGGCTGCATGCTGAACGGATGCTCCAGGGAATGTCCCTGGCCTCCTATCATCAGTTAGGAGCACCAGCGTCGTCTAGTGATGCCCGGCAGTCACGGTGGCTCAATTCCAGAATCGATCGACCATGTATGCAAGGATAATCGGATTATCGGACCATCATGGAATGATCGGAACACTCGGTGACATCTGGAACGTCTCCAGCGACCACCGTTGACTCCAACGGCGCCGTCCGACGCCGCCTCGCCTCCGCTTTGGCCGGCCGTGGCCCTCCCCGCACTGCCTTACCCACGAAAAACCAGAGCATGCGATGAGATCGCATGCATGCTAACAGGGGACGTCCGGGGCGCCGCCGGCGACGTCCATCGGCGCCGTTAAGGCCGGCCGGAGCCCCGCCGCCGGTCTCCTGGGCTGGCGGCGACCTGCCCTTGCCGGTCGGGGGGGGGGGGGGCAAACCAGGCGCGCCGCCTCACACCAAACCATAACGGGCGGCGGGGGTGAAGCGGCGCGTGGGCCAGCGGGCCGGCCCGCCCGACCCGCTGACCCGTGCTAGATCCGAACCGGGTCCGGACCCAGCCGACCCAACAGCCTACCCGAGCCCCTTTAAAACCCCCCCTTTAACCCGTTTTAGCCCTGTTTTAAACCCTTTAAAGCCCATTTTAAAATTGTTTTAAAATAGATATTTTTTTGGGATAATTAGTAACTGTTATTAATTATTCTTATGATTATTAACATATTATTAAACTTTTTAATAACTGTTAATTCATTCAAAGGGTTTTATTGATTATAGGATATTGGTTAATTATTTAAAATTGTTTTAGATTATTAACTTCCCTATTAAATCAATTAAGTTTAAAATTATTTTAAACTTATTTCATGCATAACTTGATTTTATTTATCTATTCAAAATGTTTGAATGAATATGTAGATTAACTGATTGGTTTAGTTATCTTGTTTGTCAATAATGCTTTGAATATTATTGATAATATTGAAATAAATGTTATTTCGAAAAGTTATTGGTATTATAATTTTATATTTATAAAAGTTAATACCAACTGTAATTATGTGATAATTATGTTGCATGTGATGTGTTTTATGGTAGGATGATCATGGACTTAGTTTTATCATGTGATGATTGATGTGAATGAATGCGATGCATATTTCATTTGGTATTTTAAATAGTACCTGCGTGTCCTCCTCTCTCGTAATCCAAATGTACTCTCTATCTTCCTATAAGATTGTACTCCCCTTGATAAGATCAAGGTTTCTTATTATTTAAATGTACATTTATGGACCTGCGAGTCCTAAATTTCATATTTAAATGTTACGGATTAAGTTTAGAGGACGGGATCTTCTGAAGACACCTCTGGAGGAAGGACTCGCATCAAATGGAACCGGTGTTGCTGTTTTCACATTAGGATTTATGGATCATCGTTTGGCTCCGATGATTCCATAGTAGCTTAAGCAGTCCATGATCATCCCTATTTATTTTTCTGCATATATGTGATATTTGTGGACTATGCTGTCATATATATATATTTCTATTAAGTATTATGATACTTCAAATCGAAATACTATTGATAGCACGATTTCTATAAATCAACTCAAAAACCCTCTTTTAAAATTTAAGTTGTAAACGTGAGATATTCAGAATAATCCACGTAACCCACCATCATTATAGATCTAAGGATAATTCTTATATCAAATGGATTTGTTGTGCTACCACAAGGTCTATTTGATTTATAAATTAACCTAGGTCTACGACATGTGATGTCATTAAGATAAATGGACAAATAGTGTAGTTTTGTTGTGCTACCACAAGGATTGCACTATGAATTCATGTTTTCTGAGTAATGATGGATAAACTTAACTGAATCATTTGATTTGTTGTGCTATCACAAGGTCATTCTGATTCAGGAGTTAAATTGATCGGATATTGCAAATGTTGCAATTGTCAAGAGTTGACTGCCTAAGAGACTTGATGTGATTTGTTGTGCTACACAAGATCACATGCATGATGCCCGAAGGATTCTGATCCCCACTAGGTGATCACCGGAATCTCCCGTTCTGTATATTAGAGGGTCATACAGATCGCCGATAAAATAGTGGGAGCATAAATCTAGATTAAAAGTCATAAATCTGATTTTAAGAACTATCTGCTTATTTTTATATTTCCTTGTAGGTCGCTATGTCGTCACCTAACCCCCTTCGTTGCATACTTGATGCAAACAAACTCACGGGACCAAATTACATTGACTAGTTACGCAACCTGAAGATTGTCCTCAGGTGTGAAAAGCTAGCCTATGTCCTGGATCAATCTATCCAAAACAACCTGGTGAAAATGCTAACGAGGATGAATTAATCATGTTTGAAAACTGGAAGGAGGACTCTATCAAAGTCCAGTGTTATATGCTTGGTTCAATGAACAATGAACTACAACGACAACATGATAACATGGAACCTAAGTCCATACTGAATCACCTACAAGAGTTGTTTGGTGAACAATCAAGAACAGAAAGATATGAGATATCTAAGAAACTGTTCAGGACCAGAATGAGCGAGGGCACATCTGTGCAAACTCATGTGCTCAAGATGATAGAATGGATTGAGAGGCTTGCAGTGCTTGACTTTGTTATGAACAATGACCTAAGCATTGACTTAATCCTACAGTCCCTTCCAGATTCATTTTCACAATTCATTATCAACTTCAATATGAACAAAATTGAAGTAACACTGGCTGAGCTGCTGAACATGTTGAAGACAGCAGAAGGCACTATCCAGAAAGATAAGCCACATGTAATGCTTGTTGGTAAGACCAATAACAAAAGAAAAGCTGGACAGACCTTTAAGAAAGGTAAGCCTAAGAAGCTAGTGAAAAGCAAACCGGCGGTTCAAAAGGACAAAGCTAAAGTCAATGATAAAGGTCAGTGTTTCCACTGCCATAAAGAAGGTCAATGGAAGAGAAACTGCAAGATTTATCTAATAGAAAAAGCAAAGAAGAAGCTTGGTGAAGCTTCAGGTATACTCATGATCGAACTTAACTTGTCTTATAGAGAATCAACATCTTGGGTATTAGATACTGGATGTGTTTCTCATATCTGCAATAACTTGCAGGTGCTAACAAGTAAAAGAAGATTGAACCGTGGAGACGTGGATCTGAGACTTGGGAATGGAGCAAAAGTTGTTGCGTTAGCTGTGGGGACAACAAGACTTCAGATGCCGTCAGGAGACTCATTGGAACTAATAGATTGTTATTATTTTCCAACCATTATTAGGAATATCATATCTATTTCGTGTTTAGATAAATAAGGATATTCTATGAAACTTGAGAGTAAAGGTTGTTCCATTTATCAAGGAGACAAATTGTTTGCTTCTGGATATTTATTGAATGTATTATATTTACTTGATATTTCATTTGATGTTTGTCTAGTAAATAAGTCTCTTGAACAAATAGATAAGGATGTGAATAAATCATACCTATGGCATTGTAGGCTCGGTCATATAAATGAGAATAGGATCATTAGGTTGCAAAAGAATGGATATCTTGATCCATTTGATTATGAATCATTTGCAACTTGTGAAGCTTGTCTCATGGGAAAAATGACCAAAGCTCTATTTTCAGGACATGGAGAAAGAGCTAAGGACTTATTGGAACTAATACATAGTGATGTATGTGGTCCAATGTCCACTCATGCTATGGGTGGTTACTCATACTTCGTTTCATTTACAGATGATTTCTCAAGATATGGCTACATATATTTAATGAAATATAAGTCAGAAGTCTTTGAGAAAATTAAAGAGTTTAAAAATAAAGTTGAGAACCAGACTGGAAAGAGTATCAAAACTCTTCGATCAGATCGAGGGGGTGAATACTTAAGTACAGAATTCACACAATATCTTAAGAATAATGGTATTTTGTCTCAGTGGACTCCTCCCTATACACTACAATTAAATGGTGTATCGTAAAGGAGAAATCGTACTCTATTAGATATGGTACAATCAATGATGAGTTATGCTAAACTTCCAATCTCTTTATGGGGATATGCACTATTGATTGCTGCATATCTGTTGAACAAAGTTCCTAGTAAGTCAGTATCTACGACTCCATATGAGATATGGAAAGGGAAGAAACCGGACTTTAAGCATGTTAGAGTCTGGGGTTGTCCTGCACATATCAAAAGACATGATCCAGATAAACTGGATTCCAAGACAGAAAAGTGTAGATTTGTGGGATATCCACAAGAGACTTTTGGATATTATTTCTATCAGCCCAGCGATCAAAGGGTGTTTGTCGCAAAAAGAGCTGTCTTCTTAGAGAAAGAATATCTTTCAAAAGAAGACAGTGGGAGCAAGATAGAACTGGAAGAAATTCTAGACTCAAATCAATACTGGCTCATCTACTGAACTAATGACTCAAGAACTTGTTCAGGATAATACACAAAAGGTTTGCAGATCAGGTAGAGTGCCTAAGTAGCCTGAAAGATATGTTGGACATATTGATGATGGCAAACCAAAAGTGCACTTAAATGAGGATGATGATCCTCAAACCTACCTAGAAGCCATGAATAGTCAAGAATCAGAGAAATGGCAAGAGGCAATGAATTCTGAAATTCAATCCATATATGCCAACCAAGTTTGGAACATGGTTAATCTGCCAGAAGGTACAGTACCTATTGGCAGTAAATGGATCTTTAAAAGAAAGATCGGGGCAGATGAACAGATTGACACATACAAGGCAAGGCTGGTAGCAAAAGGATATCGTCAAAGGCAAGGCATTGACTATGACGAAACCTTTTCTCCAGTTGCCATGATTAAGTCAATCAGAATACTTATTGCCATCACCGCATTCTATGATTATGAAATATGGCAAATAGATGTGACAACAGCATTCCTGAACAGGAACCTTCAAGAAGAGGTGTATATGATACAACATAAATGATTCACTTCCAAAGAGCATTCAAGTAAGGTATGCAAGCTGCAAAGATCCATTTATGGATTAAAGCAGGCATCCCGAACTTGGAACTTAACATTTGATGAAGCAATCAAATCTTATGACTTCATTAAGAATGAAAATGAACCTTGTGTATACAAAAAGACTAGTGGGAGCGCAGTTACCTTTTTGGTACTTTACGTTGTTGACATTCTACTCATTGGGAATGATGTAGGAATGTTGTCATTAGTAAAGACTTGGTTATCCAAAAACTTCTCCATGAAAGATTTGGGAGAAGCATCCTATATTCTGGGAATAAGGATCTATAGAGATAGGTCGAAAAGGATGCTTGGCTTATCCCAATCTATGTACATAGATACCATAGTCAAAAGGTTTGGCATGGAAAATTCCAAGAGAGGTCTCGTTCCAATGAGGCATGGAATTTATCTCTCTAAAGGAATGTCTCCCAAGACACCTGAAGAGAAAGCATACATGGATAGAGTTCCTTATGCCTCGGCAATAGGATCTATCATGTATGCAATGCTATGTACTAGGCCTGATGTGGCACACCCATTAAGTGTCACTAGTAGATATCAGGCTGATCCAGGTGAAGAACACTGGAAGGCGGTGAAATGTATACTTAGATACTTAAGAAGGACTAAGGATCTATTTCTCGTCTATGGAGGAAACGACTTGGAACTTCGAGGGTTTACTGACTTGAGTTTCCAGTCGGATATGGATGATAGCAAATCCATGTCTGGATTTGTGTTCATGTTAAATGGAGGTGCAGTAAGTTGGAAAAGTTCCAAACAAGAAATAACTGTAGATTCGACGACCGAAGCAGAATACATTGCTACAGCTGAAGCGGCCAAGGAGGCGGTTTGGATGAAGAAGTTCATCTCTGCACTTGGAGTAGTTCCAAGCATTTCAGATCATGTTCGATTATTGTATGACAACAATGGGGCTATAGCCCAAGCGAAGGAACCAAGATCACATCAGAAGTCAAAGCACATTCTGAGACGATTTCATCTGATTCGTGAGATTATCGCCCGAGGAGATATAGTAGTTGAGAAAGTCTCATCTGAAGATAATGTAGCAGATCCCTTGACTAAGCCATTGTCTCAAAACAATTTAGAACGTCACCTTAAGTCTATGGGACTTAGACACATGGGTGATTGGCTATAGTCCAAGTGGGAGAATGATAGAATTGGGTGGCCTCAAAGCCAATCATTGTACATTCTAGTTCATATTATTAATAAAGACAATTATTTCTTCATTTACAGTTCTTGCAAATTAACTATCATAATGAAGGTCCGTAGACAAATGTATGGGATATTGAATCATGATGAGATCATGATAGTGAGATCAATATCCTTAGTCACTTGTCTTAAACAATTCTCGATCATTGGATATTTGAGATGGACATTAAATATCCGATAAGATCGACACAAGTTATGTCTGCTCATGTGATGAGGGTGAATGATCTTGCATTCACTCGTGTAGTGACACGAAGACAAACTTGTGGGTGCTCATTAGAGAATGAGTTCACTGAACATACCCAAATAAGAATTCCTGGATGGTAATTATACATGTTAGTCAACCAGGGAATTCAATCGTTGCAGTAGCACAGTTGGTCCTTTGACCTGAGTCACCAATGATACCTTGTTTGTAGACCATTGTGTCTTGATTCTCTGACTTGTGGACTTTAACCATTAAACCCACGATAGTCGGTCTCTCAAATACAGTGGAAAGCTTGCGAAGGTAATTGAGTGAACAACAAGGGATCACTCACTCTTGGTATAAGACTGGAGAGAGAATGTCCTATGGATGTGTACACAGAAATCCCTGGCCATAGTCAAATGAAAGAGATGTCTTTGTAGAAATTAACTGAGTACTGGAATCCATCTAAATAATGCGATAGAGGGTTTGACTATAAAACCATACCCTTGTGTTATTGGCACATTGGATGAGTGAAGGATTTTATCTGTGCGGTATCTACAGACGAAAAGGTTCAAATAAAGGGAACAGTATCCCTTATATCTTCTGGGATCATGAGGTAGTGTTTGGTACCGTTCATGGTCAGAAGGCCAAGTGGATTAATCATCAGATGATAAACCACTTATTTATTAAATTAATTATTTAACATATGATGTTTAAATATTAAACTTTAGAATTAGTTCTAAGTTTAATGGGCCTGATACCGGACTAATATTTGGGCCTATAGGGTCACACATATAAGAGTTCTCGTCAGACGGTGAGAGATGTTAAATTTCATGCTTGTCTGGATTTTTATGAAAAGCCGCAGGATAAATATAAATATTTAATGGAGATTTATCCGAAGCCAAACTCTTGGATAATTATTAGGATTAATCCTTGTGCTTATCCTTATTTCTTATATAATGAGGCCAAGGGGAGGGGTAAAAGAAGTTGGACGAAATACACACCCTAAGATTCTCTATCTCCTCTCTCTCTCTCCTTCTCTCTCTCTTGGAGTAGATCTTTCTCTTTCCGGGCATGGTGGATTTGAGATCCGATCGGAGTACTCAAGTCGAGGAGGAAAACGCGTATGCAGCGGGAGCTCGTGTGGATACCTCTAGAGATCGTGCGCGTGCGCGATTACCGAGTCGGAATCATCCACGGAAGATTCGAAACCCCGCAAAGGTGAAGAACCGTTCTTCCCGCGTTTAATTTAATTGTCCGTTTTACGATCCGAGCAACCGATACATAGGAATCGATTTAATTTTCCGTTGCGTTCTAGTCGATTCCTTACAAGTCCCGGTTATAAAAAAGGATGGGAAAGTCAGAATTTGTATTGACTTCCGAGAATTGAACCGAGCGCGTCCTAAAGACGACTTTCCACTGCTGAACATAGATGTACTCATTGACAACACGGCTGGCTATAAAACATTATCATTTATGGATGGGTTCTCAGGGTATAATCAAATTAAGTTGGCAGAAGAGGATCAAGAGAAAACATCGTTCACCACACCTTGGGGAACTTATTGCTATGTCGTTATGCCATTTGGATTGAAAAATGTTGGAGCCACTTATCAGAGAGCCATGATGACTATATTCCATGACATGATGCACATTAGAAGTGTATGTGGATGATCTGCTGGTAAAATCCATGACTAAAGCTGAGCATGCTAGAATTCTGGCAAAGGTTTTGGAGAGGTCGAGAGAATACCAATTGAAGATAAATCCCAAGAAGTATGTATTCGGAGTATCATTATGAGAATTATTGGGATTTATTGTGTAAACGGGACATTGAGATCGATCCCAACAAGGTAAGGGCTATCAGAGAGATGCCACCTCCTAAAAATTTGAAAGAATTAAGAGGATTGATCGGGAGGTTGCAGTGTATCCGCCGCTTTGTCTCCCAGCATTTACAAAGATGTAAGCCGTTCTACGAGCTTACTAAGCCGGGAGTTAAATTTGATTGGGACGATAAGTGCCAGGAGGCATTTAATGGATTAAAGGATTATTTGGCAAGTCCTCCTGTCTTGAGTCCACCATCTCCAGACAAACCTTTAATTTTATATATTTTTGTTCTAGATGATGCGGTGGGGGCTGTCTTAGCACAAGAAGATGAAGAAGGAAAGAAGAGGACAACCTATATCTCTCCAAACTTCTTAACCCCGCGGAACAAAGATACACAACGATGGAGAAAACATGTGCAACACTTGTATGGGTAGTTCAGAAGTTGAAGTATTATTTTCTGGCCCATGAAGTTCATCTCATCGCTAGGATGAATCCCATTAAGTTTCTTCTTGAGAGATCCATCCTCACTGATAGGTTAGCACGCTTGCAGAGCTTTCTATCCCAATTTGATATCACTTACATTCAGCAGAAAACAATCAAAGGCTATGCCATAACAGAATATCTTGCTCATCACCCTCTTCCTCGATTTGATCCAGTTCGATCGGAGTTTCCGGATGAGGAACTGATGTCCATAGACAAAATCAATGATGATATGTGGACTCTACATTTTGACGGAGCTCTGAACTCTCATGGTAAGGGCATCGGCATTGTTCTCCTATCACCTAAAGGTGTCACCATTCCACAAGCCTTTCAGGTTGATTTCTATGTCACCAACAACATAGCTAAATATGAGGCTCTCCTTGCTGGCCTCGAGGCCGCTCATCTCCATGGTGCCACCAAACTGAGAATTGTGGGTAATAGTCAGCTAATTCTTCGCCAAGTGCTTACTAAGTATCGCACCTCTGATCCTAAACTCAAGCATTATCAAGAACTCACTTCAGCTTATGCCAAACTTTTCACCAAACTAATCTTTGTCCATGTTCCTCAAAATCAGAACATTCTAGCTGACATTTTAGCTTCTCTCGCATCTTCTCTAAATTTCCCGATCAACAGGCAATCTGCGTCGATCATTGTTCATAGGCGTCTTTCTCCTGCCGTGAAAGACCCTTCCTTCCTTAAGGTTAAAGAGAAACTACTGAAGAAGGTTAGAGATGGGGATATTATAGAAAAGAGAGAAATTATGTTGCTAGATTGGCAACAAGAAATGGAAGACGAGGATAAACCATGGTATTATGAGATTGCTAAGTACTGTGAAGATCAGTCATACCCCGAAGAAGCCACTACTGAGGAGAAAAGGGCTATCAGGAGAGTTGCTCAGAGATACACCTTAGTTGGAGGAACTCTATATAAACATGGATTTGATGGTGCTCTCTTGAGATGTCTAGATGAGGATGAGCTTTGGAAGATCATGGAAGGAGCTCACGCCGGAGTTTGTGGTGGCCATGTTAATGGACAAATATTATCAAAGAAAATCCTTAGACAAGGATATTATTGGCCAATCATGGAAGAAGATTGTGTAGGATATGTTCGTAGGTGTGCTAAGTGTCAACTTCATGCCGATAAGATCCATTCTCCTACATCTTCACTCCACCTTGTTTCATCCCCATGGCCTTTCTCCATGTAGGCATTCGACATCATTGGACCCCTTGGCAATCCTGATTCCGCCACCAAGCAAAAATCTTTCATTCTCACGGCAACGGAATATTTCACTAAGTGGGCGGAAGCCGAAGCATACACGAAGATCAAAGCATCAACGTTCTGCAAGTTCATCATGAGGAACATCATCACCAGATTTGGAATTCCAAACACCATCATCACTGACAATGAACCGCAGTTCATATCACAAGAGCTGAAGGATCTCTGCAACAGGTATAAAATTACATTGCATCATTCATCTCCTTATTATCCGCAAGGCAATTGCCAAGCAGAAGCAACCAATAAGACTCTGATAAAAATTATCAAGAAAACGTGTAAGTCTAATAAATTCTCGGACTGGCTAGAAAAATTAATTGAGTCTCTATGGGCATACCGAACTTCAATCCGCACTCCCACTGGGTAAACTCCTTATTCCTTAACATTTGGAATGGAGGTGATAGTTCCACACGAAGTCTTCATCCCATCATTAAGAGTACAATTGAGCAAGGAATTTTCATTGATTGGCATCGCTCAGCGCTCCTCGCTCAGCTGGAATTCTTAGATGAGAAAAGATGGCCAACCGCTAATCATGTAAGAATATATCAGAACAAATTAACACATTTTTACCAAAAGAAAGTCATTGAACGAAAGTTTAAAGTTGGTGAAATGGTTGTGAAAAGAATCTTTCTGAAACCTGGTGGTCCCCGTTCTAAGCTCCAACCCAACTGGGAAGGACCATATGTCATATCGCAAGCTTTCCCTGGTAACGCCTATTGTTTAGTTAATACAGAAGGGCAAGAGTTAACTCACCCCTAGAATGATCTGTATCTTAAGAAGTACTACCCTTATTTAAACGATAAGCATGGTGTAAGGACCAGTAGAGTCATAAAATTTGGAAACTCAAATTCCCTTATTAATCTTTGGTAATCTAATTCAAACGCATTATTGCACACAAACACATTTGATTCGTGAGTAACAAGAGATGTGAAGCCCGAGGAACACCGAAAGCTTGACCAAAAGCGGAAAAGTACAACTCATTCTTTTCAAAACAAAACTTCCATTTTACCCTCAGCCCACGATGTCGGAATGAGGCTTAGAATAGGATACTGAAAATACCCACCATCTTAGTAGGAGGCCGTCATAAAAAAAATGGGGAGATCCGCCCCGCAAAAGCAAAAGAAAAAGCAAAATGCAAAAGCCAACCAAATCAAAAGGCCGTTCAACATTACAAATATTACCACAGAAGGACACAAAATCAAATGAAAAGGGAGCACAAGGTCGTTAAATACCCCGTAAAAAAAAAAAAATATGACCGAACCCCAATGGATAATATGGTAAAGGAAGGACGTCTTTTTGAGTCTCCAGAACCCTCTCGCAGGCTTTCTAGACAAATTCTTTTTTTCTTTCTAAAGAGGCGTGTTCCAAGCTTAAGGAATGGCCGAGGTTAACCAAGGGTCGGACCATCGAATGGGATCACGATTACAAACATAATTCAAGCACAATAAGTCTGGATTAGGTCATTAAAGAATGATATGGGAATTAAGTTAACAAATTAATGTGCTCTTTTGATCTAAGTTCCATGCCAATCCTCAGTTTATTCAATTGATGTTTTATTTCAAAAAAAAAAATTTTGAATATTTCAAAACAAAAAAAAATTGGATATTTCAAAACCAAAAAAATTGAATATTTCAAAAAAAAAAAATGAATATTCCAAAACAAAAAAAAATGAATATTTCAAAACTCAAAAAAATTGAATATGGCAAAAGTCCAAAGAAAAATTAGATATTTCTAAAATTGCAATTGCAAAACAAGAACATTTCGATTAGCATTTGTCTGATTAAGTTGTGAGTATTGCATCCTTTTAATTTTTAGTGAGCAATTGCATGCTTGTATATTGCATTTTTACCGTTTATTTCCCTTTAATTATGTTTATTTGCCTTCATTAAATAAAGGCTTCGCCCCTTGACCCTTCTACCAAGGATAGGATGAAGTAACCAGTTACTTAACTGGGCAAGGGGCTAAGCCTGAACAAATATTTAATTTGTTTGTTTGTTTAAGCCATGTGCAAGAATGAAAAGGAAAGACAGTAGAAAATAGTACCAAGACAACTCAAGTATGAAGAAAGTCCTTTCATATATCAAAAGAGTTCATATACAAGTGAAAGTCCATCCACAGGACTTCAAAATAAAAGAAGATATATCATGACAGCCCTCACGGTTGACTCTCTCCCGCGTCCTCATCCAGCTGGCTCTGCGCCTCGTCCTAGACATTTGGTCCTCGTGCTAGACGTGGCGGCGGTCCCATCCCACTCGGCCCTACCTGGCCAGAAGATATTGCTATCCTGGTGGTGAAAGCACTTGCCTGTCCTCGCTCCAGCGGCCGCTGCCACGCACGCTGGTATCGAGCCTCAATACTCTAGCGCTTGTGCTCCGCCACTGAAAGTCGGCTCTGAAGGCTCTCCAATTGGGACCGGTCGCGATCTCTCTCCTCGGTCAATATCTCCAGCTGAACCTGGAGTCGTGCAAGCTCGCAAGGAAGATCACCCGTAAAGAGCCTTGCCAGCTGCTCTTCCAATTCAGCAACCTGGGCTGCTGAACTGCGGGCCTACGCCAGCTCAGCATCTCTCTCTCCCAGAGCTACACAAAGCTCTTGGACCTGCAACAGAAGACATTGTCAGTCGACTAGTCAAGCGAGCAAACAAGTTAATGTCGAGATGAAAGAAACAAATCAAAGATTTACTCGAGTAGCAGCATCATCCTCAACCTGAATGGCTCGGCGGCTCCGCAAGTCGGCCATGGCAGCTTCATGGGCAACTGCAGAAGAAGAAGGACCGGCAGTAGTGGAAGGTGAAGGGTTTGCTACATGAGTATAAGTAGCACGCTGTAACAAAGGGGAGATCGTCGTCAGTGTACAAGTGCCAAAACAATAATAAAAAGAAGTATTCATAATACATATATCATTCATGTATATCACACTTACTAGTTCATCTAATTCTTTTTGGACCCGCTCTAACTAGGCCACGACATCCTGGAGGTGGCCACAGAGCGTGATGATGGTGGCATCCCGTGCATCCTGCATTTTTCATAACATGTCATACATTTACAAATATAAGCAAGATAATTAACAAAATGTAAGACGCATTCATGAGCATACATATCATAACACTTACGTCGAGAGGCCGGAGTAGCTGGAGGTGGGCCGCGTAGTGGGCCCGGTAGCGCTGCAGGTAAGCATCGCTGCTCACAGCCTGTGACTCTACCGGGACTCCATATCGGTGGCAATCATCCCGCTGATCCGAGAATTTGGCACCCCAGTCAGTGCGAGCTTGCTTCCCCCGCATCGTCCTCCCGATCCCCTTGGGGATCTCCTCCTCCACCCACTCCTGATGCAAACCCAACTTCCGCATCACCAGCCTCAGGCGTAGTAGGGCAATCTCGTTCAGGCAATGAACCCAAACTTCACGCCCAAATCTGCCTCGCCCTTGCTCCACCCATGGTTGTCCAGCGTCATCCATACCTAGGTACGGACACCAGATAACCTGCATTTATATAGGTTAATTCAATTGCATTTCATATGAGAATAAAAATAATAACCAACAAGTCATGTTATAATAAACATTTAAAATATCTAACATCTAAATCATGATTCGAACATGCAATTAAATAAATGTTAATTTAACAAGTATCTAAAAAAGAAAACATTTTAACAAAATAATTAATTAATAATTAAGTAGTTTAACAACATTTTAATAAAACAAATAACGAATCAAATATGAAACATAATAATAAATGACAAGAGAAGAATTAAAACTCACCAAAAGCTCCGAATAGTCAAGGAACTGACGGCGGAGAGCCGTAAGCTGGTGATGCTGTGGCACCGTGTCTACTACCTGACGCCAACGCCGGGCAAGCAGGACTGCCGCCGGCTGTGTAAATGGCCTCGCTCGGCCCAAAGGAAAGTAGTAATACGACCACACTTGCATATAAGAACATATTGGTTAAAATCATCATAATCATATGCATTGCATGCATTGTATCATAACATTTAATGAAACAAACGTAAAATGAATTAAATACCTGAAGAAACGGCGCGAAGCCGCTGATGGTGGTCTCCGGTCAGGTGTGATAGCAGAGAGGTCGGTGAAGAGGTGGGTCAGAAGGGCTGCACCCTAAGCATACTCGCCTAAGCGGTCCAAATCTACAAGGAGACTTAGAGAGCAACAGTGGATGTAGTCGCCCTTCGTCCCAATGAGGAGTCTATCAAAGAAAAACACTAAGAACCTTCGAAGGTCCCTATCTGCAGTAACCCTATCACTAGGATCCTGGCAATACACTACGCTAGCTACTCTCGCTAGTCTCGATCTCAGCTCGGCCCGGGACTCATCAGTCTGCTACCTAGACTCCTCCAGTCCTATGGATCTCTCTACCATAGTCCTGAGGAGACTCCGAGACTCTCGACCCTCTAGTCCCGTGCACTCTAAGCCCAGCAACTCCTGAGCTAGTCCATGATAATCGAGATATGTGATCCCGCTCACTGCCCGACCTTCTACCCGAAGGCCGGTGATCCTGCACACATCCTTGAGACTGGGAACCATGTGTCCCCAGGGCATTAGAAATGCCCTGCTCTCAGTATGCCACCTCTCCCTAAGCACCTGCAACAACACTAAATCTATCCAAAATGGCTTTATCTCTATTATCTCTTTAAATCCCATCTCCGCTAGTCTCACCTTCTGGAAGTCCGGGAGACCCCTGTAGGAGGCCACCACTAGGTCCCAAGAGATTCTGGTCATCATCGTGCCCTGCAATTTTCCAAATAATTGATCAGAATCGTCATTAGAACACTAATAATTAATTTTTAAATTAATTTTGAGGTTTAATCATCAATTTTGAATCGCGTCAGGGTGCAGGGACGCGTTTTGAAAGGCGTCCCTGTCCCTAGATGCCTTTCACCACAAGTTTCCAGATTCTGTGGCCGGACTCTTTCTTCTCCGAAAAATTGAAACTTAAATATAGAAGGAGTGTTCTCGAGGCTTACCAAACGTGGGCCGGTCTCCTCGGCCGGTGTCGCTGCTTCCTCGTCCCTTGGAGCCTCGGGAGGAGCTTCCTCAACTTCCATGAACGCCGCCGCCTCCGCTAGGACCAACGCCTCGGGTGAAACTTCTTCGGACGCCTCCGTCCTTGCCGCGAGGGGGACGAGTTGCCGTCGCTTCCCACCCGCGCCACTAGGCTCGCCAGACTCCATGAGAGCTATGGAGAGAGGATGAGGGCTAGAGAGGGAGATAAAGGGAGAGAGGGAGTTGGAGAGTGAGAGAGGTTTCAAGAGGAGGTCGCCGGAGTGAGAGGAAGTCGCTGGAGTTGAGAGAGATGGCCAAAGAAGGAGGGGAATGGCTGGAGTCGCCCACCGTCGCTGGAAAAGAAGAGCAAGAAGAGAGAGAATGAGCAAAGGGAGAATGAGGAAGGAAGAAGCTCGGGCTCGCAAGACGTTGTTAGAATTGGTTAAATTGTGTCTTGGGACAGCGATGCCATTCAGTGGCACACAAAAGGACAGTGAACTTGAAGTGGAATTCTACCCATAGAGTAAGAAGTAGCATGCTACCATAAGGAGGTTGACCTTTAGAAGCTGCAGAGAGCCCACTATAAAGGTAGGCTAGGACCACTATGCTAATCTGCTTCCCTTAAAAAATCCCATTGATTGCGTTGATTTGATCATCTTCTAGAACGTTATCTTGAGTAGGGAATAGTAGTGCTCCAGCTAAGCACATGGTGAACGCCTTCGTCACATTCTCTGTATCTTCATCCTTGAGGTCTTCTATCTTCTTCAAAGTCCATTCAGCTAATTTAGCAAGATTGATTCCTTTCTTTGTAAGACAGTCTTGAATTTCCTTTGGATTCTTCATAATCATTTCCAATAATTGTTGACCCGTAATTCTTTCCCTCATGAATATCATCTCACTCAAATCAGATTCATCATTGATCACTTTAAGCTTAGGAAGACCTAATAAGAGTTCGGTTTCTTCTAAGAGGATGGTGGCTTCGAACGTGGCAAAGAGAAAAGTATGAGTTTGTGGATACCATAGTTCAATCAAAGCGCCCATTGCAGTCCAATCGATGCTTGTGCTCTTGTAATGTTTGGCATGGACGACCAATCCTTGGATATGCCACTTGGATATATTCCACTTATTTCTTTGTTCCGCTTTGATTGTGCAGAATCTTATATCGGATAAGAACGATTTATATTACAATAAGCAATTCAGGCTAAAATGCTAGAATTATTTATGCTCTCCGAAATAAGCATTTAATGATAATTTTTTATCATATTTATTTTATTTAATTATAATGATAAAAGCAAAATGTGAATTATTTTGATCTAAGCAATCCAAAATTACTTATATCAGAATAAGTATCCAACTATCAAACCTATAGAATGATAGGAAAAGTTGAAGGGAGATCTTGGCAGAGCAAGCCAACGAGGAGGACGAGAGATGAAAATCTCAAGACAATGAAGAAGTCATGAGTCTCTCTTACACATTGGGAGAGGTCCACTTTGATACTCAAGTTAGACCTAAATTGAGTAGGGACAAAAGAAATAACTAAGCAGAAGAATATTGATAAAATATTATATGATAAAATATTATTGCATTTGACGTGTTGACTAAGGGTCATTTAGTTTGACATAAATATGATAAAATATTATAATATTTGATTTTTATTTTCAAATTTTAAGTACATGCAAGTTTTAAGAAAAAATTGCATAGTTTGCTGCAAAAAGAACTATGGTTGCATTACATTTAACTTTTTGACCAAGGGTCATTTAGTTATAATAAATATGATAAAATATTAATTTAAAAATAATATTTGACTTTTATTTTCATAGTTTGAGACTGAAAATTGAAACTGGATCAAAAAGTACTACATAAACCCAAGAATTTTGAAATTCGGTAATTTATGGCACCAAAACGTATGAATAAGAGAGCAAGATAATTTATCGTACTCTAAATATAAGAAAATTAGAATTTTAAATATTGAGAAAAATAAAATATACCTACTTCTTATTTAAACCATGAGGAAAAAGTGAGGTTATTATTTTTTTGAGATTTTGGTAGATATACCTTGCATAAGATTTTATTTACGGAATGGATAGTCATATTTTCATATTATTTATTTTAAATATCCTCACTAGCTTATAATAATAGCAAAAATGCCTTAATAGCTAACCTTTGTTAAGGATGTAGGAAGTGTATATTCCTTCTTCAACGGTCAAATTTCATATTTTAACGAAAATATTTGTACAAAAAGAAGTCTTTTGGACTAACATATTGTGTTAAAGAGAGAGGAAGAGAGATAGATTTGTAGATAGAAAGAGAGTGAAAGAGAGCTAAGGAAAGAATAAAAATATTATTTTGAATTAGTTAAATTTTATTAAAGGTTAAGTTAAATAAGAGATTGTAACAGAATGCTAACAAACAATGAGAGTATATACATTTTGGAAAATATTATGATACAATGAAGTTACTAAAAAAATTAAAATAGAATCGTCAATTTTATATTAAAATTTTAAAAATGCATAGACACGCTGGCCAATAGAGAGGGAGCACGTATCTCATTGATCCCATGCGATGGGTCCTCCACGTTGTTCCCTTCCTGTAAGACGAAGATTAGGCCATCAAGGGAGACTCCGATCTAGTCGGGGTTAACCCTCCAATGCATAAATTAGTATGGATCTAGAGGGATTAAGTAAGGGATATGCTCTTGAAGAAGGTGGTCTTGCTGTATTGTACCATTCCTCATGTTTATAAGTAGTCTTCCATATGCATAAGGATAATAGTGATTGTCCCTGGAGAAGCGTCATGTGATTGAGTGCCACGGAGGCATCATGTAAGACTTGAAATGGAAAGTCATGCATAGTAGGGCTAGTGTTAGTTAGGAAGAGAATTTCCATACTGATTGTGACTTAGAGTCAACTTGATATCTCATGATGAAGATTTCTTGACGCTGTCAGTTTCGGACCCCATGCGTCTGACAAACGAGACCTAGTTAGTCATGCTACGTGTCGACGATCATCTGTACTCTATTGCTCTTCCGAAGATGCTATATGGGCCATGCGACAGGTGGTTAGACCTCGAGGGGTTTGTGATGCCTTCGGACTATGTGTAGCCTTTTTCCAGTGATCAGGTCTTTGTAATCAGGAATTCCCACGTGTCGGATCTAAATCCTTGGGTGGTTGAAAAATCTACCTCCCCTTGATCTCAAGGACTTCTAATTTCCCGTCACTCTAGGCAATTTCTTGATGTTCAAGTTCTCCTAAGGATCCTTTTACCATCTTTTGGTTTTCTGAGGGCTCGTGTGAATTTGGGTCTCTTAGGCCGTATTGTGATTGGATGCGGGGTAACCGCATCAACTGATGCTTCTGGAGGGCGTCCTGGGATTGTATGGCACAATAGTGGGACGACCCTCTTTTTCGTTAGACCTTTCTTAGGCTGATTTTTTGGGCTTCAAGATTTTCACCCTTTCAATATATATTCCTTTTCTTTTCCATCCAAGTGATAGTGGGATTTCTGCATATGCACGAACGGAATTTGTATTGCACTACCTTTGTTTTATTCTTCTCATTTCCTTAAAAGTAGGATCAATGCTAGTTGTCACTTCCACAATAAATTGTTGCTGTCCACAACTATATTTCTAGGTTTCTAGCTCATCATATGCAATACCCCTGATCCAAATTAGAAAATTTGAAGGCTATTAATTGTCAAATTTGGAGCACCAATTACCAGAAAGAAAGCAGAGTGACCAACTACCTAATAGGGTGTTTGGTTGTATTATAATACATCATTTATTTATAAAAGTATAATTTTATACAGGAAAAGATTAATAAGAGGGGTTTAGCATATTTTGATAAACTTATCTCTTTACAAACCACAACAAAAAATAAAAGAGGCAAGAACCTTTTTCTTTTTCTTTTTTGTTGTGTATCGGGGACCGATCGCGAGAACTTGTACCAGTCGAGCCTCCCCACGCGGCAACTGTTCCCTCGTATGCAGTAGCAGCCCTCCTCCACGCGGCTGCCCTTCTCTATGACAGAGCAGCAGCCCTCCACCCCTGGCTGCTCCCCTCCATGGCACAGCAGCAACCCTTCACCCACCGGCTGCCCTCCTAGCGCTGCATCACCAATGATGGCCTGGGCAGTCCTCAAAGCCCCCGCCAGATACGGATGGGCAGCGGGCAAGAGGCAAACCGTAACAATGGCCTGGGCAGTCCTTGAATCCCCCCGGACACAAACAAGCAATGGGCAAGAGGCAAACCATTCAGCGCGACGGCGGACGACAGTGGCAGGACTGAGAGCACGATGGGGACACCTGTGGTAAAATATGTATGGGACTGGGCAAAAGGCAGCTGGGTGATACGGGTGCGACGCGGCAGGGCCTGACGACAAGTGGCAGCCCAGGCAAGATCCTACGATGCGCCGGGGGCTGACGACGATGGCTGCACAAATGGTCGACGATGGTTGGGGAGAGAGAGAGAGAGAGAGAATTAAGGTTTTGGCTATGATACCATGTGGCGATTGGGTGAATGAGAGAGCATACTCTCCTCTTTTGTATTATGTGCATATATATACAAGTACAAGGGCCCAAAACAGGACAGGAGGCTAGCATACCAACACACTGTACATACTAAACCTAGGCCGACAGTTGGATATACATTAACAGATATGAAGCACAACATTTATTTTTAGTTCCCAAATTACTTTTAGTCAAAATAAGAGTATTTCTATTAAAATCTCTCGAGTAGTCATTCTAACCACAATGCTTTTTTTGTGCCTCCTAATTACATTTGCTTCTAAGCTATAGAGTAATTCTTAGATATCTTAGACAAGTGCCTACAGATAGATCCACTTTTAAAAGAAATGTGCATGATAACACAAGCCTGAATAGGGAAATGATTACCCATCTTATCGTCTATCAAATTCACAATCCTTTATTTAGGTGAAGCATCTTGTATCTCTTGTATCCTCCTCAGTTGGTTCCCCTTCAAGCTTTGTGATTATCTGTCAGTCTGCCTCTCCTATTCCAACTTAAATCGTCTTCTATTAGACATGTTCCAAGCCGTGTATAGGTCAAGTTGTAAGAGAGGAAATCTGCATGCAACCCTTTTTTTACAATACCATCTCTAGTCCTAGAGTATGTGTAAGAGTTTGTGAGTGCTCAAATTAGGGGTGCGTAATTTTCATGAAAATTTTGTTGATGTGACAAATAAACCTATTAAAAACTAAGTGAATGTGATCGCCAGAAACTTTTGAATAAAAAGTTCCAAAAGACAAAGATTGATCACTTACCTGTTTTGGAGTTTGGAAATGTTAGAGTCATTGATTCTCCTCCTTCAGCCGGCTGAAGGAAAAGAGCCCTTCTGACTTTGTTCTTGCCTTGAATGCTTATGGGGCTTTGAGGATCGTCCAGATTTCCTTATTGTTGATTCTCTCTCCTTGATCTTCTTTTGTACTTTGCAAAAAGTGGAAAGAAAGAAAGAGGGAAAGAACAATAAGAACTCAAATAGCGGTAGTATCTATTCCAGTAATAATTTCATTCATGCAACTAAACAAATGAACTCACTTGTTTGTGGTCTTTGAAAGCCCTTAAAACATAGATTGAAAAATAATACTAGTGACTGTGTGTTGCATGGAGTGATGTGATGAAATTATGCTGCTAATATGCTGGAAATATGAGAAAGATGCAGAAATTGATTAAGAACTAAGTTGGATAGCCCCTGGAAAGCCTTGGTTCTTGAATGGATCTTAAAAGGACGAAGAAAGAATGAAGAGAGGATGAAGTCTACTTCAAGACTCCTTGAAGTAGTAGCAACGCCTCGATCCTTCAGCGTTTGAACGTTGTCTCTCTTAAAGATTATCGCTCCAATAATCACCAATTATTACTTTAATCACTAACTTTTTAATGGCCAAGGACTTGGGTATTTATAAACTTAAGTTCGCGCGTCCGCGGTTACTTACATAGTAACATGAAGGAGTTTGAAACCAATCCAACCAAGAAATAGATAAATACAACCTAATTCATCATTATCTGTACTTAATTAAAACGCGTCGCCCATGGGAGATGTCTTTTAGTTTAATTAAGATAAGGATAAACATCGGGAAGAAGAAACAGAAACAGTTTAGGAAACCTAAACGGCGTCGTACACGAAAGACGTCTTTTAGCTTATTAATAAATTAATTAAAAATCAGATTAAAAATCAAAATAATAATATAACCCTAAATGGCGTCTTCACTGGTCGACGTCTTTTAGAATCCTTCATATTTGATTAAAAATCTAAGTTAAAATAAATTTCTTTAATAAACTTAAATTATGTCTGTCTGACCGATATCATTTAGACAATTAATTCAGAAAGATTAATAAAAATTAGCTAAGGATTAAATATCAGACCATTTTGAGGTATTATTATATGACATGAAATTTACTCAAAATGATGTCAAAATTAGTGTGTCTACAGCTGCCTTACCTTAGTATCGTCTTTGCAAGGGAGTGAAATGAAATAAAATGTACTGAAAAGGTGATGCCAAGGTGTGATGAGATACACTCTCAACATCACATGATTGGAATTTTTCTCAAAATCATCAATGAAGATAACTCGAAGAGATCAATTCAAAATAGAATATTTCATATCATGTTAGGATTTATTTGATCAATGGTCTGAAACTTAATCAATAACTAATTCTTATCATAATTATATCAAAGTCCTACATGATGCATGCTGGACTAAAAGAAAAATATAAAATCAAATAAAATATAAATTAATCAAGGATAATATTGTTAAATTGTCATTAATGAGTCAAGATACCAATTCTTGTAATTCAGTGCTAAGTCGAAGCTCGTTTATCCACACACTGTCCTACAAAAGCGGAACCATCATCCTCACTAATTAACAATCTAACGGCCTATCCGTACGATTAAGAATTCTCTGAAATTATCACTGTTTTTTGTTGGAGGGGAACTCAAATTCCAGTTTCATCAAAACCACAGGTCCTTGATATACTCTGATAATATTTATCATATAGTAATGATTATGTAAATCAATTACATGAAAGAATACAAGGGATAGAGATAATCGTCTTTTTAGCTATGGTCGGGACTCGTAAACTCCCACAGTGAGATATTCTTTGAAATTTTCAACTTTGTAATTATTTATTTGAATTTTTTACACTTAAAAATCATCAGTAACTTCAAGCAAGCATTTAATTAAGCATCAAATATAGATAAACAATGAATTTCAGGAAAATAACAAAAAACCCTGAAACGCGTCATGTCGAGCCGACGACTTTAAGTCCAATTAAACCACGTCACTGTTCAACGACGCCATTTAAGTCGCAGAAACATGTTCTTGTTGTCTTCAATCCAGACTCTAACTCTCTCTATGCACATCCCTTCTCCAATCCAGAAAAGCCTCTTCAACTTTGCAAATCTCTTTATATAAGGTTCCTTAACTTATATCAAGACAAATCCAATCCTAATCTAGAGATTGAAATAAGGAATTCTCTCCAAAGTTCAAAAGAAATCAAGGTTTTTAAGGTTTCAAGAAGAAACTCAAGAACAAGATGGATTCTTCAAGCAAAAGGATGAAGAAGACATTAGAGAAGCTCTCTGTTGTGAAGGATCATCTTAGTGGGAGAGATCCCAACTTCCAAGTAAGTTAAATCCTTTCTTCTTTCAATTCTTCTTCTTTAATTTCCTTTTTTCTCCATGTTCTTCAAGTTCTTCATGTTCTTCATGGAATTATAGCAACCTTTTCTTTTTTTTTGTTCATCTAGGCATATCCTTTGTTTCCCGGCCCAAGAAAATTCACATCCCTTCCTTGGATTCGCAAGCTTACTAAAAGTATCACTATTTCTATGCAATCTTTTGTTTCCAAGTGGAATATCCAAGGTCTAGTAGTCCATGCAAAGCACTACAAGAGTTCAAATGTGGACTGGGCGGCTATGGGTGCCTTGATTGAGTTGTGGCATCCTCAAACTCATACTTTCCTCTTCCCTGAATTTGAATCCACTATTCTTCCTGAAGAGGCTGAACTCCTATTGGGCCTTCCTAAAATTAAGTTGAACAACAATGAAGTGATCCTGAATAAGATGGCTCTGATGAGAGAAAAGATCACAGGTCAACAATTGTTGATGAAAATCATGAAGGATCCAAAAGAAGTTAAAGGATGCCTTACTAAGAAAGGAATCAATCTTGTAAACTTAGCATAGTGGACTTTATACGATATTGAAGATCTTATAGAGGAGGATACTGAGAACGTGATGAAAGCATTCACCACGTGCCTAGCTAGAGCTTTGTTCTTTCCTGCTCAAGAGAACATACTGGAGAATGATCAAGTCAGTGCAATTTGCGAGATCTTTAAGGGAAGATAAATCGGCACATCGATTCTATCATATCTCTACAGTGGGCTTTCTGCAGCATCTATAGGTCAGCCTCCCTATGGTTGCATGCTTCTCTTCGCTCTGTGGGTTGAGTTGCACTTCAAGTTTGAATACCACACTAGAAATTTTGCAAGACCATCTCAAATTTACAAAAATAGCCCTATCTTCCATATTTCCAATATTATGAAATTCAATGAAATGATGATTAATCGAGTGCCTAAACTCAAGACTCGAGCTGATTGGAGAGATTATCTGAGGACAATGTCATCAAATGAGTTCGACTCTTCACCACTTGCTCTTGTAGGAAAACCAATTCGAGTACGCCGCGCAGCGGGTGCAAAGTTTAAACTGATCGGGGCTACTGAGTTCGTTCTGTACAATTCTCATCGATGTCCTACTCAACTCAGCCTGTCTCGCTATGAACTCTCTGAGTTTTCCCATACATCTCTAATCAAGAAGCGTGCCTTGGAATCCGATGAAGACTTTGAAGCGACTGAATTTATAGTTACATTATGGAATATTAGCATCAATCATCGTGTAAAATCCTCTCAAAAAACAAATAGAGGATTATCATATCCATATAAAATGGGACTCCAGGAAATCCTTCCTTGAAAGCTCTCTTTTATTTTTCCTTTTTATGTAATTAAGAATTTATTTCCAATAAAGAATTGTTCCTTTATACCTTGAAATTCATCCTTAATCTTCTGTGACTTGTCTAGGATTTTCCTTTAAATAAAAACTTGATTTTTCCTTAAAATATTACAATTCGGGTTTACTTAATGTAGAACGCATCCACTCAGAAAGACGCCTTTCAACTATAATTCATTTTTCAAACATCAGATATTTATCCTTAAAACTCCGAATTATCCAGAAAACGCGTCCACATGCATAGACACCTTTCAATTCATTCTCTTACTTTTCCACTGAATTCTGTCATTGATTCTGTGATTAATCTACTGAAACACGTTGTCCAGACATGACGCGTTTAATCATTAACCGTGGTACGGTTCTGACTAGAATTGGCGGTTTAAACTGAAACGCGTCGCTCTGTGAAGGCGCCTTTTGCTCAATTTCAAACCCCTGCCTTGCCACCTCAGTTTATGTGCCTTGAATGGCGTCATTGTACCCTGACGAGTTTTAACTTCTCCAAACAGAACCCGTGAGCCCGTGCTACTTTCTCATAATTCTCTCAACTCTTTCTCTCTCTTCCCGAGCTCCGACGATTTCCTCCTCCGGCGATCCTCCGGCCATCTCTCTCCCAAACTCTTAAAGCCATGGAATGTGGGGGATCTAGCAAGCCCAAGGCGGTGGTGAAAGGCCGGCGAACCGCCTCCCTCTCGGTGGTGCCGGTGGAAGAAGCTCACAAAGAAGCGCCGGCCGACCTTGCGGCGGTGGCGGCGTTTTTGGAGGAGGAAGAAGCTCCCCCGACGCCTATGGCCGAAGAAGAAGGAGGGGAGGGCGACCTCCACATGGTAAATCCTCTATGGTTTGAATGGGATGAGGAAAAGAGGGAGGAAAGGTGTTCTTTGGAAGAGCCCGGAATCGGGTTTGAATGGCGTTCAGACCAGGTGACGCCTTTCAAAGGGCGTCACCTAGGTCCGACGCCTTTCAAACGGAAGTTCATTTTTTTAATAGGGCAAAAAATGAATTTAAATGGCGTCAAAGGTGGTGGACGCCTTTCAATGGGGGTCCACAATGCTCGATGCCTTTCAATTAAAATATTTTTATTGATTTTTATGTCCATTAACTGATGGAATTTGTTGATTTTATTTGCAGGGGACGATGAGGGCCCGGATTTCTTGGGATTTAGTAGTAGGGGCTTACAGGGGACTCCCAAACTTCCAAAAGGCGCGGCTACGCCGGATGGGGTTTGAGGAGATCATGGACATCAAGCCCTTTTGGCTCAATCTGGTGTTGCTGCAGGCACTGTGCGAGAGGTGGCATGCGGAAAGCAGGGCTTTCCTAATGCCCTGGGACATATGGTCCCCAGCTTAGAGGATGTAGCTAGGATCACAGGTCTTAGGGTAGAGGGCCGTTCGGTGAGCGGGGTGACTTACCCCGATTACCGTGGGATGGCTGAGGCTTTACTAGGGATAGAAGTATCTACCCTAGATAGAGAGTCTAGGATAGTTCCTAGGGTGGAGTAGAGGCCGCTCTAGGATTAGTTGAGCCCCGGCGTTGGTCGGATGAGACTCGGGAGGAGTTTAGGAGTAGGTTAGCTGAGTCCTCTTCTGCCGTCTATTGTAGTGACCCTTGTAAGGACTGAGATTTCGGGTTCTGTTTTCGGGTCGGATCCCTTGGTTTGGACCCTGTGAGGGGTCTTGAGATTCCTGGTTGAATGGCGTCAGCACTGCTCGACGCCTTTCAAAAGGCGTCAGGTTGTGTGGACGCCATTTAGGTCTGCAGGTTGTTGCGCCACGTGGGCGGGTTTCGGGCCGCGAGAGTACGGCCCCGGTCACATCATCTGAACGGCGTCGTGCTTGGTCGACGCGATTCAGACTGCGACCTCTGCGGTGTCAGGGTGCGGCGCTAGAGCGTTGTCAGTACGGCATGTCCTGTCGTCTGAATGGCGTCCACGGTGGGCGACGCGTTTCAGACTGCTGTCAGTACGGCCGTCCTGTCAGACTGATAGGCGTCTGCCTCGATCGACGCATTTTAGTGGAATTCTGGTTGACCCCACGAGCCTTCCCTTCTTTCCCTCATTCTCGCCTTCACTCTCTCTCTCTTCACTCTCTCCGCCCTCTCCAACGCTCTTCTTCCCCTTCCCTTCCTCTTCTTCCTCTTCCACCACTCCAACACCACCTTACCTCTCACCTCTACCTCCACCACTTCCTTCGCGGTGTTCCACTCTCCGGACGGCGGCCGACGTCCCGGCGGAGTGGCGGCGTCCTCGAGGGTACCGGCGGCGGTGTGCGGTGCGGCGGGACGGCGGCACGGAGCTTGGCGGAGCTCAAGAACCGGTAGGGGGACGAAACCTTGCATGTGTGCTCGTTTGCTTCTTGACGTGATGTGGCGTGTTTGGGGTTAGATTGAGCATGTTTAGGGGGATTCCTTGTGGGAATGGCGGTGTTTGTGGACGTGGTTTCATAGCATGATTGTGGTGCTTGACGTTCTCATCTTCCCCCTTTTGGTTTTGGGGCTTTTCGGGGTACTTGGGGTTCAAGGGTGAGACCCTCGGGTTGAACTAGGAAACCTAATTTCTGGCGCTAAATGGCGTCGTGCCTGGTCGACGCCTTTCCGAAAGACGTCTGGTCAGTACGACGCGTTTTAGGGCAGAAACCTCCCTGTACGAGATTTCCTGAGTTAGGGGTTCTGCGCTAAATGACGTCATGGATGGACGATGCCTTTCAGAAGGGCGTCGGGACATCATGACGCCATTTAGGCATGAAATGCCCCCGTTTAAGGGTCTTGCAATCTGGATTTCTGGGTTGAATGGCGTCTGGCGACCCTGACGCGTTTTAAACGGCGGCTTTACTGGTGGACGCGTTTTAAGGGATAATCTGTCTTTTAATAAACCTGTCAGAGGATCTTGAATGGCGTCGACCTCGGTCGACGCGATTCAAGACAGGAATGCTTAATTATGTTATTTCGTGCATGTTTCACGGTGGGATGGTTCTAATGCATGCTTTGTGTTGTATACTGAGACGGAGGACTTCTGCGTGAGTGGAATTACATCACCTGTGTGTGTGCTTTAGCTATATACTGAGACTGAGGTTTACTGTGCGAATGGAATCATGATTATATGTGCGTTTGTGTTATGCGAATGTGGATCGCGTTAACTGTGGTTTACGTTGTCACCATGGACCGATGGGGACAGGGTCATGGTGTCTGTGAGCTGTACCGGTGGGAGAAGGGGTACATGTTGTGTTTTACCTTTGGCTGAGGGAGGCAGGATCGCCTTGAGCCCGACGGGCCGGAGTAGCTGGTGTGCTATCCGAGGGGCCGCTGTTTGTCCTCAGCGGGTCGGGGTTTCCCTGTTTGTTGTGACAGCTTCCGGCGCGTTTCTTGCTGTGGAGCTGGTTGTGTTACTGGTGGGAGTTGGTTTACCCTTTAGCCACTGGGCCTGATGTGACCTTTGATCAAGGTTACGAGTGGTACCCTTAGCCCTTTGGCCTGACGCAGCCCGGGAGAGTTGGGTTTGTGGGTAGTTCCTGTAGCTTCGGCTTGACGGGGGTTCGCCGGTCCCCAGGGCCCTCCTGAAGCGCTGAGGCCTAGCGTGGAGGCAATCCGGTCGGTAGGACAGTAGTCTAGACTGCTTGTGTGCACACGTAGCTGGCAGTGGCGGTACACTGGTTCCAGCTAGTCCTAGTTTGACTCACTGCCTCACCCTACAGTGCCCCGGAATACTGTAGGGGTGGACAGGCGTGAGCTGTGGTGGTAGTGTTGGGAGGCGACGTTTGACTTCGGTCGACAGTGTGGTTCAGTCGCTTCGTGGACTTTGGCTATGAGACGTTACTCTGTGTTAGGTTCTTCGGCTTGCTTAGAATGGTTCTTGTTGCGCTGCTTATCGTACGTTTCACATCTGACTGGGGTGCTATGTTTACTGCTTTACTTAATTGCCATATATTCCTGTTGTTACACTTGTGGGTGTGTGAGTGGGAGGCAGGGGATCGGATGATCCCTACTGAGCCCATTTCTGGTGTGGCTCACTCCCTGCAGGTTCAGGTGTGGACCTCGAGGCGAGCGGTAGCGTGGAGTCTCCTTGGTGTGCGGACCAGCAGCTGTCTTAGTTCCAGGGTATGCCCCGATGTTGTTGTACTTCCTTCTGCCTGTACTTATTTAATTGTTGGACATGTAATTATTGTTGGACTGTATACGGACATTGTTACTTTTCCTTCCTGCGCACTTGCTTACCTTGTAGTCTGTGTGATTGTTATATTTAGCCTTGTTTAGCACTTACTCCTCCAGACGTGTTGTGTGAGATCCGGGTGTGAACCCGCGGTTAATGGGCCGACATCCATTTAGTGACCGGGTCTCCGGTCATAGGATGGCGGGTCGTTACAGTTGGTATCAGAGCTCAGTCTGGTCGAGTATGTGATAAACTGGGTTAGATATTATAGTCCAACAATAAGTGCGAGTCTGTACAGGCGATGGCTGCTGGTGTAGATTGATAGGATTTGACGTGTTTTGGTTCGATTTGCGTGTTGTGGAGCAGCGATGGCGCCGAAGCGGAGAGCTCCGGTGGCTCGGGGTGCGAGAGCAGATGGTGGTGGTTCGAGGGCAGAAGGCCATAATGTGGATCGCTTTATGGAAGCTATGATTGGGGCTATGTCTAGATATCAGCAGGGAGATGGAAGTGAGGGGTCCAGCTCCCGAGGTAGCCAATCCACGGTGGTGGAGCGATTCTTGAAGCTGAAACCCCCTTCTTTCACGGGTCAGCCTGTTCCAGATGCAGCAGCTCAGTGGGTTAAGGAGGTGGAGAAGGTGTTTGATGTCCTAGAATGTGCGGAGAGTGACAAGACCTTGTTGGCAACCTACTTGCTAAAGGGTGATGCTTATGATTGGTCGGTTACCATCAAGGGGTTGTTGTTTCCAGATAGACCTTTGACAGAGATTCCTTGGGAAGGCTTCGTGAGAGAGTTTAGTGGACAGTACTTTCCGAGGCACGTTCGTAGGGCCAAGGAAAGGGAGTTTATGGAATTGGTGCAGGATGATTTGTCCGTCCTAGAGTATCAAATGAAATTTGTAGCTCTGGGAAGATTTGCTCCACACATATCTGAGCGTGAGGATCTGAGGACGGAGAAATTTGTGGATGGACTTCGGCATGATCTGAGAGAGTTTGTGGCGGCCCATTGTTGTAAGGACCTGGCATCAGCAGTTCAGTGCGCGGCAGCAGTGGAGATGCAGTTCCAACACACGGCAAGGGAATCGGAGCATTCGGCACAGGGGAAGCAGCAGAGCAGGGATAGATCGACAGCCTTCTCGTCAGATGATCCGAGTTCCTTTGAGGTCGAGTTCCAGGAGGTACCTTATGGCGAGGAAGAGGATGGTTCGGTTCAGTAGATGGAGACAGAGGTCGGCTGGCAGCAGGAGGCAAGGCGGGGCACTACAGATCGTTGCCCCCGATGTAGCAGGTTTCATGGCAACCGGATATGTCCCTTGATCACTGGTAGCTGTTTCGCTTGTGGTCGGAAGGGACATCTCGCGAGGAATTGTCCCCAGAGGAACCAGGCAGGTCAGGGACCGAGCGGTTAGTGAGTGCTCGAGGTGTGATTGGAGTCGCGTTTTCTTGTGGAGGTCCGAGGGGTTGTGCTAGGAGAGAACTTTTACTTTGTCTTTTCAGTGGTGGTTGTGAACTCGTGTGGCACTTGTATGTATTCAGGATGGTGGAGAAATTGGTTTTGTAAATTGTGCCTTGTTAATGTATGGTTGTTTTAATCTATCAGCTCTTGTCAGAATTGAGAATCTTAGTTAACTTGGCGTGAATATGTTGGAACCCTGTGTGGGTGATTGGTGAGAATGATTGTTGTGATCGGTGTGTGTCGGCGTACGATGGTTAGCCGAGTTGAGCGTTGAGCGGTTGCAATTTCGAGGACGAAATTCTTTTAAGGGGGGGAGATTGTAAGGACTGAGATTTCGGGTTCTATTTTCGGGTCGGATCCCTTGGTTTGGACCCTGTGAGGGGTCTTGAGATTCCTGGCTGAATGGCGTCAGCACTGCTCGACGCCTTTCAAAAGGCGTCAGGTTGTGTGGACGCCATTTAGGTCTGCAGGTTGTTGCGCCACGTGGGCGGGTTTCCGGCCGCGAGAGTACGGCCCCGGTCACATCATCTGAACGGCGTCGTGCTTGGTCGACGCGATTCAGACTGCGACCTCTGCGGTGACAGGGTGCGGCGCCAGAGCGTTGTCAGTACGGCCTGTCCTGTCGTTTGAATGGCGTCCACGGTGGGCGACGCGTTTCAGACCGCTGTCAGTACGGCCGTCCTGTCAGACTGATAGGCGTCTGCCTCGATCGACGCATTTTAGCGGGATTCTGGTTGACCCTGCGAGCCTTCCCTTCTTTCCCTCATTCTCGCCTTCACTCTCTCTCTCTCTTCGCTCTCTCCGCCCTCTCCGACGCTCTTCTTCCCCTTCCCTTCCTCTTCTTCCTCTTCCACCACTCCAACACCACCTTACCTCTCACCTCTACCTCCACCACTTCCTTCGCGGTGTTCCACTCTCCGGACGGCGGCCGACGTCCCGGCGGAGTGGCGGCGTCCTCGAGGGTACCGGCGGCGGTGTGCGGTGCGGCGGGACGGCGGCACGGAGCTTGGCGGAGTTCAAGAACTGGTAGGGGGACGAAACCTTGCATGTGTGCTCGTTTGCTTCTTGACGTGATGTGGCGTGTTTGGGGTTAGATTGAGCATGTTTAGGGGGATTCCTTGTGGGAATGGCGGTGTTTGTGGACGTGGTTTCATAGCATCATTGTGGTGCTTGACGTTCTCATCTTCCCCCTTTTGGTTTTGGGGCTTTTCGGGGTGCTTGGGGTTCAAGGGTGAGACCCTCGGGTTGAACCAGGAAACCTGGTTTCTAGCGCTAAATGGCGTCGTGCCTGGTCGACGCCTTTCCGAAAGACGTCTGGTCAGTACGACGCGTTTTAGGGCAGAAACCTCCCTGTACGAGGTTTCCTGAGTTAGGGGTTCTGCGCTAAATGACGTCATGGATGGACGACGCCTTTCAGAAGGGCGTCGGGACATCATGACGCCATTTAGGCAGGAAATGCCCCCGTTTAAGGGTCTTGCAATCTGGATTTATGGGTTGAATGGCGTCTGGCGACCCTGACGCGTTTTAAACGGCGGCTTTACTGGTGGACGCGTTTTAAGGGATAATCTGTCTTTTAATAAACCTGTCTGAGGATCTTGAATGGCGTCGACCTCGGTCGACGCGATTCAAGACAGGAATGCTTAATTATGTTATATCGTGCATGTTTCACGGTGGGATGCTTCTAATGCATGCTTTGGGTTGTATACTGAGACGGAGGACTTCTGCGTGAGTGGAATTACATCACCTGTGTGTGTGTGTGTGTGCTTTAGCTATATACTGAGACTGAGGTTTACTGTGCGAATGGAATCATGATTATATGTGTGTTTGTGTTATGCGAATGTGGATCGCGTTAATTGTGGTTTACGTTGTCACCATGGACCGATGGGGACAGGGTCATGGTGTCTGTGAGCTGTACCGGTGGGAGAAGGGGTACATGTTGTGTTTTACCTTTGGCTGAGGGAGGCAGGATCGCCTTGAGCCCGACGGGCCGGAGTAGCTGGTGTGCTATCCGAGGGGCCGCTGTTTGTCCTCAGCGGGTCGGGGTTTCCCTGTTTGTTGTGACAGCTTCCGGCGCGTTTCTTGCTGTGGAGCTGGTTGTGTTACTGGTGGGAGTTGGTTTACCCTTTAGCCACTGGGCCTGATGTGACCTTTGATCAAGGTTACGAGTGGTACCCTTAGCCGTTTGGCATAACGCAGCCCGGGAGAGTTGGGTTTGTGGGTAGTTCCTGTAGCTTCGGCTTGACGGGGGTTCGCCGGTCCCCAGGGCCCTCCTGAAGCGCTGAGGCCTAGCGTGGAGGCAATCCGGTCGGTAGGACAGTAGTCTAGACTGCTTGTGTGCACACGTAGCTGGCAGTGGCGGTACACTGGTTCCAGCTAGTCCTAGTTTGACTCACTGCCTCACCCTACAGTGCCCCGGAACACTGTAGGGGTGGACAGGCGTGAGCTGTGGTGGTAGTGTTGGGAGGCGACGTTTGACTTCGGTCGACAGTGTGGTTCAGTCGCTTCGTGGACTTTGGCTATGAGACGTTTTGGGTTCTTCGGGTTGCTTAGAATGGTTCTTGTTGCGCTGCTTATCGTACGTTTCACATCTGACTGGGGTGCTATGTTTACTGCTTTACTTAATTGCCATATATTCCTGTTGTTACACTTGTGGGTGTGTGAGTGGGAGGCAGGGGATCGGATGATCCCTACTGAGCCCATTTCTGGTGTGGCTCACTCCCTGCGGTTTCAGGTGTGGACCTCGAGGCGAGCGGTAGCGTGGAGTCTCCTTGGTGTGTGGACCAGCAGCTGTCTTAGTTCCGGGGTATGCCCCGATGTTGTTGTACTTCCTTCTGCCTGTACTTATTTAATTGTTGGACATGTAATTATTGTTGGACTGTATACGGACATTGTTACTTTTCCTTCCTGCGCACTTGCTTACCTTGTAGTCCGTGTGATTGTTATATTTAGCCTTGTTTAGCACTTACTCCTTCAGACGTGTTGTGTGAGATCCGGGTGTGAACCCGCGGTTAATGGGCCGACATCCATTTAGTGACCGGGTCTCCGGTCATAGGATGGCGGGTCGTTACAACACTGATCAGATAGAGGAGGTAGATAGACAGCTTAAAGTCTTGCTTGTCTTCTTTTTCGGTCGATTGCTCTTCGATACGAAGGGCGACCATATTCACTATAGATTTTTATATTTATTAGATGACGTAGAGAGTCTCCATGAGTATGCATGGGGTGCGGCCCTCCTGGCCCACTTCTTCACCGATCTCTCTGCGGTCACACCGGATCGCGAGACGACTGTCAACGGCTTCTCGCCATTCCTCCAGGTATTAAGTTATTTTATTATTTGTTTATGTAATGAAATGTAATGATATGATATTTTTCTAACTTATATGTTCATGTGTGTAGGTGTGCAACTACTATTACTTCCCGCTCGGCCGAACGAGGATCGTGAGGCCGGATGCTGTCCCGTTGGCTCGCCGTTGGCAGCCAATCGTGGATACGGCCCCACAACACCATTAGCTAACGGCCCTCCGCCGTTAGTTCTTTGATTACCTGGAGCTCTTGGTAGGTCTTTTAATTGTCGATTTTTATTAAATGCAATGTTTCATTTAATTAAATGAAATTTATTTATATGAATGCATCTAACCTATATGCAGGTAATCTGGCGCCTGTATCTGGGTATGGGTGAGGAGGCCGTGGGTGACGGCTGGTCGGAGGCAGTTCGGCAAGCAAATGTGGCTCCACTGCTTGAACGAGATCGAGCCGCTCCGCCTTCGGCTCGTGATGAGGACACTGGGCCTCCACCAGGAGTGGGTGGACGAGGAGGTCCCGAAGGGTGTCGGAAGGAGAATGAGGGGCAAGCAAGCCCTTATGGACTGGCGTGCCAAGTTCTCAGAGCAGTACGAGGACTGGTACCGCCGGGGTGTCCGGGTTGAGTCACACGCGGAGGATAGCATAGCCTACCTCCAACAGTACTGGACACATTACGCCAATCAGCTGCGGCTCCTCTGACTTCTCAATGTAAGTATGATTCGTGCTTCTTTCATTTTATTATTATCTTTGCTTATATTTGTGAATGAATGTGTGTATGTATGATATGCAGGATGCGCGAGACGCGGTCATCATCGACCTCCGAGCTCGCCTTCAGGACGCCGAGGCCCAGTTGGAACAGGTCTAGAAGGAACTTTTTGATCTGGTATGTATGCATGCATGAATGTTCATTTTGATTAATTACTTTATTTTGACGATTAACTACTGACAGTCATTCTTTTAGTACAGCGAGCTGTCTACACCCAGGTGGTTCCTCCTCCCTTTTCTTCTGACGCTTCGTCCTCTGCGCCGCCTGCTGCTTATGAGGCTATCAATGCTGACCTCCAGAGTCAGCTTGCCTCTGCCATCCACCGAGCTTCTCTCGCGGAGGAGGATCGGGTTGTTCGAGCAAGTTCCACTCTTTTTCTTCCATTGTTGAACTTGATATTTGGTTTGCTCGATCATTCTTGGATTAACAATATCTTCTTTTACAGGTTGGCGAGCTTCAGGAGGCCCTTCAGAGGGTTGAGACAGATGCTGCTCGAGTCCGGGAGCTTGAGGAGCAGATGACTCGGCTCTCCACCGGGGATCTTCCTCGTGAGTTTTCACGCCTCCAGTGTTGGATTTCTCGGGTTTCTCTGGATCGCTCACGCAACGGAAAATAAAATAAAAACAACGATCCGTTTTTCCCATTTCGAATAAATAAAACCGATAATCATATTATCAAGGTCTTACCGTGTGCGGATTCGAAACCACAACCGTTCGGTTCCGTCGGTGCGACACCGCAAACCGCGCAAGCGCCCGACCTCTAGCGAAGTTCACGCGATCCTTCTCGCGACGGATATCCTCACGTTCCTCGTTCTTCACAGCCCACGAAACCTCCGCCGGTCGCCGCAACGCACGGACGATTTCCCGTCGAACGGGAGTCGGAGAAGCGACAGAGCAGGTCCGGATCTTTCTGGGACGCCAGAGAGAGAGAGAAACAGAGGAGGGGCAGCTAGGGTTAGTAGCCGTTTGGCCTGCTCAGCCCGTTCGCTATGTTTTATACTAACCGCGCAGTTTTTCATAAAAATCTCCGGTTTATATAAAACCTACTTATTTATCCATCGCCTTGAGAATCATTTGCGTGTGACCCTCTAGGCCCAATTACCAGTCCGGTTAATAGCCCAATAAGCCCAGTGACTCCTCACTGGCTTTATTAATCAATTAATAACTCTTTATTAATTAATTAATCAATCGAATTGATGTCGCACATCGAATTTGACCGGGCCTCCGATCACGTTGGGTGCCAAGCAACACCGCATGAACCCGAAAGGTATCAGGGTTAAGTACCCCACTCTTGGAACCTTTCCGCCGACAGTTACCGCGTGGATATAATCCTTCATTCGTACAATACTCTCGAGTCAACTCAGGATATGGTGTGCTGTCAAACCTAACCGATCGACTTACTTGGATTGGATGCCGCTGATAAATATCAGAAAACTCCTTTCCCAATATTATCGTCCGCCCTGGCTAGGGACTTCCGCGCATCCTTCCTAGAGCATTATCTCTCTAAGTACCGAGAGCGAATGATTCCTTATTGTCACACAATTCCCTTCGACGGAATTCCGTTGTACCCAATCCTTGGCGTTTTAGAATCCCGTGGCTAGAGATTCATAAACTATGGTCAAAGCACAGAAGTCCACCGACAAGGTGTCCTTGGTGTCTCAGGTCCGAGGACCATCCATGCAACTGCGACAATAGAATCAAGCTGGTTAACAGTGAGGTACAATACCATCCAGCAATTCAGTCGGATCAGGTCAGTGAACTCATTCTCCAATGAGCACCTACAGATTCGCCTTAGTGTCTCCACACAAGTGACTTATGAGATCAGTCACCCTCATCATATGAGTAGGAGTAATCTGTACTAGTCTAACCAGATATCCGATGTCCTTCTCGGATATCCTCCGACTATGAACGATTAAGAATATGTGTGTTTAAGTGATCAATCTCATTAGTATGATCTCATCATAATCTGATCACTATAGCACATATTCATGGACTTCATTATGAAACGATAATTAATGCGATTTACACATAATGAATATTATGCCATTATATTAATAAATGAACGAGATTTACATAGTCAGATTGGCTTGTAGGCCACTTAAGACTAACAATCTCCCACTTGGACTAAAGCTAATCACCTTTATACAGTAAGCCTATAGACTCTAGGTGACGCTCAAACATAATTTGAGCCAATGGCTTTGTCAGTGGATCTGCTACATTGTCAACAAATGGAACTTTTTCCACTATTACATCTCCTCTGGATAAGATAAAAGCGCCTCAGAATATCTTTCGATTTTTTATGAGACCGTGGCTCTTTTACATGTGTAGTAGTCCCATTGTTGTCGCACAACAGCAGAACATGATCAAAGATGCAGGGAACTATGTCATGGTCGGTGATGAACTTCTTCAACCATACTACTTCCTTGAATGTTTTAGCTGCAGCGATGTGCTCAGCTTCAGTCATCGAATCTGCAGTAGTTCCTTGCTTGGAACTCTTCCAGTACACTGCTCCTCCATTCAAAGTAAACACGAATCCAGATGTAGACTTGCTATCATCTGGATCTGACTGGAAACTCGAGTCATTAAAGTCTCGCAGTTTCAAGTCACCTCCTCCATAGACAAGAGACATATCCTTAGTTCTTCTCAAGTACTTAAGGATACATTTCACTACCTTCCAGTGTTCTTCGCCTGATCAGCCTGAAATCTGCTCGTAACACTTAAAACAAATGCAACATCAGGCCGTGTACATAGCATGGCATACATGATAGATCCTATGGCAGAGGCATAGGGTACTCTATCCATGAATGCCCTCTCATCAGCAGTCTTAGGAGACTGCTCATTTGAGAGATTAATTCCATGTCTCATCGGTATGAGACCTCTCTTGGAATTTTCCATGTCAAACCTTTTGACTATGGTATATGTGTACAAGGATTGAGTCATTCCAAGCATCCTCTTTGATCTATCTCTATGGATCCGTATTCCCAATACGTAGGATGCTTCTCCCAAATCCTTCATGAAGAAATTTTTCGACAGCCAGATCTTTATAGAGGACATCATAACTACATCATTTCCAATGAGTAGTATGTCATCTACGTAAAGAACTAAGAAGGTGACTGCACTCCCACTGGTCTTCTTGTATAAACAAGGCTAATCTTCATTCTTAATGAAGTTATAAGACTTGACAGCCTCATCAAATCTTATATTCCAGCTCTGGGAAGCTTGCTTCAGTCCATAAATGGACCTCTGAAGCTTGCACACTTTATCTGGAGATTCTTTGGATGTGAAACCTTCTGGTTGTATCATATACACCTCTTCCTCAAGATTACCATTGGGGAAGGCAGTCTTCACATCAATCTGCCAAATCTCGTAATCGTAGTGTGCAGCTATGGCGAGTAGAACTCTAATCGACTTTATCATGCCAACCGGAGAGAAAGTCTCGTCATAGTCAATTCCTTGTCTTTGACGGTATCCCTTTGCTACCAACCTTTCCTTATAAGTGTCAATCCGTCCATTAGCATCGATCTTTCTCTTAAATATCCACTTGCATCCGATGGGTAGAATACCTTCGGGCAAGTCCTCCAAGTTCCAAACTTGGTTGGTGTACATGGACTGGATTTCTGAGTTCATGGCTTCTCGCCATTTCCCGGATTCTAGGCCTTCTATGGCCTCCTGGTAGGTTTTAGGATCATCATCCTCATTATATTGTACCATAGACTCACCTTCAGCGATATGTCCCACATATCGTTCGGGTAGTCTAGGTACTCTACCAGATCTACGAGGCTCATCTGTGTGTACCTGAACAGATTCAGGAACTGATATCTCATCTGATGATAATGCAGCTGTTTGGGGATCTGGAACCTCTTCCAGTACTATTTTACTCCCACTGTTCTCCTGGATAAGGTATTCCTCTTCCAGAAAGACAGCTTTCCTGGCGACAAACACCTTTTGTTCACCAGGATAGTAAAATAGTATCCAAAGGTTTCCTTTGGATATCCCACAAACCTGCATTTATCAGCTCGTGATTCCAGCTTGTCTGGATCATGCCTCTTTACATGAGTAGGGCAATCCCAGACTTTAACATGTTTAAGTTCTGGTTTTCTGCCTTTCCATATCTCATATGGAGTAGAGGCTACAGACTTGCTGGGTACTCTATTCAGTAGGTATGTTGCTGACTCTAGAGCATACCCCCAGAGGGACACTGGTAAACCCGAAAAGCTCATCATGGATCGCACCATGTCTAACAAGGTGCGATTCCTCCTTTCCGATGCACCATTCATCTGTGGTGTATATGGAGGGGTGAAATTAGTACTCAAGTATTCTCCTCGATATGATCGAAGAGCTTTAATACTCTTTCCTAACTGCTTCTCTACTTCATTCTTGAACTCCTTGAACTTCTCAAATGCTTTCGACTTGTACTTTATTAAGTACACATAGCCGAATCTTGAGAAGTCGTCGGTGAACGTGATGAAGTATAATAAGCCACCTTTGTCTTGGGTGGACATGGGACTACATACATCCGAATATATTAGGTCCAAAATGTCCTTGGCACGTTCTCCATGTCCAGTAAACGGAGATTTTGTCATCTTTCCCATAAGGTAGGATTCACATGTCGCAAACGATTCATAATCGAATGTAGTTAAGTAACCATACTTGTGCAACTTTTGCAACCTGCTTTCACCAATATGACCAAGTCTACAATGCCACATGTATGCTTGATTCACACAATTCTTGCTCTTCTTAAGAGGATTATCAATTTGAAGATTGTAATAATAAACATCTAAGAGATATAGACCGTTGACTAAATATGCTGAATCTATTGATTTATTACCATAATAAATCAAACAACTTCTATTCTCAATAGTCAACCTATATCCTATCTTGTCCAAACAAGATACTGATATGATGTTCTTTATTATGCTAGGAACATAATAGCAATCTTCCAATGATAAGACGTCTCCCGATGATAGTTTGAGGTTCGTTGTCCCTACAGCAACCGCCGCAACTTTTGCGCCTTTTCCCAGCTTCAATTACACCTCGCCTTGTCTCAGCTTGCGCTTACTTGTCAGCATTTGTGCATCATGACAGATATGAGAAGTACATCCGGTATCCAATACCCAAGATGTAGAATCTCTTATTGACAAGTTGATATCTATCATATAGGTATCTATCTGAAGCTTTAGGCAGCTTCACCGTTCTATGAGCTTTATCATTGAAGAACTCCTTGCAGTTCCTCTTCCAGTGATCATTCTCCTTACAGTAGAAGCAGTCACCCCTAACTACTCCTTTCTCTGCGTTAAGGGCATCCATTGCCAGTTCAGCAGGATGATCAGCTCCAAGGAGAAAGTCAATGCGCTCAGATCTGAAGACATTCTTCAGGTTTCTGAACCAATCCGAGTAGTTTAGGCTAGTCAAACATTTGGCATCAAGTATGCTACAGATTGGGTTATTCGACGACATAATTCCTTACAGGAGATATATGAAATCTTTTAGTAGATGTTCAATTATTAAATATAAAACAAGGCATGGTCTTTTGTTCAAGTTTTAACTCCCACTAATTTTCGACGGACTGTATGACCCTCAATTATACAGAACGGGAGACGCTGACAGTCTCCTAGTGGGGATCAGAATCTCAATGACTTGCAGTACAATCTTGTGGATAGCACAACAAACTGTAATACAATCAAAGAGCATCCAACTCATGGGACTTGCAACTCCTTGCAATATCTGATCATAGCTTCGGTCCCCAGAGATTTAATGGCCTTGTGGATAGCACAACAAACCACTAATTTTGGTCTAAGCTAACCATCGTTAAGCAACGAGCATAGATTTGCATGCAGCCCCTGTGGATAGCACAACAAAGCTACATGGTTTCTCTACCCCGATCGTATAGGCATCTAATGCCATAGCCACAATTTCTCCTCCCAATTAAACAGGCCTTGTGGGTAGCACAACAAACCTGCCTAAAGTGATTCGAATCCTATGACTATAACGATGGTGGACCATGCAGTAAGTTCTTAACTACTCGCTTTACGGCTTAGAGTTTAGACGAGGGTATTTAGATAACTTTTATCTTGGTCTCTCCTAGGTGATAGTATAAATATATCGTATATATTTAATAAATACTATACCTGCTTTGATTCACAATCAAACATTAAAAACAATACACATCACATACATGTTTAGTGTGGTCATAGATAGCACAGTAGGTTTGACTGGAGCTAACAGTCAAACGCACACACAATCTAACATAACATTTACATTAGATAAACGTGCAAACACATAGGCAAGAGATCTCCATCATATCGTCTTCCTGGTTGCAGCTGTGGATCGTCATCGCTCCTACTTCAGTCGCCTTGATAAGATTACATTAATTCTAGAATCACATGTAATTAGAAAAGAGCCTTATGGCGAGTACAAGAGAGAGGGAGGTAGAAATACATCGGAGTATGAGAAAGGGAGAGGTACGCAGACCTCTATTTATTAATAATTTAATAAACATCCAACATTCATCTACGATCCACACACACATCATTCATCACATGAACAATTAAATATGCATATCCATGACTACAGTGTGTTTTAAACATTCCCCACATGATTCAGTGCATCACATGGCTAAAATAAAAGAGTTTTCAAAATATATAATTTTGGCTTTTAAAAGGCTGGGATCCAATCAAAATTGGTATTTGAATTTTGAAAACACTTTTAATTAACTTAAGTATGAAATTAAATCAAATTTATAAGCATCAAAACACACATCACACATACACACACTCCAAATTAATAATTTCCAGATTATTCCATGCCATTAGAACAATTCTAATAATTAAATAATCTAACATTTAGATTAAACTATATTAATAATCTAACAATTAGACTATTAATAATTAATAACTAATCTAACTCTTAGACTAGTTAATTAATAAATGTTAATCACTAATTTAACTCTTAAACTAATAATTAACACTAATTAATTAATATCTACTAATTTAACACTTAAATTAGTCAATGTAGTTAGTTATTAATTTAACACTTAAATTAATTACTAACAGATATTAATTAACAATTAACAATTAATAATTAATAATCTAACACTTAGAAAAATAATTATTAATAACTAATTTAACTCTTAAATTAGCTAATTAAGATTAATTATTAATTTAACTCTTAAACTAATAATTATCATCAATATATTAACAACTAGTTGTTAATATTATTCATTGATTAGTTAATTAAAGTAGATTATTAATTTAACATTTAAATTAACAATAACCTCTAATCAACTAAAAAATACTAATTTAACATTAAATTAGTCAACTAAAATTAATTATTAATTTAACTTTTAAATTAATAACTAACTTGAATTTATTAACAACAACTTGTCAATAATAATGATTCTTAATCATTAATGCCCAATTAAAGTTAAAATTCAATAATAATTTTAGTTTTCAAAAAAATTTTGGATTTTAAAATTTTAAATAAAAAATGGGCAATACAGGGATTTAATGGCTTTAATTGGGGAAATTGCTAAAATGGCTCAGCCACATGGGCTGAGCCAAATGGCTCGGGCCCTGGCCGAGCTAGGGCTCGGACCAGGCACCCACAGTGGGCTCCTGGTGCCGACTTGGTTCGACCAGGCCCAGGACCCGGCCCGGCCGGTCCGACCGGTTCGGGACCGGGCCCCCACCCGTCGGTCCAGCCCCAATCTTCCCCAAACCTGACGCTAGAAAGTTGCAGAAACCTTAAAAGGTGTGGGGCTATGCTGCGGCGGTCGGCGGCCCTTTGGCGGCGATGCCCCTTCCTGCGACCAGCCGCCCGGCCTAGCCGGCGCCGGCTGGCGATGCCGCCGTTACCGGTGGGCACGCCGGAGGTCTAAAAGGAGTATCTGAGCCCTTTGTTTTCTTTGAAGTTTTATGGTTATAGGTTTTCACAAAACCGAAGAATAAGAAGAAGGTCGACAGGCTGCTGCTCATCCTCCTTCTCCGGCGCCGGCAACAGGTGCCAATGGTGACTGGTTGTGTCCCTGGTCACACCAGGACCCCAACCATCTTCCCATCTCATGGGAAAAAACACGAACAAAGCCATAACGAAGCCCGGTTCTTCGTCCGACGAAGAACACCGAAACCCAAATTAAAATTCGATTTTGCAGAAAAAATAATTCAATTATTATTGTGTTTATCAAATAAACACGGATCCAGCAAAAAGGATCAAACTTACGCATGGAATAATACAAGAAAAAATTAATTTCGGAAACCGAAACAGGACGAGAAACAGTGGAACCTGGCTCTGATACCACTGTTGGATTTCTCGGGTTTCTCCGGATCGCTCACGTAGCGGAAAATAAAATAAAAACAGCGATCCGTTTTTCCCGTTTCGAATAAAGAAAACTGATAATCATATTATCAAGGTCTTACCGTGTGCGGATTCGAATCCGCAATCGTTCGGTTCCGTCGGTGCGACATCGCAAGTCGCGCAAGCGCCCGGCCTCTAGCAAAGTCCACGTGATCCTCCTCGTGACGGATATCCTCACGTTCCTCGTTCTTTGCAGCCCACGAAACCTCCGCCGGTCGCCACAACGATCGCAGCAACGCGCAGACGATTTCCCATCGAACGGGAGTCGGAGAAGCGGCAGAGCAGATTCGGATATGTCTGGGACGCTAGAGAGAGAAAGAAACAGAGGAGGGGCGGCTAGGGTTAGCAGCAACTTGGCCTGCTCAGCCCGTTCCCTAAGTTTTATACTAACTACGCGGTTTTTCATAAAAACCCCCGGTTTATATAAAACCCACTTATTTATCCATCGCCTTGAGAATCATTTGTGTGTGACCCTCTAGGCCTAATTACCAGTCTGGTTAATAGCCCAATAAGCCCAGTGACTCCTCACTGGCTTTATTAATCAATTAATAACTCTTTATTAATTAATTAATCAATTGCATTGATGTCGCACATCGAATTCGACTGGGCCTCCGATCACGTTGGGTGCCAAGTAACACCGCGTGAACCCGGAAGGTATCGGAGTTAAGTAACCCACTCTTGGAACCATTCCGCCGACAGTTACCGCGTGGATATAATCCTTCATTCGTACAATGCTCTCGAGTCAACTCATGGTATGGCATGATGTCAAACCCTAACCGGTCGACTCACATGGATTGGATGCCGCTAATAAATATCAGAAAACTCATTTCCCGATATTATCGTCCGCCCTGGCCAGGGACTTCCGCGCATCCTTCCTAGAGCATTCTCTCTCTAAGTACCAAGAGCGAATGATTATTATTAACACACAATTCCCTTCGATGGTATTCCGCTGTACCCAATCCTTAGCGTTTTAGAATCCCGTGGCTAGAGATTCGTAAACCAAGGTCAAAGCACAGAAGTCCACCGACAAGGTGTCCTTGGTGTCTCAGGTCCGAGGACCATCCACGCAACTGCGACAATAGAATCAAGCTGGTTGACAGTGAGGTACAATATTATCCAGCAATTCAGTGGATCAGTTCAGTGAACTCATTCTCCAATGAGCATCTATAGATTCGCCTTAGTGTCTCCACACAAGTGATTGATGAGATCAATCACCCTCATCATATGAGCAGGAGTAATCTGTACTAGTCTAACCGAATATCCGATGTCCTTCTGGGATATCCTCCGACTATGAAAAATTAAGAATATGTGTGTTTAAGTGATCAATCTCATTAGTATGATCTCATCATAATCTGATCACTATAGCACATATTCACGGACTTCATTATGAAACGATAATTAATGCGATTTACACATAATGAATATTATGCATTATATAAATAAATGAATGAGATTTACATAGTTAGATTGGCTTGTAGGCCACTTAAGACTAACATCCAGTCCCGACTGGAGTTCATCAGCGAGAAGCGAGAGCAGGAACGGCAGGAGCGGCAGATACTGGATGCAGAGATGTCCTCACTCTGGGTCCAGCTAGGTATTGCCGAGCACGAGCGCCGGAGCATCAAGGAGCGATACAAACGTGCTCGGCAGCGTGCTCAGGAGCACAGGCAGGCGAGTGCTTTCATAGCCAGCGTGGCCATCTCTTCTGGTCAAGCTGGCCTGAGTGCCATGGAACCACCACCGCCGTCGTCTAGAGCTCCAGTGCCGGATGCCCAGGATGAAGCCCAGAGTCGGTTTGACGAGGGGACAGGAGAGAGTCAGCCGTAAGGGCTGCATCATGTACTTTCTTTTTATTTTTGTGAGTCCTGATGATGATGGACTCTTCATGTATATGTAAAACACACTCTGACGATATACATGAAACTTTTTGTCTTCAGGTTTGTGCCTTGTGCTTTTAACCCTGTGCCCTGTACATGACTTAGCAAACAAGTTATGTAACGACCCGCCACCCTATAATGGGAGATCCGATTACTAAATAGGTACCAAATCATTAAATTTGGAGCCAAACCAGGATCTTGATAAGTCTGGGAAATAAATGATAAACTAAGCTAAACATCCACATCATATCGAATTGTAAAGGAAGTGTAGAAATTAAAAATTATTACAATTCGACTCGACTCAGCAAATAATTACATACTCCAACTGAAAAAGAAATAATTAAGCGTATAGGACAAAAAAGGAAATAATAAATACATCGGGGCATACTCAAGAACAACGGCTGTTGGTGCGCAACCCAAGGCAGCACTCTCCTTGCTACGCCTGCCTGGAACCCTCACCTGAAAACCGCAGGGGGTAAGTCTCATCGAAAAAGGCTCAGTAGGGATCCTTCGATGCCCACCACCCACTCACACACCCACAAGTGCAATACACAAATATAGGCAATTTAACTAAATAAAGCAGTAACACAATTCCTAGGTTTCGATATAAAACACACGCATTTATAACAGCAACATGTACGATTTTGAAACTACCACGGAGTCCACAACTAGCGTCTCGGCTAACACACAAGTCACACAGCCGAATGCGGAAAACACCGACCCACTGAGACCAAACAGCAACCCCTCGAATAGCACACTGGCTACTCCGGCCTGACCTGGCTCAAGGTAGTTCTACTTCCCCCAACACGAGTGACACTCCGAATGTACTACTCCCACATCGGTACTAGCTATACCCCAGGGTACACCAGGTGACCCTCTCTCTAGGCGTCATCCCACCACTCCCACACCGGCGTCGTGTCACTCCCACACCGACACAGGGTACCTAAGCGCTAACAACTGTCACTCTAGGTCCACGATCGCACAAAACGCAACACGGTGCGATCCGATCACGTAGAAATCATAGTCCTCAAGTATGTTTTCAAACATGCAATTAACCAAACTATCTATCAACGTAAACACACGTTAATTGCAGGAATTAATGAGATTATGTCTTCAATCGCATCGCCCAAGGCCGACGTCATTCAAGACTCCTAAACTGGTTCATGTAAAATCTGGCCTCGGAAGAAGGCCTAAAACACGTCATTTAAACGGGTCGCCGTTTAAAAGGCGTCGTTGTCCCTAGTCGCCTAATAACGACAGAAACAAAGATAGGCCTCGAGGTGATCTGAACTTAAAAAGCGTTGTGCACGGAAGTCGCTGTTTAAAAGGCGTCGCTGTCTTTGGACGCTATTCAATCCATAGACAGAATCTGTTATCTGGGGTTAATTGGCGTCGTATGTGGAAGTCGCCTTTTAAATGGCGTCGTTGTCCCTAGATGCCTTTTAACCCTGATAGACAGGTTCTCCTCCGGCCTCCCCCGAATTCCAAAACAGGATTTTTCCCCCAAATTCTCACAGAACACCATAAAAATAGAGAGGGAAGAGGAGAACCCAAATACACATTAAAAACCCACAATTCTTCATTACATGCAATTAGTATTTTCATCCAAAAAATCTCCTAAACATGCTCCAAAGCGGGAAAAAACAAGGTTTTAAACAAAATACAACGGGGATTGTCACCCTATCGGTTACTCGAACTTCTCTGAGCTCCAAGCCGCCGAACCGCCACACCATACGCCGCCGCCGGTACCGCCGTGGACGCCGTTATTCCACCGGGACGTCGGCCGCCGTCCGGAGAGAAATGTGTCGCGGAGGAAGTGGTGGTGGTAGTAGAGGAAATTAGGAGGTTGATGGAGCGGAGGGAGAGGAGGAATAGGGAGAGGAAAGGAAGTAGAGGGGGAAAGGGGTGCCGGAGGGTTGGAGGGAAGAGAGGAGAGAATGAGGGAAAGGAGGGAGGGTTCGCAAGGTCAAACAGAAACTGGGAAAAACACGTCATCCAAGCCTGAGATCATTCAGACGACAAGTCTGGGTCGTACTCTGACATACCAGGGCCGTACTCTAAATGGCGTTGTCCATGCAAGACGCTATTTAGACGATAAGACCGGGGTCATACTCTCACGGCCCAAAACCAACCCATGTAGCGCCCACGTAGCACAACCTAAAATGCGTCTACCTTACTGGACGCTGTTTGAACCGCGTCAAACAGGAACCCATGCCCTAGCCCCACAAGGGCCCAAACCAAGGGGTCCGACCCCGAAATTGACCCGATAACCGGGTTTGAAACCTCAATCCTTACAAGTATCTGTTTAGGCTTAGCCCCTTGCCCGGTTAAGTAACCGGCTACTTGATCCTATCCTTGGTAGAAGGGTCAAGGGGCATAGCCTTTATTAACAAAGGAAATAATAATTGAACTGAAGAAAATAACGGAGTAAGATGCAACATACAAGCATGCAGATGCTCGCTGAAAATAAAGAAATGAAGCACACCAAATGTTACAAGCAAATGCTAATTGAAATATTTTTTATTTTTGAAATATTCATTTTGTTTGGGTTTTGGAACAAATATTTTTTTTTTTTGGATTTTGACATATCTATCTTTTTTTTTTAGATTTTCGAAATATCCATATTTTTGGATTTTGAGATATGTATCTTTTTTTTTATTTTGAGATATGTACTTTTTTATATATTTTGAAATATGTACTTTTTTGGATTTTAAAAAATATATATATTTTTTGGATTTTAAGATATGTACTTTTTTTGGATTTTGAAATATGTACTTTTTTTTTATTTTAAAATATGTGCTTTTTTTGGATTTTAAAATATGTATTTTTTGGGTTTTTGGAGTAATGTGCAAACTAAAAGACCAGCATGGTACTCAGATCAAAAGAACATATTCATCTATTAACTTAATTTCCTAATTGTTATTCAATAATCTAATTTAGACTCATCGTGCTTGAGCTTGTGTTTCCATTCGTGATCCCATTCGATGGTCTGACCCATCGTGCTTGAGCACGTCTTTTTGATGATTTTTATCAAAGTCTTGTTAGTTGCCTCTGCTTGGCCATTGCCTTGCGGATAATATGGAGATGAATGATGCACGTCTTTTTGATGATTTTTATCAAAGTCTTGTTAGTTGCCTCTGCTTGGCCATTGCCTTGCAGATAATATGGAGATGAATGATGCAATGCAATTTTGTACCTGTTGCAGAGGTCCTTCAGCTCTTGTGACACGAACTGCAGTCCATTGTCAGTGACGATGGTGCTTGGAATTCTGAATCTTGTGATGATGTTCTTCATGATAAACTTACAGACGGTTGATGCTTTGACTTCCGTGTATGCTTCGGCTTCCGCCCACTTGGTGAAGTATTCCGTTGCCGTGAGAATGAAGTATTTCTGCTTAATGCCAGAATTAGGATTGCCAAGGGGTCCAATGAAATCGAAAGCCCACATGGAGAAAGGCTATGGGGAGGAAACAGGATGGAGTGAAGATGCAGGAGAATAGATCTTATCGGTGTGAAGTTGACACTTGGCACACCTACGGACATATCCTACACAATCTTCTTCCATAGTTGGCCAATAGAAACCTTGCCTAACGATTTTCTTTGCTAACATATGTCCATTAACATGGCCACTACAAACTCCAGCATGAGCTCCTTCCATAACCTTCCAAAACTCATCTTCATCCAAACATCTTAGAAGAACTCCATCAAAATCTCTTTTATATAGTGCTCCCCCAACTAGGGTGTATCTTTGAGCAACTCTCCTGATAGCCCTTTTCTCCTCAGCTGTGACTTCTTCAGGATATGATTGATCTTCACAATATTTGGCAATTTCATAGTACCACGGTTTCTGTTCATCATCCATCTCTTCGAAAAGCTCCATTAACATAATATCTCTCTTTTTCACAATATCTCCATCTCTGATATTCTTCAGCAGCTTCTCCTTAGTTCTAAGGAATGAGGGGTCTTTCACGGCGGGTGAAAGACGCCTATGAACGATCATTGATTCGGATTGTCTGCTGATTGAAAAATTAAGAGAAGATGCAAGTGAGGCTAGAGCGTCAGCTAAGATGTTCTGATTCCTAGGAACATGGATGAAGATCAATTTTGTGAAAAGCTTTGCATAAGCAGAAGTGAGTTCTTGATAAGGCTTGAGCTTGGGATCAAGAGTCCGATATTTGGTTAACACTTGGCGAAGAATCAATTGGCTATTATCCACAACTCTGAGTTTGGTGGCACCATAAAGATGAGCAGCCACGAGGCCAGCAAGGAATGCCTCGTATTCAGCTATATTGTTAGTGACTAGAAAGTCAAGTTGAAAGGCTTGTGGAATGGTGACACCTTTAGGTGATAACAGAACAAGGTTGATCTCCTTTCCATGGGAATTCAGAGCTCCGTCAAAATGCAGAGTCCACCTGACATCTTTGATTTGGTCTATGGACATCAGTTCCTCATTCGTAAACTCCAATCGGGCTGGATCAAATCGAGGAAGGGGTAATGAGCAAGATGTTCTGCTATGGCATAACCTTTGATCGCTTTCTGTTGAATGTAAGTGATATCAAATTGAGATAGAAAGCTTTGCCATCGTGCTAACCTATCAGTAAGGATAGATTTCTCAAGAAGAAACTTGATCGGATTCATCCTAGCGATCAGATGAACTTTATGGGTTAGAAAGTAATGCTTCAGTTTCTGAACCACCCATACAAGTGCTGCACATGTTTTCTCCATCGCCGTGTATCTTTGTTTAGCGGGGTTGAGATGTTTAGAGAGATAGTAGGTTGCCCTCTCCTTTCCTCCTTCATCTTCTTGTGCTAGGATAGCCCCTACCGCATCGTCCAGGACAGAAAAGTATAGAATCAAAGGTTTGCTCGAAGATGGTGGTCTCAAAACAGGAAGACTTGCCAAATAATTTTTCAATCCATCAAATGCCTCCTAACACTTATCGTCCCAATCGAATTGACTCCCGGCTTGGTAAGCTCGTAGAACGGCTTACACCTTTGTGAGTGCTGAGAGACAAATCTGCGAATAAACTGCAACCTCCCGATTAACCCTCTTAACTCTTTCAAGTTCTTGGGAGGTGGCATTTCTCTGATAGCTTTTGCCTTGTTGGGATCGATCTCAATTCTCCGTTTACTGACAATGAATCTAAGTAATTTCCCTTAGGATACCCCGAATACACATTTCTCGGGGTTCATCTTCAACTAATATTCTCTTGATCTTTCTAATACTCTTGCCAAAACTTTGGCATGCTCAGCCTTAGTCTTAGATTTCACTAACAAGTCATCCACATACACTTCTAGATCAATGTGCATCATGTCATGAAATATTTCCATCATAGCCCTTTGATAAGTAGCTCTAGCATTCTTTAATCCAAAAAAGACATGATGACATAGCAATATGTTCTCCAAGGTGTAGTGAATGATGGCTTTTCTTGATCTTCTTTTGCTAATTTGATCTGATTATATCCTGAAAATCCATCCATAAATGATAGGGTTGCATAGCCAGCTATGTTATCGATGGGTACATCAATGTGAGGCAATGGAAAATGATCCTTAGAACATGCCCGGTTTAAATCTCGGAAGTCAATACAGATTCTAACCTTCCCATCTTTCTTCATAACCGGGACTATGTTGGCCATCCATTGTGGATAGAGGACAACTTTAATGAATTTGGCTTTATGTAACTTATCGACCTCTTTCTTTATCTTCAAAGTCATTTGTGGGTGGAATCGCCTTAACTTCTGTTTAACCGGGCTAGCTCCATCCTTTAATGTCAATTGATATTCCACTAGTGATAAGTCTAACCGCGGCATATCCTCATAACTCCAGGCGAAAGTGTCCTTATAATCCTTAAGAACTTGGACCACTGCCTTCTCATCCATTTCAGAAAGATTTTTGTTAACGACGACAACCTTAAGTTCGTCTTCAGTCCCTAGATTGATCTCGTTGGTGGGCTCTTCTACGGCAGTTGAGAGTTCATCAAATCTTTTTACTCCACTGGCATATGTTAGTTCTAGGTGGCCTACAAGCTAATCTGACTATGTTAATCTCGTTCATTTATTAATATAATGACATAATATTCATTATGTGTAAATCGCATTAATTATCGTTTCATAATGAAGTCCGTGAATATGTGCTATAGTGATCAGATTATGATGAGATCAGACTGATCACTTAAACACATATTCTTAATCGTTCTTAGTCGGAGGATATCCGAGAAGGACATCGGATATCCGGTTAGACTAGTACAGATTACTCCTGCTTATATGATGAGGATGACTGATCTCATAAGTCACTTGTGTGGAGACACTAAGGCGAATCTGTAGGTGCTCATTGGAGAATGAGTTCACTGAACTGATCTGACTGAATCGCTGGATGATATTGTACCTCACTGTCAACCAGCTTGATTCTATTGTCACAGTTGCGTGGATGGTCCTCGAATTTGAGACACCAAGGACACCTTGTCGGTGGACTTCTGTGCTTTGACCTTGGTTTACGAATCTCTAGCCACGGGATTCTAATACGCCAAGGATTGGGTACAACGGAATACCGTCGAAGGGAATTGTGTGTCAATAAGGAATCATTCGTTCTCGGTACTTAGAGAGAGAATGCTCTAGGAAGGATGTGCGAAAGTCCCTGGCCAGGGCAGACGATAATATCGGGAAAGGAGTTTTCCGATATTCATCAGCGGCATCCAATCCAAGTGAGTCGACCGGTTAGGGTTTGACAGCTCGCCATACCCTGAGTTGACTCGAGAGCATTGTACGAATGAAGGATTATATCCACGTAGTAACTGTCGGCGGAAAGGTTCCAAGAGTGGGTTACTTAACCCCAATACCTTCCGAGTTCACGCGGTGTTGCTTGGCACCCAACGTGATCGGAGGCCCGGTCGAATTTGATGTGCGACATCAATTCGATTGATTAATTAATTAATAAAGGGTTATTAATTGATTAATAAAGCCAGTGAGGAGTCACTGGGCTTGTTGGGCCATTAACTAGACTGGTACTTAGGCCTAGAGGGTCACACGCAAATGATTCTCAAGGCGATGGATAAATAAGTGGGTTTTATACAAACTGGGGGTTTTTGTGAAATACCACGCAGTTAGTATAAAACATAGCGAACTGGCTGAGCAGGCCAAGTTGCTGCTAACCCTAGCCGCCCCTCCTCAGTTTCTCTCTCTCTCTGGCGTCCAGACAGATCCAGATCTGCTCCGCCGCTTCTCCGAATCCTGTTCGACGGGAAATCGTCCGCGCGCTGCGGCGATTGTTGCGGCGACCGGCGGAGGTCTAGTGGGCTGCGAAGAACGAGGAACTTGAGGATATCCGTCGCGGGGAGGATCGCGTGGACTTCGCTAGAGACCGGGCACTTGCGCGGCTTGCGGTGTCGCACCGACGGAACCGAACGGTTGCGGATTCAAATCCGCACACGGTGAGAATCGATTATCCGATAATCGTAGTTTTTAGTTTTTCGAAATGGGTACGGATCGCTGTTTAATATTTTATTTTCCGTTGCATGAGCGATCCGGAGAAACCCGAGAAATCCCAACAGTAGTATCAGAGCCAGGTTCAACTGTTTTTCGTCCCGTTTCGGATCTCTAAATTAATTTTTCATGAGTTATTCCATGCGTTTAATCCGATTAAAATGACGGAATTGTGTTCATAAGATGAACACAAATAATTTGATTATTTTTCTGTGATTTTTCGGATTTTATTTGGGGTTTTCGGAGTTCTTCTTGAGATGATGAACCGGGGTACTTTAGCGGCTTCGTACATGCCTCCCAAGCGTTGGGATGGCGGGTTAGATCTCTGGATCTCTTGGTGATAGTCACCACTACACACCGGTCACCGAGATCGGCGCTGGAGTGCCCATGGAGGGCTGCTAAATCAAGCCCCAAAACACGGTTTGGAACCTGCAAAACTCAGATTTTTGGGGGTTTTATTAAGGGCTTGGGCCATGTTTTCTGGTATCTCTGGTGAGCCACAGGCGCCGGGGGGGTTGCGGGCGCCAGAGATGATCACCGGGGAAGGCCGGGCACCGCCGGAGGTCGGCCACCGGCGCCGCCTGCAACTCCAGCCGCCGCCCACCTGCGTTTAGGGCATTGGCTGTCTGCAGGTAGGTGCCAGGCGGGCCGGTCCCGAGCGTGTTCGGACCGGCTCGGCCGGACCCGGCTGGGGCCAGGGACAACCAAGCCATGGCTGCACCCTGGTCCAGACCCTGGCTAAGCCAGGGTCCAAACCCATGGCTGGGTTGAACCCCTTTTTCCTTTTGTCCTATTTATAATCCCCTTTTAAACCTTATTAACCCTTTTTTTGACCCAATTAATATTTGATTACTTTAAATTTATATTTCAAAATTGTTTTAAAAATTAAATTTTATTTTCTAAAAATATTGGATTCGGTTATTAATGGGTTTTGGAATCATTATTAACAAATTGTTGTTAATGATTTGCATTAGTTATTAATTTAAAAGTTAAATTAATAATTAATTCTAATAGACTAATTTAAGTGTTAAATTAGTCATTATTAGTTAATTGAAATTAATTGTTAATTTAAATGTTATATTGATAGTTAATTTTAATTGACTAATCTAAGGGTTTAATTGATAGTTATTAATAATTGGTGTTAATTATTAGTTTAAGAGTTAAATTAGTAATTAACATTTAATTAACTAATCTAAGAGTTAGATTAGTAGTTAATAACTTATTGGAGTTGATTATTAATTTAAGTGTTAAATTAGTAATTAACTTTTATTGACTAATCTAAGAGTTAGATTAATTAATTATTAATTAGTTAGTGTTAATTGTTGGTTTAAGAGTTAAATTAATAATTAACATTAATTGGCTAATCTAAGTGTTAGATTAGTAGTTAATAATTAATTTGGTTGATTATTAATTTAAGTGTTAAATTATTAGTTAACTTTGTTGGACTAGTCTAAGAGTTAGATTAGTCATTAATAATCTTATTGTTAGATTATTAATGGGGTTTAATCTAAGTGTTAGATTATTAGAATTGTTCTAATTTGCATGGAATAATCTGGAATTATTAATTTGGAGTGTGTGCGCATGTGATGTGTGTTTAATGCTTTTAAATTTTGATTTAATTGCATGTTAAGTTAATAAAATGAGTTGTCGAAATTCAAATACCAATTTTAATTGGATACTAGCTTTTTGAAAGCCAAAGTTATATATTTTTTAAAACTATTTTATTTTAGCCATGTGATGCGCTGAATCATGTGTGGGATGTCTAAAACACACCGTGGTCATGGATATGCACTTAATTAATTATTCATGTGATGAATGGATTGTATGGATCGTGGATGTATGATTGTTTATTAATTGTTAATAAATAGAGGTCTGCGCACCTCTCTCTCTCATACTCCGATGTATTTCTACCTCCGACTCTCTCTTGTACTCGCCATAAGGCCTTCTTCAATTTACTTGTAATTCTAGAATTATTGTAATATGATCGAGGCAACCGAGGAAGGAGCAAGGACGATCTACAACTGCAACCAGGAAGGCGAAAAGATGAAGATCTCTTGCCTATGTATTTGCAGGTTATCTAATATAATTGTTGTGTTAGATTGTGTACTGTTGGCTCCAGTCAAACCCACTGTGCTATCCATGACCACACTAATGACATGTATGAGATGCATTGATTTCTTTTGATTATGAATCAAAGCAAATATAGTATTTAGTAAATATATACGATATATTTGTATACTATCACCTAGGAGAGACCAAGATAAAAGTTATCTAAATACCCTCAGATAAACTCTAAGCCGTAACGTGAGTAGTTAAGAACTTACCGCGTGGTCCACCATCGTTATAGTCATAGGATTCGAATCACTTTAGGCAGGTTTGTTGTGCTATCCACAAGGCCTGCTTAATTGGGAGGAGAAACTGTGGCTATGGCATTAGATGCTTATAGATCGGGATAGAGGAACAATGTAGCTTTGTTGTGCTATCCACAAGGGCTACATGCAAATCTATGCTCGTCGCGTAATGATGGTTAGCTTAGACCAGAATTAGTGGTTTGTTGTGCTATCCACAAGGCCATTAAATCTCTGGGGACCGAAGCTATGATCAGATATTGCAAGGAGTTACAAGTCCTATGAGTTGGGTGCTCTCTGGTTGTATTCTAGTTTGTTGTGCTATCCACAAGGCTGTAGTGCAAGTCATTGAGATTCTGATCCCCACTAGGAGACTGTCGGCGTCTCCCGTTCAGTATAACTGAGGGTTATACAGTCCGTCGAAAATTAGTGGGAGTTAAACTTGAAGAAAAGACCATGTCTTGTTTTAAATTTTAATAATTGAACATCTGCTAAATAGATTTTACTTATCTCCTATAGGGAATTATGTCGTCGAATAACCCACTCCGTGGCATACTTGATGCCCTTTTGACTTATCTGATCTACTCGGATTGGTTCAAAAACCTGAAGAATGTCTTCATATCTGAGCACATTGACTTTGTCCCTGGAGCTGATCCTCCTGCTGAATCGGCATTAGATGCCCCTGAAGCAGAGATGATAGCTAACGATAAAAGATCGAAAGACAAAAGCAAAAGAGTAGTGAAGGGTGACTACTTCTACTATAAGCAGTATGGTCACTGGAAGAGGAACTGCAAGGAGTTCCTTAACGATAAAGCTCATGGAAGAGTGAAGTTGTCTGAAGCTTCAGATATATATATGATAGATATCAACTTATCAGTTAGAAATTCCACATCGTGGGTATTAGATACTGGATGTGCTTCTCATATCTGCCATGATGTGCAGATGCTGACAAGTAAGCGCAAGCTGAGACAAGGCGAGGTGGAATTGAGGCTAGGAAACGGCGGAAAAGTTGAGGCGATTGTTGTTGGGACAGCAAACCTCAGGCTTCCATCAGGAGACGCCTTACTATTAGAAGATTGTTATTATGTTCCTAGCATAATAAAGAACATTATATCAATATCTTGTTTGGACAAGATAGGATATAGATTGACTATTGAGAATAGAAGTTGTTCGATTTATTATGGTAATAAATCAATAGCTTCAGCATCTTTACTCAACGGTCTATATCTATTAGATGTTTCTTATTACAATCTTCAAATTGATAGTGCTCTTAAGAAGAGCAAGAATTGTGTGAACCAGGCCTACATGTGGCATTGTAGACTTAAGCATATTGGCGAAAGCAGGTTGCAAAAGTTGTACAAGCATGGTTACTTAACTGCATTCGATTACGAATCGTTTGCAACATGTGAATCCTGCCTTATGGGAAAGATGGCAAAATCTCCATTTACTGGACATGGAGAACGTACCAAGGACATTCTGGAACTAATACATTCGGATGTATGTGGTCCCATGTCCACCCAAGCCAAAGGTGGCTTTTCTTACTTCATCACGTTCACCGATGACTTCTCAAGATTCGGCTATGTGTACTTAATGAAGTACAAGTCGGAAGCATTTGAGAAGTTCAAGGAGTTCAAGAATAAGGTAGAGAAGCAATTAGGAAAGAGTATTAAAGCTCTTCGATCAGATCGAGGAGGAGAATACTTGAGTACTAATTTCACACAATTCTTAAAGGATAATGGTATCCTATCTCAGCTGACCCCTCCATATACACCACAAATGAATGGTGTATCAGAAAGGAGGAATTGCAACTTGTTGGACATGGTGCGATCCATGATGAACTTTTCAGGATTACCAGTGTCCCTCTGGGGGTATGCTCTAGAATTAGCAGCATACCTACTGAACAGAGTACCCAGCAAGTCTGTGGCCTCTACTCCATACAAGATATGGAAAGGCAGGAAACCAGAATTTAAACATGTTAAAGTTTGGGGTTGTCCAGCTCACGTAAAGAGGCATGATCCAGACAAGCTGGAATCACGAACTGATAAATGCAGGTTTGTGGGATATCCAAAGGAAACCTTTGGATACTATTTTTACCATTCTGGTGAACAAAAGGTGTTTGTCGCCAGAAAAGCTGTCTTCCTAGAAGAGGAATACCTTCTCCAAGAGGACAGTGGGAGTAAAATAGTACTGGAAGAGGTTCCAGATCCACAAACAGCTACATTATCATCAGATGAGATATCAGTTCCTGAATCTGTTCAGGTACACACAGATGAGCCTCGTAGATCTGGTAGAGTACCTAGACTACCTGAACGATATGTGGGACATATTGCTAAAGGTGAGTCTAAGGTGGAATATAAGGAGGATGATGATCCTAAAACCTACCAGGAGGCCATAGAAGGCCCAGAAGCCCGGAAATGGCGAGAAGCCATGAACTCAGAAATCCAGTCCATGTACACCAACCAAGTTTGGAACTTAGAGGACTTGCCCGAGGGTATTGTACCCATCGGTTGCAAGTGGATCTTTAAAAGAAAGATCGGTGCTGATGGACGGATCGACACTTATATGGCAAGGTTGGTGGCAAAGGGATATCGTCAAAGGCAAGGAATTGACTATGACGAGACTTTCTCACCAGTTGCCATGATAAAGTCGATCAGAGTTCTACTCGCCATTGCTACACATTTTAATTATGAAATATGGCAGATGGATGTGAAGACTGCCTTCCTTAACGGTAAGCTTGAGGAAGAGGTGTATATGATACAACCAGAAGGTTTCACATCCAAAGAATCTCCAGATAAAGTATGCAAGCTTCAGAGGTCTATTTATGGACTGAAGCAGGCTTCCCGGAGCTGGAACATAAGATTTGACGAGGCTGTCAAGTCTTATGACTTCATTAAGAATGAAGATGAGCCTTGTGTGTACAAGAAGACCAGTGGGAGTGCAGTCACTTTTCTAGTTCTTTACGTAGATGACATACTATTCATTGGGAATGATGTAGCTATGATGTCATCAGTAAAGATCTAGCTGTCGAAAAACTTCTCCATGAAGGATTTGGGAGAAGCATGCTACGTATTGGGAATACGGATCTATAGAGATATATCAAAGAGGATGCTTGGAATGACCCAATCCTTGTACATAGATACCATAGTCAAAAGGTTTGGCATGGAAAATTCCAAGAGAGGTCTCATACCGATGAGACAAGGAATTAAACTCTTAAAGGAGCAGTCTCCTAAGACTCCTAATGAGAGGGCATTCATGGATAGAATACCCTATGCCTCTGCCATAGGATCTATCATGTATGTCATGCTATGTACACGGCCTGATGTTACATTTTCTCTAAGTGTTACGAGCATATTTCAGGCTGATCAAGGCGAAGAGCACTGGAAGGCATTGAAATGCATCCTTAAGTACTTGAGAAGAACTAAGGATATGTTTCTTGTCTATGGAGGAGGTGACTTGAAACTGCGAGGCTTTACTGACTCAAGTTTCCAGTCAGATCCAGATGATAGCAAGTCTACATCTGGATTCGTGTTTACTTTGAACGGAGGTGCAGTGTGCTGGAAGAGTTCCAAGCAAGTAACCACTGCAGATTCGACGACTGAAGTTGAGTACATCGCTGCAGCTGAAGCCGCCAAGGAAGCAGTGTGGTTGAAGATGTTCATCACCGACCTTGACATAGTTCCTGGTGTAGGTGCTTAAAATGCTCGTGTGATTAACATGAAAAATCTATGTTGTTTAGTGTAAACTAACCTATTAAAAACAACAACTAAGTGCAGTGATCGCCAGAAACTTTTGACTTAAAAGTTTCAAAAGAGAGTTTTGATCGCCTACCTGTTTGAACGCGAAAGATGTTGAGCTCTTGGTTCCCCTCCTTCAGCCGGCTGAAGAAAGAGAGCCATTTCTTTGTTCTTTTGTTCTTGCTGTTGAGTTTGAGGTTGAGGATCGTCCAGAAGTCCTTCTGGCTTTGTACTTGATTTCCTCTTTTGTTCTCTTGTTGTTGTTGAGTGCAGCAGAGACAGACAAAGAAAACGAAGAAACAATGATGATGAGAATTTTAAGTAGAAGCAGTATCTAAACTAATCATGATTTTAAGCATACAATTGAACAGCAAACTTACTTGTTTAAATGGTTTTGAAACCCCTTAAATCAAATAGGTTTTGAAAGATGATGCTGTGGTGTGTGTTGCATGAAGTGAATATGAAGAATGAAAGATTAATGAAGATGTAGAATAAAAATGCATAAATGAAACACTTATGCCCAATGGGTTGAAGCCTTGAAAGGATGAAGATTCTTGAAAGGGACGCCGACTTCTGGAAATGGCAGCGCTCCGGCGTTCCGACGTTGTTGCTCCGATCTTCAACTCGCTATAATAATGCTCTCTCTTTTCTCAATAGGGCTCAACATGGCTCAACTATTCAAGATGTAAGGTATTTATAGGCTTTTTCGGCGTTCGCGATTAACATAGAAAAATCTAGGATTTATCCATCTTAATCGACAGATAAATACTGATTAATTCATCTTTATCTGTAATTATCTAAAACGCGTCCACCATGGCTGACGCCTTTCAGATTAATTAAGATAAGGATAAATATCCGGGAAAACTTATCTTTATCTTTATTAGCTAAAACGCGTCTACATGTGTAGACGTCTTTTAAACTAATTAAGATAAGGATAAACATCCGAAAGAGAAGTTAAAATAGCTTAGGAAACCTAAATCGCGTCAACCCCTACAGACGCCTTTTAGCTAATAAATAAATTGATTAAAATTCAAATTTAAACGTTAAAACAGGAATAAACTCTAAATTGCGTCCACACAGGTTGACGTGTTTTAGACTTTCTGAATCGCGTCCACACAGGTTGACACGTTTTAGAATTCTGAATCGCGTCCACACAGGTTGACACGTTTTAGAATTCTGAATCGCGTCCACACAGGTTGACACGTTTTAGAATTCTGCATATTTTAACTGAAATTTGAGCTAAAATCAATTCAATTGATTAACTTAAACATGCCTGTTAAACCCGACACTTAAAAAGATCAATAAAAATTAACCAATGGTTAAATATCAGACCATTTTGAGGCATTATTATATGATATGAAATTTACTCGAAATGACGTCAAAATTAGCGTGTCTACAGCTGCCTCACCTTGGCATCGTCTTTGCAAGGGAGTGAAATGAAATGGAATGTACTGAAAAGGTGATACCAAGGTGTGATGAGACACGCTCTTAACATCACATGATTGGAATTTTTCTCAAAATTATCGATGAAGATAGTTCAAAGAAATCAATGGAATCAATCCTGTCTGGATGAGGTAGACAAGGAAATAAAATAAGGTCGATCAACCTCCTCGGAGTGGGAAGTACCTCAGGTCATAGACACTGTAGGTTTCATCATGGGGAGCGTTTGCCAGCCAATGTGGACGTGCTGCAGCCATAATGGATCTTAAAAGAAAACAAGAATTATTGGATAAATAATCCAATCAAGGATAGAATTCCAATGATATCTTCAAGCGAACCTCAAAGATAATCAAGATACTCAATTCAGAATGGAATACTTCATATCATGTTTTTGAGTTATTTAATTAATGGTCTGAAACTTAATCAGTAATTAATCCTTATCACAATGATTTCAAAGTCCTACATGATGCATGCTGGGCTAAAAGAAAAATATAAAGTTAAATAAAACATAAATTAATCAAGGATAATATTGTTAAATTGTCATTAATGAGTCAAGATACCAATTCTTGTAATCCAGTGCTAAGCCGAAGCTCGTTTATCCACGCACCGTTTCACAAAAGTGGAACCATCGTCCTCACTAATTAACAATCCAATGGCCTATCCGTGCGATTAAGAATCCTCTGGAATTATCACTGTTTTTTTTTGTTGAAGGGGAACTCAAATTCCAGTTTTATCCAAACCACAAGGTCCTTGATATGCTCTAGTAAATACTTAATATATAGTAATGCGAATGCAAAATTAACTACATGGAATAGTACAAGGGTAGAAATAACCGTCTTTTTAGCCACGGTCAGACTTCTTGACTCTCACAGTGAGATCTTCTTGACATTTTCTCAGCTTTACTCAGGTTTTCTTGAATTTTCTGCAATCAAAATTGTTAATAATTCCAAACAAATATTCAATTAAAACATCAAAACCCACAAAATTTCGGATAAATCGCAGAAAAGCTAAAACGCGTCGTGTCGCGCAGACGCCATTCAACTTTGAAACGCGTCAGTTCTCCTCGACGCCTTTTACTCACCAAAACAGGTTTCTGGATGTCCTTGTGTCCTGTATACAACTTGAACAAACATGTTATGTATCTGTTCAGGCTTAGCCCCTTGCCTGGTTAAGTAACCGACTACTTGATCCTAACCTTGGTAGAAGGGTCAAGGGGCATAGCCTTTATTAACAAAGGTAATGAGAATAATCAAACTTAAGCAAAATGCAACATACAAGCAGACAGATGCTCACTGAAAACAAAAGGAATGAGACATACTAAGTGCAATAAGCAGATGCTAATTGAAATATTTTTGTTGTTTTGAAATATGTACTTTTTTTTGTTTGGGTTTTGAAATATATACTTTTTTTTGGATTTTTTTTTTTTTTGGATTTTGACATATATATATATATTTTTATTATTTTTGACATATGTATTTTTTTGGGTTTTTGACATATGTATTTTTTTTTGGATTTTTGACATATGTATTTTTTTGAATTTTTTTTTGACTAAAAGATCAGCATAGTACTCAGATCAAAAGATCATATTCATTTATTAACTTAATTCCCAAATTGTTCTTTAACAACTTAACTTAAAACCCATCGTGTTTGAGCTTGTGTTTTCATTCGTGATCCCATTTGATGATTTGACCCTTAGTCAATGTAAGTCATTCCTTAAGTTTGAAGTACATCTCTTTAGAAAGAAAAGATGAATAAGTTTAGAAAGCCCATGAGAAGGTTCCGGAAACTTAAAAAGATGTTCCTTTCCTACGCTAATATCCGTTGGGGTTCGGTCATTTTCTTTCCGGGGTATTTATCGACCTTGCGCTCCCTTTCGTTTAATTTCATGGCCTTGATGTAACGTTTGTAATGTAATGGCCTTTTGATTTGACATTTGGCTTTTGCCTTTTGCTTTTGCTTTTCTTTTCTTCGGGACGGATCTCCCCCTTTTTTTTATGACGGCCTCCTACTAAGATGGCGGGTATTCTTGGTAATCTATTCTAAGCCTCGTTCCGACATCATGGGCCGAGTATAAAACAGACTTTTGCTTTAAAAAGAATGATTTGTACTTCGCACTTTCGGTCAAGCTTCCGATATTCTTTAGGACTTGGCATCCCTTGTTACTCACGAATCAAACGTGTGAGTGTGTGTAGTAATGGGCTTGAAGTTGTGTTATCCAGACTAATAAGGAAATTCGAGTTTATAAATTTTCTGATTCCACTGGTCTTTGTACCATACTAATCGACTCTTTAACCTAAGGGTAGTATTTCTTAAGATGTAAACCATTCCAGGGATGATTTAGCTCTTCTCCTTCTGCATTAACAAGACGATAAGCATTACCAGGAAAAGCGTGCGATACAACATAAGGTCCTTCCCAGTTGGGTTGGAGCTTAGAACGCGGACCACCAGGTTTTACAAAAATTCTTTTAACAACCATTTCACCGACTTTGAACTTACGTTCAATGACTTTCTTTTGATAAAAACGTGCTAGTCTATTTTGATAAACTTTTGCATGATTAGCAGTTGACCATCTTTTCTCGTCTAAAAGTTCCAATTGAGCAAGGAGTGTTGAACGATGTTCATCAATGGAAAATTCCTTATTCAATTGTACTGTTAATGACGGTATAAGGATCTCATATGGAACTACCGCCTCCATTCCAAATGTTAAGGAATAAGGAGTTTGTCCAGTGGGTGTGCGGATTGAAGTTCGGTAGGCCCATAGAGCCTCAACCAATTTTTCTGGCCAATCTGCGAACTTGTTAGATTTACACATCTTTTTGATGATTTTTATCAAAGTCTTATTTGTTGCCTCTGCTTGGCCATTGCCTTACGGATAATAAGGAGATGAATGATGCAATGCAATTCTATACCTGTTGCAGAGGTCTTTCAATTCTTGTGACACGAACTGCGGTCCGTTGTCGGTGACGATGGTGCTTGGAATTCCAAATCGGGTGATGATATTCTTCATGATGAACTTGTAGACGGTTGATGCTTTGATCTCCACGTATGCTTCAGCTTCTGCCCACTTGGTTAAGTATTCTGTTGCCGTGAGAATGAAAGATTTTTGCTTGATGCCGGAATCTGGATTACCAAGGGGTCCAATGATGTCGAAAGCCCACATGGAGAAAGGCCATAGGGAAGAAACAAGATGGAGTGAAGATGCAGGAGAATGAATTTTGTCGGCGTGAAGTTGACACTTAGCACACCTACGGACATATCCTACACAGTCTTCTTCCATGGTTGGCCAGTAAAATCCTTGTCTAAGGATCTTCATTGCTAGCATCTGTCCATTGACATGGCCACCACAAACTCCACTATGAGCTCCTTCCATAACCTTCCAAAGCTCATCTTCATCTAGACATCTGAGAAGAACTCTATCAAAACCTCTCTTGTACAATGCTCCTCCAACTAGAGTGTATCATTGAGCAATTCTTCTGATAGCTCTCTTCTCCTCAGTCGTAGCTTCTTCAGGATACGATTGATTTTCACAATATTTAGCAATTTCATAATACCATGGCTTCTGTTTATCATCCATCTCTTCTAACAGCTCCATCAACATGATTTCTCTTTTCTCAATGATATCTCCGTCTCTGACTTTCTTCAGCAACTTCTCCTTAGTTCTAAGAAATGAAGGGTCTTTCACGGCGGGTGAAAGACGCCGATGAACTATGATTGATTCGGATTGTTTGCTGATTAGAAAATCAAGAGATGATGCAAGTGAAGCTAGAGCGTCAGCTAAGATGTTTTGATTCCTAGGGACATGGACAAAGATCAATTTCGTGAAAAGCTTTGAGTAAGCAGAAGTAAGCTCATGATAAGGCTTGAGCTTAGGATCAAGAGTTCGATACTTGGTCAGCACTTGGCGAAGAATCAGTTGGCTATCACCCACAATCCTGAGTTTGGTGACACCATGGAAATGAGCAGCCTCGAGGCCAGCAAGGAGTGCCTCGTATTCAGCTATATTGTTGGTGACCGGAAAATCAAGCTGAAAGGCTTGTGGAATGGTGATACCTTCAGGAGATAACAGAACGATACCGATCCCTTTTCCATAAGAATTCAGAGCTCCGTCAAAATGCAGAGTCCACATATCATCTCTGATTTGATTTACGGACATCAATTCTTCATCCGGAAACTCTGATTGGACTGGATCAAATCTAGGAAGGGGATGATGAGCGAGATGTTCTGCTATGGCATAGCCCTTGATCGCTTTCTGCTGAATATAAATGATATCGAATTGAGATAGAAAGCTTTGCCATCGTGCTAACCTATCAGTAAGAACAGATTTCTCCAGAAGGAATTTGATCGGATTCATCCTGGTGATGAGATGGACTTCATGGGCCAGAAAATAATGCTTTAATTTCTGCACAACCCAGACCAATGCTGCACATGTTTTCTCCATCGCTGTATATCTCTGTTCAGCGGGGTTGAGAATTTTAGAGAGATAATAGGCTGCCCTCTCTTTTCCTTCTTCATCCTCTTGTGCTAGGACAGCCCCCACTGCATCATCCAGGACTGAAATGTAAAGTATCAATGGTTTGCCTGGAGATGGTGGTCTCAAAACAGGAGGACTTGCTAAATAGTTCTTTAATCCATCGAATGACTCCTGACACTTATCGTCCCAATCAAATTTGACTCCCGGCTTGGTAAGCTCGTAAAACGGCTTACACCTTTGTGAGTGCTGAGAGACAAAACGGCGAATAAATTGTAACCTCCCGATTAATCCTCTCAACTCCTTCAAGTTTTTAGGCGGTGGCATTTCTCTGATAGCCTTCGCCTTATTGGGATCGATCTCAATTCCCCATTTGCTGACGATAAATCCAAGCAATTTTCCTGAAGATACCCCGAATACACATTTCTTGGGGTTCATCTTTAACTGATATTCTCTCGATCTCTCTAACACCCTTGCCAAAACTTTGGCGTGCTCAGCCTTTGTTTTTGATTTAACCAATAAATCATCCACATACACTTCCAAATCTATGTGCATCATGTCATGAAATATTGCCATCATAGCCCTCTGATAAGTGGCTCCAGCATTCTTTAATCCAAATAGCATGACAACATAACAGTATGTTCCCCAAGGTGTAGTGAATGACGTTTTTTCTTGATCTTCTTCTGCCAGCTTAATCTGATTATATCCTGAAAATCCGTCCATAAACGATAACGTCTCATAGCCAGCAGTATTATCGATGAGTACATCAATATGAGGCAATGGAAAATCATCTTTAGGACACGCCCGGTTCAAATCACGGAAGTCAATGCAAATTCTGACCTTCCCGTCCTTCTTCATAGCCGGGACTATGTTAGCCACCCATTGTGGATAAAGGACAACTCTAATAAATTTGGCTTTATGCAATTTGTCGACCTCTTCCTTCATCTTTAGAGCCATTTGTGGGTGGAATCGCCTTAATTTTTGCTTGACAGGGCTAGCTCCATCCTTTAACGTCAACCTGTGTTCAACTAAAGATGAGTCTAACCCTGGCATATCTTCGTAACTCCAGGCGAAAGTGTCCTTATAGTCCTTAAGTACTTGTATCATTGCCTTCTCATCCTCTGTAGAAAGATTTTTGCTGACGAGGACAACCTTAGGTTCGTCTTTAGTCCCTAAATTGATTTCTTTGATGAGCTCTTCTACGGCAGCTGAGGGTTCATCAAATCTCTTCACTCCACTAGCATATGCCTCAGCCGCGTCCTCGTCATCTTCCTCATCTTCAACAATGGGGTCACTTTCATGCACTAATTCATATACCCCGTACCCATCATTGACTGACTCATCGTCCATACAATCTTCTGGCATCTGAATTGGATTTTCTAAAAACTAAGGGATTAAAGAACAAGAAAAGCATTTATCAGCTAAGTCCTGGAGGTATCTATCTGGAATTCGCCTACCCTTAGGCTTCCTAGACTTCCTAACCTGACTAATCTGACTAAAACTAGACTGCCTAACTTCACTAAACTTACTATCATAACCTAATGAAGATGAAGCAGGATAGGAATCCTGGGGTACAAGTGGAAATACAAGAGAATCCTCCCGAGGGGAGGGGCAGAGTAAATCTAAGAGAGAATCTTGACCGAAGGACCCGCGCAACGGGGTGCAATCGGACAAGTAAGATGTTTCCTCGATAAAGATTTGAGAAGTTGTAAAATTGGCGTTTTTTTTTTTATATCAGAGGATTATACATGAAGCAGGAGTGAATACAAATGGGAGGAGAATCAGACGGAGGAAGTGGCACCAAGGTCAAAGGATTAGGGGGATCATATAGTAATATGTCCCAGATCAAATTATACATCCTCTCTAGATCGAGAGGAGGTTGTGGAATAAGGTCCCGAGGGGACAGAGTAATCATAACGGGCGGAGCCCGTGGGATATCTTCAATAATGACCCGCGACCAAGTCGGGGTCAAGAGCAGTGTACGAAATAGAGTATGGAGCATGAAGACATGTGAAGGATATGTCCCCCTCCAGAGCAGATCCGTAGTGTAACCAGCTTCATAGGGGTCATCTGGCTCCCCTTCATCGGTCTCTTCAGACAGCAATATCCGCTTATCAAATATGGCACCAGGGCTTTCAATCAGCTCATCAATCTGCGGCGGCCACTTGGGTTCTGCAGGATCTAGGAATAGTCTGTTCAGTGCAATATAAAGGTCTCTAAGATCGAACCACCTGTACCATTCGCATTCAGGATCATGGAATTTTCTCCTTTTCATAGGCCGCAGAGCCTCCAAGGATTGGTACGTAAGTAGTTCAGAACAATGTCTGGCCAAATCCCTCCCATATATGTCATGGAAGTGAAAACACGAAGTAATGACTACCGTGTTGTCGTAGCTAAGTATGGGCCCTTTCACAAAGTGCGTACACAGGGTCCACGTTAGGGGATCTCGGCCTTCTTTGGGTGGTGTAGACATTGCCTCCCAAATTTTCGGACCTTCTTCGATCTCTGCTTGCTGAACCAGATCTTGTTTCAGTCTTCTTGGCCTATAGCCCAGACCACTTCCAGGTGCTGCTCGATGATTTCTGACAGGAGTGGTCCTGCCTTGCAACTGTGTGTCCAGACCTCTTCCAGGCTCGTAGCCGTTCTTCATCATAATTCTCCATCCTGGAGTACTCATGCACTTCCCCCTTTTGATGGCATCTAACGGGTATGGAGAAATAGTGACGGCTTTTAGAGGATCAGCCACTGGACGGTAGACCTGTAATACCGACAGAAAAGGTTGCCGGCCAGGTAAAACAGCAGACTTAATGTTCAAGGTATGAGCAGCAACAAGGATCGGCATGCTCGTCACTTTAATAATTCGTCATTTGTAAGGGAATTTGAGGCATTGGTGATTCGTAGAGGGAATCGCCTCAAGGATTTGATATAAGGACGACCCAAAATGGCATTTATAGAAGGGTCGATTTCTAGGATGTGAAATTCGACCTCTGCATGACTTACGGGGCCCAGCTCCACCTTCAAATAGACCATTCCCAGAGGGGAACGGGTAGAGTTGTCATATGCCGTCACTGAGATGGGGCTGGACAGCCATTTTTCTTTGGGCACACCGCACAGCTCCAGGGTCTTCGGTGGTAAAACATTGATCGAGGCCCCTGTGTCGACCAGGCATGCATCCACGGCCTTCTTACAGATATTGACCGTGATGCTCAGAGCCATGCTCCTGGCTGCTGGCGGTGCTTGTTCCGATGTATGAAATGTAATGGAGGGCTGATCCCCCTGAGGAACTAGTAGGGCTGCAATTTTTTCTACCGGCACGTCTTCATTGACCATCACCTTCTGTAGATATTCCATTAAGGCTTCTTGGTGAATCTTGGATCTTTTGATCAATTCAAGTATGGTGATCCGTCCCGGCGTTCTATCCAGATGTTTCAACAAGTCGTATTGAGTGCCTGGTGCACTCTCTTCATTATGGGCTTCCTCAGTCGGCTGTGATGGGCCGTCTCTAACTGTGGACTGAGGAAAGACTTTGTTGAAAATCCTTCCACTCCGGAGCGCGTGTTCCTCAACCGTGGAGGATCCGGGTGACACCTTAAGTACCGCAGGGTTGGATGGTGCGGATGGCGTAGAGGGTTGGTATGTAGGTGATGGCGTAGGGCTAGGTGGTGATGGCGCGGTGCGGATTAAAGGCCTAGAGGGTTGGATGGTGGATGGGTAAGTGGTTGGCGAAGTGGGGAATGGTACGCGTAATAGCGGTTTGGATGGTAAGGGGATATCTGGTGGTAGCGGGTGAAGTAGGAAATGGTATGCGTAGTAATGGCCTAGATGGTAGGAGGGGCGCGTTATTGGTTTGCGGGGGGTTATATGATGGAGGTGTAGGAGTGCGGGGCGTGATGGGCTTGAGGAAGGCGGGTAGGGGTAATGGGTTATTGGGTGCGGGTGAGTGATATGTGGGTGTCGGTAGAGGGGTGATGGTAATGGGTTGCGGCCTAGGTATGTGGATGGTGCGGCGTGGCGGTCGCTCTGCGGTACTTGGAACGTGACCCGTTGAACAAAGAGAGGAAGAGTCCTCTATTCTCCACTGTTGCCCACGACCAGCCTCAGACTGGCTGTTCGTCAAAATGGGAGCAACTTGGTTTTGGTTCTGGTGCTCCGGGAGTGGATTCTGCACTATGCCCATGTTGGGTGGCGCTGCTGCTTGTGCCGGTGGTCTTGCTTGCTGCTGCTGCTGCTGCTGTGGTCTTCTCGCCTTCAGGGCTGATATGTACTTTTTCATCTCCTCCCAGTCTATGCCACCCTGCTCATTGAGATCATGAATATAATCTCTGAACTGGAAGCAGGTGTCAATGGTATACCCAGGTTGCCTATAGAAGTAGCAATACCTAGACGTATCGGCATTTTGAGGCCAGACGGCCTTTTCCCTTGGCAAAACTAAGGCATTAGCTGCCATTAGAGCGCTGAAGATATCTGCCAAGGATTCTGGGAGGGCCGGGTATTCTGCCCTTTTCGGGCCTAGAGGTCTTCTCTGCTAGTTGTAGTCACCAGGAGGAGGGACATTATGGTACGCCGGCGGTGCGCGCGGCTGGTACTGTAGCTGTTGCTGCTGCTGATATTCCTGCTGTTGGGGCTGCTGGTACTGCTGTTGCCGTTGCGGCTGTTGTAACTGTTGCGTTGCTGGTTCTGATTTGGCTGCTGGGGCCGCTGATACTGTTGTTGATAATGGGGGTTCTACTGCTGCCTATACCCTTGTTGGTTCAGCTGTGGTGGCCTCTGGTACTGCTGCTGGTTCCTCACAAACTGGGGCGAATTATTATTATTCATGGTACTGACTTGCTCATGAGAGAGCGTGCCCTCAGTAGTCGGACCTGTGCTGGGAGAGTTTGGCACTACAGGCTTCCGAGGTGGAGGCCTGCTAGGTCTGTGAGGATCAAAGACGCTAGAGAACGTAGCGTCCTTGAAGGCATTTTGGCAGTACCGTGCTCTTTCATAGAGCTCTGCCATGTTGGTCAAATTGTTCAAGGAGAAGACTAGCTTGAACTAGGGCGTGGCGTTAGAAATTAACATCTTCACTTGCTCAGACTCGGACAAGTGATCTTTCACCTTTTCGGCCAGGCCCCGCTACCTGTCAGCAAAACTGACAAACTCCTCATCAGGTTTCATCTTTTCTGCAATGAGGTCCATGATAGACAAGGAGGGTGCAACTCTGTCCTGGTATCGTTGGATAAATTTGCGTGAAACGATACCGTAATCCTCTACTTTGGAGGGTTCCAGAGAAAAGAACCATTCGAGGGCTGGTCCCTCTAGAGATCTCCTGAACAAAAAGGCCAATGACCTCTTGTCGTTCTGCCAGAAAGATGATTCGTACATAAACTCCTTCAGATGTGTGAAGGGGTTACCAGTACCGTTGTACGTCCGGTACACTGGCATCTCAGAAGGTGGCAGATGGAATACTGGCAGGCTCGGTAAACTAATCTCTGGCACAGCTTTAACCCCCATCATCTTCTGGAGGTTGTTGAACTGCTCATCCATGCGCTCCATCTTGGCCAGCAACGCTTGCGTGGTCAGATCTGCCTGGGGAGGAGGAGGAGGTGGAAGTACTTGATAGGCCTGCTGCCTATAGTACGTTGGACAGGGAGGACAATAAAGAGGAGGTCCGGCAGAGCTTCCGCCATGCCCGAGGGCATTTTGATAAACAGGTGTTTGCGGGCTAGCCGGTTGCCTAGATGATGAAAATTGTGGCCCAGCTGGCCGAGAAGTAATATGAAGGCCTTCCATGGCCTGATGGATATAAGGAGGAGGAAGAGGAGGTTGTTGAGTAACAACAGGGGGAGCCATAGGGTTCGGCTCAGCAGGCTGTACGGGTGCCTTCCCCTTCAAAATAGACTGGATCGCCTCAAACTGCTGAGGGTCCAGTCGGGAGGCAAGAACTCCAGGGCGTTGACGAGATCCGAAGGATCAGAGGGTGAGGGATCATTCTGATTCATGTCCCCCTCTAGATCGGGATTAGGGATCGCATATTCATGCGGGGGAAGATCAGGATATCTATCCTGTTGATGAAAAAGAGGAGTCCGGACATTCCCATCTTGTCGATATGGAATGGGGGCAGAATTACGGGAGGCATCAGCATCTCTCCCGTTCTCATAGTTGAAGTCTGAATCGCGAGGGGCATTAGCATCTCCCTCGTAGTTGATGATGGCGTCTTGAGCCATACTCAAGTCCCTGCCTGTTCGCAGCAGCATGGTGTTAGATTCCCTTTTCAAAGATTTAACAAACAAGTTGCACAGAGATTAATCAAACAAGTGGATGTTTAACGTGATTTTAAGGTTCCTTGTTGAGTTATTTGAATTGGATTAAACCACAATTTCGCTCAGGGAAAGGATCCTAGTTTCAGTTCAATTTCCACCGTTATTCTCTAGGGCTTTCTCTCACAACGCTTTTGGAATCTAGCCGGGACTTCAATTGGTACAACCAGCCCGATGATCAAGGAGGGATACCTTCATTTTGGGGACTTATGGAGGTCTCAACGTCAACTTCTCTAGTCTGATCAAGGGACCAACCCAATCAGAGAGAGTTGCTGACGTCGAGTAGTGTGTTCCTAAGAAAAGGAGGGTATTCGCCTCAATGCGTATGCCCTACGGCCTGGATGGCCTCTAATGCTTAATAAATAATGGGTAGCTAGCACTCAAACCATAGAAATATGGAAACTGAAAAATAATTAAGAAACTGTCTGAATCGCGTCGATGATAGTCGACGCTATTCAAAACAGAACTTAATTCTTCGCAGAAACAGATCTGAAAAATAATTAAGAAACTGTCTGAATCGCGTCGATGGTAGTCAACGCTATTCAACACAGAACTTAATCTTTTCACAAAAACAGATGCAGATAGCAGAGAAACTGTGAAGACTGAAAGGCGTCTAGGGGTGTTGACGCGGTTTTGAAACGCGTCAGTGCTCCTGGACGCTTTTCAGTTCGCAGAAACAGTTTTGCAGGAGGATTTTCTGGGTTGAATCCTCCTCAAACAGGATAAAAAGCAGTAAACAATCGACTCATGCAAATTTTTTTAGTTACAGGTTTTAACAGGATGATTTACTAACTAAACAACTAGGAAATCAATCAATCACACATCATTTTTATCACAAAAACAGCTTTTTTTGAACTAATCAAAGGGAGGGCAAGATCTTGCCACTGGGGTGTGCACGTGGTGCACGAGGGAAATTACTTAAACTAAAACACTCACCAATTGGTGAGGACGTGTCGAGAGACACAAGTGGTGCACCGTTGGTGCCCGATTAATGATAGCAAGAACAAAAAGAAACTAAAAGATGGCGAGACCAAGTCCCACCGTGATCGCCAAAAGAGCTGTAGGTGCTTAAAATGCTCGTGTGATTAACATGAAAAATCTATGTTGTTTAGTGTAAACTAACCTATTAAAAACAGCAACTAAGTGCAGTGATCGTCAGAAACTTTTGACTTAAAAGTTTCAAAAGAGAGTTTTGATCGCCTACCTGTTTGAACGCGGAAGATGTTGAGCTCTTGGTTCCCCTCCTTCAGCCGGCTGAAGAAAGAGAGCCCTTTCTTTGTTCTTTTGTTCTTGCTGTTGAGTTTGAGGTTGAGGATCGTCCAGAAGTCCTTCTGGCTTTGTACTTGATTTCCTCTTTTGTTCTCTTGTTGTTGTTGAGTGCAGCAGAGACAGACAAAGAAAACGAAGAAACAATGATGATGAGAATTTTAAGTAGAAGCAGTATCTAAACTAATCATGATTTTAAGCATACAATTGAACAGCAAACTTACTTGTTTAAATGGTTTTGAAACCCCTTAAATCAAATAGGTTTTGAAAGATGATGCTGTGGTGTGTGTTGCATGAAGTGAATATGAAGAATGAAAGATTAATGAAGATGTAGAATAAAAATGCATAAATGAAACACTTATGCCCAATGGGTTGAAGCCTTGAAAGGATGAAGATTCTTGAAAGGGACGCCGACTTCTGGAAATGGCAGCGCTCCGGCGTTCCGACGTTGTTGCTCCGATCTTCAACTCGCTATAATAATGCTCTCTCTTTTCTCAATAGGGCTCAACATGGCTCAACTATTCAAGATGTAAGGTATTTATAGGCTTTTTCTGCGTTCGCGATTAACATAGAAAAATCTAGGATTTATCCATCTTAATCGACAGATAAATATTGATTAATTCATCTTTATCTGTAATTATCTAAAACGCGTCCACCATGGCTGACGCCTTTCAGATTAATTAAGATAAGGATAAATATCCAGGAAAACTTATCTTTATCTTTATTAGCTAAAACGCGTCTACATGTGTAGACGTCTTTTAAACTAATTAAGATAAAGATAAACATCCGGAAGAGAAGTTAAAATAGCTTAGGAAACCTAAATCGCGTCAACCCCTACAGATGCCTTTTAGCTAATAAATAAATTGATTAAAATTCAAATTTAAACGTTAAAACAAGAATAAACTCTAAATCGAGTCCACACAGGTTGATGTGTTTTAGACTTTCTGAATCGCGTCCACACAGGTTGACACGTTTTAGAATTCTGAATCGCGTCCACACAGGTTGACACGTTTTAGAATTCTGAATCGTGTCCACACAAGTTGACACGTTTTAGAATTCTGCATATTTTAACTGAAATTTGAGCTAAAATCAATTCAATTGATTAACTTAAACATGTCTGTTAAGCCCGACACTTAAAAAGATCAATAAAAATTAACCAATAGTTAAATATCAGACCATTCTGAGGCATTATTATATGATATGAAATTTACTCGAAATGACGTCAAAATTAGCGTGTCTACACCTGGTATCCTTGATCATGTTCCGCTGTTGTGCGACAGCAATAGGACTATAGCACAAGTGAAAGAGCCGTGGTCTCATCAGAAATCGAAAGATGTTCTGAGGCGCTTTCGTCTTATCCAGAGGAGATGTAATAGTGGAAAGAGTTCCATCCGTCGACAATGTAGCAGATCCACAGACAAAGCCGTTGGCTCAAATTGTGTTTGAGCGTCACCTAGAGTCTATGGGCTTATAGTATAAAGGTGATTGGCTTTAGTCCAAGTGGGAGATTGTTAGTTTTAGGTAGCCTACAAGCCAATCTGACTATGTTAATCTCGTTCATTTATTAATATAATAGCATAATATTCATTATGTGTAAATCACATTAATTATCGTTTCATAATGAAGTCCGTGAATATGTGCTGTAGTGATCAGATTATGATGAGATCAGACTGATCACTTAAACACACATATTCTTAACCATTCCTAATCGGAGGATATCTGAGAAGGACATCGGATATCCGGTTAGACTAGTACAGATTAATCCTGCTCATATGATGAGGGTGACTAATCTCATAAGTCACTTGTGTGGAGACACTAAGGTGAATCTGTAGGTGCTCATTGGAGAATGAGTTCACTGAACTGATCCGACTGAATCGCTGGATGGTATTGTACCTCACTGTCAACCAGCTTAATTCTATTGTCGCAGTTGCGTGGATCGTCCTCGGACCTGAGACACCAAGGATACCTTGTCGGTGGACTTCTGTGCTTTGACCTTGGTTTACGAATCTCTAGCCACGGGATTCTAATACGCCAAGGATTGGGTATAGCGGAATACCGTCGAAGGGAATTGTGTGTCAATAAGGAATCATTCGCTCTCGGTACTTAGAGAGAGAATGCTCTAGGAAGGATGTGCGAAAGTCCCTAGCCAAGGCGGACGATAATATCGGGAAAGGAGTTTTCCGATATTCATCAGCGGCATCCAATCCAAGTGAGTCGACAGGTTAGGATTTGACAGCTCGCCATACCCTGAGTTGACTCGAGAGCATTGTACGAATGAAGGATTATATCCACGCGGTAACTGTCGGCGGAAAGGTTCCAAGAGTGGGTTACTTAACCCCAATACCTTCCGGGTTCACGCGGTGTTGCTTGGCACCCAACATGATCGGAGGCCCGGTCGAATTCGATGTGCGACATCAATTCGATTGATTAATTAATTAATAAATGGTTATTAATTGATTAATAAAGCCAGTGAGGAGTCACTGGCTTTTTGGGCCATTAACTGGACTGGTATTTGGGCCTAGAGGGTCATACGCAAATGATTCTCAAGGTGATGGATAAATAAGTAGGTTTTATACAGACCGGGGGTTTTTGTGAAAAACCGCGCGGTTAGTATAAAACATAGCGAATGGGCTGAGCAGGCCAAGCTGCTGCTAACCCTAGCCGCCCCTCCTCAGTTTCTCTCTCTCTGGCATCCAGACAGATCCAAATCTGCTCCGCCGCTTCTCCGAATCCCGTTCGACGGGAAATCGTCCACGCGCTGCGGCGATCGTTGCGGTGACCGGCGGAGGTCTCGTGGGCTGCGAAGAACGAGGAACGTGAGGATATCCGTCGTAGGGAGGATCGCGTGGACTTCGCTAGAGGCCGGGCACTTGCGCGGTTTGCAGTGTCGCACCGACGGAACCGAACGGTTGCAGATTCGAATCCGCACACGGTAAGAATCGATTATCCGATAATCGTAGTTTTTAGTTTTTCGAAACGGGAACGGATCGCTGTTTAATATTCTATTTTCCACTACGTGAGCGATCCGGAGAAACCCGAGAAATCCCAACAGCATATGCCTCAGCCGCGTCCTCGTCATCTTCCTCATCTTCAATTATAGGGTCTTTTTCGTGTATCAATTCATACACCCCATATCCATCATTAACTGACTCATCATCTATACAATCTTCTGATATATGAATAGGATTTTCTAATATCTGAGGGATCATAGAGCAAGAAATGTATTTAAATGCTAAATCTTAGAGGTATCTATCTGGAATTTGTTTACTCTTAGATTCCTAGACTTCCTAACCTGATTAACCTGCCTAGAACTAAACTCCCTAAATTCATTAGACTCCCTAACTTCACTAGATTCATTATCCTGACCTAATGAGGACGAAGAAGGATGAGAATTATAGGATACATGAGGAAATACAGAAGAATCATCTCGAGGGGAGGGACAGAGTAGATCTAGAAGAGAATTTTGACCGAATGACCCGCACGATAGGGTACAATCGGACAAGTAGGAAGTTTCCTCAATAAGGATCTGGGAAAAGGAAGTTTCCAAATTGGCATTTTTTTTTTGGAGAAAAGATGAATTAATCTTAAAACAAGAATGGAGATGAATAGGAGGAGAATGGGATGGAGGAAGCGGCATCAAGGTCAAAGGATTGGGAGGATCATACAGTAGCATGTCCCAGATTAAATCATAAATCCTCTCTAGATTGAGAGGAGGTTGAGGGATAAAGTCCCGTGGGGACAGGGTGATCATGATGGGCGAAGCCTGTGGAATATCTTCAGTGATGACCTACGACCAAGTCGGGGTCAGAAGCAGAGTGCAGAATAAGATATGGAGTGTGAAAATGTAAGAGGGATAAGTCCCCCTCCAAAGAAGATCCATGGTATAACCAGCTTCATAGGGGTCATCTAGCTCCCCTTCATTTGTTTCCTCAGACTGCAGAATTCTTTTGTCAAAAATGGCACCAGGCCCTTCAATAAGCTCATCTATTTGTGGTGGCCACTTTGGTTCTGAGGGATCAAGAAATAGTCTGTTTAATGCAATGTATAGATCCCTCAAGTCAAACCATCGGTACCATTCACACTCAGGATGTTGGAACTTCCTCCTTTTCATTGGCCACAGAGCCTCCAAGGACTGGTACGTCAACAATTCTGAACAATGTCTGGCCATGTCTCTTCCATATATGTCATGAAGATCAAAACAGGAAGTGATAAGTACCGTGTTATCATGACTGATCACGGGCCCCTTGACGAAATGTATGTATAAGGTCCATGTTAAAGGGTCCCGACCTTCTTTACACGATATGGACATTGTTTCCTAGACCTTCTGGCCATCTTCATTTTCTTCCTGCTGAATAATGTCGTGCCTCACTTTTCTTAGCCTATAGCCCAAGCCATTTCCAAATGTCCTTCAATTGTCCTTGAGGGGCGTGGTTCTGTCTTGTAATTGCGTGCCTAGGCCCTTTCCAGGCTGATAACCACCCTTCATCATTATTTTCCAACCAGGGGTACTCATGCACTTCCCCCGCTATATGGCATCCAGTGGGTAAGGAGTAAGAGTGGTGGCCTTTAAAGGATCAACTATAGGACGGTAGACTTGTAATACCGACAGAAAAGGTTGTCGGCCAGGTGGAAGAGTTGGCTTGATATTCAAGGAGTCAGCAACAGCAAGGATTGGCATGCTCGTAACTTTAATGACTCGTCCTTTGTAGGGAAATTTGAGGCACTGATGATTCGTAGAGGGAATCGCCTCAAGGGTTTTAATATAAGGACAGCTCAAAATAGCCTTCAAGGAAGATCGATTTCCAAGATGTGAAATTCGACCTCGGCATGACATACAGGGCCTAACTCTACTTTTAAATAGACCATTCCTAGAGAGGAACGGGTGGAGTTATCATAGGCTGTAACAGAAATGGGGCTAGGCAACCATTTTTCCTTGGGTACACCACATAGTTCAAGGGTCTTCGAAGGCAGGACATTAATTGAAGCCCTCGTATCAACCAGACATGTGTCTACAACCTTTTTGCAGATATTGACCATAATACTCAGAGCCATGCTCCTGGCTGCTAGTGGTGCTAGTTCCGAAGCATGAAATAAGATAGAGGGTTGATCCCCCTGCGGAACTAGTAGTGCGGTGATCTTCTCCATCAGCACGTCTTCGTTGACCATCACTTTTTGTAGGTATTCCATCAGAGCTTCCTAATGGGTCTTTGATCTCTTGATCAACTCAAGCACAGAGATTCATACCGGTGTTCTATCCAGTTGCTTCAGCAGGTCATATTGAGTGCCTGGTGCACTCTTATCGTTATGTGCTTCCTCTGGCGGCTGTGATGGGCCGTCTCTGACTGTAGATTGAGGAAAGACCTTATTGAAGATCCTCCCACTCCGGAGTGCATGTTCTTCACTAGTGGAAGGGCCAGGTGATAACTTGAGCACCGCGGGGTTGGTAGATGGCATAGATGGTGTGGATGGTTGGTATACGGGTGATGGCGTGGGGTTAGTTGATGATGGCATGGTGCGAATGAGGGGTTTAAGGGGTTGTATAGTGGCGTGGTAAGTGGTTGGCGCAGTTGAAGTGGGGAATGGTACGCGGAGTAATGGTTTGGATGGTTGTATGATATTTGGATAGGCGTTGGTGGTGGTAGACGATGTGGGGAATGGTATGCGGAGCAATGGTTTGGATGGCATGAGGGGTGTGTAATTAGCTTGCGGTAGGTTGTTTGATGGAAGTGTGGTGGCGTGGGGGGTAATGGGTTTAAGGAAAGTGGGCAGTGGTAATGGGTTAATGGGCGTGGGTAAACGGTATGCAGGTGTTGGTACTGGTGTGATGGTAACGGGTTGTGGTTTAGGTACGTGGAGGGTGCGGCGTGGTGGTTGCTCAGTGGTGCTCAGAGTGTGACCCGTTGAATAAATAGAGGAAGAGTCCTCTATCTTCCACTGTTGCCCTCGATTAGCCTCAGACTGGTTATTTGTTAAAATGGGGGCAACTTGATTCTGGTGCTGGTGTTCCGGAAGTGGGTTCTGCACTATACCCATGTTCGAGGGTGCTACCGATTGTGCCGGCACTCTTGGTTGTTGTTGTTGTTGGGGCTACTGCTGTTGTTGCTGGGGCCTTCTTGCCTTCAAGGCGGATATATACTTCCTCATTTCTTCCTAATCAATGCCTCCCTGCTCGTTGAGATCATGGATATAATCTCAAAATTGGAAGCAAGCATCTATTGTGTGTCTAGGTTGTCTATAGAAGTAACAATACCTGGAGGTGTCGGCATTTTGGGGCCAAACTATTTTTTCTCTTAGCAAAATCAAGGCATTGTCTGCCATTAAAGCATTGAAGATATCTGACAAGGATTCTAGAAGGAATTGATATTTTGCCCTTTTCGGGCCTGGAGGTTTCCTCTGCTGGTTATAATCAGCAGGAGGAGGTACATTATGGTATGTCGGCTGTGCGCGCGGCTGGTACTGTTGTTGTTGTGGGGGCAGATACTGTAATTGCCACTGTGGCTGCTGTTGTGGCTGCTAGTTCGGCTGTTGTGGTCGCTGGTACTGTGGCTGTTGATATTGTGGATTTGGCTGCTGGGGTTGTTGATACTGTGGTTGTTGTTGTATGTAACCCTGCTGGTTCGGTGGTCTTTGACCTGCGAATTGTGATGGTGGCTGACTCCTCATGAATTGGGGCTGATTGTTGTTTATGGTACTAATCTGCTCATGAAAGATCGTGCCCTCAGTTGTTGGACCCGTGCTAGGAGAATTTGGCACGGCTGGCTTCCGAGGTGGAAGCCTGCTAGGTCTGAGGATTAAAGATACTAGAGAAGCATCCTTGAAGGCATTTTGACAGTAACACGCCCTTTCATAGAGCTCTGCCATGCTGGTTAAGTTGTTTAGGGCGAGGACTAGCTTAAACTGAGGTGTAGCATTAGAAATCAACATCTTTACTTGCTCGGACTCAGACAGATGATTTTAACTTTTTCTGCCATGCCCCTCCATCTATCAGCAAAACTAACGAATTCCTTGCCGGGCTTCATTTTTTCTGCTATCAGGTCAGTAATGGACAGGGAGGGGGCAACTCTATCCTGGTATCATTGAATAAATTTTTGTGATGCGATACTATAGTCCTCTACTTCAGATGGCTATAAGGAAAAGAACCACTCGAGGGCTGGTCCTTCCAACGACTTCCTGAATAAAAATGCCAACAACCTCTTGTCGTTCTGCCAAAAGGATGACTCGTACATGAACTCCTTCAAGTGGGTGAAGGGGTTACCAGTACCATTGTACTTTCGGTACACTGACATTTCAGAGGGCGGCAAATGGAACACGGGCAGACTTGGCAGGTTAATCTCAGGTGCAGCTTTAACTCCCATCATTTTCTGAAAATTATTGAACTGCTCATCCATACGCTCCATCTTTGTGAGCAGAGCTTGAGTCATCGGATCGACTGGAGGAGGTGGAGGTGGGGGTACATGATAGGCCTGTTGTCTAGAGTATGTGGGGCAAGGGGGACAATAGGGTTGAGGTCCGGTAGCGCTTCCGCCATGCCCGAGGGCATTTTGATAAGTTGGCGTAGGCGGTCTAGCTGGTTGCCTCGCGGAGAACAGTTGTGGCCCAGCTGGCCGAGAAGTTGAAACCTGAAGGCCTTCCATGGCCTGGTGAATGAAGGAAGCATGATAGGGAGGTGGTTGAGGAATAACAGGCGGAGCTACAGGATTTGGCTCGGCAGACTGCATGGGCGTCTTCCCCTTCAAAATAGACTGGATCACCTCGAGCTGGGAGGATCCAGATGAGAGGCCAGAACTCGCAGAGCGTTGACTAGATCGGAGGGATTGGATGATGAGGGTTCATTCGGGTTCATGGTTCCCTCAAAGATAGGATTAGAAACCGCATGCACGTGCGGAGGAAGATCAGCAACAAAATTATGTTGATCATGGACAAAAGGAGGAAGGATATGAAGGTTTCCCTCATGTTCAGATGGATAAGAATGAGGATCATGGGGGGCATTAGCATCTCCCCCATTTTCATAGTGATAATTAGATTCAAGAGGGGCATTAGCATCTCCCTCATAGTTGACCGTAGCTCCCGAAGCCATGCTCAAATCCCTACCTGATCGAAGTAACATGATGTCAGATTTTTTTTTTAAAAGATTTGCAAATAAGTTATACAGAGATTAAGCAAACAAGTGGATGTTTAACGTTATTTTAGGATTCCTTATTGGGTTATTTGGATTCAATTAATCACAAATTCACTCAAGGGGTAGGATCCTATTTTCAGTTCAATTTCCACCATTATACTTTATAGCTTTCTCTCACAACGTTATGAAGAATCTATCTAGGACTTCGATTGGTAGAACCAACCCGATGAACAAAGAGGAATACCTTAATTTTGGGGACTTACGGAGGTCTTTAACGTCAACCACTCTAGTCTGATCGAGGGACCGACCTAATCAGAGAGAGGTGAAGACGTAAAGAAAGGTGTTCCTCTGAGAAAAGGGAGGTGTTAGCCCCAGTGTGTATGACCTGTGGCCGGGATGGCCTATAATGCTTAATATATAATCTATAGTAGCAAGCAAATCATAAATATGAGAATTGAATAACAAAACAAGAAACTGCCTAAATCGCTTCGCTATTCCTCGACGCTATTCAAATCAGAACCTTATTCTGCTTGCAAAAACTCAGGCGGCAGACAACAGGGAATTTTGCCTAAAAGGCGTCTACGTAGGGCGACGCGGTATGAAACGTGTCGCTGCTCTTGGACGCTTTTTAGGTCGCAGAATCAATAATTCAGGAGGAATTTCTGGATCGATTCCTCTTCAAACAAACAGAATAAAAGCGGTACATAATTGGCTCATGCGAATCTTTTTTATTTCAATTTTTAACAGGATAATTTTATCATGTAAACAACCAAAATATCAATCAATCACATATTCTCTTTATCACAATCACAACTTCTAAATCAATCAAACGGGGAGGGCAAGATCTTGCTGCAAGGGTGTGCACGTGGTGTATGTGGGAGTAACAACTAAACTAAAAACTCACTGATCGGTGAGGGCGTGTCGAGAGACACAAGTGGTGCACCGTGAGTGCCCGATTGACAATAAGCAAGAACAAAGATTTAAAAGATGGCGAGACCAAGTCCCACCGTGATTGCCAAAAAGCTGTGAATGCTCAAATTAGGGGTGTGTAATTTTCATGAAAATTTTGTTGATTATGTGACAAATAAACCTATTAAAAACTAAGTGAATGTGATCGCTAGAAACTTTTGACTAAAAAGTTCCAAAAGATAGAGATTGATCGCTTATCTGTTTTGGAATTGGGAGATATTGGAGTCCTTGATTCTCCTCCTTCAACCGGCTAAAGGAAAAGAGCCCTTCTAACTTTGTTCCTCCCTTGAATGCTTATGGGGCTTTGAGAATCGTCCAGATTTCCTTGTTGTTGATTCTCTCCTCTTGATCCTCTTTTGTACCTTGTAAAAAATGGAAAGAAAGAAAGAGGGAAAGAACAATAAGAACTCAAATAGCGGTAGTATCTATTCCAGTAATAATTTCAATCATGCAACTAAACAAATGAACTCACTTGTTTGTGGTCTTTGAAACCCCTTAAAACATGGATTAGAAAATAATGCTAGTGAGTGTGTGTTGCATGGAGTGATGTGATGAAATTATGCTGCTAATATGCTGGAAATATGAGAAAGATGGAGAAATTGATTAAGAACTAAGTTGGATGGCCCTTGGAAAGCCTTGGTTATTGAATGGATCTTGAAAGTGTTAGTTTAGGTGGCCTACAAGCCAATCTAACAATGTAAATCTCGTTCATTATTAATAAAACGGCATAATATTCATTATGTGTAAATCGCGTTAATTATCGTTTCATAATGAAGTCCGTGAATATGTGCTATGGTGATCAGATTATGATGAGATCATACTAATGAGACTGATCACTTAAACACACATATTCTTAATCGTTCATAGTCGGAGGATATCCGAGAAGGACATCGGATATCCGGTTAGACTAGTACGGATTACTCCTGCTCATATGATGAGGGTGACTGGTCTCATAAGTCACTTGTGTGGAGACACTAAGGCGAATCTGTAGGTGCTCATTGGAGAATGAGTTCACTGAACTGATCCGACTGAATCGCTGGATGGTATTGTACCTCACTGTCAACCAGCTTGATTCTGTTGTCGCAGTTGCGTGGATGGTCCTCGGACCTGAGACACCAAGGACACCTTGGCGGTGGACTTCTGTGCTTTGACCTTGGTTTACGAATCTCTAGCCATGGGATTCTAATACGCCAAGGATTGGGTGCAGCAGAATACCGTCGAAGGGAATTGTGTGTCAATAAGGAATCATTCGCTCTCGGTACTTAGAGAGAGAATGCTCTAGGAAGGATGCGCGGAAGTCCCTGGCCAGGGCGGACGATAATATCGGGAAAGGAGTTTTCCGATATTCATTAGCGGCATCCAATCCAAGTGAGTCAACCGGCTAGGGTTTGACAGCTCGCCATGCCCTGAGTTGACTCAAGAGCATTGTACGAATGAAGGATTATATCCACGCGGTAACTGTCGACGGAAAGGTTCCAAGAGTGGGTTACTTAACCCCAAATACCTTCCGGGTTCACGCGGTGTTGCTTGGCACCCAACGTGATCGGAGGCCCGGTCGAATTCGATGTGCGACATCAATTCGATTGATTAATTGATTAATAAAGGGTTATTAATTAATTAATAAAGCCAGTGATGAGTCACTGGGCTTACTGGGCCATTAACTGGACTGGTACTTGGGCCTAGAGGGTCACACGCAAATGATTCTCAAGGCGATGGATAAATAAGTGGGTTTTATACAAACCGGGGGTTTTTGTGAAAAACCGCGCGGTTAGTATAAAACATAGCGAACGGGCTGAGCAGGCCAAGCTGTTGCTAACCCTAGCCGCCCCTCCTCAGTTTCTGTCTCCCTCTGGCGTCCAGGCAGATCCAGATTTGCCCCGCCGCTTCTCCGAATCCCGTTCAACGGGAAATCGTCCGCGCACTGCGGCGACCAGCGGAGGCTTCGCGGGCTGCGAAGAACGACGAACTCGAGGATATCCGTCGCGGGGAGGATCGCGTGGACTTCGCTAGCGGCCGGGCGCTTGCGCGGCTTGCCGTGTCACACCGACGGAACCGAACGGCTGCGGATTCGAATCCGCACACGGTGAGAACTTCGATAATCCGATTATCGTATTTTAGTTCTTCGAAACGGGAAACGGATCGCTGTAAAAATTTTATTTTCCGCTGCGTGAGCGATCCGGAGAAACCGAGAAAATCCAACAGTGGTAACAGAGCCAGGTTCCACTGTTTCTCGATCCGTTTCGGTTTCCGAAATTGATTTTTCTTGAGTTATTCCATGCGTTTAATCCGATTAAAATGACGGAATATTGTTCATAAGATGAACACAAATAATTTGATTATTTTTCCGTGATTTTTCGAGATTATTTTGGGGGGTTTTCGTGTTCTTCGTGAGACGAAGAACGGCGAGTTTACGGCGGCTTGAATCGGCTTCCCAATCGTTGGGATGGCCGGCCATGACTCCGGATCCACAGGTGATAGTCACCACTCCACATCCGGTATTTTTCCGGCGCTGAAATGGCCTTGGAGAGCCGCAAAAATCTAGCCCCAAATCGGATTTAAACTCTATAAAAACCAGAAATTTTGGGCTTTTGGGGCTTCGGATTGCATATCTTAGAAGCCCTCGCCGGCGCCGGGGTGCCCACCGGCGATGGGGGGGATCACCGGAGTGACCTACCGGCATCGGGGCCCGGCCGCCGGGCGGCCCCGCACTGGGTAGCCGCTGGCCACCAACCTGCAAAACCCTCTTAGGGTTTCGGTTGTGTCGGGTGTTGCAGGGTGGAAGGAGGGGCCGGCCCGACCGGTTCGACCGGCCGGGTCGAGCCTGGGCCGGGCCCGAGCCCTGGGCTCTGGTCCAGGCGAGCCCAGGCGCGCCTGGTTCGGACCCAGGCGCGCCTGGCTCGGGCCCAGGCCCTACTGGGCCTGGGCCAGCTTGGCTCAATTGGGCTGAGCCCTTCTTTGAAACCCCACTAGACCCAATTAAACCCTAAATAAAACCCCTTTGACGCAATTAAATTCTAATTAGATTTTAAATTTAAAATCAAAATTGTTTTTGAAATTAAATCTTTATCTAATTTTATTTAATTGGGTTATTAATGATTTGTGAATCATTTTAATTAACATTTAGTTGTTAGTTGATTAACATTAACTGTTAGTTTAATGGTTAAACTAATAGTTAATTTTAATAATACTAATTTAATGGTTAAATTAGTAATTAATAATTATTAATCTAATAGTTAGATCATTAATTGTTATTTCAACTAATGGTTAATTAGTAATTGAGTTAGTTATTAATTTAATTGTTAAATTAATAATTAACTTAAATGATTAATTTAAGTGTTAAATTAGTTTTATTTAATGATTATTGTTAGTTATTGATTTAAGGGTTAAATTAATGATTAACTTTAATCTTCTAATCTAATTGTTAGATTATAGTTATTAATTGATTAGTGTTAATTAATAATTTAAATGAAAAATTACTAATTAACATTAATCAACTAATCTAAGAGTTAGATTAGTAGTTAATTAATAATTAGAGTTAATTAATAATTTAAGTGTTAAATTGTTAATTAATTTTGATGGATTAATCTAAGAGTTAGATTAATCTTTAATAGTCTAATTGTTAGATTATTAAAGGGGTTTGATCTAAGTATTAGATTATTAGAATTGTTCTAATTTGCATGGAATAATCTGGAATTATTAATTCGGAGTGTGCGCGCATGTGATGTGTGTTTATTGCTTTTAAATTTGATTTAATTCCATGTTAAGTTAATAAAATGAGTTTTTAAAATTCAAATACCAATTTTGATTGGATCCCAGCTTTTTGAAAGCCAAAATTTATCTATTTTTGAAAACTCATTTGTTTTAGCCATGTGATGCGCTGAATCATGTGTGGATGTCAAACACACCGTGGTCATGGATATGCACTTTTAATTGTTCATGTGATGAATGATGTGTTTGTGTGGATCGTGGATGAATGATGGATGTTTATTAATTGTTAATAAATAGAGGTCTGCGCACCTCTCTCTCTCTCTTACTCCGATGTATTTCTACCTCCCTCCCTCTCTTGTACTCGCCATAAGGCCCTCTTCTAATTACATGTAATTCTAGAATTAATGTAATCTGATCAAGGCAACCGAGGAAGGAGCGAGGACGATCCACAACTGCAACCAGGAAGGTGAAAAGATGGAGATCTCTTGCCTGTGTTTGCAGGTTATCTAATATAATTGTTGTGTTAGATTGTGTGTGCGTTTGACTGTTGGCTCCAGTCAAATCCGCTGTGCTATCCATGACCACACTAATGACATGTATGTGATGCATTGTTTATATTTTGATTATGAATCAAAGCAGGTTATAGTATTTAGTAAATATATACGATATATTTATATACTATCACCTAGGAGAGACCAAGATAAAAGGTTATCTAAATACCCTCAGATAAACTCTAAGCCGTAACGCGAGTAGTTAAGAACTTACCGCGTGGTCCACCGTCGTTATAGTCATAGGATTCGAATCACTTTAGGCAGGTTTGTTGTGCTATCCACAATGCCTGCTTAATTGGGAGGAGAAACTGTGGCTATGGCATTAGATGCCTATAGATCGGGGTAGAGGAACCATGTAGCTTTGTTGTGCTATCCACAAGGGCTGCATGCAAATCTATGCTCGTCGCGTAATGATGGTTAGCTTAGACCAGGATTAATCGTTTGTTGTGCTATCCACAAGGCCATTAAATCTCTGGGGACCGAAGCTATGATCAGATATTGCAAGGAGTTGCAAGTCCCATGAGTTGGGTGCTCTCTGATTGTATTACAGTTTGTTGTGCTATCTACAAGGCTGTAGTGCAAGTCATTGAGATTCTGATCCCCACTAGGAGACTGTCGACGTCTCCCGTTCTGTATAACTGAGGGTTATACAGTCCGTCGAAAATTAGTGGGAGTTAAACTTGAACAAAAGACCATGTCTTGTTTTAAACTTTAATAATTGAACATCTGCTAAATTTTACTTATCTCCTGTAGGAATTATGTCGTCGAATAACCCACTCCGTGGCATACTTGATGCCATTTTGACTTACCTAATCTACTCGGATTGGTTCAGAAACCTGAAGAAAATCTTCAGATCTGATCACATTGACTTTGTCCCTGGAGCTGATCCTCCTGCTGAATCGGCATTGGATGCCCCTGAAGCACAGATGACAGCTAACGATAATGGATCGAAGGACAATGGCAAAGGAGTAGTGATGGGTGACTGCTTCTACTATAAGCAGTATGATCACTGGAAGAGGAACTGCAAGGAGTTCCTTGATGATAAAGCTCATGGGAGAGTGATGCTGTCTGACGCTTCATATATCTATATGATAGACAGTTAGAGATTCCACATCTTGGGTATTAGATACCGGATGTGCTTCTCATATCTGCCATGATGTGCAGATGCTGACAAGTAAGTGCAAGCTGAGACAAGGTGAGGTGGAATTGAGGCTAGGAAACGGCGCAAAAGTTGCAGCGATTGCTGTTGGGACAGCAAACCTCAGGCTTCCATCGGGAGACACCTTACTATTGGAAGATTGTTATTATGTTCCTAGCATAATAAAAAACATCATATCAATATCTTGTTTGGACAAGATAGGATATAGGTTGACTATTGAGAATAGAAGTTGTACGATTTATTACGGTAATAAATCAATAGCTTCAACATCTTTAATCAACGGTCTATATCTTTTAGATGTTTCTTATTACAATCTTCAAATTGATAATGCTCTTAAGAAGAGCAAGAATTGCGTGAACCAGGCCTACATGTGGCATTGTGGACTTGGGCATATTGGCGAAAGCAGGTTGCAAAAGTTGCACAAGCATGGTTACTTAACAGCATTCGATTATGAATCGTTTGCAACATGCGAATCCTGCCTTATGGGAAAGATGGCAAAATCTCCATTTACTGGAGATGGAGATCGTGCTAAGGACATTCTGGAACTGATACATTCAGATGTATGTGGTCCAATGTCTACCCAAGCCAAAGGTAGCTTTTCTTATTTCATTACGTTCACCGATGACTTCTAAAGATTCGGCTGTGTACTTAATAAAGTACAAGTCGGAAGCATTTGAGAAGTTTAAGGAGTTCAAGAATGAGGTGGAGAAGCAGTTAGGAAAGAGTATTAAAGCTCTTCGATCAGATCGACGAGGAGAATACTTGAGTACTAATTTCACACAATTCTTAAAGGATAATGGTATCCTTTCTCAGCTGACCCCTCCATATACACCACAGATCAATGGTGTATCAGAAAGGAGGAACCGCACCTTGTTGGATATGATGCGATCCATGATGAGCTTTTCGGGATTACCAGTGTCCCTCTGGGGGTATGCTTTAGAGTCAGCAGCATACCTACTGAACAGAGTACCCAGCAAGTCTGTGGCCTCTACTCCATATGAGATATGGAAAGGCAGGAAACCAGAATTTAAACATGTTAAAGTCTGGGGTTGTCCTGCTCATGTAAAGAGGCATGATCCAGACAAGCTGGAATCACGAACTGATAAATGCAGGTTTGTGGGATATCCAAAGGAAACCTTTGGATACTATTTTTACCATCCTGGTGAACAAAAGGTGTTTGTCGCCAGGAAAGCTGTTTTTCTGGAAGAGGAATACCTCATCCAGGAGAACAGTGGGAGTAAAATAGTACTGGAAGAGGTTCCAGATCCCCAAACAGCTGCATTATCATCAGATGAGATATCAGTTCCTGAATCTGTTCAGGTACACACAGATGAGCCTCGTAGATCTGGTAGAGTACCTAGACTACCCGAACGATATGTGGGACATATCGCTGAAGGTGAGCCTAAGGTACAATATAATGAGGATGATGATCCTAAAACCTACCAGGAGGCCATAGAAGGCCCAGAAGCCGGGAAATGGCGAGAAGCCATGAACTCAGAAATCCAGTCCATGTACACCAACCAAGTTTGGAACTTGGAGGACTTGCCCGAGGGTATTGTACCCATCGGTTGCAAGTGGATCTTTAAAAGAAAGATCGGTGTTGATGGACGGATCGACACTTATAAGGCAAGGTTGGTGGCAAAGGGATATCGTCAAAGGCAAGGAATTGACTATGACGAGACTTTCTCACCAGTTGCCATGATAAAGTCAATCAGAGTTCTACTCGCCATTGCTGCACATTTTGATTATGAAATCTGGCAGATGGATGTGAAGACTGCCTTCCTCAACGGTAACGTTGAGGAGGAGGTGTATATGATACAACCAGAAGGTTTCACATCCAAAGAATCTCCAGATAAAGTGTGCAAGCTTCAGAGGTCCATTTATGGACTGAAGCAGGCTTCCCGGAGTTGGAACATAAGATTTGACGAGGCTGTGAAATCTTATGACTTCATTAAGAATGAAGATGAGCCTTGTGTGTACAAGAAGACCAGTGGGAGTGCAGTCACTTTTCTAGTTTTTTACGTAGATGACATACTACTCATTGGGAATGATATAGCTATGATGTCATCAGTAAAGGTCTGGCTATCGAAAAACTTCTCCATGAAGGATTTGGGAGAAGCATCCTACGTATTGGGAATACAGATCTATAGAGATAGATCAAAGAGGATGCTTGGAATGACCCAATCCTTGTACATAGATACCATAGTCAAAAGGTTTGGCATGGAAAATTCCAAGAGAGGTTTCATACCGATGAGACATGGAATTAATCTCTCAAAGGAACAGTCTCCTAAGACTCCTGATGAGAGGGCATTCATGGATAGAATACCCTATGCCTCTGCCATAGGATCTATCATGTATGCCATGCTATGTACACGGCCTGATGTTGCATTTGCTCTAAGTGTTACGAGCATATTTCAGGCTAATCCAGGCGAAGAGCACTGCAAGGCAGTGAAATGCATCCTTAAGTACTTGAGAAGAACTAAGGATATGTTTCTTGTCTATGGAGGAGGTGACTTGAAACTACGAGGCTTTACTGACTCGAGTTTCCAGTCATATCCAGATGATAGCAAGTCAACATCTGGATTCGTATTTACATTGAACGGAGGGGCAGTGTGCTGGAAGAGTTCTAAGCAAGTAACCACTGCAGATTCGACGACTGAAGCTAAGTACATCGCTGCAGCTGAAGCCGCCAAGGAAGCAGTGTGGTTGAAGAAATTCATCACCGACCTCGGCGTAGTTCCCAGCATCTCTGAGCCTGTTCCACTGTTGTGCGACAACAATGGAGCGATTGCGCAAGCGAAAGAGCCACGGTCTCATCAGAAATCGAAGCATATTCTGAGGCGCTTTCACCTTATCAGAGAGATCATATCCAGAGGAGATGTAGTAGTGAAAAGAGTTCCATCCGTCGACAATGTAGCAGATCCACTGACAAAGCCGTTGGCTCAAATTGTGTTTGAGCGTCACCTAGAGTCTATGGGCTTATTGTATAAAGGTGATTGGCTTTAGTCCAAGTGGGAGATTGTTAGTTTAGGTGGCCTACAAGCCAATCTAACAATGTAAATCTCGTTCATTATTAATAAAATGGCATAATATTCATTATGTGTAAATCGCGTTAATTATCGTTTCATAATGAAGTCCGTGAATATGTGCTATGGTGATCAGATTATGATAAGATCATACTAATGAGACTGATCACTTAAACACACATATTCTTAATCGTTCATAGTCGGAGGATATCCGAGAAGGACATCGGATATCCGGTTAGACTAGTACAGATTACTCCTGCTCATATGATGAGGGTGACTGGTCTCATAAGTCACTTGTGTGGAGACACTAAGGCGAATCTGTAGGTGCTCATTGGAGAATGAGTTCACTGAACTGATCCGACTGAATCGCTGGATGGTATTGTACCTCACTGTCAACCAGCTTGATTCTGTTGTCGCAGTTGCGTGGATGGTCCTCGGACCTGAGACACCAAGGACACCTTGGCGGTGGACTTCTGTGCTTTGACCTTGTTTACGAATCTCTAGCCATAGGATTCTAATACGCCAAGGATTGGGTGCAGCGGAATACCGTCGAAGGGAATTGTGTGTCAATAAGGAATCATTCGCTCTCGGTACTTAGAGAGAGAATGCTCTAGGAAGGATGCGCGGAAGTCCCTGGCCAGGGCGGACGATAATATCGGGAAAGGAGTTTTCCGATATTCATTAGCGGCATCCAATCCAAGTGAGTCAACCGACTAGGGTTTGACAGCTCGCCATGCCCTGAGTTGACTCGAGAGCATTGTACGAATGAAGGATTATATCCACGCGGTAACTGTCGACGGAAAGGTTCTAAGAGTGGGTTACTTAACCCCAAATACCTTCCGGGTTCACGCGGTGTTGCTTGGCACCCAACGTGATCGGAGGCCCGATCGAATTCGATGTGCGACATCAATTCGATTGATTAATTGATTAAGAAAGGGTTATTAATTAATTAATAAAGCCAGTGATGAGTCACTGGGCTTACTGGGCCATTAACTGGACTGGTACTTGGGCCTAGAGGGTCACACGCAAATGATTCTCAAGGCGATGGATAAATAAGTGGGTTTTATACAAACCGGGGGTTTTTGTGAAAAACCGCGCGGTTAGTATAAAACATATCGTATTTTAGTTCTTCGAAACGGGAAACGGATCGCTGTAAAAATTTTATTTTCCGCTGCGTGAGCGATCCTGAGAAACCTAGAAAACCCAACAGAAAGGACGAAGAAAGAATGAAGAGAGGATGAAACATGCTTATAGACTCCTAGAAGTAGTAGCAGCACCTCGATCCTTTAGCGTTTGGACATCGTCTCTCTCAAAGATTACTCCAATAATCACCAATTATCACTTTAATCACTAACTTTTTAATGGCCAAGGACTTAGGTATTTATAGACCTAAGTTCGCCCGTCCGCGGTTACTTACAGATTAACATGAAGGAGTTTTAAACCAATCCAACCAAGAAATAGATAAATACAGCCTAATTCATCATTATCTGTAATTAATTAAAATGCGTCGCCCATGGGAGACGTCTTTTAGTTTAATTAAGATAAGGATAAACATCGGGAAGAAGAAATAGAAACAGTTTAGGAAACCTAAATTGCGTCATGCACGAAAGACGTCTTTTAGTTTATTAATAAATTAATTAAAAATTAGATTAAAAATCAAAATAATAATAGAACCCTAAATAGCATCTTCACTAGTCGACGTCTTTTAGAATCCTTCTTATTTGATCAAAAATCTGAGTTAAAATGAATTTCTTTAATAAACTTAAATTATGTCTGTCTAACCGATGTCATTTAGACAATTAATTCAGAAAGATTAATAAAAATTAACTAAGGATTAAATATCAGACCATTTTGAGGCATTATTATATGACATGAAATTTACTTAAAATGATGTCAAAATTAACATGTCTAAGGAGTTTACTACTAATAATTATATAATTTGATGCATATGGAGTAGTATCTATTATTTAAGGTGGGATTTGAGAATCTCTACGGAGAGTTGGATTCCAATAATTAATAAAAAAGATGGGGGAACAAAGGGGGAACAAAACATTTAATAGAGGGGGAGTTAGTTTTTTTTTTTAAATCTATGACCTTTAAGTATAGAGAGTGAAAAAAGAACATGGGCAAGATTTCTCCTTCTTTCCCTTAATTTTTCAAATGCTATAATTTCCAATCTTCCCCAACTTTTTCATCATTATTGGTTTGTACAATGCGGAGCATAATTCCTCCTTAGTCTCAATAGTTATGTGATTATTTGAGCCTAATACTTGCGTTATGTAGTTGTAAAGTTGAATCTAGCTGGTTCTCAAATAAAATTCTATAGATATGAAGTTGTATCTAATGTCTTGCATGTTAATCATTATTTAATATATTTGGGCATACTAATTACATTATTTGGCCTCATTTTATATGTTTTAAACAAACATGTCAAGTAACTTAATAATCTTCAACAATTATCTGAAACTATTTTTGAATTCGATATTAGAAGCGAAAACAAAACAAAAATGGAACGTGCGGTTTCTGATGTTATCAAAATCAAAAAGAAAAACACCTTATAGGTGCTTAAAATACTCGTGTGATTAACATGAAAAATCTATGTTGTTTAGTGTAAACTAACCTATTAAAAACAGCAACTAAGTACAGTGATCGCCAGAAACTTTTGACTTAAAAGTTTCAAAAGAGAGTTTTGATCGCCTACCTGTTTAAACGCGGAAGATGTTGAGTCCTTGATTCCCCTTCCTCAGCCGGCTGAAGAAAGAGAGCCCTTTCTTTGCTCTTTTGTTCTTGCTGTTGAGTTTGAGGTTGAGGATCGTCCAGAAGTCCTTCTGGCTTTGTGCTTGATTTCCCCTTTTGTTCTCTTGTTGTTGTTGAGTGCAGCAGAGACAGAGAAAAAAGAACAATGAAGAAACAATGATGATGAGAACTTTAAGTAGAAGCAATATCCAAACTAATCATGATTTTAAGCATATAATTGAACAGCAAACTTACTTGTTTAAATGGCTTTGAAACCCCTTAAATCAAATAGGTTTTGAAAGATGATGCTGTGGTGTGTGTTACATGAAGTGAATATTGAAGAATGAAATTAATGAAGATGTAGAATGAAAATACAGAAATGAAACACTTATGCCCAATTGGTTGAAGCCTTGAAAGGATGAAGATTCTTGAAAGGACGCCGACTTCTGGAAATGGCAGCGCTCCGGCGTTCCAACGTTGTTCCTTCGATCTTCAACTCGCTATAATAATGCTCTCTCTTTTCTGAATAGGGCTCAACTCCTTTCAATGGGGCTCAACATTTTTTACTCTTCAAGATGTAAGGTATTTATAGGCTTTTTTTGCGTTCGCGATTAACATAGAAAAATCTAGTATTTATCTATCTTAACCGATAGATAAATACTAATTAATTCATCTTTATTTGTAATTATCTAAAACGCATCCACTATGGCTGACGCCTTTCAGATTAATTAAGATAAGGATAAATATCCGGAAAAACTTATCTTTATCTTTATTAGCTAAAATGCGTCTACATGTGTAGACGTCTTTTACACTAATTAAGATAAGGATAAACATCCGGAAGAGAAGTAGAAATAGCCTAGGAAACCTAAAACGCGTCAGCCTTCACATACGCCTTTTAGCTAATTAATCAATTGATTAAAATTCAAATTTAAACGCTAAAACAGGAATAAACTCTAAATCGCGTCCACACAAGTTGACACGTTTTAGAATTTCTGAATCACGTCCACACAGGTTGACACGTTTTAAAATTCTGAATCGCGTCCACACAGGTTGACACGTTTTAGAATTCTTCAGATTTTAACTAAAATTTAAGCTAGAACATTATGAGGCATTATTATATGATATGAAATTTACTCAAAATGACGTCAAAATTAGCGTGTCTACACACCTTTCCATTATTGGAATTGGAACATGCAAACATGCATTTCTATTTTTGAATCCTACACATTTATAGCCCTAATTTACGTCAGTAGAGGGTGAGGATTATGATGGTTGGATTTGGTTTTTGGAAAATTTATAGATTTGCTTTTTGGAGAATTTGAAGGAGGCCAGGGACATCTTGAACCTCTAACATTAATCTCAAATAGGTGAAAAGGACCAAACAAAGCAATCATTTAAACTGTGTTTGGTGCAACTTTCAATTGGAAGTCCTTTGGCACTTCCATTTAGTTAATTTAGGAAAGCAATTGGACCTTCGAAGCCATTTATGTAGTATTTTAGTTATATTTTAGCTTCTAACCAAAGCTAGAACGGAGCTTCCAGAATTGGAGAAAAGTGAGGTTGTTATAAAATGATTGATATTTGTAACAAATTAAAATTAGTTATAACATCTCTCTCTCAACTCATTACATGTAAAAGATGGAAGCTAAAAGTAGATTTCAAATAGAAGTTTTGCCAAATATGCCTTTAATGTAGGGGGATTGAGCATATAACATGTTTTAGACACCTCTACAACAAATTCAATAAGATCTTCCTGTATTGCCGTGAAAAAGCTATTATACAGTGCTTCAAGGATTTGGAATGAGTTTACATTTTAAGGACATGCGTAAGAACGTGGGAAGGCTTTGAAGCTCCTTCTTCTCCTCTATCTTCTTCCTTTGAAGCTTTGAAGGATCATGGTTATGGAGGGGTCAACCTCTTTATCTTCCTTCTTATTTTCTTCTTAATTTCATTAGTTTATTGATCGTTCCAAATTGTGTGTCGTTAACCACTCATAAGAAAGTTCAATCTAAATTTATTCGGCTCATACAAATTAGATTTTGAAAATTAATAATGGTGAGTCCGAGTCGATCCACAGGGAGTTAAATTTTTAACTTTGAAAACTTTGGAATTTAATTAATCTAAAAAATTGACGATTGTTTAGGAATTTTTTTTTTTTATGCTTTAGAATTCAATTATTCTAAAAATAACAACAACCTGAATTAACTAGTTATATTAAATGATTAATTACTTAATTAAACCGTACACAAGCTAATTAAAAAGAAATCTAATTAACTAAACTAATTCCAAGTAAACAAACAAACACCCCTAATGTAATGAAGAAATAAGTATTAACTGAATAAAAGTTGAACAATACTCTCATTAATTACTAACCTTTTAACAGTAACAACACTTATCTAAACTAACAAAAATAATTAATGAAAAATTAAGTAAACAAACGTATGCAGCAAATAGAGGCTTGGAGAAGGCTTCTGTGTGTGGAGCGGCTCACTGGACCGCGAGGGGGTGCGGCAGCTGGGGCGTGGAAGCCTGCTGTGCAGCTGCTGGCTGGTGGAGGTGCAGGGAGCAACCTGGCAACGCGAAGCAGCTGGTGGAGAGGCTGGCTACGTGCATGCATGCACGTTGCGGTGGGGGCTTGCAGCGCGTGCGCTTGCTGGCAGCTGGTGGAGGTGCACTGGAGCGGTGCCGCGTGGGGGACGTCCGAGCATGCGTGGGCGGCGCGTGCAGGCCCGTGGGTACTCGCATGCACGTGGAGCGGATGTTGGAGCGCTGTGAACGCCGGGTGCTGGAGCCGCTGGAGCCACGCTAGAGGCCGGCGGTTGCTGGCGTGCTTGGACGGGTGCAGTCGCTGGCTTCAGGTGCAGCGGAGGAGGACCTGCAGGTTTGCAGCCGGAGACCCGTAACAGTGCGGTCGAGGCCCAACTGGAGTGCGTTGGGAGGAGGCCTGACAAGCGTGCTGTGCGTTGAGGGGAGAAAGAGAGACCGAGAGAGAGAGAAGTAGAAACCAGAGAGAGGACGGGTTCTAGGAGAAAATGGAGAAGAAGAAGGAACTGTGAAAAACGTATGGGAGAGGCTGAGAAGAGGAGGAGAAAACAGAGAGGAAGAAGGAATAGAAAACTGAGAGAGAGAAGGAGAGTGCGTGGGAGAGGTTGGAAAAGGAGAAGGAGTCGGCTGCCAGGTTGGAAACCGAGAGAGAGGAGGAGGAAATATATAGAGAGGAAGAGAGACGTGGGAAAGAGAGAGGAAGGTGTGCGGCGGGAAAGAGGGAAAGACAGAGAAAAGGAAATAGAGAGGAGAGAAGGAAAACAGTGAGGATTCTTTTTATAAAAAAAAAGACGGAAAGGAAGGTTTTTTTAAAAAAAGAAAGTAGGGGAAGGGAAGGTGGCTAGTTTTTCTTGGGTTCTTTGGGCAAGAATTAGGGCAATATTAGGACATCAAATGACATTTTTACCCATGCTTTAATCTTTTTGACAAAATGAAGTTGAATTTATTGAGATTCGAACCCTAGACCTCCCCCAAATTTCCGGAAACTCCACCAACTGCACTGCATCATCGGCATGTCCTGTTCACATAGAATAAATATAAATTAGAATATTATTATTAAAAAAATCATTATATTTATTTATTTCGTCTCGGTTTTGTCGAAAAACTGCAAATGCGCTATACTCCATTAATCACATGAAATGACGATGTTTTTAAGTCAGAATTTGACGAAATTGGTACCGTTAGACTTGGTACGCAATTATCTATCATTTCATGCTATTTTACAGATAAAAACATGAGTATGATGCGTTTGATTGCCTTTAAATGATCAATTTAACACTTTATCACACCCCCCAACTTACTCATTGCTAGTCCCTTAGCAATGCAAATAAGGAAAAGTTAGGACAAATAATGAATTATCATGCTTCATTTGTAGCATCTTTCATAAACAATTTAAGTGGTAGCCGATTGGTTAAGCTAAAGTTTTCATATCCCACAATATTTTGATTCACGACAGGTGATTCACCCTTAGAACTCGTTTCCGACCTTTCTGGTATATTCTCGCCTTTACTACCCTTTAGATAAGACTACCTGGGGAGGAGAAGAGACTAAAAGATTTCCCGATCAGTCAGCGAGGACCGTTTTTTCAGTTCCCGTCCCAACTCAGCACTTTTCACGACTTGGTCATATTTTTGGTACGATGGACTTTTTAGCGTGACTTTTTTTTTTTTTCATTTTATTATACTTTTGCTTTTGAAAGTGCATACTTTTTGCCACTCTCTTTGAATTGCCTGAGGGGAGGTGCGTACTTTTTGCCACCTACTTTCCTTTAGCTCTTTTAACACCTTCTATTGGCTTTAGTGTTTACAGTTGTCCATTTTAACTGACCGCCTCTTTTAGAGTGTTGAGTGGGATAGTCCCCTATTACGAATCCTACACATTCCTTTTGTTCAACCTAAAAGAAAAATTAGAATAAGTAGTCTTATCCTTAAGGTTAATTCCAGCAATTGTATACTTTTAAGATCTTTTATTTATTCTAAGTTGCCGTGTGTATGTGAAAATTATCCTGCCGTGGATTTTTTTGTGAAGTGGGATATTTAAACTTTGAAGGCTCTTTAACCAATGTGACAACCAAAAAACTGATTTGTTTAAGATTTACTTAATGAAACATGATTTTCGTGCAATTTTCATAGGATGTGAAAAGAAGTTTTTGAAAGAAATTTTAAAAATTTGACCATTTTTCAGTGAAAGATATCAGTTTTCTTCAAAAAATTTTCCAATAAATGCATATCAAATTGATTGTCCCACCCCTCAACTTGATTGACATTGTCCTCAATGGCATAAAAGATATGAAAAACATGTCAGCCAGAAGAGAATGGGAAGGAGAGAAACAACCTGTGATGAAGATGATGCGACGTGCCCAAGGCGACTGCTGCTCAGGGACCTAAAAGGAAAAGAAATACAAAAACTGAAGTAAAATATTGGGTTGCCTCCCAACAAGCGCTAAGTTTATCGTCTTCAGCCAGACGGAAGTTCAGTTATTGTGGGTCACTCAGTTCTATAGATTCAGGTGGTGCATTTTGAAGATTTTCAATGAATGGTTTCAACCGTTGACCATTAACGGTAAAAGTGTTCCCACTCTTGGGATTCAGAATTTTAATAGCTCCATGATCGAAGGCTTTAACGACCACGAATGGTCCATCCCATCTGGATTTCAATTTTCCAAGAAATAGGCAAAGCCTAGAGTTAAATAGCCAAACTTTCTGATTTGGAAGAAAGGATTTTCTCACAATATGTTTATCATGAAAAGCTTTAGTTTTGGCTTTATAAATCTTTGAATTTTCATAAGCCTCGTTGCGCAACTCTTCTAGCTCACTCAGTTGTAAGGTTCGGTGGGAACCAACTTGGGCTAGGTCCAGATTGACTTGTTTGATGGCCCAATAAGCCCTATGTTCCAATTCCACCGGAAGGTGGCACGCCTTTCCAAAAACCAGGCGATAAGGAGACATGCCAATAGGAGTTTTGTAAGCGGTCCGGTAGGCCCATAAAGCATCATCCAATCTTTCAGACCAATCTTTTCTATCGGGCCTAACGGACTTTTGCAGAATATTCTTAATCTCTCTATTGGAAACTTCCACTTGGCCACTGGTTTAGGGATGATAAGGGGTAGCTACTTTGTGATTAGTCCCATATTTCTTAAGCAAAGCTCGAAACTGGTAATTCGTAAAATGCGTTCCCCCATCACTTATGATAGCTTTAGGCCACCCGAACCGAGAAAAAATATTCTTCTGAACGAATTTAATGACCACTTTATGATCATCGGTCCGGGTGGCTACTACTTCAATCCACTTAGAGACATAATCCACCGTTACCAGAATATATGTATGTCCAAAAGAGGGTGGAAAAGGTCCCATAAAGTTAATTCCCCAAACATCAAAGACTTCAACCACCAAGATTGGGTTGAGTGGCATCATATCCCTTTTCGCCATATTCCCTACAGCCTGACATCGGAGGCAAGTTTTGCTAAATTCATGGGCATCTTTGAAAAGTGTGGGCCAGTAAAAACCACTTTGCAGGACCTTGGCTGCAATTTTCTTACCTGAGAAATGACCCCCACAAGCTAGATTATGGCAGAAGTTGAGAACACTCTGTTGTTCTTCTTCAGGAACGCATCGCCTAATGATTTGATCAGGACAAAATTTGAATAATTCAGGATCCTCCCAGAAATAATACTTTTCCTGCGAAAAGAATTTATCCTTCTCACTTTTAGTCCATCCTTCCGGAAGCTGATTAGTCACCTTGTAATTGACAATACGAGCGTACCAAGGTGCAACAGTGTGAGAAATGGCTAGAAGATGCTCATCAGGAAAGGAATCAGTGATTGGTGTACTTTTGGAGATCAGAAATCGAGATAGGTGGTCAGCTACCACATTCTCAGAACCCTTCTTATCCCGAATTTCCAAATCAAATTCCTGAAGGAGTAAGATCCATCTAATAAGTCTAGGCTTTGCATCCTTCTTGGTCAACAAGTATTTCAGAGCAGAGTGATCAGAATAGATTATGACTTTTGCCCCTAAAAGATAAGATCTGAATTTTTCTAGGGCAAAAATCACAGCTAATAATTCCTTTTTTGTGGTGGTATAATTCATTTGAGCATCTGCAAGGGTGCGACTTGCATAATATATCACCACGGGACACTTGTTAATCCTTTATCCAAATACTGCACCGATAACATAATCAGAGGCATCGCACATGATTTCGAAGGGTAAAGACCAATATAGAGATTGAAGAATCGGAGTTTTGGTCAAAGATTTCTTCAGAGAATTGAATGCCTTGATGCAAGATTCATCAATTTGGAAAGGGACATCCTTAGCTAGGAGAAGAGTAAGAGGCCGGACAATTTGAGAGAAATTGTGGATAAACCGGCATGGCCAATGAATGAACGGATCTGTCTGACCGAGGTAGGAGGAGGAAGATTGGATATGAGATCGATCTTAGCTTTATCTACCTCTATCCCCCTTTCAGACACAATGTGGCCTAGAACAATGCCCTCTCGAACCATAAAATGGCTTTTTTCCCAGCTAAGTATCAGGTTGGTGTCTATGCATCTTGCTAGCACTTGTTTAAGACTTTCCAAGCAATTTTCAAAAGAATCCCCGAAGATTGAGAAATCATCCATGAAAATTTCGAGGAATTCTCCTACCATATCAGAGAATATAGCCATCGTGCACCGTTGAAATGTGGCTGGTGCGTTGCATAATCCAAATGGCATCCTCCTAAAAGCAAACGTGCCATAAGGGCACGTAAAGGTGGTCTTTTCTTGATCTTCCGGATAAATAGCCACTTGATTGTATCCGGAGTACCCATCTAAGAAGCAAAAGTACTTTTGGCCGATAACTTTTCCAAAATCTGATCCATGAATGGGAGTGGAAAGTGATCCTTCTTAGTCATTAGATTCAGCTTTCGGTAATCAATGCATACTCTCCATCCCGTGGTGAGCCTAGTGGGTATCTCTTCTCCATGATCATTCTTGATAACCGTTAGTCCAGATTTCTTGGGTACCACTTAGGTTGGGCTGACCCATTTACTGTCTGATATGGGGTAAATGATATCCGCATCCAGCCATTTCACAACTTCCTTCTTCACCACTTCTTTCATATTGGGATTAAGCCGCCTTTGCATCTCCCGACTGGACTTAGAATTCTCTTCCATATAGATGTGATGCATGCAAATGGACGGGCTAATTCCCTTTAAATCGGCCACCGACCATCCAATGGCACCCTTGTGGTCTTTGAGGACCTTGGTTAATTGGGCCTCTTGCGGTGATGTGAGATTTGCCGCAATGATGACCGGGAGAGTTTGGTCTGGGCCCAAAAAGATATACTTGAGATACTCAGGTAATGGTTTAAGTTCAAGCTCAGGAGGGTCCTCTAAGGATGGCAAAGCGGGCTTTGATTGTAAGGCTGGTAAAGGTTCAACCTTGGGCCAAGATGTTAATAGGCCGGGAGAGTCCTTTAAAGTGTTGGCTTCCTCCAAAAAGTCATATGTGGACATCTCATTTTCTTCAACCAGATTATCCAAGATATCAATAGTATGGCATTCTTCTTCATGATCTGGGTATTGAGATGCTTTGAAGACATTAATCTTGACCTTTTGACCCCCAAATGAAATGTTCATTATGCCAGTTTCACAATTTATATTAGCTTTGACAGTGGCTAAGAATGGACGACCTAGGATGATCGGAGTGTGAATGAGTTCCTCAGGTAATGCCATATCCAGAATAAGAAAATCCACAGGAAAATAACAATCATGAACCTTCACAATAATATCCTCAATTAATCTCCGTGGAGTTTTCACAGACCTATCAACCAACTGCAAGATGATGGGTGTGGGCTTTAATTCCCCAATATCAAATTTCTCATAAATAGTTGTTGGCAAGAGATTCACACTAGCACCTAAATCCAATAAAGCTTTATCAAATGTAACTCCAGCTAAGTCACATGAGATTAAAGGTGCTCCAGGATCCTTTAACTTCTTGGGTAAATGATTGATCACAATCACACTAACATCTTCTGAAAGCCGAACCTTTTCGGGTGCCATTTTAGATTCTCTTCATGGAGTATATAATTCCTTGAGAAACTTAGCGTAAGCTGGCACATGCTTGATGGCATCGAGGAGTGGAATATTAATTTGGACTTATTTGAATAAATCCGACAACTCCTCATTCTGGGCCAGTTTCTTCCTGGCGTTGGGCTTAGCTAACAAGGCATTAGGAAATGGCACCCTAGGTTGATAAGAACTTGGGCCTTCATCTATCTTCCCTTTTCCTTTCAGATCCTCCTCCAACTTCTCCATGTTGGGTACAACCTCACTCTCACTTTCAATTTCATGAGGCCCATCAGTAGAACCTTTGGCTAACTCTCGATTTGTATGTGGGTTTTCTAGACTTTTCCCACTCCTAAGGGCTGAAATGGCTTTAGCATTCTCAAATTGCGGCCCTTTAGGTTGTGGTAATGGACCAGGCTGAGGTAAAAGGCCCGATTGCTGTAGAAAATCCGAAGGTTGATTCCTTGGATTGGCAATGGGTTGACTAGGAAGTTGACCCACTTCTCTTCTCATTGTAGCTTCAGCTAGTTGGCCCATTTGACTTTCCAACTTAAAAATAGATTGTTGTTGGGTCAAAATCAGTTGTTGGGGTTGAGTGAATTTGTCATCAAAGTTGGGCTGAAGAGGTTGTTGATAAATGGGTGGAGGATGGTATTGGGTTGGTTGTCCATATTTGAATGAATGGTAGTGGGCCGGTTGACTTGATTGGAATGATTGATAATGGGCCGGTTGACCTGATTGATACTGGGCCGGTTGAGAAAACTGGGCTTGAGATCCCCTAGCCTGAACATTTCCATAGAAATCAGATTGCTGTTGAAATGAATTCTGTGGCTTTTGGGCTTGATGCATGGGAGGATTGGTTATTGGTAATGGGGCCTGCTGATTCTTCCAAGAGAAATTAGGGTGGTTTCTCCAGCCATGATTGTAAGTATTTGAGAATGGATCATTATTGGGCCTAGAGAATCCCTGGGCAGCCTGAACTTGTTCTTGAATGAATGGTGGAAGTTGGGCTGCAGTTGGGCATTCATTCACTTGATTGGTTGGACTTGCGCACAAGGCACAAATATCATGATTGGCAGAAGATGGGCCTTCATATGGACTAGATTGTGTTGGGTAAGTAGGCTCTTACTTGTTTAAGGCCAAGAATTGGTCTAGTTTCTGGGCCAAGATGTCTACCTTATCCAATTTCTGATTAATCAGATTTATGTCCATTATGGATTCGGGCTCTCCACAGGCCTTAAGTTCATACATTCCAGTCCGTTTAGATGGCCCAACAGACCTCTCATAAGATGATAATGAGGCATGATTGATGGAATTTTCACTTAACATCTCAAAAAGATCATAGGCCTCATCTTCATTTTTCATCATAAATGCCCCTCCACATGAGGCATCCACCATCTGTCTGAACTGTTCAGACAATCCTTCATAGAATGCTTGGACAATTTGCCATTTTGAAAGCCCATGATGAGGGCATTTCCTAAGCAATTCTTTTAGTCTTTCTCAAGATTCATGGATCAATTCCCCGGGGGTTTGGGTAAAACTCGTGATGGCCCTTCTCATGGTATTGGTCTGCCCTATGGGATAGAACTTCTTGAGAAATTCTTTCTGCATTTCTTCCCATGTCCTAATGGGCCTTCTTATAGTTCCCAAACAATATTTAGTCTTATCCTTTAATGAAAAGGGAAATAAGGTCAATTTAAGGCCATCGTCGGTGAAATTCTAGATCTTCACCGTGGAACAGATTTCTAGAAATTCATCCAGATGCTTATAAGGATCTTCATTAGTATTCCCATAAAAGGATGGGAGCATCTGAATGGTGCTAGATTTAATTTCATATTGATTGGCTGGATTCTGAGGAAGATGAATACAGGATGAAGGTTGATATCGATTTGGAATGAAATAGTCCATCATTTGCTTTGGTGGGTCCCCATTATCAGCCATTTGATCTTGTGGTGGATTTCTTTGATGTAGGATTCTTTCTATTTCAGCAAATGGTCCTAGAAGCTTAGGTTTTGAGATCTCCTACCTTGCATACACTAGGACTGATAGAGAGAGGATGGATTTGAATTTTGTTTTCTATTTCTTGTTTTTTTTTTTTTTTTTAATGCAAACAATTTTGTCAAACAAATTATCCTAATGATGTAATGTTAACCTAGACTCTCTATGTGAATTTTCTTACAAGGTGAATGGAGTCCACCTCAAGTCACAACCACAATCAATCAACAGCCAGGTAAGAGGTGGGGTAGTGGGAGGCTCCCCCTACTTTCGTAGGGACCTAATTAGAGAATCACTTTCCCGCTTAGGCGTTTGCCTTTTTAACCTCTAGCCTAGACACCGTTGCCAAAAATGGAGGCAACCCGAAATTTAAACCACTCACGGTGTTAACTCTAGATTCTCTTTCGACTTGTTTTTAATTGAATTAGGAAATGCCAATGCAAAGAAGGTGATTTGTGGGCTAAGGAAGGGTGATCAAATCCCTACCTTATGTGGTTAAAGTTGTTGCCCTTAAAGTCTTTTTGAATGTAATACAAGGCAATAATCAAATCAATGCAGGGTGTGTTGATGCAATCATGAATGACTTGCTAAAATTGAAACACGTACCTTTCCCCCGCAATTTTCAACAATTTATGGAAATACTGTGAAAGGAAACTAGCTTATGCTTTCCTAGAATGATGAATGCCTAGCATGGAAGGTTTCTAATCTTGAAATGAAGGTTTTTAAATTTGGATGTTCTTCTTTTGTTTTTTTTAGTTAATGGACACCTATCTAAACTAGAAACTACAAAAATGGAAACTAACTAAATTAAGGAAATTGAAACATAGAAAGTTGGAACACACTTACCATGATTTCGCTTTCCTTTTTTTTTGTTTTTTCAATATACCTACAAAAATTAGAAAAATAAGGTTAGCTAAAGATTAATTACACTAAATCCAAGATAATCAAAATTAAAAATCTAATTCCCCGGCAATGGTGCCAAAAATTGATCATTCCAAATTGCGTGTCGTTAACCACTCATAAAAACGTTCAACCTAAATTTATTCGGCTCATGCAAATTAGATTTTGAAAATTAATAATGGTGAGTCCGAGTCGATCCACAGGGAGTTAAATTTTTAACTTTGAAAACTTTGGAATTTAATTAATCTAAAAAATTGACGATTGTTTAGGATTTTTTTTTTTATGCTTTAGAATTCAATTATTCTAAAAATAACAACAACCTGAATTAACTAGTTATATTAAATGATTAATTACTTAATTAAACCGTACACAAGCTAATTAAAAAGAAATCTAATTAACTAAACTAATTCCAAGTAAACAAACAAACACCCCTAATGTAATGATGAAATAAGTATTAACTGAATAAAAGTTGAACAATACTCTCATTAATTACTAACCTTTTAACAGTAACAACACTTATCTAAACTAACAAAAATAATTAATGAAAAATTAAGTAAACAAACGTATGCAGCAAATAGAGGCTTGGAGAAGGCCTCTGCGTGTGGAGCGGCTCACTGGACCGCGAGGGGGTGCGGCAGCTGGTGCGTGGAAGCCTGCTGTGCAGCTGCTGGCTGGTGGAGGTGCAGGGAGCAACCTGGCAATGCGAAGCAGCTGGTGGAGAGGCTGGCTACGTGCATGCATGCACGTTGCGGTGGGGGCTTGCAGCGCGTGCGCTTGCTGGCCGCTGGTGGAGGTGCACTGGAGCGGTGCTGCGTGGGGGACGTCCGAGCATGCGTGGGCGGCGCATACAGGCCCGTGGGTACTCGCATGCATGTAGAGCGGATGCTGGAGCGCTGTGAACGCTGGGTGCTGGAGGCTGTGAACGCCGGGTGCTGGAGCCGCTGGAGCCGCGCTAGAGGCCGGCGGTTGCTGGCGTGCTTGGACGGGTGCAGTCGCTGGCTTCAGGTGCAGCGGAGGAGGACGTGCAGGTTGCAGCCGGAGACCCGTGGCAGTGCGGTGGAGGCCCAGCTGGAGTGCATTGGGAGGAGGCCCGGCAAGTGTGCTGTGCATGGAGGGGAGAAAGAGAGACCGAAAGAGAGAAAAGTAGAAACCGGAGAGAGGACGGGTTCTAGGAGAAAACGGAGAAGAAGAAGGAACTGTGGAAAACGTATGGGAGATGTTGAGAAGAGGAGGAGAAAGCGGAGAGGAAGAAGGAATAGAAAACTGAGAGAGAGAAGGAGAGTGCGTGGGAGAGGTTGGAAAAGGAGAAGGAGCCGACTGCCGGGTTGGAAACCGAGAGAGAGGAGGAGGAAATATATAGAGAGGAAGAGAGACGTGGGAAAGAGAGAGGAAGGTGTGCGGCAGGAAAGAGGGAAAGACAGAGAAAAGGAAACAGAGAGGAGAGAAGGAAAACAGTGAGGATTCTTTTTTAAAAAAAAAAGACGGAAAGGAAGGTTTTTTAAAAAAAAGAAAGTGGGGGAAGGGAAGGTGGCTGATTTTTCTTGGGTTCTTTGGGCAAGAATTAGGGCAATATTAGGACATCAAATGACATTTTTACCCCTTCTTTAATCTTTTTGACAAAATGAAGTTGAATTTATTGAGATTCGAACCCTAGACCTCCCCCAAATTTTCGGAAACTCCACCAACTACACTGCGTCATCGACATGTCCTGTTCGCATAGAATAAATATAAATTAGAATATTATCATTAAAAAAATCAATATATTTATTTATTTCGTCTCGGTTTTGTCGAAAAATCGCAAATACGCTATACTCCATTAATCACATGAAATGACGATGTTTTTAAGTCAGAATTTGACGAAATTGGTACCGTTGGACTTGGTACGCAATTATTTATCTTTTCATGCTATTTTACAGATAAAAACATGAGTATGATGCGTTTGATTGTCTTTAAATGATCAATTTAACACTTTATCATTTATATTATTGTTTTAACTATTTTCATTAGCTTATTCATCATTCATCACATATGTCTCCACAGACTCACTACATTAAAAAACAATCCCATTGCATAGGGGTTTAAAAAGAGAACACAAAAAGTGAGTTTTCATAATTTAGTTGCATGTTCATGATTTCTATTAGAATAAATAATACACTATAATTAAAGCTCTAATTAAGTTTCTTTCTTGTTTGTTTATTTATTTTGCAAGGTTTTCAAAGTTCCGAAGAAGAAAAATACAAAAAGAGAGTAAAGATCAAAAGGAAGGCTCTTCTTTTTTGACCTGCCGAAGAAGGAGAAATAGAATACTCCATAAGAATCTCCCAATCTGAAAGGTAAGTAGCGAACACTTATTTCCTTTGAGGTCCTCGATCTCTGGCGATCACGATTTCTATGTTTTCATGTCAATATGAATGATGTTATGATAGCATGCATGATTTGAGCACTCACATGAAGGTGTGAAAATTGAATCCTAGATATGTGGACCTTTTAGAATTACTCACAAAATAGGAGTGGCAGCTTATCAGCTTGAGTTACCCCTATAGTTTCCAGGAGTTCATGATGTGTTTCATATGTCAATGCTTAAGAAGTAGGTGTCCGATCCTTCACATGTGATAGAGATTGATCCAATTCAGGTGGAACCGAATTTGTCTATAAAAGAGTATCCCATCCGGATAGCTGATAGGAAATAAAAAGTGTTAAGAAATCAAATAATTCTATAGTGAAGGTGATTTGGCAACATCATTTGGGTGAAGATGCCACTTGATAGCGTGAAGATGAGATGAGAACTCAGTTTCCTTACCTGTTTGGGGCATAGTCTGGTTCTTTTGATATGATTATGTTCATGTTGATTGTGTTTAAATTTTGAGGAAAAAAATTGTTTTAAGGAGGAGAGGGTGTAATATCTCGACTCTTCTGTTCACGATTTCGAGTCAATTTATCTATTTTGACTAAGTTTGACCAAAATTGAACCAGCTTAAATTCCTTTAATTTTATTTATTTTGAGCTAAATCGATCTTGTAATGAATACTTGGTGATTTATGTTTAATTGAACGGGTTAGATGTGATTTAAGTAGATTGGATTAAAGTTTGTCTTTTAGTGTGATACTCAATTAGAGCAACTTTAGACTATTATGTGACTTAGTATGATTTCGATTAATCGGTTGGAGATTGGACCCATTGGGGTATTATTGGGCTCCTTTGCATGGATTTTAGATGGCCCATTAGATGTATAAGTGGATGGAGGAGTTATTTTGGCCAAGAGATGGACTTAATTTATAATTTTGTTATGCTTTAGATCCGACCCCGTTCTCTTCCCACTTGCTTCAGTTCTCATCTCTCTTGTTCTTGGTGCTTAGAGGAGGTTTGGAGGCTGCATGTGGGTGTGGGAGGTTTGAATGAGTGCATTGGAAGCTCTCTTGGAGTTTGAGAGCTCTTTTAAAGGTTCTTAGTGGTGGTTTTGAGATATTTTGGTGTAGTCTTGGTGGAATTCTTAGAGGAGGACCACTCTAACTTGACTCACCTAGTTCATCATCTTCTTCCTCTTATCTTTGAGCTTAGGATGGTTCTAGAAGGCTCTTTGGGTTTTAGGAGATCAAGACTAGGGATGGTGATGCCATGAAGTGGTTTCTTTAAAAATCTGTGTGCATGTTGGTTTCATGGATTTAAATTGGTTTACATCTGTCTATAGTTGTGTTTCTTATGATTATTCATTCTCCTAAGTTCTTAATTTGTGATATAGAATGTGGATCGAGTAATGAACACCATAATTATCATGTTTGGAAGAGTTCAATCTGGGAATGAATTGCTCAAGTTTTGATGACTAATGTGATCTCTATAATAATTAGATTGTTACACATGCTATACAATTTTCTTGATATATATGCCTAGTTACTCCAGATTAAATTTCATGAGTTCGGTTGAGATTTGACTGAGATAGACCCTCATCTTAGGTGTGTGGTTGTCTCTGAAAATTGATAGCCAGTTAGTGTTTTAATCACCATGGCTTGTGTGATGCTCTAATTGACTTGATTTTTAGATATAGTATAGTTAACTCAATACTCTTTCATACCAAAAATAAAAAAAGAAGTTTCCAATTTGGAGGCGTTTATTGAGAGTTATGGCCTTTCAAAGTTGAGCTTACTTCGTAATCCAATTTTCGGCCCCCTGGAAAACCCAGGTTGTCGACACCACTGTAGGTGCTCAAATCGTGTGTGTTATTTTCATGAATTTCATGTTGTTGATATGATGAATAAAACTATTGAAAACTAAAGAAAACATGATCGTCAGAAACTATAAAAAGTTTCAAAGAAAGATTGATCGCTTACCTCTTCAAATTTGGGAGATTGGGTTCTTGATTCTCTCTCTTTGGCCGGCCAAAGAAAAAGAGCCATTTTTGTAAGGTATTCTTGCTTTTGATTTCTTGATGGTTATTCCTTTGGATCACCTTCTTTCTTTTTTTTTGTATCTTGCAAAAAAAAGATTAAACGAGAGAGAATTTAATTAGAACTAAAGTAGAGTAGTATCTATCCTAATAAGAAATTTAAAAATGCAACTAAACTAATATACTCACTTGATTGTTGTTCTTTAAACCCCTAATATGTATATAGGTTTGAAAAATAATGATGTGTGTATGTGTGAACATGAAGTGATGATAATGGGGAACTATGGAAAAACAATGAATAAACTATATGAAATTAATTAAAAGCTAAAAAGAAATTTGGGGAAAGAAGATGGTTGGTTCGGTCCTCCATATCCTTGGCCTTCAAGAACTTCAAAGGATTAAGAGAATGAGGAAGAAGAAGCCTCAGATGAAGCTTTTCTTGTTGTCCACGTTTTTCTCCTTTAGAGCCTCCAAACACTTTGTCTTGAGCATCAAAATCACCAATGGCCAACCTTTTTCAAAGGTCCAAAGGGTGTTTTATTTATAAGAATAGGTTTAAGGGTGTTTTAGGCTTCAAAAGGACTCTCTCCCGTAGTCGAACTTACTTTGGATGAGCATGGAGGAGTTAGTAACCTTCCCAATCCCTAGGGCGACGTGCTTTAGATAATTAGAAAATTAATTCGAATTAAAAATCAGAAACCCAGACGACTTAAATGGCATCTCGCACGGGCAACGCTATTCAGTTAAATCTATCTGGATTTAGAAATTTAATTTCGAACTGATTTCGGCTAGGAAACTAAATGTCATCGGCCACGGGTGACACTAATCAACAAAATTTGAGAAAAATTAATAAAAATTAATTAACAATTAAACATCAGACCATTTTGGGACATTATAATTGTGACATGAAATTTACTCAATATGAAGTCAAAATTAGCATGTCTACAACCACTATTGCTAGTGTCGTCACCATTACTGTTGGTGTCGACACCACTGCTGCTGGTGTCGACACCACCAACTCCAAAGCTCTGTTTTGGGCCCTTAGAGCCAAGATGTCGACATCAATTGTAAGGATCGTGACCTTCGGATCCGGTTTTCAGGTTCGGACCTTGTGGTTCTAGCCTTGTGAGGGCGGAGGTTCTGAGTTGATTCGCGTCAGGACATCGGGACGCGTTTTAAACGGCGTCCACCGTCGCAGACGCATTTCAGGTTCTACCACGTGGGTGCCACGTGGGCTGGTTTCGGGCCGCGTGGGTACGGCCCTGTCTTGTCGCCTGAACGGCGTCCACGTGTGTCGACGCCTTTCAGACTGCGACTCTGGGATTGTCAGAGTACGGCCCTGACATGTTGACTGAACGGCGTCTGCCTTGAACGACGCGTTTCAGAATCTTGTCAGAGTAGCCGTCACATCAACTGAATGGCGTCCGTGGATGTCGACGCGTTTTAGCCAGTCTCTGGTTAACCCCGCGAGCCCTCTGTTTCATCTCTCCCTCCACTCCATCCTCTACCTAGCTCCTACCACTACCACCTCCACTTCCACTGCGGCGTTCTACTCTCCGGACGGCGGCCGACGTCACGGAGGAGCAAGGACGACCACGGCGGTACCGGCGGCGGCGTGGGGCGAGTCGGGTGGACGGCTTGAAGCTCGGAGGCGTTCAAGTGTCCAGTAGGGTGACGGTTCCCCTTAGCATCGCGTTTTAGACCATATTTACCCCGTTTAAGCTTGTTTGGATCCTTGGTTTCGGGGGGTAGAATGAGCATGTTTAGGAGTTCCTTTGATAACATGGGGGATTTCTATGAATGTGTTGCTTGTGGATAGCATTGCTCCTCTTTTTCCCTCCGTTTTTGGAGTTGTTTGGGGTTGGATAGGGAGCCCTCGGGCTCAGGCGACTCTGATTCCTGGGGCTGAAACACGTCGTGCATGGACGACGCCTTTTTGAAGGGCGTCGAGCCATCACGACGCCTTTTAGACAGGAATCGCCTGACAGAGAGTCTGCCAGTTCGGGGATTCTGGGACTAAAAGACGTCATGGGTGAACGACGCGTTTTTTAATGGCGTCGGTTAACCATGACGCCTTTTAAAGGCAGAAAACCCCTGAGTATGGGCCTTGGAATTTCCGTATTTCTGTGTTGAATGGTATCTGAGGATGTTGACGCCTTTTAAAAGGCGACTACTGGTGTCGACGCCTTTTAGGCCTGATTCTGAAGACTGTTTTACATAAACCTGTACTTGGAGCTTGAATGGCGTCGGCCTTGGGCGACGCGATTCAAGACAGAACCTCACTAATTCATGCCAGTAAAACGTGTTTATACTGTTAGATAGATGGTTAATGCATGCTTTAGTGTACCCGATAGAGATGGATTCTTCATAATCGGATGGTTCTATATGTGTGTTATGCGATCGCGGACTTTTCACGTGACCGGATCGCACTGTGTTGGATTTTGAGTTACTGTGGACCTGGAGTGACATTGTAGCACTTTATCACCCTGTGCTGGTGGGGGCGTGAGCACAGCGCCGGTGGGGGCGTGGGCGGGGTGACGCCTAGTGAGAGAGGGTCACCTGGTGAACCCCGGGGTCAGCTAGTACCGGTGTCGGAGTGGTACATTCGGAGAGTCACTCATGCTGAGGGAAGGAGTAGCCACCTGAGCCGGTTGGGCCGGAGTAGCTAGCGTGCTATCCGAGGGGTTACTGTTTGGTCTCAGCGGGTCGAGGTTTTTCCACTGTGGTCGTGTGGTTAGCGAGTTTTATCAAGACGACAGTTGTGGGTTTCCTAGTCGGCTGGTTTAATATATGCATGTTTGTTATAATACGATTGCATGTGATTTCACGTTAAGAATTAGGAATTGTACATCTTGTGCTTATCAACTTTCCGTTAGCTGTACCTTGCACTTGTGGGTGTGTGCGTGGGCAGTGGGGATCGAAGGATCCCTACTGAGTCTTGTCTTTGAGACTCACCCCTCCTGCGGTTTTCAGGTGAGGACTCTCAGCAGACCTAGCGAGGAGAGTGCGGCCGTGAGTTGAGCACCGTCAGCAGTTGTTCCGGGGTATGCCCCGACGTAGTTGTTATTTTATTTCTGGCCTGTACATTTAATTATTTCTTTTCTGTTGGAGAATGTAATTATTTGCTGTATCGAGTCGCATTGTAATAACTTTTAATTTCTGCACTTTTACTTCTGTTCAATGCGATGTGAATGTTTAACTTAGTTTATTATTTATCTCCCAGACTTGATTAGATCCTGGTTTGGTTCCAAATTAATGATTCGGTACCCATTTAGTAATCGGATCCCCGATTATAGGGTGGCGGGTCGTTACATCAATAGTCAGGATGTCGATACCACTAACTCTAGGGGACCACGTAGGCTTATTTTAAGTGCACGAATCACCAAAAAATCTTCAATTATGTGATGTTTAAGTTGATTAATGATTAATGGACTTTTGAACCTCCAATTATCACCTATAGTTATGCAAACTTCTAATTATGTTATAGGTTTTGATCGAATGTGAACGTGTGATGCTTTGCTTTAAAGAATTCTCATGAAATGCTTTCTGTTATTAAATTTGAATGGTTGACTAGCCTCACTAGCATTGGTTACCCATTCTTAGATCTATCCTTTTAGGAAGGGGGCAGGGATTTTAGCCTAAAAAATAGGGTTAGGTCAGGGCCCCGGGCTCAACCTCATAGATATGGTCTAGATGTCTAGACCCTAGGCTTCTTTGTGATATGATTGACCAAGGGTAGTGGCAGGTAAAAACCCACTTGTGTGCGCAACTCGACTGAGGGTTGAACTTCGTAGTAGTGTCCTGCGTCCTTCAGATGGCCTTGCTTCTTTGCCATACGTTCATGGATTTTTGGAGGTCCAAGAAGGGTGGAGTGGCATTGATGAATGAGGAATCTGACAGGATTTCTGAATCTAAGATATAATACATATGACTAATAGATTGCTAGCGTTACTACTTCCGTGTCACACCATTTATTCAATTATATATATATATATATATATATATATATATGATTTTCGATGATGCATGACTTATATGATGTGATTATTAATAGAAATATGAATTGTCAGGGAATGGATTAATGAATTGATGATAGAATCAGATATACATGGTCGTTATTTTGAATAGTAACTTTCCTAATAGATGGATTGTGTTTTGCGTTCAGTAGTGATTTCATGGGCCTTCACGGGCACCGGATCCCTACTTACCTCCCTATTGTTGAGACTCAACCCGTTCGGTTTTAAGTTTCGTGGAGAGGAAGGAGTCTTGAAGAGCTAGTAACTCTTGGGTTTAGTTGTGCTTGTGGTGGAATTTGGCTTGGCATACCGACTGGAATTCGGTAGTTACCTTCTTTCTTGTGGTGAACATTTGGCTATGTAATAATTTTATTTGAACTTTGCTTTTGCTTAACCATCAGAAATGTATGAATGGTCTGATGTTTGCGACTCTTTTCATACATGTATGTGCGTTATTTTCTTCTTTCTAATTCATACTTATCATCTCCAATGTATGAATTGTTAATGATAAAGTTTTGGCCTGGTAACACCCTGAGCCAAGTTAGTCAACCCGAAGCGGTTCAGTATCATTTGGATCGGGATGTTACAAAGCGTCTCCACCAAATCGAGGGCAATCGAATCTGTCTATATGTTACGACCCCCTATGGGCCGGTTCGGTCAATCTAGCGTACTTCGACCAAAAGGACCCGTTAACAGCGGGAACAACCCGAACATGACTTGTACAGTTAAGGTTGAGCACTTTGCATGTAATTAAACAAAACACTTTATATCGATGTTATATACAATGCATAACAGTACATCAAGTCCAGGGGTACAACTTGTAAGTTTACATAGAGACTGGACTTACGAAAATAAGCTCTGCTCAACTAGACTAAGATCGTAGAGATTCCTCGTTTGCCCCAAGAAGGTCCTCTCCTGAAAAGGGGTTAAATAGTGTGGGTGAGTTTACCAACTCAACAAGCACATGATACCAATACATGGCTTATCATATATATAAATGTAGAAAGACAACATGATAATATTATATACTCATGTCATGATAGAATATAACATAACAAGCTTCAGCTAACATAGGGATCATAGATAATCATGGTATGGTCACAAGATCATGGTATAGCATGGCATGGCGTGAGTATAAACATAAAGTTCATGACATGGCGTGACTTAATCATAACATAGCAACATGGCAAGGCATAAATACAAGCATAATACGGGCATGGCATAGCATAAAGGGCATGGTTAAAAGATCATGATATTGTTGGGTTTCTCGGGTTTCTCCGGATCGCTCACGCAGCGGAAAATAAAAAATAAAACAACGATCCGTTTTCCCGTTTCGAAAAAACTAAAACTACGATTATCGGATAATCGATTCTCACAGTGTGCGGATTCGAATCCGCAACCGTTCGGTTCCGTCGGTGCGACACCGCAAGCCGCGCAAGTGCCCGGCCTATAGCGAAGTCCACGCTATCCTCCCCGCAATGGATATCCTCGCGTTCCTTGTTCTTCGCAGCCCACGAAACCTCCGCCGGTCGTCGCCACGATCGCCGCAACGCGCGGACGCTTTCCCGTCGAACGGGATTCGGAGAAGCGGCGGAGCAGATCTGGATCTGTCTGGACGCCAGAGAGAGAGAGAAACAGAGGAGGGGCGGCTAGGGTTAGCAGCAGCTTGGCCTGCTCAGCCCGTTCGCTATGTTTTATACTAACCGCGCGGTTTTTCATAAAAACCCCTGATTTGTATAAAACCCACTTATTTATCCATCGCCTTGAGAATCATTTGCGTGTGACCCTCTAAGCCCAAGTACCAGTCCAGTTAATGGCCCAACAAGCCCAGTGACTCCTCACTGGCTTTATTAATCAATTAATAACCCTTTATTGATTAATTAATCAATCGAATTGATGTCGCACATCGAATTCGACCGGGCCTCCGATCATGTTGGGTGCCAAGCAACACCGCGTGAACACGGAAGGTATTTGGGGTTAAGTAACCCACTCTTGGAACCTTTCCGCCGACAGTTACTGCGTAGATATAATCCTTCCTTCGTACAATGCTCTCGAGTCAACTCAGGGTATGGCGAGCTGACAAACTCTAACCGGTCGACTCACTTGGATTGGATGCCGCTGATGAATATCGGAAACTCCTTTCCCGATATTATCATCCACCCTGGCCAGGGACTTTCACGCATCCTTCCTAGAGCATTCTTTCTCTAAGTACCGAGAGCGAATGATTCCTTATTGACACACAATTCCCTTCGACGGTATTCCGCTGTACCCAATCCTTGGCGTATTAGAATCCCGTGGCTAGAGATTCGTAAACCAAGGTCAAAGCACAGAAGTCCACCGACAAGGTGTCCTTGGTGTCTCAGGTCCGAGGACCGTCCATGCAACTGCGACAATAGAATCAAGCTAGTTGACAGTGAAGTACAATACCATCCAGCGATTCAGTCGGATCAGTTCAGTGAACTCATTCTCCAATGAGCACCTACAGATTCGCCTTAGTGTCTCCACACAAGTGACTTATGAGATCAGTCACCCTCATCATATGAGCATGAGTAATCTGTACTAGTCTAACCAGATATCCGATGTCCTTCTCGGATATCCTCCGACTAGGAACAATTAAGAATATGTGTGTTTAAGTGATCAGTCTCATTAGTATGATCTCATCATAATCTGATCACTATAGCACATATTCACGGACTTCATTATGAAACGATAATTAATATGATTTACACATAATGAATGTTATGCCATTTTATTAATAAATGAACGAGATTTACATAGTCAGATTGGCTTGTAGGCCACCTAAAACTAACATATATAACATAAAGTCATAAACATATATAACATACGAACAACATAAATCTTTTCACTTATTTAATAGACATGCATCCAAACCACAACATGAGAATGTTTAACATGACGTGCAGCCAGTGGTAAGGCAAATGCCTACTAGCACTTCCACTGCGGAGCAGGGGGACCCACCCATCCCACCTGGACCGGGAGAACCGTACCCAGGATTTACCCGTTTGCCTCGGATTGCATCTTTTAATTATGTCCGACTCATAAGGATGCTTGTAGGATTCGGACGCATGGACTCCTAAGGTGGCATTGTCCGTAGTATGTTCGATTTTAACATGGGAGACTTATAGAAATAGAATTTAGGCATTGGTTGGGGTTTCATTTAAGCTCTTATATCATTTCGGTAGCATAATAGTTTAGTAACATCTTCTTAAAATTTGTAGGAAAATATGTGTTTGAACACAGGCCATTCGCAATAGGAAAATAACAATGCAGAAAGAACCATATACTTGCCTTTAAACCAGAAGCTCTCTTGGACACAACAAGAACCTCCTCCTCCTATACGTGCGAAGAACTCCAAACAGCTCCCGTTCTCACTCTAAACCTTTCTCTCTTCCTTTCTCCCTCTTTTTCTTCCTTCCTCTCTTCTTTTCTACCTCTCTCTCTCTCTCTTTCCCTCCACTCTCTCTCTCTAAAACGTGGGCAAGGAGGAAGGAGAAGAGATGGGGAGATGAGAGGGGCTACCCCCTATTTATTGGGAAGGTCATGGCTTAGGATGGGGACAAGTGTCCCTTTTAAGATCCTTTAGATGTGGGACATGTGTCCTTTTAGGATATGGATTAACAAGGTTGCGACAAATGTCAGGGTGAGGTGTCATGGGTTTCTTGAGGTCCAAGCTACCATACCAATATCCTTTACCAGTATCCTTAACCTTTAGCAGTATCCTTTAGTACTTTTACATTTAAATCTCTATATCTTTTGTAATTGGCTTCATACCCTCATTCAACACTTTCTTCACCGAATTTAACTTCTTTTTGGTGATTTGAGTACACTAATAGAAGCCTTACAAATTACACTTAAGACCATATGAAAATTATCTATTGCATTACAGAACATGAACTTTTCAAAATTGCCTTTATACTCTTTCCGATTTATGTATATACTCTTTTTCATAATTGTTTAACTGCTGGTAAAACTTATAATCATTCAATGGTCCCATAAATTTTCTAAAATTGTAAGTAAACTTTTCATGTAGGTGTAATTTTGTAGGTCCTTACACTATGACACCATGTGTGGCAGCTGGTTGGAGGGTCAATCCCTAGCCTGAACCCTTTAGTATGACTCCCTTGATTATGTTCGAAAGTGCAACGAATGCCAGAATTTGGACATACTTTGTACCTACTGGAGACCACCATGAAGAAAGTAGGTCAACCATAGTGGAGAGGGCAAAAGTGCGTAAGAGTAAATCAGGTACTATACCTACTTTATTTGGTCAAATGACTAATTAGCTTTTAGCACATGTGAATTGGAGTACCCTTTGATCTAGAGAATTAGGTCCAGAAGACTCATCTCTCCTTGGAGGAGGACAGTGCATCTTAGATCTGGATGGTATAAGAGTCAGTCCATTTAAAAATGAAAAGATAACATTGGATCATGTTGATGTAACTACTAAGAAAAAATAAATAATTACCAATTTCTCAAGAAAAAGCACCACTATCCGACATCTTTCCTTAATTTCAAAAAAGTCTTGCTTCTTGGTAGTTCATGTTTGCAATTAAGTATTTTAACATTTAAACAAATGATGTTGAGTCTATATATCGATATTAATTGATCTCCCTTAAATATCATGACAAGTGAGACACGTTGGCAGTTTATGCCTACGTTGGCTTGGCTTTACCCTAGAGAAGTAGGATCATGACAAAAGAATGCAAGGTTTACATATAATAACTTCATGCATGGATTCCAACATATTAATACGAAGACGAGATTTTCTGGTTTTTTTTTTTTTTTTTTTTAACTTTGTATGCTTTCATTCAGATGGACTTTTATATGTCTTAGCTCATATGGGTTTTCCATGACAAGAAGCATATCCAAAAAAGGGCCAACAATACTTCATGCACGGATTCGACTTTTTTTGACTTTTTTGACTTTCTTTTAGACTTTCTATGCCTTCACTCACAGGGATTTTGCGTGAGGGGGAGTGTATCCAAGAGAAAAAAAAAAAAAAAGGCCAGAAGATCTCATCTCTTCGTCACAACTTGAATCCTTGTTTTATAAATAGTACACCCTTTTTCTACACAGGATGGCACTACATTTTCATTCAGGATTACCAAATTTGGACGACAACTGGGAATGATGGATCCTTCTCCATCAACAATGTTTGAGCTGTAGAGGGCCACCAGAGCATCCATGCATTTGGATGGCCACCACAATGGGCCCACAGGGCTTCTTAAGGCATGTCTACTATATCTTAGTTAATTGCAAAACAAAGAGCACTTCGGATATAGAAACAACCGTTGATTTAATTTTACCACCGGTCAAAATGGATCAGGATTATATGTTTTATCGATTAATTTTATATCTAGTCATATAAACGATGATTAGATAATTGAATTTGAAGACAAATGTTTCATTTTCAACATCCTAAATAACTAGATCGAATAAACTTGGTATCCTTTTGTTTACCTTCAAACTTGTATCCTTTCAAGTTAGTCCAATATTGAAACTGGCAACCTGTCATTTATAAGTGTAGTGCACTGTCATCGGATGCTAGTGCCATTGACTAGCTTGTGCATGCGGTTTTCTGATCCCGTGCGTCATTCTCCTTATTCCCCTCTATATAAAAATTAAGAGTTCAACTAGTTGGACAACCAGGGGCTATTACGCCCTTTTGGCAGTGTAGCCTTTTTTTTTTTTTTTTGAAGAACCCATGGTACCTTTTCTGATTGTACAAAATCCGATTTTAGATCAGACAACCAGATAAAAAGATGAAAAAACTGAAAATTGACTCCAAATGAACAGAAAAAACAAACCAAAAATCGACCCTCAATGAACATTAAAAACTGTTTTTAGTATTCATTTGGGGTCGGTTTTCAATTTTTCGTCTTTTTTTGCATCATAAGATCCAAGATCGGGTTATATGTCGGGTAGGGCGCAAAATTTTTTTTGCAAAAAATGTTTTTTAATTGCACTGCGAGGTGACGTAATAACATCTGACGGTGCAACGAGTTTTACTAAAAAAATAAATAAAGATGATCTGTTCACATTACCATTTTTTAATTACATAGAATTAGACGAAGAAGAAAAAAAGTCAGTGCTTCCAATATTACTATGGTTTATTTTTTTAATACAAAATTTAAAAATTTGCCTTGGACAATACAAACTATGATGACGAATCAAATTTGTTCGCCCATTAAAATGTTCAAAAATCAAAAGTTAGATATTTTAAATGTCAAAATATACAATGGATGAAAAAGACCATAACCTCATAGAAATTGCCTCCTTGTGGACACCCAGTGATAAGGGTAGGCGGGTAAAGTTGAAATCAGTTAAGTTAACACGGCTTTTTAATTAAAAGGTAATGATTGTCTTGAAGAGAAAAATAAAAAAGCTCAACACTTTGGTGTAACTTCTTAAAAATTATAAAGGATATAATTTGAAAGGAGAAAATTAATGCTATATTGCTATATAGAAGGAATTCAAATTAAAATAGCTTTTCACGCTTGTCTTCTCTCTCTCTATATATATATTTATAACGGACAAACAAATGGCTACCTCTCTCTCCGCTTCTCCTTTGGCTTCCTCCCTCCCAAGTTCCAACTCCCTCCTACAAGCCACTCCCATCCCACGACGCAGCGCCGCCCAGGAGTAGATGCCCGTATTCTGCTTCCTCTTTACCGGTGGCAAAGCGCATTTGCCCAGTACTTTGCCTCACCAGGTTCGAGCTGGTGAGCGGCGTCGACCCCCCCGGTGGTGAGGACGTGGCCGTTTACGCGGGGGGCACCTTCCTCGCCCTGGCCTTGCGCTTCGGCAACGACGAGCTGCGTCCTTGCCTCCTGCGTCTTCAGTGCCAGTGCATATATTTTTTCCTTTTCTTTTTCTTTGGGGGGGGGGGGGCGTGGGAAGCGGGGGGTTCACAGAGAGAGAAGGGGGGTGGGGGTAGGGAGGTGGTTTGTTGCCCTTTTGGGTGGAGGGCATGGGGATGGCTGATTCACACACACACGCACAGAGAGAGAGAGAGAGGCGTCCACTTCTTCTCTGGGTTTTGCCGTCCCCTCTATGAGGTTCTCTCTCTCCGCCTTTGTACTTTTGGGATGCAATGGCTATTTCCTTTGGGGTGAGGGAGGAGGGTTTTGAGTGGAGGGCATGGGGCGTCGATTATGCTTCTGGATTTTGCCCTCCTATCTTCTCTCTCTCTCTCTCCACCTATTTGTCTTTTGGGATCAATGCCAGTTTCCATGAGGGATGAGGGTTTCGGTTGGAGAGAGGGATGAGGGTTTCGGGTGGAGGGCATGGAGAGATGGGGGGGGATGGGGGGGAGCGCATGGGGCATGGTTTATGTTGAAGTTCTCCAATCTTGGCCTCATTATGTGGTTGCAGAGCAAGACCATCTCCTTTGGTGGCCGATACTCCACGCCACTCTGTGGGCAGTTTAGGGGGAGAGGAGCCAGAGAATCTTCAGGAAGGAATCAGCCGTGTCGGGTAGAGTGGCTGGTTTTGTTTGGGATAGGGTGAGAGAGTGGGTTAGGTTGCATTGTCCATCGTGTATTCATTCATCTTCCCAGAGAATCTTCGGGAAGGAATCAGCCGTGTCGGGTAGAGTGGCTGGTTTTGTTTGGGATGGGGTGAGACTTGAGACAGTGGGCTAGGCTGCATTGCCCATCATGTATTCATTCAACTTCATTTTTGAGCCATTAGGAGAAAGGTGTTGACACACCACCTTGGTGTGGGGTCCGTTTCTAGTGCCCTGTTCCTAAAAGTTTAAGTGCTTTTGGTGTTGATTTGTAATCTTTTGTACACATTTTGATCTTTAATACATATTTATGGCTCTGTCCACTTTCAAAAATTGGATATGATGCAGTGTTTAGAGGCTTTTTGTCTAAACTAAATGACTTTCTGCAGAATTTCAGGGACTATAGAAAAGAGAGCTACTACTGAAGCATCAATTACATGAGATTGGCCTTTTGCCTGATGCACTTCTATTTTATAAGCTTTCTTGCAGTATGTACCACTTTGTGGATAAGACCTGCAGGAAACTTTCTGTGTGCAATTTACTCAGAGGTCTGATGGTTGTTGAATGGAAAACAATGGGTTAAATTTTTGCATATGCCTGAGTTCAATTATTACACAAAGTGGATAGATTTCTTTGTAATCTCATAAATGTGACTTAAGTCCTTATCTGACTTTTTTCTGACTGAACAACAAATCTCATGAGTTTTGGCACATTTTTTTTCACAAGTGATTTTTTTTCACCACTTATTATTTATTAGAGGGTCTTGTACGGTACATTTTTTGAGATTAATCTTTCTTTACAATTCTTCTCATTATGTGCATTTGCTTAATACCTAGTTAGCATCTTCTCTATAAACCATGCATGAGTTCTAACATAAAATGTACCTGATTTCCCACGCTCCAAAATTTGTCATGCCTGTCACTTGAACATGTGCACGAATATGCACACATGGTATCCACATGTACATGCAGAAATACATACATACACGGGGAGAGAGAGAGAGAGAGAGTTTTGGGTGGAGGGCATGTGAATGGCTGATTAAAAGAGTTGGTGGGGGGGAGGGTTTTGGGTGGAGGGCATGATAGATAGAGAGCATGGGTTGACCATTTCACACACACACACACACACACACACACACACACACACACATATATATATATATATATATATATATATATATATATATATATATATATATATATATATATATATATATATATATATATATAGAGAGAGAGAGAGAGAGAGAGTAGGGTTTTGGGTGGAGGGCATGATAGATAGACAGATAGAGTAGGGTTTGGGTGTAGGGTTTGGGAATGGCATTGTCAACACACGCACACACACTCGGGAATGGCCATTACGTACACACACATACTCAGAGAGAGAGAGAGAGAGGTTTTGGGTGGAAGGCATGATATATATATATATATATATATAGGGAGAGAGAGAGAGAGAGAGAGAGAGAGAGAGAGAAAGAGAGATTTACAGGAATTGCAGGCAGGGTTTACAGGATTCTGCTCCGGAGATTATGGAATCTCTTGACGATTCTGTACAGTGCAAGACATGTCCACTACAAGACTGGCTGCTGAATCAAATAATTCAAATCATATAGGCATTCAAAATCTCAGAAAGTGAAATTCAAATCCCTTCCTCTTCGAAGTCCCTGTGCTTAGCTGTAAAAGAAGTGCAAGTGTTATGCGAAAGAGGGAAGGACAAAAAAAATTTAAGCGTCTCTTCGTTTCACAGCAAAGTAATCAAGACGTAGTTCAGCATGCAACAAAATTGGGTATGCTTGTCAATCTAAATCAAGTGGGACAGTTGCATAAGCTGTGGAGTGCTAGAAAAGGAGTTCGAATAATATTGTACTTATAAGGAGTGATTGCTGCTATTGGGGTTTTTCTAATTTTGTGGGGATAAATTTTAGCCAATTATGGTTGTATTTTTTTGTGATGTAAGGTAGTAGGGGGTCTGTCGTGTTTGTAGTGGGGGAGAGGAACCTCTCCTCTTTCCTTTAACTGTATTTCCTCTGTTTATTTCACAATAAAATTGGACATACAGGTACAGTGTGCCTTCTTTAAAAAAAATATATCCAGGGATCTGATTCAACAGAAAGCATATTTAGTTCTGGTTCGATAAAAATCCAGGGTATAGATAGTGATGAGGCAGAATCCGATTCGGCCCATTGAAACAAGTCCAACCCCGTTCAGCCCAACAGCAGCAGTACCAGGCCCTCCGGGAGCCTTCGGCCCGCCAGCGGCCCACCAGTAGCCTTCGGCCCATAAGCGGCACCGTCGCTCCCGGCCCCACAGGCTTCAGCCCGTCAGCGGCCCACTGGCCTACGGCCCGGGAGCAGCGCGGCAGCCCAGGGCCCAACAGGCTTCGGCCCATCAGCGGCCCAACCCCCTTCGGCCCGGTAGCCGAATCCGGCCCACTCCGGTGGCGGATCGGGCACTATGGCGGTTTATCAGTAAACCATCATTTAGTCCTATATCGGCTGCCACCGTTAACCATCCGCTATCCTCTGCTATAAATACCCCGCTATTTATGGCCAAAGGTGGGTGGTGAAAAACGGATGCCTCCCCAAGCTCCAGTTGCTGAGGATGAAGTCGAGACCGCCGAGGAGGCTCCCGCTGAGGAGGCTCCCGCAGAAGAGGCTCCCGCCGAGGAGGCTCCCGCTGAGGAGGCTGCTCCTGAAGCGGTGCAGATCGTTGACTCCCCCTCTCCCTCTCCTGGCCGAAATGTCGTCGAGGCGGAGGAGGAGAGGGTCGTCGAGGAATGATACGAGGGTTCCCCTCGGTTTTTGCTTTTCCGCTTTTGTAAGCCTTCGGCCAGGCATATGGCCGAGCTTGTACTTCCTTCTGTTTAAGAATACAAGGAACGTTTCTGGTTTTTACCTTATTGTTTTCTGCATGACGAGTGGATCTGGCCTTTCCGAAATCTGAGATCTTTTCGTCGTTCGCTACCTGCGAAGTCGAGACCTGATGTAGGTTCGGATAGGTCGTTGACAGAATCTCGTCAGCAGATAAGACTGCTTTAGATGCGGCTTTTGTGGCCGAAGCCGCTCCCGCTTTGTCTCACGCAGACTTAGAAAATAGACCGTCCTGTCCCGATCCGGATTACATGGCCGAAGCCATTCGTCGGGTTGAAGTACTCACGGACTTTAATAGAACCATGCCGCTCCCGGTACGGTTTGCATGGCCGAAGCCACTCCTGATACGGTTTACATGGACTTAGAGAAATCCATGCCGTGTCCTGATCCGGATTACATGGCCGAAGCCATTCGTCGGATCGAAGGAATCACGGACTTTAAGAGAATCATGCCGCTCCCGGTACGGTTTGCATGGCCGAAGCCACTCCCGATACGGTTTACACGGACTTAGAGAAATCCATGCCGTGTCCTGATCCGGATTACATGGCCGAAGCCATTCGTCGGATCGAAGGACTCACGGACTTTAAGAGAACCATGCCGCTCCCGGTACGGTTTGCATGGCCGAAGCCACTCCCGATACGGTTTACACGGACTTAGAGAAATCCATGCCGTGTCCTGATCCGGATTACATGGCCGAAGCCATTCGTCGGATCGAAGGACTCACGGACTTTAAGAGAACCATGCCGCTCCCGGTACGGTTTGCATGGCCGAAGCCACTCCCGATACGGTTTACACGGACTTAGAGAAATCCATGCCGTGTCCTGATCCGGATTACATGGCCGAAGCCATTCGTCGGATCGAAGGACTCACGGACTTTAAGAGAATCATGCCGCTCCCGGTACGGTTTGCATGGCCGAAGCCACTCCCGATACGGTTTACACGGACTTAGAGAAATCCATGCCGTGTCCTGATCCGGATTACATGGCCGAAGCCATTCGTCGGATCGAAGGACTCACGGACTTTAAGAGAACCATGCCGCTCCCGGTACGGTTTGCATGGCCGAAGCCACTCCCGATACGGTTTATACGGACTTAGAGAAATCCATGCCGTGTCCTGATCCGGATTACGTGGCCGAAGCCATTCGTCGGATCGAAGGACTCACGGACTTTAAGAGAACCATGCCGCTCCCGGTACGGTTTGCATGGCCGAAGCCACTCCCGATACGGTTTACACGGACTTAGAGAAAACCATAACAAGTTTCCTGAACAAAAGAGTTCTTTATTCATACCCTCCGGCTGAAAGTCTGGGGAGAGGTGACTTACATATAATAACGGTGAAGGCGCTCTACATTCCATGTGTGAGGAAGGGGTTGGCCCGAAAGGGTCTCCAACCGGTAAGCTCCACGCCTGATCACCTCCCTGATCCGATAGGGCCCCTCCCAGTTGGGGGCGAGCTTTCCTGAGGCTTCGGCTGGCTTGGAAGCATGAGCATTCCTCAACACGAGGCTCCCTACTTCAAAGTTTCGGGGCTTTACTCGAGTGTTGTGGTACTTGGCCATGCGCTGTTGATAAGCCGCCAGCCGGATACGAGCTTTATCTCGGGTCTCTTCAATGAGGTCCAAGTGGTCTTTCAAACCTTCCTCGTTGGCCTCCGGACTGTAAGCAGCGACCCTGGGAGAAGGAAGGCCGATTTCCACCGGAATAACGGCCTCTATCCCATAGGCCATGCGAAAAGGAGTTTCGCCGGTGGGGGTTCGGCTCGTCGTCCGATAAGCCCACAGAACGCTTGGCAGCTCCTCTACCCATCGGCCTTTAGCCTCGCCGAGGCGGGTTTTCAATCCCTGCAGCAGGCTTCGGTTGGTGACTTCGACTTGGCCGTTTGCTCGAGGATGCGCCACCGAAGTGAATTTGGGAAGTATGCCGAAGCTCGCGCAGTTGTCGCTGAACCGTCGGCTGTCAAATTGCTTCCCATTGTCAGAGATGATGGCCCGAGGGATGCCGAACCGGCAAATGATGGACTTCCACACGAAGTTCCAAGCATTGCTGTCGGTTATTGACGCGAGGGGCTCGGCTTCGACCCACTTGGTGAAGTAATCGACCGCCACGATGAGGAACTTTCTTTGGCCGGTGGCGATGGGAAAAGGTCCTAGGAGGTCGATTCCCCATTGGGCAAAAGGCCAGGGATCGGACAAGGGGGTCAGAAGGGTGGCTGCCTGGTGAATGAGGGAGTTGAACCTCTGGCACTGGTCACAGCGCCGTACGAGGGCTAAAGCGTCCTCTCGGAGTGTTGGCCACCAGTAGCCTTGCCTCAGGAGCTTGTGAGCCAGGGCCCTTCCTCTCGCATGCACCCCGCATATCTCTTCATGGACTTCTCTTGCGGCGTAGTCGGCTTCAGCCGGGCCGAGGCACCGCAACAATGGTCGGCCGAAGGATTTCTTGTATAGCACCCCGTCCAGGAGGAGGAAGTGGGATGAGCGCTGTCGAATGTGCTTCGCCTCCTTCGGATCTGGCGGGACTTCTCCTTGGAGAAGGAAAGCGACGAGGGGGGTCATCCACGTCTCAGCCTCGACCTCAGTGACTTGCATGGCTTCGGTTTCGCCGAGGCTTGGTTCGGCAAGCTCCTCGACGAGGATCATTCGGCCTCCACCCCCGTCTTGCGTTGACGCTAGCCGGGAAAGAGCGTCGGCTCGGGTGTTCTCGGCTCTCGGGATCCTCACGATTTCACAAGAATCGAATTGGGTGAGGATCTTGCGAGTTACCTGGAGATAAGACGCCATCACCGCGTCCCGAGCCTCGTACTCCCCGGAGATGTGGCCGGCGATCAACTGGGAATCGTTGAAGGCTTTCAGGTTCCGGGCGCCGAGCTTCTTTGCGGCCCGGAGGCCGGAGATGAGGGCTTCGTACTCGGCGGCGTTGTTGGTTGCTAGGAAGGAAAAACGCAGGGCGTACTCCGTGACGACCCCCTCGGGTGACGCCAGGATCCACCCGGCGCCACTGCCTGTGGAGCATGCGGAGCCGTCCACGAAGAGTCGCCATTCGTCCACCGGCGTATCAGCCGAAGTAGCCTCGGCTTCGACCGCGTCGGGTGCCGGCTGAGGTGCCGTGGGGGCGCCGGGGGTAAGTTCGGCGATGAAGTCTGCCAACGCCTGGGCTTTTATTGCTACCCGAGGGGCGTAGGAGATGTTGAACTCCCCCAGCTCAATTGCCCACTTCGCCAGCCTGCCGGACACCTCCGGCCGGGAAAGAATCTGCCTTAGGGGCTGGTCGGTGAGGACCTTCATGGGATGAGCTAGAAAGTAGGGCCGGAGCCTCCTCGCGGACGAGACGAGGGCCAGAGCCAGCTTCTCCAGGGCAAGGTACCGGAATTCCGCTCGTTGAAGGACTCGGCTGGTGTAGTAAACCGGCTTCTGAACGCCCTCCTGCTCTCGGACGAGGACGGCGCTGAGAGCCGTCTCGGAGACTGCAAGGTACAAGCTCAGAGGTTCCCCGGGAACTGGTTTGGACAAGATGGGGACTTTGGAGAGGTAGGCCTTCAGCTGATTGAAGGCTGTCTGGCACTCTTCCGTCCAGTCGAAGTTGTTGGCCTTCTTCAGTAGCTTGAAGAAGGGGAAACAGTAGTCAGCCGCCCTTGACATGAAGCGGCTGAGGGCTGCGATCCTCCCGTTCAATCTCTGTACTTCTCGGAGGTTTGCCGGAGGTCGCATCTGCATGATGGCCGAAACCTTCTCGGGATTGGCCTCCACCCCCCGGTGAGTGACCATGTAGCCGAGAAACTTGCCGGAGGCTACCCCGAAGGCACACTTGGCCGGGTTTAGCTTCATCTTATACCGCCTGAGGGCGGAGAAAGTCTCAGTCAAGTCGGCCAGATGCTCTGTCGCAAGGCGGCTCTTGACCAACATGTCGTCTATATAGACCTCCATGTTTCGGCCGAGCTGTGTGGCGAATACTTTGTTGACCAGGCGCTGATATGTCGCGCCGGCGTTCTTCAGACCGAAAGGCATTCGGGTGTAGCAGTACAAGCCCAAGTCGGTCGTGAAGCTGGTCTTGCTTTCATCGTCCGGATGCATCCGGATCTGGTGGTAGCCTGAATAGGCATCGAGGAAGCTTAAAAGCTCATGGTCGGAAGTCGCGTCCACCACCTGGTCTATTCGAGGTAGCGGAAAGCTGTCCATCGGACAGGCCTTGTTGAGGTTGGTGAAGTCCACGCACATACGTCATTTGCCATCTTTCTTTGGCACCATGACCACGTTAGCGATCCAGTCCGGATGGTGCACCTCTCGGAGGTGTCCGGCGTCCAGCCCCTTCTGTACTTCGGCTTGGATGGCGGCCCTCCTTTCCTGATTGAAGGTGCGCCGCTTCTGCTTTACCGGAGGCTGGTCGGGATCGGTATGGAGTCGGTGCTCTGCTACCTCCGGGTCAACCCCGGGTATGTCTGCCGGAGACCAGGCGAAGACGTCGATATTCTTTTTCCAGAACTCGATAAGCTTTTCTGCTTCACCCCTCTCCAGGCCGGAGCCTATCATCAAGACTCGTCCTTCGCCTCCTGGAATAGGGACGGCGATGAGTGCTTCTCCCGGAGATGCCTCGGCCGATGACTCGATCGTCAGGGTTTCAGCTGCGGTCTTCCCTTTGACCGAAATCATGTAGCACTGCCGGGCTGCTTCTTGGTTCCCTTTAGCCTCGCCTATTCAATGGCTGGTATAAAATTTCAGCTTCTGATGGAAGGACGAAGGCACGGCTCCGATTCCGCCGATGAGTCTTCGGCCGAATATGGCATTGTAGGCTGACTCGATCTTTACAACGGCAAAGTCCGTCTCAACGGTTAATTGTCGGGGGGCGGAGCCTAAGGTTACAGGAAGTCGGACAATGCCCTCTACTCGGCAGGGCGAGCCGTTAAAACCGTAGAGGGGGCCCCGGTGAGGCTTCATATTAGCCTCACTCAATCCCAATTTCTCAAAACAGTCATAAAACAAGATGTTTGGGGCACTTCCATTATCCACAAAGATCTTATGTACATCGTAGTTATTTATTACAGCATTAACGACGAGAGCGTCGTCATGAGGGACCTGAACATTAGTCAGGTCCTCGGCGCCGAAGGTGATGTCTTCCAGACGAGGCTTCTTCGGTTCGCCTTCAACCGCTGCCACTGTGTTGCGCTGCCGCGGCCTGGATCCCTCCCCCGGCCCTCCGGATATCATCATGATAGACCCAGAACTGGGTCTTTGATGGGACGATTCTACCGGGGCCGAGGTGGCTTTTGGCGGAGGGGCGGCTTCTATTGCCGGGGGCTGCTGTTGCCTGGGCGCTGTAGGGACGTCCCGAGTCTGTTGCGGCGGCTGCTCCCGGCGGTACTGCGGCAGTCTTCCCTCCCGGATGATGCGGTCGATCTCCTCCCGGAGCTGTCGGCACTCATCCGTCGTGTGACCGATCTCCCGGTGGTATTCACAGTACCTGCCGGGATCCCTTCGGCGAGGATCGGTCTTGATGCGATCAAGCCGCCGGAGCATGCCTTTCACCTCCATGAGCATTCGGGAAGGGGGAGCAGGTAAGGGTAGGTACCGCGGCTGCGGGTCCCGTCGCCTCTCCCTGTCCCAATCCTCCCTGCGATAGCGCTTTCGGGAGGGCTCTTGGTCCTCCGGCCGAGGTCGGACCACCTGGGGAGCAGGTGCCGAGATGGCTTCGGCTGCGCCTCTACCTCTGGACAGCATCAGGGCCTCCCGGTTGATGTACTTATGGGCCCGGGCCACGAGGTCCTGGAAGGTCGGGGGATGGCGCTTCCCAATGGAACCGAGGAGCCCCTCGTCCCGGCACCCGCTGATCACGGCCGAAACCGCGATCGAGCTGTCGAGGTTCGGGATCTGGGCGGCTTCGGTCCGGAACCTGGTGAAGTACTCCAGGAGAGTCTCGGCAGGGCCTTGCCGGATAGCCAGCAAGCTGGCGGAGGTCTTGCTCTGCCGGGTGGCATCATAGAACTGGTCGATGAACAATTGGCCCAACCGGACTAAGGAGTGGATGGTGTTGGGGGCCAACGTCTCGAACCAGGTGAGGGCGATTTTTTCAAGGGTGAGGGGGAAGAGACGGCAGCGGACTGCCTCGGAGATCCCCCGGACCCGGAGGTAGGTGTTGAACCTCTGGAAATGACAGACCGGATCTGTCATCCCGTCATAGAGAGGGCCCTTCGGTAGCTTGAAGTTGGGGGGCACCTCGGTGGCCAGGAGCTCCGCCGTGAACGGGGTCTGCTCCAGGATGCTGCTGGCGAGGGGCGCCCCGTGAGGCCGGGACACCATCTGCTGCATCTCTTTGCGCATCGCCGTCAGCCGCCGGTCCAGGTCCGGGGCAGTTGAGGTGGCGACGGATTGTCCTCCGGTCCGGGCCGGACGGTACTCCGACGAAGCATAATCCTGCTCCGTCAGACGATCGGCGCGGGGAGCTCGGGCAGGTAGCGCCGAGGGCTCGCTGTGCGCCGCCGCGGTCTCGTTGAGAGAGACTGGCACAGGCACCGGCCGGAACCGGGCGTCTTGTACTGGGTAGAGTGGGGGGAGTGGCGCCTGCTGGGGAAGCTGCCCCGTCAGTCCCATGCGCTGGGCGATGGCGGACACCATCTCCTGAAGAGGTGCTAGGGACGTGACAGCAGCGGCCAACGTTGCCATCTGCTGCTGGAGTACCCCCACTCGGTCTTCCGAGCCGAAAGACTCCGGTATGGTTGGCAGAGGCGGGTTCGGCGGGGCAGACGGTGCGCCTTCAGAAGGCAGCATCTGCGCCGAGGCCTCCCGCGCTTCTGCTTCGCTTTGTCCGGATCGTCGGGTCACAGGTCGCTGAGACATGACTTGTTTTGTTAGTTTCCCACAGACGGCGCCACGTGATGTAGACTGGATCTATCACGACTAGATTCTGCGGCTGGAATCCGAAAAGAAGAGGATCCGGAGCTGGGTCGGATCGGTGTTCGAGGGGGGCCCGACGGGGATCCGGAAGGCGAAGGACGCAGAGGCGGAGCCGGGGGTCCGATGCCGGAGGCGACTCGGAGCGGGCCTGCTGTCGGAGAGCGAGCCCGGAGGCTCCTTCAGCGCGAGGCCGGGTCTCCTGCCGCCCTCTTGGAGCGGGCTTTCTCTTGTATAGTGAGCCCGAAGGCTCCTTCAGCGCGAGACCGGGTCTCCTGGCTTGGATAGTGAGCCCGAAGGCTCCTTCAGCGCGAGACCGAGTCTCCTGGGAAGGAACGGCGGGGATGAGCTTCCTCCCCTCTGCTTGTCGACAGGCGGCGGAGTCGAAGCCGGAGGTCCGAGGCCGGGGGCGACTCGGAGCGGGCTTGCTCTTGGATAGTGAGCCCGAAGGCTCCTTCAGCGCGAGACCGAGTCTCCTGTCTTGGGGCAGCCGGCGTTCGGCGTCGAGATCAGGGAGAGGAATCCGAGGTCGGCGGCCGAGACCGACTCGGGGAGGTCGGCGATGATTCGAACCGAGCCCCTGCAGGAAGGAAAGAAGAAGAAGAACCAGTCAGTAGGAGTCCCGGGCGTCAGTCCTGGGGAACCCCCTCCGACGGTCAAGTTAGCTCCTGAAGAAGATTCGATTCAGAAGGCAGGAAAGAGCAGCTTTAATGCTATTCGGACAGAAGTCCTTTAAGGGTTTTGGAAGCTTGGGGAGGCATCCGTTTTCACCACCCACCTTTGGCCATAAATAGCGGGGTATTTATAGCAGAGGATAGCGGATGGTTAACGGTGGCAGCCGATATAGGACTAAATGATGGTTTACTGATAAACCGCCATAGTGCCCGATCCGCCACCGGAGTGGGCCGGATTCGGCTACCGGGCCGAAAGGGGTTGGGCCGCTGATGGGCCGAAGCCTGTTGGGCCCTGGGCTGCCGCGCTGCTCCCGGGCCGTAGGCCAGTGGGCCGCTGACGGGCTGAAGCCTGTGGGGCCGGGAGCGACGGTGCCGCTTATGGGCCGAAGGCTACTGGTGGGCCGCTGGCGGGCCGAAGGCTCCCGGAGGGCCTGGTACTGCTGCTGTTGGGCTGAACGGGGTTGGGCTTGTTTCAATGGGCCGAATCGGATTCTGCCTCATCAGATAGTATCACAATTATATCAGAGCTTTGGTTATTTCTTTGTGAAGATCACATTTCAATAATTTTTATTCACGTATGATATATGCAGTTCAGTGCTACATAATTGACACGAACCCAATATGCACAAATAGATCAACGAACCTATTTATACTGATGTACTAGCATCTTCTCTTTTGTTTTCTCATGAATTTTCATAATGATATCACACAACAAGTGGGCTAGAAATTGCAAAATGTTTTTTGGTCGAAATATTTTAGAGAGAGAAAGTTGCCAAGAGGTCATTTATGCTCCGGTTTTCTCAATAAACATTTTGCCAGTCTATATGATGTGTAGAAAATGTCTTACTATTGATTTCAACAATTTGTTTGTTTAACCTCTTATCTGACAACTCTTCTCCCCAATTCCATGTTTCAGTTTTTTGATTATTGAACTACTAATTCTGAATAGACTCAAAATTGCAACAGATTAGAGTCATCGGTTCTATTGAGGCATGCGGCTTGCAGACGTCTTACTTGGAACAGGAATTACAACGCCAAAGCATGGTATGTAAGTGGAGCTTTTTCTTTCCTCATCTTCCATTTTGGCTTTTACTTATCTTCTTGTCTTAGGCTTGACCACAAATGGAATTTACACCGTAAGTGGAATTTAAACTAGGTGTTTCTTTAACGTGCTTGTCAAGATCAAAAGCATTGATAACTGTAATTTAATGGTTGCTCACTAAAAAAGCATAACCAAGTGCCATGAGGCTCCCACCACTACAAGAATTACAACGCCAAAGCATGGTATGTAAGTGGAGCTTTTTCTTTCCTCATCTTCCATTTTGGCTTTTACTTATCTTCTTGTCTTAGGCTTGACCACAAATGGAATTTACACCATAAGTGGAATTTAAACTAGGTGTTTCTTTAACCTGCTTGTCAAGATCAAAAGCATTGATAACTGTAATTTAATGGTTGCTCACTAAAAATGGGTAGCCAAGTGCCATGAGGCTCCCGCCACTACAGGGTCTCGTGAATTTAATGGTTGTTCACTGCAGAATAAACCCTGAATTTTGTAAATGGCTGGTGGGATTGGAGCCAAAAACTAGGAGAAGCTGGCAATAAGGACTACAAGTAAACTAGTTTATGAAGATTGAACTCTTTGAGGATATAGAGCCTTTTTCATGATCAACAAAGAGCCGTTATGAAGGTGCAAAACCAGAAGACCCTTTTAGTCATTATAGTATCACAATTCAATTGGAGATTTTGATTTTTTTTCCTCTTAATATCTTGATCATGTTTGAATAATTTTAGTTACTTTTGTTATCTTCAGTTCAGTGCTATATAATGGACATGGACACCTTATGCAGAAATAGATCCATTTGTTTATACTTATATGCTACCATATTCTTTTCTTTCTCGAAGGAATTCTTCATAGCGATGAATATAATGCAGAGTGCACCCTGTACGCAACCAGGTAAGACTCTTTCAAGTGACTCAAATCATGGTTTTTAGATGATGACGAAGTGTGCACATTATACCTTTACATTTCTAAAATTCTTTGAATATATTTTCACGTACATTTGCATGGATTTCCAAAAAGTTAACTGGCTTGAGCTTGACCTGACACAATTTTGACTTGTATAATTAATAATTGGATATGATGTGGTGTTGAGAGGCTTTTGATGTAAACTAAATGACTTTTTGCAGATTTCAGTAACTATGGAAAAGAGAGACCAGTACTAAAGTATTGTTTACATGTGTTGCGCTTTCCGTGATGCACTTTTATTTTACATGCTTTCTTACAATTTTCGCTACCTTGTGAATATTAGCCTGCAAAGAACTGTTTTAGTGTGCAATTTGTACAGGGACCCGGTGGTTCTTGTATGAAAAACGACGGGTAACATTTTTGCATAAGCCTGAGTTCATTTATTCTAGAAAGTTGGCAGGATTCTTTATAATCATATAAATGTGACTTAAGTCCTTATCTGACCTTTTTTTTTTTGATCGTAGACATCCAATCGCATGAGTTTTTGCATGTTCATATTTGTTTCCTAAATGAGCTTTTTTTACCACTTTTTGGTTGAGACATATTTTAATTTGACTTTTTTAGCTTCCATGTCCCACTTGATTCATTAGAAGGCCCCTGTATCCTAGTTTTTTTAGATTAATCCTTCTTCACGCATGTGCATTCGCTCAATTCCTAGTTAGCATATTCTCTAGAAACTGTGCATAAGTTGCAACATAAAATATACCTGATTTTCCATGCTTCAAAATTAGCAGTGCCCATCTCCTTAACATGTGTGCACGCCTGCACGAATATGTATTGTATGCATGATCTGTACCTGTACACAGAGATACACGTGCAATAGACATATGAGTTTTACTTGTTGCACTACCATGCAGTGTGACAATTTTTTTTATTTTTTTTTAAAGGTTGCCACCAGCATACCCCTTACAGGTTGATCTCCGATTGGATGATGCAAAAATATCACAAAGAAAAACAAAAACAAATCGAACCCCAATAAATAGTAAAAAATGTGCTTAATGGTGCATCAGTACCATGTGGTGCAAGTAATAAAAATTTAGATAGATAGATAGTTAGAGAGATAGATTGCTATGCTGCAGAGACATGCATGGCAATAGAATAGGTTGTTTGATCACGACACTTATCCTCTTCTTGGCCAGTGATCATTGTAAGCATATGAGTAGTAGCTGCTTCATCGTACAACATGCAACATCAGTCTGATAATGCAATTGGTTTCAAAAGATAAACTAATAAATGGGTTTTGTATAGGATGGATAGGAGGGAGGAGAGGAGAGTGGTGAGGAGAGGGGTTGGTGCGTTCAGCTTAGGTATAAGTCTCAGGCATGAAGGCAGTTTGGGTTGGGGGGGGGGGACTTAGGTCGCCCTGCTTGCTGAGAGACAAGATGGTACTGAGGGTGGTGGAGATTGACATGTGGTGAAGAGAGTAGGAGCTGGGAGTCTTCATTTCCTATGTTTGGAGTTGATGGATCTTCCTTTCCTACGGGAAAGGATGCTAGTTTGAGATGCCTAGGCCATAAAGCAGGGTGGTGTTGGCCAGACCTGCCTTGCTTCTGATAATGGGTGCTTGTGAAGGGGTTGCTGGTTTTGTTGAGGTTTCGTGGTGTTCTTTGGTGAAGCAGGCTCAATGCTCTTTGGAGAATTGTCGTATTGTCTCTGTACAGAGAGCTATTTATACTAGAGGAGGAGGGGTCGTTCATGATAGCGCAAGAGCCTCCAACAACCCGGTATATGATGTCATGCAAGCTGCCTGACTAGGAGACGACCAGTGGGGGATGAGGGAGCGTTGTTATTCCTCTTACTTGGTTAGTTTTGCTCTCCCTAGTTGAAAGGAGAAGGCTTTGATTCGGAGAGAGCTGAAGATGGGCAACTCCATCGTGTATCTTTCATCTTGGTCTACTAGGTGTGGTACATTCCCTGTGAGTAGTACTGTGGGATCATGGTGTAGACTACAAGGAGTTCCCTATGTTATGGAACATCCAGACCTTCCATGCTATTGTATCCAAAACTAGGATCCTTAAAAAAAGTGGATTCAAAGTTGTTAAGGAAGGAGCTTGGGGGCTGCTGTTTTTGGGTATTCACTAATAGGGAGGTGGGTTCTGAGTCATAGGGAGTCGTTGATGCTCTTCGGTGGTTGGAGCCTGAAATTTGTGCAGAACACATAAAGTATAGAGCTTTCCATGATAATGTGACTACCCCTGCTATTGCTTCCACTTAGGTGGCCTCTTTCCACTATGAAACATAAGTACAATAGTCATGTGGTCCAGACAAGTTGTTGAGCTCTAAGTCTTGGCCTATTGTGGAGTAGCCGAGCTGTCTTATTGGGACCTAGTTGAAGGAAGCCCAAGGGACAGGGGATTTGGCATTCTTGTTGGCCGATTCACCTTCCTTTGCTGGTCTTGATGGCGATTCAAATCAGCCTTTGGTGGATGTTGCATGTCCCAAGGCTGCGCTTGTTGAATGGATGCATGGGAGGAGGCTGTCTAGCGCGTCATGCCAATTTGCTGATTGTGGGAGGCTACAGGCTATTTTCGGCAGTGATTTGGGTGGAGAAAAACTATAGTCGCGGATCTTCAATACCCTTTTGATTGTGGTTAAGTCGACCCAGTATGTAGATCCGGACTTATCTGTTGCGTTAAGTCATGTGGGTCTAAGGTGGATTCGAAACTTCTTTGCACTCTCGAACATTTTACCTAGTCTCCCACTTTCAGACTTTACTTCTACTTATGGGGGGGGGGGGTCCGATGGTCAACAATATCTGGCATCTCTCCGATTTAGGTTGTTGCTCCTTTGATGTTGGCATGTGAGAATTAATAGGGGTATTCACGATTCAATTTGATTTGGTTTTGGGAGAATTTTTTCAAACTAAACCAAACTGAGCCACTTTTGGAAAGTAAACCAAACCAAACCAAAAAAACTCGATTTACTTTGGTTCGGTTTTCTTTAAACCATTAGGCACCATGTCGGCCACTATGCATTGAATCGACAGGGGTTGGACGGTAGGAGTTGGGTAGCAATATGTAAAGAGCCTTGGCCCTCCCCGTTTCTTTAGTTTTTGATATAGGACATAAAATGGATGGCAAGTTCACACACCCCACTCCTCCCTTTCATGACGCGAGATGATTGACTTCATGCCATGTCTCACATCACCAGCTCCGACATTGCACTTGTCCAGACTCCTCCGACATCGACAACGATAGAGGGAAGCTGCCAAGGCCACTGACGTCCCTAATTCTTGCTTCAACTCAGGTTAGCCATGGCAGCGGGGAAACCATGATCCAAGTCTCTAGCGCATGGCAGTCGCTATGGTTGTGGCCGTTTTGTGCTATTGGTCAAGAGAGTTTATGATTTCAATGCCACCGACCAGTCCCCAAGGTCATCATCGCCCCCATAGGGTAGTACAGCTGAGAGGCATCTCATCTTCCTTGATCCAGGGAAAAGATGGGTGCATGCCAATGTGCAACTGTATCTCCCTGCATGGACGCTGCAGTGCAGCTTCTTTAGGCAGATGCCAAAAGGAATGAAGGATGACCCTATGCTCTCCCAACTACTTGACAAGTGCGGACAGGCTGCCAAAGATATAGGTGTTTGCTACACATGGGGTAGTTGTCGAGTTGTATAGCGAGTTGCCACCCCTGCCATTGCTACTATTGATGGACTTGAGGGAGATGGTCATAGAGAGCATCCGAGGAGGGAGAAGTTGGTCTTAAATATGAACGCAAATGGGGTGTCTCGATCAGGGCTTAAATTGTGGTCGGAGGTGGTATAAGCGTGGAGGATAGGTGCTCAAGCAGCTCCATTAGTTCGATATTGAAAAAACACAGGAAGGTTTTGAGAAAACTTACTAAATGTGAGCAGAAGGAGTCGGGCGCATATGGTACAGTCTGGCCCTATTACTGTTAGATGTTGACTAGTGTCAATTGAAGAAGAGAAATTGGGAAAAGAAAATATTACGATAATAAGTATTAAATATATTAAACAAATCATTTTTTTTTTGTTTCATTCAGTTTGTGCAATTTAATAATTTTGAAACCCTACTCAGTAAGGCGGGTTGGGGTGGGTGGGTGTTTAGGTAGTGATGGTCATAGGTGGGTGGGGGTGGGTGCATGGGGGAGCATGAGCAGGGGCGGGGTGGTGGGGTGGTAGGCATAGGTGGGTAGGTGTCGGGGTGGGTTATGGATGGCGGACGGTAGGTGGGGTGTCGATGGGCGTGGGGTGGGTGTGGGTGGGTGTATGGGCATTTTGGGGGGGGGGGTAGGTCAGGGTGGTGGGCCCCGTAGGGGTTGGCGGTGCTTATGTGCGGGGAGTCAGGTGGGTGTGTTTGTGTGAGGGTATGGGCATAGGTAGGTGGTGTGGGGAAGGGGGTGGGTGGAGTTAGGGGTGGTTGGTTGGGAGTTTGAGCATGGGTGGGGTGGTAGGCATGGGTGGGTAGCGGGGTGTGTTATGGGTGGCGATAGGTGGGGTATCGATGGGTGTGGGGGGGGCGCGTGGTTAGGTGTGTGGGCATGTTGGGTTGGGTGGGGGGGTAGGTAAGGACAGTGGGGCCCGTAGGGCCGTGGGGGTAGGGGGTGTTTATGTGTGGGGAAGGGGGTGGGTGGAGTTGGGGGTGGTTGGTTGGGAGTTTGAGCATGGGTGGGGTAGTAGGCTTGGGTGGGTAGCGGGGTGTGTTATGGGTGGCGATAGGTGGGGTATCGATGGGTGTGGGGGGGGGGCATGGTTAGGTGTATGGGCATGTTGGATGGGGGGGGGTAGGTAAGGGAAGTGGGGCCCGTGGGGCCGTGGGGGTAGGGGGTGTTTATGTGTGGGGAGTCAGGTGGGCGTGCTTGTGTGAGGGTATGGGCGTAGGTAGGTGGTGTGGGCAAGGGGGTGGGTGGTGTTGGGGGTTTAGGGGTAGGTAGGTATGGGCATGGGTAGGTGGGTTTGGGGATGGAGGTACGGGTGGGCGTGTTAGGGGTGTTGGGTGGGGTGTCGAGGTGTATGGGGATGAGAATGGGTAGGTGTAGGTGTATGTGCAGGGGGTTGAGGGGTGGAGTGGGTAAGGGGGTGTTTATGTGTGGGGAGTCCGGTGGGCGTGTTTGTGTGAGGATATGGGTGTAGGTAGGTGGTGTAGGCAAGGGGGTGGGTGGTGCTGGGGGTAGTTAGGTATATGCATGGGTAGGTGGGTTTAGGGATGGAGGTACGGGTGGGTGTGTTAGGGGTGTTGGGTGGGGTGTCGAGGTGTATGGGGATGAGCGTGGATAGGTGTAGGTGTATGTGCAGGGGGGTGAGGGGTGGAGTGGTAAGGGCAGTTGGGTTGAGGTTTTTGTGTGTGGGAGTCAGGTGCATGTGCTTGTGTGGTAAGAGGGAATGAGTGTACGTGGGTGGTGTGGGCAAAGGGGGTGGTTGGAGTTGGGGGTGTAGGGGTGGGTGGGCATAGGCTTGGGGGTATGTGCATGTGAGGGTGCGCGTGTCGTGGTGTAGGTATCGGTAAGGGTGGGTTGGCATGTCGAGGGGTAAGGGTGTTTAAGGGTGAGCATGTTAGGGGTGTATTGTAAGCATGTTAGGGATGTTACGATAATGGGCATAGGCTTGGGGGTATGGGTGTGTGGGGGTGCGCGTGTCGAGGTGTAGGTATCGGTAAGGGTGGGTGGGCCTGTCGAGGGGTAAGGGTGTTTAGGGGTGTATTGTGAGCTTGTTAGGGGTGTTACGATAATGGACATGGACCCCTTATGCAGAAGTAGATCCATTTTTTTATACCATATTCTTTTCTTTCTCAAAGGAATTCTTCATAGCGTTGAATATAATGCAGAGTGCACCTTGTACGCAACTAGGTAAGAGTCTTTCAAGTGACTCAAGTCATGGTTTTTAGATGATGACAAAGTGTGCACATTATACCTTTACATTTCTAAAATTCTTTGAGTAAATTTTCATATACATTTGCGCTGATTTCCAAAAAGTTAACTGGCTTGAGCTTGACCTGACTCAATTTTGACTTGTCTGTTTAATAATTGGATATGATGCGGTGTTGACAGGCTTTTGGTGTAAACTAAATGACTTTTTGCAGATTTCAATAACTATGGAAAAGAGAGACCAGTACTAAAGTATTGATTACATGTGTTGCACTTTCCGTGATGCACTTTTGTTTTACACGCTTTCTTGTAGTTTTCACCATTTTGTGAATATTAACCTGCAGAGAACCGTTTCAGTGTGCAATTTGTACAGGGGCCTGGTGGTTCTTGTATAAGAAACAACGGGTAACGTTTTTGCATAAGCCCGAGTTCAGTTATTCCAGAAAGTTGGCAGAGTTCTTTATAATCATATAAATGTGACTTAAGTCCTTATCTGAGCTTTTTTTTTCTTATCGTAGACATCCAATCGCATGAGTTTTTGCATGTTCATATTTGTTTCCTAAATGAGCTTTTTTTTACCACTTTTTGGTTGAGACATATTTTAGTTTGACTTTTTTAGCTTCCATGTCCCACTTGATTCATAAGAAGGCCCATGTATCCTAGTTTTTTGAGATTAATCCTTCTTCATGCATGTGCATTCGCTCAATTCCTAGTTAGCATATTCTCTAGAAACCGTGCATAAGTTGCAACATAAACATACCTGATTTTCCATTCTTCAAAATTAGCAGTGCCCATCTCCTTAACATGTGTGCACGCCTGCACGAATATGTATTGCACGCATGATATGTACCTGTACACAGAGATACACATGCAATAGATAGATGAGTTTTAGTTGCTGCACCACCATGCAATGGGCAATGTTTTTTAATTTTTTTTAAAGGTTGGACCCAAGCATGCCCCACACGTATAGGCTGATCTCCGATTGGATGATGCAAAAATATATAGAATAAATAAAAACCAAACCCCAATAAACAGTAAAAAATGTGCTTAATGATGCAGCGGTACCATGTGGTGCAAGTAATAAAACTTTAGATAGATAGATTGGTAGAGAGATAGATTGCTATGCTGCAAAGACATGCATGTCAGTAGAATAGGTTGTTTGAGCACCACACTTATCCTCTTCTTGGCCAATGATCATTGTAAGCATCTGAGCAGTAGCTGCTTCATCGTACAACACGCAACATCAGTATGATAATGCAATTGGTTTGAAAACATAAACTAATAAATGGGTTTTGTATAGGATAGATAGGAGGGAGGAGAGGAGAGTGGTGATGAGAGGGGTTGGTGCCTTCAGCTCAGGTATAGGTCTCAGGCATGAAGGCAGTTTGGGTTGGGGTTGGGGGGGGGGGGACTTAGGTCGTCCTGCTCACTGAGAGACAAGATGGTATTGAGGGTGGTGGAGATTGAAATGTGGTGAAGAGAGTAGGAGCTCGAAGTCTTCATTTCCTGTGTTTGGAGTTGATGGATCTTCCTTTCCTTCGGGAAAGGATGCTGGTTTGAGATGCCTTGGCCAGACCTACCCTGCTTCTGATAATGGGTGCTTGTGAAGGGCTTGCTGGTTTTGTTGAGGTTCCTGGTCTTTTGTGGTGAAGCAGGCTCAATGCTCCATGGAGAATTGTCGTATTGCTTTTGTACAGAGAGCTATTGATACCAGAGGAGGAGGAGGAGTTCATGCTAGCGCAAGCGCCTCCAACAACCTGGTATATGATGTCATGCAAGCTGCCTGGCTAGGAGACAACAAGTGGTGGATGAGGGAGCTCTGTTATTCCTCTTACTTGGTTAGTTTTGCTCTCCCTAGTTGAAAGGAGAAGGCTTTGACTCGGAGAGAGCTGAAGATGGGCAACTCCATCGTGTATCTTTCATCTTGGTCTGCTATGTGTGGTACATTCCCTGTGAGTAGTACTGTGGAATCATGGTGTAGACTACAAGGAGTTCCCTGTGTTGTGGAACATCGAGGCATTCCATGCTATTGTATCCAAAACTGGGATCCTCAAAAAAGTGGATTCAAAGTCCTTAAGGAAGGAGCTTCTTGTTTTTGCTTAGATTAAGGTTGAAGTAGACAATTGTGGTTTGATTATAGAGAGAGTTAAAATCTGTGCAGGGGGCTATAGTTTTTGGGTATTCATTAATAGGGAGGTGGGTTCTGAGTCATAGGGAGTCGTTGATGCTCTAAGGTGGTTGTAGCCTGAAGTTTGCGCGGAATACATAAAGTATAGAGCTTGCTATGATACAGTGACCACCCCTGCTACTGCTTCCTCTCAGGTGGCCTCTTTCCACTCTGAAACAGGAGTACAATAGTCATGTGGTCCATACAAGTTGCTAAGCTCTAAGTCTTGTCCGGACTCCTTCGACATCGACAACGATGGAGGGAAGCTGCCAAGGCCACTGACATCCCTCATTCTTAATTCAACTCGGGTTAGCCATGGCAGCGGGGAAACCATGGTCCAAGTCTCTAGCCCACGACAGTCGCTATGGCTGTGGCCGTTTTGTGCTATTGGTCAAGAGAGTTTATGATTTCAATGCCGTTGACCAGTCCCCAAGGTCATCATCGCCCCCACTGGGTAGTACAGCTGAGAGGCATCTCATCTTCTTCGATCCAGGGCAAAGATGGGCGCATGCCCAGGTGCAACTGTATCTCCTTGCTTCGACGCTGCAGTGCAGCTTCTTTAGGTAGATGCCAAAAGGTATGAAGGATGACCATGCTCTCCTAACTGCTTTCCTATGGCTGGACAAGCGCGGTGGAGGCTGCCAAAGATATAGGTGTTTGCTACACATGGGGCAGTTGTCGAGTTGTATAGCGAGCTGCCACCCATGCCGTTGCTACTATTAGTGGACTTGAGGGAGATGGTCATAGAGAGCATCCGAGGAGGGTGAAAATGCTCTTAAATTTGAATGCAAATGGGGTGTCTCGATCAAGGCTTAAATTGTGGTCAGAGGTGATATAAGCGTGGAGGATAGGTGCTCAAACAGCTCCATTAGTCCGATATTAAAAAACCACAGCGTGTGCATATGGTACAGTCTGGCCCTGTTACTGCTAGATGTTGACCAACGTTAATTGAACAAGAGAAATTGAGAAAAGAAAATGTAGCAATAATAAGTATTAAATATATTAAACAAATCAGGGTTTTTTTGTTTGATTCAGTTTGTGCAATTTAACAATTTTGAAACCCTAGTCAGAAAGGCGGGTTGGGATGGGTGGGTGGGTAGGTAGTGATGGTCATAGATGGGTGGTTATGGGGGACAGGGGGGTGGGGGTGGGTGGTTGGGGGAGCATGAGCAGGGGTGGGGGGGGTTGGCATAGGTGGGTTGGTGTCGGGTGGGTTATGGGTGGTGGCGGTCGGTAGGTGGGGTGTTAATGGGAGTGGGGTGGGATTGGGTGGGTGTATGGGCTTGTGGGGGGGGGGGGGGGTAGGTAAGGGCGGTGTGGCCCGTAGGGGTTGGCGGTGTTTATGTGCGGGGAGTCTGGTGGGCGTGTTTGTGTGAGGGTATGGGCGTAGGTAGGTGGTGTCGGGAAGTGGGTTGGTGGAGTTGGGGGTGGGTGGTTGGGAGCTTGAGCATGGGTGGGGGGTGGGGTGGTAGGCATGGGTGGGTAGCGGGGTGTGTTATAGGTGGTGATATGTGGGGTGTCGATGGGTGTGGGGTGGGCGTGGGTAGGTGTATGGGCATGTTGGGTGGGGGGTAGGTAAGGGTAGTGGGGCCCATGGTAGTGTGGGGTGTTTATGTGTGGGGAGTCAGGTGGGCATGTTTTTGTGAGGGTATAGGCGTAGGTAGGTGGTGTGGGCAAGGGGGTGGGTGGTGTTGGGGTAGGTCGGTATAGGCATGGGTAGGTGGGTTTGGGGATGGAGGTAAGGGTGGGCGTATCGGGTGTGTTGGGTGGGGTGTCGAGGTGTATGGGCATGAGAGTGGGTAGGTGTAGGTGTATGTACAGTGGGTTGAGGGGTGGAGTGGGTAAGGGCAATTGGGTTGGGGTTTTTGTGTGTGGGGGTCAGGTGCATGTGCTTGTGTGGTAGGGGGGAATGAATGTAGGTGGGTGGTGTGGGCGAAGGGGGTGGATGGAGTTGGGAGTGTAGGGGTGGGCATAGGCTTGTGGGTATGTGGGTGTAGGGGTGCGCGTGTCGAGGTGTAGGTATCGGTAAAGGTGGGTGGGCATGTCGCGGGGTAAGGCGGCTTAGGGGTGAGCATGTTAGGGGTGTATTATGAGCATGCTAGGGGTGTTACGATAATGGACATGGACCCCTTATGTAGAAATGGATCCATTTGTTTATGTTTATATGCTACTATATTCTTTTCATTCTAGAAGGAATTCTTCATAGCGATGAATATAATGCAGAGTGCACCCGGTACGCAACCATGTGTGAGTCTTTCAAGTGACTCAAGTCATGGTTTTTAGATTATGACGAAGTGTGCACATTATACCGTTATATTTCTAAAATTCTTTGAGTATATTTTGATGTACATTTGCATGGATTTCCAAAAAGTTAACTGGCTTGAGCTTGACCTGACTCAATTTTGACTTGTCTATTTAATAATTGCATTTGACGCGGTGTTGAGAGGCTTTTGGGGTCAACTAAATGACTTTTTGCAGATTTCAGTAACTATGGGAAAGAGAGACCAGTATTAAAGTATTGATTATATGTGTTGCGCTTTGTGAGATGCACTTCTATTTTACATGCTTTCTTGCAGTTTTCGCCACTTTGTCAATATTAACCTACAGAGAACTGTTTCAGTGTGTAATTTGTAAGGGGGCTTGGTGGTTCCTGTATGAAAAACGACGGGTAACATTTTTGCATAAGCTTGAGTTTATTTATTCCAGAAAGTTGGCAGAATTCTTTATAATCATATAAATGTGACTTAAGTCCTTATCTGATTTTTTTTTTCTGATCGTCGACATCCAATCGCATGAGTTTTTGCATGTTCATATTTGTTTCCTAAATGAGCTTTTTTTACGACTTTTTGGTTGAGACATATTTTTGTTTGACTTTTTTAGCTTCCATGTCCCACTTGATTCATTAGAAGGCCCTTATATCCTAGTTTTTTGAGATTAATCCTTCTTCACGCATGTGCATTCGCTCAATTCCTAGTTTACATATTCTCTAGAAACTATGCATAAGTTGCAACATAAAATATACTTGATTTTCCATTCTTCAAAATTAGCAGTGCCCATCTCCTTAACATGTGTGCATGCCTACACGAATATCTATTGTATGCATGATATGCACCTGTACACAGACATACACATGCAATAGATGGATGAGTTTTACTTGGTGAACCACCATGTAGTGTGGCAATTTTTTTTTTAATTTTTTTTAAAGGTTGGCCTCAGCATACCACGCATGTATAGGCTGATCTCCGATTGGATGATGCAAAAATATCAAAAAAAAAAAACTCGAACCCCAATAAACAGTAAAAAATGTGCTTAATGATGCAGCAGTACCATGTGGTGCAGGTAATAAAACTTTAGATAGATACATAGGTAGAGAGATAGATTGCTATGCTGATAGAATAGGTTGTTTGATCACTACACGTATCCTCCTCTTGGCCAGTGTTCATTGTAAGCTTATGAGCAGTAGCTGCTTCATCGTGCAACATGCAACATCAGTCTGATAATGCAATTGGTTTCAAAAGATAAACTAATGAATGGGTTTTGTATAGGACAGATAGGAGGGAGGAGAGGAGAGTGGTGAGCAGAGGGGTTGATGCCTTCAGCTCAGGTGTAGGTCTTAGGCATGAAGGTAGTTTGGGTTGGGGGTGAGGGGACTTAGGTTGCCCTGCACGCTGAGAGACAAGATGTTACTGATGGTGGTGGAGATTGAAAGGTGGTGAAGATAGTAGGAGTTGGAAGTCTTCATTTCCTGTGTTTGGAGTTGATGGATCTTCCTTTCCTCCGAGAAAGGATACTGGTTTGAGATGCCCAGGCCATGAAGCAGGGTGGTGTTGGCCAGACCTGCCCTACTTCTGATAATGGGTGCATAAGTTGCAACAAAATATATACCTGATTTTCCATTCTTCAAAATTAGCAGTGCCCATCTCCTTAACATGTGTGCACGCCTGCACGAATATGTATTGCACGCATGATATGTACCTGTACACAGAGATACACAAGCAATAGATAGATGAGTTTTAGTTGCTGCACCACCATGCAATGTGGCTATGTTTTTTAATTTTTTTTAAAGGTTGGACCCAAGCATACCCCACACATACAGGCTGATATCCGATTGGATGATGCAAAAATATATAAAATAAATAAAAATCGAACCCCAATAAATAGTAAAAAATGTGCTTAATGATGCAGCAGTACCATGTGGTGCAGGTAATAAAACATTAGATAGATAGATTGATAGAGAGATAGATTGCTATGCTGCAGAGACATGCACGGTAATAGAATAGGTTTTTTGACCACCATACTTATCCTCTTCTTGGCCAATGATCATTGTAAGCATGTAAGCAGTAGCTGCTTCATCGTACAACATGCAACATCAGCATGATAATGCAATTGGTTTCAAAACATAGACTAATAAATGGGTTTTGTATAGGACGGATAGGAGGGAGGAGAGGAGAGTGGTGAGGAGAGGGGTTGGTGCCTTCAGCTTAGGTATAGGTCTTAGGCATGAAGGCAGTTTGGGTTGGGGGGGGGCGACTTAGGTCGCCCTGCTCACTGAGAGACAAGATGGTACTGAGGGTGGTGGAGAGTGACATGTGGTGAAGAGAGTAGGAGCTGGGAGTCTTCATTTCTTGTGTTTGGAGTGGATGTATCTTCCTTTCCTCTGGGAAAGGATGCTAGGCCATGAAGCAGGGTGGTGTTGGCCAGACCTGCCCTGCTTCTAATAATCGGTGCTTGTGAAGGGCTTCCTGGTTTTGTTGAGGTTCCTGGTCTTCTATGGTGAAGCAGGCTCAATGCTCCTTGGAGAATTGTCGTATTGTCTTTGTACAGAGAGCTATTGATACCAGAGGAGGAGGATTCGTTCATGCTAGCGCAAGAGCCTCCAACAACCTGGTATATGATGTCATGCAAGCTACCTGGCTTGGAGCGCACCAGTGGTGGATGAGGGAGCTTTGTTATTCCTCTTACTTGGTTAGTTTTCCTCTCCCTGGTTGAAAGCAGAAGGCTTTGACTCGGAGAGAGCTGAAGATGGGGAACTCCATCGTGTATCTTTCATCTTGGTCTGCTAGGTGTGGTACATTCCCTATGCATAGTACTGTGGAATCATGGTGTAGACTGCAAGGAGTTCCCTGTGTTGTGGATCCTCAAAAAAGTGGATTCATTGTATGCAAAACTGGGATCCTCAAAAAAGTGGATTCGAAGTCTTTAAGGAAGGAGCTTCTTGCTTTTGCTTAGATTAAGGTTGAATTAGACAATTGTGGTTTGATTACGGAGAGAGTTAAAATCTGTGTAGGGGGTTGCTATTTTTGGGTATTCATTAATACGAAGGTAAGTTCTGAGTCATAGAGAGTCGCTGGTGCTCTACGGTGGTTGTAGCCTGAAGTTTGTGCGGAATACATAAAGTATAGAGCTTGTTATGATAATGTGACCACCCCTGCTATTGCTTCCTCTCAGGTTGCCTCTTTCCACTCTGAAAGAGGAGTACAATAGTCATGTGGTCCAAACAAGTTGTTAAGCTGTAAGTCTTGGCCTATTGTGGAGCTATCGAGCTGTCTTGTTGGGACTTAGTTGAAGGAACCCCAAGGGACAGGGGATTTGGCCTTCTTGTTGGCCGATTCACCTTCCTTTGCTGGTCTTGATGGCGACTCAAATCAACGTTTGGTGGATGTTGCATATCCCATGGCTGCACTTGCTGAATGGATGCATGGGAGGGGGCTATCTAGCGCGTCATGCCAATTAACTGATTAGGGGAGGCTACTGGCTGTTTCCGGCAGTGGTTTGGGTGGAGAAAAAGTATAGTAGTAGATCTTTAATACTCTTTTGATTGTGGTTAAGTTGACCCACTATGTAGATCCGGACTTGTCTGTTGCGGTAAATCATGTGGGTCTGAGGTGGATACAAAATTTCTTGGAACTTTCAAACATTTTACCTGGTCTCCCACTTTCAGACTTTACTTCTACTTATGGGGGAGGGGGGGGGTTCCTATGGTCAACAACATCTGGCATCTCTCCGATTCAGTAGGTTGTTGCTCCTTTGATGTTGGCATACGAGAATTAATAGGGGTATTCACGGTTCAATTTGGTTTGGTTTTGGGGGAAATTTTTTCAAACGAAACCAAACTGAGCCACCTTTGGAAACTAAACCAAACCAAATGAAACGAAAAAACTTGATTTACTTTGGTTCAGTTTTCTTTGTACCATTAGGCACCATCTCGGCCACTATGCATTGAACCGACAGAGGTTGGACAGTAGGAGGAGTTGGGTAGCAATATGTAGAGAGCCTTGGCCCTCCCCGTTTCTGTAGTTCTTGATATAGGACATAAAATGGATGGGAAGTTCACACACCCCACTCCTCCCTTTCATTGACTCCATGCCATGGCTCACATCACCATCTCCGACATTGCACTTGTCCGGACTCCTTCGACATCGACAACGATCGAGGGAAACTGCCAAGGCCACTGACATCCCTCATTCTTAATTCAACTCGGGTTAGCATGGCAGCGGGGAAACCATGATCCAAGTCTCTAGCCTACGACAGTCGCTATGGCTGTGGCCGTTTTGTGCTATTGGTCAAGAGAGTTTATGATTTCAATGCCGTCGACCAGTCCCCAAGGTCATCATCACCCCCATTGGGTAGTACAGCTGAGAGGCATCTCATCTTCTTCGATCCAGGGCAAACATGGGCGTATGCCCAGGTGCAACTATATCTCCCTGCATCGACGCTGCAGTTCAGCTTCTTTAGGCAACTGCCAAAAGTAATGAAGGATGACCCCATGCTCACCCAACTGCTCGCCTACGGTTGGACAAGCGCGGTGGAGGTTGCCAAAGATATAGGTGTTTGCTACACATGGGGTAGTTGCCGAGTTGTATAGCGAGCTGGCACCCGTGCCGTTGCTACTGTTAGTGGACTTGAGGGAGATGGTCATAGAGAGCATCCGAGGAGGGTGAATATGCTCTTAAATATGAATGCAAATGGGGTGTCTCAATCATGGCTTAAATTGTGGTCGGAGGTGGTATAAGTGTGGAGGATAGGTGCTCAAGCAGCTCCATTAGTCCGATATTAAAAAACCACAGGAAGGTTTTGAGAAAACTTACTAAATGTGAGCAGAAGGTGCCGGGTGCATATGGTATAGTCTGGCTCTGTTATTGCTAGATGTTGACCAGCGTTAATTGAAGAAGAGAAATTGAGAAAAGAAAATGTAACAATAATAAGTATTAAATATGTTAAACAAATCATGCTTTTTTTGTTTGATTCAGTTTGTGCAATTTCACAATTTTGAAACCCTAGTCAGAAAGGCGGGTTGGGGTGGGTGCGTGGGTAGCTAGTGATGGTCATAGGTGGGTGGTTATGGGGGACAGGGGGGTGGGGGTGGGTGGTTCGGGGAGCATGAGCAGGGATGGGGGGGGGGGTAGGCATAAGTGGGTAGTTGTCAGGTGGGTTATGGGTGGTGGTGGTCGGTAGGTGGGGTGTCAATGGGTGTGGGGATGGCTTGGTTGGGTGTATGGACATGGGGGGGGGGGGTAGGTAAGGGTAGTGTGGCCCGTAGGGGTTGGCGGTGTTTATGTGTGGTGAGTCAGGTGGGTGTGTTTGTGTGAGGATATGGGCGTAGGTAGGTGGTGTGGGAAGTGGGTGTGTGGAGTTGGGGGTGGGTGGTCGGGAGCTTGAGCATGGGTGTGGGGTCGGGTGGTGCGCATGGGTGGGTAGGTAGTGATGGCCATAGGTGGGTGGTTATGTGGGACAGGGGGGTGGGGGTGGGTGGTTGGGGGAGCATGAGCAGGGGGGGGGGGCTAGGCATAGGTGGGTAGGTGTCGAGTGGGTCATGGGTGGTGGCGGTCGGTAGGTGGGGTGTCAATGGGTGTGGGGTGGGCTTGGGTGGGTGTATGGGCATGTGCGGGGGTAGCTAAGGGAGGTGTGGCCCATAGGGGTTGGCAGTGTTTATGTGCGGGGAGACAGGTGGGTATGTTTGTGTGAGGGTATGGGCGTAGGTAGGTGGTGTGGGGAAGTGGGTGGGTGGAGTTGGGGGTGGGTGGTTGGGAGCTTGTGTATGGGTGGGGGGTGGGGTGGTAGGCGTGGGTGGGTAGCGGGGTGCGTTATGGGTGGTGATATGTGGGGTGTCGATGGGCGTGGGTAGGTGTATGGGCATGTTGGGTGGGGAGGTAGGTTAGGGCAGTGGGGCCCGTGGGAGTATGGGGTGTTTGTCTGTGGGGAGTCAAGTGGGCGTGTTTGTGTGAGGGTATGGGCGTAGGTAGGTGGTGTGGGCAAGGGGGTGGGTGGTGTTGGGGTAGGTAGGTATAGGCATGGGTAGGTGGGTTTGGGGATGGAGGTACGTGTGGGCATGTCGGGGGTGTTGGGTGGGGTGTCGAGGTGTATGGGGATGAGCGTGGGAAGGAGTAGGTGTATGTACAGGGGGTTGAGGGGTGGAGTGGGTAAGGGCAGTTGGGTTGGGGTTTTTGTGTGTGGGGGTCAGGTGCATGTGCTTGTGTGGTAAGGGGGAATAAGTGTAGGTGGGTGGTGTGGGCGAAGGGGGTGGATGGAGTTGGGGTTGTAGGGGTGGGTGGGCATAGGCTTGTGGGTATGTGGGTGTGGGGGTGTACGTGTCGAGCTGTAGGTATCGGTAAAGGTAGGTATCGGTAAAGGTGGGTGGGCATGTCGCGGGGTAAGGGGGTTTAGGGGTGAGCATGTTAGCGGTGTATTTTGAGCATGTTAGGGGTGTTATGATAATGGACATGGACCCCTTATGCAGAAATGGATCCATTTGTTTATGCTTATATGCTACTATATTATTTTCATTCTAGGAGGAATTCTTCATAGCGATGAATATAATGCAGAGTGCACCCGGTACGCAACCATGTGTGAGTCTTTCAAGTGACTCAAGTCATGGTTTTTAGATGATGACGAAGTGTGCACATTATGCCTTTATATTTCCAAAATTCTTTGAGTATATTTTGATGTACGTTTGCATGGATTTCCAAAAAGTTAACTGGCTTGAGCTTGACCTGACTCAATTTTGACTTGTCTATTTAATAATTGCATATGATGTGGTGTTGAGAGGCTTTTGGTGTAAACTAAATGACTTTTTGCAGATTTCAGTAACTATGGAAAAGAGAGACTAGTATTAAAGTATTGATTACATGTGTTGCGCTTGTGTGATGCACTTTTATTTTACATGCTTTCTTGCAGTTTGTGCCACTTTGTGAATATTAACCTGCAAAGAACTGTTTCCGTGTGCAATTTGTACAGGGGCCTGGTGGTTCCTGTATGAAAACGACGGGTAACATTTTTGGATTAGCTTGAGTTCAGTTATTCCAGAAAGTTGGCAAAATTCTTTATAATTATATAAATGTGACTTAAGTTCTTATCTGATTTTTTTTTTTTTCTGATCGTAGACATCCAATCGCATGAGTTTTTGCATGTTCATATTCGTTTCCTAAATGAGCTTTTTTTACGACTTTTTGGTTGAGACATATTTTTGTTTGACTTTTTTAGCTTCCATGTCCCACTTGATTCATTAGAAGGCCCCTATATCCTAGTATTTTGACATTAATCCTTCTTCATGCATGTGTATTCGCTCAATTCCTTGTTAGCATATTTTGTAGAAACCGTGCATAAGTTGCAACATAAAATATACCTGATTTTCCATTCTTCAAAATTAGCACTGCCCATCCCTTAACGTGTGTGCACGACTGCACGAATATGTATTGTACGCATGGTATGCACCTGTACGTAGACATACACATGCAATAGATGGATGAGTTTTACTTGCTGCACCACCATGTAGTGTGTCATTTTTTTATATTTTTTTTAAAAGGTTGGCCTCAGCATACCCCACATGTACAGGCTGATCTATGATTGAATGAAGCAAAGATATCAAAAAAAAAAAAAAAATCGAACCCCAAAAAATAGTAAAAAATGTGCTTAATGATGCAGCAGTACCATGTTGTGCAGGTAATAAAACTTTAGATAGATAGATAGGTAGAGAGATAAATTGCTATGCTGATAAAATAGGTTGTTTGATCACCCCACGTATCCTCGTCTTGGCCAGGGTTCATTGTAAGCTTATGAGCAGTAGCTGCCTCATCGTGCAACATGCAACATCAGTCTGATAATGCAATTGGTTTCAAAAGATAAACTAATGAATGGGTTTTGTGTAGGATGGATAGGAGGGAGGAGAGGAGAGTGGTAAGGAGAGGGGTTGATGCCTTCAGCTCAGGTGTAGGTCTCAGGATCATGAAGGTAGTTTGGGTTGAGGGTGAGGGGACTTAGGTCGCCCTACACGCTGAGAGATAAGATGGTACTGAGGGTGGTAGAGATTGACCGGTGGTGAGGATAGTTGGAGCTGGAAGTCTTCATTTCCTGTGTTTGGAGTTGATGGATCTTCCTTTCCTCCGAGAAAGGATGCTGGTTTGAGATGCCTAGGCCATGAAGCAGGGAGGTGTTGGCTAGACCTACCCTACTTTTGATAATGGGTGCTTGTGAAGGGCTAGCTGGTTTTGTTGAGGTTCCGTGGTCTTCTTTCGTGAAGCAGGCTCAATGCTCCTTGGAGAATTGTCGTATTGTCTTTGTACAGAGAGCTATTAGTACCTGAGGAGGAGGGGTCGTTCATGATAGTGCAAGAGCCTCCAACAACCCGGTATATGATGTCCTGCAAGTTGCCTGGCTAGGAGACAACCAGTGGTGGATGAGAGAGCTCTGTTATTCCTCTTACCTGGTTAGTTTTTCTCTCCCTGGTTGAAAGGAGAAGGCTTTAACTCGAAGAGGGCTGAAGATGGGCAACTCCATTGCGTATCTTTCATCTTGGTCTACTAGGTGTGGTACATTCCCTGTGAGTAGTACTGTGGAATCATGGTGTAGACTACAAGGAGTTCCCTGTCTTGTGGAACGTCCAGACCTTCCATACTATTGTATCCAAAACTGAGATCCACAAAAAAGTGGATTCGAAGTCTTTAAGGAAGGAGCTTCTTGTTTTTGCTTAGATTAAGGTTGAAGTAGACAATTGTGGTTTGATTACGGAGTGAGTTAAAATCTGTGTAGGGGGCTGTAGTTTTTGGGTATTCATTAATAGGGAGTTGGGTTTTGGGTCATAGGGAGTCGTTGATGCTCTATGGTGGTTGTAGCCTAAAGTTTGTGCAGAATACATAAAGTATAGAACTTGCCGTGATAATGTGACCACCACTGCTACTGCTTCCTCTCAGGTGGCCTCTTTCCACTCTGAAACAGGAGTACAATAGTCATGTGGTCGAGAAAAATTGTTGAGCTGTAAGTGTTGGCCTATTGTGGAGCAGCCGAGCTGTCTTGTTGGGACTTAGTTGAAGGAAGCCTTAGGGACAGGGGATTTGGCCTTCTTGTTGGCCGATTCACCTTCCTTTGCTAGTCTTGATGGCGATTCAAATCAGCCTTTGGTGGATGTTGCCTGCCCCAAGGCTGCACTTGTTGAATGGATGCATGAGAGGGGGCTTTCTAGTGCGTCCTGCCAATTTGCTGATTGGGGGAGGCTGCTGGCTGTTTTCGGCAGTGGTTTAGGTGGAGAAAAACTATAGTCATGGATCTTCAATACCCTTTTGATCGTGGTTAAGTAGACCCAGTATGTAGATCTGGACTTATCTGTTGCGATAAGTCATGTGGGTCTGAGGTGGATTCAAAATTTCTTTGCACTCTCGAACATTTTACCTGGTCTCAGGCATGAAGGCAGTTTGGGTTGAGGTTGGGGACTTTGGTAGCCCTGCTCGCTGCGAGACAAGATGGTATTGAGGGTGGTGGAGATTGATAGGTGGTGAAGAGAGTAGGAGCTGGAAGTCTTCATTGCCTGTGTTCGGAGTTGATGGATCTTCCTTTCCTCCATGAAAGGATACTGGTTTGAGATGCCTCGGCCATGAAGCAAGGTGGTGTTGGCTGGACTTGCTTGTTTCTGATAATGGGTGCTTGTGAAGGGCTTGCTTGTTTTGTTGAGGTTCCTGGTCTTCTGTGGTGAAGAAGGCTCAATGCTCCTTGGAGAATTGTCGTATTGTCTTTGTACAGAGAGCTATTGATACCAGAGGAGGAGGGTTCGTTCATGATAGCACAAGAGCCTCCAACAACCCGGTATATGATGTCATACAAGCTGCCTGGCTAGGAGACAACAAGTGGCGGATGAGGGAGCTCTGTTATTCCTCTTACTTGGTTAGTTTTGCTCTCCCTGGTAGAAAGGAGAAGGCTTTGACTCGGAGAGAGCTGAAGATGGGCAACTCCATCGTGTATCTTTCATCTTGGTCTGCTAGGTGTGGTACATTCTTTGTGAGTAGTACTATGGAATCATGGTGTAGACTACAAGGAAATTATGTGTTGTGGAACATCTAGACCTTCCATGGTATTGTATCCAAAACTGGGATCCTCAAAAAAGTGGATTCTAAGTCTTTAAGGAAGGAGCTTCTTGTTTTTGCTTAGATTAAGGTTGAAGTAGACAATTGTGGTTTGATTACAGAGAGAGTTAAAATCTGTGTCGGGGGCTGTTGTTTTTGGGTATTCATTAATAGGGAGGTAGGTTCTGAGTCATAGGGAGTCGTTGATGCTCTACGGTGGTTGTAGCCTGAAGTTTGTGCGGAATACATAAAGTATAGACCTTGCCATAATAATGTAACCACCCCTGCTACTGCTTCCTCTCAGGTGAGCACCCATGCTAATGCTTCTTCTCAGGTGACCTCTTTCCACTCTGAAATAGGGGTACAATGGTAATGTGGTGCATACAAGTTGTTGAGCTCTAATTCTTGGCCTATTATGGAGCGGTTGAGCTTTCTTGTTGGGACTTAGTTGAAGGAAGCCCAAGGGACAGAGGATTTGACCTTCTTGTTGCCCGATTCACCTTCCTTTGTTGGTCTTGATGGCGATTGAAATCAGCATTTGGTGGATGTTGCATGTCCCAAGGTTGCGCTTGCTGAATGGATGCATAGGAGGGGGCTGTCTAGCGCGTCATGCCAATTTGCTGATTCGGGGAGGCTACTGGCTGTTTCCAGCAGTGGTTTGGGTGGAGAAAAACTATAGTCGCGGATCTTCAATACCCTTTTGATTGTGGTTAAGTCGACCCAATATGTTGATCCAGACTTATTTGTTGCGGTAAATCATGCGGGTCTGAGGTGGATTCGAAATTTCTTTGCACTTTCGAACATTTTACCTAGTCTCCCACTATTAGACTTTAGTTCTACTTATGAGGGGGGGGGTCCGATGGTTAACGACATCTGGCATCTCTCCGATTCAGTAGGTTGTTGCTCCTTTGATGTTGGCATGTGTGAATTAATAGGGGTATTCACATTTAGTTTGGTTTGGTTTTGGGAGATATTTTTTCAAACTAAACCAAATTGAGCCACCTTTGGAAACTAAACCAAATCAAAGTAAACAAAAAAAACTCGATTTACTTTGGTTCGGTTTTCTTTAAACCATTAGGCACCATGTCGGCCACTATGCATTGAACCGATAGGGGTTGGACGAGAGGAGTTGGGTAGCAATATGCAGAGAGCCTTGGCCCTCCCCGTTTCTTTATGTTACGTCCCAGATCCGATTCTTTTTTTTTTTTAAAACTCGAAATTCGAGCACATAATCTCAGAACAAATTCTACCATAACGAATAGATATGAGAGCTAAACAACCACAAGGCGATTTTAAATAAATGCTATAACCATCAAGTAACCCAAAATATTCAAATATAGCCAACACCAAACTTCACAAATTACAATTTCTATCAATTGTGTATAAATTCTCAATCTCACCAAATAAATAAAAATACATCAATATCTCATTATCCCTATTACATCAAGTATAAGAAAGCTGTAAACTTCAATCTAATAATCTCCTGAAGATGTCAAATGTCTTAATCAGAAGTCTTCTCAGATTCTAGATTCTCTTTCTCTGACTCTGAAAATGTTAATAGGATTTATGAGTACAACCACTCAGTAGGTTTCAAACAATCCACATGACTTAACATATAGTAAACTTTACGAATCACATTATACAATTATACTAAACATGATCTTACATATTTCTACATATAGTTCAAATAAGAACATGATACAAATCATGGTCAGATATAAACTTATCAAATCAAATGTGTTTTTTAATAGCATGAATAGATTAATTAATATATAGCATATATGGCATGATTGAACTCATATCAGAAATATCAAATTCTACTAGTCATGATCATAACGTATCACATAACATATCAAATTATCAAGGCGTTACGTATCGCCGTCTCCTGAGCACATGTCATATCAAATAGCAAATATCTTGACGTAGTAGCTTATCAAATCTGATTCATATCATAGATCACATAGTTAAGACAGATTCATATGATTGCAAATGGATAGTTAAACAGGATGATCAAAATATTCAAATGACTAAGCTAAATTCAAATGAACATATGGAGTAAGGATTTTAGATTTATGTGTCAATCAAACAAATCAAATCATATTATAACAGACATGCACCCAAATCACAACATAAGGAGCCAAACAAAACAAATACCAAAGTATTTAGATAAATGATGCAAAGGTCTTAGTCACTGTGCAGAATCGGGGAGTCTAAGTCCCACCCAACTCCAAACCGTCAGGGCATTACGTATGGTCGTCCCTTGGTTTTAGCCGGTAGGAAATCAGGATTTCACCCGTTTGCCCTCGGGTTCCAAACAAAATACCCTATCCAATATGGATGCTTATAATGGAATCGGGCCAAATATCTCCTTAAGATGGCAATGTACAAATAAAGTCAAATATTTATGGCACAATTATAATGATAGAGATCAAATGATGACAAAAGATGGGCATAGATCTGAAAATTGAATTATCAAATTGATAAGTACATATAAGAGTTAAAATATATACTTTTATATACAAAATAGTCACTTAGAGAGTCATCATCATCATATATATAAAAAATTAGAGTAAGCTGATCAAAATAGGTTGTTGGATAGAAAAGATAGTCAAAGAAATTTTCTTAGAGTTTTCGGAATAACAAACATATTTTTCGGGCATCAAAATTGATTTTCAGAGCTAACAAATCAATAAATAAGCCAAATAATATCAAACAGATTCATAAAACTATCAAACTTGAAGAACATGTCTAAAAGGTCATATTTAAATTGTGGACAAAGTTTCATCTATTTCTGGATTGGTTTGTTATGATTTTGGATTCTCACTTTGATTTGGAAAATCCAACTTAAATAGAATTCCAGCAAATCAAAACAGAGGGTAAACTGAATATCAATCTATGTCATAAAATTCTAAAACTTTACAGAGAAATCAAAGATAATGTAACAAAGGTCTCTACAAAATTTGGTGTGATTTGGATTTGAATCAAATATGATATAGGATTCACAAGTTGAGATTTCAAAACTGTCTAGACAGATTGTATAGTCTGAAAATAGTATTATGGAATAAATATCAAACAAACTCCGGAAATTATGAAATTCATTGGGCATTAAGATAATATAAAAAATAGACTTCTGTCAAAAGTTAAGCTCAATTGAGTATCGGACCAAGGAGAACAAATATCTGTAATTCGTATGATCATAATTAGAAACAGAACAGATTGAACGGACATATTACATAGGCTGAGATAATAATCATGAAATAAATAGAGAATAAGATCACAAAAATCTGAAATTTGAATATCATGAAGTAGACATATATATAAAAGTTTTTATAAATTGATTTACTTTTTAAAGCTTTCGAAAATAACATAGTTTTGTAATACAAAATAAATCATGTGTACAGTTATCTACCTACCTCTTGATGAAAGACCGGTTCTTGATTCTCCTATAGCTTCATCGCTATTTATCCATGATTTCTTCTTCCTCTAAATTATTTTCCACATTCTCTAAGGTCTTCCTCACGTTCTCCAAGTCCCCAATAATATAAAACATTGATTATAATCAAACCTCCAAAAGAAATAACTACGAACAACTCTATTCTCTCATGAACACCATATGAACTTATCCCTTTAGAAGAGAGCTGTATGTTATCGAGGTTGAGCACAACCCAAAGTTCTATTTATGCTTATTTACCCTCATAATATAACCACCAACACTCCCTTTCTTTGCTAGAGTCGAACTTCTACTCCCCATAACTTAATCTCCAAGTAAAAGTCAATTCCTAGTCTAAATCGAACTCTGCTCACGCTATCTGCAGGTTTCCATTTTGAAGACGTTTATATTCATCTACTTAAACATCCGAATTAAGAAAACCTTTCTTCTACAAAGTTTTAAAACCTTTTATTATCTTTCTAATGCAACTAATCTCACTATTTTTAGACTTCTATACAAAACTATATGATTATTTTACTGACCTTCTGTCCTGAGTACTCCGAACTCAGAAATCTAACAGATTTCCTTCATGTCTAAAGATGTACTGATTCCGATTAAGAAACAACTTATTTTAAATATGTGTTATTCATAAAACTTATATACCTTTGAGTCATAGTTCTAATGGAAGTTGTCTTACTTAATTATGAATTTTATGCACGGAGTTATGTTTAAAATACTAGAGCTATGTCAAGTAAATCTGTGTACAGAATTTTAGTCCAAGTAGGATTCTTATTATGTTTCTACCCATTAATTAGAATCTTAATTATATTCAAATTTATTATATTTTACTTCTAATTTAAGTCAAATATTTTATACATAAATTTTTAGGTCGTGGTTAATATTAATTGTGCCATCTTTTGTTTCATAATTTAAATCCTAATCCGATTAGGACTTGTTCTCTGTGGATAGCCCTTTCTAAAACTGATCTTTGATATTTTTGACATCTAAAACATCTGAATTAGTAAAAATGATCTTCTGCAAAGTTATTTATATTTTTATTATCTTTCCACTGATATCATATATGCCTTAATCCGAATCTTCTATAGAAAGTTATAGTTATTTTACTATGTTGCTGTATAATTCATCAACATAGAATTTGAACTAAATTAGTGAGTTATTATTAGTAGTATAATTTAGGCTATTGGGCTTTCATAATTGGGTTAATTTGACTAAATTAAGTTACTTAAGTTCAGTCATAGACTCTTATAATTAGTTAATTAGTTTAATTTTAATTAATTAAATTTATTAATACTTGTAAAAGTACGGGATATAATACTTTAGTTCTTGATATAGGACATAAATTGGATGGCAAGTTCACGCACCCCACTCCTCCCTTTCATGACGCAAGATGATTGACTCCATGCCATGTCTCACATCACCATCTCTGACATTGCACTCATCCGGACTCCTCCGACATTGACAACGATAGAGAGAAGCTGCCAAGGCCACTGGCTTCCCTTATTCTTGCTTCAAGTCATATTAGCCATGGTAGTGAGGAAACCATGATCCAAGTTAGTCCACGACAGTCGCTATGGTTGTGTCTATTTTGTGCTATGGTTCAAGAGAGTTTATGATTTCAATGCGGCCGTCTAGTCCCCAAGGTCATCATCGCCCCCACCGAGTAGTACAGCTGAGAGGCATCTCATCTTCCTCGATTCAGGGCAAACACGGGCGCATGCACAAGTGCAACTGTATGTCCCTACATCGATGCTGTAGTGCAGCTTCTTTAGGCAGATGCCAAAATAAATGAAGGATAACCCCATGCTCTCCCAACTGCTCGCCTAGGGCTGGACAAGTGCGGTGGAGGCTGCCAAAGATATAGGTGTTTGCTACACATGGGGCAGTTGCCGAGTTGTATAGCGAGCTGCCACCCCTGCGATTGCTATTGTGGGTGGACTTGAGGGAGATGGTCATAGAGAGCATCTGAGGAGGGTGAATATGCTCTTAAATATGTATGCAAATGGTATGTCTCAATCAAGGCTTAAATAGTGGACGGAGGTGGTATAAGCGTGAAGGATAGGTGCTCGAATAGCTCCATTAGTCAGATATAAAAAAAAACGTAGGAAGGTTTTAAGAAAACTTACTAAATGTGAGCAGAAGGAGGCGGGTGCATATGGTACAGTCTGGCCCTGTTACCGCTAGATGTTGAGCAGCGTCAATTGAAGGAGAGAAATTGGGAAAATAAAATGTAACAATAATAAGTATTAAATATATTAAACAAATTAGGTTTTCTTTGTTTGATTCGGTTTGTGCAATTGAATAATTTTGAAATCCTAGTTAGAAAGGTGGGTAGGTAGTGATGGTCATAGGTGGGTGGGTATGGGGGAAAGGTGGGTGGGGGTGGGTGGTTGGGGGAGCATGAGCAAGGGTGGGGGGGTGGGGTGGTAGGCATGGATGGGTAGGTGTCGGAGTGGGTTATGAGTGGGGGTCGGTAGGTGGGGTGTCGATGGGTGGGGGGGGGGGGCGTGGGTGGGTGTATGGGCATGTTGGGGGGAGGGGGTAGGTTAGGGAGGTGGGGCCCGTATGGGTTGGCGGTGTTTATGTACGGGGAGTCAAGTGGGCAAGTTTGTGTGAGGGTATGGGCGTAGGTTGGTGGTGTGGGGCAGGGGGTGGGTGGTTAGGAGCTTGAGCATGGGTGGGGGGTAGGGTGGTAGGCATGGGTGGGTAGCGGGGTGTGTTATGGGTGGCGATTGGTGGGGTGTCGATGGGTGTGGGGTGGGGGTGGGTAGGTGTATGGGCATGTTGGGGAGGGGTAGGTAAGGGCAGTGAGCCCCGTGGGAGTAGGGGGTGTTTATATGTGGGGAGTCAGGTGGGCGTGTTTGTGTGAGGGTATGGGCGTAGGTTGGTGGTGTGGGCAAGGGGGTGGGTGGAGTTGGGGGTGTAGGGGTAGGTTGGTATAGGCATGGGTAGGTGGGTTTGGGGATGGAGGTACGGGTGGGCGTGTCGGGGGTGTTTGGTGGGGTGTCGAGGTGTATGGGGATGAGCGTGGGTAGGTGTAGGTATATGTACAGGGGGTTGAGGGGTGGAGTGGGTAACGGCAGTTGGGTTTGGGTTTTTGTGTATGTAGGTGGGTGGTGTGGGCGAAGGGGCTGGATGGAGTTTGGGGTGTATGGGTGGGTGGGCATAGGCTTGGGGGTATGTGGGTGTGGGGGTGTGCGTGTCGAGGTGTAGGTATCGGTAAGGGTGGGTGGGCATGTCAAGTGGTAAGGGGGTTTAGGGTTGATTACAAAGAGAGTTAAAATCTGTGTAGGGGTGGGGGGGTGGGGTGGTAGGCATAGGTGGGTAGGTGTCGGGGTAGGTTATGGGTGGCGGTCGGTAGGTGGGGTGTCGATGGGTGTGGGGGGTGTGGGGGGCTGTATGGGTGTTGGGTGGTATGTTGGGCAGGGGGGGAGGTAAGGGTGGTGGGGCCTGTGGGGGTAGGGGGTGTTTATGTGTTGGGATTCAAGTGGGTGTATTTGTGTGAGGGTATGGGCATTGGTAGGTGGTGTAGGGGTAGGTAGGTATAGGCATGGGTAGGTGGGTTTGGGGATGGTTGTACGGGTGGACGCGTCGGGGGTGTTTGGTGGGGTGTCGAGGTGTATGGGGATAAGCGTGGGTAGGTGTAGGTGTATGTACAAGGGGTTGAGGGGTGGAGTGGGTAAGGGCAGTTGGGTTTGGGTTTTTGTGTATGTAGGTGGGTGGTGTGGGCGAAGGGGCTGGATGGAGTTTGGGGTGTATGGGTGGGTGGGCATAGGCTTGGGGGTATGTGGGTGTGGGGGTGCGCGTGTCGAGGTGTAGGTATCGGTAAGGGTGGGTGGGCATGTCAAGTGGTAAGGGGGTTTAGGGTTGATTACAAAGAGAGTTAAAATCTGTGTAGGGGTGGGGGGGTGGGGTGGTAGGCATAGGTGGGTAGGTGTCGGGGTAGGTTATGGGTGGCGGTCGGTAGGTGGGGTGTCGATGGGTGTGGGGGGTGTGGGGGGCTGTATGGGTGTTGGGTGGTATGTTGGGCGGGGGGGGAGGTAAGGGTGGTGGGGCCTGTGGGGGTAGGGGGTGTTTATGTGTTGGGATTCAAGTGGGTGTATTTGTGTGAGGGTATGGGCATTGGTAGGTGGTGTAGGGGTAGGTAGGTATAGGCATGGGTAGGTGGGTTTGGGGATGGTTGTACAGGTGGACGCGTCGGGGGTGTTTGGTGGGGTGTCGAGGTGTATGGGGATAAGCGTGGGTAGGTGTAGGTGTATGTACAAGGGGTTGAGGGGTGGAGTGGGTAAGGGCAGTTGGGTTTGGGTTTTTGTGTATGTAGGTGGGTGGTGTGGGCGAAGGGGCTGGATGGAGTTTGGGGGGTATGGGTGGGTGGGCATAGGCTTGGGGGTATGTGGGTGTGGGGGTGCGCGTGTCGAGGTGTAGGTATCGGTAAGGGTGGGTGGGCATGTCAAGTGGTAAGGGGGTTTAGGGGTGATTACAAAGAGAGTTAAAATCTGTGTAGGGGTGGGGGGGTGGGGTGGTAGGCATAGGTGGGTAGGTGTCGGGGTGGGTGGGTTATGGGTGGCGGTCGGTAGGTGGGGTGTCGATGGGTGTGGGGGGCTGTATGGGTGTTGGGTGGTATGTTGGGCAAGGGGGGGGAGGTAAGGGTGGTGGGGCCTGTGGGGGTAGGGGGTGTTTATGTGTTGGGATTCAAGTGGGTTTATTTGTGTGAGGGTATGGGCATTGGTAGGTGGTGTAGGGGTAGGTAGGTATAGGCATGGGTAGCTGGGTTTGGGGATGGTTGTACGGGTGGGCGCGTCGGGGGTGTTTGGTGGGGTGTCGAGGTGTATGGGGATAAGCGTGGGTAGGTGTAGGTGTATGTACAAGGGGTTGAGGGGTGGAGTGGGTAAGGGCAGTTGGGTTTGGGTTTTTGTGTATGTAGGTGGGTGGTGTGGGCGAAGGCAGTGGATGGAGTTGGTGGAGTAGGGGGTGCGCGTGTCGAGGTGTAGGTATCGGTAAGGGTGGGTGGGCATGTCGAGTGGTAAAGGGTTTTTTGGGTGATTACAAAGAGTTAAAATCTGTGTGGGGGTGGGGTGGTAGGCATAGGTGGGTAGGTGTCGGGGTGGGTTATGGGTGGCCGTCGGTAGGTGGGGTGTCGATGGGTGTGGGGTGGGCGTGGGTGGGTGTATGGGTGGTATGTTTGGGGGGGGGGGGGGGGGGAGGTAGGGGTGGTGTGGCCTGTGGGGGTAGGGGGTGTTTCTATGTTGCGATTCAAGTGGGTGTATTTGTGTGAGGGTATGGGTGTTGGTAGGTGGTGTGGGTAAGGGGGTGGGTGGAGTTGGGGTTAGGGGTGGGTGGTTAGGATTATGAGCATCGGTGGGGGGTGGGGTGGTAGGCGTAGGTGGGTAGCGGTGGGGTGGTAGGCATAGGTGGGTAGGTGTCGGGGTGGGTCATGGGTGGCGGTAGGTAGGTGGGGTGTCGATGGGTATGGGGTGGGCGTGGGTGGGTATATGGGCATGTTGGGGGTGGTAGGTAAGGGCGGTGGGGGCCGTGGGAGTAGGGGGTGTTTATCTATGGGGAGTTAGGCGGTCGTGTTTGTGTGAGGGTATGGGCGTAGGTTGACGGTGTGGGTAAGGGGGTGGGTGGTTGGGAGTGTGAGCATGGGTGGGGGGTGGGGTGGTAGGCATAGGTGGGTAGCGGGGTGTGTTATGGATTGCGGTAGGTGGGGTGTCGATAGGTGTGGGTGGTCGTGGGTAGGTGTATGGACATGTTGGGCAGGGGGGAGGTAAGGGCGGTGGGGCCTATGGGAGTAGTGGGTGTTTATGTGTGGTGAGTCTGGTGGGTGTGTTTGTGTGAGGGTATGGGCATAGGGAGGTGGTGTGGGCGAGGGGATGGGTGGAGTTGGGGGTGTAGGGATAGGTGGGTATGGGCATGGGTAGGTGGGTTATTGGTTGCGGCGTATGTTATGGGTTCTTGTAGGTGGGGTGTCGATGGGTGTGGTGTGGTTGTGGGTAGGTGTATGGACATGTTCGGTGGGGGGGAGGTAAGGGCGGTGGGGCCCGTGGGAGTAGGGGGTGTTTATGTGTGGTGAGTCAGGTGGGCGTGTTTGTTGAAGGGTATGGGCGTAGGTAGGTGGTGTGGTCTAGGGGGTGGGTGGAGTTGGGGGTGTAGGGGTAGGTGGGTATGGGCATGGGTAGGTGGGTGTGGGGATGGGGGTACTGGTGGGTGTGTCGGGGGTGGTGGGTGGGGTGTCTAGGTGTTTGGGGATGAGCGTGGGTAAGTGTAGGGGTATGTGTAGGGGGTTGAGGGGTGGAGTGGGTAAAGGCCGTTGGGGTGGGGCTTTTGTGTATCGGGAGTAAGGTGGGTGTGTTTGTGTGAGGGTATGGGCATAGGTAGGTGGTGTGGGCAAGGGGGTGGGGGTGGAGTTGGGGGTGTAGGGGTATGTTGGTATGGGCATAGGTAGGTGGGTATGTGGATGGGGGTACGTCGGGGATGTTGGGTTGGGTGTCGAGGTTTATGAGGATGACCGTGGGTGTAGGGGCATGTGTAGGGGGTTCAGGGGTGGAGTGGGTAAAGGCAATTGGGGTGGGGCTTTTGTGTATGGGGAGTCAAGTGGGTGTGTTTGTGCGAGGGTATGGGCGTAGGTTGGTGGTGTGGGCAAGGGGGTGGGTGGAGTTGGGGGTGTAGGGGTATGTGGGTATGGGCATAGGTAGGTGGGGGTGGGGATGGGGGTACGGGTGGGTGTGTCGGGGATGTTGGTTTGGGTGTTGAGTTGTATGAGGATGAGCATGGGTAGGTGTAGGGGTGTGTGTAGGGGGTTGGGTGGTGGAGTGGGTAAGGGCAGTTGAGGTGGGGTTTTTATGTGGGAGTCAGGTGGGTGTACTTGTACGGTAAGGGAGAATGAGTGTGGGTGGGTGGTGTGGGCAATGGGGGTGTAGGGGTGGGTGGGCATAGGCATGGGGGTATGTATGTGTGGGGGTGCACGTGTCGAGGTGTAGGTATCCGTAAGGGTCGGTGGGCATGTCGAGGGGTAAGGGGGTTTGGGGTGAGCATGTTAGGGGTGTATTGTCGGGTGTCCAGGGGTGTGGGGTAAGGGCATGTTTAACAAGTTTTTCTATAGCATCATACATTAAAATATGTATCCTACGTACATAAACAAACAAAGAAGAATTACCATGGTGTAGGCCTTAAACAAAGGCTAAGGATTGGTCTCTCCCTTGCATCAAGAACAAAAGGCAGCACCACAGCAGCGACAACAGTCAACAATAAAAAGACCAATAGTAGTCAACCACAATGCCCACAAGCGCAGCAACAACACCTAAAGCTAGCAACAACAACAACAAGAGCAGCCATAGAAAGCAACAACAACAAGGGCAGCGGCGGGAAGCAAAGAGGGGACCTGCAGTCCCCTGTTCGCACAAAACATGGGCAAAGAGAGAGAAAGGAAGGTTGTCAAGCACGCTAGAGAGAAGACCAAGGGAGAGGAGCACACCCACTAGTTAGGGTGTTAGAGAAGGAAAGATAGATAGAAAGCAAGAGAAAGAAAGAAGTGAGGATAACGGAGAGGCACCTGTGGGGGGTCCCACTGGTCTCTTCCTGTCCACTGATCCTCTTAACACCCCCCATCGGTTGGTGGGGGCATTTTGTTAACAAATAATAATAATAACAATAAGAGAGAGAAGGAAGAGAGAGCGGTTCGTGCTCCCATATTCTCATAAAACTAGGGCAGAGAGAGAGAAAAAAAAGGTTGTCGAGTATGCTAGAGAGAGAAGACCAATAGAGTGGGGATACCCACTAGTTAAGGTTGTATAGAAAGAAAAAAAATAAAAATAAAGAAAGATCGAGAGAAAGTAAGAGAGAGAAAGAAGTGAGATATGAGAAAGAGGCACCGGTGGGGGGTCCTACCAAACTCTTCCTACCCACTAATCCTCTTAACACCCTCCACTGGTTGGTAAGGGGCAGTTTCTAAAGAAAAAAATAGTAATAATAATAAAAATAGAGAGAAAGAAGAGGGATAAGAGGGGGGCACTTGTGGGAGGTTCCACTCCACTGTTTACTCCCTTCTGGTTCCACTTGGACCCTCCACCGATGGGTGGTGTCCCACAAACTAAAAAAGAGAGAGAGAGAAGTAGAGGAGAAATGAAGGAAGAGAGAGAAGGAAGAAAAATAGAAGGGAAAGAGACCGGTGGGGGTTGCCACCATTTGCTCTCCCCCCCCCTCTCTTCTCACCCTTCCCCCTTCACCTCTCGACATCCCATTCACCTACCCATGCCTTCCCTCCCAACCTCCCCACTTCACTTCCATACACCCCCCCTTCATCTCCCCCATCCTATACCCCTCCCCATCACCCCTCAACACCCCATTCCCCCACTTATGCCTACCCCCTAATCCACCCAAACTCTATTCCCTACTTCACCCCCACGTTCCTAAACCCATCTAACACCCTACACACATGACCCTATACACCCCCCTACCTACCAACACTGAACCCCACAGACCACATGACATTTCCACCCACCTACAACACCCACACCCATGCCACCAACTTCCCCACTATACCTTGTTTTATTTTTCCCTCTTCCTCTTGCTCCTACTTCCTTTCTCTCTCTCTCTCTCTCTCTCTCTCTCTCTCTCCCTACGGTCCATCTTTCTCCTCATCGCACCAAGTGCGGGCCACCTCCCATACCTAGGTCCAATGGACTCTAGTCAGCACTAGGTCTAGGAGACTAACTTGCGCTGCGCTAGGACTACTGAGTCAGTGCATCCTTCTTGTGCACCAGTCCCTATTTGTTGTACTTTTACGGTGGAACACGAGTGCTAAGCATTCTTCTCCCATGCACTAGTATGGAAGCATGTGCTTCTCTCTCTTCCACCAGTATGTGGTTCATCATCATTGTGTTAACATGGTCCCAAAAGTTCCTATGGGACTTTAGGGTGGAATCATCAAGGATTCCATGTTTGCTTATTACGAGGGGGACAGTTACTTGGCTAGCTTCTGTTATTTGACATGGTATTACTTTAGTTTGTGTGCTTAGGTTGCATCTATTCTTTCTATATTTACTTGCTAATGAACTCTGAGTTTGTTAGTTTCAACAGTCGTTCCATATCACCCAGGGTAGGGTAAAGTGGAGAGAGAGAGAGAGAGAGAGAGGGTGCTCGACAGTAGGTCCATGACGGTCGTTAAAGGTTTGGCGGCGACAAGCAATGGCCTAATGATGGCACATAGTGGCTTAATAGCAACTTGATGATGATTTGGCAGTGACTCGACAAAAACTTTTCTTTTAATTTTAAGGCATATGACTTGGTCCCCTCATTACAAATTAATTTTCATTAGGTATTAACTAAGTTTTGATGCAAGTTTTTCTTTAAGGATAAGAAAACGACAGGTTTAAAATGTGTTCAGCCCCACCTCAACCTTACCATCCCATCCTTCTACCACCAAAGGAGGAGGAGAGAGAGAGAGAGAGAGAGAGATTCTGGTTGCAGTTCGACAACCGCCATTAATGGTACGATAATAGTAGATGGTTACCCAAGAAGAACTCCATGGTGGTCTGGCGGTGGCTCAACAACAACTCTTCTGTTGAGGTAGGGTGATACAACCCCCATTTTGGTTTAAACAACTTTTAATCAAGTATTATTTAAGTTTGCAAGTGTTTTTATACTGGGGTGTGTGTGTATGTGTAAGAGAGCTGATACTGTACGCTCCCTTATTTAGCTATATTGGCATCAAACTCCTATTGTCTAGGTTGTTGCAGCGCCTAAAATTTACGGAGGGATAAGGGTGATGAGAAAGAAAAATTTGAAAAAAAAAAAAAAGGTTGTATAATCACCCCAATGGGCATGCGTAGAGCCCATGCTCCCCCGGGACATGTGGAACATAGAGGTTAGCGCGCCATCCGTACAAGGCGTAAGTTTCCCATTTTTTATCTTAAACGTCCGATGGCCTTAGATATAGTATGCTGCTAGCATGTTCTTTATATATATATATATATATATATATATATATATATATATACACACACACACACACACACACACACATATATAAAGAGGGAGCCAAAGTCTTTTTGTCTTTTTAATTATAACTAATCAATTTAAGTTTGTACATTGTGTTCCGACATGCCACTAAGGAGGTAAGGAGGCTCACAACTTTCTCACAGGTTATCTAACTTGGTTGATAGTAGGCATATTGTAGGGAGTTCTTTGTGTATACAGTGTTCATATGAGGGGTTATTAACATGTAAGTATTCAAGTGGGTGTGGGAAAGTTTTCTTAATTAGTGAGTTTATTAGACTTTAAGAACTTGGGATTAACCCCTCAAGGAGTCTGAAACTTTCGATCAAGCGAATGGATTCGTGAATTTGACCTCTCTCCACTGAAGTCAGTCTCAATTATACCAATCACTGACTAGCAATCCTTGATTAACCGTACAGTGATACCCGTTAGAATGAAACAGAAACACATTATCAATTTTGCAATCAATAATCTGAACAACAGTTTAATGGAGAAATTCTTTCTTTATGTTTCTTTTAAATGTGTCGTTTGAGAATCCTTGATGTTGGATATCCTCGATGTTGGATATGCTTCAAGAAACATTCAAGTGACTCAAGAAACATTCGAAGGAATTCTTCATAGCGATGAATATAATGCAGAGTGCTCCCTGTACGCGATCAGGTAAGACTCTTTCAAGTGACTCAAGTCATGGTTTTTAGATGATGACGAAGTGTGCACATTATACCTTTACATTTCTAAAATTCTTTGAGTATATTTTCACGTACATTTGAATGGATTTCAAAAAAGTTAACTGGCTTGAGCTTGACCTGACTCAATTTTGACTTGTCTATTTAATAATTGGATATGATGTGGTGTTGAGAGGCTTTTGGTGTAAACTAAATGACTTTTTGGAGATTTCAGTAACTATGGAAAAGAGAGACCATTACTAAAGTATTGATTACGTGTGTGGTGCTTTGTGTGATGCACTTTTATTTTACATGCTTTCTTGCAGTTTTCGCCACTTTGTAAATATTATCCTGCAAAGAATCGTTTCAGTGTGCAATTTGTATAGGGGCCTGGTGGTTCTTGTATGAAAAACGATGGGTAACATTTTTGCATATGCCTGAGTTCAGTTATTCTAGAAAGTTGGCATAATTCTTTATAATCATATAAATGTGACTTAAGTCCTTATTTGACCTTTTTTTTCCTTATCGTAGACATCCAATCGCATGAGTTTTTCCATGTTCATATTTGTTTCCTAAATGAGCTTTTTTTACCATTTCTTGGTTGAGACATACTTTAGTTTCACTTTTTTAGCTTCCATGTCCCACTTGATTCATTAGAAAGCCCCTGTATCCTAATTTTTTGAGATTAATCCTTCTTCATGCATGTGCATTCGCTCAATTCCTAGTTAGCATATTCTGTAGAAACCGGGCATAAGTTGCAACATAAAATACACCCGATTTTCCATGCTTCAAAATTAGCAGTGCCTATCTCCTTAACATGTGTGCACGCATGCATGAATACGTATTGCACGCATGATATGTACCTGTACACAGAGATACACATGCAATAGATACATGAGTTTTACTTGCTGCACCACCATGCAGTGTGGCAATTTTTTTAATTTTTTTTTAAAGGTTGGCCCCAGCATACCCCACATGTACAAGCTGATCTCCGATTGGATGATGCAAAATATCAAAAAAAAAGAAAACGAACCCCAATAAACAGTAAAATATGTGCTTAATGATGCAACAGTACCATATGGTGTAGGTAATAAAACTTTAGATAGATAGATAGGTAGAGAGATAGATTGCTATACTGCAGAGACATTCATGGCTATAGAATAGGTTGTTTGACCACCACACTTATCCTCTTCTTAGCCAGTGATCATTTTAAGGATATAAGCAGTAGCTGCTCCATTGTACAACATGCAACATCAATCTGATAATGCAATTGGTTTCAAAAGATAAACTAATAAATGGGTTTTGTATAGGTGGGATAAGAGGCAGAAGAGGGGAGTGGTGAGGAGAGGGGTTGGTGCCTTCAGCTCAGGTATAGGTTTCAGGCATGAAGGCTGTTTGGGTTGGGGGTGGGGGGACTTAGGTCGCCCTGCTTGCTGAGAGACAAGATGGTACTGAGGGTGGTGGAGATTGACCGGTGGTGAAGAGAGTAGGAGCTGGAAGTCTTCATTTCCTGTGTTTGGAGTTGACGGATCTTCCTTTCCTTCGGGAAAGGATGTTGGTTTGAGATGCCTAGGCCATGAAGCATGGTGGTGTTGGCCAGACCTGCCCTACTTCTAATATTGGGTGCTTGTGAAGCGCTTGCTGGTTTTGTTGAGGTTCCTTGGTCTTCTTTGGTGATGCAGGCTCAATGCTCCTTGGATAATTGTCGAATTGTCTTTGTACAGAGAGCGATTGATACCAGAGGAGGGGTCGTTTGTGATAGCGCAAGAGCCTCCAACAACCCGATATACGATGTCATGCAAGTTGCCTGGCTAGGAGACAACTAGTGGTGGTTGAGGGAGCTCTGTTATTCCTCTTACTTTGTTAGTTTTTCTCTCCCTGATTGAAAGGAGAAGGCTTTGACTCGGAGAGAGTTGAAGATGGGCAACTCCATCGTGTATCTTTCATCTTGGTCTGCTAGGTGTGGTACATTCCCTGTAAGTAGTACTAAGGAATCATGGTGTAGACTACAAGGAGTTCCCTGTGTTGTGGAACATCTAGACCTTCCATGCTATTGTATCCGAAACTAGGATCCTCAAAAAAGTAGATTCAAAGTCTTTAAGGAAGGAGCTTCTTGTTTTTGCTTAGATTATGGTTAAAGTAAACAATTATGGTTTGATTATAGAGAGAGTTAAAATCTATGTAGGGGGCTGCTATTTTTAGGTATTCATTAATAGGGAGGTGGGTTCTGAGTCATAGGGAGTCGTTGATGCTCTACGGTGGTTGTAGATTGAAGTTTGTGTGGAATACATAAAGTATAGAGCTTGCCATGATAAAGTGACTACCCCTGCTACTGCTTCCTCTCAGGTGGCCTCTTTCCACTCTGAAACAGGAGTACAATAGTCATGTGGTCTAGACAAGTTGTTGAGCTATAAGTCCTGGCCTATTGTGGAGCAGCCGAGCTATCTTGTTGGGACTTAGTTGAAGGAAGCCCAAGGGACAGGGGATTTGGCCTTCTTGTTCGCCGATTCACCTTCCTTTGCTGGTCTTGATGGGTATTCAAATCACTCTTTGGTGGATGGTGTTAGTATTAGATGGTCTCAAAGCCAATTTGATACTATGTACTTATTCAGATTATTAATAAATGACAATAATTCATTGTGTGTAATTAATTCGATCTGTGTTTATCGTATCACGATGAAGTCCTTGAACATATGCAACAGTCTTCGGATTATGATGAGATCATAATTACGGGACTGAAGACTTATAAACACATGTTCTTAATTGTTCCTAGTCATAGGATGTTTGAGATATGACATCGAACATCCGGATAGACTAGTATAGGTTACTTTAGCTCATATGATGAGGGTGACTGATCCCATAAGTCACTTGTGTGGAGACACTATGCTGAACCTATAGGTGCTCATTGGTGAATGAGTTCACAGAACTGATCTGACTATGAATCACTGGATGGTAATGACCTCACTGTTAACCAGCTCGATTCATTTGTCATGGTTGCGTGGATGATCCTTGGACCTGAGACTCCAAAGATACCTTGTTGGTAGGTTTCTGAACTTTGACTTGACTAATGAATCCCTAACCATAGGTTATCAATAAGTCAAGCGATCGGGTTCAGAGAAATACCCTCGAAGGTAATTGTGTGTTCAATACGGGATCATCCGCTCTCGATAGTTTGAGAGAGAATGTTCCAGGAATGATACGCTTAAAGTCCCTGGCCAGGGCGGACTCTGTAATCGATAAGGAGTTATCGGATTCAGATTAGCGGCATCTGATTCAAGTGAATCGACCAAATAGGGTTTAACAGTAAACTATGCCCTAGGTTGATTCGGGAACATTGTACGGATGAAGTATTATATCCGCGCGCTTACCGATGACAGAAAGGTTCCAATAGAGGGTTGCGATAACCCCAGTGCCATCCAGGATCACGCGATGTTGCTTGGCATCCAACGTGATCGGCAGTCCGTCCGAATTTATTGTGGGACATTAAATTTGGCTGATTAATTGAATATAAGGATATTAATTAATTTAGTGGGTCAGTAAAGGGTTACTGGACTTAATGGGTTATTAACTGGACTGGTATTTGGGCCTAGAGGGTCACACGCAAATGGTTTTCAAGTCGATGGATAATCTGACAGGATTTCGAATAAGTCTGGGTTTTTATGAAAAATCGCAAACAGACTTATTATAAAAGAACGGATTCTACGTCCGGGGCCAGCAACCCTGACCTAGCCGTCATTCGTTCTTTCTCTCTTCTGGGCATGCGGTTCCAGACTGCTCCGGCTTTCGTCCGACGGGAGATTCAGAATCCGCATGTCGCGGCGGATTACGCGCAGCCATACGGGATCTACGAATGCCGCAGCGAGTGAGGAAGCGAGGACGATCCATCGCGAGGAGAACCGCGTGGATACCACTAGAGGTCGGGCAGCTGCGCGACTTGCGGCATCGCTCCGACGGAACCGGAAAACGAACGCAGATTCGAATCCGCGCAAGGTGAACTCGATTTTCTCCGGTTTTATTTTAACGATCGAAACGGGATGGATCCGATCTCGAACATATTATTCCGCTGCGTTTTTCGGTCGGATCTCGACACAACGATCCCAACAGTGGTATCAGAGCCAGGTTCCACTGTGTTTTTGCCGTTTCGATCTCTTTTTGATATTTTTGTGAATAATTCAATGTATGTGTTGTGTTCATGAGATGAACACAGCAAGTTTAAGACAAACTGTAAGCATTAAATTTATTTTATTTTCTGCAATTTTCGTGTGTTCTTTGTCGGACAAAGAACAACTCGTATCAGATTGTTCACGGGCATCCCAAGCGTTGGGAAGGGATCGATGGAGCATGGGATTCTTCCCATGGGGTCGTGGATCGAAGCTATGATCTTGTATCATGACCGAGAGGATTAATAACCACTGTATATATTTTTATTTTTCAAAGAAAAACATGGGGTTTCTCTAATTTTGCAGAAAATATAATTTTCGGGGGGTTTTTGGAAGCTCCCCGCCGGCAACCAGCCGGCACCGGCGCCTCAGGGCACCGACGACCACCCTCCGGCCAGGGCCCTGCCGGCCGGCACCTGCGGGGCAAGCTGCCGGCGGTAGGGAGCCGCCGCCCCCTCACCCTGTGCGCAGTTAGGGTTTCTTAGCTGCGCTCGGGTGAGGGGGGCGGGCCTGACAGGCCTGGTCGGGCCCCGTGTCCGAGCCAGCCGGCCCTGGACCCGGACCAGGTCCGCGCCCTCCGGTCCATTGGACCGCTGTCCCTTTTTTTCCCTTTATTTTCTTGTTTTTTAATCCCTATTTTAATCTGTTTTTGTTCCAAACTAAAAATTGAATTTAATTATTATTTGTAATGAGTTTTTACAATAAGATTGAGCTCTGTTTTTAATTTTATGGTCCAATAATTAGATTAATATGGATTAAAGTGGTAATTAACAAGTTGTCGTTAATTCAATCTAATTGTTAGATTAAAGGACATAATTGGGGAATAAATTTAATTGTTAAATTTATCATTTAATGTCAGTTAATCTTATCTGCATGGAATGTTACATTCTTGTCAAATTAGAGTTTATGTGCATTTATTTTAATGTGTATTAGTTTGCTTATTTGAATTAGATTTAAATTAGCATACTTTGACTTAATGAAAATTTTCGAAAATTCTAAATCCAATTTTGATTGGTCCCTGGTTTTATGAACCTGAAAAATATTATTATTTTCAAAATTTTATTTAGCCATTTGATGTGCAATTCATGTGTGGTTTGTTTAACTAAAACACATGGTGGTCATGGATGAGCATTAATTGTGGATGTGGAATGTGATTGTGTGGTTTATTGTTTATTAATAAATAGAGGTTTGCGAACCTTTCCCTCTCATATTCCCATGTATTTCTACCTTCCTCCTTAATGTAATCGCCATAAGACTTCCTCATTTAAATTATCATGTAATTGAGAATTACGATGTAATTTGATCGATGCGGATGCGCGCGGAGCGAGGATGATCCACAACTGCCGACCAGATGAAAATGAAGGAGTTCATTGAATCCATGGGTTTGCAGACTCATGATATAAGTTGTTATATTGTGTATGTGTGTGCGTTTGACTGTCTGGCTCAAATCAAACCGCAGTGCCGTCCATGACCACACTAATGACATGTATGTGATGCGTGTGCTTTATATTTGCTAGGTTATTAGTATTTATAATATATTTGATATATTTAATACTATTACCTAGGATGAGACCAAACTAAATAAGTAAAACCTTCGTTACAAACTTTAAGCCGTAGCGCGAGTCATTGAGAATGCACCGCGTGGCTCTCCATAAATATGATCAATAGAACTTAATTAAGTCATGGCAGATACTATGTGTTTACCCGAGGTCTGCCATTGTCTGTTGAGAGGACTGTTGATCATGGCATTAGATGCCTTTGGATAAGAGTAGAGGAACGATATAGTTATCCACGTGTTTACCCGGGAATTATATTTCTACTTTACTCTGTCACGTATTGATGGTAAAGCTTAGACCGGGGATAATGGTCTACTGTGTTTATCCAGGAGCATTAAATTTGGGAGCCGAAATATGATCAGATATTGCAAGGAGTTGCAATTATCATGAGATGATTGCTCTGAGATAGCGGTATGATACTACGTGTTTATCTGAGGTCATACTGTGATGCTTGGAGATTCTGATCCCCACTAGGAGACAGTCGGCGTCTCCCGTTCTGTATATCTGAAAGTTATACAGTCCGGTCTGGTCCATTGGACCGCTGCCCCTTTTTTCCCCTTTATTTTCTTGTTTTTTAATCCCTATTTTAATCTGTTTTTGTTCCAAATTAAAAACAGAATTTAATTATTATTTGTAATGAGTTTTTACAATAAGATTGAGCTATGTTTTTAATTTTATGGTCCAATAATTAGATTAATATGGATTAAAGTGGTAATTAACAAGTTGTTAATTCAATCTAATTGTTAGATTAAAGGACATAATTGGGGAATAAATTTAATTGATAAATTTATCATTTAATGTCAGTTAATCTTATCTGCGTGGAATGTTACAATCTTGTCAAATTAGAGTTTATGTGCATTTATTTTGATGTGTATTAGTTTGTTTATTTGAATTAGATTTAAATTAGCATACTTTGACTTAATGAAAAATTTTAAAAATTATAAATCCAATTTTGATTGGTCCCTGGTTTTATGAACATGAAAAATATTATTATTTTCAAAATTTTATTTAGCCATTTGATGTGCAATTCATGTGTGGTTTGTTTAACTAAAATACATGGTGGTCATGGACGAGCATTAATTGTGGATGTGGAATGTGATTGTGTGGTTTATTGTTTATTAATAAATAGAGGTTTGCGAACCTTTCCCTCTCATATTCCCATGTATTTCACCTTCCTCCTTAATGTAATCTCCATAAGACTTCCTGAATTAAATTATCATGTAATTGAGAATTATGATGTAATTTGATCGAGGCAGATGCGCGCGGAGCGAGGATGATCCACAACTGTCGACCAGATGAAAATGAAGGAGTTCATTGAATCCATGGGTTTGCAGACTCATGATATAAGTTGTTATATTGTGTATGTGTGTGTGTTTGACTGTCTGGCTCAAGTCAAACCGCAGTGCCGTCTATGACCACACTAATGACATGTATGTGATGCGTGTGCTTTATATTTGTTAGGTTATTAGTATTTATAATATATTTGATATATTTAATACTATTACCTAGGATGAGACCAAACTTAATAAGTAAAACCTTCGTTACAAACTTTAAGCCGTAGCGCGAGTCATTGAGAATGCACCGCGTGGCTCTCCATAAATATGATCAATAGAACTTAATTAAGTCATGGCAGATACTATGTGTTTACCCGAGGTCTGCCATTGTCTGTTGAGAGGACTGTTGATCATGGCATTAGATGCCTTTGGATAAGAGTAGAGGAACGATATAGTTATCCACGTGTTTACCCGGGAATTATATTTTTTACTTTACTCTGTCACGTATTGATGGTAAAGCTTAGACCGGGGATAATGGTCTACTGTGTTTACCCTGTAGCATTAAACTTGGGAGCCGAAATATGATTAGATATTGCAAGGAGTTGCAATTATCAAGAGATGATTGCTCTGAGATAGCGGTTTGATACTACGTGTTTATCTGAGGTCATACTGTGATGCTTGGAGATTCTGATCCCCACTAGGAGACAATCGGCGTGTCCCGTTATGTATATCTGAAAGTTATACAGTCCGGTCCGGTCCATTGGACCGCTGCCCCTTTTTTCCCCTTTATTTTCTTGTTTTTTAATCCCTATTTTAATCCGTCTTTGTTCCAAATTAAAAACAGAATTTAATTATTATTTGTAATGAGTTTTTACAATAAGATTGAGCTATGTTTTTAATTTTATGGTCCAATAATTAGATTAATATGGATTAAAGTGGTAATTAACAAGTTGTTAATTCAATCTAATTGTTAGATTAAAGGACATAATTGGGGAATAAATTTAATTGTTAAATTTATCATTCATTGTCAGTTAATCTTATCTACATGGAATGTTACAATCTTGTCAAATTAGAGTTTATGTGCATTTATTTTGTTGTGTATTAGTTTGCTTATTTGAATTAGATTTAAATTAGCATACTTTGACTTAATGAAATTTTTCGAAAATTCTAAATTCAATTTTGATTGGTCCCTGATTTTATGAAACTTGAAAAATATTATTATTTTAAAATTTTATTTAGCCATTTGATGTGCAATTCATGTGTGGTTTGTTTAACTAAAACACATGGTGGTCATGGACGAGCATTAATTGTGGATGTGGAATGTGATTTTGTGGTTTATTGTTTATTAATAAATAGAGGTTTGCGAACCTTTCCCTCTCATATTCCCATGTATTTCTACCTTCCTCCTTAATGTAATCTCCATAATACTTCCTCATTTAAATTATCATGTAATTGAGAATTACGATGTAATTTGATCGAGGCGGATGCGCGCGGAGCGAGGATGATCCACAATTGCCGACCAGATGAAAATGAAGGAGTTCATTGAATCCATGGGTTTGCAGACTCATGATATAAGTTGTTATATTGTGTATGTGTGTGCATTTGACTGTCTGGCTCAAGTCAAACTGCAGTGCCGTCTATGACCACACTAATGACATGTATGTGATGCGTGTGCTTTATATTTGCTAGGTTATTAGTATTTATAATATATTTGATATATTTAAAACTATCACCTAGGATGAAACCAAACTAAATAAGTAAAACCTTCGTTACAAACTCTAAGCCGTAGCGCGAGTCATTGAGAATGCACCGCGTGGCTCTCCATCAATATGATCAATAGAACTTAATTCAGTCATGGCAGATACTATGTGTTTACCCGAGGCCTGCCATTGTCTGTTGAGAGGACTGTTGATCATGGCATTAGATGCCTTTGGATAAGAGTAGAGGAACGATATAGTTATCCACGTGTTTACCCGGGAATTATATTTTTTACTTTTCTCTGTCACGTATTGATGGTAAAGTTTAGACCGGGGATAATGGTCTACTGTGTTTACCCAGGAGCATTAAACTTGGGAGCCGAAATATGATCAGATATTGCAAGGAGTTGCAATTATCATGAGATGATTGCTCTGAGTTAGCGGTTTGATACTACGTGTTTATCTGAGGTCATACTGTGATGCTTGGAGATTCTGATCCCCACTAGGAGACAGTCGGCGTCTCCCGTTCTGTATATCTGAAGGTTATACAGTCCGTCGAAAATTAATGGGAGTAAAACTAGATAATAAAAGAACATATCTTGTTTTAGTTAATCTGAATATCTGCTAATTATCAATTGATTATCTCCTGTAGGCGAGAATGTCGCACTATAACCCGTTGCGAGGCATACTTGATGCCAACCGTTTGACAGGCACCAATTACTCAGACTGGCTTAGAAACCTGAAGATAGTCCTCAGGTCTGAGCAGATTGCCTACGTCTTGGATAATGAACCTCCTGCTAAACCTGCATTAGATGCTTCAGAAGAGGAAATGATAGCGTATGAAAAATGGAAAGAAGATTCCACCATGGCCCAATGCTACATGTTAGCCTCTATGAGCAATGAGTTGCAGAGGCAACATGAAGAGATGGATGTTAGATCAATCATGCTCCATTTGAATGAGCTATTTGGTGAGCAGAGCAGAATCGAACGATATGACATATCGAAGAATCTGTTCAAGGCTCAGATGGCATAGGAGTCTTCAGTACAGAATCACATGCTGAAGATGATTGAGTGGGTGGAGAGGTTGGATGTTCTTGGGATGACACTTCCCAAGGAGATGCACACAGACCTCGTGTTGTCTTCACTTCCATCGTCATATGCTCAGTTCATCGTTAATTTTAACATGAACAAGATCTAGGCCATCTTAGCTGAATTGCTGAACATGTTAAAGACTGCTGAGGGAAACCTTGGGAAGGATAAACCCCAAGTCCTCATGGTTGGTAAGACCCACAGAAAAAGACTTGTAGTCCAAGCTTTTCGAAAGAATAAGAACAAGGTTCAGAGAAAGGCAAAGGTTACCAAGAAAGACAAAGGTAAAAGTGCTGAGAAAGGTGATTGCTTCTACTGTCACCAGAAAGGGCATTGGAAGAGGAATTGCAAAGAATACCTCAAGGACAAGGCTCAAAGAACTGTGAAGCAGCATGACGCTTCAGGTATCTATATGATAGATGTAAACTTGGCAATAAGAGATTGTACATCATGGGTATTAGATACTGGATGTGTATCTCATATCTGCAATTCTGTGCAGGCACTGACAAGAAGGCGTAAGCTGAGGACCGGCGAGGTGGAGCTGAGGTTAGGTAACGGCGCAAGAGTTGCGGCGATCGCTGTGGGGACAGTGAAGCTCAAGCTACCATCCGGAGACACATTTTTATTAGATGAATGTTATTATGTACCTAGCATAATAAGGAACATCATTTCTATTTCATGTTTAGATAGAATTGGATACAATTTAATTTTGGGAACAATAGTTGTTCAATTTATTTCGGAAATAAATTAATAGCTTCTGTTATTTTGTCCAATGGATTGTATCTATTGAATGTGTCTCATGATAATTTACATATCGGTTCTTCAATTAAAATGAGTAAGTATGAAATGAACAAAGCCTACTTGTGGCATTGTAGGCTTAGACACATTGGTAAAAACAGACTCCAAAGGATGCATAAAGATGGATATTTGGATCAATTTGATTATGAATCATATGCAACCTGTGAGTCATGTTTAATGGGTAAAATGGCTAAGTCTCCATTTAGTGGAACTTGAGAACGAGCCAAAGACATATTAGAACTCATACATTCAGATGTATGTGGTCCTATGTCAACCCAAACCATTGGTAGTTTCTCATACTTCATTACATTCACTGATGATTAGTCAAGGTTTGGATATGTATACTTATTGAAGTATAAATCTGAAGCCTTTGAGAAATTCAGAGAATTTAAAAATGAAGTAGAAAAACAAACAGAAAAAAGTATAAAAACTATCCGATCTGATCGGGGTGGTGAATACTTGAGTACAGAGTTCATTATATACTTAAAGGATAATGGTATCCTTTCTCAACTTATACCTCCTTATACACCTCAGATGAATGGTGTATCAGAAAGGAGAAATCGCACATTAATAGAAATGGTGCGATCCATGATGAGCATGTCCAAATTACCAGTGTCCTTATGGGGATATGGACTTAGCTTGGCTATGTATATCTTGAACAAGGTACCCATCAAATCTGTTGAGACCACTCCATATGAGATATGAAATGGAAGGAAACCAGACCTTAAACACGTTAAAGTCTGGGGATATCCTGCTCATGTTAAAAGACATGACGCAGATAAGCTGGAATCCAGAATTGACAAATGCAGATTTGTGGGATATCCAAAGGAAACTTATGAATATTACTTTTATCCTCCTAGCGAACAAACGGTGTTTGTGGCCAGGATAGCTGTCTTTTTGGAAGAAGATTATATTCTCCAGAAGGACAGTGGGAGTAAAGTAACACTGGAAGACATTCCAGACCCACAAACTGCCAATGGTTCATCAGATGAACCGTCAGTTTCTGAACCTGTTCAAAATGATACAGAGCAACCTCGTAGGTCTGAAAGAGTACCTAAACCACCAGAAAGATATGTGGGACATATTAATTTGGATGGTTCAAGGATACTCTATAATGAGGATGATGATTCTAAGACTTACCAGGAGGCCATTGAAAGTCCAGAGGCCGGGAAATGGCGGGAAGCCATGAATTCTGAAATACAGTCCATGTACATCAACTAAGTTTGGAACTTGGTAGATTTATCCGATGGTATAGTACCTATCGGCTGCAAATGGATCTTTAAAAGAAAGATCGGTGCAGATGGACGTATTGAGACTTATAAAGCAAGATTAGTGGCGAAAGGCTATCGTCAAAGACAAGGTGTTGACTATGGCGAAACCTTTTCACCCGTTGCTATGATTAAGTCCATCAGAATTGTTCTCGCCATTGCTGCCTACCATGATTATGAAATCTGGCATATGGATGTGAAGACTGCCTTCCTTAATGGAAACCTTGAGGAGGAGGTGTATATGATACAACCAGAAGGATTCTCATCCAAAGAATCTCCAGACGTGGTATGCAAGTTGCAAAGGTCCATTTATGGACTGAAGTAAGCTTCCCGAAGCTGGAACATAAGATTTGATGAGGCGATCAAATCTTATGGCTTCATTAATAATGAAGATGAGCCTTGTGTATACAAGAAAAACAATGGGAGCGCAATCACATTTCTGGTTCTTTACGTTGACGACATTCTACTCATTGAGAATGATGTAGGAATGATGTCTTCAGTAAAGATATGACTGTCAAAGAACTTCTCTATGAAGGATTTGGGAGAAGCATCTTACGTATTAGGAATAAGTATCTATAGATATAGATCAAAAAAGATGCTAGCTTTAACCCAATCAATGTACATAGAAACCATTGTCAAAAGGTTTGGCATGAAAAATTCCAATAGAGGTCTCATACCGATGAGACATGGAATTAATCTCTCAAATGAGCAGTTTCCTAAGACTGCTGATGAGAGGGCATTCATGGATAGAGTACCCAGACCTGATGTAGCATATGCTCTAAGTGTTACGAGCAAACATCAGGCAGATCTAGGTGATGAACACTGGAAGACTGTGAAATGCATCCTTAAGTACTTGAGAAGGACTAAGGATCTATTTCTAGTCTATGGAGGAGGAGACTTGAAGCTGCAAGGATATACTGACTCAAGTTTTCAGTCTGATCCTGATGACAGCAAGTCAACATCAGGTTTTGTTTTCACACTCAACGGGGGAGCAGTGAGCTGGAAAAGTTCCAAGCAGGAAACTACTGCTGATTCGACAACGGAAGCCGAGTATATTGCTGCTGCTGAAGCCGCCAAGGAAGCTGTATGGATGAAGAAATTCATCGGCGATCTTAGTGTGGTGGAAAACATATCTGGTCCCGTCCCACTACTGTGTGACAACAATGGGGCGATTGCTCAAGCGAAAGAGCCGAAGTCTCATCAGAAGTCGAAGCACATTCTGCGGCGCTATCATTTGATCAGAGAGATTGTAGCTCGAGGAGATGTCGTGGTGGAAAGAGTTCCCTCAGCCGACAACATAGCAGATCCACTTACAAAGCCTTTGTCTCAAAATGTTTTTGAGCGTCACTTAGAGAATATGGGTATTCTGTACAAAAGTGATTGGCTTTAGTCTAAGTGGGAGATTGTATTGGATGGTCTCAAAGCCAATCCGATACTATGTACTTATTCAGATTATTAATAAATGGCAATAATTCATTATGTGTAATTAATTCGATCTGTGTTTATCGTATCACGATGAAGTCTTTGAACATGTGCAACAGTCTTCGGATTATGATGAGATCATAATTACAAGACCGAAGACTTATAAACACATGTTCTTAATTGTTCATAGTCATAGGATGTTTGAGATAAGACATCGAACATCCGGATAGACTAGTATAGGTTACTTCAGCTCATATGATGAGGGTGACTGATCCCATAAGTCACTTGTGTGGAGACACTATGCTGAACCTATAGGTGCTCATTGGTGAATGAGTTCACTGAACTGATCCGACTATGAATCGCTGGATGGTAATCACCTCACTGTTAACCAGCTCGATTCATTTGTTACGGTTGCGTAGATGATCCTTGGACCTGAGACTCCAAAGATATCTTGTTGGTAGGTTTCTAATCTTTGACCTTGACAAACGAATCCCTAACCATGGGTTATCAATAAGTCAAGCAATCGGGTTCAGGGAAATGCCCTCGAAGGTAATTGTGTGTTCAATACGGGATCATCCGCTCTCGGTAGTTTGAGAAAGAATGTTCCCTGAATGATGCGCTTAAAGTCGCTAGCCAGGGCGGACTCTGTAATCGATAATGAGTTATCGGATTCAGATTAGCGGCATCTGATTCAAGTGAATCGACCAAATAGGGTTTAACAGTAAACTATGCCCTAGGTCGATTCGAGAATATTGTACGGATGAAGGATTATATCCTCGCGCTAACCGATGACAAAAAGGTTCAAATAGAAGGTTGCAATAACCCCAGTGCCATCCAGGATTACGCGATGTTGCTTGGCATCCAACGTGATATGTAGTCCATCCGAATTTATTGTGGGACATTAAATTCGGCTGATTAATTGAATATAATGATATTAATTAATTCAGTGGGTCAGTAAAGGGTTACTGGACTTAATGGACTATAAATTGGACTGGTATTTGGGCCTAGAGGGTCACACGCAAATGGTTTTCAAGTCGATGGATAATCCGACAGGATTTCGGATAAGTTTGGGTTTTTATGAAAAACCGCAAACTGACTTATTATAAAGGAACGGATTCTACGTCCTGGGCCAGCAACCCTGACCTGGCTGTCATTCGTTCTTTCTCTCTCTTCTGGGCGTGCGGTTCCCGACTGCTCCGGCTTATGTCCGACGGGAGATTCAGAATCCGCATGTTGCGGCGGATTACGCGTAGCCAGACGGGATCTACGAACGCCGCAGCGAGCGAGGAAGCGAGGACGATCCATCGCGAGGAGAATCACGTAGATACCGCTAGAGGTCGGGCATCTACGCGACTTGCGGCATCGCTCCGACGGAAACGGAAAACGAACGCGGATTTGAATCCGCGCAAGGTGAACTCGATTTTCTCCTGTTTTATTTTAACGATTGAAACGGGATTGATCCGATCCCGAACATATTATTCCGCTGCGTTTTTCGGTCGGATATCAACACAGCGATCCCAACAGATGGTGCATGTCCCATTGCTGCGTTTGTTGAATGGATGCATGGGAGGGGGATGTCTAGCGCGTCATGCCAATTTGCTGATTGGGGGAGGCTACTGGCTATTTCTGGCAGTGGTTTGGGTGCAGAAAAAGAGCCACCTTTGGAAACAAAACCAAACCAAAGCAAAAAAACTCGATTTACTTTGGTTCGGTTTTCTTTAAACCATTAGGCACCATGTCGGCCACTATGCATTGAACCGACAATGTTTGGACGGTAGGAGTTGGGTAGGACATATAATGGATGGCAAGTTCACACATCCCACTCCTCCCTTTCATGACGCGAGATGATTGACTTCATGCTATGTCTCACATCACCAGCTCCGACATTGCATTTGTCCGGACTCCTCCGACATCGACAACGATAGATGGAAGCTGCCAAGGCCACTGACATCCCTAATTCTTGCTTCAACTTGGGTTAGCCATGGCAGCAGGGAAACCATGATCCGAGTCTCTAGCCCACGACAGTCGCTATGGTTGTGGCCGTTTTGTGCTATTGCTCAAGAGAGTTTATGATTTCAATGCCGCCGACTAGTCCCCAAGGTCATCATCGCCCCCACCGGGTAGTACAGCTGAGAGGCATCTCATCTTCCTGGATCCAGGGCAAACAAGGGCGCATGCCCGAGTGCAACTGTATCTCCCTGCATCAACACTGCAGTGCAGCTTCTTTAGGTAGATGCCAAAAGGAAAGGATGACCACATGCTCTCCCAACTACTCCCCTACGGCTGGACAAGAGCGGTGGAGGCTACCAAAGATATAGGTGTTTGCTACAAATGGGGCAGTTGTCGAGTTGTATAGCGAGCTGCCACGCCTGCCATTGCTACTATTGGTGGACTTGAGGGAGATGGTCATAGAGAGCATCTGAGGAGGGTGAGGATACTCTTAAATTTGAATCCAAATGGGGTGTCTCGATCAAGGCTTAAATTGTAGTCGGAGGTGGTATAAGCATGGAGGATAGGTGCTCTGGCAGCTTCGTTACTCCGATATAAAAAAAACATAGGAAGGTTTTGAGAAAACTTACTAAATGTGAGCAGAAAGAGCCGGGTGCATATGGTACAGTCTGGCCCTATTACCGCTAGATGTTGACCAGCGTCAATTGAAGAAGAGAAATTGGGAAAAGAAAATGTAACAATAATAGGTGTTAAATATATTAAACAAATCAGTTGTTTTTTTTTATTCGATTTATGCAATTTAATAATTTTGAAACCCTAGTCAGAAAGGCAGGTAGGGGTGGATGGGTGGGTAGGTAGTGATGGTCATAGGTGGGGGTGGGTATGGGGGAAAGGGGGGTGGGGTTGGGTGGTTTGGGGAGCATGAGCAGGGGTGGCGGGGTGGGGTGGGAGGCATAGGTGGGTTATGGGTGGCGGTCGGTAGGTGGGGTGTCGATGGGTGTGGGGTGGGCGTGGGTGGGTGTATGGGATTGGGGGGTGGGGGGTGAGGACCGTAGGGGTAGGGGGTGTTTATGTGCGGGGAGTCAGGTGGGCGTGTTTGTGTGAGGGTATGGACGTAGGTGGGTGGTGTGGGCAAGGGGGTGGGTGGTTGGGAGCTTGGGTATGGGGGGGTGGGCCCCGTAGGGGTAGGCGGTGTTTATGTGCGGGGAGTCAGGTGGGTGTGTTTCTGTGAGGGTATGGGTAGGTAGGTGGTGTGGGCAAAGGGGTGGGTGGTGTTGGGGGTGGGTGGCTGGGAGCTTGAGCATGGGTGGGGGGGGGGTGGTACGCATGGGTGGGTAGCGGGGTGTGTTATGGGTGGCGATAGGTGGGTGTGGGCGTGGGTAAGTGTATGGGCATGTTGCGTGGGGGGTAGGTAAGGAGGGGCTGTTTATGTGTGGGGAGTCAGGTGGCCATGTTTTTGTGAGGGTATGGGCGTAGGTAGGTGGTGTGGGCAAGGGGGTGGGTGGTGTTGGGGGTGTAGGGGTAGGTAGGTATTGGCATGGGTAGGTGGGTTTGGGGATGGAGGTACGGGTGGGCGTGTCAGGGGTGTTGGGTGGGGTGTCAAGGTGTATGGGGATGAGCGTGGGTAGGTCTAGGTGTATGTGTAGGGGGTTAGGGGGTGGAGTGGGTATGGGCAATTGGGTTGGGGTTTTTGTGTGTGCGAGTCAGGTGCATGTGCTTGTGTGGTAAGGGAGAATGAGTGTAGGTGGGTGGTGTGGGCGAAGGGGTGGATGGAGTTGGGGATGTGGGGGTAGGTGGGCATAGGCTTGGGGGTATGTGGGTGTGGGGGTGTGCGTGTCAAGGTGTATGTATCGGTAAGGGTGGGTGGGCATGTCGAGGGGTAAGGGGGCTTAGGGGTGAGCATGTTAGGGTGTATTGTGAGCATGTTAGGGGTGTTACGATAATGGTATCACAATTCAATTGGGGATTTTGATTTTTTTTCCTCTTTTAATATCTTGATCATGTTTGAATAATTTTAGTTACTTTTGTTATCTTCAATTCAGTACTACATAATGGACATGGACCCCCTATGCACAAATGGATCCATTTTTTTATACTTATATGCTACCACATTCTTTTCTTTCTCGAAGGAATTCTTCATTGCGATGAATATAATGCAGAGTGCACCCTGTACGTGACCAGGTAAGAGTCTTTCAAGTGACTCAAGTCATGGTTTTTAGATGATGACGAAGTGTGCATATTATACCTTTACATTTCTAAAATTCTTTGAGTATATTTTCACATACATTTGAATGGATTTCCAAAAATTTAACTTGCTTGAGCTTGACTTGACTCAATTTTGACTTGTCTATTTAATAATTGGATATGATGCGGTGTTGAGAGGCTTTTGGTTTAAACTAAATGACTTTTTGCAGATTTCAGTAACTATGGAAAAGAGAGATCAATACTACAGTATTGATTACAAGTGTTGCGCTTTGTGTGATGCACGTTTATTTTACATGCTTTCTTGCAGTCTTCACCACTTTGTGAATATTAACCTGCAGAGAACTATTTTAGTGTGCAATTTGTACAGGGGCCTCATGGTTCTTGTATGAAAAACGACTGGTAATATTTTTGCATAAGCCTGAGTTCAGTTATTCCAGAAAGTTGGCAGAATTCTTTATAATCATATAAATGTGACTTAAGTCCCTATCTGACCTTTTTTTTTTTGTTTTCTGATCGCAGACATCCAATCGCATGAGTTTTTTCATGTTCATATTTGTTTCCTAAATGAGCTTTTTTTACCACTTTTTGGTTGAGACATATTTTAGTTTGACTTTTTTAGCTTCCATGTCCCACTTGATTCATTAAAAGGCCCATGTATCCTAATTTTTTGAGATTAATCCTTCTTCACGCATGTGTATTCGCTCAATTCCTAGTTAGCATATTCTGTAGAAACCGTGCATAAGTTGCAACATAAAATATACCTGATTTTTCACGCTTCAAAATTAGTTGTTCCCATCAACTTAACATGTGTGCACACCTGCACAAATATGCATTGCACGCATGATATGTACCTGTACACAGAGGCACACATGCAATAGATAGATGAGTTTTACTTGCTGCACCACCATGCAGTGTGGCAATTTTTTTTAAAGGTTGGCCCCAGCAAACCCCACATGTACAGGCTGATCTCCGATTGGATGATGCAAAAATATCCAAAAAAAAAAAATCAAGGCCTAATAAACTGTAAAAAATGCCCTTAATGATGCAACAGTACCATGTGGTGCAGGTAATAAAACTTTAGATAGATAGATTGGTAGAGAGATAGATTGCTATGCTGCAGAGACATGCATGGCAATAGAATAGGTTGTTTGATCACCATACTTATCCTGTTCTTGGTCAATGATCATTGTAGGCATACGAGCAGTAGCTGCTACATCGTACAACATGCAACATCAGTCTGATAATGCAATTGGTTTCAAAAGATAAACTAATAAATGGGTTATGTATGGGAGGGATAAGAGGGAGGAAAGGAGAGGGGTTGGTGCCTTCAGCACAGGTGTAGGTCTCAGGCATGAAGGTAGTTTGGGTTGGGGGTGGGGGGACTTAGGTCGCCCTGCTCGCTGAGAGACAAGATGGTACTGAGGGTGGTAGCCTAAATTTTGTACGGAATACATAAAGTATAGAGCTTGCTATGATAATGTGACCACCCCTGCTATTGCTTCCTCTCAAGTGGCCTCTTTCCACTCTAAGACAGGAGTACAATAGTCATGTGGTCCAGACAAGTTGTTGAGCTCCAAGTCTTAGCCTATTGTGGAGCAGCTGAGCTGTCTTGTTGGGACTTAGGTGAAGGAAGCCCGAGGAACAGGGGATTTGGCTGTCTTGTTGGCCGATTCACCTTCCTTTGCTGGTCTTGATGGCGATTCAAATCAGCCTTTGGTGGATGTTGCATGTCCCAAGGCTGCACTTGTTGAATGGATGCACGGGAGGGGGCTGTCTAGTGCGTCACGCCTGTTTGCTGATTGGGGGGAGGATACTAGTTGTTTCCGGCAGTGATTTGGGTGGAGAAAAGCTATAGTCGTGGATCTCTAATACCTTTTGGATTGTGGTTAAGTCGACCTAGTATGTAGATCCGCACTTTTCTGTTGCGGTAAGTCATGCGGGTTTGAGGTGGACTCGAAATTTCTTTGCACTTCGAACATTTTACCTCGTCTCCCACTTTTAGACTTTACTTCTACTTGGGGGGGGGGTCTGATGGTGAACAACATCTGGCATCTCTCCGATTCAGTAGGTTGTTGCTCCTTTGATGTTGGCATGCGAGAATTAATAACGGTATTCACAGTTCAGTTTGGTCTGGTTTAAGGAGAATTTTTTTCAAACTAAAGCAAACTGAGCCACCTTTGGAAACTAAACCAAAAAACTTGATTTACTTTGGTTCGGTTTGCTTTAAACCATTAGGCACCATGTCGGCCACTATCATTGAACCGACATGGGTTGGATGGTAGGAGTTGGGTAGCAATATGTAGAGAGCCTAGGCCCTTCCCGTTTCTGTAGTTTTTTGATATAGGACATAAAATGGATGAGAAGTTCACACAGCCCACTCCTCCCTTTCATGACGCGAGATGATTGACTCCATGCCATGCCTCACATCACTAGCTCCGACATTGCACTCGTCCACCAACGTGGACTCCTCCAACACCGACGTTGATAGAGGGAAGATGCCAAGGCCACCGACATCCCACATGCTTGCTTCAACTCGGGTTAGCCATGGCAGCGGGGAAACCAAGTCTCCCGCCTACGACAGTCACTATGGTTGTGGCCGTTTTGTGCTATTGCTCCAGAGAGTTTATGTTTTCAATGCTGCCGACTAGTCCCCAAGGTCATCATCACCCCCATGGGTTAGTACAGCTTAGAAGCATCTCATCTTCCTCGATATAGGGCAAACGTGGGCACATGCCAGGTGCAACTGTATCTCCCTACATCGACGTTATAGTGCAGCTTCTTTAGGCAGATGCTAAAAGGAATGAAGGATGGCCCCATGCTCTCCCAACTGCTTGCCCATGGCTGGACAAGAGTGGTGGAGGCTGCCAAAGATATAGGTGTTTGCTATACGTGGGGAAGTTGCCAAGTTGTATAGCGAGCTGCCACCCCTGCCATTGCTACTATTGGTGGACTTGAGGGAGATGGTCATAGAGGGCATCCGAGGAGGGTGAAAGTGCTCTTAAATATGGCCCCATGCTCTCCCAACCGCTTGCCCATGGATGGACAAGAGTGGTGGAGGCTCCAAAGATATAGGTGTTTGCTATACACGGGGAAGTTGCCAAGTTGTATAGCGAGCTGTCACCCCTGCCATTGCTACTGTTGGTGGACTTGAGGGAGATGGTCATAGAGGGCATCCGAGGAGGGTGAAAGTGCTCTTAAATATGAATGCAAATGGGGTGTCTCGATCAAGGCTTAAACTATGGTTGGAGGTGGTATAAGCGTGGAGGATAGGTGCTTAAGTAGCTCCATTAGTCCGATATTGAAAAAACACTGGAAGGTTTTGAGAAAACTTGCTAAATGTGAGTAGAAGGAGCCAGGTGCATATAGTACAGTCTGGCCCTGTTACCGCTAGAGGTTGACCAGCGTCAATTGAAGGAGAGAAATTGGGAAAAGAAAACGTTAACAATAATAAGTATTAAATATATTAAACAAATCCAGTTTTTCTTTGTTTGATTCGGTTTATGCGATTTGATAATTTTTGAAACCCTGGTTAGAAAGGTGGGTAGGGGTGGGTGGGTGGCAAGTAGTGATGGGCATAGGTGGCTAGGTATGGTGAAAGGGGGGTGGGGGTGGTTGGTTGGGAGCATGAGCATGGGTAGAGGGGTGGGGTGGTAGGCATAGGTGGGTTTGTTTCGGGGTGGGTTATGGGTGGCGGTAGGTAGGTAGGGTGTTGATGGGTTGGGAGCATGAGTGTAGGTGGGGGGGGGGGTAGGCATAGGTGGGTAGGTTTCAGGGTGGGTTATAGGTGGCGGTAGGTAGGTGGGGTGTCGATGGGTGTGGGGTGGGCGTGAGTGTGTATGGGCATGTTGGGTGGGTAGGTAAGAGCAGTGGCCAGTGGGGCCTGTGGGGGTAGGGGGTGTTTATCTGTGGGGAGTCAAGTGGCGTTTTTGTGTAAGGGTGTGGGCATAGGTTGGTAGCGAGGTGTGTTATGGGTGGCGGTAGGGGGTGTTTATCTGTGGGGAGTCAAGTGGGCATTTTTGTGTGAGGGTGTGGGCGTAGGTTGGTGGTGTGGGCAAGGGGGTGGTTGGAGTTGAGGGTGGGTTGGTTGGGAGAATGAGCATGGGCGGGGGGTGGGGTGGTGGGCATAGGTGGGTAGCGAGGTGTGTTATGGGTGGCGGTAGGTGGGGTGTCGATGGGTGTGGGTAGGTGTATGGGCATGTTGGGGGGGGGGGGGTAAGGGTGTTGGGGCCCGTGGGAGTAGGGGGTGTTTCTATGTGGGGAGTCAGGTGGGCATGTTTGTGTGAGGGTATGGGCCTAGGTAGGTGGTGTGAGCAAGGGGGTGGGTGGAGTTGGGGGTGTAAGGATAGGTGGGTATGGGGATGGGGCTACGGGTGGGTGTGTCGGGGGTGTTGGTGGTATGTTGGGGGGGGGGGGGGGCGTAAGGGTGGTGGGCCCCATAGGGGTAGGGGGTGTTTATTTGTGGGGATTCAAGTGGGTGTGTTATGCTGCTCAATAGCTTCTTTACGTAATTCTTCTGAATTTCAAATAGTACTCAAGATCCTCTGTTTTCGATTATCTAATAAATCATTTAATGAAAGTAGATTTTGTTACCATTAATTTCACAACTTACATGATCAAAAAACAATGAGTGATTACCATAGTTGTATTTCGAAACTCAAATCAACAGAATACAAATGATAGGATTTTTTTCCATCCAAGTTCTTCCTATTCTATTTTTATTTGTTGAACCGGTTCTTACCAGAATTACAGATGTTACAATAAAAAACAAGCAACCTTTCTTTTTTCCATTATTTGTTTCCTTCTCTTGAATAGACAATTATCTGCCTTGCAAAAAGATTTGGGTGAGATCAAATATATGACAAGGTTACCCAATATTTTAATTAGCCTTGATCAGCGAAGAGAAATACCGACGAAAATCTGGTCTCCGTGGGTAACGTCTCACATTACGCTGTTCCGTGCCATCATAATAAATAAACCTAGAAGAATCACGACGGGACCCAACGATATATGATTCCAATATGTATGGTTTATGAATCATTTTATAAAAGGCAGTGTGATAAAGCATCAATACTGAAAAAGTCGAGCCCCGAGTTAATAGAAACTGAGAAGATTGACTCGTAAACGTAGCAGGAGCAACTTTTTAATTTGTTATGCGCCCAAACAATAGATTCAATAAGTTCTTGCCAATAACCACGACCGCTGATGGGCAAGGGGGTGGGTAGAGTTGGGATTAGGGGTGGGTGGTTGGGTGCATGAGCGTCGGTGGGGGGTGGGGTGTTGGGGGGGTAGTTAACGGCAGTGGGGCCCGTGGGGGTAGGGGGTGTTTATCTGTGGGGATTCAGGTGGTCGTGTTTGTGTGTGGGTATGGGTATGGGTGTAGGTAGGTGGTGTAGGTAAGGGTGTTGGTCGTTGGGAGTATGAGCATGGGTGGGGGGTGGGGGGGTAGGCATTGGTAGGTCGCGGGGTGAAATCACATAGGTTTATTAACATGAAAATTTGGCCATTCAATGAACCATGCATTTTTTAAATTACGTGAAACTTTTGGTCATTCAACCAAACCATGCATACATTAATAACATGATAAAAATAAGTGGATAATTATGTCCTTTTTTTCTGCGTACAAAAGAAAACTTACCAAGTTTCTTATTTTGTTCATTACACAAAATTACTCCAGAGCCTCCTCCCTTTTTTTCTCTTCTTCTTGCTCTCCTTCTGTGTGTCCCTGCTGCAGCCCTAATGGGTTTAAATAGAGGGATGAGGGGTGAGAAAGAGAGGGCAAGGGGGAAGAAGAGAACATGATTATTGATTACCTTACTAATAAAATGAACCACAACTTCATGGCCAGTCCACCAATAGGGTAGAACCACAAAAGTTAATGGTCACTCCACTAGTAGGAATGAACCAAGAACCATAATTATCGAGCACTCTACCAATAAGACTGAACCACAAATATAATGGTCAATCCACCACTAGGAAAGAAGAGAAAAAATAGCTGGCAACCCCCCCCCCCCCCCCCCCCCACTGGTGGCACCCCTCCCCCTCTTTATTTTTATTATTATTTTTGTTTCCCCTTCCTCTTTGTTTTTTTTTTTCTTTAAAAAAAAAAAAGACTTCAACAATGTACGAACTCCCTTAATGGAAAAATCAAATTCAATAAGGATTTGGTTCATCCCATATGTACCCGTCATGGATATCCTGCTTTTTTATGTTCAATATACCTGTATGTAACTATTGAAAGTCAGAATATTATACATAATGTAAATATTCCCCCCAAAAGTTTGATTTTAGTTCAAAATGATCAATACATAAAATTAGAGTAAGTGATTGTTGAGATTCGTGCCGGAACATCCACTTTCAATTTTAAAGGGAAGGTTCTAAAACATATTTATTTTGAATCAGAGGGAGAAATGCACTGTTGTACTGATGTCTACCATGCACCCGAATATACTTATGGCAGTGTTAGTATATTACCAAAGACAAGTCATTTATGGATATTAGCAGTAGGTACGTACAGATCCAGTATTATCTATTTTCTCTCTTCAAAGATAAATGTTTATTCTTTTCCTCTCGAAGAAAGTTACCCCTTTGACCTATCGATAACTAATGATCTAGCGAGACATAAAATGTTTAGTTCGGATTCCTCTAGTAAAAAAAGGGGGGGCTTTTAATTATTCAAGACCTGTTGAAGCATATCCAATGTTCATTGGAATTTCAAATTCAAGGTCAAAACCCCAATCACTTGGAACTGATCACCAAAATAATCTCGATTAAAAAAAACAATCAATGCAAGACATTCAGGGAAAGAGTGGTAAACACCCATTCAGGGAGAGAGAAGTAGAGGAGAAATGAAGGAATGGAGAGAACAAAGAAAAATAGAAGGGAAAGAGACCGGTGGGGGTTGCCACCATTGGCTCCACCCCCCACCCCCAACCATCACACATCAAGGTAACCCCATACTTACTTTTTCTTGAATGAATCAGTATGACCTCATCATCAAGATATTTCCCTTCCAGTTCTTTTGGAGTGGGAGCTTAAAATGTAACTCCTGAGCTTATGCATCATAAATCATACTGGAATAGTAAGGGTTGTTTCATGTATTGAAGGAGATGCCTACATGATGCTAAAATTTTGTAAGAATCCTTCCCAATATATATCTCAGACCATTATTCTTGTAGCTATCATCAAGCCTTGTTTATTTTACATACTCCCTAAGAAACATATAAGGGTCAACTTCCTCAACATAAGTGCTTAACTTGTGCTTCTAAGGCCGACTTGTAGGTGTAGGTCCACTAGTGAAATAGGAGGATATACTTCTCCAAGTTGAGCCTGCCTCTTAGAGGAGCCCCCACCAGCACCTGATGATCCACCAACACCCTGCACTACCCCTTAAAAGTGAACCCCCTGAGCTCTCATAAATTATGTCTCCCGAAACTCATGTCTATTGAGCTCAACACTCGTCGAGTACGTGGAGAAGGAGGCTCACAGCCATGTACCTCTTGAACATCATCATCATCTCTCCGCCGGCAACCCCCTAGTTTATGCGTTCTTCCCTCTCCTTGTCTGCAGCCTTCTTTAAGCGAACTTCCACCTGACTTTTTAAGCGTGAGCTATCTATGTCCTGACCTCCCTAGAAACTTTTTTACACCTAATGACTTTGTTATACCCTACTATTTTTTCTCTTGTAAGGTGCTTCTTCAATTGAAAAATACCACCACCCTGTCCTACAAATTGATAGTAGTTGCACTTGAACTTGTGCATGCATGGTCCCACACTACCATCCGATGTCTCTAGACTTTCGACGGGGGGGGGGTGGGGGGGGGGGGGGGTAGGATGGCCATCTACTTGCAACAAACAAAAGAAAAATAACAACAAAAAAATACATTGTACAACAACTAAGAAAAGTATGACTTGAAGTGCTGTTAAAATTATCCTACATTAAAAGAATTTTTACTATTGTATTATAATTTTAAAAAATTTAAACAATTTAATAAAGTAAACTTAACAAATTAAATAAATTAAAAATATTAATTGGATATATTAGAAAAAGACATGAAGTGCTATTAAATTTTTCTTACATGAAAATATTTTTATTATTATTTAGTAATTAAAAAAATAAATAAATTATGAAAATAAACTGAATAAAAATAAATTTACAAATTAATTGAACATATTTAAATTTTAATGTGCATGAAAAACACAAATATTATTTCAGGCATGTCCAAAATTTGTATCTAAGTATCACATTTTAAAAATATTGAGTAATAATATATTATACCATTGATTAATTTTATTTCTTAAAAAATAATATTCAAAACTAAAAATTTTATATTTACAACATAGATCTAATCATGTTGCCTTGCATGTTTATAACTTTGTATAGATCGTTTTACTTCTAGAGTGGATAATTCATACAATATTTTATATTTTAAAATTTATTTAGTAAATGAATAATCTTGTGAATAAATTATTATCTATACCATAGGATTTTGAATTAAGATTTCACCAAATATGTGAAAGTCATAGATCTATATCCAGCATCACATAAATAGAGTATTTATTTATTTATTGTATTTTTTTAATATTTAATAAAAATCTATAAATCAATCCCAAATTTGAACAAATCTAAAATTTTTAATGAAAAATTACAAAGAGATAATAGATTTACCTATTCTTCAAGTTTTAATACCTTAAACAATATCAAACAACAAGAAAAAAAGATGAAAATAAAAAAATGTTAGGGTTTGGATGCTTACCTTCTTCAAGCCGGATGAAAACGGTTCTTAAAGCTTGAAAACCTTTTCTCCTCCAACAAAATCACCTCCAAACGCTCCAAATCCTTTATATCTCTCAGAAACACCAAGAAAAATGGAAGAAAGATGAGGGGGGAAGGGCTAGAAGGTGCGAGTGCTTCGTCCATTGCAGTTCTGTCCGAAAAGAAACGCAGCAGACAAGAAAAGGGAAATTTTAGGGTGCATCATATCGGATCGAGCCGTAGCGGGCCCGATTTGGGCCGGGTCGCACCAACTCGAGGCAAACTGCAACCGGCTCACACCAGATTGCAGCGGCTCCCTGTATCATGCGATCCGGTACGAGTCGGCCTTGATATGACTGGAGTCGGTGCGATCTGGAGACGGTCCAAGCAGGATTGACTTGCGGCCCATATATGAGTCGACTCGTACCAGTCGGCCCGATCCAGTACAATACAACGAACCTTCCTCTGGATATAAAACTTTGGAACATTTTACATGGAAATATACACAGATGCAATGTGTATAAGTAAACAAATCCTGTATTAGGCATAACTGGAGATTAAGAAGTGTAATTTATTTTGCATATACCCCTTAAAAATTCAGTAAATGGAAATAAATCCTTGAGAATGTGGAAAAAAATTAATTAGCACATGCATTTTTCTTGATGCAATGTAAATAACACTAGCAGTCTAAATGTAAGATTGCAATCTTCCATCGATCTATGAAACTGCATCATCAGCAAAGAGTTCAGGATTGAGGCAGCATGCATCAATGTCATCATCATGACATCGTTGTCGTTGTCATTATAAGATACTATGCACATCAATAGTTATACATATGATCACCTCAATAAAATGTTGAAACTATCCCCAAGAGAAAGGGATGGAAGTCGGATGTAGGGCTAAATGGAAATCTAACTATTAGATTCCCGATTTGATTCTGACATGGAAGCAAGTACAGTAGATTATTTAATTTCTAAAACATGACATATTTTCTGAATCTGAAATTTATGATAATATATCAAAGGGGGCAGGTGAATGGCATAGTGGATAGGCCCTGGCCTTTGGCGGGTTAAATTCTTGCAGGTGATGGGGTTTGAGTCCCTGTCTTGCCCTGAAGTAGTAACCCAAGACATTGTCCCCCCCCCCCCCCCCCCCCCTTGCATTCTTAGCATTATATCTGGTATACTTGGTTGTCTGGCATGGGTCCTGTCCCCAGCCTCTACCCGTTTATTTGGTATACTAGGGTGTATAACCCAGGAGCTGCCCCCACCTTTTGCCAGGGTCTCCTGCAGGTACTGTCCCATCTCTAATTAAAATTGGTTGTTATCATATTTATGATAGCCATTTTCTATAGCCATTTTTCAAAATATTTGTGTTTTATATTTGTTACGTACAGAGAAAGAAGAAGTGGAAGGTTTGAGCTTCTCTATTGTATAGCATTCGATACATACAAGGGCCCAGAGGGGGCCAAGGCCAACGGCTGATTTCCTATTCCTAGTAAGGTGTAAAAGATAAAAATAGGAAAAGAGGAGGAAAGGCTGTAGAAGGCAATATAGGAGGTGATCCTCTCTTAACATTATTTAATTTATTTCATATTTAAAGTCCTAGCCCATGGCTTTACACGCTAGGAGAAGAGTGGAGTAAGCTCTGTAAAAATAGAAGCACCTTCTAATCTGCTCTAAGTTGGACAGTGGTGATGTAAACCTTTAATAAATAGGCCATAGGTTAAGGACACATTATTCATTTTCCAAATACAAGAACAAAATGGACATAGAAACACAAACACCTTATCGATTTCCATTTCCACTTTTGATGATTTTTTATAATTCTTATGGGAAACAGAACCGTAATAGTTTCTAACTCTGACCCATTTACGGACCTAGTAGGCTGACGGAGTTCGGGACCTTGTCTTCTGTCCCCCTTGCATACTGCTCTCCCCTCAAAAGTTACCCAGCAGTTCATCTAGTACACATCAGTAGCAATGCAGGTTCCATTGTCATCTGCCGATCCAGCTTGTAATCTTACATCATCCTGTAACAAAAATGATGATGTGCAGTTGATGTAACAATTGTTGGCAGGAGAAGAGGCACCATGGAACCGGTCAGACCTGTCATGTAAGCCACTAGGGCAAGCCAGGAGACAGATTGTGATGGAAGCTAACAATTCCTAGATCAAGAAAAGCCCAATGCTAAGTGTGAATATTTGATGACCAGCATGTAGCAGGCATTGATTCGGTAGGTCCTACTTGGGATGCCTTAAAGTTTCAGATAGATGCCATGATAAGCAACCAGAGGATTGTTGGAGGGAGTGGGGCCCTTACAAGGGATGGAAGACATGAGACTGTCATGGTTATGGGTCCAAACAGGTCCTGAACAGTTATTTATGGCCAGGCTTATTTTGGAGCTGTTGGATGATGTGAGCAGGTTAAGAGTCAATTTCGATAAGAGTCAGCTCATAGGATTATTACCGATGACACAAGCATCAAGAGGGTGGCGAGAATTATGGATTGCCAAATTGGGGAGTCTCCTATCATCTATCCAGACCCCCTTCTTCACACTAGGAGTTTACATTGTGAGAGAGCCAGAAGGTGGTACAGAAGTTTGAATCCACATTGCCATGTTGGAAGGGCAGGCTTCTCTTATATGGAGGAAAAATGGTGCTGTGTAAGTCGGTACTGAATAGCTTTTTGGTTTACTTCATTTTTAGGATCTAAAAGATAGTTTCTAAGAGGCTTGAAGCTACACTGGCAATTTTTCTGGCATGGCCATAGTGAGGACAAAAAAGGTGGCCATGATATCTGTGGAGATAGGGTGTCCAAGAGCAGGGACATTGCCAGTTTGAGAATTAAGTGTATAACTGATTTCAACAGTGTTCTCCTTACTAAGTGGCTTTAGAAGCTCAGCATAGGAGAATCAGAACTTTGGGTAGCTGTTATCTGACGAAGGTACTACAATCACTCCAACTTTGGTACCTTACACAGACAAATAGAAACACTTTGTCTCATGTATGGACATAAGTCCTACAAATCCGTGACATTGTTAGGATGTGAATACATTTTTGTTTTCGCAATGGACAGTGATACCTCCTTTAGCAGACAGGTTGGGGGGGAGGGGGGTTGTTATCCTGCAGCATAAATTCCCTAGAATGTTTGCCATTTCTTCACACCTGACAGCAATGGTAGCATAGGTTCTTGACACTACCATGTCTGGGGGTGGATTTAACCCACGTTTCAGAAGGCTATGTAGAGATGATGAAATGGATGACATTGGTGAGCTTCTCCTCCTATCGTAGCATTACAGATTGAACCCCTCTACGATCAGTAATCCTAGAAATGGAAGACTATAGGGTCCTCAGTCAAGTCTGCCAAAAATGTTACAGCTAATGGTGGATTGCCTTTCCCAAGTATCTGTGGTCTCGTGAAAGCCCTACTAAGGTCAAGGCTCTAATAGGGAGGGTCTCCCACAGAGAGGTACCTTCTCATGATAGATTGACCCAGTTCCTGTGCAGTATCTCTATCACTTGCTAGTGTGGAAATGAGGAATCTGTTGACCACATATTTACTATTCTCTCTTTCACTAGGAGGTTTGGCAGCTTTCGTTTGACAAGGTCTAGTGTAGTATCCAACTCTACCACGGGTATGCTTCTATAGATGCAAGACAGCAACCTGGTGCCCAAAGCTGGTCGACACATCTTGTGGTTCATCCTTCATGCCACTGTATGGGCTATATAAAGTGGGGAATAGGCAAATTTCAAAAACTAAGCTATTATACTAAAGAGAATCTTTTCTTTCTTTAGTGATAGAGTAAGGGAATGGATGAGAACTTTTTATAAAAAGGATTATAGAAGATCCTCCTTTTTTATTTCTTTTGGGGTGGGAAGGTGGTAATTATACTTACACCATCTTGGGGTGCTTTTTATACAAGCGTGAATTTTTTGGCTAATCCTTTCAATCTCATACTTGCACATTCCCTTTTTTTATTTAATACATTTTGTGGTGCTATCCACTCTAAAAAATAAGTAAAGACAAATCGTATATACATATATGCATGTATGTATGTGTATACGTGAGTGTGTATGTGTACATAAATCCATATAATATGCCCATATGCATGAACCGGTTACAGTCCACTGCTCCAAATGTTGTTGGCAGTGAGTGGTACCCAAGAGTGTTCTATCTTGGATTTAACATGCAACTAAAATGCAGAAATAGGATGAGCTATGCATTCCTAGATATTCTCTTCAGCTAAAGATGCATGATCTAATTGTGATGGTCGGTAGTCTGCACCTAATCTTCTATTTTATGAAGGGCCTCCAAATACACCATCAGACATGTGGTTGATCATAGAATAATTTGCAATGATATGATGACTATAAGGTGAACGAGCATAGACGATTATGCCCTTGGAAGCTATTACACCCCTAATACCTTGCCCTATGATCGCTAATTGGAGTTAGCAAGCTCCCAATTTTTAGGAATTTTATAAGCAAAAAATTCTCATAAAGGAATCATGGTCTAAGTAAACATAAAATAAAAAGGATATATTTGTAAATGTTAAAAATATATAAATACAATTATCGACTACATGTATATAAACAAAAGGATATAAATATAATTATGCAAAATATGGAGTTAAAATATAATCAATAAAAGTTATTGGTATTAGTAAGGGACACTGGTAACAATTAATGTTTATTGATAAAGGATATTTGTTAAAGGTTAAAGGGGAATCCTATCAAAAAACGGACACTTGTTTTAAATCTAAACAAAACTTATCTAAAGGGACACTTGTCCTAAATCTAGATAACTCTTATCCTAATACCATCATTACTTGACACCTCGCCTTGCCACCTTGCCATACTTCATCCTTCAGTGATGATGAGAGGGACACCTCAGGGGGGGTGCTTGTCATCTTCTTATTAGTAAGCTTCTTCTATAAATAAAGGGTGTTAACCTTACCCTTCTCCAACCCAAGCTGCCCTATGGAGAGAGAGAGAGAGAGAGAGAAGACGAAGAAGAAGAAAAAGAAGAAGGAAATCTAGAAGTAAAGACAATTCGTTTATGCTTTGGCTATAGACAACGCAGGGTAGCAATCTAGTTGTCATCCACATACTTTAAAAGTTAGATAGATGTTCTCGAACTCCCTTAAGGATTAATAAAATGATTGTCACCTTTACTACTCACTTGATATTCATATGTTCCTTGTATCCTTAAACTTTGCCTCTTTGACTTACTTTGTTTGATGCCTTACATATCTATTCGATACATGATATTTACTAGACATTTCCTATGTACTAGATCTAGTTAACTACGTGCTTGTGGCCTATGGGGTCATTAACTTTTCAATGCCAGTGTAATGGGGCTCGATCTAGTTCCAGAGGAGCACCCCAAAAAAGTACTTGTACCTACAAGGGTTTAATGATCAATTGGTAGCACGTCTTGCTTGAGATTTTTCCCTTAAAGGCCCTACATAGAGCTTCTCGCTAGGGATTTCTCCTTAGAAGTTGATTGATCTTGGGGTGTCGCTGTGGATTATTCCCTGGCAGTTCTCGATCATGGGGCTCTATTTGGGGTAGTTATGCAAGTGGCATTGCACCACTCATGTTCCTAATTAAGTTACTAGCCCAATCCTGATACTTGATACTTGATCCTGATACTTGATACTTGATTGTTTCGTAAATGATTAGTGTTTATTGATAATTGATAATGTCCAATCTATTGAATCTAATGCCTTGACTTGTTTACTTGTTGATGACTATATTTCACTTGTCTCTCATACCTTACTTGATTGCTTAAAATTATCGATTATTGAATACAATATCACTATTCTATAATTAATTACAATTGACATTCTCCTCATAGAATCCAATTATCTACTTCAGTTACTACTTGATTATTCTTTTCTTACAAGTCTTCAAAGTTATAACTAATGCATTAATAATACTACTGGAGTGATTTTTGATATATAAATCCTACTAAGTGCGTTATGCTTATAAATTTCAAACTAACACTTTTCAGGCACCAAAGAAGAAGGAAATATTGACCCGGATGGGATTTGAGCAAAGAACCGCATAGATTCATTAGATAGATTCTAGTCCTTGTAAATGTTAGAGTGTTGTAATTAGATGAATTTGTAAGATTATTGTTGGAGTTAGTTTTGTTCTTGTCTCGAATTGGATTTAGTTATCGTTGTTGCGCCTTAATAAAAAGTGGGGCATGACATTTTTGGTATCAGAGCATTAGGTTAAGATCTCAAGGGCTTAAGTTAGGAATCTTATAAGCTTTAGGACATGTGAGGTGGGTAGAGCCATAAGGAGGGAAAACTATTTCGGTAGTAAACCGGTGCATCTCTCTCATTATAATTAATGATGACTTGGAATTATTTGTATAGGATGTTAGATGCAACCCTATGAGAAATGATGGATAGATCACAATGGAGGAAGATGCAAGAGACTTTCCAGGGTCTCACTCAAGTGATACAACAAGTTGCTTAACGGGGAAGTCACAATAATGGGGACCTCCACAAGAGATTTTAATGGATCCTCCCAAGTTTAGTGGGACTCCTCATCCTGATGAAGTTGAACATTGGATCAAGGAAATTAAAAGATTTTCAAGGTGATACAGTGCTCAGACCAATAGTGCATTCTCTTGGCTATTTTCCAATTGGAGAAACATGCTAGGCAGTGGTGGGAAAGCATTGGTATAGTTGATAGATTGACTAAGTTTTTGCCCACTTTCTACCAATTAAGAGCAAATGGACAATAGACATCTTAGCCACACCCTATATTAAGGACATAGTGAGATTACATGGAATCCCAGTCTCTCTAGTTTCTGATAGAGATTCTAGGTTGGATGAGACTGCAACTGTCTTTGGGAAAAAAATTGAATTTTAGTACTATTTTTCATCTACAGATTGACGGTTAGACTAAGAGAACTAATCGGCTCATAGAAGATATGCTTCGGGCATATATGTGATAGAGTTTGGAGGAAATTGGCATGAACATCTAGCTCTGGTTGAGTTTGCCTATAATAACAGTTACTAGTCTATCATTCAGATGGCCCCATTTGAGGCACTTTATAGTAGGAGATGCAGATCCTCCATATGCTAGGAAGAAGTAGGGGAGAGGCATAGGCCCTAAGATTTTTCAAAGAGCAATCGAGAAAGTTCAGATTATCCAAGACAAACTTAAGATTGCATAGAGTAGGCAAAAAGGTTATGTAGGCAATAGAAGGAGACACGTAGAATTTTAGGTAGGAAATCATGTGTTTCTGAAGGTATCACCAAGCAGAGGAATTTAAAGATTTAGAGTCAAGGGTAAGCTAAGTTCAAGGTTTATTAGCCCTTTCGAGATCTTAGACAGGATTGGAGAGGTTTTCTACAGATTGGCATTACCTCCTCAATTAGCTGGGGTGCACAATGTCTTCCATATATTTGTGCTTAGGAAATATATGTATGATCCATCACATGTAATTCAGTTTGATGATTTAACCTGGCAAAAGGATCTAATACATAGGGAGAAGCTCCTCAAAATACTAGATAGTAAGGTGCAAGAACTCATACGGAAGGCTATACCATTGGTAAAGATCTAATGGCAAAGCCATGGACAGGAGGAAGCTATATGGGAATTTAAGGAGACCATAAAGAAGAAATACCTAGAATTATTCTCAAGTGAGTAAAATTATATCCCTCTATTTTAGTTAGAACATATCATGTGAATTTGGAGACCAAATTCTTTTAAGTGGGGGAGGATGTTACACCATGTAATACCTTGCCCTATGATCGCTAATTGGAGTTAGCAAGCTCCTAATTTTTACGAATTTTATAAGCCAAAAATTATCACAGAGGAGTCATGGTCTAGGTAAAAATAAAATAAAAAGGTTATATATATATATGAATGTTAAAAGATATAAATAGAATGATAAATTATATATATATAATAAAAAGGATATAAATATAATTATGAAAATATGACGTTAAAATATAATAAATAAAAGTTATTAGTAAAAGATATTGGTATTGGTAAAGGATATTGGTAACGGTTAATGGTTATTGATAAAGGATATCTGTTAAGGGTTAAAGGGCAATCCTATAAAAAAAGGGACACTTGTCCTAAATCTAAACAAAACTTATCTAAATGGACACTTGTCCTAAATCTAAACAAAACTTAAAGGGACACTTATCTCAAATCTAAATAATCCCTATCCTAATAACATCATTACTTGACACCTCGCCATACTTTGTCCTTTAGTGATGATGAGAGGGACACCTCAGGGGGGCACTTTTCACCTCCTTATTGGTTAGTTTCTTCTATAAATAAGGGGTGTTAACCTTACCCTTCTCTAACCCAAATTGCCGTATGTAGAGAAAGAGAGAGAGAGAGAGAGAGAGAGAGAGAGAGAGAGAGAAGAAGAAGAAGAAGAAGGAAATCTAGAAGCAAAGACAATTTGTTTCTGCTTTGGCAAGAGACAACGTATGGCAGCAATCTAGTCGTCATCCAAATACTTCAAAAGTTAGGTATGTATTCTCGAACTCCCTTAAGGATTAATAAATTGATTGTTACCTTTGCTACTCACTTGATATTCATATGTTCCTTGTATCCTTAAACCTTTCCTCTTTGGCTTCCTTTCTTTGATGACTTACATATCTATTCGATACATGATATTTGCTAGACATTTCCCTTGTGCTGGGTCTAGTTAACTATATACTTGTGGCCTTTGGGGTCATTAACTTTTCAATGCTAGTGTAATGGGGGTCGATCTAGTCCTATAGAGGAGCATCTCAAAAAGTACTTGTACCTATAGCGGTTTAATGATCAATTGGTAGAACGCCTTGCTTGGGATTCTCCTGTTAGAGGCCCTACATAGAGCTTCTTGCTAGGGATTTCTTCTTAAGAGTTTCTTGATCTTATGGTATCATCGGGGATTATTCCCTAGCAGTTCTTGATCATGGGACTCTATTTGGTGTAGTTCTACAAAGTGGGACATTGGACCACTCGTGCTCCTGATTAAGTTACTAGACCGATCTTGATACTTGGTACATGATCCTGATACTTGATTGTTTCATGAATGCTTATTGGTAATCGATAATGTCCAGTCTACTGAATCTTATGCCTTGACTTGTTTACTTATTGATAACTATATTTCACTTGTCTCTCAAGGTTGATTGCTTGAAATTATCGATTCTTGAATATAGTATCACTATTATGTAATTAATTACAACTGACATTTTCCTCATAGAATCCTATTATCTATTTCAATTACTACTTGATTATTCTTTTCTTGTAAGCCTTCAAAGTTATAACTAATGCATTAATAAAACTATTGGAGTGATTTTTGGGATATAAATCCTACTAAGCATATTATGCTTATAAATTTCAAACTAACATTTTCCAGGCACCAAAGACGAAGAAAATATTGATTCGAATGGGATTTGAGCAAAGAGCCACATAGCTTCATCAAATTGATTCTAGTTCTTGAAAATGTTAGAGACTATTGTAATCAAGGTTCGATGTATCGTAGATCTAGATCAAATCAGATCTGGCTAGATATGAGTCGGATCTGATTCGGATCGGCCCGACTCGCACAAGTCGGGCCGGTTCTGGCCTACTCTAGATTTTTTTTTTTTTGAAAAGAAATCTTCAATTTATTGACATAAATATATACTTCTATAAACTCTACTTGATGTTTTCGTTATGATAAATGATTATGAGTCACATTTAAAAGGGAAACATCAATTTCATGCATTTAACTATGTAAAAATGATATCCTAACATATTAATTAAGAAGAATTTAATACAAGAAATATCAATTTACAAAAGAAAGTGACACACCAAATCTCATAGAAGGATCAAACAAAAAATTTTAAGCATCAACATTGAAAACTCGTAAGTTTCTCAGAGATAATGATATACATGACATATGTAGTATATGGGTGATGAAATAACTCAATCATATTTATCAAAGTCATGAGAAAAAAGAAAAGATCCCTCATTATCTCTACTTAAGTCTAACTCAATCTGGATAAGAGGGGAGACATGTGATTGTCTCTGAATATATCTAACCATTTGAACAAATGATGGTGTGTAGACAATAGTAGATGGAACATGAAACTCTTAAAACAATGCTCGCACAGCATCCATAATCTCCACCCTAGATCCTCCAGTCGACGTAGATGACGATGGACAAGTTAACGATGTAAGTGGCCTAGCTGTCGGCTGTTTAGATCCTGTGCTAGATGATGTCTCCTCCAACCTCAAAATCTCTAGATTTGTACACAGACATCATGAGGGACTGAAGGACATGGGATGCTATCTCTACGTATCCCCGCAAGATACTCCGAGAAATGATGGATCCCACTAACAAGGTGTATACAGTAAAGATAATGGATCCGTCGATCTCCTGGGATTGTGTACCTGTGGTCCAATGCCAGATGGCGTCGCTCACATAGCTTCTACAAAAGAAGAATTGATAGAGTAATTTAACAATATGATCTTCATTTGAACTATTGAACAATATTAATATAAGACAAAGACATTAAGAGTCTAAATCTATAATAAAAGTAAAGAATGAAATGCCAATGATAGCCCCAATGTAACGACCCGCCACCTTATAATCGAGGATCTGATTACTAAATGGGTACCAAATGATTAAAAACTGGAGCCAAGCCAGGATCTCATTAAGTCTAGGAAATAAATGATAAACTAAACTAAACATTCCACATCACATCGAATTGTAAAGGAAGTGCAGGAATTAAAAATTATTACAATTCGATTCGACTCAGCAAATAGTTATATATTCCAACTGAAAAGAAATAATTAAGCGGACAGGCCTGAAAGAAAAATAACAACTACATCGGGGCATACCCCGGAACAGTGGCTACTGGCATGCAACCCGAGACAACACCCTTCACGCTACGGTTGTTTGGAACCCTCACCTAAAAACCATAGGGGTGAGTCTCATCGAACTGGACTAAGTAGGGATCCTCCGATCCCCACCACCCACTCACGTACCAACAAGTGCAGCAACACAAATACAAGTAATTAAATAAGTAAAGCAGTAAACACAACTCCCAAAGATTCCCAAATTCCGATATAAAACACATGCATTTGTAAATGCAACATGCACAACTCTGAAACCACTCCACCACGGAGTCCACAACCAGCGTCTCGGCTAAACACACAAACCACACGATCGAATGCGGAAAACACCGACCCGCTGGGACCAAACAGTAACCCCTCGGATAGCGCGCTGGCTACTCCGGCCTGTCTAGCTCTAGGTGGTTTTGCTTCCCCTAACACGAGTGACACTCTGAATGTACTACTCCCACACCAGTACTAGCTATACCCCGAGGTACACCAGGTGACCCTCTCTCTAGGCGTCACCCCACCACTCCCACACCGGCGCCGTGTCACTCTCACACCGACACAGGGTGCCTAAACGCTAACAACTGTCACTCTAGGTCAATGATCGCACAAAACACAACACAGTGTGATCCGATCACGTAGAAATCCTCGTCCTCGAAATACTTTATTCAAGCATGCATTTTAATCAAACTATCTAACAATCTAAACACATGTTAATCGCATGAATTAATGGGGTTCTATCGTGAATCGCGTCGCCTATGGCCGACGTCATTCAAGACTCCTAAACTGGTTCACACGGAAACTAGCCTCGGGAGATGGCCTAAATAGCGTCGCCCATGGTTGACGTCATTCAAATGGCGTCACCTGGTCGCGACGTCATTTACCATCCGAAAATCGAACTGACCTCTGGCATCTGGGTTTAAATCGCGTCGCCCATGGCCGACACCATTTACAAATGATGTCACCCTGGCTTGATGCCATTTAGCGCACGAAGCAGGATTTTCTTGCGACCTCTCTTAAGTCATAAAATGGGATTTCCGCCTCCCTAAATTGCCCCAAAACAGCCAAAAATAGAGAAGGAGGAGCTTTTTATAACCTACCGTTCCCCATTTTATAAAACGAGCTTTTTCACCCCAAAAAATCCCATAAACATGCTCCAAAGTAGGGAAAACATGGTTTAAAGTAAAACACCGCGAGGATCGTCACCCTACCGGTTATTTGAACTCCTTCTTGCTCCTAGCCGCCGAACCGCCATGCCACGAGCCGCCGCCGGTACTGTCGTGGACGCCGTCACTCCACTGGGACGTCGGCCGCCGTCCTAAGAGCAATGTGCCGCGGAGGAGATGGTGTTGTTAGTGGTGAGGGGTAGGAGGTTGATGGAGTGGAGGAAGAGGAGGAATGGGGAGAATAAGGGAAGGAGGAGGGGAAGGGGGCATCGGTGGTGTTCGGAGGGGAGGGGGAGGAGAGAGAGAGGAGTGGAGAGAATGAGGGAAAGGAAGGAGGGCTTTGGAGCGTCAACCGAACCTGGCTAAAACGCGTCGTTCCAGAACGATGCCAATTAGGCGACAGAAAGGGGTCGTACACTGACAAATGTTTGAATCGCATCGTCCATGTAAGACGCCATTCAGATGACACGACTGGGGCCGTACAGACGCGCCCCCACGCGGCACCCCTGCAAATCTCCTAAATGGCGTCACCTAAGGCCGACGCCGTTCAAAATCGCGTCTCGCAAGTTCGACGCGAAAAAGAACCCATGCCCCAGCCCTATAAGGGCTCAAACCAAGAGGTCTGACACCGAAACCGACTCGATAACCGGATCCGAAACCTCAGTCCTTACACCCAATATGGATATTGTGTAGGCATGCCATAGCTATAAGTTCCTGTCGGGGCATCTCCTAGTAACTGAATCTAATAGTTGGACAAGACATAGTCTTGATATTGACTCTAAGTCATATAGGTACTATGTCTCATGATAATCTGCTGAGTACTGTTGATATGCCACATCAACGGTATGTACGTTATTGTCGTAGTACTGCAAGAACATAAGGTACGTCTGTAGACACGCTAATTTTGACATCATTTCGAGTAAATTTCATATCATATAATAATACCTCAGAATGGTCTGATATTTAACCATTAGTTAATTTTTATTGATCTTTTTGGGTTAATTATCTAAATAGTGTCGGGTCAGACATACATGATTTAAGTTAATTAATTAAATTAATTTTAATTCAAATTTCAGTTAAAATATGAAGAAGTCTAAAAGACGTCGACCTGTGTAGACGCCATTTAGAGTTTATTCTTATTTTGATATTTAAATTTAAATTTTAATTAATTGATTAATTAGCTAAAAGACGTCTGTTAGGAACGACGCCATTTAGGTTTCCTAAGTTGTTTCTACCTCTCTTCCGGATCTTTGTCCTTATCTTGATTAGTCTAAAAGGCGTCTCTCATAGGCGACGCATTTTAGATGATTACAGATAATGATGAATTTTTCCGGATGTTTATCCTTATCTTAATTACCTAAAAGGCGTCTCTCATGGGCGACGCGTTTTAGATAATTACAGATAAAGATGAATTAATCTGTATTTATCTGTTAGTTAAGCTGGATAAACCTCAAAATTTCTTCATGTAAATCCGCGGATGCAAAGAAGTCTATAAATACCCAACCTCTTGGACGAGTGACAGTTAGTGATGTTGAGTGATAATTAGCAATTATTTTGGTGGTGAATAGAGCAAAGAAGCTTGACGACGTCCGAACGCTGAAGGAGCGAAGTGCTGCTACCATCAGGAATCGGCATCCGTTCTTCGTCCATTCAAGATTCTCTCAAGACCAACGCTTCCAGGGGCCATCCAGCTTAACTTTCCATTTATTTTTCTTCTCACATTTTCATCATATTAGCATCACATTTTTCATCACATCACTCCATGCAACACACACGCACACTAGCATTGTTTTCCAAACTTATTTGTTAAAGGGGTTTAAAAGACCATCATACAAGTGAGTTCACCTGTTCAGTTGCATGTTTAAAATTTTCTCTAGAATGGATACTACTTCTTCCTAAGTTCTCATCATTGTTATTTATTTCTTTCTATTTCTTGCAAGGTACAAAGGAGAATCAAGGGGAGGGAATCAATAGCGAACAACAAGGAATCTGGACGATTCTTAAAACTCAATAGCAGCCAAAGCAAGAATAAGGATAAAAAGGGCTCTCTTTCTTCCGCCGGCTGAAGGAGGGGAACCAAGAGCTCAACATCTCCCACGTCCAAACAGGTAGGCGATCAAATCTTTCTTTTTGAACTTTTTTAGTCCAAAGTTTCTGGTGATTACATCACCTAGTTTCTTTTTAATAGGTTTATTTTTCACTTAAACAACATAATTTTTCATGATAATCACACACCAAATTTGAGCACTCAGCTTTTTTGGCGATCACGGTGGGACTTGGTCTTGCCATCTTTTTAATTTTTTGTTCTTGCTATTATCAATCGGGCACCCATGGTGTACCACCTGTGTCTCTCGACACGCCCTCACCAATTGGTGAGTTTTTAGTTTAGTTGTTATTCCTACGTGCACCACGTGCACACCCCTGCGGCAAGATCTTGCCCTCCCCGTTGATTAGTTGAAAAGTTGTTTTTGTGATAAAGATTGTGTGATTGATTGATATTTCAGTTGTTTATTTGATAAAATCATCATGTTAAATTTTGAAACAAAAAAAAAAGATTTGCATGAGCTGATTATTTATCGTTTTTATCCTGTTTTGAGGGGGAATCGATCCAGAAATTTCTCCTGGAAAACTGAATCTGTGACTTGAAAAGCATCCAGGAAAAGCGACGCATTTCAAACTGCGTCGCCCAACCCAGATGCCTTTCAATCTCATTTTTCTGTTGTCTGCTGCCTGAGCTTCTGCGAAAAAATAAGGCTTTGTTTGAATAGCGTCGACTAACAACGACGTGATTCAGGCAGTTTCTTATTTTTCCTTCAGTTCTCAGATTTTAGATCTGTGTGCTATTACCCATTATGTATTAAGTATTAGAAGCCATCCAGGCTGTAGGTCATACGCACTGAGGCTAACACCCTCCTCTTCTTAGGAACACTCTTCTTGGCGTCTTCAACTCTTTCTGATTGGGTCGGTCCCTCGATCAGACTAGAGTAGTTGGCGTTAATGTCCGTAAGTCCCCAAAATCAAGGTATTCCTCCTTGATCATCGGGCTGGCTGTACCAATTGAAGTCCTGGTTATATTTTCGTAATGTTGTGAGAGAAAGCCATAGAATATAACGGTGGACATTGAACTGAAACTAGGATCATACCCCTTGAGTGAATTCGTGATTTAATCAAATCCAAATAACCCAACAAAGAATCCTAAAATCACATTAAACATCCACTTGTTTGCTTAATCTGTGTACAACTTGTTTGCCAATCTCTGAAAAAAATCTAACATCATGCTACTTCGATCAGGTAGAGATCTGAGCATGGCCCCAGACGCCATAGTCCACTACGAGGGAGATGCTAATGCCCCTCGTGACTCCGATTACCGTTTTGAAAGCGGGGGAGATCCCCGTAATTCTCTTCCTTGTCCAGTTCGATATGAGGGAAATGTCCCAACCCCTCTTCATTGCCCTCATGATCAATATTCTGATCTTCCCCCACATGTGCATGTGGTTCCTAACCCTATCTTCGAGGGAGATATGAACCAGAATGATCCCTCATCTTCTGATCCCTCGGATCTTGTAAATGCTTCGGGAGTTCTTGCCTCCCGTCTGGACCCTCAACAGTTCGAGGCGATCCAGTCCATTTTGAAGGGGAAGACGTCCATGCAGTCTGCCGAGCCGAACCCTGCGGCTCCCCCTGCCATCCCTCAACAACCTCCTCATCATCCTCCCTTCATTCATCATACCATGGAAGGCCTCCGTGTCTCAACTTCTCGGCCAGCTGGGCCGCAACTTTCCTCTTCTAGGCAACCGGTCAGACCGCTAACGCCTGCTTATCAAAATGCCCTCGTGCATGGCGGAAGCTCTGCCGGACCTCCTCTTTATTGTCCTCCTTGCCCTACGTACTCTAGGCAACAGGCCTATCAAGTACCTCCACCTCCCCCTCCTCCCCAGGCTGATCCGACAACGCAAGCGTTGCTGGCAAAGATGGAGCGCATGGACGAACAATTCAACAACCTTCAGAAGATGATGGGGGTCAAAACTACACCAGAGATCAATATACCAAGTCTGCCAGTGTTCCACCTGCCACCCTCTGAGATGCCAGTGTACCGAAAGTACAACGGTACTGGTAACCCCTTCACTCACTTGAAGGAGTTCATGTACGAGTCATCATTCTGGCAAAACGACAAGAGGTCATTGGCCTTTTTGTTCAGGAGATCTTTAGAGGGACCAGCCCTTGAGTGGTTCTTTTCTTTAGAACCCTCTGAAGTAGAGGACTACAGTATCGTCTCTCGAAAATTCATTCAACGATACCAGGACAGAGTTGTCCCCTCTCTGTCCATTACGGACCTGATAGCAGAGAAGATGAAGCCCGATGAGGAGTTCGTCAGTTTTGCTGACAGATGGAGGGGCTTGGCCGAGAAAGTAAAAGATCACTTGTCTGAGTCGGAGCAAGTAAAGATGCTCATTTCCAATGCTACGCTTCACTTCAAACTAGTCCTCTCTCTGTACAACCTGACCAACATGGCAGAGCTCTATGAAAGAGCACGGTACTGTCAGAATGCCTTCAAGGACGCTACGTTCTCTAGCATCTTTGATCCTCACAGACCTAGCAGGCCTCCACCTCGGAAGCCTGCAGTGCCAAATTCCCCAAGCATAGGTCCGACTACCCAGGGCACGCTCTCTCATGAGCAGATTAGCAGTATGAACAATAACTCGCCCCAGTTTGTGAGGAGTCAACAGCCATAGTATCAGCGGCCACAGCAGCCGAGCCAGCAGGGTTACAGGCAGCAGTAGCCAAACCCCCAATATCAGCAGCCCCAGTATCAGCGGCCCCAGCAGCCGAACCAGCAACAACAACAATAGCCATAGCAGCAGCCGCAACGGCAATTGTAGTACTAGCCACCACAACAACAACAGTATCAGCAACAGTAGCAGTACCAGCCGTGCGCACCGCCGGCATATCACAATGTCCCTCCTCCTGCTGACTACAACCAGCAGAGAAGACCTCTAGGCCCGAAGATGGCATAATACCCAGTCCTCCCAGAGTCCTTGGCGGACATTTTCAGTGCTTTAATGGCAGCCAATGCCTTGGTCCTGCCAAGAGAAAAGGCAATCTGGCCCCAAAATGCCGATACTTCCAAGTATTGCTATTTCCACAGGCAACCTGGACACACTATTGACACCTGCTTCCAATTCAGAGATTACATTCATGATCTCAACGAGCAGGGAGGCATAGACTGGGAAGAGATGAAAAGGTACATATCTGCCTTAAAGGCAAGAAGACCACCACAGCAGCAGCAAGCAAGAGCGCCGGCACAAGCAGCGGCACCACCGAACATGGGCATAGTGCAGAACCTGCTTCTGGAGCACCAAAATCAGAACCAAGTTGTCCCTATTGTGACAAATAGCCGGTCTGAGGCTAACCGAGGGAAACAGTGGAGGATAGATGACTCTTCCTCTATTTATTCAACATGTCACACTTCGAGTATTGTAGAACAACCACCACGCCGCACCATCCACATACCCAGACCATAGCCCATTACCATTACCCCTATACCAACACCCGCATATCACTCACCCGCGCCCACTAACCCATTACCACCGCCCACTTTCCTCAAACCCATTACACCCCACACCACTACGCCTCCATTAAATAACCCCCCGCAAGCCAACTACGCACCCCTTATGCCATCCAGACCGTTACTTCGCATACCATTCCCTACTTCACCCGTTACCGCTACCACTTACCTAGATACCATCCAACCTTCTAAACCGCTACTCCGCATGCCATTCCCCACTTCATCCACACCAACCACTTACCCTTCCACCATCCAACCGTCTAGGCCTTTAATCCGCACCATGCCACCACCGACTAACCCCACGCCATCACCCACATACCAACACTCCACACCATCCGCACCATCCAACCCTGCGGTACTCAAAGTATCACCCGGACCTTCCACAGCTGAGGAACATGCGCTCCAGAGTGGGAGGATTTTCAACAAAGTCTTTCCTCAGTCAACAGTTAGAGACGGCCCATCACAGCTGCCGGAGGAAGCACACAATGATGAGAGTGCACCAGACACTCAATATAATTTGTTGAAACATCTGGATCGGACATCAGCACGAATCTCCGTGCTTGAACTGATTAAAAGATCAAAGACCCACCAAGAAGCTCTGATGGAATATTTGCAGAAGGTGATGGTCAACGAGGACGTGCCGGTAGAGAAGATTGCAGCACTATTAGTTCCTCAGGGGGATCAACCCTCTATTTCATTTCATACATCGGAACTAGCACCGCTAGTAGCCAGGAGTATGGCTCTGAGTATTACGGTCAACATCTGTAAGAAGGCCATAGATGCATGTCTGGTTGACACAGGGGCTTTGATCAATGTTTTACCTCCGAAGACCCTGGAATTGTGCAGTGTGCCCAAGAAAAAATGGCTGCCTAGCCCTATCTCCGTTACAGCTTATGATAATTCCACCCGTTCCCCTCTGGGAATGGTCTATTTGAAAGTGGAGCTAGGCCCTGTAAGTCATGCCGAGGTCGAATTTCACATTTTGGAAATCGACCCTTCTTTAAACGCCATTTTAGGTCGTCCTTACATAAAAACCCTCGAGGCGATTCCCTCCACGAATCATCAATGCCTCAAATTCCCCTTCAAATGACGAATCATTAAGGTTACGAGCATGCCGATCCTTGCTGCTGCTCATTCTTTGAATGTCAAACCCATTTCTTCACCTGGCTGACAACCTTTTCTGTTGGTATTATAGGTTTACCATCCAGTGGCTGATCCTCTGAAAACTGCCACTATTACTCCTTATCCACTAAATGCCATAAAGAGGAGGAAGTGCATGAGTATTACAGGATGGAGAATAATGATGAAGAATGGTTATTAACCTGGAAAAGGCCTGGGTACATAGTTACAAGGCAGGACCACTCCCGTCAAAGACCACCGAGGAATACCTGGAAACGGCCTGGGCTATAGGCCAAGAAAACTGAAGCAGGACATTGTTCAGCAAGCAGAGAATGAAGGCGGCCAGAAAGTCTGGGAGACGATGTCTACACCACACAAGGAAGGTCGGGACCCCCTAACATGGACCTTATACACACATTTTGTAAAAGGGCCCGTAATAAGCCATGACAACACGGTGATCATTACTTCATGTTTTGACCTCCAGGATATATATGGGAGAGACTTGGCTAGACATTGCTCAGAACTGCTCACGTACCAGTCCTTGGAGGCTCTGCGGCCTATGAAGAGGAGGAAATTCCAAGACCCTGAATGTGAATGGTACAGGTGGTTCGATTTAAGAGATCTCTACATCGCATTGAACAGGCTGTTTCTCGATCCTGCAGAACCCAAGTGGCCGCCACAGATCGATGAGCTGATCGAAGGTCCTGGTGCTATTTTCGACAAGAGGATACTACTGTTAGAAGAGACTGATGAAGGGGAGCCAGATGACCCCTATGAAGCTGGCTACACCACGGATCTACTCTGGAGGGGGACTTATCATTCTCATGTTTTCATGCTTACACCTTGTTTCGCACTTTGCTCTTGACCCCGACTTGGTCGTGGGTCATCATTGAAGACATTCCACGGGCCCCGCCCGTCATGATTACTCTGTCCCCACAGGACCTCATTCCACCACCTCCTCTCGATCTAGGGAGGATGTATGATTTAATCTGGGACATACTGCTGTATGATCCCCCTAATCCTTTGGCCTTGGTGCCACTTCCCTCATCTCATTATCCTTCTATTCATCTTCATTCATGTTTTATGCTTAACTCTTCTATTGTCCAAATAAAACGCCAATTTGGCAATAAATTCTTCCCAGATCCTCATTGAGGAAACCTCTTACTTGTCCGATTATACCCCATCGCACTGGTCTTTCGGTCAAAATTCTCTTCTAGATCTACTCTACCCCTCCCCTCGGGAGGATTCTCCTGCATTTCCGCTTGCATCTCATAATTTTCATTCTGCTTCATCTTCATTAGGCTAGGATAGGGAGTCCAGTGATGTTAGGAAGTCTAGTTCTAGGCAGGTTAATCAGGTTAGGAAGTTTAGAAAGTCTAAGGGTAGACGAATTCCAGATAGATACCTCCAAGATTTAGCTAATAAGTGCCTTTCGTGCTTTATGATCCCTGAGCTATTGGAAAATCCCATTCAGATGCCAGAAGATTGTATAGATGGTGAGTTAGTCAATGATGGATATGGGGTGTATGAGTTGATACATGAAAAAGACCCCATTGTTGAAGATGAGGAAGATGACGTAGACGCGGCTGAGGCATATGTCAGTAGAGTGAAGAGATTCGATGAACCCTCAGCTGCCATAAAAGAGCCCACCAAAGAAATCAATTTAGGGACTGAAGACGAATCTAAGGTTGTCCTCGTCAGCAAGAATCTTTCTGTAGAGGATGAGAAGGCAATGGTACAAGTTCTTAAGGACTATAAGGACACTTTCGCCTGGAGTTATGAAGATATGCCGGGGTTAGACTCATCCTTAGTTGAACACAGGTTGACGATAAAGGATGGAGCTAGCCCGGTCAAACAAAAGCTAAGGTGATTCTACCCACAAATGGCTTTGAAGATGAAGGAAGAGGTCGACAAATTACATAAAGCCAAATTTATTAGAGTTGTCCTCTATCCACAATGGATGGCCAACATAGTCCCGGTTATGAAGAAGGACGGGAAGGTCAGGATTTGCATTGACTTCCGAGATTTAAACCGGGCGTGTCCTAAGGATGATTTTCCATTGCATCATATTGATGTACTCATTGATAACACTGCTGGCTATGAGACTTTATCATTTATGGATGGGTTTTCAGGATACAATCAGATTAAATTGGCAGAAGAAGATCAGGAAAAGACATCATTCACTACACCTTGGGGAACATACTGCTATGTCGTCATGCCATTTGGATTAAAGAATGCTGGAGCCACTTACCAAAGGGCTATGATGGCAATATTTCACGACATGATGCATATTGATTTAGAAGTGTATGTGGATGACTTGTTGGTTAAATCTAAGACGAAGGCTGAGCATGCCAAAGTTTTGGCAAGAGTGTTAGAAAGGTCAAAGGAATATCAGTTAAAGATGAACCCCAAGAAATGTGTATCCGGGGTATCCTCAGGGAAATTACTTGGATTCATTGTAAGCAAACGGGGAATTGAGATCGATCCCAACAAGGCGAAGGCTATCAGAGAGATGCCACCTCCTAAGAACTTGAAAGAGTTAAGAAGATTAATCGGGAGGTTGCAATTTATTCGTCGTTTTGTCTCCCAGCACTCACAAAGGTGCAAGCCGTTCTATGAGCTTACCAAGCCAGGAGTCAAATTCGATTGGGACGATAAGTGTCAGGAGACATTCGATGGATTAAAGAATTATTTGGCAAGTCCTCCTGTTCTGAGACCACCATCTCCAGGCAAACCATTGATACTTTACATTTCTGTCCTGGATGATGCAGTGGGGGCTGTCCTAGCACAAGAGGATGAAGAAGGAAAGGAGAGGGCAGCCTACTATCTCTCTAAACTTCTCAACCCCGCTGAACAGAGATATACAGCAATGGAGAAAACATGTGCAGCATTGGTCTGGATTGTTTAGAAATTGAAACATTATTTTCTTGCCCATGAAGTCTATCTCATTGCTAGGATGAATCCAATCAAGTTTCTTCTGGAGAAATCTGTCCTTACTGATAGGTTAGCACGATGGCAAAGCTTTCTATCTCAATTCGATATCACTTACATTCAGCAGAAAGCGATCAAAGGCTATGCCATAGCAGAACATCTCGCTCATCACCCCCTTCCTCGTTTTGATCCAGTCCGATCGGAGTTTCCGGATGAGGAACTGATGTCTATAGACCAAATCAGAGATGATATGTGGACTCTGCATTTTGACGGAGCTCTGAATTCTCATGGAAATGGGATCGGCATTGTTCTGTTATCACCTGAAGGCGTCACCATTCCACAAGCCTTTCAGCTTGACTTTCTAGTCACCAACAATATAGCTGAATATGAGGCACTCCTTGCTGGCCTCGAGGCTGCTCATTCCCATGGTGCCACCAAACACAGGATTGTAGGTGATAGCCAATTGATTCTTCGCCAAGTGTTGACCAAGTATCGAACTCTTAATCCCAAACTCAAGCCTTATAAAGAACTTACTTCTGCTTATTCAAAGCTTTTCACCAAATTGTTCTTCGTCCATGTTCCTAGGAATCAGAACATCTTAACTGACGCTCTAGCCTCACTCGCATCTTCTCTTGATTTTCCAATCAGCAGGCAATCCGAATCAATTATCGTTCACAAGCGTCTTTCACCCGCCGTGAAAGACCTTTCATTTCTTAGAACCAAGGAGAAGCTGCTAAAGAAGGTCAGAGACGGAGATATTGTGGAAAAGAGAGAGATCATGTTGATGGAGTTGTTAGAAGAGATGGGTGATGAACAGAAGCCATGGTACTATGAAATTGCTAAATATTGTGAAGATCAATCATATCATGAAGAAGCTACAGCTGAGGAGAAAAGAGCTATTAGGAGAGTTGCTCAAAGATACACCCTAATTGGAGGAGTACTATACAAGAGAGGTTTTGATGGAGTTCTTCTAAGATGTCTAGACGAAGATGAACTTTGGAAGGTTATGGAAGGAGCTCATGTTGGAGTTTGTGGTGGCCATGTTAATGGACAAATGCTAGCAAAGAAGATCCTTAGACAAGGATTTTATTAGCCAACCATGGAAGAAGACTGTGTAGGATATGTCCGTAGGTGTGCTAAGTGCCAACTTCACACCGACAAAATTCATTTTCTTGCATCTTCACTCCATCCTGTTTCCTCCCAATGGCCTTTCTCCATGTGGGCTTTCGATATCATTGGACCCCTTGGCAATCCTGATTCCGACATCAAGTAAAAGTCTTTCATCCTCACGGCAACGAAATACTTCACCAAGTGGGCAGAAGCTGAAGCATACACGGAAGTCAAAGCATCAACCGTCTGCAAGTTCATCATAAGGAACATCATCACCAGATTTGGAATTCCAAGCACCATCGTCACCGACAATGGACCACAGTTCGTGTCACAAGAATTGAAAGACCTCTGCAACAGGTACAAAATTGCATTGCATCATTCGTCTCCTTATTATCCGCAAGGCAATGGCCAAGCAGAGGCAACTAACAAGACTTTGATAAAAATCATCAAAAAGACGTGCAAATCTAACAAGTTCACAGACTGGCCAGAAAAATTGGTTGAGGCTCTATGGGCCTATCGAACTTCAATCCGCATGCCCACTAGGCAGACTCCTTATTCCTTTACATTCGGAATGGAGGCGGTAGTTCCATACGAGATCCTTATACCGTCATTAAGAGTACAATTGAATAAAGAATTTTCCATTGATGAACACTGTTCAGCATTCCTCGCTCAATTGGAACTCTTAGACGAGAAAAGATGGTCAGCCGCTAATCATGCAAGGGTTTATCAAAATAGACTAGCACGTTTTTATCAAAAGAAAGTCATTGAACGTAAGTTCAAAGTTAGTGAAATGGTCGTCAAAAGGATTTTTGTAAAACCTGGTGGTCCACGTTCTAAGCTCCAACCCAATTGGAAGGACCATATGTTGTATCACATGCTTTTCCTGGTAACGCTTATCGTCTTGTTAATACAGAAGGGGAAGAGCTGACTCACCCCCTAGAACGGTTTGCATTTTAAGAAATACTACCCTTAGGTTAAAGAGTCAATCAGCATGGTACAAAGACCAGTGGAATCAGAAAATTTAGAAACTCAAATTCCTGATAATTTAACTCTAAACACATTACTACACACACTGACACGTTTGATTCGTGAGTAACAAGAGATGCCAAGTCCTAAGGAATACCGAAAGTTTGACTGAAAGTGTAAAATACAAATCATTCTTTTTAAGCAAAATTCTGTTTTTACATTCGGCCCATGTCGGAACGAGGCTTATAATAGACTACCAAGAATACCCGCCATCTTAGTAGGAGGCCGTCATCAAAAAAATGGGAGAGATGCGTCCCAAAGAAAAGAAAAGAAAAGCAAAGCAAAGGCAAAAGCCAAATGTCAAATCAAAAGGGCATTACGCTACAAACGTTACATCAAGGCCATAAAATGAAAATAAAATGGAACGCAAGGTCGATAAATACCCCGGAAAAAAAATGACCGAACCCCAACGGATATTAGGGTAGGAAAGAAACATCTTTTTGGGTCTCTGGAACCTTCTCATGGACTTTCTAAACTAATTCTTCCTCCATTTCTAAAGAAGCGTACTCCAAACTTAAAGAACGGCCTAGATTGACTAAGGATCGAATCATCAAATGGGATCACGAATGGAAACACAAGTTCAAACACAATGGGTTTAAGTTAAATTATTGAAGAACAATTTGGGAATTAAGTTAATAAATGAATATGATCTTTTGATCTGAGTACTATGCTGGTCTTTTAGTTTACACCATAGTTTAAAATCCAAAAAAAATACATATTCCAAAAATCCAAAAAAAAATACATATTCCAAAATCCAAAAAAATACATATCTCAAAATCCAAAAAAAAAGGGCACATATTCAAAAAAAAAGTAGTACATATTCCAAAACCCAAACAAAAATGAATATATCAAAACAATAAAAATATTTCAATTAGCATTTGCTTATTGCATCTAGTATGCTTCATTCTTTTTATTTTCAGTGAGCATCTGACTGCTTGTATGTTCCATTTTTGTTTACAGTTCGATTATCTTTATTATTAAAGGCTATGCCCCTTGACCCTTCCACCAAGAAAGAGATTGATCGACCATTCACTTGGTCAGGCAAGGGGCTAAGCCTAAATAGATACTTAACCTGTTTGTTAAGTAATGTGCAGGACATAGGACAAACACATGGAACGCAAGCTAAAGGCAAATATTTCATGTATATATCAAAAAGTGTTTGTACATGATACACAAAAGAAAGGAAAGTACATAAGCCTTCAAGGCTGGCTCTCTCCTGCCCCCTCATCCATCTGGCTCTGAGCCTCATCCTAGGCATCTGGCGTTGGAGCTCTAGGCGGCGGCGGACCCATGGCACTCGGACCAGCTTGACCAGAGGAGATGGCCACGCTGGCTGTGAAAGCGCTCGCCTGCCCACGCTCCTGAGTACGCTGCCGAGCACGCCTGTACCTCTCCTCCACGCTCCGGTGCTCGTGCTCGGCAATGCCTAACTGGACTCGGAGGGAGGTCATCTCCGAGTCCAGCCTTTGCCGCTCCAGCCGCTCCCTCTCCCTCTCCTCGGTGATAAACTCTAGTCAGGACCGGAGGTGTGAAAGCTCCCGAGGAAGATCCCCAGTGGAGAGGCGAGCCACCTGCTCCTCGAGATCGCGAACCCGAGCCGTATCCGCTTCAGCCCTCTGAAGGGCTTCATGAAGCTCAGCAACCTGTAGGAGAAGTCATTGTTAGTCCAAGGCAAGTAAACAATCAGAAGTCAAAGGAAAATAACTTACTCGAGTGGCACGATCCTCCTCCGCAAGAGAGGCTCGGTGGATGGCGGACGCAAGCTGGCTCTGGAGGTCAGCCAGAGCAGCCTCATGGGCGGCAGAAGAAGAAGATGATGATGCTCCATATACAGGGGGAGCCGTCTGGGTGTAGATGGCTCGCTGCACCAAAAGACAATCTTCAGCGGTTAATTGTCAAAACAAATTAATTAACTAAAACATTCATTCATATTCATTCATACATACCAGGTTGAACAACTCCTTCTGAACCTGCTCTAGCTGGGCCTCCGCGTCATGTAGGCGGGCCCGAAGGTCAACGAATACCGCACATGAATACATTCATTCACAAATATAAGATAAAGATAATAATAAAATGAAAAGACGCATAAATCATACTTACATCGAGTGGTCGGAGGAGCCGAAGCTGATCAGCGTAGTGGGCCCGGTACTGCTGGAGGTAGGCCTCGCTACTCTCCGCCCGGGACTCCACCCTGACACCGCGGCGGTGCCAGTCCTCGTACTGCTCCGGGAACTTGGCACGCCAATCGGTGGGGGCTTGCTTCCCCATCATGCTTCGTCCGACGCCCTCCAGGACCTCCTCGTCGATCCACTTTTGGTGGAGGCCCAACGTCCTCATCACGAGCCGCAGGCGGAGGGGCTCGATCTCGTTCAGGCAGTGCAACCACATTTGCCTGCCGAACCGCCTCTGGCCAGCCGTCACCCACGGCTGACCCTCTTCACCCATACCGAGGTACGGGCGCCAGATCACCTGCATACAGGTTAGATGTATTCATATAAATAAGTTGCATTTAATGAATAAAAGATTGCATTTAATGAACAAAATTGAACAAGTTAAGAACTCACTAGCAACTTGGGGTAGTCGAGGAACTAACGGCGAAGGGCTGTCAACTGGTGGTGCTGGGGTACTGTATCCACAATTGGCTGCCAATGGCAGGCCAATGGGATGGCACCGGGTCGTACTATCCTCGCTCGGCCGAGTGGGAAGTAGTAGTAGCTCCAAACTAGCATACATGAACATATAAGTTAGAAATCATCGCATCAAGTTACATTGCATATCATGAATAAACAAAAGACGATTTAATACCTGGAGGAACGGCGAGAAGCCGCTGATGGTAGTCATACGGTCAGGTGTGACCGCGGAAAGGTCTGCAAATAGGTGGGCCAGAAGAGCCGCACCCCATGCATACTCCCCTAGACTATCTAAATCATCTAACAAATACAAGAACCTACAATGAATATGGTCGCCCTTCGTACCAAAGAGAAACCGACCAAAGAAAAAGACCAAAAAGACCCTAAGCTGCCTATCTATCTCCTCCCCCTGACTCGGGTCACTGTAGTACACAAGGGAGGATAACTCTGCTAATCTATCCCTGAACTTCTCCCTGGTCTCATCCGACCGACGCCGGGGCTCCTCTAATCCTAAAGCGGCCTCCACCTCTACCCGGGGGACCATCCTGGACTCTCTACCTAGGCTAGACACCTCTATGCCTAGCAATGCCTCTACCAATCCTCGGTAATCGGGGTAAGTCACCCCACTTACCGGCCGACCATCTACCCTGAGGCCAGTGATCCTGGCCACATCCTCTAGGGTTGGGACCATATGGCCCTACGACATTAGGAAAGCCCGGCTTTCCGCATGCCACCTCTCCCGCAGCGCCTGCAGGAGGACCAGATCGAGCCAAAATGGCTCGATGTCCAAAACCTCGCCGAATCCCATCCGGCGCAGGCGCACCTTCTAGAAATTCGGGAGCCCTCTATATGCTCCTATAACTAGATCCCAGCTGATTCTCGCTCTCATGGTCCCCTGCAAATGAAAACAAGGAACTCCATCAGTTAATGGACATAAAAACAAATAAGAATAACTGTTCAAAAGGCGTCGAGTCATATGGACGCCCATTGAAAGGAGTCCATGTGTCTTGACGTGATTTGAAAACATTTTCTGTCCAAGAAAAAATTCAGAATTCCACCTGAAAGGCGTCAGACCAGGGCGACGCTGTTTGAAACGCATCAATTGGTCTGGACACCTTTCAAGGCCCGATTCCGGGTTCTTGAAGAACCCCTTTATTCCCTCCTTTTGTCACTCCATTCAAACCATAGAAAACTTACTAGGTGGAGGTCACCCTCCCCTTCTTCTTCCACGGCCACCGGCGCCGGAGGAGCCTCCTCCTCCTCCAAGAACGCCGCCACTTCGGCGAGTTCGGCCGGCACTTCCTCGTGAGCTTCTTCCACGGGAGCCGCCGTTCGTCGCCTCTTTGCTAAGGCCTTGGTCTTACGGGAACCTTCGCCGCGTTCCATGGAGTTGAGGGAGGGAGAAAAGGAGCGAGATCGCCGGAGAAGAAAGAGGAGAGAGAGAGTTTTTTGGGAAAGTGAGGAAGAAAGGGGGGGACCTTCGCGGGTTCTGTTAAGAAAGTCTAAAATGCGTCTGGGTACAGCGACGCGTTTCAAGGCGCATAAATTGAGGCGGCAAGGCCAGTTGTTTGAAATTGAGTAAAAGGCGTCCATACAGGGCGACACGTTTCAGGTTACCGCCAATTCTAGTCAGAACCGTACAAAGCATGATTATTAAAGGCGTCCACACATCAAGATGTGTTTCAGGGGATTAATCACAGAATTGACGGCGGAGTTCTGGAAAAAGTAAGAGAGAGAGTTGAAATGTGTCTTGGGTAGTAGACGCAGTTTAAGCTTAATTCAGGATTTTGAGGATTAATGGCTAAATTTTTGGAAAATGAATTATGTTTGAAAGGCGTCTTGATGAGTGGACGCGTTTTGGATTAAGTAAACCTGAACTGTCATATTTTAATGAAAAATCCAGTTTTTACTAAAGAAAAAAAATCATGGACATACCACAGGAAGTTAAGGGGAGATTTCAAGGCATAAAGGGATGACCCTTTATTCAATAAAATCTTTTATTACATCAGGAAAAGAAAAAGAAAAGGAAACACTTAAGGAAGAAGTTCATGAAGTGCTTGAACGTATGGAAATTTCAATCCTCTATCTCTATTTTTAGAGGATTTTACACGATGACTAAAGCCAATGTTACACAAAGTAGAAATAAGTTCTGTGGCATCGTAGTATTCATCGTATTCCAAAGCTCACCTCTTGATCGGAGATGTATGGGAGAACTCGGGGAATTCATGGCAAGGCAGGCTGAGCTGGGGATAGCATCGATGGGGGTTGTACAGCACGAGCTCAGTAGCCCCAATCAACTTAAGTTCCGCTCCCGCTGCACGGCGTACTCTAATGGGCTTTCCAATGAGTGCAAGTGGAGAAGGGTCAAACCTGTTGGACGACATGCATCTCAGATATTCTCTCCAGTCGGCTCGGGTCTTGAGCTTTGGTACTTTGTTGATCATCAGCTCGTTGAACTTCACGATGTTGGAGATGTGGTAGATCGGGCTGTTCAAGTAGATTTGAGACGGTCTTGCTGACATCCTTGTGTGGTACTCGAATTTGAAGTGTAGCTCGACCCATAAAGCGAAGAGCAGCATGCACCCGTAAGGAGGACGACCCGTGGACGCCGCAGAGAGCCCACTGTAGAGGTAGGCCAGGATCGCAGTGCTAATGGATTTTCCCTCGAAGATCGCACAGATCGAGCTGACTTGATCATCTTCGAGGATGTTGTCTTGCGCAGGAAAGAACAAAGCCCCGGCAAGGCACGTGACGAAAGCTTTCGTCACATCTTCAGTTTCATCCTTCCTCAGATCATCAATCTTATACAAGGTCCATTCAGCGAGCTTTGCAAGGTTGATCCCTCTGTTGGTAAGGCATCCATTAGCCTCTGAGGGATCCTTCATGATTAACGTCAACAGTTGTTGGCCAGTGATCTTTCCCCTCGTCAGAGCCATCTTATCTTTGATCTTTGGAAGACCCAACAAGAGCTCGGCCTTCTCTAGAAGGATAGTGCACTCGAACTGAGGGAAGAGAAACGTGTGGGTTTGAGGATGCCACTGCTCAATCAAGGCACCCATGGCAGCCTAATCCACGTTCGGGCTCTTATAGTGCTTAGCATGGACCACCAAGCCTTGAAGATTCCACTTTGAGATGAAGGCTTGCATGGAAAGTTTGGGACTCTTGGCAAGCTTGTGAATCCAAGGGAGGGAGATGAATCTCCTTGGACCGGGAAACATGGGATATGTCTAAAAAAATAAAAGAAAGGATCAATTGAAGAACTTGAAGAACATGAAGAACATGGAGGAGAAAGAAGAGATTGAAGAAGAAGGACTGAAGGAAAGGGAATTCGACTTACTTGAAGGTTAGGGTCTCTCCCGCTAAGGTGATTCTCCACCTCCGAAAGCTTCTCCAGCGACCTCCTCATCCTTTTGCTTGAAGAACTCATCTTATTCCTGAGTTTCTTCCTTCTTGAAGCTTCGAAACCTTGAAAACCTTGGAAATCCCTTGAACCTTGAAGAAAAACTCAACCTTGGATCTCTAGATTGTGGTAGGATTGCTTGGAAACAAGTTAATGATGTTTATATAGAAGCAATTGCAATCTTAGGAAGACCTTTCCGAATTGGAAAATGGATAGGCATGGGAAGAGTTGGAGTCCGAGTAGAGAACAACCAGAACCTGTTTCTGCGATTTAAAAGGCGTCGTGGAACAGGGACGCATTTTGAATGGTTAAATGGCGTCGGCTCGACACAACGCGTTTTAAGCTTTCTGTCATTTACCCGAAATTCTATATTTTCATGCTTAATTAAACAATTGTTTAAAATTACTAATGATTTTTTAGTACAGAAAACCCAAATAAAACTGAAAAATATTAAGAAGATCCCACTATGGGAGTTTATGAGTCCTGACCGTGGCTAAAAAGACGGTTATCTCTACCTTTGTATTCTTTCATGTAATTAATTTGCATCATCATTACTATATGTTAAGTATTTATTAAAGTATATCAAGGACCTTGTGGTTTTGATGAAACTAGAATTTGAGTTCCCCTACAACAAAAACAGTAATAATTCTAAAGAATTCTTAATCGCACGGATAGCCGTTGGATTGTTAATTAGTGGGGACAATAGTTCTACTTTTGTGAAACGGTGCGTGGATAAATGAGCTTCGGCTTAGCATTGGATTACAAGAATTGGTGTCTTGACTCATTAATGACAATTTAACAATATTATCCTTGATTAATTTATATTTTATTTGACTTTATATTTTTCCTTTAACCCAGCATACATCATATAGGACTTTGAAATCACTGTGATAATGATTAATTATTGATTAAGTTTCAGACCATTGATCAAATAATTCCAACATGATATGAAATATTCCATTTTGAATTGAATATCTTGATTATCTTTGAGGTTCACTTGAAGATATCCTTGTAATTCTATCATTTCTTGGATTCCTTATCCAATATTTCTTGTTTTCTTTTAAGATCCATTATGGCTGCAGCACGTCCACATTGGCTGGCAATCGCTCCCCATGATGAAATCTGCAGTGTCTACGACCTGGGGTACTTCCCACTACGTGGAGGTTGATCGACTTTATTTTATTTCCTTGTCTACTTCATCTAGACAGGATTGATTCCATTGATCCCCTTTAGCTATCTTCATTGGTGATTTTGAAAAAAATTCCGATCATGTGATGTTGAGAGCATGTCTCATCACACCTTGGCATCACCTTTTCAGTACATTTCATTTCATTTCACTCCCTTGCAAAGACGATGCCAAGGTGAGGCAGCTGTAGACACGCTAATTTTGATATCATTTCGAGTAAATTTCATATCATATAATAATGCCTCAGAATGGTCTGATATTTAATCATTGGTTAATTTTTATTGATCTTTTTGGGTTAATTATCTAAATAGTGTCGGGTTAGACATACATGATTTAAGTTAATTAATTAAATTAATTTTAACTCAAATTTCAGTTAAAATATGAAGAAGTCTAAAAGACGTCGACCTGTGTAGACGCCATTTAGAGTTAATTCTTATTTTGATATTTAAATTTAAATTTTAATTAATTGATTAATTAGCTAAAAGACGTCTATTAGGAACGACGCCATTTAGGTTTCCTAAGTTGTTTCTACCTCTCTTCCGGATTTTTATCCTTATCTTGATTAGTCTAAAAGGCGTCTCTCATATGCAACGCGTTTTAGATGATTACATATAATGATGAATTTTTCCGGATGTTTATCCTTATCTTAATTACCTAAAAGGCGTCTCTCATGGGCGACGCGTTTTAGATAATTACAGATAAAGATAAATTAATATGTATTTATCTGTTAGTTAAGCTGGATAAACCTCAAAATTTCTTCATATAAATCCGCAGATGCAAAGAAGTCTATAAATACCCAACCTCTTGGACGAGTGACAGTTAGTGATGTGGAGTGATAATTAGCAATTCTTTTGGTGGTGAATGGAGCAAAGAAGCTTGACGACGTCCGAACGCTGAAGGAGCGAAGTGCTGCTACCATCAGGAATCGGCATCCGTTCTTCGTCCATTCAAGATTCTCTCAAGACCAACGCTTCTAGGGGCCATCCAGCTTAACTTTCCATTTATTTTTCTTCTCACATTTTCATCATATTAGCATCACATTTTTCATCACATCACTCCATGCAACACACACGCACACTAGCATTGTTTTCCAAACCTATTTGTTAAAGGGATTTAAAAGACCATCATACAAGTGAGTTCACCTGTTCAGTTGCATGTTTAAAATTTTCTCTAGAATGGATACTACTTCTTCCTAAGTTCTCATCATTGTTCTTTATTTCTTTCTATTTCTTGGAAGGTACAAAGGAGAATCAAGGGGAGGGAATCAATAGCGAACAACAAGGAATCTGGACGATCCTTAAAACTCAATAGCAGCCAAAGCAAGAATAAGAATAAAAAGGGCTCTCTTTCTTCAGCCGGCTGAAGGAGGGGAACTAAGAGCTCAACATTTCCCACGTCCAAACAGGTAGGCGATCAAATCTTTCTTTTGGAACTTTATTAGTCAAAAGTTCCTGGCGATCACATCACCTAGTTTCCTTTTAATAGGTTTATTTTTCACTTAAACAACATAATTTTTCATGATAATCATACACCCAATTTGAGCACTCACAACATCTTCACTATAAATGTAACCACCATATAGATATGCATATGAAGTAGAATATCCATATGGAACCAATGTTGGTTGTTGGTATCCTGAGATCAAATGATCACCACTATATGACGATATACTCTCATATCTTGTATGTTGCCACCGGTAAGAGTTAGATGCATCAAAGCTATATTATCCCACACCTGAACTTCTCTCATCTTGTGTGAGCCCATCAAACTTTCTCATTATATTGTGCAATCCGTACTCATATATGATGGTGCCAGGCTAAAGATCATAATAACGCTTATCATCTGAAGATGAGTCAAGGCGCATCTGATTTGGCATGTCTACTTGTTGCCCCCTCTGACGATATGGAACCTCTATCAGAGCTTGAGGTAGTGTCTCCACATGATCATCTTCCTCATGTGTAGCGGCGGACCCAACTTGTATTCAGTAGGGTCCTGGGATCCACTGAAATTTTAAAATTCTATTATCAAAGTCTTAATTTGATAAGGCAAGCTCCAAATTTCAGTATAAGGTGACGCCACTGGATCTTTTAGATGACCCACAAGACTCCAGTCCCACTCGGAGTCCAGTTCCATTGGATTTTTTACATACTATTATGATTTAATAAAAAAATTGTTGAGTGCATCTGAAAGAAAAAATTCCTCGTAATGAAGTGTATCATTTTTTTTGAAATATATCATTTTTATAATAATTAAAATGTATTTATTTTAAATTTTTATTTTAATATTTTTAATATAACAAAAATAAAATACCGATCGATCTAAAAATGATCCGAGTGACCCCACTGAGCAAAATTTCTGCGTCCGCCACTGCTCATGTTACGAGCTCCATAGTGAGTATCTTGAGTAGCATGCATGAAGTCCTACTCTACAGTAAAAATGACCCTTCCTCTCCCACCCCCACTAGCATGACTAGCACCAGGACCACCCCTACTAGCATGGCTAACACCAAGACCATGACCACCACCAACAGTACCCTCGCCACCACCACCCTCCTCACCATCATCTACATCATCTCCAGTTGATGAATCAAATCCACTATCTGAGACTCTAGTATCAAAAGGAGATGCTGCCTCATCTTGATCATTAGTCTAAGGACTGAGGTTTCAGGTTCAGTTTTCGGGTCGGTTTCGGGCCGGATCCCCTGGGTTGGACTTTGAGGGGTCTTGAGAGTTTCTTCTGAATGACGTCTACACTTCATGACGCCTTTCAAACGGCGTCTTGATAGGTGGACGCCATTTAGATGAATTTCTGCTGTGCCACGTGGGCGCCACGTGGGCGGGTCTCGGGCCGCGAGAGTACGGCCCCTGTCTCGTCGTCTGAACGGCGTCCATGATGGACGACGCGATTCAGACTGCGACCCTGCGGTGTCAGTGTACGGTGCCTGACATGTCAGCTGAACGGCGTCCGTGGTGGTCGACGCGTTTCAGAGAGCTGTCAGTACGGCCCGTCCTGTCATCTGATAGGCGTCTTTCTCGCTCGACGCATTTTAGGCAGTTGCTGATTGACCCCGCGAGCCTCCCTTTCTTTCCCTCATTCTCATCCTCTCACTCTCTCTCCTCTCCCTCTCCGCCTCCTCCGATCCCACTCTTCCCCTTTCCCTTCCTCTTCTTCCTCTCCCACCACTCCAACGCCTCCCTACCTCTCACCTCTACCACCACCACTTCCTTCGCGGCGTTCCATTCTCCGGACGGCGGCCGACGTCCCGGCGGAGTGGCGACGTCCTCGGGGGTACCGGCGGCGATCTACGGTGCGGCGGTTCGGCGACACGGAGCCAAGAGGAGTTCAAGTATCCGGTAGGGGGACGAACCTTGCATGTGTTGCTCGTGATTTTCCTTGGCGTGGCATGATGTGTTTTGGGGTAGAATGAACATGTTTAGGGGGTTTTCTTGTGGGAATGGCCGTGCTCGTGAACGTGGATTTTGTAGCATGATTGTGGCGGTTGAATTCCTCTTCCTCCCCCTTTTCTGTTTTGGGGTATTTTCGGGGTATTTGGGGTTAAGGGGGAAACCCTCGGATCGAACCAGGGAACTAGGTTTCTGGCGCTAAACGGCGTCGTGCCTGGTCGACGCCTTTTAGAAGGATGTCAGGGCAGTACGACGCCTTTTAGGACAGAAACCTCCATGTTCGAGGTTTTACGAGTCAGGGGTTCTGGCGCTAAATGACGTCATGGATGGACGACGCCTTTGAGAAGGACGTCGGGCCATCATGATGCCATTTAGGCAGGAAATCACCCCGACTGAGGGTCTGTCAGTCTGGGGATTCTGGGACTAAAAGACGTCGTGGGAGGGCGACGCGATTCGTAAAAGCGTCGGGTAACCATGACGCCTTTTAAGGCAGAAATCCCCTGATTAATATTTTCTGGAATTCCTGGATTTTCGATGTGAATGGCGTCGGAGGATGTCGACGCCTTTCAAAAGGCGGCCTCTGGTGTCGACGCCTTTTAGGCCAGATTTCGTGGCCGGTGTTTTATGAACTAGTTTAAGGAGCTTAAATGGTGTCGGCTTTGGGCGATGCGATTCAAGACAGCACAACACTAATTCATGCCAGTAAAATGTGTTCATACTGCTAGATGGTTGGTTAGTGCATGCTTTAAGTGTACTCGGTAGAAGTGGATTCTTCATGACCGGATGGCACTGCGTGGTGTGTCGTGCGATCGCGGGCTTTTCACGTGACCGGATCGTACCGTGCCGGGTTTTGGTGTTTTGTGTTACTGTGGACCTGGAGTGACAGTGTAGCGCTTTATCACCCTGTGCTGGTGGGGGCGTAGCACAGCGCCGGTGGGGGCGTGGGCGGGGTGACGCCTAGTGAGAGAGGGTCACCTAGTGAACCCCGGGGTCAGCTAGTACCGGTGTCGGAGTGGTACATTCGGAGAGTCACTCGTGCTGAGGGAATGAGTAACCACCTGAGCCAGTTGGGCCGGACTAGCTAGCGTGCTATCCGAGGGGTTACTGTTTGGTCTCAGCGGGTCGGTGTTTTCCCACTTTCAGTTGTGTGGTTGGTGTTTCCCACTCTCGAAGGCGTGGTTGGCGTGTTTTGCCGAGACGCGAGTTGTAGGCTCCTTGATAGAATGATTATAGAGATATGCATGTTACATTTCGAATGCACATGGTTCATATTGAGATTTTAGGAGTAGTGTGTTACAGCTTTACTTGCTTTATCTCTTGTATCTTTGTTATTTCACTTGTGGGTGTGTGAGTGGGAGGCGGGGGATCGGATGATCCCTACTGAGCCCAATTCTGGTGTGGCTCACTCCCTGCGTTTTCAGGTGTGGACCTTGTGGCGTGTGGCGGTGCGTGGTGTTCCCCTTGGTGTGCGGACCAGCAGCTATCTCAGTTCCCGGGGTATGCCCCGATGTTGTTGTACCCTATTTCTACCTGTACTTAATTAAAATGTTGGACATGTAATTATTGTTGGACTGTGGACGGACAGTATTACTTATTTCCTGCGCACTGTACTTCCTTGTGATCCGTGTGAATGTTATATTTAATCTTGTTTAACGCTTACTCCTCCAGATGTGTGTATAAGATCCGGGTGTGAACCTGCAGTTAATGGGCCTACATCCATTTAGTGACCGGGTCTCCGGTCATAGGATGGCGGGTCGTTACAATTAGGATCTAGTGTATCAAATCTGCAATGTCAAGTGGATCATCTGAGACTGCATCTTTCTTCTTCTTATCCTTTTTGGATCTTCCTACCACCTTTGACATCTGGGACTTCATGCTACTCCATCCCTTTTTCCCGTTTGAACTTACTTCTTTGCGACCTGCTTGCTTCTAGACTACACCAACTGAGAGATGTGCTGGAGGGCGTACACTGGAATGACATAAACTCCAACTAGAAAATTGTCGTTGTGCAGCTCCACTCTATGTAGGCTTAGATCTAGATGGATGCCGAAGTGTTGCTGCAACTGGAGAACGCTGAGATGCAGGTGCAAATGGAGGACACTGAGGTGCAAGATCCTGCATTAGCCGCTCCTACTCTGCATCATCATCCTGAGCTACTCTGCTCCTTCCCCTTGTAACCAACGGATCATCATCAGCCTCTAAGTCAACCTCCTGATCATGACCTTGTGTATGCTCCTGATCATGACCTTGTCCAACAATATATTTACCATTATGGTCTTCGTCGTGACTTACTATTGCTGACATTTCTGCTTCCAAGGTGTTAGGACGAGGGCCTTCATCATGATCTAATGTCTCATCAAGTTTTGGCTCCCTACGATCTGTTGTTCTAGCAACCAAACAACCATAGGATCCTCATCATCTCGAAGATAAATAAGATCAGTGAGATCATAATCACCCTCTCCCTTCTTTGCATCATACTACAAATGTTTAATCCTTAGCCTCATTTTGTAGTGGACATACACAAGTTTGTCTAACTGGATGTGTGACAAGCGATTCTTGATCTTTGTATGTATGAGTAGAAAGGTAGACTAATTCCGTTCACATCCACTAGAAAAAGAAGTTTGCGACGAGACTTTAATAGTTATCTCTCTCAATCTCAGTGCATACTTGCCAAAATTCAACCACTAGTCAGCTACAAAACAAATAATAGAGGTCTCTATCAAGATATGAAAATAGGAAGACAAGTATGTAGAACTCTTCTCTAAATATTTTTTTTTTTTTATATATATCAGCATCAGATCTCTTACGGCCAACCATAGTTGATGGTTCTGCAAATGTCTCTATTACCTCCCGAAAGATTTTCATCTGCATAATTAACAATAATATTAAGATCATTGCATAGCAAATGCAAAGAAATGAAATAAGAATAGATTGACCATCTTACTTCATTAATTACCTATATTGCTGCATTTGGATCATCCACAAGTCGATTAAGCACCATTGTCATGGTTGCAATCAAGTCATCATTATACACCAACGCATGGGCGTACTTAAATGCCGGATGGAAATAATACACTATAATAAAAGTGTGTCACGTATCAATCATCACTAAAAAGGTAAAAATTATCACCAAAGGTCATGGTATGTAAATTTTTCAGCTGCCATATGCAACTCTCTACCCATCTAGAAGTCCCACCTCCTTCTATAATCTTCAAAAATTCTTCTGCATATTTTTTTGAGATTGTAGCTATCTTCCTCTTTGCAGCCTCCAATTTGGCATACACCAATCCTAAAGTTGGTGTCCAATTTCCATCCACGCAGTGCAAGACCTCATATAATGTCTCAATAAGCTGTACAATAAGCTTTATTTTCACCCAAAAATTACTATTGTTCACCAAGTCTTCAATTTTCTTTCCCTCGTCTGTTGTAGCAAACGTGGAGTGCAAGACAATGAAGTTGGTGGCAAATCTTATAATGGCAGGTCTTAACAACTCACTATGTGTATGATCCCTCATCATTCTCATACATGATAATGGTTGTAAATATATCGAGTAATATTCTGTGCCCTGGCAACATTCTTCTTGACAGCATCTAAGTGTCCAATTTCTTTTCGCATCAAATATACATAATAGGCTGCACATGGGATCCAGAACAAATGAAGTCTGCAGAGCATTAGCTCCTCTCCTGCCTTCTTGTACGTGGAGGTACATGAAGAGTGGTCCAAAATATATATTGGGAAGGGCTGTTGCAAAATATTGGCATCATACATGCATCTCCTTCAATGGAGCAAACAACCCTTACTATTCCAGTATGATCAGTGAAGCATAAGCTCAAGGGTTACATATTAAACTCCACATTCCAAAAGAACTGGCAAGAAAACATCTTGATGATGAGATTAAGGAGATCGAGCAGTATATTGATTCATTCAAGAAAAAGTGGGAGAAGTATAGGGTTATCCTGATGTGTGATGGTTGGTCATAGACCATCAAAAGCAGTCTCATTAATTTTTTTATGTACTGCAACATACAAGTATTCTATCAAAAGTCTGTGGATGCATCAAATCAGATACACAACCATTAATACATTCTGCAACTCATGGACAGTGTTGTGGAGGAGCTAATGCTCATTAGGAAATATATAAGGGTCAACCCCCTCAACAGTAGTGCATGACTTGTACTTCAGAGGCCGACCTGTAGGTGCTAATCCACTAGTGAAATAAGAGGATATACTCCTCCTAGGTTGAGGCTGCCCCCTAGAGGAGTTCCCACCAGCACTTGGTGATCCACCAACACCCTGTTCTGTGCCTTCAAAGTGAATCTCCTAAGCTCTCATAAATTCTCTCTCCGAATACTCATGCCTACAAAGCTCCAACACTCGCCGAGTACGTGGAGAAGGAGGCTCACGTCTATGTACCTCCTGAACATCATCATCATCATTAGACTCAGTCCAGCCTCCTTCCTCATCATCATATTCCTACTGGCAACTCTATAGATCATGCGTTATTCCCTCTTTTTGTCTACAACTTTCTTTAAGCGTACTTCCTTTAAACTTTTCAAGTGTTGAGCCATATGGGTCCTGACCTCTTTGGAAATATTTTTATACCTAATGACTTCATTATATCTAACTATTTTTTTCTCTTGCAAGTTGTTTCTTCAATCGAGAAACACCATCGCCCTATCCGATAAACTGATAATAGTTGCACTTGAACTTATGCCTACTACCATCCACCATGATCCCATGTTACCATCTGATGTCTTCAAACTCTCGACAAGGGGGTGGGGCGGCCATCTAGTTACAACAAACAAAATAAAAATAAAAAAACAAAAAAATACATTAAGTAACAACTAAGAAAAGTTTGACTTGAAATGTTGTTAAAACTATCCTTACATTAAAAGAATTTTTACTATTTTTTAATTTTATTTTCTGAAAAATTATTAAAATACACTTAACAAATAAAATAAATTACAAATATTAATCGCACATATTTAGAAAAGCATGACTTGAAGTGCTATTATAATTTTCCTTAGATGAAAAGAATTTTCATTATTTTTTCATTAATTTTAAAACTTCTAAAATAAAACTTTAAAATAAACTTAATAAATTACAAATATTAATTGAATCCGGTTTAAATTTAATGTGCATGAAGAACACAAATATAAGTTGAGGTATGTCCAAAATTTGTATATAAGTATCACATTTAAAAAATATCAAGTAATAATATATTTTCTCATTAATTAATTTAATTTCTTAAAAAATAACATTAAGAACTAAAAAATTTATATTTAAAAGTTAAAACATAGACAAAATTTATAAATTATTTATATTTTAAATTTTATTTAATAATTTAATAATCATATTAATAAATTATTCTCCATATCCTAATATTTTAAATCAAAATTTTACCAAACATGTGAAAGTCATAGATTTATGCACATCATCAGATACATAGATCATTTATTTATTTATTTATATTTTTTAATATTTAATAAAAATCTATAAATCAACGCAAAATTGAACAAACCCTAATGTCTTTATGTCAAAAGTACAAAGAGACAATAGATCTACTTGTTCATATTTTAATACCCTAAGCAACATCAAACAATAAGAAAGAAAAAAGAAAAAAAAAATATTAGGGTTTAGATGCTTACCTTCTTCAAACCAGATTAAAACGGTTTTTAGAACTTGAAAACCCCTTCTGCTCTAATAAAATCACCTCCAAAGCTTAAAAAACCCTTGGATCTCCAAAAAACACTAAGAAAAATGGAAGAAAAAAGAGGGGGGAAGGACGGGAAGGGTGCGGGTGCTTCGTCTGCTGCGTTTTTGTCCGAACAAAAATGCAGCAGACAAGAAAATGGGGCTTTAGAGGGCGTATCATGTTGGATCAACACGTATCGGGCCGGATCGCACTGACTCGAGGCGAACCGCGACTGGCTCACACCGGATCGCAACAGCTCAAGCTCATATCGTGCGATTTGGCACGAGACAAAAATGCAACAGACAAGAAAATGGAGCTTTAGAGGGCGTATCGTATCGGATCCACACGTATCGGGCTAGATCGCACCAACTCGAGGCGAATCGCGACGGACTCGCACCGGATCGCAGTGGCTCGAGTCCGTATCGTGTGATCCGGCACAAGTCTGACCCAATATGGCTCGAGTTGGTGCGATTCAGAGACAGTCCAAGCTAGATCGTCCGATCCGAGCGTGCGAGCGGATTGGATCGACCTAGATACGAGTCGACTCATACGAGTTGGCCCAATACGGTATGATACGGCGAACCTTGGTTGTAATTAGATGAATTTGTAAGATCATTATTGGAGTTAGTTCTGTTCTTGTCTTGAATTGGATCTAGTTATCGTTGTTGCACCTTAATAAAAAATTGGGGCGTGACAGAAGCACTCCAATCCTTTCTCATTTCAAGACACGATTAGTGCAAAAGCTACGAGAATGAGACTCCCCTCACCAAGCAAGCAAGTTATCTGCTCTTGTTTTCTTAGCCTCTAATGAATATATAATCCTCTATCTCCCAACAATGCCCTAAAATGGAAGGAAAAAAAGGGCACACTCTCCAATACTGAAACCTAAAAGTTTGCAATCATTAGGGTTCTTGTTTTAACCCAAAGAAAGTGGCCCCCCTAAGGTTCACTCATTTGAAGCAAACTCATAACTTTGATGTTGTCAAAATATAAATATTTCATTCAAATTAAATTCAAGCCTGAGGTGCGCATGTTTCTTCTATGAGATGTTTCTTCTATGAGCATTAAATGAACATAGAATTGGAAATGTCAAAAGATGATCTAGAAGTGCATATTCTCAGTTTCTTAATATTCACCATGTTGCATTTTTTCTTTCGAAAGTTGTGGTGGATTGTACCATCAACTTTATTAAGAAATAAAGAGGCAATACAATCAAATTGGAGAGCATAGATCCCTCATCCTAAAGAAAAGACACCCATAAAAAAGAAAAAAAAATGGTGGAGTGAACAAAGGATTCATCTCCCTCTACCAATGCCCAGAATATACCGACTCCAACGGTATACAAGAGACAAAGCATGCAAAGCAATAATCTCAACAGAGTTTACTTCCCCCACATAGGCAGTCATTATATTCCCTTCAAATGCTCCAATTGATTGCATGAGCTGTTATGTTCCCCTGGAATAGGTTCCTAACGCATTTTCCCAGTGTGATCTTCCATGAATTGAAGCAGTTCATCTCTTGCATATTATTAAAATTGATATGAAAGTTCATCACCCTTCTGAAAAAGCTCTAGATGTTTTTACTAACAGGACTTGGATAGATAGTAGGTGGTCAACATCTTCATTATCTTTGGCACAAAGTGCCCATGATGTATCACAGTCTCTCTGTTCCATTTATTCCTTTAGGCCTTCCTATAATTATTTTTTCAAATGTCGGCCACATATATGCCCTAACCTTAGAGTGAAGTTTTTACCTTCCATACTTCACTGTATTTATGATACGCAGGAAGATTACCTTCTGTGAGGTTGTAAAAAGATTTGACAGACAAAAGGCCTTTGTTCTTAACCCCAACAAATTTATTTTTCCTTTTTAGAGTATTGAAGTTATTGGGCCATCCAACTCAAAACCTTAAGGCATTGAGTGGAGTATGCACCATGTATTTAAGCATTGTTTGTTCTGTCCTTTTTCCGATGTGGGATAATTCTAGCATGCCCCCTCACGTGCAGTCTGATTTTAGGCTCTGTCACGTAGACCACAAATACGGGGTGCATGGTCCGGTTCATAACCATGGACTCTGATACCATATTGAAGTTATTGGGCCATCCAACTCAAAACCTTAAGGCATTGAGTGGAGTAAGCACCATGTATGTAAGAATTGTTTGTTTTGTCCTTTTTTCGATGTGGAATTATTCTAACATAGAGCAATCCGTGTTGTACATAGAAGTTGGAGAAGAGACATATGATTAATTCCCTCTGTTCCTTGAGACCCATTCTCAGATTAAGAAACCAAGAAATATTATCTCCTTCTGCTGGTAACACTCTTTAACTGCACACCATTCATTTAGAGACAATTTGAACAGTACAGGGAATTTGTCCTTGTTGGGATCGCTGTGTCGGGATCCGATCCTAAAACGCAGCGGAATAGAGAAGTTCGGGATCGGATCTGTCCTGTTTCGGTCGTTAAAACTAGAACCGATGTAGATCGATTTACGTTGCGCGGATTCGAATCCGCGTCCGTTCTCCGGTTCCGTCGGAGCGATGCCGCAAGTCGCGCAGATGCCCGACCTCTAGCGGTATCCACGCGGTTCTCCTCGCAATGGATCGTCCTCGCTTCCTTGCTCGCTGCGGCGCTCGAAGATCCCGTCTGACTGCGCGTAATCCGCCGCGACATGCGGATTCAGAATCCCCGTCAAACGGGAGGTGGAGCAGTTGGGAACGGCACGCCCAGAGGAGAGAAAAAGTGGGAAGAACGAATGACGGCTAGGTCAGGGTTGCTGGCCCCGGACGTAGAATCCGTTCTTTTATAAGAAGTCAGTTTGCGGTTTTTCATAAAAACCCAGACTTATCTGAAATCCTGTCGGATTATCCATCGACTTGAAAACCATTTGCGTGTGACCCTCTAGGCCCAAATACCAGTCTAGTTAATAGCCCATTAAGTCCAGTAACCCTTTACTGACCCACTGAATTAATTAATATCCTTATATTCAATTAATCAGCCGAATTTAATGTCCCACAATAAATTCGGACGGACCGCCGATCACGTTGGATGCCAAGCAACATCGCGTGATCCTGGAAGGCACTGGGGTTATCGCAACCCTCTATTGGAACCTTTCTGTCATCGGTTAGCGCGCGGATATAATCCTTCATCCGTACAATGTTCCCGAATCGACCTAGGGCATGGTTTACTGTTAAACCCTATTTGGTCGATTCACTTGAATCAGATGCCGTTAATCTGAATCCGATAACTCCTTATCGATTACAGAGTCCGCCCTGGCCAGGGACTTTAAGCGCATCATTCCCGGAACATTCTCTCTCAAAGAACCGAGAGCGGATGATCCCGTATGAACACACAATTACCTTCGAGGGCATTTCCCTGAACCCGATCGCTTGACTTATTGATATCCCATGGTTAGGGATTCGTTCGTCAAGGTCAAAGCTCAGAAACCTACCAACAAGGTATCCTTGGAGTCTCAGGTCCAAGGATCATCCACGCAACCGTGACAATTGAATCGAGCTGGTTAACAGTGAGGTGATTACCATCCAGCGATTCATAGTCAGATCAGTTCAGTGAACTCATTCACCAATGAGCACCTATAGGTTCAGCATAGTGTCTCCACACAAGTGACTTATGGGATCAGTCACCCTCATCATATGAGCTGAAGTAACCTATACTAGTCTATCCGGATGTTCGATGTCCTATCTCAAACATCCTATGACTAGGAACAATTAAGAACATGTGTTTATAAGTCTTCGGTCCCGTAATTATGATCTCATCATAATCCGAAGACTATTGCACATGTTCATGGACTTCATCGTGATACGATAAACACAGATCGAATTAATTACACACAATGAATTATTGCCATTTATTAATAATATGAATATGTACACAGTATCGGATTGGCTTTGAGACCATATAATACTAACAATCTCCCACTTGGGCTAAAGCCAATCACTTTTATACAGAATACCCATATTCTCTAAGTGACGCTCAAAAACATTTTGAGACAAAGGCTTTGTAAGTGGATCTGCTATGTTGTCGGCTGAGGGAACTCTTTCCACCACGACATCTCCTCGAGCTATAATCTCTCTGATAAGATGAAAGCGCCGCAGAATGTGCTTCGACTTCTGATGAGACCTCGGCTCTTTCGCTTAAGCAATCGCCCCATTGTTGTCACACAGCAGTGGGACGGGACCAGATATGCTTTCCACCACACCAAGATCGCCGATGAATTTCTTCATCCACACAGCTTCCTTGGCGGCTTCAGCAGCAGCAATATACTCATCTTTCGTTGTCGAATCAGCAGTGGTTTCCTGCTTGGAACTTTTCCAGCTCACTGCTCCCCCGTTGAGTGTGAAAATAAAACCTGATGTTGACTTGCTGTCATCAGGATCATACTGAAAACTCGAGTCAGTGTATCCTTGCAGCTTTAAGTCTCCTCCTCCATAGACTAGAAATAAATCCTTAGTCCTTCTCAAGTACTTAAGGATGCATTTCACAGCCTTCCAGTGTTCATCACCTGGATCTGCCTGATGTCTGCTCGTAACACTTAGAGCATATGCTACATCTGGTCTGGTACATAGCATGGCATACATGATGGACCCTATGGCAGAAGCATAGGGGACTTTATCCATCACTGCCCTTTCTTCAGGTGTCTTGGGAGACTGAACTTTAGAGAGTGAAATTCCATGTCTCATCGGTATGAGACCTCTCTTGGAATTTTCCATGCCAAACCTTTTGACAATGGTTTCTATGTACATGGATTGGGTTAAAGCCAGCATCTTCTTTGATCTATCTCTATAGATCCGTATTCCTAATACGTAAGATGCTTCTCCCAAATCCTTCATGGAGAAGTTCTTTGACAGCCATATCTTTACTGATGACATCATTCCTATATCATTCCCAATGAGTAGGATGTCGTCAACGTAAAGAACCAGAAATGTGATTGCGCTCCCACTGTTTTTCTTGTATATACAGGGCTCATCTTCATTCTTAATGAAGCCATAAGATTTGATCGCCTCATCAAATCTTATGTTCCAGCTTCGGGATGCTTGCTTTAGTCCATAAATGGACCTCTGCAACTTGCATACCATGTCTGGAGATTCTTTGGATGTGAATCCTTCTAGTTGTATCATATACACCTCCTCCTCAAGGTTTCCATTGAGGAAGGCAGTCTTCACATCCATCTGCCAGATTTCATAATCATGGTAGGCAGCAATGGCAAGAAGAATTCTGATGGACTTAATCATAGCAACGGGTGAAAATGTTTCATCATAGTCAACACCTTGTCTTTGACGATAGCCTTTTGCCACTAATCTTGCCTTATAAGTCTCAATACGTCCATCTGCACCGATCTTTCTTTTAAAGATCCATTTGCAGCCGATAGGTACTATACCATCGGGTAAATCTACCAAGTTCCAAACTTGGTAGATGTATATGGACTGTATTTCAGAATTCATGGCTTCCCGCCATTTCCCGGCCTCTGAACTTTCAATGGCCTCCTGGTAAGTCTTGGGATCATCATCCTCATTATAGAATATCCTTGAACCATCCAAATTAATATGTCCCACATATCTTTCTGGTGGTTTAGGTACTCTTTCAGACCTACGAGGTTCCTTTGTATCATTTTGAACAGGTTCAGAAACTGACGGTTCATCTGATGAACCATTGCCAGTTTGTGGGTCTGGAACTTCTTCCAGAATTACTTTACTCCCACTGTCCTTCTGGAGAATATAATCTTCTTCCAGAAAGACAGCTCTCCTGGCCACAAACACCTTTTGTTCGCCAGGATGATAGAAGTAATATCCATAAGTTTCCTTTGGATATCCCACAAATCTGCATTTGTCAGTTCTGGATTCCAGCTTATCTGCGTCATATCTTTTAACATGAGTAGGACATTCCCAGACTTTAACATGTTTAAGGTCTGGTTTCCTTCCATTCCATATCTCATATGGAGTGGTCTCAATAGATTTGCTGGGTACCTTGTTCAGGATATACATAGCCGAGCTAAGTGCATATCCCCATAAGGACACTGGTAATTTGGACATGCTCATCATGGATCGCGCCATTTCCATTAATGTGCGATTTCTCTTTTCTGATACATCATTCATCTGAGGTGTATAAGGAGGTGTAAGCTGAGAAAGGATACCATTATCCTTTAAGTATTTAATGAACTCAGTACTTAAGTATTCACCACCCCGATCAGATCGGATGGCTTTTATACTCTTTCCTGTTTGTTTTTCTACTTCATTCTTAATTTCTCTGAATTTTTCAAAGGCTTCATATTTATACTTCAATAAGTATACATATCCAAACCTTGACTAATCATCAGTTAATGTAATGAAGTATGAGAAACCACCAATGGCTTGGGTTGACATAGGACCACATACATCTGAATGTATGAGTTCTAATATGCCTTTGGCTCGTTCTCCAGTTCCACTAAATGGAGACTTAGCCATTTTACCCATTAAACATGACTCACAGGTTGCATATGATTCATAATCAAATGGATCCAAATATCCATCTTTATGCAGCCTTTGGAGTCTGTTTTCACCAATGTGTCTAAGTCTACAATGCCACAAGTAGGCTTTGTTCATTTCATACTTACTTCTTTTAATCGAAGAACCGATATGTAAATTATCATGAGACACATTCAATAGATACAATCCATTGGACAAAATAGCAAAAGGTATTAATTTATTTCTGAAATAAATTGAACAACTATTGTTCCCAAAATTTAAATTGTATCCAATTCTATCTAAACATGAAATAGAAATGATGTTCCTTATTATGCTAGGTACATAATAACAATCATCTAATAAAAATGTGTCTCCGGATGGTAGCTTGAGCTTCACTGTCCCCACAGCGATCGCCGCAACTCTTGCGTCATTACCTAGCCTCAGCTCCACCTCGCCGATCCTCAGCTTACGTCTTCTTGTCAGTGCCTGCACAGAATTGCAGATATGAGATACACATCCAGTATCTAATACCCATGATGTACAATCTCTTATTGACAAGTTTACATCTATCATATAGATACTTAAAGCGTCCTGCTGCTTCACAGTTCCTTGAGCCTTGTCCTTGAGGTATTCCTTACAATTCCTCTTCCAATGCCCTTTCTGGTGACAGTAGAAGCAATCACCTTTCTCAGCACTTTTACTCTTGTCTTTCTTGACAACCTTTGCCTTTCTCTGAACCTTGTTCTTATTCTTTCGAAAGGCTTGGACTGCAAGTCTTTTTCTGTTGGTCTTACCAACCATTAGGACTTGGGGTTTATCCTTCACAAGGTTCCCCTCAGCAATTTTTAACATGTTCAGCAGTTCAGCTAAGGTGGCCTGGATCTTGTTCATGTTGAAATTGACGATGAACTGAGCATATGAAGGTGGAAGTGAAGACAACACAAGGTCTGTGTGCATCTCCTTGGGAAGTGTAATCCCAAGAGCATCCAGCCTCTCCACCCACTCAATCATCTTCAGCACATGATTCTGTACTGAAGTTCCCTCTGCCATCCGAGCTTTGAACAGATTCTTCGATATCTCATATCGTTCGATTCTGCTCTGCTCACCAAAGAGCTCCTTCAAATGGAGCATGATGGATCTAGCATCCATCTCTTCATGTTGCCTCTGCAACTCATTGCTCATAGAGGCTAACATATAGCATTGGGCCATGGTGGAATCCTCCTTCCATTTTTCATACGCTATCATTTCCTCCTCTGGAGCATCTAATGCTGGTTCAGCAGGAGATTTAGTATCCAAGACGTAGGCAATCTGCTCAGACCTGAGGACTATCTTCAGGTTTTTGAGCCAGTCCGAGTAATTGGTGCCTATCAAACGGTTGGCATCAAGTATGCCTCTCAACGGGTTATGGTGAGACATTCTCGCCTACAGGAGATAATCAATCGATAATTAGCAGATATTCAGATTAACTAAAACAAGATATGGTCTATTATTATCTAGTTTTACTCCCACTAATTTTCGACGGACTGTATAACCTTCAAATATACAGAACGGGAGACGCCGACTGTCTCCTAGTGGGAATCAGAATCTCCAAGCATCACAGTATGACCTCGGGTAAACACATAGTATTATACTGCTATCTCAGAGCAATCATCTCATGATAATTGCAACTCCTTGCAATATCCGATCGTACTTCGGCTCCCAAGTTTAATGGTCCCGGGTTTCAATTAAGATAATGACGTTAATCAATTGCAATGGGTCTCAAAAAGGTTAAATTGAATAAGAAATTTGATTTCAAAATATTTTTGAAAATATAAAGTTTAAAACAATTTAATCTTATTAAATCCGGGGTTTTAAAACAATCCAGGTGGCTAAGCCCACCCGTGGCTGAACCATGGCTCAGCCCAGCTGAGCCATGGACTCTGACCAGGGTGCTTGGCTCGGGCCAGGGGGGGTCCATGGGCTCAAACCCGGTCTTAGCCCGGCCCCCCGGTTCGGTCGGACCGTGCGGCTAGGGAACCCTAGCCGCACGAGCCCGAGCCCTCCCCCTTCACCCCCGGCGGCGCCTCGTTGCAGGAAGCCGTGGGGGAAGGGGAGGGTGGCCGGCGACGGCACCATTGCCTGGGGCCACCGGACCGTCGCCGGTCACCCCCACCGGCGCCGTACGATGCCGTTAAAGCTTCCTCCCCCCCTTTTGTTCCCTTTAAAATTCTATGGAACCGTGGGAAGGGGAGGGCTTCAACGGCCGGTCACCACCGGAAAAGCCTCATCGGCGGCATGGGTGATGTCGGCGGTGGCCAGTAGAACCCCCTGGTCGTACCAGGTTCCTTCTTTGATGCCTAGCATCTAAAAAAAAATCACCCGTGCAACATCCATTGAGTGCCGTTCTTCGTCCCACAAAGAACACGAGATACCCCAAAAAAAAAAATTACGATTTCGCAGAAATAAAATTAATATAAATAATTTTATCCATCTCATGAATATTATTTCTCCAACATAATCATAAAAATTGCATGGAATATAACTAGAAAATTAAATTTCAGAATCCGAAACGGCGAAGAACACAGTGATAACCTGGCTCTGATACCAATGTTGGGATCGCTGTGTCGGGATCCGACCGAAAAACGCAGCAGAATAATATGTTCGGGATTGGATCCATCCCGTTTCGATCGTCAAAATAAAACCGGAGAAAATCGAGTTCACCTTGCGCGGATTCGAATCTGCATTCGTTTTCCGGTTTTGTCGGAGCGATGCCGCAAGTCGCGCAGATGCCCGACCTCTAGCGGTATTCATGCGGTTCTCCTCGCGATGGATCGTCCTCGCTTCCTCGCTCGCTACGGCGTTCGTAGATCCCGTCTGGCTGCGCGTAATCTGCCGCGACATGCGGATTCTGAATCTCCCGTCGGACGGAAGCCAGAGCAGTCGGGAACCGCACGCCCAGAAGAGAGAGAAAGAGAGAAAGAATGAATGACGGCTAGGTCAAGGTTGCTGGCCCCGGACGTAGAATCAGTTCTTTTATAATAAGTCAGTTTGCAGTTTTTCATAAAAACCCAGACTTATCCGAAATCCTGTCGGATTATCCATCGACTTGAAAACCATTTGCGTGTGACCCTCTAGGCCGAAATACCAGTCCAGTTAATAGCCCATTAAGTCCAGTAACCCTTTACTGACCCACTGAATTAATTAATATCCTTATATTCAATTAATCAGCCGAATTTAATGTCCCACAATAAATTCGGACGGACTGTCGATTACGTTGGATGCCAAGCAACATCGCGTGATCTTGGATGGCACTGGGGTTATCGCAACCCTCTATTGGAACCTTTCTGTCGTCGGTTAGCGCGCGGATATATCCTTCATCCGTGCAATGTTCCCGAATCGACCTAGGGCATGGTTTTCTGTTAAACCCTATTTGGTCGATTCACTTGAATCATATGCCGCTAATCTGAATCCGATAACTCCTTATCGATTACAAAGTCCGCCCTGGCCAGGGACTTTAAGCGCATCATTTCCGGAACATTCTCTCTCAAACTACCGAGAGCGGATGATCCTGTATTGAACACACAATTACCTTCGAGGGTATTTCCCTGAACCCGATCGCTTGACTTATTGATAACCCATGGTTAGGGATTCATTCGTCAAGGTCAAAGCTCAGAAACCTACCAACAAGATATCTTTGGAGTCTCAGGTCCAAGGATCATCCACGCAACCGTGACAAATGAATCGAGCTGGTTAACAGTGAGGTGATTACCATCCAGCGATTCATAGTTGGATAAGTTCAGTGAACTCATTCACCAATGAGCACCTATAGGTTCAGCATAGTGTCTCAACACAAGTGACTTATGGGATCTGTCACCCTCATCATATGAGCTGAAGTAACCTATACTAGTCTATCCGGATGTTCGATGTCCTATCTCAAACATCCTATGACTAGGAACAATTAAGAACATGTGTTTATAAGTCTTCGGTCCCGTAATTATGATCTTGTCATAATCTGAAGACTATTGCACATGTTCATGGACTTCATTGTGATACGATAAACACAGATCAAATTAATTACACACAATGAATTATTGCCATTTATTAATAATCTGAATAAGTACATAGTATCGGATTGGCTTTGAGACCATCTAATACTAACAATCTCCCACCTGGACTAAAGCCAATCACTTTTATACAGAATACCCATATTCTCTAAGTGATGTTCAAAAACATTGTCAGAGTACGGCTGGGTCTTGTCATCTGTATGACGTCGGGCTTGAACGACGCGTTTTTCCCAGTTTCTGTTTGACCCCGCGAACCCTCCCTCCTTTCCCTCATTCTCCCCTTTCTCTTCTCTCTCCTCTCTTCCCTCCGATCTCCGGCGAACCCCTTCCCCCTCTCCTTGCTTTCCTCCCTCCATTCCATCTCTCCCTCCACTCCATCAACCTCCTAACTCCCACCACTACCACCACCACTTCCTCTGCGGCGCATTTCTCTCCGGACAGCGGCCAACGTCCCGGTGGAGTAACGGCGTCCACGGCGGTACCGGCGGCGGCGTGTGGCGAGGCGGGTTGGTGGCTTGGAGCTAGGAGGAGTTCGAGTAACTGGTAGGGTGACGATCCCCGTTGTATTTCGTTTAAAAACCATGTTTTTCCCGCTTTGGAGCATGTTTAGGAGTTTTCTTGGGGTGAAAATACTAATTGCATGTAATGAGAATTTGGGTGTTTTAATGGGTATTTAGCTTCTTCTCCTCCTTCTCCACTTTTTTTAGTGTTTTTACACGATATGGGGGAGGAAATCCCACTCCGTGGATTGGGATATGGCGGAGGAAGAACCTGTCTGTGAGGGTTAAATGGCGTTGGGGGACAGCGACGCCTTTTAGAAAGGCGGCTTCCACTCGCGACTCAATTTAGCCCAAATAACAGACTCTATCTTTGGACTGATGAGCGTCCAAAGACAGCGACGCCTTTTGAACTACGACTCCCATGCACGACACGTTTTAAGTCAGATCACCCCGAGGCCTGTCTCTATTTTTGTCGTTATCAGGCGACTAGGGACAGCGACGCCTTTTAAACGGCGACCTTGTTGAATGACGCCTTTTAGGTCTTTTTCCGAGGCCAGATTTCACATGAACCAGTTTAAGAAGCTCGAATGACGTCGGCCTTGGGCGACGCGATTCAAGCCAGAATTCTATTAATCCCTGCAATTAACACGTGTTTACATTGTTAGATAATTTAGTTAATTGCATGCTTAGTAATGTACTCGATGACGATGGATTCTATGTGATCAGATCGCACTATGTTGTGTTTTGCGCGATCGTAGGCCTAGAGTGAGTTGTTAGTGCTTAGGCACCTTGTGTCGGTGTGGGAGTGACACGGCGCCGGTGTGGGAGTGGCGGGTGACGCCTAGAGAGAGGGTCACTTGGTGTACCCCGTGTAACGACCCGCCACCCTATAATCGGGGATCCGATTACTAAATGGGTACCGAATCATTAACTTGTAACCAAACCAGGATCCGAGTAAGTCTGGGAAATAAATAATCAACTAAGCTAAACATTCACATCGCATTGAATTGAAGGGAAAATGCAGAAATTAAAAGTTATTACAATGCGACTCGATACAGCAAATGATTACATACTCCAACAGAAAAGAAATGATTATACATACAGGCCAGAAATAAAGATAACAACTACATCGGGGCATACCCCGGAACAACAGTCGACGACGCTCAGCACTCAGCCGCACAACGCTCGCTAGGTCTGCCTGGAGTCCTCACCTGAAAGCCGCAGGGGTGAGTCTCAACGAAAAGACTCAGTAGGGATCCTTCGATCCCCACAGCCCACACACACACACACCCACAAGTGGAAAGTACAGCAGGGATATAATAATCATGAAGAGACAATGATTTCCATGCCTATATCTCAATAAGAATCACATGCATTCAAAGAATAACTAACATGCATATTTCTCAAATCATTCTATCAAGGAGTCTACAACTCATGTCTCGGTAAAACACGTCAACCACGTCACCGAAAGTGGGAAACACCGACCCGCTGAGACCAAACAGTAACCCCTCGGATGGCCCGCAGGCTACCTCGGCGGCTACTCCTTCCCCCAGCAAACACAGACCCGCTGAGACCAAACAGTAACCCCTCGGAGAGCACGCTGGCTACTCCGGCCCAACTGGCTCAGGTGGTTACTCCTTCCCCCAGCACGAGGTGACACTCCAGAAGGTACCACTCCGACACCGGTACAAGCTAGCTAACCCCGGGGTTCAGCAGGTGACCCTCTCTACTAGGCGTCACCCCGCCACTGCTCCCGTCAGCGCTGTGTCCCTCCACACCGACACAGGGTGTAGAACGCTACAACAGCTGTCACTCTAGGTCCACCGAAACAGAAACACGGCACGGTGCGATCCGGTCACGGAAGAAGTCCACGGTCGCACGACACCCCACGCAGTGTCATCCGGTCACGAAGAGTTCAGCACATCGAATAAGCTAACAATATGCATTAACCGACTATCTAGCAGTGTAAACACATTTTACTGGCATGAATTAGTGTTGTTCTGTCTTGAATCGCGTCGCCCAAGGCCGACGCCATTCAAGCACCCTAAACTGGTTCAGAAAATACCGGCCTCAGAATCTGGCCTAAAAGGCGTCGACACCAGTGGTCGCCTTTTTAAAAGGCGTCAACATCCTCAGACGCCGTTCACGCTAAAAAACCAGGAATTCGAGAAAACAACAATGGAAGGATTTCTGCTCTAAAAGGCGTCATGGTGTCTCGACGCTATTCAAAACGCGTCGCCCACCCATGACGTCTTTTATTCCCATAGTCCTCAAACTGAATCCCGTGATCGGGGTGATTTCCAGCCTAAATGGCGTCATGGTGGCTCGACGTCCTTCTGAAAGGCGTCGACCACCCATGACGTCATTTAGCGCCAGAACTCCTAGCCTGATAAACCTCGAAAAGGGGAGGTTTCTGCCCTAAAACGCGTCGTACTGCCTCGACGTCCTTCTAAAAGGCGTCGACCAGGCACGACGCCGTTTAGCGCCAGAAACCTGGTTCCCTGGTTCGATCCGAGGGATCCTCCCATAACCCCAAATACCCCGAAAAAGCCCCAAAAACAGAAGGGGAAGGGGGCAACCAAAGTATCCATAATTCTCATCACAGCAACTCCCATTCCCATCAAGGAAAAACCCCTTAACATGCTCATTCTACCCCAACCATCGATCCATAGCATGCTTTAAAACGGAGAAGAACATGATTTAGAACACAACATTGTGGGAACCGTCACCCTACCGGTTCTTGATCTCCTCCAAGCTCCGTGCCTCCGACCCGCCGCACCGTAGACCGCCGCCGGTACCCTCGAGGACGCCGCCACTCCACCGGGACGTCGGCCGCCGTCCGGAGAATGGAACGCCGCGAAGGAAGTGGTGGTGGTAGAGGTGAGAGGTAGGGAAGTGTTGGAGTGGAGGGAAGGACGAAGGGTCGAAGTCGGGGTTGCCGGAAGGAAGGAGAGAAAGAGAGAAGGAGGAGCAAAATGAGAGAAAGAAGGAGGGCTCTCGGGGTTAACCAGAGACTGGCTGAAACGCGTCGAGATGTACGGACGCCTATCAGTCGATGTGACGGCTGCTCTGACAACCCTCTGCGCAACGCTCTGACAGAGGTCTGAAACGCGTTTTCCATGAAAGACGCCGTTCAGTCGACAAGACTGGCGCCGTACTATGAGTCGCAGTCTGAAAGGCGTCGTGCCTCGCAGACGCCGTTCAGACGACATGTCAGGGCCGTACTCTCGCGACCCAAAGCCAGCCCACGTGGCACAGGCTAAAACGCGTCAGCATATCTGGACGCCGTTTAAACCGCGTCGAGCGGGCTCGACGCGAATCCGACCAGAGTCTCAGCCCCACTGGAGCCTGAACTACAGGGTCCAACCCCGAAAACCGGATCCGAAAGCCTCAGTCCTTACACCCCGGGTTATAGCTAGTACCGGTGTGGGAGTGGTACATTAGGAGTGTCACTTGTGCTGGGGGAAGCATAACCACTTGGAGCCTGTCTGGCCGGAGTAGCCAGCACGCTATCCGAGGAGTTGCTGTTTGGTCTTAGCGGGACGGTGTTTCCCGCGTTCGGTTGTGTGGTTGGCGCGTTTTGCCGAGACGCTGGTTGTGGGCTCCGTGGTAGAATGATTTCAGAATTGTACATGTTATATTTCGAATGCATGTGTTTTATATCGAAATCTAGAAATTGTCTTTACTGCTTTATTTGCTTAAATTATCTACATTTGTGTTACTGAACTTGTGGGTGCGTGAGTGGGCGGTGGGGATCGAAGGATCCCTACTGAGTCTTTTCAATAAGACTCACCCCTGCGGTTTTCAGGTGAGGGTCCTAGGCAGGCGTAGCGAGGAGAGTGTTGCTTTGGGTCGCGCGCCAGCAGCCGTTGTTCCGGGGTATGCCCCGATGTAGTTGTTATTTTATTTTATGGCCTGTATGCTTAATTATTTCCTTTCAGTTGGAGTATGTAATTATTTGCTAAGTCGAGTCGCATTGTAATAATTTTAATTCTTGCACTTTCTTTTTAATTCAATGCGATGTGAATGTTTAACTTAGTTTATTATTTATTTCCCAAACTTATCAAGATCCTGGTTTGACTCCAAATTATTGATTTGGTACCCATTTAGTAATCGGATCCCCGATTATAGGGTGGCGGGTCATTACATCCGGACACCGTAGGGTGAGGCAGTAAGTCAAATTAGGACTAACTGTGAATGTTTAACTTTAGTTTATTATTTATTTCCCAAACTTATCAAGATCTTGGTTTGACTCCAAATTAATGATTCGGTACCCATTTAGTAATCGAATCCCCGATTATAGGGTGGCCGGTCATCACATCCGGACACCGTAGGGTGAGGCAGTAAGTCAAATTAGGACTAACTGGGACTAGTGAACCACCACCACCACCCACTCACGTGTGCACAAGGGGGTGGTGGTGGTGGAGGGATTCCTACCAAAGGCGTCGGGTTCGAAACTCACCATTTCTCTGCACATTTTTTTTTTTTTTTTTGACCCGGAAAATAGATTGCATTACTAAGATATTGAAGGAGGTACATCACTCATGATAACAGAGTTAATACAGGGGGGGATCATAGGTGGATCCCAAACAGCTTCGCTAAGGGAAGCACAGGCAAATCTGGCACAGGCATGAGCAGCCTTGTTACAGTGTCGGGGAGAGAATTGCAGAGAAATTAAGCCAGAGCGGAGAAGGTTATGGCAATTCTCAATGATATTCTTCACCTTTCAAGGTGGGCTTCTAAGATGGAGAGCAGCATGAATCAGTACCTGGGCATCCCCTTCCACAATTACACTTGTATTCAATTGTTGGGCCATTTGTAAAGCTTTCTGCATTGCCAATGCTTCTACCAGAGATAGGTAAGGAGTTTTGAGGATCATAGTAGTAGCATTAACAGGGGATCCATTCCAGTCTCGCACAATGATTCCAACAGCACCAGCAAAATTGGAAGTGGCACCATCAAAGTTGATTTTATAGGATCCAGGACTAGGAGGGATCCAACAAGTCTTAATATATGTGGTCTTCGGTAGATTAGTAGGAGCTGTAGTTGTCGAAGCCAGCCAGAAATTCACATCAACCAAGGCTCGTCTGACAATAGATAGAGGGTTGACATTGATACCTTCTAGAGTCCTTTTACATCTAGCCTTCCAGATCTGCCACATTATAGAGAAGCATAAAGAGATTATAGTCCTATCATTTGCATTAGAGGCAAATGGGGGGGTGGACCATTCTACAATCCTGTCTGCCAGGTTCTTTGGATCCAAATTCACATGATAATTTAGGGGGGAAGCTTTCCAAACAGATCTAGCAAAATCACATTCAAATAGCAGATGCTCAACTGTTTCTGGGTAAAGAAAGCAGGTTTGGCAAATGCAGGTGACCTGGGGCACTCTTCTGGATATAATATCAGAAACAAGTATGGCATTGGATAGACATTTCCAAATAAAATGAGTGATCTTTGGGGGAATAATCTTTTGGACTTGATGGTGCCAAAGATATTTCCAGACAGTCGGAGGGGAGGATAAGGAGGGCAGAGAGGACAGTTCAGTGAGGTATCTATAGGCAGATTTGGAAGTGAACTCACCATCTAGGGTGGGTGTCCAACCAAGTTGATCTCCTCTGAGGTCCCCATTCATGGGCAATTGAAGCTGACATACTTTATCTGCAATATCCTGATTGAAGAGTCTGTGGATGAGCTCTTCATTCCACTTCCCATTATTAATGAGTTGGAAGACCCACATAGGAATATGGTCAGTGAAATTTTGCCTTGTAGTGATTGGCCCAAGGGTATCTGGAACCCAATTATCTGCCCAAATATTAGTAGACAAACCATTTCTGATAATGTTGAAGCAAGGAGGTGATATAATATCTCTGAGTTGAAGGATAGCCGACCAGGATATAGAGCAATTTGCAGGTATAGTAGCCTCCCAGAAGTTTGCATTAGACATGTACTTAATTCTGAGTAATGTAGCCCAAATTGAGTGGGGATCTTGGAGAAATTTCCACACCAGTTTCATTATAGTTGTCTTGTTGGTAGTTTCCAAATCTCCGATGCCCAACCCACCAAGAGCTTTATGGTTCTTCAGGGATCTCTAACTGCAGAGGTGGATTCTTTTGTGATCCAACGTATCCCCCCAAAGGAAGGAGGACATAATCTGATTAAGCTTATTGATGGTGGTTTTTGGTAGAGGGCACACACTCATCACATGAACTGGGATAGATGCCAGGGCAGAGTTAATCAATGTGATTTTGCCAGCAGTAGACAAAGCAGTAGCCTTCCAGTTTGAGAGCTTAGATTTCAATTTATCCACGATATAAGATAATTGGTTCACTTTCCCTCTTCCAAACCAGAGGGGGACCCCCAGATATAGTTCTCTTCTTTTCATCAAGGGAATTTGCAGTTTGGAGCTCAAGTATTGTTGGTCTTGGATGGAGATATTGTTACTTAACAGAATGCTAGATTTAGACTTATTCATAAATTGGCCTGACCATTTCCTATAGGTATCCAAACAGGTTAGGTATTCACCAATCTCCTCAGCATTTGCACTGCCAAACATGACAATATCATCAGCATACATTAAGTGGGAAATAGTAGGGGCATGTCTGCTGATTTTAAAGCCTTTGATCTTCTGATCTGTTATAGACTTTTGGATGAGCCTGGTCAGCATTTCAGCACACATAATATAAATATAAGGTGAGAAAGGGCACCCCTGTCTGATTCCTCTCTTCGGGACAATTAGCCCTACATTTTCTCCATTGATGTTGATTGAGAAAGTAGCAGTTGTAATACACATCATTAGAAGGTTGACAGCTTTAGTGGAGAAACCCAGTTTACAAAGCGCAGGAAAAATAAAAGCCCATTCCAATTTGTCATAGGCCTTAGAGATATCCACCTTCATATAGAAAATCCCAGACTTCCCTCCTTTAGTCTTCATAGAATTGACTAGTTCTTGAGTAATGAGAATATTGTCCACCATCATTCTATTAGGAACAAAAGCAGATTGGTTGGGGGAGATCAGGCTGGGGAGTAGGGCTTAAGACGGCTAGCCAGGATCTTTGCACAGACCTTGTACAGGACATTGGAGAGGCTAATAGGTCTGTAATCTAAAGGATTACCAGCAGGAATTTTCCTGGGAATCAAGACAAGATTTGTATGATTCAGTGTATGGGGCATCACATTATCAAGGAAAACACCTTGTACTAGCTTCACCACCTCATCCTTGACAATGGGCCAGTATTTCTGAAAGAAAATGGGTGGGAGGCCATCAGGGCCTGGGGATTTATAGGGGCCCAAGTCATAATGACAAGTTGGATCTCAGCCTCAGAGGAAGCAGCACATAGGTGAAAGTTATCCTAGGCATTGATGAGTTGGTGACCAGTATAGGGATTCTCCCAATGTAGGAAGGATCATAATTTCCAGCTTGGTACAGATCATGAAAGTAGGTCAAAGCTCTACTTAATGTGGTCAGCATAATCTATCCAGGTGCCATTATCTAATTGAATGCTAGAGATTCTGTTAAAATTCCTTCTGTAGAGGACTGAGATATGAAAAAAATTAGTGTTCCTATCTCCACTCATATGCCAATTGCCCTTGTTCCTTTGCTGCCAAAATTCATTTTCTTCAAGGATAGCCTACTTCAGGGATTCATTAATAATTTTGCCTTCATGGAGAGTATCATCAGCAATAGGAGCCTTATCAATATCATCCAGTTTCTTACTCAGCACTGAGATCATATGTTGAGCATTACCAAAGTTTTTTCTTTTCCATTTTCTGCATAAGGTTTGTAGCTCAGAGATTTTTCTAAAATAATTTAAGTGTAGATGAGGTAGATTTTGCCATTGAAGATCCAACAGATCCTTGAAATCCTTCCTGAACGTCCAAGCAGATTCAAATGTAAATGGATGATGTTTCTTTCTGGGTTGGCATTCAGTATTTAGGATAATAGGCCTATGATTACTAGCCACTCTAGGCAGATGTAGGACCTTAGCATTAGGGAATTTGAAATACCACTGGGGATTAACCAGGGCTCTATCCAACCCTTCACGAATATGGAAACTGGCTTTCCTATTATTTGTCCAAGTGTAAGCAGGGCCATCATGCCCCAAATCAATGAGTCCAGAGTCATAGATAAAAGAGTTAAATTCCCTGATTTGATGATGACTAACTTGGTTTCCACCCCATTTATCTTGTTGGCGTGTAATGGAGTTCATATCTCCAATTAGGCAGACAGGCATATCTGACTAAAGAATAAGGTGACGGATTTGAGCCCAGAACATCCTTCTGCATGCAATTTTAGGGGCGGTATATATACAGAACATGCGCCAGTAGAAAACAGTATCATCTTCCAAATTAGCAATGATCACATTCTGCTCAAAGTGAATAATCCTCAGATTAATATGAGGCTGCCACCAGATCCAAAGGCCTCTAGATCTACCATTAGGTGCAACAACATGGTAATTTATGATGCCACGATAGCCAAAAAACTGAGCACTAAATTTAACATCAGCCTTGGTTTCAGCTAAAAATAAAATATCTGGTTTAGCTGAGTGGGTCAGTTGTTGAATGTATGGAACTATCATTGACCCACGAACACCTCGACAGTTCCACACAATAATTTTCATTTGGGACCCTGTGGCAATTTAAGGTCGGCCGCCATGACCAGATCATTGGATGTTGGGGGGGAACTTATCTTAGTTCCAATTGTCAAACTTTTATGCTTCATATTTCCATATGATCGCTTACTAGCAGTATAAGTCCGTTTGCTTTTACCCGGGGAGCGGTTGACAATGCCTGGCTTAAAACCCATTCTGGTAAGGTTAACTATATCTGCGTTGATTTCCAACAGATCCAAAGAAGTACTTCTACATCTTTTGTTATGTTCATGAGAAATCAAATCATCCACCATCCCATCGGCCTTACACTTGAAGGGACTATTCACCATCTTCTTCTCAGTTATGCATCTAGGAAAACTGGGATTTTGAAACTCCATAGGAGATATGTGGATAGGTACATCATGCAGTACAGGGCAATGCCTCCCTGTATTACTATTGATTTGTAGGTCACATACATCATGAACCACACCTGCCTTTTTGCTATCAAGATCTTTGGCAGATATGCATCTGCTCTCAAGCGAGGTAGCCATCGACTGGAGAGTATTTTCAGGTTGTCCAGGTATGGATGGATTTACCTTACAAGTAGAGGTGTCTCATTCCGATGCCATATAATCAACTTTTTCCCTGTCTGTCTGCGGCGCAATGGTAGGTTCAGTACTAGCCTCCAGGTCTTCATGAGCATTATGGGCATTATCCAGGTTGACAGCTAATTTCTTTTTGAGCTTAGGGTCTAAATTACCCACTAATCAGGTACATCCACAGGGTAAATCAGGTTACTGATGTCGTAAATATTCATATCAAATAAGTTGTCGGTGACATGAGTCACATTTTTCCAACTTATGCTAGGAAGGAAGTTTGATGCTCTCAACCAGGAACCAAATTTGAATTTGATAGATTGCATCATACTATTACGCAGAGCTGGGGAGTATGATTCCTTGATATGGGATTTCAATTGGGATAGCTCCACACAGTAAATATCCTCATCTCCTATTCTGCCACAGAAAGCACAGATATTCGGCAATCTCTCATAAGCTAACTTAAAGGATTTCACATCACCATTAGGTAGTTTGGCCCTAATCTGAGTACTTAATGGTTTAGAGACATCCAAGCTAACCTTGATTCTAGCATAGGAGCTCCAATACACAGTACCTCCCAAGCGAGGATGATGAACCTTCCCCAGTTGGCTAGCAATCTTAGTAACTACATTCAATTTAAGCATTTCCTTAGGAAGATCAAAGATACGAACCCACAAATCTCCCCATTTGAGTTGGTACTGTGATGGGGGGGTATTGGGCCTGCATCACTCCAATAACACTAACTCCCCATTAAAAAACCATGGAGTTCTGTTGGACATCCTGACTAAGAAGGTGTTATTGTTGGGTTTTCTCGGTTTCTCCGGATCGCTCACGCAGCGGAAAAACAAAATTTTACAGCGATCCGTTTCCCGTTTCGAAGAACTAAAATACGATAATCGGATTATCGAAGTTTTCACCCTGTGCGGATTCGAATCCGCAACCGTTCGGTTCCGTCGGTGTAACACCGCAAGCCGCGCAAGCGTCCGTCCTCTAGCGAAGTCCACACGATCCTCCCCGCGACGGATATCCTCGAGTTCGTCGTTCTTCACAGCCCGCGAAGCCTCCGCTGGTCGCCGCACTGCGCGGACGATTCCTGTCGAATGGGATTCGGAGAAGCGGCGGGGCAGATCTGGATCTACCTGGACTCCAGAGGAAGACAGAAACTGAGGAGGGGCAGCTAGGGTTAGCAGCAGCTTGGCCTGCTCAGCCCGTTCGCTATGTTTTATACTAACCGCGCGGTTTTTCACAAAAACCCCCGGTTTGTATAAAACCCACTTATTTATCCATCACCTTGAGAATCATTTGCGTGTGACCCTCTAGGCCCAAGTACTAGTCTAGTTAATGGCCCAGTAAGCCCAGTGACTCCTCACTGGCTTTATTAATTAATTAATAACCCTTTATTAATCAATTAATCAATCGAATTGATGTCGCACATCAAATTCGACCGGGCCTCCGATCACGTTGGGTGCCAAGCAACACCGCGTGAACCCGGAAGGTATTTGGGGTTAAGTAACCCACTCTTGGAACCTTTCCGTCGACAGTTACCGCGTGGATATAATCCTTCATTCGTACAATGCTCTCGAGTCAACTCAAGGTACGGCGAGCTGTCAAACCCTAACCGGTCGACTCACTTGGATTTGATGCCGCTGATGAATATCGGAAAACTCCTTTTCCGATATTATCGTCCGCCCTGGCCAGGGACTTCCGCGCATCCTTCCTAGAGCATTCTCTCTCTAAGTACCGAGAGAGAATGATTCCTTATTGACACACAATTCCCTTCGACGGTGTAGCGACCCGCCACCCTATAATCGGGGATCCGATTACTAAATGGGTACCGAATCATTAATTTGGAACCAAACCAGGATCTAATCAAGTCTGTGAGATAAATAATAAACTAAGCTAAACATTCACATCGCATTGAACTGAAATAGAAGTGCAGGAATTAAAAATTATTACAATGCGACTCGATACAGCAAATAATTACATACTCCAACAGAAAAGAAATAATTAAACGTACATGCCAGAAATAAAATAACAACTACGTCGGGGCATACCCCGGAATAACTGCTGACGGTGCTCAACTCACGGCCGAACTCTCCTCGCTAGGTCTGCTGAGAGTCCTCACCTGAAAACCGCAGGGGGTGAGTCTCAAAGACAAGACTCAGTAGGGATCCTTCGATCCCCACTGCCCACGCACACACCCACAAGTGCAAGGTACAGCTAACAGTAAAGTGATAAGCACAAGAGGTACGAATCCTAATTCTTAACGTGAAGTCACATGCAGTCGAAATATAATAAACATGCATATTTTAAACCAGTCGACTAGGGAACCCGCAACTGCCGTCTCGATAGAACTCGCCAACCATACAAACAACGGTAGGAAAAACCTCGACCCGCTGAGACCAAGCAGTAACCCCTCGGATAGCACACTAGCTACTCCGGCCCAACTGGCTCAGGTGGTCACTCCTTCCCTCAGCATGAGTGACTCTCCGAATGTACCACTCCGACACTGGTACTAGCTGACCCCGGGGTTCACCAGGTGACCCTCTCTCACTAGGCGTCACCCCGCCCACGCCCCCACCGGCGCTGTGCTCACGCCCCCACCAGCACAGGGTGATAAAGCGCTACAATGTCACTCCAGGTCCACAGTAACACAAAACCTAGCAAGTACGATCCGGTCACGTGGAAAGTCCGCGATCGCATAACATACATGTAGCCTCGTCCGGTCATAAAGAATCTATCTCTACCGGGTACATTAAAACATGCACTAACCATCCATCTAACAGTATGAACACATTTTACTGGCATGAATTAGTGAGTTTCTGTCTTGAATCGCGTCTCCCAAGGTCGACGCCATTCAAGCTCTAAATACAGGTTCATGTAAAACAGTCTTCAGAATCAGGCCCTAAAAGGCGTCGACACCAGTGGTCGCCTTTTAAAAGGCGTCGACATCCTCAGATGCCATTCAGCACAGGAATCCAGAAATTCCAAAGAAACTACCCCGGGGATTTCTGCCTTAAAAGGCGTCATGGCTGCCCGACGCTATTCAAAAACGCGTCGCAGACCCATGACGTCTTTTAGTCCCAGAATCCCGAACAGGCAAACTCTCAATCAGGCGATTCCTGTCTAAAAGGCGTCGCGATGGTCCGACGCCCTTTAAAAAGGCGTCGCCCATGCACGACGTCTTTTAACCCTAGGAACCAGAGTTGCCATGAGCCCGAGGGCTCTCTTTCCAACCCAAATAACCCCAAAATCACCCAAAAACGGAGGAGAAAGAGGGGTAATACAATTAATAGGAAATTACATTCATAGCAAAACCCCCATATCATCAAAAGAACACCTAACATGCTCATTCTACCTCCCCCGAAACCAAAGATCCATAACAAGCTTAAACGGGGAAAAACATGGTTTGAACACAATACTAAGGGAACCGTCACCCTACCGGATACTTGAACGCCTCCGAGCTTCAAGCCGTCCACCCGACTCGCCCCACGCCGCCGCCGGTACCGCCGTGGTCGTCCTTGCTCCACCGTGACGTCGGCCGCCGTCTGGAGAGTAGAATGCCGCAGTGGAAGTGGAGGTGGTAGTGGTAGGAGCTAGGTAGAGGATGGAGTGGAGGGAGAGATGAAATGGTGGGAGGAAAAGAGGGAGGAGGAGGAATCGCCGCCGAGCTCGCCGGAAGGGAAGGTGAGAAAGAGAGAAGGAGAAAAATGAGGGAAAGAAGGAGGGCTCGCGGGGTTAACTAGAGATTGGCTAAAACGCGTTGACATCCACGGACGCCTATCAGTTGGTGTGACGGCTTCTCTGACAAGACTCTGAAACGTGTCGTTCAAGGTAGACGCCGTTCAGACGACATGTCAGGGCCGTACTCTGACAATCCCAGAGTCGCAGTCTGAAAGGCGTCGACACACGTGGACGCCGTTCAGGCGACATGACAGGGCCGTACCCTCGCGGCCCGAAGCCAGCCCACGTGGCACCCATGTGGCAGAACCTGAAACGCGTCTGCGACGGTGGACGCCGTTTAAAACGTGTCTCGATGTCTTGACGCGAATCGCCACAGAACCTCAGTCCTCACTAAGGTCAGAACTACAGGGTCCGACCCCGAAAACCGGATCCGAAAGTCACGATCCTTACAGACGGTATTCCGCTGCACCCAATCCTTGGCGTTTTAGAATCCCGTTGCTAGAGATTCGTAGACCAAGGTCAAAGTACAGAAGTCCACCGCCAAGGTGTCCTTGGTGTCTCAGGTCCGAGGACCATCCACGCAACTGCGACAATAGAATCAAGCTGGTTGACAGTGAGGTACAATACCATCCAGGGATTCAGTCAGATCAGTTCAGTGAACTCATTCTCCAATGAGCACCTACAGATTCGTCTTAGTGTCTCCACACAAGTGACTTATGAGACCAGTCACCCTCATCATATGAGCAGGAGTAATCTGTACTAGTCTAACCGGATATCCGATGTCCTTCTCGGATATCCTCCGACTAGGAATGATTAAGAATATGTGTGTTTAAGTGATCAGTCTCATTAGTATGATCTCATCATAATCTGATCACCATAGCACATATTCACGGACTTCATTATGAAACGATAATTAACGCGATTTACACATAATGAATATTATGCCATTTTATTAATAATGAACGAGATTTACATTGTTAGATTGGCTTGTAGGCCACCTAAACTAACAATCTCCCACTTGGACTAAAGTCAATCACCTTTATACAATAAGCCCATAGACTCTAGGTGACGCTCAAACACAGTTTGAGCTAACGGCTTTGTCAGTGGATCTGCTACATTGTCGACGGATGGAACTCTTTCCACTACTACATCTCCTCTGGATATGATCTCTCTGATAAGGTGAAAGCGCCTCAGAATATGCTTCGATTTCTGATGAGACCGTGGCTCTTTCGGTTGCGCAATCGCTCCATTGTTGTCGCACAACAGTGGAACAGGCTCAGAGATGCTGGGAACTACGCCGAGGTCGGTGATGAATTTCTTCAACCACACTGCTTCCTTGGCGGCTTCAGCTGCAGCGATGTACTCAGCTTCAGTCGTCGAATCTGCAGTGGTTACTTGCTTGGAACTCTTCCAGCACACTGCCCCACCGTTCAAAGTAAACACGAATCCAGATGTTGACTTGCTATCATCTGGATCCGACTGGAAACTCGAGTCAGTAAAGCCTCGCAGTTTCAGGTCACCTCCTCCATAGACAAGAAACATATCCTTAGTTCTTCTCAAGTACTGAAGGATGCATTTCACTGCCTTCCAGTGTTCTTCGCCTGGATCAGCCTGAAATCTGCTCGTAACACTTAGAGCAAATGCAACATCAGGCCGTGTACATAGCATGGCAAACATGATAGATCCTATGGTAGAGGCATAGGGTATTCTATCCATGAATGCCCTCTCATCAAGAGTCTTAGGAGACTGCTCCTTTGAGAGATTGATTCCACGTCTCATCGGTATGAAACCTCTCTTGGAATTTTCCATGCCAAACCTTTTGACTATGGTATCTATGTATAAGGATTGGGTCATTCCAAGCATCCTCTTTGATCTATCTCTATAGATCCGTATTCCCAATACGTAGGTTGCTTCTCCCAAATCCTTCATGGAGAAGTTTTTCGACAGCCAGACCTTTACTGATGACATCATAGCTACATCATTCCCAATGAGTAGTATGTCATCTACGTAAAGAACTAGAAAAGTGACTGCACTCCCACTGGTCTTCTTGTACACACAAGGCTTATCTTCATTCTTAATGAAGTCATAAGACTTGACAGCCTCGTCAAATTTTATATTCCAGCTCCGGGAAGCTTGCTTCAGTCCATAAATGGACCTCTGAAGCTTGCACACTTTATCTGGAGATTCTTTGGATGTGAAACCTTCTGGTTGTATCATATACACCTCCTCCTCAAGATTACCATTGAGGAAGGCAGTCTTCACATCCATCTACCAGATTTCATAATCAAAATGTGCAGCAATGGCGAGCAGAACTCTGATCGACTTTATCATAGCAACTGGTGAGAAAGTCTCGTCATAGTCAATTCCTTGCCTTTGACGATATCCCTTTGCCACCAACCTTGCCTTATAAGTGTCGATCCGTCCATCAGCACCGATCTTTCTCTTAAAGATCCACTTGCAACCGATGGGTACAATACCCTCGGGCAAGTCCTCCAAGTTCTAAACTTGGTTGGTGTACATGGACTGGATTTCTGAGTTCATGGCTTCTCGCCATTTCCCGGCTTCTGGGCCTTCTATGGCCTCCTGGTAGGTTTTAGGATCATCATCCTCATTATATTGTACCTTAGACTCACCTTCAGCGATATGTCCCACATATCGTTCGGGTAGTCTAGGTACTCTACCAGATCTACGAGACTCATCTGTGTGTACCTGAACAGATTCATGAACTGAATGTTAGAATTGGGTGGCCTCAAAGCCAATCATTGTACATTCTAGTTCAGATTATTAATAAAGGCAATCATTTCTTCATTTAATAGTTCTCGCAATTAACTATCGTAATGAAGGTCCATAGACAAATGTATGGGATATTGAATCATGATGAGATCATGATAGTGAGATCAATATCCTCAGTCAATTGTCTTAAACAGTTCTCGATCATAGGATATTTGAGATGGACATTAAATATCCGATAAGATCGACACAGGTTATGTCTGCTCATATGATGAGGGTGAGTGATCTCACATTCACTCGTGTGGTGACACTAAGACAAACAAGTGGGTGCTCATTAGAGAATGAGTTCACTGAACAGACCCAAATAAGAATTCCTGGATGGCAATTATACCTATTAGTCAACCAGGGAATTCAATCGTTGCAGTAGCACAGTTGGTCCTTTGACCTGAGTCACCAATAATACCTTGTTTGTGGACTATTGTGTCTTGATTCTCTGACTCGTGGGCTTTAACCATTAAGTCCACCATAATCGGTCTTTCAGATACAGTGGAAAACTTGCGAAGGTAATTGAGTGAACAACAAGGGATCACTCACTCTTGGTATAAGACTGGAGAGAGAATGTCCTATGGATGTGTACACAGAAATCCCTGGCCAGGGTCAAATGAAAGAGATGTCTTTCTAGATATTAACTGTGTACTGGAATCCATCTGGATAATGCGATAGAGGGTTTGACTATAAAACCATACCCTTGTGTTATCGGGACGTTGCATGAGTGAAGGATTATATCTGTGCGGTATCGGCAGACGGAAAAGTTCAATTGAAGGGAAAAGCATCCCTTATATCTTCTGGGATCATAAGGTAGTGTTTGGTGCTGTTCATGATCAGAAGGCCAAGTGATTTGATCATCAGATGATAATTCACTTGTTTATTAAATTAATCATTTAACATGTGATGTTTAAATGTTAATTAATAAATATTAAACTCAAGAAACATTTCTAAGTTTAATGGGCCTGCAACCGGACTGATATATGGGCCTAGAGGGTCACACACATAAGAGTTCTCGTCAGACGGTGAGAGATGTTAAATTTCATGCTTATCTGGGTTTTTGTGAAAAGCTGCAGGATAAACATGAAGATTTAATGGAGAATTATCTAAGGCCAAACTCTTGGATAATCATGAGGATTAACTCTTGTGCTTATCCTTATTTCTATATAAGGAGGGCCAAGGGGGAGTGGTAAAAAGTTAGTTGGACGAATTTTACTCCCCAGATTCTCTCTCTCCTTCTCTCTCTCTTGGAGTGGATCTGTCTCTCTCCGCGCATGGTGGATTTGAGATCTGGTAGGAGCACTCAAGTCGAGGAGGAAATCGCGTCTGCTGCGGGAACTCGTGTGGATACCTCTAGAGATCGTGCGCGTGCGCGATTACCGAGTCGGCATCATGCACGGGAGATTCGAAACCCCGCAAAGGTGAAGAACTGTTCTTCCCGCTTAGATTTTAATGTCCGTTTTACGACCCCAGCAACCGATACAATGGAATCAATTTTATTTCCGCTACGTTCATGGCGATTCATTACAGTGGTATCAGAGCCAAGTTCGCTGGTTCGGTTGTAAAACGGCACCGTTTTGTATGTTTTCTCGTTGTGCGTGAAGAACCCGTATTGTACGTGTTCTTGAGAATAATCCAATTAAAAATGACAGATTAGTGTTCATATGATGATCACGATCAATTTGATTATTTTTCTGTATTTTTCGGATTTTTATTTGGGTTTTTCGGAGTTCTTCATGTGATGATGAACCGGGGTACTTCGGCGGCTTCGTATGTGCATCCCAAGCATTGGGATGGCCGGCAGAATCCCTAGATCTCTTGGTGATAGTCACCACTTCGCATTGGGCATGGAGATCGGCACCGGAATGCCCATGGAGGTCCTTAAAATCGAGCCCGAACTTGGGTTTTTAAACCTGAAAACCAAATTTTAGGGGTAGTTTAAGGGCTCATTCCATGGGCCATTTGGCCACCGCCGGCTGCCCCACCGGTGCCGGGCGGATCACCGGCGGTGGGGGCGTCGCCGACGGTGCCTGGCAGCGCCGGCGCCTGGCAGCGCTGCCATGGCTTCTTCCGGCGGCCTGGGATTAGGGTTTGCAGGTTTGAGAAGGGGGCCGGTCGAAACGCAGAGAATCGGGTGAACCGCCCGGTCCCGACCCGGTCGGACCGGGCGGGGGCCGGGCGGCGCCCTGGCCGAGCCAGGGTGCGGCCCTGGCCGAGCCAGGGCTCGACCCTGGTCCAGCCAGGGTCCGGGCCCTTTTGGGCCTTAATGGGCTGGGCCCATTTTCTGAATTTTAAAAATTGTTTTAAATGCCTGTTTAACCCCTTTAAACCCAATTTTAGCCCATTTAAGCCTGTTTTAAAATTTTTTTAAAAAATAATAATTATAAGAATAATTAATAAGTGTTATTAATTAATTTTTATGGTTATTAACAGTTTATTAAAGTGTTTAATAACTGTTAGTCTATTAAGGGGCTTTATAATTAATGGGTGTTAGTTAATTATTTAAAATTGTTTTAGATAATTAATTTCCCTGTTAATTTAATTAGTTTAAAATTGTTTTAAACTAATTTCATGCATAACTTGATTACACTTTGCCGTTCAAATTGTTTGAATCATTATTTAGATTAACTGAATAGTTTAGTTAGTTTATTTGTCAATATTGATAATGCTGAAATAAATGTTATTTCGAAAACTAATTGGTATTATAATTTTATATTTATAAAATTTAATACCAAACAGCAATTATGTGATGATTGTGATGCATGTGATGTGTTTTATGGTGGGATGATCATAGACTTAGAATTTTCATGCGATGAATGATGTGAATGGATGCGATGCTTATTTCATTTGGTATTTTAAAAAAGGACATGCGTGTCCTCCTCTCTCTTTATCCAAGTGTACTTTCTACCTTCCTATAAGATTGTACTCCCCTTGATAAGATCAAGGTTTCTAATTGTTTAAATGTACATTTGTGGACCTGCGAGTCCTGAATTTCATATTTAAATGTATCGGATTAAGCTAAGAGGACGGGATCTTCTGAAGACACCTCTGGTGGGAGGACTCGCATCAAATAGAACCAGTGTTGCTATTTTCACATTAGGATCCTATTATGGATCATCGTTTGGCTCCGATGATTCCATAGTAGTTTAAGCAGTCCATGATCATCCCCATTTAATTTTTCTGCACATATGTGATATTTGTGGACTATGCTATCATATATATATTTCTATTAAGTATATTGATACTTCAAATTGAAATACTATTGATAGTACGATTTTTTACAAATCAAAAATCAAAAACCCTCTTTTAAAACTTAAGTTGTAAACGTGAGATATTAAGAATAATCTACGTAACCCACCATCATTATAGATCTTAGGATAATTCTTATCTCAAACGGATTTGTTGTGCTACCACATGGTCTGTTTGATTTAGAAATTAAACTAGGTCTACGGCATGTGATGTCATTAAGATGAATGGACAAATAGTGTAGTTTTGTTGTGCTACCACAAGGATTGCACTATGAATTCATGTCATCTAAGTAATGATGGATAAACTTAACTGAATCAAATTGATTTATTGTGCTACCACATGGTCATTCTGATTCAGGGGTTAAATCGATCGGATATTGCAATCGTTGCAACTGTCAAGAGTTGACTGCCTAAGGGACTTGATGTGATTTGTTGTGCTACCACAAGGTCACATGCATGTTGCCCAAAGGATTCTGATCCCCACTAGGAGATCACCGGAATCTCCCGTTTTGTATCTTAGAGGGTCATACAGATCGCCGAAAAATAGTGAGAGCATAAATCTATATTAAAACTCCTAAATCTGATTTTAAGAACTATCTGCTCATTTTATATATTTCCATGTAGGTCGCTATGTCGTCACCTAACCCCCTCCGTTGCATACTTGATGCAAATAAACTCACGGGACCAAAATACATTGACTGGTTACGCAACCTGAAGATTGTCCTCAGGTGCGAAAAGCTAGCCTATGTCCTGGATCAACTAGATCCAGTGCAACCCGGTGATAATGCTAACGAAGATGAATTAATGATGTATGAAAATTGGAAGGAGGACTTTGTCAAGGTCCAGTGTTATATGCTCGGTTCAATGAATAATGAACTGCAGCGACAGCATGATAACATAGAACCTAAGACCATTCTGAATCACCTACAAGAGTTGTTTGGTGAACAATCCAGAACAGAAAGGTATGAGATATCTAAGAAATTGTTCATGACCAGAATGAGCGAGGGCACATCTATGCAAACTCATCTGCTCAAGATGATAGAATGGATTGAGAGGCTTGCTGTGCTGGACTTTGTTATGAACAATGACCTGAGCATTGACTTAATCCTACAGTCCCTTCCAGATTCATTTTCACAATTCATTATCAACTTCAATATGAACAAAATTGAAGTTTCACTGGCTGAGCTGCTCAACATGTTGAAGACAGCAGAAGGCACTACCCAGAAAGATAAGCCAAATGTAATGCTTGTTGGTAAGACCAACAAGAAAAGAAAAGCTGGACAGACCTTTAAGAAAGGTAAGCCTAAGAAGCAAGTGAAAAGCAAACCGGCGGCACAAAAGGACAAAGCTAAAGTCAATGATAAAGGTCAGTGTTTCCACTGCCATAAAGAAGGTCATTGGAAGAGAAACTACAAGATTTATCTTGCAGAAAAAGCAAAGGAGAAGCTTGGTGAATCTTCAGGTATTCTCATGATCGATCATATCTGCAATAACTTGCAGGTGTTAACAAGTAAAAGAAGATTGAACCGCGGAGACGTGGATCTGAGGCTCGGGAATGGAGCAAAAGTTGCTGCGTTAGCTGTGGGGACAACAAGACTTCAGATGCCGTCAGGAGACTCTTTGGAACTAATAGATTGTTATTATGTTCCAACCATTATTAGGAATATCATATCTATTTCATGTTTAGATAGACAAGGATATTCTATGAAGCTAGAGAATAAAGGTTGTTCAATTTATCAAGGAGACAAATTGTTTGCTTCCGGATATTTATTGAATGGATTATATTTACTTGATATTTCATATGATGTTTGTCTGGTAAATAATTCTCTTGAACGCTTAGATAAGGATGTGAATAAATCGTACCTATGGCATTGTAGGCTAGGTCATATAAATGAGAACAGGATCGTAAGGTTGCAAAAGAATGGATATCTTGATCCATTTGATTATGAATCATTTGCAACCTGTGAAGCCTGTCTCATGGGAAAGATGACCAAAGCTCCATTCTCAGGACATGGAGAAAGAGCTAAGGACTTATTGGAACAAATACATAGTGATGTATGTGGTCCAATGTCCACTCATGCTATGGGTGGTTACTCATACTTTGTTTCATTTACAGATGATTTCTCAAGATATGGCTACATATATTTGATGAAATATAAGTCAGAAGTCTTTGAGAAATTTAAAGAGTTTAAAAACGAAGTTGAGAACCAAACTGGAAAGAGTATTAAAACTCTTCGATCAGATCGAGGGGGTGAATACTTAAGTACATAATTCACAAAATATCTTAAGGATAATGGTATTTTGTCTCAGTGGACTCCTCCCTATACACCTCAGTTAAATGGTGTATCGGAAAGGAGAAATCGTACTCTATTAGATATGGTACGATCAATGATGAGTAATGCTAACCTTCCAACCTCTTTATGGGGATATGCACTATTGACTGCTGCATATCTGTTGAACAAAGTTCCGAGTAAGTCAGTACCTTCCACTCCATATGAGATATGGAAAGGAAAGAAACCAGACTTTAAGCATGTTAGAGTCTGGGGTTGTCCTGCACATGTCAAAAGACATGATCCAGACAAACTGGATTCCAGGAGAGAGAAATGTAGATTTGTGGGATATCCAAAAGAGACTTTTGGATATTACTTCTATCAGCCCAGCGATCAAAGGGTGTTCGTCGCAAAAAGAGCTATCTTCTTAGAGAAAGAATATCTTTCAAAAGAAGACAGTGGGAGCAAGATAGAACTGGAAGAAATTCTAGACTCACAAATCAACACTGGTTCATCTACTGAACCAAGAACTTGTTCAAGATGATACACAAAAGGTTCGCAGATCAGGTAGAGTGCCTAAGCAGCCTGAAAGATATGTTGGACATATCGATGAAGGCAAACCAAAAGTGCACTTAGACGAGGATAATGATCCTCAAACCTACCTAGAAGCCATAAATAGTCATGAATCAGAAAAATGGCAAGAGGCAATGGATTCTGAAATTCAGTCCATGTATGCCAACCAAGTTTGGAACTTGGTTGATCTGCCAGAAGGTATGGTACCTATTGGCAGTAAATGGATCTTTAAAAGAAAGATCGGGGCAGATGGACAAATTGACACATACAAGGTAAGGCTTGTAGCAAAATGATATCATCAAAGGCAAGGTGTTGACTATGACGAAACCTGTTCTCCAGTTGCCATGATTAAATCAATCAGAATACTTCTTGCTATCGCTGCATTCTATGATTATGAAATATGGCAAATGGATGTGAAAACAACATTCCTTAACGGGAACCTTCAAGAAGAGGTGTATATGATACAACCTGAAAGATTCACTTCCAAAGAGCATTCAAGTAAGGTATGCAAGCTGCAAAGATCCATCTATGGATTAAAGCAAGCATCCCGAACTTGGAACTTAAGATTTGATGAAGCAATCAAATCTTATGACTTCATTAACAATGAAGATGAACCTTGTGTATACAAAAAGGTTAGTGGGAGTGCAGTTACCTTTTTGGTGCTTTACGTTGATGACATTCTACTCATTGGGAATGATGTAGGAATGCTTTCATCAGTAAAGGCTTGGTTATCCAAAAACTTCTCCATGAAAGATTTGAGAGAAGCATCCTATATTCTGGGAATAAGGATCTATAGAGATAGGTCCAAAAGGATGCTTGGCTTATCCCAATCTATGTACATAGATACCATAGTCATAAGGTTTGGCATGAAAAATTCCAAGAGAGGCTTCGTTCCTATGAGGCATGGAATTTATCTCTCTAAAGAAATGTCTCCCAAGACACCTGAAGAGAGGGCATACATGGATAGAGTTCCTTATGCCTCGGCAATAGGATCTATCATGTATGCAATGCTATGTACTAGGCTTGATGTGGCACATCCATTAAGTGTCACTAGTAGATATCAGGCTGATCCAGGTGAGGAACACTAGAAGGCGGTGAAATGTATCCTTAGATACTTGAGAAGGACTAAGGATCTATTTCTTGTTTATGGAGGAAACGACTTGGAACTTCGAGGATTTACTGACTCGAGTTTCCAGTCGGATATGGATGACAGCAAATCCATGTCTGGATTTGTGTTTATGTTAAATGGAGGTGCAGTAAGTTGGAAGAGTTCCAAACAGGAAACAACTGCAGATTCGACGACCGAAGCAGAATATATTGCTGCAGCTGAAGCGGCCAAGGAGGCGGTTTGGATGAAGAAGTTCATCTCGGCACTTGGAGTAGTTCCAAGCATTTCAGATCCTGTTCTATTATTGTGTGACAACAATGGGGCAATAGCTCAAGCGAAGGAGCCAAGATCACATCAGAAGTCAAAGCACATCCCTTGACTAAGCCATTGTCTCATTCGTGAGATCATCGCCCGAGGAGATATAGTAGTTGAGAAAGTCTCATCTGAAGATAATATAGCAGATCCCTTGACTAAGCCATTGTCTTAAAACAATTTAGAACGTCACCTTAAGTCTATGGGACTTAGACACATGGGTGATTGGCTATAGTCCAAGTGGGAGAATGTTAGAATTGGGTGGCCTCAAAACCAATCATTGTACATTCTAGTTCAGATTATTAATAAAGGCAATCATTTCTTCATTTAATAGTTCTCGCAATTAACTATCGTAATGAAGGTCCATAGACAAATGTATGGGACATTGAATCATGATGAGATCATGATAGTGAGATCAATATCCTCAGTCAATTGTCTTAAACAGTTCTCGATCATAGGATATTTGAGATGGCCATTAAATATCCGATAAGATCGACACAAGTTATGTCTGCTCATATGATGAGGGTGAATGATCTCACATTCACTCGTGTGGTGACACTAAGACAAACAAGTGGGTGCTCATTAGAGAATGAGTTCACTGAACATACCCAAATAAGAATTCCTGGATGGTAATTATACCTATTAGTCAACCAGGGAATTCAATCGTTGCAGTAGCACAGTTGGTCCTTTGACCTGAGTCACCAATGATACCTTGTTTGTGGACCATTGTGTCTTGATTCTCTGACTCGTGGGCTTTAACCATTAAGTCCACCATAATCGGTCTTTCAGATACAGTGGAAAGCTTGCGAAGGTAATTGAGTGAACAACAAGGGATCACTCACTCTTGGTATAAGACTGGAGAGAGAATGTCCTATGGATGTGTACACAGAAATCCCTGGCCAGGGTCAAATGAAAGAGATGTCTTTCTAGATATTAACTGTGTACTGGAATCCATCTGGATAATGCGATAGAGGGTTTGACTATAAAACCATACCCTTGCGTTATCGGGACATTGCATGAGTGAAGGTTATATCTGTGCGGTATCGGCAGACGGAAAGGTTCAATTGAAGGGAAAAGTATCCCTTATATCTTCTGGGATCATGAGGTAGTGTTTTGTGCTGTTCATGATCAGAAGGCCAAGTGATTTGATCATCAGATGATAATTCACTTGTTTATTAAATTAATCATTTAACATGTGATGTTTAAATGTTAATTAATAAATATTAAACTCAAGAAACAGTTCTAAGTTTAATGGGCCTGCAACCGGACTGATATATGGGCCTAGAGGGTCACACACATAAGAGTTCTCGTCAGACGGTGAGAGATGTTAAATTTCATGCTTATCTGGGTTTTTGTGAAAAGCTGCAGGATAAACATGAAGATTTAATGGAGAATTATCCAAGGCCAAACTCTTGGATAATCATGAGGATTAACTCTTGTGCTTATCCTTATTTCTATATAAGGAGGGCCAAGGGGGAGTGGTAAAAAGTTAGTTGGACGAATTTTACTCCCCAGATTCTCTCTCTCCTCTCTCTCTCTCCTTCTCTCTCTCTTGGAGTGGATCTGTCTCTCTCCGCGCATGGTGGATTTGAGATCTGGTCGGAGCACTCAAGTCGAGGAGGAAATCGCGTCTGCTGCGGGAACTCGTGTGGATACCTCTAGAGATCGTGCGCGTGCGTGATTACCGAGTCGGCATCATCCACGGGAGATTCGAAACCCCGCAAAGGTGAAGAACTGTTCTTCCCGCTTAGATTTTAATGTCCGTTTTACGACCCCAACAACCGATACAATGGAATCAATTTTATTTCCGCTGCGTTCATGGCTATTCATTATACTGATATCTCATCTGATGATAATGCAGCTGTTTGGGGATCTGGAACCTCTTCCAGTACTATTTTACTCCCACTGTTCTCCTGGATAAGGTATTCCTCTTCCAGGAATACAGCTTTCCTGGCGACAAACACCTTTTGTTCACCAGGATGGTAAAAGTAGTATCCAAAGGTTTCCTTTGGATATCCCACAAACCTGCATTTATCAGTTCGTGATTCCAGCTTGTCTGGATCATGCCTCTTTACATGAGCAGGACAACCCCAGACTTTAACATGTTTAAATTCTGGTTTCCTGCCTTTCCATATCTCATATGGAGTAGAGGCCACAGACTTGCTGGGTACTCTGTTCAGTAGGTATGCTGCTGACTCTAGAGCATACCCCCAGAGGGACACTGGTAATCCCGAAAAGCTCATCATGGATCGCACCATGTCCAACAAGGTGCGATTCCTCCTTTTTAATACACCATTCATCTGTGGTGTATAAGGAGGGGTCAGCTGAGAAAGGATACCATTATCCTTTAAGAATTGTGTGAAGTTAGTACTCAAGTATTCTCCTCTTCGATCTGATCGAAGAGCTTTAATACTCTTTCCTAACTGCTTCTCCACCTCATTCTTGAACTCCTTGAACTTCTCAAATGCTTCTGACTTGTACTTCATTAAGTACACGTAGCCGAATCTTGAGAAGTCATCGGTGAACGTGATGAAGTAAGAAAAGCCACCTTTGGCTTGGGTGGACATGGGACCACATACATCCGAATGTATTAGTTCCAAAATGTCCTTGGCACGTTCTCCATGTCCACTAAATGGAGATTTTGCCATCTTTCCCATAAGGCAGGATTCGCATGTTGCAAACGATTCATAATCGAATGCTGTTAAGTAACCATGCTTGTGCAACTTTTGCAACCTGCTTTCGCCAATGTGCCCAAGTCTACAATGCCACATGTAGGTCTGGTTCACACAATTCTTGCTCTTCTTAAGAGCTTTGTCAATCTGAAGATTGTAATGAGAAACATCTAATAGATATAGACCGGTGACTAAAGATGCTGAAGCTATTGATTTATTACCATAATAAATCGAACAACTTCTATTCTCAATAGTCAACCTATATCCTATCTTGTCCAAACAAGATATTGATATGATGTTCTTTATTATGCTAGGAACATAATAACAATCTTCCAATAGTAAGGTGTCTCCCGATGGAAGCCTGAGGTTTGCTGTCCCAACAGCAATCGCCGCAACTTTTGCGCCGTTTCCTAGCCTCAATTCCACCTCACCTTGTCTCAGCTTGCGCTTACTTGTCAGCATCTGCACATCATGGCAGATATGAGAGGCACATCCGGTATCCAATACCTAAGATGTGGAATCTCTAACTGACAAGTTGATATCTATCATATAGATATCTGAAGCTTCACACAGCTTCACTCTTCCATGAGCTTTATCATCAAGGAACTCCTTGCAGTTCCTCTTCCAGTGACCATACTGCTTATAGTAGAAGCAGTCACCCTTCACTACTCTTTTACCTTTGTCCTTCGATCTTTTATCGTTAACTGTCATCTCTGCTTCAGGGGCATCCAATGCCGATTCAGCAGGAGGATCAGTTCCAGGGACAAAGTCAATGTGATCAGATCTGAAGACTTTCTTCAGGTTTCTGAACCAATCCGAGTAGATCAGGTAAGTCAAAATGGCATCAAGAATGCCACGGAGTCGGTTATTCGATGACATAATCCCTACAGGAGATAAGTAAAATTTAGCAGATGTTCAATTATTAAAGTTTAAAGCAAGACATGGTCTTTTGTGCAAGTTTAACTCCCACTAATTTTCGACGGACTGTATAACCCTCAGTTATACAGAACGGGAGACGCCGACAGTCTCCTAGTGAGGATCAGAATCTCAATGACTTGCACTACAGCCTTGTGGATAGCACAACAAACTGTAATACAATCAGAGAGCACCCAACTCATGGGACTTGCAACTCCTTGCAATATCTGATCATAGCTTCGGTCCCCAGAGATTTAATGGCCTTGTGGATAGCACAACAAACCACTAATTCTGGTCTAAGCTAACCATCATTACGCGATGAGCATAGATTTGCATGCAGCCATACCACTGTTGGGTTTTCTTGGTTTCTCCGGATCGCTCACGCAGCGGAAAAATAAAATTTTACAGCGATCCATTTCCCATTTCGAAGAACTAAAATACAATAATCGGATTATCGAAGTTCTCACTGTGTGCGGATTCGAATCCGCAGCCGTTCGGTTCCGTCGGTGTGACACCACAAGCCGCGCAAGCGCCCGGCCTCTAGCGAAGTCCACGCGATCCTCCCCGCGACGGATATCCTCGAGTTCGTCGTTCTTCGCAGCCCGCGAAGCCTCCGTTGGTCGCCGCAATGATCGCCGCAGTGCGCGGACGATTTCCCGTCGAACGGGATTCGGAGAAGCGGCGGGGCAGATCTGGATCTGCCTGGACTCCAGAGGAAGACAGAAACTGAGGAGGGGCGGCTAGGGTTAGCAGCAGCTTGGCCTGCTCAACCCGTTCGCTATGTTTTATACTAACCGCGCGGTTTTTCACAAAAACCCCCGGTTTGTATAAAACCCACTTATTTATCCATCGCCTTGAGAATCATTTGCGTGTGACCCTCTAGGCCCAAGTACCAGTCCAGTTAATGGCCCAGTAAGCCCAGTGACTCCTCACTGGCTTTATTAATTAATTAATAACCCTTTATTAATCAATTAATCAATCGAATTGATGTCGCACATCAAATTCGACCGGGCCTCCGATCACGTTGGGTGCCAAGCAACACCGCGTGAACCCGGAAGGTATTTGGGGTTAAGTAACCCACTCTTGGAACCTTTCCATCGACAGTTACCGCGTAGATATCATCCTTCATTCGTACAATGCTCTCGAGTCAACTCAGGGTATGGCGAGCTGTCAAACCCTAACCGGTCGACTCACTTGGATTTGATGCCGCTGATGAATATCGGAAAACTCCTTTTCCGATATTATCGTCCGCCCTGTCCAGGGACTTCCGCGCATCCTTCCTAGAGCATTCTCTCTCTAAGTACCGAGAGCGAATGATTCCTTATTGACACACAATTCCCTTCGACGGTATTCCGCTGCACCAAATCCTTGGCGTATTAGAATCCCGTAGTTAGAGATTCGTAGACCAAGGTCAAAGTACAGAAGTCCACTGCCAAGATGTCCTTGGTGTCTCAGGTCCGAGGACCATCCACGCAACTGCGACAATAGAATCAAGCTGGTTGACAGTGAGGTACAATACCTTCCAGCGATTCAGTCGGATCAGTTCAGTGAACTTATTCTCCAATGAGCACCTACAGATTCGCCTTAGTGTCTCCACACAAGTGACTTATGAGACCAGTCACCCTCATCATATGAGTATGAGTAATCTGTACTAGTCTAACCGGATATCCGATGTCCTTCTCGGATATCCTTCGACTATGAATGATTAAGAATATGTGTGTTTAAGTGATCAGTCTCATTAGTATGATCTCATCATAATCTGATCACCATAGCACATATTCACGGACTTCATTATGAAACGATAATTAACGCGATTTACACATAATGAATATTATGCCATTTTATTAATAATGAACGAGATTTACATTGTTAGATTGGCTTGTAGGCCACCTAAACTAACAGTTATTTGAGAAGTCAAGACAATTCCACTGACCTTTAGGTGTCCACATCTTGGAGATCCACTCCTTCAATCCAGTCGGCCTAGTTTTCTCTTCAGTGTGGACTCTGATAAGCAGGCTTTGCTTCCATCTATTCTGCTCGCCCAAGTCAGCTACATGTAGTTCAACCAGAGGAGCATCATTCTCTTTGGTCATCAGTTTCATGAAGCTATGAAGGACTTCAGTTTCCATCCGGTTGAGATTGTGTGATTGTTCATTGCCATCTTCCATGGTGTCACCTCTGATAAAATGAGCTATCCAAAGTGGGCAGTGGGCGGAGGAGGGGGGGGGGGGGGGTGTTGGGTTTTCTCGGTTTCACCGGATCGCTCACGCAGCGGAAAATAAAAATTTACAGCGATCCGTTTTCCCGTTTCGAAAAACTAAAACCAACGATTATCGGATAATCGAAGTTCTCACCTTGTGCGGATTCTAATCCGCAACCGTTCGGTTCCGTCGGTGCGACACTGCAAGCAGCTCAAGCGCCCGGCCTCTAGCGAAGTCCACGCGATCCTCCCCGCGACGGATATCCTCGCGTTCCTCGTTCTTCGCAGCCCACGAAACCTCCGCCGGTCGCCGCAACGCGCGGACGATTTCCCGTCGAACGGGATTCGGAGAAGCGGCGAAGCAGATCTTGATCTGTCTGGACGCCAGAGAGAGAGAGAAACTGAGGAGGGGCGGCTAGGGTTAGCAGCAGCTTGGCCTGCTCAGCCCGTTCGTTATGTTTTATACTAATTGCGCGATTTTTCATAAAAACCCCCGGTTTGTATAAAACCCACTTATTTATCCATCGCCTTGAGAATCATTTGCGTGTGACCCTCTAGGCCCAAGTACTAGTCCAGTTAATGGCCCAACAATCCCAGTGACTCATCACTGGCTTTATTAATCAATTAATAACCCTTTATTAATTAATTTATCAATCGAATTAATGTCGCACATCGAATTCGACCGGGCCTCTGATCACGTTGGGTGCCAAGCAACACCGCGTGAACCCGGAAGGTATTGGGGTTAAGTAACCCACTATTGGAACCTTTCCGCCGACAGTTACCGCATGGATATAATCCTTTATTCGTACAATGCTCTCGAGTCAACTCAGGGTATGGCGTGCTGTCAAACCCTAACCGGTCGACTCACTTGGATTGGATGCCGCTGATGAATATCGGAAAACTCCTTTCCCGATATTATCGTCCGCCCTGTCCAGGAACTTTCGCGCATCCTTCCTAGAGCATTCTTCCTCTAAGTACCGAGAGCGAATGATTCCTTATTGACACACAATTCCCTTCGACGGTATTCTGCTGTACCCAATCCTTGGCGTATTAGAATCCCGTGGCTAGAGATTCGTAAACCAAGGTCAAAGTACAGAAGTCCACCGACAAGGTGTCCTTGGTGTCTCAGGTCCGAGGACCATCCATGCAACTGCGACAATAGAATCAAGCTGGTTGACAGTGAGGTACAATACCATCCAGCGATTCAGTCGAATCAGTTCAGTTAACTCATTCTCCAATGAGCAGCTACAGATTCGCCTTAGTGTCTCCACACAAGTGACTTATGAGATCAGTCACCCTCATCATACACCTACAGATTCGCCTTAGTGTCTCCACACAAGTGACTTATGAGATCAGTCACCCTCATCATATGAGCAGGAGTAATCTGTACTAGTCTAACTAGATATCCGATGTCCTTCTCGGATATCCTCCGACTAGGAACAATTAAGAATATGTGTGTTTAAGTGATCAGTCTCATTAGTATGATCTCATCATAATTTGATCACTATAGCACATATTCACAGACTTCATTATGAAACGACAATTAATGCGATTTACATATAATGAATATTATGCCATTATATTAATAAATGAACGAGATGTACATTGTTAGATTGGCTTGTAGACCACCTAAAACTAACAAGGGGAGGATCTCAGAGGCACGCCGGGGTGAGTGTTCACCGTTCACCAAGGCAAAGCAGTTGAAAGTATCAGGCACAAAGGTAAACAAGGGAACCACATCATAGGCGCTACAGTAAAAACGGTCGAGGAAAACGACAAAGTAGGAGGTGGCTATACTGTGGATGATGGTAATAGTAGAAGGAACATAGGCAAGCTAGGTGAGTAAATGGAGGATGAAGAGGGGACGTAGGAAAGGAGAAAAATCGAAACCAGTAGGCGGTCTGGATTGAAAGGTAGAAAGGGAAGAAAATGGGACTGGTAGAGATCAAGTCCAGATACTAAGAAGTGTAAGTAAGTATCCCGCAAAGGACTTCGTGGTCTACTCAGCTGGGATATAGGTGACGGAGCAAAAACGGGGGGGGGGGGGGGGGGGTGGGGGGAGTGGAGAAGGGTGGTAAAAGGTAAACTGGATTGGCGGGGGAAGAGAAGGAGGGGCGGGGTTGGGGAAAACCCCAAATTAGCAAGTTTTACCCATTTCTCTGCACTTGGGGTGCTAGTTGCTGCCATCTTGATTTCAAAACAGAATAAATAGTATATGACACATAATAAATAGTTCTGATAAATACAAGCAATGCTTTCAATTCTAACAAGATAACTACCACTACCTCTAATGCTGGCAAATGGAAGACCGGCGCCTTTGACGTCTCTAAGCACATCTTCCCAGTCGGTTTTGCCCAGATTTGCTCCACAAGCACTACTCTTGTTCAGTTTAATTATTAAATCCTCTGCTTGGCTTTTCCCAGTGAATAATTGATCATTCCAACCAGACTCCAAAACAATCTTGTAACCTAAAAAAGATACAAAGTATTGAGGTGGTCGTACCATCTAATCCTCTGATGCTGCTGGTACACCATCGAAACTACCGCATAAGCGTTGTTAATAATCTGAACCATGTTGTACATTCTATTAATGGACGTGAAGGATCCTTGTGAGGACTGAATAGTGGCTCTATTGTTTTGTTTTAAGAAAAATGTGCATCCTTACCTTTATTTTCATCCTGATGTATTGTTTTCCTGTATAATTAATTAGGGATTGTTTGGTGGATCGTAAAATATTATAAAATGTCATAGAAAACCATAAAAAAATATTTTCATTAGGGATAATTAAATATATAACCTTCTTAGATAGTTAATTACACTTTTGCCACTCAATTTTTCGCGCTATATATAATTAGTAACCCTGCTTTTATTCGTATGATGTTTATAAATGGTTATATTTTAAAATCCGTTGACCCCTAAAATCCTTCTTTTAGCTGGTCTCGATTAAAATCACTATAAATAACCAAAATCGATGATTTCAAATCCGGTGATTTTAAAAGCAGGGATCTTATTTTCACCGACATACAGTCGATGATTTCACAATAAAATTCTTTCGGCATTTTACAATGCAACAAATAAGCCTTTATTGAAAATACTAAAAATAGATATGTAATGATTAAATTGTTGGATAATATTATGTGCGATTCCGTGAATATAAACTTCCTTTTATGTTACTTTTAAGACGAAAAAGGACATATGTCCAATTAGTCCACATTATCCGTTTCATTTGACTCTTGGAGTTAGCTAATCCCTCACGTTCAGATCTCGTTCAGCATCGTAGTAGGTTCGATCACATTTAGCACGTTTCAAACACTCAAGAGTCAGGGATGTCAATATATAGATCTAAATAAAATTTAGATCCAACTCAAATTTCATCCAATTAGTCAATAGATGTGAGGATAGACAATGGTGAAATTAATTTGTTTAAATAAGTTATTTAAAATATTTTTACGTACATATATTTACATAAAGCATGTTTAATAAATTATTTATAATCTAAAGCTTATTTGGATATTTATATAACTCATACGTTTATAGATTTAGAATAGCCCTACAGTACTTATGAATTTCTTTTAATAAAGTTAAATCATGCAAGTATTTGGATTTCGAAGGTTGAATTTGAAACTGCTATGAGTACGTGCCCGAGGGCGAGGGGTGTCTTCGGCCGAGAGAGCTCCCCAACAGCACGGCTATGGGTTGGACGGGTGTAACAAGTGCAGCAACGGAGCCTTCCAAGTGGGCGGGCCGGTGGCGCAGCTCTAACGGGATTGGTTCGAGTGCCAGCGCGTGAGATGAAACGAGATGATTAGTGGTTGGAGCCTGCCGCGTGTTGCCGAGATAACTACAAGAACTGAAAGAAGTTGGGGGGGACTGTGTGGTACCCAGCTGCTATAAAACGGTGGCCCCGCAACATGAACATGCATGAGCAACCTTGGCCGGCAGCTCTTTCTTTTATTTCCATTTCCAGAGCTAATTCCTTGGCAAGATCCTCCACCAAGCTAGAGTGCTTAATTTCTTGTGGGCAATTTGCTAAGAAATTAATCTCTTCAGCCGAGCATAGATAAAGAGAAGGCCAGTTAGGCAAGACTGAGATCGACAAGATGGTCCAGGCTTCAAGTGATCTCCAGATGATTTGTCTTTTGCTGTTCATGATAGCTTCCATTGCCAACGCAAAGGCAACCCGGACCTTCAATGTGGTTGATTTCCGAGCGAATCCGGACGGAGTGACGGATAACACTCAGGTTGGAAATTGGAATATTCATTAATTTATTTTTAGATCCTTTCCCCTGTATATGGTGCCATCCTTCCGCCCATAGATCTACTTTTTGTACTTTTAACTATTCTCATAAAATCTCTTCTCTCGGTGGTTTAATTTGCGTGGCACAGGCTTTCCTAAATGCTTGGAGAGCAGCCTGTGCGACCGAAGGAAGGCCGAGGGTTCTAGTTCCGGAGGGGACGTACCTGTTGGGTCCTGTTGAGTTTTCGGGACCTTGCAATGGTACTATGGTGTTGCAGGTTAAAGGGGTGGTGATAGCACCCACTGATCTCAGTGTGTTCCCGAGCAGCAGCTGGATCTCATTTAGCTACATTGATGGCTTGGTGATCTCCGGCAGGGGCAAGTTTGATGGGCGAGGTGCCTCTGCCTGGCCTCATAACCAGTGTCCAAAGCAAGTCCAGTGCAAGCTTCTGCCTACTGTACGTGTGTTGCCACATATTCTCTCTCTCTCTCTCCCTAATCTCTCTCTCACATGACTATCTTGAAGTGCTATCTGATCATGTGTAATTGTTTCCGATGGTGAAAAAAAAAAAAAAACTTAATACTTTCTGGAGAGAAGTCCTTATCCTTCAACTTCGTCAACAACGCTGTCATCCGCCGTATCTCTTCCATCGACAGCAAGCTCTTCCACATGAACATCTTCGGATCCAAGGGCATCAAGCTCCAGTCCATCACCATACGGGCACCGGGTGACAGCCCCAACACCGACGGCATACACATCGGCAAGTCCAGCAACGTGGAGATCTCCAAGTCCACCATCGGCACCGGCGACGACTGCGTCTCCATCGGAGATGGCAGCGTCAACATCACCGTCACCGAGGTGCAGTGCGGGCCGGGCCACGGCATCAGCATCGGCAGCCTGGGGAAGTACCAGCACGAGGTGGACGTCGTCGGCGTGAGCGTCAGGAACTGCACCATCGCCGGCACCACGAACGGTGTTAGGATCAAGACATGGAAGGATTCCGTTGTCATGTCAGCTCGGGACTTGGTCTTCCAAGACATAGTGATGAGGAATGTCTACAACCCCATCATCATAGATCAAGAGTACTGCCCATACGTCTCATGCGGCCAGCAGGTACGTACATATATAGAAACGATTGATATATTCTTCATTGGCTTATTTGTTACAAATTAATGCGCGGCGATCGAGTGTGTGTGATTTTGCTGTACTGTGTTTTCTTTCTTTCTTTCCAGTCTCCTTCTCGTGTCAAGATCAGCAACGTGAAGTTCCGCAACATCAAAGGGGTGTCGGCATCCAAGGTTGCAGTTAACTTATTATGCAGCAAGGACCTGCCATGTGAGGGTGTCGAGCTCGGCGACATAAACCTGCAATACAATGGAGAGGGCGCCGCGGCATCGTCGTGTTCTAACGTACTTCGCACTATTCTCGGCAGCGTCATACCTCCCTCTTGCGTCTGATCACCTCTCTGCGTGTATAAGCTTGGAAATTACTTGTATTTTGTTCTCATCATTTGATGCCAGTCCCAATTAGAGTACATGCAGGCTTTGGTTCAGTAACATAGAATAAAACTGTATACTTATTTTGATAAATTTGAGAAATTAATGTCCATAAAGGGTAAATTTTCGAGCCTGTTTGATACCCAAAGAAGTCTTGAATAAGATGTCCAATATAACTCTATTCATTTTGGATGCACGGGTTACATTTTCGATGAGAAATGGCTTATTTCAGAATAGATTCGAATAAGCAATTGATGCAACCCAAGCGGTCACATATGGCCGCAGAGGGAAAGGGACACTTTAGATTATTAAAATTTTATTAAATATTAAAATTTTATTAAGCGGTGGATATATTCTAGCTAGCAAATTTACTTACAAATGAGAATTGAGGACACTTTAGATTATTTTCTACAATGTCGAAAAATCATTCTTGTTTCATATATCAGTATCAACAACGAAAACAAAAATGCAATTCTCCAATTATATGAAAATCATAATTGAAAATATGATTTTCCTGTCAAAATCAAAAATAGAAAATTATGTATCCTATCCATGGGGCAAGGGATTGAAGCAGGGAAAACTCAAGTCACAGGAGAGTTGCGAGATGAGATTCTTCTCGCCTTTTCATCTACATCTTGATACCTCGAAGTCACTTATTTAAGAAAGAAATTTAATAAGTTTTTTATTTATCTCATCAAATCATCTATTTATTTTTTAGTTGTGTGAATGAGGGAAGGATCTAATTAATCTTTCTCACCATTAAGATGGTCATTATAAATGCTACCCCCACCCCACTAAATTAGGGATCGTTGTTTCGTTGCGCAAAAGTTCATGCAAAGCAGTCTAGACCACTGTCCTATCGATCGGACTTTCCTCAATGCCAAGCCTAGGCGTTTCACGAGGGCCCTGGGGACCGGCGAAACCCCCCTCAAGCCGAAGTTGTAGGGACTACCGGTAACCGTAACCTTTCGAGTCACATCAGGTCAAAGGGCGAAGGGTACCACTCGTAATCTTGATATCTCATGTTACATCATGCCTAGTGGTTAAAGGATAAACTCTAACAGCACCAAACCCGGCTCCACAGTAAGAAATGCGTCAGAAACTTCCACGACAAACTAGAAAAAGCACCGACCCACTGGGACTGAATAACAACCCCTCGAATAGCACACTGATTACTCCGGCCTGTCTGGCTCAGGTGGTTCTGCCTTTTCCCAGTCACAAGTGAAATACTAACATGTACTACTCCCACACCGATACGGCATTACTGCCACACAGACATCGCGTCACACCCACACCGACGCAAAGTGTCAAATACAAACCATAGTCGTTCTAGGTCCACGATCGCATAAACATACACACAATGCGATTCCTATCATATGGAAATCTCCGCCCCCAATGTATGATTTCAAACATACATTTAGTAGGATTGTCTAACAATAAACACACATGTGAATTACAAAAATTAATAGGGCTCTAGTCTAAATGGCGTCGCCCTATCCAGTCACCACTCCAAATGGCGTCATCTTATCCCGACCCTATTCAAAACTGAACTCATTCCCAGAGAATGGGACAAATCTGGCCTAAATGGCGTCACCCTAGCCAGTCACCATTTCAAATGGCATCGCCCTTGCCAGACGCCATTTAGAGCCCGAAATCTGGTTTTCGCAACCTCCCCCGAGCCACAAGACAGGTTTCCTCCCCCCCAAAATTGCCCCCAAAATATCCAAAAATAGAGAATGAAGGGGTGAATCCAAATTACCACTTAAAACACACTAATTATCATTTCACAAAATGCCTATTTTCATAAAAAAACCTTTAAAATATACTTTTCTACTTAAAAATATCCACACACATCGCATGCTTCAAAGCGGAAAAACATAGATAAAACCACCAAATCACGTTTAAGGATTGTCCTCCTACCGGTCACTTGAACTCCTCCTAGCTCCGTGCCGCCGAACCACCGCACCGCAAACCACCGCCGGTACCGCTGTAGACGCCGTCACTTCGCCTGGACGTCGGCCATTGTCCAGAGAATGAAGTGCTGCGGAGGAGGTGGTGACGGAAGTGGTGAGAGTTAGAGGGTGTTGGAGCGGTGGAAGAGGAAGAAGAGGAAGGGGAAGGAAAGAGAGAACCGGAGGGAATGGAGGGAGGGAAGAGAGAGAGTGTGAAGGAGAAAATGAGGAAAAGGAAGGAAGACTCGGAACGTCAAACCGAAACAGATGAAATCACGTCTGTGAGTGCTCAAATTAGGTGTGTGATTATCATGAGGATTATGTTGATTATGTGACAAATAAGCCTATTAAAAACTAAGTGAATGTGATCGCCATAAACTTTTAACTAAAAAGTTCCAAAAGAAAAGAATGATCGCCTACCTGTTTCGAAATTGGGAGATGTTGGAGTCCTTGATTCTCCTCCTTCAGCCGGCTGAAGAAAAAGAGCCATTCTGACTTTGTTCTTGCTTTGGATGATTATCGGACTTTGATGATCATCCAGCTTGATTCCCTCTTTCTTTGATCTTCTTAATATCCTTTTGTACCTTGTAAAAAACAAGATGAAAGAAAATAATCAGAACACAAGCAAAGGTAATATCTATTCTAATGAAGATTCTGATCATGCAACTTGAGTAAAGAACTTACTTGTTTGATGGTCTTTTAAACTCCTTTAAACAAATAGGTTTGAAATTATGCTAGTTAGTGTGTGTTGCATGGAGTGATGTAATGAATGGGATTTTAAACTAATATGATGATAAAACAAACAGAGATTAATAAAAACAACTAAATTAGATGGCCATTGGGAAGCCTTGGTTCTTGAAAGCTCTTGAATGGACGAAGACCGAATGAAGAAAGGATGTAGACTCCTAAAAGTAGCAGCAGCGCCTCGATCCTTCAGCGTTTGGACGTCGTCTCTTTCAAAAAATCGCACCGATAATCACCAATTTTCACTATCATCACTAACTTTTTAATGACCAAGGGGTTGGGTATTTATAGGCTTTAAGTTCACGTATCCGCGATTACTTAAAGATTAACATGAAGAGTTTGAAGTTAATCTAACTAAGAAACAGATAAACATAACCTGATTTATCTTTATCTGTAATTATCTAAAATGCGTCGTCCATGGGAGACGTCTTATAGCTTAATTAAGATAAGGATAAACATCGGAAAGAAGAAGCAGAATTAGCTTAGGAAACCTAAATGGTGTCGTGCATGGTAGACGTCTTTTAGTTTATTAATAATTAATTAAAAATCAAAATAAGAATAAAACCTAAAAGGCGTCTTTACAGGTCGACGTCTTTTAGAATTTTTCATATTTGATTAAAAATCTGAATTAAAATAAATTTTATTAATAAACTTAAATTATGTATGTTTGACCGATGTCATTTAGATAATTAATTCAGAAAGATAATAAAAATTAACAAATGATTAAATATCAGACCATTTTGAGGCATTATTATATGATATGAAATTTACTAAAAAATGATGTCAAAATTAGTGTGTCTACAGCTGCCTCACTTTGGCATCGTCTTTACAAGGGAGTGAAATGAAATAGAATGTACTGAAAAGGTGATGCCAAGGTGTGATGAGACACGCTCTTAACATCACATGTTTGGAATTCTTCTCAAAATCATCAATGAAGATAACTCAAGGAGATTAACGGAATCAATCATGTATGGATGAGGTCGACAAGGAAATAAAATAAGGTCGATCAACTTCCACGATTGGGAAGTACCCCAAGTCATAGACACTACATGTTTCATCATGGAGAGCGATTCCGAGCCAATGTGGACGTGCTGCAACCATGATGGATCTTTAAAAGAAAACAAGAATATTTGAGATAAAGAATCTAAGAAATGATAGAATTCCAAGGATATCTTCAAGCGAACCTCAAAGATAATCAAGATACTCAATTCAGAATGAAATATTTCATATCAAGTTAAGAATTATTTGATCAATGTTCTGAAATTTAATCAATAATTAATTATTATCAGAATTATATCAAAGTCCTACATGATGCATGTTGGGCTAAAAGAAAAATATAAAGTTAAATAAAATATAATTTAATCAAGGATAATATTGTTAAATTGTTATTAATGAGTCAAGATACAAATTCTTGTAATTCAATGCTAAGCCGAAGCTCGTTTATCCATGCACGATTTCACAAAAATGGAATCATCGTCCTCACTAATTGACAATCAAATGGCATGTCCGTGTGATTAGGAATTCTCTGGAATTATCACTGTTTTTTGTTGAAGGGGAACTCAAATTCTAGTTTCATCAAAACCACAAGGTCCTTGATATAATCTAATAAATACTTAACATATAGTAATGATGATGCATATCAATTACATAAAGGAATACAAGGATAGAGATAACTGTCTTTTTAGACATGATCATGACTCATAAACTCCCACAGTGGGATCTTCTCGAATTTTCAACTTCATTTGAACTTTCCTGAATTTTCTGCACTTAAAAATCATCAGTAACTTCAAACAATATCATCATCTAAGCATGAAATCTTGTAAAAACATCGAATTTCGGGCAAATAACAGAAAATCCTGAAACGTGTCGTGTCGCGCCGACGCCATTAAAGTCAACTAAAACATGTCGCTGTTCAACGACGCCTTTCAGTCGCAAAAACAGGTTCTGCCTAACTTCTACCCGGGTTCCAACTCTCTCTATACTCCTCCCTTCTCCAATTCGGAAAACACTCTTCAATCATGTACTTTTCTTCTTTTTTGTGAGTCCTAATGTTGATGGACTCAGATATGTATGCAAAACACATTTTGATAATATATATGAAACTCTTTGTCTTCAGCTTTGTGCCTTGTGTCTTTGATTTACATTCTTGTGTCCTGTATATGACTTAGCTAACAGGTTAAGTATCTATTCAGACTTAGCCCCTTGCCTAGTTAAGTAATTGGTTACTTGATCCTATCCTTGGTAAAAGGGTCAAGGAGTATAGCCTTTATTAACAAAGCTAACAATGATTGGACTGGAGGAAACAACAGAATAAGATGTAACATATAAGCATGCAAACTAAAAGACCAACATGGTACCCAGATCAAAAGAACATATTCATTTATTAACTTAATTCCCAAATTGTTCTTTAATAATCTAACTTAGACCCATCGTGCTTGAACTTGTGTTTCCATTCGTGATCCCATTTGATGATTTGATCCATAGTCAATCTAGGCCGTTCTTTAAGCTTGTAGTACGCCTCTTTAGAAAGAAAGGAAGAATTGGTTTAGAAAGCCCACGAGAAGGTTCCGGAGACCCAAAAAGATGTTCCTTTCTTACCCTAATATCTGTTGGGATTCGGACATTTTCTTTCCGGGGTATTTATCGACCTTGCGTTCCCTTTTATTTCACTTCATAGACTTAACGTAACGTTTGTAGTGTAATGGCCTTTTGATATTGACATTTGGCTTTTGCCTTTTTGCTTTTGCTTCTTTTTTTTTTTTCTTTTCTTGGGACGGATCTCCCCCTTTTTTTTTATGACGGCCTCCTACTAAGATGACGGGTATTCTTGGTAGTCTATTATAAGCCTCGTTCCGACATCGTGGGCCGAGTGTAAAAACAGAATGATTTCCATCTCTTGTTACTCACGAACCAAACGTGTCAGTGTGTGTAGTAACGCGTTTGAATTAAATTATCCAGACTGATAAGGAAATTTGACTTTTTAAATTTTCTGATTCCACTGGTCTTTGTACCATGTTGATTGACTCTTTAACCTAAGGGTAGTATTTCTTAAAATGCAAACCGTTCTAGGGGTGAGTCAGCTCTTCCCCTTTTGCATTGACAAGACGGTAAGCCTTACCAGGAAAAACATGCGATACAACATATGGTCCTTCCCAATTAGGTTGGAGCTTAGAACGCGGACCACCAGATTTTACAAAGATTCTTTTGACGACCATTTCACCTACTTTGAATTTACGTTCAATGACTTTCTTTTGATAAAAACGTGCTAATCTATTTTGATAAACTCTTGCATGATTAGCAGCTGACCATCTTTTCTCGTCTAAGAGTTCCAATTGAGCAAGGAGTGCTGAACGATGTTCATTAATAGAAAATTCCTTATTTAATTGTACTTTTAATGACGGCATGAGGATCTCGTATGGAACTACCGCCTCCATTCCAAATGTTAAGGAATAAGGAGTTTGCCCAGTGGGCGTGCGGATTGAAGTTCGGTAGGCCCATAGACCCTCAATCAATTTTTCTGGTCAATCTGTAAATTTGTTAGATTTACACGTCTTTTTGATAATTTTTATCAAAGTTTTGTTAGTTGCCTCTGCTTGGCCATTGCCTTGCGGATAATAAGGGGATGAATGATGCAATGTAATTTTATACCTGTTGCAGAGGTCTTGCAGCTCCTGTGACACGAACTGAGGTCTATTATCGGTGACGATGGTGCTTGAAATTCCAAATCTCGTGATGATGTTCTTTATGATGAACTTGCAGACGATTGATGCTTTGAGTTCCATGTACGCTTCAACTTCCGCCCACTTGGTGATGTATTCCGTTGCCGTGAGGATGAATGACTTCTGCTTAATGCCGGAATCAGGATTGCCAAGGGGTCCAAAGATATTGAAAGCCCACATGGAGAAAGGCCATAGGGAGGAAACAGGATTTAGTGAAGATGCAGGAGAATGAATCTTATCGGCGTGAAGTTGACACTTGGCACACCTACGGACATATCCTACACAATCTTCTTCCATGGTTTGCCAATATAATCGTTGTCTAAGGATTTTCTTTGCTAACATCTGTCCATTAATATGGCCACCACAAACACCAGCATGAGATCCTTCCATGATCTTCCAAAGTTCATCTTCGTCTAAACATTTTAGAAGAACTCCATCAAAACCTCTTTTCTATAGTGCTCCCCCAACTAGGGTGTATCTTTGAGCAACTCTCCTGATAGCCCTTTTTTACTCAGCTGTGGCTTCTTCAGGATATGATTGATCTTCACAATATTTGGCAATTTCGTAATACCATGGTTTATGTTCATCATCCATCTCTTCTAACAGCTCCATTAACATAATCTCTCTCTTTTCCACAATATTTTCATCTCTGACCTTCTTCAGCAGCTTCTTCTTAGTCCTAAGGAATGAAGGGTGTTTTACGGCGGGTGAAAGACGCCTATGAACAATGATAGACTCGGATTGTTTGCTGATTGGAAAATTGAGGGATGATGCAAGTGAGGCTAGAGCGTCAGCTAAGATGTTTTGATTCCGAGGAAGATGGATGAAGATCAATTTTGTGAAAAGCTTAGCATAAGCAGAAGTATGTTCTTGATAAGGCTTGAGCTTGGGTTCAAGAGTCCGATATTTGGTTAACACCTGGAGGAGAATCAATTAGCTATCACCCACAATTCTGAGTTTGGTGGCACTATGGAGATGAGCAGCCTCGAGGCTAGCAAGGAGTGTCTCGTATTCAACTATATTGTTAGTGACTGGAAAATCAAGCTGAAAGGCTTGTGGAATAGTGACACCTTAAGGTGATAACAGAACAATGCCGATACCCTTTCCATGGGAATTCAGAGCTCTGTCAAAATGCAAAGTCCACATGTCACCTTTGATTCTGTCAATGGACATCAGTTCCTCATCCGGAAACTCCGATCGGACTGGATCAAAACGAGGAAGGGGGTGATGAGCGAGATGTTCTGCTATTGCATAGCCTTTGATCGCTTTCTGTTGAATGTAAGTGATATCAAATTGAGATAGAAAGCTTTGCCATCGTGCTAACCTATTAGTAAGGACAGATTTCTCAAGGAGAAACTTGATCGGATTCATCCTAGCAATAAGATGAACTTCATGGGCTAGAAAGTAACGCTTCAATTTCTGAACCACCCATACAAGTGCTGCACATGTTTTCACCATCGCTGTGTATCTCTGTTCAGCGGGGCTGAGAAGTTTAGAGAGATAGTAGGCTGCCCTCTCCTTTCCTTCTTCATCCTCTTGTGCTAGGATAGCCCCCACCGCATCATCCAGGACAGAGATGTATAGTATCAATAGTTTACCTGGAGATGGTGCTCTCAAAACATGAGGACTTGCCAAATAATTCTTCAATCCATCGAACGCCTCCTAACACTAATCGTCTCAATTGACTTTGACTCCCGGCTTGGTAAGCTCGTAGAACGGCTTACACCTTTGTGAGTGTTGGGAGACAAAACGGCGAATAAATTGCAACCTCCCGATCAATCCTCTTAACTCTTTCAAGTTCTTGGGAGGTGGCATCTCTCTGATAGCCTTTGCCTTGTTGGGATCAATCTCAATTCCCCGTTTACTGACAATGAATCTAAGTAATTTCCTTGAGGATACCCCGAATACACATTTCTTGGGGTTCATTTTTAACTGATATTCTCTTGATCTTTCTAACACTCTTGCCAAAACATTGGCATGCTCAGCCTTAGCCTTAGATTTCACTAACAGGTCATCCACATATACTTTTTGATCTATATGCATCATGTCGTAGAATATTGCCATCATAGCCCTTTGATAAGTGGCTCCAGCGTTCTTTAATTCAAAAGGCATCACGACATAGCAATATGTCCCCCAAGGTGTAGTGAATGATGTCTTTTCTTGATCTTCTTCTGTCAATTTGATCTGATTGTATCCTGAAAATCCATCTATAAATGATAAAGTTTCATAACCAGCAGTATTATCGATGAGTACATCAATGTGAGGCAATGGAAAATCATCCTTAGGACACGCCCGATTCAAATCTCGGAAGTCAATATAGATCCTGACCTTCCCAGCTTTCTTCATAACCGGGAATATATTGGTCACCCATTGTGAATAGAGGACAACTTTAATGAATTTGGCTTTATGTAACTTATCAACCTCTTCCTTCATCTTCAAAGTCATTTGTGGGTGGAATCACCTTAACTTTTGTTTGACCGGGCTAGCTCCATCCTTTAATGTCAACCTGTGTTCCACTAGCGATGAGTCTAACCCCGACATATCCTCATAACTACAGGCGAAAGTGTCCTTGTAATTGATCGTTCCAAATTGTGCGTCGTTAAACACTCATGAAAACGTTCAATCTAAATTTATTCGGCTCATTCAAATTAGATTTTGAAAATTGATAATGGTGAGTCCGAGTCGATCCACAGGGAGTTAAATTTCTAACTTTGAAAATCTTGTGATTCTTAATTATCTAAAAATTAGGTGAGAATTTGAGTGAACTAATTACTTATTTAAACTAAAACTCAATTAACTAATGTTACCTAAAAAATATAATTACGTAAATTAAACAAATTCCCCCTTTTTTTTTCTTTTTCAGAAATTAAACACAAGCATATATGGAAAACAAGCACAACTAAAAAAAATGTAACAAAAACACCGTAACTTAACTATGTGTAAAACATTAATTATCTAAAAATTATGAAACAAAATACAGACTTTATAGTCTAATATCCTTAAACGAAATAAACAAAACATTAAATAACAACTAACTAATCATAATTAAATAAACGACTACTATACTAGTGGGGGAGAGAAAGAACAGAGCAGCAGCTGTGTAGACTCTTTGTGGGGTTGCCGGCTGGTGCCCTGGAGTGCATGCAGGTGCTAATGCAACACGTGGATGGAGCTTGGCTGATGGCTTGCAGTGTGGGGGCTTGCAGGTGGTGGTGTTGCTGGACAGAAGCTGTTGGCTACGTTGGGATGCAGCTGGGCGTGTGGAGGATTGCAGCAGCTTGACGTGGAGGCTTGCAGGCGCGTTGGATGAAGCTGCAGCTGGAGGCCTTGCTGGCATGTAGGGAAATGCGTGGGAGCTGGTGGAGGAGCTGCTGGAGGGGCTTGATCGCAGCGCTTGGAGGATGTTGTCAACGTGCACATGTGCATGCATGCACGCTTGATGAGCGCTGGAGGAGCTGGAGTTGGCTGGGCTTCACCGTAGGTGCGCTGCTTCGCTAACGCATGGGAGCTTCATGTTGCTGGTTTGGACGTGGAGTTGCTGGCTGCATGCGTGGAGGCCAGCTGCTGCTTGGACGTGGAGCTGCTGGAGCCGCTGGCTGGGCTGAGAGAAACCGAGGGAGGCGTGGAAGAGAGAAGAAAAAGAGACCGAGAGAGAGATAAGTGTGTGGGGGAGGCTGAGAAGAGAGAGAGATGCTGGGATAGGTTGAGAAGAATAAGAGAAAGGGAGCAAGAGAGACCGAGAGAGAGAGAATAGAGGGAGAGAAAGAGAGACCGAGAGAAAGAAGGAAGAGAAGAGAGGGAGGACTGTGCGTGGGAGAAAGAGAGAGGAGGAGGAGCCGGCTGGAGAGGAGAGGTTGCTGGAACGAGAGGGAGAGCTGCGGAGGGAGAGGAAGAGAGGAGGAGAGAGTACGGTTGCTGGGAAGGAAATTGAAAGAGAAGACTGCAGGGTTTGAGAGGAGGAAGAGAAGATTGCGGGAAGGAAGATTGGAGACGGAGAGAGAGAATCCGAGAGAGAGAGGGAGAATTAGAGAGTGAGAGGCTGAGAAGAGGAAGAGAGAACTGGAGAGAAAGAGGAGAGAGGCTGCGGAGGGAGTTGGAGAAGGAGAGGGCTGTGGGAAGGAAGGTTAATATAGAGAGGAAGAGAGGCGTGGGAAGGAAACTGGAGAAGAAGTAGGGCTGCAGTTGAGAAATTGGAAAGAAAGAAGGAAATAGAGGGTTTTGGGAAACTCCAGAGAAAGAAGGAATCAGAGGGTCTTTTTAAAAAGAAAGTAGACTTTAGGAAGGCGGATGGCCCTTCTTGGGTTCTTCTTGGCCGTGGAATTAGGGCAACGCTAGGGCCTCAAATGACGTTTTTTACCTCTGCTTTAATCTTTTGGACAAAATAACGTCGAATTTATCGAAATTCGAACCCTAAACCTCCCCTAAATTTTCGGAAACTCCACCAGCTGCACTGCATCATCGACATGTCCTGTTCACATAAAATAAATATAAATTAGCACATTATCATAAAAATATCATTATATTTATTTAATTCGTCTCGGTTTTGTCGAAAAACCGCAAATGTGCTATACTCAATTAATCACATGAAATGACGATGTTTTTAAGTCTGAATTTGACGAAATTGGTACCGTTGGACTTGGTACACATGTATCTATCATTTCATGTTATTTTACAGATAAAAACATGAGTATGATGTGTTTGATTGCCTTTAAATGATCAATTTAACACTTTATCACACCCCCCAACTTACTCATTGCTAGTCCCTTAGCAATGCAAATAAGAAAAAGTTAGGACAAACAATGAATTATCATGCTTCATTTGTAATATCTATCACAAACAGTTTAAGTGGTAGCCGATTGGTTAAGCTAAAATTTTCATATCCCACAATATTTTGATTCACGACAAGTGATTGTGCATAAAAATTGACACACTTAGAACTCGTTTCCGACCTTTCTGGTATATTCTTGCCTTTACTACCCTTTAGATAAGACTACCTGGGAGGAGAAGAGAATAAAAGATTTCCCGATCAGTCAGTGAGGATCGTTTTTCAGTTCCCGTCCCAACTCAGCACTTTTCACGACTTGGTCATATTTCTGTTACGATGGACTTTTTAGCGTGGCTTTTTATTTCATTGTACTTTTGCTTTTGAGAGTGCGTACTTTTTGCCACTCTCTTTGAATTGAATGAGGGGAGGTGCGTACTTTTTGCCACTTACCTTCCTTTAGCTCTTTTAACGCCTTCTATTGCCTTTAGTGTTTACAGCTGTCCATTTTAAATGACCGCCTCTTTTAGAGTGCTGAGTGGGACAGTCCCCTATTACGAATCCTACACATTCATTTCGTTCAACCCAAAAGAAAAATTAGAATAAGTAGTCTTATCCTTAAGGTTAATTCCAGCAATTCTATACTTTTAAGATCTTTCATTTATTCTAAGTTGCCGTGTGTGTGTGAAAATCACCCTGCCGTGGATTTTTGTGAAGTGGGATATTTAAACTTTGAAGGTTCTTTAACCAATGTGACAACAACAACAAAAAAAAACTGATTTGTTTAAGATTTACTTAATGAAACATGATTTTCATGCAATTTTCATAGGATGTGAGAAGAAGTTTTAAAAAGAAGTTTTTAAAAATTTGACCATTTTTCAGTGAAAGATATCAGTTTTCTTCAAAAGATTTCCAATAAATGCATATCAAATTGATTGTCCCACCCCCCAACTTGATTGACATTGTCCTCAATGGCATAAAAGATATGAAAAACATGTCAGCCAGAAGAGAATAGGAAGGAGAGAAACAACCTGTGATGAAGAAGATGCGACATACCCAAGGCGACTGCTGCTCAGGGACCTAAAAGGAAATACAAAGACGGAAGTAAAATATTGGGTTGCCTCCCAACAAGCGCTAAGTTTATCGTCTTCAGCCAGACGGAATGTGCACACTATCCAATGCCTACTAGCACAAATTTCAGTGCATGCATTTTGAAGTTTGTTGGTTGGAGTGCACTCAGCATTGCATGTAGCGGATGAGTCAGAATGTTATCATTGAGATTCCAAAGAAAAGAATTTTTCAACATGGTCAATAGGATATTGGTTCTACTTGATTCATAGTCCATGCCAACCACGTACCCCACTTCTTTTCCTTAATTGAACTGAAGCATTTGATCCCCTAGAAAAATATTAGAAATTCCCAAAATAATGGGACATTGATTCAATGTAGGGGATGATCCAATGTCGAAGATGAGAAAATCAACAAATATGTGGCTCCTATCCACCTGAATAAAAGTATCTTAGATCATGTCATGTGGCTGCTTAATGAAATGATCAATTGACTGCAAAGCAACTGACGTGCACTTTAATTTGTGGATTCCAAATTTCTCAAAGATAGAGACTGAGAATAGGTTCAGTTTGGCCTCAACTTTCAATAAAATCCAGTAAAGATTGATGTTATTGATATTGTAAGAATTGAGTGGGGCAACACAGTGAGTTTCTTTGAGAAAATGGTTGTTGATGTGGACTTAGCCCAATAATTTCATCACCTCCTTGAGTCGGGCCAGCTTTTGGAGGCTATTGGGCTTAGATTCTCTAACACTCGGGAAATGGATCATAGGTAGGTGAATATCTGGGCTCTCACTAGAATCCTTCTCGTCTCCTTCATCTCCCCCCAACTAACCCTCAATAGGCTCTTCTTGATGATTAGCTAAGTCTGTGGCTTCAGTTTTCTCTTGATGCAATTCTTCAAGATTATCCACTTTCTGATCCATTGGGAAGAAGAAATATTCAAGATCCAGACCATCATGTGTATCTAATTCCTCTGTGGGAAATAGAAAGTGTTCAAAGTCCAGATCAATATCAAGAAAATCACTCATTTCTCCTTCTCCTTTTTCCTTCAAGCTCTCCTCAAGAGAGATAGGTGTGATCGTGACTTCACTTTGCTGGTCAGTCTGAGGGTTTTCCATCTTCTCTCTATCCACCTGGTATATATCTTCCAGAATTCAGATGTATGTGGTCCAATGTCCACCCAAGCCAAAGGTGGCTTTTTTTACTTCATCACGTTCACCGATGACTTCTCAAGATTCGACTATGTGTAGTTAATGAAGTACAAGTCGGAAGCATTTGAGAAGTTCAAGGAATTCAAGAATGAGGTAGAGAAGGAGTCAGGAAAGAGTATTAAAACTCTTCGATCAGATCGAGGAAAGAGAATACTTGAGTACTAATTTCACACAATTCTTAAAGGATAATGGTATCCTTTCTCAACTGACCCCTCCATATACACCACAGATGAATGGTGTATCAGAAAGGAGGAATCGCACCTTGTTGGACATGGTGCGATCCATGATGAGCTTTTTAGGATTACCAGTGTCCCTCTGGGAGTATGCTTTAGAGTCAGCAGCATACCTACTGAACAGAGTACCCAGCAAGTCTGTAGCGTCTACTCCATATGAGATATGGAAAGGCAGGAAACCAGAATTTAAACATGTTAAAGTCTGGGGTTGTCCTGCTCATGTAAAAAGACATGATCCAGACAAGCTGGAATCACGAACTGATAAATGTAGATTTGTGGGATATCCAATGGAAACCTTTGGATACTATTTTTTCCATCCTGGTGAACAAAAGGTGTTTGTCGCCAGGAAAGTTGTCTTCTTGGAAGAGGAATACCTTCTCCAGGAGGACAGTGGGAGTAAAATAGTACTGGAAGAGGTTCCAGATCCCCAAACAACTACATTATCATCAGATGAGATATCAGTTCATAAATCTGTTTAGGTACACACAGATGAGCCTCGTAGATCTGGTAGAGTACCTAGACAACCCGAACGATATGTGGGACATATTGCTGAAGGTAAGTCTAAGGTACAATATAATGAGGATGATGATCCTAAAACCTACCAGGAGGCCATAGAAGGCCCAGAAGCCGGGAAATGGCGAGAAGCCATGAACTCATAAATCCAGTCCATGTACACCAACTAAGTTTGGAACTTGGAGGACTTGTCCGAGGGTATTGTACCCATCGGTTGCAAGTGGATATTTAAGAGAAATATCGGTGCTGATGGACGGATCGACACTTATAAGGCAAGGTTGGTGGCAAAGGGATATCGTCAAAGGCAAGGAATTGACTATGACGAGACTTTCTCACCAGTTGCCATGATAAAGTCGATCAGAGTTCTACTCGCCATTGCTGCACATTTTGATTATGAAATCTGGCAGGTGGATGTGAAGACTGCCTTCCTCAATGGTAACCTTGAGGAGGAGGTGTATATGATACAACCAGAAGATTTCACATCCATAGAATCTCCAGATAAAGTGTGCAAGCTTCAGAGGTCCATTTATGAACTGAAGAAGGCTTCCCGGAGCTGGAACATAAGAGTTGACGAGGCTGTCAAGTCTTATGACTTCATTAAGAATGAAGATGAGCCTTGTGTATACAAGAAGACCAGTGGGAGTGTAGTCACTTTTCTAGTTCTTTACGTAGATGACATACCACTCATTGGGAATGATGTAGCTATGATGTCATCAGTAAAGATTTGGCTGTCGAAAAACTTCTCCATGAAGAATTTGGGAGAAGCATGCTACGTATTGGGAATACGGATCTATAGAGATAGATCAAAGAGAATGCTTAGAATGACCCAATCCTTGTACATAGATACCATAGTCAAAAGGTTTGGCATGGAAAATTCCAAGAGAGGTCTCATACCGATGAGACATGGAATTAGTCTCTCAAAGGAGCAGTCTCCTAAGACTCGCGATGAGAGGTCTCTGCCATAGGATCTATCGTGTATGCCATGCTATGTACACGGCCTGATGTTGCATTTGCTCTAAGTGTTACGAGCAGATTTCAGGCTGATCTAGGCGAAGAGCACTGGAAGGCAGTAAAATGTATACATAAGTACTTGAGAAGAAGTAAGGATATGTTTCTTATCTATGGAGGAGGTGACTTGAAACTGCGAGGCTTTACTGACTCGAGTTTCCAGTCGGATCCGAATGATAGTAAGTCTACATCTAGATTCGTGTTTACTTTGAACGGAGGCGCAGTGTGCTGGAAGAGTTCCAAGCAAGTAACCACTACAGATTCGACGACTGAAGCTGAGTACAACGCTGCAGCTGAAGCCGCTAAGGAAGCAGTGTGGTTGAAGAAATTCATCACCGACCTCGGCGTAGTTTCCAGCATCTCTGAGCCTGTTCCACTGTTGTGCGACAACAATGGAGCCATTGCGCAAGCAAAAGAGCCGCGGTCTTATTAGAAATCGAAGCATATTCTGAGGCGCTTTCACCTTATTAGAGAGATCATATCCAGAGGAGATGTAGTAGTGGAAAGAGTTCCATCCGTCGACAATGTAGCAGATCCACTGACGAAGCCGTTGGCTCAAATTGTGTTTGAGCGTCACCTAGAGTCTACATGCTTATTGTATAAAGGTGATTGGCTTTAGTCCAAGTGGGAGATTGTTAGTTTTAGGTGGCCTACAAGCCAATCTGACTATGTAAATCTCGTTCATTTATTAATAAAATGGCATAATATTCATTATGTGTAAATCGCATTAATTATCGTTTCATAATGAAGTCCGTGAATATGTGCTATAGTGATAATATTATGATGCGATCATACTAATGAGACTGATCACTTAAACACACATATTCTTAATCGTTCATAGTCGGAGGATATCCGAGAAGGACATCGGATATCCGGTTAGACTAGTACAGATTACTCCTGCTCATATGATGAGGGTGACTGATCTCATAAGTCACTTGTGCGGAGACACTAAGGCGAATATGTAGGTGCTCATTGGAGAATGAGTTCACTGAACTGATCCGAATGAATCGCTGGATGGTATTGTACCTCACTGTCAACCAGCTTGATTCTATTGTTGCAGTTGCGTGGATGGTCCTCGGATCTGAGACACCAAGGACACCTTGTCGGTGGACTTCTGTGCTTTGACCTTGGTTTACGAATCTCTAGCCACGGGATTCTAATACGTCAAGGATTGGGTACAACGGAATACCGTCGAAGGGAATTGTGTGTCAATAAGGAATCATTCGCTCTCGGCACTTAGAGAGAGAATGCTCTAGGAAGGATGCGCGGAAGTCCCTGGCCAGGGCAGACGATAATATCGGGAAAGGAGTTTTCCGATATTCATCAGCGGCATCCAATCCAAGTGAGTCTACCGGTTAGGGTTTGACAGCTCGCCATGCCCTGAGTTGACTCGAGAGCATTGTACGAATGAAGGATTATATCCACGCGGCAACTGTCGGCGGAAAGGTTCCAAGAGTGGGTTACTTAACCCCAATACCTTCCGGGTTCACGCGGTGTTGCTTGGCACCCAACGTGATCGGAGGTCCAGTCGAATTCGATGTGCGACATCAATTCGATTGATTAATTAATTAATAAAGGATTATTAATTGATTAATAAAGTGAGTGAGGAGTCATTGGGCTTGTTGGGCCATTAACTGGACTAGTACTTGGGCCTAGACGGTCACACGCAAATGATTCTCAAGGCGATGGATAAATAAGTGGGTTTTATATAAACCGGGGGTTTTTATGAAAAATCGCACGGTTAGTATAAAACATAGCGAACGGTCTGAGTAGGCCAAGCTGTTGCTAACCCTAGCCGCCCCTCCTCTATTTCTCTCTCTCTCTGGCATCCAGACAGATCCAGATCTGCTCCGCCGCTTCTCCGAATCCCGTTCGGCGGGAAATCGTCCGCGCGTTGCGGCTATCTTTGCTGCGACCGGCGGAGGTTTCGTGGGCTGCGAAGAACGAGGAACGCGAGGATATCTGTCGCGGGGAGGATCGCGTGGAGTTCGGTAGAGGCCGGGCACTTGCGCGGCTTGCGGTGTCGCACCGACGGAACCGAACGGTTGCGGATTCAAATCCGCACTGAGAACTTCGATTATCTGATAATCGATTTTTTGTTTTTCGAAACGGGAAAACGGTTCGCTGTTTTATTTTATTTTCCACTGCGTGAGCGATCCAGAGAACCCAAGAAATCCCAACAGTGGGTAGTCCCTATAGCTTCGGCTTGACGGGGGTTTCGCCGGTCCCCAGGGCCCTCTTGAAACGGCGAGGCCTGGCGTTGAGGGAAGTCCGGCCGGTAGGACAGTAGTCTAGACTGCTTGTGTGCACACGTAGCTGGGCAGTGGTGGTTCACTAGTCCCAGTTAGTCCTAGTTTGACTCACTGCCTCACCCTACGGTGTCTGGAACACCGTAGGGGTGGACAGGTGTAAGTGTTGGTGGTGTTGTGAGGCGACGTTTGTCTGCAGTCGACAGTGTGGTTTGATCGATTAGCCGGATCTTTGGTTATGAGTTATGGTATTGTGTTGGGCTATTCGAATTGCTTACAACTGTGCATGTTGCATTGCTATTACGAATGTTTCATATCGGGTTTTGGGAGCTATGTTTACTTCTTTACTTAATTGCCTTCATTCTGCATTATTATACTTGTAGGTGTGTGAGTGGGAGGCGGGGGATCAGATGATCCCTACTGAGCCAAATTTTGGTGTGGCTCACTCCTAGCGGTTTCAGGTGTGGACCTCTTGGCGAGTGGCGGCATGTGGTGTTCTTCTTAGTATGCGGACCAGCAGCTATCTCAGTTCCGGGGTATGCCCCGATGTTGTTGTACTTTACTTATGCCTGTACTTATTTAATTCTTTGGACCATGTAATTATTGTTGGACTGTGTACAGACATTATTAATTTCCTTCTTGCGCACTTATAATTTCCTTGAAGTCCGTGTGACTGTTATATTTAGCCTTGTTTAACGCTTACTCCTCTAGATGTGTCGTGTGAGATCCGGGTGTGAACCCGTAAATAATGATCCGATGCCCATTTAGTAATCGGGTTCCCGATTATAGGGTGGCGGGTCGTTACAGATGGTATCAGAGCTCAGTCTGGTCGAGTATGTGGTAAACTAGGTTAGATATCATAGTCCAACAATAAGTACGAGTCTGTACAGGCGATGGCTGCTGGTGTAGATTGATAGGTTTTGACGTGCTTGTTTCGATTTTTGTGTTTGTGGGGTAGTGATGGCGCTGAAGAGGAGAGTTCCGTTGGCTCGTGGTACGGGAGCAGACGATGGTAGTTCGGGGGCAGAGGGGCATAATGTGGTCGTTTTATGGAAGCTATGATTGGGGCTATGTCTAGATACCAATAGGGAGATGGTGGTGAGGGATCCAATTCCCGAGGTGGTCAGTCCACGGTGATGGAGTGGTTCTTAAAGTTGTAGACCCCTTCTATCACGGGTCAACCAGTCCCAGACTAGGCAACTCATTGGATTAAGGAAGTGGAGAAGGCATTTGATGTTATTGAATGTGTTGAGTATGACAAGACTTTGTTGGCAACCTACTTGTTGAAGGACGATGCTTATGATTGGTGGGTTACTATCAAGTGAATGATGTTTTCAGATAGGTCCTTGAGAGAGATCCCTTGGGAGGTATTTGTGAAGAGTTTAGTGGACAGTACTTTCCGAGGCACGTTCAGAAGGCCAAGGAGAGGGAGTTTAAGGAATTGGTGCAGAATGATATGTCAGTTCTAGAATATCAGATGAAGTTTGTGGCTCTCGGAAGATTTGTTCCACACATATATGAGCATGAGGAGCGTCGAACAGAGAGATTTGTGGATGGACTCCGGTATGATTTGAGGGCAATGGTGGCATCTCATTGTTGTAGAGATCTTGCATCGGCGGTTCGGTGCGCAGCAGCGGTGGAGACTCAGTTCCAACGAATGGCAAGAGAGTTGGAGCGATCAGCACGAGGGAAGCAACAAGGCAAGAGCAAATCAGCGGTCTTTTTGACAGACGGTTCGAGTTCCTTTGAGTTCGGAATCCAGGAGATGCTTTGTGATGAGGATGAAAACGGTTCGGTTCAGCAGATGCAGACTGTGGCTAGTAGACAACAGGAAGCGAGACAGGATGCGGCGGATTATTGTCCCCGTTGTGGTAGGCATCATGGGAATCGGATGTATCCATCGGTCACTGGTAGTTGTTTTGGCTATGGTAGGAAGGAACATCTTGTGAGGAACTGTCCCCAAAAAAATAAGACAGAACAGGAGCCGAGTGGTCAGTAGAAGCACGGGACCTAGAGTGGTGTTGTGTGTTTTATTAGTAGAGGTCCGAGATGCTAGGCTAGATGAGCACTTTTATCTTGTCTTATTAGGTAGTGGTTGTGAACTCTTATGGCACTCTTTATGTATTTTGGACATGGTGGAGAATCAGTTTTGTAATATGTGCCTTGTAAGGTTAATGTATGGTTATTTCAGTGTGTCAGCCTTTGCAGAGTCATGGATCATAATTAACTTAGTGTTGATTGGATTGACCGGTTGTACGGAGCCCCGTGTAAGAGTGTGATCGGTGAGGGTCATTGATGTAATCTGTGTGCCGGCGTGGAATTGTTGGCTGTGGTTATCGTGTGAGCGGTTGCAATTTTGAGGATGAAATTCTTTTTAAGGGGGGGAGTATGTAAGGATTGAGGATTCGGGTTCAGTTTTCGGGCTGGTTTCGGGCCGGATCCCCTGGTTTGGGCTCTGATGGGTCTGGGGTGTGCCTTCTAAATGACGTCTAGGGTGCACGACGCCTTTCGAATGGTGTCTTGCTGTGTGGACGCCATTTAGTTGGGTTGCTGTTGTGCCACATGGACGCCACGTGGGCAGGCTTCGGGCCGCAAGAGTACGGCCCCTGTCGTGTCGTCTGAACGGCGTCCTTGTTGGACGACGCCATTCAGAGTACGACCTTGGGTTGTCAGTGTACGGCGCCGGTCTTGTCATCTGAACCGCGTCTTTGATGGCGACGCGTTTCAGAGTCTCTGTCAGAGTACGGCCCGTCCTGTCATCTGATAGGCGTCTGTCTTGCACGACGCGTTTTACCGTGTTTCAGATTGACCCCGCGAGTCTTCCCTCCTTTCTCTCATTCTCTCCTCCTCACTCTCTCTCTCTTCCCTCTCTCCACCCCCTCCGATACCTCTTTCCCTTTTCCTTCCCTTTCTTCCTCTTCCACCACTCCAACACCTCTCTACCTCTCACCACTACCACCACCACTTCCTTCGCGGCGCTTCATTCTCCGGGCGGCGACCGACGTACCGACGGAGTGACGACGGCCTCGGAAGTACCGGCGGCGGTCTGTGGTGTGGCGGTTTGGCGGCATGGAGCCAGGAGGAGTTCAAGTAACCGGTAGGAGGACGAATCTTGCATATAATGTGATTATTACATCCGTGTTTCTCGTTGTAAAGCATGATGCGTGTATGGGGTTTTTGGGTAGAATGAGCATGTTAAGGGGCTTTCTTGGTGGAAATGGCCGTTTCTATGAATAAGGATTTGTGGGTTTCACGTGGTGGATTGGTTTCCCCTCTTCCTTTCCTGTTTTGGAGGGTTTTTGGGGTGTTTTGGGGTGAAAAGGGGACCCTCGGGCTGAGTTGCAGAAACCAGGTTTCTAGCGCTAAATGACGTCGCGCTCGGACGACGCCATTCAAAATGGTGACGGGCCAGCACGACGCCATTTAGGCAGAAATTGTCCCAGAAGTGGTTTCTGTTAGAATGGGGTTCTGTTGTGAATGGCATCCTGGGACATCGACGCCTTTCAAACGGCGGCTTCCTAGGACAATGCGTTTTAAGTGAATTAACCGTAGTCTGTCTTTGTTTCTGTTGCTATCCGGCGACTAGGGACAGCGACGCGTTTTAAAAGACGACGACTAGGCACGACGCCTTTTAGGCCATGTTCTTAGGCCGAGTTTTTATGAATCAGTTTAGGAGGCTTGAATGGCGTCAACCACAGTCGACGCGATTCAAGGCAGAATCACATTAACTCATGATATTAATATGTGTTTTCACTGTTAGATAGTTCAATCAAGTGCATGCTTTAAATCATACATTGAGGCCGAGGATTTCTGTACGATCGGGATCGCATCGTATGTGTGTGTGTGCTTATACGATTGTGGAGTTGGAACAATTGTGGTTTGCGTTTGTCACCTTGTGCCGAAGTGGGAGGGCCTTGGTGTCTGTGTGGCATTGTTTCCGTACCGGTGTGGGAGGGGTACATGTTGTGTTTCACCTATGGCTGGGGGAAGCAGAACCACCTAGAACCAGTTTGGCCGGAGTAGCTAGCGTGCTATCTGAGGGGTTACTGTTTGGTCTCAGCGGGTCGGTGCTTTCCTAGTTTGTCGTGGCAGCTTCTGGCGCGTTTCTTGCTGTGGAGCTGGGTGTGGTGTTTCTGGAGTTTTACCCTTTCGCCACTGGGCCTGATGTAACCTGTAATATAAAGGTTACGAGTGGTACCCTTCGCCCTTTGGCCTGATGCGACCCGGAAGGTTAGGGTTGTGGGTAGTCCCTATAGCTTCGGCTTGAGGGGGTTTCGCCGGTCCCTAGGGCTCTCTTGAAGCGCCGAGGCCTTGCGTTGAGGGAAGTCCGGTCGGTAGGACAGTAGTCTAGACTACTTGTGTACACATGTAGCTGGGCAGTGGTGGTTCACTAGTCCCAGTTAGTCCTAGTTTGACTCACTGCCTCACCCTACGGTGTTCGGAACACCGTAAGGGTGGACAGGCGTGAGCGTTGGTGGTGTTGTGAGGCGACGTTTGTCTACAGTCGACAGTGTGGTTCGATCGATTAGCCGGATCTTTGGTTATGAGTTATGGTATCGTGTTGGGCTATTCGAATTGCTTAGAAATGTGCCTGTTGCATTGCTATTACGAATGTTTCATATCGGGTTTTGGGAGCTGTGTTTGCTGCTTTACTTAATTGCCTTCATTCTACATTATTATACTTGTGGGTGTGTGAGTGGGAGGCGGGGGATCGGATGATCCCTACTGAGCCCAATTCTGGTGTGGCTCACTCCCTACGATTTCAGGTGTGGACCTCTTGGCGAGTGGCGGCGTGTGGTGTTCTTCTTGGTGTGCGAACCAGCAGCTATCTCAGTTCCGGGGTATGCCCTGATGTTGTTGTACTTTACTTCTGCCTGTACTTATTTATTTCTTTGGACCATGTAATTATTGTTGGACTGTGTATGGACATTATTCATTTCCTTCCTACGCACTTATAATTTCCTTGAAGTCCGTGTGACTGTTATATTTAGCCTTGTTTAACGCTTACTCCTCCAGATGTGTTGTGTGAGATCCGGGTGTGAACCAGTAGGTAATGATCCGATGCCCATTTAGTAATTGGGTTCCTGATTATAGGGTGGCTGGTCGTTACAACTCAAGAACAGAGATTCGTGCCGGTGTTCTATCTAGTTGCTTCAGTAGGTCATATTGAGTGCGTGGTGCACTCTTATCATTATGCGCTTCCTCCGGCGGCTGTAATGGGCCTTCTCTGACTGTTGATTAAGGAAAGACCTTATTGAAGATCCTCTAACTCCGTAGTGCATGTTCTTCAGTTGTGGAATGTCCAGGCGACAGCTTGAGCACCGGAGGGTTAATGGATGATGTGGATGGTGTGGAGGGTTGGTATATGGGTGATGGCTTGGAGTTATTTGGTGGTAGCATGGTACGGATGAGAGGATTAGATGGTTGGATGGTGGAGGGGTAATTGGTCGGTGCGGATGAAGTGGGGAATGGCACGTGGAGTAAAGGTTTAGATGGTTGTATGGTATCTGGGTAAGTGGTGGTGGCAGTAGGTGATGTAAGGAATGGTTCGCGGAGCAGTGGTTTGGATGGCATGATGGGTGCGTAATTAGCTTACGGTAGGTTGTTTGATGGAGCTGTGGTGGCGTGGGGGGTAATGGATTTGAAGAAAGCAGGCGGTGGTGATGGGTTAATGGGTGTGGGTAAACAATATGCGGGTGTTGATACTGGTGTGATGGTAACGGGTTGTGGTTTAGGTATGTGGAGGGTGCGGCGTGGTGGTTGCTCAGTGGTGCTCGGAGTGTGACCCGTTGAATAAATAGAGGAAGAGTCCTCTATCTTCCACTGTTGCCCTCGGTTAGCCTCAGACTGGCTATTTGTCAAAATAAGGGAAACTTGATTCTGGTTCTGGTGCTCCGGGAGTGGGTTCTGCACTATTCCCAAGTTTGGCGGTGCCGCTGCCTATGCCGGCGCTCTTGGTTGTTGCTGCTGAGGTTGTTGTTGTGGTCTTCTCGCCTTCAAGGCGGATATATACTTCTTCATTTCTTCTCAATCAATGCCTCCCTGCTCGTTGAGATCATGAATATAATCTCATAATTGGAAGCAGGTATCTATTGTGTGTCTAGGTTGTCAGTGGAAATAACAATACCTAGAAGTGTCGGCATTTTGGGGCCAAACTGTTTTTTCTATTGGCAAAACCAAAGCATTGGCTGCCATTAAAGCATTGAAGATATCTGATAAGGACTCTGGAAGAACTGGATATTCTGCCCTTTTCGGGCCTAGAGGCTTCCTCTGTTGGTTATAACCAGGAGGAGGTACATTGTGGTATGCCGACGGTGCGTGCGGCCGGTATTGCTGCTGTTTGGGGGTTGATACTGTAATTGTCGTTGTGGCTGCTATTGTGGCTACTGTGGTGGTTGCTGGTTCGGCTGCTGAGGTCGTTGGTATTGTGGTTTGGCTGCTGCTGTCTGCAACTCTGCTGGTTTGGCTGCTGCGGCCGCTGGTACTGTGGTTGCTGATTCCTCACGAATTTGGGCTAATTGTTGTTCATGATACTAATCTGCTCATAGGAGAGCGTGCCCTTAGTGGTTGGACCCGTGCTAGAAGAATTTGGCATGGCAGACTTCCGAAGTGGAGGCCTTCTAGGTCGGTGAGGGTCATAGACACTAGAGAATGTAGCATCCTTGAAAGCATTTTGGCAATAACGCACCCTTTTATAGAGCTCTGCCATGCTGGTCAAGTTGTGCATGGCGAGGACTAACTTAAATTGAGGTGTAGCATTAGAAATTAACATCTTTACTTGCTCGGACTCAAATAGATGATCTTTGACTTTTTCTGCCATGCCCCTCCATCTATTAACAAAACTGACGAATTTGTCGTCGGGCTTCATTTTTTCTGCTATCAAATCAATAATGGACAGAGAGGGTACAACTCTATCCTGGTATCGTTGAATAAATTTTCGTGATACGATACCATAGTCCTCTATTTCAGATGGCTCTAAGGAAAAGAACCATTCGAGGGCTGGTCTCTCCAAGGATTTCCTGAACAAAAATGTCAACGACCTTTTGTCGTTTTGCCAGAAAGATGACTCATACATAAAGTCCTTCAAATGAGTGAAGGGGTTACCAGTACCGTTGTATTTTTGGTACACTGGCATTTAAGAGGGCGGCAAATGGAACACCGGCAGACTTGACAAGTTAATTTTAGGTGCAGCTTTATCACCCATCATTTTCTGAAAATTATTGAACTGCTCATCCATACGCTCCATCATCGCGAGCAGAGCCTAAGTCATCGGATCGACTGGAGGAGGGGGAGGTGGAGGTACATGATAGGCCTGTTGCCTAGAGTATGTGGGGAAAGGGGGACAATTGGGTTGAGGTCTGGCAGAGCTTCCGCCATGTCCGAGGGCATTTTGGTAAGGAGGCGTCGGCGGCCTGACCGGTTGCCTCGAGGAGGACAATTGTGGCCCAGCTGGCCGAGAAGTAGAAATTTGAAGGCCCTCCATGGCCTGATGAATGAATGAAGTGTGCTAGGAGGAGGTTGAGGAATGACAGGTGGGACCACAGGATTCGGCCCAGTAGACGGTACAGGCGTCTTCCCTTTCAAAATGGGTTGGATTGCCTCAAGTTGGTGAGGATAGAGGTGGGAAGCCAGAACTCCCAGGGCGTTGACCAGATCAGATGGATTGGAAGATGAGGGCTCATTCGGGTTCATAGCCCCCTCAAAGACAGGATTAGAATCCACATGTACGTGCAGAGGAAGATCAACACCAGAATAGTGTTGATCATGGACCAAAGGAGGAGGGACATGAAGGTTTCCCTTATGTTCAGATGGATAAGAATGAGGATCATGGGGGGCATTATGATGTCCCCCATTTTCATAGTGATAATTGGATTCAAGAAGGGCATTAGCATCTCCCTCATAATTGACCATAGCTCTCGAAGCCATGCTCAAATCCCTACCTGATCGAAGTAGGATGATATTAAATTTTTTTCAAAGATTTGCAGACGAGTTGCACAGAGATTAAGCAATCAAGTGGATGTTTAACGTTATTTTAGGATTCCTTGTTGGGTAATTTGGATTCAATTAATCACAAATTCACTCAATGGGTAGGATCCTAATTTCAGTTCAATTTCCACCGTTATACTCTATGGCTTTCTCTCACAACGTTATGAAGATCTAACAAGGACTTCGATTGGTACAACCAGCCCGATGAACAAGGAGGAATACCTTGATTTTGGGGACTTACGGAGGTCTTTAATGCCAACCACTCTAGTCTGATTGAGGGACCGACCCATCAGAGAGAGGTGAAGACGTCCAGAAAGGTGTTCCTAAGAGAAAAGTGTTGGGATCGCTGTGTCGGGATCCGACCGAAAAACACAGCGGAATAATATGTTCGGGATCGGATCCATCTCGTTTCGATCGTTAAAATAAAACCGGAGAAAATCGAGTTCACCTTGCGCGGATTCTGATCCGCGTTCGTTTTCCGGTTCCGTCGGAGCGATGCCGCAAGTCGCGCAGATGCCCGACCTCTAGCGGTATCCACGCGGTTCTCCTCGCGATGGATCGTCCTCGCTCGCTGCGGCATTCGTAAATCCCGTCTGGCTGCGCGTAATCCGTCGCGACATGCAGATTCTAAATCTCCCGTCGGACGGAAGCCGGAGCAGTTGGGAACCGCACGCCCAGAAGAGAGAGAAAGAGAGAAAGAATGAATGACGGCTAGGTCAGGGTTGCTGGCCCCGGACCTAGAATCCGTTCTTTTATAATAAGTCAGTTTGCGGTTTATCATAAAAACCCAGACTTATCCGAAATCCTGTCGGATTATCCATCAACTTGAAAACCATTTGCGTGTGACCCTCTAGGCCCAAATACCAGTCCAGTTAATAGCCCATTAAGTCCAGTAGCCCTTTACTGACCCACTGAATTAATTAATATCCTTATATTCAATTAATCAGCCGAATTTAATGTCCCACAATAAATTTGGACGGACTGTCGATCACGTTGGATGCCAAGTAACATCGCGTGATCCTGGATGGCACTGGGGTTATCGCAACTCTCTATTGGAACCTTTCTATCATCGGTTAGCGCGCGGATATAATCTTTCATCCGTGCAATGTTCCCGAATCGACCTAGGGCATGGTTTTATGTTAAACCCTATTTGGTCGATTCACTTGAATCAGATGCCGCTAATATGAATCCGATAACTCCTTATCGATTACAAAGTCCGCTCTGGCCAGGGACTTTAAGCGCATCATTTCCGGAACATTCTCTCTCAAACTACCGAGAGCGGGTGATCCCGTAATGAACACACAATTACCTTCGAGGGCATTTCCCTAAACCCGATCGCTTGACTTATTGATAACCCATGGTTAGGGATTCGTTCGTCAAGGTCAAAGCTCAGAAACCTACCAACAAGATATCTTTGGAGTCTTAGATCCAAGGATCATCCACGCAACCATGACAAATGAATCGAGCTGGTTAACAGTGAGGTGATTACCATCCAGCGATTCATAGTTGGATCAGTTCAGTGAACTCATTCACCAATGAGCACCTATAGGTTCAGCATAGTGTCTCCACACAAGTGACTTATGGGATCAGTCACCCTCATCATATGAGCTGAAGTAACCTATACTAGTCTATCCGGATGTTCGATGTCCTATCTCAAACATCCTATGACTAGGAACAATTAAGAACACGTGTTTATAAGTCTTCGGTCCCGTAACTATGATCTCGTCATAATCCGAAGACTATTGCACATGTTCTTGGACTTCATCGTGATACGATAAACACAGATCGAATTAATTACACACAATGAATTATTGCCATTTATTAATAATCTGAATAAGTACATAGTATCGGATTGGCTTTGAGACCATCTAATACTAACAATCTCCCACCTGGACTAAAGCCAATCACTTTTATACAGAATACCCATATTCTCTAAGTGATGTTCAAAAACATTTTGAGACAAAGGCTTTGTAAGTGGATCTGCTATGTTGTCGGCTGAGGGAACTCTTTCCACCATGACATCTTCTCGAGCTATAATTTCTCTGATCAAATGAAAGCGCCGCAGAATGTGCTTCGACTTTTGATGAGACCTTGGCTCTTTCGCTTGAGCAATCGCCCCATTGCTGTCACACAGTAGTGGGACGGGACCAGATATGCTTTCTGTTAGAATTGGGTGGCCTCAAAGCCAATCATTGTACATTCTAGTTCAGATTATTAATAAAGGCAATTATTTCTTCATTTAATAGTTCTTGCAAACGACTATCGTAATGAAGGTCCATAGACAAATGTATGGGATATTGAATCATGATGAGATCATGATAGTGAGATCAATATCCTAAGGCAATTGTCTTAAATAGTTCTCGATCATAGGATATTTGAGATGGACATTAAATATCCGATAAGATCGACACAAGTTATGTCTGCTCATATGATGAGGGTGAATGATCTCACATTCACTCGTGTGGTGACACTAAGACAAACAAGTGGGTGCTCATTAGAGAATGAGTTCACTGAACAGACCCAAATAAGAATTCCTGGATGGTAATTATACCTATTAGTCAACCAGGGAATTCTATTGTTGCAGTAGCACAGTTGGTCCTTTGACCTGAGTCACCAATGATACCTTGTTTGTGGACCATTGTATCTTGATTCTCTGACTCGTGGACTTTAACCATTAAGTCCACCATAATCGGTCTTTCAGATACAGTGGAAAGCTTGCGAAGGTAATTGAGTGGACAACAAGGGATCACTCACTCTTGGTATAAGACTGGAGAGAGAATGTCCCATGGATGTGTACACAGAAATCCCTGGCCAGGGTCAAATGAAAGAGATGTCTTTCTAGATATTAACTGTGTACTAGAATCCATCTGGATAATGCGATAGAGGGTTTGACTATAAAACCATACCCTTGCGTTATCGGGACATTGCATGAGTGAAGGATTATATCTGTGCGGTATCGGCAGACGGAAAGGTTCAATTGAAGGGAACAGTATCCCTTATATCTTCTGGGATCATGAGGTAGTGTTTGGTGCTGTTCATGATCAGAAGGCCAAGTGAATTAATCATCGGATGATAATTTACTTGTTTATTAAATTAATCATTTAACATGTGATGTTTAAATGTTAATTAATAAATATTAAACTTAAGAAACAGTTCTAAGTTTAATGGGCCTGCAACCGGACTGATATATGGGCCTAGATGGTCACACACATAAGAGTTCTCGTCAGACGGTGAGAGATGTTAAATTTCATGCTTATCTGGGTTTTTGTGAAAAGCTGCAGGATAAACATGAAGATTTAATGGAGAATTATCCAAGGCCAAACTCTTGGATAATCACGAGGATTAACTCTTGTGCTTATCCTTATTTCTATATAAGGAGGGCCAAGGGGGAGTGGTAAAAAGTTAGTTGGAGGAATTTTACTCCCCAGATTCTCTCTCTCCTCTCTCTCTCTCCTTCTCGGAGTGGATCTGTCTCTCTCCGCGCATGGTGGATCTGAGATCTGGACGGAGCACTCAAGACGAGGAGGAAATCGCGTCTGCTGCGGGAACTCGTGTGGATACCTCCAGAGATCGTGCGCGTGCGCGATTAACGAGTCGGCATCATCCACGGGAGATTCGAAACCCCGCAAAGGTGAAGAACTGTTCTTCCCACTTAGATTTTAATGTCCGTTTTACAACCCCAGCAACCGATACAATGGAATCTTTTTATTTCCGCTGCTTTCATGGCGATTCCTTACACTTTCCACCACACCAAGATCGCCGATGAATTTCTTCATCCATACAATCTCCCACCTGGACTAAAGCCAATCACTTTTATACAGAATACCCATATTCTCTAAGTGATGTTCAAAAACATTTTGAGACAAAGGCTTTGTAAGTGGATCTGCTATGTTGTCGGCTGAGGGAACTCTTTCCACCACGACATCTCCTCGAGCTATAATCTCTCTGATAAGATGAAAGCGCCGCAGAATGTGCTTCGACTTCTGATGAGACCTCGGCTCTTTCGCTTAAGCAATCGCCCCATTGTTGTCACACAGCAGTGGGACGGGACCAGATATGCTTTCCACCACACCAAGATCGCCGATGAATTTCTTCATCCACACAGCTTCCTTGGCGGCTTCAGCAGCAGCAATATACTCATCTTCCGTTGTCGAATCAGCAGTGGTTTCCTGCTTGGAACTTTTCCAGCTCACTGCTCCCCCGTTGAGTGTGAAAACAAAACCTGATGTTGACTTGCTGTCATCAGGATCAGACTGAAAACTCGAGTCAGTGTATCCTTGCAGCTTTAAGTCTCCTCCTCCATAGACTGTAAATAGATCCTTAGTCCTTCTCAAGTACTTAAGGATGCATTTCACAGCCTTCCAGTGTTCATCACCTGGATCTGCCTGATGTCTGCGCGTAACACTTAGAATATATGCTACATCTGGTCTGGTACATAGCATGGCATACATGATGGACCCTATGGCAGAAGCATAGGGGACATTATCCATCACTGCCCTCTCTTCAGGTATCTTTGGAGACTGATCTTTAGAAAGTGAAATTCCATGTCTCATCGGTATGAGACCTCTCTTGGAATTTTCCATGCCAAACCTTTTGACAATGGTTTCTATGTACATGGATTGGGTTAAATCTAGCATCTTCTTTGATCTAACTCTATAGATCCGTGTTCCCAATACGTAAGATGCTTCTCCCAAATCCTTCATGGAGAAGTTCTTTGACAGACATATCTTTACTGAAGACATCATTCCTACATCATTCCCAATGAGTAGAATGACGTCAACGTAAAGAACCAGAAATGTGATTGCGCTCCCACTGTTTTTCTTGTATACACAAAGCTCATCTTCATTCTTAATGAGTTCATAAGATTTGATCGCCTCATCAAATCTTATGTTCCAGCTTCGGAGATTCTTTGGATGTGAATCCTTCTGGTTGTATCATATACTCCTCCTCCTCAAGGTTTCCATTGAGGAAGGCAGTCTTCACATCCATCTGCCAGATTTCATAATCATGATAGGCAGCAATGGCGAGAAGAATTTTGATAGACTTAATCATAGCAACAGGTGAAAAGGTTTCATCATAGTCAACACCTCTTCTTTGACGATAGCCCTTCGCAACTAATCTTGCTTTATAAGTCTCAATACGTCCATCTGCACTGATCTTTCTTTTAAAGATCCATTTGCAGCCGATAGGTACTATACCATTGGGTAAATCTACCAAGTTCCAAACTTGGTTGATGTACATGGACTGTATTTCAGAATTCATGGCTTCCCGCCATTTCCCAGCCTCTGGACTTTCAATGGCCTCCTAGTAAGTCGTAGAATCATCATCCTCATTATAGAGTATCCTTGAACCATGCAAATTAATATGTCCCACATATCTTTCTGGTGGTTTGGGTACTCTTTCAGACCTACGAGGTTCCTGTGTATCATTTTGAACAGGTTCAGAAACTGACGGTTCATCTGATGAACTATTGCCAGTTTGTGGGTCTAGAGTTTCTTCTAGTGTTACTTTACTCCTACTGTCATTCTGGAGAATATAATCTTCTTCTAGAAAGACAGCTCTCCTGGCCATAAACACCTTTTGTTCGCCAGGAAGATAAAATTAATATCCATAAGTTTCCTTTGGATATCTCACAAATCTGCATTTGTCAGTTCTGGATTCCAGTTTATCGGCGTCATGTCTTTTAACATGAGCAGGAAATCCCCAGACTTTAACATGTTTATGGTCTGGTTTCCTTCTATTCCATATCTCATATGGAGTGGTCTCAACAGATTTGCTGGGTACCTTGTTTAGGATATACATAGTCGAGCTAAGTGCATATCCCCATAAGGACACTGGCAATTTGGACATGCTCAACATGGATCGCACCATTTCCATTAATGTGCGATTTCTCCTTTCTGATACACCATTCATCTGACGTGTATAAGGAGGTGTAAGCTGAGAAAGGATACCATTATCCTTTAAGTATTTAATGAACTCAGTACTCAAGTATTCACCACCCCGATCAGATCGGATGGTTTTTATACTTTTTCCTGTTTGTTTTTCTACTTCATTCTTAAATTCTCTGAATTTCTCAAAGACTTCAGATTTATATTTCAATAAGTATATATATCTAAGCCTTGAGTAATCATCAGTGAATGTAATGAAGTATGAGAAACCACCAATGGCTTGGGTTGACATAGGACCACATACATCTGAATGTATGAGTTCTAATATGTCTTTGGCTCGTTCTCCAGTTCCACTAAATAGAGACTTAGCCATTTTACCCATTAAATATGACTCACAGGTTGCATATGATTCATAATCAAATGGATCCAAATATCCATCTTTATGCATCCTTTGGAGTCTGTTTTCACCAATGTGTCCAAGCCTACAATGCCACAAGTAGGCTTTGTTCATTTCATACTTACTTCTTTTCAGTGAAGAACCGATGTGTAAATTATCATGAGACACATTAAATAGATACAATCCATTGGACAAAATAGCAGAAGCTATTAATTTATTTCCGAAATAAATTGAACAACTATTGTTCCCAAAATTTAAATTGTATCCGATTCTATCTAAGCATGAAATAGAAATGATGTTCTTTATTATGCTAGGTACATAATAACATCCATCTAATAAAAATGTATCTCTTGATGGTAGCTTGAGCTTCACTGTCCCCACAGCGATCGCCGCAACTCTTGCGTCGTTACCTAGTCTCAGCTCCACCTCGCCAGTCCTTAGCTTACGCCTTCTTGTCAGTGCCTGCACAGAATTGCAGATATGAGATACACATCCAATATCAAATACCCATGATGTACAATCTCTTATTGACAAGTTTATATCTATCATATAGATACCTGAAGCGTCCTGCTGCTTCACAGTTCCTTGAGCCATGTCCTTGAGGTATTCTTTGCAATTCCTCTTCTAATGCCCTTTCTGGTGACAGTAGAAGCAATCACCTTTCTCAGCACTTTTACCTTTGTCTTTCTTGACAACCTTTTCCTTTTTCTGAATCTTGTTCTTATTCTTTCGAAAAGCTTGGACTGCAAGTCGTTTTATGTTGGTCTTACCAACCATGAGGACTTGGGTTTATCCTTCACAAGGTTCCCCTCAGCAGTCTTTAACATGTTCAGGAGTTCAGCTAAGGTGGCCTGGATCTTGTTCATGTTAAAAATTAACGACGAACTGAACATATGACGGTGGAAGTGAAGACAACACGAGGTCTGTGTGCATCTCCTTGGGAAGTGTAATCCCAAGAGCATCCTGCCTCTCCACCCACTCAATCATCTTCAGCACGTAATTTTGTACTGAAGTTCCCTCTGCCATCTGAGCCTTGAACAGATTCTTCGATATCTCATATCGTTTGATTCTGCTCTACTCACCAAATAGCTCCTTCAAATGGAGCATGATGGATCTAGCATCCATATCTTCATGTTGCCTCTGCAACTCATTGCTCATAGAGGTTAACATATAGCATTGGGCCATGGTGGAATCTTCCTTCCATTTTTCATACGCTATCATTTCCTCCTCTGGAGCATCTAATGCTGGCTCAGCAGGAGGTTCGTTACCCAAGACGTAGGCAATCTGCTCAGACCTAAGGACTATCTTCAGGTTTCTGAGCCAGTCAGAGTAATTGGTGCCTGTCAAAAGGTTGGCATCAAGTATGCCTCGCAATGGGTTATGGTGCGACATTCTCGCCTACAGGAGATAATCAATTGATAATTAGCAGATATTCAGATTAACTAAAACAAGATATGGTCTTTTATTATCTAGTTTTACTCCTACTAATTTTCGACGGACTGTATAACCTTCAGATCTACAGAACGGGAGACACCGACTGTCTCCTAGTGGGGATCAGAATCTTCAAGCATCACAGTATGACCTTAGGTAAACACGTAGTATCATACCGCTATCTCAGAGCAATCATCTCATGATAATTGCAACTCCTTGCAATATCCGATCATATTTCGGCTCCCAAGTTTAATGGTCCCGGGTAAACACAGTAGACCATTATCCCCGGTCTAAGCTTTACCATCAATACGTGACAGAGTAAAGTAGAAATATAGTTCCCAGGTAAACACGTAGATAACTATATCGTTCCTCTACTCTTATCCAAAGGCATCTAATGCCATGATCAACAGTCCTCTCAACAGACAATGGCAGACCTCGGGTAAACACATAGTATCTGCCATGACTGAATTAAGTTCTATTGATCATATTGATGGAGAGCCACGCGGTGCATTCTCAATGACTCGCGCTACGGCTTAGAGTTTGTAACGAAGGTTTTACTTATTTAGTTTGGTCTCATCCTAGGTGATAGTATTAAATATATCGAATATATTATAAATACTAATAATCTAGCAAATATTAAGCACACGCATCACATACATGTCATTAGTGTCGTCATGGACGGCACTGCGGTTTGACTTGAGCCAGACAGTCAAACGCACACACATGCACAATATAACAACTTATATCATGAGTCTGCAAACCCATGGATTCAATGAACTCCTTCATTTTCATCTGGTCGGCAGTTGTGGATCATCCTCGCTCCGCGCACACCCGCCTCGATCAAATTACATCATAATTCTCAATTACATAATAATTCAAAGAGGAAGCCTTATGGCGATTACATCGAGGAGGAAGGTAGAAGTACAATGGAATATGAGAGGGAGAGGTTCGCAGACCTCTATTTATTAATAAACAATAAACCACACAATCACATTCCACATCCACAATTAATGCTCGTCTATGACCACCATGTGTTTTAGTTAAACAAACCACACATGAATTGCACATCAAATGGCTAAATAAAATTTTCGAAAATAACTAATTTTGGGTTTCATAAAACCAGGGACCAATCAAAAATTGGATTTAGACTTTTCGAAAACTTTTACAGTTTAAACATGCTAATTTAAATCAAATTCAAACAAGCAGTTATAACACATCATATGCATAAAAATTCTAAAATTTAAATATCTAGAATATTCCATGCAAATATGACAAGCTTAATCTAACTATTAGATTAATAAAGTCATTAAACAACTAGATTAATCATTATCTTATTAAAATCTAACATTTAGATTATCTAGTTATAAATAATCATCAATTCAACATTTAAATCAATAATTAATTATAACTATAAACTTCAATTAAGATAATGACGTTAATCAATTGCAATGGGTCTCAAAAAGGTTAAATTGAATAAGAAATTTGATTTCAAAACATTTTTGAAAATATAAAGTTTAAAACAATTTAATCATATTAAAACCGGGGTTTTAAAACCATCCAGGTGGCTCAGCCCACCCGTGGCTGAGCCATGGCTCAGCCCAGCTGAGCCATGGACTCTGACCAGGGTGCCTGGCTCGGGCCAGGGGGGGGGGGTCCATGGGCTCAAACCCGGTCTTAGCCCGGCCCCCCGGTTCGGTCGGACCGTGCGGCTAGGGAACCCTAGCCGCACGAGCCCGAGCCCTCCCCCTTCACCCCCGGCGGCGCCACGTTGCAGGAAGCCGTGGGGGAAGGGGAGGGTGGCCGGCGACGGCACCATTGCCTAGGGCCACCGGACCGTCGCCGGTCACCCCCACCGGCGCCGTACGATGCCGTTAAAGCTTCCTCCCCCCCTTTTGTTCCCTTTAAAATTCTATGGAACCGTGGGAAGGGGAGGGCTTCAACGGCCGGTCACCACCGGAAAAGCCTCATCGGCGGCATGGGTGATGTCGGTGGTGGCCAGTAGAACCCCCTGGTCGTACCAGGTTCCTTCTTTGATGCCTAGCATCTAAAAAAAAATCACTCGTGCAACATCCTTTGAGTGTCGTTCTTCATCCCACAAAGAACACGAGATACCCCAAAAAAAAAATTTACGATTTCGCAGAAATAAAATTAATATAATTAATTTTATCAATCTCATGAATATTATTTCTCCAACAGAATCATAAAAATTGCATGGAATATAACTAGAAAATTAAATTTCAGAATCTGAAACGGCGAAGAACACAGTGATAACCTGGCTCTGATACCAATGTTGGGATCGCTGTGTCGGGATCCGACCGAAAAACGCAGCAGAATAATATGTTCGGGATCGGATCCATCTCGTTTCGATCGTTAAAATAAAACCGGAGAAAATCGAGTTCACCTTGCGCGGATTCGAATCCGCGTTCGTTTTCCGGTTTTGTCGGAGCGATGCCGCAAGTCGCGCAGATGCCCGACCTCTAGCGGAATCCATGCGGTTCTCCTCGCGATGGATCGTCCTCGCTTCCTCGCTCGCTACGGCGTTCGTAGATCCCGTCTGGCTGCGCGTAATCTGCCGCGACATGCGGATTCTGAATCTCCCGTCGGACGGAAGCCGGAGCAGTCGGGAACCGCACGCCCAGAAGAGAGTGAAAGAGAGAAAGAACGAATGACGGCTAGGTCAGGGTTGCTGGCCCCGGACGTAGAATCAATTCTTTTATAATAAGTCAGTTTGCAGTTTTTCATAAAAACCCAGACTTATCCGAAATCCTGTCGGATTATCCATCGACTTGAAAACCATTTGCGTGTGACCCTCTAGGCCCAAATACCAGTCCAGTTAATAGCCCATTAAGTCCAGTAACCCTTTAGTGACCCACTGAATTAATTAATATCCTTATATTCAATTAATCAGCCGAATTTAATGTCCCACAATAAATTCGGACGGACTGCCGATCACGTTGGATGCCAAGCAACATCGCGTGATCTTGGATGGCACTGGGGTTATCGCAACCCTCTATTGGAACCTTTCTGTCGGCGGTTAGCGCGCGGGTATATCCTTCATCCGTGCAATGTTCCCGAATCGACCTAGGGCATGGTTTTCTGTTAAACCCTATTTGGTCGATTCACTTGAATCAGATGCCGCTAATCTGAATCCGATAACTCCTTATCGATTACAAAGTCTGCCCTGGCCAGGGACTTTAAGCGCATCATTTCCGGAACTTTCTCTCTCAAACTACCGAGAGCGGATGATCCCGTATTGAACACACAATTACCTTCGAGGGCATTTCCCTGAACCCGATCGCTTGACTTATTGATAACCCATGGTTAGGCATTCGTTCGTCAAAGTCAAAGCTCAGAAACCTACCAACAAGATATCTTTGGAGTCTCAGGTCCAAGGATCATCCACGCAACCGTGACAAATGAATCGAGCTGGTTAACAGTGAGGTGATTACCATCCAAACAAAACGTTATTTTTTTGCAGAATCTCAGGTAGCAAACATCAGAGAAAATTGCCTGAAAGACGTCGAGTACAGACGACGCGTTATAAAACTGGCCGTTGTTCCTAGACGCTTTTCAGGTCGCAGAATCAACAATTAAGGAGGAATATCTGGATAGATTCCTCCTCAAACAAACAGGATGAAAGTAGTAAATAATCGGCTCATGCGATTCTTTTATTTTATTTTATTTTTAACAGGATAATTTCATCAGATAAACAACTAAAATATCAATCAATCACACAATCTTCTTATCACAACCACAACTTTCCAATCAATCAAATAGGGAGGGCAAGATCTTGCCACAAGGGTGTGCACGTGGTGCACGTAGGAATAACAATTAAATTAAAAACTCACCGATCGGTGAGGGTGTGTCGAGAGACACAGGTAGTGCACAGAGGGTGCCAGATTGATGAAAAGCAAGAACAAAGATTAAAAGATGGCGAGACCAAGTCCCACCGTGATCGTCAAAAAGCTATGAGTGCTCAAATCCGGTGTGTGATTTTCATGAGGATTATGTTGATTATGTGACAAATAAACCTATTAAAAACTAAGTGAATGTGATCGCCATAAACTTTTAACTAAAAAGTTACAAAAGAAAAGATTGATCGCCTACCTATTTCGGAATTAGGAGATGTTGGAGTCTTTGATTCTCCTCCTTTAGTTGGCTGAAGGAAAAGTGCCCTTCTGACTTTGTTCTTGCTTTGGATGCTTATCGGACTTTGAGGATCATCCAGCTTGATTCCCTCTTTCTTTGATCTTCTTAATCTCCTTTTGTACCTTGCAAGAAACAAGATGAACGAAAATAATAAGAACTCAAGCAAAGGTAGTATCTCTTTTAATGAAGATTTTGATCATGCAACTTGAACAAAGAATTCACTTGTTTAATAGTCTTTTAAACCCCTTTAAACAAATAGTTTTGAAATTATGCTAGTGAGTGTGTGTTGCATGAAGTGATGTGATGAATGAGATTTTGAACTAATATGATGATGAAACAAATAGAGATTAATAAAAAGAACTAAATTGGATGGCCCCTGGGAAGTCTTGGTTCTTGAAAGTTCTTGAATGGACGAAGACCGGATGAAGAAAGGATGCAGACTCCTGGAAGTAGCAGCAGCGTCTCGATCCTTCAGCGTTTGGACGTCGTCTCTCTCAAAGAATCGCACCGATAATCACCAATTATCACTATCATCACTAACTTTTTAATGACCAAAGGGTTGGGTATTTATAGGCTTTAAGTTCACGCATTCGCGATTACTTACAGATTAACATGAAGAGTTTGAAGTTAATCCAATTAAGAAACATATGAACGCAGCCTGATTCATCTTTATTTGTAATTATCAAAAACACATCGCCCATGGGAGACGTCTTTTAGCTTAATTAGGATAAGGATAAACATCGGGAAGAAGAAGCAAAATCAGCTTAGGAAACCTAAATGGTGTCGTGCATGGCAGACGCCTTTTAGTTTATTAATAAATAAATTAAAAATCAAAATAAGAATAAAACCTAAAAGGCGTCTTTACAGGTCGACGTCTTTTAGAATTTTTCATATTTGATTAAAAATCTGAGTTTAAATGAATTTTATTAATAAACTTAAATTATGTATGTCTGACCGATGTCATTTAGATAATTAATTCAGAAAGATAATAAAAATTAACTAATGATTAAATATCAGACCATTTTGAGGTATTATTATATGATATGAAATTTACTCAAAAATGATGTCAAAATTAGCGTGTCTACAACGTCATCCTCGACAAACGCCATTCAGGCGACAGGACGAGGTCGTACTCTGGCAGAATATCTGAATCGCATCGTTCATCCAAGACGCCATTCAGACGACATGACCGGGGCTGTGCACATGTGCCCCAGCGCCCGCATACACGGCACAGCAGCAATCTATCTAAATGGCATCCGTATAGCCCGACGCCGTTCTAAATGGCGTCGTACACCCCATACATCATTTAGAAGGTACGCCCCAGACCCATTGGGGCCCAAACCAAGGGGTCTGGCTCCGAAACTGACCCGATAATTATACACGAAAGCTCAGTCCTTACATCCTCCCCACCTTAAGAAAATTTCGCCCTTGAAATTGTAACCACTCGAATGACAACCACTGTTGACAATTCCACACCGGTAACATGGTTCACATCAATCGCCCTCACTAATCACACTCCTCCATAGGACTCCGTATAATCGGTTGATCTCATTAACACTAAGCTAACCACGTTCTATGATTCTACAAACACTGATGGACTAATACAACAATTCATTAGCCTTACGAGGCACATATTCCAAAATTGATTCTCCATCATGTCTAAAATACATAAAAAGTGCCATAAGAGCTCACAACTACAACCTAAAAGATAAGACAAAAGTCTTCATCTCGCCCAGCATCTCGGACCTCTTCTAAGAAAACACACAACACCGCTCTAGGTCCTGGGCTTCTTCTAACCACTTGGCTCCTAACCTATCTCATTCTGCTGGGGACAGTTTCTCACAAGATGTCCCTTCTTACCACAGCCAAAACAGCTACCAGTGACCAATGGACATATCCGATCACCATGTTGCCTACCAAAATGGGGACAATGATCTGCCGCATCATGACCCGCTTCCTGCTGTTTGCTAGCCACAGTCTGCATCTGCCGAACCGAACCGTCTTCGTCTTCATCATAAAGCATCCCCTGGAATCCGGACCCAAAGGAACTTGAACGGTCTGTCGAAAGAATCGCCGATTTGTTCTTGCTCTATTGCTGCCCTTGTGCTGACCGCTCCATCTCTTTCACTATTTGTTGGAATTGAGTCTCCACTGCTGCTGCGCACCGAACTACTGATGCAAGATCACTACAACAATGGGATGCCACCATTCCCCTCAGATCGTATCGGAGTCCATCCACAAATCTCTCCGTTCGACGTTCCTCATTCTCAGATATATGTAGAATGAACCTTCCCACAACCACAAATTTCATCTGATATTCAAAGTGAATCCCCTAAGCTCTTATAAATTCTCTCTCGCAATACTCATGTCTACCAAGCTCTAACACTCGCCGAGTACGTGGAGAAGGAGGTGTAAGGAATCGACAGGAACGCAGCGGAAATAAAAATGATTCCATTGTATCGGTTGCTGGGGTCGTAAAACGGACATTAAAATCTAAGCGGGAAGAACAGTTCTTCACCTTTGTGGGGTTTCGAATCTCCCGTGGATGATGCCGACTCGGTAATCGCGCACGCGCACGATCTCTAGAGGTATCCATACGAGTTCCCGTAGCAGACGCGATTTCCTCCTCGACTTGAGTGCTCCGACCAGATCTCAAATCCACCATGCGCGGAGAGAGACAGATCCACTCCAAGAGAGAGAGAAGGAGAGAGAGAGAGGAGAGAGAGAATCTGGGGAGTAAAATTCGTCCAACTAACTTTTTACCACTCCCCCTTGTCCCTCCTTATATAGAAATAAAGATAAGCACAACAATTAATCCTCATGATTATCCAAGAGTTTGGCCTTGGATAATTTTCCATTAAATCCTCATGTTTATCCTGCAGCTTTTCACAAAAACCCAGATAAGCATGAAATTTAACATTTCTCACCGTCTGACGAGAACTCTTATGTGTGTGACCCTCTAGGCCCATATATCAGTCTGGTTGCAGGCCCATTAAACTTAGAACTGTTTCTTGAGTTTAATATTTATTAATTAACATTTAAACATCACATGTTAAATGATTAATTTAATAAACAAGTGAATTATCATCTGATGATCAAATCACTTGGCCTTCTGATCATGAACAGCAGCAAACACTACCTCATGATCCCAGAAGATATAAGGGATACTTTTCCCTTCAATTGAACCTTTCCGTCTGCCGATACCGCACAGATATAATCCTTCACTCATGCAATGTCCCGATAACGCAAGGGTATGGTTTTATAGTCAAACCCTCTATCGCATTATCCAGATGGATTCCAGTACACAGTTAATATCTAGAAAGACATCTCTTTCATTTGACCCTGGCCAGGGATTTCTGTGTACACATCCATGGGACATTCTCTCTCCAGTCTTATACCAAGAGTGAGTGATCCCTTGTTGTTCACTCAATTACCTTCGCAAGCTTTCCACTGTATCTGAAAGACCGATTATGGTGGACTTAATGGTTAAATCCCACGAGTCAGAGAATCAAGATACAATGGTCCACAAACAAGGTATCATTGGTGACTCAAGTCTATGACCAACTGTGCTACTGCAACGATTGAATTTCCTGATTGACTAATAGGTATAATTACCATCTAGGAATTCTTATTTGGGTCTGTTCAGTGAACTCATTCTCTAATGAGCACCCACTTATTTGTCTTAGTGTCACCACACGAGTGAATGTGAGATCATTCACCCTCATCATATGAGCAGACATAACTTGTGTCGATCTTATCGGATATTTAATGTCCATCTCAAATATCCTATGATCGAGAACTGTTTAAGACAATCGCCTTAGGATATTGATCTCACTATCATGATCTCATCATGATTCAATATCCCATACATTTGTCTATGGACCTTCATTACGATAGTCGTTTGCGAGAACTATTAAATGAAGAAATAATTGCCTTTATTAGTAATCTGAACTAGAATGTACAATGATTGGCTTTGAGGCCACCCAATTCTAACATTCTTCCACTTGGACTATAGCCAATCACCCATGTGTCTAAGTCTCATAGACTTAAGGTGACGTTCTAAATTGTTTTGAGACAATGGCTTAGTCAAAGGATCTGCTACATTATCTTCAGATGAGACTTTCTCAACTACTATATCTCCTTGGGCGATGATCTCACGAATCAGATGAAATCGTCTCAGAATGTGCTTTGACTTCTGATGTGATCTTGGCTCCTTCGCTTGAGCTATTGCCCCATTGTTGTCACACAATAATGGAACAGGATCTGAAATGCTTGGAATGACTCCAAGCACCGAGATGAACTTCTTCATCCAAACTACCTCCTTGGCCGCTTCAGCTGCAGCAATGTATTCTGTTTCGGTCGTCGAATCTGCAGTAGTTTCCTGTTTGGAACTCTTCCAACTTACTGCACCTCCATTTAACATTAACACAAATCCAGACATAGATTTGATGTCATCCATATCCGACTGGAAACTCGAGTCAGTAAATCCTCGAAGTTCCAAGTCGTTTCCTCCATAAACGAGAAATAGATCCTTAGTCCTTCTCAAGTATCTAAGGATACATTTCACCGCCTTCCAGTGTTCCTCACCTGGATCAGCCTGATATCTACTAGTGACACTTAATGGGTGCGCCACATCAAGCCTAGTACACAGCTTTGCATGCCTCATAGGAACGAGGCCTCTCTTGGAATTTTCCATGCCAAAACTTTTGACTATGGTATCTATGTACATAGATTGGGACAAGCCAAGCATCCTTTTGAACCTATCTCGATAGATCCATATTCCCATAATATATGATGCTTCTCCCAAATCTTTCATGGAGAAGTTTTTGGATAACCAGGCCTTTACTGATGACAGCATTCCTACATCATTCCCAATGAGTAGAATGTCATCAACATAAAGTACCAAAAAGGTAACTGCGCTCCCACTAACCTTTTTGTATACATAAGGTTCATCTTCATTCTTAATGAAGTCATAAGATTTGATTGCTTCATCAAATCTTAAGTTCCAAGTTCGGGATGCTTGCTTTAATCCATAGATGGATCTTTGCAGCTTGCATACCTTGCTTGAATGTTCTTTGGAAGTGAATCCTTCAGGTTGTATCATATACACCTCTTCTTGAAGGTTCCCGTTAAGGAATGCTGTTTTCACATCTATTTGCCATATTTCATAATCATAGAATGCAGCGATCGCAAGAAGTATTCTGATTGACTTAATCATGGCAACTGGAGAAAAGGTTTCGTCATAGTCAACACCTTGCCTTTGACGATATCCTTTTGCTACAAGCCTTGCCTTGTATGTGTCAATTTGTCCATCTGCCCCGATCTTTCTTTTAAAGATCCATTTACTGCCAATAGGTACCATACCTTCTGGCAGATCAACCAAGTTCCAAACTTGGTTGGCATATATGGACTGAATTTCAGAATCCATTGCCTCTTGCCTTTTTTCTGATTCATGACTATTTATGGCTTCTAGGTAGGTTTGAGGATCATCATCCTCATTTAAGTTCACTTTTGGTTTGCCTTCATCGATATGTCCAACATATCTTTCATGCTGCTTAGGCACTCTACCTGATCTGCGAACCTTTTGTGTATCATCTTGAACAAGTTCTTGAGTCAATGGTTAAGAAGATGAACCAGTGTTGATTTGTGAGTCTAGAATTTCTTCCAATTCTATCTTGCTCCCACTGTCTTCTTTTGAAAGATATTCTTTCTCTAAGAAGACAGCTCTTTTTGCGACAAACACCCTTTGATCGCTGGGCTGATAGAAGTAATATCTAAAAGTCTCTTTTAGATATCCCACAAATCTACATTTCTCTGTCCTGGAATCCAATTTGTCTGGATCATGTCTTTTGACATGTGCAGGACAACCCCAGACTCTAACGTACTTAAAGTCTGGTTTCTTTCCTTTCCATATCTCATATGGAGTGGAAGGTACTGATTTACTCGGAACTTTGTTCAACATATATGCAGCAGTCAACAGTGCATATCCCCATAACGAGATTGGAAGTTTGGCATAACTCATCATGGATCGTACCATATCTAATAGAGTACAATTTCTCCTTTCCGATACACCATTTAACTGAGGTGTATAGGGAGGAGTCCACTGAGACAAAATGTAAGGACTGAGGTTTCGTGTATTCGGGTCGGGTTCGGGCCGGATCCCCTGGTTTGGACCCTGTGGGGTCTTGAGATTTCTGACTGAATGGCGTCAGCACTGCTCGACGCCTTTCAAAAGGCGCCAGGTTGTGTGGACGCCATTTAGGTCTGCTGGCTGTTGTGCCACGTGTGCACCACGTGGGCGGGTTTCGGGCCGCGAGAGTACGGCCCCTGTCACATCGTCTGAACGGCGTCCAGGTTGGTCGATGCGATTCAGACTGCGACACCTGCGATGTCAGTGCGCATCGCCAGAGCGTTGTCAGTACGGCCTGTCCTGTCGTCTGAACGGCGTCCGTGGAGAGTGACGCGTTTCAGACCACTGTCAGTACGGCCCGTCCTGTCAGACTGGTAGGCGTCTACCTCGATCGACGCGTTTTAGCTGGATTCAGATTGACCCCGCGAGCCTCCCCTTCCTTCCCTCATTCTCACCTTCACTCTCTCTCTCCTCGCCCTCTCCGCCCTCTCCGACTATCTTTTTCCCCTTCCCTTCCTCTTCTTCCTCTTCCAATCACTCCATAGCCTCCTTACCTCTCACCTCTACCTCCACCACCTCCTTCGCGGCGTTCCATTCTCCGGACGGCGGCCGACGTCCCGGCGGAGTGGCGGCGTCCTCGAGGGTACCGGCGGCGGTCTGCGGTGCGGCGGGTCGGCGGCACGGAGCTTGGAGGAGTTCAAGAACCGGTAGGGGGACGAACCTTGCATGTGTTGCTCGTGTTTTCCTAGGCGTAATATGACGTGTTTTGGGTTAGATTGAGCATGTTTAGGGGGTGTTCTTGTGGGTATGGCCGTGCTCGTGAATGTGGATTTGTAGCATGCTTGTGGTAGATGAACTTCTTTTTCTCCCCCTTCTGTTTTGGGGCTTTTTCGGGGTATTTGGGGTTAAGGGAGAAACCATCGGATCGAACTAGGGGACCAGGTTTCTGGCGCTAAATGGCGTCATGCCTGGTCGACGCCTTTTAGAAAGACGTCAGGGCAGTACGACGCCTTTTAGGGCAGAAACCTCCCTGTTCGAGGTCTCACGAGTTAGGGGATCTAGCGCTAAATGACGTCATGGATGGACGACGCCTTTCAGAAGGACGTCGGGCCATCATGACGCCATTTAGGCTGGAAATCACCCCGAGCGAGGGTCTGTAAATCTGGAATTTCGGTGTGAATGGCGTCTGTGGACATGGACGCGTTTTAAAAGGGCGACTCCCTATGACGACGCGTTTCAAGGAATAAATCTAGCTTTAATGAACCTGTCTGAGGGGCTTGAATGGCGTCGACCTCGGTCGACTCGATTCAAGACAGAACTGTGTAATCCTGGTTTTATCATGAGTTTCACTGTGGGACGACTCAAATGCATGCTTTACGTTGTACACTGAGACTGAGGACTTCTGCGTGAATGGAATTACATCATGTTATATGTGTGTGTGTGCTTATGCGATTGTGGATTGAAATAACTGTGGTTTACGTTTGTCACCATGGACCGATGGGGACAGGGTCATGGTGTCTGTGAGGCATTGTGCCGTACCGGTGGGAGGAGTGGTACATGTTGTGGTTTACCTTTGGCTGAGGGAAGCAGAACCACCTTGAGCCCGTCGGGCCGGAGTAGCTGGTGCGCTATCCGAGGGGTTGCTGCTTGGTCTCAGCGGGTCGGGGCTTCCCTGTTTGTCGTGGCAGCTTCCGACGCGTTTCTTGCTGTGGAGCTGGTTGTGGTACTGTTGGAGTTGTTTTACCCCTGTAGCCACTGGGCCTGATGTGACCTTTGATAAGGTTACGAGTGGTACCCTTAGCCCTTTGGCCTGACGCAGCCCGGGAGGTTAGGGTTGTGGGTAGTTCCTGTAGCTTCGGCTTGACGGGGGTTCGCCGGTCCCCAGGGCCCTCCTGAAGCGCTGAGGCCGAGCGTGGAGGCAATCCGGACGGTAGGACAGTAGTCTAGACTGCTTGTGTGCACACGTAGCTGGCAGTGGCAGTACACTGGTTCCAGCTAGTCCTAGTTTGACTCACTGCCTCACCCTACAGTGCCCCGGAACATTGTAGGGGTGGACAGGCGTGAGCAGTGGTGGTAGTGTTGGGAGGCGACGTTTGACTTCGGTCGACAGTGTGGTTCAGTCGCTTCGTGGACTTTGGCTGTGAGACGTGACTCTGTGTTGGGTTCTTCGGGTTGCTTAGATTGGTTCTTGCTACATTGCTTATCGTACGTTTCATATCTGGTTTGGGAGCCATGTTTACTGCTTTATTTAATTGTTATATATCTGTAGTGTTGCACTTGTGGGTGTGTGAGTGGGAGGCAGGGGATCGGATGATCCCTACTGAGCCCAATTCTGGTGTGGCTCACTCCCTGCGGTTTTAGGTGTGGACTTCGCGGCGTGTGGAGGCGTGTGGTGCCTTCTTGGCGTGCGGACTAGCAGCTGTCTCTGTTCCGGGGTATGCCCCGATGTTGTTGTACTTTCCATCTGCCTGTACTTATTTAATTTGTTGGACATGTAATTATTGTTGGACTGTATACGGACATTGTTATTTTCCTTCCTGCGCACTTGCTTACCTTTGTAGTCCGTGTGATTGTTATATTTAGCCTTGTTTAGCACTTACTCCTCCAGATGTGTTGTGTGAGATCCGGGTGTGAACCCGCAGTTAATGGGCCGGCATCCATTTAGTGACCGGGTCTCCGGTCATAGAATGGCGGGTCGTTACAGATGGTATCAGAGCTCAGTATGGTCGAGTATGTGATAAATTAGGTTAGATATTATAGTCCAACAATAAGTACGAGTCTGTACAGGCGATGGCTGCTGGTATAGATTAATAGGTTTTGACGTGTTTTGGTTCGATTTTCGTGTTTGTGGGGTAGCGATGGCGCCGAAGAGGAGAGTTCCGTTGGCTCGTGATTCGAGAGCATATGGTGGTGGTTCGAGGGGAGAAGGACATAATGTGGATCGTTTTATGGAAGCTATGATTGGGGTTATGTCTAGATACCAACAGGGAGATGGAAGTGAGGGGTCCAGTTCCCGAGGTAGCCAATCCATGGTGGTGGAACGGTTCTTGAAGCTGAAGCCCCCTTCTTTCACGGGTCCACCTGTTCCAGATGCGGCAGCTCAGTGGATTAAGGAAGTGGAGAAGGTGTTTGATGTTCTAGAATGTGCTGAGAGTGACAAGACCTTGTTGGCAACCTACTTGCTGAAGGGCGATGCTTATGATTGGTGGGTTACCATCAAGGGGTTGATGTTTCCAGATAGGCCTTTGAGAGAGATTGCTTGGGAAGGCTTCGTGAGAGAGTTTAGTGGACAGTACTTTCCGAGGCACGTTCGTAGGGCCAAGGAAAGGGAGTTTATGGAATTGGTGCAGGATGGTATGTCAGTTCTAGAGTATCAGATGAAATTTGTAGCTATGGGAAGATTCGCTCCACACATATCTGAGCGTGAGGATCTTAGGACGGAGAAATTTGTGGATGGACTTCGGCATGATCTGAGGGAGTTTGTGGCGGCCCATTGTTGTAAAGATTTGGTGTCAGCAGTTCGGTGCGCGGCAGTAGTGGAGATGCAGTTCCAACACGCGGCAAAGGAATCGGAGCATTCAGCACAGGGGAAGCAGCAAGGCAGGGATGGATCAGCAGTCTTTTCATCAGGTGGTTCGAGTTCCTTTGAGGTTGAGTTCCAGGAGGTGCCTTGTGATGAGGATGAGGATGGTTCGGTTCAGCAGATGCAGACAGAAGTCAGCTGGCAACAGGAGGCGAGGCGGGACGCTGCAGATCGTTGTCCCCGGTGTAGCAGATTTCATGGCAAAGGGATATGTCCCTTGATCACTGGTAGCTGTTTCGCCTGTGGTACGAAGGGACATCTCGCGAGGAACTGTCCCCAGAAGAACCAGGCAGGTCAGGAGCCGAGCGGTTAGTGAGTGTTCGAGGCGTGATTGAAGTCGCGTCTCTTTGTGGAGGTCCGAGAGGTTGTGCTAGAAGAGCACTTTTATCTTGTCTTTTTTTCAGAGGTGGTTGTGAACTCGTGTGGCACTCCTATGTACTTGGGCTTGGTGGAGAATCGTTTCATTATGCATTATGTGCCTTGCTAGTGTGTGGTTATTTTGATCCATCAGCTTTTGTCAGAATTGAGAATCTTAGTTAGCTTGGCGTGAATGTGTTTGGAACCCTGTGTGGGTGATTGGTGAGAATGATTGTTGTAATTGGTGTGTGTCGGCGTGTGATGGTTAGCCGAGTTGAGCGTTGAGCGGTTGCAATTTCGTGGACGAAATTCTTTTAAGGGGGGGAGAATGTAAGGACTGAGGTTTCCGGTTCTGTATTCGGGTCGGGTTCGGGCCAGATCCCCTGGTTTGGACCCTGTGGGGTCTTGAGATTTCTGACTGAATGGCGTCAGCACTGCTCGACGCCTTTCAAAAGGCGTCAGGCTATGTGGACGCCATTTAGGTCTGCTGGCTGTTGTGCCACGTGTGCGCCACGTGGGCGGGTTTCGGGCCGCGAGAGTACGGCTCCTGTCACATCGTCTGAACGGCGTCCAGGTTGGTCGACGCGATTCAGACTGCGACACCTGCGATGTCAGTGCGCAGCGCCAGAGCGTTGTCAGTACGGCCTGTCCTGTCGTCTGAACGGCGTCCGTGGAGAGTGACGCATTTCAGACCGCTGTCAGTACGGCCCGTCCTATCAGACTGATAGGCGTCTGCCTCGATCGACGCGTTTTAGCTAGATTCAGATTGACCCCGCGAGCCTCCCCTTCTTTCCCTCATTCTCGCCTTCACTCTCTCTCTCCTCGCCCTCTCCGCCCTCTCCGACTATCTTTTTCCCCTTCCCTTCCTCTACTTCCTCTTCCAATCACTCCATAGCCTCCTTACCTCTCACCTCTACCTCCACCACCTCCTTCGCGGCGTTCCATTCTCCGGACGGCGGCCGACGTCCCGGCGGAGTGGCGGCATCCTCGAGGGTACCGGCGGCAGTCTGCGGTGCGGAGGGTCGGCGGCACGGAGCTTGGAGGAGTTCAAGAACCGGTAGGGGGACGAACCTTGCATGTGTTGCTCGTGTTTTCCTAGGCGTGATATGACGTGTTTTGGGTTAGATTGAGCATGTTTAGGGGGTGTTCTTGTGGGTATGGCCGTGCTCGTGAATGTGGATTTGTAGCATGCTTGTGGTAGATGAACTTCTTCTTCTCCCCCTTCTGTTTTGGGGCTTTTTCGGGGTATTTGGGGTAAGGGGAGAAACCATCGGATCGAACTAGGGGACCAGGTTTCTGGCGCTAAATGGCGTCGTGCCTGGTCGACGCCTTTTAGAAGGACGTCAGGACAGTACGACGCCTTTTAGGGCAGAAACCTCCCTGTTCGAGGTCTCACGAGTTAGGGGATCTGGCGCTAAATGACGTCATGGATGGACGACGCCTTTCAGAAGGACGTCGGGCCATCATGACGCCATTTAGGCTGGAAATCACCCCGAGCGAGGGTCTGTAAATCTGGAATTTCGGTGTGAATGGCGTCTGTGGACATGGACGCGTTTTAAAAGGGCGACTCCCTATGACGACGCGTTTCAAGGAATAAATCTAGCTTTAATGAACCTGTCTGAGGGGCTTGAATGGCGTCGACCTCGGTCGACTCGATTCAAGACAGAACTGTGTAATCCTGGTTTTATCATGAGTTTCACTGTGGGACGACTCAAATGCATGCTTTACGTTGTACACTGAGACTGAGGACTTCTGCGTGAATGGAATTACATCATGTTATATGTGTGTGTGTGCTTATGCGATTGTGGATTGAAATAACTGTGGTTTACGTTTGTCACCATGGACCGATGGGGACAGGGTCATGGTGTCTGTGAGGCATTGTGCCGTACCGGTGGGAGGAGTGGTACATGTTGTGGTTTACCTTTGGCTGAGGGAAGCAGAACCACCTTGAGCCCGTCCGGCCGGAGTAGCTGGTGCGCTATCCGAGGGGTTGCTGCTTGGTCTCAGCGGGTCGGGGCTTCCCTGTTTGTCGTGGCAGCTTCCGACGCGTTTCTTGCTGTGGAGCTGGTTGTGGTACTGTTGGAGTTGTTTTACCCCTGTAGCCACTGGGCCTGATGTGACCTTTGATAAGGTTACGAGTGGTACCCTTAGCCCTTTGGCCTGACGCAGCCCGGGAGGTTAGGGTTGTGGGTAGTTCCTGTAGCTTCGGCTTGACGGGGGTTCGCCGGTCCCCAGGGCCCTCCTGAAGCGCTGAGGCCGAGCGTGGAGGCAATCCGGACGGTAGGACAGTAGTCTAGACTGCTTGTGTGCACACGTAGCTGGCAGTGGCAGTACACTGGTTCCAGCTAGTCCTAGTTTGACTCACTGCCTCACCCTACAGTGCCCCGGAACACTGTAGGGGTGGACAGGCGTGAGCAGTGGTGGTAGTGTTGGGAGGCGACGTTTGACTTCGGTCGACAGTGTGGTTCAGTCGCTTCGTGGACTTTGGCTGTGAGACGTGACTCTGTGTTGGGTTCTTCGGGTTGCTTAGATTGGTTCTTGCTACACTGCTTATCGTACGTTTCATATCTGGTTTGGGAGCCATGTTTACTGCTTTATTTAATTGTTATATATCTGTAGTGTTGCACTTGTGGGTGTGTGAGTGGGAGGCAGGGGATCGGATGATCCCTACTGAGCCCAATTCTGGTGTGGCTCACTCCCTGCGGTTTTAGGTGTGGACTTCGCGGCGTGTGGAGGCGTGTGGTGCCTTCTTGGCGTGCGGACTAGCAGCTGTCTCTGTTCCGGGGTATGCCCCGATGTTGTTGTACTTTCCATCTGCCTGTACTTATTTAATTTGTTGGACATGTAATTATTGTTGGACTGTATACGGACATTGTTATTTTCCTTCCTGCGCACTTGCTTACCTTTGTAGTCCGTGTGATTGTTATATTTAGCCTTGTTTAGCACTTACTCCTCCAGATGTGTTGTGTGAGATCCGGGTGTGAACCCGCAGTTAATGGGCCGGCATCCATTTAGTGACCGGGTCTCCGGTCATAGAATGGCGGGTCGTTACAGATGGTATCAGAGCTCAGTATGGTCGAGTATGTGATAAATTAGGTTAGATATTATAGTCCAACAATAAGTACGAGTCTGTACAGGCGATGGCTGCTGGTATAGATTAATAGGTTTTGACGTGTTTTGGTTCGATTTTCGTGTTTGTGGGGTAGCGATGGCGCCGAAGAGGAGAGTTCCGTTGGCTCGTGATTCGAGAGCATATGGTGGTGGTTCGAGGGGAGAAGGACATAATGTGGATCGTTTTATGGAAGCTATGATTGGGGCTATGTCTAGATACCAACAGGGAGATGGAAGTGAGGGGTCCAGTTCCCGAGGTAGCCAATCCATGGTGGTGGAACGGTTCTTGAAGCTGAAGCCCCCTTCTTTCACGGGTCCACCTGTTCCAGATGCGGCAGCTCAGTGGATTAAGGAAGTGGAGAAGGTGTTTGATGTTCTAGAATGTGCTGAGAGTGACAAGACCTTGTTGGCAGCCTACTTACTGAAGGGCGATGCTTATGATTGGTGGGTTACCATCAAGGGGTTGATGTTTCCGGATAGGCCTTTGAGAGAGATTCCTTGGGAAGGCTTCGTGAGGGAGTTTAGTGGACAGTACTTTCCGAGGCACGTTCGTAGGGCCAAGGAAAGGGAGTTTATGGAATTGGTGCAGGATGGTATGTCAGTTCTAGAGTATCAGATGAAATTTGTAGCTATGGGAAGATTCGCTCCACACATATCTGAGCGTGAGGATCTTAGGACGGAGAAATTTGTGGATGGAGTTCGGCATGATCTGAGGGAGTTTGTGGCGGCCCATTGTTGTAAAGATTTGGTGTCAGCAGTTCGGTGCGCGGCAGTAGTGGAGATGCAGTTCCAACACGCGGCAAAGGAATCGGAGCATTCAGCACAGGGGAAGCAGCAAGGCAGGGATGGATCAGCAGTCTTTTCATCAGGTGGTTCGAGTTCCTTTGAGGTTGAGTTCCAGGAGGTGCCTTGTGATGAGGATGAGGATGGTTCGGTTCAGCAGATGCAGACAGAAGTCAGCTGGCAACAGGAGGCGAGGCGGGACGCTGCAGATCGTTGTCCCCGGTGTAGCAGATTTCATGGCAAAGGGATATGTCCCTTGATCACTGGTAGCTGTTTCGCCTGTGGTACGAAGGGACAACTCGCGAGGAACTGTCCCCAGAAGAACCAGGCAGGTCAGGAGCCGAGCGGTTAGTGAGTGTTCGAGGCGTGATTGGAGTCGCGTCTCTTTGTGGAGGTCCGAGAGGTTGTGCTAGAAGAGCACTTTTATCTTGTCTTTTTTTCAGAGGTGGTTGTGAACTCGTGTGGCACTCCTATGTACTTGGGCTTGGTGGAGAATCGTTTCATTATGCATTATGTGCCTTGCTAGTGTGTGGTTATTTTGATCCATCAGCTTTTGTCAGAATTGAGAATCTTAGTTAGCTTGGCGTGAATGTGTTTGGAACCCTGTGTGGGTGATTGGTGAGAATGATTGTTGTAATTGGTGTGTGTCGGCGTGTGATGGTTAGCCGAGTTGAGCGTTGAGCGGTTGCAATTTCGTGGACGAAATTCTTTTAAGGGGGGGAGAATGTAAGGACTGAGGTTTCGGGTTCTGTATTCGGGTCGGGTTCGGGCCGGATCCCCTGGTTTGGACCCTGTGGGGTCTTGAGATTTCTGACTGAATGGCGTCAGCACTGCTCGACGCCTTTCAAAAGGCGTCAGGTTGTGTGGACGCCATTTAGGTCTGCTGGCTGTTGTGCCACGTGTGCGCCACGTGGGCGGGTTTCGGGCCGCGAGAGTACGGCCCCTGTCACATCGTCTGAACGGCGTCCAGGTTGGTCGACGCGATTCAGACTGCGACACCTGCGATGTCAGTGCGCAGCGCCAGAGCGTTGTCAGTACGGCCTGTCCTGTCGTCTGAACGGCGTCCGTGGAGAGTGACGCATTTCAGACCGCTGTCAGTACGGCCCGTCCTGTCAGACTGATAGGCGTCTGCCTCGATCGACTCGTTTTAGCTAGATTCAGATTGACCCCGCGAGCCTCCCCTTCTTTCCCTCATTCTCGCCTTCACTCTCTCTCTCCTCGCCCTCTCCGCCCAGTCCGACTATCTTTTTCCCCTTCCCTTCCTCTACTTCCTCTTCCAATCACTCCATAGCCTCCTTACCTCTCACCTCTACCTCCACCACCTCCTTCGCGGCGTTCCATTCTCCGGACGGCGACCGACGTCCCGACGGAGTGGCGGCGTCCTCGAGGGTACCGGCGGCGGTCTGCGGTGCGGAGGGTCGGCGGCACGGAGCTTGGAGGAGTTCAAGAACCGGTAGGGGGACGAACCTTGCATGTGTTGCTCGTGTTTTCCTAGGCGTGATATGACGTGTTTTGGGTTAGATTGAGCATGTTTAGGGGGTGTTCTTGAGGGTATGGCCGTGCTCGTGAATGTGGATTTGTAGCATGCTTGTGGTAGATGAACTTCTTCTTCTCCCCCTTCTGTTTTGGGGCTTTTTCGGGGTATTTGGGGTTAAGGGAGAAACCATCGGATCGAACTAGGGGACCAGGTTTCTGGCGCTAAATGGCGTCGTGCCTGGTCGACGCCTTTTAGAAGGACGTCAGGACAGTACGACGCCTTTTAGGGCAGAAACCTCCCTGTTCGAGGTCTCACGAGTTAGGGGATCTGGCGCTAAATGACGTCATGGATGGGCGACGCCTTTCAGAAGGACGTCGGGCCCTCATGACGCCATTTAGGCAGGAAATCACCCCGAGCGAGGGTCTGTAAATCTGGAATTTCGGTGTGAATGGCGTCTGTGGACATGGACGCGTTTTAAAAGGGCGACTCCCTATGACGACACGTTTCAAGGAATAAATCTAGCTTTAATGAACCTGTCTGAGGGGCTTGAATGGCGTCGACCTCGGTCGACGAGATTCAAGATAGAACTGTGTAATCCTGGTTTTATCATGTGTTTCACTGTGGGACGACTCAAATGCATGCTTTACGTTGTACACTGAGACTGAGGACTTCTGCGTGAATGGAATTACATCATGTTATATGTGTGTGTGTGCTTATGCGATTGTGGATTGAAATAACTGTGGTTTACGTTTGTCACCATGGACCGATGGGGACAGGGTCATGGTGTCTGTGAGGCATTGTGCCGTACCGGTGGGAGGAGTGGTACATGTTGTGGTTTACCTTTGGCTGAGGGAAGCAGAACCACCTTGAGCCCGTCGGGCCGGAGTAGCTGGTGCGCTATCCGAGGGGTTGCTGCTTGGTCTCAGCGGGTCGGGGCTTCCCTGTTTGTCGTGGCAGCTTCCGGCGCGTTTCTTGCTGTGGAGTTGGTTGTGGTACTGTTGGAGTTGTTTTACCCCTGTAGCCACTGGGCCTGATGTGACCTTTGATCAAGGTTACGAGTGGTACCCTTAGCCCTTTGGCCTGACGCAGCCCGGGAGGTTAGGGTTGTGGGTAGTTCCTGTAGCTTCGGCTTGACGGGGGTTCGCCGGTCCCCAGGGCCCTCCTGAAGCGCTGAGGCCGAGCGTGGAGGCAATCCGGACGGTAGGACAGTAGTCTAGACTGCTTGTGTGCACACGTAGCTGGCAGTGGCAGTACACTGGTTCCAGCTAGTCCTAGTTTGACTCACTGCCTCACCCTACAGTGCCCCGGAACATTGTAGGGGTGGACAGGCGTAAGCAGTGGTGGTAGTGTTGGGAGGCGACGTTTGACTTCGGTCGACAGTGTGGTTCAGTCGCTTCGTGGACTTTGGCTGTGAGACGTGACTCTGTGTTGGGTTCTTCGGGTTGCTTAGATTGGTTCTTGCTACACTGCTTATCGTACGTTTCATATCAGGTTTGGGAGCCATGTTTACTGCTTTATTTAATTGTCATATATCTGTATTGTTGCGCTTGTGGGTGTGTGAGTGGTGTAGGTGCTTAAAATGCTCGTGTGATTAACATGAAAAATCTATGTTGTTTAGTGTAAACTAACCTATTAAAAACAGCAACTAAGTGCAGTGATCGCCAGAAACTTTTGACTTAAAATTTTCAAAAGAGAGTATTGATCGCCTACCTGTTTAAACGCGGAAGATATCGAGTCCTTGATTCCCTTCCTTCAGCCGGCTGAAGAAAGAGAGCCCTTTCTTTGTTCTTTTGTTCTTGCTGTTGAGTTTGAGGTTGAGGATCGTCCAGAAGTCCTTCTGGCTTTGTGCTTGATTTCTCCTTTTGATTCTCTTGTTGTTGTTGAGTGCAGCAGAGACAGAAAAAGAAAATAAAGAAACAATGATGATGAGAACTTAAGTAGATGCGATATCCAAACTAATCATGATTTTAAACATATAATTGAACAGCAAACTTACTTGTTTAAATGGCTTTTGAAACCTCTTAAATCAAATAGGTTTTGAAAGATGATGCTGTGGTGTGTGTTGCATGAAGTGAATATGAAGAATGAAAGATTATTTGATAAAACTAATCGTTCCGGGGTATGCCCCGATGTAGTTGTTATTTATTTCTGGCCTGTATGTTTAATTATTTCCTTTCAGCTGGAGTATGTAATTATTTGCTGTAATCGAGTCACATTGTAATAATTTTAATTTCCTGCACTTTCATTTCAATTCAATGCGATGTGGATGTTTAGCTTAGTTTATTATTTATTTCCCAGACTTACTAGATCCTGGTTTGGTTCCAAATTAATGATTCGGTACCCATTTAGTAATCGGATCCCCGATTATAGGGTGGCGGGTCGTTACAGTTGGTATCAGAGCATACGGTCTGGCAAATAAATAAATAACTAGGTTAAATATTGTAAATTCGGCAAATAAATACATTATCCCGTACAGGCACGTCGGTAGCATAGGTTTTAGGATTCTAATTAGAACTTTTTGATTTTGTAATTGTAGGCGAGTAGATGGCTCCCAGAAGGAGGATGCCAGTGATCCGAGAGCAGGGAGATGTCCCTAGTGGGTCCGAGGCCGGGAGGCCGAGTGTTGAGCAGTTCATGGAGGCGATGATGGACACTATGGCTCGTTATCAGACACGAGACCCTAGTGAGGGTTCCAGTGCGCGGGGAGGGTCCACCACTACACTTGAGCGGTTTCTGAAGCTGAGGCCACCTCACTTCACCGGTCGTCCCGACCCTGACGAGGCCATCCATTGGCTTAGAGAGATAGAGAAGACCTTTGACACCATGGATTGTGCTGCAGTAGAACGGACCCCGTTAGCTACCTTCATGCTGAAGGATAGCGCCTACGACTGGTGGACCACCTTGAAGAGTTTGTCCTATGGGGACAGGAGTCTTAGGGAGATATCTTGGGAGACCTTTGTCAAGGAGTTTAATGCACAGTATTTCCCTAGACATGTCCAGAGGGCCAAGGAGAGGGAGTTCATGGATCTGACACAGGGGAGCATGACAGTACTTGAATACGAGGCGAAGTTTGTTTCGCTGGGACGATTCGTGCCTTTCATATCTCAGGACGAGGAACGTCGCGCGGAGAGGTTTGTGGATGGGCTTAGGCTCAGTTTGAGGAACTTCGTGGCGTTACATTGTTGTACAGACTTGGCGTCAGCAGTTAGGCGTGCAGCAGCTGTAGAGGCTCAGCAGATCCAGTCGGCCCGGGAGAGAGGGCATACTGTCCAGGGGCCATCTCGGGGCAGGGGTAAAGCAGCGGCACCGGCTCCTTCAGTCGGATCGGGATCGTCCTCTCTCGGCTCCCGATTCAGGAGGTTTTTCAGGGGTGGTGGCAGCAGTAGCGGCAGCAGCGGCGGCAGCCAGCCCAGACAGGGGCAGCAAAGTCAGACAGTGTCTAGTGCACGGCAGGAGCCAGCTCAGAGGCTTCCGGCAGTTTGTCAGCAGTGTGGTGGTACCCATGGTGGGACTCAGTGTCCCACTCTTCCCAGGAGATGTTTCGCTTGTGGCCAGCAGGGCCACTTGGCGAGGCAGTGCCCGCATGGGTATGGTCAGGGTCATGGTTCAGGCGAGCAGAAGAAGCCGAGGACCCAGGGGAGAGTGTTAGCTATCACCAGGAGGGAGGCTCGCGCGTCCAACTTGGTGGAAGGTACACTTTCTGTCCTTGGGAACTCTGCTCACGTATTGATTGATTCAGGAGCTTCGCACTCTTTTATTTCTGAGCAGTTCTTAGATATCCTTTCTGCGCCTGTTGTTGAATTATCTGATGGTTTGATGGTGGAGGTTCCTTCTGGAGACTATATGATATCTTATAACTGCTTGAGGAATGTTCCCTTGACCATTGAGGGTCATGTGCTCCCTGCCCGGTTGGTTGTGCTTGCCATTCGAGACTTTGATGTCATCCTGGGTATGGATTGGTTGGAAGCCTTTTATGCAGAGGTGGACTGCCACAAGAAGAGGGTGCGATTCTCCATTCCGGGCATCCCGACCTTCTTCTTCCAAGGTATTAGGCTTTCTTCCCGAGGTATTCTTATTTCTGCCTGTAAGGCACGAAGGTTGCTTGATGGTGGCTGTGAGGCTTTCCTTGCCTCTGTTGTTGTCTCCGATGTCCGGGTTAGTCTCAGCCCTGAGGAGGTACCTGTTGTGTGTGAATTCATTGATGTTTTTCCTGAGGAGCTGCCTGGCCTTCCTCCTCAGCGAGAGGTCGAATTCACCATCGAGCTTGCACCAGGTACGGCGCCCTTGTCTAAGGCCCCGTATCGGATGGCGCCAGCCGAACTCGCCGAGTTGAAGGCACAGTTGCAGGAGCTGTTGAATAAGGGTTTCATTCGCCCCAGCACATCTCCATGGGGTGCTCCAGTCCTATTCGTTAGAAAGAAAGATGGTTATCTGAGGTTGTGCATTGATTATAGGCAGCTGAACCATGTTACAATAAAGAATAAATACCCACTTCCAAGAATTGATGATTTGATGGATCAGCTGCAGTCCGCGAGGGTATTTTCCAAGATCGACTTGAGATCCGGATATTATAAGATGAGGATCCGGGATGTGGATGTCAGCAAGACGGCTTTCAGAACTCGGTATGGACATTATGAGTTTTTGGTTATGCCCTTTGGCCTGACCAATGCTCCGGCGGCCTTTATGGAGCTAATGAACCGAGTCTTCAGGACTTATCTGGACCAGTTTGTGGTTGTGTTTATAGATGATATCCTGATCTATTCTTCTTCTGAGGAAGAGCATACCGCCCATCTTCGGGCAGTATTGCAGGTCCTGAGGGAGCATCGACTCTATGCCAAGTTCAGCAAATGTGAATTTTGGCTGAGCGAGGTGCACTTTCTTGGGAACGTTATTTCTGGTGAAGGTATCGCAGTAGACCCAGCGAAGATAGAGGCAGTGATGGACTGGAACAGGCCGACTTCAGTGACCGAGATCAGGAGCTTTCTGGGGCTTGCTGGGTATTACAGACGGTTTGTTCAAGGATTCTCTTCGATAGCGATCCCCTTGTCGAGGCTGACTCGAAAGGGAGTTCGTTTTGTGTGGACAGAGGATTGTGAGCAGAGTTTTACCGAGCTAAAAACTCGTCTCACGTCAGCCCCAGTACTGGTGCTTCCATCTGGGTCAGGAGGATTTGTGGTTTACTCGGATGCGTCCCGTCGAGGTTTGGGAGCAGTCCTTATGCAGCATGGCAGGGTAGTTGCTTATGCTTCTCGGCAGCTGAAGAAGCATGAAGAAAACTATCCCACTCATGATTTGGAGCTTGCGGCTGTGGTGTTTGCACTAAAGATTTGGAGGCATTACTTGTATGGGGAGAAATTTCAGGTTTTTACAGATCACAAGAGCTTGAAATATATGTTCACACAGAGGGATCTGAATTTGAGGCAGCGAAGATGGATGGAGTTCATTAAAGACTATGACTTTGACCTTTCTTATCATCCGGGCAAAGCGAATGTGGTGGCAGACGCTTTGAGTCGGAAGACGGTCATGTCATACCTCATGATTCACGAGTGGAAATTATTCGAGCAAGTGGTGGAATCTTCCTTTAGGGTTCCACGTGAAGGTGACAGAGCTGTGCTGGTCAGTTTGACTGTGAGACCAGCAGTGTATCATGCAGTTATTGAGGCTCAGAGGGCAGATGCGGAGTTACCCCAGATTCTCCAGAGGTCTGAGGTTGAGTTATGGGATGATGGTACCGTCAGATTCAGAGGCAGACTCTATGTCCCGACTGAGGAAGATGTGCGCAGATGTGTTCTTGATGAGGCGCACCGATCGAGGTACGCAGTGCATCCCGGGACAACAAAGATGTATCACTGTTTGAGGAGGCACTTCTGGTGGCCCGGTATGAAGAGAGATGTGGCTGAGTATGTGGCCAGATGCATGACTTGTCAGCAGGTCAAGGCCGAGCATCAGAGACCTGGTGGATTGCTACAGCCTTTGCCGATCCCAGAGTGGAAATGGGAGCATGTGACTATGGACTTCGTGATGGGATTGCCTACATCTCCTAGCAGGAGAGATGCTATCTGGGTCATCGTAGATCGGCTGACCAAGTCGGCACACTTCCTAGCTATTAGGAAGGACTGGTCGGTCGGCAAGTTGGCAAAATTGTTTGTAGACCGGATCATCTCTCTGCACGGGGTCCCCTTGTCCATTGTATCAGATCGAGATCCGAGGTTTACTTCCAGATTCTGGAAGAGCTTTCAGCAGGCATTGGGGACTCAGTTGGCTTTCAGCTCAGCTTACCATCCCGAGACTGACGGGCAGTCGGAAAGAACTATTCAGACATTGGAAGATATGCTCAGAGCTTGTTGTCTAGACTGGGGAGGTTCTTGGGTGCAGCATTTGTCCACTGTGGAATTTGCCTACAACAACAGCTACCATTCTAGCATCGGCATGGCGCCTTATGAGGCTTTGTATGGGCGGCCGTGTCGATCACCGGTGTGTTGGTCTGAGATCGGTGAGAGGCAGATTGCAGGACCCGAGTTGGTACAGCTGTGTGCTGAGGTCGCCAGGACAGTTCGGCAGAGGTTGACCGCAGCTCAGAGTAGACAGAAGAGTTATGCCGACATCCGACGGAGACCACTTGAGTTTGAGATTGGGGACCACTTGTTTCTCCGAGTCTCACCCTCCAAGGGTGTGATGAGATTCGGGAAGCGAGGCAAGCTGAGTCCGCGATATATTGGACCTTTTCCCATTCTTGCTCGAATTGGGGAAACCGCGTATCAGTTGGCCTTGCCGCCCAGTCTGGCAGGAGTGCACGATGTGTTCCATGTGTCCTTATTGAGAAAGTATGTTCAGGATCCGTCCCATGTGTTGGACTTTTCAGAGTTGGAGGTCGCTGAGGACCTGTCATTTCCAGAGTACCCGGTTCGTATTGAGGATCGCAGAGAGCAGGTCTTGCGGAACAAGGTCGTACCGCTGGTCAAGGTGATTTGGCAGTACCGCTCCGGAGGTGAGGCAACCTGGGAGCGAGAAGATGAGATGCGGGAGCAGTTCCCTTACCTCTTCTCGTGAGTCTTATTGTAAACTTGTATCCTTGTTTTGACCTTGTTAATTCTAGCAGTCAATTTCGAGGACGAAATTTCTTTAAGGGGGGGAGAATGTAAGGATCGAGACTTTCGGATCCGGTTTTCGGGTCAGAACCTGTTGTTCTAACCCTTGTGGGGGGGTGGAAGTTTTGTGTTGAATCGCGTCAGGACCTGGCGACGCGTTTTAAACGGCGTCCACCTTGGCAGACGCATTTTCAGGTGCTGCCACGTGGGTGCCACGGGGGTTGGCCTTGGGCCGCGTGTGTACGGCCCTGTCAGGTCGTCTGAACGGCGTCTGCGGAGGACGACGCCTTTCAGACTGCGACTCTGGGTGTGTCAGAGTACGGCCCTGACAAATTGTCCGATTGGCGTCTGTGTAGGACGACGCGTTTCAGAATCTTGTCAGAGCGGCCGTCACATCACCTGATTGGCGTCCGTAGATGTCGACGCGTTTTAGCCAGTTTCTGGTTAACCCCGTGAGCCCTCCTTCTTTCCCTCATTTTCTCCTACTCTCCTTCTCTCCTCCTCCTTCGGCGACCGGCGGCGGCCACCTCCTCCTCCCTCTTTTCCTCCCACCATTTCGCCTCTCCCTCCACTCCATCCTCTACCTAACTCACACCACTACCACCTCCACTTCCACTGCGGCGTTCTACTCTCCGGACGGCGGCCGACGTCACGGTGGAGCAGGGACGACCACGGCGGTACCGGCGGCGGCGTGGGGCAAGAAGGGTGGACGGCGTGAAGCTTGGAGGAGTTCGAGTGTTCGGTAGGGTGACGTTCCCCGTAGCGTTGTGTTTAAGATCATGTTTTCCTCGAGATGCATGTGGTAGAACTTCGGTTTTGGGGGTTAGAATGAGCATGTTTAGGTTTTCTATGGGGGTGTTTGCTTATGAATTGTCTTGCTCTCCGTTTCCCCTCCAGTTTGAATGATTTTTGGGGTTATTTGGGGTTAGAAAGGGAGCCCTCGGGTTTAGGGCGTTCCTGGTTCCTGGGGTTGAAAGACGTCGTGCATGGACGACGTCTTTTTGAAGGGCGTCGGGCCATCACGACGCCTTTTAGACAGGAATCGACTGACAGGCATATTGCCCGGTCGGGGATTCTGTGGCTAAATGGCGTCATGGGTAAACGACGCATTTTTGAATGGCGTCAGGCGTCCATGACGCGTTTTAACCACAGAAATTCCCTGAGTAAAGCTCTTGGAAATTCCGGATTTTCGTGTTGAATGGCGTCTAGGGATGTCGACGCCTTTTAAAAGGCGACTACTGGTGTCGACGCCTTTTAAGGCCAGAATCTGAAGACTGATTTATATAAACCTGTACTTGGAGCTTGAATGGCGTCGACCTTGGTCGACGCAATTCAAGACAGAATCTCACTAATGCATGCCTGTAAAACGGGTTCATACTGCTAGATAGATGGTTAGCACATGTCTTAGTGCACCCGAAAGAGATGGATTCCTCAAGATCGGATGGTTCTATGTGTGTTATGCGATCGCGAGCTTTTCACGTGACCGGATCGCACTGTGTTGGGTTTTCAGTTACTGTGGACCTGGAGTGACATTGTAGCACTTTATCACCCTGTGCTGGTGGGGGCGTGAGCACAGCGCCGGTGGGGGCGTGGGCGGGGTGACGCCTAGCGAGAGAGGGTCACCTGGTGAACCCCGGGGTCAGCTAGTACCGGTGTCGGAGTGGTACATTCGGAGAGTCACTCATGCTGGGGGACGGGGTAGTCACCTGAGCCAGTTGGGCCGGAGTAGCGAGCGTGCTATCCGAGGGGCTACTCCTTGGTCTCAGCGGGTCGAGGTTTTCCCACCGTTGTTTGCACGGTCGGCGGGTTCTATCGAGATGACGGTTGTAGACTTACTAACGGCTGGTTTAGAATGTGCATGATTATTATAATTGCAATTGCATGTATTCTCACGTAGAGAATTAGGAATTGTACCTGCCACTACACTTATTGCTTCACCGATAGCTGTACTTTACACTTGTGGGTGTGTGCGTGGGCAGTGGGGATCGAAGGATCCCTACTGAGTCTTGTTCTTGAGACTCACCCCTGCGGTTTTCAGGTGAGGACTCCCAGCAGACTTAGAGCGGTGTGTGCAGCCGTGTGGTGTACGTCTTCGGCAGTCGTTCCGGGGTATGCCCCGATGTAGTTGTTATTTATTTCTGGCCTGTATGTTTAATTATTTCCTTTCAGCTGGAGTATGTAATTATTTGCTATAATCGAGTCACATTGTAATAATTTTAATTTCCTGCACTTTCATTTCAATTCAATGCGATGTGGATGTTTAGCTTAGTTTATTATTTATTTCCTAGACTTACTAGATCCTGGTTTGGTTCCAAATTAATGATTCGGTAACCATTTAGTAATCGGATCCCCGATTATAGGGTGGCGGGTCGTTACACCCTCCACCGGCACCCATGGCGGTGGAATAAGAAGAGGAGGGCGACCTCCACACGGTAAGATCACTATGGGTGTGAGTGGATGAAGAAAAAGAGGGAGAACGGGGTTCTTCAAAGAACCCGGAATCTGGACTTGAAAGGCGTCCAGACCAGGTGACGCCATTCAAAAGGCGTCATCATGGGCTGACGTCTTTTAAGATAAATTCCGGATTTTTTAATTAGGAATAAACATTTTGAATTGCGTCAAGGCATGTTGACGTGTTTTAAAAGATGTCCATATGGGCTGACGCCTTTCAAAACAGAACTGATTTTCCTGTTATTTTTACTACTGACCCCCATTTTTATGTTTTTTTTATTTGCAGGGAGTGATGAGGGCTAGAATCTCTTGGGACCTTGTGATTGGGGCATATAGAGGGCTCCCGGATTTCCAGAAGGCGCGCCTGCGTCGGATGGGATTCGGCGAGGTACTGGACATCGAGCCATTCTGGCTCGATTTAGTCCTCCTGCAGGTGCTGCGGGAGAGGTGGCATGCGGAAAGCCGTGCTTTCCTAATGCCGTGGGGGCATATGGTCCCCACCCTAGAGGATGTGACCAGGATCATTGGCCTCAGGGTAGAGGGCCGTCCAGTTAGTGGGGTTACTTACCCCAACTATCAGGGATTAGCAGAGGCTCTTCTAGGGATAGAGGTGTCTAGCCTAGGCAGAGAGTCTAGGATGGTTCCTAGGGTAGAAGTAGAGGATGCTTTAGGACTAGAGGAGCCCCGGCGTCGGTCTGACGAGACCCGGGAGGAGTTTAGGGATAGATTAGCAGAGTCATCTTCCTCAGTCTACTGTAGTGACCCTAGTCAGGTAGAGGAGGTAGATAGACAGCTTAGGGTCTTCTTAGTTTTCTTCTTTGGTCGGTTGCTCTTCGGTACGAAGGGCGACCACATCCACTGTAGATTTCTTTATTTACTAGATTACCTAGATAGCTTAGGAGAGTATGTCTGGGGTGCTGCCCTTCTGGCCCACCTCTTCGCCGATCTATCCACGGTCACGCCGGACCGTAAGACTACTATCAGTGGCTTCTCGCTGTTTCTTCAGGTATTAACTTGTTTAATTATTTGTTATATGCAGTGCAATATGATGTGATGCTTTTTCTAACCTATATGTTCATGAATGCAGGTGTGGATTTACTACTATTTCCCGCTCGGCAGAGCGCGGATTGCTCGACCAGATGCCGTCCCATTTGCCTGCCGTTGGCAGCCGATTGTGGACACGGCTCCACAGCATCACCAGCTGACGGCCCTCCGCCGTCAGTTCCTGGATTATCCAGAACTCCTGGTAAACTTTTAACTTGTTCAATTTTATTAAATGCAATTTTTATTCCTTAAATGCAATTTATTTATGAATGTATCTAACCTATATGCAGGTGATCTGGCGCCCATACTTGGGCATGAACGAGGAGGGTCAGCCGTGGGTGACGGCTGGCAGGAGGAGGTTCGGGAGGCAGATGTGGGTACATTGCCTCAACGAGATCGAGCCCCTCCGCCTCCGGCTCGTGATGAGGACGCTGGGCCTCCACCAGGAGTGGATAGACGAGGAAGTCCTGGAGGGTGTGGGGAGGAGCATGAGGGGGAAGCAAGCCCTCACCGACTGGCGTGCCAAGTTCCCTGAGCAATACGAAGACTGGCACCGTCGGGGCATACGGGTGGAGTCCCGTGCGGTGAGTAGCGAGGGCTACCTCCAGTAGTACCGGGCCCACTACGCCGATCAGCTTCGGCTCCTTCGACCATTCGATGTAAGTATGCATTCATGCATCTTTAATTTTATTATTATCTTGATTTATATTTGTGAATGAATGTATGTATGACATGCAGGATGCGCGTGATGCGGTCATCGTCGACCTCCGGGCCCGCCTACATGATGCGGAGGCCCAGCTAGAACAAGTTCAGAAGGAGTTGTATGACCTGGTATGTATGAATATGAATGCATGTTTTAATTAATTGTTTTGGCGATTAATCACTGACAGTTGTCTTTTGGTGCAGCGAGCCGTCTACACCCAGGCGGCTCCCCCTACCTTCGGAGCGTCATCATCCTCTTCATCCGCCCATGATGCTACCCTGGCTGACCTCCAGAGTCAGCTCGCCTCCGTTATCCACCGAGCTTCTTTCGCAGAGGAAGACCGGGTTGCTCGGGTAAGCTCTTCAACTTTTGATTACTTGATTGCTTTGAACTAATAAAATCTTCCTCTACAGGTTTCTGAGCTTCAGGAAGCCCTTCAGAGGGCTGAAGCAGAGCTGGATCATTCTCGTGCTGCAGCGGCTCGTGCCAAGGCTGATGTAGAGCGGATCCGGGCTCTGGAGGAGCAGGTGGCCCGTCTCTCGACTGGAGATCTTGCGCGCCTCCAGATTCGCCTGGAGGTCGTGACCGAGGAGCGAGACCGCGAACGCCTTCGACTGGAGAGTCTTTTGGGTCGGCTGTCAGTCGCGGAGCATGAGCGCAAGATGGTGGAGGAGCGGTATCAGAGAGCTCGGCAGCGTGCCCATGAGCGTGGTCTGACCAGTGCCTTCACGGCCAGTGCTGCCGTGTCCTCTGGCCAGGCGGGTCCGAGCGCGATGGGGCCACCTCCACCTCCTAATCGAGGGCCAGCACCGGATGCGCCTGACGAGGCCCAGAGTCAGCTCGACGAGGGCGGAGGGGAGAGCCAGCCTTGAGGGCTCATGTATCTTCTTTTTCTTCATGTATCATGTACAAACAATCTTTTGATAATATACATGAAACTTTTGGGCTCCAATCTTGTGTTCCTGTGCTTGTCTTGCATCCTGTACACACTTAACAAACAGGTTAAGTATCTATTTAGGCTTAGCCCCTTGCCTGACCAAATAAATGGTCAATCAATCTTTTCTTCAATAAATGGTCAAGGGGCATAGCCTTTATTAACAAAGGTAATGAGAATAATCGAACTTAAGCAAAGTGAAACATACAAGCAGACAGATGCTCACTGAAAATAAAAGGAATGAAACATACCAAATGCAACAAGCAAATGCTAATTGAAATATTTTTGTTGTTTTGAAATATTCATTTTTGTTTGGGACATTTTTGAAACATACCAAAGGACTTGTCCTCTCTTGTTACTCATGAATCAAACGTGTCAGTGTGTGCAGTAATGGGCTTGAAATTAAGTTATCCAGACTAATAAGAAAATTTGAGTTTATAAATTTTCTGACTCCACTGGTCTTTGTACCATACTGATCGACTCTTTAACTTAAGGGTAGTATTTCTTAAGATGTAAACCATTCCAGGGATGATTTAGCTCTTCTCCTTCTGCATTAACAAGACGATAAGCATTACCAGGAAAAGCGTGCGATACAACATAAGGTCCTTCCCAGTTGGGTTGGAGCTTAGAACGCGGACCACCAAGTTTTACGAAAATCCTTTTGACAACCATTTCACCGACTTTGAACTTACGTTCAATGACTTTCTTTTGATAAAAACGTGCTAGTCTATTTTGATAAACTTTTGCATGATTAGCAGCTGACCATCTTTTCTCGTCTAAAAGTTCCAATTGAGCAAGGAGTGCTGAACGATGTTCATCAATGGGAAATTCCTTATTCAATTGTACTCTTAATGACGGTATGAGGATCTCATATGGAACTACCACCTCCATTCCAAATGTTAAGGAATAAGGAGTTTGCCCAGTAGGTGTGCGGATTGATGTTCGGTAGGCCCATAGAGCCTCAACCAATTTTTCTGGCCAATCTGCGAATTTGTTAGATTTGCACGTCTTTTTGATGATTTTTATCAAAGTCTTATTTGTTGCCTCTGCTTGGCCATTGCCTTGCGGATAATAAGGAGACGAATGATGCAATGCAATTTTATACCTGTTGCAGAGGTCCTTCAATTCTTGTGACACGAACTGCGGTCCATTGTCGGTGACGATGGTGCTTGGAATTCCAAATCGGGTGATGATGTTCTTCATGATGAACTTGCAGACGGTTGATGCTTTGATCTCCACGTACGCTTCAGCTTCTGCCCACTTGGTGAAGTATTCCGTTGCCGTGAGAATGAAAGATTTTTGCTTGATGCCGGAATCTGGGTTACCAAGAGGTCCAATGATGTCGAAAGCCCACATGGAGAAAGGCCATGGGGAAGAAACATGATGGAGTGAAGATGCAGGAGAATGAATTTTGTCGGCGTGAAGTTGACACTTAGGACACCTACGTACATATCCTACACAATCTTCTTCCATGGTTGGCCAATAAAATCCTTGTCTAAGGATTTTATTGGCTAGCATCTGTCCATTGACATGGCCACCACAAATTCCACTATGAGCTCCTTCCATAACCTTCCAAAGCTCATCTTCGTCTAGATATCTCAGAAGAACTCCATCAAAACCTCTCTTGTACAATGCTCCCCCAACTAGGGTTTATCATTGAGCAACTCTCCTGATAGCTCTCTTCTCCTCAGTTGTAACTTCCTCAGGATATGATTGATCTTCACAATATTTTGCAATTTCATAATACCATGGCTTCTGCTCATCATCCATCTCTTCTAACAGCTCTATCAACATGATTTCTCTTTTTTCAATGATATCTCCGTCCCTGACTTTCTTCAGCAACTTCTCTTTAGTTCTAAGAAATGAAGGGTCTTTCACGGCGGGTGAAAGACGCCTATGAACTATGATTGATTCAGATTGCTTGCTGATTGGAAAATCAAGAGAAGATGCAAGTGAAGATAGAGCGTCAGCTAAGATGTTCTGATTCCTAGGGACATGGACAAAGATCAATTTCGTGAAAAGCTTTGAGTAAGCAGAAGTAAGTTCTTGATAAGGCTTGAGCTTGGGATCGAGAGTTCGATACTTGGTCAGCACTTGGCGAAGAATCAGTTGGCTATCACCCACAATCCTCAGTTTGGTGGCACCATGGAAATGAGCAGCCTCGAGGCCAACAAGGAGTGCCTCGTATTCAGCTATATTGTTAGTGACTGGAAAATCAAGCTGAAATGCTTGTGGAATGGTGACACCTTCAGGTGATAACAGAACGATACCGACCCCTTTTCCATGAGAATTCAGAGCTCCGTCAAAATGCAGAGTCCACATATCATCTCTGATTTGATTTACGGACATCAATTCCTCATCCGGAAACTCTGATCGCACTGGGTCAAAACGAGGAAGGGGATGATGAGCGAGATGTTCTGCTATGGCATAGCCCTTGATCGCTTTCTGCTGAATATAAATGATATCGAATTGAGATAGAAAGCTTTGCCATCGTGCTAACCTATCAGTAAGAACAGATTTCTCCAGAAGGAATTTGATCGGATTCATCCTAGCGATGAGATGGACTTCATGGGCCAGAAAATAATGCTTCAATTTCTGCACAACCCAGACCAATGCTGCACATGTTTTCTCCATCGCCGTATATCTCTGTTCAACGGGGTTGAGAAGTTTAGAGAGATAGTAGGATGCCCTCTCTTTTCCTTCTTCATCCTCTTGTGCTAGGACAGCCCCCACTGCATCATCTAGGATTGAAATGTAAAGTATCAATGGTTTGCCTGGAGATGGTGGTCTCAAAACAGGAGGACTTGCTAAATAGTTCTTTAATCCATCGAATGCCTCCTGACACTTATCGTCCCAATCGAATTTGACTCCCGGCTTGGTAAGCTCGTAAAACGGCTTACACCTTTGTGAGTGCTGGGAGACAAAACGGCGAATAAATTGTAACCTCCCGATTAATCCTCTTAACTCTTTCAAGTTTTTGGGAGGTGGCATTTCTCTAATAGCCTTCGCCTTGTTAGGATTGATCTCAATTCCCCGTTTGCTGACAATAAATCCAAGCAATTTTCCTAAAGATACCCCGAATACACATTTCTTGGGGTTCATCTTTAACTGATATTCTCTCGATCTCTCTAATACCCTTGCCAAAACTTTGGCGTGCTCAGCCTTTGTTTTAGATTTAACCAATAAGTCATCCACGTACACTTCGAGATCTATGTGCATCATGTTATGAAATATTGCCATCATAGCCCTCTGATAAGTGGCTCTAGCATTCTTCAATCCAAATGGCATGACAACATAACAGTATGTTCCCTAAGGTGTAGTGAATGACGTTTTCTCTTGATCCTCTTCTGCCAGCTTAATCTGATTATATACTGAAAATCCGTTCATAAACGATAACGTCTCATAGCCAGCAGTGTTATCGATGAGTACATCAATATGAGGCAATGGAAAATCATCTTTAGGACACACCCGGTTCAAATCGCGGAAGTCAATGCAAATTCTGACCTTCCCGTCCTTCTTCATAACCGGGACTATGTTGGCCACCCATTGTGGATAAAGGACAACTCTAATAAATTTGGCTTTATGTAATTTGTCGACCTCTTCCTTCATCTTTAGAGCCATTTGTGGGTGGAATCGCCCTAATTTCTGCTTGACCGGGCTAGCTCCTTCCTTTAACGTCAGCCTATGTTCAACTAAAGATGAGTCTAACCCCGGCATATCTTCATAACTCCAGGAGAAAGTGTCCTTATATTCCTTTAGTACTTGTACCATTGCCTTCTCATCCTCTGTAAAAAGATTTTTACTGACGAGGACAACCTTAGGTTTGTCTTCAGTCCCTAAATTGATTTCTTTGGTGGGCTCTTCTACGGCAGCTGAGGGTTCATCGAATCTCTTCACTCCACTGGCATATGCCTTAGCTGCGTCCTCGTCATCTTCCTCATTTTCAACAATGGGGTCTTTTTCATGTACTAATTCATATACCCTGTACCCATCATTGACTGACTCATCGTCCATGCAATCTTCTGGCATTTGAATTGGATTTTCTAAAAACTGAGGGATCAAAGAACAAGAAGAGCATTTATCAGCTAAGTCCTGGAGGTATCTATCTGGAATTCGCCTACCCTTAGGCTTCCTAGACTTCCTAACTTGACTAATTTGACTAAAACTAGACTGCCTAACTTCACTAAACTCATTATCATAACCTAATGAAGATGAAGCAGGATAGAAATCCTGGGATACAAATGAAAATACAGGAGAATCCTCCCGAGGGGAGGGATAGAGTAGATCTAAGAGAGAATCTTGACCGAAGGACCCGCGCGACGGGGTGCGATCGGACAAGTAAGATGTTTCCTCGATAAGGATCTGAGAAGAATTTGTTGCCAAATTGGCGTTTTTTTTTGGACAGTGAAAGAATTAAACATAAAGCAGGAATGAATACAAATGGGAGGAGAATCAGACGGAGGAAGTGGCACCAAGGCCAGAGGATTAGGGGGATCATATAGCAATATGTCCCAGATCAGATTATACATCCTCTCTAGATCGAGAGGAGGTTGTGGAATAAGGTCCCGAGGGGACAGAGTAATCATAACGGGCGGAGCCCGTGGAATATCTTCAATAATGACCCGCGACCAAGTCGGGGTCAAGAGCAGTGTACGAAAAAGAGTATGGAGCATGAAGACATGTGAAGGATATGTCCCCCTCCAGAGCAGATCTGTAGTGTAACCAGCTTCATAGGGGTCATCTGGCTCCCCTTCGTCGGTCTCTTCAGACAGCAATATCCGCTTGTCAAATATGGCACCAGGGCTTTCAATCAGCTCATCAATCTGCGGCAGCCACTTAGGTTCTGCAGGATCTAGGAATAGTCTGTTCAGTGCAATATACAGGTCTCTCAGGTCGAACCACCTGTACCATTCACATTCAGGATCATGAAATTTTCTCCTTTTCATAGGCCGCAGAGCCTCCAAGGATTGGTACGTAAGTAGTTCAGAGCAATGTCTGGCCAAATCCCTCCCATATATGTCATGGAAGTCAAAACACGAAGTAATGACCACCGTGTTGTCGTGGCTAAGTATGGGCCCTTTCACAAAGTGCGTACACAGGGTCCATGTTAGGGGATCTCGGCCTTCTTTGGGTGGTGTAGACATTGCCTCCTAGATTTTCGGACCTTCTTCGATCTCTGCTTGCTGAACTAGATCTTGTTTTAGTCTTCTTGGCCTGTAGCCCAGACCACTTCCAGGTGCTACTCGATGATTTTTAACAGGAGTGGTCCTACCTTGCAACTGTGTGCCCAGACCTCTCCCAGGCTCGTAGCCGTTCTTCATCATAATCCTCCATCCTGGGGTACTCATGCACTTCCCCCTCTTGATAGCATCTAATGGGTATGGAGAAATAGTGGCGGCTTTTAGAGGATCAGCCACTGGACGGTAGACCTGTAATACCGACAGAAAAGGTTGTCGGCCAGGTAAAACAGCAGACTTAATGTTCAAGGTATGAGCAGCAGCAAGGATCGGCATGCTGGTCACTTTAATAATTCGTCCTTTGTAAGGAAATTTGAGGCATTGGTGATTCGTAGAGGGAATCGCCTCAAGAGTTTTGATATAGGGACGACCCAAAATGGCATTTATAGAAGGGTCGATTTCTAGGATGTGAAATTCGACCTCTGCATGACTTACAGGGCCCAGCTCCACCTTCAAATAGACCATTCCCAGAGGGGAACGGGTAGAATTGTCATCTACCGTCACAGAGATGGGGTTGGGCAGCCATTTTTCTTTGGGCACACCGCACAGCTCCAGGGTCTTCGGAGGTAAAACATTGATCGAAGCCCCTGTGTCGACTAGGCATGCATCCATGGCCTTCTTACAGATGTTGACCGTGATGCTCAGAGCCATGCTTCTGGCTGCCGGCGCTGCTAGTTCCGATGTATGAAATGTAATGGAGGGCTGATCCCCCTGAGGAACTAGTAGTGCTGCAATTTTCTCTACCGGCACGTCCTCATTGACCATCACCTTCTGTAGATATTCCATTAAAGCTTCTTGGTGACTCTTGGATATTTTGATCAATTCAAGTATGGTGATCCATGCCGGTGTCCGATCCAGGTGTTTCAACAAGTCATATTGAGTGCCTGGTGCACTCTCTTCATTGTGGGCTTCCTCATTCGGCTGTGATGGGCCGTCTCTAACCGTGGACTGAGGAAAGACTTTGTTGAAAATCTTTCCACTCCGGAGCGCGTGTTCTTCAACCGTGGAGGATCCGGGTGACACTTTAAGTACCGCAGGGTTGGATGGTGCGGATGGCGTAGAGGGTTGGTATGTAGGTGATGGCGTAGGGCTAAGTGGTGATGGCGCGGTGCGGATTAAAGGCCTAGAGGGCTGGATGGTGGATGGGTAAGCGGTTGGTGAAGTGGGGAATGGTACGCGTAATAGCGGTTTGGATGGTAAGGGGATATCTGGGTAGGTGGTAGTGGTAGCGGGTGAAGTAGGAAATGGTACGCGTAGTAATGGCCTAGATGGTAGGAGGGACGCGTTATTGGTTTGCGGGGGGTTATATGATGGAGGCGTAGTAGTGCGGGGCGTGATGGGCTTAAGGAAAGTGGGTAGTGGTAATGGGTTATTGGGTGCGGGCGAGTGATATGTGGGTGTCAGTAGAGGGGTGATGGTAATGGGTTGTGGTCTGGGTATGTGGACGGTGCGGCGTGGTGGTCGTTCTGCGGTACTTGGAACGTGACCCGTTGAGCAAAGAGAGGAAGAGTCCTCTATTCTCTACTGTTGCCCACGACCAGCCTCAGACTGGCTATTCGTCTGAATGGGAGCAACTTGGTTTTGGTTCTGGTGCTCCGGGAGTGGATTTTGCACTATGCCCATGTTGGGTGGTGCTACTGCTTGTGCCGGTGGTCTTGCTTGCTGCTGCTGTGGTCTTCTCGCCTTCAGGGCTGATATGTACTTTTTCATCTCCTCCCAGTCTATGCCGCCCTGCTCATTAAGATCATGAATATAATCTCTGAACTGGAAGCAGGTGTCAATGGTATGCCCAGGTTGCCTATGGAAGTAGCAATACCTGGACGTGTCGGCATTTTGAGGCCAGACGGCCTTCTCCCTTGGCAAAACTAAGGCATTAGCTGCCATTAAAGCACTGAAGATACCTGCCAAGGATTCTGGGAGGGCCGGGTATTCTGCCCTCTTCGGGCCTGGAGGTCTTCTTTGCTGGTTGTAGTCACCAGGAGGAGGGACATTGTGGTACGGCGGCGGTGCGCGCGGCTGATACTATAGCTGTCGCTGTTGCTGATATTGCTGCTGTTGGGGCTGCTGGTACTGCTGTTGCCGTTGCAGCTGTTGCTGTAGTTGTTGCTGGTTCTAATTCGGCTGCTGGGGCCGCTGATACTGCTGTTGATAATGGGGGTTCTGCTGCTGCCTGTACCCTTATTGGTTCGGCTGTGGTGGCCTCTGGTACTGCTGCTGGTTCCTCACGAACTGGGGCGAGTTATTGTTCATGGTACTGACTTGCTCGTGAGAGAGCGTGCCCTCAGTAGTCGGACCTGTGCTGGGAGAATTTGGCACTGTAGGCTTCCGAGGTGGAGGCCTGCTAGGTCTGTGAGGATCAAAGACGCTAGAGAACGTAGCGTCCTTGAGGGCATATTGGCAGTACCGTGCTCTTTCATAGAGCTCTGCCATGTTAGTCAAATTGTTCAAGGAGAGGACTAGCTTGAACTGGGGCGTGGCGTTGGAAATTAATATTTTCACTTGTTCAGATTCGGACAAGTGATCCTTCACCTTTTCGGCCAGGCCCCGCCACCTGTCAGCGAAACTGACAAACTCCTCATCAGGTTTCATCTTTTCTGCAATGAGGTCCGTGATAGACAAGGAGGGTGCAACTCTGTCCTGGTATCGTTGGATAAATTTGCGTGAAACGATACCGTAATCCTCTACTTCGGAGGGTTCCAGAGAAAAGAACCACTCGAGGGCTGGTCCCTCTAGAGATCTCCTGAACAAAAAGGCCAACGACCTCTTGTCGTTCTGCCAGAAAGATGATTCGTACATAAACTCCTTCAGATGTGTGAAGGGGTTACCAGTACCGTTGTACTTTCGATACACTGGCATCTCAGAGGGTGGCAGATGGAATACTGGCAGGCTCGGTAAACTGATTTCTGGCACAGCTTTAACCCTCATCATCTTCTGGAGGTTGTTGAACTGCTCATCCATGCACTCCATCTTGGCCAGCAACGCTTGCGTGGTCAGATTTGCCTGAGGAGGAGGAGGAGGTGGAAGTACTTGATAGGCATGCTGCCTAGAGTACGTTGGACAGGGAGGACAATAAAGAGGAGGTCCGGCAGAGCTTCCGCCATGCCCGAGGGCATTTTGATAAACAGGCGTTTGCGGTCTAGCCGGTTGCCTAGATGATGAAAGCTGTGGCCCAGCTGGCCGAGAAGTAAGGTGAAGGCCTTCCATGGCCTGATGGATATAAGGAGGAGGAAGAGGAGGTTGTTGAGTAACAACAGGGGGAGCCATAGGGTTCGGCTCAGCAGGCTGTACGGGTGCCTTCCCCTTCAGAATAGACTGGATGGCCTCGAACTGCTGAGGGTCCAGTCGGGAGGCAAGAACTCCCAAGGCGTTGACGAGATCCATAGGATCAGAGGATGAGGGATCATTCTGATTCATGTCCCCCTCTAGATCGGGATTAGGGATCGCATATTCATGCGGGGGAAGATCATGATATCGATCCTGTGGATGAAAAAGAGGAGTCCGAACATTCCCATCTTGTCGATATGGAATGGGGGCAGAATTACGGGAGGCATCAGCATCTCTCCCGTTCTCATAGTTGTAGTCCGAATCGCGAGGGGCATTAGCATCTCCCTCGTAGTTGATGATGGCGTCTTGAGCCATACTCAAGTCCCTGCCTGATCGCAGCAACATGATGTTAGATTCTCTTTTCAAAGATTTAACAAACAAGTTGCACAGAGATTAATCAAACAAGTGGATGTTTAACGTGATTTTAAGGTTCCTTGTTGAGTTATTTGAATTGGATTAAACCACAATTTTGCTCAGGGAAAGGATCCTAGTTTCAGTTCAATTTCCACCGTTATTCTCTAGGGCTTTCTCTCACAACGCTTTTGGAATCTAGCCGGGACTTCAATTGGTACAACCAGTCCGATGATCAAGGAGGAATACCTTAATTTTGGGGACTTATGGAGGTCTCAACATCAACTTCTCTAGTCTGATCAAGGGACCAACCCAATCAGAGAGAGTTGCTGACGTCGAGTAGTGTGTTCCTAAGAAAAGGAGGGTATTCGCCTCAATGCGTATGCCCTACGGCCTGGATGGCTTCTAATGCTTAATAAATAATGGGTAGCTAGCACTCAAACTACAGAAATCTGGAAACTGAAAAATAATTAAGAAACTGTCTGAATCGCGTCGATGATAGTCGACGCTATTCAAAACAGAACTTAATTCTTTCGCAGAAACAGATCTGAAAAATAACTAAGAAACTGTCTGAATCGCGTCGATGGTAGTCGACGCTATTCAACACAGAACTTAATTTTTTCGCAGAAACAGATGCAAACAGCAGAGAAGATGTGAAGACTGAAAGGCGTCTGGGAGTGTTGACGCGGTTTTGAAACGCGTCAGTACTCCTGGACACTTTTCAGTTCGCAGAAACAGTTTTGCAGGAGGATTTTCTGGGTTGAATCCTCCTTAAACAGGGTAAAAAGCAGTAAACAATCGACTCATGCAAATTTTTTAGTTCCAGATTTTAAACAGGATGATTTACTAACTAAACAACTAGGAAATCTATCAATCACACATCATTTTTATCACAAAAACAGCTTTTTGAACTAATCAAGGGGAGGGCAAGATCTTGCCACTGGGGTATGCACATGGTGCATGAGGGAAATTAATTAAACTAAAACACTCACCAATTGGTGAGGACGTGTCGAGAGACACAAATGGTGCACCGTGGGTGCCCGATATGATGATAGCAAGAACAAAAGGAAACTAAAAGATGGCGAGACCAAGTCCCACCGTAATCGCCAAAAGAGCTGTAGGTGCTTAAAATGCTCGTGTGATTAACATGAAAAATCTATGTTGTTTAGTGTAAACTAACCTATTAAAAACAGCAACTAAGTGCAGTGATCGCCAGAAACTTTTGACTTAAAAGTTTCAAAAGAGAGTATTGATCGCCTACCTGTTTAAACGCAGAAGTTATCGAGTCCTTGATTCCCTTCCTTCAGCCGGCTGAAGAAAGAGAGCCCTTTCTTTGTTCTTTTGTTCTTGCTGTTGAGTTTGAGGTTGAGGATCGTCCAGAAGTCCTTCTGGCTTTGTGCTTGATTTCTCCTTTTGATTCTCTTGTTGTTGTTGAGTGCAGCAGAGACAGAAAAAGAAAATAAAGAAACAATGATGATGAGAACTTAAGTAGATGCGATATCCAAACTAATCATGATTTTAAACATATAATTGAACAGCAAACTTACTTGTTTAAATGGCTTTTGAAACCCCTTAAATCAAATAGGTTTTGAAAGATGATGCTGTGGTGTGTGTTGCATGAAGCGAATATGAAGAATGAAAGATTAATGAAGATGTAGAATGAAAATGCAGAAATGAAACACTTATGCCCAATTGTTGAAGCCTTGAAAGGATGAAGATTCTTGAAAGGACGCCGACTTCTGGAAATGGCAACGCTCCGGCGTTCCGACGTTGTTGCTTCGATCTTCAACTCGCTATAATAATGCTCTCTCTTTTCTCAATAGGGCTCAACATGGCTCAAGATTACGCTTCACACTTTTTTTACTCTTTGAGATGCAAGGTATTTATAGGCTTTTTCTGCGTTCGCGATTAACATAGAAAAATCTAGGATTTATCTATCTTAACGGACAGATAAATACTGATTAATTCATCTTTATCTGTAATTATCTAAAACGCGTCCACCATGGCTGACGCCTTTCAGATTAATTAAGATAAGGATAAATATCCGGGAAAACTTATCTTTATCTTTATTAGATAAAACGCGTCTATATGTGTAGACCTCTTTTAAACTAATTAAGATAAGGATAAACATCCAGAAGAGAAGTTAAAACAGCTTAGGAAACCTAAAACGCGTCAGCCTTCACAGACGCCTTTTAGCTAATTAATCAATTGATTAAAATTCAAATTTAAACGTTAAAATAGGAATAAACTCTAAATCGCGTCCACATGGGTCGACGTCTTTTAGACTTCTTCATATTTCAGCAGAAATTTGAGTTCAAATCAATTCAATTGATTAACTTAAACATGTATGTTAAACCCGACACTCAAAAATATCAATAAAAATTAATTAATGATTAAATATCAGACCATTCTGAGGCATTATTATATAATATGAAATTTACTCGAAATGACGTCAAATTTAACGTGTCTACAAGTGGGAGGCAGGGGATCGGATGATCCCTACTGAGCCCAATTCTGGTGTGGTTCACTCCCTGCGGTTTCAGGTGTGGACTTCGTGGCGTGTGGAGGCGTGTGGTGCCTTCTTGGCGTGCGGACAAGCCTCTGTTCCGGGGTATGCCCCGATGTTGTTGTACTTTCCTTCTACCTGTACTTATTTAATTTGTTGGACATGTAATTATTGTTGGACTGTATACGGACATTGTTATTTTCCTTCCTGCGCACTTGCTTACCTTTGTAGTCCGTGTGATTGTTATATTTATCCTTGTTTAGCACTTACTCCTCCAGATGTGTTGTGTGAGATCCGGGTGTGAACCCGCAGTTAAAGGGCCGGCATCCATTTAGTGACCGGGTCGCCGGTCATAGGATGGCGGGTCGTTACACAAAATACCATTATCCTTAAGATATTCTGTGAATTCTGTACTTAAGTATTCACCCCCTCGATCTGATCGAAGAGTTTTAATACTCTTTCCAGTCTGGTTCTCAACTTCGTTTTTAAACTCTTTAAATTTCTCAAAGACTTCTGACTTATATTTCATTAAATATATGTAGCCATATCTTGAGAAATCATCTGTAAATGAAACAAAGTATGAGTAACCACCCATAGCATGAGTGGACATTGGACCACATACATCACTATGTATTAATTCCAATAAGTCCTTAGCTCTTTCTCCATGTCCTGAGAATGGAGCTTTGGTCATCTTTCCCATGAGACAAGCTTCACAGGTTGCAAATGATTCATAATCAAATGGATCAAGATATCCATTCTTTTGCAACCTTATGATCCTGTTCTCATTTATATGACCTAGTCTACAATGCCATAGGTACGATTTATTCACATCCTTATCTAAGCGTTCAAGAGAATTATTTACCAGACAAACATCATATGAAATATCAAGTAAATATAATCCATTCAATAAATATCCGGAAGCAAACAATTTGTCTCCTTGATAAATTGAACAACCTTTATTCTCTAGCTTCATAGAATATCCTTGTCTATCTAAACATGAAATAGATATGATATTCCTAATAATGGTTGGAACATAATAACAATCTATCAGTTCCAAAGAGTCTCCTGACGGCATCTGAAGTCTTGCTGTCCCCACAGCTAACGCAGCAACTTTTGCTCCATTCCCGAGCCTCAGATCCACGTCTCTACGGATCAATCTTCTTTTACTTGTTAACACCTGCAAGTTATTACAGATATGAGAAACACATCCAGTATCTAATACCCAGGATGTTGATTCTCTATAAGACAAGTTAAGATCGATCATGAGAATACCTGAAGCTTCACCAAGCTTCTCCTTTGCTTTTTCTGCAAGATAAATCTTACAGTTTCTCTTCCAATGACCTTCTTTATGGCAGTGGAAACACTGACCTTTATCATTGACTTTAGCTTTGTCCTTTTGTGCCGCCGGTTTGCTTTTCACTTGCTTCTTAGGCTTACCTTTCTTAAAGGTCTGTCCAACAAGCATTACATTTGGCTTATCTTTCTGGATAGTGCCTTCTGCTGTCTTCAACATGTTGAGCAGCTCAGCTAGTGAAACTTCAATTTTGTTCATATTGAAGTTGATAATGAATTGTGAAAATGAATCTGGAAGGGACTGTAGGATTAAGTCAATGCTCAGGTCATTGTTCATAACAAAGCCGAGTACAGCAAGCCTCTCAATCCATTCTATCATCTTGACCACATGAGTTTGCACAGATGTGCCCTCGCTCATTCTGGTCCTGAACAATTTCTTAGATATCTCATACCTTTCTGTTCTGGATTGTTCACCAAACAACTCTTGTAGGTGATTCAGAATGGTCTTAGGTTCCATGTTATCATGTTGTCGCTGCAGTTCATTGTTCATTGAACCGAGCATATAACACTCGACCTTGACAGAGTCCTCCTTCCAATTTTCATACATCATTAATTCATCTTCGTTAGCATTATCACCGAGTTGCACTGGATCTGGTTGATCCAGGACATAGGCTAGCTTTTCACACCTGAGGACAATCTTCAGGTTGCGTAACCAGTCAATGTAATTTGGTCCCGTAAGTTTGTTTGCATCAAGTATGCAACGGAGGGGGTTAGGTGACGACATAGCGACCTACATAGAAATATATAAAATGAGCAGATAGTTCTTAAAATCAGATTTAGGACTTTTAATCTAGATTTATGCTCCCACTTTTTTTCGGCGATCTGTATGACCCTCTAAGATACAGAACGGGAGATTCCGATGATCTCCTAGTGGGGATCAGAATCCTTCGGGCAACATGCATGTGACCTTGTTGTAGCACAACAAATCAGATCAAGTCCCTTAGGTAGTCAACTCTTGACAGTTGCAACGTTTGCAATATCCGATCAATTTAACCCCTGAATCAGAATGACCTTGTGGTAGCACAACAAATCAATTTGATTCAGTTAAGTTTATCCATCATTACTTAGATGACATGAATTCAAAGTGCAATCCTTGTGGTAGCACAACAAAACTACACTATTTGTTCATTCATCTTAATGACATCACATGTCGTAGACCTAGTTTAATTTCTAAATCAAACAGACCTTGTGGTAGCACAACAAATCCGTTTGAGATAAGAATTATCCTAAGATCTATAATGATGGTGGGTTACGTGGATTATTCTGAATATCTCACGTTTACAACTTAAGTTTTAAAAGAGGGTTTTGATTTTGATTTGTAAAAATCGTGCTATCAATAGTATTTCAATTTGAAGTATCAATATACTAAATAGAAATATATATATGATAGCATGGTCCGCAAACATCACATATATGCAGAAAAATTAAATGGGGATGATCATGGACTGCTAAAGCTACTATGGAATCATCGGAGCCAAACGATGATCCATAATAGGATCCTAATGTGAAAACAGCAACACTGGTTCCATTTGATGCGAGTCCTCCCTCCAGAGGTGTCTTCAGAAGATCCCGTCCTCTAAACTTAATCCGATACATTTAAATACAAAATTCAGGACTCGCAGGTCCACAAATGTACATTTAAACAATTAGAAATCTTGATCTTATCAAGGGGAGTACAATCTTATAGGAAGGTAGAAAGTACACTTGGATTAAGAGAGAGGAGGACACGTAGGTCCTATTTAAAAATACCAAATGAAATAAGCATCGCATCCATTCACATCATTCATCACATGAAAATTCTAAGTCCATGATCATCCCACCATAAAACACATCACATGCATCACAATCATCACATAATTGCTGTTTGCTATTAAATTTTATAAATATAAAATTATAATACCAATTAGTTTTCGAAATAACATTTATTTCAGCATAATCAATAATATTCAAAACATTATTGACAAATAAACTAACTAAACTATTCAGTTAATCTAAATACAAATTCAAACAATTTGAACATTAAGAGTAATCAAGTTATGCATGAAATCAGTTTAAAACAGTTTTAAACTAATTAAATTAACAGGGAAATTAATTATCTAAAACAATTTTAAATAACTAACTAACACCCATTAATTATAAAGCCCTTTAATAGACTAACAGTTATTAAACACTTTAATAAGCTGTTAATAATCATAAAAATTAATTAATACCATTTATTAATTATTCTTATAATTTTTCTGTTTTAAAACAGGCTAAAACGGGCTAAAATTGGGTTTAAAGGGGTTAAACAGATATTAAAAACATTTTTTTAATAAAATATAAAATGGGCCCAGCCCATTAAGGCCCAAAGGGCCCGGACCCAGGACCCTGGCTCGGCCAGGGCGCCGCCCGCCCCCCGCCCGGTCCGACCGGGTCGGGACCGGGCGGTTCGGCCCGTAAGGCAGCATATCGACCGGCCCCCCCCTTCTTCTAAAACCAGAAACCCTAATCCGGGAAGATAGGGACTTGCAGGCGGCGCCGGCGACCCCGGTCGGCGGTGCCCCCGGCGCCGACGTCGTGCCCGGCGCCGGCAGGGCCGCCGGTGACCGGCGATGGGGAGGAAATCAAGCCCCAAAAACCCCCAAAAAAATCTGTTTTTCACGGTTAAAAACCCGAGTTCGGGCTCGATTTTAGCATCTCCAAGGGCACTCCGGTGCCGATCTCCATGCCCAATGAGAAGTGGTGACTATCACCAATAGATCCAGACATCCGGGCCGCCATCCCAACACTTGGAATGCACGTACGAAGCCGCCGAAGTACCCCAGTTCATCATCACATGAAGAACTACGAAAAACCCAAATAAAAATCCGAAAAATACAGAAAAATAATCAAATTGATCGTGATCATCATATGAATACTAATATGTCATTTTTAATCGGATTAAACACAAGAACACGTACAATACGGGTTCTTCACGCATAACGAGAAAAACACGCATAACGGTGCCGTTTTACAACCGAACCAGCGAACCTGGCTCTGATACCACTGTAAGGAATCGACAAGAACGCAGCGGAAATAAAAATGATTCCATTGTATCGGTTGCTGGGGTCGTAAAACGGACATTAAAATCTAAGCGGGAAGAACAGTTCTTCACTTTGCGGGGTTTCGAATCTCCCGTGGATGATGCCGACTCGGTAATCGCGCATGCGCACGATCTCTAGAGGTATCGACACGAGTTCCCGCAGTAGACGCGATTTTCTCCTCGACTTGAGTGCTCCGACCAGATCTCAAATCCACCATGCGCGGAGAGAGACAGATCCACTCCAAGAGAGAGAGAAGGAGAGAGAGAGAGGAGAGAGAGAATCTGTGGAGTAAAATTCGTCCAACTAACTTTTTACCACTCCCCCTTGGCCCTCCTTATATAGAAATAAGGATAAGCACAACAATTAATCCTCATGATTATCCAAGAGTTTGGCCTTGGATAATTCTCCATTAAATCCTCATGTTTATCCTGCAGCTTTTCACAAAAGCCCAGATAAGCATGAATTTTAACATCTCTCACCGTCTGACGAGAACTCTTATGTGTGTGACCCTCTAGGCCCATATATCAGTCCGGTTGCAGGCCCATTAAACTTAGAACTGTTTCTTGAGTTTAATATTTATTAATTAACATTTAAACATCACATGTTAAATGATTAATTTAATAAACAAGTGAATTATCATCTGATGATCAAATCACTTGGCCTTCTGATCATGAACATCACCAAACACTACCTCATGATCCCAGAAGATATAAGAGATACTTTTCCCTTCAATTGAACCTTTCCGTCTGCCAATACCGCACAGATATAATCCTTCACTCATGCAATGTCCCGATAACGCAAGGGTATGGTTTTATAGTCAAACCCTCTATCGCATTATCCAGATGGATTCCAGTACACAGTTAATATCTAGAAAGACATCTCTTTCATTTGACCATGGCTAGGGATTTCTGTGTACACATCCATGGGACATTCTCTCTCCAGTCTTATACCAAGAGTGAGTGATCCCTTATTGTTCACTCAATTACCTTCGCAAGCTTTCCACTGTATCTGAAAGACCGATTATGGTGGACTTAATGGTTAAAGCCCACGAGTCAGAGAATCAAGATACAATGGTCCACAAACAAGGTATCATTGGTGACTCAAGTCTAAGGACCAACTGTGCTACTGCAACGATTGAATTTCCTGGTTGACTAATATGTATAATTACCATCCAGGAATTCTTATTTGGGTCTATTCAGTGAACTCATTCTCTAATGAGCACCCACTTGTTTGTCTTAGTGTCACCACACGAGTGAATGTGAGATCATTCACCCTCATCATATGAGCAGACATAACTTGTGTCGATCTTATCGGATATTTAATGTCCATCTCAAATATCCTATGATCGAGAACTGTTTAAGACAATTGCCTTAGGATATTGATCTCACTATCATGATCTCATCATGATTCAATATCCCATACATTTGTCTATGGACCTTCATTACGATAGTCGTTTGCGAGAACTATTAAATGAAGAAATAATTGCCTTTATTAATAATCTGAACTAGAATGTACAATGATTGGCTTTGAGGCCACCCAATTCTAACAGGAGGCTCACGTCTATGTAGGTCCTGAACATCATCATCATCATTAGACTAAGTCCAACCTCCTTCTTCATCATCATCTTCCCACTGGCAACTTTGTAGATCATGTGTTCTTCCCTCTTTTTGTCAACAACTTTGTTTAAGCATACTTCCTTTAAACTTTTCAAGTGTTGAGCCATTTTGGTCCTGACCTCTCTGGAAATATTTTTAGACCTAATGACTTCATTATATATAACTGTTTTTTCTCTTGCAAGTTGTGTAACGACCCGCCACCCTATAATCGGAAACCCGATTACTAAATGGGTATCAGATCATTATGTACGGGTTCACACCCGGATCTCATACGACACGTCTGGAGAAGTAAGCGTTAAACAAGGCTAAATATAACAATCTCACGGACTTCAAGGAAAGTACAAGTGCGTAGGAAGGAAATTAATAATGTCCGTACACAGTCCAACAATAATTACATGGTCCAAAGAATTAAATAAGTACAGGCAGAAGCAAAGTACAACAACATCGGGGCATACCCCGGAACAGAGATAGCTGTTGGCCCGCACACCGAGGAGAACACCACACGCCGCCACTGGCCAAGAAGTCTACACCTGAAACCGCAGGGAGTGAGCCACAACAAAATTGGACTTAGTAGGGATCATCCGATCCCCGCCTCCCACACCCACACCCACAAGTATAATAATACAAAATGAAGTCAATTTAAGTAAAGCAGTAAACACAACTCCCAAAACCCGATATGGAACATACGTATTAGTAATGCAACAGGCACAGTCCTAAGCAGTTCAAGTAACCCAACTCAATACCATAATTTATAACCAAGGATCCGGCTAAACGATTAAACCACACTGTCGACCGCATACAAACGTCGCCTCACAACACCACCAACGCCCACGCCTGTCCACCCCTACGGTGTTCCGGGCACCATAGGGTGAGGCAGTGAGTCAAACTAGGACTAACTGGGACTAGTGAACCACCACCGCCCAGTTACGTGTGCACACAAGCAGTCTAGACCACTGTCCTATCAGCCGGACTTCCCTCAACCCCAGGCCTCGGCGCTTCAAGAGGGCCCTGGGGACCGGCGAAACCCCCCTCAAGCCGAAGCTATAGGGACTACCCGCAACCCTAACCTCCTGGCTCACATCAGGCCAAAGGGCGAAGGATACCACTCGTAACCTCGATATCTCAGGTTACATCAGGCCCAGTGGCGAAAGGGTAAACTCCAGCAACACCACACCCGGCTTCACAATAAGAAACACGCCGGAAACTGCCACAACAAACTAGGAAAACACCGACCCGCTGAGACCAAACAGTAACCCCTCGGATAGCGCGCTGACTACTCCGGCCCGACTGGCTCTAGGTGGTTCTGCTTCCCCCAGCCATAGGTGAAACACTAACATGTACCCCTCCCGCACCGGTACGGCAACATTGCCACACAAACACCGTGTCCCTCCCACACCGACACGAGGTGTATAAACGCAAACCACAATTATTCTAACTCCACAATCGCATAAACACATACACATACGATGCGATCCCGATCATACAGAAATCTTCGGCCTCGATGTATGATTTTAAGCATGCACTTTAATCGAACTATCTAATAGTGTAAACACATATTAATATCATGAATTAATGTGATTCTGTCTTGAATCGTGTCGCCCGTGGGCGATGTCATTCAAGAATCCTAAACTGGTTCATATAAAATTGGCCTCAGACAATGGCCTAAAAGGCGTCGTGCATGGCAGTCATCTTTTAAAACGCGTCGTTTTATCTAGACGCCATTAAAAAAGAACTCTTTTCTCACAGAAACCCCTTTCGGGACAATTCTGGCCTAAATGGCGTCGTCTTATCCCAACACCATTTTAAATGGCGTCGCCCTAGCCCGACGCCATTCAGAGCCAAAAATTTGGTTTCCTGCAATCCAACCCAAACCTCAAAATAGGGTTCCCTCTATCCCAAAATTATCCCAAAAAAACCCAAAAATAGGAAATGAAGGGGGGAATCCAATTTACCACATGAAACACACTAATTCCCATTTCATAAAAATGACCATTTTCACTAAAAAGCCCCTTAATATGCTCATTCTACCCAAATCTCCATACACGTATCATGCTTTAAAGCGGGAAACACGGATGATACAACCCAATTACATGCAAGGATCGTCCCCCTACCGGTTACTTGAACTCCTCCTAGCTCCGTGCCGCCGAACCGCCACACCGCAAAGTGCCGCCGGTACCTCCGAGGACGCTGTCATTCCGCCGGGACGTCGGCCGCCGCCCGGAGAATGAAGTGTCGCAGATGAAGTGGTGGTGGTAGTGGTGAGAGGTAGAGAAGTGTTGGAGTGGTGGAAGAGGAGGAAGGGGAAGGGGAAAGGAAAGAGGGAATAAGAGGGGGTCGAAGAGAGGGAAGAGAGAGAGTGAGAAGGAGAGAATGAGAGAAAGGAGGAAAGGCTCGCGAGGTCAAACTGAAATTGGTTAAAACGAGTCGTGCTAGACAGACGCCTATCAGCTGACATGACGGGCCGTACTTTGACAGAGACTCTGAAACGCGTCGTCCATCCAAGACGTTGTTTAGACGACAAGACCGGGGCCATACTCTCGCGGCCCAAAGCCAGCCCACGTGGCACAACAACAACCCAGCTAAATGGCGTCTACACAACAAGACGCCATTCGAAAGGCGTCGTAAACCCTAGACGTCGTTTAGAAGGCACACCCCATACCCATCAGGGCCCAAACCTGGGGGTCCGGCCCAAAACCGACCCGATAATTGAACCCGAATCCTCAATCCTTACAAGCTGCTTCTTCAATCGAGAAACACCATCGCCCTGTCTGATAAACTGATAATAGTTGCACTTGAACTTATGCCTACTACCATCAACCATGGTCCCATGCTACCATCCGATGTCTTCGGACTCTCGACAAAGGGGTGGGGCGGCCATCTAGTTACAACAAACAAAAGAAAAATAAAGAAACAAAAAAAATACATTAAGTAACAACTAAGAAAAGTTTGACTTGAAATGCTGTTAAAACTATCCTTACATTAAAAGAATTTTTACTAGCTTTTAATTTTATTTTCTTAAAAATTATTAAAATACACTTAACAAATAAAATAAATTACAAATATTAATTGAACATATTTAGAAAAGCATGACTTAAGGTGCTATTAAAATTTTCCTTAGATGAAAATATTTTTTATTTATTTTTTAATAATTTTAAAAAATTTAAAATAAATTGAATCCGGTTTAAATTTAATGTGCATGAAGACCACAAATATAATTTGAGGTATGTCCAAAATTTGTATATAAGTATCACATTTAAAAAATATCAAGTAATAATATATATCTCATTAATTAATTTAATTTCTTGAAAAATAACATTTAGAACTAAAAATTTTATATTTACAAGTTAGAACATAGACAAAATTTATAAATTATTTATATTTTAGGTTTTATTTCATAATTTAATAATCATATTAATAAATTATTCTCCATATCCTAATATTTTAAATCAAAATTTCACCAAACATGTGAAAGTCATAGATTTATGTACATCATGAGATAAATAGACCATTTATTTATTTATTTATATTTTTTAATATTTAATAAAAATCTATAAATTAACCGGAAATTGAACAAATCCTAATGTCTTTATGTCAAAAGTACAAAGATACAATAGATCTACTTGTTCATATTTTAATACCCTAAGCAACATCAAACAATAAGAAAAAAAAATGAAAATAAAAATTGTTAGGATTCAAACTAGATGAAAACAATCTTTAGAACTTGAAAACCCGTTCTCCTCTAATAAAATCACCACCAAAACTTGAAAACCCCTTGGATCTCCCAAAAACACTATGAAAAATGGCAGAAAGAAGAGGGGGGAAGGGCGGGAAGGGTGCGTGTGCTTCGTCTGCTGTGTTTTTGTCCGAAAAAAAATGCAGCAGACAGGAAAATGGGGCTTTAGAGGGCGTATCATATTAGATCCACACGTATCGGGCTGGATCGCACCGACTCGAGGCGAACATCGACTGGATCACACCGGATAGCAACAGCTCAAGCCCATACCGTGCGATTTGGCACGAGACAAAAATGCAACAGACAAGAAAATGGAGCTTTAGAGGGCGTATCGTTTCGGATCCACGTGTATCAGGCTAGATCGCACCAACTCGAGGCGAACCACGACGGACTCGCACCGGATTGTAGTGGCTCGAGTCCGTATCGTGCGATCCGGCACGAGTCTGACCCAATATGGCTCGAGTCGGTGCGATTCGTAGACAGTCCAAGCTAGATCGTCCGATCCGAGCGTGCGAGCAGATTGGATCGACCTAGATACGAGTCGACTCATACGAGTTGGCCCAATCCGGTATGATACGACGAATCTTGGTTGTAATTAGATGAATTTGTAAGATCATTATTGGACTTAGTTCTGTTCTTGTCTTGAACTGGATCTAGTTATCGTTGTTGCACCTTAATAAAAAATTGGGGCGTGACAGAAGCACTCCAATCCTTTCTCATTTCAAGACATGATTAGTGCAAAAGTTACGAGAATGAGACTCCCCTCACCAAGCAAGCAAGTTATCTGCTCTTGTTTTCTTAGCCTCTAATGAATATATAATCCTCTATCTCCCAACAATACCCTAAAATGGAACGAAAAAACGGGCACACTCTCCAATACTGAAACCTAAAAGTTTGCAATCATTAGGGTTCTTGTTTTAACCCAAAGAAAGTGGCCCCCCTAAGGTTCACTCATTTGAAGCAAACTCATAACTTTGATGTTGTCAAAATATAAATATTTCATTCAAATAAAATTCAAGCCTGAGGTGCGCATGTTTCTTCTATGAGATAGTTCAACTTTGTAATTATCCCTTTCGAGCATTAAATGAACACAGAATTTGAAATGTCAAAAGATGATCTAGAAATGCATATTCTCAGTTTCTTAATATTCACCATGTTGCATTTTTTCTTTCGAAAGTTGTGGTGGATTGTACCATGAACTTTATTAAGAAATAAAGAGGCAATACAATCAAAATGGAGAGCATAGATCCCTCATCCTAAAGAAAAGACACCCATAAAAAAGAAAAAAAAATGGTGGAGTGAACAACGGATTCATCTCCCTCTACCAATGCCCAGAATATACCGACTCCAACGGTATACAAGAGACAAAGCATGCAAAGCAATAATCTCAACAGAGTTTACTTCCCCCACATAGGCAGTCATTATATTCCCTTCAAATGCTCCAATTGATTGCATGAGTTGTTATGTTCCCCTGGAATAGGTTCCTAACGCATTTTCCCAGCGTGATCTTCCATGAATTGAAGCAGTTCATCTCTTGCATATTATTAAAATTGATATGAAAGTTCATCACCCTTCTGGAAAAGCTCTAGATGTTTTTACTAACAGGACTTGGATAGATAGTAGGTGGTCCACATCTTCATTATCTTTGGCACAAAGTGCCCATGATGTATCACAGTCTCTCTGTTCCATTTATTCCTTTAGGCCTTCGTATAATTATTTTTTCAAATGTCGGCCACATATATGCCCTAACCTTAGAGTGAAGTTTTTACCTTCCATACTTCACTGTATTTATGATACGCAGGAAGATTTCCTTCTGTGAGGTTGTAAAAAGATTTGACAGACAAAAGGCCTTTGTTCTTAACCCCAACAAATTTATTTTTCCTTTTTAGAGTATTGAAGTTATTGGGCCATCCAACTCAAAACCTTAAGGCATTGAGTGGAGTATGCACCATGTATTTAAGCATTGTTTGTTCTGTCCTTTTTCCGATGTGGGATAATTCTAGCATGCCCCCTCACGTGCAGGCTGATTTTAGGCTCTGTCACGTAGACCACAAATGCGGGGTGCATGGTCCGGTTCATAACCATGGACTCTGATACCATATTGAAGTTATTGGGCCATCCAACTCAAAACCTTAAGGCATTGAGTGGAGTAGGCACCATGTATGTAAGAATTGTTTGTTTTGTCCTTTTTCCGATGTGGAATTATTCTAACATAGAGCAATCCGTGTTGTACATAGAAGTTGGAGAAGAGACATATGATTAATTCCCTCTGTTCCTTGAGCCCCATTCTCAGATTAAGAAACCAAGAAATATTATCTCCTTATGCTGGTAACACTCTTTAACTACACACCATTCATTTAGAGACAATTTGAACAATACAGGGAATTTGTCCTTTCAAGCAATAGTGACCAATCCCTTTGTCATTCCGGAAATAGACTTTACTGCCATAACCCACTTTAAGTCTGATACCATGTTCAACATATTTCCCTCCCGCAAGAATCATTTTTCATATAGGAGATATCAATATTATACTCTTAGACCTTAGATTTTATGTTCTTGGTAAGCTTTCATCTGAATAACTTTCTTCCGCAGAGACGACTCTTTAAGAAATAACTTCCACAGCAGTCATCCCAGCAAGGCAAGATTCATTTGCCGCAGATTTTTCACTCCCAGACCACCCTTATTCTTAGTCCTGCAAGCTATGTCCCATTTCACCAAGGAAATGCAAGCCGAGTTGTTATTGGTTCTCCGTAAATATTTTTTTTTCAAATTTGATCCAACTTTCTTCTAACAGTATTAGACATCAAGAAAATACACATGTACAGTTGAGAACACTGGAAAGCACAAAATTGAGTGGGCAAATTATACTCCCCAATGATAAATTTCTCACCTTCCAACTACCAATCTTCTTTGAAATTTATGTACAAGTGGCTCCTAATATGAGCTTCTTATCAGTCTATAATGCAGTGGCAGCCCCAAATACATATTGGGAAAAGCTTCTACCCTGCAGTGGCATGAGACATGCTCCTATGTTAACCATTTCAGCAGTGACGTTAATACGTAAAAATGCACTCTTATCAAAATTGTTCTTCACTCTTGTGCATGCTTCAGACGCCCTTCGTGTGGACATTAAGTTCATTACATAGTCCATTCCTCCTATGAAAAGCAAAGTATAGTCAGGGCACTGAAGATGTGAAACTTTAGTGGGTTCTCTGAAAATCTGTGCACCACTTATCCAACTCTTATCTTCCCCCAATTTCATCATCTTGCTAAGATTGTTTGACACTAGGAACAGAGAGCAAAAGGGATAGTGGGTTCCATTGTTCAAGATCCTTGCTCCATAAATCTTCCACCAGAAATGAGAGTCAACTGGTTTTCCACTACTGGTTGACTCAGAACCTTGCTCAGCCTGGATGCAAATACTTTTGCAACAATCGTAAGGCTACCATTTAATAAGCTGATCACCCTAGAGCCTTTCAGCTCTAGGCATCTTTTTTTCCTTTGGTAGGAGGACCAATATTTACATACTCACAACCACAACCTATTTACATACAACCACAACCTGTCTCAAATACTTCTCGAACAGCTGAAATAACATCTCCTTTGACCAACTCCCAGGACAATTGGGATACCATCGGGTCCTGAAGCTTTATCCCCACCAAGATTAAACACAGCTCCTTTAACCATTCATGGAAGGCAGGATCGGCACGGATCAGCCAATCCGATCGGTTTTGACCCAAACCGGTCTAATCCCAATCCCTGATCCACCGATGGGCCAGGATCAGTCGGAATCGGCAGGGATTGTTCAGGATCGGACAAGATCGGCTGAGATCGCCTGGGATTGGTCCAAGATGGGACCGGATCATCTCAGGATTAGACTATTTTTTTAAGATGTAACTATGAAGCGGAATAGCATTACAGAGATGAGTTGCATGCCTAAATATTCTCTTCAGCTAGCTAAAGATATATGATCTCACTTTGATGATCCACATACATAATTCTTTGCTATAGGAGGTGCATATTCTTAGGATTCACTGTGTTAAGAAGTCTGCCCACATGCAGGAGATTGCCATAAGCTTTCTCCCTACATGTGACCTGAACACTAGAACTGCTGTGCCATGGCCAAAAATCCCAACACTAGGCATGGATTCCAAATGCTTTTCAGCACTTGCATGTGCTATATGCTGGGTTGAACTGATTGGTTCCACACATTGCAAATGGAGCTTCACAAAAATGTGCAATGGGAAAGCAAAAGCCGATGCAGAAAAGATGAGGAAGGTCTTGGGTGCAATTATGAGCCTTTCTGGTGATGAAAAAGAAATAAAAATGAGAGGGGTTTACTTGGGTTAGACAGAACCTCAATTATTTTTTTAACATCTATAAATGGACACTATTTCCAGTGTTGCATATTAACTAAACCAAAAAAAATAAAAATCAATGTGAATATCTTTGTTAACTAATCTCTGAGAAAATTGTTAACAATTGAGGTTACTCAAGGCTTTTGTAATTTCAGCATCCAAAGCAGTTTAAGAAAAAAGAATCTCCAAAACAGGAACAATACAAAAAATGTCTAAATCTACCTTGTAAACTGTTCAGGCGGCCATCTGCAGTACATGCATAGGATATGTTTAAATTTTTATAAAGAAGTTTACATTTAAAAACATTTCTATTCACTCATATTTTAGGTAGAAATAAAGGCTCACGCCTGAGCCAAACGTAGATCCATGTTATGTCCTCTATATTTACAACCGAGGCATGCTTCTTACTCCTTGCAATGACTTCATTTTGAAATGGCCGCAAAGCAAATCTGATTACATCCGTTTGACAGACATATTGGATCTTTCTAACAGCTAAAGTTTTGATATGGTCAGCATTATATTTTCTCAGATCATAGAATATAAGGCACAAGTCATCTGGAAACAAGCCTGTCCTCTAGCCATCCATTTGAAAGAAAATGGACTCTTGTATCTTGTTCTCCTAATTTCAGTAGTATTTTTTTCAAGACTATCCACTGAGAGAAACATGATTACTGGGGATCCTTGGGGTTGCTTGTAACATGGATCTTCAAGGAACCATTTCACCAGAAAGTGAAGAAAATATACTTCTCAAACATGAAAAGTAGTCTGATTCTTTGTCCTAGGTGATTTGGCTATACTGGAGACTCAAAGATTGGTCGGATTGGGACATGTCGCTGACCTCGTTCGATTTTGGCCGGTCCAGTCCTACTCCCTGATCCTTTGGCCAGATTGGCCGCTATTGTAAAATGGCTCAGTGACTAGGAGAGGCCATGGGAGCTATCAACAGTCCTCATTTGGCACCTCCCAACTCCATATCTCACCCCTCTCATTCTCCTCTCACACTCACCCTCCCAGCTAGATTTCCACAGTTCATCCCTCCCCCTCGCTATCTATAATTGTTCTCCCTCCTCTCACTCTATTTCCCTCCTCCCAAACTTGAGTTTTAAAACATCTGTCACTCTCTTTCACTCTCCCATAGCATGTTGAGGAAAAATATTTTTAAAAATATGCTGCTCCTAGCTATCGGCAAAGAAACTCTAGCGATATCCGAAACAATGACCTCCCATACTCCAAATGGTCAATGAATGTTCACTCCACGTCCCTCAACAAAAAAGTGGACGAATCACTAAATAAACTTATCCAATGATTCAGTCACACCTTCTTCGATGGATTTTGGGAGCAATAGCCAGAACACTAATGAGTGGTTTGCCATCTAGATGGTCACTGCAAGGTGTTTTACTAGGTTTCTTCACACTACTCACTAGCAGTTATGAAACTTTTTTCGTTGACCTATTTTCCCAAATAATGGAGTCACTATATACGTTGTTTGGGACTGTCCAAGTTATGAAACTTTTTTCGTTGACCTATTTTCCCAAATAATGGAGTCACTATATACGTTGTTTGGGACTGTCCAACAGTGGGAAAGAATAACAGAATAAGATGCAACAGGATAGTTCAGGCTTCAATCATCATTATTTATATTTAAAATTATGCATTTCATTCTGATTAGATAATTTACTGTCATCATAGTTCATTTACTTTTTAATTTTATTTATTTTTTCTTTTTTTTGGCTAGAGGTACGCCAGAATCATGGTTGATCCTTGCCAAACCCCTAGGTCTGCTCAGATCAAATCAGGATTGCTGACCAGACTGGCCAGTCTTGATTGTTTGAATCTTGATCTATGCAAATAATAAATAAATTTGAGCATTTTTCTTCCTATGCATTTGAACTCGAAAGGCATAATTCAACGAATCATGATAGAATTGACGGGTTATTTCTTGAGGTAAGCCTTCTGCAGGACTGATCTAAAACAGATTTAAACCAAAGATCATGAGATCTAAAATTGCCCCATCTAATCCAAATTGGGCAGGACACAAGATTCCATAAATGTTCATGTTCAACTCTCATTCAAGCCTAGACCATACTTGGTCAATCCTGGATGATTCCAGTGGAAAACCCTAACCCTAATCCCAAACCCCAACCCCCCACCCCCCAAAAAAAAGGAAAAAGGGGGGACCATTGGCCATTTCTTCTCTTGGGATTTTTTTTGCTTGCTGCAGATTTTGGTTTTGGGCTATCCTTTTCCCACCATTTGAAGGTTTTTTTGGGTTGCATATTGTGCTTGCTTGGACTATATATTTCGGCCCATTTTGTACTATCCATTGGACTATTAGTCTTAGGTGGCCTACGAGCCAATCTGACTATATATAATCTTGTTCATTTATTAATAAAATATTATTATTTCATTATGCGTAATTCGATTTATTATCGTTTCATAATGAACTCCGTGAATATGTGCAATAGTGATCAGATTATAATGAGATCATATTAATGAGACTGGTCACTTATATACACATATTTTTAATTGTTCCTAGTCGGAGGACGTTTGAGAAAGACATCAGATATCTGGTTAGACTAGTAATAATTACTCTTACTCATATGATGAGGGTGATTGATCTCATAGTCACTTGTGTGGAGACATTAAGGCGAATTTGTAGGTGCTCATTAGAGAATGAGTTCATTGAATTGATTCGACTGAATCGCTGGATGGTAATGTACCTAACTGTCAACTAGTTTAATTCTATTGTCGCAGTTGCGTGAATGGTCTTCAGACCTGAGACACCAAGGACACCTTGTTGGTATACTTTTGTACCTTGACTTCACAGATCTCTATTCACATTGTAAACAGCTACAGATTGGGTACAATGGAATACCATCGAAGGGAATTGAGTGTTCAATAAGGAACCATTTGTTTTGAGTATTTAGAGAGAGAATGCTCCAAGTAAGATGTACAGGATTTCCTGGTCCGGGTAGATAATAATACCGGAAAAGGAGTTTTCCGATATTATTCGGCAGCATCCGATCCAAGTGAGTAGACAGGTTAGGGTTTGATAGTTCCCCATACCTTGAGTCGACTCAAGAGCATTGTACGAATGAAGGATAAATCTGTGCAGTAACTGTTGGTGGAAATGTTCCAAAAGTTGGTTGGTTAACCCCAATACCTTCCGGCTAGGCATCTGCTCAGCCCTAGCTGCACCATTCTCTCTCTGGCACCCCTGGCTATCCCCTTTCTCTGGAGACTACTTCGTCATTTTCTCTGACTCCTGTGAGATGGGAATTCGACCGCATGTTTCGACGATCGTCGCAGTGAATGGCGGCTTCTTCGAGTGTTGTGAGGAACGAAAAACGTGAGGAGATCCATCGCAAAGAGAATTGTGTGGACTCTACTAGAGGTCAGGCGTCTATACGGTTGGCGGCATCACACCGATGAAACCGTTCAAACGTGGATTCTAATCTGTGTAAGGTGATATCTGATCGTCGTTCTTCCATATTTGTTCTTCGAAGTGGATAGAGATCACTTAGATTTATTTTTATTTTAATTTCGCTGCGTCTGCGATCCACATAAGCGAAGACCTTCCAGTGGTACTAGAGTTAGGTTTCACTATTTCTTGTCCGTTTCGATCTCCAAAATTGATTTTTACATGTTATATTCCATGCAATAATTCGATTTTAATGCTAGAATTGTGTTCATATGCAGAACACATATATTTAGATTATTTTTATTCTGTAAAATCAAATTTTTTGGGCGATTTATTTACGTTCTTGGTCGGACGAAGAACGGGGCTTCATGGCGACTCACATGGGCATCCCCAAGCATTAGGGAGGTGGGCCGGCACCTTGGATCCTCTGGGAAGCGTCGTCGACCACAACTGGGCTCACTGCTAGTGCTGGAGAGGATGGGATGGTGGCCGCCAGTCGCCCCACCTATCTTGCTCCCCTTCTTTACCGCTACAACAAGCAAAAAAAAAGGGGGGCTGGGAGGTTTCGTGGCCTGCACAGGATCTAGGGGAGCCGCCGGTTATCCCCATAAGCGGTGGGGGTGTCGGTGGCAGTGGAAGCCGTCAGGTCGAGTCCGGACAATAACGACCCGCCACCCTATAATCGGAGACCCGATTACTAAATGGGTATCGGATCATTATCTATGGGTTCCCACCCGGATCTCAAACAACACGTCTAGAGAAGTAAGCATTAAACATGGCTAAATATAACAATCTCACGGACCTCAAGGAAAGTGCAAGTGCGCAGGAAGTAAAATAATAATGTCTATACACAGTCCAACAATAATTACATAGTCTAAAGAATTAAATAAGTATAGCCAGAAGAAAAGTATAACAACATCGGAACATATCTTGGAACCGAGATAGCTGCTGGCCCACATACCAGGAAGAACACCAGACCGCAACACTCGTCGAGAAGTCCACACATGAAAACCACAGGGAGTGAGCCACACTAAAATTGGGCTTAGTAGGGATCACCCAATCCCCACCTCCCACACACGCACCCACAGTGCAACAAAACTAGATATAGAAAATTATAGTAAAGCAGTAAACACGACTTCCAAAGATTCCCAAATTCCGATATAAAACACATGCATTTGTAAATGCAAGAGGCATAGTTCTAAGCAATTCAAGCAACCCAACTCAACACCACAGTTTGTAACCCAAGATCCGGCTAAACACAACCCACACTACCGAATGTGTACAAAACGACGCCTCACAACACCACCACACTCACATTTGTTCGTCTCTACGAGCTCCGAGTAAGGATTGAGGTTTCGGATCTAGTTATCGGGTCAATTTTCAGGGTCGGATCCCTTAGTTTTGGCCCTGGTGGGGCTGAGACTTAGTTTCCTTTCGAGCTCGACGCGGTTTAAGCGGTGTCCATCAATGTGGACGTGTTTTAGGCTGTACCACGTGGGCTGGCCTTGGGACGCGAGAGTATAGCCCCGGTCTTATCGTCTGAATGGCGTCTTGTATGGACGACGCCATTTAGAGTATGACCCTACTTTGTCAGAGTACGACCGGGTTTTGTCATCTGTATGACGTCGGGCTTGAACGACGCGTTTTTCCCAGTTACTGTTTGACCCCGCGAACCCTCCCTCCTTTCCCTCATTCTCCCCTTTCTCTTCTCTCTCCTCTCTTCCCTCCGATCTCCGGCGAACCCCTTCCCCCTCTCCTTGCTTTCCTCCCTCCTTTCCATCTCTCCCTCCACTCCATCAACCTCCTAACTCCCACCACTACCACCACCACTTCCTCCGCAGCGCATTTCTCTCCGGACGGCGGCCAACGTCCCGGTGGAGTAACGGCGTCCACGGCGGTACCGGCGGCGGCGTGTGGCGAGGCGGGTTGGTGGCTTGGAGCTAGGAGGAGTTCGAGTAACTGGTAGGGTGACGATCCCCGTTGTATTTCGTTTAAAAACCATGTTTTTCCCGCTTTGGAGCATGTTTATGAGTTTTCTTGGGGTGAAAATACTAATTGCATGTAATGAGAATTTGGGTGTTTTAATGGGTATTTAGGTTCTTCTCCTCCTTCTCCACTTTTTTTAGTGTTTTTACACGATTTGGGGGAGGAAATCCCATTCCGTGGATTGGGATATGGCGGAGGAAGAACCTGTCTGTGAGGGTTAAATGGCGTCGGGGGACAGCGACGCCTTTTAGAAAGGTGGCTTCCACTCGCGACGCGATTTAGCCCAAATAACATACTCTGTCTTTGGACTGATGAGCGTCCAAAGACAGCGACGCCTTTTGAACTGCGACTCCCATGCACGACGCGTTTTAAGTCAGATCACCCCGAGGCCTGTCTCTATTTTTGTCGTTATCAGGCGACTAGGGACAGCGACGCCTTTTAAACGGCGACCTTGTTGAACGACGCCTTTTAGGTCTTTTTCCGAGGCCAGATTTCACATGAACCAGTTTAAGAAGCTTGAATGACGTCGGCCTTGGGCGACACGATTCAAGCCAGAATTCTATTAATCCCTGCAATTAACACGTGTTTACATTGTTAGATAATTTAGTTAATTGCATGCTTAGTAATGTACTCGATGACGATGGATTCTATGTGATCAGATCGCACTATGTTGTGTTTTGCGCGATCGTAGGCCTAGAGTGACAGTTGTTAGCGCTTAGGCACCTTGTGTCGGTGTGGGAGTGACACGGTGCCGGTGTGGGAGTGGCGGGTGACGCCTATAGAGAGGATCACTTGGTGTACCCCAGGGTATAGCTAGTACCGGTGTGGGAGTGGTACATTTGGAGTGTCACTTGTGCTGGGGGAAGCATAACCACTTGGAGCCTGTCTGGCCGGAGTAGCCAGTACGCTATCCGAGGAGTTGCTGTTTGGTCTTAGCGGGACGGTGTTTCCCGCGTTCGGTTGTGTGGTTGGCGCGTTTTGCCGAGACGCTGGTTGTCGCTCCGTGGTAGAATGATTTCAGAATTGTACATGTTATATTTCGAATGCATGTGTTTTATATCGAAATCTAGAAATTGTGCTTACTGCTTTATTTGCTTAAATTATCTATATTTGTGTTACTGAACTTGTGGGTGCGTGAGTGGGCGGTGGGGATCGAAGGATCCCTACTGAGTCTTTTCAATAAGACTCACCCCTGCGGTTTTCAGGTGAGGGTCCTAGGCAGGTGTACCGAGGAGAGTGTTGCTTTGGGTCGCGCGCCAGCAGCCGTTGTTCCGGGGTATGCCCCGATGTAGTTGTTATTTTATTTTATGGCCTGTATGCTTAATTATTTCCTTTCAGTTGGAGTATGTAATTATTTGATAAGTCGAGTCGCATTGTAATAATTTTAATTCTTGCACTTTCTTTTTAATTCAATGCGATGTGAATGTTTAACTTAGTTTATTATTTATTTCCCAAACTTATCAAGATCCTGGTTTGACTCCAAATTCGGTACCCATTTAGTAATCGGATCCCCGATTATAGGGTGGCGGGTCATTACATCCGGACACCGTAGGGTGAGGCAGTAAGTCAAATTAGGACTAACTGTGAATGTTTAACTTAGTTTATTATTTATTTCCCAAACTTATCAAGATCCTGGTTTGACTCCAAATTAATGATTCGGTACCCATTTAGTAATCGGATCCCCGATTATAGGGTGGCGGGTCATCACATCCGGACACCGTAGGGTGAGGCAGTAAGTCAAATTAGGACTAACTAGGACTAGTGAACCACCACCACCACCCACTCACGTGTGCACAAGGGGGTGGTGGTGGTGGAGGGATTCCTACCAAAGGCGTCGGGTTCGAAACTCGCCATTTCTCTGCACGTTTTTTTTTTTTTTTTTTTTTTGACCCGGAAAATAGATTGCATTACTAAGATATTGAAGGAGGTACATCAGTCATGATAACAGAATTAATAGAGGGGGGGGATCATAGGTGGATCCCAAACAGCTTCGCTAAGGGAAGCACAGGCAAATCTGGTACAGGCATGAGCAGCCTTGTTACAGTCTCGGGGAGAGAATTGCAGAGAAATTAAGCCAGAGCGGAGAAGGTTATGGCAATTCTCAATGATATTCTTCACCTTTCAAGGTGGGCTTCTAAGATGGAGAGCAGCATGAATCAGTACCTGGGCATCCCCTTCCACAATTACACTTGTATTCAATTGTTGGGCCATTTGTAAAGCTTTCTGCATTGCCAATGCTTCTACCAGAGATAGGTAAGGAGTTTTGAGGATCATAGTAGTAGCATTAATCCAGGACTAGGAGGGATCCAACAAGTCTTAATATATGTGGTCTTCGGTAGATTAGTAGGAGCTGTAGTTGTCGAAGCCAGCCAGAAATTCACATCAACCAAGGCTCGTCTGACAATAGATAGAGGGTTGACATTGATACCTTCTAGAGTTCTTTTACATCTAGCCTTCCAGATTTGCCACATTATAGAGAAGCATAAAGAGATTATAGTCCTATCATTTGCATTAGAGGCAAATGGGGGGGTGGACCATTCTACAATCCTGTCTGCCAGGTTCTTTGGATCCAAATTCACATGATAATTTAGGGGGGAAGCTTTCCAAACAGCTCTAGCAAAATCACATTCAAATAGCAGATGCTCAACTGTTTCTGGGTAAATAAAGCAGGTTTGGCAAATGCAGGTGACCTGGGGCACTCTTCTGGATATAATATCAGAAACAGGTATGGCATTGGATAGACATTTCCAAATAAAATGAGTGATCTTTGGGGGAATAATCTTTTGGACTTGATGGTGCCAAAGATATTTCCAGACAGTCGGAGGGGAGGATAAGGAGGGCAGAGAGGACAGTTCAGTGAGGTATCTATAGGCAGATTTGGAAGTGAACTCACCATCTAGGGTGGGTGTCCAAACAAGTTGATCTCCTCTGAGGTCCCCATTCATGGGCAATTGAAGCTGACATACTTTATCTGCAATATCCTGATTGAAGAGTCTGTGGATGAGCTCTTCATTCCACTTCCCATTATTAATGAGTTGGAAGACCCACATAGGAATATGGTCAGTGAAATTTTGCCTTGCAGTGATTGGCCCAAGGGTATCTGGAACCCAATTATCTGCCCAAATATTAGTAGACAAACCATTTCTGATAATCTTGAAGCAAGGAGGTGATATAATATCTCTGAGTTGAAGGATAGCCGACCAGGATATAGAGCAATTTGCAGGTATAGTAGCCTCCCAGAAGTTTTCATTAGACAGGTACTTAATTCTGAGTAATGTAGCCCAAATTGAGTGGGGATCTTGGAGAAATTTCCACACCAGTTTCATTATAGTTGTCTTGTTGGTAGTTTCCAAATCTCCGATGCCCAACCCACCAAGAGCTTTATGGTTCTTCAGGGATCTCCAATTGCAGAGGTGGATTCTTTTGTGATCCAACGTATCCCCCCAAAGGAAAGAGGACATAATCTGATTAAGCTTATTGATGGTGGTTTTTGGTAGAGGGCACACACTCATCACATGAACTGGGATAAATGCCAGGGCAGAGTTAATCAATGTGATTTTGCCAGTAGTGGACAAAGCAGTAGCCTTCCAGTTTGAGAGCTTAGATTTCAATTTATCCACAATATAAGATAATTGGTTCACTTTCCCTCTTCCAAACCAAAGGGGGACCCCCAGATATAGTTCTCTTCTTTTCATCAAGGGAATTTGCAGTTTGGAGCTCAAGTATTGTTGGTCTTGGATGGAGATATTGTTACTTAACAGAATGCTAGATTTAGACTTATTCATAAATTGGCCTGACCATTTCCTATAGGTATCCAAACAGGTTAGGTATTCACCAATCTCTTCAGCATTTGCACTGCCAAACATGACAATATCATCAGCATACATTAAGTGGGAAATAGTAGGGGCATGTCTGCTGATTTTAAAACCTTTGATCTTCTGATCTGTTATAGACTTTTGGATGAGCCTGGTCAGCATTTTAGCACACATAATATAAATATAAGGTGAGAAAGGGCACCCCTGTCTGATTCCTCTCTTCGGGACAATTACCCTACATTTTCTCCATTGATGTTGATTGAGAAAGTAGCAGTTGTAATACACATCATCAGAAGGTTGACAGCTTTAGTGGAGAAACCCAGTTTACAAAGCGCAGCAAAAATAAAAGCCCATTCCAATTTGTCATAGGCCTTAGAGATATCCACCTTCATATAGAAAATCCCAGACTTCCCTCCTTTAGTCTTCATAGAATTGACTAGTTCTTGAGTAATGAGAATATTGTCCACCATCATTCTATTAGGAACAAAAGCAGATTGGTTGGGGGAGATCAGGCTGGGGAGTAGGGCTTAAGACGGCTAGCCAGGATCTTTGCACAGACCTTGTACAGGACATTGGAGAGGCTAATAGGTCTGTAATCTAAAGGATTACCAGCAGGAATTTTCCTGGGAATCAAGACAAGATTTGTATGATTCAGTGTATTGGGCATCACATTATCAAGGAAAACACCTTGTACTAGCTTTACCACCTCATCCTTGACAATGGGCCAGTATTTCTGAAAGAAAATGGGTGGGAGGCCATCAGGGCCTGGGGCTTTATAGGGGCCCAAGTCATAATGACAAGTTGGATCTCAGCCTCAGAGGAAACAGCACATAGGTGAAAGTTATCCTAGGCATTGATGAGTTGGTGACCAGTGTAGGGATTCTCCCAATGTAGGTAGGAAGTATCATAATTTCCAGCTTGGTACAGATCATGAAAGTAGGTCAAAGCTCTACTTAATGTGGTCAGCATCATCTATCCAGGTGCCATTATCTAATTGAATGCCAGAGATTCTGTTAAAATTCCTTCTGCAGAGGACTGAGATATGAAAAAAATTAGTGTTCCTATCTCCACTCATATGCCAATTGCCCTTGTTCCTTTGCTGCCAAAATTCATTTTCTTCAAGGATAGCCTACTTCAGGGATTCATTAATAATTCTGCCTTCATCGAGAGTATCATCTGCAATAGGAGCCTTATCAATATCATCCAGTTTCTTACTCAGCACTGAGATCATATGTTGAGCATTACCAAAGTTTTTTCTTTTCCATTTTCTGCATAAGGTTTGTAGCTCAGAGATTTTTCTAAAATAATTTAAGTGTAGATGAGGTAGATTTTGCCATTGAAGATCCAACAGATCCTTGAAATCCTTCCTGAACGTCCAAGCAGATTCAAATCTAAATGGATGATGTTTCTTTCTGGGTTGGCATTCAGTATTTAGGATAATAGGCCTATGATTACTAGCCACTCTAGGCAGATGTAGGACCTTAGCATTAGGGAATTTGAAATACCACTGGGGATTAACCAGGGCTCTATCCAACCTTTCACAAATATGGAAACTAGCTTTCCTATTATTTGTCCAAGTGTAAGCAGGGCCATCATGCCCCAAATCAATGAGTCCAGAGTCATAGATAAAAGAGTTAAATTCCCTGATTTGATGATGACTAACTTGGTTTCCACCCCATTTATCTTGTTGGCGTGTAATGGAGTTCATATCTCCAATTAGGCAGACAGGCATATTTGACTAAAGAATAAGGTGACGGATATGAGCCCAGAACATCCTTCTGCATGCAATTTTAGGGGCGGTATATATACAGAACAGGCGCCAGTAGAAACCAGTATCATCTTCCAAATTAGCAATGATCACATTCTGCTCAAAGTGAATAATCCTCAGATTAATATGAGGCTGCCACCAGATCCAAAGGCCTCTAGATCTACCATTAGGTGCAACAACATGGTAATTTATGATGCCACGATAGCCAAAAAACTGAGCACTAAATTTAACATCAGCCTTGGTTTCAGCTAAAAATAAAATATCTGGTTTAGCTGAGTGGGTCAGTTGTTGAATGTATGGAACTATCATTGACCCACGAACACCTCGACAGTTCCACACAATAATTTTCATTTGGGACCCTGTGGCAATTTAAGGTCGGCCGCCATGACCAGATCATTGGATGTTGGGGGGGAACTTATCTTAGTTCCAATTGTCAAACTTTTATGCTTCATATTTCCATAGGATCGCTTACTAGCAGTATAAGTCCGTTTGCTTTTACCCGGGGAGCGGTTGACAATGCCTGGCTTAAAACCCATTCTGGTAAGGTTAACTATATCTGCGTTGATTTCCAACAGATCCAAAGAAGTACTTCTACATCTTTTGTTATGTTCATGAGAAATCAAATCATCCACCATCCCATCGGCCTTACACTTGAAGGGACTATTCACCATCTTCTTCTCAGTTATGCATCTAGGAAAACTGGGATTTTGAAACTCCATAGGAGATATGTGGATAGGTACATCATCCAGTACAGGGCAATGCCTCCCTGTACTACTACTGATTTGTAGGTCACATACATCATGTACCACACCTGCCTTTTTGCTATCAGGATCTTTGGCTGATATGCATCTGGTCTCAAGCGAGGTAGCCATCGACTGGAGAGTATTTTCAGGTTGTCCAGGTATGGATGGATTTACCTTACAAGTAGAGGTGTCCCATTCCGATGCCATATAATCAACTTTTTCCCTGTCTGTCTGCGGCGCAATGGTAGGTTCAGTACTAGCCTTCGGGTCTTCATGAGCATTATGGGCATTATCCAGGTTGACAGCTAATTTCTTTTTGAGCTTAGGGTCTAAATTACCCACTAATCAGGTACATCCACAAGGTAAATCAGGTTACTGATGTCGTAAATATTCATATCAAATAAGTTGTCGGTGACATGAGTCACATTTTTCCAGCTTATGCTAGGAAGGAAGTTTGATGCTCTCAACCAGGAACCAAATTTGAATTTGATAGATTGCATCATACTATTACGCAGAGCTGGGGAGTATGATTCCTTGATATGGGATTTCAATTGGGATAGCTCCACACAGTAAATATCCTCATCTCCTATTCTGCCACAGAAAGCACAGATATTCGGCAATCTCTCATAAGCTAACTCAAAGGATTTCACATCACCATTAGGTAGTTTGGCCCTAACCTGAGTACTTAATGGTTTAGAGACATCCAAGCTAACCTTGATTCTAGCATAGGAGCTCCAATACACAGTACCTCCCAAGCGAGGATGATGAACCTTCCCCAGTTGGCTAGCAATCTTAGTAACTACATTCAATTTAAGCATTTCCTTAGGAAGATCAAAGATACGAACCCACAAATCTCCCCATTTGAGTTGGTACTGTGATGGGGGGGTATTGGGCCTGCATCACTCCAATAACACTAACTCCCCATTAAAAAACCATGGATTCTGTTGGACATCCTGACTAAGAAGGTGTTATTTGAGAAGTCAAGACAATTCCACTGACCTTTAGGTGTCCACATCTTGGAGATCCACTCCTTCAATCCAGCCGGCCTAGTTTTCTCTTCAGTGTGGACTCTGATAAGCAGGCTTTGCTTCCATCTATTCTGCTCGCCCAAGTCAGCTACATGTAGTTCAACCAGAGGAGCATCATTCCCTTTGGTCATCAGTTTCATGAAGCTATGAAGGACTTCAGTTTCCATCCGGTTGAGATTGTGTGATTGTTCATTGCCATCTTCCATGGTGTCACCTCTGATAAAATGAGCTATCCAAAGTGGGCAGTGGGTGTAGGAGGGGGGGGGGTGTTGGGTTTTCTCGGTTTTACCGGATCGCTCACGCAGCGGAAAATAAAAATTTACAGCGATCCGTTTTTCCGTTTCAAAAAACTAAAACCAACGATTATCGGATAATCGAAGTTCTCACCTTGTGCGGATTCTTATCCGCAACCGTTCGGTTCCGTCGGTGCGACACTGCAAGCCGCTTAAGCGCCCGGCCTCTAGCGAAGTCCACGCGATCCTCCCCGCGACGGATATCCTCGCGTTCCTCGTTCTTCGCAGCCCACGAAACCTCCGCCGGTCGCCGCAACGCGCGGACGATTTCCCGTCGAACGGGATTCGGAGAAGCGGCGAAGCAGATCTGGATCTGTCTGGACGCCAGAGAGAGAGAGAAACTGAGGAGGGGCGGCTAGGGTTAGCAGCAGCTTGGCCTGCTCAGCCCGTTCGTTATGTTTTATACTAACCGCGCGATTTTTCATAAAAACCCCCGGTTTGTATAAAACCCACTTATTTATCCATCGCCTTGAGAATCATTTGCGTGTGACCCTCTAGGCCCAAGTACCAGTCCAGTTAATGGCCCAACAAGCCCAGTGACTCCTCACTGGCTTTATTAATCAATTAATAACCCTTTATTAATTAATTTATCAATCGAATTGATGTCGCACATCGAATTCGACCGGGCCTCTGATCACGTTGGGTGCCAAGCAACACCGCGTGAACCCGGAAGGTATTGGGGTTAAGTATCCCACTATTGGAACCTTTCCGCCGACAGTTACCGCATGGATATAATCCTTTATTCGTACAATGCTCTCGAGTCAACTCAGGGTATGGCGTGCTGTCAAACCCTTACCGGTCGACTCACTTGGATTGGATGCCGCTGATGAATATCGGAAAACTCCTTTCCCGATAGTATCGTCCGCCCTGGCCAGGGACTTTCGCGCATCCTTCCTAGAGCATTCTTCCTCTAAGTACCGAGAGCGAATGATTCCTTATTGACACACAATTCCCTTCGACGGTATTCCGCTGTACCCAATCCTTGGCGTATTAGAATCCCGTGGCTAGAGATTCGTAAACCAAGGTCAAAGCACAGAAGTCCACCGACAAGGTGTCCTTGGTGTCTCAGGTCCGAGGACCATCCATGCAACTGCGACAATAGAATCAAGCTGGTTGACAGTGATGTAGAATATCATCCAGCGATTCAGTCGGATTAGTTCAGTGAACTCATTCTCCAATGAGCACCTACAGATTCGCCTTAGTGTCTCCACACAAGTGACTTATGAGATCAGTCACCCTCATCATACACCTACAGATTCGCCTTAGTGTCTCCACACAAGTGACTTATGAGATCAGTCACCCTCATCATATGAGCATGAGTAATATGTACTAGTCTAACTGGATATCCGATGTCCTTCTCGGATATCCTCCGACTAGGAACAATTAAGAATATGTGTGTTTAAGTGATCAGTCTCATTAGTATGATCTCATCATAATCTGATCACTATAGCACATATTCACGGATTTCATTATGAAACGACAATTAATGCGATTTACATATAATGAATATTATGCCATTATATTAATAAATGAACGAGATGTACATTGTTAGATTGGCATGTAGGCCACCTAAAACTAACAGGGGGAGGATGTCAGAGGCACGCCGGGGTGAGTGTTCACCGTTCACCAAGGCAAAGCAGTTGAAAGTATCAGGCACAAAGGTAAACAAGGGAACCACATCATAGGCGCTACAGTAAAAACGGTCGAGGAAAACGACAAAGTAGGAGGTGGCTATACTGTGGATGATGGTAATAGTAGAGGAACATAGGCAAGCCAGGTGAGTAAATGGAGGATGAAGAGGGGACGCAGGAAAGGAGAAAAATCGAAACCAGTAGGCTGTCTGGATTGAAAGGTAGAAAGGGAAGAAAACGGGACTGGTAGAGATCAAGTCCAGATACTAAGAAGTGTAAGTAAGGATCCCGCAAAGGACTTCGTGGTCAACTCAGCTGGGATATAGGTGACGGAGCAAAAACGGGGGGGGGGGGGTGGGGGGAGTGGAGAAGGGTGGTAAAAGGCAAACTGGATTGGTGGGGGAAGAGAAGGAGGGGCGGGGTTGGGGAAAACCCCAAATCAGCAAGTTTTACCCATTTCTCTGCACTTGGGGTGCTAGTTGCTGCCATCTTGATTTCAAAACAGAATAAATAGTATATGACACATAATAAATAGTTCTGATAAATACAAGCAATGCTTTCAATTCTAACAAGATAACTACCACTACCTCTAATGGTGGCAAATGGAAGACCGGCGCCTTTGACGTCTCTAAGCACATCTTCCCAGTCGGTTTTGCCCAGATTTGCTCCACAAGCACTACTCTTGTTCAGTTTAATTATTAAATCCTCTGCTTGGCTTTTCCCAGTGAATAATTGATCATTCCAACCAGACTCCAAAACAATCTTGTAACCAAAAAAAGATACAAAGTATTGAGGTGGTCGTACCATCTAATCCTCTGATGCTGCTGGTGCACCATCGAAACTACCGCATAAGCGTTGTTAATAACCTGAACCATGTTGTACATTCTATTAATGGACGTGAAGGATCCTTGTGAGGACTGAATAGTGGCTCTATTGTTTTGTTTTAAGAAAAATGTGCATCCTTACCTTTATTTTCATCCTGATGTATTGTTTTCCTGTATAATTAATTAGGGATCGTTTGGTGGATCGTAAAATATTATAAAATGTCATAGAAAACCATAAAAAAATATTTTCATTAGGGATAATTAAATATATAACCTTCTTAGATAGTTAATTACACTTTTGCCACTCAATTTTTCGCCCTATATATAATTAGTAACCCTGCTTTTATTCGTATGATGTTTATATTTTAAAATCCGTTGACCCCTAAAATCCTTCTTTTAGCTGGTCTCGATTAAAATCACTATAAATAACCAAAATCGATGATTTCAAATCCGGTGATTTTAAAAGCAGGGATCTTATTTTCACCGACATACAGTCGATGATTTCACAATAAAATTCTTTCGGCATTTTACAATGCAACAAATAAGCCTTTATTGAAAATACTAAAAATAGATATGTAATGATTAAATTGTTGGATAATATTATGTGCGATTCCGTGAATATAAACTTCCTTTTATGTTACTTTTAAGACGAAAAAGGACATATGTCCAATTAGTCCACATTATCTGTTTCATTTGACTCTTGGAGTTAGCTAATCCCTCACGTTCAGATCTCGTTCTGCATCGTAGTAGGTTCGATCACATTTCGCACGATTCAAACACTCAAGAGTCAGGGATGTCAATATATAGATCTAAATAAAATTTAGATCCAACTCAAATCTCATCCAATTAGTCAATAGATGTGAGGATAGACAATGGTGAAATTAATTTGTTTAAATAAGTTATTTAAAATATTTTTAATACGTACATATATTTACATAAAGCATGTTTAATAAATAATTTATAATCTAAAGCTTATTTCACTACAACAAACTTGGTCTACAGTTACGGCAGACAACCGTAAGTTGTGTACCAAACACCGTTAGTAAATACCTTTACTTACGAAACCCCCTACGGCCACCAACCGTACGTGTAGCAACCGTTCCTATAACCTATACCTACGGTTACGCAACCGTAAGTTGACAAAATCTATACCGTCGGTTTAGTAACCGTAATTACAGATTGATCTATACCTACGGAAAACACCGTAAGCATACGCAAACCAAACTGTTAGCATATAATATTTTGAAAAACATCTTATCATCTGTACTTACTCAAAAAACCGTAAGTATTTGTTAGTCAAACTGTTAGAATATAACTTATCGAACAATACCTAACAATTTATATTCTTTTATTTATGTCATTTCACATAAAAGAAAATGTATTAATTCTCTGTAACGGAATCATGCACTCATTCTACATTTCACGTATAATGTACGCGTAACACATTTCTATCACGTGCACACATTATATCATACATTGAATAAATTCTTTCGTATAACAAAATGTATATTTATGTCAATATATTCCACCTGTAAAGTTTAGAAACACATCACAACATCAAACGAAATCGTCACGGGAAGAAAATTTACAGCTATCTATCAATTACATAGTCCATCTATTTTTCAAAAGTACAATAAAAAAAATATCCATAAACCATAAGACCATAAAGTTGATATCTCCTTCATCCAAATTACACCATATAAGGTTGAACCTGTAAGAAAAATTTTTTTCACAAGATTAATTTCAAAGTCTAAATAAACAATTACATCTAAAAATTTAAATAAAATAAGAATCTTACATAGTCTTTAAACCAAACAATGTGGCTACCCACAGCATCTCTCATATTTATTCTTTCTGCATCCTTGACAAACAGTGGTGCATCTGGTTTGACTGCTAAAAGAACAGATACCTCACAGAAAGTATCACCTAAAACTTTTCCCATCACAACTTTATCTTTTTCCTTACTCATAACTATGCCATTTCCAACTTCTTCTCCTCCCATATCTAATAATTTGACTCGTTTTCCTTGAATCTATGTAAAATTAAAAAAATTAAAAAATACGAATGAACAAAGTATTATTTTCTATTAGTATTTAATTTTGCCAAAAGATAATCAATATACCTGCATATCATGGTTGCCAACACACTTGCAGATGACTGGACACATCTTGATAAATTAGGATTGTTCTCCCCAGAATTTTGTCCCTGTTAAATGATTTGATCAAGCATACATCAAATGTCTAGTGATAGTAAAAAAGTTGCATTCATAGTAATGACTGCCCACATTCTCTAGTATTTCATCCCAACAAAAAAATTTCTCACTACAACAAGAGATGAAAATTACCTGAACTACAAGTGACTCAACTTTATTAATTTTTTTCATCAATTCTTTTACCATTTCAGTCAACTGAAAATTATTCTGTGCTTGCTGGGACGATCCACCCCACAAAGTCTTTGGTGTTGGACCGGTGCATGGTTGATTTGTAAATAGCCAGCCAATCCCCATCTGTTTTATTATAGCCTTACAAGGCACATGCATGCAACTTATAGAAGGTTCCGTGGGCTTTCTTGGATTTAAATTTGCGGGGTTAGGAAAATCATGTTTCTCACCTCTGTAACGGCAGCCATTAGAGGAAAACCCATCCAACAGTTGATAAAACATAGACAATTAAAAAACACACAGAACATAGATATGATAATATTTACAAATGTCCACCATACTATCAGAATAATTATCAGAAACATGAATACAAAACACAAGCTTCTGTTTCCAATTCTATCAGCCCTTGTTGATAACTGGATTGCTTATCCTGGAGTAAGCAATCTGGGACTGCTTATACCTGAATAAGAGATCTTTTGCTTTGATAACCAAATTAGTGTTCTACCTGGAATAAGAAAAACAAATTAAGTATACATGCATATAGGTATCATTAATACCATTCTAGTTAGAAAAAGCAATTGAAACTTTTTGGTTAAGTTGTTTACTCTGGTTTATTCCGCAATAAGCCAGAATAAGCTCGGATAACTCAAATGAGTAAGAACAGGACCTTAGGTCATCAAAAGTTCCATTTACAAGTCTGGTAACCTATCAGACCATGTCTAACATCCAAGTGTAACTGTTAAAGTCAGAAATAAAATCAGTTCTGTTTAGAGCAGTCCTCTTCTTTCATTTCCCTCGAATATGGAAATGAAATCAGTTCTGTTTACAGCAGTCCCATCATTCCACCAGGAACTGAATGCCACTGCATTTTCCCAGCATAGGGAAAGCTTGTGACTGTCATAACTCTCTAATAATCCTAGTAGAATGTTTGACCAAGGAAGAAAGAAATCCACCGGAAGGAAGGCTAAAAGACACTCAAATGAGGTTCCAAATAAAGAAATAGAATGCTCCAATGAAACCAACATGCTAAAAACCCCTGGATAGGTATATAGCATGGCATGCTTGGAAGGGAGCTGTTGAACAACAAAATAGTGTCTGCACCTCATGATTTGGTCAAGTAAAATATCCAGAAGTTAACATTGAACTGCTCTGACTCTCAAAATCATGTATCTGCAGACATAGTTGCAACAACTGTGTTGTCTGGAAACAGGAGATATATAGGTTTAGAAGGGGAAAAAACATAATTTTCACAGCTGTGTTTGGCACTATTATTGGTGTTTTGATCCTCATCTTTATCGTTTATCGTTCATATAGTTTAGGGTTGACCCATGTCTACTTCAGGTTGAAACTGGGTTGCATCTTAGCCCTCCCCAGCTCAAATTAGTGGCATCCCTAAACCTTCCACAGTCACCAGCCTGACATCCATTACCGTATCCTATGTTTTTGTGCAAAATACTAAGCAGATGGAGATCAGTAGGGAAGGGACGATCTATCTAGCAAACTATGCTAATTTCTTAGCAAAACCCGATTGATTGGTAATGAGCCACCAAAGCAACAATAACCTTCTGGAATAAATTCTTAGAAGCTGAAGCATGAGAAAGGTACAAGCTTTTCAATATAAGTCAGCTTGTACAACCGTCCATTCTGAGAGTTTTAGACTATCATGGTTTTACAACTGTCCATTTTGAGTCTTTTACACTGTCATTGGGTATTTATTCAGAGAAAGGTCTGAAACTCCAAGTAAGAGTAGAAAATGATTCTTGTACAACTGGAATGAGGGGAAAAAAAGCATGTACAAGTGTTAGCTTGGTGTGCCCTCAAAGATTCCCCATACAACATGCACAAAGTGACCCAAAACAAGCCCACAAAGAAACTAATACACCTAGCAGGTGTATCACACCTCCCCCCTTAATCATGAGGCTGATATGGACAGATATCCTCTTAGCCTCTTACTTGCTCAAAAGCTTAGCCCACTCAATTGCTTTATCACAGATTACAAGAATAAACTTTTCTACTGATCAGCTGGTCCATCTGAAGATCCTATTGTTTTTAAACCCCAAATGTTCCACAAGGTTGACGTGAAGGATCACCTGCCACATTCAACTGTTCACCAGTGTGCCATCTGCTGGAATCTGAAGATATATTGTGTCTTAAAGTTGGGGAATGGTTACAAATCCTTTTACCATAAACCAACTCTTAAAGTTAGGGAGTGCTTTCAGTTGCTTACTTGTACTCTGATTTGGACTCCCTCATTTAGGCTGATGAGCATGATTATGTTAAACATAAACCCATTTGGAAACAAAATGTTTTTGTAGCTGTAGCATCTTCTTAGTGCTTTTGTCTAGGGGGAATCTTTTTTTTTTAGAGCTGATCTCTGTATTCATTGTACATTCCCTCCTTTTTTTTTTAGAGCTGATCTCTGTATTCATTGCACAACATGTTGTAGGTGCTGAAAATGCTCGTGTGATTAATATGAAAAAGCTATGTTGTTTAGTGTAAACTAACCTATTAAAAACAGCAACTAAAGTGCAGTGATCGCCAGAAACTTTTAACTAAAAAGTTTCAAAAGAGAGTTTTGATCGCCTACCTGTTTGAACGCGGAAGAATGAGTCCTTGGTTCCCCTCCTTCAGTCGGCTGAAGAAAGAGAGCCATTTCTTTGTTCTTTTGTTCTTGCTGTTGAGGTTGAGGATCGTCCAGAAGTTCTTCTGGCTTTGTGCTTGATTTCCCCCTTTTGATCTCTTGTTGTTGTTGTTGAGTGCAGCAAAAATAGAGAAAGAAAAACGAAATGAAGAAACACTGATGAGAATTTAAGTAGAAATAATACCAAAACTAACTATGATTATAAACATGTTTAAACAGCAACTCACTTGTTTAATTGGCTTTGAAACCCCTTAAATCAAATGGGTTTTGGAAAATTAATGCTGTGGTGTGTGTTGCATGAAGTGATTATGAAGCATGAAACTAATGAATATGTAAAATGAAATTCAAAAATGAAACACTTATGCCCAGTTGGAGCATTGAAAAGGTGAAGATCTTGAAAGGGACGCCGACTTCTGGAAATGGCAGCGCTCCGGCGTTCCGACGTGGTTGCTCCGATCTTCAATTCGCTATAACACTATGGCTCAACTTAATTCAATTCTCTCTTTTCTCTTTTTTTTGACTCTTTGAGATGCAAGGTATTTATAGGCATTTTCTGCGTTCGCGATTAACATAGAAAAATCTAGGATTTATCTACTTTAACCGACAGATAAACACTAATTAATTCATCTTTATCTGTAATTATCTAAAACGCGTCCACCATGGCTGACGCCTTTCAGATTAATTAAGATAAGGATAAATATCCGGGAAAACTTATCTTTATCTTTATTAGCTAAAACGCGTCTACGTGTGTAGACGTCTTTTACACTAATTAAGATAAGGATAAACATCCGGAAGAGAAGTTAAAATAGCCTAGGAAACCTAAAACGCGTCGACCCTAACAGACGCCTTTTAGCTAATAAATCAATTAATTAAAATTCAAATTTAAATGTTAAAATAGGAATAAACTCTAAATCGCGTCCACATGGGTCGACGCCTTTTAGACTTTTTCATATTTTAACTGAAATTTGAGTTAAAATCAATTTAATTGATTAACTTAAATATGTCTGTTCGACCCGACACTCAAAAATATCAATAAAAAATAATCAATGGTTAATTATCAGACCATTATGAGGCATTATTATATGATATGAAATTTACTCGAAATGACGTCAAAATTAGCGTGTCTACACATGTATTGGAAATTCAGGAGATAAATTATTCTTATAATTTATTTATTTCCTGGTTGTGTATATTCCAGTTTCGTTTTCTTTCTGATGATTGTATCTGGGTTCTGTGACTACTATTTCCTGATAGCTGACAATCCTTGGGGACTCTCAAGTAAGGGTGCACGGATTGGCATCATTTGTGGGCAAGATCCATTGTCAGCTTTATGTATAAAAACTGTGATCTGGATGCAGTGCCTCTTTGTTGTTGCAACTTACGTATTATATTGAAAAGACCTCAAATGCATTTGGTCATGGATTAATGCACTGTGGTCTGGGGATGCAAATTGTGTATGGGCTACAAGGTTAAGAAACCAATTGGGCATAAAGGGTCTTACACTTGGCAATCATTTTTGAGAAAGACTAGCTACACGGGTTTTTTTAAATAAAAAATTATTTTTAAATTTTGTTAGGTGGGCCCCATTACGCCCTAATCCGATCTTGGATCGGATGACCCTAAACAGTCTGAAATATCAGAAACTGACCCCAAATGTACAGTAGGTGAGTGTTCAGTTGGGGTCGGTTTCCGTTCTTTTAGATTTTTTTAGGTTGTCCGATCCATAATTAGATGGTATGATCATGTAGGGGGTAATGGGGTCCTTAGAAAAAATTCAAAAAAAAAAAAAAAAAAAAAACACTGGCTGCAGGTGCAGCAAGTCTTTCTCATGTTGGATGTTGTCATGTGGTACATGCTTATCAAAAGCATAACATTCCATTAATAACAAAACTCGGGGTTCTGTTTTGTTTTTCTTTCTTTCTTTTTTTGATAGGGTGTCCCTTCTAATACACCTGATTCTGTGCAGGTTGACATTGATTTTGAGGTGCAACCCATAGGGATTGGGATTGGTAAAGATGGGAAGAAGGTATTTTTCAGAGACATTTGGCCATCAAATGAAGAGATTGCTGATGTAAGCTGCACAATCATTTTTTTTTTCATCTATCATAGGTAGCTTGATACATTGGCTGAAATATTTTCTTCATCTCCCCCTTTCCTTACTATTTCTCCTTTTCTTCTTTCAGGTGGTGCAGTCCAGTGTATTACCGGACATGTTTAAGGATACATGTTTAAACACCTCCTTTCAAGGTGGCTGAACTTTGTCTCCTTTCAAATGCTCCATGTTAACTCCTTGCTCAATAGTGGGGTAGTGATGCCTAAAAGAAAACCTGATCATAAGCCTATAGTTAGAAAGTCCTTTGCCAACTCAAATCCAGATCAGCACCAGCCAATCCGGTTATAAGGGATATCAGCCAGCATTGACCAGGATCCGCCATTGAAATGTAAGGATCACAATTGTCTGTAAAACATCAGTGCAACCATGTGTAGACTACATACACTATGTGTAGTCTGCTGCATTGGAACCAGTCCAATTTTGGCCAGTTCCAATCTAGTCAGCAAAAATATTAATAAAAAATGAAACCAGCTCCGAACTGGACAAAACATGACAGAAGGGCCAGTTCTGGTTGATTCGGAGCTGATATGCTTGTTTCTGCCAGTTCTCAGCCCATGGGCAATAACAGCTGGATCTGCCACTGCCACTATGCAGGGAAAGGCAGACTGTTTCTCACCATGTACATGTCTACAACCAATTGACATGGCATAGAATGTGGTGCTAATAACAAGCACCACATTCATGTTGATTAGCAGCAATAGCCATGCATGGGCCTTTGGGGACTTTTCTAATCGAAAGCCCTAATCAAATGAACAGAAATTACATAATCAAGCAAAGCATACTGAAATTGATTGACGTTTCACTCCAGACTAAGAAGAGTAATATTTGCCCTGTGTTTATTTAAGGGGTTCTTTTTACCTGTGGAATAAGAAGTGGAATAGTCGAGATATCCTTTTCTCTTTCTTTCCTTCTCTCTAAAGAATAAATATCAACTGCGAACCTACATGAAAGCATGTCAAGTTAACAAGTAGCCAGCAGATCAACTAAAAATTACCTTCAACATACCATAAAAACTGACCTCCTAATGTCAACAAGTAGCTCTTTTGGTTCTGCCCTCAAAAGTGAATCTAAAAGCAACATGATTGGAGGGTTAGTTGAAGAGTGAAAGCTCTGGCCAAAGTGACATAGGATTAGAAGGCTCCAATGCCCCCTATTAAGAAACACAAAGTATTAGTGAAACATATATACATACATTGTGCTATACAAGTAATGACTATATTTATAAGCTAACCCACCAAAGACATATTGGAACAAAAGTGTATTTCGTTGAGAACACATTCTTATCTTTTATCCATGATAGAACCTTTTTTCTTGAAGAAGAGTGCGTGTACATGGTGAACCATAAATAGTCAAAATATGTGAACTCATTCACATGTTCTTCCGACATATTCTTCCACAAGTACCTACAAGAGTAAAAAAAATATCAATTTTTTTTTAATTAATGAACCTATCATGACTAAATAACAACATTATAAGAAAAATATCATCTCACTCCAGATATGATAGAAAATCATTGGTATTTAGCTCCCTTTGTTCGTTGGAGCCTGTATATATGTCCGCTAACACTTTTCTCCGTTTGTTTTGCAAGTCTTGGGTTGTAGTTAGACCAAATTGCTTCAATACTTTGTTTTTCTCCTCTACTTGACTTGCATGATCACCATCTTTGTCATATACATAATTCAAAAACTTTTTTCTGCCCCTACAAGTGATAACAAAAAAAAAGAAACATAAAAAAAATCAAAGACACTGAAAATATATTATCAATAATCAAGGGAAAATGAATCTACATCATATTTAAAACTTACATGGTGAATATTTTCGTTATCCTGTATATGAACGATTTTAAGATATGATTAGTGAATGTCCAACACTATTTCAAAAATAAGTCGCAGAAATACAGGAAAATAAACAAGTTTGTGAAAAGCTTACTGAGATGGTAAAAAAATTGAACAAGTATAATTACCAACATGCAATCAAATCACATACATAATCCAATTGAACAAGATAAGCATAACAATGATAAAAAAAAGCAAATGTTCACTGATAAAATTAAATTGGGATCTCAAGTCCTTCAATGTCCTCTCGTTCCCATATGACATTAGTATCATCTAAAAGATTTGCATCAACATCATCAACACTAACGATAGGTGTTGACCCATTCTCATCATTTTCAATGTTCTCCTCAGAATACATATCATAATAGTTTCTCGGCTTTTTCTTCCTGACGATGTGCCAACCCTCCATCTTGGGATCTTTTACATACCACACTTGTTCCACTTGAGAAGCTAAGACATATGGATCTGATGTACGTAACTTGTGGCTGAAATTTACCAATATAAAGCCATCTTCTTCTCTCACCCCTCGTTGAATATCGATCCAATCACACTTGAAAAGTAAAACCTTCATTTCTCCATAATAGTTGAACTGTACAATTTCATCTAGGACTCCATAATAAGTCACATCTCCACGAATTGGGCATTTATCTTTGGAACTTGAGAAACTAGAGGTCCTAGCAGACATAATTACTCCACTATTTTGGGTGACTCTACGTTCCTCCACTCTCCAAGTTTGAAATCGAAAGCCATTGATTAAACATGCATTAAATTTTTTCACTATGTGTAGCGGACGATCCTTCAACCAACGTAGCTTTGGATCTAATGCTTCTTTGTTCTGTTCTTGCAATTTGTTAACCTATACATGGTAAAAGGTATTAGTCAGCATGGCTATTTGATATCTTTTATAAGTGAACAGAAAATAGGAATACATTTACTCACTTGGATTTTGAACCATTGTGGAAACTCTAAGGTATGAGTGCGCTCAATCTCCATTTCATATGACCGGGGTCTTTCTTTGCGAATCAAGTCAAGGTGCATACTGCATGATAGATAGATATGTGACACTAGTAGAATAATAGATTAGTACATTAACTACAAATTATAGATATGACTTACGCTATGTAAGGAGCCACTGCTGCACAATTATATGACACATAACGATGTGCTTGACTCAACTCTTCATTGTCAATATTGCAAATGATTCCGACCCCTAAAGGACGTCCACTTTCAGAAAATATCTCCCATCCCTTTTCGATTGTAACTCCACCATCATCTTCATTTCTTAAAGTCCGATTAAGCCATGTTTCAACATCATCATCCAAATATCTTGAAGCAAATGCGATAGTCTCTTCAGCTAAATAACCTTCTGCCATGGAACCTTTAGGAAGAGCCCTATTGCGAACATATGACTTAAGCATCACTAAATACCTATCAAAACTTTAAATCGTTTAGTTTAAAAAATCAAATATATTCAATATCATTCACATTATTCAATATAAGAAATAACTAAACACACCTTTCAATAGGATACATCCATCGATAGTGTACAGGACCAGCAACTCTCGCTTCATCAGGTAAATGGATAAGCAAATGTACCATGACATCAAAGAAGCTTGGGAGAAAAATCATCTCCAAATTGCACAAAATCATTGCAATATGTTGGCGAAGATGATAAAAGTCACTAGCTGAAGATGTCTTCGAGCACAATTGTGAAAAGAAATTGCATAGGTCAATAATTGCTGATCTTACTTTCTTTTGTGCTATTCCCCGAATTGCTACTGGAAGTAATTGTTGTATGAGAATATGACAATCATGGCTCTTCAAACCCCAAATCTTCTTACGGTCCTTAGGATTAACATGTCTTGAAATATTAGATGCATAACCATCATGAACTTTGACATGTTTTAGGACATTGCAAACTTGTTCACGCTCAATGTTGCTTAGTGTGAAGATGGCAGGTGGTAACAATAGCCTCTTTGGACTTAATGTTTGGGGATGAAGGGACGACCTTAAACCCAAGATTTCTAGATCTTGACGAGCTTTCAATCCATCTTTACTTTTACCATCAATATCAAGAAGAGTACCAAGAATGCTATCACAAACATTCTTCTCAATGTGCATTACATCAAGATTATGCCGGAGAAGTAATGATTTCCAATAAGGCAACTCAAAGAAAATACTTTTCTTTTTCCAAGATAGATATTTAGAATCCTCAATGTTGTCACTCTCCTCAACATTCTTGGCTGAATCTTTATTTTTGCGTTTTCTCTTGGACTTCAATTTGTTATCTGATCGTTTCATGGGTTTGGCTGAAACTTTTGGAGGCTTTCCAAAGTTAAAAGTGAGTCCATGTAACTGTTCCAACACATCCATCCCAGACAATGGTGTAGGCTTATCTCTCCATTCTTCTTTTCCATCAAACTGTCGTTTCAACGAACGAAATTTGTGAGATCCCTTCAACCACCGACGATGGCCAATATAACAATGCTTTCCACTTACCTTTAACCAATGTGAACATGTATCCTTGTTACATATAGGGCATGCTAATCGGCCCTTTGTTCTCCAACCAGATAGATAAGCATATGCTGGAAAATCGTTTATGGTCCACAATAATGCAGCACGCATACGGAACCTTTCACCTTTAGAAGCATCATAGGTATCAACCCCATTCCATAGCATCTGTAATTCCTCTACAAGTGGTTGTAGATAGACATCTATATCATTGTCCGGACCCTTTGGGCCTGGAATAAGTAGAGATAAAAAAATATTTGGTGCCTTCATACAAAGCCATGGAGGTAGGTTGTATGGAAACAAGAGTACAGGCCAAGTACTATAGCTGATGGTCATTGTTCTGAAAGGATTAAAACCATCACTTGTTAAACCCAACCGTACGTTTCGAGGTTCTGAACCAAAGTTATCAATTGAATCCAAACATTTCCAAGAAGGTGAATCTGCCGGACGTCTCAAAATGCCATCTTCTTGCCACTCATCTTGGTGCCACCTCATATTTGTAGAAAATTTAGAGCACATGTATAACCTCTGCAATCTTGGAATCAAAGGAAAGTGACGAAGAACTTTCTTTGCTACATTTTTTACATTGTCATCACCTTCTTCACGTGTATTCCATCGAGCTTCTCCACATTTAGGGCACTGTTCATATGACTCATAGTCCTTTCGATATAATATACAATCATTAGGACAAGCATCAATCCGATCATAAGTATATCCCAAGTCACTAATAAGCTTCTTCACTTCATAAAAAGAACTTGGTAATACCTCACCTTCTGGAAAGGCCTCCTTTAGCAATTTCAATAACATGTTGAAAGCTTTGTTACTCATTTGACCCATGCACTTTATGTTGAATAGTCGAATTACAAAGGAAAGTTTGTTAAACTTCTTGCATCCTGGGTATAATGGTTGTTCAATATCTTCAATCAGACTGTTAAGTTCATCATGATTCCTTTCATCCTCACCACTAGATTGAGACTTCGCATCTTTGATGTTCTCCATACCAAAAACATCTTGTAACATATCATGCATAGCACCATCCTTAAAAGGAAGTTCACATGAATTATCTTGTGCCGATGGCTTTCTAGAACTTGAACCACTCCCATGAAAAGACCAAAACTTCTTATCTTTGATGACTCCATTGAAGTATAAATGCTCTTTAACTATTTCTTTTTCCCATTTCAGAGTGCATGCACAACGTAAACAAGGGCACTTGATACTTCCACAACCTCCCAAAGATTCAAAAGCAAAATTAATGAACTTATCAACACCATCTAACTACTCCTTTGAGTGCTTTGGTTGATCCATCCAATTCCAATCCATGTTGATCAATATAAAATGATAAATGAACTTCACTACAAATGATAAAAAAAAAATAACATCAGTGCCTTGGTTGATCTATACATTTCATAATTTATGCAAACTAAAATATAACTATTTGACATAAGAACACATATAATCAACATAAAAGAAAAATAAAGTTAGCATGTGGAACTGTCCATGTGTTCCCATGCGTAAGAGGTTATTATTGTTTTCCTGGAATAGGGCAACTGCAGAAATGATTCTGTAGAACATGCAAAACATATGAGAATATCTAACTTCATTTGAAAAGTTATATGATTGCATGATAAATACATTGACATCGATATCCCATGGTTCTGTGGAGTTTCAGGTGTTTCCAGACTACCATGTTTTACTTCATCCCCTTCCATATTCTGCATGTTAACCTGTTTCACTTCTGTTGTTTTTCTCACATGCTCCCTGTTTCAAGTTTCTCCATTGCTTCCAGCATCTATTTCCTCATTGGTTGCAGTACTTCCTTAAAGGATGGTTCTGTTTGTTGAGTGAGGGATTGAACATTTGAAATGGCAGTTTATTCAAATATCTATTATGCTCCCCAAGAACCATATCTACCATATCTGGTTCTTGGGGAGCAGAACAACTCTGTATTATGAATCTTACATGCTTACACTTTTTTTCCATATATATCTGTGGAAATGAAATTGTAAACTCTTCGCAATGTATATTTTCTCATTTTCTTCTACTTGGGTGTTTTAACAGAATGTTCCTATGCAAAATGCATAGACGTATGCAGGATATAGTTTAACCACAAGTCCAAATGACATCCACAATGGCAAGATCTATCACTGCAGGCATCAATGACTATCTCTAAAACACATAATCCCATGCATCATCAGCACAACCTCCAACATGCTTAGTGTAGGACTGCTGCAGGTTGTGGCAACCATCAAGAGCATCAATATCACACAATGATGCCTTACACTGGGATGATCTGAAAGATGGGGAAAAATTAAACAGACCATGGCACTGGGATTCTTTCTACCAACGATCACAACAACAAGCGGCTAATAGATGTTAGGGACACCGTACCTGAACAGAGACCATAGAGGAAGAAACAACCCTGAATAGATACGGCGGTCGGAGATCAGGCGTTGGGGATGACAGTGGCGGCCGGTTCCTTCACGCGGTGCCGGAGAAGACAGCGGCGATTGGGTGTCTCTTGGCGCCGGCTGCGCACAGTGTTGCTTCGAGCGGGGCGGTCGTTGGAGATACGGCAGACGGATATCAGGCACCGGGGAAGACAATGGCCAGCAGATATCATGGGCCGGCTACTGGTGAGTCGTGGCTGGGCCGCGTTGGCCTCCTGTGCCGACAGCAACGGGATGGCCCGGAGCAGAGGGTGCGGCCGCTGCAAGGTGTTCGGTGCCGGCCCTCCAGCGCCTCGAGCACGTGCTCCCCGAGATCGTTGCCGCCGCCGCCGCTGGAGAGGAAGGTGAGGAAGAAGGAGATGGAGGTGCTCGCAGAGATGGAGTAGAGCCTGAGAAGGGCGAGCCTGATGGATCTGAGGCAGAAGGTGGCGGTGTTGGGAGGGTTTCTTTTGGGGGGATTGATTTGGGGGTTTTCGATCGCGGGTGATAGCCTTTTTTGGGGATTCGGGGGTTTTCGTGTAAGGGGTTTAGCGCGGGAGTGTTTTTGCTTGCGCGGGAGTGATATTTTTTAGGTCCACAGATGGTACTTACGGAATTGTATTCTTAAATAAATAAAATATATTTTTTACTTACGGAAATATACTTACGCTTTAATATTCTATAACTAAAACTTATTAAACCGTAAGAAATCATTCCTTGTACTAATACTTCACAAAACCGTAAGTATCCTCTGTAAGAACAGAACAACTTTGTTGTAGTGTTTGGATATTTATATAACTCATACGTTTATAGATTTAGAATAGCCCTACAGTACTTATGAATTTCTTTTAATAAAGTTAAATCATGCAAGTATTTGGATTTCGAAGGTTGAATTTGAAACTGCTATGAGTACGTGCCCGAGGGCGAGGGGTGTCTTCGGCCGAGAGAGCTCCCCAACAGCACGGCTATGGGTTGGACGGGTGTAACAAGTGCAGCAACGGAGCCTTCCAAGTGGGCGGGCCGGTGGCGCAGCTCTAACGGGATTGGTTCGAGTGCCAGCGCGTGAGATGAAACGAGATGATTAGTGGTTGGAGCCTGCCGCGTGTTGCCGAGATAACTACAAGAACTGAAAGAAGTTGGGGGGAACTATGTGGTACCCAGCTGCTATAAAACGGTGGCCCCGCAACATGAACATGCATGAGCAACCTTGGCCGGCAGCTCTTTCTTTTATTTCCATTTCCAGAGCTAATTCCTTGGCAAGATCCTCCACCAAGCTAGAGTGCTTAATTTCTTGTGGGCAATTTGCTAAGAAATTAATCTCTTCAGCCGAGCATAGATAAAGAGAAGGCCAGTTAGGCAAGACTGAGATCGGCAAGATGGTCCAGGCTTCAAGTGATCTCCAGATGATTTGTCTTTTGCTGTTCATGATAGCTTCCATTGCCAACGCAAAGGCAACCCGGACCTTCAATGTGGTTGATTTCCGAGCGAATCCGGACGGAGTGACGGATAACACTCAGGTTGGAAATTGGAATATTCATTAATTTATTTTTAGATCATTTCCCCTGTATATGGTGCCATCCTTCCGCCCATAGATCTACTTTTTGTACTTTTAACTATTCTCACAAAATCTCTTCTCTCGGTGGTTTAATTTGCGTGGCACAGGCTTTCCTAAATGCTTGGAGAGCAGCCTGTGCGACCGAAGGAAGGCCGAGGGTTCTAGTTCCGGAGGGGACGTACCTGTTGGGTCCTGTTGAGTTTTCGGGACCTTGCAATGGTACTATGGTGTTGCAGGTTAAAGGGGTGGTGATAGCACCCACTGATCTCAGTGTGTTCCCGAGCAGCAGCTGGATCTCATTTAGCTACATTGATGGCTTGGTGATCTCCGGCGGGGGCAAGTTTGATGGGCGAGGTGCCTCTGCCTGGCCTCATAACCAGTGTCCAAAGCAAGTCCAGTGCAAGCTTCTGCCTACTGTACGTGTGTTGCCACATATTCTCTCTCTCTCTCTCCCTAATCTCTCTCTCACATGACTAACTTGAAGTGCTATCTGATCATGTCTAATTGTTTCCGATGGTGAAAAAAAAAAAAAAAAACTTAATACTTTCTGGAGAGAAGTCCTTATCCTTCAACTTCGTCAACAACGCTGTCATCCGCCGTATCTCTTCCATCGACAGCAAGCTCTTCCACATGAACATCTTCGGATCCAAGGGCATCAAGCTCCAGTCCATCACCATACGGGCACCGGGTGACAGTCCCAACACCGACGGCATACACATCGGCAAGTCCAGCAACGTGGAGATCTCCAAGTCCACCATCGGCACCGGCGACGACTGCGTCTCCATCGGAGATGGCAGCGTCAACATCACCGTCACCGAGGTGCAGTGCGGGCCGGGCCACGGCATCAGCATCGGCAGCCTGGGGAAGTACCAGCACGAGGAGGACGTCGTCGGCGTGAGCGTCAGGAACTGCACTATCGCCGGCACCACGAACGGTGTTAGGATCAAGACATGGAAGGATTCCGTTGTCATGTCAGCTCGGAACTTGGTCTTCCAAGACATAGTGATGAGGAATGTCTACAACCCCATCATCATAGATCAAGAGTACTGCCCATACGTCTCATGCGGCCAGCAGGTACGTACATATATAGAAACGATTGATATATTCTTCATTGGCTTATTTGTTACAAATTAATGCGCGGCGATCGAGTGTGTGTGATTTTGCTGTACTGTGTTTTCTTTCTTTCTTTCCAGTCTCCTTCTCGTGTCAAGATCAGCAACGTGAAGTTCCGCAACATCAAAGGGGTGTCGGCATCCAAGGTTGCAGTTAACTTATTATGCAGCAAGGACCTGCCATGTGAGGGTGTCGAGCTCGGCGACATAAACCTGCAATACAATGGAGAGGGCGCCGCGGCATCGTCGTGTTCTAACGTACTTCGCACTATTCTCGGCAGCGTCATACCTCCCTCTTGCGTCTGATCACCTCTCTGCGTGTATAAAGCTTGGAAATTACTTGTATTTTGTTCTCATCATTTGATGCCAGTCCCAATTAGAGTACATGCAGGCTTTGGTTCAGTAACATAGAATAAAACTGTATACTTATTTTGTTCTCATCATTTGATGCCAGTCCCAATTAGAGGATAAATTTCACGTTATGTTCAAGAAAATATTTAAAAATAGCTTTAACTAAATTTGAGAAATTAATGTCCATAAAGGGTAAATTTTCGAGCCTGTTTGATACCCAAAGAAGTCTTGAATAAGATGTCCAATATAACTCTATTAATTTTGGATGCACGGGTTACATTTTCGATGAGAAATGGCTTATTTCAGAATAGATTCGAATAAGCAATTGATGCAACCCAAGCGGTCACATATGGCCGCAGAGGGAAAGGGACACTTTAGATTATTAAAATTTTATTAAATATTAAAATTTTATTAAGCGGTGGATATATTCTAGCTAGCAAATTTACTTACAAATGAGAATTGAGGACACTTTAGATTATTTTCTACAATGTTGAAAAATCATTCTTGTTTCATATATCAGTATCAACAACGAAAACAAAAATGCAATTCTCTGATTATATGGAAATCAGAATTGAAAATATGATTTTCCTGTCAAAATCAAAAATAGAAAATTATGTATCTTATCCATGGGGCAAGGGATTGAAGCAGGGAAAACTCAAGTCACAGGAGAGTTGCGAGATGAGATTCTTCTCGCCTTTTCATCTACATCTTGATACCTCGAAGTCACTTATTTAAGAAAGAATTTTAATAAGTTTTTTATTTATCTCATCAAATCATCTATTTATTTTTTAGTTGTGTGAATGAGGGAAGGATCTAATTAATCTTTCTCACCATTAAGATGGTCATTATAAATGCTACCCCCACCCCACTAAATTAGGGATCATTGTTTCGTTGCGCAAAAGTTCATGCAAAGCAGTCTAGACCACTGTCCTATCGATTGGACTTTCCTCAATGCCAAGCCTAGGCGCTTCACGAGGGCCCTGGGGACCGGCGAAACCCCCCTCAAGCCGAAGTTGTAGGGACTACCGGTAACCGTAACCTTTCGAGTCACATCAGGCCAAAGGGTGAAGGGTACCACTCGTAATCTTGATATCTCAGGTTACATCATGCCTAGTGGTTAAAGGATAAAGTCCAACAGCACCAAACCCGGCTCCACAGTAAGAAATGCGTCAGAAACTGCCACGACAAACTAGAAAAAGCACCGACCCACTGGGACTGAATAACAACCCCTCGAATAGCACACTGATTACTCCGGCCTGTCTGACTCAGGTGGTTCTGCCTTTTCCCAGTCACAAGTGAAATACTAACATGTACCACTCCCACACCGATACGGCATTACTGCCACACAGACATCGCGTCACACCGACACCGACGCAAAGTGTCAAATACAAACAATAGTCGTTCTAGGTCCACGATCGCATAAACATACACACAATGCGATTCCGATCATATGGAAATCTCCGCCCCCAATGTATGATTTCAAACATACATTTAATAGGATTGTCTAACAATAAACACACATGTGAATTACAAAAATTAATAGGGCTCTAGTCTAAATGGCATCGCCCTATCCAGTCACCATTTCAAATGGCGTCATCTTATCCCGACCCTATTCAAAACTGAACTCATTCCCAGAGAATGGGACAAATCTGGCCTAAATGGCGTCACCCTAGCCAGTCACCATTTCAAATGGCATCGCCCTTGCCAGACGCCATTTAGAGCCCGAAATCTGGTTTTCGCAACCTCCCCCGAGCCACAAGACGGGTTTCCTCCCCCCCAAAATTGCCCCAAAAATATCCAAAAATAGAGAATGCAGGGGTGAATCCAAATTACCACTTAAAACACACTAATTATCATTTCACAAAATGCCTATTTTCATAAAAAAACCTTTAAAATATACTTTTCTACTTAAAAATATCCACACACATCGCATGCTTCAAAGCGGAAAAACATAGATAAAACAACCAAATCACGTTTAAGGATTGTCCTCCTACCGGTCACTTGAACTCTTCCTAACTCCGTGCCGCCGAACCACCGCACCGCAAACCACCGCCGGTACCGCTGTAGACGTCGTCACTTCGCCTGGACGTCGGCCATTGTCCAGAGAATGAAGTGCTGCGGAGGAGGTGGTGACGGAAGTGGTGAGAGTTAGAGGGTGTTGGAGCGGTGGAAGAGGAAGAAGAGGAAGGGGAAGGAAAGAGAGAACCGGAGGGAATGGAGGGAGGGAAGAGAGAGAGTGTGAAGGAGAAAATGAGGAAAAAGAAGGAAGACTCGGAACATCAAACCGAAACAGATGAAATCACGTCTGTGAGTGCTCAAATCAGGTGTGTGATTATCATGAGGATTATGTTGATTATGTGACAAATAAACCTATTAAAAACTAAGTGAATGTGATCGGCAGAAACTTTTAACTAAAAAGTTCCAAAAGAAAAGAATGATCGCCTACATGTTTCGAAATTGGGAGATGTTGGAGTCCTTGATTCTCCTCCTTCAGCCGGCTGAAGAAAAATAGTCATTCTGACTTTGTTCTTGCTTTGGATGATTATCGGACTTTGAGGATCATCCAGCTTGATTCCCTCTTTCTTTGATCTTCTTAATCTCCTTTTGTACCTTGTAAAAAACAAGATGAAAGAAAATAATCAGAACACAAGCAAAGGTAGTATCTATTCTAATGAAGATTCTGATCATGCAACTTGAATAAAGAACTTACTTGTTTGATGGTCTTTTAAACTCCTTTAAACAAATAGGTTTGAAATTATGCTAGTTAGTGTGTGTTGCATGGAGTGATGTAATGAATGAGATTTTAAACTAATATGATGATAAAACAAACAGAGATTAATAAAAACAACTAAATTGGATGGCCACTAGGAAGCCTTGGTTCTTGAAAGCTCTTGAATGGACGAAGACCGGATGAAGAAAGGATGCAGACTCCTGAAAGTAGCAGCAGCGCCTCGATCCTTCAGCGTTTGAACGTCGTCTCTTTCAAAGAATCGCACCGATAATCACCAATTATCACTATCATCACTAACTTTTTAATGACCAATGGGTTGGGTATTTATAGGCTTTAAGTTCACGTATCCGCGATTCCTTAAAGATTAACATGAAGAGTTTGAAGTTAATCTAACTAAGAAACAGATAAACATAGCCTGATTCATCTTTATCTGTAATTATCAAAAATGCGTCGTCCATGGGAGACGTCTTATAGCTTAATTAAGATAAGGATAAACATCGGAAAGAAGAAGCAGAATTAGCTTAGGAAACCTAAATGGCGTCGTGCATGGTAGACGTCTTTTAGTTTATTAATAATTAATTAAAAATCAAAATAAGAATAAAACCTAAAAGGCGTCTTTACAGGTCGACGTCTTTTAGAATTTTTCATATTTGATTAAAAATCTGAATTAAAATAAATTTCATTAATAAACTTAAATTATGTATGTCTGACCGATGTCATTTAGATAATTAATTCAGAAAGATAATAAAAATTAACAAATGATTAAATATCAGACCATTTTGAGCTATTATTATATGATATGAAATTTACTAAAAAATGATGTCAAAATTAGTGTGTCTACAGCTGCCTCACTTTGGCATCGTCTTTGCAAGGGAGTGAAATGAAATAGAATGTACTGAAAATGTGATGCCAAGGTGTGATGAGACACGCTCTTAACATCACATCTTTGGATTTCTTCTCAAAATCATCAATGAAGATAACTCAAGGAGATCAACGGAATCAATCATGTATGGATGAGGTCGACAAGAAAATAAAATAAGGCCGATCAACTTTCACGATTGGGAAGTACCCCAAGTCATAGACACTACATGTTTCATCATGGAGAGCGATTCCGAGCCAATGTGGACGTACTGCAACCATGATGAATCTTTAAAAGAAACAAGAATATTTGAGATAAAGAATCTAAGAAATGATAGAATTCCAAGGATATCTTCAAGCGAACCTCAAAGATAATCAAGATACTCAATTCAGAATGGAATATTTCATATCAAGTTAAGAATTATTTGATCAATGTTCTGAAATTTAATCAATAATTAATTCTTATCACAATTATATCAAAGTCCTACATGATGCATGTTGGGCTAAAAGAAAAATATAAAGTTAAATAAAAGATAATTTAATCAAGGATAATATTGTTAAATTGTTATTAATGAGTCAAGATACCAATTCTTGTAATTCAGTGCTAAGCCAAAGCTCGTTTATCCATGCACGATTTCACAAAAATGGAACCATCGTCCTCACTAATTGACAATCAAACGGCCTGTCCGTGTGATTAGGAATTCTCTGGAATTAGCACTGTTTTTTGTTGAAGGGGAACTCAAATTCTAGTTTCATCAAAACTATAAGGTCCTTGATATAATCTAATAAATACTTAACATATAGTAATGATGATGCATATCAATTACATAAAGGAATACAAGGATAGAGATAACTGTCTTTTTAGACATGATCAGGACTCATAAACTCCCACAGTGGGATCTTCTCGAATTTTCAACTTCATTTGAACTTTCCTGAATTTTTTGCACTTAAAAATCATCAGTAACTTCAAACAATATCATCATCTAAGCATGAAATCTTGTAAAAACATTGAATTTCGGGCAAATAACAGAAAATCCTAAAACGTGTCGTGTCGCGCCGACGCCATTAAAGTCAACGAAAACATGTCGCTGTTCAACGACGCCTTTCAGTCGCAAAAACAGGTTCTGCCTAACTTCTACCTGGGTTCCAACTCTCTCTATACTCCTCCCTTCTCCAATTCGGAAAACACTCTTCAATCATGTACTTTTCTTCTTTTTTGTGAGTCCTAATGTTGATGGACTCATATATGTATGCAAAACACATTTTGATAATATATATGAAACTCTTTGTCTTCAGCTTTGTACCTTATGTCTGATTTACATTGTTGTGTCCTGTATATGACTTAGCAAACAGGTTAAGTATCTATTCAGACTTAGCCCCTTGCCTAGTTAAGTAATTGGTTACTTGATCCTATCCTTGGTAAAAGGGTCAAGGAGTATAGCCTTTATTAACAAAGCTAACAATGATTGGACTGGAGGAAACAACAGAATAAGATGTAACATATAAGCATGCAAACTAAAAGACCAACATGGTACCCAGATCAAAAGAACATATTCATTTATTAACTTAATTCCCAAATTGTTCTTTAATAATCTAACTTAGACCCATCGTGCTTGAACTTGTGTTTCCATTTGTGATCCCATTTGATGACTTGATCCATAATCAATCTAGGTCGTTCCTTAAGCTTGTAGTACGCCTCTTTAGAAAGAAAGGAAGAATTGGTTTAGAAAGCCCACGAGAAGGTTCTGGAGACCCAAAAAGATGTTCCTTTCTTACCCTAATATCTGTTGGGATTCGGACATTTTCTTTCCGGGGTATTTATCGACCTTGCGTTCCCTTTTATTTCACTTCATAGCCTTAACGTAACGTTTGTAGTGTAATGGCCTTTTGATATTGACATTTGGCTTTTGCCTTTTTGCTTTTGCTTCTCTTTTTTTTTTTCTTTTCTTGGGACGGATCTCCCCCTTTTTTTTTATGACGGTCTCCTACTAAGATGACGGGTATTCTTGGTAGTCTATTATAAGACTCGTTCCGACATCGTGGACCGAGTGTAAAAACAGAATTTTTTATTTTAAAAAGAATGATTTGCATTTCTTGTTACTCACGAACCAAACGTGTCAGTGTGTGTAGTAACGCGTTTGAATTAAATTATCCAGACTGATAAAGAAATTTGACTTTTTAAATTTTCTGATTCCACTGGTCTTTGTACCATGTTGATTGACTCTTTAACCTAAGGGTAGTATTTCTTAAAATGCAAACCGTTCTAGGGGTGAGTCAGCTCTTCCCCTTTTGCATTGACAAGACGGTAAGCGTTACCAGGAAAAACATGCGATACAACATATGGTCCTTCCCAATTGGGTTGGAACTTAGAACGCGGACCACCAGATTTTACAAAGATTTTTTTGACGACCATTTCACCAACTTTGAATTTACGTTCAATGACTTTCTTTTGATAAAAACGTGCTAATATATTTTGATAAACTCTTGCATGATTAGCAGCTGACCATCTTTTCTCGTCTAAGAGTTCCAATTGAGAAAGGAGTGTTGAACGATGTTCATCAATAGAAAATTCCTTATTTAATTATACTTTTAATGACGGCATAAGGATCTCGTATGGAACTACCGCCTCCATTCCAAATGTTAAGGAATAAGGAGTTTGCCTAGTGGGCGTGCGGATTGAAGTTCGGTAGGCCCATAGACCCTCAATCAATTTTTCTGGTCAATCTGTAAATTTGTTAGATTTACACGTCTTTTTGATAATTTTTATCAAAGTCTTGTTACTTGCCTCTGCTTGGCCATTGCCTTGCGGATAATAAGGGGATGAATGATGCAATGTAATTTTATACCTGTTGCAGAGGTCTTGCAGCTCCTGTGACACGAACTGAGGTCTATTATCGGTGACGATGGTGCTTAAAATTCTAAATCTCGTGATGATGTTCTTCATGATGAACTTGCAGACGATTGATGCTTTGACTTCCATGTACGCTTCAACTTCCGCCCACTTGGTGATGTATTCCGTTGCCGTGAGGATGAATGACTTCTGCTTAATGCCGGAATCAGGATTGCCAAGGGGTCCAAAGATTTTGAAAGCCCACATAGAGAAAGGCCATAGGGAGGAAACATGATTTAGTGAAGATGCAGGAGAATGAATCTTATCGGCGTGAAGTTGACACTTGGCACACCTACGGACATATCCTACACAATCTTCTTCCATGGTTGGCCAATATAATCCTTGTCTAAGGATTTTCTTTGCTAACATCTGTCCATTAATATGGCCACCACAAACACCAGCATGAGATCCTTCCATGATCTTCCAAAGTTCATCTTCGTCTAAACATTTTAGAAGAACTCCATCAAAACCTTTTTTCTATAGTGCTCCCCCAACTAGGGTGTATCTTTGAGCAACTCTCCTGATAGCCCTTTTCTACTCAGCTGTGGCTTCTTCAGGATATGATTGATCTTCACAATATTTGGCAATTTCGTAATACCATGGTTTATGTTCATCATTCATCTCTTCTAACAGCTCCATTAACATAATCTCTCTCTTTTCCACAATATTTTCATCTCTGACCTTCTTCAGCAGCTTCTCCTTAGTCCTAAGGAATGAAGGGTCTTTTACGGCGGGTGAAAGACGCCTATGAACAATGATAGACTCGGATTGTTTGCTGATTGGAAAATTGAGGGATGATGCAAGTGAGGCTAGAGCGTCAGCTAAGATGTTTTGATTCCGAGGAAGATGGATGAAGATCAATTTTGTGAAAAGCTTAGCATAAGCAAAAGTATGTTCTTGATAAGGCTTGAGCTTGGGATCAAGAGTCCGATATTTGGTTAACACTAGGAGGAGAATCAATTAGCTATCACCCACAATTTTGAGTTTGGTGGCACTATGGAGATGAGCAGCCTCGAGGCTAGCAAGGAGTGTCTCGTATTCAGCTATATTGTTAGTGACTGGAAAATCAAGCTGAAAGGCTTGTGGAATAGTGACACCTTAAGGTGATAACAGAACAATGTCGATACCCTTTCCATGGAAATTCAGAGCTCCGTCAAAACGCAAAGTCCACATGTCACCTTTGATTATGTTAATGGACATCAGTTCCTCATCCGGAAACTCCGATCGGACTGGATCAAAACGAGGAAGGGGGTGATGAGCGAGATGTTCTGCTATTGCATAGCCTTTGATCACTTTCTGTTGAATGTAAGTGATATCAAATTGAGATAGAAAGCTTTGCCATCGTGCTAACCTATTAGTAAGGACAGATTTCTCAAGGAGAAACTTGATCGGATTCATCCTAGCAATAAGATGAACTTCATGGGCTAGAAAGTAACGCTTCAATTTCTGAACCGCCCATACAAGTGCTGCACCCTCACCGCATCATCCAGGACAGAGATGTATAGTATCAATGGTTTACCCGGAGATGGTGGTCTCAAAACATGAGGACTTGCCAAATAATTCTTCAATCTATCGAATGCCTCCTAACACTTATCGTCCCAATTGACTATGACTCCCGGCTTGGTAAGCTCGTAGAACGGCTTACACCTTTGTGAGTGTTGGGAGACAAAACGGCGAATAAATTGCAACCTCCCGATCAATCCTCTTAACTCTTTCAAGTTCTTGGGAGGTGGCATCTCTCTGATAGCCTTTGCCTTGTTGGGATCAATCTCAATTTCCCGTTTACTGACAATGAATCTAAGTAATTTCCTTGAGGATACCCCGAATACACATTTCTTGGGGTTCATTTTTAACTGATATTCTCTTGATCTTTCTAACACTCTTGCCAAAACATTGGCATGCTCAGCCTTAGTCTTAGATTTCACTAACAAGTCATCCACATATACTTTTAGATCTATATGCATCATGTCCTGGAATATTGCCATCATAGCCCTTTGATAAGTGGCTCCAGCGTTCTTTAATTCAAAAGGCATCACGACATAGCAATATGTCCCCCAAGGTGTAGTGAATGATGTCTTTTCTTGATCTTCTTCTGTCAATTTGATCTAATTGTATCCTGAAAATCCATTTATAAATGATAAAGTTTCATAATCAGCAGTATTATCGATGAGTACATCAATGTGAGGCAATGGAAAATCATCCTTAGGACACGCCCGATTCAAATCTCGGAAGTCAATACAGATCTTGACCTTCCCATCTTTCTTCATAACCGGGAATATATTGGTCACCCATTGTGGATAGAGGACAACTCTAATGAATTTGGCTTTATGTAACTTATCAACCTCTTCCTTCATCTTCAAAGTCATTTGTGGGTGGAATCACCTTAACTTTTGTTTGACCGGGCTAGCTCCATCCTTTAATGTCAACCTGTGTTCTACTAGCGATGAGTCTAACCCCGACATATCCTCATAACTACAGGCGAAAGTGTCCTTGTAATTGATCGTTCCAAATTGTGCGTCGTTAAACACTCATGAAAACGTTCAATCTAAATTTATTCGGCTCATTCAAATTAGATTTTGAAAATTGATAATGGTGAGTCCGAGTCGATCCACAGGGAGTTAAATTTCTAACTTTGAAAATCTTGTGATTCTTAATTATCTAAAAATTAGGTGAGAATTTGAGTGAACTAATTACTTATTTAAACTAAAACTCAATTAACTAATGTTACCTAAAAAATATAATTACGTAAATTAAACATATTCCCCCTTTTTTTTTCTTTTTCAGAAATTGAACACAAGCATATATGGAAAACAAGCACAACTAAAAAAAATGTAACAAAAACACCGTAACTTAACTATGTGTAAAACATTAATTATCTAAAAATTATGAAACAAAATACACACTTTATAGTCTAATATCGTTAAACGAAATAAACAAAACATTAAATAACAACTAACTAATCATAATTAAATAAACGACTACTGTACTAGTGGGGGAGAGAAAGAACAGAGCAGCAGCTGTGTGGACTCTTTGTGGGGTTGCCGGCTGGTGCCCTGGAGTGCATGCAGGTGCTGATGCAACACGTGGATGGAGCTTGGATGATGGCTTGCAGCGTGGGGGCTTGCAGGTGGTGGTGTTGCTGGAAAGAAGCTGTTGGCTACGTTGGGATGCAGCTGGGCGTGTGGAGGATTGCAGCAGCTTGACGTGGAGGATTGCAACAGCTTGACGTGGAGGCTTGCAAGCGCGTTGGATGAAGCTGCTGCTGGAGGCCCTGCTGGCATGCAGGGAAATGCGTGGGAGCTGGTGGAGGAGCTGCTGGAGGGGCTTGATCGCAGCGCTTGGAGGATGTTGTCAACGTGCATGTGTGCATGCATGCACGCTTGATGAGCGCTGGAGGAGCTGGAGTTGGCTGGGCTTCACCGCAGGTGCGCTGCTTCGCTGCCGCATGGGAGCTTCATGTTGCTGGTTTGGACGTGGAGTTGCTGGCTGCATGCGTGGAGGCCGGCTGCTGCTTGGACGTGGAGCTGCTGGTGCCGCTGGCTGGGCTGAGATAAACCGAGGGAGGCGTGGAAGATAGAAGAAAAAGAGACCGACAGAGAGATAAATGTGTAGGGGAGGCTGAGAAGAGAGAGAGATGCTGGGATAGGTTGAGAAGAAGAAGAGAAAGGGAGCAAGAGAGACCGAGAGAGAGAGAATAGAGGGAGAGAAAGAGAGACCGAGAGAAAGAAGGAAGAGAAGAGAGGGAGGACTGTGCGTGGGAGAAAGAGAGAGGAGGAGGAGCCGGCTGGAGAGGAGAGGTTGCTGGAACGAGAGGGAGAGTTGCGGAGGGAGAGGAAGAGAGGAGGAGAGAGTACGGTTGCTGGGAAGGAAATTGAAAGAGAAGACTGCGGGGTTTGAGAGGAGGAAGAGAAGATTGCGGGAAGGAAGATTGGAGATGGAGAGAGAGAATCCGAGAGAGAGAGGGAGAATTAGAGAGTGAGAGGCTGAGAAGAGGAAGAGAGAACCGGAGAGAAAGAGGAGAGAGGCTGCGGAGGGAGTTGGAGAAGGAGAGGGCTGAGGGAAGGAAGGTTAATATAGAGAGGAAGAGAGGCGTGGGAAGGAAACTGGAGAAGAAGTAGGACTGCAGTTGGGAAATTGGAAAGAAAGAAGGAAATAGAGGGTTTTGGGAAACTCCAGAGAAAGAAGGAATCAGAGGGTCTTTTTAAAAAGAAAGTAGACTTTAGGAAGGCGGATGGCCCTTCTTGGGTTCTTCTTGGCCGTGGAATTAGGGTAACACTAGGGCCTCAAATGACGTTTTTTACCTCTGCTTTAATCTTTTGGACAAAATAACGTCGAATTTATCGAAATTCGAACCCTAAACCTCCCCCAAATTTTCGGAAACTCCACCAGCTGCACTGCATCATCGGCATGTCCTGTTCATATAAAATAAATATAAATTAGCACATTATCATAAAAATATCATTATATTTATTTAATTCGTCTCGGTTTTGTCGAAAAACCGCAAATGTGCTATACTCAATTAATCACATGAAATGACGATGTTTTTAAGTCTGAATTTGACGAAATTGGTACCGTTGGACTTGGTACACAATTATCTATCATTTCATGTTATTTTACAGATAAAAACATGAGTATGATGCGTTTGATTGCCTTTAAATGATCAATTTAACACTTTATCACACCCCCCAACTTACTCATTGCTAGTCCCTTAGCAATGCAAATAAGAAAAATTTAGGACAAACAATGAATTATCATGCTTCATTTGTAATATCTATCACAAACAGTTTAAGTGGTAGCCGATTGGTTAAGCTAAAATTTTCACATCCCACAATATTTTGATTCACGACAAGTGATTGTGCATAAAAATTGACACACTTAGAACTCGTTTCCGACCTTTCTGGTATATTCTTGCCTTTACTACCCTTTAGATAAGACTACCTGGGGAGGAGAAGAGAATAAAAGATTTCCCGATCAGTCAGTGAGGATCATTTTTCAGTTCCCGTCCCAACTCAGCACTTTTCACGACTTGGTCATATTTCTATTACGATGAACTTTATAGCGTGGCTTTTTATTTCATTGTACTTTTGCTTTTGAGAGTGCGTACTTTTTGCCACTCTCTTTGAATTGCCTGAGGGGAGGTGCGTACTTTTTGCCACCTACCTTCCTTTAGCTCTTTTAACGCATTCTATTGCCTTTAGTGTTTACAGCTGTCCATTTTAAATGACCGCCTCTTTTAGAGTGCTGAGTGGGACAGTCCCCTATTACGAATCCTACACATTCATTTCGTTCAACCCAAAAGAAAAATTAGAATAAGTAGTCTTATCCTTAAGTTAATCCCAGCAATTCTATACTTTTAAGATCTTTCATTTATTCTAAGTTGCCGTGTATGTGTGAAAATCACCCTGCCGTGGATTTTTGTGAAGTGGGATATTTAAACTTTGAAGGTTCTTTAACCAATGTGACAACAACAACAACAAAAAATTGATTTGTTTAAGATTTACTTAATGAAACATGATTTTCATGCAATTTTCATAGGATGTGAGAAGAAGTTTTAAAAAGAAGTTTTTAAAAATTTGACCATTTTTCAGTGAAAGATATCAGTTTTCTTCAAAAGATTTCTAATAAATGCATATCAAATTGATTGTCCCACCCCCCAACTTGATTGACATTGTCCTCAATGGCATAAAAGATATGAAAAACATGTCAGCCAGAAGAGAATGGGAAGGAGAGAAACAACCTGTGATGAAGAAGATGCGACATACCCAAGGCGACTGCTGTTCAGGGACCTAAAAGGAAATACAAAGACGGAAGTAAAATATTGGGTTACCTCCCAACAAGCGCTAAGTTTATCGTCTTCAGCCAGACGGAATGTGCACACTATCCAATGCCTACTAGCACAAATTTCAGTGCATGTATTTTGAAGTTTGTTGGTTGGAGTGCACTCAGCATTGCAGGTAGCGGATGAGTCAGAATGTTATCATTGAGATTCCAAAGAAAAGAATTTTTCAACATGGTCAATAGGATATTGGTTCTACTTGATTCATAGTCCATGCCAACCACGTACCCCACTTCTTTTCCTTGATTGAACTGAAGCATTTGATCCCCTAGAAAAATATTAGAAATTCCCAAAATAATGGGACATTGATTCAATGTAGGGGATGATCCAATGTCAAAGATGAAAAAATCAACAAATATGTGGCTCCTATCCACCTGAATAAGAGTATCTTAGATCATGTCATGTGGCTGCTTAATGAAATGATCAATTGACTGCAAAGCAACCGACGTGCACTTTAATTTGTGGATTCCAAATTTCTCAAAGATAGAGACTGAGAACAGGTTCAGTTTGGCCTCAACTTTCAATAAAATCCAGTAAAGATTGATGTTATTGATATTGTAAGAATTGAGTGGGGCGACACAGTGAGTTTCTTTGAGAAAATGGTTGTTGATGTGGACTTAGCCCAATAATTCCATCAGCTCCTTGAGTCGGGCCAGCTTTTGGAGGCTATTGGGCTTAGATTCTCTAACACTCGGGAAACGGACTTAGCTCTCACTAGAATCCTTCTCGTCTCCTTCATCTCCCCCCAACTGACCCTCAATAGGCTCTTCTTGATGATTAGCTAAGTCTGTGGCTTCAGTTTTCCCTTGATGCAATTCTTCAAGATTATCCACTTTCTGATCCATTGGGAAGAAGAAATATTCAAGATCCAGACCATCATGTGTATCTAATTCCTCTGTGAGAAATAGAAAGTGTTCAAAGTCCAGATCAATATCAAGCAAATCACTCATTTCTCCTTCTCCTTTTTCCTTCAAGCTCTCCTCAAGAGAGATAGGTGTGATCGTGACTTCACTTTGCAGGTCAGTCTTAGGGTTTTCCATCTTCTCTCTATCCACCTGGTATATATCTTCCAGAATATCTACTTTCTCTATTGGGAAGAAAAAATATTCGAGGTTCGAACTAGCACGTATATTGACTTCCACTGTAGGGAACATGAAGTGTTCAAAATCCGGATTAACCTCTAAAAGATCACTCACTTCCCCTTCTCCTTTTCTATCACTTAAGCTTTCCTCAGGACAGATAGGTATGGTCATGGATGCATCTTGTTGACCAGTCTCAAGATTTTTCATAGATTGATTCATGCTAGCATTCCCTATTCTCACCTGATACAACTTCTTAAGATTCTCCCCGTTTTCAAGATCAGGCATGATGTGACCATTTCCGGGTTGAGCGCTTTCAAGTTGAATTTATGAGTTGATTTGTTGGTCAAAATCAGGTGAAAAAGATTGCAGATTTTCAATGGGCTTGCTAAGCACTTCTTCTAAATCCATCATTAGATTAGTTTCTGTCAAACAGTCAACTAGGGCCTGCATTCTACTAATGATTTGTTGTTGAGCCAAGACTATTTGTTCAAGTTGCATGAATTGATCATCTTAAGGATGCAGATAATTGGGCTGATAATCAGACTGCGAAGAATAAGAATATGTCGAATAATTTGATTGGAAGCAAGGTGGACAAGAGCTTGTGGACAATGGATAATCGGAGTGTCCATGCTTGTGGGCCAAACCACTAGAGTAGACTTGGAATTGGGGCCAATCCGAGAAGTCTTGGATAGCTAGACTTGGAATTGGGGCCAATCCAAGGACATTTTGGAACTAATACATTCAGATGTATGTGGTCCAATGTCCACCCAAGCCAAAGGTGGCTTTTTTTACTTCATCACGTTCACCGATGACTTCTCAAGATTCGGCTATGTGTAGTTAATGAAGTACAAGTCGGAAGCATTTGAGAAGTTCAAGGAATTCAAGAATGAGGTAGAGAAAGAGTCAGGAAAGAGTATTAAAACTCTTCGATCAGATCGAGGAAAGAGAATACTTGAGTACTAATTTCACACAATTCTTAAAGGATAATGGTATCCTTTCTCAACTGACCCCTCCATATACACCACAGATGAATGGTGTATCAGAAAGGAGGAATCGCACCTTGTTGGACATGGTGCGATCCATGATGAGCTTTTTAGGATTACTAGTGTCTCTCTGGAGGTATGCTCTAGAGTCAGCAGCATACCTACTGAACAGAGTACCCAGCAAGTCTGTAGCGTCTACTCCATATGAGATATGGAAAGGCAGGAAACCATAATTTAAACATGTTAAAGTCTGGGGTTGTCCTGCTCATGTAAAAAGACATGATCTAGACAAGCTGGAATCACGAACTGATAAATGTAGGTTTGTGGGATATCCAAAGGAAACCTTTGGATACTATTTTTTCCATCCTGTTGAACAAAAGGTGTTTGTCGCCAGGAAAGTTGTCTTCTTGGAAGAGGAATACCTTCTCCAGGAGGACAGTGGGAGTAAAATAGTACTGGAAGAGGTTCCAGATCCCCAAACAACTACATTATCATCAGATGAGATATCAGTTCATGAATCTGTTTAGGTACACACAGATGAGCCTCGTAGATCTGGTAGAGTACATAGACAACCCGAACGATATGTGGGACATATTGCTGAAGGTAAGTCTAAGGTACAATATAATGAGGATGATGATCCTAAAACCTACCAGGAGGCCATAGAAGGCCCAGAAGCCGGGAAATGGCGAGAAGCCATGAACTCAGAAATCCAGTCCATGTACACCAACTAAGTTTGGAACTTGGAGGACTTGCCCGAGGGTATTGTACCCATCGGTTGCAAGTGGATCTTTAAGAGAAATATCGGTGCTGATGGACGGATCGACACTTATAAGGCAAGGTTGGTGGCAAAGGGATATCGTCAAAGGCAAGGAATTGACTATGACGAGACTTTCTCACCAGTTGCCATGATAAAGTCGATCAGAGTTCTACTCGCCATTGCTGCACATTTTGATTATGAAATCTGGCAGATGGATGTGAAGACTGCCTTCCTCAATGGTAACCTTGAGGAGGAGGTGTATATGATACAACCAGAAGGTTTCACATCCATAGAATCTCCAGATAAAGTGTGCAAGCTTCAGAGGTCCATTTATGGACTGAAGAAGGCTTCCCGGAGCCGGAACATCAGAGTTGACGAGGCTGTCAAGTCTTATGACTTCATTAAGAATGAAGATGAGCCTTGTGTGTACAAGAAGACCAGTGGGAGTGCAGTCACTTTTCTAGTTCTTTACGTAGATGACATACTACTCATTGGGAATGATGTAGCTATGATGTCATCAGTAAAGATTTGGCTGTCGAAAAACTTCTGCATGAAGGATTTGGGAGAAGCAGGCTACGTATTGGGAATACGGATCTATAGAGATAGATCAAAGAGGATGCTTGGAATGACCCAATCCTTGTACATAGATACCATAGTCAAAAGGTTTGGCATGGAAAATTCCAAGAGAGGTCTCATACCGATGAGACATGGAATTAGTCTCTCAAAGGAGCAGTCTCCTAAGACTCGCGATGAGAGGTCTCTGCCACAGGATCTATCGTGTATGCCATGCTATGTACACGGCCTGATGTTGCATTTGCTCTAAGCGTTACGAGCAGATTTCAGGCTGATCCAGGCGAAGAGCACTGGAAGGCAGTGAAATGTATCCATAAGTACTTAAGAAGAAGTAAGGATATGTTTCTTGTCTATGGAGGAGGTGACTTGAAACTGCGAGGCTTTACTGACTCGAGTTTCCAGTCGGATCCGGATGATAGTAAGTCTACATCTAGATTCGTGTTTACTTTGAACGGAGGGGCAGTGTGCTGGAAGAGTTCCAAGCAAGTAACCACTACAGATTCGACGACTGAAGCTGAGTACATCGCTGCAGCTGAAGCCGCTAAGGAAGCAGTGTGGTTGAAGAAATTCATCACCGACCTCGGCGTAGTTTCCAGCATCTCTGAGCCTGTTCCACTGTTGTGCGACAACAATGGAGCCATTGCGCAAGCAAAAGAGCCGCGGTCTTATCAGAAATCGAAGCATATTCTGAGGCGCTTTCACCTTATTAGAGAGATCATATCCAGAGAAGATGTAGTAGTGGAAAGAGTTCCATCCGTCGACAATGTAGCAGATCCACTGACGAAGCCGTTGGCTCAAATTGTGTTTGAGCGTCACCTAGAGTCTACAGGCTTATTGTATAAAGGTGATTGGCTTTAATCCAAGTGGGAGATTGTTAGTTTTAGGTGGCCTACAAGCCAATCTGACTATGTAAATCTCGTTCATTTATTAATAAAATGGCTTAATATTCATTATGTGTAAATCGCATTAATTATCGTTTCATAATGAAGTCCGTGAATATGTGCTATAGTGATACGATTATGATGAGATCATACTAATGAGACTGATCACTTAAACACACATATTCTTAATCGTTCGTAGTCGGAGGATATCCGAGAAGGACATCGGATATCCGGTTAGAGTAGTACAGATTACTCCTGCTCATATGATGAGGGTGACTGATCTCATAAGTCACTTGTGTGGAGACACTAAGGCGAATCTGTAGGTGCTCATTGGAGAATGAGTTCACTGAACTGATCCGAATGAATCGCTGGATGGTATTGTACCTCACTGTCAACCAGCTTGATTCTATTGTCGCAGTTGCGTGGATGGTCCTCGGATCTGAGACACCAAGGACACCTTGTCGGTGGACTTCTGTGCTTTGACCTTGGTTTACGAATCTCTAGCCACGGGATTCTAATACACCAAGGATTGGGTACAGCGGAATACCGTCGAAGAGAATTGTGTGTCAATAAGGAATCATTCGCTCTCGGTACTTAGAGAGAGAATGCTCTAGGAAGGATGCGCGGAAGTCCCTGGCCAGGGCGGACGATAATATCGGGAAAGGAGTTTTCCGATATTCATCAGTGGCATCCAATCCAAGTGAGTCGACCGGTTAGGGTTTGACAGCTCGCCATGCACTGAGTTGACTCGAGAGCATTGTACGAATGAAGGATTATATCCACGCGGTAACTGTCGGCGGAAAGGTTCCAAGAGTGGATTACTTAACCCCAATACCTTCCGGGTTCACGCGGTGTTGCTTGGCACCCAACGTGATCGGAGGTCTAGTCGAATTCGATGTGCGACATCAATTCGATTGATTAATTAATTAATAAAGGATTATTAATTAATTAATAATGTGAGTGAGGAGTCACTGGGCTTGTTGGGCCATTAACTAGACTAGTACTTGGGCCTAGAGGGTCACACGCAAATGATTCTCAAGGCGATGGATAAATAAGTGGGTTTTATATAAACCGGGGGTTTTTATGAAAAATCGCACGGTTAGTATAAAACATAGCGAACGGGCGGAGTAGGCCAAGCTGTTGCTAACCCTAGCCGCCCCTCCTCTATTTCTCTCTCTCTCTGGCATCCAGACAGATCCAGATCTGCTCCGCCGCTTCTCTGAATCCCATTCGACGGGAAATCGTCCGCGCGTTGCGGCGATCTTTGCGGCGACCGGCGTAGGTTTCGTGGGCTGCGAAGAACGAGGAACGCGAGGATATCTGTCGCGGGGAGGATCGCGTGGATTTCGCTAGAGGCCGGGCACTTGCGCGGCTTGCGGTGTCGCACCGACGGAACCGAACGGTTGCGGATTCGAATCCGCACACGGTGAGAACTTCGATTATCTGATAATCGATTTTTTGTTTTTCGAAACGGGAAAACGGATCGCTGTTTTATTTTATTTTCCACTTTATGAGCGATCCAGAGAACCCAAGAAATCCCAACAGTGGGTAGTCCCTATAGCTTCGGCTTGACGGGGGTTTCGTCGGTCCCCAGGGCCCTCTTGAAACGCCGAGGCCTGGCGTTGAGGGAAGTCCGGTCTGTAGGACAGTAGTCTAGACTGCTTGTGTGCACACGTAGCTGGGCAGTGGTGGTTCACTAGTCCCAGTTAGTCCTAGTTTGACTCACTGCCTCACCCTACGGTGCCCGGAACACCGTAGGGGTGGACAGACGTAAGTGTTGGTGGTGTTGTGAGGCGACGTTTGTCTGCAGTCGACAGTGTGGTTCGATCGATTAGCCGGATCTTTGGTTATGAGTTATGGTATCGTGTTGGGCTATTCGAATTGCTTAGAAATGTGCCTGTTGCATTGCTATTACGAATGTTTCATATCGGGTTTTGGGAGCTGTGTTTGCTGCTTTACTTAATTGCCTTCATTCTGCATTATTATACTTGTGGGTGTGTGAGTGGGTGGCGGGGGATCGGATGATCCCTACTGAGCCCAATTCTGGTGTGGCTCACTCCCTACGGTTTCAGGTGTGGACCTCTTGGCGAGTGGCAGCGTGTGGTGTTCTTCTTTGTGTGCGAACCAGCAGCTATCTCAGTTCCGGGGTATGCCCTGATGTTGTTGTACTTTACTTCTGCCTGTACTTATTTATTTCTTTGGACCATGTAATTATTGTTGGACTGTGTACGGACATTATTAATTTCCTTCTTGCGCACTTATAATTTCCTTGAAGTCCGTGTGACTGTTATATTTAGCAGATGTGTTGTGTGAGATCCGGGTGTGAACCCGTAAATAATGATCCGATGCGCATTTAGTAATCGGGTTCCCGATTATAGGGTGGCGGGTCGTTACAGATGGTATCAGAGCTCAGTCTGGTCGAGTATGTGGTAAACTAGGTTAGATATCATAGTCCAACAATAAGTACGAGTCTGTACAGGCGATGGCTGCTGGTATAGATTGATAGGTTTTGACGTGCTTGTTTCGATTTTTGTGTTTGTGGGGTAGTGATGGCGCTGAAGAGGAGAGTTCCGTTGGCTCGTGGTACGGGAGCAGACGATGGTAGTTCGGGGGCAGAGGGGCATAATGTGGTCGTTTTATAGAAGCTATGATTGGGGCTATGTCTAGATACCAATAGGGAGATGGTGGTGAGGGATCCAATTCCCGAGGTGGTCAGTCCACGGTGATGGAGTGGTTCTTAAAGTTGAAGACCCCTTCTATCACGGGTCAACCAGTCCCAGACTAGGCAACTCATTGGATTAAGGAAGTGGAGAAGGCATTTGATGTTCTTGAATGTGTTGAGTATGACAAGACTTTGTTGGAAACCTACTTGTTGAAGGACGATGCTTATGATTGGTGGGTTACTATCAAGTGAATGATGTTTTCAGATAGGTCCTTGAGAGAGATCGCTTGGGAGGTATTTGTGAAGAGTTTAGTGGACAGTACTTTCCGAGGCACGTTCGGAAGGCCAAGGAGAGGGAGTTTATGGAATTGGTGCAGAATGATATGTCAGTTCTAGAATATCAGATGAAGTTTGTGGCTTTCGGAAGATTTTTTCCACACATATCTGAGCATGAGGAGCGTCGAACAGAGAGATTTGTGGATGGACTCCGGTATGATTTGAGGGCAATGGTGGCATCTCATTGTTGTAGAGATCTTGCATCGGCGGTTCGGTGTCCAGCAGCGGTGGAGACTCAGTTCCAACAAATGGCGAGAGAGTTGGAGCGATCAGCACGAGGGAAGCAACAAGGCAAGAGCAAATCAGCGGTCTTTTCGACAGACGGTTCGAGTTCCTTTGAGTTCGGAATCCAGGAGATGCTTTGTGATGAGGATGAAAACTGTTCGGTTCAGCAGATGCAGACTATGGCTAGTAGACAGCAGGAAGCGAGACAGGATGCGGCGGATTATTGTCCCCGTTGTGGTAGGCATCATGGCAATCAGATGTGTCCATTGGTCACTGGTAGTTGTTTTGGCTATGGTGGGAAGGAACATCTTGTGAGGAACTGTCCCCAAAAAAATAAGACAGGTCAGGAGCCGAGTGGTCACTAGAAGCCCAGGACCTAGAGTGGTGTTGTGTGTTTTATTAGTAGAGGTCCGAGATGCTAGGCTAGATGAGCACTTTTATCTTGTCTTATTAGGTAGTGGTTGTGAACTCTTATGGCACTCTTTATGTATTTTGGACATGGTGGAGAATCATTTTTGTAATATGTGCCTTGTAAGGTTAATGTATGGTTATTTCAGTCTGTCAGCCTTTGCAGAGTCATTGATCATAATTAACTTAGTGTTGATTGGATTGAGCAGTTGTACGGAGCCCCGTGTAAGAGTGTGATCGGTGAGGGTGATTGATGTAATCTGTGTGCCGGCGTGGAATTGTTGAATGTGGTTATCGTGTGAGCAGTTGCAATTTCGAGGATGAAATTCTTTTTAAGGGGGGGGAGTATGTAAGGATTGAAGATTCGGGTTCAGTTTTCGGGCCGGTTTTGGGCCGGATCCCCTGGTTTGAGCCCTGATGGGTCTGGGGTGTGCCTTCTAAATGACGTCTAGGGTGCACGACGCCTTTCGAATGGCGTCTTGCTGTGTGGACGCCATTTAGTTGGGTTGCTGTTGTGCCACATGGACGCCACGTGGGCGGGCTTCGGGCCGCAAGAGTACGGCCCCTGTCGTGTCGTCTGAATGGCATCCTTGTTGGACGACGCCATTCAGAGTACGACCTTGGGTTGTCAGTGTACGGCGCCGGTCTTGTCGTCTGAATCGCGTCTTTGATGGGCGACGCATTTCAGAGTCTCTGTCAGAGTACGGCCCGTCCTGTCATCTGATAGGCGTCTGTCTTGCACGACGCGTTTTACCGTGTTTCAGATTGACCCCGCGAGTCTTCCCTCCTTTCTCTCATTCTCTCCTCCTCACTCTCTCTCTCTTCTCTCTCTCCACCCCCTCCGATACCTCTTTTCCTTTTCCTTCCCTTTCTTCCTCTTCCACTACTCCAACACCTCTCTACCTCTCACCACTACCACCACCACTTCCTTCGCGGCGCTTCATTCTCCGGGCGGCGACCGACGTACCGACGGAGTGACGACGTCCTCGGAAGTACCGGCGGCGGTCTGTGGTGTGGCGGTTCGGCGGCATGGAGCCAGGAGGAGTTCAAGTAACCGGTAGGAGGACGAATCTTGCATATAATGTGATTATTACATCCGTGTTTCTCGTTGTGAAGCATGATGCGTGTATGGGGTTTTTGGGTAGAATGAACATGTTAAGGGGCTTTCTTGGTGGAAATGGCCGTTTCTATGAATAAGGATTTGTGGGTTTCACATGGTGGATTGGTTTCCCCTCTTCCTTTCCTGTTTTGGAGTGTTTTTGGGGTGTTTTGGGGTGAAAAGGGGACCCTCGGGCTGAGTTGCAGAAACCAGGTTTCTAGTGCTAAATGACGTCGCGCTCGGACGACGCCATTCAAAATGGTGACGGGCCAGCACGACGCCATTTAGGCAGAAATTGTCCCAGAAGTGGTTTCTGTTAGAATGGGGTTCTGTTGTGAATGGCGTCCTGGGACATCGACGCCTTTCAAACGGCGGCTTCCTAGGACAACGCGTTTTAAGTGAATTAACCGTAGTCTGTCTTTGTTTCTGTCTCTATCCGGCGACTAGGGACAGCGACGCGTTTTAAAAGACGACGACTAGGCACGACGCCTTTTAGGCCATGTTCTTAGGCCGAGTTTTTATGAATCAGTTTAGGAGGCTTGAATGGCGTCAACCACGGTCGACGCGATTCAAGGCAGAATCACATTAACTCATGATATTAATATGTGTTTTCACTGTTAGATATTCAATCAAGTGCATGCTTTAAATCATACATTGAGGCCGAGGATTTCTGTACGATCGGGATCGCATCGTATATGTGTGTGTGCTTATACGATTGTGGAGTTGGAACAATTGTGGTTTGCGTTTGTCACCTTGTGCCGAAGTGGGAGGGCCTTGGTGTCTGTGTGGCATTGTTGCCGTACCGGTGTGGGAGGGGTACATGTTGTGTTTCACCTATGGCTGGGGGAAGCAGCACCACCTAGAGCCAGTTTGGCCGGAGTAGCTAGCGTGCTATCTGAGGGGTTACTGTTTGGTCTCAGCGGGTCGGTGCTTTCCTAGTTTGTCGTGGCAGCTTCTGGCGTGTTTCTTGCTATGGAGCTGGGTGTGGTGTTGCTGGAGTTTTACCCTTTCGCCACTAGGCCTGATGTAACCTGTAATATAAAGGTTACGAGTGGTACCCTTCGCCCTTTGGCCTGATGCGACCCGGAAGGTTAGGGTTGTGGGTAGTCCCTATAGCTTCGGCTTGAGGGGGTTTCGCCGGTCCCTAGGGCCCTCTTGAAGCGCCGAGGCCTTGCGTTGAGGGAAGTCCGGTCGGTAGGACAGTAGTCTAGACTACTTGTGTACACATGTAGCTGGGCAGTGGTGGTTCACTAGTCCCAGTTAGTCCGAGTTTGACTCACTGCCTCACCCTACGGTGTCCGGAACACCGTAAGGGTGGACAGGCGTGAGCGTTGGTGGTGTTGTGAGGCGACGTTTGTCTACAGTCGACAGTGTGGTTCGATCGATTAGCCGGATCTTTGGTTATGAGTTATGGTATCGTGTTGGGCTATTCGAATTGCTTAGAAATGTGCCTGTTGCATTGCTATTACGAATGTTTCATATCGGGTTTTGGGAGCTGTGTTTGCTGCTTTACTTAATTGCCTTCATTCTGCATTATTATACTTGTGGGTGTGTGAGTGGGAGGCGAGGGATCGGATGATCCCTATTGAGCCCAATTCTGGTGTGGCTCGCTCCCTACGGTTTCAGGTGGGGACCTCTTGGCGAGTGGCAGCGTGTGGTGTTCTTCTTGGTGTGCGAACCAGCAGCTATCTCAGTTCCGGGGTATGCCCTGATGTTGTTGTACTTTACTTCTGCCTGTACTTATTTATTTCTTTGGACCATGTAATTATTGTTGGACTGTGTATGGACATTATTAATTTCCTTCCTACGCACTTATAATTTCCTTGAAGTCCGTGTGACTGTTATATTTAGCCTTATTTAACGCTTACTCCTCCAGATGTGTTGTGTGAGATCCGGGTGTGAACCAGTAGGTAATGATCCGATGCCCATTTACTAATTGGGTTCCTGATTATAGGGTGGCTGGTCGTTACAACTCAAGAACAGAGATTCGTGCCGGTGTTCTATCTAGTTGCTTCAGTAGGTCATATTGAGTGCGTGGTGCACACTTATCATTATGCGCTTCCTCTGGCGGCTGTAATGGGCCTTCTTAGACTGTTGATTAAGGAAAGACCTTATTGAAGATCCTCTAACTCCGTAGTGCATGTTCTTCAGTTGTGGAATGTCCAGGTGACAGCTTGAGCACCGGAGGGTTAATGGATGATGTGGATGGTGTGGAGGGTTGGTATATGGGTGATGGCTTGGAGTTATTTGGTGGTAGCATGGTACGGATGAGAGGATTAGATGGTTGGATGGTGGAGGGGTAATTGGTCGGTGCGGATGAAGTGGGGATTGGCACGTGGAGTAAAGGTTTAGATGGTTGTATGGTATCTGGGTAAGTGGTGGTGGCAGTACGTGATGTAAGGAATGGTTTGCGGAGCAGTGGTTTGGATGGCATGATGGGTGCGTAATTAGCTTGCGGTAGGTTGTTTGATGGAGCTGTGGTGGCGTGGGGGGTAATGGATTTGAAGAAAGCAGGCAGTGGTGATGGGTTAATGGGTGTGGGTAAACAATATGCGGGTGTTGATACTGGTGTGATGGTAACGGGTTGTGGTTTAGGTATGTGGAGGGTGCGGCGTGGTGATTGCTCAGTGGTGCTCGGAGTGTGACCCGTTGAATAAATAGAGGAAGAGTCCTCTATCTTCCACTGTTGCCCTCGGTTAGCCTCAGACTGGCTATTTGTCAAAATAAGGGAAACTTGATTCTGGTTCTGGTGCTCCGGGAGTGGGTTCTGCACTATTCCCATGTTTGGCGGTGCCGCTGCCTAAGCCGGCACTCTTGGTTGTTGCTGCTGAGGTTGTTGTTGTGGTCTTCTCGCCTTCAAGGCGGATATATACTTCTTCATTTCTTCTCAATCAATGCCTCCCTGCTCGTTGAGATCATGAATATAATCTCAGAATTGTAAGCAGGTATCTATTGTGTGTCTAGGTTGTCAGTGGAAATAACAATACCTAGAAGTGTCGGCATTTTGGGGCCAAACTGTTTTTTCTATTGGCAAAACCAAAGCATTGGCTGCCATTAAAGCATTGAAGATATCTGATAAGGACTTTGGAAGAACTGGATATTCTGCCCTTTTCGGGCCTAGAGGCTTCCTCTGTTGGTTATAACCAGGAGGAGGTACATTGTGGTATGCCGACGGTGCGTGCGGCCGGTATTGCTGCTGTTTGGGGGCTGATACTGTAATTGTCGTTGTGGCTGCTATTGTGGCTATTGTGGTGGTTGCTGGTTCGGCTGCTGAGGTCGCTGGCATTGAGGCTGCTGATACTGTGGGTTCGGCTGCTGCTGTCTGCAACTCTGCTGGTTTGGCTGCTGCGGGCGCTGGTACTGTGGTTGCTGATTCCTCACGAGTTTGGCCTAATTGTTGTTCATAATACTAATCTGCTCATAGGAGAGCGTGCCCTCAGTGGTTGGACCCGTGCTAGAAGAATTTGGCACGGCAGGCTTCCGAAGTGGAGGCTGATAAAATGTTAAATTGGTCATTTAAGGGCAACCATATGCATCATACTCATGTTTTTATCTGCAAAATAGCATGAAATGATAGATAATTGTGTAACAAGTCCAACGGTACCAATTTCATCAAATTCTGACTTAAAAACATCGTCATTTCATGTGATCAAAGGAGTGTAGCGCATTTGCGGTTTTTCGACAAAACTGAGATGAAATAAATAAATATGATGATATTTTTATGATAATGCGCTAAATTATATTTATTTGATGTGAACAGGACATGCCGAGGATGCAGTGCAGCTGGAGGAGTTTCCGAAAATTTGGGAGTGGTCCGGTGTGCGGTTTTCAACTAAAACAGGGGTAAAAATACAAAGTGACTCCTTCCTTCGCTGGAGTTTCCTTAAACCCACTGTTTCCTTTTTCTCCCCAATTTTCCAAACTCCAGTCCGATTTCTTCTCCAGTTTCCTTCCCACGCCTATCTTCCTCCCTATATTAATATATCCTCCCTTCCCACACACGTCTCCCGGGCAGATTTCCTCTTTCCCGTTTTCCTCCTCCGTAGCAACTCTCTTTCACGTTTTCTCTCTTTCTCTCCAGATCCTACCCTCCCTCTCTCTCGTCGGCTCTCCCCCCCTTCCTATTCTCTTCCTCTCTCCCGTGTTCTCTCTCATTTTTATTCTTTTTCTGCAGCACCCTTCTCTTCCTCCCTCTTCTATTCTCTCCTTCTCTGTCTCTTTATCTCTTCTCTCCCACACGATCTCTATCTTCCCCACGTTCTCTCTTGGATCTCCAGCAGCCTTCCTGTCCAGCTTGTCCTTCCTCCAGTGCACCAGCAGACGCGGCAAAGCCCTCTGGCAAGCATCACCTGCAGCATCCAGCAGCTGTGGTGCAGCAGCCTCCTCCACGTGCAGCAGCCTCCTCCACGGCGAACCAGCGGAGCTTCCTCCAGCAGCCACGTAGAAGACTGCAAGCCTTCAGCTTCTCCACGTGTTCCTGCACGTCCTAGCAACCCACAAGCAGCCGCTGCCATCCACGCACACCGGCGGCCCCCTTTCACCTGCTCTGCCAGCGTTCAAGGCAGCACCATCCAGCGTTCAAGGCAGCACCATCCAGCGTTCACAGCAGCACCAAGCAGCGGCAAACGTGCAGCAGCCACCTTCAGCACCTGCACGTCCAGCAAGCCACGTGCCGGGCAACCACCCCCACACGGCAACCCTTGAAGCCGGCTTCCTCCCAGCAGCTACGTCCAGCAGCCACGCATCCAGCTCCTCCAAAGCCCTCCAGCGCTTCCAGCACTTCCTCCACGCGGCTGCAGCTCCACGTAGCCAACCAGCAACCCCTTCCCAGCTGCATGCGACAAGCTCCACCGCCCTCCACTAGCAGCCAACCATTCAGCACCTGTGCAAGAGTTTTCAGCAGCATCCGGCTTCCTCCAACGCACCAGCAGCAAGTCCTCTTCAGCGGTCCACTGCGCCGTCTCCTCTCCGGCCCGGTCCATTGCGCCGAAGCTCAGCAGAAGCCTCTCCAAGTCTTATTTGTTGCATATAGTTGTTTATTTAGATTATCATTAATTACTTCTGTTAGTTAAAAGATTAGTGGTTAATGAAAACTTTATTCAATTTTTATTTAGTTAAACGTTTATTTCCTCATTATATTAAGGTGTTTGCTTGTTATTTAGAATTAGTTTAATTAATTTGATTTTTTTTTAGTTAAGTAGCTTGTGTATGGTTTCATTAGGTAATTAATTATTTAGTATAATTAGTTAATTCAGGTTATTGTTATTTTTAGAATAATTGAATTCTAGAGCATTAAAAATCATAAACAATCATCAAATTTTTTTTTTTATTATTAGATTAAATAAAGTCCAAAGTTTTCAAAATTAGAATCTTAACTCCCTGTGGATCGACTCGGACTCACCACTATCAATTTCCAAAATTTGATTTGAATGAGCCGGATAAATTTAGATTGAACGTTTTCATGTGTTTAACGACGCACAATTCGAAACGATCAATTTTTGGCGCCGTTGCCGGGGAGTTAGATTTTTAATTTTGATTATCTTGGATTTAGTGTAATTAGTCTCTAACTAACCTTATTTTCCTTATTTTTGCAGGTAAATTGAAAAAAAAAAAAGGAAAAAAAAGAAAAGGAAAGCGAAATCATGGTCAGTGTGTTCCAACTTTCTATGTTTCAATTTCCTTACTTTAGTTAGTTTCCTTTTTTGTAGTTTCTAGTTTAGATAGGTTTCCATTAACTAAAAAAAAGAAACAAAAAGAGGAACATCCAAATTTAAAAACCTTCATTGTCAAGATTAGAAACTTTCCATGCTAGGCATTCATCATCTTAGGAAAGTATGAGTTAGTTTCCTTTCACAGTTATTTCCATAAATTGTTGAAGATTGCGGGGGAAAGGTACGTGTTTCAATTTTTAGCAAGTCATTCATGATTGCATCAACACACCTTGCATTGATTTGTTGCCTTGTATTGCATTCAAAAAGACATTAAGGGCAGCAACTTTAACCACATAAGGTAGGGATTTGATCACCCTTCCTTAGCCCACAAATCACCCTCCTTGCATTGGCATTTCCTAATCCAACTAAAAGCAAGTCGAAAGAGAATCTAGGGTTTACACCGTGAGTGGCTTAAATCTCGAGTTGTCTCCATTTTTGGAAACGGTGTCTAGGATAGAGGTAAAAAGGCAAACGTCTAAGCGGGAAAGTGGTTCTCTAATTAGGTCCCTACGAAAGTAGGGGGAGCCTCCCACTACCCCACCTCTTACCTGGCCGTTGACTGATTGTGGTTGTGACTCGAGGTGGACTCCATTCACCTTGTAAGAAAATTCACATAGAGAGTCTAGGTTAACATTAGATCATTAGGATAATTTGTTTGTCAACATTGATTGCTTTTAAAAAAAAAAAAAAACAAGAAATAGAAAACAAAATCCTCTCTCCATAAGTCCTAGTGCATGCAAGGTAGGAGATCTCAAAATCCTAACCTTCTAGGACCACTTGCTGAAATAGAAAGAATCATACATCAAAGAAATTCACCACAAGATCCAATGGCTGATAATCTGGACCCACCAAAGCAAATGAAGGACTATTTCATTCCAAATCGATATCAACCTTCATCTTGTATTCATCTTCCTCAGAATCCAGCCAATCAATATGAGATCAAATCTAGCACCATTCAGATGCTCCCATCCTTTTATGGGAATACTAATGAAGATCCTTATAAGCATCTGGATGAATTCCTAGAAATCTGTTCCACGGTGAAAATCCAGAATTTCACCGATGATGGCCTTAAATTGACCTTATTTCCCTTTTCATTAAAAGACAAGGCTAAATATTGGTTGGGAACCATAGGAAGGCCCATTAGGACATGGGAAGAAATGCAGAAAGAATTTCTCAAGAAGTTCTATCCCATCGGGCGGACCAATACCATGAGACGGGCCATCACGAGTTTTACCCAGAATCCCGGGGAATTAATCCATGAATCTTGGGAAAGACTGAAAGAATTGCTTAGAAAATGCCCTCATCATGGGCTTTCAAAATGGCAAATTGTCCAAGCATTCTATGAAGGATTGTCTGAACAGTTCAGACAGATGGTGGATGCTTCATGTGGAGGGGCGTTTATGATGAAAAATGAAGATGAGGCTTATGATCTGTTTGAGATGCTAAGTGAAAATTCCATCAATCATGCCTCATTATCATCTTATGAAAGGTCTGTTGGGTCATCTAAACGGACTGGAATGTATGAACTTAAGGCCCGCGGAGAGCCTGAATCCAGAATGGACATAAATCTGATTAATCAAAAGTTGGATAAGGTAGACGTCTTGGCCCAAAAACTAGACCAACTCTTGGCCTTAAACAAGCAAGAGCCTACTTACCCAACAGAATCTAGTCCATATGAAGGCCCATCTTCTGCCAATCATGATATTTGTGCCTTATGCGCAAGTCCAACCCATCAAGTGAATGAATGCCCAACTGCGGCCCAACTTCCACCATTCATTCAAGAACAAGTTCAGGCTGCCCAGGGATTCTCCAGGCCCAATAATGATCCATTCTCAAATACTTACAATCCGGGCTGGAGAAACCACCCTAATTTCTCTTGGAAGAATTAGCAGGCCCCATTACCAATGTCCAATCCACCCATGCATCAAGCCCAAAAGCCACAGAATTCATTTCAACAACAATCTAATTTCTATGGAAATGTTCAGGCTAGGGGATCCCAAGCCCAGTTTTCTCAACCGGCCCACTATCCATCAGGCCAACCGGCCCCTTATCAATCATTCCAATCGGGTCAACCGGCCCACTATCATTCATTCCAATCTGGACAGCCAACCCAATACCATCCTCCACCAACTTACCAACAACCTCCTCAACCCAACTTTGATGAAAAATTCACTCAACTCCAACAACTGATTTTGACCCAGCAACAATCCATTGCTAAGTTGGAAAGTCAAATGGGCCAACTAGCTGAGGCCGCAATGAGAAGAGAAGTAGGCCAACTTCCTAGTCAACCCGTTGCCAATCCAAGGAATCAACCTCCGGGTTTTCCACAGCAATCAGGCCTTTTACCTCAGCCTGGCCCGGTACCACAACCTAAAGGACCACAATTTGAGAATGCTAAAGCCATTTCAGCCCTTAGGAGTGGAAGAAGTTTAGAAAAACCACATGCAGATGGAGAGTTAGCTGGTTCCACTGATGGGCCTCAGGAAATTGAAAGTGAGAGTGAAAATGAACCCATCATAGAGAAGTTGGAGGAGGATCTGAAAGGAAAAGGGAAGATTGATGAAGGCCCAAGTTCTTATAAACCTAGGGTGCCATTTCCTAATGCCTTGTTAGCTAAGCCCAATACCAGGAAGAAACTGGCCCAGAATGAGGAGTTGTTGGATTTGTTCAAACAAGTCCAAATTAATATTCCACTCCTCGATGCAATCAAGCATGTGCCAGCTTATGCTAAGTTTCTCAAGGAATTATGTACTCCACGAAGAGAATCTAGAATGGCACCCGAAAAGGTTCGGCTTTCTGAGGATGTTAGTGCAATTGTGATGAATCATTTACCCAAGAAGTTAAAGGATCCTTGAGCACCTCTAATTTCATGTGACTTAGCTGGAGTTACATTTGATAGAGCTTTATTGGATCTAGGTGCGAGTGTAAATCTATTGCCAACAACCATTTATGAGAAATTTGATATTGGGGAATTAAAGCCCACACCCATCATCTTGCAGTTGGCTGATAGGTCTGTGAAAACTCCACGGGGATTAATTGAGGATGTTATTGTGAAGGTTCATGATTGCTACTTTCCCGTAGATTTTCTTATTCTGGATATGGCATTACCTGAGGAACTCATTCACACCCCGATCATCTTAGGTCGTCCATTCTTAGCCACTGCCAAAGCTAATATAAATTGTGAAACTGGCATAATGGACATTTCATTTGGGGGTCAAAAGGTCCAGATTAATGTCTTCAAAGCATCTCAATACCCAGATCATGAAAAAGAGTGCCATACTGTTGATATCGTGGATAATCTGGTTGAAGAAAATGGGATGTCCACATATGATCTTTTGGAGGAAGCCAATACTTTAAAGGACTCCCCCGGCCCATTAACATCTTGGCCCAAGGTTGAACCTTTACCAGCCCTGCAGTCTGAACCCTCTTTGCCATCTTTAGAGGACCCTCCTGAGCTTGAACTCAAACTATTACCGGAGTCTCTCAAGTATATCTTTTTGGGTCCGGACCAAACTCTCCCGGTCATCATTGCGGCAAATCTCACATCGCCGCAGGAGGCCCAATTAACCGAGGTCCTCAAAGACCACAAAGGTGCTATTGGATGGTCGGTGGCCGATTTGAAAGGAATAAGTCCGTCCATTTGCATGCATCACATCTATATGGAAGAGAATTCTAAGCCCAGTCGGGAGATGCAAAGGCGGCTTAACCCCAATATGAAAGAAGTGGTGAAGAAGGAAGTTGTGAAATGGCTAGATGCGGGTATTATTTACCCAATATCAGATAGTAAATGGGTCAGTCCAACTCAAGTGGTACCCAAGAAATCTGGATTAACAGTTATTAAGAATGATCATGGAGAAGAGGTACCCACTAGGCTCACCACGGGATGGAGAGTGTGTATTGATTACAGAAAGTTGAATCTCATGACTAAGAAGGACCACTTTCCACTCCCATTCATGGACCAGATTCTGGAAAAGTTATCGGGCCAGAAGTACTTCTGCTTCTTAGATGGGTACTCCGGGTACAATCAAGTGGCTATTTACCCGGAAGATCAAGAAAAGACCACCTTTACGTGCCCTTATGGCACGTTTGCTTTTAGGAGAATGCCATTCGGATTATGCAACGCACCAGCCACATTTCAACGGTGCATGATGGCCATCTTCTCCGATATGGTGGGAGAATTCCTCGAAGTTTTCATGGATGATTTCTCAATCTTCGGGGACTCTTTTGAAAATTGCCTGGAAAATCTTAAACAGGTGCTAGCACGATGCATAGACACCAATCTGATTCTTAGCTGGGAAAAGAGCCATTTCATGGTTCGAGAGGGCATTGTTCTAGGCCACATTGTGTCTGAAAGGGGGATAGAGGTAGATAAAGCTAAGATAGATCTCATATCCAATCTTCCGCCTCCCACCTCGGTCAGACAGATCCGTTCATTCCTTGGCCATGCCGGTTTCTATCGCCGGTTTATCCACAATTTCTCTCAAATTGCCCGGCCCCTAACTCTGCTCTTAGCTAAGGATGTCCCTTTCCAAATGGATGAATCTTGCATCAAGGCATTTAATTCTTTGAAGGAATCTTTGACCAAAGCCCCGATTCTTCAATCTCCATATTGGTCTTTACCCTTCGAAATCATGTGCGATGCCTCTGATTATGGTATCGGTGCAGTTTTGGGACAAAGAATCAACAAATGTCCCGTGGTGATATATTATGCAAGTCGCACCCTTGCAGATGCTCAAATGAATTATACCACCACAGAAAAGGAATTGTTAGCCGTGGTTTTTGCCCTAGAAAAATTCAGATCTTATCTTTTAGGGGCAAAAGTCATAATCTATTCTGATCACTCAGCTTTGAAATATTTGTTGACCAAGAAGGATGCAAAGCCTAGGCTTATTAGATGGATCTTACTCCTTCAGGAATTTGATTTGGAAGAAGCATCTTACGTATTGGGAACACGGATCTATAGAGATAGATCAAAGAAGATGCTAGCTTTAACCCAATCCATGTACATAGAAACCATTGTCAAAAGGTTTGGCATGGAAAATTCCAAGAGAGGTCTCATACCGATGAGACGTGGAATTTCACTTTCTAAAGATCAGTCTCCAAAGATACCTGAAGAGAGGGCAATGATGGATAAAGTCCCCTATGCTTCTGCCATAGGGTCCATCATGTATGCCATGCTATGTACCAGACCAGATGTAGCATATATTCTAAGTGTTACGAGCAGACATCAGGCAGATCTAGGTGATGAACACTGGAAGGCTGTGAAATGCATCCTTAAGTACTTGAGAAGGACTAAGGATCTATTTACAGTTTATAGAGGAGGAGACTTAAAGCTGCAAGGATACACTGACTCGAGTTTTCAGTCTGATCCTGATGACAGCAAGTCAACATTAGGTTTTGTTTTCACACTCAACGGGGGAGCAGTGAGCTGGAAAAGTTCCAAGCAGGAAACCACTGCTGATTCGACAACAGAAGCCGAGTATATTGCTGCTGCTGAAGCTGCCAAGGAAGCTGTATGGATGAAGAAATTCATCGGCGATCTTGGTGTGGTGGAAAGTATATCTGGTCCCGTCCCACTACTATGTGACAGCAATGGGGCGATTGCTCAAGCGAAAGAGCCAAGGTCTCATCAAAAGTCGAAGCACATTTTGCGGCGCTTTCATTTGATCAGAGACATTATAGCTCGAGAAGATGTCATGGTGGAAAGAGTTCCCTCAGCCGACAACATAGCAGATCCACTTACAAAGCCTTTGTCTCATAATGTTTTTGAACATCACTTAGAGAATATGGGTATTCTGTAGAAAAGTGATTGGTTTTAGTCCAGGTGGGAGATTATTAGTATTAGATGGTCTCAAAGCCAATCCGATACTATGTACTTATTCAGATTATTAATAAATGGCAATAATTCATTGTGTGTAATTAATTCGATCTGTGTTTATCGTATTACGATGAAGTCCATGAACATGTGCAATAGTCTTCGGATTATGACGAGATCATAGTTACGGGACCGAAGACTTATAAACACGTGTTCTTAATTGTTCCTAGTCATAGGATGTTTGAGATAGGACATCGAACATCCGGATAGACTAGTATAGGTTACTTCAGCTCATATGATGAGGGTGACTGATCCCATAAGTCACTTGTGTGGAGACACTATGCTGAACCTATAGGTGCTCATTGGTGAATGAGTTCACTGAACTGATCCAACTATGAATCGTTGGATGGTAATCAACTCACTGTTAACCAGCTCGATTCATTTGTCATGGTTGCGTGGATGATCCTTGGATCTAAGACTCCAAAGATATCTTGTTGGTAGGTTTCAGAGCTTTGACCTTGACGAACGAATCCCTAACCATAGGTTATCAATAAGTCAAGCGATCGGGTTTAGGGAAATGCCCTCGAAGGTAATTGTGTGTTCATTACGGGATCACCCGCTCTCGGTAGTTTGAGAGAGAATGTTCCGGAAATGATGCGCTTAAAGTCCCTGGCTAGGGCGGACTTTGTAATCGATAAGGAGTTATCAGATTCAGATTAGCGGCATCTGATTCGGGAACATTGCACGGATGAAGGATTATATCCGCGTGCTAACCGATGACAGAAAGGTTCCAATAGAGGGTTGCGATAACCCCAGTGCCATCTAGGATCACGCGATGTTGCTTGGCATCCAACGTGATCGACAGTCCGTCTGAATTTATTGTGGGACATTAAATTCGGCTGATTAATTGAATATAAGGATATTAATTAATTCAGTGGGTCAGTAAAGGGCTACTGGACTTAATGGGCTATTAACTGGACTGGTATTTGGGCCTAGAGGGTCACACGCAAATGGTTTTCAAGTCGATGGATAATCCGACAGGATTTCGGATAAGTCTGGGTTTTTATGAAAAGCCGCAAATTGACTTATTATAAAAGAACGGATTCTACGTCCGGGGCTAGCAACCCTGACCTAGCCGTCATTCATTCTTTCTCTCTTTCTCTCTCTTCTGGGCGTGCGGTTCCCAACTGCTCCGGCTTCCGTCCGACGGGAGATTTAGAATCTGCATGTCGCGACGGATTACGCGCAGCCAGACGGGATTTACGAACGCCGCAGCGAGCGAGGACGATCCATCGCGAGGAGAACCGCGTGGATACCACTAGAGGTCGGGCATCTGCGCGACTTGCGGCATCGCTCCGACGGAACCGGAAAACGAACGCTGATCCGAATCCGCGCAAGGTGAACTTGATTTTCTCCGGTTTTATTTTAACGATCGAAACGGGATGGATCCGATCCCGAACATATTATTCCGCTGTGTTTTTCGGTCGGATCCCGACACAGCGATCCCAACACTTTTCTCTTAGGAACACCTTTCTGGACGTCTTCACCTCTCTCTGATGGGTCGGTCCCTCAATCAGACTAGAGTGGTTGGCATTAAAGACCTCCGTAAGTCTCCAAAATCAAGGTATTCCTCCTTGTTCATCGGGCTGGTTGTACCAATCGAAGTCCTTGTTAGATCTTCATAACGTTGTGAGAGAAAGCCATAGAGTATAACGGTGGAAATTGAACTGAAATTAGGATCCTACCCATTGAGTGAATTTGTGATTAATTGAATCCAAATAACCCAACAAGGAATCCTGAAATAACGTTAAACATCCACTTGATTGCTTAATCTCTGTGCAACTCGTCTGTAAATCTTTGAAAAAAATTTAATATCATGCTACTTCGATCAGGTAGGGATTTGAGCATGGCTTCGAGAGCTATGGTCAATTATGAGGGAGATGCTAATGCCCTTCTTGAATCCAATTATCACTATGAAAATGGGGGAGATCATAATGCCCCCCATGATCCTCATTCTTATCCATTTGAACATAAGGGAAACCTTCATGTCCCTCCTCCTTTGGTCCATGATCAACACTATTCTGGTGCTAATCTTCCTCCGCACATACATGTGGATTCTAATCATGTCTTTGACGGGGCTATGAACCCGAATGAGCCATCATCTTCCAATCCATCTGATCTGGTCAACGCCCTGGGAGTTCTGGCTTCCCACCTGGATCCTCACCAACTTGAGGCAATCCAACCCATTTTGAAAGGGAAGGCGCCTGTACCGTCTACTGGGCCGAATCCTGTGGTCCCACCTGTCATTCCGCAACCTCCTCCTAGCACACTTCATTCATTCATCAGGCCATGGAGGGCCTTCAAATTTCTACTTCTCGGCTAGCTGGGCCACAATTGTCCTCCTCGAGGCAACCGGTCAGGCCGCCGACGCCTACTTACCAAAATGCCCTCGGACATTGCGGAAGCTCTGCCGGACGTCAACCCAATTGTCTCCCTTTCCCCACATACTCTAGGCAACAGGCCTATCATGTACCTCCACCTCCCCCTCCTCCAGTCGATCCGATGACTTAGGCTCTGCTCGCGATGATGGAGCGTATGGATGAGCAGTTCAATAATTTTCAGAAAATGATGGGAGATAAAGCTGCACCTAAAATTAACTTGTCAAGTCTGCCGGTGTTCCATTTGCCGCCCTCTTAAATACCAATCTACCAAAAATACAACGGTACTGGTAACCCCTTCACTCATTTGAAGGACTTTATGTATGAGTCATCTTTCTGGCAAAACGACAAAAGGTCGTTGACATTTTTGTTCAGGAAATCCTTGGAGAGACCAGCCCTCGAATGGTTCTTTTCCTTAGAGCAATCTGAAGTAGAGGACTATGGTATCGTATCACGAAAATTTATTCAACGATACCAGGATAGAGTTGCACCCTCTCTGTCCATTACTGATTTGATAGCAGAAAAAATGAAGCCTGACGACAAATTCGTCAGTTTTGCTAATAGATGGAAGGGCATGACAGAAAAAGCCAAAGATCATCTATTTGAGTCCGAGCAAGTAAAGATGTTAATTTCTAATGCTACACCTCAATTTAAGTTAGTCCTCGCCCTGCACAACTTGACCAGCATGGCAGAGCTCTATAAAAGGGTGCGTTATTGCCAAAATGCTTTCAAGGATGCTACATTCTCTAGTGTCTTTGACCCTCACCGACCTAGAAGGCCTCCATATGTTAAATTGGTCATTTAAGGGCAACCATATGCATCATACTCATGTTTTTATCTGCAAAATAGCATGAAATGATAGATAATTGTGTAACAAGTCCAACGGTACCAATTTCATCAAATTCTGACTTAAAAACATCGTCATTTCATGTGATCAAAGGAGTGTAGCGCATTTGCGGTTTTTCGACAAAACCGAGATGAAATAAAAAAATTGATGATTGTTTATGATTTTTAATGCTCTAGAATTCAATTATTCTAAAAATAACAATAACCTGAATTAACTAATTATACTAAATAATTAATTACCTAATGAAACCATACACAAGCTACTTAACTAAAAAAAATCAAATTAATTAAACTAATTCTAAATAACAAGCAAACACCTTAATATAATGAGGAAATAAACGTTTAACTAAATAAAAATTGAATAAAGTTTTCATTAACCACTAATCTTTTAACTAACAGAAGTAATTAATGATAATCTAAATAAACAACTATATGTAACAAATAAGACTAGGAGAGGCTTCTGCTGAGCTTCGACGCAATGGACCGGGCCGGAGAGGAGACGGCGCAGTGGACCGCTGAAGAGGACTTGCTGCTGGTGCGTTGGAGGAAGCCGGATGCTGCTGAAAACTCTTGCACAGGTGCTGAATGGTTGGCTGCTAGTGGAGGGCGGTGGAGCTTGTCGCATGCAGCTGGGAAGGGGTTGCTGGTTGGCTACGTGGAGCTGCAGCCGCGTGGAGGAAGTGCTGGAGGGCTTTGGAGGAGCTGGATGCGTGGCTGCTGGACGTAGCTGCTGGGAGGAAGCCGGCTTCAAGGGTTGCCGTGTGGGGGGTGGTTGCCCGGCACGTGGCTTGCTGGACGTGCAGGTGCTGAAGGTGGCTGCTGCACGTTTGCCGCTGCTTGGTGCTGCTGTGAACGCTGGATGGTGCTGCCTTGAACGCTAGATGGTGCTGCCTTGAACGCTGGCAGAGCAGGTGAAAGGGGGCCGCCGGTGTGCGTGGATGGAAGCGGCTGCTTGTGGGTTGCTAGGACGTGCAGGAACACGTGGAGAAGCTGAAGGCTTGCAGTCTTCTACGTGGCTGCTGGAGGAAGCTCCGCTGGTTCGCCGTGGAGGAGGCTGCTGCACGTGGAGGAGGCTGCTGCACCACAGCTGCTGGATGCTGCAGGTGATGCTTGCCGGAGGGCTTTGCCGCATCTGCTGGGGCACCGGAGGAAGGACAAGCTGGACAGGAAGGCTGCTGGAGATCCAAGAGAGAACGTGGGGAAGATAGAGATCGTGCGGGAGAGAAGAGATAAAGAGACAGAGAAGGAGAGAATAGAAGAGGGAGGAAGAGAAGGGTGCTGCAGAAAAAGAATAAAAATGAGAGAGAACACGGGAGAGAGGAAGAGAATAGGAAGGGGGGGAGAGCCGACGAGAGAGAGGGAGGGTAGGATCTGGAGAGAAAGAGAGAAAACGTGAAAGAGAGTTGCTACGGAGGAGGAAAACGGGAAAGAGGAAATCTGCCCGGGAGACGTGTGTGGGAAGGGAGGATATATTAATATAGGGAGGAAGATAGGCGTGGGAAGGAAACTGGAGAAGAAATCGGACTGGAGTTTGGAAAATTGGGGAGAAAAAGGAAACAGTGGGTTTAAGGAAACTCCAGCGAAGGAAGGAGTCACTTTGTATTTTTACCCCTATTTTAGTTGAAAACCGCACACCGGACCACTCCCAAATTTCCGGAAACTCCTCCAGCTGCACTGCATCCTCGGCATGTCCTGTTCACATCAAATAAATATAATTTAGCGCATTATCATAAAAATATCATCATATTTATTTATTTCATCTCGGTTTTGTCGAAAAACCGCAAATGCGCTACACTCCTTTGATCACATGAAATGACGATGTTTTTAAGTCAGAATTTGATGAAATTGGTACCGTTGGACTTGTTACACAATTATCTATCATTTCATGCTATTTTGCAGATAAAAACATGAGTATGATGCATATGGTTGCCCTTAAATGACCAATTTAACATTTTATCACACCCCCCAACTTACTCATTGCTAGTCCCTTAGCAATGCAAATAAGGAAAAGTTAGGACAAACAATGAATTATCATGCTTTATTTGTAGTATCTTTCACAATCAATTTAAGTGGTAGCCGTTTGGTTGAGCTAAAAAGTTTTCATATCCCACTATATTTTGATTCAGACAGGTGATTGTGCATGAAATTTGACACACTTAGAACTCGTTTCCGACCTTTCTGGTATATTCTTACCTTTTACTACCCTTTAGATAAGACTACTTGGGGAGGGGAAGAGAATAAAAGATTTTCCGATCAGTCAGTGAGGACCGTTTTTCAGTTCCCATCCCAACTCAGCACTTTTCACGATTTGGTCATATTTTTGGTACGATGGACTTTTTAGCGTGGCGTTTCTTCATTTTACTGTACTTTCGCTTTTGAGAGTGCGTACTTTTTGCCACTCTCTTTAAATTGCCTGAGGGGAGGTGCGTACTTTTTGCCACCTACCTTCCTTTAGCTCTTTTATCGTCTTCTTTTGCCTTTAGTGTTTACAGCTGTCCATTTTAACTGACCACCTCTTTTAGAGTGCAGAGTGGGACAGTCCCCTATTACGGATCCTACACATTCCTTTCGTTCAACCCAAAAGAAAAATTAGAATAAGTAGTCTTATCCTTGAGGATAATTCCAGCAATTCTATACTTTTAAGATCTTTCATTTATTCTAAGTTGCCGTGTGTGTGTGAAAATCATCCTGCCGTAGATTGTTGTAGAGTGGGATATTTAAACTTTACAGGCTGTTTAACCAATGTGACTAACAGAAAACTGATTTGTTTAAGATTTACTTAATGAGACATGATTTTCATGCAATTTTCCTAGGATGTGAGAAGAAGTTTTTAAAAATTTAACCATTTTTTCAGTGAAAGATATCAGTTTTCTTCAAAAGATTTTCAATACATGCATATGATTGTCCCACCCCCCAACTTGATTGACATTGTCCTCAATAGCATAAAAGATATGAAAAACATGCAGCCAGAAGAGAATTTGTGAAGGAGCGAAACAACCTGTAAGGACGAGGCGGCGACATACCCACGGCGACTGCTGCGCAGGGACCTAAAAGGAAAGAGCAATACAAAAACTGAAGGAAAATATTGGGTTGCCTCCCAACAAGCGCTAAGTTTATCGTCTTCAGCCAGACGGAAGTTCAGTTAGTGTGGATCACTCAGTTCTATGGATTCAGGTGGTTCATTTTGAAGATTTTCAATGAATGGTTTCAACCGTTGACCATTAACAGTAAAAGTGTTCCCACTTTTGGGGTTCAGAATTTTAACGGCTCCATGATCGAAGGCTTTAACGACCACGAAGGGTCCATCCCATCTGGATTTCAGTTTTCCAGGAAATAGGCGAAGCCTAGAATTAAATAGCCAAACTTTCTGATTTGGAAGAAATGATTTTCTGACAATATGTTTATCATGAAAAGTTTTGGTTTTGGCTTTATAGATCTTTGAATTTTCATAGGCCTCATTGCGCAACTCTTCCAGCTCACTCAGTTGTAAGGTGCGGTGGGAACCAGCTTGGGCTAGGTCTAGATTGACTTGTTTGATGGCCCAATAAGCCCTATGTTCCAATTCCACTGGAAGGTGGCACGCTTTTCCGAAAACTAGGCGATAAGGAGACATGCCAATAGGAGTTTTGTAAGCGGTCCGATAGGCCCATAAAGCATCATCCAATCTTTCAGACCAATCTTTTCTATCGGGCCTAACGGACTTTTGCAGAATGTTCTTAATCTCTCTATTGGAAACTTCCACTTGGCCACTAGTTTGGGGATGATAGGGGGTGGCTACCTTGTGATTAATCCCATATTTCTTAAGCAAAGCCCGAAATTGGTAATTCGTGAAATGCGTTCCCCCATCACTAATGATAGCTTTAGGCCACCCGAACCGAGAAAAGATATTCTTCTGAACGAATTTAATGACCACTTTATGATCATTGGTTCGGGTGGCTACTGCTTCAATCCATTTTGAGACATAATCCACCGCTACCAGAATATATGTATGTCCAAAAGAGGATGGAAAAGGTCCCATAAAGTCAATTCCCCAAACATCAAAGACTTCAACCACCAAGATTGGGTTGAGTGGCATCATATCCCTTTTCGCCATATTCCCTACAGCCTGACATCGGAGGCAAGTTTTGCTAAATTCATGGGCATCTTTGAAAAGTGTGGGCCAATAAAAACCACTCTGTAGGACTTTGGCTGCAGTTTTCTTTCCTGAGAAGTGGCCCCCACAGGCCAGATTATGGCAGAAATTAAGAACACTCTGTTGTTCTTCTTCGGGAATACATCGCCTAATGATTTGATCAGGACAAAATTTGAATAATTCAGGATCCTCCCAGAAATAATATTTTTCTTGAGAAAAGAATTTGTCCTTTTCACTATTGGTCCATCCTTCCGGAAGCTGATTAGTCACCTTGTAATTGACAATGTGAGCATACCAAGGTGCAGCAGTGTGAGAAATGGTCAGTAGATGATCATCAGGAAAGGAATCAGTGATTGGTGTACTTTCAGATATCAGGATTCGGGATAGGTGGTCAGCTACCACATTCTCAGAACCCTTCTTATCCACGATAGCCCTTCACAACTAATCTTGCTTTATAAGTCTCAATACGTCCATCTGCACTGATCTTTCTTTTAAAGATCTATTTGCAGCCGATAGGTACTATACCTGTAACGACCCGCCACCCTATAATCGGGAATCCGATTACTAAATGGGTACCGAATCATTAACTTGTAACCAAACCAGGATCCGAGTAAGTCTGGGAAATAAATAATCAACTAAGCTAAATATTCACATCGCATTGAGTTGAAAGGAAAGTGCAGAAATTAAAAGTTATTACAATGCGACTCGACACAGCAAATGATTACATACTCCAACAGAAAAGAAATGATTATACATACAGGCCAGAAATAAAGATAACAACTACATCGGGGCATACCCCGGAACAACAGTCGACGACGCTCAGCACTCAGCCGCACAACCCTCGCTAGGTCTGCCTGGAGTCCTCACCTGAAAGCCGCAGGGGTGAGTCTCAACGAAAAGACTCAGTAGGGATCCTTCGATCCCCACAGCCCACACACACACACCCACAAGTGGAAAGTACAGCAGGGATATAATAACCATGAAGAGATAATGATTTCCATGCCTATATCTCAATAAGAATCACATGCATTCAAGAATAACTAACATGCATATTTCTCAAATCAATCTATCAAGGAGCCTACAACTCATGTCTCGGTAAAACACATCAACCACGTCACCGAAAGTGGGAAACACCGACCCGCTGAGACCAATAGTAACCCCTCGGATGGCCCGCAGGCTACCTCGGCGGCTACTCCTTCCCCCAGCACACACAGACCCGCTGAGACCAAATAGTAACCCCTCGGAGAGCACGCTGGCTACTCCGGCCCAACTGGCTCAGGTGGTTACTCCTTCCCCCAGCACGAGGTGACACTCCAGAAGGTACCACTCCGACACCGGTACAAGCTAGCTAACCCCGGGGTTCACCAGGTGACCCTCTCTACTAGGCGTCACCCCGCCACTGCTCCCGTCAGCGCTGTGTCCCTCCGCACCGACACAGGGTGTAGAACGCTACAACAGCTGTCACTCTAGGTCCACCGAAACAGAAACACGGCACGGTGCGATCCGGTCACGGAAGAAGTCCACGGTCGCACGACACCCCACGCAGTGTCATCCGGTCACGAAGAGTTCAGCACATCGAATAAGCTAACAGTATGCATTAACCGACTATCTAGCAGTGTAAACACATTTTACTGGCATGAATTAGTGTTGTTCTGTCTTGAATCGCGTCGCCCAAGGCCGACGCCATTCAAGACCCCTAAACTGGTTCATGAAATGCCGGCCTCAGAATCTGGCCTAAAAGGCGTCGACACCAGTGGTCGCCTTTTAAAAGGCGTCAACATCCTCAGACGCCGTTCACGCTGAAAAACCAGGAATTCGAGAAAACAACAATGGAAGGATTTCTGCTCTAAAAGGCGTCATGGTGTCTAGACGCTATTCAAAACGCGTCGTCCACCCATGACGTCTTTTAGTCCCATAGTCCTCAAACTGAATCTCGTTATCGGGGTGATTTTCTGCCTAAATGGCGTCATGTTGGCTCGACGTCTTTCTGAAAGGCGTCGACAACCCATGACGTCATTTAGCGCCACAATCCCTAGCTTGATAATCCTCGAACAGGGGAGGTTTCTGCCCTAAAACGCGTCGTACTGACCCGACGTCCTTCTAGAAGGCGTCGACCAGGCACGACGCCGTTTAGCGCCAGAAACCTGGTTCCCTGGTTCGATCCGAGGGATCCTCCCATAGCCCCAAATACCCCGAAAAAGCCCCAAAAACAGAGGGGAAAGAGGGCAACTATAGTATCCATAATTCACATCACAGAAACTCCCATACCCATCAAGGAAAAACCCCTTAACATGCTCATTCTACCCCAAAACCATCGATCCATAGCATGCTTTAAAACGGAGAAAAACATGATTTAGAACACATCATTGTGGGAACCGTCACCCTACCGGTTCTTGAACTCCTCCAAGCTCCGTGCCTCCGACCCGCCGCACCGTAGACCGCCGCCGGTACCCTCGAGGACGCCGCCACTCCACCGGGACGTCGGCCGCCGTCCGGAGAATGGAACGCCGCGAAGGAAGTGGTGGTGGTAGAGGTGAGAGGTAGGGAAGTGTTGGAGTGGAGGGAAGGACGAAGGGTCGATGTCGGGGTCGCCGGAACGAAGGAGAGAAAGAGAGAAGGAGGAGCAAAATGAGAGAAAGAAGGAGGGCTCTCGGGGTTAACCAGAGACTGGCTGAAACGCGTCGAGATGTACGGACGCCTATCCGTCGATGTGACGGCTGCCCTGACAACCCTCTGCGCAACGCTCTGACAGAGGTCTGAAACGCGTCTTCCATGAAAGACGCCGTTCAGTCGACAAGACTGGCGCCGTACTCTGACAACCCAGAGTCGCAGTCTGAAAGGCGTCGTGCCTCGCAGACGCCGTTCAGACGACATGTCAGGGCCGTACTCACGCGACCCAAAGCCAGCCCACGTGGCACAGGATAAAACGCGTCAGCATAGCTGAATCCGACCAGAGTCTCAGCCCCACTGGAGCCTGAACTACAGGGTCCAACCCCGAAAACCGGACCCGAAAGCCTCAGTCCTTACATTCTCCCCCCCTTAAAAGAATTTCGCCCCCGAAATTGCCTGATAGAATTAATCAAGACAAAGCATGGATATACAAGTTCACAGGATAACTTACGAGAAAAGGTAGGGAAACTGCTCCCGCATCTCGTCCTCACGCTCCCAGGTTGCCTCGCCCCCGGAGCGGTACTGCCAAATCACCTTGACCAAAGGTACAATCTTGTTCCGAAGGACTTGCTCCCTGCGATCCTCAATACGAACTGGAAACTCTGGAAAAGACAAGTTCTCAGCAATCTCCAACTCTGAAAAATCCAAGACGTGGGATGGATCCTGAACATATTTCCTCAGCAAGGAAACATGGAACACATCGTGTACCCCTGCAAGACTGGGTGGCAAGGCCAGCTGATACGCGGTTTCCCCAATCCGAGCAAGAATGGGAAAAGGTCCAATATATCGCGGACTCAGCTTGCCTCGCTTCCCGAATCTCATCACACCCTTGGCGGGCGAGATTCGGAGGAACACGTGGTCTCCCACCTCAAACTCAAGCGGTCTCCTCCGGATATCAGCATAACTCTTCTGCCTGCTCTGAGCTGCTGCCAACCTCTGACGTACCGTCCTAACAACCTCAGTACACTGCTGAACTAACTCAGGTCCTGCAATCTGTCTCTCACCAATCTCAGACCAACACAGAGGAGATCGACACGGTCGCCCATATAAAGCCTCATAAGGCGCCATGCCGATACTGGAATGATAACTGTTGTTATAGGCAAACTCCACCGTAGACAAATGTTGCTCCCAAGAACCTCCCCAGTCTAAACAACACGCCCTGAGCATGTCCTCCAAAGTCTGAATGGTCCTCTCCGACTGCCCATCAGTCTCGGGATGGTATGCCGAACTGAAAGCCAACTGAGTACCCAAGGCATTCTGAAAACTCTTCCAGAACCTGGAAGTGAACCTCGGATCTCGATCTGATACGATGGACAAAGGTACCCCGTGCAGAGAGATGATCCGATCTACAAACAACTTGGCCAACTTACCGACCGACCAGTCCTTCCTAATAGCTAGGAAGTGTGCCGACTTGGTCAGCCGGTCAACAATGACCCAGATAGCGTCTCTCCTGCTAGGGGATGTAGGTAGACCCATCACAAAGTCCATAGTCACGTGTTCCCACTTCCATTCCGGAATCGGCAAGGGTTGCAGCAACCCTCCAGGTCTCTGATGCTCGGCTTTAACCTGCTGACAAGTCATGCACCTAGCCACATACTCAGCCACATCAGTCTTCATACCAGGCCACCAGAAGTGCCTCCTCAAACACTGATACATTTTGGTTGTTCCGGGATGCACTGCATATCTGGAACGGTGCGCCTCCTCAAGGACACTCCTACGTATGTCCTCTTCGGCCGGGACGTAAAGTCTGCCTCTGAATCGAACTGTGTCGTCATCCCACAATTCCACCTCTGGTCTCTGGAGAATCTGTGGTAGTTCTGCGTCTGCCCTCTGAGCCTCAATCACAGCATGGTACACAGCTGGCCTTACCGTCAAGCTGGCCAACACGGGTCTATCATCCTCACGTGGCACCCGGAACGAAGATTCCACAATCTGCTCAAATAATTTCCATTCTCGAATCATAAGGTATGACATGACCGTCTTTCGACTCAAGGCGTCTGCCACAACATTCGCCTTGCCCGGATGATAAGAAAAGTCAAAGTCATAGTCCTTAATGAATTCCATCCACCTTCGCTGCCTCAAGTTCAAGTCTCTCTGAGTGAACACATACTTCAGGCTCTTGTGATCAGTAAAGACCTGAAATTTTTCACCATACAAGTAATGTCTCCAAATCTTAAGTGCAAATACAACAGCTGCCAGCTCCAAATCATGGGTAGGATAGTTCTCTTCATGCTTCTTCAGCTGTCGAGAAGCATAAGCCACTACCCTGCCATGCTACATTAGAACTGCGCCCAAACCTCGACGGGACGCGTCCGAGTAAACTACAAACCCACCTGACCCAGATGGAAGCACTAACACTGGGGCCGAAGTGAGGCGAGTCTTCAACTCAGTGAAACTCCGTTCACAATGCTCGGTCCAGACAAAACGAACTCCCTTTCGAGTCAACCTCGACAAGGGGGCCGCTATCGACGAAAACCCCTGAACAAACCGTCTGTAATAACCGGCAAGCCCCAAGAAGCTCCTGATCTCAGTTACTGTAGTTGGCCTGCTCCAATCCATCACTGCCTCAATCTTGGCTGGATCCACTGCGATGCCCTCGCCAGAAATGACATGCCCAAGGAAGTGCACCTTGTCCAGCCAGAATTCGCACTTGCTGAACTTGGCATAGAGTTGGTGCTCCCTTAGGACCTGCAACACCGCTCGAAGATGAGTGGCGTGCTCTTCCTCAGAAGAAGAGTATATCAAAATATCATCGACAAATACCACCACAAACTGATCCAGATAAGCCCTAAAGACTCGGTTCATCAAATCCATAAAGGCTGCCGGAGCATTGGTTAAACCGAAGGGCATAACCAAAAATTCATAATGTCCATACCGAGTCCTGAAAGCTGTCTTACTGACATCAACATCACGGATCCTCATCTGATAGTACCTAGATCTCAGGTCAATCTTGGAAAATACCTTTGCAGACTGCAGCTGATCCATCAAATCATCGATCCTAGGAAGCGGGTATTTGTTCTTAATCGTCACTTGGTTCAACTGTCTATAATCAATGCACAGTCTCAAAGAACCGTCCTTCTTCCTGACAAAAAGGACGGGAGCACCCCACGGAGAAGTACTGGGACGGATGAAACCCTTATCCAGCAACTCCTGCAACTGCGCCTTCAACTCAGCGAGTTCGGCTGGCGCCATCCGATACGGGGCCTTAGACAAGGGCGCCGTACCCGGTGCAAGCTCAATGGTAAACTCGACCTCTCGCTGAGGAGGAAGGCCAGGCAACTCCTTAGGAAACACATCTGCAAAGTCACACACTACTGGCACCTCCCAGGGACTGGGACAGTCACGGGCATCGGAAATAACAACAGAGGCAAGAAAGGCCTCACAACCACCAGCAAGCAACCTATGAGCCTTAAAGGCAGAAATAAGAATACCTCGAGAAGAGAGCCTGATACCTTGGAAGTAGAAGATCGGGATGTCTGGAATAGAGAAACGCACTCTCTTCCTGTGGCAGTCCACCTCATCATAGTAAGCCTCCAACCAATCCATGCCCAGGATGATATCGAAATCCCGAATGGCCAGCACAACCAGCTGGGCGGGTAACTCATGGCCCTCGATGGTCAAGGGGACATCCCTCAAATAATTATAAGATAACATGAAATCCCCAGAAGGAACCTCTACCATCAATCCATCAGCTAACTCATCAATGGGTGCAGAAATATTATCTATGAACTGCTCAGAAATGAAAGAATGCGAAGCACCCGAATCAATCAACACATGCGCAGAGTTCCCAAGGACAGAAAGTGTACCTTCCACCAAGTTGGACGCACGAGCCTCCTTCCTGGTGATAGCCAGCACTCTCCCTTGGGTCCTCGGCTTCTTCTGATCCGCTGGACCCTGTCTCTGGCCACGCCCCTGCGGGCAAAACCTCGCCACGTGGCCCTGCTGGCCACAAGTATAGCATCTCCCAGAGAAAACAGGACACTGAGTCCCCCCATGAGTACCACCACAGTGCTGACAAACTGCAGGAGGCCTCTGAGCTGACTTCTGCTGGGCGCTGGACACCGACTGGCTCTGCTGATCCTGCCTAGGCCTGCTACTACCACTGCTGCCGCTACTGCTGCCACCGCCTCGGAAGAATCTCCTGAATCGGGAGCCGAGTGACGACGATCCCGATCCGGACGAAGGGGCCGCTGCCGCTGCCTTGCCCCTGCCACGTGCTGGTCCCTGAGCAGTCGGTCCTCTCTCCCGAGCTGACTGATTCAGCTGTGCCTCCACTGCCGCTGCACTCCTAACTGCTGATGCCAAATCCTTACAACAGTGAGATGCCACAAAGTTCCTCAGGCCGAGCCTCAGCCCATCCACAAACCTCTCAGTACGTCGCTCCTCGTCCCCCGAGATGAAGGGCACAAACCTCCCAAGCGAAACAAACTTCGCCTGGTACTCGAGTACTGTCATACTCCCCTGAGTCAGCTCCATAAATTCCCTCTCCTTGGCCCTCTGAACATGTCTAGGAAAATACTGCGCATTGAATTCCTTCACAAAAGTCTCCCAAGAAATCTCCCTGAGACTCCTACCCTCATAAGACAAACTCTTCAAGGAGGTCCACCAATCGTAGGCGCTATCCTTCAACATGAAGGTAGCTAACGGAGTCTTCTCCACTGCTGCACAATCCATGGTGTCAAAAGTCTTCTCTATCTCCCTAAGCCAGTGAACGGCCTCGTCAGGGTCGGGACGACCGGTGAAGTGAGGTGGCCTCAACTTCAGGAATCTCTCCAGTGTAGCCGTGGACCCACCCCGAGCACTAGAACTCTCACTAGGGTCTCGGGTCTGATATCTGGCCATGGTATCCATCATAGCCTCCATGAACTGCTCTACACTCGGCCTGCCGGCCACAGAATCACTAGGGACTTCTGCCCTCTCTCGAACAACTGGTACCCTCTTCCTAGGAGCCATCTAATCGCCTACAAACACAAAATCGAAAAGTTCTAGTTAGAAACCCAAAACCTATGCTACCGTCGTGCCTGTACGGGATAATGTAATTATTTGCCGGACTCACGACATTTAACCTAGTTATTCATTTATTTGCCAGACCGAATGCTCTGATACCAACTGTAACGACCCGCCACCCTATAATCGGGAATCCGATTACTAAATGGGTACCGAATCATTAACTTGTAACCAAACCAGGATCCGAGTAAGTCTGGGAAATAAATAATCAACTAAGCTAAATATTCACATCGCATTGAGTTGAAAGGAAAGTGCAGAAATTAAAAGTTATTACAATGCGACTCGACACAGCAAATGATTACATACTCCAACAGAAAAGAAATGATTATACATACAGGCCAGAAATAAAGATAACAACTACATCGGGGCATACCCCGGAACAACAGTCGACGACGCTCAGCACTCAGCCGCACAACCCTCGCTAGGTCTGCCTGGAGTCCTCACCTGAAAGCCGCAGGGGTGAGTCTCAACGAAAAGACTCAGTAGGGATCCTTCGATCCCCACAGCCCACACACACACACCCACAAGTGGAAAGTACAGCAGGGATATAATAACCATGAAGAGACAATGATTTCCATGCCTATATCTCAATAAGAATCACATGCATTCAAGAATAACTAACATGCATATTTCTCAAATCATTCTATCAAGGAGCCTACAACTCATGTCTCGGTAAAACACATCAACCACGTCACCGAAAGTGGGAAACACCGACCCGCTGAGACCAAATAGTAACCCCTCGGATGGCCCGCAGGCTACCTCGGCGGCTACTCCTTCCCCCAGCACACACAGACCCGCTGAGACCAAACAGTAACCCCTCGGAGAGCACGCTGGCTACTCCGGCCCAACTGGCTCAGGTGGTTACTCCTTCCCCCAGCACGAGGTGACACTCCAGAAGGTACCACTCCGACACCGGTACAAGCTAGCTAACCCCGGGGTTCACCAGGTGACCCTCTCTACTAGGCGTCACCCCGCCACTGCTCCCGTCAGCGCTGTGTCCCTCCGCACCGACACAGGGTGTAGAACGCTACAACAGCTGTCACTCTAGGTCCACCGAAACAGAAACACGGCACGGTGCGATCCGGTCACGGAAGAAGTCCACGGTCGCACGACACCCCACGCAGTGTCATCCGGTCACGAAGAGTTCAGCACATCGAATAAGCTAACAGTATGCATTAACCGACTATCTAGCAGTGTAAACACATTTTACTGGCATGAATTAGTGTTGTTCTGTCTTGAATCGCGTCGCCCAAGGCCGACGCCATTCAAGACCCCTAAACTGGTTCATGAAATGCCGGCCTCAGAATCTGGCCTAAAAGGCGTCGACACCAGTGGTCGCCTTTTAAAAGGCGTCAACATCCTCAGACGCCGTTCACGCTGAAAAACCAGGAATTCGAGAAAACAACAATGGAAGGATTTCTGCTCTAAAAGGCGTCATGGTGTCTAGACGCTATTCAAAACGCGTCGTCCACCCATGACGTCTTTTAGTCCCATAGTCCTCAAACTGAATCTCGTTATCGGGGTGATTTTCTGCCTAAATGGCGTCATGTTGGCTCGACGTCTTTCTGAAAGGCGTCGACAACCCATGACGTCATTTAGCGCCACAATCCCTAGCTTGATAATCCTCGAACAGGGGAGGTTTCTGCCCTAAAACGCGTCGTACTGACCCGACGTCCTTCTAGAAGGCGTCGACCAGGCACGACGCCGTTTAGCGCCAGAAACCTGGTTCCCTGGTTCGATCCGAGGGATCCTCCCATAGCCCCAAATACCCCGAAAAAGCCCCAAAAACAGAGGGGAAAGAGGGCAACTATAGTATCCATAATTCACATCACAGAAACTCCCATACCCATCAAGGAAAAACCCCTTAACATGCTCATTCTACCCCAAAACCATCGATCCATAGCATGCTTTAAAACGGAGAAAAACATGATTTAGAACACATCATTGTGGGAACCGTCACCCTACCGGTTCTTGAACTCCTCCAAGCTCCGTGCCTCCGACCCGCCGCACCGTAGACCGCCGCCGGTACCCTCGAGGACGCCGCCACTCCACCGGGACGTCGGCCGCCGTCCGGAGAATGGAACGCCGCGAAGGAAGTGGTGGTGGTAGAGGTGAGAGGTAGGGAAGTGTTGGAGTGGAGGGAAGGACGAAGGGTCGATGTCGGGGTCGCCGGAACGAAGGAGAGAAAGAGAGAAGGAGGAGCAAAATGAGAGAAAGAAGGAGGGCTCTCGGGGTTAACCAGAGACTGGCTGAAACGCGTCGAGATGTACGGACGCCTATCCGTCGATGTGACGGCTGCCCTGACAACCCTCTGCGCAACGCTCTGACAGAGGTCTGAAACGCGTCTTCCATGAAAGACGCCGTTCAGTCGACAAGACTGGCGCCGTACTCTGACAACCCAGAGTCGCAGTCTGAAAGGCGTCGTGCCTCGCAGACGCCGTTCAGACGACATGTCAGGGCCGTACTCGCGCGACCCAAAGCCAGCCCACGTGGCACAGGATAAAACGCGTCAGCATAGCTGAATCCGACCAGAGTCTCAGCCCCACTGGAGCCTGAACTACAGGGTCCAACCCCGAAAACCGGACCCGAAAGCCTCAGTCCTTACATTCTCCCCCCCTTAAAAGAATTTCGCCCCCGAAATTGCCTGATAGAATTAATCAAGACAAAGCATGGATATACAAGTTCACAGGATAACTTACGAGAAAAGGTAGGGAAACTGCTCCCGCATCTCGTCCTCACGCTCCCAGGTTGCCTCGCCCCCGGAGCGGTACTGCCAAATCACCTTGACCAAAGGTACGATCTTGTTCCGAAGGACTTGCTCCCTGCGATCCTCAATACGAACTGGAAACTCTGGAAAAGACAAGTTCTCAGCAATCTCCAACTCTGAAAAATCCAAGACGTGGGATGGATCCTGAACATATTTCCTCAGCAAGGAAACATGGAACACATCGTGTACCCCTGCAAGACTGGGTGGCAAGGCCAGCTGATACGTGGTTTCCCCAATCCGAGCAAGAATGGGAAAAGGTCCAATATATCGCGGACTCAGCTTGCCTCGCTTCCCGAATCTCATCACACCCTTGGCGGGCGAGATTCGGAGGAACACGTGGTCTCCCACCTCAAACTCAAGCGGTCTCCTCCGGATATCAGCATAACTCTTCTGCCTGCTCTGAGCTGCTGCCAACCTCTGACGTACCGTCCTAACAACCTCAGTACACTGCTGAACTAACTCAGGTCCTGCAATCTGTCTCTCACCAATCTCAGACCAACACAGAGGAGATCGACACGGTCGCCCATATAAAGCCTCATAAGGCGCCATGCCGATACTGGAATGATAACTGTTGTTATAGGCAAACTCCACCGTAGACAAATGTTGCTCCCAAGAACCTCCCCAGTCTAAACAACACGCCCTGAGCATGTCCTCCAAAGTCTGAATGGTCCTCTCCGACTGCCCATCAGTCTCGGGATGGTATGCCGAACTGAAAGCCAACTGAGTACCCAAGGCATTCTGAAAACTCTTCCAGAACCTGGAAGTGAACCTCGGATCTCGATCTGATACGATGGACAAAGGTACCCCGTGCAGAGAGATGATCCGATCTACAAACAACTTGGCCAACTTACCGACCGACCAGTCCTTCCTAATAGCTAGGAAGTGTGCCGACTTGGTCAGCCGGTCAACAATGACCCAGATAGCGTCTCTCCTGCTAGGGGATGTAGGTAGACCCATCACAAAGTCCATAGTCACGTGTTCCCACTTCCATTCCGGAATCGGCAAGGGTTGCAGCAACCCTCCAGGTCTCTGATGCTCGGCTTTAACCTGCTGACAAGTCATGCACCTAGCCACATACTCAGCCACATCAGTCTTCATACCAGGCCACCAGAAGTGCCTCCTCAAACACTGATACATTTTGGTTGTTCCGGGATGCACTGCATATCTGGAACGGTGCGCCTCCTCAAGGACACTCCTACGTATGTCCTCTTCGGCCGGGACGTAAAGTCTGCCTCTGAATCGAACTGTGTCGTCATCCCACAATTCCACCTCTGGTCTCTGGAGAATCTGAATAAGTACATAGTATCGGATTGGCTTTGAGACCATCTAATACTAAGAAAAAGGGGGGTGTTAGCCCTAGTGCGTATGACCTGTGGCCGGGATGGCCTCTAATGCTTATTACGTAATGTGTAGTAGCAAGCAGATCAGAAATCTGAGAACTGAAGAAAAAAACAAGAAACTGCTTGAATCGTGTCGCTGTTGGTCGACGCTATTCAAACAAAACGTTATTTTTTTTGCAGAATCTCAGGTAGCAAACATCAGAGAAAATTGCCTGAAAGGCGTCGAGTACAGACGACGCGTTATAAAACTGGCCGCTGTTCCTAGACGCTTTTCAGGTCGCAGAATCAACAATTAAGGCGGAATATCTGGATCGATTCCTCCTCAAACAAACAGGATGAAAGTAGTAAATAATCGGCTCATACGATTCTTTTTTTTTATTTTATTTTTAACATGATAATTTCAACAGATAAACAACTAAAATATCAATCAATCACACAATCTTCTTATCACAACCACAACTTTCCAATCAATCAAATAGGGAGGGCAAGATCTTGGCACAAAGGTGTGCACGAGGTGCACGTAGGAATAACAATTAAATTAAAAACTCACCGATCGGTGAGGGTGTGTCGAGAGACACAGGTAGTGCACAGAGGGTGCCCGATTGATGAAAAGCAAGAACAAAGATTAAAAGATGGCGAGACCAAGTCCCACTGTGATCGTCAAAAAGCTATGAGTGCTCAAATCCGGTGTGTGATTTTCATGAGGATTATGTTGATTATGTGACAAATAAACCTATTAAAAACTAAGTGAATGTGATCGCCATAAATTTTTAACTAAAAAGTTACAAAAGAAAAGATTGATCGCCTACCTATTTCGGAATTAGGAGATGTTGGAGTCTTTGATTCTCCTCCTTTAGCTGGCTGAAGGAAAAGTTCCCTTCTGACTTTGTTCTTGCTTTGGATGCTTATCGGACTTTGAGGATCATCCAGCTTGATTCCCTCTTTCTTTGATCTTCTTAATCTCCTTTTGTACCTTGCATGAAACAAGATGAAAGAAAATAATAAGAACTCAAGCAAATGTGGTATCTATTTTAATGAAGATTTTGATCATGCAACTTGAACAAAGAATTCACTTATTTAATAGTCTTTTAAACCCCTTTAAACAAATAGGTTTGAAATTATGCTAGTGAGTGTGTGTTGCATGAAGTGATGTGATGAATGAGATTTTGAACTAATATGATGATGAAACAAATAGAGATTAATAAAAAGAACTAAATTGGATGGCCCCTGGGAAGCTTTGGTTCTTGAAAGTTCTTGAATGGACGAAGACCGGATGAAGAAAGGATGCCGACTCCTGGAAGTAGCAGCAGCGTCTCGATCCTTCAGCGTTTGGACGTCGTCTCTCTCAAAGAATCGCACCGATAATCACCAATTATCACTATCATCACTAACTTTTTAATGACCAAAGGGTTGGGTATTTATAGGCTTTAAGTTCACGCATTCGCGATTACTTACATATTAACATGAAGAGTTTGAAGTTAATCCAATTAAGAAATAGATGAACGCAGCCTGATTCATCTTTATTTGTAATTATCAAAAACACGTCGCCCATGGGAGACGTCTTTTAGCTTAATTAGGATAAGGATAAACATCGGGAAGAAGAAGCAAAATCAGCTTAGGAAACCTAAATGGCGTCGTGCATGGCAGACGCCATTTAGTTTATTAATAAATTAATTAAAAATCAAAATAAGAATAAAACCTAAAAGGCGTCTTTACAGGTCGACGTCTTTTAGAATTTTTCATATTTGATTAAAAATCTGAGTTTAAATGAATTTTATTAATAAACTTAAATTATGTATGTCTGACCGATGTCATTTAGATAATTAATTCAGAAAGATAATAAAAATTAACTAATGATTAAATATCAGACCATTTTGAGGCATTATTATATGATATGAAATTTACTCAAAAATGATGTCAAAATTAGCATGTCTACAACGTCATCCTCGACAAACGCCATTCAGGCGACAGGACGAGGTCGTACTCTGGCAGAATATCTGAATCGCATCGTTCATCCAAGACGCCATTCAGACGACATGACCGGGGCTGTGCACATGTGCCCCAGCGCCCGCATACACGGCACAGCAGCAATCTATCTAAATGGCATCCGTATAGCCCGACGCCGTTCTAAATGGCGTCGTACACCCCATACATCATTTAGAAGGCACGCCCCAGACCCATTGGGGCCCAAACCAAGGGGTCAGGCTCCGAAACTGACCCGATAATTATACACGAAAGCTCAGTCCTTACATCCTCCCCACCTTAAGAAAATTTCACCCTTGAAATTGTAACCGCTCGAATGACAACCACTGTTGACAATTCCACACCGGTAACATGGTTCACATCAATCGCCCTCACTAATCACACTCCTCCATAGGACTCCGTATAATCGGTTGATCTCATTAACACTAAGCTAACCACGTTCTATGATTCTACAAACACTGATGGACTAATACAACAATTCATTAGCCTTACGAGGCACATTCCAAAATTGATTCTCCATCATGTCTAAAATACATAAAAAGTGCCATAAGAGCTCACAACTACAACTTAAAAGATAAGACAAAAGTCTTCATCTCGCCCAGCATCTCGGACCTCTTCTAAGAAAACACAACACCGCTCTAGGTCCTGGGCTTCTTCTAACCACTTGGCTCCTAACCTATCTCATTCTTCTGGGGACAGTTTCTCACAAGATGTCCCTTCTTACCACAGCCAAAACAGCTACCAGTGACCAATGGACATATCCGATCACCATGTTGCCTACCAAAACGGGGACAATGATATGCCGCATCATGACCCGCTTCCTGCTGTTTGCTAGCCACAGTCTGCATCTGCCGAACCGAACCGTCTTCGTCTTCATCATAAAGCATCCCCTGGAATCTGGACCCAAAGGAACTTGAACGGTCTGTTGAAAGAATCGCCGATTTGTTCTTGCTCTATTGCTGCCCTTGTGCTGACCGCTCCATCTCTTTCACTATTTGTTGGAATTGAGTCTCCACTGTTGCTGCGCACCGAACTACTGATGCAAGATCACTACAACAATGGGATGCCACCATTCCCCTCAGATCGTATCGGAGTCCATCCACAAATCTCTCCGTTCGACGTTCCTCATTCTCAAATATATGTAGAATGAACCTTCCCACAGCCACAAATTTCATCTGATATTCAAAGTGAATCCCCTAAGCTCTTATAAATTCTCTCTCCCAATACTCATGCCTACCAAGCTCTAACACTCGCCGAGTACGTGGAGAAGGAGGCTCACGTCTATGTAGCTCCTGAACATCATCATCATCATTAGACTAAGTCCAACCTCCTTCTTCATCATCATCTTCCCACTGGCAACTTTGTAGATCATGTGTTCTTCCCTCTTTTTGTCAACAACTTTGTTTAAGCATACTTCCTTTAAACTTTTCAAGTGTTTAGCCATTTTGGTCCTGACCTCTCTGGAAATATTTTTAGACCTAATGACTTCATTATATATAACTGTTTTTTCTCTTGCAAGCTGTGTAACGACCCGCCACCCTATAATCGGAAACTTGATTACTAAATGGGTATCAGATCATTATGTACGGGTTCACACCCGGATCTCATACGACACGTCTGGAGAACTAAGCGTTAAACAAGGCTAAATATAACAATCTCACGGACTTCAAGGAAAGTACAAGTGCGTAGGAAGGAAATTAATAATGTCCGTACACAGTCCAATAATAATTACATGGTCCAAAGAATTAAATAAGTACAGGCAGAAGCAAAGTACAACAACATCGGGGCATACCCCGGAACAGAGATAGCTGTTGGCCCGCACACCGAGGAGAACACCACACGCCGCCACTGGCCAAGAAGTCTATACCTGAAACCGCAGGGAGTGAGCCACAACAGAATTGGACTCAGTAGGGATCATCCGATCCCCGCCTCCCACACCCACACCCACAAGTATAATAATACAAAATGAAGGCAATTTAAGTAAAGCAGTAAACACAAGTCCCAAAACCCGATATGGAACATACGTATTAGTAATGCAACAGGCACAGTCCTAAGCAGTTCAAGTAACCCAACTCAATACCATAATTTATAACCAAGGATCCGGCTAAACGATTAAACCACACTGTCGACCGCATACAAACGTCGCCTCACAACACCACCAACACCCACGCCTGTCCACCCCTACGGTGTTCCGGGTACCGTAGGGTGAGGCAGTGAGTCAAACTAGGACTAACTGGGACTAGTGAACCACCACCGCCCAGTTACGTGTGCACACAAGCAGTCTAGACCACTGTCCTATCAGCCGGACTTCCCTCAACCCCAGGCCTCGGCGCTTCAAGAGGGCCCTGGGGACCGGCGAAACCCCCCTCAAGCCGAAGCTATAGGGACTACCCGCAACCCTAACCTCCTGGCTCACATCAGGCCAAAGGGCGAAGGATACCACTCGTAACCTCGATATCTCAGGTTACATCAGGCCCAGTGGCGAAAGGGTAAACTCCAGCAACACCACACCCGGCTTCACAATAAGAAACACGTCGGAAACTGCCACAACAAACTAGGAAAACACCGACCCGCTGAGACCAAACAGTAACCCCTCGGATAGTGCGCTGACTACTCCGGCCCGACTGGCTCTAGATGGTTTTGCTTCCCCAGCCATAGGTGAAACACTAACATGTACCCCTCCCGCACCGGTACGGCAACATTGCCACACAAACACCGTGTCCCTCCCACACCGACACGAGGTGTATAAACGCAAACCACAATTATTCTAACTCCACAATCGCATAAACACATACACATACGATGCGATCCCGATCATACAGAAATCTTCGGCCTCGATGTATGATTTGAAGCATGCACTTTAATCGAACTATCTAATAGTGTAAACACATATTAATATCATGAATTAATGTGATTCTGTCTTGAATCGTGTCGCCCGTGGGTGATGTCATTCAAGAATCCTAAACTAGTTCATATAAAATTGGCCTCAGAACATGGCCTAAAAGGCGTCGTGCATGGCAGTCATCTTTGAAAACGCGTCGTTTTATCTAGACGCCATTCAAACAGAACTCTTTTCTCACAGAAACCCCTTTTAGGACAATTCTGGCCTAAATGGCGTCGTCTTATCCCAACACCATTTTAAATGGCGTCGCCCTAGCCCGACGCCATTCAGAGCCAAAAATTTGGTTTCCTACAATCCAACCCAAACCTCAAAATAGGGTTCCCTCTATCCCAAAATTATCCCAAAAAAACCCAAAAATAGGAAATGAAGGGGGGAATCCAATTTACCACATGAAACACACTAATTCCCATTTCATAAAAATGACCATTTTCACTAAAAAGCCCCTTAATATGCTCATTCTACCCAAATCTCCATACACGTATCATGCTTTAAAGCGGGAAACACGGATGATACAACCCAATTACATGCAAGGATCGTCCCCCTACCGGTTACTTGAACTCCTCCTAGCTCCGTGTCGCCGAACCGCCACACCGCAAACTGCCGCCGGTACCTCCGAGGAGGCTGTCATTCTGCCGGGACGTCGGCCGCCGCTCGGAGAATGAAGTGTCGCAGATGAAGTGGTGGTGGTAGTGGTGAGAGGTAGAGAGGTGTTGGAGTGGTGGAAGAGGAGGAAGGGGAAGGGGAAAGGAAAGAGGGAATAAGAGGGGGTCGAAGAGAGGGAAGAGAGAGAGTGAGAAGGAGAGAATGAGAGAAAGGAGGAAAGGCTCGCGAGGTCAAACTGAAATTGGTTAAAACGCGTCGTGCTAGACAGACGCCTATCAGCTGACATGACGGGCCGTACTTTGACAGAGACTCTGAAACGCGTCGTCCATCCAAGACGTTGTTTAGACGACAAGACCGGGGCCATACTCTCGCGGCCCAAAGCCAGCCCACGTGGCGCCCACGTGGCACAACAGCAACCCAGCTAAATGGCGTCTACACAACAAGACGCCATTCGAAAGGCGTCGTAAACCCTAGACGTCGTTTAGAAGGCACACCCCATACCCATCAGGGCCCAAACCTGGGGGTCCGGCCCAAAACCGACCCGATAACTGAACCCGAATCCTCAGTCCTTACAAGCTGCTTCTTCAATCGAGAAACACCATCGCCCTGTCTGATAAACTGATAATAGTTGCACTTGAACTTATGCCTACTACCATCAACCATGGTCCCATGCTACCATCCGATGTCTTCGGACTCTCGACAAGGGGGTGGGGCGGCCATCTAGTTACAACAAACAAAAGAAAAATAAAGAAACAAAAAAAATACATTAAGTAACAACTAAGAAAAGTTTGACTTGAAATGCTGTTAAAACTATCCTTACATTAAAAGAATTTTTACTAGCTTTTAATTTTATTTTCTTAAAAATTATTAAAATACACTTAACAAATAAAATAAATTACAAATATTAATTGCACATATTTAGAAAAGCATGACTTAAGGTGCTATTAAAATTTTCCATAGATGAAAATAATTTTTATTTATTTTTTATTAATTTTAAATTTTTTAAAATAAATTGAATCCGGTTTAAATTTAATGTGCATGAAGACCACAAATATAATTTGAGGTATGTCCAAAATTTGTATATAAGTATCACATTTAAAAAATATCAAGTAATAATATATATCTCATTAATTAATTTAATTTCTTGAAAAATAACATTTAGAACTAAAAATTGTATATTTAAAAGTTAGAACATAGACAAAATTTATAAATTATTTATATTTTAGGTTTTATTTCATAATTTAATAATCATATTAATAAATTATTCTCCATATCCTAATATTTTAAATCAAAATTTCACCAAACATGTGAAAGTCATAGATTTATGTACATCATCAGATAAATAGCCCATTTATTTATTTATTTATATTTTTTAATATTTAATAAAAATCTATAAATCAACCCGAAATTGAACAAACCCTAATGTCTTTATGTCAAAAGTACAAAGAGACAATAGATCTACTTGTTCATATTTTAATACCCTAAGCAACATCAAAGAATAAGAAAAAAAAATGAAAATAAAAATTGTTAGGATTCAAACCAGATGAAAACAATCTTTAGAACTTGAAAACCCGTTCTCCTCTAATAAAATCACCACCAAAACTTGAAAACCCCTTGGATCTCCCAAAAACACTAAGAAAAATGGCAGAAAGAAGAGGGGGGAAGGGCGGGAAGGGTGCGGGTGCTTCGTCTGCTGTGTTTTTGTCCGAAAAAAAATGCAGCATACAGGAAAATGGGGCTTTAGTGGGCGTATCATATTAGATCCACACGTATCGGGCCGGATCGCACCGACTCGAGGTGAACAACGACTGGATCACATCGGATAGCAACAGCTCAAGCCCATACCGTGCGATTTGGCACGAGACAAAAATGCAACAGACAAGAAAATGGAGCTTTAGAGGGCGTATCGTATCGGATACACGTGTATCAGGCTAGATCGCACCAACTCGAGGCGAACCACGACGGACTCGCACCGGATTGCAGTGGCTCGAGTCCATATCGTGCGATCCGACACGAGTCTGACCCAATATGGCTCGAGTCGGTGCGATTCGTAGACAGTCCAAGCTAGATCGTCCGATCCGAGCGTGCGAGCGGATTGGATCGACCTATATACGAGTCGACTCATACGAGTTGGCCCAATCCGGTATGATACGACGAATCTTGGTTGTAATTAGATGAATTTGTAAGATCATTATTGGACTTAGTTCTGTTCTTGTCTTGAACTGGATCTAGTTATCGTTGTTGCACCTTAATAAAAAATTGGGGCGTGACAGAAGCACTCCAATCCTTTCTCATTTCAAGACATGATTAGTGCAAAAGTTACGAGAATGAGACTCCCCTCACCAAGCAAGCAAGTTATCTGCTCTTGTTTTCTTAGCCTCTAATGAATATATAATCCTCTATCTCCCAACAATACCCTAAAATGGAACGAAAAAACGGGCACACTCTCCAATACTGAAACCTAAAAGTTTGCAATCATTAGGGTTCTTGTTTTAACCCAAAGAAAGTCGCCCCCCTAAGGTTCACTCATTTGAAGCAAACTCATAACTTTGATGTTGTCAAAATATAAATATTTCATTCAAATAAAATTCAAGCCTGAGGTGCGCATGTTTCTTCTATGAGATAGTTCAACTTTGTAATTATCCCTTTCGAGCATTAAATGAACACAGAATTGGAAATGTCAAAAGATGATCTAGAAATGCATATTCTCAGTTTCTCAATATTCACCATGTTGCATTTTTTCTTTCGAAAGTTGTGGTGGATTGTACCATCAACTTTATTAAGAAATAAAGAGGCAATACAATCAAAATGGAGAGCATAGATCCCTCATCCTAAACAAAAGACACCCATAAAAAAGAAAAAAAAATGGTGGAGTGAACAAAGGATTCATCTCCCTCTACCAATGCCCAGAATATACCGACTCCAACGGTATACAAGAGACAAAGCATGCAAAGCAATAATCTCAACAGAGTTTACTTCCCCCACACAGGCAGTCATTATATTCCCTTCAAATGCTCCAATTGATTGCATGAGCTGTTATGTTCCCCTGGAATAGGTTCCTAACGCATTTTCCCAGCGTGATCTTCCATGAATTGAAGCAGTTCATCTCTTGCATATTATTAAAATTGATATGAAAGTTCATCACCCTTCTGAAAAAGCTCTACATGTTTTTACTAACAGGACTTGGATAGATAGTAGGTGGTCCACATCTTCATTATCTTTGGCACAAAGTGCCCATGATGTATCACAGTCTCTCTGTTCCATTTATTCCTTTAGGCCTTCCTATAATTATTTTTTAAAATGTCGGCCACATATATGCCCTAACCTTAGAGTGAAGTTTTTACCTTCCATACTTCACTGTATTTATGATACGCAGGAAGATTACCTTCTGTGAGGTTGTAAAAAAATTTGACAGACAAAAGGCCTTTGTTCTTAACCCCAACAAATTTATTTTTCCTTTTTAGAGTATTGAAGTTATTGGGCCATCCAACTCAAAACCTTAAGGCATTGAGTGGAGTATGCACCATGTATTTAAGCATTCTTTGTTCTGTCCTTTTTCCGATGTGGGATAATTCTAGCATGCCCCCTCACGTGCAGGCTGATTTTAGGCTCTGTCACGTAGACCACAAATACGGGGTGCATGGTCCGGTTCATAACCATGGACTCTAATACCATATTGAAGTTATTGGGCCATCCAACTCAAAACCTTAAGGCATTGAGTGGAGTAGGCACCATGTATGTAAGAATTGTTTGTTTTGTCCTTTTTCCGATGTGGAATTATTCTAACATAGAGCAATCCGTGTTGTACATAGAAGTTGGAGAAGAGACATATGATTAATTCCCTCTGTTCCTTGAGACCCATTCTCAGATTAAGAAACCAAGAAATATTATCTCCTTCTGCTGGTAACACTCTTTAACTGCACACCATTCAGTTAGAGACAATTTGAACAGTACAGGGAATTTGTCCTTTCAAGCAATAGTGACCAATCCATTTGTCATTCCGGAAATAGACTTTACTGCCATAACCCACTTTAAGTCTGATACCATGTTCAACATATTTCCCTCCCGCAAGAATCATTTTTCATATAGGAGATATCAATATTATACTCTTAGACCTCAGATTTTATGTTCTTGGTAAGCTTTCATCTGAATAACTTTCTTCCGCAGAGACCACTCTTTAAGAAATAACTTCCACAGCAGTCATCCCAGCAAGGCAAGATTCATTTGCCGCAGATTTTTCACTCCCAGACCACCCTTATTCTTAGCCCTGCAAGCTATGTCCCATTTCACCGAGGAAATGCAAGCGGAGTTGTTATTGGTTCTCCGTAAATAGTTTTTTTCCAAATTTGATCCAACTTTCTTCTAACAGTATTAGACATCAAGAAAATACACATGTACAGTTGAGAACACTGGAAAGCACAAAATTGAGTGGGCAAATTATACTCCCCAATGATAAATTTCTCACCTTCCAACTGCCAATCTTCTTTGAAATTTATGTACAAGTGGCTCCTAATATGAGCTTCTTTTCAGTCTATAATGCAGTGGCAGCCCCAAATACATATTGGGAAAAGCTTCTACCCTGCAGTGGCATGAGACATGCTCCTATGTTAACCATTTCAGCAGTGACGTTAATACGTAAAAATGCACTCTTATCAAAATTGTTCTTCACTCTTGTGCATGCTTCAGACGCCCTTCGTGTGGACATTAAGTTCATTACATAGTCCATTCCTCCTATGAAAAGCAAAGTATAGTCAGGGCACTGAAGATGTGAAACTTTAGTGGGTTCTCTGAAAATCTGTGCACCACTTATCCAACTCTTATCTTCCCCCAATTTCATCATCTTGCTAAGATTGTTTGACACTAGGAACAGAGAGCAAAAGGGATAGTGGGTTCCATTGTTCAAGATCCTTGCTCCATAAATCTTCCACCAGAAATGAAAGTCAACTGGTTTTCCACTACTGGTTGACTCAGAACCTTACTCAGCCTGGATGCAAATACTTTTGCAACAATCGTAAGGCTACCATTTAATAAGCTGATCACCCTAGAGCCTTTCAGCTCTAGGCATCTTTTTTTCCTTTCGTAGGAGGACTAGTATTTACATACTCACAACCACAACATATTTACATACAACCACAACCTATCTCAAATACTTCTCGAACAACTGAAATAACATCTCCTTTGACCAACTCCCAGGACAATTGGGATACCATCGGGTCCTGAAGCTTTATCCCCACCAAGATTAAACACAGCTCCTTTAACCATTCATGGAAGGCAGGATCGGCACGGATCAGCCAATCCGATCGGTTTTGACCCAAACCGGTCTAATCCCAATCCCTGATCCACCGATGGGCCAGGATCAGTCGGAATCGGCTGGGATTGTTCAGGATCAGACAGGATCGGCTGAGATCGCCTGGGATTGGTCCAGGATGGGACCGGATCATCTCAGGATTAGACTATTTTTTTAAGATGTAACTATGAAGCGGAATAGCATTACAGAGATGAGTTGCATGCCTAAATATTCTCTTCAGCTAGCTAAAGATATATGATCTCACCTTGATGATCCACATACATAATTCTTTGCTATAGGAGGTGCATATTCTTAGGATTCACTGTGTTAAGAAGTCTGCCCACATGCAGGAGATTGCCATAAGCTTTCTCCCTACATGTGACCTGAACACTAGAACTGCTGTGCCATGGCCAAAAATCCCAACACTAGGCATGGATTCCAAATGCTTTTCAGCACTTGCATGTGCTATATGCTGGGTTGAACTGATTGGTTCCACACATTGCAAATGGAGCTTCACAAAAATGTGCAATGGGAAAGCAAAAGCCGAAGCAGAAAAGATGAGGAAGGTCTTGGGTGCAATTATGAGCCTTTCTGGTGATGAAAAAAGAAATAAAAATGAGAGGGGTTTACTTGGGTTAGACATAACCTCAATTATTTTTTTAACATCTATAAACGGACACTATTTCCAGTGTTGCATATTAACTAAACCAAAAAAAATAAAAATCAATGTGAATATCTTTGTTAACTAATCTCTGAGAAAATTGTTAACAATTGAGGTTACTCAAGGCTTTTGTAATTTCAGCATCCAAAGCAGTTTAAGAAAAAAGAATCTCCAAAACAGGAACAATACAAAAAATGTCTAAATCTACCTTGTAAACTGTTCAGGCGGCCATTTGCAGTACATGCATAGGATATGTTTACATTTTTATAAAGAAGTTTACATTTAAAAACATTTCTATTCACTCATATTTTAGGCAGAAATAAAGGCTCACTCCTGAATCAAACATAGATCCATGTTATGTCCTCTATATTTACAACCGAGGCATGCTTCTTACTCCTTGCAATGACTTCATTTTGAAATGGCCGCAAAGCAAATCTGATTACATCCGTTTGACAGACATATTGGATCTTTCTAACAGCTAAACTTTTGATATGGTCAGCATTATATTTTCTCAGATCATAGAATATAAGGCACAAGTCATCTGGAAACAAGCCTGTCCTCTAGCCATCCATCCGAAAGAAAATGGACTCTTGTATCTTGTTCTCCTAATTTCAGTAGTATTTGTTTCAAGACTATCCACTGAGAGAAACATGATTACTGGGGATCCTTGGGGTTGCTTGTAACATGGATCTTCAAGGAACCATTTCACCAGAAAGTGAAGAAAACATTCTTCTCAAACATGAAAAGTAGTCTGATTCTTTGTCCTAGGTGATTTGGCTATACTGGAGACTCAAAGATTGGTCGGATTGGGACATGTCGCTGACCTCGTTCGATTTTGGCCCGTCCAGTCCTACTCCCTGATCCTTTGGCCAGATTGGCCGCTATTGCAAAATGGCTCAGTGACTAGGAGAGGCCACGGGAGCTATCAACAGTCCACATTTGGCACCTCCCAACTCCATATCTCACCCCTCTCATTCTCCTCTCACACTCACCCTCCCAGCTAGATTTCCACAGTTCATCCCTCCCCCTCGCTATCTATAATTGTTCTCCCTCCTCTCACTCTATTTCCCTCCTCCCAAACTTGAGTTTTCAAACATCTGTCACTCTCTTTCACTCTCCCATAGCATGTTGAGGAAAAATATTTTTAAAAATATGCTGCTCCTAGCTATCGGCAAAGAAACTCTAGCGATATCCGAAACAATGACCTCCCATACTCCAAATGGTCAATGAATGTTCACTCCATGTCCCTCAACAAAAAAGTGGACGAATCACTAAATAAACTTATCCAATGATTCAGTCACACCTTCTTCGATGGATTTTGGGAGCAATAGCCAGAACACTAATGAGTGGTTTGCCATCTATATGGTCACTGCAAGGTGTTTTACTAGGTTTCCTCACACTACTCACTAGCAGTTATGAAACTTTTTTCGTTGACCTATTTTCCCAAATAATGGAGTCACTATATACGTTGTTTGGGACTGTCCAACAGTGGGAAAGAATAACAAAATATGATGCAACAGGATAGTTCAGGCTTCAATCATCATTATTTATATTTAAAATTATGCATTTCATTCTGATTAGATAATTTACTGTCATCAGAGTTCATTTACTTTTTAATTTTATTTATTTTTTCTTTTTTTTGGCTAGAGGTACGCCAGAATCATGGTTGATCCTTGCCAAACCCCTAGGTCTGCTCAGATCAAATCAGGATTGCTGACCAGACTGGCCAGTCTTGATTGTTTGAATCTTGATCTATGCAAATAATAAATAAATTTGAGCATTTTTCTTCCTATGCATTTGAACTCGAAAGGCATAATTCAACGAATCATGATAGAATTGACGGGTTATTTCTTGAGGTAAGCCTTCTGCAGGACTGATCTAAAACAGATTTAAACCAAAGATCATGAGATCTAAAATTGCCCCATCTAATCCAAATTGGGCAGGACACAAGATTCCATAAATGTTCATGTACAACTCTCATTCAAGCCCAGACCATACTTGGTCAATCCTGGATGATTCCAGTGGAAAACCCTAACCCTAATCCCAAACCCCAACCCCCCACCCCCCCAAAAAAAGGAAAAAGGGGGGACCATTGGCCATTTCTTCTCTTGGGATTTTTTTTGCTTGCTGCAGATTTTGGTTTTGGGCTATCCTTTTCCGACCATTTGAAGGTTTTTTTGGGTTGCATATTGTGCTTGCTTGGACTATATATTTGGGCCCATTTTGGACTATCCATTGGACTATTAGTCTTAGGTGGCCTACGAGCCAATCTGACTGTATATAATCTTGTTCATTTATTAATAAAATAGTATTATTTCATTATGCGTAATTCGATTTATTATCGTTTCATAATGAACTCCGTGAATATGTGCAATAGTGATCATATTATAATGAGATCATATTAATGAGACTGGTCACTTATATACACATATTTTTAATTGTTCCTAGTCGGAGGACGTTTGAGAAAGACATCAGATATCTGGTTAGACTAGTAATAATTACTCTTACTCATATGATGAGGGTGATTGATCTCATAGTCACTTGTGTGGAGACATTAAGGCGAATTTGTAGGTGCTCATTAGAGAATGAGTTCATTGAATTGATTCGACTAAATCGCTGGATGGTAATGTACCTAACTGTCAACTAGTTTAATTCTATTGTCGCAGTTGCGTGAATGGTCTTTAGACCTGAGAAACCAAGGACACCTTGTTGGTATACTTTTGTACCTTGACTTCACAGATCTCTATTCACAGATTGTAAACAGCTACAGATTGGGTACAATGGAATACCATCGAAGGGAATTGAGTGTTCAATAAGGAACCATTTGTTTTGAGTATTTAGAGAGAGAATGCTCCAAGTAAGATGTACAGGATTTCCTGGTCCAGGTAGATAATAATACCGGGAAAGGAGTTTTCCGATATTATTCGGCAGCATCCGATCCAAGTGAGTCGACAGGTTAGGGTTTGATAGTTCTCCATACCTTGAGTCGACTCAAGAGCATTGTGCGAATGAAGGATAAATCTGTGCAGTAACTGTTGGTTGAAATGTTCCAAAAGTAGGTTGGTTAACCCCAATACCTTCCGGCTAGGCATCTGCTCAGCCCTAGCTGCACCATCCTCTCTCTGGCACCCCTGGCTATCCCCTTTCTCTGGAGACTACTTCATCATTTTCTCTGACTCCTGTGAGATGGGAATTCGACCGCATGTTTCGACGATCGTCGCAGCGAATGGCGGCTTCTTCGAGTGTTGTGAGGAACGAAGAATGTGAGGAGATCCATCGTAAAGAGAATTGTGTGGACTCTACTAGAGGTCAGGCGTCTATACGGTTGGCGGCATCACACCGACGAAACCGTTCAAACGTGGATTCTAATCTGTGTAAGGTGATATCTGATCGTCGTTCTTCCATATTTGTTCTTCGAAGTGGATAGAGATCACTTAGATTTATTTTTATTTTAATTTCGCTGCGTCTACGATCCCCAAAAGCGAAGACCTTCCAGTGGTACTAGAGTTAGGTTTCACTATTTCTTGTCCGTTTCGATGTCCAAAATTGATTTTTATATGTTATATTCCATGCAATAATTCGATTTTAATGCTAGAATTGTGTTCATATGCAGAACACATATATTTAGATTATTTTTATTCTGCAAAATCAATTTTTTTGGGCGGTTTATTTACGTTCTTGGTCGGACGAAGAACGGGGCTTCATGGCGACTCACATGGGCATCCCCAAGCATTAGGGAGGTGGGCCGGCACCTTGGATCCTCTGGGAAGCGTCGTCGACCACCACTGGGCTCGCTGCTAGTGCTGGAGAGGATGGGATGGTGGCCGCCAGTCGCCCCACCTATCTTGCTCCCCTTCTTTACCGCTACAACAAGTAAAAAAAAGGGGGGCTGGGAGGTTTCGTGGCCTGCAGAGGATCTAGGGGAGCCGCCGGTTATCCCCATAAGCGGTGGGGGTGTCGGTGGCAGTGGAAGCCGTCCGGTCGAGTCCGGACTGTAACGACCCACCACCCTATAATCGGAGACTCGATTACTAAATGGGTATCGGATCATTATCTACGGGTTCCCACCCGGATCTCAAACAACACGTCTGGAGAAGTAAGCATTAAACATGGCTAAATATAACAATCTCACGGACCTCAAGGAAAGTGCAAGTGCGCAGGAAGTAAAATAATAATGTCTATACACAGTCAAACAATAATTACATAGTCTAAAGAATTAAATAAGTACAGCCAGAAGAAAAGTATAACAACATCGGGACATATCTTGGAACCGAGATAGCTGCTGGCCCGCATACCAGGAAGAACACCAGACCGCAACATTCGTCGAGAAGTCCACACATGAAAACCACAGGGAGTGAGCCACACTAAAATTGGGTTTAGTAGGGATCACCCAATCCCCACCTCCCACACACGCACCCACAGTGCAACAAAACTAGATATAGAAAATTAGAGTAAAGCAGTAAACACGACTTCCAAAGATTCCCAAATTCCGATATGAAACACATGCATTTGTAAATGCAAGAGGCATAGTTCTAAGCAATTCAAGCAACCCAACTCAACACCACAGTTTGTAACCCAAGATCCGGCTAAACACAACCCACACTGCCGAATGTGTACAAAACGACGCCTCACAACACCACCACACTCACATGTGTTCGTCCCTACGAGCTCCGAGTAAGGATTGAGGTTTCGGATCCAGTTATCGGGTCAATTTTCAGGGTCGGATCCCTTAGTTTTGGCCCTGGTGGGGCTGAGACATAGTTTCCTTTCGAGCTCAACGCGGTTTAAACGGCGTCCATCAATGTGGACGTGTTTTAGGCTGTACCGCGTGGGCTGGCCTTGGGACGCGAGAGTACAGCCCCGGTCTTATCGTCTGAATGACGTCTTGTATGGACGACGCCATTTAGAGTACGACCCTACTTTGTCAGAGTACGGCCGGGTCTTGTCATCTGTATGATGTCGGGCTTGAACGACGCGTTTTTCCCAGTTTCTATTTTACCCCGCGAACCCTCCCTCCTTTCCCTCATTCTCCCCTTTCTCTTCTCTCTCCTCTCTTCCCTCCGATCTCCGGTGAACCCCTTCCCCCTCTCCTTGCTTTCCTCCCTCCATTCCATCTCTCCCTCCACTCCATCAACCTCCTAACTCCCACCACTACCACCACCACTTCCTCCGCGGCGCATTTCTCTCCGGACGGCGGCCAACGTCCCGGTGGAGTAACGGCGTCCACGGCGGTATCGGCGGCGGCGTGTGGCGAGGCGGGTTGGTGGCTTGGAGCTAGGAGGAGTTCGAGTAACTGGTAGGGTGACGATCCCTGTTGTATTTCGTTTAAAAACCATGTTTTTCCCGCTTTGGAGAATGTTTAGGAGTTTTCTTGGGGTGAAAATACTAATTGCATGTAATGAGAATTTGGGTGTTTTAATGGGTATTTAGGTTCTTCTCTTCCTTCTCCACTTTTTTTAGTGTTTTTACACGATTTGGGGGAGAAAATCCCACTCCGTGGATTGGGATATGGCGGAGGAAGAACCTGTCTGTGAGGGTTAAATGGCGTCGGGGGACTGCGACGCCTTTTAGAAAGGCGGCTTCCGCACGCGACGCGATTTAGCCCAAATAACAGACTCTGTCTTTGGATTGATGAGCGTCCAAAGACAGCGACGCCTTTTGAACTGCGACTCCCATGTACGACGCGTTTTAAGTCAGATCACCCTGAGGCCTGTCTCTATTTTTGTCGTTATCAAGCGACTAGGGACAGCGACGCCTTTTAAACGGCGACCTTGTTGAACGACGCCTTTTAGGTGTTTTTCCGAGGCCAGATTTCACATGAACCAGTTTAAGAAGCTTGAATGACGTCGGCCTTGGGCGACGCGATTCAAGCCATAATTCTATTAATCCCTACAATTAACACGTGTTTACATTGTTAGATAATTTAGTTAATTGCATGCTTAGTAATGTACTCGATGACAATGGATTCTATGTGATCAGATCGCACTATGTTGTGTTTTGCGCGATCGTAGGCCTAGAGTGACAGTTGTTAGCGCTTAGGCACCTTGTGTCGGTGTGGGAGTGACACGGCGCCGGTGTGGGAGTGGCGGGTGACGCCTAGAGAGAGGGTCACTTGATGTACCCCGGGGTATAGCTAGTACCGGTGTGGGAGTGGTACATTCGGAGTGTCACTTGTGCTGGGGAAGCATAACCACTTGGAGCCTGTCTGGCCGGAGTAGCCAGCACGCTATCCGAGGAGTTGCTGTTTGGTCTTAGCGGGACGGTGTTTCCCGCGTTCGGTTGTGTGGTTGGCGCGTTTTGCCGAGACGCTGGTTGTGGGCTCCGTGGTAGAATGATTTCAGAACTGTACATGTTATATTTCGAATGCATGTGTTTTATATCGAAATCTAGAAATTGTGTTTACTGCTTTATTTGCTTAAATTATCTATATTTGTATTATTGAACTTGTGGGTGCGTGAGTGGGCGGTGGGGATCGAAGGATCCCTACTGAGTCTTTTCAATAAGACTCACCCCTGCGGTTTTCAGGTGAGGGTCCTAGGCAGGCGTAGCGAGCAGAGTGTTGCTTTGGGTCGCGCGCCAGCAGCCGTTGTTCCGGGGTATGCCCCGATATAGTTGTTATTTTATTTTATGGCCTGTATGCTTAATTATTTCCTTTCAGTTGGAGTATGTAATTATTTGCTAAGTCGAGTCGCATTGTAATAATTTTAATTCTTGCACTTTCTTTTTAATTCAATGCGATGTGAATGTTTAACTTAGTTTGTTATTTATTTCCCAAACTTATCAAGATCCTGGTTTGACTCCAAATTAATGATTCGGTACCCATTTAGTAATTGGATCCCCGATTATAGGGTGGCGGGTCATTACATCCGAACACAGTAGGGTGAGGCAGTAAGTCAAATTAGGACTAACTGTGAATGTTTAACTTAGTTTATTATTTATTTCCCAAACTTATCAAGATCCTGGTTTGACTACAAATTAATGATTCGGTACCCATTTAGTAATCGGATCCCCGATTATAGGGTGGCGGGTCATCTCATCCGGACACCGTAGGGTGAGGCAGTAAGTCAAATTAGGACTAACTGGGACTAGTGAACCATCACCACCACCCACTCACGTGTACACAAGGGGGTGGTGGTGGTGGAGGGATTCCTACCAAAGGCGTCGGGTTCGAAACTCACCATTTCTCTGCACGTTTTTTTTTTTTTTTTTTTTTGACCCGGAAAATAGATTGCATTACTAAGATATTGAAGGAGGTACATCAGTCATGATAACAGAATTAATACAGGGGGGGGATCATAGGTGGATCCCAAACAGCTTCGCTAAGGGAAGCACAGGCAAATCTGGCACAGGCATGAGCAGCCTTGTTACAGTCTCGGGGAGAGAATTGCAGAGAAATTAAGCCAGAGCGGAGAAGGTTATGGCAATTCTCAATGATATTCTTCACCTTTCAAGGTGGGCTTCTAAGATGGAGAGCAGCATGAATCAGTACCTGGGCATCCCCTTCCACAATTACACTTGTATTCAATTGTTGGGCCATTTGTAAAGCTTTCTGCATTGCCAATGCTTCTACCCGAGATAGGTAAGGAGTTTTGAGGATCATAGTAGTAGCATTAACAGGGCATCCATTCCAGTCTCGCACAATGATTCCAACAGCACCAGCAAAATTGGAAGTGGCACCATCAAAGTTGATTTTATAGGATCCAGGACTAGGAGGGATCCAACAAGTCTTAATATATGTGGTCTTCGGTAGATTAGTAGGAGCTGTAGTTGTCGAAGCCAGCCAGAAATTCACATCAACCAAGGCTCGTCTGACAATAGATAGAGGGTTGACATTGATACCTTCTAGAGTCCTTTTACATCTAGCCTTCTAGATCTGCCACATTATAGTGAAGCATAAAGAGATTATAGTCCTATCATTTGCATTAGAGGCAAATGGGGGGGTGGACCATTCTACAATCCTGTCTGCCAGGTTCTTTGGATCCAAATTCACATGATAATTTAGGGGGGAAGCTTTCCAAACAGCTCTAGAAAAATCACATTCAAATAGCAGATGCTCAACTGTTTCTGGGTAAAGAAAGAAGGTTTGGCAAATGCAGGTGACCTGGGGCACTCTTCTGGATATAATATCAGAAACAGGTATGGCATTGGATAGACATTTCCAAATAAAATGAGTGATCTTTGGGGGAATAATCTTTTGGACTTGATGGTGCCAAAGATATTTCCAGACAGTCGGAGGGGAGGATAAGGAGGGCAGAGAGGACAGTTCAATGAGGTATCTATAGGCAGATTTGGAAGTGAACTCACCATCTAGGGTGGGTGTCCAAACAAGTTGATCTCCTATGAGGTCCCCATTCATGGGCAATTGAAGCTGACATACTTTATCTGCAATATCCTGATTGAAGAGTCTGTGGATGAGCTCTTCATTCCACTTCCCATTATTAATGAGTTGGAAGACCCACATAGGAATATGGTCAGTGAAATTTTGCCTTGCAGTGATTGGCCCAAGGGTATCTGGAACCCAATTATCTGCCCAAATATTAGTAGACAAACCATTTCTGATAATCTTGAAGAAAGGAGGTGATATAATATCTCTGAGTTGAAGGATAGCCGACCAGGATACAGAGCAATTTGCAGGTATAGTAGCCTCCCAGAAGTTTGCATTAGACAGGTACTTAATTCTGAGTAATGTAGCCCAAATTGAGTGGGGATCTTGGAGAAATTTCCACACCAGTTTCATTATAGTTGTCTTGTTGGTAGTTTCCAAATCTCCGATGCCCAACCCACCAAGAGCTTTATGGTTCTTCAGGGATCTCCAACTGCAGAGGTGGATTCTTTTGTGATCCAACGTATCCCCCCAAAGGAAAGAGGACATAATCTGATTAAGCTTATTGATGGTGGTTTTTGGTAGAAGGCACACACTCATCACATGAATTGGGATAGATGCCAGGGCAGAGTTAATCAATGTGATTTTGCCAGCAGTGGACAAAGTAGTAGCCTTCCAGTTTGAGAGCTTAGATTTCAATTTATCCACGATATAAGATAATTGGTTCACTTTCCCTCTTCCAAACCAGAGGGGGACCCCCAGATATAGTTCTCTTCTTTTCATCAAGGGAATTTGCAGTTTGGAGCTCAAGTATTGTTGGTCTTGGATGGAGATATTGTTACTTAACAGAATGCTAGATTTAGACTTATTCATAAATTGGCCTAACCATTTCCTATAGGTATCCAAACAGGTTAGGTATTCACCAATCTCCTCAGCATTTGCACTGCCAAACATGACAATATCATCAGCATACATTAAGTGGGAAATAGTAGGGGCATGTCTGCTGATTTTAAAACCTTTGATCTTCTGATCTGTTATAGACTTTTGGATGAGCCTGGTCAGCATTTCAGCACACATAATATAAATATAAGGTGAGAAAGGGCACCCCTGTCTAATTCCTCTCTTCGGGACAATTAGCCCTACATTTTCTCCATTGATGTTGATTGAGAAAGTAGCAGTTGTAATACACATCATCAGAAGGTTGACAGCTTTAGTGGAGAAACCCAGTTTACAAAGCGCAGCAAAAATAAAAGCCCATTCCAATTTGTCATAGGCCTTAGAGATATCCACCTTCATATAGAAAATCCCAAACTTCCCTCCTTTAGTCTTCATAGAATTGACTAGTTCTTGAGTAATGAGAATATTGTCCACCATCATTCTATTAGGAACAAAAGCAGATTGGTTGGGGGAGATCAGGCTGGGGAGTAGGGCTTAAGACGGCTAGCCAGGATCTTTGCACAAACCTTGTACAGGACATTGGAGAGGCTAATAGGTCTGTAATCTAAAAGGATTACCAGCAGGAATTTTCTTGGGAATCAAGACAAGATTTGTATGATTCAGTGTATGGGGCATCACATTATCAAGGAAAACACCTTGTACTAGCTTCACCACCTCATCCTTGACAATGGGCCAGTATTTATGAAAGAAAATGGGTGGAGGCCATCAGGGCCTGGGGCTTTATAGGGGCCCAAGTCATAATGACAAGTTGGATCTCAGCCTCAGAGGAAGCAGCACATAGGTGAAAGTTATCCTAGGCATTGATGAGTTGGTGACCAGTATAGGGATTCTCCCAATGTAGGAAGGAAGTATCATAATTTCCAGCTTGGTACAGATCATGAAAGTAGGTCAAAGCTCTACTTAATGTGGTCAGCATCATCTATCCAGGTGCCATTATCTAATTGAATGCCAGAGATTCTGTTAAAATTCCTTCTGCAGAGGACTGAGATATGAAAAAAATTAGTGTTCCTATCTCCACTCATATGCCAATTGCCCTTGTTCCTTTGCTGCCAAAATTCATTTTCTTCAAGGATAGCCTACTTCAAGGATTCATTAATAATTCTGCATTCATGGAGAGTATCATCAGCAATAGGAGCCTTATCAATATCATCCAGTTTCTTACTCAGCACTGAGATCATATGTTGAGCATTACCAAAGTTTTTTCTTTTCCATTTTCTGCATAAGGTTTGTAGCTCAGAGATTTTTCTAAAATAATTTAAGTGTAGATGAGGTAGATTTTGCCATTGAAGATCCAACAGATCCTTAAAATCCTTCCTGAACGTCCAAGCATATTCAAATCTAAATGGATGATGTTTCTTTCTGGGTTGGCATTCAGTATTTAGGATAATAGGCCTATGATTACTAGACACTCTAGGCAGATGTAGGACCTTAGCATTAGGGAATTTGAAATACCACTGGGGATTAACCAGGGCTCTATCCAACCTTTCACGAATATGGAAACTGGCTTTCCTATTATTTGTCCAAGTGTAAGCAGGGCCATCATGCCCCAAATCAATGAGTCCAGAGTCATAGATAAAAGAGTTAAATTCCCTGATTTGATGATGACTAACTTGGTTTCCGCCCCATTTATCTTGTTGGCGTGTAATGGAGTTCATATCTCCAATTAGGCAGACAGGCATATCTGACTAAAGAATAAGGTGACGGATATGAGCCCAGAACATCCTTCTGCATGCAATTTTAGGGGCGGTATATATACAGAACAGGCGCCAGTAGAAACCAGTATCATCTTCCAAATTAGCAATGATCACATTCTGCTCAAAGTGAATAATCCTCAGATTAATATGAGGCTGCCACCAGATCCAAAGGCCTCTAGATCTACCATTAGGTGCAACAACATGGTAATTTATGATGCCACGATAGCCAAAAAACTGAGCACTAAATTTAACATCAGCCTTGGTTTCAGCTAAAAATAAAATATCTGGTTTAGCTGAGTGGGTCAGTTGTTGAATGTATGGAACTATCATTGACCCACGAACACCTCGACAGTTCCACACAATAATTTTCATTTGGGACCCTGTGGCAATTTAAGGTCGGCCGCCATGACCAGATCATTGGATGTTGGGGGGGAACTTATCTTAGTTCCAATTGTCAAACTTTTATGCTTCATATTTCCATAGGATTGCTTACTAGCAGTATAAGTCCGCTTGCTTTTACCCGGGGAGCGGTTGACAATGCCTGGCTTAAAACCCATTCTGGTAAGGTTAACTATATCTGCGTTGATTTCCAACAGATCCAAAGAAGTACTTCTACATCTTTTGTTATGTTCATGAGAAATCAAATCATCCACCATCCCATCGGCCTTACACTTGAAGGGAGTATTCACCATCTTCTTCTCAGTTATGCATCTAGGAAAACTGGGATTTTGAAACTCCATAGGAGATATGTGGATAGGTACATCATGCAGTACAGGGCAATGCCTCCCTGTACTACTACTGATTTGTAGGTCACATACATCATGTACCACACCTGCCTTTTTGCTATCAGGATCTTTGGCAGATATGCATCTGGTCTCAAGCGAGGTAGCCATCGACTGGAGAGTATTTTCAGGTTGTCCAGGTATGGATGGATTTACCTTACAAGTAGAGGTGTCCCATTCCGATGCCATATAATCAACTTTTTCCCTGTCTGTCTGCGGCGCAATGGTAGGTTCAGTACTAGCCTCCGGGTCTTCATGAGCATTATGGGCATTATCCAGGTTGACAGCTAATTTCTTTTTGAGCTTAGGGTCTAAATTACCCACTAATCAGGTACATCCACAGGGTAAATCAGGTTACTGATGTCGTAAATATTCATATCAAATAAGTTGTCGGTGACATGAGTCACATTTTTCCAGCTTATGCTAGGAAGGAAGTTTGATGCTCTCAACCAGGAACCAAATTTGAATTTGATAGATTGCATCATACTATTACGCAGAGCTGGGGAGTATGATTCCTTGATATGGGATTTCAATTGGGATAGCTCCACACAGTAAATATCCTCATCTCCTATTCTGCCACAGAAAGCACAAATATTCGGCAATCTCTCATAAGCTAACTCAAAGGATTTCACATCACCATTAGGTAGTTTGGCCCGAATCTGAGTACTTAATGGTTTAGAGACATCCAAGCTAACCTTGATTCTAGCATAGGAGCTCCAATACACAGTACCTCCCAAGCGAGGATGATGAACCTTCCCCAGTTGGCTAGCAATCTTAGTAACTACATTCAATTTAAGCATTTCCTTAGGAAGATCAAAGATACGAACCCACAAATCTCCCCATTTGAGTTGGTACTGTGATGGGGGGTATTGGGCCTGCATCACTCCAATAACACTAACTCCCCATTAAAAAACCATGGAGTTCTGTTGGACATCCTGACTAAGAAGGTGTTATTTGAGAAGTCAAGACAATTCCACTGACCTTTAGGTGTCCACATCTTGGAGATCCACTCCTTCAATCCAGCTGGCCTAGTTTTCTCTTCAGTGTGGACTCTGATAAGCAGGCTTTGCTTCCATCTATTCTGCTCGCCCAAGTCAGCTACATGTAGTTCAACCAGAGGAGCATCATTCTCTTTGGTCATCAGTTTCATGAAGCTATGAAGGACTTCAGTTTCCATCCGGTTGAGATTGTGTGATTGTTCATTGCCATCTTCCATGGTGTCACCTCTGATAAAATGAGCTATCCAAAGTGGGCAGTGGGTGGAGGAGGGGGGGGGGTGTTGGGTTTTCTCGGTTTCATCGGATCGCTCACACAGCGGAAAATAAAAATTTACAGCGATCCGTTTTCCCGTTTCGAAAAACTAAAACCAACAATTATCGGATAATCGAAGTTCTCACCTTGTGCGGATTCTAATCCGCAACCGTTCGGTTCCGTCGGTGCGACACTGCAAGCCGCTCAAGCGCCCGGCCTCTAGCGAAGTCCACGCGATCCTCCCCGCGACGGATATCCTCGCGTTCCTCGTTCTTCGCAGCCCACGAAACCTCCGCCGGTCGCCGCAACGATCGCCGCAACGTGCGGACGATTTCCTGTCGAATGGGATTCGGAGAAGCGGCGAAGCAGATCTGGATCTGTCTGGACGCCAGAGAGAGAGAGAAACTGAGGAGGGGCGGCTAGGGTTAGCAGCAGCTTGGCCTGCTCAGCCCGTTCGTTATGTTTTATACTAACCGCGCGATTTTTCATAAAAACCCCCGGTTTGTATAAAACCCACTTATTTATCCATCGCCTTGAGAATCATTTGCGTGTGACCCTCTAGGCCCAAGTACCAGTCCAGTTAATGGCCCAACAAGCCCAGTGACTCCTCACTGGCTTTATTAATCAATTAATAACCCTTTATTAATTAATTTATCAATCGAATTGATGTCGCACATCGAATTCGACCGGGCCTCTGATCACGTTGGGTGCCAAGCAACACCGCGTGAACCCGGAAGGTATTGGGGTTAAGTAACCCACTATTGGAACATTTCCGCCGACAGTTACCGCATGGATATAATCCTTTATTCGTACAATGCTCTCGAGTCAACTCAGGATATGGCGTGCTGTCAAACCCTAACCGGTCGACTCACTTGGATTGGATGCCGCTGATGAATATCGGAAAACTCCTTTCCCGATATTATCGTCTGCCCTGGTCAGGAACTTTCGCGCATCCTTCCTAGAGCATTCTTCCTCTAAGTACCGAGAGCGAATGATTCCTTATTGACACACAATTCCCTTCGACGGTATTCCGCTGTACCCAATCCTTGGCGTATTAGAATCCCGTGGCTAGAGATTCGTAAACCAAGGTCAAAGCACAGAAGTCCACCGACAAGGTGTCCTTGGTGTCTCAGGTCCGAGGACCATCCATGCAAGTGCGACAATAGAATCAAGCTGGTTGACAATGAGGTACAATACCATCCAGCGATTCAGTCGGATCAGTTCAGTGAACTCATTCTCCAATGAGCACCTACAGATTCGCCTTAGTGTCTCCACACAAGTGACTTATGAGATCAGTCACCCTCATCATACACCTACAGATTTGCCTTAGTGTCTCCACACAAGTGACTTATGAGATCAGTCACCCTCATCATATGAGCAGGAGTAATCTGTACTAGTCTAACTGGATATCCGATGTCCTTCTCGGATATCCTCCGACTAGGAACAATTAAGAATATGTGTGTTTAAGTGATCAGTCTCATTAGTATGATCTCATCATAATCTGATCACTATAGCACATATTCACGGACTTCATTATGAAACGACAATTAATGCGATTTACATATAATGAATATTATGCCATTATATTAATAAATGAACGAGATGTACATTGTTAGATTGGCTTGTAGGCCACCTAAAACTAACAGGGGGAGGATCTCAGAGGCACGCCGGGGTGAGTGTTCACCGTTCACCAAGGCAAAGCAGTTGAAAGTATCAGGCACAAAGGTAAACAAGGGAACCACATCATAGGCGCTACAGTAAAAACGGTCGAGGAAAACGACAAAGTAGGAGGTGGCTATACTGTGGATGATGGTAATAGTAGAAGGAACATAGGCAAGCCAGGTGAGTAAATGGAGGATGAAGAGGGGAGGCAGGAAAGGAGAAAAATCGAAACCAGTAGGCGGTCTGGATTGAAAGGTAGAAAGGGAAGAAAACGGGACTGGTAGAGATCAAGTCTAGATACTAAGAAGTGTAAGTAAGGATCCCGCAAAGGACTTCGTGGTCTACTCAGCTGGGATATAGGTGACGGAGCAAAAACGGGGGGGGTGGGGGGAGTGGAGAAGGGTGGTAAAAGGTAAACTGGATTGGTGGGGGAAGAGAAGGAGGGGCGGGGTTGGGGAAAACCCCAAATCAGCAAGTTTTACCCATTTCTCTGCACTTGGGGTGCTAGTTGCTGCCATCTTGATTTCAAAACAGAATAAATAGTATATGACACATAATAAATAGTTCTGATAAATACAAGCAATGCTTTCAATTCTAACAAGATAACTACCACTACCTCTAATGCTGGCAAATGGAAGACCGGCGCCTTTGACGTCTCTAAGCACATCTTCCCAGTCGGTTTTGCCCAGATTTGCTCCACACTCTTGTTCAGTTTAATTATTAAATCCTCTGCTTGGCTTTTCCCAGTGAATAATTGATCATTCCAACCAGACTCCAAAACAATTTTGTAACCTAAAAAAGATACAAAGTATTGAGGTGGTCGTACCATCTAATCCTCTGATGCTGCTGGTGCACCATCGAAACTACCGCATAAGCGTTGTTAATAACCTGAACCATGTTGTACATTCTATTAATGGACGTGAAGGATCCTTGTGAGGACTGAATAGTGGCTCTATTGTTTTGTTTTAAGAAAAGTGTGCATCCTTACCTTTATTTTCATTCTGATGTATTGTTTTCCCGTATAATTAATTAGGGATTGTTTGGTGGATCGTAAAATATTATAAAATGTCATAGAAAACCATAAAAAAATATTTTCATTAGGGATAATTAAATATATAACCTTCTTAGATAGTTAATTACACTTTTGCCACTCAATTTTTCGCGCTATATATAATTAGTAACCCTGCTTTTATTCGTATGATGTTTATAAATGGTTATATTTTAAAATCCGTTGACCCCTAAAATCCTTCTTTTAGCTGGTCTCGATTAAAATCACTATAAATAACCAAAATCGATGATTTCAAATCCGGTGATTTTAAAAGCAGGGATCTTATTTTCACCGACATACAGTCGATGATTTCACAATAAAATTCTTTCGGCATTTTACAATGCAACAAATAAGCCTTTATTGAAAATACTAAAAATAGATATGTAATGATTAAATTGTTGGATAATATTATGTGCGATTCCGTGAATATAAACTTCCTTTTATGTTACTTTTAAGACGAAAAAGGACATATGTCCAATTAGTCCACATTATCCGTTTCATTTGACTCTTGGAGTTAGCTAATCCCTCACGTTCAGATCTCGTTCTGCATCGTAGTAGGTTCGATCACATTTCGCACGTTTCAAACACTCAAGAGTCAGGGATGTCAATATATAGATCTAAATAAAATTTAGATCCAACTCAAATCTCATCCAATTAGTCAATAGATGTGAGGATAGACAATGGTGAAATTAATTTTTTTAAATAAGTTATTTAAAATATTTTTACGTACATATGTTTACATAAAGCATGTTTAATAAATTATTTATAATCTAAAGCTTATTTGGATATTTATATAACTCATACGTTTATAGATTTAGAATAGCCCTACAGTACTTATGAATTTCTTTTAATAAAGTTAAATCATGCAAGTATTTGGATTTCGAAGGTTGAATTTGAAACTGCTATGAGTACGTGCCCGAGGGCGAGGGGTGTCTTCGGCCGAGAGAGCTCCCCAACAGCACGGCTATGGGTTGGACGGGTGTAACAAGTGCAGCAACGGAGCCTTCCAAGTGGGCGGGCCGGTGGCGCAGCTCTAACGGGATTGGTTCGAGTGCCAGCGCGTGAGATGAAACGAGATGATTAGTGGTTGGAGCCTGCCGCGTGTTGCCGAGATAACTACAAGAACTGAAAGAAGTTGGGGGGAACTGTGTGGTACCCAGCTGCTATAAAACGGTGGCCCCGCAACATGAACATGCATGAGCAACCTTGGCCGGCAGCTCTTTCTTTTATTTCCATTTCCAGAGCTAATTCCTTGGCAAGATCCTCCACCAAGCTAGAGTGCTTAATTTCTTGTGGGCAATTTGCTAAGAAATTAATCTCTTCAGCCGAGCATAGATAAAGAGAAGGCCAGTTAGGCAAGACTGAGATCGACAAGATGGTCCAGGCTTCAAGTGATCTCCAGATGATTTGTCTTTTGCTGTTCATGATAGCTTCCATTGCCAACGCAAAGGCAACCCGGACCTTCAATGTGGTTGATTTCCGAGCGAATCCGGACGGAGTGACGGATAACACTCAGGTTGGAAATTGGAATATTCATTAATTTATTTTTAGATCCTTTCCCCTGTATATGGTGCCATCCTTCCGCCCATAGATCTACTTTTTGTACTTTTAACTATTCTCATAAAATCTCTTCTCTCGGTGGTTTAATTTGCGTGGCACAGGCTTTCCTAAATGCTTGGAGAGCAGCCTGTGCGACCGAAGGAAGGCCGAGGGTTCTAGTTCCGGAGGGGACGTACCTGTTGGGTCCTGTTGAGTTTTCGGGACCTTGCAATGGTACTATGGTGTTGCAGGTTAAAGGGGTGGTGATAGCACCCACTGATCTCAGTGTGTTCCCGAGCAGCAGCTGGATCTCATTTAGCTACATTGATGGCTTGGTGATCTCCGGCAGGGGCAAGTTTGATGGGCGAGGTGCCTCTGCCTGGCTTCATAACCAGTGTCCAAAGCAAGTCCAGTGCAAGCTTCTGCCTACTGTACGTGTGTTGCCACATATTCTCTCTCTCTCTCTCCCTAATCTCTCTCTCACATGACTAACTTGAAGTGCTATCTGATCATGTGTAATTGTTTCCGATGGTGAAAAAAAAAAAAAACTTAATACTTTCTGGAGAGAAGTCCTTATCATTCAACTTCGTCAACAACGCTGTCATCCGCCGTATCTCTTCCATCGACAGCAAGCTCTTCCACATGAACATCTTCGGATCCAAGGGCATCAAGCTCCAGTCCATCACCATACGGGCACCGGGTGACAGCCCCAACACCGACGGCATACACATCGGCAAGTCCAGCAACGTGGAGATCTCCAAGTCCACCATCGGCACCGGCGACGACTGCGTCTCCATCGGAGATGGCAGCGTCAACATCACCGTCACCGAGGTGCAGTGCGGGCCGGGCCACGGCATCAGCATCGGCAGCCTGGGGAAGTACCAGCACGAGGAGGACGTCGTCGGCGTGAGCGTCAGGAACTGCACCATCGCCGGCACCACGAACGGTGTTAGGATCAAGACATGGAAGGATTCCGTTGTCATGTCAGCTCGGGACTTGGTCTTCCAAGACATAGTGATGAGGAATGTCTACAACCCCATCATCATAGATCAAGAGTACTGCCCATACGTCTCATGCGGCCAGCAGGTACGTACATATATAGAAACGATTGATATATTCTTCATTGGCTTATTTGTTACAAATTACTTCGCACTATTCTCGGCAGCGTCATACCTCCCTCTTGCGTCTGATCACCTCTCTGCGTGTATAAAGCTTGGAAATTACTTGTATTTTGTTCTCATCATTTGATGCCAGTCCCAATTAGAGTACATGCAGGCTTTGGTTCAGTAACATAGAATAAAACTGTATACTTATTTTGTTCTCATCATTTGATGCCAGTCCCAATTAGAGGATAAATTTCACGTTATGTTCAAAAAAATATTTAAAAATAGCTTTAACTAAATTTGAGAAATTAATGTCCGTAAAGGGTAAATTTTCGAGCCTGTTTGATACCAAAAGAAGTCTTGAATAAGATGTCCAATATAACTCTATTCATTTTGGATGCACGGGTTACATTTTCGATGAGAAATGGCTTATTTCAGAATAGATTCGAATAAGCAATTGATGCAACCCAAGCGGTCACATATGGCCGCAGAGGGAAAGGGACACTTTAGATTATTAAAATTTTATTGAATATTAAAATTTAATTAAGCGGTGGATATATTCTAGCTAGCAAATTTACTTACAAATGAGAATTGAGGACACTTTAGATTATTTTCTACAATGTCGAAAAATCATTCTTGTTTCATATATCAGTATCAACAACGAAAACAAAAATGCAATTCTCCGATTATATGAAAATCAGAATTGAAAATATGATTTTCCTGTCAAAATCAAAAATAGAAAATTATGTATCCTATCCATGGGGCAAGGGATTGAAGCAGGGAAAACTCAAGTCACAGGAGAGTTGCGAGATGAGATTCTTCTCGCCTTTTCATCTACATCTTGATACCTCGAAGTCACTTATTTAAGAAAGAAATTTAATAAGTTTTTTATTTATCTCATCAAATCATCTATTTATTTTTTAGTTGTGTGAATGAGGGAAGGATCTAATTAATCTTTCTCACCATTAAGATGGTCATTATAAATGCTACCCCCACCCCACTAAATTAGGGATCGTTGTTTCGTTGCGCAAAAGTTCATGCAAAGCAGTCTAGACCACTGTCCTATCGATCGGACTTTCCTCAATGCCAAGCCTAGGTGCTTCACGAGGGTCCTGGGGACCGGCGAAACCCCCCTCAAGCCGAAGTTGTAGGGACTACCGGTAACTGTAACCTTTCGAGTCACATTAGGCCAAAGGGTGAATGGTACCACCCGTAATCTTGATATCTCAGGTTACATCATGCCTAGTGGTTAAAGGATAAACTCCAACAGCACCAAACTCGGCTCCACAGTAAGAAATGCATCAGAAACTGCCACGACAAACTAGAAAAAGCACCGACCCACTGGGACTGAATAACAACCCCTCGAATAGCACACTGATTACTCCGGCCTGTCTGACTCAGGTGGTTCTGCCTTTTCCCAGTCACAAGTGAAATACTAACATGTACCACTCCCACACCGATACGGCATTACTGCCACACAGACATCGCGTCACACCGACACCGACGCAAAGTGTCAAATACAAACAATAGTCGTTCTAGGTCCACGATCGCATAAACATACATACAATGCGATTCCGATCATATGGAAATCTCCGCCTCCAATGTATGATTTCAAACATACATTTAATAGGATTGTCTAACAATAAACACACATGTGAATTACAAAAATTAATAGGGCTCTAGTCTAAATGGCGTCGCCCTATCCAGTCACCATTTCAAATGGCGTCATCTTATCCCGACCCTATTCAAAATTGAACTCATTCCCAGAGAATGGGACAAATCTGGCCTAAATGGCGTCACCCTAGCCAGTCACCATTTCAAATGGCATCGCCCTTGCCAGACGCCATTTAGAGCCCGAAATCTGGTTTTCGCAACCTCCCCCGAGCCACAAGACGGGTTTCCTCCCCCCCAAAATTGCCCCCAAAATATCCAAAAATAGAGAATGAAGGGGTGAATCCAAATTACCACTTAAAACACACTAATTATCATTTCACAAAATGCCTTTTTTCATAAAAAAACCTTTAAAATATACTTTTCTACTTAAAAATATCCACACACATCGCATGCTTCAAAGCGGAAAAACATAGATAAAACAACCAAATCACGTTTAAGGATTGTCCTCCTACCGGTCACTTGAACTCCTCCTAGTTCCGTGCCGCCGAACCACCGCACCGCAAACCACCGCCGGTACCGCTGTAGACGTCGTCACTTCGCCTGGACGTCGGCCATTGTCCAGAGAATGAAGTGCTGCGGAGGAGGTGGTGACGGAAGTAGTGAGAGTTAGAGGGTGTTGAAGCGGTGGAAGAGGAAGAAGAGGAAGGGAAAGGAAAGAGAGAACCGGAGGGAATGGAGGGAAGGAAGAGAGAGAGTGTGAAGGAGAAAATGAGGAAAAGGAAGGAAGACTCGGAACGTCAAATCGAAACAGATGAAATCACGTCTGTGAGTGCTCAAATCAGGTGTGTAATTATCATGAGGATTATGTTGATTATGTGACAAATAAACCTATTAAAAACTAAGTGAATGTGATCGCCAGAAACTTTTAACTAAAAAGTTCCAAAAGAAAAGAATGATCGCCTACCTATTTCGAAATTGGGAGATGTTGGAGTCCTTCATTCTCCTCCTTCAGCCGGCTGAAGAAAAAGAGCCATTCTGACTTTGTTCTTGCTTTGGATGATTATCGGACTTTGAGGATCATCCAGCTTGATTTCCTCTTTCTTTGATCTTCTTAATCTCCTTTTGTACCTTGTAAAAAACAAGATGAAAGAAAATAATCAGAACACAAGCAAAGGTAGTATCTATTCTAATGAAGATTCTGATCATACAACTTGAGTAAAGAACTTACTTGTTTGATGGTCTTTTAAACTCCTTTAAACAAATAGGTTTGAAATTATGCTAGTTAGTGTGTGTTGCATGGAGTGATGTAATGAATGAGATTTTAAACTAATATGATGATAAAACAAACAGAGATTAATAAAAACAACTAAATTGGATGGCCACTGGGAAGCCTTGGTTCTTGAAAGCTCTTGAATGGACGAAGACCGGATGAAGAAAGGATGCAGACTCCTGAAAGTAGCAGCAGCGCCTCGATCCTTCAGCGTTTGGACGTCGTCTCTTTCAAAGAATCGCACCGATAATCACCAATTATCACTATCATCACTAACTTTTTAATGACCAAGGGGTTGGGTATTTATAGGCTTTAAGTTCATGTATCCGCGATTACTTAAAGATTAACATGAAGAGTTTGAAGTTAATCTAACTAAGAAACAGATAAACATACCCTGATTCATCTTTATCTGTAATTATCTAAAATGCGTCGTCCATGGGAGACTTCTTTTAGCTTAATTAAGATAAGGATAACCATCGGAAAGAAGAAGCAGAATTAGCTTAGGAAACCTAAATGGCGTCGTGCATGGTAGACGTCTTTTAGTTTATTAATAATTAATTAAAAATCAAAATAAGAATAAAACCTAAAAGGCGTCTTTACAGGTTGACGTCTTTTAGAATTTTTCATATTTGATTAAAAATCTGAATTAAAATAAATTTCATTAATAAACTTAAATTATGTATGTTTGACGGATGTCATTTAGATAATTAATTCAGAAAGATAATAAAAATTAACAAATGATTAAATATCAGACCATTTTGAGGCATTATTATATGATATGAAATTTACTAAAAAATGATGTCAAAATTAGTGTGTCTACAGCTGCCTCACCTTGGCATCGTCTTTGCAAGGGAGTGAAATGAAATAGAATGTACTGAAAAGGTGATGCCAAGGTGTGATGAGACACGCTCTTAACATCACATGTTTAGAATTCTTCTCAAAATCATCAATGAAGATAACTCAAGGAGATCAACGGAATCAATCATGTATGGATGAGGTCGACAAGGAAATAAAATAAGGTCGATCAACTTCCACGATTGGGAAGTACCCCAAGTCATAGACACTACATGTTTCATCATGGAGAGCGATTCCGAGCCAATGTGGACGTGCTGCAACCATGATGGATCTTTAAAAGAAAACAAGAATATTTGAGATAAAGAATCTAAGAAATGATAGAATTCCAAGGATATCTTCAAGCGAACCTCAAAGATAATCAAGATACTCAATTCAGAATGGAATATTTCATATCAAGTTAAGAATTATTTGATCAATGTTCTGAAATTTAATCAATAATTAATTCTTATCACAATTATATCAAAGTCCTACATGATGCATGTTTGGCTAAAAGAAAAATATAAAGTTAAATAAAATATAATTTAATCAAGGATAATATTGTTAAATTGTTATTAATTAGTCAAGATACCAATTATGCACGATTTCACAAAAATGGAACCATCGTCCTCACTAATTGACAATCAAACGGCCTGTCCATGTGATTAGGAATTCTCTGGAATTATCACTGTTTTTTGTTGAAGGGAAACTCAAATTCTAGTTTCATCAAAACCACAAGGTCCTTGATATAATCTAATAAATACTTAACATATAGTAATGATGATGCATATCAATTACATAAAGGAATACAAGGATAGAGATAACTGTCTTTTTAGACATGATCAGGACTCATAAACTCCCACAGTGGGATCTTCTCAAATTTTCAACTTCATTTGAACTTTCCTTAATTTTCTGCACTTAAAAATCATCAGTAACTTCAAACAATATCATCATCTAAGCATGAAATCTTGTAAAAACATTGAATTTCGGGCAAATAACAGAAAATCCTGAAACGTGTCGTGTCGCGCCGACGCCATTAAAGTCAACTAAAACATGTCGCTGTTCAACGACGCCTTTCAGTTGCAAAAACAAGTTCTGCCTAATTCAGACTTAGCCCCTTGCCTAGTTAACGTAACGTTTGTAGTATAATGGCATTTTGATATTGACATTTGGCTTTTGCCTTTTTGCTTTTGCTTCTCTTTTTTTTTTCTTTTCTTGGGACGGATCTCCCCCTTTTTTTTTATGACGGCCTCCTACTAAGATGACGGGTATTCTTGGTAGTCTATTATAAGCCTCGTTCCGACATCGTGGGCCGAGTGTAAAAACAGAATTTTTTATTTTAAAAAGAATGATTTGCATCTCTTGTTACTCACGAAACAAACGTGTCAATGTGTTTAGTAACGCGTTTGAATTAAATTATCCAGACTGATAAGGAAATTTGACTTTTTAAATTTTCTGATTCCACTGGTCTTTGTACCATGTTGATTGACTCTTTAACCTAAGGGTAGTATTTCTTAAAATGCAAACCGTTCTAGGGGTGAGTCAGCTCTTCCCCTTTTGCATTGACAAGACGGTAAACGTTACCAGGAAAAACATGCGATACAACATATGGTCCTTCCCAATTGGATTGGAGCTTAGAATGCGGACCACCAGATTTTACAAAGATTCTTTTGACGACCATTTCACCAACTTTGAATTTACGTTCAATGACTTTCTTTTGATAAAAACGTGCTAATCTATTTTGATAAACTCTTGCATGATTAGCAGCTGACCATCTTTTCTCGTCTAAGAGTTCCAATTGAGTAAGGAGTGTTGAACGATGTTCATCAATAGAAAATTCCTTATTTAATTGTACTTTTAATGACGGCATAAGGATCTCGTATGGAACTACCGCCTCCATTCCAAATGTTAAGGAATAAGGAGTTTGCCCAGTGGGCGTGCGGATTGAAGTTCGGTAGGCCCATAGACCCTCAATCAATTTTTCTGGTCAATCTGTAAATTTGTTAGATTTACACGTCTTTTTGATAATTGTTATCAAAGTCTTGTTAGTTGCCTCTGCTTGGCCATTGCCTTGCGGATAATAAGGGGATGAATGATGCAATGTAATTTTATACCTATTGCAGAGGTCTTGCAGCTCCTGTGACACGAACTGAGGTCTATTATCGGTGACGATGGTGCTTGAAATTCCAAATCTCGTGATGATGTTCTTCATGATGAACTTGCAGACGATTGATGCTTTGAGTTCCATGTACGCTTCAACTTCCGCCCACTTGGTGATGTATTCCGTTGCCGTGAGGATGAATGACTTCTGCTTAATGCCGGAATCAGGATTGCCAAGGGGTCCAAAGATAATGAAAGCCCACATGGAGAAAGGCCATAGGGAGGAAACAAGATTTAGTGAAGATGCAGGAGAATGAATCTTATCGGCGTGAAGTTGACACTTGGCACACCTACGGACATATCCTACACAATCTTCTTCCATGGTTGGCCAATATAATCCTTGTCTAAGGATTTTCTTTGCTAACATATGTCCATTAATATGGCCACCGCAAACACCAGCATGAGATCCTTCCATGATCTTCCAAAGTTCATCTTCGTCTAAACATTTTAGAAGAACTCCATCAAAACCTCTTTTCTATAGTGCTCCCCCAACTAGGGTGTATCTTTGAGCAACTCTCCTGATAGCCCTTTTCTACTCAGCTGTGGCTTCTTCAGGATATGATTGATCTTCACAATATTTGACAATTTCGTAATACCATGGTTTATGTTCATCATCCATCTCTTCTAACAGCTCCATTAACATAATCTCTCTCTTTTCCACAATATTTTCATCTCTGACCTTCTTCAGCAGCTTCTCCTTAGTCCTAAGGAATGAAGGGTCTTTTACGGCAGGTGAAAGACGCCTATGAACAATGATAGACTCGGATTGTTTGCTGATTGGAAAATTGAGGGATGATGCAAGTGAGGCTAGAGCGTCAGCTAAGATGTTTTGATTCCGAGGAAGATGGATGAAGATCAATTTTGTGAAAAGCTTAGCATAAGCAAAAGTATGTTCTTGATAAGGCTTGAGCTTGGGATCAAGAGTCCGATATTTGGTTAACACCTGGAGGAGAATCAATTAGCTATCACCCACACTTCTGAGTTTGGTGGCACTATGGAGATGAGCAGCCTCGAGGTTAGCAAGGAGTGTCTCGTATTCAGCTATATTGTTAGTGACTGGAAAATCAAACTGAAAGGCTTGTGGAATAGTGACACCTTAAGGTGATAACAGAACAATGCCGATACCCTTTCCATGGGAATTCAGAGCTCCGTCAAAATGCAAAGTCCACATGTCACCTTTGATTATGTCAATAGACATCAGTTCCTCATCCGGAAACTCCGATCGGACTGGATCAAAACGAGGAAGGGGGTGATGAGCGAGATGTTCTGCTATTACATAGCCTTTGATCGCTTTCTGTTGAATGTAAGTGATATCAAATTGAGATAGAAAGCTTTGCCATCGTGCTAACCTATTAGTAAGGACAGATTTCTCAAGGAGAAACTTGATCGGATTCATCCTAGCAATAAGATGAACTTCATGGGCTAGAAAGTAACGCTTCAATTTCTGAACCACCCATACAAGTGCTGCACATGTTTTTACCATCGCTGTGTATCTCTGTTTAGTGGGGCTGAGAAGTTTAGAGAGATAGTAGGCTGCCCTCTCCTTTCCTTCTTCATCCTTTTGTGCTAGGATAGCCCCCACCGCATCATCCAGGACAGAGATGTATAGTATCAATGGTTTACCCGGAGATGGTGGTCTCAAAACATGAGGACTTGCCAAATAATTCTTCAATCCATCGAACGCCTCCTAACACTTATCGTCCCAATTGACTTTGACTCCCGGCTTGGTAAGCTCGTAGAACGGCTTACACCTTTGTAGGTGTTGGGAGACAAAACGGCGAATAAATTGCAACCTCCCGATCAATCCTCTTAACTCTTTCAAGTTCTTGGGAGGTGGCATCTCTCTGATAGCCTTTGCCTTGTTGGGATCAATCTCAATTCCCCGTTTACTGACAATGAATCTAAGTAATTTCCTTGAGGGTACCCCGAATACACATTTCTTGGGGTTCATTTTTAACTGATATTCTCTTGATCTTTCTAACACTCTTGCCAAAACATTGGCATGCTCAGCCTTAGTCTTAGATTTCACTAACAAGTCATCCACATATACTTTTAGATCTATATGCATCATGTCGTGGAATATTGCCATCATAGCCCTTTGATAAGTGGCTCCAGCGTTCTTTAATTCAAAAGGCATCACAACATAGCAATATGTCCCCCAAGGTGTAGTGAATGATGTCTTTTCTTGATCTTCTTCTGTCAATTTGATCTGATTGTATCCTGAAAATCCATCTATAAATGCAAAAGTTTCATAACCGGCAGTATTATCGATGAGTACATCAATGTGAGGCAATGGAAAATCATCCTTAGGACACGCCCGATTCAAATCTCGGAAGTCAATACAGATCCTGACCTTCCCATCTTTCTTCATAACCGGGAATATATTGGTCACCCATTGTGGATAGAGGACAACTCTAATGAATTTGGCTTTATATAACTTATCAACCTCTTCCTTCATCTTCAAAGTCATTTGTGGGTGGAATCACCTTAACTTTTGTTTGACCGGGCTAGCTCCATCCTTTAATGTCAACCTGTGTTCCACTAGCGATGAGTCTAACCCCGACATATCCTCATAACTACAGGCGAAAGTGTCCTTGTAATTGATCGTTCCAAATTGTGCATCGTTAAACACTCATGAAAACGTTCAATCTAAATTTATTCGGCTCATTCAAATTAGATTTTGAAAATTGATAATGGTGAGTCCAAGTCGATCCACAGTTTGAAAATCTTGTGATTCTTAATTATCTAAAAATTAGGTGAGAATTTGAGTGAACTAATTACTTATTTAAACTAAAACTCAATTAACTAATGTTACCTAAAAAATATAATTACGTAAATTAAACAAATTCCCCCTTTTTTTTTCTTTTTCAGAAATTAAACACAAACATATATGGAAAACAAGCACACCTAAAAAAAATGTAACAAAAACACCGTAACTTAACTATGTGTAAAACATTAATTATCTAAAAATTATGAAACAAAATACACACTTAATAGTCTAATATCCTTAAACGAAATAAACAAAACATTAAATAACAACTAACTAATCATAATTAAATAAATGACTACTATACTAGTGGGGGAGAGAAAGAACAGAGCAGCAGCTGTGTGGACTCTTTGTGGGGTTGCCGGCTGGTGCCGTGGAGTGCATGCAGGTGCTGATGCAACACGTGGATGGAGCTTGGCTGATGGTTTGCAGCGTGGGGGCTTGCAGGTGGTGGTGTTGCTGGAAAGAAGCTGTTGGCTACGTTGGGATGCAGCTGGGCGTGTGGAGGATTGCAGCAGCTTGACGTGGAGGATTGCAGCAGCTTGATGTGGAGGCTTGCAGGCGCGTTGGATGAAGCTGCTGCTGGAGGCCTTGCTGGCATGCAGGGAAATGCGTGGGAGCTGGTGGAGGAGCTGCTGGAGGGGCTTGATCGCAGCGCTTGGAGGATGTTGTCAACGTGCACGTGTGCATGCATGCACGCTTGATGAGCGCTGGAGGAGCTGGAGTTGGCTGGGCTTCACCGCAGGTGCGCTGCTTCGCTGCCGCATGGGAGCTTCATGTTGCTGGTTTGGACGTGGAGTTGCTGGCTGCATGCGTGGAGGCCGGCTGATGCTTGGACGTGGAGCTGCTGGAGCCGCTGGCTGGGCTGAGAGAAACCGAGGGAGGCGTGGAAGAGAGAAGAAAAAGAGACCGAGAGAGAGATAAATGTGTGGGGGAGGCTGAGAAGAGAGAGAGATGCTGGGATAGGTTGAGAAGAAGAAGAGAAAGGGAGCAAGAGAGACCGAGAGAGAGAGAATAGAGGGAGAGAAAGAGAGACCGAGAGAAAGAAGGAAGAGAAGAGAGGGAGGACTGTGCGTGGGAGAAAGAGAGAGGAGGAGTAGCCGGCTGGAGAGGAGAGGTTGCTAAGTTGCCGTGTGTGTGTGAAAATCACCCTGCCGTGGATTTTTGTAAAGTGGGATATTTAAACTTTGAAGGTTCTTTAACCAATGTGACAACAACAAAAAAAAAAAACTGATTTGTTTAAGATTTACTTAATGAAACATGATTTTCATGCAATTTTCATCGGATGTGAGAAGAAGTTTTAAAAAGAAGTTTTTAAAAATTTGACCATTTTTCAGTGAAAGATATCAGTTTTCTTCAAAAGATTTCCAATAAATGCATATCAAATTGATTGTCCCACCCCCCAACTTGATTGACATTGTCCTCAATGGCATAAAAGATATGAAAAACATGTCAGCCAGAAGAGAATGGGAAGGAGAGAAACAACCTGTGATGAAGAAGATGCGACATACCCAAGGCGACTGCTGCTCAGGGACCTAAAAGGAAATACAAAGACGGAAGTAAAATATTGGGTTGCCTCCCAACAAGCGCTAAGTTAAATCGTCTTCAGCCAGAAGGAATGTGCACACTATCCAATGCCTACTAGCACAAATTTCAGTGCATGCATTTTGAAGTTTGTTGGTTGGAGTGCACTCAGCATTGCATGTAGCGGATGAGTCAGAATGTTATCATTGAGATTCCAAAGAAAAGAATTTTTCAACATGGTCAATAGGATATTGGTTCTACTTGATTCATAGTCCATGCCAACCACGTACCTCACTTCTTTTCCTTGATTGAACTGAAGCATTTGATCCCCTAGAAAAATATTAGAAATTCCCAAAATAATGGGACATTGATTCAATGTAGGGGATGATCCAATGTCGAAGATGAGAAAATCAACAAATATGTGGCTCCTATCCACCTGAATAAGAGTATCTTAGATCATGTCATGTGGCTGCTTAATGAAATGATCAATTGCCTGCAAAGCAACCGACGTGCACTTTAATTTGTGGATTCCAAATTTCTCAAAGATAGAGACTGAGAACAGGTTCAGTTTGGCCTCAACTTTCAATAAAATCCAGTAAAGATTGATGTTATTGATATTGTAAGAATTGAGTGGGGCAACACAGTGAGTTTCTTTGAGAAAATGGTTGTTGATGTGGACTTAGCCCAATAATTCCACCACCTCCTTGAGTCGGGCCAGCTTTTGGAGGCTATTGGGCTTAGATTCTCTAACACTCGGGAAACGGATCATAGGTAGGTGAATATCTGGGCTCTCACTAGAATCCTTCTCGTCTCCTTCATCTCCCCCCAACTGACCCACAATAGGCTCTTCTTGATGATTAGCTAAGTCTGTGGCTTCAGTTTTCTCTTGATGCAATTCTTCAAGATTATCCACTTTCTGATCTATTGGGAAGAAGAAATATTCAAGATCCAGACCATCATGTGTATCTAATTCCTCTGTGGGAAATAGAAAGTGTTCAAAGTCCAGATCAATATTAAGCAAATCACTCATTTCTCCTTCTCCTTTTTCCTTCAAGCTCTCCTCAAGAGAGATAGGTGTGATTGTGACTTCACTTTGCTGGTCAGTCTGAGGGTTTTCCATCTTCTCTTTATCCACCTGGTATATATCTTCCAGAATATCTACTTTCTCTATTGAGAAGAAAAAATATTCGAGGTTCGAACTAGCACGTATATTGACTTCCACTGTGGGGAACATGAAGTGTTCAAAATCCGGATTAACCTCTAAAAGATCACTCACTTCCCCTTCTCCTTTTCTATCACTTAAGCTTTCCTCAGGACAGATAGGTATGATCATGGATGCATCTTGTTGACCAGTCTCAAGATTTTTCATAGATTGATTCATGCTAGCATTCCCTATTCTCACCTGATACAACTTCTTAAGATTCTCCCTGTTTTCAAGATCAAGCATGATGTGACCATTTCCGGGTTGAGTGCTTTCAAGTTGAATTTATGAGTTGATTTGTTGGTCAAAATCAGGTGAAAAAGATTGCAGATTTTCAATGGGCTTGCTAAGCACTTCTTCTAAATCCATCATTAGATTAGTTTCTATCAAACAGTCAACTAGGGCCTGCATTCTACCAATGATTCGTTGTTGAGCCAAGACTATTTGTTCAAGTTGTATGAATTGATCATCTTAAGGATGCAGATAATTAGGCTTATAATCAGACTGCGAAGAATAAGAATATATCGAATAATTTGATTGGAAGCAAGGTGGACAAGAGCTTGTGGACAATGGATAATCGGAGTGTCCATGCTTGTGGGCCAAACCACTAGAGTAGACTTGGAATTGGGGCCAATCCAAGAAGTCTTGGATAGCTAGACTTGGAATTGGGGCCAATCCAAGGACATTTTAGAACTAATACATTCAGATGTATGTGGTCCAATGTCCACCCAAGCCAAAGGTGGCTTTTTTTACTTCATCACGTTCACCGATGACTTCTCAAGATTCGGCTATGTGTAGTTAATGAAGTACAAGTCAAAAACATTTGAGAAGTTTAAGGAATTCAAGAATGAGGTAGAGAAGGAGTCAGGAAAGAGTATTAAAACTCTTCGATCAGATCGAGGAAAGAGAATACTTGAGTACTAATTTCACACAATTCTTAAAGGATAATGGTATCCTTTCTCAACTGACCCCTCCATATACACTACAGATGAATGGTGTATCAGAAAGGAGGAATCGCACCTTGTTGGACATGGTGCGATCCATGATGAGCTTTTTAGGATTACCAGTGTCCCTCTAGGGGTATGCTTTAGAGTCAGCAGCATACCTACTGAACAGAGTACCTAGCAAGTCTATAGCGTCTACTCCATATGAGATATGGAAAGGCAGGAAACTAGAATTTAAACATGTTAAAGTCTGGGGTTGTCCTGCTCATGTAAAAAGACATGATCCAGACAAGCTGGAATCACGAACTGATAAATGTAGGTTTGTGGGATATCCAAAGGAAACCTTTGGATACTATTTTTTCCGTCATGGGGAACAAAAGGTGTTTGTCGCCAGGAAAGTTGTCTTCTTAGAAGAGGAATACCTTCTCCAGAAGGACAGTGGAAGTAAAATAGTACTGGAAGAGGTTCCAGATCCCCAAACAACAACATTATCATCAGATGAGATATCAGTTCATGGATCTGTTTAGGTACATACAGATGAGCCTCGTAGATCTGGTAGAGTACCTAGACAACCCGAACGATATGTGGGACATATTGCTGAAGGTAAGTCTAAGGTACAATATAATGAGGATGATGATCCTAAAACCTACCAGGAGGCCATAGAAGGCCCAGAAGCTGGGAAATGGCGAGAAGCCATGAACTCATAAATCCAGTCCATGTACACTAACTAAGTTTGGAACTTGGAGGACTTGCCCGAGGGTATTGTACCCATCGGTTGTAAGTGGATCTTTAAGAGAAATATCGGTGCTGATGGACGGATCGACACTTATAAGGCAAGGTTGGTGGCAAAGGGATATCGTCAAAGGCAAGGAATTGACTATGACGAGACTTTCTCACCAGTTGCCATGATAAAGTCGATCAGAGTTCTACTCGCCATTGCTGCACATTTTGATTATGAAATCTGGCAGATGGATGTGAAGACTGCCTTCCTCAATGGTAACCTTGAGGAGGAGGTGTATATGATACAACCAGAAGGTTTCACATCCATAGAATCTCCAGTTAAAGTGTGCAAGCTTCAGAGGTCCATTTATGGACTGAAGAAGGCTTCCCGGAGCTGGAACATAAGAGTTGACGAGGCTGTCAAGTCTTATGACTTCATTAAGAATGAAGATAAGCCTTGTGTGTACAAGAAGACCAGTGGGAGTGCAGTCACTTTTCCAGTTCTTTACGTTGATGGCATACTACTCATTGGGAATGATGTAGTTATGATGTCATCAGTAAAGATTTGGATGTCGAAAAACTTCTCCATAAAGGATTTGGGAGAAGCATGCTACGTATTGGGAATACGGATCTATAGAGATAGATCAAAGAGGATGCTTGGAATGACCCAATCCTTGTACATAGATACCATAGTCAAAAGGTTTGGCATGGAAAATTCCAAGAGAGGTCTCATACCGATGAGACATGGAATTAGTCTCTCAAAGGAGCAGTCTCCTAAGACTCGCGATGAGAGCTCTCTGCCATAGGATCTATCGTGTACACCATGCTATGTACACGGCCTGATGTTGCATTTGCTCTAAGTGTTACGAGCAGATTTCATGCTGATCCAGGCGAAGAGTACTGGAAGGCAGTGAAATGTATCCATAAGTACTTGAGAAGAAGTAAGGATATGTTTCTTGTCTATGGAGGAGGTGACTTGAAACTGCGAGGCTTTACTGACTCGAGTTTTCAGTTGGATCCGGATGATAGTAAGTCTACATCTAGATTCGTGTTTACTTTGAACGGAGGCGCAGTGTGCTGGATGAGTTCCAAGCAAGTAACCACTACAGATTCGACGACTGAAGCTGAGTACATCGCTGCAGCTGAAGCCGCTAAGGAAGCAGTGTAACGACCCGCCATCCTATGACCGGAGACCCGATCACTAAATGGATGTCGGCCCATTAACTGCGGGTTCACACCCGGATCTCACACAACACATCTGGAGGAGTAAGCACTAAACAAGGATAAATATAACAAATCACACGGACTACAAAGATGTAACAAGTGCGCAGGAAGGAAGATAACAATGTCCGTATACAGTCCAACAATAATTACATGGTCCAACAAATTAAATAAGTACAGGCAGAAGTAAAGTACAACAACATCGGGGCATACCCCGGAACTGAGACAGCTGCTGGTCCCCACACCAAGAAGACACCACCCGCCGCCAAGCGCCACGAGGTCTACACCTGAAACCGCAAGGAGTGAGCCACACCAGAATTGGGCTCAGTAGGGATCATCTGATCCCCTGCCTCCCACTCACACACCCACAAGTGTAACAACACAGATATATGGCGATTAAGTAAAGCAGTAAACATAGCACCCAAATTTGATATGAAACAAGCGCGTAAGCAGTGTAGCAGGAACAGTTCTAAGTAACCCGAAGAACCCAACACAAAGTCACGTCTCACTGTCAAAGTCCACAAAGCGACTGAACCACACTGTCGACCGAAGTCAAACGTCGCCTCACAACACTACCACCACTACTCACGCCTGTCCGCCCCTACAGTGTTCCGGGGCACTGTAGGGTGAGGCAGTGAGCCAAACTAGGACTAACTGGGATCAGTGTACCACCACTGCCCAGCTACGTGTGCACACAAGTAGTCTAGACTACTGTCCTACCGACCGGAGTGCCTCCACGCTAGGCCTCAGCGCTTCAGGAGGGCCCTGGGGACCGGCGAACCCCCGTCAAGCCTAAGCTACAGGAACTACCCACAACCCTAACCTCCCGGACTGCGTCAGGCCAAAGGGCTAAGGGTACCACTCGCAACCTTGATCAAAGGTCACATCAGGCCCAGTGGCTACAGGGGTAAAACAACTCCAATAGTACCACAACCAGCTCCACAGCAAGAAACGCGCCGGAAGCCGCCACGACAAATAGGGAAAACCCTAACCCGCTGAGACCAAACAGCAACCCCTCGGATAGCACACCGGCTACTCCGGCCCGACGGGCTCAAGGTGGTTCTGCTTCCCTCAGCCAAAGGTAAAACACAACATGTACCCCTCCTCCCACCGGTACGACACAATGCCTCACAGACACCATGACCCTGTCCCCATCGGTCCATGGTGACAAACGTAAACCACAGTTATTCCGATTCCATATTCGCATAAGCACACACACACACAACATGATTCCATTCGTACAGTAAACCTCTGTCTCAGCGTACAGCTTAAAACATGCATTTGAACCATCCAACAGTGAAACATATGTTAAAAACCAGGGTTTATGCAGTTCTGTCTTGAATCGCGTCGACCGAGGTCGACGCCATTCAAGCTCCTCAAACAGGTTCATTTAAAGACAGATTATTCCTTAAAACGCGTCCACCTGGGAAGGCGCCGTTTGAAACGCGTCAGAGCTCTCAGACGCCATTCACACCGAAATTCCAGATTTGCAGACCCTTAGTCGGGGTGATTTCCTGCCTAAATGGCGTCATGATGGCCCGACGTCCTTCTGAAAGGCGTCGTCCATCCATGACGTCATTTAGCGCCAGAACCCCTAACTCGTGAAACCTCGAACATGGAGGTTTCTGCCCTAAAAGGCGTCGTACTGCCCTGATGTCCTTCTAAAAGGCGTCGACCAGGCACGACGCCGTTTAGCGCCAGAAACCTGGTTCCCTGGTTCAAACTGAGGGTTTCTCCTTTAACCCCAAACACCCCGAAAATGCCCCAAAACAGAAAGGGGAAGATAGGGAAATCAACTACATCCAGCATGCTACAAATCCACGTTCACGAGCACGGTCAAACCCACAAGAACACCCCCTAAACATGCTCATTCTAACCCAAATCATAACATGCCACGCCAAGGAAATCACGAGCAACACATTCACAGTCCATGCAAGGTTCGTCCCCCTACCGGTTCTTGAACTCCACCAAGCTCCGTGCCGCCGACCCGCCGCATCGCAGACTGCCGCCGGTACCCTCGAGGACGCCGCCACTCCGCCGGGACGACGGCCGCCGTCCGGAGAATGGAACGCCGCGAAGGAGGTGGTGGTGGTAGAGGTGAGAGGTAGGGAGGTGTTGGAGTGGTGGAAGAGGAAGAAGAGGAAGGGAAGGGGAAAAGAGGGTCGGAGAGGGCGGAGAGAGCGAAGAGAGAGAGAGTGGAGGCAAAAATGATGGAAAGAATGGGAGGCTCGCGGGGTCAATCTAAATCTGGCTAAAACGCGTCGATCAAGACTGACGCCAATCAGTCTGACAGGACGGGCCGTACTGACAGCGGTCTGAAACGCGTCACTCTTCACGGACGCCGTTCAGACGACAGGACAGGCCGTACTGACAACGCTATGGCGCCGTACCCTGACATCGCAGAGGTCACAGTCTGAATCGCGTCGACTAACATGGACGCTGTTCAGACGATGTGACAGGGGCCGTACTCTCGCGGCCCGAAACCCACCCACGTGGCGCACACGTGGCACAACAGAAAGCAGACTTAAATGGCGTCTACATACACGGACGTCTTTTGAAAGACGTCGAGCAGTGCAGACGTCATTCAGTCAGAAATCTCAAGACCCCTCAGGGTCGAAACTAGGGGATCCGGCCCGAACCCGACCCGAATACAGAACCCGAAATCTCAGTCCTTACATTCTCCCCCCCTTAGAAGAATTTCGTCCTCGAAATTTGCAACCGCTCAACGCAAAACTTGGCTAACCATCACATGCCGGCACACCGATCCCAACAATCATTCTCAGCAATCACATACACAAGGCTCCACATAATTAGCCAATCATATTCACACCAAGCTAACCAAGATTCTCGATTCTGACAAAAAGCTGAAAGATCAAAATAACCACACACTAGCAAGGCACATCTTACAAAACCGATTCTCCACCAAACCCAAATACATAAAAGTGCCAGAAGAGTTCTCAACTACCTCTGAATAAGACAAGATAAAAGCGCTCCTCTAGTCTGATATCTCGAATCCCCACTAAGAGATGCAACACCACTCAACGTCTCGAACACCTACTGACCACTCGGCTCCTGACCTGCCTTATTCTTCTGGGGACAGTTCCTCGCGAGATGTCCCTTCCTGCCACAGCCAAAACAGCTACCAGTGATCAAAGGACATATCCGATTACCATGAAACCTGCCACAACGGAGACAACGATCCGCAGCGTCCCGTCTCGCTTCCTGTTGCCAGCTGACCTCCGTCTACATCTGCTGAACCGAACCGTCCTCATCCTCGTCACAAGGTACCTCTTGGAACTCGAGCTCAAAGGAACTCGAACCACCTGACGAAAAGACCGCTGATCTATCCCTGTTTTGCTGCTTCCCCTGTGTTGAATGCTCCGACTCCTTTGCCGCGTGTTGGAACTGCATCTCCACCGCTGCCGCGCACTGAACTGCTGACGCCAGATCCTTACAACAATGAGCTGCCACAAATCCCCTCAGATCATGCCGAAGTCCATCCACAAATTTCTCCGTCCTAAGATCCTCATGCTCAGATATGTGTGGAGCAAATCTTCCCAGAGCTACAAATTTCATCTGATATTCTAGAACTGACATACCATCCTGCACCAATTCCATAAACTCCCTTTCCTTGGCCCAACGAACGTGCCTCAGAAAGTATTGCCCGCCAAACTCTCTTACAAAGCCTTCCCAAGGAATCTCTCTCAAGGACCTATCTGAAAACATCAACCCCTTGATGGTAACCCACCAATTATAAGCATCGTCCTTCAGCAAGTAGGTTGCCAACAAGGTCTTGTCATCCTCAGCACATTCTAGAACATCAAACGCCTTCTCCACTTCCTTAATCCAATGAGCTGCCGCATCTAGAACAGGTTGGCCCGTGAAAGAAGGGGGCTTCAGCTTCAAGAACCGCTCCATCATCATGGATTGACCACCTCGGGAATTGGACCCCTCGCTTCCATCTCCCTGCTGGTATCTAGACATAGCCCCAATCATAGCTTCCATGAATCGATCCACATTATGTCCTTCTGCCCTCGAACCACTATCATCTGCTCTCGAACCACGAGCCAACGGAACTCTCCTCTTCGGCGCCATCACTACCCCACAAACACGAAAATCGAACCCAAGCACGTAAAAACCTATCAATCTATACCAGCAGCCATCGCCTGTACAGACTCGTACTTATTGTTGGACTATAATATCTAACCCAGTTTACCACATACTCGACCAGATTGAGCTCTGATACCATCTGTAACGACCCGCCATCCTATGACCGGAGACCCGATCACTAAATGGATGTCGGCCCATTAACTGCGGGTTCACACCCGGATCTCACACAACACATCTGGAGGAGTAAGCACTAAACAAGGATAAATATAACAAATCACACGGACTACAAAGATGTAACAAGTGCGCAGGAAGGAAGATAACAATGTCCGTATACAGTCCAACAATAATTACATGGTCCAACAAATTAAATAAGTACAGGCAGAAGTAAAGTACAACAACATCGGGGCATACCCCGGAACTGAGACAGCTGCTGGTCCGCACACCAAGAAGACACCACCCGCCGCCAAGCGCCACGAGGTCCACACCTGAAACCGCAGGGAGTGAGCCACACCAGAATTGGGCTCAGTAGGGATCATTCGATCCCCTGCCTCCCACTCACACACCCACAAGTGCAACAACACAGATATATGGCGATTAAGTAAAGCAGTAAACATAGCACCCAAATTTGATATGAAACAAGCGCGTAAGCAGTGTAGCAGGAACAGTTCTAAGTAACCCGAAGAACCCAACACAAAGTCACGTCTCACCGTCAAAGTCCACAAAGCGACTGAACCACACTGTCGACCGAAGTCAAACGTCGCCTTACAACACTACCACCACTACTCACGCCTGTCCGCCCCTGCAATGTTCTGGGGCACTGTAGGGTGAGGCAGTGAGCCAAACTAGGACTAACTAGGACCAGTGTACCACCACTGCCCAGCTACGAGTGCACACAAGCAGTCTAGACTACTGTCCTACCGACCGGATTGCCTCCACGCTAGGCCTCAGCGCTTCAGGAGGGCCCTGGGGACCGGCGAACCCCCGTCAAGCCGAAGCTACAGGAACTACCCACAACCCTAACCTCCCGGGCTGCGTCAGGCCAAAGGGCTAAAGGTACCACTCGCAACCTTGATCAAAGGTCACATCAGGCCCAGTGGCTACAGGGGTAAAACAATTCTAATAGTACCACAACCAGCTCCACAGCAAGAAACGCGCCGGAAGCCGCCACGACAAACAGGGAAAACCCCAACCCGCTGAGACCAAACAGCAACCCCTCGGATAGCACACCGGCTACTCCAGCCCGACGGGCTCAAGGTGGTTCTGCTTCCCTCAGCCAAAGGTAAAACACAACATGTACCCCTCCTCCCACCGGTACGGCACAATGCCTCATAGACACCATGACCCTGTCCCCATCGGTCCATGGTGACAAACGTAAACCACAGTTATTCCGATTCCATATTCGCATAAGCACACACACACAACATGATTCCATTCGTACAGTAAACCTCCGTCTCAGCGTACAGCTTAAAGCATGCATTTGAACCATCCAACAGTGAAACATATGTTAAAAACTAGGGTTTATGCAGTTCTGTCTTGAATCGCTTCGACCGAGGTCGACGCCATTCAAGCTCCTCAAACAGGTTCATTTAAAGCTAGATTATTCCTTAAAACGCGTACACCTAGGAAGCCGCCGTTTGAAACGCGTCAAAGCTCTCAGACGTCATTCACACCGAAATTCCAGATTTGCAGACCCTTAGTCGGGGTGATTTCCTGCCTAAATGGCGTCATGATGGCCCGACGTCCTTCTGAAAGGCGTCGTCCATCCATGACGTCATTTAGCGCCAGAACCCCTAACTCGTGAAACCTCGAACAGGGAGGTTTCTGCCCTAAAAGGCGTCGTACTGCCCTGATGTCCTTCTAAAAGGCGTCGACCAGGCACGACGCCGTTTAGCGCCAGAAACCTGGTTCCCTGGTTCAAACTGAGGGTTTCTCCTTTAACCCCAAACACCCCGAAAATGCCCCAAAATAGAAAGGGGAAGATAGGGAAATCAACTACATCCAGCATGCTACAAATCCACGTTCACGAGCACGGTCAAACCCACAAGAACACCCCCTAAACATGCTCATTCTAACCCAAATCATAACATGCCACGCCAAGGAAATCACGAGCAACACATTCACAGTCCATGCAAGGTTCGTCCCCCTACCGGTTCTTGAACTCCACCAAGCTCCGTGCCGCCGACCCGCCGCACCGCAGACCGCCGCCGGTACCCTCGAGGACGCCGCCACTCCGCCGGGACGACGGCCGCCGTCCGGAGAATGGAGCGTCGCGAAGGAGGTGGTGGTCCTAGAGGTGAGAGGTAGGGAGGTGTTGGAGTGGTGGAAGAGGAAGAAGAGGAAGGGAAGGGGAAAAGAGGGTCGGAGAGGGCGGAAAGAGCGAAGAGAGAGAGAGTGGAGGCGAAAATGAGGGAAAGAATGGGAGGCTCGCGGGGTCAATCTGAATCTGGCTAAAACGCGTCGATCAAGACAGACACCAATCAGTCTGACAGGATGGGCCGTACTGACAGCGGTCTGAAACGCGTCACTCTCCACGGACGCCGTTCAGACGACAGGACAGGCCGTACTGACAACGCTATGGCGCCGTACCCTGACATCGCAGAGGTCACAGTCTGAATCGCGTCGACCAACATGGACGCCGTTCAGACGATGTGACAGGGGCCGTACTCTCGCGGCCCGAAACCCACCCACGTGGCGCACACGTGGCACAACAGAAAGCAGACTTAAATGGCGTCTACATACACGGACGTCTTTTGAAAGACGTCGAGCAGTGCAGACGTCATTCAGTCAGAAATCTCAAGACCCCTCAGGGTCGAAACCAGGGGATCCGGCCCGAACCCGACCCGAATACAGAACCCGAAACCTCAGTCCTTACAAGCAGTGTCGTTGAAGAAAATCATCACCGACCTCGGCGTAGTTTCCAGCATCTCTGAGCCTGTTCCACTGTTGTCCGACAACAATGGAGCCATTGCGCAAGCAAAAGAGCCGCGGTCTCATCAGAAATCGAAGCAAATTCTGAGGCGCTTTCACCTTATCAGAGAGATCATATCCAAAGGAGATGTAGTAGTGGAAAGAGTTCCATCCGTCGACAATGTAGCAAATCCACTGACGAAGACGTTGGCTCAAATTGTGTTTGAGCGTCACCTAGAGTCTACAGGCTTATTGTATAAAGGTGATTGGCTTTAGTCCAAGTGGGAGATTGTTAGTTTTAGGTGGCCTACAAGCCAATCTGACTATGTAAATCTCGTTCATTTATTAATAAAATGGCATAATATTCATTATGTGTAAATCGCATTAATTATCGTTTCATAATGAAGTCCGTGAATATGTGCTATAGTGATAAGATTATGATGAGATCATACTAATGAGACTGATCACTTAAACACACATATTCTTAATCGTTCATAGTCGGAGGATATCCGAAAAGGACATCGGATATCCGGTTAGACTAGTACAGATTACTCCTGCTCATATGATGAAAGTGACTAATCTCATAAGTCACTTGTGTGGAGACACTAAGGCGAATCTGTAGGTGCTCATTGGAGAATGAGTTCACTGAACTGATCCGAATGAATCGCTAGATGGTATTGTACCTCACTGTCAACCAGCTTGATTCTATTGTCGCAGTTGCGTGGATGGTCCTCGGATCTGAGACACCAAGGACACCTTGTCGGTGGACTTTTTTGCTTTGACCTTGGTTAACGAATCTCTAGCCACGGGATTCTAATACGCCAAGGATTGGGTACAGCGGAATACCGTCGAAGCGAATTGTGTGTCAATAAGGAATCATTCGCTCTCGGTACTTAGAGAGAGAATGCTCTAGGAAGGATGCGCGGAAGTCCCTGGCCAGGGCGGACGATAATATCGGGAAAGGAGTTTTCCGATATTCATCAGCGGCATCCAATCCAAGTGAGTCGACCGGTTAGGGTTTGACAGCTCGCCATGCCCAGAGTTGACTCTAGAGCATTGTACGAATGAAGGATTATATCCACGCGGTAACTGTCGGCGGAAAGGTTCAAAGAGTGGGTTACTTAACCCTAATACCTTCCGGGTTCACGCGGTGTTGCTTGGCACCCAACGTGATCGGAGGTCCAGTCGAATTCGATGTGCGACATCAATTCGATTGATTAATTAATTAATAAAGGATTATTAATTGATTAATAAAGCCAGTGAGGAGTCACTGGGCTTGTTGGGCCATTAACTGGACTAGTACTTGGGCCTAGAGGGTCACACGCAAATGATTCTTAAGGGGATGGATAAATAAGTGGGTTTTATATAAACCGGGGGTTTTTATGAAAAATCGCACGGTTAGTATAAAACATAGCGAACGGGCTGAGTAGGCCAAGCTGTTGCTAACCCTAGCCGCCCCTCCTTTATTTCTCTATCTCTCTAGCGTCCAGACAGATCCAGATCTGCTCCGCCGCTTCTCCGAATCCCGTTCGACGGGAAATCCTCCGTGCGTTGCGGCGATCTTTGCGGCAACCGGCGGAGGTTTCGTGGGCTGCGAAGAACGAGGAACACGAGGATATCTGTAGCGGGGAGGATCGCGTGGAGTTCGCTAGAGGCCGGGCACTTGCGCGGCTTGCGGTGTCGCACCGACGGAACTGAACGGTTGCAGATTCGAATCCGCACACGGTGAGAACTTCGATTATCTGATAATCGATTTTTTGTTTTCCGAAACGGGAAAACGGATCGCTGTTTTATTTTATTTTCCACTGCGTGAGTGATCCAGAGAACCCAAGAAATCCCAACAGTGGGTAGTCCCTATAGCTTCGGCTTGACGGGGGTTTCGCCGGTCCCCAGGGCCCTCTTGAAACGCCGAGGCCTGGCGTTGAGGGAAGTCCGGTCAGTAGGACAGTAGTCTAGACTGCTTGTGTGCACACGTAGCTGGGTAGTGGTAGTTCACTAGTCCCAGTTAGCCCTAGTTTGAGTCACTGCCTCACCCTACGGTGCCCGGAACACCGTAGGGGTGGACAGGCGTAAGTGTTGGTGGTGTTGTGAGGCGACGTTTGTCTGCAGTCGACAGTGTGGTTTGATCGATTAGCCGGATCTTTGGTTATGAGTTATGGTATTGTGTTGGGCTATTCGAATTGCTTACAACTGGGCATGTTGCATTGCTATTACGAATGTTTCATATCGGGTTTTGGGAGCTATGTTTACTGCTTTACTTAATTGCCTTCATTCTGCATTATTATACTTGTGGGTGTGTGAGTGGGAGGCGGGGGATCGGATGATCCCTACTGAGCCAAATTTTGGTGTGGCTCACTCCTAGCGGTTTCAGGTGTGGACCTCTTGGCGAGTGGCGGCGTGTGGTGTTCTTCTTAGTACTCGGACCAGCAGCTATCTCAGTTACGGGGTATGCCCCGATGTTGTTGTACTTTACTTATGCCTGTACTTATTTAATTCTTTGGACCATGTAATTATTGTTGGACTGTGTACGGACATTATTAATTTCCTTCTTGCGCACTTATAATTTCCTTGAAGTCCGTGTGACTGTTATATTTAGCCTTGTTTAACGCTTACTCCTCCAGATGTGTTGTGTGAGATCTGGGTGTGAACCCGTAAATAATGATCCGATGCCCATTTAGTAATCGGGTTCCCGATTATAGGGTGGCGGGTCATTACAGATGGTATCAGAGCTCAGTCTGGTCGAGTATGTGGTAAACTAGGTTAGATATCATAGTCCAACAATAAGTACGAGTCTGTACAGGCGATGGCTGCTGGTCTAGATTGATAGGTTTTGATGTGCTTGTTTCGATTTTTGTATTTGTGGGGTAGTGATGGCGCTGAAGAGGAGACTTCCGTTGGCTCGTGGTACGGGAGCAGACGATGGTAGTTCGGGGGCAGAGGGGCATAATGTGGTCGTTTTATGGAAGCTATGATTGGGGCTATGTCTAGATACCAATAGGGAGATGGTGGTGAGGGATCCAATTCCCGAGGTGGTCAGTCCACGGTGATGGAGTGGTTCTTAAAGTTGAAGACCCCTTCTATCACGGGTCAACCAGTCCCAGACTAGGCAACTCATTGGATTAAGGAAGTGGAGAAGGCATTTGATGTTCTTGAATGTGTTGAGTATGACAAGACTTTGTTGGCAACCTACTTGTTGAAGGACGATGCTTATGATTGGTGGGTTACTATCAAGTGAATGATGTTTTCAGATAGGTCCTTGAGAGAGATCCCTTGGGAGGTATTTGTGAAGAGTTTAGTGGACAGTACTTTCCGAGGCACGTTCGGAAGGCCAAGGAGAGGGAGTTTAAGGAATTGGTGCAGAATGATATGTCAGTTCTAGAATATCAGATGAAGTTTGTGGCTTTCGGAATATCAGCGGTGGAGACTCAGTTCCAACAAATGGCGAGAGAGTTGGAGTGATCAGCACGAGGGAAGCAACAAGGCAAGAGCAAATCAGCGGTCTTTTCGACAGACGGTTCGAGTTCCTTTGAGTTCGGAATCCAGGAGATGCTTTGTGATGAGGATGAAAACGGTTCGGTTCAGCAGATGCAGACTGTGGCTAGTAGACAGCAGGAAGCGAGACAGGATGCGGCGGATTATTGTCCCCGTTGTGGTAGGCATCATGGCAATCGGATGTGTCCATTGGTCACTGTTACTTGTTTTGGCTATGGTAGGAAGGAACATCTTGTGAGGAACTGTCCCCAAAAAAATAAGACAGGTCAGGAGCCGAGTGGTCAGTAGAAGCCCAGGACCTAGAGTGGTGTTGTGTGTTTTATTAGTAGAGGTCCGAGATGCTAGGCTAGATGAGCACTTTTATCTTGTCTTATTAGGTAGTGGTTGTGAACTCTTATGGCACTCTTTATGTATTTTGGACATGGTGGAGAATCAGTTTTGTAATATGTGCCTTGTAAGGTTAATGTATGGTTATTTCAGTCTGTCAGCCTTTGCAGAGTCATGGATCATAATTAACTTAGTGTTGATTGGATTGACCGGTTGTACGGAGCCCCGTGTAAGAGTGTGATCGGTGAGGGTGATTGATGTAATCTGTGTGCCGGCGTGGAATTGTTGGCTATGGTTATCGTGTGAGCGGTTGCAATTTCGAGGATGAAATTCTTTTTAAGGGGGGGAGTATGTAAGGATTGAGGATTCGGGTTCAGTTTTCGGGCCGGATCCCCTGGTTTGGGCCCTGATGGGTCTGAAGTGTGCCTTCTAAATGACGTCTAGGGTGCACGACGCCTTTCGAATGGCGTCTTGCTGTGTGGACGCCATTTAGTTGGGTTGCTGTTGTGCCACATGGACGCCACGTGGGCGGGCTTCGGGCCGCAAGAGTACGGCCCCTGTCGTGTCGTCTGAACGGCGTCCTTGTTGGACGACGCCATTCAGAGTACGACCTTGGGTTGTAAGTGTACGGCGCCGGTCTTGTCGTCTAAACCGCGTCTTTGATGGGCGACGCGTTTCAGAGTCTCTGTCAGAGTACGGCCCGTCCTGTCATCTGATAGGCGTCTATCTTGCACGACGCGTTTTACCATGTTTCAGATTGACCCCGCGAGTCTTCCCTCCTTTCTCTCATTCTCTCCTCCTCACTCTCTCTCTCTTCCCTCTCTCCACCCCCTCCGATACCTCTTTTCCTTTTCCTTCCCTTTCTTCCTCTTCCACCACTCCAACACCTCTCTACCTCTCACCACTACCACCACCACTTCCTTCGCGGCGCTTCATTCTCCGGGCGGCGACCGACGTACCGGTGGAGTGACGACATCCTCGGAGGTACCGGCGGCGGTCTGTGGTGTGGCGGTTCGGCGGCACGGAGCCAGGAGGAGTTCAAGGAACCGGTAGGAGGACGAATCTTGCATGTAATGTGATTATTACATCAGTGTTTCTCGTTGTGAAGCATGATGCGTGTATGGGGTTTTTGGGTAGAATGAGCATGTTAAGGGGCTTTCTTGGTGGAAATGGCCGTTTCTATGAATAAGGATTTGTGGGTTTCACGTGGTGGATTGGTTTCCCCTCTTCCTTTCCTGTTTTGGAGTGTTTTTGGGGTGAAAAGGGGACCCTCGGGCTGAGTTGCAGAAACCAATGGGGTTCTGTTGTGAATGGCGTCCTGGGACGTCGACGCCTTTCAAACGGTGGCTTCCTAGGACAACGCGTTTTAAGTGAATTAACCGTAGTCTGTCTTTGTTTCTGTCGCTATCCGGCGACTAGGGACAACGACTCGTTTTAAAAGACGACGACTAGGCACGACGCCTTTTAGGCCATGTTCTTAGGCCGAGTTTTTATGAATCAGTTTAGGAGGCTTGAATGGCGTCAACCACGGTCGACGCGATTCAAGGAAGAATCACATTAACTCATGATATTAATATGTGTTTTCACTGTTAGATAGTTCAATCAAGTGCATGCTTTAAATCATACATTGAGGCCGAGGATTTCTATACGATCGGGATCGCATCGTATGTGTGTGTGTGCTTATACGATTGTGGAGTTGGAACAATTGTGGTTTGCGTTTGTCACCTTGTGCCGAAGTGGGAGGGCCTTGGTGTCTGTGTGGCATTGTTGCCGTACCGGTGTGGTAGGGGTACATGTTGTGTTTCATCTATGGCTGGGGGAACAAGAACCACCTAGAGCCAGTTTGGCCGGAGTAGCTAGCGTGCTATCTGAGGGGTTACTGTTTGGTCTCAGTTGGTCGGTGCTTTCCTAGTTTGTCGTGGCAGCTTCTGGTGCGTTTCTTGCTGTGGAGCTGGGTGTGGTGTTGCTGGAGTTTTACCCTTTCGCCACTAGGCCTGATGTAACCTGTAATATAAAGGTTACAAGTGGTACCCTTCGCCCTTTGGCCTGATGCGACCCGGAAGGTTAGGGTTGTGGGTAGTCCCTATAGCTTCGGCTTGAGGGGGTTTCGCCGGTCCCTAGGGCCCTCTTAAAGCGCCGACGCCTTGCGTTGAGGGAAGTCCGGTCGGTACGACAGTAATCTAGACTACTTGTGTACACATGTAGCTGGGCAGTGGTGGTTCACTAGTCCAAGTTAGTCCTAGTTTGACTCACTGCCTCACCCTACGGTGTCCGGAACACCGTAAGGGTGGACAGGCGTGAGCGTTGGTGGTGTAGTGAGGCGACGTTTGTCTACAGTCGACAGTGTGGTTCGATCGATTAGCCGGATCTTTGGTTATGAGTTATGGTATCGTGTTGGGCTATTCGAATTGCTTAGAAATGTGCCTGTTTCATTGCTATTACGAATGTTTCATATCGGGTTTTGGGAGCTGTGTTTGCTGCTTTACTTAATTGCCTTCATTCTGCATTATTATACTTGTGGGTGTGTGAGTGGGAGGCGGGGGATCGGATGATCCCTACTGAGCCCAATTCTGGTGTGGCTCACTCCCTACGGTTTCAGGTGTGGACCTCTTGGCGAGTGGCGGCGTATGGTGTTCTTCTTGGTGTGCGAACCAGCAGCTATCTCAGTTCCGGGGTATGCCCTGATGTTGTTGTACTTTACTTCTGCCTGTACTTATTTATTTCTTTGGACCATGTAATTATTGTTGGACTGTGTATGGACATTATTAATTTCCTTCCTACGCACTTATAATTTCCTTGAAGTCCGTGTGACTGTTATATTTAGCCTTGTTTAACGCTTACTCCTCCAGATGTGTTGTGTGAGATCCGGGTGTGAACCAGTAGGTAATGATCCGATGCCCATTTAGTAATTGGGTTCCTGATTATAGGGTGGCTGGTCGTTACAACTCAAGAATAGAGATTCGTGCCGGTGTTCTATCTATTTGCTTCAGTAGGTCATATTGAGTGCGTGGTGCACTCTTATCATTATGCGCTTCCTCCGGCGGCTGTAATGGGCCTTCTCTGACTGTTGATGAAGGAAAGACCTTATTGAAGATCCTCTAACTCCGTAGTGCATGTTCTTCAGTTGTGGAATGTCCAGGCGACAGCTTGAGCACCGGAGGGTTAATGGATGATGTGGATGGTGTGGAGGGTTGGTATATGGGTGATGGCTTGGAGTTATTTGGTGGTAGCATGGTACGGATGAGAGGATTAGATGGTTGGATGGTGGAGGGGTAATTGGTCGGTGCGGATGAAGTGGGGAATGGCACGTGGAGTAAAGGTTTAGATGGTTGTATGGTATCTGGGTAACTGGTGGTGGCAGTAGGTGATGTAAGGAATGGTTCGCGGAGCAGTGGTTTGGATGGCATGATGAGTGCGTAATTAGCTTGCGGTAGGTTGTTTGATGGAGCTGTGGTGGCGTGGGGGGTAATGGATTTGAAGAAAGCAGGCGGTGGTGATGGGTTAATGGGTGTGGGTAAACAATATGCGGGTGTTGATACTGATGTGATGGTAACGGGTTGTGGTTTAGGTATGTGGTGGGTGCGGCGTAGTGCTTGCTCAGTGGTGCTCGGAGTGTGACCCGTTTAATAAATAGAGGAAGAGTCCTCTATCTTCCACTGTTGCCCTCGGTTAGCCTCAGACTGGCTATTTGTCAAAATAAGGGAAACTTGATTCTGGTTCTGGTGCTTCGGGAGTGGGTTCTGCACTATTCCCATGTTTGGCGATGCCGCTGCCTATGCCGGCGCTCTTGGTTGTTGTTGCTGAGGTTGTTGTTGTGGTCTTCTCGCCTTCAAGGCGGATATATACTTCTTCATTTCTTCTCAATCAATGCCTCCCTGCTCGTTGAGATCATAAATATAATCTCAGAATTGGAAGCAGGTATCTATTGTGTGTCTAGGTTGTCAGTGGAAATAACAATACCTAGAAGTGTCGGCATTTTGGGGCCAAACTGTTTTTTCTATTGGCAAAACCAAAGCATTGGCTGCCATTAAAGCATTGAAGATATCTGATAAGGACTATGGAAGAACTGGATATTCTGCCCTTTTCGGGCCTAGAGGCTTCCTCTGTTGGTTATAACCAGGAGGAGGTACATTGTGGTATGCAGACGGTGCGTGCGGCCGGTATTGCTGCTGTTTGGGGGCTGATACTGTAATTGTCGTTGTGGCTGCTATTGTGGCTACTGTGGTGGTTGCTGGTTCGGCTACTGAGGTCGCTGGTATTGAGGCTGCTGATACTGTGGGTTCGGCTGCTGCTGTCTGCAACTCTGCTGGTTTGGCTGCTGCGGCCGCTAGTACTGTGGTTGCTGATTCCTCACGAATTTGGGCTAATTGTTGTTCATGATACTAATCTGCTCATAGGAGAGCGTGCCCTCAGTAGTTGGACCCGTGCTAGAAGAATTTGGCACGGCAGACTTCCGAAGTGGAGGCCTTCTAGGTCGGGGAGGGTCAAAGACACTAGAGAATGTAGCATTCTTGAAAGCATTTTGGCAATAACGCACCCTTTTATAGAGCTCTGCCATGCTGGTCAAGTTGTGCAGGGCGAGGACTAACTTAAATTGAGGTGTAGCATTAGAAATTGACATCTTTACTTGTTCGGACTCAAATAGATGATCTTTGGCTTTTTCTGCCATGCCCCTCCATCTATTAGCAAAACTGACGAATTTGTCGTGGGGCTTCATTTTTTCTGCTATCAAATCAGTAATGGACAGAGAGGGTGCAACTCTATCCTGGTATCGTTGAATAAATTTTCGTGATACGATACCATAGTCCTCTACTTCAGATGGCTCTAAGGAAAAGAACCATTCGAGGGCTGGTCTCTCCAAGGATTTCCTGAACAAAAATGTCAACGACCTTTTGTCGTTTTGCCAGAAAGATGACTCATACATAAAGTCCTTCAAATGAGTGAAGGGGTTACCAGTACCATTGTATTTTTGGTACACTGGCATTTAAGAGGGCGGCAAATGGAACACCGGCAGACTTGACAAGTTAATTTTAGGTGCAGCTTTATCTCCCATCATTTTCTGAAAATTATTGAACTGCTTATCCATACGCTCCATCATCGCGAGCAGAGCCTAAGTCATCGGATCGACTGGAGGAGGGGGAGGTGGAGGTACGTGATAGGCCTGTTGCCTAGAGTATGTGGGGAAAGGGGGACAATTGGGTTGAGGTCCGGCAGAGCTTCCGCCATGTCCGAGGGCATTTTGGTAAGTAGGCGTCGGCGGCCTGACCGGTTGCCTCGAGGAGGACAATTGTGGCCCAGCTGGCCGAGAAGTAGAAATTTGAAGGCCCTCCATGGCCTGATGAATGAATGAAGTGTGCTAGGAGGAGGTTGAGGAATGACAGGTGGGACCACAGGATTCGGCCCAGTAGACGGTACAGGCGTCATCCCTTTCAAAATGGGTTGGATTGCCTCAAGTTGGTGAGGATCCAGGTGGGAAGCCAGAACTCCCAGGGCGTTGACCAGATCAGATGGATTGGAAGATGAGGGCTCATTCGGGTTCATAGCCCCCTCAAAGACAGGATTAGAATCCACATGTACGTGCGGAGGAAGATCAGCACCAGAATAGTGTTGATCATGGACCAAAGGAGGAGGGACATGAAGGTTTCCCTTATGTTCAGATGGATAAGAATGAGGATCATGGGGGGCATTATGATCTCCCCCATTTTCATAGTGATAATTAGATTCAAGAAGGGCATTAGCATCTCCCTCATAATTGACCATAGCTCTCGAAGCCATGCTCAAATCCCTACCTGATCGAAGTAGCATGATATTAAATTTTTTTCAAAGATTTGCAGACGAGTTGCACAGAGATTAAGCAATCAAGTGGATGTTTAACGTTATTTCACGATTCCTTGTTGGGTTATTTGGATTCAATTAATCACAAATTCACTCAATGGGTAGGATCCTAATTTCAGTTCAATTTCCACCGTTATACTCTATGGCTTTCTCTCACAACGTTATGAAGATCTAACAAGGACTTCGATTGGTACAACCAGCCCGATGAATAAGGAGGAATACCTTGATTTTGGGGACTTACGGAGGTCTTTAATGCCAACCACTCTAGTCTGATTGAGGGACCGACCCATCAGAGAGAGGTGAAGACGTCCAGAAAGGTGTTCCTAAGAGAAAAGTGTTGGGATCGCTGTGTCGGGATCCGACCGAAAAACACAGCGGAATAATATGTTCGGGATCGGATCCATCCCATTTCGATCGTTAAAATAAAACCGGAGAAAATCGAGTTCACCTTGCGCGGATTCGGATCCGCGTTCGTTTTCCGGTTCCGTCGGAGCGATGCCGCAAGTCGCGCAGATGCCCGACGTCTAGCGGTATCGACGCGGTTCTCCTCGCAATGGATCGTCCTCGCTCGCTGCGGCGTTCGTAAATCCCGTCTGGCTGCGCTTAATCCGTCGCGACATGCAGATTCTAAGTCTCCCGTCGGACGGAAGCCGGAGCAGTTGGGAACCACACGCCCAGAAGAGAGAGAAAGAGAGAAAGAATGAATGACGGCTAGGTCAGGCTTGCTGGCCCCGGACGTAGAATCCGTTCTTTTATAATAAGTCAGTTTGCGGTTTTTCATAAAAACCCAGACTTATCCGAAATCCTGTCGGATTATCCATCGACTTTAAAACCATTTGCGTGTGACCCTCTAGGCCCAAATACCAGTCCAGTTAATAGCCCATTAAGTCCAGTAGCCCTTTACTGACCCACTGAATTAATTAATATCCTTATATTCAATTAATCAGCCGAATTTAATGTCCCACAATAAATTCGGACGGACTGTCGATCACGTTGGATGCCAAGCAACATCGCGTGATCCTGGATGGCACTGGGGTTATCGCAACCCTCTATTGGAACCTTTCTGTCATCGGTTAGCGTGCGGATATAATCCTTCATCCGTGCAATCTTCCTGAATCGACCTAGGGCATGGTTTTCTGTTAAACCCTATTTGGTCGATTCACTTGAATCAGATGCCGCTAATATGAATCCGATAACTCCTTATCGATTACAAAGTCCGCCCTGGCCAGGGACTTTAAGCGCATCATTTTCGGAACATTCTCTCTCAAACTACCGAGAGCGGGTGATCCCGTAATGAACACACAATTACCTTCGAGGGCATTTCCCTAAACCCGATCGCTTGACTTATTGATAACCCATGGTTAGGGATTCGTTCGTCAAGGTCAAAGCTCAGAAACCTACCAACAAGATATCTTTGGAGTCTTAGATCCAAGGACCATCCACGCAACCATGACAAATGAATCGAGCTGGTTAACAGTGAGATGATTACCATCCAGCAATTCATAGTTGGATCAGTTCAGTGAACTCATTCACCAATGAGCACCTATAGGTTCAGCATAGTGTCTCCACACAAGTGACTTATGGGATCAGTCACCCTCATCATATGAGCTGAAGTAACCTATACTAGTCTATCCGGATGTTCGATGTCCTATCTCAAACATCCTATGACTAGGAACAATTAAGAACACGTGTTTATAAGTGTTCGGTCCCGTAACTATGATCTCGTCATAATCCGAAGACTATTGCACATGTTCATGGACTTCATCGTGATACGATAAACACAGATCGAATTAATTACACACAATGAATTATTGCCATTTATTAATAATCTGAATAAGTACATAGTATCGGATTGGCTTTGAGACCATCTAATACTAACAATCTCCCACCTTGACTAAAGCCAATCACTTTTATACAGAATACCCATATTCTCTAAGTGATGTTCAAAAACATTTTGAGACAAAGGCTTTGTAAGTGGATCTGCTATGTTGTCGGTTGAGGGAACTCTTTCCACCATGACATCTTCTCGAGCTATAATTTCTCTGATCAAATGAAAGCGCCGCAGAATGTGCTTCGACTTTTGATGAGACCTTGGCTCTTTCGCTTGAGCAATCGCCCCATTGCTGTCACACAGTAGTGGGACGGGACCAGATATGCTTTCCACCACACCAAGATCGCCGATGAATTTCTTCATCCATACAGCTTCCTTGGCGGCTTCAACAGCAGCAATATACTCGGCTTCTGTTGTCGATTCAGCAGTGGTTTCCTGCTTGGAACTTTTCCAGTTCACTGCTCCCCCGTTGAGTGTGAAAACAAAACCTGATGTTGACTTGTTGTCATCAGGATCAGACTGAAAACTCGAGTCAGTGTATCCTTGCAGCTTTAAGTCTCCTCCTCCATAGACTGTAAATAGATCCTTAGTCCTTCTCAAGTACTTAAGGATGCATTTTACAGCCTTCCAGTGTTCATCACCTGGATCTGCCTGATGTCTGCTCGTAACACTTAGAATATATGCTACATCTGGTCTGGTACATAGCATGGCATACATGATGGACCCTATGGCAGAAGCATAGGGGACTTTATCCATCACTGCCCTCTCTTCAGGTATCTTTGGAGACTGATCTTTAGAAAGTGAAATTCCATGTCTCATCGGTATGAGACCTCTCTTGGAATTTTCCATGCCAAACCTTTTGACAATGGTTTCTATGTACATGGATTGGGTAAAAGCTAGCATCTTCTTTGATCTATCTCTATAGATCCGTGTTCCCAATACGTAAGATGCTTCTCCCAAATCCTTCATGGAGAAGTTCTTTGACAGACATATCTTTACTGAAGACATCATTCCTACATCATTCCCATTGAGTAGAATGACGTCAACGTAAAGAACCAGAAATGTGATTGCGCTCCCACTGTTTTTCTTGTATACACAAGGCTCATCTTCATTCTTAATGAGTCCATAAGATTTGATGGCCTCATCAAATCTTATGTTCCAGCTTCGGGAAGCTTGCTTCAGTCCATAAATGGACCTTTGCAACTTGCATACCATGTCTGGAGATTCTTTGGATGTGAATCCTTCTGGTTGTATCATATACACCTCCTCCTCAAGGTTTCCATTGAGGAAGGCAGTCTTCACATCCATCTGCCAGATTTCATAATCATGATAGGCAGCAATGGCGAGAAGAATTTTGATAGACTTAATCATAGCAACAGGTGAAAAGGTTTCGTCATAGTCAACACCTTGTCTTTGACGATAGCCCTTCGCAACTAATCTTGCTTTATAAGTCTCAATACGTCCATCTGCACTGATCTTTCTTTTAAAGATCTATTTGCAGCCGATAGGTACTATACCATTGGGTAAATCTACCAAGTTCCAAACTTGGTTGATGTACATGGACTGTATTTCAGAATTCATGGCTTCCCGCCATTTCCCAGCCTCTGGACTTTCAATGGCCTCCTGGTAAGTCTTAGGATCACCATCCTCATTATAGAGTATCCTTGAACCATCCAAATTAATATGTCCCACATATCTTTCTGGTGGTTTGGGTACTCTTTCAGACCTACGAGGTTCCTGTGTATCATTTTGAACAGGTTCAGAAACTGACGGTTCATCTGATGAACCATTGCCAGTTTGTGGGTCTAGAATTTCTTCTAGTGTTACTTTACTCCTACTGTCCTTCTGGAGAATATAATCTTCTTCCAGAAAGACAGCTCTCCTTGCCATAAACACCTTTTGTTCGCCAGGAAGATAAAAGTAATATCCATAAGTTTCCTTTGGATATCTCACAAATCTGCATTTGTCAGTTCTGGATTCCAGCTTATCTGCGTCATGTCTTTTAACATGAGCAGGACATCCCCATATTTTAACATGTTTAAGGTCTAGTTTCCTTCTATTCCATATCTCATATGGAGTGGTCTCAACAGATTTGCTGGGTACCTTGTTCAGGATATACATAGTCGAGCTAAGTGCATATCCCCATAAGGACACTGGCAATTTGGACATGCTCATCATGGATCGCACCATTTCCATTAACGTGCGATTTCTCCTTTCTGATACACCATTCATCTGACGTGTATAAGGAGGTGTAAGCTGAGAAAGGATACCATTATCCTTTAAGTATTTAATGAACTCAGTACTCAAGTATTCACCACCCCGATCAGATCGGATGGTTTTTATACTTTTTCCTATTTGTTTTTCTACTTCATTCTTAAATTCTCTGAATTTCTCAAAGGCTTTAGATTTATATTTCAATAAGTATATATATCCAAACCTTGAGTAATCATCAGTGAATGTAATGAAGTATGAGAAACCACCAATGGCTTGGGTTGACATAGGACCACATACATCTGAATGTATGAGTTCTAATATGTCTTTGGCTCGTTCTCCAGTTCCACTAAATGGAGACTTAGCCATTTTACCCATTAAATATGACTCACAGGTTGCATATGATTCATAATCAAATGGATCCAAATATCCATCTTTATGCATCCTTTGGAGTCTGTTTTCACCAATGTGTCCAAGCCTACAATGCCACAAGTAGGCTTTGTTCATTTCATAATTACTTCTTTTCAGTGAAGAACCGATGTGTAAATTATCATGAGACACATTAAATAGATACAATCCATTGGACAAAATAGCAGAAGCTATTAATTTATTGCCGAAATAAATTGAACAACTATTGTTCCCAAAATTTAAATTGTATCCAATTCTATCTAAGCATGAAATAGAAATGATGTTCCTTATTATGCTAGGTACATAATAACATTCATCTAATAAAAATGTATCTCCTGATGGTAGCTTGAGCTTCACTGTCCCCACAGCGATCGCCGCAACTCTTGCGCCGTTACCTAGTCTCAGCTCCACCTCGCCAGTCCTTAGCTTACGCCTTCTTGTCAGTGCCTGCACAGAATTGCAGATATGAGATACACATCCAGTATCTAATAGCCATGATGTACAATCTCTTATTGACAAGTTTATATCTATCATATAGATACCTGAAGCGTCCTGCTGCTTCACAGTTCCTTGAGCCATGTCCTTGAGGTATTCTTTGCAATTCCTCTTCTAATGCCCTTTCTGGTGACAGTAGAAGCAATCATCTTTCTCAGCACTTTTACCTTTGTCTTTCTTGACAACCTTTTCCTTTTTCTGAATCTTGTTCTTATTCTTTCGAAAAGCTTGGACTGCAAGTCGTTTTATGTTGGTCTTACCAACCATGAGGACTTGGGTTTATCCTTCACAAGGTTCCCCTCAGCAGTCTTTAACATGTTCAGCAGTTCAGCTAAGGTGGCCTGGATCTTGTTCATGTTAAAAATTAATGATGAACTGAACATATGACGGTGGAAGTGAAGACAACACGAGGTCTGTGTGCATCTCCTTGGGAAGTGTAATCCCAAGAGCATCCTACCTCTCCACCCACTCAATCATCTTCAGCACGTAATTATGTACTGAAGTTCCTTCTGCCATCTGAGCCTTGAACAGATTCTTTGATATCTCATATCGTTTGATTCTGCTCTACTCACCAAATAGCTACTTCAAATGGAGCATGATGGATCTAGCATCCATATCTTCATGTTGCATCTGCAACTCATTGCTCATAGAGGCTAACATGTAGCATTGGGCCATGGTGGAATCTTCCTTCCATTTTTCATACGCTATCATTTCCTCCTCTGGAGCATCTAATGCTGGCTCAGCAGGAGGTTCATTATCCAAGACGTAGGCAATCTGCTCAGACCTGAGGACTATCTTCAAGTTTCTGAGCCAGTCTGAGTAATTGGTGCCTGTCAAAAGGTTGGCATCAAGTATGCCTCGCAATGGGTTATGGTGCGACATTCTCGCCTACAGGAGATAATCAATTGATAATTAGCAGATATTCAGATTAACTAAAACAAGATATGGTCTTTTATTATCTAGTTTTACTCCTACTAATTTTCGACGGACTGTATAACCTTCAGATATACAGAACGGGAGACACCGACTGTCTCCTAGTGGGGATCAGAATCTCCAAGCATCACAGTATGACCTCAGGTAAACACGTAGTATCATACCGCTATCTCAGAGCAATCATCTCATGATAATTGCAACTCCTTCCAATATCCGATCATATTTCGGCTCCGAAGTTTAATGGTCCCGGGTAAACACAGTAGACCATTATCCCCGGTCTAAGCTTTACCATCAATACGTGACAGAGTAAAGTAGAAATATAGTTTCCGGGTAAACACGTAGATAACTATATCATTCCTCTACTCTTATCCAAAGGCATCTAATGCCATGATCGACAGTCCTCTCAACAGACAATGGCAGACCTCGGGTAAACACATAGTATCTGCCATGACTGAATTAAGTTCTGTTGATCATATTGATGGAGAGCCACGCGGTGCATTCTCAATGACTCGCGCTACGGCTTAGAGTTTGTAACGAAGGTTTTACTTATTTAGTTTGGTCTCATCTTAGGTGATAGTATTAAATATATCGAATATATTATAAATACTAATAACCTAGCAAATATTAAGCACACGCATCACATACATGTCATTAGTGTCGTCATGGACGACACTGCGGTTTGACTTGAGCCAGACAGTCAAACGCACACACATGCACAATATAACAACTTATATCATGAGTCTGCAAACCCATGGATTCAATGAACTCCTTCATTTTCTTCTGGTCGGCAGTTGTGGATCATCCTCGCTCCGTGCACACCCGCCTCGATCAAATTACATCATAATTCTCAATTACATAATAATTCAAAAGAGGAAGCCTTATGGCGATTACATCGAGGAGGAAGGTAGAAGTACAATGGAATATGAGAGGGAGAGGTTCGCAGACTTCTATTTATTAATAAACAATAAATCACACAATCACATTCCACATCCACAATTAATGCTCGTCTATGACCACCATGTGTTTTAGTTAAACAAACCACACATGAATTGCACATCAAATAGCTAAATAAAATTTTCGACAATAACTAATTTTGGGTTTCATAAAAACAGGGACCAATCAAAAATTGGATTTAGAATTTTCGAAAACTTTTACAGTTTAAACATGCTAATTTAAATCAAATTCAAACAAGCAGTTATAACACATCATATGCATAAAAATTCTAAAATTTAAATATCTAGAATATTCCATGCAAATATGACAAGCTTAATCTAACTATTAGATTAATAAAGTCATTAAACAACTAGATTAATCATTATCTTATTAAAATCTAACATTTAGATTATCTAGTTATAAATAATCATCAATTCAACATTTAAATCAATAATTAATTATAACTATAAACTTCAATTAAGATAATGACGTTAATCAATTGCAATGGGTCTCAAAAGGTTAAATTGAATAAGAAATTTGATTTCAAAACATTTTTGAAAATATAAAGTTTAAAACAATTTAATCTTATTAAAATCGGGGTTTTAAAACCATCCAGGTGGGGGGGGGGGGGTCCATGGGCTCAAACCAGGTCTTAGCCCGGCCCCCCGGTTCGGTCGGACCGTGCGGCTAGGGAACCCTAGCCGCACGAGCCCGAGCCCTCCCCCTTCACCCCCGGCGGCGCCTCGTTGCAGGAAGCCGTGGGGGAAGGGGAGTGTGGCCGGCGACGGCACCATTGCCTGGGGCCACCGGACCGTCTCCGGTCACCCCCACCGGCGCCGTACGATGCCGTTAAAGCTTCCTCCCCCCCTTTTGTTCCCTTTAAAATTCTATGGAACCGTGGGAAGGGGAGGGCTTCAACGGCCGGTCACCACCAGAAAAGCCTCATCGGCGGCATGGGTGATGTCGGCGGTGGCCAGTAGAACCCCCTGGTCGTACCAAGTTCCTTCTTTGATGCCTAGCATCTAAAAAAAAATCACCCGTGCAACATCCTTTGAGTGCCGTTCTTCGTCCCACAAAGAACACGAGATACCCCAAAAAAAAAAATTTACGATTTCGCAGAAATAAAATTAATATAATTAATTTTATCCATCTCATGAATATTATTTCTCCAACATAATCATAAAAATTGCATGGAATATAACTAGAAAATTAAATTTCAGAATCCGAAACGGCGAAGAACACAGTGATAACCTGGCTCTGATACCAATGTTGGGATCGCTGTGTCGGGATCCGACCGAAAAACGCAGCAGAATAATATGTTCGGGATCGGATCCATCCCGTTTCGATCGTTAAAATAAAACCGGAGAAAATCGAGTTCACCTTGCGCGGATTCGAATCCGCGTTCGTTTTCCGGTTTTGTCGGAGCGATGCCGCAAGTCGCGCAGATGCCCGACCTCTAGCGGTATCCATGCGGTTCTCCTCGCGATGGATCGTCCTCGCTTCCTCGCTCGCTACGGCGTTCGTAGATCCCGTCTGGTTGCGCGTAATCTGCCGCGACATGCGGATTCTAAATCTCCCCTCGGACGGAAGCCGGAGCAGTCGGGAACCGCACGCCCAGAAGAGAGAGAAAGAGAGAAAGAACGAATGACGGCTAGGTCAAGGTTGCTGGCCCCGGACGTAGAATCAGTTCTTTTATAATAAGTCAGTTTGAAGTTTTTCATAAAAACCCAGACTTATCCGAAATCCTGTCGGATTATCCATCGACTTGAAAACCATTTGCGTGTGACCCTCTAGGCCCAAATACCAGTCTAGTTAATAGCCCATTAAGTCCAGTAACCCTTTACTGACCCACTGAATTAATTAATATCCTTATATTCAATTAATCAGCCGAATTTAATGTCCCACAATAAATTCGGACGGACTGCCGATCACGTTGGATGCCAAGCAACATCGCGTGATCTTGGATGGCACTGGGGTTATCGCAACCCTCTATTGGAACCTTTCTGTCATCGGTTAGCGCGCGGATATATCCTTCATCCGTGCAATATTCCCGAATCGACCTAGGGCATGGTTTTCTGTTAAACCCTATTTGGTCGATTCACTTGAATCAGATGCCGCTAATATGAATCCGATAACTCCTTATCGATTACAAAGTCCGCCCTGGCCAGCGACTTTAAGCGCATCATTTCCGGAACATTCTCTCTCAAACTACCGAGAGAGGATGATCCCGTATTGAACACACAATTACCTTCGAGGGCATTTCCCTAAACCCGATCGCTTGACTTATTGATAACCCATGGTTAGGGATTCGTTCGTCAAGGTCAAAGCTCAGAAACCTACCAACAAGATATCTTTGGAGTCTCAGGTCCAAGGATCATCCACGCAACCGTGACAAATGAATCGAGCTGGTTAACAGTGAGGTGATTACCATCCAGCGATTCATAGTTGGATCAGTTCAGTGAACTCATTCACCAATGAGCACCTATAGGTTCAGCATAGTGTCTCCACACAAGTGACTTATGGGATCAGTCACCCTCATCATATGAGCTGAAGTAACCTCTACTAGTCTATCCGGATGTTCGATGTCCTATCTCAAACATCTTATGACTAGGAACAATTAAGAACATGTGTTTATAAGTCTTCGGTCCCGTAATTATGATCTTGTCATAATCTGAAGACTATTGCACATGTTCATGGACTTCATTGTAATACGATAAACACAGATCGAATTAATTACACACAATGAATTATTGCCATTTATTAATAATCTGAATAAGTACATAGTATCGGATTGGCTTTGAGACCATCTAATACTAACAAAAAGGGGGGTGTTAGCCCTAGTGCGTATGACCTGTGGCCGAGATGGCCTCTAATGCTTATTACGTAATGTGTAGTAGCAAGCAGATCCGAAATCTGAGAACTGAAGAAAAAAACAAGAAACTGCCTGAATCGTGTCGCTGTTGGTCGACGCTATTCAAACAAAATGTTATTTTTTTGCAGAATCTCAGGTAGCAAACATCAGAGAAATTGCTTGAAAGGCGTCGAGTACAGATGACGCGTTATAAAACTGGCCGCTGTTCCTAGACGCTTTTCAGGTCGCAGAATCAACAATTAAGGAGGAATATCTGGATTGATTCCTCCTCAAACAAACAGGATGAAAGTAGTAAATAATCGGCTCATGCGATTCTTTTTTTTTATTTTATTTTTAACAGGATAATTTCATCAGATAAACAACTAAAATATCAATCAATCACACAATCTTCTTATCACAACCACAACTTTCCAATCAATCAAATAGGGAGGGCAAGATCTTTCCACAAGGGTGTGCACGTGGTGCACGTAGGAATAACAATTAAATTAAAAACTCACCGATCGGTGAGGGTGTGTCGAGAGACACAGGTAGTGCACAGAGGGTGCCCGATTGATGAAAAGCAAGAACAAAGATTAAAAGATGGCGAGACCAAGTCCCACCGTGATCGTCAAAAAGCTATGAGTGCTCAAATCCGGTGTGTGATTTTCATGAGGATTATGTTGATTATGTGACAAATAAACCTATTAAAAACTAAGTGAATGTGATCGCCATAAACTTTTAACTAAAAAGTTACAAAAGAAAAGATTGATCGCCTACCTATTTCGGAATTAGGAGATGTTGGAGTCTTTGATTCTCCTCCTTTAGCTGGCTGAAGGAAAAGTGCCATTCTGACTTTGTTCTTGCTTTGGATGCTTATCGGACTTTGAGGATCATCCAGCTTGATTCCCTCTTTCTTTGATCTTCTTAATCTCCTTTTGTACCTTGCAAGAAACAAGATGAAAGAAAATAATAAGAACTCAAGCAAAGGTGGTATCTATTTTAATGAAGATTTTGATCATGCAACTTGAACAAAGAATTCACTTGTTTAATAGTCTTTTAAACCCCTTTAAACAAATAGGTTTGAAATTATGCTAGTGAGTGTGTGTTGCATGAAGTGATGTGATGAATGAGATTTTGAACTAATATGATGATGAAACAAATAGAGATTAATAAAAAGAACTAAATTGGATGGCCCCTGGGAAGCCTTGGTTCTTGAAAGTTCTTGAATGGACGAAGACCGGATGAAGAAAGGATGTAGACTCCTGGAAGTAGCAGCAGCGTCTCGATCCTTCAGCGTTTGGATGTCGTCTCTCTCAAAGAATCGCACCGATAATCACCAATTATCACTATCATCACTAACTTTTTAATGACCAAAGGGTTGGGTATTTATAGGCTTTAAGTTCACGCATTCGCGATTACTTACAGATTAACATGAAGAGTTTGAAGTTAATCCAATTAAGAAACAGATGAACGCAGCCTGATTCATCTTTATTTGTAATTATCAAAAACACGTCGCCCATGGGAGACGTCTTTTAGCTTAATTAGGATAAGGATAAACATCGGGAAGAAGAAGCAAAATCAGCTTAGGAAACCTAAATGGCGTCGTGCATGGCAGACGCCTTTTAGTTTATTAATAAATTAATTAAAAATCAAAATAAGAATAAAACCTAAAAGGCGTCTTTACAGGTCGACGTCTTTTAGAATTTTTCATATTTGATTAAAAATCTGAGTTTAAATGAATTTTATTAATAAACTTAAATTATGTATGTCTGACCGATGTCATTTAGATAATTAATTCAGAAAGATAATAAAAATTAACTAATGATTAAATATTAGACCATTTTGAGGCATTATTATATGATATGAAATTTACTCAAAAATGATGTCAAAATTAGCATGTCTACAACGTCATCCTCGACAAACGCCATTCAGGCGACAGGACGAGGTCGTACTCTGGCAGAATATCTGAATCGCATCGTTCATCCAAGACGCCATTCAGACGACATGACCGGGGCTGTGCACATGTGCCCCAGCGCCCGCATACACGGCACAGCAGCAATCTATCTAAATGGCATCCATATAGCCCGACGCCGTTCTAAATGGCGTCGTACACCCCATACATCATTTAGAAAGCACGCCCCAGACCCATTGGGGCCCAAACCAAGGGGTCTGGCTCCGAAACTGACCCGATAATTATACACGAAAGCTCAGTCCTTACATCCTCCCCACCTTAAGAAAATTTCGCCCTTGAAATTGTAACCGCTCGAATGACAACCACTGTTGACAATTCCACACCGGTAACATGGTTCACATCAATCGCCCTCACTAATCACACTCCTCCATAGGACTCCGTATAATCGGTTGATCTCATTAACACTAAGCTAACCACGTTCTATGATTCTACAAACACTGATGGACTAATACAACAATTCATTAGCCTTACGAGGCACATATTCCAAAATTGATTCTCCATCATGTCTAAAATACATAAAAAGTGCCATAAGAGCTCACAACTACAACCTAAAAGATAAGACAAAAGTCTTCATCTCGCCCAGCATCTCGGACCTCTTCTAAGAAAACACACAACACCGCTCTAGGTCCTGGGCTTCTTCTAACCACTTGGCTCCTAACCTATCTCATTCTTCTGGGGACAGTTTCTCACAAGATGTCCCTTCTTACCACAGCCAAAACAGCTACCAGTAACCAATGGACATATCCGATCACCAAGTTGCCTACCAAAACGGGGACAATGATCTGCCGCATCATGACCTGCTTCCTGCTGTTTGCTAGCCACAGTCTGCATCTACCGAACCGAACTGTCTTCGTCTTCATCATAAAGCATCCCCTGGAATCCGGACCCAAAGGAACTTGAACGGTCTGTCGAAAGAATCGCCGATTTGTTCTTGCTCTATTGCTGCCCTTCTGCTGACCGCTCCATCTCTTTCACTATTTGTTGGAATTGAGTCTCCACTGCTGCTGCGCACCGAACTACTGATGCAAGATCACTACAACAATGGGATGCCACCATTCCCCTCAGATCGTATCGGAGTCCATCCACAAATCTCTCCGTTCGACGTTCCTCATTCTCAGATATATGTAGAATGAACCTTTCCACAGCCACAAATTTCATCTGATATTCAAAGTGAATCCCCTAAGCTCTTATAAATTCTCTCTCCCAATACTCATGCCTACCAAGCTCTAACACTCGCCTAGTACGTGGAGAAGGAGGCTCACGTCTATGTAGCTCCTAAACATCATCATCATCATTAGACTAAGTCCAACCTCCTTCTTCATCATCATCTTCCCACTGGCAACTTTGTAGATCATGTGTTCTTCCCTCTTTTTGTCAACAACTTTGTTTAAGCATACTTCCTTTAAACTTTTCAAGTGTTGAGCCATCTTGGTCCTGACCTCTCTGGAAATATTTTTAGACCTAATGACTTCATTATATCTAACTGTTTTTTCTCTTGCAAGCTGTGTAACGACCCGCCACCCTATAATCGGAAACCCGATTAATAAATGGGTATCAGATCATTATGTACGGGTTCACACCCGGATCTCATACGACACGTCTGGAGAAGTAAGCGTTAAACAAGGATAAATATAACAATCTCACGGACTTCAAGGAAAGTACAAGTGCGTAGGAAGGAAATTAATAATGTCCGTACACAGTCCAACAATAATTACATGGTCCAAAGAAGTAAATAAGTACAGACAACATCGGGGCATACCCCGGAACAAAGATAGCTGTTGGCCCGCACACCGAGGAGAACACCACACGCCGCCACTGGCCAAGAAGTCTACACCTGAAACCGCAGGGAGTGAGCCACAACAGAATTAGACTCAGTAGGTATCATCCGATCCCCGCCTCCCACACCCACACCCACAAGTATAATAATACAAAATGAAGGCAATTTAAGTAAAGCAGTAAACACAACTCCCAAAACCCGATATGGAACATACGTATTAGTAATGCAACAGGCACAGTCCTAAGCAGTTCAAGTAACCCAACTCAATACCATAATTTATAACCAAGGATCCGGCTAAACGATTAAACCACACTTTCGACCGCATACAAACGTCGCCTCACAACACCACCAACGCCCACGCCTGTCCACCCCTACGGTGTTCCGGGCACCGTAGGGTGAGGCAGTGAGTCAAACTAGGACTAACTGGGACTAGTGAACCACCACCGCCCAGTTACGTGTGTACACAAGCAATCTAGACCACTGTCCTATCAGCCGGACTTCCCTCAACCCCAGGCCTCGGCGCTTCAAGAGGGCCCTGGGGACCGGCGAAACCCCCCTCAAGCCGAAGCTATAGGGACTACCCGCAACCCTAACCTCCTGGCTCACATCAGGCCAAAGGGCGAAGGATACCACTCGTAACCTCGATATCTCAGGTTACATCAGGCCCAGTGGCGAAAGGGTAAACTCCAGCAACACCACACCCGGCTTCACAATAAGAAACACGCCGGAAACTGCCACCACAAACTAGGAAAACACCGACCCGCTGAGACCAAACAGTAACCCCTCGGATAGCGCGCTGACTACTCCGGCCCGACTGGCTCTAGGTGGTTCTGCTTCCCCCAGCCATAGGTGAAACACTAACATGTACCCCTCCCGCACCGGTACGGCAACATTGCCACACAAACACCGTGTCCCTCCCACACCGATACGAGGTGTATAAACGTAAACCACAATTATTCTAACTCCACAATCGCATAAACACATACACATACGATGTGATCCCGATCATACAGAAATCTGCAGCCTCGATGTATGATTTTAAGCATGCACTTTAATCGAACTATCTAATAGTGTAAACACATATTAATATCATGAATTAATGTGATTCTGTCTTGAATCGTGTCGCCCGTGGGCGATGTCATTCAAGAATCCTAAACTGGTTCATATAAAATTGGCCTCAGATCATGGCCTAAAAGGCGTCGTGCATGGCAGTCATCTTTTAAAACGCGTCGTTTTATCTAGACGCCATTCAAACAGAACTCTTTTCTCACAGAAACCCCTTTCGGGACAATTCTGGCCTAAATGGCGTCGTCTTATCCCAACACCATTTTAAATGGCGTCGCCCTAGCCCGACGCCATTCAGAGCCAAAAATTTTGTTTCCTGCAATCCAACCCAAACCTCAAAATAGGGTTCCCTCTATCCCAAAATTATCCCAAAAAAACCCAAAAATAGGAAATGAAGGGGGGAATCCAATTTACCACATGAAACACACTAATTCCCATTTCATAAAAATGACCATTTTCACTAAAAAGCCCCTTAATATGCTCATTCTACCCAAATCTCCATACACGTATCATGCTTTAAAGCGGGAAACACGGATGATACAACCCAATTACATGCAAGCATCGTCCCCCTACCGGTTACTTGAACTCCTCCTAGCTCCGTGCCGCCGAACCGCCACACCGCAAACTGCCGCCGGTACCTCCGAGGACGCTGTCATTCCGCCGGGACGTCGGCCGCCGCTCGGAGAATGAAGTGTCGCAGATGAAGTGGTGGTGGTGGTAGTGGTGAGAGGTAGAGAGGTGTTGGAGTGGTGGAAGAGGTGGAAGGGGAAGGGGAAAGGAAAGAGGGAATAAGAGGGGGTCGAAGAGAGGGAAGAGAGAGAGTGAGAAGGAGAGAATGAGAGAAAGGAGGAAAGGCTCGCGAGGTCAAACTGAAATTGGTTAAAACGCGTCGTGCTAGACAGACGCCTATCAGCTGACATGACGGGCCGTACTTTGACAGAGACTCTGAAACGCGTCGTCCATCCAAGACGTTGTTTAGACGACAAGACCGGGGCCATACTCTCGCGGCCCAAAGCCAGCCCACGTGGCGCCCACGTGGCACAACAGCAACCCAGCTAAATGCCGTCTACACAACAAGACGCCATTCGAAAGGTGTCGTAAACCCTAGACGTCGTTTAGAAGGCACACCCCATACCCATCAGGGCCCAAACCTGGGGGTCCGCCCCAAAACCGACCCGATTACTGAACCCGAATCCTCAATCCTTACAAGCTGCTTCTTCAATCGAGAAACACCATCGCCCTGTCTGATAAACTGATAATAGTTGCACTTGAACTTATGCCTACTACCATCAACCATGGTCCCATGCTACCATCCGATGTCTTCGGACTCTCGACAAGGGGGTGGGGCGGCCATCTAGTTACGACAAACAAAAGAAAAATAAAGAAACAAAAAAAATACATTAAGTAACAACTAAGAAAAGTTTGACTTGAAATGCTGTTAAAACTATCCTTACATTAAAAGAATTTTTACTAGCTTTTAATTTTATTTTCTTAAACATTATTAAAATGCACTTAACAAATAAAATAAATTACAAATATTAATTGCACATATTTAGAAAAGCATGACTTAAGGTGCTATTAAAATTTTCCTTAGATGAAAATAATTTTTATTTATTTTATATTAATTTTAAAAATTTTAAAATAAATTGAATCCGGTTTAAATTTAATGTGCATGAAGACCACAAATATAATTTGAGGTATGTCCAAAATTTGTATATAAGTATCACATTTAAAAATATCAAGTAATAATATATATCTCATTAATTAATTTAATTTCTTGAAAAATAACGTTTAGAACTAAAAATTTTATATTTAAAAGTTAGAACATAGACAAAATTTATAAATTATTTATATTTTAGGTTTTATTTCATAATTTAATAATCATATTAATAAATTATTCTCCATATCCTAATATTTTAAATCAAAATTTCACCAAACATGTGAAAGTCATAGATTTATGTACATCATCAGATAAATAGACCATTTATTTATTTATTTATATTTTTTAATATTTATTAAAAATCTATAAATCAACCCGAAATTGAACAAACCCTAATGTCTTTATGTTAAAAGTACAAAGAGACAATAGATCTACTTGTTCATATTTTAATACCCTAAGCAACATCAAACAATAAGAAAAAAAAAAGAAAAAAAAAATTGTTAGGATTCAAACCAGATGAAAACAATCTTTAGAACTTGAAAACCCGTTCTCCTCTAATAAAATCACCACTAAAACTTGAAAACCCCTTGGATCTCCCAAAAACACTAAGAAAAATGGCAGAAAGAAGAGGGGGGAAGGGCGGGAAGGGTGCGGGTGCTTCGTCTGCTGTGTTTTTGTCCGAAAAAAAATGCAGCAGACAGGAAAATGGGGCTTTAGAGGGCGTATCATATTAGATCCACACGTATCGGGCCGGATCGCACCGACTCGAGGCGAACAGCGACTGGATCACACCGGATAGCAACAGCTCAAGCCCATACCGTGCGATTTGGCACGAGACAAAAATGCAACATACAAGAAAATGGAGCTTTAGAGGGCGTATCGTATCGGATCCACGTGTATCAGGCTAGATCGCACCAACTCGAGGCGAACCACGACGGACTCGCACCGGATTGCAGTGGCTCGAGTCCGTATCGTGCGATCCGGCACGAGTCTGACCCAATATGGCTCGAGTCGGTGCGATTCGTAGACAGTCCAAGCTAGATCGTCCGATCCGAGCGTGCGAGCAGATTGGATCGACCTAGATACGAGTCGACTCATACGAGTTGGCCCAATCCGGTATGATACGACGAATCTTGGTTGTAATTAGATGAATTTGTAGGATCATTATTGGACTTAGTTATGTTCTTGTCTTGAACTGGATCTAGTTATCGTTGTTGCACCTTAATAAAAAATTGGGGCGTGACAGAAGCACTCCAATCCTTTCTCATTTCAAGACATGATTAGTGCAAAAGTTACGAGAATGAGACTCCCCTCACCAAGCAAGCAAGTTATCTGCTCTTGTTTTCTTAGCCTCTAATGAATATATAATCCTCTATCTCCCAACAATACCCTAAAATGGAACGAAAAAACGGGCACACTCTCCAATACTGAAACCTAAAAGTTTGCAATCATCAGGGTTCTTGTTTTAACCCAAAGAAAGTGGCCCCCTTAAGGTTCACTCATTTGAAGCAAACTCACAACTTTGATGTTGTCAAAATATAAATATTTCATTCAAATAAAATTCAAGCCTGAGGTGCGCATGTTTCTTCTATGGGATAGTTCAACTTTGTAATTATCCCTTTCGAGCATTAAATGAACACAGAATTGGAAATGTCAAAAGATGATCTAGAAATGCATATTCTCATTTTCTTAATATTCACCATGTTGCATTTTTTCTTTCGAAAGTTGTGGTGGATTGTACCATCAACTTTATTAAGAAATAAGAGGCAATACAATCAAAATGGAGAGCATAGATCCCTCATCCTAAAGAAAAGACACCCATAAAAAGGAAAAAAAAATGGTGGAGTGAACAAAGGATTCATCTCCCTCTACAAATGCCCAGAATATACCGACTCCAACGGTATACAAGAGACAAAGCATGAAAAGCAATAATCTCAACAGAGTTTACTTCCCCCACATAGGCAGTCATTATATTCCCTTTAAATGCTCCAATTGATTGCATGAGCTGTTATGTTCCCCTGGAATAGGTTCCTAACGCATTTTCCCAGCGTGATCTTCCATGAATTGAAGCAGTTCATCTCTTGCATATTATTAAAATTGATATGAAAGTTCATCACCCTTCTGAAAAAGCTCTAGATGTTTTTACTAACAGGACTTGGATAGATAGTAGGTGGTCCACATCTTCATTATCTTTGGCACAAAGTGCCCATGATGTATCACAGTCTCTCTGTTCCATTTATTCCTTTAGGCCTTCCTATAATTATTTTTTCAAATGTCGGCCACATATATGCCCTAACCTTAGAGTGAAGTTTTTACCTTCCATACTTCACTGTATTTATGATACGCAAGAAGATTACCTTCTGTGAGGTTGTAAAAAGATTTGACAGACAAAAGGCCTTTGTTCTTAACCCCAACTAATTTATTTTTCCTTTTTAGAGTATTGAAGTTATTGGGCCATCCAACTCAAAACCTTAAGGCATTGAGTGGAGTATGCATGTACAGTTGAGAACACTGGAAAGCACAAAATTGAGTGGGCAAATTATACTCCCCAATGATAAATTTCTCACCTTCCAACTACCAATCTTCTTTGAAATTTATGTACAAGTGGCTCCTAATATGAGCTTCTTATCAGTCTATAATGCAGTGGCAGCCCCAAATACATATTGGGAAAAGCTTCTACCCTGCAGTGGCATGAGACATGCTCCTATGTTAACCATTTCAGCAGTGACGTTAATACGTAAAAATGCACTCTTATCAAAATTGTTCTTCACTCTTGTGCATGCTTCAGACGCCCTTCGTGTGGACATTAAGTTCATTACATAGTCCATTCCTCCTATGAAAAGCAAAGTATAGTCAGGGCACTGAAGATGTGAAACTTTAGTGGGTTCTCTGAAAATCTGTGCACCACTTATCCAACTCTTATCTTCCCCCAATTTCATCATCTTGCTAAGATTGTTTGACACTGGGAACAGAGAGCAAAAGGGATAGTGGGTTCCATTGTTCAAGATCCTTGCTCCATAAATCTTCCACCATAAATGAGAGTCAACTAGTTTTCCACTACTGGTTGACTCAGAACCTTACTCAGCCTGGATGCAAATACTTTTGCAACAATCGTAAGGCTACCATTTAATAAGCTGATCACCCTAGAGCCTTTCAGCTCTAGGCATCTTTTTTTCCTTTGGTAGGAGGACCAGTATTTACATACTCACAACCACAACCTATCTCAAATACTTCTCGAACAGCTGAAATAACATCTCCTTTGACCAACTCCCAGGACAATTGGGATACCATCGGGTCCTGAAGCTTTATCCCCACCAAGATTAAACACATCTCCTTTAACCATTCATGGAAGGCAGGATCGGCACGGATCAGCCAATCCGATCGGTTTTGACCCAAACCGGTCTAATCCCTGATGCACCGATGGGCCAAGATCAGTTGGAATCGGCTGGGATTGTTCAGGATCGGCTGAGATCGCCTGGGATTGGTCCAGGATGGGACCGGATCATCTCAGGATTAGACTATATTTTTAAGATGTAACTATGAAGCGGAATAGCATTACAGAGATGAGTTGCATGCCTAAATATTCTCTTCAGCTAGCTAAAGATATATGATCTCACTTTGATGATCCACATACATAATTCTTTGCCATAGGAGGTGCATATTCTTAGGATTCACTGTGTTAAGAAGTCTGCCAACATGCAGGAGATTGCCATAAGCTTTCTCCCTACATGTGACCTGAACACTAGAACTGCTGTGCCATGGCCAAAAATCCCAACACTAGGCATGGATTCCAAATGCTTTCAGCACTTGCATGTGCTATATGCTGGGTTGAACTGATTGGTTCCACACATTGCAAACGGAGCTTCACAAAAATGTGCAATGGGAAAGCAAAAGCCGAAGCAGAAAAGATGAGGAAGGACTTGGGTGCAATTATGAGCCTTTCTGGTGATGAAAAAAGAAATAAAAATGAGAGGGGTTTACTTGGGTTAGATAGAACCTCAATTATTTTTTTAACATCTATAAATGGACACTATTTCCAGTGTTGCATATTAACTAAACCAAAAAAAATAAAAATCAATGTGAATATCTTTGTTAACTAATCTCTGAGAAAATTGTTAACAATTGAGGTTACTCAAGGTTTTTGTAATTTCAGCATCCAAAGCAGTTTAAGAAAAAAGAATCTCCAAAACAGGAACAATATAAAAAATGTCTAAATCTACCTTGTAAACTGTTCAGGCGGCCATCTGCAGTACATGCATAGGATATGTTTAAATTTTTATAAAGAAGTTTACATTTAAAAACATTTCTATTCACTCATATTTTAGGCAGAAATAAAGGCTCACTCCTGAATCAAACGTAAATCCATGTTATGTCCTCTATATTTACAACCGAGGCATGCTTCTTACTCCTTGCAATGACTTCATTTTGAAATGTCTGCAAAGCAAATCTGATTACATCCGTTTGACAGACATATTGGATCTTTCTAACAGCTAAACTTTTGATATGGTCAGCATTATATTTTCTCAGATCATAGAATATAAGGCACAAGTCATCTGGAAACAAGCCTGTCCTCTAGCCATCCATCCGAAAGAAAATGGACTCTTGTATCTTGTTCTCCTAATTTCAGTAGTATTTGTTTCAAGACTATCCACTGACAGAAACATGATTACTGGGGATCCTTGGGGTTGCTTGTAACATGGATCTTCAAGGAACCATTTCACCAGAAAGTGAAGAAAATATACTTCTCAAACATGAAAAGTAGTCTGATTCTTTGTCCTAGGTGATTTGGCTATACTAGAGACTCAAAGATTGGTCGGATTGGGACATGTCGCTGACCTCGTTCGATTTTGGCTGGTCCAGTCCTACTCCCTGATCCTTTGGCCAGATTGGCGGCTATTGTAAAATGGCTCAGTGACTAGGAGAGGCCACGGGAGCTATCAACAGTCCTCATTTGGCACCTCCCAACTCCATATCTCACCCCTCTCATTCTCCTCTCACACTCACCCTCCCAGCTAGATTTCCACAGTTCATCCCTCCCCCTCGCTATCTATAATTGTTCTCCCTCCTCTCACTCTATTTCCCTCCTCCCAAACTTGAGTTTTCAAACATCTGTCACTCTCTTTCACTCTCCCATAGCATGTTGAGGAAAAATATTTTTAAAAATATGCTGCTCCTAGCTATCGGCAAAGAAACTCTAGCGATATCCGAAACAATGACCTCCCATACTCCAAATGGTCAATGAATGTTCACTCCACGTCCCTCAACAAAAAAGTGGACGAATCACTAAATAAACGTATCCAATGATTCAGTCACACCTTCTTCGATGGATTTTGGGAGCAATAGCCAGAACACTAATGAGTGGTTTGCCATCTAGATGGTCACTGCAAGGTGTTTTACTAGGTTTCTTCACACTACTCACTAGCAGTTATGAAACTTTTTTCGTTGACCTATTTTCCCAAATAATGGAGTCACTATATACGTTGTTTGGGACTGTCCAACAGTGGGAAAGAATAACAGAATAAGATGCAACAGGATAGTTCAGGCTTCAATCATCATTATTTATATTTAAAATTATGCATTTCATTCTGATTAGATAATTTACTGTCATCATAGTTCATTTACCTTTTAATTTTTTTTTTTTTTTTTTTTTTTGGCTAGAGGTACGCCAGAATCATGGTTGATCCTTGCCAAACCCCTAGGTCTGCTCAGATCAAATCAGGATTGCTGACCAGACTGGCCAGTCTTGATTGTTTGAATCTTGATCTATGCAAATAATAAATAAATTTGAGCATTTTTCTTCCTATGCATTTGAACTCAAAAGGCATAATTCAACGAATCATGATAGAATTGACAGGTTATTTCTTGAGGTAAGCCTTCTGCAGGACTGATCTAAAACAGATTTAAACCAAAGATCATGAGATCTAAAATTGCCCCATCTAATCCAAATTGGGCAGGACACAAGATTCCATAAATGTTCATGTACAACTCTCATTCAAGCCCAGACCATACTTGGTCAATCCTGGATGATTCCAGTGGAAAACCCTAACCCTAATCCCAAACCCCAACCCCCAACCCCCCAAAAAAAGGAAAAAGGGGGGACCATTGGCCATTTCTTCTCTTGGGATTTTTTTTGCTTGCTGCAGATTTTGGTTTTGGGCTATCCTTTTCCCACCATTTGAAGGTTTTTTTGGGTTGCATATTGTGCTTGCTTGGACTATATATTTGGGCCCATTTTGGACTATCCATTGGACTATTAGTCTTAGGTGGCCTACGAGCCAATCTGACTATATATAATCTTGTTCATTTATTAACAAAATAGTATTATTTCATTATGCGTAATTCGATTTATTATCGTTTCATAATGAACTCCGTGAATATGTGCAATAGTGATCAGATTATAATGAGATCATATTAATGAGACTGGCCACTTATATACACATATTTTTAATTGTTCCTAGTCGGAGGACGTTTGAGAAAGACATCAGATATCTGGTTAGACTAGTAATAATTACTCTTACTCATATGATGAGGGTGATTGATCTCATAGTTACTTGTGTGGAGACATTAAGGCGAATTTGTAGGTGCTCATTAGAGAATGAGTTCATTGAATTGATTCGACTGAATCGCTGGATGGTAATGTACCTAACTATCAACTAGTTTAATGCTATTGTCGCAGTTGCGTGAATGGTCTTCAGACCTGAGACACCAAGGACACCTTGTTGGTATACTTTTGTACCTTGACTTCACATATCTCTATTCACAGATTGTAAACAGCTACAGATTGGGTACAATGGAATACCATCGAAAGGAATTGAGTGTTCAATAAGGAACCATTTGTTTTGAGTATTTAGAGAGAGAATGCTCCAAGTAAGATGTACAGGATTTCCTGGTCCGGGTAGATAATAATATCGGGAAAGGATTTTTCCGATATTATTCGGCAGCATCCGATCCAAGTGAGTCGACAGGTTAGGGTTTGATAGTTCCCCATACCTTGAGTCGACTCAAGAGCACTGTGCGAATGAAGGATAAATCTGTGCAGTAACTGTTGGTGGAAATGTTCCAAAAGTAGGTTGGTTAACCCCAATACCTTCCGGCTAGGCATCTGCTCAGCCCTAGCTGCACCATCCTCTCTCTGGCACCCCTGGCTATCCCCTTTCTCTGGAGACTACTTCGTCATTTTCTCTGACTCCTGTGAGATGGGAATTCGACCGCATGTTTCGAAGATCGTCACAGTGAATGGCGGCTTCTTCGAGTGTTGTGAGGAACGAAGAACGTGAGGAGATCCATCGCAAAGAGAATTGTGTGGACTCTACTAGAGGTCAGGCGTCTATACGGTTGGCGGCATCACACCGACGAAACCGTTCAAACGTGGATTCTAATCTGTGTAAGGTGATATCTGATCGTCGTTCTTCCATATTTGTTCTTCGAAGTGGATAGAGATCACTTAGATTTATTTTTATTTTAATTTCGCTGCGTCTGCGATCCCCAGAAGCGAAGACCTTCCAGTGGTACTAGAGTTAGTTTTCACTATTTCTTGTCCGTTTCGATCTCCAAAATTGATTTTTATATGTTATATTCCATGCAATAATTCGATTTTAATGCTAGAATTGTGTTCATATGCAGAACACATATATTTAGATTATTTTTATTCTGCAAAATCAAATTTTTTGGGCGGTTTATTTACGTTCTTGGTCCGACGAAGAACGGGGCTTTATGGCGACTCACATGGGCATCCCCAAGCATTAGGGAGGTGGGCCGGCACCTTGGATCCTCTGGAAGCGTCGTCGACCACCACTGGGCTCGCTGCTAGTGCTGGAGAGGATGGGATGGTCGCCGCCAGTCGCCCCACCTATCTTGCTCCCCTTCTTTAGCGCTACAACAAGCAAAAAAAAAGGGGGGCTGGGAGGTTTCGTGGCCTGCAGAGGATCTAGGGTAGCCGCCGGTTATCCCCATAAGCGGTGGGGGTGTCGGTGGCAGTGGAAGCCGTCCGGTCGAGTCCGGACTGTAACGACCCGCCACCCTATAATCGGAGACCCGATTACTAAATGGGTATCGGATCATTATCTACGGGTTCCCACCCGGATCTCAAACAACACGTCTAGAGAAGTAAGCATTAAACATGGCTAAATATAACAATCTGACGGACCTTAAGGAAAGTGCAAGTGCGCAGGAAGTAAAATAATAATGTCTATACACAGTCCAACAATAATTACATAGTCTAAAGAATTAAATAAGTACAGCCAGAAAAAAAGTATAACAACATCGGGACATATCTTGGAACCGAGATAGCTGCTGGCCCGCATACCAGGAAGAACACCAGACTGCAACACTCGTCGAGAAGTCCATACATGAAAACCACAGGGAGTGAGCCACACAAAAATTGGGCTTAGTAGGGATCACCCAATCCCCACCTCCCACACACGCACCCACAGTGCAACAAAACTAGATATAGAAAATTAGAGTAAAGCAGTAAACACGACTTCCAAAGAATCCCAAATTTCGATATGAAACACATGCATTTGTAAATGCAAGAGGCATAGTTGTAAGCAATTCAAGCAACCCAACTCAACACCACAGTTTGTAACCCAAGATCCGGCTAAACACAACCCACACTGCCGAATGTGTACAAAACGACGCCTCACAACACCACCACACTCACATTTGTTCATACCTACGAGCTCCGAGTAAGGATTGAGGTTTCGGATCCAGTTATCGTGTCAATTTTCAGGGTCGGATCCCTTAGTTTTGGCCCTGGTGGGGCTGAGACTTAGTTTCCTTTCGAGCTCGACGCGGTTTAAACGGCGTCCATCAATGTGGACGTGTTTTAGGCTGTACAACGTGGGCTGGCCTTGGGACGCGAGAGTACTGCCCCGGTCTTATCGTCTGAATGGCGTCTTGTATAGACAATGCCATTTAGAGTACGACCCTACTTTGTCAGAGTACGGCCGGGTCTTGTCATCTATATGACGTCGGGCTTGAACGACGCGTTTTTCCCAGTTTCTGTTTGACCCCGCGAACCCTCCCTCCTTTCCCTCATTCTCCCCTTTCTCTTCTCTCTCCTCTCTTCCCTCCGATCTCCGGCGAACCCCTTCCCTCTCTCCTTGCTTTCCTCCCTCCATTCCATCTCTCCCTCCACTCCATCAACCTCCTAACTCCCACCACTACCACCACCACTTCCTCCGCGGCGCATTTCTCTCCGGACGGCGGCCAACGTCCCGGTGGAGTAACGGCGTCCACGGCGGTACCTGCGGCGGCGTGTGGCGAGGCGGGTTGGTGGCTTGGAGCTAGGAGGAGCTCGAGTAACTGGTAGGGTGACGATCCCCGTTGTATTTCATTTAAAAACCATATTTTTCCCGCTTTGGAGCATGTTTAGGAGTTTTCTTGGGGTGAAAATACTAATTGCATGTAATGAGAATTTGGGTGTTTTAATGGGTATTTAGGTTCTTCTACACGATTTGGGGGAGGAAATCCCACTCCGTGGATTGGGATATGGCGGAGGAAGAACCTGTCTGTGAGGGTTAAATAGCGTCGGGGGACAGCGACGCCTTTTAGAAAGGCGGTTTCCACTCGCGACGCGATTTAGCCCAAATAATAGACTCTGTCTTTGGACTGATGAGCGTCCAAAGACAGCGACGCCTTTTGAACTGCGACTCCCATGCACGACGCGTTTTAAGTCAGATCACCCCGAGGCCTGTCTATATTTTTGTCGTTATCAGGCGACTAGGGACAACGACGCCTTTTAAACGGCGACCTTGTTGAACGACGCCTTTTAGGTCTTTTTCCGAGGCCAGATTTCACATGAACCAGTTTAAGAAGCTTGAATGACATCGGCCTTGGGCGACGCGATTCAAGCCAGAATTCTATTAATCCCTGCAATTAACACGTGTTTACATTGTTAGATAATTTAGTTAATTGCATGCTTAGTAATGTACTCGATGACGATGGATTCTATGTGATCAGATCGCACTATGTTGTGTTTTGCGCGATCGTAGGCCTAGAGTGACAGTTGTTAGCGCCTAGGCACCTTGTGTCGGTGTGGGAGTGACACGGCGCCGGTGTGGGAGTGGCGGGTGACGCCTAGAGAGAGGGTCACTTGGTGTACCCCGGGGTATAGCTAGTACCGGTGTGGGAGTGGTACATTCGGAGTGTCACTTGTGCTGGGGGAAGCATAACCACTTGGAGCCTGCTGGCCGGAGTAGCCAGCACGCTATCCAAAGAGTTGTTGTTTGGTCTTAGCGGGACGGTGTTTCTCGCGTTCGGTTCTGTGGTTGGCGCGTTTTGCCGAGACGCTGGTTGTGGGCTCCGTGGTAGAATGATTTCAGAATTGTACATGTTATATTTCGAATGCATGTGTTTTATATCGAAATCTAGAAATTGTGTTTACTGCTTTATTTGCTTAAATTATCTATATTTGTGTTACTGAACTTGTGGGTGCGTGAGTGGGCGGTGGGGATCGAAGGATCCCTACTGAGTCTTTTCAATAAGACTCACCCCTGCGGTTTTCAGGTGAGGGTCCTAGGCAGGTGTAGCGAGGAGAGTGTTGCTTTGGGTCGTGCGCCACCAGCCGTTGTTCCGGGGTATGCCCCGATGTACTTGTTATTTTATTTTATGGCCTGTATGCTTAATTATTTCCTTTCAGTTGGAGTATGTAATTATTTCCTAAGTCGAGTCGCATTGTAATAATTTTAATTCTTGCACTTTCTTTTTAATTCAATGCGATGTGAATGTTTAACTTAGTTTATTATTTATTTCCCAAACTTATCAAGATCCTGGTTTGACTCCAAATTAATGATTCGGTACCCATTTAGTAATTGGATCCCCGATTATAGGGTGGCGGGTCATTACATCCAGACACCGTAGGGTGAGGCAGTAAGTCAAATTAGGACTAACTGTGAATGTTTAACTTAGTTTATTATTTATTTCTCAAGCTTATCAAGATCCTAGTTTGACTCTAAATTAATGATTCGGTACCCATTTAGTAATCGGATCCCCGATTATAGGGTGGCGGGTCATCACATCCGGACACCGTAGGGTGAGGCAATAAGTCAAATTAGGACTAACTGGGACTAGTGAACCACCACCACCACCCCCTTGTGCACAAGGGGGTGGTGGTGGTGGAGGGATTCCTACGAAAGGCGTCAGGTTCGAAACTCACCATTTCTCTGCACGTTTTTTTTTTTTTTTTTTTTGACCCGGAAAATAGATTGCATTACTAAGATATTGAAGGAGGTACATCAGTCATGATAACAGAATTAATACAGGGGGGGATCATAGGTGGATCCCAAACAGCTTCGCTAAGGGAAGCACAGGCAAATCTGGCACAGGCATGAGCAGCCTTGTTACAGTCTCGGGGAGAGAATTGCAGAGAAATTAAGCCAGAGCGGAGAAGGTTATGGCAATTCTCAATGATATTCTTCACCTTTCAAGGTGGGCTTCTAAGATGGAGAGCAGCATGAATCAGTACCTGAGCATCCCCTTCCACAATTACACTTGTATTCAATTGTTGGGCCATTTGTAAAGCTTTCTGCATTGCCAATGCTTCTACCAGAGATAGGTAAGGAGTTTTGAGGATCATAGTAGTAGCATTAACAGGGGATCCATTCTAGTCTCGCACAATGATTCCAACAGCACCAGCAAAATTGGAAGTGGCACCAGCAAAGTTGATTTTATAGGATCCAGGACTAGGAGGGATCCAACAAGTCTTAATATATGTGGTCTTCGGTAGATTAGTAGGAGCTGTAGTTGTCGAAGCCAGCAAGAAATTCACATCAACCAAGGCTCGTCTGACAATAGATAGAGGGTTGACATTGATACCTTCTAGAGTCCTTTTACATCTAGCCTTCCAGATCTGCCACATTATAGAGAAGCATAAAGAGATTATAGTCCTATCATTTGCATTAGAGGCAAATGGGGGGGTGGACCATTCTACAATCTTGTCTGCCAGGTTCTTTGGATCCAAATTCACATGATAATTTAGGGGGGAAGCTTTCCAAACAGCTCTAGCAAAATCACATTCAAATAGTAGATGCTCAACTGTTTCTGGGTAAAGAAAGCAGGTTTGGCAAATGCAGGTGACCTGGGGCACTCTTCTGGATATAATATCAGAAACAGGTATGGCATTGGATAGACATTTCCAAATAAAACGAGTGATCTTTGGGGGAATAATCTTTTGGACTTGATGGTGCTAAAGATATTTCCAGACAGTCGGAGGGGAGGATAAGGAGGGCAGAGAGGACAGTTCAGTGAGGTATCTATAGGCAGATTTGGAAGTGAACTCACCATCTAGGGTGGGTGTCCAAACAAGTTGATCTCCTTTGAGGTCCCCATTCATGGGCAATTGAAGCTGACATACTTTATCTGCAATATCCTGATTGAAGAGTCTGTGGATGAGCTCTTCATTCCACTTCCCATTATTAATGAGTTGGAAGACCCACATAGGAATATGGTCAGTGAAATTTTGCCTTGCAGTGATTTGCCCAAGGGTATCTGGAACCCAATTATCTGCCCAAATATTAGTAGACAAACCATTTCTGATAATCTTGAAGCAAGGAGGTGATATAATATCTCTGAGTTGAAGGATAGCCGACCAGGATATAGAGCAATTTGCAGGTATAGTAGCCTCCCAGAAGTTTGCATTAGACAGGTACTTAATTCTGAGTAATGTAGCCCAAATTGAGTGGGGATCTTGGAGAAATTTCCACACCAGTTTCATTATAGTTGTCTTGTTGGTAGTTTCCAAATCTCCGATGCCCAACCCACCAAGAGCTTTATGGTTCTTCAGGGATCTCCAACTGCAGAGGTGGATTCTTTTGTGATCCAACGTATCCCCCCAAAGGAAAGAGGACATAATCTGATTAAGCTTATTGATGGTGGTTTTTCGTAGAGGGCACACACTCATCACATGAACTGGGATAGATGCCAGGGCAGAGTTAATCAATGTGATTTTGCCAGCAGTGGACAAAGCAGTAGCCTTCCAGTTTGAGAGCTTAGATTTCAATTTATCCATGATATAAGATAATTGGTTCACTTTCCCTCTTCCAAACCAGAGGGGGACCCCCAGATATAGTTCTCTTCTTTTCATCAAGGGAATTTGCAGTTTGGAGCTCAAGTATTGTTGGTCTTGGATGGAGATATTGTTACTTAACAGAATGCTAGATTTAGACTTATTCATAAATTGGCCTGACCATTTCCTATAGGTATCCAAACAGGTTAGGTATTCACCAATCTCCTCAGCATTTGCACTGCCAAACATGACAATATCATCAGCATACATTAAGTGGAAAATAGTAGGGGCATGTCTGCTGATTTTAAAACCTTTGATCTTCTGATCTGTTATAGACTTTTGGATGAGCCTGGTCAGCATTTCAGCACACATAATATAAATATAAGGTGAGAAAGGGCACCCCTGTCTGATTCCTCTCTTCGAGACAATTAGCCCTACATTTTCTCCATTGATGTTGATTGAGAAAGTAGCAGTTGTAATACACATCATCAGAAGGTTGACAGCTTTAGTGGAGAAACCCAGTTTACAAAGTGCAGCAAAAATAAAAGCCCATTCCAATTTGTCATAGGCCTTAGACATATCCACCTTCATATAGAAAATCCTAGACTTCCCTCCTTTAGTCTGCATAGAATTGACTAGTTCTTGAGTAATGAGAATATTGTCCACCATCATTCTATTAGGAACAAAAGCAGATTGGTTGGGGGAGATCAGGCTGGGGAGTAGGGCTTAAGATGGCTAGCCAGGATCTTTGCACAGGCCTTGTACAGGACATTGGAGAGGCTAATAGGTTTGTAATCTAAAGGATTACCAGCAGGAATTTTCCTGGGAATCAAGACAAGATTTGTATGATTCAGTGTATGGGGCATCACATTATCAAGGAAAACACCTTGTACTAGCTTCACCACCTCATCCTTGACAATGGGCCAGTATTTCTGAAAGAAAATGGGTGGGAGGCCATCAGGGCCTGGGGCTTTATAGGGGCCCAAGTCATAATGACAAGTTGGATCTCAGCCTCAGAGGAAGCAGCACATAGGTGAAAGTTATCCTAGGCATTGATGAATTGGTGACCAGTATAGGGATTCTCCCAAGGTAGGAAGGAAGTATCATAATTTCCAGCTTGGTACAGATCATGAAAGTAGGTCAAAGCTCTACTTAATGTGGTCAGCATCATCTATCCAGGTGCCATTATCTAATTGAATGCCAGAGATTCTGTTAAAATTCCTTCTGCAGAGGACTGAGATATGAAAAAAATTAGTGTTCCTATCTCCACTCATATGCCAATTGCCCTTGTTCCTTTGCTGCCAAAATTCATTTTCTTCAAGGATAGCCTACTTCAGGGATTCATTAATAATTCTGCCTTCATCGAGAGTATCATCAGCAATAGGAGCCTTATCAATATCATCCAGTTTCTTACTCAGCACTGAGATCATATGTTGAGCATTACCAAAGTTTTTTCTTTTCCATTTTCTGCATAAGGTTTGTAGCTCAGAGATTTTTCTAAAATAATTTAAGCGTAGATGAGGTTGATTTTGCCATTGAAGATCCAACAGATCCTTGAAATCCTTCCTGAACGTCCAAGCATATTCAAATCTAAATGCATGATATTTCTTTTTGGGTTGGCATTCAGTATTTAGGATAATAGGCCTATGATTACTAGCCACTCTAGGCAGATGTAGGACCTTAACATTAGGGAATTTGAAATACCACTGGGGATTAACCAGGGCTCTATCCAACCTTTCACGAATATGGAAACTGGCTTTCCTATTATTTGTCCAAGTGTAAGCAGGGCCATCATGCCCCAAATCAATGAGTCCAGAGTCATAGATAAAAGAGTTAAATTCCCTGATTTGATGATGACTAACTTGGTTTCCACCCCATTTATCTTGTTGGCGTGTAATGGAGTTCATATCTCCAATTAGGCAGACAGGCATATCTGACTAAAGAATAAGGTGACGGATATGAGCCCAGAACATCCTTCTGCATGCAATTTTAGGGGCGGTATATATACAGAACAGGCACCAGTAGAAACCAGTATCATCTTCCAAATTAGCAATGATCACATTCTGCTCAAAGTGAATAATCCTCAGATTAATATAAGGCTGCCACCAGATCCAAAGGCCTCTAGATCTACCATTAGGTGCAACAACATGGTAATTTATGATGCCACGATAGCCAAAAAACTGAGTACTAAATTTAACATCAGCCTTGGTTTCAGCTAAAAATAAAATATTTGGTTTAGCTGAGTGGGTCAGTTGTTGAATGTATGGAACTATCATTGACCCACGAACACCTCGACAGTTCCACACAATAATTTTCATTTGGGACCCTATGGCAATTTAAGGTCGGCCGCCATGACCAGATCATTGGATGTTGGGGGGGAACTTATCTTAGTTCCAATTGTCAAACTTTTATGCTTTATATTTCCATAGGATTGCTTACTAGCAGTATAAGTCCGCTTGCTTTTACCCGGGGAGCGGTTGACAATGCCTGGCTTAAAACCCATTCTGGTAAGGTTAACTATATCTGCGTTGATTTCCAACAGATCCAAAGAAGTACTTCTACATCTTTTGTTATGTTCATGAGAAATCAAATCATCCACCATCCCATCGGCCTTACACTTGAAGGGACTATTCACCATCTTCTTCTCAATTATGCATCTAGGAAAACTGGGATTTTGAAACTCCATAGGAGATATGTGGATAGGTACATCATGCAGTACAGGGCAATGCCTCCCTGTACTACTACTGATTTGTAGGTCACATACATCATGTACCACACCTGCCTTTTTGCTATCAGGATCTTTGGCAGATATGCATCTGGTCTCAAGCGAGGTAGCCATCGACTGGAGAGTATTTTCAGGTTGTCCAGGTATGGATGGATTTACCTTACAAGTAGAGGTGTCCCATTCCGATGCCATATAATCAACTTTTTCCCTATCTGTCTGCGGCGCAATGGTAGGTTCAGTACTAGCCTCCGGGTCTTCATGAGCATTATGGGCATTATCCAGGTTGACAGCTAATTTCTTTTTGAGCTTAGGGTCTAAATTACCCACTAATCAGGTACATCCACAGGGTAAATCAGGTTACTGATGTCGTAAATATTCATATCAAATAAGTTGTCGGTGACATGAGTCACATTTTTCCAGCTTATACTAGGAAGGAAGTTTGTTGCTCTCAACAGGAACCAAATTTGAATTTGATAGATTGCATCATACTATTACGCAGAGCTGGGGAGTATGATTCCTTGATAAGGGATTTCAATTGGGATAGCTCCACACAGTAAATATCCTCATCTCCTATTCTGCCACAGAAAGCACAGATATTCGGCAATCTCTCATAAGCTAACTCAAAGGATTTCACATCACCATTAGGTAGTTTGGCCCTAATATGAGTACTTAATGGTTTAGAGACATCCAAGCTAACCTTGATTCTAGCATAGGAGCTCCAATACACAGTACCTCCGAAGCGAGGATGATGAACCTTCCCCAGTTGGCTAGCAATCTTAGTAACTACATTCAATTTAAGCATTTCCTTAGGAAGATCAAAGATACGAACCCACAAATCTCCCCATTTGAGTTGGTACTGTGATGGGGGGGTATTGGGCCTGCATCACTCCAATAACACTAACTCCCCATTAAAAAACCATGGAGTTCTGTTGGACATCCTGACTAAGAAGGTGTTATTTGAGAAGTCAAGACAATTCCACTGACCTTTAGGTGTCCACATCTTGGAGATCCACTCCTTCAATCCAGTCGGCCTAGTTTTCTCTTCAGTGTGGACTCTGATAAGCAGGCTTTGCTTCCATCTATTCTGCTCGCCCAAGTCAGCTACATGTAGTTCAACCAGAGGAGCATCATTCTCTTTGGTCATCAGTTTCATGAAGCTATGAAGGACTTCAGTTTCCATCCGGTTGAGATTGTGTGATTGTTCATTGCCATCTTCCATGGTGTCACCTCTGATAAAATGAGCTATCCAAAGTGGGCAGTGGGTGTAGGAGGGGGGGGGGGTGTTGGGTTTTCTCGGTTTCACCGGATCGCTCACGCAGCGGAAAATAAAAATTTACAGCGATCCGTTTTCCCGTTTCGAAAAACTAAAACCAACGATTATCGGATAATCAAAGTTCTCACCTTGTGCGGATTCTAATCCGCAACCGTTCGGTTCCGTCAGTGCGACACTGCAAGCCGCTCAAGCGCCCGACCTCTAGCGAAGTCCACGCGATCCTCCCCGTGACGGATATCCTCGCGTTCCTCGTTCTTCGCAGCCCACGAAACCTCCGCCGGTCGCCGCAACGATCGCCACAACGCGCGGACGATTTCCCGTCGAACGGGATTCGGAGAAGCGGCGAAGCAGATCTGGATCTGTCTGGACGCCAGAGAGAGAGAGAAACTGAGGAGGGGCGGCTAGGGTTAGCAGCAGCTTGGCCTGCTCAGCCCGTTCGTTATGTTTTATACTAACCGCGTGATTTTTCATAAAAACCCCCGGTTTGTATAAAACCCACTTATTTATCCATCGCCTTGAGAATCATTTGCGTGTGACCCTCTAGGACCAAGTACCAGTCCAGTTAATGGCCCAACAAGCCCAGTGACTCCTCACTGGCTTTATTAATCAATTAATAACCCTTTATTAATTAATTAATCAATCGAATTGATGTCGCACATAGAATTCGACCGGGCCTCTAATCACGTTGAGTGCCAAGCAACACCGCGTGAACCCGGAAGGTATTGGAGTTAAGTAACCCACTATTGGAACCTTTTCGCCGACAGTTACCGCATGGATATAATCCTTCATTCGTACAATGCTCTCGAGTCAACTCAGGGTATGGCGTGTTGTCAAACCCTAACCGGTCGACTCACTTGGATTGGATGCCGCTGATGAATATCGGAAAACTCCTTTCCCGATATTATCGTCCGCCCTGGCCAGGGACTTTCGCGCATCCTTCCTAGAGCATTCTTCCTCTAAGTACCGAGAGCGAATGATTCCTTATTGACACACAATTCCATTCGACGGTATTCCGCTGTACCCAATCCTTGGCGTATTAGAATCCCGTGGCTAGAGATTCGTAAACCAAGGTCAAAGCACAGAAGTCCACCGACAAGGTCTCCTTGGTGTCTCAGGTCTAAGGACCATCCATGCAACTGCGACAATAGAATCAAGCTGGTTGACAGTGAGGTACAATACCATCCAGCGATTCAGTCGGATCAGTTCAGTGAACTCATTCTCCAATGAGCACCTATAGATTCGCCTTAGTGTCTCCACACAAGTGACTTATGAGATCAGTCACCCTCATCATACACCTACAGATTCGCCTTAGTGTCTCCACACAAGTGACTTATGAGATCAGTCACCCTCATCATACACCTACAGATTCGCCTTAGTGTCTCCACACAAGTGACTTATGAGATCAGTCACCCTCATCAAATGAGCAGGAGTAATCTGTACTAGTCTAACTGAATATCCGATGTCCTTCTCGGATATCCTCCGACTATGAACAATTAAGAATATGTGTGTTTAAGTGATCAGTCTCATTAGTATGATCTCATCATAATCTGATCACTATAGCACATATTCACGGACTTCATTATGAAACGACAATTAATGCGATTTACATATAATGAATATTATGCCATTATATTAATAAATGAACGAGATGTACATTGTTAGATTGGCTTGTAGGCCACCTAAAACTAACAGGGGGAGGATCTCAGATGCACGCCGGGGTGAGTGTTCACCGTTCACCAAGGCAAAGCAGTTGAAAGTATCAGGCACAAAGGTAAACAAGGGAACCACATCATAGGCGCTATAGTAAAAATGGTCGAGGAAAACGACAAAGTAGGAGGTGGCTATACTCTGGATGATGGTAATAGTAGAAGGAACATAGGCAAGCCAGGTGAGTAAATGGAGGATGAAGAGGGGACGCAGGAAAGGAGAAAAATCGAAACCAGTAGGCGGTCTGGATTGAAAGGTAGAAAGGGAAGAAAACGGGACTGGTAGAGATCAAGTCCAGATACTAAGAAGTGTAAGTAAGGATCCCGCAAAGGACTTCGTGGTCTACTCAGCTGGGATATAGGTGACGGAGCAAAAACGGGGGGGGGGGGGGGGTGGTGGGAGTGGAGAAGGGTGGTAAAAGGCAAACTGGATTGGTGGGGGAAGAGAAGGAGGGGCGGGGTTGGGGAAAACCCCAAATCAGCAAGTTTTACCCATTTCTCTGCACTTGGGTTGCTAGTTGCTGCCATCTTGATTTCAAAACAGAATAAATAGTATATGACACATAATAAATAGTTCTGATAAATACAAGCAATGCTTTCAATTCTAACAAGATAACTACCACTACCTCTAATGCTGGCAAATGGAAGACCGGCGCCTTTGACGTCTCTAAGCACATCTTCCCAGTCGGTTTTGCCCAGATTTGCTCCACAAGCACTACTCTTGTTCAGTTTAATTATTAAATCCTCTGCTTGGCTTTTCCCAGTGAATAATTGATCATTCCAACCAGACTCCAAAACAATCTTGTAACCTAAAAAAGATACAAAGTGATGTAGCCGAAGCTATCACGACCGGATTCCGAAGCTGGAATCCGAAGAAATGGATCCGGGGCTGGGTCGGATCGGTGTTTAGAGGCCCAATGGGGATCCGGAAGGCGAAGGAGGCAGAGGCGAAGCCGAAGGTCCGAGGCCGAGAGCCGCACGGTCGGAGGCTGGCTTGTCTTAGGGATGTCGGGGCCGAAGCTCCTTCGGTAGACGAAGGGATGGCGCGAGACCGAGTGTCCTCCGGTCGCGGGGCAGCCGGTGCGCCGCGTCGAGACTAGAGAGAGGAGTCCGAGGTCGGCGGCCGAGACCGACTCGGGAAGGTCGGCGATGATTCGAACCGAGCTCCTGCGGGAGGAAAAGAAGAAGAAAACCGGTCAGCAGGAGTCCCGGGCTTCGGCCCTAAGGAACCCCCTCCGACGGTCAAGTTAGCTCCTGAAGATGATTCGATTCAGAAGGCAAAGAGTAGCTTTAATGCTATTTGGACTGTAGTCCTTAAGGGTCTCGGAGGCATAAGAGAGTATACCTTTGGCAATAAATAGTGGTGTATTTATAGCAGAGGATAGAGGATGGTTAACGGTGGTAGCCGATATAGGACTATGTGCGGGCTTTTTGGTAAACCGCCATAGTGCCTAGTCCTCCACCGGATTGGGCCGGACTCGGCTATCGGGCCGAAGGGGGTTGGGCTGCTGATGGGCCGAAGCCTGCTGGGCCTAGGGCTGCCGTGCTGCTCCCGGGCCGTAGACTGGTGGGCCGCTGACGGGCTGTAGCCTGTTGGGCCGGGAGCAACGGTGCCGCTTACGGGCCGTGGATTGTTGGGCCGCTGATGGACCGAAGGCTCCCTGAGGGCCTTGTACTGCTGCTGCTGGGCTGAACTGGGTTTTGGCTTGTTTTAATGGGCCGAATCGGATTCTGCCTCATCACATAGCCCCCCACTCTTGTCTTCCTCAGTTCTGAGATGGCGAGAGTATAGCCCGAAGCCTGTAGGGGAATAGCGCAACAGGTGTTTTACCCGTAGCTTTCTGTTCCTTTTCTTTGAGAAGAGGGCGCCCTTGGTCGGCCGAAGGCTAAATAGTTGCTTCGTCTTCATTCAGGGTGGCGACGAAGGCTTTTGCCTCTGAAGGCGAAGGTCTGAAGGCGAAGGGTCGAGCCCTCTGACTTGTGTCAGACTTCATTAAATGGACGGGACGGGCGTCCCTTTTCCCGTCAGAACGGTCGCCTCGCGAAGAAGCACAGGACACGCGTCGCGCATACGGCTGCCCCGTTAAAAGCGCAAAAGGATCCTGACCGCTCGCGGGTCGCGGATCGCCTCGGCTCTCTGCCCGAGGTTCCACTCGGATTGCCGCCGCTCCCTTCTCCGGCACGCGGATCGGGACACGTGGCGGGCATCCGAGTGATCAGCCGAAGGGTCGGGGCACTGTCGGCCGTTGGTTATCCTGCTCAAAGTCCCGGAGTCCGCCCGTCATCATTGCCGAAGGACGGTACACGTGGCGGGCATCTGAGAGGAGCGGTAAGACGACGGGGACGATCTCGGCCGTCGGCTTCGGCGGGAGGCGCTTCGGATGGAGCTTATAAATAGGAGCCCCTCGCAGAGCACTGTTCTTCTTCTTGCTTCCGCGCCTGCGTTGCTCTGCGATCACCCGAGCTCTCCCTCCTCTCCGGCGAAAGGCTAGCTCTCTGAAGGCGTCGTCCGAGCTTGCTGGCCATTGTAGACACGCTAATTTTGACGTCATTTCGAGTAAATTTCATATCATATAATAATGCCTCATAATGGTCTGATAATTAATCATTGATTAATTTTTATTGATATTTTTGAGTGTCGGGTTTAATGGACATGTTTAAGTTAATCAATTAAATTGATTTTAGCTCAAATTTCAGTTAAAATATGAAGAAGTCTAAAAGACGTCGATCTGTGTGGACGGGATTTAGAGTTTATTCCTATTTTAACGTTTAAATTTGAATTTTTAATCAGTTGATTAATTAGCTAAAAGGCGTCTGTGAAGGCTGACGCATTTTAGGTTTCCTAAGTTATTTCTACTTCTCTTCCGGATGTTTATCCTTATCTTAATCAGTTTAAAAGACGTCTACACATGTAGACGCGTTTTAGCTAATAAAGATAAAGATAAGTTTTCCCGGATATTTATCCTTATCTTAATTAATCTGAAAGGCGTCAGCCATGGTGGACGTGTTTTAGATAATTACAGATAAAGATGAATTAATCAGTATTTATCTGTCGGTTAAGATAGATAAATCCTAGATTTTTCTATGTTAATCGCGAACGCTGAAAAAGCCTATAAATACCTTGCATCTTGAAGAGTAAAAAATGTTGAGCCCTATTGAGAAAAGAGAGAGCATTATTATAGCGAGTTGAAGATCGAAGCAATAACGTCGGAACGCTGGAGCGCTGCCATTTCCAGAAGTCGGCGTCCTTTTCAAGAATCTTCATCCTTTCAAGGCTTCAACCCATTGGGCATAAGTGTTTCAATTCTGCATTTTTATTCTACATCTTCATTTAATTTCATTCTTCATATTCACTTCATGCAACACACACCACTGCATCATCTTTTAAAACATATTTGATTTAAGGGGTTTCAAAAGCCATTTAACAAGTAAGTTTGCTGTTCAATCGCATGCTTAAAATCATGATTAGTTTGGATATTACTTCTATTTAAAATTCTCATCTTCATTGTTTCTTTATTTCTTTCTGTCTCTGTCTCTGCTGCACTCAACAACAATAAGAGAACAAAAGGGGAAATCAAGCACAAAGTCAGAAGGACTTCTGGACGATCCTCAACCTCAAACTCAACAGCAAGAACAAAAGAACGAGAGGGCTCTCTTTCTTCAGCCGGCTGAAGGAGGGAAATCAAGGACTCGATATCTTCCGCGTTCAAACAGGTAGGCGATCAAAACTCTCTTTTGAAACTTTTAAGTCAAAAGTTTCTGGCGATCACTACACTTAGTTGTTGTTTTTAATAGGTTAGTTTACAATAAACAACATAGATTTTTCATGTTAATCACACGAGCATTTTAAGCACCTACAGCCCTTTTGGCGATCACGATGGGACTTGGTCTCGCCATCTTTTAGTTTCTTTTTGTTCTTGCTATCATCAATCGGGTACCCACGGTGCACCACTTGTGTCTCTCGACACGTCCTCACCAATTGGTGAGTCTTTTAGTTTAATTAATTTCCCTCGTGCACCACGTGCACACCCCAGTGGCAAGATCTTGCCCTCCCCTTGATTAGTTCAAAAAGCTGTTTTTGTGATAAAAATGATGTGTGATTGATTGATTTCCTAGTTGTTTAGTTAGTAAATCATCCTGTTAAAACCTGGAACTAAAAAAATTTGCATGAGTCGATTGTTTACTGCTTTTTATCCTGTTTGAGGAGGATTCAACCCAGAAAATCCTCCTGCAAAACTATTTCTGCGAACCGAAAAGCGTCCAGGAGCACTGACGCGTTTCAAAACGCGTCAAGACCCCTAGACGCCTTTCAGTCTTCATATCTTCTCTGCTGTCTGCATCTGTTTCTGCGAAAAATTAAGTTCTGTTTTGAATAGCGTCGACTACCATCGACGCGATTCAGACAGTTTCTTAGTTATTTTTCAGATCTGTTTCTGCGAAAAAATTAAGTTCTGTGTTGAATAGCGTCGACTACCATCGACGCGATTCAGACAGTTTCTTAATTATTTTTCAGTTTCCAGATTTCTGTGGTTTGAGTGCTAGTTACCCATTATTAACTAAGCATTAGAGGCCATCCAGGCCGTAGGGCATACGCATTGAGGCGAATACCCTCCTTTTCTTAGGAACATACTACTCGACGTCAGCAACTCTCTCTGATTGGGTTGGTCCCTTGATCAGACTAGAGAAGTTGACGTTGAGACCTCCATAAGTCCCCAAAATCAAGGTATTCCTCCTTGATCATCGGGCTGGTTGTACCAATTGAAGTCCCGGCTAGATTCCGAAAGCGTTGTGAGAGAAAGTCCTAGAGAATAACGGTGGAAATTGAACTGAAACTAGGATCCTTTCCATGAGCGAAATTGTGGTTTAATCCAATTCAAATAACTCAACAAGGAATCTTAAAATCACATTAAGCATCCACTTGTTTGATTAATCTCTGTGCAACTTGTTTGTTAAATCTTTGAAAAGGGAATCTAACATCATGCTGCTGCGGTCAGGCAGGGACTTGAGTATGGCTCAAGACGCCATCATCAACTACGAGGGAGATGTTAATGCCCCTCGCGATTCGGACTACAACTATGAGAACGGGAGAGATGCTGATGCCTCCCGTAATTCCGTTCCCATTCCATATCGACAAGATGGGAATGTCCGGACGCCTCTCTTTCATCCACAGGATCGATATCCTGATCTTCCCCCGCATGAATATGCGATCCCTAATCCCGATCTAGAGGGGGACATGAATCAGAATGATTCCTCACCCTCTGATCCTTCGGATCTCGTGAACGCCCTGGGAGTTCTTGCCTCCCGACTGGACCCTCAGCAGTTCGAGGCGATCCAGTCTATTCTGAAGGGGAAGGCACCTGTACAGCCTGCTGAGCCGAACCCTGTGGCTCCCCCTGTTGTTACTCAACAACCTCCTCTTCCTCCTCCTTATATCCATCAGGGCATGGAAGGCCTTCACCTCACTTCTCGGCCAGCTGGGCCACAGCTTTCATCATCTAGGCAACCGGCTAGACCGCAAACGCCTGTTTATCAAAATGCCCTCGGGCATGGCGGAAGCTCTGCCGGACCTCCTCTTTATTGTCCTCCCTGTCCAACGTACTCTAGGCAGCAGGCCTATCAGGTACTTCCACCTCCTCCTCCTCCCCAGGCAGATCTGACCACGCAAGCGTTGCTGGCCAAGATGGAGCGCATGGATGAGTAGTTCAACAACCTCCAGAAGATGATGGGGGTTAAAGCTATGCCAGAGATCAGTTTATCGAGCCTGCCAGTATTCCATCTGCCACCCTCTGAGATGTCAGTGTACCGGAAGTACAACGGTACTGGTAACCCCTTCACACATCTGAAGGAGTTTATGTACGAATCATCTTTCTAGCAGAACGACAAGAGGTCGTTGGCCTTTTTGTTCAGGAGATCTCTAGAGGGACCAGCCCTCAAGTGGTTCTTTTCTCTGGAACCCTCCGAAGTAGAGGATTACGGTATCGTTTCACGCAAATTTATCCAACGATACCAGGACAGAGTTGCACCCTCCTTGTCTATCACGGACCTCGTTGCAGAAAAGATGAAACCTGATGAGGAGTTTGTCAGTTTTGCTGACAGGTGGCGGGGCCTGGCCGAAAAGGTGAAGGATCACTTGTCCGAATCTGAGCAAGTGAAAATGTTAATTTCTAACGCCACGCCCCAATTCAAGCTAGTCCTCTCCTTGAACAATTTGACTAACATGGTAGAGCTCTATGAAAGAGCACGGTACTGCCAGAATGCCTTCAAGGACGCTACGTTCTCTAGCGTCTTTGATCCTCACAGACCTAGCAGGCCTCCACCTCGGAAGCCTGCAGTGCCAAACTCTCCCAGCACAGGTCCGACTACTGAGGGCACGCTCTCTCACGAGCAAGTCAGTACCATGAATAATAATTCGCCCCAGTTCGTGAGGAACCAACAGCAGTACCAGAGGCCACCACAGCCGAACCAACAAGGGTATAGGCAGCAGCAGAACCCCCATTATCCGCAACAGTATCAGCGGCCCCAGCAGCCGAATCAGAACCAGCAACAACAACAGTTACAACAGCCGCAATGGCAACAACAGTACCAGCAACCCCAACAGCAGCAATATCAGCAACAGCTACAGTATCATCCGCGCGCACCTCCGGCGTACCATAATGTCCCTCCTCCTGGTGACTACAACCAGCAGAGAAGACCTCCAGGCCCGAAAAGGGCAGAATACCCGGCCCTCCCAGAATCCTTGGCAGATATCTTCAGTGCTCTAATGGCAGCTAATGCCTTAGTTTTGCCAAGGGAAAAGGCCGTCTGGCCTCAAAATGCCGATACGTCCAGGTATTGCTACTTCCATAGGCAACCTGGGCATACCATTGACACCTGCTTCCAGTTCAGAGATTATATTCATGATCTCAATGAGCAGGGCGGCATAGACTAGGAGGAGATGAAAAAGTATATATCAGCCCTGAAGGCGAGAAGACCACAGCAGCAGCAAGCAAGACCACCAGCACAAGCAGCAGCACCACCCAACATGGGCATAGTGCAGAATCCACTCTCGGAGCACCAGAACCAAAACCAAGTTGCTCCCATTCTGACGAACAGCCAGTCTGAGGCTGGTCGTGGGCAACAGTGGAGAATAGAGGACTCTTCCTCTCTTTGTTCAACGGGTCACGTTCCAAGTACTGCAGAGGGACCACCACGCCGCACCATCCACATACCTAGGCCGCAACCCGTTACCATCACCCCTCTACCCACACCCACATATCACTCGCCCGCATCCAATAACCCATTACCACTACCCGCCTTCCTGAAACCCATTACGCCACACACTCCTACGCCTCTATGATAAAGTGTTAAATTGATCATTTAAGGGCAACCATATGCATCATACTCATGTTTTTATCTGCAAAATAGCATGAAATGATAGATAATTGTGTAACAAGTCTAACGGTACCAATTTCATCAAATTTTGACTTAAAAACATCGTCATTTCATGTGATCAAAGGAGTGTAGCGCATTTGCGGTTTTTCGACAAAACCGAGACGAAATGAATAAATATGATGATATTTTTATGATAATGCGCTAAATTATATGTGAACAGGACACGTCGATGATGCAGTGCAGCTGGAGGAGTTTTCGGAAATTTGGGGGAGGTCCAGTGTGCGGATTTCAACTAAAATAGGGACAAAAATACAATTTGATTCCTTCCTTCGCTGGAGTTTCCTAAAACCCACTATTTCCCTCTGTCTCTCCGATTTCCTAAACACATCCCTTCCTTTATTTTAAAAAATCCTCTCTCTCTTTCTCATTTTAGAAAGTCGAATCCTATTTCTTTTCAAATTTCCTCTTCCTCTCTAGATCCAAATCCTGTCCCTTCTCCAAATCTCCCACATATCCTCCTCCTTTTCCAACTCAAACCCGGCAGCCTCTCCTCCTTATCCTCTCTATAAAATCTCCCCCACGTTTTGTTCTCCAGTTTCATAGCCGATTCCTCCTCCTCCTCCGTAGCCTTTCTCTCCCGCAACCCTCTCCTTTTCCAAACTCTCTTCCTGCAGCTTCTTCCTCCTCTCCCTGTTACGTTTCCCGCAACCTCTCCTCTTCTCTTTCTCTTCCTCCTTCACCCGCCTCCTCTCTCTCGTTTTTATTTCCCAGCATCATCCCTCTCTCCCTCTCTTCGGTTCTCCTCTTCTCGTTTTTTCTCTTACTCTCTCTCTTCTATTTCCTCTCCCTCTCCAGCGAACTCTCCACCAACAGCCAGCACCTATCCATGCCGCCAGCCGGGTCTCCGCAGCATCGCAGGTTTCCACGCGGTGAAGCTTTTCCTCCTGCCGTTACGAGCATGCATGCAGCAACTATGTACCTGGCATCCACCAGAAAAGCTCCAACCCTCCTCCAACGAAGCAGCAGCCGGTGATCTCCACGAGCGCCACCAGCCGCTGGTAACTACATCCTCCAGCATAGCCTGGAAGCCTCCTCCACGGCATCCTCCTTCATCCGAAGCAGCAGAACTTGAAGCTTCACGTCCACGACCTGCATGCATGTCCTGCACGCGCCAACGAGCCAGCAAATTCCAGCGTCTTCATCCACCGTCCACGCGCATGCCGCACCAGCAGCAGCCGTCAACGTGAAGCCGCCGCCTTCCTCCTTCCCCCCGCACTCCACGCACGTCAAGCAGCACCTCCACGCAGCTGCTACCTTCAAGCTCCACGCGTTGCCCTCTGCCCTACCAGCATCAACATCATCTTCCACGTACCAGCAAGACCTCAAGCTCTTCCTGCAACCCTCTTCCACGCACCAGTTCTCCTCCAAAAGCTACACATGCCCACGCATGCATGCACGTCCATGCCGGTGAAGCCCAGCCAACAAGTTCCTTTCAGCGCAGCACCTGTCCCAGCTTGAAGCCAGCAGCAGCAGCAGCCACCTCCATGCACTTGAAGCTGCTCGTCCGGTGCACCTCCTTCCTCCAACGCAGCAGTTCCTCCTGCAGCCACGTACACTAGAAGCCTCCTTCCTCAAGCAAGTCCAGCACCGAAGCACCCACCAAGCGGCAAAGCAACGGCAGCAGATCTTCTCCAACCCGGTGAAGCTGGTCCACTGCACCGCATCCTTTGGGCCTGGTCCATTGCGCCGGAGTACCAACAGAAGCTTCTATTGCTCTGTTCTTTTCCTTCCCTTATTAGTATAATAATTAGTTTATTAGAATTAGTCAGTTGTTATTTAATGATTTGTTTATTTAGGATATTAAATGTTGTAAGTTGTTTCATAATTTTTAGATAATTAATCATTTACACTTAGTTAAATAGTAGTTTCCTTGTTAATTTTCTTTGTCGTGCTTATTTTCCATATATGTTTGTGTTCAATTTCTTTGAGTAATCCTATTTTTAGGTAATATTAGTTAACTTAATTTTAGTTTAATTAAGAAATTAGTTTACTTAAAATCTCACTTATTTTTAGATTAACTAAAGTCCAAAGTTTTCAAAGTTAAAATTCTAACTCCCTGTGGATCGACTCGGACTCACCGCTATTAATTTCCAAAATTTGATTTGAGTGAGTCGGATAAATTTAGATTGAACGTTTTCATGTGTTTAACGACGCACAATTTGAAATGATCAATTTTTGGCGCCGTTGCCGGGGGGTTAGATTTTTAATTTTGATTATCTTGGATTTAGTGTAATTAGTCTCTAACTAACCTTATTTTTCTTATTTTTGCAGGTAAATTGAAAAAAAAAAGAAAAAAAAAGAAAAGGAAAGCGAAATCATGGTGAGTGTGTGCCAACTTTCTATGTTTCAATTTCCTTACTTTAGTTAGTTTCCTTTTTTGTAGTTTCTAGTTTAGATAGGTTTCCATTAACTAAAAAAAAGAAACAAAAAGAGGAACATCCAAATTTAAAAACCTTCATTGCCAAGATTAGAAACTTTCCATGCTAGGCATTCATCATCTTAGGAAAGCATGAGTTAGTTTCCTTTCAGAGTTATTTCCATAAATTGTTGAAGATTGCGGGGGAAAGGTACGTGTTTCAATTTTTAGCAAGTCATTCATGATTGCATCAACACACCTTGCATTGATATTGTTGCCTTGTATTGCATTCAAAAAGACTTTAAGGGCAACAACTTTAACCACATAAGGTAGGGATTTGATCACCCTTCCTTAGCCCACAAATCACTTTCCTTGCATTGGCATTTCCTAATCCAACTAAAAGCAAGTCGAAAGATAATCTAGAGTTTACACCGTGAGTGGTTTAAATCTCGAGTTGCCTCCATTTTTGGAAACGGTGTCTAGGCTAGAGGTAAAAAGGCAAACGTCTAAGCGGGAAAGTGGTTCTCTAATTAGGTCCCTACGAAAGTAGGGGGAGCCTCCCACTACCCCACCTCTTACCTGGCCGTTGACTGATTGTGGTTGTGACTCGAGGTGGACTCCATTCACCTTGTAAGAAAATTCACATAGAGAATCTAGGTTAACATTAGATCATTAGGATAATTTGTTTGTCAACATTGATTGCATTTAAAAAGAAAAACAAGAAATAGAAAACAAAATCCTCTCTCCATCAGTCCTAGTGCATGCAAGGTAGGAGATCTCAAAATCCTAACCTTCTAGGACCATTTGCCGAAATAGAAAGAATCCTACATCAAAGAAATCCACCACAAGATCCAATGGCTGATAATCAGGACCCACCAAAGCAAATGAAGGACTATTTCATTCCAAATCGATATCAACCTTCATCATGTATTCATCTTCCTCAAAATCTAGCCAATCAATATGAAATCAAATCTAGCACCATTCAGATGCTCCCATCCTTTTATGGGAATACTAATGAAGATCCTTATAAGCATCTGGATGAATTCCTAGAAATCTGTTCCACGGTGAAGATCCAGAATTTCACCGATGATGGCCTTAAATTGACCTTATTTCCCTTTTCATTAAAGGACAAGGCTAAATATTGGTTGGGAACCATAGGAAGGCCCATTAGGACATGGGAAGAAATGCAGAAAGAATTTCTCAAGAAGTTCTATCCCATCGGGCGGACCAATACCATGAGACAGGCCATTACGAGTTTTACCCAAACTCCCGGGGAATTGATCCATGAATCTTGGGAAAGACTGAAAGAATTGTTTAGAAAATGCCCTCATCATGGGCTTTCAAAATGGCAAATTGTCCAAGCATTCTATGAAGGATTGTCTGAACAGTTCAGACAGATGGTGGATGCTTCATGCGGAGGGGCATTTATGATGAAAATTGAAGATGAGGCCTATGATCTGTTTGAGATGTTAAGTGAAAATTCCATTAATCATGCCTCATTATCATCTTATGCAAGGTCTGTTGGGCCATTTAAACGGACTGGAATGTATGAACTTAAGGCCCGTGGAGAGCTCGAATCTAGAATTGACATAAATCTGATTAATCAGAAATTGGATAAGGTAGACATCTTGGCCCAGAAACTAGACCAACTCTTGGCCTTAAACAAGCAAGAGCCTACTTACCCAACACACTCTAGTCCATATGAAGGCCCATCTTCTGCCAATCATGATATTTATGCCTTATGCGCAAGTCCAACCCATCAAGTGAATGAATGCCCAACTGCGGCCCAAGTTCCACCATTCATTCAAGAACAAGTTCAGGCCGCCCAGGGATTCTCCAGGCCCAATAATGATCCATTCTCAAATACTTACAATCCTGGCTGGAGAAATCACCCTAATTTCTCTTGGAAGAATCAGCAGGCCCCATTACCAATGTCCCATCCTCCTATGCATCAAGCCCAAAAGCCACAGAACTCATTCCAACAACAATCTAATTTCTATGGAAATGTTCAGGCTAGGGGACCTCAAACCCAGTTTTCTCAACCGGCCCAATATCAATCAGGTCAACCGGCCCACTACCACTCATTCCAATCAGGACAACCAACCCAATACCATACTCCACCCACTTACCAGCAACCTCCTCAGCCCAACTTTGATGATAAATTTACTCAACTCCAACAACTGATTTTGACCCAGCAACAATCCATTGCTAAGTTGGAAAGTCAAATGGGCCAACTAGCTGAGGCCGCGATGAGAAGAGAAGTAGGCCAACTTCCTAGTCAACCCGTTGCCAATCCAAGGAATCACCCTCCAGGTTTTCTACAGCAATCGGGCCTTTTACCTCAGCCTGGCCCGGTACCACAGCCTAAAGGGCCACAATTTGAGAATGCTAAAGCCATTTCAGCCCTTAGGAGTGGGAGAAGTTTAGAAAAACCACATGCAGATGGAGAGTTAGCTAAAGGTTCCACTGATGGACCTCAGGAAATTGAAGGTGAGAGTGAAGATGAACCCATCATAGAGAAGTTGGAGGAGGATCTGAAAGGAAAAGGGAAGATTGATGAAGGCCCAAGTTCTTATAAACCTAGGGTGCCATTTCCTAATGCCTTGTTAGCCAAGCCCAATACCAGGAAGAAACTGACCCAGAATGAGGAGTTGTTAGATTTGTTCAAACAAGTCCAAATTAATATTCCACTCCTCGATGCCATCAAGCATGTGCCAGCTTATGCTAAGTTTCTCAAGGAATTATGTACTCCACGAAGAGAATCTAGAATGGCACCCGAAAAGGTTCGGCTTTCTGAGGATGTTAGTGCAATTGTAATGAATCATTTACCCAAGAAGTTAAAGGATCCTGGAGCACCTCTAATTTCATGTGACTTAGCTGTAGTTACATTTGATAGAGCTTTATTGGATCTAGGTGCGAGTGTAAATCTATTGCCAACAGCTATTTATGAAAAATTTGATATTGGAGAATTAAAGCCCACATCCATCATCTTGCAGTTAGCTGATAGGTCTGTGAAAACTCCACGGGGATTAATTGAGGATGTCATTGTAAAGGTTCATGATTGTTATTTTCCCGTGGATTTTCTTATTCTGGATATGGCATTACCTGAGGAACTCATTCATACCCCGATCATCTTAGGTCGTCCATTCTTAGCCACTGCCAAAGCTAATATAAATTGTGAAACTGGCATAATGGACATTTCATTCGGGGGTCAAAAGGTCCAGATTAATGTCTTCAAAGCATCTCAATACCCAGATCATGAAAAAGAATGCCACACTATTGATATATTGGATAATCTGGTTGAAGAAAATGAGATGTCCACATATGACCTTTTGGAAGAAGCCAATACTCTAAAGGATTCGTCCGGCCCATTAACATCTTGGCCCAAGGTTGAACCTTTACCCGCCTTACAGTCGGAGCCCGCTTTGCCATCTTTAGAGGACCCTCCTGAGCTTGAACTCAAACCATTACCTGAGTCTCTCAAGTATATCTTTTTGGGTCCGGACCAAATTCTCCCGGTCATCATTGCGGCAAATCTTACATCGCCGCAGGAGGCCCAATTAACCGAAGTCCTCAAAGACCACAAGGGTGCTATTGGATGGTCGGTGGCAGATTTAAAGGGAATTAGCCCGTCCATTTGCATGCATCACATCTATATGGAAGAGAATTCTAAGCCCAGTCGGGAGATGCAAAGGCGGCTTAACCCCAATATGAAAGAAGTGGTGAAGAAGGAAGTTGTGAAATAGCTGGATGCGGGTATTATTTACCCAATATCAGACAGTAAATGGGTCAGCACAACCCAAGTGGTACCCAAGAAATCTGGATTAACGGTTATCAAGAATGATCATGGAGAAGAGGTACCCACTAGGCTTACTACGGGATGGAGAGTGTGCATTGATTACCGAAAGCTAATCTAATGACTAAGAAGGACCACTTTCCACTCCCATTCATGGATCAGATTCTGGAAAAGTTATCGGACCAGAAGTACTTCTGCTTCTTAGATGGGTACTCCGGGTATAATCAAGTGGCTATTTACCCAGAAGATCAAGAAAAGACTACCTTCACGTGCCCTTATGGCACGTTTGCTTTTAGGAGAATGCCATTCGGATTATGCAACGCACCAACCACATTTCAACGGTGCATGATGGCTATCTTCTCCGATATGGTGGGAGAATTCCTCGAAGTTTTCATGGATGATTTCTCAATCTTCGGGGACTCTTTTGAAAATTGCTTAGAAAATCTTAAAAAGGTGCTAGCAAGATGCATAGACACCAACCTGATACTTAGCTGGGAAAAGAGCCACTTCATGGTTCGAGAGGGCATTGTTCTAGGCCATATTGTGTCTGAAAGGGGGATAGAAGTAGATATAGCTAAGATCGATCTCATATCCAATCTTCCTCCTCCTACCTCAGTCAGACAGATCCGTTCATTCCTTGGCCATGCCGGTTTCTATCGTCGGTTTATCCACAATTTCTCTCAAATTGCCCAGCCTCTAACTCTTCTCCTAGCTAAGGACGTTCCTTTCCAAATGGATGAATCTTGCATCAAGGCATTCAATTCTCTGAAGGAATCTTTGACCAAAGCCCCGATTCTTCAATCTCCAGATTGGTCTTTACCCTTCGAAATCATGTGCGATGCCTCTGATTATGCTATCGGTGCGGTTTTGGGACAAAGAATCAACAAATGTCCCGTGGTGATATATTATGCAAGCCACACCCTTGCCGATGCTCAAATGAATTATACCACCACAGAAAAGGAATTATTGGCTGTGGTTTTTGCCCTAGAAAAATTCAGATCTTATCTTTTAGGGGCAAAAGTCATAATCTATTCTGATCACTCAGCTCTGAAATATTTGTTGACCAAGAAGGATGCAAAGCCTAGGCTTATTAGATGGATCTTACTCCTCCAGGAATTTGATTTGGAAATTCGGGATAAGAAGGGTTCCGAGAATGTGGTAGCTGACCACCTATCCCGAATCTCGATCTCTGACAGTACACCAATCACTGACTCCTTTCCTGATGAGCATCTACTGACCATTTCTGACACTATTGCACCTTGGTATGCTCATATTGTCAATTACAAGGTGACTAATAAGCTTCCGGAAGGATGGACTAAAAGTGAAAAGGACAAATTCTTTTCTCAGGAAAAATATTATTTTTGGGAAGATCCTGAATTATTCAAATTCTGTCCTGATCAAATCATTAGGCGATGTGTTCCTGAAGAAGAACAACAGAGTGTTCTTAACTTCTGCCATAACCTGGCCTGTGGGGGCCACTTCTCAGGAAAGAAAACTGCAGCCAAAGTCCTACAAAGTGGTTTTTACTGGCCCACACTTTTCAAAGATGCCCATGAATTTAGCAAAACTTGCCTCCGATGTCAGGCTGTAGGGAATATGGCGAAAAGGGATATGATGCCACTCAACCCAATCTTGGTGGTTGAAGTCTTTGATGTTTGGGGAATTGACTTTATGGGACCTTTTCCACCCTCTTTTGGACATACATATATTCTGGTAGCGGTGGATTATGTCTCAAAATGGATTGAAGCAGTAGCCACCCGAACCAATGATCATAAAGTGGTCATTAAATTCGTTCAGAAGAATATCTTTTCTCGGTTCGGGTGGCCTAAAGCTATCATAAGTGATGGGGATACGCATTTCACGAATTACCAATTTCGGGCTTTACTTAAGAAATATAGGATTAATCACAAAGTAGCTACCCCTTATCACCCCCAAACCAGTGGCCAAGTGGAAGTTTCCAATAGGGAGATCAAGAATATTCTGCAAAAGTCCGTTAGGCCCGATAGAAAAGATTGGTCTCAAAGATTGGATGATGCTTTATGGGCCTATCGGACCGCTTACAAAACTCCTATTGGCATGTCTCCTTATCGCCTAGTTTTTGGAAAAGCGTGCCACTTTCCAGTGGAATTGGAACATAGGGCTTATTGGGCCATCAAACAAGTCAATCTGGACCTAGCCCAAGCTGGTTCCCACCGAACCTTACAACTGAGTGAGCTGGAAGAGTTACGCAACGAGGCCTATGAAAATTCAAAGATCTATAAAGCTAAAACTAAAGCTTTTCATGATAAACATATTGTCCGAAAATCCTTTCGTCCAAATCAGAAAGTTTGGCTATTTAATTCTAGGCTTCGCTTATTTCCTGGAAAACTGAAATCCAGATGGGATGGACCCTTCGTGGTCGTTAAAGCCTTCGATCATGGAGCCGTTAAAATTCTGGATCCTAAGAGCGGGAACACTTTTACTGTTAATGGTCAACGGTTGAAACCATTCATTGAAAATCTTCAAAATGAGCCACTTGAATCCGTAGAACTGAGTGACCCCCACTAACTAAACTTCCGTCTGGCTGAAGACGATAAACTTAGCGCTTGTTGGGAGGCAACCCAATATTTTACTTCAGCCTGTGTATTTCTTTCCTTTTAGGTCCCTGAGCAGCAGTCGCCGTGGGTCTGTCGCCGCCTCGTCCTTACAGGTTGTTTCGCTCCTTCACAAATTCTCTTCTGGCTGCATGTTTTTCATATCTTTTATGCCATTGAGGACAATGTCAATCAAGTTGGGGGGTGGGACAATCATATGCATGTATTGAAAATCTTTTGAAGAAAACTGATATCTTTCACTGAAAAATGGTCAAATTTTTTTCAAAAACTTCTTTTCACATCCTAGGAAAATTGCATGAAAATCATGTAAATCTTAAACCAATCAGTTTTCTGTTAGTCACATTGGTTAAAAAGCCTGTAAAGTTTAAATATCCCACTCTACAAAAATCCACGGCAGGATGATTTTCACACACACACGGCAACTTAGAATAAAATGAAAGATCTTAAAAGTATAGAATTGCTGGAATTATCCCCAAGGATAAGACTACTTATTCTAATTTTTCTTTTGGGTTGAACGAAAGGAATGTGTAAGATCCGTAATAGGAGACTGTCCCACTCAGCACTCTAAAAGAGGCGGTCATTTAAAATGGATAGCTGTAAACATTAAATGCAATAGAAGGCGTTAAAAGAGCTAAAGGAAGGTAGGTGGCAAAAAGTACGCACCTCCCCTCAGGCAATTCAAAGAGAGTGGCAAAAAGTACGTACTCTCAAAAGCAAAAGTACAATAAAATGAAGGAAACGCCACGCTAAAAAATCCATCGTACCAAAAATATGACCAAGTCGTGAAAAGTGCTGAGTTTGGACGGGAACTGAAAAACGGTCATCACTGACTGATCGGGAAATCTTTTATTCTCTTCCCCTCCCCAAGTAGTCTTATCTAAATGGTAGTAAAGGCAAGAATATACCAGAAAGGTCGGAAACGAGTTCTAAGTGTGTCAAATTTCATGCACAATCACCTGTCTGAATCAAAATATTGTGGGATATGAAAACTTTTTAGCTCAACCAAACGGCTACCACTTAAATTGATTGCGAAAGATACTACAAATGAAGCATGATAATTCATTATTTGTCCTAACATTTCCTTGTTTGCACTGCTAAGGGACTAGCAATGGATAAGTTGGGGGGTGTGATAAAGTGTTAAATTGATCATTTAAGGGCAACCATATGCATCATACTCATGTTTTTATCTGTAAAATAGCATGAAAGGATAGATAATTGTGTAACAAGTCCAACGGTACCAATTTCATCAAATTCTGACTTAAAAATATCGTCATTTCATGTGATCAAAGGAGTGTAGCGCATTTGCAGTTTTTCGACAAAACCGAGACGAAATGAATAAACATGATGATATTTTTATGATAATGCGCTAAATTATATGTGAACAGGACACGTCGATGATGCAGTGCAGCTGGAGGAGTTTTCGGAAATTTGGGGGAGGTCCAGTGTGCGGATTTCAACTAAAACAGGGATAAAAATACAATTTGATTCCTTCCTTCGCTGGAGTTTCCTAAAACCCACTATTTCCCTCTGTCTCTCCGATTTCCTAAACACATCCCTTCCTTTATTTTAAAAAATCCTCTCTCTCTTTCTCATTTTAGAAAGTCGAATCCTATTTCTTTTCAAATTTCCTCTTCCTCTCTAGATCCAAATCCTGTCCCTTCTCCAAATCTCCCACATATCCTCCTCCTTTTCCAACTCAAACCCGGCAGCCTCTCCTCCTTATCCTCTCTATAAAATCTCCCCCACGTTTTGTTCTCCAGTTTCATAGCCGATTCCTCCTCCTCCTCTGTAGCCTCTCTCTCCCTCAACCCTCTCCTTTTCCAAACTCTCTTCCTGCAGCTTCTTCCTCCTCTCCCTGTTACGTTTCCCGCAACCTCTCCTCTTCTCTTTCTCTTCCTCCTTCACCCGCCTCCTCTCTCTCGTTTTTATTTCCCAGCATCATCCCTCTCTCCCTCTCTTCGGTTCTCCTCTTCTCGTTTTTTCTCTTTCTCTCTCTCTTCTATTTCCTCTCCCTCTCCAGCGAACTCTCCACCAACAGCCAGCACCTATCCACGCCGCCAGCCGGGTCTCCGCAGCATCGCAGGTTTCCATGCGGTGAAGCTTTTCCTCCTGCCGTCACGAGCATGCATGCAGCAACTATGTACCCGGCATCCACCAGAAAAGCTCCAACCCTCCTGCAACGAAGCAGCAGCCGGTGATCTCCACGAGCGCCACCAGCCGCTGGTAACCACATCCTCCAGCATAGCCTAGAAGCCTCCTCCACGGCATCCTCCTTCATCCGAAGCAGCAGAACTTGAAGCTTCACGTCCACGACCTGCATGCATGTCCTGCACGCGCCAACGAGCCAGCAAATTCCAGCGTCTTCATCCACCGTCCACGCGCATGCCGCACCAGCAGCAGCCGTCAACGTGAAGCCGCCGCCTTCCTCCTTCCCCCCGCACTCCACGCACGTCAAGCAGCACCTCCACGCAGCTGCTACCTTCAAGCTCCACGCGTTGCCCTCTGCCCTACCAGCATCAACATCATCTTCCACGTACCAGCAAGACCTCAAGCTCTTCCTGCAACCCTCTTCCACGCACCAGTTCTCCTCCAAAAGCTACACATGCCCACGCATGCATGCACGTCCATGCCGGTGAAGCCCAGCCAACAAGTTCCTTTCACCGCAGCACCTGTCCCAGCTTGAAGCCAGCAGCAGCAGCAGCCACCTCCATGCACTTGAAGCTGCTCGTCCGGTGCACCTCCTTCCTCCAACGCAGCAGTTCCTCCTACAGCCACGTACACTAGAAGCCTCCTTCCTCAAGCAAGTCCAGCACCGAAGCACCCACCAAGCGGCAAAGCAACGGCAGCAGATCTTCTCCAACCCGGTGAAGCTGGTCCACTGCACCGCATCCTTTGGGCCTGGTCCATTGCGCCGGAGTACCAACAGAAGCTTCTATTGCTCTGTTCTTTTCCTTCCCTTATTAGTATAATAATTAGTTTATTAGAATTAGTCAGTTGTTATTTAATGATTTGTTTATTTAGGATATTAAATGTTGTAAGTTGTTTCATAATTTTTAGATAATTAATCATTGACACTTAGTTAAATAGTAGTTTCTTTGTTAATTTTCTTTGTCGTCCTTATTTTCCATATATGTTTGTGTTCAATTTCTTTGAGTAATCCTATTTTTAGGTAATATTAGTTAACTTAATTTTAGTTTAATTAAGAAATTAGTTTACTTAAAATCTCACTTATTTTTAGATTAACTAAAGTCCAAAGTTTTCAAAGTTAAAATTCTAACTCCCTGTGGATCGACTCGGACTCACCGCTATTAATTTCCAAAATTTGATTTGAATGAGCTGGATAAATTTAGATTGAACGTTTTCATGTGTTTAACGATGCACAATTCGAAACGATCACTCTATCATATAACCCCCCGCAAACCAATAACGCGCCCCTCCTACCATCTAGGCCGTTACTACGCGTACCATTTCCTACTTCACCCGCTACCACCACCACCTACCCGGATATCCCCTTACCATCCAGACCGCTATTACGGGTACCATTCCCCACTTCACCAACCGCTTACCCATCCACCATCCAACCCTCTAGGCCTCTAATCCGCACCGCGCCATCACCACCTAGCCCTACGCCATCACCTACATACCAACCTTCTACGCCATCCGCACCATCCAACCCTGCGGTACTTAAGGTGTCACCCGGATCCTCCACGGTTGAGGAACACGCGCTCCGGAGTGGAAGGATTTTCAACGAAGTCTTTCCTCAGTCCACAGTTAGAGACGGCCCATCGCAGCCGACTGATGAAGCCCATAATGAGGAGAGTGCACCAGGCACTCAATATGACTTGTTGAAACATCTGGATCGGACACCGGCACGGATCACTATACTTGAATTGATCAAAAGATCCAAGATTCACCAAGAAGCCTTAATGGAATATCTACAGAATGTGATGGTCAATGAGGACGTGCCGGTAGAGAAAATTGCAGCACTACTAGTTCCTCAGGGGGATCAGCCCTCCATTACATTTCATACATCGGAACTAGCACCGCCAGCAGCCAGAAGCATGGCTCTGAGCATCACGGTCAATATCTGTAAGAAGGCCGTGGATGCATGCCTAGTAGATACAGGGGCCTCGATCAATGTTTTACCTCCGAAGACCCTGGAGCTGTGCGGTGTGCCCAAAGAAAAATGGCTGCCCAGCCCCATCTCAGTAACGGCATATGACAATTCTACCCGTTCCCCTCTGGGAATGGTCTATTTAAAGGTGGAGCTGGACCCTGTAAGTCATGCAGAGGTCGAATTTCACATCCTAGAAATCGATCCTTCTATAAATGCCATTTTGGGTCGTCCTTATATCAAAACTCTTGAGGCGATTCCCTCTACGAATCACCAATGCCTCAAATTCCCTTACGAAGGACGAAATATTAAAGTGACGAGCATGCCGATCCTTGCTGCTGCTCATACCTTGAACATTAAATCTGCTGTTTTACCTGGCCGACAACCTTTTCTGTCGGTATTACAGGTCTACCGTCCAGTGGTTGATCCTCTAAAAGCCGCCACTATTTCTCCATACCCGTTAGATGCTATCAAAAGGGGGAAGTGCATGAGTACCCCAGGATGGAGAATTATGATGAAGAATGGCTACGAGCCTGGGAGAGGTCTGGGCACACAATTGCAAAGCAGGACCACTCCTGTTAGAAATCATCGAGCAGCACCTGGAAGTGGTCTGGGCTGTAGGCCAAGAAAACTGAAACAAGATTTGGTTCAGCAAGCAGAGATCGAAGAAGGTCCGAAAATCTGGGAGGCAATGTCTACACCACCCAAAGAAGGCCGAGATCCCCTAACATGGACCCTGTATACGCACTTTGTGAAAGGGCCCATACTCAGCTACGACAATACGGTAGTCATTACTTCCTGTTTTGACTTCCATGATATATATGGGAGGGATTTGGCCAGACATTGCTCTGAACTACTTACGTACCAATCCTTGGAGGCTCTGCGGCTTATGAAAAGGAGAAAATTTCATGATCCCGAATGCGAATGGTACAGGTGGTTCGACCTAAGAGACCTTTATATTGCACTGAACAGATTGTTCTTAGATCCTGCAGAACCTAAGTGGCCGCCGCAGATTGACGAGCGGATTGAAAGCCCTGGTGCCATATTTGACAAGCGGATACTGCTGTCTGAAGAGACCGACGAAGGGGAGCCAGATGACCCCTATGAAGCTGGTTACACTACAGATCTGCTCTGGAGGGGGACATATCCTTCACATGTCTTCATGCTCCATACTCTATTTCGTACACTGCTCTTGACCCCGACTTCGTCGCGGGTCATTATCAAAGATATCCCACGGGCTCCGCCCGTCATGATTACTCTGTCCCCTCGGGACCATATTCCACAACCTCCTCTCGATCCAGAGAGGATGTATAATTTGATCTGGGACATATTGCTATATGATCCCCCTAATCCTCTGGCCTTGGTGCCACTTCCTCCGTCTGATTCTCCTCCCATTTGTATTCACTCCTGTTTCATGTTTAATTCCTCTGATATAAAAAAAAAACGCCAATTTTACAACAAATTCTTCTCAAATCTTTATCGAGGAAACATCTTACTTGTCCGACTGCACCCCGTCGCGTGGGTCCTTCGGTCAAGATTCTCTCTTAGATCTACTCTGTCCCTCCCCTCGGGAGGATTCTTCTGTATTTCCACTTGTACCCCAGGATTTCTATCCTACTTCATCTTCATTAGGTTATGATAGTGAGTTTAGTGAAGTTAGGCAGTCTAGTTTTAGTCAGGTTAGGAAGTCTAGGAAGCCTAAGGGTAGGCGAATTCCAGATAGATACCCCCAGGACTTAGCTGATAAGTGCTTTTCTTGTTCTTTGATCCCTCAGTTTTTAGAAAATCCAATTCAGATGCCAGAAGATGGTATGAATGATGAGTCAGTCAACGATGGGTATGGGGTATATGAATTAGTGCATGAAAAAGACCCCATTGTTGAAGAGGAAGACGACGAGGACGCAGCTGAGGCATATGTCAGTGGAGTGAAGAGATTCGATGAACCCTCAGCTGCCGTAGAAGAGCCCACCAAATAAATCAATTTAGGGGCTGAAGACGAACCTAAGGTTGTCCTCGTCAGTAAAAATCTTTCTACAGAGGATGAGAAGGCAATGGTACAAGTACATAAGGACTATAAGGACACTTTCGCCTGGAGTTATGAAGATATGCCGGGGTTAGACTCATCTTTGGTTGAACACAGATTGACGTTAAAGGATGGAGCTAGCCCTGTCAAGCAGAAATTAAGGCGATTCCACCCACAAATAGCTTTAAAGATGAAGGAAGAAGTCGACAAATTGCATAAAGCCAAATTTATTAGAGTTGTCCTCTATCCACAATGGGTGGCCAACATAGTCCCGGTTATAAAGAAGGACGGAAAGGTCAGAATTTGCATTGACTTCCGCGATTTGAACCGGGCATGTCCTAAAGATGATTTTCCATTGCCTCATATTGATGTGCTCATCGATAACACTGCTGGCTATGAGACGTTATCATTTATGGACGGATTTTCAGGATATAATCAGATTAAGCTGGCAGAGGAGGATCAAGAGAAAACGTCATTCACTACACCTTGGGGAACATACTGTTATGTTGTCATGCCATTCGGATTAAAGAATGCTGGAGCCACCTATCAAAGGGCTATGATGGCAATATTTCATGACATGATGCACATAGATTTGGAAGTGTATGTGGATGATTTATTGGTTAAATCAAAGACAAAGGCTGAGCACGCCAAAGTTTTGGCAAGGGTGTTAGAGAGATCGAGAGAATATCAGTTAAAGATGAACCCCAAGAAGTGTGTATTCGGGGTATCTTCAGGAAAATTGCTTGGATTTATTGTTAGCAAACGGGGAATTGAGATCGATCCCAACAAGGCGAAGGCTATCAGAGAAATGCCACCTCCCAAAAACTTGAAGTAGTTAAGAGGATTAATTGGGAGGTTACAATTTATTCGTCGTTTTGTCTCCCAGCACTCACAAAGGTGTAAGCCGTTTTATGAGCTCACCAAGCCGGGAGTCAAATTCGATTGGGACGATAAGTGTCAGGAGGCATTCGATGGATTAAAGAACTATTTAGCAAGTCTTCCTGTTTTGAGACCACCATCTCCAGGCAAACCATTGATACTTTACATTTCAGTCCTGGATGATGCAGTGGGGACTGTCCTAGCACAAGAGGATGAAGAAGGAAAAGAGATGGCAGCCTATTATCTCTCTAAACTTCTCAACCCCGCTGAATAGAGATATACGGCGATGGAGAAAACATGTGCAGCATTGGTCTAGGTTGTGCAGAAATTGAAGCATTATTTTCTAGCCCATGAAGTCCATCTCATCGCTAGGATGAATCCGATCAAATTCCTTCTGGAGAAATCTGTTCTTACTGATAGGTTAGCGCGATGGCAAAGCTTTCTATCTCAATTCAATATCACTTATATTCAGCAGAAAGCGATCAAGGGCTATGCCATAGCAGAACATCTCGCTCATCATCCCCTTCCTAGATTTGATCCAGTGCGATCAGAGTTTCCGGATGAGGAACTGATGTCCGTAAATCAGATCAGAGATGATATGTGGACTCTGCATTTTGACGGAGCTCTGAATTCTCATGGAAAAGGGATCGGTATCGTTCTGTTATCACCTGAAGGTGTCACCATTCCACAAGCCTTTCAGCTCGATTTTCCAGTTACCAACAATATAGCTGAATACGAGGCACTCCTTGTTGGTCTCGAGGCTGCTCATTTCCATGGTGCCACCAAACTCAGGATTGTAGCTGATAGCCAATTGATTCTTCGCCAAGTGCTGACCAAGTATCGAACTCTCGATCCCAAGCTCAAGCCTTATCAAGAACTTACTTCTGCTTACTCAAAGCTTTTCACGAAATTGATCTTTGTCTATGTCCCTAGGAATCAAAACATCTTAGCTGACGCTCTAGCTTCACTTGCATCTTCTCTTGATTTTCCAATCAGCAAACAATCTGAATCAATCATAGTTCATAGGCGTCTTTCACCCGCCGTGAAAGATCCTTCATTCCTTAGAACTAAGGAGAAATTGCTGAAGAAAGTCAGGGACGGAGATATCATTGAGAAAAGAGAAATCATGTTGATGGAGCTGTTAGAAGAGATGGATGATGAACAGAAGCCATGGTATTATGAAATTGCCAAATATTGTGAAGATCAATCGTATCCTGAGGAAGCTACAACTGAGGAGAAGAGAGCTATCAGGAGAGTTGCTCAACGATACACCCTAGTTGGAGGAGCACTGTACAAGAGAAGTTTTGATGGAGTTCTTCTGAGATGTCTAGACGAAGATGAGCTTTGGAAGGTTATGGAAGGAGCTCATAGTGGAGTTTGTGGTGGCCATGTCAATGGACAGATGCTAGCAAAGAAGATCCTTAGACAAGGATTTTATTGGCCAACCATGGAAGAAGACTGTGTAGGATATGTTCGTAGGTGTGCTAAGTGTCAACATCACGCCGACAAAATTCATTCTCCTGCATCTTCACTCCATCTTGTTTCTTCCCCATGGCCTTTCTCTATGTAGGCTTTCGACATTATTGGACCCCTTGGTAATCCCGATTCCGGCATCAAGCAAAAATCTTTCATTCTCACAGCAACGGAATACTTCACCAAGTGGGCAGAAGCTGAAGCGTACGTGGAGATCAAAGCATCAACCGTCTGCAAGTTCATCATGAAGAACATCATCACCCGATTTGGAATTCCAAGCACCATCGTCACCGACAACGGACCGCAGTTCGTGTCACAGGAATTGAAGGACCTCTGCAACAGGTATAGAATTGCATTGCATCATTCATCTCCTTATTATCCGCAAGGCAATGGCCAAGCAGAGGCAACAAATAAGACTTTGATAAAAATCATCAAAAAGACGTGCAAATCTAACAAGTTCGCAGATTGGCCAGAAAAATTGGTTGAGGCTCTATGGGCCTACCGAACTTCAATCCGCACACTTAATGGGCAAACTCCTTATTCCTTAACATTTAGAATGGAGGCGGTAGTTCCATACGAGATCCTCATACCGTCATTAAGAGTACAATTGAATAAGGAATTTTCCATTGATGAACATCGTTCAACACTCCTTGCTCAATTTGAACTTTTAGACGAGAAAAGATGGTCAGCTGCTAATCATGCAAAAGTTTATCAAAACAGACTAGCACGTTTTTATCAAAAGAAAGTCATTGAACGTAAGTTCAAAGTCGGTGAAATGGTTGTCAAAAGAATTTTTGTAAAACCTGGTGGTCCGCGTTCTAAGCTCCAACCCAACTGGGAAGGACCTTATGTTGTATCACACGCTTTTCCTGGTAATGCTTATCGTCTTGTTAATGCAGAAGGAGAAGAGCTAAAACATCCCTGGAATGGTTTACATCTTAAGAAATACTACCCTTAGGTTAAAGAGTCGATCAGTATGGTACAAAGACCAGTGGAATCAGAAAGTTTATAAACTCGAATTTCCTTATCAGTCTAGATAACTTAATTTCAAGCCCATTACTACACACACTGACACGTTTGATTCGTGAGTAACAAGAGATGACAAGTCCTAAAGAATATCGAAAGCTTGACCGCAAGTGTAAAGTACAAATCATTCTTTTTAAACAAAAAAATTATGTTTTAAACTCGGCCCATGATGTAGGAACGAGGCTTAGAATAGACTACCAAGAATACCCGCTATCTTAGTAGGAGGCCGTCATAAAAAAAATGGGGGAGATCCGTCCCAAAGAGAAAAAAAGAAAAGCAAAAGCAAAAGGCAAAATTCAAAATGTCAAATCAAAAGGCCATTACATTACAAACGTTACATCAAGGCCATGAAATGAAAATAAAAGGGAACGCAAGGTCGATAAATACCCCGGAAAGAAAATGACCGAATCCCAACGGATATTAGGGTAGGAAATGAACATCTTTTTAAGTCTCCGGAACCTTCTCATGGGCTTCCTAAACTTATTCATCTTTTCTTTCTAAAGAGGTGTACTCTAAACTTAAAGAATGGCTTAGATTGACTAAGGGTCAAATCATCAAATGGGATCACGAATGAAAACACAAATTCAAACACGATGGGTTTTAAGTTAGGTTGTTAAAGAACAATTTGGAAATTAAGTTAATAAATGAATATGATCTTTTGATCTAAGTACCATGCTGATCTTTTGGTCAAAAATTCAAAAAAAATACATATGCCAAAAATCTAAAAAAAATACATATGCCAAAAATCCAAAAAAAATACATATGTCAAAAACCCAAAAAAATACATATGTCAAAATTCAAAAAAAGCATATATTTCAAAACCCCAAATAAAAATGAATATTTCAAAACAACAAAATGTTTCAATTAGCATTTGCTTGTTGCATTTGGTGTGTTTCATTCCTTTTATTTTCAGTGAGCATCTGTCTGCTTGTATGTTGCATTTTGCTTAAGTTTGATTATTCTCATTACCTTTGTTAATAAAGGGTATGCCCCTTGACCATTTATTGAAGAAAAAAATTGATTGACCATTTATTTGGTCAGGCAAGGGGCTAAGCCTAAACAGATACTTAACATGTTTGTTCAATGTTGTACAGAATGCAAGACAAACACAGGAACACAAGATTGGAGCCCAAAAGTTTCATGTATATTATCAAAAGATTGTTTGTACATGATACATGAAAAAAGAAGATACATGAGCCCTCAAGGCTGACTCTCCCCTCCGCCCTCATCCAACTGGCTCTGGGCCTCATCAGGTGCGTCCGGTGCTGGTCCTCGACTGGGAAGTGGAGGTGGTCCCATCGCGCTCGGCCCCGCCTGGCCAGAAGACACGGCAGCACTGGCGGTGAAAGCACTCGTCAAACCGCGCTCTTGTGCACGCTGTCGAGCACGCCTGTACCTTTCCTCCACACTCCGGCGCTCATGCTCTGCAATGCCAAGCTGGACCCGAAGAGCGGATATCTCAACATCCATCTTCTGCCGCTCCTGCCTCTCCCGCTCTCGCTCCTCGTTGATGAACCCCAGTCGAGACTGGAGGTGTGCAAACTCTCGAGGAAGGTCTCCAGTGGAGAGATGTGCCACCTGCTCCTCCAGAGCCCGGATCCGCGCAGCGTCAGCCTCGGCACGAGCCGCTGCAGCACGAGAATGATCCAGCTCTACTTCAGCCCTCTGAAGGGCTTCCTGAAGCTCAGAAACCTGGAGAGGAAGATTTTATTAGTTCAAAGCAATCAAGTAATCAAATTCAGAAGTCAAAAGTTGAAGAATTTACCCCAGCAGCCCGGTCCTCCTCCACGAGAGAAGCCCGGTGGATGGCAGAGGCAAGCTGACTCTGGAGGTCAGCCAGGGCAGCATCGTGCGCAGCGGATGATGAAGATGACGACGCTCCGAAGGAAGGAGGAGCCGCCTGGGTGTAGACGGCTCGCTGCACCGAAAGACAACTGTCAGTGATTAATCGCCAAAACAATTAATTAATTAAAACAATCATTCATAAGCATTCATACATACCAGGTCATATAATTCCTTCTGAACTTGTTCTAGCTGGGCCTCCGCATCATGTAGGCGGGCCCGGAGGTCGACGATGACCGCATCACGTGCATCCTGCATGTCATACATACATTCATTCACAAATATAAATCAAGATAATATTAAAATTAAAGACGCATGAATGCCTACTTACATCGAGTGGTCGAAGGAGCCGAAGTTGATCGGCGTAATGGGCCCGGTACAGCTGGAGGTAGCCCTCGCTACTCTCCGCACGGGACTCCACCCGTACGCCCCGACGGTGCTAGTCCTCATACTGCTCTGGGAACTTGGCACGCCAGTCGGTGAGGGCTTGCTTGCCACTCATGCTCCTCCCTACACCCTCCGGGACTTCCTCGTCAATCCACTCCTGGTGGAGACCCAGCGTCCTCATCACGAGCCGGAGGCGGAGGGGCTCGATCTCGTTGAGGCAATGCACCCACATCTGCCTCCCGAACCTCCTCCTGCCAGCCGTCACCCATGGCTGACCCTCCTCGCCCATACCAAGGTACGGGCGCCAGATCACCTGCATATAGGTTAGAAGCATTCATAAATAAATTGCACTTAAGGAATAAAATTTTTGCATTTAATGAAATTGAACAAATTAAAATTTACCAGTAGCTCTGGGTAATCCAGGAACTGATGGCAGAGGGCCGTCAGCTGGTGGTGCTGTGGAGCCGTGTCCACAATCGGCTGCCAACGGCAGGCCAATGGGACGGCATCCGGTCCAGCGATCCGCGCTCTGCCGAGCAGGAAGTAATAGTAACTCCACACCTTCATTCATGAACATATAGGTTAGAAAAAGCATCATATCATATTGCACTGCATATCATAAACAAATAATTAAACAAGTTAATACCTGAAGAAACGGCGAGAAGCCGCTGATAGTGGTCTTACGGTCTGGCGTGACCGCAGACAGATCGGCAAAGAGGTGGGCAAGAAGGGCCGCACCCCAGGCATACTCTCCTAACCTATCTAGGTCATCTAATAAATAAAGAAATCTACAGTGGATGTGGTCGCCCTTCGTACCGAAGAGCAACCGACCGAAGAAGAAAACTAAGAAGACCCTAAGCTGCCTATCTACCTCCTCCACCTGACTAGGGTCACTACAGTAGACGGAGGAAGATGACTCTGCTAATCTATCCCTAAACTCCTCCCGGATCTCGTCAGACCGACGCTGGGGCTCCTCTAGTCCTAAAGCAGCCTCTACTTCTACCCTAGGAACCATCCTAGACTCTCTGCCTAGGCTAGACACCTCTATCCCTAGAAGAGCCTCTGCTAATCCCTGATAGTTAGGGTAAGTAACCCCACTAACTGGTCGGCCCTCTACCCTGAGGCCAGTGATCCTGGCCACATCCTCTAGGGTGGGGACCATATGCCCCCACGGCATTAGGAAAGCACGGCTTTCCGCATGCCACCTCTCCCGCAGTACCTGCAGGAGGACTAAATCGAGCCAAAATGGCTCGATGTCTAGTACTTCGCCGAATCCCATCCGACGCAGGCGCGCCTTCTGGAAATCAGGGAGACCTCTATAGGCACCTATCACTAGGTCCCAGGAGATTCTAGCCCTCATCACTCCCTGTAAATAAAAAAAAACATAAAAATAGGGGTCAGTAATAAAAGAACAGGAAAATCAGTTCTGTTTTGAAAGGCGTCAGCCCATATAGACGTTTTTTAAAACACGTCAACATGACTTGACGCAATTCAAAATATTTATTCCTAATTAAAAAATCCGGAATTTATCTTGAAAGACGTTAGCCCATGGTGACGCCTTTTGAATGGCGTCACCTGCTCTGGACGCCTTTCAAGTCTAGATTCCGGGTTCTTTGAAGAACCCCGTTTTCCCCTCTTTTTCTTCATCCATTCACACCACAGGGATCTTACCGTGTGGAGGTCGCCCTCCTCTTCTTCTTCCACCGCCATGGGTGCCGGTGGAGGGAGTTCTTCCTCCAAAAAGGCCTCGGCTTCGGCTAGCATCGCCGGAACCTCCTCAGGAGCTTCTTCTTCTTGCCTTCACCGCCTTTTGGCTATGATCTTCATCTTCTTAGAGCCCTCACAACGTTCCATGATCACTAGAGGGAGTTTTGAGGGAGAAAGAAAGTAAGATCGCCGGAGAGAAGGGAGAAAAAAGGGATTTTGTGAAAAGTGAGGAAGAAAGGGGGCCTTCGCGGGTCTGTTAACAGAAAGGTTGAAAGGCGTCGACTCAGACAGACGCGTTTTAGGGCGCATAAGTTGAGGCGGCAAGGACAGCTGTTTGAAATCGATTAAAAGACGTCCACACAGGTGGACGCATTTCAAGATTCTGGTCAGAGCCTTACAGAGGAAAATGATGAAAGGCGTCTTAAAGTGTTGACGCGTTTAGGGAATTAATCATGGAATTAATGACAGAATCCTGGAAAAAGTAGGAGAGAGATTTGAAAGCCGTCAATGGTGAAAGACGCAATTTAAACTTTAAATCGGTTTTTGAAGATTAAATTGAATTTCTGAAAAAAAGAATTATTGTTGAAAGGCGTCTTTCTGAGTGGACGCGTTTTACATTTAACAGAATCCGAACTGTTGAATTTTTAGGAAAAATCAAGTTTTTACTAAAGGAAAAATCATGTGCACATCACAGGAAGTTGAGGAAAAGTTTCAAGACATGAAAAATACTTCTTTATTCAATAAAATTCTTTATTACATCATGAACAAAGAGAAAGATGACATTTAAGGAAGAATTTCATAAAGACCTTTAAGGTAAGGAAATTTCAATCATCTATCTCTATCTTTAGAGGATTTTACACGGTAACTAAAGCCAAGGTTCCATAGAGTGGTGATGATTTGTACGGCCTCATAATCTTCGTCGGATTCCAAGTCACGCTTCTTGATCCGAAGTGTGGGAGAGAACTCAGGGAATTCACGACGGCCCAAGCTAAGTTGAGTAAGGCACCGATGTGGATTGTATAACACGAACTCGGTGGCTCCAATTAACTTAAGATTTGCTCCTGCTGCACGGCGTACCCAAACAGGTTTTCCAACAAGAGCAAGTGGAGACGAGTCGAATATGTCGGACGTCATGAGCTTTAAATACTCTCTCCAGTCGGCTCGAGTCTTGAGTTTTGGAACCTTGTTAACCATGTGCTCATTGAACTTTACAATGTTAGCGATGCAATGAATTGGGCTATTCAAGAATATTTGAGATGGATTCAGAGGCCTTTTCTTGCTATACTCAAACTTGAAGTGAAGTTCAACCCATAAAGCAAAAAGTAGCATGCATCCATAAGGAGCACGGCCCACAGATGCCGCAGAAAGCCCACTATAAAGATATGCCAAGAGTGCAGTGCTAATGGATTTACCTTCAAAGATTGCGCATATGGCACTAACTTGATCATCTTCTAAGATGTTATCCTGCGCAGAGAAGAACAAGGCACCGGCAAGGCATGTAACGAAAGCTTTTGTTACATCCTCCGCTTCATCCTCCCTTAGATCATCAATTTCATAGTGTCCATTCAGCTAGATTTGTAAGATTGATTCCCTTCTTGGTAAGGCATCCTTTAGCTTCTGAAGGATCTTTCATAATTGATGTCAACAATTGTTGACCGGTGATTCTTTCTCTTGTCAAAGCTATCTTATCTTTGTTATCTTTGGTCTTTGGGAGACCGAGAAGAAGCTCCGCCTCCTCCAAAAGGATTGTGCACTCGAAGTCTTGGAAGAAGAACGTATGAGTTTGGGGATGCCACCACTCGATTAAGGCACCCATAGCCGCCCAATCTACGTTCGCGCTCTTGTAATGTTTGGCAAGCACTACAAGACCTTGAAGATTCCACTTGGATATGAACACTTGCATGGAAAACTTAACACTTTTTGCAAGTTTACGAATCGAAGGTAAGGAGGTAAACTTTCTTGGGCCAGGAAATATGGGATAGTTCTGAGAAAAGAAAACATGATAAAGAACATGAAGAACATGAAGAAGAATTAAAAGAAAGTTGATTGAACTTACTTGAAGATTGGGATTCCTTCCATTAAGATGATTTTCCACATCAGAAAACTTCTCCAAAGACATCTTCATCTTCTTGCTTGAAGAATTCATCCTCCCTTTTTCGGAGTTCCTCCTTCTTGAAGCTTGGAAACCTTGGAACTTTGAAGAAACCTTGAAACTTTGGAAAAAAGCTCAACTTTGGATCTTTGGATTATGGTAGGATTGCTTGGGAACAACCTAAGGGTGTTTATATAGAAGGAATTGCGATCCTAGGAAGACTTTTCCGGATTGGAAAAGGGATGTGCATTGGTAGAGTTGGAATTCGAATAGAGAACAGCCAGAAACCTGTTTCTGTGAGTAAAAGGCGTCGAGGAGAACTGACGCGTTTCAAAGTTGAATGGCGTCTGCGCGACACGACGCGTTTCAGCGTTTTAATTATTTATCCGAAATTCTGTGGTTTTTTGATGTTTTAATTGGATATTTATTTGGAACTAATAATTTTGGTTGCAGGAAATTCAAAGAAAACTTGAGTAAAGCTGGAAAATGTCAAGAAGATCTCACTGTGGAGTTTAAGAAGTCTGACCGTGGCTAAAAAGACGGTTATTTCTAACCTTGTACTATTCCATGTAATTCATTGTGCATTTGCATTACTATATGATAAATATTTATTAGATCATACCAAGGACCTTGTATTTTGATGAAACTGGAATTTGAGTTCCCCTACAAAAAAAAAAAAAAACAGTGATAATTCCAGAAAATTCTTAATCGCACGGATAGGCCTTTGGATTGTTAATTAGTAAGGACGATGGTTCCACTTTTGTGAAACGGTGCGTGGATAAACGAGCTTCGGCTTAGCACTGAATTACAAGAATTGGTATCTTGACTCATTAATGACAGTTTAACAATATTATCCTTGATTAATTTATATTTTATTTGACTTTATATTTTTCTTTTAGCCCAGCATGCATCATGTAGGACTTGAAATCATTGTGATAATGATTAATTATTGATTAAGTTTCAGACCATTAATCAAACAATTTTAAACATGATATGAAATATTCCATTCTGAATTGAGTATCTTGATTATCTTTGAGGTTCGCTTGAAGATATCATTGGAATTCTATCCTTTCTTGGATTCTTTATCCAATATTTCTTGTTTTTCTTTTAAGATCCATCATGGCTGCATCACGTCCACATTGGCTGGCAAACGCTCCCCATGATGAAACCTACAGTGTCTATGACCTGGGGTACTTCCCACGCCGAGGAGGTTGATCGACTTTATTTTATTTCCTTGTCTACCTCATCCAGACATGATTGATTCCATTGATCTCCTTGAACTATCTTCATTGATGATTTTGAGAAAAATTCCAATCATGTGATGTTAAGAGCGTGTTTCTCACACCTTGGCATCACCTTTTCAGTACATTCCATTTCATTTCACTCCCTTGCAAAGACGATGCCATGGTGAGGCAGCTGTAGACACGCTAATTTTGACGTCATTTCGAGTAAATTTCATATCATATAATAATGCCTCATAATGGTCTGATAATTAATCATTGATTAATTTTTATTGATATTTTTGAGTGTCAGGTTTAATGGACATGTTTAAGTTAATCAATTAAATTGATTTTAGCTCAAATTTCAGTTAAAATATGAAGAAGTCTAAAAGACGTCGATCTATGTGGACGCGATTTAGAGTTTATTCCTATTTTAACGTTTAAATTTGAATTTTTAATCAGTTGATTAATTAGCTAAAAGGCGTCTGTGAAGGCTGACGCGTTTTAGGTTTCCTAAGTTATTTCTACTTCTCTTCCGGATGTTTATCCTTATCTTAATCAGTTTAAAAGACGTCTACACATGTAGACGCGTTTTAGCTAATAAAGATAAAGATAAGTTTTTCCGGATATTTATCCTTATCTTAATTAATCTGAAAGGCGTCAGCCATGGTGGACGCGTTTTAGATAATTACAGATAAAGATGAATTAATCAGTATTTATCTGTCGGTTAAGATAGATAAATCCTAGATTTTTTTATGTTAATCGCGAACGTAGAAAAAGCCTATAAATACCTTGCATCTTGAAGAGTAAAAAATGTTGAGCCCTATTGAGAAAAGAGAGAGCATTATTATAGCGAGTTGAAGATCGAAGCAACAACGTCGGAACGCCGGAGCGCTGCCATTTCAAGAAGTCGGCGTCCTTTTCAAGAATCTTCATCCTTTCAAGGCTTCAACCCATTGGGTATAAGTGTTTCAATTCTGCATTTTTATTATACATCTTCATTTAATTTCATTCTTCATATTCACTTTATGCAACACACACCACTGCATCATCTTTTAAAACCTATTTGATTTAAGGGCTTTCAAAAGCCATTTAACAAGTTTGTTGTTCAATCGCATGTTTAAAATCATGATTAGTTTGGATATTGCTTCTATTTAAAATTCTCATCTTCATTGTTTCTTTATTTCTTTATGTCTCTGTCTCTGCTGCACTCAACAACAACAAGAGAACAAAAGGGGAAATCAAGCACAAAGTCAGAAGGACTTCTGGACGATCCTCAACCTCAAACTCAACAGCAAGAACAAAAGAACGAGAGGGCTCTCTTTCTTCAGCCGGCTGAAGGAGGGGAATCAAGGACTCGATATCTTCCACGTTCAAACAGGTAGGCGATCAAAACTCTCTTTTGAAACTTTTAAGTCAAAAGTTTCTGGCGATCACTGCACTTAGTTGCTGTTTTTAATAGGTTAGTTTACACTAAACAACATAGATTTTTCATGTTAATCACACGAGCATTTTAAGCACCTACAGCCATCGCGGGAAGATCTCCATCTCTCGGAGCGCTTGCTGGAGGAGTTTAGGGGCTTGAGAGGCTGCGCTTGATTTAGGAGAGATCCTTTCCCTTTTGAGAGTAAGCCTCGATCTCCTTTCTCATCTTCGCGACCTTATGGTCCGCAGCTCTTCTTCGAGCGAGATTACCCCTTTGGACGAGGAGTATACTCCGTCTCATTCCCCCAAATCTTCTCTGTCATCTCCCCTTACTCTGGACTCCCTCGCCTCTGTGATGTCCGGAGAGCCCGAGGCCTCCGGGGCCCAGGCCTCCGAGGCCGAGGTGTCCGAGGAGGTTCAAACCCCGGGCCAAGCTTCCACCTCGGGACGTCGTCGTCCCGAGACTGCCTCAGAAGCAGCCTGCGCCTTTCGGACGAAGCGGTTAGCTACCTCGCTTCTTACTACCAGCTTCCCTCGTGGATGACCCCCTATCGGCCTGGCTCCAACACCAGGGCCAATACTCCCCGCCCGGGTACCTTTTCTAACTATGAAGAAATCTTCCAGGCGGGCTTTCGTCTTCCTCTCCCCACCTTCGTCATTAACCTTCTTTACTTCTACGGGCTGGCCCCGTCACAACTTTTTCCCAATTCTTGGCGCACAGTATACGGCTTTTTGGCTGTGTTTGTCCGTATGCAGACTGTCCCTTCCATCAACATCTTCCGCTACCTTTTCAAAATTCAAAGGCAGGGGAGATCCGAGTGGTATTGCTTCGTCCCTCGTATCAGCCGAAGCATCTTCTCCGGGAAGCCCTCGTCCATTCATAGCTGGAAGAGGAAGTTTATCCTCATTTCTCTGCCGGAGAACGAGAAGAGCGTGTGGCCCTTCCCTACCGAATGGGTACCGCTGGCCGCGGGCCTTTCCGACCCTCCCGTCCTGAATTCCACGCAGAGCACCCTCGTGGGCCACATCGAGGCCATGGCTCCGTACGACATATGGGGGCTCCTCAGCAATGCGGAGCTATTTGTGGGTGTCGGGGTATGGCCGGACCCTCGGTGCGATCCGGAGCGGGCTTTCCCTTACCTTCCTCCCGGGGAGACTCCGCAGGACAGCGAAGGAAGCGCTGAGGCCGCTCCTCCGGCCGACGAGGTTGCTGAAGCTTCGGCCGAGGGTAAGTCGGTTTTGAGTTTGCAGCTGTTGTGTTATTTGTTTCTAACACTTCTCTTGCTTGCAGAAATGTATGGGATCGAGGGCCTCCTCATCCGGATAGCCCAGCAGTGCGGCCAAGGCCAGCCATCACCCCCGCAGGCGGCAGGCGGGTCGGGTCGAGGCGCAGTGGCTCCGAGAGCCCGAGCCGGGGCTCCGATGACTGCGGCCTCCTCTGAGGGCCGTGCTACCGCCGCCGCTCTCGAGAGGGAGCGAAAAACCAAGTCTGCCGCCCGAAGGGGCGGCCGATTGTCGAAGCAGCCCCGGGCGGAGGAGCCTGAAGAGGCAGAGCCCGCCCCATTGATAAGGAGAACCGCCGAGGCCCGAAGGGCCGCAAGGCTGGTGTCCCCCGAGGCGCCGAGGGGCGACTCTCCTCCGGCCGCGATGGCAGGGGCAGAGCATGAGGGCGCCGGGTCGCAGGCGCCTCGCGCGCAGGAGCGCGAGCTGTGGGTCCCCGAGCCGGGGATCAATAAAGACGAGAGTATGGAGGACTCACAGACGTGCCTCCGTCTGCTCCGCTGCCTCACTCTCCCTTCGGCCTTCGTGGAGCTGAAGGATCACTTGGTCACCGATCTTGCGGCGATTAGCGCCCGATTGGCGGTCCAGGTAAGAAGCTTCTGAGTGTGCTTCAATCTAGCTTTTCCTTAGCTTACTTCAAGTCTTTCTGATCCTTGTCTGCTTTCGGTTCGCAGGCCGCAGTTACGGGCAGCGTCCTGATTCACCATCAGGAGCTGCTCCGGACCAAGCTTCTGGAGGCCGAGAGGGCGTCAGCCTCGGCAGGTTCGGGTGAGGGCCGTTCGGCGGGGCCTAATATCGAGCCCATCATTGACGGGCTTGTAGCCACGAACGCCCGGATGCGGGCACAGCTGGGGGAGAGGGCCGCAGAGGCCCGCGCTTCTGCCGAGGCCAAGACGAAGGCCGAGAGGGAGCTTGCTGCGGCCCAGGCTGAGATCCGGGCCCTTAAGGCCCAGATCCAGGACAAGGACTCCTGGCGGGCTTCGGAAAAACGTCGCCATGCCGAGGAGATGTCGGCCCTGAAGCAGGAGCTGGAGGAGGCAGTGGACTCGGCCGTGCCCGATTATAAGGCCGGCCCGGACTATGCCGAGGAGATAATCCAGGCCCAGCTTCTAGCGGCCTCCTCGGTCTTCGACATCGGGCTAGCTGCCGCCCAGAAGGTCTGTCCGACCGTGGATTTGACCGGGATTGCCCTTCCTACGGACGAGGAAGGTGCGGAGCTCCTGTCCTGGTAGAAGGGGCTTATGGCCGAGAGGGCCCCGGCCTCGGTGGAAGGCGACGAGGCCGTCCCAGCCGAGGAGGCCCCTGTCGAAGCTGCCCCTCCTGAGGCCGTGCAGATCGTCGATTCCCCTCTCTCTCTCCTGGCCGAAACCCAGTTGAAGTGGAGGAGGGGGTTGCCGAGAACTGATACGGGGGCCTGCCCCAGTTTTTGCTTTTCTTCTGTAAGCCTGCGGCCAGGTGGATGGCCGGTTTTGTACTTCCTTCTTTTGTGAATATAGGAAGTGTTTTTGGCTTTACCTTGATGCTTTGTTTATAATCGACCGAATCTGGCTTTTCAGAAATCCGAGATCCTGTCGTTTTTGCTATAGCTCGCAAGGCCGAGACCCGATGTAGGTTCGGATAGGAAATTGATAGAATATTGCCACAGATAGTATATACAGCCGGGGCCTTCACTAACGTGGTTCATATGATCCGAGGGGATATCCTGCCACTCCCGGCTTGTCTTATGCGGACTTAGAGATATACCTCGCCGCTTCCCGATCCGGTATACGTGGCCGAAGCCACCCTCGGATCAGGGTACCAGCGGGCTTAGAAAAAGCCTTGCCGCTCCCGATACGGTTTGCATGGCCGAAGCCACTCCCGGTACGGTTTACACGGACTTAGAGAAAATACCATGCCGCTCCCGATACGGTTTGCATGGCCGAAGCCACTCCCGGTACGATTTACACGGACTTAGAGAAAATACCATGCCGCTCCCGATACGGTTTGCATGGCCGAAGCCACTCCCGGTACGGTTTACACGGACTTAGAAAGAATACCATGCCGCTCCCGATACGGTTTGCATGGCCGAAGCCACTCCCGGTACGGTTTACACGGACTTAGAAAGAAGACCATGCCGCTCCCGATACGGTTTGCATGGCCGAAGCCACTCATGGTACGGTTTACACGGACTTAGAAAGAATACCATGCCGCTCCCGATACGGTTTGCATGGCCGAAGCCACTCCCGGTACGGTTTACACGGACTTAGAAAGAATACCATGCCGCTCCCGATACGGTTTGCATGGCCGAAGCCACTCCCGGTACGGTTTACACGGACTTAGAGAAAATACCATACCGCTCCTGATACGGTTTGCATGGCCGAAGCCACTCCCGGTACGGTTTACACGGACTTAGAAAGAATACCATGCCGCTCCCGATACGGTTTGCATGGCCGAAGCCACTCCCGGTACGGTTTACACGGACTTAGAGAAAATACAATGCCGCTCCCGATACGGTTTGCATGGCCGAAGCCACTCCCGGTACGGTTTACACGGACTTAGAGAAAATACCATGCCGCTCCCGATACGGTTTCCATGGCCGAAGCCACTCCCGGTACGGTTTACACGGACTTAGAAAGAATACCATGCCGCTCCCGATACGGTTTGCATGGCTGAAGCCACTCCCGGTACGGTTTACACGGACTTAGAAAGAATACCATGCCGCTCCCGATACGGTTTGCATGGCCGAAGCCACTCCCGGTATGGTTTACACGGACTTACAGAAAATACCATGCCGCTCCCGATACGGTTTGCATGGCCGAAGCCACTCCCGGTATGGTTTATACGGACTTAGAGAAAATACCATGCCGCTCCCGATACGGTTTGCATGGCCGAAGCCACTCCCGGTACGGTTTATACGGACTTAGAGAAAATACCATCAGGTTTCCTGAAAAAGAGACCTTTATTCATACCTTCCGGCTAAAAGCCCGGGAAGAAGTGATTCACATAAAATAACGCCGAAGGCGCTCTACATTCCAGGTGCGAGGGAGAGGTTGGCCCGAAAGGGTCTCCAACCGATAAGCCCCTCGTCTAATCACTTCTCTGACCCGATAGGGCCCCTCCCAGTTGGGGGCAAGCTTTCCTGAGGCTTCGGCTGGTTTAGAAGCATGAGCATTCCTCAACACGAGGCTCCCGACTTCAAAGCTTCGGGGCTTTACTCGAGTGTTGTGGTACTTGGCCATGCGCTGCTGATAATCTGCCAGCCGGATATGAGCCCTATCTCAGGTCTCTTCAATGAGGTCCAGATGATCTTTCAAGCCTTCTTCGTTGGCCTTCGGATTGTAAGCAATGACCCTAGGAGAGGGAAGGCCGATTTCCACTGGAATAACGGCCTCTATCCCATAAGCCATGCGAAATGGAGTTTCGCCGGTAGGAGTTCGGCTCGTCGTCCGATATGCCCACAGAACACTCGGCAGCTCCTCTACCCATCGGCCTTTGGCTTCGCCGAGGCGGGTTTTCAGTCCCTGCAGCAGGCTTCGGTTGGTGACTTCAACCTGGCCGTTTGCCCGAGGGTGCGCTACTGAAGTGAATTTGTGAAGTATGCCAAAGCTGGCGCAGTTGTCGCTGAACCGACGGCTATCGAACTGCTTTCCATTATCCGAAATGATGGCCCGAGGGATGCCGAACCGGCAGATGATGGACTTCCATACGAAGTTCCAAGCATTGCTATCGGTTATTGACGCGAGGGGTTCGGCTTCCACCCACTTAGTAAAATAATCTACCGCCACGATGAGGAATTTTCTTTGGCCGGTGGCGACGGGAAAAGGCCCCAGGAGGTCGATTCCCCACTGAGCGAAAGGCCAGGGGTCGGATAAGTGGGTCAGAAGGGTGACTACCTGGTGGATGAGGGAGCTAAACCTCTGGCACTGGTCACAGCGCCGTACGAGGGCTAAAGCGTCCTCTCGGAGTGTCGGCTACCAGTAACCTTGCCTCAGAAGCTTGTGAGCCAGGGCCCTTCCTCCCGCATGCGCTCCACATACCCCTTCATGTACTTCTCTCGTGGCGTAGTCGGCTTCAGCCGGGCCGAGGCATCGCAGCAGTGGTCGGCCGAAGGACTTCTTGTATAGCAGCCCGTCCAGAAGGAGGAAATGGGATGAGCGTTGCCGAACGTGCTTTGCCTCCCTTGAGTCTGGCGGGACTTCTCCTCGGAGGAGAAAGGCGACGAGGGGAGTCATCCATGTCTCGGCTTCTGCCTCAGTGATTTGCATGGCTTTAGGCTCACCGAGGCTTGGTTCGGCGAGTTCCTCCACTAGGATCATCCGGCCTCCTCCCCCGTCTTGTGTTGACGCCAGCCAGGAAAGTGCATCGGCTCGGGTATTCTCGGCTCTCGGGATCCTCACGATTTCATAAGAATCGAATTGAGCGAGGATCTTGCGAGTTACCTGGAGATAAGATGCCATTACTGCATCCCAAGCCTCGTATTCCCCGAAGATTTGGCTGGCGATCAGTTGAGAGTCGATGAAGGCTTTCAGGTTCCGGGCGCCGAGCTTCTTCGCGGCCCGGAGGCCAGAAATGAGAGCTTCGTACTTGGCGGCGTTGTTAGTTGCTGGAAAAGAGAAACGCAAGGCGTACTCCGTGACGACCCCTTCGGGTGATGCCAGGATCCACCCTGCACCGCTGCCCGTGGAGCACGCGGAGCCGTCTACAAAGAGTTGCCATTCGTCTGCTGGCGTAGGAGCCGAAGTGGCCTCTGCTTCGGGCACGTCGGGTTTCGGCTGAAGTGCCAAGGAAGCGCCGGGGGTGAGTTCGGCGATGAACTCCGCCAACGCCTGGGCTTTTATTGCCACCCGAGGTGCGTAGGAGATGTCGAACTCTCCTAGCTCAATCGCCCACTTTGCCAGCCTGCCGGACACCTCCGTCCGGGAGAGAACCTGCCTCAGGGGATGGTCGGTGAGAACCTTTACTGAATGAGCAAGAAAATAAGGCCGGAGCCTCCTCGCGGACGAGACGAGGGCCAAAGCCAACTTTTCCGACGCGAGATACCGGAGTTCCGCTCCTTGAAGGGCTCGGCTGGTGTAATAGACTGGCCTCTGAACGCCCTCTTGCTCTCGGACGAGGACGACGCTAAGAGCCGTCTCGGATACGGCGAGGTATAGGCTTAGAGGCTCCCCGGGGACTGGCTTGGACAGAATGGGGACTTTGGAGAGGTAGGCCTTCATCTGGTCGAAGGCTGCCTGGCACTCATCCGTCCATTCGAAGCTATTGGCCTTCTTCAGTAGCTTGAAGAAGGGGAAATAGTGATCCGCCGCCCTGGACATGAAGCGGCTTAGGGCAGCAATCCTCCCGTTCAGCTTCTGTACCTCTCGGAGGTTTGCCGGGGGGCGCATTTGTATGATGGCCGAAACCTTCTCGGGATTAGCTTCTACCCCTCGGTGAGTGACCATATAGCCGAGGAACTTTCCAGAGGCTACCTCGAAGGCGCACTTGGCCGGATTCAGCTTCATCTTGTACCGCCTAAGGACGGAGAATGTCTCGGCCAAGTCGGCCAAATGTTCCGCAACGACGCGGCTTTTGACCAACATGTCGTCTATGTAGACCTCCATGTTGCGGCCGAGCTGCGGGGCGAACACTTTGTTGACCAGGCGCTGATATGTCGCGCCGGCGTTCTTCAGACCAAAGGGCATCCGGGTATAGCAATATAGGCCCAGATCGGTCGTGAAGCTGGTTTTGCTCTCATCATCCGGATGCATCCGGATCTGGTGATAGCCTGAATAGGCGTCGAGGAAGCTTAAGAGGTCGTGGCCGGAAGTTGCGTCCACCACCTGGTCTATCCGAGGCAGCGGGAAGCTGTCCATCGGACAGGCCTTGTTGAGGTTGGTGAAGTCCACGCACATTCGCCACTTGCCATCTTTTTTTGGCACCATCACCACGTTGGCGATCCAATCTGGATGATGCACCTCTCGGAGGTGTCCGGCGTCCAGCCCCTTCTGTACTTCGGCTTGGATGGCGGCTCTCCTTTCCTGATTAAAGGTGCGCCGCTTCTGCTTTACTGGGGGCTGGTCGGGATCAGTATGTAGTCAGTGCTCTGCTACCTCCGGGTCAACCCCGGGCATGTCCGCCGGAGACCAGGCGAAGACGTTGAGATTCTTTTTCAAGAACTCGGTGAGCTTCTCTGCTTCGGTCTTCTCCAGGCCGGAGCCTATCATCAGGATTCGTCCCTCGCCTCCCAGAATCAGAATGGCGAGGAGTGCTTCTCCCGGGGATGCCTCGGCTGTTGACTCGATCGCCAAGGTTTCGGATGTAGCCTTCCCTTTGACCGAAATCATATAGCATTGTCGGGCTGCTTTTTGATTTCCCCTGGCCTCGCCTATTCCATGGCTGGTATGAAACTTCAGCTTTTGATGGAAAGACGAAGGCACGGCTCCGACCCCGCCGATTAGCCTTCGGCCGAAGATGGCGTTGTAGGCCGAATCGACCTTTACAACGGCAAAGTCCGTTTCAACGGTTAATCGCCGGGGGGCAGAGCCTAAGGTTACAGGGAGCCGAACAATACCCTCTACTCGGCAGGGCAAACCGTTAAAACCGAAGAGGGGGCCCCGGTGAGGCTTCATATTAGCCTCACTCAATCCCATTTTTTCAAAACAATCATAAAATAAGATGTTTGGGGCGCTTCCATTATCGACAAATATTCTATGTACATCGTAGCTATTTATTACAGCGTTTATGACGAGGGCGTCGTCGTGAGGGACCTGAATATCAGTCAGGTCCTCGGAGCCGAAGGTAATATCTTTTTGGCGAGGCCGCTTCGGCTCGACGTCAATCGCTGCTATAGTGGCAGAGCTGCGTTGCCGTGGCCTTGATCCTTCCCCTGGCCCTCCAGATATCATCATGATAGATCCAGAACTGGGTCTTTGATGGGATGCCTCTACCGGGGCTGAGGTGACCTTTGGCGGAGGAGCGGCTTCTGCCACCGGGGGTTGTTGTTGCCTGAGTGTCGCAGGGACGTCCCGGTTCCGTTGCGGCAGGGGCTGCTCTCGTCGGTACTGCGGCAGTCTTCCCTCCCGGATGAGGCGGTCGATTTCCTCTCGGAGTTGCCGGCACTCATCCGTCGTATGGCCGATCTCCCGGTGATACTCACAGTATTTGCCGGGGTCCCTTCGGCGAGGATCCGTCTTGATGCGATCTGGTCGCCGGATCATGCCCTTCACCTCCATGAGCATCCGAGAAGGGGGAGCATGTAAGGGTAGGTACCGCGGTTGCGGGTCCCATCGCCTCTCTCTGTCCCAGTCCTCCCGGCGATATCGCTTTCGGGAGCGCTCTTGTTCTTCTGGCCGAGGTCGGACCCCCTGGGGGGCAGGTGCCGAGGCTGCTTCGACCGTGCCTTTACCTCTGGACATCATCAGGACCTCCCGGTTGATGTATTTATGGGCCCGGGCCACGAGGTCCTGGTAGGTAGGGGGATGGTGTTTCCCGATGGAGCCGAGGAGCCCTTCGTCCCGACACCCGCTGATCACGGCCGAGACCGCGATCGAGCTGTCGAGGTTCGGGATTTGGGCGGCCTCGGTCCGGAACTTGGTGAAATATTCCTGGAGAGTTTCGGTGGGGCCTTGCCGGATGGCTAGCAGGCTGGCGGAGGTTTTGCACTGCCGGGTGGCATCATAAAACTGGTCGATAAATAACTGGCCCAACTGGACTAGGGAGTGGATGGAGTTGGGGGCCAGTGTTTCGAACCAGGTGAGGGTAGTCTTCTCAAGGGTGAGGGGGAAAAGTCGGCAGCGGACTGCCTCGGCGACCCCTCGGACCAAGAGGTATGCATTGAATCTCTGAAAATGACAGACCGGATCTGTCATTCCGTAGTAGAGAGGGCCTTTCGGCAGCTTGAAATTGGGAGGCACCTCGGTAGCCAGGAGCTCCGCCGTGAACGGGGTCTGCTCTAGGATGTTGCTGGCAAGAGGTGCCCCGTATGGCCGAGACACCATCTGCTGCATTTCCTTGCGCATTGCCGTCAGCCGCCGGTCCAGGTCCGAGGCGGTCGAAGTAGTGACTGATTGTCCTCCGGTCCGGGCCGGGCGGAATTCCGACGAAGCATAGTCCTGCTCCGTCAGGCGATCAGCGCGAGGAGCTCGGGCAGGTAGTGCCGAGGGCTCGCTGCGCGTCGTAGCGGTTTTGTTGGGAGAAACCGGTGTAGGCTTCGGCCGGAACCGGGCATCTTGTACTGGGTAGAGTGGGGGGAGCTGCGCCTGCTGAGGAAGCTGTCCCATCAGTCCTACGCGCTGGGCGATGGCAGATACCATCTCCTGAAGCGGCGCTAGGGAGGTGACGGCAGCTGCTAGCGTTGCCATTTGTTGCTGGAGTATCCACACTCGGTCTTTTGCAGCGAAGGACTTCGGTATGACTAGCAGAGGCACGTTCGGCGGGGCAGAAGGGGCGCCTTCGGAAGGCAGCATCTGCGCCGAGGCTTCCCATGCCTCTGCTTCGCTCTGTCCGGACCGTCGGGTTACAGGTCGTTGAGACATGACTTGTTTGTTTGTTTCCCACAGACGGCGCCACGTGATGTAGCCGAAGCTATCACGACCGGATTCCGAAGCTGGAATCCGAAGAAATGGATCCGAGGCTGGGTTGGATCGGTGTTTAGAGGCCCGATGGGGATCCGGAAGGCGAAGGAGGCAGAGGCGAAGCCGAAGGTCCGAGGCCGGGAGCCGCACGGTCGGAGGCTGGCTTGTCTTGGGGATGTCGGGGCCGAAGCTCCTTCGGTAGACGAAGGGATGGCGCGAGACCGAGTGTCCTCTGGTCGCGGGGCAGCCGGCGCGCGGCGTCGAGACCGGAGAGAGGAGTCCGAGGTCGGCGGTCGAGACCGACTCGGGAAGGTCGGCGATGATTCGAACCGGGCTCCTGCGGGAGGAAAAGAAGAAGAAAATCGGTCAGCAGGAGTCCCGGGCTTCGGCCCTAAGTAACCCCCTCCGACGGTCAAGTTAGCTCCTGAAGATGATTCGATTCAGAAGGCAAAGAGTAGCTTTAATGCTATTTGGACTGTAGTCCTTAAGGGTCTCGGAGGCATAAGAGAGCATACCTTTAGCAATAAATAGCGGTGTATTTATAGCAGAGGATAGAGGATGGTTAACGGTGGTAGCCGATATAGGACTATGTGCGGGCTTATTGGTAAACTGCCATAGTGCCTAGTCCTCCACCAGAGTGGGCCGGACTCGGCTATCGGGCCGAAGGGGGTTGGGCCGCTGATGGGCCGAAGCCTGCTGGGCCTAGGGCTGCCGTGCTGCTCCCGGGCCGTAGACTGGTGGGCCGCTGACGGGCTGAAGCCTGTTTGGCCGGGAGCAACGGTGCCGCTTACGGGCCGTGGGCTGTTGGGCCGCTGATGGGCCGAAGGGTCCCTGAGGGCCTTGTACTGCTGCTGCTGGGCTGAACTGGGTTTGGGCTTGTTTTAATGGGCCGAATCGGATTCTGCCTCATCACAAAGTATTGAGGTGGTCGTACCATCTAATCCTCTGATGCTGCTGGTGCACCATCGAAACTACCGCATAAGCGTTGTTAATAACTTGAACCATGTTGTACATTCTATTCATGGACGTGAAGGATCCTTGTGAGGACTGAATAGTGGCTCTATTGTTTTGTTTTAAGAAAAATGTGCATCCTTACCTTTATTTTCATCCTGATGTATTGTTTTCCTGTATAATTAATTAGGGATCGTTTGGTGGATCGTAAAATATTATAAAATGTCATAGAAAACCATAAAAAAATATTTTGATTAGGGATAATTAAATATATAACCTTCTTAGATAGTTAATTACACTTTTGCCACTCAATTTTTCACGATATATATAATTAGTAACCCTGCTTTTATTCGTATGATGTTTATAACTGGTTATATTTTAAAATCCGTTGACCCCTAAAATCCTTCTTTTAGCTCGTCTCGATTAAAATCACTATAAATAACCAAAATCGATGATTTCAAATCCAGTGATTTTAAAAGCAGGGATCTTATTTTCACCGACATACAGTCGATGATTTCACAATAAAATTCTTTCGGCATTTTACAATGCAACAAATAAGCCTTTATTGAAAATACTAAAAATAGATATGTAATGATTAAATTGTTGGATAATATTATGTGCGATTCCGTGAATATAAACTTCCTTTTATGTTACTTTTAAGACGAAAAAGGACATATGTCCAATTAGTCCACATTAACCGTTTCATTTGACTCTTGGAGTTAGCTAATCCCTCACGTTCAGATCTCGTTCTGCATCGTAGTAGGTTCGATCACATTTCGCACGTTTCAAACACTCAAGAGTCAGGGATGTCAATATATAGATCTAAATAAAATTTAGATCCAACTCAAATCTCATCCAATTAGTCAATAGATGTGAGGATAGACAATGGTGAAATTAATTTGTTTAAATAAGTTATTTAAAATATTTTTACGTACATATATTTACATAAAGCATGTTTAATAAATTATTTATAATCTAAAGCTTATTTGGATATTTATATAACTCATACGTTTATAGATTTAGAATAGCCCTACAGTACTTATGAATTTCTTTTAATAAAGTTAAATCATGCAAGTATTTGGATTTCGAAGGTTGAATTTGAAACTGCTATGAGTACGTGCCCGAGGGCGAGGGGTGTCTTCGGCCGAGAGAGCTCCCCAACAGCACGGCTATGGGTTGGACGGGTGTAACAAGTGCAGCAACGGAGCCTTCCAAGTGGGCGGGCCGGTGGCGCAGCTCTAACGGGATTGGTTCGAGTGCCAGCGCGTGAGATGAAACGAGATGATTAGTGGTTGGAGCCTGCCGCGTGTTGCCGAGATAACTACAAGAACTGAAAGAAGTTGGGGGGAACTGTGTGGTACCCAGCTGCTATAAAACGGTGGCCCCGCAACATGAACATGCATGAGCAACCTTGGCCGGCAGCTCTTTCTTTTATTTCCATTTCCAGAGCTAATTCCTTGGCAAGATCCTCCACCAAGCTAGAGTGCTTAATTTCTTGTGGGCAATTTGCTAAGAAATTAATCTCTTCAGCCGAGCATAGATAAAGAGAAGGCCAGTTAGGCAAGACTGAGATCGACAAGATGGTCCAGGCTTCAAGTGATCTCCAGATGATTTGTCTTTTGCTGTTCATGATAGCTTCCATTGCCAACGCAAAGGCAACCCGGACCTTCAATGTGGTTGATTTCCGAGCGAATCCGGACGGAGTGACGGATAACACTCAGGTTGGAAATTGGAATATTCATTAATTTATTTTTAGATCCTCTCCCCTGTATATGGTGCCATCCTTCCGCCCATAGATCTACTTTTTGTACTTTTAACTATTCTCATAAAATCTCTTCTCTCGGTGGTTTAATTTGCGTGGCACAGGCTTTCCTAAATGCTTGGAGAGCAGCCTGTGCGACCGAAGGAAGGCCGAGGGTTCTAGTTCCGGAGGGGACGTACCTGTTGGGTCCTGTTGAGTTTTCGGGACCTTGCAATGGTACTATGGTGTTGCAGGTTAAAGGGGTGGTGATAGCACCCACTGATCTCAGTGTGTTCCCGAGCAGCAGCTGGATCTCATTTAGCTACATTGATGGCTTGGTGATCTCCGGCGGGGGCAAGTTTGATGGGCGAGGTGCCTCTGCCTGGCCTCATAACCAGTGTCCAAAGCAAGTCCAGTGCAAGCTTCTGCCTACTGTACGTGTGTTGCCACATATTCTCTCTCTCTCTCTCCCTAATCTCTCTCTCACATGACTAACTTGAAGTGCTATCTGATCATGTGTAATTGTTTCCGATGGTGAAAAAAAAAAAAAACTTAATACTTTCTGGAGAGTAGTCCTTATCCTTCAACTTCGTCAACAACGCTGTCATCCGCCGTATCTCTTCCATCGACAGCAAGCTCTTCCACATGAACATCTTCGGATCCAAGGGCATCAAGCTCCAGTCCATCACCATACGGGCACCGGGTGACAGCCCCAACACCGACGGCATACACATCGGCAACAACGTGGAGATCTCCAAGTCCACCGTCGGCACCGGCGACGACTGCGTCTCCATCGGAGATGGCAGCGTCAACATCACCGTCACCGAGGTGCAGTGCGGGCCGGGCCACGGCATCAGCATCGGCAGCCTGGGGAAGTACCAGCACGAGGAGGACGTCGTCGGCGTGAGCGTTAGGAACTGCACCATCGCCGGCACCACGAACGGTGTTAGGATCAAGACATGGAAGGATTCCGTTGTCATGTCAGCTCGGGACTTGGTCTTCCAAGACATAGTGATGAGGAATGTCTACAACCCCATCATCATAGATCAAGAGTACTGCCCATACGTCTCATGCGGCCAGCAGGTACGTACATATATAGAAACGATTGATATATTCTTCATTGGCTTATTTGTTACAAATTAATGCGCGGCGATCGAGTGTGTGTGATTTTGCTGTACTGTGTTTTCTTTCTTTCTTTCCAGTCTCCTTCTCGTGTCAAGATCAGCAACGTGAAGTTCCGCAACATCAAAGGGGTGTCGGCATCCAAGGTTGCAGTTAACTTATTATGCAGCAAGGACCTGCCATGTGAGGGTGTCGAGCTCGGCGACATAAACCTGCAATACAATGGAGAGGGCGCCGCGGCATCGTCGTGTTCTAACGTACTTCGCACTATTCTCGGCAGCGTCATACCTCCCTCTTGCGTCTGATCACCTCTCTGCGTGTATAAAGCTTGGAAATTACTTGTATTTTGTTCTCATCATTTGATGCCAGTCCCAATTAGAGTACATGCAGGCTTTGGTTCAGTAACATAGAATAAAACTGTATACTTATTTTGTTCTCATCATTTGATGCCAGTCCCAATTAGAGGATAAATTTCACGTTATGTTCAAGAAAATATTTAAAAATTGCTTTAACTAAATTTGAGAAATTAATGTCCATAAAGGGTAAATTTTCGAACCTGTTTGATACCCAAAGAAGTCTTGAATAAGATGTCCAATATAACTCTATTCATTTTGGATGCACGGGTTACATTTTCGATGAGAAATGGCTTATTTCAGAATAGATTCGAATAAGCAATTGATGCAACCCAAGCGGTCACATATGGCCGCAGAGGGAAAGGGACACTTTAGATTATTAAAATTTTATTAAATATTAAAATTTTATTAAGCGGTGGATATATTCTAGCTAGCAAATTTACTTACAAATGAGAATTGAGGACACTTTAGATTATTTTCTACAATGTCGAAAAATCTTTCTTTGTTTCATATATCAGTATCAACAACGAAAACAAAAATGCAATTCTCCGATTATATGAAAATCATAATTGAAAATATGATTTTCCTGTCAAAATCAAAAATAGAAAATTATGTATCCTATCCATGGGGCAAGGGATTGAAGCAGGGAAAACTCAAGTCACGGGAGAGTTGCGAGATGAGATTCTTCTCGCCTTTTCATCTACATCTTGATACCTCGAAGTCGCTTATTTAAGAAAGAAATTTAATAAGTTTTTTATTTATCTCATCAAATCATCTATTTATTTTTTAGTTGTGTGAATGAGGGAAGGATCTAATTAATCTTTCTCACCATTAAGATGGTCATTATAAATGCTACCCCCACCCCACTAAATTAGGGATCGTTGTTTCGTTGCGCAAAAGTTCATGCAAAACAGTCTAGACCACTGTCCTATCGATCGGACTTTCCTCAATGCCAAGCCTAGGCGCTTCACGAGGGCCCTGGGGACCGGCGAAATCCCCCTCAAGCCGAAGTTGTAGGGGCTACCGGTAACCGTAACCTTTCGAGTCACATCAGGCCAAAGGGCGAAGGATACCACTCGTAATCTTGATATCTCAAGTTACATCATGCCTAGTGGTTAAAGGATAAACTCCAACAGCACCAAACCCGGCTCCACAGTAAGAAATGCGTCAGAAACTGCCACGACAAACTAGAAAAAGAACCGACCCACTGGGACTGAATAACAACCCCTCGAATAGCACACTGATTACTCAGGCCTGTCTGGCTCAGGTGGTTCTGCCTTTTCCCAGTCACAAGTGAAATACTAACATGTACCACTCCCACACCGATACGGCATTACTGCCACACAGACATCGCGTCACACCCACACCGACGCAAAGTGTCAAATACAAACAATAGTCGTTCTAGGTTCACGATCGCATAAACATACACACAATGCGATTCCGATCATATGGAAATCTCCGCCCCCAATGTATGATTTCAAACATACATTTAATAGGATTGTCTAACAATAAACACACATGTGAATTACAAAAATTAATAGGGCTCTAGTCTATATGGCGTCACCCTATCCAGTCATCATTTCAAATGGCGTCATCTTATCCCGATCCTATTCAAAACTGAACTCATTCCCAGAGAATGGGACAAATCTGGCCTAAATGGCGTCACCCTAGCCAGTCACCATCTCAAATGGCATCGCCCTTGCCAGACGCCATTTAGAGCCCGAAATCTAGTTTTCGCAACCTCCCCCGAGCCACAAGACGGGTTTCCTCCCCCCCAAAATATCCAAAAATAGAGAATGAAGGGGTGAATCCAAATTACCACTTAAAACACACTAATTATCATTTCACAAAATGCCTATTTTCATAAAAAAACCTTTAAAATATAATTTTCTACTTAAAAATATCCACACACATCGCATGCTTCAAAGCGGAAAAACATAGATAAAACAACCAAATCACGTTTAAGGATTGTCCTCCTACCGGTCACTTGAACTCCTCCTAGCTCCGTGCCGCCGAACCACCGCACTGCAAACCACCGCCGGTACCGCTGTAGACGTCGTCACTTCGCCTGGACGTCGGCCATTGTCCAGAGAATGAAGTGCTGCGGAGGAGGTGGTGACGGAAGTGGTGAGAGTTAGAGGGTGTTGGAGCGGTGGAAGAGGAAGAAGAGGAAGGGGAAGGAAAGAGAGAACCAGAGGGAATGGAGGGAGGGAAGAGAGAGAGAGTGAAGGAGAAAATGAGGAAAAGGAAGGAAGACTCGGAACGTCAAACCGAAACAGATGAAATCACGTGTAACGACCCGCCATCCTATGACCGGAGACCCGGTCACTAAATGGATGTCGGCCCATTAACTGCGGGTTCACACCCGGATCTCACACAACACGTCTGGAGGAGTAAGTGCTAAACAAGGCTAAATATAACAAACACACGGACCACAAGGTAAGCAAGTGCGCAGGAAGGAGAATAACAATGTCCGTATACAGTCCAACAATAAATACATGTCCAACAATTAAATAAGTACAGGCAGAAGGAAGTACAACAACATCGGGGCATACCCCGGAACTAAGACAGCTGCTGGTCCGCACACCAAGAAGACACCACGCTCCCGCTCGCCTCGAGGTCCACACCTGAAACCGCAGGGAGTGAGCCACACCAGAAATGGGCTCAGTAGGGATCATCCGATCCCCTGCCTCCCACTCACACACCCACAAGTGTAACAACAGGAATATATGGCAATCTAAGCAAAGCAGTAAACACAACACCCAACTCTGATATGAAACGCACGGTAAGCAGTGTAACAAGAACCATTCTAAGTAACCCGAAGAACCCAACACAGAGTCACGACTCACAGTCAAAGTCCACGAAGCGACTAAACCACACTGTCGACCGAGGTCGAACGTCGCCTCCCAACACTACCACCACTGCTCACGCCTGTCCACCCCTACAGCGTTCCGGGGCACTGTAGGGTGAGGCAGTGAGCCAAACTAGGACTAGCTGGACTCAGTGTACCGCCACTACCAGCTACGTGTGCACACAAGCAGTCTAGACTACTGTCCTACCACCGGATTGCCTCCACGCTAGGCCTCAGCGCTTCAGGAGGGCCCTGGGGACCGGCGAACCCCCGTCAAGCCGAAGCTACAGGAACTACCCACAAACCCAACTCTCCCGGGCTGCGTCAGGCCAAGGGCTATAGGTACCACTCATAACCTTGATCAAAGGTCACATCAGGCCCAATGGCTAAAGGGTAAACCAACTCCCACCAGAAACACCACCAGCTCCACAGCAAGAAACACGCCAGAAGCTGTCACGACAACCAAGGGAAACCCCGACCCGCTGAGACCAAACAGCAACCCCTCGGATAGCACACCAGCTACTCCGGCCCGACGGGCTCAAGGTGGTTCTGCTTGTCTTAGCAAAGGGTAAAACACAACAAGCACCCCTCCTCACAGACACCATGGCCCTTCTCCCATCAGCCCATGGTGACAAACGTAAACCACAGTTAACCCGATCCACATTCGCATAACACAACCACACATATAACGTGATTCCATTCGCACAGTAAAACCTCAGTCTCAGTATATAGTTAAAGCACACACGCACACACACACACACACAGGTGATGTAATTCCACTCACGCAGAAGTCCCCGTCTCAATATACAACCCACAGCATGCATTAGAACCATCCCAACGTGAAATATGCATGAATATAACAGATCTGAGCATTCCTGTCTTGAATCGCGTCGACCGAGGTCGACGCCATTCAAGACCCATAGACAGGTTTATTAAAAGCCGGATTATTTCTTAAAACGCGTCCACCAGTGAAGCCGCCGTTTTAAAACGCGTCAAGGTCGACCGACGCCATTCAACCCAGAAATCCAGATTTGCAGAACCCTTAAACGGGGGCATTTCCTGCCTAAATGGCGTCATGATGGCCCGACGTCCTTCTAAAAGGCGTCGTCCATCCATGACGTATTTAGCGCAGAACCCCAAACTCAGGAAACCTCGCACAGGGAGGTTTCTGCCCTAAAACGCGTCGTACTGACCAGACGTCTTTCGGAAAGGCGTCGACTAGGTACGACGCTATTTAGCGCCAGAAACCAGGTCTCCTGGTTCAACCCGAGGGCTTCACCCTTGAACCCCGGGCACCCCGAAAAGCCCCAAAACCAAAAGGGAAGGAAGAGGAGCTCAACCACATAATCATGCTACGAGTCCACGATCACAAACACCGCTTTTCCCACAAGGAAACCCCCCCTAAACATGCTCAATCTATCCCCCAAACACCACGTCACGCCGAGAATCACACGAACATCACATGCAAGGTTCGTCCCCCTACCGGTTCTCGAACTCCGCCAAGCTCCGTGCCGCCGTCCCGCCGCACCGCACACCGCCGCCGGTACCCTTGAGGACGCCGCCACTCCGCCGGGACGTCGGCCGCCGTCCGGAGAAGGAAACGCCGCGAAGGAGGTGGTGGAGGTAGAGGTGAGAGGTAAGGTGGTGTTGGAGTGGTGGAAGAGGAAGAAGAGGAAGGGAAGGAAAGAAGAGCGTCGGAGAGGGCGGAGAGGGTGAGGAGAGAGAGTGTGAAGGTGAGAATGAGGGAAAGAAGGGGAGGCTCGCAGGGTCAACCAGAATCCCGCTAAAACGCGTCGATCGAGGCAGACGCCAATCAGTCTGACCAGACAGGCCGTACTGACAACGCTCTGGCGCCGTACCCTGACACCGCAGGTGTCGCAGTCTAAAACGCGTCGACCGAGCTGGACGCCGTTCAGACAAATCTGACAGGGGCCGTACTCTCGCGGCCCGAAACCCGCCCACGTGGCGCAACAACCAACAGACCCTAAATGGCGTCCACACAACCTGACGCCTTTTGAAAGGCGTCGAGCACTGTTGACGCCATTCAGCAGAAATCTCAAGACCCCTCCAGGGTCCAAACCAGGGGATCCGGCCCGAACCCGACCCGAATTCAGAACCCGAAATTTCAGTCATTACATCACGTCTGTAAGTGCTCAAATCAGGTGTGTGATTATCATGATGATTATGTTGATTATGTGACAAATAAACCTATTAAAAACTAAGTGAATATGATCGCCAGAAACTTTTAACTAAAAAGTTCCAAAAGAAAAGAATGATCGCCTATCTGTTTTGAAATTGGGAGATGTTGGAGTCCTTGATTCTCCTCCTTCAGCCGGCTGAAGAAAAAGAGTCATTCTGACTTTGTTCTTGCTTTGGATGATTATCGGACTTTGAGGATCATCCAGCTTGATTCCCTCTTTCTTTGATCTTCTTAATCTCCTTTTGTACCTTGTAAAAAATAAGATGAAAGAAAATAATCAGAACACAAGCAAAGGTAGTATCTATTCTAATGAAGATTCTGATCATGCAACTTGAGTAAAAAACTTACTTGTTTGATGGTCTTTTAAACTCCTTTAAACAAATAGGTTTGAAATTATGCTAGTTAGTGTGTGTTGCATGGAGTGATGTAATGAATGAGATTTTAAACTAATATGATGATAAAACAAACAGAGATTAATAAAAACAACTAAATTGGATGGCCACTGGGAAGCCTTAGTTCTTGAAAGCTCTTGAATGGACGAAGACCGGATGAAGAAAGGATGTAGACTCCTGAAAGTAGCAGCAGCGCCTCGATCCTTCAGCGTTTGGACGTCGTCTCTTTCAAAGAATCGCACCGATAATCACCAATTATCACTATCATCACTAACTTTTTAATGACCAAGGGGTTGGGTATTTATTGGCTTTAAGTTCACGTATTCGCGATTACTTAAAGATTAACATGAACACTTTGAAGTTAATCTAACTAAGAAACAGATAAACATAGCCTGATTCATCTTTATCTGTAATTATTTAAAATGCGTCGTCCATGGGAGACGTCTTTTAGCTTAATTAAGATAAGGATAAACATCGGAAAGAAGAAGCAGAATTAGCTTAGGAAACCTAAATGGCGTCGTGCATGGTAGACGTCTTTTAGTTTATTAATAATTAATTAAAAATCAAAATAAGAATAAAACTTAAAAGGCGTCTTTACAGGTCGACGTCTTTTAGAATTTTTCATATTTGATTAAAAATCTGAATTAAAATAAATTTCATTAATAAACTTAAATTATGTATGTCTGACCGATGTCATTTAGATAATTAATTCAGAAAGATAATAAAAATTAACAAATGATTAAATATCAGACCATTTTGAGGCATTATTATATGATATAAAATTTACTAAAAAATGATGTCAAAATTAGTGTGTCTACAGCTGCCTCACCTTGGCATCGTCTTTGCAAGGGAGTGAAATGAAATAGAATGTACTGAAAAGGTGATGCCAAGGTGTGATGAGACACGCTCTTAACATCACATATTTGGAATTCTTCTCAAAATCATCAATGAAGATAACTCAAGGAGATCAACGGAATCAATCATGTATGGATGAGGTCGACAAGGAAATAAAATAAGGTCGATCAACTTCCACGATTGGGAAGTACCCCAAGTCATAGACACTACATGTTTCATCATGGAGAGCGATTCCGAGCCAATGTGGACGTGCTGCAACCATGATGGATCTTTAAAAGAAAACAAGAATATTTGAGATAAAGAATCTAAGAAATGATAGAATTCCAAGGATATCTTCAAGCGAACCTCAAAGATAATCAAGATACTCAATTCAGAATGGAATATTTCATATCAAGTTAAGAATTATTTGATCAATGTTCTGAAATTTAATCAATAATTAATTCTTATCACAATTATATCAAAGTCCTACATGATGCATGTTGGGCTAAAAGAAAAATATAAAGTTAAATAAAATATAATTTAATCAAGGATAATATTGTTAAATTGTTATTAATGATTCAAGATACCAATTCTTGTAATTAAGTGCTAAGCCGAAGCTCGTTTATCCATGCACGATTTCACAAAAATGGAACCATCGTCCTCACTAATTGACAATCAAACGGCCTGTCCGTGTGATTAGGAATTCTCTAGAATTATCACTGTTTTTTGTTGAAGGGGAACTCAAATTCTAGTTTCATCAAAACCACAAGGTCCTTGATATAATCTAATAAATACTTAACATATAGTAATGATGATGCATATCAATTACATAAAGGAATACAAGGATAGAGATAACTGTCTTTTTAGACATGATCAGGACTCATAAACTCCCACAGTGGGATCTTCTCGAATTTTCAACTTCATTTGAACTTTCCTGAATTTTCTGCACTTAAAAATCATCATTAACTTCAAACAATATCATCATCTAAGCATGAAATCTTGTAAAAACATTGAATTTCGGGCAAATAACAGAAAATCCTGAAACGTGTCGTGTCGCGCCGACGCCATTAAAGTCAACTAAAACATGTCGCTGTTCAACGACGCCTTTCAGTCTCAAAAACAGGTTCTGCCTAACTTCTACCCGAGTTCCAACTCTCTCTATACTCCTCCCTTCTCCAATTCGGAAAACACTCTTCAATCATGTACTTTTCTTCTTTTTTGTGAGTCCTAATGTTGATGGACTCAAATATGTATGCAAAACACATTTTGATAATATATATGAAACACATTCTTGTGTCCAGTATATGACTTAGCAAACAGGTTAAGTATCTATTCAGACTTAGCCCCTTGCCTAGTTAAGTAATTGGTTACTTGATCCTATCCTTAGTAAAAGGGTCAAGGAGTATAACCTTTATTAACAAAGCTAACAATGATTGGATTGGAGGAAACAACAGAATAAGATGTAACATATAAGCATGCAAACTAAAAGACCAACATGGTACCCAGATCAAAAGAACATATTCATTTATTAACTTAATTCCCAAATTGTTCTTTAATAATCTAACTTAGACCCATCGTGCTTGAACTTGTGTTTCCATTCGTGATCCCATTTGATGATTTGATCCATAGTCAATCTAGGCCGTTCCTTAAGCTTGTAGTACGCCTCTTTAGAAAGAAAGGAAGAATTGGTTTAGAAAGCCCACGAGAAGGTTCCGGAGACCCAAAAAGATGTTGCTTTCTTACCCTAATATCTGTTGGGATTCGGACATTTTCTTTCCGGGGTATTTATCGACCTTGCGTTCTCTTTTATTTCACTTCATAGCCTTAACGTAACGTTTGTAGTGTAATGGCCTTTTGATATTGACATTTGGCTTTTGCCTTTTTCCTTTTGCTTCTCTTTTTTTTTTCTTTTCTTGGGACGGATCTCCCCCTTTTTTTTTATGACGGCCTCCTACTAAGATGACGGGTATTCTTGGTAGTCTATTATAAGCCTCGTTCCGACATCGTGGGCCGAGTGTAAAAACAGAATTTTTTATTTTAAAAAGAATGATTTGCATTTCTTGTTACTCACGAACCAAACGTGTCAGTGTGTGTAGTAACGCGTTTGAATTAAATTATCCAGACTGATAAGGAAATTTGACTTTTTAAATTTTCTGATTCCACTGGTCTTTGTACCATGCTGATTGACTCTTTAACCTAAGGGTAGTATTTCTTAAAATGCAAACCGTTCTAGGGGTGAGTCAGCTCTTCCCCTTTTGCACTGACAAGACGGTAAGCGTTACCAGGAAAAACATGCGAAACAACATATGGTCCTTCCCAATTGGGTTGGAGCTTAGAACGCGGACCACCAGATTTTACAAAGATTCTTTTGACGACAATTTCACCAACTTTGAATTTACGTTCAATGACTTTCTTTTGATAAAAACGTGCTAATCTATTTTGATAAACTCTTGCATGATTAGCAGTTGACCATCTTTTCTCGTCTAAGAGTTCCAATTGAGCAAGGAGTGCTGAACGATGTTCATCAATAGAAAATTCCTTATTTAATTGTACTTTTAATGACGGCATAAGGATCTCGTATGGAACTACCGCCTCCATTCCAAATGTTAAGGAATAAGGAGTTTGCCCAGTGGGCGTGCGGATTGAAGTTCGGTAGGCCCATAGACCCTCAATCAATTTTTCTGGTCAATCTGTAAATTTGTTAGATTTATACGTCTTTTTGATAATTTTTATCAAAGTCTTGTTAGTTGCCTCTGCTTGGCCATTGCCTTGCGGATAATAAGGGGATGAATGATGCAATGTAATTTTATACCTGTTGCAGAGGTCTTGCAGCTCCTGTGACACGAACTGAGGTCTATTATCGGTGACGATGGTGCTTGAAATTCCAAATCTCGTGATGATGTTTTTCATGATGAAATTGCAGACGATTGATGCTTTGACTTCCATGTACGCTTCAACTTCCGCCCACTTGGTGATGTATTCCGTTGCCGTGAGGATGAATGACTTCTGCTTAATGCCGGAATCAGGATTGCCAAGGGGTCCAAAGATATTGAAAGCCCACATGGAGAAAGGCCATAGGGAGGAAACAGGATTTAGTGAAGATGCAGGAGAATGAATCTTATCGGCGTGAAGTTGACACTTGGCACACCTACAGACATATCCTACACAATCTTCTTCCATGGTTGGCCAATATAATCCTTGTCTAAGGATTTTCTTTGCTAACATATGTCCATTAATATGGCCACCACAAACACCAGCATGAGATCCTTCCATGATCTTCCAAAGTTCATCTTCGTCTAAACATTTTAGAAGAACTCCATCAAAACCTCTTTTCTATAGTGCTCCCCCAACTAGAGTGTATCTTTGAGAAACTCTCCTGATAGCCCTTTTCTACTCAGCTGTGGCTTCTTCAGGATATGATTGATCTTCACAATATTTGGCAATTTCGTAATACCATGGTTTATGTTCATCATCCATCTCTTCTAACAGCTCCATTAACATAATCTCTCTCTTTTCCACAATATTTTCATCTCTGACCTTCTTCAGCAGCTTCTCCTTAGTCCTAAGGAATGAAGGGTCTTTTACGGCGGGTGAAAGACGCCTATGAACAATGATAGACTCGGATTGTTTGCTGATTGGAAAATTGAGGGATGATGCAAGTGAGGCTAGAGCGTCAGCTAAGATGTTTTGATTCCGAGGAAGATGGATGAAGATCAATTTTGTGAAAAGCTTAGCATAAGCAGAAGTATGATCTTGATAAGGCTTGAGCTTGGGATCAAGAGTCCGATATTTGGTTAACACCTGGAGGAGAATCAATTAGCTATCACCCACAATTTTGAGTTTGGTGGCACTATGGAGATGAGCAGCCTCGAGGCTAGCAAGGAGTGTCTTGTATTCAGCTATATTGTTAGTGACTGAAAAATCAAGCTGAAAGGCTTGTGGAATAGTGACACCTTAAGGTGATAACAGAACAATGCCGATACCCTTTCCATGGGAATTCAGAGCTCCGTCAAAATGCAAAGTCCACATGTCACCTTTGATTCTGTCAATGGACATCAGTTCCCCATCCGGAAACTCCGATCGGACTGGATCAAAACGAGGAAGGGGGTGATGAGCGAGATGTTCTGCTATTGCATAGCCTTTGATCGCTTTCTGTTGAATGTAAGTGATATCAAATTGAGATAGAAAGCTTTGCCATCGTGCTAACCTATTAGTAAGGACAGATTTCTCAAGGAGAAACTTTATCGGATTCATCCTAGCAATAAGATGAACTTCATGGGCTAGAAAGTAACGCTTCAATTTCGCTGTGTATCTCTGTTCAGCGGGGCTGAGAAGTTTAGAGAGATAGTAGGCTGCCCTCTCCTTTCCTTCTTCATCCTCTTGTGCTAGGATAGCCCCCACCGCATCATCCAGGACAGAGATGTATAGTATCAATGGTTTACCCGGAGATGGTGGTCTCAAAACATGAGGACTTGCCAAATAATTCTTCAATCCATCGAACGCCTCCTAACACTTATCGTCCCAATTGACTTTGACTCCCGGCTTGGTAAGCTCGTAGAACGGCTTACACCTTTGTGAGTGTTGGGAGACAAAACGGCGAATAAATTGCAACCTCCCGATCAATCCTCTTAACTCTTTCAAGTTCTTGGGAGGTGGCATCTCTCTGATAGCCTTTGCCTTGTTGGGATCAATCTCAATTCCCCGTTTACTGACAATGAATCTAAGTAATTTCCTTGAGGATACCCCGAATACACATTTCTTGGGATTCATTTTTAACCGATATTCTCTTGATCTTTCTAACACTCTTGCCAAAACATTGGCATGCTCAGCCTTAGTCTTAGATTTCTCTAACAAGTCATCCACATATACTTAGATCTATATGCATCATGTCGTGGAATATTGCCATCATAGCCTTTTGATAAGTGGCTCCAGCGTTCTTTAATTCAAAAGGCATCACGACATAGCAATATGTCCCCCAAGGTGTAGTGAATGATGTCTTTTCTTGACCTTCTTCTGTCAATTTGATCTAATTGTATCATGAAAATCCATCTATAAATGATAAAGTTTCATAACCAGCAGTATTATCGATGAGTACAACAATGTGAGGCAATGGAAAATCATCCTTAGGACACGCCCGATTCAAATCTCGGAAGTCAATACAGATCCTGACCTTCCCATCTTTCTTCATAACTGGGAATATATTGGTCACCCATTGTGGATAGAGGACAACTCTAATGAATTTGGCTTTATGTAACTTATCAACCTCTTCCTTCATCTTCAAAGTCATTTGTGGGTGGAATCACCTTAACTTTTGTTTGACCGGGCTAGCTCCATCCTTTAATGTCAACCTGTGTTCCACTAGCGATGAGTCTAACCTCGACATATCCTCATAACTACAGGCCAAAGTGTCCTTGTAATTGATCGTTCCAAATTGTGCGTCGTTAAACACTCATGAAAACGTTCAATCTAAATTTATTCGGCTCATTCAAATTAGATTTTGAAAATTGATAATGGTGAGTCCGAGTCGATCCACAGGGAGTTAAATTTCTAACTTTGAAAATCTTGTGATTCTTAATTATCTAAAAATTAGGTGAGAATTTGAGTGAACTAATTACTTATTTAAACTAAAACTCAATTAACTAATATTACCTAAAAAATATAATTACGTAAATTAAACAAATTCCCCCTTTTTTTTTCTTTTTCAGAAATTAAACACAAGCATATATGGAAAACAAGCACAACTAAAAAAAATATAACAAAAACACCGTAACTTAACTATGTGTAAAACATTAATTATCTAAAAATTATGAAACAAAATACACACTTTATAGTCTAATATCCTTAAACCAAATAAACAAAACATTAAATAACAACTAACTAATCATAATTAAATAAACGACTACTGTACTGGTGTGGGAGAGAAAGAACAGAGCAGCAGCTGTGTGGACTCTTTGTGGGGTTGCCGGCTGGTGCCCTGGAGTGCATGCAGGTGCTGATGCAACACGTGGATGGAGCTTGGCTGATGGCTTGCAGCGTGGGGGCTTGCAGGTGGTGGTGTTGCTGGAAAGAAGCTGTTGGCTACGTTGGGATGCAGCTGGGCGTGTGGAGGATTCCAGCAGCTTGACGTGGAGGATTGCAGCAGCTTGACGTGGAGGCTTGCAGGCGCGTCGGATGAAGCTACTGTTGGAGGCCTTGCTGGCATGCAGGGAAATGCGTGGGAGTTGGTGGAGGAGCTGCTGGGGGGGCTTGATCGCAGCGCTTGGAGGATATTGTCAACGTGCACGTGTGCATGCATGCATGCTTGATGAGCGCTGGAGGAGCTGGAGTTGGCTGGGCTTCACCGCAGGTGCGCTGCTTCGCTGCCGCATGGGAGCTTCATGTTGCTGGTTTGGACGTGGAGTTGTTGGCTGCATGCGTGGAGGCCGGCTGCTGCTTGGACGTGGAGCTGCTGGAGCCGCTAGCTGGGCTGAGAGAAACCGAGGGAGGCTTGGAAGAGAGAAGAAAAAGAGACCGAGAGAGAGATAAATGTGTGGGGGAGGCTGAGAAGAGAGAGAGATGCTGGGATAGGTTGAGAAGAAGAAGAGAAAGGGAGCAAGAGAGACCAAGAGAGAGAGAATAGAGGGAGAGAAAGGGAGACCGAGAGAAAGAAGGAAGAGAAGAGAGGGAGGACTGTGCGTGGGAGAAAGAGAGAGGAGGAGGAGCCGGCTGGAGAGGAGAGGTTGCTGGAACGAGAGGGAGAGCTGCGGAGGGAGAGGAAGAGAGGAGGAGAGAGTACGGCTGCTGGGAAGGAAATTGAAAGAGAAGACTGCGGGGTTTGAGAGGAGGAAGAGAAGATTGCGGGAAGGAAGATTGGAGACGGAGAGAGAGAATCCGAGAGAGAGAGGGAGAATTAGAGAGTGAGAGGCTAAGAAGAGGAAGAGAGAACCGGAGAGAAAGAGGAGAGAGGCTGCGGAGGGAGTTGGAGAAGGAGAGGGCTGAGGGAAGGAAGGTTAATATAGAGAGGAAGAGAGGCGTGGGAAGGAAACTGGAGAAGAAGTAGGGCTGCAGTTGGGAAATTGGAAAGAAAGAAGGAAATAGAGGGTTTTGGGAAACTCCAGAGAAAGAAGGAATCAGAGGGTCTTTTTAAAAATAAAGTAGACTTTAGGAAGGCGGATGGCCCTTCTTGGGTTCTTCTTGGCGGTGGAATTAGTGCAACACTAGGGCCTCAAATGACGTTTTTTACCTCTGCTTTAATCTTTTGGACAAAATAACGTCAAATTTATCGAAATTCGAACCCTAAACCTCCCCCAAATTTTCGGAAACTCCACCAACTGCACTGCATCATCGGCATGTCCTGTTCACATAAAATAAATATAAATTAGCACATTATCATAAAAATATCATTATATTTATTTAATTCGTCTCGGTTTTGTCGAAAAACCGCAAATGTGCTATACTCAATTAATCACATGAAATGACGATGTTTTTAAGTCTGAATTTGACGAAATTGGTACCGTTGGACTTGGTACACAATTATCTATCAGTTCATGTTATTTTACAGATAAAAACATGAGTATGATGCGTTTGATTGCCTTTAAATGATCAATTTAACACTTTATCACACCCCCCAACTTACTCATTGCTAGTCCCTTAGCAATGCAAATAAGAAAAAGTTAGGACAAACAATGAATTATCATGCTTCATTTGTAATATCTATGACAAATAGTTTAAGTGGTAGCCGATTGGTTAAGCTAAAATTTTCACATCCCACAATATTTTGATTCACGACAAGTGATTGTGCATAAAAATTGACACACTTAGAACTTGTTTCCGACCTTTCTGGTATATTCTTACATTTACTACCATTTAGATAAGACTACCTGGGGAGGAGAAGAGAATAAAAGATTTCCCGATCAGTCAGTGAGGATCGTTTTTCAGTTCCCGTCCCAACTCAGCACTTTTCACGACTTGGTCATATTTCTGTTACGATGGACTTTTTAGCGTGGCTTTTTATTTCATTGTACTTTTGCTTTTGAGAGTGCGTACTTTTTGCCACTCTCTTTGAATTGAATGGGGGAGGTGCGTACTTTTTGCCACTTACCTTCCTTTAGCTCTTTTAACGCCTTCTATTGCCTTTAGTGTTTACCGCTGTCCATTTTAAATGACCGCCTCTTTTAGAGTGCTGAGTGGGACAGTCCCCTATTACGAATCCTACACATTCATTTCGTTCAACCCAAAAGAAAAATTAGAATTAGTAGTCTTATCCTTAAGGTTAATTCCAGCAATTCAATACTTTTAAGATCTTTCATTTATTCTAAGTTGCCGTGTGTGTGTGAAAATCACCCTGCCGTGGATTTTTGTGAAGTGGGATATTTAAACTTTGAAGGTTCTTTAACCAATGTGACAACAACAACAAAAAAAAACTGATTTGTTTAAGATTTACTTAATGAAACATGATTTTCATGCAATTTTCATAGGATGTGAGAAGAAGTTTTAAAAAGAAGTTTTTAAAAATTTGACCATTTTTCAGTGAAAGATATCAGTTTTCTTCAAAAGATTTCCAATAAATGCATATCAAATTGATTGTCCCACCCCCCAACTTGATTGACATTGTCCTCAATGGCATAAAAGATATGAAAAACATGTCAGCCAGAAGAGAATGGGAAGGAGAGAAACAACCTGTGATGAAGAAGATGCGACATATCCAAGGCGACTGCTGCTCAGGGACATAAAAGGAAATACAAAGATGGAAGTAAAATATTGGGTTGCCTCCCAACAAGCGCTAAGTTTATCGTCTTCAGCCAGACGGAATGTGCACACTATCCAATGCCTACTAGCACAAATTTCAGTGCATGCATTTTGAAGTTTGTTGGTTGGAGTGCACTCAGCATTGCATGTAGCGGATGAGTCAGAATGTTATCATTGAGATTCCAAAGAAAAGAATTTTTCAACATGGTCAATAGGATATTGGTTCTACTTGATTCATAGTCCATGCCAACCACGTACCCCACTTCTTTTCCTTGATTGAACTGAAGCATTTGATCCCCTAGAAAAATATTAGAAATTCCCAAAATAATGGGACATTGATTCAATGTAGGGGATGATCCAATGTCGAAGATGAGAAAATCAACAAATATGTGGCTCCTATCCACCTGAATAAGAGTATCTTAGATCATGTCATGTGGCTGCTTAAAGAAATGATCAATTGACTGCAAAGCAACCGACGTGCACTTTAATTTGTGGATTCCAAATTTCTCAAAGATAGAGACTGAGAACAGGTTCAGTTTGGCCTCAACTTTCAATAAAATCCAGTAAAGATTGATGTTATTGATATTGTAAGAATTGAGTGGGGCAACACAGTGAGTTTCTTTGAGAAAATGGTTGTTGATGTGGACTTAGCCCAATAATTCCATCACCTCCTTGAGTCGGGCCAACTTTTGGAGGCTATTGGGCTTAGATTCTCTAACACTCGGGAAACGGATCATAGGTAGGTGAATATCTGGGCTCTCACTAGAATCCTTCTCGTCTCCTTCATCTCCCCCCAACTGACCCTCAATAGGCTCTTCTTGATGATTAGCTAAGTCTGTGGCTTCAGTTTTCTCTTGATGCAATTCTTCAAGATTATCCACTTTCTGATCCATTGGGAAGAAGAAATATTCAAGATCCAGACCATCATGTGTATCTAATTCCTCTGTGGGAAATAGAAAGTGTTCAAAGTCCAGATCAATATCAAGCAAATCACTCATTTCTCCATCTCCTTTTTCCTTCAAGCTCTCCTCAAGAGAGATAGGTGTGATCGTGACTTCACTTTGCTGGTCAGTCTGAGGGTTTTCCATCTTCTCTCTATCCACCTGGTATATATCTTCCAGAATATCTACTTTCTCTATTGGGAAGAAAAAATATTCGAGGTTCGAACTAGCACGTATATTGACATCCACTGTGGGGAACATGAAGTGTTCAAAATCCGGATTAACCTCTAAAAGATCACTCACTTCTCCTTCTCCTTTTCTATCACTTAAGCTTTCCTCAGGACAGATAGGTATGATCATGGATGCATCTTGTTGACCAATCTCAAGATTTTTCATAGATTGATTCATGCTAGCATTCCCTATTCTCACCTGATACAACTTCTTAAGATTCTCCCAGTTTTCAAGATCAGGCATGATGTGACCATTTCCGGGTTGAGCGCTTTCAAGTTGAATTTATGAGTTGATTTGTTGGTCAAAATCAGGTGAAAAAGATTGCAGATTTTCAATGGGCTTGCTAAACACTTCTTCTAAATCCATCATTAGATTAGTTTCTGTCAAACAGTCAACTAGGGCCTACATTCTACCGATGATTTGTTGTTGAGCCAAGACTATTTGTTCAAGTTGCATGAATTGATCATCTTAAGGATGCAGATAATTAGGCTGATAATCAAACTGCGAAGAATAAGAATATGTCGAATAATTTGATTGGAAGCAAGGTGGACAAGAGCTTGTGGACAATGGATAATCGGAGTGTCCATGCTTGTGGGCCAAACCACTAGAGTATACTTGGAATTGGGGCCAATCCGAGAAGTCTTGGATAGCTAGACTTGGAATTGGGGCCAATCCAAGGACATTTTGGAACTAATACATTCAGATGTATGTGGTCCAATGTCCATCCAAGCCAAAGGTGGCTTTTTTTACTTCATCACGTTCACCGATGACTTCTCAAGATTCGGCTGTGTAGTTAATGAAGTACAAGTCGGAAGCATTTGAGAAGTTCAAGGAATTCAAGAATGAGGTAGAGAAGGAGTCAGGAAAGAGTATTAAAACTCTTCGATCAGATCGAGGAAAGAGAATACTTGAGTACTAATTTCACACAATTCTTTAAGGATAATGGTATCCTTTCTCAACTGACCCCTCCATATACATCATAGATGAATGGTGTATTAGAAAGGAGGAATCGCACCTTGTTGGACATGGTGCGATCCATGATGAGCTTTTTAGGATTACTAGTGTCCCTCTAGGGGTATGCTTTAGAGTCAGCAGCATACCTACTGAACAGAGTACCCAGCAAGTCTGTAGCGTCTACTCCATATGAGATATGGAAAGGCAGGAAACCAGAATTTAAACATGTTAAAGTCTGGGGTTGTCCTGCTCATGTAAAAAGACATGATCCAGACAAGCTGGAATCACGAACTGATAAATGTAGGTTTGTGGGATATCCAAAGGAAACTTTTGGATACTATTTTTTCCATCCTGGTGAACAAAAGGTGTTTGTCGCCAGGAAAGTTGTCTTCTTGGAAGAGGAATACCTTCTCCAGGAGGACAGTGGGAGTAAAATAGTACTGGAAGAGGTTCCAAATCCCCAAACAACTACATTATCATCAGATGAGATATCAGTTCATGAATCTGTTTAGGTACACACAGATGAGCCTCGTAGATCTAGTAGAGTACCTAGACAACCCGAACGATATGTGGGACATATTGCTGAAGGTAAGTCTAAGGTACAATATAATGAGGATGATGATCCTAAAACCTACTAGGAGGCCATAGAAGGCCCAGAAGCCGGGAAATGGCGAGAAGCCATGAACTCAGAAATCCAGTCCATGTACACCAACTAAGTTTGGAACTTGGAGGACTTGCCCGAGGGTATTGTACCCATCGGTTGCAAGTGGATCTTTAAGAGAAATATCGGTTCTGATGGACGGATCGACACTTATAAGGCAAGGTTGGTGGCAAAGGGATATCGTCAAAGGCAAGGAATTGACTATGACGAGACTTTCTCACCAGTTGCTATGATAAAGTCGATCAGAGTTCTACTCGCCATTGCTACACATTTTGATTATGAAATCTGGCAGATGGATGTGAAGACTGCCTTCCTCAATGGTAACCTTGAGGAGGAGGTGTATATGATACAACCAGAAGGTTTCAAATCCATAGAATCTCCAGATAAAGTGTGCAAGCTTCAGAGGTCCATTTATGGACTGAAGAAGGCTTCCCGGAGCTGGAACATAAGAGTTGACGAGGCTGTCAAGTCTTATGACTTCATTAAGAATGAAGATCAGCCTTGTGTGTACAAGAAGACCAGTGGGAGTGCAGTCACTTTTCTAGTTCTTTACGTAGATGACATACTACCCATTGGGAATGATGTAGCTATGATGTCATTAGTAAAGATTTGGCTGTCGAAAAACTTCTCCATGAAGGATTTGGGAGAAGCATGCTACGTATTGGGAATACGGATCTATAGAGATAGATCAAAGAGGATGCTTGGAATGACCCAATACTTGTACATAGATACCATAGTCAAAAGGTTTGGCATGAAAAATTCCAAGAGAGGTCTCATACCGATGAGACATGGAATTAGTCTCTCAAAGGAGCAGTCTCCTAAGACTCGCGACGAGAGGTCTCTGCCATAGGATCTATCGTGCATACCATGCTATGTACACGGCCTGATGTTGCATTTGCTCTAAGTGTTACGAGCAGATTTCAGGCTGATCTAGGCGAAGAGCACTGGAAGGCAGTGAAATGTATCCATAAGTACTTGAGAAGAAGTAAGGATATGTTTCTTGTCTATGGAGGAGGTCACTTGAAACTGCGAGGCTTTACTGACTCGAGTTTCCAGTCGGATCCGGATGATAGTAAGTCTACATCTAGATTCGTGTTTACTTTGAACGGAGGCACAGTGTGCTGGAAGAGTTCCAAGCAAGTAACCACTACAAATTCGACGTCTGAAGCTAAGTACATCGCTGCAGCTGAAGCCTCTAAGGAAGCAGTGTGGTTGAAGAAATTCATCACCGACCTCGGCGTAGTTTCCAGCATCTCTGTGCCGGGTCCACTGTTCATCAGAAATCGAAGCATATTCTGAGGCGCTTTCACCTTATCAGAGAGATCATATCGAGAGGAGATGTAGTAGTGGAAAGAGTTCCATCCGTTGACAATGTAGCAGATCCACTGACGAAGCCGTTGGCTCAAATTGTGTTTGAGCGTCACCTAGAGTCTACAGGCTTATTGTATAAAGGTGATTGGCTTTAGTCCAAGTGGGAGATTGTTAGTTTTAGGTGGCCTACAAGCCAATCTGACTATGTAAATCTCGTTCATTTATTAATAAAATGGCATAATATTCATTATGTGTAAATCGCATTAATTATCGTTTCATAATGAAGTCCGTGAATATGTGCTATAGTGATAAGATTATGATGAGATCATACTAATGAGACTGATAACTTAAACACACATATTCTTAATCGTTCATAGTCGGAGGATATCCGAGAAGGACATCGGATATCCGGTTAGACTAGTACAGATTACTCCTGCTCATATGATGAGGGTGACTGATCTCATAAGTCACTTGTGTGGAGACACTAAGGCGAATCTGTAGGTGCTCATTGGAGAATGAGTTCACTGAACTGATCCGAATGAATCGCTAGATGGTATTGTACCTCACTGTCAACTAGCTTGATTCTATTGTCGCAGTTGCGTGGATGGTCCTCGGACCTGAGACACCAAGGACACCTTGTCGGTGGACTTATGTGCTTTGACCTTGGTTTACGAATCTCTAGCCACGGGATTCTAATACGCCAAGGATTGGGTACAGCGGAATACCGTCGAAGGGAATTGTGTGTCAATAAGGAATCATTCGCTCTCGGTACTTAGAGAGAGAATGCTCAAGGAAGGATGCGCGGAAGTCCCTGTCCAGGGCGGACGATAATATCGGGAAAGGAGTTTTCCGATATTCATCAGCGGCATCCAATCCAAGTGAGTCGACCGGTTAGGGTTTGACAGCTCGCCATGCCCTGAGTTGACTCGAGAGCATTGTACGAATGAAGGATTATATCCATGCGGTAACTGTCGGCGGAAAGGTTCCAAGAGTGGGTTACTTAACCCCAATACCTTCCGGGTTCACGCGGTGTTGCTTGGCACCCAACGTGATCGGAGGTCCAGTCGAATTCGATGTGCGACATCAATTCGATTGATTAATTAATTAATAAATGATTATTAATTGATTAATAAAGTGAGTGAGGAGTCACTGGGCTTGTTGGGCCATTAACTGGACTAGTACTTGGGCCTAGAGGGTCACACACAAATGATTCTCAAGGCGATGGATAAATAAGTGGGTTTTATATAAACCGGGGGTTTTTATGAAAAATCGCACGGTTAGTATAAAACATAGCGAACGGGCTGAGTAGGCCAAACTGTTGCTAACCCTAGCCGCCCCTCCTCTATTTCTCTCTCTCTCTGGCGTCCAGACTGATCCAGATCTGCTCCGCCGCTTCTCCGAATCCCGTTCGACGGGAAATCGTCCGCGCGTTGCGGCGATCTTTGCGGCGACCGGCGGAGGTTTCGTGGGCTGCGAAGAACGACGAACGCGATGTTAGTTTAGGTGGCCTACAAGCCAATCTAACAATGTAAATCTCGTTAATTATTAATAAAATGGCATAATATTCATTATGTGTAAATCGCGTTAATTATCGTTTCATAATGAAGTCCGTGAATATGTGCTATGGTGATCAGATTATGATGAGATCATACTAATGAGACTGATCACTTAAACACACATATTCTTAATCGTTCATAGTCGGAGGATATCCGGTTAGACTAGTACAGATTACTCCTGCTCATATGATGAGGGTGACTGGTCTCATAAGTCACTTGTGTGGAGACACTAAGGCGAATCTGTAGGTGCTCATTGGCGAATGAGTTCATTGAACTGATCCGACTGAATCGCTGGATGGTATTGTACCTCACTGTCAACCAGCTTGATTCTATTGTCGCAGTTGCGTGGATGGTCCTCGGACCTGCGACATCAAGGACACCTTGGCGGTGGACTTCTGTACTTTGACCTTGGTCTACGAATCTCTAGCCACGGGATTCTAATACGCCAAGGATTGGGTGCAGCGGAATACCGTCGAAGGGAATTGTGTGTCAATAAGGAATCATTCGCTCTCGGTACTTAGAGAGAGAATGCTCTAGGAAGGATGCGCAGAAGTCCCTGGCCAGGGCAGACGATAATATCGGGAAAGGAGTTTTCCGATACTCATCAACGGCATCCAATCCAAGTGAGTCGACCGGTTAGGGTTTGACAGCTCGCCATACCCTGAGTTGACTCGAAAGCATTGTACGAAAGAAGGATTATATCCACGCGGTAACTGTCGGCGGAAAGGTTCCAAGAGTGGGTTACTTAACCCCAAATACCTTCCGGGTTCACACGGTGTTGCTTGGCACCCAACGTGATCGGAGGCCCAGTCGAATTCGATGTGCGACATCAATTCGATTGATTAATAAAGAGTTATTAATTAATTAATAAAGCCAGTGAGGAGTCACTGGGCTTGTTGGGCCATTAACTGGACTGGTACTTGGGCCTAGAGGGTCACACGCATATGATTCTCAAGGCGATGGATAAATAAGTGGGTTTTATACAAATCGGGGGTTTTTATGAAAAACCGCGCGGTTAGTATAAAACATAGCGAACGGGCTGAGTAGGCCAAGCTGCTGCTAACCCTAGCCGCCCCTCCTCAATTTTTGTTCTTCCTCTGGCGTCCAGGCAGATCCAGATCTGCTCCGCCACTTCTCCGAATCTCGTTCGACGGGAAATCGTCCGCACGCTGCTGCGATCATTGCGGCGACCGGCGGAGGCTTCGTGGGCTGCGAAGAATGACGAACTTGAGGATATCCGTCGCGGGCAGGATCGCGTGGACTTCGCTAGAGGCCGGGCGCTTGCGCGGCTTGCGGTGTCGCACCGACGGAACCGAACGGCTGCGGATTCGAATCCGCACACGGTGAGAAAAGATAATCCGATTATCTCGTATTTTAGTCTCCGAAACTAGAACGGATCGCTGTAAATAATTTTGTTTTTCCGCTGCGTGAGCGATCCGGAGAAACCGAGAAAAACCAACACGCGAGGATATCTGTCGCAGGGAGGATCGCATAGAGTTCGCTAGAGGCCGGGCACTTGCGCAGCTTGCGGTGTCGCACCGACGGAGCCGAACGGTTGCGGATTCGAATCCGCACACGATGAGAACTTCGATTATCTGATAATCGATTTTTTGTTTTTCGAAACGGGAAAACGGATCGCTGTTTTATTTTATTTTCCACTGCGTGAGCGATCCAGAGAACCCAAGAAATCCCAACAGTGGGTAGTCCCTATAGCTTCGGCTTGACGGGGGTTTCGCCGGTCCCCAGGGCCCTCTTGAAACGCCGAGGCCTGGCATTGAGGGAAGTCCGGTCGGTAGGACAGTAGTCTAGACTCTTGTGTGCATACATAGCTGGGGAGTGGTGGTTCACTAGTCCCAGTTAGTCCTAGTTTGACTCACTGCCTCACCCTACGGTGCTCGGAACACCGTAGGGGTGGACAGGCATAAGTGTTGGTGGTGTTGTGAGGCGACGTTTGTCTGTAGTCGACAGTGTGGTTTGATCGATTAGCCGGATCTTTGGTTATGAGTTATGGTATTGTGTTGGGATATTCGAATTGCTTACAACTGTGCATGTTGCATTGCTATTACGAATGTTTCATATCGGGTTTTGGGAGCTATGTTTACTGCTTTACTTAATTGCCTTCATTCTGCATTATTATACTTGTGGGTGTGTGAGTGGGAGGCGGGGGATCGGATGATCCCTACTGAGCCAAATTTTGGTGTGGCTCACTCCTAGCGGTTTCAGGTGTGGACCTCTTGGCGAGTGGCGGCGTGTGGTGTTCTTCTTAGTATGCGGACCAACAACTATCTCAGTTCCGGGGTATGCCCCGATGTTGTTGTACTTTACTTATGCATGTACTTATTTAATTCTTTGGATCATGTAATTATTGTTGGACTGTGTATGGACATTATTAATTTCCTTCTTGCACACTTATAATTTCCTTGAAGTCCGTGTGACTGTTATATTTAGCCTTGTTTAACGCTTACTCCTCCAGATGTGTTGTGTGAGATTCGGGTGTGAACCCGTAAATAATGATCCGATGCCCATTTAGTAATTGGGTTCCCGATCATAGGGTGGCGGGTCGTTACAGATGGTATCAGAGCTCAGTCTGGTCGAGTCTATGGTTAACTAGGTTAGATATCATAGTCCAACAATAAGTACGAGTCTGTACAGGCGATGGCTGCTGGTGTAGATTGATAGGTTTTGACGTGCTTGTTTCGATTTTTGTGTTTGTGGGGTAGTGATGGCGCTGAAGAGGAGAGTTCCGTTGGCTCGTGGTACGGGAGCAGACGATGGTAGTTCGGGGGCAGAGGGGCATAATGTGGTCGTTTTATGGAAGCTATGATTGGGGCTATGTCTATATACCAATAGGGAGATGGTGGTAAGGGATCCAATTCCCGAGGTGGTCAGTCCACGGCGATGGAGTGGTTCTTAAAGTTGAAAACCCCTTCTATCACGGGTCAACCAGTCCCAGACTAGGCAACTCATTGGATTAAGGAAGTGGAGAAGGCATTTGATGTTCTTGAATGTGTTGAGTATGACAAGACTTTGTTGGCAACCTACTTGTTGAAGGACAATGCTTATGATTGGTGGGTTACTATCAAGTGAATGATGTTTTCAGATAGGTCCTTGAGAGAGATCCCTTGGGAGGTATTTGTGAAGAGTTTAGTGGACAATACTTTCCGAGGCATGTTCGGAAGGCCAAGGAGAGGGAGTTTATGGAATTGGTGCATAATGATATGTCAGTTCTAGAATATCAGATGAAGTTTGTGGCCCTCGTAAGATTTGTTCCACACATATCTGAGCATGAGGAGCGTCAAACAGAGAGATTTGTGGATGGACTCCGGTATGATTTGCGGGCAATGGTGGCATCTCATTGTTGTAGAGATCTTGCATCAGCGGTTCGATGCGCAGCAGCGGTGGAGACTCAGTTCCAACAAATGGCGAGAGAGTTGGAGCGATCAACACGAGGGAAGCAACAAGGCAAGAGCAAATCAGCGGTCTTTTCGACAGACAGTTCGAGTTCCTTTGAGTTCGGAATCCAGGAGATGCTTTGTGATGAGGATGAAAACGGTTCGGTTCAGCAGATGCAGACTGTGGCTAGTAGACAGCAGGAAGCGAGACAGGATGCGGCGGATTATTGTCCCCGTTGTGGTAGGTGTAAGGACTGAGGTTTCGGGTTCAGTTTTCGGATCAGTTTCGGGACGGATCCCCTGGGTTGGACCTTGAGGGGTCTTGAGAGTTTCTTCTGAATGACGTCTACACTTCACGACGCCTTTCAAACGGCGTCTTGATAGGTGGACGCCATTTAGATGAATTTCTGTTGTGCCACGTGGGCGGGTCTCGGGCCGCGAGAGTATGGCCCTTGTCTCGTCGTCTGAACGGCGTCCATGATGGACGACGCGATTCAGACTGCGACCCTGCGGTGTCAGTGTACGGTGCCTGACATGTCAGCTGAACGGCGTCCGTGGTGGTCGACGCGTTTCAGAGAGCTGTCAGTACGGCCCGTCCTGTCATCTGATAGGCGTCTTTCTTGCTCGACGCGTTTTAGGCAGTTTCTGATTGACCCCGCAAGCCTCCCTTTCTTTCCCTCATTCTCATCCTCTCACTCTCTCTCCTCTCCCTCTCCGCCTCCTCCGATCCCACTCTTCCCCTTTCCCTTCCTCTTCTTCCTCTCCCACCACTCCAACGCCTCCCTACCTCTCACCTCTACCACCACCACTTCCTTCGCGGCGTTCCATTCTCCGGACGGCGGCCGACGTCCCGGCAGAGTGGCGACGTCCTCGGAGGTACCGGCGGCGGTCTGCGGTGCGGCGGTTCGGTGACACGGAGCCAGGAGGAGTTCAAGTATCCGGTAGGGGGACGAACCTTGCATGTATTGCTCGTGATTTTCCTTGGCGTGGCATGATGTGTTTTGGGGTAGAATGAGCATGTTTAGGGGGTTTTCTTGTGGGAATGGCCGTGCTTGTGAACGTGGATTATGTAGCATGATTGTGGTGGTTGAATTTATCTTCCTCCCCCTTTCTGTTTTGGGGTATTTTCGGGGTATTTGGGGTTAAGGGAGAAACCCTCGGATCGAACCAGGGAACCGGGTTTCTGGCGCTAAACGGCGTCGTGCCTGGTCGACGCCTTTTAGAAAGACGTCAGGGCAGTACGACGCCTTTTAGGACAGAAACCTCCCTGTTCGAGGTTTTATGAGTCAGGGGTTCTGGTACTAAATGACGTCATGGATGGACGACGCCTTTCAAAAGGACGTCGGGCCATCATGACGCCATTTAGGCAGGAAATCACCCCGACTGACGGTCTGTCAGTTCGGGGATTCTGGGACTAAAAGACGTCGTGGGAGGGCGACGCGATTCGTAAAAGCGTCGGGTAACCATGACGCCTTTTAAGGCAGAAATCCCCTGATTAATGTTTTCTGGAATTCCTGGATTTTCGGTGTGAATGGCGTCGGAGGATGTCGACGCCTTTCAAAAGGCGGCCTATAGTGTCGACGCCTTTTAGGCCAGATTTCGTGGCCGGTGTTTTATGAACTAGTTTAAGGAGCTTGAATGGTGTCGGCCTTGGGCAACGCGATTCAAGACAGAACAACACTAATTCATGCCAGTAAAATGTGTTCATACTGCTAGATAGTTGGTTAATGCATGCTTTAGTGCACTCGATAATGATGGATTCTTCATGACCGGATGGCACTACGTTGTGTGCCGTGCGATCGCGGGCTTTTCACGTGACCGGATCGTACCGTGCCGGGTTTTAGTGTTTTGTGTTACTGTGGACCTGGAGTGACAGTGTAGCGCTTTATCACCCTGTGCTGGTGGGGGCGTAGCACAGCGCCGGTGGGGGCGTAGGCGGGGTGACGCCTAGTGAGAGAGGGTCACCTGGTGAACCCCGGGGTCAGCTAGTACAGGTGTCGGAGTGGTACATTCGGAGAGTTACTCGTGCTGAGGGAAGGAGTAACCACCTGAGCCAGTTGGGCCGGAGTACCTAGCGTGCTATCCGAGGGGTTACTGTTTGGTCTCAGCGGGTCGGTGTTTTCCCACTTTCGATTGTGTGGTTGGTGTTTCCCACTCTCGGAGGCGTGGTTGGCGTGTTTTGCCGAGACGCGAGTTTTAGGCTCCTTGATAGAATGATTCTAGAGATATGCATGTTACATTTCGAATGCACATGGTTCATATTGAGATTTTAGGAGTAGTGTGTTACAGCTTTACTTGCTTTATCTCTTGTATCTTTGTTATTGCACTTGTGGGTGTGTGAGTGGGAGGCGGGGGATCGGATGATCCCTATTGAGCCCAATTCTGGTGTGGCTCACTCCCTGCGTTTTCAGGTGTGGACCTTGTGGCGTGTGGCGGTGCGTGGTGTTCCCCTTGGTGTGCGGACCAGCAGCTATCTCAGTTCCCGGGGTATGCCCCGATGTTGTTGTACCTTATTTCTGCCTGTACTTAATTAATTTGTTGGACATGTAATTATTGTTGGACTGTGGACGGACAGTATTACTTATTTCCTGCGCACTGTACTTCCTTGTGATCCGTGTGAATGTTATATTTAATCTTGTTTAACGCTTACTCCTCCAGATGTGTGTATAAGATCCGGGTGTGAACCTGCAGTTAATGGGCCGACATCCATTGAGTGACCGGGTCTCCGGTCATAGGATGGCGGGTCGTTACAGTTGGTATCAGAGCTCAGTCTGGTCGAGTATGTGGTAAACTGGGTTAGATATCGTAGTCCAACAATAAGTACGAGTCTATACAGGCGATGGCTATTGGTGTAGAGTGATAGGTTTTGACGTGTTTGTGTTGATTTTCGCGTTCGTGAGGTAGTGATGGCGCCGAGGAAGAGAGTTTCGTTGGCTCGTGGTACGAGGTCAGACGATGGTAGTTCGGGGGCAGAAGGGCATAATGTAGATCGTTTCGTGGAGGCTATGATTGGAGCTATGGGTAGATACCAGCAGGGAGACGGTAGTGAGGGATCCAATTCCCGAGGTGGCCAGTTTACGGTATTGGAGCGATTTTTGAGGTTGGAGACCCCTTCTTTCACAGGTCGACCAGTCCCAGACGAGGCAGCTCGTTGGATTAAGGAAGTGGAGAAGGCGTTTGATGTTCTTGAATGTGCTGAGAATGACAAGACCTTGTTGGCAACCTATTTGTTGAAAGATAATGCATACGAGTGGTGGGTTACCATCAAGGCAAGGATGTTTGCGGATAGATCCTTGAGAGAGATCCCTTGGGAGGTGTTTGTGAGAGAGTTCAGTGGACAGTACTTTCCAAGGCTCGTTCAGGAGACCGAGGAAAGAGAGTTTATGGAATTGGTGCAGAATGACATGTCAGTTCTAGATTATCATACGAAGTTTGTGGCTCTTGGAAGATTCGTTCCACACTTATATGAGCATGAGAGATATAGAACAGAGAGATTTGTAGATGGGCTCCGATATGATCTAAGGACAATGGTGGCACCTCAGGGTTGTAGAGATCTGGCGTTAGCGGTTCAATGCGCGGCAGCGGTGGAGACTCAATTTCAGCAGATGGCGAAGGAGTTGGAGCGATCGGCACGAGGGAGGCAGTAAGGCAAGAGCAAATCAACGGCCCTTCCGTCAGGCGGTTCGAGTTCCTTTGAGTTCGGGTTCCAAGAGACGTCACGTGATGTAGATGAGGACGATTCGGCCCAACAGATGCAGACTATGGCTAGCAGGCAGCAAGGAAAGAGACATGATGCGGCAGATTATTGTCCCCGTTGTGGTAGGTATCACGGCAACCGGGTGTGTCCATTGGTCGCTGGTAGCTGTTTTGGCTGCGGCAGGAGGGGACATCTTGCGAGGAACTGTCCCCAGAAGAATAAGACAAGTCAGGGGCCGAGTGGTCAGTAGGAGCCCGGTACCTTATGATGTAGTGTTGTGTGTTCTTTCTGTGGAGATCCGAGGTGCAGGGATAGATGAACAGTCTTATCTTGCCTTATTAGGTAGTAGTTGTGGACTCTTATGGCACTCTTTATGTATTTTGGGTCGTGGTGGTGATTTGGTATTGTAATGTGTACTTGGTAAGGTTATTATATTATGAGGTTGGTCTATCAATTCTAGCGGAATCATGGAACATAATTAATTTTGTATTGATCTGATTGACCGATTGCGTGTGGGGAGCTCCGTGTAAGAGTGCGATCGGTGAGGGCATTAGCAGGACTTCACCGACGGTTGGTCCAGGGGTTTTCTTCGATAGCGACCCCCCCCCCCCCCCCCCCCCTTTTTGTTGAGGTTGACTCGTAGGGGAGTTTGTTCCTTGTGAACCGAGGAGTATGAGCAGAGTTTCATTAAGTTGAAGACTCGCCTCACTTTGGCTCCAGTTTTGGTACTTCTATTAGGTTCCGGTAGAACTGTGAGGCGATGGTGTAGTCAGATTAGAGGTAGATTCTGTGATTTGACCGTGGAGGACGTGCGCAGGTGTGTCCTTTTTGAGGCGCACTGTTCTAGATAAATAGTGCTTCCCGGATCGAGTAAGGCGTATCATTGTTGGGGTGGTCTAGTAGGAAGGAGGACAGGGCCGATTTTGTAATTGAATGCTTGAATTGTCGGCAAGTTAGGGTGGAACATCAGAGTGGCGCAGCGGTAGCGTGGTTGCAGTCCTTGCCGATCCTGGTGTGGAAACGAGAGCTTGTGACTTTGGGCATGTATTAAGATTGTCTTATTCCTTGGTGGAGGGAGCGTGATCTGGATTACCATTGAGCAATTGACTACGTCAGCACACTTCCTGGCTACCAGGAAGGACTGGTCAGTCGGTAAGTTGGCTGAGTTGTTTGTGAGTCGGAACATCTCTTTCTGCTCGATGTGCCCTTATCCAACATGTCGGATCGGGCTTTGAGACTTACTTCTTAATTGTGGGGAAAGTTCTTGGAAGGCCTCGAGTACGCGGTTAGCCTTCAGCCCGGCCTATCATCCCGAGGCTGATGGGCGGTCAGAGAGGGCCATTCAGATTTTGGAGGTTTTGCTCGTGGCATGTTGCCTAGACTGAGGAGGTTCTTGGGAGCAACGTTGGTTTACAGTGGGGTTTTGTGTACCATAGTAGTTACCGCTCTAGCATTGGCATGGCGCCTTATGAGGCATTGTTTAGATGGCTGTGTCGATCCCTTGTGATCTAGTCTGAGATTGGCAAGAGGCAGTTAGCAGGATCAGGGCTGGTATAGCAGTGTGCTAAGGTTGCCAGAGTTGTGCTATTATCGGTAAGAAACCGATTGAGTTTGAAGATGGGAACCTCGTGTTTCTCCAAGTCGCGCCCTCCATGAGTGTGAGGAGATTTGAGAAGCAATGTAAGCTGGGTCCGCACCGTGCTGGGCCTCTTCCCGTTCTTGCTTGAATTGGGGAAGATTACCAGCCAGCCTTGCCGTTCAATCTTGCGGGAGTGCACGATGCGTTTCGTGTTTCGTTGCAGAGGAATGTTTTGGATCCACCCCATGTGCTATAATTTTCAGAACTTGAGGTCGCTGAGGATTTGTCCTTTCCAGAGTGTCTAGTGAGTTTTGAGAATCACTAGTGACAGGTCCTCCGAATCAAAGTTGTATCTGTGGACTGAGTATTTTGACAGTATCGCTCCGGGAGCGAGGTGACCTGGGGGCACGAGATTGAGATGCTGGGAATCAGTTCCCTACCTTTTCTGGTAAGTTCCCATGCGAGTTACCAGTGGAGGCATTTCGCCCTCGTTGCTTGTAGCAGGCAATTTCGGGGACGAAATTCTTTTAAAGGGGGGAGAATGTAAGGACTGAGGTTTCGGGTTCAGTTTTCGGGTCGGTTTCGGGCCGGATCCCCTGGGTTGGACCTTGAGGGGTCTTGAGAGTTTCTTCTGAATGACGTCTACACTTCACGACGCCTTTCAAACGGCGTCTTGATAGGTGGACGCCATTTAGATGAACTTCTGTTGTGCCACGTAGGCGCCACGTGGGCGGGTCTCAGGCCGCGAGAGTACGGCCCCTGTCTCGTCGTCTGAATGGCGTCCATGATGGAAGACGCGATTCAGACTGCGACCCTGCAGTGTCAGTGTACGGTGCCTGACATGTCAGCTGAACGGCGTCCGTGGTGGTCGACGCGTTTCAGAGAGCTGTCAGTACGGCCCGTCTTGTCATCTGATAGGCGTCTTTCTCGCTCGACGCGTTTTAGGCAGTTTCTGATTGACCCCGCGAGCCTCCCTTTCTTCCCTCATTCTCATCCTCTCACTCTCTCTCCTCTCCCTCTCCGCCTCCTCCGATCCCACTCTTCCCCTTTCCCTTCCTCTTCTTCCTCTCCCACCACTCCAACGCCTCCCTACCTCTCACCTCTACCACCACCACTTCCTACGCGGCGTTCCATTCTCCGGACGGCGGCCGAAGTCCCGGCGGAGTGGCGACGTCCTTGGAGGTACCGGCGGCGGTCTGCGGTGCGGCGGTTCGGCGACACGGAGCTAGGAGGAGTTCAAGTATCCGGTAGGGGGACGAACCTTGCATGTGTTGCTCGTGATTTTCCTTGGCGTGGCATGATGTGTTTTGGGGTAGAATGAGCATGTTTAGGGGGTTTTCTTGTGGGAATGGTCGTGCTTGTGAACGTGGATTATGTAGCATGATTGTCGTGGTTGAATTTCTCTTCCTCCCCCATTCTGTTTTGGGGTATTTTCGGGGTATTTGGGGTTAAGGGAGAAACCCTCGGATCGAACCAGGGAACCGGGTTTCTGGCGCTAAACGGTGATCGTTTCGAATTGTACATCGTTAAACACTCATGAAAACGTTCAATCTAAATTTATCCGGCTCACTCAAATCAGATTTTGGAAATTATTAGTGGTGAGTCCAAGTCGAACCACAGGGAATTAGAATTTTATCTTTGAAAACTTTGGACTTTAGTTAATCTAAAAATAGATGAGAATTTGAATAACTAATTACTTAATTAAACTAAAATTAAGTTAACTAATGTTACCTAAAATTATAATTATCTAAATTAAATAAATATTTTTTTTTCTTTTCTTTTTCAGAAATTAAACACAAACACATATAAAAATAAGCACGACTAAAAATTATAACAATAAAAACAACCTATTGTTTGATTGTATAAATCATTAAACATCATGAATCGAATAACTTAATTAAACCACTAATAACTAATAAAACTTCATTAAACAACAACTAACCAACAATTAACCAATAACTGATAAAACATCCCTAAACATCAAATAACCAACAATTGCCCCTAATTAAATAACCTAATACTATACTAATGGGGAAGGAAAAGAAGGAACACAATAACAACAATCTGTGGGATGCCGGCTGGTGCAGTGGACCGCAAGGAATAGAGGGTGGTGTAGGAGCTGTGTAGCTGCGTGCTTGTGAAGGTTTGGACGGCTAGTAGCTGCTGCGTGGATGAAGCTGGAGTGTATGCAGGTTGAAGGCAGAGAAGGAAGCTGTGGACAGCTGCTGGTTCACGTGGAGTGCTTGGAAGAAGCTGGCTTGAGCGGCAGAAGGCTGGTGTACGTGGAAGAAGCAGCCGGATGCTAGCTTGGAGCGTGGCCGCTGCAGGTTGCTGGATGTTGGAGGAGAGCTTCACCAAGCATGCACGTGGACGAGTAGGAAGAAGCTGCTGGTGTGGGCGGTGGAGCTGCTTGCTGGTTCAACTTGGACGTGGAAGAGGTTGAGAACGCTGGCAGGTACACCACCGCGTGGAGCTTCTGCTGGTGCTGGCTCGTGCAGGGTCTACACGTGGAGGTCAGCTTCACCAAGCACGCGTGTGCATGGGTTTCAGCAGACGTGGACGACGTGCAGCTGGCTTCTGGAGAGCAGGCGGCGCATGGAAGAGCTATCGCAGGTTGCCTCACCGCAGGTGCATTGCTTCGCTGGGCAGCATGTGGATGAGCTTGCATGCATGCGCGTAGGTGGTTGGCTTGCAGGTTCGCAGGAGCTCGGACGGTGCCAGGTGGGTCTTCACCGAGCGTGCATGGGTACCGCGTGCCAGGAGGTGCAGCTGCTGGTTGGTGGATGCCCGTTGCGGTGGAGAAACGTGAACGCCGGGTGCTTGCTGCAGAGAAGGCGAGGTTTCTTGAGAAAGAATAGAAGAAAGAGGGAGGCAGAGAAGAGAGAAGAGAGGGATAGTGGCGGAGAGAGAGAGAACCAGAGAGAAACAGAGAGGGAGAACGAGAGGGATAGCGGCGGAGAGAAAGAGAACCGGAGAGAAACAGATAGGGAGAGAAGGATGCTGGAAAGGAGAGGAAGAATACGGGAGAGAGAAAGAGAGAGCTGCAGGGAGAGAGTTGCCGACGAGGAAGAGTCGGAGAGAGTAAAAATCTGGAAAGAAAAAGGAAAGAAGCTGCGGAGGGAGTTGGGAAAAAAAACGGTGAAGAAGAATAGAAGATAGAGGGAACTTATAGGGGGCTGCGGAGGTTTGAGTTGGAAAAGGAGGAGGAAAAACCGAAAAACGTGGGAGAGGCTGAGAAAACAAAAAAGGAAATTGGAGAAGAAATAGGATTGCGGTTTGGGAAATTGGAGAGAAGGAAAGAAATAGTGGGTTTTGGGAAACTCCAGCGAATGAAGGGATCAAATTGCATTTTTACCCCCGTTTTAGTTGAAATCCGCAAACTAGACCTCCCCCAAATTTTCGAAAACTCCACCAGCTGCACTGCGTCATCGGCATGTCCTGTTCACATAAAATAAATATAAATTAGCACATTATCATAAAAATATCATCATATTTGTTCATTTCGTCTCAGTTTTGCCGAAAAACCGCAAATGCGCTATACTCCTTTAATCACATGAAATGACGATGTTTTTAAGTCAGAATTAGATGAAATTGGTACCGTTGGACTTGTTACACAGTTATCTATCATTTCATGCTATTTTGCAGATAAAAACATGAGTATGATGCATATGATTGCCTTTAAATGATCAATTTAACACTTTATCAAACGGCGTCGTGCCTGGTCGACGCCTGTTAGAAAGACGTCAGGGCAGTACGACGCCTTTTAGGACAGAAACCTCCCTGTTCGAGGTTTTATGAGTCAGGGGTTCTGGCGCTAAATGACGTCATGGATGGACGACGCCTTTCAGAAGGACGTCGGGCCATCATGACGCCATTTAGGCAGGAAATCACCCCGACTGAGGGTCTGTCAGTTCGGGGATTCTGGGACTAAAAGACGTCGTGGGAGGGCGACGCGATTCGTAAAAGCGTCGGGTAACCATGACGCCTTTTAAGGCAGAAATCCCCTGATTAATGTTTTCTGGAATTCCTGGATTTTCGGTGTGAATGGCGTCGGAGGATGTCGACGCCTTTTAAAAGGCGACCTCTGGTGTCGACGCCTTCTAGGCCAGATTTCGTGGCCGGTGTTTTATGAACTAGTTTAAGGAGCTTGAATGGTGTCGGCCTTGGGCAACGCGATTCAAGACAGAACAACACTAATTCATGCCAGTAAAATGTGTTCATACTGCTAGATAGTTGGTTAATGCATGCTTTAGTGCACTCGATAATGATGGATTCTTCATGACCGGATGGCACTACGTTGTGTGTTGTGCGATCACGGGCTTTTCACGTGACCGGATCGTACCGTGCCGGGTTTTAGTGTTTTGTGTTACTGTGGACCTGGAGTGACAGTGTAGCGCTTTATCACCCTGTGCTGGTGGGGGCGTAGCACAGCGCCGGTGGGGGCGTGGGCGGGGTGACGCCTAGTGAGAGAGGGTCACCTGGTGAACCCCGGGGTCAGCTAGTACCGGTGTCGGAGTGGTACATTCGGAGAGTCACTCGTACTGAGGGAAGGAGTAACCACCTGAGCCAGTTGGGCCGGAGTAGCTAGCGTGCTATCCGAGGGGTTACTGTTTGGTCTCAGCGGGTCGGTGTTTTCCCACTTTCGGTTGTGTGGTTGGTGTTTCCCACTCTCAGAGGCGTGGTTGGCGTGTTTTGTCGAGACGCGAGTTGTAGGCTCCTTGATAGAATGATTCTAGAGATATGCATGTTACATTTCGAATGCACATGGTTCATATTGAGATTTTAGGAGTAGTGTGTTACAGCTTTACTTGCTTTATCTCTTGTATCTTTGTTATTGCACTTGTGGGTGTGTGAGTGGGAGGCGGGGGATTGGATGATCCCTACTGAGCCCAATTCTGGTGTGGCTCACTCCCTGCGTTTTCAGGTGTGGACCTTGTGGCGTGTGGCGGTGCGTGGTGTTCCCCTTGGTGTGCGGACCAGCAGCTATCTCAGCTCCCGGAGTATGCCCCGATGTTGTTGTACCTTATTTCTGCCTGTACTTAATTAATTTGTTGGACATGTAATTATTGTTGGACTGTGGACGGACAGTATTACTTATTTCCTGCGCACTGTACTTCCTTGTGATCCGTGTGAATGTTATATTTAATCTTGTTTAACGCTTACTCCTCCAGATGTGTGTATAAGATCCGGGTGTGAACCTGCATTTAATGGGCCGACATCCATTTAGTGACCGGGTCTCCGGTCATAGGATGGCGGGTCGTTACAGTAGGCATCATGGCAATCGGATGTGTCCATTGGTCACTGGTAGTTGTTTTGGCTATGGTAGGAAGGAACATCTTGTGAGGAACTGTCCCCAAAAAAATAAGACAGGTCAGGAGCCGAGTGGTCAGTAGAAGCCCGGGACCTAGAGTGGTGTTGTGTGTTCTATTAGTAGAGGTCCGAGATGCTAGGCTAGATGAGCACTTTTATCTTGTCTTATTAGGTAGTGGTTGTGAACTCTTATGGCACTCTTTATGTATTTTGGACATGGTGGAGAATCAATTTTGTAATATGTGCCTTGTAAGGTTAATGTATGGTTATTTCAGTCTGTCAGCCTTTGCAAAGTCATGCACGACGCGTTTTACCGTGTTTCAGATTGACCCCGCGAGTCTTCCCTCCTTTCTCTCATTCTCTCCTCCTCACTCTCTCTCTCTTCCCTCTCTCCACCCCCTCCGATACCTCTTTTCCTTTCCCTTCCCTTTCTTCCTCTTCCACCACTCCAACACCTCTCTACCTCTCACCACTACCCCCACCACTTCCTTCGCGGCGCTTCATTCTCCGGGCGGCGACCGACGTACCGGCGGAGTGACGACGTCCTCGGAGGTACCGGCGGCGGTCTGTGGTGTGGCGGTTCGGCGGCACGGAGCCAGGAGGAGTTCAAGTAACCGGTAGGAGGACGAATCTTGCATGTAATGTGATTATTACATCCGTGTTTCTCGTTGTGAAGCATGATGCGTGTATGGGGTTTTTGGGTAGAATGAGCATGTTAAGGGGCTTTCTTGGTGGAAATGGCCGTTTCTATGAATAAGGATTTGTGGGTTTCACGTGGTGGATTGGTTTCCCCTCTTCCTTTCCTGTTTTGGAGTGTTTTTGGGGTGTTTTGGGGTGAAAAGGGGACCCTCTGGCTGAGTTGCAGAAACTAGGTTTCTAGCGCTAAATGACGTCGCGCTCGGACGACGCCATTCAAAATGGTGACGGGCCAGCACGACACCATTTAGGCAGAAATTGTCCCAGAAGTGGTTTATGTTAGAATGGGGTTTTGTTGTGAATGGCGTCCTGGGACATCGACGCCTTTCAAACGGCGGCTTCCTAGGACAACGCGTTTTAAGTGAATTAACCGTAGTCTATCTTTGTTTCTGTCGCTATCCAGCGACTAGGGACGCGACGCGTTTTAAAAGACGACGACTAGGCACGACGCCTTTTAGGCCATGTTCTGAGACCGAGTTTTTATGAATCAGTTTAGGAGGCTTGAATGGCGTCAACCACGGTCGACGCAATTCAAGGCAGAATCACATTAACTCCTGATATTAATATGTGTTTTCACTGTTAGATAGTTCAATCAAGTGCATGCTTTAAATCATACATTGAGGCCAAGGATTTCTGTATGATCGGGATCGCATCGTATGTGTGTGTGCTTATACGATTGTGGAGTTGGAACAATTGTGGTTTGCGTTTGTCACCTTGTGCCGAAGTGGGAGGGCCTTGGTGTCTGTGTGGCATTGTTGCCGCACCGGTGTGGGAGGGGTACATGTTGTGTTTCACCTATGGCTGGGGGAAGCAGAACCACCTAGAGCCAGTTTGGCCGGAGTAGCTAGCGTGCTATCTGAGGGGTTACTTTTTGGTCTCTGCGGGTCGGTGCTTTCCTAGTTTGTCGTGGCAGCTTTTGGCGCATTTCTTGCTGTGGAGCTGGGTGTGGTGTTGCTGGAGTTTTACCCTTTCGCCACTGGGCCTGATGTAACCTGTAATATAAAGGTTACGAGTGGTACCCTTCGCCCTTTGGCCTGATGCGACCCGGAAGGTTAGGGTTGTGGGTAGTCCCTATAGCTTCGGCTTGAGGGAGTGTCGCCGGTCCCTAGGGCCCTCTTGAAGCGCCGAGGCCTTGCGTTGAGGGAAGTCCGGTCGGTAGGACAGTAGTCTAGACTACTTGTGTACACACGTAGCTGGGCAGTGGTGGTTCACTAGTCCCAGTTATTCCTAGTTTGACTCACTACCTCACCCTACGGTGTCCGGAACACCGTAGGGGTGGACAAGCGTGAGCGTTGGTGGTGTTGTGAGGCGACGTTTGTCTACAGTCGACAGTATGGTTCGATCGATTAGCCAGATCTTTGGTTATGAGTTATGGTATCGTGTTGGGCTATTCGAATTGCTTAGAACTATGCCTGTTGCATTGCTATTACGAATGTTTCATATCGGGTTTTGGGAGCTGTGTTTGCTGCTTTACTTAATTGCCTTCATTCTGCATTATTATACTTGTGGGTGTGTGAGTGGGAGGCGGGGGATCGGATGATCCCTACTGAGCCCAATTCTGGTGTGGCTCACTGCCTACGGTTTCAGGTGTGGACCTCTTGGCGAGTGGCGGCGTGTGGTGTTCTTCTTGGTGTGTGAACCAGCAACTATCTCAGTTCCGGGGTATGCCCTGATGTTGTTGTACTTTACTTCTGCCTGTACTTATTTATTTCTTTGGACCATGTAATTATTGTTGGACTGTGTATGGACATTATTAATTTCCTTCCTGCGCACTTATAATTTCCTTGAAGTCCGTGTGACTGTTATATTTAGCCTTGTTTAACGCTTACTCCTCCAGATGTGTTGTGTGAGATCCGGGTGTGAACCAGTAGGTAATGATCCGATGCCCATTTAGTAATTGGGTTCCTGATTATAGGGTGGCTGGTCGTTACAACTCAAGAACAGAGATTCGTGCCGGTGTTCTATCTAGTTGCTTCAGTAGGTCATATTGAGTGCGTGGTGCACTCTTATCATTATGCGCTTCCTCCGGCGGCTGTAATGGGCCTTCTATGACTGTTGATTAAGGAAAGACCTTATTGAAGATCCTCTAACTCCGTAGTGCATGTTCTTCAGTTGTGGAATGTCCAGGCGACAGCTTGAGCACCGGAGGGTTAATGGATGATGTGGATGGTGTGGAGGGTTGGTATATGGGTGATGGCTTGGAGTTATTTGGTGGTAGCATGGTACGGATGAGAGGATTAGATGGTTGGATGGTGGAGGGGTAATTGGTCGGTGCGGATGAAGTGGGGAATGGCACGTGGAGTAAAGGTTTAGATGGTTGTATGGTATCTGGGTAAGTGGTGGTGGCAGTAGGTGATGTAAGGAATGGTTCGCGGAGCAGTGGTTTGGATGGCATGATGGGTGCGTAATTAGCTTGCGGTAGGTTGTTTGATGGAGCTGTGGTGGCGTAGGGGGTAATGGATTTGAAGAAAGCAGGCGGTGGTGATGGGTTAATGGGTGTGGGTAAACAATATGCGGGTGTTGATACTGGTGTGATGGTAACGGGTTGTGGTTTAGGTATGTGGAGGGTGCGGCGTGGTGGTTGCTCAGTGGTGCTCGGAGTGTGACCCGTTGAATAAATAGAGGAAGAGTCCTCTATCTTCCACTGTTGCCCTCGGTTAGCCTCAGACTGGCTATTTGTCAAAATAAGGGAAACTTGATTCTGGTTCTGGTGCTCCGGGACTGGGATCTGCACTATTCCCATGTTTGGCGGTGCCGCTGCCTATGCCGGCGCTCTTGGTTGTTGCTGCTGAGGTTGTTGTTGTGGTCTTCTCGCCTTCAAGGCGGATATATACTTCTTCATTTCTTCTCAATCAATGCCTCCCTACTCGTTGAGATCATGAATATAATCTCAGAATTGGAAGCAGGTATCTATTGTGTGTCTAGGTTGTCAGTGGAAATAACAATACCTAGAAGTGTCGGCATTTTGAGGCCAAACTGTTTTTTCTATTGGCAAAACCAAAGCATTGGCTGCCATTAAAGCATTGAAGATATCTGATAAGGACTCTGGAAGAACTGGATATTCTGCCCTTTTCGGGCCTAGAGGCTTCCTCTGTTGGTTATAACCAGGAGGAGGTACATTGTGGTACGCCGACGGTGCGTGCGACCGGTATTGCTGCTGTTTGGGGGCTGATACTGTAATTGTCGTTGTGGCTGCTATTGTGGCTACTGTGGTGGTTGCTGGTTCGGCTGCTGAGGTCGCTGGTATTGAGGCTGCTGATACTGTGGGTTCGGCTGCTGCTGTCTGCAACTCTGCTGGTTTGGCTGTTGCGGCTGCTGGTACTGTGGTTGCTGATTCCTCACGAATTTGGGCTAATTGTTGTTCATGATACTAATCTGCTCATAGGAGAGCGTGCCCTCAGTGGTTGGACCCGTGCTAGAAGAATTTGGCACGGCAGGCTTCCGAAGTAGAGGCCTTCTAGGTCGGTGATGGTCAAAGACACTAGAGAATGTAGCATTCTTGAAAGCATTTTGGCAATAACGCACCCTTTTATAGAGCTCTGCCATGCTGGTCAAGTTGTGCAGGGCGAGGAGTAACTTAAATTGAGGTGTAGCATTAGAAATTAACATCTTTACTTGCTCGGACTCAAATAGATGATCTTTGGCTTTTTCTGCCATGCCCCTCCATCTATTAGCAAAACTGACGAATTTGTCGTCGGGCTTCATTTTTTCTACTATCAAATCAGTAATAGACAGAGAGGGTGCAACTCTATCCTGGTATCGTTGAATAAATTTTCGTGATACGATACCATAGTCCTCTACTTCATATGGCTCTAAGGAAAAGAACCATTCGAGGGCTGGTCTCTCCAAGGATTTCCTGAACAAAAATGTCAACGACCTTTTGTCGTTTTGCCAGAAAGATGACTCATACATAAAGTCCTTCAAATGAGTGAAGGGGTTACCTGTATCGTTGTATTTTTGGTACACTGGCATTTAAGAGGGCGGCAAATGAAACACCGGCAGACTTGACAAGTTAATTTTAGGTGCAGCTTTATCTCCCATCATTTTCTAAAAATTATTGAACTGCTCATCCATACGCTCCATCATCGCGAGCAGAGCCTAAGTCATCGGATCGACTGGAGGAGGGGGAGGTGGAGGTACATGATAGGCCTGTTGCCTAGAGTATGTGGGGAAAGGGGGACAATTGGGTTGAGGTCCGGCAGAGCTTCCGCCATGTCCGAGGGCATTTTGGTAAGTAGGCGTCGGCGGCCTGACCGGTTGCCTCGAGGAGGACAATTGTGGCCCAGCTGGCTGAGAAGTAGAAATTTGAAGGCCCTCCATGGCCTGATGAATGAATGAAGTGTGCTAGGAGGAGGTTGAGGAATGACAGGTGGGACCACAGGATTCGGTCCAGTAGACGGTAGAGGCGTCTTCCCTTTCAAAATGGGTTGGATTGCCTCAAGTTGGTGAGGATCCAGGTGGGAAGCCAGAACTCCCAGGGCGTTGACCAGATCAGATGGATTGGAAGATGAGGGCTCATTCGGGTTCATAGCCCCCTCAAAGATAGGATTAGAATCCGCATGTACGTGCGGAGGAAGATCAGCACCAGAATAGTGTTGATCATGGACCAAAGGAGGAGGGACATGAAGGTTTCCCTTATGTTCAGATGGATAAGAATGAGGATCATGGGGGGCATTATGATCTCCCCCATTTTCATAGTGATAATTGGATTCAAGAAGGGCATTAGCATCTCCCTCATAATTGACCATAGCTCTCGAAGCCATGCTAAAATCCCTACCTGATCGAAGTAGCATGATATTAAATTTTTTTCAAAGATTTGCAGACGAGTTGCACAAAGATTAATCAATCAAGTGGATGTTTAACGTTATTTCAGGATTCCTTGTTGGGTTATTTGGATTCAATTAATCACAAATTCACTCAATGGGTAGGATCCTAATTTCAGTTCAATTTCCACCGTTATACTCTATGGCTTTCTCTCACAACGTTATGAAGATCTAACAAGGACTTCGATTGGTACAACCAGCCCGATGAACAAGGAGGAATACCTTGATTTTGGGGACTTACGGAAGTCTTTAATGCCAACCACTCTAGTCTGATTGAGGGACCGACCCATCAGAGAGAGGTGAAGACGTCCAAAAAGGTGTTCCTAAGAGAAAAGTGTTGGGATCGTTGTGTCGGGATCCGACTGAAAAACACAGCGGAATAATATGTTCGGGATCGGATCCATCCCGTTTCGATCGTTAAAATAAAACCGGAGAAAATCTAGTTCACCTTGCGCGGATTCGAATCCGCGTTCGTTTTCCGGTTCCGTCGGAGCGATGCCGCAAGTCGCGCAGATGCCCGACCTCTAGCGGTATCCACGCAGTTCTCCTCGCGATGGATCGTCCTCGCTCGCTGCGTCGTTCGTAAATCCCGTCTGGCTGCGCGTAATCCGTCGCGACATGTGGATTCTAAATATCCCGTCGGACGGAAGCCGGAGCAGTTGGGAACCACACGCCCAGAAGAGAGAGAAAGAGAGAAAGAATGAATGACGGCTAGGTCAGGGTTGCTGGCCCCGGACGTAGAATCCGTTCTTTTATAATAAGTCAGTTTGCGGTTTTTCATAAAAACCCAGACTTATCCGAAATCCTGTCGGATTATCCATCAACTTGAAAACCATTTACGTATGACCCTCTAGGCCCAAATACCAGTCCAGTTAATAGCCCATTAAGTCCAGTAGCCCTTTACTAACCCATTGAATTAACTAATATCCTTATGTTCAATTAATCAGCCGAATTTAATGTCCCACAATAAATTCGGACGGACTGTCGATCACGTTGGATGCCAAGCAACATCGCGTGATCCTGGATGGCACTGGGGTTATCGCAACCCTCTATTGGAACCTTTCTGTCATCGGTTAGCGCACGGATATAATCCTTCATCCGTGCAATGTTCCCGAATCAACCTAGGGCATGGTTTTCTGTTAAACCCTATTTGGTCGATTCACTTGAATCAGATGCCGCTAATATGAATCCGATAACTCCTTATCGATTACAAAGTCCGCCCTGGCCAGGGACTTTAAGCGCATCATTTCCAGAACATTCTCTCTCAAACTACCGAGAGCAGATGATCCCGTATTGAACACACAATTACCTTTGAGGGCATTTCCCTGAACCCGATCGCTTGACTTATTGATAACCCATGGTTAGGGATTCGTTCGTCAAGGTCAAAGCTCAGAAACCTACCAACAAGGTATCCTTGGAGTCTCAGGTCCAAGGATCATCCACGCAACCGTGACAATTGAATCGAGCTGGTTAACAGTGAGGTGATTACCATCCAGCGATTCATAGTCGGATCAGTTCGGTGAACTCATTCACCAATGAGCACCTATAGGTTCAGCATAGTGTCTCCACACAAGTGACTTATGGGATCAGTCACCCTCATCATATGAGCTGAAGTAACCTATACTAGTCCTTCCGGATGTTTGATGTCCTATCTCAAACATCCTATGACTAGGAACAATTAAGAACACGTGTTTATAAGTCTTCGGTCCCATAACTATGTTCTCGTCATAATCCGAAGACTATTGCACATGTTCATGGACTTCATCGTGATACGATAAACACAGATCGAATTAATTACACACAATGAGGGAACTCTTTCCACCTTGACATCTTCTCGAGCTATAATTTCTCTGATCAAATGAAAGCGCCGCAGAATGTACTTCGACTTTTGATGAGACCTTGGCTCTTTCGCTTGAGCAATCGCCCCATTGCTGTCACACAGTAGTGGGACGGGACCAGATATGCTTTCCACCACACCAAGATCGCCGATGAATTTCTTCATCCATACAGCTTCCTTGGCGGCTTCAGCAGCAGCAATATACTCGGCTTCTGTTGTCGAATCAACAATGGTTTCCTGCTTGGAACTTTTCCAGCTCACTGCTCCCCCGTTGAATGTGAAAACAAAACCTGATGTTGACTTGCTGTCATCAGGATCAGACTGAAAACTCGAGTCAGTGTATCCTTGTAACTTTAAGTCTCCTCCTCCATAGACTGTAAATAGATCCTTAGTCCTTCTCAAGTACTTAAAGATGCATTTCACAGCCTTCCAGTGTTCATCACCTGGATCTGCCTGATGTCTGCTCGTAACACTTAGAATATATGCTACATCAGGTCTAGTACATAGCATGGCATACATGATGGACCCTATGGCAGAAGCATAGGGGACTTTATCCATCACTGCCCTCTCTTCAGGTATCTTTGGAGACTGACCTTTAGAAAGCGAAATTCCATGTCTCATCGGTATGAGACCTCTCTTGGAATTTTCCATGCCAAATCTTTTGACAATGGTTTATATGTACATGGATTGGGTTAAAGCTAGCATCTTCTTTGATCTACCTCTATAGATCCGTGTTCCCAATACGTAAGATGCTTCTCCCAAATCCTTCATGGAGAAGTTCTTTGACAGACATATCTTACTGAAGACATCATTCTCAATGAGTAGAATGACGTCAACGTAAAGAACCAGAAATGTGATTGCGCTCCCACTGTTTTTCTTGTATACACAAGGCTCATTTTCATTCTTAATGAGTCCATAAGATTTGATCGCCTCATCAAATCTTATGTTCCGACTTCGGGAAGCTTGCTTCAGTCCATAAATGGACCTTTGCAACTTGCATACTATGTTTGGAGATTCTTTGGATGTGAATCCTTCTGGTTGTATCATATACACCTCCTCCTCAGGGTTTCCATTGAGGAAGGCAGTCTTCACATCCATCTGCCAGATTTCATAATCATGATAGGCAGCAATGGCGAGAAGAATTTTGATAGACTTAATCATAGCAACAGGTGAAAAGGTTTCGTCATAGTCAACACCTTGTCTTTGACGATAGCCCTTCGCAACTAATCTTGCTTTATAAGTCTCAATACGTCCATCTGCACCGATCTTTCTTTTAAAGATCCATTTGCAGCCGATAGGTACTATACCATTGGGTAAATCTACCAAGTTCAAAACTTGGTTGATGTACATGGACTGTATTTCAGAATTCATGGCTTCCCGCCATTTCCCGGCCTCTGGACTTTCAATGGCCTCCTGGTAAGTCTTAGGATCATCATCCTCATTATAGAGTATCCTTGAACCATCCAAATTAATATGTCTCACATATCTTTCTGGTGGTTTAGGTACTCTTTCAGACCTACGAGGTTCCTGTGTATCATTTTGAACAGGTTCAGAAACTGACAGTTCATCTGATGAACCATTGCCAGTTTGTGGGTCTAGAATTTCTTCTAGTATTACTTTACTCCTACTGTCCTTCTGGAGAATATAATCTTCTTCCAGAAAGACAGCTCTCCTGGCCATAAACACCTTTTGTTCGCCAGGAAGATAAAAGTAATATCCATAAGTTTCCTTTGGATATCTCACAAATCTGCATTTGTCAGTTCTGGATTCCAGCTTATCTGCGTCATGTCTTTTAACATGAGCAGGACATCCCCAGACTTTAACATGTTGAAGGTCTGGTTTCCTTCTATTCCATATCTCATATGGAGTGGTCTCAACAGATTTGCTGGGTACCTTGTTCAGGATATACATAGCCGAGCTAAGTGCATATCCCCATATGGACACTAGCAATTTGGACATGCTCATCATGGATCGCACCATTTCCATTAATGTGCGATTTCTCCTTTTTGATACACCATTCATCTGACGTGTATAAGGAGGTGTAAGCCGAGAAAGGATACCATTATCCTTTAAGTATTTAATGAACTTAGTACTCAAGTATTCACCACCCCGATCAGATCGGATGGTTTCTCAAAGGCTTCAGATTTATATTTCAATAAGTATATATATCCAAACCTTGAGTAATCATCAGTGAATGTAATGAAGTATGAGAAACCACCAATGGCTTGGGTTGACATAGGACCACATACATCTGAATGTATGAGTTCTAATATGTCTTTGGCTCGTTCTCCAGTTCCACTAAATGGAGACTTAGCCATTTTACCCATTAAATATGACGCACAGGTTGCATATGATTCATAATCAAATGGATCCAAATATCTATCTTTATGCATCCTTTGGAGTCTGTTTTCACCAATGTGTCCAAGCCTACAATGCCACAAGTAGGTTTTGTTCATTTCATACTTACTTCTTTTCAGTGAAGAACCGATGTGTAAATTATCATGAGACACATTCAATAGATACAATCCATTGGACAAAATAGCAGAAGCTATTAATTTATTTCCGAAATAAATTGAAAAACTATTGTTCCCAAAATTTAAAGTGTATCCAATTCTATCTAAGCATGAAATATAAATGATGTTCCTTATTATGCTAGGTACATAATAACATTTATCTAATAAAAATGTATCTCCTGATGGTAGCTTGAGCTTCACTGTCCCCACAGCGATCGCCGCAACTCTTGCGCCGTTACCTAGTCTCAGCTCCACCTCGCCAGTCCTTAGCTTACGCCTTCTTGTCAGTGCCTGCACATAATTGCAGATATGAGATACACATCCAGTATCTAATACCCATGATGTACAATCTCTTATTGACAAGTTTATATCTATCATATAGATACCTGAAGCGTCCTGCTGCTTCACAGTTCCTTGAGCCATGTCCTTGAGGTATTCTTTGCAATTCCTCTTCTAATGCCCTTTCTGGTGACAGTAGAAGCAATCACCTTTCTCAGCACTTTTACCTTTGTCTTTCTTGACAACCTTTTCCTTTTTCTGAATCTTGTTCTTATTCTTTCGAAAAGCTTGGACTGCAAGTCGTTTTATGTTGGTCTTACCAACCATGAGGACTTGGGTTTATCCTTCACAAGGTTCCCCTCAGCAGTCTTTAACATGTTCAGCAGTTCAGCTAAGGTGGCCTGGATCTTGTTCATGTTAAAAATTAACGATGAACTGAACATATGATGGTGGAAGTGAAGACAACACGAGGTCTGTGTGCATCTCCTTGGGAAGTGTAATCCCAAGAGCATCCTGCCTCTCCACCCACTCAATCATCTTCAGTACGAAATTCTGTACTGAACTTCCCTCTGCCATCTGAGCCTTGAACAGATTCTTCGATATCTCATATCGTTTGATTCTGCTCTACTCACCAAATAGCTCCTTCAAATGGAGCATGATGGATCTAGCATCCATATCTTCATGTTGCCTCTGCAACTCATTGCTCATAGAGGCTAACATGTAGCATTGGGCCATGGTGGAATCTTCCTTCCATTTTTCATACGCTATCATTTCCTCCTCTGGAGCATCTAATGATGGCTCAGCAGGAGGTTCATTATCCAAGACGTAGGCAATCTGCTCAGACCTGAGGACTGTCTTCAGGTTTCTGAGCCAGTCTGAGTAATTGGTGCCAGTCAAAAGGTTGGCATCAAGTATGCCTCGCAATGGGTTATGGTGCGACATTCTCGCATACAGGAGATAATCAATTGATAATTAGCATATATTCAGATTAACTAAAACAAAATATGGTCTTTTATTATCTAGTTTTACTCCTACTAATTTTCGACGGACTGTATAACCTTCAGATATACAGAACGGGAGACACCGACTGTCTCCTAGTGGGGATCAGAATCTCCAAGCATCACAGTATGACCTCAGGTAAACACGTAGTATCATACCGCTATCTCAGAGCAATGATCTCATGATAATTGCAACTCCTTGCAATATCCGATCATATTTCGGCTCCCAAGTTTAATGGTCCCAGGTAAACACAGTAGACCATTATCCCCAGTCTAAGCTTTACCATCAATACGTGACAGAGTAAAGTAGAAATATAGTTCCCGGGTAAACACGTAGATAACTATATCGTTCCTCTACTCTTATCCAAAGGCATCTAATGCCATGATCAACAGTCCTCTCAACAGACAATGGCAAACCTCGGGTAAACACATAGTATCTGCCATGACTGAATTAAGTTCTATTGATCATATTGATGGAGAGCCACGCGGTGCATTCTCAATGACTCGAGCTACGGCTTAGAGTTTGTAACGAAGGTTTTACTTATTTAGTTTGGTCTCATCCTAGGTGATAGTATTAAATATATCGAATATATTATAAATACTAATAACCTAGCAAATATTAAGCACACGCATCACATACATGTCATTAGTGTTGTCATGGATGGCACTGCGGTTTGACTTGAGCCAGACAGTCAAACGCACACACATGCACAATATAACAACTTATATCATGAGTCTGCAAACCCATGGATTCAATGAACTCCTTCATTTTCATCTGGTCGGCAGTTGTGGATCATCCTCGCTCCGCGCACACCCGCCTCAATCAAATTACATCATAATTCTCAATTACATAATAATTCAAAAGAGGAAGCCTTATGGCGATTACATCGAGGAGGAAGGTAGAAGTACAATGGAATATGAGAGGGAGAGGTTCGAAGACCTCTATTTATTAATAAACAATAAACCACACAATCACATTCCATATCCACAATTAATGTCGTCCATGACCACCATGTGTTTTAGTTAAACAAACCACACATGAATTGCACATCAAATGGCTAAATAAAATTTTCGAAAATAACTAATTTTGGGTTTCATAAAACCAGGGACCAATCAAAAATTGGATTTAGAATTTTCGAAAACTTTTACAGTTTAAACATGCTAATTTAAATCAAATTCAAACAAGCAGTTATAACACATCATATGCATTAAAATTCTAAAATTTAAATATCTAGAATATTCCATGCAAATATGACAAGCTTAATCTAACTATTAGATTAATAAAGTCATTAAACAACTAGATTAATCATTATCTTATTAAAATCTAACATTTAGATTATCTAGTTATAAATAATCATCAATTCAACATTTAAATCAATAATTAATTATAACTATAAACTTCAATTAAGATAATGACGTTAATCAATTGCAATGGGTCTCAAAAAGGTTAAATTGAATAAGAAATTTGATTTCAAAACATTTTTGAAAATATAAAGTTTAAAAGAATTTAATCTTATTAAAACCGGGGTTTTAAAACCATCCAGGTGGCTCAACCCACCCGTGGCTGAACCATGGCTCAGCCCAGCTGAGCCATGGACTCTGACCAGGGTGCCTGGCTCGGGCCGGGGGGGGGGGTGGGTCCATGGGCTCAAACCCGGTCTTAGCCCGGCCCCTCGGTTCGGTCGGACCGTGCGGCTAGGGAACCCTAGCCGCACGAGCCCGAGCCCTCCCCCTTCACCCCCGGCGGCGCCTGGTTGCAGGAAGCCGTGGGGGAAGGGGAGGGTGGCCGGCAACGGCACCATTGCCTGGGGCCACCGGACCGTCGCCGGTCACCCCCACCGGCGCCGTACGATGCCGTTAAAGCTTCCTCCCCCCCTTTTGTTCCCTTTAAAATTCTATGGAACCGTGGGAAGGGGAGGGCTTCAACGGCCGGTGACGACCGGAAAAGCCTCATCGGCGGCATGGGTGATGTCGGCGGTGGCCAGTAGAACCACCTAGTCGTACCAGGTTCCTTCTTTGATGCCTAGCATCTAAAAAAAAATCACCCGTGCAACATCCTTTGAGTGCCGTTCTTCGTCCCACAAAGAACACGAGATACCCCAAAAAAAAAATTTACGATTTTGCAGAAATAAAATTAATATAATTAATTTTATCCATCTCATGAATATTATTTCTCCAACAGAATCATAAAAATTGCATGGAATATAACTAGAAAATTAAATTTTAGAATCCGAAACGGCGAAGAACACAGTGATAACCTGGCTCTAATACCAATGTTGGGATCGCTGTGTCGGGATCCGACCGAAAAACGCAGCAGAATAATATGTTCGGGATTTGATCCATCCCGTTTCGATCGTTAAAATAAAACCGGAGAAAATCAAGTTCACCTTGCGCGGATTCGAATCCGCGTTCGTTTTACAATTTTGTCGGAGCGATGCCGCAAGTCGCGCAGATGCCCGACCTCTAGCGGTATCCATGCGGTTCTCCTCGTGATGGATCGTCCTCGCTTCCTCGCTCGCTACGGCGTTCGTAGATCCCGTCTGGCTGCGCGTAATCTGCCGCGACATGCGGATTCTGAATCTCCCGTCGGACGGAAGCCGGAGCAGTCGGGAACCGCACGCCCAGAAGAGAGAGAAAGAGAGAAAGAACGAATGACGGCTAGGTCAGGGTTGCTGGCCCCGGACGTAGAATCAGTTCTTTTATAATAAGTCAGTTTGCAGTTTTTCATAAAAACCCAAACTTATCCGAAAACCTGTCGGATTATCCATCGACTTGAAAACCATTTGCGTGTGACCCTCTAGGCCCAAATACCAGTCCAATTAATAGCCCATTAAGTCCAGTAACCCTTTACTGACCCACTGAATTAATTAATATCCTTATATTCAATTAATCAGCCGAATTTCATGTCCTACAATAAATTCGGACGGACTGTCGATCACGTTGGATGCCAAGCAACATCGCGTGATCTTGGATGCACTGGGGTTATCGCAACCCTCTATTGGAATCTTTCTGTCATCGGTTAGCGCGCGGATATATCCTTCATCCGTGCAATGTTCCCGAATAGACCTAGGGTATGGTTTTCTGTTAAACCCTATTTGGTCGATTCACTTGAATCCGATGCCGCTAATCTGAATTCGATAAGTCCTTATCGATTACAAAGTCCGCCCTGGCCAGGGACTTTAAGCGCATCATTTCCGGAACATTCTCTCTCAAACTACCGAGAGCAGATGATCCCGTATTGAACACACAATTACCTTTGAGGGCATTTCCTTGAACCCGATCGCTTGACTTATTGATAACCCATGGTTAGAGATTTGTTCGTCAAGGTCAAAGCTCAGAAACCTACCAACAAGGTATCCTTGGAGTCTCAGGTCCAAGGATCATCCACGCAACCGTGACAATTGAATCGAGTTGGTTAACAGTGAGGTGATTACCATCCAGCGATTCATAGTCGGATCAGTTCAGTGAACTCATTCACTAATGAGCACCTATAGGTTCAGCATAGTGTGTCCACACAAGTGACTTATGGGATCAGTCACCCTCATCATATGAGCTGAAGTAACCTATACTAGTCTATCCGGATGTTCGATGTCCTATCTCAAACATCCTATGACTAGGAACAATTAAGAACATGTGTTTATAAGTCTTCGGTCCCGTAATTATGATCTTGTCATAATCTGAAGACTATTGCACATGTTCATGGACTTCATCGTGATACGATAAACACAGATCGAATTAATTACACACAATGAATTATTGCCATTTATTAATAATCTGAATAAGTACATAGTATCGGATTGGCTTTGAGACCATCTAATACTAACAAAAAGGGGGGTGTTAGCCCTAGTGAGTATGACCTGTGGCCGGGATGGCCTCTAATGCTTATTACGTAATGTGTAGTAGCAAGCATATCAGAAATCTGAGAACTGAAGAAAAAAACAAGAAACTGCCTGAATCGTGTCGCTGTTGGTCGACGCTATTCAAACAAAACGTTATTTTTTTGCAGAATCTCAGGTAGCAAACATCAGAGAAAATTGCATGAAAGGCGTCGAGTACAGACGACGCGTTATAAAACGCGCCGCTGTGCCTAGACGCTTTTCAGGTCGCAGAATCAACAATTAAGGAGGAATATATGGATCGATTCCTCCTCAAACAAACAGGATGAAAGAAGTAAATAATCGGCTCATGCGATTCTTTTTTTTTATTTTATTTTTAATAGGATAATTTCATCAGATAAACAACTAAAATATCAATCAATCACACAATCTTCTTATCACAACCACAACTTTCCAATCAATCAAATAGGGAGGGCAAGATCTTGCCACAAGGGTGTGCACGTGGTGCACATAGGAATAATAATTAAATTAAAAACTCACTGATCGGTGAGGGTGTGTCAAGAGACACAGGTAGTGCACAGAGGGTGCCCGATTGATGAAAAGCAAGAACAAAGATTAAAAGATGGCGAGACCAAGTCCCACCGTGATCGTCAAAAAGCTATGAGTGCTCAAATCTGGTGTGTGATTTTCATGAGGATTATGTTGATTATGTGACAAATAAACCTATTAAAAACTAAGTGAATGTGATCGCCATAAACTTTTAACTAAAAAGTTACAAAAGAAAAGATTGATCGCCTACCTATTTCGGAATTAGGAGATGTTGGAGTCTTTGATTCTCCTCCTTTAGCTGGCTGAAGGAAAAGTGCCCTTCTGACTTTGTTCTTGCTTTGGATGCTTATCGGACTTTGAAGATCATCCAGCTTGATTCCCTCTTTCTTTGATCTTCTTAATCTCCTTTTGTACCTTGCAAGAAACAAGATGAAAGAAAATATTAAGAACTCAAGCAAAGGTGGTATCTATTTTAATGAAGATTTTGATCATGCAACTTAAACAAAGAACTCACTTGTTTAATAGTCTTTTAAACCCCTTTAAACAAATAGGTTTGAAATTATGCTAGTGAGTATGTGTTGCATGAAGTGATGTGATGAATGAGATTTTGAATTAATATGATGATGAAACAAATAGAGATTAATAAAAAGAACTAAATTGGATGGCTCCTGGGAAGCCTTGGTTCTTGAAAGTTCTTGAATGGACGAAGACCGGATGAAGAAAGGATGCAGACTCCTGGAAGTAGCAGCAGCGTCTCGATCCTTCAGCGTTTGGACGTCGTCTCTCTCAAAGAATCGCACCGATAATCACCAATTATCACTATCATCACTAACTTTTTAATGACCAAAGGGTTGGGTATTTATAGGCTTTAAGTTCACGCATTCGCGATTACTTATAGATTAACATGAAGAGTTTGAAGTTAATCCAATTAAGAAACAGATAAACGCAGCCTGATTCATCTTTATTTGTAATTATCAAAAACACGTCGCCCATGGGAGACGTCTTTTAGCTTAATTAGGATAAGGATAAACATCGGGAAGAAGAAGCAAAATCAGCTTAGGAAACCTAAATGGCGTCGTGCATGGCAGACGCCTTTTAGTTTATTAATAAATTAATTAAAAATCAAAATAAGAATAAAACCTAAAAGGCGTCTTTACAGGTCGACGTCTTTTAGAATTTTTCATATTTGATTAAAAATCTGAGTTTAAATGAATTTTATTAATAAACTTAAATTATGTATGTCTGACCGATGTCATTTAGATAATTAATTCAGAAAGATAATAAAAATTAACTAATGATTGGCAGACGCCTTTTAGTTTATTAATAAATTAATTAAAAATCAAAATAAGAATAAAACCTAAAAGGCGTCTTTACAGGTCGACGTCTTTTAGAATTTTTCATATTTGATTAAAAATCTGAGTTTAAATGAATTTTATTAATAAACTTAAATTATGTATGTCTGACCGATGTCATTTAGATAATTAATTCAGAAAGATAATAAAAATTAACTAATGATTGGCAGACGCCTTTTAGTTTATTAATAAATTAATTAAAAATCAAAATAAGAATAAAACCTAAAAGGCGTCTTTACAGGTCGACGTCTTTTAGAATTTTTCATATTTGATTAAAAATCTGAGTTTAAATGAATTTTATTAATAAACTTAAATTATGTATGTCTGACCGATGTCATTTAGATAATTAATTCAGAAAGATAATAAAAAGTAACTAATGATTAAATATCAGACCATTTTGAGGCATTATTATATGATATGAAATTTGCTCAAAAATGATGTCAAAATTAGCGTGTCTACAACGTCATCCTCGACAAACGCCATTCAGGCGACAGGACGAGGTCGTACTCTGGCAGAATATCTGAATCGCGTCGTTCATCCAAGACGCCATTCAAACGACATGACCGGGGCTGTGCACATGTGCCCCAGTGCCCGCATACACGGCACAACAGCAATCTATCTAAATGGCATCCGTATAGCCCGACGCCGTTCTAAATGGCGTCGTACACCCCATACATCATTTAGAAGGCACGCCCCAGACCCATTGGGGCCCAAACCAAGGGGTCTGGCTCCGAAACTGACCCGATAATTATACACGAAAGCTCAGTCCTTACATCCTCCCCACCTTAAGAAAATTTCGCCCTTGAAATTGTAACCGCTCGAATGACAACCACTGTTGACAATTCCACACCGGTAACATGGTTCACATCAATCGCCCTCACTAATCACACTCCTCCATAGGACTCCGTATAATCGGTTGATCTCATTAACACTAAGCTAACCACGTTCTATGATTCTACAAACACTGATGGACTAATACAACAATTCATTACCCTTACGAGGCACATATTCCAAAATTGATTATCCATCATGTCTAAAATATATAAAAAGTGCCATAAGAGCTCTCAACTACAACCTAAAAGATAAGACAAAAGTCTTCATCTCGCCCAGCATCTCGGACCTCTTCTAAGAAAACACACAACACCGCTCTAGGTCCTGGGCTTCTTCTAACCACTTGGCTCCTAACCTATCTCATTCTTCTAGGGACAGTTTCTCACAAGATGTCCCTTCTTACCACAGCCAAAACAGCTACCAGTGACCAATGGACATATCCGATCACCATGTTGCCTACCAAAACGGGGACAATGATCTGCCGCATCATGACCCGCTTCCTGCTGTTTGCTAGCCACAGTCTGCATCTGCCGAACCGAACCGTCTTTGTCTTCATCATAAAGCATCCCCTGGAATCCGGACCCAAAGGAACTTGAATGGTCTGTCGAAAGAATCGCCGATTTGTTCTTGCTCTATTGCTGCCCTTGTGCTGACCGCTCCATCTCTTTCACTATTTGTTGGAATTGAGTCTCCACTGCTGCTGCGCACCGAACTACTGATGCAAGATCACTACAACAATGGGATGCCACCATTCCCCTCAGATCGTATCGGAGTCCATCCACAAATCTCTCCGTTCGACGTTCCTCATTCTCAGATATATGTATAATGAACCTTCCCACAGCCACAAATTTCATCTGATATTCAAAGTGAATCCCCTAAGCTCTTATAAATTCTCTCTCCCAATACTCATGCCTACCAAGCTCTAACACTCGCCGAGTACGTGGAGAAGGAGGCTCACGTCTATGTAGCTCCTGAACATCATCATCATCATTAGACTAAGTCCAAACTCCTTCTTCATCATCATCTTCCCACTGGCAACTTTGTAGATCATGTGTTCTTCCCTCTTTTTGTCAACAACTTTGTTTAAGCATACTTCCTTTAAACTTTTCAAGTGTTGAGCCATCTTGGTCCTGACCTCTCTGGAAATATTTTTAGACCTAATGACTTCATTATATCTAACTGTTTTTTCTCTTGCAAGCTGTGTAACGACCCGCCACCCTATAATCGGAAACCCGATTACTAAATGGGTATCAGATCATTATGTACGGGTTCACACCCGGATCTCATACGACACGTCTGGAGAACTAAGCGTTAAACAAGGCTAAATATAACAATCTCACAGACTTCAAGGAAAGTACAAGTGCGTAGGAAGGAAATTAATAATGTCCGTACACAGTCCAACAATAATTACATGGTCCAAAGAATTAAATAAGTACATGTAGAAGCAAAGTACAACAACATCGGGGCATACCCCAGAACAGAGATAGCTGTTGGCCCGCACACCGAGGAGAACACCACACGCCGCCACTGGCCAAGAAGTCCACACCTGAAACCGCAGGGAGTGAGCCACAATAGAATTGGACTCAGTAGGGATCATCCGATCCCCGCCTCCCACACCCACACCCACAAGTATAATAATACAAAATGAAGGCAATTTAAGTAAAGCAGTAAACACAACTCCCAAAACCCGATATGGAACATACGTATTAGTAATGCAACAGGCACAGTCCTAAGCAGTTCAAGTAACCCAACTCAATACCATAATTTATAACCAAGGATCCGGCTAAACGATTAAACCACACTGTCGACCGCATACAAACGTCGCCTCACAACACCACCAACGCCCACGCCTGTCCACCCCTACGGTGTTCCGGGCACCATAGGGTGAGGCAGTGAGTCAAACTAGGACTAACTAGGACTAGTGAACCACCACCGCCCAGTTACGTGTGCACACAAGCAGTCTAGACCACTGTCCTATCAGCCGGACTTCCCTCAACCCCAGGCCTCGGCGCTTCAAGAGGGCCCTGGGGACCGGCGAAACCCCCCTCAAGCCGAAGCTATAGGGACTACCCGCAACCCTAACCTCCTGGCTCACATCAGGCCAAAGGGCGAAGGATACCACTCGTAACCTCAATATCTCAGGTTACATCAGGCCCAGTGGCGAAAGGGTAAACTCCAGCAACACCACACTGGGCTTCACAATAAGAAACACGCCGGAAACTTCCACAACAAACTAGGAAAACACCGACCCGGTGAGACCAAACAGTAACCCCTCGGATAGCACGCTGGCTACTCCGGCCCGACTGGCTCTAGGTGGTTCTGCTTCTCCCTGCCATAGGTGAAACACTAACATGTACCCCTCCCGCACCGGTACGGCAACATTGCCACACAAACACCGTGTCCCTCCCACACCGACACGAGGTGTATAAACGCAAACAACAATTATTCTAACTCCACAATCGCATAAACACATACACATACGATGCGATCCCGATCATACAGAAATCTTCGGCCTCGATGTATGATTTTAAGCATGCACTTTAATTGAACTATCTAATAGTGTAAACACATATTAATATCATGAATTAATGTGATTCTGTCTTGAATCGTGTCGCCCGTGGGCGATGTCATTCAAGAATCCTAAACTGGTTCATATAAAATTGGCCTCAGAACATGGCCTAAAAGGCGTCGTGCATGGCAGTCATCTTTTAAAACGCGTCGTTTTATCTAGACGCCATTCAAACAGAACTCTTTTCTCACATAAACCCCTTTCGGGACAATTCTGGCCTAAATGGCGTCGTCTTATCCTAACACCGTTTTAAATGGCGTCGCCCTAGCCCGACGCCATTCAGAGCCAAAAATTTGGTTTCTTGCAATCCAACCCAAACCTCAAAACAGGGTTCCCTCTATCCCAAAATTATCCCAAAAAAACCCAAAAATAGGAAATGAAGGGGGGAATCCAATTTACCACATGAAACACACTAATTCCCATTTCATAAAAATGACCATTTTCACTAAAAAGCCCCTTAATATGCTCATTCTACCCAAATCTCCATACACGTATCATGCTTTAAAGCGGGAAACACGGATGATACAACCCAATTACATGCAAGGATCGTCCCCCTACTGGTTACTTGAACTCCTCCTAGCTCCGTGCCGCCGAACCGCCACACCGCAAACTGCCGCCGGTACCTCCGAGGACGCCGTCATTCCGCCGGGACGTCGGCCGCCGCCCGGAGAATGAAGTGTCGCAGATGAAGTGGTGGTGGTAGTGGTGAGAGGTAGAGAGGTGTTGGAGTGGTGGAAGAGGAGGAAGGGGAAGGGGAAAGGAAAGAGGGAATAAGAGGGGGTCAAAGAGAGGGAAGAGAGAGAGTGAGAAGGAGAGAATGAGAGAAAGGAGGAAAGGCTCGCGAGGTCAAACAGAAATTGGTTAAAACGCGTTGTGCTAGACAGACGCCTATTAGCTGACATGACGGGCCGTACTTTGACAGAGACTCTGAAACGCGTCGTCCATCCAAGACGTTGTTTAGACGACAAGACCGGGGCCATACTCTCGCGGCCCAAAGCCAGCCCACGTGGCACAACAGCAACCCAGCTAAATGGCGTCTACACAACAAGACGCCATTCGAAAGGCGTCGTAAACCCTAGACGTCGTTTAGAAGGCACACCCCATACCCATCAGGGCCCAAACCTGGGGGTCCGGCCCAAAACCGACCCGATAACTGAACCCGAATCCTCAGTCCTTACAAGCTGCTTCTTCAATCGAGAAACACCATCGCCCTGTCTGATAAACTGATAATAGTTGCACTTGAACTTATGCCTACTACCATCAACCATGGTCCCATGCTACCATCCGATGTCTTCGGACTCTCGACAAGGGGGTGGGGCGGCCATCTAGTTACAACAAACAAAAGAAAAATAAAGAAACAAAAAAAATACATTAAGTAACAACTAAGAAAAGTTTGACTTGTAATGCTGTTAAAACTATCCTTACATTAAAAGAATTTTTACTAGTTTTTAATTTTATTTTCATAAAAATTATTAAAATACACTTAACAAATAAAATAAATTACAAATATTAATTGCACATATTTAGAAAAGCATGACTTAAGGTGCCATTAAAATTTTCCTTAGATGAAAATAATTTTTATTTATTTTTTATTAATTTTAAAATTTTTAAAATAAATTGAATCCGGTTTAAATTTAATGTGCATGAAGACCACAAATATAATTTGAGGTATGTCCAAAATTTGTATATAAGTATCACATTTAAAAAATATCAAGTAATAATATATATCTCATTAATTAATTTAATTTCTTGAAAAATAACATTTAGAACTAAAAATTTTATATTTAAAAGTTAGAACATAGACAAAATTTATAAAATATTTATATTTTAGGTTTTATTTCATAATTTAATAATCATATTAATAAATTATTCTCCATATCCTAATATTTTAAATCAAAATTTCACCAAACATGTAAAAGTCATGGATTTATGTACATCATCAGATAAATAGACCATTTATTTATTTATTTATATTTTTTAATATTTAATAAAAATCTATAAATCAACCCGAAATTGAACAAACCCTAATGTCTTTATGTCAAAAGTAAAAAGAGACAATAGATCTACTTGTTCATATTTTAATTCCCTAAGCAACATCAAACAATAAGAAAAAAAAATGAAAATAAAAATTGTTAGGATTCAAACCAGATGAAAACAATCTGTAGAACTTGAAAACCCGTTCTCCTCTAATAAAATCACCACCAAAACTTGAAAACCCCTTGGATCTCCCAAAAACACTAAGAAAAATGGCAGAAAGAAGAGGGGGGAAGGGCGGGAAGGGTGCGGGTGCTTCGTCTGCTGTGTTTTTGTCCGAAAAAAAATGCAGCAGATAGGAAAATGGGGCTTTAGAGGGCGTATCATATTAGATCCACACGTATCGGGCCGGATCGCACCGACTCGAGTCGAACAACGACTGGATCACACCGGATAGCAACAGCTCAAGCCCATACCGTGCGATTTGGCACGAGACAAAAATGCAACAGACAAGAAAATGGAGCTTTAGAGGGCGTATCGTATCGGATCCACGTGTATCAAGCTAGATCGCACCAACTCGAGGCGAACCACGACGGACTCGCACCGGATTGCAGTGGCTTGAGTCCGTATCGTGCGATCCGGCACGAGTCTGACCCAATATGGCTCGAGTCGGTGCGATTCGTAGACAGTCCAAGCTAGATCGTCCGATCCCAGCGTGCGAGCGGATTGGATCGACCTAGATACGAGTCGACTCATACGAGTTGGCCCAATCCGGTATGATACGACGAATCTTGGTTATAATTAGATGAATTTGTAAGATCATTATTGGACTTAGTTCTGTTCTTGTCTTGAACTGGATCTAGTTATCGTTGTTGCACCTTAATAAAAAATTGGGGCGTGACAGAAGCACTCCAATCCTTTCTCATTTCAAGACATGATTAGTGCAAAAGTTATGAGAATGAGACTCCCCTCACCAAGCAAGCAAGTTATCTGCTCTTGTTTTCTTAGCCTCTAATGAATATATAATCCTCTATCTCCCAACAATACCCTAAAATGGAACGAAAAAACGGGCACACTCTCCAATACTGAAACCTAAAAGTTTGCAATCATTAGGGTTCTTGTTTTAACCCAAAGAAAGTGGCCCCCCTAAGGTTCACTCATTTGAAGCAAACTCATAACTTTGATGTTGTCAAAATATAAATATTTCATTCAAATAAAATTCAAGCCTGAGGTGCGCATGTTTCTTCTATGAGATAGTTCAACTTTGTAATTATCCCTTTCGAGCATTAAATGAACACAGAATTGGAAATGTCAAAAGATGATCTAGAAATGCATATTCTCAGTTTCTTAATATTCACCATGTTGCATTTTTTCTTTCAAAAGTTGTGGTGGATTGTACCATCAACTTTATTAAGAAATAAAGAGGCAATACAATCAAAATGGAGAGCATAGATCCCTCATCCTAAAGAAAAGACACCCATAAAAAAGAAAAAAAAATGGTGGAGTGAACAACGGATTCATCTCCCTCTACAAATGCCCAGAATATACCGACTCCAACGGTATACAAGAGACAAAGCATGCAAAGCAATAATCTCAACAGAGGTTACTTCCCCCACATAGGCAGTCATTATATTCCCTTCAAATGCTCCAATTGATTGCATGAGCTGTTATGTTCCCCTGGAATAGGTTCCTAACGCATTTTCCCAGCGTGATCTTCCATGAATTGAAGCTGTTCATCTCTTGCATATTATTAAAATTGATATGAAAGTTCATCACCCTTCTGAAAAAGCTCTAGATGTTTTTACTAACAGGACTTGGATAGATAGTAGGTGGTCCACATCTTCATTATCTTTGGCACAAAGTGCCCATGATGTATCACAGTCTCTCTGTTCCATTTATTCCTTTAGGCCTTCCTATAATTATTTTTTCAAATGTCGGCCACATATATGCCCTAACCTTAGAGTGAAGTTTTTACCTTCCATACTTCACTGTATTTATGATACGCAGGAAGATTACCTTCTGTGAGGTTGTAAAAAGATTTGACAGACAAGAGGCCTTTGTTCTTAACCCCAACAAATTTATTTTTCCTTTTTAGAGTATTGAAGTTATTGGGCCATCCAACTCAAAACCTTAAGGCATTGAGTGGAGTATGCACCATGTATTTAAGCATTGTTTGTTCTGTCCTTTTTCAGATGTGGGATAATTCTAGCATGCCCCCTCACGTGCAGGCTGATTTTAGGCTCTGTCACGTAGACCACAAATACGGGGTGCATGGTCCGGTTCATAACCATGGACTCTGATACCATATTGAAGTTATTGGGCCATCCAACTCAAAACCTTAAGGCATTGAGTGGAGTAGGCACCATGTATGTAAGAATTGTTTGTTTTGTCTTTTTTCCGATGTGGAATTATTCTAGAGCAATCCGTGTTGTACATAGAAGTTGGAGAAGAGACATATGATTAATTCCCTCTGTTCCTTGAGCCCCATTCTCAGATTAAGAAACCAAGAAATATTATCTCCTTCTGCTGGTAACACTCTTTAACTGCACACCATTCATTTAGAGACAATTTGAACAGTACAGGGAATTTGTCCTTTCAAGCAATAGTGACCAATCCATTTGTCATTCCGGAAATAGACTTTACTGCCATAACCCACTTTAAGTCTGATACCATGTTCAACATATTTCCCTCCCGCAAGAATCATTTTTCATATAGGAGATATCAATATTATACTCTCAGACCTCAGATTTTATGTTCTTGGTAAGCCTTCATCTGAATAACTTTCTTCCGCAGAGACCACTCTTTAAGAAATAACTTCCACAGCAGTCATCCCAGCAAGGCAAGATTCATTTGCCGCAGATTTTTCACTCCCAGACCACCCTTATTCTTAGCCCTGCAAGCTATGTCCCATTTCACCAAGGAAATGCAAGCGGAGTTGTTATTGGTTCTCCGTAAATATTTTTTTTTCAAATTTGATCCAACTTTCTTCTAACAGTATTAGACATCAAGAAAATACACATGTATAGTTGAGAACACTGGAAAGCACAAAATTGAGTGGGCAAATTATACTCCCCAATGATAAATTTCTCACCTTCCAACTGCCAATCTTCTTTGAAATTTATGTACAAGTGGCTCCTAATATGAGCTTCTTATCAGTCTATAATGCAGTGGCAGCCCCAAATACATATTGGGAAAAGCTTCTACCCTACAGTGGCATGAGACATGCTCCTATGTTAACCATTTCAGCAGTGACGTTAATACGTAAAAATGCACTCTTATCAAAATTGTTCTTCACTCTTGTGCATGCTTCAGATGCCCTTCGTGTGGACATTAAGTTCATTACATAGTCCATTCCTCCTATGAAAAGCAAAGTATAGTCAGGGCACTGAAGATGTGAAACTTTAGTGGGTTCTCTGAAAATCTGTGCACCACTTATCCAACTCTTATCTTCCCCCAATTTCATCATCTTGCTAAGATTGTTTGACACTAGGAACAGAGAGCAAAAGGGATAGTGGGTTCCATTGTTCAAGATCCTTGTTCTATAAATCTTCCACCAGAAATGAGAGTCAACTGGTTTTCCACTATTGGTTGACTCAGAACCTTACTCAGCCTGGATGCAAATACTTTTGCAACAATCGTAAGGCTACCATTTAATAAGCTGATCACCCTAGAGCCTTTCCGCTCTTGGCATCTTTTTTTCCTTTGGTAGGAGGACCAGTATTTACATACTCACAACCACAACCTATTTACATACAACCACAACCTGTCTCAAATACTTCTCGAACAACCGAAATAACATCTCCTTTGACCAACTCCCAGGACAATTGGGATACCATCGGGTCCTGAAGCTTTATCCCCACCAAGATTAAACACAGCTCCTTTAACCATTCATGGAAGGCTGGATCGGCACGGATCAGCCAATCCGATCGGTTTTGACCCAAACCGGTCTAATCCTAATCCCTGATCCACCGATGGGCCAGGATCAGTCGGAATCGGCTGGGATTGTTCAGGATCGGACAAGATCGGCTGAGATCGCCTGGGATTGGTCCAGGATGGGACCGGATCATCTCAGGATTAGACTATTTTTTTAAGATGTAACTATGAAGCGGAATAGCATTACAGAGATGAGTTGCATGCCTAAATATTCTCTTCAGCTAGCTAAAGATATATGATCTCACTTTGATGATCCACATACATAATTCTTTGCTATAGGAGGTGCATATTCTTAGGATTCACTGTGTTAAGAAGTCTGCCCACATGCAGGAGATTGCCATAAGCTTTCTCCCTACATGTGACCTGAACACTAGAACTGCTGTGCCATGGCCAAACATCCCAACACTAGGCATGGATTCCAAATGCTTTTCAGCACTTGCATGTGCTATATGCTGGGTTGAACTGATTGGTTCCACACATTGCAAATGGAGCTTCACAAAAATGTGCAATGGGAAAGCAAAAGCCGAAGCAGAAAAGATGAGGAAGGTCTTGGGTGCAATTATGAGCCTTTCTGGTGATGAAAAAAGAAATAAAAATGAGAGGGGTTTACTTGGGTTAGACAGAACCTCAATTATTTTTTTAACATCTATAAATGGACACTATTTCCAGTGTTGCATATTAACTAAACCAAAAAAAATAAAAATCAATGTGAATATCTTTGTTAACTAATCTCTGAGAAAATTGTTAACAATTGAGGTTACTCAAGGCTTTTGTAATTTCAGCATCCAAAGCAGTTTAAGAAAAAAGAATCTCCAAAACAGGAACAATACAAAAAATGTCTAAATCTACCTTGTAAACTGTTCAGGCGGCCATCTGCAGTACATGCATAGGATATGTTTAAATTTTTATAAAGAAGTTTACATTTAAAAACATTTCTATTCACTCATATTTTAGGCAGAAATAAAGGCTCACTCCTGAATCAAATGTAAATCCATGTTATGTCCTCTATATTTACAACCGAGGCATGCTTCTTACTCCTTGCAATGACTTCATTTTGAAATGGCCGCAAAGCAAATCTGATTACATCCGTTTGACAGACATATTGGATCTTTCTGACAGCTAAACTTTTGATATGGTCAGCATTATATTTTCTCAGATCATAGAATATAAGGCACAAGTCAACTGGAAACAAGCCTGTCCTCTAGCCATCCATCCGAAAGAAAATGGACTCTTGTATCTTGTTCCCCTAATTTCAGTAATATTTGTTTCAAGACTATCCACTGAGAGAAACATGATTCCTGGGGATCCTTGGGGTTGCTTGTAACATAGATCTTCAAGGAACCATTTCACCAGAAAGTGAAGAAAATATACTTCTCAAACATGAAAAGTAGTCTGATTCTTTGTCCTAGGTGATTTGGCTATACTAGAGACTCAAAGATTGGTCGGATTGGGACATGTCGCTGACCTCGTTCGATTTTGGCCGGTCCAGTCCTACTCCCTGATCCTTTGGCCAGATTGGCCGCTATTGTAAAATGGCTCAGTGACTAGGAGAGGCCACGGGAGCTATCAACAGTCCTCATTTGGCACCTCCCAACTCCATATCTCACCCCTCTCATTCTCCTCTCACACTCACCCTCCCAGCTAGATTTCCACAGTTCATCCCTCCCCCTCGCTATCTATAATTGTTCTCCCTCCTCTCACTCTATTTCCCTCCTCCCAAACTTGAGTTTTCAAACATCTATCACTCTCTTTCACTCTCCCATAGCATGTTGAGGAAAAATATTTTTAAAAATATGCTGCTCCTAGCTATCGGCAAAGAAACTCTAGCGATATCCGAAACAATGACCTCCCATACTCCAAATGGTCAATGAATGTTCACTCCACGTCCCTCAACAAAAAAGTGGACGAATCACTAAATAAACTTATCCAATGATTCAGTCACACCTTCTTCGATGGATTTTGGGAGCAATAGCCAGAACACTAATGAGTGGTTTGCCATCTAGATGGTCACTGCAAGGTGTTTTACTAGGTTTCTTCACACTACTCACTAGCAGTTATGAAACTTTTTTCGTTGACATATTTTCCCAAATAATGGAGTCACTATATACGTTGTTTGGGACTGTCCAACAGTGGGAAAGAAGAACAGAATAAGATGCAACAGGATAGTTCTGGCTTCAATCATCATTATTTATATTTAAAATTATGCATTTCATTATGATTAGATAATTTACTGTCATCAAAGTTCATTTACTTTTTAATTTTATTTTATTTTTCTTTTTTTTGGCTAGAGGTACGCCAGAATCATGGTTGATCCTTGCCAAACCCCTAGGTCTGCTCAGATCAAATCAGGATTGCTGACCAGACTGGCCAGTCTTGATTGTTTGAATCTTGATCTATGCAAATAATAAATAAATTTGAGCATTTTTCTTCCTATGCATTTGAACTCGAAAGGCATAATTCAACGAATCATGATAGAATTGACGGGTTATTTCTTGAGGTAAGCCTTCTGTAGGACTGATCTAAAACAGATTTAAACCAAAGATCATGAGATCTAAAATTGCCCCATCTAATCCAAATTGGGCAGGACACAAGATTCCATAAATGTTCATGTACAACTCTCATTCAAGCCCATACCATACTTGGTCAATCCTGGATGATTCTAGTGGAAAACCCTAACCCTAATCCCAAACCCCAACCCCCCACCCCCCCAAAAAAAGGAAAAAGGGGGGACCATTGGCCATTTCTTCTCTTGGGATTTTTTTTGCTTGCTGCAGATTTTGGTTTTGGGCTATCCTTTTCCCACCATTTGAAGGTTTTTTTGGGTTGCATATTGTGCTTGCTTGGACTATATAATTGGGCCCATTTTGGACTATCCATTGGACTATTAGTCTTAGGTGGCCTACGAGCCAATCTGACTGTATATAATCTTGTTCATTTATTAATAAAATAGTATTATTTCATTATGCCTAATTCGATTTATTATCGTTTCATAATGAACTCCGTGAATATGTGCAATAGTAATCAGATTATAATGAGATCATATTAATGAGACTGGTCACTTATATACACATATTTTTAATTGTTCCTAGTCGGAGGACGTTTGAGAAAGACATCAGATATCTGGTTAGACTAGTAATAATTACTCTTACTCATATGATGAGGGTGATTGATCTCATAGTCACTTGTGTGGAGACATTATGGCGAATTTGTAGGTGCTCATTAGAGAATGAGTTCATTGAATTGATACGACTGAATCGCTGGATGGTAATGTACCTAACTGTCAACTAGTTTAATTCTATTGTCGCAGTTGTGTGAATGGTCTTCAGACCTGAGACACCAAGGACACCTTGTTGGTATACTTTTGTACCTTGACTTCACAGATCTCTATTCACAGATTGTAAACAGCTACAGATTGGGTACAATGGAATACCATCGAAAGGAATTGAGTGTTCAAAAAGGAACCATTTGTTTTGAGTATTTAGAGAGAGAATGCTCCAAGTAAGATGTACAGGATTTCCTGGTCCGGGTAGATAATAATACCGGGAAAGGAGTTTTCCGATATTATTCGGCAGCATCCGATCCAAGTGAGTCGACAGGTTAGGGTTTGATAGTTCCCCATACCTTGAGTCGACTCAAGAGCATTGTGCGAATGAAGGATAAATCTGTACAGTAACTGTTGGTGGAAATGTTCCAAAAGTAGGTTGGTTAACCCCAATACCTTCCGGCTAGGCATATGCTCAGCCCTAGCTGCACCATCCTCTCTCTGGCACCCCTGGCTATCCCCTTTCTCTGGAGACTACTTCGTCATTTTCTCTGACTCCTGTGAGATGGGAATTCGACCGCATGTTTCGACGATCGTTGCAGTGAATGGCGGCTTCTTCGAGTGTTGTGAGGAACGAAGAACGTGAGGAGATCCATCGCAAAGAGAATTGTGTGGACTCTGCTAGAGGTCAGGCGTCTATACGGTTGGCGGCATCACACCGACGAAACCGTTCAAACGTGGATTCTAATCTATGTAAGGTGATATCTGATCGTCGTTCTTCCATATTTGTTCTTCGAAGTGGATAGAGATCACTTAGATTTATTTTTATTTCAATTTCGCTGCGTCTGCGATCCCCAGAAGCGAAGACCTTCCAGTGGTACTAGAGTTAGGTTTCACTATTTCTTGTCCGTTTCGATCTCCAAAATTGATTTTTATATGTTATATTCCATGCAATAATTCGATTTTAATGCTAGAATTGTGTTCATATGCAGAACACATATATTTAGATTATTTTTATTCTGCAAAATCAAATTTTTTGGGCGGTTTATTTACGTTCTTGGTCGGACGAAGAACGGGGCTTCATGGCGACTCACATGGGCATCCCCAAGCATTAGGGAGGTGGGCCGGCACCTTGGATCCTCTGGGAAGCGTCGTCGACCACCACTAGGCTTGCTGCTAGTGCTGGAGAGGATGGGATGGTGGCCGCTAGTTGCCCCACCTATCTTGCTCCCCTTCTTTACCGCTACAACAAGCAAAAAAAAAGGGGGGCTGGGAGGTTTCGTGGCCTGCAGAGGATCTAGGGGAGCCGCCGGTTATCCCCATAAGCGGTGGGGGTGTCGGTGGCAGTGGAAGCCGTCCGGTCGAGTCCGGACTGTAACGACCCGCCACCCTATAATCGGAGACCCGATTACTAAATGGGTATCGGATCATTATCTACGGGTTCCCACCCGGATCTCAAACAACACGTCTGGAGAAGTAAGCATTAAACATGACTAAATATAACAATCTCACGGACCTCAAGGAAAGTGCAAGTGCGCAGGAAGTAAAATAATAATGTCTATACATAGTCCAACAATAATTACATAGTCTAAAGAATTAAATAAGTACAGCCAGAAGAAAAGTATAACAACATTGGGACATATCTTGGAACCGAGATAGCTGCTGGCCCGCATACCAAGAAGAACACCAGACCGCAACACTCGTCGAGAAGTCCACACATGAAAACCACAGGGAGTGAGCCACACTAAAATTGGGCTTAGTAGGGATCACCCAATCCCCACCTCCCACACACGCACCCACAGTGCAACAAAACTAGATATAGAAAATTAGAGTAAAGCAGTAAACACGACTTCCAAATATTCCCAAATTCCGATATGAAACACATGCATTTGTAAATGCAAGAGGCATAGTTCTAAGCAATTCAAGCAACCCAACTCAACACCACAGTTTGTAACCCAAGATCCGGCTAAACACAACCCACACTGCCGAATGTGTACAAAACGACGCCTCACAACACCACCACACTCACATTTGTTCGTCCCTACGAGCTCCGAGTAAGGATTGAGGTTTCGGATCCAGTTATCGTGTCAATTTTCAGGGTCGGATCCCTTAGTTTTGGCCCTGGTGGGGCTGAGACTTAGTTTCCTTTCGAGCTCGACGCGGTTTAAACGGCGTCCATCAATGTGGACGTGTTTTAGGCTGTACCACGTGGGCTGGCCTTGGGACGCGAGAGTACAGCCCCGGTCTTATCGTCTGAATGGCGTCTTGTATGGACGACGCCATTTAGAGTACAACCCTACTTTGTCAGAGTACGGCCGGGTCTTGTCATATGTACGACGTCCGGCTTGAACGACGTGTTTTTCCCAGTTTCTGTTTGACCCCGCGAACCCTCCCTCCTTTCCCTCATTCTCCCCTTTCTCTTCTCTCTCCTCTCTTCCCTCCGATCTCCGGCGAACCCCTTCCCCCTCTCCTTGCTTTCCTCCCTCCATTCCATCTCTCCCTCCACTCCATCAACCTCCTAACTCCCACCACTACCACCACCACTTCCTCCGCGGCGCATTTCTCTCCGGACGGCGGCCAACGTCCCGGTGGAGTAACGGCGTCCACGGCGGTACCGGCGGCAGCGTGTGGCGAGGCGGGTTGGTGGCTTGGAGCTAGGAGTTCGAGTAACTGGTAGGGTGACGATCCCCGTTGTATTTCGTTTAAAAACCATGTTTTTCCCGCTTTGGAGCATGTTTAGGAGTTTTCTTGGGGTGAAAATACTAATTGCATGTAATGAGAATTTGGGTGTTTTAATGAGTATTTAGGTTCTTCTCCTCCTTCTCCACCTTTTTTAGTGTTTTTACACGATTTGGGGGAGGAAATCCCACTCCGTAGATTGGGATATGGCGGAGGAAGAACCTGTCTGTGAGGGTTAAATGGCGTCGGGGGACAGCGACGCCTTTTAGAAAGGCGGCTTCCACTCGTGACGCGATTTAGCCCAAATAACATACTCTGTCTTTGGACTGATGAGCGTCCAAAGACAGCGATGCCTTTTGAACTGCGACTCCCATGCACGACGCGTTTTAAGTCAGATCACCCCGAGGCCTGTCTCTATTTTTGTCGTTATCAGGCGACTAGGGACAACGACGCCTTTTAAACGGCGACCTTGTTGAACGACGCCTTTTAGGTCTTTTTCCGAGGCCAGATTTCACATGAACCAGTTTGAGAAGCTTGAGTGACGTCGGCCTTGGGCGACGCGATTCAAGCCAGAATTCTATTAATCTCTGCAATTAACACGTGTTTACATTGTTAGATAATTTAGTTAATTGCATGCTTAGTAATGTACTCGATGACGATGGATTCTATGTGATCAGATCGCACTATGTTGTGTTTTGCGCGATCGTAGGCCTAGAGTGACAGTTGTTAGCGCTTAAGCACCTTGTGTCGGTGTGGGAGTGACACGGCGCCGGTGTGGGAGTGGCGGGTGACGCCTAGAGAGAGGGTCACTTGGTGTACCCCGGGGTATAGCTAGTACCGGTGTGGGAGTGGTACATTCGGAGTGTCACTTGTGCTGGGGGAAGCATAACCACTTGGAGCCTGTCTGGCCGGAGTAGCCAGCACGCTATCCGAGGAGTTGCTGTTTGGTCTTAGCGGGACGGTGTTTCCCGCGTTCGGTTGTGTGGTTGGCGCGTTTTGCCGAGACGCTGGTTGTGGGATCCGTGGTAGAATGATTTCAGAATTGTACATGTTATATTTCGAATGCATGTGTTTTATATCGAAATCTAGAAATTGTGTTTACTGCTTTATTTGCTTAAATTATCTATATTTGTGTTACTGAACTTGTGGGTGCGTGAGTGGGCGGTGGGGATCGAAGGATCCCTACTGAGTCTTTTCAATAAGACTCACCCCTGCGGTTTTCAGGTGAGGGTCCTAGGCAGGCGTAGCGAGGAGAGTGTTGCTTTGGGTCGCGCGCCAGCAGCCGTTGTTCCGGGGTATGCCCCGATGTAGTTGTTATTTTATTTTATGGCCTGTATGCTTAATTATTTCCTTTCAGTTGGAGTATGTAATTATTTGCTAAGTCGAGTCGCATTGTAATAATTTTAATTCTTGCACTTTCTTTTTAATTCAATGCGATGTGAATGTTTAACTTAGTTTATTATTTATTTCCCAAACTTATCAAGATCCTGGTTTGACTCCAAATTAATGATTCGGTACCCATTAAGTAATCGGATCCCCGATTATAGGGTGGCGGGTCATTACATCCGGACACCGTAGGGTGAGGCAGTAAGTCAAATTAGGACTAACTGTGAATGTTTAACTTAGTTTATTATTTATTTCCCAAACTTAGCAAGATCCTGGTTTGACTCCAAATTAATGATTCGGTACCCATTTAGTAATCGGATCCCCGATTATAGGGTGGCGGGTCATCACATCCGGACACCGTAGGGTGAGGCAGTAAGTCAAATTAGGACTAGTGAACCACCACCACCACCCACTCACGTGTGCACAAGGGGGTGGTGGTGGTGGAGGGATTCCTACCAAAGGCGTCGGGTTCGAAACTCACCATTTCTCTGCATGTTTTTTTTTTTTTTTTTTGACCTGGAAAATAGATTGCATTACTAAGATATTGAAGGAGGTACATCAGTCATGATAACATAATTAATACAGGGGGGGGATCATAGGTGGATCCCAAACAGCTTCGCTAAGGGAAGCACAGGCAAATCTGGCACAGGCATGAGCAGCCTTGTTAAAGTCTCGGGGACAGAATTGCAGAGAAATTAAGCCAGAGCGGAGAAGGTTATGGCAATTCTCAATGATATTCTTCACCTTTCAAGGTGGGCTTCTAAGATGGAGAGCAGCATGAATCAGTACCTGGGCATCCCCTTCCACAATTACACTTGTATTCAATTGTTGGGCCATTTATAAAGCTTCTACCAGAGATAGGTAAGGAGTTTTGAGGATCATAGTAGTAGCATTAACAGGGGATCCATTCCAGTCTCGCACAATGATTCCAACAGCACCAGCAAAATTGGAAGTGGCACCATCAAAGTTGATTTTATAGGATCCTGGACTAGGAGGGATCCAACAAGTCTTAATATATGTGGTCTTCGGTAGATTAGTAGGAGCTGTAGTTGTCGAAGCCAGCCAGAAATTCACATCAACCAAGGCTCGTCTGACAATAGATAGAGGGTTGACATTGATACCTTCTAGAGTCCTTTTACATCTAGCCTTCCAGATCTGCCACATTATAGAGAAGCATAAAGAGATTATAGTCCTATCATTTGCATTAGAGGCAAATGGGGGGGTGGACCATTCTACAATCCTGTCTGCCAGGTTCTTTGGATCCAAATTCACATGATAATTTAGGGGGGAAGCTTTCCAAACAGCTCTAGCAAAATCACATTCAAATAGCAGATGCTCAACTGTTTCTGGGTAAAGAAAGCAGGTTTGGCAAATGCAGGTGACCTAGGGCACTCTTCTGGATATAATATCAGAAACAAGTATGGCATTGGATAGACATTTCCAAATAAAATGAGTGATCTTTGGGGGAATAATCTTTTGGACTTGATGGTGCCAAAGATATTTCCAGACAGTCGGAGGGGAGGATAAGGATGGCAGAGAGGACAGTTCAGTGAGGTATCTATAGGCAGATTTGGAAGTGAACTCACCATCTAGGGTGGGTGTCCAAACAAGTTGATCTCATCTGAGGTCCCCATTCATGGGCAATTGAAGCTGACATACTTTATCTGCAATATCCTGATTGAAGAGTCTGTGGATGAGCTCTTCATTCCACTTCCCATTATTAATGAGTTGGAAGACCCACATAGGAATATGGTCAGTGAAATTTTGCCTTCCAGTGATTGGCCCAAGGGTATCTGGAACCCAATTATCTGCCCAAATATTAGTAGACAAACCATTTCTAATAATCTTGAAGCAAGGAGGTGATATAATATCTCTGAGTTGAAGGATAGCCGACTAGGATATAGAGCAATTTGCAGGTATAGTAGCCTCCCAGAAGTTTGCATTAGACAGGTACTTAATTCTGAGTAATGTAGCCCAAATTGAGTGGGGATCTTGGAGAAATTTCCACACCAGTTTCATTATAGTTGTCTTGTTGGTAGTTTCCAAATCTCCGATGCCCAACCCACCAAGAGCTTTATGGTTCTTCAGGGATCTCCAACTGCAGAGGTGGATTCTTTTGTGATCCAACGTATCCCCCCAAAGGAAAGAGGACATAATCTGATTAAGCTTATTGATGGTGGTTTTTGGTAGAGGGCACACACTCATCACATGAACTGGGATAGATGCCAGGGCAGAGTATGTGATTTTTCCAGCAACGGACAAAGCAGTAGCCTTCCAGTTTGAGAGCTTAGATTTCAATTTATCCACGATATAAGATAATTGGTTCACTTTCCCTCTTCCAAACCAGAGGGGGACCCCCAGATATAGTTCTCTTCTTTTCATCAAGGGAATTTGCAGTTTGGAGCTCAAGGATTGTTGGTCTTGGATGGAGATATTGTTACTTAACAGAATGCTAGATTTAGACTTATTCATAAATTGGCCTGACCATTTCCTATAAGTATCCAAACAGGTTAGGTATTCACCAATCTCCTCAGCATTTGCACTGCCAAACATGACAATATCATCAGCATACATTAAGTGGGAAATAGTAGGGGAATGTCTGCTGATTTTAAAACCTTTGATCTTCTGATCTGTTATAGAATTTTGGATGAGCCTGGTCAGCATTTCAGCACATATAATATAAATATAAGGTGAGACCCCTGTCTGATTCTTCTCTTCGGGACAATTAGCCCTACATTTTCTCCATTGATGTTGATTGAGAAAGTAGCAGTTGTAATACACATCATCAGAAGGTTGACAGCTTTAGTGGAGAAACCCAGTTTACAAAGCACAGCAAAAATAAAAGCCCATTCCAATTTGTCATAGGCCTTAGAGATATCCACCTTCATATAGAAAATCCCAGACTTCCCTCCTTTAGTCTTCATAGAATTGACTAGTTCTTGAGTAATGAGAATATTGTCCACCATCATTCTATTAGGAACAAAAGCAGATTGGTTGGGGGAGATCAGGCTGGGGAGTAGGGCTTAAGAAGGCTAGCCAGGATCTTTGCACAGACCTTGTACAGGACATTGGAGAGGCTAATAGGTCTGTAATCTAAAGGATTACCAGCAGGAATTTTCCTGGGAATCAAGACAAGATTTGTATGATTCAGTGTATGGGGCATCACATTATCAAGGAAAACACCTTGTACTAGCTTGACCACCTCATCCTTGACAATGGGCCAGTATTTCTGAAAGAAAATGGGTGGGAGGCCATCAGGGCCTGGGGCTTTATAGGGGCCCAAGTCATAATGACAAGTTGGATCTCAGCCTCAGAGGAAGCAGCACATAGGTGAAAGTTATCCTAGGCATTGATGAGTTGGTGACCAGTATAGGGATTCTCCCAATGTAGGAAGGAAGTATCATAATTTCCAGCTTGGTACAGATCATGAAAGTAGGTCAAAGCTCTACTTAATGTGGTCAGCATCATCTATCCAGGTGCCATTATCTAATTGAATGCCAGAGATTCTATTAAAATTCCTTCTGCAGAGGACTGAGATATGAAAAAAATTAGTGTTCCTATCTCCACTCATATGCAATTGCCCTTGTTCTTTTGCTGCCAAAATTCATTTTCTTCAAGGATAGCCTACTTCAGGGATTCATTAATAATTCTGCCTTCATGGAGAGTATCATCAGCAATAGGAGCCTTATCAATATTGTAGGTGCTGAAAATTGCTCGTGTGATTAATGTGAAAAACTATGTTGTTTAGGGTAAATTAACCTATTAAAAACAGAAACTAAAGTGAAGTGATCGCCAGAAACTTTTAACTAAAAAGCTTCAAAAGAAGTTTGATCGCCTACCTGTTTAAACGCGGAAGAATGAGTCCTTGGTTCCCCTCCTTCAGCCGGCTGAAGAAAGAGAGCCCTTTCTTGTTCTTTTGTTCTTGCTGTTGAATGTTGAGGATCGTCCAGAAGTTCTTCTGGCTTCGTGCTTGATTTCCCTCTTTTTGATCTTTGTTGTTGTTGTTGAGTGCAGCAGAGATAGAGAGACAGAAAAATAAAGAAGAAATACTGATGAGAATCTAAATAGAAATAATATCAAAGCTAACCATGATTATAAACATGTTTAAACAGCAACTCTTTTGTTTAAATGGCTTTGAAACCCCTTTAGAACAGATGGGTTTTGGAAAATTGATGATGTGGTGTGTGTTGCATGAAGTGAATATGAGAATAAAACTAATGAATGAAAATGAAATTCAGATATGAAAAACTTATGCCCAGTCCAGTTGGTTGAAGCTTTGAAAAGATGAAGATCTTGAAGAAGGATGCCGACTTCTGGAAATGGTAGCGCTCCGGCGTTCCGACGTGGTTGCTCTGATCTCCAAATCGCTATAACGTTGTGGCTCAATAATTCTCTCTCTCTCTTTTTTTTTTTAACTCTTGAAATAGGCAAGGTATTTATAGGCATTTTCTGCGTTCGCGATTAACATAGAAAAATCTCGGATTTATCTACCTTAATCGACAGATAATGACTGATTAATTCATCTTTATCTGTAATTATCTAAAACGCGTCCACCATGGCTGATGTAGACACGCTAATTTTGACGTCATTTTGAGTAAATTTCATATCATATAATAATGCCTCATAAGGGTCTGATAATTAATCATTAATTAATTTTTATTGATATTTTTGAGTGTCGGGTTTCATAGACATGTTTAAGTTAATCAATTGAATTGATTTTAGCTCAAATTTCAGTTAAAATATGAAGAATCCTAAAAGGCGTCGGCCCATGTGGACGCCATTTAGAGTTTATTCGTATTTTACCGTTTAAATTTGAATTTTAATTAATTGATTTATTAACTAAAAGGCGTCTGTCAAAGTCGACGCGTTTTAGGTTCCTAAGCTGTTTTAACTTCTCTTCCGGATGTTTATCCTTATCTTAATTAGAGTAAAAGACGTCTATACACGTGGACGTGTTTTAGCTAATAAAGATAAAGATAAGTTTTCTCGGATATTTATCCTTATCTTAATTTAATCTAAAAGGCGTCATCCAAGGTGGACGCGTTTTAGATAATTACAGATAAAGATGAATTAATCAGTAATTATCTGTGGATTGAAGTAGATAAATCCGAGATTTTTCTATGTTAATCGCGAACGCAGAAAATGCCTATAAATACCTTGCATCTCAGGAGTTAAAAAAAAGGGAGAGAGAGAATTATTGAGCCTCATCGTTATAGCGATTTGGAGATCGAAGCAACCACGTCGGAACGCCGGAGCGCTGCCATTTCCAGAAGTCGGCATCCTTTTTCAAGATCTTCATCTCCTTCAAAGCTTCAACCAACTGGACTGGGCATAAGTTTTTCATATCTGAATTTCATTTTCATTCTTTAGTTTCATTCTCTCATACTCACTGCATGCAACATACACCACCTCATTAATTCTCCAAAACCCATCTGTTCTAAAGGGGTTTCAAAGCCATTTAAAACAAGTGAGTTGCTGTTTAAACATGTTTATAATCATGGTTAACTTTGATATTATTTCTATTTAGATTCTCATCATATTTCTCCTTTATTTTTCTGTCTCTCTGTCTGCTGCATCCAACAACTGAATAACAAGAAATCAAAAAGAGGGAAATCAAGCAAAAGCCAGAAGAACTTCTGGACGATCCTCAACATTCAACAGCAAGAACAAAAGAACAAGAAGAGGCTCTCTTTCTTCAGCCGGCTGAAGGAGGGGAACCAAGGATTCATTCTTCCGCGTTTGAACAGGTAGGCGATCAAACTCTTTTGAAGCTTTTTTTAGTTAAAAGTTTCTGGCGATCACAGCACCTTAGTTGCATTTTTTTAATAAGTTAATTTACCCTAAACAACATAGTTTTTCACATTAATCACACGAGCAAATTTTCAGCACCTACAGCTCTTTTGGCGATCACGATGGGACTTGGTCTCGCCGTCTTTTAATTTCTTTTGTTCTTGCTATTATCATACCGGGCACCCACGGTGCACCACTTGTGTCTTTCGACACGTCCTCACCAATTGGTGAGTGTTTAGTTTGTTTAATTTCCCTCGTGCACCACGTGCACACCCCAGTGGCAAGATCTTGCCTCCCCTTTGATTAGTTTAAAAAGCTGTTTTTGGTGATAAAATGCTGTGTGATTGTGTGATTTCTTAGTTGTTTAGATAGTAAACCATCCTGTTTAAAATCTGAAACTAAAAATCTTTGCATGAGTCGATTGTTTACTGCATTTTTCCCTGTTTAAGGAGGATTCGACCCAGAAAATCCTTCTGGAAATCTGTTTCTGCGAACTAAAAAGCGTCCAGGAACAGCGACGCGTTTCAAAACCGCGTCCGGACACCTGGACGCCTTTTAGCCACCAGATTATCTCTGTCGTTTACATCTGTTTATGTGAAATAATTAAGTTCTGTGTTGAATAGCGTCGACCATCATCGACGTGATTCAGACAGTTTTTAGTTATTTTCCAGGTTTTCTCTGCTGTTTGCATCTGTTCTCTGCGAAAGAATTAAGTTCTGTTCTGAATAGCGTCGACTATCATCGACGCTATTCATACATTCTCTTAATTATTTTTCAGTTTCCAGATTTCTGTGTTGAGTGCTAGCTACACATTACTCTATTAAGCATTAGAGGCCATCCAGGTCGCAGGGCATATGCATTGAGGCTAAAACCCTCCTTTTCTTAGGAACACATTACTCGACGTTAGCAACTCTCTCTGATTGAGTTGGTCCCTTGATCAGACTAGAGAAGTTGACGTTGAGACCTCCATAAGTCCCCAAAATCAAGGTATTCCTCCTTGATCATCGGGCTGGTTGTACCAATTGAAGTCCCGGCTAGATTCGGAGAACGTTGTGAGAGAAAACCTTAGAGAATAACGGTGGAAATCGAACTGAAACTAGGATCCTTCCCTGAGCGAAATTGTGGTTTAATCCAATTCAAATAACTCAACAAGGAATCCTGAAATCACGTTAAGCATCCACTTGTTTGATTAATCTCTGCACAACTTGCTTGATTAATTTTTTCTGAAAAGAGAATCTAATATAATGTTGCTGCGATCAGGCAGAGATTTGAGTATGGCCCAAGACGCCATTATCAACTACGAGGGAGATGCTAATGCCCCTCCCAATTCAGATTTCAACTACGAGAACGGGAGAGATGCTGATGCCTCTCGTAATTCTGTCCCCATTCCAGTTCGACATGACGGGAATGTCCGAACTCCTCTTTTTAATCCGCACGATCAATATCATGATCTTCCTCCGCATGAATATGCGATTCCTAATCCTGACCTTGAACGGGACATGAATCAGAATGATCCCTCACCCTCCGATCCTATGGATCTCGTCAATGCTCTGGGAGTTCTTGCCTCCCGACTGGACCCTCAGCAGTTCGAGGCGATCCAGTCCATTTTGAAGGGGAAGGCACCCATGCAGCCTGCCGAGCCGAATCCTGTGGCTCCCCCCGTTGTTCCTCAACAACCTCTTCCTCCTCCTCCTTTTATCCATCAGGCCATGGAAGGCCTTCATCTTACTTCTCGGCCAACTGGGCCACAACTTTCTTCATCCAGGCAACCGGCTAGACCGCAGACGCCCATTTACCAAAATGCCCTCGGGCATGGCGGAAGCTCTGCCGGACCTCATCCTTATTACCCTCCTTGTCCAACGTACTCTAGGCAGCAGGCCTATCAAGTACTTCCTCCTCCTCCTCCTCCCCAGGCAGATCTAACCACGCAGACGTTGCTGGCCAAGATGGAGCGTATGGACGAGCAGTTTAACAATCTTCAGAAGATGATGGGGGTTAAAGCTGTGCCAGAAATTAACTTACCGAGCCTGCCAGTGTTCCATCTGCCACCCTCTGAAATGCCAGTGTATCGAAAGTATAACGGTACTGGTAACCCCTTCACGCACCTGAAGGAGTTCATGTACGAATCCTCTTTCTGGCAGAATGATAAGAGGTCATTGGCTTTCTTGTTCAGGAGATCCCTAGAGGGACCAGCCCTCGAGTGGTTCTTTTCTCTGGAACCCTCAGAAGTAGAGGATTACGGTATCGTTTCACGTAAATTTATCCAACGATACCAGGACAGAGTCGCACCCTCCCTGTCTATCACGGATCTTATTGCAGAAAAGATGAAACCAGACGAGGAGTTTGTCAGTTTTGCTGACAGGTGGCGGGGCCTGGCTGAAAAAGTGAAAGATCACTTGTCCGAATCCGAACAAGTGAAAATGTTGATTTCCAACGCCACGCCCCAGTTCAAGCTAGTCCTCTCCTTGAACAACTTGACGAACATGGCAGAGCTCTATGAAAGGGCACGGTACTGCCAGAATGCTTTCAAGGACGCCACGTTCTCTAGCGTCTTTGATCCTCATAGACCTAACAGGCCTCCGCCTCGGAAGCCTGCAGTGCCGAATTCTCCTAGCTCAGGTCCAACTACTGAGGGCACGCTCTCTCACGAGCAGGTCAGTACTATGAACAATAACTCGCCCCAGTTTGTGAGGAATCAGCAGCAGTACCAGAGGCCACCACAGCCGAGCCAGCAGGGGTACAGGCAGCAGCAGAACCCCCATTACCAACAGCAGTACCAGCGGCCCCAGCAGCCGAGTCAGCAACAGCAACAGCCGCAACGGCAACAGCAGTATCAGCAGCCCCCTCAACAGCAACAGCCACAGTACCAGCCGCGTGCACCGCCGGCGTACCACAATGTCCCTCCTCCTGGTGACTACAACCAACAAAGGAGACCTCCAGGCCCGAAAAGGGCAGAGTACCCGGCCCTCCCAGAATCCTTGGCGGATATCTTCAGCGCTTTAATGGCAGCCAATGCCTTAGCTTTGCCGAGAGAGAAGGCCGTCTGGCCTCAAAATGCCGATACGTCTAGGTATTGCTACTTCCACAGGCAACCTGGGCATACCATCGACACCTGCTTTCAGTTCAGAGATTATATCCATGATCTCAATGAGTAGGGCGGCATAGACTGGGAGGAAATGAAGAAGTACATAACAGCCCTGAAGGCGAGGAGACCGCAGCAGCAGCAGCAGCAAGCAAGACCACCGGCACAAGCAGCAGCACCACCCAACATGGGCATAGTGCAGAATCCACTCCCGGAGCATTAGAACCAAAACCAGGTTGCTCCCATCTTGACGAACAGCCAGTCTGAGGCTGGTCGTGGGCAGCAGTGGAGAGTAGAGGACTCTTCCTCTCTTTGTTCAACGGGTCACGTTCAAAGTACCGCAGAACGACCACCACGCCGCACCATCCACATACCAAGGTCACAACCCGTTACCATTACCCCCATACCCACACCTACATATCACTCGCCCACACCCAATAACCCATTACCACTACCCGCCTTCCTTAGACCCATTACACCCCGCACTCCTACGCCTCCATCATATAACCCCCCGCAAACCAATAACGCACCCTTTCTACCATCTAGGCCGTTACTACGCATACCGTTTCCTACTTCACCCGCTACTACTACCGCCTATCCAGATATGCCCTTGCCATCTAGACCGCTATTACGCATACCATTCCCCACTTCATCAACCACTTACCCATCCACCATCCAACCCTCTAGGCCTTTAATCCGCACCGCGCCATCACCACCTAACCCTACGCCATCACCTACATACCAACCTTCTACGCCATCCGCACCATCCAACTCTGCGGTACTTAAAGTGTCACCCGGATCCTCCACGGTTGAGGAACACGCGCTCCGGAGTGGAAGGATTTTCAACAAGGTCTTTCCTCAGTCCACAGTCAGAGACGGCCCATCACAGCCGACTGAGGAAGCCCATAATGAAGAGAGTGCACCAGGCACTCAATATGACTTGTTGAAACACCTGGATCGGACACCGGCACGGATTACTATACTCGAACTGATCAAAAGATCTAAGAGTCACCAAGAAGCTTTAATGGAATATCTGCAGAAGGTGATGGTCAATGAAGACGTGCCGGTAGAGAAGATTGCAGCACTACTAGTTCCTCAGGGGGATCAGCCCTCCATTACATTTCATACATCGGAACTAGCACCACCGGCAGCCAGAAGCATGGCTCTGAGTATCACGGTCAACATCTGTAAGAAGGCCGTGGATGCATGCCTGGTTGACACAGGGGCTTCGATCAATGTTCTACCTCCGAAGACCCTGGAGCTGTGCGGTGTGCCCAAAGAGAAATGGCTACCCAGCCCCATATCAGTAACAGCATATGACAATTCTACCCGTTCCCCTCTGGGAATGGTTTATTTAAAGGTGGAGCTGGGCCCTGTAAGTCATGCAGAGGTCGAATTTCACATCTTGGAAATCGACCCTTCCATAAATGCCATTTTAGGCCGTCCTTATATTAAAACTCTCGAGGCGATTCCTTCTACGAATCATCAATGCCTCAAATTTCCTTACAAAGGACGAATAATTAAAGTAACGAGCATGCCAATCCTTGCTGCTGCTCATTCCTTGAACATTAAATCTGCTGTTTTACCTGGCCGACAACCTTTTCTGTCGGTATTACAGGTCTACCGCCCAGTGGCTGATCCTCTGAAAGCCGCTACTATTTCTCCATATCCGTTAGATGCTATCAAAAGGGGGAAGTGCATGAGTACCCCAGGATGGAGGATTATGATGAAGAACGGCTACGAGCCTGGGAAAGGTCTGGGCACACAATTGCAAGGCAGGACCACTCCTGTCAGAAATCATCGAGCAGCGCCTGGAAGTGGTCTGGGCTATAGGCCAATAAAACTGAAACAAAATCTGGTTCAGAAAGCAGAAATTAAAGAGGGCCCGAAAATCTGGCAGGCAATGTCTACACCACTCAAAGAAGGCCGAGATCCCTTAACATGGACCCTGTGTACACATTTTGTGAAAGGGCCCATACTTAGCTATGATAATACGGTAGTCATTACTTCCTGTTTTGACTTCCATGATATATATGGGAGGGATTTGGCCAGACATTGCTCTGAACTGCTTACGTACCAATCCTTGGAGGCTCTGCGGCCTATGAAAAGGAGGAAATTTGATGACCCTGAATGTGAATGGTACAGGTGGTTCGACCTGAGGGACCTGTATATTGCACTGAACAGACTATTTCTGGATCCTGCAGAACCTAAGTGGCCGCCGCAAATTGATGAATTGATTGAAAGCCCTGGTGCTATATTTGACAAGCGGATACTGCTATCTGAAGAAACTGATGAAGGGGAGCCAGATGACCCCTATGAAGCTGGTTACACAACAGATCTGCTCTGGAGGGGTACATATCCTTCACATGTCTTCATGCTCCATACTCTTTTTCGCACACTACTTTTGACCCCGACTTGGTCGCGGGTCATAATTGAAGATATTCCACGGGCTCCGCCCGTCATGATTACTCTGTCCCCTCGGGACATTATACCACAACCTCTTCTCGATCTAGAGAGGTTGTATGATCTAATCTGGGACATATTACTATATGATCCCCCTAATCCTTTGGCCTTGGTGCCTCTTCCTCCGTCTGATTCTCCTTCCATTTTTATTCACTCCTGCTTTATGTTTAATTCTTTCATTTTCCAAAAAAAAACGCCAATTTGGCAACAAATTCTTCCCAAATCCTCGTCGAGGAAACATCTTACTTGTCCGATTGCACCCCGCCGCGCGGGTCCTTCGGTCAAGCTTCTCTTATAGATTTACTCTGCCCCTCCTCTCGGGAGGATTCTCTTGTATTTCCACTTGTATCCCAGGATTTTCATCCTGCTTCGTCTTCGTTAGGTTATGATAGTGAAGTTAGGCAGTCTAGTCAGGTTAGTCAGTTTAGGAAGTCTAGGAAGCCTAAGGGTAGGCAAATTCCAGATAGGTACCTCCATGACTTAGCTGATAAGTGCTCTTCCTGCTCTTTGATCCTTCAGCTTCTAGAAAATCCAATTCAGTTGCCAGAAGATTGTATGGACGATGAGTCAGTCAATGATGGGTACGGGGTATATGAATTAGTACATGAAAAGGACCCCATTGTTGAAAAGGAAGATGACGAGGACGCGACTGAGGCATACGCCAGTGGAGTGAAGAGATTCGATGAACCCTCAGCTGCCGTAGAAGAGCCCACCAAAGAAATTAATTTAGGGACTGAAGACGAACCTAAGGTTGTCCTCGTCAGTAAAAACCTTTCCACAGAGGATGAAAACGCAATGGTACAAGTACTAAAGGACTATAAGGACACTTTCGCCTGGAGTTATGAAGATATGCCAGGGTTAGACTCATCTTTAGTTGAACACAGGTTGACATTAAAGGAAGGAGTTAGCCCGGTCAAACAGAAACTAAGGCGATTCCACCCACAAATGGCTTTAAAGATGAAGGAAGAGGTCGATAAGTTGCATAAAGTCAAATTTATTAGAGTTGTCCTTTATCCACAATGGGTGGCCAATATAGTCCCGGTTATAAAGAAGGACGGAAAGGTCAGAATTTGCATCGACTTCCGCGATTTGAACCGGGCATGTCCTAAAGACGATTTTCCATTGCCTCATATTGATGTACTCATCGATAACACCGCTGGCTATGAGACGTTATCATTCATGGACGGATTTTCAGGATATAATCAGATTAAGCTGGCAGAAGAAGATCAAGAGAAAACATCATTCACTACACCTTGGGGAACATACTGTTATGTTGTCATGCCATTTGGATTAAAGAATGCTGGAGCCACTTATCAAAGGGCCATGATGGCGATATTTCATGACATGATGCACATAGATCTAGAAGTGTATGTGGATGACTTGTTAGTTAAATCGAAAACAAAGGCTGAGCATGCCAAAGTTTTGGCAAGGGTGTTAGAAAGATCGAGAGAATATCAGTTAAAGATGAACCCCAAGAAATGTGTATTCGGGGTATCTTCAGGAAAATTGCTGGGATTCATCGTCAGTAAACGGGGAATTGAGATCGATCCTAATAAGGCGAAGGCTATTAGAGAAATGCCACCTCCTAAAAACTTGAAAGAGTTGAGAGGATTAATCGGAAGGTTGCAATTTATTCGCCGCTTTGTTTCCCAGCACTCACAAAGGTGTAAGCCGTTTTACGAGCTTACCAAGCCGGGAGTCAAATTCGATTGGGACGATAAGTGTCAGGAGGCGTTTGATGGATTAAAGAACTATTTAGCAAGTCCTCCTGTTTTGAGACCACCATCTCCAGGCAAACCATTGATACTTTATATTTCAGTCCTGGATGATGCAGTGGGGGCTGTCTTAGCACAAGAAGATGAAGAAGGAAAAGAGAGGGCAGCCTACTATCTCTCTAAACTTCTCAACCCCGCTGAACAGAGATATACAGCGATGGAGAAGACATGTGCAGCATTGGTTTGGGTTGTTCAGAAATTAAAGCATTATTTTCTGGCCCATGAAGTCCATCTCATCGCTAGGATGAATCCGATCAAATTTCTTCTGGAGAAATCTGTTCTTACTGATAGGTTAGAGCGATGGCAAAGCTTTCTATCTCAATTCGATATCATCTATATCCAGCAGAAAGCGATCAAGGGCTATGCCATAGCAGAACATCTTGCTCATCATCCCCTTTCTCGATTTGATCCAGTCCGATCAGAGTTTCCGGATGAGGAACTGATGTCCGTAAATCAAATCAGAGATGATATGTGGACTCTGCATTTTGACGGAGCTCTGAATTCTCATGGAAAAGGGATCGGTATCGTTCTGTTATCACCTGAAGGTATCACCATTCCACAAGCCTTTCAGCTTGATTTTCCAGTCACAAACAATATAGTTGAATACGAGGCACTTCTTGCTGGTCTTGAGGCTGCTCATTTCCATGGCGTTACGAAACTCAGGATCGTAGGTGATAGCCAACTGATTCTTCGCCAAGTACTGACCAAGTATCGAACTCTCGATCCCAAACTCAAGCCTTATCAGGAGCTTACTTCTGCTTACTCAAAGCTTTTCACGAAATTGATCTTTGTCCATGTCCCTAGGAATCAGAACATCTTAGCTGACGCTCTAGCTTCACTTGCATCTTCTCTTGATTTTCCAATCAGCAAACAATCCGAATCAATCATAGTTCATAGGCGTCTTTCACCCGCCGTGAAAGATCCTTCTTTCCTTAGAACTAAGGAGAAGTTGCTGAAGAAAGTCAGGGACGGAGATATCATTGAGAAAAGAGAAATTATGCTGATAGAGCTGTTAGAAAAGATGGATGATGAACAGAAGCCATGGTATTATGAAATTGCAAAATATTGTGAAGATCAATCATATCCTGAGGAAGCTACAACTGAGGAGAAAAGAGCTATCAGGAGAGTTGCTCAAAGATACGCCCTAGTTGGAGGAGCATTATATAAGAGAGGTTTTGATGGAGTTCTTCTGAGATGTCTAGACGAAGATGAGCTTTGGAAGGTTATGGAAGGAGCTCATAGTGGAGTTTGTGGTGGCCATGTCAATGGACAGATGTTAGCAAAGAAGATCCTTAGACAAGGATTTTATTGGCCAACCATGGAAGAAGACTGTGTAGGGTATGTCCGTAGGTGTGCTAAGTGTCAACTTCATGCCGACAAAATTCATTCTCCTGCATCTTCACTCCATCCTGTTTCTTCCCCATGGCCTTTCTCCATGTGGGCTTTCGACATTATTGGACCTCTTGGCAATCCAGATTCCGGCATCAAGCAAAAATCTTTCATTCTCACGGCAACGGAATACTTCACCAAGTGGGCAGAAGCTGAAGCGTACGTGGAGATCAAAGCATCAACCGTCTGCAAGTTCATCATGAAGAACATCATCACCCGATTTGGAATTCCAAGCACCATCGTCACCGACAACGGACCGCAGTTCGTGTCACAAGAATTGAAGGACCTCTGTAACAGGTATAAAATTGCATTGCATCATTCGTCTCCTTATTATCCGCAAGGCAATGGCCAAGGAGAGGCAACAAATAAGACTTTGATAAAAATCATCAAAAAGACGTGTAAATCTAACAAATTCACAGATTGGCCAGAACAATTGGTTGAGGCTTTATGGGCCTACCGAACTTCAATCCGCACGCCTACTGGGCAAACTCCTTATTCCTTAACATTTGGAATGGAGGCGGTAGTTCCATATGAGATCCTCATACCGTCATTAAGAGTACAATTGAATAAGAAATTTTCCATTGATGAACATCGTTCAGCACTCCTTGCTCAATTGGAACTTTTAGATGAGAAAAGATGGTCAGCTGCTAATCATGCAAAAGTTTATCAAAATAGACTAGCACGTTTTTATCAAAAGAAAGTCATTGAACGTAAGTTCAAAGTCGGTGAAATGGTTGTCAAAAGAATTTTTATAAAACCTGGTGGTCCGCGTTCTAAGCTCCAACCCAACTGGGAAGGACCTTATGTTGTATCGCACGCTTTTCCTGGTAATGCTTATCGTCTTATTAATGCAGAAGGAGAAGAGCTAAAACATCCCTGGAATGGTTTACATCTTAAGAAATACTACCCTTAGGTTAAAAAGTCGATCAGTATGGTACAAAGACCAGTGGAATCAGAAAGTTTATAAACTCAAATTTCCTTATTAGTCTGAATAACTTAATTTCAAGCCCATTAATGCACACACTAACACGTTTGATTCGTGAGTAACAAGAGATGACAAGTCCTAAAGAATATCAAAAGCTTGACCGAAAGTGTAAAGTACAAATCATTCTTTTTGAAGCAAAAATTCTGTTTTAAACTCGGCCCATGATGTCGGAACGAGGCTTAGAATAGACTACCAAGAATACCCGCCATCTTAGTAGGAGGCCGTCATACAAAAAATGGGGGAGATCCGTCCCGAAGAAAAGAAAAGAAAGAAAAGGAAAAGGCAAAAGCCAAATGTCAAATCAAAAAGGCCATTACATTACAAACGTTACATCATGACATGAAATGAAATGAAAGGGAACGCAAGGTCGATAAATACCCCGGAAAGAAATGACCGAACCCCAACGGATATTAGGGTAGGAAAGGAACATCTTTTTAAGTCTCCGGAACCTTCTCATGGGCTTTCTAAACTTATTCGTCTTTTCTTTCTAAAGAGATGTACTCCAAACTTAAGGAATGGTTTAGATTGATTAAGGGTCAAATCATCAAATGGGATCACGAATGGAAACACAAGTTCAAACACGATGGGTTTAAGTTAAGTTGTTAAAGAATAATTTGGAAATGAAGTTAATAAATGAATATGATCTTTTGATCTAAGTACCATGCTGATCTTTTAGTCAAAAATCCAAAAAAATTACATAAGTCAAAAGTTTCAAAAAGTCCAAAAAAAATATATATATATTTCAAAATTCAAAAAAAATACATATGTTTCAAAATTCAAAAAAAATATATATGTTTCAAAAATTCAAAAAAAATACATATGTCAAAATTCAAAAAAAGGCACAAACAAAAATGAATATTTCAAAACAAACAAAAATATTTCAGTTAGCATCTACTTGTTGCATTTGGTGTGTTTCATTCCTTTTATTTTCAGTGAGCATCCGTTTGCTTGTATGTTGCATTTTTACTTAAGTTTGATTATTCTCATTACCTTTGTTAATAAAGACTATGCCCCTTGACCCTTCTATCAAGGATAGGATCAAGTAGTCGGTTACTTAACCAGGCAAGGGGCTAAGCCTAAACAGATACTTAACATGTTTGTTCAAGTTGTATACAGGACACAAGGACAGCCAGAAACCTGTTTCTGTGAGTGAAAGGCGTCGAGGAGCACTGCCGCGTTTCAACGTTGAATGGCGTCTTCGCGACATGACGCGTTTCAGCCTTTCTATGATTTACCCAAAATTCTGTGATTTATCTGAAATTCTGTTTAAATTGAATATTTGTTTGGAATTATTAATAATTTTGATTGCAGAAAATTCAAGAAACCTGAGTGAAGCAGGAAGATCCCACTGTGGGAGTTCAAAAAGTCTTGACCGTGGCTAAAAAGACGGTTATTTCTACCCTTGTATTATTTCATGTGATTAGTTTAAATCATCAGCATTACTATATGATAAGTATTTATTAGATCATATCAAGGACCTTGTGTTTTTGATGAAACTGGAATTTGAGTTCCCCTACAACAAAAACAGTGATAATTCCAGAGGATTCTTAATCGCACGGATAGGCCGTTGGGTTGTTAATTAGTGAGGACGATGGTTCCACTTTTGTGAAACGGTGCGTGGATAAACGAGCTTCGGCTTAGCATTGGATTACAAGAATTGGTATCTTGACTCATTAATGGCAATTTAACAATATTATCCTCGATTAATTTATATTTTATTTGACTTTATATTTTTCTTTTAGCCCAGCATGCATCATGTAGGACTTTGAAATCATTGTGATAAGAATTAATTATTGATTAAGTTTCAGACCATTAATCAAATAATTCAAAACATGATATGAAATATTCCATTCCGAATTGAGTATCTTGATTATCTTTGAGATTCGCTTGAAGATATCTTTGGAATTCTATCCTTTCTTGGGTTCTTTATCCAATATTCTTGTTTTCTTTTAAGATCCATCATGGCTGCAGCACGTCCACATTGGCTGGCAAACGCTCCCCATGATGAAACCTACAGTGTCTATGACCTGGGGTACTTCCCACTCCGAGGAGGTTGATCGACCTTATATTATTTCCTTGTCTACCTCATCCAGACAGGATTGATTCCATTGATTTCATTGAGCTATCTTCATTGATAATTTTGAGAAAAATTCCAATCATATGATGTTAAGAGCGTATCTCATCACACCTTGGCATCACCTTTTCAGTACATTACATTCCATTTCACTCCCTTGCAAAGACGATGCCAAGGTGAGGCAGCTGTAGACACGCTAATTTTGACGTCATTTTGAGTAAATTTCATATCATATAATAATGCCTCATAATGGTCTGATAATTAATCATTAATTAATTTTTATTGATATTTTTGAGTGTCGGGTTTCATAGACATGTTTAAGTTAATCAATTGAATTGATTTTAGCTCAAATTTCAGTTAAAATATGAAGTATCCTAAAAGGCGTCGGCCCATGTGGACGCCATTTAGAGTTTATTCGTATTTTACCGTTTTAATTTGAATTTTAATTAATTGATTTATTAACTAAAAGGCGTCTGTCAAAGTCGACGCGTTTTAGGTTCCTAAGCTGTTTTAACTTCTCTTCCGGATGTTTATCCTTATCTTAATTAGAGTAAAAGACGTCTACACACGTGGACGTGTTTTAGCTAATAAAGATAAAGATAAGTTTTCCCGGATATTTATCCTTATCTTAATTTAATCTGAAAGGCGTCATCCAAGGTGGACGCGTTTTAGATAATTACAGATAAAGATGAATTAATCAGTAATTATCTGTGGATTGAAGTAGATAAATCCGAGATTTTTCTATGTTAATCGCGAACGCAGAAAATGCCTATAAATACCTTGCATCTCAGGAGTTAAAAAAAAGGGAGAGAGAGAATTATTGAGCCTCATCGTTATAGCGATTTGGAGATCGAAGCAACCACGTCGGAACGCCGGAGCGCTGCCATTTCCAGAAGTCGGCATCCTTTTTCAAGATCTTCATCTCCTTCAAAGCTTCAACCAACTGGACTGGGCATAAGTTTTTCATATCTGAATTTCATTTTCATTCTTTAGTTTCATTCTCTCATACTCACTGCATGCAACACACACCACCTCATTAATTCTCCAAAACCCATCTGTTCTAAAGGGGTTTCAAAGCCATTTAAAACAAGTGAGTTGCTGTTTAAACATGTTTATAATCATGGTTAACTTTGATATTATTTCTATTTAGATTCTCATCATATTTCTCCTTTATTTTTCTGTCTCTCTGTCTGCTGCATCCAACAACTGAATAACAAGAAATCAAAAAGAGGGAAATCAAGCAAAAGCCAGGAGAACTTCTGGACGATCCTCAACATTCAACAGCAAGAACAAAAGAACAAGAAGAGGCTCTCTTTCTTCAGCCGGCTGAAGGAGGGGAACCAAGGATTCATTCTTCCGCGTTTGAACAGGTAGGCGATCAAACTCTTTTGAAGCTTTTTTTAGTTAAAAGTTTCTGGCGATCACAGCACCTTAGTTGCATTTTTTTAATAGGTTAATTTACCCTAAACAACATAGTTTTTCACATTAATCACACGAGCAAATTTTCAGCACCTACAGCTGACGCCTTTCAGATTAAATTAAGATAAGGATAAATATCCGGGAAAACTTATCTTTATCTTTATTAGCTAAAACGTGTCCACATGGGTAGACGTCTTTTACCCTAATTAAGATAAGGATAAACATCCGGAAGAGAAGTTAAAATAGCTTAGGAAACCTAAAACGCGTCGACCTTCGCAGACGCCTTTTAGCTAATAAATCAATTAATTAAAATTCAAATTTAAACGTTAAAATAGGAATAAACTCTAAATAACGTCCACATGGGTCGACGCCTTTTAGACTTTTTCATATTTTAACTGAAATTTGAGCTAAAATCAATTCAATTGATTAACTTAAACATGTCTGCTAAACCCGACACTCAAAAATATTAATAAAAATTAATCAATGATTAATTATCAGACCATTCTGAGGCATTATCATATGATATGAAATTTACTCGAAATGACGTCAAAATTAGCGTGTCTACAGCTGCCTCACCTTGGCATCATCTTTGCAAGGGAGTGAAATGGAATGGAATGTACTGAAAAGGTGATGCCAAGGTGTGATGAGACACGCTCTTAACATCACATGATTGGAATTTTTCTCAAGATCATCAATGAAGATAGCTCAATGAAATCAATGAAATCAATCCTGTCTGGATGAGGTAGACAAGGAAATAAAATAAAGTTGATCAACCTCCTCGGAGTGGGAAGTACCCCAGGTCGTAGACACTGTAGGTTTCATCATGGGGAGCGTTTGCCAGCCAATGTGGACGTGCTGCAGCCATGATGGATCTTAAAAGAAAACAAGAAATATTGGATAAAGAATCCAATCAAGGATAGAATTCCAAGGATATCTTCAAGCGAACCTCAAAGATAATCAAGATACTCAATTCAGAATGCAATATTTCATATCATGTTGAAATTATTTGATTAATGGTCTGAAACTTAATCAGTAATTAATCCTTATTACAATGATTTCAAAGTCCTACATGATGCATGCTGGGCTAAAAGAAAAATATAAAGTCAAATAAAATATAAATTAATCAAGGATAATATTGTTAAATTGTCATTAATGAGTCAAGATACCAATTCTTGTAATTCAGTGCTAAGCCGAAGCTCGTTTATCCACGCACCGTTTCACAAAAGTGGAACCATCGTCCCCACTAATTAACAATCCAACGGCCTATCCATGCGATTAAGAATTCTCTGGAATTATCACTGTTTTTGTTATAGGGGAACTCAAATTCCAGTTTCATTAAAACCACAAGGTCCTTGATATGCTCTAATAAATATTTATCATATAGTAATGCGAATGAAATACATGAAATAATACAGGGGTAGAAATAACCGTCTTTTTAGCCACGGTTGAGACTTCTTGACTCCCACAGTGGGATCTTCTTGATATTTTCAGCTTTCTTGAATTTTCTGCAATCAAAATCATTAGTAATTCCAATAAATATTCAATTTAAACATCGAAACCCATAGAATTTCGGATAAATCACATAAAGTATGAAACGCGTCGTGTCGTGCAGACGCCTTTTGACATTGAAACGCGTCGCTTATTCTCGACGCCTTTTACTCACAGAAACAGGTTTCTGGCTGTTCTCTATTCGAATTCCAACTCTATCAATGCACATCCCTTTTCCAATCCGGAAAAGTCTTCCTAGGATCGCAATGTTGTCTATATAAACACCCTTAGGTCGTTCCCAAGCAATCCCACTACAATCCAAAGATCAAAGTTGAGTTTTCTTCAAAGTTCCAAGGTTTCCAAGGTTTTCTAGCTTCAAGTAGGAGGAACTCCGAAAAAGGGAGTATGAATTCAAGCAAGAAGATGAAGATGTCTTTGGAGCAGTTTTCAGATGTGGAGAATCATCTCAATGGAAGAAATCCCAATCTCCAAGTAAGTTCAATCAACTTCTTTGTCAATTCTCTTCATGTTCTTCATCATGTTCTTCACCTTTTCTTTTGGTTTTCCAGAACTATCCCATGTTTCCTGGCCCAAGGAAGTTCACCTCCTTACCTTGGATCCGTAAACTTGCAAAAAGCATCAAGCTTTCCATGCAAGTATTCATATCTAAGTGGAATCTCCAAGGTCTTGTAGTGCTTGCCAAGCATTACAAGAGCGCGAACGTAGATTGGGCGGCTATGGGCGCCTTGATCGAGTGGTGGCATCCCCAAACTCACACGTTCTTCTTTCAAGATTTCGAGTGCACGATTCTTCTGGAGGAGGTGGAGCTTCTTTTAGGTCTCCCAAAGACCAAAGAGAACAAAGAGAAGATAGATTTGATGAAGGAGAGAATCACCGGTCAACAATTGTTGACATCTATCATGAAAGATCCTTCAGAGGCCAAAGGATGTCTCACTAAGAAGGGAATCAATCTCACCAAGCTAGCCGAGTGGACGCTGTATGAAATTGATGATCTAAGAGAGGATGAAGCGGAGGATGTAACAAAAGCTTTAGTTACATGCCTAGCCGGTGCCTTATTCTTCTCTGCGCAGGATAATATCTTAGAAGATGACCAAGTTAGTGTCATATGCGCAATCTTCGAAGGTAAATCCATTAGCACTGCACTCTTAGCATATCTTTATAGTGGGCTTTCTGCAGCGTCTGTGGGCCGTCCTCCTTACGGATGCATGTTACTCTTCGCCTTATGGGTTGAACTTCACTTCAAGTTTGAGCACAGCAAGAAAAGGCCTCTGAATCCATCTCAGATTTACTTGAATAGCCCAATTCATTGCATAGCTAATGTTGTAAAGTTCAATGAGTATATGGTTAACAAAGTTCCAAAACTCAAGACCCGAGCCGATTGGAGAGAATATTTAAAGCTCATGACGTCCGACATATTCGACTCGTCTCCACTTGCTTTGGTTGGAAAACCTGTGTGGGTACGTCGTGCAGCAGGAGCAGACCTTAAGTTGATCGGAGCCACCGAGTTCGTGCTGTATAATCCACATCGGTGCCTTACTCAACTTAGCTTGGGCCGTCGTGAATTCCCCGAGTTCTCTCCCACACTCCCGATCAAGAAGCGCGACTTGGAATCCGACGAAGACTATGAAGCCGTACAAATCATTACCACTCTATGGAACCTTGGCTTCAGTTACCGTGTAAGATCCTCTAAAGATAGAGATAAAGGATTGAAAGCTCCTTATCTTAAAGGTCTTCATGAAATCCTTCCTTGAATGTCCCCTTTCTCTTTTATTCATGATGTAATAAAGAATTTTATTGAATAAAGAAATTTTTTTTCATGCCTCAAAACCTTTCCTCAACTTTCTATGAAGTGCACATGATTTTTCCTTTAGAGAAAACTTGATTTTTCCTGAAAATTTAACAGTTCGGGTCTTGTTTAATGTAAAACGCGTCCAGTCAGAAAGACGTCTTTCAACCATAATTCTTCAATTTAAACCTGAAAAACTCAAAACGCGTCTTCATATACTGACGCCTTTAAACCGTAAACTTAAAACGCGTCTTTAGGACCTGACACCTTTAAACCTTAATTCTTTTCCAGAAATTCAATTTAATCCTTAAAAACCCGATTTAAACGTTAAACCGCGTCTGTGCATACTGACGCCTTTCAACTCTCTCTCCTACTTTTTCCAGGATTCTGTCATTAATTCCATGATCAATTCTCTGAAACGCGTCAATACACCAAGACGCCTTTCATGATTTTCCTCTGTACGGTTCTGACAAAATATTGAAAAGCGACTATTTAGGTGGACGCCTTTCATTCAAATTCAAACCTCTGTCAGTGCCGCCTCAACTTTTGCGCCCTAAAACGCGTCATCCTGAGTCGACGCCTTTCAGTCTTTTGTTAACAGACCCGCGAAGGCCCCTCACTTTTCCCAAAACTCTTCTCTCTTCCTCTCCGGCGGCGATTTCCGAACTCCGACGATCTCTCCGCCAAATCTCCCTCTTCTCAAGCCATGGAGCGCGGTGAAGGCTCTGGGAAGACAAAGGTCATAGCCAAGAGGAGGCGGAGGCAAGAAGAACAAGTTCCCAAGGAGGTTCCGGCGGCTCTTGCGGAGGCGGTGGCTTTCTTGGAGGAGGAACTCCCTCCATCGGCACCCATGGCGGTGGAAGAAGAAGAGGAGGGCGACCTCCACACGGTAAGATCCTTATGGTGTGAATAGATGAGAAAAGAGGGGAGAAAACGGGATTCTTAAAGGAATCCGAAATCTGGGCTTGAAAGGCGTCCAGACCAGGTGACGCCTTTAAAAAGGCGTCGCCTAGGGTCGACGTCTTTCAAGATAAATTCCGAATTTTAATTAGGTAGAAAATTATGTTGAATTGCGTCAAGGCGTGTGGACGTGTTTTGAAACACGTCTGTGCGTGCCGACGCTTTTCAAGACAGAGAGTGAATTTCCCTGTTCTTTTATTTATTACTGACCCTATTTTTATATTTTTATTTGCAGGGGGTGATGAGGGCTAGGATTTCATGGGACCTAGTAATAGGGGCTTATAGAGGGCTCCCCGACTTCCAGAAGGCACGCTTGCGCCAGATGGGATTCGGCGAGGTACTGGACATTGAGCCATTTTGGCTTGATCTGGTCCTGCTGCAGGCGCTCAGGGAGCGTTGGCATGCAGAGAGTCGGGCATTCCTAATGCCATGGGGGCATATGGTCCCCTCCCTAGAGGATGTGACCAGGATTACCGGCCTCCGGGTAGAAGGCCGACCTGTGAGCGGGGTGACCTACCCCAACTATCAGGGATTGGCAGAAGCTTTATTAGGGATAGAGGTATCTAGCCTAGGCAGGGAGTCTAGGATGGTTCCTCGAGTAGAAATAGAGGCTACACTAGGATTAGATGAGCCCCGGCGCCGGTCTGACGAGACCCGGGAGGAGTTCAGGGATAGGCTAGCAGAGTCATCCTCTTCTGTCTACTGTAGCGATCCTGGTCAGGTAGAGGAGGCAGATAGACAGCTTAGAGTCTTCTTAGTATTCTTTTTCGGTAGGTTGCTCTTCGGTACGAAGGGCGACCATATCCACTGTAGGTTTCTTTACTTGTTAGATGACCTAGGTAGCCTAGGAGAGTATGCCTGGGGTGCAGCCCTTCTGGCTCACCTCTTTGCCGATCTGTCTGCGGTCACGCCGGACCGTGAGACTACTGTCAGCGGCTTCTCGCCGTTCCTCCAAGTATTAAGTTATTTTGTTTTATTTATTCGTACAATGCAATATGATATGATGCTTTTCTAACTTATATGTTCATGAATGCAGGTGTGGAGTTATTACTACTTCCCGCTCGGCAGAGCGCGGATTACTCGACCAGATGCTGTCCCATTTGCCCGCCGTTGGTGGCCAATAGTGGACACAGCTCCACAGCACCACCAGCTGACGGCCCTTCGCCGTCAATTCTTGGATTACCCAGAGCTTCTGGTAAGTTTTTTAACTGTTCAATGTAATCTTTTTATTCCTTAAATGCAATCTTTTATTTCTTAAATGCAATTTATTTATGAATGCATCTAACCTACATGCAGGTGATCTGGCGCCCGTACTTGGGCATGAACGAGGAGGGTCAGCCGTGGGTGACGGCTGGCAGGAGGAGGTTCGGGAGGCAAATGTGGGTGCATTGCCTCAACGAGATCGAGCCCCTCCGACTTCGGCTCGTGATGAGAACACTGGGCCTCCACCAGGAGTGGATAGACGAGGAGGTCCCAGAGGGCGTCGGAAGGAGTATGAGGGGGAAGCAAGCCCTCACCGACTGGCGTGCCAAGTTCCCTGAGCAATATGAAGACTGGCACCGTCGGGGCGTACGAGTGGAGTCACGGGCGGAGAGTAGCGAGGCCTACCTCCAGCAGTACCGGGCCCACTACGCCGATCAGCTTCGGCTCCTCCGACCACTCGATGTAAGTATGCATTCATGCGTCTTTCATTTTATTATTATCTTGATTTATGCTTAGTGAATGAATGTATATATGACACGCAGGATGCACGTGATGCGGTCATCGTCGACCTCCGGGCCCGCCTACATGATGCGGAGGCCCAGCTAGAACAAGTTCAGAAGGAACTGTATGACCTGGTATGTATGAATATGAATATGAATGCATGTTTTAAATAATTAATTGTTTTGGCGATTAACCACTGACAGTTGTCTTCCGGTGCAGCGAGCCGTCTACACCCAGGCGGCTCCTCCTACCCATGGAGCTTCGTCTTCCTCATCCGCTCATGATGCTGCTATGGCTGACCTCCAGAGTCAGCTTGCCTCCGCCATTCACCGGGCTTCTCTCGCAGAGGAGGACCGTGCTGCTCAGGCAAGTTCTTCAATTTTTGAATTCTGAAATTGATTACTTGATTGATTGCCTTGGACTAACAAAATCTTCCTTTCAGGTTGCTGAGCTTCAGGAAGCCCTTCAGAGGGCTGAAGCGGAGATAGAGCAGGCCCGTACTGCAACGACTCGGGCTGAGGCTGATGCAGAGCGGATCAGGGCTCTGGAGGAGCAGGTGGCTCTTCTCTCGACTGGAGATCTTGCACGCCTCCAGATTCGCCTGGAGGTTGTGACGGAGGAGAGAGACCGCGACCGCCTTCGACTGGAGGCTATGCAGGGTCGCTTGTCGGTTGCGGAGCATGAGCGCAAGATGGTGGAGGAACGGTTCCAGCGAGCTCGGCAGCGTGCCCATGAGCGTGGTCTGACCAGTGCCTTTACTGCCAGTGCTGCTGTATCTTCCGGTCATGCGGGGCCGAGCGCGATGAGACCACCTCCACCTCCTAGTCGAGGACCAGCACCGGATGCACCTGACGAGGCCCAGAGCCAGTTGGACGAGGGCGGAGGGGAGAGCCAGCCTTGAGGGCTCATGTATCTTCTTTTCTTCATGTATCATGTACAAAAACGCCTTTTGATAATATACGTGAAACTTTTGGCTCCAATCTTGTGTTCCTGTGTTTATCTTGCATCCTGTACACACTTAACAAACAGGTTAAGTATCTGTTTAGGCTTAGCCCCTTGCCTGACCAAATAAATGGTCAATCAATCTTTTCTTCAATAAATGGTCAAGGGGCATAGCCTTTATTAACAAAGGTAATGAGAATAATCAAACTTAAGTAAAATGCAACATACAAGCAAACGGATGCTCACTGAAAATAAAAGGAATGAAACACACTAAATGCAACAAGCAGATGCTAATTGAAATATTTTTGTTGTTTTTTTGAAATATTCATTTTTGTTTGGGGTTTTGAAATATATGTATTTTTTTGGATTTTGAAACATATGTATTTTTTTTGAATTTTGATATATGTATTTTTTTTTTGGGTTTTGATATATGTATTTGTTTTGGGTTTTGATATATGTATTTTTGAATTTTTGATATATGTATTTTTTTTTTTGGGTTTTGATATATGTATTTGTTTTGGGTTTTGATATATGTATTTTTTTTGGGTTTTGATATATGTATTTTTTTTGGGGTTTTGACTAAAAGATCAGCATGGTACTGGATCAAAAGATCATATTCATTTATTAACTTAATTCCCAAATTGTTCTTTAACAACTCAACTTGAACCCATCGTGTTTGAACTTGTGTTTCCATTCGTGATCCCATTTGATGATTTGACCCTAGTCAATCTAAACCATTCCTTAAGTTTGGAGTACATCTATTTAGAAAGAAAAGATGAATAAGTTTAGAAAGCCCATGAGAAGGTTCCGGAGACTTAAAAAGATGTCCCTTTCCTACCCTAATATCCGTTGGGGTTCGGTCATTTTCTTTCCGGGGTATTTATCGACCTTGCGTTCCCTTTCATTTCATTTCATGGCCTTGATGTAACGTTTGTAATGTAATGGCCTTTTTGATTTGACATTTGACTTTTGCCTTGCTTTTTCTTTTCGTTATTCTTTTTTTCTTTTCTTCGGGACGGATCTCCCCCTTTTTTTATGACGGCCTCCTACTAAGATGGCGGGTATTCTTGGTAGTCTATTCTAAGCCTCGTTCCGACATCATGGGCCGAGTTTAAAACAGAATTTTTGTTTCAAAAAGAATGATTTGTACTTTACACTTTCGGTCAAACTTTCGATATTCTTTAGGACTTGGCATCTCTTGTTACTCACGAATCAAACGTGTTAGTATGTGCAGTAATGGGCTTGAAATTAAGTTATTCAGACTAATAAGGAAATTTGAGTTTATAAACTTTCTGATTCCACTGGTCTTTGTACCATACTGATCGACTATTTAACCTAAGGGTAGTATTTCTTAAGATGTAAACCATTCCAAGGATGTTTTAACTCTTCTCCTTCTGCATTAACAAGACGATAAGCGTTACCAGGAAAAGCGTGCGATACAACATAAGGTCCTTCCCAGTTGGGTTGGAGCTTAGAACGCGGACCACCAGGTTTTATAAAAATTCTTTTGACAACCATTTCACCGACTTTGAACTTACGTTCAATGACTTTCTTTTGATAAAAACGTGCTAACCTATTTTGATAAACTTTTGCATGATTAGCAGCTGACCATCTTTTCTCGTCTAAAAGTTCCAATTGAGCAAGGAGTGCTGAACGATGTTCATCAACAAAAAATTCCTTATTCAATTGTACTCTTAATGACGGTATGAGGATCTCATATGGAACTACCGCCTCCATTCCAAATGTTAAGGAATAAGGAGTTTGCCCAGTAGGCGTGCGGATTGAAGTTCGGTAGGCCCATAGAGCCTCAACCAATTTTTCTGGACAATCTGCGAACTTATTAGATTTACACGTCTTTTTGATGATTTTTATCAAAGTCTTATTTGTTGCCTCTGCTTGGCCATTGCCTTGCGGATAATAAGGAGATGAATGATGCAATGCAATTTTATACCTGTTACAAAGGTCCTTTAATTCCTGTGACACGAACTGCGGTCCGTTGTCGGTGACGATGGTGCTTGGAATTCCAAATCGGGTGATGATGTTCTTCATGATGAACTTGCAGACGGTTGATGCTTTGATCTCCACGTATGCTTCAGCTTCTGCCCACTTGGTGAAGTATTCCGTTGCCGTGAGAATGAAAGATTTTTGCTTGATGCCGGAATCTGGATTACCAAGAGGTCCAATAATGTCGAAAGCCCACATGGAGAAAGGCCATGGGGAAGAAATAGGATGGAGTGAAGATGCATGAGAATGAATTTTGTCGGCGTGAAGTTGACACTTAGCACACCTACGGACATATCCTACGCAGTCTTCTTCCATGGTTGGCCAATAAAATCCTTGTCTAAGGATCTTCTTTGCTAACATCTGTCCATTGACATGACCACCACAAACTCCACTATGAGCTCCTTCCATAACCTTCCAAAGCTCATCTTCGTCTAGACATCTCAGAAGAACTCCATCAAAACCTCTCTTGTACAGTGCTCCCCCAACTAGGGTGTATCTTTGAGCAACTCTCCTGATAGCTCTCTTCTCCTCAGTTGTAGCTTCTTCAGGATACGATTGATCTTCACAATATTTTGCAATTTCATAATACCATGGCTTCTGTTCATCATCCATCTCTTCTAACAGCTCCATCAACATGATTTCTCTCTTCTCAATGATATCTCCGTCTCTGACTTTCTTCAGCAATTTCTCCTTAGTTCTAAGGAATGAAGGATCTTTCACGGCGGGTGAAAGACGCCTATGAACTATGATTGATTCGGATTGTTTGCTGATTGGAAAATCAAGAGAAGATGCAAGTGAAGCTAGAGCGTCAGCTAAGATGTTCTGATTCCTAGGGACATGGACAAAGATCAATTTCGTGAAAAGCTTTGAGTAAGCAGAAGTAAGCTCTTGATAAGGCTTGAGTTTGGGATCGAGAGTTCGATACTTGGTCAGCACTTGGCGAAGAATCAGTTGGCTATCACCCACAATCCTGAGTTTGGTAGCACCATGGAAATGAGCAGCCTCGAGACCAGCAAGGAGTGCCTCGTATTCAGCTATATTGTTTGTGACTGGAAAATCAAGCTGAAAGGCTTGTGGAATGGTGATACCTTCTGGTGTTAACAGAACGATACCGATCCCTTTTCCATGAGAATTCAGAGCTCCGTCAAAATGCAGAGTCCATATATCATCTCTGATTTGATTTACGGACATCAGTTCCTCATCCGGAAACTCTGATCGCACTGGATCAAATCGAGGAAGGGGATGATGAGCGAGATGTTCTGCTATGGCATAGCCCTTGATCTCTTTCTGCTGAATGTAAGTGATATCAAATTGAGATAGAAAGCTTTGCCATCGCGCTAACCTATCAGTAAGAATAGATTTCTCCAGGAGGAATTTGATCGGATTCATCCTAGCGATGAGATGGACTTCATGGGCCAGAAAATAATGCTTCAATTTCTGCACAACCCAGACCAATGCTGCACATGTTTTCTCCATCGCCGTATATCTCTGTTCAGCGGGGTTGAGAAGTTTAGAGAGATAATAGGCTGCCCTCTCTTTTCCTTCTTCATCTTCTTGTGCTAGAACAGCCCCCACTGCATCATCCAGGACTGAAATATAAAGTATCAATGGTTTGCCTGGAGATGGTGGTCTCAAAACAGGAGGACTTGCTAAGTAGTCCTTCAATCCATCGAATGCCTCCTGACACTTATCGTCCCAATCGAATTTGACTCCCGGCTTGGTAAGCTCGTAAAACGGCCTACACCTTTGTGAGTGCTGGGAGACAAAGCGGCGAATAAATTGTAACCTTCCGATTAATCCTCTCAATTCTTTCAAGTTTTTGGGAGGTGGCATTTCTCTAATAGCCTTCGCCTTATTAGGATCGATCTCAATTCCCCGTTTGCTGACGATAAATCCAAGCAATTTCCCTGAAGATACCCCGAATACACATTTCTTGGGGTTCATCTTTAACTGATATTCTCTCGATCTCTCTAATACCCTTGCCAAAACTTTGGCGTGCTCAGCCTTTGTTTTCGATTTAACTAATAAGTCATCCACATACACTTCCAAATCTATATGCATCATGTCATGAAATATTGCCATCATGGCCCTTTGATAGGTGGCTCCAGCATTCTTTAATCCAAATGGCATGACAACATAACAGTATGTTCCCCAAGGTGTAGTGAATGACGTTTTCTCTTGATCCTCTTCTGCCAGCTTAATCTGATTATATCCTGAAAATCCATCCATGAATGATAAAGTCTCATAGCCAGCAGTATTATCGATGAGTACATCAATATGAGGTAATGGAAAATCATCTTTAGGACATGTCCGGTTCAAATCACGGAAGTCGATGCAAATTCTGACCTTCCCGTCCTTCTTCATAACCGGGACTATATTGGCCACCCATTGTGGATAAAGGACAACTCTAATAAATTTGGCTTTATGCAATTTATCGACCTCTTCCTTCATCTTTAGAGCCATTTGTGGGTGGAATCGCCTTAATTTCTGCTTGACCGGGCTAGCTCCGTCCTTTAATGTCAATCTGTGTTCAACCAAAGTTGAGTCTAACCCCGGCATATCTTCATAACTCCAGGCGAAAGTGTCCTCATAGTCCTTTAGCACTTGTACCATTGCTTTCTCATCCTCTGTAGAAAGACTTTTACTGACGAGGACAACCTTAGGTTCGTCTTCAGTCCCTAAATTAATTTCTTTGGTAGGCTCTTCTACGGCAGCTGAGGGTTCATCAAATCTCTTCACTCCACTGGCATATGCCTCAGCCGTGTCCTCGTCATCTTCCTCAATGGGGTCCTTTTCATGTACTAATTCATATACCCCGTACCCATCATTGACTGACTCATCGTCCATACAATCTTCTGGCATCTGAATTGGATTTTCTAAAAGCTGAGGGATCAAAGAACAAGAAAAGCACTTATCAGCTAAGTCCTGGAGGTATCTATCTGGAATTCGCCTACCCTTAGGCTTCCTAGACTTCCTAACCTGACTAGACTGCCTAACTTCACTATCATAACCTAACGAAGATGAAGCAGGATGAAAATCCTGGGATACAAGTGGAAATACAAGAGAATCCTCCCGAGGGGAGGGACATAGTAAATCTAGGAGAGAATCTTGACCGAAGGACCCGCGCGGTGGGGTGCAATCGGACAAGTAAGATGTTTCCTCGATGAGGATTTGGGAAGAATTTGTTGCCGAATTGGCGTTTTTTTTTGGAAAATGAAAGAATTAAACATAAAGCAGGAATGAATAAAAATGGGAGGAGAATCAGACGGAGGAAGTGGCACCAAGGCCAGAGGATTGGGGGGATCATATAGTAATATGTCCCAGATCAGATCATACAACCTCTCTAGATCGAGAGGAGGTTGTGGTATAATGTCCCGAGGGGACAGAGTAATCATGACGGGCGGAGCCCGTGGAATATCTTCAATTATGACCCGCGACCAAGTCGGGGTCAAGAGCAGTGTACGGAAAAGAGTATGGAGCGTGAAGACATGTGAAGGATATGTCCCCCTCCAGAGCAGATCTGTTGTATAACCAGCTTGATATGGGTCATCCGGCTCCCCTTCATCAGTTTCTTCAGATAGCAGTATCCGCTTGTCAAATATGGCACCAGGGCTTTCAATCAGTTCATCAATCTGCGGCGGCCACTTAGGTTCTGCAGGATCCAGAAATAGTCTGTTCAGTGCAATATACAGGTCTCTGAGGTCGAACCACCTGTACCATTCACATTCAGGGTCATGGAATTTCCTCCTTTTCATAGGCCGCAGAGCCTCCAAGGATTGGTACGTAAGCAGTTCAGAGCAATGTCTGGCCAAGTCCCTCCCATATATATCATGGAAGTCAAAACAGGAAGTAATGACTACCGTATTGTCATAGCTAAGTATGGGCCCTTTCACGAAGTGAGTACACAGGGTACATGTTAGGGGATCTCGGCCTTCTTTGGGTGGCGTAGACATTGCCTCCCAGATTTTCGGGCCTTCTTTGATCTCTGCTTTCTGAACCGGATCTTGCTTCAATTTTATTGGCCTATAGCCCAAACCACATCCAGGTGCTGTTCGATGATTTCTGACAGGAGTGGTCCTGCCTTGCAATTGTGTGCCCAGACCTTTCCCAGGCTCGTAGCCGTTCTTCATCATAATCCTCCATCCTGGGGTACTCATGCACTTCCCCCTCTTGATAGCATCTAACGGATATGGAGAAATAGCGGCGGCTTTCAGAGGATCAGCCACTGGACGGTAGACCTGTAATACCGACAGAAAAGGTTGTCGGCCAGGTGAAACAGCAGACTTAATGTTCAAGGAATGAGCAGCAGCAAGGATCGGCATGCTCGTTACTTTAATTATTCGTCCTTTGTAAGGAAATTTGAGGCATTGATGATTCATAGAAGGAATCGCCTCAAGAGTTTTGATATAAGGACGACCTAAAATGGCATTTATAGAGGGGTCGATTTCCAAGATGTGAAATTCGACCTCTGCATGACTTAGAGGGCCCAGCTCCACCTTTAAATAAACCATTCCCAGAGGAGAACGGGTAGAATTGTCATATGCTGTTACTGATATGGGGCTGGGCAGCCATTTCTCTTTGGGCACACCGCACAGCTCCAGGGTCTTCGGAGGTAAAACATTGATCGAAGCCCCTGTGTCGACCAGGCATGCATCCACGGCCTTCTTACAGATGTTGACCGTGATACTCAGAGCCATGCTTCTGGCTGCCGGCGGTGCTAGTTCCGATGTATGGAATGTTATAGAGGGCTGATCCCCCTGAGGAACTAGTAGTGCTGCAATCTTCTCTACCGGTACGTCTTCATTGACCATCACCTTCTGCAGATATTCCATCAAAGCTTCTTGGTGACTCTTGGATCTTTTGATTAATTCTAGTATAGTGATCCGTGCCGGTGTCCGATCCAGGTGTTTCAACAGGTCCTATTGAGTGCCTGGTGCACTCTCTTCATTATGGGCTTCCTCAGTCGGCTGTGATGGGCCGTCTCTGACTGTGGACTGAGGAAAGACCTTGTTGAAAATCCTTCCACTCCGGAGCGCGTGTTCCTCAACCGTGGAGGATCCGGGTGACACCTTAAGTACCGCAGGGTTGGATGGTGCGGATGATGTAGAGGGTTGGTATGTAGGTGATGGCGTAAGGCTAGGTGGTGATGGCGCAGTGTGGATTAAAGGCCTAGAGGGTTGGATAGTGGATGGGTAAGTGGTTGGTGAAGTGGGGAATGGTACGCGTAATAATGGTCTAGATGGCAAAGGCATATCTGGATAGGCGGTAGTGGTAGTGGGTGAAGTAGGAAATGGTATGCGTAATAGCGGCCTAGATGGTAGAAGGGGTGCGTTATTGGTTTGCGGGGGTTTATATGATGGTGGCGTAGGAGTGCGGGGTGTAATGGGTCTAAGGAAGGCGGGTAGTGGTAATGGGTTATTGGGTGTGGGCGAGTGATATGTAGGTGTGGGTATAGGGGTGATGGTAACGGGTTGTGGCCTTGGTATGTGGATGGTGCGGCGTGGTGGTCGCTCTGCGGTACTTTGAACGTGACCCGTTGAACAAAGAGAGGAAGAGTCCTCTACTCTCCACTGCTGCCCACGACCAGCCTCAGACTGGCTGTTCGTCAAGATGGGAGCAACCTGGTTTTGGTTCTGATGCTCCGGGAGTGGATTCTGCACTATGCCCATGTTGGGTGGTGCTACTGCCTGTGCCGGTGGTCTTGCTTGCTGCTGCTGCTACTGCGGTCTCCTCGCCTTCAGGGTTGTTATGTATTTCTTCATTTCCTCCCAGTCTATGCCGCCCTGCTCGTTGAGATCATGGATATAATCTCTGAATTGGAAGCAGGTGTCAATGGTATGCCCAGGTTGCCTGTGAAAGTAGCAATACCTAGACGTATCGGCATTTTGAGGCCAGACGGCCTTCTCTCTTGGCAAAACTAAGGCATTGGCTGCCATTAAAGCGCTGAAAATATCCGCCAAGGATTCTGGGAGGGCCGGGTACTCTGCCCTTTTCGGGCCTGGAGGTCTCCTTTGTTGGTTGTAGTCACCAGGAGGAGGGACATTGTGGTACGCCGGCGGTGCGCGCGGCTGGTACTGTGGCTGTTGCTGTTGCTGATACTGCTGCTGAGGGGGCTGCTGATACTGCTGTTGCCGTTGCGGCTGTTGCTGTTGCTGCTGATGTGGCTGCTGATACTGCTGTTAATACTGCTGTTGCCGTTGCGGCTGTTGCTGTTGCTGGTTCTGATTCGGCTGCTGGGGCCGCTGGTACTGCTGTTGGTAATGGGGGTTCTGCTGCTGCCTGTACCCCTGTTGACTCGGCTGTGGTGGCCTCTGGTACTGCTGCTGATTCCTCACAAACTGGGGCGAGTTATTGTTCATGGTACTGACCTGCTCGTGAGAGAGCGTGCCCTCAGTAGTTGGACCTGTGCTAGGAGAATTTGGCACTGCAGGCTTCCGAGGTGGAGGCCTGTTAGGTCTGTGAGGATCAAAGACGCTAGAGAACGTAGCGTCCTTGAAGGCATTCTGGCAGTACCGTGCCCTTTCATAGAGCTCTGCCATGTTAGTCAAATTGTTCAAGGAGAGGACTAGCTTGAACTGGGGAGTGGCGTTAGAAATTAGCATCTTCACTTGTTCAGATTCAGACAAGTGATCTTTTACTTTTTCAGCCAGGCCCCGCCACCTGTCAGCAAAACTGACAAACTCCTCGTCCGGTTTCATCTTTTCTGCAATAAGATCCGTGATAGACAAGGAGGGTGCAACTCTGTCCTGGTATCGTTGGATAAATTTGCGTGAAACGATACCGTAATCCTCTACTTCGGAGGGTTCCAGAGAAAAGAACCACTCGAGGGCTGGTCCCTCTAGGGATCTCCTGAACAAGAAAGCCAACGACCTCTTGTCGTTCTGCCAGAAAGAGGATTCGTACATGAACTCCTTCAGGTGCGTGAAGGGGTTACCAGTACCATTATACTTTCGATACACTGGCATTTCAGAGGGTGGCAGATGGAACACTGGCAGGCTCGGTAAATTGATTTCTGGCACAGCTTTAACCCCCATCATCTTCTGGAGATTGTTGAACTGCTCATCCATGCGCTCCATCTTGGCCAGCAACGTCTGCGTGGTTATATCTGCCTGGGGAGGAGGAGGAGGAGGAAGTACCTGATAGGCCTGCTGCCTAGAGTACGTCGGACAAGGAGGATAATAAGGATGAGGTCCGGCAGAGCTTCCGCCATGCCCGAGGGCATTTTGATACATGGGCGTCTGCGGTCTAGCCGGTTGCCTGGATGATGAAAGTTGTGGCCCAGTTGGCCGAGAAGTAAGATGAAGGCCTTCCATGGCCTGATGGATATAAGGAGGAGGAGGTTGTTGAGTAACAACAGGGGGAGCCATAGGGTTCGGCTCAGCAGGCTGCATGGGTGCCTTCCCCTTCAAGATAGACTGGATCGCCTCGAACTGCTGAGGGTCCAGTCGGGAGGCAAGAACTCCCAAGGCGTTGACAAGATCCATAGGATCGGAGGGTGAGGGATCATTCTGATTCATGTCCCCCTCAAGGTCAGGATTAGGAATCGCATATTCATGCGGAGGAAGATCATGATATTGATCGTGTGGGTGAAAAAGAGGAGTTCGGACATTCCTGTCGTGTCGAACTGGAATGGGGACAGAATTACGAGAGGCATCAGCATCTCTCCCGTTCTCGTAGTTGAAATCTGAATTGCGAGGGGCGTTAGCATCTCCCTCGTAGTTGATAATGGCGTCTTGGGCCATACTCAAATCTCTGCCTGATCGTAGCAACATGATATTAGATTATCTTTTTCAAAAATTTAATCAAACAAGTTGTGTAGAGATTAACCAAACAAGTGGATGCTTAACGTGATTTTAGGATTCCTTGTTGAATTATTTGAATTGGATTAAACCACAATTTCGCTCAGGGAAGGATCCTAGTTTCAGTTCAGTTTCCACCGTTATTCTCTAAGATTTTCTCTCACAACGCTTTCGGAATCTAACCGGGACTTCAATTGGTACAACCAGCCCGATGATCAAGGAGGAATACCTTGATTTTGGGGACTTATGGAGGTCTCAACGTCAACTTCTCTAGTCTGATCAAGGGACCAACCCAATCAGAGAGAGTTGTTGACGTCGAGTAATGTGTTCCTAAGAAAAGGAGGGTTTTAGCCTCAATGCGTATGCCCTGCGACCTGGATGGTCTCTAATGCTTAATAGAGTAATGGGTAGCTAGCACTCAACACAGAAATCTGGAAACTGAAAAATAATTAAGAAACTGTCTGAATCGCGTCGATGATAGTCGACGCTATTCAAGACAGAATTTAATTCTTTCGCAGAGAACAGATGCAAACAGCAGAGAAAGCCTGAAAAATAACTAAAAACTGTCTGAATCGCGTCGATGAGGATCGACGCTATTCAACACAGAACTTAATTATTTCGCAGAAACATATGTAAACGACAGAGAAAACCTGGAGGCTAAAAGGCGTCTATTAGTGCTGACGCGGTTTTGAAACGCGTCGCTGTTCCTGGACGTTTTTTAGTTCGCAGAAACAGATTTCCAGAAGGATTTTCTGGGTCGAATCCTCCTTAAACAGGGTAAAATGCAGTAAACAATCAACTCATGAAAAGATTTTTAGTTTCAGATTTTAAACAGGATGATTTACTAACTAAACAACTAAGAAATCACGCAATCACATATCATTTTATCACAGAAAACAACTTTTTGAACTAATCAAGGGGAGGCAAGATCTTGCCACTGGGGTGTGCACGTGGTGCACGAGGGAAACTAATTAAACTAAACACTCACCAATTGGTGAGGACGTGTCGAAAGACACAAATGGTGCACCGTGGGTGCCCGGTATGATAATAGGAAGAACAAAAGAAATTAAAAGACGGCGAGACCAAGTCCCACCGTGATCGCCAAAAGAGCTGTAGGTGCTGAAAATTGCTCGTGTGATTAATGTGAAAAACTATGTTGTTTAGGGTAAATTAACCTATTAAAAACAGAAACTAAAGTGAAGTGATCGCCAGAAACTTTTAACTAAAAAGCTTCAAAAGAAGTTTGATCGCCTACCTGTTTAAACGCGGAAGAATGAGTCCTTGGTTCCCCTCCTTCAGCCGGCTGAAGAAAGAGAGCCCTTTCTTGTTCTTTTGTTCTTGCTGTTAAATGTTGAGGATCGTCCAGAAGTTCTTCTGGCTTCGTACTTGATTTCCCTCTTTTTGATCTTTGTTGTTGTTGTTGAGTGCAGCAGAGATAGAGAGACAGAAAAATAAAGGAGAAATACTGATGAGAATCTAAATAGAAATAATATCAAAGCTAACCATGATTATAAACATGTTTAAACAGCAACTCACTTGTTTAAATGGCTTTGAAACCCCTTTAGAACAGATGGGTTTTGGAAAATTGATGATGTGGTGTGTGTTGCATGAAGTGAATATGAGAATAAAACTAATGAATGAAAATGAAATTCAGATATGAAAAACTTATGCCCAGTCCAGTTGGTTGAAGCTTTGAAAAGATGAAGATCTTGAAGAAGGATGCCGACTTCTGGAAATGGTAGCGCTCCGACGTTCCGACGTGGTTGCTCTGATCTCCAAATCGCTATAACGTTGTGGCTCAATAATTCTCTCTCTCTCTTTTTTTTTTTTAACTCTTGAAAGAGGCAAGGTATTTATAGGCATTTTCTGCGTTCGCGATTAACATAGAAAAATCTCGGATTTATCTACCTTAATCGACAGATAATTACTGATTAATTCATCTTTATCTGTAATTATCTAAAACGCGTCCACCATGGCTGACGCCTTTCAGATTAAATTAAGATAAGGATAAATATCCGGGAAAACTTATCTTTATCTTTATTAGCTAAAACGCGTCCACATGGGTAGACGTCTTTTACCCTAATTAAGATAAGGATAAACATCCGGAAGAGAAGTTAAAATAGCTTAGGAAACCTAAAACGCGTCGACCTTCGCAGACGCCTTTTAGCTAATAAATCAATTAATTAAAATTCAAATTTAAACGTTAAAATAGGAATAAACTCTAAATAACGTCCACATGGGTCGACGCCTTTTAGACTTTTTCATATTTTAACTGAAATTTGAGCTAAAATCAATTCAATTGATTAACTTAAACATGTCTGCTAAACCCGACACTCAAAAATATTAATAAAAATTAATCAATGATTAATTATCAGACCATTCTGAGGCATTATCATATGATATGAAATTTACTCGAAATGACGTCAAAATTAGCGTGTCTACAAATAACATCCAGTTTCTTACTCAGCACTGAGATCATATGTTGAGCATTACCAAAGTTTTTTCTATTCCATTTTCTGCATAAGGTTTGTAGCTCAGAGATTTTTCTAAAATAATTTAAGTGTAGATGAGGTAGATTTTGCCATTGAAGATCCAACAGATCCTTGAAATCCTTCCTGAACGTCCAAGCAGATTCAAATCTAAATGGATGATGTTTCTTTCTGGGTTGGCATTCAGTATTTAGGATAATAGGCCTATGATTACTAGCCACTCTAGGCAGATGTAGGACCTTAGCATTAGGGAATTTGAAATACCACTGGGGATTAACCAGGGCTCTATCCAACCTTTCACGAATATGGAAACTGGCTTTCCTATTATTTGTCCAAGTGTAAGCAGGGCCATCATGCCCCAAATCAATGAGTCTAGAGTCATAGATAAAAGAGTTAAATTCCCTGATTTGATGATGACTAACTTGGTTTCCACCCCATTTATCTTGTTGGCGTGTAATGGAGTTCATATCTCCAATTAGGCAGACAGGCATATCTGACTAAAGAATAAGGTGACTGATATGAGCCCAGAACATCCTTCTGCATGCAATTTTAGGGGGCGGTATAAATACAGAACAGGCGCCAGTAGAAACCAGTATCATCTTCCAAATTAGCAATGATCACATTCTGCTCAAAGTGAATAATCCTCAGATTAATATGAGGCTGCCACCATATCCAAAGGCCTCTAGATCTACCATTAGGTGCAACAACATGGTAATTTATGATGCCACGATAGCCAAAAAACTGAGCACTAAATTTAACATCAGCCTTGGTTTCAGCTAAAAATAAAATATCTGGTTTAGCTGAGTGGGTCAGTTGTTGAATGTATGGAACTATCATTGACCCACGAACACCTCGACAGTTCCACACAATAATTTTCATTTGGGACCCTGTGGCAATTTAAGGTCGGCCGCCATGACCAGATCATTGGATGTTGGGGGGGAACTTATCTTAGTTCCAATTGTCAAACTTTTATGCTTCATATTTCCATAGGATTGCTTACTAGCAGTATAAGTCCGTTTGCTTTTACCCGGGGAACGGTTGACAATGCCTGGCTTAAAACCGATTCTGGTAAGGTTAACTATATCTGCGTTGATTTCCAACATATCCAAAGAAGTACTTCTACATCTTTTGTTATGTTCATGAGAAATCAAATCATCCACCATCCCATCGGCCTTACACTTGAAGGGACTATTCACCATCTTCTTCTCAGTTATGCATCTAGGAAAACTGGGATTTTGAAACTCCATAGGAGATATGTGGATAGGTACATCATGCAGTACAGGGCAATGCCTCCCTGTACTACTACTGATTTGTAGGTCACATACATCATGTACCACACCTGCCTTTTTGCTACCAGGATCTTTGGCAGATATGCATCGGGTCTCAAGCGAGGTAGCCATCGACTGGAGAGTATTTTCAGGTTGTCCAGGTATGGATGGACTTACCTTACAAGTAGAGGTGTCCCATTCCGATGCCATATAATCAACTTTTTCGCTGTCTGTCTGCGGCGCAATGGTAGGTTCAGTACTAGCCTCCGGGTCTTCATGAGCATTATGGGCATTATCCAGGTTGACAGCTAATTTCTTTTTGAGCTTAGGGTCTAAATTACCCACTAATCAGGTACATCCACAGGGTAAATCAGGTTACTGATGTCGTAAATATTCATATCAAATAAGTTGTCGGTGACATGAGTCACATTTTTCCAGCTTATGCTAGGAAGGAAGTTTGATGCTCTCAACCAGGAACCAAATTTGAATTTGATAGATTGCATCATACTATTACGCAGAGCTGGGGAGTATGATTCCTTGATATGGGATTTCAATTGGGATAGCTCCACACAGTAAATATCCTCATCTCCTATTCTGCCACAGAAAGCACAAATATTCGGCAATCTCTCATAAGCTAACTCAAAGGATTTCACATCACCATTAGGTAGTTTGGCCCGAATCTGAGTACTTAATGGTTTAGAGACATCCAAGCTAACCTTGATTCTAGCATAGGAGCTCCAATACACAGTACCTCCCAAGCGAGGATGATGAACCTTCCCCAGTTGGCTAGCAATCTTAGTAACTACATTCAATTTAAGCATTTCCTTAGGAAGATCAAAGATACGAACCCACAAATCTCCCCATTTGAGTTGGTACTGTGATGGGGGGGTATTGGGCCTGCATCACTCCAATAACACTAACTCCCCATTAAAAAACCATGGAGATCTGTTGGACATCCTGACTAAGAAGGTGTTATTTGAGAAGTCAAGACAATTCCACTGACTTTAGGTGTCCACATCTTGGAGATCCACTCCTTCAATCCAGCCGGCCTAGTTTTCTCTTCAGTGTGGACTCTGATAAGCAGGCTTTGCTTCCATCTATTCTGCTCGCCCAAGTCAGCTACATGTAGTTCAACCAGAGGAGCATCATTCTCTTTGGTCATCAGTTTCATGAAGCTATGAAGGACTTCAGTTTCCATCCGGTTGAGATTGTGTGATTGTTCATTGCCATCTTCCATGGTGTCACCTCTGATAAAATGAGCTATCCAAAGTGGGCAGTGGGTGGAGGAGGGGGGGGGGGGTGTTGGGTTTTCTCGGTTTCATCGGATCGCTCACACAGCGGAAAATAAAAATTTACAGCGATCCGTTTTCCCGTTTCAAAAAACTAAAACCAACGATTATCGGATAATCGAAGTTCTCACCTTGTGCGGATTCTAATCCGCAACCGTTCGGTTCCGTCGATGCGACACTGCAAGCCGCTCAAGCGCCCGGCCTCTAGCGAAGTCCATGCGATCCTCCCCGCGACGGATATCCTCGCGTTCCTCGTTCTTCGCAGCCCACGAAACCTCCGCCGGTCGCCGCAACGATCGCCGCAACGCGCGGACGATTTCCCGTCGAACGGGATTCGGAGAAGCGGCGAAGCAGATCTGGATCTGTCTGGACGCCAGAGAGAGAGAGAAACTGAGGAGGGGCGGCTAGGGTTAGCAGCAGCTTGGCCTGCTCAGCCCGTTCGTTATGTTTTATACTAACCGCGCGATTTTTCATAAAAACCCCCGGTTTGTATAAAACCCACTTATTTATCCATCGCCTTGAGAATCATTTGCGTGCGACCCTCTAAGCCCAAGTACCAGTCCAGTTAATGGCCCAACAAGCCCAGTGACTCCTCACTGACTTGGAGCTAGGAGGAGTTCGAATAACTGGTAGGGTGACGATCCCCGTTGTATTTCATTTAAAAACCATATTTTTCCCGCTTTGGAGCATGTTTAGGAGTTTTCTTGGGGTGAAAATACTAATTGCATGTAATGAGAATTTGGGTGTTTTAATGGGTATTTAGGTTCTTCTCCTCCTTCTCCACTTTTTTTAGTGTTTTTACACGATTTGGGGGAGGAAATCCCACTCCGTGGATTGGGATATGGCGGAGGAAGAACCTGTCTGTGAGGGTTAAATGGCGTCGGGGGACAGCGACGCCTTTTAGAAAGGCGGTTTCCACTCGCGACGCGATTTAGCCCAAATAATAGACTCTGTCTTTGGACTGATGAGCGTCCAAAGACATCGACGCCTTTTGAACTGCGACTCCCATGCACGACGCGTTTTAAGTCAGATCACCTCGAAGCTTGTCTCTATTTTTGTCGTTATCAGGCGACTAGGGACAGCGATGCCTTTTAAACGGCGACCTTGTTGAACGACGCCGTTTAGGTCTTTTTCCGAGGCCAGATTTCACATGAACCAGTTTTAGAAGCTTGAATGACGTCGGCCTTGGGCGACGCGATTCAAGCCAGAATTCTATTAATCCCTGCAATTAACACGTGTTTACATTGTTAGATAATTTAGTTAATTGCATGCTTAGTAATGTACTCGATGACGATGGATTCTATGTGATCAGATCGCACTATGTTGTGTTTTACGCGATCGTAGGCCTAGAGTGACAGTTGTTAGCGTCTAGGCACTTTGTGTCGGTGTGGGAGTGACACGGCGCCGGTGTGGGAGTGGCGGGTGACGCCTAGAGAGAGGGTCACTTGGTGTACCCCGGGGTATAGCTAGTACCGGTGTGGGAGTGGTACATTCGGAGTGTCACTTGTGCTGGGGGAAGCATAACCACTTCGAGCCTGTCTGGCCGGAGTAGCCAGCACGCTATCCGAAGAGTTGCTGTTTGGTCTTAGCGGGACGGTGTTTCCCGCGTTCGGTTGTGTGGTTGGCGCGTTTTGCCGAGACGCTGGTTGTGGGCTCCGTGGTAGAATGATTTCAGAATTGTACATGTTATATTTCGAATGCATGTGTTTTATATCGAAATCTAGAAATTGTGTTTACTGCTTTATTTGCTTAAATTATCTATATTTGTGTTACTGAACTTGTGGGTGCGTGAGTGGGCGGTGGGGATCGAAGGATCCCTACTGAGTCTTTTCAATAAGACTCACCCCTGCGGTTTTCAGGTGAGGGTCCTAGGCAGGCGTAGCGAGGAGAGTGTTGCTTTGGGTCGCGCGCCAGCAGCCGTTGTTCCAGGGTATGCCCCGATGTAGTTGTTATTTTATTTTATGGCCTGTATGCTTAATTATTTCCTTTCAGTTGGAGTATGTAATTATTTCCTAAGTCGAGTCGCATTGTAATAATTTTAATTCTTGCACTTTCTTTTTAATTCAATGCGATGTGAATGTTTAACTTAGTTTATTATTTATTTCCCAAACTTATCAAGATCCTGGTTTGACTCCAAATTAATGATTCGGTACCCATTTAGTAATCGGATCCCCGATTATAGGGTGGCGGGTCATTACATCCAGACACGGTAGGGTGAGGCAGTAAGTCAAATTAGGACTAACTGTGAATGTTTAACTTAGTTTATTATTTATTTCCCAAACTAATCAAGATCCTGGTTTGACTCCAAATTAATGATTCGGTACCCATTTAGTAATCGGATCCCCGATTATAGGGTGGCGGGTCATCACATCCGGACACCGTAGGGTGAGGCAATAAGTCAAATTAGGACTAACTAGGACTAGTGAACCACCACCACCACCCACTCACGTGTGCACAAAGGGGTGGTGGTGGTGGAGGGATTCCTACGAAAGGCGTCGGGTTCGAAACTCACCATTTCTCTGCACGTTTTTTTTTTTTTTTTTTTTTGACCCGGAAAATAGATTGCATTACTAAGATATTGAAGGAGGTACATCAGTCATGATAACAGAATTAATACCGGGGGGATCATAGGTGGATCCCAAACAGCTTCGCTAAGGGAAGCACAGGCAAATCTGGCACAGGCATGAACAACCTTGTTACAGTCTCGGGGAGAGAATTGCAGAGAAATTAAGCCAGAGCGGAGAAGGTTATGGCAATTCTCAATGATATTCTTCACCTTTCAAGGTGGGCTTCTAAGATGGAGAGCAGCATGAATCTGTACCTGAGCATCCCCTTCCACAATTACACTTGTATTCAATTGTTGGGCCATTTGTAAAGCTTTCTGCATTGCCAATGCTTCTACCAGAGATAGGTAAGGAGTTTTGAGGATCATAGTAGTAGCATTAACAGGGGATCCATTCCAATCTCGCACAATGATTCCAACAGCACCAGCAAAATTGGAAGTGGCACCAGCAAAGTTGATTTTATAGGATCCAGGACTAGGAGGGATCCAACAAGTCTTAATATATGTGGTCTTCGGTAGATTAGTAGGAGCTGTAGTTGTCGAAGCCAACAAGAAATTCACATCAACCAAGGCTCGTCTGACAATAGATAGAGGGTTGACATTGATACCTTCTAGAGTCCTTTTACATCTAGCCTTCCAGATCTGCCACATTATAGAGAAGCATAAAGAGATTATAGTCCTATCATTTGCATTAGAGGCAAATGGGGGGGTGGACCATTCTACAATCTTGTCTGCCAGGTTCTTTGGATCCAAATTCACATGATAATTTAGGGGGGAAGCTTTCCAAACAGCTCTAGCAAAATCACATTCAAATAGCAGATGCTCAACTGTTTCTGGGTAAAGAAAGCAGGTTTGGCAAATGCAGGTGACCTGGGGCACTCTTCTGGATATAATATCAGAAACAGGTATGGCATTGGATAGACATTTCCAAATAAAACGAGTGATCTTTGGGGGAATAATCTTTTGGACTTGATGGTGCCAAAGATATTTCCAGACAGTCGGAGGGGAGGATAAGGAGGGCAGAGAGGACAGTTCAGTGAGGTATCTATAGGCAGATTTGGAAGTGAACTCACCATCTAGGGTGGGTGTCCAAACAAGTTGATCTCCTTTGAGGTCCCCATTCATGGGCAATTGAAGTTGACATACTTTATCTGCAATATCCTGATTGAAGAGTCTGTGGATGAGCTCTTCATTCCACTTCCCATTATTAATGAGTTGGAAGACCCACATAGGAATATGGTCAGTGAAATTTTGCCTTGCAGTGATTGGCCCAAGGGTATATGGAACCCAATTATCTGCCCAAATATTAGTAGACAAACCATTTCTGATAATCTTGAAGCAAGGAGGTGATATAATATCTCTGAGTTGAAGGATAGCCGACCAGGATATAGAGCAATTTGCAGGTATAGTAGCCTCCCAGAAGTTTGCATTAGACAGGTACTTAATTATGAGTAATGTAGCCCAAATTGAGTGGGGATCTTGGAGAAATTTCCACACCAGTTTCATTATAGTTGTCTTGTTGGTAGTTTCCAAATCTCCGATGCCCAACCCACCAAGAGCTTTATGGTTCTTCAGGGATCTCCAACTGCAGTGGTGGATTCTTTTGTGATCCAACGTATCCCCCCAAAGGAAAGAGGACATAATCTGATTAAGCTTATTGATGGTGGTTTTTGGTAGAGGGCACATACTCATCACATGAACTGGGATAGATGCCAGGGCAGAGTTAATCAATGTGATTTTGCCAGCAGTGGACAAAGCAGTAGCCTTCCAGTTTGAGAGCTTAGATTTCAATTTATCCACGATATAAGATAATTGGTTCACTTTCCCTCTTCCAAACCAGAGGGGGACCCCCAGATATAGTTCTCTTCTTTTCATCAAGGGAATTTGCAGTTTGGAGCTCAAGTATTGTTGGTCTTGGATGGAGATATTGTTACTTAACAGAATGCTAGATTTAGACTTATTCATAAATTGGCCTGACCATTTCCTATAGGTATCCAAACAGGTTAGGTATTCACCAATCTCCTCAGCATTTGCACTGCCAAACATGACAATATCATCAGCATACATTAAGTGGGAAATAGTAGGGGCATGTCTGCTGATTTTAAAACCTTTGATCTTCTGATCTGTTATAGAATTTTGGATGAGCCTGGTCAGCATTTCAGCACATATAATATAAATATAAGGTGAGAAAGGGCACCCCTGTCTGATTCCTCTCTTCGGGACAATTAGCCCTACATTTTCTCCATTGATGTTGATTGAGAAAGTAGCAGTTGTAATACACATCATCAGAAGGTTGACAGCTTTAGTGGAGAAACCCAGTTTACAAAGCACAGCAAAAATAAAAGCCCATTCCAATTTGTCATAGGCCTTAGAGATATCCACCTTCATATAGAAAATCCCAGACTTCCCTCCTTTAGTCTTCATAGAATTGACTAGTTCTTGAGTAATGAGAATATTGTCCACCATCATTCTATTAGGAACAAAAGCAGATTGGTTGGGGGAGATCAGGCTGGGGAGTAGGGCTTAAGAAGGCTAGCCAGGATCTTTGCACAGACCTTGTACAGGACATTGGAGAGGCTAATAGGTCTGTAATCTAAAGGATTACCAGCAGGAATTTTCCTGGGAATCAAGACAAGATTTGTATGATTCAGTGTATGGGGCATCACATTATCAAGGAAAACACCTTGTACTAGCTTGACCACCTCATCCTTGACAATGGGCCAGTATTTCTGAAAGAAAATGGGTGGGAGGCCATCAGGGCCTGGGGCTTTATAGGGGCCCAAGTCATAATGACAAGTTGGATCTCAGCCTCAGAGGAAGCAGCACATAGGTGAAAGTTATCCTAGGCATTGATGAGTTGGTGACCAGTATAGGGATTCTCCCAATGTAGGAAGGAAGTATCATAATTTCCAGCTTGGTACAGATCATGAAAGTAGGTCAAAGCTCTACTTAATGTGGTCAGCATCATCTATCCAGGTGCCATTATCTAATTGAATGCTAGAGATTCTGTTAAAATTCCTTCTACAGAGGACTGAGATATGAAAAAAATTAGTGTTCGTATCTCCACTCATATGCCAATTGCCCTTGTTCCTTTGCTGCCAAAATTCATTTTCTTCAAGGATAGCCTACTTCAGGGATTCATTAATAATTCTGCCTTCATGGAGAGTATCATCAGCAATAGGAGCCTTATCAATATCATCCAGTTTCTTACTCAGCACTGAGATCATATGTTGAGCATTACCAAAGTTTTTTCTTTTCCATTTTCTGCATAAGGTTTGTAGCTCAGAGATTTTTCTAAAATAATTTAAGTGTAGATGAGGTAGATTTTGCCATTGAAGATCCAACAGATCCTTGAAATCCTTCCTGAACGTCCAAGCAGATTCAAATCTAAATGGATGATGTTTCTTTCTGGGTTGGCATTCCGTATTTAGGATAATAGGCCTATGATTACTAGCCACTCTAGGAAGATGTAGGACCGTAGCATTAGGGAATTTGAAATACCACTGGGGATTAACCAGGGCTCTATCCAACCTTTCACGAATATGGAAACTGGCTTTCCTATTATTTGTCCAAGTGTAAGCAGGGCCATCATGCCCCAAATCAATGAGTCCAGAGTCATAGATAAAAGAGTTAAATTCCCTGATTTGATGATGACTAACTTGGTTTCCACCCCATTTATCTTGTTGGCGTGTAATGGAGTTCATATCTCCAATTAGGCAGACAGGCATATCTGACTAAAGAATAAGGTGACGGAAATGAGCCCAGAACATCCTTCTGCATGCAATTTTAGGGGCGGTATATATACAGAACAGGCGCCAGTAGAAACCAGTATCATCTTCCAAACTAGCAATGATCACATTCTGCTCAAAGTGAATAATCCTCAGATTAATATGAGGCTGCCACCAGATCCAAAGGCATCTAGATCTACCATTAGGTGCAACAACATGGTAATTTATGATGCCACGATAGCCAAAAAACTGAGCACTAAATTTAACATCAGCCTTGGTTTCAGCTAAAAATAAAATATCTAGTTTAGCTGAGTGGGTCAGTTGTTGAATGTATGGAACTATCATTGACCCACGAACACCTCGACAGTTCCACACAATAATTTTCATTTGGGACCGTGTGGCAATTTAAGGTCGGCCGCCATGACCAGATCATTGGATGTTGGGGGGGAACTTATCTTAGTTCCAATTGTCAAACTTTTATGCTTCATATTTCCATAGGATCGCTTACTAGCAGTATAAGTCCGTTTGCTTTTACCCGGGGAGCGGTTGACAATGCCTGGCTTAAAACCCATTCTGGTAAGGTTAACTATATCTGCGTTGATTTCCAACATATCTAAAGAAGTACTTCTACATCTTTTGTTATGTTCATGAGAAATCAAATCATCCACCATCCCATCGGCCTTACACTTGAAGGGACTATTCACCATCTTCTTCTCAGTTATGCATCTAGGAAAACTGGGATTTTGAAACTCCATAGGAGATATGTGGATAGGTACATCATGTAGTACAGGGCAATGCCTCCCTGTACTACTACTGATTTGTAGGTCACATACATCATGTACCACACCTGCCTTTTTGCTATTTGGATCTTTGGCAGATATGCATCTGGTCTCAAGCGAGGTAGCCATTGACTGGAGAATATTTTCAGGTTGTCCAGGTATGGATGGATTTACCTTACAAGTAGAGGTGTCCCATTCCGATGCCATATAATCAACTTTTTCCCTGTCTGTCTGCGGCGCAATGGTAGGTTCAGTACTAGCCTCCGAGTCTTCATGAGCATTATGGGCATTATCCAGGTTGACAGGTAATTTCTTTTTGAGCTTAGGGTCTAAATTACCCACTAATCAGGTACATCCACAGGGTAAATCAGGTTACTGATGTCGTAAATATTCATATCAAATAAGTTGTCGATGACATGAGTCACATTTTTCCAGCTTATGCTAGGAAGGAAGTTTGATGCCCTCAACCAGGAACCAAATTTGAATTTGATAGATTGCATCATACTATTACGCAGAGCTGGGGAGTATGATTCCTTGATATGGGATTTCAATTGGGATAGCTCCATACAGTAAATATCCTCATCTCCTATTCTGCCACAGAAAGCACAGATATTCGGCAATCTCTCATAAGCTAACTCAAAGGATTTCACATCACCATTAGGTAGTTTGGCCCTAATCTGAGTACTTAATGGTTTAGAGACATCCAAGCTAACCTTGATTCTAGCATAGGAGCTCCAATACACAGTACCTCCCAAGCGAGGACGATGAACCTTCCCCAGTTGGCTAGCAATATTAGTAACTACATTCAATTTAAGCATTTCCTTAGGAAGATCAAAGATACGAACCCACAAATCTCCCCATTTGAGTTGGTACTGTGATGGGGGGGTATTGGGCCTGCATCACTCCAATAACACTAACTCCCCATTAAAAAACTATGGAGTTCTGTTGGACATCCTGACTAAGAAGGTGTTATTTGAGAAGTCAAGACAATTCCACTGACCTTTAGGTGTCCACATCTTGGAGATCCACTCCTTCAATCCAGCCGGCCTAGTTTTCTCTTCAGTGTGGACTCTGATAAGCAGGCTTTGCTTCCATCTATTCTGCTCGCCCAAGTCAGCTACATGTAGTTCAACCAGAGGAGCATCATTCTCTTTGGTCATCAGTTTCATGAAGCTATGAAGGACTTCAGTTTCCATCCGGTTGAGATTGTTCATTGCCATCTTCCATGGTGTCACATCTGATAAAATGAGCTATCCAAAGTGGGCAGTGGGTGGAGGAGGGGGGGGGGGGTGTTGGGTTTTCTCGGTTTCACCGGATCGCTCACGCAGCGGAAAATAAAAATTTACAGCGATCCGTTTTTCCGTTTCGAAAAACTAAAACCAACGATTATCGGATAATCGAAGTTCTCACCTTGTGCGGATTCTCATCCGCAACCGTTCGGTTCCGTCGGTGCGACACTGCAAGCCGCTCAAGCGCCCGGCCTCTAGCGAAGTCCACGCGATCCTCCCCGCGACGGATATCCTCGCGTTCCTCGTTCTTCGCAGCCCACGAAACCTCCGCCGGTCGCCGCAACGATCGCCGCAACGTGCGGACGATTTCCCGTCGAACGGGATTCGGAGAAGCGGCGAAGCAGATCTGGATCTGTCTGGACGCCAGAGAGAGAGAGAAACTGAGGAGGGGCGGCTAGGGTTAGCAGCAGCTTGGCCTGCTCAGCCCGTTCGTTATGTTTTATACTAACCACGCGATTTTTCATAAAAACCCCCGGTTTGTATAAAACCTACTTATTTATCCATCGCCTTGAGAATCATTTGCGTGTGACCCTCTAGGCCCAAGTACAAGTCCAGTTAATGGCCCAACAAGCCCAGTGACTCCTCACTGACTTTATTAATCAATTAATAACCCTTTATTAATTAATTAATCAATCGAATTGATGTCGCACATCGAATTCGACCGGGCCTCTGATCACGTTGGGTGCCAAGCAACACCGCGTAAACCCGGAAGGTATTGGGGTTAAGTAAGCCACTATTGGAACCTTTCCGCCGACAGTTACCGCATGGATATAATCCTTCATTCGTACAATGCTCTCGAGTCAACTTAAGGTATGGCGTGTTGTCAAACCCTAACCGGTCGACTCACTTGGATTGGATGCCGCTGATGAATATCGGAAAACTCCTTTCCCGATATTATCGTCCGCCCTGGCCAGGGATTGGATGCCGCTGATGAATATCGGAAAACTCCTTTCCCGATATTATCGTCCGCCCTGGCCAGAGACTTTCGCGCATCCTTCCTAGAGCATTCTTCCTCTAAGTACCGAGAGCGAATGATTCCTTATTGACACACAATTCCCTTCGACGGTATTCCGCTGTACCCAATCCTTGGTGTATTAGAATCCTGTGGCTAGAGATTCGTAAACCAAGGTCAAAGCACAGAAGTCCACCGACAAGGTGTCCTTGGTGTCTCAGGTCCGAGGACCATCCATGCAACTGCGACAATAGAATCAAGCTGGTTGACAGTGAGGTACAATACCATCTAGCGATTCAGTCGGATCAGTTCAGTGAACTCATTCTCCAATGAGCACCTACAGATTCGCCTTAGTGTTTCCACACAAGTGACTTATGAGATCAGTCACCCTCATCATACACCTACAGATTCGCCTTAGTGTCTCCACACAAGTGACTTATGAGATCAGTCACCCTCATCATATGAGTAGGAGTAATCTGTACTAGTCTAACTGGATATCCGATGTCCTTCTCGGATATCCTCCGACTATGAACAATTAAGAATATGTGTGTGTTTAAGTGATCAGTCTCATTAGTATGATCTCATCATAATCTGATCACTATAGCACATATTCACGGATTTCATTATGAAACGACAATTAATGCGATTTACATATAATGAATATTATGCCATTATATTAATAAATGAACGAGATGTACATTGTTAGATTAGCTTGTAGGCCACCTAAAACTAACAGGGGGAGGATCTCAGAGGCACGCCGGGGTGAGTGTTCACCGTTCACCAAGGCAAAACAGTTGAAAGTATCAGGCGCAAAGGTAAACAAGGGAACCACATCATAGGCGCTACAGTAAAAACGGTCGAGGAAAACGACAAAGTAGGAGGTGGCTATACTGTGGATGATGGTAATAGTAGAAGGAACATAGGCAAGCCAGGTGAGTAAATGGAGGATGAAGAGGGGACGCAGGAAAGGAGAAAAATCGAAACCAGTAGGCGGTCTGGATTGAAAGGTAGAAAGGGAAGAAAACGGGACTGGTAGAGATCAAGTCCATATACTAAGAAGTGTAAGTAAGGATCCCGCAAAGGACTTCGTGGTCTACTCAGCTGGGATATAGGTGACGGAGCAAAAACGGGGGGGTGGGGGGAGTGGAGAAGGGTGGTAAAAGGCAAACTGGATTGGTGGGGGAAGAGAAGGAGGGGCGGGGTTGGGGAAAACCCCAAATCAGCAAGTTTTACCCATTTCTCTGCACTTGGGGTGCTAGTTGCTGCCATCTTGATTTCAAAACAGAATAAATAGTTTATGACACATAATAAATAGTTTTGATAAATACAAGCAATGCTTTCAATTCTAACAAGATAACTACCACTACCTCTAATGCTGGCAAATGGAAGACCGGCGCCTTTGACGTCTCTAAGCACATCTTCCCAGTCGGTTTTGCCCAGATTTGCTCCACAAGCATTACTCTTGTTCAGTTTAATTATTAAATCCTCTGCTTGGCTTTTCCCAGTGAATAATTGATCATTCCAACCAGACTCCAAAACAATCTTGTAACCTAAAAAAGATACAAAGTATTGAGGTGGTCGTACCATCTAATCCTCTGATCCTGCTGGTGCACCATCGAAACTACCGCATAAGCGTTGTTAATAACCTGAACCATGTTGTACATTCTATTAATGGACGTGAAGGATCCTTGTGAAGACTGAATAGTGGCTCTATTGTTTTGTTTTAAGAAAAATGTGCATCCTTACCTTTATTTTCATCCTGATGTATTGTTTTCCTGTATAATTAATTAGGGATCGTTTGGTGGATCGTAAAATATTATAAAATGTCATAGAAAACCATAAAAAAATATTTTCATTAGGGATAATTAAATATATAACCTTCTTAGATAGTTAATTACACTTTTGCCACTCAATTTTTCGCCCTATATATAATTAGTAACCCTGCTTTTATTCGTTTGATGTTTATAAATGGTTATATTTTAAAATCCGTTGACCCCTAAAATCCTTCTTTTAGCTGGTCTCGATTAAAATCACTATAAATAACCAAAATCGATGATTTCAAATCCAGTGATTTTAAAAGCATGGATCTTATTTTCACCGACATACAGTCGATGATTTCACAATAAAATTCTTTCGGCATTTTACAATGCAACAAATAAGCCTTTATTGAAAATACTAAAAATAGATATGTAATGATTAAATTGTTGGATAATATTATGTGCGATTCCGTGAATATAAACTTCCTTTTATGTTACTTTTAAGACGAAAAAGGACATATGTCCAATTAGTCCACATTATCCGTTTCATTTGACTCTTGGAGTTAGCTAATCCCTCACGTTCAGATCTCGTTCTGCATCGTAGTAGTTAGCTAATCCCTCACATTACATATCTATTCACGTTCAGATCACGTGAATAGATATGTAATGATTAAATTGTTGGATAATATTATGTGTGTTCCCGAGCAGCAGCTGGATCTCATTTAGCTACATTGATGGCTTGGTGATCTCCGGCGGGGGCAAGTTTGATGGGCGAGGTGCCTCTGCCTGGCCTCATAACCAGTGTCCAAAGCAAGTCCAGTGCAAGCTTCTGCCTACTGTACGTGTGTTGCCACATATTCTCTCTCTCTCTCTCCCTAATCTCTCTCTCACATGACTAACTTGAAGTGCTATCTGATCATGTGTAATTGTTTCCGATGGTGAAAAAAAAAAAAAAACTTAATACTTTCTGGAGAGAAGTCCTTATCCTTCAACTTCGTCAACAACGCTGTCATCCGCCGTATCTCTTCCATCGACAGCAAGCTCTTCCACATGAACATCTACGGATCCAAGGGCATCAAGCTCCAGTCCATCACCATACGGGCACCGGGTGACAGCCCCAACACCGACGGCATACACATCGGCAAGTCCAGCAACGTGGAGATCTCCAAGTCCACCATCGGCACCGGCGACGACTGCGTCTCCATCGGAGATGGCAGCGTCAACATCACCGTCACCGAGGTGCAGTGCGGGCCGGGCCACGGCATCGGCATCGGCAGCCTGGGGAAGTACCAGCACGAGGAGGACGTCGTCGGCGTGAGCGTCAGGAACTGCACCATCGCCGGCACCACGAACGGTGTTAGGATCAAGACATGGAAGGATTCCGTTGTCATGTCAGCTCGGGACTTGGTCTTCCAAGACATAGTGATGACGAATGTCTACAACCCCATCATCATAGATCAAGAGTACTGCCCATACGTCTCATGCGGCCAGCAGGTACGTACATATATAGAAACGATTGATATATTCTTCATTGGCTTATTTGTTACAAATTAATGCGCGGCGATCGAGTGTGTGTGATTTTGCTGTACTGTGTTTTCTTTCTTTCTTTCCAGTCTCCTTCTCGTGTCAAGATCAGCAACGTGAAGTTCCGCAACATCAAAGGGGTGTCGGCATCCAAGGTTGCAGTTAACTTATTATGCAGCAAGGACCTGCCATGTGAGGGTGTCGAGCTCGGCGACATAAACCTGCAATACAATGGAGAGGGCGCCGCGGCATCGTCGTGTTCTAACGTACTTCGCACTATTCTCGGCAGCGTCATACCTCCCTCTTGCGTCTGATCACCTCTCTGCGTGTATAAAGCTTGGAAATTACTTGTATTTTGTTCTCATCATTTGATGCCAGTCCCAATTAGAGTACATGCAGGCTTTGGTTCAGTAACATAGAATAAAACTGTATACTTATTTTGTTCTCATCATTTGATGCCAGTCCCAATTAGAGGATAAATTTCACGTTATGTTCAAGAAAATATTTAAAAATAGCTTTAACTAAATTTGAGAAATTAATGTCCATAAAGGGTAAATTTTCGAGCCTGTTTGATACCCAAAGAAGTCTTGAATAAGATGTCCAATATAACTCTATTCATTTTGGATGCACGGGTTACATTTTCGATGAGAAATGGCTTATTTCAGAATAGATTCGAATAAGCAATTGATGCAACCCAAGCGGTCACGTATGGCCGCAGAGGGAAAGGGACACTTTAGATTATTAAAATTTTATTAAATATTAAAATTTTATTAAGCGGTGGATATATTCTAGCTAGCAAATTTACTTACAAATGAGAATTGAGGACACTTTAGATTATTTTCTACAATGTTGAAAAATCATTCTTGTTTCATATATCAGTATCAACAACGAAAACAAAAATGCAATTCTCTGATTATATGAAAATCAGAATTGAAAATATGATTTTCCTGTCAAAATAAAAAATAAAAAATTATGTATCTTATCCATGGGGCAAGGGATTGAAGCAGGGAAAACTCAAGTCACAGGAGAGTTGCGAGATGAGATTCTTCTCGCCTTTTCATCTACATCTTCATACCTCGAAGTCACTTATTTAAGAAAGAATTTTAATAAGTTTTTTATTTATCTCATCAAATCATCTATTTATTTTTTAGTTGTGTGAATGAGGGAAGGATCTAATTAATCTTTCTCACCATTAAGATGGTCATTATAAATGCTACCCCCACCCCACTAAATTAGGGATCATTGTTTCGTTGCGCAAAAGTTCATGCAAAGCAGTCTAGACCACTGTCCTATCGATCGGACTTTCCTCAATGCCAAGCCTAGGCGCTTCACGAGGGCCCTGGTGACCGGCAAAACCCCCCTCAAGCCGAAGTTGTAGGGACTACCGGTAACCGTAACCTTTCGAGTCACATCAGGCCAAAGGGTGAAAGGTACCACTCGTAATCTTGATATCTCAGGTTACATCATGCCTAGTGGTTAAAGGATAAAGTCCAACAGCACCAAACCCGGCTCCACAGTAATAAATGCGTCAGAAACTGCCACGACAAACTAGAAAAAGCACCGACCCACTGGGACTGAATAACAACCCCTCGAATAGCATACTGATTACTCCGGCCTGTCTGACTCAGGTGGTTATGCCTTTTCCCAGTCACAAGTGAAATACTAACATGTACCACTCCCACACCGATACGGCATTACTGCCACACAGACATCGCGTCACACCGACACCGACGCAAAGTGTCAAATACAAACAATAGTCGTTCTAGGTCCACGATCGCATAAACATATACACAATACGATTCCGATCATATGGAAATCTCCGCCCCCAATGTAAGATTTCAAACATACATTTAATAGGATTGTCTAACAATAAACACACATGTGAATTACAAAAATTAATAGGGCTCTAGTCTAAATGGCGTCGCCCTATCCAGTCACCATTTCAAATGGCGTCATCTTATCCCGACCGTATTCAAAATTGAACTCATTCCCAGAGAATGGGACAAATCTGGCCTAAATGGCGTCACCCTAGCCAGTCACCATTTCAAATGGCATCGCCCTTGCCAGACGCCATTTAGACCCCGAAATCTGGTTTTCGCAACCTCCCCCGAGCCACAAGACGGGTTTCCTCCCCCCCAAAATTGCCCCAAAAATATCCAAAAACGTCGTCACTTCGCCTGGACGTCGGCCATTGTCCAGAGAATGAAGTGCTGCGGAGGAGGTGGTGACGGAAGTGGTGAGAGTTAGAGGGTGTTGGAGCGGTGGAAGAGGAAGAAGAGGAAGGGGAAGGAAAGAGAGAACCGGAGGGAATGGAGGGAGGGAGGAGAGAGAGTGTGAAGGAGAAAATGAGGAAAAGGAAGGAAGACTCGGAACGTCAAACCGAAACAGATGAAATCACGTCTGTGAGTGCTCAAATCAGGTGTGTGATTATCATGAGGATTATGTTGATTATGTGACAAATAAACCTATTAAAAATTAAGTGAATGTGATCGCCAGAAACTTTTAACTAAAAAGTTACAAAAGAAAAGAATGATCGCCTACCTGTTTCGAAATTGGGAGATGTTGGAGTCCTTGATTCTCCTCCTTCAGCCGGCTGAAGAAAAAGAGCCATTCTGACTTTGTTCTTACTTTGGATGATTATCGGACTTTGAGGATCATCCAGCTTGATTCCCTCTTTCTTTGATCTTCTTAATCTCCTTTTGTACCTTGTAAAAAACAAGATGAAAGAAAATAATTAGAACACAAGCAAAGGTAGTATCTATTCTAATGAAGATTCTGATCATGCAACTTGAGTAAAGAACTTACTTGTTTGATGGTCTTTTAAACTCCTTTAAACAAATAGGTTTGAAATTATACTAGTTAGTGTGTGTTGCATGGAGTGATGTAATGAATGAGATTTTAAACTAATATGATGATAAAACAAACAGAGATTAATAAAAACAACTAAATTGGATGGCCACTGGGAAGCCTTGGTTCTTGAAAGCTCTTGAATGGACGAAGACCGGATGAAGAAAGGATGCAGACTCCTAAAAGTAGCAGCAGCGCCTCGATCCTTCAGCGTTTGAACGTCGTCTCTTTCAAAGAATCGCACCGATAATCACCAATTATCACTTTCATCACTAACTTTTTAATGACCAAGGGGTTGGGTATTTATAGGCTTTAAGTTCACGTATCCGCGATTACTTAAAGATTAACATGAAGAGTTTGAAGTTAATCTAACTAAGAAACAGATAAACATACCCTGATTCATCTTTATCTGTAATTATCTAAAATGCGTCGTCCATGGGAGACGTCTTATAGCTTAATTAAGATAAGGATAAACATCGGAAAGAAGAAGCAGAATTAGCTTAGGAAACCTAAATGGCGTCGTGCATGGTAGACGTCTTTTAGTTTATTAATAATTAATTAAAAATCAAAATAAGAATAAAACCTAAAAGGCGTCTTTACAGGTCGACGTCTTTTAGAATTTTTCATATTTGATTAAAAATCTGAATTAAAATAAATTTCATTAATAAACTTAAATTATGTATGTCTGACCGATGTCATTTAGATAATTAATTCAGAAAGATAATAAAAATTAACAAATGATTAAATATCAGACCATTTTGAGGCATTATTATATGATATGAAATTTGCTAAAAAATGATGTCAAAATTAGTGTGTCTACAGCTGCCTCACTTTGGCATCGTCTTTGCAAGGGAGTGAAATGAAATAGAATGTACTGAAAAGGTGATGCCAAGGTGTGATGAGACACGCTCTTAACATCACATCTTTGGATTTCTTCTCAAAATCATCAATGAAGATAACTCAAGGAGATCAACGGAATCAATCATGTATGGATGAGGTCGACAAGAAAATAAAATAAGGTCGATCAACTTTCACGATTGGGAAGTACCCCAAGTCATAGACACTACATGTTTCATCATGGAGAGCGATTCCGAGCCAATGTGGACGTGCTGCAACCATGATGAATCTTTAAAAGAAAACAAGAATATTTGAGATAAAGAATCTAAGAAATGATAGAATTCCAAGGATATCTTCAAGCGAACCTCAAAGATAATCAAGATACTCAATTCAGAATGGAATATTTCATATCAAGTTAAGAATTATTTGATCAATATTCTGAAATTTAATCAATAATTAATTCTTATCACAATTATATCAAAGTCCTACATGATGCATGTTGGGTTAAAAGAAAAATATAAAGTTAAATAAAATATAATTTAATTAAGGATAATATTGTTAAATTGTTATTAATGAGTCAAGATACCAATTCTTATAATTCAGTGCTAAGCCGAAGCTCGTTTATCCATGCACGATTTCACAAAAATGGAACCATCGTCCTCACTAATTGACAATCAAACGGCCTGTCCGTGTGATTAGGAATTCTCTGGAATTATCACTGTTTTTTGTTGAAGGGGAACTCAAATTCTAGTTTCATCAAAACTATAAGGTCCTTGATATAATCTAATAAATAATTAACATATAGTAATGATGATGCATATCAATTACATAAAGGAATACAAGGATAGAGATAACTGTCTTTTTAGACATGATCAGGACTCATAAACTCCCACAGTGGGATCTTCTCGAATTTTCAACTTCATTTGAACTTTCCTGAATTTTCTGCACTTAAAAATCATCAGTAACTTCAAACAATATCATCATCTAAGCATGAAATCTTGTAAAAACATTGAATTTCGGGCAAATAACAGAAAATCCTGAAACGTGTCGTGTCGCTGTTCAACGACGCCATTAAAGTCAACTAAAACATGTCGCTGTTCAACGACGCCTTTCAGTCGCAAAAACAGATTCTGCCTAACTTCTACCCGGGTTCCAACTCTCTCTATACTCCTTCCTTCTCCAATTCGGAAAACACTCTTCAATCATGTACTTTTCTTCTTTTTTGTGAGTCCTAATGTTGATGGACTCAGATATGTATGCAAAACACATTTTGATAATATATATGAAACTCTTTGTCTTCAGCTTTGTGCCTTATGTCTGATTTACATTCTTGTGTCCTGTATATGACTTAGCAAACAAGTTAAGTATCTATTCAGACTTAGCCCCTTGCCTAGTTAAGTAATTGGTTACTTGATCCTATCTTTGGTAAAAGGGTCAAGGAGTATAGCCTTTATTAACAAAGCTAACAATGATTGGACTGGAGGAAACAACATAATAAGATGTAACATATAAGCATGCAAACTAAAAGACCAACATGGTACCGAGATCAAAAGAACATATTCATTTATTAACTTAATTCCCAAATTGTTCTTTAATAATCTAACTTAGACCCATCGTGCTTGAACTTGTGTTTCCATTTGTGATCCCATTTGATGACTTGATCCATAGTCAATCTAGGTCGTTCCTTAAGCTTGTAGTACGCCTCTTTAGAAAGAAAGGAAGAATTGGTTTAGAAAGCCCACGAGAAGGTTCCGGAGACCCAAAAAGATGTTCCTTTCTTACCCTAATATCTGTTGGGATTCGGACATTTTCTTTCCGGGGTATTTATCGACCTTATGTTCCCTTTTATTTCACTTCATAGCCTTAACGTAAGGTTTGTAGTGTAATGGCCTTTTGATATTGACATTTGGCTTTTGCCTTTTTGCTTTTGCTTCTCTTTTTTTTTTTCTTTTCTTGGGACGGATCTCCCCCTTTTTTTTAATGACGGTCTCCTACTAAGATGACGGGTATTCTTGGTAGTCTATTATAAGCCTCGTTCCGACATCGTGGACCGAGTGTAAAAATAGAATTTTTTATTTTAAAAAGAATGATTTGCATTTCTTGTTACTCACGAACCAAACGTGTCAGTGTGTGTAGTAACGCGTTTGAATTAAATTATCCAGACTGATAAGGAAATTTGACTTTTTAAATTTTCTGATTCCACTAGTCTTTGTACCATGTTGATTGACTCTTTAACCTAAGGGTAGTATTTCTTAAAATGCAAACCGTTCTAGGGGTGAGTCAGCTCTTCCCCTTTTGCATTGACAAGACGGTAAGCGTTACCAGGAAAAACATGCGATACAACATATGGTCCTTCCCAATTGGGTTGGAACTTAGAACGCGGACCACCAGATTTTACAAAGATTTTTTTGACGACCATTTCACCAACTTTGAATTTACGTTCAATGACTTTCTTTTGATAAAAATGTGCTAATATATTTTGATAAACTCTTGCATGATTAGCAGCTGACCATCTTTTCTCGTCTAAGAGTTCCAATTGAGAAAGGAGTGCTGAACGATGTTCATCAATAGAAAATTCCTTATTTAATTATACTTTTAATGACGGCATAAGGATCTCGTATGGAACTACCGCCTCCATTCCAAATGTTAAGGAATAAGGAGTTTGCCCAGTGGGCGTGCGGATTGAAGTTCGGTAGGCCCATAGACCTTCAATCAATTTTTCTGGTCAATCTGTAAATTTGTTAGATTTACACGTCTTTTTGATAATTTTTATCAAAGTCTTGTTACTTGCCTCTGCTTGGCCATTGCCTTGCGGATAATAAGGGGATGAATGATGCAATATAATTTTATACCTGTTGCAGAGGTCTTGCAGCTCCTGTGACACGAACTGAGGTCTATTATCGGTGACGATGGTGCTTGAAATTCCAAATCTCGTGATGATGTTCTTCATGATGAACTTGCAGACGATTGATGCTTTGACTTCCATGTACGCTTCAACTTCCGCCCACTTGGTGATGTATTCCGTTGCCGTGAGGATGAATGACTTCTGCTTAATGCCGGAATCAGGATTGCCAAGGGGTCCAAAGATATTGAAAGCCCACATGGAGAAAGGCCATAGGGAGGAAACATGATTTAGTGAAGATGCAGGAGAATGAATTTTATCGGCGTGAAGTTGACACTTGGCACACCTACGGACATATCCTACACAATCTTCTTCCATGGTTGGCCAATATAATCCTTGTCTAAGGATTTTCTTTGCTAACATCTGTCCATTAATATGGCCACCACAAACACCAGCATGAGATCCTTCCATGATCTTCCAAAGTTCATCTTCGTCTAAACATTTTAGAAGAACTCCATCAAAACCTCTTTTCTATAGTGCTCCCCCAACTAGGGTGTATCTTTGAGCAACTCTCCTGATAGCCCTTTTCTACTCAGCTGTGGCTTCTTCAGGATATGATTGATCTTCACAATATTTGGCAATTTCGTAATACCATGGTTTATGTTCATCATCCATCTCTTCTAACAGCTCCATTAACATAATCTCTCTCTTTTCCACAATATTTTCATCTCTGACCTTCTTTAGCAGCTTCTCCTTAGTCCTAAGGAATGAAGGGTCTTTTACGGCGGGTGAAAGACGCCTATGAACAATGATAGACTCGGATTGTTTGCTGATTGGAAAATTGAGGGATGATGCAAGTGAGGCTAGAGCGTCAGCTAAGATGTTTTGATTCTGAGGAAGATGGATGAAGATCAATTTTGTGAAAAGCTTAGCATAAGCAAAAGTATGTTCTTGATAAGGCTTGAGCTTGGGATCAAGAATCCGATATTTGGTTAACACCTGGAGGAGAATCAATTAGCTATCACCCACAATTTTGAGTTTGGTGGCACTATGGAGATGAGCAGCCTCGAGGCTAGCAAGGAGTGTCTCGTATTCAGCTATATTGTTAGTGACTGGAAAATCAAGCTGAAAGGCTTGTGGAATAGTGACACCTTAAGGTGATAACAGAACAATGCCGATACCCTTTCCATGGGAATTCAGAGCTCCGTCAAAATGCAAAATCCACATGTCACCTTTGATTATGTTAATGGACATCAGTTCCTCATCCGGAAACTCCGATCGGACTAGATCAAAACGAGGAAGGGGGTGATGAGCGAGATGTTCTGCTATTGCATAGCCTTTGATCACTTTCTGTTGAATGTAAGTGATATCAAATTGAGATAGAAAGCTTTGCCATCGTGCTAACCTATTAGTAAGGACAGATTTCTCAAGGAGAAACTTGATCGGATTCATCCTAGCAATAAGATGAACTTCATGGGCTAGAAAGTAACGCTTCAATTTCTGAACCACCCATACAAGTGCTGCACCCCCACCGCATCATCCAGGACAGAGATGTATAGTATCAATGGTTTACCCGGAGATGGTGGTCTCAAAACATGAGGACTTGCCAAATAATTCTTCAATCTATCGAACGCCTCCTAACACTTATCGTCCCAATTGACTATGACTCCCGGCTTGGTAAGCTCGTAGAACGGCTTACACCTTTGTGAGTGTTGGGAGACAAAACGGCGAATAAATTGCAACCTCCCGATCAATCCTCTTAACTCTTTCAAGTTCTTGGGAGGTGGCATCTCTCTGATAGCCTTTGCCTTGTTGGGATCAATCTCAATTCCCCGTTTACTGACAATGAATCTAAGTAATTTCCGTGAGGATACCCCGAATACACATTTCTTGGGGTTCATTTTTAACTGATATTCTCTTGATCTTTCTAACACTCTTGCCAAAACATTGGCATGCTCAGCCTTAGTCTTAGATTTCACTAACAAGTCATCCACATATACTTTTAGATCTATATGCATCATGTCGTGGAATATTGCCATCATAGCCCTTTGATAAGTGGCTCCAGCGTTCTTTAAATCAAAAGGTATCACGACATAGCAATATGTCCCCCAAGGTGTAGTGAATGATGTCTTTTCTTGATCTTCTTCTGTCAATTTGATCTGATTGTATCCTGAAAATCCATCTATAAATGATAAAGTTTCATAACCAGCAGTATTATCGATGAGTACATCAATGTGAGGCAATGGAAAATCATCCTTAGGACACGCCCGATTCAAATCTCGGAAGTCAATACAGATCCTGACCTTCCCATCTTTCTTCATAACCGGGAATATATTGGTCACCCATTGTGGATAGAGGACAACTCTAATGAATTTGGCTTTATGTAACTTATCAACCTCTTCCTTCATCTTCAAAGTCATTTGTGGGTGGAATCACCTTAACTTTTGTTTGACCGGGCTAGCTCCATCCTTTAATGTCAACCTATGTTCCACTAGCGATGAGTCTAACCCCGACATATCCTCATAACTACAGGCGAAAGTGTCCTTGTAATTGATCGTTCCAAATTGTGCGTCGTGAAACACTCATGAAAACGTTCAATCTAAATTTATTCGGCTCATTCAAATTAGATTTTGAAAATTGATAATGGTGAGTCCGAGTCGATCCACAGGGAGTTAAATTTCTAACTTTGAAAATCTTGTGATTCTTAATTATCTAAAAATTAGGTGAGAATTTGAGTGAACTAATTACTTATTTAAACTAAAACTCAATTAACTAATGTTACCTAAAAAATATAATTACGTAAATTAAACAAATTCCCCCTTTTTTTTCTTTTTCAGAAATTAAACACAAGCATATATGGAAAACAAGCACAACTAAAAAAAATGTAACAAAAACACCGTAACTTAACTATGTGTAAAACATTAATTATCTAAAAATTATGAAACAAAATACACACTTTATAGTCTAATATCCTTAAACGAATTAAACAAAACATTAAATAACAACTAACTAATCATAATTAAATAAACGACTACTGTACTAGTGGGGGAGAGAAAGAACAGAGCAGCAGCTGTGTGGACTCTTTGTGGGGTTGCCGGCTGGTGCCCTGGAGTGCATGCAGGTGCTGATGCAACACGTAGATGGAGCTTGGCTGATGGCTTGCAGCGTAGGGGCTTGCAGGTGGTGGTGTTGCTGGAAAGAAGCTGTTGGCTACGTTGGGATGCAGCTGGGTGTGTGGAGGATTGCAGCAGCTTGACGTGGAGGCTTGCAGGCGCGTTGGATGAAGCTGCTGCTGGAGGCCTTGCTGGCATGCAGGGAAATGCGTGGGAGCTGGTGGAGGAGCTGCTGGAGGGGCTTGATCGCAGCGCTTGGAGGATGTTGTCAACGTGCACGTGTGCATGCATGCACGCTTGATGAGCGCTGGAGGAGCTGGAGTTGGCTGGGCTTCACCGCAGGTGCGCTGCTTCGCTACCGCATGGGAGCTTCATGTTGCTGGTTTGGACGTGGAGTTGCTGGCTGCATGCGTGGAGGCCGGCTGCTGCTTGGACGTGGAGCTGCTGGAGCCGCTGGCTGGGCTGAGATAAACCGAGGGAGGCGTGGAAGATAGAAGAAAAAGAGACCGACAGAGAGATAAATGTGTAGGGGAGGCTGAGAAGAGAGAGAGATGCTGGGATAGGTTGAGAAGAAGAAGAGAAAGGGAGCAAGAGAGACCGAGAGAGAGAGAATAGAGGGAGAGAAAGAGAGACCGAGAGAAAGAAGGAAGAGAAGAGAGGGAGGACTGTGTGTGGGAGAAAGAGAGAGGAGGAGGAGCCGGCTGGAGAGGAGAGGTTGCTGGAACGAGAGGGAGAGCTGCGGAGGGAGAGGAAGAGAGGAGGAGAGAGTACAGTTGCTGGGAAGGAAATTGAAAGAGAAGACTGCGGGGTTTGAGAGGAGGAAGAGAAGATTGCGGGAAGGAAGATTGGAGACGGAGAGAGAGAATCCGAGAGAGAGAGGGAGAATTAGAGAGTGAGAGGCTGAGAAGAGGAAGAGAGAACCGGAGAGAAAGAGGAGAGAGGCTGCGGAGGGAGTTGGAGAAGGAGAGGGCTGAGGGAAGGAAGGTTAATATAGAGAGGAAGAGAGGCGTGGGAAGGAAACTGGAGAAGAAGTAGGGCTGCAGTTGGGAAATTGGAAAGAAAGAAGGAAATAGAGGGTTTTGGGAAACTCTAGAGAAAGAAGGAATCAGAGGGTCTTTTTAAAAAGAAAGTAGACTTTAGGAAGGCGGATGGCCCTTCTTGGGTTCTTCTTGGCCGTGGAATTAGGGTAACACTAGGGCCTCAAATGACGTTTTTTACTTCTGCTTTAATCTTTTGGACAAAATAACGTCGAATTTATCGAAATTCGAACCCTAAACCTCCCCCAAATTTTCGGAAACTCCACCAGCTGCACTGCATCATCGGCATGTCCTGTTCACATAAAATAAATATAAATTAGCACATTATCATAAAAATATCATTATATTTATTTAATTCGTCTCGGTTTTGTCGAAAAACCGCAAATGTGCTATACTCAATTAATCACATGAAATGACGATGTTTTTAAGTCTGAATTTGACGAAATTGGTACCGTTGGACTTGGTACACAATTATGTATCATTTCATGTTATTTTACAAATAAAAACATGAGTATGATGCGTTTGATTGCCTTTAAATGATCAATTTAACACTTTATCACACCCCCCAACTTACTTATTGCTAGTCCCTTAGCAATGCAAATAAGAAAAAGTTAGGACAAACAATGAATTATCATGCTTCATTTGTAATATCTATCACAAACAGTTTAAGTGGTAGCCGATTGGTTAAGCTAAAATTTTCACATCCCACAATATTTTGATTCACGACAAGTGATTGTGCATAAAAATTGACACACTTAGAACTCGTTTCCGACCTTTCCGGTATATTCTTGCCTTTACTACCCTTTAGATAAGACTACCTGGGGAGGAGAAGAGAATAAAAGATTTCCCGATCAGTCAGTGAGGATCGTTTTTCAGTTCCCGTCCCAACTCAGCACTTTTCACGACTTGGTCATATTTCTGTTACGATGGACTTTTTAGCGTGGCTTTTTATTTCATTGTACTTTTGCTTTTGAGAGTGCGTACTTTTTGCCACTCTCTTTGAATTGCCTGAGGGGAGGTACGTACTTTTTGGCACCTACCTTCCTTTAGCTCTTTTAACGCCTTCTATTGCCTTTAGTGTTTACAGCTGTCCATTTTAAATGACCGCCTCTTTTAGAGTGCTGAGTGGGACAGTCCCCTATTACGAATCCTACACATTCATTTCGTTCAACCCAAAAGAAAAATTAGAATAAGTAGTCTTATCCTTAAGTTAATCCCAGCAATTATATACTTTTAAGATCTTTCATTTATTCTAAGTTGCCGTGTGTGTGTGAAAATCACCCTGCCGTGGATTTTTGTGAAGTGGGATATTTAAACTTTGAAGGTTCTTTAACCAATGTGAAAACAACAACAAAAAAAAACTGATTTGTTTAAGATTTACTTAATGAAACATGATTTTCATGCAATTTTCATAGGATGTGAGAAGAAGTTTTAAAAAGAAGTTTTTAAAAATTTGACCATTTTTCAGTGAAAGATATCAGTTTTCTTCAAAAGATTTCCAATAAATGCATATCAAATTGATTGTCCCACCCCCCAACTTGATTGACATTGTCCTCAATGGCATAAAAGATATGAAAAACATGTCAGCCAGAAGAGAATGGGAAGGAGAGAAACAACCTGTGATGAAGAAGATGCGACATACCCAAGGCGACTGCTGCTCAGGGACCTAAAAGGAAATACAAAGACGGAAGTAAAATATTGGGTTGCCTCCCAACAAGCGCTAAGTTTATCGTCTTCAGCCAGACGGAATGTGCACACTATCCAATGCCTACTAGCACAAATTTCAGTGCATGCATTTTGAAGTTTGTTGGTTGGAGTGCACTCAGCATTGCATGTAGCGGATGAGTCAGAATGTTATCATTGAGATTCCAAAGAAAAGAATTTTTCAACATGGTCAATAGGATATTGGTTCTACTTGATTCATAGTCCATGCCAACCACGTACCCCACTTCTTTTCCTTGATTGAACTGAAGCATTTGATCCCCTAGAAAAATATTAGAAATTCCCAAAATAATGGGACATTGATTCAATGTAGGGGATGATCCAATGTCGAAGATGAGAAAATCAACAAATATGTGGCTCCTATCCACCTGAATAAGAGTATCTTAGATCATGTCATGTGGCTGCTTAATGAAATGATCAATTGACTGCAAAGCAACCGACGTGCACTTTAATTTGTGGATTCCAAATTTCTCAAAGATAGAGACTGAGAACAGGTTCAGTTTGGCCTCAACTTTCAATCAAATCCAGTAAAGATTGATGTTATTGATATTGTAAGAATTGAGTGGGGCAACATAGTGAGTTTCTTTGAGAAAATGGTTGTTGATGTGGACTTAGCCGAATAATTCCATCAGCTCCTTGAGTCGGGCCAGCTTTTGGAGGCTATTGGGCTTAGATTCTCTAACACTCGGGAAACGGACTTAGCTCTCACTAGAATCCTTCTCGTCTCCTTCATCTCCCCCCAACTGACCCTCAATAGGCTCTTCTTGATGATTAGCTAAGTCTGTGGCTTCAGTTTTCTCTTGATGCAATTCTTCAAGATTATCCACTTTCTGATCCATTGGGAAGAAGAAATATTCAAGATCCAGACCATCATGTGTATCTAATTCCTCTGTGAGAAATAGAAAGTGTTCAAAGTCCAGATCAATATCAAGCAAATCACTCATTTCTCCTTCTCCTTTTTCCTTCAAGCTCTCCTCAAGAGAGATAGGTGTGATCGTGACTTCACTTTGCTGGTCAGTCTTAGGGTTTTCCATCTTCTCTCTATCCACCTGGTATATATCTTCCAGAATATCTACTTTCTCTATTGGGAAGAAAAAATATTCGAGGTTCGAACTAGCACGTATATTGACTTCCACTGTAGGGAACATGAAGTGTTCAAAATCCGGATTAACCTCTAAAAGATCACTCACTTCCCCTTCTCCTTTTCTATCACTTAAGCTTTCCTCAGGACAGATAGGTATGGTCATGGATGCATCTTGTTGACCAGTCTCAAGATTTTTCATAGATTGATTCATGCTAGCATTCCCTATTCTCACCTGATACAACTTCTTAAGATTCTCCCCGTTTTCAAGATCAGGCATGATGTGACCATTTCCGGGTTGAGCGCTTTCAAGTTTAATTTATGAGTTGATTTGTTGGTCAAAATCAGGTGAAAAAGATTGCAGATTTTCAATGGGCTTGCTAAGCACTTCTTCTAAATCCATCATTAGATTAGTTTCTGTCAAACAGTCAACTAGGGTCTGCATTCTACCAATGATTTGTTGTTGAGCCAAGACTATTTGTTCAAGTTGCATGAATTGATCATCTTAAGGATGCAGATAATTGGGCTGATAATCAGACTGCGAAGAATAAGAATATGTCGAATAATTTGATTGGAAGCAAGGTGGACAAGAGCTTGTGGACAATGGATAATCGGAGTGTCCATGCTTGTGGGCCAAACCACTAGAGTAGACTTGGAATAGGGGCCAATCCGAGAAGTCTTGGATAGCTAGACTTGGAATTGGGGCCAATCCATGGACATTTTGGAACTAATACATTCAGATGTATGTGGTCCAATGTCCACCCAAGCCAAAGGTGGCTTTTTTTACTTCATCACGTTCACCGATGACTTCTCAAGATTCGGCTATGTGTAGTTAATGAAGTACAAGTCGGAAGCATTTGAGAAGTTCAAGGAATTCAAGAATGAGGTAGAGAAGGAGTCAGGAAAGAGTATTAAAACTCTTCGATCAGATCGAGGAAAGAGAATACTTGAGTACTAATTTCACACAATTCTTAAAGGATAATGGTATCCTTTCTCAACTGACCCCTCCATATACACCACAGATGAATGGTGTATCAGAAAGGAGGAATCGCACCTTGTTGGACATGGTGCGATCCATGATGAGCTTTTTAGGATTACTAGTGTCTCTCTGGGGGTATGCTCTAGAGTCAGCAGCATACCTACTGAACAGAGTACCCAGCAAGTCTGTAGCGTCTACTCCATATGAGATATGGAAAGGCAGGAAACCAGAATTTAAACATGTTAAAGTCTGGGGTTATCCTGCTCATGTAAAAAGACATGATCTAGACAAGCTGGAATCACGAACTGATAAATGTAGGTTTGTAGGATATCCAAAGGAAACCTTTGGATACTATTTTTTCCATCCTGTTGAACAAAAGGTGTTTGTCGCCAGGAAAGTTGTCTGCTTGGAAGAGGAATACCTTCTCCAGGAGGACACTGGGAGTAAAATAGTACTGGAAGAGGTTCCAGATCCCCAAACAACTACATTATCATCAGATGAGATATCAGTTCATGAATCTGTTTAGGTACACACAGATGAGCCTCGTAGATCTGTTAGAGTACCTAGACATAAGAGGTCCATTTATGGACTGAAGAAGGCTTCCCGGAGCTGGAACATAAGAGTTGACGAGGCTGTCAAGTCTTATGACTTCATTAAGAATGAAGATGAGCCTTGTGTGTACAAGAAGACCAGTGGGAGTGCAGTCACTTTTCTAGTTCTTTACGTAGATGACATACTACTCATTGGGAATGATGTAGCTATGATGTCATCAGTAAAGATTTGGCTGTCGAAAAACTTCTGCATGAAGGATTTGGGAGAAGCAGGCTACGTATTGGGAATACGGATCTATAGAGATAGATCAAAGAGGATGCTTGGAATGACCCAATCCTTATACATAGATACCATAGTCAAAAGGTTTGGCATGGAAAATTCCAAGAGAGGTCTCATACCGATGAGACATGGAATTAGTGTCTCAAAGGAGCAGTCTCCTAAGACTCGCGATGAGAGGTCTCTGCCACAGGATCTATCGTGTATGCCATGCTATGTACACGGCCTGATGTTGCATTTGCTCTAAGTGTTACGAGCAGATTTCAGGCTGATCCAGGCGAAGAGCACTGGAAGGCAGTGAAATGTATCCATAAGTACTTAAGAAGAAGTAAGGATATGTTTCTTGTCTATGGAGGAGGTGACTTGAAACTGTGAGGCTTTACTGACTCGAGTTTCCAGTCGGATCCGGATGATAGTAAGTCTACATCTAGATTCGTGTTTACTTTGAACGGAGGCGCAGTGTGATGGAAGAGTTCCAAGCAAGTAACCACTACAGATTCGACGACTGAAGCTGAGTGCATCGCTGCAGCTGAAGCCGCTAAGGAAGCAGTGTGGTTGAAGAAATTCATCACCGACCTCGGCGTAGTTTCCAGCATCTCTGAGCCTGTTCTACTGTTGTGCGACAACAATGGAGCCATTGCGCAAGCAAAAGAGCCGCGGTATTATCAGAAATCGAAGCATATTCTGAGGCGCTTTCACCTTATCAGAGAGATCATATCCAGAGGAGATGTAGTAGTGGAAAGAGTTCCATCCGTCGACAATGTAGCAGATCCACTGACGAAGCCGTTGGCTCAAATTGTGTTTGAGCGTCACCTAGAGTCTTCAGGCTTATTGTATAAAGGTGATTGGCTTTAGTCCAAGTGGGAGATTGTTAGTTTTAGGTGGCCTACAAGCCAATCTAACTATGTAAATCTCGTTCATTTATTAATAAAATGGCATAATATTCATTATGTGTAAATCGCATTAATTATCGTTTCATAATGAAGTCCGTGAATATGTGCTATAGTGATAAGATTATGATGAGATCAGACTAATGAGACTGATCACTTAAACACACATATTCTTAATCGTTCATTGTCGGAGGATATCCGAGAAGGACATCGGATATCCGGTTAGACTAGTACAGATTACTCCTGCTCATATGATGAGGGTGACTGATCTTATAAGTCACTTGTGTGGAGACACTAAGGCGAATCTGTAGGTGCTCATTGGAGAATGAGTTCACTGAACTGATCCGAATGAAACGCTGGATGGTATTATACCTCACTGTCAACCAGCTTGATTCTATTGTCGCAGTTGCATGGATGGTCCTCGGATCTGAGACACCAAGGACACCTTGTCGGTGGACTTCTGTGCTTTGACCTTGGTTTACGAATCTCTAGCCACGGGATTCTAATACACCAAGGATTGGGTACAGCGGAATACCGTCGAAGAGAATTGTGTGTCAATAAGGAATCATTCGCTCTCGGTACTTAGAGAGAGAATGCTCTAGGAAGGATGCGCGGAAGTCCCTGGCCAGGGCGGACGATAATATTGGGAAAGGAGTTTTCCGATATTCATCAGTGGCATCCAATCCAAGTGAGTCGACCGGTTAGGGTTTGACAGCTCGCCATGCCCTGAGTTGACTCGAGAGCATTGTACGAATGAAGGATTATATCCACGCGGTAACTGTCGGCGGAAAGGTTCCAAGAGTGGATTACTTAACCCCAATACCTTCCGGGTTCACGCGGTGTTGCTTGGCACCCAACGTGATCAGAGGTCCAGTCGAATTCGATGTGCGACATCAATTCGATTGATTAATTAATTAATAAAGGATTATTAATTGATTAATAAAGTGAGTGAGGAGTCACTGGGCTTGTTGGGCAATTAACTGGACTAGTACTTGGGCCTAGAGGGTCACACGCAAATGTTTCTCAAGGCGATGGATAAATAAGTGGGTTTTATATAAACCGGGGGTTTTTATGAAAAATCGCACGGTTAGTATAAAACATAGCGAACGGGCTGAGTAGGCCAAGCTGTTGCTAACCCTAGCCGCCCCTCCTCTATTTCTCTCTCTCTCTGGCATCCAGACAGATCCAGATCTGCTCCGCCGCTTCTCCGAATCCCATTCGACAGGAAATCGTCCGCGCGTTGCGGCGATCTTTGCGGCGACCGGCGTAGGTTTCGCGGGGAGGATCGCGTGGAGTTCGCTAGAGGCCGGGCACTTGCGCGGCTTGCGGTGTCGCACCGACGGAACCAAACGGTTGCGGATTCGAATCCGCACACGGTGAGAACTTCGATTATCTGATAATCGATTTTTTGTTTTTCGAAACGGGAAAACGGATCGCTGTTTTATTTTATTTTCCACTGCATGAGCGATCCAGAGAACCCAAGAAATACCAACAGTGGGTAGTCCCTATAGCTTCGGCTTGACGGGGGTTTCGTCGGTCCCAGGGCCCTCTTGAAACGCCGAGGCCTGGCGTTGAGGGAAGTCCGGTCTGTAGGACAGTAGTCTAGACTGCTTGTGTGCACACGTAGCTGGGCAGTGGTGGTTCACTAGTCCCAGTTAGTCTTAGTTTGACTCACTGCCTCACCCTACGGTGCCCGGAACACCGTAGGGGTGGACAGGCGTAAGTGTTGGTGGTGTTGTGAGGCGACGTTTGTCTGCAGTCGACAGTGTGGTTCGATCGATTAGCCGGATCTTTGGTTATGAGTTATGGTATCGTGTTGGGCTATTCGAATTGCTTAGAAATGTGCCTGTTGCATTGCGATTACGAATGTTTCATATCGGGTTTTGGGAGCTGTGTTTGCTGCTTTACTTAATTGCCTTCATTCTGCATTATTATACTTGTGGGTGTGTGAGTGGGAGGTGGGGGATCGGATGATCCCTACTGAGCCCAATTCTGGTGTGGCTCACTCCCTACGGTTTCAGGTGTGGACCTCTTGGCGAGTGGCAGCGTGTGGTGTTCTTCTTGGTGTGCGAATCAGCAGCTATCTCAGTTCCGGGGTATGCCCTGATGTTGTTGTACTTTACTTCTGCCTGTACTTATTTATTTCTTTGGACCATGTAATTATTGTTGGACTGTGTACGGACATTATTAATTTCCTTCTTGCGCACTTATAATTTCCTTGAAGTCCGTGTGACTGTTATATTTAGCCTTGTTTAACGCTTACTCCTCCAGATGTGTTGTGTGAGATTCGGGTGTGAACCCGTAAATAATGATCCGATGCCCATTTAGTAATCGGGTTCCCGATTATAGGGTGGCGGGTCGTTACAGATGGTATCAGAGCTCAGTCTGGTCGAGTATGTGGTAAACTAGGTTAGATATCATAGTCCAACAATAAGTACGAGTCTGTACAGGCGATGGCTGCTGGTATAGATTGATAGGTTTTGACGTGCTTGTTTCGATTTTTGTGTTTGTGGGGTAGTGATGGCGCTGAAGAGAAGACTTCCGTTGGCTCGTGGTACGGGAGCAGACGATGGTAGTTCGGGGGCAGAGGGGCATAATGTGGTCGTTTTATGGAAGCTATGATTGGGGCTATGTCTAGATACCAATAGGGAGATGGTGGTGAGGGATCCAATTCCCGAGGTGGTCAGTCCACGGTGATGGAGTGGTTCTTAAAGTTGAAGACCCCTTCTATCACGGGTCAACCAGTCCCAGACTAGGCAACTCATTGGATTAAGGAAGTGGAGAAGGCATTTGATGTTCTTGAATGTGTTGAGTATGACAAGACTTTGTTGGCAACCTACTTGTTGAAGGACGATGCTTATGATTGGTGGGTTACTATCAAGTGAATGATGTTTTCAGATAGGTCCTTGAGAGAGATCGCTTGGGAGGTATTTGTGAAGAGTTTAGTGGACAGTACTTTCCGAGGCACGTTCGGAAGGCCAAGGAGAGGGAGTTTATGGAATTGGTGCAGAATGATATGTCAGTTCTAGAATATCATATGAAGTTTGTGTCTCTCGGAAGATTTTTTCCACACATATCTGAGCATGAGGAGCGTCGAACAGAGAGATTTGTGGATGGACTCCGGTATGATTTGAGGGCAATGGTGGCATCTCATTGTTGTAGAGATCTTGCATCGGCGGTTCGGTGTCCAGCAGCGGTGGAGACTCAGTTCCAACAAATGGCGAGAGAGTTGGAGCGATCAGCACGAGGGAAGCAACAAGGCAAGAGCAAATCAGCGGTCTTTTCGACAGACGGTTCGAGTTCCTTTGAGTTTGGAATCCAGGAGATGCTTTGTGATGAGGATGAAAACGGTTCGGTTCAGCAGATGCAGACTATGGCTAGTAGACAGCAGGAAGCGAGACAGGATGCGGCGGATTATTGTCCCCGTTGTGGTAGGCATCATGGCAATCGGATGTGTCCATTGGTCACTGGTAGTTGTTTTGGCTATGGTGGGAAGGAACATCTTGTGAGGAACTGTCCCCAAAAAAATAAGATAGGTCAGGAGCCGAGTGGTCACTAGAAGCCCAGGACGTAGAGTGGTGTTGTGTGTTTTATTAGTAGAGGTCCGAGATGCTAGGCTAGATGAGCACTTTTATCTTGTCTTATTAGGTAGTGGTTGTGAACTCTTATGGCACTCTTTATGTATTTTGGACATGGTGGAGAATCATTTTTGTAATATGTGCCTTGTAAGGTGAATGTATGGTTATTTCAGTCTGTCAGCCTTTGCAGAGTCATTGATTATAATTAACTTAGTGTTGATTGGATTGAGCGGTTGTACGGAGCCCCGTGTAAGAGTGTGATCGGTGAGGGTGATTGATGTAATCTGTGTGCCGGCGTGGAATTGTTGGATGTGGTTATCGTGTGAGTGGTTGCAATTTCGAGGATGAAATTCTTTTTAAGGGGGGGGAGTATGTAAGGATTGAAGATTCGGGTTCAGTTTTCGGGCCGGATCCCCTGGTTTGGGCCCTGATGGGTCTGGGGTGTGCCTTCTAAATGACGTCTAGGGTGCACGACGCCTTTCGAATGGCGTCTTGCTGTGTGGACGCCATTTAGTTGGGTTGCTGTTGTGCCACATGGACGCCACGTGGGCGGGCTTCGGGCCGCAAGAGTACAACCCCTGTCGTGTCGTCTGAACGGCATCCTTGTTGGACGACGCCATTCAGAGTACGACCTTGGGTTGTCAGTGTACGGCGCCGGTCTTGTCGTCTGAATCGCGTCTTTGATGGGCGATGCGTTTCAGAGTCTCTGTCAGAGTACGGCCCATCCTGTCATCTGATAGGCGTCTGTCTTGCACGACGCGTTTTACCGTGTTTCAGATTGACCCCGCGAGTCTTCCCTCCTTTCTCTCATTCTCTCCTCCTCACTCTCTCTCTCTTCCCTCTCTCCACCCCCTCCGATACCTCTTTTCCTTTTCCTTCCCTTTCTTCCTCTTCCACTACTCCAACACCTCTCTACCTCTCACCACTACCACCACCACTTCCTTCGCGGCGCTTCATTCTCCGGGCGGCGACCGACGTACCGACGGAGTGACGACGTCCTCGGAAGTACCGGCGGCGGTCTGTGGTGTGGCGGTTCGGCGGCATGGAGCCAGGAGGAGTTCAAGTAACCGGTAGGAGGACGAATCTTGCATATAATGTGATTATTACATCCGTGTTTCTCGTTGTGAAGCATGATGCGTGTATGGGGTTTTTGGGTAGAATGAACATGTTAAGGGGCTTTCTTGGTGGAAATGGCCGTTTCTATGAATAAGGATTTGTGGGTTTCACATGGTGGATTGGTTTCCCCTCTTCCTTTCCTGTTTTGGAGTGTTTTTGGGGTGTTTTGGGGTGAAAAGGGGACCCTCGGGCTGAGTTGCATAAACCAGGTTTCTAGTGCTAAATGACGTCGCGCTCGGACGACGCCATTCAAAATGGTGACGGGCCAGCATGACGCCATTTAGGCAGAAATTGTCCCAGAAGTGGTTTATGTTAGAATGGGGTTCTGTTGTGAATGGCGTCCTGGGACATCGACGCCTTTCAAACGGCGGCTTCCTAGGACAACGCGTTTTAAGTGAATTAACCGTAGTCTGTCTTTGTTTCTGTCGCTATCCGGCGACTAGGGACAGCGACGCGTTTTAAAAGACGACGACTAGGCACGACGCCTTTTAGGCCATGTTCTTAGGCCGAGTTTTTATGAATCAGTTTAGGAGGCTTGAATGGCGTCAACCACGGTCGACGCGATTCAAGGCAGAATCACATTAACTCATGATATTAATATGTGTTTTCACTGTTAGATAGTTCAATCAAGTGCATGCTTTAAATCATACATTGAGGCCGAGGATTTCTGTACGATCGGGATCGCATCGTATATGTGTGTGTGCTTATACGATTGTGGAGTTAGAACAATTGTGGTTTGCGTTTGTCACCTTGTGCCGAAGTGGGAGGGCCTTGGTGTCTGTGTGGCATTGTTGCCGTACCGGTGTGGGAGGGGTACATGTTGTGTTTCACCTATGGCTGGGGGAAGCAGAACCACCTAGAGCCAGTTTGGCCGGAGTAGCTAGCGTGCTATCTGAGGGGTTACTGTTTGGTCTCAGCGGGTCGGTGCTTTCCTAGTTTGTCGTGGCAGCTTCTGGCGTGTTTCTTGCTGTGGAGCTGGGTGTGGTGTTGCTGGAGTTTTACCCTTTCGCCACTGGGCCTGATGTAACCTGTAATATAAAGGTTACGAGTGGTACCCTTCGCCCTTTGGCCTGATGCGACCCGGAAGGTTAGGGTTGTTGGTAGTCCCTATAGCTTCGGCTTGAGGGGGTTTCGCCGGTCCCTAGGGCCCTCTTGAAGCGCCGAGGCCTTGCGTTGAGGGAAGTCCGGTCGGTAGGACAGTAGTCTAGACTACTTGTGTACACATGTAGCTGGGCAGTGGTGGTTCACTAGTCCCAGTTAGTCCGAGTTTGACTCACTGCCTAACCCTACGGTGTCCGGAACACCGTAAGGGTGGACAGGCGTGAGCGTTGGTGGTGTTGTGAGGCGACGTTTGTCTACAGTCGACAGTGTGGTTCGATCGATTAGCCGGATCTTTGGTTATGAGTTATGGTATCGTGTTGGGCTATTCGAATTGCTTAGAAATGTGCCTGTTGCATTGCTATTACGAATGTTTCATATCGGATTTTGGGAGCTGTGTTTGCTGCTTTACTTAATTGCCTTCATTCTGCATTATTATACTTGTGGGTGTGTGAGTGGGAGGCGAGGGATCGGATGATCCCTATTGAGCCCAATTCTGGTGTGGCTCACTCCCTACGGTTTCAGGTGTGGACCTCTTGGCGAGTGGCAGCGTGTGGTGTTCTTCTTGGTGTGCGAACCAGCAGCTATCTCAGTTCCGGGGTATGCCCTGATGTTGTTGTACTTTACTTCTGCCTGTACTTATTTATTTCTTTGGACCATGTAATTATTGTTGGACTGTGTATGGACATTATTAATTTCCTTCCTACGCACTTATAATTTCCTTAAAGTCCGTGTGACTGTTATATTTAGCCTTATTTAACGCTTACTCCTCCAGATGTGTTGTGTGAGATCCGGGTGTGAACCAGTAGGTAATGATCCGATGCCCATTTAGTAATTGGGTTCCTGATTATAGGGTGGCTGGTCGTTACAACTCAAGAACAGAGATTCGTGCCGGTGTTCTATCTAGTTGCTTCAGTAGGTCATATTGAGTGCGTGGTGCACTCTTATCATTATGCGCTTCCTCCGGCGGCTATAATGGGCCTTCTCTGACTGTTGATTAAGGAAAGACCTTATTGAAGATCCTCTAACTCCGTAGTGCATGTTCTTCAGTTGTGGAATGTCCAGACGACAGCTTGAGCACCGGAGGGTTAATGGATGATGTGGATGGTGTGGAGGGTTGGTATATGGGTGATGGCTTGGAGTTATTTGGTGGTAGCATGGTACGGATGAGAGGATTAGATGGTTGGATGGTGGAGGGGTAATTGGTCGGTGCGGATGAAGTGGGGAATGGCACGTGGAGTAAAGGTTTAGATGGTTGTATGGTATCTGGGTAAGTGGTGGTGGCAGTAGGTGATGTAAGGAATGGTTTGCGGAGCAGTGGTTTGGATGGCATGATGGGTGCGTAATTAGCTTGCGGTAGGTTGTTTGATGGAGCTGTGGTGGCGTGGGGGGTAATGGATTTGAAGAAAGCAGGCGGTGGTGATGGGTTAGTGGGTGTGGGTAAACAATATGCGGGTGTTGATACTGGTGTGATGGTAACGGGTTGTGGTTTAGGTATGTGGAGGGTGCGGCGTGGTGATTGCTCAGTGGTGCTCGGAGTGTGACCCGTTGAATAAATAGAGGAAGAGTCCTCTATCTTCCACTGTTGCCCTCGGTTAGCCTCAGACTGGCTATTTGTCAAAATAAGGGAAACTTGATTCTGGTTCTGGTGCTCCGGGAGTGGGTTCTGCACTATTCCCATGTTTGGCGGTGCCGCTGCCTAAGCCGGCGCTCTTGGTTGTTGCTGCTGAGGTTGTTGTTGTGGTCTTCTCGCCTTCAAGGCGGATATATACTTCTTCATTTCTTCTCAATCAATGCCTCCCTGCTCGTTGAGATCATGAATATAATCTCAGAATTGGAAGAATGTATCTATTGTGTGTCTAGGTTGTCAGTCGAAATAACAATACCTAGAAGTGTCGGCATTTTGGGGCCAAACTGTTTTTTCTATTGGCAAAACCAAAGCATTGGCTGCCATTAAAGCATTGAAGATATTTGATAAGGACTCTTGAAGAACTGGATATTCTGCCCTTTTCGGGCCTAGAGGCTTCCTCTGTTGGTTATAACCAGGAGGAGGTACATTGTGGTATGCCGACGGTGCGTGCGGCCGGTATTGCTGCTGTTTGGGGGCTGATACTGTAATTGTCGTTGTGGCTGCTATTGTGGCTACTGTGGTGGTTGCTGGTTCGGCTGCTGAGGTCGCTGGTATTGAGGCTGCTGATACTGTGGGTTCGGCTGCTGCTGTCTGCAACTCTGCTGGTTTGGCTACTGCGGCCGCTGGTACTGTGGTTGCTGATTCCTCACGAGTTTGGGCTAATTGTTGTTCATAATACTAATATGCTCATAGGAGAGCGTGCCCTAAGTGGTTGGACCCGTGCTAGAAGAATTTGGCACGGCAGGCTTCCGAAGTGGAGGCCTTCTAGGTCGGTGAGGGTCAAAGACACTAGAGAATGTAGCATCCTTGAAAGCATTTTGGCAATAACGCACCCTTTTATAGAGCTCTGCCATGCTGGTCAAGTTGTGCAGGGCGAGGACTAACTTAAATTGAGGTGTAGCATTAGAAATTAACATCTTTACTTGCTCGGACTCAAATAGATGATCTTTGGCTTTTTCTGTCATGCCCCTCCATCTATTAGCAAAACTGACGAATTTGTCGTCAGGCTTCATTTTTTCTGCTATCAAATCAGTAATGGACAGAGAGGGTGCAACTCTATCCTGGTATCGTTGAATAAATTTTCGTGATACGATACCATAGTCATCTATGTAAGGACTGAGGCTTTCGGATCCGGTTTTCGGGGTTGGACCCTGTAGTTCAGGCTCCAGTGGGGCTGAGACTCTGGTCGGATTCGCGTCGAGCGGGCTCGACGCGGTTTAAACGGCGTCCAGCTATGCTGACGCGTTTTAGCCTGTGCCACGTGGGCTGGCTTTGGGTCGCGTGAGTACGGCCCTGTCATGTCGTCTGAACGGCGTCTTCGAGGCACGACGCCTTTCAGACTGCGACTCTGGGTTGTCAGAGTACGGCGCCAGTCTTGTCGACTGAACGGCGTCTTTCATGGAAGACGCGTTTCAGACCTCTGTCAGAGCGTTGCGCAGAGGGTTGTCAGAGCAGCCGTCACATCGACTGATAGGCGTCCGTACATCTCGACGCGTTTCAGCCAGTCTCTGGTTAACCCCGAGAGCCCTCCTTCTTTCTCTCATTTTGCTCCTCCTTCTCTCTTTCTCTCCTTCCTTCCGGCGACCCCGACCTCGACCCTTCGTCCTTCCCTCCACTCCAACACTTCCCTACCTCTCACCTCTACCCCCACCACTTCCTTCGCGGCGTTCCATTCTCCGGACGGCGGCCGACGTCCCGGCGGAGTGGCGGCGTCCTCGAGGGTACCGGCGGCGGTCTACGGTGCGGCGGGTCGGAGGCACGGAGCTTGGAGGAGATCAAGAACCGGTAGGGTGACGGTTCCCACAATGTTGTGTTCTAAATCATGTTCTTCTCCGTTTTAAAGCATGCTATGGATCGATGGTTGGGGTAGAATGAGCATGTTAAGGGGTTTTTCCTTGATGGGGATGGGAGTTTCTGTGATGAGAATTATGGATACTTTGGTTGCCCCTTTCCCTTCTGTTTTTGGGCCTTTTTCGGGGCATTTGGGGCTATGGGAGGATCCCTCGGATCGAACCAGGGAACCAGGTTTCTGGCGCTAAACGGCGTCGTGTCTGGTCGACGCCTTTTAGAAGGACGTCGAGGCAGTACGACGCATTTTAGGGCAGAAACCTCCCCTTTTCGAGGTTTATCAGGCTAGGAGTTCTGGCGCTAAATGACGTCATGAGTGGTCGACGCCTTTCAGAAGGACGTCGAGCCACCATGACGCCATTTAGGCAGGAAATCACCCCGATAACGGGATTCAGTTTGAGGACTATGGGACTAAAAGACGTCATGGGTGGGCGACGCGTTTTGAATAGCGTCGAGACACCATGATGCCTTTTAGAGCAGAAATCCTTCCATTGTTGTTTTCTCGAATTCCTGTTTTTTTTATCGTGAACGGCGTCTGAGGATGTTGACGCCTTTTAAAAGGCGACCACTGGTGTCGACGCCTTTTAGGCCAGATTCTGAGGCCGGTATTTTCTGAACCAGTTTAGGGTGCTTGAATGGCGTCGGCCTCGGGCGACCCAATTCAAGACAGAACAACACTAATTCATGCCAGTAAAATGTGTTCACACTGCTAGATAGTCGGTTAATGCATACTGTTAGCTTATTCGATGTGCTGAACTCTTCGTGACCGGATCACACTGCGTGGGGTGTCGTGCGACCGTGGACTTCTTCCGTGACCGGATCGCACCGTGCCGTGTTTCTGTTTCGGTGGACCTAGAGTGACAGCTGTTGTAGCGTTCTACACCCTGTGTCGGTGCGGAGGGACACAGCGCTGACGGGAGCAGTGGCGGGGTGACGCCTAGTAGAGAGGGTCACCTGGTGAACCCCGGGGTTAGCTAGCTTGTACCGGTGTCGGAGTGGTACCTTCTGGAGTGTCACCTCGTGCTGGGGGAAGGAGTAACCACCTGAGCCAGTTGGGCCGGAGTAGCCAGCGTGCTCTCCGAGGGGTTACTGTTTGGTCTCAGCGGGTCTGTGTGTGCTGGGGGAAGGAGTAGCCGCCGAGGTAGCCTGCGGGCCATCCGAGGGGTTACTGTTTGGTCTCAGCGGGTCGGTGTTTCCCACTTTCGGTGACGTGGTTGACGTGTTTTACCGAGACATGAGTTGTAGACTCCTTGATAGAATGATTTGAGAAATATGCATGTTAGTTATTCTTTGAATGCATGTGATTCTTATTGAGATATAGGCATGGAAATCATTGTCTCTTTATGGTTATTATATCCCTGCTGTACTTTCCACTTGTGGGTGTGTGTGTGTGGGCTGTGGGGATCGAAGGATCCCTACTGAGTCTTTTCGTTGAGACTCACCCCTGCGGCTTTCAGGTGAGGACTCCAGGCAGACCTAGCGAGGGTTGTGCGGCTGAGTGCTGAGCGTCGTCGACTGTTGTTCCGGGGTATGCCCCGATGTAGTTGTTATCTTTATTTCTGGCCTGTATGTATAATCATTTCTTTTCCGTTGGAGTATGTAATCATTTGCTGTATCAAGTCGCATTGTAATAACTTTTAATTTCTGCATTTTCCCTTCCATTCAATGCGATGTGAATGTTTAGCTTAGTTTATTATTTATTTCCCAGACTTACTCGGATCCTGGTTTGGTTACAAGTTAATGATTCGGTACCCATTTAGTAATCGGATCCCCGATTATAGGGTGGCGGGTCGTTACAGTTGGTATCAGAGCATTCGGTCTGGCAAATAAATGAATAACTAGGTTAAATGTCATGAGTCCGGCAAATAATTACATTATCCCGTACAGGCACGACGGTAGCATAGGTTTTGGGTTTCTAACTAGAACCTTTCGATTTTGTGTTTGTAGGCGATTAGATGGCTCCTAGGAAGAGGGTACCAGTTGTTCGAGAGAGGGAAGATGTCCCTAGTGGTTCTGTGGCCGGCAGGCCGAGTGTAGAGCAGTTCATGGAGGCTATGATGGATACCATGGCCAGATATCAGACCCGAGACCCTAGTGAGAGTTCTAGTGCTCGGGGTGGGTCCACGGCTACACTGGAGAGATTCCTGAAGTTGAGGCCACCTCACTTCACCGGTCGTCCCGACCCTGACGAGGCCGTTCACTGGCTTAGGGAGATAGAGAAGACTTTTGACACCATGGATTGTGCAGCAGTGGAGAAGACTCCGTTAGCTACCTTCATGTTGAAGGATAGCGCCTACGATTGGTGGACCTCCTTGAAGAGTTTGTCTTATGAGGATAGGAGTCTCAGGGAGATTTCTTGGGAGACTTTTGTGAAGGAATTCAATGCGCAGTATTTTCCTAGGCATGTTCAGAGGGCCAAGGAGAGGGAATTTATGGAGCTGACTCAGGGGAGTATGACAGTACTCGAGTACCAGGCGAAGTTTGTTTCGCTTGGGAGGTTTGTGCCCTTCATCTCGGGGGACGAGGAGCGACGTACTGAGAGGTTTGTGGATGGGCTGAGGCTCGGCCTGAGGAACTTTGTGGCATCTCACTGTTGTAAGGATTTGGCATCAGCAGTTAGGAGTGCAGCGGCAGTGGAGGCACTGCTGAATCAGTCAGCCCGGGAGAGAGGACTGACTGCTCAGGGACCAGCACGTGGCAGGGGCAAGGCAGCGGCAGCGGCCCCTTCGTCCGGATCGGGATCGTCGTCACTCGGCTCCCGATTCAGGAGATTCTTCCGAGGCGGTGGCAGCAGTAGCGGCAGCAGTGGTAGTAGCAGGCCTAGGCAGGATCAGCAGAGCCAGTCGGTGTCCAGCGCCCAGCAGGAGTCAGCTCAGAGGCCTCCTGCAGTTTGTCAGCACTGTGGTGGTACTCATGGGGGGACACAGTGTCCTGCTTTCTCTGGGAGATGCTATACTTGTGGCCAGCAGGGCCACGTGGCGAGGTTTTGCCCACAGGGGCGTGGCCAGAGACAGGGTCCAGCGGATCAGAAGAAGCCGAGGACCCAAGGGAGAGTGCTGGCTATCACCAGGAAGGAGGCTCGTGCGTCCAACTTGGTGGAAGGTACACTTTCTGTCCTTGGGAACTCTGCGCATGTGTTGATTGATTCGGGTGCTTCGCATTCTTTCATTTCTGAGCAGTTCATAGATAATATTTCTGCACCCATTGATGAGTTAGCTGATGGATTGATGGTAGAGGTTCCTTCTGGGGATTTCATGTTATCTTATAATTATTTGAGGGATGTCCCCTTGACCATCGAGGGCCATGAGTTACCCGCCCAGCTGGTTGTGCTGGCCATTCGTGATTTCGATATCATCCTGGGCATGGATTGGTTGGAGGCTTACTATGCTGAGGTGGACTGCCACAGGAAGAGAGTGTGTTTCTCTATTCCAGACATCCCGATCTTCTACTTCCAAGGTATCAGGCTCTCTTCTCGAGGTATTCTTATTTCTGCCTTTAGGGCTCATAGGTTGCTTGCTGGTGGTTGTGAGGCCTTTCTTGCCTCTGTTGTTATTTCCGATGCCCGTGACTGTCCCAGTCCCTGGGAGGTGCCAGTAGTGTGTGACTTTGCAGATGTGTTTCCTGAGGAGTTGCCTGGCCTTCCTCCTCAGCGAGAGGTCGAGTTTACCATTGAGCTTGCACCGGATACGGCGCCCTTGTCTAAGGCCCCGTATCGGATGGCGCCAGCCGAACTCGCTGAGTTGAAGGCGCAGTTGCAGGAGTTGCTTGATAAGGGTTTCATCCGTCCCAGTACTTCTCCGTGGGGTGCTCCCGTCCTTTTTGTCAGGAAGAAGGACGGTTCTTTAAGACTGTGCATTGATTATAGACAGCTGAACCAAGTGACGATTAAGAACAAATACCCGCTTCCTAGGATCGATGATTTGATGGATCAGCTGCAGTCTGCAAAGGTATTTTCCAAGATTGACCTGAGATCTGGGTACTATCAGATGAGGATCCGTGATGTTGATGTCAGTAAGACAGCTTTCAGGACTCGGTATGGACATTATGAGTTTTTGGTTATGCCCTTCGGTTTGACCAATGCTCCGGCAGCCTTTATGGATTTGATGAACCGAGTCTTTAGGGCCTATCTGGATCAGTTTGTGGTGGTATTTGTCGATGATATTTTGATATACTCTTCTTCTGAGGAAGAGCACGCCACTCATCTTCGAGCGGTGTTGCAGGTCCTAAGGGAGCACCAACTCTATGCCAAGTTCAGCAAGTGCGAATTCTGGCTAGACAAGGTGCACTTCCTTGGGCATGTCATTTCTGGCGAGGGCATCGCAGTGGATCCAGCCAAGATTGAGGCAGTGATGGATTGGAGCAGGCCGACTACAGTAACTGAGATCAGGAGCTTCTTGGGGCTTGCCGGTTATTACAGACGGTTTGTTCAGGGGTTTTCGTCGATAGCGGCCCCCTTGTCGAGGTTGACTCGAAAGGGAGTTCGTTTTGTCTGGACCGAGGATTGTGAACGGAGTTTCACTGAGTTGAAGACTCGCCTCACTTCGGCCCCAGTGTTAGTGCTTCCATCTGGGTCAGGTGGGTTTGTAGTTTACTCGGACGCATCCCGTCGAGGTTTCGGCGCAGTTCTAATGCAGCATGGCAGGGTAGTGGCTTATGCTTCTCGACAGCTGAAGAAGCATGAAGAGAACTATCCTACCCATGATTTGGAGCTGGCAGCTGTTGTATTTGCACTTAAGATTTGGAGACATTACTTGTATGGTGAGAAATTTCAGGTCTTTACTGATCACAAGAGCCTGAAGTATGTGTTCACTCAGAGAGACTTGAACTTGAGGCAGCGAAGGTGGATGGAATTCATTAAGGACTATGACTTTGACTTTTCTTATCATCCGGGCAAGGCGAATGTTGTGGCAGACGCCTTGAGTCGAAAGACGGTCATGTCATACCTTATGATTCGAGAATGGAAATTATTTGAACAGATTGTGGAATCTTCTTTCCGGGTGCCACGTGAGGATGATAGACCCGTGTTGGCCAGCTTGACGGTGAGGCCAGCTGTGTACCATGCTGTGATTGAGGCTCAGAGGGCAGACGCAGAACTACCACAGATTCTCCAGAGACCAGAGGTGGAATTGTGGGATGACGACACAGTTCGATTCAGAGGCAGACTTTATGTCCCGGCCGAAGAGGACATACGTAGGAGTGTCCTTGAGGAGGCGCACCGTTCCAGATATGCAGTGCATCCCGGAACAACCAAAATGTATCAGTGTTTGAGGAGGCACTTCTGGTGGCCTGGTATGAAGACTGATGTGGCTGAGTATGTGGCTAGGTGCATGACTTGTCAGCAGGTTAAAGCCGAGCATCAGAGACCTGGAGGGTTGCTGCAACCCTTGCCGACTCCGGAATGGAAGTGGGAGCACGTGACTATGGACTTTGTGATGGGTCTACCTACATCCCCTAGCAGGAGAGACACTATCTGGGTCATTGTTGACCGGCTGACCAAGTCGGCACACTTCCTAGCTATTAGGAAGGACTGGTCGGTCGGTAAGTTGGCCAAGTTGTTTGTAGATCGGATCATCTCTCTGCACGGGGTACCTTTGTCCATCGTATCAGATCGAGATCCGAGGTTCACTTCCAGGTTCTGGAAGAGTTTTCAGAATGCCTTGGGTACTCAGTTGGCTTTCAGTTCGGCATACCATCCCGAGACTGATGGGCAGTCAGAGAGGACCATTCAGACTTTGGAGGACATGCTCAGGGCGTGTTGTTTAGACTGGGGAGGCTCTTGGGAGCAACATTTGTCTACGGTGGAGTTTGCCTATAACAACAGTTATCATTCTAGTATCGGCATGGCGCCTTATGAGGCTTTGTATGGGCGACCGTGTCGATCTCCTCTGTGTTGGTCTGAGATTGGTGAGAGACAGATTGCAGGACCTGAGTTAGTTCAGCAGTGTACTGAGGTTGTCAGGACGGTACGTCAGAGGTTGGCAGCAGCTCAGAGCAGGCAGAAGAGTTATGCTGATATCCGGAGGAGACCGCTTGAGTTTGAGGTGGGAGACCACGTGTTCCTCCGAATCTCGCCCGCCAAGGGTGTGATGAGATTCGGGAAGCGAGGCAAGTTGAGTCCGCGTTATATTGGACCTTTTCCCATTCTTGCTCGGATTGGGGAAACCGCGTATCAGCTGGCCTTGCCACCCAGTCTTGCAGGGGTACACGATGTGTTCCATGTTTCCTTGCTGAGGAAATATGTTCAGGATCCATCCCACGTCTTGGATTTTTCAGAGTTGGAGATTGCTGAAAACTTGTCTTTTCCAGAGTTTCCAGTTCGTATTGAGGATCGCAGGGAGCAAGTCCTTCGGAACAAGATCGTACCTTTGGTCAAGGTGATTTGGCAGTACCGCTCCGGGGGCGAGGCAACCTGGGAGCGTGAGGACGAGATGCGGGAGCAGTTCCCCTACCTTTTCTCGTAAGTTATCCTGTGAATTTGTATATCCATGCTTTGTCTTGGTTAATTCTAACAGGCAATTTCGGGGGCGAAATTCTTTTAAGGGGGGGAGAATGTAAGGACTGAGACTTTCGGATCCGGTTTTCGGGGTTGGACCCTGTAGTTCAGGCTCCAGTGGGGCTGAGACTCTGGTCGGATTCGCGTCGAGCGGGCTCGACGCGGTTTAAACGGCGTCCAACTATGCTGACGCGTTTTAGCCTGTGCCACGTGGGCTGGCTTTGGGTCGCGTGAGTACGGCCCTGTCATGTCGTCTGAACGGCGTCTTCGAGGCACGACGCCTTTCAGACTACGACTCTGGGTTGTCAGAGTACGGCGCCAGTCTTGTCGACTGAACGGCGTCTTTCATGGAAGACGCGTTTCAGACCTCTGTCAGAGCGTTGCGCAGAGGGTTGTCAGAGCAGCCGTCACATCGACTGATAGGCGTCCGTACATCTCGACGCGTTTCAGCCAGTCTCTGGTTAACCCCGAGAGCCCTCCTTCTTTCTCTCATTTTGCTCCTCCTTCTCTCTTTCTCTCCTTCCTTCCGGCGACCCCGACCTCGACCCTTCGTCCTTCCCTCCACTCCAACACTTCCCTACCTCTCACCTCTACCCCCACCACTTCCTTCGCGGCGTTCCATTCTCCGGACGGCGGCCGACGTCCCGGCGGAGTGGCGGCGTCCTCGAGGGTACCGGCGGCGGTCTACGGTGCGGCGGGTCGGAGGCACGGAGCTTGGAGGAGATCAAGAACCGGTAGGGTGACGGTTCCCACAATGTTGTGTTCTAAATCATGTTCTTCTCCGTTTTAAAGCATGCTATGGATCGATGGTTGGGGTAGAATGAGCATGTTAAGGGGTTTTTCCTTGATGGGGATGGGAGTTTCTGTGATGAGAATTATGGATACTTTGGTTGCCCCTTTCCCTTCTGTTTTTGGGCCTTTTTCGGGGCATTTGGGGCTATGGGAGGATCCCTCGGATCGAACCAGGGAACCAGGTTTCTGGCGCTAAACGGCGTCGTGTCTGGTCGACGCCTTTTAGAAGGACGTCGAGGCAGTACGACGCATTTTAGGGCAGAAACCTCCCCTTTTCGAGGTTTATCAGGCTAGGAGTTCTGGCGCTAAATGACGTCATGAGTGGTCGACGCCTTTCAGAAGGACGTCGAGCCACCATGACGCCATTTAGGCAGGAAATCACCCCGATAACGGGATTCAGCTTGAGGACTATGGGACTAAAAGACGTCATGGGTGGGCGACGCGTTTTGAATAGCGTCGAGACACCATGACGCCTTTTAGAGCAGAAATCCTTCCATTGTTGTTTTCTCGAATTCCTGTTTTTTTTATCGTGAACGGCGTCTGAGGATGTTGACGCCTTTTAAAAGGCGACCACTGGTGTCGACGCCTTTTAGGCCAGATTCTGAGGCCGGTATTTTCTGAACCAGTTTAGGGTGCTTGAATGGCGTCGGCCTCGGGCGACGCAATTCAAGACAGAACAACACTAATTCATGCCAGTAAAATGTGTTCACACTGCTAGATAGTCGGTTAATGCATACTGTTAGCTTATTCGATGTGCTGAACTCTTCGTGACCGGATGACACTGCGTGGGGTGTCGTGCGACCGTGGACTTCTTCCGTGACCGGATCGCACCGTGCCGTGTTTCTGTTCCGGTGGACCTAGAGTGACAGCTGTTGTAGCGTTCTACACCCTGTGTCGGTGCGGAGGGACACAGCGCTGACGGGAGCAGTGGCGGGGTGACGCCTAGTAGAGAGGGTCACCTGGTGAACCCCGGGGTTAGCTAGCTTGTACCGGTGTCGGAGTGGTACCTTCTGGAGTGTCACCTCGTGCTGGGGGAAGGAGTAACCACCTGAGCCAGTTGGGCCGGAGTAGCCAGCGTGCTCTCCGAGGGGTTACTGTTTGGTCTCAGCGGGTCTGTGTGTGCTGGGGGAAGGAGTAGCCGCCGAGGTAGCCTGCGGGCCATCCGAGGGGTTACTGTTTGGTCTCAGCGGGTCGGTGTTTCCCACTTTCGGTGACGTGGTTGACGTGTTTTACCGAGACATGAGTTGTAGACTCCTTGATAGAATGATTTGAGAAATATGCATGTTAGTTATTCTTTGAATGCATGTGATTCTTATTGAGATATAGGCATGGAAATCATTGTCTCTTCATGGTTATTATATCCCTGCTGTACTTTCCACTTGTGGGTGTGTGTGTGTGGGCTGTGGGGATCGAAGGATCCCTACTGAGTCTTTTCGTTGAGACTCACCCCTGCGGCTTTCAGGTGAGGACTCCAGGCAGACCTAGCGAGGGTTGTGCGGCTGAGTGCTGAGCGTCGTCGACTGTTGTTCCGGGGTATGCCCCGATGTAGTTGTTATCTTTATTTCTGGCCTGTATGTATAATCATTTCTTTTCCGTTGGAGTATGTAATCATTTGCTGTATCAAGTCGCATTGTAATAACTTTTAATTTCTGCATTTTCCCTTCCATTCAATGCGATGTGAATGTTTAGCTTAGTTTATTATTTATTTCCCAGACTTACTCGGATCCTGGTTTGGTTACAAGTTAATGATTCGGTACCCATTTAGTAATCGGATCCCCGATTATAGGGTGGCGGGTCGTTACAATCTACTTCAGATGGCTCTAAGGAAAAGAACCATTCGAGGGCTGGTCTCTCCAAGGATTTCCTGAACAAAAATGTCAACGACCTTTTGTCGTTTTGCCAGAAAGATGACTCATACATAAAGTCCTTCAAATGAGTGAAGGGGTTACCAGTACCGTTGTATTTTTGGTACAATGGCATTTAAGAGGGCGGCAAATGGAACACCGGCAGACTTGACAAGTTAATTTTAGGTGCAGCTTTATCTCCCATCATTTTCTGAAAATTATTGAACTGCTCATCCATACGCTCCATCATCACGAGCAGAGCCTAAGTCATCGGATCGACTGGAGGAGGGGGAGGTGGAGGTACATGATAGGCCTATTGCCTAGAGTATGTGGGGAAAGGGAGACAATTGGGTTGACGTCCGGCAGAGCTTCCGCAATGTCCGAGGGCATTTTGGTAAGTAGGCGTCGGCGGCCTGACCGGTTGCCTCGAGGAGGACAATTGTGGCCCAGCTGGCCGAGAAGTAGAAATTTGAAGGCCCTCCATGGCCTGATGAATGAATGAAGTGTGCTAGGAGGAGGTTGCGGAATGACAGGTGGGACCACAGGATTCGGCCCAGTAGACGGTACAGGCGCCTTCCCTTTCAAAATGGGTTGGATTGCCTCAAGTTGGTGAGGATCCAGGTGGGAAGCCAGAACTCCCAGGGCGTTGACCAGATCAGATGGATTGGAAGATGATGGCTCATTCGGGTTCATAGCCCCGTCAAAGACATGATTAGAATCCACATGTATGTGCGGAGGAAGATTAGCACCAGAATAGTGTTGATCATGGACCAAAGGAGGAGGGACATGAAGGTTTCCCTTATGTTCAGATGGATAAGAATGAGGATCATGGGGGGCATTATGATCTCCCCCATTTTCATAGTGATAATTGGATTCAAGAAGGGCATTAGCATCTCCCTCATAATTGACCATAGCTCTCGAAGCCATGCTCAAATCCCTACCTGATCGAAGTAGCATGATATTAAATTTTTTTCAAAGATTTACAGACGAGTTGCACAGAGATTAAGCAATCAAGTGGGTGTTTAACGTTATTTCAGGATTCCTTGTTGGGTTATTTGGATTCAATTAATCACAAATTCACTCAATGGGTAGGATCCTAATTTCAGTTCAATTTCCACCGTTATACTCTATGGCTTTCTCTCACAACGTTATGAAGATCTAACAAGGACTTCGATTGGTACAACCAGCCCGATGAACAAGGAGGAATACCTTGATTTTGGGGACTTACGGAGGTCTTTAACGCCAACCACTCTAGTCTGATTGAGGGACCGACCCATCAGAGAGAGGTGAAGACGTCCAGAAAGGTGTTCCTAAGAGAAAAGTGTTGGGATCGCTGTGTTGGGATCCGACCGAAAAACACAGCGGAATAATATGTTCGGGATCGGATCCATCCCGTTTCGATCGTTAAAATAAAACCGGAGAAAATCGAGTTCACCTTGCGCGGATTCGGATCCGCGTTCGTTTTCCGGTTCCGTCGGAGCGATGCCGCAAGTCGCGCAGATGCCCGACCTCTAGTGGTATCCACGCGGTTCTCCTAGCGATGGATCGTCCTCGCTTGCTGCGGCGTTCGTAAATCCCGTCTGGCTGCGCGTAATCCGTCGCGACATGCAGATTCTAAATCTCCCGTCGGACGGAAGCCGGAGCAGTTGGGAACCGCACGCCCAGAAGAGAGAGAAAGAGAGAAAGAATGAATGACGGCTAGGTCAGGGTTGCTGGCCCCGGACGTAGAATCCGTTCTTTTATAATAAGTCAATTTGCGGCTTTTCATAAAAACCCAGACTTATCCGAAATCTTGTCGGATTATCCATCGACTTGAAAACCATTTGCGTGTGACCCTCTAGGCCCAAATACCAGTCCAGTTAATAGCCCATTAAGTCCAGTAGCCCTTTACTGACCCACTGAATTAATTAATATCCTTATATTCAATTAATCAGCCGAATTTAATGTCCCACAATAAATTCGGACGGACTGTCGATCACGTTGGATGCCAAGCAACATCGCGTGATCCTGGATGACACTGGGGTTATCGCAACCCTCTATTGGAACCTTTCTGTCATCGGTTAGCACGCGGATATAATCCTTCATCCATGCAATGTTCCCGAATCAGATGCCGCTAATCTGAATCCGATAACTCCTTATCGATTACAAAGTCCGCCCTAGCCAGGGACTTTAAGCGTATCATTTCCGGAACATTCTCTCTCAAACTACCGAGAGCGGGTGATCCCGTAATGAACACACAATTACCTTCAAGGGCATTTCCCTAAACCCGATCGCTTGACTTATTGATAACCCATGGTTAGGGATTCGTTCGTCAAGGTCAAAGCTCAGAAACCTACCAACAAGATATCTTTGGAGTCTTAGATCCAAGGATCATCCACGCAACCATGACAAATGAATCGAGCTGGTTAACAGTGAGGTGATTACCATCCAACGATTCATAGTTGGATCAGTTCAGTGAACTCATTTACCAATGAGCACCTATAGGTTCAGCATAGTGTCTCCACACAAGTGACTTATGGGATCAGTCACCCTCATCATATGAGCTGAAGTAACCTATACTAGTCTATCCGGATGTTCGATGTCCTATCTCAAACATCCTATGACTAGGAACAATTAAGAACACGTGTTTATAAGTCTTCGGTCCCGTAACTATGATCTCGTCATAATCCGAAGACTATTGCACATGTTCATGGACTTCATCGTAATACGATAAACACAGATCGAATTAATTACACACAGTGAATTATTGCCATTTATTAATAATCTGAATAAGTACATAGTATCGGATTGGCTTTGAGACCATCTAATACTAACAATCTCCCACCTGGACTAAAGCCAATCACTTTTATACAGAATACCCATATTCTCTAAGTGATGTTCAAAAACATTATGAGACAAAGGCTTTGTAAGTGGATCTGCTATGTTGTCGGCTGAGGGAACTCTTTCCACCATGACATCTTCTCGAGCTATAATGTCTCTGATCAAATGAAAGCGCCGCAGAATGTGCTTCAACTTTTGATGAGACTTTGGCTCTTTCGCTTGAGCAATCGCCCCATTGCTGTCACACAATAGTGGGACGGGACCAGATATGCTTTCCACCACACCAAGATCGCCGATGAATTTCTTCATCCATACAGCTTCCTTGGCGGCTTCAGCAGCAACAATATACTCGGCTTCTGTTGTCGAATCAGCAGTGGATTCCTGCTTGGAACTTTTCCAGCTCACTGCTCCCCCGTTGAGTGTGAAAACAAAACCTAATGTTGACTTGCTGTCATCAGGATCAGACTGAAAACTCGAGTCAGTGTATCCTTGCAGCTTTAAGTCTCCTCCTCCATAGACTGTAAATAGATCCTTAGTCCTTCTCAAGTACTTAAGGATGCATTTCACAGCCTTCCAGTGTTCATCACCTAGATCTGCCTGATGTCTGCTCGTAACACTTAGAATATATGCTACATCTGGTCTGGTACATAGCATGGCATACATGATGGACCCTATGGCAGAAGCATAGGGGAATTTATCCATCATTGCCCTCTCTTCAGGTATCTTTGGAGACTGATCTTTAGAAAGTGAAATTCCATGTCTCATCGGTATGAGACCTCTCTTGGAATTTTCCATGCCAAACCTTTTGACAATGGTTTCTATGTACATGGATTGGGTTAAAGCTAGCATCTTCTTTGATCTATCTCTATAGATCCGTGTTCCCAATACGTAAGATGCTTCTCCCAAATCCTTCATGGAGAAGTTCTTTGACAGACATATCTTTACTGAAGACATCATTCCTACATCATTCCCAATGAGTAGAATGACGTCAACGTAAAGAACCAGAAATGTGATTGCGCTCCCACTGTTTTTCTTGTATACACAAGGCTCATCTTCATTCTTAATGAGTCCATAAGATTTGATCGCCTCATCAAATCTTATGTTCCAGCTTCGGGAAGCTTGCTTCAGTCCATAAATGGACCTTTGGAACTAAATGGACCTTTGGAACTTGCATACCATGTCTGGAGATTCTTTGGATGTGAATCCTTCTGGTTGTATCATATACACCTCCTCCTCAAGGTTTCCATTGAGGAAGGCAGTCTTCACATCCATCTGCCAGATTTCATAATCATGATAGGCAGCAATGGCGAGAAGAATTTTGATAGACTTAATCATAGCAACATGTGAAAAGGTTTCGTCATAGTCAACACCTTGTCTTTGAGTATAGCCCTTCACAACTAATCTTGCTTTATAAGTCTCAATACGTCCATCTGCACTGATCTTTCTTTTAAAGATCCATTTACAGCCGATAGGTACTATACCATTGGGTAAATCTACCAAGTTCCAAACTTGGTTGATGTACATGGACTGTATTTCAGAATTCATGGCTTCCCGCCATTTCCCAGCCTCTGGACTTTCAATGGCCTCCTGGTAAGTCTTAGGATCATCATCCTCATTATAGAGTATCCTTGAACCATCCAAATTAATATGTCCCACATATCTTTCTGGTGGTTTGGGTACTCTTTCAGACCTACAAGGTTCCTGTGTATCATTTTGAACAGGTTCAGAAACTGACGGTTCATCTGATGAACCATTGTCAGTTTGTGGGTCTAGAATTTCTTCTAGTGTTACTTTAATCCTACTGTCCTTCTGGAGAATAAAATCTTCTTCCAGAAAGACAGCTCTCCTAGCCATAAACACCTTTTGTTCGCCAGGAAGATAAAAGTAATATCTATAAGTTTCCTTTAGATATCTCACAAATCTGCATTTGTCAGTTCTGGATTCCAGCTTATCTGCGTCATGTCTTTTAACATGAGCAGGACATCCCCAGACTTTAACATGTTTAAGGTCTGGTTTCCTTCTATTCCATATCTCATATGGAGTAGTCTCAACAGATTTGCTGGGTACCTTGTTCAGGATATACATAGTCGAGCTAAGTGTATATCCCCATAAGGACACTGGCAATTTGGACATGCTCATCATGGATCACACCATTTCCATTAATGTGCGATTTCTCCTTTCTGATACACCATTCATCTGACGTGTATAAGGAGGTGTAAGCTGAGAAAGGATACCATTATCCTTTAAGTATTTAATGAACTCAATACTCAAGTATTCACCACCCCGATCAGATCGGATGGTTTTTATACTTTTTCCTGTTTGTTTTTCTACTTCATTCTTAAATTCTCTGAATTTCTCAAAGGCTTCAGATTTATATTTCAATAAGTATATATATCTAAACCTTGAGTAATCATCAGTGAATGTAATGAAGTATGAGAAACCACCAATGGCTTGGGTTGACATAGGACCACATACATCTGAATGTATGAGTTCTAATATGTCTTTGGCTCGTTCTCCAGTTCCACTAAATTGAGACTTAGCCATTTTACCCATTAAATATGACTCACAGGTTGCATATGATTCATAATCAAATGGATCCAAATATCCATCTTTATGCATCCTTTGGAGTATGTTTTCACCAATGTGTCCAAGCCTACAATGCCACAAGTAGGCTTTGTTCATTTCATACTTACTTCTTTTCAGTGAAGAACCAATGTGTAAATTATCATGAGACACATTAAATAGATACAATCCATTGGACAAAATAGCAGAAGCTATTAATTTATTTCCGAAATAAATTGAACAACTATTGTTCCCAAAATTTAAATTGTATCTAATTCTATCTAAGCATGAAATAGAAATGATGTTCCTTATTATGCTAGGTGCATAATAACATTCATCTAATAAAAATGTATCTCCTGATGGTAGCTTGAGCTTCACTGTCCCCACAGCGATCGCCGCAACTCTTGCGCCGTTACCTAGTCTCAGCTCCACCTCGCCAGTCCTTAGCTTACGCCTTCTTGTCAGTGCCTGCACAGAATTGCAGATATGAGATACACATCCAGTATCTAATACCCATGATGTACAATCTCTTATTGACAAGTTTATATCTATCATATAGATACCTGAAGCGTCCTGCTGCTTCACAGTTCCTTGAGCCATGTCCTTGAGGTATTATTTGCAATTCCTCTTCTAATGCCCTTTCTGGTGACAGTAAAAGCAATCACCTTTCTCAGCACTTTTACCTTTGTCTTTCTTGACAACCTTTTCCTTTTTCTGAATCTTGTTCTTATTCTTTCGAAAAGCTTGGACTGCAAGTCGTTTTATGTTGGTCTTACCAATCATGAGGACTTGGGTTTATCCTTCACAAGGTTCCCCTCAGCAGTCTTTAACATGTTCAGCAGTTCAGCTAAGGTGGCCTAGATCTTGTTCATGTTAAAAATTAACGATGAACTGAACATATGACGGTGGAAGTGAAGACAACACAAGGTCTGTGTGCATCTCCTTGGGAAGTGTAATCCCAAGAGCATCTTGCCTCTCCACCCACTCAATCATCTTCAGCACGTAATTTTGTACTGAAGTTCCCTCTGCCATCTTAGCCTTGAATAGATTCTTCGATATCTCATATCGTTTGATTCTGCTCTAGTCACCAAATAGCTCCTTCAAATGGAGCATGATGGATCTAGCATCCATATCTTCATGTTGCCTCTGCAACTCAATGCTCATACAGGCTAACATGTAGCATTGGGCCATGGTGGAATCTTCCTTCCATTTTTCATACGCTATCATTTCCTCCTCTGGAGCATCTAATGCTGGCTCAGCAGGAGGTTCATTATCCAAGACGTAGGCAATCTGCTCAGACCTGAGGACTATCTTCAGGTTTCTGAGCCAGTCTGAGTAATTGGTGCCTGTCAAAAGGTTGGCATCAAGTATGCCTCGCAATGGGTTATGGTGCGACATTCTCGCCTACAGGAGATAATCAATTTATAATTAGCAGATATTCAGATTAACTAAAACAAGATATGGTCTTTTATTATCTAGTTTTACTCCTACTAATTTTCGACGGACTGTATAACCTTCAGATATACAGAACGGGAGACACCGACTGTCTCCTAGTGGGGATCAGAATCTCCAAGCATCACAGTATGACCTCAGGTAAACACGTAGTATCATACCGCTATCTCAGAGCAATCTTCTCATGATAATTGCAACTCCTTGCAATATCCGATCATATTTCGGCTCCCAAGTTTAATGGTCCCGGGTAAACACAGTAGACCATTATCACCGGTCTAAGCTTTACCATCAATACGTGACAGAGTAAAGTAGAAATATAGTTCCCGGGTAAACACGTAGATAACTATATCGTTCCTCTACTCTTATCCAAAGGCATCTAATGCCATGATCAACAGTCCTCTCAACAGACAATGGCAGACCTCGGGTAAACACATAGTATCTTCCATGACTGAATTAAGTTCTATTGATCATATTGATGGAGAGCCACGCGGTGCATTCTCAATGACTCGCGCTACGGCTTAGAGTTTGTAACGAAGGTTTTACTTATTTAGTTTGGTCTCATCCTAGGTGATAGTATTAAATATATCGAATATATTATAAATACTAATAACCTAGCAAATATTAAGCACACGCATCACATACATGTCATTAGTGTCGTCATGAACGGCACTGCGGTTTGACTTGAGTCAGACAGTCAAACGCACACACATGCATAATATAACAACTTATATGATGAGTCTGCAAACCCATGGATTCAATGAACTCCTTCATTTTCATCTGGTCGGCAGTTGTGGATCATCCTCGCTCCGCGTACACCCGCCTCGATCAAATTACATCATAATTCTCAATTACATAATAATTCAAAAGATGAAGCCTTATGGCGATTACATCGAGGAGGAAGGTAGAAGTACAATGGAATATGAGAGGGAGAGGTTCGCAGACCTCTATTTATTAATAAACAATAAACCACACAATCACATTCCACATCCACAAGTAATGCTCTTCTATGACCACCATGTGTTTTAGTTAAACAAACCACACATGAATTGCACATCAAATGGCTAAATAAAATTTTCGAAAATAACTAATTTTGGGTTTCATAAAACCAGGGACCAATCAAAAATTGGATTTAGAATTTTCGAAAACTTTTACAGTTTAAACATGCTAATTTAAATCAAATTCAAACAAGCAGTTATAACACATCATATGCAAAAAAGTTCTAAAATTTAAATATCTAGAATATTCCATGCAAATATGACAAGCTTAATCTAACTATTAGATTAATAAAGTCATTAAACAACTAGATTAATCATTATCTTATTAAAATCTAACATTTAGATTATCTAGTTATAAATAATCATCAATACAACATTTAAATCAATAATTAATTATAACTATAAACTTCAATTAAGATAATGACGTTAATCAATTGCAATGGGTCTCAAAAAGGTTAAATTGAATAAGAAATTTGATTTCAAAACATTTTTGAAAATATAAAGTTTAAAACAATTTAATCTTATTAAAACCGGGGTTTTAAAACCATCCAGGTGGCTCAGCCCACCCGTGGCTGAACCATGGCTCAGCCCAGCTGAGCCATGGACTCTAACCAGGGTGCCTGGCTCGGGCCAGGGGGGGGGGTCCATGGGCTCAAACCTGGTCTTAGCCCGGCCCCCCGGTTCGGTCGGACCGTGCGGCTAGGGAACCCTAGCCGCACGAGCCCGAGCCCTCCCCCTTCACCCCCGGCAGCGCCTCGTTGCAGGAAGCCGTGGGGGAAGGGGAGGGTGGCCGGCGACAGCACCATTGCCTGGGGCCACCGGACCGTCGCCGGTCACCCCCACCGGCGCCGTACGATGCCGTTAAAGCTTCCTCCCCCCCTTTTGTTCCCTTTAAAATTCTATGGAACCGTGGGAAGGGGAGGGCTTCAACGGTCGGTCACCACCGGAAAAGCCTCATCGGCGGCATGGGTGATGTCGGCGGTGGCCAGTAGAACCCCCTGGTCGTACTAGGTTCCTTCTTTGATGTCTAGCATCTAAAAAAAAATCACCCGTGCAACATCCTTTGAGTGCCGTTCTTCGTCCCACAAAGAACACGATATACCCCAAAAAAAAAATTTACGATTTCGCAGAAATAAAATTAATATAATTAATTTTATCCATCTCATGAATATTATTTCTCCAACAGAATCATAAAAATTGCATGGAATATAACTAGAAAATTAAATTTCAGAATCCGAAACGGCGAAGAACACAGTGATAACCTGGCTCTGATACCAATGTTGGGATCGCTGTGTCGGGATCCGACCGAAAAACGCAGCAGAATAATATGTTCGGGATCGGATCCATCCCGTTTCGATCGTTAAAATAAAACCGGAGAAAATCGAGTTCACCTTGCGCGGATTCGAATCCGCGTTCGTTTTCCGGTTTTGTCGGAGCGATACCGCAAGTCGCGCAGATACCCGACCTCTAGCGGTATCCATGCGGTTATCCTCGCGATGGATCGTCCTCGCTTCCTCGCTCGCTACGGCGTTCGTAGATCCCGTCTGGCTGCGCGTAATCTGCCGCGACATGCGGATTCTGAATCTCCCCTCGGACGGAAGCCGGAGTAGTCGAGAACCGCACGCCCAGAAGAGAGAGAAAGAGAGAAAGAACTAATGACGGCTAGGTCAGGGTTGCTGGCCCCAGACGTAGAATCGGTTCTTTTATAATAAGTCAGTTTGCAGTTTTTCACAAAAATCCAGACTTATCCGAAATCCTGTCGGATTATCCATCGACTTGAAAACCATTTGCGTGTGACCCTCTAGGCCCAAATACCAGTCCAGTTAATTGCCCATTAAGTCCAGTAACCCTTTACTGACCCACTGAATTAATTAATATCCTTATATTCAATTAATCAGCCGAATTTAATGTCCCACAATAAATTCGGACGGACTGCCGATCACGTTGGACGCCAAGCAACATCGCGTGATCTTGGATGGCACTGGGGTTATCGCAACCCTCTATTGGAACCTTTCTGTCGTCGGTTAGCGCGCGGATATATCCTTCATCCGTGCAATGTTCCCGAATCGACCTAGGGCATGGTTTTCTGTTAAACCCTATTTGGTCGATTCACTTGAATCAGATGCCGCTAATCTGAATCCGATAACTCCTTATCGATTACAAAGTCCGCCCTGGCCAGGGACTTTAAGCGCATCATTTCCGGAACATTCTCTCTCAAACTACCGAGAGCAGATGATCCCGTATTGAACACACAATTACCTTCGAGGGCATTTCCCTGAACCCGATCGCTTGACTTATTGATAACCCATGGTTAGGTATTCGTTCGTCAAGGTCAAAGCTCAGAAACCTACCAACAAGATATCTTTGGAGTCTCAGGTCCAAGGATCATCCATGCAACCGTGACAAATGAATCGAGCTGGTTAACAGTGAGGTGATTACCATCCAGCGATTCATAGTTGGATCAGTTCAGTGAACTCATTCACCAATGAGCACCTATAGGTTCAGCATAGTGTCTCCACACAAGTGACTTATGGGATCAGTCACCCTCATCATATGAGCTGAAGTAACCTATACTAGTCTATCCGGATGTTCGATGTCCTATCTCAAACATCCTATGACTAGGAACAATTAAGAACACGTGTTTATAAGTCTTCGGTCCCGTAACTATGATCTCGTCATAATCCGAAGACTATTGCACATGTTCATGGACCTCATCGTAATACGATAAAGACAGATCGAATTAATTACACAATGAATTATTGCCATTTATTAATAATCTGAATAAGTACATAGTATCGGATTGGCTTTGAGACCATCTAATACTAAGAAAAAGGGGGGTGTTAGCCCTAGTGCGTATGACCTGTGGCCGGGATGGCCTCTAATGCTTATTACGTAATGTGTAGTAGCAAGCAGATCAGAAATTTGAGAACTGAAGAAAAAAACAAGAAACTGCTTGAATCGTGTCGCTGTTGGTCGACGCTATTCAAACAAAACGTTATTTTTTTTGCAGAATCTCAGGTAGCAAACATCAGAGAAAATTGCCTGAAAGGCGTCGAGTACAGACGACGCGTTATAAAACTGGCCGCTGTTCCTAGACGCTTTTCAGGTCGCAGAATCAACAATTAAGGAGGAATATCTGGATCGATTCCTCCTCAAACAAACAGGATGAAAGTAGTAAATAATCGGCTCATACGATTCTTTTTTTTTATTTTATTTTTAACAGGATAATTTCAACAGATAAACAACTAAAATATCAATCAATCACACAATCTTCTTATCACAGCCACAACTTTCCAATCAATCAAATAGGGAGGGCAAGATCTTGCCACAAAGGTGTGCACGAGGTGCACGTAGGAATAACAATTAAATTAAAAACTCACCGATCGGTGAGGGTGTGTCGAGAGACACATGTAGTGCATAGAGGGTGCCCGATTGATGAAAAGTAAGAACAAGGATTAAAAGATGGCGAGACCAAGTCCCACCGTGATCGTCAAAAAGCTATGAGTGCTCAAATCCGGTGTGTGATTTTCATGAGGATTAGGTTGATTATGTGACAAATAAACCTATTAAAAACTAAGTGAATGTGATCGCCATAAATTTTTAACTAAAAAGTTACAAAAGAAAAGATTGATCACCTACCTATTTCGGAATTAGGAGATGTTGGAGTCTTTGATTCTCCTCCTTTAGCTGGCTGAAGGAAAAGTTCCCTTCTGACTTTGTTCTTGCTTTGGATGCTTATCGGACTTTGAGGATCATCCAGCTTGATTCCCTCTTTCTTTGATCTTCTTAATCTCCTTTTGTACCTTGCATGAAACAAGATGAAAGAAAATAATAAGAACTCAAGCAAAGGTGGTATCTATTTTAATGAAGATTTTGATCATGCAACTTGAACAAAGAATTCACTTGTTTAATAGTCTTTTAAACCCCTTTAAACAAATAGGTTTGAAATTATGCTAGTGAGTGTGTGTTGCATGAAGTGATGTGATGAATGAGATTTTGAACTAATATGATGATGAAACAAATAGAGATTAATAAAAAGAACTAAATTGGATGGCCCCTGGGAAGCCTTGGTTCTTGAAAGTTCTTGAATGGACGAAGACCGGATGAAGAAAGGATGCAGACTCCTGGAAGTATCAGCAGCGTCTCGATCCTTCAGCGTTTGGATGTCGTCTCTCTCAAAGAATCGCACCGATAATCACCAATTATCACTATCATCACTAACTTTTTAATGACCAAAGGGTTGGGTATTTATAGGCTTTAAGTTCACGCATTCGCGATTACTTACATATTAACATGAAGAGTTTGAAGTTAATCCAATTAAGAAACATATGAACGCAGCCTGATTCATCTTTATTTGTAATTATCAAAAACACGTCGCCCATGGGAGACGTCTTTTAGCTTAATTAGGATAAGGATAAACATCGGGAAGAAGAAGCAAAATCAGCTTAGGAAACCTAAATGGCGTCGTGCATGGCAGACGCCTTTTAGTTTATTAATAAATTAATTAAAAATCAAAATAAGAATAAAACCTAAAAGGCGTCTTTACAGGTCGACGTCTTTTAGAATTTTTCATATTTGATTAAAAATCTGAGTTTAAATGAATTTTATTAATAAACTTAAATTATGTATGTCTGACCGATGTCATTTAGATAATTAATTCAGAAAGATAATAAAAATTAACTAATGATTAAATATCAGACCATTTTGAGGCATTATTATATGATATGAAATTTACTCAAAAATGATGTCAAAATTAGCATGTCTACAACGTCATCCTCGACAAACGCCATTCAGGCGACAGGACGAGGTCGTACTCTGGCAGAATATCTGAATCGCATCGTTCATCCAAGACGCCATTCAGACGACATGACCGGGGCTGTGCACATGTGCCCCAGCGCCCGCATACACGGCACAGCAGCAATCTATCTAAATGGCATCCGTATAGCCCGACGCCGTTCTAAATGGCGTCGTACACCCCATACATCATTTAGAAGGCACGCCCCAGACCCATTGGGGCCCAAACCAAGGGGTCAGGCTCCGAAACTGACCCGATAATTATACACGAAAGCTCAGTCCTTACATCCTCCCCACCTTAAGAAAATTTCGCCCTTGAAATTGTAACCGCTCGAATGACAACCACTGTTGACAATTCCACACCGGTAACATGGTTCACATCAATCACCCTCACTAATCACACTCCTCCATAGGACTCCGTATAATCGGTTGATCTCATTAACACTAAGCTAACCACGTTCTATGATTCTACAAACACTGATGGACTAATACAACAATTCATTAGCCTTACGAGGCACATATTCCAAAATTGATTCTCCATCATGTCTAAAATACATAAAAAGTGCCATAAGAGCTCACAACTACAACCTAAAAGATAAGACAAAAGTCTTCATCTCGCCCAGCATCTCGGACCTCTTCTAAGAAAACACAACACCGCTCTAGGTCCTGGGCTTCTTCTAACCACTTGGCTCCTAACCTATCTCATTCTTCTGGGGACAGTTTCTCACAAGATGTCCCTTCTTACCACAGCCAAAACAGCTACCAGTGACCAATGGACATATCCGATCACCATGTTGCCTACCAAAACGGGGACAATGATATGCCGCATCATGACCCGCTTCCTGCTGTTTGCTAGCCACAGTCTGCATCTGCCGAACCGAACCGTCTTCGTCTTCATCATAAAGCATCCCCTGGAATCTGGACCCAAAGGAACTTGAACGGTCTGTTGAAAGAATCGCCGATTTGTTCTTGCTCTATTGCTGCCCTTGTGCTGACCGCTCCATCTCTTTCACTATTTGTTGGAATTGAGTCTCCACTGTTGCTGCGCACCGAACTACTGATACAAGATCACTACAACAATGGGATGCCACCATTCCCCTCAGATCGTATCGGAGTCCATCCACAAATCTCTCCGTTCGACGTTCCTCATTCTCAGATATATGTAGAATGAACCTTCCCACAGCCACAAATTTCATCTGATATTCAAAGTGAATCCCCTAAGCTCTTATAAATTCTCTCTCCCAATACTCATGCCTACCAAGCTCTAACACTCGCCGAGTACGTGGAGAAGGAGGCTCACATCTATGTAGCTCCTGAACATCATCATCATCATTAGACTAAGTCCAACCTCCTTCTTCATCATCATCTTCCCACTGGCAACTTTGTAGATCATGTGTTCTTCCCTCTTTTTGTCAACAACTTTGTTTAAGCATACTTCCTTTAAACTTTTCAAGTGTTTAGCCATTTTGGTCCTGACCTCTCTGGAAATATTTTTAGACCTAATGACTTCATTATATATAACTGTTTTTTCTCTTGCAAGCTGTGTAACGACCCGCCACCCTATAATCAGAAACTTGATTACTAAATGGGTATCAGATCATTATGTACGGGTTCACACCCGGATCTCATACGACACGTCTGGAGAACTAAGCGTTAAATAAGGCTAAATATAACAATCTCACGGACTTCAAGGAAAGTACAAGTGCGTAGGAAGGAAATTAATAATGTCCGTACACAGTCCAATAATAATTACATGGTCCAAAGAATTAAATAAGTACAGGCAGAAGCAAAGTACAACAACATCGGGGCATACCCCGGAACAGAGATAGCTGTTGGCCCGCACACCGAGGAGAACACCACACGCCGCCACTGGCCAAGAAGTCTATACCTGAAACCGCAGGGAGTGAGCCACAACAGAATTGGACTCAGTAGGGATCATCCGATCCCCGCCTCCCACACCCACACCCACAAGTATAATAATACAAAATGAAGGCAATTTAAGTAAAGCAGTAAACACAACTCCCAAAACCCGATATGGAACATACGTATTAGTAATGCAACAGGCACAGTCCTAAGCAGTTCAAGTAACCCAACTCAATACCATAATTTATAACCAAGGATCCGGCTAAACGATTAAACCACACTGTCGACCGCATACAAACGTCGCCTCACAACACCACCAACACCCACGCCTGTCCACCCCTACGGTGTTCCGGGCACCGTAGGGTGAGGCAGTGAGTCAAACTAGGACTAGTGAACCACCACCGCCCAGTTACGTGTGCACACAAGCAGTCTAGACCACTGTCCTATCAGCCGGACTTCCCTTAACCCCAGGCCTCGGCGCTTCAAGAGGGCCCTGGGGACCGGCGAAACCCCCCTCAAGCCGAAGCTATAGGGACTACCCGCAACCCTAACCTCCTGGCTCACATCAGGCCAAAGGGCGAAGGATACCACTCGTAACCTCGATATCTCATGTTACATCAGGCCCAGTGGCGAAAGGGTAAACTCCAGCAACACCACACCCGGCTTCACAATAAGAAATACGTCGGAAACTGCCACAACAAACTAGGAAAACACCGACCCGCTGAGACCAAACGGTAACCCCTCGGATAGTGCGCTGACTACTCCGGCCCGACTGGCTCTAGATGGTTTTGCTTCCCCCAGCCATAGGTGAAACACTAACATGTACCCCTCCCGCACCGGTACGGCAACATTGCCACACAAACACCGTGTCCCTCCCACACCGACACGAGGTGTATAAACACAAACCACAATTATTCTAACTCCACAATCGCATAAACACATACACATACGATGCGATCCCGATCATACAGAAATCTTCGGCCTCGATGTATGATTTGAAGCATGCACTTTAATCGAACTATCTAATAGTGTAAACACATATTAATATCATGAATTTATGTGATTCTGTCTTGAATCGTGTCGCCCGTGGGTGATGTCATTCAAGAATCCTAAACTAGTTCATATAAAATTGGCCTCAGAACATGGCCTAAAAGGCGTCGTGCATGGCAGTCATCTTTGAAAACGCGTCGTTTTATCTAGACGCCATTCAAACAGAACTCTTTTCCCACATAAACCCCTTTTGGGACAATTCTGGCCTAAATGGCATCGTCTTATCCCAACACCATTTTAAATGGCGTCGCCCTAGCCCGACGCCATTCAGAGCCAAAAATTTGGTTTCCTGCAATCCAACCCAAACCTCAAAATAGGGTTCCCTCTATCCCAAAATTATCCCAAAAAAACCCAAAAATAGGAAATGAAGGGGGGAATCCAATTTACCACATGAAACACACTAATTCCCATTTCATAAAAATGACCATTTTCACTAAAAAGCCCCTTAATATGCTCATTCTACCCAAATCTCCATACACGTATCATGCTTTAAAGCGGGAAACACGGATGATACAACCCAATTACATGCAAGGATCGTCCCCCTACCGGTTACTTGAACTCCTCCTAGCTCCGTGTCGCCGAACCGCCATACCGCAAACTGCCGCCGGTACCTCCGAGGACGCTGTCATTCCGCCGGGACGTCGGCCGCCGCCCGGAGAATGAAGTGTCGCAGATGAAGTGGTGGTGGTAGTGGTGAGAGGTAGAGAGGTGTTGGAGTGGTGGAAGAGGAGGAAGGGGAAGGGGAAAGGAAAGAGGGAATAAGAGGGGGTCGAAGAGAGGGAAGAGAGAGAGTGAGAAGGAGAGAATGAGAGAAAGGAGGAAAGGCTCGCGAGGTCAAACTGAAATTGGTTAAAACGCGTCGTGCTAGACAGACGCCTATCAGCTGACATGACGGGCCGTACTTTGACAGAGACTCTGAAACGCGTCGTCCATCCAAGACGTTGTTTAGACGACAAGACCGGGGCCATACTCTCGCGGCCCAAAGCCAGCCCACGTGGCGCCCACGTGGCACAACAGCAACCCAGCTAAATGGCGTCTACACAACAAGACGCCATTCGAAAGGCGTCGTAAACCCTAGACGTCGTTTAGAAGGCACACCCCATACCCATCAGGACCCAAACCTGGGGGTCCGGCCCAAAACCGACCCGATAACTGAACCCGAATCCTCAGTCCTTACAAGCTGCTTCTTCAATCGAGAAACACCATCGCCCTGTCTGATAAACTGATAATAGTTGCACTTGAACTTATGCCTACTACCATCAACCATGGTCCCATGCTACCATCCGATGTCTTCGGACTCTCGACAAGGGGGTGGGGCGGCCATCTAGTTACAACAAACAAAAGAAAAATAAAGAAACAAAAAAAATACATTAAGTAACAACTAAGAAAAGTTTGACTTGAAATGCTGTTAAAACTATCCTTACATTAAAAGAATTTTTACTAGCTTTTAATTTTATTTTCTTAAAAATTATTAAAATACACTTAACAAATAAAATAAATTACAAATATTAATTGCACATATTTAGAAAAGCATGACTTAAGGTGCTATTAAAATTTTCCATTGATGAAAATAATTTTTATTTATTTTTTATTAATTTTAAATTTTTTAAAATAAATTGAATCCGGTTTAAATTTAATGTGCATGAAGACCACAAATATAATTTTAGGTATGTCCAAAATTTGTATATAAGTATAACATTTAAAAAATATCAAGTAATAATATATATCTCATTATTTAATTTAATTTCTTGAAAAATAACATTTAGAACTAAAAATTGTATATTTAAAAGTTAGAACATAGACAAAATTTATAAATTATTTATATTTTAGGTTTTATTTCATAATTTAATAATCATATTAATAAATTATTCTCCATATCCTAATATTTTAAATCAAAATTTCACCAAACATGTGAAAGTCATAGATTTATGTACATCATCAGATAAATAGCCCATTTATTTATTTATTTATATTTTTTAATATTTAATTAAAATCTATAAATCAACCCAAAATTGAACAAACCCTAATGTCTTTATGTCAAAAGTACAAAGAGACAATAGATCTACTTGTTCATATTTTAATACCCTAAGCAACATCAAAGAATAAGAAAAAAAAATGAAAATAAAAATTGTTAGGATTCAAACCAGATGAAAACAATCTTTAGAACTTGAAAACCCGTTCTCCTCTAATAAAATCACCACCAAAACTTGAAAACCCCTTGGATCTCCCAAAAACGCTAAGAAAAATGGCAGAAAGAAGAGGGGGGAAGGGCGGGAAGGGTGCGGGTGCTTCGTCTGCTGTGTTTTTGTCCGAAAAAAAATGCAGCAGACAGGAAAATGGGGCTTTAGTGGGCGTATCATATTAGATCCACACGTATCGGGCCGGATCGCACCGACTCGAGGTGAACAGCGACTGGATCACATCGGATAGCAACAGCTCAAGCCCATACCGTGCGATTTGGCACGAGACAAAAATGCAACAGACAAGAAAATGGAGCTTTAGAGGGCGTATCGTATCGGATACACGTGTATCAGGCTAGATCGCACCAACTCGAGGCGAACCACGACGGACTCGCACCGGATTGCAGTGGCTCGAGTCCATATCGTGCGATCCGACACGAGTCTGACCCAATATGGCTCGAGTCGGTGCAATTCGTAGACAGTCCAAGCTAGATCGTCCGATCCGAGCGTGCGAGCGGATTGGATCGACCTAGATACGAGTCGACTCATACGAGTTGGCCCAATCCGGTATGATACGACGAATCTTGGTTGTAATTAGATGAATTTGTAAGATCATTATTGGACTTAGTTCTGTTCTTGTCTTGAACTGGATCTAGTTATCGTTGTTGCACCTTAATAAAAAATTGGGGCGTGACAGAAGCACTCCAATCCTTTCTCATTTCAAGACATGATTAGTGCAAAAGTTACGAGAATGAGACTCCCCTCACCAAGCAAGCAAGTTATCTACTCTTGTTTTCTTAGCCTCTAATGAATATATAATCCTCTATCTCCCAACAATACCCTAAAATGGAACGAAAAAATGGGCACACTCTCCAATACTGAAACCTAAAAGTTTGCAATCATTAGGGTTCTTGTTTTAACCCAAAGAAAGTGGCCCCCCTAAGGTTCACTCATTTGAAGCAAACTCATAACTTTGATGTTGTCAAAATATAAATATTTCATTCAAATAAAATTCAAGCCTGAGGTGCGCATGTTTCTTCTATGAGATAGTTCAACTTTGTAATTATCCCTTTCGAGCATTAAATGAACACAGAATTGGAAATGTCAAAAGATGATCTAGAAATGCATATTCTCAGTTTCTTAATATTCACCATGTTGCATTTTTTCTTTCGAAAGTTGTGGTGGATTGTACCATCATCTTTATTAAGAAATAAAGAGGCAATACAATCAAAATGGAGAGCATAGATCCCTCATCCTAAACAAAAGACACCCATAAAAAAGAAAAAAAAATGGTGGAGTGAACAAAGGATTCATCTCCCTCTACCAATGCCCAGAATATACCGACTCCAACGGTATACAAGAGACAAAGCATGCAAAGCAATAATCTCAACAGAGTTTACTTCCCCCACACAGGCAGTCATTATATTCCCTTCAAATGCTCCAATTGATTGCATGAGCTGTTATGTTCCCCTGGAATAGGTTCCTAACGCATTTTCCCAGCGTGATCTTCCATGAATTGAAGCAGTTCATCTCTTGCATATTATTAAAATTGATATGAAAGTTCATCACCCTTCTGAAAAAGCTCTACATGTTTTTACTAACAGGACTTGGATAGATAGTAGGTGGTCCACATCTTCATTATCTTTGGCACAAAGTGCCCATGATGTATCACAGTCTCTCTGTTCCATTTATTCCTTTAGACCTTCCTATAATTATTTTTTCAAATGTCGGCCACATATATGCCCTAACCTTAGAGTGAAGTTTTTACCTTCCATACTTCACTGTATTTATGATACGCAGGAAGATTACCTTCTGTGAGGTTGTAAAAAGATTTGACAGACAAAAGGCCTTTGTTCTTAACCCCAACAAATTTATTTTTCCTTTTTAGAGTATTGAAGTTATTGGGCCATCCAACTCAAAACCTTAAGGCATTGAGTGGAGTATGCACCATGTATTTAAGCATTCTTTGTTCTGTCCTTTTTCTGATGTGGGATAATTCTAGCATGCCCCCTCACGTGCAGGCTGATTTTAGGCTCTGTCACGTAGACCACAAATACGGGGTGCATGGTCCGGTTCATAACCATGGACTCTAATACCATATTGAAGTTATTGGGCCATCCAACTCAAAACCTTAAGGCATTGAGTGGAGTAGGCACCATGTATGTAAGAATTGTTTGTTTTGTCCTTTTTCCGATGTGGAATTATTCTAACATAGAGCAATCCGTGTTGTACATAGATGTTGGAGAAGAGACATATGATTAATTCCCTCTGTTCCTTGAGACCCATTCTCAGATTAAGAAACCAAGAAATATTATCTCCTTCTGCTGGTAACACTCTTTAACTGCACACCATTCAGTTAGAGACAATTTGAACAGTACAGGGAATTTGTCCTTTCAAGCAATAGTGACCAATCCATTTGTCATTCCGGAAATAGACTTTACTGCCATAACCCACTTTAAGTCTGATACCATGTTCAACATATTTCCCTCCCGCAAGAATCATTTTTCATATAGGAGATATCAATATTATACTCTCAGACCTCAGATTTTATGTTCTTGGTAAGCTTTCATCTGAATAACTTTCTTCCGCAGAGACCACTCTTTAAGAAATAACTTCCACAGCAGTCATCCCAGCAAGGCAAGATTCATTTGCCGCAGATTTTTCACTCCCAGACCACCCTTATTCTTAGCCCTGCAAGCTATGTCCCATTTCACCAAGGAAATGCAAGCGGAGTTGTTATTGGTTCTCCGTAAATAGTTTTTTTCCAAATTTGATCCAACTTTCTTCTAACAGTATTAGACATCAAGAAAATACACATGTACAGTTGAGAACACTGGAAAGCACAAAATTGAGTGGGCAAATTATACTCCCCAATGATAAATTTCTCACCTTCCAACTGCCAATCTTCTTTGAAATTTTTGTACAAGTGGCTCCTAATATGAGCTTCTTTTCAGTCTATAATGCAGTGGCAGCCCCAAATACATATTGGGAAAAGCTTCTACCCTGCAGTGGCATGAGACATGCTCCTATGTTAACCATTTCAGCAGTGACGTTAATACGTAAAAATGCACTCTTATGAAAATTGTTCTTCACTCTTGTGCATGCTTCAGACGCCCTTCGTGTGGACATTAAGTTCATTACATAGTCCATTCCTCCTATGAAAAGCAAAGTATAGTCAGGGCACTGAAGATGTAAAACTTTAGTGGGTTCTCTGAAAATCTGTGCACCACTTATCCAACTCTTATCTTCCCCCAATTTCATCATCTTGCTAAGATTGTTTGACACTAGGAACAGAGAGCAAAAGGGATAGTGGGTTCCATTGTTCAAGATCCTTGCTCCATAAATCTTCCACCAGAAATGAAAGTCAACTGGTTTTCCACTACTGGTTGACTCAGAACCTTACTCAGCCTGGATGCAAATACTTTTGCAACAATCGTAAGGCTACCATTTAATAAGCTGATCACCCTAGAGCCTTTCAGCTCTTGGCATCTTTTTTTCCTTTGGTAGGAGGACTAGTATTTACATACTCACAACCACAACATATTTACATACAACCACAACCTATCTCAAATACTTCTCGAACAGCTGAAATAACATCTCCTTTGACCAACTCCCAGGACAATTGGGATACCATCGGGTCCTGAAGCTTTATCCCCACCAAGATTAAACACAGCTCCTTTAACCATTCATGGAAGGCAGGATCGGCACGGATCAGCCAATCCGATCGGTTTTGACCCAAACCGGTCTAATCCCAATCCCTGATCCACCGATGGGCCAGGATCAGTCGGAATCGGCTGGGATTGTTCAGGATCAGACAGGATTGGCTGAGATTGCCTGGGATTGGTCCAGGATGGGACCGGATCATCTCAGGATTAGACTATTTTTTTAAGATCTAACTATGAAGCAGAATAGCATTACAGAGATGAGTTGCATGCCTAAATATTCTCTTCAGCTAGCTAAAGATATATGATCTCACCTTGATGATCCACATACATAATTCTTTGCTATAGGAGGTGCATATTCTTAGGATTCACTGTGTTAAGAAGTCTGCCCACATGCAGGAGATTGCCATAAGCTTTCTCCCTACATGTGACCTGAACACTAGAACTGCTGTGCCATGGCCAAAAATCCCAACACTAGGCATGGATTCCAAATGCTTTTCAGCACTTGCATGTGCTATATGCTGGGTTGAACTGATTGGTTCCACACATTGCAATTCGAGCTTCACAAAAATGTGCAATGGGAAAGCAAAAGCCGAAGCAGAAAAGATGAGGAAGGTCTTGGGTGCAATTATGAGCCTTTCTGGTGATGAAAAAAGAAATAAAAATGAGAGGGGTTTACTTGGGTTAGACATAACCTCAATTATTTTTTTAAGATCTATAAACGGACACTATTTCCAGTGTTGCATATTAACTAAACCAAAAAAAATAAAAATCAATGTGAATATCTTTGTTAACTAATCTCTGAGAAAATTGTTAACAATTGAGGTTACTCAAGGCTTTTGTAATTTCAGCATCCAAAGCAGTTTAAGAAAAAAGAATCTCCAAAACAGGAACAATACAAAAAATGTCTAAATCTACCTTGTAAACTGTTCAGGCGGCCATTTGCAGTACATGCATAGGATATGTTTACATTTTTATAAAGAAGTTTACATTTAAAAACATTTCTATTCACTCATATTTTAGGCAGAAATAAAGGCTCACTCCTGAATCAAACGTAGATCCATGTTATGTCCTCTATATTTACAACCGAGGCATGCTTCTTACTCCTTGCAATGACTTCATTTTGAAATGGCTGCAAAGCAAATCTGATTACATCCGTTTGACAGACATATTGGATCTTTCTAACAGCTAAACTTTTGATATGGTCAGCATTATATTTTCTCAGATCATAGAATATAAGGCACAAGTCATCTGGAAACAAGCTTGTCCTCTAGCCATCCATCCGAAAGAAAATGGACTCTTGTATCTTGTTCTCCTAATTTCAGTAGTATTTGTTTCAAGACTATCCACTGAGAGAAACATGATTACTGGGGATCCTTGGGGTTGCTTGTAACATGGATCTTCAAGGAACCATTTCACCAGAAAGTGAAGAAAATATTCTTCTCAAACATGAAAAGTAGTCTGATTCTTTGTCCTAGGTGATTTGGCTATACTGGAGACTCAAAGATTGGTCGGATTGGGACATGTCGCTGACCTCGTTCGATTTTGGCCGGTCCAGTCCTACTCCCTGATCCTTTGGCCAGATTGGCCGCTATTGCAAAATGGCTCAGTGACTAGGAGAGGCCACGGGAGCTATCAACAGTCCACATTTGGCACCTCCCAACTCCATATCTCACCCCTCTCATTCTCCTCTCACACTCACCCTCCCAGCTAGATTTCCACAGTTCATCCCTCCCCCTCGCTATCTATAATTGTTCTCCCTCCTCTCACTCTATTTCCCTCCTCCCAAACTTGAGTTTTCAAACATCTGTCACTCTCTTTCACTCTCCCATAGCATGTTGAGGAAAAATATTTTTAAAAATATGCTGCTCCTAGCTATCGGCAAAGAAACTCTAGCGATATCCGAAACAATGACCTCCCATACTCCAAATGGTCAATGAATGTTCACTCCACGTCCCTCAACAAAAAAGTGGACGAATCACTAAATAAACTTATCCAATGATTCAGTCACACCTTCTTCGATGGATTTTGGGAGCAATAGCCAGAACACTAATGAGTGGTTTGCCATCTAGATGGTCACTGCAAGGTGTTTTACTAGGTTTCTTCACACTACTCACTAGCAGTTATGAAACTTTTTTCGTTGACCTATTTTCCCAAATAATGGAGTCACTATATACGTTGTTTGGGACTATCCAACAGTGGGAAAGAATAACAGAATATGATGCAACAGGATAGTTCAGGCTTCAATCATCATTATTTATATTTAAAATTATGCACTTCATTCTGATTAGATAATTTACTGTCATCAGAGTTCATTTACTTTTTAATTTTATTTATTTTTTCTTTTTTTTGGCTAGAGGTACGCCAGAATCATGGTTGATCCTTGCCAAACCCCTAGGTCTGCTCAGATCAAATCAGGATTGCTGACCAGACTGGCCAGTCTTGATTGTTTGAATCTTGATCTATGCAAATAATAAATAAATTTGAGCATTTTTCTTCCTATGCATTTGAACTCGAAAGGCATAATTCAACGAATCATGATAGAATTGACGGGTTATTTCTTGAGGTAAGCCTTCTGCAGGAATGATCTAAAACAGATTTAAACCAAAGATCATGAGATCTAAAATTGCCCCATCTAATCCAAATTGGGCAGGACACAAGATTCCATAAATGTTCATGTACAACTCTCATTCAAGCCCAGACCATACTTGGTCAATCCTGGATGATTCCAGTGGAAAACCCTAACCCTAATCCCAAACCCCAACCCCCCACCCCCCCAAAAAAAGGAAAAAGGGGGGACCATTGGCCATTTCTTCTCTTGGGATTTTTTTTGCTTGCTGCAGATTTTGGTTTTGGGCTATCCTTTTCCGACCATTTGAAGGTTTTTTTGGGTTGCATATTGTGCTTGCTTGGACTATATATTTGGGCCCATTTTGGACTATCCATTGGACTATTAGTCTTAGGTGGCCTACGAGCCAATATGACTGTATATAATCTTGTTCATTTATTAATAAAATAGTATTATTTCATTATGCGTAATTCGATTTATTATCGTTTCATAATGAACTCCGTGAATATGTGCAATAGTGATCAGATTATAATGAGATCATATTAATGAGACTGGTCACTTATATACACATATTTTTAATTGTTCCTAGTCGGAGGACGTTTGAGAAAGACATCAGATATCTGGTTAGACTAGTAATAATTACTCTTACTCATATGATGAGGGTGATTGATCTCATAGTCACTTGTGTGGAGACATTAAGGCGAATTTGTAAGTGCTCATTAGAGAATGAGTTCATTGGATTGATTCGACTAAATCGCTGGATGGTAATGTACCTAACTGTCAACTAGTTTAATTCTATTGTCGCAGTTGCGTGAATGGTCTTTAGACCTGAGAAACCAAGGACACCTTGTTGGTATACTTTTGTACCTTGACTTCACAGATCACTATTCACAGATTGTAAACAGCTACAGATTGGGTACAATGGAATACCATCGAAGGGAATTGAGTGTTCAATAAGGAACCATTTGTTTTGAGTATTTAGAGAGAGAATGCTCCAAGTAAGATGTACAGGATTTCCTGGTCCAGGTAGATAATAATACCGGGAAAGGAGTTTTCCGATATTATTCGGCAGCATCCGATCCAAGTGAGTCGACAGGTTAGGGTTTGATAGTTCCCCATACCTTGAGTCGACTCAAGAGCATTGTGCGAATGAAGGATAAATCTGTGCAGTAACTGTTGGTGGAAATGTTCCAAAAGTAGGTTGGTTAACCCCAATACCTTCCGGCTAGGCATCTGCTCAGCCCTAGCTGCACCATCCTCTCTCTGGCACCCCTGGCTATCCCCTTTCTCTGGAGACTACTTCGTCATTTTCTCTGACTCCTGTGAGATGGGAATTCGACCGCATGTTTCGACGATCGTCGCAGCGAATGGCGGCTTCTTCGAGTGTTGTGAGGAACGAAGAATGTGAGGAGATCCATCGCAAAGAGAATTGTGTGGACTCTACTAGAGGTCAGGCGTCTATACGGTTGGCGGCATCACACCGACGAAACCATTCAAACGTGGATTCTAATCTGTGTAAGGTGATATCTGATCGTCGTTCTTCCATATTTGTTCTTCGAAGTGGATAATTTAGCTGCGTCTGCGATCCCCAAAAGCGAAGACCTTCCAGTGGTACTAGAGTTAGGTTTCACTATTTCTTGTCCGTTTCGATCTCCAAAATTGATTTTTATATGTTATATTCCATGCAATAATTCGATTTTAATGCTAGAATTGTGTTCATATGCAGAACACATATATTTAGATTATTTTTCTTCTGCAAAATCAAGATTTTTGGGCGGTTTATATACGTTCTTGGTCGGACGAAGAACGGGGCTTCATGGCGACTCACATGGGCATCCCCAAGCATTAGGGAGGTGGGCCGGCACCTTGGATCCTCTGGGAAGCGTCGTCGACCACCACTGGGCTCGCTGCTAGTGCTGGAGAGGATGGGATGGTGGCCGCCAGTCGCCCCACCTATCTTGCTCCCCTTCTTTACCGCTACAACAAGTAAAAAAAAAGGGGGGTTGGGAGGTTTTGTGGCCTGCAGAGGATCTAGGGGAGCCGCCGGTTATCCCCATAAGCGGTGGGGGTGTCGGTGGCAGTGGAAGCCGTCCGGTCGAGTCCGGACTGTAACGACCCACCACCCTATAATCGGAGACCCGATTACTAAATGGGTATCGGATCATTATCTACGGGTTCCCACCCGGATCTCAAACAACACGTCTGGAGAAGTAAGCATTAAACATGGCTAAATATAACAATCTCACGGACCTCAAGGAAAGTGCAAGTGCGCAGGAAGTAAAATAATAATGTCTATACACAGTCCAACAATAATTACATAGTCTAAAGAATTAAATAAGTACAGCCAGAAAAAAAGTATAACAACATCGGGACATATCTTGGAACCGAGATAGCTACTGGCCCGCATACCAGGAAGAACACCAGACCGCAACACTCGTCGAGAAGTCCACACATGAAAACCACAGGGAGTGAGCCACACTAAAATTGGGCTTAGTAGGGATCACCCAATCCCCACCTCCCACACACGCACCCACAGTGCAACAAAACTAGATGTAGAAAATTAGAGTAAAGCAGTAAACACGACTTCCAAAGATTCCCAAATTCCGATATGAAACACATGGATTTGTAAATGCAAGAGGCATAGTTCTAAGCAATTCAAGCAACCCAACTCAACACCACAGTTTGTAACCCAAGATCCGGCTAAACACAACCCACACTGCCGAATGTGTACAAAACGACGCCTCACAACACCACCACACTCACATTTGTTCGTCCCTACGAGCTCCGAGTAAGGATTGAGGTTTCAGATCCAGTTATCGGGTCAAGTTTCAGGGTCGGATCCCTTAGTTTTGGCCCTGGTGGGGCTGAGACTTAGTTTCCTTTCGAGCTCGACGCGGTTTAAACGGCGTCCATCAATGTGGACGTGTTTTAGGCTGTACCGCGTGGGCTGGCCTTGGGACGCGAGAGTACAGCCCCGGTCTTATCGTCTGAATGGCGTCTTGTATGGACGACGCCATTTAGAGTACGACCCTACTTTGTCAGAGTACGGCCGGGTCTTGTCATCTGTATGACGTCGGGCTTGAACGACGCGTTTTTCCCAGTTTCTGTTTTACCCCGCGATCCCTCCCTCCTTTCCCTCATTCTCCCCTTTCTCTTCTCTCTCCTCTCTTCCCTCTGATCTCCGGCGAACCCCTTCCCCCTCTCCTTGCTTTCCTCCCTCCATTCCATCTCTCCCTCCACTCCATCAACCTCCTAACTCCCACCACTACCACCACCACTTCCTCCGCGGCGCATTTATCTCCGGACGGCGGCCAACGTCCCGGTGGAGTAACGGCGTCCACGGCGGTATCGGCGGCGGCGTGTGGCGAGGCGGGTTGGTGGCTTGGAGCTAGGAGGAGTTCGAGTAACTGGTAGGGTGACGATCCCTGTTGTATTTCGTTTAAAAACCATGTTTTTCCCGCTTTGGAGTATGTTTAGGAGTTTTCTTGGGGTGAAAATACTAATTGCATGTAATGAGAATTTGGGTGTTTTAATGGGTATTTAGGTTCTTCTCCTCCTTCTCCACTTTTTTTAGTGTTTTTACACGATTTGGGGGAGGAAATCCCACTCCGTGGATTGGGATATGGCGGAGGAAGAACCTGTCTGTGAGGGTTAAATGGCATCGGGGGACTGCGATGCCTTTTAGAAAGGCGGCTTCCACTCGCGACGCGATTTAGCCCAAATAACAGACTCTGTCTTTGGACTGATGAGCGTCCAAAGACAGCGACGCCTTTTGAACTGCGACTCCCATGTACGACGCGTTTTAAGTCAGATCACCCTGAGGTCTGTCTCTATTTTTGTCGTTATCAGGCGACTAGGGACAGCGACGCCTTTTAAACGGCGACCTTGTTGAACGACGCCTTTTAGGTCTTTTTCCGAGGCCAGATTTCACATGAACCAGTTTAAGAAGCTTGAATGACGTCGGCCTTGGGCGACGCGATTCAAGCCGTAATTCTATTAATCCCTGCAATTAACACGTGTTTACATTGTTAGATAATTTAGTTAATTGCATGCTTAGTAATGTACTCGATGACAATGGATTCTATGTGATCAGATCGCACTATGTTGTGTTTTGCGCGATCGTAGGCCTAGAGTGACAGTTGTTAGCGCTTAGGCACCTTGTGTCGGTGTGGGAGTGACACGGCGCCGGTGTGGGAGTGGCGGGTGACGCCTAGAGAGAGGGTCACTTGATGTACCCCGGGGTATAGCTAGTACCGGTGTGGGAGGGGTACATTCGGAGTGTCACTTGTGCTGGGGAAGCATAACTACTTGGAGCCTGTCTGGCCGGAGTAGCCAGCACGCTATCCGAGGAGTTGCTGTTTGGTCTTAGCGGGACGGTGTTTCCCGCATTCGGTTGTGTGGTTGGCGCGTTTTGCCGAGACGCTGGTTGTGGGCTCCGTGGTAGAATGATTTCAGAATTGTACATGTTATATTTCGAATGCATGTGTTTTATATCGAAATCTAGAAATTGTGTTTACTGCTTTATTTGCTTAAATTATCTATATTTGTGTTATTGAACTTGTGGGTGCGTGAGTGGGCGGTGGGGATCGAAGGATCCCTACTGAGTCTTTTCAATAAGACTCACCCCTGCGGTTTTCAGGTGAGGGTCCTAGGCAGGCATAGCGAGGAGAGTGTTGCTTTGGGTCGCGCGCCAGCAGCCGTTGTTCCGGGGTATGCCCCGATGTAGTTGTTATTTTACTTTATGGCCTGTATGCTTAATTATTTCCTTTCAGTTGGAGTATGTAATTATTTCCTAAGTCGAGTCGTATTGTAACAATTTTAATTCTTGCACTTTCTTTTTAATTCAATGCGATGTGAATGTTTAACTTAGTTTGTTATTTATTTCCCAAACTTATCAAGATCCTGGTTTGACTCCAAATTAATGATTCGGTAGCCATTTAGTAATTGGATCCCCGATTATAGGGTGGCGGGTCATTACATCCGAACACCGTAGGGTGAGGCAGTAAGTCAAATTAGGACTAACTGTGAATGTTTAACTTAGTTTATTATTTATTTCCCAAACTTATCAAGATCCTGTTTTGACTACAAATTAATGATTCGGTACCCATTTAGTAATCGGATCCCCGATTATAGGGTGGCGGGTCATCTCATCCGGACACCGTAGGGTGAGGCAGTAAGTCAAATTAGGACTAACTGGGACTAGTGAACCATCACCACCACCCACTCACGTGTGCACAAGGGGGTGGTGGTGGTGGAGGGATTCCTACCAAAGGCGTCGGGTTCGAAACTCACCATTTCTCTGCACGTTTTTTTTTTTTTTTTTTTTGACCCGGAAAATAGATTGCATTACTAAGATATTGAAGGAGGTACATCAGTCATGATAACAGAATTAATACAGGGGGGGGATCATAGGTGGATCCCAAACAGCTTCGCTAAGGGAAGCACAGGCAAATCTGGCACAGGCATGAGCAGCCTTGTTACAGTCTCGGGGAGAGAATTGCAGAGAAATTAAGCCAGAGCAGAGAAGGTTATGGCAATTCTCAATGATATTCTTCACCTTTCAAGGTGGGCTTCTAAGATGGAGAGCAGCATGAATCAGTACCTGGGCATCCCCTTCCACAATTACACTTGTATTCAATTGTTGGGCCATTTGTAAAGCTTTCTGCATTGCCAATGCTTCTACCAGAGATAGGTAAGGAGTTTTGAGGATCATAGTAGTAGCATTAACAGGGCATCCATTCCAGTCTCGCACAATGATTCCAACAGCACCAGCAAAATTGGAAGTGGCACCATCAAAGTTGATTTTATAGGATCCAGGACTAGGAGGGATCCAACAAGTCTTAATATATGTGGTCTTCGGTAGATTAGTAGGAGCTGTAGTTGTCGAAGCCAGCCAGAAATTCACATCAACCAAGGCTCGTCTGACAATAGATAGAGGGTTGACATTGATACCTTCTAGAGTCCTTTTACATCTAGCCTTCTAGATCTGCCACATTATAGAGAAGCATAAAGAGATTATAGTCCTATCATTTGCATTAGAGGCAAATGGGGGGGTGGACCATTCTACAATCCTGTCTGCCAGGTTCTTTGGATCCAAATTCACATGATAATTTAGGGGGGAAGCTTTCCAAACAGCTCTAGAAAAATCACATTCAAATAGCAGATGCTCAACTGTTTCTGGGTAAAGAAAGAAGGTTTGGCAAATGCAGGTGACCTGGGGCACTCTTCTGGATATAATATCAGAAACAGGTATGGCATTGGATAGACATTTCCAAATAAAATGAGTGATCTTTGGGGGAATAATCTTTTGGACTTGATGGTGCCATAGATATTTCCAGACAGTCGGAGGGGAGGATAAGGAGGGCAGAGAGGACAGTTCAGTGAGGTATCTATAGGCAGATTTGGAAGTGAACTCACCATCTAGGGTGGGTGTCCAAACAAGTTGATCTCCTATGAGGTCCCCATTCATGGGCAATTGAAGCTGACATACTTTATCTGCAATATCCTGATTGAAGAGTCTGTGGATGAGCTCTTCATTCCACTTCCCATTATTAATGAGTTGGAAGACCCACATAGGAATATGGTCAGTGAAATTTTGCCTTGCAGTGATTGGCCCAAGGGTATCTGGAACCCAATTATCTGCCCAAATATTAGTAGACAAACCATTTCTGATAATCTTGAAGCAAGGAGGTGATATAATATCTCTGAGTTGAAGGATAGCCGACCAGGATATAGAGCAATTTGCAGGTATAGTAGCCTCCCAGAAGTTTGAATTAGACAGGTACTTAATTCTGAGTAATGTAGCCCAAATTGAGTGGGGATCTTGGAGAAATTTCCACACCAGTTTCATTATAGTTGTCTTGTTGGTAGTTTCCAAATCTCCGATGCCCAACCCACCAAGAGCTTTATGGTTCTTCAGGGATCTCCAACTGCAGAGGTGGATTCTTTTGTGATCCAACGTATCCCCCCAAAGGAAAGAGGACATAATCTGATTAAGCTTATTGATGGTGGTTTTTGGTAGAGGGCACACACTCATCACATGAACTGGGATAGATGCCAGGGCAGAGTTAATCAATGTGATTTTGCCAGCAGTGGACAAAGCAGTAGCCTTCCAGTTTGAGAGCTTATATTTCAATTTATCCACGATATAAGATAATTGGTTCACTTTCCCTCTTCCAAACCAGAGGGGGACCCCCAGATATAGTTCTCTTCTTTTCATCAAGGGAATTTGCAGTTTGGAGCTCAAGTATTGTTGGTCTTGGATGGAGATATTGTTACTTAACAGAATGCTAGATTTAGACTTATTCATAAATTGGCCTGACCATTTCCTATAGGTATCCAAACAGGTTAGGTATTCACCAATCTCCTCAGCATTTGCACTGCCAAACATGACAATATCATCAGCATACATTAAGTGGGAAATAGTAGGGGCATGTCTGCTGATTTTAAAACCTTTGATCTTCTGATATGTTATAGACTTTTGGATGAGCCTGGTCAGCATTTCAGCACACATAATATAAATATAAGGTGAGAAAGGGCACCCCTGTCTGATTCCTCTCTTCGGGACAATTAGCCCTACATTTTCTCCATTGATGTTGATTGAGAAAGTAGCAGTTGTAATACACATCATCAGAAGGTTGACAGCTTTAGTGGAGAAACCCAGTTTACAAAGCGCAGCAAAAATAAAAGCCCATTCCAATTTGTCATAGGCCTTAGAGATATCCACCTTCATATAGAAAATCCCAAACTTCCCTCCTTTAGTCTTCATAGAATTGACTAGTTCTTGAGTAATGAGAATATTGTCCACCATCATTCTATTAGGAACAAAAGCAGATTGGTTGGGGGAGATCAGGCTGGGGAGTAGGGCTTAAGACGGCTAGCCAGGATCTTTGCACAGACCTTGTACAGGACATTGGAGAGGCTAATAGGTCTGTAATCTAAAAGGATTACCAGCAGGAATTTTCTTGGGAATCAAGACAAGATTTGTATGATTCAGTGTATGGGGCATCACATTATCAAGGAAAACACCTTGTACTAGCTTCACCACCTCATCCTTGACAATGGGCCAGTATTTATGAAAGAAAATGGGTGGGAGGCCATCAGGGCCTGGGGCTTTATAGGGGCCCAAGTCATAATGACAAGTTGGATCTCAGCCTCAGAGGAAGCAGCACATAGGTGAAAGTTATCCTAGGCATTGATGAGTTGGTGACCAGTATAGGGATTCTCCCAATGTAGGAAGGAAGTATCATAATTTCCAGCTTGGTACAGATCATGAAAGTAGGTCAAAGCTCTACTTAATGTGGTCAGCATCATCTATCCAGGTGCCATTATCTAATTGAATGCCAGAGATTCTGTTAAAATTCCTTCTGCAGAGGACTGAGATATGAAAAAAATTAGTGTTCCTATCTCCACTCATATGCCAATTGCCCTTGTTCCTTTGCTGCAAAAATTCATTTTCTTCAAGGATAGCCTACTTCGGGGATTCATTAATAATTCTGCCTTCATGGAGAGTATCATCAGCAATAGGAGCCTTATCAATATCATCCAGTTTCTTACTCAGCACTGGGATCATATGTTGAGCATTACCAAAGTTTTTTCTTTTCCATTTTCTGCATAAGGTTTGTAGCTCAGAGATTTTTCAAAAATAATTTAAGTGTAGATGAGGTAGATTTTGCCATTGAAGATCCAACAGATCCTTAAAATCCTTCCTGAACGTCCAAGCATATTCAAATCTAAATGGATGATGTTTCTTTCTGGGTTGGCATTCAGTATTTAGGATAATAGGCCTATGATTACTAGCCACTCTAGGCAGATGTAGGACCTTAGCATTAGGGAATTTGAAATACCACTGGGGATTAACCAGGGCTCTATCCAACCTTTCACGAATATGGAAACTGGCTTTCCTATTATTTGTCCAAGTGTAAGCAGGGCCATCATGCCCCAAATCAATGAGTCCAGAGTCATAGATAAAAGAGTTAAATTCCCTGATTTGATGATGACTAACTTGGTTTCCACCCCATTTATCTTGTTGGCGTGTAATGGAGTTCATATCTCCAATTAGGCAGACAGGCATATCTGACTAAAGAATAAGGTGACGGATATGAGCCCAGAACATCCTTCTGCATGCAATTTTAGGGGCGGTATATATACAGAACAGGCGCCAGTAGAAACCAGTATCATCTTCCAAATTAGCAATGATCACATTCTGCTCAAAGTGAATAATCCTCATATTAATATGAGGCTGCCACCAGATCCAAAGGCCTCTAGATCTACCATTAGGTGCAACAACATGGTAATTTATGATGCCACGATAGCCAAAAAATTGAGCACTAAATTTAACATCAGCCTTGGTTTCAGCTAAAAATAAAATATCTGGTTTAGCTGAGTGGGTCAGTTGTTGAATGTATGGAACTATCATTGACCCACGAACACCTCGACAGTTCCACACAATAATTTTCATTTGGGACCCTGTGGCAATTTAAGGTCGGCCGCCATGACCAGATCATTGTATGTTGGGGGGGAACTTATCTTAGTTCCAATTGTCAAACTTTTATGCTTCATATTTCCATAGGATTGCTTACTAGCAGTATAAGTCCGCTTGCTTTTACCCGGGGAGCGGTTGACAATGCCTGGCTTAAAACCCATTCTGGTAAGGTTAACTATATCTGCGTTGATTTCCAACAGATCCAAAGAAGTACGTCTACATCTTTTGTTATGTTCATGAGAAATCAAATCATCCACCATCCCATCGGCCTTACACTTGAAGGGACTATTCACCATCTTCTTCTCAGTTATGCATCTAGGAAAACTGGGATTTTGAAACTCCATAGGAGATATGTGGATAGGTACATCATGCAGTACAGGGCAATGCCTCCCTGTACTACTACTGATTTGTAGGTCACATACATCATGTACCACACCTGCCTTTTTGCTATCAGGATCTTTGGCAGATATGCATCTGGTCTCAAGCGAGGTAGCCATCGACTGGAGAGTATTTTCAGGTTGTCCAGGTATGGATGGATTTACCTTACAAGTAGAGGTGTCCCATTTCGATGCCATATAATCAACTTTTTCCATGTCTGTCTGCGGCGCAATGGTAGGTTCAGTACTAGCCTCCGGGTCTTCATGAGCATTATGGGCATTATCCAGGTTGACAGCTAATTTCTTTTTGAGCTTAGGGTCTAAATTACCCACTAATCAGGTACATCCACAGGGTAAATCAGGTTACTGATGTCGTAAATATTCATATCAAATAAGTTGTCGGTGACATGAGTCACATTTTTCCAGCTTATGCTAGGAAGGAAGTTTGATGCTCTCAACCAGGAACCAAATTTGAATTTGATAGATTGCATCATACTATTACGCAGAGCTGGGGAGTATGATTCCTTGATATGGGATTTCAATTGGGATAGCTCCACACAGTAAATATCCTCATCTCCTATTCTGCCACAGAAAGCACAAATATTCGGCAATCTCTCATAAGCTAACTCAAAGGATTTCACATCACCATTAGGTAGTTTGGCCCGAATCTGAGTACTTAATGGTTTAGAGACATCCAAGCTAACCTTGATTCTAGCATAGGAGCTCCAATACACAGTACCTCCCAAGCGAGGATGATGAACCTTCCCCAGTTGGCTAGCAATCTTAGTAACTACATTCAATTTAAGCATTTCCTTAGGAAGATCAAAGATACGAACCCACAAATCTCCCCATTTGAGTTGGTACTGTGATGGGGGGGTATTGGGCCTGCATCACTCCAATAACACTAACTCCCCATTAAAAAACCATGGAGATCTGTTGGACATCCTGACTAAGAAGGTGTTATTTGAGAAGTCAAGACAATTCCACTGACTTTAGGTGTCCACATCTTGGAGATCCACTCCTTCAATCCAGCCGGCCTAGTTTTCTCTTCAGTGTGGACTCTGATAAGCAGGCTTTGCTTCCATCTATTCTGCTCGCCCAAGTCAGCTACATGTAGTTCAACCAGAGGAGCATCATTCTCTTTGGTCATCAGTTTCATGAAGCTATGAAGGACTTCAGTTTCCATCCGGTTGAGATTGTGTGATTGTTCATTGCCATCTTCCATGGTGTCACCTCTGATAAAATGAGCTATCCAAAGTGGGCAGTGGGTGGAGGAGGGGGGGGGGGGTGTTGGGTTTTCTCGGTTTCATCGGATCGCTCACACAGCGGAAAATAAAAATTTACAGCGATCCGTTTTCCCGTTTCAAAAAACTAAAACCAACGATTATCGGATAATCGAAGTTCTCACCTTGTGCGGATTCTAATCCGCAACCGTTCGGTTCCGTCGATGCGACACTGCAAGCCGCTCAAGCGCCCGGCCTCTAGCGAAGTCCATGCGATCCTCCCCGCGACGGATATCCTCGCGTTCCTCGTTCTTCGCAGCCCACGAAACCTCCGCCGGTCGCCGCAACGATCGCCGCAACGCGCGGACGATTTCCCGTCGAACGGGATTCGGAGAAGCGGCGAAGCAGATCTGGATCTGTCTGGACGCCAGAGAGAGAGAGAAACTGAGGAGGGGCGGCTAGGGTTAGCAGCAGCTTGGCCTGCTCAGCCCGTTCGTTATGTTTTATACTAACCGCGCGATTTTTCATAAAAACCCCCGGTTTGTATAAAACCCACTTATTTATCCATCGCCTTGAGAATCATTTGCGTGCGACCCTCTAGGCCCAAGTACCAGTCCAGTTAATGGCCCAACAAGCCCAGTGACTCCTCACTGGCTTTATTAATCAATTAATAACCCTTTATTAATTAATTTATCAATCGAATTGATGTCGCACATCGAATTCGACCGGGCCTCTGATCACGTTGGGTGCCAAGCAACACCGCGTGAACCCGGAAGGTATTGGGGTTAAGTAACCCACTATTGGAACATTTCCGCCGACAGTTACCGCATGGATATAATCTTTTATTCGTACAATGCTCTCGAGTCAACTCAGGGTATGGCGTGCTGTCAAACCCTAACCGGTCGACTCACTTGGATTGGATGCCGCTGATGAATATCGGAAAACTCCTTTCCCGATATTATCGTCCGCCCTGGTCAGGAACTTTCGTGCATCCTTCCTAGAGCATTCTTCCTCTAAGTACCGAGAGCGAATGATTCCTTATTGACACACAATTCCCTTCGACGGTATTCCGCTGTACCCAATCCTTGGCGTATTAGAATCCCGTGGCTAGAGATTCGTAAACCAAGGTCAAAGTACAGAAGTCCACCGACAAGGTGTCCTTGGTGTCTCAGGTCCGAGGACCATTCATGCAAGTGCGACAATAGAATCAAGCTGGTTGACAGTGAGGTAGAATACCATCTAGCGATTCAGTCGGATCAGTTCAGTGAACTCATTCTCCAATGAGCACCTACAGATTCGCCTTAGTGTCTCCACACAAGTGACTTATGAGATCAGTCACCCTCATCATACACCTACAGATTCGCCTTAGTGTCTCCACACAAGTGACTTATGAGATCAGTCACCCTCATCATATGAGCAGGAGTAATCTGTACTAGTCTAACTGGATATCCGATGTCCTTCTCGGATATCCTCCGACTAGGAACAATTAAGAATATGTGTGTTTAAGTGATCAGTCTCATTAGTATGATCTCATCATAATCTGATCACTATAGCACATATTCACGGACTTCATTATGAAACGACAATTAATGCGATTTACATATAATGAATATTATGCCATTATATTAATAAATGAACGAGATGTACATTGTTAGATTGGCTTGTAGGCCACCTAAAACTAACAGGGGGAGGATCTCAGAGGCACGCCGGGGTGAGTGTTCACCGTTCACCAAGGCAAAGCAGTTGAAAGTATCAGGCACAAAGGTAAACAAGGGAACCACATCATAGGCGCTACAGTAAAAACGGTCGAGGAAAACGACAAAGTAGGAGGTGGCTATACTGTGGATGATGGTAATAGTAGAAGGAACATAGGCAAGCCAGGTGAGTAAATGGAGGATGAAGAGGGGACGCAAGAAAGGAGAAAAATCGAAACCAGTAGGCGGTCTGGATTGAAAGGTAGAAAGGGAAGAAAACGGGACTGGTAGAGATCAAGTCTAGATACTAAGAAGTGTAAGTAAGGATCCCGCAAAGGACTTCGTGGTCTACTCAGCTGGGATATAGGTGACGGAGCAAAAACGGGGGGGGTGGGGGGAGTGGAGAAGGGTGGTAAAAGGCAAACTGGATTGGTGGGGGAAGAGAAGGAGGGGCGGGGTTGGGGAAAACCCCAAATCAGCAAGTTTTACCCATTTCTCTGCACTTGGGGTGCTAGTTGCTGCCATCTTGATTTCAAAACAGAATAAATAGTATATGACACATAATAAATAGTTCTGATAAATACAAGCAATGCTTTCAATTCTAACAAGATAACTACCACTACCTCTAATGCTGGCAAATGGAAGACCGGCGCCTTTGACGTCTCTAAGCACATCTTCCCAGTCGGTTTTGCCCAGATTTGCTCCACAAGCACTACTCTTGTTCAGTTTAATTATTAAATCCTCTGCTTGGCTTTTCCCAGTGAATAATTCATCATTCCAACCAGACTCCAAAATAATCTTGTAACCTAATTGAGGTGGTCGTACCATCTAATCCTCTGATGCTGCTGGTGCACCATCGAAACTACCGCATAAGCGTTGTTAATAACCTGAACCATGTTGTACATTCTATTAATGGACGTGAAGGATCCTTGTGAGGACTGAATAGTGGCTCTATTGTTTTGTTTTAAGAAAAATGGGCATCCTTACCTTTATTTTCATCCTGATGTATTGTTTTCCTGTATAATTAATTAGGGATCGTTTGGTGGATCGTAAAATATTATAAAATGTCATAGAAAACCATAAAAAAATATTTTCATTAGGGATAATTAAATATATAACCTTCTTAGATAGTTAATTACACTTTTGCCACTCAATTTTTCGCCCTACATATAATTAGTAACCCTGCTTTTATTCGTATGATGTTTATAAATGGTTATATTTTAAAATCCGTTGACCCCTAAAATCCTTCTTTTAGCTGGTCTCGATTAAAATCACTATAAATAACCAAAATCGATGATTTCAAATCCGGTGATTTTAAAAGCAGGGATCTTATTTTCACCGACATACAGTCGATGATTTCACAATAAAATTCTTTCGGCATTTTACAATGCAACAAATAAGCCTTTATTGAAAATACTAAAAATAGATATGTAATGATTAAATTGTTGGATAATATTATGTGCGATTCCGTGAATATAAACTTCCTTTTATGTTACTTTTAAGACGAAAAAGGACATATGTCCAATTAGTCCACATTATCCGTTTCATTTGACTCTTGGAGTTAGCTAATCCCTCACGTTCAGATCTCGTTCTGCATCGTAGTAGGTTCGATCACATTTCGCACGTTTCAAACACTCAAGAGTCAGGGATGTCAATATATAGATCTAAATAAAATTTAGATCCAACTCAAATCTCATCCAATTAGTCAATAGATGTGAGGATAGACAATGGTGAAATTAATTTGTTTAAATAAGTTATTTAAAATATTTTTACGTACATATATTTACATAAAGCATGTTTAATAAATTATTTATAATCTAAAGCTTATTTGGATATTTATATAACTCATACGTTTATAGATTTAGAATAGCCCTACAGTACTTATGAATTTCTTTTAATAAAGTTAAATCATGCAAGTATTTGGATTTCGAAGGTTGAATTTGAAACTGCTATGAGTACGTGCCCGAGGGCGAGGGGTGCCTTCGGCCGAGAGAGCTCCCCAACAGCACGGCTATGGGTTGGACGGCTGTAACAAGTGCAGCAACGGAGCCTTCCAAGTGGGCGGGCCGGTGGCGCAGCTCTAACGGGATTGGTTCGAGTGCCAGCGCGTGAGATGAAACGAGATGATTAGTGGTTGGAGCCTGCCGCGTGTTGCCGAGATAACTACAAGAACTGAAAGAAGTTGGGGGGAACTGTGTGGTACCCAGCTGCTATAAAATGGTGGCCCCGCAACATGAACATGCATGAGCAACCTTGGCCGGCAGCTCTTTCTTTTATTTCCATTTCCAGAGCTAATTCCTTGGCAAGATCCTCCACCAAGCTAGAGTGCTTAATTTCTTGTGGGCAATTTGCTAAGAAATTAATCTCTTCAGCCGAGCATAGATAAAGAGAAGGCCAGTTAGGCAAGACTGAGATCGACAAGATGGTCCAGGCTTCAAGTGATCTCCAGATGATTTGTCTTTTGCTGTTCATGATAGCTTCCATTGCCAACGCAAAGGCAACCCGGACCTTCAATGTGGTTGATTTCCGAGCGAATCCGGACGGAGTGACGGATAACACTCAGGTTGGAAATTGGAATATTCATTAATTTATTTTTAGATCCTTTCCCCTGTATATTCATTAATTTATTTTTAGATCCTTTCCCCTGCTTGGAAATTACTTGTATTTTGTTCTCATCATTTGATGCCAGTCCCAATTAGAGTACATGCAGGCTTTGGTTCAGTAACATAGAATAAAACTGTATACTTATTTTGATAAATTTGAGAAATTAATGTCCATAAAGGGTAAATTTTCGAGCCTGTTTGATACCCAAAGAAGTCTTGAATAAGATGTCCAATATAACTCTATTCATTTTGGATGCACGGGTTACATTTTCGATGAGAAATGGCTTATTTCAGAATAGATTCGAATAAGCAATTGATGCAACCCAAGCGGTCACATATGGCCGCAGAGGGAAAGGGACACTTTAGATTATTAAATTTTTATTAAATATTAAAATTTAATTAAGCGGTGGATATATTCTAGCTAGCAAATTTACTTACAAATGAGAATTGAGGACACTTTAGATTATTTTCTACAATGTCGAAAAATCATTCTTGTTTCATATATCAGTATCAACAACGAAAACAAAAATGCAATTCTCCGATTATATGAAAATCAGAATTGAAAATATGATTTTCCTGTCAAAATCAAAAATAGAAAATTATGTATCCTATCCATGGGGCAAGGGATTGAAGCAGGGAAAACTCAAGTCACAGGAGAGTTGCGAGATGAGATTCTTTTCGCCTTTTCATCTACATCTTGATACCTCGAAGTCACTTATTTAAGAAAGAAATTTAATAAGTTTTTTATTTATCTCATCAAATCATCTATTTATTTTTTAGTTGTGTGAATGAGGGAAGGATCTAATTAATCTTTCTCACCATTAAGATGGTCATTATAAATGCTACCCCCACCCCACTAAATTAGGGATCGTTGTTTCGTTGCGCAAAAGTTCATGCAAAGCAGTCTAGACCACTGTCCTATCGATCGGACTTTCCTCAATGCCAAGCCTAGGCGCTTCACAAGGGTCCTGGGGACCGGCGAAACCCCCCTCAAGCCGAAGTTGTAGGGACTACCGGTAACCGTAACCTTTCGAGTCACATCAGGCCAAAGGGTGAATGGTACCACTCGTAATCTTGATATCTCAGGTTACATCATGCCTAGTGGTTAAAGGATAAACTCTAACAGCACCAAACCCGGCTCCACAGTAAGAAATGCGTCAGAAACTGCCACGACAAACTAGAAAAAGCACCGACCCACTGGGACTGAATAACAACCCATCGAATAGCACACTGATTACTCCGGCCTGTCTGACTCAGGTGGTTCTGCCTTTTCCCAGTCACAAGTGAAATACTAACATGTACCACTCCCACACCGATACGGCATTACTGCCACACAGACATCGCGTCACACCCACACCGACGCAAAGTGTCAAATACAAACAATAGTCGTTATAGGTCCACGATCGCATAAACATACACACAATGCGATTCCGATCATATGGAAATCTCCGCCTCCAATGTATGATTTCAAACATACATTTAATAGGATTGTCTAACAATAAACACACATGTGAATTACAAAAATTAATAGGGCTCTAGTCTAAATGGCGTCGCCCTATCCAGTCACCATTTCAAATGGCGTCATCTTATCCCGACCCTATTCAAAACTGAACTCATTCCCAGAGAATGGGACAAATCTGGCCTAAATGGCGTCACCCTAGCCAGTCACCATTTCAAATGGCATCGCCCTTGCCAGACGCCATTTAGAGCCCGAAATCTGGTTTTCGCAACCTCCCCCGAGCCACAAGACGGGTTTCCTCCCCCCCAAAATTGCCCCCAAAATATCCAAAAATAGAGAATGAAGGGGTGAATCCAAATTACCACTTAAAACACACTAATTATCATTTCATAAAATGCCTATTTTCATAAAAAAACCTTTAAAATATACTTTTCTACTTAAAAATATCCACATACATCGCATGCTTCAAAGCGGAAAAACATAGATAAAACAACCAAATCACGTTTAAGGATTGTCCTCCTACCGGTCACTTGAACTCCTCCTAGCTCCGTGCCGCCGAACCACCGCACCGCAAACCACCGCCGGTACCGCTGTAGACGTCGTCACTTCGCCTGGACGTCGGCCATTGTCCAGAGAATGAAGTGCTGCGGAGGAGGTGGTGACGGAAGTGGTGAGAGTTAGAGGGTGTTGGAGTGGTGGAAGAGGAAGAAGAGGAAGGGAAAGGAAAGAGAGAACCGGAGGGAATGGAGGGAGGGAAGAGAGAGAGTGTGAAGGAGAAAATGAGGAAAAGGAAGGAAGACTCGGAACGTCAAATCGAAACAGATGAAATCACGTCTGTGAGTGCTCAAATCAGGTGTGTGATTATCATGAGGATTATGTTGATTAGGTGACAAATAAACCTATTAAAAACTAAGTGAATGTGATCGCCAGAAACTTTTAACTAAAAAGTTACAAAAGAAAAGAATGATCGCCTACCTATTTCGAAATTGGGAGATGTTGGAGTCCTTGATTCTCCTCCTTCAGCCGGCTGAAGAAAAAGAGTCATGCTGACTTTGTTCTTGCTTTGGATGATTATCGGACTTTGAGGATCATCCAGCTTGATTTCCTCTTTCTTTGATCTTCTTAATCTCCTTTTGTACCTTGTAAAAAACAAGATGAAAGAAAATAATCAGAACACAAGCAAAGGTAGTATCTATTCTAATGAAGATTCTGATCATGCAACTTGAGTAAAGAACTTACTTGTTTGATGGTCTTTTAAACTCCTTTAAACAAATAGGTTTGAAATTATGCTAGTTAGTGTGTGTTGCATGGAGTGATGTAATGAATGAGATTTTAAACTAATATGATGATAAAACAAACAGAGATTAATAAAAACAACTAAATTGGATGGCCACTGGGAAGCCTTGGTTCTTGAAAACTCTTGAATGGACGAAGATCGGATGAAGAAAGGATGCAGACTCCTGAAAGTAGTAGCAGCGCCTCGATCCTTCAGCGTTTGGACGTCGTCTCTTTCAAAGAATCGCACCGATAATCACCAATTATCACTATCATCACTAACTTTTTAATGACCAAGGGGTTGGGTCTTTATAGGCTTTAAGTTCACGTATCCGCGATTACTTAAAGATTAACATGAAGAGTTTGAAGTTAATCTAACTAATAAACAGATAAACATACCCTGATTCATCTTTATCTATAATTATCTAAAATGCGTCGTCCATAGGAGACGTCTTTTAGCTTAATTAAGATAAGGATAAACATCGGAAAGAAGAAGCAGAATTAGCTTAGGAAACCTAAATGGCGTCGTGCATGGTAGACTTCTTTTAGTTTATTAATAATTAATTAAAAATCAAAATAAGAATAAAACCTAAAAGGCGTCTTTACAGGTTGACGTCTTTTAGAATTTTTCATATTTGATTAAAAATCTGAATTAAAATAAATTTCATTAATAAACTTAAATTATGTATGTTTGACCGATGTCATTTAGATAATTAATTCATAAAGATAATAAAAATTAACAAATGATTAAATATCAGACCATTTTGAGGCATTATTATATGATATGAAATTTACTAAAAAATGATGTCAAAATTAGTGTGTCTACAGCTGCCTCACCTTGGCATCGTCTTTGCAAGGGAGTGAAATGAAATAGAATGTACTGAAAAGGTGATGCCAAGGTGTGATGAGACACGCTCTTAACATCACATGTTTGGAATTCTTCTCAAAATCATCAATGAAGATAACTCAAGAAGATCAACGGAATCAATCATGTATGGATGAGGTCGACAAGGAAATAAAATAGTCGATCAACTTCCACGATTGGGAAGTACCCCAAGTCATAGACACTACATGTTTCATCATGGAGAGCGATTCCGAGCCAATGTGGACGTGCTGCAACCATGATGGATCTTTAAAAGAAAACAAGAATATTTGAGATAAAGAATCTAAGAAATGATAGAATTCCAAGGATATCTTCAAGCGAACCTCAAAGATAATCAAGATACTCAATTCAGAATGGAATATTTCATATCAAGTTAAGAATTATTTGATCAATGTTCTAAAATTTAATCAATAATTAATTCTTATCACAATTATATCAAAGTCCTACATGATGCATGTTTGGCTAAAAGAAAAATATAAAGTTAAATAAAATATAATTTAATCAAGGATAATATTGTTAAATTGTTATTAATTAGTCAAGATACCAATTCTTGTAATTCAGTGCTAAGCCGAAGCTCGTTTATCCATGCACGATTTCACAAAAATGGAACCATCGTCCTCACTAATTGAGAATCAAACGGCCTGTCCGTGTGATTAGGAATTCTCTAGAATTATCACTGTTTTTTGTTGAAGGGAAACTCAAATTCTAGTTTCATCAAAACCACAAGGTACTTGATATAATCTAATAAATACTTAACATATAGTAATGATGATGCATATCAATTACATAAAGGAATACAAGGATAGAGATAACTGTCTTTTTAGACATGATCAGGACTCATAAACTCCCACAGTGGGATCTTCTCAAATTTTCAACTTCATTTGAACTTTCCTGAATTTTCTGCACTTAAAAATCATCAGTAACTTCAAACAATATCATCATCTAAGCATGAAATCTTGTAAAAACATTGAATTTCGGGCAAATAACAGAAAATCCTGAAACGTGTCGTGTCGCGCCGACGCCATTAAAGTCAACTAAAACATGTCGTTGTTCAACGACGCCTTTCAGTTGCAAAAACAAGTTCTGCCTAATTCAGACTTAGCCCCTTGCCTAGTTAACGTAACGTTTGTAGTGTAATGGCCTTTTGATATTGACATTTGGCTTTTGCCTTTTTGCTTTTGCTTCTCTTTTTTTTTTCTTTTCTTGGGACGGATCTCCCCTTTTTTTTTTATGACGGCCTCTTACTAAGATGACGGGTATTCTTGGTAGTCTATTATAAGCCTCGTTCCGACATCGTGGGCCGAGTGTAAAAACAAAATTTTTTATTTTAAAAAGAATGATTTGCATCTCTTGTTACTCACGAACCAAACGTGTCAGTGTGTGTAGTAACGCGTTTGAATTAAATTATCCAGACTGATAAGGAAATTTGACTTTTTAAATTTTCTGATTCCACTGGTCTTTGTACCATGTTCATTGACTCTTTAACCTAAGGGTAGTATTTCTTAAAATGCAAACCGTTCTAGGGGTGAGTCAGCTCTTCCCCTTTTGCATTGACAAGACGGTAAACGTTACCAGGAAAAACATGCGATACAACATATGGTCCTTCCCAATTGGATTGGAACTTAGAACGCGGACCACCAGATTTTACAAAGATTCTTTTGACGACCATTTCACCAACTTTGAATTTACGTTCAATGACTTTCTTTTGATAAAAACGTGCTAATCTATTTTGATAAACTCTTGCATGATTAGCAGCTGACCATCTTTTCTCGTCTAAGAGTTCCAATTGAGTAAGGAGTGCTGAACGATGTTCATCAATAGAAAATTCCTTATTTAATTGTACTTTTAATGACGGCATAAGGATCTCGTATGGAACTACCACCTCCATTCCAAATGTTAAGGAATAAGGAGTTTGCCCAGTGGGCGTGCGGATTGAAGTTCGGTAGGCCCATAGACCCTCAATCAATTTTTCTGGTCAATCTGTAAATTTGTTAGATTTACACGTCTTTTTGATAATTTTTATTAAAGTCTTGTTAGTTGCCTCTGCTCGGCCATTGCCTTGCGGATAATAAGGGGATGAATGATGCAATGTAATTTTATACCTATTGCAGAGGTCTTGCAGCTCCTGTGACACGAACTGAGGTCTATTATCGGTGATGATGGTGCTTGAAATTCCAAATCTCGTGATGATGTTCTTCATGATGAACTTGCAGACGATTGATGCTTTGAGTTCCATGTACGCTTCAACTTCCGCCCACTTGGTGATGTATTTCGTTGCCGTGAGGATGAATGACTTCTGCTTAATGCTGGAATCAGGATTGCCAAGGGGTCCAAAGATATTGAAAGCCCACATGGAGAAAGGCCATAGGGAGGAAACATGATTTAGTGAAGATGCAGGAGAATGAATCTTATCGGCGTGAAGTTGACACTTGGCACACCTACGGACATATCCTACACAATCTTCTTCCATGGTTGGCCAATATAATCCTTGTCTAAGGATTTTCTTTGCTAACATATGTCCATTAATATGGCCACCGCAAACACCAGCATGAGATCCTTCCATGATCTTCCAAAGTTCATCTTCGTCTAAACATTTTAGAAGAACTCCATCAAAACCTCTTTTCTATAGTGCTCCCCCAACTAGGGTGTATCTTTGAGCAACTCTCCTGATAGCCCTTTTCTACTCAGCTGTGGCTTCTTCAGGATATGATTGATCTTCACAATATTTGGCAATTTCGTAATACCATGGTTTATGTTCATCATCCATCTCTTCTAACAGCTCCATTAACATAATCTCTCTCTTTTCCACAATATTTTCATCTCTGACCTTATTCAGCAGCTTCTCCTTAGTCATAAGGAATGAAGGGTCTTTTACGGCAGGTGAAAGACGCCTATGAACAATGATAGACTCGGATTGTTTGCTGATTGGAAAATTGAGGGATGATGCAAGTGAGGCTAGAGCGTCAGCTAAGATGTTTTGATTCCGAGGAAGATGGATGAAGATCAATTTTGTGAAAAGCTTAGCATAAGCAGAAGTATGTTCTTGATAAGGCTTGAGCTTGGGATCAAGAGTCCGATATTTGGTTAACACCTGGAGGAGAATCAATTAGCTATCACCCACAATTCTGAGTTTGGTGGCACTATGGAGATGAGCAGCCTCGAGGCTAGCAAGGAGTGTCTCGTATTCAGCTATATTGTTAGTGACTGGAAAATCAAACTGAAAGGCTTGTGGAATAGTGACACCTTAAGGTGATAACAGAACAATGCCGATACCCTTTCCATGGGAATTCAGAGCTCCGTCAAAATGCAAAGTCCACATGTCACCTTTGATTCTGTCAATGGACATCAGTTCTTCATCCGGGAAACTCCGATCGGACTGGATCAAAACGAGGAAGGGGGTGATGAGCGAGATGTTCTGCTATTGCATAGCCTTTGATCGCTTTCTGTTGAATGTAAGTGATATCAAATTGAGATAGAAAGCTTTGCCATCGTGCTAACCTATTAGTAAGGACAGATTTCTCAAGGAGAAACTTGATCGGATTCATCCTAGCAATAAGATGAACTTCATGGGCTAGAAAGTAACGCTTCAATTTCTGAACCACCCATACAAGTGCTGCACTTGTTTTTACCATCGCTGTGTATCTCTGTTCAGTGGGGCTGAGAAGTTTAGAGAGATAGTAGGCTGCCCTCTCCTTTCCTTCTTCATCCTCTTGTACTAGGATAGCCCCCACCGCATCATCCAGGACAGACATGTATAGTATCAATGGTTTACCCGGAGATGGTGGTCTCAAAACATGAGGACTTGCCAAATAATTCTTCAATCCATCGAACGCCTCCTAACACTTATCGTCCCAATTGACTTTGACTCCCGGCTTGGTAAGCTCGTAGAACGGCTTACACCTTTGTGAGTGTTGGGAGACAAAACGGCGAATAAATTGCAACCTCCCGATCAATCCTCTTAACTCTTTCAAGTACTTGGGAGGTGGCATCTCTCTGATAGCCTTTGCCTTGTTGGGATCAATCTCCATTCCCCGTTTACTGACAATGAATCTAAGTAATTTCCTTGAGGGTACTCCGAATACACATTTCTTGGGGTTCATTTTTAACTGATATTCTCTTGTTCTTTCTAACACTCTTGCCAAAACATTGGCATGCTCAGCCTTAGTCTTAGATTTCACTAACAAGTCATCTACATATACTTTTAGATCTATATGCATCATGTCGTGGAATATTGCCATCATAGCCCTTTGATAAGTGGCTCCAGCGTTCTTTAATTCAAAAGGCATCACGACATAGCAATATGTCCCCCAAGGTGTAGTGAATGATGTCTTTTCTTGATCTTCTTCTGTCAATTTGATCTGATTGTATCCTGAAAATCCATCTATAAATGCTAAAGTTTCATAACCAGCAGTATTATCGATGAGTACATCAATGTGAGGCAATGGAAAATCATCCTTAGGACACGCCCGATTCAAATCTCGGAAGTCAATACAGATCCTGAGCTTCCCATCTTTCTTCATAACCGGGAATATATTGGTCACCCATTGTGGATAGAGGACAACTCTAATGAATTTGGCTTTATGTAACTTATCAACCTCTTCCTTCATCTTCAAAGTCATTTGTGGGTGGAATCACCTTAACTTTTGTTTGACCGGGCTAGCTCCATCCTTTAATGTCAACCTGTGTTCCACTAGCGATGAGTCTAACCCCGACATATCCTCATAACTACAAGCGAAAGTGTCCTTGTAATTGATCGTTCCAAATTGTACGTCGTTAAACACTCATGAAAACGTTCAATCTAAATTTATTCGGCTCATTCAAATTAGATTTTGAAAATTGATAATGGTGAGTCCGAGTCGATCCACAGGGAGTTAAATTTCTAACTTTGAAAATCTTGTGATTCTTAATTATCTAAAAATTAGGTGAGAATTTGAGTGAACTTATTACTTATTTAAACTAAAACTCAATTAACTAATGTTACCTAAAAAATATAATTACGTAAATTAAACAAATTCCCCCTTTTTTTTTCTTTTTCAGAAATTAAACACAAACATATATGGAAAACAAGCACACCTAAAAAAAATGTAACAAAAACACCGTAACTTAACTATGTGTAAAACATTAATTATCTAAAAATTATGAAACAAAATACACACTTTATAGTCTAATATCCTTAAACGAAATAAACAAAACATTAAATAACAACTAACTAATCATAATTAAATAAATGACTACTATACTAGTGGGGGAGAGAAAGAACAGAGCAGCAGCTGTGTGGACTCTTTGTGGGGTTGCCGGCTGGTGCCCTGGAGTGCATGCAGGTGCTGATGCAACACGCGGATGGAGCTTGGCTGATGGCTTGCAGCGTGGGGGCTTGCAGGTGGTGGTGTTGCTGGAAAGAAGCTGTTGGCTACGTTGGGATGCAGCTGGGCGTGTGGAGGATTGCAGTAGCTTGACGTAGAGGATTGCAGCAGCTTGACGTGGAGGCTTGCAGGCGCGTTGGATGAAGCTGCTGCTAGAGGCCTTGCTGGCATGCAGGGAAATGCGTGGGAGCTGGTGGAGGAGCTGCTGGAGGGGCTTGATCGCAGCGCTTGGAGGATGTTGTCAACGTGCACGTGTGCATGCATGCACGCTTGATGAGCGCTGGAGGAGCTGGAGTTGGCTGGGCTTCACCGCAGGTGCGCTGCTTCGCTGCCGCATGGGAGCTTCATGTTGCTGGTTTGGACGTGGAGTTGCTGGCTGCATGCGTGGAGGCCGGCTGATGCTTGGACGTGGAGCTGCTGGAGCCGCTGGCTGGGCTGAGAGAAACCGAGGGAGGCGTGGAAGAGAGAAGAAAAAGAGACCGAGAGAGAGATAAATGTGTGGGGGAGGCTGAGAAGAGAGAGAGATGCTGGGATAGGTTGAGAAGAAGAAGAGAAAGGGAGCAAGAGAGACCGAGAGAGAGAGAATAGAGGGAGAGAAAGAGAGACCGAGAGAAAGAAGGAAGAGAAGAGAGGGAGGACTGTGCGTGGGAGAAAGAGAGAGGAGGAGGAGCCGGCTGGAGAGGAGAGGTTGCTGGAACGAGAGGGAGAGCTGCGGAGGGAGAGGAAGAGAGGAGGAGAGAGTACGGTTGCTGGGAAGGAAATTGAAAGAGAAGACAGCGGGGTTTGAGAGGAGGAAGAGAAGATTGCGGGAAGGAAGATTGGAGATGGAGAGAGAGAGGGAGAATTAGAGAGTGAGAGGCTGAGAAGAGGAAGAGAGAACCGGAGAGAAAGAGGAGAGAGGCTGCGGAGGGAGTTGGAGAAGGAGAGGGCTGAGGGAAGGAAGGTTAATATAGAGAGGAAGAGAGGCGTGGGAAGGAAACTGGAGAAGAAGTAGGGCTGCAGTTGGGAAATTGGAAAGAAAGAAGGAAATAGAGTGTTTTGGGAGACTCTAGAGAAAGAAGGAATCAGAGGGTCTTTTTAAAAAGAAAGTAGACTTTAGGAAGGCAGATGGCCCTTCTTGGGTTCTTCTTGGCTGTGGAATTAGGGCAACACTAGGGCATCAAATGACGTTTTTTACCTCTGCTTTAATCTTTTGGACAAAATAACGTCGAATTTATCGAAATTCGAACCCTAAACCTCCCCCAAATTTTCTGAAACTCCACCAGCTGCACTGCATCATCGGCATGTCCTGTTCACATAAAATAAATATAAATTAGCACATTATCATAAAAATATCATTATATTTATTTAATTCGTCTCGATTTTGTCGAAAAACCGCAAATGTGCTATACTCAATTAATCACATGAAATGACGATGTTTTTAAGTCTGAATTTGACGAAATTGGTACCGTTGGACTTGGTACACAATTATCTATCATTTCATGTTATTTTACAGATAAAAACATGAGTATGATGTGTTTGATTGCCTTTAAATGATCAATTTAACACTTTATCACACCCTCCAACTTACTCATTACTAGTCCCTTAGCAATGCAAATAAGAAAAAGTTAGGACAAACAATGAATTATCAAGCTTCATTTGTAATATCTATCACAAACAGTTTAAGTGGTAGCCGATTGGTTAAGCTAAAATTTTTACATCCCACAATATTTTGATTCACGACAAGTGATTGTGCATAAAAATTGACACACTTAGAACTCGTTTCCGACCTTTCTGGTATATTCTTGCCTTTACTACCCTTTATATAAGACTACCTGGGGAGGAGAAGAGAATAAAAGATTTCCCGATCAGTCAGTGAGGATCGTTTTTCAGTTCCCGTCCCAACTCAGCACTTTTCAAGACTTGGTCATATTTATGTTACGATGGACTTTTTAGCGTGGCTTTTTATTTCATTGTAGTTTTGCTTTTGAGAGTGCGTACTTTTTGCCACTCTCTTTGAATTTCCTGAGGGGAGGTGCGTACTTTTTGCCACCTACCTTCCTTTAGCTCTTTTAACGCCTTCTATTGCCTTTAGTGTTTACAGCTGTCCATTTTAAATGACCACCTCTTTTAGAGTGCTGAGTGGGACAGTCCCCTATTACGAATCCTACACATTCATTTCGTTCAACCCAAAAGAAAAATTAGAATAAGTAGTCTTATCCTTAAAGTTAATTCCAGCAATTCTATACTTTTAAGATCTTTCATTTATTCTAAGTTGCCGTGTGTGTGTGAAAATCACCCTGCCGTGGATTTTTGTGAAGTGGGATATTTAAACTTTGAAGGTTCTTTAACCAATGTGACAACAACAACAACAAAAAACTGATTTGTTTAAGATTTACATAATGAAACATGATTTTCATGCAATTTTCATCGGATGTGAGAAGAAGTTTTAAAAAGAAGTTTTTAAAAATTTGACCATTTTTCAGTGAAAGATATCAGTTTTCTTCAAAAGATTTCCAATAAATGCATATCAAATTGATTGTCCCACCCCCCAACTTGATTGACATTGTCCTCAATGGCATAAAAGATATGAAAAACATGTCAGCCAGAAGAGAATGGGAAGGAGAGAAACAACCTGTGATGAAGAAGATGCGACATACCCAAGGTGACTGCTGCTCAGGGACCTAAAAGGAAATACAAAGACGGAAGTAAAATATTGGGTTGCCTCCCAACAAGCGCTAAGTTAAATCGTCTTCAGCCAGACGGAATGTGCACATTATCCAATGCCTACTAGCACAAATTTCAGTGCATGCATTTTGAAGTTTGTTGGTTGGAGTGCACTCAGCATTGCATGTAGCGGATGAGTCAGAATGTTATCATTGAGATTCCAAAGAAAAGAATTTTTCAACATGGTCAATAGGATATTGGTTCTACTTGATTCATAGTCCATGCCAACCACGTACCCCACTTCTTTTCCTTGATTGAACTGAAGCATTTGATCCCCTAGAAAAATATTAGAAATTCCCAAAATAATGGGACATTGATTCAATGTATGGGATGATCCAATGTCGAAGATGAGAAAATCAACAAATATGTGGCTCCTATCCACCTGAATAAGAGTATCTTAGATCATGTCATGTGGCTGCTTAATGAAATGATCAATTGCCTGCAAAGCAACCGACGTGCACTTTAATTTGTGGATTCCAAATTTCTCAAAGATAGAGACTGAGAACAGGTTCAGTTTGGCCTCAACTTTCAATAAAATCCAGTAAAGATTGATGTTATTGATATTGTAAGAATTGAGTGGGGCAACACAGTGAGTTTCTTTGAGAAAATGGTTGTTGATGTGGACTTAGCCCAATAATTCCACCACCTCCTTGAGTCGGGCTAGCTTTTGGAGGCTATTGGGCTTAGATTCTCTAACACTCGGGAAACGGATCATAGGTAGGTGAATATCTGGGCTCTCACTAGAATCCTTCTCGTCTCCTTCATCTCCCCCCAACTGACCCACAATAGGCTCTTCTTGATGATTAGCTAAGTCTGTGGCTTCAGTTTTCTCTTGATGCAATTCTTCAAGATTATCCACTTTCTGATCTATTGGGAAGAAGAAATATTCAAGATCCAGACCATCATGTGTATCTAATTCCTCTGTGGGAAATAGAAAGTGTTCAAAGTCCAGATCAATATTAAGCAAATCACTCATTTCTCCTTCTCCTTTTTCCTTCAAGCTCTCCTCAAGAGAGATAGGTGTGATTGTGACTTCACTTTGCTGGTCAGTCTGAGGGTTTTCCATCTTCTCTCTATCCACCTGGTATATATCTTCCAGAATATCTACTTTCTCTATTGAGAAGAAAAAATATTCGAGGTTCGAACTAGCACGTATATTGACTTCCACTGTGGGGAACATGAAGTGTTCAAAATCCGGATTAACCTCTAAAAGATCACTCACTTCCCCCTCTCCTTTTCTATCACTTAAGCTTTCCTCAGGACAGATAGGTATGATCATAGATGCATCTTGTTGACCAGTCTCAAGATTTTTCATAGATTGATTCATGCTAGCATTCCCTATTCTCACCTAATACAACTTCTTAAGATTCTCCCTGTTTTCAAGATCAAGCATGATGTGACCATTTCCGGGTTGAGCGCTTTCAAGTTGAATTTATGAGTTGGTTTGTTGGTCAAAATCAGGTGAAAAAGATTGCAGATTTTCAATGGGCTTGCTAAGCACTTCTTCTAAATCCATCATTAGATTAGTTTCTGTCAAACAGTCAACTAGGGCCTGCATTCTACCAATGATTTGTTGTTGAGCCAAGACTATTTGTTCAAGTTGCATGAATTGATCATCTTAAGGATGCAGATAATTAGGCTGATAATCAGACTGCGAAGAATAAGAATATATCGAATAATTTGATTGGAAGCAAGGTGGACAAGAGCTTGTGGACAATGGATAATCGGAGTGTCCATGCTTGTGGGCCAAACCACTAGAGTAGACTTGGAATTGGGGCCAATCCGAGAAGTCTTGGATAGCTAGACTTGGAATTGGGGCCAATCCAAGGACATTTTGGAACTAATACATTCAGATGTATGTGGTCCAATGTCCACCCAAGCCAAAGGTGGCTTTTTTTACTTCATCACGTTCAGCGATGACTTCTCAAGATTCGGCTATGTGTAGTTAATGAAGTACAAGTCAGAAGCATTTGAGAAGTTCAAGGAATTCAAGAATGAGGTAGAGAATGAGTCAGGAAAGAGTATTAAAACTCTTCGATCAGATCGAGGAAAGAGAATACTTGAGTACTAATTTCACACAATTCTTAAAGGATAATGGTATCCTTTCTCAACTGACCCCTCCATATACACCACAGATGAATGGTGTATCAGAAAGGAGGAATCGCACTTTGTTGGACATGGTGCGATCCATGATGAGCTTTTTAGGATTACCAGTGTCCCTCTGGGGGTATGCTTTAGAGTCAAAAGTATACCTACTGAACAGAGTACCCAGCAAGTCTATAGCGTCTACTCCATATGAGATATGGAAAGGTAGGAAACTAGAATTTAAACATGTTAAAGTCTGGGGTTGTCCTGCTCATGTAAAAAGACATGATCCAGACAAGCTGGAATCACGAACTGATAAATGTAGGTTTGTGGGATATCCAAAGGAAACCTTTGGATACTATTTTTTCCGTCCTGGTGAACAAAAGGTGTTTGTCGCCAGGAAAGTTGTCTTCTTAGAAGAGGAATACCTTCTCCAGAAGGACAGTGGGAGTAAAATAGTACTGGAAGAGGTTCCAGATCCCCAAACAACTACATTATCATCAGATGAGATATCAGTTCATGAATCTGTTTAGGTACATACAGATGAGCCTCGTAGATCTGGTAGAGTACCTAGACAACCCGAACGATATGTGGGACATATTGCTGAAGGTAAGTCTAAGGTACAATATAATGAGGATGATGATCCTAAAACCTACCAGGAGGCCATAGAAGGCCCAGAAGCCGGAAAATGGCGAGAAGCCATGAACTCATAAATCCAGTCCATGTACACTAACTAAGTTTGGAACTTGGAGGACTTGTCCGAGGGTATTGTACCCATCGGTTGCAAGTGGATCTTTAAGAGAAATATCGGTGCTGATGGACGGATCGACACTTATAAGGCAAGGTTGGTGGTAAAGGGATATCGTCAAAGGCAAGGAATTGACTATGACGAGACTTTCTCACCAGTTGCCATGATAAAGTCGATCAGAGTTCTACTCGCCATTGCTGCACATTTTGATTATGAAATCTGGCAGATGGATGTGAAGACTGCCTTCCTCAATGGTAACCTTGAGGAGGAGGTGTATATGATACAACCAGAAGGTTTCACATCCACAGAATCTCCAGATAAAGTGTGCAAGCTTCAGAGGTCCATTTATGGACTGAAGTAGGCTTCCCGGAGCTGGAACATAAGAGTTGACGAGGCTGTCAAGTCTTATGACTTCATTAAGAATGAAGATAAGCCTTGTGTGTACAAGAAGACCAGTGGGAGTGCAGTCACTTTTCTAGTTCTTTACGTAGATGGCATACTACTCATTGGGAATGATGTAGTTATGATGTCATCAGTAAAGATTTGGCTGTCGAAAAACTTCTCCATGAAGGATTTGGGAGAAGCATGCTACGTATTGGGAATACGGATCTATAGAGATAGATCAAAGAGGATGCTTGGAATGACCCAATCCTTGTACATAGATACCATAGTCAAAAGGTTTGGCATGGAAAGTTCCAAGAGAGGTCTCATACCGATGAGACATGGAATTAGTCTCTCAAAGGAGCAGTCTCCTAAGACTCGCGATGAGAGCTCTCTGCCATAGGATCTATCGTGTACGCCATGCTATGTACACGGCCTGATGTTGCATTTGCTCTAAGTGTTACGAGCAGATTTCAGGCTGATCCAGGCGAAGAGTACTGGAAGGCAGTGAAATGTATCCATAAGTACTTGAGAAGAAGTAAGGATATGTTTCTTGTCTATGGAGGAGGTGACTTGAAACTGCGAGGCTTTACTGACTCGAGTTTTTAGTCGGATCCGGATGATAGTAAGTCTACATCTAGATTCGTGTTTACTTTGAACGGAGGCGCAGTGTGCTGGATGAGTTCCAAGCAAGTAACCACTACAGATTCGACGACTGAAGCTGAGTACATCGCTGCAGCTGAAGCCGCTAAGGAAGCAGTGTAACGACCCGCCATCCTATGACCGGAGACCCGATCACTAAATGGATGTCGGCCCATTAACTGCGGGTTCACACCCGGATCTCACACAACACATCTGGAGGAGTAAGCACTAAACAAGGCTAAATATAACAAATCACACGGACTACAAAGATGTAACAAGTGCGCAGGAAGGAAGATAACAATGTCCGTATACAGTCCAACAATAATTACATGGTCCAACAAATTAAATAAGTACAGGCAGAAGTAAAGTACAACAACATCGGGGCATACCCCGGAACTGAGACAGCTGCTGGTCCGCACACCAAGAAGACACCACCCGCCGCCAAGCGCCACGAGGTCCACACCTGAAACCGCAGGGAGTGAGCCACACCAGAATTGGGCTCAGTAGGGATCATCTGATCCCCTGCCTCCCACTCACACACCCACAAGTGCAAGAACACAGATATATGGCGATTAAGTAAAGCAGTAAACATAGCACCCAAATTTGATATGAAACAAGCGCGTAAGCAGTGTAGCAGGAACAGTTCTAAGTAACCCGAAGAACCCAACACAAAGTCACGTCTCACCGTCAAAGTCCACAAAGCGACTGAACCACACTGTCGACCGAAGTCAAACGTCGCCTCACAACACTACCACCACTACTCACGCCTGTCCGCCCCTTCAGTGTTCCGGGGCACTGTAGGGTGAGGCAGTGAGCCAAACTAGGACTAACTGGGACCAGTGTACCACCACTGCCCAGCTACGTGTGCAAACAAGTAGTCTAGACTACTGTCCTACCGACTGGAGTGCCTCCACGCTAGGCCTCAGCGCTTCAGGAGGGCCCTGGGGACCTGCGAACCCCCGTCAAGCCGAAGCTACAGGAACTACCCACAACCCTAACCTCCCGGACTGCGTCAGGCAAAAGGGCTAAGGGTACCACTCGCAACCTTGATCAAAGGTCACATCAGGTCCAGTGGCTACAGGGGTAAAACAACTCCAATAGTACCACACCCAGCTCCACAGCAAGAAACGCGCCGGAAGCCGCCACGACAAATAGGGAAAACCCTAACCCGCTGAGACCAAACAGCAACCCCTCGGATAGCACACCGGCTACTCCGGCCCGACGGGCTCAAGGTGGTTCTGCTTCCCTCAGCCAAAGGTAAAACACAACATGTACCCCTCCTCCCACCGGTACGACACAATGCCTCACAGACACCATGACCCTGTCCCCATCGGTCTATGGTGACAAACGTAAACCACAGTTATTCAGATTCCATATTCGCATAAGCACACACACACACAACATGATTCCATTCGTACAGTAAACCTCCGTCTCAGCATACAGCTTAAAACATGCATTTGAACCATCCAATAGTGAAACATATGTTAAAAACCAGGGTTTATGCAGTTCTGTCTTGAATCGCGTCGACCGAGGTCGACGCCATTCAAGCTCCTCAAACAGGTTCATTTAAAGCCAGATTATTCCTTAAAACGCGTCCACCTGGGAAGCCGCCGTTTGAAACGCGTCAGAGCTCTCAGACGCCATTCACACCGAAATTCCAGATTTGCAGACCCTTAGTCGGGGTGATTTCCTGCCTAAATGGCGTCATGATGGCCCGACGTCCTTCTGAAAGGCGTCGTCCATCCATGACGTCATTTAGCGCCAGAACCCCTAACTCGTGAAACCTCGAATATGGAGGTTTCTGCCCTAAAAGGCGTCGTACTGCCCTGATGTCCTTCTAAAAGGCGTCGACCAGGCACGACGCCGTTTAGCGCAAGAAACCTGGTTCCCTGATTCAAAATGAGGGTTTCTCCTTTAACCCCAAACACCCCGAAAATGCCCCAAAACAGAAAGGGGAAGATAGGGAAATCAACTACATCCAGCATGCAACAAATCCACGTTCACGAGCACGGTCAAACCCACAAGAACACCCCCTAAACATGCTCATTCTAACCCAAATCATAACATGCCACGCCAAGAAAATCACGAGCAACACATTCACAGTCCATGCAAGGTTCGTCCCCCTACCGGTTCTTGAACTCCACCAAGCTCCGTGCTGCCGACCCGCTGCACCGCAGACTGCCGCCGGTACCCTCGAGGACGCCGCCACTCCGCCGGGACGACGGCCGCCGTCCGGAGAATGGAACGCCGCGAAGGAGGTGGTGGTGGTAGAGGTGAGAGGTAGGGAGGTGTTGGAGTGGTGGAAGAGGAAGAAGAGGAAGGGAAGGGGAAAAGAGGGTCGGAGAGGGCGGAGAGAGCGAAGAGAGAGAGAGTGGAGGCGAAAATGATGGAAAGAATGGGAGGCTCGCGGGGTCAATCTGAATCTGGCTAAAACGCGTTGATCAAGACTGACGCCAATCAGTCTGACAGGACGGGCCGTACTGACAGCGGTCTGAAACGCGTCACTCTTCACGGACGCCGTTCAGACGACAGGACAGGCCGTACTGACAACGCTCTGGCGCCGTACCCTGACATCGCAGAGGTCACAGTCTGAATCGCGTCGACCAACATGGACGCCGTTCAGACGATGTGACAGGGGCCGTACTCTCGCGGCCCGAAACCCGCCCACGTGGCACAACAGAAAGCAGACTTAAATGGCGTCTACATACACAGACGTCTTTTGAAAGACGTCGAGCAGTGCAGACGTCATTCAGTCAGAAATCTCAAGACCCCTCAGGGTCGAAACCTGGGGATCCGGCCCGAACCCGACCCAAATACAGAACCCGAAACTTCAGTCCTTACATTCTCCTCCCCTTAGAAGAATTTCGTCCTCGAAATTTGCAACCGCTCAACGCAAAACTCGGCTAACGATCACATGCCGGCACACCAATCCCAACAATCATTCTCAGCAATCACATACACAAGGCTCCACATAATTAGCCAATCATATGCACACCAACCTAACCAAGATTCTCGATTCTGACAAAAAGCTGAAAGATCAAAATAACCACACACTAGCAAGGCACATCTTACAAAACCGATTCTCCACCAAACCCAAATACATAAAAGTGCCACAAGAGTTCTCAACCACCTCTGAATAAGACAAGATAAAAGCGCTCCTCTAGTCTGATATCTCGAATCCCCACTAAGAGATGCAACACCACTCAACGTCTCGAACACCTACTGACCACTCGGCTCCTGACCTGCCTTATTCTTCTGGGGACAGTTCCTCGCGAGATGTCCCTTCCTGCCACAGCCAAAACAGCTACCAGTGATCAAAGGACATATCCGATTACCATGAAACCTGCCACAACGGAGACAACGATCCGCAGCGTCCCGTCTCGCTTCCTGTTGCCAGCTGACCTCCGTCTGCATCTGCTGAACCGAACCGTCCTCATCCTCGTCACAAGGTACCTCTTGGAACTCGAGCTCAAAGGAACTCGAACCACCTGACGAAAAGACCGCTGATCTATCCCTGTTTTGCTGCTTCCCCCGTGTTGAATGCTCCGACTCCTTTGCCGCGTGTTGGAACTGCATCTCCACCGCTGCCGCGCACCGAACTGCTGACGCCAGATCCTTACAACAATGAGCTGCCACAAATCCCCTCAGATCACCGTAGGGGTGGACAGGCGTAAGTGTTGGTGGTGTTGTGAGGCGACGTTTGTCTGCAGTCGACAGTGTGGTTTGATCGATTAGCCGGATCTTTGGTTATGAGTTATGGTATTGTGTTGGGCTATTCGAATTGCTTACAACTGGGCATGTTGCATTGCTATTACGAATGTTTCATATCGGGTTTTGGGAGCTATGTTTACGGCTTTACTTAATTGCCTTCATTCTGCATTATTATACTTGTGGGTGTGTGAGTGGGAGGCGGGGGATCGGATGATCCCTACTGAGCCAAATTTTGGTGTGGCTCACTCCTAGCGGTTTCAGGTGTGGACCTCTTGGCGAGTGGCGGCGTGTGGTGTTCTTCTTAGTACTCGGACCAGCAGCTATCTCAGTTACGGGGTATGCCCCGATGTTGTTGTACTTTACTTATGCCTGTACTTATTTAATTCTTTGGACCATGTAACTATTGTTGGATTGTGTACGGACATTATTAATTTCCTTCTTGCACACTTATAATTTCCTTGAAGTCCGTGTGACTGTTATATTTAGCCTTGTTTAACGCTTACTCCTCCAGATGTGTTGTGTGAGATCTGGGTGTGAACCCGTAAATAATGATCCGATGCCCATTTAGTAATCGGGTTCCCGATTATAGGGTGGCGGGTCATTATAGATGGTATCAGAGCTCAGTCTGGTCGAGTATGTGGTAAACTAGGTTAGATATCATAGTCCAACAATAAGTACGAGTCTGTACAGGCGATGGCTGCTGGTCTAGATTGATAGGTTTTGATGTGCTTGTTTCGATTTTTGTGTTTGTGGGGTAGTGATGGCGCTGAAGAGGAGACTTCCGTTGGCTCGTGGTACGGGAGCAGACGATGGTAGTTCGGGGGCTGAGGGGCATAATGTGGTCGTTTTATGGAAGCTATGATTGGGGCTATGTCTAGATACCAATAGAGAGATGGTGGTGAGGGATCCAATTCCCGAGGTGGTCAGTCCACGGTGATGGAGTGGTTCTTAAAGTTGAAGACCCCTTCTATCACGGGTCAACCAGTCCCAGACTAGGCAACTAATTGGATTAAGGAAGTGGAGAAGGCATTTGATGTTCTTGAATGTGTTGAGTATGACAAGATTTTGTTGGCAACCTACTTGTTGAAGGACGATGCTTATGATTGGTGGGTTACTATCAAGTGAATGATGTTTTCAGATAGGTCCTTGAGAGAGATCCCTTGGGAGGTATTTGTGAAGAGTTTAGTGGACAGTACTTTCCGAGGCACGTTCGGAAGGCCAAGGAGAGGGAGTTTAAGGAATTGGTGCAGAATGATATGTCAGTTCTAGAATATCAGATGAAGTTTGTGGCTCTCGGAAGATTTGTTCCACACATATCTGAGCATGAGGAGCGTCGAACAGAGATATTTGTGGATGGACTCCGGTATGATTTGAGGGCAATGGTGGCATCTCATTGTTGTAGAGATCTTGCATCGGCGGTTCGGTGCGCAACAGCGGTGGAGACTCAGTTCCAACAAATGGCGAGAGAGTTGGAGCGATCAGCACGAGGGAAGCAACAAGGCAAGAGCAAATCAGCGGTCTTTTCGACAGACGGTTCGAGTTCCTTTGAGTTCGGAATCCAGGAGATGCTTTGTGATGAGGATGAAAACGGTTCGGTTCAGCAGATGCATACTGTGGCTAGTAGACAGCAGGAAGCGAGACAGGATGCGGCGGATTATTGTCCCCGTTGTGGTAGGCATCATGGCAATCGGATATGTCCATTGGTCACTGGTAGTTGTTTTGGCTATGGTAGGAAGGAACATCTTGTGAGGAACTGTCCCCAAAAAAATAAGACAGGTCAGGAGCCGAGTGGTCAGTAGAAGCCCAGGACCTAGAGTGGTGTTGTGTGTTTTATTAGTAGAGGTCCGAGATGCTAGGCTAGATGAGCACTTTTATCTTGTCTTATTAGAGTGTGGTTGTGAACTCTTATGGCACTCTTTATGTATTTTGGACATGGTGGAGAATCAGTTTTGTAATATGTGCCTTGTAAGGTTAATGTATGGTTATTTCAGTCTGTCAGCCTTTGCAGAGTCATGGATCATAATTAACTTAGTGTTGATTGGATTGACCGGTTGTACGGAGCCCCGTGTAAGAGTGTGATCGGGGAGGGTGATTGATGTAATCTGTGTGCCGGCGTGGAATTGTTGGCTATGGTTATCGTGTGAGCGGTTGGAATTTCGAGGATGAAATTCTTTTTAAGGGGGGGAGTATGTAAGGATTGAGGATTCGGGTTCAGTTTTCGGGCCGGATCCCCTGGTTTGGGCCCTGATGGGTCTGGAGTGTGCCTTCTAAATGACGTCTAGGGTGCACGACGCCTTTCGAATGGCGTCTTGCTGTATGGACGCCATTTAGTTGGGTTGCTATTGTGCCACATGGACGCCACGTGGGCGGGCTTCGGGCCGCAAGAGTACGGCCCCTGTCGTGTCATCTGAACGGCGTCCTTGTTGGACGACGCCATTCAGAGTACGACCTTGGGTTGTCAGTGTACGGCGCCGGTCTTATTGTCTGAACCGCGTCTTTGATGGGCGACGCGTTTCAGAGTCTCTGTCAGAGTACGGCCCGTCCTGTCATCTGATAGGCGTCTGTCTTGCACGACGCGTTTTACCGTGTTTCAGATTGACCCCACGAGTCTTCCCTCCTTTCTCTCATTCTCTCCTCCTCACTCTCTCTCTCTTCCCTCTCTCCACCCCCTCCGATACCTCTTTTCCTTTTCCTTCCCTTTCTTCCTCTTCCACCACTCCAACACCTCTCTACCTCTCACCACTACCGCCACCACTTCCTTCGCGGCGCTTCATTCTCCGGGCGGCGACCGACGTACCGGTGGAGTGACGACATCCTCGGAGGTACCGGCGGCGGTCTGTGGTGTGGCGGTTCGGCGGCACGGAGCCAGGAGGAGTTCAAGTAACCGGTAGGAGGACGAATCTTGCATGTAATGTGATTATTACATCAGTGTTTCTCGTTGTGAAGCATGATGCGTGTATGGGGTTTTTGGGTAGAATGAGCATGTTAAGGGGCTTTCTTGGTGGAAATGGCCGTTTCTATGAATAAGGATTTGTGGGTTTCACGTGGTGGATTGGTTTCCCCTCTTCCTTTCCTGTTTTGGAGTGTTTTTGGGGTGAAAAGGGGACCCTCGGGCTGAGTTGCAGAAACCAATGGGGTTCTGTTGTGAATGGCGTCCTGGGACGTCGACGCCTTTCAAACGGTGGCTTCCTAGGACAACGCGTTTTAAGTGAATTAACCGTAGTCTGTCTTTGTTTCTATCGCTATCCGGCGACTAGGGACAACGACGCGTTTTAAAAGACGACGACTAAGCACGACGCCTTTTAGGCCATGTTCTTAGGCCGAGTTTTTATGAATCAGTTTAGGAGGCTTGAATGGCGTCAACCACGGTCGACGCGATTCAAGGCAGAATCACATTAACTCATGATATTAATATGTGTTTTCACTGTTAGATAGTTCAATCAAGTGCATGCTTTAAATCATACATTGAGGCAGAGGATTTCTATACGATCGGGATCGCATCGTATGTGTGTGTGTGCTTATACGATTGTGGAGTTGGAACAATTGTGGTTTGTGTTTGTCACCTTGTGCCGAAGTGGGAGGGCCTTGGTGTCTGTGTGGCATTGTTGCCGTACCGGTGTGGGAGGGGTACATGTTGTGTTTCACCTATGGCTGGGGGAAGAAGAACCACCTAGAGCCAGTTTGGCCGGAGTAGCTAGCGTGCTATCTGAGGGGTTACTGTTTGGTCTCAGCTGGTCGGTGCTTTCCTAGTTTGTCGTGGCAGCTTCTGGTGCGTTTCTTGCTGTGGAGCTGGGTGTGGTGTTGCTGGAGTTTTACCCTTTCGCCACTAGGCCTGATGTAACCTGTAATATAAAGGTTACGAGTGGTACCCTTCGCCCTTTGGCCTGATGCGACCCGGAAGGTTAGGGTTGTGGGTAGTCCCTATAGCTTCGGCTTGAGGGGGTTTCGCCGGTCCCTAGGGCCCTCTTAAAGCGCCGACGCCTTGCGTTGAGGGAAGTCCGGTCGGTAGGACATTAATCTAGACTACTTGTGTACACATGTAGCTGGCAGTGGTGGTTCACTAGTCCAAGTTAGTCCTAGTTTGACTCACTGCCTCACCCTACGGTGTCCGGAACACCTTAAGGGTGGACAGGCGTGAGCGTTGGTGGTGTTGTGAGGCGACGTTTGTCTACAGTCGACAGTGTGGTTCGATCGATTAGCCGGATCTTTGGTTATGAGTTATGGTATCGTGTTGGGCTATTCGAATTGCTTAGAAATGTCCCTGTTTCATTGCTATTACGAATGTTTCATATCGGGTTTTGGGAGCTGTGTTTGCTGCTTTACTTAATTGCCTTCATTCTGCATTATTATACTTGTGGGTGTGTGAGTGGGAGGCGGGGGATCGGATGATCCCTACTGAGCCTAATTCTGGTGTGGCTCACTCCCTACGGTTTCAGGTGTGGACCTCTTGGCGAGTGGCGGCGTGTGGTGTTCTTCTTGGTGTGCGAACCAGCAGCTATCTCAGTTCTGGGGTATGCCCTGATGTTGTTGTACTTTACTTCTGCATGTACTTATTTATTTCTTTGGACCATGTAATTATTGTTGGACTGTGTATGGACATTATTAATTTCCTTCCTACGCACTTATAATTTCCTTGAAGTCCGTGTGACTGTTATATTTAGCCTTGTTTAACGCTTACTCCTCCAGATGTGTTGTGTGAGATCCGGGTGTGAACCAGTAGGTAATGATCCGATGCCCATTTAGTAATTGGGTTCCTGATTATAGGGTGGCTGGTCGTTACAACTCAAGAATAGAGATTCGTGCCGGTGTTCTATCTAGTTGCTTCAGTAGGTCATATTGAGTGCGTGGTGCACTCTTATCATTATGCGCTTCCTCCGGCGGCTGTAATGGGCCTTCTCTGACTGTTGATGAAGGAAAGACCTTATTGAAGATCCTCTAACTCCGTAGTGCATGTTCTTCAGTTGTTGAATGTCCAGGCGGCAGCTTGAGCACCGGAGGGTTAATGGATGATGTGGATGGTGTGGAGGGTTGGTATATGGGTGATGGCTTGGAGTTATTTGGTGGTAGCATGGTACGGATGAGAGGATTAGATGGTTGGATGGTGGAGGGGTAATTGGTCGGTGCGGATGAAGTGGGGAATGGCACGTGGAGTAAAGGTTTAGATGGTTGTATGGTATGTGGGTAACTGGTGGTGGCAGTAGGTGATGTAAGGAATGGTTCGCGGAGCAGTGGTTTGGATGGCATGATGAGTGCGTAATTAGCTTGCAGTAGGTTGTTTGATGGAGCTGTGGTGGCGTGGGGGGTAATGGATTTGAAGAAAGCAGGCGGTGGTGATGGGTTAATAGGTGTGGGTAAACAATATGCGGGTGTTGATACTGGTGTGATGGTAACGGGTTGTGGTTTAGGTATGTGGTGGGTGCGGCGTGGTGGTTGCTCAGTGGTGCTCGGAGTGTGACCCGTTTAATAAATAGAGGAAGAGTCCTCTATCTTCCACTGTTGCCCGCGGTTAGCCTCAGACTGGCTATTTGTCAAAATAAGGGAAACTTGATTCTGGTTCTGGTGCTCCGAGAGTGGGTTCTGCACTATTCCCATGTTTGGCGATGCCGCTGCCTATGCCGGCGCTCTTGGTTGTTGTTGCCGAGGTTGTTGTTGTGGTCTTCTCGCCTTCAAGGCGGATATATACTTCTTCATTTCTTCTCAATCAATGCCTCCCTGCTCGTTGAGATCATAAATATAATCTCAGAATTGGAAGCAGGTATCTATTGTGTGTCTAGGTTGTCAGTGGAAATAACAATACCTAGAAGTGTCGGCATTTTGGGGCCAAACTGTTTTTTCTATTGGCAAAACCAAAGCATTGGCTGCCATTAAAGCATTGAAGATATCTGATAAGGACTATGGAAGAACTAGATATTCTGCCCTTTTCGGGCCTAGAGGCTTCCTCTGTTGGTTATAACCAGGAGGAGGTACATTGTGGTATGCCGACGGTGCGTGCGGCCGGTATTGCTGCTGTTTGGGGGCTGATACTGTAATTGTCGTTGTGGCTGCTATTGTGGCTACTGTGGTGGTTGCTGGTTCGGCTGCTGAGGTCGCTGGTATTGAGGCTGCTGATACTGTGGGTTCGGCTGCTGCTGTCTGCAACTCTACTGGTTTGGCTGCTGCGGCCGCTAGTACTGTGGTTGCTGATTCCTCATGAATTTGGGCTAATTGTTGTTCATGATACTAATCTGCTCATAGGAGAGCGTGCCCTCAGTAGTTGGACCCGTGCTAGAAGAATTTGGCACGGCAGACTTCCGAAGTGGAGGCCTTTTAGGTCGGGGAGGGTCAAAGACACTAGAGAATGTAGCATCCTTGAAAGCATTTTGGCAATAACGCACCCTTTTATAGAGCTCTGCCATGCTGGTCAAGTTGTGCAGGGCGAGGACTAACTTAAATTGAGGTGTAGCATTAGAAATTAACATCTTTACTTGCTCGGACTCAAATAGATGATCTTTGGCTTTTTCTGCCATGCCCCTCCATCTATTAGCAAAACTGACGAATTTGTCGTCGGGCTTCATTTTTTCTGCTATCAAATCAGTAATGGACAGAGAGGGTGCAACTCTATCCTGGTATCGTTGAATAAATTTTCGTGATACGATACCATAGTCCTCTACTTCATATGGCTCTAAGGAAATGAACCATTCGAGGGCTGGTCTTTCCAAGGATTTCCTGAACAAAAATGTCAACGACCTTTTGTCGTTTTGCCAGAAAGATGACTCATACATAAAGTCCTTCAAATGAGTGAAGGGATTACCAGTACCATTGTATTTTTGGTACACTGGCATTTAAGAGGGCGGCAAATGGAACACCGGCAGACTTGACAAGTTAATTTTAGGTGCAGCTTTATCTCCCATCATTTTCTGAAAATTATTGAACTGCTTATCCATACGCTCCATCATCGCGAGCAGAGCCTAAGTCATCGGATCGACTGGAGGAGGGGGAGGTGGAGGTACGTGATAGGCCTGTTGCCTAGAGTATGTGGGGAAAGGGGGACAATTGGGTTGAGGTCCGGCAGAGCTTCCGCCATGTCCGAGGGCATTTTAGTAAGTAGGCGTCGGCGGCCTGACCGGTTGCCTCGAGGAGGACAATTGTGGCCCAGCTGGCCGAGAAGTAGAAATTTGAAGGCCCTCCATGGCCTGATGAATGAATGAAGTGTGCTAGGAGGAGGTTGAGGAATGACAGGTGGGACCACAGGATTCGGCCCAGTAGACGGTACAGGCGTCATCCCTTTCAAAATGGGTTGGATTGCCTCAAGTTGGTGAGGATCCAGGTGGGAAGCCAGAACTCCCAGGGCGTTGACCAGATCAGATGGATTGGAAGATGAGGGCTCATTCGGGTTCATAGCCCCCTCAAAGACAGGATTAGAATCCACATGTACGTGCGGAGGAAGATCAGCACCAGAATAGTGTTGATCATAGACCAAAGGAGGAGGGACATGAAGGTTTCCCTTATGTTCAGATGGATAAGAATGAGGATCATGGGGGGCATTATGATCTCCCCCATTTTCATAGTGATAATTGGATTCAAGAAGGGCATTAGCATCTCCCTCATAATTGACCATAGCTCTCGAAGCCGTGCTCAAATCCCTACCTGATCGAAGTAGCATGATATTAAATTTTTTTCAAAGATTTGCAGACGAGTTGCACAGAGATTAAGCAATCAAGTGGATGTTTAACGTTATTTCACGATTCCTTGTTGGGTTATTTGGATTCAATTAATCACAAATTCAATCAATGGGTAGGATCCTAATTTCAGTTCAATTTCCACCGTTATACTCTATGGCTTTCTCTCACAACGTTATGAAGATCTAACAAGGACTTCGATTGGTACAACCAGCCCGATGAATAAGGAGGAATACCTTGATTTTGGGGACTTACGGAGGTCTTTAATGCCAACCACTCTAGTCTGATTGAGGGACCGACCCATTAGAGAGAGGCGAAGACGTCCAGAAAGGTATTCCTAAGAGAAAAGTGTTGGGATCGCTGTGTCGGGATCCGACCGAAAAACACAGCGGAATAATATGTTCGGGATCGGATCCATCCCGTTTCGATCGTTAAAATAAAACCGGAGAAAATCGAGTTCACCTTGCGCGGATTCGGATCCGCGTTCGTTTTCCGGTTCCGTTGGAGCGATGCCGCAAGTCGCGCAGATGCCCGACGTCTAGCGGTATCCACGCGGTTCTCCTCACGATGGATCGTCCTCGCTCGCTGCGGAGTTCGTAAATCCCGTCTGGCTGCGCTTAATCCGTCGCGACATGCAGATTCTAAGTCTCCCGTCGGACGGAAGCCGGAGCAGTTGGGAACCGCACGCCCAGAAGAGAGAGAAAGAGAGAAAGAATGAATGACGGCTAGGTCAGGGTTGCTGGCCCCGGACGTAGAATCCGTTCTTTTATAGTAAGTCAGTTTGCGGTTTTTCATAAAAACCCAGACTTATCCGAAATCCTGTCGGATTATCCATCGACTTGAAAACCATTTGCGTGTGACCCTCTAGGCCCAAATACCAGTCCAATTAATAGCCCATTAAGTCCAGTAGCCCTTTACTGACCCACTGAATTAATTAATATCCTTATATTCAATTAATCAGCCGAATTTAATGTCCCACAATAAATTCGGACGGACTGTCGATCACGTTGGATGCCAAGCAACATCGCGTGATCCTGGATGGCACTGGGGTTATCGCAACCCTCTATTGGAACCTTTCTGTCATCGGTTAGCGTGCGGATATAATCCTTCATCCGTGCAATGTTCCCGAATCGACCTAGGGCATGGTTTTCTGTTAAACCCTATTTGGTCGATTCACTTGAATCAGATGCCGCTAATATGAATCCGATAACTCCTTATCGATTACAAAGTCCGCCCTGGCCAGGGACTTTAAGCGCATCATTTCCGGAACATTCTCTCTCAAACTACCGAGAGCGGGTAATCCCGTAATGAACACACAATTACCTTCGAGGGCATTTCCCTAAACCCGATCGCTTGACTTATTGATAACCCATGGTTAGGGATTCGTTCGTCAAGGTCAATGCTCAGAAACCTACCAACAAGATATCTTTGGAGTCTTAGATCCAAGGATCATCCACGCAACCATGACAAATGAATCGAGCTGGTTAACAGTGAGGTGATTACCATCCAGCAATTCATAGTTGGATCAGTTCAGTGAACTCATTCACCAATGAGCACCTATAGGTTCAGCATAGTGTCTCCACACAAGTGACTTATGGGATCAGTCACCCTCATCATATGAGCTGAAGTAACCTATACTAGTCTATCCAGATGTTCGATGTCCTATCTCAAACATCCTATGACTAGGAACAATTAAGAACACGTGTTTATAAGTGTTCGGTCCCGTAACTATGATCTCGTCATAATCCGAAGACTATTGCACATGTTCATGGACTTCATCGTGATACGATAAACACAAATCGAATTAATTACACACAATGAATTATTGCCATTTATTAATAATCTGAATAAGTACATAGTATCGGATTGGCTTTGAGACCATCTAATACTAACAATCTCCCACCTTGACTAAAGCCAATCACTTTTATACAGAATACCCATATTCTCTAAGTGATGTTCAAAAACATTTTGAGACAAAGGCTTTGTAAGTGGATCTGCTATGTTGTCGGTTGAGGGAACTCTTTCCACCATGACATCTTCTCGAGCTATAATTTCTCTGATCAAATGAAAGAGCCGCAGAATGTGCTTCGACTTTTGATGAGACCTTGGGTCTTTCGCTTGAGCAATCGCCCCATTACTGTCACACAGTAGTGGGACGGGACCAGATATGCTTTCCACCACACCAAGATCGCCGATGAATTTCTTCATCCATACAGCTTCCTTGGCGGCTTCAACAGCAGCAATATACTCGGCTTCTGTTGTCGAATCAGCAGTGGTTTCCTGCTTGGAACTTTTCCAGTTCACTGCTCCCCCGTTGAGTGTGAAAACAAAACCTGATGTTGACTTGCTGTCATCAGGATCAGACTGAAAACTCGAGTCAGTGTATCCTTGCAGCTTTAAGTCTCCTCCTCCATAGACTGTAAATAGATCCTTATTCCTTCTCAAGTACTTAAGGATGCATTTCACAGCCTTCCAGTGTTCATCACCTGGATCTGCCTGATGTCTGCTCGTAACACTTAGAATATATGCTACATATGGTCTGGTACATAGCATGGCATACATGATGGACCCTATGGCAGAAGCATAGGGGACTTTATCCATCACTGCCCTCTCTTCAGGTATCTTTGGAGACTGATCTTTAGAAAGTGAAATTCCATGTCTCATCGGTATGAGACCTCTCTTGGAATTTTCCATGCCAAACCTTTTGACAATGGTTTCTATGTACATGGATTGGGTAAAAGCTAGCATCTTCTTTGATCTATATCTATAGATCCGTGTTCCCAATACGTAAGATGCTTCTCCCAAATCCTTCATGGAGAAGTTCTTTGGCAGACATATCTTTACTGAAGACATCATTCCTACATCATTCCCATTGAGTAGAATGACATCAACGTAAAGAACCAGAAATGTGATTGCGCTCCCACTGTTTTTCTTGTATACACAAGGCTCATCTTCATTCTTAATGAGTCCATAAGATTTGATGGCCTCATCAAATCTTATGTTCCAGCTTCGAGAAGCTTGCTTCAGTCCATAAATGGACCTTTGCAACTTGCATACCATGTCTGGAGATTCTTTGGATGTGAATCCTTCTGGTTGTATCATATACACCTCCTCCTCAAGGTTTCCATTGAGGAAGGCAGTCTTCACATCCATCTGTCAGATTTCATAATCATGATAGGCAGCAATGGCGAGAAGAATTTTGATAGACTTAATCATAGCAACAGGTGAAAAGGTTTCGTCATAGTCAACACCTTGACTTTGACGATAGCCCTTCGCAACTAATCTTGCTTTATAAGTCTCAATACGTCCATCTGCACTGATCTTTCTTTTAAAGATCTATTTGCAGCCGATAGGTACTATACCATTGGGTAAATCTACCAAGTTCCAAACTTGGTTGATGTACATGGACTGTATTTCAGAATTCATGGCTTCCTGCCATTTCCCAGCCTCTGGACTTTCAATGGCTTCCTGGTAAGTCTTAGGATCACCATCCTCATTATAGAGTATCCTTGAACCATCCAAACTAATATGTCCCACATATCTTTCTGGTAGTTTGGGTAATCTTTCAGACCTACGAGGTTCCTGTGTATCATTTTGAACATGTTCAGAAACTGACGGTTCATCTGATGAACCATTGCCAGTTTGTGGCTCTAGAATTTCTTCTAGTGTTACTTTACTCCTACTGTCCTTCTGGAGAATATAATCTTCTTCCAGAAAGACAGCTCTCCTGGCCATAAACACCTTTTGTTCGCCAGGAAGATAAAAGTAATATCCATAAGTTTCCTTTGGATATCTCACAAATCTGCATTTGTCAGTTCTGGATTCCAGCTTATCTGCGTCATGTCTTTTAACATGAGCAGGACATCCCCAGACTTTAACATGTTTAAGGTCTAGTTTCCTTCTATTCCATATCTCATATGGAGTGGTCTCAACAGATTTGCTGGGTACCTTGTTCAGGATATACATAGTCGAGCTAAGTGCATATCCCCATAAGGACACTGGCAATTTGGACATGCTCATCATGGATCGCACCATTTCCATTAATGTGCGATTTCTCCTTTCTGATACACCATTCATCTGACGTGTATAAGGAGGTGTAAGCTGAGAAAGGATACCATTATCCTTTAAGTATTTAATGAACTCAGTACTCAAGTATTCACCACCCCGATCAGATCGGATGGTTTTTATACTTTTTCCTGTTTGTTTTTCTACTTCATTCTTAAATTCTCTGAATTTCTCAAAGGCTTTAGATTTATATTTCAATAAGTATATATATCCAAACCTTGAGTAATCATCAGTGAATGTAATGAAGTATGAGAAACCACGAATGACTTGGGTTGACATAGGACCACATACATCTGAATGTATGAGTTCTAATATGTCTTTGGCTCGTTCTCCAGTTCCACTAAATGGAGACTTAGCCATTTTACCCATTAAATATGACTCACAGGTTGCATATGATTCATAATCAAATGGATGCAAATATCCATCTTTATGCATCCTTTGGAGTCTCTTTTCACCAATGTGTCCAAGACTACAATGCCACAAGTAGGCTTTGTTCATTTCATACTTACTTCTTTTCAGTGAAGAACCGATGTGTAAATTATCATGAGACACATTAAATAGATACAATCCATTGGACAAAATAGCAGAAGCTATTAATTTATTTCCGAAATAAATTGAACAACTATTGTTCCCAAAATTTAAATTGTATCCAATTCTATCTAAGCATGAAATAGAAATGATGTTCCTTATTATGCTAGGTACATAATCACATTCATCTAATAAAAATGTATCTCCTGATGGTAGCTTGAGCTTCACTGTCCCCACAACGATCGCCGCAACTATTGCGCCGTTACCTAGTCTCAGCTCCACCTCGCCAGTCCTTAGCTTACGCCTTCTTGTCAGTGCCTACACAGAATTGCAGATATGAGATACACATCCAGTATCTAATACCCATGATGTACAATCTCTTATTGACAAGTTTATATCTATCATATAGATACCTGAAGCGTCCTGCTGCTTCACAGTTCCTTGAGCCATGTCCTTGAGGTATTCTTTGCAATTCCTCTTCTAATGCCCTTTCTGGTGACAGTAGAAGCAATCACCTTTCTCAGCACTTTTACCTTTGTTTTTCTTGACAACCTTTTCCTTTTTCTGAATCTTGTTCTTATTCTTTCGAAAAGCTTGGACTGTAAGTCGTTTTATGTTGGTCTTACCAACCATGAGGACTTGGGTTTATCCTTCACAAGGTTCCCCTCAGCAGTCTTTAACATGTTCAGCAGTTCAGCTAAGGTGGCCTGGATCTTGTTCATGTTAAAAATTAATGATGAACTGAACATATGACGGTGGAAGTGAAGAAAACACGAGGTCTGTGTGCATCTCCTTGGGAAGTGTAATCCCAAGAGCATCCTACCTCTCCACCCACTCAATCATCTTCAGCACGTAATTCTGTACTGAAGTTCCTTCTGCCATCTGAGCCTTGAACAGATTCTTTGATATCTCATATCGTTTGATTCTGCTCTACTCACCAAATAGCTACTTCAAATGGAGCATGATGGATCTAGCATCCATATCTTCATGTTGCCTCTGCAACTCATTGCTCATAGAGGCTAACATGTAGCATTGGGCCATGGTGGAATCTTCCTTTCATTTTTCATACGCTATCATTTCCTCCTCTGGAGCATCTAATGCTGGCTCAGCAGGAGGTTCATTATCCAAGACGTAGGCAATCTGCTCAGACCTGAGGACTATCTTCAAGTTTCTGAGCCAGTCTGAGTAATTGGTGCCTGTCAAAAGGTTGGCATCAAGTATGCCTCGCAATAGGTTATGGTGCGACATTCTCGCCTACAGGAGATAATCAATTGATAATTAGCAGATATTCAGATTAACTAAAACAAGATATGGTCTTTTATTATCTAGTTTTACTCCTACTAATTTTCGACGGACTGTATAAGCTTCAGATATACAGAACGGGAGACACCGACTGTCTCCTAGTGGGGATCAGAATCTCCAAGCATCACAGTATGACCTCAGGTAAACACGTAGTATCATACCGCTATCTCAGAGCAATCATCTCATGATAATTGCAACTCCTTGCAATATCCGATCATATTTCGGCTCCGAAGTTTAATGGTCCCGGGTAAACACAGTAGACCATTATCCCCGGTCTAAGCTTTACCATCAATACGTGACAGAGTAAAGTAGAAATATAGTTTCCGGGTAAACACGTAGATAACTATATCATTCCTCTACTCTTATCCAAAGGCATCTAATGCCATGATCGACAGTCCTCTCAACAGACAATGGCAGTCCTCGGGTAAACACATAGTATCTGCCATGACTGAATTAAGTTCTGTTGATCATATTGATGGAGAGCCACGCGGTGCATTCTCAATGACTCGCGCTACGGCTTAGAGTTTGTAACGAAGGTTTTACTTATTTAGTTTGGTCTCATCCTAGGTGATAGTATTAAATATATCGAATATATTATAAATACTAATAACCTAGCAAATATTAAGCACACGCATCACATACATGTCATTAGTGTCGTCATGGACGGCACTGCGGTTTGACTTGAGCCAGACAGTCAAACGCACACACATGCACAATATAACAACTTATATCATGAGTCTGCAAACCCATGGATTCAATGAACTCCTTCATTTTCATCTGGTCGGCAGTTGTGGATCATCCTCGCTCCGTGCACACCCACCTCGATCAAATTACATCATAATTCTCAATTACATAATAATTCAAAGGAGGAAGCCTTATGGCGATTACATCGAGGAGGAAAGTAGAAGTACAATGGAATATGAGAGGGAGAGGTTCGTAGACTTCTATTTATTAATAAACAATAAATCACACAATCACATTCCACATCCACAATTAATGCTCGTCTATGACCACCATGTGTTTTAGTTAAACAAACCACACATGAATTGCACATCAAATGGCTAAATAAAATTTTCGAAAATAACTAATTTTGGGTTTCATAAAACCAGGGACCAATCAAAAATTGGATTTAGAATTTTCGAAAACTTTTACAGTTTAAACATGCTAATTTAAATCAAATTCAAACAAGCAGTTATAACACATCATATGCATAAAAATTCTAAAATTTAAATATCTAGAATATTCCATGCAAATATGACAAGCTTAATCTAACTATTAGATTAATAAAGTCATTAAACAACTAGATTAATCATTATCTTATTAAAATCTAACATTTAGATTATCTAGTTATAAATAATCATCAATTCAACATTTAAATCAATAATTAATTATAACTATAAACTTCAATTAAGATAATGACGTTAATCAATTGCAATGGGTCTCAAAAGGTTAAATTGAATAAGAAATTTGATTTCAAAACATTTTTGAAAATATAAAGTTTAAAACAATTTAATCTTATTAAAATCGGGGTTTTAAAACCATCCAGGTGGCTCAGCCCACCCGTGGCTGAACCATGGCTCAGCCCAGCTGAGCCATGGACTCTGACCAGGGTGCTTGGCTCGGGCCAGGGGGGGGGGGGGGGGTCCATGGGCTCAAACCCGGTCTTAGCCCGGCCCCCCGGTTCGGTCGGACCGTGCGGCTAGGGAACCCTAGCCGCACGAGCCCGAGCCCTCCCCCTTCACCCCCGGCGGCGCCTCGTTGCAGGAAGCCGTGGGGGAAGGGGAGTGTGGCCGGCGACGGCACCATTGCCTGGGGCCACCGGACCGTCGCCGATCACCCCCACCGGTGCCGTACGATGCCGTTAAAGCTTCCTCCCCCCCTTTTGTTCCCTTTAAAATTCTATGGAACCGTGGGAAGGGGAGGGCTTCAACGGCCGGTCACCACCAGCAAAGCCTCATCGGCGGCATGGGTGATGTCGGCGGTGGCCAGTAGAACCCCCTGGTCGTACCAGGTTCCTTCTTTGATGCCTAGCATCTAAAAAAAAATCACCCGTGCAACATCCTTTGAGTGCCGTTCTTCGTCCCACAAAGAACACGAGATATCCCAAAAAAAAAATTTACGATTTCGCAGAAATAAAATTAATATAATTAATTTTATCCATCTCATGAATATTATTTCTCCAACATAATCATAAAAATTGCATGGAATATAACTAGAAAATTAAATTTCAGAATCCGAAACGGCGAAGAACACAGTGATAACCTGGCTCTGATACCAATGTTGGGATCGCTGTGTCGGGATCCGACCGAAAAACGCAGCAGAATAATATGTTCGGGATCGGATCCATCCTGTTTCGATCGTTAAAATAAAACCAGAGAAAATCGAGTTCACCTTGCGCGGATTCGAATCCGCGTTCGTTTTCCGGTTTTGTCGGAGCGATGCGGCAAGTCGCGCAGATGCCCGACCTCTAGCGGTATCCATGCGGTTCTCCTCGCGATGGATCGTCCTCGCTTCCTCGCTCGCTACGGCGTTCGTAGATCCCGTCTGGCTGCGCGTAATCTGCCGCGACATGCGGATTCTAAATCTCCCATCGGACGGAAGCCGGAGCAGTCGGGAACCGCACGCCCAGAAGAGAGAGAAAGAGAGAAAGAACGAATGACGGCTAGGTCAAGGTTGCTGGCCCCGGACGTAGAATCAGTTCTTTTATAAGAAGTCAGTTTGAAGTTTTTCATAAAAACCCAGACTTATCCGAAATCCTGTCGGATTATCCATCGACTTGAAAACCATTTGCGTGTGACCCTCTAGGCCCAAATACCAGTCTAGTTAATAGCCCATTAAGTCCAGTAACCCTTTACTGACCCACTGAATTAATTAATATCCTTATATTCAATTAATCAGCCGAATTTAATGTCCCACAATAAATTCGGACGGACTGCCGATCACGTTGGATGTCAAGCAACATCGCGTGATCTTGGATGGCACTGGGGTTATCGTAACCCTCTATTGGAACCTTTCTGTCATCGGTTAGCGCACGGATATATCCTTCATCCGTGCAATGTTCTCGAATCGACCTAGGGCATGATTTTTTGTTAAACCCTATTTGGTCGATTCACTTGAATCAGATGCCGCTAATATGAATCCGATAACTCCTTATCGATTACAAAGTCCGCCCTGGCCAGCGACTTTAAGCGCATCATTTCCGGAACATTCTCTCTCAAACTACCGAGAGCGGATGATCCCGTATTGAACACACAATTACCTTCGAGGGCATTTCCCTAAACCCGATCGCTTGACTTATTGATAACCCATGGTTAGGGATTCGTTCGTCAAGGTCAAAGCTCAGAAACCTACCAACAAGATATCTTTGGAGTCTCAGGTCCAAGGATCATCCACGCAACCGTGACAAATGAATCGAGCTGGTTAACAGTGAGGTGATTACCATCCAGCGATTCATAGTTGAATCAGTTCAGTGAACTCATTCACCAATGAGCACCTATAGGTTCAGCATAGTGTCTCCACACAAGTGACTTATGGGATCAGTCACCCTCATCATATGAGCTGAAGTAACCTCTACTAGTCTATCCAGATGTTCGATGTCCTATCTCAAACATCCTATGACTAGGAACAATTAAGAACATGTGTTTATAAGTCTTCGGTCCCGTAATTATGATCTTGTCATAATCTGAAGACTATTGCACATGTTCATGGACTTCATTGTGATACGATAAACACAGATCGAATTAATTACACACAATGTATTATTGTCATTTATTAATAATCTGAATAAGTACATAGTATCGGATTGGCTTTGAGACCATCTAATACTAACAAAAAGGGGGGTGTTAGCCCTAGTGCGTATGACCTGTGGCCGAGATGGCCTCTAATGCTTATTACGTAATGTGTAGTAGCAAGCAGATCCGAAATCTGAGAACTGAAGAAAAAAACAAGAAACTGCCTGAATCGTGTCGCTGTTGGTCGACGCTATTCAAACAAAATGTTATTTTTTTGCAGAATCTCAGGTAGCAAACATCAGAGAAAATTGCTTGAAAGGCGTCGAGTACAGATGACGCGTTATAAAACTGGCCGTTGTTCCTAGACGCTTTTCAGGTCGCAGAATCAACAATTAAGGAGGAATATCTGGATTGATTCCTCCTCAAACAAACAGGATGAAAGTAGTAAATAATCGGCTCATGCGATTCTTTTTTTTTATTTTATTTTTAACAGGATAATTTCATCAGATAAACAACTAAAATATCAATCAATCACACAATCTTCTTATCACAACCACAACTTTCCAATCAATCAAATAGGGAGGGCAAGATCTTTCCACAAGGGTGTGCACGTGGTGCACGTAGGAATAACAATTAAATTAAAAACTCACCGATCGGTGAGGGTGTGTCGAGAGACACAGGTAGTGCACAGAGGGTGCCCGATTGATGAAAAGCAAGAACAAAGATTAAAAGATGGCGAGACCAAGTCCCACCGTGATCGTCAAAAAGCTATGAGTGCTCAAATCCGGTGTGTGATTTTCATGAGGATTATGTTGATTATGTGACAAATAAACCTATTAAAAACTAAGTGAATGTGATCGCCATAAACTTTTAACTGAAAAGTTACAAAAGAAAAGATTGATCGCCTACCTATTTCGGAATTAGGAGATGTTGGAGTCTTTGATTCTCCTCCTTTAGCTGGCTGAAGGAAAAGTGCCCTTCTGACTTTGTTCTTGCTTTGGATGCTTATCGGACTTTGAAGATCATCCAGGTTGATTCCCTCTTTCTTTGATCTTCTTAATCTCCTTTTGTACGTTGCAAGAAACAAGATGAAAGAAAATAATAAGAACTCAAGTAAAGGTGGTATCTATTTTAATGAAGATTTTGATCATGCAACTTGAACAAAGAATTCACTTGTTTAATAGTCTTTTAAACCCCTTTAAACAAATAGGTTTGAAATTATGCTAGTGAGTGTGTGTTGCATGAAGTGATGTGATGAATGAGATTTTGAACTAATATGATGATGAAACAAATAGAGATTAATAAAAAGAACTAAATTGGATGGCCCCTGGGAAGCCTTGGTTCTTGAAAGTTCTTGAATGGACGAAGACCGGATGAAGAAAGGATGCAGACTCCTGGAAGTAGCAGCAGCGTCTCGATCTTTCAACGTTTGGACGTCGTCTCTCTCAAAGAATCGTACCGATAATCACCAATTATCACTATCATCACTAACTTTTTAATGACCAAAGGGTTGGGTATTTATAGGCTTTAAGTTCACGCATTCGCGATTACTTACAGATTAACATGAAGAGTTTGAAGTTAATCCAATTAAGAAACAGATGAACGCAGCCTGATTCATCTTTATTTGTAATTATCAAAAACACGTCGCCCATGGGAGACGTCTTTTAGCTTAATTAGGATAAGGATAAACATCGGGAAGAAGAAGCAAAATCAGCTTAGGAAACCTAAATGGCGTCGTGCATGGCAGACGCCTTTTAGTTTATTAATAAATTAATTAAAAATCAAAATAAGAATAAAACCTAAAAGGCGTCTTTACAGGTCGACGTCTTTTAGAATTTTTCATATTTGATTAAAAATATGAGTTTAAATGAATTTTATTAATAAACTTAAATTATGTATGTCTGACCGATGTCATTTAGATAATTAATTCAGAAAGATAATAAAAATTAACTAATGATTAAATATTAGACCATTTTGAGGCATTATTATATGATATGAAATTTACTCAAAAATGATGTCAAAATTAGCATGTCTACAACGTCATCCTCGACAAACGCCATTCAGGCGACAGGACGAGGTCGTACTCTGGCAGAATATCTGAATCGCATCGTTCAACCAAGACGCCATTCAGACGACATGACCGGGGCTGTGCACATGTGCCCCAGCGCCCGCATATACGGCACAGCAGCAATCTATCTAAATGGCATCCGTATAGCCCGACGCCGTTCTAAATGGCGTCGTACACCCCATACATCATTTAGAAGGCATGCCCCAGACCCATTGGGGCCCAAACCAAGGGGTCTGGCTCCGAAACTGACCCGATAATTATACACGAAAGCTCAGTCCTTACATCCTCCCCACCTTAAGAAAATTTCGCCCTTGAAATTGTAACCGCTCGAATGACAACCACTGTTGACAATTCCACACCGGTAACATGGTTCACATCAATCGCCCTCACTAATCACACTCCTCCATAGGACTCCGTATAATCGGTTGATCTCATTAACACTAAGCTAACCACGTTCTATGATTCTACAAACACTGATGGACTAATACTACAATTCATTAGCCTTACGAGGCACATATTCCAAAATTGATTCTCCATCATGTCTAAAATACATAAAAAGTGCCATAAGAGCTCACAACTACAACCTAAAAGATAAGACAAAAGTCTTCATCTCGCCCAGCATCTCGGACCTCTTCTAAGAAAACACACAACACCGCTCTAGGTCCTGGGCTACTTCTAACCACTTGGCTCCTAACCTATCTCATTCTTCTGGGGACAGTTTCTCACAAGATGTCCCTTCTTACCACAGCCAAAACAGCTACCAGTGACCAATGGACATATCCGATCACCAAGTTGCCTACCAAAACGGGGACAATGATCTGCCGCATCATGACCCGCTTCCTGCTGTTTGCTAGCCACAGTCTGCATCTGCCGAACCGAACTGTCTTCGTCTTCATCATAAAGCATCCCCTGGAATCCGGACCCAAAGGAACTTGAACGGTCTGTCAAAAGAATCGCCGATTTGTTCTTGCTCTATTGCTGCCCTTGTGCTGACCGCTCCATCTCTTTCACTATTTGTTGGAATTGGGTCTCCACTGCTGCTGCGCACCGAACTACTGATGCAAGATCACTACAACAATGGGATGCCACCATTCCCCTCAGATCGTATCGGAGTCCATCCACAAATCTCTCCGTTCGACGTTCCTCATTCTCAGATATATGTAGAATGAACCTTCCCACAGCCACAAATTTCATCTGATATTCAAAGTGAATCCCCTAAGCTCTTATAAATTCTCTCTCCCAATACTCATGCCTACCAAGCTCTAACACTCGCCGAGTACGTGGAGAAGGAGGCTCACGTCTATGTAGCTCCTGAACATCATCATCATCATTAGACTAAGTCCAACCTCCTTCTTCATCATCATCTTCCCACTGGCAACTTTGTAGATCATGTGTTCTTCCCTCTTTTTGTCAACAACTTTGTTTAAGCATACTTCCTTTAAACTTTTCAAGTGTTGAGCCATCTTGGTCCTGACCTTTCTGGAAATATTTTTAGACCTAATGACTTCATTATATCTAACTGTTTTTTCTCTTGCAAGCTGTGTAACGACCCGCCACCCTATAATCGGAAACCCGATTACTAAATGGGTATCAGATCATTATGTACGGGTTCACACCCGGATCTCATACGACACGTCTGGAGAAGTAAGCGTTAAACAAGGCTAAATATAACAATCTCACGGACTTCAAGGAAAGTACAAGTGCGTAGGAAGGAAATTAATAATGTCCGTACACAGTCCAACAATAATTACATGGTCCAAAGAATTAAATAAGTACAGGCAGAAGCAAAGTACAACAACATCGGGGCATACCCCGGAACAAAGATAGTTGTTGGCCCGCACACCGAGGAGAACACCACACGCCGCCACTGGCCAAGAAGTCTACACCTGAAACCGCAGGGAGTGAGCCACAACAGAATTAGACTCAGTAGGTATCATCCGATCCCCGCCTCCCACACCCACACCCACAAGTATAATAATACAAAATGAAGGCAATTTAAGTAAAGCAGTAAACACAACTCCCAAAACCCGATATGGAACATACGTATTAGTAATGCAACAGGCACAGTCCTAAGCAGTTCAAGTAACCCAACTCAATACCATAATTTATAACCAAGGATCCGGCTAAACGATTAAACCACACTGTCGACCGCATACAAACGTCGCCTCACAACACCACCAACGCCCACGCCTGTCCACCCCTACGGTGTTCCGGGCACCGTAGGGTGAGGCAGTGAGTCAAACTAGGACTAACTGGGACTAGTGAACCACCACCGCCCAGTTACGTGTGTACACAAGCAGTCTAGACCACTGTCCTATCAGCCGGACTTCCCTCAACCCCAGGCCTCGGCGCTTCAAGAGGGCCCTGGGGACCGGCGAAACCCCCCTCAAGCCGAAGCTATAGGGACTACCCGCAACCCTAACCTCCTGGCTCACATCAGGCCAAAGGGCGAAGGATACCACTCGTAACCTCGATATCTCAGGTTACATCAGGCCTAGTGGCGAAAGGGTAAACTCCAGCAACACCACACCCGGCTTCATAATAAGAAACACGCCGGAAACTGCCACCACAAACTAGGAAAACACCGACCCGCTGAGACCAAACAGTAACCCCTCGGATAGCGCGCTGACTACTCCGGCCCGACTGGCTCTAGGTGGTTCTGCTTCCCCCAGCCATAGGTGAAACACTAACATGTACCCCTCCCGCACCGGTACGGCAACATTGCCACACAAACACCGTGTCCCTCCCACACCGATACGAGGTGTATAAACGCAAACCACAATTATTCTAACTCCACAATCGCATAAACACATACACATACGATGCGATCCCGATCATACAGAAATCTGCGGCCTCGATGTATGATTTTAAGCATGCACTTTAATCGAACTATCTAATAGTGTAAACACATATTAATATCATGAATTAATGTGATTCTGTCTTGAATCGTGTCGCCCGTGGGCGATGTCATTCAAGAATCATAAACTGGTTCATATAAAATTGGCCTCAGAACATGGCCTAAAAGGCGTCGTGCATGGCAGTCATCTTTTAAAATGCGTCGTTTTATCTAGACGCCATTCAAACAGAACTCTTTTCTCACAGAAACCCCTTTCGGGACATTTCTGGCCTAAATGGCGTCGTCTTATCCCAACACCATTTTAAATGGCGTCGCCCTAGCCCGACGCCATTCAGAGCCAAAAATTTTGTTTCCTGCAATCCAACCCAAACCTCAAAATAGGGTTCCCTCTATCCCAAAATTATCCCAAAAAAACCCAAAAATAGGAAATGAAGGGGGGAATCCAATTTACCACATGAAACACACTAATTCCCATTTCATAAAAATGACCATTTTCACTAAAAAGCCCCTTAATATGCTCATTCTACCCAAATCTCCATACACGTATCATGCTTTAAAGCGGGAAACACGGATGATACAACCCAATTACATGCAAGCATCGTCCCCCTACCGGTTACTTGAACTCCTCCTAGCTCCGTGCCGCCGAACTGCCACACCGCAAACTGCCACCGGTACCTCCGAGGACGCTGTCATTCCGCCGGGACGTCGGCCGCCGCCCGGAGAATGAAGTGTCGCAGATGAAGTGGTGGTGGTAGTGGTGAGAGGTAGAGAGGTGTTGGAGTGGTGGAAGAGGTGGAAGGGGAAGGGGAAAGGAAAGAGGGAATAAGAGGGGGTCGAAGAGAGGGAAGAGAGAGAGTGAGAAGGAGAGAATGAGAGAAAGGAGGAAAGGCTCGCGAGGTCAAACTGAAATTGGTTAAAACGCGTCGTGCTAGACAGACGCCTATCAGCTGACATGACGGGCCGTAGTTTGACAGAGACTCTGAAACGCGTCGTCCACCCAAGACGTTGTTTAGACGACAAGACCGGGGCCATACTCTCGCGGCCCAAAGCCAGCCCACGTGGTGCCCACGTGGCACAACAGCAACCCAGCTAAATGGCGTCTACACAACACGACGCCATTTGAAAGGTGTCGTAAACCCTAGACGTCGTTTAGAAGGCACACCCCATACCCATCAGGGCCCAAACCTGGGGGTCCGGCCCAAAACCGACCCGATAACTGAACCAGAATCCTCAATCCTTACAAGCTGCTTCTTCAATCGAGAAACACCATCGCCCTGTCTGATAAACTGATAATAGTTGCACTTGAACTTATGCCTACTACCATCAACCATGGTCCCATGCTACGATCCGATGTCTTCGGACTCTCGACAAGGGGGTGGGGCGGCCATCTAGTTACAACAAACAAAAGAAAAATAAAGAAACAAAAAAAATACATTAAGTAACAACTAAGAAAAGTTTGACTTGAAATGCTGTTAAAACTATCCTTACATTAAAAGAATTTTTACTAGCTTTTAATTTTATTTTCTTAAAAATTATTAAAATACACTTAACAAATAAAATAAATTACAAATATTAATTGCACATATTTAGAAAAGCATGACTTAAGGTGCTATTAAAATTTTCCTTAGATGAAAATAATTTTTATTTATTTTTTATTAATTTTAAAATTTTTAAAATAAATTGAATCCGGTTTAAATTTAATGTGCATGAAGACCACAAATATAATTTGAGGTATGTCCAAAATTTGTATATAAGTATCACATTTAAAAAATATCAAGTAATAATATATATCTCATTAATTAATTTAATTTCTTGAAAAATAACGTTTAGAACTAAAAATTTCATATTTAAAAGTTAGAACATAGACAAAATTTATAAATCATTTATATTTTAGGTTTTATTTCATAATTTAATAATCATATTAATAAATTATTCTCCATATCCTAATATTTTAAATCAAAATTTCACCAAACATGTGAAAGTCATAGATTTATGTACATCATCAGATAAATAGACCGTTTATTTATTTATTTATATTTTTTAATATTTAATAAAAATCTATAAATCAACCCAAAATTGAACAAACCCTAATGTCTTTATGTTAAAAGTACAAAGAGACAATAGATCTACTTGTTCATATTTTAATACCCTAAGCAACATCAAACAATAAGAAAAAAAAAAAGAAAAAAAAAATTGTTAGGATTCAAACCAGATGAAAACAATCTTTAGTACTTGAAAACCCGTTCTCCTCTAATAAAATCACCACTAAAACTTGAAAACCCCTTGGATCTCCCAAAAACACTAAGAAAAATGGCAGAAAGAAGAGGGGGGAAGGGCGGGAAGGGTGCGGGTGCTTCGTCTGCTGTGTTTTTGTTCGAAAAAAAATGCAGCAGACAGGAAAATGGGGCTTTAGAGGGCGTATCATATTAGATCCACACGTATCGGGCCGGATCGCACCGACTCGAGGCGAACAACGACTGGATCACACCGGATAGCAACAGCTCAAGCCCATACCGTGCGATTTGGCACGAGACAAAAATGCAACATACAAGAAAATGGAGCTTTAGAGGGCGTATCGTATCGGATCCACGTGTATCAGGCTAGATCGCACCAACTCGAGGCGAACCACGACGGACTCGCACCGGATTGCAGTGGCTCGAGTCCGTATCGTGCGATCCGGCACGAGTCTGACCCAATATGGCTCGAGTCGGTGCGATTCGTAGACAGTCCAAGCTAGATCGTCCGATCCGAGCGTGCGAGCGGATTGGATCGACCTAGATACGAGTCGACTCATACGAGTTGGCCCAATCCGGTATGATACGATGAATCTTGGTTGTAATTAGATGAATTTGTAAGATCATTATTGGACTTAGTTCTGTTCTTGTCTTGAACTGGATCTAGTTATCGTTGTTGCACCTTAATAAAAAATTGGGGCGTGACAGAAGCACTCCAATCCTTTCTCATTTCAAGACATGATTAGTGCAAAAGTTACGAGAATGAGACTCCCCTCACCAAGCAAGCAAGTTATCTGCTCTTGTTTTCTTAGCCTCTAATGAATATATAATCCTCTATCTCCCAACAATACCCTAAAATGGAACGAGAAAACGGGCACACTCTCCAATACTGAAACCTAAAAGTTTGCAATCATTAGGGTTCTTGTTTTAACCCAACGAAAGTGGCCCCCTTAAGGTTCACTCATTTGAAGCAAACTCACAACTTTGATGTTGTCAAAATATAAATATTTCATTCAAATAAAATTCAAGCCTGAGGTGCGCATGTTTCTTCTATGAGATAGTTCAACTTTGTAATTATCCCTTTCGAGCATTAAATGAACACAGAATTGGAAATGTCAAAAGATGATCTAGAAATGCATATTCTCATTTTCTTAATATTCACCATGTTGCATTTTTTCTTTCGAAAGTTGTGGTGGATTGTACCATCAACTTTATTAAGAAATAAGAGGCAATACAATCAAAATGGAGAGCATAGATCCCTCATCCTAAAGAAAAGACACCCATAAAAAGGAAAAAAAAATGGTGGAGTGAACAAAGGATTCATCTCCCTCTACAAATGCCCAGAATATACCGACTCCAACGGTATACAAGAGACAAAGCATGAAAAGCAATAATCTCAACAGAGTTTACTTCCCCCACATAGGCAGTCATTATATTCCCTTCAAATGCTCCAATTGATTGCATGAGCTGTTATGTTCCCCTGGAATAGGTTCCTAACGCATTTTCCCAGCGTGATCTTCCATGAATTGAAGCAGTTCATCTCTTGCATATTATTAAAATTGATATGAAAGTTCATCACCCTTCTGAAAAAGCTCTAGATGTTTTTACTAACAGGACTTGGATAGATAGTAGGTGGTCCACATCTTCATTATCTTTGGCACAAAGTGCCCATGATGTATCACAGTCTCTCTGTTCCATTTATTCCTTTAGGCCTTCCTATAATTATTTTTTCAAATGTCGGCCACATATATGCCCTAACCTTAGAGTGAAGTTTTTACCTTCCATACTTCACTGTATTTATGATACGCAAGAAGATTACCTTCTGTGAGGTTGTAAAAAGATTTGACAGACAAAAGGCCTTTGTTCTTAACCCCAACAAATTTATTTTTCCTTTTTAGAGTATTGAAGTTATTGGGCCATCCAACTCAAAACCTTAAGGCATTGAGTGGAGTATGCATGTACAGTTGAGAACACTGGAAAGCACAAAATTGAGTGGGCAAATTATACTCCCCAATGATAAATTTCTCACCTTCCAACTGCCAATCTTCTTTGAAATTTATGTACAAGTGGCTCCTAATATGAGCTTCTTATCAGTCTATAATGCAGTGGCAGCCCCAAATACATATTGGGAAAAGCTTCTACCCTGCAGTGGCATGAGACATGCTCCTATGTTAACCATTTCAGCAGTGACGTTAATACGTAAAAATGCACTCTTATCAAAATTGTTCTTCACTCTTGTGCATGCTTCAGACGCCCTTCGTGTGGACATTAAGTTCATTACATAGTCCATTCCTCCTATGAAAAGCAAAGTATAGTCAGGGCACTGAAGATGTGAAACTTTAGTGGGTTCTCTGAAAATCTGTGCACCACTTATCCAACTCTTATCTTCCCCCAATTTCATCATCTTGCTAAGATTGTTTGACACTAGGAACAGAGAGCAAAAGGGATAGTGGGTTCCATTGTTCAAGATCCTTGCTCCATAAATCTTCCACCAGAAATGAGAGTCAACTAGTTTTCCACTACTGGTTGACTCAGAACCTTACTCAGCCTGGATGCAAATACTTTTGCAACAATCGTAAGGCTACCATTTAATAAGCTGATCACCCTAGAGCCTTTCACCTCTAGGCATCTTTTTTTCCTTTGGTAAGAGGACCAGTATTTACATACTCACAACCACAACCTATTTACATACAACCACAACCTATCTCAAATACTTCTCGAACAGCTGAAATAACATCTCCTTTGACCAACTCCCAGGACAATTGGGATACCATCGGGTCCTGAAGCTTTATCCCCACCAAGATTAAACACATCTCCTTTAACCATTCATGGAAGGCAGGATCGGCACGGATCAGCCAATCCGATCGGTTTTGACCCAAACCGGTCTAATCCCTGATCCACCGATGGGCCAGGATCAGTTGGAATCGGCTGGGATTGTTCAGGATCGGACAGGATCGGCTGAGATCGCCTGGGATTGGTCCAGGATGGGACCGGATCATCTCAGGATTAGACTATATTTTTAAGATGTAACTATGAAGCGGAATAGCATTACAGAGATGAGTTGCATGCCTAAATATTCTCTTCAGCTAGCTAAAGATATATGATCTCACTTTGATGATCCACATACATAATTCTTTGCCATAGGAGGTGCATATTCTTAGGATTCACTGTGTTAAGAAGTCTGCCCACATGCAGGAGATTGCCATAAGCTTTCTCCCTACATGTGACCTGAACACTAGAACTGCTGTGCCATGGCCAAAAATCCCAACACTAGGCATGGATTCCAAATGCTTTCAGCACTTGCATGTGCTATATGCTGGGTTGAACTGATTGGTTCCACACATTGCAAACGGAGCTTCACAAAAATGTGCAATGGGAAAGCAAAAGCCGAAGCAGAAAAGATGAGGAAGGACTTGGGTGCAATTATGAGCCTTTCTGGTGATGAAAAAAGAAATAAAAATGAGAGGGGTTTACTTGGGTTAGATAGAACCTCAATTATTTTTTTAACATCTATAAATGGACACTATTTCCAGTGTTGCATATTAACTAAACCAAAAAAAATAAAAATCAATGTGAATATCTTTGTTAACTAATCTCTGAGAAAATTGTTAACAATTGAGGTTACTCAAGGCTTTTGTAATTTTAGCATCCAAAGCAGTTTAAGAAAAAAGAATCTCCAAAACAGGAACAATACAAAAAATGTCTAAATCTACCTTGTAAACTGTTCAGGCGGCCATCTGCAGTACATGCATAGGATATGTTTAAATTTTTATAAAGAAGTTTACATTTAAAGACATTTCTATTCACTCATATTTTAGGCAGAAATAAAGGCTCACTCCTGAATCAAACGTAAATCCATGTTATGTCCTCTATATTTACAACCGAGGCATGCTTCTTAGTCCTTGCAATGACTTCATTTTGAAATGTCCGCAAAGCAAATCTGATTACATCCGTTTGACAGACATATTGGATCTTTCTAACAGCTAAACTTTTGATATGGTCAGCATTATATTTTCTCAGATCATAGAATATAAGGCACAAGTCATCTGGAAACAAGCCTGTCCTCTAGCCATCCATCCGAAAGAGAATGGACTCTTGTATCTTGTTCTCCTAATTTCAGTAGTATTTGTTTCAAGACTATCCACTGACAGAAACATGATTACTGGGGATCCTTGGGGTTGCTTGTAACATGGATCTTCAAGGAACCATTTCACCAAAAAGTGAAGAAAATATACTTCTCAAACATGAAAAGTAGTCTGATTCTTTGTCCTAGGTGATTTGGCTATACTAGAGACTCAAAGATTGGTCGGATTGGGACTTGTCGCTGACCTCGTTCGATTTTGGCCGGCCAATTCCTACTCCCTGATCCTTTGGCCAGATTGGCCGCTATTGTAAAATGGCTCAGTGACTAGGAGAGGCCACGGGAGCTATCAACAGTCCTCATTTGGCACCTCCCAACTCCATATCTCACCCCTCTCATTCTCCTCTCACACTCACCCTCCCAGCTAGATTTCCACAGTTCATCCCTCCCCCTCGCTATCTATAATTGTTCTCCCTCCTCTCACTCTATTTCCCTCCTCCCAAACTTGAGTTTTCAAACATCTGTCACTCTCCCATAGCATGTTGAGGAAAAATATTTTTAAAAATATGCTGCTCCTAGCTATCGGCAAAGAAACTCTAGCGATATCCGAAACAATGATCTCCCATACTCCAAATGGTCAATGAATGTTCACTCCACGTCCCTCAACAAAAAAGTGGACGAATCACTAAATAAACTTATCCAATGATTCAGTCACACCTTCTTCGATGGATTTTGGGAGCAATAGCCAGAACACTAATGAGTGGTTTGCCATCTAGATGGTCACTGCAAGGTGTTTTACTAGGTTTCTTCACACTACTCACTAGCAGTTATGAAACTTTTTTCGTTGACCTATTTTCCCAAATAATGGAGTCACTATATACGTTGTTTGGGACTGTCCAACAGTGGGAAAGAATAACAGAATAAGATGCAACAGGATAGTTCAGGCTTCAATCATCATTATTTATATTTAAAATTATGCATTTCATTCTGATTAGATAATTTACTGTCATCATAGTTCATTTACTTTTTAATATTTTTTTTTTTTTTTTTTTTTTGGCTAGAGGTACGCCAGAATCATGGTTGATCCTTGCCAAACCCCTAGGTCTGCTCAGATCAAATCAGGATTGCTGACCAGACTGGCCAGTCTTGATTGTTTGAATCTTGATCTATGCAAATAATAAATAAATTTGAGCATTTTTCTTCCTATGCATTTGAACTCGAAAGGCATAATTCAACGAATCATGATAGAATTGACGGGTTATTTCTTGAGGTAAGCCTTCTGCAGGACTGATCTAAAACAGATTTAAACCAAAGATCATGAGATCTAAAATTGCCCCATCTAATCCAAATTGGGCAGGACACACGATTCCATAAATGTTCATGTACAACTCTCATTCAAGCCCATACCATACTTGGTCAATCCTGGATGATTCCAGTGGAAAACCCTAACCCTAATCCCAAACCCCAACCCCCCACCCCCCCAAAAAAAGGAAAAAGGGGGGACCATTGGCCATTTCTTCTCTTGGGATTTTTTTTGCTTGCTTCAGATTTTAGTTTTGGGCTATCCTTTTCCCACCATTTGAAGGTTTTTTTGGGTTGCATATTGTGCTTGCTTGGACTATATATTTGGGCCCATTTTGGACTATCCATTGGACTATTAGTCTTAGGTGGCCTACGAGCCAATCTGACTATATATAATCTTGTTCATTTATTAACAAAATAGTATTATTTCATTATGCGTAATTCGATTTATTATCGTTTTATAATGAACTCCGTGAATATGTGCAATAGTGATCAGATTATAATGAGATCATATTAATGAGACTGGCCACTTATATACACATATTTTTAATTGTTCCTAGTCGGAGGACGTTTGAGAAAGACATCAGATATCTGGTTAGACTAGTAATAATTACTCTTACTCATATGATGAGGGTGATTGATCTCATAGTTACTTGTGTGGAGACATTAAGGCGAATTTGTAGGTGTTCATTAGAGAATGAGTTCATTGAATTGATTCGACTGAATCGCTGGATGGTAATGTACCTAACTGTCAACTAGTTTAATTCTATTGTCGCAGTTGCGTGAATGGTCTTCAGACCTGAGACACCAAGGACACCTTGTTGGTATACTTTTGTACCTTGACTTCACATATCTCTATTCACAGATTGTAAACAGCTACAGATTGGGTACAATGGAATACCATCGAAAGGAATTGAGTGTTCAATAAGGAACCATTTGTTTTGAGTATTTAGAGAGAGAATGCTCCAAGTAAGATGTACAGGATTTCCTGGTCCGGGTAGATAATAATACCGGGAAAGGAGTTTTCCGATATTATTCGGCAGCATCCGATCCAAGTGAGTCGACAGGTTAGGGTTTGATAGTTCCCCATACCTTGAGTCGACTCAAGAGCATTGTGCGAATGAAGGATAAATCTGTGCAGTAACTGTTGGTGGAAATGTTCCAAAAGTAGGTTGGTTAACCCCAATACCTTCCGGCTAGGCATCTGCTCAGCCCTAGCTGCACCATCCTCTCTCTGGCACCCCTGGCTATCCCCTTTCTCTGGAGACTACTTCGTCATTTTCTCTGACTCCTGTGAGATGGGAATTCGACCGCATGTTTCGACGATCGTCGCAGTGAATGGCGGCTTCTTCGAGTGTTGTGAGGAACGAAGAACGTGAGGAGATCCATCGCAAAGAGAATTGTGTGGACTCTACTAGAGGTCAGGCGTCTATACGGTTGGCGGCATCACACCGACGAAACCGTTCAAACGTGGATTCTAATATGTGTAAGGTGAAATCTGATCGTCGTTCTTCCATATTTGTTCTTCGAAGTGGATAGAGATCACTTAGATTTATTTTTATTTTAATTTCGCTGCGTCTGCGATCCCCAGAAGCGAAGACCTTCCAGTGGTACTAGAGTTAGTTTTCACTATTTCTTGTCCGTTTCGATCTCCAAAATTGATTTTTATATGTTATATTCCATGCAATAATTCGATTTTAATGCTAGAATTGTGTTCATATGCAGAACACATATATTTAGATTATTTTTATTTTGTAAAATCAAATTTTTTGGGCGGTTTATTTACGTTCTTGGTCGGACGAAGAACGGGGCTTTATGGCGACTCACATGGGCATCCCCAAGCATTAGGGAGGTGGGCCGGCACCTTGGATCCTCTGGGAAGCGTCGTCGACCACCACTGGGCTCGCTGCTAGTTCTGGAGAGGATGGGATGGTCGCCGCCAGTCGCCCCACCTATCTTGCTCCCCTTCTTTAGCGCTACAACAAGCAAAAAAAAAGGGGGGCTGGGAGGTTTCGTGGCCTGCAGAGGATCTAGGGTAGCCGCCGGTTATCCCCATAAGCGGTGGGGGTGTCGGTGGCAGTGGAAGCCGTCCGGTCGAGTCCGGACTGTAACGACCCGCCACCCTATAATCGGAGACCCGATTACTAAATGGGTATCGGATCATTATCTACGGGTTCCCACCCGGATCTCAAACAACACGTCTAGAGAAGTAAGCATTAAACATGGCTAAATATAAAAATCTGACGGACCTCAAGGAAAGTGCAAGTGCGCAGGAAGTAAAATAATAATGTCTATACACAGTCCAACAATAATTACATAGTCTAAAGAATTAAATAAGTACAGCCAGAAAAAAAGTATAACAACATCGGGACATATCTTGGAACCGAGATAGCTGCTGGCCCGCATACCAGGAAGAACACCAGTCCGCAACACTCGTCGAGAAGTCCACACATGAAAACCACAGGGAGTGAGCCACACTAAAATTGGGCTTAGTAGGGATCACCCAATCCCCACCTCCCACACACGCACCCACAGTGCAACAAAACTAGATATAGAAAATTAGAGTAAAGCAGTAAACACGACTTCCAAAGAATCCCAAATTTCGATATGAAACACATGCATTTGTAAATGCAAGAGGCATAGTTCTAAGCAATTCAAGCAATCCAACTCAACACCACAGTTTGTAACCCAAGATCCGGCTAAACATAACCCACACTGCCAAATGTGTACAAAACGACGCCTCACAACACCACCACACTCACATTTGTTCATCCCTACGAGCTCCGAGTAAGGATTGAGGTTTCGGATCCAGTTATCGGGTCAATTTTCAGGGTCGGATCCCTTAGTTTTGGCCCTGGTGGGGCTGAGACTTAGTTTCCTTTCGAGCTCGACGCGGTTTAAACGGCGTCCATCAATGTGGACGTGTTTTAGGCTGTACCACGTGGGCTGGCCTTGGGACGCGAGAGTACTGCCCCGGTCTTATCGTCTGAATGGCGTCTTGTATAGACGACGCCATTTAGAGTAGGACCCTACTTTGTCAGAGTACGGCCGAGTCTTGTCATCTATATGACGTTGGGCTTGAACGACGCGTTTTTCCCAGTTTCTGTTTTACCCCGCGAACCCTCCCTCCTTTCCCTCATTCTCCCCTTTCTCTTCTCTCTCCTCTCTTCCCTCCGATCTCCGGCGAACCCCTTCCCCCTCTCCTTGCTTTCCTCCCTCCATTCCATCTCTCCCTCCACTCCATCAACCTCCTAACTCCCACCACTACCACCACCACTTCCTCCGCGGCGCATTTCTCTCCGGACGGCGGCCAACGTCCCGGTGGAGTAACGGCGTCCACGGCGGTACCTGCGGCGGCGTGTGGCGAGGCGGGTTGGTGGCTTGGAGCTCGGAGGAGTTCGAGTAACTGGTAGGGTGACGATCCCCGTTGTATTTCATTTAAAAACCATACTTTTCCCGCTTTGGAGCATGTTTAGGAGTTTTCTTGGGGTGAAAATACTAATTGCATGTAATGAGAATTTAGGTGTTTTAATGGGTATTTAGGTTCTTCTCCTCCTTCTCCACTTTTTTTAGTGTTTTTACACGATTTGGGGGAGGAAATCCCACTCCGTGGATTGGGATATGGCGGAGGAAGAACCTGTCTGTGAGGGTTAAATGGCGTCGGGGGACAGCGACGCCTTTTAGAAAGACGGTTTCCACTCGCGACGCGATTTAGCCCAAATAATAGACTCTGTCTTTGGACTGATGAGCGTCCAAAGACAGCGACGCCTTTTGAACTGCGACTCCCATGCACGACGCGTTTTAAGTCAGATCACCCCGAGGCCTGTCTCTATTTTTGTCGTTATCAGGCGACTAGGGACAGCGACGCCGTTTAAACGGCAACCTTGTTGAACAACGCCTTTTAGGTCTTTTTCCGAGGCCAGATTTCACATGAACCAGTTTAAGAAGCTTGAATGACGTCGGCCTTGGGAGACGCGATTCAAGCCAGAATTCTATTAATCCCTGCAATTAATACGTGTTTACATTGTTAGATAATTTAGTTAATTGCATGCTTAGTAATGTACTCGATGACGATGGATTCTATGTGATCAGATCGCACTATGTTGTGTTTTGCGCGATCGTAGGCCTAGATTGACAGTTGTTAGCGCCTAGGCACCTTGTGTCGGTGTGGGAGTGACACGGCGCCGGTGTGGGAGTGGCGGGTGACGCCTAGAGAGAGGGTCACTTGGTGTACCCCGGGGTATAGCTAGTACCGGTGTGGGAGTGGTACATTCGGAGTGTCACTTGTGCTGGGGGAAGCATAACCACTTGGAGCCTGTCTGGCCGGAGTAGCCAGCATGCTATCCGAAGAGTTGCTGTTTGGTCTTAGCGGGACGGTGTTTCGCGCGTTCAGTTCTGTGGTTGGCGCGTTTTGCCGAGACGCTGGTTGTGGGCTCCGTGGTAGAATGATTTCAGAATTGTACATGTTATATTTCGAATGCATGTGTTTTATATCGAAATCTAGAAATTGTGTTTACTGCTTTATTTGCTTAAATTATCTATATTTGTGTTACTGAACTTGTGGGTGCGTGAGTGGGCGGTGGGGATCGAAGGATCCCTACTGAGCCTTTTCAATAAGACTCACCCCTGCGGTTTTCAGGTGAGGGTCCTAGGCAGGCGTAGCAAGGAGAGTGTTGCTTTGGGTCGCGCGCTAGCAGCCGTTGTTCCGGGGTATGCCCCGATGTAGTTGTTATTTTATTTTATGGCCTGTATGCTTAATTATTTCCTTTCAGTTGGAGTATGTAATTATTTCCTAAGTCGAGTCGCATTGTAATAATTTTAATTCTTGCACTTTCTTTTTAATTCAATGCGATGTGAATGTTTAACTTAGTTTATTATTTATTTCCCAAACTTATCAAGATCCTGGTTTGACTCCAAATTAATGATTCGGTACCCATTTAGTAATCGGATCCCCGATTATAGGGTGGCGGGTCATTACATCCAGACACCGTAGGGTGAGGCAGTAAGTCAAATTAGGACTAACTGTGAATGTTTAACTTAGTTTATTATTTATTTCCCAAGCTTATCAAGATCCTGGTTTGACTCCAAATTAATGATTCGGTACCCATTTAGTAATCGGATCCCCGATTATAGGGTGGCGGGTCATCACATCCGGACACCGTAGGGTGAGGCAATAAGTCAAATTAGGACTAACTGGGACTAGTGAACCACCACCACCACCCACTCACGTGTGCACAAGGGGGTGGTGGTGGTGGAGGGATTCCTACGAAAGGCGTCGGGTTCGAAACTCACCATTTCTCTGCACATTTTTTTTTTTTTTTTTTTTGACCCGGAAAATAGATTGCATTACTAAGATATTGAAGGAGGTACATCAGTCATGATAACAGAATTAATACAGGGGGGGATCATAGGTGGATCCCAAACAGCTTCGCTAAGGGAAGCACAGGCAAATCTGGCACAGGCATGAGCAGCCTTGTTACAGTCTCGGGGAGAGAATTGCAGAGAAATTAAGCCAGAGCGGAGAAGGTTATGGCAATTCTCAATGATATTCTTCACCTTTCAAGGTGGGCTTCTAAGATGGAGAGCAGCATGAATCAGTACCTGAGCATCCCCTTCCACAATTACACTTGTATTCAATTGCTGGGCCATTTGTAAAGCTTTCTGCTTGCCAATGCTTCTACCAGAGATAGGTAAGGAGTTTTGAGGATCATAGTAGTAGCATTAACAGGGGATCCATTCCAGTCTCGCACAATGATTCCAACAGCACCAGCAAAATTGGAAGTGGCCCCAGCAAAGTTGATTTTATAGGATCCAGGACTAGGAGGGATCCAACAAGTCTTAATATATGTGGTCTTCGGTAGATTAGTAGGAGCTGTAGTTGTCGAAGCCAGCAAGAAATTCACACCAACCAAGGCTCGTCTGACAATAGATAGAGGGTTGACATTGATACCTTCTAGAGTCCTTTTACATCTAGCCTTCCAGATCTGCCACATTATAGAGAAGCATAAAGAGATTATAGTCCTATCATTTGCATTAGAGGCAAATGGGGGGGTGGACCATTCTACAATCTTGTCTGCCAGGTTCTTTGGATCCAAATTCACATGATAATTTAGGGGGGAAGGTTTCCAAACAGCTCTAGCAAAATCACATTCAAATAGCAGATGCTCAACTGTTTCTGGGTAAAGAAAGCAGGTTTGGCAAATGCAGGTGACCTGGGGCACTCTTCTGGATATAATATCAGAAACAGGTATGGCATTGGATAGACATTTCCAAATAAAACGAGTGATCTTTGGGGGAATAATCTTTTGGACTTGATGGTGCCAAAGATATTTCCAGACAGTCGGAGGGGAGGATAAGGAGGGCAGAGAGGACAGTTCAGTGAGGTATCTATAGGCAGATTTGGAAGTGAACTCACCATCTAGGGTGGGTGTCAAAACAAGTTGATCTCCTTTGAGGTCCCCATTCATGGGCAATTGAAGCTGACATACTTTATCTGCAATATCCTGATTGAAGAGTCTGTGGATGAGCTCTTCATTCCACTTCCCATTATTAATGAGTTGGAAGACCCACATAGGAATATGGTCAGTGAAATTTTGCCTTCCAGTGATTGGCCCAAGGGTATCTAGAACCCAATTATCTGCCCAAATATTAGTAGACAAACCATTTCTGATAATCTTGAAGCAAGGAGGTGATATAATATCTCTGAGTTGAAGGATAGCCGACCAGGATATAGAGCAATTTGCAGGTATAGTAGCCTCCCAGAAGTTTGCATTAGACAGGTACTTAATTCTGAGTAATGTAGCCCAAATTGAGTGGGGATCTTGGAGAAATTTCCACACCAGTTTCATTATAGTTGTCTTGTTGGTAGTTTCCAAATCTCCGATGCCCAACCCACCAAGAGCTTTATGGTTCTTCAGGGATCTCCAACTGCAGAGGTGGATTCTTTTGTGATCCAACGTATCCCCCCAAAGGAAAGAGGACATAATCTGATTAAGCTTATTGATGGTGGTTTTTGGTAGAGGGCACACACTCATCACATGAACTGGGATAGATGCCAGGGCAGAGTTAGTCAATGTGATTTTGCCAGCAGTGGACAAAGCAGTAGCCTTCCAGTTTGAGAGCTTAGATTTCAATTTATCCACGATATAAGATAATTGGTTCACTTTCCCTCTTCCAAACCAGAGGGGGACCCCCAGATATAGTTCTCTTCTTTTCATCAAGGGAATTTGCAATTTGGAGCTCAAGTATTGTTGGTCTTGGATGGAGATATTGTTACTTAACAGAATGCTAGATTTAGACTTATTCATAAATTGGCCTGACCATTTCCTATAGGTATCCAAACAGGTTAGGTATTCACCAATCTCCTCAGCATTTGCACTGCCAAACATGACAATATTATCAGCATACATTAAGTGGGAAATAGTAGGGGCATGTCTGCTGATTTTAAAACCTTTGATCTTCTGATCTGTTATAGACTTTTGGATGAGCCTGGTCAGCATTTCAGCACACATAATATAAATATAAGGTGAGAAAGGGCACCCCTGTCTGATTCCTCTCTTCGAGACAATTAGCCCTACATTTTCTCCATTGATGTTGATTGAGAAAGTAGCAGTTGTAATACACATCATCAGAAGGTTGACAGCTTTAGTGGAGAAACCCAGTTTACAAAGCGCAGCAAAAATAAAAGCCCATTCCAATTTGTCATAGGCCTTAGACATATCCACCTTCATATAGAAAATCCCAGACTTCCCTCCTTTAGTCTTCATAGAATTGACTAGTTCTTGAGTAATGAGAATATTGTCCACCATCATTCTATTAGGAACAAAAGCAGATTGGTTGGGGGAGATCAGGCTGGGGAGTAGGGCTTAAGATGGCTAGCCAGGATCTTTGCACAGACCTTGTACAGGACATTGGAGAGGCTAATAGGTTTGTAATCTAAAGGATTACCAGCAGGAATTTTCCTGGGAATCAAGAGAAGATTTGTATGATTCAGTGTATGGGGCATCACATTATCAAGGAAAACACCTTGTACTAGCTTCACCACCTCATCCTTGACAATGAGCCAGTATTTCTGAAAGAAAATGGGTGGGATGCCATCAGGGCCTGGGGCTTTATAGGGGCCCAAGTCATAATGACAAGTTGGATCTCAGCCTCAGAGGAAGCAGCACATAGGTGAAAGTTATCCTAGGCATTGATGAGTTGGTGACCAGTATAGGGATTCTCCCAATGTAGGAAGGAAGTATCACAATTTCCAGCTTGGTACAGATCATGAAAGTAGGTCAAAGCTCTACTTAATGTGGTCAGCATCATGTATCCAGGTGCCATTATCTAATTGAATGCCAGAGATTCTGTTAAAATTCCTTCTGCAGAGGACTGAGATATGAAAAAAATTAGTGTTCCTATCTCCACTCATATGCCAATTGCCCTTGTTCCTTTACTGCCAAAATTCATTTTCTTCAAGGATAGCCTACTTCAGGGATTCATTAATAATTCTGCCTTCATCGAGAGTATCATCAGCAATAGGAGCCTTATCAATATCATCCAGTTTCTTACTCAGCACTGAGATCATATGTTGAGCACTACCAAAGTTTTTTCTTTTCCATTTTCTGCATAGGGTTTGTAGCTCAGAGATTTTTCTAAAATAATTTAAGTGTAGATGAGGTTGATTTTGCCATTGAAGATCCAACATATCCTTGAAATCCTTCCTGAACGTCCAAGCATATTCAAATCTAAATGCATGATATTTCTTTCTGGGTTGGCATTCAGTATTTAGGATAATAGGCCTATGATTACTAGCCACTCTAGGCAGATGTAGGACCTTAGCATTAGGGAATTTGAAATACCACTGGGGATTAACCAGGGCTCTATCCAACCTTTCACGAATATGGAAACTGGCTTTCCTATTATTTGTCCAAGTGTAAGCAGGGCCATCATGCCCCAAATCAATGAGTCCAGAGTCATAGATAAAAGAGTTAAATTCCCTGATTTGATGATGACTAACTTGGTTTCCACCCCATTTATCTTGTTGGCGTGTAATGGAGTTCATATCTCCAATTAGGCAGACAGGCATATCTGAGTAAAGAATAAGGTGACGGATATGAGCCCAGAACATCCTTCTGCATGCAATTTTATGGGCGGTACAGAACAGGCGCCAGTAGAAACCAGTATCATCTTCCAAATTAGCAATGATCACATTCTGCTCAAAGTGAATAATCCTCAGATTAATATGAGGCTGCCACCAGATCCAAAGGCCTCTAGATCTACCATTAGGTGCAACAACATGGTAATTTATGATGCCACGATAGCCAAAAAACTGAGCACTAAATTTAACATCAGCCTTGGTTTCAGCTAAAAATAAAATATCTGGTTTAGCTGAGTGGGTCAGTTGTTGAATGTATGGAACTATCATTGACCCACGAACACCTCGACAGTTCCACACAATAATTTTCATTTGGGACCCTGTGGCAATTTAAGGTCGGCCGCCATGACCAGATCATTGGATGTTGGGGGGGAACTTATCTTAGTTCCAATTGTCAAACTTTTATGCTTCATATTTCCATAGGATTGCTTACTAGCAGTATAAGTCCGCTTGCTTTTACCCGGGGAGCGGTTGACAATGCCTGGCTTAAAACCCATTCTGGTAAGGTTAACTATATCTGCGTTGATTTCCAACAGATCCAAAGAAGTACTTCTACATCTTTTGTTATGTTCATGAGAAATCAAATCATCCACCATCCCATCGGCCTTACACTTGAAGGGACTATTCACCATCTTCTTCTCAATTATGCATCTAGGAAAACTGGGATTTTGAAACTCCATAGGAGATATGTGGATAGGTACATCATGCAGTACAGGGCAATGCCTCCCTGTACTACTACTGATTTGTAGGTCACAGACATCATGTACCACACCTGCCTTTTTGCTATCAGGATCTTTGGCAGATATGCATCTGGTCTCAAGCGAGGTAGCCATCGACTGGAGAGTATTTTCAGGTTGTCCAGGTATGGATGGATTTACCTTACAAGTAGAGGTGTCCCATTCCGATGCCATATAATCAACTTTTTCCTTGTCTGTCTGCGGCGCAATGGTAGGTTCAGTACTAGCCTCCGGGTCTTCATGAGCATTATGGGCATTATCCAGGTTGACAGCTAATTTCTTTTTGAGCTTAGGGTCTAAATTACCCACTAATCAGGTACATCCACAGGGTAAATCAGGTTACTGATGTCGTAAATATTCATATCAAATAAGTTGTCGGTGACATGAGTCACATTTTTCCAGCTTATACTAGGAAGGAAGTTTGATGCTCTCAATAGGAACCAAATTTGAATTTGATAGATTGCATCATACTATTACGCAGAGCTGGGGAGTATGATTCCTTGATAAGGGATTTCAATTGGGATAGCTCCACACAGTAAATATCCTCATCTCCTATTCTGCCACAGAAAGCACAGATATTCGGCAATCTCTCATAAGCTAACTCAAAGGATTTCACATCACCATTAGGTAGTTTGGCCCTAATATGAGTACTTAATGGTTTAGAGACATCCAAGCTAACCTTGATTCTAGCATAGGAGCTCCAATACACAGTACCTCCCAAGCGAGGATGATGAACCTTCCCCAGTTGGCTAGCAATCTTAGTAACTACATTCAATTTAAGCATTTCCTTAGGAAGATCAAAGATACGAACCCACAAATCTCCCCATTTGAGTTGGTACTGTGATGGGGGGGTATTGGGCCTGCATCACTCCAATAACACTAACTCCCCATTAAAAAACCATGGAGTTCTGTTGGACATCCTGACTAAGAAGGTGTTATTTGAGAAGTCAAGACAATTCCACTGACCTTTAGGTGTCCACATCTTGGAGATCCACTCCTTCAATCCAGTCGGCCTAGTTTTCTCTTCAGTGTGGACTCTGATAAGCAGGCTTTGCTTCCATCTATTCTGCTCGCCCAAGTCAGCTACATGTAGTTCAACCAGAGGAGCATCATTCTCTTTGGTCATCAGTTTCATGAAGCTATGAAGGACTTCAGTTTCCATCCGGTTGAGATTGTGTGATTGTTCATTGCCATCTGCCATGGTGTCACCTCTGATAAAATGAGCGATCCAAAGTGGGCAGTGGGTGGAGGAGGGGGGGGGGGGTGTTGGGTTTTCTCGGTTTCACCGGATCGCTCACGCAGCGGAAAATAAAAATTTACAGCGATCCGTTTTCCCGTTTCGAAAAACTAAAACCAACGATTATCGGATAATCAAAGTTCTCACCTTGTACGGATTCTAATCCGCAACCGTTCGGTTCCGTCGGTGCGACACTGCAAGCCGCTCAAGCGCCCGGCCTATAGCGAAGTCCACGCGATCCTCCCCGCGACGGATATCCTCGCGTTCCTCGTTCTTCGCAGCCCACGAAACCTCCGCCGGTCGCCGCAACGATCGCCGCAACGCGCGGACGATTTCCCGTCGAACGGGATTCGGAGAAGCGGCGAAGCAGATCTGGATCTGTCTAGACACCAGAGAGAGAGAGAAACTGAGGAGGGGCGGCTAGGGTTAGCAGCAGGCTCAGCCCGTTCGTTATGTTTTATACTAACCGCGCGATTTTTCATAAAAACCCCCGGTTTGTATAAAACCCACTTATTTATCCATCGCCTTGAGAATCATTTGAGTGTGACCCTCTAGGACCAAGTACCAGTCCAGTTAATGGCCCAACAAGCCCAGTGACTCCTCACTGGCTTTATTAATCAATTAATAACCCTTTATTAATTAATTAATCAATCGAATTGATGTCGCACATCGAATTCGACTGGGCCTCTGATCACGTTGGGTGCCAAGCAACACCGCGTGAACCCGGAAGGTATTGGAGTTAAGTAACCCACTATTGGAACCTTTCCGCCGACAGTTACCGCATGGATATAATCCTTCATTCGTACAATGCTCTCGAGTCAACTCAAGGTATGGCGTGTTGTCAAACCCTAACCGGTCGACTCACTTGGATTGGATGCCGCTGATGAATATCGGAAAACTCCTTTCCCGATATTATCGTCCGCCCTGGCCAGGGACTTTCGCGCATCCTTCCTAGAGCATTCTTCCTCTAAGTTCCGAGAGCAAATGAATCCTTATTGACACACAATTCCATTCGACGGTATTCCGCTGTACCCAATCCTTGGCGTATTAGAATCCCGTGGCTAGAGATTCGTAAACCAAGGTTAAAGCACAGAAGTCCACCGACAAGGTGTCCTTGGTGTCTCAGGTCCAAGGACCATCCATGCAACTGCGACAATAGAATCAAGGTGGTTGACAGTGAGGTACAATACCATCCAGCGATTCAGTCAGATCAGTTCAGTGAACTCATTCTCCAATGAGCACCTATAGATTCGCCTTAGTGTCTCCACACAAGTGACTTATGAGATCAGTCACCCTCATCATACACCTACAGATTCGCCTTAGTGTCTCCACACAAGTGACTTATGAGATCAGTCACCCTAATCATACACCTACAGATTCACCTTAGTGTCTCCACACAAGTGACTTATGAGATCAGTCACCCTCATCATATGAGCAGGAGTAATCTGTACTAGTCTAACTGGATATCCGATGTCCTTCTCGGATATCCTCCGACTATGAACAATTAAGAATATGTGTGTTTAAGTGATCAGTCTCATTAGTATGATCTCATCATAATCTGATCACTATAGCACATATTCACGGACTTCATTATGAAACGACAATTAATGCGATTTACATATAATGAATATTATGCCATTATATTAATAAATGAACGAGATGTACATTGTTAGATTGGCTTGTAGGCCACCTAAAACTAACAGGGGGAGGATCTCAGATGCACGCCGGGGAGAGTGTTCACCGTTCACCAAGGCAAAGCAGTTGAAAGTATCAGGCACAAAGGTAAACAAGGGAACCACATCATAGGCGCTACAGTAAAAACGGTCGAGGAAAACGACAAAGTAGGAGGTGGCTATACTGTGGATGATGGTAATAGTAGAAGGAACATAGGCAAGCCAGGTGAGTAAATGGAGGATGAAGAGGGGACGCAGGAAAGGAGAAAAATCGAAACCAGTAGGCGGTCTGGATTGAAAGGTAGAAAGGGAAGAAAACGGGACTGGTAGAGATCAAGTCCAGATACTAAGAAGTGTAAGTAAGGATCCCGCAAAGGACTTCGTGGTCTACTCAGCTGGGATATAGGTGACGGAGCAAAAATGGGGGGGGGGGGGTGGCGGGAGTGGAGAAGGGTGGTAAAAGGCAAACTGGATTGGTGGGGGAAGAGAAGGAGGGGCGGGGTTGGGGAAAACCCCAAATCAGCAAGTTTTACCCATTTCTCTGCACTTGGGGTGCTAGTTGCTGCCATCTTGATTTCAAAACAGAATAAATAGTATATGACACATAATAAATAGTTCTGATAAATACAAGCAATGCTTTCATTTCTAACAAGATAACTACCACTACCTCTAATGCTGGCAAATGGAAGACCGGCGCCTTTGACCTCTCTAAGCACATCTTCCCAGTCGGTTTTGCCCAGATTTGCTCCACAAGCACTACTCTTGTTCAGTTTAATTATTAAATCCTCTGCTTGGCTTTTCCCAGTGAATAATTGATCATTCCAACTAGACTCCAAAACAATCTTGTAACCTAAAAAAGATACAAAGTGATGTAGCCGAAGCTATCACGACCGGATTCCGAAGCTGGAATCCGAAGAAATGGATCCGGGGCTGGGTCGGATCGGTGTTTAGAGGTCCGATGGGGATCCGGAAGGCGAAGGAGGCAGAGGCGAAGCCGAAGGTCCGAGGCCGAGAGCCGCATGGTCGGAGGCTGGCTTGTCTTAGGGATGTCGGGGCCGAAGCTCCTTCGGTAGACGAAGGGATGGCGCGAGACCGAGTGTGCTCCGGTCGCGGGGCAGCCGGCGCGCCGCGTCGAGACCAGAGAGAGGAGTCCGAGGTCGGCGGCCGAGACCGACTCGGGAAGGTCGGCGATGATTCGAACCGATTTCCTGCGGGAGGAAAAGAAGAAGAAAACCGGTCAGCAGGAGTCCCGGGCTTCGGCCCTAAGGAACCCCCTCCGACGGTCAAGTTAGCTCCTGAAGATGATTCGATTCAGAAGGCAAAGAGTAGCTTTAATGCTATTTGGACTGTAGTCCTTAAGGGTCTCGGAGGCATAAGAGAGTATACCTTTGGCAATAAATAGCGGTGTATTTATAGCAGAGGATAGAGGATGGTTAACGGTGGTAGCCGATATAGGACTATGTGCGGGCTTTTTGGTAAACCGCCATAGTGCCTAGTCCTCCACCGAACTGGGCCGGACTCGGCTATCGGCCCGAAGGGGGTTGGGCTGCTGATGGGCCGAAGCCTGCTGGGCCTAGGGCTGCCGTGCTGCTCCTGGGCCGTAGACTGGTGGGCCGCTGACGGGCTGTAGCCTGTTGGGCCGGGAGCAACGGTGCCACTTACGGGCCGTGGGCTGTTGGGCCGCTGATGGGCCGAAGGCTCCCTGAGGGCCTTGTACTGCTGCTGCTGGGCTGAATGGGTTTGGGCTTGTTTTAATGGGCCGAATCGGATTCTGCCTCATCACATAGCCCCCCACTCTTGTCTTCCTCAGTTCTGAGATGGCGAGAGTATAGCCCGAAGCCTGTAGGGGAATAGCGCAACAGGTGTTTTACCCGTAGCTTTCTGTTCCTTTTCTTTGAGAAGAGGGCGCCCTTGGTCGGCCGAAGGCTAAGTAGTTGCTTCGTCTTCATTCAGGGTGGCGACGAAGGCTTTTGCCTCTGAAGGCGAAGGGTCGAGCCCTCTGACTTGTGTCAGACTTCATTAAATGGACGGGACGGGCGTCCCTTTCCCCGTCAGAACGGTCGCCTCGCGAAGAAGCACAGGACACGCGTCGCGCATACGGCCGCCCCGTTAAAAGCGTAAAAGGATCCTGACCGCTCGCGGGTCGCGGATCGCCTCGGCTCTCTGCCCAAGGTTCCACTCGGATTGCCGCCGCTCCCTTCTCCGGCACGCGGATCGGGACACGTGGCGGGCATCCGAGTGATCAGCCGAAGGGTCGGGGCGCTGTCGGCCGTTGGTTATCCTGCTCCAAGTCCTGGAGTCCGCCCGTCATCATTGCCGAAGGACGGTACACGTGTCGGGCATCTGAGAGGAGCGGTAAGACGACGGGGACGATCTCGGCCGTCGGCTTCGGCGGGAGGCGCTTCGGATGGAGCTTATAAATAGGAGCCCCTCGCAGAGCACTGTTCTTCTTCTTGCTTCCGCGCCTGCGTTGCTCTGCGATCACCCGAGCTCTCCCTCCTCTCCGGCGAAAGGCTAGCTCTCTGAAGGCGTCGTCCGAGCTTGCTGGCCATTGTAGACACGCTAATTTTGACGTCATTTCGAGTAAATTTCATATCATATAATAATGCCTCATAATGGTCTGATAATTAATCATTGATTAATTTTTATTGATATTTTTGAGTGTCGGGTTTAATGGACATGTTTAAGTTAATCAATTAAATTGATTTTAGCTCAAATTTCAGTTAAAATATGAAGAAGTCTAAAAGACGTCGATCTGTGTGGACGCGATTTAGAGTTTATTCCTATTTTAACGTTTAAATTTGAATTTTTAATCAGTTGATTAATTAGCTAAAAGGCGTCTATGAAGGCTGACGCATTTTAGGTTTCCTAAGTTATTTCTACTTCTCTTCCGGATGTTTATCCTTATCTTAATCAGTTTAAAAGACGTCTACACATGTAGACGCGTTTTAGCTAATAAAGATAAAGATAAGTTTTCCCGGATATTTATCCTTATCTTAATTAATCTGAAAGGCGTCAGCCATGGTGGACGCGTTTTAGATAATTACAGATAAAGATGAATTAATCAGTATTTATCTGTCGGTTAAGATAGATAAATCCTAGATTTTTCTATGTTAATCGCGAACGCAGAAAAAGCCTATAAATACCTTGCATCTTGAAGAGTAAAAAATGTTGAGCCCTATTGAGAAAAGAGAGAGCATTATTATAGCGAGTTGAAGATCGAAGCAATAACGTCGGAACGCAAGAGCGCTGCCATTTCCAGAAGTCGGCGTCCTTTTCAAGAATCTTCATCCTTTCAAGGCTTCAACCCATTGGGCATAAGTGTTTCAATTCTGCATTTTTATTCTACATCTTCATTTAATTTCATTCTTCATATTCACTTCATGCAACACACACCACTGCATCATCTTTTAAAACATATTTGATTTAAGTGGTTTCAAAAGCCATTTAACAAGTAAGTTTGATGTTCAATCGCATGCTTAAAATCATGATTAGTTTGGATATTGCTTCTATTTAAAATTCTCATCTTCATTGTTTCTTTATTTCTTTTTGTCTCTGTCTCTACTGCACTCAACAACAATAAGAGAACAAAAGGGGAAATCAAACACAAAGTCAGAAGGACTTCTGGACGATCCTCAACCTCAAACTCAACAGCAAGAACAAAAGAACGAGAGGGCTCTCTTTCTTCAGCCGGCTGAAGGAGGGAAATCAAGGACACGATATCTTCCGCGTTCAAACAGGTAGGCGATCAAAACTCTCTTTTGAAACTTTTAAGTCAAAAGTTTCTGGCGATCACTACACTTAGTTGCTGTTTTTAATAGGTTAGTTTACAATAAACAACATAGATTTTTCATGTTAATCACACGAGCATTTTAAGCACCTACAGCCCTTTTGGCGATCACGATGGGACTTGGTCTCGCCATCTTTTAGTTTCTTTTTGTTCTTGCTATCATCAATCGGGCACCCACGGTGCACCACTTGTGTCTCTCGACACGTCCTCACCAATTGGTGAGTGTTTTAGTTTAATTAATTTCCCTCGTGCACCACGTGCACACCCCAGTGGCAATATCTTGCCCTCCCCTTGATTAGTTCAAAAAGCTGTTTTTGTGATAAAATGATGTGTGATTGATTGATTTCCTAGTTGTTTAGTTAGTAAATCATCCTGTTAAAACCTGGAACTAAAAAAATTTGCATGAGTCGATTGTTTACTGCTTTTTATCCTGTTTGAGGAGGATTCAACCCAGAAAATCCTCTTGCAAAACTATTTCTGCGAACCGAAAAGCGTCCAGGAGCACTGACGCGTTTCAAAACCGCGTCAAGACCCCTAGACGCCTTTCAGTCTTCATATCTTCTCTGCTGTCTGCATCTATTTCAGTGAAAAAATTAAGTTCTGTTTTGAATAGCGTCGACTACCATCGACGCGATTCAGACAGTTTCTTAGTTATTTTTCAGATCTGTTTCTGCGAAAAAATTAAGTTATGTGTTGAATAGCGTCGACTACCATCGACGCGATTCAGACAGTTTCATAATTATTTTTCAGTTTCCAGATTTCTGTGGTTTGAGTGCTAGTTACCCATTATTAACTAAGCATTAGAGGCCATCCAGGCCGTAGGGCATACGCATTGAGGCGAATACCCTCCTTTTCTTAGGAACATACTACTCGACGTCAGCAACTCTCTCTGATTGGGTTGGTCCCTTGATCAGACTAGAGAAGTTGACGTTGAGACCTCCATAAGTCCCCAAAATCAAGGTATTCCTCCTTGATCATCAGGCTGGTTGTACCAATTGAAGTCCCGGCTAGATTCCGAAAGCATTGTGAGAGAAAGTCCTACAGAATAACGGTGGAAATTGAACTGAAACTAGGATCCTTTCCCTGAGCGAAATTGTGGTTTAATCCAATTCAAATAACTCAACAAGGAATCTTAAAATCACGTTAAGCATCCACTTGTTTGATTAATCTCTGTGCAACTTGTTTGTTAAATCTTTGAAAAGGGAATCTAACATCATGCTGTTGCGATCAGGCAGGGACTTGAGTATGGCTCAAGACGCCATCATCAACTACGAGGGAGATGTTAATGCCCCTCGCGATTCGGACTACAACTATGAGAACGGGAGAGATGCTGATGCCTCCCGTAATTCCGTCCCCATTCCATATCGACAAGATGGGAATGTCCGGACGCCTCTCTTTCATCCACAGGATCGATATCCTGATCTTCCCCCGCATGAATATGCGATCCCTAATCCCGATCTAGAGGGGGACATGAATCAGAATGATTCCTCACCCTCTGATCCTTCGGATCTCGTGAACGCCTTGGGAGTTCTTGCCTCCCGACTGGACCCTCAGCAGTTCGAGGCGATCCAGTCTATTCTGAAGGGGAAGGCACCTGTACAGCCTGCTGAGCCGAACACTGTGGCTCCCCCTGTTGTTACTCAACAACCTCCTCTTCCTCCTCCTTATATCCATCAGGGCATGGAAGGCCTTCACCTCACTTCTCGGCCAGCTGGGCCACAGCTTTCATCATCTAGGCAACCGGCTAGACCGCAAACGCCTGTTTATCAAAATGCCCTCGGGCATGGCGGAAGCTCTGCCGGACCTCCTCTTTATTGTCCTCCCTGTCCAACGTACTCTAGGGAGCAGGCCTATCAGGTACTTCCACCTCCTCCTCCTCCCCAGGCAGATCTGACCACGCAAGCGTTGCTGGCCAAGATGGAGCGCATGGATGAGCAGTTCAACAACCTCCAGAAGATGATGGGGGTTAAAGCTGTGCCAGAGATCAGTTTACCGAGCCTGCCAGTATTCCATCTGCCACCCTCTGAGATGTCAGTGTACCGGAAGTACAACGGTACTGGTAACCCCTTCACACATCTGAAGGAGTTTATGTACGAATCATCTTTCTAGCAGAACGACAAGAGGTCGTTGGCCTTTTTGTTCAGGAGATATCTAGAGGGACCAGCCCTCAAGTGGTTCTTTTCTCTGGAACCCTCCGAAGTAGAGGATTACGGTATCGTTTCACGCAAATTTATCCAACGATACCAGGACAGAGTTGCACCCTCCTTGTCTATCACGGACCTCGTTGCAGAAAAGATGAAACCTGATGAGGAGTTTGTCAGTTTTGCTGACAGGTGGCGGGGCCTGGCCGAAAAGGTGAAGGATCACTTGTCCGAATCTGAGCAAGTCAAAATGTTAATTTCTAACGCCACGCCCCAATTCAAGCTAGTCCTCTCCTTGAACAATTTGACTAACATGGTAGAGCTCTATGAAAGAGCACGGTACTGCCAGAATGCCTTCAAGGACGCTACGTTCTCTAGCGTCTTTGATCCTCACAGACCTAGCAGGCCTCCACCTCGGAAGCCTGCAGTGCCAAACTCTCCCAGCACAGGTCCGACTACTGAGGGCACGCTCTCTCACGAGCAAGTCAGTACCATGAATAATAATTCGCCCCAGTTCGTGAGGAACCAACAGCAGTACCAGAGGCCACCACAGCCGAACCAACAAGGGTATAGGCAGCAGCAGAACCCCCATTATCCGCAACAGTATCAGCGGCCCCAGCAGCCGAATCAGAACCAGCAACAGCAACAGTTACAACAGCCGCAATGGCAACAGCAGTACCAGCAACCCCAACAGCAGCAATATCAGCAACAACTACAGTATCATCCGCGCGCACCGCCGGCGTACCATAATGTCCCTCCTCCTGGTGACTACAACCAGCAGAGAAGACCTCCAGGCCCGAAAAGGGCAGAATACCCGGCCCTCCCAGAATCCTTGGCAGATATCTTCAGTGCTCTAATGGAAGCTAATGCCTTAGTTTTGCCAAGGGAAAAGGCCGTCTGGCCTCAAAATGCCGATACGTCCAGGTATTGCTACTTCCATAGGCAACCTGGGCATACCATTGACACCTGCTTCCAGTTCAGAGATTATATTCATGATCTCAATGAGCAGGGCGGCATAGACTAAGAGGAGATGAAAAAGTATATATCAGCCCTGAAGGCGAGAAGACCACAACAGCAGCAGCAGCAAGCAAGACCACCAGCACAAGCAGCAGCACCAGCCAACATGGGCATAGTGCAGAATCCACTCTCGGAGCACCAGAACCAAAACCAAGTTGCTCCCATTCTGACGAACAGCCAGTCTGAGGCTGGTCGTGCGCAACAGTGGAGAATAGAGGACTCTTCCTCTCTTTGTTCAACGGGTCACGTTCCAAGTACCGCAGAGGGACCACCACGCCGCACCATCCACATACCTAGGCCGCAACCCGTTACCATCACTCCTCTACCCACACCCACATATCACTCGCCCGCACCCAATAACCCATTACTACTACCCGCCTTCCTGAAACCCATTACGCCACGCACTCCTACGCCTCTGTGATAAAGTGTTAAATTGATCATTTAAGGGCAACCATATGCATCATACTCATGTTTTTATCTGCAAAATAACATGAAATGATAGATAATTGTGTAACAAGTCCAACGGTACCAATTTCATCAAATTCTGACTTAAAAACATCGTCATTTCATGTGATCAAAGGAGTGTAGCGCATTTGCGGTTTTTCGACAAAACCGAGACGAAATGAATAAATATGATGATATTTTTATGATAATGCGCTAAATTATATGTGAACAAGACACGTCGATGATGCAGTGCAGCTGGAGGAGTTTTCGGAAATTTAGGGGAGGTCCAGTGTGCGGATTTCAACTAAAACAGGGATAAAAATACAATTTGATTCCTTCCTTCGCTGGAGTTTCCTAAAACCCACTATTTCCCTCTGTCTCTCCGATTTCCTAAACACATCCCTTCCTTTATTTTAAAAAATCCTCTCTCTCTTTCTCATTTTAGAAAGTCGAATCCTATTTCTTTTCAAATTTCCTCTTCCTCTCTAGATCCAAATCCTGTCCCTTCTCCAAATCTCCCACATATCCTCCTCCTTTTCCAACTCAAACCCGGCAGCCTCTCCTCCTTATCCTCTCTATAAAATCTCCCCCACGTTTTGTTCTCCAGTTTCATAGCCGATTCCTCCTCCTCCTACGTAGCCTTTCTCTCCCGCAACCCTCTCCTTTTCCAAACTCTCTTCCTGCAGCTTCTTCCTCCTCTCCCTGTTACGTTTCCCGCAACCTCTCCTCTTCTCTTTCTCTTCCTCCTTCACCCGCCTCCTCTCTCTCGTTTTTATTTCCCAGCATCATCCCTCTCTCCCTCTCTTCGGTTCTCCTCTTCTCGTTTTTTCTCTTTCTCTCTCTCTTCTATTTCCTCTCCCTCTCCAGCGAACTCTCCACCAACAGCCAGCACCTATCCACGCCGCCAGCTGGGTCTCCGCAGCATCGCAGGTTTCCACGCGGTGAAGCTTTTCCTCCTGCCGTCACGAGCATGCATGCAGCAACTATGTACCCGGCATCCACCAGAAAAGCTCCAACCCTCCTCCAACGAAGCAGCAGCCGGTAATCTCCACGAGCGCCACCAGCCGCTGGTAACCACATCCTCCAGCATAGCCTGGAAGCCTCCTCCACGGCATCCTCCTTCATCCGAAGCAGCAGAACTTGAAGCTTCACGTCCACGACCTGCATGCATGTCCTGCACGCGCCAACGAGCCAGCAAATTGCAGCGTCTTCATCCACCGTCCACGCGCATGCCGCACCAGCAGCAGCCGTCAACGTGAAGCCGCCGCCTTCCTCCTTCCCCCCGCACTCCACGCACGTCAAGCAGCACCTCCACGCAGCTGCTACCTTCAAGCTCCACGCGTTGCCCTCTGCCCTACCAGCATCAACATCATCTTCCACGTACCAGCAAGACCTCAAGCTCTTCCTGCAACCCTCTTCCACGCACCAGTTCTCCTCCAAAAGCTACACATGCCCACGCATGCATGCACGTCCATGCCGGTGAAGCCCAGCCAACAAGTTCCTTTCACCACAGCACCTGTCCCGGCTTGAAGCTAGCAGCAGCAGCAGCCACCTCCATGCACTTGAAGCTGCTCGTCCGGTGCACCTCCTTCCTCCAACGCAGCAGTTCCTCCTGCAGCCACGTACACTAGAAGCCTCCTTCCTCAAGCAAGTCCAGCACCGAAGCACCCACCAAGCGGCAAAGCAACGGCAGCAGATCTTCTCCAACCCGGTGAAGCTGGTCCACTGCACCGCATCCTTTGGGCCTGGTCCATTGCGCCGGAGTACCAACAGAAGCTTCTATTGCTCTGTTCTTTTCCTTCCCTTATTAGTATAATAATTAGTTTATTAGAATTAGTCAGTTGTTATTTAATGATTTGTTTATTTAGGATATTAAATGTTGTAAGTTGTTTCATAATTTTTAGATAATTAATCATTTACACTTAGTTAAATAGTAGTTTCTTTGTTAATTTTCTTTGTCGTGCTTATTTTCCATATATGTTTGTGTTCAATTTCTTTGAGTAATCCTATTTTTAGGTAATATTAGTTAACTTAATTTTAGTTTAATTAAGAAATTAGTTTACTTAAAATCTCACTTATTTTTAGATTAACTAAAGTCCAAAGTTTTCAAAGTTAAAATTCTAACTCCCTGTGGATCGACTCGGACTCACCGCTATTAATTTCCAAAATTTGATTTGAGTGAGCCGGATAAATTTAGATTGAACGTTTTCATGTGTTTAACGACGCACAATTCGAAACGATCAATTTTTGGCGCCGTTGCCGGGGGGTTAGATTTTTAATTTTGATTATCTTGGAATTAGTGTAATTAGTCTCTAACTAACCTTATTTTTCTTATTTTTTCAGGTAAATTGAAAAAAAAAGAAAAAAAAAGAAAAGGAAAGCGAAATCATGGTCAGTGTGTGCCAACTTTCTATGTTTCAATTTCCTTACTTTAGTTAGTTTCCTTTTTTGTAGTTTCTAGTTTAGATAGGTTTCCATTAACTAAAAAAAAGAAACAAAAAGAGGAACATCCAAATTTAAAAACCTTCATTGCCAAGATTAGAAACTTTTCATGCTAGGCATTCATCATCTTAGGAAAGCATGAGTTAGTTTCCTTTCACAGTTATTTCCATAAATTGTTGAAGATTGCGGGGGAAAGGTACGTGTTTCAATTTTTAGCAAGTCATTCATGATTGCATCAACACACCTTGCATTGATATTGTTGCCTTGTATTGCATTCAAAAAGACTTTAAGGGCAGCAACTTTAACCACATAAGGTAGGGATTTGATCACCCTTCCTTAGCCCACAAATCACTTTCCTTGCATTGGCATTTCCTAATCCAACTAAAAGCAAGTCGAAAGAGAATCTAGAGTTTACACCGTGAGTGGTTTAAATCTCGAGTTGCCTCCATTTTTGGAAACGGTGTCTAGGCTAGAGGTAAAAAGGCAAACGTCTAAGCGGGAAAGTGGTTCTCTAATTAGGTCCCTACGAAAGTAGGGGGAGCCTCCCACTACCCCACCTCTTACCTGGCCGTTGACTGATTGTGGTTGTGACTCGAGGTGGACTCCATTCACCTTGTAAGAAAATTCACATAGAGAATCTAGGTTAACATTAGATCATTAGGATAATTTGTTTGTCAACATTGATTGCATTTAAAAAGAAAAACAAGAAATAGAAAACAAAATCCTCTCTCCATCAGTCCTAGTGCATGCAAGGTAGGAGATCTCAAAATCCTAACCTTCTAGGACCATTTGCCGAAATAGAAAGAATCCTACATCAAAGAAATCCACCACAAGATCCAATGGCTGATAATCAGGACCCACCAAAGCAAATGAAGGACTATTTCATTCCAAATCGATATCAACCTTCATCATGTATTCATCTTCCTCAAAATCCAGCCAATCAATATGAAATCAAATCTAGCACCATTCAGATGCTCCCATCCTTTTATGGGAATACTAATGAAGATCCTTATAAGCATCTGGATGAATTCCTAGAAATCTGTTCCACGGTGAAGATCCAGAATTTCACCGATGATGGCCTTAAATTGACCTTATTTCCCTTTTCATTAAAGGACAAGGCTAAATATTGGTTGGGAACCATAGGAAGGCCCATTAGGACATGGGAAGAAATACAGAAAGAATTTCTCAAGAAGTTCTATCCCATCGGGCGGACCAATACCATGAGACAGGCCATCACGAGTTTTACCCAAACTCCCGGGGAATTGATCCATGAATCTTGGGAAAGACTGAAAGAATTGCTTAGAAAATGCCCTCATCATGGGCTTTCAAAATGGCAAATTGTCCAAGCATTCTATGAAGGATTGTCTGAACAGTTCAGACAGATGGTGGATGCTTCATGCGGAGGGGCATTTATGATGAAAAATGAAGATGAGGCCTATGATCTGTTTGAGATGTTAAGTGAAAATTCCATTAATCATGCCTCATTATCATCTTATGCAAGGTCTGTTGGGCCATCTAAACGGACTGGAATGTATGAACTTAAGGCCCGTGGAGAGCTCGAATCTAGAATGGACATAAATCTGATTAATCAGAAATTGGATAAGGTAGACATCTTGGCCCAGAAACTAGACCAACTCTTCGCCTTAAACAAGCAAGAGCCTACTTACCCAACACACTCTAGTCCATATGAAGGCCCATCTTCTGCCAATCATGATATTTGTGCCTTATGCGCAAGTCCAACCCATCAAGTGAATGAATGCCCAACTGCGGCCCAACTTCCACCATTCATTCAAGAACAAGTTCAGGCCGCCCAGGGATTCTCCAAGCCTAATAATGATCCATTCTCAAATACTTACAATCCTGGCTGGAGAAATCACCCTAATTTCTCTTGGAAGAATCAGCAGGCCCCATTACCAATGTCCCATCCTCCTATGCATCAAGCCCAAAAGCCACAGAACTCATTCCAACAAGAATCTAATTTCTATGGAAATGTTTAGGCTAGGGGACCTCAAACCCAGTTTTCTCAACCGGCCCAATATCAATCAGGTCAACCGGCCCACTACCACTCATTCCAATCAGGACAACCAACCCAATACCATACTCCACCCACTTACCAGCAACCTCCTCAGCCCAACTTTGATGATAAATTCACTCAACTCCAACAACTGATTTTGACCCAGCAACAATCCATTGCTAAGTTGGAAAGTCAAATGGGCCAACTAGCTGAGGCCGCGATGAGAAGAGAAGTAGGCCAACTTCCTAGTCAACCCGTTGCCAATCCAAGGAATCACCCTCCAGGTTTTCCACAGCAATCGGGCCTTTTACCTCAGCCTGGCCCGGTACCACAGCCTAAAGGGCCACAATTTGAGAATGCTAAAGCCATTTCAGCCCTTAGGAGTGGGAGAAGTTTAGAAAAACCACATGCAGATGGAGAGTTAGCTAAAGGTTCCACTGATGGACCTCAGGAAATTGAAAGTGAGAGTGAAGATGAACCCATCATAGAGAAGTTGGAGGAGGATCTGAAAGGAAAATGGAAGATTGATGAAGGCCCAAGTTCTTATAAACCTAGGGTGCCATTTCCTAATGCCTTGTTAGCCAAGCCCAATACCAGAAAGAAACTGACCCAGAATGAGGAGTTGTTGGATTTGTTCAAACAAGTCCAAATTAATATTCCACTCCTCGATGCCATCAAGCATGTGCCAGCTTATGCTAAGTTTCTCAAGGAATTATGTACTCCACGAAGAGAATCTAGAATGGCACCCGAAAAGGTTCGGCTTTCTGAGGATGTTAGTGCAATTGTGATGAATCATTTACCCAAGAAGTTAAAGGATCCTGGAGCACCTCTAATTTCATGTGACTTAGCTGGAGTTACATTTGATAGAGCTTTATTGGATCTAGGTGCGAGTGTAAATCTATTGCCAACAGCTATTTATGAAAAATTTGATATTGGAGAATTAAAGCCCACATCCATCATCTTGCAGTTAGCTGATAGGTCTGTAAAAACTCCACGGGGATTAATTGAGGATGTCATTGTAAAGGTTCATGATTGTTATTTTCCCGTGGATTTTCTTATTCTGGATATGGCATTACCTGAGGAACTCATTCATACCCCGATCATCTTAGGTCGTCCATTCTTAGCCACTGCCAAAGCTAATATAAATTGTGAAACTGGCATAATGGACATTTCATTCGGGGGTCAAAAGGTCCAGATTAATGTCTTCAAAGCATCTCAATACCCAGATCATGAAAAAGAATGCCACACTATTGATATATTGGATAATCTGGTTGAAGAAAATGAGATGTCCACATATGACCTTTTGGAAGAAGCCAATACTCTAAAGGATTCGTCCGGCCCATTAACATCTTGGCCCAAGGTTGAACCTTTACCCGCCTTACAGTCGGAGCCCGCTTTGCCATCTTTAGAGGACCCTCCTGAGCTTGAACTCAAACCATTACCTGAGTCTCTCAAGTATATCTTTTTGGGTCCGGACCAAATTCTCCCAGTCATCATTGCGGCAAATCTTACATCGCCGCAGGAGGCCCAATTAACCGAAGTCCTCAAAGACCACAAGGGTGCTATTGGATGGTCAGTGGCAGATTTAAAGGGAATTAGCCCGTCCATTTGCATGCATCACATCTATATGGAAGAGAATTCTAAGCCCAGTCGGGAGATGCAAAGGCGGCTTAACCCCAATATGAAAGAAGTGGTGAAGAAGGAAGTTGTGAAATGGCTGGATGCGGGTATTATTTACCCAATATCAGACAGTAAATGGGTCAGCCCAACCCAAGTGGTACCCAAGAAATCTGGATTAACGGTTATCAAGAATGATCATGGAGAAGAGGTACCCACTAGGCTTACTACGGGATGGAGAGTGTGCATTGATTACCGAAAGCTGAATCTAATGACTAAGAAGGACCACTTTCCACTCCCATTCATGGATCAGATTCTGGAAAAGTTATCGGACCAGAAGTACTTCTGCTTCTTAGATGGGTACTCCGGGTATAATCAAGTGGCTATTTACCTAGAAGATCACGAAAAGACTACCTTCACGTGCCCTTATGGCACGTTTGCTTTTAGGAGAATGCCATTCGGATTATGCAACGCACCAGCCACATTTCAACGGTGCATGATGGCTATCTTCTCCAATATGGTGGGAGAATTCCTCGAAGTTTTCATGGATGATTTCTCAATCTTCGGGGACTCTTTTGAAAATTGGTTAGAAAATCTTAAAAATGTGCTAGCAAGATGCATAGACACCAACCTGATACTTAGCTGGGAAAAGAGCCACTTCATGGTTCGAGAGGGCATTGTTCTAGGCCATATTGTGTCTGAAAGGGGGATAGAAGTAGATAAAGCTAAGATCGATCTCATATCCAATCTTCCTCCTCCTACCTCAGTCATACAGATCCGTTCATTCCTTGGCCATGCCGGTTTCTATCGTCGGTTTATCCACAATTTCTCTCAAATTGCCCGGCCTCTAACTCTTCTCCTAGCTAAGGACGTTCCTTTCCAAATGGATGAATCTTGCATCAAGGCATTCAATTCTCTGAAGGAATCTTTGACCAAAGCCCCGATTCTTCAATCTCCAGATTGGTCTTTACCCTTTGAAATCATGTGCGATGCCTATGATTATGCTATCGGTGCGGTTTTGGGACAAAGAATCAACAAATGTCCCGTGGTGATATATTATGCAAGCCGCACCCTTGCCGATGCTCAAATGAATTATACCACCACAGAAAAGGAATTATTGGTTGTGGTTTTTGCCCTAGAAAAATTCAGATCTTATCTTTTAGGGGCAAAAGTCATAATCTATTCTGATCACTCAGCTCTGAAATATTTGTTGACCAAGAAGGATGCAAAGCCTAGGCTTATTAGATGGATCTTACTCCTCCAGGAATTTGATTTGGAAATTCGGGATAAGAAGGGTTCCGAGAATGTGGTAGCTGACCACCTATCCCGAATCTCGATCTCTGACAGTACACCAATCACTGACTCCTTTCCTGATGAGCATCTACTGACCATTTCTGACACTGTTGCACCTTGGTATGCTCATATTGTCAATTACAAGGTGACTAATCAGCTTCCGGAAGGATGGACTAAAAGTGAAAAGGACAAATTCTTTTCTCAGGAAAAATATTATTTTTGGGAAGATCCTGAATTATTCAAATTCTGTCCTGATCAAATCATTAGGCGATGTGTTCCTGAAGAAGAACAACAGAGTGTTCTTAACTTCTGCCATAATCTGGCCTGTGGGGGCCACTTCTCAGGAAAGAAAACTGCAGCCAAAGTCCTACAAAGTGGTTTTTACTGGCCCACACTTTTCAAAGATGCCCATGAATTTAGCAAAACTTGCCTCCGATGTCAGGCTGTAGGGAATATGGCGAAAAGGGATATGATGCCACTCAACCCAATCTTGGTGGTTGAAGTCTTTGATGTTTGGGGAATTGACTTAATGGGACCTTTTCCACCCTCTTTTGGACATACATATATTCTGGTAGCGGTGGATTATGTCTCAAAATGGATTGAAGCAGTAGCCACCCGAACCAATGATCATAAAGTGGTCATTAAATTCGTTCAGAAGAATATCTTTTCTCGGTTCGGGTGGCCCAAAGCTATCATTAGTGATGGGGGAACGCATTTCACGAATTACCAGTTTCGGGCTTTGCTTAAGAAATATGGGATTAATCACAAGGTAGCCACCCCCTATCATCCCCAAACTAGTGGCCAAGTGGAAGTTTCCAATAGAGAGATTAAGAACATTCTGCAAAAGTCCGTTAGGCCCGATAGAAAAGATTGGTCTGAAAGATTGGATGATGCTTTATGGGCCTATCGGACCGCTTACAAAACTCCTATTGGCATGTCTCCTTATCGCCTAGTTTTTGGAAAAGCGTGCCACCTTCCAGTGGAATTGGAACATAGGGCTTATTGGGCCATCAAACAAGTCAATCTAGACCTAGCGCAAGCTGGTTCCCACCGAACCTTACAACTGAGTGAGCTGGAAGAGTTACGCAACGAGGCCTATGAAAATTCAAAGATCTATAAAGCTAAAACTAAAGCTTTTCATGATAAACATATTGTCCGAAAATCCTTTCGTCCAAATCAGAAAGTTTGGCTATTTAATTCTAGGCTTCGCCTATTTCCTGGAAAACTGAAATCCAGATGGGATGGACCCTTCGTGGTCGTTAAAGCCTTCGATCATGGAGCCGTTAAAATTCTGGATCCTAAGAGCGGGAACACTTTTACTGTTAATGGTCAACGGTTGAAACCATTCATTGAAAATCTTCAAAATGAGCCACCTGAATCCGTAGAACTGAGTGACCCCCACTAACTAAACTTCCGTCTGGCTGAAGACGATAAACTTAGCGCTTGTTGGGAGGCAATCCAATATTTTACTTCAGCCTGTGCATTTCTTTCCTTTTAGGTCCCTGAGCAGCAGTCGCCGTGGGTCTGTCGCCGCCTCATCCTTACAGGTTGTTTCGCTCCTTAACAAATTCTCTTCTGGCTGCATGTTTTTCATATCTTTTATGCCATTGAGGACAATGTCAATCAAGTTGGGGGGTGGGACAATCATATGCATGTATTAAAAATCTTTTGAAGAAAACTGATATCTTTCACTGAAAAATGGTCAAATTTTTTTCAAAAACTTCTTTTCACATCCTAGGAAAATTGCATGAAAATCATGTAAATCTTAAACCAATCAGTTTTCTGTTAGTCACATTGGTTAAAAAGCCTGTAAAGTTTAAATATCCCACTCTACAAAAATCCACGGCATGTTGATTTTCACACACACACGGCAACTTAGAATAAAATGAAAGATCTTAAAAGTATAGAATTGCTGGAATTATCCCCAAGGATAAGACTACTTATTCTAATTTTTCTTTTGGGTTGAACGAAAGGAATGTGTAAGATCCGTAATAGGAGACTGTCCCACTCAGCACTCTAAAAGAGGCGGTCATTTAAAATGGACAGCTGTAAACATTAAAGGCAATAGAAGGCGTTAAAAGAGCTAAAGGAAGGTAGGTGGCAAAAAGTACGCACCTCCCCTCAGGCAATTCAAAGAGAGTGGCAAAAAGTACGCACTCTCAAAAGCAAAAGTACAATAAAATGAAGGAAACGCCACGCTAAAAAATTCATCGTACCAAAAATATGACCAAGTCGTGAAAAGTGTTGAGTTGGGACGGGAACTGAAAAACGGTCCTCACTGACTGATCGGGAAATCTTTTATTCTCTTCCCCTCCCCAAGTAGTCTTATCTAAATGGTAGTAAAGGCAAGAATATACCAGAAAGGTCGGAAACGAGTTCTAAGTGTGTCAAATTTCATGCACAATCACCTGTCTGAATCAAAATATTGTGGGATATAAAAACTTTTTAGCTCAACCAAACGGCTACCACTTAAATTGATTGCGAAAGATACTACAAATGAAGCATGATAATTCATTATTTGTCCTAACATTTCCTTGTTTGCATTGCTAAGGGACTAGCAATGGATAAGTTGGGGGGTGTGATAAAGTGTTAAATTGATCATTTAAGGGCAACCATATGCATCATACTCATGTTTTTATCTGCAAAATAGCATGAAATGATAGATAATTGTGTAACAAGTCCAACGGTACCAATTTCATCAAATTCTGACTTAAAAACATCGTCATTTCATGTGATCAAAGGAGTGTAGCGCATTTGCGGTTTTTCGACAAAACCGAGACGAAATGAATAAATATGATGATATTTTTATGATAATGGGCTAAATTATATGTGAACAGGACAGGTCGATGATGCAGTGCAGCTGGAGGAGTTTTCGGAAATTTGGGGGAGGTCCAGTGTGCGGATTTCAACTAAAACAGGGATAAAAATACAATTTGATTCCTTCCTTCGCTGGAGTTTCCTAAAACCCACTATTTCCCTCTGTCTCTCCGATTTCCTAAACACATCCCTTCCTTTATTTTAAAAAATCCTCTCTCACTTTCTCATTTTAGAAAGTCGAATCCTATTTCTTTTCAAATTTCCTCTTCCTCTCTAGATCCAAATCCTGTCCCTTCTCCAAATCTCCCACATATTTTCCTCCTTTTCCAACTCAAACCCGGCAGCCTCTCCTCCTTAACCCCTCTATAAAATCTCCCCCACGTTTTGTTCTCCAGTTTCATAGCCGATTCCTCCTCCTCCTCCGTAGCCTTTCTCTCCCGCAACCCTCTCCTTTTCCAAACTCTCTTCCTGCAGCTTCTTCCTCCTCTCCCTGTTACGTTTCCCGCAACCTCTCCTCTTCTCTTTCTCTTCCTCCTTCACCCGCCTCCTCTCTCTCGTTTTTATTTCCCAGCATCATCCCTCTCTCCCTCTCTTCGGTTCTCCTCTTCTCGTTTTTTCTCTTTCTCTCTCTCTTCTATTTCCTCTCCCTCTCCAGCGAACTCTCTACCAACAACCAGCACCTATCCACGCCGCCAGCCGGGTCTCCGCAGCATCGCAGGTTTCCACGCAGTGAAGCTTTTCCTCCTGCCGTCACGAGCATGCATGCAGCAACTATGTACCCGGCATCCACCAGAAAAGCACCAACCCTCCTCCAACGAAGCAGCAGCCGGTGATCTCCACGAGCGCCACCAGCCGCTGGTAACCACATCCTCCAGCATAGCCTGGAAGCCTCCTCCACGGCATCCTCCTTCATCCGAAGCAGCAGAACTTGAAGCTTCACGTCCACGACCTGCATGCATGTCCTGCACGCGCCAACGAGCCAGCAAATTCCAGCGTCTTCATCCACCGTCCACGCACATGCCGCACCAGCAGCAGCCGTCAACGTGAAGCCGCCGCCTTCCTCCTTCCCCCCGCACTCCACGCACGTCAAGCAGCACCTCCACGCAGCTGCTACCTTCAAGCTCCACGCGTTGCCCTCTGCCCTACCAGCATCAACATCATCTTCCACGTACCAGCAAGACCTCAAGCTCTTCCTGCAACCCTCTTCCACGCACCAGTTCTCCTCCAAAAGCTACACATGCCCACGCATGCATGCACGTCCATGCCGGTGAAGCCTAGCCAACAAGTTCCTTTCACCGCAGCACCTGTCCCAGCTTGAAGCCAGCAGCAGCAGCAGCCACCTCCATGCACTTGAAGCTGCTCGTCCGGTGCACCTCCTTCCTCCAACGCAGCAGTTCCTCCTGCAGCCACGTACACTAGAAGCCTCCTTCCTCAAGCAAGTCCAGCACCGAAGCACCCACCAAGCGGCAAAGCAACGGCAGCAGATCTTCTCCAACCCGGTGAAGCTGGTCCACTGCACCGCATCCTTTGGGCCTGGTCCATTGCGCCGGAGTACCAACAGAAGCTTCTATTGCTCTGTTCTTTTCCTTCCCTTATTAGTATAATAATTAGTTTATTAGAATTAGTCAGTTGTTATTTAATGATTTGTTTATTTAGGATATTAAATGTTGTAAGTTGTTTCATAATTTTTAGATAATTAATCATTGACACTTAGTTAAATAGTAGTTTCTTTGTTAATTTTCTTTGTCGTGCTTATTTTCCATATATGTTTGTGTTCAATTTCTTTGAGTAATCCTATTTTTAGGTAATATTAGTTAACTTAATTTTAGTTTAATTAAGAAATTAGTTTACTTAAAATCTCACTTATTTTTATATTAACTAAAGTCCAAAGTTTTCAAAGTTAAAATTCTAACTCCCTGTGGATCGACTCGGACTCACCACTATTAATTTCCAAAATTTGATTTGAATGAGCCGGATAAATTTAGATTGAACGTTTTCATGTGTTTAACGACGCACAATTCGAAACGATCACTCTATCATATAACCCCCCGCAAACCAATAACGCGCCCCTCCTACCATCTAGGCCGTTACTACGCGTACCATTTCCTACTTCACCCGCTACCACCACCACCTACCCGGATATCCCCTTACCATCCTGACCGCTATTACGGGTATCATTCCCCAATTCACCAACCGCTTACCCATCCACCATCCAACCCTCTAGGCCTCTAATCCGCACCGCGCCATCACCACCTAGCCCTACGCCATCACCTACATACCAACCCTCTACGCCATCCGCACCATCCAACCCTGCGGTACTTAAGGTGTCACCCGGATCCTCCACGGTTGAGGAACACGCGCTCCGGAGTGGAAGGATTTTCAACGAAGTCTTTCCTCAGTCCACAGTTAGAGACGGCCCATCGCAGCCGACTGAGGAAGCCCATAATGAGGAGAGTGCACCAGGCACTCAATATGACCTGTTGAAACATCTGGATCGGACACCGGCACGGATCACTATACTTGAATTGATCAAAAGATCCAAGATTCACCAAGAAGCCTTAATGGAATATCTACAGAATGTGATGGTCAATGAGGACGTGCCGGTAGAGAAAATTGCAGTACTACTAGTTCCTCAGGGGGATCAGCCCTCCATTACATTTCATACATCGGAACTAGCACCGCCAGCAGCCAGAAGCATGGCTCTGACCATCACGGTCAATATCTGTAAGAAGGCCGTGGATGCATGCCTAGTAGATACAGGGGCCTCGATCAATGTTTTACCTCCGAAGACCCTGGAGCTGTGCGGTGTGCCCAAAGAAAAATGGCTGCCCAGCCCCATCTCAGTAACGGCATATGACAATTCTACCCGTTCCCCTCTGGGAATGGTCTATTTAAAGGTGGAGCTGGGCCCTGTAAGTCATGCAGAGGTCGAATTTCACATCCTAGAGATCGATCCTTCTATAAATGCCATTTTGGGTCGTCCTTATATCAAAACTCTTGAGGCGATTCCCTCTACGAATCACCAATGCCTCAAATTCCCTTACAAAGGACGAATTATTAAAGTGACGAGCATGCCGATCCTTGCTGCTGCTCATACCTTGAACATTAAATCTGCTGTTTTACCTGGCCGACAACCTTTTCTGTCGGTGTTACAGGTCTACCGTCCAGTGGCTGATCCTCTAAAAGCCGCCACTATTTCTCCATACCCGTTAGATGCTATCAAAAGGGGGAAGTGCATGAGTACCCCAGGATGGAGAATTATGATGAAGAACGGCTACAAGCCTGGGAGAGGTCTGGGCACACAGTTGCAAGGCAGGACCACTCCTGTTAGAAATCATCGAGCAGCACCTGGAAGTGGTCTGGGCTATAGGCCAAGAAAACTGAAACAAGATTTGGTTCAGCAAGCAGAGATCGAAGAAGGTCCGAAAATCTGGGAGGCAATGTCTACACCACCCAAAGAAGGCCGAGATCCCCTAACATGGACCCTGTATACGCACTTTGTGAAAGGGCCCATACTCAGCTATGACAATACGGTAGTCATTACTTCCTGTTTTGACTTCCATGATATATATGGGAGGGATTTGGCCAGACATTGCTCTGAACTACTTACGTACCAATCCTTGGAGGCTCTGCGGCTTATGAAAAGGAGAAAATTTCATGATCCCGAATGCGAATGGTACAGGTGGTTCGACCTAAGAGACCTTTATATTGCACTGGACAGATTGTTCTTAGATCCTGCAGAACCTAAGTGGCCGCCGCAGATTGACGAGCGGATTGAAAGCCCTGGTGCCATATTTGACAAGCGGATACTGCTGTCTGAAGAGACCGACGAAGGGGAGCCAGATGACCCCTATGAAGCTGGTTACACTACAGATCTGCTCTGGAGGGGGACATATCCTTCACATGTCTTCATGCTCCATACTCTATTTCGTACACTGCTCTTGACCCCGACTTCGTCGCAGGTCATTATCAAAGATATCCCACGGGCTCCGCCCGTCATGATTACTCTGTCCCCTCGGGACCATATTCCACAACCTCCTCTCGATCCAGAGAGGATGTATAATTTGATCTGGGACATATTGCTATATGATCCCCCTAATCCTCTGGCCTTGGTGCCACTTCCTCCGTCTGATTCTCCTCCCATTTGTATTCACTCCTATTTCATGTTTAATTCCTCTGATATAAAAAAAAAAACGCCAATTTTACAACAAATTCTTCTCAAATCTTTATCGAGGAAACATCTTACTTGTCCGACTGCACCCCGTCGCGTGGGTCCTTCGGTCAAGATTCTCTCTTAGATCTACTCTGTCCCTCCCCTCGGGAGGATTCTTCTGTATTTCCACTTGTACCCCAGGATTTCTATCCTACTTCATCTTCATTAGGTTATGATAGTGAGTTTAGTGAAGTTAGGTAGTCTAGTTTTAGTCAGGTTAGGAAGTCTAGGAAGCCTAAGGGTAGGCGAATTCCAGATAGATACCCCCAGGACTTAGCTGATAAGTGCTTTTCTTGTTCTTTGATCCCTCAGTTTTTAGAAAATCCAATTCAGATGCCAGAAGATGGTATGAATGATGAGTCAGTCAACGATGGGTATGGGGTATATGAATTAGTGCATGAAAAAGACCCCATTGTTGAAGAGGAAGACGACGAGGACGCAGCTGAGGCATATGCCAGTGGAGTGAAGAGATTCGATGAACCCTCAGCTGCCGTAGAAGAGCCCACCAAAGAAATCAATTTAGGGGCTGAAGACGAACCTAAGGTTGTCCTCGTCAGTAAAAATCTTTCTACAGAGGATGAGAAGGTAATGGTACAAGTACTTAAGGACTATAAGGACACTTTCGTCTGGAGTTATGAAGATATGCCGGGGTTAGACTCATCTTTGGTTGAACACAGATTGACGTTAAAGGATGGAGCTAGCCCTGTCAAGCAGAAATTAAGGCGATTCCACCCACAAATGGCTTTAAAGATGAAGGAAGAGGTCGACAAATTGCATAAAGCCAAATTTATTAGAGTTGTCCTCTATCCACAATGGGTGGCCAACATAGTCCCGGTTATGAAGAAGGACGGAAAGGTCAGAATTTGCATTGACTTCCGCGATTTGAACCGGGCATGTCCTAAAGATGATTTTCCATTGCCTCATATTGATGTGCTCATCGATAACACTGCTGGCTATGAGACGTTATCATTTATGGACGGATTTTCAGGATATAATCAGATTAAGCTGGCAGAAGAGGATCAAAAGAAAACGTCATTCACTACACCTTGGGGAACATACTGTTATGTTGTCATGCCATTCGGATTAAAGAATGCTGGAGCCACCTATCAAAGGGCTATGATGGCAATATTTCATGACATGATGCACATAGATTTGGAAGTGTATGTGGATGATTTATTGGTTAAATCAAAGACAAAGGCTGAGCACGCCAAAGTTTTGGCAAGGGTGTTAGAGAGATCGAGAGAATATCAGTTAAAGATGAACCCCAAGAAGTGTGTATTCGGGGTATCTTCAGGAAAATTGCTTGGATTTATTGTTAGCAAACGGGGAATTGAGATCGATCCCAACAAGGCGAAGGCTATCAGAGAAATGCCACCTCCCAAAAACTTGAAGGAGTTAAGAGGATTAATTGGGAGGTTACAATTTATTCGCCGTTTTGTCTCCCAGCACTCACAAAGGTGTAAGCCGTTTTATGAGCTCACCAAGCCAGGAGTCAAATTCGATTGGGACGATAAGTGTCAGGAGGCATTCGATGGATTAAAGAACTATTTAGCAAGTCTTCCTGTTTTGAGACCACCATCTCCAGGCAAACCATTGATACCTTACATTTCAGTCCTGGATGATGCAGTGGGGACTGTCCTAGCACAAGAGGATGAAGAAGGAAAAGAGAGGGCAGCCTATTATCTCTCTAAACTTCTCAACCCCGCTGAATAGAGATATACGGCGATGGAGAAAACATGTGCAGCATTGGTCTGGGTTGTACAGAAATTGAAGCATTAATTTCTAGCCCATGAAGTCCATCTCATCGCTAGGATGAATCCGATCAAATTCCTTCTGGAGAAATCTGTTCTTACTGATAGGTTAGCGCGATGGCAAAGCTTTCTATCTCAATTCGATATCACTTATATTCAGCAGAAAGCGATCAAGGGCTATGCCATAGCAGAACATCTCGCTCATCATCCCCTTCCTAGATTTGATCCAGTGCGATCAGAGTTTCCGGATGAGGAACTGATGTCCGTAAATCAGATCAGAGATGATATGTGGACTCTGCATTTTGACGGAGCTCTGAATTCTCATGGAAAAGGGATCGGTATCGTTCTGTTATCACCTGAAGGTGTCACCATTCCACAAGCCTTTCAGCTCGATTTTCCAGTTACCAACAATATAGCTGAATACGAGGCACTCCTTGTTGGTCTCGAGGCTGCTCATTTCCATGGTGCCACCAAACTCAGGATTGTAGCTGATAGCCAATTGATTCTTCGCCAAGTGCTGACCAAGTATCAAACTCTCGATCCCAAGCTCAAGCCTTATCAAGAACTTACTTCTGCTTACTCAAAGCTTTTCACGAAATTGATCTTTGTCTATGTCCCTAGGAATCAAAACATCTTAGCTGACGCTCTAGCTTCACTTGCATCTTCTCTTGATTTTCCAATCAGTAAACAATCTGAATCAATCATAGTTCATAGGCGTCTTTCACCCGCCGTGAAAGATCCTTCATTCCTTAGAACTAAGGAGAAATTGCTGAAGAAAGTCAGGGACGGAGATATCATTGAGAAAAGAGAAATCATGTTGATGGAGCTGTTAGAAGAGATGGATGATGAACAGAAGCCATGGTATTATGAAATTGCCAAATATTGTGAAGATCAATCGTATCCTGAGGAAGCTATAACTGAGGAGGAGAGCTATCAGGAGAGTTGCTCAACGATACACCCTAGTTGGAGGAGCACTGTACAAGAGAGGTTTTGATGGAGTTCTTCTGAGATGTCTAAACGAAGATGAGCTTTGGAAGGTTATGGAAGGAGCTCATAGTGGAGTTTGTGGTGGCCATGTCAATGGACATATGCTAGCAAAGAAGATCCTTAGACAAGGATTTTATTGGCCAACCATGGAAGAAGACTGTGTAGGATATGTTCGTAGGTGTGCTAAGTGTCAACTTCACGCCGACAAAATTCATTCTCCTGCATCTTCACTCCATCCTGTTTCTTCCCCATGGCCTTTCTCTATGTGGGCTTTCGACATTATTGGACCCCTTGGTAATCCCGATTCCGGCATCAAGCAAAAATCTTTCATTCTCAGGGCAACGGAATACTTCACCAAGTGGGCAGAAGCTGAAGCGTACGTGGAGATCAAAGCATCAACCGTCTGCAAGTTCATCATGAAGAACATCATCACCCGATTTGGAATTCCAAGCACCATCGTCACCGACAACGGACCGCAGTTCGTGTCACAGGAATTGAAGGACCTCTGCAATAGGTATAGAATTGCATTGCATCATTCATCTCCTTATTATCCGCAAGGCAATGGCCAAGCAGAGGCAACAAATAAGACTTTGATAAAAATCATCAAAAAGACGTGCAAATCTAACAAGTTCGCAGATTGGCCAGAAAAATTGGTTGAGGCTCTATGGGCCTACCGAACTTCAATCCGCACACTTAATGGGCAAACTCCTTATTCCTTAACATTTAGAATGGAGGCGGTAGTTCCATACGAGATCCTCATACCGTCATTAAGAGTACAATTGAATAAGGAATTTTCCATTGATGAACATCGTTCAACACTCCTTACTCAATTTGAACTTTTAGACGAGAAAAGATGGTCAGCTGCTAATCGTGCAAAAGTTTATCAAAACAGACTAGCACGTTTTTATCAAAAGAAAGTCATTGAACGTAAGTTCAAAGTCGGTGAAATGGTTGTCAAAAGAATTTTTGTAAAACCTGGTGGTCCGCGTTCTAAGCTCCAACCCAACTGGGAAGGACCTTATGTTGTATCACACGCTTTTCCTGGTAATGCTTATCGTCTTGTTAATGCAGAAGGAGAAGAGCTAAAACATCCCTGGAATGGTTTACATCTTAAGAAATACTACCCTTAGGTTAAAGAGTCGATCAGTATGGTACAAAGACCAGTGGAATCATAAAGTTTATAAACTCGAATTTCCTTATCAGTCTAAATAACTTAATTTCAAGCCCATTACTACACACACTGACACGTTTGATTCGTGAGTAACAAGAGATGACAAGTCCTAAAGAATATCGAAAGCTTGACCGCAAGTGTAAAGTACAAATCATTCTTTTTAAACAAAAAAATTATGTTTTAAACTCGGCCCATGATGTAGGAACGAGGCTTAGAATAGACTACCAAGAATACCCGCTATCTTAGTAGGAGGCCGTTATAAAAAAAATGGGGGAGATCCGTCCCAAAGAGAAAAAAAGAAAAGCAAAAGCAAAAGGCAAAATTCAAAATGTCAAATCAAAAGGCCATTACATTACAAACGTTACATCAAGGCCATGAAATGAAAATAAAAGGGAACGCAAGGTCGATAAATACCCCGGAAAGAAAATGACCGAACCCCAACGGATATTAGGGTAGGAAAGGAACATCCTTTTAAGTCTCCGGAACCTTCTCATGGGCTTCCTAAACTTATTCATCTTTTCTTTCTAAAGAGGTGTACTCTAAACTTAAAGAATGGCTTAGATTGACAAAGGGTCAAATCATCAAATGGGATCACGAATGAAAACACAAATTCAAACACGATGGGTTTTAAGTTAGGTTGTTAAAGAACAATTTGGAAATTAAGTTAATAAATGAATATGATCTTTTGATCTAAGTACCATGCTTATCTTTTGGTCAAAAATTCAAAAAAAATACATATGCCAAAAATCTAAAAAAAATACATATGCCAAAAATAAAAAAAAAATACATATGTCAAAAACCCAAAAAAATACATATGTCAAAATTCAAAAAAAGCATATATTTCAAAACCCCAAACAAAAATGAATATTTCAAAACAACAAAATGTTTCAATTAGCATTTGCTTGTTGCATTTGGTGTGTTTCATTCCTTTTATTTTCAGTGAGCATCTGTCTGCTTGTATGTTGCATTTTGCTTAAGTTTGATTATTCTCATTACCTTTGTTAATAAAGGGTATGCCCCTTGACCATTTATTGAAGAAAAAAATTGATTGACCATTTATTTGGTCAGGCAAGGGGCTAAGCCTAAACAGATACTTAACCTGTTTGTTCAGTGTTGTACAGAATGCAAGACAAACACAGGAACACAAGATTGGAGCCCAAAAGTTTCATGTATATTATCAAAAGATTGTTTGTACATGATACATGAAAAAAGAAGATACATGAGCCCTCAAGGCTGACTCTCCCCTCCGCCCTCATCCAACTGGCTCTGGGCCTCGTCAGGCGCGTCCGGTGCTGGTCCTCGACTGGGAAGTGGAGGTGGTCCCATCGCGCTCGGCCCCGCCTGGCCAGAAGACACGGAAGCACTGGCGGTGAAAGCACTCTTCAAACCGCGCTCTTGTGCACGCTGTCGAGCACGCCTGTACCTTTCCTCCACACTCCGGCGCTCATGCTCTGCAATGCCAAGCTGGACCCGAAGAGCGGATATCTCAACATCCATCTTCTGCCGCTCCTGCCTCTCCCGCTCTCGCTCCTCGTTGATGAACCCCAGTCGAGACTGGAGGTGTGCAAACTCTCGAGGAAGGTCTCCAGTGGAGAGACGTGCCACCTGCTCCTCCAGAGCCCGGATCCGCGCAACGTCAGCCTCGGCACGAGCCGCTGCAGCACGAGAATGATCCAGCTCTACTTCAGCCCTCTGAAGGGCTTCCTGAAGCTCAGAAACCTGCAGAGGAAGATTTTATTAGTTCAAAGCAATCAAGTAATCAAATTCAGAAGTCAAAAGTTGAAGAATTTACCCCATCAGCCCGGTCCTCCTCCGCGAGAGAAGCCCGGTGGATGGCAGAGGCAAGCTGACTCTGGAGGTCAGCCAGGGCAGCATCGTGCGCAGCGGATGATGAAGATGACGACGCTCCAAAGGAAGGAAGAGCCGCCTGGGTGTAGACGGCTCGCTGCACCGAAAGACAACTGTCAGTGATTAATCGCCAAAATAATTAATTAATTAAAACAATCATTCATAAGCATTCATACATATCAGGTCATATAATTCCTTCTGAACTTGTTCTAGCTGGGCCTCCGCATCATGTAGGCGGGCCCGGAGGTCGACGATGACCGCATCACGTGCATCCTGCATGTCATACATACATTCATTCACAAATATAAATCAAGATAATATTAAAATTAAAGACGCATGAATGCCTACTTACATCGAGTGGTCGAAGGAGCCGAAGTTGATCGGCGTAGTGGGCCCGGTACTGCTGGAGGTAGCCCTCGCTACTCTCCGCACGGGACTCCACCCGTACGCCCCGACGGTGCCAGTCCTCATACTGCTCCGGGAACTTGGCACGCCAGTCGGTGAGGGCTTGCTTGCCACTCATGCTCCTCCCTACACCCTCCGGGACTTCCTCGTCAATCCACTCCTGGTGGAGACCCAGCGTCCTCATCACGAGCCGGAGGCGGAGGGGCTCGATCTCGTTGAGGCAATGCACCCACATCTGCCTCCCGAACCTCCTCCTGCCAGCCGTCACCCATGGCTGACCCTCCTCGCCCATACCAAGGTACGGGCGCCAGATCACCTGCATATAGGTTAGAAGCATTCATAAATAAATTGCACTTAAGGAATAAAAATTTTTCATTTAATGAAATTGAACAAATTAAAATTTACCAGTAGCTCTGGGTAATCCAGGAACTGACGGCGGAGGGCCGTCAGCTGGTGGTGCTGTGGAGCCGTGTCCACAATCGGCTGCCAACGGCAGGCCAATGGGACGGCATCCGGTTGAGCGATCCGCGCTCTGCCGAGCGGGAAGTAATAGTAACTCCACACCTGCATTCATGAACATATAGGTTAGAAAAAGCATCATATCATATTGCACTGCATATCATAAACAAATAATTAAACAAGTTAATACCAGAAGAAACGGCGAGAAGCCGCTGATAGTGGTCTCACGGTCTGGCGTGACCGCAGACAGATCGGCAAAGAGGTGGGCCAGAAGGGCCGCACCCCAGGCATACTCTCCTAACCTATCTAGGTCATCTAATAAATAAAGAAATCTACAGTGGATGTGGTCGCCCTTCGTACCGAAGAGCAACCGACCGAAGAAGAAAACTAAGAAGACCCTAAGGTGCCTATCTACCTCCTCCACCTGACTAGGGTCACTACAGTAGACGGAGTAACATGACTCTGCTAATCTATCCCTAAACTCCTCCCGGGTCTCGTCAGACCGACGCCGGGGCTCTTCTAGTCCTAAAGCAGCCTCTACTTCTACCCTAGGAACCATCCTAGACTCTCTGCCTAGGCTAGACACCTCTATCCCTAGAAGAGCCTCTGCTAATCCTTGATAGTTGGGGTAAGTAACCCCACTAACTGGTCGGCCCTCTACCCTGAGGCCAGTGATCCTGGCCACATCCTCTAGGGTGGGGACCATATGCCCCCACGGCATTAGGAAAGCACGGCTTTCCGCATGCCACCTCTCCCGCAGTACCTGCAGGAGGACTAAATCGAGCCAAAATGGCTCGATGTCTAGTACTTCGCCGAATCCCATCCGACGCAGGCGCGCCTTCTGGAAATCCGGGAGACCTCTATAGGCACCTATCACTAGGTCCTAGGAGATTCTAGCCCTCATCACTCCCTGTAAATAAAAAAAAACATAAAAATAGGGGTCAGTAATAAAAGAACAGGAAAATCAGTTCTGTTTTGAAAGGCGTCAGCCCATATGGACGTTTTTTAAAACACGTCAACATGACTTGACGCAATTCAAAATATTTATTCCTAATTAAAAAATCCGGAATTTATCTTGAAAGACGTTAGCCCATGGTGACGCCTTTTGAATGGCGTCACCTGGTCTGGACGCCTTTCAAGTCCAGATTCTGGGTTCTTTGAAGAACCCCGTTTTCCCCTCTTTTTCTTCATCCATTCACACCACAGGGATCTTACCGTGTGGAGGTCGCCCTCCTCTTCTTCTTCCACTGCCATGGGTGCCGGTGGAGGGAGTTCTTCCTCCAAAAAGGCCTCGGCTTCGGCTAGCATTGCCGGAACCTCCTCAGGAGCTTCTTCTTCTTGCCTTCACCGCCTTTTGGCTATGATCTTCCTCTTCTTAGAGCCCTTACAAAGTTCCATGATCACTAGAGGGAGTTTTGAGGGAGAAAGAAAGTAAGATCGCCGGTCGCCGGAGAGAAGGGAGAAAAAAGGGATTTTGTGAAAAGTGAGGAAGAAAGGGGGCCTTAGCGGGTCTGTTAACAGAAAGGTTGAAAGGCGTCGACTCAGACAGACGCGTTTTAGGGCGCATAAGTTGAGGCGGCAAGGACAGCTGTTTGAAATCGATTAAAAGACGTCCACACAGGTGGACGCGTTTCAAGATTCTAGTCAGAGCCGTACAGAGGAAAATGATGAAAGGCGTCTTAAAGTGTTGACGCGTTTCAGGGAATTAATCATGGAATTAATGACAGAATCCTGGAAAAAGTAGGAGAGAGAATTGAAAGGCGTCAATGATGAAAGACGCAATTTAAACTTTAAATCGGTTTTTGAAGATTAAATTGAATTTCTGAAGAAAAAAAATTATTGTTGAAAGGCGTCTTTCTGAGTGGACGCGTTTTACATTTAACAGAATTCGAACTGTTGAATTTTTTGGAAAAATCAAGTTTTTACTAAAGGAAAAATCATGTGCACATCACAGGAAGTTGAGGAAAAGTTTCAAGACATGAAAAATACTTCTTTATTAAATAAAATTCTTTATTACATCATGAACAAAGAGAAAGAGGACATTTAAGGAAGAATTTCATGAAGACCTTTAAGGTAAGGAAATTTCAATCCTCTATCTCTATCTTTAGAGGATTTTACACGGTAACTAAAGCCAAGGTTCCATAGAGTGGTGATGATTTGTACGGCCTCATAATCTTCGTCGGATTCTAAGTCACGCTTCTTGATCGGAAGTGTGGGAGAGAACTCAGGGAATTCACGACGGCCCAAGCTAAGTTGAGTAAGGCACCGATGTGGATTGTATAACACGAACTCGGTGGCTCCAATTAACTTAAGATTTGCTCCTGCTGCACGGCGTACCCAAACATGTTTTCCAACAAGAGCAAGTGGAGACGAGTCGAATATGTCGGACGTCATGAGCTTTAAATACTCTCTCCAGTCGGCTCGAGTCTTGAGTTTTGGAACCTTGTTAACCATGTGCTCATTGAACTTTACAATGTTAGCGATGCAATGAATTGGGCTATTCAAGAATATTTGAGATGGATTCAGAGGCCTTTTCTTGCTATACTCAAACTTGAAGTGAAGTTCAACCCATAAAGCAAAAAGTAGCATGCATCCATAAGGAGGACGGCCCACAGATGCCGCAGAAAGCCCACTATAAAGATATGCCAAGAGTGCAGTGCTAATGGATTTACCTTCAAAGATTGCGCATATGGTACTAACTTGATCATCTTCTAAGATGTTATCCTGCGCAGAGAAGAACAAGGCACCGGCAAGGCATGTAACGAAAACTTTTGTTACATCCTCCGCTTCATCCTCCCTTAGATCATCAATTTCATATAGTGTCCATTCAGCTAGATTTGTAAGATTGATTCCCTTCTTGGTAAGGCATCCTTTAGCTTCTGAAGGATCTTTCATAATTGATGTCAACAATTGTTGACCGGTGATTCTTTCTCTTGTCAAAGCTATCTTATCTTTGTTATCTTTGGTCTTTGGGAGACGTAGAAGAAGCTCCGCCTCCTCCAAAAGGATTGTGCACTCGAAGTCTTGGAAGAAGAACGTATGAGTTTGGGGATGCCACCACTCGATTAAGGCACCCATAGCCGCCCAATCAACGTTCGCGCTCTTGTAATGTTTGGCAAGCACTACAAGACCTTGAAGATTCCACTTGGATATGAACACTTGCATGGAAAACTTAACACTTTTTGCAAGTTTACGAATCGAAGGTAAGGAGGTAAACTTTCTTGGGCCAGGAAATATGGGATAGTTCTGAGAAAAGAAAACATGATGAAGAACATGAAGAACATGAAGAAGAATTAAAAGAAAGTTGATTGAACTTACTTGAAGATTGGGATTCCTTCCATTAAGATGATTTTCCACATCAGAAAACTTCTCCAAAGACATCTTCATCTTCTTGCTTGAAGAATTCATCCTCCCTTTTTCGGAGTTCCTCCTTCTTGAAGCTTGGAAACCTTGGAACTTTGAAGAAACCTTGAAACTTTGGAAAAAAGCTCAACTTTGGATCTTTGGATTATGGTAGGATTGCTTGGGAACAACCTAAGGGTGTTTATATAGAAGGAATTGCGATCCTAGGAAGACTTTTCCGGATTGGAAAAGGGATGTGCATTGGTAGAGTTGGAATTCGAATAGAGAACAGCCAGAAACCTGTTTCTGTAAGTAAAAGGCGTCGAGGAGAACTGACGCGTTTCAAAGTTGAATGGCGTCTGCGCGACACGACGCGTTTCAGCGTTTTAATTATTTATCCGAAATTCTGTGGTTTTTTGATGTTTTAATTGGATATTTATTTGGAACTAATAATTTTGGTTGCAGGAAATTCAAAGAAAACTTGAGTAAAGCTGGAAAATGTCAAGAAGATCTCACTGTGGAGTTTAAGAAGTCTGACCGTGGCTAAAAAGACGGTTATTTCTAACCTTGTACTATTTCATGTAATTCATTGTGCATTTGCATTACTATATGATAAATATTTATTAGATCATATCAAGGACCTTGTATTTTGATGAAACTGGAATTTGAGTTCCCCTACAAAAAAAAAAAAACAGTGATAATTCCAGAAAATTCTTAATCGCACGGATAGGCCGTTGGATTGTTAATTAGTGAGGACGATGGTTCTACTTTTGTGAAACGGTGCGTGGATAAACGAGCTTCGGCTTAGCACTGAATTACAAGAATTGGTATCTTGACTCATTAATGATAGTCTAACAATATTATCCTTGATTAATTTATATTTTATTTGACTTTATATTTTTCTTTTAGCCCAGCATGCATCATGTAGGACTTTGAAATCATTGTGATAAGGATTAATTATTGATTAAGTTTCAGACCATTAATCAAACAATTTTAAACATGATATGAAATATTCCATTCTGAATTGAGTATCTTGATTATCTTTGAGGTTCGCTTGAAGATATCATTGGAATTCTATCCTTTCTTGGATTCTTTATCCAATATTTCTTGTTTTTCTTTTAAGATCCATCATGGCTGCAGCACGTCCACATTGGCTGGCAAACGCTCCCCATGATGAAACCTACAGTGTCTATGACCTGGGGTACTTCCCACGCCGAGGAGGTTGATCGACTTTATTTTTTTTCCTTGTCTACCTCATCCAGACATGATTGATTCCATTGATCTCCTTGAACTATCTTCATTGATGATTTTGAGAAAAATTCCAATCATGTGATGTTAAGAGCGTGTCTCATCACACCTTGGCATCACCTTTTCAGTACATTCCATTTCATTTCACTCCCTTGCAAAGATGATGCCATGGTGAGGCAGCTGTAGACACGCTAATTTTGACGTCATTTCGAGTAAATTTCATATCATATAATAATGCCTCATAATGGTCTGATAATTAATCATTGATTAATTTTTATTGATATTTTTGAGTGTCGGGTTTAATGGACATGTTTAAGTTAATCAATTAAATTGATTTTAGCTCAAATTTCAGTTAAAATATGAAGAAGTCTAAAAGACGTCGATCTGTGTGGACGCGATTTAGAGTTTATTCCTATTTTAACGTTTAAATTTGAATTTTTAATCAGTTGATTAATTAGCTAAAAGGCGTATGTGAAGGCTGACACGTTTTAGGTTTCCTAAGTTATTTCTACTTCTCTTCCGGATGTTTATCCTTATCTTAATCAGTTTAAAAGACGTCTACACATGTAGACGCGTTTTAGCTAATAAAGATAAAGATAAGTTTTTCCGGATATTTATCATTATCTTAATTAATCTGAAAGGCGTCAGCCATGGTGGACGCGTTTTAGATAATTACAGATAAAGATGAATTAATCAGTATTTATCTGTCGGTTAAGATAGATAAATCCTAGATTTTTCTATGTTAATCGCGAACGCAGAAAAAGCCTATAAATACCTTGCATCTTGAAGAGTAAAAAATGTTGAGCCCTATTGAGAAAAGAGAGAGCATTATTATAGCGAGTTGAAGATCGAAGCAACAACGTCGGAACGCCGGAGCGCTGCCATTTCAAGAAGTCGGCGTCCTTTTCAAGAATCTTCATCCTTTCAAGGCTTCAACCCATTGGGCATAAGTGTTTCAATTCTACATTTTTATTCTACATCTTCATTTAATTTCATTCTTCATATTCACTTTATGCAACACACACCACTGCATCATCTTTTAAAACCTATTTGATTTAAGGGCTTTCAAAAGCCATTTAACAAGTAAGTTTGTTGTTCAATCGCATGTTTAAAATCATGATTAGTTTGGATATTGCTTCTATTTAAAATTCTCATCTTCATTGTTTCTTTATTTCTTTCTGTCTCTGTCTCTGCTGCACTCAACAACAACAAGAGAACAAAAGGGGAAATCAAGCACAAAGTCAGAAGGACTTCTGGACGATCCTCAACCTCAAACTCAACAGCAAGAACAAAAGAACGAGAGGGCTCTCTTTCTTCAGCCGGCTGAAGGAGGGGAATCAAGGACTCGATATCTTCCGCGTTCAAACAGGTAGGCGATCAAAACTCTCTTTTGAAACTTTTAAGTCAAAAGTTTCTGGCGATCACTGCACTTAGTTGCTGTTTTTAATAGGTTAGTTTACACTAAACAACATAGATTTTTCATGTTAATCACACGAGCATTTTAAGCACCTACAGCCATCGCGGGAAGATCTCCATCTCTCGGAGCGCTTGCTGGAGGAGTTTAGGGGCTTGAGAGGCTGCGCTTGATTCAGGAGAGATCCTTTCGCTTTTGAGAGTAAGCCTCGATCTCCTTTCTCATCTTCGCGACCTTATGGTCCGCAGCTCTTCTTCGAGCGAGATTACCCCTTTGGACGAGGAGTATACTCCGTCTCATTCCCCCAAATCTTCTCTGTCATCTCCCCTTACTCTGGACTCCCTCGCCTCTGTGATGTCCGGAGAGCCCGAGGCCTCCGGGGCCGAGGCCGAGGAGGTTCAAACCCCGGGCCAGGCTTCCACCTCGGGACGTCGTCGTCCCGAGACTGCCTCGGAAGCAGCCTGCGCCTTTCGGACGAAGCGGTTAGCTACCTCGCTTCTTACTACCAGCTTCCCTCGTGGATGACCCCCTATCGGCCTGGCTCCAACACCAGGGCCAATACTCCCCGCCCGGGTACCTTTTCTATCTATGAAGAAAGCTTCCAGGCGGGCTTTCGTCTTCCTCTCCCCACCTTCGTCATTAACCTTCTTTACTTCTACGGGCTGGCCCCGTCTCAACTTTTTTCCAATTCTTGGCGCACAGTATACGGCTTTTTGGCTGTGTTTGCCCGTATGTAGACTGTCCCTTCCATCAACATCTTCCGCTACCTTTTCAAAATCCAAAGGCAGGGGAGATCCGAGTGGTATTGCTTCGTCCCTCGTATCAGCCGAAGCATCTTCTCCGGGAAGCCCTCGTCCATTCACAGCTGGAAGAGGAAGTTTATCCTCATTTCTCTGCCGGAGAACGAGAAGAGCGTGTGGCCCTTCCCTACCGAATGGGCACCGCTGGCCGCGGGCCTTTCCGACCCTCCCGTCCTGAATTCCACGCAGAGCACCCTCGTGGGCCACATCGAGGCCATGGCTCCGTACGACATCTGGGGGCTCCTCAGCAATGCGGAGCAATTTGTGGGTGCCGGGGTATGGCCGGACCCTCGGTGCGATCCGGAGCGGGCTTTCCCTTACCTTCCTCCCGGGGAGACTCCGCAGGACAACGAAGGAAGTGTAGACACGCTAATTTTGACGTCATTTTGAGTAAATTTCATATCATATAATAATGCCTCAGAATGGTCTGATAATTAATCATTGATTAATTTTTATTGATATTTTTGAGTGTCGGGTTTAACAGACATGTTTAAGTTAATCAATTGAATTGATTTTAGCTCAAATTTCAGTTAAAATATGAAGAATCCTAAAAGGCGTCGACCCATGTGGACGCGGTTTAGAGTTTATTCTTATTTTAGCGTTTAAATTTGAATTTTAATTAATTGATTTATTAGCTAAAAGGCGTTTGTGAAGGTCGACGCTTTTTAAGTTTCCTAAGCTGTTTTAACTTCTCTTCCGGATGTTTATCCTTATCTTAATTAGGGTAAAAGACGTCTACTAAGGTGGACGCGTTTTAGCTAATAAAGATAAAGATAAGTTTTCCCGGATATTTATCCTTATCTTAATTAATCTGAAAGGCGTCATCCATGGTGGACGCGTTTTAGATAATTACAGATAAAGATGAATTAATAAGTAATTATCCGACGATTAAGGTAGATAAATCCGAGATTTTTCTATGTTAATCGCGAACGCAGAAAATGCCTATAAATACCTTGCATCTCAAGGAGTTAAAAAAAAAAAGAGAGAGAGAATTATTGAGCCACAGCGTTATAGCAATTTGAAGATCGGAGCAACCACGTCGGAACGCCGGAGCGCTGCCATTTCCAGAAGTCGGCATCCTTCTTCAAGATCTTCATCCTTTCAAAGTTTCAACCAACTGGACTGGGCATAAGTTTTTCATATTTGAATTTCATTTTCATTCATTAGTTTCATTCTCATAATCACTTCATGCAACACACACCACATCATCAATTCTCCAAAATCCATTTGTTCTAAAGGGGTTTCAAAGTCATTTAAAACAAGTGAGTTGCTGTTTATACATGTTTATAATCATGGTTAGCTTTGATATTATTTCTATTTAGATTCTCATCAGTATTTCTTCTTTATTTTTCTGTTTTTTCTGTCTCTGCTGCATTCAACAACAACAACAAAGATCAAAAAGAGGGAAATCAAGCACGAAGCCAGGAGAATTTCTGGACGATCCTCAACATTCAACAGCAAGAACGAAAGAACAAAGAGGCTCTCTTTCTTCAGCCGGCTGAAGGAGGGGAACCAAGGATTCATTCTTCCGCGTTTAAACAGGTAGGCGATCAAACACTTTTGAAGCTTTTTAGTTAAAAGTTTCTGGCGATCACTGCACCTTAGTTGCATTTTTTTTAATAGGTTAATTTACCCTAAACAACATAGTTTTTCACATTAATCACACGAGCAATTTTTCAGCACCTACAGGAAGCGCTGAGGCCGCTCCTCCGGCCGAAGCTCCTCTGGCTGACGAGGTTGCTGAAGCTTCGGCCGAGGGTAAGTCGGTTTTGAGTTTGCAGCTGTTGTGTTATTTGTTTCTAACACTTCTCTTGCTTGCAGAAATGTCTGGGATCGAGGGCCTCCTCATCCGGATAGCCCAGCAGTGCGGCCAAGGCCAGCCATCACCCCCGCAGGCGGTAGGCGGGTCGGGTCGAGGCGCAGTGGCTCCGAGAGCCCGAGCCGGGGCTCCGATGACTGCGGCCTCCTCCGAGGGCCGTGCTGCCGCCGCCGCTCTCGAGAGGGAGCGAAAAACCAAGTATGCCGCCCGAAGGGGCGGCCGATTGTCGAAGCGGCCCCGGGCGGAGGAGCCTGAAGAGGCAGAGCCCGCCCCATTGATAAGGAGAACCACCGAAGCCCGAGGGGCCGCAAGGCTGGCGTCCCCCGAGGCGCCGAGGGGCGACTCTCCTCCGGCCGCGATGGCAGGGGCAGAGCATGAGGGCGCCGGGTCGCAGGCGCCTCGCGCGCAGGAGCGCGAGCTGTGGGTCCCCGAGCCGGGGATCAATAAAGACGAGAGTATGGAGGACTCACAGACGTACCTCCGTCTGCTCCGCTGCCTCACTCTCCCTTCGGCCTTCGTGGAGCTGAAGGATCACTTGGTCACCGATCTTGCGGCGATTAGCGCCCGATTGGCGGTCCAGGTAAGAAGCTTCTGAGTATGCTTCAATCTAGCTTTTCCTTAGCTTACTTCAAGTCTTTCTGATCCTTGTCTGCTTTCGGTTCGCAGGCCGCAGTTACGGGCAGCGTCCTGATTCACCATCAGGAGCTGCTCCGGACCAAGCTTCTGGAGGCCGAGAGGGCGTCAGCCTCGGCAGGTTCGGGTGAGGGCCCTTCGGCGGGGCCTAATATCGAGCCCATCGTTGACGGGCTTGTAGCCACGAACGCCCGGATGCTGGCACAGCTGGGGGAGAGGGCCGCAGAGGCCCGCGCTTCTGCCGAGGCCAAGACGAAGGCCGAGCGGGAGAAGGAGAAGGCCGAGCGGGAGCTTGCTGCGGCCCAGGCTGAGATCCGGGCCCTTAAGGCCCAGATCCAGGACAAGGACTCATGGCGGGCTTCGGAAAAACGTCGCCATGCCGAGGAGATGTCGGCCCTGAAGCAGGAGCTGGAGGAGGCGGTGGACTCGGCCGTGCCCGATTATAAGGCCGGCCCGGACTATGCCGAGGAGATAATCCAGGCCCAGCTTCTAGCGGCCTCCTCGGTCTTCGACATCGGACTAGCTGCCGCACAGAAGGTCTGTCCGACCGTGGATTTGACCGGGATTGCCCTTCCTACGGACGAGGAAGGTGCGGAGCTCCTGTCCTGGTAGAAGGGGTTTATGGCCAAGAGGGCCCCGGCCTCGGTGGAAGGCGACGAGGCCGTCCCAGCCGAGGAGGCCCCTGTCGAAGCTGCCCCTCCTGAGGCCGTGCAGATCGTCGATTCCCCCTCTCCCTCTCCTGGCCGAAACCCAGTTGAAGTGGAGGAGGGGTTGCCGAGAACTGATACGGGGGCCTGCCCCGGGTTTCGCTTTTCTTCTGTAAGCCTGCGGCCAGGTGGATGGCCGGTTTTGTACTTCCTTCTTTTGTGAATATAGGAAGTGTTTTTGGCTTTACCTTGATGCTTTGTTTATAATCGACCGAATCTGGCTTTTCAGAAATTCGAGATCCTGTCGTTTTCGCTGTAGCTCGCAAGGCCGAGACCCGATGTAGGTTCGGATAGGAAGTTGATAGAATATTGCCACAGATAGTATATACAGCCGGGGCCTTCACTAACGTGGTTCATATGATCCGAGGGGATATCCTGCCACTCCCGGCTTGTCTTATGCGGACTTAGAGATATACCTCGCCGCTTCCCGATCCGGTATACGTGGCCGAAGCCACCCTCGGATCAGGGTACCAGTGGGCTTAGAAAAAGCCATGCCGCTCCCGATACGGTTTGCATGGCCGAAGCCACTCCCGGTACGGTTTACACGGACTTAGAGAAAATACCATGCCGCTCCCGATACGGTTTGCATGGCCGAAGCCACTCCCGGTACGGTTTACACGGACTTAGAGAAAATACCATGCCGCTCCCGATACGGTTTGCATGGCCGAAGCCACTCCCGGTACGGTTTACACGGACTTAGAGAAAATACCATGCCGCTCCCAATACGGTTTGCATGGCCGAAGCCACTCCCGGTACGGTTTACACGGACTTAGAAAGAATACCATGCCGCTCCCGATACGGTTTGCATGGCCGAAGCCACTCCCGGTACGGTTTACACGGACTTAGAAAGAATACCATGCCGCTCCCGATACGGTTTGCATGGCCGAAGCCACTCATGGTACGGTTTACACGGACTTAGAAAGAATACCATGCCGCTCCCGATACGGTTTGCATGGCCGAAGCCACTCCCGGTACGGTTTACACGGACTTAGAAAGAATACCATGCTGCTCCCGATACGGTTTGCATGGCCGAAGCCACTCCCGGTACGGTTTACACGGACTTAGAGAAAATACCATGCCGCTCCCGATACGGTTTGCATGGCCGAAGCCACTCCCGGTACGGTTTACACGGACTTAGAAAGAATACCATGCCGCTCCCGATACGGTTTGCATGGCCGAAGCCACTCCCGGTACGGTTTACACGGACTTAGAAAGAATACCATACCGCTCCCGATACGGTTTGCATGGCCGAAGCCACTCCCGGTACGGTTTACACGGACTTAGAGAAAATACAATGCCGCTCCCGATACGGTTTGCATGGCCGAAGCCACTCCCGGTACGGTTTACACGGACTTAGAGAAAATACCATGCTGCTCCCGATACGGTTTGCATGGCCGAAGCCACTCCCGGTACAGTTTACACGGACTTAGAAAGAATACCATGCCGCTCCCGATACGGTTTGCATGGCCGAAGCCACTCCCGGTACGGTTTACACGGACTTAGAAAGAATACCATGCCACTCCCGATACGGTTTGCATGGCCGAAGCCACTCCCGGTACGGTTTACACGGACTTAGAGAAAATACCATGCCGCTCCCGATACGGTTTGCATGGCCGAAGCCACTCCCGGTACGGTTTATACGGACTTAGAGAAAATACCATCAGGTTTCCTGAAAAAGAGACCTTTATTCATACCTTCCGGCTGAAAGCCCGGGAAGAAGTGATTCACATAAAATAACGCCGAAGGCGCTCTACATTCCAGGTGCGAGGGAGAGGTTGGCCCGAAAGGGTCTCCAACCGATAAGCCCCTCGTCTGATCAGTTCTCTGACCCGATAGGGCCCCTCCCAGTTGGGGGCAAGCTTTCCTGAGGCTTCGGCTGGTTTAGAAGCATGAGCATTCCTCAACACGAGGCTCCCGACTTCAAAGCTTCGGGGCTTTACTCGAGTGTTGTGGTACTTGGCCATGCGCTGCTGATAAGCTGCCAGCCGGATACGAGCCCTATCTCGGGTCTCTTCAATGAGGTCCAGATGATCTTTCAAGCCTTCTTCGTTGGCCTTCGGATTGTAAGCAATGACCCTAGGAGAGGGAAGGCCGATTTCCACTGGAATAACGGCCTCTATCCCATAAGCCATGCGAAATGGAGTTTCGCCGGTAGGAGTTCGGCTCGTCGTCCGATATGCCCACAGAACACTCGGCAGCTCCTCTACCCATCGGCCTTTGGCTTCGCCGAGGCTGGTTTTCAATCCCTGCAGCAGGCTTCGGTTGGTGACTTCAACCTGGCCGTTTGCCCGAGGGTGCGCTACCGAAGTGAATTTGTGAAGTATGCCGAAGCTGGCGCAGTTGTCGCTGAACCGACGGCTATCGAACTGCTTTCCATTATCCGAAATGATGGCCCGAGGGATGCCGAACCGGCAGATGATGGACTTCCATACGAAGTTCCAAGCATTGCTATCGGTTATTGACGCGAGGGGTTCGGCTTCCACCCACTTAGTAAAATAATCTACCGCCACGATGAGGAATTTTCTTTGGCCGGTGGCGACGGGAAAAGGCCCCAGGAGGTCGATTCCCCACTGAGCGAAAGGCCAGGGGTCGGATAAGGGGGTCAAAAGGGTGACTGCCTGGTGGATGAGGGAGCTAAACCTCTGGCACTGGTCACAGCGCCGTACGAGGGCTAAAGCGTCCTCTCGGAGTGTCGGCCACCAGTAACCTTGCCTCAGAAGCTTCTGAGCCAGGGCCCTTCCTCCCGCATGCGCTCCACATACCCCTTCATGTACTTCTCTCGTGGCGTAGTCGGCTTCAGCCGGGCCGAGGCATCGCAGCAGTGGTCGGCCGAAGGACTTCTTGTATAGCAGCCCGTCCAGAAGGAGGAAATGGGATGAGCGTTGCCGAACGTGCTTTGCCTCCCTTGAGTCTGGCGGGACTTCTCCTCGGAGGAGAAAGGCGACGAGGGGAGTCATCCATGTCTCGGCTTCTGCCTCAGTGATTTGCATGGCTTTAGGCTCGCCGAGGCTTGGTTCGGCGAGTTCCTCCACTAGGATCATCCGGCCTCCTCCCCCGTCTTGTGTTGACGCCAGCCGGGAAAGTGCATCGGCTCGGGTATTCTCGGCTCTCGGGATCCTCACGATTTCATAAGAATCGAATTGAGCGAGGATCTTGCGAGTTACCTGGAGATAAGATGCCATTACTGCATCCCAAGCCTCGTATTCCCCGGAGATATGGCTGGCGATCAGTTGAGAGTCGCTGAAGGCTTTCAGGTTCCGGGCGCCGAGCTTCTTCGCGGCCCGGAGGCCAGAAATGAGAGCTTCGTACTCGGCGGCGTTGTTAGTTGCTGGAAAGGAGAAACGCAAGGCGTACTCCGTGACGACCCCTTCGGGTGATGCCAGGATCCACCCGGCACCGCTGCCCGTGGAGCACGCGGAGCCGTCTACAAAGAGTTGCCATTCGTCTGCTGGCGTAGGAGCCGAAGTGGCCTCGGCTTCGGGCACGTCGTGTTTCGGCTGAAGTGCCAAGGAAGCGCCGGGGGTGAGTTCGGCGATGAAGTCCGCCAACGCCTGGGCTTTTATTGCCACCCGAGGTGCGTAGGAGATGTCGAACTCTCCTAGCTCAATCCCCCACTTTGCCAGCCTGCCGGACACCTCCGTCCGGGAGAGAACCTGCCTCAGGGGCTGGTCGGTGAGAACCTTTACTGAATGAGCAAGAAAATAAGGCCGGAGCCTCCTCGCGGACGAGACGAGGGCCAAAGCCAACTTTTCCAGCGCGAGATACCGGAGTTCCGCTCCTTGAAGGGCTCGGCTGGTGTAATAGACTGGCCTCTGAACGCCCTCTTGCTCTCGGACGAGGACGGCGCTAAGAGCCGTCTCGGATACGGCGAGGTATAGGCTTAGAGGCTCCCCGGGGACTGGCTTGGACAGAATGGGGACTTTGGAGAGGTAGGCCTTCATCTGGTCGAAGGCTGCCTGGCGCTCATCCGTCCATTCGAAGCTATTGGCCTTCTTCAGTAGCTTGAAGAAGGGGAAACAGTGATCCGCCGCCCTGGACATGAAGCAGCTTAGGGCAGCAATCCTCCCGTTCAGCTTCTGTACCTCTCGGAGGTTTGCCGGGGGGCGCATTTGTATGATGGCCGAAACCTTCTCGGGATTAGCTTCTACCCCTCGGTGAGTGACCATATAGCCGAGGAACTTTCCAGAGGCTACCCCGAAGGCGCACTTGGCCGGATTCAGCTTCATCTTGTACCGCCTAAGGGCGGAGAATGTCTCGGCCAAGTCGGCCAAATGTTCCGCAAAGACGCGGCTTTTGACCAACATGTCGTCTATGTAGACCTCCATGTTGCGGCCGAGCTGCGGGGCGAACACTTTGTTGACCAGGCGCTGATATGTCGCGTCGGCGTTCTTCAGACCGAAGGGCATCCGGGTATAGCAATATAGGCCCAGATCGGTCGTGAAGCTGGTTTTGCTCTCATCATCCGGATGCATCCGGATCTGGTGATAGCCTGAATAGGCGTCGAGGAAGCTTAAGAGGTCGTGGCCGGAAGTTGCGTCCACTACCTGGTCTATCCGAGGCAGCGGGAAGCTGTCCATCGGACAGGCCTTGTTGAGGTTGGTGAAGTCCACGCACATTCGCCACTTGCCATCTTTTTTTGGCACCATCACCACGTTGGTGATCCAATCTGGATGATGCACCTCTCGGAGGTGTCCGGCGTCCAGCCCCTTCTTTACTTCGGCTTGGATGGCGGCTCTCCTTTCTTGATTGAAGGTGCGCCGCTTCTGCTTTACCGGGGGCTGGTCGGGATCAGTATGTAGTCAGTGCTCTGCTACCTCCGGGTCAACCCCGGGCATGCCCGCCGGAGACCAGGTGAAGACGTCGAGATTCTTTTTCAAGAACTCGGTGAGCTTCTCTGCTTCGGTCTTCTCCAGGCTGGAGCCTATCATCAGGATTCGTCCCTCGCCTCCCGGAATCGGAATGGCGAGGAGTGCTTCTCCCGAGGATGCCTCGGCTGATGACTCGATCGCCAGGGTTTCGGATGTAGCCTTCCCTTTGACCGAAATCATATAGCATTGTCGGGCTGCTTTTTGATTTCCCCTGGCCTCGCCTATTCCATGGCTGGTATGAAACTTCAGCTTTTGATGGAAAGACGAAGGCACGGCTCCTACCCCGCCGATTAGCCTTCGGCCGAAGATGGCGTTGTAGGCCGAATCGACCTTTACAACGGCAAAGTCCGTTTCAACGGTTAATCGCCGGGGGGCAGAGCCTAAGGTTACAGGGAGCCGAACAATACCCTCTACTCGGCAGGGCGAACCGTTAAAACCGAAGAGGGGGCCCCGGTGAGGCTTCATATTAGCCTCACTCAATCCCATTTTTTCAAAACAATCATAAAATAAGATGTTTGGGGCGCTTCCATTATCGACAAATATTCTATGTACATCGTAGCTATTTATTACAGCGTTTATGACGAGGGCGTCGTCGTGAGGGACCTGAATATCAGTCAGGTCCTCGGAGCCGAAGGTAATATCTTTTTGGCGAGGCCGCTTCGGCTCGACGTCAATCGCTGCTACAGTGGCAGAGCTGCGTTGCCGTGGCCTTGATCCTTCCCCTGGCCCTCCGGATATCATCATGATAGATCCAGAACTGGGTCTTTGATGGGATGCCTCTACCGGGGCTGAGGTGACCTTTGGCGGAGGAGCGGCTTCTGCCACCGGGGGTTGTTGTTGCCTGGGTGTCGCAGGGACGTCCCGGTTCCGTTGCGGCAGGGGCTGCTCTCGTCGGTACTGCGGCAGTCTTCCCTCCCGGATGAGGCGGTCGATTTCCTCTCGGAGCTGCCGGCACTCATCCGTCGTATGGCCGATCTCCCGGTGATACTCACAGTATTTGCCGGGGTCCCTTCGGCGAGGATCCGTCTTGATGCGATCTGGTCGCCGGATCATGCCCTTCACCTCCATGAGCATCCGAGAAGGGGGAGCATGTAAGGGTAGGTACCGCGGTTGCGGGTCCCATCGCCTCTCTCTGTCCCAGTCCTCCCGGCGATATCGCTTTCGGGAGGGCTCTTGTTCTTCTGGCCGAGGTCGGACCACCTGGGGGGCAGGTGCCGAGGCTGCTTCGACCGTGCCTTTACCTCTGGACATCATCAGGGCCTCCCGGTTGATGTATTTATGGGCCCGGGCCACGAGGTCCTGGAAGGTAGGGGGATGGTGTTTCCCGATGGAGCCGAAGAGCCCTTCGTCCCGACACCCGCTGATCACGGCCGAGACCGCGATCGAGCTATCGAGGTTCGGGATTTGGGCGGCCTCGGTCCGGAACTTGGTGAAATATTCCTGGAGAGTTTCGGTGGGGCCTTGCCGGATGGCTAGCAGGCTGGCGGAGGTTTTGCACTGCCGGGTGGCATCATAAAACTGGTCGATAAATAACTGGCCCAACTGGACTAGGGAGTGGATGGAGTTGGGGGCCAGTGTTTCGAACCAGGTGAGGGTAGTCTTCTCAAGGGTGAGGGGGAAAAGTCGGCAGCGGACTGCCTCGGCGACCCCTCGGACCAAGAGGTATGCGTTGAATCTCTGGAAATGACAGACCGGATCTGTCATTCCGTCGTAGAGAGGGCCTTTCGGCAGCTTGAAATTGGGAGGCACCTCGGTAGCCAGGAGCTCCGCCGTAAACGGGGTCTGCTCTAGGATGTTGCTGGCAAGAGGTGCCCCGTATGGCCGAGACACCATCTGCTGCATTTCCTTGCGCATTGCCGTCAGCCGCCGGTCCAGGTCCGAGGCGGTCGAAGTAGTGACTGATTGTCCTCCGGTCCGGGCCGGGCGGAATTCCGACGAAGCATAGTCCTGCTCCGTCAGGCGATCAGCGCGAGGAGCTCGGGCAGGTAGTGCCGAGGGCTCGCTGCGCGTCGCAGCAGTTTCGTTGGGAGAAACCGGTGTAGGCGTTGGCCGGAACCGGGCATCTTGTACTGGGTAGAGTGGGGGGAGCTGCGCCTGCTGAGGAAGCTGTCCCATCAGTCCTACGCGCTGGGTGACGGCAGCTGCTAGCGTTGCCATTTGTTGCTGGAGCATCCCCACTCGGTCTTTTGCAGCGAAGGACTTCGATATGACTAGCAGAGGCACGTTCGGCGGGGCAGAAGGGGCGCCTTCGGAAGGCAGCATCTGCGCCGAGGCTTCCCATGCCTCTGCTTCGCTCTGTCCGGACCGTCGGGTTACAGGTCGTTGAGACATGACTTGTTTGTTTGTTTCCCACAGACGGCGCCACGTGATGTAGCCGAAGCTATCACGACCGGATTCCGAAGCTGGAATCCGAAGAAATGGATCCGGGGCTGGGTTGGATCGGTGTTTAGAGGCCCGATGGGGATCCGGAAGGCGAAGGAGGCAGAGGCGAAGCCGAAGGTCCGAGGCCGAGAGCCGCACGGTCGGAGGCTGGCTTGTCTTGGGGATGTCGGGGCCGAAGCTCCTTCGGTAGACGAAGGGATGGCGCGAGACCGAGTGTCCTCTGGTCGCGGGGCAGCCGGCGCGCGGCGTCGAGACCAGAGAGAGGAGTCCGAGGTCGGCGGCCGAGACCGACTCGGGAAGGTCGGCGATGATTCGAACCGGGCTCCTGCGGGAGGAAAAGAAGAAGAAAACCGGTCAGCAGGAGTCCCGGGCTTCGGCCCTAAGGAACCCCCTCCGACGGTCAAGTTAGCTCCTAAAGATGATTCGATTCAGAAGGCAAAGAGTAGCTTTAATGCTATTTGGACTGTAGTCCTTAAGGGTCTCGGAGGCATAAGAGAGCATACCTTTAGCAATAAATAGCGGTGTATTTATAGCAGAGGATAGAGGATGGTTAACGGTGGTAGCCGATATAGGACTATGTGCGGGCTTATTGGTAAACCGCCATAGTGCCTAGTCCTCCACCAGAGTGGGCCGGACTCGGCTATCGGGCCGAAGGGGGTTGGGCCGCTGATGGGCCGAAGCCTGCTGGGCCTAGGGCTGCCGTGCTGCTCCCGGGCCGTAGACTGGTGGGCCGCTGACGGGCTGAAGCCTGTTGGGCCGGGAGCAACGGTGCCGCTTACGGGCCGTGGGCTGTTGGGCCGCTGATGGGCCGAAGGGTCCTTGAGGGCCTTGTACTGCTGCTGCTGGGCTGAACTAGGTTTGGGCTTGTTTTAATGGGCCGAATCGGATTCTGCCTCATCACAAAGTATTGAGGTGGTCGTACCATCTAATCCTCTGATGCTGCTGGTGCACCATCGAAACTACCGCATAAGCGTTGTTAATTACCTGAACCATGTTGTACATTCTATTCATGGACGTGAAGGATCCTTGTGAGGACTGAATAGTGGCTCTATTGTTTTGTTTTAAGAAAAATGTGCATCCTTACCTTTATTTTCATCCTGATGTATTGTTTTCCTGTATAATTAATTAGGGATGGTTTGGTGGATCGTAAAATATTATAAAATATCATAGAAAACCATAAAAAAATATTTTCATTAGGGATAATTAAATATATAACCTTCTTAGATAGTTAATTACACTTTTGCCACTCAATTTTTCACCCTATATATAATTAGTAACCCTGCTTTTATTCGTATGATGTTTATAAATGGTTATATTTTAAAATCCGTTGACCCCTAAAATCCTTCTTTTAGCTGGTCTCGATTAAAATCACTATAAATAACCAAAATCGATGATTTCACAATAAAATTCTTTCGGCATTTTACAATGCAACAAATAAGCCTTTATTAAAAATACTAAAAATAGATATGTAATGATTAAATTGTTGGATAATATTATGTACGATTCCGTGAATATAAACTTCCTTTTATGTTACTTTTAAGACGAAAAAGGACATATGTCCAATTAGTCCACATTATCCGTTTCATTTGACTCTTGGAGTTAGCTAATCCCTCACGTTCAGATCTCGTTCTGCATCGTAGTAGGTTCGATCACATTTCGCACGTTTCAAACACTCAAGAGTCAGGGATGTCAATATATAGATCTAAATAAAATTTAGATCCAACTCAAATCTCATCCAATTAGTCAATAGATGTGAGGATAGACAATGGTGAAATTAATTTGTTTAAATAAGTTATTTAAAATATTTTTACGTACATATATTTACATAAAGCATGTTTAATAAATTATTTATAATCTAAAGCTTATTTGGATATTTATATAACGCATACGTTTATAGATTTAGAATAGCCCTACAGTACTTATGAATTTCTTTTAATAAAGTTAAATCATGCAAGTATTTGGATTTCGAAGGTTGAATTTGAAACTGCTATGAGTACGTGCCCGAGGGCGAGGGGTGCCTTCGGCCGAGAGAGCTCCCCAACAGCACGGCTATGGGTTGGACGGGTGTAACAAGTGCAGCAACGGAGCCTTCCAAGTGGGCGGGCCGGTGGCGCAGCTCTAACGGGATTGGTTCGAGTGCCAGCGCGTGAGATGAAACGAGATGATTAGTGGTTGGAGCCTGCCGCGTGTTGCCGAGATAACTACAAGAACTGAAAGAAGTTGGGGGGAACTGTGTGGTACCCAGCTGCTATAAAACGGTGGCCCCGCAACATGAACATGCATGAGCAACCTTGGCCGGCAGCTCTTTCTTTTATTTCCATTTCCAGAGCTAATTCCTTGGCAAGATCCTCCACCAAGCTAGAGTGCTTAATTTCTTGTGGGCAATTTGCTAAGAAATTAATCTCTTCAGCCGAGCATAGATAAAGAGAAGGCCAGTTAGGCAAGACTGAGATCGACAAGATGGTCCAGGCTTCAAGTGATCTCCAGATGATTTGTCTTTTGCTGTTCATGATAGCTTCCATTGCCAACGCAAAGGCAACCCGGACCTTCAATGTGGTTGATTTCCGAGCGAATCCGGACGGAGTGACGGATAACACTCAGGTTGGAAATTGGAATATTCATTAATTTATTTTTAGATCCTTTCCCCTGTATATGGTGCCATCCTTCCGCCCATAGATCTACTTTTTGTACTTTTAACTATTCTCATAAAATCTCTTCTCTCGGTGGTTTAATTTGCGTGGCACAGGCTTTCCTAAATGCTTGGAGAGCAGCCTGTGCGACCGAAGGAAGGCCGAGGGTTCTAGTTCCGGAGGGGACGTACCTGTTGGGTCCTGTTGAGTTTTCGGGACCTTGCAATGGTACTATGGTGTTGCAGGTTAAAGGGGTGGTGATAGCACCCACTGATGTCAGTGTGTTCCCGAGCAGCAGCTGGATCTCATTTAGCTACATTGATGCCTGGCCTCATAACCAGTGTCCAAAGCAAGTCCAGTGCAAGCTTCTGCCTACTGTACGTGTGTTGCCACATATTCTCTCTCTCTCTCCCTAATCTCTCTCTCACATGACTAACTTGAAGTGCTATCTGATCATGTGTAATTGTTTCCGATGGTGAAAAAAAAAAAAAACTTAATACTTTCTGGAGAGAAGTCCTTATCCTTCAACTTCGTCAACAACGCTGTCATCCGCCGTATCTCTTCCATCGACAGCAAGCTCTTCCACATGAACATCTACGGATCCAAGGGCATCAAGCTCCAGTCCATCACCATACGGGCACCGGGTGACAGCCCCAACACCGACGGCATACACATCGGCAAGTCCAGCAACGTGGAGATCTCCAAGTCCACCATCGGCACCGGCGACGACTGCGTCTCCATCGGAGATGGCAGCGTCAACATCACCGTCACCGAGGTGCAGTGCGGGCCGGGCCACGGCATCAGCATCGGCAGCCTGGGGAAGTACCAGCACGAGGAGGACGTCGTCGGCGTGAGCGTCAGGAACTGCACCATCGCCGGTACCACGAACGGTGTTAGGATCAAGACATGGAAGGATTCCGTTGTCATGTCAGCTCGGGACTTGGTCTTCCAAGACATAGTGATGAGGAATGTCTACAACCCCATCATCATAGATCAAGAGTACTGCCCATACGTCTCATGCGGCCAGCAGGTACGTACATATATAGAAACGATTGATATATTCTTCATTGGCTTATTTGTTACAAATTAATGCGCGGCGATCGAGTGTGTGTGATTTTGCTGTACTGTGTTTTCTTTCTTTCTTTCCAGTCTCCTTCTCGTGTCAAGATCAGCAACGTGAAGTTCCGCAACATCAAAGGGGTGTCGGCATCCAAGGTTGCAGTTAACTTATTATGCAGCAAGGACCTGCCATGTGAGGGTGTCGAGCTCGGCGACATAAACCTGCAATACAATGGAGAGGGCGCCGCGGCATCGTCGTGTTCTAACGTACTTCGCACTATTCTCGGCAGCGTCATACCTCCCTCTTGCGTCTGATCACCTCTCTGCGTGTATAAGCTTGGAAATTACTTGTATTTTGTTCTCATCATTTGATGCCAGTCCCAATTAGAGTACATGCAGGCTTTGGTTCAGTAACATAGAATAAAACTGTATACTTATTTTGATAAATTTGAGAAATTAATGTCCATAAAGGGTAAATTTTCGAGCCTGTTTGATACCCAAAGAAGTCTTGAATAAGATGTCCAATATAACTCTATTCATTTTGGATGCACGGGTTACATTTTCGATGAGAAATGGCTTATTTCAGAATAGATTCGAATAAGCAATTGATGCAACCCAAGCGGTCACATATGGCCGCAGAGGGAAAGGGACACTTTAGATTATTAAATTTTTATTAAATATTAAAATTTAATTAAGCGGTGGATATATTCTAGCTAGCAAATTTACTTACAAATGAGAATTGAGGACACTTTAGATTATTTTCTACAATGTCGAAAAATCATTCTTGTTTCATATATCAGTATCAACAACGAAAACAAAAATGCAATTCTCCGATTATATGAAAATCAGAATTGAAAATATGATTTTCCTGTCAAAATCAAAAATAGAAAATTATGTATCCTATCCATGGGGCAAGGGATTGAAGCAGGGAAAACTCAAGTCACAGGAGAGTTGCGAGATGAGATTCTTTTCGCCTTTTCATCTACATCTTGATACCTCGAAGTCACTTATTTAAGAAAGAAATTTAATAAGTTTTTTATTTATCTCATCAAATCATCTATTTATTTTTTAGTTGTGTGAATGAGGGAAGGATCTAATTAATCTTTCTCACCATTAAGATGGTCATTATAAATGCTACCCCCACCCCACTAAATTAGGGATCGTTGTTTCGTTGCGCAAAAGTTCATGCAAAGTAGTCTAGACCACTGTCCTATCGATCGGACTTTCCTCAATGCCAAGCCTAGGCGCTTCACGAGGGTCCTGGGGACCGGCGAAACCCCCCTCAAGCCGAAGTTGTAGGGACTACCGGTAACCGTAACCTTTCGAGTCACATCAGGCCAAAGGGTGAATGGTACCACTCGTAATCTTGATATCTCAGGTTACATCATGCCTAGTGGTTAAAGGATAAACTCCAACAGCACCAAACCCGGCTCCACAGTAAGAAATGCGTCAGAAACTGCCACGACAAATTAGAAAAAGCACCGACCCACTGGGACTGAATAACAACCCCTCGAATAGTACACTGATTACTCAGGCCTGTCTGGCTCAGGTGGTTCTGCCTTTTCCCAGTCACAAGTGAAATACTAACATGTACCACTCCCACACCGATACGGCATTACTGCCACACAGACATCGCGTCACACCCACACCGACGCAAAGTGTCAAATACAAACAATAGTCGTTCTAGGTTCACGATCGCATAAACATACACACAATGCGATTCCGATCATATGGAAATCTCCGCCCCCAATGTATGATTTCAAACATACATTTAATAGGATTGTCTAACAATAAACACACATGTGAATTACAAAAATTAATAGGGCTCTAGTCTAAATGGCGTCACCCTATCCAGTCATCATTTCAAATGGCGTCATCTTATCCCGACCCTATTCAAAACTGAACCCATTCCCACAGAATGGGACAAATCTGGCCTAAATGGCGTCACCCTAGCCAGTCACCATCTCAAATGGCATCGCCCTTGCCAGACGCCATTTAGAGCCCGAAATCTAGTTTTCGCAACCTCCCCCGAGCCACAAGACGGGTTTCCTCCCCCCCAAAATTGCCCCCAAAATATCCAAAAATAGAGAATGAAGGGGTGAATCCAAATTACCACTTAAAACACACTAATTATCATTTCACAAAATGCCTATTTTCATAAAAAGACCTTTAAAATATACTTTTCTACTTAAAAATATCCACACACATCGCATGCTTCAAAGCGGAAAAACATAGATAAAACAACCAAATCACGTTTAAGGATTGTCCTCCTACCCGTCACTTGAACTCCTCCTAGCTCCGTGCCGCCGAACCACCGCACTGCAAACCACCGCCGGTACCGCTGTAGACGTCGTCACTTTGCCTGGACGTCGGCCATTGTCCAGAGAATGAAGTGCTGCGGAGGAGGTGGTGACGGAAGTGGTGAGAGTTAGAGGGTGTTGGAGCGGTGGAAGAGGAAGAAGAGGAAGGGGAAGGAAAGAGAGAACCGGAGGGAATGGAGGGAGGGAAGAGAGAGAGAGTGAAGGAGAAAATGAGGAAAAGGAAGGAAGACTCGGAACGTCAAACCGAAACAGATGAAATCACGTCTGTAAGTGGTCAAATCAGGTGTGTGATTATCATGATGATTATGTTGATTATGTGACAAATAAACCTATTAAAAACTAAGTGAATGTGATCGCTAGAAATTTTTAACTAAAAAGTTCCAAAAGAAAAGAATGATCGCCTACCTGTTTTGAAATTGGGAGATGTTGGAATCCTTAATTCTCCTCCTTCAGCCGGCTGAAGAAAAAGAGTCATTCTGACTTTAGTCTTGCTTTGGATGATTATCGGACTTTGAGGATCATCCAGCTTGATTCCCTCTTTCTTTGATCTTCTTAATCTCCTTTTGTACCTTGTAAAAAACAAGATGAAAGAAAATAATCAGAACACAAGCAAAGGTAGTATCTATTCTAATGAAGATTCTGATCATGCAACTTGAGTAAAGAACTTACTTGTTTGATGGTCTTTTAAACTCCTTTAAACAAATAGGTTTGAAATTATGCAAGTTAGTATGTGTTGCATGGAGTGATGTAATGAATGAGATTTTAAACTAATATGATGATAAAACAAACAGAGATTAATAAAAACAACTAAATTGGATGGCCACTGGGAAGCCTTAGTTCTTGAAAGCTCTTGAATGGACGAAGACCGGATGAAGAAAGGATGCAGACTCCTGAAAGTAGCAGCAGCGCCTCGATCCTTCAGCGTTTGGACGTCGTCTCTTTCAAAGAATCGCACCGATAATCACCAATTATCACTATCATCACTAACTTTTTAATGACCAAGGGGTTGGGTATTTATTGGCTTTAAGTTCACGTATTCGCGATTACTTAAAGATTAACATGAAGACTTTGAAGTTAATCTAACTAAGAAACAGATAAACATAGCCTGATTCATCTTTATCTGTAATTATTTAAAATGCGTCGTCCATGGGAGACGTCTTTTAGCTTAATTAAGATAAGGATAAACATCGAAAAGAAGAAGCAGAATTAGCTTAGGAAACCTAAATGGCGTCGTGCATGGTAGACGTCTTTTAGTTTATTAATAATTAATTAAAAATCAAAATAAGAATAAAACTTAAAAGGCGTCTTTACAGGTCGACGTCTTTTAGAATTTTTCATATTTGATTAAAAATCTGAATTAAAATAAATTTCATTAATAAACTTAAATTATGTATGTCTGACCGATGTCATTTAGATAATTAATTCAGAAAGATAATAAAAATTAACAAATGATTAAATATCAGACTATTTTGAGGCATTATTATATGATATAAAATTTACTAAAAAATGATGTCAAAATTAGTGTGTCTACAGCTGCCTCACCTTGGCATCGTCTTTGCAAGGGAGTGAAATGAAATAGAATGTACTGAAAAGGTGATGCCAAGGTGTGATGAGACACGTTCTTAACATCACATATTTGGAATTCTTCTCAAAATCATCAATGAAGATAACTCAAGGAGAGCAACGGAATCAATCATGTATGGATGAGGTCGACAAGGAAATAAAATAAGGTCGATCAACTTCCACGATTGGGAAGTACCCCAAGTCATAGACACTACATGTTTCATCATGGAGAGCGATTCCGAGCCAATGTGGACGTGCTGCAACTATGATGGATCTTTAAAAGAAAACAAGAATATTTGAGATAAAGAATCTAAGAAATGATAGAATTCCAAGGATATCTTCAAGCGAACCTCAAAAATAATCAAGATACTCACTTCAGAATGGAATATTTCATATCAAGTTAAGAATTATTTGATCAATGTTCTGAAATTTAATAAATAATTAATTCTTATCACAATTATATCAAAGTCCTACATGATGCATGTTGGGCTAAAAGAAAAATATAAAGTTAAATAAAATATAATTTAATCAAGGATAATATTGTTAAATTGTTATTAATGAGTCAAGATACCAATTCTTGTAATTCAGTGCTAAGCCGAAGCTCGTTTATCTATGCACGATTTCACAAAAATGGAACCATCGTCCTCACTAATTGACAATCAAACGGACTGTCCGTGTGATTAGGAATTCCTTGGAATTATCACTGTTTTTTGTTGAAGGGGAACTCAAATTCTAGTTTCATCAAAACCACAAGGTCCTTGATATAATCTAATAAATACTTAACATATAGTAATGATGATGCATATCAATTACATAAAGGAATACAAGGATAGAGATAACTGTCTTTTTAAACATGATCAGGACTCATAAACTCCCACAGTGGGATCTTCTCGAATTTTCAACTTCATTTGAACTTTCCTGAATTTTCTGCACTTAAAAATCATCAGTAACTTCAAACAATATCATCATCTAAGCATGAAATCTTGTAAAAACATTGAATTTCGGACAAATAACAGAAAATCCTGAAACGTGTCGTGTCGCGCCGACGCCATTAAAGTCAACTAAAACATGTCGCTGTTCAACGACGCCTTTCAGTCTCAAAAACAGGTTCTGCCTAACTTCTACCCGGGTTCCAACTCTCTCTATACTCCTCCCTTCTCCAATTCGGAAAACACTCTTCAATCATGTACTTTTCTTCTTTTTTGTGAGTCCTAATGTTGATGGACTCAAATATGTATGCAAAACACATTTTGATAATATATATGAAACACATTCTTGTGTCCAGTATATGACTTAGCAAACAGGTTAAGTATCTATTCAGACTTAGCCCCTTGCCTAGTTAAGTAATTGGTTACTTGATCCTATCCTTAGTAAAAAGGTCAAGGAGTATAGCCTTTATTAACAAAGCTAACAATGATTGGACTGGAGGAAACAACAGAATAAGATGTAACATATAAGCATGCAAACTAAAAGACCAACATGGTACCCAGATCAAAAGAACATATTCATTTATTAACTTAATTCCTAAATTGTTCTTTAATAATCTAACTTAGACCCATCGTGCTTGAACTTGTGTTTCCATTCGTGATCCCATTTGATGATTTGATCCATAGTCAATCTAGGCCGTTCCTTAAGCTTGTAGTACGCCTCTTTAGAAAGAAAGGAAGAATTGGTTTAGAAAGCCCACGAGAAGGTTCCGGAGACCCAAAAAGATGTTCCTTTCTTACCCTAATATCTGTTGGGATTCGGACATTTTCTTTCCGGGGTATTTATCGACCTTGCGTTCTCTTTTATTTCACTTCATAGCCTTAACGTAACGTTTGTAGTGTAATGGCCTTTTGATATTGACATTTGGCTTTTGCCTTTTTGCTTTTGCTTCTCTTTTTTTTTCCTTTTCTTGGGACGGATCTCCCCCTTTTTTTTTATGACGGCCTCCTACTAAGATGACGGGTATTCTTGGTAGTCTATTATAAGCCTCGTTCCGACATCGTGGACCGAGTGTAAAAACAGAATTTTTTATTTTAAAAAGAATGATTTGCATCTCTTGTTACTCACGAACCAAACGTGTCAGTGTGTGTAGTAACGCGTTTGAATTAAATTATCCAGACTGATAAGGAAATTTGACTTTTAAAATTTTCTGATTCCACTGGTCTTTGTACCATGCTGATTGACTCTTTAACCTAAGGGTAGTATTTCTTAAAATGCAAACCGTTCTAGGGGTGAGTCAGTTCTTCCCCTTTTGCATTGACAAGATGGTAAGCGTTACCAGGAAAAACATGCGATACAACATATGGTCCTTCCCAATTGGGTTGGAGCTTAGAACGCGGACCACCAGATTTTACAAAGATTCTTTTGACGACAATTTCACCAACTTTGAATTTATGTTCAATGACTTTCTTTTGATAAAAACGTGCTAATCTATTTTGATAAACTCTTGCATGATTAGCAGCTGACCATCTTTTCTCGTCTAAGAGTTCCAATTGAGCAAGGAGTGCTGAACGATGTTCATCAATAGAAAATTCCTTATTTAATTGTACTTTTAATGACGGCATAAGGATCTCGTATGGAACTACCGCCTCCATTCCAAATGTTAAGGAATAAGGAGTTTGCCCAGTGGGCGTGCAGATTGAAGTTCGGTAGGCCCATAGACCCTCAATCAATTTTTCTGGTCAATCTGTAAATTTGTTAGATTTATACGTCTTTTTGATAATTTTTATCAAAGTCTTGTTAGTTGCCTCTGCTTGGCCATTGCCTTGCGGATAATAAGGGGATGAATGATGCAATGTAATTTTATACCTGTTGCAGAGGTCTTGCAGCTCCTGTGACACGAAGTGAGGTCTATTATCGGTGACGATGGTGCTTGAAATTCCAAATCTCGTGATGATGTTCTTCATGATGAACTTGCAGACGATTGATGCTTTGACTTCCATGTACGCTTCAACTTCCGCCCACTTGGTGATGTATTCCGTTGCCGTGAGGATGAATGACTTCTGCTTAATGCCGGAATCAGGATTGCCAAGGGGTCCAAAGATATTGAAAGCCCACATGGAGAAAGGCCATAGGGAGGAAACAGGATTTAGTGAAGATGCAGGAGAATGAATCTTATCGGCGTGAAGTTGACACTTGGCACACCTACGGACATATCCTACACAATCTTCTTCCATGGTTGGCCAATATAATCCTTGTCTAAGGATTTTCTTTGCTAACATATGTCCATTAATATGGCCACCACAAACACCAGCATGAGATCCTTCCATGATCTTCCAAAGTTCATCTTCGTCTAAACATTTTAGAAGAACTCCACCAAAACCTCTTTTCTATAGTGCTCCCCCAACTAGAGTGTATCTTTGAGAAACTCTCCTGATAGCCCTTTTCTACTCAGCTGTGGCTTCTTCAGGATATGATTGATCTTCACAATATTTGGCAATTTCGTAATACCATAGTTTATGTTCATCATCCATCTCTTCTAACAGCTCCATTAACATAATCTCTCTCTTTTCCACAATATTTTCATCTCTGACCTTCTTCAGCAGCTTCTCCTTAGTCCTAAGGAATGAAGGGTCTTTTACGGCGGGTGAAAGACGCCTATGAACAATGATAGACTCGGATTGTTTGCTGATTGGAAAATTGAGGGATGATGCAAGTGAGGCTAGAGCGTCAGCTAAGATGTTTTGATTCCGAGGAAGATGGATGAAGATCAATTTTGTGAAAAGCTTAGCATAAGCAGAAGTATGTTCTTGATAAGGCTTGAGCTTGGGATCAAGAGTCCGATATTTGGTTAACACATGGAGGAGAATCAATTAGCTATCACCCACAATTCTGAGTTTGGTGGCACTATGGAGATGAGCAGCCTCGAGGCTAGCAAGGAGTGTCTTGTATTCAGCTATATTGTTAGTGACTGAAAAATCAAGCTGAAAGGCTTGTGGAATAGTGACACCTTAAGGTGATAACAGAACAATGTCGATACCCTTTCCATAGGAATTCAGAGCTCCGTCAAAATGCAAAGTCCACATGTCACCTTTGATTATGTCAATGGACATCAGTTCCTCATCCGGAAACTCCGATCGGACTGGATCAAAACGAGGAAGGGGGTGATGAGCGAGATGTTCTGCTATTGCATAGCCTTTGATCGCTTTCTGTTGAATGTAAGTGATATCAAACTGAGATAGAAAGCTTTGCCATCGTGCTAACTTATTAGTAAGGACAGATTTCTCAAGGAGAAACTTTATCGGATTCATCCTAGCAATAAGATGAACTTCATGGGCTAGAAAGTAACGCTTCAATTTCGCTGTGTATCTCTGTTCAGCGGGGCTGAGAAGTTTAGAGAGATAGTAGGCTGCCCTCTCCTTTCCTTCTTCATCCTCTTGTGCTAGGATAGCCCCCACCGCATCATCTAGGACAGAGATGTATAGTATCAATGGTTTACCCGGAGATGGTGGTCTCAAAACATGAGGACTTGCCAAATAATTCTTCAATCCATCGAACGCCTCCTAACACTTATCGTCCCAATTGACTTTGACTCCCGGCTTGGTAAGCTCGTAGAACAGCTTACACCTTTGTGAGTGTTGGGAGACAAAACGGCGAATAAATTGCAACCTCCCGATCAATCCTCTTAACTCTTTCAAGTTCTTGGGAGGTGGCATCTCTCTGATAGCCTTTGCCTTGTTGGGATCAATCTCAATTCCCCGTTTACTGACAATGAATCTAAGTAATTTCCTTGAGGATACCCCGAATACACATTTCTTGGGATTCATTTTTAACTGATATTCTCTTGATCTTTCTAACACTCTTGCCAAAACATTGGCATGCTCAGCCTTAGTCTTAGATTTCACTAACAAGTCATCCACATATACTTAGATCTATATGCATCATGTCGTGGAATATTGCCATCATAGCCTTTTGATAAGTGGCTCCAGCGTTCTTTAATTCAAAAGGCATCACGACATAGCAATATGTCCCCCAAGGTGTAGTGAATGATGTCTTTTCTTGATCTTCTTCTGTCAATTTGATCTAATTGTATCCTGAAAATCCATCTATAAATGATAAAGTTTCATAACCAGCAGTATTATCGATGAGTACAACAATGTGAGGCAATGGAAAATCATCCTTAGGACACGCCCGATTCAAATCTCGGAAGTCAATACAGATCCTGACCTTCCCATCTTTCTTCATAACCGGGAATATATTGGTCACCCATTGTGGATAGAGGACAACTCTAATGAATTTGGCTTTATGTAACTTATCAACCTCTTCCTTCATCTTCAAAGTCATTGGTGGGTGGAATCACCTTAACTTTTGTTTGACCGGGCTAGCTCCATCCTTTAATGTCAACCTGTGTTCCACTAGCGATGAGTCTAACCCCGACATATCCGCATAACTACAGGCGAAAGTGTCCTTGTAATTGATCGTTCCAAATTGTGCGTCGTTAAACACTCATGAAAACGTTCAATCTAAATTTATTCGGCTCATTCAAATTAGATTTTGAAAATTGATAATGGTGAGTCCGAGTCGATCCACAGGGAGTTAAATTTCTAACTTTGAAAATCTTGTGATTCTTAATTATCTAAAAATTAGGTGAGAATTTGAGTGAACTAATTACTTATTTAAACTAAAACTCAATTAACTAATGTTACCTAAAAAATATAATTACGTAAATTAAACAAATTCCCCCTTTTTTTTTCTTTTTCAGAAATTAAACACAAGCATATATAGAAAACAAGCACAACTAAAAAAAATATAACAAAAACACCGTAACTTAACTATGTGTATAACATTAATTATCTAAAAATTATGAAACAAAATACACACTTTATAGTCTAATATCCTTAAACGAAATAAACAAAACATTAAATAACAACTAACTAATCATAATTAAATAAACGACTACTATACTGGTGTGGGAGAGAATGAACAGAGCAGCAGCTGTGTGGACTCTTTGTAGGGTTGCCGGCTGGTGCCCTGGAGTGCATGCAGGTGCTGATGCAACACGTGGATGGAGCTTGGCTGATGGCTTGCAGCGTGGGGGCTTGCAGGTGGTGGTGTTGCTGGAAAGAAGCTGTTGGCTACGTTGGGATGCAGCTGGGCGTGTGGAGGATTCCAGCGTTGACGTGGAGGATTGCAGCAGCTTGACGTGGAGGCTTGCTGGAGGGGAGCTGGTGGAGGAGCTTGATCGCAGCGCTTGGAGGATGTTGTCAACGTGCACGTGTGCATGCATGCATGCTTGATGAGCGCTGGAGGAGCTGGAGTTGGCTGGGCTTCACCGCAGGTGCGCTGCTTCGCTGCCGCATGGGAGCTTCATGTTGCTAGTTTGGACGTGGAGTTGTTGGCTGCATGCGTGGAGGCCGGCTGCTGCTTGGACGTGGAGCTGCTGGAGCCGCTGGCTGGGCTGAGAGAAACCGAGGGAGGCGTGGAAGAGAGAAGAAAAAGAGACCGAGAGAGAGATAAATGTGTGGGGGAGGCTGAGAAGAGAGAGAGATGCTGGGATAGGTTGAGAAGAAGAAGAGAAAGGGAGCAAGAGAGACCAAGAGAGAGAGAATAGAGGGAGAGAAAGGGAGACCGAGAGAAAGAAGGAAGAGAAGAGAGGGAGGACTGTGCGTGGGAGAAAGAGAGAGGAGGAGGAGCCGGCTAGAAAGGAGAGGTTGCTGGAACGAGAGGGAGAGCTGCGGAGGGAGAGGAAGAGAGGAGGAGAGAGTACGGTTGCTGGGAAGGAAATTGAAAGAGAAGACTGCGGGGTTTGAGAGGAGGAAGAGAAGATTGCGGGAAGGAAGATTGGAGACGGAGAGAGAGAATCCGAGAGAGAGAGGGAGAATTAGAGAGTGAGAGGCTGAGAAGAGGAAGAGAGAACCGGAGAGAAAGAGGAGAGAGGCTGCGGAGGGAGTTGGAGAAGGAGAGGGCTGAGGGAAGGAAGGTTAATATAGAGAGGAAGAGAGGCGTGGGAAGGAAACTGGAGAAGAAGTAGGGCTGCAGTTGGGAAATTGGAAAGAAAGAAGGAAATAAAGGGTTTTGGGAAACTCCAGAGAAAGAAGGAATCAGAGGGTCTTTTTAAAAAGAAAGTAGACTTTAGGAAGGCGGATGGCCCTTCTTGGGTTCTTCTTGGCCGTGGAATTAGGGCAACACTAGGGCCTCAAATGACGTTTTTTACCTCTGCTTTAATCTTTTGGACAAAATAACGTCGAATTTATCGAAATTCGAACCCTAAACCTCCCCCAAATTTTCGGAAACTCCACCAGCTGCACTGCATCATCGGCATGTCCTGTTCACATAAAATAAATATAAATTAGCACATTATCATAAAAATATCATTATATTTATTTAATTTGTCTCGGTTTTGTCGAAAAACCGCAAATGTGCTATACTCAATTAATCACATGAAATGACGATGTTTTTAAGTCTGAATTTGACGAAATTGGTACCGTTGGACTTGGTACACAATTATCTATCATTTCATGTTATTTTACAGATAAAAACATGAGTATGATGCGTTTGATTGCCTTTAAATGATCAATTTAACACTTTATCACACCCCCCAACTTACTCATTGCTAGTCCCTTAGCAATGCAAATAAGAAAAAGTTAGGACAAACAATGAATTATCATGCTTCATTTGTAATATCTATCACAAATAGTTTAAGTGGTAGCCGATTGGTTAAGCTAAAATTTTCACATCCCACAATATTTTGATTCACGACAAGTGATTGTGCATAAAAATTGACACACTTAGAACTTGTTTCCGACCTTTCTGGTATATTCTTACCTTTACTACCATTTAGATAAGACTACCTGGGGAGGAGAAGAGAATAAAAGATTTCCCGATCAGTCAGTGAGGATCGTTTTTCAGTTCCCGTCCCAACTCAGCACTTTTCACGACTTGGTTATATTTCTGTTACGATGGACTTTTTAGCGTGGCTTTTTATTTCATTGTACTTTTGCTTTTGTGAGTGCGTACTTTTTGCCACTCTCTTTGAATTGCCTGAGGGGAGGTGCGTACTTTTTGCCACCTACCTTTCTTTAGCTCTTTTAACGCCTTCTATTGCCTTTAGTGTTTACAGCTGTCCATTTTAAATGACCGCCTCTTTTAGAGTGCTGAGTGGGACAGTCCCCTATTACGAATCCTACACATTCATTTCGTTCAACCCAAAAGAAAAATTAGAATAAGTAGTCTTATCCTTAAGGTTAATTCCAGTAATTCTATACTTTTAAGATCTTTCATTTATTCTAAGTTGCCGTGTGTGTGTGAACTGCCGTGGATTTTTGTGAAGTGAGATATTTAAACTTTGAAGGTTCTTTAACCAATGTGACAACAACAACAAAAAAAAACTGATTTGTTTAAGATTTACTTAATGAAGCATGATTTTCATGCAATTTTCATAGGATGTGAGAAGAAGTTTTAAAAAGATGTTTTTAAAAATTTGACCATTTTTCAGTGAAAGATATCAGTTTTCTTCAAAAGATTTCCAATAAATGTATATCAAATTGATTGTCCCACCCCCCAACTTGATTGACATTGTCCTCAATGCCATAAAAGATATGAAAAACATGTCAGCCAGAAGAGAATGGGAAGGAGAGAAACAACCTGTGATGAAGAAGATGCGACATATCCAAGGCGACTGCTGCTCAGGGACATAAAAGGAAATACAAAGACGGAAGTAAAATATTTGGTTGCCTCCCAACAAGCGCTAAGTTTATCGTCTTCAGCCAGACGGAATGTGCACACTATCCAATGGCTACTAGCACAAATTTCAGTGCATGCATTTTGAAGTTTGTTGGTTGGAGTGCACTCAGCATTGCATGTAGCGGATGAGTCAGAATGTTATCATTGAGATTCCAAAGAAAAGAATTTTTCAACATGGTGAATAGGATATTGGTTCTACTTGATTCATAGTCCATGCCAACCACGTACCCCACTTCTTTTCCTTGATTGAACTGAAGCATTTGATCCCCTAGAAAAATATTAGAAATTCCCAAAATAATGGGACATTGATTCAATGTAGGGGATGATCCAATGTCGAAGATGAGAAAATCAACAAATATGTGGCTCCTATCCACCTGAATAAGAGTATCTTAGATCATGTCATGTGGCTGCTTAATGAAATGATCAATTGACTGCAAAGCAACCGACGTGTACTTTAATTTGTGGATTCCAAATTTCTCAAAGATAGAGACTGAGAACAGGTTCAGTTTGGCCTCAACTTTCAATAAAATCCAGTAAAGATTGATGTTATTGATATTGTAAGAATTGAGTGGGGCAACACAGTGAGTTTCTTTGAGAAAATGGTTGTTGATGTGGACTTAGCCCAATAATTCCATCACCTCCTTGAGTCGGGCCAACTTTTGGAGGCTATTGGGCTTAGATTCTCTAACACTCGGGAAACGGATCATAGGTAGGTGAATATCTGGGCTCTCACTAGAATCCTTCTCGTCTCCTTCATCTCCCCCCAACTGACCCTCAATAGGCTCTTCTTGATGATTAGCTAAGTCTGTGGCTTCAGTTTTCTCTTGATGCAATTCTTCAAGATTATCCACTTTCTGATCCATTGGGAAGAAGAAATATTCAAGATCCAGACCATCATGTGTATCTAATTCCTCTGTGGGAAATAGAAAGTGTTCAAAGTCCAGATCAATATCAAGCAAATCACTCATTTCTCCATCTCCTTTTTCCTTCAAGCTCTCCTCAAGAGAGATAGGTGTGATCGTGACTTCACTTTGCTGGTCAGTCTGAGGGTTTTCCATCTTCTCTCTATCCACCTGATATATATCTTCCAAAATATCTACTTTCTCTATTGGGAAGAAAAAATATTCGAAGTTCGAACTAGCACGTATATTGACATCCACTGTGGGGAATATGAAGTGTTCAAAATCCGGATTAACCTCTAAAAGATCACTCACTTCTCCTTCTCCTTTTCTATCACTTAAGCTTTCCTCAGGACAGATAGGTATGATCATGGATGCATCTTGTTGACCAGTCTCAAGATTTTTCATAGATTGATTCATGCTAGCATTCCCTATTCTCACCTGATACAACTTCTTAAGATTCTCCCAGTTTTCAAGATCAAGCATGATATGACCATTTCCGGGTTGAGCGCTTTCAAGTTGAATTTATGAGTTGATTTGTTGGTCAAAATCAGGTGAAAAAGATTGCAGATTTTCAATGGGCTTGCTAAACACTTCTTCTAAATCCATCATTAGATTAGTTTCTGTCAAACAGTCAACTAGGGCCTGCATTCTACCGATGATTTGTTGTTGAGCCAAGACTATTTGTTCAAGTTGCATGAATTGATCATCTTAAAGATGCAGATAATTGGGCTGATAATCAAACTGCGAAGAATAAGAATATGTCGAATAATTTGATTGGAAGCAAGGTGGACAAGAGCTTGTGGACAATGGATAATCGGAGTGTCCATGCTTGTGGGCCAAACCACTAGAGTATACTCGGAATTGGGGCCAATCCGAGAAGTCTTGGATAGCTAAACTTGGAATTGGGGCCAATCCAAGGACATTTTGGAACTAATACATTCAGATGTATGTGGTCCAATGTACACCCAAACCAAAGGTGGCTTTTTTTACTTCATCACGTTCACCGATGACTTCTCAAGATTCGGCTATGTGTAGTTAATGAAGTACAAGTCGGAAGCATTTGAGAAGTTCAAGGAATTCAAGAATGAGGTAGAGAAGGAGTCAGGAAAGAGTATTAAAACTCTTCGATCAGATCGAGGAAAGAGAATACTTGAGTACTAATTTCACACAATTCTTAAAGGATAATGGTATCCTTTCTCAACTGACCCCTCCATATACATCACAGATGAATGGTGTATTAGAAAGGAGGAATCGCACCTTGTTGGACATGGTGCGATCCATGATGAGCTTTTTAGGATTACTAGTGTCCCTCTAGGGGTATGCTTTAGAGTCAGCAGCATACCTACTGAACAGAGTACCCAGCAAGTCTGTAGCGTCTACTCCATATGAGATATGGAAAGGCAGGAAACCAGAATTTAAAGATGTTAAAGTCTGGGGTTGTCCTGCTCATGTAAAAAGACATGATCCAGACAAGCTGGAATCACGAACTGATAAATGTAGGTTTGTGGGATATCCAAAGGAAACCTTTGGATACTATTTTTTCCATCCTGGTGAACAAAAGGTGTTTGTCGCCAGGAAAGTTGTCTTCTTGGAAGAGGAATACCTTCTCCAGGAGGACAGTGGGAGTAAAATAGTACTGGAAGAGGTTCCAGATCCCCAAACAACTACATTATCATCAGATGAGATATCAGTTCATGAATCTGTTTAGGTACACACAGATGAGCCTCGTAGATCTGGTAGAGTACCTAGACAACCCGAACGATATGTGGGACATATTGCTGAAGGTAAGTCTAAGGTACAATATAATGAGGATGATGATCCTAAAACCTACTAGGAGGCCATAGAAGGCCCAGAAGCCGGGAAATGGCGAGAAGCCATGAACTCAGAAATCCATTCCATGTACACCAACTAAGTTTGGAACTTGGAGGACTTGCCCGAGGGTATTGTACCCATCGGTTGCAAGTGGATCTTTAAGAGAAATATCGGCTCTGATGGACGGATCGACACTTATAAGGTAAGGTTGGTGGCAAAGGGATATCGTCAAAGGCAAGGAATTCACTATGACGAGACTTTCTCACCAGTTGCCATGATAAAGTCGATCAGAGTTCTACTCGCCATTGCTGCACATTTTGATTATGAAATCTGGCAGATGGATGTGAAGACTGCCTTCCTCAATGGTAACCTTGAGGAGGAGGTGTATATGATACAACCAGAAGGTTTCAAATCCATAGAATCTCCAGATAAAGTGTGCAAGCTTCAGAGGTCCATTTATGGACTGAAGAAGGCTTCCCGGAGCTGGAACATAAGAGTTGACGAGGCTGTCAAGTCTTATGACTTCATTAAGAATGAAGATGAGCCTTGTGTGTATAAGAAGACCAGTGGGAGTGCAGTCACTCTTCTAGTTCTTTACGTAGATGACATACTACTCATTGGGAATGATGTAGCTATGATGTCATCAGTAAAGATTTGGCTGTCGAAAAACTTCTCCATGAAGGATTTGGGAGAAGCATGCTACGTATTGGGAATACGGATCTATAGAGATAGATTAAAGAGGATGCTTGGAATGACCCAATACTTGTACATAGATACCATAGTCAAAAGGTTTGGCATGAAAAATTCCAAGAGAGGTCTCATACCGATGAGACATGGAATTAGTCTCTCAAAGGAGCAGTCTCCTAAGACTCGCGATGAGAGGTCTCTGCCATAGGATCTATCGTGTATACCATGCTATGTACACGGCCTGATGTTGCATTTGCTCTAAGTGTTACGAGCAGATTTCAGGCTGATCTAGGCGAAGAGCACTGGAAGGCAGTGAAATGTATCCATAAGTACTTGAGAAGAAGTAAGGATATGTTTCTTGTCTATGGAGGAGGTGACTTGAAACTGCGAGGCTTTACTGACTCGAGTTTCCAGTCGGATCTGGATGATAGTAAGTCTACATCTAGACTCGTGTTTTCTTTGAACGGAGGCACAGTGTGCTGGAAGAGTTCTAAGCAAGTAACCACTACAAATTCGACGACTGAAGCTGAGTACATCGCTGCAGCTGAAGCCTCTAAGGAAGCAGTGTGGTTGAAGAAATTCATCACCGACCTCGGCGTAGTTTCCAGCATCTCTGAGCCTGTTCCACTGTTCATCAGAAATCGAAGCATATTCTGAGGCGCTTTCACCTTATCAGAGAGATCATATCGAGAGGAGATGTAGTAGTGGAAAGAGTTCCATCCGTTGACAATGTAGCAGATCCACTGACGAAGCCGTTGGCTCAAATTGTGTTTGAGCGTCACCTAGAGTCTACAGGCTTATTGTATAAATGTGATTGGCTTTAGTCCAAGTGGGAGATTGTTAGTTTTAGGTGGCCTACAAGCCAATCTGACTATGTAAATCTCGTTCATTTATTAATAAAATGGCATAATATTCATTATGTGCAAATCGCATTAATTATCGTTTCATAATGAAGTCCGTGAATATGTGCTGTAGTGATAAGATTATGATGAGATCATACTAATGAGACTGATAACTTAAACACACATATTCTTAATCGTTCATAGTCGGAGGATATCCGAGAAGGACATCGGATATCCGGTTAGACTAGTACAGATTACTCCTGCTCATATGATGAGGGTGACTGATCTCATAAGTCACTTGTGTGGAGACACTAAGGCGAATCTGTAGGTGCTCATTGGAGAATGAGTTCACTGAACTGATCCGAATGAATCGCTAGATGGTATTGTACCTCACTGTCAACCAGCTTGATTCTATTGTCGCAGTTGCGTGGATGGTCCTCGGACCTGAGACACCAAGGACACCTTGTCGGTGGACTTATGTGCTTTGACCTTGGTTTACGAATCTCTAGCCACGGGATTCTAATACGCCAAGGATTGGGTACAGCGGAATACCGTCGAAGGGAATTGTATGTCAATAAGGAATCATTCGCTCTCGGTACTTAGAGAGAGAATGCTCAAGGAAGGATGCGCGGAAGTCCCTGGCCAGGGTGGACGATAATATCGAGAAAGGAGTTTTCCGATATTCATCAGCGGCATCCAATCCAAGTGAGTCGACCGGTTAGGGTTTGACGGCTCGCCATGCCCTGAGTTGACTCGAGAGCATTGTACGAATGAAGGATTATATCCACGCGGTAACTGTCGGCGGAAAGGTTCCAAGAGTGGGTTACTTAACCCCAATACCTTCCGGGTTCACGCGGTGTTGCTTGGCACCCAACGTGATCGGAGGTCCAGTCGAATTCGATGTGCGACATCAATTCGATTGATTAATTAATTAATAAATGATTATTAATTGATTAATAAAGTGAGTGAGGAGTCACTGGGCTTGTTGGGCCATTAACTGGACTAGTACTTGGGCCTAGAGGGTCACACGCAAATGATTCTCAAGGCGATGGATAAATAAGTGGATTTTATATAAACCGGGGGTTTTTATGAAAAATTGCACGGTTAGTATAAAACATAGCGAACGGGCTGAGCAGGCCAAGCTGCTGCTAACCCTAGCCGCCCCTCCTCAATTTTTGTTCTTCCTCTGGCGTCCAGGCAGATCCAGATCTGCTCCGCCACTTCTCCGAATCCCGTTCAACGGGAAATCGTCCGCACGCTGCTGCGATCATTGCAGCGACCGGCGGAGGCTTCGTGGGCTGCGAAGAATGATGAACTTGAGGATATCCGTCGCGGGGAGGATCGCGTGGACTTCGCTAGAGGCCGGGCGCTAGCGCGGCTTGCGGTGTCGCACCGACGGAACCGAACGGCTGCGGATTCGAATCCGCACACGGTGAGAAAAGATAATCCGATTATCTCGTATTTTAGTCTCCGAAACGAGAACGGATCGCTGTAAATAATTTTGTTTTTCCGCTGCGTGAGCGATCCGGAGAAACCGAGAAAAACCAACACGCGAGGATATCTGTCGCAGGGAGGATCGCGTAGAGTTCGCTAGAGGCCGGGCACTTGCGCGGCTTGCGGTGTCGCACCGACGGAGCCGAACGGTTGCGGATTCGAATCCGCACACGGTGAGAACTTCGATTATCTGATAATCGATTTTTTGTTTTTCGAAACGGGAAAACGGATCGCTGTTTTATTTTATTTTCCACTGCGTGAGCGATCCAGAGAACCCATGAAATCCCAACAGTGGGTAGTCCCTATAGCTTCGGCTTGACGGGGGTTTCGCCGGTCCCCAGGGCTCTCTTGAAACGCCGAGGCCTGGCGTTGAGGGAAGTCCGGTCGGTAGGATAGTAGTCTAGACTCTTGTGTGCATACGTAGCTGGGCAGTGGTGGTTCACTAGTCCCAGTTAGTCCTAGTTTGACTCACTGCCTCACCCTACGGTGCCCGGAACACCGTAGGGGTGGACAGGCGTAAGTGTTGGTGGTGTTGTGAGGCGACGTTTGTCTGCAGTCTACAGTGTGGTTTGATCGATTAGCCGGATCTTTGGTTATGAGTTATGGTATTGTGTTGGGCTATTCGAATTGCTTACAACTGTGCATGTTGCATTGCTATTACGAATGTTTCATATCGGGTTTTGGGAGCTATGTTTACTGCTTTAGTTAATTGCCTTCATTCTGCATTATTATACTTGTGGGTGTGTGAGTGGGAGGCGGGGGATCGGATGATCCCTACTGAGCCAAATTTTGGTGTGGCTCACTCCTAGCGGTTTCAGGTGTGGACCTCTTGGCGAGTGGCGGCGTGTGGTGTTCTTCTTAGTATGCGGACCAACAGCTATCTCAGTTCCGGGGTATGCCCCGATGTTGTTGTACTTTACTTATGCCTGTACTTATTTAATTCTTTAGACCATGTAATTATTGTTGGACTGTGTACGGACATTATTAATTTCCTTCTTGCGCACTTATAATTTCCTTGAAGTCTGTGTGACTGTTATATTTAGCCTTGTTTAACGCTTACTCCTCCAGATGTGTTGTGTGAGATTCGGGTGTGAACCCGTAAATAATGATCCGATGCCCATTTAGTAATTAGGTTCCCGATCATAGGGTGGCGGGTCGTTACAGATGGTATCAGAGCTCAGTCTGGTCGAGTCTGTGGTTAACTAGGTTAGATATCATAGTCCAACAATAAGTACGAGTCTGTACAGGCGATGGCTGCTGGTGTAGATTGATAGGTTTTGACGTGCTTGTTTCGATTTTTGTGTTTGTGGGGTAGTGATGGCGCTAAAGAGGAGAGTTCCGTTGGCTCGTGGTACGGGAGCAGACGATGGTAGTTCGGGGGCAGAGGGGCATAATGTGGTCATTTTATGGAAGCTATGATTGGGGCTATGTCTAGATACCAATAGGGAGATGGTGGTAAGGGATCCAATTCCCGAGGTGGTCAGTCCACGGCGATGGAGTGGTTCTTAAAGTTGAAAACCCCTTCTATCACGGGTCAACCAGTCCCAGACTAGGCAACTCATTGGATTAAAGAAGTGGAGAAGGCATTTAATGTTCTTGAATGTGTTGAGTATGACAAGACTTTGTTGGCAACCTACTTGTTGAAGGACAATGCTTATGATTGGTGGGTTACTATCAAGTGAATGATGTTTTCAGATAGGTCCTTGAGAGAGATCCCTTGGGAGGTATTTGTGAAGAGTTTAGTGGACAATACTTTCCGAGGCATGTTCGGAAGGCCAAGGAGAGGGAGTTTATGGAATTGGTGCAGAATGATATGTCAGTTCTAGAATATCAGATGAAGTTTGTGGCTCTCGTAAGATTTGTTCCACACATATCTGAGCATGAGGAGCGTCGAACAGAGTGATTTCTGGATGGACTCCGGTATGATTTGAGGGCAATGGTGGCATCTCATTGTTGTAGAGATCTTGCATCGGCGGTGGAGAGTCAGTTCCAACAAATGGCGAGAGAGTTGGAGCGATCAACACGAGGGAAGCAACAAGGTAAGAGCAAATCAGCGGTCTTTTCGACAGACAGTTCGAGTTCCTTTGAGTTCGGAATCCAGGAGATGCTTTGTGATGAGGATGAAAACGGTTCGGTTCAGCAGATGCAGACTGTGGCTAGTAGACAGCAGGAAGCGAGACAGGATGCGGCGGATTATTGTCCCCGTTGTGGTAGGTGTAAGGACTGAGGTTTCGGGTTCAGTTTTCGGATCAGTTTCGGGACGGATCCCCTGGGTTGGACCTTGAGGGGTCTTGAGAGTTTCTTCTGAATGACGTCTACACTTCACGACGCCTTTCAAACGGCGTCTTGATAGGTGGACGCCATTTAGATGAATTTCTGTTGTGCCACGTAGGCGCCACGTGGGCGGGTCTCGGGCCGCGAGAGTACGGCCCTTGTCTCGTCGTCTGAACGGCGTCCATGATGGACGACGCGATTCAGACTGCGACCCTGCGGTGTCAGTGTACGGTGCCTGACATGTCAGCTGAATGGCGTCCGTGGTGGTCGACGCGTTTCAAAGAGTTGTCAGTACGGCCCGTCCTGTCATCTGATAGGCGTCTTTCTCGCTCAACGCGTTTTAGGCAGTTTCTGATTGACCCCGCGAGCCTCCCTTTCTTTCCCTCATTCTCATCCTCTCACTCTCTCTCCTCTCCCTCTCCGCCTCCTCCGATCCCACTCTTCCCCTTTCCCTTCCTCTTCTTCCTCTCCCACCACTCCAACGCCTCCCTACCTCTCACCTCTACCACCACCACTTCCTTCGCGGCGTTCCATTCTCCGGACGGCGGCCGACGTCCTGGCAGAGTGGCGACGTCCTCGGAGGTACCGGCGGCGGTCTGCGGTGCGGCGGTTCGGCGACACGGAGCCAGGAGGAGTTCAAGTATCCGGTAGGGGGACGAACCTTGCATGTGTTGCTCGTGATTTTCCTTGGCGTGGCATGATGTGTTTTGGGGTAGAATGAGCATGTTTAGGGGGTTTTCTTGTGGGAATGGCCCTGCTTGTGAACGTGGATTATGTAGCATGATTGTGGTGGTTGAATTTATCTTCCTCCCCCTTTCTGTTTTGGGGTATTTTCGGGGTATTTGGGGTTAAGGGAGAAACCCTCGGATAGAACCAGGGAACCGGGTTTCTGGCGCTAAACGGCGTCGTGCCTGGTCGACGCCTTTTAGAAAGACGTCAGGGCAGTACGACGCCTTTTAGGACAGAAACCTCCCTGTTCGAGGTTTTATGAGTCAGGGGTTCTGGCACTAAATGACGTCATGGATGGACGACGCCTTTCAGAAGGACGTCGGGCCATCATGACGCCATTTAGGCAGGAAATCACCCCGACTGAGGGTCTGTCAGTTCGGGGATTCTGGGACTAAAAGACGTCGTGGGAGGGCGACGCGATTCGTAAAAGCGTCGGGTAACCATGACGCCTTTTATGGCAGAAATCCCCTGATTAATGTTTTCTGGAATTCCTGGATTTTCGGTGTGAATGGCGTCGGAGGATGTCGACGCCTTTCAAAAGGCGGCCTCTAGTGTCGACGCCTTTTAGGCCAGATTTCGTGGCCGGTGTTTTATGAACTAGTTTAAGGAGCTTGAATGGTGTCGGCCTTGGGCGACGCGATTCAAGACAGAACAACACTAATTCATGCCAGTAAAATGTGTTCATACTGCTAGATAGTTGGTTAATGCATGCTTTAGTGCACTCGATAATGATGGATTCTTCATGACCGGATGGCACTACGTTGTGTGTCGTGCGATCGCGGGCTTTTCACGTGACCGGATCGTACCGTGCCGGGTTTTAGTGTTTTGTGTTACTGTGGACCTGGAGTGACAGTGTAGCGCTTTATCACCCTGTGCTGGTGGGGGCGTAGCACAGCGCCGGTGGGGGCGTGGGCGGGGTGACGCCTAGTGAGAGAGAGTCACCTGGTGAACCCCGGGGTCAGCTAGTACCGGTGTCGGAGTGGTACATTCGGAGAGTCACTCGTGCTGAGGGAAGGAGTAACCACCTGAGCCAGTTGGGCCGGAGTAGCTAGCGTGCTATCCGAGGGGTTACTGTTTGGTCTCAGCGGGTCGGTGTTTTCCCACTTTCGGTTGTGTGGTTTGTGTTTCCCACTCTCGGAGGCGTGGTTGGCGTGTTTTGCCGAGACGCGAGTTGTAGGCTCCTTGATAGAATGATTCTAGAGATATGCATGTTACATTTCGAATGCACATGGTTCATATTGAGATTTTAGGAGTAGTGTGTTACAGCTTTACTTGCTTTATCTCTTGTATCTTTGTTATTGTACTTGTGGGTGTGTGAGTGGGAGGCGGGGGATTGGATGATCCCTACTGAGCCCAATTCTGGTGTGGCTCACTCCCTGCGTTTTCAGGTGTGGACCTTGTGGCGTGTGGCGGTGCGTGGTGTTCCCCTTGGTGTGCGGACCAGCAGCTATCTCAGTTCCCGGAGTATGCCCCGATGTTGTTGTACCTTATTTCTGCCTGTACTTAATTAATTTGTTGGACATGTAATTATTGTTGGACTGTGGACGGACAGTATTACTTATTTCCTGCGCACTGTACTTCCTTGTGATCCGTGTGAATGTTATATTTAATCTTGTTTAACGCTTACTCCTCCAGATGTGTGTATAAGATCCGGGTGTGAACCTGCAGTTAATGGGCCGACATCCATTTAGTGACCGGGTCTCCGGTCATAGGATGGCGGGTCGTTACAGTTGGTATCAGAGCTCAGTCTGGTCGAGTATGTGGTAAACTGGGTTAGATATCGTAGTCCAACAATAAGTACGAGTTTGTACAGGCAATGGCTGTTGGTGTAGAGTGATAGGTTTTGACATGTTTGTGTTGATTTTTGCGTTCGTGAGGTAGTGATGGCGCCGAGGAAGAGAGTTTCGTTGGCTCATGGTACGAGGTCAGACGATGGTAGTTCGGGGGCAGAAGGGCATAATGTGGATCGTTTCGTGGAGGCTATGATTGGAGCTATGGGTAGATACCAGCAGGGAGACGGTAGTGAGGGATCCAATTCCCGAGGTGGCCAGTTTACGGTATTAGAGCGGTTTTTGAGGTTGGAGACCCCTTCTTTCACAGGTCGACCAGTCCCAGACGAGGCAGCTCGTTGGATTAAGGAAGTGGAGAAGGCGTTTGATGTTCTTGAATGTGCTGAGAATGACAAGACCTTGTTGGCAACCTATTTGTTGAAAGATAATGCATACGAGTGGTGGGTTACCATCAAGACAAGGATGTTTGCGGATAGATCCTTGAGAGAGATCCCTTGGGAGGTGTTTGTGAGAGAGTTCAGTGGACAGTACTTTCCAAGGCTCGTTCAGGAGACCGAGGAAAGAGAGTTTATGGAATTGGTGCAGAATGACATGTCAGTTCTAGATTATCATACGAAGTTTGTGGCTCTTGGAAGATTCGTTCCACACTTATCTGAGCATGAGAGATATAGAACAGAGAGATTTGTAGATGGGCTCCGATATGATCTAAGGACAATGGTGGCACCTCAGGGTTGTAGAGATCTGGCATCAGCGGTTCGATGCGCGGCAGCGGTGGAGACTCAATTTCAGCAGATGGCGAAGGAGTTGGAGCGATCGGCACGAGGGAGGCAGCAAGGCAAGAGCAAATCAACGGCCCTTCCGTCAGGCGGTTCGAGTTCCTTTGAGTTCGGGTTCCAAGAGACGTCACGTGATGTAGATGAGGACGATTCGGCCCAACAAATGCAGACTATGGCTAGCAGGCAGCAAGGAAAGAGACATGATGCGACAGATTATTGTCCCCGTTGTGGTAGGTATCACGGCAACCGGGTGTGTCCATTGGTCGCTGGTAGCTGTTTTGGCTGCGGCAGGAGGGGACATCTTGCGAGGAACTGTCCCCAGAAGAATAAGACAAGTCAGGGGCCGAGTGGTCAGTAGGAGCCCGGTACCTTATGATGTAGTGTTGTGTGTTCTTTCTGTGGAGATCCGAGGTGCAGGGATAGATGAACAGTCTTATCTTGCCTTATTAGGTAGTAGTTGTGGACTCTTATGGCACTCTTTATGTATTTTGGGTCGTGGTGGTGATATGGTATTGTAATGTGTACTTGGTAAGGTTATTATATTATGAGGTTGGTCTATCAATTCTAGCGGAATCATGGAACATAATTAATTTTGTATTGATCTGATTGACCGATTGCGTGTGGGGAGCTCCGTGTAAGAGTGCGATCGGTGAGGGCATTAGCAGGACTTCACCGACGGTTGGTCCAGGGGTTTCTTCGATAGCGACCCCCCCCCCCCCCCCCCTTTTGTTGAGGTTGACTCGTAGGGGAGTTTGTTCCTTGTGAACCGAGGAGTATGAGCAGAGTTTCATTAAGTTGAAGACTCGCCTCACTTTCGCTCCAGTTTTGGTACTTCTATTAGGTTCCGGTAGAACTGTGAGGCGATGGTGCAGTCAGATTAGAGGTAGATTCTGTGATTTGACCGTGGAGGACGTGCGCAGGTGTGTCCTTTTTGAGGCGCACTGTTCTAGATAAATAGTGCTTCCCGTATCGAGTAAGGCGTATCATTGTTGGGGTGGTCTAGTAGGAAGGAGGACAAGGCCGATTTTGTAATTGAATGCTTGAATTGTCGGCAAGTTAGGGTGGAACATCAGAGTGGTGCAGCGGTAGCGTGGTTGCAGTCCTTGCCGATCCTGGTGTGGAAACGGGAGCTTGTGACTTTGGGCATGTATTAAGATTGTCTTATTCCTTGGTGGAGGGAGCGTGATCTGGATTACCATTGAGCAATTGACTACGTCAGCACACTTCCTGGCTACCAGGAAGGACTGGTCAGTCGGTAAGTTGGCTGAGTTGTTTGTGAGTCGGAACATCTCTTTCTGCTCGATGTGCCCTTATCCAACATGTCGGATCGGGCTTTGAGACTTACTTCTTAATTGTGGGGAAAGTTCTTCGAAGGTGTAAGGATCGAGACTTTCGGATCCGGTTTTCGGGTCAGAACCTGTTGTTCTAACCCTTGTGGGGAGGTGGAAGTTCTGTGTTGAATCGCGTCAGGACCTGGCGACGCGTTTTAAACGGCGTCCACCTTGGCAGACGCATTTTCAGGTGCTGCCACGTGGGTGCCACGGGGGTTGGCCTTGGGCCGCGTGTGTACGGCCCTGTCAGGTCGTCTGAACGGCGTCTGCGGAGGACGACCCCTTTCAGACTGCGACTCTGGGTGTGTCAGAGTACGGCCCTGACAAATTGTCCGAATGGCGTCTATGTAGGACGACGCGTTTCAGAATCTTGTCAGAGCGGCCGTCACATCACCTGATTGGCGTCCATAGATGTCGACGCGTTTTAGCCAGTTTCTGGTTAACCCCGTGAGCCCTCCTTCTTTCCCTCATTTTCTCCTACTCTCCTTCTCTCCTCCTCCTCCGGCGACCGGCGGCGGCCACCTCCTCCTCCCTCTTTTCCTCCCACCATTTCGCCTCTCCCTCCACTCCATCCTCTACCTAACTCACACCACTACCACCTCCACTTCCACTGCGGCGTTCTACTCTCCGGACGGCGGCCGACGTCACGGTGGAGCAGGGACGACCACGGCGGTACCGGCGGCGGCGTGGGGCAAGAAGGGTGGACGGCGTGAAGCTTGGAGGAGTTCGAGTGTTCGGTAGGGTGACGTTCCCCGTAGCGTTGTGTTTAAGATCATGTTTTCCTCGAGATGCATGTGGTAGAACTTCGGTTTTGGGGGTTAGAATGAGCATGTTTAGGTTTTCTATGGGGGTGTTTGCTTATGAATTGTCTTGCTCTCCGTTTCCCCTCCAGTTTGAATGATTTTTGGGGTTATTTGGGGTTAGAAAGGGAGCCCTCGGGTTTAGGGCGTTCCTGGTTCCTGGGGTTGAAAGACGTCGTGCATGGACGACGCCTTTTTGAAGGGCGTCGGGCCATCACGACGCCTTTTAGACAGGAATCGACTGACAGGCAGATTGCCCGGTCGGGGATTCTGTGGCTAAATGGCGTCATGGGTAAACGACGCATTTTTGAATGGCGTCAGGCGTCCATGACGCGTTTTAACCACAGAAATTCCCTGAGTAAAGCTCTTGGAAATTCCGGATTTTCGTGTTGAATGGCGTCTAGGGATGTCGACGCCTTTTAAAAGGCGACTACTGGTGTCGACGCCTTTTTAGGCCAGAAACTGAAGACTGATTTATATAAACCTGTACTTGGAGCTTGAATGGCGTCGACCTTGGTCGACGCAATTCAAGACAGAATCTCACTAATGCATGCCTGTAAAACGTGTTCATACTGCTAGATAGATGGTTAGCACACGTCTTAGTGCACCCGAAAGAGATGGATTCCTCAAGATCGGATGGTTCTATGTGTGTTATGCGATCGCGAGCTTTTCACGTGACCGGATCGCACTGTGTTGGATTTTCAGTTACTGTGGACCTGGAGTGACATTGTAGCACTTTATCACCCTGTGCTGGTGGGGGCGTGAGCACAGCGCCGGTGGGGGCGTGGGCGGGGTGACGCCTAGTGAGAGAGGGTCACCTGGTGAACCCCGGGGTCAGCTAGTACCGGTGTCGGAGTGGTACATTTGGAGAGTCACTCATGCTGGGGGAAAGGGTAGTCACCTGAGCCAGTTGGGCCGGAGTAGCGAGCGTGCTATCCGAGGGGCTACTCCTTAGTCTCAGCGGGTCGAGGTTTTCCCACCGTTGTTTGCACGGTCGGCGGGTTCTATCGAGATGACAGTTGTAGACTTTCTAACGGCTGGTTTAGAATGTGCATGATTATTATAATTGCAATTGCATGTATTCTCACGTAGAGAATTAGGAATTGTACCTGCCACTACACTTATTGCTTCACCGTTAGCTGTACTTTACACTTGTGGGTGTGTGCGTGGGCAGTGGGGATCGAAGGATCCCTACTGAGTCTTGTTCTTGAGACTCACCCCTGCGGTTTTCAGGTGAGGACTCCCAGCAGACTTAGAGCGGTGTGTGCAGCCGTGTGGTGTACGTCTTCGGCAGTCGTTCCGGGGTATGCCCCGATGTAGTTGTTATTTATTTCTGGCCTGTATGTTTAATTATTTCCTTTCAGCTGGAGTATGTAATTATTTGCTATAATCGAGTCGCATTGTAATAATTTTAATTTCCTGCACTTTCATTTCAATTTAATGCGATGTGGATGTTTAACTTAGTTTATTATTTATTTCCCAGACTTACTAGATCCTGGTTTGGTTCCAAATTAATGATTCGGTACCCATTTAGTAATCGGATCCCCGATTATAGGGTGGCGGGTCGTTACAATTGGTATCAGAGCATACGGTCTGGCAAATAAATAAATAACTAGGTTAAATATTGTAAATTTGGCAAATAAATACATTATCCCGTACAGGCACGTCGGTAGCATAGGTTTTAGGATTCTAATTAGAACTTTTTGATTTTGTAATTGTAGGCGAGTAGATGGCTCCCAGAAGGAGGATGCCAGTTATCCGAGAGCAGGGAGATGTCCCTAGTGGGTCCGAGGCCGGGAGGCCGAGTGTTGAGCAGTTCATGGAGGCGATGACGGACACTATGGCTCGTTATCAGACACGAGACCCTAGTGAGGGTTCCAGTGCGCGGGGAGGGTCCACCGCTACACTTGAGCGGTTTCTGAAGCTGAGGCCACCTCACTTCACCGGTCGTCCTGACCCTGACGAGGCCATCCATTGGCTTAGAGAGATAGAGAAGACCTTTGACACCATGGATTGTGCTGCAGTAGAACGGACCCCGTTAGCTACCTTCATGCTGAAGGATAGCGCCTACGACTGGTGGACCACTTTGAAGAGTTTGTCCTATGGGGACAGGAGTCTTAGGGAGATATCTTGGGAGACCTTTGTCAAGGAGTTTAATGCACAGTATTTCCCTAGACATGTCCAGAGGGCCAAGGAGAGGGAGTTCATGGATCTGACACAGGGGAGCATGACAGTACTTGAATACGAGGCGAAGTTTGTTTCGCTGGGACGATTCGTGCCTTTCATATCTCAGGACGAGGAACGCCGTACGGAGAGGTTTGTGGATGGGCTTAGGCTCAGTTTGAGGAACTTCGTGGCGTCCCATTGTTGTACAGACTTGGCGTCAGCAGTTAGGCGTGCAGCAGCTGTAGAGGCTCAGCAGATCCAGTCGGCCCGGGAGAGAGGGCAGACTGTCCAGGGGCCATCTCGGGGCAGGGGTAAAGCAGCGGCACCGGCTCCTTCAGTCGGATCGGGATCGTCCTCTCTCGGCTCCCGATTCAGGAGGTTTTTCAGGGGTGGTGGCAGCAGTAGCGGCAGCAGCGGCGGCAGCCAGCCCAGACAGGGGCAGCAAAGTCAGACAGTGTCCAGTGCACGGCAGGAGCCAGCTCAGAGGCTTCCGGCAGTTTGTCAGCCGTGTGGTGGTACCCATGGTGGGACTCCGTGTCCCACTCTTCCCAGGAGATGTTTCGCTTGCGGCCAGCAGGGCCACTTAGCGAGGCAGTGCCCGCAGGGGTATGGTCAGGGTCATGGTTCAGGCGAGCAGAAGAAGCCGAGGACCCAGGGGAGAGTGTTAGCTATCACCAGGAGGGAGGCTCGCGCGTCCAACTTGGTGGAAGGTACACTTTCTGTCCTTGGGAACCCTGCTCACGTATTGATTGATTCAGGAGCTTCGCACTCTTTTATTTCTGAGCAGTTCTTAGATATCCTTTCTGCGCCTGTTGTTGAATTATCTGATGGTTTGATGGTGGAGGTTCCTTCTGGAGACTATATGATATCTTATAACTGCTTGAGGAATGTTCCCTTGACCATTGAGGGTCATGTGCTCCCTGCCCGGTTGGTTGTACTTGCCATTCGAGACTTTGATGTCATCCTGGGTATGGATTGGTTGGAAGCCTTTTATGCAGAGGTGGACTGCCACAAGAAGAGGGTGCGATTCTCCATTCCGGGCATCCCGACCTTCTTCTTCCAAGGTATTAGGCTTTCTTCCCGAGGTATTCTTATTTCTGCCTGTAAGGCACGGAGGTTGCTTGATGGTGGTTGTGAGGCTTTCCTTGCCTCTGTTGTTGTCTCCGATGTCCGGGTTAGTCTCAGCCCTGAGGAGGTACCTGTTGTGTGTGAATTCATTGATGTTTTTCCTGAGGAGCTGCCTGGCCTTCCTCCTCAGCGAGAGGTCGAATTCACCATCGAGCTTGCACCAGGTACGGCGCCCTTGTCTAAGGCCCCGTATCGGATGGCGCCAGCCGAACTCGCCGAGTTGAAGGCACAGTTGCAGGAGCTGTTGAATAAGGGTTTCATTCGCCCCAGCACATCTCCATGGGGTGCTCCAGTCCTATTCGTTAGAAAGAAAGATGGTTCTCTGAGGTTGTGCATTGATTATAGGCAGCTGAACCATGTTACAATAAAGAATAAATACCCACTTCCAAGAATTGATGATTTGATGGATCAGCTGCAGTCCGCGAGGGTATTTTCCAAGGTCGACTTGAGATCCGGATATTATCAGATGAGGATCCAGGATGTGGATGTCAGCAAGACGGCTTTCAGAACTCGATATGGACATTATGAGTTTTTGGTTATGCCCTTTGGCCTGACCAATGCTCCGGCGGCCTTTATGGAGCTAATGAACCGAGTCTTCAGGACTTATCTGGACCAGTTTGTGGTTGTGTTTATAGATGATATCCTGATCTATTCTTCTTCTGAGGAAGAGCATACCGCCCATCTTCGGGCAGTATTGCAGGTCCTGAGGGAGCATCGACTCTATGCCAAGTTCAGCAAATGTGAATTTTGGCTGAGCGAGGTGCACTTTCTTGGGCACGTTATTTCTGGTGAAGGTATCGCAGTAGACCCAGCGAAGATAGAGGCAGTGATGGACTGGAACAGGCCGACTTCAGTGACCGAGATCAGGAGCTTTCTGGGGCTTGCTGGGTATTACAGACGGTTTGTTCAAGGATTCTCTTCGATAGCGATCTCCTTGTCGAGGCTGACTCGAAAGGGAGTTCGTTTTGTGTGGACAGAGGATTGTGAGCAGAGTTTTACCGAGCTAAAAACTCGTCTCACGTCAGCCCCAGTACTGGTGCTTCCATCTGGGTCAGGAAGATTTGTGGTTTACTCGGATGCGTCCCGTCGAGGTTTGGGAGCAGTCCTTATGCAGCATGGCAGGGTAGTTGCTTATGCTTCTCGGCAGCTGAAGAAGCATGAAGAAAACTATCCCACTCATGATTTGGAGCTTGCGGCTGTGGTGTTTGCACTAAAGATTTGGAGGCATTACTTGTATGGGGAGAAATTTCAGGTTTTTACAGATCACAAGAGCTTGAAATATGTGTTCACACAGAGGGATCTGAATTTGAGGCAGCGAAGATGGATGGAGTTCATTAAAGACTATGACTTTGACCTTTCTTATCATCCGGGCAAAGCGAATGTGGTGGCAGACGCTTTGAGTCGGAAGACGGTCATGTCATACCTCATGATTCAGGAGTGGAAATTATTCGAGCAAGTGGTGGAATCTTCCTTTATGGTTCCACGTGAAGGTGACAGAGCTGTGCTGGTCAGTTTGACTGTGAGACCAGCAGTGTATCATGCAGTTATTGAGGCTCAGAGGGCAGATGCGGAGTTACCCCAGATTCTCCAGAGGTCTGAGGTTGAGTTATGGGATGATGGTACCGTCAGATTCAGAGGCAGACTCTATGTCCCGACTGAGGAAGATGTGCGCAGATGTGTTCTTGATGAGGCGCACCGATCGAGGTACGCAGTGCATCCCGGGACAACAAAGATGTATCACTGTTTGAGGAGGCACTTCTGGTGGCCCGGTATGAAGAGAGATGTGGCTGAGTATGTGGCCAGATGCATGACTTGTCAGCAGGTCAAGGCCGAGCATCAGAGACCTGGTGGATTGCTACAGCCTTTGCCGATCCCAGAGTGGAAATGGGAGCATGTGACTATGGACTTCGTGATGGGATTGCCTACATCTCCTAGCAGGAGAGATGCTATCTGGGTCATCGTAGATCGGCTGACCAAGTCGGCACACTTCCTAGCTATTAGGAAGGACTGGTCGGTCGGCAAGTTGGCAAAATTGTTTGTAGACCGGATCATCTCTCTGCACGGGGTCCCCTTGTCCATTGTATCAGACCGAGATCCGAGGTTTACTTCCAGATTCTGGAAGAGCTTTCAGCAGGCATTGAGGACTCAGTTGGCTTTCAGCTCAGCTTACCATCCCGAGACTGACGGGCAGTCGGAAAGAACTATTCAGACATTGGAAGATATGCTCAGAGCTTGTTGTCTAGACTGGGGAGGTTCTTGGGTGCAGCACTTGTCCACTGTGGAATTTGCCTACAACAACAGCTACCATTCTAGCATCGGCATGGCGCCTTATGAGGCTTTGTATGGGCGGCCGTGTCGATCACCGGTGTGTTGGTCTGAGATCGGTGAGAGGCAGATTGCAGGACCCGAGTTGGTACAGCAGTGTGCTGAGGTCGCCAGGACAGTTCGGCAGAGGTTGACCGCAGCTCAGAGTAGACAGAAGAGTTATGCCGACATCCGACGGAGACCACTTGAGTTTGAGATTGGGGACCACGTGTTTCTCCGAGTCTCACCCTCCAAGGGTGTAATGAGATTCGGGAAGCGAGGCAAGCTGAGTCCGCGATATATTGGACCTTTTCCCATTCTTGCTCGAATTGGGGAAACCGCGTATCAGTTAGCCTTGCCGCCCAGTCTGGCAGGAGTGCACGATGTGTTCCATGTGTCCTTATTGAGAAAGTATGTTCAGGATCCGTCCCATGTGTTGGACTTTTCAGAGTTGGAGGTCGCTGAGGACTTGTCATTTCCAGAGTACCGGGTTCGTATTGAGGATCGCAGAGAGCGGGTCTTGCGGAACAAGGTCGTACCGCTGGTCAAGGTGATTTGGCAGTACCGTTCCGGAGGTGAGGCAACCTGGGAGCGAGTAGATGAGATGCGGGAGCAGTTCCCTTATCTCTTCTCGTGAGTCTTATTGTAAACTTGTATCCTTGTTTTGACCTTGTTAATTCTAGCAGTCAATTTCGAGGACGAAATTTCTTTAAGGGGGGGAGAATGTAAGGATCGAGACTTTCGGATCCGGTTTTCGGGTCAGAACCTGTTGTTCTAACCCTTGTGGGGAGGTGGAAGTTCTGTGTTGAATCGCGTCAGGACCTGGCGACGCGTTTTAAACGGCGTCCACCTTGGCAGACGCATTTTCAGGTGCTGCCACGTGGGTGCCACGGGGGTTGGCCTTGGGCCGCGTGTGTACGGCCCTGTCAGGTCGTCTGAACGGCGTCTGCGGAGGACGACGCCTTTCAGACTGCGACTCTGGATGTGTCAGAGTACGGCCCTGACAAATTGTCCGAATGGCGTCTATGTAGGACGACGCGTTTCAGAATCTTGTCAGAGCGGCCGTCACATTACCTGATTGGCGTCCATAGATGTCGACGCGTTTTAGCCAGTTTATGGTTAACCCCGTGAGCCCTCCTTCTTTCCCTCATTTTCTCCTACTCTCCTTCTCTCCTCCTCCTCCGGCGACCGGCGGCGGCCACCTCCTCCTCCCTCTTTTCCTCCCACCATTTCGCCTCTCCCTCCACTCCATCCTCTACCTAACTCACACCACTACCACCTCCACTTCCACTGCGGCGTTCTACTCTCCGGACGGCGGCCGACGTCACGGTGGAGCAGGGACGACCACGGCGGTACCGGCGGCGGCGTGGGGCAAGAAGGGTGGACGGCGTGAAGCTTGGAGGAGTTCGAGTGTTCGGTAGGGTGACGTTCCCCGTAGCGTTGTGTTTAAGATCATGTTTTCCTCGAGATGCATGTGGTAGAACTTCGGTTTTGGGGGTTAGAATGAGCATGTTTAGGTTTTCTATGGGGGTGTTTGCTTATGAATTGTCTTGCTCTCCGTTTCCCCTCCAGTTTGAATGATTTTTGGGGTTATTTGGGGTTAGAAAGGGAGCCCTCGGGTTTAGGGCGTTCCTGGTTCCTGGGGTTGAAAGACGTCGTGCATGGACGACGCCTTTTTGAAGGGCGTCGGGCCATCACGACGCCTTTTAGACAGGAATCGACTGACAGGCAGATTGCCCGGTCGGGGATTCTGTGGCTAAATGGCGTCATGGGTAAACGACGCATTTTTGAATGGCGTCAGGCGTCCATGACGCGTTTTAACCACAGAAATTCCCTGAGTAAAGCTCTTGGAAATTCCGGATTTTCGTGTTGAATGGCGTCTAGGGATGTCGACGCCTTTTAAAAGGCGACTACTGGTGTCGACGCCTTTTTAGGCCAGAAACTGAAGACTGATTTATATAAACCTGTACTTGGAGCTTGAATGGCGTCGACCTTGGTCGACGCAATTCAAGACAGAATCTCACTAATGCATGCCTGTAAAACGTGTTCATACTGCTAGATAGATGGTTAGCACACGTCTTAGTGCACCCGAAAGAGATGGATTCCTCAAGATCGGATGGTTCTATGTGTGTTATGCGATCGCGAGCTTTTCACGTGACCGGATCGCACTGTGTTGGATTTTCAGTTACTGTGGACCTGGAGTGACATTGTAGCACTTTATCACCCTGTGCTGGTGGGGGCGTGAGCACAGCGCCGGTGGGGGCGTGGGCGGGGTGACGCCTAGTGAGAGAGGGTCACCTGGTGAACCCCGGGGTCAGCTAGTACCGGTGTCGGAGTGGTACATTTGGAGAGTCACTCATGCTGGGGGAAAGGGTAGTCACCTGAGCCAGTTGGGCCGGAGTAGCGAGCGTGCTATCCGAGGGGCTACTCCTTAGTCTCAGCGGGTCGAGGTTTTCCCACCGTTGTTTGCACGGTCGGCGGGTTCTATCGAGATGACAGTTGTAGACTTTCTAACGGCTGGTTTAGAATGTGCATGATTATTATAATTGCAATTGCATGTATTCTCACGTAGAGAATTAGGAATTGTACCTGCCACTACACTTATTGCTTCACCGTTAGCTGTACTTTACACTTGTGGGTGTGTGCGTGGGCAGTGGGGATCGAAGGATCCCTACTGAGTCTTGTTCTTGAGACTCACCCCTGCGGTTTTCAGGTGAGGACTCCCAGCAGACTTAGAGCGGTGTGTGCAGCCGTGTGGTGTACGTCTTCGGCAGTCGTTCCGGGGTATGCCCCGATGTAGTTGTTATTTATTTCTGGCCTGTATGTTTAATTATTTCCTTTCAGCTGGAGTATGTAATTATTTGCTATAATCGAGTCGCATTGTAATAATTTTAATTTCCTGCACTTTCATTTCAATTCAATGCGATGTGGATGTTTAACTTAGTTTATTATTTATTTCTCAGACTTACTAGATCCTGGTTTGGTTCCAAATTAATGATTCGGTACCCATTTAGTAATCGGATCCCCGATTATAGGGTGGCGGGTCGTTACAGAAGGCCTCGAGTACGCGGTTAGCCTTCAGCCCGGCCTATCATCCCCGATTATAGGGTGGAGTTCAAGTAACCGATAGGAGGACGAATCTTGCATGTAATGTGATTATTACATCCGTGTTTCTCGTTGTGAAGCATGATGCGTGTATGGGGTTTTTGGGTAGAATGAGCATGTTAAGGGGCTTTCTTGGTGGAAATGGTCGTTTCTATGAATAAGGATTTGTGGGTTTCACGTGGTGGATTGGTTTCCCCTCTTCCTTTCCTGTTTTGGAGTGTTTTTGGGGTGTTTTGGGGTGAAAAGGGGACCCTCGGGCTGAGTTGCAGAAACCAGGTTTCTAGCGCTAAATGACGTCGCGCTCGGACGACGCCATTCAAAATGGTGACGGGCCAGCACGACGTTGTGAATGGCGTCCTGGGACATCGACGCCTTTCAAACGGCGGCTTCCTAGGACAACGCGTTTTAAGTGAATTAACCGTAGTCTATCTTTGTTTCTGTCGCTATCCAGCGACTAGGGACAGCGACGCGTTTTAAAAGACGACGACTAGGCACGACGCCTTTTAGGCCATGTTCTGAGGCCGAGTTTTTATGAATCAGTTTAGGAGGCTTGAATGGCGTCAACCACGGTCGACGCAATTCAAGGCAGAATCACATTAACTCATGATATTAATATGTGTTTTCACTGTTAGATAGTTCAATCAAGTGCATGCTTTAAATCATACATTGAGGTCGATGATTTCTGTATGATCGGGATCGCATCGTATGTGTGTGTGTGCTTATACGATTGTGGAGTTGTAACAATTGTGGTTTGCGTTTGTCACCTTGTGCCGAAGTGGGAGGGCCTTGGTGTCTGTGTGGCATTGTTGCCGCACCGGTGTGGGAGTGGTACATGTTGTGTTTCACCTATGGCTGGGGGAAGCATAACCACCTAGAGCCAGTTTGGCCGGAGTAGCTAGCGTGCTATCTGAGGGGTTACTTTTTGGTCTCAGCGGGTCGGTGCTTTCCTAGTTTGTCGTGGCAGCTTTTGGCGCATTTCTTGCTGTGGAGCAGGGTGTGGTGTTGCTGGAGTTTTACCCTTTCGCCACTGGGCCTGATGTAACCTGTAATATAAAGGTTACGAGTGGTACCCTTCGCCCTTTGGCCTGATGCGACCCGGAAGGTTAGGGTTGTGGGTAGTCCCTATAGCTTCGGCTTGAGGGAGTTTCGCCGGTCCCTAGGGCCCTCTTGAAGCGCCGAGGCCTTGCGTTGAGGGAAGTCCGGTCGGTAGGACAGTAGTCTAGACTACTTGTGTACACACGTAGCTGGGCAGTGGTGGTTCACTAGTCCCAGTTATTCCTAGTTTGACTCACTACCTCACCCTACGGTGTCCGGAACACCGTAGGGGTGGACAGGCGTGAGCGTTGGTGGTGTTGTGAGGCGACGTTTGTCTACAGTCGACAGTATGGTTCGATCGATTAGCCAGATCTTTGGTTATGAGTTATGGTATCGTGTTGGGCTATTCGAATTGCTTAGAACTATGCCTGTTGCATTGCTATTACGAATGTTTCATATCGGGTTTTGGGAGCTGTGTTTGCTGCTTTACTTAATTGCCTTCATTCTGCATTATTATACTTGTGGGTGTGTGAGTGGGAGGCGGGGGATCGGATGATCCCTACTGAGCCCAATTCTGGTGTGGCTCACTCCCTACGGTTTCAGGTGTGGACCTCTTGGCGAGTGGCGGCGTGTGGTGTTCTTCTTGGTGTGCGAACCAGCAACTATCTCAGTTCCGGGGTATGCCCTGATGTTGTTGTACTTTACTTCTGCCTCTACTTATTTATTTCTTTGGACCATGTAATTATTGTTGGACTGTGTATGAACATTATTAATTTCCTTCCTGCGCACTTATAATTTCCTTGAAGTCCGTGTGACTGTTATATTTAGCCTTGTTTAACGCTTACTCCTCCAGGTGTGTTGTGTGAGATCCGGGTGTGAACCAGTAGGTAATGATCCGATGCCCATTTAGTAATTGGGTTCCTGATTATAGGGTGGCTGGTGGTTACAACTCAAGAACAGAGATTCGTGTCGGTGTTCTATCTAGTTGCTTCAGTAGGTCATATTGAGTGCGTGGTGCACTCTTATCATTATGCGCTTCCTCCGGCGGCTGTAATGGGCCTTCTATGACTGTTGATTAAGGAAAGACCTTATTGAAGATCCTCTAACTCCGTAGTGCATGTTCTTCAGTTGTGGAATGTCCAGGCGATAGCTTGAGCACCGGAGGGTTAATGGATGATGTGGATGGTGTGGAGGGTTGGTATATGGGTGATGGCTTGGAGTTATTTGGTGGTAGCATGGTACGGATGAGAGGATTAGATGGTTGGATGGTGGAGGGGTAATTGGTCGGTGCGGATGAAGTGGGGAATGGCACGTGGAGTAAAGGTTTAGATGGTTGTATGGTATCTGGGTAAGTGGTGGTGGCAGTGGGTGATGTAAGGAATGGTTCGCGGAGCAGTGGTTTGGATGGCATGATGGGTGCGTAATTAGCTTGCGGTAGGTTGTTTGATGGAGCTGTGGTGGCGTAGGGGGTAATGGATTTGAAGAAAGCAGGCGGTGGTGATGGGTTAATGGGTGTGGGTAAACAATATGCGGGTGTTGATACTGGTGTGATGGTAACGGGTTGTGGTTTATGTATGTGGAGGGTGCGGCGTGGTGGTTGCTCAGTGGTGCTCGGAGTGTGACCCGTTGAATAAATAGAGGAAGAGTCCTCTATCTTCCACTGTTGCCCTCGGTTAGCCTCAGACTGGCTATTTGTCAAAATAAGGGAAACTTGATTCTGGTTCTGGTGCTCCGGGACTGGGATCTGCACTATTCCCATGTTTGGCGGTGCCGCTGCCTATGCTGGCGCTCTTGGTTGTTGCTGCTGAGGTTGTTGTTGTGGTCTTCTCGCCTTCAAGGCGGATATATACTTCTTCATTTCTTCTCAATCAATGCCTCCCTGCTCGTTGAGATCATGAATATAATCTCAGAATTGGAAGCAGGTATCTATTGTGTGTCTAGGTTGTCAGTGGAAATAACAATACCTAGAAGTGTCGGCATTTTGAGGCCAAACTGTTTTTTCTATTGGCAAAACCAAAGCATTGGCTGCCATTAAAGCATTGAAGATATCTGATAAGGACACTGGAAAAACTGGATATTCTGCCCTTTTCGGGCCTAGAGGCTTCCTCTGTTGGTTATAACCAGGAGGAGGTACATTGTGGTATGCCGACGGTGCGTGCGGCCGGTATTGCTGCTGTTTGGGGGCTGATACTGTAATTGTCGTTGTGGCTGCTATTGTGGCTACTGTGGTGGTTGTTGGTTCGGCTGCTGAGGTCGCTGGTATAGAGGCTGCTGATACTGTGGGTTCGGCTGCTGCTGTCTGCAACTCTGCTGGTTTGGCTGTTGCGGCCGCTGGTACTGTGGTTGCTGATTCCTCACGAATTTGGGCTAATTGTTGTTCATGATACTAATCTGCTCATAAGAGAGCGTGCCCTCAGTGGTTGGACCCGTGCTAGAAGAATTTGGCACGGCAGGCTTCCGAAGTAGAGGCCTTCTAGGTCGGTGATGGTCAAAGACACTAGAGAATGTAGCATTCTTGAAAGCATTTTGGCAATAACGCACCCTTTTATAGAGCTCTGCCATGCTGGTCAAGTTGTGCAGGGCGAGGACTAACTTAAATTGAGGTGTAGCATTAGAAATTAACATCTTTACTTGCTCGGACTCAAATAGATGATCTTTGGCTTTTTCTGCCATGCCCCTCCATCTATTAGCAAAACTGACGAATTTGTCGTCGGGCTTCATTTTTTCTGCTATCAAATCAATAATGGACAGAGAGGGTGCAACTCTATCCTGGTATCGTTGAATAAATTTTCGTGATACGATACCATAGTCCTCTACTTCAGATGGCTCTAAGGAAAAGAACCATTCGAGGGCTGGTCTCTCCAAGGATTTCCTGAACAAAAATGTCAACGACCTTTTGTCGTTTTGCCAGAAAGATGACTCATACATAAAGTCCTTCAAATGAGTGAAGGGGTTACCAATACCGTTGTATTTTTGGTACACTGGCATTTAAGAGGGCGGCAAATGGAACACCGGCAGACTTGACAAGTTAATTTTAGGTGCAGCTTTATCTCCCATCATTTTCTAAAAATTATTGAACTACTCATCCATACGCTCCATCATCGCGAGCAGAGCCTAAGTCATCGGATCGACTGGAGGAGGGGGAGGTGGAGGTACATGATAGGCCTGTTGCCTAGAGTATGTGGGGAAAGGGGGACAATTGGGTTGAGGTCCGGCAGAGCTTCCGCCATGTCCGAGGGCATTTTGGTAAGTAGGCGTCGGCGGCCTGACCGGTTGCCTCGAGGAGGACAATTGTGGCCCAGCTGGCCGAGAAGTAGAAATTTGAAGGCCCTCCATGGCCTGATGAATGAATGAAGTGTGCTAGGAGGAGGTTGAGGAATGACAGGTGGGACCACAGGATTCGGTCCAGTAGACGGTAGAGGCGTCTTCCCTTTCAAAATGGGTTGGATTGCCTCAAGTTGGTGAGGATCCAGGTGGGAAGCCAGAACTCCCAGGGCGTTGACCAGATCAGATGGATTGGAAGATGAGGGCTCATTCGGGTTCATAGCCCCCTCAAAGACAGGATTAGAATCCGCATGTACGTGCGGAGGAAGATCAGCACCAGAATAGTGTTGATCATGGACCAAAGGAGGAGGGACATGAAGGTTTCCCTTATGTTCAGATGGATAAGAATGAGGATCATGGGGGGCATTATGATCTCCCCCATTTTCATAGTGATAATTGGATTCAAGAAGGGCATTAGCATCTCCCTCATAATTGACCATATCTCTCGAAGCCATGCTCAAATCCCTACCTGATCGAAGTAGCATGATATTAATTTTTTTTCAAAGATTTGCAGACGAGTTGCACAAAGATTAAGCAATCAAGTGGATGTTTAACGTTATTTCAGGATTCCTTGTTGGGTTATTTGGATTCAATTAATCACAAATTCACTCAATGGGTAGGATCCTAATTTCAGTTCAATTTCCACCGTTATACTCTATGGCTTTCTCTCACAACGTTATGAAGATCTAACAAGGACTTCGATTGGTACAACCAGCCCGATGAACAAGGAGGAATACCTTGATTTTGGGGACTTACGGAAGTCTTTAATGCCAACCACTCTAGTCTGATTGAGGGACCGACCCATCAGAGAGAGGTGAAGACGTCCAGAAAGGTGTTCGTAAGAGAAAAGTGTTGGGATCGTTGTGTCGGGATCCGACTGAAAAACACAGCGGAATAATATGTTCGGGATCGGATCCATCCCGTTTCGATCGTTAAAATAAAACTGGAGAAAATCTAGTTCACCTTGCGCGGATTCGAATCCGCGTTCGTTTTCCGGTTCCGTCGGAGCGATGCCGTAAGTCGCGCAGATGCCCGACCTCTAGCGGTATCCATGCGGTTCTCCTCGCGATGGATCGTCCTCGCTCGCTGCGGCGTTCGTAAATCCCGTCTGGCTGCGCGTAATCCGTCGCGACATATGGATTCTAAATATCCCGTCGGACGGAAGCCGGAGCAGTTGGGAACCGCACGCCCAGAAGAGAGAGAAAGAATGAATGACGGCTAGGTCAGGGTTGCTGGCCCCGGACGTAGAATCCGTTCTTTTATAATAAGTCAGTTTGCGGTTTTTCATAAAAACCCAGACTTATCCGAAATCTTGTCGGATTATCCATCGACTTGAAAACCATTTACGTGTGACCCTCTAGGCCCAAATACCAGTCCAGTTAATAGCCCATTAAGTCCAGTAGCCCTTTACTAACCCACTGAATTAACTAATATCCTTATGTTCAATTAAGCAGCCGAATTTAATGTCCCACAATAAATTCGGACGGACTGTCGATCACGTTGGATGCCAAGCAACATCGCGTGATCCTGGATGGCACTGGGGTTATCGCAACCCTCTATTGGAACCTTTCTGTCATCAGTTAGCGCACGGATATAATCCTTCATCCGTGCAATGTTCCCGAATCAACCTAGGGCATGGTTTTCTGTTAAACCCTATTTGGTCGATTCACTTGAATCAGATGCCGCTAATATGAATCCGATAACTCCTTATCGATTACAAAGTCCGCCCTGGCCAGGGACTTTAAGCGCATCATTTCCAGAACATTCTCTCTCAAACTACCGAGAGCGGATGATCCCGTATTGAACACACAATTACCTTTGAGGGCATTTCCCTGAACCCGATCGCTTGACTTATTGATAACCCATGGTTAGGGATTCGTTCGTCAAGGTCAAAGCTCAGAAACCTACCAACAAGGTATCCTTGGAGTCTCAGGTCCAAGGATCATCCACGCAACCGTGACAATTGAATCGAGCTGGTTAACAGTGAGGTGATTACCATCCAGCGATTCATAGTCGGATCAGTTCAGTGAACTCATTCACCAATGAGCACCTATAGGTTCAGCATAGTGTCTCCACACAAGTGACTTATGGGATCAGTCACCCTCATCATATGAGCTGAAGTAACCTATACTAGTCCATCCGGATGTTCGATGTCCTATCTCAAACATCCTATGACTATGAACAATTAAGAACACGTGTTTATAAGTCTTCGGTCCCGTAACTATGATCTCGTCATAATCCGAAGACTATTGCACATGTTCATGGACTTCATCGTGATACGATAAACACAGATCGAATTAATTACACACAATGAGGGAACTCTTTCCACCATGACATCTTCTCGAGCTATAATTTCTCTGATCAAATGAAAGCGCCGCAGAATGTACTTCGACTTTTGATGAGACCTTGGCTCTTTCGCTTGAGCAATCGCCCCATTGCTGTCACACAGTAGTGGGACGGGACCAGATATGCTTTCCACCACACCAAGATCGCCGATGAATTTCTTCATCCATACAGCTTCCTTGGTGGCTTCAGCAGCAGCAATATACTCGGCTTCTGTTGTCGAATCAGCAATGGTTTCCTGCTTGGAACTTTTCCAGCTCACTGCTCCCCCGTTGAGTGTGAAAACAAAACCTGATGCTGACTTGCTGTCATCATGATCAGACTGAAAACTCGAGTCAGTGTATCCTTGTAGCTTTAAGTCTCCTCCTCCATAGACTGTAAATAGATCCTTAGTCCTTCTCAAGTACTTAAGGATGCATTTCACAGCCTTCCAGTGTTCATCACCTGGATCTGCCTGATGTCTGCTCGTAACACTTAGAATATATGCTACATCAGGTCTAGTACATAGCATGGCATACATGATAGACCCTATGGCAGAAGCATAGGGGACTTTATCCATCACTGCCCTCTCTTCAGGTATCTTTGGAGACTGACCATTAGAAAGCGAAATTCCATGTCTCATCGGTATGAGACCTCTCTTGGAATTTTCCATGCCAAACCTTTTGACAATGGTTTCTATGTACATGGATTGGGTTAAAGCTAGCATCTTCTTTGATCTACCTCTATAGATCCGTATTCCCAATACGTAAGATGCTTCTCCCAAATCCTTCGTGGAGAAGTTCTTTGACAGACATATCTTTACTGAAGACATCATTCTCAATGAGTAGAATGACGTCAACGTAAAGAACCATAAATGTGATTGCGCTCCCACTGTTTTTCTTGTATACACAAGGCTCATCTTCATTCTTAATGAGTCCATAAGATTTGATCGCCTCATCAAATCTTATGTTCCGACTTCGGGAAGCTTGCTTCAGTCCATAAATGGACCTTTGCAACTTGCATACTATGTTTGGAGATTCTTTGGATGTGAATCCTTCTGGTTGTATCATATACACCTCCTCCTCAAGATTTCCATTGAGGAAGGCAGTCTTCACATCCATCTGCCAGATTTCATAATCATGATAGGCAGCAATGGCGAGAAGAATTTTGATAGACTTAATCATAGCAACAGGTGAAAAGGTTTCGTCATAGTCAACACCTTGTCTTTGACGATAGCCCTTCGCAACTAATCTTGCTTTATAAGTCTCAATACGTCCATCTGCACCGATCTTTCTTTTAAAGATCCATTTACAACCGATAGGTACTATACCATTGGGTAAATCTACCAAGTTCCAAACTTGGTTGATGTACATGGACTGTATTTCAGAATTCATGGCTTCCCGCCATTTCCCGGCCTCTGGACTTTCAATGGCCTCCTGGTAAGTCTTAGGATCATCATCCTCATTATAGAGTATCCTTGAACCATCCAAATTAATATGTCTCACATATCTTTCTGGTGGTTTAGGTACTCTTTCAGACCTACGAGGTTCCTGTGTATCATTTTGAACAGGTTCAGAAACTGACGGTTCATCTGATGAACCATTGCCAGTTTGTGGGTCTAGAATTTCTTCTAGTATTACTTTACTCCTACTGTCCTTCTGGAGAATATAATCTTCTTCCAAAAAGACAGCTCTCCTGGCCATAAACACCTTTTGTTCGCCAGGAAGATAAAAGTAATATCCATAAGTTTCCTTTGGATATCTCACAAATCTGCATTTGTCAGTTCTGGATTCCAGCTTATCTGCGTCATGTCTTTTAACATGAGCAGGACATCCCCAGACTTTAACATGTTGAAGGTCTGGTTTCCTTCTATTCCATATCTCATATGGAGTGGTCTCAACATATTTGCTGGGTACCTTGTTCAGGATATACATAGCCGAGCTAAGTGCATATCCCCATAAGGACACTGGCAATTTGGACATGCTCATCATGGATCGCACCATTTCCATTAATGTGCGATTTCTCCTTTCTGATACACCATTCATCTGACGTGTATAAGGAGGTGTAAGCCGAGAAAGGATACCATTATCCTTTAAGTATTTAATGAACTCAGTACTCAAGTATTCACCACCCCGATCAGATCGGATGGTTTCTCAAAGGCTTCAGATTTATATTTCAATAAGTATATATATCCAAACCTTGAGTAATCATCAGTGAATGTAATAAAGTATGAGAAACCACCAATGGCTTGGGTTGACATAGGACCACATACATCTGAATGTATGAGTTCTAATATGTCTTTGGCTCGTTCTCCAGTTCCACTAAATGGAGACTTAGCCATTTTACCCATTAAATATGACTCACAGGTTGCATATGATTCATAATCAAATGGATCCAAATATCTATCTTTATGCATCCTTTGGAGTCTGTTTTCACCAATGTGTCCAGGCCTACAATGCCACAAGTAGGCTTTGTTCATTTCATACTTACTTCTTTTCAATGAAGAACCGATGTGTAAATTATCATGAGACACATTCAATAGATACAATCCATTGGACAAAATAGCAGAAGCTATTAATTTATTTCCGAAATAAATTGAACAACTATTGTTCCCAAAATTTAAATTGTATCCAATTCTATCTAAGCATGAAATATAAATGATGTTCCTTATTATGCTAGGTACATAATAACATTTATCTAATAAAAATGTATCTCCTGATGGTAGCTTGAGCTTCACTGTCCCCACAGCGATCGCCGCAACTCTTGCGCCGTTACCTAGTCTCAGCTCCACCTCGCCAGTCCTTAGCTTACGCCTTCTTGTCAGTGCCTGCACAGAATTGCAGATATGAGATACACATCCAGTATCTAATACCCATGATGTACAATCTCTTATTGACAAGTTTATATCTATCATATAGATACCTGAAGCGTCCTGCTGCTTCACAGTTCCTTGAGCCATGTCCTTGAGGTATTCTTTGCAATTCCTCTTCTAATGCCCTTTCTGGTGACAGTAGAAGCAATCACCTTTCTCAGCACTTTTACCTTTGTCTTTCTTGACAACCTTTTCCTTTTTCTGAATCCTGTTCTTATTCTTTCGAAAAGCTTGGACTGCAAGTCGTTTTATGTTAGTCTTACCAACCATGAGGACTTGGGTTTATCCTTCACAAGGTTCCCCTCAACAGTCTTTAACATGTTCAGCAGTTCAGCTAAGGTGGCCTGGATCTTGTTCATGTTAAAAATTAACGATGAACTGAACATATGATGGTGGAAGTTAAGACAACACGAGGTCTGTGTGCATCTCCTTGGGAAGTGTAATCCCAAGAGCATCCTGCCTCTCCACCCACTCAATCATCTTCAGCACGAAATTCTGTATTGAAGTTCCCTCTGCCATCTGAGCCTTGAACAGATTCTTCGATATCTCATATCGTTTGATTCTGCTCTACTCACCAAATAGCTCCTTCAAATGGAGCATGATGGATCTAGCATCCATATCTTCATGTTGCCTCTGCAACTCATTGCTCATAGAGGCTAACATGTAGCATTGGGCCATGGTGGAATCTTCCTTCCATTTTTCATATGCTATCATTTCCTCCTCTGGAGCATCTAATGATGGCTCAGCAGGAGGTTCATTATCCAAGACGTAGGCAATCTGCTCAGACCTGAGGACTGTCTTCAGGTTTCTGAGCCAGTCTGAGTAATTGGTGCCTATCAAAAGGTTGGCATCAAGTATGCCTCGCAATGGGTTATGGTGCGACATTCTCGCCTACAGGAGATAATCAATTGATAATTAGCAGATATTCAGATTAACTAAAACAAAATATGGTCTTTTATTATCTAGTTTTACTCCTACTAATTTTCGACGGACTGTATAACCTTCAGATATACAGAACGGGAGACACCGACTGTCTCCTAGTGGGGATCAGAATCTCCAAGCATCACAGTATGACCTCAGGTAAACACGTAGTATCATACCGCTATCTCAGAGCAATGATCTCATGATAATTGCAACTCCTTGCAATATCCGATCATATTTCGGCTCCCAAGTTTAATGGTCCCAGGTAAACACAGTAGACCATTATCCCCAGTCTAAGCTTTACCATCAATACGTGACAGAGTAAAGTAGAAATATAGTTCCCGGGTAAACACGTAGATAACTATATCGTTCCTCTACTCTTATCCAAAGGCATTTAATGCCATGATCAACAGTCCTCTCAACAGACAATGGCAAACCTCGGGTAAACACATAGTATCTGCCATGACTGAATTAAGTTCTATTGATCATATTGATGGAGAGCCACGCGGTGCATTCTCAATGACTCGCGCTACGGCTTAGAGTTTGTAACGAAGGTTTTACTTATTTAGTTTGGTCTCATCCTAGGTGATAGTATTAAATATATTGAATATATTATAAATCTACATCTTTTGTTATGTTCATGAGAAATCAAATCATCCACCATCCCATCGGCCTTACACTTGAAGGGACTATTCACCATCTTCTTCTCAGTTATGCATCTAGGAAAACTGGGATTTTGAAACTCCATAGGAGATATGTGGATAGGTACATCATGCAGTACAGGGCAATGCCTCCCTGTACTACTACTGATTTGTAGGTCACATACATCATGTACCACACCTGCCTTTTTGCTACCAGGATCTTTGGCAGATATGCATCTGGTCTCAAGCGAGGTAGCCATCGACTGGAGAGTATTTTCAGGTTGTCCAGGTATGGATGGACTTACCTTACAAGTAGAGGTGTCCCATTCCGATGCCATATAATCAACTTTTTCGCTGTCTGTTTGCGGCGCAACGGTAGGTTCAGTACTAGCCTCCGGGTCTTCATAAGCATTATGGGCATTATCCAGGTTGACAGCTAATTTCTTTTTGAGCTTAGGGTCTAAATTACCCACTAATCAGGTACATCCACAGGGTAAATCAGGTTATTGATGTCGTAAATATTCATATCAAATAAGTTGTCGGTGACATGAGTCACATTTTTCCAGCTTATGCTAGGAAGGAAGTTTGATGCTCTCAACCAGGAACCAAATTTGAATTTGATAGATTGCATCATACTATTACGCAGAGCTGGGGAGTATGATTCCTTGATATGGGATTTCAATTGGGATAGCTCCACACAGTAAATATCCTCATCTCCTATTCTGCCACAGAAAGCACAGATATTCGGCAATCTCTCATAAGCTAACTCAAAGGATTTCACATCACCATTAGGTAGTTTGGCCCTAATCTGAGTACTTAATGGTTTAGAGACATCCAAGCTAACCTTGATTCTAGCATAGGAGCTCCAATACACAGTACCTCCCAAGCGAGGATGATGAACCTTCCCCAGTTGGCTAGCAATCTTAGTAACTACATTCAATTTAAGCATTTCCTTAGGAAGATCAAAGATACGAACCCACAAATCTCCCCATTTGAGTTGGTACTGTGATGGGGGGGTATTGGGCCTGCATCACTCCAATAACACTAACTCCCCATTAAAAAACCATGGAGTTCTGTTGGACATCCTGACTAAGAAGGTGTTATTTGAGAAGTCAAGACAATTCCACTGACCTTTAGGTGTCCACATCTTGGAGATCCACTCCTTCAATCCAGCCGTCCTAGTTTTCTCTTCAGTGTGGACTCTGATAAGCAGGCTTTGCTTCCATCTATTCTGCTCGCCCAAGTCAGCTACATGTAGTTCAACCAGAGGAGCATCATTCTCTTTGGTCATCAGTTTCATGAAGCTATGAAGGACTTCAGTTTCCATCCGGTTGAGATTGTGTGATTGTTCATTGCCATCTTCCATGGTGTCACCTCTGATAAAATGAGCTATCCAAAGTGGGCAGTGGGTGGAGGAGGGGGGAGGGGGGGGCGGGGGGTGTTGGGTTTTCTCGGTTTCACCGGATCGCTCACGCAGCGGAAAATAAAAATTTACAACGATCCATTTTCCCGTTTCGAAAAACTAAAACCAACGATTATCGGATAATCGAAGTTCTCACCTTGTGCGGATTCTAATCCGCAACCGTTCAGTTCCGTCGGTGCGACACTGCAAGCCGCTCAAGCGTCCGGCCTCTAGCGAAGTCCACGCGATCCTCCCCGCGACGGATATCCTCGCGTTCCTCGTTCTTCGCAGCCCACGAAACATCCGCCGGTCGCCGCAACGATCGCCGCAACGCGCGGACGATTTCCCGTCGAACGGGATTCGGAGAATCGGCGAAGCAGATCTGGATCTGTCTGGACGCCAGAGAGAGAGAGAAACTGAGGAGGGGCGGCTAGGGTTAGCAGCAGCTTGACCTGCTCAGCCCGTTCATTATGTTTTATACTAACCGCGCGATTTTTCATAAAAACCCCCGGTTTGTATAAAACCCACTTATTTATCCATCGCCTTGAGAATCATTTGCGTGTGACCCTCTAGGCCCAAGTACCAGTCTAGTTAATGGCCCAACAAGCCCAGTGACTCCTCACTGGCTTTATTAATCAATTAATAACCCTTTATTAATTAATTAATCAATCGAATTGATGTCGCACATTGAATTCGACCGGGCCTCTGATCACGTTGGGTGCCAAGCAACAGCGCGTGAACCCGGAAGGTATTGGGGTTAAGTAACCCACTATTGGAACCTTTCCGCCGACAGTTACCGCATGGATATAATCCCATATTCGTACAATGCTCTCGAGTCAACTCAGGGTATGGCGTGCTGTCAAACCCAAACCGGTCGACTCACTTGGATTGGATGCCGCTGATGAATATCGGAAAATTCCTTTCCCGATATTATCGTCCGCCCTGGCCGGGGACTTTCGCGCATCCTTCCTAGAGCATTCTTCCTCTAAGTACCGAGAGCGAATGATTCCTTATTGACACACAATTCCCTTCGACGGTATTCCGCTGTACCCAATCCTTGGCGTATTAGAATCCCGTGGCTAGAGATTCGTAAACCAAGGTCAAATCACAGAAGTCCACCGACAAGGTGTCCTTGGTGTCTCAGGTCCGAGGACCATCCATGCAACTGCGACAATAGAATCAAGCTGGTTGACAGTGAGGTACAATACCATCCAGCGATTCAGTCGGATCAGTTCAGTGAACTCATTCTCCAATGAGCACCTACAGATTGGCCTTAGTGTCTCCACACAAGTGACTTATGAGATCAGTCACCTTCATCATACACCTACATATTCGCCTTAGTGTCTCCACACAAGTGACTTATGATATCAGTCACCCTCATCATATGAGCAGGAATAATCTGTACTAGTCTAACTGGATAGCCGATGTCCTTCTCGGATATCCTCCGACTAGGAACAATTAAGAATATGTGTGTTTAAGTGATCAGTCTCATTAGTATGATCTCATCATAATCTGATCACTATAGCACATATTCACGGACTTCATTATGAAACGATAATTAATGCGATTTACATATAATGAATATAATGCCATTATATTAATAAATGAACGAGATGTACATTGTTAGATTGGCTTGTAGGCCACCTAAAAGTAACAGGGGGAGGATCTCAGAGGCACGCTAGGGTGAGTGTTCACCGTTCACCAAGGCAAAGCAGTTGAAAGTATCAGGCACAAAGGTAAACAAGAGAACCACATCATAGGCGCTACAGTAAAAACGGTCGAGGAAAACGACAAAGTAGGAGGTGGCTATACTGTGGATGATGGTAATAGTAGAAGGAACATAGGCAAGCCAGGTGAGTAAATGGAGGATGAAGAGGGGATGCAGGAAAGGAGAAAAATCGAAACCAGTAGGCGGTCTGGATTGAAAGGTAGAAAGGGAAGAAAACGGGACTGGTAGAGATCAAGTCCAGATACTAAGAAGTGTAAGTAAGGATCCCGCAAAGGACTTCGTGGTCTACTCAGCTGGGATATAGGTGACGGAGCAAAAACGCGGGGGGTGGGGGGAGTGGAGAAGGGTGGTAAAAGGCAAACTGGATTGGTGGGGGAAGAGAAGGAGGGGCGGGGTTGGGGAAAACCCCAAATCAGCAAGTTTTACCCATTTCTCTGCACTTGGGGTGCTAGTTGCTGCCATCTTGATTTCAAAACAGAATAAATAGTATATGACACATAATAAATAGTTCTGATAAATAAAAGCAATGCTTTCAATTCTAACAAGATAACTACCACTACCTCTAATGCTGGCAAATGGAAGACCGGCGCCTTTGACGTCTCTAAGCACATCTTCCCAGTCGGTTTTGCTCAGATTTGCTCCACAAGAACTACTCTTGTTCAGTTTAATTATTAAATCCTCTGCTTGGCTTTTCCCAGTGAATAATTGATCATTCCAACCAGACTCCAAAACAATCTTGTAACCTAAAAAACATACAAAGTATTGAGGTGGTCGTACCATCTAATCCTCTGATGCTGCTGGTGCACCATCGAAACTACCGCATAAGCGTTGTTAATAACCTGAACCATGTTGTACATTCTATTAATGGACGTGAAGGATCCTTGTGAGGACTGAATAGTGGCTCTATTGTTTTGTTTTAAGAAAAATGTGCATCCTTACCTTTATTTTCATCCTGATGTATTGTTTTCCTGTATAATTAATTAGGGATCGTTTGGTGGATCGTAAAATATTATAAAATGTCATAGAAAACCATAAAAAATTATTTTCATTAGGGATAATTAAATATATAACCTTCTTAGATAGTTAATTACACTTTTGCCACTCAATTTTTCGCCCTATATATAATTAGTAACCCTGCTTTTATTCGTATGATGTTTATAAATGGTTATAGTTTAAAATCCGTTGACCCCAAAAATCCTTCTTTTAGCTGGTCTCGATTAAAATCACTATAAATAACCAAAATCGATGATTTCAAATCCGGTGATTTTAAAAGCAGGGATCTTATTTTCACCGACATACAGTCGATGATTTCACAATAAAATTCTTTCGGCATTTTACAATGCAACAAATAAGCCTTTATTGAAAATACTAAAAATAGATATGTAATGATTAAATTGTTGGATAATATTATGTGCGATTCCGTGAATATAAACTTCCTTTTATGTTACTTTTAAGACGAAAAAGGACATATGTCCAATTAGTCCACATTATCCGTTTCATTTGACTCTTGGAGTTAGCTAATCCCCCACGTTCAGATCTCGTTCTGTATCGTAGTAGGTTCGATCACATTTCGCACGTTTCAAACACTCAAGAGTCAGGGATGTCAATATATAGATCTAAATAAAATTTAGATCCAACTCAAATCTCATCCAATTAGTCAATAGATGTGAGGATAGACAATGGTGAAATTAATTTTTTTAAATAAGTTATTTAAAATATTTTTACGTACATATGTTTACATAAAGCATGTTTAATAAATTATTTATAATCTAAAGCTTATTTGGATATTTATATAACTCATACGTTTATAGATTTAGAATAGCCCTACAGTACTTATGAATTTCTTTTAATAAAGTTAAATCATGCAAGTATTTGGATTTCGAAGGTTGAATTTGAAACTGCTATGAGTACGTGCCCGAGGGCGAGGGGTGTCTTCGGCCGAGAGAGCTCCCCAACAAGTGCAGTAACGGAGCCTTCCAAGTGGGCGGGCCGGTGGCGCAGCTCTAACGGGATTGGTTCGAGTGTAATTGTTTCCGATGGTGAAAAAAAAAAAAAACTTAATACTTTCTGGAGAGAAGTCCTTATCATTCAACTTCGTCAACAACGCTGTCATCCGCCGTATCTCTTCCATCGACAGCAAGCTCTTCCACATGAACATCTTCGGATCCAAGGGCATCAAGCTCCAGTCCATCACCATACGGGCACCGGGTGACAGCCCCAACACCGACGGCATACACATCGGCAAGTCCAGCAACGTGGAGATCTCCAAGTCCACCATCGGCACCGGCGACGACTGCGTCTCCATCGGAGATGGCAGCGTCAACATCACCGTCACCGAGGTGCAGTGCGGGCCGGGCCACGGCATCAGCATCGGCAGCCTGGGGAAGTACCAGCACGAGGAGGACGTCGTCGGCGTGAGCGTCAGGAACTGCACCATCGCCGGCACCACGAACGGTGTTAGGATCAACACATGGAAGGATTCCGTTGTCATGTCAGCTCGGGACTTGGTCTTCCAAGACATAGTGATGAGGAATGTCTACAACCCCATCATCATAGATCAAGAGTACTGCCCATACGTCTCATGCGGCCAGCAGGTACGTACATATATAGAAACGATTGATATATTCTTCATTGGCTTATTTGTTACAAATTAATGCGCGGCGATCGAGTGTGTGTGATTTTGCTGTACTGTGTTTTCTTTCTTTCTTTCCAGTCTCCTTCTCGTGTCAAGATCAGCAACGTGAAGTTCCGCAACATCAAAGGGGTGTCGGCATCCAAGGTTGCAGTTAACTTATTATGCAGCAAGGACCTGCCATGTGAGGGTGTCGAGCTCGGCGACATAAACCTGCAATACAATGGAGAGGGCGCCGCGGCATCGTCGTGTTCTAACGTACTTCGCACTATTCTCGGCAGCGTCATACCTCCCTCTTGCGTCTGATCACCTCTCTGCGTGTATAAAGCTTGGAAATTACTTGTATTTTGTTCTCATCATTTGATGCCAGTCCCAATTAGAGTACATGCAGGCTTTGGTTCAGTAACATAGAATAAAACTGTATACTTATTTTGTTCTCATCATTTGATGCCAGTCCCAATTAGAGGATAAATTTCACGTTATGTTCAAGAAAATATTTAAAAATATCTTTAACTAAATTTGAGAAATTAATGTCCATAAAGGGTAAATTTTCGAGCCTGTTTGATACCCAAAGAAGTCTTGAATAAGATGTCCAATATAACTCTATTCATTTTGGATGCACGGGTTACATTTTCGATGAGAAATGGCTTATTTCAGAATAGATTCGAATAAGCAATTGATGCAACCCAAGCGGTCACATATGGCCGCAGAGGGAAAGGGACACTTTAGATTATTAAAATTTTATTAAATATTAAAATTTTATTAAGCGGTGGATATATTCTAGCTAGCAAATTTACTTACAAATGAGAATTGAGGACACTTTAGATTATTTTCTACAATGTCGAAAAATCATTCTTGTTTCATATATCAGTATCAACAACGAAAACAAAAATGCAATTCTCCGATTATATGAAAATCAGAATTGAAAATATGATTTTCCTGTCAAAATTAAAAATAGAAAATTATGTATCCTATCCATGGGGCAAGGGATTGAAGCAGGGAAAACTCAAGTCACAGGAGAGTTGCGAGATGAGATTCTTCTCGCCTTTTCATCTACATCTTGATACCTCGAAGTCACTTATTTAAGAAAGAAATTTAATAAGTTTTTTATTTATCTCATCAAATCATCTATTTATTTTTTAGTTGTGTGAATGAGGGAAGGATCTAATTAATCTTTCTCACCATTAAGATGGTCATTATAAATGCTACCCCCACCCCACTAAATTAGCGATCGTTGTTTCGTTGCGCAAAAGTTCATGCAAAGCAGTCTAGACCACATATTACATCATGTTATATGTGTGTATGTGCTTATGCGATTGTGGATTGGAATAACTGTGGTTTACGTTCGTCACCATGGACCGATGGGGACAGGGTCATGGTGTATGTGAGGCATTGTGCCGTACCGGTGGGAGAAGGGGTACATGTTGTGTTTTACCTTTGGCTGAGGGAAGCAGGATCGCCTTGAGCCCGTCGGGCCGGAGTAGCCGGTGTGCTATCCGAGGGGTCGCTGTTTGTTCTCAGCGGGTCGGGGTTTCCCTATTTGTCGCGGCAGCTTCCGACGCGTTTCTTGCTGTGGAGCTGGTTGTGGTACTGTTGGAGTTGTTTTACCCCTGTAGCCACTGGGCCTGATGTGACCTTTGATCAAGGTTACGAGTGGTACCCTTAGCCCTTTGGCCTGATGCAGCCCGGGAGGTTAGGGTTGTGGGTAGTTCTTGTAGCTTCGGCTTGACGGGGGTTCGCCGGTCCCCAGGGCCCTCCTGAAGCGCAGAGGCCTAGCGTGGAGGCAATCCGGTCGGTAGGACAGTAGTCTAGACTGCTTGTGTGCACACGTAGCTGACAGTGGCGGTACACTGGTTCCAGCTAGTCCTAGTTCGACTCACTGCCTCACCCTACAGTGCCCCGGAACACTGTAGGGGTGGACAGGCGTGAGCAGTGGTGGTAGTGTTGGGAGGCGACGTTTGACTTCGGTCGACAGTGTGGTTCAGTCGCTTCGTGGACTTTGGCTGTGAGACGTGACTCTGTGTTGGGTTCTTCGGGTTGTTTAGATTGGTTCTTGCTACACTGCTTATCGTACGTTTCATATCAGATTTGGGTGCTATGTTTACTGCTTTACTTAATTGCCATTTATCCCTGTTGTTGCACTTGTGGGTGTGTGAGTGGGAGGCAGGGGATCAGATGATCCCTACTGAGCCCAATCCTGGTGTGGCTCACTCCCTGCGGTTTCAGGTGTGGACTTCGAGGCGTGTGGAGCCGTGTGGTGCCTTCTTGGTGTGCGGACCATCAGCTGTCTCTGTTCCGGGGTATGCCCCGATATTGTTGTACTTTCCTTCTGCCTGTACTTATTTAATTTGTTGGACATGTAATTATTGTTGGACTGTGTACGGACATTGTTATCTTCCTTCTTGCGCACTTGTCCTATCTTTGTAGTCCGTGTGATTGTTATATTTAGCCTTGTTTAGCGCTTACTTCTCCAGATGTGTTGTGTGAGATCTGGGTATGAACCCGCAGTTAATGGGCCGACATCCATTTAGTGACCGGGCCTCCGGTCATAGGATGGTGGGTCGTTACAGATGGTATCAGAGCTCATTCTGGTCGAGTATGTGGTAAACTGGGTTAGATATTATAGTCCAACAATAAGTACGAGTCTGTACAGGCGATGGCTGCTGGTATAGATTGATAGGTTTTGACGTGTTTTGGTTCGATTTTCGTGTTTGTGGGGTAGTGATGGCACCGAAGAGGAGAGTTTCGTTGGCTCGTGGTTCGAGAGCAGATGACGGTGGTTCGAGGGCAGAAGGACACAATGTGGATCGTTTCATGGAAGCTATGATTGGGGCGATGTCTAGATATCAGTAGGGAGATGGAAGCGAGGGGTCCAGTTCCCGAGGTGGCCAACCCATGGTGATGGAGCGGTTCTTGAAGCTGAAGCCCCCTTCTTTCACGGGTCAACCTGTTCCAGATGCGGTAGCTCATTGGATTAAGGAAGTGGAGAAGGCGTTTGATGTTCTAGAATGTGCTGAGAGTGACAAGACCTTGTTGGCAACCTACTTGCTGAAGGACGATGCTTATGATTGGTGGGTCACCATCAAGGGGTTGATGTTTCCAGATAGGTCCTTGAGAGAGATTCCTTGGGGAGACTTTGTGAGAGAGTTTGGTGGACAGTACTTTCCGAGGCACGTTCGTAGGGCCAAGGAAAGAGAGTTTATGGATTTGGTGCAGGATGGTATGTCAGTTCTAGAATATCAGATGAAATTTGTAGCTCTGGGAAGATTTGCTCCACACATATCTGAGCGTGAGGATCTTAGGACGGAGAAATTTGTGGATGGACTTCGGCATGATCTGAGGGAATTTGTGGCAGCTCATTGTTTAAGGATCTGGCGTCAGCAGTTCGGTGCGCGGCAGCGGTGGAGATGCAGTTCCAACACGCGGCAAAGGAATCGGGGCATTCAGCACAAGGGAAGCAGCAGAGCAGGGATAGATCAGCGGTCTTTTCGTCAGGTGGTTCGAGTTCCTTTGAGTTCGAGTTCCAAGAGGTGCCTTGTGATGAGGATGAAGATGGTTCGGTTCAGTAGATGCAGACGGAGGTCAGCTGGCAACCGGAAGCGAGGAGGGACGCTGCGGATCGTTGTCCCCGTTGTGGCAGGTTTTATGGTAATCGGATATGTCCTTTGATCACTGGTAGCTGTTTTGGCTGTGGCAGGAAAGGACATCTCGCGAGGAACTGTCCCCAGAAGAATAAGGCAGGTCAGGAGCCGAGTGGTCGGTAGGTGTTCGAGACGTTGAGTGCTGTTGCGTCTCTTGGTGGAAGTCCGGGTGATTGGGCTAGATGAACACTTTTATCTTGTCTTTTTCAGAGGTGGTTGAGAACTCTTGTGGCACTTTTATGTATTTGAGTGGTGGAGAATGGGTTTTGTAAGATGTGCCTTGCTAGTGTGTGGTAATTTTAACCTCTCAGCTTTTGTCAGAATCGAGAATCTTGGTTAGCTTGGTGTGAATGTGATTGGCCAATTATGTAGAGCCTTGTGTGTGTCATTGGTGAGGATGATTCTTGTGATCGGTATGCCGGCACGTGATGGTTAGCCGAGTTTTGCGTTGAGCGGTTGCAAATTTCGAGGACGAAATTCTTTTAAGGGGGGGGGAGATTGTAAGGACTGAGGTTTCGGGTTCAATATTCGGGTCGGGTTCGGGCCGGATCCCCTGGTTTGGACCCTGAGGAGGGTCTTGAGATTTCAGACTGAATGGCGTCAGCACTGCTCGACGCCTTTCAAAAGGCGTCAGGTTGTGTGGACGCCATTTAGGTATGCTGGTTGTTACGCCACGTGGGCGGGTTTCGGGCTGCGAGAGTACGGCCCCTGTCACATCGTCTGAACGGCGTCCATGTTGATCGACGCGATTCAGACTGTGACCTCTGCGATGTCAGGGTACGGCGCCAGAGCGTTGTCAGTACGGCCTGTCCTGTCGTCTGAACGGCGTCCGTGGAGAGTGACGCGTTTCAGACCGCTGACAGTACGGCCCGTCCTGTCAGACTGATTGGCGTCTGCGTCGATCGACGCGTTTTAGCTGGATTTGGATTGACCCCGCGAACCTCCCCTTCTTTCCCTCATTCTCGCCTTCACTCTCTCTCTCCTCGCCCTCTCCGCCCTCTCCGACTCTCTTTTCCCTTCCCTTCCTCTTCTTCCTCTTCCACCACTCCAACACTTCCCTACCTCTCACCTCTACCACCACCACTTCCTTCGCGGCGTTCCATTCTCCGGACGGCGGCCGACGTCCTGGCGGAGTGGCGGCTTCCTCGAGGGTACCGGCGGCGGTCTGCGGTGCGGCGGGTCGGCGGCACGGAGCTTGGTGGAGTTCAAGAATCGGTAGGGGGACGAACCTTGCATAGATTGTGAATGTGTTGCTCGTGGTTTCCTTGGCGTGGCATGTTATGTTTTGGGTTAAAATGAGCATGTTTAAGGGGTGTTCTTGTGGGTTTGACCTTGTTCGTGAACGTGGATATGTAGTATGCTTATGGTGGTTGATCTCCCTTTCCTCCTCCTTCTGTTTTGGGGCATTTTCGGGGTGTTTGGGGTTAAGGGAGAGGCCCTCAGATCGAACCAGGGAACCAGGTTTCTGGCGCTAAACAGCGTCGTGCCTGGTCAACGCCTTTTAGAAGGACGTCAGGGCAGTACGACGCCTTTTAGGGCAGAAACCTCCCTGTTCGAGGTTTTTACGAGTAGGGGTTCTGGCGCTAAATGACGTCATGAATGGACGACGCCTTTCGGAAGGACGTCGGGCCATCATGACGCCATTTAGGCAGGAAATCACCCCGAGTGAGGGTCTGTAAAATATGGAATTTCGGTGTGAATGGCGTATGTGGACCTGGACGCGTTTTAAATAGGCGACTCCCTATGACGACGCGTTTCAAGGAATAATCTAGCTTTAATGAACCTGTCTGAGGGGCTTGAATGGCGTCGACGTCGGTCGACGCGATTCAAGACAGAACTGTATGAATCCTGGTTTTATCATGTGTTTTATTGTGGGACGATTCAAATGCATGCTTTACGTTGTACACTGAGACTGAGGACTTCTGCGTGAATGGAATTACATCATGTTATATGTGTCTATGTGCTTATGCGATTGTGGATTGGAATAACTGTGGTTTACGTTCGTCACCATAGACCGATGGGGACAGGGTCATGGTGTCTGTGAGGCATTGTGCCGTACCGGTGGGAGAAGGGGTACATGTTGTGTTTTACCTTTGGCTGAGGGAAGCAGGATCGCCTTGAGCCCGTTTGGCCGGTGTAGCCGGTGTGCTATCCGAGGGGTCGCTGTTTGTTGTCAGCGGGTCGGGGTTTCCCTGTTTGTCGCGGCAGCTTCCGGCGCGTTTCTTGCTGTGGAGCTGGTTGTGGTACTGTTGGAGTTGTTTTACCCCTGTAGCCACTGGGCCTGATGTGACCTTTGATCAAGGTTACGAGTGGTACCCTTAGCCCTTTGGCCTGACGCAGCCCGGGAGGTTAGGGTTGTGGGTAGTTCTTGTAGCTTCGGCTTGACGGGGGTTCGCCGGTCCCCAGGGCCCTCCTGAAGCGCTGAGGCCTAGCGTGGAGGCAATCCGATCGGTAGGACAGTAGTCTAGACTGCTTGTGTGCACACGTAGCTGACAGTGGCGGTACACTGGTTCCAGCTAGTCCTAGTTCGACTCACTGCCTCACCCTACAGTGCCCCGGAACACTTTAGGGGTGGACAGGCGTGAGTAGTGGTGGTAGTGTTGGGAGGCGACGTTTGACTTCGGTCGACAGTGTGGTTCAGTCGCTTCGTGGACTTTGGCTGTGAGACGTGACTCTGTGTTGGGTTCTTCGGGTTGCTTAGATTGGTTCTTGCTACACTACTTATCGTACGTTTCATATCAGATTTGGGTGCTATGTTTACTGCTTTACTTAATTGCCATTTATCCCTGTTGTTGCACTTGTGGGTGTGTGAGTGGGAGGCAGGGGATCGGATGATCCCTACTGAGCCCAATTCTGGTGTGGCTCACTCCCTGCGGTTTCAGGTGTGGACTTCGAGGCGTATGGAGGCGTGTGGTGCCTTCTTAGTGTGCGGACCAGCAGCTGTCTCTGTTCCGGGGTATGCCCCGATGTTGTTGTACTTTCCTTCTGCCTGTACTTATTTAATTTGTTAGACATGTAATTATTGTTGTACTGTATACGGACATTGTTATCTTCCTTCCTGCGCACTTGTCCTATCTTTGTAGTCCGTGTGATTGTTATATTTAGCCTTGTTTAGCGCTTACTCCTCCAGATGTGTTGTGTGAGATCCGGGTATGAACCTGCAGTTAATGGGCCGACATCCATTTAGTGACCGGGTCTACGGTCATAGGATGGCGGGTCGTTACATCCACAGTAAGAAATGCGTCAGAAACTGCCACGACAAACTAGAAAAAGCACCGACCCACTGGGACTGAATAACAACCCCTCGAATAGCACACTGATTACTCCGGCCTGTCTGGCTCAGGTGGTTCTGCCTTTTCCCAGTCACAAGTGAAATACTAACATGTACCACTCCCACACGGATACGGCATTACTGCCACACAGACATCGCGTCACACCCACACCGACGCAAAGTGTCAAATACAAACAATAGTCGTTCTAGGTCCACGATCGCATAAACATACACACAATGCGATTCCGATCATATGGAAATCTCCGCCCCCAATGTATGATTTCAAACATACATTTAATAGGATTGTCTAACAATAAACACACATGTGAATTACAAAAATTAATAGGGCTCTAGTCTAAATGGTGTCGCCCTATCCAGTCACCATTTCAAATGGCGTCATCTTATCCCGACCCTATTCAAAACTGAACTCATTCCCAGAGAATGGGACAAATCTGGCCTAAATGGCGTCACCCTAGCCAGTCACCATTTCAAATGGCATCGCCCTTGCCAGACGCCATTTAGAGCCCGAAATCTGGTTTTCGCAACCTCCCCCGAGCCACAAGACGGGTTTCCTCCCAAATAGAGAATGAAGGGGTGAATCCAAATTACCACTTAAAACACACTAATTATCATTTCACAAAATGCCTATTTTCATAAAAAAACCTTTAAAATATACTTTTCTACTTAAAAATATCCACACACATCGCATGCTTCAAAGCGGAAAAACATAGATAAAACAACCAAATCACGTTTAAGGATTGTCCTCCTACCGGTCACTTGAACTCCTCCTAGCTCCGTGCCGCCGAACCACCGCACCGCAAACCACCGTCGGTACCGCTGTAGACGCCGTCACTTCGCCTGGACGTCGGCCATTGTCCAGAGAATGAAGTGCTGCGGAGGAGGTGGTAACGGAAGTGGTGAGAGTTAGAGGGTGTTGGAGCGGTGGAAGAGGAAGAAGAGGAAGGGGAAGGAAAGAGAGAACCAGAGGGAATGGAGGGAGGGAAGAGAGAGAGTGTGAAGGAGAAAATGAGGAAAAGGAAGGAAGACTCGGAACGTCAAACCGAAACAGATGAAATCACGTCTGTGAGTGCTCAAATCAGGTGTGTGATTATCATGAGTATTATGTGACAAATAAACCTATTAAAAACTAAGTGAATGTGATCGCCAGAAACTTTTAACTAAAAAGTTCCAAAAGAAAAGAATGATCGCCTACCTGTTTCGAAATTGGGAGATGTTGGAGTCCTTGATTCTCCTCCTTCAGCCGGCTGAAGAAAAAGAGCCATTCTGACTTTGTTCACGCTTTGGATGATTATCGGACTTTGAGGATCATCCAGCTTGATTCCCTCTTTCTTTGATCTTCTTAATCTACTTTTGTACCTTGTAAAAAATAAGATGAAAGAAAATAATCAGAACACAAGCAAATGTAGTATCTATTCTAATGAAGATTCTGATCATGCAACTTGAGTAAAGAACTTACTTGTTTGATGGTCTTTTAAACTCCTTTAAACAAATAGGTTTGAAATTATGCTAGTTAGTGTGTGTTGCATAGAGTGATGTAATGAATGAGATTTTAAACTAATATAATGATAAAACAAACAGAGATTAATAAAAACAACTAAATTGGATGGCCACTGGGAAACCTTGGTTCTTGAAAGCTCTTGAATGGACGAAGACCGGATGAAGAAAGGATGCAGACTCCTGAAAGTAGCAGCAGCGCCTCGATCCTTCAGCGTTTGGACGTCGTCTCTTTCAAAGAATCGCACCGATAATCACCAATTATCACTATCATCACTAACTTTTTAATGACCAAGAGGTTGGGTATTTATAGGCTTTAAGTTCACGTATCCGCGATTACTTAAAGATTAACATGAAGAATTTGAAGTTAATCTAACTAAGAAACAGATAAACATAGCCTGATTCATCTTTATCTGTAATTATCTAAAATGCGTCGTCCATGGGAGACGTCTTTTACCTTAATTAAGATAAGGATAAACATCAGAAAGAAGAAGCAGAATTAGTTTAGGAAACCTAAATGGCGTCGTGCATGGTAGACCTCTTTTAGTTTATTAATAATTAATTAAAAATCAAAATAAGAATAAAACCTAAAAGGCGTCTTTACAGGTCGACGTCTTTTAGAATTTTTCATATTTGATTAAAAATCTGAATTAAAATAAATTTCATTAATAAATTTAAATTATGTATGTCTGACTGATGTCATTTAGATAATTAATTCAGAAAGATAATAAAAATTAACAAATGATTAAATATCAGACCATTATGAGGCATTATTATATGATATGAAATTTACTAAAAAATGATGTCAAAATTAGTGTGTCTACAGCTGCCTCACTTTGGCATCGTCTTTGCAAGGGAGTGAAATGAAATAGAATGTACTGAAAAGGTGATGCCAAGATGTGATGAGACACGCTCTTAACATCACATGTTTTGATTTCTTCTCAAAATCATCAATGAAGATAACTCAAGGAGATCAACGGAATCAATCATGTATGGATGAGGTCGACAAGGAAATAAAATAAGGTCGATCAACTTCCACGATTGGGAAGTACCCCAAATCATAGATACTACATGTTTCATCATGGAGAGCGATTCCGAGCCAATGTAGACGTGCTGCAACCATGATGGATCTTTAAAAGAAAACAAGAATATTTGAGATAAAGAATCTAAGAAATGATAGAATTCCAAGGATATCTTCAAGCGAACCTCAAAGATAATCAAGATACTCAATTCAGAATGGAATATTTCATATCAAGTTAAGAATTATTTGATCAATGTTGTGAAATTTAATCAATAATTAATTCTTATCACAATTATATCAAAGTCCTACATGATGCATGTTGGGCTAAAAGAAAAATATAAAGTTAAATAAAATATAATTTAATCAAGGATAATATTGTTAAATTGTTATTAATGAGTCAAGATACCAATTCTTATAACTAAGTGCTAAGCCGAAGCTCGTTTATCCATGCACGATTTCACAAAAATGGAACCATCGTCCTCACTAGTTGACAATCAAACGGCATGTCCGTGTGATTAGGAATTCTCTGGAATTATCACTTCATAGCCTTAACGTAACGTTTGTAGTGTAATGGCCTTTTGATATTGACATTTGGCTTTTGCCTTTTTGCTTTTGCTTCTCTTTTTTTTTTCTCTTCTTGGGACGGATCTCCTCCTTTTTTTTTATGACGGCCTCCTACTAAGATGACGGGTATTCTTGATAGTCTATTATAAGCCTCGTTCCGACATCGTGGGCCGAGTGTAAAAACAGAAATTTTTATTTTAAAAAGAATGATTTGCATCTCTTGTTACTCACGAACCAAACGTGTCAGTGTGAATGATACAATGTAATTTTATACCTGTTGCAGAGGTCTTGCAGCTCCTGTGACACGAACTGAGGTCTATTATCGGTGACGATGGTGCTTGAAATTCCAAATCTCGTGATGATGTTCTTCATGATGAACTTGCAGACGATTGATGCTTTGACTTCCATGTACGCTTCAACTTCCGCCTACTTGGTGATGTATTCCGTTGCTGGGAGGATGAATGACTTCTGCTTAATGCCGGAATTAGGATTGCCAAGGGGTCCAAAGATATTGAAAGCCCACATGGAGAAAGGCCATAGGGAGGAAACATGATTTAGTGAAGATGCAGGAGAATGAATCTTATCGGCGTGAAGTTGACACTTGGCACATCTACGGACATATCCTACACAATCTTCTTCCATAGTTGGCCAATATAATCCTTGTCTAAGGATTTTCTTTGTTAACATCTATCCATTAATATGGCCACCACAAACACCAGCATGAGATTCTTCCATGATCTTCCAAAGTTCATCTTCGTCTAAACATTTTAGAAGAACTCCATCAAAACCTCTTTTCTATAGTGCTTCCCCAACTAGGGTGTATCTTTGAGCAACTCTCCTGATAGCCCTTTTCTACTCAGTTGTGGCTTCTTCAGGATATGATTGATCTTCACAATATTTGGCAATTTCGTAATACCATGGTTTATGTTCATCATCCATCTCTTTTAACAGCTCCATTAACATAATCTCTCTCTTTTCCACAATATTTTCATCTCTGACCTTCTTCAGCAGCTTCTCCTTAGTCCTAAGGAATGAAGGGTCTTTTACGGCGGGTGAAAGACGCCTATGAACAATGATAGACTCGGATTGTTTGCTGATTGGAAAATTGAGGGATGATGCAAGTGAGGCTAGAGCGTCATCTAAGATGTTTTGATTCCGAGGAAGATGGATGAAGATCAATTTTGTGAAAAACTTAGCATAAGCAGAAGTATGTACTTGATAAGGCTTGAGCTTGGGATCAAGAATCCGATATTTGGTTAACACTTGGAGGAGAATCAATTAGCTATCACCCACAATTCTGAGTTTGGTAGCACTATGGAGATGAGCAGCTTCGAGGCTAGCAAGGAGTGTCTCGTATTCAACTATATTGTTAGTGACTGGAGAATCAAGCTGAAAGGCTTGTGGAATAGTGACACCTTAAGGTGATAACAGAACAATGCCGATACCCTTTCCATGGGAATTCAGAGCTCCGTCAAAATGCAAAGTCCACATGTCACCTTTGATTATGTCAATGAACATCAGTTCCTCATCCGGAAACTCCGATCGGACTGGATCAAAACGAGGAAGGGGGTGATGAGCGAGATGTTCTGCTATTGCATAGCCTTTGATCGCTTTCTGTTGAATGTAAGTGATATCAAATTGAGATAGAAAGCTTTGCCATCGTGCTAACCTATCAGTAAGGACAGATTTCTCAAGGAGAAACTTGATCGGATTCATCCTAGCAATAAGATGAACTTCATGGGCTAGAAAGTAACGCTTCAATTTCTGAACCACCCATACAAGTGCTGCACATGTTTTCACCATCGCTGTGTATCTTTGTTCAGCGGGGCTGAGAAGTTTAGAGAGATAGTAGGCTGCCCTCTCCTTTCCTTCTTCATCCTCTTGTGCTAGGATAGCCCCCACCGCATCATCCAGGACAGAGATGTATAGTATCAATGGTTTACCTAGAGATGGTGATCTCAAAACATGAGGACTTGCCAAATAATTCTTCAATCCATCGAACGCCTCCTAACACTTATCGTCCCAATTGACTTTGACTCCCGGCTTGGTAAGCTCGTAGAACGGCTGACACCTTTGTGAGTGTTGGGAGACAAAACGGCGAATAAATTGCAACCTCCCGTTCAATCCTCTTAATTCTTTCAAGTTCTTGGGAGGTGGCATCTCTCTGATAGCCTTTGCCTTGTTGGGATCAATTTCAATTTCCCGTTTACTGACAATGAATCTAAGTAATTTCCTTGAGGATACCCCGAATACACATTTCTTGTGGTTCATTTTTAACTGATATTCTCTTGATCTTTCTAACACTCTTGCCAAAACATTGTCATGCTCAGCCTTAGTCTTAGATTTCACTAACAAGTCATCCACATATACTTTTAGATCTATATGCATCATGTCGTGGAATATTGCCATCATAGCCCTTTGATAAGTGGCTCCAGCGTTCTTTAATTCAAAAGGCATCACGACATAGCAATATGTCTCCCAAGGTGTAGTGAATGATGTCTTTTCTTGATCTTCTTCTGTCAATTTGATCTGATTGTATCTTGAAAATCCATCTATAAATGATAAAGTTTCATAACTAGCAGTATTATCGATGAGTACATCAATGTGAGGCAATGGAAAATCATCCTTAGGACACGCCCGATTCAAATCTCGGAAGTCAATACAGATCTTGACCTTCCCATCTTTCTTCATAACCGGGAATATATTGGTCACCCATTGTGGATAGAGGACAACTCTAATGAATTTGGCTTTATGTAACTTATCAACCTCTTCCTTCATCTTCAAAGTCATTTGTGGGTGGAATCACCTTAACTTTTGTTTGACCGGGCTAGCTCCATCCTTTAATGTCAACCTGTGTTCCACTAGCGATGAGTCTAACCCCGACATATCCGCATAACTACAGGCGAAAGTGTCCTTGTAATTGATCGTTCCAAATTGTGCGTCGTTAAACACTCATGAAAACGTTCAATCTAAATTTATTCGGCTCATTCAAATTAGATTTTGAAAATTGATAATGGTGAGTCCGAGTCGATCCACAGGGAGTTAAATTTCTAACTTTGAAAATCTTGTGATTCTTAATTATCTAAAAATTAGGTGAGAATTTGAGTGAACTAATTACTTATTTAAACTAAAACTCAATTAACTAATGTTACCTAAAAAATATAATTACGTAAATTAAACAAATTCCCCCTTTTTTTTTCTTTTTCAGAAATTAAACACAAGCATATATGGAAAACAAGCACAACTAAAAAAAATGTAACAAAAACACCGTAACTTAACTATGTGTAAAACATTAATTATCTAAAAATTATGAAACAAAATACACACTTTATAGTCTAATATCCTTAAACGAAATAAACAAAACATTAAATAACAACTAACTAATCATAATTAAATAAACGACTACTATACTGGTGGGGCAGAGAAAGAACAGAGCAGCAGCTGTGTGGACTCTTTGTGGGGTTGCCGGCTGGTGCCCTGGAGTGCATGCAGGTGCTGATGCAACACGTGGATGGAGCTTGGCTGATGGCTTGCAGCGTGGGGGCTTGCAGGTGGTGGTGTTGCTGGAAAGAAGCTGTTGGCTACGTTGGGATGCAGCTGGGCGTGTGGAGGATTCCAGCAGCTTGACGTGGAGGATTGCAGCAGCTTGACGTGGAGGCTTGCAGGCGCGTCGGATGAAGGTACTGTTGGAGGCCTTGCTGGCATGCAGGGAAATGCGTGGGAGCTGGTGGAGGAGCTGCTGGAGGGGCTTGATCGCAGCGCTTGGAGGATGTTGTCAACGTGCACGTGTGCATGCATGCATGCTTGATGAGCGCTGGAGGAGCTGGAGTTGGCTGGGCTTCACCGCAGGTGCGCTGCTTCGCTGCCGCATGGGAGCTTCATGTTGCTGGTTTGGACGTGGAGTTGCTGGCTGCATGCGTGGAGGCCTGCTGCTGCTTGGACGTGGAGCTGCTGGAGCCGCTGGCTGGGCTGAGAGAAACCGAGGGAGGCTGAGAAGAGAGAGAGATGCTGGGATAGGTTGAGAAGAAGAAGAGAAAGGGAGCAAGAGAGACCGAGAGAGAGAGAATAGAGGGAGAGAAAGAGAGACCGAGAGAAAGAAGGAAGAGAAGAGAGGGAGGACTGTGCGTGGGAGAAAGAGAGAGGAGGAGGAGCCGGCTGGAGAGGAGAGGTTGCTGGAACGAGAGGGAGAGCTGCGGAGGGAGAGGAAGAGAGGAGGAGAGAGTACGGTTGCTGGGAAGGAAATTGAAAGAGAAGACTGCGGGGTTTGAGAGGAGGAAGAGAAGATTGCGGGAAGGAAGATTGGAGACAGAGAGAGAGAATCCGAGAGAGAGAGGGAGAATCAGAGAGTGAGAGGCTGAGAAGAGGAAGAGAGAACCGGAGAGAAAGAGGAGAGAGGCTGCGGAGGGAGTTGGAGAAGGAGAGGGCTGAGGGAAGGAAGGTTAATATAGAGAGGAAGAGAGGCATGGGAAGGAAACTGGAGAAGAAGTAGGGCTGCAATTGGGAAATTGGAAAGAAAGAAGGAAATAGAGGGTTTTGGGAAACTCCAAAGAAAGAAGGAATCATAGGGTCTTTTTAAAAAGAAAGTAGACTTTAGGAAGGCGGATGGCCCTTCTTGGGTTCTTCCTGGCCGTGGAATTAGGGCAACACTAGGGCCTCAAATGACGCTTTTTACCTCTACTTTAATCTTTTGGACAAAATAACGTCGAATTTATCGAAATTCGAACCCTAAACCTCCCCCAAATTTTCGGAAACTCCACCAGCTGCACTGCATCATCGGCATGTCCTGTTCACATAAAATTAATATAAATTAGCACATTATCATAAAAATATCATTATATTTATTTAATTCGTCTCGGTTTTGTCGAAAAACCACAAATGTGCTATACTCAATTAATCACATGAAATGACGATGGTTTTAAGTCTGAATTTGACGAAATTGGTACCGTTGGACTTGGTACACAATTATCTATCATTTCATGTTATTTTACAGATAAAAACATGAGTATGATGCGTTTGATTGCCTTTAAATGATCAATTTAACACTTTATCACACCCCCCAACTTACTCATTGCTAGTCCCTTAGCAATGCAAATAAGAAAAAGTTAGGACAAACAATGAATTATCATGCTTCATTTGTAATATCTATCACAAACAGTTTAAGTGGTAGCCGATTGGTTAAGCTAAAATTTTCACATCCCACAATATTTTGATTCACGACAAGTGATTGTGCATAAAAATTGACACACTTAGAACTCGTTTCCGACCTTTCTGGTATATTCTTGCCTTTACTACCCTTTAGATAAGACTACCTGGGGAGGAGAAGAGAATAAAAGATTTTTCGATCAGTCAGTGAGGATCGTTTTTCAGTTCCCGTCCCAACTCAGCACTTTTCACGACTTGGTCATATTTCTGTTATGGTGGACTTTTTAGCGTGGCTTTTTATTTCATTGTACTTTTGCTTTTGAGAGTGCGTACTTTTTGCCTCTCTTTGAATTGCCTGAGGGGAGGTGCGTACTTTTTGCCACCTACCTTCCTTTAGCTCTTTTAACGCCTTCTATTTCCTTTAGTGTTTACAGCTGTCCATTTTAAATGACCGCCTCTTTTAGAGTGCTGAGTGGGACAGTCCCCTATTACGAATCCTACACATTCATTTCGTTCAACCCAAAAGAAAAATTAGAATAAGTAGTCTTATCCTTAAGGTTAATTCCAGCAATTCTATACTTTTAAGATCTTTTATTTATTCTAAGTTGCCGTGTGTGTGTGAAAATCACCCTGCCGTGGATTTTTGTGAATTGGGATATTTAAACTTTGAAGGTTCTTTAACCAACGTGACAACAACAACAAAAAAAAACTGATTTGTTTAAGATTTACTTAATGAAACATGATTTTCATGCAATTTTCATAGGATGTGAGAAGAAGTTTTAAAAAGAAGTTTTTAAAAATTTGACCATTTTTCAGTGAAAGATATCTGTTTTCTTCAAAATATTTCCAATAAATGCAAATCAAATTGATTGTCCCACCCCCCAACTTGATTGACATTGTCCTCAATGCCATAAAAGATATGAAAAACATGTCAGCCAGAAGAGAATGGGAAGGAGAGAAACAACCTGTGATGAAGAAGATGCGACATACCCAAGGCGACTGCTGCTCAGGGACCTAAAAGGAAATACAAAGACAGAAGTAAAATATTGGGTTGCCTCCCAACAAGCGCTAAGTTTATCGTCTTCAGCCAGACGGAATGTGCACACTATCCAATGCCTACTAGCACAAATTTTTGTGCATGCATTTTGAAGTTTGTTGGTTGGAGTGCACTCAGCATTGCATGTAGCGGATGAGTCAGAATGTTATCATTGAGATTCCAAAGAAAAGAATTTTTCAACATGGTCAATAGGATATTGGTTCTACTTGATTCATAGTCCATGCCAACCACGTACCCCACTTCTTTTCCTTGATTGAACTGAAGCATTTGATCCCCTAGAAAAATATTAGAAATTCCCAAAATAATGGGACATTGATTCAATGTAGGGGATGATCCAATGTCGAAGATGAGAAAATCAACAAATATGTGGCTCCTATCCACCTGAATAAGAGTATCTTAGATCATGTCATGTGGCTGCTTAATGAAATGATCAATTGACTGCAAAGCAACCGACGTGCACTTTAATTTGTGGATTCCAAATTTCTCAAAGATAGAGACTGAGAACAGGTTCAGTTTGGCCTCAACTTTCAATAAAATCCAGTAAAGATTGATGTTATTGATATTGTAAGAATTGAGTGGGGCAACACAGTGAGTTTCTTTGAGAAAATGGTTCTTGATGTGGACTTAGCCCAATAATTCCATCACCTCCTTGAGTCGGGCCAGCTTTTGGAGGCTATTGGGCTTAGATTCTCTAACACTCGGGAAACGAATCATAGGTAGGTGAATATCTGGGCTCTCACTAGAATCCTTCTCGTCTCCTTCATCTCCCCCCAACTGACCCTCAATAGGCTCTTCTTGATGATTAGCTAAGTCTTTGGCTTCAGTTTTCTCTTGATGCAATTCTTCAAGATTATCCACTTTCTGATCCATTGGGAAGAAGAAATATTCAAGATCCAGACCATCATGTGTATCTAATTCCTCTGTGGGAAATAGAAAGTATTCAAAGTCCAGATCAATATCAAGCAAATCACTCATTTCTCCTTCTCCTTTTTCCTTCAAGCTCTCCTCAAGAGAGATAGGTGTGATCGTGACTTCACTTTGCTGGTCAGTCTGAGGGTTTTCCATCTTCTCTCTATCCACCTGGTATATATCTTCCAGAATATCTACTTACTCTATTGGGAAGAAAAAAATGTTCGAGGTTCGAACTAGCACGTATATTGACTTCCACTGTGGGGAACATGAAGTGTTCAAAATCCGGATTAACCTCTAAAAGATCACTCACTTCCCCTTCTCCTTTTCTATCACTTAAGCTTTCCTCAGGACAGATAGGTATGATCATGGATGCATCTTGTTGACCAGTCTCAAAATTTTTCATAGATTGATTCATGCTAGCATTCCCTATTCTCACCTGATACAACTTCTTAAGATTCTCCCCGTTTTCAAGATCAGGCATGATGTGACCATTTCCGGGTTGAGCGCTTTCAAGTTGAATTTATGAGTTGATTTGTTGCTCAAAATCAGGTGAAAAAGATTGCAGATTTTCAATGGGCTTGCTAAGCACTTCTTCTAAATCCATCATTAGATTAGTTTCTGTCAAACAGTCAACTAGGACCTACATTCTACCAATGATTTGTTGTTGAGCCAAGACTATTTGTTCAAGTTGCATGAATTGATCATCTTAAAGATGCAGATAATTGGGCTGATAATCAGACTGCGAAGAATAAGAATATGTCGAATAATTTGATTGGAAGCAAGGTGGACAAGAGCTTGTGGACAATGGATAATCGGAGTGTCCATGCTTGTGGGCCAAACCACTAAAGTAGACTTGGAATTGGGGCCAATCCGAGAAGTTTTGGATAGCTAGACTTGGAATTGGGGCCAATCCAAGGACATTTTGAAACTAATACATTCAGATGTATGTGGTCCAATGTCCACCCAAGCCAAAGGTGGCTTTTTTTACTTCATCACGTTCACCGATGACTTCTCAAGATTCGGCTATGTGTAGTTATTGAAGTACAAGTTGGAAGCATTTGAGAAGTTCAAGGAATTCAAGAATGAGGTAGAGAAGAAGTCAGGAAAGAGTATTAAAACTCTTCGATCAGATCGAGGAAAGAGAATACTTGAGTACTAATTTCACACAATTCTTAAAGGATAATGGTATCCTTTCTCAACTGACCCCTCCATATGCACCACAGATGAATGGTGTATCAGAAAGGAGGAATCGCACATTGTTGGACATGGTGCGATCCATGATGAGCTTTTTAGGATTACCAGTGTCCCTCTGGGGGTATGCTTTAGAGTCAGCAGCATACCTACTGAACAGAGTACCCAGCAAGTCTATAGCGTCTACTCCATATGAGATATGGAAAGGCAGGAAACCAGAATTTAAACATGTTAAAGACTGGGGTTCTCCTGCTCATGTAAAAAGACATGATCCAGACAAGCTGGAATCACGAACTGATAAATGTAGGTTTGTGGGATATCCAAAGGAAACCTTTGGATACTATTTTTTCCATCCTGGTGAACAAAAGGTGTTTGTCGCCAGGAAAGTTGTCTTCTTGGAAGAGGAATACCTTCTCCAGGAGGACAGTGGGAGTAAAATAGTACTGGAAGAGGTTCCAGATCCTCAAACAACTACATTATCATCAGATGAGATATCAGTTCATGAATCTGTTTAGGTACACACAGATGAGCCTCGTAGATCTGGTAGAGTATCTAGACAACTCGAACGATATGTGGGACATATTGCTGAAGGTAAGTCTAAGGTACAATATAATGAGGATGATGATCCTAAAACCTACCAGGAGGCCATAGAAAGTCTATGTACACCAACTAAGTTTGGAACTTGGAGGACTTGCCCGAGGGTATTGTACCCATCGGTTGCAAGTGGATCTTTAAGAGAAATATCGATGCTGATGGACGGATCGACACTTATAAGGCAAGGTTGGTGGAAAAGGGATATCGTCAATGGCAAGGAATTGACTATGACGAGACTTTCTCACCAGTTGCCATGATAAAGTCGATCAGAGTTCTACTCGCCATTGCTGCACATTTTGATTATGAAATATGGCAGATGGATGTGAAGACTGCCTTCCTCAATGGTAACCTTGAGGAGGAGGTGTATATGATACAACCAGAAGGTTTCACATCCATAGAATCTCCAGATAAAGTGTGCAAGCTTCAGAGGTCCATTTATGGACTGAAGAAGGCTTCCCGGAGCTGGAACATAAGAGTTGACGAGGCTGTCAAGTCTTATGACTTCATTAAGAATGAAGATGAGCCTTGTGTGTACAAGAAGACCAGTGGGAGTGCAGTCACTTTTCTAGTTCTTTACGTAGATGACATACTACTCATTGGGAATGATGTAGCTATGATGTCATCAGTAAAGATTTGGCTGTCGAAAAACTTCTCCATGAAGGATTTGGGAGAAGCATGCTACGTATTGGGAATACGGATCTATAGAGATAGATCAAAGAGGATGCTTGGAATGACCCAATCCTTGTACATATATACCATAGTCAAAAGGTTTGGCATGGAAAATTCCAAGAGAGGTCTCATACCGATGAGACATGCAATTAGTCTCTCAAAAGAGCAGTCTCCTAAGACTCGCGATGAGAGGTCTCTGCCATAGGATATATCGTGTATGCCATGCTATGTACACGGCCTGATGTTGCATTTGCTCTAAGTGTTACGAGCAGATTTCAGGCTGATCCAGGCGAAGAGCACTGGAAGGCAGTGAAATGTATCCATAAGTACTTAAGAAGAAGTAAGGATATGTTTCTTGTCTATGGAGGAGGTGACTTGAAACTGCGAGGCTTTACTGACTCGAGTTTCCAGTCGGATCCGGATGATAGTAAGTCTACATCTAGATTCGTGTTTACTTTGAACAGAGGAGCAGTGTGCTGGAAGAGTTCCAAGCAAGTAACCACTACAGATTTGACGACTGAAGCTGAGTACATCGCTGCAGCTGAAGCCGCTAAGGAAGCAGTGTGGTTGAAGAAATTCATCACCGACCTCGGCGTAGTTTCCAGCATCTCTGAGCCTGTTCCACTGTTGTGCGACAACAATGGAGCCGTTGCGCAAGCAAAAGAGCCGCGGTCTCATCAGAAATCGAACCATATTCTGAGGCGCTTTCACCTTATCAGAGAGATCATATCCAAAGGAGATGTAGTAGTGGAAAGAGTTCCATCCGTCGACAATGTAGCAGATCCACTGACGAAGCCATTGGCTCAAATTGTGTTTGAGCGTCACCTAGAGTCTACAGGCTTATTGTATAAAGGTGATTGGCTTTAGTCCAAGTGGGAGATTGTTAGTTTTAGGTGGCCTACAAGCCAATCTGACTATGTAAATCTCGTTCATTTATTAATAAAATGGCATAATATTCATTATGTGTAAATCGCATTAATTATCGTTTCATAATGAAGTCCGTGAATATGTGCTATAGTGATAAGATTATGATGAGATCATACTAATGAGACTGATCACTTAAACACACATATTCTTAATCGTTCATAGTCGGAGGATATCCGAGAAGGACATCGGATATCCGGTTAGACTAGTACAAATTACTCATGCTCATATGATGAGGGTGACTGATCTCATAAGTCACTTGTGTGGAGACACTAAGGCGAATCTGTAGGTGCTCATTGGAGAATGAGTTCACTGAACTGATCCGAATGAATCGCTGGATGGTATTGTACCTCACTGTCAACCAGCTTGATTCTATTGTCGCAGTTGCGTGGATGGTCCTCAGATCTGAGACACCAAGGACACCTTGTCGGTGGACTTCTGTGCTTTGACCTTGGTTTACGAATCTCTAGCCATGGGATTCTAATACGCCGAGGATTGGGTACAGCGGAATACCGTCGAAGGGAATTGTGTGTCAATAAGGAATCATTCGCTCTCGGTACTTAGAGAGAGAATGCTTTAGGAAGGATGCGCGGAAGTCCCTGGCCAGGGCGGACGATAATATCGGGAAAGGAGTTTTCCGATATTCATCAGCGGCATCCAATCCAAGTGAGTCGACCGGTTAGGGTTTGACAGCTCGCCATGCCCTGAGTTGACTCGAGAGCATTGTACGAATGAAGGATTATATCCACGCGGTAACTGTCGGCGGAAAGCTTCTAAGAGTGGGTTACTTAACCCCAATACCTTCCGGGTTCACGCGGTGTTGCTTGGCACCCAACGTGATCGGAGGTCCAGTCGAATTCGATGTGCGACATCAATTCGATTGATTAATTAATTAATAAATGTTTATTAATTGATTAATAAAGTGAGTGAGGAGTCACTGGGCTTGTTGGGCCATTAACTGGACTAGTACATGGGCCTAGAGGGTCACATGCAAATGATTCTCAAGGCGATGGATAAATAAGTGGGTTTTATATAAACCGGGGGTTTTTATGAAAAATCACACGGTTAGTATAAAACATAGCGAACGGGCTGAGTAGGCCAAGCTGTTGCTAACCCTAGCCACCCCTCCTCTATTTCTCTCTCTCTCTGGCATCCAGACAGATCCAGATCTGCTCCGCCGCTTCTCTGAATCCCGTTCGACGGGAAATCGTCCGCGCGTTGCGGCGATCTTTGCGGCGACCGGCGGAGGTTTCGTGGGCTGCGAAGAACGAGGAAGGCGAGGATATCTGTCGCGGGGAGGATCGCGTGGAGTTTGCTAGAGGCCGGGCACTTGCGCGGCTTGCGGTGTCGCACCGACGGAACCGAACGGTTGCGGATTCGAATCCGCACACGGTGAGAACTTCGATTATCTGATAATCGATTTTTTGTTTTTCGAAACGGGAAAACGGATCGCTGTTTTATTTTATTTTCCACTGCGTGAGCGATCCAGAGAACCCAAGAAATCCCAACAGTGGGTAGTCCCTATAGCTTCGGCTTGACGAGGGTTTCGCTGGTCCCCAGGGCCCTCTTGAAACGCCGAGGCCTGGCGTTGAGGGAAGTCCGGTCGGTAAGACAGTAGTCTAGACTGCTTGTGTGTACACGTAGCTGGGCAGTGGAGGTTCACTAGTCCCAGTTAGTCCTTGTTTGACTCACTGCCTCACCCTACGGTGCCCGGAACACCGTAGGGGTGGACAGGCGTAAGTGTTGGTGGTGTTGTGAGTCGACGTTTGTCTGCAGTCGACAGTGTGGTTTGATCGATTAGCCGGATCTTTGGTTATGAGTTATGGTATTGTGTTGGGCTATTCGAATTGCTTACAACTGTGCATGTTGCATTGCTATTACGAATGTTTCATATCGGGTTTTGGGAGCTATGTTTACTGCTTTACTTAATTGCCTTCATTCTGCATTATTATACTTTTGGGTGTGTGAGTGGGAGGCGGGGGATCGGATGATCCCTACTGAGCCAAATTTTGGTGTGGCTCACTCCTAGCGGTTTCAGGTGTGGACCTCTTGGCGAGTGGCGGCGTGTGGTGTTCTTCTTAGTATGCGGACCAACAGCTATCTCAGTTCCGGGGTATGCCCCGATGTTGTTGTACTTTACTTATGCCTGTACTTATTTAATTCTTTGGACCATGTAATTATTGTTGGACTGTGTACGGACATTATTAATTTCCTTCTTGCGCAGTTATAATTACCTTGAAGTCCGTGTGACTCTTATATTTAGCCTTGTTTAACGCTTACTCCTCCATATGTGTTGTGTGAGATCCGGGTGTGAACTCGTAAATAATGATCCGATGCCCATTTAGTAATCGGGTTCCCGATTATAGGGTGGCGGGTCGTTACAGATGGTATCAGAGCTTAGTCTGGTCGAGTATGTGGTAAACTAGGTTAGATATCATAGTCCAACAATAAGTACGAGTCTGTACAGGCGATGGCTGCTGGTGTAGATTGATAGGTTTTGACGTGCTTGTTTCGATTTTTGTGTTTGTGGGGTAGTGATGGCGCTGAAGAGGAGAGTTCCGTTGGCTCGTGGTACGGGAGCAGACGATGGTAGTTCGGGGGCAGAGGGGCATAATGTGGTCGTTTTATGGAAGCTATGATTGGGGCTTGATGCGTATTTAAATGCCGTCGTTAAAACACAAATAACATCAATCTTAATGTCTGAATCTCAATTAAAGATAACAAGGTAGTGCATGGTTGAGACCGGGTCGATCCACGGAGAAATAGAAATATAATTTTGAAAACTTTGGATTTTTGAATGAAATTGGGTTTTCGATTTGATGCTCTAGTTAAAAACTTCTATTTTAAACAAAACTAATTACAGAATTTAACATGCTTCTAATTAGCACTTAGAATCTATCACCAAAACTTAGTTAACTAATTTTTAAGATTGAGTAAAGCAAATAAATCCAACAAGATAATATTAATCTAAGAAAACAGTGAAGATGACAACTTTGGAAAGGCAAATAACACAATCACTATTATTGCAATATGAAAATTTACAATGTTCCAAGAAAATAGCAGAAATGCTAACTAATTTCTTAAAAACTAAAACAAATTTAATTTAGAAGCAATAACAAGGAGACAGGGGCTATGTGAGCCTTCTGTGGGTGCTTTGGCACAGTGGACCGACGCGGGGTACGTGGCAGGCACGTAGTGGCAGCGGCTCTTTGGACCGAGGCGGCGCGGCAGACGAGGCTCAGTAGGCGAGGCAGCGCAGGGCGGCTCGGGCGTTGCAGGCGAGGCAGCAGCGCGGTAGGCCAGGCGCTGGTGGGACCTCGTGTGCGGCAGACGAGGTGGCAGCGCTGCAGGCGAGGCGGCCGGGCGGGAAGCGCCCGGGGAGCGCCGCGTGGCGCGTGGCGGCCCGTGCAAAGGCACGGGCGACGATGCTTGGGCTACGAACGCGCTCCTTTCGCCGCGCGGCACTGGCGGGGCCGGCTTGCAGGCGGGAGGCAGCCGAGCGGTGCCGCGTGGCCGGCACGAGCGACGATGTTGGGGCTGCAAACTCGCTCCGTTTGCCGCGTGGCACTGGGGCCGGCGGTGCTGACAATCCCAGGCGCGGTGGCAGGCGTGGAGGGAGAAAGAGAGACTGGACTGAGACAGAGAGAAAGGAAAAGGTAGAGAGAGAGGAGAAAGAGACTGCGGGAGAGGGAGGAAAAACAGAGAGAAAAGGGAAAGAGAGAGAACTGACAGAGATGCAGAAGGGGAAAAGGGAGAGAGAGAGGAGAAAGAGACTGCGGGAGAGAGAGGGAGAAAATGACAGAGAGAAGAGGGAGAGAGATGCGTAGGGGGAGAGAGAGAGAACAGTGGAAGTGAGGGAGAAAAAAATACTAGAGAGAGAGGGATTAAGAAATTTCTGAAAATTCCGGGCTCCCGTTCACTTTGACTTCCTCCCTTGGTTTTATAGAAAAGAAAGGGGGGGTTTTGAATTTCAAAAAGAGATTTTAAAATCCTTTCATTAAGTTCCCCTTGATTAGGGGATCCTCTTTAAAACATTAATTGGTATTTTGAATTTCAAATTTTTGAAAGGGATGATTCGAACTCTGGTTACTTCCTTGAAGTTCAGGTGGTTCAACCACTATGCCATCTGCTTGTTTATGTCCTGTTTTCACATAAAATATCAGTTAAGTTCTCATGGCCATAAATCATTCAACTGCACATTAAATAATTGCTGAGGAAATGAAGTTGCTACCCTTATTCCATCCATGAAGTGATGATATTTGAAATTCAGATTTTGAATGCGCAAATGGTTTATCTATCATTCCATGTGATTTTGTCCGTTAAATTGATAGCAAATTATGTAAATTTCATCTGTTATTTATGTAAAATTGTGGACTTATCACACCCCCCAACTTAATCATTGCTAGTCTCTTAGCAATACAATCATTTGAAAAGTTAGGACTACCATGATCAGTAAAAAAAAAAAAAAATCACACTTCATTTTAAAGGTATCTATGGTAGGTAATTTGAATTCAAGTTTTCGTTCTCCCACCCACTATACTTAGAATCATGACAAGTGATTGTGCATATCATTTGAGGTGCTTGGAGTTCATTTCTATCCTGTTTGGTATATCGTTGCCTTTACTGCCTCTTGGAGTAGAATTACCCAGGGGAGAGAACAAAAAAAAGAGATCTCTGGATTAGTTGGCTAGGTTCGCTTTTCGGTTTTCGCCCCGACTTAAAACTTTTTAGGATTTGGTCTTATTTTGCTGTGAAGGACTTTAGCACGATTGTTTTGTGCTTTGAGAGTGCGTACTTTTTGTCACTCTCTTTATTTTTGTCTAAGGGGAGGTGCATACTTTTTGCCACCGTCCTTCCTTTGATTCTTTTGAAGTATATTTATTTGATTTTCACGCTTCTGATTGTCCTTTTTTTTCGAAGTGACCGCCTCCTTAAAGTGTTAAGTGGTTTGATCTCCTATTACGAATCCTAACTTTCCGTTCGTTTGACCTAAAAGTGAAAATAGAATGGGTAATTCTACACTTCGGGTAACTCCAGCAACTCTACACTTTCAGGATCTTCCACTCTTTCCAAGTTACCGTGTGTGTGTGAAAATCATCCCGTCGTGATTCTTTGTAGAGAGGGGGGTTAATTCAAACTTTTACTCAACTTCCTAACTCAATTTTGATCAAGATTCCCTAAATGAAGTGTGATAGATATGAATTTCTATTGGAGTGTGAAACATTTTGAAGATTTGTGTGAAAATTGAAAAAAAAATTCAAAACTTTTGTTCATTTTAAACGATTTTATTCAATATGCACTATGATTCTCCCCCCAACTTGAATGACATTGTCCCCAATGGCATAGAAATGCACAAAAATTAATGATGAGGAGAGATACAACCTGAGGTGTGACGAGGCTTTACTCTGTTCTCCATGGTGGATTTTATGAATTTTCTAAAAAAGAAAAGAAAAAGAGAATAATTAGAATAAAAATGAGAAGATTGGGTTGCCTCCCAATAAGCGCTAAGTTTATTGTCTTCAGCCGGACAAAATTATGTTCATTGTGGATCACTTAGCTGTACGGATTCCAATGGACAATTTTGAAGGTTTTCAATGTAAGGTTTTAAGCGTTGCCCATTAACAGTAAATGTCTGTCCATTTTTTGGATCCATGATCTTGACTGCACCATGGTCAAAAGCTTTAATTACCAAGAATGGCCCATCCCATCTTGATTTCAATTTTCCAGGGAACAAACGCAACCTTGAGTTAAATAGCCAGACTTTTTGATTAGGGTGGAAAGATTTTCTTACAATATGTTTATCATGAAAAGCTTTAGTCTTGGCTTTATAGATTTTCGAGTTCTCATAGGCTTCATTTCTTATTTCATCTAGTTCGCTCAATTGTAAGGTTCGGTGTGAACCTGCTTTGACTAGATCAAAATTGACCTGTTTGATAGCCCAATAAGCTCTATGTTCTAATTCCACTGGGAGATGGCAGGCTTTTCCAAAGACTAGCCTGTATGGTGACATGCCAATAGGAGTTTTATAAGCAGTCCGATAGGCCCACAAAGTATCATCTAACCTTTCGGACTAATCTTTTCTGTCGGGCCTAACAAATTTTTGCAAGATATTCTTGATTTCTCTATTGGATATCTCTACTTGGCCACTAGTTTGGGGATGGTAAGGGGTAGCAAGCTTATGAGTAATCCCATATCTTTTGCGAACCCCCATCACTAATGATAGCCTTTGGCCATCCGAACCTAGAAAAGATATTCTTCTGTACAAATTTCATCACCACCTTGTGATTATTGGTTCGGGTGGCTATTGCTTCAATCCATTTAGACACATAGTCCACTGCCACTAAGATGTATTCACATCCAAAAGATGGTGGAAAATGGCCCATGAAATCTATTCCCAAAACATCAAAAATCTCAACCACTAAGATTGGATTTAGAGGCATCATATCTCTTTTAGTCATATTTGCAACAGCTTGACATCTTAGGCATGTTTTGCTGAACTCATAAGCATCCTTGAAAAGTGTGGGCCAATAGAAACTGCTTTGTAAAACCTTTGTTGCGGTTTTCTTTCCGGAGAAATGTCCTCCACAAGCAAGGTTATGGGAAAAGTTCAAAACACTTTGTTGATCTTCTTCAGGCACACATCTCCGAATTATTTGATCTGGACAAATTTTGAAGAGTTCAGGGTCTTCCCAAAAATAATACTTCTCTTGAGAGAAGAATTTATCTTTTTCATTTTTTGTCCATCCTTGTGGGATTTGACCAGTCACCTTAAAATTCACAATATGTGCATACCATGGTGGTGACATGTGGGAAATGGGTAAGAGGTGTTCATGAGGGAATGAGTCTCTCATTGGTTCATTATCTGAAATCATGATTCGGGAGAGATGGTCAGCCACCACATTCTCGGATCCCTTTTTGTCCTGGATCTCCAAATCAAATTTTGGAGGAGTAGGATCCACCTGATTAATCTTGGTTTGGCATCTTTCTTTGTTAACAAATATTTCAATGCCGAGTGATCAGAATAAATAATCACTTTTGTCCCCAAAAGGTAAGATCGAAATTTCTCCAGAGCAAAAACAATAGCTAACAATTCTTTTTCTGTGGTGGTATAGTTCATCTGAGCATCTACAAGTGTACGACATGCATAATAAATCACCACAGGCTTTTTATTGATTCTTTGTCCCAGTACTGCTCCCATAGCATAATCAGAAGCATCGCACATTATCTCAAATGGCAAAGACCAATCAGGCGATTGGAGAATGGGAGCTTTGATCAGAGCCTCTTTTAAAGATTTAAATGCTTCCAAGCATTTTTCTTCAATATGGAATGGGACATCTTTGGCTAAGAGAAGGGTTAATGGTCGGGCAATTTGGGAGAAATTTTGGATAAACCGGCGGTAGAAGCCGGCATGGCCCAAGAATGATCGAATTTGTTTTACCGAAGTGGGTGGAGGAAGATTGGCGATTAGGCTAACTTTAGCTTTATCCACTTCGATACCTCTTCCAGACACTATATGGCCTAAAACTATGCCCTCTTTAACCATGAAATGGCTCTTTTCCCAACTTAGAACCAAATTGGTCTCTATGCATCTTCCCAGTACTTTTTTCAAATTCTCCAGACAAATTTCAAATGAATCCCCGAATATTGAAAAATCATCCATGAATACTTCCAGGAATTCTCCCACCATATCTGAAAAGATGGCCAACATGCACCTTTGGAAAGTTGCTGGTGCATTACATAGTCCAAATGGCATTCTTCGGAATGCAAATGTGCCAAATGGACATGTGAATGTGGTTTTCTCCTGATCTTCTGGGTATATAGCCACTTGATTATATCCCGAATATCCATCTAAGAAACAGAAATATTTCTGACCCGCTAGCTTTTCCAAAATCTGATCAATAAACGGGAGTGGGAAATGATCTTTCTTTGTCATTGTATTCAATTTTCTGTAATCAATACAAACTCTCCACCCCGTGGTTAGCCTAGTGGGCATTTCTTCCCCTATTTCATTTGTTACCACAGTTAAGCCAGATTTCTTTGGCACTACTTGGGTTGGGCTTACCCACTTGCTATCAGATATCGGGTATATGATACCCGCATCTAGCCATTTCACCACTTCCTTCTTAACCACTTCCATCATAATAGGATTCAATTTCCTTTGCATTTCTCTACTTGGTTTTGCATTATCTTCAAGATAAATATGATGCATGCATGTGGTTGGGCTTATTCCTTTCAAATCAGCTACTGACCACCCTATGGCTTCTTTATGAGTTCGAAGAACTTCAATGAGTTGTTCTTCTTTGGTAGGGTTAAGATCCGTAGCTATGATCACAGGTAGAGTCTCAGATGGGCCCAAAAAGATATATTTGAGAGATTCTGGCAACGGTTTGAGTTCCAACTGAGGAGGAACCTGGAGAGATGGAGGAGTAGGTTCTAGATTGAGTTCAGGTAAAGGCTCAACCTTGTTGGGCTGCCAGGTCTTTTTATTCAAATATGATATGGCCATTAACTCCTCTTCCTCTTCAAATTGGGCCGAAGGGGATGTTTCTACAATCTTATCAATAACATCAATTGCAAAGCAATCTTCCCCATCCTGCATATGGCCAGAAGCTTTGAAAATATTGAGGGATAATTTGTGATCCCCAAATGAGATATCCATTAACCCAGATTTGCAGTTAATGATGGCATTTGCAGTGGCTAGAAAAGGTCGGCCCAATATGATTGGGCTATTTCTCAGATGCTGAACGGGCTCCATGTCAAGGATGACAAAATCAACTGGGAAGTAGCAAGTATCAATCCTGACAATGACATCTTCCACCATTCCTTTCGGTGTCCTAAGAGATCTATCAGCCAATTGTAGGATCATCGGAGTTGGTTTCAATTCTCCTATCCCAAATTTTGCATAAACTGATGTAGGTAATAGGTTCACACTTTCTCCAAGGTCCAATAGTGCCTTATCAAAGGTGGTTCCTTCAACAACACAAGAGATAAGTGGTGCTCCAGGGTCTTTCATCTTTTTAGGCAGTTGGTTGAGCAAAATGGCACTCACTTCTTCAGAAAAAAAGACTTTCTTAGGATTTGCTTTAGGCTCTCTCTTATGAGTGCAAAGTTCTTTCAAAAATTTGGCATAGGCCGGCACATGTTGGATTGCATCAACCAATGGTATGTTAATGTGGACTTGTTTAAATAAGTCCATTAACTGTTCATTTTTTGCTTGGGTTTGATGCTTTCTTTTTTCTTTGCCATTTTCTAAAGCTTGTGGAAAAGGGATTTTTGGTTTATAATTCTCAGGATATTCCTCCATTTTTCCTTTTCCTTGAATGATATTGGGTTGTTCATTCTCATCTTCATCTTCTTCTCATTTTTCTTCTTCATTTTGTTCAGAATTGGGTTGACTAGATCCTTGGTTTGGGTAAGGATCCGGCAAGACTTTACCACTTCTTAAGGCCAAAATTGCTTTCGCATTTTCTAACTGTGGGCCTCTTAGTGGATTTGAGCCCATTTGAGGTTGGGCTTGAGGATTAGGTAGGATTGGCTGATGTTGGAAACCCGGAGGATAGTTTCGCGGGTTTTCAATGGGTTGACTTGGTAATGGGCCCACTTCCCTCCTCATGGTTGTATCAGCCATTTGACCCAATTGGGCTTCTAATTTCGAAATGGATTGTTGTTGAGAGATGACCAATTGCTGCAATTGTTGCTGTTGTTGTTGTTGATTCATGAGTAATTGTTGCAGCATATTGAATTTGTCATCATTTTGATTTGATGGCTGATGTTGTGGGATTTGATATGGAGGTTGAGAGAACATATTCTAATTGTTGTTGGGTTGAAAGTAAGGAGCTTGAGCTTGGGATTGGATAGGTTGACTTTTGTTGAAGGACTGATCTGGATAGTAATTCTGTTGATGGGCCCTGTTCTGAAAATTTTGTGCTTGTGGATTTGGAGCTTGGGCTTGTTGAGATTTCCATGAAAAATGAGGATGATTCTTCCAACCAGGGTTGTAGGTGTTAGAATATGGATCATGATTGGGCTTTGAATAACCCTGGGCTGCTTGGACTTGTTCTTGGATGAACGGTGGCAATTGGGCTGCCGTAGGACACTCACTGACATGGTGAGTTGGGCTGGCACAAAGACTACAAGCTTCTTGATAAGATGGAGAAGATTCAGAGTAAGGTCTTGATTGTGCATGAATATTAGATCCTTGGTTATTCGAAGCTAGGACTTGGTCTAGCTTTTGGGCCATAAGATCCATTTTGCTCATTTGTTGGGCCAGAAGGTCCACCTTATCCAACTTTTGAGCCAAGGCATTGATATCCATCTTAGGTTCAAATTCTCCTCTATTTCTTATTTCATAAACTCCAGTCCGTTTGGATGTTCCCACAGATCTTTCATATGATGAAAGTGAAGCATGATTTATTGAATTTTCACTTAGCATTTCAAACAGATCATAAGCTTCTTCCTCACTTTTGCTCATGAATGCTCCTCCACAAGATGCATGTACCATTTGCCTGTATTGTGCATCTAAACCTTCATAGAATGCTTGCACAATTTGCCATCTAGACAATCCATGGTGTGGACATTTTCTCAACAATTCTTTCAATCGTTCCCAAGATTCATGAATTGGTTCTCCTGGTAGTTGTGAGAATCCAGTTATAGCCCTTCTCATTGTATTTGTTCTCCCAATAGGATAGAATTTTTTTAAGAATTCTTGTTGCATTTCGGGCCAAGTCTTAATGGGCTTCCCTATCGTTCCAAGCCAATATTTGGCTTTGTCCTTAAGTGAAAAAGGGAATAGGGTAAGTCGAAGGGCATCTTCCGTGAAATCTTGAATCTTCACGGTTGAACAAATCTCAAAGAATTCATCCAAATGTTTATATGGATCTTCATTGGTATTCCCATAAAAAGATGGGAGCATTTGGATGGTGCTTGGCTTGATCTCATAATGGCTAGCATGGACATTAGGAAATTGGATACAAGATGAAGGATTATAGTGTTGAGGAATGAAGTATTCCTTCATTTGTTTAGGCATTTGTTGATTATTTCCAGCCATTTGATGTTGAATATTGGTTTGGTGATGTAGGTATCTCTCAATTTCTTGAATGGGTTTGATAATATATGGCTTTTGAGATCTTCTACCTAGCATACACTAGACCAAGATGAGATGAGAATGGTTGTTTTTGTGATTTTTATTTTTATATATTTTTTATGTTTATTTATGCAAAGACAAACAAGTTAATAACAAATTCCTAATGACCTAAGTGTATCCTAGACTTAAGGATGAGATTTCTCACAAAATGGCTAGAATTCACTATGAATCACCCCTACAATAGATCAATCGGCCAGGTAAGAGGTGGGATAATGGGAGGCTCCCCCTACTTTCGTAGGGACCTAATTAAATAACCACTTGTCCACTTAGGCGTTTGCCTTTGTAACCTCTAGCCTAGACACCGTTGTCCAAAGTAGAAATGAATTCAAAGCTCAGTCCAATCATAGTGTGAACCCTAGGTGCAATTGCTATTTGATTTTTATTGGGCTTGGGACAATGCAAGATGGAGTGTTTGTGGTTTGTGGGCCAAGGAAGGGTGATGAAATCCCCACCTTATCTTGTTATAAAGATGCCCTTAAATTATTTTATCAATGAGATGCACACCACAATTCAATGAAGTTTGTTTTGTGCAATAATGAAATGACAATTCATGAACAAACTATTTGCACAATTTTGAAAGACTTACCTTGCCTCCCGCATTCTTCAACATGAAACAAATGACAAAGATTTAAAACTAATGCATTCCTAAATGATGCATGTCCTAAATTATGGTAGTTTGGTTTCTAATCTTGAAATGTAATTTTTTTAATTTTGTTTTTCTGATTTTTTTTTAATTTAATGAGGTCTATATCTATTTTAAGCAAATCTAAAAATTAAAATATTAAAGAGATTGGAACAAACTCACCAAGTTGAGCTTTCCTTTTGTCTTTTTTTTTTTTTTTAAATCCTGCAAAAAGAGAAAATGAATGTGAGTATGGATTTCTACAAATGAACCCAAAAAAATCAAAATTAAAATTCTAAATCCCCGGCAACGGCGCCAAAAATTGATGCGTATTTAAATGTCGTCGTTAAAACACAAATAACATCAATCTTAATGTCCGAATCTCAATTAAAGATAACAAGGTAGTGCATGGTTGAGACCGGGTCGATCCACGGAGAAATAGAAATCTAATTTTGAAAACTTTGGATTTTTGAATGAAATTGGGTTTTCGATTTGATGCTCTAGTTAAAAACTTCTATTTTAAACAAAACTAATTACAGAATTTAACATGCTTCTAGTTAACACCTAGAATCTATCACCAAAACTTAGTTAACTAATTTTTAAGATTGAATAAAGCAAATAAATCCAACAAGATAATATTAATCTAAGAAAACAGTGAAGATGACAACTTTGGAAAGGCAAATAACACAATCACTATTATTGCAATAAGAAAATTTACAATGTTCTAAGAAAATAGCAGAAATGCTAACTAATTTATTAAAAACTAAAACAAATTTAATTTAGAAGCAATAACAAGGAGACAGGGGCTATGTGAGCCTTCTGTGGGTGCTTTGGCACACTGGACCGATGCGGGGTACATGGCAGGCACGTAGTGGCAGCGGCTCTTTGGACCGAGGCGGCGCGGCAGACGAGGCTCGACAGGCGAGGCAGCGCAGGGCGGCTCGGGCGCTGCAAGCGATGCAGCAGCGCGGTAGGCCAGGCGCTGGTGGGACCTCGAGCGCGGCAGACGAGGTGGCGGCGCTGCAGGCGAGGCGGCCGGGCGGGAAGCGCCCGGGGAGCGCCGCGTGGCGCGTGGCGGCCCGTGCAAAGGCACGGGCGACGATGCTTGGGCTGCGAACGCGCTCCTTTCGCCGTGTGGCGCTGGCGGGGCAGGCTTGCAGGCGGGAGGCGGCCGAGCGGTGCCGCGTGGCCGGCACGAGCGACGATGTTGGGGCTGCGAACTCGCTCCGTTTGCCGCGTGGCACTGGGGCCGGCGGCGCTGACAATCCCAGGCGCGGTGGCAGGCGTGGAGCGAGAAAGAGAGACTGGACTGAGACAGAGAGAAAGGAAAAGGTAGAGAGAGAGGAGAAAGAGACTGCGGGAGAGGGAGGAAAAACAGAGAGAAAAGGGAAAGAGAGAGAACAGACAGAGATGCAGAAGGGGAAAAGGGAGAGAGAGAGGAGAAAGAGACTGCGGGAGAGAGAGGGAGAAAATGACAGAGAGAAGAGGGAGAGAGATGCGTAGGGGGAGAGAGAGAACAGTGGAAGTGAGGGAGAAAAAAATACTAGAGAGAGAGAGATTAAGAAATTTCTGAAAATTCCGGGCTCCCCTTCACTTTGACCTCCTCCCTTGGTTTTATAGAAAAGAAAGGGGGGGTTTTGAATTTCAAAAAGAGATTTTAAAATCCTTTCATTAAGTTCCCCTTGATTAGGGGATCCTCTTTAAAACATTAATTGGTATTTTGAATTTCAAATTTTTGAAATGGATCTTCCTTTCTTTGAATTTCAGAATTCCCTCCTCCTTTCTCTCTTAGTTCGCATGTGGGCCCCCGTTGAAGCTAAAATACGAAAATAAAATGTTGTTTTTGCCAGGATTCGAACTCTGGTCACTTCATTGAAGTTCAGGTGGTCCAACCACTATGCCATCTGCTTGTTTATGTCCTGTTTTCACATAAAATATCAATTAAGTTCTCATGGCCGTAAATCATTCAACTGCACATTAAATAATTGCTGAGAAAATGAAGTTGCTACCCTTATTCCATCCATGAAGCGATGATATTTGAAATTCAGATTTTGAATGCGCAAATGGTTTATCTATCATTCCATGTGATTTTGTCCGTTAAATTGATAGCAAATTATGTAAATTTCATCTGTTATTTATGTAAAAGTGTGGACTTATCAGGGCTATGTCTAGATACCAATAGGGAGATGGTGGTGAGGGATCCAATTCCCGAGGTGGTCAGTCCACGGTGATGGAGTGGTTCTTAAAGTTGAAGACCCCTTCTATCACGGGTCAACCAGTCCCAGACTAGGCAACTCATTGGATTAAGGAAGTGGAGAAGGCATTTGATGTTCTTGAATGTGTTGAGTATGACAAGACTTTGTTGGCAACCTACTTGTTGAAGGACGATGCTTATGATTCGTGGGTTACTATCAAGTGAATGATGTTTTCATATAGGTCCTTGAGAGAGATCCCTTGGGAGGTATTTGTGAAGAGTTTAGTGGACAGTACTTTCCGAGGCATGTTCGGAAGGCCAAGGAGAGGGAGTTTATGGAATTGGTGCAGAATGATATGTCAGTTCTAGAATATCAGATGAAGTTTGTGGCTCTCGGAAGATTTGTTCCACACATATCTGAGCATGAGGAGCGTCGAACAGAGAGATTTGTGGATGGACTCCGGTATGATTTGAGGGCAATGGTGGCATCTCATTGTTGTAGAGATCTTGCATCGGCGGTTCGGTGCGCAGCAGCGGTGGAGACTCAGTTCCAACAAATGGCGAGAGAGTTGGAGCGATCAGCACGAGGGAAGCAACAAGGCAAGAGCAAATCAGCGGTCTTTTCGACAGACGGTTCGAGTTCCTTTGAGTTCGGAATCCAGGAGATGCTTTTTGATGAGGATGAAAATGGTTCGGTTCAGCAGATGCAAACTGTGGCTAGTAGACAGCAGGAAGCGAGACAGGATGCGGCGGATTATTGTCCCCGTTGTGGTAGGCATCATGGCGATCGGATGTGTCCATTGGTCACTGGTAGTTGTTTTGGCTATGGTAGGAAGGAACATCTTGTGAGGAACTGTCCCCAAAAAAATAAGACAGGTCAAGAGCCGAGTGGTCAGTAGAAGCCCGGGACCTAGAGTGGTGTTGTGTGTTTTATTAGTAGAGGTCCGAGATGCTAGGCTAGATGAGCACTTTTATCTTGTCTTATTAGGTAGTGGTTGTGAACTCTTATGGCACTCTTTATGTATTTTGGACATGGTGGAGAATCAGGTTTGTAATATGTGCCTTGTAAGGTTAATGTATGGTTATTTCAGTCTGTCAGCCTTTGCAGAGTCATGGATCATAATTAACTTAGTGTTGATTGGATTGACCGGTTGTACGGAGCCCCGTGTAAGAGTGTGATCGGTGAGGGTGATTGATGTAATCTGTGTACCGGCGTGGAATTGTTGGTTGTGGTTATCGTATGAGCGGTTGCAATTTCGAGGATGAAATTATTTTTAAGGGGGGGAGTATGTAAGGATTGAGGATTCGGGTTCAGTTTTCGGGCCGGTTTCGGGCTGGATCCCCTGGTTTGGGCCCTGATGGGTCTGGGGTGTGCCTTCTAAATGACGTCTAGGGTGCACGACGCCTTTCGAATGGCGTCTTACTGTGTGGACGCCATTTAGTTGGGTTGCTGTTGTGCCACATGGACGCTACGTGGGCGGGCTTCGGGCCGCAAGAGTACGGCCCCTGTCGTGTCGTCTGAACGACGTCCTTGTTGGACGACGCCATTCAGAGTACGACCTTCGGTTGTCAGTGTACGGCACCGGTCTTGTCGTCTTAACCGCGTCTTTGATGCGCGACGCGTTTCAGAGTCTCTGTCAGAGTACGACCCGTCCTGTCATCTAATAGGCGTCTGTCTTGCACGACGCGTTTTACCGTGTTTCAGATTGACCCCGCGAGTCTTCCCACCTTTCTCTCATTCTCTCCTCCTCACTCTCTCTCTCTTCCCTCTCTCCACCCCCTCCGATACCTCTTTTCCTTTTCCTTCCCTTTCTTCCTCTTCCACCACTCCAACACCTCTCTACCTCTCACCACTACCCCCACCACTTCCTTCGCGGCGCTTCATTCTCCGGGCGGCGACCGACGTACCGGCGGAGTGACGACGTCCTCGGAGGTACCGGCGGCGGTCTGTGGTGTGGCGGTTCGGCGGCACGGAGCCAGGAGGAGTTCAAGTAACCGGTAGGAGGACGAATCTTGCATGTAATGTGATTATTACATCCGTGTTTCTCGTTGTGAAGCATGATGCGTGTATGGGGTTTTTGGGTAGAATGAGCATGTTAAGGGGCTTTCTTTGTGGAAATGGCCGTTTCTATGAATAAGGATTTGTGGGTTTCACGTGGTGGATTGGTTTCCCCTCTTCCTTTCCTGTTTTGGAGTGTTTTTGGGGTGTTTTGGGGTGAAAAGGGGACCCTCGGGCTGAGTTGCAGAAACTAGGTTTCTAGCGCTAAATGACGTCGCGCTCGGACGACGCCATTCAAAATGGTGACGGGCCAGCACGACGCCATTTAGGCAGAAATTGTCCTAGAAGTGGTTTCTGTTAGAATGGGGCTCTGTTGTGAATGGCGTCCTGGCACATCGACGCCTTTCAAAAGGCGGCTTCCTAGGACAACGCGTTTTAAGTGAATTAACCGTAGTCTGTCTTTGTTTCAGTCTCTATCCGGCGACTAGGGACAGCGACGCGTTTTAAAAGACGACGACTAGGCATGACGCCTTTTAGCCCATGTTCTTAGGCCGAGTTTTTATGAATCAATTTAGGAGGCTTGAATGGTGTCAACCACGGTCGACGCGATTCAAGGCAGAATCACATTAACTCATGATATTAATATGTGTTTTCACTGTTAGATAGTTCAATCAAGTGCATGCTTTAAATCATACATTGAGGCCGAGGATTTCTGTACGATCGGGATCGCATCGTATGTGTGTGTGTGTGCTTATACGATTGTGGAGTTGGAACAATTGTGGTTTGCGTTTGTCACCTTGTGCCGAAGTGGGAGGGCCTTGGTGTCTGTGTGGCATTGTTGCCGTACCGGTGTGGGAGGGGTACATGTTGTGTTTCACCTATGGCTGGGGGAAGCAGAACCACCTAGAGCCAGTTTGGCCGGAGTAGCTAGCATGCTATTTGAGGGGTTACTGTTTGGTCTCAGCGGGTCGGTGCTTTCCTAGTTTGTCGTGGCAGCTTCTGGCGCGTTTCTTGCTGTGGAGCTAGGTGTGGTGTTGCTGGAGTTTTACCCTTTCGCCACTGGGCCTGATGTAACCTGTAATATAAAGGTTACGAGTGGTACCCTTCGCCCTTTGACCTGATGCGACCCGGAAGGTTAGGGTTGTGGGTAGTCCCTATAGCTTCGGCTTGAGGGGGTTTCGCCGGTCCCTAGGGCCCTCTTGAAGCGCCGAGGCCTTGCGTTGAGGGAAGTCCGGTCGGTAGGACAGTAGTCTAGACTACTTGTGTACACATGTAGCTGGGCAGTGGTGGTTCACTAGTCCCAGTTAGTCCTAGTTTGACTCACTGCCTCACCCTCCGGTGTCCGGAACACCGTAAGGGTGGACAAGCGTGAGCGTTGGTGGTGTTGTGAGGCGACGTTTGTCTATAGTCGACAGTGTGGTTCGATCGATTAGCCGAATCTTTGGTTATGAGTTATGGTATCGTGTTGGGCTATTCGAATTGCTTAGAAATGTGCCTGTTGCATTGGTATTACGAATGTTTCATATCGGGTTTTGGGAGCTGTGTTTGTTGCTTTACTTAATTGCCTTCATTCTGCATTATTATACTTGTGGGTGTGTGAGTGGGAGGCGGGGGATCGGATGATCCCTACTGAGCCCAATTCTGGTGTGGCTCACTCCCTACGGTTTCAGGTGTGGACCTCTTGGCGAGTGGCGGCATGTGGTGTTCTTCTTCGTGTGCGAACCAGCAGCTATCTCAGTTCCGGGGTATGTCCTGATGTTGTTGTACTTTACTTCTGCCTGTACTTATTTATTTCTTTGGACCATGTAATTATTGTTGGACTGTGTATGGACATTATTAATTTCCTTCCTACGCACTTATAATTTCCTTGAAGTCCGTGTGACTGTTATATTTAACCTTGTTTAACGCTTACTCCTCCAGATGTATTATGTGAGATCCGGGTGTGAACCAGTAGGTAATGATCCGATGCCCATTTAGTAATTGGGTTCCTGATTATAGGGTGGCTGGTCGTTACAACTCAAGAACAGAGATTCGTGCCGGTGTTCTATCTAGTTGCTTCAGTAGGTCATATTGAGTGCGTGGTCCACTCTTATCATTATGCGCTTCCTCCGGCGGCTGTAATGGGCCTTCTCTGACTGTTGATTAAGGAAAGACCTTATTGAAGATCCTCTAACTTCGTAGTGCATGTTCTTCAGTTGTGGAATGTCCAGGCGACAGCTTGTGCACCGGAGGGTTAATGGATGATGTGGATGGTGTGGAGGGTTGGTATATGGGTGATGGCTTGGAGTTATTTGGTGGTAGCATGGTACGGATGAGAGGATTAGATGGTTGGATGGTGGAGGGGTAATTGGTCGGTGCGGATGAAGTGGGGAATGGCACGTGGAGTAAAGGTTTAGATGGTTGTATGGTATCTGGGTAAGTGGTGGTGGCAGTAGGTGATGTAAGGAATGGTTCGCGGAGCAGTGGTTTGGATGGCATGATGGGTGCGTAATTAGCTTGCGGTAGGTTGTTTGATGGAGCTGTGGTGGCGTGGGGGGTAATGGATTTGAAGAAAGCAGGCGGTGGTGATGGGTTAATGGGTGTAGGTAAACAATATGCGGCTGTTGATACTGGTGTGATGGTAACGGGTTGTGGTTTAGGTATGTGGAGAGTGCGGCGTGGTGGTTGCTCAGTGGTGCTCGGAGTGTGACCCGTTGAATAAATAGAGGAAGAGTCCTCTATCTTCCACTGTTGCCCTCGGTTAGCCTCAGACTGGCTATTTGTCAAAATAAGGGAAACTTGATTCTTGTTCTGGTGCTCCGGGAGTGGGTTCTGCACTATTCCCATGTTTGGCGGTGCCGCTGCCTATGCCGGCGCTCTTGGTTGTTGCTGCTGAGGTTGTTGTTGTGGTCTTCTCGCCTTCAAGGCGGATATATACTTCTTCATTTCTTCTCAATCAATGTCTCCCTGCTCGTTCAGATCATGAATATAATCTCAGAATTGGAAGCAGGTATCTATTGTGTGTCTAGGTTGTCAGTGGAAATAACAATACCTAGAAGTGTCGGCATTTTGGGGCCAAACTGTTTTTTCTATTGGCAAAACCAAAGCATTGGCTGCTATTAAAGCATTGAAGATATCTGATAAGGACTCTGGAAGAACTGGATATTCTGCCCTTTTCGGGCCTAGAGGCTTCCTCTGTTGGTTATAACCAGGAGGAGGTACATTGTGGTATGCCGAGGGTGCGTGCGGCTGGTATTGCTGCTGTTTGGGGGCTGAAACTGTAATTGTCGTTGTGGCTGCTATTGTGGCTACTGTGGTGGTTGCTGGTTCGGCTGCTGAGGTCGCTGGTATTGAGGCTGCTGATACTGTGGGTTCGGCTGCTGCTGTCTGCAACTCTGCTGGTTTGGCTGCTGCGGCCGCTGGTACTGTGGTTGCTGATTCCTTACGAATTTGGGCTAATTGTTGTTCATGATACTAAAGTGCCCTCAGTGGTTGGACCCGTGCTAGAAGAATTTGGCACGGCAGGCTTCCGAAGTGGAGGCCTTCTAGGTCGGTGAGGGTCAAAGACACTAGAGAATGTAGCATTCTTGAAAGCATTTTGGCAATAACGCACCCTTTTATAGAGCTCTGCCATGCTAGTCAAGTTGTGCAGGGCGAGGACTAACTTAAATTGAGGTGTAGCATTAGAAATTAACATCTTTACTTGCTCGGACTCAAATAGATGATCTTTGGCTTTTTCTGCCATGCCCCTCCATCTATTAGCAAAACTGACGAATTTGTCGTCGGGCTTCATTTTTTCTGCTATCAAATCAGTAATGGACAGAGAGGGTGCAACTCTATCCTGGTATCGTTGAATAAATTTTCGTGATACGATACCATAGTCCTCTACTTCAGATGGCTCTAAGGAAAAGAACCATTCGAGGGCTGGTCTCTCCAAGGATTTCCTGAACAAAAATGTCAACGACCTTTTGTCGTTTTGCCAGAAAGATGACTCATACATAAAGTCCTTCAAATGAGTTAAGGGGTTACCAGTACCGTTGTATTTTTGGTACACTGGCATTTAAGAGGGCGGCAAATGGAACACCAGCAGACTTGACAAGTTAATTTTAAGTGTAGCTTTATCTCCCATCATTTTCTGAAAATTATTGAACTACTCATCCATACGCTCCATCATCGCGAGCAGAGCCTAAGTCATCGGATCGACTGGAGGAGGGGGAGGTGGAGGTACATGATAGGCCTGTTGCCTAGAGTATGTGGGGAAAGGGGGACAATTGGGTTGACGTCCGGCAGAGCTTCCGCCATGTCCGAGGGCATTTTGGTAAGTAGGCGTCGGCGGCCTGACCGGTTGCCTCGAGGAGGACAATTGTGGCCCAGCTGTCCGAGAAGTAGAAATTTGAAGGCCCTCCATGGCCTGATGAATGAATGAAGTGTGCTAGGAGGAGGTTGAGGAATGACAGGTGGGACCACAGGATTCGGCCCAGTAGACGGTACAGGCGTCTTCCCTTTCAAAATGGGTTGGATTGCCTCAAGTTGGTGAGGATCTAGGTGGGAAGCTAGAACTCCCAGGGCGTTGACCAGATCAGATGGATTGGAAGATGAGGGCTCATTCGGGTTCATAGCCCCCTCAAAGACAGGATTAGAATCCACATGTACGTGCGGAGGAAGATCAGCACCAGAATAGTGTTGATCATGGACCAAAGGAGGAGGGACATGAAGGTTTCCCTTATGTTCAGATGGATAAGAATGAGGATCATGGGGGGCATTATGATCTCCCCCATTTTCATAGTGATAATTGGATTCAAGAAGGGCATTAGCATCTCCCTCATAATTGACCATAGCTCTTGAAGCCATGCTCAAATCCCTACCTGATCGAAGTAGCATGATATTAATTTTTTTTCAAAGATTTGCAGATGAGTTGCACAGAGATTAAGCAATCAAGTGGATGTTTAACGTTATTTCAGGATTCCTTGTTGGGTTATTTGGATTCAATTAATCACAAATTCACTCAATGGGTAGGATCCTAATTTCAGTTCAATTTCCACCGTTATACTCTATGGCTTTCTCTCACAACGTTATGAAGATCTAACAAGGACTTCGATTGGTACAACCAGCTCGATGAACAAGGAGGAATACCTTGATTTTGGGGACTTATGGAGGTCTTTAACGCCAACCACTCTAGTTTGATTGAGGGACCGACCCATCAGAGAGAGGTGAAGACGTCCAGAAAGGTGTTCCTAAGAGAAAAGTGTTGGGATCGCTGTGTCGGGATCCAACCGAAAAACACAGCGGAATAATATGTTCGGGATCGGATCCATCCCATTTCGATTGTTAAAATAAAACCGGAGAAAATCGAGTTCACCTTGCGCGGATTCGGATCCGCGTTCGTTTTCCAGTTCCGTTGGAGCGATGCCGCAAGTCGGGCAAATGCCCGACCTCTAGCGGTATCCACGCGGTTCTCCTCGCGATGGTTCATCCTCGCTCGCTGCGGCGTTCGTAAATCCCGTCTGGCTGCACGTAATCCGTCGCGACATGCAGATTCTAAATCTCCCGTCAGACGGAAGCCGGAGCAGTTGGGAACCGCACGCCCAGAAGAGAGAGAAAGAGAGAAAGAATGAATGACGGCTAGGTCAGGGTTGCTGGCCCCGGACGTAGAATCCGTTCTTTTATAGTAAGTCAGTTTGCGGTTTTTCATAAAAACCCAGACTTATCCGAAATCCTGTCGGATTATCCATCGACTTGAAAACCATTTGCGTGTGACCCTCTAGGCCCAAATACCAGTCCAGTTAATAGCCCATTAAGTCCAGTAGCCCTTTACTGACCCACTGAATTAATTAATATCCTTATATTTAGTTACTCAAGGCTTTTGTAATTTCAGCATCCAAAGCAGTTTAAGAAAAAAGAATCTCCAAAATAGGAACAATACAAAAAATGTCTAAATCTACCTTGTAAACTGTTCAGGCGGCCATCTGCAGTACATGCATAGGATATGTTTAAATTTTTATAAAGAAGTTTACATTTAAAAACATTTCTATTCACTCATATTTTAGGCAGAAATAAAGGCTCACTCCTGAATCAAACGTAAATCCATGTTATGTCCTCTATATTTACAACCGAGGCATGCTTCTTACTCCTTGCAATGACTTCATTTTGAAATGTCCGCAAAGCAAATCTGATTACATCCGTTTGACAGACATATTGGATCTTTCTAACAGCTAAACTTTTGATATGGTCAGCATTATATTTTCTCAGATCATAGAATATAAGGCACAAGTCATCTGGAAACAAGCCTGTCCTCTAGCCATCCATCCGAAAGAAAATGGACTCTTGTATCTTGTTCTCCTAATTTCAGTAGTATTTGTTTCAAGACTATCCACTGAGAGAAACATGATTACTGGGGATCCTTGGGGTTGCTTGTAACATGGATCTTCAAGGAACCATTTCACCAGAAAGTGAAGAAAATATACTTCTCAAACATGAAAAGTAGTCTGATTCTTTGTCCTAGGTGATTTGGCTATACTAGAGACTCAAAGATTGGTCGGATTGGGACATGTCGCTGACCTCGTTCGATTTTGGCCGGTCCAGTCCTACTCCCTGATCCTTTGGCCAGATTGGCCGCTATTGTAAAATGGCTCAGTGACTAGGAGAGGCCACGGGAGCTATCAACAGTCCTCATTTGGCACCTCCCAACTCCATATCTCACCCCTCTCATTCTCCTCTCACACTCACCCTCCCAGCTAGATTTCCACAGTTCATCCCTCCCCCTCGCTATCTATAATTGTTCTCCCTCCTCTCACTCTATTTCCCTCCTCCCAAACTTGAGTTTTCAAACATCTGTCACTCTCTTTCACTCTCCCATAGCATGTTGAGGAAAAATATTTTTAAAAATATGCTGCTCCTAGCTATCGGCAAAGAAACTCTAGCGATATCCGAAACAATGACCTCCCATACTCCAAATGGTCAATGAATGTTCACTCCACGTCCCTCAACAAAAAAGTGGACGAATCACTAAATAAACTTATCCAATGATTCAGTCACACCTTCTTCGATGGATTTTGGGAGCAATAGCCAGAACACTAATGAGTGGTTTGCCATCTAGATGGTCACTGCAAGGTGTTTTACTAGGTTTCTTCACACTACTCACTAGCAGTTATGAAACTTTTTTCGTTGACCTATTTTCCCAAATAATGGAGTCACTATATACGTTGTTTGGGACTGTCCAACAGTGGGAAAGAATAACAGAATAAGATGCAACAGGATAGTTCAGGCTTCAATCATCATTATTTATATTTAAAATTATGCATTTCATTCTGATTAGATAATTTACTGTCATCATAGTTCATTTACTTTTTAATTTTATTTATTTTTTCTTTTTTTTGGCTAGAGGTACGCCAGAATCATGGTTGATCCTTGCCAAACCCCTAGGTCTGCTCAGATCAAATCAGGATTGCTGACCAGACTGGCCAGTCTTGATTGTTTGAATCTTGATCTATGCAAATAATAAATAAATTTGAGCATTTTTCTTCCTATGCATTTGAACTCGAAAGGCATAATTCAACGAATCATGATAGAATTGACGGGTTATTTCTTGAGGTAAGCCTTCTGCAGGACTGATCTAAAACAGATTTAAACCAAAGATCATGAGATCTAAAATTGCCCCATCTAATCCAAATTGGGCAGGACACAAGATTCCATAAATGTTCATGTACAACTCTCATTCAAGCCCATACCATACTTGGTCAATCCTGGATGATTCCAGTGGAAAACCCTAACCCTAATCCCAAACCCCAACCCCCCACCCCCCCAAAAAAAGGAAAAAGGGGGGACCATTGGCCATTTCTTCTCTTGGGATTTTTTTTGCTTGCTGCAGATTTTGGTTTTGGGCTATCCTTTTCCCACCATTTGAAGGTTTTTTTGGGTTGCATATTGTGCTTGCTTGGACTATATATTTGGGCCCATTTTGGACTATCCATTGGACTATTAGTCTTAGGTGGCCTACGAGCCAATCTGACTATATATAATCTTGTTCATTTATTAACAAAATAGTATTATTTCATTATGCGTAATTCGATTTATTATCGTTTCATAATGAACTCCGTGAATTTGTGCAATAGTGATCAGATTATAATGAGATCATATTAATGAGACGGCCACTTATATACACATATTTTTAATTGTTCATAGTCGGAGGACGTTTGAGAAAGACATCAGATATCTGGTTAGACTAGTAATAATTACTCTTACTCATATGATGAGGGTGATTGATCTCATAGTCACTTGTGTGGAGACATTAAGGCGAATTTGTAGGTGCTCATTAGAGAATGAGTTCATTGAATTGATTCGACTGAATTGCTGGATGGTAATGTACCTAACTGTCAACTAGTTTAATTCTATTGTCGCAGTTGCGTGAATGGTCTTCAGACCTGAGACACCAAGGACACCTTGTTGGTATACTTTTGTACCTTGACTTCACATATCTCTATTCACAGATTGGGTACAATGGAATACCATCGAAAGGAATTGAGTGTTCAATAAGGAACCATTTGTTTTGAGTATTTAGAGAGAGAATCCTCCAAGTAAGATGTACAGGATTTCCTGGTCCGGGTAGATAATAATACCGGGAAAGGAGTTTTCCGATAATATTCGGCAGCATCCGATCCAAGTGAGTCGACAGGTTAGGGTTTGATAGTTCCCCATACCTTGAGTCGACTCAAGAGCATTGTGCGAATGAAGGATAAATCTGTGCAGTAACTGTTGGTGGAAATGTTCCAAAAGTAGGTTGGTTAACCCCAATACCTTCCGGCTAGGCATCTGCTCAGCCCTAGCTGCACCATCCTCTCTCTGGCACCCCTGGCTATCCCCTTTCTCTGGAGACTACTTCGTCATTTTCTCTGACTCCTGTGAGATGGGAATTCGACCGCATGTTTCGACGATCGTCGCAGTGAATGGCGGCTTCTTCGAGTGTTGTGAGGAACGAAGAACGTGAGGAGATCCATCGCAAAGAGAATTGTGTGGACTCTACTAGAGGTCAGGCGTCTATACGGTTGGCGGCATCACACCGACGAAACCGTTCAAACGTGGATTCTAATCTGTGTAAGGTGATATCTGATCGTCGTTCTTCCATATTTGTTCTTCGAAGTGGATAGAGATCACTTAGATTTATTTTTATTTTAATTTCGCTGCGTCTGCGATCCCCAGAAGCGAAGACCTTCCAGTGGTACTAGAGTTAGTTTTTACTATTTCTTGTCCGTTTCGATCTCCAAAATTGAGTTTTATATGTTATATTCCATGCAATAATTCGATTTTAATGCTAGAATTGTGTTCATATGCAGAACACATATATTTAGATTATTTTTATTCTGCAAAATCAAATTTTTTGGGCGGTTTATTTACGTTCTTGGTCGGACGAAGAACGGGGCTTTATGGCGACTCACATGGGCATCCCCAAGCATTAGGGAGGTGGGCCGGCACCTTGGATCCTCTGGGAAGTGTCGTCGACCACCACTGGGCTCGCTGCTAGTGCTGGAGAGGATGGGATGGTCGCCGCCAGTCGCCCCACCTATCTTGCTCCCCTTCTTTAGCGCAACAACAAGCAAAAAAAAAGGGGGGCTGGGAGGTTTCGTGGCCTGCAGAGGATCTAGGGTAGCTGCCGGTTATCCCCATAAGTGGTGGGGGTGTCGGTGGCAGTGGAAGCCGTCCGGTCGAGTCCGGACTGTAACGACCCGCCACCCTATAATCGGAGACCCGATTACTAAATGGGTATCGGATCATTATCCACGGGTTCCCACCCGGATCTCAAACAACACGTCTAGAGAAGTAAGCATTAAACATGGCTAAATATAACAATCTGACGGACCTCAAGGAAAGTGCAAGTGCGCAGGAAGTAAAATAATAATGTCTATACACAGTCCAACAATAATTACATAGTCTAAAGAATTAAATAAGTACAGCCAGAAAAAAAGTATAACAACATCGGGACATATCTTGGAACCGAGATAGCTGCTGGCCCGCATACCAGGAAGAACACCAGACCGCAACACTCGTCGAGAAGACCACACATGAAAACCACAGGGAGTGAGCCACACTAAAATTGGGCTCAGTAGGGATCACCCAATCCCCACCTCCCACACACGCACCCACAGTGCAACAAAACTAGATATAGAAAATTAGAGTAAAGCAGTAAACACGACTTCCAAAGAATCCCAAATTTCGATATGAAACATATGCATTTGTAAATGCAAGAGGCATAGTTCTAAGCAATTCAAGCAACCCAACTCAACACCACAGTTTGTAACCCAAGATCCGGCTAAACACAACCCACACTGCCGAATGTGTACAAAACGACGCCTCACAACACCACCACACTCACATTTGTTCGTCCCTACGAGCTCCGAGTAAGGATTGAGGTTTCGGATCTAGTTATCGGGTCAATTTTCAGGGTCGGATCCCTTAGTTTTGGCCCTGGTGGGGCTGAGACTTAGTTTCCTTTCGAGCTCGACGCGGTTTAAACTGCGTCCATCAATGTGGACATGTTTTAGGCTGTACCACGTGGGCTGGCCTTGGGACGCAAGAGTACAGCCCCGGTCTTATCGTCTGAATGGCGTCTTGTATAGACGACGCCATTTAAAGTACGACCCTACTTTGTCAGAGTACGGCCGGGTCTTGTCATCTATATGACGTCGGGCTTGAACAACGCGTTTTTCCCAGTTTCTGTTTGACCCCGCGAACCCTCCCTCCTTTCCCTCATTCTCCCCTTTCTCTTCTCTCTCCTCTCTTCCCTCCGATCTCCGGCGAACCCCTTCCCCCTCTCCTTGCTTTCCTCCCTCCATTCCATCTCTCCCTCCACTCCATCAACCTCCTAACTCCCACCACTACCACCACCACTTCCTCCGCGGCGCATTTCTCTCCGGACGGCGGCCAACGTCCCGGTGGAGTAACGGCTTCTACGGCGGTACCTGCGGCGGCGTGTGGCGAGGCGGGTTGGTGGCTTGGAGCTAGGAGGAGTTCGAGTAACTGGTAGGGTGACGATCCCCGTTGTATTTCATTTAAAAACCATATTTTTCCTGCTTTGGAGCATGTTTAGGAGTTTTCTTGGGGTGAAAATACTAATTGCATGTAATGAGAATTTGGGTGTTTTAATGGGTATTTAGGTTCTTCTCCTCCTTCTCCACTTTTTTTTAGTGTTTTTACACGATTTGGGGGAGGAAATCCCACTCCGTGGATTGGGATATGGCGGAGGAAGAACCTGTCTGTGAGGGTTAAATGGCGTCGGGGGACAGCGACTCCTTTTAGAAAGGCGGTTTCCACTCGCGACGCGATTTATCCCAAATAATAGACTCTGTCTTTGGACTGATGAGCGTCCAAAGACAGCGACGCCTTTTGAACTGCGACTCCCATGCACGACGCGTTTTAAGTCAGATCACCTCGAGGCCTGTCTCTATTTTTGTCGTTATCAGGCGACTAGGGATAGCGACGCCTTTTAAACGGCGACCTTGTTGAACGACGCCGTTTAGGTCTTTTTTCGAGGCCAGATTTCACATGAACCAGTTTAAGAAGCTTGAATGACGTCGGCCTTCGGCGACGCGATTCAAGGCAGAATTCTATTAATCCCTGCAATTAACACGTGTTTACATTGTTAGATAATTTAGTTAATTGCATGCTTAGTAATGTACTCGATGACGATGGATTTTATGTGATCAGATCGCACTATGTTGTGTTTTGCGCGATCGTAGGCCTAGAGTGACAGTTGTTAGCGCCTAGGCACCTTGTGTCGGTGTGGGAGTGACACGGCGCCGGTGTGGGAGTGGCGGGTGACGCCTAGAGAGAGGGTCACTTGGTGTACCCCGGGGTATAGCTAGTACCGGTGTGGGAGTGGTACATTCGGAGTGTCACTTGTGCTGGGGGAAGCATAACCACTTGGAGCCTGTCTGGCCGGAGTAGCCAGCACGCTATCCGAAGAGTTGCTGTTTAGTCTTAGCGGGACGGTGTTTCCCGCGTTCGGTTGTGTGGTTGGCGCGTTTTGCCGAGACGCTGGTTGTGGGCTCCGTGGTAGAATGATTTCAGTATTGTACATGTTATATTTCGAATGCATGTATTTTATATCGAAATCTAGAAATTGTGTTTACTGCTTTATTTGCTTAAATTATCTATATTTGTGTTACTGAACTTGTGGGTGCGTGAGTGGGCGGTGGGGATCGAAGGATCCCTACTGAGTCTTTTCAATAAGACTCACCCCTGCGGTTTTCAGGTGAGGGTCCTAGGCAGGCGTAGCGAGGAGAGTGTTGCTTTGGGTAGCGCGCCAGCAGCCGTTGTTCCGGGGTATGCCCCGATGTAGTTGTTATTTTATTTTATGGCCTGTATGCTTAATTATTTCCTTTCAGTTGGAGTATGTAATTATTTCCTAAGTCGAGTCGCATTGTAATAATTTTAATTCTTGCACTTTCTTTTTAATTCAATGCGATGTGAATGTTTAACTTAGTTTATTATTTATTTCCCAAACTTATCAAGATCCTGGTTTGACTCCAAATTAATGATTCGGTACCCATTTAGTAATCGGATCCCCGATTATAGGGTGGCGGGTCATTACATCCAGACACCGTAGGGTGAGGCAGTAAGTCAAATTAGGACTAACTGTGAATGTTTAACTTAGTTTATTATTTATTTCCCAAACTTATCAAGATCCTGGTTTGACTCCAAATTAATGATTCGGTACCCATTTAGTAATCGGATCCCCGATTATAGGGTGGCGGGTCATCACATCCGGACACCGTAGGGTGAGGCAATAAGTCAAATTAGGACTAACTGGGACTAGTGAACCACCACCACCACCCACTCACGTGTGCACAAGGGGGTGGTGGTGGTGGAGGGATTCCTACGAAAGGCGTCGGGTTCGAAACTCACCATTTCTCTGCACGTTTTTTTTTTTTTTTTTTTTGACCCTGAAAATAGATTGCATTACTAAGATATTTAAGGAGGTACATCAGTCATGATAACAGAATTAATACAGGGGGGGATCATAGGTGGATCCCAAACAGCTTCGCTAAGGGAAGCACAGGCAAATCTGGCACAGGCATGAGCAGCCTTGTTACAGTCTCGGGGAGAGAATTGCAGAGAAATTAAGCCAGAGCGGAGAAGGTTATGGCAATTCTCAATGATATTCTTCACCTTTCAAGGTGGGCTTCTAAGATGGAGAGCAGCATGAATCAGTACCTGAGCATCCCCTTCCACAATTACACTTGTATTCAATTGTTGGGCCATTTGTAAAGCTTTCTGCATTGCCAATGCTTCTACCAGAGATAGGTAAGGAGTTTTGAGGATCATAGTAGTAGCATTAACAGGGGATCCATTCCAATCTCGCACAATGATTCCAACAGCACCAGCAAAATTGGAAGTGGCACCAGCAAAGTTGATTTTATAGGATCCAGGACTAGGAGGGATCCAACAAGTCTTAATATATGTGGTCTTCGGTAGATTAGTAGGAGCTGTAGTTGTCGAAGCCAGCAAGAAATTCACATCAACCAAGGCTCGTCTGACAATAGATAGAGGGTTGACATTGATACCTTCTAGAGTCCTTTTACATCTAGCCTTCCAGATCTGCCACATTATAGAGAAGCATAAAGAGATTATAGTCCTATCATTTGCATTAGAGGCAAATGGGGGGGTGGACCATGCTACAATCTTGTCTGCCAGGTTCTTTGGATCCAAATTCACATGATAATTTAGGGGGGAAGCTTTCCAAACAGCTCTAGCAAAATCACATTCAAATAGCAGATGCTCAACTGTTTCTGGGTAAAGAAAGCAGGTTTGGCAAATGCAGGTGACCTGGGGCACTCTTCTGGATATAATATCAGAAACAGGTATGGCATTGGATAGACATTTCCAAATAAAACGAGTGATCTTTGGGGGAATAATCTTTTGGACTTGATGGTGCCAAAGATATTTCCAGACAGTCGGAGGGGAGGATAAGGAGGGCAGAGAGGACAGTTCAGTGAGGTATCTATAGGCAGATTTGGAAGTGAACTCACCATCTAGGGTGGGTGTCCAAACAAGTTGATCTCCTTTGAGGTCCCCATTCATGGGCAATTGAAGCTGACATACTTTATCTGCAATATCCTGATTGAAGAGTCTGTGTATGAGCTCTTCATTCCACTTCCCATTATTAATGAGTTGGAAGACCCACATAGGAATATGGTCAGTGAAATTTTGCCTTGCAGTGATTAGCCCAAGGGTATCTGGAACCCAATTATCTGCCCAAATATTAGTAGACAAACCATTTCTGATAATCTTGAAGCAAGGAGGTGATATAATATCTCTGAGTTGAAGGATAGCCGACCAGGATATAGAGCAATTTGCAGGTATAGTAGCCTCCCAGAAGTTTGCATTAGACAGGTACTTAATTCTGAGTAATGTAGCCCAAATTGAGTGGGGATCTTGGAGAAATTTCCACACCAGTTTCATTATAGTTGTCTTGTTGGTAGTTTCCAAATCTCCGATGCCCAACCCACCAAGAGCTTTATGGTTCTTCAGGGATCTCCAACTGCAGAGGTGGATTCTTTTGTGATCCAACGTATCCCCCGAAAGGAAAGAGGACATAATCTGATTAAGCTTATTGATGGTGGTTTTTGGTAGAGGGCACATACTCATCACATGAACTGGGATAGATGCCAGGGCAGAGTTAATCAATGTGATTTTGCCAGCAGTGGACAAAGCAGTAGCCTTCCAGTTTGAGAGCTTAGATTTCAATTTATCCACGATATAAGATAATTGGTTCACTTTCCCTCTTCCAAACCAGAGGGGGACCCCCAGATATAGTTCTCTTCTTTTCATCAAGGGAATTTGCAGTTTGGAGCTCAAGTATTGTTGGTCTTGGATGGAGATATTGTTACTTAACAGAATGCTAGATTTAGACTTATTCATAAATTGGCTTGACCATTTCCTATAGGTATCCAAACAGGTTAGGTATTCACCAATCTCCTCAGCATTTGCACTGCCAAACATGACAATATCATCAGCATACATTAAGTGGGAAATAGTAGGGGCATGTCTGCTGATTTTAAAACCTTTGATCTTCTGATCTGTTATAGACTTTTGGATGAGCCTGGTCAGCATTTCAGCACACATAATATAAATATAAGGTGAGAAAGGGCACCCCTGTCTGATTCCTCTCTTCGGGACAATTAGCCCTACATTTTCTCCATTGATGTTGATTGAGAAAGTAGCAGTTGTAATACACATCATCAGAAGGTTGACAGCTTTAGTGGAGAAACCCAGTTTACAAAGCGCAGCAAAAATAAAAGCCCATTCCAATTTGTCATCGGCCTTAGAGATATCCACCTTCATATAGAAAATCCTAGACTTCCCTCCTTTAGTCTTCATAGAATTGACTAGTTCTTGAGTAATGAGAATATTGTCCACCATCATTCTATTAGGAACAAAAGCAGATTGGTTGGGGGAGATCAGGCTGGGGAGTAGGGCTTAAGACGGCTAGCCAGGATCTTTGCACAGACCTTGTACAGGACATTGGAGAGGCTAATAGGTCTGTAATATAAAGGATTACCAGCAGGAATTTTCCTGGGAATCAAGACAAGATTTGTATGATTCAGTGTATGGGGCATCACATTATCAAGGAAAACACCTTGTACTAGCTTCACCACCTCATCCTTGACAATGGGCCCGTATTTCTGAAAGAAAATGGGTGGGAGGCCATCAGGGCCTGGGGCTTTATAGGGGCCCAAGTCATAATGACAAGTTGGATCTCAGCCTCAGAGGAAGCAGCACATAGGTGAAAGTTATCCTAGGCATTGATGAGTTGGTGACCAGTATAGGGATTCTCCCAATGTAGGAAGGAAGTATCATAATTTCCAGCTTGGTACAGATCATGAAAGTAGGTCAAAGCTCTACTTAATGTGGTCAGCATCATCTATCCAGGTGCCATTATCTAATTGAATGCCAGAGATTCTGTTTAAATTCCTTCTGTAGAGGACTGAGATATGAAAAAAATTAGTGTTCGTATCTCCACTCATATGCCAATTGCCCTTGTTCCTTTGCTGCCAAAATTCATTTTCTTCAAGGATAGCCTACTTCAGGGATTCATTAATAATTCTGCCTTCATGGAGAGTATCATCAACAATAGGAGACTTATCAATATCATCCAGTTTCTTACTCAGCACTGAGATCATATGTTGAGCATTACCAAAGTTTTTCTTTCCATTTTCTGCATAAGGTTTGTAGCTCAGAGATTTTTCTAAAATAATTTAAGTGTAGATGAGGTAGATTTTGCCATTGAAGATCCAACAGATCCTTGAAATCCTTCCTGAACGTCCAAGCATATTCAAATCTAAATGGATGATGTTTCTTTCTGGGTTGGCATTCAGTATTTAGGATAATAGGCCTATGATTACTAGCCACTCTAGGCAGATGTAGGACCTTAGCATTAGGGAATTTGAAATACCACTGGGGATTAACCAGGGCTGTATCCAACCTTTCACGAATATGGAAACTGGCTTTCCTATTATTTGTCCAAGTGTAAGCAGGGCCATCATGCCCCAAATCAATGAGTCCAGAGTCATAGATAAAAGAGTTAAATTCCCTGATTTGATGATGACTAACTTGGTTTCCACCCCATTTATCTTGTTGGCGTGTAATGGAGTTCATATCTCCAATTAGGCAGACAGGCATATCTGACTAAAGAATAAGGTGACGGAAATGAGCCCAGAACATCCTTCTGCATGCAATTTTAGGGGCGGTATATATACAGAACAGGCGCCAGTAGAAACCAGTATCATCTTCCAAACTAGCAATGATCACATTCTGCTCAAAGTGAATAATCCTCAGATTAATATGAGGCTGCCACCAGATCCAAAGGCCTCTAGATCTACCATTAGGTGCAACAACATGGTAATTTATGATGCCACGATAGCCAAAAAACTGAGCACTAAATTTAACATCAGCCTTCGTTTCAGCTAAAAATAAAATATCTAGTTTAGCTGAGTGGGTCAGTTGTTGAATGTATGGAACTATAATTGACCCACGAACACCTCGACAGTTCCACACAATAATTTTCATTTGGGACCCTGTGGCAATTTAAGGTCGGCCGCCATGACCAGATCATTGGATGTTGGGGGGGAACTTATCTTAGTTCCAATTGTCAAACTTTTATGCTTCATATTTCCATAGGATCGCTTACTAGCAGTATAAGTCCGTTTGCTTTTAACCGGGGAGCGGTTGACAATGCCTGGCTTAAAACCCATTCTGGTAAGGTTAACTATATCTGCGTTGATTTCCAACATATCTAAAGAAGTACTTCTACATCTTTTGTTATGTTCATGAGAAATCAAATCATCCACCATCCCATCGGCCTTACACTTGAAGAGACTATTCACCATCTTCTTCTCAGTTATGCATCTAGGAAAACTGGGATTTTGAAACTCCATAGGAGATATGTGGATAGGTACATCATGCAGTACAGGGCAATGCCTCCCTGTACTACTACTGATTTGTAGGTCACATACATCATGTACCACACCTGCCTTTTTGCTATCAGGATCTTTGGCAGATATGCATCTGGTCTCAAGCGAGGTAGCCATTGACTGGAGAATATTTTCAGGTTGTCCAGGTATGGATGGATTTACCTTACAAGTAGAGGTGTCCCATTCCGATGCCATATAATCAACTTTTTCCCTGTCTGTCTGCGGCGCAATGGTAGATTCAGTACTAGCCTCCGAGTCTTCATGAGCATTATGGGCATTATCCAGGTTGACAGGTAATTTCTTTTTGAGCTTAGGGTCTAAATTACCCACTAATCAGGTACATCCACAGGGTAAATCAGGTTACTGATGTCGTAAATATTCATATCAAATAAGTTGTCGATGACATGAGTCACATTTTTCCAGCTTATGCTAGGAAGGAAGTTTGATGCCCTCAACCAGGAACCAAATTTGAATTTGATAGATTGCATCATACTATTACGCAGAGCTGGGGAGTATGATTCCTTGATATGGGATTTCAATTGGGATAGCTCCACACAGTAAATATCCTCATCTCCTATTCTGCCACAGAAAGCACAGATATTCGGCAATCTCTCATAAGCTAACTCAAAGGATTTCACATCACCATTAGGTAGTTTGGCCCTAATCTGAGTACTTAATGGTTTAGAGACATCCAAGCTAACCTTGATTCTAGCATAGGAGCTCCAATACACAGTACCTCCCAAGCGAGGATGATGAACCTTCCCCAGTTGGCTAGCAATCTTAGTAACTACATTCAATTTAAGCATTTCCTTAGGAAGATCAAAGATACGAACCCACAAATCTCCCCATTTGAGTTGGTACTGTGATGGGGGGGTATTGGGCCTGCATCACTCCAATAACACTAACTCCCCATTAAAAAACTGTGGAGTTCTGTTGGACATCCTGACTAAGAAGGTGTTATTTGAGAAGTCAAGACAATTCCACTGACCTTTAGGTGTCCACATCTTGGAGATCCACTCCTTCAATCCAGCCGGCCTAGTTTTCTCTTCAGTGTGGACTCTGATAAGCAGGCTTTGCTTCCATCTATTCTGCTCGCCCAAGTCAGCTACATGTAGTTCAACCAGAGGAGCATCATTCTCTTTGGTCATCAGTTTCATGAAGCTATGAAGGACTTCAGTTTCCATCCGGTTGAGATTGTGTGATTGTTCATTGCCATCTTCCATGGTGTCACCTCTGATAAAATGAGCTATCCAAAGTGGGCAGTGGGTGGAGGAGGGGGGGGGTGTTGGGTTTTCTCGGTTTCACCGGATCGCTCACGCAGCGGAAAATAAAAATTTACAGCGATCCGTTTTCCCGTTTCGAAAAACTAAAACCAACGATTATCGGATAATCGAAGTTCTCACCTTGTGCGGATTCTAATCCGCAACCGTTCGGTTCCGTCGGTGCGACATTGCAAGCCGCTCAAGCGCCCGGCCTCTAGCGAAGTCCACGCGATCCTCCCCGCGACGGATATCCTCGCGTTCCTCGTTCTTCGCAGCCCACGAAACCTCCGCCGGTCGCCGCAACGCGCGGACGATTTCCCGTCGAACGGGATTCGGAGAAGCGGCGAAGCAGATCTAGATCTGTCTGGACGCCCGAGAGAGAGAGAAACTGAGGAGGGGCGGCTAGGGTTAGCAGCAGCTTGGCCTGCTCAGCCCGTTCGTTATGTTTTATACTAACCACGCGATTTTTCATAAAAACCCCCGGTTTGTATAAAACCTACTTATTTATCCATCGCCTTGAGAATCATTTGCGTGTGACCCTCTAGGCCCAAGTACCAGTCCAGTTAATGGCCCAACAAGCCCAGTGACTCCTCACTGACTTTATTAATCAATTAATAACCCTTTATTAATTAATTAATCAATCGAATTGATGTCGCACATCGAATTCGACCGGGCCTCTGATCACGTTGGGTGCCAAGCAACACCGCGTAAACCCGGAAGGTATTGGGGTTAAGTAAACCACTATTGGAACCTTTCCGCCGACAGTTACCGCATGGATATAATCCTTCATTCGTACAATGCTCTCGAGTCAACTCAGGGTATGGCGTGCTGTCAAACCCTAACCGGTCGACTCACTTGGATTGGATGCCGCTGATGAATATCGGAAAACTCCTTTCCCGATATTATCGTCCGCCCTGGCCAGGGACTTTCGCGCATCCTTCCTAGAGCATTCTTCCTCTAAGTACCGAGAGCGAATGATTCCTTATTGACACACAATTCCCTTCGACGGTATTCCGCTGTACCCAATCCTTGGCGTATTAGAATCCTGTGGCTAGAGATTCGTAAACCAAGGTCAAAGCACAGAAGTCCACCGACAAGGTGTCCTTGGTGTCTCAGATCCGAGGACCATCCATGCAACTGCGACAATAGAATCAAGCTGGTTGACAGTGAGGTACAATACCATCTAGCGATTCAGTCGGATCAGTTCAGTGAACTCATTCTCCAATGAGCACCTACAGATTCGCCTTAGTGTCTCCACACAAGTGACTTATGAGATCAGTCACCCTCATCATACACCTACAGATTCGCCTTAGTGTCTCCACACAAGTGACTTATGAGATCAGTCACCCTCATCATATGAGTAGGAGTAATCTGTACTAGTCTAACTGGATATCCGATGTCCTTCTCGGATATCCTCCGACTAGGAACAATTAAGAATATGTGTGTTTAAGTGATCAGTCTCATTAGTATGATCTCATCATAATCTGATCACTATAGCACATATTCACGGACTTCATTATGAAACGACAATTAATGCGATTTACATATAATGAATATAATGCCATTATATTAATAAATGAACGAGATGTACATTGTTAGATTGGCTTGTAGGCCACCTAAAACTAACAGGGGGAGGATCTCAGAGGCACGCCGGGGTGAGTGTTCACCGTTCACCAAGGCAAAACAGTTGAAAGTATCAGGCGCAAAGGTAAACAAGGGAACCACATCATAGGCGCTACAGTAAAAACGGTCGAGGAAAACGACAAAGTAGGAGGTGGCTATACTGTGGATGATGGTAATAGTAGAAGGAACATAGGCAAGCCAGGTGAGTAAATGGAGGATGAAGAGGGGACGCAGGAAAGGAGAAAAATCGAAACCAGTAGGCGGTCTGGATTGAAAGGTAGAAAGGGAAGAAAACGGGACTGGTAGAGATCAAGTCCATATACTAAGAAGTGTAAGTAAGGATCCCGCAAAGGACTTCGTGGTCTACTCAGCTGGGATATAGGTGACGGAGCAAAAACGGGGGGGTGGGGGGAGTGGAGAAGGGTGGTAAAAGGCAAACTGGATTGGTGGGGGAAGAGAAGGAGGGGCGGGGTTGGGGAAAACCCCAAATCAGCAAGTTTTACCCATTTCTATGCACTTGGGGTGCTAGTTGCTGCCATCTTGATTTCAAAACAGAATAAATAGTTTATGACACATAATAAATAGTTCTGATAAATACAAGCAATGCTTTCAATTCTAACAAGATAACTACCACTACCTCTAATGCTGGCAAATGGAAGACTGGCGCCTTTGACGTCTCTAAGCACATCTTCCCAGTCGGTTTTGCCCAGATTTGCTCCACAAGCACTACTCTTGTTCAGTTTAATTATTAAATCCTCTGCTTGGCTTTTCCCAGTGAATAATTGATCATTCCAACCAGACTCCAAAACAATCTTGTAACCTAAAAAAGATACAAAGTATTGAGGTGGTCGTACCATCTAATCCTTTGATGCTGCTGGTGCACCATCGAAACTACCGCATAAGCGTTGTTAATAACCTGAACCATGTTGTACATTCTATTAATGGACGTGAAGGATCCTTGTGAAGACTGAATAGTGGCTCTATTGTTTTGTTTTAAGAAAAATGTGCATCCTTACCTTTATTTTCATCCTGATGTATTGTTTTCCTGTATAATTAATTAGGGATCGTTTGGTGGATCGTAAAATATTATAAAATGTCATAGAAAACCATAAAAAAATATTTTCATTAGGGATAATTAAATATATAACCTTCTTAGATAGTTAATTACACTTTTGCCAGTCAATTTTTCGCCCTATATATAATTAGTAACCCTGCTTTTATTCGTATGATGTTTATAAATGGTTATATTTTAAAATCCGTTGACCCCTAAAATCCTAAAATCCTTCTTTTAGCTGGTCTCGATTAAAATCACTATAAATAACCAAAATCGATGATTTCAAATCCAGTGATTTTAAAAGCAGGGATCTTATTTTCACCGACATACAGTCGTTGATTTCACAATAAAATTCTTTCGGCATTTTACAATGCAACAAATAAGCCTTTATTGAAAATACTAAAAATAGATATGTAATGATTAAATTGTTGGATAATATTATGTGCGATTCCGTGAATATAAACTTCCTTTTATGTTACTTTTAAGACGAAAAAGGACATATGTTCAATTAGTCCACATTATCCGTTTCATTTGACTCTTGGAGTTAGCTAATCCCTCACGTTCAGATCTCGTTCTGCATCGTAGTAGGTTCGATCACATTTCGCACGTTTCAAACACTCAAGAGTCAGGGATGTCAATATATAGATCTAAATAAAATTTAGATCCAACTCAAATCTCATCCAATTAGTCAATAGATGTGAGGATAGACAATGGTGAAATTAATTTGTTTAAATAAGTTATTTAAAATATTTTTACGTACATATATTTACATAAAGCATGTTTAATAAATTATTTATAATCTAAAGCTTATTTGGATATTTATATAACTCATACGTTTATAGATTTAGAATAGCCCTACAGTACTTATGAATTTCTTTTAATAAAGTTAAATCATGCAAGTATTTGGATTTCGAAGGTTGAATTTGAAACTGCTATGAGTACGTGCCCGAGGGCGAGGGGTGTCTTCGGCCGAGAGAGCTCCCCAACAGCACGGCTATGGGTTGGACGGGTGTAACAAGTGCAGCAACGGAGCCTTCCAAGTGGGCGGGCCGGTGGCGCAGCTCTAACGGGATTGGTTCGAGTGCCAGCGCGTGAGATGAAACGAGATGATTAGTGGTTGGAGCCTGCCGCGTGTTGCCGAGATAACTACAAGAACTGAAAGAAGTTGGGGGGAACTGTGTGGTACCCAGCTGCTATAAAACGGTGGCCCCGCAACATGAACATGCATGAGCAACCTTGGCCGGCAGCTCTTCCTTTTATTTCCATTTCCAGAGCTAATTCCTTGGCAAGATCCTCCACCAAGCTAGAGTGCTTAATTTTTTGTGGGCAATTTGCTAAGAAATTAATCTCTTCAGCCGAGCATAGATAAAGAGAAGGCCAGTTAGGCAAGACTGAGATCGACAAGATGGTCCAGGCTTCAAGTGATCTCCAGATGATTTGTCTTTTGCTGTTCATGATAGCTTCCATTGCCAACGCAAAGGCAACCCGGACTTCAATGTGGTTGATTTCCGAGCGAATCCGGACGGAGTGACGGATAACACTCAGGTTGGAAATTGGAATATTCATTAATTTATTTTTAGATCCTCTCCCCTGTATATGGTGCCATCCTTCCGCCCATAGATCTACTTTTTGTACTTTTAACTATTCTCATAAAATCTCTTCTCTCGGTGGTTTAATTTGCGTGGCACAGGCTTTCCTAAATGCTTGGAGAGCAGCCTGTGCGACCGAAGGAAGGCCGAGGGTTCTAGTTCCGGAGGGGACGTACCTGTTGGGTCCTGTTGAGTTTTCGGGACCTTGCAATGGTACTATGGTGTTGCACGTTAAAGGGGTGGTGATAGCACCCACTGATCTCAGTGTGTTCCCGAGCAGCAGCTGGATCTCATTTAGCTACATTGATGGCTTGGTGATCTCCGGCGGGGGCAAGTTTGATGGGCGAGGTGCCTCTGCCTGGCCTCATAACCAGTGTCCAAAGCAAGTCCAGTGCAAGCTTCTGCCTACTGTACGTGTGCTGCCACATATTCTCTCTCTCTCTCTCCCTAATCTCTCTCTCACATGACTAACTTGAAGTGCTATCTGATCATGTGTAATTGTTTCCGATGGTGAAAAAAAAAAAAAAACTTAATACTTTCTGGAGAGAAGTCCTTATCCTTCAACTTCGTCAACAACGCTGTCATCCGCCGTATCTCTTCCATCGACAGCAAGCTCTTCCACATGAACATCTACGGATCCAAGGGCATCAAGCTCCAGTCCATCACCATACGGGCACCGGGTGACAGCCCCAACACCGACGGCATACACATCGGCAAGTCCAGCAACGTGGAGATCTCCAAGTCCACCATCGGCACCGGCGACGACTGCGTCTCCATCGGAGATGGCAGCGTCAACATCACCGTCACCGAGGTGCAGTGCGGGCCGGGCCACGGCATCAGCATCGGCAGCCTGGGGAAGTACCAGCACGAGGAGGACGTCGTCGGCGTGAGCGTCAGGAACTGCACCATCGCCGGCACCACGAACGGTGTTAGGATCAACACATGGAAGGATTCCGTTGTCATGTCAGCTCGGGACTTGGTCTTCCAAGACATAGTGATGAGGAATGTCTACAACCCCATCATCATAGATCAAGAGTACTGCCCATACGTCTCATGCGGCCAGCAGGTACGTACATATATAGAAACGATTGATATATTCTTCATTGGCTTATTTGTTACAAATTAATGCGCGGCGATCGAGTGTGTGTGATTTTGCTGTACTGTGTTTTCTTTCTTTCTTTCCAGTCTCCTTCTCGTGTCAAGATCAGCAACGTGAAGTTCCGCAACATCAAAGGGGTGTCGGCATCCAAGGTTGCAGTTAACTTATTATGCAGCAAGGACCTGCCATGTGAGGGTGTCGAGCTCGGCGACATAAACCTGCAATACAATGGAGAGGGCGCCGCGGCATCGTCGTGTTCTAACGTACTTCGCACTATTCTCGGCAGCGTCATACCTCCATCTTGCGTCTGATCACTTCTCTGCGTGTATAAAGCTTGGAAATTACTTGTATTTTGTTCTCATCATTTGATGCCAGTCCCAATTAGAGTACATGCAGGCTTTGGTTCAGTAACATAGAACAAAACTGTATACTTATTTTGTTCTCATCATTTGATGCCAGTCCCAATTAGAGGATAAGTTTCACGTTATGTTCAAGAAAATATTTAAAAATAGCTTTAACTAAATTTGAGAAATTAATGTCCATAAAGGGTAAATTTTCGAGCCTATTTGATACCCAAAGAAGTCTTGAATAAGATGTCCAATATAACTCTATTCATTTTGGATGCACGGGTTACATTTTCGATGAGAAATTGTTTATTTCAGAATAGATTCGATTAAGCAATTGATGCAACCCAAGCGGTCACATATGGCCGCAGAGGGAAAGGGACACTTTAGATTATTAAAATTTTATTAAATATTAAAATTTTATTAAGCGGTGGATATATTCTAGCTAGCAAATTTACTTACAAATGAGAATTGAGGACACTTTAGATTATTTTCTACAATGTCGAAAAATCATTCTTGTTTCATATATCAGTATCAACAACGAAAACAAAAATGCAATTCTCCGATTATATGAAAATCAGAATTGAAAATATGATTTTCCTGTCAAAATCAAAAATAGAAAATTATGTATCCTATCCACGGGGCAAGGGATTGAAGCAGGGAAAACTCAAGTCACAGGAGAGTTGCGAGATGAGATTCTTCTCGCCTTTTCATCTACATCTTGATACCTCGAAGTCACTTATTTAAGAAAGAAATTTAATAAGTTTTTTATTTATCTCATCAAATCATCTATTTATTTTTTAGTTGTGTGAATGAGGGAAGGATCTAATTAATCTTTCTCACCCTTAAGATGGTCATTATAAACGCTACCCCCACCCCACTAAATTAGGGATCGTTGTTTCGTTGCGCAAAAGTTCATGCAAAGCAGTCTAGACCATTATCCTATCAATCGGACTTCCCTCAACGCCAAGTCTAGGCGCTTCACGAGGGTCCTGGGGACCGGCGAAACCCCCCTCAAGCCGAAATTGTAGGGACTACCTGTAACCGTAACCTTTCGAGTCACATCAGGCCAAAGGGCGAAGGGTACCACTCGTAATCTTGATATCTCAGGTTACATCATGCCTAGTGGTTAAACGATAAACTCCAACAGCACCAAACTCGGCTCCACAGTAAGAAATGCGTCAGAAACTGCCACGACAAACTAGAAAAAGCACCGACCCACTGGGACTGAATAACAACCCCTCGAATAGCACACTGATTACTCCGGCCTGTCTAGTTCAGGTGGTTATGCCTTTTCCCAGTCACAGGTGAAATACTAACATCTACCACTCCCACACCGATACGGCATTACTGCCACACAGACATCGCGTCACACCCACACCGACGCAAAGTGTCAAATATAAACAATAGTCGTTCTAGGTCCACGATCGCATAAACATACACACAATGCGATTCCGATCATATGGAAATCTCCGCCCCCAATGTATGATTTCAAACATACATTTAATAGGATTGTCTAACAATAAACACACATGTGAATTACAAAAATTAATAGGGCTCTAGTCTAAATGGCGTCGCCCTATCCAGTCACCATTTCAAATGGCGTCATCTTATCCCGACCCTATTCAAAACTGAACTCATTCCCAGAGAATGGGACAAATTTGGCCTAAATGGCATCACCCTAGCCAGTCACCATTTCAAATGGCATCGCCCTTGCCAGACGCCATTTAGAGCCCGAAATCTGGTTTTCGCAACCTCCCCCGAGCCACAAGACGGGTTTCCTCCCCCCCAAAATTGCCCCCAAAATATCCAAAAATAGAGAATGAAGGGGTGAATCCAAATTACCACTTAAAACACACTAATTATCATTTCACAAAATGCCTATTTTCATAAAAAAACCTTAAAATATACTTTTCTACTTAAAAATATCCACACACATCGCATGCTTCAAAGAGGAAAAACATAGATAAAACAACCAAATCACGTTTAAGGATTGTCCTCCTACCGGTCACTTGAACTCCTCCTACCTCCGTGCCGCCGAACCACCGCACCGCAAACCACCGCCGGTACTGCTGTAGACGCCGTCACTTCGCCTGGACGTCGGCCATTGTCCAGAGAATGAAGTGCTGCGGAGGAGGTGGTGACGGAAGTGGTGAGAGTTAGAGGGTGTTGGAGCGGTGGAAGAGGAAGAAGAGGAAGGGGAAGGAAAGAGAGAACCGGAGGGAATGGAGGGAGGGAAGAGAGAGAGTGTGAAGGAGAAAATGAGGAAAACGAAGGAAGACTCTGAACGTCAAACCGAAACAGTTGAAATCACGTCTGTGAGTGCTCAAATCAGGTGTGTGATTATCATGAGGATTATGTTGATTATGTGACAAATAAACCTATTAAAAACTAGTGAATGTGATCGCCATAAACTTTTAACTAAAAAGTTCCAAAAGAAAAGAATGATCGCCTACCTGTTTCGAAATTGGGAGATGTTGAAGTCCTTGATTCTCCTCCTTTAGCCGGCTGAAGAAAAAGAGCCATTCTGACTTTGTTCTTGCTTTGGATGATTATCGGACTTTGAGGATCATCCAACTTGATTCCCTCTTTCTTTGATCTTCTTAATCTCCTTTTGTACCTTGTAAAAAACAAGATGAAAGAAAATAATCAGAACACAAGCAAAGGTAGAATCTATTCTAATGAAGATTATGATCATGCAACTTGACTAAAGAACTTACTTGTTTGATGGTCTTTTAAACTCCTTTTAACAAATAGGTTTGAAATTATGCTAGTTAGTGTGTGTTGCATGGAGTGATGTAATGAATGAGATTTTAAACTAATATGATGATAAAACAAACAGAGATTAATAAAAACAACTAAATTGGATGGCCACTGGGAAGCCTTGGTTCTTGAAAGCTCTTGAATGGACGAAGACCGGATGAAGAAAGGATGCAGACTCCTGAAAGTAGCAGCAGCGCCTCGATCCTTCAGCGTTTGGACGTCGTCTCTTTCAAAGAATCGCACCGATAATCACCAATTATCACTATCATCACTAACTTTTTAATGACCAAGGGGTTGGGTATTTATAGGCTTTAAGTTCACGTATCCGCGATTACTTAAAGATTAACATGAAGAGTTTGAAGTTAATCTAACTAAGAAACAGATAAACATAGCCTGATTCATCTTTATCTGTAATTATCTAAAATGCGTCGTCCATAGGAGACGTCTTTTAGCTTAATTAAGAGAAGGATAAACATCGGAAAGAAGAAGCAGAATTAGCTTAGGAAACCTAAATGGCGTCGTGCATGGTAGACGTCTTTTAGTTTATTAATAATTAATTAAAAATCAAAATAAGAATAAAACCTAAAAGGCGTCTTTACAGGTCGACGTCTTTTAGAATTTTTCATATTTGATTAAAAATCTGAATTAAAATAAATTTCATTAATAAACTTAAATTATGTATGTATGACCGATGTCATTTAGATAATTAATTTAGAAAGATAATAAAAATTAACAAATGATTAAATATCAGACCATTTTGAGGCATTATTATATGATATGAAATTTACTAAAAAATGATGTCAAAATTAGTGTGTCTACAGCTGCCTCACCTTGGCATCGTCTTTGCAAGGGAGTGAAATAAAATAGAATGTACTGAAAAGGTGATGCCAAGGTGTGATGAGACACGCTCTTAACATCACATGTTTGGAATTCTTCTCAAAATCATCAATGAAGATAACTCAAGGAGATCAACGGAATCAATCATGTATGGATGAGGTCGATAAGGAAATAAAATAAGGTCGATCAACTTCCACGATTGGGAAGTAGCCCAAGTCATAGACACTACATGTTTCATCATGGAGAGCGATTCCGAGCCAATGTGGACGTGCTGCAACCATGATGGATCTTTAAAAGAAAACAAGAATATTTGAGATAAAGAATCTAAGAAATGATAGAATTCCAAGGATATCTTCAAGCGAACTTCAAAGATAATCAAGATGCTCAATTCAGAATGGAATATTTCATATCAAGTTAAGAATTATTTGATCATTGTTCTGAAATTTAAACAATAATTAATTCTTATCACAATTATATCAAAGTCCTACATGATGCATGTTGGGCTAAAAGAAAAATATAAAGTTAAATAAAATATAATTTAATCAAGGATAATATTGTTAAATTGTTATTAATGAGTCAAGATACCAATTCTTGTAATTCAGTGCTAAGCCGAAGCTCGTTTATCCATGCACGATTTCACAAAAATAGAAACATCGTCCTCACTAATTGACAATCAAACGGCATGTCCGTGTGATTAGGAATTCTCTGGAATTATCACTGTTTTTTGTTGAAGGGGAACTCAAATTCTAGTTTCATCAAAACCACAAGGTCCTTGATATAATCTAATAAATACTTAATATATAGTAATGATGATGCATATCAATTACATAAAGGAATACAAGGATAGAGATAACTGTCTTTTTAGACATGATCAGGACTCATAAACTCCCACAGTGGGATCTTCTCGAATTTTCAACTTCAAACAATATCATCATCTAAGCATGAAATCTTGTAAAAACATTGAATTTCGGGCAAATAACAGAAAATCCTGAAACGTGTCGTGTCGCGCCGACGCCATTAAAGTCAACTAAAACATGTCGCTGTTCAACGACGCCTTTCAGTCGCAAAAACAGGTTCTGCCTAACTTCTACCCGGGTTCCAACTCTCTCTATACTCCTCCCTTCTCCAATTCGGAAAACACTCTTTAATCATGTACTTTTCTTCTTTTTTGTGAGTCCTAATGTTGATGGACTCAGATATGTATGCAAAACACATTTTGATAATATAAATGAAACTCTTTGTCTTCAGCTTTGTGCCTTGTGTCTTTGATTTACATTCTTGTGTCCTGTATATGACTTAGCAAACAGGTTAAGTATCTATCTAGACTTAGCCCCTTGCCTAGTTAAGTAATTGGCTACTTAATCCTATCCTTGGTAAAAGGGTCAAGGAGTATAGCCTTTATTAACAAAGGTAACAATGATTGGACTGGAGGAAACAACAGAATAAGATGTAACATATAAGCATGCAAACTAAAAGACGAACATGGTACCCAGATCAAAAGAACATATTCATTTATTAACTTAATTCTCAAATTGTTCTTAAATAATCTAACTTAGACCCATCGTGCTTGTACTTGTGTTTCCATTCGTGATCCCATTTGATGATTTGATCTATAGTCAATCTAGGCCGTTCCTTAAGCTTGTAGTACGCCTCTTTAGAAAGAAAGGAAGAATTGGTTTAGAAAGCCCACGAGAAGGTTCCGGAGACCCAAAAAGATGTTCCTTTCTTATCCTAATATCTGTTGGGATTCGGACATTTTCTTTCCGGGGTATTTATCGACCTTGCATTCCCTTTTATTTCACTTCATAGCCTTAACGTAACGTTTGTAGTGTAATGGCCTTTTGATATTGACATTTGGCTTTTGCCTTTTTGCTTTTGCTTCTCTTTTTTTTTTCTTTTCTTGGGACGGATCTCCCCCTTTTTTTTTATGACGGCTTCCTACTAAGATGACGGATATTCTTGGTAGTCTATTATAAGCCTCGTTCCGACATCGTGGGCCGAGTGTAAAAATAGAATTTTTTATTTTAAAAAGAATGATTTGCATCTCTTGTTACTCACGAATCAAACGTGTCAGTGTGTGTAGTAACGCGTTTGAATTAAATTATCCAGACTGATAAGGAAATTTGACTTTTTAAATTTTCTGATTCCACTGGTCTTTGTACCATGCTGATTGACTCTTTAACCTAAGGGTAGTATTTCTTAAAATGCAAACCGTTCTAGGGGTGAGTCAGCTCTTCCCCTTTTGCATTGACAAGACGGTAAGCGTTACCAGGAAAAACATGCAATACAACATATGGTCCTTCCCAATTGGGTTGGAGCTTAGAACGCGGACCACCAGATTTTACAAAGATTCTTTTGACGACCATTTCACCAACTTTGAATTTACGTTCAATGACTTTCTTTTGATAAAAACGTGCTAATCTATTTTGATAAACTCTTGCATAATTAGCAGCTGACCATCTTTTCTCGTCTAAGAGTTTCAATTGAGCAATGAGTGCTGAACGATGTTCATCAATAGAAAATTCCTTATTTAATTGTACTTTTAATGACGGCATAAGGATCTCGTATGGAACTACCGCCTCCATTCCAAATGTTAAGGAATAAGGAGTTTGTCCAGTGGGCGTGCGGATTGAAGTTCGGTAGGCCCATAGACCATCAATCAATTTTTCTGGTCAATCTGTAAATTTGTTAGATTTACACGTCTTTTTGATAATTTTTATCAAAGTCTTGTTAGTTGTCTCTGCTTGGCCATTGCCTTGCGGATAATAAGGGGATGAATGATACAATGTAATTTTATACCTGTTGCAGAGGTCTTGCAGCTCCTGTGACACGAACTGAGGTCTATTATCGGTGACGATGGTGGTTCAAATTCCAAATCTCGTGATGATGTTCTTCATGATGAACTTGCAGACGATTGATGCTTTGACTTCCATGTACGCTTCAACTTCCGCCCACTTGGTGATGTATTCCGCTGCCGTGAGGATGAATGACTTCTGCTTAATGCCGGAATCAGGATTGCCAAGGGGTCCAAAGATATTGAAAGCCCACATGGAGAAAGGCCATAGGGAGGAAACAGGATTTAGTGAAGATGCAGGAGAATGAATCTTATCGGCGTGAAGTTGACACTTGGCACACCTACGGACATATCCTACACAATCTTCTTCCATAGTTGGCCAATATAATCCTTGTCTAAGGATTTTCTTTGCTAACATTTGTCCATTAATATAGCCACCACAAACACCAGCATGAGATCCTTCCATGATCTTCCAAAGTTCATCTTCGTCTAAACATTTTAGAAGAACTCCATCAAAACCTCTTTTCTATAGTGCTCCCCCAACTAGGGTGTATCTTTAAGCAACTCTCCTGATAGTCCTTTTCTACTCAGTTGTGGCTTCTTCAGGATATGATTGATCTTCACAATATTTGGCAATTTCGTAATACCATGGTTTATGTTCATCATCCATCTCTTCTAACAGCTCCATTAACATAATCTCTCTCTTTTCCACAATATTTTCATCTCTGATCTTCTTCAGCAGCTTCTCCTTAGTCCTAAGGAATGAAGGGTCTTTTACGGCGGGTGAAAGACGCCTATGAACAATGATAGACTCGGATTGTTTGCTGATTGGAAAATTGAGGGATGATGCAAGTGAGGCTAGAGCGTCAGCTAAGATGTTTTGATTCCGAGAAAGATGGATGAAGATCAATTTTGTGAAAAGCTTAGCATAAGCAGAAGTATGTACTTGATAAGGCTTGAGCTTGGGATCAAGAATCCGATATTTGGTTAACACTTGGAGGAGAATCAATTAGCTATCACCCACAATTCTGAGTTTGATGGCACTATAGAGATGAGCAGCTTCGAGGCTAGCAAGGAGTGTCTCGTATTCAACTATATTGTTAGTGACTGGAAAATCAAGCTGAAAGGCTTGTGGAATAGTGACACCTTAAGGTGATAACAGAACAATGCCGATACCCTTTCTATGGGAATTCAGAGCTCCGTCAAAATGCAAAGTCCACATGTCACCTTTGATTCTGTCAATGGACATCAGTTCCTCATCCGGAAACTCCGATCGGACTGGATGAAAACGAGGAAGGGGGTGATAAGCGAGATGTTCTGCTATTGCATAGCCTTTGATCGCTTTCTGTTGAATGTAAGTGATATCAAATTGAGATAGAAAGCTTTGCCATCGTGCTAACCTATCAGTAAGGACAGATTTCTCAAGGAGAAACTTGATCGGATTCATCCTAGAAATAAGATGAACTTCATGGGCTAGAAAGCAACGCTTCAATTTCTGAACCACCCATACAAGTGCTGCACATGTTTTCACCATCGCTGTGTATCTTTGTTCAGCGGGGCTGAGAAGTTTAGAGAGATAGTAGGCTGCCCTCTCCTTTCCTTCTTCATCCTCTTGTGCTAGGATAGCCCCCACCGCATCATCCAGGACAGAGATGTATAGTATCAATGGTTTACCCGGAGATGGTGGTCACAAAACATGAGGACTTGCCAAATAATTCTTCAATCCATCGAACGCCTCCTAACACTTATCGTCCCAATTGACTTTGACTCCCGGCTTGGTGAGCTCGTAGAACGGCTTACACCTTTGTGAGTGTTGGGAGACAAAACGGCGAATAAATTGCAACCTCCCGATCAATCCTCTTAATTCTTTCAAGTTCCTGGGAGGTGGCATCTCTCTGATAGCCTTTGCCTTGTTGGGATCAATCTCAATTCCCCGTTTACTGACAATGAATCTAAGTAATTTCCTTGAGGATGCCCCGAATACACATTTCTTGGGGTTCATTTTTAACTGATATTCTCTTGATCTTTCTAACACTCTTGCCAAAACATTGGCATGCTCAGCCTTAGTCTTAGATTTCACTAACAAGTCATCCACATATACTTTTAGATCTATATGCATCATGTCGTGGAATATTGCCATCATAGCCCTTTGATAAGTGGCTCCAGCGTTCTTTAATTCAAAAGGCATCACGACATAGCAATATGTCCCCCAAGGTGTAGTGAATGATGTCTTTTCTTGATCTTCTTCTGTCAATTTGATCTGATTGTATCCTGAAAATCCATCTATAAATGATAAAGTTTCATAACCAGCAGTATTATCGATGAGTACATCAATGTGAGGCAATGGAAAATCATCCTTAGGACACGCCCGATTCAAATCTCGAAAGTCAATACAGATCCTGACCTTCCCATCTTTCTTCATAACCGGGAATATATTGGTCACCCATTGTGGATAGAGGACAACTCTAATGAATTTGGCTTTATGTAACTTATCAACCTCTTCCTTCATCTTCAAAGTCATTTGTGGGTGGAATCACCTTAACTTTTGTTTGACCGGGCTAGCTCCATCCTTTAATGTCAACCTGTGTTCCACTAGCGATGAGTCTAACCCCGACATATCCTCATAACTACAGGCAAAAGTGTCCTTGCAATTGATCGTTCCAAATTGTGCGTCGTTAAACACTCATGAAAACGTTCAATCTAAATTTATTCGGCTCATTCAAATTAGATTTTGAAAATTGATAATGGTGAGTCCGAGTCGATCCACAGGGAGTTAAATTTCTAACTTTGAAAATCTTGTGATTCTTAATTATCTAAAAATTAGGTGAGAATTTGAGTGAACTAATTACTTATTTAAACTAAAACTCAATTAACTAATGTTACCTAAAAAATATAATTACGTAAATTAAACAAATTCCCCCTTTTTTTTTCTTTTTCAGAAATTAAACACAAGCATATATGGAAAACAAGCACAACTAAAAAAAATGTAACAAAAACACCGTAACTTAACTATGTGTAAAACATTAATTATCTAAAAATTATGAAACAAAATACACACTTTATAGTCTAATATCCTTAAACGAAATAAACAAAACATTAAATAACAACTAACTAATCATAATTAAATAAACGACTACTATACTGGTGGGGGAGAGAAAGAACAGAGCAGCAGCTGTGTGGACTCTTTGTGGGGTTGCCGGCTGGTGCCCTGGAGTGCATGCAGGTGCTGATGCAACACGTGGATGGAGCTTGGCTGATGGCTTGCAGCGTGGGGGCTTGCAGGTGGTGGTGTTGCTGGAAAGAAGCTATTGGCTACGTTGGGATGCAGCTGGGCGTGTGGAGGATTGCAGCAGCTTGACGTGGAGGATTGCAGCAGCTTGACGTGGAGGCTTGCAGGCGCGTCGGATGAAGCTGCTGCTGGAGGCCTTGCTGGCATGCAGGGAAATGCGTGGGAGCTGGTGGAGGAGCTGGTGGAGGGGCTTGATCGCAGCGCTTGGAGGATGTTGTCAACGTGCACGTGTGCATGCATGCACGCTTGATGAGCGCTGGAGGAGCTGGAGTTGGCTGGGCTTCACCGCAGGTGCGCTGCTTCGCTGCCGCATGGGAGCTTCATGTTGCTGGTTTGGACGTGGAGTTGCTGGTTGCATGCATGGAGGCCGGCTGCTGCTTGGACGTGGAGCTGCTGGAGCCGCTGGCTGGGCTGAGAGAAACCGAGGGAGGCGTGGAAGAGAGAAGAAAAAGAGACCGAGAGAGAGATAAATGTGTGGGGGAGGCTGAGAAGAGAGAGAGATGCTGGGATAGGTTGTGAAGAAGAAGAGAAAGGGAGCAAGAGAGACCGAGAGAGACAGAATAGAGGGAGAGAAAGAGAGACCGAGAGAAAGAAGGAAGAGAAGAGAGGGAGGACTGTGCGTGGGAGAAAGAGAGAGGAGGAGGAGCTGGCTGGAGAGGAGAGGTTGCTGGAACGAGAGGGAGAGCTGCGGAGGGAGAGGAAGAGAGGAGGAGAGAGTACGGCTGCTGGGAAGGAAATTGAAAGAGAAGACTGCGGGGTTTGAGAGGAGGAAGAGAAGATTGCGGGAAGGAAGATTGGAGACGGAGAGAGAGAATCTGAGAGAGAGAGGGAGAATTAGAGAGTGAGAGGTTGAGAAGAGGAAGAGAGAACCGGAGAGAAAGAGGAGAGAGGCTGCGGAGGGAGTTGGAGAAGGAGAGGGCTGAGGAAAGGAAGGTTAATATAGAGAGGAAGAGAGGCGTGGGAAGGAAACTGGAGAAGAAGTAGGGCTGCAGTTGGGAAACTGGAAAGAAAGAAGGAAATAGAGGGTTTTGGGAAACTCCAGAGAAAGAAGGAATCAGAGGGTCTTTTTAAAAAGAAAGTAGACTTTAGGAAGGCGGATGGCCCTTCTTGGGTTCTTCTTGGCCGTGGAATTAGGGCAACACTAGGGCCTCAAATGACATTTTTTACCTCTGCTTTAATCTTTTGGACAAAATAACGTCGAATTTATCGAAATTCGAACCCTAAACCTCGCCCAAATTTTCGGAAACTCCACCAGCTGCACTGCATCATCGGCATGTCCTGTTCACATAAAATAAATATAAATTAGCACATTATCATAAAAATATCATTATATTTATTTAATTCATCTCGGTTTTGTTGAAAAACCGCAAATGTGCTATACTCAATTAATCACATGAAATGACGATGTTTTTAAGTCTGAATTTGACGAAATTGGTACCGTTGGACTTGGTACACAATTATTTATCATTTCATGTTATTTTACAGATAAAAACATAAGTATGATGCGTTTCATTGCCTTTAAATGATCAATTTAACACTTTATCACACCCCCCAACTTACTCATTGCTAGTCCCTTAGCAATGCAAATAAGAAAAAGTTAGGACAAACAATGAATTATCATGCTTCATTTGTAATATATATCACAAACAGTTTAAGTGGTAGCCGATTGGTTAAGCTAAAATTTTCACATCCCACAATATTTTGATTTATGACAAGTGATTGTGCATAAAAATTGACACACTTAGAACTCGTTTCCGACCTTTCTGGTATATTCTTGCCTTTACTACCCTTTAGATAAGACTACCTGGGGAGGAGAATAGAATAAAAGATTTCCCGATCAGTCAGTGAGGATCGTTTTTCAGTTCCCGTCCCAACTCAGCACTTTTCACGACTTGGTCATATTTCTGTTACGATGGACTTTTTAGCGTGGCTTTTTATTTCATTGTACTTTTGCTTTTGAGAGTGCATACTTTTTGCCACTCTCTTTGAATTGCCTGAGGGGAGGTGCGTACTTTTTGCCACCTACCTTCATTTAGCTCTTTTAACGCCTTCTATTGCCTTTAGTGTTTACAGCTGTCCATTTTAAATGACCTCCTCTTTTAGAGTGCTGAGTGGGACAGTCCCCTATTAAGAATCCTACACATTCATTTCGTTCAACCCAAAAGAAAAATTACAATAAGTAGTCTTATCCTTAAGGTTAATTCCAGCAATTCTATACTTTTAAGATCTTTCATTTATTTTAAGTTGCCGTGTGTGTGTGAAAATCACCCTGCCGTGGATTTTTGTGAAGTGGGATATTTAAACTTTGAAGGTACTTTAACCAATGTGACAACAACAACAACAAAAAACTGATTTGTTTAAGATTTACTTAATAAAACATGATTTTCATGCAATTTTCATAGGATCTGAGAATAAGTTTTAAAAAGAAGTTTTTAAAAATTTGACCATTTTTCAGTGAAAGATATCAGTTTTCTTCAAAAGATTTCCAATAAATGCATATCAAATTGATTGTCCCACCCCCCAACTTGATTGACATTGTCCTCAATGCCATACAAGATATGAAAAACATGTCAACCAGAAGAGAATGGGAAGGAGAGAAACAACCTGTGATGAAGAAGATGCGACATACCCAAGGCGACTGCTGCTCAGGGACCTAAAAGGAAATACAAAGACGGAAGTAAAATTTTGGGTTGCCTCCCAACAAGCGCTAAGTTTATCGTCTTCAGCCAGACGGAATGTGCACACTATCCAATGCCTACTAGCACAAATTTCAGTGCATGCATTTTGAAGTTTGTTGCTTGGAGTGCACTCAGCATTGCATGTAGCGGATGAGTCAGAATGTTATCATTGAGATTCCAAAGAAAAGAATTTTTCAACATGGTCAATAGGATATTGGTTCTACTTGATTCATAGTCCATGCCAACCACGTACCCCACTTCTTTTCCTTGATTGAACTGAAGCATTTGATCCCCTATAAAAATATTAGAAATTCCCAAAATAATGGGACATTGCTTCAATGTAGGGGATGATCCAATGTCGAAGATGAGAAAATCAACAAATATGTGGCTCCTATCCACCTGAATAAGAGTATCTTGGATCATGTCATGTGGCTGCTTAATGAAATGATCAATTGACTGCAAAGCAACTGACATGCACTTTAATTTGTGGATTCCAAATTTCTCAAAGATAGAGACTGAGAACAGGTTCAGTTTGGCCTCAACTTTCAATAAAATCCAGTAAAGATTGATGTTATTGATATAGTAAGAATTGAGTGGGGCAACACAGTGAGTTTCTTTGAGAAAATGGTTGTTGATGTGGACTTAGCCCAATAATTCTATCACCTCCTTGAGTCGGGCCAGCTTTTGGGGGATATTGGGCTTAGATTCTCTAACACTCGGGAAACGGATCATAGGTAGGTGAATATCTGGGCTCTCACTAGAATCCTTCTCGTCTCCTTCATCTCCCCCCAACTGACCCTCAATAGGCTCTTCTTGATGATTAGCTAAGTCTGTGGCTACAGTTTTCTCTTGATGCAATTCTTCAAGATTATCCACTTTCTGATCCATTGGGAAGAAGAAATATTCAAGATCCAGACCATCATGTGTATCTAATTCCTCTGTGGGAAATAGAAAGTGTTCAAAGTCCAGATCAATATCAAGCAAATCACTCATTTCTCCTTCTCCTTTTTCCTTCAAGCTCTCCTCAAGAGAGATAGGTGTGATCGTGACTTCACTTTGCTGGTCAGTCTGAGGGTTTTCCATCTTCTCTCTATCCACCTGGTATATATCTTCCAGAATATCTACTTTCTCTATTGCGAAGAAAAAATATTCGAGGTTCGAATTAGCACGTATGTTGACTTCCACTGTGGGGAACATGAAGTGTTCAAAATCCGGATTAACCTCTAAAAGATCACTCACTTCCCCTTCTCCTTTTCTATCACTTAAGCTTTCCTCAGGACAGATAGGTATGATCATGGATGCATCTTGTTGACCAGTCTCAAGATTTTTCATAGATTGATTCATGCTAGCATTCTCTATTCTCACCTGATACAACTTCTTAAGATTCTCCCCGTTTTCAAGATCAGGCATGATGTGACCATTTCCGGGTTGAGCGCTTTCAAGTTGAATTTATGAGTTGATTTGTTGGTCAAAATCAAGTGAAAAAGATTGCAGATTTTCAATGGGCTTGCTAAGCACTTCTTCTAAATCCATCATTAGATTAGTTTCTGTCAAACAGTCAACTAGGGCCTGCATTCTACCAATGATTTGTTGTTGAGCCAAGACTATTTGTTCAAGTTGCATGAATTGATCATCTTAAGGATGCAGATAATTGGGCTGATAATCAGACTGCGAAGAATAAGAATATGTCGAATAATTTGATTGGAAGCAAGGTGGACAAGAGCTTGTGGACAATGGATAATCGGAGTGTCCATGCTTGTGGGCCAAACCACTAGAGTAGACTTGGAATTGGGGCCAATCCGAGAAGTCTTGGATAGCTAGACTTGGAATTGGGGCCAATCCAAGGACATTTTGGAACTAATACATTCAGATGTATGTGGTCCAATGTCCACCCAAGCCAAAGGTAGCTTTTTTTACTTCATCACGTTCATCGATGACTTCTCAAGATTCAGCTATGTGTAGTTAATGAAGTACAAGTCGGAAGCATTTGAGAAGTTCAAGCAATTTAAGAATGAGGTAGAGAAGGAGTCAGGAAAGAGTATTAAAACTCTTCGATCAGATCGAGGAAAGAGAATACTTGAGTACTAATTTCACACAATTCTTAAAGGATAATGGTATCCTTTCTCAACTGACCCCTCCATATACACCACAGATGAATGGTGTATCAGAAAGGAGGAGTCGCACCTTGTTGGATATGGTGCAATCCATGATGAGCTTTTTAGGATTACCAGTGTCCCTCTGGGGTATGCTTTAGAGTCAGCAGCATACCTACTGAACAGAGTACCCAGCAAGTCTGTAGCGTCTACTCCATATGAGATATGGAAAGGCATGAAACCAAAATTTAAACATGTTAAAGTCTGGGGTTGTCCTGCTCATGTAAAAAGACATGATCCAGACAAGCTGGAATCACGAACTGATAAATGTAGGTTTGTGGGATATCCAAAGGAAACCTTTGGATGCTATTTTTTCCATCCTGGTGAACAAAAGGTGTTTGTCGCCAGGAAAGTTGTCTTCTTGGAAGAGGAATACCTTCTCCAGGAGGAGAGTGGGAGTAAAATAGTACTGGAAGAGGTTCCAGATCCCCAAACAACTACATTATCATCAGATGAGATATCAGTTCATGAATCTGTTTAGGTACACACAGATGAGCCTCGTAGATCTGGTAGAGTACCTAGACAACCCGAACGATATGTGGGACATATTGCTGAAGGTAAGTCTAAGGTACAATATAATGAGGATGATGATCATAAAACTTACCAGGAAGCCATAGAAGGCCCAGAAGCCGGGAAATGGTGAGAAGCCATGAACTCAAAAATCCAGTCCATGTACACCAACTAAGTTTGGAACTTGGAGGACTTTCCCGAGGGTATTGTACCCATCGGTTGCAAGTGGATCTTTAAGAGAAATATCGGTGTTGATGGACGGATCGACACTTATAAGGCAAGGTTGGTGGCAAAGGGATATCATCAAAGGCAAGGAATTGACTATGACGAGACTTTCTCACCAGTTGCCATGATAAAGTCGATCAGAGTTCTACTCGCCATTGCTGCACATTTTGATTATGAAATCTGGCAGATAGATGTGAAGACTGCCTTCCTCAATGGTAACCTTGAGGAGGAGGTGTATATGATACAACCAGAAGGTTTCACATCCATAGAATCTCCAGATAAAGTGTGCAAGCTTTAGAGGTCCATTTATGGACTGAAGAAGGCTTCCCGGAGCTGGAACATAAGAGTTGACGAGGCTGTCAAGTCTTATGACTTCATTAAGAATGAAGATGAGCCTTGTGTGTACAAGAAGACCAGTGGGAGTGCAGTCACTTTTCTAGTTCTTTACGTAGATGACATACTACTCATTGGGAATGATGTAGCTATGATGTCATCAGTAAAGATTTGGCTGTCGAAAAACTTCTCCATGAAGGATTTGGGAGAAGCATCCTACGTATTGGGAATACGGATATATAGAGATAGATCAAAGAGGATACTTGGAATGACCCAATCCTTGTACATAGATACCATAGTCAAAAGGTTTGGCATGGAAAATTCCAAGAGAGGTCTCATACCGATGAGACATGGAATTAGTCTCTCAAAGGAGCAGTCTCCTAAGACTCGCGATGAGAGGTCTCTGCCATAGAATCAATCGTTAATGCCATGCTATGTACATTGTTGCATTTTCTCTAAGTGCTACGAGCAGATTTCAGGCTGATACAGGCGAAGAGCACTGGAAGGCAGTGAAATGTATCCATAAGTACTTGAGAAGAAGTAAGGATATGTTTCTTGTCTATGGAGGAGGTGACTTGAAACTGCGAGGCTTTACTGACTCGAGTTTCCAGTCGGATCCGGATGATAGTAAGTCTACATCTAGATTCGTGTTTACTTTGAACGGAGGCGCAGTGTGCTGGAAGAGTTCCAAGCAAGTAACCACTACAGATTCGACGACTGAAGCTGAGTACATCGCTGCGGCTGAAGCCGCTAAGGAAGTAGTGTGGTTGAAGAAATTCATCACCAACCTCGGCGTAGTTTCCAGCATCTCTGAGCCTGTTCCAGTGTTGTACGACAACAATGGAGCCATTGCGCAAGCAAAAGAGCCGCGGTCTCATCAGAAATCGAAGCATATTCTGAGGCGCTTTCACCTTATTAGAGAGATCATATCCAGAGGAGATGTAGTAGTGGAAAGAGTTCCATCCGTCGACAATGTAGCAGATCCACTGACGAAGCCGTTGGCTCAAATTGTGTTTGAGCGTCACCTAGAGTCTACAGGCTTATTGTATAAAGGTGATTGGCTTTAGTCCAAGTGGGAGATTGTTAGTTTTAGGTGGCCTACAAGCCAATCTGACTATGTAAATCTCGTTCATTTATTAATAAAATGGCATAATATTCATTATGTGTAAATCGCATTAATTATCGTTTCATAATGAAGTCCGTGAATATGTGCTATAGTGATAAGATTATGATGAGATCATACTAATGAGACTGATCACTTAAACACACATATTCTTAATCGTTCATAGTCGGAGGATATCCGAGAAGGACATCGGATATCCGGTTAGACTAGTACAGATTACTCCTGCTCATATGATGAGGGTGACTGATCTCATAAGTCACTTGTGTGGAGACACTAAGGCGAATCTGTAGGTGCTCATTGGAGAATGAGTTCACTGAACTGATCTGAATGAATCGCTGGGTGGTATTGTACCTTACTGTCAACCAGCTTGATTCTATTGTCGCAGTTGCGTGGATGGTCCTCGGACCTGAGACACCAAGGACACCTTGTCGGTGGACTTCTGTGCTTTCACCTTGGTTTACGAATCTCTAGCCACGGGATTCTAATACGCCAAGGATTGGGTACAGCGGAATACCGTCGAAGGGAATTGTGTGTCAATAAGGAATCATTCACTCTCGGTACTTAGAGAGAGAATGCTCTAGGAAGGATGCGCGGAAGTCCCTGGCCAGGGCGGACGATAATATCGGGAAAGGAGTTTTCCGATATTCATCAGCGGCATCCAATCCAAGTGAGTCGACCGGTTAGGGTTTGACAGCTCGCCATGCCCTGAGTTGACTCGAGAGCATTGTACGAATGAAGGATTATATCCACGCGGTAACTGTCGGCGGAAAGGTTCCAAGAGTGGGTTACTTAACCCCAATACCTTCCGAGTTCACGCGGTGTTGCTTGGCACCCAACGTGATCGGAGGTCCAGTCGAATTCGATGTGCGACATCAATTTGATTGATTAATTAATTAATAAAGGATTATTAATTGATTAATAAAGTGAGTGAGGAGTCACTGGGCTTGTTGGGCCATTAACTGGACTAGTACTTGGGCCTAGAGGGTCACACGCAAATGATTCTCAAGGCGATGGATAAATAAGTGGGTTTTATATAAACCAGGGGTTTTTATGAAAAATCGCACGGTTAGTATAAAACATAGCAAACGGGCTGAGTAGGCCAAGCTGTTGCTAACCCTAGCCGCCCCTCCTCTATTTCTCTCTCTCTCTGGTGTCCAGACAGATCCAGATCTGCTCCGTCGCTTCTCCGAATCCCGTTCGACGGGAAATCATCCGCGCGTTGCGGCGACCGGCGGAGGTTTCGTGGGCTGCGAAGAACGAGGAACGCGAGGATATCTGTCACGGGGAGGATCGCGTGGAGTTCGCTAGAGGCCGGGCACTTGCGCGGCTTGCGGTGTCGCACCGACGGAACCGAACGGTTGCGGATTCGAATCCGCACACGGTGAGAACTTCGATTATCTGATAATCGATTTTTTGTTTTTCGAAACGGGAAAACGGATCGCTATTTTATTTTATTTTCCACTGCGTGAGCGATCCAGAGAACCCAAGAAATCCCAACAGTGGGTAGTCCCTATAGCTTCAGCTTGACGGGGGTTTCGTTGGTCCCCAGGGCCCTCTTGAAACGCCGAGGCCTGGCGTTGAGGGAAGTCCGGTCGGTAAGACAGTAGTCTAGACTGCTTGTGTGTACACGTAGCTGGGCAGTGGAGGTTCACTAGTCCCAGTTAGTCCTTGTTTGACTCACTGCCTCACCCTACGGTGCCCGGAACACCGTAGGGGTGGACAGGCGTAAGTGTTGGTGGTGTTGTGAGTCGACGTTTGTCTGCAGTCGACAGTGTGGTTTGATCGATTAGCCGGATCTTTGGTTATGAGTTATGGTATTGTGTTGGGCTATTCGAATTGCTTACAACTGTGCATGTTGCATTGCTATTACGAATGTTTCATATCGGGTTTTGGGAGCTATGTTTACTGCTTTACTTAATTGCCTTCATTCTGTATTATTATACTTGTGGGTGTGTGAGTGGGAGGCGGGGGATCGGATGATCCCTACTGAGCCAAATTTTGGTGTGGCTCACTCCTAGCGGTTTCAGGTGTGGACCTCTTGGCGAGTGGCGGCGTGTGGTGTTCTTCTTAGTATGCGGACCAGCAGCTATCTCAGTTCCGGGGTATGCCCCGATGTTGTTGTACTTTACTTATGCTTGTACTTATTTAATTCTTTGGACTATGTAATTATTGTTAGACTGTGTACGGACATTATTAATTTCCTTCTTGCGCACTTATAATTTCCTTGAAGTCCGTGTGACTGTTATATTTAGCCTTGTTTAACGCTTACTCCTCCAGATGTGTTGTGTGAGATCCGGGTGTGAACCCGTAAATAATGATCCGATGCCCATTTAGTAATCGGGTTCCCAATTATAGGGTGGCGGGTCGTTACAGATGGTATCAGAGCTCAGTCTGGTCGAGTATGTGGTAAACTAGGTTAGATATCATAGTCCAACAATAAGTACGAGTCTGTACAGGCGATGGCTGCTGGTGTAGATTGATAGGTTTTGACGTGCTTGTTTCGATTTTTGTGTTTGTGGGGTAGTGATGGCGCTGAAGAGGAGAGTTCCGTTGGCTCGTGGTACGGGAGCAGACGATGGTAGTTCGGGGGCAGAGGGGCATAATGTGGTCGTTTTATGGAAGCTATGATTGGGGCTATGTCTAGATACCAATAGGGAGATGGTGGTGAGGGATCCAATTCCCGAGGTGGTCAGTCCACGGTGATGGAGTGGTTCTTAAAGTTGAAGACCCCTTCTATCACGGGTCAACCAGTCCCAGACTAGGCAACTCATTGGATTAAGGAAGTGGAGAAGGCATTTGATGTTCTTGAATGTGTTGAGTGTGACAAGACTTTGTTGGCAACCTACTTGTTGAAGGACGATGCTTATGATTGGTGGGTTACTATCAAGTGAATGATGTTTTCAGATAGGTCCTTGAGAGAGATCCCTTGGGAGGTATTTGTGAAGAGTTTAGTGGACAGTACTTTCCGAGGCACGTTCGGAAGGCCAAGGAGAGGGAGTTTATGGAATTGGTGCAAAATGATATGTCAGTTCTAGAATATCAGATGAAGTTTGTGGCTCTCGGAAGATTTGTTCCACACATATCTGAGCATGAGGAGCATCGAACAGAGAGATTTGTGGATGGACTCCGGTATGATTTGAGGGCAATGGTGGCATCTCATTGTTGTAGAGATCTTGCATCGGCGGTTCGGTGCGTAGCAGCGATGAAGCAATCAAATCTTATGACTTCATAAAGAATGAAGATGAACCTTGTGTATACAAAAAGGTTAGTGGGAGCGCAGTTACCTTTTTGGTACTTTACGTTGATGACATTCTACTCATTGGGAATGATGTAGGAATGCTATCATCAGTAAAGGCGTGGTTATCCAAAAACTTCTCCATGAAAGATTTGGGAGAAGCATCCTATATTCTGGGAATAAGGATCTATCGAGATAGGTCCAAAAGGATGCTTGGATTATCCCAATCTATGTACATAGATACCATAGTCAAAAGGTTTGGCATGGAAAATTCCAAGAGAGGCCTCGTTCCTATGAGGCATGGAATTTATCTCTCTAAAGAAATGTCTCCCAAGACACCTGAAGAGAGAGCATACATGGATAGAGTTCCTTATGCCTCGGCAATAGGATCTATCATGTATGCAGTGCTATGTACTAGACTTGATGTGGCACATCCATTAAGTGTCACTAGTAGATATCAGGCTGATTCAGGTGAGGAACACTGGAAGGCGGTGAAATGTATCCTTAGATACTTGAGAAGGACTAAGGATCTATTTCTCGTTTATGGAGGAAACGACTTGGAACTTCGAGGATTTACTGACTCCAGTTTCCAGTCGGATATGGATGACAGTAAATCCATGTCTGGATTTGTGTTCATGTTAAATGGAGGTGCAGTAAGTTGGAAGAGTTCAAAACAGGAAACTACTGCAGATTCGACGACCGAAGCAGAATACATTGCTGCAGCTGAAGCGGCCAAGGAGGCGGTTTGGATGAAGAAGTTCATCTCGGCGCTTGGAGTCGTTCCAAGCATTTCAGATCATGTTCCATTATTGTGTGACAACAATGGGGCAATAGCTCAAGCGAAGGAGCCAAGATCACATCAGAAGTCAAAGCACATTCTGAGACGATTTCATCTGATTCGTGAGATCATCGTCCGAGGAGATATAATAGTTGAGAAAGTCTCATATGAAGATAATGTAGCAGATCCCTTGACTAAGCCATTGTCTCAAAACAATTTAGAACGTCACCTTAAGTCTATGGCACTTAGACACATGGGTGATTGGCTATAGTCCAAGTGGGAGAATGTTAGAATTGGGTGGCCTCAAAGCCAATCATTGTACATTCTAGTTCAAGATTATTAATAAAGGCAATCATTTCTTCATTTAATAGTTCTCGCAAACGACTATCGTAATGAAGGTCCATAGACAAATGTATGGGATATTGAATCATGATGAGATCGTGATAGTGAGATCAATATCCTAAGGCAATTGTCTTAAATAGTTCTCGATCGTAGGATATTTGAGATGGACATTAAATATCCGATAAGATCGACACACGTTATGTCTGCTCATATGATGAGGGTGAATGATCTCACATTCACTCGTGTGGTGACACTAAGACAAACAAGTGGGTGCTCATTAGAGAATGAGTTCACTGAACAGACCCAAATAAGAATTCCTAGATGGTAATTATACCTATTAGTCAACCAGAGAATTCTATCGTTGCAGTAGTACAGTTGGTCCTTTGACCTGAGTCACCAATGATACCTTGTTTGTGGACCATTGTATCTTGATTCTCTGACTCGTGGACTTTAACCATTAAGTCCACCATAATCGGTCTTTCAGATACAGTGGAAAGCTTGCGAAGGTAATTGAGTGAACAACAAGGGATCACCCACTCTTGGTATAAGACTGGAGAGAGAATGCCCTATGGATATGTACACAGAAATCCCTGGCCAGGGTCAAATGAAAGAGATGTCTTTCTAGATATTAACTGTGTATTGGAATCCATCTGGATAATGCGATAGAGGGTTTGACTATAAAACCATACCCTTGCGTTATCGGGACATTGCATGAGTGAAGGATTATATCTGTGCGGCATCTGCAGACGGAAAGGTTCAATTGAAGGGAACAGTATCCCTTATATCTTCTGGGATCATGAGGTAGTGTTTGGTGTTGTTCATGATCAGAAGGCCAAGTGAATTAATCATCGGATGATAATTTACTTGTTTATTAAATTAATCATTTAACATGTGATGTTTAAATGTTAATTAATAAATATTAAACTTAAGAAACAGTTCTAAGTTTAATGGGCCTGCAACCGGACTGATATATGGGCCTAGAGGGTCACACACATAAGAGTTCTCGTCAGACGGTGAGAGATGTTAAATTTCATGCTTATATGGGTTTTTGTGTAAAGCTGCAGGATAAACATGAAGATTTAATGGAGAATTATCCAAGGCCAAACTCTTGGATAATCATGAGGATTAACTCTTGTGCTTATCCTTATTTCTATATAAGGAGGGCCAAGAGGGAGTGGTAAAAAGTTGGTTGGACGAATTTTACTCCCCAGATTCTCTCTCTCCTCTCTCTCTCTCCTTCTCTCTCTCTTGGAGTGGATCTGTCTCTCTCCGCGCATGGTGGATTTAAGATCTGGTCGGAGCACTCAAGTCGAGGAGGAAATCGCGTCTGCTGCGGGAACTCGTGTGGATACCTCTAGAGATCGTGCGCGTGCGCGATTACCGAGTCGGCATCATCCACGGGAGATTCGAAACCCCGCAAAGGTGAAGAACTGTTCTTCCCGCTTAGATTTTAATGTCCGTTTTACGACCCCAGCAACCGATACAATGGAATCATTTTTATTTCCGCTGCGTTCTTGGCGATTCCTTACAGTGGTATCAGAGCCAGGTTTGGTGGTTCGGTTGTAAAACGGCACCGTTTTGTGTGTTTTCTCGTTATGCGTGAAGAACCCGTATTGTACGTGTTCTTGAGTATAATCCAATTAAAAATGACAGATTAGTGTTCATATGATGATCACGATCGATTTGATTACTTTTCTGTATTTTTCGAATTTTTATTTGGGTTTTTCGGAGTTCGTCATGTGCTGATGAACTGGGGTACTTCGGCGGCTTTGCACGGGCATTCCAAGTGTTGGGATGGCGGACCAGATGTCTGGATCTATTGGTGATAGTCACCACTTCACATTGGGCATGGAGATCGGCACCGGAGTGCCCTTGGAGGTCCTCAAAATCAAGCCCAAACTCGGTTGTTTAACCCTGCAAAAATCAGATTTAGGACTTTCCGGGGGCCTGTTTTGCTCTCCATCGCCGGTCTCCGGCGACCCCGCCGGTGCCAGGCACGTCGCCGGCGCCGGGGGGCATCGCCGGCCGGGCCGGCACCCGCCGGGGGATGGCCGGAGCTCGGCGGCGGCGCCGCCGGAAAGGAACCCTAGGGTTCCTGCCTTTTGCTGGAATAGAAGAAGGAGGCCGGTCGAATGGCGCTGTAGGGGCCGGACCGCCCGATCCCGACCCGGTCGGACCGGGCCGGGGGCCGGGCGGCGCCCTGGCCGAGCCAGGGTGCGGCCCTGGTCGAGCCAGGGTGCGACCCTGGCCGAGCCAGGGCCCCGGGTCCGGGCCAATTGGGCCCTAATGGGCTGGGACCATTTTCAGTTTTTTAAAAATGGTTTTTAAATACCTGTTTAACCTTTAAACCCAATTTTAGCCCATTTATGCATGTTTTAAAATTGTTTTAAAACAGAAAATTATAAGAATAATTAATAAGTGTTATTAATTAATTTTTATGATTATTAACAGTTTATTAAAGTGTTTAATAACTGTTAGTCTATTAAAGGGCTTTATAATTAATGGGTGTTAGTTAATTATTTAAAATTGTTTTAGATAATTAATTTCCCTGTTAATTTAATTAGTTTAAAATTATTTTAAACTAATTTCATGCATAACTTGATTACTCTTAATGTTCAAATTGTTTGAATTTGTATTTAGATTAACTGAATGGTTTAGTTAGTTTATTTGTCAATAATGTTTTGAATATTATTGATTATGCTGAAATAAATGTTATTTCGAAAACTAATTGGTATTATAATTTTATATTTATAAAATTTAATACCAAACAGCAATTATGTGATGATTGTGATGCATGTGATGTGTTTTATGGTGGGATGATCATGGACTTAGTATTTTCATGTGATGAATGATGTGAATGGATGCGATGCTTATTTCATTTGGTATTTTAAATAGGACCTGCGTGTCCTCCTCTCTCATAATCCAAGTGTACTTTCTACCTTCCTATAAGATTGTACTCCCCTTGATAAGATCAAGGTTTCTAAGTGTTTAAATGTACATTTGTGGACCTGCGAGTCCGGAATTTTGTATTTAAATGTATCGGATTGAGTTTAGAGGACGGGATCTTCTGAAGACACCTCTGGAGGGAGGACTCGCATCAAACGGAACCAGTGTTGCTGTTTTCACATTAGGATCCTATTATGGATCATCGTTTGGCTCCGATGATTCCATAGTAGTTTAAGCAGTCCATGATCATCCCCATTTAATTTTTCTGCATATATGTGATGTTTGCGGACTATGCTATCATATATATATTTCTATTAAGTATATTGATACTTCAAATTGAAATACTATTGATAGCACGATTTTTTACAAATCAAAATCAAAACACACTTTTAAAACTTAAGTTGTAAACGTGATATATTAAGAATAATCCACGTAACCCACCATCATTATAGTCCTTAGGATAATTCTTATTTCAAACGGATTTGTTGTGCTACCACAAGGTCTGTTTGATTTAGAAATTAACCTAGGTCTACGACATGTGATGCCATTAAGATGAATGGACAAATAGTGTAGTTTTGTTGTGCTACCACAAGGATTGCACTATGAATTCATGTCATCTAAGTAATGATGGATAAACTTAACTGAATCAAATTGATTTGTTGTGCTACCACAAGGTCATTCTGATTCAGGGGTTAAATCGATCGGATATTGCAAACGTGGCAACTGTCAAGAGTTGACTGCCTAAGGGACTTGATGTGATTTGTTGTGCTACCACAAGGTCACATGCATGTTGCCTGAAGGATTATGATCCCCACTAGGAGATCACCGGAATCTCCCGTTCTGTATCTTAGAGGGTCATACAGATCGCCGAAAAATAGTGGGAGCATAAATCTAGATTAAAAGTCCTAAATCTGATTTTAAGAACTATCTGCTCATTTTATATATTTCCATGTAGGTCGCTATGTCGTCACCTAACCCCCTCCGTTGCATACTTGATGGAAACAAACTCACGGGACCAAATTACATTGACTGGTTACGCAACCTGAAGATTGTCCTCAGGTGTGAAAAGCTAGCCTATGTCCTGGATCAACCAGATCCAGTGCAACCCGGTGATAAAGCTAACGAAGATGAATTAATGATGTATGAAAATTGGACGGAGGACTCTATCAAGGTCCAGTATTATATGCTCGGTTCAATGAATAATGAACTGCAACGACAACATGATAACATGGAACCTAAGACCATTCTGAATCACCTACAAGAGTTGTTTGGTGAACAATCCAGAACAGAAAGATATGAGATATCTAAGAAATTGTTCAGGACCAGAATAAGCGATGGCACATCTGTGCAAACTCATGTGCTCAAGATGATAGAGTGGATTGAGAGGCTTGCTGTGCTGGGCTTTGTTATGAACAATGACTTGAGCATTGACTTAATCCTACAGTCCCTTCCAGATTCATTTTCACAATTCATTATCAACTTCAATATGAACAAAATTGAAGTTTCACTGGCTGAGCTGCTCAACATGTTAAAGACAGCAAAAGGCACAATCCAGAAAGATAAGCCAAATGTAATGCTTGTTGGTAAGACCAACAAGAAAAGAAAAGCTGGACAGACCTTTAAAAAAGGTAAGCCTAAGAAGCAAGTGAATAGCAAACCGGCGGCACAAAAGGACAAAGCTAAAGTCAATGATAAAGGTCAGTGTTTCCACTGCCATAAAGAAGGTCATTGGAAAAGAACCTGCAAGATTTATCTTGCAGAAAAAGCAAAGGAGAAGCTTGGTGAAGCTTCAGGTATTCTCATGATCAATCTTAACTTGTCTTATAGATAATCAACATTCTGGGTATTAGATACAGGATGTGTTTCTCATATCTGCAATAACTTGTAGGTGTTAACAAGTAAAAGAAGATTGAACCGTGGAGACGTGGATCTGAGGCTCGGGAATGGAGCAAAAATTGCTGCGTTAGCTGTGGGGACAGCAAGACTTCAGATGCCGTCAGGAGACTCTTTGGAACTGATAGATTGTTATTATGTTCCAACAATTATTAGGAATATCATATCTATTTCATGTTTAGATAGACAAGGATATTCTATGAAGCTAAAGAATAAAGGTTGTTCAATTTATCAAGGAGACAAATTGTTTGCTTCCGGGTATTTATTGAATGGATTATATTTACTTGATATTTCATATGATGTTTGTCTGGTAAATAATTCTCTTGAACGCTTAGATAAGGATGTGAATAAATCGTACCTATGGCATTGTAGGCTAGGTCATATAAATGAGAACAGGATCATAAGGTTGCAAAAGAATGGATATCTTGATCCATTTGATTATGAATCATTTGCAACCTGTGAAGCTTGTCTCATGGGAAAGATGACCAAAGCTCCATTCTCAGGACATGGAGTAAGAGCTCAGGACTTATTGGAACTAATACATAGTGATGTATGTGGTCCAATGTCCACTCATGCTATGGGTGGTTACTCATACTTTGTTTCATTTACAGATGATTTCTCAAGATATGGCTACATATATTTAATGAAATATAAGTCAGAAGTCTTTGAGAAATTTAAAGAGTTTAAAAACGAAGTTGAGAACCAGACTGGAAAGAGTATTAAAACTCTTCGATCAGATCGAGGGGGTGAATACTTAAGTACAGAATTCACAGAATATCTTAAGGATAATGGTATTTTGTCTCAGTGGACTCCTCCCTATACACCTCAGTTAAATGGTGTATCGGAAAGGAGAAATCGTACTCTATTAGATATGGTACGATCCATGATGAGTTATGCCAAACTTCCAACCTCTCTATGGGGATATGCACTATTGACTGCTGCATATCTGTTGAACAAAGTTCCCAGTAAGTCAGTACCTTCCACTCCATATGAGATATGGAAAGGAAAGAAACCAGACTTTAAGCATGTTAGAGTCTGGGGTTGTCCTGCGCATGTCAAAAGGCATGATCCAGACAAACTGGATTCCAGGACAGAGAAATGTAGATTTGTGGGATATCCAAAAGAGACTTTTGGATATTACTTCTATCAGCCCAGCGATCAAAGGGTGTTTGTCGCAAAAACAGCTGTCTTCTTAGAGAAAGAATATCTTTCAAAAGAAGACAGTGGGAGCAAGATAGAACTAGAAGAAATTCTAGACTCACAAATCAACACCAGTTCATCTACTGAACCATTGACTCAAGAACTTGTTCAAGATGATACACAAAAGGTTCGTAGATCAGGTAGAGTGCCGAAGCAGCCTGAAAGATATGTTGGACATATCGATGAAGGCAAACCAAAAGTGCACTTAAATGAGGATGGTGATCCTCAAACCTACCTTGAAGCCATAAATAGTCATGAATCAGAAAAATGACAAGAGGCAATGGATTCTGAAATTCAGTCCATGTATGCCAACCAAGTTTGTAACTTGGTTGATCTGCCAGAAGGTATGGTACCTATTGGCAGTAAATAGATCTTTAAATAGTTCTCGATCATAGGTCCTTTGACCTGAGTCACCAATGATACCTTGTTTGTGGACCATTGTATCTTGATTCTCTGACTCATGGACTTTAACCATTAAGTCCACCATAATCGGTCTTTCAGATACAGTGGAAAGCTTGCGAAGGTAATTGAGTGAACAACAAGGGATCACTCACTCTTGGTATAAGACTGGAGAGAGAATGTCCCATGGATGTATACACAGAAATCCCTGGCCATGGTCAAATGAAAGAGATGTCTTTCTAGATATTAACTGTGTATTGGAATCCATTTGGATAATGCGATAGAGGGTTTGACTATAAAACCATACCCCTGCGTTATCGGGACATTGCATGAGTGAAGGATTATATCTGTGCGGTATCGGCAGACGGAAAGGTTCAATTAAAGGGAACAGTATCCCTTATATCTTCTGGGATCATGAGGTAGTGTTTGGTCCTGTTCATGATCAGAAGGCCAAGTGATTTGATCATCAGATGATAATTCACTTGTTTATTAAATTAATCATTTAACATGTGATGTTTAAATGTTAATTAATAAATATTAAACTCAAGAAACAGTTCTAAGTTTAATGGGACTGTAACCGGACTGATATATGGGCCTCGAGGGTCACACACATAAGAGTTCTCGTCAGACAGTGAGAGATGTTAAATTTTATGCTTATCTGGGTTTTTGTGAAAACCTGCAGGATAAACATGAAGATTTAATGGAGAATTATCCAACGCCAAACTCTTGGAAAATCATGAGGATTAACTGTTGTGCTTATCCTTATTTCTATATAAGGAGGGCCAAGGGGGAGGGGTAAAAAGTTAGTTGGACGATTTTTCACCCCAGATTCTCCCTCTCCTCTCTCTCTCTCCTTTTCTCTCTCTTGGAGTGGATCTGTCTCTCTCCGCGCATGGTGGATTTAAGATCTGGTCGGAGCACTCAAGTTGAGGAGGAAATCGCGTCTGCTGCGGGAACTCGTGTGGATACCTCTAGAGATCGTGCGCGTGCGCGATTATCGAGTCGGCATCATCCACGGGAGATTCGAAACCCCGCAAAGGTAAAGAACTGTTCTTCCCGCTTAGATTTTAATGTCCGTTTTACGACCCCAGCAACCGATACAATGGAATCATTTCTATTTCCGCTGCGTTCATGGCGATTCCTAACAGTGGTATCAGAGCGAGGTTCGTTGGTTCGGTTGTAAAACGGCACCGTTATGCGTGTTTTTCTCGTTATGTGTGAAGAACCTGTATTGTACGTGTTCTTATGTTTAATCCGATTAAAAATGACAGATTAGTGTTCATATGATGATCACAATCAATTTGATTATTTTTCTGTAATTTTTCGGATTTTATTTGGGTTTTTCGGAGTTCTTCATGTGATGATGAACTGGGGTACTTCGGCGGCTTCGTACGTGCATTCCAAGTGTTGGGATGGCGGCCCGGATGTCTGGATCTATTGGTGATAGTCACCACTTCACATTGGGCATGAAGATCGGGACCGGAGTGCCCTTGGAGGTGCTAAAAATCGAGCCCGAACTCGGGTTTTTAAACCTGAAAAACAGATTTTTTGGGGGATTTTTGGGGCTTGATTTCCTCCCCAACGCCGGTCACCGGCGGCCATGCCGGCGCCGGGCACGTCGCCGGCGCCGGGGGCAACGCCGGCCGGGGCCGGCGGCGCCGGGGCTCGCCGGCGGCGGCGCTGTCCAGCCGCCCACCCACCTGCCTTAGGGTTCGGGTTCTTGCAGGTTAGGGGAGGCCGGTCGAATAGGGGTGAGATAGGCCGGACCGCTCGGTCCCGATCCGGTCGGACCGGGCGGGGGCCGGGCCGGACCCTGGCCGAGCCAGGGCCCTGGGTCCGGGCCTTTGGGCCCTAATGGGCTGGGCCCATTTTCTGTTTTATTAAAAATTGTTTTTAATTCCTGTTAAACCCGATTAAACCCATTATTAAGCTCATTTAAGCCTGTTTTAAAATTTTTATAAAACATAAAAAATATAGAAATAATTAATAATTGTTATTAATTATTTTTATGATTATTAACAGGTTATTAAATTGTTTAATAACTGTTTTCATTTAAAGGGCTTTGTTTTTAATAGGGTGTTAGTTAATTATTTAAAATTGTTTTAGATAATTAATTTCCTTGTTAAATTAATTAGTTTAAAATTGTTTTAAACTGATTTCATGCATAACTTGATTACTTTTTTGTTCAAATTGTTTGAATCATTTTTAGATTAACTAAATGGTTTAGTTAGTTAATTTGTCAATAATGTTTTGAATATTATTGATTATGCTGAAATAAATGTTATTTCGAAAACTAATTGGTATTATAATTTTATATTTATAAAATTTAATACCAAACATCAATTATGTGATGATTGTGATGCATGTGATGTGTTTTATGGTGGGATGATCATAGACTTAGTATTTTCATGTGATGAATGATGTGAATGGATGCGATGCTTATTTCATTTGGTATTTTAAATAGAACCTGCGTGTCCTCCTTTCTCTTAATCCAAGTGTACTTTCTACCTTCCTATAAGATTGTACTCCCCTTGATAAGATCAAGGTTTCTAATTGTTTAAATGTACATTTGAGGACCTGCGAGTCCTAAATTTCATATTTAAATGTATCGGATTAAGCTAAGAGGACGGGATCTTCTGAAGACACCTCTGGAGGAAGGACTCACATCAAATGGAACCAGTGTTGCTGTTTTCACATTAGGATCCTATTATGGATCATCGTTTGGCTCCGATGATTCCATAGTAGCTTTAGCAGTCCATGATCATCCCCATTTAATTTTTCTGCATATATGTGATATTTGTGGACTATGCTATCATATATATATTTCTATTTAGTATATTGATACTTCAAATTGAAATACTATAGATAGCACGATTTTTACAAATCAAAAATCAAAACCCTCTTTTAAAATTTAAGTTGTAAACGTGAGATATTCAGAATAATCTACGTAACCCACCATCATTATAGATCTTAGGATAATTCTTATTTCAAACGGATTTGTTGTGCTACCACAATGTCTATTTGATTTAGAAATTAAACTAGATCTACGACATGTGATGTCCTTAAGATGAATGGACAAATAGTGTAGTTTTGTTGTGCTACCACAAGGATTACACTATGAATTCATGTTATCTATGTAATGATGGATAAACTTAACTGAATCAAATTGATTTGTTGTGCTACCACAAGGTCATTCTGATTCAGGGGTTAAATCGATCGGTTATTGCAAACGTTGCAACTGTCAAGAGTTGACTGCCTAAGGGACTTGATGTGATTTGTTGTGCTACCACAAGGTCACATGCATGTTGCCCGAAGGATTCTGATCCCCACTAGGAGATCACCGGAATCTCCCGTTCTGTATATTAGAGGGTCATACAGATCGCTGAAAAATAGTGGGAGCATAAATGTAGATTAAAAGTCCTAAATCTGATTTTAAGAACTATCTGCTCATTTTATATATTTCCATGTAGGTCGCTATGTCGTCACCTAACCCCCTCCGTTGCATACTTGATGCAAACAAACTCACAGGACCAAATTACATTGACTGGTTACACAACCTGAAGATTGTCCTCAGGTGTGAAAAGCTAGCCTATGTCCTGGATCAACCAGATCCAGTGCAACCCGGTGATAATGCTAACGAAGATGAATTAATGATGTTTGAAAATTGGAAGGAGGACTCTGTCAAGGTCCAGTGTTATATGCTCGGTTCAATGAACAATGAACTGCAGCGACAGCATGATAACATGGAACCTAAGACCATTCTGAATCACCTACAAGAGTTGTTTGGTGAACAATCCAGAACAGAAAGATATGAGATATCAAAGAAATTGTTCAGGACCAGAATGAGCGAGGGCACATCTGTGCAAACTCATGTGCTCAAGATGATAGAATGGATTGAGAGGCTTGCTGTACTCGGCTTTGTTATGAACAATGACCTGAGCATTGACTTAATCCTACAGTCCCTTCCAGATTCATTTTCACAATTCATTATCAACTTCAGTATGAACAAAATTGAAGTTTCACTGGCTGAGCTGCTCAACATGTCGAAGACAGCAGAAGGCACTATCCAGAAAGATAAGCCAAATGTAATGCTTGTTGGTAAGACCAACAAGAAAAGAAAATCTGGACAGACCTTTAAGAAAGGTAAGCCTAAGAAGCTAGTGAAAAGCAAACCGGCGGCACAAAAGGACAAAGCTAAAGTCAATGATAAAGGTCAGTGTTTCCACTGCCATAAAGAAGGTCATTGGAAGAGAAACTGCAAGATTTCTCTTGCAGAAAAAGCAAAGGAGAAGCTTGGTGAAGCTTCAGGTATTCTCATGATCGATCTTAACTTGTCTTATAGAGAATCAACATCCTGGGTATTAGATACTGGATGTGTTTCTCATATCTGCAATAACTTGCAGGTGTTAACAAGTAAAAGAAGATTGAACCGCGGAGACGTGGATCTGAGGTTCGGGAATGGAGCAAAAGTTGCTGCGTTAGCTGTGGGGACAGCAAGACTTCAGATGCCGTCAGGAGACTCTTTGGAACTGATAGATTGTTATTATGTTCCACCTATTATTAGGAATATCATATCTATTTCATGTTTAGATAGACAAGGATATTCTATGAAGCTAGAGAATAAAGGCTGTTCAATTTATCAAGGAGACAAATTGTTTGCTTCCTGGTATTTATTGAATGGATTATATTTACTTGATATCTCATATGATGTTTGTCTGGTAAATAATTCTCTTGAACGCTTAGATAAGGATGTGAATAAATCGTACCTATGGCATTGTAGGCTAGGTCATATAAATGAGAACAGGATCATAAGGTTGCAAAAGAATGGATATCTTGATCCATTTGATTATGAATCATTTGCAACCTGTGAAGCTTGTCTCATTGGAAAGATGACCAAAGCTCCATTCTCAGGACATGGAGAAATAGCTAAGGACTTCTTGGAACTAATACATAGGGATGTATGTGGTCCAATGTCCACTCATGCTATGGGTGGTTACTCATACTTTGTTTCATTTACAGATCATTTCTCAAGATATGGCTACATATATTTAATGAAATATAAGTCAGAAGTCTTTGAAAAATTTAAAGAGTTTAAAAACGAAGTTGAGAACCAGATTGGAAAGAGTATTAAAACTCTTCGATCAGATCGAAGGGGAGAATACTTAAGTACAAAATTCACAGAATATCATAAGGATAATGGTATTTTGTCTCAGTGGACTCCTCCCTATACACCTCAGTTAAATGGTGTATCGGAAAGGAGAAATCGTACTCTATTAGATATGGTACGATCCATGATGAGTTATGCCAAACTTCCAACCTCTTTATAGGGATATGCACTATTGACTGCTGCATATCTGTTGAACAAAGTTCCGAGTAAGTCAGTACCTTCCACTCCATATGAGATATGGAAAGGAAAGAAACCAGACTTTAAGCGTGTTAGAGTCTGGGGTTGTCCTGCACATGTCAAAAGACATGATCCAGACAAACTGGATTCCAGGACAGAGAAATGTAGATTTGTGGGATATCCAAAAGAGACTTTTGGATATTAGTTCTATCAGCCAAGCGATCAAAGGGTGTTTGTCGCAAAAAGAGCTGTCTTCTTAGAGAAAGAATATCTCTCAAAAGAAGACAATGGGAGCAAGATAGAACTGGAAGAAATTCTAGACTCACAAATCAACACTGGTTCATCTACTGAACCATTGACTCAAGAACTTGTTCAAGATGATACACAAAAGGTTCGCAGATCAGGTAGAGTGCCTAAGCAGCCTGAAAGATATGTTGGACATATCGATGATGGCAAACCAAAAGTGCACTTAAATGAGGATGATGATCCTCAAACCTACCTAGAAGCCATAAATAGTCAAGAATCAGAAAAATGACAAGAGGCAATGGATTCTGAAATTTAGTCCATGTATGCCAACCAAGTTTGGAACTTGGTTGATCTGCCAGAAGGTATAGTACCTATTGGCAGTAAATGGATCTTTAAAAGAAAGATCGGGGCAGATGGACAAATTGACACATACAAGGCAAGGCTTGTAGGAAAAGGATATCGTCAAAGGCAAGGTGTTGACTATGACGAAACCTTTTCTCCAGTTGCCATGATTAAGTCAATCAGAATACTTCTTGCTATCGCCGCATTCTATGATTATGAAATATGGCAAATAGATGTGAAAACAACATTCCTTAACGGGAACCTTCAAGAAGAGGTGTACATGATACAACCTGAAGGATTCACTTCCAAAGAGCATTCAAGCAAGGTATGCAAGCTGCAAAGATCCATCTATGGATTAAAGCAAGCATCCCGAACTTGGAACTTAAGATTTGATGAAGCAATCAAATCTTATGACTTCATTAAGAACGAAGATGAACCTTGTATATACAAAAAGGTCAGTGGGAGCGCAGTTACCTTTTTGGTACTTTACGTTGATGACATTCTACTCATTGGGAATGATGTAGGAATGCTGTCATCAGTAAAGGCTTGATTATCCAAAAACTTCTCCATGAAAGATTTGGGAGAAGCATCCTATATTCTGGGAATAAGGATCTATCGAGATAAGTCCAAAAGGATGCTTGGCTTGTCCCAATCTATGTACATAGATACCATAGTCAAAAGGTTTGGCATGGAAAATTCCAAGAGAGGCCTCATTCCTATGAGGCATGGAATTTATCTCTCTAAAGAAATGTCTCCCAAGACACCTGAAGAGAGAGCATACATGGATAGAGTTCCTAATGCCTCGGCAATAGGATCTATCATGTATGCAATTCTATGTACTAGGCTTGATGTGGCATACCCACTAAGTGTCACCAGTAGATATCAGGCTGATCCAGGTGAGGAACACTGGAAGGCGGTGAAATGTATCCTTAGATACTTGAGAAGGACTAAGGATCTATTTCTTGTTTATGGAGGAAATGACTTGGAACTTCGAGGCTTTACTTACTCGAGTTTCCAGTCGGATATGGATGACAGCAAATCCATGTCTGGATTTGTGTTCATGTTAAATGGAGGTGCAGTAAGTTGGAAGAGTTCCAAACAGGAAACAACTGCAGATTCGACGACCGAAGCAAAATACATTGCTACAGCTGAAGCGGCCAAGGAGGCGGTTTGGATGAAGAAGTTCATCTTGGCGCTTGGAGTAGTTCCAAGCATTTCAGATCCTGTTCCATTATTGTGTGACAACAATGGGGCAATAGCTCAAGCGAAGGAGCCAAGATCACATCAGATGTCAAAGCACATTCTGAGACGATTTCATCTGATTCGTGAGGTCATCGCCCGAGGAGATATAGTAGTTGAGAAAGTCTCATCTGAAGATAATGTAGCAGATCCCTTGACTAAGCTATTGTCTCAAAACAATTTAGAACGTCACCTTAAGTCTATGGGACTTAGACACATGGGTGATTGGCTATAGTCCAGGTGGGAGAATGTTAGAATTGGGTGGCCTCAAAGCCAATCATTGTACATTCTAGTTCAGATTATTAATAAAGGCAATTATTTCTTCATTTAATAGTTCTCGCAAACGACTATCGTAATGAAGGTCCATAGAGAAATGTATGGGATATTGAATCATGATGAGATCATGATAGTGAGATCAATATTCTAAGTCAATTGTCTTAAATAGTTCTCGATCATAGGATATTTGAGTTGGACATTAAATATCCGATAAGATCGACACAAGTTATGTCCGCTCATATGATGAGGGTGAATGATCTCACATTCACTCATGTGGTGACACTAAGACAAACAAGTGGGTGCTCATTAGAGAATGAGTTCACTGAACAGACCAAAATAAGAATTCATGGATGGTAATTATACCTATTAGTCAACCAGGGAATTCAATCGTTGCAGTAGCACAGTTGGTCCTTTGACCTGATTCACCAATGATACCTTGTTTGTGGACCATTGTATCTTGATTTTCCGACTCGTGGACTTTAACCATTAAGTCCACCATAATCGGTCTTTCAGATACAGTGGAAAGCTTACGAAGGTAATTGAGTGAACAACAAGGGATCACTCACTCTTGGTATAAGACTGGAGAGAGAATGTCCCATGGATGTGTACACAGAAATCCCTGGCCAGGGTCAAATGAAAGAGATGTCTTTCTAGATATTAACTGTGTACTGGAATCCATCTGGATAATGCGATAGAGGGTTTGACTATAAAACCATACCCCTGCGTTATCGGGACAATGCATGAGTGAAGGATTATATCTGTGCGGTATCGGCAGACAGAAAGGTTCAATTAAAGGGAACAATATCCCTTATATCTTCTGGGATCATGAGGTAGTGTTTGGTGTTGTTCATGATCAGAAGGCCAAGTGATTTGATCATCAGATGATAATTCACTTGTTTATTAAATTAATCATTTAACATGTGATGTTTAAATGTTAATTAATAAATATTAAACTCAAGAAATAGTTCTAAGTTTAATGGGCCTGCAACCGGACTGATATATGGGCCTTGAGGGTCACACACATAAGAGTTCTCGTCAGACGGTGAGAGATGTTAAATTTCATGCTTATCTGGGTTTTTGTGAAAACCTGCAGGATAAACATGAAGATTTAATGGAGAATTATCCAAGGCCAAACTCTTGGATAATCATGAGGATTAACTGTTGTGCTTATCCTTATTTCTATATAAGGAGGGCCAAGGGGGAGGGGTAAAAAGTTAGTTGGACGATTTTTCACCCCAGATTCTCCCTCTCCTCTCTCTCTCTCCTTTTCTCTCTCTTGGAGTGGATCTGTCTCTCTCCGCGCATGGTGGATTTGAGATCTGGTCGGAGCACTCAAGTTGAGGAGGAAATCGCGTCTGCTGCGGGAACTCGTGTGGATACCTCTAGAGATCGTGCGCGTGCGCGATTACCGAGTCGGCATCATCCACGGGAGATTCGAAACCCCGCAAAGGTGAAGAACTGTTCTTCCCGCTTAGATTTTAATGTCCGTTTTACGACCCCAGCAACCGATACAATGGAATCATTTCTATTTCCGCTGCGTTCATGGCGATTCTAACACTTCTCGCCTTCAAGGCGGATATATACTTCTTCATTTCTTCTCAATCAATGCCTCCCTGCTCGTTGAGATCATGAATATAATCTCAGAATTGGAAGCAGGTATCTATTGTGTGTCTAGGTTGTCAGTGGAAATAACAATACCTAGAAGTGTCGGCATTTTGGGGCCAAACTGTTTTTTCTATTGGCAAAACCAAAGCATTGGCTGCCATTAAAGCATTGAAGATATCTGATAAGGACTATGGAAGAACTGGATATTCTGCCCTTTTTGGGCCTAGAGGCTTCCTCTGTTGGTTATAACCAGGAGGAGGTACATTGTGGTATGCCGACGGTGCGTGCGGCCAGTATTGCTGCTGTTTGGGGGCTGATACTGTAATTATCGTTGTGGCTGCTATTGTGGCTACTGTGGTGGTTGCTGGTTCGGCTGCTGAGGTCGCTGGTATTGAGGCTGCTGATACTGTGGGTTCGGCTACTGTTATCTGCAACTCTGCTGGTTTGGCTGCTGCGGCCGCTGGTACTGTGGTTGCTGATTCCTCATGAATTTGGGCTAATTGTTGTTCATGATACTATTCTGCTCATAGGAGAGCGTGCCCTCAGTGGTTGGACCCGTGCTAGAAGAATTTGGCACGGCAGGCTTCCAAAGTGGAGGCATTCTAGGTCGGTGAGGGTCAACACTAGAGAATGTAGCATCCTTGAAAGCATTTTGGCAATAACGCATCCTTTTATAGAGCTCTACCATGCTGGTCAAGTTGTGCAGGGCGAGGACTAACTTAAATTGAGGTGTAGCATTAGAAATTAACATCTTTACTTGCTCGGACTCAAATAGAAGATCTTTGGCTTTTTCTGCCATGCCCCTCCATCTATTAGCAAAACTGACGAATTTGTCGTCGGGCTTCATTTTTTCTGCTATCAAATCAGTAATGGACAGAGAGGGTGCAACTCTATCCTGGTATTGTTGAATAAATTTTCGTGATACGATACCATAGTCCTCTAGTTCAGACGGCTCTAAGGAAAAGAACCATTCGAGGGCTGGTCTCTCCAAGGATTTCTTGAACAAAAATGTCAACGACCTTTTGTCGTTTTGCCAGAAAGATGACTCATACATAAAGTCCTACAAATGAGTGAAGGGGTTACCAGTACCGTTGTATTTTTGGTACACTGGCATTTAAGAGGGCAGCAAATGGAACACCGGCAGACTTGACAAGTTAATTTTAGGTGCAGCTTTATCTCCCATCATTTTATGAAAATTATTGAACTGCTCATCCATACGCTCCATCATCGCGAGCAGAGCCTAAGTCGTCGGATCGACTGGAGGAGGGGGAGGTGGAGGTACATGATAGGTCTGTTGCCTAGAGTATGTGGGGAAAGGGGGACAATTGGGTTGAGGTCCGGCAGAGCTTCCGCCATGTCCGAGGGCATTTTGGTAAGTAGGCGTCGGCGGCCTGACCGGTTGCCTCGAGGAGGACAATTGTGGCCCAGCTGGCCGTGAAGTAGAAATTTGAAGGCCCTCCATGGCCTAATGAATGAATGAAGTGTGCTAGGAGGAGGTTGAGGAATGACAGGTGGGACCACAGGATTCGGCCCAGTAAACGGTACATGCGTCTTCCCTTTCAAAATGGGTTGGATTGCCTCAAGTTGGTGAGGATCTAGGTGGGAAGCCAGAACTCCCAGGGCGTTGACCAGATCAGATGGATTGGAAGATGAGGGCTCATTCGGGTTCAAAGCCCCCTCAAAGACAGGATTAGAATCTGCATGTACGTGCGGAGGAAGATCAACACCAGAATAGTGTTGATCATGGACCAAAGGAGGAGGGACATGAAGGTTTCCCTTATGTTCAGATGGATAAGAATGAGGATCATGGGGGGCATTATGATCTCCCCCATTTTCATAGTGATAATTGAATTCAAGAAGGGCATTAGCATCTCCCTCATAATTGACCATAGCTCTCGAAGCCATGCTCAAATCCCTACCTGATCGAAGTAGCATGATATTAATTTTTTTTCAAAGATTTGCAGACGAGTTGCACAGAGATTAAGCAATCAAGTGGATGTTTAACGTTATTTCAGGATTCCTTGTTGGGTTATTTGGATTCAATTAATCACAAATTCACTCAATGGGTAGGATCCTAATTTCAGTTCAATTTCCACCGTTATACTCTATGGCTTTCTCTCACAACGTTATGAAGATCTAACAAGGACTTCGATTGGTACAACCAACCCGATGAACAAAGAGGAATACCTTGATTTTGGGGACTTACGGAGGTCTTTAACGCCAACTACTCTAGTCTGATTGAGGGACCGACCCATCAGAGAGAGGTGAAGACGTCCAGAAAGGTGTTCCTAAGAGAAAAGTGTTGGGATCGCTGTGTCGGGATCCGACCGAAAAACACAGCGGAATAATATGTTCGGGATCGGATCCATCCCGTTTCGATCGTTAAAATAAAATCGGAGAAAATCGAGTTCACCTTGCACGGATTCGAATCCGCGTTCGTTTTCCGGTTCCGTCGGAGCGATGCTGCAAGTCGCGTAGATGCCCGACCTCTAGCGGTATCCACGCGGTTCTCCTCGCGATGGATCGTCCTCGCTCGCTGCGGCGTTCGTAAATCCCGTCTGGCTGCGCGTAATCCGTCGCGACATGCGGATTCTAAATCTCCCGTCGGACGGAAGCCGGAGCAGTTGGGAACCGCACGCCCAGAAGAGAGAGAAAGAGAGAAAGAATGAATGATGGCTAGGTGAGGGTTGCTGGCCCCGGACGTAGAATCCGTTCTTTTATAATAAGTCAGTTTGCGATTTTTCATAAAAACCCAGACTTATCCGAAATCCTGTCAGATTATCCATCGACATGAAAACCATTTGCGTGTGACCCTCTAGGCCCAAATACCAATCCAGTTAATAGCCCATTAAGTCCAGTAGCCCTTTACTGACCCACTGAATTAATTAATATCCTTATATTCAATTAATCAGCCGAATTTAATGTCCCACAATAAATTCGACGGACTGTCGATCACGTTGGATGTCAAGCAACATCGCGTGATCCTGGATGGCACTGGGGTTATCGCAACCCTCTATTGGAACCTTTCTGTCATTGGTTAGCGCGCGGATATAATCCTTCATCCGTGCATTGTTCCCGAATCGACCTAGGACATGGTTTTCTGTTAAACCCTATTTGGTCGATTCACTTGAATCAGATGCCGCTAATCTGAATCCGATAACTCCTTATCGATTACAAAGTCCGCCCTGGCCAGGGACTTTAAGCGCATCATTTCCCGAACATTCTCTCTCAAACTACCGAGAGCGGGTGATCCCGTAATGAACACACAATTACCTTCGAGGGCATTTCCCTGAACCCGATCGCTTGACTTATTGATAACCCATGGTTAGGGATTCGTTCGTCAAGGTCAAAGCTCAGAAACCTACCAACAAGATATCTTTGGAGTCTTATGTCCAAGGATCATCCACGCAACCATGACAAATGAATCGAGCTGGTTAACAGTGAGGTGATTACCATCCAGCGATTCATAGTTGGATCAGTTCAGTGAACTCATTCACCAATGAGCACCTATAGGTTCAGCATAGTGTCTCCACACAAGTGACTTATGGGATCAGTCACCCTCATCATATGAGCTGAAGTAACCTATACTAGTCTATTCGGATGTTCGATGTCCTATCTCAAACATCCTATGACTAGGAACAAGTAAGAACACGTGTTTATAAGTCTTCGGTCCCGTAACTATGATCTCGTCATAATCCGAAGACTATTGCACATGTTCATGGACTTCATCGTGATACGATAAACACAGATCGAATTAATTACACATAATGAATTATTGCCATTTATTAATAATCTGAATAAGTACATAGTATCGGATTGGCTTTGAGACCATCTATTACTAACAATCCCCCACCAGGACTAAAGCCAATCACTTTTATACAGAATACCCATATTCTCTAAATGATGTTCAAAAACATTTTGAGACAAAGGCTTTGTAAGTGGATCTGCTATGTTGTCGGCTGAGGGAACTCTTTCCACCATGACATCTTCTCGAGCTATAATTTCTCTGATCAAATGAAAGCGCCGCAGAATGTGCTTCGACTTTTGATAAGACCTTGGCTCTTTCGCTTGAGCAATCGCCCCATTGCTGTCACACAGTAGTGGGACGGGACCAGATATGATTTCCACCACACCAAGATCGCCGATGAATTTCTTCATCCATACAGCTTTCTTGGTGGCTTCAGCAGCAGCAATATACTCGGCTTATGTTGTCGAATCAGTAATGGTTTCCTGCATGGAACTTTTCCAGCTCACTGCTCCCCCGTTGAGTGTGAAAACAAAACCTGATGTTGACTTGCTGTCATCAGGATCAGACTGAAAACTCGAGTCAGTGTATCCTTGCAGCTTTAAGTCTCCTCCTCCATAGACTGTAAATAGATTCTTTGTCCTTCTCAAGTACTTAAGGATGCATTTCACAACCTTCCAGTGTTCATCACCTGGATCTACCTGATGTCTGCTCGTAACACTTAGAATATATGCTACATTAGGTCTGGTACATAGCATGGCATACATGATGGACCCTATGGCAGAAGCATAGGGGACTTTATCCATCACTGCCCTCTCTTCAGGTATCTTTGGAGACTGACCTTTAGAAAGTGAAATTCCATGTCTCATCGGTATGAGACCTCTCTTGGAATTTTCCATGCCAAACCTTTTGACAATGGTTTCTATGTACATGGATTGGGTTAAAGCTAGCATCTTCTTTGATCTATCTCTATAGATCCGTGTTCCCAATACGTAAGATGCTTCTCCCAAATCCTTCATAGAGAAGTTCTTTGACAGACATATCTTTACTGAAGACATCATTCCTACATCATTCCCAATGAGTAGAATGACGTCAACGTAAAGAACCAGAAATGTGATTGCGCTCCCACTGTTTTTCTTGTATACACAAAGCTCATCTTCATTCTTAATGAGTCCATAAGATTTGATCGCCTCATCAAATCTTATGTTCCAGCTTCGGGAAGCTTGCTTCAGTCCATAAATGGACCTTTGCAACTTGTATACCATGTCTGGAGATTCTTTGGATGTGAATCCTTCTGGTTGTATCATATACACCTCCTCCTCAAAGTTTCCATTGAGGAAGGCAGTCTTCACATCCATCTGCCAGATTTCATAATCATGATAGGCAGCAATGGCGAGAAGAATTTTGATAGACTTAATCATAGCAACAGGTGAAAAGGTTTCGTCATAGTCAACACCTTGTCTTTGACGATAGCCCTTCGCAACTAATCTTGCTTTATAAGTCTCAATACGTCCATCTGCACCGATCTTTCTTTTAAAGATCCATTTGCAGCCGATAGGTACTATACCATTAGGTAAATCTACCAAGTTCTAAACTTGGTTGATGTACATGGACTGTATTTCAGAATTCATGGCTTCCCGCCATTTCCCGGCCTCTGGACTTTCAATGGCCTCCTGGTAAGTCTTAGGATCATCATCCTCATTATAGAGTATCCTTGAACCATCCAAATTAATATGTCCCACATATCTTTCTGGTGGTTTAGGTACTCTTTCAGACCTACGAGGTTCCTGTGTATCATTTTGAACAGGTTCAGAAACTGACGGTTCATCTGATGAACCATTGCCAGTTTGTGGGTCTAGAATTTCTTCTAGTGTTACTTTACTCCTACTGTCCTTCTGGAGAATATAATCTTCTTCCATAAAGACAGCTCTCCTGGCCATAAACACCTTTTGTTCGCCAGGAAGATAAAAGTAATATCCATAAGTTTCCTTTGGATATCTTACAAATCTGCATTTGTCAGTTCTGGATTCCAGCTTATCTGCGTCATGTCTTTTAACATGAGCAGGACATCCCCAGACTTTAACATGTTTAAGGTCTGGTTTCCTTCTATTCCATATCTCATATGGAGTGGTCTCAACAGATTTGCTGGGTACCTTGTTCAGGATATACATAGCCGAGCTAAGTGCATATCCCCATAAGGACACTGGCAATTTGGACATGCTCATCATGGATCGCACCATTTCCATTAATGTGCGATTTCTCCTTTCTGATACACCATTCATCTGACATGTATAAGGAGGTGTAAGCTGAGAAAGGATACCATTATCCTTTAAGTATTTAATGAACTCAGTACTCAAGTATTCACCACCCCGATCAGATCAGATGGTTTTTATACTTTTTCCTATTTGTTTTTCTACTTCATTCTTAAATTCTCTGAATTTCTCAAAGGCTTCAGATTTATATTTTAATAAGTATATATATGCAAACCTTGAGTAATCATCAGTGAATGTAATGAAGTATAAGAAACCACCAATGGCTTGGGTTGACATAGGACCACATACAACTGAATGTATGAGTTCTAATATGTCTTTGGCTCGTTCTCCAGTTCCACTAAATGGAGACTTAGCCATTTTACCCATTAAATATGACTCACAGGTTACATATGATTCATAATCAAATGGATCAAAATATCCATCTTTATGCATCCTTTGGAGTCTGTTTTCACCAATGTGTCCAAGCCAACAATGCCACAAGTAGGCTTTGTTCATTTCATACTTACTTCTTTTCAGTGAAGAACCGATGTGTAAATTATCATGAGACACATTCAATAGATACAATCCATTGGACAAAATAGCAGAAGCTACTAATGTATTTCCGAAATAAATTGAACAACTATTGTTCCCAAAATTTAAATTGTATCCAATTCTATCTAAGCATGAAATAGAAATGATGTTCCTTATTATGCTAGGTACATAATAACATTCATCTAATAAAAATGTATCTCCTGATGGTAGCTTGAGCTTCACTGTCCCCACAGCGATCGCCGCAACACTTGCGCCGTTACCAAGTCTCAACTCCACCTCACCAGTCCTTAGCTTACACCTTCTTGTCAGTGCCTGCACAGAATTGCAGATATGAGATACACATCCAGTATCTAATACCCATGATGTACAATCTCTTATTGACAAGTTTATATCTATCATATAGATACCTGAAGCGTCCTGCTGCTTCACAGTTCCTTGAGCCATGTCCTTGAGGTATTCTTTGCAATTCCTCTTCTAATCCCCTTTCTGGTGACAGTAGAAGCAATCACCTTTCTCAGCACTTTTACCTTTGTCTTTCTTGACAACCTTTTCCTTTTTCTGAATCTTGTTCTTATTCTTTCGAAAAGCTTGGACTGCAAGTCGTTTTATGTTGTTCTTACCAACCATGAGGACTTGGGTTTATCCTTCACAAGGTTCCCTTCAGCAGTCTTTAACATGTTCAGCAGTTCAGCTAAGGTGGCCTGGATCTTGTTCATGTTAAAAATTAACGATGAACTGAACATATGACGGTGGAAGTGAAGACAACACGAGGTCTGTGTGCATCTCCTTGGGAAGTGTAATCCCAAGAGCATCCTGCCTCTCCACCCACTCAATCATCTTCAGCACGTAATTCTGTACTGAAGTTCCCTCTGCCATCTGAGCCTTGAACATATTCTTCGATATCTCATATCGTTTGATTCTGCTCTACTCACCAAATAGCTCCTTCAAATGGAGCATGATGGATCTAGCATCCATATCGTCATGTTGCCTCTACAACTCATTGCTCATAGAGGCTAACATGTAGCATTGGGCCATGGTGGAATCTTCTTTCCATTTTTCATACGCTAACATTTCCTCCTCTGGAGCATCTAATGCTGGCTCAGCAGGAGGTTCATTATCCAAGACATAGGCAATCTGCTCAGACCTGAGGACTATCTTCTGGTTTCTGAGCCAGTCTGAGTAATTGGTGCCTGTCAAAAGGTTGGCATCAAGTATGCCTCGCAATGGGTTATGGTGCGACATTCTCGCCTATAGGAGATAATCAATTGATAATTAGCAGATATTCAGATTAACTAAAATAAGATATGGTCTTTTATTATCTAGTTTTACTCCTACTAATTTTCGACAGACTATATAACCTTCAGATATACAGAACGGGAGACACCGACTGTCTCCTAGTGGGGATCAGAATCTCCAAGCATCACAGTATGACCTCAGGTAAACACGTAGTATCGTACCGCTATCTCAGAGCAATCATCTCATGATAATTGCAACTCCTTGCAATATCCGATCATATTTCGGCTCCCAAGTTTAATGGTCCCAGGTAAACACAGTAGACCATTATCCCCGGTCTAAGCTTTACCATCAATACGTGACAGAGTAAAGTAGAAATATAGTTCCCGGGTAAACACGTAGATAACTATATCGTTCCTCTACTCTTATCCAAAGGCATCTAATGTCATGATCAACAGTCCTCTCAACAGACAATGGCAGACCTCGGGTAAACACATAGTATCTGCCATGACTGAATTAAGTTCTATTGATCATATTGATGGAGAGCCACGCGGTGCATTCTCAATGACTCGCGCTACGGCTTAGAGTTTGTAACGAAGGTTTTACTTATTTAGTTTGGTCTCATCCTAGGTGATAGTATTAAATATATCGGATATATTATAAATACTAATAACCTAGCAAATATTAAGCACACGCATCACATACATGTCATTAGTGTCGTCATGGACGGCACTGCGGTTTGACTTGAGCCAGACAGTCAAACGCACACACATGCACAATATAACAACTTATATCATGAGTCTGCAAACCCATGGATTCAATGAACTCCTTCATTTTCATCTGGTCGGCAGTTGTGGATCATCCTCGCTCCGCGCACACTCGCCTCGATCAAATTACATCATAATTCTCAATTACATAATAATTCAAAAGAGGAAGCCTTATGGCGATTACATCGAGGAGGAAGGTAGAAGTACAATGGAATATGAGAGGGAGAGGTTCGCAGACCTCTATTTATTAATAAACAATAAACCACACAATCACATTCCACATCCACAATTAATGCTCGTCTATGACCACCATGTGTTTTAGTTAAACAAACCACACATGAATTGCACATCAAATGGCTAAATAAAATTTTCGAAAATAACTAATTTTGGGTTTCATAAAACCAGGGACCAATCAAAAATTGGATTTAGAATTTTCGAAAACTTTTACAGTTTAAACATGCTAATTTAAATCAAATTCAAACAAGCAGTTATAACACATCATATGCATTAAAATTCTAAAATTTAAATATCTAGAATATTCCATGCAAATATGACAAGCTTAATCTAACTATTAGATTAATAAAGTCATTAAACAACTAGATTAATCATTATCTTATTAAAATCTAACATTTAGATTATCTAGTTATAAATAATCATCAATTCAACATTTAAATCAATAATTAATTATAACTATAAACTTCAATTAAGATAATGACGTTAATCAATTGCAATGGGTCTCAAAAAGGTTAAATTGAATAAGAAATTTGATTTCAAAACATTTTTGAAAATATAAAGTTTAAAACAATTTAATCTTATTAAAACCGGGGTTTTAAAACCATCCAGGTGGCTCAGCCCACCCGTGGCTGAACCATGGCTCAGCCCAGCTCAGCATGGACTCTGACCAGGGTGCCTGGCTCGGGCCAGGGGGGGGGGGGGTCCATGGGCTCAAACCCGGTCTTAGCCCGGCCCCCCGGTTCGGTCGGACCGTGCGGCTAGGGAACCCTAGCCGCACGAGCCCGAGCCCTCCCCCTTCACCCCCGGCGGCGCCTGGTTGCAGGAAGCCGTGGGGGAAGGGGAGGGTGGTCGGCGACGGCACCATTGCCTGGGGCCACCGGACCGTCGCCGGTCACCCCCACCGGCGCCGTACGATGCCGTTAAAGCTTCCTCCCCCCCTTTTGTTCCCTTTAAAATTCTATGGAACCGTGGGAAGGGGAGGGCTTCAACGGCCGGTCACCACCGGAAAAGCCTCATCGGTGGCATGGGTGATGTCGGCGGTGGCCAGTAGAACCCCCTGGTCGTACCAGGTTCCTTCTTTGATGCCTAGCATCTAAAAAAAAATCACCCGTGCAACATCCTTTGAGTGCCGTTCTTCATCCCACAAAGAACACGAGATACCCCCAAAAAAAAAATTACGATTTCGCAGAAATAAAATTAATATAATTAATTTTATCCAGCTCATGAATATTATTTCTCCAACATAATCATAAAAATTGCATGGAATATAACTAGAAAATTAAATTTTAGAATCCGAAACGGCGAAGAACACAGTGATAACCTGGCTCTGATACCAATGTTGGGATCGCTGTGTCGGGATCCGACCGAAAAACGCAGCAGAATAATATGTTCGGGATCGGATCCATCCCGTTTCGATCGTTAAAATAAAACCGGAGAAAATCGAGTTCACCTTGCGGGGATTCGAATCCGCGTTCGTTTTCCGGTTTTGTCGGAGCGATGCCGCAAGTCGCGCAGATGCCCGACCTCTAGCGGTATCCATGCGGTTCTCCTCGCGATGGATCGTCCTCGCTTCCTCGCTCGCTACGGCGTTCGTAGATCCCGTATGGCTGCGCGTAATTTGCCGCGACATGCGGATTCTGAATCTCCCGTCGGACGGAAGCCGGAGCAGTCGGGAACCGCACGCCCAGAAGAGAGAGAAAGAGAGAAAGAACGAATGACGGCTAGGTCAGGGTTGCTGGCCCCGGACGTAGAATCAGTTCTTTTATAATAAGTCAGTTTGCAGTTTTTCATAAAAATCCAGACTTATCCGAAATCCTGTCGGATTATCCATCGACTTGAAAACCATTTGTGTGTGACCCTCTAGGCCAAATACCAGTCCAGTTAATAGCCCATTAAGTCCAGTAACCCTTTACTGACCCACTGAATTAATTAATATCCTTATATTCAATTAATCAGCCGAATTTAATGTCCCACAATAAATTCGGACGGACTGCCGATCACGTTGGATGCCAAGCAACATCGCGTGATCTTGGATGGCACTGGGGTTATCGCAACCCTCTATTGGAACCTTTCTGTCGTCGGTTAGCGCGCGGATATATCCTTCATCCGTGCAATGTTCCCGAATCGACCTAGGGCATGGTTTTCTGTTAAACCCTATTTGATCGATTCACTTGAATCAAATGCCGCTAATCTGAATCCGATAACTCCTTATCGATTACAAAGTCTGCCCTGGCCAGGGACTTTAAGCGCATCATTTCCGGAACATTCTCTCTCAAACTACCGAGAGCGGATGATCCCGTATTGAACACACAATTACCTTCGAAGGCATTTCCCTGAACCCGAACGCTTGACTTATTGATAACCCATGGTTAGGTATTCGTTCGTCAAGGTCAAAGCTCAGAAACCTACCAACAAGATATATTTGGAGTCTCAGGTCCAAGGATCATCCACGCAACCGTGACAAATGAATCGAGCTGGTTAACAGTGAGGTGATTACCATCCAGCGATTCATAGTTGGATCAGTTCAGTGAACTCATTCACCAATGAGCACCTATAGGTTCAGCATAGTGTCTCCACACAAGTGACTAATGGGATCAGTTACCCTCATCATATGAGCTGAAGTAACCTATACTAGTCTATCCGGATGTTCGATGTCCTATCTCAAACATCCTATGACTAGGAACAATTAAGAACATGTGTTTATAAGTCTTCGGTCTCGTAATTATGATCTTGTCATAATCTGAAGACTATTGCACATGTTCATGGACTTCATCGTGATACGATAAACACAGATCGAATTAATTACACACAATGAATTATTGTCATTTATTAATAATCTGAATAAGTACATAGTATCAGATTGGCTTTGAGACCATCTAATACTAACAAAAAGGGGGGTGTTAGCCCTAGTGCGTATGACCTGTGGCCGGGATGGCCTCTAATGCTTATTACGTAATGTGTAGTAGCAAGCAGATCAGAAATCTGAGAACTGAAGAAAAAAACAAGAAACTGCCTGAATCGTGTCGCTGTTGGTTGACGCTATTCAAACAAAACGTTATTTTTTTGCAGAATCTCAAGTAGCAAACATCAGAGAAAATTGCCTGAAAGGCGTCGAGTACAGACGACGCGTTATAAAACGTGTCGCTGTTCCTAGACGCTTTTCAGGTCGCAGAATCAACAATTAAGGAGGAATATCTGGATCGATTCCTCCTCAAACAAACATGATGAAAGCAATAAATAATCGGCTCATGCGATTCTTTTTTTTTATTTTATTTTTAACAGGATAATTTCATCAGATAAACAACTAAAATATCAATCAATCACACAATCTTCTTATCACAACCACAACTTTCCAATCAATCAAATAGCGAGGGCAATATCTTGCCACAAGGGTGTGCACGTGGTGCACATAGGAATAACAATTAAATTAAAAACTCACCGATCGGTGAGGGTGTGTCGAGAGACACAGGTAGTGCACAGAGGGTGCCCGATTGATGAAAAGCAAGAACAAAGATTAAAAGATGGCCAGTCCAAGTCCCACCGTGATCGTCAAAAAGCTATGAGTGCTCAAATCCGGTGTGTGATTTTCATGAGGATTATGTTGATTATGTGACAAATAAACCTATTAAAAACTAAGTGAATGTGATCGCCATAAACTTTTAACTAAAAAGTTACAAAAGAAAAGATTGATCGCCTACCTATTTCGGAATTAGGTGTTCTTGCTTTGGATGCTTATCGGACTTTGAGGATCATCCAGCTTGATTCCCTCTTTCTTTGATCTTCTTAATCTCCTTTTGTACCTTGCAAGAAACAGGATGAAAGAAAATAATAAGAACTCAAGCAAAGGTGGTATCTATTTTAATGAAGATTTTGATCATGCAACTTAAACAAAGAACTCACTTGTTTAATAGTCTTTTAAACCCCTTTAAACAAATAGGTTTGAAATTATGCTAGTGAGTGTGTGTTGCATGAAGTGATGTGATGAATGAGATTTTGAACTAATATGATGATGAAAAAAATAGAGATTAATAAAAAGAACTAAATTGGATGGCCCCTGGGAAGCCTTGGTTCTTGAAAGTTCTTGAATGGACGAAGACCGGATGAAGAAAGGATGCAGACTCCTGGAAGTAGCAGCAGTGTCTCGATCCTTCAGCGTTTGGACGTCGTCTCTCTCAAAGAATCGCACCGATAATCACCAATTATCACTATCATCACTAACTTTTTAATGACCAAAGGGTTGGGTATTTATAGGCATTAAGTTCACGCATTCGCGATTACTTACAGATTAACATGAAGAGTTTGAAGTTAATCCAATTAAGAAACAGATAAACGCAGCTTGATTCATCTTTATTTGTAATTATCAAAAACACGTCGCCCATGGGAGACGTCTTTTAGCTTAATTAGGATAAGGATAAACATCGGGAAGAAGAAGCAAAATCAGCTTAGGAAACCTAAATGGCGTCGTGCATGGCAGACGCCTTTTAGTTTATTAATAAATTAATTAAAAATCAAAATAAGAATAAAACCTAAAAGGCATCTTTACAGGTCGACGTATTTTAGAATTTTTCATATTTGATTAAAAATCTGAGTTTAAATGAATTTTATTAATAAACTTAAATTATGTATGTCTGACCGATGTCATTTAGATAATTAATTCAGAAAGATAATAAAAATTAACTAATGATTAAATATCAGACCATTTTGAGGCATTATTATATGATATGAAATTTACTAAAAAATGATGTCAAAATTAGCGTGTCTACAACGTCATCCTCGACAAACGCCATTCAGGCGACAGGACGAGGTCGTACTTTGGCAGAATATCTGAATCGCGTCGTTCATCCAAGACGCCATTCAGACGACATGACCGGGGCTGTGCACATGTGCCCCAGCGCCCGCATACACGGCACAGCAGCAATCTATCTAAATGGCATCCGTATAGCCCGACGCCGTTCTAAATGGCATCGTACACCCCATCATCATTTAGAAGGCATGCCCCAGACCCATTGGGGCCCAAACCAAGGGGTCTGGCTCCGAAACTGACCCGATAATTATACACGAAAGCTCAGTCCTTACATCCTCCCCACCTTAAGAAAATTTCGCCCTTGAAATTCTAACTGCTCGAATGACAACCACTGTTGACAATTCCACACCGGTAACATGGTTCACATCAATCGCCCTCACTAATCACACTCCTCCATAGGACTCTGTATAATCGGTTGATCTCAATAACACTAAGCTAACCACGTTCTATGATTCTACAAACACTGATGGACTAATACAACAATTCATTAGCCTTACGAGGCACATATTCCAAAATTGATTCTCCATAATGTCTAAAATACATAAAAAGTGCCATAAGAGCTCACAACTACAACCTAAAAGATAAGACAAAAGTCTTCATCTCGCCCAGCATCTCGGACCTCTTCTAAGAAAACACACAACACCGCTCTAGGTCCTGGGCTTCTTCTAACCACTTGGCTCCTAACCTATCTCATTCTTCTAGGGACAGTTTCTCACAAGATGTCCCTTCTTACCATAGCCAAAACAGCTACCAGTGACCAATGGACATATCCGATCACCATGTTGCCTACCAAAACGGGGACAATGATCTGCCGCATCATGACCCGCTTCCTGTTGTTTGCTAGCCACAGTCTGCATCTGCCGAACCGAACCGTCTTCGTCTTCATCATAAAGCATCCCCTGGAATCCGGACCCAATAGAACTTGAACGGTCTGTCGAAAGAATCACCGATTTGTTCTTGCTCTATTGCTGCCCTTGTGCTGACCGCTCCATCTCTTTCACTATTTGTTGGAATTGAGACTCCACTGCTGCTGCGCACCGAACTACTGATGCAAGATCACTACAACAATGGGATGCCACCATTCCCCTCAGATCGTATCGGAGTCCATCCAGAAATCTCTCCATTCGACGTTCCTCATTCTCAAATATATGTAGAATGAACCTTCCCACAGCCACAAATTTCATCTGATATTCAAAGTGAATCCCCTAAGCTCTTATAAATTGTCTCTCCCAATACTCATGCCTACCAAGCTCTAACACTCGCGAAGTACGTAGAGAAGGAGGCTCACGTCTATGTAGCTCCTGAACATCATCATCATCATTAGACTAAGTCCAACCTCCTTCTTCATCATCATCTTCCCACTGGCAACTTTGTAGATCATGTGTTCTTCCCTCTTTTTGTCAACAACTTTGTTTAAGCATACTTCCTTTAAACTTTTCAAGTGTTGAGCCATCTTGGTCCTGACCTCTCTGGAAATATTTTTAGACCTAATGACTTCATTATATCTAACTGTTTTTTCTCTTGTAAGCTGTGTAACGACCCGCCACCCTATAATCGGAAACCCGATTACTAAATGGGTATCAGATCATTATGTACGGGTTCACACCCGGATCTCATACGACACGTCTGAAGAAGTAAGCGTTAAACAAGGCTAAATATAACAATCTCACAGACTTCAAGGAAAGTACAAGTGCGCCGGAAGGAAATTAATAATGTTCGTACACAGTCTAACAATAATTACATGGTCCAAAGAATTAAATAAGTACAGGCAGAAGCAAAGTACAACAACATCGGGGCATACCCCGGAACAGAGATAGCTGTTGGCCCGCACACCGAGGAGAACACCACACGCCGCCACTGGCCAAGAAGTCCACACCTGAAACTGCAGGGAGTGAGCCACAACAGAATTGGACTCACTAGGGATCATCCGATCCCCGCCTCCCACACCCACACCCACAAGTATAATAATACAAAATGAAGGCAATTTAGGTAAAGCAGTAAACACAACTCCCAATACCCGATATGGAACATACGTATTAGTAATGCAACAGGCACAGTCCTAAGCAGTTCAAGTAACCCAACTCAATACCATAATTTATAACCAAGGATCCGGCTAAACGATTAAACCACACTGTCGACTGCATACAAACGTCGCCTCACAACACCACCAACGCCCACGCCTGTCCACCCCTACGGTGTTCCGGGCACCGTAGGGTGAGGCAGTGAGTCAAACTAGGACTAACTGGGACTAGTGAACCACCACTGCCCAGTTACGTGTGCACACAAGCAGTCTAGACCACTGTCCTATCAGCCGGACTTCCCTCAACCCCAGGTCTCGGCGCTTTAAGAGGGCCCTGGGGACCGGCGAAACCCCCCTCAAGCCGAAGCTATAGGGACTACCCGCAACCCAAACCTCCTGGCTCACATCAGGCCAAAGGGCGAAGGATACCACTCGTAACCTCGATATCTCAGGTTACATCAGGCCCAGTGGCGAAAGGGTAAACTCCAACAACACCACACCCGGCTTCACAATAAGAAACACGCCGGAAACTGCCACAACAAACTAGGAAAACACCGACCCGCTGAGACCAAACAGTAACCCCTCGGATAGCGCGCTGGCTACTCCGGCCCGACTGGCTCTAGGTGGTTCTGCTTCCCCTAGCCATAGGTGAAACACTAACATGTACCCCTCCCGCACCGGTACGGCAACATTGCCACACAAACACCGTGTCCCTCCCACACCGACACGAGGTGTATAAACGCAAACCACAATTATTCTAACTCCACAATCGCATAAACACATACACATACGATGCGATCCCGATCATACAGAAATCTTCGGCCTCGATGTATGATTTTAAGCATGCACTTTAATCGAACTATCTAATAGTGTAAACACATATTAATATCATGAATTAATGTGATTCTGTCTTGAATCGTGTCGCCCGTGGGCGATGTCATTCAAGAATCCTAAACTGGTTCATATAAAATTGGCCTCAGAACATGGCCTAAAAGGCGTCGTGCATGGCAGTCATCTTTTAAAACGCGTCGTTTTATCTAGACGCCATTCAAACAGAACTCTTTTCTCACAGAAACCCCTTTCGGGACAATTCTGGCCTAAATGGCGTCGTCTTATCCCAACACCATTTTAAATGGCGTCGCCCTAGCCCGACGCCATTCAGAGCCAAAAATTTGGTTTCCTGCAATCCAACCCAAACCTCAAAACAGGGTTCCCTCTATCCCAAAATTATCCCAAAAAAATCCAAAAATAGGAAATGAATAGGGGAATCCAATTTAGCACATGAAACACACTAATTCCCATTTCATAAAAATGACCATTTTCACTAAAAAGCCCCTTAATATGCTCATTCTACCCACATATCCATACACGTATCATGCTTTAAAGCGGGAAACACGAATGATACAACCCAATTACATGCAAGGATCGTCCCCCTACCGGTTACTTGAACTCCTCCTAGCTTCGTGCCGCCGAACCGCCACACCGCAAACTACCGCCGGTACCTCCGAAGACGCCGTCATTCCGCCGGGACGTTGGCCGCCGCCCGGAGAATGAAGTGTCGCAGATGAAGTGGTGGTGGTAGTGGTCAGAGGTAGAGAGGTGTTGGAGTGGTGGAAGAGGAGGAAGGGGAAGGGGAAAGGAAAGAGGGAATAAGATGGGGTCGAAGATAGGGAAGAGAGAGAGTGAGAAGGAGAGAATGAGAGAAAGGAGGAAAGGCTCGCGAGGTCAAACTGAAATTGGTTAAAACGCGTCGTGCTAGACAGACGCCTATCAGCTGACATGACGGGCCGTAGTTTGACAGAGACTCTGAAACGCGTCGTCCATCCAAGACGTTGTTTAGACGACAAGACCGGGGCCATACTCTCGTGGCCCAAAACCAGCCCACGTGGCGCCCACGTGGCACAACAGCAACCCAGCTAAATGGCGTCTACACAACAAGACGCCATTCGAAAGGCGTCGTAAACCCTAGACGTCGTTTAGAAGGCACACCCCATACCCATCAGGGCCCAAACCTGGGGGTCCGGCCCAAAACCGACCCGATAACTGAACCCGAATCCTCAGTCCTTACAAGCTGCTTCTTCAATCGAGAAACACCATCGCCCTGTCTAATAAACTGATAATAGTTGCACTTGAACTTGTGCCTACTACCATCAACCATGGTCCCATGCTACCATCCGATGTCTTCGGACTCTCGACAAGGGGGTGGGGCGACCATCTAGTTACAACAAACAAAAGAAAAATAAAGAAACAAAAAAAATACATTAAGTAACAACTAAGAAAAGTTTGACTTGAAATGCTGTTAAACTATCCTTACATTAAAAGAATTTTTACTAGCTTTTAATTTTATTTTCTTAAAAATTATTAAAATACACTTAACAAATAAAAAAAATTACAAATATTAATTGCACATATTTAGAAAAGCATGACTTAAGGTGCTATTAAAATTTTCCTTAGATGAAAAGAAAATTTATTTATTTTTTATTAATTTTAAAAATTTTAAAATAAATTGAATCTGGTTTAAATTTAATGTGCATGAAGACCACAAATATAATTTGAGGTATGTCCAAAATTTGTATATAAGTATCACATTTAAAAAATATCAAGTAATAATATATATCTCATTAACTAATTTAATTTCTTGAAAAATAACATTTAGAACTAAAAATTTTATATTTAAAAGTTAGAACATAGACAAAATTTATAAATTATTTATATTTTAGGTTTTATTTCATAATTTAATAATCATATTAATAAATTATTCTCCATATCCTAATATTTTAAATCAAAATTTCACCAAACATGTGAAAGTCATAGATCTATGTACATCATCAGATAAATAGACCATTTATTCATTTATTTATATTTTTTAATATTTAATAAAAATCTATAAATCAACCCGAAATTGAACAAACCCTAATGTCTTTATGTCAAAAGTACAAAGAGACAATAGATCTACTTGTTCATATTTTAATACCCTAAGCAACATCAAACAGTAAGAAAAAAAAATGAAAATAAAAATTGTTAGGATTCAAACCAGATGAAAACAATCTTTAGAACTTGGAAACCCCTTCTCCTCTAATAAAATCACCACCAAAACTTGAAAACCCCTTGGATCTCCCAAAAACACTAAGAAAAATGGCAGAAAGAAGAGGGGGGAAGGGCGGGAAGGGTGCGGGTGCTTCGTCTGCTGTGTTTTTGTCCGAAAAAAAATGCAGCAGACAGGAAAATGGGGCTTTAGAGGGCGTATCATATTAGATCCACACGTATCGGGCCGGATCGCACCGACTCGAGGCGAACAACGACTGGATCACACCGGATAGCAATAGCTCAAGCCCATACCGTGCGATTTGGCACGAGACAAAAATGCAACAGACAAGAAAATGGAGCTTTAGAGGGCGTATCGTATCGGATCCACGTGTATCAGGCTAGATCGCACCAACTCGAGGCGAACCACGACGGACTTGCACCGGATTGCAGTGGCTCGAGTCCGTATCGTGCGATCCAGCACGAGTCTGACCCAATATGGCTCGAGTCGGTGCGATTCGTAGACAGTCCAAGCTAGATCGTCCGATCCGAGCGTGCGAGCGGATTGGATCGACCTAGATACGAGTCGACTCATACGAGTTGGCCCAATCCGGTATGATACGACGAACCTTGGTTGTAATTAGATGAATTTGTAAGATCATTATTGGACTTAGTTCTGTTCTTGTCTTGAACTGGATCTAGTTATCGTTGTTGCACCTTAATAAAAAATTGGGGCGTGACAGAAGCACTCCAATCCTTTCTCATTTCAAGACATGATTAGTGCAAAAGTTACGAGAATGAGACTCCCCTCACCAAGCAAGCAAGTTATCTGCTCTTGTTTTCTTAGCCTCTAATGAATATATAATCCTCTATCTCCCAACAATACCCTAAAATGGAACGAAAAAACGGGCACACTCTCCAATACTGAAACCTAAAAGTTTGCAATCATTAGGGTTCTTGTTCTAACCCAAAGAAAGTGGCCCCCCTAAGGTTCACTCATTTGAAGCAAACTCATAACTTTGATGTTGTCAAAATATAAATATTTCATTCAAATAAAATTCAAGCCTGAGGTGCGCATGTTTCTTCTATGAGATAGTTCAACTTTGTAATTATCCCTTTCGAGCATTAAATGAACACAGAATTGGAAATGTCAAAAGATGATCTAGAAATGCATATTCTCAGTTTCTTAATATTCACCATGTTGCATTTTTTCTTTCGAAAGTTGTGGTGGATTGTACCATCAACTTTATTAAGAAATAAAGATGCAATACAATCAAAATGGAGAGCATAGATCCCTCATCCTAAAGAAAAGACACCCATAAAAAAGAAAAAAAAATGGTGGAGTGAACAAAGGATTCATCTCCCTCTACCAATGCCCAGAATATACCGACTCCAACGGTATACAAGAGACAAAGCATGCAAAGCAATAATCTCAACAGAGTTTACTTCCCCCACATAGGCAGTCATTATATTCCCTTCAAATGCTCCAATTGATTGCATGAGCTGTTATGTTCCCCTGGAATAGGTTCCTAACGCATTTTCCCAGCGTGATCTTCCATGAATTGAAGCAGTTCATCTCTTGCATATTATTAAAATTGATATGAAAGTTCATCACCCTTCTGAAAAAGCTCTAGATGTTTTTACTAACAGGACTTGGATAGATAGTAGGTGGTCCACATCTTCATTATCTTTGGCACAAAGTGCCCATGATGTATCACAGTCTCTCTGTTCCATTTATTCCTTTAGGCCTTCCTATAATTATTTTTTCAAATGTCGGCCACATATATGCCTTAACCTTAGAGTGAAGTTTTTACCTTCCATACTTCACTGTATTTATGATACGCAGGAAGATTACCTTCTGTGAGGTTGTAAAAAGATTTGACAGACAAAAGGCCTTTGTTCTTAACCCCAACAAATTTATTTTTCCTTTTTAGAGTATTGAAGTTATTGGGCCATCCAACTCAAAACCTTAAGGCATTGAGTGGAGTATGCACCATTTATTTAAGCATTGTTTGTTCTGTCCTTTTTCCGATGTGGGATATTTCTAGCATGCCCCCTCACGTGCAGGCTGATTTTAGGCTCTGTCACGTAGACCACAAATACGGAATGCATGGTCCGGTTCATAACCATGGACTCTGATACATATTGAAGTTATTGGGCCATCCAACTCAAAACCTTAAGGCATTGAGTGGAGTAGGCACCATGTATGTAAGAATTGTTTGTTTTGTCCTTTTTCCGATGTGGAATTATTCTAACATAGAGCAATCCGTGTTGTACATAGAAGTTGGAGAAGAGACATATGATTAATTCCCTCTGTTCCTTGAGCCCCATTCTCAGATTAAGAAACCAAGAAATATTATCTCCTTCTACTGGTAACACTCTTTAACTGTACACCATTCATTTAGAGACAATTTGAACAGTACAGGGAATTTGTCCTTTCAAGCAATAGTGACCAATCCATTTGTCATTCCGGAAATAGACTTTACTGCCATAACCCACTTTAAGTCTGATACCATTTTTCATATAGGAGATATCAATATTATACTCTCAGACCTCAGATTTTATGTTCTTGGTAAGCTTTCATCTGAATAACTTTCTTCCGCAGAGACCACTTTTTAAGAAATAACTTCCACAGCAGTCATCCCAGCAAGGCAAGATTCATTTGCCGCAGATTTTTCACTCCCAGACCACCCTTATTCTTAGCCCTACAAGCTATGTCCCATTTCACCAAGGAAATGCAAGCGGAGTTGTTATTGGTTCTCCGTAAATATCTTTTTTTCAAATTTGATCCAACTTTCTTCTAACAGTATTAGACATCAAGAAAATACACATGTACAGTTGAGAACACTGGAAAGCACAAAATTGAGTGGGCAAATTATACTCCCCAATGATAAATTTCTCACCTTCCAACTGCCAATCTTCTTTGAAATTTATGTACAAGTGGCTCCTAATATGAGCTTCTTATCAGTCTATAATGCAGTGGCAGCCCCAAATACATATTGGGAAAAGCTTATACCCTGCAGTGGCATGAGACATGCTCCTATGTTAACCATTTCAGCAGTGACGTTAATACGTAAAAATGCACTCTTATCAAAATTGTTCTTCACTCTTGTGCATGCTTCAGACGCCCTTCGTGTGGACATTAAGTTCATTACATAGTCCATTCCTCCTATGAAAAGCAAAGTATAGTCAGGGCACTGAAGATGTGAAACTTTAGTGGGTTCTCTGAAAATCTGTGCACCACTTATCCAACTCTTATCTTCCCCCAATTTCATCATCTTGCTAAGATTGTTTGACACTAGGAACAGAGAGCAAAAGGGATAGTGGGTTCCATTGTTCAAGATCCTTGCTCCATAAATCTCCCACCAGAAATGAGAGTCAACTGGTTTTCCACTACTGGTTGACTCAGAACCTTGCTCAGCCTGGATGCAAATACTTTTGCAACAATCGTAAGGCTACCATTTAATAAGCTGATCACCCTAGAGCCTTTCAGCTCTAGGCATCTTTTTTTCCTTTGGTAGGAGGACCAGTATTTACATACTCACAACCACAACCTATTTACATACAACCACAACCTGTCTCAAATACTTCTCGAACAGCTGAAATAACATCTCCTTTGACCAACTCCCAGGACAATTGGGATACCATCGGGTCCTGAAGCTTTATCCCCACCAAGATTAAACACAGCTCCTTTAACCATTCATGGAAGGCAGGATCGGCACGGATCAGCCAATCCGATCGGTTTTGACCCAAACCGGTCTAATACCAATCCCGGATCCACCGATGGGCCAGGATCAGTCGGAATCGGCTGGGATTGTTCAGGATCGGACAGGATCGGCTGAGATCGCCTGGGATTGGTCCAGGATGGGACCGGATCATCTCAGGATTAGACTATTTTTTTAAGATGTAACTATGAAGCGGAATAGCATTACAGAGATGAGTTGCATGCCTAAATATTCTCTTCAGCTAGCTAAAGATATATGATCTCACTTTGATGATCCACATACATAATTCTTTGCTATAGGAGGTGCATATTCTTAAGATTCACTGTGTTAAGAAGTCTGCCCACATGCAGGAGATTGCCATAAGCTTTCTCCCTACATGTGACCTGAACACTAGAACTGCTGTGCCATGGCCAAAAATCCCAACACTAGGCATGGATTCCAAATGCTTTTCAGCACTTGCATGTGCTATATGCTGGGTTGAACTGATTGGTTCCACACATTGCAAATGGAGCTTCACAAAAATGTGCAATGGGAAAGCAAAAGCCGAAGCAGAAAAGATGAGGAAGGTCTTGGGTGCAATTATGAGCCTTTCTGGTGATGAAAAAAGAAATAAAAATGAGAGGGGTTTACTTGGGTTAGACAAAACCTCAATTATTTTTTTAACATCTATAAATGGACACTATTTCCAGTGTTGCATATTAACTAAACCAAAAAAAATAAAAATCAATGTGAATATCTTTGTTAACTAATCTCTGAGAAAATTGTTAACAATTGAGGTTACTCAAGGCTTTTGTAATTTCAGCATCCAAAGCAGTTTAAGAAAAAAGAATCTCCAAAATAGGAACAATACAAAAAATGTCTAAATCTACCTTGTAAACTGTTCAGGCGGCCATCTGCAGTACATGCATAGGATATGTTTAAATTTTTATAAAGAAGTTTACATTTAAAAACATTTCTATTCACTCATATTTTAGGCAGAAATAAAGGCTCACTCCTGAATCAAACATAAATCCATGTTATGTCCTCTATATTTACAACCGAGGCATGCTTCTTACTCCTTGCAATGACTTCATTTTGAAATGGCCGCAAAGTTTTCTCAGATCATAGAATATAAGGCACAAGTCATCTGGAAACAAGCCTGTCCTCTAGCCATCCATCCGAAAGAAAATGGACTCTTGTATCTTGTTCTCCTAATTTCAGTAGTATTTGTTTCAAGACTATCCACTGAGAGAAACATGATTACTGGGGATCCTTGGGGTTGCTTGTAACATGGATCTTCAAGGAACCATTTCACCAGAAAGTGAAGAAAATATACTTCTCAAACATGAAAAGTAGTCTGATTCTTTGTCCTAGGTGATTTGGCTATACTGGAGACTCAAAGATTGGTCGGATTGGGACATGTCGCTGACCTCGTTCGATTTTGGCCGGTCCAGTCCTACTCCCTGATCCTTTGGCCAGATTGGCCACTATTGTAAAATGGCTCAGTGACTAGGAGAGGCCACGGGAGCTATCAACAGTCCTCATTTGGCACCTCCCAACTCCATATCTCACCCCTCTCATTCTCCTCTCACACTCACCCTCCCAGCTAGATTTCCACAGTTCATCCCTCCCCCTCGCTATCTATAATTGTTCTCCCTCCTCTCACTCTATTTCCCTCCTCCCAAACTTGAGTTTTCAAACATCTGTCACTCTCTTTCACTCTCCCATAGCATGTTGAGGAAAAATATTTTTAAAAATATGCTGCTCCTAGCTATCGGCAAAGAAACTCTAGCGATATCCGAAACAATGACCTCCCATACTCCAAATGGTCAATGAATGTTCACTCCACGTCCCTCAACAAAAAAGTGGACGAATCACTGAATAAACTTATCCAATGATTCAGTCACACCTTCTTCGATGGATTTTGGGAGCAATAGCCAGAACACTAATGAGTGGTTTGCCATCTAGATGGTCACTGCAAAGTGTTTTACTAGGTTTCTTCACACTACTCACTAGCAGTTATGAAACTTTTTTCGTTGACCTATTTTCCCAAATAATGGAGTCACTATATACGTTGTTTGGGACTGTCCAACAGTGGGAAAGAATAACAGAATAAGATGCAACAGGATAGTTCAGGCTTCAATCATCATTATTTATATTTAAAATTATGCATTTCATTCTGATTAGATAATTTACTGTCATCAGAGTTCATTTACTTTTTAATTTTATTTTATTTTTCTTTTTTTTGGCTAGAGGTACGCCAGAATCATGGTTGATCCTTGCCAAACCCCTAGGTCTGCTCAGATCAAATCAGGATTGCTGACCAGACTGGCCAGTCTTGATTGTTTGAATCTTGATCTACGCAAATAATAAATAAATTTGAGCATTTTTCTTCCTATGCATTTGAAGTCGAAAGGCATAATTCAACGAATCATGATAGAATTGATGGGTTATTTGTTGAGGTAAGCCTTCTGCAGGACTGATCTAAAACAGATTTAAACCAAAGATCATGAGATCTAAAATTGCCCCATCTAATCCAAATTGGGAAGGACACAAGATTCCATAAATGTTCATGTACAACTCTCATTCAAGCCCAGACCATACTTGGTCAATCCTGGATGATTCCAGTGGAAAACCCTAACCCTAATCCCAAACCCCAACCCCCCACACCCCCAAAAAAAGGAAAAAGGGGGGACCATTGGCCATTTCTTCTCTTGGGATTTTTTTTGCTTGCTGCAGATTTTGGTTTTGGGCTATCCTTTTCCCACCATTTGAAGGTTTTTTTGGGTTGCATATTGTGCTTGCTTGGACTATATATTTGGGCCCATTTTGGACTATCCATTGGACTATTAGTCTTAGGTGGCCTACAAGCCAATTTGACTGTATATAATCTTGTTCATTTATTAATAAAATAGTATTATTTCATTATGCGTAATTCGATTTATTATCGTTTCATAATGAACTCCGTGAATATGTGCAATAGTGATCAGATTATAATGAGATCATATTAATGAGACTGGTCACTTATATACACATATTTTTAATTGTTCCTAGTCGGAGGACGTTTGGGAAAGACATCAGATATCTGGTTAGACTAGTAATAATTACTCTTACTCATATGATGAGGGTGATTGATCTCATAGTCACTTGTGTGGAGACATTAAGGCGAATTTGTAGGTGCTCATTAAAGAATGAGTTCATTGAATTGATTCGACTGAATCGCTGGATAGTAATGTACCTAACTGTCAACTAGTTTAATTATATTCTCGCAGTTGCGTGAATGGTCTTCAGACCTGAGACACCAAGGACACCTTGTTGGTAAACTTTTGTACCTTGACTTCACAAATCTCTATTCACAGATTGTAAACAGCTACAGATTGGATACAGTGGAATACTATCGAAGGGAATTGAGTGTTCAATAAGGAACCATTTGTTTTGAGTATTTAGAGAGAGAATGCTCCAAGTAAGATGTACAGGATTTCCTGGTCCGGGTAGATAATAATACCGGGAAAGGAGTTTTTCGATATTATTCGGCAGCATCCGATCCAAGTGAGTCGACAGGTTAGGGTTTGATAGTTCCCCATACCTTGAGTCGACTCAAGAGCATTGTGCGAATGAAGGATAAATCTGTGCAGTAACTGTTGGTGGAAATGTTCCAAAAGTAGGTTGGTTAACCCCAATACCTTCCGGCTAGGCATCTGCTCAGCCCTAGCTGCACCATCCTCTCTCTGGCACCCCTGGCTATCCCCTTTCTCTGGAGACTACTTCGTCATTTTCTCTGACTCCTGTGAGATGGGAATTCGACCGCATGTTTCGACGATCGTCGCAGTGAATGGCGGCTTCTTCGAGTGTTGTGAGGAACGAAGAACGTGAGGAGATCTATCGCAAAGAGAATTGTGTGGACTCTACTAGAGGTCAGGCGTCTATACGGTTGGCGGCATCACACCGACGAAACCGTTCAAACGTGGATTCTAATCTGTGTAAGGTGATATCTGATCGTCGTTCTTCCATATTTGTTCTTCGAAGTGGATAGAGATCACTTAGATTTATTTTTATTTTAATTTCGCTGCGTCTGCGATCCCCATAAGCGAAGACCTTCCAGTGGTACTAGAGTTAGGTTTCACTATTTCTTGTCCGTTTCGATCTCCAAAATTGATTTTTATATGTTATATTTGTTAGTTTAGGTGGCCTACAAGCCAATCTAACAATGTAAATCTTGTTCATTATTAATAAAATGGCATAATATTCATTATGTGTAAATCGCGTTAATTATCGTTTCATAATGAAGTCCGTGAATATGTGCTATAGTGATCAGATTATGATGAGATCATACTAATGAGATTGATCACTTAAACACACATATTCTTAATCGTTCCTAGTCGGAGGATATCCGAGAAGGACATCAGATATCCGGTTAGACTAGTACATATTGCTCCTGCTCATATGATGAGGATGACTGGTCTCATAAGTCATTTGTGTGGAGACACTAAGGCGAATCTGTAGGTGCTCATTGGAGAATGAGTTCACTGAACTGATCCGACTGAATCGCTGGATGGTATCGTACCTCACTGTCAACCAGCTTGATTCTATTGTCGCAGTTGTGTGGATGGTCCTCGGACCTGAGACACCATGGACACCTTGGCGGTGGACTTCTGTACTTTGACCTTGGTCTACGAATCTCTAGCCACGAGATTCTAATACGCCAAGGATTGGGTACAACGGAATACCGTCGAAGGGAATTGTGTGTCAATAAGGAATCATTCGCTCTTGGTACTTAGAGAGAGAATGCTCTAGGAAGGATGCGCAGAAGTCCCTGGCCAGGGAGGATGATAATATCGGGAAAGGAGTTTTCCGATATTCATCAGCGGCATCCAATCCAAGTGAGTCGACCGGTTAGGGTTTGACAGCTCGCCATACCCTGAGTTGACTCGAGAGCATTGTACGAATGAAGGATTATATCTACGCGGTAACTGTCGATGGAAAGGTTCCAAGAGTGGGTTACTTAACCCCAAATACCTTCCGGGTTCACGCGGTGTTGCTTGGCACCCAACGTGATCGGAGGCCCGGTCGAATTCGATGTGCGACATCAATTCGATTGATTAATTGATTAATAAAGGGTTATTAATTAATTAATAAAGCCAGTGAGGTGTCACTGGGCTTACTGGGCCATTAACTGGACTGGTACTTGGGCCTAGAGGGTCACACGCAAATGATTCTCAAGGCGATGGATAAATAAGTGGGTTTTATACAAACCGGGGGTTTTTGTGAAAAACCGCGCGGTTAGTATAAAACATAGCGAACGGGCTGAGCAGGCCAAGCTGCTGCTAACCCTAGCCGCCCCTCCTCAGTTTCTGTCTTCCTCTGGAGTCCAGGCAGATCCAGATCTGCTCCGCCGCTTCTCCGAATCCCGTTCGACGGGAAATCGTCCGCGCACTGCGGCGATCATTGCGGCGACCAGCGGAGGCTTCGCGGGCTGCGAAGAACGACTAACTCGAGGATATCCGTCGCGGGGAGGATTGCGTGGACTTCGCTAGAGGCCGGGCGCTTGCGCGGCTTGCGGTGTCACACCGACGGAACCGAACGGCTGCGGATTCGAATCCGCACACGGTGAGAACTTCGATAATCCGATTATCGTATTTTAGTTCTTCGAAACGGGAAACGGATCGCTGTAAAATTTTTGTTTTCCGCTGCGTGAGCGATCCGGAGAAACCAAAAAAACCCAACAGTGGTATCAGAGCCAGGTTCCACTGTTTCTCGTCCCGTTTCGGTTTCCGAAATTGATTTTTCTTGAGTTATTCCATGCGTTTAATCCGATTAAAATGACGGAATTGTGTTCATAAGATGAACACAAATAATTTGATTATTTTTCTGTGATTTTTCGGATTTTATTTGGGGGTTTTCGGAGTTCTTCATGTGATGATGAACCGGGGTACTTCGGCGGCTTCGTACACGAATCCCAAGCGTTGGGATGGCGGCCCGGATGCACGGATCTCTTGGTGATAGTAACCATTACACATCCGACATATTTTCCGGTACCAGGGTGGCCTCGAAGAGCTACTAAATCGAGCCTAAAGATGGTCTTAAACGCTGCGAAAACCAGGTTTTTTGGGGTTTTTAGAGGCTCGGGCTGTAGCTTAGTGGGCACCGCCGGCGGCCCTGCCGGCGCCGGGCACGTCGCCGGTGCCGGGGGGACCGCCGGCCGGGGCCGGCGGCGTCGGGGGGCCGGCCGGCGGCGGCCTACAACGACCCCAGCCGCCGCCTACACTTACTGCGGTTAGGGTTTGCAGATGTTGAAGAGGGCCGGTCGAACCCAGCAGGGGGGCCCGGTCCCGAGCCGGTCGGACCGGCCCGGGCCGGGTCCAGGGCCTGGTCAAACCAGGCCCGCACCAGGCGCCCACCGTGGGCGCCTGGTCCGAGCCCTGGCTCGGCCAGGGCCCGAGCCCTTTGGCCCAGCCAGTTGGCTCAGCCCATTCAGAATTTAAAGTCCCATTTTAATTCCCCTTTGCCCATTTAAAATGAATTAAAATTTAATTTTAATTTAAATAAAATTCAAAAATATTTTGTAATTTTATAATGGGCTTACAAATGATTTGTGAATCATTTTAATTAACATTTAGTTGTTAGTTGATTAACATTAACTGTTAGTTTAATGGTTAAACTAATAGTTAATTTTAATAATACTAATTTAATGGTTAAATTAGTAATTAATAATTATTAATCTAATAGTTAGATTATTAATTGTTATTTCAACTAATTGTTAATTAATATTTGGGTTAGTTATTAATTTAATTGTTAAGTTAATAATTAACTTAAATGACTGATTTAAATGTTAAATTTGTAGTCCTCCTTTAATTATTGTTGTTATTAATTTAATAGTTAAATTAATAATAACTTTAAATATCTGATCTAAGTGTTAGATTAATTGATTGTTAATTACTTAGTGTTAATTATTGGTTTAAGAGTTAAATTAATAGTTAACATTAATTGGCTAATCTAAGTGTTAGATTAGTAGTTAATAATTAGTATGGTTGATTATTAATTTAAGTGTTAAATTTTTTTTAATTAACTTTGGTGGATTAATCTAAGAGTTAGATTAATTTTTAAATAGTCTAATTGTTAGATTATTAAAGGGGTTTAATCTAAGTGTTAGATTATTAGAATTGTTCTAATTGGCATGGAATAATCTGGAATTATTAATTCGGAGTGTGTGCGCCTGTGATGGGTGTTTAATGCTTTTAAATTTAGATTTAATTGCATGATAAGTTAATAAAATGAGTTTTCGAAATTCAAATACCAATTTTGATTGGATCCCAGCTTTTAGAATGCCAAAACTTATTTATTTTGAAAACTCATTTGTTTTAGCCATGTGATGCGCTGAATCATGTGTGGATGTCTAAAACACACCGTGGTCATGGATATGCACTTAATCTATTATTCATGAGATGAATGGTTTGTGTGGATCGTGGATGTATGATGTTTATTAATTGTTAATAAATAGAGGTCTGCGCACCTCTCTCTCTCTCATACTCCGATGTATTTCTACCTCCCTCTCTCTCTCTTGTACTCGCCATAAGGCCTTCTTCAATTTACCTGTTAATTCTAGAATTAATGTAATATGATCGAGGCAACCGAAGAAAGAGCGAGGACGATCCACAGCTGCAACCAGGAAGGCGAAAAGATGGAGATCTCTTGCCTATGTGTTTGCAGGTTATCTAATATAATTGTTATGATTAGAATGTGTGTGCGTTTGACTGTTGGCTCCAGTCAAACCCACTGTGCTATCCATGACCACACTAATGACATGTATGTGATGCATTATTTATCTTTTGATTATGAATCAAAGCAGGTTATAGTATTTAGTAAATATATACGATATATTTATACTATCACCTAGGAGAGACTAACGATAAAAGTTATCTAAATACCCTCAGATAAATTTTAAGCCGTAACGCGAGTAGTTAAGAACTTACCGCGTGGTCCACCATCGTTATAGTCATAGGATTCGAATCACTTTAGGCAGGTTTGTTGTGCTATCCACAAGGCCTGCTTAATTGGGAGGATAAACTGTGGCTATGGCATTAGATGCCTATAGATCGGGGTAGAGGAACCATGTAGCTTTGTTGTGCTATCCACAAGGGCTGCATGCAAATCTATGCTCGTCGCGTAATGATGGTTAGCTTAGACCAGGATTAATGGTTTGTTGTGCTATCCACAAGGCCATTAAATCTCTGGGGACCGAAGCTATGATCAGATATTGCAAGGAGTTGCAAGTCCCATGAGATGGGTGCTCTCTGATTGTATTACAGTTTGTTGTGCTATCCACAAGGCTGTAGTGCAAGTCATTGAGATTTTGATCCTCACTAGGAGACTGTCGGCGTCTCCCGTTCTGTATAACTGAGGGTTATACAGTCCGTCAAAAATTAGTGGGAGTTAAACTTGCACAAAAGACCATGTCTTGCTTTAAACTTTAATAATTGAACATCTGCTAAATTTTACTTATCTCCTGTAGGAATTATGTCATCGAATAACCCACTCCGTGGCATACTTGATGCCATTTTGACTTACCTGATCTACTCGGATTGGTTCAGAAACCTGAAGAAAGTCTTCAGATCTGATCACATTGACTTTGTCCCTGGAGTTGATCCTCCTGCTGAATCGGCATTGGATGCCCCTGAAGCAGAGATGACAGCTAACGATAAAAGATCGAAGGACAAAGGTAAAAGAGTAGTGAAGGGTGACTGCTTCTACTATAAGCAGTATGGTCACTGGAAGAGGAACTGCAATGAGTTCCTTGATGATAAAGCTCATGGAAGAGTGAAGCTGTGTGAAGCTTCAGATATCTATATGATAGATATCAACTTGTCAGTAAGAGATTCCACATCTTGGGTATTGGATACCGGATGTGCCTCTCATATCTGCCATGATGTGCAGATGCTGACAAATAAGCGCAAGCTGAGACAAGGTGAGGTGGAATTGAGGCTAGGAAACGGCGCAAAAGTTGCGGCGATTGCTGTTGGGACAGCAAACTTCAGGCTTCCATCGGGAGACACCTTACTATTGGAAGATTGTTATTATGTTCCTAGCATGATAAAGAACATCATATCAATATCTTGTTTGGACAAGATAGGATATAGGTTGACAATTGAGAATAGAAGTTGTTCGATTTATTATGGTAATAAATCAATAGCTTCGGCATCTTTAGTCAACGGTCTATATCTATTAGATGTTTCTCATTACAATCTTCAGATTGATAATGCTATTAAGAAGAGCAAGAATTGTGTGAACCAAGCCTACATGTGGCATTGTAGACTTGGGCACATTGGCGAAAGCAGGTTGCAAAAGTTGCACAAGCATGGTTACTTAACAGCATTCGATTATGAATCGTTTGCAACATGCGAATCCTGCCTTATGGGAAAGATGGCAAAATCTCCATTTAGTGGACATGGAGAACGTGCCAAGGACATTTTGGAATTAATACATTCGGATGTATGTGGTCCCATGTCCACCCAAGCCAAAGGTGGCTTTTCTTACTTCATCACGTTCACCGATGACTTCTCAAGATTCGGCTACGTGTACTTAATGAAGTACAAGTCGGAAGCATTTGAGAAGTTCAAGGAGTTCAAGAATGAGGTGGAGAAGCTGTTAGGAAAGAGTATTAAAGCTCTTCGATCAGATCGAAGAGGAGAATACTTGAGTACTAACTTCACACAATTCTTAAAGGATAATGGTATCCTTTCTCAGCTGACCCCTCCATATACACCACAGATGAATGGTGTATCAGAAAGGAGGAATCGCACCTTGTTGGACATGGTGCGATCCATGATGAGCTTTTCGGGATTACCAGTGTCCCTCTGGGGGTATGCTCTAGAGTCAGCAGCATACCTACTGAACATAGTACCCAGCAAGTCTGTGGCCTCTACTCCATATGAGATATGGAAAGGCAGGAAACCAGAATTTAAACATGTTAAAGTCTGGGGTTATCCTGCTCATGTAAAGAGGCATGATCCAGACAAGTTGGAATCACGAACTGATAAATACAGGTTTGTGGGATATCCAAAGGAAACCTTTGGATACTATTTTTACCATCCTGGTGAACAAAATGTGTTTGTCGCCAGGAAAGCTGTATTCCTGGAAGAGGAATACCTTATTCAGGAGGACAGTGGGAGTAAAATAGTACTGGAAGAGGTTCCAGATCCCCATACAGCTGCATTATCATCAGATGAGATATCAGTTCCTGAATCTGTTCAGGTACACACAGATGAGCCTCGTAGATCTGGTAGAGTACCTAGACTACCCGAACGATATGTGGGACATATCGCTGAAGGTGAGTCTAAGGTAGAATATAATGAGGATGATGATCCTAAAACCTACCAGGAGGCCATAGAAGGCCCAGAAGCCGGGAAATGGCGAGAAGCCATGAACTCAGAAATCCAGTCCATGTACACCAACCAAGTTTGGAACTTGGAGGACTTGCCCGAGGGTATTGTACCCATCGGTTGCAAGTGGATCTTTAAGAGAAAGATCGGTGCTGATGGACGGATCGACACTTATAAGGCAAGGTTGGTTGCAAAGGGATATCGTCAAAGGCAAGGAATTGACTATGACGAGACTTTCTCACCAGTTGCCATGATAAAGTCGATCAGAGTTCTACTCGCCATTGCTGTACATTTTGATTATGAAATCTGGCAGATGGATGTGAAGACTGCTTTCCTCAATGGTAATCTTGAGGAAGAGGTGTATATGATACAACCAGAAGGTTTCACATCCAAATAATCTCCAGATAAAGTGTGCAAGCTTCAGAGGTCCATTTATGGACTGAAGCAGGCTTCCCGGAGCTGGAACATAAGATTTGACGAGGCTGTCAAGTCTTATGACTTCATTAAGAATGAAGATGAGCCTTGTGTGTACAAGAAGACCAGTGGGAGTGCAGTCACTTTTCTAGTTCTTTACGTAGATGACATACTACTCATTGGGAATGATGTAGCTATGATGTCATCAGTAAAGGTCTGGGTGTCGAAAAACTTCTCCATGAAGGATTTGGGAGAAGCATCCTACGTATTGGGAATACGGATCTATAGAGATAGATCAAAGAAGATGCTTGGAATGACCCAATCCTTGTACATAGATACCATAGTCAAAAGGTTTGGCATGGAAAATTCCAAGAGAGGTCTCATGCCGATGAGACATGGAATTAATCTCTCAAAGGAGCAGTCTCCTAAGACTCCTGATGAGAGGGCATTCATGGATAGAATACCCTATGCCTCTGCCATAGGATCTATCATGTATGCCATGCTATGTACACGGCCTGATGTTGCATTTGCTCTAAGTGTTACGAGCAGATTTCAGGCTGATCCAGGCGAAGAGCACTGGAAGGCAGTGAAATGCATCCTTAAGTACTTGAGAAGAACTAAGGATATGTTTCTTGTCTATGGAGGAGGTGACTTGAAACTGCGAGTCTTTACTGACTCGAGTTTCCAGTCGGATCCAGATGATAGCAAGTCAACATCTGGATTACATTGAACAGAGGGGCAGTGTGCTGGAAGAGTTCCAAGCAGGTAACCACTGCAGATTCGACGACTGAAGCTGAGTACATCGCTGCAGCTGAAGCCGCCAAGGAAGCAGTGTAGTTGAAGAAATTCATCACCGACCTCGGCATAGTTCCCAGCATCTCTGAGCCTGTTCCACTGTTGTGCGACAACAATGGAGCGATTGCGCAAGCGAAAGAGCCACGGTCTCATCAGAAATCGAAGCATATTCTGAGGCGCTTTCACCTTATCAGAGAGATCATATTAAGAGGAGATGTAGTAGTGGAAAGAGTTCCATCAGTCGACAATGTAGCAGATCCACTGACGAAGCCGTTGGCTCAAATTGTGTTTGAGCGTCACCTAGAGTCTATGGGCTTATTGTATAAAGGTGATTGACTTTAGTCCAAGTGGGAGATTGTTAGTTTAGGTGTCCTACAAGCCAATCTAACAATGTAAATCTCGTTCACTATTAATAAAATGGCATAATATTCATTATATGTAACTCGCGTTAATTATCGTTTCATAATGAAGTCCGTGAATATGTGCTATGGTGATCAGATTATGATGAGATCATACTAATGAGATTGATCACTTAAACACACATATTCTTAATCGTTCCTAGTCGGAGGATATCCGAGAAGGACATCGGATATCCGGTTAGACTAGTACAGATTGCTCCTGCTCTTATGATGAGGATGACTGGTCTCATAAGTCATTTGTGTGGAGACACTAAGGCGAATCTGTAGGTGCTCATTGGAGAATGAGTTCACTGAACTGATCCGACTGAATCGCTGGATGGTATCGTACCTCACTGTCAACCAGCTTGATTCTATTGTCGCAGTTGCGTGGATGGTCCTCGGACCTGAGACACCAAGGACACCTTGGCGGTGGACTTCTGTACTTTGACCTTGGTCTACGAATCTCTAGCCACGGGATTCTAATACGCCAAGGATTGGGTACAGCGGAATACCGTCGAAGGGAATTGTGTGTCAATAAGGAATCATTCGCTCTTGGTACTTAGAGAGAGAATGCTCTAGGAAGGATGCGCGAAAGTACCTGGCCAGGGCGGACGATAATATCGGGAAAGGAGTTTTCCGATATTCATCAGCGGCATCCAATCCAAGTGAGTCGACCGGTTAGGGTTTGACAGCTCGCCATATCCTGAGTTGACTCGAGAGCATTGTACGAATGAAGGATTATATCTACGCGGCAACTGTCGACGGAAAGGTTCCAAGAGTGGGTTACTTAACCCCAAATACCTTCCGGGTTCACGCAGTGTTGCTTGGCACCCAACGTGATCGGAGGCCCGGTCGAATTCGATGTGCGACATCAATTCGATTGATTAATTGATTAATAAAGGGTTATTAATTAATTAATAAAGCCAGTGAGGAGTCACTGGGCTTACTGGTCCATTAACTGGACTGGTACTTGGGCCTAGAGGGTCACACACAAATGATTCTCAAGGCGATGGATAAATAAGTGGGTTTTATACAAACCGGGGGTTTTTGTGAAAAACCGTGCGGTTAGTATAAAACATAGCGAACGGGCTGAGCAGGCAAAGCTGCTGCTAACCCTAGCCGCCCCTCCTCAGTTTTTGTCTTCCTCTGGAGTCCAAGCAGATCCAGATCTGCTCCGCCGCTTCTCCGAATCCCGTTCGACGTGAAATCGTCCGCGCACTGCGGCGATCATTGCGGCGACCAGCAGAGGCTTCGCGAGCTGCGAAGAACGACGAACTCGAGGATATCCGTTGCGGGGAGGATCGCGTGGACTTCGCTAGAGGCCGGGCGCTTGCGCGGCTTGCGGTGTCACACCGACGGAACCGAACGGCTGCGGATTCGATTCTGCACACGGTGAGAACTTCGATAATCCGATTATCGTATTTTAGTTCTTCGAAACGGGAAACGGATCGCTGTAAAATTTTTGTTTTCCGCTGCGTGAGCGATCCGGAGAAACCGAAAAAACCCAACAATATTCCATGCAATAATTCGATTTTAATGCTAGAATTGTGTTCATATGCAGAACATATATATTTAGATTATTTTTATTCTGCAACATCAAATTTTTTGGGCGGTTTATTTACGTTCTTGGTCGGACGAAGAACGGGGCTTCATGGCGACTCACATGGGCATCCCCAAGCATTAGGGAGGTGGGCCGGCACCTTGGATCCTCTGGGAAGCGTCGTTGACCACCACTTGGCTCACTGCTAGTGCTGGAGAGGATGGGACGGTGGCCGCCAGTCGCCCCACCTATCTTGCTCCCCTTCTTTACCGCTACAACAAGCAAAAAAAAAGGGGGGCTAGGAGGTTTAGTGGCCTGCAGAGGATCTAGGGGAGCCGCCGGTTATCCCCATAAGCGGTGGGGGTGTCGGTGGCAGTGGAAGCCGTCCGGTCGAGTCCGGACTGTAACGACTCACCACCCTATAATCGGAGACCCGATTACTAAATGGGTATCGGATCATTATCTACGGGTTCCCACCCGGATCTCAAACAACACGTCTGGAGAAGTAAGCATTAAACATGGCTAAATATAACAATCTCACGGACCTCAAGGAAAGTGCAAGTGCGCACGAAGTAAAATAATAATGTCTATACACAGTCCAACAATAATTACATAGTCTAAAGAATTAAATAAGTACAGCCAGAAGAAAAGTATAACAACATCGGGACATATCTCGGAACCGAGATAGCTGTTGGCCCGCATACCAGGAAGAACACCAGACCGCAACACTCGTCGAGAAGTCCACACATGAAAACCACAGGGAGTGAGCCATACTAAAATTGGGCTTAGTAGGGATCACCCAATCCCCACCTCCCACACACGCACCCACAGTGCAACAAAACTAGATATAGAAAATTAGAGTAAAGCAGTAAACACGACTTCCAAAGATTCCCGAATTCCGATATGAAACACATGCATTTGTAAATGCAAGAGGCATAGTTCTAAGCAATTCAAGCAACCCAACTCAACACCACAGTTCGTAACCCAAGATCCGGCTAAACACAACCCACACTGCCGAATGTGTACAAAACGACGCCTCACAACACCACCACACTCACATTTGTTCGTCCCTACGAGCTCCGAGTAAGGATTGAGGTTTCGGATCCAGTTATCGGGTCAATTTTCAGGGTCGGATCCCATAGTTTTGGCCCTGGTGGGGTTGAGACTTAGTTTCCTTTCGAGCTCGACGCGGTTTAAACGGCGTCCATCAATGTGGACGTGTTTTAGGCTGTACCACGTGGGCTGGCCTTGGGGCGCGAGAGTGCGGCCCCGGTCTTATCGTCTGAATGGCATCTTGTATGGACGACGCCATTTAGAGTACGACCCTACTTTGTCATAGTACGGCCGGGTCTTGTCATCTGTATGACGTCGGGCTTGGACGACGCGTTTTTTCCAGTTTCTGTTTGACCCCGCGAACCCTCCCTCCTTTCCCTCATTCTCCCCTTTCTCTTCTCTCTCCTCTCTTCCCTCCTATCTCCGGCGAACCCCTTCCCCCTCTCCTTGCTTTCCTCCCTCCATTCCATCTCTCCCTCCACTCCATCAACTTCCTAACTCCCACCACTACCACCACCACTTCCTCCGCAGCGCATTTCTCTCCGGACGGCGGCCAACGTCCCGGTGGAGTAACGGCGTCCACGGCGGTACCGGCGGCGGCGTGTGGCGAGGCGGGTTGGTGGCTTGGAGCTAGGAGGAGTTCGAGTAACTGGTAGGGTGACGATCCCCGTTGTATTTCGTTTAAAAATCATGTTTTTCCCGCTTTGGAGCATGTTAGGAGTTTTCTTGGGGTGAAAATACTAATTGCATGTAATGAGAATTTGGGTGTTTTAATGGGTATTTAGGTTCTTCTCCTCCTTCTCCACTTTTTTTAGTGTTTTTACACGATTTGGGGGAGGAAATCCCACTCCGTGGATTGGGATATGGCAGAGGAAGAACCTGTCTGTGAGGGTTAAATGGCGTCGGGGGACAGCGACGCCTTTTAGAAAGGTGGCTTCCACTCGCGACGCGATTTAGCCCAAATAACAGACTCTGTCTTTGGATTGATGAGCGTCCAGAGACAGCGACGCCTTTTGAACTGCGACTCCCACGCACGACGCGTTTTAAGTCAGATCACCCCGAGGCCTATCTCTATTTTTGTCGTTATCAGGCGACTAGGGACAGCGACGCCTTTTAAACGGCGACCTTGTTGAACGACGCCTTTTAGGTCTTTTTCCGAGGCCAGATTTCACATGAACCAGTTTAAGAAGCTTGAATGACGTCGGCCTTGGACGACGCGATTCAAGCCAGAATTCTATTAATCCCTGCAATTAACACGTGTTTACATTGTTAGATAATTTAGTTAATTGCATGCTTAGTAATGTACTCGATGACGATGGATTCTATGTGATCAGATCGCACTATGTTGTGTTTTGCGCGATCGTAGGCCTAGAGTGACAGTTGTTAGCGCTTAGGCACCTTGTGTCGGTGTGGGAGTGATACGGCGCCGGTGTGGGAGTGGCGGGTGACGCCTAGAGAGAGGGTCACTTGGTGTACCCCGGGGTATAGCTAGTACCGGTGTGGGAGTGGTACATTCGGAGTGTCACTTGTGCTGGGGGAAGCAGAACCACTTGGAGCCTGTCTGGCCGGAGTAGCCAGCACATTATCCGAGGAGTTGCTGTTTGGTCTTAGCGGGACGGTGTTTCCCGCGTTCGGTTGTGTGGTTGGCGTGTTTTGCCGAGACGCTGGTTGTGGGCTCCGTGGTAGAATGATTTCAGAATTGTACATGTTATATTTCGAATGCATGTGTTTTATATCGAAATCTAGAAATTGTGTTTACTGCTTTACTTGCTTAAATTATCTATATTTGTGTTACTGAACTTGTGGGTGCGTGAGTGGGCGGTGGGGATCGAAGGATCCCTACTGAGTCTTTTCAATGACACTCACCCCTGCGGTTTTCAGGTGAGGGTCCCAGGCAGGCGTAGCGAGGAGAGTGTTGCTTTGGGTCACGCGCCAGCAGCCGTTGTTCCGGGGTATGCCCCGATGTAGTTGTTATTTTATTTTATGGCCTGTATGCTTAATTATTTCCTTTCAGTTGGAGTATGTAATTATTTGCTAAGTCGAGTCGCATTGTAATAATTTTAATTCTTGCACTTTCTTTTTAATTAAATGCGATGTGAATGTTTAACTTAGTTTATTATTTATTTTCCAAACTTATCAAGATCCTGGTTTGACTCCAAATTAATGATTCGGTACCCATTTAGTAATCGGATCCCCGATTATAGGGTGGTGGGTCATTACATCCGGACACCGTAGGGTGAGGCAGTAAGTCAAATTAGGACTAACTGTGAATGTTTAACTTAGTTTATTATTTATTTCCCAAACTTATCAAGATCCTGGTTTGACTCCAAATTAATGATTCGGTACCCATTTAGTAATCGGATCCCCGATTATACGGTGGCGGGTCATCACATCCGGACACCGTAGGGTGAGGCAGTAAGTCAAATTAGGACTAACTGGGACTAGTGAACCACCACCACCACCCACTCACGTGTGCACAAGGGGGTGGTGGTGGTGGAGGGATTCCTACCAAAGGCGTCGGGTTCGAAACTCACCATTTCTCTGCACGTTTTTTTTTTTGACCAAGAAAATAGATTGCATTACTAAGATATTGAAGGAGGTACATCAGTCATGATAACAGAATTAATACACGGGGGGGATCATAGGTGGATCCCAAACAGCTTCGCTAATGGAAGCACAGGCAAATCTGGCACAGGCATGAGCAGCCTTGTTACAGTCTCGGGGAGAGAATTGCAGAGAAATTAAGCCAGAGCGGAGAAGGTTATGGCAATTCTCAATGATATTCTTCACCTTTCAAGGTGGGCTTCTAAGATGGAGAGCAGCATGAATCAGTACCTGGGCATCCCCTTCCACAATTACACTTGTATTCAATTGTTGGGCCATTTGTAAAGCTTTCTGCATTGCCAATGCTTCTACCAGAGATAGGTAAGGAGTTTTGAGGATCATAGTAGTAGCATTAACAGGGGATCCATTCCAGTCTCGCACAATGATTCCAACAGCACCAGCAAAATTGGAAGTGGCACCATCAAAGTTGATTTTATAGGATCCAGGACTAGGAGGGATCCAACAAGTCTTAATATATGTGGTCTTCGGTAGATTAGTAGGAGCTGTAGTTATCGAAGCCAGACATAAATTCACATCAACCAAGGCTCGTCTGACAATAGATAGAGGGTTGACATTGATAGCTTCTAGAGTCCTTTTACATCTAGCCTTCTAGATCTGCCACATTTTTTGACCACATTATAGTCCTATCATTTGCATTAGAGGCAAATGGAGGGGTGGACCATTCTACAATCCTGTCTGCCAGGTTCTTTGGATCCAGATTCGCATGATAATTTAGGGGGGAAGCTTTCCAAACAGCTCTAGAAAAATCACATTCAAATAGCATATGCTCAACTGTTTCTGGGTAAAGAAAGCAGGTTTGGCAAATGCAGGTGACCTGGGGCATAATATTAGAAACAGGTATGGCATTGGATAGACATTTCCAAATAAAATGAGTGATCTTTGGGGGAATAATCTTTTGGACTTGATGGTGCCAAAGATATTTCCAGACAGTCGGAGGGGAGGATAAGGAGGGCAGAGAGGACAGTTCAGTGAGGTATCTATAGGCAGATTTGGAAGTGAACTCACCATCTAGGGTGGGTGTCCAAACAAGTTGATCTCCTCTGAGGTCCCCATTCATGGGCAATTGAAGCTGACATACTTTATCTGCAATATCCTGATTGAAGAGTCTGTGGATGAGCTCTTCATTCCACTTCCCATTATTAATGAGTTGGAAGACCCACATAGGAATATGGTCAGTGAAATTTTGCCTTGCAGTGATTGGCCCAAGGGTATCTGGAACCCAATTATTTGCCCAAATATTAGTAGACAAACCATTTCTGATAATCTTGAAGCAAGGAGGTGATATAATATCTCTGAGTTGTAGGATAGCCGACTAGGATATAGAGTAATTTGCAGGTATAGTAGCCTCCCAGAAGTTTGCATTAGACAGGTACTTAATTCTGAGTAATGTAGCCCAAATTGAGTGGGGATCTTGGAGAAATTTCCACACCAGTTTCATTATAGTTGTCTTGTTGGTAGTTTCCAAATCTCCGATGCCCAACCCACCAAGAGCTTTATGGTTCTTCAGGGATCTCCAACTGCAGAGGTGGATTCTTTTGTGATCCAACGTGTCCCCCCAAAGGAAAGAGGACATAATCTGATTAAGCTTATTGATGGTGGTTTTTGGTAGAGGGAACACACTCATCACATGAACTGGGATAGATGCCAGGGCAGAGTTAATCAATGTGATTTTGCCAGCAGTGGACAAAGCAGTAGCCTTCCAGTTTGAGAGCTTAGATTACAATTTATCCACGATATAAGATAATTGGTTCACTTTCCCTCTTCCAAACCAGAGGGGGACCCCCAGATATAGTTCTCTTCTTTTCATCAAGGGAATTTGCAGTTTGGAGCTCAAGTATTGTTGGTCTTGGATGGAGATATTGTTACTTAACAGAATGTTAGATTTAGACTTATTCATAAATTGGCCTGACCATTTCCTATAGGTATCCAAACAGGTTAGGTAGTCACCAATCTCCTCAACATTTGCACTGCCAAACATGACAATATCATCAGCATACATTAAGTGGGAAATAGTAGGGGCATGTCTGCTGATTTTAAAACCTTTGATCTTCTGATCTGTTATAGACTTTTGGATGAGCCTGGTCAGCATTTCAACACACATAATATAAATATAAGGTGAGAAAGGGCACCCTTGTCTGATTCCTCTCTTCGGGACAATTAGCCCTACATTTTCTCCATTGATGTTGATTGAGAAAGTAGCAGTTGTAATACACATCATCAGAAGGTTGACAGCTTTAGTGGAGAAACCCAGTTTACAAAGCGCAGCAAAAATAAAAGCCCATTCCAAATTGTCATAGGCCTTAGAGATATCCACCTTCATATAGAAAATCCCAGACTTCCCTCCTTTAGTCTTCATAGAATTGACTAGTTCTTGAGTAATGAGAATATTGTCCACCATCATTCTATTAGGAACAAAAGCAGATTGGTTGGGGGAGATCAGGCTGGGGAGTAGGGCTTAAGACGGCTAGCCAAGATCTTTGCACAGACCTTGTACAGGACATTGGAGAGGCTAATAGGTCTGTAATCTAAAGTATTACCAGCAAGAATTTTCCTGGGAATCAAGACAAGATTTGTATGATTCAGTGTATGGGGCATCACATTATCAAGGAAAACACCTTGTACTAGCTTCACCGCATCATCCTTGACAATGGGCCAGTATTTCTGAAAGAAAATGGGTGGGAGGCCATCAGGGCCTGGGGTTTTATAGGGGCCCAAGTCATAATGACAAGTTGGATCTCAGCCTCAGAGGAAGCAGCACATAGGTGAAAGTTATCCTAGGCATTGATGAGTTGGTGACCAGTATAGGGATTCTCCCAATGTAGGAAGGAAGTATCATAATTTCCAGCTTGGTACAGATCATGAAAGTAGGTCAAAGCTCTACTTAATGTGGTCAGCATCATCTATCCAGGTGCCATTATCTAATTGAATGCCAGAGATTCTGTTAAAATTCCTTCTGCAGAGGACTGAGATATGAAAAAAATTAGTGTTCCTATCTCCACTCATATGCCAATTGCCCTTGTTCCTTTGCTGCCAAAATTCATTTTCTTCAAGGATAGCCTACTTCAGGGATTCATTAATAATTCTGCCTTCATGGAGAGTATCATCAGCAATAGGAGCCTTATCAATATCATCCAGTTTCTTACTCAGCACTGAGATCATATGTTGAGCATTACCAAAGTTTTTTCTTTTCCATTGTCTGCATAAGGTTTGTAGCTCAGAGATTTTTCTAAAATAATTTAAGTGTAGATGAGGTAGATTTTGCCATTGAAGATCCAACAGATCCTTGAAATCCTTCCTGAATGTCCAAGCAGATTCAAATCTAAATGGATGATGTTTCTTTCTGGGTTGGCATTCAGTATTTAGGATAATAGGCCTATGATTACTAGCCACTCTAGGCAGATGTAGGACCTTAGCATTAGGGAATTTGAAATACCACTGGGGATTAACCAGGGCTCTATCCAACCTTTCACGAATATGGAAACTGGCTTTCCTATTATTTATCCAAGTGTAAGCAGGGCCATCATGCCCCAAATCAATGAGTCCAGAGTCATAGATAAAAGAGTTAAATTCCCTGATTTGATGATGACTAACTTGGTTTCCACCCCATTTATCTTGTTGGCGTGTAATGGAGTTCATATCTCCAATTAGGCAGACAAGCATATCTGACTAAAGAATAAGGTGACAGATATGAGCCCAGAACATCCTTCTGCATGCAATTTTAGGGGCGGTATATATACAGAACAGGCGCCAGTAGAAACCAGTATCATCTTTCAAATTAGCAATGATCACATTCTGCTCAAAGTGAATAATCCTCAGATTAATATGAGGCTGCCACCAGATCCAAAGGCCTCTAGATCTACCATTAGGTGCAACAACATGGTAATTTATGATGCCACGATAGCCAAAAGACTGAGCACTAAATTTAACATCAGCCTTGGTTTTAGCTAAAAATAAAATATATGGTTTACCTGTGTGGGTCAGTTGTTGAATGTATGGAACTATCATTGACCCACGAACACCTCGACAGTTCCACACAATAATTTTCATTTGGGACCCTGTGGCAATTTAAGGTCTGCCGCCATGACCAGATCATTGGATGTTGGGGGGGAACTTATCTTAGTTCCAATTGTCAAACTTTTATGCTTCATATTTCCATAGGATCGCTTACTAGCAGTATAAGTCCGTTTGCTTTTACCTGGGGAGCCGTTGACAATGCCTGGCTTAAAACCCATTCTGGTAAGGTTAACTATATCTGTGTTGATTTACAACAGATCCAAAGAAGTACTTCTACATCTTTTGTTATGTTCATGAGAAATCAAATCATCCACCATCCTATCGGACTTACACTTGAAGGGACTATTCACCATCTTCTTCTCAGTTATGCATCTAGGAAAACTGGGATTTTGAAACTCCATAGGAGATATGTGGATAGGTACATCATGCAGTATAGGGCAATGCCTCCCTGTACTACTACTGATTTGTAGGTCACATACATCATGTACCACACCTGCCTTTTTGCTATCAGGATCTTTGGCAGATATGCATATGGTCTCAAGCGAGGTAGCCATTGACTGGAGAGTATTTTCAGGTTGTCCAGGTATGGATGGATTTACCTTACAAGTAGAGGTGTCCCATTCCGATGCCATATAATCAACTTTTTCCCGGTCTGTCTGCGGCGCAATGGTAGGTTCAGTACTAGCCTCCGGGTCTTCATGAGCATTAAGGGCATTATCCAGGTTGACAGCTAATTTCTTTTTGAGCTTAGGATCTAAATTACCCACTAATCAGGTACATCCACAGGGTAAATCAGGTTACTGATGTCGTAAATATTCATATCAAATAAGTTGTCGGTGACATGAGTCACATTTTTCCAGCTTATGCTAGGAAGGAAGTTTGATGCTCTCAACTAGGAACCAAATTTGAATTTGATAGATTGCATCATACTATTACACAGAGCTAGGGAGTATGATTCCTTGATATGGGATTTCAATTGGGATAGCTCCACACAGTAAATATCCTCATCTCCTATTCTGCCACAGAAAGCACAGATATTCGGCAATCTCTCATAAGCTAACTCAAAGGATTTCACATCACCATTAGGTAGTTTGGCCCTAATCTGAGTACTTAATGGTTTAGAGACATCCAAGCTAACCTTGATTCTAGCATAGGAGCTCCAATACACAGTACCTCCCAAGCGAGGATGATGAACCTTCCCCAGTTGGCTAGCAATCTTAGTAACTACATTCAATTTAAGCATTTCCTTAGGAAGATCAAAGATACGAACCCACAAATCTCCCCATTTGAGTTGGTACTGTGATGGGGGGGTATTGGGCCTGCATCACTCCAATAACACTAACTCCCCATTAAAAAACCATGGAGTTCTGTTGGACATCCTGACTAAGAAGGTGTTATTTGAGAAGTCAAGACAATTCCACTGACCTTTAGGTGTCCACATCTTGGAGATCCACTCCTTCAATCCAGCCGGCCTAGTTTTCTCTTCAGTGTGGACTCTGATAAGCAGGCTTTGCTTCCATCTATTCTGCTCGCCCAAGTCAGCTACATGTAGTTCAACCAGAGGAGCATCATTCTCTTTGGTCATCAGTTTCATGAAGCTATGAAGGACTTCAGTTTCCATCCGGTTGAGATTGTGTGATTGTTCATTGCCATCTTCCATGGTGTCACCTCTGATAAAATGAGCTATCCAAAGTGGGCAGTGGGTGGAGGAGGGGGGGGGGGGGGGTGTTGGGTTTTCTCTGTTTCACCGGATCGCTCACGCAGCGGAAAATAAAAATTTACAGCGATCCGTTTTCCCGTTTCGAAAAACTAAAACCAACGATTATCGGATAATCGAAGTTCTCACCTTGTGCGGATTCTAATTCGCAACCGTTCGGTTCCGTCGGTGCGACACCACAAGCCGCTCAAGCGCCCGACCTCTAGCGAAGTCCATGCGATCCTCCCCGCGACGGATATCCTCGCGTTCCTCGTTCTTCGCAGCCCACGAAACCTCCGCCGGTCGCCGCAACGATCGCCGCAACGCGCGGACGATTTCCCGTCGAACGGGATTCGGAGAAGCGGCGAAGCAGATCTGGATCTGTCTGGACGCCAGAGAGAGAGAGAAACTGAGGAGGGGAGGCTAGGGTTAGCAGCAGCTTGGCCTGCTCAGCCCGTTCGTTATGTTTTATACTAACCGCGTGATTTTTCATAAAAACCCCCGATTTGTATAAAATCAACTTATTTATCCATCGCCTTGAGAATCATTTGCGTGTGACACTCTAGGCCCAAGTACCAGTCCAGTTAATGGCCCAACAAGCCCAGTGACTACTCACTGGCTTTATTAATCAATTAATAACCATTTATTAATTAATTAATCAATCGAATTGATGTCGCACATCGAATTCGACCGGGCCTCTGATCACGTTGGGTGCCAAGCAACACCGCGTGAACCCGGAAGGTATTGGGGTTAAGTAACCCACTCTTGGAACCTTTCCACCGACAGTTACCGCATGGATATAATCCTTCATTCGTACAATGCTCTCGAGTCAACTCAGGGTATGGCGTGCTGTCAAACCCTAACCGGTTGACTCACTTAGATTGGATGCCACTGATGAATATCGGAAAACTCATTTCCCGATATTATCGTCCGCCCTGGCCAGGGACTTTCACGCATCCTTCCTGGAGCATTCTTCCTCTAAGTACCGAGAGCGAATGATTCCTTATTGACACACAATTCCCTTCGACGGTATTCCGCTGTACCCGATCCTTGGCGTATTAGAATCCCGTGGCTAGAGATTCGTAAATCAAGGTCAAAGCACAGAAGTCCACCGACAAGGTGTCTTTGGTGTCTCAGGTCCGAGGACCATCCATGCAACTGCGACAATAGAATCAAGCTGGTTGACAGTGAGGTACAATACCATCCAGCGATTCAGTCGGATCAGTTCAGTGAACTCATTCTCCAATGAGCACCTACAAATTCGCCTTAGTGTCTCCACACAAGTGACTTATGAGATCAGTCACCCTCATCATACACCTACATATTCGCCTTAGTGTCTCCACACAAGTGACTTATGAGATCAGTCACCCTCATCATATGAGCAGGAATAATCTGTACTAGTCTAACCGGATATCCGATGTCCTTCTCGGATATCCTCCGACTAGGAACAATTAAGAATATGTGTGTTTAAGTGATCAGTCTCATTAGTATGATCTCATCATAATCTGATCACTATAGCACATATTCGCGGACTTCATTATGAAACGACAATTAATGCGATTTACATATAATGAATATTTTGCCATTATATTAATAAATGAACGAGATGTACATTGTTAGATTGGCTTGTAGGCCACCTAAAACTAACAGGGGGAGGATCTCAGAGGCACGCCGGGGTGAGTGTTCACCGTTCACCAAGGCAAAGCAGTTGAAAGTATCAGGCACAAAGGTAAACAAGGGAACCACATCATAGGCGCTACAGTAAAAACGGTCGAGGAAAACGACAAAGTAGGAGGTGGCTATACTGTGGATGATGGTAATAGTAGAAGGAACATAGGCAAGCCAGGTGAGTAAATGGAGGATGAAGAGGGGACGCAGGAAAGGAGAAAAATCGAAACCAGTAGGCGGTCTGGATTGAAAGGTAGAAAGGGAAGAAAACGGGACTGGTAGAGATCAAGTCCAGATACTAAGAAGTGTAAGTAAGGATCCCGCAAAGGACTTTGTGGTCTACTCAGCTGGGATATAGGTGACGGAGCAAAAACGGGGGGGGGGGGGGGGGGGGTGGGGGGAGTGGAGAAGGGTGGAAAAAGGCAAACTGGATTGGTGGGGGAAGAGAAGGAGGGGCGGGGTTGGGGAAAACCCCAAATCAGCAAGTTTTACCCATTTCTCTGCACTTGGGGTGCTAGTTGCTGCCATCTTGATTTCAAAACAGAATAAATAGTATATGACACATAATAAATAGTTCTGATAAATACAAGCAATGCTTTCAATTCTAACAAGATAACTACCACTACCTCTAATGCTGGCAAATGGAAGACCGGCGCCTTTGACGTCTCTAAGCACATCTTCCCAGTCGGTTTTGCCCAGATTTACTCCACAAGCACTACTCTTGTTCAGTTTAATTATTAAATCCTCTGCTTGGCTTTTCCCAGTGAATAATTGATCATTCCAACCAGACTCGAAAACAATCTTGTAACCTAAAAAAGATACAAAGTATTGAGGTGGTCGTACCATCTAATCCTCTGATGCTGCTGGTGCACCATCGAAACTACCGCATAAGCGTTGTTAATAACCTGAACCATGTTGTACATTCTATTAATGGACGTGAAGGATCCTTGTGAGGACTGAATAGTGGCTCTATTGTTTTGTTTTAAGAAAAATGTGCATCCTTACCTTTATTTTCATCCTGATGTATTGTTTCTCTGTATAATTAATTAGGGATCGTTTGGTGGATCGTAAAATATTATAAAATGCCATATAAAACCATAAAAAAATATTTTCATTAGGGATAATTAAATATATAACCTTCTTAGATAGTTAATTACACTTTTGCCACTCAATTTTTCGCCCTATATATAATTAGTAACCCTGCTTTTATTCGTATGATGTTTATAAATGGTTATATTTTAAAATCCGTTGACCCCTAAAATCCTTCTTTTAGCTGGTCTCGATTAAAATCACTATAAATAACCAAAATCGATGATTTCAAATCCGGTGATTTTAAAAGCAGGGATCTTATTTTCACCGACATACAGTCGATGATTTCACAATAAAATTCTTTCGGCATTTTACAATGCAACAAATAAGCCTTTATTGAAAATACTAAAAATAGATATGTAATGATTAAATTGTTGGATAATATTATGTGCGATTCCGTGAATATAAACTTCCTTTTATGTTACTTTTAAGACGAAAAAGGACATATGTCCAATTAGTCCACATTATCCGTTTCATTTGACTCTTGGAGTTAGCTAATCCCTCACGTTCAGATCTTGTTCTGCATCGTAGTAGGTTCGATCACATTTCGCACCTTCCAAACACTCAAGAGTCAGGGATGTCAATATATAGATCTAAATAAAATTTAGATCCAACTCAAATCTCATCCAATTAGTCAATAGATGTGAGGATAGACAATGGTGAAATTAATTTGTTTAAATAAGTTATTTAAAATATTTTTACGTACATATATTTACATAAAGCATGTTTAATAAATTATTTATAATCTAAAGCTTATTTGGATATTTATATAACTCATACGTTTATAGATTTAGAATAGCCCTACAGTACTTATGAATTTCTTTTAATAAAGTTAAATCATGCAAGTATTTGGATTTCGAAGGTTGAATTTGAAACTGCTGAGTACGTGCCCGAGGGCGAGGTGTAACAAGTGCAGCAACGGAGCCTTCCAAGTGGGCGGGCCGGTGGCGCAGCTCTAACGGGATTGGTTCGAGTGCCAGCGCGTGAGATGAAACGAGATGATTAGTGGTTGGAGCCTGCCGCGTGTTGCCGAGATAACTACAAGAACTGAAAGAAGTTGGGGGGAACTGTGTGGTACCCAGCTGCTATAAAACGGTGGCCCCGCAACATGAACATGCATGAGCAACCTTGGCCGGCAGCTCTTTCTTTTATTTCCATTTCCAGAGCTAATTCCTTGGCAAGATCCTCCACCAAGCTAGAGTGCTTAATTTCTTGTGGGCAATTTGCTAAGAAATTAATCTCTTCAGCCGAGCATAGATAAAGAGAAGGCCAGTTAGGCAAGACTGAGATCGACAAGATGGTCCAGGCTTCAAGTGATCTCCAGATGATTTGTCTTTTGCTGTTCATGATAGCTTCCATTGCCAACGCAAAGGCAACCCGGACCTTCAATGTGGTTGATTTCCGAGCGAATCCGGACGGAGTGACGGATAACACTCAGGTTGGAAATTGGAATATTCATTAATTTATTTTTAGATCCTTTCCCCTGTATATGGTGCCATCCTTCCGCCCATAGATCTACTTTTTGTACTTTTAACTATTCTCATAAAATCTCTTCTCTCGGTGGTTTAATTTGCGTGGCACAGGCTTTCCTAAATGCTTGGAGAGCAGCCTGTGCGACCGAAGGAAGGCCGAGGGTTCTAGTTCCGGAGGGGACGTACCTGTTGGGTCCTGTTGAGTTTTCGGGACCTTGCAATGGTACTATGGTGTTGCAGGTTAAAGGGGTGGTGATAGCACCCACTGATCTCAGTGTGTTCCCGAGCAGCAGCTGGATCTCATTTAGCTACATTGATGCCTGGCCTCATAACCAGTGTCCAAAGCAAGTCCAGTGCAAGCTTCTGCCTACTGTACGTGTGTTGCCACATATTCTCTCTCTCTCTCCCTAATCTCTCTCTCACATGACTAACTTGAAGTGCTATCTGATCATGTGTAATTGTTTCCGATGGTGAAAAAAAAAAAAAACTTAATACTTTCTGGAGAGAAGTCCTTATCCTTCAACTTCGTCAACAACGCTGTCATCCGCCGTATCTCTTCCATCGACAGCAAGCTCTTCCACATGAACATCTACGGATCCAAGGGCATCAAGCTCCAGTCCATCACCATACGGGCACCGGGTGACAGCCCCAACACCGACGGCATACACATCGGCAAGTCCAGCAACGTGGAGATCTCCAAGTCCACCATCGGCACCGGCGACGACTGCGTCTCCATCGGAGATGGCAGCGTCAACATCACCGTCACCGAGGTGCAGTGCGGGCCGGGCCACGGCATCAGCATCGGCAGCCTGGGGAAGTACCAGCACGAGGAGGACGTCGTCGGCGTGAGCGTCAGGAACTGCACCATCGCCGGCACCACGAACGGTGTTAGGATCAAGACATGGAAGGATTCCGTTGTCATGTCAGCTCGGGACTTGGTCTTCCAAGACATAGTGATGAGGAATGTCTACAACCCCATCATCATAGATCAAGAGTACTGCCCATACGTCTCATGCGGCCAGCAGGTACGTACATATATAGAAACGATTGATATATTCTTCATTGGCTTATTTGTTACAAATTAATGCGCGGCGATCGAGTGTGTGTGATTTTGCTGTACTGTGTTTTCTTTCTTTCTTTCCAGTCTCCTTCTCGTGTCAAGATCAGCAACGTGAAGTTCCGCAACATCAAAGGGGTGTCGGCATCCAAGGTTGCAGTTAACTTATTATGCAGCAAGGACCTGCCATGTGAGGGTGTCGAGCTCGGCGACATAAACCTGCAATACAATGGAGAGGGCGCCGCGGCATCGTCGTGTTCTAACGTACTTCGCACTATTCTCGGCAGCGTCATACCTCCCTCTTGCGTCTGATCACCTCTCTGCGTGTATAAGCTTGGAAATTACTTGTATTTTGTTCTCATCATTTGATGCCAGTCCCAATTAGAGTACATGCAGGCTTTGGTTCAGTAACATAGAATAAAACTGTATACTTATTTTGATAAATTTGAGAAATTAATGTCCATAAAGGGTAAATTTTCGAGCCTGTTTGATACCCAAAGAAGTCTTGAATAAGATGTCCAATATAACTCTATTCATTTTGGATGCACGGGTTACATTTTCGATGAGAAATGGCTTATTTCAGAATAGATTCGAATAAGCAATTGATGCAACCCAAGCGGTCACATATGGCCGCAGAGGGAAAGGGACACTTTAGATTATTAAATTTTTATTAAATATTAAAATTTAATTAAGCGGTGGATATATTCTAGCTAGCAAATTTACTTACAAATGAGAATTGAGGACACTTTAGATTATTTTCTACAATGTCGAAAAATCATTCTTGTTTCATATATCAGTATCAACAACGAAAACAAAAATGCAATTCTCCGATTATATGAAAATCAGAATTGAAAATATGATTTTCCTGTCAAAATCAAAAATAGAAAATTATGTATCCTATCCATGGGGCAAGGGATTGAAGCAGGGAAAACTCAAGTCACAGGAGAGTTGCGAGATGAGATTCTTCTCGCCTTTTCATCTACATCTTGATACCTCGAAGTCACTTATTTAAGAAAGAAATTTAATAAGTTTTTTATTTATCTCATCAAATCATCTATTTATTTTTTAGTTGTGTGAATGAGGGAAGGATCTAATTAATCTTTCTCACCATTAAGATGGTCATTATAAATGCTACCCCCACCCCACTAAATTAGCGATCGTTGTTTCGTTGCGCAAAAGTTCATGCAAAGCAGTCTAGACCACTGTCCTATCGATCGGACTTTCATCAATGCCAAGCCTAGGCACTTCACGAGGGCCCTGGGGACCGGCGAAACCCCCCTCAAGCCGAAGTTGTAGGGACTACCGGTAACCGTAACCTTTCGAGTCACATCAGGTCAAAGGGCGAAGGGTACCACTCGTAATCTTGATATCTCAGGTTACATCATGCCTAGTGGTTAAAGGATAAACTCCAACAGCACCAAACCCGGCTCCATATTAAGAAATGCGTCAGAAATTGCCACGACAAACTAGAAAAAGCACCGACCCACTGGGACTGAATAACAACCCCTCGAATAGCACACTGATTACTCCGGCCTGTCTGGCTCAGGTGGTTCTGCCTTTTCCCAGTCACAAGTGAAATACTAACATGTACCACTCCCACACCGATACGGCATTACTGCCACACAGACATCGCGTCACACCCACACCGACGCAAAGTGTCAAATACAAACAATAGTCGTTCTAGGTTCACGATCGCATAAAGATACACACAATGCGATTCCGATCATATGGAAATCTCCGCCCCCAATGTATGATTTCAAACATACATTTAATAGGATTGTCTAACAATAAACACACATGTGAATTACAAAAATTAATAGGGCTCTAGTCTAAATGGCGTCGCCCTATCCAGTCACCATTTCAAATGGCGTCATCTTATCCCGACCCTATTCAAAACTGAACTCATTCCCAGAGAATGGGACAAATCTGGCCTAAATGGCGTCACCCTAGCCAGTCACCATTTCAAATGGCATCGCCCTTGCCAGACGCCATTTAGAGCCCAAAATCTGGTTTTCGCAACCTCCCCCGAGCCACAAGACGGGTTTCCTCCCCCCCAAAATTGCCCCCAAAATATCCAAAAATAGAGAATGAAGGGGTGAATCCAAATTACCACTTAAAACACACTAATTATCATTTCACAAAATGCCTATTTTCATAAAAAAACCTTTAAAATATACTTTTCTACTTAAAAATATCCACACACATCGCATGCTTCAAAGCGGAAAAACATAGATAAAACAACCAAATCACGTTTAAGGATTGTCCTCCTACCGGTCACTTGAACTCCTCCTAGCTCCGTGCCGCCGAACCACCGCACCGCAAACCACCGCCGGTACCGCTGTAGACGTCGTCACTTCGCCTGGACGTCGGCCATTGTCCAGAGAATGAAGTGCTGCGGAGGAGGTGGTGACGGAAGTGGTGAGAGTTAGAGGGTGTTGGAGCGGTGGAAGAGGAAGAAGATGAAGGGGAAGGAAAGAGAGAACCGGAGGGAATGGAGGGAGGGAAGAGAGAGAGTGTAAAGGATAAAATGAGGAAAAGGAAGGAAGACTCGGAACGTCAAACCGAAATAGATGAAATCACGTCTGTGAGTGCTCAAATCAGGTGTGTGATTATCATGATGATTATGTTGATTATGTGACAAATAAACCTATTAAAAACTAAGTGAATGTGATCGCCATAAACTTTTAACTAAAAAGTTCCAAAAGAAAAGAATGATCGCCTACCTGTTTTGAAATTGGGAGATGTTGGAGTCCTTGATTCTCCTTCTTCAGCCGGCTGAAGAAAAAGAGCCATTCTGACTTTGTTCTTGTTTTGGATGATTATCGGACTTTGAAGATCATCCAGCTTGATTCCCTCTTTCTTTGATCTTCTTAATCTCCTTTTGTACCTTGTAAAAAACAAGATGAAAGAAAATAATCAGAACACAAGCAAAGGTAGTATCTATTCTAATGAAGATTCTGATCATGCAACTTGAGTAAAGAACTTACTTGTTTGATGGTCTTTTAAACTCCTTTAAACAAATAGGTTTGAAATTATGCTAGTTAGTGTGTGTTGCATGGAGTGATGTAATGAATGAGATTTTAAACTAATATGATGATAAAACAAACAGAGATTAATAAAAACAACTAAATTGGATGGCCACTGGGAAGCCTTGGTTCTTGAAAGCTCTTGAATGGACGAAGACCGGATGAAGAAAGGATGCAGACTCCTGAAAGTAGCAGCAGCGCCTCGATCCTTCAGCATTTGGACGTCGTCTCTTTCAAAGAATCGCACCGATAATCACCAATTATCACTATCATCACTAACTTTTTAATGACCAAGGGGTTGGGTATTTATAGGCTTTAAGTTCACGTATTCGCGATTACTTAAAGATTAACATGAAGAGTTTGAAGTTAATCTAACTAAAAAACAGATAAACATAGCCTGATTCATCTTTATTTGTAATTATTTAAAATGCGTCGTCCATGGGAGACGTCTTTTAGCTTAATTAAGATAAGGATAAACATCGGAAAGAAGAAGCAGAATTAGCTTAGGAAACCTAAATGGCGTCGTGCATGGTAGACGTCTTTTAGTTTATTAATAATTAATTAAAAATCAAAATAAGAATAAAACCTAAAAGGCGTCTTTACACACTAATTATCATTTCACAAAATGCCTATTTTCATAAAAAACCCTTAAAATATACTTTTCTACTTAAAAATATCCACATACATCGCATGCTTCAAAGCGAAAAAATAAAGATAAAACAACCAAATCATAGCGTAAGGATCGTCCTCCTACCGGTCACTTGAACTCCTCCTAGCTCCGTGCCGCCGAACCACCGCACCTCAAACCGTCGCCGGTACCGCTGTAGACGTCGTCACTTCGCCTGGACGTCGGCCATCGTCCAGAGAATGAGGTGTCGCGGAGGAGGTGGTGACGGAATTGGTGAGAGTTAGAGGGTGCTGGAGTGGTGGAAGAGGAATAAGAGGAAGGGGAAGGGAAGAGAGAACCGGAGGGAATGGAGGGAGGGAAGAGAGAGAGTGTGAAGGAGAAAATGAGGGAAAAGAAGGAAGACTCAGAACGTCAAACCGAAACAGATGAAATCACGTCTGTGAGTGCTCAAATCAGGTGTGTGATTATCATAAGGATTATGTTGATTATGTGACAAATAAACCTATTAAAAATTAAGTGAATGTGATCGCCATAAACTTTTAACTAAAAAGTTCTAAAAGAAAAGATTGATCGCCTACCTGTTTCGAAATTGGGAGATGTTGGAGTCCTTGATTCTCCTTCTTCAGCCAGCTGAGGAAAAAGAGCCCTTCTGACATTGTTCTTGCTTTGGATGCTTATCAGACTTTGAGGATCATCCAGCTTGATTCCCCCTTTCTTTGATCTTCTTAATCTCCTTTTGTACCTTGCAAGAAACAAGATGAAAGAAAATAATAAGAACACAAGCAAATGTAGTATCTATTCTAATGAAGATTCTGATCATACAACTTGAACAAAGAACTCACTTGTTTGATGGTCTTTTAAACCCCTTTAAACAAATAGGTTAGAAATTATGCTAATGAGTGTGTGTTGCATGGAGTGATGTGATGAATGAGATTTTGAACTAATATGATGATAAAACAAATAGAGATTAATAAAAAGAACTAAATTGGATGGCTCCTGGGAAGCCTTGGTTCTTGAAAGCTCTTGAATGGACGAAGAACAGATGAAGAAAGGATGCAGACTCCTGAAAGTAGCATCAGCGCCTCGATCCTTCAGCGTTTGGACGTCGTCTCTCGCAAATAATCACACCGATAATCACTGATTATCACTATCATCACTAACTTTTTAATGACCAAGGGGTTGGGTATTTATAGTCTTTAAGTTTACGCATCCGCGATTACTTAAAGATTAACATGAAGAGTTTAAAGTTAATCCAACTAAGAAACAGATAAACACAGCCTGATTCATCTTTATCTGTAATTATCTAAAACGCGTCGCCCATGGGAGACATCTTTTAGCTTAATTAAGATAAGGATAAACATCGGGAAGAAGAAGCAGAATCAGTTTAGGAAACCTAAATGGCGTCGTGCATGGCAGACGTCTTTTAGTTTCGAGAATTTCTTATTTAACTGGGTGGAAAAGGAGGGGTATGTCTTTCCTATCAATAACTACTATTCATAAGATATTTCATACAAAGAGGTTAGGATTAAGTGACAAAGATGAATAATTTTTGAGGACAATACCTCCTCTAATGTCCCTCAAATTAATAGTTAAATTAGCATTATTGATGTTCGCAACTTCAGATCAATATAGATGTTACGCATTTACAATCGGCTGGTGGCCTTAGTTGTTGTAGCCTCTAGTTCATGGCAAGCCTTGCAGGACTCCTCACTTCATTCGCCCAAGGAAGAAAACGTCAGCCAAATGTAAGTATTCTACAAGAATTTTATGATATTTACGATGCACAAAATTAGAGTTCTATTAACTCCTAATTTTAGGAGATCTTTCGAACAACAAGGCTCCATAGAACGAAAGGAAATAACTTGTTTGCTACATATATATATCCTGGCATTTTCATCGGAACGAGCTTGGTTTTCTAGTTTGAGCTCCGCAAGTTTCAGGCTGTTACTAGCACACTAAATGTTCAAAAACTAAATTTTAAGTTTTCAAGTTTTGTATCAAACTTGGGGTGTCATACACAAGTGAAAACTAAGATATATATTGTAGTTGAGGAATTGCAAATTAATAAAACTTGAGTAACAAACTTATTTTCTTTCACTATTTGAATGCATGTTGTATGCCTTTTTCTTTCTTCGTTTATTAAATAAAAGATTAGTATATCTTAAATATGAAATATCTATGGAATACAATATGTAGCAAGCATGCATGGCGGTATCTATTTCAAAGGCAAATGTTTATTATCGTTGTTCAATAAATAAACTGCGTTATTTATTGTAATAAATGTTTAACAACCCAGATAGAAGATTCACTTTAATAGAAAATTTAACTGACTTTTTTTTTTACCATCTTTTGTTTTGATAAAATAAATAAGGGATGTACTTAATATGATATGTGGTCATGCAATTGTACATTTTCTGATTTAACTAGTATCTGAGTAAATAATAATATGATTGCAGGAATAATTATATATATTTGGCATTCTTTTATTGTAATAATCGCTTTGCCACAGATAACCCTTCGGTAAAAGTTTTCAATCAAAAATTGTCAAGCTAAAAGCTGCTCCGGACAAGTGCTAAGCACTAACACGTGCTAAAACCCATGAATTGAAATAGCTATATACGAACATAAGAGTTAAGTTGTAAATCACCTGAGGTTGTTGTTAAACAAGCTTGGAGATGCACATGGATGGACTCAAATTTAAAGAAAAAGTTTGAAGATTAAATAATGTGAGGTGAGAAGTTCTTTTTGTGGTGACACCCTTAAACTTCAGCTAAAAAATTTTCTTATGAAATAGATATTGCTAAGAAAGTTCAAATTTAAATTTTCTTTATTAAAGAAGAGAAAAATATTTGATTACTGTATCACGTAAAAAAAGAGACTAAAATCTGAGAACATAAGATTGATTAAAGTGGGGTTAATTTCATATAAATTCTCCTTACATGTAAAATATCAAATATATCATTCTTATTTATGCAATATCATATATACCGTTATCATGATAACATTCTATTGAAAGGCCATTGTTGGATACTTTATTGTTTCAATGAGGATATATATGATATTACTGAACACCATATGTATCGTCATTATGATATTATTCTATCAAAAGTGCCACAGCTGGATTTTAGCAAGGGAATATATGATATTACATACATAATAGGGGTTTATTTGATATTTTGCATGTAAAGAATATTTATATGAAATTAACCCATGAAAGGTAATAGGTGGACCAAATGTGATTAACCATTGATTTCGTTAGACACTAAGAAAAGTAGAGACATTCATGACCATTGCTGCCACGTCGTTGTCACTACCCATCACTCGGAACCGTATCTTCTATTCCAATTACCCTATATCCCTAGTGTTCCAATGTTCCTTATTGGTCCACTTGGATTAACTTAGTCATGTCATTAAACTCAAACAATAGAAACCCAGAGAAAAAGGAGCCGGCAACCCTCCTCCCCACTGAAATCCTTCCCATTTACGATTCTCTCCCTTTGTCTCTTCCTCTCCCATCCCTGCCCAGCGCCCCAGTCGCTTCCTCTCTCATCTCCCCACAAAACCCTTCCTGGTATGTTCTTTTCCTTCTCTCCCGCTAGCCGCTGCCTAAATTCGTCTTCCCCTTGTCTCTTGCTCGCCGCCGCTAGACTCACTAGTTCTCTTCTGCTCGCCGTAGCCAGACTTCTCTGATCGCCTCGTATATATCGTTTTGTCTCACTCACCGCCTCATGACATCGTCCTTAGGTTGTCTCCCAGTTGGTGCCGCTGGACCACCTCTCCCGTAAGGTACAGTATGTCCCCTCATGCATCTCTTCGACTTGTTCTCTCTTGCTTGTTGTCGACGATCTCTCCTATGTCTTCCTCTCGTGCTCTCATGCTCGCTGCCACTAGAGAAAGCTTCCGCTGCAACATGTGGAGTTGTTCCTCTGCCGGACCCCTCTAGTCATCATGGTAACGCATGCTTCATGTATTCCACTGCATGAAGGTTACAAATAAAAGCCATAAATATTGAAACTTGTAGGCATCTTATGCGGCATATATCAATGACCTTATTGCATCTTATTAGATGTCTCTAGTTTGTCATGATTGTTGGCTTCTCTTTGTAAACTTCAAAGACAAACTATAGATAATATCCACTGGAAGATAAACTTTTCAATTAATAAACCAATACTTGTAATCAACTACATAAGATAATCTCATACATGAACATGCATATGGTATAAAATTATATATAATGGAGATATGAACATAATTCAATGATTAACATTGCTGAGCAAGCTTTATCTGGTTTGACAGACGGTAGTTAATTACTCTCTGAAGCACATGCTGAAGCAAGATCTAGGTGTGAAGGATGACAACGAAATAGTCAAGGCCGCCCAACGACGCATATAACTGGTCTGAGTGAGGTCCCTTGAGCAGGTCATCATCTATTGTCTTCAGACATCATCATCTTTCAAGTAGCCTGCAAAATGTCATCGGGGATGGCTGCAAGTCAATCACCACCATCACCAAGTAAGTAGGGTCGGTTTGAATATCTATTGCTATCATATCGGGAAGATGGTATGTATTCAATTAACATAAATATGTTATTTGCATCAACATATTTGTAGACACCCTATTTTGAATGGATATAGATTGAAGACTCAATAGACATCTATTTAGAAAGAGTCCAATGTTGAAAATCCATATAGATATATCCAAGACTTGCAAGCCCATTCGAATAGCCCAAATGCAAAAAGTCCAATATATCCAAATAAATTATTCCATCCATTATGATCCAATGACTTAACTATAGTCCAATAGTCCAACGGCCTCGTGGCTTAATTGTGACCCAATGGTCTAATGACTTTATGGTCCAACCATAGCCCAATAGCTCAACGTCCCCATGACCCAATAGTAGTCCAATAGCCCATCTACAACTCCATCAAATCATGACAAAATGAAACATGTGATATGTTGGATTTTTTATTCACTTCTTTTAAAGAATCAATGAAATGTCATATTCTCTTTCATCCAAGTCAAAAGTTAAACATATCACATGTCCTTTTCTTTACACTCTTCCTTCACTTCTTTTAAAAAATCAATGAAATATCACATCATCTTTCATCCAAGTCAAAAGTTAAACATACCTACATGTCATTCTCTTTGGACTCTTCCTTCATTTCTTTTAAAGAACTAATGAAATATCACATCATTTTTCATCCAAGTCAAAAGTTAAACATACCTACATGTCATTCTCTTTGGACTCTTCCTTCACTTCTTTTAAAGAACTAATGAAATATCACATCATTTTTCATCCAAGTCAAAAGTTAAATATGCCTTCACATCCTTCTCTTTGGACTCTTCCTTCACTTCTTTTAAGAACTAATGACATATCATATCTCCTTTTCATTCAAGTCAAAAGTTTAACATGCCTATATGTCCTTCCTTTTGAATTAATCTTTCACTTTTTTAAAAAACTAATGATATGTCTTATTCAAATTTTATCAATCATTCTCATCCATTGAACTTCTTTAATTCAAGCTTGTGTTGTCATATCATCAAGATTATTGTGTCATCCATCTACCTATAAATAGAGCACCCCATCCCACTCATTTCTCCAAGCTAAGGAGGAGACCTCCTTTTGCAAGCTTTAAAAATTTAAGAGGAAGAGAGACCCTAGTCTAAATCATATAGTCGAAGTTCTAATCCCCATCAAAATGCTAGTGAAGCATGAGATAGTCGGTGGAAGTTAGTGACATAATTTTCTTCCTCTTTTTTTTTTTTTTCCTCTCTTCATTATCTTTTTTTTTTTTCAAACCTTTCACAAATGGATCTTATCACCAGTTGGTAAGATTCACTTTATTAGCAAGTTAGTGCCCCTTCTACAAAAGAGATCTCATCACAAGTTGATAAGGTTTGTTTTTTAGTAAGTTGGTGCTTTTACAAAAGGGATCTTATCACTAGTTGGTAGGGTTCGTTTTGTTGAAAAGTTGGCTAGATTAGTAGAGACCAATCTTAGAGGTGTGTGGGTGCCGAACTCCTAGCCTTGGAGTCAAATTCATTATCAAGTTCTTCCAAAGTTTTTAGGTTATGAACTTCTTATTCAGGTGGCAACTCCCAAAAACTATTTTTAATTATCCAAATTTTTGGGTTGCTATAATATTCTTATTTAAAATAAAATTTATTTTTATTGTTTATTATATTCACAAGGACAACAAGTTTTTGCTTGAATCTAGTAAATCAATCTACATTTTTATAAAACAAGTTTAAGACAATTCATTGATAAAATTCAAAGATTGGATGATAGATTTTTGTATTCAAATACAATTTTGATCATAATTATTATGATTTATGCAAACTCAAAGAAGCTAGCAAGCCATGTTTAAGGACACCAAGGCCTCTTTAAACCCAGTAAGAATCTGATTGTGCTGTGGTTTTTGGTGCCCAGTGTAACGTATATTTTCACATTACACTCACAAGAACCCTACTGTACGGTTCATTTAACGTAGAAATCTATCCAGTGCCTAGTGCAGGCACCTGTACGGAGCACCCCGCGCAGGCGCATGCCCAGTGCAGGCACAACACCCACTCCACTGCGTTTCTCATGCACAGTCCTTAGCCATCAGCCACAAGAACAGGACCACAACAGTGCATAGATGTGGAAGCAGGAGGACAGGACGCAACAGCCACCGAACTATGATCGCCTTGCTTCTGCACAGGTGCATCAATACCCGGCCTACAATCGATCTGTAGGGCAACCCCCAGGAGATTGCACAGCCAGTGATTGTAGAGGTTCCTGTCTGGTCGAAACAAGGACATCCGCAGGCGGCACAGACATAGGAAGAATAGCAATTGAGGGGAATTTGGATCACGTCGCAGTTATTGCCCATTCCTTTTGGCAAGAATGGTAATTATAGGAGAAATTATAGTGTTTAGTGGCTGCGCAAGGCTTGCCTCTTGCTCTCACGCATAGCTTGATGGTGCCCCCTTTAGCAATTGCATACCTTAACTCTTAGGAAACTTTGGTCGTATAGTGTTTAGTGACTGTGCAAGGCTTGCCTCTCTCTCTCTTACGCACAGCTTGACGATGCCCCCTTTAGTAGTTGCGTACCTTAACGCCCAGGAAACCTGGGTCGTCAAGTGTCAGCCTCCACCATCAGGATGGAGGTGACAGCGATGGCAACACAGGTGGATCCGATCCCCCACCCATGCCTAAAAAAGCTCGGGCAATCTCTTCCCCCCTTGCACCTGTACGGCATTTCTTGTTCCCCTCTTCCCCCTTGAGACGTTGCCACCTTCTCATCTTCTTCCTCGCGATGGGCCGTGCCCCTGCCCACTCCCCGGCAGCTGCATTTGCAACGGCGAATTGGACCAATGTTGAAGATGACTCCGAGTATCCACATACAATCATGTACATCCTGTGCGCCGCAATGATCGTGGTTGGGCTAGCCATCGTCCTCATGCACGCCCTCAAGCGGAGTGGATGATCTCAACTAAATGATGGGGGCAAAAGTAGAAGCATGGGTGGAGGTTGCAGACTTGCAGTATATTTTGATAAGTATGTAAAAGGATACTAGTTTTACTTGCCTCTGTCTTTATTTTATGTAAAGTTTTACATGTATCTTTGGTTTAAGATTATGATAAATATATTTAGTTGCTTAAAAATGCTCGGTTGACCTTCATAAGCCGCTTGTCAGTACCACCGCTTCTCCTACCACGATAGGAAGAAGGAGAGGAGGAATAGCGATTCAAAACCAAAGGAATAATCTTCTCTCTTTTCATTCGCTTCTAATCTCTATTCACTTCCAATCTCTATTTGTAGTACCACTGGGGAGAACATAGTTCTGCCCAAATTTTGTATCGAAATCTAGCTTTGAATCCTCAATACAAACATACCCTACACTTTACAATTTATATTCATATCCCTAAATCTATTTATACCCTCATACCTAAAAGAAGAGAGCTTCCAAACTTACATAGGTGGATTTCTTATACCTCCTCTCCTTGTTCAACAAAGCTGGTTGGTCCACTCAGTAGGCGATAATTTCAGACGTAACTCTCAAGTATTTGTGTTTTGACTAGTGTCAGATCTTGTCCTTGCCCATGAGTAAATTGGCTCATTAATTCATATCTCTAGGACATACCTCTTGCCACGAGGCTCGCCCTTGGCACCCTTCTGCTGCAACAACACTTGATAATATGCCCACCAACACAAACCATGATAAAAACATTCGTCTATGATCAAGATTGAAAAAAAAAATAGTAAAAACTGCACCCTTTAAAAAAAAGGCATTGCAGGACACCTGAGATTGTTGCCCCAAGTTTGATTTTATAAAAAGGGGTCTGAAAACAAAACTGATAGGTGATGTTCAAAAAAAATTGCAACTGAGTTGTGGCTCATCAGTACACTCGAGAGGCTAAATTGAACAACTTGAATGTAAACAGCTAGCAGCCTTGGGAATCACCATCTCTTTATCGATAGAGATTCATTACATTCCAATACATAACATGATTGAATTAGCTAGGTAACTCATATCCACATATCCTCTATCTGGGGCAGTTTGGTACAACGAGTTTGATCAGTTAAATAGGTGCCATCCACTGCAGTTGATTCCACCATATACATCAGTGGACAGCTTTGGATCGGACTGGTGAAATGATGGAGTGTTTGGATGTCATTGCAACAATCTTGAGGGGGGATTTGTGGAACAAACATATATAATATATGCACCATAGATAGACCAGGAGGCATTCCATAGATAGACCAAAATGCCCGAAAGGAACTAATGACGGCCGATTTTTGGCGGCCAAACATGTACTACAGAGCACCCGCTCAGGATGCACTTCGTTGGGGTGCCTAGTAGGGCACGTCCATTGGGGCGCCTGCGTGTTGTGCACCGGGCTCCTTGCACAAGCAACGCCCAATAGGCGAGAGCCCTGTGCAGGCGCGTGCCTGTATGGGGCACCCCGCACAAGCGCATGCCCAGTGCAGGCGCCTATACGGGTACAGGGCGCCCGCACAGGGGCATGCCCAATGTGGGCGCCTGTACGGGGCGCCCCACGCTAGCGCGTGCCAGTGCGGGCCCCCTGTATTGGCGCATCCCGAGTGTAGGCGCTTGTGTAGGGTTCCTCGCACAGGAGTGCCACCTTGCAATGGGTGCCTACACGGGCCCGCCACCAAGGCAATTGAGCCCTTTTAGCCAGTTTTTGGAGAACCAATTAAAGGAAAGGTGTGGATTTTAGGGGGGGGGGGGGGGGTGACAGCCACCTCCCCATCAGATGATGCCTCCAACTTTGTCTCTGGCCAGTGAGGAGGTGGCAATATGCGGCAATGCTTCCCCCCACCTTTTCCCTCCATGACTGGTAGGATTTGGAGAGAAAGGTGGAGGAAGAAGAAGATAATGGTCTTTTGACCTTTTTGCCCCCACTTGAAAATTGAATTTCAAATCTAAATTTGATTTGTTTTGAGTTTAGGATCCAATAAGGATTATTAATGGATCCAACTATCCGGTCTCCCTCAAGCCTTTGGACTTTGATTTGGACTTGGATTAGGATCCATACCGGATTTAGTTAGTGTGTTATGGATTCGGATATTGGATATTAGATCCATTTTGGATCTTATTAAGGACCCGAATTTGGACCATTTCTGATAACCGAATCTGAATCAAATCCTAATTCATAAATATCCGTCTTTGTTTAAATATCCTTTAATGCTTTGGTATATCATTTAGTTAAAAACTATTTAATTTACATTCTTTAGTTTCGAAGGCCAGCGAAGCCTTTATTAGTGATATTTCTCCTCTTCTCTACGGTGTTCAAGGCTAGCAAAGCCTTTATTAGTGATATTTCTCCTCTTCTCTACTGTGTTCAAGGTCAGTGAAGTCTTTATTAGTGATATTTTTCTCCTCCTCTTCTTTTGGAAGATAATCAAAATTGTAAAGCTGATCGTAAGAATCTTGTTTGGAGTTCACCACCCTCGTCTCGTTGGAGTCTTAGTTAATGAGTTTAGTTTAGAATTCATCTTATGCAGTTGTCTTGGATGTTGGAAGTAACGGTTTACTGATTGAAGACTTCATCTACTAATGATCATTATTTGTATATAGATAGAATTCTTACAAAAGATATAAACATAGTTAGCGACTCTCACACACATAAACTAGAACAAGAGAATTGAATAAATTTATTTTAATTTTATCTTTCCTCATCACCTTATTTGCCTTTCTCCTCTACATACATGTACATCTTTTTCCTCCTCATGTCCCTTTTCTTCTTCCTCTAAAAATGGTAGGGACATGAGATGGAGCCCCTCCTTGACGGTAGTAATGGAGAGGTGGTAGAGCACACGATAGAGTTGTGGGACGGTCCCCTCCGTCGACTCCCTCCTGGCGTTGTCGCTGTCAATTGCCGCTGGCACCACCAACTTCTCCGACCTCCGGATTCCTGACCTCAATAGCAGTCCAGCCCACCCTCTGCCAACGGCTCCATGGGCTCCACTGTGCAGTCCAATCAACAATATGATGAAAATAATAGGGAGAAAGAAAGAATTGAATTGAATGGCCTCTGGAAGCCTTGGTCTTGAATGGATCTTGAAGGATGAAGAAAGGACGAAGAGGATGAAGAAAGGATGAAGCTCTTCTTTCAAAACTCTTGGAAGTAGCAGTGCAGCACCTCGATCCTTTAACTCCTTCAGCGTTTGGACGTCGTCTTTCTCTTGAATTCTTCTTAACCTTCTTTTCACTAACTTTTTAATGACCAAGGGCTTGGATATTTATATACTTAAGTTCAAGACTCTCACGTACATCCGCGGTCACTTATAGATTAATATGAAAGAGTTTGCAGTCAATCCAACTAAGAAACAGATAAACACAAGCTAATTTAGGTGTGGACTTCTCGGCGAGTGGCGGCGTGTGGTGTTCTCCTTGGTGTGCGGACTAGCAGCTATCTCAGTTCTGAGGTATGCCCCGATGTTGTTGTACTTTGCTTCGGCCTGTACTTATTTAATTCTTTGGACCATGTAATTATTGTTGGACTGTGTACGGACATTATTAATTTCCTTCCTGCACACTTGTATTTTCCTTGAAGTCCGTGTGATTGTTATATTTAGCCTTGTTTAACCCTTACTCCTCCAGACGTGTTGTATGAGATCCGGGTGTGAACCCGTAGATAATGATCTGATACCCATTTAGTAATCGGGTTTCTGATTATAGGGTGGCGGGTCGTTACAGATGATATCAGAGCCCAGTCTGGTCGAGTATGTGGTAAACTAGGTTAGATATCATAGCACAACAATAAGTACGAGTCTGTACGGGCGATGGCTGCTGGCATAGATTGATAGCTTTCGACGTGCTTGTTTCAATTTTTGTGTTTATAGAGTAGTGATGGCACCGAAGAGGAGAGTTCCGTTGGCTCGTAGTACGGGAGCAGACGATGGTAGTTCGGGGGCAGAGGGGCATAATGTGGATCGTTTCATGGAAGCTATGATTGAGGCTATGTCTAGATACCAACCGAGAGACGGTGGTGAGGGATCCAATCGCCGAGGTGGTCAGTCCACGGTGATGGAGCGGTTCTTGAAATTGAAGACCCCTTCTTTCACGGGTCAACCAGTCCTAGACGAGGCAGCTCATTGGATTAAGGAAGTGGAGAAGGCATTTGATGTTCTTGAATGTACTGAGAATGACAAGACTTTGTTGGCAACCTACTTGTTGAAAGACGATGCTTATGATTCGTGGGTTACCATAAAGAGAATGATGTTTGCAGATAGGTCCTTGAGAGAGATCCCTTGGGAGGTATTCGTGAGAGAGTTTAGTGGACAGTACTTTTCGAGGCACGTTCGGAAGGCCAAGGAGAGGGAGTTTATGGAATTGGTGTAGAATGATATGTCAGTTCTGGAATATCAGACGAAATTTGTGGCTCTTGGAAGATTCGTTCCACACATATCTGAGTATGAGGAACGTAGAACAAAGAGATTTGTGGATGGACTCCGGTATGATCTGAGGGCAATGGTGGCATCTCATTGTTGTAGAGATCTTGCATCAGCAGTTCGGTGTGCAGCAACAATGGAGACTCAGTTCCAACAAATGGCGAAAGAGTTGGAGCGAACAACACGAGGGAAGCAACAAGGCAAGAACAAATCAGCGGTCTTTTCGTCAGACGGTTCGAGTTCCTTTGAGTTCGCGTTCCAAGAGATGCTTTGTGACGAGGATGGAGACGGTTCCTTTCAATAGACGCAGACTGTGGCTAGCAGACAGCAGGAAGCGAGACAGGATGCGGTGGATTATTGTCCTCGTTGTGGTAGGCATCATAGCAATCGGATATGTCCATTGGTCACTGGTAGCTGTTTTGGCTGTGGTAGGAAGGGACATCTTGTGAGGAACTGTCCCCAGAAGAATAAGACAGGTCAGGAGCCGAGTGGTCAGTAGAAGCCCGGGACCTAGAGTAGTGTTGTGTGTTCTCTTGGAAGAGGTCCGAGATGCTGGGCTAGATGAGCACTGTTATGTTGTCTTATTAGGTAGTAGTTGTGAACTCTTATGGCACTTTTTATATATTTTGGACATAGTGAAAAATCAGTTTTGTAATATGTGCCTCGTAAGGTTAATGTATGGTTATATCGGTCTATCAGTTTTGGCAGAATTGTATAACATAGTTAACTTAGTGTTGATTTGATCGACCGGTTATACGGAGCCCCGTGTAAGAGTGTGATATGTGAGGGTGATTGATGTAATCCGTGTTACCAGCGTGGAATTGTTGTCGGTAGTTATCGTTTGAGCGGTTTCAATTTTGAGGACGAAATTCTTTTAAGGGGGGGAGTATGTAAGGATTGAGGATTCGGGTTCAGTTTTTGGGTTGGTTTCGGGCCGGAGGGGGTTTGGGCCTGGATGGGTCTGGGATGTGCCTCCTGAACGACGTCTAGGGTGCACGACGCCTTTCGAATGTTGTCGTGCTGTGTGGACGCCATTTAGCTGGGTTGTTGTTGTGCCACATGGGTGCGCTTTGGGCCGCGAGAGTACGGCCCCAGTCTTGTCATCTGAACGGCGTCCTTGATGGATGACCCCATTCAGAGTACGACTCTGGTCTGTCAGAGTACGGCCCGTCATGTCAACTGATAGACGTCTGTCTAGCACGACGCGTTTTAACCTGTTTCAATTTGACCCCGCGAGCCTTCCCTCATTTCTCTCATTCTCTCCTTCTCACTCTCTCTCTTCCCTCTCTCCGACCCTCTCCGATTCCCCCTCTCCTTTCCCCTTCCCCTTCTTCCTCTTCCACCACTTCAACACCTCTCTACCTCTCACCACTACCACCACCACTTCCTCCGCGGCACTTCATTCTTCGGGCGGCGGCCGACGTCCCGGCGGAGTGACGGCGTCCTCGGCGGTACCAGCGGCAGTTTGCGGTGCGGTGGTTCGGCGACACGGAGCCAGGAGGAGTTCAAATAATCGGTAACGGGACGAACCTTTCATGTAATGTGGTTGTTTCATCCATGTTTCCCGCTCTGAAGCATGATACGTGTATGGAGATTTAGGTAGAATGAGCATGTTAAGGGGCTTTTAAGGAAAATGGTCGTTTTTATGGAATGGGAATTAGTGTGTTTCATGTGGTAATTGGATTTCCCCCCTTCGTTTCCTACTCTTGGGTATTTTTGGGGTAATTTTGGGGTAAAAGGGAACCCTTGGGTTGAGTTGCAGGAACCAAGTTTCTGGCACTAAATGACGACGCCATTTAAAATGGTGACGGGCCAGCACGACGCCATTTAGGCAGAATTGTCTCAGAAGCTGTAAGGACTGAGGTTTCGGGTTCGATTTTCGGGTCGGTTTCGGGCCGGATCCCCTGGGTCGGACCTTGCGGGGTCTGGAGAATTTCTTCTGAATGACGTCTACACATCACGACGCCTTTCAAATGGCGTCTTGATAGGTGGACGCCATTTAGGCGATTTGCTGTTGTGCCACGTGGGCGGGTTTCGGGCCGCGAGAGTACGACCCCTGTCTTGTCGTCTGAACGGCGTCCATGATGGACGACGCGATTCAGACTGCCACCCTACGATGTCAGTGTACGGTGCCTGACATGTCAGCTGAACGGCGTCCATGGTGGTCGACGCGTTTCAGACAACTGTCAGTACGGCCCGTCCTGTCATCTGATAGGCGTCATTCTCGCTCGACGCGTTTTAGGTAGTTTCTGATGACCCCCGCGAGCCCTCCTTTCTTTCCCTCATTTTCTCACCTCTCGCTCTCTCTCCTCTCCCTCTCCGCCTCCTCCGATCCCACTCTTCCCCTTTCCCTTCCTCTTCTTCCTCTTCCACCACTCCAACGCCTCCCTACCTCTCACCTCTGCCACCACCACTTCCCTCGCGGCGTTCCATTCTCCGGACGGCGGCCGACGTCCCGGCAGAGTGGCGACGTTCTCGGGGGTACCGGCGGCGGTCTGCGGCGCGGCGGTTGGGCGACACGGAGCCAGGAGGAGTTCAAGTATCCGGTAGGGGGACGAACCTTATATGTGTTGCTCGTGCTTTCCTAGGCGTGTTTTGAGGTATTTTGGGCTAGATTGAGCATGTTTAGGGGGGTGTTCTTGTGGGTATGGCCGTGTTCCTGTATGTGGTTTTGTAGTAGGTTTGTGGGGGGTGAACTTCTCTTTCTCCCCCTTCTGTTTTGGAGGCTTTTCGGGGCAATTGGGGTTAAGGGAGAAACCCTCGGTTCGAACCAGGGAACCAGGTTTCTGGCGCTAAACGGCGTCGTGCCTGGTCGACGCCTTTCAAAAGGACGTCAAGGCAGTACGACGCGTTTTAGGGCAGAAACCTCCCCGTTTGAGGTTTCACGAGTTAGGGGTTCTGGCGCTAAATGACGTCATGGATGGACGACGCCTTTCAAAAGGACGTCGGGCCATCAAGACGCCATTTAGGCAGGAAATCACCCCGACTGAGGGTCCGTCAACTCGGGATTATGGAACTAAAAGACGTCATGGGTGGACGACATGATTTGAATAGCGTCGGGTAACCATGACGCCTTTTAAGGAAGAAATCCCCTGGGTAATGTTTTCCTGAAATTCTGGATTTATCAGCTGAATGGCGTCGGAGGTAGTCGACGCCTTTCAAAAGGCGACTGCTGGTGTCGACGCCTTTTAGGCCAGATTCCCGTGGCCTCTGTTTTATGAACCAGTTAGGGAACTTGGATGGCGTCGGCCTTGGGCGACGCGATTCAAGGCAGAACAACACTAATTCATGCCAGTAAAATGTACATACTGCTAGATAGTTGGTTAGTGCATGCTCTAGTATACTTGGTTTCTTTATGATCGGATGGCACTGCGTTGTGTGTAGTGCGATCGCGGGCTTTTCACGTGACCGGATCGTACTGTGCCGGGTTTTGGTGTTTTGAGTTACTGTGGACCTGGAGTGACATTGTAGCGCTTTATCACCCTGTGCTGGTGGGGGCGTGAGCACAGCGCCGGTGGGGGCGTGGGCGGGGTGACGCCTAGTGAGAGAGGGTCACCTGGTGAACCCCGGGGTCAGCTAGTACCGGTGTCGGAGTGGTACATTCGGAGAGTCACTCATGCTGAGGGAAGGAGTAACCACCTGAGCCAGTTGGGCCGGAGTAGCTAGCGTGCTATCCGAGGGGTTACTGTTTGGTCTCAGCGGGTCGGTGTTTTCTACTTGTGCTTGTGTGGACGGTGTTTCCCACTTACGGCTGTGTGGTTGGTGTTTCCTACTTCCAGAGGAGTGGTTGACGTGTTTTGCCGAGACGGGAGTTGTAGGCTCCTTGATAGAATGATTTTAGAAATATGCATGTTACATTCCGAAGGCACATGATTCATATCGAGATTTTAGGAGTAGCGTGTTACAGCTTTACTTGCTTTATTACCTGTATCTTTGCTACTGCACTTGTGGGTGTGTGTGTGGGAGGCGAGGGATCGGATGATCCCTACTGAGCCCAATTTTGGTGTGGCTCACTCCCTGCGTTTTCAGGTGTAGACCTTGTGGCGTGTGGCGGCGCGTGGTGTTCTCCTTGGTGTGCGGACCAGCAGCTATCTCAGTTCCCGGGGTATGCCCCGATGTTGTTGTACTTTATTTCTGCCTGTACTTAATTAATTTGTTGGACATGTAATTATTGTTGGACTGTGTACGGACATTGTTACTTTACTTCCTGCGCACTGTACCCCTCGTAGTCCGTGTGAATGTTATATTTAATCTTGTTTAACGCTTACTCCTCCAGATGTGCAAATAAGATCCTGGTATGAACCTACAGTTAATGGGCCGACATCCATTTAGTGACCGGGTCTCCGGTCATAGGATGGCGGGTCGTTACAGTTGGTATCAGAGCATAGTCTGGTCGAGTAAGTGGTAAACTGGGTTAGATATCGTAGTCCAACAATAAGTACGAGTCTATACAGGCGATGGCTGCTGGTGTAGAGTGATAGGTTTTGACGTGTTTGTGTTGATTTTCGTGTTCGTGAGGTAGCGATGGCGCCGAGGAAGAGAGTTTTGTTGGCTCGTGGTACGAGATCAGACGATGGTAGTTCGGGGGCAGAAGGGCATAATGTGGATCGTTTCGTAGAGGCTATGATTGGAGCTATGGGTAGGTACCAGCAGGGAGACGGTAGTGAGGGATCCAATTCTCGAGGTGACCAGTTCACGGTGTTAGAGCGGCTTTTAAGGTTGGAGACCCCTTCTTTCACAGGTCGACCAGTCCCAGACGAGGCAGCTCGTTGGATTAAGGAGATGGAGAAGGCGTTTGACGTTCTTGAATGTGCTGAGAATGACAAGACCTTGTTGGCAACCTATTTGTTGAAGGATAATGCATACGAATGGTGGGTTACCATCAAGACAAGGATGTTTGCAAATAGATCTTCGAGAGAGATCCCTTGGGAGGCATTTGTGAGAGAGTTTAGTGGACAGTACTTTCCGAGGCACGTCCAGGAGGCCAAGGAAAGAGAGTTTATGGAATTGGTGCAAAATGACATGTCAGTTCTAGATTATCATGCAAAGTTTGTGGCTCTTGGAGGATTCATTCCACACTTGTCTGGGCAGGAGAGATATAGAACCGAGAGATTTGTAGATGGACTCCGATATGATCTAAGGACGATGGTGGCACCTCAGGGTTGTAGAGATCTGGCGTCAGCGGTTCGATGCGCGACAGCAGTGGAAACTCAATTTCAGCAAATGGCGAAAGAGTTGGAGCGATCGGTACGAGGGAAGCAGCAAGGCAAGAGCAAATCAACGGTCCTTTCGTCAGGCGGTTCGAGTTCCTTTGAGTTCGGGTCCCAAGGGACGTCACGTGATGAAGATGAGGACGGTTCGGCCCAACAGATGCAGATTGAGGCTAGCAGGCAGCAGGGAAAGAGTCATGATGCGGCAGATTATTGTCCCCGTTGTGGTAGGTATCACGGCAACCGGGTGTGTCCATTAGTCGTTGGTAGCTGTTTTGGCTGTGGCAGGAGGGGACATCTCGCGAGGAACTGTCCCCAGAAGAATAAGACGAGTCAGGGGCCGAGTGGTCAGTAGGAGCCCGGTACCTTATGTAGTGTTGTGTACCCTTCTTGTGGAGAGCCGAGGTGCGGGGATAGATGAACACTCTTATTTTGTCTTATGAGGTAGTGGTTGTGAACTCTTGTGGCACTCTTTATGTATTTTGGGTCGTGGTGGTGATTTGGTATTGTAATGTGTACCTTGTAAGGTTATTGTATAATGATGTTGGTCTATCAATCTTGGTGAAATCATGGCACATAATTAGTTTAATATTGATTTGATTGATGGATTGTGTGTGGGGAGCCCCGTGTAAGAGTGTGATCGTTGAGAGCATTAGCAGGATTTTACCGATGGTTGGCCCAGGAGTTTTCTTCGATAGCAACCCCCCTTGTTGAGGTTGACTCGTAGGGGAGTTCGTCTCACGTGGATTGAGGAGTGTGGGCGGAGTTTCATTAAGTTGAAGACTCGCCTCACTTGGGCTCCAGTGTTGGTACTTTTATCAGGTTCCGGTGAATTTGTGGGGTATTCAGTTACATCACATCGAGGTTTGGGCACGTTTCTGATGCAACTTGGTAAGATTGTGGCCTATAGGCAGTTGAAGAAGCTTAAGGAGAACTATTCATCTATGACTTAGAGTTGGCAGCTGTGATGTTTGCACCATAGATCTAGAGGCATTGTTTGTATGGGGATTATTTGAGCAACTGTGGGATCTCCCTTTCGGATTCCACGTGAGGCTGATGGAGCCAAGTTGGCCAGCAGTGGACCATACCGTAATTAAGACTTAGAGGACAGATGCAGAGTTACCGCAGATTCTCCAGAGTTCAGAGGTGGAATTGTAGGGTAGTAGTACAGTCAGGTTAGAGGTAGACTTTGTGATTTGACCGTGAAGGACGTGCGCGGGTGTCCCTTTTGGTGGCACACTGTTCTAGAATATATGATGCTTCCCGGATCGAGTAAGGCGTATCATTGTTGAGGTGGTCTAGTGAGAAGGAGGACAGGGGTGATTCTGTGATTGAATGCTTGAATTGTCGGCAGGTTAGGGTAGAATATCAGAGTGGCGCAGCGGTAGCGTGGTTGCAGTCCTTCCCGATCCCGGTGTGGAGATGGGAGCTTGCGACTTGAGGCATGTGTTAGGATTGTTTTATTCCCTGGTGGAGGGAGCGTGATTTGGATTACCATTGAACTACTGACTACGTCAGTACACTTCCTGGTTATCAGGAAGGACTGGTCAGTCGGTAAGTTGACTGAGTTGTTTGTGAGTCGGATCATCTCTTTCTGCTCGATGTGCCCTTGTCCATCATGTCGGATCGGGCTTGAGATTTACTTCTTAATTGTGGGGAGAGTCTTTGGAAGACTTTGAGTACGCGGTTAGCCTTCAGCCCAGCCTATCATCCCGAGGCTGATGGGCGGTCGGAAGGGGGCCATTCGGATTTGAGAGGTTTTACTCGTGACATGTTGCCTAGACTGAGGAGGTTCTTGGGAGCAGCGTTTGTTTTCAGTGGGGTCTTGTGTACCATGGCAGTTATCACTCTAGCATTGGCATGGCGCCTTATGAGACAATGTTTAGATGACTGTGTCGATTCCCTGTGATCTAGTCTGAAATTGGCAAGAGGCAGTAAGCAGGATCAGGGTTGGTATGGCAGTGTGCTTAGGTTGCCAGAGTTGTGCTATCATCGGTAAGAGACCGATTGGGTTTGAAGTCGGGGACCTCGTGTCTTTCCTAGTCTCGCCCTCCATGGGTGTGAAGAGATTTGAGAAGCAAGGTAAGCTGGGTCCGTGCTGTAAGGAATCGCCAAGAACGCAGCGGAAATAAAAATGATTCCATTGTATCGGTTGCTGGGGTTGTAAAACGGACATTAAAACTAAAGCGGGAAGAACAGTTCTTCACCTTTGCAGGGTTTCGAATCTCCCGTGGATGATGCCGACTCGTTAATCGCGCACGCGCACGATCTCTGGAGGTATCCACACGAGTTCCCGCAGCAGACGCGATTTCCTCCTCGACTTGAGTGCTCCGACCAGATCTCAGATCCACCATGCGCGGAGAGAGACAGATCCACTCCGAGAAGGAGAGAGAGAGAGGAGAGAGAGAATCTAGGGAGTAAAAATTCGTCCAACTAACTTTTTACCACTCCCCCTTGGCCCTCCTTATATAGAAATAAGGATAAGCACAAGAGTTAATCCTCGTGATTATCCAAGAGTTTGGCCTTGGATAATTCTCCATTAAATCTTCATGTTTATCCTGCAGCTTTTCACAAAAACCCAGATAAGCATGAAATTTAACATCTCTCACCGTCTGACGAGAACTCTTATGTGTGTGACCCTCCAGGCCCATATATCAGTCCGGTTGCAGGCCCATTAAACTTAGCACTGTTTCTTGAGTTTAATATTTATTAATTAACATTTAAACATCACATGTTAAATGATTAATTTAATAAACAAGTGAATTATCATCTGATGATCAAATCACTTGGACTTCCGATCATGAACAGCACCAAACACTACCTCATGATCCCAGAAGATATAAGGGATACTGTTCCCTTCAATTGAACCTTTCCGTCTGCAGATGCCGCACAGATATAATCCTTCACTCATGCAATGTCCTGATAACGCAAGGGTATGGTTTTATAGTCAAACCCTCTATCGCATTATCCAGATGGATTCCAGTACACAGTTAATATCTAGAAAGACATCTCTTTCATTTGACCCTGGCCAGGGATTTCTGTGTACACATCCATGGGACATTCTCTCTCCAGTCTTATACCAAGAGTGAGTGATCCCTTGTTGTTCACTCAATTACCTTCGCAAGCTTTCCACTGTATCTGAAAGACCGATTATGGTGGACTTAATGGTTAAAGTCCACGAGTTAGAGAATCAAGATACAATGGTCCACAAACAAGGTATCATTGGTGACTCAGGTCTAAGGACCAACTGTGCTACTGCAACGATTGAATTCCCTGGTTGACTAATAGGTATAATTACCATCCAGGAATTCTTATTTGGGTCTGTTCAGTGAACTCATTCCCTAATGAGCACCCACTTGTTTGTCTTAGTGTCACCACACGAGTGAATGTGAGATCATTCACCCTCATCACATGAGCAGACATAACTTGTGTCGATCTTATCGGATATTTAATGTCCATCTCAAATATCCTATGATCGAGAACTGTTTAAGACAATTGCCTTAGGATATTGATCTCACTATCATGATCTCATCATGATTCAATATCCCATACATTTGTCTATGGACCTTCATTACGATAGTCGTTTGCGAGAACTATTAAATGAAGTAATAAATGCCTTTATTAATAATCTGAACTAGAATGTACAATGATTGGCTATGAGGCCACCCAATTCTAACATTCTCCCACTTGGACTATAGCCAATCACCCATGTGTCTAAGTCCCATAGACTTAAGGTGACGTTCTAAATTGTTTTGAGACAATGGCTTAGTCAAGGGATCTGCTACATTATCTTCAGATGAGACTTTCTCAACTACTATATCTCCTCGGGCGATGATCTCACGAATCAGATGAAATCGTCTCAGAATGTGCTTTGACTTCTGATGTGATCTTGGCTCCTTCGCTTGAGCTATTGCCCCATTGTTGTCACACAATAATGGAACAGGATCTGAAATGCTTGGAACGACTCCAAGCGCCGAGATGAACTTCTTCATCCAAACCGCCTCCTTGGCCGCTTCAGCTGCAGCAATGTATTCTGCTTCGGTCGTCGAATCTGCAGTAGTTTCCTGTTTGGAACTCTTCCAACTTACTGCACCTCCATTTAACATGAACACAAATCCAGACATGGATTTGCTGTCATCCATATCCGACTGGAAACTCGAGTCAGTAAATCCTCGAAGTTCCAAGTCGTTTCCTCCATAAACGAGAAATAGATCCTTAGTCCTTCTCAAGTATCTAAGGATACATTTCACCGCCTTCCAGTGTTCCTCACCTGGATCAGCCTGATATCTACTAGTGACACTTAATGGATGTGCCACATCAAGCCTAGTACATAGCATTGCATACATGATAGATCCTATTGCCGAGGCATAAGGAACTCTATCCATGTATGCTCTCTCTTCAGGTGTCTTGGGAGACATTTCTTTAGAGAGATGAATTCCATGCCTCATAGGAACGAGGCCTCTTTTGGAATTTTCCATGTCAAACCTTTTGACTATGGTATCTATGTACATAGATTGGGATAATCCAAGCATCCTTTTGGACCTATCTCTATAGATCCTTATTCCCAGAATATAGGATGCTTCTCTCAAATCTTTCATGGAGAAGTTTTTGGATAACCAAGCTTTTACCGATGACAACATTCCTACATCATTCCCAATGAGTAGAATGTCATCAACGTAAAGTACCAAAAAGGTAATTGCGCTCCCACTGACCTTTTTGTATACACAAGGTTCATCTTCATTCTTAATAAAGTCATAAGATTTGATTGCTTCATCAAATCTTAAGTTCCAAGTTCGGGATGCCTGCTTTAATCCATAGATGGATCTTTGCAGCTTGCATACCTTGCTTGAATGCTCTTTGGAAGTGAATCCTTCAGGTTGTATCATATACACCTCTTCTTGAAGGTTCCCGTTAAGGAATGCTGTTTTCACATCCATTTGCCATATTTCATAATCATAGAATGCAGCGATAGCAAGAAGTATTCTGATTGACTTAATCATGGCAACTGGAGAAAAGGTTTCGTCATAGTCAACACCTTGCCTTTGACGATATCCTTTTGCTACAAGCCTTGCCTTGTATGTGTCAATTTGTCCATCTGCCCCGATCTTTCTTTTAAAGATCCATTTACTGCCAATAGGTACCATACCTTCTGGCAGATCAACCAAGTTCCAAACTTGGTTGGCATACATGGACTGAATTTCAGAATCCATTGCCTCTTGCCATTTTTCTGATTCATGACTATTTATGGCTTCAAGGTAGGTTTGAGGATCATCATCCTCATTTAAGTGAACCTTTGGTTTGCCTTCATCGATATGTCCAACATATCTTTCAGGCTGCTTAGGCACTCTACCTGATCTGCGAACCTTTTGTGTATCATCTTGAACAAGTTCTTGAGTCAATGGTTCAGTAGATGAACCAGTGTTGATTTGTGAGTCTAGAATTTCTTCCAGTTCTATCTTCCTCCCACTGTCTTCTTTTGAAAGATACTCTTTCTCTAAGAAGACAGCTCTTTTTGCGACAAACACCATTTGATCGCTGGGCTGATAGAAGTAATATCCAAACGTCTCTTTTGGATATCCCAAAAATCTACATTTCTCTGTCCTGGAATCCAGTTTGTCTGGATCATGTCTTTTGACATGTGCAGGACAACCCCAGACTCTAACATGCTTAAAGTCTGGTTTCTTTCCTTTCCATATCTCAGATGGAGTGGAAGGTACTGACTTACTCGGAACTTTGTTCAACAGATATGCAGTAGTCAATAGTGCATATCCCCATAAAGAGGTTGGAAGTTTGGCATAACTCATCATGGATCGTACCATATCTAATAGAGTACGATTTCTCCTTTCCGATACACCATTTAACTGAGGTGTATAGGGAGGAGTCCACTGAGACAAAATACCATTATCCTTAAGATATTCTGTGAATTCTGTACTTAAGTATTCACCCCCTCGATCTGATCGAAGAGTTTTAATACTCTTTCCAGTCTGGTTCTCAACTTCGTTTTTAAACTCTTTAAATTTCTCAAAGACTTCTGACTTATATTTCATTAAATATATGTAGCCATATCTTGAGAAATCATCTGTAAATGAAACAAAGTATGAGTAACCACCCATAGCATGAGTGGACATTGGACCACATACATCACTATGTATTAGTTCCAATAAGTCCTTAGCTCTTTCTCCATGTCCTGATAATGGAGCTTTGGTCATCTTTCCCATGAGACAAGCTTCACAGGTTGCAAATGATTCATAATCAAATGGATCGAGATATCCATTCTGTTGCAACCTTATGATCCTGTTCTCATTTATATGACCTAGCCTACAATGCCATAGGTACGATTTATTCACATCCTTATCTAAGCGTTCAAGAGAATTATTTACCAGACAAATATCATATGAAATATCAAGTAAATATAATCCATTCAATAAATACCCGGAAGCAAACAATTTATCTCCTTGATAAATTGAACAACCTTTCTTCTCTAGCTTCATAGAATATCCTTGTCTATCTAAACATGAAATAGATATGATATTCCTAATAATGGTTGGAACATAATAACAATCTATCAGTTCCAAAGAGTCTCCTGACGGCATCTGAAGTTTTGCTGTCCCCACAGCTAATGCAGCAACTTTTGCTCCATTCCTGAGCCTCAGATCCACGTCTCCGCGGTTCAATCTTCTTTTACTTGTTAACACCTGCAAGTTATTGCAGATATGAGAAACACATCCAGTATCTAATACCCAGGATGTTGATTCTCTATAGGACAAGTTAAGATCGATCATGAGAATACCTGAAGCTTCACCAAGCTTCTCCTTTGCTTTTTCTGCAAGGTAAATCTTGCAGTTTCTCTTCCAATGACCTTCTTTATGGCAGTGGAAACACTGACCTTTATCATTGACTTTAGCTTTGTCCTTTTGTGCCGCCGGTTTACTTTTCACTAGCTTCTTAGGCTTACCTTTCTTAAAGGTCTGTCCAGCTTTTTTTTTCTTGTTGGTCTTACCAACAAGCATTACATTTGGCTTATCTTTCTGGATAGTGCCTTCAGCTGTCTTCAACATGTTGAGCAGCTCAGCTAGTGAAACTTCAATTTTGTTCATATTGAAGTTGATAATGAATTGTGAAAATGAATCTGGAAGGGACTGTAGGATTAAGTCAATGCTTAGGTCATTGTTCATAACAAAGCCCAGCACAGCAAGCCTCTCAATCCATTCTATCATCTTGAGCACATGAGTTTGCACAGATGTGCCCTCGCTCATTCTGGTCCTGAACAATTTCTTAGATATCTCATATCTTTCTGTTCTGGATTGTTCACCAAACAACTCTTGTAGGTGATTCAGAATGGTCTTAGGTTCCATGTTATCATGCTGTCGCTGCAGTTCATTATTCATTGAACCGAGCATATAACACTGGACCTTTACAGAGTCCTCCTTCCAACTTTCATACATCATTAATTCATCTTTGTTAGCATTATCACCGGGTTGCACTGGATCTGGTTGATCCAGGACATAGGCTAGTTTTTCGCACCTGAGGACAATCTTCAGGTTGCGTAACCAGTCAATGTAATTTGGTCCCGTGAGTTTATTTGCATCAAGTATGCAACGGAGGGGGTTAGGTGACGACATAGCGACCTACATGGAAATATATAAAATGAGCAGATAGTTCTTAAAATCAGATTTAGGACTTTTAATCTAGATTTATGCTCCCACTATTTTTCGGCGATCTGTATGACCCTCTAAGATACAGAACGGGAGATTCCGGTGATCTCCTAGTGGGGATCAGAATCCTTCGGGCAACATGCATGTGACCTTGTGGTAGCACAACAAATCACATCAAGTCCCTTAGGCAGTCAACTCTTGACAGTTGCAACGATTGCAATATCCGATCGATTTAACCCCTGAATCAGAATGACCTTGTGGTAGCATAACAAATCAATTCGATTCAGTTAAGTTTATCCATCATTACTTAGATGACATGAATTCATAGTGTAATCCTTGTGGTAGCACAAAAAAACTACACTATTTGTCCATTTATCTTAATGACATCACATGTCGTAGACCTAGTTTAATTTCTAAATCAAACAGACCTTGTGGTAGCACAACAAATCCGTTTGAGATAAGAATTATCCTAAGATCTATAATGATGGTGGGTTACGTGGATTATTCTTAATATCTCACGTTTACAACTTAAGTTTTAAAAGAGGGTTTTTTATTTTTTATTTGTAAAAATTGTGCTATCAATAGTATTTCAATTTGAAGTATCAATATACTTAATAGAAATATATATATGATAGCATAGTCTACAAATATCACATATGTGCAGAAAAGATAAATGGGGATGATCATGGACTGCTTAAACTACTATGGAATCATCGGAGCCAAACGATGATCCATAATAGGATCCTAATGTGAAAACAGCAACACTGGTTCTATTTGATGTGAGTGCTCCCTCCAGAGGTGTCTTCAGAAGATCCCGTCCTCTAAACTTAATCCGATACATGTAAATACAAAATTCAGGACTCGCAGGTCCACAAATGTATATTTAAACACTTAGAAACCTTGATCTTATCAAGGGGAGTACAATCTTATAGGAAGGTAGAAAGTACACTTGGATTAAGAGAGAGGAGGACACGCAGGTCCTATTTAAAATACCAAATGAATTAAGCATCGCATCCATTCACATCATTCATCACATGAAAATTCTAAGTCCATGATCATCCCACCATAAAACACATCACATGCAATCATCACATAATTGCTGTTTGGTATTAAATTTTATAAATATAAAATTATAATACCAATTGGTTTTCGAAATAACATTTATTTCAGCATTATCAATAATATTCAAAATATTATTGACAAATAAACTACCTAAACTATTCAGTTAATCTAAATACTAATTCAAACACTTTGAACAGAGAAATGTAATCAAGTTATGCATAAAATTAGTTTAAAATATTTTTAAACTAATTAATTTAACACGGAAATTAATTATCTAAAACAATTTTAAATAATTAACTATCACCCTATTAAAAACAAATCCCTTTAAGTAAATAACAGTTATTAAACACTTTAATAAGCTGTTAATAATCATAAAAAATAATTAATAACAATTATTAATTATTTCTATAATTTTTCTGTTTTAAAACAATTTTAAAACGGGCTTAAATGGGCTAATAATGGGTTTAATGGGGTTAAACAGATATTAAAAACCAATTTTTTAAAATCAGAAAATGGGCCTAGCCCATTAGGGCCCAAACGGCCCGGGCCCAGGGCCCTGGCTCGGCCAGGGTCGAGCCCTGGCTCGGCCAGGGGGTCTGGCCCAGCCAGACCCGAGCCCTGGCTCGGCCAGGGTCGCACCCTGGCTCAGCCAGGGCGCCTGGCTCGGCCAGGGTCGAGCCCTGGCTCAGCCAGGGTCGAACCCTGGTCGAGCCAGGCACCGGACCTGGCCCAGCCAGGTCCAGGCCCAAGCCGGGTCCGGTCCGAACCGGTCCGAACCGGCTCGGGACCGGCCGGTTCGGCTGGTTCTTCTTCACAGAACCTGCAACCCTAGTTCTAGTGCAGGCCGGCGGCGATGGAGGCGTTGTGGGCGGCGGCGGCGGCCACCCCAGGCGGCGGCGGCCCCGGCCGGCGGTGCCCCCGACGCCGGCGTCGTGCCCGGCGCCGGCGGCCTCCGGAGAGGTGAAAAATTAAGACCAAAACCCCTCCAAAATCTGATTTTGCAGGGTTTTATATCCGACTTTGGGCTCGATTTCGAGGACCTCCAAGGGCACTTCGGCCTCGATCTTCATGCCTAATGAGAAGTGGTGACTATCACCAAGAGATCTAGGGATTCTTCCGGCCATCCCAACGCTTGGGATGCACATACGAAGCCGCCGAAGTACCCCGGTTCATCATCACATGACGAACTCCGAAAAACCCAAATAAAAATCCGAAAAATACAGAAAAATAATCAAATCGATCGTGATCATCATATGAACACTAATCTGTCAATTTTAATCAGATTATACTCAAGAACACGTACAATACGGGTTCTTCACGCATTACGAGAAAACACACAAAACGGTGCCGTTTTACAACCGAACCAGCGAACCTGGCTCTGATACCACTGTAAGGAATCGCCAAGAACGCAGCGGAAATAAAAATGATTCCATTGTATCGGTTGCTGGGGTTGTAAAACGGACATTAAAACTAAAGCGGGAAGAACAGTTCTTCACCTTTGCAGGGTTTCGAATCTCCCGTGGATGATGCCGACTCGTTAATCGCGCACGCGCACGATCTCTGGAGGTATCCACACGAGTTCCCGCTGCAGACGCGATTTCCTCCTCGACTTGAGTGCTCCGACCAGATCTCAGATCCACCATGCGCGGAGAGAGACAGATCCACTCCGAGAAGGAGAGAGAGAGAGGAGAGAGAGAATCTAGGGAGTAAAAATTCGTCCAACTAACTTTTTACCACTCCCCCTTGGCCCTCCTTATATAGAAATAAGGATAAGCACAAGAGTTAATCCTCGTGATTATCCAAGAGTTTGGCCTTGGATAATTCTCCATTAAATCTTCATGTTTATCCTGCAGCTTTTCACAAAAACCCAGATAAGCATGAAATTTAACATCTCTCACCGTCTGACGAGAACTCTTATGTGTGTGACCCTCCAGGCCCATATATCAGTCCGGTTGCAGGCCCATTAAACTTAGCACTGTTTCTTGAGTTTAATATTTATTAATTAACATTTAAACATCACATGTTAAATGATTAATTTAATAAACAAGTGAATTATCATCTGATGATCAAATCACTTGGACTTCCGATCATGAACAGCACCAAACACTACCTCATGATCCCAGAAGATATAAGGGATACTGTTCCCTTCAATTGAACCTTTCCGTCTGCAGATGCCGCACAGATATAATCCTTCACTCATGCAATGTCCTGATAACGCAAGGGTATGGTTTTATAGTCAAACCCTCTATCGCATTATCCAGATGGATTCCAGTACACAGTTAATATCTAGAAAGACATCTCTTTCATTTGACCCTGGCCAGGGATTTCTGTGTACACATCCATGGGACATTCTCTCTCCAGTCTTATACCAAGAGTGAGTGATCCCTTGTTGTTCACTCAATTACCTTCGCAAGCTTTCCACTGTATCTGAAAGACCGATTATGGTGGACTTAATGGTTAAAGTCCACGAGTCAGAGAATCAAGATACAATGGTCCACAAACAAGGTATCATTGGTGACTCAGGTCTAAGGACCAACTGTGCTACTGCAACGATTGAATTCCCTGGTTGACTAATAGGTATAATTACCATCCAGGAATTCTTATTTGGGTCTGTTCAGTGAACTCATTCCCTAATGAGAACCCACTTGTTTGTCTTAGTGTCACCACACGAGTGAATGTGAGATCATTCACCCTCATCACATGAGCAGACATAACTTGTGTCGATCTTATCGGATATTTAATGTCCATCTCAAATATCCTATGATCGAGAACTGTTTAAGACAATTGCCTTAGGATATTGATCTCACTATCATGATCTCATCATGATTCAATATCCCATACATTTGTCTATGGACCTTCATTACGATAGTCGTTTGCGAGAACTATTAAATGAAGTAATAAATGCCTTTATTAATAATCTGAACTAGAATGTACAATGATTGGCTATGAGGCCACCCAATTCTAACACGTGCCGTGCTGGGCCTCTTCCCGTTCTTGCTCGAATTGAGGAAGATTACCAGCCAGCCTTGCCGTTCAGTCGTGCGGGAGTGCACGATGCGTTTCGTGTTTCGTTGCAGAGGAGTGTTCTGGATCCGCCCCAGGTGTTAGAACTTTCAGGACTTGAGGTCGCCGATGACTTGTCCTTTCCAGAGTGTCTAGTGCGTTTTGAGAATCACTAGTAACAGGTCCTCCGGAACAAGGTTGCATATGTGGACTGAGTATTTTGACAGTGTCGCTCCGGGAGCGAGGCGACCTGGGGGCGTGTGATTGAGATGCTGGGAAGCAGTTCCCTATCCTTTTTGGTAAGTCCCCATGCGAGTTGGCAGTGGAGGCGTTTTCGCCCTCGTTACTTGTAGTAGACAATTTCGGGGACGAAATTCTTTTAAGTGGGGGAGAATGTAAGGACTGAGATTTCGGGTTCGGTTTTCGGGTCGGTTTCGGGCCGGATCCCCTGGGTCGGACCTTGCGGGGTCTGGAGAATTTCTTCTGAATGACGTCTACACATCACGACGCCTTTCAAACGGCGTCTTGATAGGTGGACGCCATTTAGGCGACTTGCTGTTGTGCCACGTGGGCGGGTTTCGGGCCGCGAGAGTACGGCCCCTGTCTTGTCGTCTGAACGGCGTCCATGATGGACGACGCGATTCAAACTGCCACCCTGCGATGTCAGTGTACGGTGCCTGACATGTCAGCTGAACGGCGTCCATGGTGGTCGACGCGTTTCAGACAGCTGTCAGTACGGCCCGTCCTGTCATCTGATAGGCGTCCTTCTCGCTCGACGCGTTTTAGGTAGTTTCTGATGACCCCCGCGAGCCCTCCTTTCTTTCCCTCATTTTCTCACCTCTCGCTCTCTCTCCTCTCCCTCTCCGCCTCCTCCGATCCCACTCTTCCCCTTTCCCTTCCTCTTCTTCCTCTTCCACCACTCCAACGCCTCCCTACCTCTCACCTCTGCCACCACCACTTCCTTCGCGGCGTTCCATTCTCCGGACGGCGGCCGACGTCCCGGCAGAGTGGCGACGTTCTCGGGGGTACCGGCGGCGGTCTGCGGCGCGGCGGTTGGGCGACACGGAGCCAGGAGGAGTTCAAGTATCCGGTAGGGGGACGAACCTTGTATGTGTTGCTCGTGCTTTCCTAGGCGTGTTTTGAGGTATTTTGGGCTAGATTGAGCATGTTTAGGGGGGTGTTCTTGTGGGTATGGCCGTGTTCCTGTATGTGGTTTTGTAGTAGGTTTGTGGGGGGTGAACTTCTCTTTCTCCCCTTCTGTTTTGGAGGCTTTTCGGGGCAATTGGGGTTAAGGGAGAAACCCTCGGTTCGAACCAGGGAACCAGGTTTCTGACGCTAAACGGCGTCGTGCCTGGTCGACGCCTTTCAAAAGGACGTCAAGGCAGTACGACGCGTTTTAGGGCAGAAACCTCCCCGTTTGAGGTTTCACGAGTTAGGGGTTCTGGTGCTAAATGACGTCATGGATGGACGACGCCTTTCAAAAGGACGTCGGGCCATCATGATGCCATTTAGGCAGGAAATCACCCCGACTGAGGGTCCGTCAACTCGGGATTATGGAACTAAAAGACGTCATGGGTGGACGACGCGATTTGAATAGCGTCGGGTAACCATGACGCCTTTTAAGGAAGAAATCCCCTGGGTAATGTTTTCCTGAAATTCTGGATTTATCAGCTGAATGGCGTCGGAGGATGTCGACGCCTTTCAAAAGGCGACTGCTGGTATCGACGCCTTTTAGGCCAGATTCCCGTGGCCTCTGTTTTATGAACCAGTTAGGGAACTTGGATGGCGTCGGCCTTGGGCGACGCGATTCAAGGCAGAACAACACTAATTCATGCCAGTAAAATGTACATACTGCTAGATAGTTGGTTAGTGCATGCTCTAGTATACTTGGTTTCTTTATGATCGGATGGCACTGCGTTGTGTGTAGTGCGATCGCGGGCTTTTCACGTGACCGGATCGTACTGTGCCGGGTTTTGGTGTTTTGAGTTACTGTGGACCTGGAGTGACATTGTAGCGCTTTATCACCCTGTGCTGGTGGGGGCGTGAGCACAGCGCCGGTGGGGGCGTGGGCGGGGTGACGCCTAGTGAGAGAGGGTCACCTGGTGAACCCCGGGGTCAGCTAGTACCGGTGTCGGAGTGGTACATTCGGAGAGTCACTCATGCTGAGGGAAGGAGTAACCACCTGAGCCAGTTGGGCCGGAGTAGCTAGCGTGCTATCCGAGGGGTTACTGTTTGGTCTCAGCGGGTCGGTGTTTCCTACTTGTGCTTGTGTGGACGGTGTTTCCCACTTACGGCTGTGTGGTTGGTGTTTCCTACTTCCGGAGGAGTGGTTGACGTGTTTTGCCGAGACGGGAGTTGTAGGCTCCTTGATAGAATGATTTTAGAAATATGCATGTTACATTCCGAAGGCACATGATTCATATCGAGATTTTAGGAGTAGCGTGTTACAGCTTTACTTGCTTTATTACCTGTATCTTTGCTACTGCACTTGTGGGTGTGTGTGTGGGAGGCGAGGGATCGGATGATCCCTACTGAGCCCAATTTTGGTGTGGCTCACTCCCTGCGTTTTCAGGTGTAGACCTTGTGGCGTGTGGCGGCGCGTGGTGTTCTCCTTGGTGTGCGGACCAGCAGCTATCTCAGTTCCCGGGGTATGCCCCGATGTTGTTGTACTTTATTTCTGCCTGTACTTAATTAATTTGTTGGACATGTAATTATTGTTGGACTGTGTACGGACATTGTTACTTTACTTCCTGCGCACTGTACCCCTTGTAGTCCGTGTGAATGTTATATTTAATCTTGTTTAACGCTTACTCCTCCAGATGTGCAAATAAGATCCTGGTATGAACCTACAGTTAATGGGCCGACATCCATTTAGTGACCGGGTCTCCGGTCATAGGATGGCGGGTCATTACAGAAGCGGTTTTTGTTAGAATAGGGTTATGTTGTGAATGGCGACCAGGGACAACGACGTCTTTCATACGGCGGCTTCCTAGGACGACGCGTCTTAACTCGAATCACCCCGTAGCCTGTCTCTGCTTCTGTCCCTAACAGGCGACTAGGGACAGCGACGCTTTTTAAAAGATGACGTGTAACGACCCGCCACCCTATAATCGGGGATCCGATTATAAAATGGGTACCGAATCATTAATTTGGAACCAAACCAGGATCTAAGTAAGTCTGGGAAATAAATGATAAACTAAGCTAAACATTCACATCGCATTGAATTGAAAGGAAAATGTAGAAATTAAAAGTTATTACAATGCGATCGATACAACAAATAATTACATACTCCAACAGAAGAGAATTAATTAAACATACAGGCCAGAAATAAAATAACAACTACATCGGGGCATACCCCGGAACAACAGCCGTCGGCGCTCAACACACAGCCGCACACTCCTCGCAAGGTCTGCCGGGAGTCCTCACCTGAAAACCGCACGGATGAGTCTCAAAGACAAGACTCAGTAGGGATCCTTCGATCCCCACTGCCCACGCACACACCCACAAGTGAAGAATACAGCTGACGGTAAAGTAACAAGCATAGTGGTAATTACTATTCCTAGATCCCAATGCGAATCACATGCAATCGAAATGTATTAAACATGCATAATTCTAAACCAGACGACTAGAGAACCCACAACCGCCATCTCGATAGAACACGCCAACCACACAAACAACAGTGGGAAAAACATCGACCCGCTGAGACCAAGCAGTAACCCCTCGGATAGCACTCTCGCTACTCCGGCCCAACTGGCTCAGGTGGTTACTCCTTCCCTCAGCATGAGTGACACTCCGAAGGTACCACTCCCACACCGGTACTAGCTGACCCCGGGGTTCACCAGGTGACCCTCTCTCACTAGGCGTCACCCCGCCCACGCCCCCACCGGCGCTATGCTGCACCCACACCAGCACAGGGTGATAAAGCGCTACAACTGTCACTCAAGGTCCATAGTAACACAAAATCCGGCACAGTACAATCCGGTCATGTGAAAAGCCCGCGATTGCACGACACACAACGCAGTGCCATCCGGTCATGAAGAATCCATCATTATCGAGTGCACTAAAGCATGCATTAACCAACTATCTAGCAGTATGAACACATTTTACTGGCATGAATTAGTGTAGTTCTGTCTTGAATCGCGTCGCCCAAGGTCGACGCCATTCAAGCTCCCTGTACTGGTTCATAAAACATCGTCCTCAGAATCTAGCCTAAAAGGCGTCGACACCAGCGGTCGCCTTTTGAAAGGCGTCAACATCCTCAGACGCCATTTAGCACAGAAATCCAAGATTTGCATAAAACATTAATCAGGGGATTTCTGCCTAAAAAGGCGTCATGGTTACCCGACGCTTTTACGAATCGCGTCGCCCAGCCATGACGTCTTTTAGTCCCAGAATTCCTGAACCGACAGAACCTCAGTAAAGTAGTTCCTGTCTAAAAGGCGTCATGACGGCCCGACGCCCTTCAAAAAGGCGTCGTCCATGCACGACGTCTTTCAACCCCAGGAACCAGATCTGTCATGAGCCCGAGGGCTCCCCTTTTCATCCCCAAAAACCCCAAAATCACCCGAAACGGAGGAGAAAGAGAGGCAAACCCAAACATCAGGAATCCATAATCATAGAAATCCCCCATTTCAACAAGAGGAGCTCTTAAACATGCTTGTTCTACCCCCAAAATCATAGATCTAAAACATGCTTCGAGAGGGAGAATCATGGTTTGAACATAGAACACTATGGGAATCGTCACCCTACCGGTTACTTGAACTCCTCCAAGCTTCAAGCCGTCCACCCGACTCGTCCCACGCCGCCGCCGGTACCGCCGTGGTCGTCCTTACTCCACCGTGACGTCGGCCGCCGTCCGGAGAGTAAAACGCCGCAGTGGAAGTGGAGGTGGTAGTGGTGGGAGCTAGATGGGTGATGGAGTGGAGGAAAGGATGAAGTGGTGGGAGGAAAAGAGGGAGGAGAAGGGGCTGCCGTCGGGTTCGCCGGAAGGGAGGAGAGAAAGAGAGGAGGAAGAAAATGAGGGAAAGAAGGAGGGCTCGCGGGGTTAACCAGAGACTGGCTAAAACGCGTCGACATGGACAGATGCCTATCAGGTGACGTGACGGCCGCTCTGACAGGACTTTGAAATGCGTCGTTCTACACAGACGCCGTTCAGGAGACATGTCAGGGCCGTACTCTGACAATTCCAGAGTCGCAGTCTGAAAGGCGTCGTCCCATGCGGACGCCGTTCAGACGACACAACAGGGTCGTACTCTCGCGACCCAAAGCCAGCCCACGTGGCAGAACCTAAAACGCGTCTGCAACGGTGGACGCCATTTAAACCGCGTCGAGCCGGCTCGACGCGAAACCTCACAGAGTCTCTGCCCCACTGGAGCCTGAACTACAGGGTCCGACCCCGAAAATCGGATCCGTAAGCCTCAGTCCTTACATTCTCCACCCCTTAAAAGAATTTCGCGCCCGAAATTGCCTGCTAGAATTATCAGGTCAAAACATAGAGATACAAGCTCACAAGATAACTTACGAGAAAAGGTAAGGAAACTGCTCCCGCATCTCGTCCTTACGCTCCAAGGTTGCCTCGCCCCCGGAGTGGTACTGCCAAATTACCTTAACCAAAGGCACAACCTTGTTCCGCAGGACCTGTTCTCTGCGATCCTCAATACGAACTGGAAACTCTGGAAAGGACAGGTCCTCAGCGACCTCCAACTCTGAAAAATCTAAAACGTGGGACGGATCCTGAACATACTTTCTCAGCAAGGAAACATGGAACACATCGTGCACCCCTGCAAGACTGGGCGGCAAGGCCAGCTGATACGCGGTTTCCCCAATTCGAGCAAGAATGGGAAAAGGTCCAATATATCGCGGACTCAGCTTGCCTCGCTTCCCGAATCTCATCACACCCTTGGAGGGTGAGACTCGGAGAAACACGTGGTCCCCAACCTCAAACTCAAGCGGTCTCCGTCGGACGTCAGCATAACTCTTCTGCCTACTCTGAGCTGCGGTCAACCTCTGCCGAACTATCCTGGCAATCTCAGTACACTGCTGTACTAACTCTGGTCCCGCTATCTGTCTTTCACCAATCTCGGACCAACACACCGGAGATCGATACGGTCGCCCATACAAAGCCTCGTAAGGCGCCATGCCTATACTGGAATGGTAACTGTTGTTGTAGGCAAACTCCACTGTAGACAAATGTTGCTCTCAGAACCTCCCCAGTCTAAGCAACATGCCCTGAGCATATCCTCCAGAGTCTGAATGGTCCTCTCCGACTACCCATCAGTCTCGGGATGGTAGGCCGAACTGAAAGCCAACTGAGTGCCCAAGGCCTTCTGAAAACTCTTCCAGAACCTGGAAGTAAACCTCGGATTTCGGTCTGATACGATGGACAAAGGTACCCCGTGCAGAGAGATGATCCGGTCTACAAACAACTTAGCCAGCTTACCGACTGACCAATCCTTCCTAATAGCCAGGAAGTGTGCTGACTTGGTCAGCTGATCAACAATAACCCAGATAGCGTCTTTCCTGCCAGGGGATGCAGGTAATCCCATCACAAAGTCCATAGTCACGTGCTCCCATTTCCATTCTGGAATCGGCAAGGGCTGCAACAACCCTCCAGGTCTCTGATGCTCGGCTTTAACCTGCTGACAAGTCATGCATCTTGCCACATACTCAGCCACATCTTTCTTCATACCAGGCCACCAGAAGTGCCTCCTCAAACAATGATACATCTTGGTTGTCCCGGGATGCACTGCATATCTAGAACGGTGCGCCTCATCAAGTACGCACCTGCGCACGTCCTCCTCGGTCGGAACATAAAGTCTACCTCTGAACCTAACAGTACCGTCATCCCACAGCTCCACCTCTTACCTCTGGAGAATCTGTGGTAACTCAGCATCTGCCCTCTGAGCCTCAATCACAGCATGATACACTGCTGGTCTCACAGTCAAGCTGACCAACACGGCTCTATCATCTTCACGTGGAACCCTAAAGGAAGATTCCACAACCTGCTCGAACAATTTCCATTCTTGAATCATAAGGTATGACATGACCGTCTTCCGACTCAAGGCGTCTGCCACTACATTCGCCTTGTCCGGATGATAAAAAAGCTCAAAGTCATAATCCTTAATGAACTCCATCCACCTTCGCTGTCTCAAATTCAGGTCTCTCTGAGTGAACACATACTTCAGGCTCTTGTGATCAGTAAAAACCTGAAATTTCTCACTATACAAGTAATGTCTCCAAATCTTAAGTGCAAATACCACAGCTGCCAGTTCTAAATCATGGGTAGGATAGTTCTCTTCATGCTTCTTCAGCTGTCGAGAAGCATAAGCCACTACCCTGCCATGATGCATTAGAACAGCGCCCAAACCTCGACGGGACGCGTCTGAGTAAACCACAAACCCACCTGACCCAGATGGAAGCACCAGCATTGGGGCTGACGTGAGGCGAGTTTTTAACTCAACGAAACTCCGCTCACACTCTTCGATCCATACAAAACGAACTCCCTTTCGAGTCAACCTCGACAAGGGGGCCGCTATCGAAGAAAACCTCTGAATAAACCGCCTGTAATAACCTGCTAGCCCTAAAAAGCTTCTGATCTCAATCACTGAAGTTGGCCTGCTCCAATCCATCACTGCCTCGATCTTGGCTGGATCCACTGCAATGCCCTCACTAGAAATGACATGCCCAAGGAAGTGAACCTTGTCTAGCCAGAATTCACACTTGCTAAACTTGGCGTAGAGTTGGTGCTCTCTCAGGACCTGCAACACCAACCTCACAGAGTCTCTGCCCCACTGGAGCCTGAACTACAGGGTCCGACCCCGAAAACCGGATCCGTAAGCCTCAGTCCTTACATGACGACTGGGCACGACGCCTTTTAGGCCATATTCTGAGGCCGAGTTTATATGAACAAGTTTAGCGGGCTTGAATGACGTCGACCACAGGCGACTCGATTCAAGGCAGAATCACAATAACTCATGATATTAATATGTGTTTACACTGTTAGATAGTTCAATTAAAGTACATGATTTAAATCATAGATCGAGGCCAAGGATTTTGTATGATCGGGATCGCATCGTGTGTGCGTGTGGTTATACGATTATGGAGCTGGAACAATTGTGGTTTGCGTTTGTCACCTTGTGCCGATGTGGGAGGGCCATGGTGTCTGTGTGGCATTGTTGCCGTACCGGTGTGGGAGGGGTACATGTTGTGTTTTCACCTATGGCTGGAGGAAGTAGAACCACCTAGAGCCAGTCGGGCCGGAGTAGCCAGTGCGCTATCCGAGGGGTTACTGTTTGGTCTCTGCGGGTCGGTGTTTTTCCTAGTTTGTCGTGGCAGCTTCCGACGTGTTTCTTACTGTAGAGCTGCGTGTGGTGCTGCTGGAGTTTTACCCTTTCCCCACTGGGCTTGATGTAACCTGAGATATCGAGGTTACGAGTGGTACCCTTCGCCTTTTGGTCTGCCGTGACCCGGGAGGTAAGGGTTACGGGTAGTCCCTATAGCTTCGGCATGAGGGGGGTTTCGCCGGTCCCCAGGGCCCTCTTGAAGTGCTGAGGCCTGGCGTTGAGGGAAGTCCAGTCGATAGGAAAGTAGGCTAGACTGCTTGTGTGCACACGTTACTGGGCGGTGGTGGTTCACTGGTCCCAGTTATTCCTAGTTTGATTCACTGCCTCACCCTACGGTGCCCGGAACACCGTAGGGGTGGATAGGCGTGAGTGTTGGTGGTGTTGTAAGGTGACGTTGTATGCCGTCGACAGTGTGGTTTTTTCGTTTAGCCAGATCCTTGGTTATGAATTATGGTATTGAGTTGGGCTACTTGAACTGCTTAGAATTGTGCCTGTTGCATTACTAATACGTATGTTTCATATCAGGTTTTGGGAGCTGTGTTTACTGCTTTACTTAATTGCCTTCATTTTGTATTATTTTACTTGTGGGTGTGTGAGTGGGAGGCGGGGATCGGATGATCCCTTCTGAGCCCAATTCTGGTGTGACTCACTCCTTGCGGTTTCAGGTGTGGACTTCTCGGTGAGTGGCGGCATGTGGTGTTCTTCTTGGTGTGCGGACCAGCAGCGATCTCAGTTCCGGGGTATGCCCCGATGTTGTTGTACTTTGCTTCGGCCTGTACTTATTTAATTCCTTGGACCATGTAATTATTGTTGGACTGTGTACGGACATTATTAATTTCCTTCATGCACACTTGTATTTTCCTTAAAGTCTGTGTGATTGTTATATTTAGCCTTGTTTAAAGCTTACTCCTCCAGACGTGTTGTATGAGATCTGGGTGTGAACCCGTAGATAATGATCCGATACCCATTTAGTAATCGGGTTTCCGATTATAGGGTGGCGGGTCGTTACAGATGGTATCAGAGCCCAGTCTGGTCGAGTATGTGGTAAACTAGGTTAGATATCATAGTCCAACAATAAGTACGAGTCTGTACAGGCGATGGCTGCTGGCATAGATTGATAGCTTTTGACGTACGTGTTCCGATTTATGTGTTTATAGAGTAGTGATGGCACTGAAGAGGAGAGTTCCGTTGGCTCATAGTACGGGAGCAGACGATGGTAGTTCGGGGGCAGAGGGGCATAATGTGGATCGTTTCATGGAAGCTATGATTGGGGCTATGTCTAGATACCAACCGAGAGACGGTGGTGAAGGATCCAATCCCCGAGGTGGTTAGTCCACGGTGATGGAGCGGTTCTTGAAATTGAAGACCCCTTCTTTCACGGGTCAACCAGTCCCAGAAGAGGCAGCTCATTGGATTAAGGAAGTGGAGAAGGCATTTGATGTTCTTGAATGTGCTGAGAATGACAAGACTTTGTTGGCAACCTACTTGTTGAAAGACGATGCTTATGATTGGTGGGTTACCATCAAGAAAATGTTGTTTGCAGATAGGTCCTTGAGAGAGATCCCTTGGGAGGTATTCGTGAGAGAGTTTAGTGGACAGTACTTTTCGAGGAACGTTCGGAAGGCTAAGGAGAGGGAGTTTATGGAATTGGTGCAGAATGATATGTCAGTTCTGGAATATCAGACGAAGTTTGTGGCTCTTGGAAGATTCGTTCCACACATATATGAGCATGAGGAATGTAGAATAGAGAGATTTGGGGATGGACTTCGGTATGATCTGAGGGCAATGGTGGCATCTCATTGTTGTAGAGATCTTGCATCAGCAGTTAGGTGCGCAGCAACAGTGGAGACTCAGTTCCAACAAATGGCGAAAGAGTTGGAGCGAACAACACGAGGGAAGCAACAAGGCAAGAACAAATCAGCGGTCTTTTCGTCAGACGGTTCAAGTTCCTTTGAGTTCGGGTTCCAAGAGATGCTTTGTGACGAGGATGAAGACAATTCCTTTCAATAGACGCAGACTGTGGCTAGCAGACAGCAGGAAGCGAGACAGGATGCGGTGGATTATTGTCCTCGTTGTGGTAGGCATCATAGCAATCGGATATGTCTATTGGTCACTGGTAGCTGTTTTGGCTGTGGTAGGAAGGGACATCTTGTGAGGAACTGTCCCCAGAAGAATAAGACAGGTCAGGAGCCGAGTGGTCAGTAGAAGCCCGGGACCTAGAGTAGTGTTGTGTGTTCTCTTGGAAGAGGTCCGAGATGCTGGGCTAGATGAGCACTGTTATGTTGTCTTATTAGGTAGTAGTTGTGAACTCTTATGGCACTTTTTATGTATTTTGGACATGGTGGAAAATCAGTTTTGTAATATGTGCCTCGTAAGGTTAATGTATGGTTATATCGGTCTATTAATTTTAGCAGAATTGTATAACATAGTTAACTTAGTGTTGATTTGATCGACTGGTTATACGGAGCCCCGTGTAAGAGTGTGATATGTGAGGGTGATTGATGTAATCCGTGTTATCGGCGTGGAATTGTTGTCGGTAGTTATCGTTTGAGCGGTTTCAATTTCGAGGACAAAATTCCTTTAAGTGGGGGAGTATGTAAGGATTGAGGATTCGGGTTCAGTTTTCGGGCCGGACCCCCTGGTTTGGGCCCGGATGGGTCTGGGGTGTGCCTCCTGAATGACGTCTAGGGTGCATGACGCCTTTCGAATGGCGTCTTACTGTGTGGACGCCATTTAGTTGGGTTGTTGTTGTGCCACGTAGGTGCCACGTGGGCTATGGACGCCATTTAGTTGGGTTGCTGTTGTGCCACGTAGGTGCCACGTGGGCTGGCTTTGGGCCGCGATAGCATGGCCCCGGTCTTGTCGTCTGAACGGCGTCCTTGATGGACGACGCCATTCAGAGTACGACCCTGGTCTGTCAGAGTACGGCCCGTCATGACAGCTGATAGGTGTCTGTCTAGCACGACGCGTTTAAACTTGTTTCAGTTTGACCCCGTGAGCCTTCCCTCCTTTCTCTCATTCTCTCCTTCTCACTCTCTCTCTTCCCTCTCTCCGACCCTCTCCGATTCCCCCTTTCCTTTCCCCTTCCCCTTCTTCCTCTTCCACCACTCCAACACCTCTCTACCTCTCACCACTACCACCACCACTTCCTCCGCGGCACTTCATTCTCCGGGCGGCGGCCAACGTCCCGGTAGAGTGACGGCGTCCTCGGCGGTACCGGCGGCGGTTTGCGGTGCAGCGGTTCGGCGACATGGAGCCTGGAGGAGTTCAAGTAATCGATAGGGGGACGAACCTTTCATGTAATGTGGTTGTTTCATCCATGTTTCCCGCTTTGAAGCATGAGACGTGTATGGAGATTTGGGTAGAATGAGCATGTTAAGGGGCTTTTAAGGAAAATGGTCGTTTTTATGGAATGGGAATTAGTGTGTTTCATGTGGTAATTGGATTTCCCCACTTCGTTTCCTACTCTTGGGTATTTTTGGGGTAATTTTGGGGTAAAAGGGAACCCTTGGGTTGAGTTGCAGGAACCAGGTTTCTGACTCTAAATGACGTCGCGCTCGGACGACTCCATTTAAAATGGTGACGGGCCAGCACGACGCCATTTAGGCAGAATTGTATCGGAAGCGGTTTCTGTTAGCATAGGTTTATTTGTGAATGGCGTCCTGGGACAACGACGCCTTTCATACGGCGGCTTCCCAAGACGACGCGTTTTAACTTGAATCACCCTGTAGCCTGTCTCTACTTCTATCGCTAACAGGCGACCAGGGAAAGCGACGCTTTTTAAAAGATGACGACTTGGCACGATGCCTTTTAGGCCATATTCTGAGGCCGAGTTTATATGAACAAGTTTAGGAGGCTTGAATGACGTCAGCCACAGGCGACACGATTCAAGGCAGAATTACAATAACTCATGATATTAATATGTGTTTACACTGTTAGATAGTTCGATTAAAGTGCATGCCTTAAATCATACATCGAGGCCGAGGATTTCTGTATGATCGGGATCGCATCGTATGTGCGTGTGGTTATACGATTGTGGAGCTGGAACAATTGTTGTTTACGTTTGTCAACTTGTGCCGATGTGGTAGGGCCATGGTGTCTGTCTGGCATTGTTGCTGTACCGGTGTGGGAGGGGTACATGTTGTGTTTTCACCTATGGCTGGGGGAAGCAGAACCACCTAGAGGCAGTCGGGCCGGAGTAGCCAGCGTGCTATCCGAGGGGTTACTGTTTGGTCTCAGCGGGTCGGTGTTTTTCCTAGTTTGTCGTGGCAGCTTCCGGCGTGTTTCTTACTGTGGAGACAGGTGTGGTGCTGCTGGAGTTTTACCCTTTCACCACTGGGCCTGATGTAACCTGGGATATCGAGGTTACGAGTGGTACCCTTCGCCCTTTGGCCTGACGTGACCCGGGAGGTAAGGGTTATGGGTAGTCCCTATAGCTTCGGCTTGAGGGGGGTTTCGCCGGTCCCCAGAGCCCTCTTGAAGCCCCGAGACCTGGCGTTGAGGGAAGCCCGGTCGATAGGACAGCAGTCTAGACTGCTTGTGTGCACACGTAACTGGGCGGTGGTGGTTCACTGGTCCTAGTTAGTCCTAGTTTGACTCACTGCCTCACCCTACGGTGCCCAGAACACCGTAGGGGTGGACAGGCGTGAGCGTTGGTGGTGTTGTGAGGCGATGTTGTATGCGGTCGACAGTGTGGTTTGATCGTTTAGCCGGATCCTTGATTATGAATTATGGTATTGAGTTGGGCTACTTGAACTGCTTAGAATTGTGCCTGTTGCATTACTAATACGTATGTTTCATATCAGGTTTTGGGAGCTATGTTTACTGCTTTACTTAATTGCCTTCATTTTGTATTATTATACTTGTGGGTGTATGAGTGGGAGGCGAAGATCGGATGATCCCTACTAAGCCCAATTCTGGTGTGGCTCACTCCCTGCGGTTTCAGGTGTGGACTTCTCGGCGAGTGGCGGCATGTGGTGTTCTTCTTGGTGTACGGACCAACAACTATCTCAGTTCCGGGGTATGCCCCGATGTTGTTGTACTTTGCTTCGGCCTGTACTTATTTAATTCCTTGGACCATGTAATTATTGTTGGACTGTGTACGGACATTATTAATTTCCTTCCTACGCACTTGTATTTTCCTTGAAGTCCGTGTGATTGTTATATTTAGCTTTGTTTAACGCTTACTCCTCCTGACGTGTTGTATGAGATCCAGGTGTGAACCCGTAGATAATGATCCGATACCCATTTAGTAATCGGGTTTCCGATTATAGGGTGGTGGGTAATTACATGATATATATAGAGGCTTCAATTAGGGTTATTTGGCCTTCAAAAGGGCTCCCCCGCGTCTCGGACTTGCCCTGGATAGACATGGAAGGATTTGGAAACTCTTCCAACCTCTGGAACCGGATTAGCTTGGCCAAATCATGCTTATGAGTAAAGTACTTGGAAGGCGTCGCGATCAAGAGATGCCATTTAATTAATTAGGAGGTGCTAACATAGAAAGAAATTTGCAAAGGAAACCGAAAACGATTAGGAAAGTTAAAAGGTGTCGACCATAGTAGTCATGATTTAGATAATTAGGAAACTAATTTGAAATTAAAATTCGGAATCCCAGACGGATTATGATCTAAACGGCGTCATTCATGGGCGACATTATTAAGTTAATCCTATCTAAATTTGGGGATTTAATTCTAAACTGATTTCTGCTAGAAATCTTAATGGCGTTGGCCACGGTCAACGTTAATCAATGAAATTAGAGAAAAATTTAAAAAAAATTAATTAATGATTAAAAATCAGACCATTCTGGGGCATTATAAATGTAACATGAAATTTACTCAATATGAGGTCAAAAATAGCGTATTTACAGCTGTCCCACCTTGGCATTGACTTTGTAAGGGAGTGAAATGGAATGGAATATACTGAAAAGATGATGCTAAGGTGTAATGTGACACGCTCTCAACAACATATGATAGGAATCTTTTTTCAAAAGTGATCAATGAAGTAATTCAAAGAGATCAATGAAAATCAATTCTGTCTGAATGAAAGAGACAAAGAAATAAAATAAGGACGATCAACTTCCACGATTGGGAATTACCCTAGGTCACAAACTTTGCAGGGTTCATCATGGAGAGCAATTACCATCTAATGTGGACGTACTACAACCATAATGGATCTTAAAAGGGAAACAAGAAATATTTGGGATAAAGAATCCAAGCAAGAAGGAATTTCAAAGATATCTACAAGAAAAGCTCAAAGATAATTGAAAGATCAATTCGGAATGGAATATCTCACATCACGTTGGGATTTATTAGAACAATGGTCTGAAATTTAATCAATAATTAATTATTATCACAATTATTTCAAAGTCCTATATGATGCATGCTGGGCTAAAAGAAAAATTAAAATAAAATAAAATATAAATTAATCAAGGATAATATTGTTAAATTGTCATTGATGACACAAGACACCATTCCTACAATTTAGTGCTAAGCCGAGGCTCGTTTCTCTACGCATTGTTTCACAAAAGCAAAACCATCGTCTCCATCAATTAACAATCTAACGGCCTATCCGTGCGATTAAGAATTCTCTGAAATTATCACTATTTTTTTTTTGAAGGGAAACTCAAATTCCAGTTTCATCAAAACCACAAGGTCCCTAATATACTCCAATAAGTATTTATCATATGGTAATAATAATGCAAATCAATTGCATAAGAGAATATTGGGGATAGAGACAACCATCTTTTTAGTCATGGCTAGAACTCAGTAAAACTCCCACAGTAGGACCTTTTTTGAAATTCTCAGCTTCATTTACATTTTTTTGAATTTTCCTGTACTTAGAATTCATAAGTAACTTCATGCAAAGGAATAAACATGAATAAATAGCAAAAAATATGCAGTTTCAAAAATGTCAGAAAAAGCCTAAAAGGCGTCGCCCTGTGTTGACGTCATTTAAATGATGTCGCCTGTCCATACGCGATTTAACTTACCGAAACAGGCTGCTCTAACTCCAATCCAAACTCTACTTTCCTCCCTCAAACTTCCTCTTCCAACTCGGAAAAACCTCCCTCTCTTCAATTCAATTTAATACAACAAACAATCAAGAGGGAAAGTCAGAGAATTCTCTTCAAGATTCGAGGGAAAGAGAGGGGAAAGAGGAAGAAATCAAGCAATCAAAGACGGAATCAATTTTATTCAAAGAAGATGGCTAGCTTTGCTAAGGACTCTTCAAACAAGAGGGTAAGGAAGATGATTAAGAGGCTTTCTGATGTGGAAGACCATCTAAGTGGAAGAGATCCTAACCTACAAGTAAGTTACTCTCTCATCTATTCAATTTTTATCTTTACTTTTTTCTTTTACATGAATTCTCCACACTCTCAATTCCTCAATAAGCAAGATAGAACTATTTCAATGTAATTTCTTTATCTAGTGATATCCTTTCTTCCCCAGTCCAAGACGATTCTCTTTACTTCCATAAATCCAAAAGTTTGTAAACAAGATTAACCTCTCCATGCAATCTTATATATCCAAGTGGCATATTCAGGGGTTGATTATTCATGCCAAACATTACAAGAGCGCTTGCATGGATTGGGCTTCAATGGACGCTTTAATTGAGTTATCGCACCCTCAAACTCACACTTTTCTTTTTTCCACGTTCGAAGCCACTATCCTCTTAGAAGAAGCTGAACTCCTATTGGGTCTTCCTAAGCTTAAGGTCAACAATGATGAACCTAATTTGACTGAGATGATGTTCATAAGGGAAAATATCAATGGTCAACAATTCTTGAATAAGATTATGAAGAATCTAAAAGAAATTCAATATTTTCTTACTCAGAAGGGAATTAATCTTCCAAAATTAACTGAATGGACCTTGAAAAGGATAGAAAGTCTCAAGGATGAAGATATAAAGACTGTGATGAAGGCATTCACCACCAGCTTGGCCGGAGCACTACTATTCCCTGTCCAAGATAATATTGTAGAAGATGATCAAATAAGCGCAATCAATGAGACTTTTGAAGGAAAGCAGATCAGCACAACAGTTCTAGCTTATCTCTACAGTGGGCTCTCTGCAGCTTCTACAGGTCAACCTCCTTATAGCAACATGCTACTCTTAGCCTTATGGGTGGAATTCCACGTCAAATTCAAGCACAATGAGGAAAAAGTTCCAAGGATATCCCAAATGTATTAGCGTAGTCTTATCTTCCACATCTCAAACATTGTGAAGTTCAATGACAACATGACCAATCGAGTGCCCAACCTCAAGACTCGAGCTGACTGGCGTACTTACTTCAAGACTATGCCTAGGACTGGATTAGAATCTACACTGCTTGCTCTTATGGAAAAGGCGGTACGAGTTCGCCATGGTGCTGGCACAGAGCTCCGACTGATCGGGGCGACCGAGTTCATCTTATATAATCCACATCACTGTCATCCTCAACTTGGTATGCCTCGCTATGAATTTTCAGAAATATCTTCTCTTTCTCCAATCAAGAAGCGAGCATTAGGAACTGACGAAGACTTTGAGGCGACAGAACTTATTGCTACTTTGTGGAACATCGAGTTCACCCATTGTGTAAAAACTCCTCATGAGGCAAATCGAGAGTTATTAAAAGCTTATGTAAAAGAGCTTCATAAAATCCGGCCTGAAAGCTCTTAAACCTTGCCCAAAGTTTAATGTAATTCTCAATTTATTTTCAATACAAATCATTCCTTTATTGCAATAATGATCTATCCTTAATATTTGTGCAATTTTCTAAAAATTTTCCTTAAACAAAACTGCTCATTTCCTTCAAAACAAAAGTTTCGGGCTCACTACTGCAAATAGCGTTGACTTAGGAAGACACTTTTCTACTGAATTATTTTTTTAAAAATCAAAATTTATTTCTCAAAGCACTTGAAACATGTCGATCATGGGTGATGCCATTGACTTCTCTCTCCTACTTTCCAGAGATTTCTAAACCTTAAATTCCCTGAACCACGTCGACCATGCGCGACACCAATCACTGACTTCTCCAAATTTCTTCAAATTTTCTCCTGACTTTATGGTATGGCTCTGATCATCGAAGATGGTAAAAACATGTTGACCATGAGCGACGCTGTTCAGTCTTTTTAAATCTCCAACCGCCTGCCTTAGTTTGTGCGCCATTGAAACACGTCGCCCTGCGTCGACGCCATTTAGCGAATTTGAACATGGGTCCCCAAGCCCAAGCCCTCCTTCTTCCTCATTCTCCCCACACGCCTCTCTCTCTTCCTTCTTCTCCCTCTCCGGCGACCGAAGTGCACTCCGACGATCTTCCCTCTTCGGCGATCCTTCGGCCATCCACTCTTCATCACCAGCCTCTACTTCTCCTTTCCATTATCTCTTTCTCACCCTAGCTCACATTCTCCCAAGAACTCCCTTTTCTCACACTCACACAATCTAGACACCATGGAGCACGGCAGATTGAGCCGGAAATGCTAGAGGATATTCGGCGTGCCCAAGCTAGAGGGGGGCGATAGGGACATGCTCCTGACGCACCCCGAGATCTTTCAAGATCTCGCAAACTTAGCCGTGGCCGAGGAGTTCATGGAGGCTGAGGAGGCTCCATCGGCGGCACTAGCGGCGGCAGCACAAGACGAAGAAGCGGGTCCTTCAATGGTAAGCCTCGAAACCTTCTTATTATAGCACTTGGGAGATAGGGAGACCAAAAGAGGGGATGCCACGGGTCAGGGGACCGTTGGTTGAATGGTGTCGAAACCAGGTGACGCCATTCAAATGGCGTCGACCATGGCCAACACCATTCAAGGCAGGGTTCCTATTCCAGAATTAATTTTAAAAATTAATTTTAATTGCCTATTCAGTGATTTTCTAATCGACAATTTGGCAAGGAACGGATTTCATGGGATTTGGTGATAGTGGCATACAGGAGGCTTCCGGACTTCCAGAAGGCCCGCCTCAGGGGTATGGAGCTCGACGAGCTACTAGATATCGAGCCCTTCTAGCAGGACTTAGTCCTCCTTCTGGTGCTGAGGGAGAGGTGGGATCCGGAATGCATGGCATTCCTGATGCCATGGGGACATATGGTCCCCAGCCTCGAGGACGTAGCCAGGATCAACGGCCTTCGAGTGGAGAGCCGGGCGGTGAGCGGGATCACTTTTCCCAATTATCGTGAGATGGCAGGGCGTCTATTAGGATCAGATGTATCTTGGCCATCGGGTAGGGAGTCTACGACCCTTCGGCGGGTGGAGGTAGAGGATGTCCTAGGACTAGAGGACCCTAGGCAGGACCAGGGGGAGTCCAGGGAAGGATTCATAGATAGGCTATCGAGGTTAGCTGCTGACTCTTATTGTTAGGATTAGAGCCAAAGGAAGTTAGTCGATCGGTAGCTTAAGGTTTTCTTAGTTTTCTTGTTTGGTCGGTTGCTCTTTGGGACGAAGGGCGACCAGATTCATTTTAGATTTTTAGGTTTGTTAGAGGATCTAGACAGGATCCATAAGTATGCTTGGGGTGCGGCCCTTCTGTCCCACATGTTTGCCGACCTGTCCGTGGTTACGCAAGACTGTAAGACCACCATCAGTGGCTACGCGCCATTCCTTCAGGTATTCAATTTGTCTTTACTTATTTATTTCATGATTATTTGATTATGATCCAATGCATGTGATGATGATGATTCTAACTTATAAGTTCACATATGCCAATATGGACTTATTACTACTTTCCTTTGGGCAGGGCGAGTCCCTCAGATCAGCCGGCAGCGGTCCCACTGGTGCGAGGTGGCGGCCGATAGTGGACACGGCCCCACAGCATCACCAGCTGACGGCCCTCCGCCGTCAGTTCTTGGACTACCCCAAGCTACTGGTAAGTTATTTATTTAATGCAATGATGTTTATCTTTAATTAAATGCAATTTATTGATTGTGAATGCAACTAACTTAAATGCATGCAGGTTATCTGGCGCCCATATTTGGGCGTGGATGAGGCGGGGCAGCCATGGGTGACAATTGGCAGAGCGAGATTCGGCAGGTAGATATGGGTGCACTGCCTAAATGAGATCGAGCTACTGCACCAGTGGCTCACCATGAGGACCTTGGGCCTCCATCAAGAATGGGTCCAGGAGGAGATCCTGGAGGGGATTGACAAATCGATGAGGGGGAAGCAGACGTGCACGGACTGGCGTGTCAAGTTCCTTGACCAGTTCGACAACTGGCACCAGGGCGGTGTTCCAGTAGAGTCACGCGCGGAGAGTAGCGAGGGCTACCTCCAGTAGTATCGGGTTCACTACACCTCCCAGCTGCGACAGTTGCGCCCCCTCGACGTGAGTATGCTTTTATGCCTCTTGGATTTTATTATTATCTTCATTCAAATTTGTGAATGCATGAATGACATGTGTATGTGCATGTGCAGGATGCGCGAGATGCGACCATTGTCACCCTCTGGGCTCGAGTCCAAGATGCCGTGGCCCAGTTGGAGCAGGTTCAGAAAGAGCTCCATGATCTAGTATGTATGAATTTATTATGTCATGAATGAATTCTTTTATTAATTACATATTTTGAAGCTTAGCCACTGACGGTGTTCTCTTTTTTGATACAACATGTCGCTTACACACATGCGGCCCATCCTCCTCCGCACGCAGCCGGGGCTTCTTCGTCGAGTGCCTCCCATTCTGACGCTGCCATCATCGACCTCCAGGCACAATTGGCTCAAGCCATCCATCGAGCCTCTCTCACAGAAGAGGACTGTGCCGCTAGAGTAAGTCTTCAACCTTGACCTTTGTTCTTGAATTTGTTGTTTGTTCATCTGATCCGCTTGGATTAACAATGTCTTCAACAGGTCGCCGAGCTTCAAGAAGCCCTACAAAGGGTTGAGGCAGAGTTGGAGCAGACCCGAGCTGCAGCTGCCCAGGCTCAGGCTGATGCTGTTCGCATCAGGGCTTTGGAGGAGCAGCTGGCACGTCTCTCCAACGATAACCTCCCTCTCGAGCTAACCAGCCTCCAAACACGTCTAGAGATTCTTACTGAGGACCATGAGCGAGAGCGTGACGAGCGGCGACGGGCTGATGCTGAGGTGACCTCCCTTCGGGTTCAACTTGGAGTTGTCGAGTATGAGCGGCGCAATGTGGAGGAGCGTTACCGCCGTGCCTGCTAGCGAGCTCAGCAAAGGGGGCACGGGAGCGCGTTTACTGCCAGCGTTGCCATATCATCTGGCCAGGCGAGACCGAGCGCGATGGGGCCACCGCCACCACCTAGCCGAGCACCAGCAACATATACCCAGGATGAGGCCCAGAGCCAATATGATGAGGGAGTTGGTGAAAGTCAGCCATGAGGGCTATCGATGCTGATGATGACGTACTTTCTTCTTTTTGGGTCCTGATGATGGACTTCATCTTTTACATGTAAAAAACTCTTGATATATGAATGAAACTCCTTTGTACTTCCCTTGCCTTCTTTGACTTTGAATCTCTTTGGATACCTGTCCCTTGCATGTGACTTGAACAAACAGGTTAAGTTTCTGTTCTGGCTTAGCCCCTTGCCCGGTTAATAAACCATCTACTTGATCCTATCATTGGTAGAAGGGTTAAGGGGCGAAGCCTTTATTTAATGAAGGCAAATAATTAAAAGTAAATAATTAAAGACAATGCAACATACAAACATGCAAATGTTTACTGAAAATTAAGAACATGTAACATTCATGATCTAGCAGACAAATGCTAACTGAAATATTTTTGTTTTGCAATTGCAATTTTCGAAATATCCAATTTCTTTTGTGATTTTGTTGTATTCAATTTTTTTGTGATTTTGAAATATTTGACTAAACTAAGGACCAGCATGGTACGTGGATCAAAAGAGTATATACATTCAATAACTTAATTCCCAAATCATTCTTTAATCACCTAATCCCGACTCATTGTGATTGAATTATGTTATGATCGTGATCCCATTTGATGGTATGATCCTTAGTCAACCTAGGCCATTCTTCAAGTTTGGAGTACGCCTCTTTTAGATGGAAAGGAAGAATTGGTCTATAAAGCCTATGAGAGGGTTCCGAAGACCCAAAAAGATGTCCTTCATTTACCCAATTATCTATTGGGGTTCGGTCATTTTCACTTCCACGGGATATTTAACGACCTTATGCTCCCTTTTCATTTGATTTTGTGGCTTTTTGATGTAATGTTCGTAATGTTGAATGGCCTTTTGATTTTGTTGGCTTTTGGCTTTTGCTCTCTTTTTTTTGTGGGGCGGATCTCCCCCTTTTTTTTATGACGGCCTCCTACTAAGATGCCGGGTATTTTTGGTAGTCTATTCTAAGCTTTGTTCCGACATCGTGAGCCGAGAATAAAAATAGAAGTTTTGTTCAAAAATGAATGAGTTGTACTTTTACACCCTTAGTCAAACTTTTGGTATTCCTCGGGCTTCGCATCTCTTCTTACTTACGAACCAAACGTGTTTATGTGAAATAATGCGTTTGGATTAGATTATCAAAGACTAACGAGGGAATTTGAGTTTTCGAATTTTTAGACTCCACTGGTCTTTGCACCATGCTGATCGACGTACTTATCTAAGGGTAGTATTTGTTAAGATACAAACCATTCTAGGGATGCATTAATCCTTGTCCTTCTGCATTAATGAAGCAATAGGCATTATCAGTAAAAGCATGCGAGATAACATAAGGACCTTCCCAATTAGGTTGGAGCTTAGAACGCGGACCACCAGGTTTTACAAATATTCTTTTAACAACTATTTCACCAACTTTGAATTTTTGTTCAATGTCTTTCTTTTGATAAAAACGTGCTAATCTATTCTGATATACTCGTGCATGATTAGCGACTGACCATCCCTTCTCGTCTAAAAGTTCCAACTGAGTGAGGAGTGTTGAACGATGTTCATCAAGAGAAAACTCCTTGTTCAACTGTACTCTCAAGGACGGGCTATGGACTTTGTATGGAACTACCACCTCCATTCCGAATGTTAAAGAATACGGAGTTTGCCCAGTGGGCATGCAGATTGAAGATTGGTATGCCCATAAAGCCTCCATTAATTTCTCTGGCCAATTAGAGAACTTATTAGATTTACACGTTTTCATGATAATTTTTATCAAAGTCTTATTAGTTGACTCTACTTGGCCATTGCCTTGCGGATAATAAGGAGATGAATGATGCAATGCAATTTTATAGTTGTCACAGAGGTCCTTCAGCTCTTGTGATATGAACTGCGGTCCATTGTCGGTGACGATGGTGCTTGGAATTCCAAATCTTGTGATGATGTTCTTCATGATAAACTTACAGACTGTTGACGCTTTGACTTCCGTGTAAGCTTCGGCTTTTGCCCATTTGGTGAAGTATTCCGTTGCCATAAGAATGAAGGATTTTTGCTTAATGCCGGAATTGGGATCACTAAGAGGTCCAATGATGTCGAAAGACCACATGGAGAAAGGCCACGGGGAGGAAACGGGATGTAGTGAAGATGCGGGGGAATGGATCTTGTCGGCATGGAGTTGACATTTAGCACACCTACGGACATACCCTACACAATCTTCTTCCATGATTGGTCAATAGAATCCTTGTCTAAGGATCTTCTTTGATAACATCTGTTCGTTAACGTGGCCACCACAAACTCCAGCATGAGTTCCTTTCATAACCTTCCAAAACTCATCCTTGTCCATGCATCTCATAAGAACACCATCAAAACTTCGTTTATAAAGTGCTCCTCCAACTAGAGTGTATCTCTAAGCAACTCTCTTGATAACCCTTTTCTCCCCAGTTATGGCTTCTTCAGGGTACGATTGATCTTCACAATATTTGGCAATCTCAAAATACTATGGTTTATCTTTATCTTTCACCTCTTCTTGTAATTCCAATAGCATAATTTCTCACTTCTCTACAATATCTCTATCTCTTACCTTCTTCAACAATTTCTCCTTAGTCCTAAGGAATGAATGGTCTTTCACGGCGAGTGAAAGACGCCTATAGACGATGATTGATTCAGATTGTTTGCTGATTGAGAAATTTAGGGATGATGCGAGAGAAGCTAGAGTGTCGGCTAGAATGTTTTGATTCCAAGGAACATGGACAAAGATCAATCTAGTAAAAAGCTTGGCATAAGCAGAAGTGAGTTTGGATGAAGAGTTCGGTACTTGGTGAGCACTTGGCAAAGGATTAGCTAACTATTACCTACAATCATGATCTTGGTGGCACCATGGAGATGAGCAGCCTCGAGACCGGCTAGAAGAGCCTCATATTCAGCAATGTTTTTGGTGACAGGAAAGTCAAGCTGAACAATGCCGATACCCTTACCATGAGAGTTTAGAGCTCCATCAAAATGCAGAGTCCACATATCTTTTTTGATTCTATCTATAGACATCAGTTCCTCATCCAAAAACTTCAATCAGACTGGATCAAAACGAGGAAGAGGGTGATGAGCAAGATGTTCTGCGATGGCATAACCTTTGATTAATTTTTATTGAATGTAGATGATATCAAATTGAGATAGAAAGCTTTGCCAACCCGCTAATCAATCTGTAAGAAGGGATTTCTCAATGAGGAACTTGATTGGATTCATCCTAACGATGAGATGGACCTCATGATCCAGAAAATAGTGCTTCAACTTTTGAACCACCCAGACTAATGTAGCACAAGTCTTCTCCATCGCCATGTATCTTTGTTCTGCGGGGTTGAGGAGTTTAGAGAGATAATAGGTAGCCCTTTCCTTCCCTACTTCATCCTCTTGTGCTAGGACATCCTCCATCGCATCATCCAGGACATAAATATATAGAATCAAAGTTTATCCGGAGATGGTGGTCTCAAGATAGGAGGACTTGCTAGATATGTCTTCAATCCATCGAACGCCTCCTGACACTTATCGTCCTAATAAAACTTGACTCCTAGCTTAGTAAGCTAGTAAAACGACTTGCACCTTTGTGAGTACTAGGAGAGAAAGCGATGAATAAATTGCAACCTCCGATCAATCCTCTTAATTCTTTCGAATTTCGGAGAGGTGGCATCTCTCTAATAGCCTTAGCCTTGTTGGGATCGATCTCACTGCCCCGTTTCCTCACGATGAATCCTAACAACTTCCCTAATGATACACCAAATACGCACTTTTTGGGATTCATCTTCAACTGATATTCTCTTGACCTTTCTAAAACTCTCTCCAACGCCTTGGCATGCACAACCTTAGTCTTAGATTTCACTAACAGATCATCCATATACACTTCTAAATCAATGTGCATCATGTCATGGAATATGGCCATCATAGACCTTTGGTAAGTGGCTCCAGCATTCTTAAGTCCAAATGGCATGACAACATAACAATAAGTACCCTAAGGTGTAGTGAATGACCTCTTATCTTGGTCCTCTTCAGCCAAGTGAATCTGATTATACCTTGAGAATCCATCTATGAATGACAGTGTTTCATAACTAGTTGTGTTGTCAATGAGTACGTCTATGTGAGGCAGTAGAAAGTTGTCTTTAGGACATGTCCGATTCAAATCTTGGAAGTCAATGCAAATCTTGACCTTCCCATCATTTTTCATGATCGGGACTATATTTGTCATCCATTGCAGATAGAGGACAACTCTAATAAACTTATCGACCTCTTCTTTCATTTTCAAAGCCATCTGAGGGTGGAATCACCTCAATTTTTGTTTAACCGGGCTAGCTCCATCTTTCAATGTTAATCGGTGTTCCACTAAGGAAGGATCTAATCCCGGCATATCTTCATAGCCCCAGGAAAAAGTGTCTTTATAGTCTTTGAAGACTTGAACCACTGCCTCTTCATATATTTTAGAAAGATTTTTACTGACGAGGACAACCTTAGGTTCGTCTTCAGTTCCTAGATTAATCTCTTTGGTAGGCTCTTCCATGGCAGCTAAGGGTTCATTAAATCTCTTCACTCAACTAGCATATGCCTCAGCCGCGTTCTCGTCAACTTCCTCATCTTCAGTAATGGGGTCTTTCTCGTGTAACAATTCATACACCCCATACTTGTCATCGACTAACTCATCAACTTCACATTCTTCTGGCATCTGAAAAGAATTATCTAAAAGCTGAGGAATTTGAGAGCAAGAAAGGCATCTTAAAGTTAGGTCCCGGAGGTATCTATTTGGAACTTGTCTACCCTTAGTCTTCCTAACCTGACTTTCCTGCCTAGAATTAAACTCCCTACAACTAGACTCTCTATCTTGATCTAATGAGGACGAAGAAGGATAAAAGTCAAGAGATACAGGATGTAATACAGGTGAATCCTCCCGAGAGGAGGGGCAAAGTAGATCTAGAAGAGAATCTTGCCCGAATGACCCGTGCGATGAGGTATAATCAGACAAGTAGTATAATGTTTCCTCAACGAGGATTTGAGAGGAGGAAGTTATCGAATTTGCATTTATTTATTTTTTGAAAATTTTGAGTGTTAATCATGAAACATGAATGAATATGTAAAGGAGGAGGATGAGAAGATGAAGGTAGCGGTACTAAGAACAAAGGATTAGGGAGATCATATAATAGTATGTTCCAGATCAGATCATGGATCGTCTCATGGTCGAGAGGAATCTGATAAATCAGGTCCACGGGGGACAGAGTAATAATGATAGGCGGGGCTGGAGGAATGTCTTCAGTGATGACCTTCGACAAACTCGGGGTCAGGAGCAGAGTACGGAACAGTGTATGGAAGGTGAAAACATGACGCGGATAAGTTCCTCTCTAAAGAAGATAAGTGGTGAATCCAGGTTCATAAGGGTCATCGGGCTCTCCTTCGTCTGTCTCTTCACTTAGCAAAATTCTCTTATCAAAAATAGACCCAGGCCCTTCAAACAACTCATCAATCAACGGAGCCCACTTTGGTTCTGAGGGATTAAGGAACATCCAGTTCAATGCAATGTACATGTCCCATATGTCGAACCAGCGGTACCACTCGCACTCTGGATCTTGAGTCTTCCTCCTCTTCATTGGCCGCAGAGCCTCTAAGGATTGGAATGTCAACAGTTCAGAACAGTGCCTGGCTAAGTCTCTCCCATATACGTCATGCAGGTCAAAGTGGGAAGTGATTACCACCGTGTTATCATTGTCATGGTTAATCACGGGTCCCTTAATGGAGTGTGTATATAGGGTCCAAGTTAAGGGATCCTGGTTTTCTTTGCACGGGATGGTCATTGTCTTTCAGATTTTCTGACCATCTTTGTCTTCATACTGCTGAACAATCTGTCGTTTCACCTTCACTGGCCTATAGCCCAGACCATTACCACGTATCCTTCTTTTGTCTTTGATAGGCTTGCTTCGGCCCTACAATTGTGTGCCCAGTTCTTTTCCTGGTTGATAGCCACCCTTCATCATGATGTCCCAACCAGGGGTACTCACGCACTTCCCCATTTTCACAGCATCAACTTGACAAGGAACAGGTATAGTGGCTTTTAAAGGATTACCCGAGGGAGAGTAGACCTGTAATACCGACAAAATGAGTTGGTGGGCAGGTAAAGGAGTCAGTTTGATGTTCAAAGAATGAGCAGTAGCAAGGATCGTCATACTCGTTACTTTAATAATCTGTCCCTTATAAGGAAACTTGAGGCATTGATGGTTTGTAAAGGGTATGGCCTCAAGGGATTTGATTTAGGGACGGCCAAAGATGCCTTTTAAAGAGGGGTTGATCTCCAAGATGTGGAACTCAACCTCGGCATGACAAATGGGACCTAACTCTACCTTTAAGTAAACCATTCCCAGAGGGGAACGGGTAGAGTTGTCGTAGGTGAAGGTAACCACTTTTCTTTGGGTACACCACATAATTCTAGGGTCTTTGGTGATAGCACATTGATAGAAGCCCCTGTATCGACTAGACATGCATCCACAGCTTTCTTGCAAATATTCACTATAATGCTTAGTGCCATGCTCCTAGCCGCTGGTGGTGCTAGTTCATATGTGTGAACCGTTATAGAGGGTTGATCCCCCTGTAGTGCAGTTATCCTCTCTACTGGCACATCTTCACTGACCATCATTCTCTGTAGATACTCCATGAGAGCCTCTTGATGGATCTCGGATCTTTTGATCTGCTTTAGTATAGAAATGCATACCGATGTTCTGTCCAGATGTTTTAGTAGGTCATACTGAGTGCTAGGTGCACTCTCATCATTATGAATTTCTTCTGACAGCTGTGATGGGTCGTCTCTTACTGTGGCTTGAGGGAAGACCTTATTGAAGATTCTCCCGCTCCGGAGTGTATGGTGTTCAATATTGGAAGGTCCAGGTGAGATCTTAAGTACCGCCGTGTTGATGAGGGGTTTATAGGGGATGATGGATTCGTAAACGGGTGATGGTGGGGGGTTTTTTGGTGGAGGTGATAGAACGCGGATGAGTGGCTTGGAGGGTTGTATGGTATTGGGGTGAATGGTTGGTGCAGGTGACGTGGGAAATGCTATGCGTAGCAATGGTTTAGAAGGCATAAGGGGTTCGTGGTTGGGTTGCGGAGGGTTATTTGGTGGAGGCATGGTGGCGGAGGGGGTAATGGGTTTAAGGAAAGTAGGAGGTGGAGTGGGTCTATGGTAGGCGGGTGTCGGTATGGGAGTAACAATTATGGCTTCTGGTTTGGGTATGCGGAGAATGCAGCGAGGCGGTTTCTCAGCAGTACTCGGGGTGTGACATGTTGAGTAGACAGAGGAGGATTCCTAATCCTTCCATTGTTACCCCCTATTAGCCTCAGACTGGCTATTAGTAAGAATTGGGGCGACCTAGTTTTGATTCTCCGGCAGCAGGTTCTGCACTATACCCATGTTTGGTGATGTTGTTGCCTGTGCTGGTGCCCTTTGCATCTGTTGTTGTTGCTGTTGTGGCTATTGTTATTGCTACGGTTGTGATCTTCTTGTCTTCAGGGCAGCTATGTATTTTCTCATCTCCTCCCAGTCAATACCCCCTTCTTCATTTAGGTCATGGATGTAGTCCCTGAATTGGAAACATGCATCCACTGTATGCCCGGATTGTCTATAGAAGACGCAATACCTGGAGGCATCAACATTCTGGGGCTAGACAGTTTTCTCCTTTGGCAAGACCAAAGCATGGGATGCCATAAGGGCGTTGAATATGTCTGCTAGAGACTCCGAGAGCTAAGGATCGGACACCCGCTTTGTGCCTAGAGGTTTTCTCTGCTGATTGTAATCGCTTGGGGGGGTACATTATGATATGCTGGCTATAAGGATTGAGGTTTTCGATCCGATTATTGAGTCAGTTTCAGGGTCGGATCCCTTGGTTTGGGCCTTTGTGGGACTGGGGCTTGTGTTATTTTTCACGTCGCGCTTGCGAGATGCGGTTCAAACGGTGTCCAGTGAGGTGGACGCATTTTAAGTTGTGCCATGTGGGCTGGTTTTGGGCCGCAGGAGCACGGCCCTGGTCTTATCGTCTGAACGACGTCTTGAATGGACGACGCCATTCAGAGTATGGCCCTGATATGTCAGCTTACGACCCAACTTGTCGTCTGATTGGCGTCGACCTTGGATGACGCATTTTAGTTAGTTTCGGTTTGACCCCGCGAACCTTCCCTCCTTTCCCTCATTCACTCCATTTCTCTCTCTCTCCTCCCTCTCCCCTTCGATCCGTCCGGTGCCTCCCTCCCCTTTTCCTTCCTTCCCTCTCCCCATTCCTCCTCTCCCTCCACTCCATCAACCTCCTAACTCCCACCACCATTTCCTCCGCGGCGCATTTCTCTCCGGATGGCGGCCGACGTCCCGGTAGAGTAACGGCGTCCACGGCGGTACTGGCGGCGGCTCGTGACGTGGCGGTTAGACGGCTTGGAGCTTGGAGGAGTTCGAGTAACTGGTATGGTGACGATCCTCACATTGTTTTGTTTAAAACCATGTTTTTCCTGCTTTCAAGTATGTTTAGGAGATTTTTGAAGTGAAATGCTTATATCACAAAATTAGGATTGGTGGGTTTTTATTGGATATTTGGGTTCTCCTCCTACTCCTCTATTTTATGGCATTTTTGTGCCATTTCGGAAAGAAAATCCCACTTTGTGAATTAGGAGGAGGCAGAGGGAGAACCTGTCTGTGAGAGTTAAATGGCGTATGGGGACAGCGATGCCATTTTAAAGGCGGCTTCCACCCAGGACGTGATTTATCCCAGATAACAAACTCTGTCTTTGGATTGAATAGCATCTAGGGATAGCGACGCCATTCAAACAGCGACCTCCGTGCACGACGCGTTTTACTTTGAATCACCTCGAGGCCTGTTTTTGTTTCTGTTGTGATTAGGCGACTAGGGACAGCGATGCCTTTTAAAAGATGACTTCCGTGCACGACGCGATTTAGGCCAACTTTCGAGGCCGGTTTTCACATGAACCAGTTTAGGGGTATTGAATGACGTTGGCCTTGGGCGACGCAATTTAAGACAGAATCTCATCAAAGCATGCAATTAACATGTGTTTCATTGTTAGATAGTTTAGATAAATGCATGTTTAGAAAATATACTCGAGGACGATGATTTCTATATGATCAGATCGCACCGTGTTGCGTTTTGTGCGATCGTGGGCCTAGAGTGACAGTTGTTAGCGTTTAGGCACCCTGTGTCGGTGTGGGAGTGACATGGCACCGGTGTGGGAGTGGTGGGGTGACGCCTAGAGAGAGAGTCACCTGGTGTACCCCGGGGTATAGCTAGTACCGGTGTGGGAGTGGTACATTCGGAGTGTCACTCGTGCTGGGGGAAGCAGAATCACCTTGAGGCAGGTCAGGCCGGAGTAGCCAGTGCGCTATCCAAGGGGTTGCTGTTTGGTCTCAACGGGTCGGTGTTTTTCGCGTTCGGCTGTGTGACTTGTGTATTTAGCCAAGACGCTAGTTGGGGACTCCGTAAAAGGGTGGTTTCAGAATCGTGCATGTTACTGTTATAAATGCGAGTGTTTTATATTGAAATATGGGAATTGTGTTTACTGCTTTATTTAGTTAAATTGCCTATAATTGTGTATTGCACTTGTGGGTGTGTGACTAGGTGGTGGGGATTGAAGGATCCCTACTGAGTCTTTTTCGATGAGACTCACCCCCTGCGGTTTTCAGGTGAGGGTTCCAAGCAGGCGTAGCGAGGAGCGTGTTGCCTTGGGTTGCGCGCCAGCAGCCGCTGTTCCGGGGTATGCCTCGATGTAATTGTTATTTTCTTTTCTGGCCTATATGCTTAATTATTTCTTTTCTGTTGGAGTATGTAATTAATTGCTGAGTCAAGTCAAATTGTAATAACTTTTAATTTCTGCACTTCCTTTACAATTCGATGTGATGTGGATCTTTATCTTAGTTTATCATTTATTTCCTAGACTTATCGAGATCTTGGTTTGGCTCCAAATTTAATGATTCGGTACCCATTTAGTAATTGGATCCCCGATTATAGGGTGGCGGGTCGTTACACTGGTTGCTGATGCGGTTGCTTGAACGTCTGCTGATATTGTTGCTGAGGCTGATTGTAGGTTGGTTGGTATGGTTGCTAAGGCGACCTGAGGCCCTACTGATTTGGCAGTATTTGCCCTGTATACTGCAGTTGTTGCTATTGGTTCCTCACGAACTGCAGTTGGTTATTATTCATGGTGCTGATCTATTCATGGGAGAGTGTGCCCTCAGTAGTAGGACCCATGCTAGGAGAATTTGGCATGGCTGGCTTCCGAGATGGAGGTCTGCTAGGTCTATGGGGGTCAAAGATGCTGGAGAATGTTGAATCTTTGAAAGCGTTCTGGAAATAATGCGCCCTCTCATACAATTTCTCCATGTTAGCCAAGTTGCTCAATGTGAGGACTAGCTTGTACTGGGGGGTTGCATTGCCAATCATTATCTTCACTTGTTCTGACTCAGACATGTGATCTTTTATCTTCTCTGCCATACCCCTCCATTTATCAACAAAGGTGATGAAGTCTTCGTCAGGCTTCATCTTTTCAGCCACCAAATCAGTTATTGATAAGGACGGTGCAATTCTGTCTTAGTATCCCTGGTTGAATTTCCTTGACACAATGTCATAATCCTCCACATTAGATGAATTCAACGAGAAAAACCACTCGAGGGTTGGTTCCTCCAATGATTTCCTGAATAAGAATGCTAACGACCTTTGGTCGGTTTGCCAGAAGGAGGATTCGTACATAAACTCCTTCAAGTGGGTGAAGGGGTTACCAGAACCATTGTACTTTCTATACACTGACATTTCATAAGGTAGTAAATGTAATACTGGCAGACTAGGGAAGGTGATCTCAGGTACAGCCTTGACTCCCATCATCTTCTTAAAACTATTGAACTGCTCGTCCATACGATCCATCTTAGTGAGTAGAGCCTGAGTCACAAGATCAATTTGGGAAGAGGAGGTGGTGGAGCATGATAAACTTGATTCTTGGAATAAGTGGGACAAGGAGGACAATATGGCTGAGGTCTGGCAGTACTTCCGCCATGCCCGAAGGCATTTTGGTATGTCGGCGTCTGCAGTCTAGCCGGATATCTTGAGGAAGATAATTGTGGCCCAGACAGTCAGAGAGTAGAAATGTGAAGACCCTCCATGGCTTGATGAATAGAAGGAATATGGTGAGGGGGAGGAACTTCACAAACAACAGGGAGGACCAAGGGATTCGGTTCGTCAGAACGCAAAGGCATCTTCCCCTTAAGAATGGGCTGGATCGCCTCAAGTTGTTGAGAGTTCACGTGGGTAGCCAAAGCTCCCAAGACGGTAACCAGATCAAGGAGGTTGTTAGACGAAGGTTCGGCTTGATCTTGAGCCTCCTCATAAGTAGGATTGGAGATTACATGCATATGAGGATGATTGGTACTAGGATCATACTGGTCATGGGTAAACTGAGTCTGATAAGGTACATAAGTGTCTCCCTCATATTCAGCGTGAAAGAAGCTGGAGTTACGGGGGGCATTAGCATCTCCCTCGTTCTCATAATCGTAATCATAATTGCGAGGGGAATTAACATCTACCTCATATTCAAACACATCTTCATGCTTAATGGCAACCATGCCGAGAGTTCTACATGATCAGAGCATCATGTTGTTAAGTTTTGACAAAGATTCAAACAAGTTGTGCGAAGAATTAGCAAACAAGTGGATGGTTACGTTATCATAGGATTCCTTGTTGAATTATTTAGATTTTTAAACACAAATTCACTCAACGGGGTAGGATCCTAGTTTCAGTTTAGTTTTTCCACCGTTATACTCTGTGGTTCTCTCACAACGGTATGAATGACTAACCAGGAATTTAATTGGTACAACTAGCCCGATGAATAGAGAGTAATTCTTCGCTTTTGGGGACTTATGGAGGTCTTAATACAAACCACTCTAGTCTGACTTAGGGACCGACCCAGTCAGAGAGAGGTGAGAGTGATAAGAAAGATGTTCCTAAAAGACGGGGATAAGCCCCGATGCAAATGACCAACGGCCTAGATGGCCTCTAATGTAGTATAGTAAATATAAGTAATCAACAAATGATCAAAAATCCGAGGACTAATGGCAAGAAGAAAAACTGCCTGAAACGCGTCGATCTGAGTTGACGTTATTCAACATAGTTACTTCTGGTCATAGTGGCGCGGGCAACCAAACCCTCATAATATGTAGGTTGAATGGCGTCGTGCAAAGGCGACATCCTTCCGAAATACGTCGTTCTGCGTCGACGCTATTAAACCCCGAAAAGCAGTAAATAGTAAAAATATTAGGGGCAATCCCCTCCCAACTTAACAGGATGAATAAAAGATCAAGTATTCTTACGAAACAATTTAAACAGATAAGTTAATCATGCAACACCATAGATATCAATTTAAATATGACACACTCTCCAATACCACAACTCTAGGCAATCAAGGGGAGGCAAAATTTTGCCAAAGGGGTGTGCACGAGGTGTACGTAGGGATAGAAATCAAACAACTAATTAACCAATCATCAAATGTGCCCGAGGGACACAAGCGGTGCACCGTGGGTGCCCTATGGAAAGTAACAAGAGTAAAATAAAAAGAACAGGAAGACAAGTCTCACCGTGATCGCCAAAAAACTGTAGGTGCTCAAATTGTGTGTGCTATCATCATGATATTATGTGTTGAATAATTAACAAATCTAATTAAATCGTGATTGCCAGAAACCAAAGGTTTCTAAAGAATAAGTTGATCGCTTTACTCACCTTGTGAAAAATTGAGAGATTGGTTCTTTGTTCCCCTTCTTCGGCCGACCGAAAAAGAAGAGCCTTTCTTTTTATTTACTCTTGTTGTGCTTTTTATTTATTCCTTTTAAATCTTCTTTCCAAGCTTCCATAAGCCTTCAAACCTTGCAAAATAATCAAATAGAGAAGAAGATAGAAAAATGGATTAGAGCTATGATAGTGTAGTGACTATTCTAAATATCAAATCTAAACATGTAACTAAACTAAAATCACTCATTTTTATAGTTTTCTTTTAAACCCCTGTCATGGACATGGGTTTGGAAAAAGATGATGTGTGTGTGTGTTATGATGGAGTGATATGATAAAATAAAATAAAAAAATAAAAAACCTATATCAAAACAATGAATAAAAACTATAAAAATCAATGAGGAAACAAGGAAAAACTAAAGAAAAAGGTGTTTGGTTGGCCTCTCCATAGCCTTGATCTTCTTAAACTTCAATGGAGAAGGAAAATGAGAAAGAAGAAGCCTTAAAATCTCCTCCATGTTTTTTGCAGTAGAGGGCTCTTTCTAACCTTGATTTAACTCTAAAACACCAATGGCCAACCTTTTTCAAAGGTCCCAAAGGTATGGTATATATAGAGGCTTCAATTAGGGTTATTTGGCCTTCAAAAGGGTTATCCCGCGGCTCAGACTTGCATTGGATAGATATGGAAGGACTTAGAAACTCTTCCAACCACTAGAACCGGATTAGCTTGGCCAAATCATACTTATCAGGAAAGTACTTGAAACGCGTCGCGATCAAGAGACGCCATTTAGCTAATTAGGAGGTGGTAACATAGAAATAACTTCGCGAAGGAAACCGAAAACGATTAGTAAAGCTACAAGGTGTCGACCATGGTGGTCGTGATTTAGATAATTAGGAAACTAATTTGAAATTAAAATTCGGAAACCCATATTGATTAGGACCTAAACGGCGTCGTCTATGGGCGACGTTATTAAGTTAATCCTATCTAAATTTGGGGATTTAATTCCAAATTGATTTCTACTAGAAATCTAAATTGCGTCAGCTATGGCCTACGTTAATCAACGAAATTCGAGAAAAATAAATAAAAATTAATTAATGATTAAAAATCAGACCATTTTGGGGTATTATAAATGTGACATGAAATTTACTCAATATGAGGTCAAAAATAGTGTGTCTACACTCTCCTCTATCAGTCTCATCACTCAGTAAGATCCTTTAATAAAAAATGGCCTCGGGCCTCTCAATCAGCTCATCTATCAATGGTAGGCACTGTGGTTCCGACAGATGCAGGAATAATATGTTCAAAGCTATGTATAAGTCCCAGGTGTCAAACCATCTGTACCACTCGCACTCTGGGTCTTGAAATTTCCTCATTTTCATTGGCCGTAGAGCCTCCAAGGATTGGTATGTTAACAGTGGTGTGTAGTGCTTGACCAGTTCTCTCTCATAAATGTCATGCATGTCAAAATGGGAGGTTATTACCACTGTGTTGTCGTGTTCATGCTAGATCACAGGCCCTTTGATAAAATGCGTGGATAAGGTCAAAGTCAGAGGGTCCCGATTCTCTTTACAGGGTGTTACCATAGTCTTCCACACCTTTTGACCATTTTCATCTTCTTGCTGCTGAACAATACTGTGCCATACCTTCTCTGGCCTATAGCCCAGACCGTTCTCAGGTATCCTTCTGTTGTCTTTCACTAGCTTAGTTCTACCCTGCAACTATGTACCCAAACATTTCCCGGGTTGTTACCCAATCTTCATCATGATATTCCAGCCAGGGGTACTCATGAACTTCTCCTTTTTTATAGCATCAATTGGATAGGATGAAGGAATGGTGTGTTTCAGTGGGTCAACCGGTGGAATATAAGTCTGTAACATAGACATGATGGGTTGTCGAGCAGATGGAGAGACTGGAGTTTGACTTGTATTTATAGAATGAGCAGCAACAAGAATAGTCATGCTCGTGACCTTGATGACCGGTCCTTTGTAGGGAAACTTGAGGCATTAATGATTTGTAGATGGGATAGGCTCAAGTAGTTTAATGTAAGGACGGTCGAGTATTCCTTTCAGTGAGGGGTCAATCAAGAGAATGTGGAATTCAACTTCGGCATGATAGACCGGGCCCAAATCAACCTTCAGATACACCATTCCCAACGGGGAACGAGTTGAGTTATCATAGGCAGTGATCGAGATCAGAGATGGCAGCCATTTCTCTTTAGGTACCCCACAGAGTTCCAGGGTTCTTGGCGGCAACACATTAATAGAGGCTCCAGTATCCACCAGACAAGTGTCCACAGCTCTCTTGCAAATGTTGACAGTTATACTTAAAGCCATGCCCCGCGCTGCCAAGGGTGCTAACTTAGATACATGGAAAGAGATAGATGGTTGATCCCCTTGTGGAACCAACAAAGAAGTGATTTTCTCCACCGGTAAATCTTCATTAACCATGACCTTCTGTAAATACTTCATCAGAGCTTCTTGATGAGTTTTGGATCTTTCAATCAATTCAAGTATAGAGATTAGTACCGGTGTCTTATCCAGATGCTTCAGCAAATCATATTGAGTGTCAGGTGCACTCTCTTCATTCTACACTTCATCCATTGCCTGTGACGGTCCTTCCTGAACAGCAGATTATGGGAATACATTGTTGAAGATGCGGCCACTCCGGAGCTCAACAATGGATGATGGGGGTGATGTCTTGACTTTTGCTGGGTTAATGAGTGGTTTCGATGGCGTGAGTGGTTGGCTTTGCGTAGTGGGTAATGGAGTAACGTGGATGAGAGGTTTAGATGGTAGGATGGTATTGTGGTGGTGGGGTAGTTGGGGAATGCGGATGAGAGGTTTAGATAGTAAGATGGTATCGTGGCAGAGGGGTAATGGAATGGGGGATGGGATGCGTAGTAGCAGTTTGGATGGTAGTATGGGTTCATAGACGGGTGGGGGGTTATTTGGTGGGGTAGATGTGGGTTTGAAGATGGTGGATACAGGTTTTAAGATGGGTGGTGGGATGACTAGCGGAGTGGTGGTAGTAGGTATAGGTTGTGGTTGCACGGGTGAAGGCCTTGGGATGCGGATAATACTGTGCGGTGATGGTGTGGCAGTAGTCTGACTATGAACCGTGACATAAATAGTTGAGCATGGTTGTTGTTCATAATGTTGACCTGCTCGTGAGACATAGTTGCTTTAGTGGTAGGGCCAGTTGTAAAAACATTTGGAGCGTTAGGCTTCTTGGATGGTGGCCTATGAGTTCTATTACGATCGAACACACTGGAGAATGTAGTGTCTTTAAATGCATTCTGGGCATAGCGCTCCCTCTCATATAAATATGCCATAGTAGTCAGATTGTTCAATGTCATGACCAACTTGTATTACGGCGTAGCATTAGTAATCATCATCTTCACTTGCTCCTGCTCAGACAAGTGGTCTCTTATTTTCTCAACCATTGAATGCCATCTGCCAGCGAACACCACAAAGTCTTCATCTGGTCTCATTTTCTCATTAACCAAATCTGTGATAGATAAAGTAGGTGCGACCCGATCTTTGTACCTTTGTAAGAATTTCTTAGATACAATGTCGACGTTCTCAACTTCGCTGGGATCCAAGAAAAAGAACCACTCCAGAGCTGACCCTTCTAGTGACCTCCTGAATAGGTAAGCCAGTGCTCTCTCGTCATTCTGTCAGAAGGAGGATTCGTACAAGAATTCTTTTAGATGGATAAAAGGATTGCCGGTGCCCTTATACTTCCGGTACACTGGCATCTCGGAAGGCAACAGATGGAAGACCGGTAGATTAGGAATAGCCATTTCAGGAGCAGCTTGCGCACCTATTGTTCTTTGAAAATAATTGAATTGCTCGTCAATCTGAGTAATCTTGTTTAGCAGAATCTGAGTGGTTGGATCTGCTAGTGGGGGAGGTGGTTGCTGAAAAGCCTGTCCCCGAGAATAAGTGGGAACAAGAGGACAGTAGGATCACGAACTGGCAGCATTTCCGCCACGCCCGAAGGTATTTTGGTAAACTAGAGTCTATGGCCTGACAGGGTGTCGCGAACTGGATTGTTGTTGGCCCACCGGCCGAGGAGTGAAAATACAGAGGCCTTCCATGGCTTGAATAGGAGCTTGATGGATAGTAGGACAAACCAGCTGGTTTGGTTCGGAAGGATGTAAAGAGATTTTCCCTTTCAAAATAGATTGGATGGCCTCAAACTGACGAAGATCCACATGATTGGACAGAGCCCCCATGAGGGTAGCGAGATCATAGGGATGATTAGAAGAAGGCCTAGCTTGGTCTTGGGCTTCTTCGAAAGTGAGGTTGGAGATTACATGAATGTAGAGTGGTCACCCATATCCGGATTGTATTGATCATAGGGTGAATGAGCCTGAATCTGAGGGGCATAAGCATCTCCCTCGTGTATGGTTTGAAATTGATTGGGATTATGAGAGGCATAAGCATCTCTCTCATCTTTAGAAAAGGACGGATCATAGACCTGAGGGGCATGAGCATCTCCCTCGTATTCAACCAGATCTTCTTGTTCAAGGGCAACCATGCCGACTGTTCTACCTGAGCGTAACATCATTGTGTTTGATTATCCAAGAATTTAGACATGTTATGCAAAGATTAACAAGTAAGTTGATGGTTACGTCACCTTAGGATTCCTTGTAGAGTTAAAACAAATTTTTAAAGTTGGATTCACTCAAGGAAGGATCCTAGTTTCAATTCAATTTTCCCGCCGTTATATTCTATGGCTTTCACTCACAACGGATATGAAGATCTATCCAGTACTTCGAAGGTACAACCAGCCCGATGAACATAAAGGAATTCTCCACTTTTGGGGAGTTATGGAGGTCTTAACACTAACCACTGTAGTCTAACCGAGGGACCGACCCAGTCAGAGAGAGGTGAGATTGCCAAGAAGGGTGTTCCTATAGAAAAGGGAAGTGAACTCCTAGTGCTAATGACTTGTGGCCTGGATGGCCTCTAATGTAGTATAGTAAATATAAATAACAGCAAATGATCAAAGAACCGAGAACTAACGGCCGGAAGAAAGACTGCTTGAAACGGGTCGATTTGAGTCGACGTTATTCAAGACAATAACTTATGGTCACAGTGGCTTGGGCAGGTAGCCAAGTAGAATATGCAGGTTGAATGGCGTCTGTTGGGTTCGGTCGTAACCCTCGGGAAATCACAACAGCGGAAGAACATAAAACAAAATGATTTCCCAAACTGATTCGGGCTCCGATTGATGCAATAAAAACGATTTTAAATAAATTCTATGAGATTTATCACCTTGCACATAATAAGTTATCCTGTAAAAATCGATGCCGAACTCCTTGAAGCTTTGAGCCGCACAAACGTCCGGCCTCTAGAGCTTAATCCACACCAACCCACGCAACAACGGAGCTCTCCTTCTCCAACAGCCGCACAAACCCACTAGCCTCAAGAGCTCTATTGGCAAGAGTCCAACCCTTCCAACTTTTACTTGACGGCCAACCTTTTGGTATGGGTAAAGCATTAGCTAGGTTACGGGTCGGAGAACATGGGTTATAGAATGGTAAGGCGGCAACTTGAACCGCCTCGTTTAACCAAACCCATCTTTAACTGCCACAGTTAAAGTAAACCCCAAGGTATATTATATATTAATATATTATTATTAGCTTATTTATCAAACAAGCCTAATAATACATATATTATATATATGCCCTTTATATTATTGCATATGTACTTTTAAGCCATTTATAAATTCTTTTCCGAAAAGAATTTAATGCTTTAGTATATTTTTCATACAATAATATTCTGTTCTGCAAGAGTTATTTGTGTGTGATCCTCTATGCCCATTATCACTCTGGTTTAAAGATCCATCGACTTCTAATCTAATTATAAGTAAATTAAACCGGCTATTCCCAATAACCGTTTAATTTGTTCCGGACATTTTTGATCACGTTGGGTCAAGCAAATCCGTGTGATCCCAGAGGATGTCGGGTTCATCTTCTCCCTGTCTGGCACCTGTAAGTCTTCAGTTACCGTATCGCTATAATCTCTTGCTCATTCTATGAGTTCGATATGATCGTGTGGTATGGTTTCGTCAAACCACTAGTGATTGTATCGTCTGACCATGACCTCCATAATAATTTCACGTTTGTTCCAAACGAACTGATACCACCCTGGACAAGGATTTAGTGGAGCGTCCATGTCATGACTCATTAACTGTCTGTGATATACCTGACAGTGAGCGATCCCCTCTTAACTATTAACGGTCTTCGCATGTATCTCGATGGGGCTAATAATTCAGTGTTTCATGACTTATGGTTAAAGTCACTTAACCAAACATTAAACCACACCAATCCTCATGCAAGACCACATTAATGTCTCAGGTCAGAGGATCAACGATACTACTGAGACAGATGGATCTTCAATTGACATTAGGTATAATTAACCATATGAAGATCCATCAGCGGATCAGTTCTGTGAACATCCTTCCAGGATGAACACCCATACATATGTGCTAGTGCCCCGCACCTGTGACCGTGAGATTGGTCGTCTACACATCATGCGTGCTAATTTACAAGTAATCAATGTCCCGGTGTGATTACTCTCAAATCAGGAATAGTTTAAGGTATGTGTCCATATACAGTCAAACTCACATTCGAGATCCTATCTCGAAATTGACTTATAACTACATATCCTAGAGACAACGCAAAGCAATCCACAGATTACAAGTTTACACTCTAATTACCACTTAATTATATTGAACAAGATTATATAACACATTGGGCCTACACGACCCATAATTGGTCTGCTGGACACCGAAAACTAACATTCTGTGAAGCAGCAGGACGCTTCAGGTATCTATATGATAGATGTAAACTTGTCAATAAGAGATTGTACATCATGGGTATTAGATACTGGATGTGTATCTCATATCTGGTGCAGGCAATGACAAGAAGGCGTAAGCTGAGGACCGGCGAGGTGGAGCTGAGGCTAGGTAACGGCGCAAGAGTTGCGGCGATCGCTGTGGGGACAGTGAAGCTCAAGCTACCATCCGAAGAAACATTTTTATTAGATGAATGTTATTATGTACCTAGCATAATAAGGAACATCATTTCTATTTCATGTTTAGATAGAATTGGATACAATTTACATTTTGGGAACAATAGTTGTTCAATTTATTTCGAAAATAAATTAATAGCTTCTGCTATTTTATCCAATAGTTTGTATCTATTGAATGTGTCTCATGATAATTTACATATCGGTTCTTCAATTAAAAGAAGTAAGTATGAAATGAACAAAGCCTACTTGTGGCATTGTAGGCTTGGACACATTGGTGAAAACATAGTCCAAAGGATGCATAAAGATGGATACTTGGATCCATTTGATTATGAATCATATGCAACCTGTGAGTCATGTTTAATGGGTAAAATGTCTAAGTCTCCATTTAGTGGAACTGGAGAACGAGCCAAAGGCATATTAGAACTCATACATTCAGATGTATGTGGTCCTATGTCAACCCAAGCCATTGGTGGTTTCTCATACTTCATTACATTCACTGATGATTACTCAAGGTTTGGATATATATACTTATTGAAGTATAAATCTGAAGCCTTTGAGAAATTCAGAGAATTTAAGAATGAAGTAGAAAAACAAACAGGAAAGAGTATAAAAGCCATCCGATCTGATCGAGGTGGTGAATACTTAAGTACAGAGTTCATTAAATACTTAAAGGATAATGGTATCCTTTATCAGCTTACACCTCCTTATACATCTCAGATGAATGGTGTATCAGAAAGGAGAAATCGCACATTAATGGAAATGGTGCGATCCATGATGAGCATGTCCAAATTACCAGTGTCCTTATGGGGCTATGGACTTAGCTCGGCTATGTATATCCTGAACAAGGTACCCAGCAAATCTGTTGAGACCACTCCATATGAGATATGGAATGGAAGGAAACCAGACCTTAAACATGTTAAAGTCTGGGGATGTCCTGCTCATATTAAAAAACATGACGCAGATAAGCTGGAATCCAGAACTGACAAATGCATATTTGTGGGATATCCAAAGGAAACTTATGGATATTACTTTTATCTTCCTGGCGAACAAAAGGTGTTTGTGGCCAGGAGAGCTGTCTTTCTAGAAGAAGATTATATTCTCCAGAAGGACAGTGGGAGTAAAGTAACACTGGAAGAAATTCCAGACCCACAAATTGGCATTGGTTCATCAGATGAACCGTCAGTTTCTGAACCTGTTCAAAATGATACACAGGAACCCCGTAGGTCTGAAAGAGTACCTAAACCACCAGAAAGATATGTGGGACATATTAATTTGGATGGTTCAAGGATACTCTATAATGAGGATGATGATCCTAAGACTTATCAGGAGGCCATTGAAAGTCCAGAGGCCGGGAAATGGCGGGAAGCCATGAATTCTGAAATACAGTCCATGTACATCAACCAAGTTTGGAACTTGGTAGATTTACCCGATGGTATAGTACCTATCGGCTGCAAATGGATCTTTAAAAGAAAGATCGGTGCAGATGGACGTATTGAGACTTATAAAGCAAGATTAGTGGCGAAAGGCTATCGTCAAAGACAAGGTGTTGACTATGACGAAACATTTTCATCCCTTGCTATGATTAAGTCCATCAGAATTCTTCTCGCCATTGCTGCCTACCATGATTATGAGATCTAGCAGATGGATGTGAAGACTGCATTCCTCAATAGAAACCTTGAGGAGGAGGTGTATATGATACAACCAGAATGATTCACATCCAAAGAATCTCCAGACATAGTATGCAAGTTGCAGAGGTCTATTTATGGACTGAAGCAAGCATCCCGAAGCTGGAACATAAGATTTGATGAGGCAATCAAATCTTATGGTTTCATTAAGAATGAAGATGAGCCCTGTGTATACAAGAAAAGCAGTGGGAGCACAATCACATTTCTGGTTCTTTACGTTGACGACATCCTACTCATTGGGAATGATGTAGGAATGATGTCATCAGTAAAGATATGGCTGTCAAAGAACTTCTCCATGAAGGATTTGGGAGAAGCATCTTACGTATTAGGAATACGGATCTATAGAGATAGATCGAAGAAGATGCTAGCATTAACCCAATCCATGTACATATAAACCATTGTCAAAAGGTTTGGCATGGAGAATTTCAAGAGAGGCCTCTTACCGATGAGACATGGAATTTCACTCTCTAAAGGTTAGTCTCCCAAGACACCTGAAGAGAGGGCAGTGATAGATAAAGTCCCATATGCTTCTGCCATAGGGTCCATCATGTATGCCATACTATGTACCAGACCTGATGTAGCATATGTTCTAAGTGTTACGAGCAGACATCAAGCAGATCCAGGTGATGAACACTGGAAGGCTGTGAAATGCATCCTTAAGTACTTAAGAAGGACTAAGCATCTATTTCTAGTCTATGGAGGAGGAGACTTAAAGTTGCAAGGATACACTGACTCGAGTTTTCAGTCTGATCCTGACGACAGGAAGTCAACATCAAGTTTTATTTTCACACTCAACGGGGGAATATATTGCTGCTACTGAAGCCCCCAAGGAAGCTGTATGGATGAAGAAATTCATCGGCGATCTTGGTGTGGTGGAAAGCATATCTGGTCCCGTCCCACTGCTGTGTGACAACAATGGGGCGATTGCTCAAGTTAAAGAGCCGAGGTCTCATCAGAAGTCGAAGCACATTCTGCGGCGCTTTCATTTGATCAGAGAGATTATAGCTCGAGGAGATGTCGTGGTGGAAAGAGTTCCCTCAGCCGACAACATAGCAGATCCACTTACAAAGCCTTTGTCTCAAAATGTTTTTGAGCGTCACTTAGAGAATATGGGTATTCTGTATAAAAGTGATTGGCTTTAGTCCAAGTGGGAGATTGTTAGTATTAGATGGTCTCAAAGCCAATCCGATACTGTGTACTTATTTAGATTATTAATAAATGACAATAATTCATTATGTGTAATTAATTCGATCTGTGTTTATCGTATCACGATGAAGTCCATGAACATGTGCAATAGTCTTCAGATTATGATGAGATCATAATTACGGGACCGACAACTTATAAACACATATTCTTAATTGTTCCTAGTCATAGGATATTTGAGATAGGACATCATACAACCGGATAGACTAGTATAGGTTACTTCAGCTCATATGATGAGGGTGACTGATCCCATAAGTCACTTGTGTGGAGACACTATGCTGAACCTATAGGTGCTCATTGGTGAATGAGTTCACTAAACTGATCTGACTATGAATCACAGGATGGTAATCACCTCACTGTTAACTATAGACACCGATTTTGGACCACCCTTTTAGTCATGAACCCAATCCATCATCAGCCCTTCATCACCAAAAGCCCCTCATTTCAGCCATCTCAGCCCACTACCAGCCAGGCCCATTAACCAAATCCCGACCCTTTCCACCTTTTCGTGGAAGGCCAGCCCCCTTGCCTTCCACCACCTTCGAAGGCCACCCTTCGCCTTCCACCACCTTCGAAGGCCAGCCACCTTGCCTTCCACCCTTTTGGCCACCCTTTTTCACCTTTTCGTGGAAGGCCAGTCCCCTTGCCTTCCACCGCTTTCGAAGGCCACCCTTCGCCTTCCACCACCTTCGAAGGCCAGCCACCTTGCCTTCCACCCTTTTGGCCACCCTTTTTCACCTTTTCGTGGAAGGCCAGCCCCCTTGCCTTCCACCGCCTTCGAAGGCCACCCCTCGCCTTCCACCACCTTCGAAGGCCAGCTACCTCGCCTTCCACCTTTTAGTCACCTTTTTCACTTTTTACCACATTTTCGTGGAAGGCCAGCCCCCTTGCCTTCCACCTCCTTCGAAGGCCACCCCTTGCCTTCCGCCTCCTTCGAAGGCCACCCCTCGCCTTCCACTCCCTACGAAGGCCAGCCGGGCCGCCTTCCACCACAAGAATGGAAGGCATGTCACCTGGCCGTCCACTCCTTAACCATCCCCTTGACTCCGTCTTCCCCACGATCTCATCTACTCGCCGCCCTCGTCCCCCACTACTCCGACCACTCCCCACTCCGGCGACTGCCGTGTGCACTACCTCTAACCCTTGACCACTCCCTATTGGTTGAAGGGTGATTTACGGGGATTTAGACCCCTATCTTCTCCCCTTTTTTCCTTCGCCTATTTAAACCCCCACATCCTCTCGAGCAGGGGGGTTAAGGATTTTTGGAGGATTAAGGTTTTGAAGGTCTAACGGTTTTGAAGGACTTTCCGAGAAGAAGGAGTTTTCTAGGAGGAGGACTTCCTGGAGAAAGGCTCGAAGAGGTTGACAAGGAGTCTCCAAAGGGGAAGGCTCAGGCTGCATTCTGAAACGGGCTTGCCTTTCTAACCTCTCTCTTTTACTCTTTCTTATCCATTCCATTACATTAGTAATACCACTTCACTCTTCACACACACAACCCCCTTCATTTGCATGCATGCACGTAAGATGACCTAGTGGTTCTTACCCCCGCACAGAGGTTTAAAAAAAAAACGGGAGGTGGGTGGCCATAACACATGGTCACCTTCCCTCTCCACCACCCATCCGGTGCGTTCCCCTCTGATTTTAGCTAGTTTTTTCGTTTTTATGAGTAGATCCTGCACCAAATAGTTCTAATCGGGTTATTCTGTGTTTTGCCTATTATTTTCAGGGGATCCTTACCACATTCACGCGTGCAGAGTACCGGGCTCTCCTCCTCTGGCCGGCCGGAGGAAGAGAAGGAGGAACCAGCATCTCCCGCTCCCATCAAACGCGCGATCACCTTCTACATCCCTGCGGAGCACAGGGACCGAAAGGTAATGCTCCTGGCGATCACACTTTAAATTCTAACACCCCTTCTGAATCGCCACAATGCTAAGACGAACGGAGAGGAACCCCCGTCCGAAGCCCGCAGCCGCGGTGGGGAGACGTTCCGGGCGCCTACAGCCCTTTGGCGATCACGGTGGGACCTCTGTAGCACGCTGCACACGTCGGAATCAAAGGAAAAGAAGGTAAGGACCCTGCACTCCATAATCCCTGAACGGCCAGACCTTGGCCGTCAGGACCCTTGGACGGCCATCACTTGGCCGCCTGACTTTCTGGACGACCACCAGTTGGCTGTCGACTTCCAGTACCTGGCTGTCCGACCCAGTGGACGGCCAACACTCGGCCGTCGGCATCTAGTGGACGGCCAGTACCTGGCCGTCCGACCCAGTGGACGGCCTGTAACGACCCGCCATCCTATGACCGGAGACCCGGTCACTAAGTGGATGTCGGCCCATTAACTGCGGGTTCACACCCGGATCTCACACAACACGTCTGGAGGAGTAAGTGCTAAACAAGGCTAAATATAACAAACACACGGACCACAAGGTAAGCAAGTGCGCAGGAAGGAGAATAACAATGTCCGTATACAGTCCAACAATAATTACATGTCCAACAATTAAATAAGTACAGGCAGAAGGAAAGTACAACAACATCGGGGCAAACCCCGGGACTAAGACAGATGCTGGTCCGCACACCAAGAAGTCACCACGCTTCCGCTCGCCTCGAGGTCCGCACCTGAAACCGCAGGGAGTGAGCCACACCAGAAATGGGCTCAGTAGGGATCATCCGATCCCCTGCCTCCCACTCACACACCCACAAGTGCAACAACAGGAATATATATATAGCAATAACACCAGGCAGTAAACACAACTCTCCAACCTGATAGGAACCGTACAATAAGCAGTGTAGCGAGAACGGTACCAAGTAACCCGAAGAACCCAACTCAATATGAAACGTACGCGTAAGCAGTGTAACAGGAACAGTACCGAGCAACCTGGAGAACCCAACACAAGGTCACGTCTCACAGTCAAAGTCCACGAAGCGACTGAACCACACTGTCGACCGAAGTCAAACGTCGCCTCCCAACACTACCACCACTGCTCACGCCTGTCCACCCCTACAGTGTTCCGGGGCACTGTAGGGTGAGGCAGTGAGCCAAACTAGGACTAGCTGGACTCAGTGTACCGCCACTGCCAGCTACGTGTGCATACAAGCAGTCTAGACTACTGTCCTACCACCGGATTGCCTCCACGCTAGGCCTCAGCGCTTCAGGAGGGCCCTGGGGACCGGCGAACCCCCGTCAAGCCGAAGCTACAGGAACTACCCACAAACCCAACTCTCCCGGGCTGCGTCAGGCCAAAGGGCTAAGGGTACCACTCGTAACCTTGATCAAAGGTCACATCAGGCCCAATGGCTAAAGGGTAAACCAACTCCCACCAGTAACACAACCAGCTCCATAGCAAGAAACGCGCCGGAAGCTGTCACAACAAACAGGGAAACCCCGACCCGCTGAGGACAAACAGCGACCCCTCGGATAGCACACCCGCTACTCCGGCCCGTCGGGCTCAAGGCGATCCTGCTTCCCTCAGCCAAAGGTAAAACACAACATGTACCCCTTCTCCCACCGGTACAGCTCACAGACACCATGACCCTGTCCCCATCGGTCCATGGTGACACACGTAAACCACAGTTAACCCGATCCACATTCGCATAACACGAACACACATATAATCATGATTCCATTCGCACATTAAACCTCAGTCTCAGTATATAGTTAAAGCGCGCACACACACACACACACAGGTGATGTAATTCCACTCACGCAGAAGTCCTCCGTCTCAGTATACAACCCGAAGCATGCATTAGAACCTTCCCACCGTGAAACATGCACGCAATAACAGCATTAAGCATTCTTGTCTTGAATCGCGTCGACCGAGGTCGACGCCATTCAAGACCCTTAAACAGGTTTATTAAAAGCCCGATTATCCTTAAAACGCGTCCACCGTTGAAGTCGCCGTTTAAAACGCGTCTGGGTGTCTCGACGCCATTCAACCCAGAAATCCCGATTGCAGAACCCTTAAACGGGGGCATTTCCTGCCTAAATGGCGTCATGATGGCTCGACGTCCTTCTGAAAGGCGTCGTCCATCCATGACGTCATTTAGCGCAGAACCCCTAACTCAGGAAACCTCGAACAGGGAGGTTTCTGCCCTAAAACGCGTCCTACTGACCCGACGTCTTTCGGAAAGGCGTCGACCAGGCACGACGCCATTTAGCGCCAGAAACCAGGTTTCTGGTTCGACCCGAGGGTCACACCCTTGAACCCCAGGCACCCCGAAAAGTCCCAAAACCAAAGGGAGAAGAAGAGAGGTCCAACCATCACAAGCATGCTACGAAACCGAGTCCACAAGCACCACCATTCCCACAAGGAATCCCCCTAAACATGCTCAATCTAACCCCAAACACGCCCTATCACGCCAAGAAGCAACGAGCACACATGCAAGGTTTCGTCCCCCTACCGGTTCTCGAACTCCGCCATGTTCCGAGCCGCCGTCCCGCCGCACCGCACACCGCCGCCGGTACCCTCGAGGACGCCGCCACTCCGCCGGGACGTCGGCCGCCGTCCGGAGAAGGGAACGCCGCGAAGGAGGTGGTGGAGGTAGAGGTGAGAGGTAAGGTGGTGTTGGAGTGGTGGAAGAGGAAGAAGAGGAAGGGAAGGGAAAGAAGAGCGTTGGAGAGGGCGGAGAGGGTGAGGAGAGAGAGTGTGAAGGTGAGAATGAGGGAAAGAAGGGGAGGCTCGCGGGGTCAACCAGAATCCCGCTAAAATGCGTCGATCGAGGCAGACGCCTATCAGTCTGACAGGACGGCCGTACTGACAGCGCTCTGAAACGCGTCTCCCACCGCGGACGCCGTTCAGACGACAAGACAGGCCGTACTGACAACGCTCTGGCGCCGTACCCTGACACCGCAGGTGTCGCAGTCTGAAACGCGTCGACCGAGCTGGACGCCGTTCAGACTAATCTGACAGGGGCCGTACTCTCGCGGCCCGAAACCCGCCCACGTGGCGCACACGTGGCACAACAACCAGCAGACCTAAATGGCGTCCACACACCCTGACGCCTTTTGAAAGGCGTCGAGCACTGTTGACGCCATTCAGCCAGAAATCTCAAGACCCCTCCAGGGTCCAAACCAGGGGATCCGGCGCGAACCGACCCGAATACAGAACCCGAAATCTCAGTCATTATAATCTCCCCCCCTTAAAAGAATTTCGTCCTCGAAATTTGCAACCGCTCAATGCTCAACTCGGCTAACCCACACATGCCGACAAACATCAATAACAACAATCATTCTCACCAATCACCCACACAGGGTTCCAACATATACACGCCAAGCTAACCAAGATTCTCAATTCTGACAAGAGCTGATAGATTGAAACAACCATACATTAACAAGGTACAAATTACAAAACCGATTTCTCCACCATCCCGAATACATACAAGTGCCACACGAGACCACAACCATCTCTAAACAAGAGAAGATAAAAGTGCTCATCTAGCACAACCTCTCGAATTTCCACAAAGAGACGCGACTCCAATCACGCCTCGAACACCTACTCACCGCTCGGTCCCTGACCTGCCTTGTTCTTCTGGTGACAGTTCCTCGCGAGATGTCCCTTCCTACCACAGGCAAAACAACTACCAGTGATCAAGGGACATATCCTGTTGCCATGAAACCTGCCACAACGGGGACAACGATCCGCAGTGTCCCGCCTCGCCTCCTGCTGCCAGCCGTCCTCTGTCTCCATCTGCTGAACCGAACCATCCTCTTCCTCATAAGGTGCCTCCTGAAACTCGACCTCGAACGAACTCGAACCGCCTGCCGAGAAGGCCGCTGATCTATCCCTGCTAGGCTGCTTCTCTCGTGCTGAATGCTCCGATTCCCTCGCCGTGTGTTGGAACTGCATCTCCACTGCTGCCGCGCGCTGAACTGCTGATGCCAAATCCCTACAACAATGGGCCGCCACAAACTCTCTCAGATCATGCCGAAGTCCATCCACAAATTTCTCCGTCCTCAGATCCTCATGCTCAGATATGTGTGGAGCAAACCTTCCCAGGGCCACAAATTTCATCTGATAGTCTAGAACTGACATATCACCCTGCACCAATTCCATAAACTCCCTTTCCTTGGCCCTGCGAACATGCCTCGGAAGATACTGCCCACTAAACTCTCTCACGAAGCCTTCCCAAGGAATCTCCCTCAAAGATCTATCTGGAAACATCAACCCCTTGATGGTAACCCACCAATCATAAGCATCGCCCTTCAGCAAGTAGGTTGCCAACAAGGTCTTGTCACTCTCAGCACATTCTAGAACATCAAATACCTTCTCCACTTCCTTAATCCACTGAGCTGCCGTATCTGGAACAGGTTGACCCGTGAAAGAAGGGAGCTTCAGCTTCAAGAACCGCTCCACTACCGTAGAATGGCCACCTCGGGAACTGGACCCCTCAGTTCCATCCCTCTGCTGATATCTAGCCATAGCCCCAATCATGGCTTCCATGAAATGTTCCACATCATGACCTTCTGCCCTCGAACCACCACCATCTGCTCTCGCACCCCGAACCACCGGAGCTCTCCGCTTCGGCGCCATCGCTGCTCCACAACACGCAAATCGAACCAAAACACGTCAAAACCTATCAATCTACACCAGCAGCCATCGCCTGTACAGACTCGCACTTATTGTTGGACTATAATATCTAACCCAGTTTATCACCTACTCGACCAGACTGAGCTCTGATACCAACTGTAACGACCCGCCATCCTATGACCGGAGACCCGGTCACTAAATGGATGTCGGCCCATTAACTGCGGGTTCACACCCGGATCTCACACAACACGTCTGGAGGAGAAAGTGCTAAACAAGGCTAAATATAACAAACACACGGACCACAAGGTAAGCAAGTGCGCAGGAAGGAGAATAACAATGTCCGTATACAGTCCAACAATAATTACATGTCCAACAATTAAATAAGTACAGGCAGAAGGAAAGTACAACAACATCGGGGCATACCCCGGGACTAAGACAGCTGCTGGTCCGCACACCAAGAAGTCACCACGCTTCCGCTCGCCTCGAGGTCCGCACCTGAAACCGCAGGGAGTGAGCCACACCAGAAATGGGATCAGTAGGGATCATCCGATCCCCTGCCTCCCACTCACACACCCACAAGTGCAACAACAGGAATATATATATAGCAATAACACCAGGCAGTAAACACAACTCTCCAACCTGATAGGAACCGTACAATAAGCAGTGTAGCGAGAACGGTACCAAGTAACCCGAAGAACCCAACTCAATATGAAACGTACGCGTAAGCAGTGTAACAGGAACAATACCGAGCAACCTGGAGAACCCAACACAAGGTCACGTCTCACAGTCAAAGTCCACGAAGCGACTGAACCACATTGTCGACCGAAGTCAAACGTCGCCTCCCAACACTACCACCACTGCTCACGCCTGTACACCCCTACAGTGTTCCGGGGCACTGTAGGGTGAGGCAGTGAGCCAAACTAGGACTAGCTGGACTCAGTGTACCGCCACTGCCAGCTACGTGTGCACACAAGCAGTCTAGACTACTGTCCTACCACCGGATTGCCTCCACGCTAGGCCTCAGCGCTTCAGGAGGGCCCTGGGGACCGGCGAACCCCCGTCAAGCCGAAGCTACAGGAACTACCCACAAACCCAACTCTCCCAGGCTGCGTCAGGCCAAAGGGCTAAGGGTACCACTCGTAACCATGATCAAAGGTTACATCAGGCCCAATGGCTAAAGGGTAAACCAACTCCCACCAGTAACACAACCAGCTCCACAGCAAGAAACGCGCCGGAAGCTGTCACAACAAACAGGGAAACCCCGACCCGTTGAGGACAAACAGCGACCCCTCGGATAGCACACCCGCTACTCCGGCCCGTCGGGCTCAAGGCGATCCTGCTTCCCTCAGCCAAAGGTAAAACACAACATGTACCCCTTCTCCCACCGGTACAGCTCACAGACACCATGACCCTGTCCCCATCGGTCCATGGTGACACACGTAACCCACAGTTAACCCGATCCACATTCGCATAACACGAACACACATATAATCATGATTCCATTCGCACAGTAAACCTCAGTCTCAGTATATAGTTAAAGCACACACACACACACACACAGGTGATGTAATTCCACTCACGCAGAAGTCCTCCGTCTCATTATACAACCCGAAGCATGCATTAGAACCATCCCACCGTGAAACATGCACGCAATAACAGCATTAAGCATTCCTGTCTTGAATTGCGTCGACCGAGGTCGACGCCATTCAAGACTCTTAAACAGGTTTATTAAAAGCCCGATTATCCTTAAAACGCGTCCATCGTTGAAGTCGCCGTTTAAAACGCGTCTGGGTGTCTCGACGCCATTCAACCCAGAAATCTCGATTGCAGAACCCTTAAACGGGGGCATTTCCTGCCTAAATGGCGTCATGATGGCTCGACGTCCTTCTGAAAAGCGTCGTCCATCCATGACGTCATTTAGAGCAGAACCCCTAACTCAGGAAACCTCGAACAGGGAGGTTTCTGCCCTAAAACGCGTCCTACTGACCCGACGTCTTTCGGAAAGGCGTCGACCAGGCACGACGCCATTTAGCGCCAGAAACCAGGTTTCCTGGTTCGACCCGAGGGTCACACCCTTGAACCCCAGGCACCCCGAAAAGTCCCAAAACCAAAGGGAGAAGAAGAGAGGTCCAACCATCACAAGCATGCTATGAAACCGAGTCCATAAGCACCACCATTCCCACAAGGAATCCCCCTAAACATGCTCAATCTAACCCCAAACACGCCCTATCACGCCAAGAAGCAACGAGCACACATGCAAGGTTTCGTCCCCCTACCGGTTCTCGAACTCCGCCAAGCTCCGAGCCGCCGTCCCGCCGCACCGCACACCGCCGCCGGTACCCTCGAGGACGCCGCCACTCCGCCGGGACGTCGGCCGCCGTCCGGAGAAGGGAACGCCGCGAAGGAGGTGGTGGAGGTAGAGGTGAGAGGTAAGGTGGTGTTGGAGTGGTGGAAGAGGAAGAAGAGGAAGGGAAGGGAAAGAAGAGCGTCGGAGAGGGCGGAGAGGGTGAGGAGAGAGAGTGTGAAGATGAGAATGAGGGAAAGAAGGGGAGGCTCGCGGGGTCAACCAGAATCCCGCTAAAACGCGTCGATCGAGGCAGACGCCTATCAGTCTGACAGGACGGCCGTACTGACAGCGCTCTGAAACGCGTCGCCCACCGCGGACGCCGTTCAGACGACAAGACAGGCCGTACTGACAACGCTCTGGCGCCGTACCCTGACACCGCAGGTGTCGCAGTCTGAAACGCGTCGACCGAGCTGGACGCCGTTCAGACTAATCTGACAGGGGCCGTACTCTCGCGGCCCGAAACCCGCCCACGTGGCGCACACGTGGCACAACAACCAGCAGACCTAAATGGCGTCCACACACCCTGACGCCTTTTGAAAGGCGTCGAGCACTGTTGACGCCATTCAGCCAGAAATCTCAAGACCCCTCCAGGGTCCAAACCAGGGAACTGGCCCGAACCCGACCCGAATACAGAACCCGAAATCTCAGTCATTACACGGCCAGTACCTGGCCGTCGACATCTGGTTGCTTTCTGGACGGCCAGCATCTGGCCGTCCTACCTTTTGGACGGGCATACCCTGGCCGTCGGTTATCTCTTGGACGGCAGCCACCCGGCCGTCCGTGACGTTTGACGGCTAGCCCTTAGCCGCTGACACTCTGTTTCTTTATTTTCTTCTGTTCATGAATGAGTTGCTGCTGTTTGTTTCGCTGAGTTGTTGAATATTCTGACCTATTGTTTGTTAACCTGTTTACTGGGTTTTGGGGTGTTCCGCGCGGGGGTTTTAAGGAAGAGCCGGCATCACACTCTTTAGTCACCTCTCCTGCAGGATTTGACTCTCCACCTGAGGATTCCCACTCGGGTGTGACTAGTCCTATCCTGTTGGGAACCTCCGTCAGTCTCCGCAAGCCAGGGATTCCCACTTGGCCGCCGAGCAGGTTGTACCTGAAACCACCTTGTAGGAACCTTGGGTTTGTGTGAGAAATTAGTGAATTATTTTAAATCCCAAGACACTTAATTGAATCTCGGTGGAACAAGCTTTGGAAAAGTGAAGGGATGTTAAGGGTTAAACTTGATTTGTTAGAAATCAACTTTAATAAAACATTGGTAAATACTTCAAGTGAAACATAAAATCATCTAGGGTCTGTGCTTCATAATGAACTGAATGTATGTCAATGCTGTGTATGATGACATGGACCAGTTCGGTAACAATGTTAGTCACAACCCTTGGTTTGAGATTGAAGAGGATCCACAACAGACCTTCATAGGGATGCTCCAAGCATCAAGAGAAGGCCCTCAGAGGAAGGATTCCGATGAATCTTCTACCTCACAAGGAGAGGATGAGCCAGTGATCTCCAGTAGGACATTCCAAAACCCTGGAGAAGATCCGGAACTCATTGCCGTCCTATCACGCTACACTCCGGATCAACTCATCCAGTTGGTTTCTCGTGGCGAAATTCAGGATGCCACTCCTCGAAAAACCCAATTCCAAGGATCTTCTAGCAGACTCCAGCCGAGTCAAGCCATGCCCACTCACACGATCCCTTTCAATCCCATCAACCAGGTTACACCTCCCAAGCAGGAGGAGTTCATTTATAAGATTGAGGTCGAGACTTGTGTACGGCGACTCATGGCCGAGAATCTCAACCTCAGGCAGCCATATTCTCTCTCGAGCTACTGCAAGCTCCCCCCAGCTTATTTTCCACAAGGGTTTAAGGTACCTAAGTACAGAAAGTACGATGGTACCACTGACCCCCATCATCATTTGTCTGGGTTTCTCATGGATTCCCATCAGTGGCTCTTCGATAGAGTCCTCCTGGTCTACCTTTTCCAAAAGTCCCTCGTGGGAGAGGCCTTGAGGTGGTTCTCTTCTCTACCAGCTACTGACCTGATCAACTTTGACATGGTCTCTGAGAGGTTTATTACCCACTTCAACCATATGGCAGCCTTACCCCCCACCTTGTTCGATCTAGTAATGGAGAAAATGAAGTCTGACGAAGACTTCACTCATTTCGCTAACAGGTGGAGAGCTATGGCTTCTAGAGCGGAGGTCGTTATTCCTGAAGCACAAGCAGTCACCATGCTTGTTAACAATGCTACCCCCCAGCTTCGAGCAATCCTTATGCTCAGTGAACTTCAGACGTTCGCTCAGCTATACAATAGAGCTAGGGTAGTTCAATCCCAGATCCGAGACTCCACTCTGCCTTCATTCTTTTAAAATAGAAGCAGGAATAAGAAAACCACATCAGCTGCTACCACAGAAGGAGTCACTATCAATGAACAGGTCAGCATGCTGGCACCACCAACCAGGGTTACCAATTCTCATCCTAAGTCTGATACTCAGCCCAATCAGAAGCAATACTCGGCCGTCCCTCCCCCGACTAACTACAGTCGTCCTATGGCTAAGCAGGCCTCATATCCACCTCTGCCGGAATCACTGGTAGATATCTTTTATGCTTTGATGGCCTGCAACGCCATTCAACTTCCGCCTCAAAAGGAAGGTGTCCCGTGCAATACGGACACCTCCAGGTATTGCCCTTACCATAGGATCACGAGACACACCATATATAATTGCTTCACCTTCAGGGACTGGGTGTATGACTTGAACGATGAAGGACGGATAAATTGGGAAGACATGAGAAAAGCCATTGAGGCTATGAAGGCTAAGAAAGAACTGGGAATTGTGAAAGACCCATTACCCTCTCATCAGGTAAGTCAAGATCCCTCCGGTTCTCAAGGAAAGGTCAACACATTGATCAAGGACTTGGAGCCCGTAACAGTTCGCAGGGAGCAATACTGGGAGTACGAAGGGTCCGGGATAAGACACCAAGATCCCACTTGGTCGTGTGAAACTAAAGGGGCTACCCCAGAAGTCTCCACACTTTCCCCTAATGAGCCTTTGGTCCTAATCCGGCCCAAATAGCGATCGGCAACCCTCAAGCCGGTCTCCCTCATTCAAATCCCTCCAATCACAGCCGAGGGACCCACCTTATCTGTCTTTTGTCCAAACAAGAACCAGGGTTCAATGATCGACTTCAATCCCATTAGGTCACCATTGGAAACAGACCCAATCTCAATAGGGGTAACGCTCAGGAATCGCATCATTCCCCCGAGCCAGCCTCTGGATTCTCAAGATAACTCATTCCCTGCCAAAGAGAACGCCCAGTCTGAGTATGACATACTCCAGCATCTAGAGAAGACCCCCGCTAAGATCTCCATCCTTGAGCTTATCCGCAGGTCTCCCACACACAGGGAGACATTGTTCAATTTCTTACAACAAATCACGGTTAATGAAGATCTTCCTAGTGGCGGGGTCACTAATGCTATACTCTCAGTTACTCAGACTCCCATGATCTCTTTCCCCGAAAAGGATCTAGCTCCCCCTGAGTGCTGATCCCTCCCTCTGTGCTTAACTGCCATGCTTAATGGTCATTCAGTAGATTCCATTCTATTGGATACCGGTGCCTCCATCAATGTCTGTCCCCTTAAGACTCTCAAAAGGATAGGGATAGACCCAGGGAAGATTGAGTCAACCTCTATGATGGTCTCAGCTTATGACAATTCCCAAAGACCAGCAGATGGGAAGATCTTCCCCCAACTAGAAATCGGCCCGGTATCCATGACCTCGGAATTCTACATTCTGGACGTTAAGCCAATTTACAATGCCATTCTAGGGAGACCATGGATGGACCAAACCTTGGGAGTCCCATCCACCAATCATCAGTGCTATAAGTTCCCGTATAACGGGAAAATTGTGAAGGTCAAAAGCACTCCCTACATTGAGTCATTGGACTCAGTAACAGTAGAGCAAATTCCCTCCATGATAACTTCCAGGAAAGGCAAAGAGCATGTCCTTTCATCAGTGAATTCCCACCTGAGACCTAGGTCGGGTATAGGTTGGCAGCTCATGAGTAAAATGGGATATAGCTCAGGCTCTGGGTTAGGGAAAGAAGAACAAGGAATTCGTGACCCCATCTCAGAGAACCCTGTCATTGGGGGATGTGGCCTGGGATATAAGTTTACTGAACCACCAAAAGAAATGAAGGGATGGTCCCTCATGAATCATTTTGTAAGAAAGAGGCAGGAATTACCCAGGATAGAGGAAGAGGTGCGAGAATGTTATGAAGATGATCAAGAGGAGGACTTTGGCATATCCTCCTTGTTCTGTGAATCAGCCAGACTGACGGTAGGGCTTTTTTTGGCCAGGGATGAACCAGCCCCAGCTACTTTCATTCCTTTCTTGTTCCACCCATCTACAGTTCCGATGCTCTCAGCTCCGACCAACGCGATTTCTTCTGAGTGTTCTATGCTACAGGCGTTCGGTCACGAAAAAAAAAAGTCCAATTCCCATCCCGCGGGAGGGGAAGTCACTTTCGAGGAGCCTGTGTGGTGGGGGAGCCCTACCGTCATGGAAACTTTGTCCCACGGGTCTACTCTTGTCCCATCCAGGACAGAATTGACCCGTTCTCCCAGCCATGTACATAGCAGTTTAGGAATTAGGTTAACTTCCTCCAGGTCTAGAAATTGTAGGACAAGGCAAGTTCCTTCTTTCTTAGTTCAGGAATTAGCAAATAGGTGCAAGGGTCTGGAAAAGTTGGATAAGTTTCTTCAGAATGGGGTCATCCCCGAACCATTGGAGATAGTGAAGGGCGAATCTTGCAGTGATGGTTTAGGTGTGTTTGAGCTTAGTGAAGAGGAAGAGGTGGATGACTTGGTCGAACCACTTGTGAGTGGGGTGAGACGGTTTGATGAACCTTCATCAGCTATCGACGAACCCACTAAAGAAGTCAACCTCGGAACAAAAGAGGATCCGAAGATAGTGCTAATCAGTGCCCGCTTGAGTCTAGAAGAAGAAGGGTCCAAAATAGCCGTGCTCCAAGAGCACCGTGATGGGTTTGCTTGGTCATACGAGGACATGCCTGGATTAAACACAGAACTGGTAGAACATCGGCTAATCCTCAAACCCGATGCCAAACCCGTAAAACAAAAGTTGAGACGGCTACAACCGGAATTAGCACTTAAAGTAAAAGAAGAGGTCGACAAACTACACAAGGCCAAGTTCATCCGGGTAGTGCTCTACCCTGAGTGGGTAGCTAACATCGTCCCTATGGCAAAAAAGGACGGAAAGGTTAGAGTTTGCATAGACTTTCGCAACCTCAATCAAGCTTGCCCAAAGGATGATTTCCCGCTACCTCATATAGATTTTCTGGTCGATAACACGGCCGGATTTGAGATGTTATCCTTCATGGATGGTTTTTCAGGGTATAACCAGATCAGACTAGCTGAGGAAGATCAGGAGAAAACATCCTTCATAACTCCATGGGGAACTTATTGCTACACGGTCATGCCATTTGGGCTTAAGAATGCTGGAGCCACCTACCAAAGGGCTATGATGGCAATCTTTCATGACATGATTCACATTGATATGGAGGTTTATGTGGATGATATCTTAGTGAAATCCAAAACCAGGAAGTAACACGCTCAAATCCTTAGAGCTGTAATGCAGAGATCGAAGGAGCACCAACTAAACATGAACCCAAAAAAGTGCGTATTTGGTGTTTCTTCAGGGAAATTGCTAGGATTCATGGTGAGTAGAAGAGGGATTGAGGTTGATCCAGACAAAGTGAAGGCAATAGTGGAAATGCCCCCGCCTAAGAATGTCAGGGACATAAAGGGTCTCATCGGCCGTTCGCAATTCATTAGACGGTTCATATCTCAACACTCTGTGAGATGCAAACCCTTTTACGACCAATTGAAAGGAGGGGCAAAGTTCATTTGGAGTGATAAGTGTTAAAAGGCCTTCGATGAATTGAAGAGTTACCTCCTCAACCCTCCAGTCCTTATGGCTCCTATCCCGGGGCGGCCTCTACTGCTATATGTCTCCACCACTGAAGAATCGGCTGGTGCAGTATTGGCCCAATTAGACGACGAGAAGAAGGAAAGAGCAGTGTACTATCTATCCAAGCTTTTCAATGATGCCGAAAAGCGATACACTGCCATGGAAAGGACATGCGCGGCCGTCGTCTGGGTAGTGCAAAAACTGAAGCACTACTTCCTCGCCCACGAGGTCAAACTTCTAGCAAGAATGGACCCGATCAAATATTTGCTAAAGCGGCCAGTTGTAACAGATAGGCTGGTGCGATGGCAGACCTTCTTGAATCAATTCGACATCACCTATGTAAATCAGAAGGCTGTGAAGGGGCAAGCAATTGCCGAGCACCTAGCTCATCACCCATTGCCCACATTTTCACCTATCAACGAAGAATTCCCAGATGAGGAGTTGGGTTTAATAGTGGATGATACTCCATCCTGGGTCCTTCATTTTGACGGGGCACTTAATTCTCAAGGTAGTAGGATAGGAGTGGTCCTCGTATCTCCAGAAGGGGTAAGCATTCCGCATGCTTGCCAACTCTCCTTCTCAGTAACCAATAATGTTGCTGAATATGAGGCTCTCCTAGCTGGCCTAAAATTGGCGCTGGTTCTTAATGTCTTAGAATTGAGGATAATTGGAGACTCTCAACTAATCCTCCGCCAAACCGTGGGCAAATACCAAACCCGGGATTCAAAACTGAAGCCGTATCAGGAGTTAGTGAAGTCACTTACTAGGTGTTTCAGAAGGATCACCTACGTGCATGTGCCTAGATCTCAGAATATCCTAGCAGATGCCCTGGCCTCCCTATCTTCAGCATTAGAGATTCCTGTCACCAAAGGTTCAGCCACCATCACCCTGCACAAGCAAGATTTGCCTTCCTTCCGGGACCCTTGGTTCCAGCAATTCCTCCATCCATCCAAGCATACCTCCGCTATCACGGATGAACTCACCCCTGATTGGGATGATGGGAATCCGTGGTATTTTGATATCATGAACTATCTCCGCGATGGGTCATTCCCATCTTATGCCACATCTTCTGATCGTAAGGCTATCCGTCGTGCATCTCAGCGATACCTTATTTTAGGCGGCAGCCTTTTCAGGAGATCCTTTAGCGGAGTGCTTCTTCGTTGTCTAGATGATACCGAAATTCATCATGTCATAGAGGCAGCCCATGCCAGTGATTGTGGCGGTCACGTCTATGGTCGTGCCTTAGCCCAAAAACTCCTCATGTCCTATTATTGGCCTTCAATGGAGGCCGATTGTTCCATATTTGTTCAAAGGTGCCTGAAATGCCAGTTACATGCTAACAAGGTTCATGCACCTTCTTCATCTCTCAAATCCGTCGTTTCCCCGTGGCCCTTCGCCATGTGGGCATTCGACGTTATAGGACCTCTGGAGGATCGATCAGGTGAAACAAAAAGGAAATCATTTATCATAACTGCCACTGAATATTTCACTAAATGGGCTGAAGCAGAAGCATTTGCAGAAATCAAAGCATCCACGGTGGTGAAGTTCATCAAGCGCAACATCCTCGCCAGGTTCGGGACACCGCGCGACCTCATCACCGACAATGGACCCCAATTTATCTCCCAAGAGTTCCAGGACATGTGCAGTAAGTATGGCATCAATTTGCATCACTCTTCGCCTTACTACCCACAAGGAAACGGTCAGGCTGAAGCCACCAATAAAACCCTCATTCGAATCATTAAAAGAACTTGCAGATCACATAATTATTCAGACTGGCCTGATCGCCTAGTAGAAGCTCTTTGGGCGTACCGTACTTCCGTCCGAACCCCTACCGGACAAACACCTTATTCACTCACATTCGGAACGGATGCGGTACTTCCATATGAGATTCTCTTCCCTTCTCTAAGAGTGCAGTTGGACAATGGAATTAGTGACGCCGAGCGTCGTAACGCCATGTTAACCCAACTAGAACTGTTAGACGAAAAAAGGATGATGGCGGCAAACCACGCCCAGGTTTACAGAAATAGGATCGCAAGGTTCTATGCAAAAAAGGTTCTTGAAAGGAAGTTTGGAATTAGGGAAATGGTACTTAAAAGAAAAATGATCAAAATTCATGGTCCCAGGAGCAAATTGCAAGAAAATTGGGAAGGTCCATTTGTAATCAAGGAGGCATATTCAGGTAACGCTTATCGCTTAATCAATGAGAAAGGAGAGGAATTGCCCCACCCATGGAACGGGGTCTATCTGAAGAAGTTTTTTCATTAAAAACACAAAAAAAAAAAAAAAAAAAACAAATATCCAAAAACCATCAAAAATATTTGTAAATATGTACATACTCCTATGAAAATGAAAAAAAAAAAAAAAAATCAAAATCAGAAAAGACACAAAAATCCAACTATCTGGTGACTGCCATGTAACTCCCTGTCTAGGTCTAGTTGCATGATAGGTTGGTTTGACATTAAGGTTTGGCTAAGACTTTGGTCCACCAGAACCTTGGACGTGTCTACTTTACTTTCATACGGATCCCTATGCTCATCATGAGATGCACACACCTGAACATTTTTCAAAGAGAACCTGCTTAAAATGAGTTCCAAGTCTTTAGTGCACTGTCAAATGCAACCTTTGCTCTTCGTCTCTCAACCGATCAGGACAGTTGACGCCCTTAAACGGTCGAGCTCAGCAAATTGCGGTTCCTCAACAACCCGATAGATGTAACCCCTCCAAAAAGGGCCCAAAAATGAAATGTAAAGGACCAGAGCACGTGAAGAGGGTAGTGTCCCCGCAGGCGGAATATCAAATAACCCCAAAAATGTCAAGAGCAGAAAAGAAATACAAAAAAAAGAAAAAGTGGTTCAAGCAATCATGAAAAAAAGCTTGGTCGTGACCGTGCCTGGCCATGAAATCTAATAAAGGCCTGAAAAGTCAAAATAGGGGCATCTAGGAGGTCAAAGGGAGTCCGTTTTGTCACAGCTCGCCCTTTTAACGGTTTTGTCGATCCTCCTGTGAAGTTTGTCTCCACAATTTCTTCACCTTTTCTCCCCCAAGGTTCAGCACGGGAGAGCTATCTAAAGACTGAACATCATTTTAAAATGGTTCGTTTTCAAAAATCGTCACAAGCTCACATGATCACAGGAGTCCAAAATAGGTGAAGAGTAATGTCGATGTTTCTGGTGAACTAATTTCTTAACCATAATCTCAATGTGTACTCTTACAACTTCGGGCTTAGGTCAATGCATGCGCGTCACCAATCGGTGCGACGGCGTCTGATTCCGGGTCAGCGTCGCGCGGTTGACCGTTAAGGTTCCAAGGTGTTCCATCATATACCTTCTAGATTGTGAGGAAAGAGACCCGGGTCGGGCAAATCATTTACCTCGAAAACTTTTTGGGCAAACTTGGTGGTCGGAAGCAGCTGGGAGCCTAAGCTTGGCATGACGGTATTGTCATCAGTATGAGTCTTAACCGGTCAAGGTTAGTTTGAGGAGTCTAGAGGCCCAAATCAATCTAGATGCAAGCTTAGGATACCTGGGAAGTTGAGTGTGCATTTCCCTTTATCATTCGACTAGGCTGACTCTGGGCAGTCACTAGGTAGACGGAATCAAAACATGTTTTTATCACACATCTCATTTTATCATTTGCATTTGCATGACGCATTAATATTCTTCCATTTGTCTGGTTAGTAGGACACGGCCCCTTGACCCTATGCGAAGGCTAGGGAAAAGGTAGTTGCTCTTTTTTGGGCAAGGGGCCGAAAACAGATACTACTAACAGTTTCCCCTAATGTTGTGCATGCAAGAATCACAGGTACGAAAAGAAAGCAGAACAAAGAAGTGCCCATGTAAATAGAGAAATATGCAAGCATAACATCATAATCATACATCATCACGACACAGGGGCATACCCCTGCGTTTGCTCCCTCTCAATCCTTCCTCCTTCCCTCCGCATCATCATCTCTCCTATCCCGAGAGGGGTGCCTCATCTGGCTCTCGGCGTCCTCCTCACGAGCACGACGATGTCCGGAAGCTGGACGCATAGACCCCGATGAGCCAGCAGGTCGCAATGCTCTCCACGCATCCTCAGCTAGCAGGGAGTCGAGGTCTCTGAAGACGGAGCTCCCAGCAGGGGCCTGGCCAGCTGACGGGACAGGAATGGGGGGACGAGCTCCTAGACTATGAGCGCTGGATCTCATAGCTCGTTCTCGCCCTTTCTTCATCACCCGGTCCCACAGGGTTCAGTACTTGAAATCAAGCTCCCGCACCTCTGTCTGCGACCTCGCCAGCTCCTCCTGCAGGCTAGCCATCTTACCCTCCCAGTACACGTCCGGGTGGGATCCCTCGCTCGCCTTGGCCCGAGCTATCCGTTCCTCCAAAACCTGGTCCCTCAACTGCTGATTGAGGTTCTCCAACTCCTGCGCCCTCGCCAAAGTGGCCTCCAACTCCTGGCGCTGCAAAGAAACTCAGGGTCAGACATGCTCAATCATTAGAACACAAGTGCAGAACAAGTCTCACCTGCTGTACCAAATCAGCCTCTCGGGCCTCCGCCCGGCGGAGAGCATCTTGCAATCTCGTCTCACAATCAGCTGGGGCAGCTGGCCCCTGGGTTGATGAGCCTACACCTGGATCCCCTCGCAGCCCATGGCGGATTAGCGCCTCTCTCTGCGTCACAAAGGTTTTTTCACAAAGATAAAGTGGACAATATTACATCCTAATTCAGAAATCAGATTTCTCACCAATTCTCTAATCTGGGTAAACAGATCGCTCGTCTGCAGAACTAGAAGCTCATTCTCACTCTTTAAGACCTCGATAGCTTCAGTTTCAGGCATCTGTTCCAGGAAAATTACTAAGATTGGTCCATGAAGAATTTAAGTGCAAGGTTGAAGTGACGTACCCGCCGCGTATCTAGAAACATGCGGTTTGAGTACCGCCGGGAATAATCTCCCATGTACTTGAAGCTGTTTCGCAGAGATTTGTCCTCCTGCAGGGCATCTCCGGTGCAGTGCCATATGGCAATCTTAGCCCGCCTCACTACTCGCCAATCTTGACCAATAGCAGAAGATCGGCGGCGGCCTCGGTTCATATCAGGATAGTTTGGGTAAGCGAGTAGAGGTTGATGCCATCCCCATGTGCGGTATGCCATCTGGACAAAGAGGCCGTCACAAATGTTCACGCACAGCAGGGGCACCTCCCGCCGGAACTGAGAGAGGCTCTGGGACACCCATGGATGGTCAGTCAGGTCCTCCTCCGCATATGGCATCCACACCACCTGAATGGAACAAAGAATTAGATCTAATCATTTGTTCAGGTGCACATATATTTCAAGTCACTCACCATATGAGGAGGGAAGGTATCAAGCTGAGCGCAGATGTCCTCCATACGGTACACCACTGGACGATAGTCCCGGGTCACCTCCCACCGTGCCATCAGAGGGGTCCATCCCTCACGATCCGCAGAGACACTCCCTCGGCCAATGGGAAAGCGGGTGTAACCCCAGATCTGCAAGAGACAACACAGTCAGTACCAATCAACATAAGGATGGAGAACCACAGCTAAGAGGATTACCTGGAGAAAAGGGGTGAACCCACCCAAGTTGCCAGAACCCTGGCGGTAGCTCACCAGGTGGGAGAGAAGATGACCCAGCATGGCAGCTCCCCACGCCATCTTCTTCGCTGCCTGAAGGTCCTCCAACAGCGGCAGATACTTAAGATTAACTCTATCTGAAGCTGTGGCAAACAGCAGCCTTCCAAAGAAGAACAGGAGGAAGATCCGCAGGTTCTCATCATCCGAGCGGCCATCCAAATCCAGGAGTGTTTCCACTCCCTCTGCGAAAGCCTCCAAGGTTTCACTCGGCATCCGCCTCACCCGGCTCAACCCCATAGATCGGGCGAAGTACCCAAGGGGTATGTGGAACAGTGCCCCCTGGATCCTGTAGTACCCCTCGCCTAGGAGTCGATCGGACAACTGCCTGTAGTCCCTAAGCTCGAGACCTACTACTGGATCTCCGATAACTGGCAGGCCCGTCAAGAAGGAGACGTCCTCCAGCGTGGGCAGCATGTGACCCCAAGGCATGACGAAGGCCCTGCATCTATCGTCCCAGCGCTCCGTGAGAGCCACTAGGAAGGGCGCATCCACCATGAACGGTCGGACCCGGAACAGCGGCCCGAACCCGAAAGCATCCACCTGGAAGACGAGCCGATCAGGCAGTGCGTGGTACCAGGCCCAGACCAGCTCCCATGAAACACGGCCTCGGACTCTCTGAGGACCCTGAAAAATCCAAACAAAATCATAAAATAAGGGCATAAGCAATTGAGTCTCCACCTGGCCGGGCGGCGGGATGGCCTGCCGCCCGCCTGGCCGGACGGCAGGGTGGCCCGCCGCCCGCCTGGCCGGACGGCGAGCCGGCCTGCCGCACACCCAGGCAGACGGCGGGGCGGCCTGCCGCCCATCCCGGCAGACGGCAGGCCCGTCCACGCGGGCGGACGGCAGGACGGTCCGCCGTCCGTCCGCACGGACGGCGGCTCCGCCGACTGCCCTCCCTATGCTTCAAAGAAAGAAGAAAATCAAAAACTCACCTTCTTCTTTGGGGGCGCCTCCCCGTTGCCGCCGTCCTCTCCGTCACCGTCTCCTTCTTCCTCCTCACCATCACCACTGTCGTCCCCGTCATCCTCCTCCGCTGCCGCCGCCGTTCCTTCCTCCTCTTCTCCTTCCTCTCCGGCGTCGTCGCCGCCACCGCTGCCGCCGCTAAGAGCCTCTTCTTCGCCGCTGCGGACGTCCTCGGCGTCACCTCCGCGGACGTCCTCGTCTCCGCCACCGCCGCCGCCGCTGCAGCCCGCACCATCGTCGTCGCCGGCCCTCCTCCTCCTAAGAGCACGGGGAAGCCATACCCTCGCCATGGAGAGTTCGAAGGTTGGGGAACAAAAGAGAAGAAGAAGAGCAAAGAGAAAGAAGAGAGTGCCGGGTTAAGTCCTCTTAAACCCCGAGAGGACGGCCATGGCATGGCCGTCCGCTGGCGTGGACGGCCATGCGCTGGCCGTCTGCCGGCGCGTGGCCGACACGGACGGCCACGCGCTGGTCGTCCACCCGCACGGACGGCCACTCGTTGGCCGTCCGCTGGCGTGGACGGCCATGCGCTGGCCGTCCGCCGGCGCGTGGCCGACACAGACGGCCACGCGCTGGCCGTCCACCCGTACGGACGGCCACGCGCTGGCCGTCCACCCGTACGGACGGCCACTCTCTGGCCGTCTGTTGGCGTGGACGGCCATGCGCTGGCCGTCCGCCAGCGCACACCCGCACGGACGGCCACACGCTGGCCGTCCGCTGGCGTGGACGGCCATGCGCTGGCCGTCCACCGTCGCGTGGCCGACACGGACGGCCACGAGCTGGCCGTCCACCCGCACGGACGGCCACGTGCTGGCCGTCCGCCCGCTCGGACGTCCAGGAGCCTGCCGTCCAGAGTCAGTCAAACGGAGGGTTAGCCATTCGGAGGCAGATTGCTCACATGTGTGAAAGGAATTTCAGAAAGAAATAAGAAATTGATATTATTCATTGAAAATTGAAAGGCTACATTATTCCAACGCTCTGCGCCCCATAAAAAAGGCACAGACAGCAGGACGGATATTGGCTAAATAGCCTACATATTTTGTGACTTCCTCTGAAGCCTCCGCTACGTCAAGACGTGCCTTGGTGAATCTGGAGTGACGCCGCCATGCACGTCGGAGCCGCTCCAGCGCTTGAGCCTCTCTCACATATCCGCTGTGTCTCGACACGATCAGCGTATCATGCAAAGTAGGGAGCGGTACTTGTCTGGGAATTCCGATCTGAAGATGGCAGCAATGTCCTTGATACCCGGCTAACTCATCAGGGCCAATCAGCCATAACTCACGATCGCGAGAAGCCCTTGTGGTGAACTCCATGTTTCGAAGGACCATTGGAACAAATATGAAGTTCTCCACAGGCAGGAAGTTTAGGTAATCACGCCAGTCGTCCCGCGTCTTCAGATGAGCTGTGAGACACCTTACTTGATCCTCGGGGCCAAGGAGCGAGCGTGCAGGGTACCACGCGCTGTGCTGGAATATTCTCGAGACAGAAGTTACACTTTCATCAAAATCGAAAGATACATGCATCTCCATCCACAGTTGCAAAGTGAACAAACTTCCCCTCACAGATTGCCGCATGCTCATATGGCTGAGCCCTCCGTACTGGTGTGACAAGATCACCGGGGCAAGAGAGTGGCATCCCCACAGTAAACTCAGCACGCTCACATATTCCTTCTCTAGCACCGAGCCTGTAGTGGGAAACCACAGGACTCCCCCAAGGACTAGACACACGCCTCGCATCAGCCTTTCAGATTCGACCGCCTTGCGCTTAATTTCCTGGATCAACCAATATGTAAGGCGGTCGACGAGGATCCCTCGGCTGTTAGTCATGCGGCATATTTCCCGTTTGTCTTGCACAATATCAACGAAAATCTCTTCCCATGCAGGCAAACCAGAGGGATCACCGGCGGCTAGGCCCTCCCAGTCATAGAAGGTCTCCACCTCCTCTAGCAAGACTGTTGCCTCGAACTCTCGGAACACAAATGTGTGTGTTTCCGGATGCCACAGCTCCAGCAGCGCACCCAGCCCTTCCCAGTGCTAGTGGATGGCAGTAAACCATTTTGCAAACACGATAGAACGGGTCAAGTTCCATCGATGCATGTACACCCTCATGCTCAGAGTAATCACTTCCAACAGGGCTACGAGCCATGCATATTTGCGGGTATGCTTAGCATCAGGAAACTTTGGGTGAGGCTGCAGGGTAACCAAAAATCAACAAAGAGAAGAGAGAGGCGAGACGAACAAACAAAGGATCGAGCATACCTGTCCGTGGGCCACCAGATTGCTGAGATGGCCATCCACATCAGACAGAACTTGAGGCTCCTTGGCAGTAGCACGAGCAGAAGACGAAGCCATCCTTTCACAGAAAAGTAGAGTTCTGGAAGAAGGCACCGCGACAACCCTCTCTTTTAAAAGTCACGGGATAATCTCAACCCTTTCCACATTCCACAAAAGACGGAGAGGCATGCATATCACTTTTTCCTCCCTTTGTTGGACGGCATGCCCTTTGCCTTCTACCACTTAGTGGAAGGCAGGCTAGCTGGCCTTCCACCTTTTCGTGGAAGGCAAGCCACCTGGCCTTCTACCACCTTAAAAGAAAAGCCCATCCACGAGAGGACAAGATGCCTTTCTCCCTTCTCTTCGAGGAGGTAACCTCACCTCATGATTAAGGAGACCACCTTGATCAATAAATTAATGGCTCATCTTAGAATTCGAGTCGAAGCCATATTGGATTGACATTCTACCAATAGAATAGCCATATCTTCCATATCGGCTTCGACTCGAAACGAAACATTTGCTTCTTATCTTCCTGCAATTCAATATGTAATGTTGAGATCATTGAAAATATGAACATTGCTGATGTGCGTTCTCGCAGCTGCAGGGAATCCGAAGCAAGTAGGATTGAAGACATAGGAGGCTAATAACTTCGGGCGTATAGACTCTGAGTTCCTCTTTAAACAAAACAATGAGGAGTCTATATTCCCCAAGTTATTCGATTGGCCAATAAATTCCCCCTGTTTGCATTAGGAATTGCATTAGGAATTTATTTTAATTTTAAACCAACATGCATTTGCATAAGCATTCATTCTCGCCCTAGGGGCAATGACCATCATTCATCACTTTGCTTAACCCATCGCTGATCTGTGATTCTGGCAGTTGTGTGTCTGTTAGCCCTTTGAATTGCGAGACCCCTTTCGCTTTTCAGCACGTGTGAAAATAGTTTTAAATAGATAGGCTAATCATGCAACATTATGGATATCGATTCCGATAAGACACACTTTCCCGTACCATAACTCAAGATGATCAAGGGGTGGGCAAAAATTTGTCACAAGCGATGTGCACGAGGTGCATGTAGGGATCAAATCAAACAACTATCCAATCAATCATCAAACATGCCCGAGGGATACAAGCGGTGCACCGAAAGTGGCCAATGGAAATAACAAGACTAAATAAAAAGAAAAACGGCAAGACAAGTCCCACCGTGATCGGTAAAAAGTTGTAGTGCTCAAATAGTGCATGTGATTATCATGATTCCATGTGTTAACATAATAACAAATCAAATTTAAAAATACGTGATCACCAAAAACCGAGGGTGTAAGGATTGAGGATTCGGGTTCAGTTATCGGGCCGGACACCCTGGTTTGGGTCCTGATGGGTCTGGGGTGCGCCTTCTAAACAACGTCTAGGGTGCACGATGCCTTTCAAATGGTGTCTTGCTGTGTGGAAGCCATTTAGCTGGGCTGCTGTTGTGCCACGTGGGCTGGCTTTGGGCCGCGAGAGTACGGCCCCGGTCTTGTCGTCTGAACGGCGTCTTTGATGGACGACGCGTTTCAGAGTCTCTGTCAAAGTACGGCCCGTTATGCCAGCTGATAGACGTCTGTCTAGTACGACACGTTTTAACCAGTTTCAGATTTGTTAGTTTTAGGTGGCTTACAAGCCAATCTGACTATGTAAATCTCGTTCATTTATTAATATAATGGCATAATATTCATTATGTGTAAATCGCATTAACTATCGTTTCATAATGAAGTCCGTGAATATGTACTATAGTGATCAAATTATGATGAGATCATACTAATGAGACTGATCACTTAAACACACATATTCTTAATTGTTCCTAGTCGGAGGATATTCGAGAAGGACATCGGATATCCGGTTAGACTAGTACAGATTACTCCTGCTCATATGATGAGGGTGACTGATCTCATAAGTCACTTGTGTGGAGACACTAAGGCGAATTTGTAGGTGCTCATTGGAGGATGAGTTCACTGAACTGATCCGACTGAATCGCTGGATGGTATTGTACCTCACTGTCAACCAGCTTGATTCTATTGTCGCAGTGGCGTGGATGGTCCTCGGACATGAGACACCAAGGACACCTTGTCGATGGACTTCTGTGCTTTGACCTTGGTTTACGAATCTCTAGCCACGGGATTCTAATACGCCAAGGATTGGGTACAGCGGAATACCGTCGAAGGAAATTGTGTGTCAATAAGGAATCATTCGCTCTCGGTACTTAGAGAGAGAATGCTCTCGGAAGGATGCGCGAAAGTCCCTGTCCAGGGCAGACGATAATATCGGCAAAAGGAGTTTTCCGATATTCATCAGCGGCATCCAATCCAAGTGAGTCGACCGGCTAGGGTTTGACAACTCGCCATACCCTAAGTTGACTCGAGAGCATTGTACGAATGAAGGATTATATCCACGCGGTAACTGTCGGCGGAAAGGTTCCAAGAGTGGGTTACTTAACCCTAATACCTTCCGGGTTCACGCAGTGTTGCTTGGCACCCAACGTGATCGGAGGCCTGGCTGAATTCGATGTGCGACATCAATTCGATTGATTAATCAATACCAGTGAGGAGTCACTGAGCTTGTTGGGCCATTAACTGGATTGGTACTTGGGCCTAGAGGGTCACACGCAAATGATTCTCAAGGCGATGGATAACTAAGTGGGTTTTATATAAATCGGGGGTTTTTATGAAAAACTGCGCGGTTATTATAAAACATAGCGAACGGGCTAAGCAGGCCAAGCTGCTGCTAACCCTAGCCGCCCCTCCTCTATTTCTCTCTCTCTCCGAATCCCGTTCGACGGGAAATCGTCCGCGCGTTGCGGCGATCGTTGCGGCGACCGGCGGAGGTTTCGTGGGCTACGAAGAACAAGGAACGCGAGGATATCCGTCGCGGGGAGGATCGCGTGGACTTCGCTAGAGGCCGGGCACTTGCGCGGCTTGCGGTGTCGCACCGACGGAACCGAACGGTTGCGGATTCGAATCCGCACACGGTGAGAATCGATTATCCGATAATCGTAGGTTTTAGTTTTTCGAAACGGGAATGGATAGCTGTTTAATATTTTATTTCCGCTGCGTGAGCGATCTGGAGAAACCCTAGAAAACCCAACAGTGGTATCAGAGCCTGGTTCCACTGTTTCTCGTCCCGTTTCAGTCTCCGAATTAATTTTTCCTTGGTATTATTCCATGCGGAAGTTCGATCTCTTTGCAGGATCGATGTTCATGCGATAAACACAAATCATAAGAATAACTTTGATTATTTTTATTCTGCAAAAATCGAATTTTGTTTTTTTGGTATTTCGTGTTCTTCATGAGATGAAGAACGGTGTGATTCGGGTGGCTTCGTTTGAGGAACCCCAAGTGTTGGGGAGTTGGGCCGGACCTCTAATCCTCCCTGAGGATGCTTCTACTCACCACCAGGGCTGGTGGCCGGCACCGGAGGGGGAGACTCCTTCACCATCTTCTTTACATGGTTTTGAGAAAACCATCCGAAAATCTGATTTTTGGGGAGAAAGTAGGGGCTCGGCCTGCCTTGGAGTAGATCCGGCCACCGCCGGCGAGCCCGCCGGCGCCGGAGGCGTCGCCGGCAGGGCTGGACACCGCCGGCGCAGGAGGCGTCGCCGGCAGGGCTGGACACCGCCGGGAAGGGCCTGTAGCCAGGCGTCGCCGCCGTCGGGCTGCACCTGCAGAAACCCTAGGGTTTGCAAGTGTGTCGGGCTGCTGCAGGGAAGAAAGGGGAGTCGGTCCCGACTGGTTCGACCGGCCGACTCTCTGCTGAGCCGGGCCGAGCCCAGGCGCACAATTTTTGGGCTCCTAGCTCGAGCCCTGGCTCGACAGGGTCCGAGCCAGGGCTCGGATCTAATTGGGCTAGGCCCACTTCTTTTGAAACCCCTTTAAGTCCCTATTTAAATCCCTAAACCCCAAGCCCATTAGAATATAAAATGAACTGTTTTTTAATTTTAATATTCAAAATTGTTTTGAAGATTGAAATTATTATTCAAATTATATTTAATTAGGCTTCTTAATGATTTTTTGAATCATTTTGTATTAACTAGCAATTAGTTGTTAATTAGTTGGGGTTAATATTAATTTAAATGTTAAATTGATTATTAACCTCAATTTAACTAATTTAAATGTTAAATTAGTTATTAATAGTTATTAGTCTAATTGTTAGATTATTAACTATTATCTCAGCTAATTGTTAATTAATATTTGAGTTAGTTATTAATTTAATTGTTAGATACCGGATGTGCTTCTCATATCTACCATGATGTGTAGATGCTGACAAGTAAGCGCAAGCTGAGACAAGGTGAGGTGGAATTGAGGCTAGGAAACGGCGCAAAAGTTGCGGCGATTGCTGTTGGGACAACAAACCTCAGGCTTCCATCAGGAGACGCCTTACTTTTAGAAGATTGTTATTATGTTCCTAGCATAATAAAGAACATCATATCAATATCTTGTTTGGACAAGATAGGATATAGGTTGACCATTGAGAATAGAAGTTGTTCGATTTATTATGATAATAAATCAATAGCTTCGGCATCTTTAGTCAACGGTCTATATCTTTTAGATGTTTCTTATTACAATCTTCAAATTGATAATGCTCTTAAGAAGAGCAAGAATTGTGTGAACCAAGCCTACATGTGGCATTGTAAACTTGGACACATTGGCGAAAGCAGGTTGCAAAAGTTGCACAAGAATGGTTATTTAACTGCATTCGATTATGAATCGTTTGCAATATGTGAATCCTGCCTTATGGGAAAGATGGCAAAATCTCCATTTACTGTACATGGAGAACGTTCCAAGGACATTATGGAACTAATACATTCGGATGTATGTGGTCCCATGTCCACCCAAGCCAAAGGTGGCTTTTCTTACTTCATCACATTCACCGATGACTTCTCAAGATTCGGCTATGTGTACTTAATGAAGTACAAGTCGAAAGCATTTGAGAAGTTCAAGGAGTTCAAGAATGAGGCAGAGAAGCAGTTAGGAAAGAGTATTAAAGCTCTTCAATCAGATCGAGGAGGAGAATACTTGAGTACTGATTTCACAAAATTCTTAAAAGATAATGATATCCTTTCTCAACTGACCCCTCTATATACACCACAGATGAATGGTGTATCAGAAAGGAGGAATCGCACCTTGTTGGACATGGTGCGATCCATGATGAGCTTTTCGGGATTACTAGTGTCCCTCTGGGGTTATGCTCTAGAGTTAGCATCATACCTACTGAACAGAGTACCCACCAAGTCTGTGGCCTCTACTCCATATGAGATATGGAAAGGCAGGAAACCAGAATTTAAACATGTTAAAGTCTGGGGTTGTCCTGCTCATGTAAAGAGGCATGATCCAGACAAGCTAGAATCACGAACTGATAAATGCAGGTTTGTGGGACATCCAAAGGAAACCTTTGGATACTATTTTTTCCATCCTGCTGAACAAAAGATGTTTGTCGCCAAGAAAGCTGTCTTCCTGGAAGAGGAATACCTTCTCCAGGAGGACAGTGGGAGTAAAATAGTACTGGAAGAGGTTCTAGATCCCCAAACAGCTACATTATCATCAGATGAGATATTAGTTCCTGAATCTGTTCAGATACATACAGATGAACCTCGTAGATCTGGTAGAGTACCTACACTACCCGAACGATATGTGGGACATATTGCTGAAGGTAAGTCTAAGGTACAATATAATGAGGATGATGATCCTAAAACCTACCAGGAGGCCATAGAAGGCCCAGAAACTGGGAAATGGCGAGAAGCCATAAACTTAGAAATCCAGTCCATGTACACCAACCAAGTTTGGAACTTGGAGGACTTGCCCGAGGGTATTGTATCCATCGGTTGCAAGTGGATCTTTAAGATAAAGATCGGTGCTGATGGACGGATTGACACTTATAAGGCAAGGTTGGTGGCAAATGGATATCGTCAAAGGCAAGGAATTGACTATGATGATACTTTCCCACCAGTTGCCATGATAAAGTCGATCAGAGTTCTACTCGCCATTGCTGCACATTTTGATTATGAAATATGGCAGATGGATGTGAAGACTGCCTTCCTCAATGGTAACCTTGAGGAAGAGGTGTATATGATACAACCAGAAGGTTTCACATCCAAAGAATCTCCAAATAAAGTGTGTAAGCTTCAGAGGTCTATTTATGGACTGAAGAAGGCTTCCCGGAGCTGGAACATAAGATTTGACAAGGCTGTCAAGTCTTATAACTTCATTAAGAATGAAGATGAGCTTTGTGTGTACAAGAAGACCAGTAGGAGTGCAGTCGCTTTTCTAGTTCTTTACGTAGATGACATACTACTCATTGGGAATGATGTAACTATGATGTCATCAGTAAAGATCTGGCTGTCGAAAAACTTCTCCATGAAGAATTCGGGAGAAGCATCCTACGTATTAGAAATACGGATCTATAGAGATAGATCAAAGAGGATGTTTAGAATGACCCAATCTTTGTACATAGATACCATAGCCAAAAGGTTTGGCATGGAAAATTCCAAGAGAGGTCTCATACCGATGAGACATGAAATTAATCTCTCAAAGGAGCAGTCTCCTAAGACTCCTGATGAGAGGGAATTCATGGATAGAATACCCAATGCCTCTGCCATAGGATCTATCATGTATGCCATGCTATGTACACGGCCTGATGTTGCATTTGCTCTAAGTGTTACGAGCAGATTTCAGGCTGATCCAGGCGAAGAGCACTGGAAGGCAGTGAAATGTATCCTTAAGTACTTGAGAAGAACTAAGGATATGTTTCTTGTCTATGGAGGAGGTGACTTGAAACTACGAGGCTTTACTGACTCGAGTTTCCAGTCAGATCCAGATGATAGCAAGTCAACATCTGGATTCGTGTTTACTTTGAATGGAGGCGCAGTGTGCTAGAAGAGTTCCAAGCAAGTAACCACTGCAGATTCGACGACTGAAGCTGAGTACATCGCTGCAGCTGAAGCCGCCAAGGAAACAGTGTGGTTGAAGAAATTCATCACCGACCTCGGCGTAGTTCCCAGCATCTCTGAGCCTGTTCCACTGTTGTGCGACAACAACGGAGCAATTGCGCAAGCGAAAGAGCCGCGGTCTCATCAGAAATCAAAACATATTCTGAGGCGCTTTCACCTTATCAGAGAGATTATATCCAGAGGAGATGTAATAGTGGAAAGAGTTCCATCCGTCGACAATATAACAGATCTACTGACAAAGCCGTTGGCTCAAATTGTGTTTGAGCGTCACCTAGAGTCTATAGGCTTATTGTATAAAGGTGATTGGCTTTAGTCTAAGTGGGAGATCGTTACTTTTAGGTGGCCTACAAGCCAATCTGACTATGTAAATCTCGTTCATTTATTAATATAATGGCATAATATTCATTATGTGTAAATCGCATTAATTATTGTTTCATAATGAAGTCCGTGAATATGTGCTATAGTGATCATATTATGATGAGATCATACTAATGAGACTGATCACTTAAACACACATATTCTTAATTGTTCCTAGTCGGAGGATATTCGAGAAGGACAACGGATATCCGGTTAGACTAGTACAGATTACTCCTACTCATACGATGAGGGTGACTGATCTCATAAGTCACTTGTGTGGAGACACTAAGGCGAATCTGTAGGTGCTCATTGGAGAATGAGTTCACTGAACTGATCCGAATGAATCGCTGGATGGTATTGTACCTCACTGTCAACCAGCTTGATTCTATTGTCGCAATGCGTGGATGGTCCTCGGACCTGAGACACCAAGGACACCTTGTCGGTGGACTTTTGTGCTTTGACCTTGGTTTACGAATCTCCAGCTACGGGATTCTAATACGCCAAGGATTGTGTATAGCGGAATACCGTCGAAGGGAATTGTGTGTCAATGAGGAATCATTCGCTCTCGGTACTTAGAGAGAGAATTCTCTAGGAAGGATGCGCGAAAGTCCCTGGCCAGGGCGGACGATAATATCAGCAAAAGGAGTTTTCCGATACTCATCAGCGGCATCCAATCCAAGTGAGTCGACCGGCTAGGATTTGACAGCTCGCCATTCCCTGAGTTGACTCGAGAGCATTGTACGAATGAAGGATTATATCCACGCGGTAACTGTCGGCGGAAAGGTTCCAAGAGTGGGTTACTTAACCCCAATACCTTCCGGGTTCACGAAGTGTTGCTTGGCACCCAACGTGATTGAAGGCTCGGTCGAATTCGATGTGCGACATCAATTCAATTGATTAATTAATTAATAAAGGGTTATTAATTGATTAATAGAGCCAGTGAGGAGTCACTAGGCTTGTTGGGCCATTAACTGGATTGGTACTTGGGCCTAGAGGGTCATATGCAAATGATTCTCAAGGCGATGGATAAATAAGTGGGTTTTATATAAACCGATGGTTTTTATGAAAAATCGCGCGGTTAGTATAAAACATAGCGAACGGGCTGAGCAGGTCAAGCTGCTGCTAACCGTAGCTGCCCCTCCTCTGTTTCTGTCTCTCTCTGGCATCCAGACCGACCCAGATCTGCTGCGCCGCTTCTCCGAATCACGTTCGATGGGAAATCGTCTGCATGTTGCGGCGACCGGCGGAGGTTTCGTGGGTTGCGAAGAACGAGGAATGCGAGGATATCCATCGCGGGGAGGATCGCGTGGACTTCGCTAGAGGCCGGGCACTTGCGCGGCTTGCGGTGTCGCACCGACAGAACCGAACGGTTGCGGATTCGAATCCGCACAAGGTGAGAATCGATTATCCGATAATCGTAAGTTTTAGTTTTTCGAAACGGAAACGGATCGCTGTTTAATATTTTATTTTCCGCTGCGTGAGCGATCCGGAGAAATCCGAGAAAACTCAACAAGTTTGACCCTATGAGCCTTCCCTCCTTTCTTTCATTCTCTCCTTCTCACTCTCTCTCTTCCCTCTCTCCGACCCCCTCTGATTCCCCCTTTACTTTCCCCTTCCCCTTCTTCCTCTTCCACCACTCCAACACCTCTCTACCTCTCACCACTTCCACCACCACTTCCTCCGCAGCACTTCATTCTCTGGGCGGCGGCCAACGTCCCGGCGGAGTGACGGCGTCCTCGGCGGTACCGGCGGCGGTTTGCAGTGCGGCGGTTCAGAGGCACGGAGCTAGGAGGAGTTAAAGTAACCGGTAGGGGGACGATCCTTGCATATGATTGGGTTGTATCATCCGTGTTTCCCGCGTTGAAGTATGATACGTGTATGGAGATTTGGGTAGAATGAGCATGTTAAGGAGTTTTTTTAGTGAAAATGATCACTTTTATGAAATGGGAATTAGTGTGTTTCATGTGGTAAATTAGATTCCCCCCTTCATTTCCTACTCTTGGGTATTTTTTGGGTAATTTTGGGGTAACTGGAACCCTTTTTTGAGATTCGGGTTGAGTTGCAGGAAACCATGTTTCTGGCTCTAAATGATGTCGCGCTCGGACGACGCCATTTAAAATGGTGACGGGCTAGCACGACACCATTTAGGCCAGAATTGCCCCGGAAGCGGTTTATGATAGAATAGAGTTCTGTTTTGAATGGCGTCCAGGGACAGCGACGCCTTTCAAACGGCGGCTTCCCAGGACGATGCGTTTTAAGTGGAAATCACCCCGTAGCCTGTCTCTGCTTCTGTCGCTATCAGGCGACTAGGTGATGGATATAGGTGTCCTCTAAGCCAATCATAAGGCACTTATTTCAATCTGGTTCACTAATAAATGGCATTATTTTCATTATGTAGTTTGGCATATTTATAATTGCGCATAATGAAGTCCATGAATATGTGCAATAGTCATCAGATTTTAATGAGATCATAATAATGAGACTGATGACTTATAAACACATATTCTTAATTGTTCCTAGTCGTAGGAAGTTTGAGAAAGACATCAAACATCCGGTTAGACTAGTACAGGTTATTCCAGCTCATATGATGAGGGTGACTGATCTCGTTAGTTACTAGTGTGGAGACACAATGGTAAACCTATAGGTGCTCATTGGGGAATGAGTTCACTGAACTGATCCGACATGAATCGCCGAATGGTAATTTACCTGACTGTCAATCGGCTTGATTCATCGTCACAGTGGCGTGGTTGATCCTTGGACTTGAGACACCAAAGACACCTTGTCGGTGGACTTCTGGACTTTGACCTTGACCTACGAATCCCTATCCACGGGATCTCTAATAGTGAAGGATCGGGTCCAGCGGAAGACCTTCGAAGGTGATTGTGTGTTCAATAAAGGATCGTTCGCTCTCAGGTAACTGGAGAGAGAATGCTCTAGAATAGATCTGCAGGAGTCTCTGGCCAGAGCAGAAACAATATCAGAAAAGTGGTTTTCGGATATTGTACAGCAGAGTCTGATTCAAGTGAGTTGACCATCTAGGATTTGACAGTAGTGTTAGTATTAGATGGTCTCCAACCAATCCGATACTGTGTACTTATTCAGATTAATAATAAATGGCAAGAAATCATTGTGTGTAATTAATTCGATCTGCGTTTATCGTATCACGATGAAGTCTATGAACATGTGCAATAGTCTTCGGATTATGATGAGATCATAATTACGGGACCGAAGACTTATAAACACATGTTCTTAATTGTTCCTAGTCATAGGATGTTTGAGATAGGATATCGAACATCCAGATAGACTTGTATAGGTTACTTCAGCTCATATGATGAGGGTGACTGATCCCCTAAGTCACTTGTGTGGAGACACTATACTGAACCTATAGGTGCTCATTGGTGAATGAGTTCACTGAACTGATCTGACTATGAATCGCTAGATGGTAATCACCTCACTGTTAACCAGCTCGATTCATTTGTCACGGTTGCGTGGATGATCCTTGGACCTGAGACTCCAAAGATATCTTGTTGGTAGGTTTCTGAGCTTTGACCTTGATGAACGAATCCCTAACCATGGGTTATCAATAAGTCAAACGATCGAGTTCAGGGAAATGCCTTCGAAGGTAATTGTGTGTTCAATACGGGATCATCCGCTCTCGGTAGTTTGAGAGAGAATGTTCCGGGAATGATGTGCTTAAAGTCCCTGGCCAGGGCGGACTCTGTAATCGATAAGGAGTTATCGGATTCAGATTAGCGGCATCTGATTCAAGTGAATCGACCAAATAGGGTTTAACAGTAAACCATGCCCTAGGTCGAATCGGGAACATTGTACGGATGAAGGATTATATCCGCGCGCTAACCGATGACAGAAAGGTTCCAATAGACGGTTGCGATAACCCCAGTGCCATCCAGGATCACGCGATGTTGCTTGGCATCCAACGTGATCTGAAGTCCGTCCGAATTTATTGTGGGACATTAAATTTGGCTGATTAATTGAATATAGGGATATTAATTAATTCAGTCGGTCAGTAAAGGGTTACTGGACTTAATGGGCTATTAACTGGACTGGTATTTGGGCCTAGAGGGTCACACGCAAATGGTTTTCAAGTCGATGGATAATCCGACATGATTTCGGATAAGTCTGGGTTTTTATGAAAAATTGCAAACATACTTCTTATAAAAGAACAGATTCTACGTCCGGGGCCAGCAACCCTGACCTAGCCGTCATTCGTTCTTCCCCACTTTCTCTCTCTTCTGGGCGTGTAGTTCCCAACTGCTCCACCTTCCGTTCGACGGAGATTCCGAATCCGCATGTCACGGCGGATTACGCGCAGTCAGACGGGATCTTCGAACGCCGCAGCGAGCGAGGAAGCGAGGACGATCCATCGCGAGGAGAACCGTGTTGATACCGCTAGAGGTCGGGCATTTGCGCGACTTGCGGCATCGCTCCGACGGAACCGGAAAACGAACTCAGATTCGTATCCGCGCAAGGTAAATCGATTTACACCGGTTTTTATTTTAATGACCGAAACGGGATAGATCCGGTCCCGAAAAATTTTATTCCGCTGCGTTTTAGGATCAGATCCCGACATAGCGATCCCAACAGTGGTATCAGAGCCAGGTTCCACTGTGTTTTCGCCGTTTCGGCCAACGAATAGATCGTTCTTTAAGGTTAATATTCCATGTTGTTTGTTGCTGTTATTAATTTTTCTTCGCAAAATATTGTTCATTCGATGAACTCTATGAAAAGAAAATTTTTTTTTCTGCCAAGAAAAATTATTTGGTGCGATATGTTATGTTCTTCTTGGGACGAAGAACGGGCATGTGTTTTTGATCCCCACAAACATCCCAAATCGTTTGGGAGTGGCTCACCGGCGACACAAATCCTTCCCAGAGGGTTACTGGACATCGTCGGCTTGATGACCGGCGTCGGATGGAGCCAGGAGCCATCCCACTCTCTCCATCTCCTTCGGTTAAGTACAGAGAGAAAGGGGGGGGGGCATCGCCGGCTGACCTAGGTTCTCCGGCGCCGTCGCCGGGGCCTTGGCCACCGAGCGGTGCCCCGGCGTAGCCCCGCCGCCTGGCCCTGCTGGGCAGGTGGCCGGCGGCGGCGCCACCCCCCTTTCCTGCACGCAGCTAGGGTTTCCTAGCTGCGTGCAGGAAAGGGGCGGGTCGGCCCCTTGCTGGGCCGGGCCGGGCAAGGGCCGACGCCAGCCCAGCGGCTGGCCCAGACCAGACCGGCCACAGGGACCGGTCTGGGTCCGAGCCCAGCTGCTGGCTGGGCTCGGCCCATTGCCGGACCCAAGTCCAGCAAAGGGCTGGGCCGGCTTGGTCCTTTGGACCAGGTTCGATTTTTTATTATTTTTGGCCCAATTAAATCCAATTATTCTGAAAAATTGCTTTTCCAAAATTTAAATTTTCAAAAATTGATTTTGATATTTATTGGGTCCTATTTAGATTAAGAATCTATTAAGAATTGACAAGTTAATTGTTGATTTTGATTATCTAATTTGTTAGATATGATGTGGTTAATGCAAATTAATTTAAATGTTAAATTAATTACATTAAGTAATGGCATGGAATATTAATAGGAATTTGATCTATTTGGTTAACATACACATTTGATGTGTCATTAATTGCATGTTTAATTTTGTTTTAAAGATATGCATTAGTTTGCTTATTTAAATTAGATTTAAATTGGCATGCTTAAACTTAATGAAATCTATTTTCGAAAATTTCTAAACCCAATTTTGATTGGATCCTGGTTTTCTGAAACAAAAAGAATTATTATTATTTTTGAAAGATTTCTTTAGCCATTTGATGCGCAATTCATGTGTGGTTTGTTTAATAAAACACATGGTGGTCATGGACGAGCATTAATTGTGGATGTGGAATGTGATTGTATGGTTTATTGTTTATTAATAAATAAAGGTCTGCGAACCTCTCCCTCTCATATTCTCATGTACTTCTACCTTCCTCCTTGATGTAATCGCCATAAGGCTTTCTCATTTAAATTATCATGTAATTGAGAATTACAATGTAATTTGATCGAGACGGCTGCGCGCGGAGCGAGGATGATCCACAACTGCTGACCAGATGAAAATGATGGAGTTCATTGAATCCATGGGTTTGCAGACTCATGATATAAGTTGTTATATTGTGTATGTGTGTGCGTTTGACTGTCTGGCTCAAGTCAAACCGCAGTGCCGTCCATGGCCACACTAATGACATGTATGTGATGCGTGTGCTTTATATTTGCTACGTTATTAGTATTTATAATATATCTTCGATATATTTAATACTATCACCTAGGATAAGACTAAACTAAATAAGTAAAACCTTCATTACAAATTCTAAGCCGTAGCGCGAGTCATTGAGAATGTACCGCGTGGCTCTCCATCAATATGATCAATAGAACTTAATTCAGTCATGGCAGATACTATGTGTTTACCCGAGGTCTGCCATTGTCTGTTGAGAGGACTGTTGATCATGGCATTAGATGCCTTTGGATAAGAGTAGAGGAATGATATAGTTATCCACGTGTTTACCCGGGAACTATATTTCTACTTTACTCTGTCACGTATTGATGGTAACGCTTAGACCGAAGATAATGGTCTACTGTGTTTACCCGGGACCATTAAACTTGGGAGCCGAAGTATGATCGGATATTGCAAGGAGTTGCAATTATCATGAGATGATTGCTCTGAGATAGCGGTATGATACTATGTGTTTACCCGAGGTCATACTATGATGCTTGGAGATTCTGATCCCCACTAGGAGACAGTCGGCGTCTCCCGTTCTGTATATGTGAAGGTTATACAGTCCGTCGAAAATTAGTGGGAGATAAACTAGATAATAAATGACCATATCTTGTTTTAGTTAATCTGAATATCTGCTAATTATCAATTGATCATCTCCTGTAGGCGAGAATGTCGCACCATAACCCGTTGCGAGGCATACTTGATGCCAACAGTTTAACAGGCACCAATTACTCAGACTGGCTCATAAACCTGAACATAGTCCTCAGGTCTGAGTAGATTGCCCACGTCTTGGGTACTGAACCTCCTACTGAACCAACATTAGATGCTCCGTAGGAGGAAATGATAGCGTATGAAAAATGGAAGGAAGATTCCACCATGGCCCAATGCTACATGTTAGCCTTTATGAGCAATGAGTTGCAGAGGCAACATGAAGAGATGGATGCTAGATCCATCATGCTCCATTTGAAGGAGCTCTTTGGTGAGTAGAGTAGAATCGAACGATATGAGATATCGAAGAATCTGTTCAAGGCTCAGATGGCAGAGAGAACTTCAGTATAGAATCACGTGCTGAAGATGATTGAGTGGGTAGAGAGGCTAGATGCTCTTGGGATTACACTTCCCAAGGAGATGCACATAGACCTCGTGTTGTCTTCACTTCCACTGTCATATGCTCAGTTCATCGTTAATTTTAACATGAACAAGATCCAGGCCACCTTAGCTGAATTGCTGAACATGTTAAAAACTGCTGAAGGGAACCTTGTGAAGGATAAACCCCAAGTCCTAATGGTTGGTAAGACCAACAGAAAAAGACTTGTAGTCCTAGCTTTTCGAAAGAATAAGAACAAGGTTCAGAAAAAGGCAAAGGTTGTCAAGAAAGACAAGGGTAAAAGTGCTGAGAAAGGTGATTGCTTCTACTGTCACTAGAAAGGGCATTGGAAGAGGAATTGCAAAGAATACCTCAAGGACAAGGCTCAAGGAACTGTGAAGCAGCAGGATCGCTTCAAGTATCTATATGATAGATGTAAACTTGTCAATAAGAGATTGTACATCATGGGTATTAGATATTGGATGTGTATCTCATATCTGCAATTCTGTGCAGGCACTAACAAGAAGGCGTAAGCTGAGGACCGGCGAGGTGGAGCTGAGACTAGGTAAAGCCGCAAGAGTTGCGGCGATCGCTGTGTGGACAGTGAAGCTCAAGCTACCATCCGGAAACACATTTTTAATAGATGAATGTTATTATGTACCTAGCATAATAAGGAACATCATTTCTATTTCATGTTTAGATAGAATTAGATACAATTTAAATTTTGGGAACAATAGTTGTTCAATTTATTTCGGAAATAAATTAATAGCTTCTGCTATATTGCCCAATGGATTGTATCTATTGAATGTGTCTCATGATAATTTATATATATGTTCTTCAATTAAAAAAAGTAAGTATGAAATGAACAAAGCCTACTTGTGGCATTGTAGGCTTGGACACATTGGTGAAAACAGACTCCAAAGGTTGCATAAAGATGGATATTTGGATCCATTTGATTATGAATCATATGCAACTTGTGAGTCATATTTAATGGGTAAAATGGCTAAGTCTCCATTTAGTGGAACTGGAGAATGAGCCAAAGGCATATTAGAACTCATACATTCGGATGTATGTGGTCCTATGTCAACCCAAGCCATTGGTGGTTTCTCATACTTCATTACATTCACTAATGATTACTCAAGGTTTGGATATGTATACTTATTGAAGTATAAATCTGAAGCCTTTGAGAAATTCAGAGAATTTAAGAATGAAGTAGAAAAACAAACATGAAAGAGTATAAAAACCATCCGATCTGATCGGGGTGGTGAATACTTGAGTACTGAGTTCATTAAATACTTAAAGGATAATGGTATCCTTTCTCAGCTTACACCTCCTTATACACCTCAGATGAATGGTGTATCAGAAAGGAGAAATAGCACATTAATGGAAATGGTGCGATCCATGATGAGCATGTCCAAATTACCAGTGTCCTTATGGGGGTATGCACTTAGCTCGGCTATGTATATCCTGAACAAAATATCCAGCAAATCTGTTGAGACCACTCCGTATGAGATATGGAATGGAAGGAAACCAGACCTTAAATATGTTAAAGTCTGGGGATGTCCTGCTCATGTTAAAAGACATGACGCAGATAAGCTGGAATCTAGAACTGACAAATGCAGATTTGTGGGATATCCAAAGGAAACTTATGGATATTACTTTTATCATCCTGGCGAACAAACGGTGTTTGTGGCCAAGAGAGCTGTCTTTTTGGAAGAAGACTATATTCTCCAGAAGGAAAGTGGTAGTAAAGTGACACTGGAAGAAATTCCAGACCCATAAACTGGCAATGGTTCATCAGATGAACCGTCAGTTTCTGAACCTGTTCAAAATGATACACAGGAACTTCGTAGGTCTGAAAGAGTACCTTAACCACCAGAAAGATATGTGGGACATATTAATTTGGATAGTTCAAGGATACTCTATAATGAGGATAATGATCCTAAGACTTACCAGGAGGCCATTGAAAGTCCAGAGGCCGGGAAATGGCGGGAAGCCATGAATTCTGAAATACAGTCCATGTACATCAACCAAGTTTGGAACTTGGTGGATTTACCCGATGGTATAGTACCTATCGGCTGCAAATAGATCTTTAAAAGGAAGATCGGTGTAGATGGACGTATTGAGACTAATAAAGCAAGATTAGTGGCGAAAGGCTATCGTCAAAGACAAGGTGTTGACTATGACGAAACATTTTCACGCGTTGCTATGATTAAGTCCATCAGAATTCTTCTCGCCATTGCTGCCTACCATGATTATGAGATCTGGCAGATGGATGTGAACACTGCCTTCCTTAATGGAAACCTTGAGAAGGAGGTGTATATGATACAACTAGAAAGATTCACATCTAAAGAATCTCTGGACATGGTATGCAAGTTGGAGAGGTCCATTTATGGACTGAAGCAAGCATCCCGAAGCTGGAACATAAGATTTGATGAGGCGATCAAATCTTATGGCTTCATTAAGAATGAAGATGAGCCCTGTGTATACAAGAAAAACAGTGGGAGCGCAATCACATTTCTGGTTCTTTACGTTGACGACATCCTACTCATTGGGAATGATGTAGGAATGATGTCATCAGTAAAGATATGGCTGTCAAAGAACTTCTCCATGAAGGATTTGGGAGAAGCATCTTACGTATTGGGAATACGGATCTATAGAGATAGATCAAAGAAGATGCTGGCCTTAACCCAATCCATGTACATAGAAACCATTGTCAAAAAGTTTGGCATGAAAAATTCCAAGAGAGGTCTCATACCGATGAGACATGGAATTTCACTCTCTAAAGGTCAGTCTCCCAAGACACCTGAAGAGAGGGCAGTGATGGATAAAGTCCCCTATGCCTCTGTCATAGGGTCCATCATGTATGCCATGCTATGTACCAGACATGATGTAGCATATGCTCTAAGTGTTACGAGCAGACATCAGGTAGATCCAGGTGATGAACACTGGAAGGGTGTGAAATGCATCCTTAAGTACTTGAGAAGGACTAAGGATCTATTTCTAGTCTATGGAGGAAAAGACTTAAAGCTGGAAGGATACACTGACTCGAGTTTTCAGTCTGATCCTGATGACAGCAAGTCAACATCAGGTTTTATTTTCACACTCAACGGGGGAGCAATGAGCTGGAAAAGTTCCAAGCAGGAAACCACTGCTGATTCGACAACGGAAGCCGAGTATATTGCTACTGCTGAAGCCGCCAAGGAAGCTGTATGGATGAAGAAATTCATCGGCGATCTTGGTGTGGTGGAAAGCATATCTGGTCCCGTCCCACTGCTGTGTGACAACGATGGGGCGATTGCTCAAGCGAAAGAGCCGAGGGCTCATAAGAAGTCGAAGCACATTCTGCGGTGCTTTCATCTGATCAGAGAAATTATAGCTCAAGGAGATGTCGTGGTGGAAAGAGTTCCCTCAGCTGACAACATAGCAGATCCACTTACAAAGCCTTTGTGTCAAAATGTTTTTGAGCGTCACTTAGAGAATATGGGTAGTCTGTATAAAATTGTTTGGCTTTAGTCCAAGTGGGAGATCGTTAGTATTAGATGGTCTCAAAGCCAATCCGATACTGTGTACATATTCAGAGTATTAATAAATGGCAATAATTCATTGTGTGTAATTAATTCGATCTGTGTTTATCGTATCACGATGAAGTCTATGAACATGTGCAATAGTCTTCGGATTATGATGAGATCATAATTACGGGACTGAAGACTTGTAAACACATGTTCTTAATTGTTCCTAGTCATAAGATGTTTGAGATAGGACATCATACATCCGGATAGACTAGTATAGGTTACTTCAGCTCATATGATGAGGGTGACTGATCCCCTAAGTCACTTATGTGGAGACAATATGCTGAACCTATAGGTGCTCATTGGTGAATGAGTTCACTGAACTGATCCGACTATGAATCGCTAGATGGTAATCACCTCACTGTTAACCAGCTCGATTCATTTGTCACGGTTGCGTGGATGATCCTTGGACCTGAGACTCCAAAGATATCTTGTTGCTAGGTTTCTGAGCTTTGACCTTGACGAACGAATCCCTAACCATGAGTTATCAATGAGTCCAGCGATCGAGTTCAAGGAAATGCCCTCGAAGGTAATTGTGTGTTCAATACGGGATCATCCGCTCTCGGTAGTTTGAGAGAGAATGTTCCGGGAATGATGCGCTTAAAGTCCCTGGCCAGGGCGGATTCTGTAATCGATAAGGAGTTATTGGATTCAGATTAGCGGCATCTGATTCAAGTGAATCGACCAAATAGGGTTTAACAGTAAACCATGCCCTAGGTCGAATCGGGAACATTGTACGGATGAAGGATTATATCCGCGCGCTAACCGATGACAGAAAGGTTCCAATAGACGGTTGCGATAACCCCAGTGCCATCCAGGATCACGCGATGTTGCTTGGCATCCAACGTGATCTGCAGTCCGTCCGAATTTATTGTGGGACATTAAATTCGGCTGATTAATTGAATATAGGGATATTAATTAATTTAGTCGGTCAGTAAAGGGTTACTGGACTTAATGGGCTATTAACTGGACTGGTATTTGGGCCTAGAGGGTCACACGCAAATGGTTTTCAAGTCGATGGATAATCCGACATGATTTCGGATAAGTCTGGGTTTTTATGAAAAATTGCAAACATACTTCTTATAAAAGAACGGATTCTACGTCCGGGGCCAGCAACCCTGACCTAGCCGTCATTCGTTCTTCCCCACTTTCTCTCTCTTCTGGGCGTGCAGTTCCCAACTGCTCTATCTTCCGTTCGACGGGGATTCCGAATGTGCATGTCGCGGCGGGTTACGCGCAGTCAGACGGGATCTTCGAACGCCACAGCGAGCGAGGAAGCGAGGACATCGCAGAGGTCACAGTCTGAATCGCGTCTGCCAACCTGGACGCCGTTCAGACGATGTGACCGGGGCCGTACTCTCGCAACAACCGACAGACCTAAATGGCGTCTACACACCCTGATGCCTTTTGAAAGGCGTCGAGCAGTGCTGACGCCATTCAGTCAGAAATCTCAAGACCCTCCTCAGGGTCCAAACCAGGGGATCCGGCCCGAACCCGACCCGAATACAGAACCCGAAACCTAAGTCCTTACAATCTCCCCCCTTAAAAGAATTTCGTCCTCAAAATTGCAACCGCTCAACGCTCAACTCGGCTAACCATCACACGCCGACACACACCGATAACAACAATCATTCTCACCAATCACCCACACAGGGTTCCAACACATTTACGCCGAGTTAACTAAGATTCTCAATTCTGACAAAAGCTGATAGATCAAAATATCCACACACTAGCAAGGAACAAATTACAAAACCGATTTCTCCACCAACCCAAATACATACAAGTGCCACGCGAGTTCACAACCACCTCAGAAAAAGACAAGATAAAAGTGCTCTCCTAGCACAACCTCTCGGACCTCCACAAGGAGACGCGACTCCAATCACACCTCGAATACTTACTAACCGTTCGGTCCCTGACCTGCCTGGTTCTTCTGAGGACAGTTCCTCGCGAGATGTCCCTTCCGACCACAGGCGAAACAGCTACCAGTGATCAAGGGACATATCCGGTTGCCATGAAACCTGCTACATCGGGGACAACGATCAGCAGTGCCCCGCCTCGCCTCCTGCTGCCAGCTGACCTCTGTCTCCATCTGCTGAACCGAACCATCCTCATCCTCGTCATAAGGTACCTCCTGGAACTCGACCTCAAAGGAACTCGGATCACCTGACGAAAAGGCTGTCGATCTATCCCTGCTATGCTACTTTCCCTGTGCTGAATGTTCCGATTCTCTCGCTGTGTGTTGGAACTGCATCTCCACTGCTGCCGCGCACTGAACTGCTGACGCCAGATCCTTACAACAATGGGCTGCCACAAACTCCCTCAGGTCATGCCGAAGTCCATCCACAAATTTCTCTGTCCTAAGATCCTCACGCTCAGATATGTGTGGAGCAAATCTTCCCAAAGCTACAAATTTCATCTGGTACTCTAGAACTGACATATCACCCTGCACCAATTCCATAAACTCCCTTTCCTTGGCCCTGCGAACATGCCTCGGAAGATACTGCCCACTAAACTCTCTCACGAAGCCTTCCCAAGGAATCTCCCTCAAAGATCTATCTGGAAACATCAACCCCTTGATGGTAACCCACCAATCATAAGCATCGCCCTTCAGCAAGTAGGTTGCCAACAAGGTCTTGTCACTCTCCGCACATTCTAGGACATCAAACACCTTCTCCACCTCCTTAACCCACTGAGCTGCCGCATCTGGAACAGGTTGACCCGTGAAAGAAGGGGGCCTCAGCTTCAAGAACCGCTCCACCACCATGGATTGGCCACCTCGGGAACTGGACCCCTCACTTCCATCTCCCTGCTGATATCTAGACATAGCCCCAATCATAGCTTCCATAAAACGATCCATATTATGACCTTCTGCCCTCGAACCACCACCATCTGCTCTCGAATCCCGAGCCACCGGAACTCTCCTCTTCGGCGCCATCGCTGCCCCACAACACGCAAATCGAACCAAAACACGTCAAAACCTATCAATCTACACCAGCAGCCATCGCCTGTACAGACTCGCACTTATTGTTGGACTATAATATCTAACCCAGTTCATCACATACTCGACCAGACTGAGCTCTGATACCAACTGTAACGACCCGTCATCCTATGACCGGAGACCCGGTCACTAAATGGATGTCGGCCCATTAACTGCGGGTTCACACCCGGATCTCACACAACACATCTGGAGGAGTAAGTGCTAAACAAGGCTAAATATAGCAATCTCACGGACTACAAGGTAAACAAGTGCGCAGGAAGGAAGAATAATAATGTCCGTATACAGTCCAACCATAATTACATGTCCAACAATTAAATAAGTACAGGCAGAAGGAAGTACAACAACATCGGGGCATACCCCGGAACTAAGACAGCTGCTGGTCCGCACACCAAGAAGACACCACGCTACCGCTCGCCTCGAGGTCCACACCTGAAACCGCAGGGAGTGAGCCACACCAGAAATGGGCTCAGTAGGGATCATCCGATCCCCTGCCTCCCACTCACACACCCACAAGTGTAACAACAGGAATAAATGGCAATTAAGTAAAGCAGTAAACACAGTACCCAACTTTGATATAAAACGTACGATAAGCAGTGCAGCAAGAACCATTCTAAGCAACCCGAAGAACCCAACACAGAGCCACGACTCACAGTCAAAGTCCACGAAGCGACTGAACCACACTGTCGACCGAAGTCAAACGTCGCCTCCCAACATTACCACCACAGCTCACGCCTGTCCACCCCTACAGTGTTCCGGGGCACTGTAGGGTGAGGCAGTGAGTCAAACTAGGACTAGCTGGAACCAGTGTACCGCCACTGCCAGCTACGTGTGCACACAAGCAGTCTAGACTACTGTCCTACCGTCCGGATTGCCTCCACGCTAGGCCTCAGCGCTTCAGGAGGGCCCTGGGGACCGGCGAACCCCCGTCAAGCCGAAGCTACAGGAACTACCCACAAACCCAAATCTCCCGGACTGCGTCAGGCCAAAGGGCTAAGGGTACCACTCGTAACCTTGATCGAAGGTCACATTAGGCCCAGTGGCTAAAGGGTAAGCCAACTCCAACAGTACCACAACCAGCTCCACAGCAAGAAACGCGCCGGAAGCTGTCACGACAAACAGGGAAACCCCGACCCGTTGAGGACAAACAGCGACCCCTCGGATAGCACACCGGCTACTCCGGCCCGTCGGGCTCAAGGCGATCCTGCTTCCCTCAGCCAAAGGTAAAACACAACATGTACCACTCCTCCACCGGTACGGCACAATGCCTCACAGACACCATGGCTCACCCCCATTGGCCCATGGTGACAGACGTAAACCACAGTCATTCCAGTTCCATATTCGCATAAACACACACACACACACAACATGATTCCATTCACACAGGAGTCCTCAGTCTCAGTATACAACGTAAAGCATGTATTAGAAATCGTCCCACAGTGAAACACATGATAAAACTAGGATTTACACATCTCTGTCTTGAATCACGTCGACCGAGGTCGACGCCATTCAAGTCCCTCAGACAGGTTCATTTAACAGACAGAATATTCCCTGAAACGCGTCGTCATAGGGAGTCGCCTATATAAAACGCGTCCAGGTCCACAGACGCCATTCACACATAAATTCCAGATTTACAGAGCCTCACTCGGGGTGATTTTCCTGTCTAAATGGCGTCATGATGGCCCGACGCCCTTCTGAAAGGCGTCGTCCATCCATGACGTCATTTAGCGCCAGAACCCCTAACACGGGAAACCTCAAACAGGGAGGTTTCTGCCCTAAAAGGCGTCGTACTGCCCTGACGTCCTTTGAAAAGGCGTCAACCAGGCACGACGCCGTTTAGCGCCAGAAACGAGGTTTCCTGGTTCAACCCGAGGGTTTCTCCTTTAACCCCAAACACCCCGAAAAGCCCCAAAACAAGAAGGGGAGGAAGAAGAATTCATCTATCACAGGCATACTACGAAACCACGATCACAAGCACAGCCATTCCCACAAGGAAAACCCCCTAAACATGCTCAATCTAGCCCAAACACATCATGTCACGCCAAGGAACACACGAGCAAACGCATGCAAGGTTCGTCCCCCTACCGGTTCTTGAACTCCTCCAAGCTCCTTGCCGCCGTCCCGCCGCACCGCAGACCGCCGCCGGTACCCTCGAGGACGCCGCCACTCCGCCGGGACGTCGGCCGCCGTCCGGAGAAGGGAACGCCGCGAAGGAGGTGGTGGAGGTAGAGGTGAGTGGTAAGAAGGCTATGGAGTGATTGGAAGAGGAAGAAGAGGAAGGGAAGGGGAAGAAGAGAGTCGAAGAGGGCGGAGAGGGCGAAGAGAGAGAGAGTGAAGGCGAAAATGAGGGAAAGAAGGAGAGGCTCGCGAAGTCAATCTGAATCTCGCTAAAATGCGTCGATCGAGGCAGACGCCTATCAGTCTGACAGGACGGCCGTACTGACAGCGCTCTGAAACGCGTCGCCCATCGTGGACGCCATTTAGACGACAGGATAGGCCGTACTGATAGCGCTCTAGCGCCGCACCCTGACATCGCAGAGGTCACAGTCTGAATCGCGTCTGCCAACCTGGACGTCGTTCAGACGATGTGACCGGGGCCGTACTCTCGCGGCCCGAAACCCGCCCACGTGGCGCAACAACCGACAGACCTAAATGGAGTCTACACACCCTAACGCCTTTTGAAAGGCGTCAAGCAGTGCTGACGCCATTCAGTCAGAAATCTCAAGACCCTCCTCAGGGTCCAAACCAGGGGATCCGGCCCGAATCCGACCCGAATACAGAACCCGAAACCTCAGTCCTTACAAGCTGGCCTTGCCGCCCAGTCTTGCAGGGGTGCACGATGTGTTCCATGTTTCCTTGCTGAGAAAATATGTTCAGGATCCGTCCCATGTTTTAGATTTTTCAGAGTTGGAGGTCGCTGAGGACCTGTCCTTTCCAGAGTTTCCTGTTCGTATTGAGGATCGCAGAGAACAGATCCTGCGGAACAAGGTTGTGCCTTTGGTTAAGGTAATTTGGCAGTACCGCTTCGGGGGCGAGGCAATCTGGGAGCGTAACGACGAGATGCGGGAGCAGTTTCCTTACCTCTTCTCGTAAGTTATCTTGTGAGCTTGTATCTCTATGTCTTGACCTGATAATTCTAGCAAGCAATTTCGGGGTCAAAATTCTTTTAAGGGGGGGAGAATGTAAGGACTGAGGCTTTCGGATCCGATTTTCGGGGTCGGACCCTGTAGTTCAGGCTCCAGTGGGGCAGAGACCCTGTGATTTTCGCGTCGAGCGGGCTCGACGCGGTTTAAACGGCTTCCACCGTTGCAGACGCGTTTTAGGTTCTGCCACGTGGGTGCCACGTGGGCTGGCTTTGGGCCGCGAGAGTACGGCCCTGTCATGTCGCCTGAACGGCGTCCACATGTGACGACGCCTTTCAGACTGCGACTCTGGGGTTGTCAGAGTACGGCCCTGACATGTCGCCTGAACGGCGTCTGCCTTGGACGACGCGTTTTCAGAGTCTTGTCAGAGCAGCCGTCACATCACCTGATAGACGTCCGTAGATGTCGACACGTTTTAGCCAGTCTCTGGTTAACCCCGCGAGCCCTCCTTCTTTCCCTCATTTTCTTCCTTCTCTCTTTCTCTCCTTCCCTTCCGGCGAACTCGGCGGCGATTCCTCCTCCTCCCTCTCTTCCTCCCACCATTCCATCTTTCCCTCCACTCCATCCCCTACCTAGCTCCCACCACTACCACCTCCACTTCCACTGCGGCGTTTTACTCTCCGGACGGCAGCTGACGTCACGGTGGAGTAAGGACGACCACGGCGGTACCGGCGGCGGCGTGGGGCGAGACGGGTGGACCGCTTGAAGCTTGGAGGAGTTCAAGTAACCGGTAGGGTGACGACCCCCATAGTATTGTGTTTAAACCATGTTTTTCCCCCGTTTAAGCATGTTATGGATCTTTGGTTTGGGGGGGGGGGGGTAGAACAAGCATGTTTAGGAGTTCTTCTTGATGATATGGGGGATTTCTATGAATGTGATTTCCTGTGGATTGGATTGCCCCTCTTTCCCCTCCGTTTTTGGGTGATTTTGGGGTTGTTGGGGTTGAAAAGGGAGCCCTCGGGCTCATGGCAGACTCTGGCTCTTGGGGTTGAAAGTCGTCGTGCATGGACGACGCCTTTTTGAAGGGCGTCGGGCCATCACGATGCCTTTTAGGCAGGAATCGCCTTACTGAGAGTCTGCCAGTTCGGGGATTCTGGGACTAAAAGACATCATGGGTGGGCGACGCGATTTGAATAGCGTCGGGTAGCCATGACGCCTTTTAAGGAAGAAATCCCCTGAATAATGTTTTCTGGAATTCCTGGATTTCTGTGCTAAATGGCGTCTGAGGATGTCGACGCCTTTCAAAAGGCGACCACTGGTGTCGACGCCTTTTAAGGCATGATTCTGAAGACAGTGTTTGACATAAACCAGTACATGGAGCTTGAATGGCGTCGGCCTTGGGCGACGCGATTCAAGATAGAACCACACTAATTCATGCCAGTAAAATGTGTTCATACTGCTAGATAGTTGGTTAGCGCATGTTTTAGTGTACTCGATAGAGATGAATTCTTTATGACCGGATGGTACTACCTTGTATGTTATACGATCGCGGACTTTTCACGTGACCGGATCATACTGTGCTGGGTTTTGTGTTACTGTAGACCTGGAGTGACAGTGTAGCGCTTTATCACCCTGTGCTGGTGTGGGCGTAGCACAGTGCCGGTGGGGGCGTGGGCGGGGTGACGCCTAGTGAGAGAGGGTCACCTGGTGAACCCCGGGGTTAGCTAGTACCAGTGTCGGAGTGGTACATTCGGAGAGTCACTCATGTTGAGGGAAGGAGTAACCACCTGAGCCAGTTGGGCCGGAGTAGCTAGTGTGCTATCCGAGGGGTTACCGCTTGGTCTCAGCGGGTCGAGGTTTTCCCACCGTTGTTTGTGTGGTTGGCGAGTTTTATCGAGACGGCAGTTATGGGTTCCCTAGTCGGCTGGTTTAGAATATGCATGTTTATTATATTTCGACTGCATGTGATTTTACGTTGAGAATTAGGAATTGTACCTACTACTGTGCTGATTACTTTACCGTTAGCTGTACTTTGCACTTGTGGGTGTGTGCGTGGGCAGTGGGGATCGAAGGATCCCTACTGAGTCTTGTCTTTGAGACTCACCCCTGCGGTTTTCAGGTGAGGACTCCCAGTAGACCTAGCGAGGAGAGTGCGGCCGTGTGTTGAGCACCGTCAGCGGTTATTCCGGGATATGCCTCGACGTAGTTGTTATTTTATTTCTAGCCTGTATGTTTAATTATTTCCTTTCTGTTGGAGTATGTAATTATTTGCTATATCGAGTCGCATTGTAATAATTTTAATTCCTGCACTTTCATTTCAATACAATGCGATGTGAATGTTTAGCTTAGTTTATTATTTATTTCCCAGACTTACTTAGATCCTGGTTTAGTTCCAAATTAATGATTCGGTACCCATTTAGTAATCGGATCCCCGATTATAGGGTGGCGGGTCGTTACACTCTACCTCAAGGTAGAACTAGGCCCGATTTGTCAGTTAGAGGTTGAATCCCACATCTTGGAGATAGAACCCTCCCTTAAAGGCATCCTTGGTCGCCCTTATATCAAACTCATTGAGGCTGTTCCATCTGCTAATCATCAATGCCTCAAGTTTTCTTATAAAGGACATATTGTCAAAGTGACTAGCATGTCAATCCTTACTGCTACTCATTCCTTTAAAGTCAATCAAGTTCCTATTTCAACTCCTATCCAAAAATCGATTATTTCTCTCCTAGAAACTCATCTTCCTGAAAATCCACTGAAATCCATCCTACCCTCACCATACTCTATCAATGCGATGAAGCGGGAGAAGTTCATGAGTACCCCATGATGGAATATCATGATGAAGATTAGGTATCAACTAGCGAGAGGATTAGGAATACAACTGCAAGGAAGAGAGGATTAGGAATACAACTGCAAGGAAGACTTAAGCTAGTAAAAGATGAAAGAATTGTGCCAGGAAGTGGTTTGGGATATAGACCGGAGAAAGTAAGGCATGAAATTGTGCAGCAAGAAGAGAATGAAGAAGGGAACAAAATGTGGAAAACAATGGTGACCCCATGTATGGAAAACGGGGACCCTCTAACTTGGACACTATCCACCCATTTCATCAAAAGGCCCGTCATCCAGCATGAGGGAAATAATAGAGTGGTAGTCACTTCCAACTTCGATCTTCATGATGTATATGGGAGAGACCTAGCCAAACATTGTGCACCACTGCTCACCTACCATCCCCTAGAGGCTTTGCAGCCTCTGAAAGAAGAAAATTTCATTATCTAGGGTGTGAATGATACAGATGGTTTGATATCTGGGATCTTTACATTGCTCTGAACATACTTTTTCTACATCCAACAGAGCCCAAATGGCCTCCTTTGGTGGAAAATCTACTTGAAGGACCTAGCTCCATATTTGATAAGAGGATCATTCTTAATGAGGAGACAGATGAAGGGGAAGTTGATGACCCCTATGAAGAAGGCGTAACTACAGACCACCTCTGGTCGGCCACTTTTCCTACCCATGTCCTTGTTCTCCACACTCTGTTTAGAATCCTGCTGTTGACCCCTACCTGGTATAGGATAATCACTGAAGACATTCCTCGCGCACCGCCCATTCTGATTACTCTGTCCCCATGGGACTTCTTCCTTCCAACTCCTCTTAATCCTGAGGAGATCCGTGACATGATTAGGGACATCCTACTGTATGATCCCCCAAATCCTTTGGCCATAGTACCATTATCCTCTCTGTCTGCTTCTATCCCATCTACTCTTCAAATCCATTCATGTTTTATGATTAATGAAAACTCTTCCACAAAAAAAACGTCCAATTCTCAACCTCCTTTCAGGTCATCATTGAGGATACTTCCTATTTCTTGTCCAAGTGTACCATGTCACATGGATCGCTCGAGCAAGATTCTCTACTAGATTTGCTATGCTCCTCCTCGTAGGAGGTTTTACCTATATCCTATGATTTTTATCCTTCTTCGTCCTCCTTCGGTTAGGATAGGGAGCCTAATTTTAGGGAGTCTAGTGAAGATAGGTCTAGGCAAGTTAGCGAGTCTAGAAAATCCAAGGGTAGATGCCTTCCGAACAGATACCTCTAAGAATTAGCCTCCCAGTGCCTTTCTTGCTCTCAAATCCCTCAGCTCCTAAAAGATCCTATCCAGCTGCTAAAAGAATGTGAAGTGAATGAATATGTTGATGATGGATATGGGGTGTACGAATTGCTACATGAGAAAGACCCATGATTGAAGGTAAAGAAGAAGATGAGGACGCAGCTGAGGCATATGCAAGTGGAATGAAGAGATTTGATGAGCCCTCAGCTGCTGTAAAAGAACCCAACAAGAAAATCAACCTAGGAACTGAAGATGAACCTAAGGTCGTCCTCATCAATCAAAATCTTTCTAAATCAGACGAAGAGGCTTTGGTTCAGGTTCTCAGTGATTATAAGGATACTTTTGTCTAGAGTTATGAAGATATACTAGGGTTAGACTCATCTTTGGAGGAAAACAGATAATTTGAAACCTGGAGCCAATCTAGTCAAACAAAAATTGAGGCGATTCCACCCTTAGATGGCTTTGATGATGAAAGAGGAGGTCGACAAACTGCATAAAGTCAAATTTATTAGACTTGTCCTCTGTCCTCAATGGGTGGCGAACATAGTCCCAGTCATAAAGAAAGATAGAAAAGTCAGAATTTGTATTGACTTCTGAGACTTGAACAGAGCATGTCCTAAAGATGATTTCTCATTGCCTCACATTAATGTACTCATTGATAATAGTGCTGGATTTAAAACTTTATCTTTTATGGATGGCTTCTCAGGATATAATCAAATTCGTTTGGCAGAAGAAGATTAAGAAAAGACATCATTCACAACACCTTGGGGAACATATTGCTATGTGGTCATGTCATTTGGATTGAAGAATGCTAGAGCCACCTACGAAAAGGCTATGATGGCAATATTTCATGACATGATGCACATTCATTTGGAAGTGTATGTGGATAATCTTTTTGTGAAATCTAGAACTAAAGCTGATCATGCTGAGGTCTTGGCTAAGGTATTAGAAAGATCAAGGTAATATCAATTGAAAATGAATCATAAAAAGTGCGTGTTTGGTGTTTGTTCAGGGAAGTGGTTAGGATTTATCGTGAGTAAACGTGGCAATGGGATCGATCCCAACATGGTAAAAGCTATCATAGAAATGTTACCTTCTAAGAATTTGAAGGAATTAAAAGGATTGATCGGGAGATTGCAATTTATCTGCCATTTTGTCTCCCAACATTCACAGAGATGTCGGCCGTTTTACGAGCTTACCAAGGCAGGAGTCAAATTCGATTGGGACGATAAGTGTCAAGAGACATTTAATGCACTGAAGAAATATTTGACAAGTCCTCCTGTCCTGACAGCACCATCTCCGGAAAAACATCAAATTCGGTACATTTCTGTCTGGATGACTCGATGGGGGCTAGCAAAAGAGGATGAAGAAGGAAAGGACAGGGAAGCCTACTACCTCTCTAAACTTCTCAACCCTGCAGATCAAAGATACACAGCGATGGAGAAGACTTGTGCCGCATTGGTACGGGTAGTCCAAAAACTGAAGTATTGTTTTCTAGCCCATGAAGTCTATCTCATTGCTAGGATGAATCCTATTAAGTTCCTTCTTGAGAAATATGTCCTTACAGACAGATTAGCACGATGGCAGAGCTTTCTTTCTCAATTTGATATTACCTACATTCAGTAGAAAGGGATTAAAGGCTATGCCATAGCAGAACATCTTGTTCATCACCCTCTTCCCAGATTTGATCTAGTTTGATCGGAGCTTCCGGATGAGGAACTTGTTAGTCTTAGGTGGCATACAAGCCAATATGACTTTGTAATCTTGTTCATTTATTAATAAAATGGCATTATATTCATTGTATGTAAATCGTATTAATTATTGTCTCATAATGAAGTCCGTGAATATATGCAATAGTGATCAGATTATGATGAGATCATACTAATGAGACTGATCACTTAAATACACATATTCTTAATAGTTCCTAGTCGGAGGATATCTGAGAAGGACATTAGATATCCGGATAGACTAGTACAGATTACTCTCGCTCATAAGATGAAGGTAACTGATCTCATAGTCACTTGTGTGGAGACACTAAGGCGAATTTGTAGGTGCTCATTAGACAATAAGTTTACTGAACTGATCTGATTGAATTGCTAGATGATATAGTACCTCACTGTCAACCAGCTTGATTCTATTGTCGTAGTTGCGTGGATGGTCCTTGGACATGAGACACCAAAGACACCTTGTCGGTGGACTTCTGTGCTTTGACCTTGGTTTATGAATCTCTAACCACAGGATTCTAAACAGCCAAGGATCGGGTACAGCGGAATACTGTCAAAGGAAATTGAGTGTCAATAAGGAATCATTCTCTCTTGGTACCTAGAGAGAGAATGCTCTAGGAAGGATGTGCGGAAGTCTCTGGCTAGGGCGGACGATAATATCGGAAAAGGAGTTTTCCGATACTATACAGCAACATCTAATCCAAGTGAGTCAACCGATTAGGGTTTGACAGTACACCATACCCTGAGTCGACTCGAGAGCATTGTATGAATGAAGGACTATATCCACGCTGCAACTATCGGCGGAAAGGTTCCAAGAGTGGGTTACTTAACCCCGATACCTTCCGGGTTCACGCGGTGTTGCTTGGCACCCAACGTGATCGGAGGCCCGACCGAATTTGATGTGAGACATTGATTCGATTGATTAATTAATTAATATGAGTTATTAATTTATTAATCAGGCCAGTAAGGAGTCACTGGGCTTATTGGGCCATTAACCGGACTTGTTATTGGGCCTAGAGGGTCACACGCAAATGATTCTCAAAGCGATGGATGAATAAGTGGGTTTTATATAAACCGGGGGTTTTTATGAAAAATCGCGCGGTTAACATAAAATGTAGCGAATGGGCTGAGCAGGCCAGGCTACTGCTAACCCTAGCCGCCCCCACCTCTATTCCTCTCTATCTCTGGCGTCCCAAACGAGCCCGGATCCCCGGGTCTGCTCTGCTACTTCTCCGACTCCAATTTGACGGGAAATCGTCCGCGTGTTGCGGCGATCGTTGCAGCGAACGGTGGAGGCTTCGTGGGCTACGAAGAACGAGGAACGTGAGGATATCCACCGCGGGGAGGATTGCGCGCACCCCGCTAGAGGCCGAGCAGTTGCGCGGCTTGCGGTGTCAAACTGATAGAATCGATTGGCCAAATATTAAAATTCGTGCACGGTAAGAATCGATAATCCAATTATCAATTTTAGTTATTTGAAACGGGAACCGATCACAGGTTTTTAATCTTTATTTTCACTGCATTTTGTGATCTGGAAAAACAGGGAGAACCCAACAGTGGTATCAGAGCCAGCTTCCACTGTTTCTCGTCCCGTTTCGGTCTCCATATTAATTTTTTCATGATTTACTCCATTCATTAATTCGATTGTTTGCTTGACCCGTGTTCATACGATGAACGCACAATAATTTGATTATTATTATTCTGCAAAATTCAATATTTTTTTTTGGTTTTTCATGTTCTTCATTTGACGAAGAACGGCGGCCGTTTGGGCTTCGGGAGGGCATCCCCAAGCATTGGGGAGGTGAGGCCAACACCTTGGATCATCCAAGGGGTCACCGGGCACCACCGAGCTGCAAGGCCGTCGCCGGAGAGGCCGCTAGAGGTGGCCGGAGGGAGCTCCATCTCCTTCTTCTTCCTTGCGTTTAAAACCAGATTCTTGGGAGATAAAGGGGCTCGGCTGACTTAGTGAGGGCGCACCGGCGGCCCTATCAGCCGCCGACACTGGGATGATGCCAACCTGGGGCCGGCGGCGCCATGCGCCGGCCGACGGCGGTGCTACTGTCCCCCTCCCTCCGCCATGAAGAATACCTGCAAAGGTTGAAGGGGGTTAGGGTTTCGTGTGGTTGGTTGGGGGCAACCAGGGCCGGGCCTAGCTGGTCTGGGGGTGAACCGGGCCGGGCCGGGCGTGATTCAGATGGCCCTAGCTATGAGCCAGGGCCTGAACCAGGGGGTGCCTGGTTCGAACCATGGCTGAATCCATGGCTCAGCAACTAGCTGAGCTGATTAACCCCTTAACCCCATTGACCCAATTAAAATTAAAGTGGATATTAAAATTTAATTCTAAATTGTTTTGTAAATTTAAATTGATTTTCAATTTTTATTTTAATTGGGCATTAATGATTTTGAATCATGTTTAATTAATGATTAGATGTTAGATAATTAGAGTTAATTGTTAAATTAATAATTAACTTTAATTTAACTAATTTAAGAGTTAGAGTAGTGAGTAATAATTATTAGTCTAAATGTTAGATTATTAATTATTTATTCATCTAATCGTTAATTAATATGAGTTAGTTATGAATTTTAAGTGTTAAATTAATAATTAATTTAATTGACTAATTTAAGTGTTAAATTAGTAGTTATTAATTAATTAGTGTGAATTATTACATTAAGAGTTAAATTAATGATTAACATTAATTAACTAATCTAAGAGTTAGATTAGCAATTTTTGTTAATTAGAGTTAATTATTAATTTAAGTGTTAAATTAATGATTAATTTTAAATAAACTATTCTAAAAGTTAGAATTATAAGTTATTAATTAATTAGTGTTAATTATTAGTTTAAGAGTTAAATTAGTAATTAACATTGATTAACTAATCTAATAATTAGATTAGTAGTCAATAACTTATTAGAGTTAATTAATAATTTAAGTGTTAAATTAATAATTAACTTTAATGGACTAATCTAAGAGTTAGATTAGTTATTAGTTACTAATTATTAATAGTCTAATTGTTAGACTATTAATGTGGTTGAATCTAAATGTCATATTGTTTTAATTTTAGAAATGTTCTAAATTGCATGGAATAATCTGGAATTATTAATTTAGAGTGTATGCACATGTGATGTGTGTTTAAATGCTTTTAAATTTGATTTAATTGCATGATAAATTAATAAAAGGAGTTTTCAAAATTCAAATACTAATTTTGATTGGATCCCAGCCTTTTAAAAGGCAAAATTATTTATTTTGAAACTCTTTTACTTTAGCCATGTAATGCACTGAATCATGTGTAGAATGTATAAAACACACAATGGTCATGGATATGTATTTATTAATCATTCATGTGATAAATGATCTGTGTGTGGATCGTAGATGAATGATAGATGGTTATTAAATTGTTAATAAATAGAGGTCTGCGTATCTCTCCCTCTCTCACACTCCGATGTACTTTTACCTCCCTCTCTCTTATACTCTCTATAAGGCCTTCTTCTATTTTACATATAATTATAGAATTATTATAATCTGATCGAGGCAATCGAGGAAGGAGCGAGGACAATCCACAACTGCTACCAGGAAGGCAGAAAGATGAAGATCTCTTGCCTATGTGTTTGTAGAATTATTTGATGTAAATGTTATGTTAGATTGTGTGTGCGTTTGACTGTTGGCTCTAGTCAAATCCACTGTGCTATCCATGACCATACTAACGACATGTATGAGATGCATTGTTTTCTTTTGATTATGAATAAAAACATGTATAGTATTAGTAAATATATACGATATATTTGTATACTATCACCTAGGAGAGACCAAGATAAAAATTATCCAAAATACCCTCGTCTAAATTCTAAATCATGACGTGAGTAGTTAAGAACATACCGCGTGGTCCACCAACGTTATAGTCATAGGATTCGAATCACTTTAGGTAAGTTTGTTGTGCTACCACAAGGCTTGTTTAATTGTGAGGAGAGATTGTGGATATGGCATTAGATGACTATTTGATTGGGGTAGAGGAACCATATAGCCTTGTTATGCTATACACAAGGGATGCATGCAAATCTATGCTCATCTCGTAACGATGGTTAGTTTAGACAAGAATTAGTAGTTTGTTGTGCTATCCACAAGGCCATTAAATCTCTGAGGACCGAAGATATGATCAGATATTGCAAGGATTTGCAAGTCCCATGAGATGGGTACTCTTTGGTTGTTTTACAGCTTTCTTGTGCTATCCATAAGGTTGTACTGCAAGTCATTGAGATTATGATCCCCACTAGGAGACTGTCGGCATCTCTCGTTCTGTATAGCTGAGGGTTATACAGTCCGTCAAAAATTAGTGGGAGTTAAAACTTGAATAAAAGACTATATCTTGTTTTATATTTAATAACTGAATATCTGCTAAAATATATTTTATCACTTGTAGGGAATTATATCGTCGAATAACCCACTCCGTGGCATACCTAATGCCAAACTTTTGACTAGCCTGAACTACTCAGATTGGCTCAGAAACCTGAAGAATATCTTCAAATCTGAGCACTTTGACTATGTCCTTGGAGCTAATCCTGCTGCTGAACTAGCATTGGATGCTCTTAAAGCAGAGATGATAGCTAACGATAAACGATCGAAGGACAAAGGCAAAGGAGTAGTAAAGGGTGATTGCTTCTACTATAAGCACAAGGTCACGGGAAGAGGAACTGCAAGGAGTTCTTCAGCGACAAAGCTCATAGAAAGGTGAAGCTATCAGAAGCTTCAGATATCTATATGATGGATATCAACTTGTCAGTTAGAGATTCCACATCTTGGATATTAGATACTGGATGTGCTTCTCATATCTTCCATGATGTGCAGATGCTGACAAGTAAGCGCAAGCTGAGAAAAGGCGAGGTGGAACTGAGGCTACGAAACGGCGCAAAAGTTACGGCAGTTGCTGTTGGGACAGCAAACTTTAGGCTTCTATTGGGAGATGTCTTATCATTAGAAGATTGTTATTTTGTTCCTAGCATAATGAAGAACATCATATAAGTATCTTGTATAAACAAGATCAGATATAGGTTGTATATTGAGAATAGAAGTTGTTCGATTTATTATGGTAATAAATCAATAGCTTTAGCATCTTTTGTCAACGGTCTATACCATTTAGATATTTCATATTACAATCTTCACATTGATAAAGCTCTTAAGAAGAGCAAGAATTGTGTGACCCAAGCCTACGTGTGGCATTGTAGACTTGAGCACATTGGTGAAAACAGGTTGCAAAGGTTGCACAAGCATGATTATTTAATGGCATTCGATTATGAATCGTTTGCGACATGTGAATCCTGCCTCATGAGAAAAATGACAAAATCTCCATTTATTAGATATGGAGAACGTGCCAAGGAGATTATGGGATTAATAAATTTAGATGTATGTGGTCCCATGTCCACCCAAGCCAAAGGTGGCTTCTCGTACTTCATCACATTCACCGACTACTTCTCAAGATTCGACTATGTGTACTTAATGAAGTACAACTCGGAAGCATTTGAGAAGTTCAAAGAGTTCAAGAATGAGGTAGAGACAATTAGTAAAGAGTATTAAAGCTCTTCGATCAGATCGAGGAGGAGAATACTTGAGTACTAATTACACACAATTCTTAAAGGATAATGGTATCTTTTCTCAGCTGACCCCTCCATATACACTACAGATGAATGGTGTATCAGAAAGTAGGTACCGCACCTTGTTGGACATGGTGTAATCCATGATGAGCTTTTCGGGATTACCAGGGTCCTTCTGGGGGTATACTCTAGAGTCAGCAGCATACCTATTGAACAGTGTACCCAACAAGTATGTGGCTTCTACTCCATATGAGATATGGAGAGGCAGGAAACCATAATTTAAATTTGTTAAAGTACGGGGCTGTCCTGCTCATGTAAAGAGGCATGATCCAGACAAGCTAGAATTACGAACTAATAAATGTAGGTTTATGGGATATGTTGGGTTCTCTGTGCCCGGATCCGACAGAAAACGCAGCGGAAATAATTAATTCGCGATCGGATTCGTCCCGTTTCGATCAACAAAATTAAACCGGTAAATCTTATTTACCTTGAGTGCATTCGAATCCACGTTCGTTCTCCGGTTCTGTCGGAGCGATGCTACAAGCCATGTTGGTGCCCAGCCTCTAGAGGTATCCACGCGGTTCTCCTCACGATGGATCGTCCTCGCCTCCTCGCTGGATGCGGCGTTCATGGATCCCGTCTGGCTCCGCGGAATCCGCCGCGACATGAGGATTCGAAAATTCCCATCGGACGGAAGGTGGAGCTGTCGGGAACCAAAGCAGAGCCTCCAGATCGCCGCCTCATGTCGTGCGCCCAGTAGAAAGGAGAGAGAAAGTAGGCGGCGGCTAGGTTAGGGTTGTTGGCCCCCAACCTAGCATCCGTTCTTTTTTAACAAGTATATTTGCGGTTTTTCACAAAAACCCATACTTATCCGAAATTCTGTCGGATTATCCATCGACTTGAAAACCTTTTTGCGTATGACCCTCTAGTCCCAAATACTAGTCCAGTTAATGGCCCATTAAGCCCAGTAACTCTTTACCGACCCACTAAATTAATTAATATCCTTATATTAATCAATCAACCGAATTTAATGTCCTACAGTAAATTCGGATGGGCTTCCGATCACGTTGGATGCCAAGCAACATCGCGTGATCCTAGATGGCATGGGGTTATCGCAACCTTCTATTGGAACCCTTTCGTCATCGGTTAGCGTGCGGATATAGTCCTTCATCCGTGCAATGTTCCCGAATCGACCAAGGGTATGGTTTACTGCTAAACCCTAGCCGGTCGATTCACTTGAATCAGATGTCGCTAATCTATATTGGATAACTCTTTATCTGATACAGTGTCCGCCCTGGATAGGGACTTAAGCGCGTCATTCCCGAAACATTCCCTCTCATAATACCGAGAGCAGATGATCCCATATTGAACACACAATTACCTTCGAGGGAATTTCTCTAAACCCGGTCCTTTGACTTATTGATAATCCATGGTTAGAGATTCGTTAATCAAAGTCTAAGCTCAAAGACGTACCATCATGTTATCTTTGGTGTCTCCGGTCTAAGGATCATCTACGCAAGTCGAGCTGGTTAACAGTGAGGTATATACCATCTAGCGATTCATGGTCGGATCAGTTCAGTGAACTCATTCGCTAATGAGCACCTATAGGTCCAGTATAGTGTCTCCACACAAGTGACTTATAGCATTAGTCGCCCTCATCTCATGAGTTGAAGAAACCTGTACTAGTCTATCTGGATGTTTGTGTTAGTTTTAGGTGGCCTACAAGCCAATCTGACTATGTAAATCTCGTTCATTTATTAATATAATGGCATAATATTCATTATGTGTAAATCGCATTAATTATCGTTTTATAATGAAGTCCATGAATATGTGCTATAGTAATCAGATTATGATGAGATCATACTAATGAGACTGATTACTTAAACACACATATTCTTAATCGTTCATAGTCGGAGGATATCCAAGAAGGACATCGGATATCCGGTTAGACTAGTACATATTACTCCTGCTCATATGATGAGGGTGACTGATCTCATAAGTCACTTGTGTGGAGACACTAAGGCGAATCTGTAGGTGCTCATTGGAGAATAAGTTCACTGAACTGATCCGACTGAATCGCTGGATGGTATTGTACCTCACTGTCAACCAGTTTGATTCTATTGTCGCAGTTGCGTGGATGGTTCTCGGACTTGAGACACCAAGGACACCTTGTCGGTGGACTTCTGTGCTTTGACCTTGGTTTATGAATCTCTAGCCACGGGATTCTAATACGCCAAGGATTGGGTACAGCGGAATACCGTCGAAGGAAATTGTGTGTCAATAAGGAATCATTCGCTCTCGGTACTTAGAGAGAGAATGCTCTAGGAAGGATGCGCAGAAGTCCCTGGCCAGAACGGATGATAATATCGGGAAAGGTGTTTTCCGATATTCATCAGCGACATCCAATCCAAGTGAGTCGACCGATTAGGGTTTGACAGTACACCATACCCTGAGTCGACTCAAGAGCATTGCATGAATGAAGGATTATATCCACGCGGTAACTGTCGGCGGAAAGGTTCCAAGAGTTGGTTACTTAACCCCAATACCTTCTGGGTTCACGCGGTGTTGCTTGGCACCCAACGTGATCGGAGTTCCGGTCGAATTCGATGTGCGACATCAATTCGATTGATTAATTAATTAATAAAGGGTTATTAATTGGTTAATAAAGCCAGTCAGGAGTCACTGGGCTTGTTGGGCCATTAACTGGACTGGTACTTGGGCCTAGAGGGTCACACGCAAATGATTCTCAAGGCGATGGATAAATATGTGGGTTTTATATAAATCGGGGATTTTTATGAAAAACCGCGCGGTTAGTATAAAACATAGCGAAATAGGCTGAGCAGGCTAAGCTGCTGCTAACCCTAGACGCTCCTCCTTTGTTTCTCTCTCTCTCTGGCGTCCAGACAGATCCAGATCTGCTCCGCCGCTTCTCCGAATCCCATTCGACGGGAAATCGACCATGTATTGCGGCGATCGTAGCGGCGATTGGCGGAGGTTTCGTGGGCTGCGAAGAACGAGGAACGTGAGGATATCCATCGCGAGGAGGATCGTGTGGACTTCGCTAGAGGCCGGGCACTTGCGCGGCTTGTAGTGTCGCACCGACGGAATCGAACGGTTGCAGATTCGAATCCACACATGGTGAGAACTTCGATTATCCGATAATCGATATTAGTTTTTCGAAATGGGAAAACGGATCTCTGTTTTATTTTATTTTCTGCTGCATGAGCGACCCGGAGAAACCAGAGAAACCCAACAGTGGTATCAGAGCCAGGTTCCACTGTTTCTCGTCCCGTTTCGGTCTCCAATTCATTAATTCCTTGAACTTATTCCATGCACAAATGCGATTATATTGTTAGAACTGTGTTCATATGATGAACACAAAATTAATCAGATTAATGTTCTGTAATTTTTGAATATTATTTTTGGATTTTTTTTGCGTTCTTCGTAGGACGAAGAACAGAGGATTCCGGGCCACTCGGCGGCTTTGTACAGACTTCCCAATTGTTGAGGAGGAGATCCAGACCCCTGCTAAGCGTGTGCTCACCACCGGGGCTAGTGGCTGGCGGCGGAGAGCCGCTGTTGATGGCCGGAGACCCCCCCCCCCCCCCCCCCCCCCATCTTCTTCTTGTTCTTGGGTTTTATGAAAAACCAGGAAATAGATTTTTGGGGAAGGAGGCGTCTGGCCTGGGGGGCCTGCCGGTGTCGGGTACCTCGCCGGCGCTGGGGGCTTCGCCTTTGGGGCCGGGCGGCGCCGGAACTCCGGCCGCCGGCGCCCAAATGCCCCTGCCCCGCCGCCCTTACCAACCTGCAACTGCACGCAGGTTAGGGTTTACGGGTGGAAGGGGACGGGCGGTTTAGTGGCGAGCCCGTCCAAGCGGGCCGGGTCCGTGGCAAGACCGGCCGGGCCAAGGGGGCCCTGAGCCAAGGGCCCGAGCCCTGGCTCGAGCCCAGGGTCGACATTGGCTCGAGCCAATTGGCTCTATTGGCTGAGCCCGTTTGGGCCTTCCTTATTTTGAATCTTAAAACCCCAATGCCCATTTAATATACAATTGAAATTGAAAATAAGTTTTCAAATTCAAAATAGTTTTGAAAATTAAATTTATTTTTCAATTATTTTATTTAAATGGACTTAAAATGATTTTGAATCATTACCAAAAATATATTAACAATTGGATTGATTTATTGGTTGTTAATTAATTGGGGTTAATATTAATTTAAATGTTAAATTGATTATTAACCTAAATTTAACTAATTTAAATGTTAAATTAGTTATTAATAGTTATTAGTCTAATTGTTAGATTATTAACTATTGTTTTATCTAATTGTTAATTAATATTTGAGTTAATTATTAATTTAATTGTTAAATTAATAATTAATTTAGATGACTAATTTAAGTGTTAAATTAGTAGTCCTTAATTAATTATTGTTAATCATTAATTTAATAGTTAAATTAATGATAACTTAATTATTTAATCTAAGAGTTAGATTAATTAATTATTAATTACTTAGTGTTAATTATTAGTTTAAACGTTAAATTGATAATTAACATTAATTGATTAATCTAAATGTTAGGTTAGTGGTTAATAATTAATTTGGTTGATTATTAATTTAAGTGTTAAATTATTAATTAACTTTCTTGGATTAATCTAAGAGTTAGATTAGTCTTTAATAGTCTAATTATTACACTATTACTGGGGTTTAATCTAAGTGTTAGATTATTATAATTATTCTAATTTGCATAGAATAATCTGGAATTATTAATTTGGAGTGTATACGCATGTGATGTGTGTTTATTGCTTTTAAATTTTGATTTAATTGCATGTTAAGTTAATTAAAAGTGTTTTCGAAATTCAAATACTAATTTTGATTGGATCTCAGCTTTCTGAAAGCCAAAGTTATCTATTTTTTAAAACACTTTTATTTTAGCCATGTGATGCGCTGAATCATGTGTGGGATGTTTAAAACACACCGTGGTCATGGATATGTACTTAATTAATTATTCATGTGATTAATGGATTGTGTGGATCGTGGATGTATGATTGATTTATTAATTGTTAATAAATAGAGGTCTGCGCACCTCTCTCTCTCATACTCCGATGTATTTCTACCTCCCTCTCTCTCTTGTACTCGCCATAAGGCCTTCTTCAATTTACTTATAAATTATAGAATTTAAATGTAATATGATCGAGGCAACCGAGGAAGGAGCGAGGACGATCCACAGCTGCAACCAGGAAGGCGAAAAGATGGAGATCTCTTGCTTATGTGTTTGCAGGATATCTAATATAATTGTTGTGTTAGATTGTGTGTGCGTTTGACTGTTGGCTCCAGTCAAATCCACTGTGCTATCCATGCCCACACTAATGAACATGTATGAGATGCATTGTTTTCTTTTGATTATGAATCAAAGCAAGTATAGTATTTACTAAATATATACGATATATTTTTAAACTATCACCTAGGAGAGACCAAGATAAAAGTTATCTAAATACCCACAAATAAACTCTAAGCCGTAACGCGAATAGTTAAGAACTTACCGCGTGGTCCACCATCGTTATAGTCATAGGATTCGAATCACTTTAGGCAGGTTTGTTGTACTATCCACAAGACCTGCTTAATTGAGAGGAGAAACTATGGCTATGGCATTAGATGCCTATATGATCGGGGTAGAAGAACCATGTAGCTTTGTTGTGCTATCCACAAGGGATGCATGCAAATCTATGCTCGTCGCGTAATGATGGTTAGCTTAGACCAGAATTAGTAGTTTGTTGTGCTATCCACAAGGCCATTAAATCTCAGGGGACCGAAGCTATGATCAGATATTACAAGGAGTTGCAAGTCCCATGAGTTGGGTGCTCTCTGATTGTATTACAGTTTGTTGTGCTATCCACAAGGCTGTAGTGCAAGTCATTGAGATTCTGATCCCCACTAGGAGACTGTCGGCGTCTCCCGTTCTGTATAACTGGGGGTTATACAGTCCGTCGAAAATTAGTGGGAGTTAAACTTGAACAAAAGACCATGTCTTGTTTTAAATTTTAATAATTGAACATCTGCTAAATAGATTTTACTTATCTCCTATAGGGAATTATGTCGTCGAATAACCCACTCCGTAGCATACTTGATGCCCTTTTGACTTACTTGATCTACTCGGATTGATTCAGAAACCTGAAGAATGTCTTCAGATCTGAGCACAATAACTTTGTCCCTGGAGCTGATCCTCCTGCTGAATCGGCATTGGATGCCCCTGAAGCAGAGATGATAGCTAATGATAAAAGATCGAAGGACAAAGGCAAGAGTAGTGAAGGGTGACTGCTTCTACTATAAGCAGTATGGTCACTGGAAGAGGAACTGCAAGGAGTTCCTTCATGATAAAGCTTATGGAAGAGTGAAGCTGTCTGAAGCTTAAGATATCTATATGATAGATATCAACTTGTCAGTTAGAGATTCCACATATTGAGTATTGGATACCAGATGTGCTTCTCATATCTGTCATGATGCACAGATGCTGACAAGTAAGCGCAAGCTGAGACAAGGCGAGGTGGAATTGAGGCTAGGAAACAGCGCAAAAGTTGCGGCGATTGCTGTTGGGACAGCAAACCTCAGGCTTCCATCGGGAGGCGCCTTACTATTAGAAGATTGTTATTATGTTCCTACCATAATAAAGAACATCAAATCAATATCTTGTTTGGACAAGATAGGATATATGTTGACTATTGAGAATATAAGTTGTTCGATTTATTATGGTAATAAATCAATAGCTTCGGCATCTTTAGTCAATTGTCTATATCTTTTAAATGTTTCTTATTACAATCTTCAAATTGATAATGCTCTTAAGAAGAGCAAGAATTGTGTGAACCAGGCCTACATGTGGCATTGTAGACTTGGGCACATTTGCGAAAGCAGGTTGCAAAAGTTGCACAAGCATGGTTACTTAACTGCATTCGATTACGAATCGTTTGCAACATGTGAATCCTGCCTTATGGGAAAGATGGCAAAATCTCCATTTACTGGACATGGAGAACGTGCCAAAGACATTTTGAAACTAATACATTCAGATGTATGTGGTCCAATGTCCACCCAAGCCAAAGGTGGCTTTTCTTACTTCATCACGTTCACCGATGACTTCTCAAGATTCGGCTATGTGTACATAATGAAGTACAAGTCGAAAGCATTTGAGAAGTTCAAGGAGTTCAAGAATGAGGTAGAGAAGCAGTTAGGAAAGAGTATTAAAGCTCTTCGATCAGATCGAGAAGGAGAATACTTGAGTACTAATTACACACAATTCTTAAAGGATAATGGTATCCTTTCTCAGCTGACCCCTCCATATACACCACAGATGAATGGTGTATCAGAAAGGAGGAATCGCACCTTGTTGGACATGGTGCGATCCATGATGAACTTTTCGGGATTACCAGTGTCCCTCTGGGGGTATGCTCTAGTAAAGAGGCATGATCCAGACACGCTGGAATCATGAACTGATAAATGCAGGTTTGTGGAATATCCAAAGGAAACCTTTGGATACTATTTTTTCCATCCTAGTGAACCAATGGTGTTTGTCGCCAGGAAAGCTGTCTTCCTGGAAGAGGAATACCTTCTCTAGGAGGACAGTGGGAGTAAAATAGTACTGGAAGAGGTTCAAGATCCCCAAACAACAACATTATCATCAGATGAGATATCAGTTCCTAAATATGTTCATGTACACACAGATGAGCCTCGTAGATCTGGTAGAGTACCTAGAGTACCCGAACGATATGTGGGACATATTGCTGAAGGTAAGTCTAAGTTACAATATAATGAGGATAATGATCCTAAAACCTACCAGGAGGCTATAGAAGGTCCAGAAGCCGGGAAATGACGAGAAGCCATGAACTCAGAAATCCAGTCCATGTACACCAACCAAGTTTTGAACTTGGAGGACTTGCCCGAGGGTATTGTACCCATCGGTTGCAAGTGGATCTTTAAGAGAAAGATTGGTGCTGATGGACGGATCGACACTTATTTCGAGACAACCTAAGGGGAACTGTGACCCGTGGTGACTCTTTGTTCAAGCCGGGTTATGTTAGAGACATGATCATGCCCAGTGGGACTAATATCATGCGTCCTCAGGACGACATTATGACCCGATCACCTTCATTTATTCCTGCCAAGTGGGGATATGATAGAGGTATCCCAGCCTTGAAGCAGAGGCGGCATGGGCTATTTCTTTCTCCATGTAAATGGGGCTTCAGAGAAGAACCATTTATTTTTTACTGCTTGGCCGTGAGGTTCAGACTGAAGAGGAAGCTCTTTCTGAGTTACATACTCAAGTTGGAGAAGGACTTCCGCTGCTGTCCATGTTACTTGAGGATCCATGATGTTGTTTATAACTGAACTTTATAATTGGGAAGGGTATTTTCTTTTTGCTTTTCCATGTAAATTGGGATGGAAGTCATTCCTTGTAAACTTTCGGCACATTATAAAGAGAATTTTGTATCATATCCCCCTTTTAATGAATGCCATGCTTGAATTTCCCCTCTTTTTTTTTATTCACTTTACCGACCCAAGTGCCCTTTCGGGTTTTCACCGGAGTCGGCCCCCTCTTGCTTTTTCCCATGCGCCCTTTCGGGTTTTCACATGGCGGGGTTCCCGATTTTGCCTGTAGCGCCCTTTCGGGTTTTCACCACAGCCGGGTATATAGCCCTTGTTTCCCTTAACCGTAGGAGGTACGATCAAGTCCGACGAGGCATCTCTATTTTTAAGCCCCTTTTGACTTTTCTCTCATTTTTTTTTTATCCCTCTCTCTCCCCTTGTTGTAAATGAAGTAGAGTGAAGTATACATCCATGGTAACTGCTAAGCTGAAAGGAAAAGATTTCAAATGAAGATGACTTAACGATGTTTATTGACTTCCATAACTAACAATGTTATAGGGATTATTGAAGCTTAAAAAGGAAGGACAGAGTGAGAGGGGCAATGAATACCTCAATCACTTGTTTATTGAAAATGGCACAAACCGTAAGGGTCTGAGCCTTTATTGGGGTGGCAAAAATCGTAAGGATCTTAACCACTATGTAGGGTGGCAATAGACCAGAAGGGTCTACGCCATGCAAATCCTAAGTACCAACGACGGACTCATAGGTTTTTGGTCGTGGTAACATAGGTATGATTTGAAATGCATGAACCCAGAATACTTCAAGTGGACTCATAGGTTTGTAGCCCGAAGTAGACATGGGTATTTGAATGATGCAAACCTAGATACCTAGGTCATGAGGACCCTAATTATCAATGACGGGCTTAAAAGCTTTTGGTCATGATAACTAGGGGTGATTTTGAATGGATGAACCCTAACTACCACAGTAGACTCATAGGTTTGTAGCCGAGGTATATAGGGAGTATGGAGTACTCTTCTCAGAGACCCAGTAATTTCGGGGATGACAGAGTCACGAGGGACCCAGGCTATCTGCCGGTGCGACGTAGTCATTGAAGACCCCGGTCGACTTACTTTGCTTTGATTTGAATTTGCTTGATTGTTGACGGAGTACTCCTCTCGGAGACCCGGTCTTTCGGAGTTGACAGAGTCATGATGGACCCGGGCCAGCCACCGGTGCGACGTAGTCGTTGAAGACCCCGGTCGACTTACTTTGCTTTGCTTTTGAATTTGCTTGATTGGTGACGGAGTACTCCTCTCGGAGACCCGGTCATTCGGGGATGACGGAGTCACGAGGGACCCGGGCTAGCCACCGGTACGACGTAGTCGTTGAAGACCCCAGTCGAGTTACTTTGCGTTGCTTTTGCTTGCACTTGGATTTGACCTTGGGCTTAAAATTGAGTGGCGGTTACTGAATGCACCAGGCCACCTTCTTTGTTTCGAACTTGCTTTGAACTTGGGTAGTAGAGTCTAGTAGGACCCACGCCGGCTTGTATTTGAATCTTGAATTAGAATTTAAGCTTGGATTTGTGCGGCAGGTCTTGTTGACCTAGGCCGATTTGAATTTGAGCTTGAATGGCGGGGTCGAATGAGCCTAGGCCATCTTTCTTGTTTTATGCTTGGATAGCGGAATCCAGTAGGCTACATGCCAACTTGAACGGCAGAGTCTTGTTGACTTGGGCCGATTTGCATTTGAACTTGAGCCTGGATTTAGGCTTGGTATTTTGCATTTGAATTTCGATTGAAGCTTTGAATTTGTACTTTGAATGGCGGGATCGAATGAACCCAGGCCATTCTCTTGCTTTCAACTTTGCTTTACTCTTGGATTTTGAACTTGAATTTGAGCTTGAACTTAAGCAGTGGGTCATGTTGACTCAGGTTGACTTATACTTGAATTTGTGCTTGCTCTTAGGCTGGAGCTTTAAATTTGAACTTTGAACTTGAATTTGAGCTTGAATTTAAGCGGCAGGTCCTGTTGACCCAAGCTGAATTGAATTTGAGCTTTGAATGTTAACACTTGAGCTCGAGCTTGAACGGGAGCTTTAGATATTTGATCTTGAACTTAAACTTGAATTTGAGCTTGAATTTGGATTTAAGCAGTGGATCCTGTTGATCCAGGCTGCTTCATGCTTGGATTTAAGCTTGGTTTGGAGCGTGAACTTGAATTTTGAATTTGAGTTTAAGCTTGAATTTGAGGTCGAATTTGAACATGAGCTTTGAATTTAATCGGCGAGTCCTATTGACCCAGGCCGATTTAAACTTGAATTTGAGCTTTGAATAGAGGGGTTGAATAAATCCGAACCATCTTCTTTGTTTTGACCTTGGATGGCAGAATTAAATGAAACCAGGCCATCTTCTTGCTTTCAAGTTTACTTGAAACTTGGATTTTGATCTTAAATTTAAGCAGTGGGTCCCGTTGACCCATGCTATCTTATACTTGAATTTGTGCTTACTCTTTGGCTGGGGCTTTGAACTTGCATTTCGAGCTCGAGCTTGATCTGGAGCTTTGAATTTTGAACTTGAATTTGGTCTTGAAGTTAGGCGATGGGTCTTGTTGACTCAAGCCGATTTGAACTTGGGCTTGGATTTAAAGTTGAATTTTTAACTTGAGCTTCAATTTAAGCGGCGTCCTGTTGACTCAAGTCGGTTTGAATTTAAACTTGAATTTGAGCTTTGAATGCTAACATTTGAACTTGAGCCCGAGCTTGAACTGGAGCTTTGAATTTGGACTTGTATTTGAGCTTGAATTTAAGCGGTGGGTCTTGTTGACTCAAGCCAATTTGCCTTTGAACTTCAGCTTGCCCTTCAGGCTAAGCTCTGGGTTTGAATTCGAATTTGAATTTTGCTCATAAGCTGACGCTTTGGTTCTTGAACTTTTAACTTGAATTCTGAATTTGATTTTATGCTCGAGTTTGAACTGAAGCTTTGAACTTGAGTGGCGGAGCCTTGCTGACCCAGGCCATTCTATACTTGACTTTGAGCTTGTATTTGAATTTGCACTTGAATTTGAATTTGGACTTGAATGGCAAGGTCCAGCAGGACTCGGGCCATCTTCTCTATTTCTTTGTAGCTTCTTTCCCCATGTTCATTGAAGAGACAAGGTTGCAATACATATGCATGTTTATATCAAACAATTTCAGAATCGGAAAACATCATCGATTCGGATTAATTTGATTGGAAACTTCGACCGGTTATGAAACGGGAAGCGGAAAATAATTTATACTCCCTCCGCACCGGGTTTGCCTCAGCACCATTGCCCGACTAGCGGGATAGTTGTGCCAACTTCTCTTTTTTTTTTAAATGGCATTTCGTCATTGGCAACCCATGAGGTGCTTTGGGGCGGCTTCATAAAGTCTTTTGGAGCCTCTTCAATGTCATCGGCTCATATAGGTAGGTGTTTTACCATGCCATTTAAGAGTTATAGTCTCGGGGGAATACGTCCCGAGAATTGGATGATTTCTTTTGACTGTCTTTATGGTGATCATATTCACACCGTAGACAGTACTTCATATATTTTTTCAACCTTCACATGGAAAGCACGGAGGTGCCGCATGATAGTGCTTCATATGTTTGCTATTTAAGGGAGGAAACTGCACTTCTCCCTTATGATTGGTGAGGGTGTATGCTCCTCCTTCATAAACAGTTTTGAGGACATAGGGACCGATCCAATTACTGGTCAACTTCCCTTTTGGATTTGACGCCATGACTTCTCTTTTTTTGACCATAACTAGGTCTCCTTTCTTGAAGGCTCTTTCTTTGACTAGTTTATCAAATGGTCGAGCCATGCGATCTTGATATATCTAGATATTTTGTTGGGCTCGAAGTCTGTCACCTTCCAAGGCTAATAACTCCTCGAGCCGCCTTTCTGCATTTGATTGATTTCCTTTGATAAGGCCCTGCTCTAAGGCAATGCGCAAAGAGGGGACTTCCAATTCAATTGGTACGACTGCCTCTGACCCGTACACTAAGGAATAGGGAGAACAGCCTGGTGGAGTTTTGTATATGGTTCTGTAAGCCCATAATGCTTCATATATTCTTTCTTCCCAGTCTTTCTTAGTTGAATTGACTGTCTTTGCTAGAAGGTTGCATAGAGTCTTGTTAAAGGCTTCTGCTAACCCATTAGCGTGTGTATTGTAGACTGTGGAGGTCCTCCAATCAATTTTGAATTTCGCAGCAAGCTTGTATATGATTTGATTTCAGAAGCACGTTCCATTATCTGAAATGATCCGACTAGGTGCACCATATCGGAAAAACATATTTTGGCGGAGGAACCTTTCAACGGCTGCCCCAGTGACTTCTCTTAATGCTACTGCTTCGGCCCATTTGGAAAAATAATCTGTGGCGGCCAGAATATATTTAGCACATGTTGAGGAGGGTATGAATGGACCAACAACGTCCATGCCCCATTCGGCAAAAGGCCATAATGGTGCTGTAGGGTGCAAGGGCACCGGGGGTTTTCTTGGAATTGGGTCATGTTCCTAGCATTTGTGACATGATTTGGCATATTGCGCACAATCATCGAACATTGTGGGCCAGTAGTAGCCCAATTGTTTGAGTTGATTTTTCATCATGGGGCCAGACTGGTGAGCACCACAGACCCCACCATATATTTCCCTCAAGGCTTCAGCTATCTCTTTTGGCGACAGGCATCTGAGGAGAACCTTTCTTTTGCCATCATATGTCACTCGAAAGAGAATGTCTCCTTTGTATTCATATGAATCCTTAATACGGATCAGTTTAGCACGCTTGATTCGAGTGCTTGGCAATATTTTATGCTAGAACCAGTCGAGAAGCATTTCCCTCCAATCAAGCTTATCGGCTTCTTCGACTGTACATACTTATGTTTGCATTTCTGTTTCTACTCCCAACACAGTTGGTAACAATCTTCTATTCTTAACTCATATTTCAAAGGACCCCTCTGGCGGCGGAGCCAGAGAACTTGCTAATTTAGCCAGAGCATTAGCTTGAGCATTTGTACTGCGGTTGATATGGGTGATTTTAAAGAAATAGAATCTTTGTATCAGCTTGAGGGCCCTTTTGTGATAAGGAATCAACTGGGGCTTTTTGACATCATATATTCCTTGGACTTGGTATATAATCAACATTGAGTCTCCATGGACTTGAATCATTTGAATGCCCATATCCAGAGCAACTTCCAGGCCAACTATCAAAGTTTCATGTTCAGCTTCATTGTTGGTGCATGGCTTAATTAAGGAACATGAGGTATGCAGAACATCGCCTTCTGGAGATATCAGGACAATGCTTGCCCCGGCCTTTGTAGTGAACGGGAGGCCCCGTCAAAATATAGCAGCCATATCTTTTGTTCTATATGGTTAGCTTCTAATGTTTCTTCATCTGGCAGGTCGGTGACCAACGGTGAATCTTCTGGCACTGGATGTGCCGCAAAGAACTCTGCAATGGCTTGACCTTTGATGGCTTTCTGAGGGACATATTTAATGTCGAACTCCATAAGGAGGACTGCCTATTTGCCCAAATGACCTTTTAAGGCTGGTCGATTGAGGATATATTTGAGAGAATCAGCCTTAGAGATGAGCTAGATTTCATGTGATAGCATATAGTGCCTGAGTCTTTTAGCTGCAAAGACCAGGGCTAAGCATATCTTTTTGATAGGTGAGTACCGGAGTTCAGCCCCGATCAGCCTTCTGCTTAAGTAATATACTGCTTGCTCTTTGCCTTCTTCATTGTCTTGTGCCAGCATTGCTTACAGAGAAGTCTCTTGAGCAGCGATATATAAGATTAATGACTGGCCTTTGATAGGTGCCCCCAGCACGGGTGGCGATGCAAGGTATTGCTTGATTTTCTCAAGCGCATTTTGACATTCATCATCCCATATGAATGGGGCATCTTTCTTCATTAATTTAGAGAAGGGTTCACACCGTCCGGTTAGGTTGGATATGAACCTTCGAATGTATGCGAGCCGTCCCTAAAGGGACTGTAGCTCTTTGAGATTCTTCGGAGGCGGAAGTTTCTAGATAGCTTTGATTTTGACTAGGCCTATTTCAATGCCCTTGTATCTGACAATAAAGCCCAGAAATTTGCCACTTGAAACCCCGAAGGCGCACTTCATGGGGTTCATTTTCAAGCTGTATTGCCTCAGCCTTTCAAATATGGTGCGGAGATCGTGCATATGATCTTCCTTTTTCTTGGTTTTGACAACTAGGTCATCAATATAACATTCAACTTGTTGATGAAGGAATTCATCAAATATCTTAGTCATTGCTCTTTGGTATGTTGCACCGGCGTTCTTGAGGCCGAAGGGGATTCTTTTGTAGTGGAAGATTCCTTTAGGCGTTCTGAAGGCAGTATAGATCTTATCCTTGTCAGCCATCCATATTTGATTATATCCCGACGATCCATCCATAAAAGACAAAGCTTCATGTCCTGTGGTGGCATCGACCATGATTTCTGTGACAGGCACTGGGAAGTCATCCTTTGGACATGCCTTGTTTAGATCTCTGAAGTCTACACAGATTCAGATCTGTCCATTCTTCTTTTTGACTGGAACAATATTTACTATCAGCTCCGGCCTCATTCTTCTCGGAGCTTATTTGATTGACTCGATGGCTGGATCAATGGCCAGCTCATGTTGAGCTACTTCTAGATTTAACCCAGGCATTTCTTTATAGGACCAGGCAAAACAATCTCGGAATTCCTTCAGAAGCGAAATATATGCTTGTTGTTGTTCTTGACTGAGCAGTGCACTTATATATGTTGGTCTTGGATCTTCTTCAGAGCCCAAATTGATTTCAAGGAGTTCATCAACCGTAGCTTGTCCTCCATCTTCAAGTTCTGGAGGTGCTGGTTGGAGCTCCATCAGATCTTCCTCATTTACTTCTTCTTCAATTTCTGCTTCAATTTCGATGACTTCTTATTCAGATTGATTTGCTGTGAAAATATTTGGGACAGGATCTGCCTGTTGATTTTCTATAAGCTGAGTGAGCTCATCTTCCCTTTGACCAGTGTTAACATGAGGTTTGGGGGTAATAGATGGATTTTCTTGTTATTCTGGTATATTCTAAACCATATCGGAACTTGGGATATCATTTTCCTTGACTTCTGCGACCTGGATGTCTTCTTCTTCAAGATGTTTCCAGCATTGACATGCCGGAATAGGAGATTGGTCAGCTTCTGGTTGGCTTTCTTGAATAGACTGACCCGTGAGCTGCTCTTCATCATAGTCATCATATATTGCTTGTGCAATTTCTGATATTTCTGGCAAAATAGATGTCATATTTACTGATAATTCAGGAGTTTCTTCTTCCGGCAAGGTATATCCCGAGCCTGGATATTGTGTATGTTGCATGAATGCTTTGGACATGTTAGGAGGGTACCATAGCTGTTGGAACTTGCTCCATTCCTTTTTTATTTGATATAATGAAATTGATTAAGCCTTAGCTAACTCCTCAGTATGCTTTGTTATGTCTGGGAGACCCATGATGTCAACCCATAATTCTTCTTCTATATCAAGTATATGGCAATCTTTGTCTTCAGTAGCCGACTGCTCATCAGCTCTATGAAGGACTGTTTTATGCCCATCTTTGTGAGGAACCACAAATTTTTTCAAAGGCTCTACGAGCTGACATTCATACTCTTCAATAGGATGTATTAGTCCGGTTGGGACCATGACTTCTATAGAGAGTACATCTTGCTGTTTGATTGTCTTTGCTGACGAACTCTTCAAAATTGTAGCTTCTTTATCTTCAAGACTGAGAGAGCCGATATTTGGTGGAGGAGGAAACCATTCCTTGCTCCGACTGGTATCAGGCTTTTCTATTTCTTTATCTTATTTTTCCTCCAGGGGTGGAGGTATATAGAGGTTGGCATCCATAAGATGGCATTCATAAACCTCAAAAGGCTCGAGATCAGTGAAGACCCGTTGTATTTGTCCTTCCCAGAGATGCATTGATGCAATGAGGAAGGCACCACAAAATATTGATGTATCCATGGCCGCCCAAGCAAAGCTTTGTATGTGGTATCATAATTTATGATATAGAAGAGGACTGTGAAGTGAAAGTCATCGACGACCATTTCAAATTCCGCTGCCCCAATTGGTGTTTCTGACTTCTGGTTGAATCCAGCTAATTTGAAATCTTGCACTCTTCTTAGGTGCATATGAAAATGAAATTTCTGGAATGTTCTAAGAGGCATGATGCTGACAGCAGAGCCTTGATCAACCAGAATTCTATTAACATATTGTCCATTTATGTTTCCTCTCACGTAGTGTGGCCTGTTGTGGTCATTTGTAGGCAGCAACATATCATCTTCAGTGAAGGTGATGGAAGCTGTATTTCTTGAATTTCTACTGCATGAGCTTCATAAATTTGAGGAGTTTTGAAAGCTGCAATGAGAGCCTTTCGCAATTCCTCACTGAGTGACAAAACTTCCCACACAGTAAATTTAGATGGCAATTTTTTTAGTAAGCCGATAACTTTCTTTTCTGCTTTCTCATTATCATGAACTTCTAGAGAGGCAACCTGAGGATCTTGTTCCTCAGACGGCTGCTGCTGGACTTATTTACCTTTCTTTGCAGACTTTTGAACTGCCATAAATTCATATAAAGAGGGTAACACCCCATTTTCTTGATCAGAATTTTCTGGATACCGCCCGAGCGGAGGCGGGATTTGAACATTTCTTTTTGACAAAGGCATGGATTCCATTCCTCTGAATTCTGGTTCTGGGACGACATATGGTATTTCTCCCTACAGCTGGATAATTTTTTGAGTGGTAACTGATGGAGGCTTCCGTCCCTACTTTTTGCCAGAGCGGGTGACATGTTGCTCATTTGGAGTTGATGTAGAGCTTTCCATCACTTCCATTTTTGGAGCAAGGAAGATTTCTTCCTCATCATCATCTTCGCTTTCATTTATTTTTGAGATTGTGTTACAAGACATGACAGTGCAAATGCCTTCCTGCTCTTCTTTCTCATTTTCTTGATTACCATTAGTCTTCAACTTTTTGACTTCATGTTCCCAGAATAGGGATTCTTCATGTATTTGCTTCATTGTCATATTTTGGAGTTTCTCCCATGTGATGTAATGCTTCATCTTTGTTGGCTTTCTTTGAGGCTGTTCATATTCATCCAAGTTGTCTATTAGCCGTTGCAACTATGACAGCGGATCTTTACCCTTAGGTAGAATTGGTATTGGTGTTTCTCTTTTTCTTATTCTGTTGGTAACCCTCCTTACAGTATGAGGATTTACTCATTTTCATATACTGCTTGCTGGAGCAGGGTAGCTTAAATTTGATTGGGATGTTTCCTACTGAGGGAAAGACACACATTGTTTCTTGCCTGAAGCTGCAGCTTTGACCGGCGCAGATAGAGCCATTTTAAACATATCGGATATCATATTATCCAAATTTGGTGGAGCGACAGGTTGAACATATGTCGGCCGTCGTGGAATACCTCCATGAATATATACTTCTGATGATTTTTGCGTGATATGAGATCTTGGCTTCTTTTTGACTGTTTGCTACTGAGATGCTTGGAGTGGTTGAAGTACCAATTGGTCATAGGTGGCTTGTGTGCTTCTTTCTGCAGTTTCTGAGCTTAATGACTGGTAAATAGGAACCATATGACGAACATTTACATATGCCACATTTACTTTTGTCCAGGCATGAGGCTGCGGAGGATCGACAAGATGATCTCCTATCTTTAGGACACCTTTCTGAATTAATTTTTCAACTGCATCTTTGAACACATAGCATTCTTCAATAGGATGTCCCATGATTTGGTGATATGGACAATAATTTGGATCATTAGATCTTTTGGCATCTTCTGGCCTCTTTGACTGTGGTAACTGTAACGACCCGCCACCCTATAATCGGGGATCCGATTACTAAATGGGTACCGAATCATTAATTTGGAACCAAACCAGGATCTAATCAAGTCTGGGAGATAAATAATAAACTAAGCTAAACATTCACATCGCATTGGACTGAATAAAAGTGCAGGAATTAAAAATTATTACAATGCGACTCGATACAGCAAATAATTACATACTCCAATAGAAAGGAAATAATTAAACGTACAGGCCAGAAATAAAATAACAACTACGTCGGGGCATACCCCTGAACAACGGCTGACGGTGCTCAACTCACGGCCGCACTCTCCTCGCTAGGTCTGCTAAGAGTCCTCACCTGAAAACCGCAGGAGGGGTGAGTCTCAAAGACAAGACTCAGTAGGGATCCTTCGATCCCCACTGCCCACGCACACACCCACAAGTGCAAGGTACAGTTAACGGAAAGGTGATAAGCACAAGAGGTACAATTCCTAATTCTTAACGTGAAATCACATGCAATCGTAATGTAATGAACATGCATATATTGAACTAGCCGGCTAGGAAACCCACAACTGTCGTCTCGATAGAACTCGCTAACCACACAACAACGGTGGAAAAACGTCGACCCGCTGAGACCAAACAGTAACCCCTCGGATAGCACACTAGCTACTCCGGCCAACCCGGCTCAGGTGGCTACTCCTTCCCTCAGCATGAGTGACTCTCCGAATGTACCACTCCGACACCGGTACTAGCTGACCCCGGGGTTCACCAGGTGACCCTCTCTCACTAGGCGTCACCCCGCCCACGCCCCCACCGACGCTGTGCTCACGCCCCCACCAGCACAGGGTGATAAAGCGCTACAATGTCACTCCAGGTCCACAGTAACACAAAACCCAACAAGTACGATCCGGTCACGTGAAAAGTCCGCGATCGTATAACATACATGTAGCATCGTCCGGTCATAAAGAATCTATCTCTACCGGGTACACTAAAACATGCACTAACCATCCGTCTAACAGTATGAATACATTTTACTGGCATGAATTAGTGAGGTTCTGTCTTGAATCGCGTCTCCCAAGGTCGACGCCATTCAAGCTCCATGTACAGGTTCATGTAAAACAATCTTCAGAATCAGGCCTTAAAAGGCGTCGACACCAGTGGTCGCCTTTTAAAAGGCGTCGACATCCTCAGACGCCATTCAGCACAGAAAATCTAGAAATTCCAAAGAAACCACCCAGGGGGTTTCTGCCTTAAAAGGCGTCATGGCCTCCCGACGCCATTCAAAAACGCGTCGTTGTCCCATGACGTCTTTTAACCCCAGAATCCCGAATTGGCAACTCCTCAGTAAGGCGATTCCTGTCTTAAAAAGGCGTCGTGATGGTCCGACGCCCTTCAAAAAGGCGTCGTCCATGCACGACGTCTTTTAACCCCAGGAAACAGAATTGCCATGAGCCCGAGGGCTCCCTTTTTAACTCAAATAACCCCAAAATCACCCAAAAACGAAGGAGAAAGAGGGGCAACACAATTCATAGGAAATCACCTACATAGCAAGACCCCCATATCATCAAAAGAACACCTAAACATGCTCGTTCTACCCGCCGAAACCAAAGATCCAAACAAGCTTAAACGGGGGTAAACATGGCTTAAAACACGATGCTTATGGGAACCGTCACCCTACCGGATACTTGAACGCCTCCGAGCTTCAAGCCGTCCACCCGACTCGTCCCACGCCGCCGCCGGTACCGCCGTGGTCGTCCTTGCTCCACCGTGACGTCGGCCGCCGTCCGGAGAGTAGAACGCCGCAGTGGAAGTGGAGGTGGTAGTCGTAGGAGCTAGGTAGAGGATGGAGTGGAGGGAGAGATGAAATGGTGGGAGGAAAAGAGGGAGGAGGAGGAATCGCCGCCGAGATCGTCGGAAGGGAAAGAGAGGAAGAGAGGGGAAAATGAGGGAAAGAAGGAGGGCTCGCGGGGTTAACCAGAGACTGGCTAAAACGCGTCGACATCCACGGACGCCATTCAGTTGATGTGACGGCTGCTTTGACAAGACTCTGAAACGCGTCGTTCAAGGCAGACGCCGTTCAGACGACATGTCAGGGCCGTACTCTGACAAACCCAGAGTCGCAGTCTGATAGGCGTCGATACACGTGGACACCGTTCAGGCGACAAGACAGGGCCGTACCCTCGCGGCCCGAAACCAGCCCACGTGGCACCTACGTGGCAGAACTTGAAATGCGTCCGCGACGGTGGACGCCGTTCAAAACGCGTCTTGATGTCCTGACGCGAATTAACTTAGAACCTCCGCCCTTACTAAGGTCAGAACTACAAGGTCCGATCCCGAAAACCGGATCCGAAGGTCACGTTCCTTACAATCTCCCCCCCTTCAAAGAATTTCGCCCCCGAAATTAACTGCTTAGAATTAACAAGGTCAAAACAGGGATACAAGTTCACATGGAAACTTACGAAAAGAGGTAAGGGAACTGCTCCCGCATCTCATCCTCATGCTCCTAGGTTGCCTCACCTCCGGAGTGGTACTTCCAAATCACCTTGACCAATGGTACAATCTTGTTCCGCAGGACCTGTTCTCTGCGATCCTTAATACGAACAGGATATTATGGAAAAGACAGGTCCTCAGCGACCTCCAACTCTGAAAAATCCAAGACATGGGACGGATCCTGAACATACTTTCTCAGTAAGGAAACATGGAACACATCGTGTACCCCTGCAAGACTGGGCGGCAAGGCCAGCTGGTACGCGGTTTCCCCAATCTGAGCAAGGATGGGAAAAGGCCCAATATATCGCGGACTCAGCTTGCCTCGCTTCCCGAACCTCATTACACCCTTGGAGGGTGAGACTCGGAGAAACACGTGTTCCCCAACTTCAAACTCAAGCGGTCTCCGTCGGATGTCAGCATAACTCTTCTGCCTACTCTGTGCTGCGGTCAACCTCTGCCGAACTAACCTGACAATCTCAGCACACTGCTGTACTAACTCGGGTCCTGCTATCTGCCTTTCACCTATCTCGGACCAACATACTGGAGATCGACACGGTCGCCCATACAAAGGCTCGTAAGGCGCCATGCCGATACTGGAATGGTAACTGTTGTTATAGGCAAATTCCACTGTGGACAAATACTGCTCCCAAGAACCTCCCCAGTCTAGACAACAAGCTCTGAGCATATCTTCCAAGGTCTGAATAGTCCTCTCTGACTGCCCGTCAGTCTCGGGATGGTAGGTTGAGCTAAAAGCCAACTGAGTGCCTAATGCCTGCTGAAAGCTCTTCCATAATCTGGAAGTAAACCTTGGATCTCGATCTGATACAATAGACAAAGGTACCCCGTGCAGAGAGATGATCCGGTCTACAAACAACTTTGCCAGCTTGCCGACTGACCAATCCTTCCTAATAGCTAGGAAGTGTGCCGACTTGGTCAGCCGATCAACGATGACCCAGATGGCATCTCTCCTGCTAGGGGATGTAGGCAATCCCATCACGAAGTCCATCGTCACATGCTCCCATTTCCACTTTGGAATCGGCAAGGGCTGTAGCAATCCACCAGGTCTCTGATGCTCGGCTTTAACCTGTTGACAAGTCATGCATCTGGCCACATATTCAGCCACATCTTTCATCATACCGGGCCACCAGAAGTGCCTCCTCAAACAATGATACATCTTAGTCGTCCCAGGATGCACTGCATATCTCGAACGGTGCGCCTCATCAAGAACACATCTGCGCACGTCCTCCTCAGTCGGAACATAAAGTCTACCTCTGAATCTGACCGTACCGTCGTCCCACAACTCCACCTCTGACCTCTGGAGGATCTGTGGTAGCTCAACATCTGCCCTCTGAGCCTCAATTACTGCATGATACACAGCTGGTCTCACAGTCAAACTGACCAGCACAGCTCTGTCATCTTCACGTGGAACCCTAAAGGAAGATTCCACCACCTGCTCGAATAATTTCCACTCCTGAATCATAAGGTATGACATGACCATCTTCCGACTCAAAGCGTCTGCCACTACATTCGCCTTGCCCGGATGATAAGAAAGGTCAAAGTCATAATCTTTAATGAACTCCATCCACCTTCGCTGCCTCAAATTCAGGTCCCTCTGAGTGAACACATATTTCAAACTCTTGTGATCTGTGAAAACCTGGAATTTCTCCCCATATAAATAATGCCTCCAGATCTTGAGTGCAAATACCACAGCTGCCAGCTCCAAATCATGAGTAGGATAGTTCTCTTCATGCTTCTTCAGCTGTCGAGAAGCATAAGCCACTACCCTGCCATGCTGCATTAGAACTGCGCCCAAACCTCGACGGGACGCATTAGAGTAAACCACAAGTCCACCTGATCCAGATGGAAGCACCAGTACAGGGGCTGATGTGAGACGGGTCTTTAACTCAATAAAACTCTGCTCACAATCCTCGGTCCACACAAAGCGAACTCCCTTTCGAGTCAACCTCGACAAGGGGGCTGCTATCGAAGAAAATCCCTGAACAAACCGCCTGTAATAACCGGCAAGCCCCAGAAAGCTCCTGATCTCAGTCACTGAAGTCGGCCTGCTCCAATCCATCACCGCCTCGATCTTGGCTGGATCCACTGCGATACCATTGCCAGAAATAACATGCCCAAGGAAATGCACCTCGTCTAGCCAAAACTCACACTTACTAAACTTGGCAGAAAGTCGGTGCTCCCTCAGGACCTACAATACAGCCCGAAGATGGGTGGCATGCTCTTCCTCAGAAGAAGAATAGATCAGAATATCATCAATAAACACAACCACAAACTGATCCAGGTAGGTCCTGAAGACTCGGTTCATCAGCTCCATAAAGGCCGCTGGAGCATTGGTCAAGCCAAAGGGCATAACCAAAAACTCATAATGTCCATACCGAGTTCTGAAAGCCGTCTTGCTAACATCAACATCCCGGATCCTCATCTGATAATATCCGGATCTCAAGTCGATCTTGGAAAATACCTTCGCGGACTGCAACTGATCCATCAAATCATCAATCCTTGGAAGTGGGTACTTATTCTTTATTTTTACCTGGTTCAGCTGCCTATAGTCAATGCACAATCTCAGAGAACCATCATTCTTTCTAACAAACAGAACTGGAGCACCCCAAGGAGATGTACTGGGACGAATGAAACCCTTATTCAGCAGCTCCTGCAACTGCACCTTCAACTCGGCGAGTTCGGCTGGCGCCATCCGATACGGGGCCTTAGACAAGGGCGCCGTACCTGGTGCAAGCTCGATGGTAAATTCAACCTCTCGCTGAGGAGGAAGGCAAGGAAGCTCCTCAGGAAATACATCTATGAACTCACATACAACAGGTACTTCCCCAGGGCTGAGACTATCCCGGACATCAGAGACAACAACAGAGGCAAGGAAAGCCTCACAGCCACCAGCAAGCAACCTCCGTGCCTTAAAGGCAGAAATAAGAATACCTCGGGAAGAAAGCCTAATACCTTGGAAGAAGAAGGTCGGGATGTCCGGAATGGAGAATCGCACCCTCTTCCTGTGGCAGTCCACCTCTGCATAAAAGGCTTCCAACCAATCCATACCCAGGATGATATCAAAGTCACAAATGGCAAGTACAACTAACTGGGCAGGTAGCACATGACCCTCAATGGTCAAGGGAACATTCCTCAAGCAGTTATAAGATATCATAAAGTCTCCAGAAGGAACCTCCACTATCAAACCATCAGATAACTCATCAACGGGTGCAGAAAGAATATCTAGGAACTGCTCAGAAATGAAAGAATGCGAAGCACCCGAATCAACCAATACGTGTGCAGAGTTCCCAAGGACAGAAAGTGTACCTTCCACCAAGTTGGACGCGCGAACCTCCCTCCTGGTGATAGCTAGCACTCTCCCCTGGGTCCTCGGCTTCTTCTGCTCACCTGAACCATGTCCCTGACCATGCCCCTGCGGGCAATGCCTCGCCAAATGGCCCTGCTGGCCGCAAGTGAAGCACCTCCTGGGAAGAGTGGGACACTGAGTCCCACCATGGGCACCCCCACAGTGCTGACAGACTGCCGCAAGCCTCTGAGCTGGCCCGTGCGGTGCACTGGATACAGACTGACTCTGCTGGCCCTGCCCGGGCCTGTTGCTGCCGCTACTGCCACTACTGCTGCCACCACCCCTGAAGAATCTCCTGAATCGGGAGCCGAGTGACGACGATCCCGATCCAGCTGAAGGGGCCGCTGCCGCTGCCTTACCCCTGCCACGAACTGGGCTCTGAGCAGCCAGTCCTCTCTCCCGGGCCGACTGACTCTGTTGAGCCTCCACTGCTGCCGCACATCTAACCGCAGAAGCCAGATCCGTGCAACAGTGAGACGCCACGAAGTTCCTCAGACTGAGCCTCAGTCCGTCCACGAACCTCTCAGTACGACGCTCCTCATCCCCAGATATGAAAGGCACGAACCAACCTAGCGAAACAAACTTCGCCTGGTACTCAAGTACTGTCATACTCCCCTGCGTCAGATCCATGAACTCCCTCTCCTTGGCCCTCTGGACATGTCTAGGGAAATACTGTGCGTTGAACTCCTTAACAAATGTCTCCCATGGAATTTTCCTAAGACTCCTGTCCTCGTAACACAAACTCTTCAAAGTGGTCCACCAGTCATAAGCGCTATCCTTCAGCATGAAGGTAGCCAACGGGGTCCGCTCCACTGCAGCATAGTCCATGGTATCAAAAGTCTTCTCTATCTCTCTAAGCCAGTGAATGGCCTCGTCAGGGTCGGGACGACCGGTGAAGTGAGGTGGCCTCAGCTTCAGGAATCTCTCCAGTGTAGCCGTAGACCCACCTCGAGCACTGGAACTCTCACTAGGGTCTCGCGTCTGATATCGAGCCATAGTGCCCATCATCGCCTCCATAAACTGCTCAACACTCGGCCTCCCGGCCTCGGACCCACTAGGGACATCTCCCTGCTCTCGAATAACTGGCATCCTCCTTCTGGGAGCCATCTACTCGCCTACAATTACAAAATCAAAAAGTTCTAATTAGAGTCCTAAAGCCTATGCTACCGCCGTGCCTGTACGGCATAATGTATTTATTTGCCGAATTTATGATATTTAACCTAGTTATTTATTTATTTGCCAGACCGTATGCTCTGATACCAACTGTAACGACCCGCCACCCTATAATCGGGGATCCGATTACTAAATGGGTACCGAATCATTAATTTGGAACCAAACCAGGATCTAATCAAGTCTGGGAGATAAATAATAAACTAAGCTAAACATTCACATCGCATTGGACTGAATAAAAGTGCAGGAATTAAAAATTATTACAATGCGACTCGATACAGCAAATAATTACATACTCCAACAGAAAGGAAATAATTAAACGTACAGGCCAGAAATAAAATAACAACTACGTCGGGGCATACACCGGAACAACTGCTGACGGTGCTCAACTCACGGCCGCACTCTCCTCGCTAGGTCTGCTGAGAGTCCTCACCTGAAAACCGCAGGAGGGGTGAGTCTCAAAGACAAGACTCAGTAGGGATCCTTCGATCCCCACTGCCCACGCACACACCCACAAGTGCAAGGTACAGCTAACGGAAAGGTGATAAGCACAAGAGGAACAATTCCTAATTCTTAACGTGAAATCACATGCAATCGTAATGTAATGAACATGCATATATTGAACCAGCCGGCTAGGAAACCCACAACTGTCGTCTCGATAGAACTCGCTAACCACACAACAACGGTGGAAAAACCTCGACCCGCTGAGACCAAACAGTAACCCCTCGGATAGCACACTAGCTACTCCGGCCCAACCAGCTCAGGTGGCTACTCCTTCCCTCAGCATGAGTGACTCTCCGAATGTACCACTCCGACACCGGTACTAGCTGACCCCGGGGTTCACCAGGTGACCCTCTCTCACTAGGCGTCACCCCGCCCACGCCCCCACCGACGCTGTGCTCACGCCCCCACCAGCACAGGGTGATAAAGCGCTACAATGTCACTCCAGGTCCACAGTAACACAAAACCCAACAAGTACGATCCGGTCACGTGAAAAGTCCGCGATCGTATAACATACATGTAGCATCGTCCGGTCATGAAGAATCTATCTCTACCGGGTACACTAAAACATGCACTAACCATCCGTCTAACAGTATGAATACATTTTACTGGCATGAATTAGTGAGGTTCTGTCTTGAATCGCGTCTCCCAAGGTCGACGCCATTCAAGCTCCATGTACAGGTTCATGTAAAACAGTCTTCAGAATCAGGCCTTAAAAGGCGTCGACACCAGTGGTCGCCTTTTAAAAGGCGTCGACATCCTCAGACGCCATTCAGCACAGAAAATCTAGAAATTCCAAAGAAACCACCCAGGGGGTTTCTGCCTTAAAAGGCGTCATGGCCTCCCGACGCCATTCAAAAACGCGTCGTTGTCCCATGACGTCTTTTAACCCCAGAATCCCGAACTGGCAACTCCTCAGTAAGGCGATTCCTGTCTTAAAAAGGCGTCGTGATGGTCTGACGCCCTTCAAAAAGGCGTCGTCCATGCACGACGTCTTTTAACCCCAGGAAACAGAATTGCCATGAGCCCGAGGGCTCCCTTTTTAACTCAAATAACCCCAAAATCACCCAAAAACGAAGGAGAAAGAGGGGCAACACAATTCATAGGAAATCACCTACATAGCAAGACCCCCATATCATCAAAAGAACACCTAAACATGCTCGTTCTACCCGCCGAAACCAAAGATCCAAACAAGCTTAAACGGGGGTAAACATGGCTTCAAACACGATGCTTATGGGAACCGTCACCCTACCGGATACTTGAACGCCTCCGAGCTTCAAGCCGTCCACCCGACTCGTCCCACGCCGCCGCCGGTACCGCCGTGGTCGTCCTTGCTCCACCGTGACGTCGGCCGCCGTCCGGAGAGTAGAACGCCGCAGTGGAAGTGGAGGTGGTAGTCGTAGGAGCTAGGTAGAGGATGGAGTAGAGGGAGAGATGAAATGGTGGGAGGAAAAGAGGGAGGAGGAGGAATCGCCGCCGAGATCGTCGGAAGGGAAAGAGAGGAAGAGAGGGGAAAATGAGGGAAAGAAGGAGGGCTCGCGGGGTTAACCAGAGACTGGCTAAAACGCGTCGACATCCACGGACGCCATTCAGTTGATGTGACGGCTGCTTTGACAAGACTCTGAAACGCGTCGTTCAAGGCAGACGCCGTTCAGACGACATGTCAGGGCCGTACTCTGACAAACCCAGAGTCGCAGTCTGATAGGCGTCGATACACGTGGACGCCGTTCAGGCGACAAGAAAGGGCCGTACCCTCGCGGCCCGAAACCAGCCCACGTGGCACCCACGTGGCAGAACTTGAAATGCGTCCGCGACGGTGGACGCCGTTCAAAACGCGTCTTGATGTCCTGACGCGAATCAACTCAGAACCTCCGCCCTTACTAAGGTCAGAACTACAAGGTCCGATCCCGAAAACCGGATCCGAAGGTCACGATCCTTACAGTAACACAATCTGATTGTACTTTCATGCCCATTCAAATAGAACACGAGTTTTGTCTTTTGGGAAGCTGTATGGCCTGTTCATTCTGTCTCTGAGAGAAGATAAGGCTCGGACTTCTTTCTCTCTATTGTTGTTGTTTCGGCCTACGTGACTGGACCTTTCTTTTGTTGCTCCGTGATGAATGTAGATAAATCTACTATATTTGACTCACGTTGAGCATTTCTTCTATCAAATTTTCCTTTGTTGTTGCTTGGTTCACTTCTGGATCGGCTCAGAACATTTTCAACTTTTGATACCACAGTATTCAATTTGTTAAAAGACTAGATTTCAATGGCTACCAGCCTTTCAAGGACTTCATTTTTCAGATTACTTTTGCATATCACTACTGCATCTTCTTGACATGGTAGTCTTTTGCATTTCATGCTAAGATTTCTCCACCTAGCAATGAATTTAGAAGCATTTTCATTGTTTTCTTGTTTCACACTATATAGCTCCGCCAGAGTGATTTCTCTCTCCACCAGATAAAATCTGTCTTGAAATTACTTCTGAAGGTCGGCCCACCCTGCAACAAAACCAGGCCGAAGAGAAGAATACCATTCAAATGCGAGTCTAGTTAATGAAGACCTGAAAAATTTTAGTATATAGCATTCATCAGTGGCTAGGTCTCCCATTGCCCCATTATAATATGCCAGGTGTTCTTTTGGGTTTCCTTGGCCATTGAATTTTTCAAACTTGGGCACTTTGGTCATTCCCAGCGGAAGCCTCCTCATAGCATGATGCACCGGATATGGTACTTTATACACATCATATACCGTGGAGGTACCTTCCACTCTTTCTTCCAACTTCGTATCAATGAGTTGTTCTAGCATCATTCTTTGAGCCACAGCAGGATCTGCTGGATTTGTGAAGAAGTTAACTCCCTAAACATGGGAGGGTTGAAATGGCAAATTTGAGATCAAATTGTCTTGCAATACTATTGCAGGAGCAGCTTGACTATTGGACACTTGAATATATGCAGGTGTTTCACTCATAGGCACAGGCCTAGATGACTACATGGATATATTTAGAAGATTTTGAGATGGAGGAGGTGGAACTGGAGGATTAGCCACCCGAGGATAAGAGGAAGTTGAAGCACCTCCTTCTTTACCAGCCCAACCTGCCCCCTGTATTTGGGCATCTTTTTCTTTCAATTGCTTTTTCAACAACTCAATTTCTTGCAATAACAACTGAGTTATGCTTGGTTCTGCTTCTTTTTGCTGATTGATTTGCTGTGGAAGTTGCTGCTCTGCTGGTGCAGAAAGAGCTTCTCATGATGCTTCAATGACATTTGCAGATAGCTTTGCTTCCTTATCAATGTTTTCCAATAGGATATGAAAATTTTGGGCAACTAGGGTTGCCGCTTGCATTCTTCGGATAACTAGACCCGGCCTTGAGGCTAAATCTCTGATTTCTTCTAGATCTTCAGGGAGTACCCCATACTTGTTGATAGTATGACATGAATAAATCATCAGTCTTCGTTCGGTGAATTCTGCTGATCTCCTTGCGGAAGGAGGTTTCGGCTGCAGCCTTTGGAATACAAATGTTTTTGAAGGCTTTTTTGACTTTTCATTTTCATATCTTTCTCTTGACTTCTTTCTTTTTGACAACTCAGCATGAGGCAGCTGCCTTTGAATTGGTTTCCATATTTGCCACCTTTGTGACTGAAAGATTGGCTTTGATTTTTCTTGTGCATAATGATCTTCTTGATGTTTGGGCACCAGATTTGTTTTGCTGGTGGCTCTTGACAATATTTCGTCCCATAACAATAAGCTAGTTTGGGGTTTCTTTCTTGCTTTTCCGACATCTAAATCTTAGCTTTTCCTTTTTCTTTTCTTTCATTTTTCATTCTTTCTCTGTCCATGTCTTCAAAGACCTAGAATGAGTTTTGAACTGGAATATTTGGAACCAGTCGGTCTTTGGAAATATTAACTTTGCTACCGTCTAGAAAGATCCGCAGTCTCCTAACAAGAATTGATTTTTTGGTCCTAGACCATTGTGCAGAGATTGCCTTTGATTTGAGCTGGGGATTCTGACCTTTTCGGATATTTCCCCGGTATTGTCTCGAAGATGATGCAGCATGACTGTGAATAGTGCAGCAGCTGACTACTTGCGCTTGGGGTTTATCATATATAATCTCAGGTTGCATGAAGACCACCCCGAGAAAATTCGGAAAACCAATAACGGGAGGGAAGCTCCCGAATGCCACAGGTACCGCTAGGTAGCCATAGCGAGCATGGTTCTCGACCACCAGAGGGCTGAAGAAAACTTTCGATTCCATTGAGTCTCCTGTAATACAACAAAGAGATAATCAATAACTTCAAAGAATAGGTGTTATCCTTATTCTTCCGACGAGAAGATGAAGGGAGGACAGGTCCCACCGGGCGTGCCAAAAGAGATTATCGTACATTTTTTAGGAAAAAAACTCACTTGATCTTGATTTTTTGATTTAGATTTAGATTTGTATTTGTGCGCTTTACCTGACTTAATCAGATGATTGCGTAGTTCTTTGACCCGATCCCGCTACCCATAAATGAAATAACGTTAATTGCATTCTCCTAAGAGGAAAACCCTTGATTAATCGTTGGAATATTAGAATAACACCCTTTAAAATGGTATAAGTAAGATATACAAGATTGCATTCGAAAAAATGAGTGAATTTCAGTTTTTATTTGAGAAGAAAACTCATTTTTTAGTTTAGAGTTGAGTCTGCGCAAAACTTGATTTATTGATTTTTATTGATGGATAATGATGAGGGACATTTTTTAGTCTTTTTGGATTGATTTATGTGGACGCATTGAAGATTTGTTGAATTTTTTATGTTTGGGAGTGAACATGAAGTTGAGTCTGCGCATACTCATTTGTTACTAATGAGAATGCTTGTATTTATTGTGATTTTTTGATTTGTGAGAGGAATGAAAATCTTTTTTTTGGTGTTTGATTGAAGTGGATGACATTTTTTATCAAGGAAGTCTAATAAACATTTCTTATTGTGTTTTTTCATATTTGATTGAAAAATGCTTCAAAGGCTTATATTTTTTATGTTTTGAATTTACAAGTTTTGAAGAATAAGAAAGATGTGCGAATTCAATTGGAACGAGATTTCTTTTAGGTATTTTTTATATTTTGCAAAAGGAAAAATTTGAGTTTTATTTGATTTTTAATTTATAGGAAGTATTTTATTCTTATCTTGGGATTTTTTATTTATTTTTTAAAATAAAAGGTTGAAAAATTGGATTTTAATAATTGGGGGTTGAGTCTGCGCAGGGTAGTGCAGACTCATTTGTCACAAGCTTATTTTTTCAATTTTTTAGGCAATTTCAAGGAGAAAAGTTGTCATTTTTGTTTGGGTTTTGATTTGTGGAAAATATAGGATTTATTCTTAAGATTTTTATTTGATTTGATGGGAATTTAATGGCCAAAATATCAGATTTTAGGAATTTAGGGTTAAGTCTGCCCTATAGAACGTAGACTCATTGTTTATCAAAGTGTTTAAACATTTTTTATATTTTTTGTGAAAGGAATTTTAAAATTTTATTTAGGGTTTTGACTTATATAAAGTATAAAGTTTTTATGTAAAATTTTGGGTTTAATGTTTAGGGAATTTAAGGCCAAAAAGACCAATTTTGGAAATTCAGGGTTGAGTCTGCGCAGGGTAGCGGAGACTCATTTGTCACCAATTTGTTTTGAGTTGTTTTTTGCATTTTTTCAAGAACAACTTGGAGTTTTTATTTGATTTCCTGATAGATAAGAATAAACTTGATTTTTAGAGAGTTTTAGATCATATTGAAGTGGTCGGGAAGTTGATTTTTTATTTTTTGTGAATTTCAGGGTTGAGTCTGCACCAGGATGCGCAGACTCAAGTCTGAACGGTGGATTTTTTATTTGTGAGTTATTTTATTGGATTTTTGGTGGGATAACTTGATTTTATGTTTTGTTTGGTGATGATTTACAGATTTGGAGCTGCGGGCATGATTTAGGGGCTAAGAGATGAGGTTTTAGCCTTGAGATTGATGCGCAGACTCAAGTTTAAAGAGGATTTTGAGCAAGATTCTTAACAAGGTGGAATCTCCTCAGGTTGAGGGGAATTCCATGATTTTCAAAATGTTAGGGAGCTTCAAAGATCAAGGAGACAAGAAAATGGGTTTGAGTCTGCACAAGGGGTGCATAGACTCAGCTGAACTTGTGATTTTTGTTTATTTTGAAGGGATTCGGATTCTTTTTGTAAATGGATGTTTATTTTAAATGATATTAATTATTTGATATATGATTGCAAGTGATTTGAGCAATTTGACTTATTGTTTAGTTGATTTTTTCATTTGAAATGAGTTTACGAAAGGTGTGTAGACTGAACTTAAATTTAGAATTTTGTGTTTATTTAAAATAGAAGATGGCTATCTTAAACCTTTTTTTGAATGAATTAACTTCAATTTTTTGAGTTATTTGAACCATAAATGAGGCTATCAGTCCATATAAAGGCATCTTTGACAGTTTTGAGTTGAGTCTGCGCAAGGGTTAGTTTGAAAATTGATTTTTTGAGTTTCCTGCACAGTTCAAGCTGCAATTAAATCCATCAAGGGTTAGTTTCTACAATTAAAGTTAGACTATGAAATCCAGAGTCGAGAAAAACATATTGTACCCCATTCCCAATCAAATTTCCATGATTATAGGTGCCCAGACTAAAAATCTGAGCATAATTTCAGGTTTATACCTTTTCTACTTGAAGTGATCCAAGAATCACCACAAATTTAGGGAGGATAACAATGAGAAATCTCAGAAGTTGAGTATGGCTACATAAAGCCTTTTCAAGGAGTGGTTCTTATGTGGATTTCTTCATGTTTATCCCATTCTTCTTGGATCATTTTATAAAGCATTGAAAATGTTTAATATAATGATTCCAAGTTTAATTTCAACCTTTCATTAGGAAAACCCAATCAAAGGTTTAGGATCTTCATGAAGGATCATGGCATGAAGGGACCCGAAGGACCAACTCCCTTAAAGGGATATGTAATGGCTAATGGACCATAGGGATGGCTGCAAAGGGAGGCGTGCCGAGCATCCAACCACTCACCCAAAGGGTGCCCTTAATGCCTTCAAGATGTAAGAAAAACCCACAAGGGGTAATCGAAAACATCTCTACATTTGGGGATCAAGGAACTCCACCAATTTCCCTAGAGGATCACATGTAGCCATGAACTATGGAGGTGGCTATAAAGGGGGGCGTGCCGAACATCCAACCACTCACCTAAAGGGTGCCCTTAATGCCTTCAAAATGAAAGGGTTATCCACAGGGAATCACCCATTCCATTTCTACATTTGGGGAGCAAGGAAGTCCACCAACCTATTGGAACTTCGGGACATATCATCTAAATGAACTCATAGAAATGGAACACATGAATGATGTTTTTTGTGTGAGGGCCCTTGATGGGTTACCCAACATTGGATTGTTGGCACCCTTAGATTGGGACATCGTTGAGAAACATCGAAAGAAACTTAAAATCTTAAAACATATGGCAAAATTTCGGTTTGAAACTTTAAGAGCTTAACAACCTAAAGTCCAAGCCATTTAGGACCTTCATTGGGCCTCAAAAGGATAGCCCTAGGTCCAAGGAATCTTTGGACAACTTAGGAGAGGATCAAAGAATCACCTCAAGCCCAAAAACCAAGCTGAAAGAGGCGCAGACTCAAAAAACTGCAACTGGCGCTAAGTTTGCGCAGGGAGGCGCAGACTCATGAACAGTAGCCGCAGACTCAACATTGTAGCACTGTACAGGCGCAGACTTACCTGAAATCCGGATTTTTGGTGAAAAATGGGTTAAAATCTAACCCAAATGATGGAAAATAAAGTATAAAAGATACAAGGCCTAAAATATTTATTTAAAATATATTTTAGATGCATTTCTTTAGGAAAATATCATGAAAACTTGAATATGAACATATGAGAAACTTAGGTATATTTTTTATCTTTTTCATGGATATCTCCTTCTTGGCTCCATGTTAGAGGGTTTATAGTCAAAGAAGCTCATCCTCAACTAGTGAAGGAACCTCCTTGAGAACCTCTAGGGCCTAAACCCTTTGCAATTAAAGGAAAAAATCCAAATAAAACCCATTCGGTTCCAACATGAAAACAGAAACTCAAACTTTAATATATATGAAACATAGGGGATTTCTCTTGATGTTTGGCCTTGGGGGAACATCATCCATAGAGGGGATGTGCTCCTAAGGGTAATGGAAGGCCAAGCCACCTTGAAAAACCCCAAAACCAAAGACAAATAAATGAAAAATCAGTTTTCAGAAAATCTGGACAGCAAAGCACATTTCGGGTCATATCTCCATATTCAGGGGGTTTTAAGGCTTGAGAAGACCATTTCTATAAACTAAAAAGTCCCCTCTACCATCCCCACATGAAAAACACATACCTTATGAAGGAAAAAATAACATAAAAGCAAGATAACCAGTAGATTCACAAAACAGACACAAGAAATCTGAACTTTGCAGAGACTCTGTGTTGTTTCGCGTCGAGCCCGGCTCGACGCGGTTTAAACGGCGTCCAGCGATGCAGACGCGTTTTAGCCTGTGCCACGTGGGCTGGCTTTGGGCCGCGAGAGTACGGCCCTGACATGTCGTCTGAACGGCATCCGTGAGGCACGACGCCTTTCAGACTGCGACTCTGGGTTGTCAGAGTACAGCGCCAGTCTTGTCGTCTGAACGGCGTCTTGTATGGAAGACGCGTTTCAGACCTACGACAGAGCGTTGCAGAGTTTTTGTCAGAACAGCCGTCACGTCAACTGATAGGCGTCCGTACATCTCGACGCGTTTTAGCCAGTCTCTGGTTAACCCTGCGAGCCCTCCTTCTTTCCCTCATTTCTCTTCCTTCTCTCTTTCCCTCCTTCCTTCCAGCGACTCCGGCGACGACCCTTCCTCCTCCCTCTTTTCCTCCCACCACTTCGTCCTTCCCTCCACTCCAACACCTCCCTACCTCTCACCTCTACCACCACCACTTCCTTCGCGGCGTTCCATTCTCCGGACGGCGGCCGACGTCCCGGCGGAGTGGCGGCGTCCTCGAGGGTACCGGCGGCGGTCTGCAGTGTGGCGGGTCGGCGGCACAGAGCTTGGAGGAGTTCAAGAACCGGTAGGGTGACGGTTCCCACAGTGTTGCGTTCTAAACCATGTTTTTCCCCGTTTAAAGCATGTTATGGATCGGTGGTTTTGGGGTAGAATGAGCATGTTAGGGGGCTTTTTCTTGATGGGAATGGGAGTTTCTGTGGATGCAGATTCATGATACCTTGGTTTACCCTCTTTCTCCTCTGTTTTTGGGGTTGGAAAGGGAGCCTTCGGGCAGGAGACAGAGCCTGGTTTCTGGCGTTAAAAGACATCGTGCATGGACGACGCCTTTCAGAAGGGCGTCGGGCCATCATGATGCCTTTTAGACAGAAATCGTCCCACTGAGGCTCTGTCGGTTCAGGGATTCTGGCACTGAAAGACGTCATGGGTGGACGACGCGATTTGGAATAGCGTCAAGCCACCATGACACCTTTTAAGGCAGAAATCCCTCGATTAAGGTTTTCTGGTAATTCCGGCTTTCTGTGCTAAACGGCGTCTGAGGATGTTGACGCCTTTTAAAAGGCGACCGCTGGTGTCGACGCCTTTTAGGCCAGATTCTGAGGCCGGTATTTCATGGACCAGTTTAGGGTGCTTGAATGGCGTCGGCCTCGGGCGACGCGATTCAAGACAGAACCACACTAATCCATGCCAGTAAAATGTGTTTACACTGCTAGATAGTTGGTTAATGCTTGCTGATAGTATACTCGATGTGATGAACTCTTCGTGACCGGATGGCACTGCGTTGGATGTCGTGCGACCGTGGACTTCTTCCGTGACCGGATCGCACCGTGCCGTGTTTTATGTTTCGGTGGACCTAGAGTGGCAATTGTAGCGTTCTACACCCTGTGTCGGTGCGGAGGGACACAGCGCTGACGGGAGCAGTGGCGGGGTGACGCCTAGTGGAGAGGGTCACCTGGTGAACCCCGGGGTTAGCTAGCTTGTACTGGTGTCGGAGAGGTACCTTTGGAGTGTCACTCGTGCTGGGGGAAGGAGTAACCACCTGAGCCAGTTGGGCCGGAGTAGCCAGCGTGCTATCCGAGGGGTTACTGTTTGGTCTCAGCGGGTCGGTGTTTGCTGAGGGAAGGAGTGACCGCCGAGGTGGCCAGCGTGCTATCCAAGGGGTCACTGTTTGGTCTCAGCGGGTCGATGTTTTTCCCACCTTCTTCGTGTAGTTGACGTGTTTTAAGGATACGCCGAATTACGGGTTCCCTGATAAAATGGAATTATGCATGATAGTTATACTTCGAATGCATGTGATTCGTATTGAGATGTAGGCATGGCAATCACTGTCTTTCATGATTATTATATCCCTGCTGTACTTTTCACTTGTGGGTGTGTGTGTAGGTAGTGGGGATTGAAGGATCCCTACTTAGTCTTTTCGTTGAGACTCACCCCTGCGGCTTTCAGGTGAGGACTCCAGGCAGACCTAGCGAGGGTTGTGCGGCTGTGTGCTGAGCGTCGTCGACTGTTGTTCCGGGGTATGCCCCGACGTACTTGTTATCTTTATTTTTGGCCTGTATGTATAATCATTTCTTTTATGTTGGAGTATGTAATTATTTGCTGTATCGAGTCGCATTGTAATAACTTTTAATTTCTTCATTTTCCCTTCAATTCAATACGATGTGAATATTTAGCTTAGTTGATTATTTATTTCCCAGACTTACTTAGATCCTGGTTTGGTTCCAAATTAATGATTCGGTACCCATTTAGTAATCGGATCCCCGATTATAAGGTGGCGGGTCGTTACAACTGTTGTCCATTAATTCTTCTTCACTTGGGCTTTCTTTGAAAAATTGCTTGGACCTTTCTTCCTTGAATTAATGGGCTCGGTTCTTCCTTTCAATTCTCTTTGATTTGGGCCTTCTTTGTTGATCTTTAGGCTCTTCTTCTTGTTTAATTTTTCGGAGACAATAAAACTCGAGTCAGTAAAGCCTCGCAGTTTCAAGTCACCTCCTTTATAGACAAGAAACATATCCTTAGTTCTTCTCAAGTACTTAAGGATGCATTTCACTGTCTTCTAGTACTCTTCGCTTGGATCAGCTTAAAATCTGCTCGTAACACTTAAAGCATATGCCATATCAGGTTGTGTCCATAAGATGGCATATATGATAGATCCTATGTTAGAGGCATAGGGTACTCTATCCCTGAATGCCCTCTCGTTAGGAGTCTTAGGAGACTGCTCCTTTGAGAGATTAATTCCATGTCTCATCCGTATGAGGAATTTTCCATGCCAAACCTTTTGACTATAGTATCTATATACATGGATTGGGTCATTCCAAGGATCCTCTTTGATCTATCTCTATAGATCTAAATTCCTTATACGTAGGATGCGTCTACCAAATCCTTCATCGAGAAGTTTTTCGACAACCAGATCTTTACCGATGACATCATAGATGCATCATTCCCAATGAGTAGTATGTCATCGACATAAAGAACTATGAAGGTGACTACGCTCTCACTGGTTTTCTTGTACACACAAGACTCATCTTCATTCTTAATGAAGTCATAAGATGTGAAAGTTGCGTCAAATCTTATGTTCCAGCTCCGGAAAGCTTGCTTTAGTCGATAAATGGACTTTTGAAGCTTGCACACTTATCTGGAGATTCCTTAGATGTGAAACCTTATGGTTGTACCACATACACCACTTCCTCAAGGTTACCGTTGAGGAAGGCAGTCTTCACATCCATCTGCCAGATTTTGTAATCGAAATGTGCAACTATGGCAAGTAGAACTCTAATTGACTTTATCATGGCAACTTGTAAGAAAGTCTCGTTATAGTCAATTCCTTGCCTTTGATGATATCCCTTTGCCATCAATGTTGCCTTATAAGTGTTGATTCGTCCATCTGCACCAATCTTTCTCTTAAAGATTCACTTGCATCCAATGGGTACAATACCCTCGGGCAAGTCCTCCAAGTTCCAAACTTGGTTAGTGTACATGGATTGAATTTAAGAGTTCATAGCTTCTCGCCATTTCCCAGCTTCTGGGCCTTCTATAGCCTCTTGGTAGGTTTTAGTATCATCATCCTCATTATATTCTACCTTAGATTGTCCTTCAGCGATATGTCTCTCATATCATTCGGGTAGTCTAGGTACTCTACCAGATCTTCGAGGCTCATCTGTGTGTACCTAAACAGATTTAGGAACTGATATCTCATCTGATGATATTGTAGTTGTTTGGGGATCGGGAACCTCTTCCAGTACTATTTTACTCTCACTGTCCTCCTAGAGAAGGTATTCTTCTTCTAGGAAGACAACTGTAGTGCTAAAAATGGGTGCGTGTTCATCATGTTATCATGTGTTTATTATAATTAACAATATGAAAGAAATTGTGATTACCATAAACCGAGGGTTTCAAAGGAAAAGTTATCGCCTACTAACCTTGCAAATCGGGAGAGTGTAAGGTTCTTTTGTTCCTCTCTTTCGGCCGGCCGAAAGAAAAGAGCCTTCTTTCTTTTTTTTACTCTTGTTCTTTGGAGTGTTTCTTCCTCCGTCTAAACTCCAAGCTTTCTTCTAAATCTCCTTCAAACCTTGCAAGAAAGATTGAAAACAAAAGAAAACAAATATATTAGAACTAATGAGAGCTAGTATCTATTTTATCCAATAAAATTATCATGCAACTAAACCAAAGAACTTACTTGTTTTGTGTTCTTTTAAACCCCTAAAGGGTGTATAGGCATGGAAAAGATGAAGTAAATGTGTGTGATGAATTTATGCAATGAAGAACTATATGAAAACAAAAATTTAAACAATATGAATCTTATCAAAATTCAACAGAAAAGATCAAGCAGAGAGGAAAAGGATGGCCCCTCCATATCCTTGGTCTTCAATGGGTTTCAAAGGGCAAAGAGGATGAAGAAGATGAAGCTTCCCTTGCTGTTCACGTTCTTCTTCTTGAGGGTCTACAAAAACCTTCTTGGAAGCTCCAAATTCTCCAATAGCCAACCTTTTTTAAAGGCCAATGTCTATATGTATTTATAAGAAGTGATTCAAGGTATTTTGGCCTTCAAAAGGACTCTCCTACGGCTCGGACTTGCCTTGGATGATCATGAACGGAATTGGAAACCCTTCCAACCTCTGCAACCGGATTATCTCTGCTAAATCATGATTATTAGGAAACTCTTAAAACGCGTCGTTCAAGGGGGACGCAATGCGGCCAAAATAGAAATAAATCCGGAAAAGGAAACCGAAAACAATTAGGAAACATGTAAGGCGTCGTCCATGCGCGACGTGCTTTAGACAATTTAGGAAATTAATTAGAATTTGAAATCGTAAACCTCGCCGGTTAGGATCTAAATGGCGTCGTCCATAAGCGACTCTATTTAGTTAAATCCTCATAAATTTATTAATTTTAATTCCAAATTGATTTCTGCTATGAATCCAAATGGTGTCGCGCATGAGCGATGTTATTTAACGAATCTCAAGAGAAAATCAATAAAAATAACTTAATGATTAAACATCAGATCATTCTAGGGCATTATCATTGTGACATGAAATTTACTCAATATGATGTCAAAATTAGCGTGTCTACATTTACCCCACCTTGCCATCGGCTTTGCATGGGAGTAAAATGTACTGAAAAAGTGATGCCAAGGTGTGATGTGACATACTCTCAACATCACATGATGGGAATCTTTCTCAAAACAATCGGTAAAGATAACTCAAAAATATCGATAGAATCAATCCTATCTGGGTAAAAGAGACAAAAAAATGAAATAAGGACGATCAACTTCCACGATTGGGAAGTACGCTAGGTCACAAATCCTGCAGGTTTTATCATGAAGAGCGGTTACCAGCCAATGTGGAATTACTGCAACCATGACGGATCTTAAGAGGAAACAATAAATGTTGGGTGAGAAATCTAAAAAAGGATAGAATTCTAAGGATATCTTATAGCGAACCTCAAAGATAATTGAGATAGTCAATTCAGAATGGAATATTTCATATCACGTTGGGATTTATTGGATCAATGATCTGAAATTTAATCAGGAATTAATTCTTATGACAATTATATCAAATTCCTACATGATGCATAGTGGGCTAAATAAAAAATAAAAAATAAAATATACTATAAATTAATCAAGGATAATATTGTTAAATTATCATCAATGAGTTAAGATACCGATTCTTGTATTTCAGTGCTAAGACAAAGCTCGTTTATCCACGTACCGTTTCACAAAAGCGGAACCATCGTCCCCATTGATTAACAACCTAACGGCCTATCTGTGCGATTGAGAATTTTTTGGAATTATCACTATTTTTGTTTGAGGGGAACTAAAATTCCAGTTTCATCAAAATCACAAGGTCCTTGAGGTACTCTAATAAATATTTAACATATAATAATGATGATGCAAATCAATTACATAATGGGATACAGGGTAGAGATAACTGTCTTTTAAGTCACGGTTAGGACTTATGAACTTCCTACAGTGGAACCTTAGTGAAATTCTCAACTTCATTTTCACTTCTTTGATATGTCATGCACTCATAATTTCATCAGTAACTTCAAGCAAATTAAATATCACGCAATTATGGATTTTTGAAAAAATAACAGAAATTCAAAAAATTCATCAAATAGTGTCGTTGTTTACAAACGCCATTTAAATGACGTGGCCCCATCCAAACGCCATTTAAGTTACAGAAACTGTTATTCTGTTTTGATTCCAATCCGAACTCTACTTGCCTTAATGCACATCCCTCTTCCAATTCGGAAAGGACTTCCCAATCTTGCAAATCACTCTATAAAACCTTCTTCTCTTCATATCAAAGTATTACAACAAGCAATTAAGAGGGAAAACTAAAGGATTCTCTCCAACGCTCAAGAAAAAGAGATGAAGAACAAGAAGAAGTCAAGGAAATCAAATCAAGGAGGATGGATTCAACACAAGATTCTTCAAATAAGAGGATGAGAAAGGCGATTGAAAAGCTTTCTGAGGTAAAAGACCATCTAAGTGGGCGAGATCTTAACTTACAAGTAAGCTAATCTCTCCTCTAATTAAAATTTCTTTCTATGCAATTCTCTACATATTCTCCATATTCCACTTTTTTATGGGCATGATAGAACTATTCCAATTTCTTTCTTTATCTAGGGATATCCTTTCTTCCCTGGTCCAAGAAGATTTTATTCACTTTCATGGGTCCAAAAGCTAGTTAACAAGATCAATCTCTCCATACAATCTTATATATCCAAATGGCATATCCAAGGATTGGTTATTCATGTCAAACATTATAAAAGCATAAACATAGATTGGATTGCAATGGGCGCTTTGATTGAACTATGGCATCCACAAACTCATACTTTTCTCTTTGCCACATTCGGAGCCACCATCCTCTTAGAAGAAGCCGAACTCTTATTGGGTCTTCCTAAGTTTAAAGTCAACAAGGATGAACCTGATTTGAGTGAAATGATATTCATGAGGAAAAGAATCACGGGTCAATGATTATTGGAAAAGATTATGAAGAATCCAAAGGAAATTAAAGGTTGTCTTACAAAGAAAGGGATCAACCTTGAGAAATTAGCTGAATGGACTTTGAAGAAGATAAAAGATCTTAAGGATGAAAATACAAAGAACGTGACGAAGGCGTTCACCACGTGCTTAGCTGGAACTCTACTATTCCCTGCTCAAGTTAATGTTCTAGAGGATGATCAGTTAAGCGCAATCAATGGGATTTTCGAAGAGAGGCAGATTAGCACAGTGGTTCTAGCCTACCTCTACAGTGGGCTCTGTACAGCTTCTACAGGTCAACCTCCATATGGTAGCATGCTTCTTTTAGCTATATGGGTGGAGTTCGACTTCAAATTCAACCATAATGAAGAAGAAGTTCTAAGAATATCCCACAAGTACCAGCATAGTCCTATCTTCCGTATTGCCAACATTGTGAAGTTCAACGACAACATGATCAATCGAGTGCCCAACCTTAAGACTCGAGTTGATTGGCGTGCTTATTTCAAGACTATGTCCAGAACTAGATTTGAATCTATGCCACTTGCTCTCATGGAAAAAGCGGTTTGAGTGCGCCGTGATGCCGGCACATAGCTCCGACTGATCGGGGTGACCGAGTTCATTCTCTATGATCCACATCGCTGTCATCCTCAACTTGGCATGCCTCGCAAGAAATCATATGTAAAAGAGCACAAGAAAATTCGTCCTTGAAAGTTCTTTGTCTTTATCTTTCAATTTGATGTATTTTTTACTCTATTTTCATCCAAAAAGTCATTCCTTAATACAATAAAAATCTTCCTTTAATGCTTTGCAATTTTTTTGTCATTTTTCTTTGAATGAAACTGTGATTTTTCCTTAAAATATGAATGTTTGGGTTCATTTAATTCAAATCGCATCGACTCAGAGAGACGCTTTTTAGTGAAATTCAATTTTCAAATATAAAAATCTATCCTCAAAATAATCATAAATCGCGTCCAATCAGTAAGACGCCTTTCTGTTCTCTCTCTCCTATTTTCCAGAGATTTCCAGTAATTAATCCACTGAATAGCATCCTCCTTCAAAGACGTGAATCATAATTCTTTCAAATTTACCGTGGTACGGCCCTGACCAGAAGAGGCGGTAAAATCTGAAAGGCATCGCCATTAGGGGACGCGTTTAACAAATTTCAAAAAAATTATGTTGCCGCCTCAGTCTATGCGCCACTGAATGGCGTCGCTATTTTAAGACGCGATTTAACTAATTCCAACAGGGTCTCGCGAGCCCGAGCTTCTTCTCCCCTCATTCTTGCTTTCCTCATTCTCTCTCCTCCTTCTCCTTTCTCCTCTCCGGCGAACGACGAGCTTCCGGCCATCCTCAAGCTTTTTCGACGAGTTCTCTTCTCCAGCCATCTTCTCCGGCGCTAGCTACCATCTCCCTCGTCTTCTCTTTCTCTTTCCCTCACTCTCATACTCCCAAACTCCCTTTCTTTCTCCATCTCCTTCTCTAGCTCTCATCTTCTTCTCCAACTCTTTCTCACGACCCTATGGAGTCCGGCGGGCCTAGTGGCGTGAGTGGGAAGCGGCGGAGAGTTACCGCCATCGAGGCAGTGGAGGTGGGCGAGGAGGAAGCTCCGGAAACGATGCCGACCGAGGAGTTAGTGCTCATGGAGGCGGCGGCCTTCATGGAGGTCGAGGAAGCCCCTCCTGCTGCTTAAGAGGGCGAGGAAGCGGTGGCATCGGCTGAAGAGGCAGGCCTACGTTTGGTAAACCTCGAAACACTCTCTTTTATACTTAAGTTTCAATTTTGGGGGGAAGGAAGAGGCCGGCCACAGGTTCTCGAAACCTGTGGTGAAAGGCGTCTGGGGACTGGGACGCCTTTTGAAACGCATCCCTGCACCCTGATGCGATTCAAAATTGGTGATTTAACCTCAAAGTTAATTTAAAAATTGATTATTAGTGTTCTAACGATGATTCTGATAAATTATTTGAAAATAGCAGGGCACGATGAGGACCATGATCTCCTGGGACTTAGTGGTGGCTGCCTATAGGGGTCTCCAAGACTTCCAGAAGCACGACTGGGGGAGATGGGGTTCCGAGAGATATTAGAGATAGAGCCGTTTTAGATCGACCTAGTATTACTCCAAATACTGTGAGAGAGATGGCATGCAGAGAGTCGGGCATTTTTGATGCCCTGGGGACATATGGTCCCCAGTCTCGAAGACGTATGGAGGATCACCGGCCTTCGGGTAGAAGGTCGGGCGGTGAGCAGGATTACGTATCCCGATTATCACAGACGAGCTCAGGAGTTGCTGGGCTTATAGTGCACGGGACTGGAGGGTCGAGAGTCTCAGACTCTCCTAAAGACGGCGGTAGAGAGATCCCTAGGACTGGAGCAGCCTAGGCAGCAGACCGATGAGTCCCGGACTGAGTTGAAATCTAGACTAGTGAGGGCAGCTAGCGAGGTATATTGTCAAGATCCTAGTGATAGGGTTAGTGTAGATAGGGACCTTAGGAGATTCTTAGTCTGTTTCTTTGGTAGGCTTTTCTTTAGGACGTAGGTTGACTACATCTACTGACACTTTCTGAGTCTCCTTATTGATCTTGATAGGTTAGGTGAGTATGCTTGGGGTGCAGCCCTTCTGGCTCATCTCTTCACCGACCTCTCCACTGTCACACCTGATCGGGAGACCACTATCAACGGCTTCGCGCTGTTTGTTCAGGTACTTAGTTTATTTTATTTTTATTTAATTCATTAAATGCTTATGATACAATGCATGTGATGATTCTAACTTATATGCTTTGTCATGTAGGTCTGGAGTTATTATTACTTCCCTTTGGGCCGAGCGAGGCCGTCTACACAGCCGGCGGCAGTTCCGCTTACTCGGCGTTGGCGTCCGGTGGTAGACATGGTGCCACATCATCATCATCACCAGTTGACGGCTCTCCGCCGTCAGTTTTTGGACTACCCAGAGTTGTTGGTAAGTTTTAAAATTCTTTTATTGTCATTATCAATTGTTTTATTTAATTAAACACTTTTATTAGAGTATTAATTTAGTTAGATGTTTTATTAACATGTCCGTTGAATGTTGAATGATGAATATTTGAATTTACATCTTATGAAATGTTTATTGCTTTACACATAGTATAGTTTATTGATTGTGTGATATGCAATGCAACTAACATATCTGAATGCAGGTTATTTGGCATCCGTACCTTGGTATGGACGACGCAGGACAACCCTGGGTAGAGCAGGGGTGGGGCCGATTCGGGCGCTAGGTGTGGCTACATTGCATGAACGAGATAGCCCTCCTACGCCTGCAGCTGGTGATGCGGACGCTGGGGCTGCATCAAGAGTAGGTGGAGGAGGAGATCCCGGAGGGGATCGGGAGGACCATGTGGGGTAAGTAAGCTCGCACCGACTGGGGCGCCAAATTCTCGGATTAGCGGAATGATTGGCACCGGTATGGAGTCCCAGTAGAGTCGCAGGCGGTGAGCAGTAATGCTTACCCACAGCACTATCGGGCCCACTACGCGGCCCACCTCTAGCTACTCCGGCCTCTCGTGTAAGTGACATGATATGCATGACATGGATTTTTTTTTTATAAATTATCTTGCTTATGAATATATGACATGTATGGTTTGAAAATGCAGGATGCACGAGATGCCACCATCATCACACTCCGGGGCCACCTCCAGGATGCTGAGGCCCAATTGGAACAAGTACAGAAGGAGTTGAATGAACTGGTAAGCATGATATGCATGAATGACATATGTATTATGAATGCTTCTTTTTTATTATTAAACTGTTTTGGCACTTGTATACTGACGGTGAGCTCCATTCAATGGAAAATTCCTTGCTTAATTGTACTCTTAATGATGGGATGAGGACTTCGTATGGAACTATTGCCTCCATTCTGAATGTTAAGGAATAAGGAGTTTGCCCAGTGGATGTGCGGATTGAAGTTCAATATGCCCATAGAGCTTCAATTAATTTTTCTGGCCAGTCCAAGAATTTATTAGGCTTACACGTTTTCTTGATAATTTTTATCAGAGTCTTGTTGGTTGCCTCTGCTTGGCCATTGCCTTGCGGATAATAAGGAGATGAATGATGCAATGCAATTTTATACTTGTTGCAGAGATTGTTTCACTCCTGTGATATGAACTGCGGTCCATTGTCAGTGACAATAGTACTTGGAATTCCGAATCTGGTGATGATGTTCTTCATGATGAACTTGCAGACCATTGATGCTTTGATCTCTGTGTATGCTTCAGCTTCCACCCACTTGGTGAAGTATTCTGTTGCCGTGAGAATGAAAGATTTTTTCTTGGTGGCGGAATTAGGATTACCAAGGGGTCCAATGATGTCAAATAGCCACATGGAGAAAAGCCATGGGGATGAAACAAGATGGAGTGAAGATGCGGGAGAATGGATCTTATCGGTGTGAAGTTGACACTAGTACACCTATGAACATATCCTACACAATCTTCTTCCATGGTTGACCAATAATATCATTGTCTAAGAATTTTATTTGACAGCATTTTTCCATTAACATGGCCACCACAAACTCCGGCATGAGCTCCTTCCATAATCTTTCAAAGCTCATCTTCATCTAGACATCTCAAGAGAACACCATAAAATCCACATTTATATGGAGTTCCTCTAACTAAGGCGTATCTCTGAACAACTCCCTGATAGCCCTTTTCTCCTCAGTAGTGGTCTCTTCAGGGTATGACTGATCTTCACAGTACTTAGCAATCTCATAATACCACGGTTTATCCTCATCTTCCATTTCTTCTTGCCAATCTAGCAACATAATTTCTCTATTTTCTACAATATCCCCATTTCTAACCTTCTTCATCAGTTTCTCTTTAACCTTAAGGAAGGAAGGGTCTTTCACGGCAGGAGAAAGGCGCCTATGAACAATGATCGACTCATATTGCTTGCTGATCGGGAAATTTAGAGAAGATGCGAGAGAAGCTAAAGCGTCAGCTAGAATGTTCTGATTCCGAGGAACATGGACAAAGATAAGTTTGGTGAAAATCTTGGCATAAGATTAAGCGAGTTCCTAATAAGGCTTAAGCTTGGGGTCAAGGGTGCGATACTTAGTAAGCACTTGACGAAGAATTAGCTGACTATCACCTACAATTCTCAGTTTGGTGACACTATGGAGATGAGCGGCCTCGAGGCCAGCAAGGAGAGCCTCACATTCAGCTATGTTCTTAGTGATATAGAAATCAAGCTGAAATGCTTGTGGAATGGTGACACCTTTAAGTGATAGGAGAACAATTCCGATACCCTTACCATGAGAGTTTAGAGATCCGTCAAAATGCAGAGTCCACATATCATCATCGATTCTATCTATGGACATCAGTTCCTCATCCGAAAACTTCGATCGGACTAGATCAAATAGAGGAAGAGGGTGATGAGCAAGATGTTCTGCTATGGCATAGCCTTTAATTGCTTTCTGCTGAATGTAAGTGATATCAAATTGGGATAGAAAGCTCTGCCAACGTGCTAACCTATCGGTGAGGACGGATCTCTCAAGAAGAAACTTAATGGGATTCATCATGGCGATGAGATGAACTTCATGAGCCAGAAAATAATGCTTCAGCTTCTGAACTACCCATACAAGTGTTGCACATGTTTTCTCCATCGCCTGTATCTTTGTTCTGTGGGGTTGAGAAGTTTGGAGAGATAATAGGCTGCCCTCTCCTTTGCTTCTTCATCTTCTTGTGCTAAGACAACCCGCACCGCATCATCCAGAACATAAATATATAAAATCAAAGGTTTGTCTGGAGATGGTGGTCTTAAGACATGAGGACTTGCCAAATAATCCTTTAACCTATTAAATGCCTCCTGTCACTTATCGTCCCAATCAAACTTGACTCCCGACTTAGTAAGTTCGTAGAATGGCTTACACCTTTGTGAATTCTGGGAGACGAAGCGGTGAATAAACTGCAACCTCCCGATCAATCCTCTTAATTCTTTCAAATTCTTGGGAGGTGGCATCTCTCTGATAGCCTTTGCCTTGTTGGGATCGATTTCAATGCCCCGTTTACTTACAATAAATCCTAATAATTTTCCTAATGATACTCCGAATACACACTTCTTGGGATTCATATTCAACTGGTATTTTCTTGACCTCTCTAAAACCTTTGCCAAAATTCTCGCATGCTCAGTTTTAGTCTTGGATTTTACTTGCAGATCATCCACATACACTTCTAAGTCAATGTGCATCATGTCATGGAATATTGCCATCATGGCTCTCTGATAAGTGGCACCAGCATTTTTCAATCCAAATGGCATAATGACATAGCAATAAGTTCCCCAAGGTATAGTGAACGATGTTTTCTCTTGATCCTCTTCTACCAACTTAATCTGATTATACCCTGAGAACCCATCTATAAATGACAATGTTTCATAGCCAGCCGTGTTGTCAATGAGCACATCTATGTCAGGTAGTGGAAAGTCATCTTTAGGACACGCTCGGTTCAAATCTCGTAAGTCAATACAAATTCTGACTTCTCCATCCTTTTTCATAACCGGGACTATATTAGCCACCCATTGCTGATAGAGGACAACTCTAATGAATTTGGCTTTATGTAGCTTATCGACCTCTTCTTTTATTTTCAAAGTCATTTGAGGGTGGAATCGTCTTAACTTTTGTTTAACCGGACTAACTCCATCTTTCAATGTCAATCGATTCTCCACTAAGGAAGAATCTAGTCTCGGCATATCTTTATAACTCCAGGCGAAAGTATCTTTAAAATCCTTGAGGACTTGGACCACTGCCTCTTCATCTACTTCAGATAGGTTCTTACTGACGAGGACAATCCTAGGTTCATCTTCAGTCCCTAGATTGATCTCTTTGGTAGGCTCTTCTACGGCAGCTGAGGGTTTATCAAATCTCTTCACTCCATTGGCATATGCCTCAGCCGCATCCTCGTCGTCTTCTCCTTCTTCAGTAATAGGGTTTTTCTCATGTAACAACTCATATACCCATACCCATCATCGACTAACTCATCAACTTCACATTCTTCTGGCATTTGAATGGAATCTTCTAACAGCTGAGGGATTTGGGAACAAGAAAGGCATTTTAAAGCTAGATCCTAGACGTATCTATTCAGAACTCGTCTACCCTTAAACTTCCTAGATTTCTTAATATGACTGACCTGCCTAGAATCCCTACAACTAGACTCCCTATCCTGCGTAGAATCCCTACTACTAAAAATCATGGGATATATGTGGTGATATAGGTGAATCCTCACGAGAGGCAGGACAAAGCAGATCTAGAAGAGAATCTTGCCCGAACATCCCGCGCAATGGGGGACAGTCTGACAAATATGAAGTTACCTCAACGAGGATTCGGGAGGAAGAAGTTGCCAAATTGGCGATTTTTTTTTTTTTGAATTATCTAGGTTTATCATAAAGCAGGAATGGATACGAATAGGGGGAGAATGGAATGATGGAGGTAATGGCACCAGCGCCAAGGGTTTGGGGGGATCATACAATAGTATGTCCCAGATCAAATCGTAGATCCTCTCAGGATTGAGAGGAATCTAAGGAATAGGGTCCTGTGGGGACAAAATAACAATAATGGGCAGAGCCCGTGGGATGTCTTCAATAATGACCCGCGACCAAGTCTGAGTCAGGAGTAGGGTACGGAACAGGGTGTGGAGGGTGAAAACATGAAAGGGATAGGAGAACCTCCAGATAAGATCAGTAGTGAATCCGGTTTCATAAGGGTCATCCAGCTCCCCTTCATCTGTTTCTTCAATAAGCAAAATCCTTTTATCAAAGATGGCCTAGGGCCTTTCAATTAATTCATCTATCAGTGGCGGCAACTTTGGTTCTGATGGATTTAAGTATAGCCTGTTCAGTGCAATATACAGGTTCCGTGTATCAAACCAGTGGTACCACTCACATTCTGGATCTTGAGTCTTCCTCCTCTTCATCGGCCGCAGAGCCTCCAAGGACTGGTATGTCAGCAGTTGTGAACAATGTCTAGCCAGATCCTTCCCATATATATCATGCAGGTCATAATGGGAGGTAATCACTATTGTATTATCGTGGTCATCTTGAATCACATGCCCTTTAACAAAATGAGTGGACAAGGTCAAGTCAGGGGCTCCCAATTTTCTTTGCAAGGGGTAACCATTGTCTTCCATATCTTCTGATCATCTTCGCCTTCTTGTTGTTCAACAATATTATGCCTCACTTTCTCCGGCCTATAGCCTAGGCTGTTGCCAGATATCCTTCTCTTATTTGTCACTGGTTTAGTTCTTCCTTGCAACCAGGTGCCCAGACCCTTTCTAGGTTGATATCCTACTTTCAGCATGATATTCCAGCCTGAGGTATTCATGGACTTCCCTCACTTCATGGCATCGATTGGGTAAGATGTAGGCATGATATGCTTCAAGGGGTCTACCGAAAGGATGTAGGTTTGGCATAAAGAGATGGCTGGCCTTTGAGCGGTCGGAAGGACTGGATTTAGACTTATATTCAGCGAGTGGGTTGCAGCAAGGATAGGCATACTAGTGACTTTGATGATACATCCTTTGTAAGGAAACTTGAGGCATTGGTGGCTCGTTGATGGAATCGCCTCTAGTGACTTGATGTAAAGATGACCAAGTATGCCTTTCAGTGAAGGGTCGATCTTGAGAATATGAAATTCGACCTTAGCATTGCAAGTAGGGCCTAACTCTACCTTCAAATAGACCATGCATAGAGGGGAACATGTAGAGTTATCATAGGCTGTGACATAAATGGGAGAAGGCAGCCATTTTTCTTTCGGGACTCTGCAGAGCTCCAAAGTTCTTAGTGGTAACACATTGATAGATGTCCCGACATCTACTACACATGTATCCATAACCTTTCTACATATGTTGACAGTTATACTTAACGCCATGCTCCTTCTTCCCAACGGTGCCAGTTTAGAAGTATGGAAGGATATAGAGGGTTGATCCCCCTAAGGGACCAACAATGCGGTGGTCTTTTCTACTAGCACGTCTTCACTGACTATTACTCATTGTAGGTAGTCCATCAAGGCTTTTTGATGGACCTTAGATCTCTTGATCAACTCTAGTATAGAAATGCGTGCCGGTGTTCTAACCAGCTGTTTCAACAAATCATAGTGAGCACCAGGTGTACTCTCTTCATTCTGGGCCACTTGTATCCGCTATGATGGGCCATCTCGCACCGTAGACTAGGGGAACACCTTATTGAATATTCGGCCGCTTCGGAGTACATGTTATTCAATAGTGGAAGGTCTAGGCGTTATCTTGAGCACTGCCATGTTGAGGAGTGGTCCAGAGGGTGTAATGGTTTGGTAAGCGGGTGTTGGTGGGTTATTTGATGGAGGTAAAAGGACTCAGATGAGTGGTTTGGAGGGTTGTAGGTGTGGATAAATGGGTGATGGTAACGGATTATTTAGTGGAGGTGCTGTGCGGATGAGCGGTTTAGAGGGTTGTATAGTACCGGGGTGAGTGGTTGTTGTAGGTGATGTAGGGAATGGTATACAGAGTAATGGTTTAGATGGCATGAGGGGTGTATAGTTGGTTTGCAGAGGGTTGTTTGGTGAAGATATGGTGGCGGAGGGTGTAATGGATTTAATGGTGATGGGTTGTGGTTTGGGTATGCGGCGGATGCGGCGAGGTAGTTGCTCAGCAATGCTTGATACATGACTTGTTGAATAGATAGAGGAAGAAAACTCTACTTTCCATTGTTGCCCGCTACTAGCCTCAGACTGGCTACCCGTCAAAATCGGGGCGATCTGGTTTTGATGTTCCGGCAGCGGGTTCTGCTGCTTGTTGTACCGGTGCTCTCTGGATTGGTTGTTGCTGCGGCCTTCTCGCCTTTAAGGCAACTATGTACTTCTTCATCTCCTCCCAATCAATCCCTCCTTGATCATTGAGATCATGAATGTAATCCCGAAAGTGAGAACAAGCATCTACTGTTTGTCCCGGTTGACGATGGAACACACAGTAACGGGACATGTCAACATTTGGTGGCCAAGCGGCGCTTTCCTTCGGCAACACTAAGGCGTTGGCCGCCATAAGGGCATTGAATATATCTGTGAGGGATTCTAGTAGTTGGGGATTTGCCGATCTTCTGGGGCCAGGAGGTTTCCTCTGCTGTGTATAGTCATTAGGAGGAGGAACATGAGTATAATTCGGTTGCTGCCGAAGTGGATTGTATACTTGCTGAGGGGGGTGTTGTAGTGCTGATTAAAGCTGCTAAGTAGGAGGCCTGTAACCCTGTTAGTTTTGGGGCCTCGGTGACTGATATTGTTGCTGATTCCTCATAAACTAGAGCTTATAATTGTTCATTATACTGACCTGTTTATATGACAGCGTACCCTCAGTAGTTAGACCCATAGAAGAAGGGTTGGGGATAATAGACTTCCGAGGTGGAGGTCTATTGGGTCGATGAGGATCGAAGACACTTGCAAAGGTGGAGTCTTTGAACGTGTTCTAAGCATAACGCGCTCTTTCATACAGATCTGCCATGGTGGTCAAGTTATTCAGTGTCAACACTAGCTTGTACTATGGGGTGGCGTTGGCAACCATCATCTTTACCAGTTCTTGTTCGGACATGTGATCTCTTATCTTTTCAACCATCCCTCGCCACCTATCGGCGAACACTATGAAGTCTTCATCTGGCTATCTTCTCATTGAATAAGTCAGTAATGGAGAAGGTAGGTGCCACCCTATCTTTGTATCTTTGTAGGAACCTCTTTCACCCTCTTTGACACCATGTCGAAGTTCTCTACCTCACTTGGGTCTAAAGAGAAGAACCACTTCAAGGCTGATCCCTCCAATGATCTTCTGAAGAGGAAAGTCAGTGCTTTTTTATCATGCTACCAAAATGATGATTCATAAAGGAATTCTTTTATGTGAAGGAAAGGGTTGCCTGTGCAATTGTACTTTATGTAGACTGGCATTTCAGAAGGCGAAAGTTGGAATATTGGCAAATTAGGGACAGAGAATTCGGGAGCGGCCTTGTTATCCATATTCTTTTCAAGATTCTTGAATCACTCATCCATCTAGGAAAATTTATTAAGTAGGAGTTGAGTGGTAGAATCTGCTGGTGGAGGTAGTGGATGTTGAAAAGACTGCCTTTGCGAATAAGCAGGGATGCGAGGACAATGAGGTTGTGAACTGGCGGCATTCACACCGTGCCCGAAGGCATTCTGATAAAATGCAGTTTGTGGCCTGACAGGATGCCATAAACCATATTGTTGAGGGCCTGTGTAAGAACTAAGGTTTCGGATCTAGTTATCGGGTCAGTCTCTGGGTTGGATTCCCTGGTTTGGACCCTGATGGGACTGGGGAGTGCCATCTAAATGACGTCAACTATGCACGACGCCTTTTGAACGGCGTCTTGATGGGTAGACGCCATTTAGTCAGGTTGCCGGTGTGCCACGTGGGCGGGCTTCGGGCCGCGAGTGTACGGCCCTGTCGTGTCGTCTGAACGGCGTCCGCGATGGACGACGCCATTCAAACTGCAACCCTGGGTTGTCAGTGTACGATGCCGGTCTTGTCATCTGAATGGCGTCTTGAGTAGGCGACGCATTTTAGACTCTATCAGTACGGCCTGTCATGTCGACTGATAGGCGTCCGGGCAGCTCGACGCGTTTTAGCCAGTTCTGGTTAACCCCACAAACCATCCTTCCTTTCCCTCATTTTCTCCTCCCTCTTCTCTCTCCTCTCTTCCCCGGCGGCTCCGGCGATTCTTCCTTCCCCTCCTTCTTATCCTCCCACCATTTCATCTCTCCCTCCACTCCATCGACCTCCTAACTCCCACCACTACCACCACCACCTCCTCCGCGGCGTTTTCTCTCCGGACGGCGGCCGACGTCCCGGCGGAGTAACGACGTCCTCGGCGGTACCGGCGGCGGCATGGGATGAGACGGGAGGACGGCTTGGAGCTTAGAGGAGTTCATGTAACCGGTAGGGTGATGATTCCCATTGCATTGTTGTTTGAAACCATGTTTTCTCGCGTTTGAAGCATGTTTTCGGGTGCTTTTTAGGGTGAAAACGCTAAGTACATGAATGAAGAATTGGGTGTTCTAATGGGTAGTTAGGTTCTCCTCCTTCCCCTTTATGTTTTGTGCCCCTTTTCTATGCATTTTAGGGGAGAAATCCCACCCCGAGGATTGAGGGAAACGTAGGGGAGAACCTGTCTGTCGGGGCTAAATGGCGTCGAGGTGAAGCGACGCCTTTTAGAAAGGCGGCACCCACCCACGATGCAATTTAACCCAATAACAGACCCTGTCTCTGGACTGATAGGCGTCCAGGGACAGCGACGCCTTTTCAATAGGCGACTTGCGTCAACGATGCATTTTAGTGGAAACCACCCCATGGCCTGTCCCTATTTTCGGTCGCTGATAGGCGACGAGGGACAACAACACCTTTCAATAGGCGACTACCTGTGACGACGCGTTTTATGCCAGGTTCTGAGGGCGAGTTTTCTATGGACCAGTTTAGGAGGCTTTAATGGTGTCGGCCTTGGGCGACGCGATTCAAGACAGAATCACACTAATCCATGCTATTAAAATATGTTCACACTGTTAGACAGTTGGTTAGTTGGTTAAATGCATGCTTTAAATTATATTCGATGATGATGGATTCCTTGTAACCGGATCACACCGCGTTGTGTTTCGTGCGACCGTGGACTTCTTACTGTGCGGTGTTTGGTGCTACTGTGGGCCAAGAGTGACAGTTGTAGCGCTTCATCACCCTGTGCTGGTGTGGGTGGAGCACAGCGCCGGTGTGGGTGGGGCGGGTTGACGCCTAGTGAGAGAGGGTCACCTGGTAAACCCCGGGGTTAGCTAGTACCGGTGTGGGTGTGGTATCTGTGAAGTGTCACTCATGCTGGGGGAAGGAGTAATCACCTAAGACAGTTGGGCCGGAGTAGCTAGCGTGCTATCCAAGGGGTTACTGTTTGGTCTCAGCGGGTCGGTGTTTCCCACCTTAGTTTGTGTGGTTGGCGTGTTTTAACGAGACACTGGTTGTGGGTTCCCTGGTAGATTGGTTATTAGAAATATGCATGTTAAATATATTTCGAATGCTTGTGATTCATATCGAGATTTAGGAGTAGTAATTACTGCTTTACTTGTTCACTGTACTTTCAAATGTGTTTTACACATGTGGGTGTGTGAGTGGGCAGTGGGGATCGAAGGATCCCTACTGAGTCTTTTCGTTGAGACTCACCCCTGCGGTTTTCAGGTGAGGGTTCTAGGCAGACTTAGCGAGGTGTGTACTGCTGTGAGTCGCGCGCCGTCAGCTGTTATTCCACGGTATGCCCCGACGTAGTTGTTATCTTTATTTCTAGCCTGTACACTTAATTATTTCTTTTCTATTGGAATATGTAATTATTTGCTGTATCGAGTCGCATTGTAATAACTTTTAATTCCTACATTTTCCTTTCAATTCAATGTGATGTGAATGCTTAGCTTAGTTTATTGTTTATTTCCCAGACTTACTTATATCCTGGTTTGGTTCCAAATTATTGATTCGGTACCCATTAAGTAATTGGATCCCCGATTATAGGGTGGCGGGTCGTTACAGTTGGTATCAGAGCATTCGGTTTGGCAAATAAATGAATAACTAGGTTAAACATCGAGATTCCGGCAAATAATTATATTATCCCGTACAGACACGGCGGTAGTATAGGTTTTAGGGTTCTAATTAGAACTTTTCGATTTTGTGATTGTAGGCGATTAGATGGCTCCTAGGAAGAGGATGCCGGTTATTAGAGAGCGGGGAGATGTCCCTAGTGCGTCTGAGGCTAGTAGGCCGAGTGTAGAGCATTTCATAGAGGTTATGATGGACACGATGGCTAGATATCAGACCTGAGACCCTAGTGAGAGTTCCCGTGCTCGGGGAGGGTCTTCAGCGACACTAGAGAGATTCCTGAAGTTGAGGCCGCCTCATTTCATCGGTCGTCCCGACCCTGATGAGGCTGTTCACTGGTTGAGGGAGATGGAGAAGACTTTTGATACTATAGATTGTGCGGCATTTGAGAGGACTCCGTTGGCTACCTTCATGTTGAAGGATAATGCCTACGATTGGTGTACCACTTTGAAGAGTCTGTCATATGCGGATAGGAGCCTCAGGGAGATTCCATGGGAGACTTTTGTGAAGGAATTGAATGCACAGTATTTCCCTAGGCATGTTCAGAGGGCAAAGGAGAGGGAATTCATGGAGCTGACTCAAGGAAGCATGACAGTGCTGGAATACCAGGCGAAGTTTGTTTCGCTTGGGAGGTTTGTTCCTTTTATCTCAGGAGATGAGGAACGTCGGACTGAGAGGTTTGTGGATGGACTGAGGTCCAGTCTGAGGAGTTTTGTGGCATCTCACTGTTGCTCAGATTTGGCATTGGCGGTTAGGTGTGCAGCGGTAGTAGAGGCACAACAAGATCAGTCAGCTCGGGAGAGGGGACTGACTACTTAGGGACCAGCTCGTGGCAGGGGAAAGGCAGCAGCAGCAGCTCCTTCGTCCGGATCAGGATTGTCTTCACTCGGCTCCATATTCAGGAGATTCTTTCGAGGCGGTGGCAGCAGCGGTAGCAGCAGACCCAGGCAGGGTCAGCAGAGCCAGTCAGTGTCCAGTGCTCAGCAGGAGTTAGCTCAGAGGCTTCCAACATTTTGTCAGCATTGCGGTGGTGCTCACGGTGGGACTCAGTGTCCTGCTTTTCCTAGGAGGTGTTTCACTTGTGGCCAACAGGGCCATTTGGCGAGGCATTGCCCGCAGGGGCATGGTCAGGGGCAGGGATCATGTGAATAAAAGAAGCCGAGGACCCAGGGGAGAGTTCTAGATATCACCAGATAGGAGGCTCGTGCATCCAACTTGGTGGAAGGTACACTTTCTGTCCTTGGGAACTCTGCACATGTGCTAATTGATTCGGGTGCTTCGCATTCTTTCATTTCTGAGCAGTTCATAGATGTTCTTTCTGCACCTGTTGATGAGCTATCTGATGGATTGATGGTAGAAGTTCCTTCTGGGGATTACATGTTATCTTATAATTGTTTGAGGGATGTTCCCTTAACCATTGTGGGCCATGAGTTACCTGCCCAGTTGGTTGTGCTTGCCATTCGTGATTTTGATGTCATCCTAGGCATGGACTGGTTGGAGACTTATTATGCTGAGGTGGACTGCCACAGGAAGAGAGTGCGTTTCTCTATTCCAGACATCCCGACCTTCTACTTCCAAGGTATTAGGCTCTCTTCTCGAGGAATTCTTATTTCTGCCTTTAAGGCTCAGAGGTCGCTTGTTGGTGGTTGTGAGGCCTTCCTTGCCTCTGTTGTTGTAACTAATGTTAGTAGTAGTCCCAGTCCTTGGGAAGTGCCTATAGTGTGGGACTTTGTAGATGTGTTTCCTGAGGAGTTGCCTGGCCTTCCTCTTCAGTGAGAGGTTGAGTTTACCATTGAGCTTGCACCAGGTACGGCGCCCTTGTCTAACCCCGGTATCGGATGGCACCAGCCGAACTCGCTGAGTTGAAGGCGCAGTTGTAGGAATTGCTGGATAAGGGTTTCATTCGTCCCAGTACTTCTCCATGGGGTGCTCCAGTTCTATTTGTCAGGAAGAAGGATGGTTATCTGAGGTTGTGCATTGATTATAGACAGCTGAACCAGGTGACAATAAAGAACAAGCACCCACTTCCGAGGATCGATGATTTGATGGATCAGTTGCAGTCTGCGAAGGTATTCTCAAAGATTGACTTGAGATCAGGGTATTACCAGATAAGGATCCGTGAGGTTGATATTAGTAAGACGGCCTTTAGGACTCGGTATGGACATTATGAGTTTTTGGTTATGCCTTTTGGCTTGACCAATGCTCCGGCAGCTTTTATGGATTTGATGAACCGGGTCTTCAGGGCGTATCTGGATCAGTTTGTGGTAGTATTTGTAGATGATATTTCTTCTGAGGAAGAGCATGCCACACATCTTCAGGTAGTATTGCAGGTTCTGAGAGAGCACCAACTCTATGCCAAGTTTACCAAGTGTGAATTATGGCTAGACAAAGTACACTTCCTGGGGCATGTCATTTCTGGCGATGGCATTGCAGTGGACCCAGCCAAGATTGAGGCAGTGATGGATTGGAGCAGGCCAACAACAGTGACTGAAATCAGGAGCTTCTTGGGGCTAGCAGGTTATTACAGGCGGTTTGTCCAAGGGTTTTCTTCGATAGCGGCCCCCTTGTCGAGGTTGACTTGTAAGGGAGTTCATTTTGAGTGGACCGAGGAGTGTGAGCGGAGTTTCATTGAGTTGAAGACTCGCCTCACTTCGGCTCCAGTGTTGGTACTTCCATCTGGTTCAGGTGGGTTTGTAGTTTATTCAGATGCATCTCGTCGAGGTTTGGGTGCAGTTCTAATGCAGCATGATAGGGTCGTGGCCTATGCTTCTAGACAGCTGAAGAAGCATGAGGAGAACTATCCCACCCATGATTTGGAGTTGGTAGCTATGGTATTCGCACTGAAGATCTGGAGACATTATTTGTATGGAGAGAAATTTCAGGTTTTTACTGATCACAAGAGCCTGAAGTATGTGTTCACACAGAGGGATCTGAATTTGAGGCAGCGTAGGTGGATGGAATTCATCAAGGGTTACGACCTCGACCTTTCTTATCATCAAGGCAAGGCGAATGTGGTGGCAGACGCCTTGAGTAGGAAGACGGTCGTGTCATACCTTATGATTCGAGAATGGACATTATTTTAGCAAGTTGTGGAATCTTCATTTCGGATTCCACTTGAGGATGATAGAGCCGTGTTGGCCAGCTTGACTGTGAGGCCAGTAGTATACCATGCTGTGATTGAGGCTCAGAGGGCAGATGTAGAGTTACCGCAGATTCTCCAGAGGCTAGAGGTGGAGTTGTGGGATGACGGTATAGTCAGGTTTAGAGGCAGACTCTATGTTCCGGCCGAAGAGGACGTGCGCAGGAGTGTCCTTGATGAGGCGCACCGTTCTATATATGCAGTGCATCCCGGGACAACTAAGATGTATCATTGTTTGAGAAGGCAGTTTTGGTGGCCTGGTATGAAGAAGGATGTGGCTGAGTATGTGGCTAGGTGCATGACTTGTCAGCAGGTTAAGGCCGAACATCAGAGACCAGGAGGGTTGTTGCAGCCCTTGCCGATCCTGGAATGGAAATTGGAGCATGTGACTATGGACTTTGTGATGGGGTTACCTGTATCCCCTAGCAGAAGAGACGCGATCTGGGTTATTGTTGATTGGCTGACCAAGTCGGCACACTTCCTGGCTATTAGGAAGGACTGGTCAGTTGGTAAGTTGGCTAAGCTTTTTGTTGATCGGATCATCTCTCTGCACGGGGTGCCTTTATCCATCATATCAGACCGGGATCCGAGGTTTACTTCTAGATTCTGGAAGAGTTTTCAGAAGGCCTTGGGCACGCAGTTGGCTTTCAGCTCGGCCTATCATTCCGAGACTGATGGGCAGTCGGAAAGGACCATACAGACTCTGGAGGATATGCTCAGGGCATGTTGTTTAAGACTGGGGATGTTCTTGGGAGCAGCATTTGCCTACTGTGGAGTTTGCCTACAACAACAGTTATCAGTCTAGTATCGGCATGGCGCCTTACGAGGCTTTGTACGGGCGGCCGTGTCTATCCCCTGTGTGTTGGTCCGAGATTGGCGAGAGGCAAATAGCAGGGCCAGAGTTGGTACAACAGTGTGCTGAGGTTGCCTGAGTGGTACAGCAGAGATTGACTGCAGCTCAGAGCAGACATAAGAGTTATGCTGACATCCGGAGGAGACCGCTTGAGTTTGAGGTTGGGGGCCACGTGTTTCTCCGAGTCTCACCCTCCAAGGGTGTGATGAGATTCGGGAAGCGAGGCAAGCTGAGTCTGCAATATATTTGGCCTTTTCCCATTCTTGCTCAGATTGGGGAAATGGCATATCAGCTGGCCTTGCCGCCCAGTCTTGCAAGGGTGCACGATGTGTTCCATGTTTCGTTGCTGAGGAAATATGTTCAGGATCCATGTCATATTCTAGATTATTCAGAGTCGGAAGTCGCTGAGGACTTGTCCTTTCCAGAGTTTCCAGTTCGTATTGAGGATCGCAGAGAACAAGTCCTTCGGAACAAGGTTGTACCTCTGGTTAAGGTAATTTGGCAGTACCGCTCCGGGGGCAAGGCAACCTGGGAACGCAAGGACGAGATGCGGGAGCAATTTCCCTACCTATTCTCGTAAGTTTCCTTGTGAGCTTACATCTTTATGTTTTGACCTCGTTAATTCTAGCAGGCAATTTCGGGGACGAAATTTTTTTTAAGGGGGGAGAATATAAGAACTAAGGTTTCGGATCCGGTTATCGGGTAAGTCTTTGGGTCGGATTCCCTAGTTTGGACCCTGATGGGACTGGGGAGTGCCATCTAAATGAGTTATACTATGCATGACGCCTTTTGAACGGCGTCTTGATGGGTGGATGGCAATTAGTCAGGTTGCCGGTGTGCCACGTGGGCGGGCTTCGGGCCGCGAGTGTACGGCCCTGTCGTGTCGTCTGAACGGCGTCCGCGATGGACAACGCCATTCAAACTGCGACCCTGGGTTGTCAGTGTACGGTGCCGGTCTTGTCGTCTGAACGGCGCCTTGGGTAGGCGACGCATTTCAAACTCTGTCAGTACGGCCTGTCATGTCGACTGATAGGCGTCCGGGCAGCTCGACGCGTTTTAGCCAATTCTGGTTAACCCCGCAAACCATCCTTCCTTTCCCTCATTTTCTCCTCCCTCTTCTCTATCCTCTCTTCCCCGGCGGCTCCGGCGATTCTTCCTTCCCCTCCTTCTTCTCCTCCCACCATTTCATCTCTCCCTCCACTCCATTGACCTCCTAACTCCCACCACTACCACCACCACCTCCTCCGCGGCGTTTTCTCTCCGGACAGCGGCCGATGTCTCGGCGGAGTAACGACGTCCTCGGCGATACCGGCGGCGGCGTAGGGCGAGACGGGAGGACAGCTTGGAGCTTGGAGGAGTTCAAGTAACTGGTAGGGTGATGATTCCCAGTGCATTGTTGTTTGAAACCATGTTTTCTCGCGTTTGAAGCATGTTTTGGGGTGCTTTTTTGGGTGAAAACGCTAAGTGCATGAATGAAGAATTGGGTGTTCTAATGGGTAGTTAGGTTCTCCTCCTTCCCCGTTATGTTTTGTGCCCCTTTTCTATGCATTTTAGGGGAGAAATCCACCTCGAGGATTGAGGGAAACGTAGGGGAGAACCTGTCCCCGGACTGATAGGCGTCCAGGGACAGCGACGCCTTTTCAATAGGAGACTTGCGTCAACGACGCGTTTTAGTGGAAACCACCCCATGGCCTGTCTCTGTTTTCGGTCGCTGATAGGCGACGAGGGACAGCGACGCCTTTCAATAGGCTACTACCTGTGACGACGCATTTTACGCCAGGTTCTGAGGGCGAGTTTTCTATGAACCAGTTTAGGAGGCTTGAATGGCGTCGGCCTTGGGCAACGCAATTCAAGACAGAATCACACTAATCCATGCTATTAAAATATGTTCACACTGTTAGACAGTTGGTTAGGTGGTTAAATGCATGTTTTAAATTATATTCGATGATGATGGATTCCTTGTAACCGGATCGCACCGCGTTGTGTTTCGTGCGACCGTAGACTTCTTACTGTGTGGTGTTTGGTGCTACTGTGGGCTTAGAGTGACAGTTGTAGCGCTTTATCACCCTGTGCTGGTGTGGGTGGAGCACAGCGCCGGTGTGGGTGTGGCGGGGTAGCGCCTAGTGAGAGAGGGTCACCTGGTGAACCCCAGGGTTAGCTAGTACCGGTGTGGGTGTGATACCTGTGAAGTGTCGCTCGTGCTGGGGGAAGGAGTAACCACCTGAGCCAGTTGGGCCGGAGTAGCTAGCGTGCTATCCGAGGGGTTACTGTTTGGTCTCAGCGGGTCGATGTTTCCCACCTTCGTTTGTGTGGTTGGCGTGTTTTGACGAGACACTGGTTGTAGGTTCCCTGGTAGATTGGTTAGTAGAAATATGCATGTTAAATATATTTCGAATGCTTGTGATTCATATCGAGATTTAGGAGTAGTAATTATTGCTTTACTTGTTCACTGTACTTTCAGTTGTGTTTTACACATGTGGGTGTGTGAGTGGGCAGTGGGGATCGAAGGATCCCTACTGAGTCTTTTCGTTGAGACTCACCCCTGCGGTTTTCAGGTGAGGGTTCCAGGCAGACTTAGCGAGGTGTGTACTACTGTGAGTCGCCCGCCGTCAGCTGTTATTCCGGGGTATGCCCCGACATAGTTGTTATCTTTATTTCTGGCCTGTTGACTTAATTATTTCTTTTCTGTTGGAATATGTAATTATTTGCTGTATCCAGTAGCATTGTAATAACTTTTAATTCCTACATTTTCCTTTCAATTCAATGCGATGTGAATGCTTAGCTTAGTTTATTGTTTATTTCCCAGACTTACTTAGATCCTGGTTTGGTTCCAAATTAATGATTCGGTACCCATTTAGTAATCGGATCCCCGATTATAGGGTGGCGGGTCGTTATAGCCTGTATGCCGAGGAGTGGAAATATGAATACCTTCCATGGCCTGAGTAGGAGCTTGGTAAGCAGAAGGGTGAGCCGAGGAACTTGGCTCAGAAGGATGTAGAGGATTTTTCCCTTTTAGAATGAATTGGATGGCGTCGAATTGACGAGGATCCACATGATTAGACAGAGCTCCCATGAGGGTAGCAAGGTCAGAAGGATGATTGGTAGAGGGCCCAGCTTGGTCTTGGGCTCTTTCAAAGGTAGGACTGTAGATGACATGGACACGTGACTGATCGCCCAAATCTAGATGGTATTGATCATAGATTGAATCATCCTGAAACTGAGGGACATGAGCATCTACCTCGTGTATGGTTTGGAATCGGTCAAGATAACCAGAGATATAGGCGTCTCTTTCATCTTCAAAATAAGGTGTTGATCGTTTCGAATTGTGCGTCGTTAAACACTCATAAAACGTTCAATCTAAATTTATCCGGCTCACTCAAATTCAATTTTGAAAATTAATAGTGGTGAGTCCGAGTCGATCTACAGGGAGATAGAATTTTAATTTTGAAAACTTTGGACTTTAGTTAATCTAAAAAATAAGTGAAAATTTAAGGAAACTAATTACTTAATTAAACTAAGACTAAGTTAACTAATGTTACCTAAAAATAAGATTACTCAAATTAAACAAGTCTTTTTTTTCTTTTCTTTTTTTTAGAAATTAAACACAAACACTTATAAAAATAAATTAATCACAACTAAAATTGATGACAAAGATATTAAAATTTAACTACGTACAAAACATGAATTAATTAAAAATTATGAAACAAACTACAAAGTTTAATTGTTTAATAAACTTAAACTAAATAATAAAAATATTAAATAACAACTAACTAACCCTAAGTAATTAACCTAATTCTAAACTAATAAGAAAAGAAAAGAATAGAGCAAAGTATGGCGCAGTGGTCCGGGCTTGCTGCAGGTTGCTGTGAAGACTGCGCTGGTGTCCTGCTGGAAAGCTGCTGCGTGGAAGAGCTGGAGCTTTAGGCTCGTGGGTGTAGCTGCTGGAACAAGCTTGGAACGTGGCTGCTGGAGGCGCGTGGAGCTCGGTTGGAACAACTGCTGGCCACGTGCATGGAAGGAGGAAGAGGCTGCCGGCAACGTGGAGAAGCTTGCAAAGCAACGGCTGGTACTGGAATTGCAGGTGGTGGATACCGGTGCAATGATGGAGAGGAAGAGGTCCTGCTACGTTGGACGTTTGGATGTTGCTGCTGATTCTGGGCACGCCGGCTTAGTGTGTTGGTGCTGGCCGCTGCTTGCAGGAGCTGCTGCTGCGTGGAAGAGCTGGAGCTTGCCGCTGCGTGGAGCCGCTGGAGCTTGCCGGATGCCGGTGTGCGTGGAAGAGGCAGCTGGGCGCTGCAGGTCGTGGAGGAGAAGCTGTTGGCACGTGAAGGCTTCACCGCATGCAGGCTGTGCGCTGGAGGAAGCAGGTGCAGCTGCTGCTGGGTGTGCGTGGGGAAGGGCTTCACCGCATGCAGGCTGTGCGCTGGAGGAAGCAGGTGCAGCTGCTGCTGGGTGTGCGTGGGGAAGGGCTTCACCGCAGCTGTGAAGCTGCTGGCCGGCGGCTGGTGGAAGGGGTGCTGGAGGTCTGTCGCATGGAGAAGGCCTTCACCAAACGTGCATGCAGGTGCGGTGGAGGATCTTGCTGCTGTGTGGAGGATGTTGGCGGCTTCACCGCAGGTAGAACTGAAGCTGTTGCTTGCTGGTGTGTTCGCATGCACGTGGATGATGACCAGTGAAACGGCGAGGGCGATATTGAGAAGAGGAGGAAAGACTGAGAGAGGTAGAACCGGAGAGAGGGAGAGAAGGATGCTGCAGGAAAGAATAAAACACAGAGATAACCGAGACGGAGGAGGAAGAGAAAGAGGAGAAGAGAGGAATAGAAGAGAGAGAGAATACGGGAGAGAAACTAGCGAGAGAGGGCTAGGAATTCTGGAAAACAAAAACGTGGGAGAGCTTTTTTTTAGAAAAGAAGAGAGGGTGAGATATATATAGAGAGGAGTGTGTGCGGGAAAGGAAATTGGAGAAGAAGTAGGATTCAAATTTCTAAAACGAGAGAGAGAGAGAGGATTTTTAAAATAAAGGAAGGGATGTGTTTAGGAAATTGGAGAGACGGAAGGAAATAGTGGGTTTTGGGAAACTCCAGCGAAGGAAGGAATCAAATTGTATTTTTACCCCTGTTTTAGTTGAAATCCGCACACTAGACCTCCCCCAAATTTCCGAAAACTCCACCAGCTGCACTGCATCATCGGTATGTCATGTTCACACAAAATAAATATAATTTAGCGCATTATCATAAAAATATAATCATATTTATTCATTTCGTCTCGGTTTTGTCGAAAAACCGCAAATGCGCTATGCTCCTTTAATCACATGAAATGATGATGTTTTTAAGTCAGAATTTGATGAAATTGGTACCGTTGGACTTGTTACACAATTATCTATCGTTTCATGCTATTTTGCAGATAAAAACGTGAGTATGATGCATATGATTGCCTTTAAATGATCAATTTAACATTTTATCAGGTGTACCATGAACTTGAGGGGCATAACCATCTCCCTCGTACTCGACCAGATCTTCTTGTTCAAAAGCAACCATGCCGACGGTTCTACCTGAATGTAGAATCATTGTGTTGAGATAGCAATTATTTCAATCAAGTTGGTACAGATTAACAACCAAATAGATGCTTACGCTGTTTTGAGAGTTACTTGTTGGGTTAATTGGATTTTTAAACTCAAGTTCTCTCAATGGGTAGGATCCTAATTTCAATTCAATTTGCGCAGTTATGCTCTATGACTTCACTCACAATAATATGAATAACTACCCGGGACTTCAAATGATACAACCGGCCCGATGAACAAAGAGGAGTTCCTTGCTTTTGAGGACTTATGGAGTCTTACATCAACCACTCTAGTCTGACCAAGGTATCGACCCAGTCAGAGAGAGGTGAGGATGCTAAGAGAGTTGTTCCTATAGGGGGGGGGGGGGGGTGGGGGGGTAAGCCCCGATGAAAATGAATTGTGGCCTGGATGGCCTCTAATGTAGAATAAATAAGTATAGGTAACAAGGAAATCAATGATCCGAGTGTTAGTAACTAATAGGGAAAAGAGCTTGAATCAAGTCGTTGTTTGCAGACGCTATTCAAGACAGTAGCCCCTCATGTTCACAGTGGCTTGGACATCAAGAGAGATAAAAGGGGCACTAAATTGCGTCTTCCGAGGGCGACGCGCTTAATAAAACATGTCGTTCTTTGCAGACGTGCTTTGAGTCCCGAAAACAACAAATAGACAGCAAAACCAGGGGCAATCTCCTCTCTAAATAATAGGATGAATAATAGATCAACTTCTCATACGACAACAGTTAAATATATAGGCTAATCATGCGACATCATGGATATTAATTCAAACAAAACACACTTTCCGATACTACTTCTCAAGGCAATTAAGGGAAGGCAAGATTTTGCCACAAGGGGATGTGCACGAGGTGTACGTAGGGATAAGGATCAAATAGCTAACTAACAAACCATCAAATGTGCCCGAGGGACACAAGTGGTGCACTGAGGGTTCCCAATGGAAATAACAAGAGTAAATAAAAAGAAACGGCAAGACAAGTGCCACCGTGATCGCCAAGAAGCTGTAGTACTAAAAAAGGGTGTGTGTTCATAATGTTATCATGTGTTTACTATGATTAACAATATGAAAGAAATTGTGATCGCCAGAAATCGAGGGTTTCAAAGGAAAAGTGATCGCCTACTAACCTTGCAAATCGGGAGAGTGTGGGGTTCTTTTGTTCCTCTCTTTCGGCCGGCCGACAGAAAAGAGCCTTCTTCTTTTTTTTCTACTCTTGTTCTTTGGGGTGCTTATTCCTCCGTCTAAACTCACAGCTTTCTTCTAAATCTCCTTCAAACCTTGCAAGAAAGATTGACAACAAAAGAAAACAAATAGATTAGAACTAAAGAGAGGTAGTATCTATTCTATCCAACAAAATTATCATGCAACTAAACTAAAGAACTTAGTTGTTTTGTGTTCTTTTAAACCCCTAAAGGGTGTATAGGCATGGAAAAGACGAAGCAAATGTATGTGATGAATTGATGCAATGAAGAACTATTTGAAACATAAATTTAAACTATATGAATCTTATCAAAATTCAATGGAAAAGATCAAGCAGAGAGGAAAAGGATGACCCCTCCATAGCCTTGGTCTTCAATGGGCTTCAAAGGGTGAAGAGGATGAAGAACATCAAGCTTCGCTTGTTGTCCACGTTCTTCTTCTTGAGGGTCTTCAAAAACCTTGTTCGAAGCTCTAAATTCTCCAATAGCCAATCTTTTTTAAAGGCCAATGTCTATATGTATTTATAAGAAGTGATTCAAGGTATTTTGGCCTTCAAAAGGATTCTCCCGCGGCTCGGACTTCCCCTGGATGATCATGAAGGAAATTGGAAACCCTTCCAACCTCTGGAACTGGATTATCTCAGTCAAATCATGTTTATCAGGAAACTCTTAAAACGCGTTGTTCATAGGGGATGCCTTTTAGTTAATTAATGTGGTCAGAATAGAAATAAATCTAGAAAAGAAAACAGAAAACAATTAGGAAACATAAAAGGTGTCGTCCACGCGCGACGTGCTTTAGACAATTTAGGAAATTAACTAGAATTAGAAATCGTAAACCTAGGCGGATTAGGACCTAAATGGCGTCGTCCATAGGCGATGCTATTCAGTTAAATCCTCCTAAATTTATTAATTTTAATTCCAAATTGATTTCTGCTATGAATCCAAATGGCGTCATGTATGAGCGACGTGATTCAACAAATCTAAAGAGAAAATCAATAAAAATTAATTAATGATTAAACATCAGACCATTCTGTAGCATTATCATTGTGACATGAAATTTACTCAATATGATGTCAAAATTAGTGTGTCTACACTTTTCTGGCGAGAAACACCTTTTATTCACCAAGATGGTAAAAGTAGTATCCAAAGGTTTCCTTTGGATATTTCACAAACCTGCATTTATCAGTTTGTGATTCCAGCTTTTCTAGATCATGCCTCTTTACATGAATAGGACAACCCCAAACTTTAACATGTTTAAATTCTGATTTCCTACCTTTCCATATTTCATATGGAGTAGAGGTTACAGACTTGCTGGGTACTATGTTCAATAAGTATGTTGCTGACTATAGAGCATACCCTAGAGGGATATTGGTAAACCCGAAAAGCTCATCATGGAGCGCACCATGTCTAACAAGGTGCGATTTCTTCTTTCAGATACACCATTCATCTATGGTGTATATGGAGGGGTTAGCTGAGAAAAGATACCATTAACCTTTAAGAACATATAAGGTTACTTATTGGGCAAGGGGCTAAGCCAGAACATACACATTAATTTGTTTGTTCGAGTCATTTGCAGGGCACAAGTACACAAGGAATCAAAGCCGAAAAGAAATAAGTCAAGACAACCATTCATTGAATATTCACAAGGGATTCATCTACAGTAAAGTGTCATACACATGTGGAAGAAAGAAAAAAGTCCATCATTTCCACAGATCGGGACTCAAAAGTACACTGTCAAGAGTTCAGAAGCACAATCACAAGTATGAAAGTATATCATCATGGGCAGACAAGATCAGATAACGTCAGATGATAAAAGCAGTAGTATGACAGCAACAACATCCTCTTCGCTAGCTCTCGCCGTCGTCCTCGTCCAGCTGGCTCTGTGCCTCATCATGAACATACAGCCCTCGAACTGTGGCAGCCCCATGGTGCTAGGCTCGACACGAGCAAAAGATACAACAAGGATGGTGGTGAAGATCCTACCACGGCCTCCCTCGTGGGCTTGCTAGTGGGGGCGCTGGTACCTTACCTCCACACTGGGGTGCTCATGCTTTGTGATCCCCAGCTGCACCTGTAAAGTGTTCTTCTCCACCATGATTCGGTCCCTCTCTCTGTCTCTCTCCTCCATAATGACCTCTAGACACATCTGAAGGCATGTAAGCTCACAAGGGAGGTCGCCACTGGAGAGCCTCGCCAGCCTCTCTTTTAGCTTTCGAACGCGAGCAGCATCTGCCTGCACCTAAGGTGCCTTACTCCTGGTCCGCTCAAGATCTTCCTCGGCTCTGTGGAGAGCCTCCTGAAGCTTAGCGACCTATCAATCAAGAAATCAGAATCAGTTTTAGTTACAGTTCAAGTCAAGGCATACATGACAATAAAGAAGAAAATGTTGAAGTCAGAACTCACCCTGGAAGCACGGTCCTCCTCTGCATTGGAGGCCTGAAGAATGGCACTGGCGAGCTGCTCCGGCAATTAAGCGAGAGTTGCATCTGATGAGGTACCAGAGGTAGAAGTGTCAGCTGGGTCGGAAGGAGGCTAGGTAGCCTGAGTATATGCGGTACGCTGGACCAAAAGATTACCGTACGTGGTTGAGCACCAAAAAAAATAAGTGTTAGTTTTAGGTGGCCTACAAGCTAATCTGACTATGTAAATCTTGTTCATTTATTAATATAATGTCATAATATTCATTATGTGTAAATAACATTAATTATCGTTTCATAATGAAGTCTGTGAATATGAGCTATAGTGATCAAATTATGATGAGATCATACTAATGAGACTGATCACTTAAACACACATATTCTTAATCGTTCCTAGTTGGAGGATATCCGAGAAGGACATAGGATATCCGAGAAGGACATAGGATATCCAGTTAGACTAGTACAAATTACTCCTGCTCATATGATGAGGGTGATTGATCTCATAAGTCACTTGTGTGAAGACACTAAGGCGAATATGTAGGTGCTCATTGGAGAATGAGTTCACTGAACTGATCCGACTGAATCGCTGGATGGTATTGTACCTCACTGTCAACCAGCTTGATTCTATTGTCGCAGTTGCATGGATGGTCCTCGGACCTGAGACACCAAGGACACCTTGTCGGTGGACTTTTGTGCTTTGACCTTGGTTTACGAATCTCTAGCCACGACATTCTAAAACGCCAAGGATTGGGTACAACGGAATATCGTCGAAGGGAATTGTGTGTCAATAAGGAATCATTCGCTCTCGGTACTTAGAGAGAGAATGCTCTAGGAAGGATGCGCGGAAGTCCTTAGCCAGGGCGGACGATAATATCAGGAAAGGAGTTTTCCGATATTTATCAACGACATCCAATCCAAGTAAGTCGACCGGTTAGGGTTTGACAGCACGTCATACCCTGAGTTGACTTGAGAGCATTATACGAATGAAGTATTATATCCACGCGGTAACTGTCGGCGGAAAGGTTCCAAGAGTGGGTTACTTAACCCCGATACCTTCTGGGTTCACGCGGTGTTGCTTGGCACCCAACGTGATCGGAGGCCCGGTCGAATTCGATGTGCGACATCAATTCGATTGATTAATTAATTAATAAAGGGTTATTAATTGATTAATAAAGCCAGTAAGAAGTCACTGGACTTGTTGGGCCATTAGCTGGACTGGTAATTGAGTCTAGAGGGTCACACGCAAATGATTCTTAAGGCGATGGATGAATAAGTGGGTTTTATACAAACCGGGGGTTTTTATGAAAAACCGCGCGGTTAGTATAAAACATAGCGAACGGGCTAGGCCAAGCTGCTGCTAACCCTAGCCGCCCCTCCTCTGTTTCTCTCTCTCTCTGGCGTCCAGACAGATCCAGATCTGCTCCGCCGCTTCTCCGAATCTCGTTCGACGGGAAATCGTCCGTGCGTTGCTGCGATCGTTGCGGCGACCGGCGGAGGTTTCGTGGGCTGCGAAGAATGAGGAACGTGAGGATATCCATTGCGAGGAGGATCGCGTGCACTTCTCTAGAGGCCGGGCACTTGCCCTGCTTGCGGTGTCGCACCGACGGAACCGAACGGTTGCAGATTCGAATCTGCACACGGTGAGAATCGATTATCCTATAATCGTAGTTTTTAGTTTTTCGAAACGGGAATGGATCTCCGTTTTTATTTTATTTTCCGCTGCGCGTGAGATCCAGAGAAACCCGAGAACCCTACAATAAGTAATAAAATAAAAGCATTCATGCATAATTAGATAGGTCATGCATACATACCAGAATTTCGAGGTCGGCATGGGCCTGATCGAGCTGTCGCTCTGCATATTTGAGGCAGGCCTAGAGATCAATGATAGTGGCATCCCTGGCATCTTGCATATTCACATTTAGATTAGTCATTCACAAATGCACATAACAAGAAATAATAATAAACATGCAAAAAACATGTCATGATATTTATATCGAGGGGTCGGAGCTGCTAGAGATGGGCGGCATAATGGACCTAGTATTGTTGGAGGTAAGCCTTACTGCTCTCCACGTGAGACTTCACCACCACACCGTGCCGCTCCCAATCTGCATATTGCTCCATGAACTTGACCTGCCAGTTAGTGCGGACCTGTTTCCCCCTCATCATCCACCCTATCCCCTCTGGGACCTCCTCCTTAATCCACTCTTGATGAAGACCCAATGTCCTTATCACGAGCCGGAGGTATAGTAGCTCAATCTCATTCAGACAGTGGACCCACATCTACCTGCCGTAGCGCTCGCGTCTAGTTGTTACCCATGATTGCCCTTCCTCACCCACACTGAGGTGCGGTCTCCAAATAACATGCATTGCATTCATATAGGTTAGTTGCATTCATAATAAATCAATTGCATAAACTAAATTAAACAAGAATAAATAAGACAGATATATCAGAAAACATGATAACATGAAAAATAAAAGCTTACCAATAACTCTGGGTAGTAGAGAAACTGACGCCGTAGGGTCGTCAGCTGATGATGCTGAGTTGCTGTGTCGATGGTTGGCCGCCACCTGCCAGCCAACGGAATCGCATCTGGGTGGATCAGCCTCGCCCGTCTCAGAGGAAAATAGTAATAGCTTCAAATCTGCAAACAAAGCATTTAGGTTAGAAGGCATCATAACATCATGGCATATCATTTCAAAAGAAATAAAATAAAGAAATGAAATATGCACACCTGTATAAACAACGCGAACCCGCAAATGGTGGTTGTAAGGATTTGACAAAAATGCACCACAAACTAACTAATTCCATGTATCACGTTGCTGGGATCGAAAAACAGACTATTGAAATTATTCTGGAAGAACCGTTCTTCACCTTTACTGGGTTTCAAATCTCATATGCGAAGAACTGATTTGCTAATCGCGCAGGCGCACGATCTCCGGAGGTATCCACACGAGCTCCCAACGCAGATGAGTTTCCCTCCACGGCTTGAAGATGTCGACCGGATCTCAGAATCTCCACCATGCAGTTGAAGAGGAGGAGAGAGAGAGAGTAGACTTATCATTCTTCAAGAGAGAGAGAGATAGTGGAGAGAGAAATTCCCAAGTGTGGTGTGCGTACACTCCCCCCCCCCCTCTTTTAACTCTCTTATTAGAATAAGAGATAATGCCAAAGATTATTTCTCCTAATTATCCAAGAGCTTGGCTTTGGATAATTCTCCATTAGATATTCCATAATTATCCTCCAGCTTTTCATAAAAACCCAGATAATAGAATATTTAATACCTCTCATCGTCTTTAGAGAACTCTTATGTGTGTGAACCTTTTCGTCTGTAGATACCACATAGTTTTAATCCTTCACCCATCCAATGCGCTAACAACGCAAGGGTATGGTTTCTGTGTCAAACCCTTAAAACATTGTTCGGATGGATTCCAGTACTCAGTTAACTTCTAGAAAGACCCCTCTTTCAGTTGTCCTGGCCAAGGATTTCTGAGTACACGTCCATAATGCATTCTCTCTCCAATGGTATACTAAGAGTGTGTGATCCCTTGTTGTTCATTCAATTTCCTACGCAAGCTTTCCACTGTGTCTAAAAGACTGACTATCGTAGACTTAATGGCTAAAGTCCGAAGCCAGAAAATCAAGACACAATAGTCTACAAGCAAGGCATCTTTGGTGACTTAGGTCAAAGGACCAACTACGGTACTACAACAATTGAATACGTTGGTCAACTATTAGGTATAATTACCATCCATGGATTCTTATTCATATCTATTCAGTGAACTCATTCTATAATGAGCACTCACAAGTTTGTCTTAGTGTCACCACACAAGTAAACGTAAGATTATTCACCCTCATCATATGAGCAGAAATGGCTTGTGTCAATCTTATCGGATAGTTGATGTCCCTCTCAAATATCCTATGATCGAGAACGGTTTAAGACAAATTTTTATAGAATATTGATTTCACTATCATGATCTCATCATGATTCAATATCCTTTACATATGTTTATGGACATTCATTATGATAGATAAATATTCAAGAACCACATAATGAAAAGGTTGCCTTTATTGAACTAGAATATACAAAATGAATTTATGATTGGCTTTTAGCCCACTCAATTCTATCATTCTCCCACTTGGACTAAAGCCAATCACCTATATGTTTAAGTTCCATAGGCTTAAGGTGACGTTCTAAATTGTTTTGAGATAATGACTTAGTCAAGGGATCTTCTACATTATCAACGGATGAGACTTTGTCAACCACTATATCTCCTCGGGCGATAATCTCATGGATCAGGTGAAAACGTCTCAGAATGTGCTTTGACCTCTGATGTAACCTTGGCTCTTTTGCTGGAGCAATTGCCCTATTGTTGTCACACAATAATGGGATAGGATCTAAAATGCTTGAGGCTACTCCAAGAGTAGAGATGAACTTCTTCATCCAAACCGCCTCCTTAGCCGCTTCAGCTGAAGCAATGTATTCTGCTTCAGTTGTTGAATCTGTAGTTGTTTCTTGTTTGGAACTTTTGCAACTCACTGCACCTCCATTATGTATGAACACAAATCCAGACATGGATTTATTGTCATTCATATCCGACTAGAAGCTCGAGTCAGTATATCTTCGAAGTTCCAAGTCGTCTTCTCCATAGATGAAAAACATATCCTTAGTCCTTCTCAAGTATCTAAGGATATATTTCACCGCCTTCTAGTGTGCCTCACCTAGATCAGCCTGATATCTACTAGTGACACTTAGTGGATGTGCCACAAGAGGCCAACTACATAGCATTGTATACAAAATAGATCCTATTACGAAAGCATAAGGAACTCTACCTATGTATGCTTTCTCTTCAGGTGTCTTAGGAGACATTCCTTTTGAGAGATAAATTCTATGTCTCATTGGAATGAGACCTCTCTTAGAATTTTCCATGCCAAACCTTTTGACTATAGTGTCGATGTACATGGATTGGGATAATCAAAGCATCCTTTTGGATCTATCTCTATAGATCCTTATTCCCAGAATATAGGATGCCTCTCCCAATCCTTCATAGAGAAGTTCTTGGAGAACCATATCTTTACCGATGACAACATTCTTACATCATTCCCAATGAGTAAAATATCATCAACGTAAAGCACTAAAAAGGTAACCGCACTCCCACTGGTCTTTTTATATACATAAGGTTCATTTTCATTCATAATGAAGTCATAAGATTTGATTGCTTCATCAAATCTTAAGTTCCAAGTTTGGGAGGCTTGGTTTAATCCATAAATAGATCTTTGCAAACTGCATACTTTACTTGGATGCTCTTTGGAAGTAAACCTTTCAGATTGTATCATATACACCTCTTCCTGAAGGTTGCCCTTAAGGAACGTTGTTTTCACATCAATTTGCCATATTTCATAATTATAGAATGCAGCAATGGTAAGAAGTATTCCGATTGACTTAATCATGGCAACTGGTGAAAAAGTTTCGTCATAGTAAATTCTTTGTCTTTGACGATACCCTTTCGCTACTAATCTTACCTTGTAAGTGTCAATATGTCCATATGCTCCGATCTTTCTTTTAAAGATCCATTTACTGCCAATAGGTACTATACCTTCTGGCAGATTAACCAAGATCCAAACTTGGTTAGCATACATTGATTGAATTTCTGAATTCATTGCCTCTTGCCATTTATCTGAATTTTGACCATTCATGGCCTCTTGGTAGGTTTGAGGATCATCATCCTCATTTAAATGCTCCATTGGATTGTTGTCATCAATATGTCCAACATATCTTTCAGGCTGCTTAGGCACTCTACCAGATCTGCGAATTTCTTGTATATTCTACTGAACAGGTTCTTGAATCAATGGCTCATCAGATGGGCCAACATTGATTTGTGAGTCCGAAATTTCTTCCAGTCCTATCTTGCTCTCATTGTCTTCTTTTAAAAGATATTCTTTCTCTAAGGAGACAGCTCTTTTTGCGACAAACACCCTTTGATCCCTAGCCTGAAAGAAATAATATCCAAAAGTCTATTTTGGATATCTCACAAACTTACATTTTTCTATCTTGAAATCCAGTTTATCTGGATCATGTCTCTTGACATGTGCAGGACAATCCCAGGCTTTGATGTGCTTAAAGTCTAGTTTCTTCTCTTTTCATATCTCATATGGAGTGGAAGATACTAACTTACTGGGAACCTTGTTCAACAGATATGCAACAGGCAGTAGTGCATATCCCCATAAAGAAACTGGAAGTTTAGCATAACTAATCATTGATCGTACTATATCTAATAGATTACGATTCCTCCTTTCTGACACACCATTTAAATGTGGTGTATAGGGAGGAGTCCACTAAGACAGGATGCCATTATTCTTTAGATATTGTGTAAATTATGTACTTAAGTATTCACCCCCTCGATCAGATCAAAGAGTCTTGATACTCTTTCCATTTTGTTTCTCAACTTCATTTTTAAATTCTTTAAATTTCTCAAAGACTTCGACTTATATTTCATTAAAAGTATATAGCCATATCTTGAGAAATCATCTGTAAATGAAACGAAGTATGAGTAACCTCCCATAGCATGAGTGGACATTGGACCACATACATCACTATATATTAGTTTCAATAATTCCTTAGCCCTTTCCCTATGTCCAGATAATGGAGCTTTAGTTATTTTACTCATGAGACAAGCTTCACAAGTTGCAAATGATTCATAATCAAATGGATCAAGGTATCCATTCTTTTGCAACTAAATAATCTTATTCTCATTTATATGACCAAGCCTACAATGCCATATGTATACCTTATTCACATCTTTTTCTACTTGTTCACGAGACTTATTTACTAGACATACATCATATGCAATATCAAGGAAATACAAACCATTGAGTAAATATCCAGAAGCAAACAATTTGCCTCTTAGATTAATAGAACAACCATTATTCTCAAGTATCAACGAATATCCTTCTTTATTTAAATAGGAAATAGAAATGATATTCCTAATGATAGTTGGAACATAATAACAATCTTTAAGTTCCAAAGTTCTCCTGAAGGCATCTTGAGTCTTGTTGTCCCTACAGCTAATGCAACAACCTTTGCTCCATTTTCAAGTCTCCACAATTCAGTCATTTTCTATTTGTTAGTACCTACAGATATGAGAAACACATCCAGTATCTAATACCCGAGATGTAAATTCTCTATAAGGTAAGTTGAGATCAATCATGAGTATACCTGAAACTTCACCAAGCTTCTCCTTTGCCTTCTCTGCTAGATAAATCTTGCAGTTTCTTTTCTAGTGTCCTTCCTTATGGCAGTGGAAACATTAACCTTTATCATTGGCCTTTACTTTGTCCTTTTGAATAGCTGGTTTGATTTTCACTAGCTTCTTAGCCTTTCCTTTCTTAAAAGTTTGTCATGCTTTTCTTTTCTTATTGACCTTACCAATAAGCAGAACATGTGGCGTATCTGTTTGGATGGTACTCTCAGTTGTCTTCAACATATTGAGCAGCTCAACCAGTGTAACCTCATTTTTTTTCATATTGAAGTTAATGATTAACTTTGAAAAGGAATATGGTAAGGACTGAAGGATTAGATCGATGCTCAAGTCATTATTCATAACCAAACCAAGCACTATGAGCCTTTCTATCCACTCTATCATTTTAAGCACATGTGTTTGCACAGATGTGGCATCAGTCATTCTAGTCCTGAACAGTTTCTTTGATATCTTATATCTTTATGTTCTAGGCTACTCACCAAACAACTCTTCTAGATGATTTACAATGGCCTTAGCTTCCATGTTATTATGCTGTATTTGTAGTTCATTAGACATTGAACCAAGCATATAACATTGAACCTTAATAGAGTCTTCCTTCCAGTTTTCATAAATCTAGAGTTCATCCTCATTTGCATTATCACCAGGCGGCCCTAGATCAGGCTGATCCAGAACATAAGCAAGCTTCTCACACTTGAGGACAATCTTCAGGTTGTGGAGCCAATCTATATAATTGGTCCCACGAGTTTGTTAGCATCAAGAATGCTACGAAGAGGATTGGGTGACGACATAGCGACCTACAAGGAATATGGCGAAAAATAAGCAGATAGTTCTTTAAATCAAATTTAGGACTTTTAATATATATTTTGCTCCCACTATTTTTTGGCGATCTGTAAGACCCTCTATTGTAGAGAACGGGAGATTCTAATGATCTCCTAATGAGGATCAGAATCCTTTGGATATCATGTATGTGATCTTGTATTAGCACAACAAATCATATCATGTTCCTCAAGCAGCCAACTCTTGGCAATCGCAACATTTGCAATATTCGATCAAGTTTAACCCTTAAATAAGAATGATCTTGTGGTAGCACAACAAATCAAACGATTTAGTTAAGTTAATCCATCATTACGTAGATAGCGTGAGGTCGTGAAGTAATCCTTATGGTAGCATAACAAAACTACATTATTTGTCCACCTCTCTAGAATGGCATCAAATGTCATAGACCATGATTAATTTCTAAGTTAAATAGATCTTGTGGTAGCACAACATATCAATTTGAAATAAAAATTGACTTAAGATTTATAATTATGATGGGCTACGTGGAATATTCTAAATATCTCAAGTTACAACTTAAATTTGAAAAAGAAGGTATTTGAGTTGTTTTATAAAATAAGTGCTATTAATAATATTTCGTTTTGAAGTATCATAAGTTGAAATTTCTATTTTGTTCAAATTGTTTGAGCATGTGACATGTTAACTAAATGGTTTCGTTAATTTAATTATCAATTTTAAACTTAATTGATTAATAGGGAATTTAGTTACCAATTTAAAATTGTTTTAAATAATTAACTAATACCCCATAATCTTTAAACCCTCTAAATTTAACGAACAGTTAATTAAACAATTTAATAATTTGTTAATTAAAATTTTACAATTTTAATAGATTTTAAAATTGCAAAAATTGTGTTTAAACAATTATTAAGTGGGCTAAAAGGGGTTAAAAGGGCCTTAATGGGTCCGGGGTGGTTCGACGGGGTCCGAACCCGGTTTGGGTCAAGTGCGGGTCGAGTGTGGGTCTCCGCCCGAGCGGGTCACTGACCGGCCCACGCACTCCCTCACCCTCAACGCCTATTAGCGTTACAGTGGGGGGAGGGGCCCTGCTGCGTGGCCTAACCGGCAGGGGGAGGGCTCCGCCGGCCGAGCGCTGGGGGGGGGGGAAGCTCCGAATGGAGCCTACGATGCCGGCGGTTATTGTCGGCGGCGCCGGTGGATGTCGTCGGACGTCCCTTGATCCCTGCAAGCCCGATACCCCTTGCATAGCCGGTTCTTCATGCGGTTTGTTCGCATGCCCTCGGGAAGAAAGGGAGGTTGCCGCCGGCTGCTACTAGTGTTGGGGAAGAACCGGTCATGGCCGGAGACCTCGCTGGTCATACCAGATGATGGCATGAACCCAAGGACCATCCTTGCGGCTTCCTTAAACACTAGTTATCAAAGCTATGTTAACAGACCCTCTGTACAAGCCCGTGGGAAACAAAAAAATCTGCGTCCTAGCCGGTAGGAGCAGCAACCGTAGATCCCCTTGCTTGTCACCAGACCTCCATGCAGCGGCAGAGAAGCATGCAGAATCATGCGGTTCTCTCTCAGTCGTTCACATGAAGATAATTCTCAATAAAGAAATAACAATAGATCACCTTGGTTTTTTCTCTCCATAGGATCAACCATTGTATATAAAGAGCATTAAATAAAACCCTTTAAACCTGGGAACAATTCCCAACTATCATACGATACTTAAACACCCCTGAAACTAGCCCAAGAATGTGTACAATACAAGTTCTTCATGCATAACGAGAAAATTCACATGTAAAATGATGTCGTTTTTCGATCGAGCAAGCAACCTGGCTCTAAAACCACTATAAAGAAACGACAAAAACGTAGCAAAAGCTAACTGATTCCATGTATCACGTTGCTGGGATAAAAAAATGGACTATTTAAATTATTCTGGAAGAACCGTTCTTCACCTTTACGGGGTTTCAAATCTCCCGTGCGAAGTACCAATTTGCTAATTGAGTAGGCGCACGATCTCTAGAGGTATCCACACAAGCTCCCGACGTAGACGAGTTTCCCTCCTCGGCTTGAATACATCGACCGGATCTCTGAATCTCCACCATGCAGTCGAAGAGGAGGAGAGAGAGAGAGTAGACGTATCCTTCTTCCAAAGAGAGAGAAAGTGGAGAGAGAAATTTCCAAGTGTGGTGTGCGTACACTACCCCCCTCCCCCCCCCCCTTTGGCCCCTTTTAACTCTCTTATTAGAATATGACATAATGGCAAAGATTATTTCTCATAATTATCCAAGAGCTTGGCCTTAGATAATTCTCCATTAAATATTCTATGATTATCCTGCGGCTTTTCATAAAAACCTAGATAATAGAATATTTAATATCTCCCACCGTCTTTCAAAAACTCTTATGTGTGTGACCCTCTAGGCCTATATATCAGTCTAGTTTCAGGCCCATTAAACCTAGAACTATTTCTAAAGTTTAGTATTTATTATATTATTATTTAAACATCATATGTTAAATAATTAATTCAATAAATAAGTGAATTATCATCCTATGATAAATTCACTAGACCTTTTGACTATGAACGATACCAAGCACCATCTCATGATCCCAGAAGATATAAGCAATGCCATTCCCTTAGTTGAACCTTTGCGTCTACATATACCATACATATTTAATCATTCACTCAATTTCCTTTGGAAGCTTTCCACTGTGTCTAAAAGACTAACTATCGTGGACTTAATAGCGAAAGTCCATAAGCCAAAGAATCATGACACAACAGTCTACAAGCAAGGTATCTTTGGTCATTCAGGTCAAAGGACCAACTACGCTACTGCAACAATTGAATACCCTAGTTGACTATTAGGTATAATGACCATCCAAGGATTCTTATTCGGATCTGTTTAGTGAACTCATTCTCTAATGAGCACCCACAAGTTTGTCTTAGTGTCACCACGCAAGTGAATGTGAGATCATTCACCCTTATCGCATGAGCAGAAATGACTTGTGTCAATCTTATTGGATATTTGATGTCCATCTCAAATATCCTATGATCGAGAACCGTTTAAGACAAATGTTTATGGAATATTGATCTCACTATTATGATCTCATCATGATTCAATATTCTTTACATATGTCTATGGACATTCATTATAATCGGTAAATAATCAAGAACCAAATAATGAAAAGATTGCCTTTATTGAACTAGAATGTACAAAATGAGTTTATGATTGGCTTTTAGCCTACTGAATTCTATCATTCTCCCATTTGGACTAAAGCCAATTACTTATATGTTTAAGTCCCATAGGCTTAAGGTGACGTTCTAAATTGTTTTGAGATAATGGCTTAGTCAAGGAATCTCCTACATTATCAACGTATGAGACTTTCTCAACCACTATATCTCCTCAGGCGATAATCTCACGGATCTGGTGAAAATATCTCAAAATGTGCTTTGACCTCTAATGTGAGCTCGGCTCCTTTGCTTGAGAAATTTCCTCATTGTTGTCACACTAATGGAATAGGATCTGGAATGTTTGGGACTACTCCAAGAGCATAGATGAATTTCTTCATCCAAACTGCCCCCAAACTGCGGATAAATTGGTGAAGAGGTAGGCCAGAAGGGCCGCACTCCACACATACTCTACTATCCTATCTAAATCTATCAACACTCCCAAGAAACGACAATGGATTACGTCGCCATTAGTCCCGTACAATAACCTACCAAACATAAAAACCAAAAACATCTGGAGATCTCTATCTATCCTCTCCCTATTCTCCTCATCATAAGCAACTCCTACTGTCCTTGTCAGTCTATCAACGAACATCTCAAGAAAGAGGTCTTCTTCAAGAGAGAGAGAGGAGAGAGAAACTCCAAGAGGATGTCTTGTACATGTATTAACCACCCCCACCCCTTGGCCTCCTTTTATAAGAAATAAAGATAAGCACAAGGTTTAATTCTCATGATTATCCAAGAGCTTGGCCTTGGATAATTCTCCATTTAAATATTCATGTTTATCCTGCGGCTTTCCACAAAAATCCAGATAACTATAATATTTAACATCTCTCACCGTCTTACGAGAACTCGTATGTGTGTAACCCTCCAGGCCCATATATCAGTCTGGTTTTAGGCCCACTAAACTTAGAATTAATTCTAAAATTTAGTATTTGTTAATTATTATTTAAACATCATATGTTAAATAATTAATTCAATAAATAAGTGGTTTATCATATGATGATTAATCCACTTGATCTTCTGACCATGAACGGCACCAAATACTACCTCATGATCCCGGAAGATATAAGGGATATTGTTCCCTTTATTTGAACCTTTCCGTCTGCAAATACCGCACAGATAAAATCCTTCACTCATCCAATGTCCCAATAATGTAAGGGTATGGTTTTACAGTCAAACCCTTTATCGCATTATTTAGATGGATTCCAATACTCAGTTAACTTCTAGAAAGACATCTCTTTCAGTTGACCTTGGCTAGGGATTTATGTGTACACATTCATAGGACATTCTCTCTCCAGTCGTATACCAAGAGTGAGTGATCCCCTGTTGTTCACTCAATTATCTTCGTAAGCTTTCCACTGTGTCTGAGAGACTGACTATCGTGGACTTAATGGTTAAAGTCCACAAGCAAGAGAATCAAGACACAATGGTCTACAAGAAAGGTATCATTGGTGACTCAGGTCAAAGGACCTACTCTGCTACTACAACGATTGAATTCCCTGGTTGACTATTAGGTATAATGACCATCCAAGAATTCTAATTCGGATCTGTTCAGTGAACTCATTCTCTAATGAGCACCCACAACTTTGTCTTAGTGTCACCACACAAGTGAATGTGAGATCATTCACCCTCATCACATGAGCAGAAATAACCCGTGTCGATCTTATCAGATATTTGACGTCCAATTCAAATATCCTATGATCGAGAACTGTTTAAGATAAGTGACTAATAATATTGATCTCACTATCATGATTTCATCATGATTCAATATCCTACATATTTGTCTACGGACCTTCATTACGATAGTTAATTTGCGAGAACTATAAATGAAGAAATAATTACCTTTATTAATATTCTGAACTAGAATGTACAATGATTGGCTTTGAGGCCACCCAATTCTATCATCTAGCTCTCTCCATGGATCCCGATCCAAGTCAAAAGAGGCAACGGGTCGCGGCCGTACCATTGGTGGAGATAGAAGAAGTGCTTGTTGAGGTCCCAATGGAGGGAGAAATGGATGAAGTGGAACAAGCCTCACGGAAGCGGCGGTGTTTATGGAAGTGGAGGATGCCCCCGCGGCTCTAGCGAGCGGGGCAGTGGCGGCACCGACCGAGGAAGCCGGTCCACCCATGGTAAGTCCTAAAATCTCTTTTTATAGCATTTTGGTGGGCGGGAAACCAAAAAGAGGGATGGCCACAGGTCGACAAACCCGTGGTTGAATGGCGTCGAGACTAGGTGACGCCTTTCAATAGGCGTCGACCAGGCCCGACACCATTCAAGATAGTGGTCCATGGCCCAATTCAGATCTAAAAATTGATTTTAATTGTCCTTAAATTGATTTATCGAATATTTTCTTGGACAATTGCATGGGACGATGCCGGCCAGGATATAATGAGACCTCGTGGTCGCAGTGTACCACGGATTGCCAGACTTCTAGAAAGATAGACTTCGGCGCATGGGGTTTGGGGAGATCTTAAGGATAGATCCCTTATGGCTAGATTTACTCCTCATCCAGGTCCTTAGAGAGAGGTGGGACCCAGTTAGTCGGGCATTCCTGATGCCCTGGGGACACATGATCCTTAGCCTGGAGGATGTAGCGAGGATCACCAGTCTTCGAGTATAGGGCCGGGTAGTGAGCGGGATTACACATACCGATTACATGGAGATGGCCGAGAGTCTTCTTGGTCTAAAGGTGACTGGATTACTGGGTAGAGAGTTTAGGACTTTGCACCGGGTAGATGTAGAGGACGCCCTAGGGTTAGACGACCCTAGGCAAAGACAAGGGGAGTCCCGGGAGATGTTCAGAGATAGGTTATCTAGGTCAGCTGTCGGCGTAAGTGATTCATAGTAGATCGGCAGCTTAGGATTTTTCTGGTCTTTTTCTTTAGGAGATTGCTCTTCTGGACGAAAGGCGACCATATTCATTGTAGAGTTTTAGGTCTTTTAGTGGATTTAGATAGACTAGGAGAGTATACGTAGGGTGCGGCCCTTCTGGCCCACCTCTTCACAGATCTATCCGCAGTTGCGCCAGACCATAAGACGACCATCGACGGCTTCGTGCCGTTCCTCAGGTAAGTTTAAATAATTTTATTTTATGAATGCATGTTTATAAAATGATTAAATGCATGATGATTTCGAATCTATATGTTCATTTATGCAAATATGGTCAAATTATTACTTTTCCCTGGGCTGAGCGAAGGCCATCCCTCCCGACACTGTCCCACTGGCCCGCCGTTGGCAACCAGTCGTGGACTATCGTACATTTTTTAGGGAAAATGCACTTGATCTTGATTTTTTTATTTAGATTTAGATTTGTGTTTGTGCGCTTTACCTGACTCAATCAAATGAATGCGTAGTTCTTCGACCCGATCCCACTACCCATAAATAGAATAGCGTTAATTACATCCTCCTAAGAGGAAAACTCTTGATTAATCGTCGGAAGAATAGAATAACACCCTTTGAAATGATATAAATAAGACATACAAGATTGCATTCGAAAAATAAATGAATTTCAGTTTTTATTTGAGAAGAAAACTCCTTTTTTAGTTTAGAGTTGAGTCTGCGCGAGACTTGATTTATTGATTTTTATTGCTGGATAATGATGAGAGACATTTTTTAGTCTTTTTGGATTGATTTATGTGAATGCATTGAAGATTTGTTGAATTTTTTAAGTTTGGAAGTGAACATGAAGTTGAGTCTGCGCAAGGATGCGCAGACTCATTTGTTACTAATGAGAATGCTTGTATTTATTTTGATTTTTGATTTGTGAGAGAAATGGAAATCTTTTTATGGCATTTTGATTGAAGTGGATGACATTTTTTATCAAAAAAGTCTAATAAACATTTCTTATTGTGTTTTGTCAGATTTGAAGTGAAGAGACTTTAGATTTTATTTGTGAGGTATGGAAATGTGTTTTTTATGTTTTTTTATTTGATTTGAGTAAAAAATGCTTCAAAGATTTATATTTTTTATGTTTTGAATTTACAAGTTTTGAAGGATAAGCAAGATATGCAAATTCAATTGAAATGAGATTTCTTTTAGGTATTTTTTATGTTTTGCAAAAGGGCAAATTTGAGTTTTATTTGATTTTTTTATTTATAGAAAGTATTTTATTCTTATCTTGGGATTTTTTATTTAGTTTTAAAAGAATTAAGGTTGAAAAATTTGATTTTAACAATTGGGGGTTGAGTCTGCGCAGGGTAGCGCAAACTCATTTGTCACAAGCCTATTTTTTCAAATTTTTAGGTAATTTCAAGGAGAAAGGTTATCATTTTTGTTTGGGTTTTGATTTTTCGAAAATAAGGGTTTATCATTAAGCTTTTGATTTGATTTGATGGAAATTTAATAGCCAAAATATCAGATTTTAGGAATTTAGGGTTGAATCTGCGCTATAGAGCGTAGACTCATTGTTTATCAAAGTGTTTAAGCATTTTTTATATTTTTTGTAAAAGGAGTTTTAAGATTTTATTTAGGTTTTTGACTTATATAAAGTATAAAGTTTTTATGCAAATTTTTGGGTTTCATTTGGAGGGAATTTACGGTCAAAAAGGCCAATTTTGGGATTTCAGGGTTGAGTCTGCACAGGATAGCGTAGACTCATTTGTCACTAATTTGTTCTGAGTTGTTCTTTGCATTTTTTCAAGAACAACTTGGTGTTTTTATTTGATTTCCTGATAGATAATAATAAACATGATTTTTAGAGACTTTTAAATCATCTTGAAGTGCTCGGGAAGTTGATTTTTTATTTTTTGTGAATTTTAGGGTTGAGTCTGCGCCACGATGCGCAGACTCAAGTCTGAACTGTGGATTTCTTGTTTATGAGTTGTTTTATTAGATTTTTGAGGGTATAACTTGATTTTATGTTTTGTTTGGTGATGATTTACAGATTTGGAGCTACGGGCATGATTTAGGGGCCAAGAGATGTGGTTTTGGCCTTGAGATTGATGCGCAGACTCAAGTTTAAAGAGGATTTTGAGCAAGATTCTTAAAAAGATAGAATCTCTTGAGGTTGAGGGGAATTCCAATATTTTCAAAATGTTGGGGAACTTCAAATATCAAGGAGACAAGAAAATGGGTTTGAGTATGCGCAAGGGGTGCGCAGACTCAGCTGAACTTGTGATTTTTTATTTATTTTGAAAGGATTTGGATCCTTTTTGTAAATTGATGCTTATTTTAAATGAAATGGAGTGTTTGAGATATGATTGAAAGTGAATTGTGCAATTTGATTTATTGTTTAGTTGATTTTTTCATTTGAAATAAGCTTATGAAAGGTGTGCAGACTCAACTTGTGTTTTGAAGTTTTGTGTTTATTTAAAAGGGAGAATGTCCATTTTTTAACCTTTTCTGATTTAAATATAATCTAAATTTAGTTATTTTGAATCATTTGAGCCATAACCAATGTCCTTGGTCCAAGAATCCATCACTTGACAGTTTTTGGGTTGAGTCTGTGCATGGGTGCGCATACTCAAGTCTGAAAATGGTTTTTGAAGTTCCTGCACAGTTCAAGCTGCATTTAAGTAGTTCAAAAGGTTAGTTTCAACCAGAAAAGTTAGAATATGAAATCCTAAGTGGAGAAAAATAGATTGTATCCCATTCCCAATCGAATTTTCATAGTTATAGGTGCGCAGACTCAAAATCTGAGCATAATTTCATGTTTATACCTCTTTCAACTTGAAGTGACCCAAGAATCATCACAAATTTGGGGAGGATAACACTGAGAAATCTCATAAGTTGAGTATGGCTACATAAAGCCTTTTCAAGGAGTGGTTCTTATGTGGATTTCTTCAAATGACATGCTTTCTTCATGTTTATCCCATTCTTCTTGGATCACTTTATAAAGTATTGAAAATGCTTAATATAATGATTTCAAGTTGAATTTCAACCTTTCATTAGGAAAAACCAATCAAATGTTTATGATCTTCATGAAGGATCATGGCATGAAGGGACCTGAAGTACCAACTCCCTTAAATGGATATGTAATGGCTAATGGAACATAGGGATGCCTGTAAAGGGGGGCGTGCCGAGCATCCAACCACTCACCCAAAGGGTGCCCTTAATGCCTTTAAGATGTAAGAAAAACTCACAAGGGGTAATCCAAAGCATCTTTACATTTGGGCAGTAAGAAACTCCACCAATTTCCCTAGAGGATCACATGTAGCCATGAACTATGGAGGTGGATATAAAGGGGGGCATGCCGAGCATCCAACCACTCACCCAAAGGTTGCCCTTAATGCCTTCAAAATGAAAGGGTTATCCACAGGGAATCACCCATTCCATTTCTACATTTGAGGAGTAAGGAATTCCACCAACTCATTGGGACTTCATGACATATCATCTAAATGAACCCATAGAAATGGGAACACAAGAATGATGTTTTTTGTGTAAGGGCCCTTGGTGCGTTACCCAACATTGGATTGTTGGCACCCTTAGATTAGGACATCCTTGAGAAACATCGGAAGAAACTTAAAATCTTAAAACATATGGCAAAATTTCGCTTTGAAATATTAAGAGCTTAACAACCCAAAGTCCAAGCCATTTAGGACCTTCATTGGGCCTAAAAAGGACAACCCTAGGTCTAAGGAACCTTTGGACAACTTAGGAGAGGATCAAATAATCACCTCAAGCCCAAAAACCAAGCTAAAAGAGGCGCAAACTCAAAAAACTGCAACTGGCGCTGAGTCTACGCAGGGAGGCACAGACTCATGAACAGTAGCCGCAGACTCAACACTGTAGCACTGCACAGGCGCAGACTCACCTGAAATCCGGATTTTTGCTGAAAAATGGGTTTAAATCTAACCCAAATGATGGAAAATAAAGTATAAAAGATACAAGGCCTAAAATATTTATTTAAAATATATTTTAGATGCACTTCTTTAGGAAAATATCATGAAAACTTGAATATGAACATATGAGAAACTTAGGTATATTTTTATATTTTCCATGGATCTCTCCTTCTTGGCTCCATGTTAGAGGGTTTATACTCAAAGAAGCTCATCCTCAACTAGTGAGGTAACCTCCTTGAGAACCTTTAGGGCCTAAACCCTTAGGCATTAAAGGAAAAAATCCAAACAAAACCCATTCGGTTCCAACATGAAAACAAAAACTCAAACTTTAATATATATGAAACTTAGGGGATTTCTATTGATGTTTGGCCTTGGGGGAACATCATCCATAGATAGTATGTGCTCCTAAGGGTCATGGAAGGCCAAGCCATCTTGAGAGAACCCTCAAACCCAAGAGAAACACAATGAAAACCAGGAAACATAAAGTTTAGGAAATCAGGATAACAAGGCACATTTCGGGTCATATCTCCATATTTAGGGGGTTTCAAGGTTTGAGGAGACCATTTCTATAAACTAGAAAGGTCCCTCTACCATCCCGACACAAGAAACATATACCTTATGAAGGAAAAAAAAGCATAGAAGCAAGATAACCAGCAAACTCACAAAACAGACTCAAAAAATCTGAACATTGCATTTCATTGCTTTCAATCACCATGGATGAATCAACGGGGAGATAGAAGTTTCTATGAATATCGAACTGAAAGAAAAAACATTATAAGAAAGCAAGGAGACAGAAATAAACCCCTTCTTCACCTCCACTCTACCTTGGAGAGGGGATGAGAAGGGAGAATAGCTCTTGAAGCCTACAATCTTGCTCTCTTCTTCTCTAGTACTCTTCCTTTCTTTTTCTCTTATTTTTTCCTTGTTTTTTCTCTCTTGGGATGCAGGAGATGGAGGGGAATGGAGGAGGGAGACATGCTCCTCCTGGCCTCTCTCTTTTCTTCTTCTCTTTCCTCTTTTTTGGGATTTTTGTCTCGAACTTTTTCTTGTAGAAGATAGGGGTTCTTTTATAGATAAAGTTGGATTACTTTTGGGGGGTATATTAGGCATCCATTAGCCTTATATTAGGGATAAGAAACCCATCTTAAGAGCCCTCCAATGAGGCCACAACACTTGGAGAATCATGATTGGCTTCTCTTTTTGCTTTTCACCTACCACCTTCTAGAAGAATCTTAAAGGGGGGACCACTTCCTTTTTCTTTTTATCCACCTTTGGGCAAATTTAAACATGGGTCAAAGGTGTAAGAATAGGCCATGAGGGGGACCATTTGGGGCCCTTCAGAGGCCCAAATTGGCCCTATTGGACTTCTTTTGCTTGAGATAATGGGTCCGGGCCTGCCCCCTTGGATTTCTTCATCATTTGAGCTTAAAGTAACCTCTTTTTGACTTCCTTTGGCTTGCAAAATTGGGCTTGACTGCTGCCCCTTAATTCTTCTTCACTTGGACTTTCATTGAAAAATTGCTTGGACCTTTCTTGCTTGAATTAATGGGCTCGGTTCTTCCTTTCAATTCTCTTTGATTTGGGCCTTCTTGGACAATCTTTGCACAATTGTTTGGATCTTCTTTACTTGAGATAATGGGCCCGGTTGTGCCATTGAATTCCTTCACCATTTGGGCCTTAGAGTGACCCCTTTTTGATTCATTTGGCTTGCAAAATAGGCATGACTGCTGTCCATTAACCTTTTCTTTACTTGGAAAAAATTGTTTGGATTTTTCTCTTTGCTCATTTTTTGGTGACAACAAATGCCCCCCACGCATACGAGTCACGTACGGAGACTGGAGGCGACAAAGTGAGTTGTATGCGTGGCCCATTGTCACATACTTATCCCATTTAAGCGGCTCACAGTTTAAAACTGGCCCCACTTAAAGGTCTTCATTCACCCATTAAGGACTTGTTTTACTTGAGGACTACTGCGACTTGGAGATTTCATCTTTGACTTGTTTCCACAACCGATTTAGATTGGGTCTTGAGCTTCGGGCAACCATAGCTTGCTTGGAAACATGACCCTTTTGAGTCTGCGCTAGTTTTGGACTCTAAACCCGGCTGGGGTTTATGGAGTTTGAAAGAGGAGATATGGCCCCTTGAGTCTGCGCCGGTTTAGGCTCAATTTGGGCCTTAGACCGGACCACATATCTTGAGTTTGAAAGAGAAGGACAGGTGCCCTTTGAGTCTGCGCTAGTTTAGGCACGATTTGCGCTTTGAACCAGACTACGTACGTTGATTTTCAGTGGGAGGGGCATGTGCCCTTGAGTCTGAGCAAGTTCGGGTTCAATTTGGACTTTAAACCGGACCATATGTGTTGATTTTGAGGAAAGGGAACTAAACCCCTTGAGTCTGCGCCGGTCCGGTCCAGTTCGGACCTTGGACCGGTCAGGGCTTCAAAACCGACCCGGTCGGTTATAAAAGAGGGAAGGGGGCGGGCTTTTGCGTTTTTGCTTTTTTGTTGGGGGATTCCGAGCCTCACCCGACTCTTCCCCTTCTTCCTCTTGCCATCGCCGGTGGACGAAGACGCTGCAGCCGTGGGAGCAAGCCGTTGCTGCCGCAGCTCGCTGCCACCGAGCTCTTCCTCCTCTTCGTTCTTGCCTGTGACCGAAGCCACAAGGATCTTCGGGGGGTGCCACCACCGCGACAGCTGCCGGCGGGATTTGCTGCCACCGCTGAGGGCGCTTAAGCCGCAGGGCTTGGGGCGGTTAGGGCACGGCTCGTAGGCCAAGCTCTCTTCTTTTGTTTCTTCCTTGGCAGCAGGTGTTATAGAGGTCTTTAGGGGGCACTGCCGCCGTTGCAGGGGAGGCCTTCACTGGTTGGGCTCGCGGGCTTCGTCTACTCGGCCTGTTGGTGTGCAAAGGGGAGATTGGTCTAGCAAACACAGTAGCTTCGTCTCTCCTATCTTTTTTCATGCTCTAACATTTTTTCTTTGTCTTATTTTTGCAGAAAATCGACTTTGGCTTTGTTGATCTACAGTAGCCGCAGACTCATCACTGTAGCAACTGCAGGTCGAGTGGATTTTCTTCAGCGTCTCGCTGTTTGACTTTAGTAGTTCCCATGGGATCAATCCCTGGGGTTGCGGCTTCAATGCCTAGTCCCGGTTGTAACTCGGCTCTCGGGAATTGGATCACTGGAATGCCATTTCTACACCCCTCTGTCTTTGACATGGGTGGGTCTTCTTCTTATCGGAGCATCTCGGTTTGTCCCAGATGGCTCTCGATAAAATTTTAACAGCCCTCCATTAAGGGGAGATGCTGTCGAAATTTCGATAGAATTTTCTTTTTCGAGAAGAGCTTTTTGCATTTGATTTTGACTTGTTGTCTCTTCTTTTTCAGTAGAATGGCTTCTCGGAGGAAAGACAAAGTTGTGATCCCCGAGGCTGTCTCTGAAGATGTGCCAGTTTCTCCGACAAGGCCTTCTAAATAGACTCCTACGATGACTGAGGAGAGCGGGCCTGTGATAAGTCCCTTTTACTTGACACCTGCAGTAGGCATAGATGAGGACAGTGAACTACTGCAATTTTTTGAGGTTGCTATCTTGGACCATCCCTTTGCCGATGAATCAGAGGGCAAGGTTAATGAAAGTAGACTAGTCTTTTCATAGGGCTTCTATGAATATAAGCGGGACAAGACTTATCCAATTCACTTTCCCAGTGAACATCATTTGTACAGTTTCCTTCTTGACTTCAAAGTCAATGGAGTGCGCTCTGAGAGAAGGGCTTTTTATGCTGAGGATGCCATCTTGAAATCTCGAGACAACCTGAGGGGAACTGTAACCCATGGAGACACTTTGTTCAAGCCGGGTTATGCTAGCGACATGCTCATACCCAGTGGGACTAATATCATGTGTCTTCAGGATGGCATTCTGACCCGATCACCTTCATTTATTCCTGCCAAGTGGGGATATGATAGAGGTATCTCAGACTCGAAGCAGAGGCGGCATGGGCTATTTCTTTCTCCATGTAAATAGGGCTTCAGAGAAGAACCATTGATTTTTGACTGCTTGGCCATGAGGTTCAGACTGAAGAGGAAGCTCTTTCTGAGTTGCATACTCAAGTTGGAGAAGGACTTCCGCTACTGTCCATGTTACTTGAGGATCCATAATGTTGTTTATAACTGAACTTTGTAATTGAGAAGGGTATTTTCTTTTTGCTTTTCCATGTAGACTGGGATGGAAGTCATTCTTGTAACTTTTGGCATATATAAAGAAAATTTTGTATCATATCCTCCTTTCAATGAATGACATGCTTGAATTTCCTTTTCTTTTATTTTTTTATATTCACTTTAGCGAACCAAGTGCCCTTTCGGGTTTTCACCGGAGTCGGTCCCCTCTTGCTTTTGCCCGTGCACCCTTTCGGGTTTTCACACGGTGGGGTTCCCGATTTTGCCTGTAGCGCCCTTTCGGGTTTTCACCACAGCCGGGTATATAGCCCTTGTTTCCCTTGACCGCAAAAGGTACGATCAAGTCCGGCGAGGCATCTATTTTTTTTTAAGCCCCTTTTGATTTTTCTCTTTTTTTTTTTTTTTTATCCCTCTCTCTCCCCTTGTTGTAAATGAAGTAGAGTGAAGTATACATCTATGGTAACTGCAAAGCTGAAAGGAAAATATTTCAAATGAAGATGACTTAGCAATGTTTATTGGCTTCCATAACTAACAATGTTATGGGGATTATTGAAGCTTAAAAAGGAAGGACAGAGTGAGAGGGGCAATGAATACCTCAATCACTTGTTTATTGAAAATGGCACAAACCGTAAGGGTCTGAGCCTTTATTGGGGTGGCAAAGATCGTAAGGATCTTAACCACTATGTAGGGTGGCAATAGACCGGAAGGGTCTACGCCATGCAAATCCTAAGTATCAACGACGGACTCATAGGTTTTTGGTTGTGGTAATATAGGTATGATTTGAAATGCATGAACACAGAATACTTCAAGCGGACTCATAGGTTTGTAGCCCGAAGTAGACATGGATGTTTTGGGTGATGCAAACCTAGATACCTAGGTCATGAGGACCCTAATTATCAATGACGGGCTTAAAGGCTTTTGGTCATGATAACTAGGGGTGATTTTGAATGAATGAACCCTAACTACCACAGCAGACTCATAGGTTTGTAGCCGAGGTAGAGAGGGAGTACGGAGTACTCTTCTCAGAGACCCAGTAATTTCGGGGATGGCGGAGTCACGAGGGACCCAGGCCATCTGCCGGTGCGACGTAGTCATTGAAGACCCCAGTCGGCTTACTTTGCTTTGATTTGAATTTGCTTGATTGTTGACGGAGTACTCCTCTCGGAGACCCGGTCTTTCGGGGATGACGGAGTCACGAAGGACCTGGGCGACGTAGTCGTTGAAGACCCAGGTCGACTTACTTTGCTTTGCTTTGAATTTGCTTGATTGTTGATGGAGTACCCCTCTCGGAGACCTGGTCTTTCGGGGATGACGGAGTCACGAGGGACCCGGGCCAGCCACCGGTGCGACGTAGTCGTTGAAGACCCCGGTCGACTTACTTTGCTTTGATTTGAATTTGCTTGCACTTGGATTTGACTTTGGGCTTAAAATTGAGTGGCGGTGCTGAGTGCACCAGGCCACCTTCTTTGTTTTGAACTTGCTTTGAACATGGGCGGTAGAGTCTAGTAGGACCCACGCCGGCCTGTATTTGAATCTTGAACTTGAATTTAAGCTTGGATTTGTGTGGCGGGTCTTGTTGACCCAGGCCGATTTGGATTTGAGCTTAAATGGCGAGGTCGAATGAGCCCAGACCATCTTTCTTGTTTTATGCTTGGATGGCGGAATCCATTAGGACACATGTCAATTTGCATTTAGATTTGATTTTGAACTTGAGCGGCAGAGTCTTGCTGACTTGAGCTGATTTGCATTTGAACTTAAGCCTAGATGTAGGCTTGGTTTTTTGCATTTGAACTTCAATTGGAGCTCTGAATTTATACTTTGAATGGTGGGATCGAATGAACCCAGGCCATTCTCTTGTTTTCAACTTTGCTTTACTCTTGGATTTTGAACTTGAATTTGAGCTTGAACTGGAGCTTTGAATTTAGACTTGTATTTGAGCTTGAATTTAAGCGGCGGGTCTTGTTGACTCAAGCCAATTTGCTTTAGAACTTCAGCTTGCCTTTCAGGCGGAGCTCTAGATTTGAATTCGAATTTGAATTTGCTTTTAAGCTAAAGCTTTGGTTCTTGAACTTTGAACTTGAATTCTGAATTTGCTTTTATGCTCGAGTTTGAACTGGAGCTTTGAACTTGAGTGGCAGAGCCTTGCTGACCCAGGCCAGTCTATACTTGACTTTGAGCTTGTATTTGAATTTGTGCTTGAATTTGAGCTTGGATTTGAATTTTTACTTAAATGGCAAGGTCCAGTAGGACTCAGGCCATCTTCTCTATTTCTTTGTAGCTTCTTGCCCTCTGTTCATTGAAGAGACAAGGTTGCAATACATATGCATGTTTATATCAAACAATTTTAGAATCGGAAAACATCATCGATTTAGATTAATTCGATTGAAAACTTTGATCGGTTATGAAATGGGAAGCGGGAAATGATTTATACTCCCTCCGCACCGGGTTTGCCTTAGCACCATTGTCCTACTAGCGAGATAGTCGTGCCAACGTTTTTTTTTTAATGGCATTTCATCATTGGCAACCCATAAGGTGCTTGGGGCGGCTTCGTAAAGCCTTTTGGAGACTCTTCAATGTCATCGGCTCATATAGGCAGGTGTTTTACCATGCCATTTAAGATTTATAGTCTCGGGGGAATACGTCCCGAGAACTAGATGATTTCTTTTGACTGTCTTCATGGTGAACATATTCACACCGTAGACAGTGCTTCATATATTTTTTCAACCTTTGCTTGGAAGGCACGGAGGTGGCGCATGATAGAGCTTCATATGTTTGCCATTTAAGGGAGGAAACTGCACTTCTCCCTTATGATTGGTGAGGGTGTATGCTCCTCCTTCATAAACAGTTTTGATGACATAGGGGCCGATCCAATTACTGGTCAACTTCCCTTTTGGATTTGACGCCATGACTTCTCTTCTTTTGACCATAACTAGGTCTCCTTTCTTGAAGGCTCTTTCTTTGACTAGTTTATCAAATGCTCGAGCCATGCGAGCTTGATATATCTGGATATTTTGTTGGGCTCTAAGTCTGTCGCCTTCCAAGGCTAATGACTCCTCGAGCTGCCTTTCTGCATTTGATTGATTTCCTTTGATAAGCCCCTGCTCTGAGACAATGCGCAAAGAGGGGACTTCCAATTTAATTGGTACGACTGCCTCTAACCCACATACTAAGGAATAGGGAGAACAGCCTGTTGGAGTTTTGTATATGGTTCTATAAGCCCATAATGCTTCATACATTCTTTCTTCCCAGTCTTTCTTAGTTGAATTGACTGTCTTTGCTAGAATGTTGCATAAAGTCTTGTTAAAGGCTTCTGCTAACTCACTGGCTTGTGGATTGTAGACTGTGGAGGTCCTCCAATCAATTTTGAATTTCGCAGCTAGCTTGTATATGATTTGATTTCGGAAGCACGTTCCGTTATCTGAAATGATCCGCCTGGGTGCACAATATCGAAACAACATATTTTGGTGGAGGAACCTTTCAACGGCTACCCTAGTGACTTCTCTTAATGCTACTACTTCTGCCCATCTGAAAAAATAATCCGTGGCGGCCAGAATATATTTAGCACCTCTTGAGGAGGGTATGAATGGGCCGACAACGTCCATGTCCCATTCGGCAAAAGGCCATGATGGTGTTGTAGGGTGCAAGGGCACCGGGGGTTTTCTTGGAATTGGGCCATGTTCCTGGCATTTGTGATATGATTTGGCATATTGCGCAAAATCATCGAACATTGTGGGCCAGTAGTAGCCCAATTGTTTGAGTTGATTTTTCATCATAGGGCCAGACTGGTGAGCACTACAGACCCCGGCATGTATTTCTCTCAAGGCTTCAGCTATCTCTTTTGGTGACAGGCATATGAGGAGAACTTTTCTTTTGCCATCATATGTCACTCGAAAGAGAGTGTCTCCTTTGTATTCATATGAATCCTTGATACGGATCAGTTTAGCACGTTTGATTCGAGTGCTTGGCAATATTTTATGCTTGAACCAGTCGAGAAGGATTTCCCTCCAATCAGGCTTATCGGCTTCTTCCACTACACATACTTCTGTTTGCATTTCTGTTTCTTCTCCCAACACAGTTGGTAACAATCTTTTGTTCTTGACCCATATTTCAAGTGACCCCTCTGGCGGCAGAGCCAGAGAACTTGCTAATTTAGCCAGAGCATCAGCTTGAGCATTTGCACTGCGGTTGATATGGTTGATTTCAAAGAATAGAATCTTTGTATCAGCTCGAGGGCCCTTTTGCATCAGCTTTTTGACATCATATATTCCTTGGACTTGGTATATAATCAACATTGAGTCTCCATAGACTTGAATCATTTGAATGCCCATATCCAGAGCAACTTCCAGGCCAACTATCAAAGCTTCATATTCAACTTCATTGTTGGTGCATGGCTTAGTTAAGGAACATGAGGTATGCAGAACCTCGCCTTCTGGAGATATCAGGACAATGCCTGCCCCGGCCTTTGTAGTGAATGTACCATCTTGTGCAATTGCTTAACGGGAGGCCCCGTCAAAATATAGCTGCCATATCTTTTGTTCTGTATGGTTAGCTCCTAATGTTTCTTCATCTGGCAAGTCAGTGACCAACAGTGAATCTTCTGGCACTGGATGTGCTGCAAAGAAGTCTGCAATGGCTTGACCTTTGATGGCTTTCTGAAGAATATATTTGATATCGAACTCCATAAGGAGGACTGCCTATTTACCCAAACGACCTTTCAAGGCTGGTCGCTTGAGGATATATTTGAGAGGATCAGCACTAGAGATGAGCTGGATTTCATGTGATAGCATATAGTGCCTAAGTCTTTTAGCTGCAAAGACTAGGGCCAAACATATCTTTTCGATAGGTGAGTACCGGAGTTCAGCCCCGATCAACCTTCTGCTTAAGTAATATAGTTTGCTCTTTGCCTTCTTCATTGTCTTCTGCCAGCATTGCCCCTAGCGAAGTCTCCTATGCAGCGATATATAAGATTAATGACTGGCCTTTGATAGGTGCCCCCAGCACAAGTGGCGATGCAAGGTATTGCTTGATTTTCTCAAGCGCATTTTGACATTTACCATCCCATATGAATGGGGTATCTTTCTTCATTAATTTAGAGAAGGGTTCACACCGTCCGGCTAGGTTGGATATGAACCTTCGAATGTATGCGAGCCGTCCCTGAAAGGACTGCAACTCTTTGAGATTCTTCGGAGGCAGAAGTTCCTGGATAGCTTTGATTTTGACTGGGTCTATTTCAATGCCCCTGTATCTGACAATAAAGTCCCAAAATTTGCCACTTGAAACCTCGAAGGCGCACTTCATGGGGTTCATTTTCAAACTGTATTGCCTCAGCCTTTCAAATATGGTGCGGAGATCTTGCATATGATCTTCCTTTTTCTTGGTTTTGACAACTAGGTCATCAATATAACATTCAACTTGTTGAGGGCCAAATGTGTAGGATGAGGCCCAGAGCCAGCTGGATGAGGGCGCCGGCGAGAGCCAGCCATGAGAGCTACGGATACTATTGCTAATGTCGTTTTTTATGCTGATCATCCATCATGTTAACATCATATTTCTTGTACCTGTTATCATGCTACCGGAATCCGGCCAATGTACATTTTCTCCTTTTCTTATACATGTAAATGAAAACACTTGGATATGCAATATATGAGACTTTTGTAAACTTCCAACTGTCTTTACTTTTCCTTCCCTTTCAACTTATTTCCTACACATGACTTGAACAAACAAATTAAGTGTCTGTTCTGGCTTAGCCCCTTACCCGGTTAAGTAACCGACTACTTAATCCTATCCTTGTTAGAAGGGTCAAGGGACAAAGCCTTTATTCAATGAAGGCGAAAAATAAATAATTAAAAGGACGATAATGAAAAATGTCACATACAAGCACACAAATGCTAACTGGAAATAAAAGATGCAGCACACATGATGTGACAAGCGGATGCTAATTGAAATTCTAACACATTCAAATATTTATTTTTTGATACTTTTGAAAAATCCATTTTTTTTTACTTTTGAAATATCCATCTTTTTTTCCGGATTTTGAAATATCCATTTTGTTGTGATTTTGAAATATCCATTTTTTTTAAATATCCAATTTTTTTGGATTTTGAAATATCCATTTTTTTTAAAATTTAGAAATATAAATTTTTTTGAGATTTTGAAATATCTATTTTTTATTTTTTTTTGAAATAAACATAACCGAAAGACCAGTATGGTACTTGGATCAAAAGTGCTTACTTATTTGTTATCTTAATTCCCTAGTTATTCTTTAGTAACCTAATCTAGGTTGATCGTGCTTTTATTGTGCTTATGTTTATGATCCCATTCGATGATCTGACCCTTAGTCAACTTAGGTCATTCCTTAAGCTTGGAGTACGCCCCTTACGGAGAAGGGAAGAAATGGTCTAGAAAGCTCATAAGAGGGTTCCAGAAACCCAGGAAGATGTCCATCCTTTACCCTATTGTCCATTGGGGTTCGGTCATTTTCACTTTGTGGGGTATTTTTGACCTTGAGCTCTCTTTTATTTGGATGTTTAGCCTTTTGATTTGACGTTTGTGGCCTTTTTGTATTTGATTTGGCTTTTGCCTTTTCTTTTGTTTTTGGGGCGGATCATTTGTTTTCCCCCTTTTTTTTAATAACGACCTCCTACTAAGATGGCAGGTATTTTCAGTAGTCTATCCTGAGCCTCGTTCCCACATCGTGAATCGAGAAAGAAAGAATAGGTTGTTCTTTACACTCTCAATCAGGCTGTCAGCCTTCCTCGGACTTCACATCTGTTGTTACTCAAGAACAAAGTGTGTTTGTGTATGTATAATGCACCTAAATTAGACTATTAAAGACTAACAAGGGAATTTAGGATTTCAAATTTTCTAACTCCACTAGTCTTAACACCATGCCGATGGACACAACTTATTCTAAGGGTAGTATTTCTTTAGATATAAACTATTCCAGTAATGAGATAGCTCCTGACCTTCTACATTAACTAACCTGTAGGCGTTACCAGGAAAAACATCTTTTACAATATAGGGACCTTCCGAATTGGGTTGGAGTTTAGAACGTGGACCACCAGGTTTAACAAAAATTCCTTTCACTACCATTTCACTGACTTTGATCTTTCTTTTAATAACCTTCTTTTGGTAAAAACATGCAAGTCTATTTTGATATATTCGTGCATGATTAGCAGCTGACTATCTTTTCTCGTCTCAGAATCCCAGTTAAGCGAGCAGTGTAGAGCGTTGTTCATCAATGGAAAACTCATTGTCCAATTGTACTCTTAATGACGGAAACAGGACTTCGTACGGAACTACTGCGTCCATTCCAAACGTTAAGGAATATGGGGTTTACCCAGTAGGAGTCTGGATTGAAGTTCGGTAGGCCCATAGAGCCTCAACAAGCATTTTTGGCCAGTCTGTATATTTGTTAAACTTACATGTCTTCTTTATGATTTTTATCAAGGTTTTATTAGTTGCCTCTGCTTAACCATTGCCTTGCGGATAATATGGAGATGAATGATGCAATACAATCTTATACCTGTTACAGAGGTCCTTCAATTCTTGTGAGATAAACTGTGATCTATTGTCGGTGACGATGGTACTTGGAATTCCGAATCTGGTAATTGTAGACATGATAATTTTGACTTTATATTAAGCAAATTTCATGTTACACATATGATGCCCCGAAATGGTCTGATTTTTAATCATTAATTAATTTTTAATGATTTTTCTTGAAATTTGTTGATTAACGTCGCCCATGGTGAACGCCTTTTATACTTCTACCCTGAATCAGTTCATAATTAAATTTCTAAATCTAGATAGATTTAACTAAACGACGTTGCCCATGAATGACGCCATTCAGGCTCTAATCCATCTGGGTTTCCTATTTGAATCTGAATTAATTTGGTAATTATCTAAATCACGACCCCTATGGACGACGTGTTTTAGATTTTCCAACTGCTTACGCTTGCCTTTCCGAATTTATTTCTATGTTGGCCCATCGTAATTAGCTAAATGGCATCTCTTAAGGGGACGTGTTTTAAGCAGTTTCATGATAAGCGTGATTTAGCTGAGCTGATCTGGTCTCCATGCTTGGAAAGGTTTCTAACTCTTGGATAGACATCCAAGGCAAGTTCGAGCGCGGAGGAGAGCTCTTTGAAGGCCAAAACATCTTGAAAACACTTCTTATAAATATAATACCCTTTGGACCTTTGAAAAAGGTTGCCATTGAAGGATTATAGGTGTTTTTCAAGGTTTTTGAGGCTTTCAAGAATGAGAACGTAGACAGCATCCCAAGACTTAATCCTCTTCCTCCATTGAAGCCATGAAGATCAAGGCTATGGAGGGGCCAATCATGCTCATCCCTCTCCTTTCTTCTTTCTAGTTTTGATTGTTTTCCATCTAGTTAGTTCACTGTCTTTTATTAATTCTTCATCACATCACTCCATCATGCACACACTCACATCATATTCTCCATACCTACATAAGATAGAGGTTTAAAAAAATATAAAAAGTGAGTTCCTCTTGTTTAGTTTCATATTAGATTTGGTGTTCACTATTCGGTTCAAACTAAAAAACTAAACCGAACTAGCCAATTCGGTTCGATTTGAACTTCTGAAAATTTCGGTTTGGTTTGAAACCAAACCGAATTAAGAAATTTGGTTTGGTTTGGTTTCTCTTGCTCATAAACCAAACCAACCCGAATAAACCGAATTACGTTAAAAGGGTGTAATATAAGTATTAAATTCTTAGATTAAGTGTGAGTTTATTTAAATTATAAGATATAAAATTTTAAATTATTTTCAAATAATGCTTTTTAGATCGTAATCTTGTACAAAAAAAGGTTTTAAGTCCTTAATAAAATAAGATGTTTTATTATAATAGTCCATTTCGTGACTTAAACCTCCAAATGTTTTTTAAATAATATTTTTAATAACTATTTAAAAAATAATAATGTTGAAGTAAATTATTTAATCATCGTGGCCCATTATAAGGCCCAAACCGAACCAAACCGAATTATTTCGGTTCGGTTTCAAACTATTACGGTTTGGTTTGGTTCGGTTTGACTCTCTACTTTGGTTTGGTTTGGTTTTCAAAATTTTGCCCTCAAACCAAACCGTGAACACCCCTAATTAGAATAAATTCTACACTATAATTAGTTCTAATCCATATTTTCCTTTATTTGTTTGTCTCTTTTGCAAGGTTTGAAGAAGAAGGAAAAAGGATCATCTTTTGCTGGAGCCACCTACCAAAGGGCAATGATGGCTTTATTTCATGACATGATGCATATAGATTTAGAAGTATATGTGGATGACCTTCTAGTTAAGTCTAAGACTAAAGCTGAGCATGCAGAAGTTATGGCAAAGGTTTTGGAAAGGGCAAGGGAGTATCAGTTAAAAATGAATCCGAAGAAATGCGTGTTCGGTGTCTCTTCTGGGAAGTTATTAGGATTCATTGTTAGGAAACGGGACATTAAGATCAATCCCAACAAGGCAAAAGCTATCATTGAAATGCCACCTCTCAGGAATTTGAAGGAACTAAGAGGATTAATCAGGAGGTTGCAATTTATTCGCCGCTTTATCTCCCAGCACTTACAAAGGTGTTAGCCATTCTACGAGCTTACTAAGCTGAGAGTCAAATTTGATTGGGACAATAAGTGTCATGAGGCATTTAATGGACTAAAGACATATCTTGCAAGTCCTCCTATCTTGAGACCACCATCTCCGGGCAAGCATTTAATTCTATACGTTTATGTCCTAGATGATTCAGTGGTGGATGTCCTAGCACAAGAGGATGAAGAAGGAAAAGAGAGAGCAGCTTATTATCTCTCTAAACTTCTCAACCCCGCAGAACAAAGATATACAACAATGAAGAAGACAGGTGTTGCACTTGTATGGGTAGTTCAGAAGTTGAAGTATTATTTTCTAGCCCATGAAGTTCATCTCATCGCTAGGATAAATCTGATCAAGTTCCATCTTGATAAATATGTCCTCACAGATCGATTAGCGTGTTGGCAAAGTTTTCTATTTCAATTTGACATCATCTACATTCAACAGAAAGCAATCAAAGGCTATGTCATAGCAGAATACCTTGCTCATCACCCTCTCCCCATATTTGATCCAGTCTGATCAAAGTTTCCAGGCAAGGAACTGATGTCCATAAATAAAATCAAAGACGATATGTGGACTCTACATTTTGACGGAGCTCTGAACTCTCATGGTAACGGTATGGCATTGTTCTTCTATCACCTGAAGGTGTCACTATTCCTCAAGCCTTTCAGCTTGATTTTCATGTTACAAACAACATAGTTGAATATGAGGCTCTTCTTGCCGGCCTCGAGGCCGCTCATTTGCATGGTGCTACAAAGTTGCGAATTGTAGGTGATAGTCAATTGATTCTTTGCCAAGTGCTCACCAAATATCGTACCCTTGATCCCAAACTCAAGCTATATCAAGAACTCACTTCAGCTTACGCCAAGCTTTTTACCAAGCTGATCTTTGTCCATGTTCCTCGAAATCAGAACATCTTAGCTAACACTTTAGCTTCTCTCGCATCATCCCTTAACTTCCCGATCAGCAAACATTCTGAATCAATCATCGTCCATAGACGTCTCTCTCCTACTGTAGAGGACCTTTCCTTTCTTAAGATTAAGGAGAGATTGCTGAAAAAGGTTAGAGATGGAGATATTGTGGAGAAGAGAGAGATCATATTACTAGAGCTGCAAGAAGAGATGGAAGATGAAGAGAAACTATGATACTAAGAGATTGCAAAATACTGTGAAGATTAATTATATCTTGAAGAAGCCACAGTTGAGGAGAAAAGGGCCATCAGGAGAATTGCTCAGAGATACACCCTAGTTGGCTGGGAGTTATATAGACGTGAATTTGATGGTGTTCTTCTGAGATGCTAGATGAAGATGAGCTCTAGAAAGTCGTGGAGGGAGCTTATGCTGGAGTTTGTGGTGACCATGTTAATAGACAAATGTTATCAAAGAAAATCCTTGGACAATGATATTACTGTCCAACCATGGAAGAAGATTGTGTATGATTTGTCCGTAGGTGTGCTAAGTGTCAACTTCATGCCGACAAGATCCATTCCCATGCATCTTCACTCCATCATGTTTCCTCTCCATGGACTTTCGCCATATGGGCATTCGACATTATTGGTCCTCTTGGTGATCCCAACTCCTCGATCAAGCAAAAATCCTTCATACTCACAGCAACGGAGTACTTCACCAAGTGGGCGGAAACCGAAGCTTACACGGAGATCAAATCATTTACAGTCTGCAAGTTCATCATAAGGAATATCCTCACCAGATTTGGCATTGCAAACACCATCGTCACCGACAATGGACCATAGTTCATCTCATAAGAGCTGAAGGACCTCTGCAATAGGTATAAAATTTCATTGCATCATTCATCTCCATATTATCCGAAAGGCAATAGCCAAGCAGAGGCAACAAATAAAACTTTAATCAAACTTATAAAGAAAATAAGTAAGTCAAACAAATACACAGATTGGCCAAAAAAGCTCGTTGAGGCTTTATGGACCTATTGAACTTTAATCCGCACTCTCACTAAGCAAACTCCATACTCTTTAACATTCGGAATAGAGGCGGTACTTCCATATGAAGTCCTCATCCCACCATTAAGGGTACAACTGAACGAGGAGTTTTCCATTGATGAACAACGTTCTGCACTCCTCACTCAATTGGAATTCTTTGATGAGAAGAGATGGTCAGCTACTAATCATGCACGAGTATATCAAAATAGACTTGCATGTTTTTACCAAAAGAAGGTTATTGGACAAAAATTCAAAGTCGATGAAATGGTAGTCAAAAAGATTTTTGTAAAACCTGTTGGTCTGCGTTCTAAACTCAAACCCAATTAGGAAGGTCCATATGTTATAAAAAATGCTTTTTCGAGTAACGCCTACAGACTAGTTAACGCAGAAGGTCAAGAGTTAACTCATCCCTGGAATGGTCTATACTTAAATAAATACTATCCTTAGATTTCAAATTGTGTCGACTAGCATGGTGCAAAGACCAGTGGTGTTAGAAATTTGAAATCCGAAATTCCCTCTTATAGTCTTTGATAGTCCAATTTAAGTGCATTACACACACAAAACACGCTTTATCCATGAGTAACAAGATATGTAAAGTCCAAGGAAAACGGATAGCTTGACTAAGAGTGTAAGGTACAACCCATTTTTGCTTTATTATTCTTTTTTATGCTAGGCTCGCGATGTCGGAATGAGGCTCAGGATAGACTACTGAAAATACCCGCCGTCTTAGTAGGAGGCCATCATAAAGAAAAGGGAAAATAAAAGATCCGCCCCACAAAAGAAAAATAAAAAAGGCAAAAGTAAAATCATATAAAAAGGCCACAAATGTCAAATCAAAAGGCCAAATATTCAAATGAAAAGGGAGCGCAAGGTCAAAAATCCCCCACAAAGAAAAAATGACCGAACCCCAACGGACAATAGGGTAAAGGATGGACATCTTCCTAGGTCTCCGGAACCCTCTCATGAGCTTTCTAGACCATTTCCTCCCTTCTTCCTAAGGGGCGTACTCTAGGCTTAATGAATGGCTTAAGTTAACTAAAGGTCAGATTATCAAATGAGATCAAGGACACAAGCACAATAAAAGCACAATAAACTTGGATTAGGTTATCAAAGAATAGTTAGGGAATTAAGATAACAAATAAGTAAGCTCTTTTGATCTGTGTACCATGCTGGTCTTTAGGAATAATTGAATATTTCAAAAGCACAAAAAAAATTAAAAAATTCAAAAAGTACAAAAAAAATGAATATTTCAAAAGTACAAAAAAAATGAATATTTCAAAAGCACTAAAAAAAAGTGAATATTTGAAAAGTACAAAAATTTGAATATTTGAAAAGCACAAAAAAATAGATATTTCAAAAGCATTAAATAATGGATATTTCAAAAGCATAAACAAATAGATATTTCAAAAGCATCAAAAGATGGATTTTTGAAAACCACAACAAAAGAAATGGATATCTCAAAACACAAACAAAGATTTTTGAATTTTAATTAGCATCCGCTTGTCACATCGTGTGTATTTTTACTTCCAGTTAGCATCTGTATGCTTACATGTTGCATTATTAATTTTTGTCGCTAATTTTTTTTTTTTCTACCTTCGTTGAATAAAGGCTTTGCCCTTTGACCCTTCTACTAAAGATAGGATCAAGTAGTCGGTTACTTAACCGGACGAGGGGCTAAGCTTGAACGGATGCTTAACCTGTTTGTTCAAGTCATACGCAGGACACAGGTATGAAGGAATGAGTTAAAGCTAGACAGAGACAGTCACAGTACAAAAAGAGTTTCATTCATATCAAAAGTCTTGTACATGTATCATCAAGACTCAAAAGGTACATCAGATGATTAGATAACATCAGCCCTCATGGCTGGCTCTCACTGGCTCCCTTGTCAAATTGGGTATGGGCCTCGTCTTGGGCATCTAGTGTTGGCGCTCTTAACGGTGGTGGTGGTGGCCCCATCATACTCGACTCGGCCTGACCTAAAGAGATGGTGATGCTGGTAGTAAAGGCACTCCCATGTCCTCTCTCCTGAGCCCGCTGACGAGCGCGCTGATAAAGTTCTTCTATGCTACGCCTCTCATGCTTGGCAAATCCAAGTTGGACTCGAAGAGAGGACACCTCAACATCAATCCGCTACCGCTCTTGCCGCTCGCGCTTCCTTTCCTCTGTGATGACCTCCAGATATGACTGGAGGCGTGAAAGCTCCCGAGGAAGATCCCCAGCAGAGAGGCATGCTAGCTGCTCCTCTAAGGTTCTGATACGGGTAGCATCAGCCTGAGCCTGGGCTGCCACAGTCCGAGTCTCCACGAGCTCCGCCTCAGCCCTCTGAAGGGCTTCTTGAAGCTCGGCAACCTGCAAGAGAAGACAGTGTCAATTTAAGATGATCAAGGAATCAGGATCAAGTACAAGAATGGAGAGTCAAGAAGACGGGAACTTACTCGGAAGGTGCAATCGTCATCCGCAACGAAAGCTCGATGGATGGCCCTGAGCCAGTTGCTCTTGGATGTCGGCAAGAGTAGCATCATGAGCAGCGCCTGATGAAGAGGCCTCAGCGGTGTATGAAGAAGGTTGGGCCACCTGGGTGTAAACGGCGCGTTGTACCGAGAAAGTCATTGTTAGCGGTTAAGCGCCAAAATGATTAATTAATAAAATAGGCATTGATGTATTTAAATAATTTCATGCATACATACCAGATCATAGAGATCCTTATGCACTTGTTCAAGATGGGCCTCTGCATCCTAGAGTCGAGTCCAGAGGGTGATGATTGTCGCACCTCGCGCATCCTGCATATTCACATGTCATCCATCCATTCACAAACTTAAGTAAAGACAATAATAAAATGAAAGAAGCATGAAAGCATACTTACATCGAGAGGATGCAGCTGTCGGAGTTGGGCGGCATAGTGCACTAGATATTGTGGGAGGTAGCTCTCGCTACTCTTCGCCTGTGACTCAACTAGGACACCGCCCCGAGACCAATCATCGCATTAGTCCAGGTATTTCGCACGCCAATCTGTGCGCGCCTACTTTCCCTTCATCGATCGCCCGATTCCCTTCGGGATTTATTCCTGGATCCATTCCTGATTGAGGCCCAGCGTCCTCATGGCCAGCCGCAAGTGGAGGAGTTCGATCTTATTCAGGCAATGAACCCACACCTGCCTACCGAACCTCGCCTGTCCAGTTGTCACCTACGGCTGCCGTGCCTCTCCCATGCCCAGATATAGGCACCAGATAACCTGCATGTATTTAAGTTAGTTGCATTCATAAACCAATGAATAAATGGCATTTAATTGACATAAACATGATTGCATTAAATAAATAAACTCACCAGAAGCTCTGGATAGTCGAGGAATTAACGGTGGAGGACCGTCAGTTGATGGTGTTGTGGAGCCGTGTAAGGATTGAGGTTTCGGATCTGGTTATCGGGTCGACATCGGTGTCGGACACCTTGGTTTGGGTTGTGGGACTGGGGCAAGGGCTCAAGCTCGACGCGGTTCAAACAGCGTCGGGTTAGGGGGACGCTTTTTAGAATGTGCCACGTGGGCTGGTTTTAGGCCGCGAGAGTACATCCCCAGTCTTATCGTCTGAATGGTGTCTTACACGGTCGACGCCGTTCAGAGATCTGTCAGTGTACAACCCTGTTGAGTCATCTTATTGACGTCGGTCTTGGATGACGCGATTTGACACAGTTTCGGTTGACGCTCCGAAGCCCTCCTTCCTTTCTCTCATTTTCTCCATTTCTCTCTCTCTCTCCTCCCCCTCCCCTCCGAACCTCCGATGCCTCCTTCCCCTCATCCTTCCCTTCCTCTCCCCATTCCTCTTCTTCCTCCACTCCATCAACCTCCTACCCCTCACCACTACCACCGCCATCTCCTCCGCGGTGCATTTCTCTCCGGACAGCGGCCGACGTCCTGGTGGAGTAACGGTGTCCACGGTGGTACCGGCTTGCGGTGTTGCGAATCAACGGCTAGGAGCACGTAGGAGTTCAAGTAACCGGTAGGGTGACGATTCTCGCGGTATATATATATTTTTTTAAACCATGATTTTCCCGCTTTGAAAGCATGCAATATGTGTGGATGCTTCTGTTATAATTGGGTGGCTTCAAAGCCAATCATTGTACATTCTAGTTCAAATTATTAATAAAGGCAATCATTTCTTCATTCATAGTTCTCGCAAATTAACTATCGTAATGAAGGTCCCTAGACAAATGTATGGGATATTGAATCATGATGAGATCATGATAGTGAGATCAATATCCTCAGTCAATTGTCTTAAACAGTTCTCGATCATAGGATCTTTGAGATGGACATTAAATATCCGATAAGATCGACACAAGTTATGTCTGCTCATGTGATGAGGGTGAATGATCTCACATTCACTCGTGTGGTGACACTAAGACAAACAAGTGGGTGCTCATTAGAGAATGAGTTCACTGAACAGACCCAAATAAGAATTCCTGGATGGTAATTATACCTATTAGTCAACCAGGGAATTCAATCGTTGCAGTAGCACAGTTGGTCCTTTGACCTGAGTCACCAATGATACCTTGTTTGTGAACCATTGTATCTTGATTCTCTGACTAGTGAACTTTAACCATTAAGTCCACAATAGTCGGTCTTTCAGATATAGTGGAAAGCTTGCGAAGGTAATTGAGTGAACAACAAGGGATCACTCACTCTTGGTATAAGACTGGAGAGAGAATGTCCTATGGATGTGTATACAGAAATCCCTAGCCAGGGTCAAATGAAAGAGATGTCTTTCTATATATTAACTGAGTACTGGAATCCATCTGGATAATGCGATAGAGGGTTTGACTATAAAACCATACCCTTGCGTTATTGGGACATTGCATGAGTGAAGGATTATATCTGTGCGGTATCTGCAGACGGAAAGGTTCAAATGAAGGGAACAGTATCCCTTATATCTTCTGGGATCATGAGGTAGTGTTTGGTGTTGTTCATGATCAGAAGGCCAACTAATTTGATCATCAGATGATAATTCACTTGTTTATTAAATTAATCATTTAACATATGATGTTTAAATATTAATTAATAAATATTAAACTCAAGAAACAGTTCTAAGTTTAATGGGCCTGCAACCGGACTGATATATGGGCCTAGAGGGTCACACACATAAGAGTTCTCGTCAGACGGTGAGAGACGTTAAATTTCATGCTTATCTGGGTTTTTATGAAAAGCCGCAGGATAAACATGAAGATTTAATGGAGAATTATCCAAGGCCAAACTCTTGGATAATCATGAGGATTAATCCAAGGCCAAAGGGGAGGGGTAAAAAGTTGGCTTGACGAATTTTACACCCCAGATTCTCTCTCTCCTCTCTCTCTTGGAGTAGATCTGTCTCTCTCCGCGCATGGTGGATTTGAGATGTGGTCAGAGCACTCAAGTCGAGGAGGAAATCGCGTCTGCTGCGGGAACTCGTGTGGATACCTCTAGAGATCGTACGCGTGCGCGATTATCGAGTCGGCATCATCCACAGGAGATTCGAAACCCCGTAAAGGTGAAGAACCGTTCTTCCCGCATTTATTTTAATGTCCGTTTTACGATCCCAGCAACCGATACAATGGAATCCTTTTTATTTCCGCTGCGTTCTTGGCGATTCCTCATAGCTTCTGGGGTAGAAAGTATGTTCTAAGGGGTGCTTTATGAAAATGATTAGGCTTCTCCCCTACCTTCTCCATTTTTGATGTTTTGTTCGATTTGGGGGAGAAATCTCACTTTGTGACTCGGGGGAGGCCGGAGGGGGAACCTGTCTGCGAGTGCTAAATGGTGTCTGGCGACAGCGACGCCATTTTGAATGGCGGCTGCCACCCGAGACGCGATTTAGCCCAGCTTGTTCCAAAGCCAGATCAGTGGGATTTTGTCTTTGTCTTGAATAGCGTCTGGGGATAGCGACGCCATTTTAAATGTTGTTTGCCAAAGGCGACGCGGTTTAGGCCAGTTTTCGTGTGAACCAATTTAGGTGTCTTGAATGACGTTGGCCATGGGCGATGCGATTCAAGACAAAACCTTATTAATTCATGCGATTAACATGTGTTTACATTGTTAGATAGTTTAGTTAAATGCATGCTTGAAAACTTACTTCATGGACGAGGATTTCTACGTAATCGGATCGCACTGTGTTGTGTTTTGTGCGATCCTGGACCTAGAGTGATAGTTGTTAGCACTTAGGCACCCTGTATTAGTGTGGGAGTGACACGGCACCAGTGTGGGAGTGTTGGGGTGACGCCTAGAGAGAGGGTCACTTGGTGTACTCTGGGGTATAGCTAGTACTGGTGTAGGAGTGGTACATTCGGAGTGTCACTCGTATTGGGGGAAGCACAACCACCTAGAGGTTGATAGGCCGGAGTAGCCAGCGCGCTATCCGAGGGGTTGCTGTTTGGTCCCAGTGGGTCAATGTTTTCCGCGTTCGACCACGTGGTTTGTGTGTTTAGCCGAGATGCTGGTTGTGGACTCTGTGGTGGAGTGGTTTCAAAGTTGTGCATGTTGTATTTACGAATGCATGTGTTTTATATCGAAATTTGGGAATCTTTGGGAGTTGTGTTTACTGCTTTATTTTATTTAAATTGCCTATATTTGTGTTGTTGCACTTGTGGATGCATGAGTGGGTGGTAGAGATCGAAGGATCCCTACTGAGTCCATTTCGATGAGACTCACCAATGCGATTTTCAGGTGAGGGTTCCAAGCAGGCGTAGCGTGGAGGGTGTTGTCTCGGGTTGCGCACCAACAGCTACTATTTCGGGGTATGCCCTGATGTTGTTGTTACTTTCCTTTCAAGCCTGTACGCTTAATTATTTCTTTTCAGTTGGAATATGTAATTATTTGCTGAGTCGAGTCGAATTGTAATAATTTTTCATTCATGCACTTCTGTTACAATTCGATGTGATGTGAAATGTTTAGCTTAGTTTATCATTTATTTTCCAGACTTATCGAGATCTTGGTTTAGCTCTAAATTTTAATGATTCGGTACCCATTTAGTAATCGGATCCCCGATTACAGGGTGGCAGGTCGTTACAAGCGATATCCACAACTGGCCGCCAATGGCGGGCCAGTGTACTACATCAGTCTGTATGGCCTTTGCCCGGCCAAGAGGGAAGTAATAATAACTCCAAATCTGCATATATTAAAACATATAGGTTAAAAACATCATTTCATAAGCATACATTTATGTTAATGAAATAATTAAAACAATTTGTACCAGAAGAAACGGCGCGAAGCCATTGATGCTGGTCTCACGGTCCGACGTGACCGCAAACAAATTGGCAAAAAGGTGGGCCAGAAGGGCCGCACCCCAGGCGTACTCATGAATCCTATCTAAGTCCTCTGACTAGTTGAGAAACCTACAATGTATCTGTTCACCCTTCGTCCCGAAGAGCAACCGCCCAAAGAAGAAAACTAGAAAAACCCTGAGCTGCTGGTCCACTAAATCTCTTTGGCTCTCATCCCAACAGTAAGAGGCGGCAATTGACCTAGCTAATCTATCTATGAACCCTTCCTTAGACTCTACCTGGTCCTGCCTAGGGTCAACTAACCCCAAAGCATCCTCTACCTCTACCCTCCAGAGGGTCCTAGACTCCTTACCTAATGTCCCCGCTACCTCTAGACCTAGTAGGCGTCCCACCATCTCATGGTAATCGGGAAAAGTGATCCCGCTCACTACCCGGTCCTTTACTCGAAGGCCAGTAATCCTCGCTACGTCCTCCAGGCTGGGGACCATATTTGTCTCCAGGGCATCAGGAATGCCTTGCATTCCGGATCCTACCTCTCCCTCAATACCTAAGGAGGACCAGGTCCTGCCAAAACAGCTCTATGTCTAGCAGTTTCCCTAATCCCATCTCCCCTAGGCAGGCTTTCTGGAAGTCCGAAAGTCCTCGATATGCCACTATCATTAGATCCCAAGAGATCTGAGTCCTTATCGTCCCCTGCCAAATTGTCAAGAAATTATTAGAAAATCATTATAAAAGCAATTTAAATCAGTTTCTAAGGATAACTTTGAAATAGGAATCCTGCCTTAAATGGCGTCGGACATGGTCGACGCCATTTGAATGGCGTCACCTGGTTCTCAGACCCATGCATTCCCTCCTTTCAGCCCCCCCCAATCCAAAAATGCTATAAAAGGGAGGTTTTAGAACTCACCATAGAAGGACCCGCCTGTTTGGCTGGTGCTGCCGCCGGTTCCTCCGCCGTGGGAGCCTCTTCGGCTTCCATGAAGGCCTCGGCCTCCGCGAGAACTTGTGCCACCCTCGGTTGTGCTTGGACCTCGGGAATTTCTTCCTTTTCATCTATTTCCACCGTCGGGATGGCCGCCACCTGTTCCACTAGGTCCTCCTTGCTCCATACTGAACTGAAAGTGAGAGTAAATGGGAGAGAGGGAGCTCGAGAATGAGAAGGAGAGTGAGAAAAATCGAGAGAGAGTAAGTGAGTGAGAGGATGGAAGGGAGAAGGAACGCCCGGTGATGAACGGCGCCGGAGAGGATGGCCGGAAGAGGGTGGAAGTCGTCAGAGTCGCCGAGGTCGCCGGAGAGGAAGGAGAAGGAGGAGAGAGAACGAGGAAGGGATAATGAGGAGGAAAGGGGAGCGGGCTCGGGAACCTTGTTCAAATTTGTTAAAAGGCGTCGACTCAGGATGACGCGGTTCATGGGCACACAAACTGAGGCAGGCGGTTCGAATTTTGAAATTCAGATAAAGGTGTCACTCATGGGCGACGTGATTTGCATTTTACCGCCTTTGACAGTCAGAGTTGTACTACAAATTCTGGAGAAAATGAGATAAAGGCATCGACTATAGACGACGTAATTCAGGCAGTTTGATCCTTAGAAATCTTTGGAAAATAGGAGAGGGAAATGAAAAGCGTCGCCCAAGGTCGACGTTATTTAGGCTCTTTTGAGGATTAAATCCTTATTTTTGGAAATTGATTTTTTGAAAAGCGTCTCTCTGAGTCGACACCATTTGCATTAATGAGCCCGAAACTCTGAATTTTGAGGAAAATGAGATGTTTTGTTCAAGGAAAAATTCCGGAAAATTGCACAATATTAAGGAATGATTTATTGCATTGAAGGAATAATTTCTTATTAAATTAGAAGATACATCAAGCTTTGGGCAAGAGTTGTGTCAGGATTGAGGTTTCGGATCCGGTTATCGGGTCAATCTTCAGGGTCGGATTCCGTAGTTTGGGCCCTGGTGGGGTTGAGACTTAGTTCTTGTTTCACGTCGAGCTTGCTTGACGCGGTTTAAACGGCGTCCAGCAATGTAGACGTGTTTTAGGCTGTGGCACGTAGGCGCCACGTGGGCTGGTCTTAGGGCGCGAGAGTACGGCCCCGGTTTTATCTTCTGAATGGCGTCTTGGATGGACGACGCCATTTAGAGTACGACCATGGTTTGTTAGTGTACGGCCCGGTCTTGTCATCTAAATGACGTCGGGCTTGCACGACACGTTTTACCCAGCTTCTGGTTGACCCTGCAAACCCTCCCTCATTTCCCTCATTCTCTCCTTCCTCTTCTCTATCCTCTCTTCCCTCCGGCGAGCCGGTGACCCCTTTCCCCCATCCTTCCTTTCCTCTCTCCATTCCTCCTCTCCCTCCACTCCATTAACCTACCAACTTCCTCCACTATCGCCACCACTTCCTCCGCGGCGCACTTCTCTCCGGACGGCGGTCGACGTTCCGGTGGAGTAACGGCGTCCACGGCGGTACTGGCGGCGGCGTGTGGCGAGACGGGTTGGCGGCTTGGAGCTAGGAGGAGTTCGAGTAACCGGTAGGGTGACGATCCCCGTTGTATTTCATTTCAAAATCATGTTTTTCCGCTTTGAAGCATGTTTAGGGGTTTTCTTGGGGTGAAAACACTAATCGCATGTAACGAGAATTTGGGTGTTTTAATGGGTAATTAGGTTCTTCTCCTCCTTCTCCACGTTTTTTGTGCTTTTTACACGATTTGGGGAAGGAAATACCACTCCGTTGATTGGGGGATGACGGAGGAAGAACCTTTCTGTGAGGGTTAAATGGCGTCGGGGGACAGCGACGCCTTTTAGAAAGGTGGCTCCTACCCACGATGCGATTTAGCCCAAATAACATACTCTGTCTCTGGACTGATGAGCATCCAGGGACAGCGACACCTTTCAAAAGGCGACTTGCATGGGAGATGCGTTTCAAGTAAAAATCACCCCGTAGCCTGTCTCTGCTTCTATCGCTATCAGGCGACTAGGGACAGCGACGCCTTTCAAAAGGCGACTACATGTGACGACGTGTCTTAAGGCCATTTCCGAGGCCAAATTTCACATGAACCAATTTAGGAGGCTTGAATGACGTCGGCCTTGGGCGACGCGATTCAAGACAAAATCACATTAATTTATGCTATTAACATATCTTCACACTGTTAGATATTTTGGTTAAATGCATGCTTGAAATCGTACCCGAGGATGAGGATTTTTACGTGATCGGATCGCACTGTGTTGTATTTTCGTGCGACCGTGGACCTAGAGTGACAGTTGTAGCACTTAGGCACCCTGTGTCGGTGTGGGAGGGACACAGCGCCGGTGTGAGAGTGGTGGGGTGACGCCTAGAGAGAGGGTCACCTAATGTACCCCGGGGTTAGCTAGTACCGATGTAGGAGTGGTACCTTTGGAGTGTCACTCATGTTGGGAAAAGCAGAAACCACCTAGAACCAGTTGAGTCGGAGTAGCTAGCGTGCTATCCGAGGGGTGACTGTTTGGTCTCAGCGGGTCGGTGTTTCCCGCTTTCGGCCGTGTGGTTGGTTTGTTTTGCCGAGACGCTGGTTGTAGGCTCCCTGGTAGAATGGTTTCAGAGTTGCGCATGTTACATTTCGAATGCATGTGTTTCATATCGAAATTTAGGAATTGTATTACTGCTTTACTTGCTTAATTTACCTATATTTGTGTTGCTGCACTTGTGGGTGTGTGAGTGGGCGGTGGGGATCGAAGGATCCCTATTGAGTCTTTTCTATGAGACTCACCCCTGCGGTTTTCGTGTAAGGGTTCCAAGCAGGTTTAGCGAGGAGAGTGCTGCCTTGGGTTGCGTGCCAGCAGCCGTTGTTCCGGGGTATGTCCCGACGTAGTTGTTACTAAGCTTAATTATTTCTTTTCAGTTGGAGTATGTAATTATTTGCTGTGTTGAGTCGCATTGTAATAACTTTTAATTCTTGCACTTCCTTTTCAATTCAATGCGATGTGAATGTTTAGCTTAGTTTATTATTTATTTCCCAGACTTATCTAGATCCTGGTTTGGCTCCAAATTAATGTTTCAGTACCCATTTAGTAATCGGATCCCCTATTATAGGGTGGCGGGTCGTTACAAGTTGAGAGTCTTCAAGCCGAATTTTCTTAAGTTCCTTTACATAAGTTTTCCATAGTTCTCGATTTGCTTCATGAGGAAGTTTAACACAACGGGTGAAACCGATGTTCCATAAGGTTGCATTAAGCTCTATTACCTCGAAGTCTTCATCAGTTCTTGAAGCCCGCTTATTGATTGGAGAAAGATTAGATCTTTCTGGAAATTCATAGTGAGGCATACCAAGTTAAGGATGACAACGATGTGGATTGTATAGGACAAACTCGGTCGCCCCGATCAGTCGGAGTTTTGTGCCAGCACAGCGGCGTACTCGAACCGCCTTTTCCCTGAGAGCCAGTAGTGTTGATTCAAAGCCAATCCTCAGCATGGTCTTAAAGTAAGCTCGCCAATCTGCTCGAGTCTTGAGGTTGGGCACTCGATTGGTCATGTTGTCATTGAATTTCACTATGTTAGCAATGTGAAAGATAGGACTGCACTGATACATTTGAGATATACTGGGAACTTCTTCCTCATTATGGTTGAATTTGAAGTGGAGATCAATCCATAGGGCTAAGAGTAGCATGCTGGCATACGGAGGTTGACTGGTAGAAACCGTTGAGAGCCCACTGTAGAGATAGGCTAGGACTGTTGTGCCTATTTGTTTCCTTTGAAATATCTCGCATATCTCACTGAGCTGATCTTCCATTAAGATGTTGTCCTAGGCAGGGAACAATAGAGCTCCAGCCAGACATGCAGTGAACGCGATCATTACGGTTTCTCTATCTTCCTCCTTGGCATTTTCCATCTTCTTTGATGTTCATTCTACAAGCTTTGCGAGATTAATTTCTTTCTGAATCAAAATGCCTTGGATTTCTTTTGGACTATCCACGATCCTTTCTAAGAACTGTTGACAAGTGACCCTTTCTCTCATCAATAGCATATCAGTCATATCAGGTTCATCACTGTTAGCCTTAATCTTAGGAAGTCCCAATAAGAGTTCAGCTTCTTCCAATAGAATGGTAGCCTCGAATGAAGTGAAAAGGAAAGTATAAGTTTGGGGATGCCACAATTCAATCAATGCACCTATTGCAGCCCAATCCATGAGTGCACTCTTGTATTGCTTCGCATGGATAACTAGGCCTTGGATATGCCACTTTGAGATAAAGGATTGCATATAGAGGTTGATCTTTCCCACTAGCTTGGAAATCCATAAAAGAGAAGAAAACTTTCTTGGACTAGGGAAGAAAGGATATCCCTTAAAAAATAAATAAAATAGCATGGTTTTTTCATATTGAAGAAGGTCTGGAGCATGGAGAATTCATGTAGAAAAATAAAGAAAAGAAAAAAAATTGAATTGGGAAAGAGAATAACTTACTTGTAAGTTAGGATCTCATCTGCTTAGATGGCCCTTCACATCAGAGAGTCTTTCAATCATCTTCCTCACCTTCTTGCTTGATGAAGAATCCTTAGCAAAGCTCGCCATATCTTTGATTGCCTATTTCCCCTTGATTGCTTGATTTCTTGCTCTTTCTCTTCCCTTCTCTTGAGCTTTGGAGAGAATTCTCTAGCCTTCCCTCTTGATGGCTTGGTGTAGTTTGACTTGAAGAGAGGAAGATTTATAGAGGGATTTGCGAAGTAGAGAAGACCCTTTTCCGAGTTAGAAGAGGGAGTTTAAGGGAGGTAAGTAGAGTTTGGATTGGAGTCAGAAGAATGATGATTCAGTAAGTTAAATGGCATATGGACAGGGCGACGTCATTCAAATGACGTCGACACAGGACGACGCCTTTTAGGAATTTTCTGACATTTTTTTGAAATTACATATTATCTGCTATTTATTCATGTTTATCTCTCTGCTTGAAGTTACTGACAAATTTTGAGTGCAGAAAAATTCAAGAAAGAAAAATGAAGTTGGAATTTCAATAAAGGTCCTACTGTGGGAGTTTCACTGAGTCTTCGCCGTGACTAAAAAGACGGTTATCTCTACCCTTGTATTCTCTTATGTAATTGATTTGCATTAGCATTACTATATGATAAATACTTATAGAGTATATCAAGGACCTTGTGGTTTTGATGAAACTCAAATTTGAGTTCCCCTTTATCAAAAACAGTAATAATTCTTGAGAATTCTTAATCGCATGGATAGGCCGTTAGATTGTCAATTGATGGAGATACTGGTTCCACTTTTGTGAAACGGTGCGTGGACAAACGAGCTTTGGCTTAGCACTGAATTTCAAGACCGGTGTCTTGACTCATTAATGAGAGCTTAGCAATATTATCCTTGATTAATTTATATTATATTTTATTTTATATTTTTCTTTTAGCCCGGCATGCATCATGTAGGACTTTGAAATCATTGTGATAAGAATTAATTACCGATTAAATTTCATACCATTGTTTTGATAAATCCCAATGTGATATGAAATATTCCATTCCGAATTGATCTCTTAATTATCTTTGAGGTCTGCTTGAAGATATCTTTGGAATTCCTTCTTGTGTGGATCTTTATCTCATATTTCTTGTTTCCTTTTAAGATCCATCATAGTTGTAGCACGTCCACAATGGCTGGTAATCTCTCTCCATGATGAAACTTGTAGGAATTGTGACCTACCGTACTTCCCTTCGTGGAGGTTGATCGTCCTTATTTTGTTTCATTTGTCTATCTCATCCAGACATGATTGATTCTATTGATCTCTTTGAGTTACTTTCATTGATCATTTTGAGAAAGATTTTTATCATGTGATGTTGAGAGCATGTCAAATCACACCTTGGCATCACATTTTTAGTTCATTCCATTCCATTTCACTCGTTGGAAAGTCAATGCCAAAGTGGGCAGCTGTAGACATACTAATTTTGACTTTATATTGAGCAAATTTCATGATACACTTATGATTCCTCGAAATGGTCTGATTTTTAATCATTAATTAATTTTTCTTGAAATTTCTTGATTAACGTCACCCGTGGTCGACGCCATTTATACTTCTAGCCTGAATCAATTTGGAATTAATTTTTTAAATCTAGATAGATTTAACTAAACGACGTCACCCTTGAAAGATGCCATTTAGGCTCTAATTCGTCTGGATTTCCTATTTGAATCTGAATTAATTTGGTAATTATCTAAATCACGACCCCCATGGACGACGTGTTTTAGCTTTCCCAACTGCTTACACTTGCCTTTCTGGATTTATTTCTATGTTGGCCCTCCTAATTAGCTAAATGGTGTCTTTTGAAGGCGACATGTTTTAAGCAGTTTCCTGATAAGTGTAATTTAGCCGAGCTGATCCGGTCTCCATGCTTGGAAGGGTTTCTAATTCTTAGATAGACATCCAAGGCAAGTACGAGCATGGAGGAGAGCCCTTTGAAGGCCAAAACATCTTGAAAACACTTCTTATAAATATAATACCCTTTGGACCTTTGAAAAAGGTTGGCCATTGAAGGATTAGAGGTGTTTTTCAAGGTTTTTGAGGCTTTCAAGAATGAGAACGTAGACAGCATCCCAAGACTTAATCCTCTTCCTCCATTGAAGCCATGAAGATCAAGGCTATGGAGGGGCCAATCATGCTCATCCCTCTCCTTTCTTCTTTCTAGATTTGATTGTTTTCCATCTAGTTAGTTCACTGTCTTTTATTAATTCTTCATCACATCACTCCATCATGCACACACTCACATCATATTCTCCATACCTACATGAGATAGAGGTTTAAAAAAATATAAAAAGTGAGTTCCTCTTGTTTAGTTTCATATTATATTTGATTATTAGAATTTATAATCCGTATTTTCCTTTTTTTGTTTGTCTCTTTCGCAAGGTTTGAAGAAGAAGGAAAAAGTCTTGAAGAAAAGAAGAAAAATGCAAAAACAAGAGTAAAGGTAAAGAAGAGGCTCTTCTCTTTCGGTCGGTCGAAAGATAGGAACAAAGAATCTAATCTCCCAAATCACAAGGTGAATAAGGCGATCATTTATTCTTTCAAAACCCTCGGTTTATGGCGATCACGTTTTAAATTTGATTTGTTAATTATATGACACATGATATCATGATAATAACACATTTTTTTAGCACTACGGTAATGATATTCTTCATGATGAACTTGCAAACCGTTGATGCTTTGATCTCCGTGTAAGCTTCGGCTTCAACCCATTTGGTGAAGTACTCCGTTGTCGTGAGGATAAAAGATTTATGTTTAAGCGAGGAGTTGGGATCACCAAGAGGACCAATGATGTCGAATGCCCACATGGAGAAAGGCTATGGGGAGGACAGAGGATGGAGTGAAGATACAGGGAATGGAATTTATCGGCGTAAGGTGGATACTTAGCACACCTACGAACATATCCTATACAATCTTATTCCATGGTTGGCCAGTACTATCTTTGTGTGAGAATTTTCTTTGATAAAATTTGTCCATTAACATGGCCACCACAAACTCCAGCATGAGCTCCTTCCATGATCTTCTAAAGCTCATCTTTATCTAAACATCTCAGAAGAACACCATAGAACCCTCGTCTATATAACTCCCCTCCAACTAGGGTGTATCTTTGAGCGATCTTCCTGATAGCCCTTTTCTCCTTAGCAGTGGCTTCTTCAGGGTATGACTAATCTTCACAGCATTTTGTAATTTCGTAATACCATGGTTTCTCTTCATCTTCCATCTCTTCTTGCAATTCTAGCAACATAATCTCTCTCTTCTCTACAATGTCTCCATCTCTAACCTTCTTCAGCAACTTTTCTTTAATCTTAAGAAAGGAAGGATTATATACAGCAGGAGAAAGATGCCTATGGGCAATGATTGATTCATAATGTTTGCTGATCGGGAAATTCAGGGACGATACGATAGAAGCTAGAGCGTCAGTCAAGATGTTCTGATTCTGAGGAATATAGACAAAGATCAGTTTAGTGAAAAGTTTGGCATAAGTTGAGGTAAGTTCTTGATATGGTTTGAGTTTGCGATCAAGGGTGTAGTAGTTGGTGAGCACTTCGCGAAGAATCAAGTCACTATCACCCACAATCAGCAATTTGGTGGCACCATGGAAATGAGCGGCCTCGAGGCCAGTAAGGAGAGCCTCATATTCAGCTATATTATTCGTAACATGAAAAGCAAACGGAAAGGTTTGGGGAATGGTTGACACCTTCAGGTGATAGGAGAACAATGTCGATACCTTTACCATGAGAGTTCAAAGCTCCATCAAAATGCAGAGTCCACATATCATCCTTGAGTTTGTTTACGGATATCAGTTCCTCATCGGGAAACTCCGATCGAACTGGATCAAATATGGGAAGAAGGTGATGAGCAAGGTGTTCTGCTATGGCATAGCCTTTTATCGGTTTCTGTTGAATGTAGACGATATCGAATTAGGAGAGAAAGCTTTGCCAACGTGCTAATCTATCTGTAAGGACAGATTTCTCTAGAAGGAACATAATATGATTCATCTTAGTGATGAGATGGACTTCATGGGCCAGAAAATAATATTTCAGTTACTAAACTATCCATACCAATGTTGTACATGTCTTCTCCATCGCCATGTATCTTTGTTCAGCAGGGTTGAGAAGTTTAGAGAGATAATAGGCTACCCTCTCCTTTCCTTCTTCATCTTCTTGTGCTAGGACAGCCCCCACTGAATCATCCAGAACAGAGATGTATAGAATTAAATGCTTGCCCGAAGATGGTGGTCTCAAGATAGGACTTGCCAAATATGTCTTTAGTCCATTAAATGCCTTCTGACACTTATTGTCCCAATCAAATTTGACTCTCAGTTTAGTAAGCTCATAGAACGGCTTACACCTTTGTGAATTCTAGGAGACAAAGCAGTGAATAAACTGCAACCTCCCGATTAATCCTCTTAGTTCTTTCAAGTTCTTGGGAGGTGTCAATAATAGCATTGACCTTGTTGGGATCGATCTCAATGCCCCTTTTGCTGACAATGAATCCTAATAATTTTTCTGACGAGACACCAAACACACATTTTTCCGGATTCATCTTCAATTGGTACTCGCTCGTTCTTTCCAATACTTTTGCCAAGATTTCAGCATGATCAGCTCTAGTGTTAGATTTAACCAGAAGGTCATACACATACACCTCCAAATGTATATGCATTATATTGTGAAATATAGCCATCATTGTCCTTTGATAAGTGGCTCCAGCATTCTTCAATCCAAATGGCATAACTACATAACAGTAGGTTCCCCAGGATGTAGTGAACGACGTCTTTTCCTGATCTTCTTCTGCCAAACGAATCTGATTGTTCCCTGAAAACCCATCCATAAATGATAGAGTCTCGTATCCAAATGTAATGTCAATGAGTACGTCTATATGAGGCAGTAAGAAATCATCTTTAGGACATGCTCGGTTTAGATCTCGAAAGTCAATGCAGATCCTGACTTTCCCATTCTTCTTCATAACCGGGACTATATTGGCCACCCATTGCGGATAGAGGACAACTCTAATGAATTTGTCTTTATGTAACTTATCGATCTCTTCTTTCATTTTCAAAGCCATCTGTGAGTGGAATCGCCTTAATTTCTATTTAACCAGGTTAGCTCCAGATTTCAAGGTTAATAAGTGCTCCAGTAAAGAAGAATCTAACCCCAGCATATCTTCGTAACTCTAGGTGAAAGTGTCCTTATAATCTCTAAGAATCTGAACCAAAGCCTCTTCATCTGATTTAGAAAGATTCTGACTAATGAGGACAACCTTAGGTTCTTTTTTGGTTCCTCGGTTGACTTCCTTAGTTGGTTCTTCTACTGCAGCCGAGGGTTCATCAAATCTCTTCACTCTACTTGTGTACGCCTCAGCCGCGTCCTCATCTTATTCATCTTTAATGATGGGGTCTTTCTCATGCATAAATTCATACACTCCATATCCATCATCAAATAACTCATCTACCTCACATTCTTCTGGCAGCTGAATGGAATTCTCTAACAGTTGAGGGATTTGATAGCATGGAAGGCATTTAGATGCTAACTCCTTGAGGTATCTATCCATAATTTGTCTACCCTTAGACTTCCTAGACTTCCTAAACTGCCTAACTTCACTAGACGGCCTACAACTAGACTCTCTATCCTGACCTGTGGAGGATAAAGGATAAAATTCAGAGGGTACATGATGAGATACAGGAGAGTCCTCTTGAGAGGAAGGACAGAGCAGATGTAGAAGATAATCTTGCCCAAACGACCTGTACAACGGGGTACATTCGGACAAGTAGTAAGAGATTTCCTCAGTGAGGATTTGAGAGGAGGTTGCGAAATCGACGTTTTTTTTTGAAATTTTTATCATTTATCATATAGCATGAATGAATTTGGAAGGAAGGGGAAACATAAGATGGAGAAAATGGCACCATGGCCAGAAGATTTGGGGGATCATACAGCAGGATGTCCCAGATTAAATCACGGATATTCTCGTGGTCGAGAGGAATCCATAGAGGAAGTCACGAAAGGACAGAGTAATGATAATGGGCGATGCCCATGGTAGGTCTTCAGTTATCACTTTAGACCATGTCAGGGTCAGCAACAGGGTTCAGAACATAGTATGGAGAGTAAAGATGTGAGAAGGATAGGTAGCTCTCTAGAGTTGATCAGTAGTCAGCCCAGCTTCATAGGAGTCATCTGGCTCCCCTTCATCTGTTTCATCAGTCAGCAGTATTCTTTTGTCAAAAATGGCTCCAGGCCCTTCAATCAAGTCATCAATCAACAGTGGCCACTGTGGTTCATAAGGATGTAGAAACAGCCTGTTCAGAACTACGTACAAATCCCACATGTCAAACCATTTATACCATTTACATTCTGGATCATGAAACCTCCTCCTTTTCATAGGCCGCAAAACCTCCAAGGATTGGTACGTAAGTATTGGCGTGCAATGCCTAGCCAACTCCCTCCCCTAAATATCATGCATGTCGAAATGGGAGGTTATCACCACAGTATTGTCATTGTCATGTTGAATCATGAGACCCTTGACAAAGTGAGTAGATAGGGTCCAGGTCAACGGGTCCCGACTCTCCTTGCACGGGGTCACCATGGTCTTCCGCACCTTGCGACCATCTTCACTTTCTTCTTGTTGTACAATGTTGTGCCGCACATTCTCTGGCCTATATCCCAGGCCATTCCTAGGTACCATTATGTCGTCCTTGATCGGCTTACTTCTTCCTTGAAATTGAGTTCCTAGACCTTTCCCTGGCTGATATCCAATTTTCATCATTATGTTCTACCCAGGGGTACTCATGTACTTCCCCCCTTTCATGGCATTGATCGGATAAGGAGTAGGTAAGGTGGACTTCAGCGGGTCTACCAAAGGAAGATAAGTTTGCAGTACAGATAGAATGGGTTTCTAAACGTGCGAAGGATTAGGAGTTGGGTTCACGTTCAAGGAATGAGTGGCAGCAAGGATGGGCATACTAGCGACCCTGATGACACACCCCTTGTAAGGAAACTTGAGGCATTGATGATTGGTCGATGGGATTGCCTCAAGCAAATTGATATATGGACGGCCAAGAATGCCCTTTAGTGAAGGATCTATTTTGAGGATATCGAACTCAACCTTAAGATTGTTGGGATCCGGGGGGGATGCGAAGAACGCAGCGAAAACGATGAACAAAAATTATCCCGCCCGATGCCCGCTGATCCGAATCGGAACGAAAAATAAAACCGAAAAACTGGGTCGTAATCTGATTACCGTGCGCGGATTCGAATCCGCTTCTGTCTCAGATCCGTCAAGGCGATGCCGTCAGCCGCACAAGCGTCCGGCCTCCAGCGGTATCCACGTGATCCTCCGCGGTGGTTCGTCCTCGCTCCCTCGTCCGTATCAGCTCACTCGTTGAAGATCTATCGCCGCAACGATGTCAAAAAACCCGCGGACGGGAATTCCCGACTTTCAGGAATCATATGCGGTGGAGATGGAGATTGTCTCGGCACCTCGAACGAGGCACCCAAAGGAGGAGGAGAGAGAAAGGGGGACGGCCAGTATGGGAAAACCTTGGAGCTTGGCCCAGGGTTTCTCAACAGCGCGTATATATATTAAGTCAGCGCGACCTTTCACAAAAGTCCCTGAGTTAACATAAATCTCACTTATGTACCACCGACTGAGAATCTTATTGCGTATGACCCTCTAGGCCCATTTATGTTGGGATTTCTCGGGTATCTCCGGATCGCTCACGCAGCGGAAAATAGAATATTACAGCAATCCGTTCCCGTTTCGAAAAACTAAAACAACGATTATCGGATAATCGATTCTCACCGTGTGCGGATTCGAATCCGCAACCGTTCGGTTCCGTCGGTGCGACACCGCATGCCGCGCAAGCGCCCGGCCTCTAGCGAAGTCCATACGATCCTCCTCGCGTTCCTCATTCTTCACAGCCCACGAAACCTCCGCCGGTCGCCGCAACGATCGCCACAACGCGCGGATGATTTCCCGTCAAACGGGATTCGGAGAAGCGGCGGAGCAGATCTGGATCTGTCTGGACGCCAGAGAGAGAGAGAAACTGAGGAGGGGCGGCTAGGGCTAGCAGCAGCTTGGCCTGCTCAGCCCGTTCGCTATGTTTTATACTAACCGCGCGGTTTTTCATAAAAACCCCCGGTCTATATAAAACCCACTTATTTATCCATCGCCTTGAGAATCATTTGTGTGTGACCCTCTAGGCCCAAGTACCAGTCCAGTTAATGGCCCAGCAAGCCTAGTGACTCCTCACTGGATTTATTAATCAATTAATAACCCTTTATTAATTAATCAATCAATCGAATTGATGTCGCACATCGAATTCTACCGGGCCTCCGATCACGTTGGGTGCCAAGCAACACCGCGTGAACCCGGAAGGTATTGGGGTTAAGTAACCCACTCTTGGAACCTTTCCGCCGACAGTTACCGCGTGGATATAATCCTTCATTCGTACAATGCTCTCGAGTCAACTCAAGGTATGGGGTGCTGTCAAACCCTAACCGGTCGACTCACTTGGATTGGATGCCGCTGATGAATATCAGAAAACTCCTTACCCGATATTATCGTCCGCCCTGGCCAGGGACTTTCGCGCATCCTTCCTAGAGCATTCTCTCTCTAAGTACCGAGAGCGAATGATTCCTTGTTGACATACAATTCCCTTCGACGGCATTCCGCTGTACCCAATCCTTGGCGTATTAGAATCCCGTGGCTAGAGATTCGTAAACCAAGGTCAAAGCACAGAAGTCCACCGACAAAGTGTCCTTTGTGTCTCAGGTCCAAGGACCATCCACGCAACTGCGACAATAGAATCAAGCTGGTTGACAGTGAGGTACAATACCATCCAGCGATTCAGTCGGATCAGTTCAGTGAACTCATTCTCCAATGAGCACCTACAGATTCGCCTTAGTGTCTCCACACAAGTGACTTATGAGATCAGTCACCCTCATTATATGAGCAGGAGTAATCTGTACTAGTCTAACCGAATATCCGATGTCCTTCTCGGATATTCTCCGACTATGAACAATTAAGAATATGTGTGTTTAAGTGATCAGTCTCATTAGTATGATCTCATCATAATCTGATCACTATAGCACATATTCACGGACTTCATTATGAAACGATAATTAATGCGATTTACACATAATGAATATTATTCCATTTTATTAATAAATGAACGAGATTTACATAGTTAGATTGGCTTGTAGGCGACCTAAAACTAACAATCTCCCATTTAGACTAAAGTCAATCACCTTTATACAATAAGCCTATAGACTCTAGGTGACGCTCAAACACAATTTGAGCCAACGGCTTTGTCAGTGGATCTGCTACATTGTCGACGGAAGGAACTCTTTCCACTACTACATCTCTTTTGGATATGATCTCTCTGATAAGGTAAAAGCGCCTCAGAATATGCTTCCATGAATACCCTCTCATCAGGAATCTTAGGAGACTGCTCCTTTGAGAGAATAATTTCATGTCTCATCGGTATGAGACCTCTCTTAGAATTTTCCATGCCAAACCTTTTGACTATGCTATCTATGTACAAGGATTGGGTCATTCCAAGCATCCTCTTTGATCTATCTCTATAGATCCGTATTCCCAATACGTAGGATGCTTCTTCCAAATCCTTCATGGAGAAGTTTTTCGACAGCCAGATCTTTACTGATGACATCATAGCTACATCATTCGTAATGAGTAGTATGTCATCTACGTAAAGAACTAGAAAAGTGACTGCACTCCCACTGGTCTTCTTGTACACACAAGGCTCATCTTCATTCTTAATGAAGTCATAAGACTTGACAGCCTCGTCAAATCTTATATTCCAGCTCCGGGAAGCCTGCTTCAGTCCATAAATGGACCTCTGAAGCTTGCACACTTTATCTGGAGATTCTTTGGATGTGAAACCTTCTGGTTGTATCGTATACACCTCTTCCTCAAGGTTACCATTGAGGAAGGTAGTCTTTACATCCATCTGCCAGATTTCATAATCAAAATGTGAAGCAATGGCGAGTAGAACTCTAATCGACTTTATCATAGCAACTGGTGAGAAAGTCTCGTCATAGTCTATTCCTTGCATTTGACGATATCCCTTTGCCACCAACCTTACCTTATAAGTGTCGATCCGTCCATCAACACCGATCTTTCTCTTAAAGATCCACTTGCAACCGATGGGTACAATACCCTCGGGCAAGTCCTCCAAGTTCCAAACTTGGTTGGTGTACATGGACTGGATTTCCGAGTTCATGGCTTCTCACCATTTCCCGGCTTCTGGGCCTTCTATGGCCTCCTGGTAGGTTTTCGGATCATCATCCTCATTATATTGCACCTTAGACTTACCTTCAGCAATATGTCTCACATATCGTTCGGGTAGTCTAGGTACTCTACCAGATCTACGAGGTTCATCTGTGTGTACCTAAACAGATTCAGGAACTGATATCTCATCTGATGATAATGTAGTTATTTGGGGATCTGGAATCTTTTCCAGTACTATTTTACTCCCACTGTCCTCCTGGAGAAGGTATTCCTCTTCCAGGAAGACAGCTTTCCTGGCGACAAACACCTTTTGTTCACCAGGATGGAAAAAATAGTATCCAAAGGTTTCCTTTGGATATCCCACAAACCTGCATTTATCAGTTCGTGATCCCAGCTTGTCTAGATCATGCCTCTATACATGAGCAGGACAACTCCAGACTTTAACATGTTTAAATTCTGGTTTCCTGCCTTTCCATATCTCATATGCAGTAGAGGCCACAGACTTGCTGGGTACTCTGTTCAGTAGGTATGTTGCTGACTCTAGAGCATACCCCCAGAGGGACACTGGTAATCCTGAAAAGCTCATCATGGATCGCACCATGTCCAACAAGGTGCGATTCCTCCTTTCTGATACACCATTCATCTGTGGTGTATATGGAGGGGTCAGCTGAGAAAGGATACCATTATCCTTTAAGAATTGTGTGAAATTAGTACTCAAGTATTCTCCTCCTCGATCTGATCGAAGAGCTTTAATACTCTTTCCTAATTGTTTCTCTACCTCATTCTTGAACTCCTTGAACTTCTCAAATGCTTCCGACTTGTACTTCATTAAGTACACATAGCCGAATCTTGAGAAGTCATTGGTAAATGTGATGAAGTAAGAAAAGCCACATTTGGCTTGGGTGGACATTGGACCACATACATCTGAATGTATTAGTTCCAAAATGTCCTTGGCACGTTATCCATGTCCAGTAAATGGAGATTTTGCCATCTTTCCCATAAGGCACTGTGTTGTATTTTCGTGCGACCGTGGACCTAGAGTGACAGTTGTAGCACTTAGGCACCCTGTGTCGGTGTGGGAGGGACACAGCGCCGGTGTGAGAGTGGTGGGGTGACGCCTAGAGAGAGGGTCACCTAATGTACCCCGGGGTTAGCTAGTACCGATGTAGGAGTGGTACCTTTGGAGTGTCACTCATGTTGGGAAAAGCAGAAACCACCTAGAACCAGTTGGGTCGGAGTAGCTAGCGTGCTATCCGAGGGGTGACTGTTTGGTCTCAGCGGGTCGGTGTTTCCCGCTTTCGGCCGTGTGGTTGGTTTGTTTTGCCGAGACGCTGGTTGTAGGCTCCCTGGTAGAATGGTTTCAGAGTTGCGCATGTTACATTTCGAATGCATGTGTTTCATATCGAAATTTAGGAATTGTATTACTGCTTTACTTGCTTAATTTACCTATATTTGTGTTGCTGCACTTGTGGGTGTGTGAGTGGGCGGTGGGGATCGAAGGATCCCTATTGAGTCTTTTCTATGAGACTCACCCCTGCGGTTTTCATGTAAGGGTTCCAAGCAGGTTTAGCGAGGAGAGTGCTGCCTTGGGTTGCGTGCCAGCAGCCGTTGTTCCGGGGTATGTCCCGACGTAGTTGTTACTAAGCTTAATTATTTCTTTTCAGTTGGAGTATGTAATTATTTGCTGTGTTGAGTCGCATTGTAATAACTTTTAATTCTTGCACTTCCTTTTCAATTCAATGCGATGTGAATGTTTAGCTTAGTTTATTATTTATTTCCCAGACTTATCTAGATCCTGGTTTGGCTCCAAATTAATGTTTCGGTACCCATTTAGTAATCGGATCCCCTATTATAGGGTGGCGGGTCGTTACAAGTTGAGAGTCTTCAAGCCGAATTTTCTTAAGTTCCTTTACATAAGTTTTCCATAGTTCTCGATTTGCTTCATGAGGAAGTTTAACACAACGGGTGAAACCGATGTTCCATAAGGTTGCATTAAGCTCTATTACCTCGAAGTCTTCATCAGTTCTTGAAGCCCGCTTATTGATTGGAGAAAGATTAGATCTTTCTGGAAATTCATAGTGAGGCATACCAAGTTAAGGATGACAACGATGTGGATTGTATAGGACAAACTCGGTCGCCCCGATCAATCAGAGTTTTGTGCCAGCACAGCGGCGTACTCGAACCGCCTTTTCCCTGAGAGCCAGTAGTGTTGATTCAAAGCCAATCCTCAGCATGGTCTTAAAGTAAGCTCGCCAATCTGCTCGAGTCTTGAGGTTGGGCACTCGATTGGTCATGTTGTCATTGAATTTCACTATGTTAGCAATGTGAAAGATAGGACTGCACTGATACATTTGAGATATACTGGGAACTTCTTCCTCATTATGGTTGAATTTGAAGTGGAGATCAATCCATAGGGCTAAGAGTAGCATGCTGGCATACGGAGGTTGACTGGTAGAAACCGTTGAGAGCCCACTGTAGAGATAGGCTAGGACTGTTGTGCCTATTTGTTTCCTTTGAAATATCTCGCATATCTCACTGAGCTGATCTTCCATTAAGATGTTGTCCTAGGCAGGGAACAATAGAGCTCCAGCCAGACATGCAGTGAACGCGATCATTACGGTTTCTCTATCTTCCTCCTTGGCATTTTCCATCTTCTTTGATGTTCATTCTACAAGCTTTGCGAGATTAATTTCTTTCTGAATCAAAATGCCTTGGATTTCTTTTGGACTATCCACGATCCTTTCTAAGAACTGTTGACAAGTGACCCTTTCTCTCATCAATAGCATATCAGTCATATCAGGTTCATCACTGTTAGCCTTAATCTTAGGAAGTCCCAATAAGAGTTCAGCTTCTTCCAATAGAATGGTAGCCTCGAATGAAGTGAAAAGGAAAGTATAAGTTTGGGGATGCCACAATTCAATCAATGCACCTATTGCAGCCCAATCCATGAGTGCACTCTTGTATTGCTTCGCATGGATAACTAGGCCTTGGATATGCCACTTTGAGATAAAGGATTGCATATAGAGGTTGATCTTTCCCACTAGCTTGGAAATCCATAAAAGAGAAGAAAACTTTCTTGGACTAGGGAAGAAAGGATATCCCTTAAAAAATAAATAAAATAGCATGGTTTTTTCATATTGAAGAAGGTCTGGAGCATGGAGAATTCATGTAGAAAAATAAAGAAAAGAAAAAAAATTGAATTGGGAAAGAGAATAACTTACTTGTAAGTTAGGATCTCATCTGCTTAGATGGCCCTTCACATCAGAGAGTCTTTCAATCATCTTCCTCACCTTCTTGCTTGATGAAGAATCCTTAGCAAAGCTCGCCATATCTTTGATTGCCTATTTCCCCTTGATTGCTTGATTTCTTGCTCTTTCTCTTCCCTTCTCTTGAGCTTTGGAGAGAATTCTCTAGCCTTCCCTCTTGATGGCTTGGTGTAGTTTGACTTGAAGAGAGGAAGATTTATAGAGGGATTTGCGAAGTAGAGAAGACCCTTTTCCGAGTTAGAAGAGGGAGTTTAAGGGAGGTAAGTAGAGTTTGGATTGGAGTCAGAAGAATGATGATTCAGTAAGTTAAATGGCATATGGACAGGGCGACGTCATTCAAATGACGTCGACACAGGACGACGCCTTTTAGGAATTTTCTGACATTTTTTTGAAATTACATATTATCTGCTATTTATTCATGTTTATCTCTCTGCTTGAAGTTACTGACAAATTTTGAGTGCAGAAAAATTCAAGAAAGAAAAATGAAGTTGGAATTTCAATAAAGGTCCTACTGTGGGAGTTTCACTGAGTCTTCGCCGTGACTAAAAAGACGGTTATCTCTACCCTTGTATTCTCTTATGTAATTGATTTGCATTAGCATTACTATATGATAAATACTTATAGAGTATATCAAGGACCTTGTGGTTTTGATGAAACTCAAATTTGAGTTCCCCTTTATCAAAAACAGTAATAATTCTTGAGAATTCTTAATCGCATGGATAGGCCGTTAGATTGTCAATTGATGGAGATACTGGTTCCACTTTTGTGAAACGGTGCGTGGACAAACGAGCTTTGGCTTAGCACTGAATTTCAAGACCGGTGTCTTGACTCATTAATGAGAGCTTAGCAATATTATCCTTGATTAATTTATATTATATTTTATTTTATATTTTTCTTTTAGCCCGGCATGCATCATGTAGGACTTTGAAATCATTGTGATAAGAATTAATTACCGATTAAATTTCATACCATTGTTTTGATAAATCCCAATGTGATATGAAATATTCCATTCCGAATTGATCTCTTAATTATCTTTGAGGTCTGCTTGAAGATATCTTTGGAATTCCTTCTTGTGTGGATCTTTATCTCATATTTCTTGTTTCCTTTTAAGATCCATCATAGTTGTAGCACGTCCACAATGGCTGGTAATCTCTCTCCATGATGAAACTTGTAGGAATTGTGACCTACCGTACTTCCCTTCGTGGAGGTTGATCGTCCTTATTTTGTTTCATTTGTCTATCTCATCCAGACATGATTGATTCTATTGATCTCTTTGAGTTACTTTCATTGATCATTTTGAGAAAGATTTTTATCATGTGATGTTGAGAGCATGTCAAATCACACCTTGGCATCACATTTTTAGTTCATTCCATTCCATTTCACTCGTTGGAAAGTCAATGCCAAAGTGGGCAGCTGTAGACATACTAATTTTGACTTTATATTGAGCAAATTTCATGATACACTTATGATTCCTCGAAATGGTCTGATTTTTAATCATTAATTAATTTTTCTTGAAATTTCTTGATTAACGTCACCCGTGGTCGACGCCATTTATACTTCTAGCCTGAATCAATTTGGAATTAATTTTTTAAATCTAGATAGATTTAACTAAACGACGTCACCCTTGAAAGATGCCATTTAGGCTCTAATTCGTCTGGATTTCCTATTTGAATCTGAATTAATTTGGTAATTATCTAAATCACGACCCCCATGGACGACGTGTTTTAGCTTTCCCAACTGCTTACACTTGCCTTTCTGGATTTATTTCTATGTTGGCCCTCCTAATTAGCTAAATGGTGTCTTTTGAAGGCGACATGTTTTAAGCAGTTTCCTGATAAGTGTAATTTAGCCGAGCTGATCCGGTCTCCATGCTTGGAAGGGTTTCTAATTCTTAGATAGACATCCAAGGCAAGTACGAGCATGGAGGAGAGCCCTTTGAAGGCCAAAACATCTTGAAAACACTTCTTATAAATATAATACCCTTTGGACCTTTGAAAAAGGTTGGCCATTGAAGGATTAGAGGTGTTTTTCAAGGTTTTTGAGGCTTTCAAGAATGAGAACGTAGACAGCATCCCAAGACTTAATCCTCTTCCTCCATTGAAGCCATGAAGATCAAGGCTATGGAGGGGCCAATCATGCTCATCCCTCTCCTTTCTTCTTTCTAGATTTGATTGTTTTCCATCTAGTTAGTTCACTGTCTTTTATTAATTCTTCATCACATCACTCCATCATGCACACACTCACATCATATTCTCCATACCTACATGAGATAGAGGTTTAAAAAAATATAAAAAGTGAGTTCCTCTTGTTTAGTTTCATATTATATTTGATTATTAGAATTTATAATCCGTATTTTCCTTTTTTTGTTTGTCTCTTTCGCAAGGTTTGAAGAAGAAGGAAAAAGTCTTGAAGAAAAGAAGAAAAATGCAAAAACAAGAGTAAAGGTAAAGAAGAGGCTCTTCTCTTTCGGTCGGTCGAAAGATAGGAACAAAGAATCTAATCTCCCAAATCACAAGGTGAATAAGGCGATCATTTATTCTTTCAAAACCCTCGGTTTATGGCGATCACGTTTTAAATTTGATTTGTTAATTATATGACACATGATATCATGATAATAACACATTTTTTTAGCACTACGGTAATGATATTCTTCATGATGAACTTGCAAACCGTTGATGCTTTGATCTCCGTGTAAGCTTCGGCTTCAACCCATTTGGTGAAGTACTCCGTTGTCGTGAGGATAAAAGATTTATGTTTAAGCGAGGAGTTGGGATCACCAAGAGGACCAATGATGTCGAATGCCCACATGGAGAAAGGCTATGGGGAGGACAGAGGATGGAGTGAAGATACAGGGAATGGAATTTATCGGCGTAAGGTGGATACTTAGCACACCTACGAACATATCCTATACAATCTTATTCCATGGTTGGCCAGTACTATCTTTGTGTGAGAATTTTCTTTGATAAAATTTGTCCATTAACATGGCCACCACAAACTCCAGCATGAGCTCCTTCCATGATCTTCTAAAGCTCATCTTTATCTAAACATCTCAGAAGAACACCATAGAACCCTCGTCTATATAACTCCCCTCCAACTAGGGTGTATCTTTGAGCGATCTTCCTGATAGCCCTTTTCTCCTTAGCAGTGGCTTCTTCAGGGTATGACTAATCTTCACAGCATTTTGTAATTTCGTAATACCATGGTTTCTCTTCATCTTCCATCTCTTCTTGCAATTCTAGCAACATAATCTCTCTCTTCTCTACAATGTCTCCATCTCTAACCTTCTTCAGCAACTTTTCTTTAATCTTAAGAAAGGAAGGATTATATACAGCAGGAGAAAGATGCCTATGGGCAATGATTGATTCATAATGTTTGCTGATCGGGAAATTCAGGGACGATACGATAGAAGCTAGAGCGTCAGTCAAGATGTTCTGATTCTGAGGAATATAGACAAAGATCAGTTTAGTGAAAAGTTTGGCATAAGTTGAGGTAAGTTCTTGATATGGTTTGAGTTTGCGATCAAGGGTGTAGTAGTTGGTGAGCACTTCGCGAAGAATCAAGTCACTATCACCCACAATCAGCAATTTGGTGGCACCATGGAAATGAGCGGCCTCGAGGCCAGTAAGGAGAGCCTCATATTCAGCTATATTATTCGTAACATGAAAAGCAAACGGAAAGGTTTGGGGAATGGTTGACACCTTCAGGTGATAGGAGAACAATGTCGATACCTTTACCATGAGAGTTCAAAGCTCCATCAAAATGCAGAGTCCACATATCATCCTTGAGTTTGTTTACGGATATCAGTTCCTCATCGGGAAACTCCGATCGAACTGGATCAAATATGGGAAGAAGGTGATGAGCAAGGTGTTCTGCTATGGCATAGCCTTTTATCGGTTTCTGTTGAATGTAGACGATATCGAATTAGGAGAGAAAGCTTTGCCAACGTGCTAATCTATCTGTAAGGACAGATTTCTCTAGAAGGAACATAATATGATTCATCTTAGTGATGAGATGGACTTCATGGGCCAGAAAATAATATTTCAGTTACTAAACTATCCATACCAATGTTGTACATGTCTTCTCCATCGCCATGTATCTTTGTTCAGCAGGGTTGAGAAGTTTAGAGAGATAATAGGCTACCCTCTCCTTTCCTTCTTCATCTTCTTGTACTAGGACAGCCCCCACTGAATCATCCAGAACAGAGATGTATAGAATTAAATGCTTGCCCGAAGATGGTGGTCTCAAGATAGGACTTGCCAAATATGTCTTTAGTCCATTAAATGCCTTCTGACACTTATTGTCCCAATCAAATTTGACTCTCAGTTTAGTAAGCTCATAGAACGGCTTACACCTTTGTGAATTCTAGGAGACAAAGCAGTGAATAAACTGCAACCTCCCGATTAATCCTCTTAGTTCTTTCAAGTTCTTGGGAGGTGTCAATAATAGCATTGACCTTGTTGGGATCGATCTCAATGCCCCTTTTGCTGACAATGAATCCTAATAATTTTTCTGACGAGACACCAAACACACATTTTTCCGGATTCATCTTCAATTGGTACTCGCTCGTTCTTTCCAATACTTTTGCCAAGATTTCAGCATGATCAGCTCTAGTGTTAGATTTAACCAGAAGGTCATACACATACACCTCCAAATGTATATGCATTATATTGTGAAATATAGCCATCATTGTCCTTTGGTAAGTGGCTCCAGCATTCTTCAATCCAAATGGCATAACTACATAACAGTAGGTTCCCCAGGATGTAGTGAACGACGTCTTTTCCTGATCTTCTTCTGCCAAACGAATCTGATTGTTCCCTGAAAACCCATCCATAAATGATAGAGTCTCGTATCCAAATGTAATGTCAATGAGTACGTCTATATGAGGTAGTAAGAAATCATCTTTAGGACATGCTCGGTTTAGATCTCGAAAGTCAATGCAGATCCTGACTTTCCCATTCTTCTTCATAACCGGGACTATATTGGCCACCCATTGCGGATAGAGGACAACTCTAATGAATTTGTCTTTATGTAACTTATCGATCTCTTCTTTCATTTTCAAAGCCATCTGTGAGTGGAATCGCCTTAATTTCTATTTAACCAGGTTAGCTCCAGATTTCAAGGTTAATAAGTGCTCCAGTAAAGAAGAATCTAACCCCAGCATATCTTCGTAACTCTAGGTGAAAGTGTCCTTATAATCTCTAAGAATCTGAACCAAAGCCTCTTCATCTGATTTAGAAAGATTCTGACTAATGAGGACAACCTTAGGTTCTTTTTTGGTTCCTCGGTTGACTTCCTTAGTTGGTTCTTCTACTGCAGCCGAGGGTTCATCAAATCTCTTCACTCTACTTGTGTACGCCTCAGCCGCGTCCTCATCTTATTCATCTTTAATGATGGGGTCTTTCTCATGCATAAATTCATACACTCCATATCCATCATCAAATAACTCATCTACCTCACATTCTTCTGGCAGCTGAATGGAATTCTCTAACAGTTGAGGGATTTGATAGCATGGAAGGCATTTAGATGCTAACTCCTTGAGGTATCTATCCAGAATTTGTCTACCCTTAGACTTCCTAGACTTCCTAAACTGCCTAACTTCACTAGACGGCCTACAACTAGACTCTCTATCCTGACCTGTGGAGGATAAAGGATAAAATTCAGAGGGTACATGATGAGATATAGGAGAGTCCTCTTGAGAGGAGGGACAGAGCAGATGTAGAAGATAATCTTGCCCAAACGACCTGTACAACGGGGTACATTCGGACAAGTAGTAAGAGATTTCCTCAGTGAGGATTTGAGAGGAGGTTGCGAAATCGACGTTTTTTTTTGAAATTTTTATCATTTATCATATAGCATGAATGAATTTGGAAGGAAGGGGAAACATAAGATGGAGAAAATGGCACCATGGCCAGAAGATTTGGGGGATCATACAGCAGGATGTCCCAGATTAAATCACGGATATTCTCGTGGTCGAGAGGAATCCATAGAGGAAGTCACGAAAGGACAGAGTAATGATAATGGGCGATGCCCATGGTAGGTCTTCAGTTATCACTTTAGACCATGTCAGGGTCAGCAACAGGGTTCAGAACATAGTATGGAGAGTAAAGATGTGAGAAGGATAGGTAGCTCTCTAGAGTTGATCAGTAGTCAGCCCAGCTTCATAGGAGTCATCTGGCTCCCCTTCATCTGTTTCATCAGTCAGCAGTATTCTTTTGTCAAAAATGGCTCCAGGCCCTTCAATCAAGTCATCAGTCAACAGTGGCCACTGTGGTTCATAAGGATGTAGAAACAGCCTGTTCAGAACTACGTACAAATCCCACATGTCAAACCATTTATACCATTTACATTCTGGATCATGAAACCTCCTCCTTTTCATAGGCCGCAAAACCTCCAAGGATTGGTACGTAAGTAGTGGCGTGCAATGCCTAGCCAACTCCCTCCCCTAAATATCATGCATGTCGAAATGGGAGGTTATCACCACAGTATTGTCATTGTCATGTTGAATCATGAGACCCTTGACAAAGTGAGTAGATAGGGTCCAGGTCAACGGGTCCCGACTCTCCTTGCACGGGGTCACCATGGTCTTCCGCACCTTGCGACCATCTTCACTTTCTTCTTGTTGTACAATGTTGTGCCGCACATTCTCTGGCCTATATCCCAGGCCATTCCTAGGTACCATTATGTCGTCCTTGATCGGCTTACTTCTTCCTTGAAATTGAGTTCCTAGACCTTTCCCTGGCTGATATCCAATTTTCATCATTATGTTCTACCCAGGGGTACTCATGTACTTCCCCCCTTTCATGGCATTGATCGGATAAGGAGTAGGTAAGGTGGACTTCAGCGGGTCTACCAAAGGAAGATAAGTTTGCAGTACAGATAGAATGGGTTTCTAAACGTGCGAAGGATTAGGAGTTGGGTTCACGTTCAAGGAATGAGTGGCAGCAAGGATGGGCATACTAGCGACCCTGATGACACACCCCTTGTAAGGAAACTTGAGGCATTGATGATTGGTCGATGGGATTGCCTCAAGCAAATTGATATATGGACGGCCAAGAATGCCCTTTAGTGAAGGATCTATTTTGAGGATATCGAACTCAACCTTAAGATTGTTGGGATCCGGGGGGGATGCGAAGAACGCAGCGAAAACGATGAACAAAAATTATCCCGCCCGATGCCCGCTGATCCGAATCGGAACGAAAAATAAAACCGAAAAACTGGGTCGTAATATGATTACCGTGCGCGGATTCGAATCCGCTTCTGTCTCAGATCCGTCAAGGCGATGCCGTCAGCCGCACAAGCGTCCGGCCTCCAGCGGTATCCACGTGATCCTCCGCGGTGGTTCGTCCTCGCTCCCTCGTCCGTATCAGCTCACTCGTTGAAGATCTATCGCCGCAACGATGTCAAAAAACCCGCGGACGGGAATTCCCGACTTTCAGGAATCATATGCGGTGGAGATGGAGATTGTCTCGGCACCTCGAACGAGGCACCCAAAGGAGGAGGAGAGAGAAAGGGGGACAGCCAGTATGGGAAAACCTTGGAGCTTGGCCCAGGGTTTCTCAACAGCGCGTATATATATTAAGTCAGCGCGACCTTTCACAAAAGTCCCTGAGTTAACATAAATCTCACTTATGTACCACCGACTGAGAATCTTATTGCGTATGACCCTCTAGGCCCATTTATGTTGGGATTTCTCGGGTATCTCCGGATCGCTCACGCAGCGGAAAATAGAATATTACAGCAATCCGTTCCCGTTTCGAAAAACTAAAACAACGATTATCGGATAATCGATTCTCACCGTGTGCGGATTCGAATCCGCAACCGTTCGGTTCCGTCGGTGCGACACCGCAAGCCGCGCAAGCGCCCGGCCTCTAGCGAAGTCCATACGATCCTCCTCGCGTTCCTCATTCTTCACAGCCCACGAAACCTCCGCCGGTCGCCGCAACGATCGCCACAACGCGCGGATGATTTCCCGTCAAACGGGATTCGGAGAAGCGGCGGAGCAGATCTGGATCTGTCTGGACGCCAGAGAGAGAGAGAAATTGAGGAGGGGCGGCTAGGGCTAGCAGCAGCTTGGCCTGCTCAGCCCGTTCGCTATGTTTTATACTAACCGCGCGGTTTTTCATAAAAACCCCCGGTCTATATAAAACCCACTTATTTATCCATCGCCTTGAGAATCATTTGTGTGTGACCCTCTAGGCCCAAGTACCAGTCCAGTTAATGGCCCAGCAAGCCTAGTGACTCCTCACTGGATTTATTAATCAATTAATAACCCTTTATTAATTAATCAATCAATCGAATTGATGTCGCACATCGAATTCTACCGGGCCTCCGATCACGTTGGGTGCCAAGCAACACCGCGTGAACCCGGAAGGTATTGGGGTTAAGTAACCCACTCTTGGAACCTTTCCGCCGACAGTTACCGCGTGGATATAAGCCTTCATTCGTACAATGCTCTCGAGTCAACTCAAGGTATGGGGTGCTGTCAAACCCTAACCGGTCGACTCACTTGGATTGGATGCCGCTGATGAATATCAGAAAACTCCTTACCCGATATTATCGTCCGCCCTGGCCAGGGACTTTCGCGCATCCTTCCTAGAGCATTCTCTCTCTAAGTACCGAGAGCGAATGATTCCTTGTTGACATACAATTCCCTTCGACGGCATTCCGCTGTACCCAATCCTTGGCGTATTAGAATCCCGTGGCTAGAGATTCGTAAACCAAGGTCAAAGCACAGAAGTCCACCGACAAAGTGTCCTTTGTGTCTCAGGTCCAAGGACCATCCACGCAACTGCGACAATAGAATCAAGCTGGTTGACAGTGAGGTACAATACCATCCAGCGATTCAGTCGGATCAGTTCAGTGAACTCATTCTCCAATGAGCACCTACAGATTCGCCTTAGTGTCTCCACACAAGTGACTTATGAGATCAGTCACCCTCATTATATGAGCAGGAGTAATCTGTACTAGTCTAACCGAATATCCGATGTCCTTCTCGGATATTCTCCGACTAGGAACAATTAAGAATATGTGTGTTTAAGTGATCAGTCTCATTAGTATGATCTCATCATAATCTGATCACTATAGCACATATTCACGGACTTCATTATGAAACGATAATTAATGCGATTTACACATAATGAATATTATTCCATTTTATTAATAAATGAACGAGATTTACATAGTTAGATTGGCTTGTAGGCGACCTAAAACTAACAATCTCCCATTTAGACTAAAGCCAATCACCTTTATACAATAAGCCTATAGACTCTAGGTGACGCTCAAACACAATTTGAGCCAACGGCTTTGTCAGTGGATCTGCTACATTGTCGACGGAAGGAACTCTTTCCACTACTACATCTCTTCTGGATATGATCTCTCTGATAAGGTAAAAGCGCCTCAGAATATGCTTCCATGAATACCCTCTCATCAGGAATCTTAGGAGACTGCTCCTTTGAGAGAATAATTTCATGTCTCATCGGTATGAGACCTCTCTTAGAATTTTCCATGCCAAACCTTTTGACTATGGTATCTATGTACAAGGATTGGGTCATTCCAAGCATCCTCTTTGATCTATCTCTGTAGATCCGTATTCCCAATACGTAGGATGCTTCTCCCAAATCCTTCATGGAGAAGTTTTTCGACAGCCAGATCTTTACTGATGACATCATAGCTACATCATTCGTAATGAGTAGTATGTCATCTACGTAAAGAACTAGAAAAGTGACTGCACTCCCACTGGTCTTCTTGTACACACAAGGCTCATCTTCATTCTTAATGAAGTCATAAGACTTGACAGCCTCGTCAAATCTTATATTCCAGCTCCGGGAAGCCTGCTTCAGTCCATAAATGGACCTCTGAAGCTTGCACACTTTATCTGGAGATTCTTTGGATGTGAAACCTTCTGGTTGTATCGTATACACCTCTTCCTCAAGGTTACCATTGAGGAAGGTAGTCTTTACATCCATCTGCCAGATTTCATAATCAAAATGTGAAGCAATGGCGAGTAGAACTCTAATCGACTTTATCATAGCAACTGGTGAGAAAGTCTCGTCATAGTCTATTCCTTGCATTTGACGATATCCCTTTGCCACCAACCTTGCCTTATAAGTGTCGATCCGTCCATCAACACCGATCTTTCTCTTAAAGATCCACTTGCAACCGATGGGTACAATACCCTCGGGCAAGTCCTCCAAGTTCCAAACTTGGTTGGTGTACATGGACTGGATTTCCGAGTTCATGGCTTCTCACCATTTCCCGGCTTCTGGGCCTTCTATGGCCTCCTGGTAGGTTTTCGGATCATCATCCTCATTATATTGCACCTTAGACTTACCTTCAGCAATATGTCTCACATATCGTTCGGGTAGTCTAGGTACTCTACCAGATCTACGAGGTTCATCTGTGTGTACCTAAACAGATTCAGGAACTGATATCTCATTTGATGATAATGTAGTTATTTGGGGATCTGGAACCTTTTCCAGTACTATTTTACTCCCACTGTCCTCCTGGAGAAGGTATTCCTCTTCCAGGAAGACAGCTTTCCTGGCGACAAACACCTTTTGTTCACCAGGATGGAAAAAATAGTATCCAAAGGTTTCCTTTGGATATCCCACAAACCTGCATTTATCAGTTCGTGATCCCAGCTTGTCTAGATCATGCCTCTATACATGAGCAGGACAACTCCAGACTTTAACATGTTTAAATTCTGGTTTCCTGCCTTTCCATATCTCATATGCAGTAGAGGCCACAGACTTGCTGGGTACTCTGTTCAGTAGGTATGTTGCTGACTCTAGAGCATACCCCCAGAGGGACACTGGTAATCCTGAAAAGCTCATCATGGATCGTACCATGTCCAACAAGGTGCGATTCCTCCTTTCTGATACACCATTCATCTGTGGTGTATATGGAGGGGTCAGCTGAGAAAGGATACCATTATCCTTTAAGAATTGTGTGAAATTAGTACTCAAGTATTCTCCTCCTCGATCTGATCGAAGAGCTTTAATACTCTTTCCTAATTGTTTCTCTACCTCATTCTTGAACTCCTTGAACTTCTCAAATGCTTCCGACTAGTACTTCATTAAGTACACATAGCCGAATCTTGAGAAGTCATTGGTAAATGTGATGAAGTAAGAAAAGCCACATTTGGCTTGGGTGGACATTGGACCACATACATCTGAATGTATTAGTTCCAAAATGTCCTTGGCACGTTATCCATGTCCAGTAAATGGAGATTTTGCCATCTTTCCCATAAGGCAGGATTCACTTGTTGCAAACGATTCATAATCGAATGTTGTTAAGTAACCATGCTTGTGCAACTTTTGCAACCTACTTTCGCCAATGTTCCCAAGTCTACAATGCCACATGTAGGCCTAGTTCACACAATTCTTGCTCTTCTTAAGAGCTTTATCAATTTGAAGATTGTAATAAGAAACATCTAAAAGATATAGACCGTTGACTAAAGATGCCGAAGCTATTGATTTATTACCATAATAAATCGAACAACTTCTATTCTCAATAGTCAACCTATATCCTATCTTGTCCAAACAAGATATTGATATGATGTTCTTTATTATGCTAGGAACATAATAACAATCTTCTAAAAGTAAGGTGTCTCCCGATGGAAGCCTGAGGTTTGCTGTCCCAACAGCAATCGCCGCAACTTTTGCGCCGTTTCCTAGCCTCAATTCCACTCCACCTTGTCTCAGCTTGCGCTTACTTGTCAGCATCTACACATCATGGCAGATATGAGAAGCACATCCGGTATCTAATACCCAAGATGTGGAATCTCTAACTGATAAGTTGATATCTATCATATGATAGAAATGGGTGGCCTCAAAGCCAATCATTGTACGTTCTAGTTCAGATTATTAATAAAGGCAATTATTTCTTCATTTATAGTTCTTGCAAATTAACTATCGTAATGAAGGTCCGTAGACAAATGTATGGGATATTGAATCATGATAAGATCATGATAGTGAGATCAATATCCTCAGTCACTTGTATTAAACAGTTCTCGATCATAGGATATTTGAGATGGACATTAAATATCCGATAAGATCGACACAAGTTATGTCTGCTCATGTGATGAGGGTGAATGATCTCACATTCACTCGTGTGGTGACACTAAGACAAACTTGTGGGTGCTCATTAGAGAATGAGTTCACTGAACAGACGGAAATAAGAATTCCTGGATGGTAATTATACCTATCACTCAACCAGGGAATTCAATCGTTGCAGTAGCACAGTTGGTCCTTTGACCTGAGTCACCAACGATACTTTGTTTGTAGACCATTGTGTCTTGATTCTCTGACTTGTGGACTTTAACCATTAAGCCCACGATAGTCGGTCTCTCAGATACAATGGAAAGCTTGCGAAGGTAATTGAGTGAACAACAAGGAATCACTCACTCTTGGTATAAGACTGGAGAGAGAATGTCCTATGAATGTGTACACAGAAATCCCTGGCCATGGTCAAATGAAAGAGATGTCTTTCTATAAATTTACTGAGTACTAGAATCCATCTAAATAATGCGATAGAGGGTTTGACTATAAAACCATACCCTTGCGTTATTGGGACATTGGATGAGTGAAGGATTTTATCTGTGCGGTATCTGCAGACGGAAAGGTTCAAATAAAGGGAACAGTATCCCTTATATCTTCTAGGATCATGAGGTAGTGTTTGGTATCGTTCATGATCAGAAGGCCAAGTGAATTAATCATCAGATGATAAACCACTTGTTTATTAAATTAATCATTTAACATATGATGTTTAAATGATAATTAATAAATATTAAACTTTAGAATTAGTTATAAGTTTAATGGGCCAGAAACCAGACTATTATATGGGCCTAGAGGGTCACACACATAAGATTTCTCATCAGACGGTGAGAGAAGTTAAATTTCATGCTTATCTGGATTTTTATGAAAAGCCGCAGGATAAACATGAATATTTAATAGAGATTTATCCAAGGCCAAACTCTTGGATAATCATGAGGATTAATCCTTGTGCTTATCCATATTTCTTATATAAGGAGGCCAAGGGGAGGGGTAAAAGAGGTTGGACGAACTGCACACCCCAAGATTCTCTATCTCCTCTCTCTCTCTCCTTCTCTCTCTCTTGGAGTAGATCTTTCTCTTTCCGCGCATGGTGGATTTGGGATCTGGTCGGAGTACTCAAATCGAGGAGAAAAACGCGTCTGCAGCGGGAGCTCGTGTGGATACCTCTAGAGATCGTGCGCGTGCGCGATTACCGAGTCGGAATCATCCACAGGAGATTCGAAACCCCGCAAAGGTGAAAAACCGTTCTTCCCGCGTTTAATTTTATTGTCCGTTTTATGATCCCAGCAACCGATACATAGGAATCGATTTTATTTTCCGCTGCGTTCTAGGCGATTCATTACAGTGGTATCAAAGCCAGGTTGCTGGTTCGATCGTAAAACGGCATCGTTTTGCGTGATAATTTTTCGTTATGCGTGAAGAACCTATATTGTACATGTTCTTGGGGTTAAAATTTATTTAAAATCTGAGAATCGTTCATGCGTTTTTAGAATGTCTAAAATCATTGGGATATGATCTCGGATTTAAATAAAGATTCTTGGGGTTGCTCTGAATGGTCGGAGATTATCATGATAATGTTTGGGGAGCCACAGGGATGATCCATGTTTTCTATGGCAGTCTAGTTCGACCAGATTTATCTCTGATGATTACCGGAGATTCCCCTTCATCGGTGGCCTCCATCTCTCATTCCAACGGCAACCCAGCCATGCGGGATAACAGAAACGAGAGATGTGTACAAGGATGGTCCCTGGCTTCCTGTCGTTACTTGGTTCTACCAGCAGTCTCCGGCGATGACAGAAGCTTCCCACACACCTGGGACAGCTGACAGCATCCTTTCCTTCTTTCCCCGGGCATGCGGATCAAGTCGCGTTGAGAACCGGCTTTGTAAAAAGATCCCGGGCATGCAGGGAATTAGGAACGTCCGGCAACAAGAACCGGCCCCGCCAAAGACATCCACCGGCGCCGTTAAGGCCGGCCGGAGCCCCGCCGCCGATCGCCTGGGTCGGCGGTGACCTGCCCTCGCTGGTTGAGGGAGAACCAGGCGCTGCTGCGACTGTTTCACAGGCAAGGGTCGAGGAGCGTTTCCGGCGACGATCACCAAGGTCACCGGCGTCGTTCACCAGCACCGTTGGGGCTGGCCAGAGCTCCGCCGCCATACGCCAGGGCCGGCGCTGGCCTCCCCGTGCGGGTTCGCCTGCGCGTTGCAGGTTGCTCCCCCCCGAAACCCTAACAGGCGACGGGGGTGAGCAGCGCGTGGGCACCGGGCCGCCCGCCCGGACCCGCGCATACCCGCGCTCGACCCGGATTAGATCCGGACTCGACGCCCCCCTACCGACCCGTTTAGGCCCATTAACCCCTTTTTAGCCCCATTTTAAACCCTTTTAAAGCCCATTTTAAAATTGTTTTAAAATAGAAAAATTATAGGGATAATTAATAACTATTATTAATTATTCTTATTATTATTAACAGATTATTAAACTGTTTAATAACTGTTAATTCATTTAAAGGGTTTTATTAATTATAGGGTATTGGTTAATTATTTAAAATTGTTTTAGATAATTAACTTCCCTATTAAATCAATTAAGTTTAAAATTGTTTTAAACTCATTTTATGCATAACTTGATTTTAGTTAACTGTTCAAAATGTTTGAATATGTATTTAGATTAACTGAATGGTTTAGTTATTTCATTAGTCAATAATATTTTGAATATTATTGATAATATTGAAATAAATGTTATTTCGAAAAGTTATTGGTATTATAATTTTATATTTATAAAATTTAATACCAACAGTAATTATGTGATAATTATGATGCATGTGATGTGTTTTATGGTGGGATGATCATGGACTTTGTATTATCATGTGATGATTGATGTGAATGAATGCGATGCATATTTCATTTGGTATTTTAAATAGGACCTGCGTGTCCTCCTCTCTCTTAATTCAAATGTACTCTCTATATTCCTATAAGATTGTACTCCCCTTGATAAGATCAAGGTTTCTTATTGTTTAAATGTACATTTATGGACCTGCGAGTCCTAAATTTCATCTTTAAATGTTACGGATTAAGTTTAGAGGAGGGGATCTTCTGAAGACACCTTTGTAGGAAAGACTCGCATCAAATATAACCGGTGTTGCTGTTTTCACATTAAGATTCTATTATGGATCATCGTTTGGCTCCGATCATTTCATAGTAGCTTAAGCAGTCCATGATCATCCCTATTTATTTTTCTGCATATATGTGATATTTGTGGATTATGCTATCATATATATATTTCTATTAAGTATTATGATACTTCAAATCGAAATACTATTGATAGCACAATTTTTATAAATCAACTTAAAAACCCCTCTTTTAAAATTTAAGTTGTAAACGTGAGATATTCAGAATAATCCACGTAACCCACTATCATTATAGATCTAAGGATAATTCTTATCTCAAATGGATTTGTTGTGCTACCACAAGGTCTATTTGATTTAGAAATTAACCTAGGTCTACGACATGTGATGTTATTAAGATAAATGGACAAGTAGTGTAGTTTTGTTGTGCTACCACAAGGATTGCACTATGAATTCATGTTATCTGAGTAATGATGGATAAACTTAACTGAATCATTTGATTTGTTGTGCTACCACAAGGTCATTTTGATTCAGGGGTTAAATTGATCGAATATTGCAAATGTTGCAATTGTCAAGAGTTGACTGCCTAAAGGACTTGATGCGATTTGTTGTGCTACCACAAGGTCACATGCATAATGCCCGAAGGATTCTGATCCCCACTAGGAGATCACCGGAATCTCCCGTTCTGTATATTAGAGGGTCATACAGATCGCCGAAAAATAGTGGGAACCTAAATCTAGATTAAAAGTCCTAAATCTGATTTTAAGAACTATCTGCTTATTTTTATATTTCCTTGTAGGTCGCTATGTCGTCACCTAACCCCCTTCATTGCATACTTGATGCAAACAAACTCACGGGACCTAATTACATTGACTGGTTACGCAACCTGAAGATTGTCCTCAGGTGTGAAAAGCTAGCCTATGTCCTGGATCAACCAGATCCAGCACAACCCGGTGAAAATGTTAACGAGGATGAATTAATGATATTTGAAAATTGGAAGGAGGACTCTGTTAAAGTCCAGTGTTATATGCTTGGTTCAATGAACAATGAACTACAACGACAGCATGATAACATGGAACCTAAGTCCATTCTGAATCACCTACAAGAGTTGTTTGGTGAACAATCCAGAACATAAAGATATGAGATATCTAAGAAATTGTTCATGACCAGAATGAGCGAGGGCACATCTGTGCAAACTCATGTGCTTAAGATGATAAAATGGATTGAGAGGCTTGTTGTGCTTGGCTTTGTTATGAACAATGACCTAAGCATCGACTTAATCCTACAGTCCATTCCAGATTTATTTTCACAATTCATTATTAACTTCAATATGAACAAAATTGAAGTTATACTGGCTGAGCTGCTCAACATGTTGAAGACAGCAGAAGGCACTATCCAAAAAGATAAGCCACATGTAATGCTTGTTGGTAAGACTAATAAGAAAAGAAAAGATGGACAGACCTTTAAGAAAGGTAAGCCTAAGAAGCTAGTGAAAAGCAAACCGGCGGTTCAAAAGGACAAAGCTAAAGTCAATGATAAAGGTCAGTGTTTCCACTGCCATAAAGAAGGTCACTGGAAGAGAAACTGCAAGATTTATCTAGTAGAAAAAGCAAAAGAAAAGCTTGGTGAAGCTTCAGGTATACTCATGATCGATCTTAACTTGTTTTATAGAGAATCAACATCTAGGGTATTAGATACTGGATGTGTTTCTCATATCTGCAATAACTTGCAGGTGTTAACAAGTAAAAGAAGATTGAACCGCGGAGACGTGGATCTGAGACTTGGGAATGGAGCAAAAGTTGTTGTGTTAGCTGTGGGGACAGCAAGACTTCAGATGCCGTCAGGAGACTCATTGGAACTAATAGATTGTTATTATGTTCCAACCATTATTAGGAATATCATATCTATTTCGTGTTTAGATAAACAAGGATATTCTATGAAACGTGAGAATAAAGGTTGTTCCATTTATCAAGGAGACAAATTGTTTGCTTCTGGATATTTATTGAATGGATTATATTTACTTGATATTTCATATGATGTTTGTCTAGTAAATAAGTCTATTGAACGAGTAGATAAGGATGTGAACAAATCATACCTATGGCATTGTAGGCTCGGTCATATAAATGAGAACAGGATCATTAGGTTGCAAAAGAATAGATATCTTGATCCATTTGATTATGAATCATTTGCAACTTGTGAAGCTTGTCTCATGGGAAAAATGACCAAAGCTCCGTTTTCAAGACATGGAGACAGAGCTAAGGAATTATTGGAACTAATACATAGTGATGTATGTGGTCCAATGTCCACTCATGCTATGGGTGGTTACTCATACTTCGTTTCATTTACATATGATTTCTCAAGACATGGCTACATATATTTAATGAAATATAAGTCAGAAGTCTTTGAGAAATTTAAAGAGTTTAAAAATGAAGTTGAGAACCAGACTGGAAAGAGTATCAAAACTCTTCGATCAGATCGAGGGGGTGAATACTTAAGTACAAAATTCACAGAATATCTTAAGAATAATGGTATTTTGTCTCAGTGGACTCCTCCCTATACACCACAATTAAATGGTGTATCGGAAAGGAGAAATCGTACTCTATTAGATATGGTACGATCAATGATGAGTTATGCTAAACTTCCAATCTCTTTATGGGGAGATGCACTGTTAACTGCTGCATATCTGTTGAACAAAGTTCCCAGTAAGTCAGTATCTTCCACTCCATATGAGATATAGAAAGGAAAGAAACTAGACTTTAAGCATGTTAGAGTCTGGGGTTGTCCTGCACATGTCAAAAGACATGATCCAGACAAACTGGATTCCAGGACAGAAATATGTAGATTTATGGGATATCCAAAAGAGACTTTTGGATATTATTTCTATCAGCCCAGCGATCAAAGGGTGTTTGTCGCAAAAAGAGCTGTCTTCTTAGAGAAAGAATATCTTTCAAAAGAAGACAGTGGGAGCAAGATAGAACTGGAAGAAATTCTAGACTCACAAATCAACACTAGTTCATCTACTGAACCATTGACTCAAGAACTTGTTCAAGATGATACACAAAAGGTTCGCAGATCAGGTAGAGTGCCTAGGCAGCCTGAAAGATATGTTGGACATATCGATGATGGCAAGCCAAAAGTACACTTAAATGAGGATGATGATCCTCAAACCTACCAAGAAGACATGAATAGTCAATAATCAGAGAAATGGCAAGAGGCAATGAATTCAGAAATTCAGTCCATGTATGCCAACCAAGTTTGGAACTTGGTTAATCTGCCAGAAGGTACCTATTTGCAGTAAATGGATCTTTAAAAGAAGGATCGGGCCAGATGGATAGATTGACACATACAAGGCAACGCTGGTAGCAAAAGGATATCGTCAAAGGCAAGGCATTGACTATGACGAAACCTTTTCTCCAGTTGCCATGATTAAGTCAATCAGAATATTTCTTGCCATCGCCGCATTCTATGATTATGAAATATGGCAAATGGATGTGAAAACACCATTCCTTAACGAGAACCTTCAAGAAGAGGTGTATATGATACAACCTGAAGGATTCACTTCCAAAGAGCATTCAAGTAAGGTAGGCAAGCTGCAAAGATCCATTTATGGATTAAAGCAGGCATCCCAAACTTGGAACTTAAGATTTGATGAAGCAATCAAATCTTATGACTTCATTAAGAATGAAGATGAACCTTGTGTATACAAAAAGACTAGTGGGAGCGCAGTTACCTTTTTGGTACTTTACGTTGATGACATTCTACTCATTGGGAACGATGTAGGAATGTTGTCATCAGTAAAGACTTGGTTATCCAAAAACTTCTCCATGAAAGATTTGGGAGAAGCATCCTATATTCTGGGAATAAGGATCTATAGAGATAGGTCCAAAAGGATGCTTGGCTTATCCCAATCTATGTACATAGATACTATAGTCAAAAGGTTTGGCATGAAAAATTCCAAGAGAGGTCTCGTTCCAATGAGGCATGGAATTTATCTCTCTAAAGGAATGTCTCCCAAGACACCTGAAGAGAAAGTATACATGGATAGAGTTCCTTATGCCTCGGGAATAGGATCTATCATGTATGCAATGCTATGTACTAGGCTTGATGTGGCACACCCACTAAGTGTCACTAGTAGATATCAGGTTGATCCAGGTGAAGAACACTGGAATGCGGTGAAATGTATCCTTAGGTACTTAAGAAGGACTAAGGATCTATTTCTCGTCTATGGAAGAAACGACTTGGAACTTCGAGGGTTTACTGACTCGAGTTTCCAGTCGGATATGGATGATAGCAAATCCATGTCTGGATTTGTGTTCATGTTAAATGGAGGTGCAGTAAGTTGGAAAAGTTCCAAACAAGAAACAACTGCAGATTCGACGACCGAAGCAGAATACATTGCTGCAGCTGAAGCGGCCAAGGAGGCGGTTTGGATGAAGAAGTTCATCTCTGCACTTGGAGTAGTTCCAAGCATTTCAGATCATGTTCCATTATTGTGTGACAACAGTAGGGCAATAGCTCAAGCGAAGGAGCCAAGATCACATCAGAAGTCAAAGCACATTCTGAGACGATTTCATCTTATTCGTGAGATTATCGCCCGAGGAGATATAGTAGTTGAGAAAGTCTCATCTGAAGATAATGTAGCAGATCCCTTGACTAAGCCATTGTCTCAAAACAATTTAGAACGTCACCTTAAGTCTGTGGGACTTAGACATATGGGTGATTGGCTATAGTCCAAGTGGGAGAATGATAGAAATAGGTGGCCTCAAAGCCAATCATTGTACATTCTAGTTCAGATTATTAATAAAGGCAATTATTTCTTCATTTATAGTTCTTGCAAATTAACTATCATAATGAAGGTCCGTAGACAAATGTATGGGATATTGAATCATGACGAGATCATGATAGTGAGATCAATATCCTCAGTCACTTGTCTTAAACAGTTCTCGATCATAGGATATTTGAGATGGACATTAAATATCCGATAAGATCGACACAAGTTATGTCTGCTCATGTGATGAGGGTGAATGATCTCACATTCACTCGTGTGGTGACACTAAGACAAACTTGTGGGTGCTCATTAGAGAATGAGTTCACTGAACAGACCCAAATAAGAATTCCTGGATGGTAATTATACCTATCACTCAACCAGGGAATTCAATCGTTGCAGTAGCACAGTTGGTCCTTTGACCTGAGTCACCAACGATACCTTGTTTGTAGACCATTGTGTCTTGATTCTCTGACTTGTGGACTTTAACCATTAAGCCCACGATAGTCGGTCTCTCAGATACAATGGAAAGCTTGCGAAGGTAATTGAGTGAACAACAAGGAATCACTCACTCTTGGTATAAGACTGGAGAGAGAATGTCCTATGGATGTGTACACAGAAATCCCTGGCCATGGTCAAATGAAAGAGATGTCTTTCTAGAAATTAACTGAGTACTGGAATCCATCTAAATAATGCGATAGAGGGTTTGACTATAAAATCATATCCTTGCGTTATTGGGACATTGGATGAGTGAAGGATTTTATCTGTGCGGTATCCGCAGACGGAAAGGTTCAAATAAAGGGAACAGTATCCCTATTATCTTCTGTGATCATGAGGTAGTGTTTGGTATCATTCATGATCAGAAGGCCAAGTGAATTAATCATCAAATGATAAACCACTTGTTTATTAAATTAATCATTTAACTTATGATGTTTAAATGATAATTAATAAATATTAAACTTTAGAATTAGTTTTAACTTTAATGGGCCTGAAACTGGACTGATATATGGGCCTAGAGGGTCACACACATAAGAGTTCTCATCAGATGGTGAGAGACGTTAAATTTCATACTTATCTGGGTTTTTATGAAAAGCCGCAGGATAAACATGAATATTTAATAGAGATTTATCCAAGGCCAAACTCTTTGATAATCATGAGGATTAATCCTTGTGCTTATCCTTATTTCTTATATAAGGAGGCCAAGGGGAGGGGTAAAAGAGGTTGGACGAACTGCACAACCCAAGATTCTCTATCTACTCTCTCTTTCTCCTTCTCTCTCTCTTGGAGTAGATCTTTCTCTTTCCGCGCATGGTGGATTTGAGATCTAGTCAGAGTACTCAAATCGAAGAGGAAAACGCGTCTGCAGCGGGAGCTCGTGTGGATACCTCTAGAGATCGTACGCGTGCGCGATTACCGAGTCGGAATGATCCACGGGAGATTCGAAACCCCGCAAAGGTGAAGAACCGTTCTTCCCGCGTTTAATTTTATTGTCCGTTTTACGATCCCAGCAACCGATATATAGGAATCAATTTTATTTTCCGCTGCGTTCTAGGCGATCCGAATCGGAACGAAAAATAAAACCGAAAAATCGGGTCGTAATCTAATTACCGTGCGCGGATTCGAATCTGCTTCTGTCTCAGATCCGTCGAGGCGATGCCGTGAGCCGCACAAGCATCCGGCCTACAGCGGTATCCACGCAATCCTCCGCGGTGGTTCGTCCTCGCTCCCTCGTCCGTATCAGCTCAGTCGCTGAAGATCCGTCGCCGCAATGATGTCAGAAAACCCGCGGACGGGAATTCCCAACTTTCAGGAATCATACGCGGTGGAGATGGAGATTGTCTCGGCACCTCGAATGAGGCACCCAAAGGAGGAGGAGAGAGAAAGGGGGATGGCCAGTATGGGAAAACCTTGGAGCTTGGACCAGGGTTTCTCAACAGTGCGTATATATATTAAGTCAGTGCGACCTTTCACAAAAGTCCCTGAGTTAATATAAATCCCACTTATGTACCACCGACTGAGAATCTTATTGCGTATGACCCTTTAGGCCTATTTACCAGTCCGATTTTCAGCCCGTTAAGTCTAATAACTACTTATTGACTTATTGTAATTAATTAATATCTAGATATTAACTAATTACTTAGCCGAATTAACATTGCATGTAAATTCGGTCGGACTTCTGATCATGTTGGGTGCCAAGCAACATCGCATGATCCCGGAAGGTAATGGGATTCAGCAACCCACTCATGGAACCTGTCCGTCCACAGTTACCATGTGGCTATAATCCTTCATTCGCACAATGCTCTCGAGTTAACCTAGGGTATGGTCAACTGTCAAACCCTAGATGGTCAACTCACTTGAATCAGACTCCGCTGTACAATATCCGAAAACATCTTTTCTGATATTGTTTCTACTCTGGCCAGAGACTCCTGCGGATCTATTCTAGGGCATTCTCTCTCCAGTTACCTGAGAGCGAACGATCCTTTATTGAACACACAATCACCTTCGAAGGTCTTCCGCTGGACCCGATCCTTGACTATTAGAAATCCCGTGGATAGGGATTCGTAGGTCAAGGTCAAAGTCCAGAAGTCCACCGACAATGTGTCTTTATGTCTCAAGTCCAAAGATCAATGATCGTTCCAAATTGTGCGTCGTTAAACACTCATGAGAACGTTCAATCTAAATTTATTCGGCTCATTCAAATTGGATTTTGAAAATTAATAATGGTGAGTCCGAGTTGATCCACAGGGAGTTAAATTTTTAACTTTGAAAACTTTGGAATTTAATTAATCTAAAAATAGGTGAGAATTTGAGTGAACTAATTACTTATTTAAACTAGAACACAATTAACTAATGTTACCTAAAAAATATAGTTACTTAAATTAAACAAATCCCCTTTTTTTTCTTTTTCAGAAATTAAACACAAACGCATATAGAAAATAAGCACAACTAAAAAAAATTTAACAAAGACACCGTGACTTAACTACGTGTAAAACATTAATTATCTAAAAATCATGAAACAAATTGTGCAAAATTTTATGATTTAATATCCTTAAACTAAACAATCAAACATCAAATAATAGCTAACTAATCCTAAACAATTAAACTAATTCTACACTAATGGGGGAGAGAAAGAACAGAGCAACAACAATCTGTGGGGGCTACCGGCGCACTGAACCGCTGGTGGCTGAAGGATTGGTGCACTGGACAGCTGCTGGGAGTGCTGCGGCTGAGAGGAGGATGTTGCCGTCACGTGGAGGAGCTGCTGGAGGTGCATGCAGCTGCTGTTGCTGGATGGTGGATGGAAGCTGGCTACGTGGAGGAGCTGGTTCAGCTAGGACAGCACGTGGAGGGTAGGAGGAAGCTGATGCTAGCTGCTGGAACCGTTGGGTGTTGCATGCAGGTGGAGGGCAGGAGGAGGTTGCCGTGAACGTGGAGCTTGACTTGGAGAAGACGGCGGGTGCTGTCGGCTACGTGGAGGAGGGCTTCACCGGCGTGGAGTGCAGCTGGGTGATGCGTGCAGGAGGTGAAGGATTCAAGACCGCGCATGCATGCACGGGTGCGGTGGCTTGCAGGCGTGCTGTGAAGGAGGTTGGTATGTGCTGGAGCAACTGCTGGCTACGTGCATGGAAGGAGGAGCTTCGGTGGCTGACGCGTGGAGGTGCACTGCTGCGTGGAAACCGGCTGCTGGTTGGTGCTTTGCGGGGCAGCATGGAGGAGGTGCTTCAGCGGACAGCATGCGAGCAAGCATGCATGCGTGCTACGTGCAGATGGAGAGCATGCATGGAAGCACGCGGAGGCTGGCTACATCGCAGCTGCTTGCAGGCTCGTGGCTGGGGGTGCACCGGTCGTGGGAGCTCGGGCAGGTGCTGGAGGAGGCCGGCATGTAGAGAGAAACTGAGGGAGGTGTGGAAGAGAGAAGAAAGAGAGACCGAGAAAGAGAGAGATAAAAACTGGAGAGAGAGAGAGGAAGTTTACGGCAGAGAAGGAGGAAATCTGAGCGGGTGAAGGAGAGAGGTTGCTGTGGATTGGAGAGAAAGAAGAAGAAGGAGAAGGAGTACGCTGTGGGAGAGGAGTTGGAAAAGGAGAAGAAGAGGGATCGAATCCGAGAGAGAGAGGGAATTGGAGAGTACGAGGCTGAGAAGAAGAGGTGAAGTCGGCTGCGGGTGTTTGAGAGGAGGAAGAGAAGACTGCAGGAAGGAATTGCCGAAGGAGGAGGAGTACTCGGCTGGGGAAACTCTAATATAGAGAGGAAGAGAGGCGTGGAAAAGAAAACTAGAGAGAAGGAACGAAATAGAGGGTTTTTGGAAACTCCAGAGAAAGAAGGAATCAGAGGATCTTTTTTTTTAAAAAAGAAAGTAGACTTTAGGAAGGCGGCTGGCCCTTCTTGGGTTCTTCTTGGCCGTGGAATTAGGGCAACACTAGGGCCTCAAATGACATTTTTACCCCTGCTTTAATCTTTTGGACAAAATAACGTCGAATTTATCGAACTTCGAACCCTAGACCTCCCCCAAATTTTCGGAAACTCCACCAACTGCACTGCGTCATCGGCATGTCCTGTTCACATAAAATAAATATAAATTAGCACATTATCATAAAAATATCATTATATTTATTTATTTCGTCTCAGTTTTGTCGAAAAATCGCAAATGCGCTATACTCCGTTAATCACATGAAATGACGATATTTTTAAGTCAGAATTTGACGAAATTGGTACCGTTGGACTTGGTACGCAATTATCTATCATTTCATGCTATTTTACAGATAAAAACATGAGTATGATGCGTTTGATTGCCTTTAAATGATCAATTTAACACTTTATCAATCAACCATGCCACTGTGACAATGAATCAAGCGATTGACAGTCAGGTAAATTACCATTCGGTGATTCATGTTGGATCAGTTCAGTGAACACATTCACCAATAAGCACCTACAGGTTTACCATTGTGTCTCCATACGAGTAGCTAACGAGATCAGTCACCCTCATCATATGAGCTGGAATAACTTGTACTAGTCTTACCGGATGTTTGATGTCATTCTCAAACATCCTACGACTAGGAACAATTGAGAATATGTGTTTATAAGTCATCAGTCTCATTATTATGATCTCATCATAATCTGATGACTATTGCACATATTCATCAACTTCATTATGTTCAATTATTAATATGTCAATCTACATAATGAATCTAATGCCATTGATTAGTGAACCAGATTGAAATAGGTGCCTAATGATTGGCTTAAAGGACACCTATATCCATCAATCTCCCACTTGGACTCAAGCCAATCACTTTCGCATGTGATCTCCATCAAATCTAGGTGATGCTCACATAAAGTCTGTGACTAAGACTTGGTCAGGGATCTGCTAAATTATCTATAGATGGAATATTTTTCATTATGTTATTTTCACTTAATCCTTTGTCTCTAAACTTGTGAAAGAGCCTTAGAATGTTCTACAACTTCTGAAGAGACCATGGCTCGATCACATAATTGATCGCTTCTACTATTGTCCTACAACGATAGGATGGTATCAGAGACCTTTTAGAACTACATATCGTTCAGGGATGAACCTTTTCATCCATACTATTCTAATAACAGTATCACTTGTTTATATTGTCACCTTAATATCGAGTTTTGGATTAGAACCCTTCCAATCCATTCCTTTCCACTAGAAGGTTAAATCCATTATTTGACATAAAATTTGAGTCAATGTGAACTAATAATTTCAAATCATCCTTTCCACATACGTGAGTGCATCCTTAGCACTTCTCAAGTGCTTAATGATGCATTTCACTCATGTATCATTTAAGGAACTTTTTCTCTAAAGGAATAAATTTTATGTCTCAACAATTAAGACTTATTATGAAATTTATGCCAAACATTTTGACTTACAGTTCAATATAATATCCCCACCGATCTATCTTAATAGATTCGTATTTCTAGTACATGGGATATTATAACTAAACTTATTATGGAGGAAAACATGGTTAATAATGCTTTCATTGATAGTAACATCTTGATGTCATTCTTAATGACTTTGATGTTATTATCACAAAGCATTATTAAAACGACCATACTCCCACTTTTCTTTTTGACCACGCACACAATCTGTGATCATTCTTAATGGTCACGTAGTATTTGACCATTAAGTCAAAACTTTTATTACAATTTAGGAAACTTCAGTTTGATTCAAAATGATCTTTGAAATCATAACTTGCTTCCTGGACATTCTAAAAGCTTTAAAGGTGTATCATATACATCTTTACCTCAATCATATTGAGAGAACGCTTTTAATATCCATCTGTCATCATCTCATTATAATTATAGGCAGTATTGACAAGTAGAATTCTAATAAACTTATCAATCTCAAAGTTGTAATGACAGAGAGCACCATTATCATAAATTTTAGATCATAATCCATTTTTGATCTCCTCTCATCTTGTTAAATCAAATATGTCAAATATATCCTTCTAGTCACTGAGAGAATCTCAAAAATCTATAAAGCTCTCTGATGTGTGTTATGAGTGGTTCGAAACAACTAAAGATTATTTTATAATCTTATGTTAACATGTGAATCTAGAACATCTTCTAGTTTTATCAACTCTCACTGTCTTCTTTGAGGACATATTCATCTTCATAGAAGACAGCTTTCAAGACGAAAATTATTTCATTATCGCCTGACCAATAAATGTAATGTCCAAACTCTTTAGACATTTTACAAATTCACACACGATATAACTTGACTTTAAAATCAGGTTTGTTCATAATTCACATCTCATATGAATTATTCGGTTTCCATATCCTATATGGATACACACTGACTTATTTGGAACCATATGTAAAGTATGGACATCTAATATTCATACTCATGCTCAAAAGGATAAGAATTAGGCAAATCTTATTATATATATATATATATATATATATGTTGTACCATATTTTAATAAGGTGCAATTCATCATTCTATTATATTACTATGATGTACAACGAGAATTAATCGAGTGAGGATACAACTATCCTTTTAATAATTTGTATGAATCATATACTTAAGTATTAATTTCATTGATCAAATAAAAAAATCTAATACTTCATATTGATCTTATACCTTAATCTTTCATATGTATTCGTCTTGTACTTCAGTAAGTACATACAGTCAAATCATTCCAAGAGTAAACTATAAGGTAAGGATATTGAGTTGTTTACATCAATATGTATTAGCACCAATAATTTCATATTCTACAACCCTGTGTACAATATTATAGATAATCAGGATTCACACAGTTCATTTCTATAGGAGAGTTGTGAACATTCATCACATGAAATGTCACATCAAGAATCTATAGTGCATTGACTGATTCGAACAACTATTATTCTTTCTCAATCAATGTTATTCTTGATTTCTTATGCAACTAAATAACAATTATTCAGTTTCATAATTGACTCCTATAGATATACAAATATTTACTGTATGACAGTAACCTATGAATATCATGAACAATTGTTGAGTCTAACTCAACACTAACATTTTCTCGATTTCTTTTTACTTGTCTAAGTCTGCACACTATCGCAGCTTTGAGAATCATTTCTAATATCTCATATTGGATACACTAATTCTCCAATAGATATGTAAAAGGTTGATAATAAGAATATCTAAAACTTCTTTCAAGTTTCATATTCGTTTTGTCAATATTCTTATATTGGTTGCAGTGGGAGAACTACTACTTCTCTATCTCAGCTGACCTTCCTACATCCTTTCAGGTGTGAGTTCGATCGTTTAAAATCTTACCACTTGCCTTTCTCAAAGGGACATCATAAATATCTCTTCATCTTGGTCTACCCAAATAAGAGATTTTATGACAATGATTGCCTTTTAAAAAGGCATACCATGAGTACCTCTTCACCTTGGTCTATCCAAGTAAGAGGATTCATGATACCTGATTAGGATAGTGACTTTCACATACCCCTAAAGACATTCTTTAAAGTTTTCTAGTCAGTCTGAGTATGAGAAGTATTGGCATCCAATATGCCAACATCTCGAATAGACGATATTTTAGTGAACGAAGGAAATAACGTGATTTAAGCAGATAGTTCTTATAATTCAATTATGGTCTTTTATCTTGAATTATTGTTCACTATTTTTTGACGGACTGTATAACCTTTAGGTATACAGAACGGAAGACTCCGACGGTCTCATAGTGAGGATCAAAATCTTCAAGAATCACAGTATGACCTCTGGTAAACACATTTTATCATACCATTATCTTAGAGCAACCATCTCATGGTAATTGAAACTCCTTACAATATCTGATCTTATTTCGGCTCCCAGGTCTTTAATGGTCCCGGGTAAATACAGTAGACCATTATCCCTGGTCTAAACCTTACCATCAATACGTGACAGAGTAGAGTAAGAATGTAGCTCCCGAGTAAACGCAAGGATAGCTACACTATTCCTCTATTCCAATCTCAAGGCATCAAGATGCCATAGTTAATAGTCCTTCCATCAGATGGTGGCAGATCTTAGGTAAACACATAGAAACTGCCATCATTGAATCAAATTCTAAAAACTATATTGATGGAGAGCCACGCGGTACATTCTCAATGACTCGCGCTTCTACTTAGACTTTATGTTGAAGGTTTTGTTTTATGTTAAGTTGGTCTCATCCTAGGTGATAGTTTATAAGTTTATCGAATATATTTAACTTACCTAGATATTAACAATCGATTCATAATCAAAAACTAAAAAGCATGCATCAACCATATATGTTCATTATGTGGTCATGGACAGTACGGTGATTAACTGGAGCCATACAATTAATCACCAAAACTATATAACATTTATATAATCTAAACATGTAAACACATAGCCACTGGTGATCTCATCTCCTGTCGCCTTCCTGGTTGCATTTGTGGATCATCCACGCCTCTCCTCGGCCGGCGCGATCGCGATCAATTACAAATATAAAACAGAATTTGAAACATTTTCAAATATAAATTAATTGTACGAGAAAGTCTTATGACCGAATACAATAATAGAGGAAGATATAATTACAATGAAAGAAAGAGAGGGAGGCACGCAGGCCTCATTAATTAACATTTAATTAATGTTCATCACAATCCATAACAATCTACATAATCATACACCATCACATGATATGAAATTTATAAAGTGCATGTCCATAATCACTGCAAATTTTAACTAACCACACATGATAAAGCACATCACATGAAGGTTAAAATTTTGAAAATATACTAATTTTGATTTTCTTAAAACCTGGGTATCAATCAAAATTGGATAATTTGAATTTTCGAAAATCTTATTTTCTCACATACAATAAATCTAATTTAAAGCATCAAACACATTAACATGTGCAAACAAAGCTAAAATTAAAATTCTAAAATATTCCATGCATAATTTAGAACAATTCTAAATTAATTAATCTAACACTTAGATTAATCTTAAATCACATTAATAATAATTATTAATGCGAAACAATCTAACATTTAGATAGAATTAAAACTCCTAAATAACACTTATAAAAGAATTTTTAATTCCTATTATTAATTACTTAACAACTCTTTGTTAAGAACCCCTTTATTAAATCATATTTCTCAATAACAATTATTAAGAAATAATAATTAGAACATTTCTAATTAAAATAGTCTAACATCTTAGACTTAATTTAATCTTTTAATAACTTTTATAAAAGATCAAATTTCAAGTAGATTAGATCAACAATAACTATAATTGAGAGATCCTTGAGAAATATAATTAATTATCCCAATAACTATTATTGAGAGTTTGAAAATAAATAAATAAATCCTTAATAACTGTTATTAAGGGTTAATTCTCAAGAATTAATAAACACGTTAAAAATAGTCAATTAAACACTTAATAACTATTATTAAGTGTCCCTCAATTATAAAAAATAATTTCCTAACAACGATTGCTAAGAAATAGTAAATGACCAATTAAAATAAAATTAACAACAATTGTTAATTAATTTTAAGATCAAAATAGTAATCTAATCACTTAACCAGAATTCAATTAACAACAATTGTTAATATTATTCATGATCATAACTTAAAATAATTAATAACACTTATTATTTTAACTTAAGAACACATCTTAAATAATTCATTTAATTATTTAATTAAATGGATTTAACAACACTTGTTAATTAATTAAGATCACATCTTAATAATAACCCCACTAATCTCCTAATTAAAAGTAATCATCAATTAAGATCAAATCTTAAAATTAATCCTTTATAAACTAAAAAATCATAAACTTAAGTTTAAAACAATTTTAAACTGTTTAATCTTAATTTCCAGTTAAAAAGGTGTGGGGTTTATTTTAATAAAAGGGGTTTAAAGGTTTAAGGGGTTCATGAGGATGAAATGGGCTTGGCCCATAGGGCCTCTTGGGCCAAGGCCCAGGTCTGGCCAGGGCCTCGTCCGGCTCGGACCAAGGCTCGGGTTGGCCCTAGACCCAGGGACCACATGACCGAGCCAAGTCTGGCACCTGGCTCGCCCGGCCCGTGCCCAGCCCCCACAGTTGAGCCGGGTTCATGCCCCTGAGAGGTCCGATCCAGCTCGTCGGGACCGGGCCCAGCGCACATGCTTCGCCCTGGCTCCTAGCGCACGGGCTAGGATTTGTTGTAGCCGCCGTCGGGCAGCACAGCTCCTTCCTACCCATCTTCCCCAACGCCAGCAAGGGGAACCAGGGTGGTGAAGGCCCTCCCCCGGCACCAGAGATGGCCGGCCGACGTGCCCATGGCCACCGGTGACTCCAAAGATGCCCCCAAAATGTCGGTTTATCTGTTTGAAACCGTGGCTATTCCTCCCTCTTTATTCTTCCAACATTTGAGAACCATGAGAAGGAAAGCTCTGCTGGCCACTAGCAACGATGAGGGTTCTCCGGTCAAGGCTGGCACAGCTGGTCACACCAGTATGCCCACTATCAAACCCTCATCTGAACCCCGTAAACTTGCGGTTATTATAATAAAACCGTGGAGATGTGAGGCTTCATCACCGGCCACCGACCTCTACAGAGATCAGTTAGGGACTTGCAAAAGAACAAAACCATGGTCTTCCATCATCTTTGAAACCCCAACCAAGCCCACAAAACAGTTCTTCATCTCCATGAAGAACAAAACGTAGAACACCCAAAAATCTGATTTTTCTCCACAAAATTAAATATCATATATTAAAGTTCATCCCATGAACAAATTGATGTGTGAGAAAAATAAATTTATGCATGAAATTAATTCTAGAATATTAATTTAGTCGTCCTGAAACAGATCAGAGCGCGAACCTGGCTCTGATACCACTGTTGGGATCCGGGCGGGATGCGAAGAATGCAGTGGAAACGATGAACAAAAATTATCATGCCCGATGCCTGCAGATCCGAATCGGAATGAAAAATAAAACCGAAAAACCGGGTCGTAATCTAATTACCGTGTGTGGATTCAAATCCGCTTCCGTATCGGTTCCGTCGAGGCGATGCCGCGAGTCGCACAAGCGTCCGGCCTCCAGCGGTATCCATGCGATCCTTCGCGGTGGTTCGTCCTCGCTCCCTCGTCCGTATCAGCTCACTCGCTGAAGATCCGTCGCCGCAACGATGTCCGGAAACCTGCGGACGGGAATTCCCGACTTTCGGGAATCATACGCAGTGGAGACGGAGATTGTCTCGGCACCTCGAACGGGGCATCCAAAGGAGTTGGAGAGAGAAAGTGGGACGGCCAGCATGGGAAAACCTTGGAGCTTGGCCCAGGATTTCTCAACAGCGCTTATATATATTAAGTCGGCACGACTTTTCATAAAAGTCCTTGAGTTAATATAAATCTCACTTATGTACCACCGACTGAGAATCTTATTGCGTATTACCCTTTAGGCCCATTTACCAGTCCGATTTTCAGCCTGTTAAGTCCAATAACTAGTTATTGACTTATTGTAATTAATTAATATCTAGATATTAACTAATTACTTAGCCGAATTAACATCGCATGTAAATTCGGTCGGACTTCTGATCAAGTTGGGTGCCAAGCAACACCGCATGATCCCGAAAGGTAATGAGGTTCAGCAACCCACTCATGGAACCTGTCCGTCCACAGTTACCATGTAGCTATAATCCTTCGTTCGCACAATGCTCTCGAGTTAACCTAGTGTATGGTCAACTGTCAAACCTAGATGGTCAACTCACTTGAATCAGACTCCGCTGTACAATATTCGAAAACATCTTTTCTGATATTGTTTCTGCTCTGGCCAGAGACTCCTGCGGATCTATTTTAGAGTATTCTCTCTCCAGTTACCTGAGAGCGAACGATCCTTTATTGAACACACAATCACCTTCGAAGGTCTTCCGCTGGACCCGATCCTTGACTATTAGAGATCCCGTGGATAGGGATTCGTAGGTCAAGGTCAAAGTCCAGAAGTCCACTGACAAGGTGTCTTTGGTGTCTCAAGTCCAAGGATCAACCACGCCACTATGACGATGAATCAAGCAGATTGACAGTCAGGTAAATTACCATTCGGCGATTCATGTCAGATCTGTTCAGTAAACTCATTCACCAATGAGCACCTATAGGTTTTACCATTGTGTTTCCATACGAGTAACTAACGAGATCAGTCACCCTCATCATATGAGTTGGAATAACCTATAATAGTCTTACCGGATGTTTGATGTCCTTCTCAAACATCATACGACTAGAAACTATTGAGAATATGTATTTATAAGTCATCAGTTTCATTATTATGATCTCATTATAATCTGATGACTATTGCATATATTCATAGACTTCATTATGCGCAATTATTAATATGACAATCTACATAATGAGTCTAATGTCATTGATTAGTGAACCAAATTGAAATAGGTGCCTAATGATTGGCTTAGAGGACACCTATATCCATCAAAGATGACATACATGGACTAGTTCAACCTTCAGGTAGACCATGCCCAGTGGTGATCGTGTGGAATTGTCATATGCAATGACAGATATAGTGTTTGTTTTTTGGGTGTCCTACAAGTCAATTCTAGGCTGTGTAGGTCCAATGTGTTGTACAATCTTGTTCAATATAATTAAGTGGTAATTAGAGTGTAAATTTGTAATTTGTGGATTGCTTTGCATTGTCTCTAGAATATGTGTTTGTAAAGTCAATTTTGAGATGAGATCTCGAATGTGAGTTTGACTGTACATGGACACATACCTTAAACTATTCCAAATTGGAGAGTAATCACTCTAGGATATTGATTACTCGTAAATTAGCACGCATGATGTGTAGATGACCAATCTCACGGCCACAGGTGCAGGGCACCAGCACATATGTTTGGGTGTTCATCCTGAGAAGATGTTCACTGAACTGATCTGCTGATGGATCTTCAGATGGTTAATTATACCTAATGTCAACTGAAGATCTATCTGTCTTAGTAGTATTGTTGATCCTTTGACCTGAGATATTAATGGGGTCTTGCGTGAGGACTAACCAGTTTAATTTACTTCTAATTAGATTAGAAGTTAATGGATCTTTAAACCAGAGTGATAATGGGCCTGGAGGATCACACACAAATAACTCTCTCCGAACAGAATATTATTGTATGGAAAATATACTAAAGCATTTGATTCTTTTGGGAAAAGAATCTATAAATGGCTTAAAAGTATATATACAATAATATAAAGGGCATACATATAATATATGTATTATTCAGCTTATTTGATAAATAAGCTAATAATAATATATTTATATATAATAAGCCTTAGGGTTTTCTTTGGCCGAGGCGGTAAAGGATGGGATTGGTTGAAGAGGCGGTTCAAGCTACCGCCTTAACCTTCCTATATATAACCAGTGCTTTCTCCAACCCGCAATTAAGCTTTCTAACCATTCAAAAGGTGGTCGTTAAGTTTCTGAAGAATTGGATTCTTCTCAAGAAAACTTGAGGTTGAGCTTGAGGGTTGTGCAGGTTAGAGAAGTTGATCTTTGTTGCTGTAAGGGTTCATGTGGATCAGCTCTAGAGGCCGTACATTTGTGCGGTTCAAAGCTTTGAGGAGTTCGGCATAGATTTTCACAGGACAACATGTTTGGTGCAAGGTGATGAATCTCGTGTGATTTATTTAGATCGTTTTTGTTGCATCAATCGGAGTCCGAACTGGTTTGGGAAATCGTTTTTATTTTTTGTTCTTCCGCTGTTACGATTTCCCAGGGTGATGACTGAACCCAACTGCCGTATCAGAGCCAGGTTTAGGCTCATGTTGATGCAACTGGGAAGAACAGTCTTTGTTATAACATCATGTTCGAGTTCTTCAATTTTTATTTTTATTTTTGGGCCATGAAAAATTTATTTTTTGGAGACAGTAGGAATCTGGACGGCTGGTTGGACCGCCGTCAGGTTCTGGACGACAGGCTAGGCCTCTGGCCATGTAAACGACACTTGGAGTGGTCGTCTGAAAATTTTATGGCACTTGGAGCGGCCGTCGGCAATTTTAGATTAAACGGTACTCGGAGTGGCCATCAATTTTTTAGAAATTAAACAGCACTAGTGGTGGCCATTCGAAAATTTTACTGCACTTGGAGTGGCCGTCAAAAATTTTCAGAAAAAACTAAATGGCCTAGGTGGTGGCGGTCCACCATGTAGACGGCCATAAACTTCATGAAGGTGGTTGTCCACATGGTTGGACGGCCAAGTTGGTGGCCGTCCACCATGTGGACGATCATGTTGGTGGCCGTCCACATGGTGTGGACGACCAACCATTTGGCCGTTTAAACTTTTTTTTTTAAATTAGTTTTCTTAAATCTTTTAAAAATATATTTGTTGCCCGACTTTTCCCACTATTAGGCGTACTACTCCAACCTATACAACGCACTGCACTGCCCCAGAAAATTAAAAATTTATCTCAAAAATTAAGATAATTGTCAGATACGATTAGTTAAATTTGATTTTGATTAATCTGACGATTATCATGTAAATTTTGGGACTAATTGAAGATTACGTATAAATTCAAAATTCTCGAATTTGAAATTATTTGATACTTGTTAAATTCGAATTTTTGAATTTTAAGGGGATTATTGTTAAAATTCAAATTTTGGATTTGTAAAATTATTGGATAATTTTCAATGATTCAAATTATGAATTTTAATGAAGGATAATCGAATATGATCATTTAATTAAATTTCATTATATTTAGTTTAATCATTAGATGATTAATTTGAATTTAAATTTTATAATTGTCTTAATTGTCCTGTTTATTTGAATTTAATTTTAAATTCATGTCTATGTCCGCTTTTACGTATGGAATGACTCGGTGCATGGATGTTAATATGATGCCATTTTGGTCTGTGTTAGATTAATTTTGAATATAACGATGAGTTTTTTCTAAAACTAATCGTGACCAAAATTTCTCGTATACACAACCTATGATTTCAATCAAAATATAAAGATTATTTTCAAAATAACCGTTATGCGATTGATGTGATTGTGTATGGGATGGTGGGTGATCATGGACTTAGCTCAGTTCGTTTGAGGCTTGTAAGCCTCCCTTCTCTCTCTATTTAATTTCGAATGTAATTCTATCTTCCTCTGATGAATGTACTCGCCCTAAAGGCTACTAAACATTATTGGCATGTAATTCCGGCTTGCGAGCCGTGTAATTATTTATAATTAATACTGCGGATGGAGCTTGAAGGCATGGAGGACGAACTGCGAGGCTGATCCTGTTGCTTGGGAAGTAAGTTGGATATCAGCGTAGCTTTACTTAGAGTCCATGATCACCCAGGCTTATTTATTTGCATGAGATGCATTTATTTTGAGAAATTACTAGGTATAGTAAATATATAGCTCGAATATATTTATTCTACCACTTAAGGTGAGACTAAGATAAAAATGAAATTTCTTCTTTATTAAATATTAGATCTGCGAACGTGGCTTTAGAAGCCGTCGTGGCCCTCCACCATTGTAGGGTGGCTGAATGCCATTATCTCATGGATTTGTTGTGCTTTCCACAAGATTCATGATTTGGTGGCAAGATCTCAACTCTAAAGCTTTGCTTCAATGGGATGAGAGACTGAACTTGGCCTTGTTGTGCTTTCCACAAAGGTCGGGTCACAAACTCATTGTTGTGTAGTAATGGTGGTGTCATCTAACTGGTAGTATTCATTGTTGTGCTTTCCATAAGGGGATGATTACTCGGGGGCCGAAAGTCGGATATTGTATTGGATGCAAGTACTGTTGACTGCCCAAGGAATGGGATGTGATTTGTTGTGCTTTCCACAAGGTCGTATCTCAGTTTTGTTGGGATTTCGACCCACTAGGATGATCACCGTGATCTCCCGTTCTAAATGATTGAGGATCATATAGTTCGAAGCAAAATAGTAGAGCTAACTAAGATAGAAAATCACAATAAGTTAGAACCTTGAACGCATGCTAAAATATTGTCTTTTATTTTTCATCCAAATCATCATGTCATTGTCAAATCCCCTCCATAGCATCTTGGATGCGAACAAATTGACTGGACCTAATTATCAAGACTGGCTACGTAATCTACGAATTGTCTTAACAACCGTAAAGATTGTGTACGTGTTAGATACAATTCAACCTGAGCCTCCCACTGATGTCGAGGAAGGTGATCAATTAAATTATGCAAAATGGTCAGAAGATTTTTCGCTTGCGCAATGTTATATACTGGCATCTATGGCTCCCGAGCTGCAGAGGCAATTTGAAAAGACAGATTGTAGAGCTATCCTTCTCCAACTATGCTAGCTCTTTAGTGAGTAGGGTAGGATAGAGAGGTATGAGCTCTCCAAAAAAAAAAAAAAAACTTTTCAGGACTAGGATATCTGAGGGTGCTTCAGTACAGGTTCATGTACTAAAAATGATGAAGTGGATAGAGAGACTCATTGGGCTATGATACAAGTTAGATCTTGAACTTAGCATCGATCTCATTCTCTAGTCATTGCCTGAATCCTTTCCTCCCTTCATTATGAACTTTAACATGAATAGGATTGAGGTTTCTCTATTAGAACTCCTAAACATGTTAAAGAGTACTGAAGGGACCATGCAGAAGGAGAAACCATCTCCTGTAATGATTGTTGGTCGGATCAACAATAAAAGGAAGGCCACCTAGACACCCAATAACAAGAAGGGAAAGAAACTGACTAAGGGTATTCATATCACCAAGGCAGGCAAGGGCAAGAAGGATGAAACATACAGCAAATGCTTTCGGTGTGGACAGACAGGTTACTGAAAAAAGAGTTTCAAGGCAATTCTAAATGATAAGACAGAAAAAGTGAATCATGAATATCTTTAGCATTGTAGACATGGTCATATAAGAGAGAAGTTGATTTCTTACCTATGTTCAAATGGATACTTGAATTCATTCAAATTCAAATCATTTGAGACCTGTGAGTCGTGTCTCATGGGGAAGATGACCAAAGCTCCTTTTAGTGGACATGGTGTGAGGGCTGCTGAGCTTCTGGAACTCATACACACAGATGTATGTGGACCCATATCAATAGAAGCTAAAGGAGGATATCTTTATTTTATTTCTTTTTTTGATGACTTCTCTAGGTATAGCTGTGTGTATTTAATGAGATATAAATCATAAGCTTTTGAGAAGTTTAAGGAATATAAGAATGAAGTAGAGAAACAAACTGGTAAAAGTATTAAAACTCTTCGATCGGATCGAGGAGGTGAATACTTATGTCTCGAATTTACTTTTTACTTAAAGGACAATGGAATAATATCTTAGTAGACCCCACCATATACGCCAAAGCATAATGATGTATCTAAAAGGAGAAATAGGACCTTATTAGACATGGTCCGTTCCATGATGTCCTTGTTAGAATTATCATTCTCTCTATGGGGGTACGCCTTAGAGACAGCAACCTACTTGTTAAACAGGTTTTCGAGTAAGTCAGTTCCTAACACACCAAATGAGATATGGAAGGGAAGGAAACTGAACTTTAATCACATTAAAGTTTGGGGGTGTCCTGCCCATATGAAGAGGAATGATGCAGATAAGCTAGAGTCAAGAACAAACAAGTGTAGGTTTGTGGGATATCCAAAAAAGACATTTGGATATTATTTCTATCACCCTTCTGAGTAAAGGGTCTTAGTGGCCAAGAGAGCTGTATTCCTGAAGAAGGAATATCTCCTCCAGAAAAACAGTGGGAGCAAGATAGAACTGGACAAGGTCCATGAACTACAAACTGGGGACATAGTCTCATTAGATAAGACGCCACCTATGTAAAATGCTCAAAATACAACGCAAATATTATGAAGATTTGGTAGGGTACCTAAAGAACCTGAGAGATATGTTGGACATGTCTCTGATAGTTCGTCTAATGTACAAATAAATGAGGATGATAATCCTCAATCCTATAAGGAGGCAATTCATAATTCTGACTCCGAGAAATGGAAGGAAGCTATGGATTCGGAAATCCAATCCATGTATACCAATCAAGTTTGGAACTTGGTTGACATACCTGAAGGGAAGGTCCTTATCGGCTGCAAATGGATCTTCAAGAGGAAGATCGGAGCAGATGGACAAATTAACACTTATAAGGCTCGACTGGTGGCAAAGGGATATCGTCAAAGACAAAGAATTAACTATGACGAAACTTTTTCACCTATGACAATGATAAAGTCAATAAGAATCCTCCTTGCCATTGCCGCATACCTAGATTATGAGATCTGACAGAAGGATGTGAAGACAACCTTCCTTAACAGAAACCTATCAGAAGAGGTATACATGGTACAACATAATGGATTCGCATCTAAGCAGTATCCCAATAAAGAATGCAAGCTTCAAAAATCCATTTATGGATTGAAGCAGACATTCCGAAGTTGGAATTTGAGATTTGATGAGGTTATCAAACCTTTCGACTTCATTTGAAATGAAGATGAACCATGTATTTACAAGAAGGTCAGTGGGAGCTCAGTAACCTTATTAGTCCTCTATGTTGATGACATCTTACTCATTGGGAATGATGTAGGGATGCTGACATCAACAAAGTCTTGGTTTTCCAAGACATTCTCCATAAGGATTTAGGAGAAGTATCTTATGTGCTAGGCATAAGGATATATCGTGATAGATCAAAGAGGATACTAGGATTATCCCAATCCATGTACATAGATACTATACTCAGGAGATTACAGTTGGAAAATTTCAAAAAAGGTCTTATTCCTATGAGACATAGAATTTACCTATTTAAGGTCATGGGCCCTAGAACACCTGATGAAGTAGAACACATGAGTCGGGTACCCTATGCCTCGACAATGTATGCCATGGTATGTTCTCGCCCTAATGTGGCTAATGCTTTAAGCATAACTAGCTGATATCAGAGTGATCCAAGCGAAGAGTAATGGAAAGCAGTGAAATGCATCCTTAAGTACATGAGAAGAACTAAGGATCTTTTCTTGCTATAAGGAAGAGGACTTGCAATTGAGAGCATATACCGATTCTAGTTTCCAGTTAGATTTGGATGATAGCAAATCTATGTCTAGATTTGTATTCATGTTAAATGGAGGGGCAGTCAGTTGGAAGAGCTCTAAGCAAGAAATGACTGCAGATTCAACGACAGAGGCAGAGTATATAGCTGCGGCTGAAGCTGCCAAGGAAGCGGTTTGGATGAAGAAATTCATCTCGAAACTTGACATAGTTCCCAGCATATCAGGTCACATCCCATTATTATGTGATAATAATGGAGCCATCGCGTAGGCGAAGGAACCTCAGTCTCACCAAAGGTCGAAGCATATTCTAAGGTACTTCCACCTAATTCGGGAGATTGCTGCAAGGGGAGATGTGATGGTAGAGCGTGTACCATTAGAAGACAATATTGCAGATCCACTGACTAAGCCTTTGTCACATATTATGTTTGAGCGTCATCGGGAAAAGATGGGCCTCAAGACTGTGGGTAATTAGTTGTAGTACAAGTGGGAAATTGTTAGTTTTTGGGTGTCCTACAGATTAATTATGGGCCGTGTAGGACCAATATGTTGTACAATCTTGTTCAATATATTTAAGTGGTATTTAGAGCATAAACTTGTAATATGTGTGTTGTCCCTAGGATATGTGGTTGTAAAGTCAATTTTGAGATGGGATCTCGAATCTGAATTTGACTATACATAGACGCATATCTTAAACTGTTCCTGATTGGAGAGTAATCACTTTGGGACATTGATTACTTGTAAATAAGCGTGCATGATGTGTAGATGACCAATCTCACGGCCACAGGTGCGGGGCACCAGCACATATGTGTGGGTGTTCACCCTAGGAGGATGTTCACTGAACTAATCCACTAATGGATCTTCAGATAGTTAATTATACCTAATGTCAACTGAAGATCTATATGTCTCAGTAATATCGTTGATCCTTTGACCTAAGACAGTAATATGGTCTTGCGTGAGGACTGGTGTAGTTTAATGTTTGGTTAAGTGACTGTAACTATAAGTTATGAAACACCGAATTATTAGCCACATCGGGATACATGCGAAGACCGTTAATGGTCAAGAGGGGATCGCTCACTGTCAGGTATATCACAGACAGTTAATGAGTCATGATATAGATGCTCCACTAAATCCCCGGCCAGGGTGGTATCGGTTCGTTTGGAACGAACGTGAAATTATTATGGAGGTCATGGTCAGACGACACGATAACTAGTAGTTTGACGAAACCATACCACACGATCGGATCGGACTCATAGTATGAGTGAGGGATTATAGCGATATGGTAATTGAAGACTTACAGGTGCCAAACAGGGTGAAGATAAACCCGGCATCCTCTGGGATCACGTGGATTTGCTTGACCCAACGTGATCAAAAGGTCAGGAACAATTTAAATGGTTATTGGGAATAACCGGTTTAATTTACTTCTAATTAGATTAGAAGTTAATGGATCTTTAAACCAAAGTGATAATGGGCCTAGAGGATCATACACAAATAACTCTTTCAGAACGGAATATTATTGTATGGCTTAAAAGTATATATACAATAATATAAAGGGCACATATATAATATATGTATTATTAAGCTTATTTGATAAATAAGCTAATAATAATATATTTATATAGAATAAGCCTTAGGGTTTTCTTTGGCCGAGGCGACAAAGGATGGGATCTGTTGAAGAGGTGGTTCAAGCTACCGCCTTAACCTTCCTATATATAACCCGTGTTTTCTCCAACCAGCAACTAAGCTTTCTAGCCATTCAAAAAGTGGCTATCAAGTTTCTGAAGAATTGGACTTCCCAGGAAGACTTGAGGTTCAGCTTGAGGGTTGTGCGGGTTAGAGAAGTTGATCTCCGTTGCTGCGAGGGTTCATGTGGATCAACTCTAGAGGCCGTACGTTTGTGCGGCTCAAAGCTTCTAAGAGTTCAGCATTGATTTTCACAGGATAACGTCTTCTGTGCAAGATGATAAATCTCATGTGATTTATTTAGATCGTTTTTGTTACATCAATCAAAGCTTGAACTGGTTTGGGAAATCGTTTTTATTTTCAGTTCTCCCGCTGTTACGATTTCCCGGGGTTACGACCAAACCCAACATATAGGTGAAGGTAGCCACTTCTCCTTTGGTATTCCACACAGCTCCATGGTTCTAGGTGGTAAAACATTGATGGATGCTACAATGTCCACCAAACAGGTGTCTACATCTCTTTTACAGATGTTGACAGTGATACTTAAGGCCATACCCCACGTTGCTAGGGGTGCTAGTTCGGATGCATGGAATGATATAGATGGTTGCTCTCCTTGGGGTACCAGCAGTGTAGTGATCTTCTCAACTGGCACGTCTTCATTGACCATAATTTTTGCAAGTACTCCATTAAGGCTTCTTGGTGGGTCTTGGACCTCTTTATCAGTTCAAGCACGGAAATACGTGTCGGAGTTTTGTCCTGGTGTTTCAATAGATCATATTGAGTGCCAGGTGCACTCTCTTCATTTTGTACCTCATCGACTGCCTATGTAACGACCCACCACCCTATAATCGGGGATCCGATTACTAAATGGCTACCGAATCACTAATTTTGGAAGCAAACCAGGATCTAATCAAGTCTGGGAGATAAATAATAAACTAAGCTAAACATTCACATCGCATTGAACTGAAATAAAAGTGCAGGAATTAAAATTATTACAATGCGACTCGATACAGCAAATAATTACATATTCCAACAGAAAGGAAATAATTAAACGTACAAGCCAGAAATAAAATCACAACTACGTCGGGGCATACCCCGGAACAACTGCTGACGGTGCTCGACTCACGGCCGCACTCTCCTCGCTAGGTCTGCTGAGAGTCCTCACCTGAAAACCGTAGGAGGGGTGAGTCTCAAAGACAAGACTCAGTAGGGATCCTTCGATCCCCACTGCCCACGCACACAACCACAAGTGCAAGGTACAGCTAACGGTAAAGTGATAAGTACAAGAGGTACAATTCCTAATTCTTAACGTGAAATCACATGCAATCGTGATATAATAAACATGCATATATTAAACCAGCCAGCTAGGAAACCCACAACTGTCGTCTCGATAGAACTCGCTAATCCACACAACAACGGTGGAAAAACCTCGACCCGCTGAGACTAAACAGTAACCCCTCGGATAGCACACTAGCTACTCCGGCCCAACCGGCTCAGGTGGTTACTCCTTCCCTCAGCATGAGTGACTCTCCGAATGTACCACTCCAACACCGGTACTAGCTGACCCCGGGGTTCACCAGGTGACCCTCTCTCACTAGGCGTCACCCCGCCCACGCCCCCACCGGCGCTGTGCTCACGCCCCCACCAGCACAGGGTGATAAAGCGCTACAATGTCACTCCAGGTCCAAAGTAACACAAAACCCAACAAGTACGATCCGGTCACGTGAAAAGTCCGCGATCGTATAACATACATGTAGCATCGTCCGGTCATGAAGAATCTACCTCTACCGGGTACACTAAAACATGCAATAACCAACCGTCTAACAGTATGAACACATTTTACTTGCATGAATTAGTGAGGTTCTGTCTTGAATCGCGTCTCCCAAGGTCGACGCCATTCAAGCTCCATGTACAGGTTCATGTAAAACAGTCTTCAGAATCAGGCCCTAAAAGGCGTCGACACCAGTGGTCGCCTTTTAAAAGGCGTCGACATCCTCAGACGCCATTCAGCACAGAAATCCAAAATTTCTAAAGAAACCACCCAGGGGATTTCTGCCTTAAAAGGCGTCATGGCCTCCCGACGCCATTCAAAAACGCGTCGTTGTACCATGACGTCTTTTAACCTCAGAATCTTGAACTGGCAACTCCTCAGTAAGGCGATTCCTGTCTTAAAAGGCGTCGTGATGGTCCGACGCCCTTCAAAAAGGCGTCGTCCATACACGACGTCTTTTAACCCCAGGAAACAGAATTGCCTAGAGCCCGAGGGCTCCCTTTTCACCCCCAAATAACCCCAAAATTACCCAAAAACGGAGGAGAAAGAGGGGCAACACAATTCATGGGAAACCACATTCATAGCAAAACCCCCATATCATCAAAAGAACACCTAAACATGCTCATTCTACCCCCGAACCAAAGATTCAAATAAGCTTAAACGGGGAAAAACATGGTTTTAACATAGAATACTATGGGAACCGTCACCCTACCGGATACTTGAACGCCTCCGAGCTTCAAGCCGTCCACCGGACTCGCCCCACGCCGCCGCCGGTACCGCCGTGGTCGTCCTTGCTCCTCCGTGACGTCGGCCGCCGTCCGGAGAGTAGAACGCCGCAGTGGAAGTGGAGGCGGTAGTGGTAGGAGCTAGGTAGAGGATGGAGTGGAGGGAGAGATGAAACGGTGGGAGGAAAAGAGGGAGGAGGAGGGATCGCTGCCGAGTTCGTCAGAAGGGGAAAGAGAGGAAGAGAGGAGAAAATGAGGGAAAGAAGGAGGGCTCGCGGGGTTAACCAGAGACTGGCTAAAATGCGTCGACATCCACGGACGCCATTCAGTTGATGTGACGGCTGCTCTGACAAGGCTCTGAAACGCGTCGTTCAAGGCAGACGCCGTTCAGACGATATGTTAGGGCCGTACTCTGACAAACCCAGAGTCGCAGTCTGAAAGGCGTCGACACACGTGGACGCCGTTCAGGTCGACAAGACAGGGCCGTACCCTCGCTGCCCGAAGCCCGCCCACGTGGCACCCACGTGGCAGAACTTGAAATGCGTCTGCGACGGTGGACGCCGTTTAAAACGCGTCTCGATGTCCTGACGCGAATCAACTCAGAACCTCCGCCCTCACTAAGGTTAGAACTACAAGGTCCGACCCTGAAAACCGGATCCGAAGGTCACGATCCTTACAGCCTATGATGGACCTTCTTGCATCGAATATTGGGGGAATACTTTACTAAAGATTCTGCTACTCTGGAGCATTTGCAGCTCAACAGTGGAGGGTATGGGTGATGCCTTAATGACTGCTGGGTTGATGAGGGGTTTGGATGGCATAATGGGTTGATTCGGGATAGTCGATGGTTGTGAGATGCGGATGAGAGGTTTAGTGGGTTGTATGGTGTTATGGTGACTGGGTGGTAGCATAGGGAAAGGAATGCGTAGCAGAGGATTGGAAGGCATGATGGGTTCATAGACAGGTGAGGGGTTATTTAATGGCAATGGTTTTGGCGTGGTGGATATGGGTTTGAGTATGGTGGGTGGTGGAGTAGGGGTAGTAGGTATGGGTTGTGAGGGGGTCGATGAAGGTCTAGGAATGCGGATGATGCGGCATGATGGTGGTTCAACAATACGGACTGTTGAATAAATGGATGAGGATTCTTTGACCCTCCACTGTTGCCCCCCTAGTTGCCTCAGATTGGTTGTTTGTGAGGATTGGGGCTATTTGGTTCTGGTGCTCGGGCAACGTATTTTGGACTATCCCCATGTTTGGCGGAGGTGCCGCCTGCTGGACTGGTGCTCTCTGAGCTTGCTGTGGTTGTTGCTATTGTTGTTGTTGAGGTCTTCTTGCCTTCAAAGCAATTATAAACTTTCTCATTGTTATATCCCGTACTTTACAACTACTAATAAATTTAATTAATTTAAATTAGACCAATTAACTAATTATAAGAGTCTATGACTGAGCTTAAGTAACCTAGTTTAATCTAATTAACTCAATTATGAAAGCCCAATAACCCAAATTATACTACTAAGAATAGCCTACTAATTTAGTTCAAATTCTATGTTGATGTATTAGACAGTAACATAGTAAAATAATTATAACATTCTATCAAAAATTCGGATTAAGACATAATTGATATAATTGGAAAGAGAGTAAAAATATCCATAACTTTGTAGAAGACTATGTTTTCTAATTCAGATGTTTTAGAGGTCAAAATAATATCAAAGATCAGTTTTAGAAAGGGTTACCCACATAGAACAAGTCCTAATCGGATTAGGATTTGAATTAGGAAACAAAAGATGGTATAATTAATATTAACCATGACCTAAAAAGTTATGTATAACATATTTGACTTATATTAGAAGTAAAACATAATAAATTTGAATATAATTAAGATTCTAATTAATGGGTAGAAACATAATAGGAATCCCACTTGGACTAGGATTCTATACATAGATTTACTTGACATAGCTCTAGTATTATTAGCATAACTTCGTACACAAAATTCATAATTAAGTAAGACAACTTCCATTAGAACTATGACTCAAATATATATACGTTTTATGAATAACACATATTTAGAATAATTCGTTTTATAATTGGAAGCAGGACATATTTAGACATGAAGGAAATCTGCCAGATTTCTGAGTTCGGAGTACTCAGGACAGCAGGTCAGTAAAATAAGCATATCCTATTATATAGAAGTCCAAAAATAGTTAAATTAGTTAAATTGTAAAGTTAATAAAAAATTTTAAAACTTTGTATAAGAAAGTATTTCTTAATTAGGATGTTTAAGGGGATGAATTTAAAGGTCTTCATAAAAGAAAACTGTAGGTAGCGTAAGCAGAGTCTGATTTGGACTAGGAAGTGACTTTGACTTAGAGATTAAGTTATGGGGAGTGGGAGTTCGACTCCAGCAAATAAAGGGGGTGTTGATGTTTATATTAGGAAGGTAAATAAGCATAAATAGAGCCTTGGGTCATGCTCAACCTCTATAGCATGCAGCTCTCTTCTAAAGGGTAAGTTCATGTGATGTTCTTGAGATAATAGAGTTGTTCATGGTTATTTCTTTTGAAGGTTTGATTCTAATCAATGTTTTGTATTATTGGAGACTTAGATAACATGTGAAAGATCTTATATAATGTGAAAAATAGTTTAGAAGAAGAATAAATCATGGATAGATAGTAAGGAAACCATAGGAGAATCAAGAGCCGGTCTTTCTTCAAGAGGTAGGTGGATAACTGTACACATAATCTATTTTGTATTACAGAACTATGTTATTTTTAAAAGCTTTCAAAATTAAATAAATTAGTAATAAATTTTATATATATGTATATTTCATGATATTAATTAAAGTTTCAGATTTTTGTGATCTTCTTTTCTATTTATTTCATGATTATTATCTCAGTCTATGTAATCTGTCCGTTCAAACTGTTTTGTTTTTAATTATGATTACACGAGTTACAGATGTTTGTTCTCCTTGATCTGATGCCTAATTGATATGAAATTTTTATAGAATTATATTTGTCATGTCACCTTCATGTCAAATAAATTTCATAATTGTTGGATTTTTTTAGATATTTATTCCATAATAGTATTTTCAGACTATACAATCTGCCCAGACAGTTTTGCAATCTCAACTTGTGAATCCTATATATCATTTGATTCACGTCCAAATCATACACAATTTGTTAAAGACCTTTGTCATGTTATCCTTGACTTCTCTGTAAAAGTTTAGAATTTTATGACTTCGTTTGATATTCAGTTTACCCACTATTTTGATTTGCTGGAATTCGATTTAAGTCGGGTTCTTCGAATCGAAGTGAGAATCTAAAGTCATATCAAACCAATCCAGAAATTGATGAAATATTTTATACACTTTACATATGATCCGTTTGACATGTTCTCCATGTTTTATAATTTTATGAATCTTTTTAATATTATTCGGTCTATTTGTTGATTTATTAGCTCTGAAAATCAGTTTTGATGGCCGAAAAATATGTTTGTTATTCCGAAAATTCTAAGAAAATTCCTTCTATTATCGTTTCTGTCCAGAAAACTATTTTGATCAGCTTTACTCTGATTATCCATATATATGACCATGATGACTCTCTAAGTGGTTATTTTGTATATAAAAGTATGTATTTTAACTCTTATATGTACGTATCAATTTGATAATTCAATTTTCAGATCTATGCTCATCTTTTGTCATCATTTGATCTCAGTTAATCTGATTGTGTCATAATTATTTGACTTTGTTTGGACATTGCCATCTTAAGGAGATATTTGGCCCGATTCTATTATAAGCATCCATATTAGATAGGGTATTTTGTTTGGAACCCGAGGGCAAACGGGTGGAATCCTGATTTCTAGCCGACTAAAACCAGGGGACAGCGATACGTAACGCCCTGGCAGTTTGGAGTTGGGTGGGACTTAGACTCTCCGGTTTTGCGCAGTGACTAAGACCTTTGCATCATTTGTCTAGATGCTTTGGTACTTGTTTTGTTTGGCTCCTTATATTGTGGTTTGGGTGCATATCCGTTATGATATGATTTGATTTGTTTCATTGGCACATAAATCTGAAATCCTTACTCTATATGTTTATTTGAATTCAACTTAGTCATTCGGATCTTTTGATCATCCTGTTCGGCTATCCCTTTGTAATCATATGAATCTGTCTTAACTATATGATCCATGATATGAATCGGATTTGATAAGCTACTACGTCATGATAATTGCTATTTAATATAACATGTGATCAGGGGACGGCAATTCGTAACGCTCTGATAATTTGATATGTTATGTGATACGTTATGATCATGGCTAGTAGAATTTGATATGTCTGATATGAGTTCGATCATGCCATATATGATATATGTTAGTTGATCTATTTATATTATTAGAAAACATATTTGATTTAATAACTTTATATCTGACCATATTTTGTATCATATTTTATTTGAGCTATATGTAGAACTGTATAAGATCATGTTTAGTATAATTGTATAACGTGATTTGTAAGGTTTTCTATATGTTAAATCATGTGGATTGTTTGAAGCCTACTGAGTGGTTATACTCATAAACCTTATTAACATTTTAAGATATGAGAAAGAGAATCCGAAATTTGAGAAGACTTCTGATTGAGGCATTTGACATCTTTAGGAGGTTATTTAGATTGAATGTATATCTTTCTTAGACATGATGTAATAGGGATGATGAGAGATTGATGTATTTTTATTTATTTGGTGAGATTGAGAATTTTTACATAATTGATGGAAATTGTAATTTTTGAACTTTGGTGTTGGCTATATTTGGATATTTTGGGTACATGATGGTTATAACATTTATTTAAAATTGCCTTGTGATTGTTAAACTCTTATATATGTTCGTTATGGTGGAATTTGTTCTGAGATTACGTGACCGGATTCCGAGTAAAAAAAAAAACATTGAACTAGATTCGAGGCGTAACAATATGGTATCAGAGCAATTATGAGAGTTTAAGCATCCACAACCATCTAATCATAAGCCATACCGATCGATCTTAAAGGATATGATGAAGTTTAAGATTAGTATAATCTTGGGTCAGATTATAAATTTAGATTATATCTAGTTTATAGTTATAGAAAGGAGGTGATTATAGATGTCACATTTATCTTATTCTAACAATTAGACTTATACAAAAGGGATTCTTAATGTGGATGTGGATTAAAAGGATTAAGTTTCATCTTTTTAAGGGAGAGAGCGAGCTACATGATGTATTTATTCCTACCACTTACATCTTTCCACTAGGTTTAACCCATTAAAGATTGACCTATTCTTACCCCTCATTTTTTGATAATTAGTACTAAAGGATGCCTTGACCAAAACATACATTCATAGATTTAGTTAACGTTTTTTTTATTCATCAACATTTACTTATATTACTTGAAAACTAGAAAGAGTTAGTTAACATTTTAAAATATTAAGATAAGTTAATATCCTTAAATTTTATAAATGACTCTTATTTAAGTCTATGATATATGTTTGATTGTATATTGATGATCTATTTTGAGATAAGTAACTCGAATCATACTATGTCATTGAACATTCATACTTGTACGATAAAGTATGGAGACCACAGTGGATATGAGTTCATTTAATAGTAGTACTATACTATAAATGTATCATCTTAATTTATTAAAACACTAAGAAGATACTTAGAGACGTGTACATAATCCTTTCTAAGTGATCTATTAGGCCACCTATAGACATATATTTAAGTCCTTCTATACTCTCCTTTAGGCTTTACTTTTAAATATAAATATAAATTCTTCCAGTTCTATGATGAGTAAATTTACTAAGCATATATAATATGTAAATTATTTAGGAGAGTATAACTATGAAGAATTTTTGGGAGCTAAACACATTATCCTGATTAGGGACTAGATCATCTTCTTAAAGCTATCAAATTGGAAGCAGAACATCAATGACTCATGATTTCTATTAAATCTCAAAAATATTGTGATTGTTCGAAGTATAGATGAGTTTTAGCAATGTAATGTGATTTTAAGACACTTATGTATCTCAAGTTGAAAATATCTATAAGAATTAATTGACATATTCTTATGATATTCAAAGTACTTTTAGAAAGTAATTATAAGCCATGATATGATTGATATGATGATAATCTATATTCTAATTATCTTGGTACATACTCAATTATGTGAGAGTTAGTTAATTATGGATCTCTTTTCACCCTATGTTCTTAGCTATGTCAGGATAAATTTACCTATTGATTAATTAAGTTGATTAACTAAATCGGATCTTAAGTCTATAGACACATTAAATCAAAAGTGTATATTAATCATATTACAAATACTCCACAAGTATAGATTTATTTGTCGTAGTGATCTTATCTTGATTGACTAAGCCCTTAATCATATTCTATGGCCTTAGAAATTAGTATGAAAAATCTATTAATACAAAGATAGATTATTAGAATCTATCAAATTTCGAGGACGAAATTTCTTTAAAGGGGAGAGGATGTTATACCCCGTACTTTACAACTACTAATAAATTTAATTAATTTAAATTAGACCAATTACCTAATTATAAGAGTCTATGACTGAAATTAAGTAACTTAATTTACTCCAATTAACTCAATTATGAAAGCCCAATAACCTAAATTATGCTACTAAGAATAGCCTACTAATTTAGTTCAACTTCTATGTTGATGTATTAGACAATAACAAAGTAAAATAATTATAACTTTTTATAAACAATTCGGATTAAGACATAATTGATATCATTGGAAAGAGAATAAAAATATCCATAACTTTGTAAAAGACTATGTTTACTAATTCAGATGTTTTAGAGGTCAAAAAAATATCAAAGATCAGTTTTAGAAAGGGTTACCCACAGAGAACAAGTCTTAATCGGATTAGGATTTGAATTAGGAAACAAAAGATGGTATAATTAATATTAACCATGACCTAAAAAGTTATGTATAACATATTTGACTTATATTAGAAGTAAAACATAATAAATTTGAATATAATTAAGATTCTAATTATTGGGTAGAAACATAATAGGAATCCCATTTGGACTAGGATTCTATACACAGATTTATTTGACATAGCTCTAGTATTATAAGTATAACTTCGTGCACAAAATTCATAATTAAGTAAGACAACTTCCATTAGAACTATGACTCAAATATATAGAAGTTTTATGCAGAACACATATTTAAAATAAGTCGTTTCCTAATAGGAATCAGGACATATTTAGACATGAAGGAAATCTGCCAGATTTCTGAGTTCGAAGTACTCAGGACAGCAGGTCAGTAAAATAAGCATATCTTATTTTATAGAAGTCCAAAAATAGTTAAATTAGTTGCATTTGAAAGGTAATAAAAAGTTTTAAAACTTTGTATAATAAATTATTTCTTAATTAGGATTTTTAAGGGGATGAATTTAAAGGTCTTCATAAAGAAAACTGCAGGTAGCGTGAGCAGAGTTCGATTTGGACTAGGAATTGACTTTGACTTAGAGATTAAGTTATGGAGAGTGGGAGTTCGACTCCAGCAAATAAAGAGGGTGTTGGTGGTTATATTATGAAGGTAAAAAAGCATAAATAGAGCCTTGGGTCATGCTCAACCTCTATAGCATGCAGCTCTCTTCTAAAGGGTAAGTTCATGTGATGTTCTTGAGGGAATAGAGTTGTTCATGGTTATTTCTTTTGAAGGTTTGATTATAATCAATGTTTTGTATTATTGGAGAGTTAGAGAACGTGGGAAAGATCTTATATAATGTGAAAAATATTTTATAAAAATAAGAAATCATGGATAGATAGTAAGGAAACCATAGGAGAATCAAGAGCCGGTCTTTCTTCAAGAGGTCGGTGGATAACTGTACACATAATTTATTTTTTATTACAAAACTAGGTGATTTTAAAAATCTTTAAAAATTAAATAAATTATTAAAAATTTATATATATATGTATATTTCATTATATTAAAGTTTCATATTTTTGTGATCTTAATTTCTATTTATTTCATGATTATTATCTCAGCCTATGTAATCTGTCCGTTCAAACTGTTTTGTTTTTAATTATGATTACATGAGTTACAGATGTATGTTCTCCTTGATCTGATGCCCAATTGAGCGGAACGTTTGATATAATTCTATTTGTCATGTAGCCTTCATGTCCAATAAATTTCATAATTTTCAGAGTTTGTTAGATATTTATTCCATAATAGTACTTTCAGACTATACAATCTGTCCAGATAGTTTTGCAATCTCAACTTGTGAATCCTATATCTCATTTGATTCACGTCCAAATAATACAAAAATTTGTAAAGACCTTTATTATATTATCCTTGACTTCTCTGTAAAGTTTGAGAATCGTATGAGTTCGTTTGATATTCAGTTTACCCTCTGTTTTGATTTGCTGGAATTAGATTTAAGTCGGGTTCTTCGAATCGAAGTGAGAATCTAAAGTCTTATCAAACCAATCAAGAAATCGATGAAATTTTTTATACACTTTAAATATGATCCTTTTGACATGTTATCCATGTTTTATAATTTTCAGAATCTATTTGATATTATTCGGTCTATTTGTTGATTTATTAGCTCTGAAAATCAATTTTGATGGCCGGAAAATATGTTTGTTATTCCGAAAATTCTAATAAAATTTATTTGATTATCGTTTCTGTCCAGAAATCTATTTTGATCAGCTTTACTCTGATTATCCATATATATGACCATGATGACTCTCTAAGTGGTTATTTTGTATATAAAAGTATGTATTTTAACTCTTATATGTACGTATCAATTTGATAATTCAATTTTCAGATATATGCTCATCTTTTGTCATCATTTGATCTCAATTAATCTGATTTTTTCATAATTATTTGACTTTGTTTGGACATTGCCATCTTAAGGAGATATTTGGCCCGATTCCATTATAAGCATCCATATTGGATAGGGTATTTGTTTGGAACCCGAGGGCAAACGGGTGGAATCTTGATTTCCGGCCGACTAAAACCAGGGGACGGCGATACGTAACGCCCTGGTGGTTTGGAGTTGGGTGGGACTTAGACTCCCCGGTTCTGTGCAGTGACTAAGACATTTGCATCATTTGCCTAGATGCTTTGGTATTTGTTTTGTTTGGCTCCTTATGTTGTGGTTTGGGTGCATGTCCGTTATGATATGATTTGATTTGTTTGATTGGCACATAAATCTGAAATCCTTACTCCATATGTTCATTTGAATTCAACTTAGTCATTCGGATCTTTTGATCATCTTGTTCGGCTATCCCTTTGTAATCATATGAATCTGTCTTAACTATATGATCCATGATATGAATCGGATTTGATAAGCTACTACGCCATGATAATTGCTATTTAATATAACATGTGATCAGGGGACGGCGATTCGTAACGTTCTGATAATTTGATATGTTATGTGATACGTTATGATCATGGCTAGTAGAATTTGATATGTCTGATATGAGTTCGATCATGCCATATATGCTATATGTTAGTTGATCTATTTATATTATTAGAAAACATATTTGATTTGAAAACTTTATATCTGACCATATTTTGTATCATATTTTATTTGAGCTATATGTAGAACTGTATAAGATCATGTTTAGTATAATTGTATAATGTGATTTGTAAGGTTTACTATATGTTAAATCATGTGGATTGTTAGAAGCCTACTGAGTGGTTGTACTCATAAACCTTATTAACATTTTCAGATATGAGAAAGAGAATCTGAAATTTGAGAAGACTTCTGATTGAGGCATTTGACATCTTCAGGAGGTTATTTAGATTGAATGTATAGCTTTCTTAGACTTGATGTAATAGGGATGATGAGAGATTGATGTATTTTTATTTATTTGGTGAGATTGAGAATTTTTACACAATTGATGAAAATTGTAATTTTTGAACTTTGGTGTTGGCTATATTTGGATATTTTGGGTTACATGATGGTTATGACATTTATTTAAAATCGCCTTGTGGTTGTTTAGCTCTCATATATGTACGTTAGGATGAAATTTGTTCTGAGATTACGTGGCCAGATTCTGAGTAAAAAAAAAAAAAGTGAATTGAATTCGGGGCGTAACACTCATCTCCTCCTAGTTTATGCCTCCCTGATCATTCAAATTATGGATGTAGTCTCTAAACTGGAAACATACATCCACAGTGTGCCCCGGCTATCGATGGAACACACAGTAGCGGGAGGCATCAGTATTCTTGGGCGAAATGGTTCATTCTTTAGGTAATGACAGAGCATTCTCTGCCATGAGGGCGTTCAAAATGTCGGAGAGTGTCTCTGGCAGTGGTGGGTAAGATGCCCTCTTGGGACTTGGAGGTTTCCCCTATTGAGAGTAATCATTTGGGGGAGGAACCTAATTATATCCTGGCTGCTGCCGAGGTTGGTTGAAAGTTGGCTAATAAGGTTGTTGAGGTGGCCTGAAGCCCTACTGGTTTTGCGGCCTTTGCCCATTGTACTGTGGTTGTTGATTCCTCATGAACTGGGGCTGGTTGTTATTCACTATGCTGACTTGTTCATGAGATAGAGTGCCTTCTGTAGTCGGACCCATTGTGGAAGAATTGGGGACATTAGGCTTCCGAGGTGGAGTCCTATTGGGTCGATGAGGATCAAACACACTGGAAAATGTAGAATCCTTGAAAGCACTATGGGCATAACGAGCCCTCTCATATAGATCCACCATGTTAGTCAAGTTGTTCAATGTCAAAACCAATTTGTACTGTGGGGTGGCGTTGGTTATCATCATTTTTACCTGCTCAGACTCGGACAGGTGATCCTCTATCTTCTAAGCCATAACTCGCCACCTATCGGCGAATGTCACGAAGTCCTCATCGGGCTTCATCTTCTTAGCTACCAAGTCAGTTATAGACGATGATGGGGCAATTTTGTCCTTGTACCTTTGCAGAAATTTCCTGGACATTGTGTCGAAGTCTTCAACATCACTTGGGTCCAGTGAAAAGAACCATTCAAGGGTTGATCCCTCTAATGACCTCCTGAATGAAAAGGCCAATGACCTCTAACCATTTTGCTAGAAGGACGACTCGTACAGGAATTCTTTCATGTGAATAAAAGGGTTACCAGAGCCATTGTACTTTCGGTATACTGACATTTTAGAGGGTGGGAGATGGAAAACAAGCAAATTGGGGACATAGACCTCGGGAGCAGCTTTAGTATCCATCATCCTCTTAATGCTTTGGAATTGCTCATCCATCTGGTTGATTTTGGTAAATAGGGCCTGAGTGACTGACTCAATTGATGGGGGTGGTGGTGCTTGAAAGGTCTGCCTCCTAGAATAGCTAGGACATGGTGGACAATAAGGTTATGAACCAGTAGCATTTCTGCCGTGCCCGAATGCATTCTGATAGGTAGGAGTTGGCGGTCTAACCAGCTATCTGGAACTAGACTACTGAGGGGCCATGGACCGAGGAGTAGAAATAAGAAGGCCTTCCATGGCCTAAGTAGGGACTTGATGAACAACTGGGGGAACCGGAATGTGCGGTTCAGGTGAATGAAGAGGGGTCTTCCCCTTCAATATCGATTGGATGGCCTCAAGTTGCTGAGGGTCTACATGGTAGCCAAAGCTCTCAGAACACTAACCAAGTTAGGTGGATTTGCAGATGAAGGCTCAGCTTGGTCTTGAGCCTCTTCAAAGGTAGGATTGCAGATAACATGAACATTAGAATGATCAATACGAGGATTATACTGATCGTAGGAAAATCAGACATGTAAGGTTTGAGGTTTCAGATCCAGTTATCGGGTCAAGTTCTGTATTGGACCCCATGGTTTTGGCCCTTGTGGGCCTGGGGCATGGGATCAAGCTTGACGCGATTTTGAACAGCGTCGGCTATAGGGGACGCGATTTAGGAGCCATGCGGGGGTACCACGTGGGCGAGTGTTGGGGCGCGGGTGTACGGCTCTGGTCTGATCGTTTGAATGGCATCGGCCACGCAAGACGCCATTCAGAGATCTACCAGTGTACGACAACTGTCCTATCGTCTGAATGGTGTCATTTAGGAATGACGCGTTTTAGTGAGTTACCATCTCTTTCGCGACACTTTGCTCTTCAGACGGCAGCCGACGTCCCAGTGGAATGACGGCATCCACGGTGGTACCGGCGGCGACTTGCGGTGTAGCAGTAGTGGCTTGGAGCTAGGAGGAGTTCTAGTAACCGGTAGGGTGACGGTCCTTGTTGTGTTTTGTTTAAAATCATGATTTTTTGCATTGAAGCATGCGATATATGTGGAGTTTTTGGGTAGAAAGCATATTCTAAGGGGGTTTTTAATGAGAATGGGCATTTTTTATGAAATGGGGTTTTGGGTGTTGATTGGTTATTGAACTTCTCCCCTTGTCTGCTTTACGTTTTTGTGTGTTTTGGGGGAGAAGAGGGACCCTCGGTTTGACTTGGTGGAACGCAGTTTCGGGCGTTAAATTGCGTCGAGACCAGGTGATGCTGTTTTAAATGGTGTCGACCTAGGTCGACACGATTTACGGCCCATTTTCCCGGTTCCTGAGGTTAGTGTGGGATAAAGAGCTGAATAGCGTCGGCCATGGGTGACACCATTCAGGCTAGTATCCATGGTTCTAGTGGCTTAGTGAAAACTGAACCAGTTTAGAGGTCTTGAATGACGTCGGCCATAGGCGAAGCAATTCAAGACAGAACCCTATTAATTCGTAAAATTAACGTGTGTTCACATCACCAGATAACTCGGTTAAATGTATGTTCGAAACCGTACTTCGAGGATGAGGATTTCTACATGACCGGATCGCACCGTGTTATGTTTTATGCGATCGTGGACCTAGAGTGACAGTTGTTAGCGCTTGATATCCTATGTCAGTGTGGGAGTGACACAGCGCTAGTGTGGGAGTGGTGGGGTGATGCCTAGTGAGAAAGGTCACCTGGTGTACCTCGGGATATAGCTAGTACCGGTGTGGGAGTGGTATGCTACGGAGTGTCACTCGTGGCTGGGGGGAGGCAGAACCACCTAGAGCTAGACAGGTTGGAGTAGCCAGTGTGCTATCCAAGGGGTTGTTGTTCCGTCCCAGTGGGTCGGTGTTTTCCGCGTTCGGCTGCATAGTTTGTGTGTTTAATCGAGACGCCGGTTGTGGACTCCGTAGTGGAGTGGTTTCAGGGTTGTGCCTGTTGCATTTACAAATGCATGTGTTTCATATCGGGATTTGGGAATCTTTGGGAATTGTGTTTATTGCTTTACTGTGGGTGCGTGTGTGGGTGGTGGGTGCGTGTGTGGGTGGTGGGGATCAGAGGATGTCTACTGAGTCCATTTCGGTGTGACTCACCCCTACGATTTTCAGGTGAGGGTTCCAGGCAGGCGTAGCGTAGAGGGTTTCGTCTCGGGTTGCACGCCAACAGCCAATGTTCTGGGGTATGCCCCAATGCAGTTGTTATTTCCTTTTCAGACCTGTACGCTTAATTATTTGTTTTCAATTAGAATATGTAATTATTTGTTGAGTCGAGTCGAATTATAATAATTTTTAATTTATGCACTTCCTTGACAATTCGATGTGATGTGGAATGTTTACCTTAGTTTATCATTTATTTTTCAGACTTATCAAGGTCTTGGTTTGGCTTCAAATTTTAATGATTCGGTACCCATTTAGTAATCAGATCCTCAATTATAGGGTGGCGGGTCGTTACACTTGGTATCAGAGCATTCGATCTGGCAAATAGATGAATAACTAGGTTAAACACCGTAATTTCAGCAAATAAATACATTATCCTATACAGGTTGCGGTGGTTTAGGTTTTGGGTTCTAATTAGAATTTTCGATTCTTGTGATTGTAGGCGATTAGATGGCGCCTAGGAAGAGAGTTCCAGTTATTCGAGAGCAGGGAGATGATCCTAGTGGGTCTGAGGCCCGTAGACCGAGTATTGAGTGTTTTATGGAGGTCATGATGGACACGGTGACTAGATATCAGAGTCGAGACCCTAGTGAGAGTTCTAGTGCTCGGGGAGGGTCTTCAGCTGCCTTGGAGGTGCCCGTAGTTGTAGCTGGTGATAGTAGTGGTTCTAGTCCTTGGGAGGTGCCCGTAGTCTGTGACTTTGTTAATGTGTTTCCTGAGGAGTTTCCTAGCCTTCCTCCTCAGCGGGAGGTTGAGTTCACTATTGAGCTTGCATCAGGTACGGTGCCCTCATCTAAGGCCCCGTATCGGATGGCTCCAGCCGAACTCGCTGAGTTGAAGGAATAGTTGCAGGAATTGCTGGATAAGCGTTTTATCCATCCCAGCACAGGTCTATGGGGTGCTCCAGTTCTATTTGTTAGGAAGAAGGATGGTTCTATGAGGCTGTGCATTGATTATAGACAGTTGAACTAGGTAACAGTAAAGAACAAGTACCCACTTTTGAGAATTGATGATCTGATGGATCAGTTGCAGTCTGCTAGGGTATTCTCGAAGATTGACTCATGGTCAGGATATTATTAGATGAGGATCCGTGAGGCTGATGTGAGTAAGACAGCTTTTATGACTCAATACGGACATTATGAGTTTTTGGTTATGCCTTTTGGCTTGACCAATGCCCCGACAGCTTTCATGGATTTGATGAATTGAGTTTTTAGGGCCTATCTAGATTAGTTTGTGGTAGTATTTGTGGATGATATTCTCGTATATTATTCTTCCGAGGAAGAGTATCCCACGCATCTTCAGGCAGTGTTGCAGGTCCTAAGAGAGCACCAACTCTATGCCAAGTTTAGCAAGTGTGAATTCTGGCTAGATAAGGTGCACTTCCTGGGGTATGTCATTTCTGGTAACGACATTACTGTAGATCCAGCCAAGATTGAGGTAGTGATGGACTGGGACAGATCGATGATAGTGATTGAGATCAGGAGTTTCTTGGGGTTGGCAGGATATTATCAGCAGTTTGTCCAGGATTTTTCTTCTATAGTGGCCCCCTTATCGAGGTTGACTCGTAAGGGAGTTCGTTTCGCGTGGACCGAAGAGTGCGAGCAGAGTTTTGCTTATTTGAAGACTCGTCTCACTTCGGCTCCAGTTTTGGTGCTTTCGTCAGGTTCAGGTGGATTTGTGGTGTACTCAGATGCATCCCGTCGAAGTTTGGGTGCAGTGTTGATGCAGCATAGTAGGGTTGTGGCCTATGCTTCTAGGCATCTAAAGAAGCATGAGGAGAATTATCCCACTCACGACTTGGAGCGGGAGGCTATGGTGTTTGCACTGAAGATCTGGCGCAACTACTTATATGGGGAGAGGTTCAGGTCTTCACTGATCACAAGAGCCAGAAGTATATATTCATGCAGAAGGACCTGAACTTGAGGCAGCGTAGGTGGATGGAATTTATCAAGGATTATGATCTCGACCTTTCTTATCATCCGGGCAAGGCGAATGTGGTGGCGGACGCCTTGAGTCAGAAGACGGTCATATTATATTTCATAATTTGGCAGTGGAGATTGTATGAGCAGGTTGTGGAATCTTCCTTTAAGATTCCTTGAGAGACTGACAGAGCTGTACTAGCCAGCTTGACTGTGAGGCCAACAGTGTACCATACAGTGATCGAGGCTCAGAGAGCGGATGCAGAGTTACCACAGACTCTCCAAATATCAATGGTGGAGTTGTGGGATGATGGCACGGTCAGATTTAGAGGCAAACTCTATCTTCCAACTAAGGAAGAGGTGCGCAAGAGTGTCCTAGATGAGGCGCATCATTCTAGATATGCAGTGCATCCCGGGACGACTAAGATGTATCATTATTTGATAAGGCACTTTTGGTGGCATGGCATGAAGAAGGACGTGGCTGAGTATGTGGTAAGGTGCCTGACTTGTCAGCAGGTTAAGGTAGAACATTAGAGACCAGGAGGGTTGTTGCAGTCATTATCGATCCCGGAGTGGAAATGGGAACATGTGACTATGGACTTTGTGATGGGACTGACCGTGTCACCTAGTAGGAGAGACGCGATCTAGGTCATTGTTGATCGATTGACCAAGTCAGCCCACTTTCTAGCCATTAAGAAGGACTGGTCAGTCGGTAAGTTGGTTAGGTTGTTTCTGGACCGGATCATCTCTCTACATGGGGTGCCTTTGTCCATCGTGTTAATTCAGGATCTGAGATTTACTTTTAGATTCTGGAAGAGTTTTCAGAAAGCCTTGGGTACGTAGTTAGCTTTCACCCTCCAAGTGTGTAATGAGATTCGGGAAGTGACGTAAGCTGAGTCTGCGATATATTGGGCCTTTTCCCATTCCTACTCGAATTGGGAAAACGGCGTATCAGCTAGTCTTGCCACCTAGTCTTGTAGGAGTGCACGATATGTTTCATGTTTCTTTGCTGAGAAAGCATGTCCAAGATCCGTGTCATGTCTTGGACTTTTCGGAATTGGAGGTCACAGAGAACTTGTCCTTTCCGGAATTTCCAATGCATATTGAGGATCATAGAGAGCAGGTCCTACAAAACAAGGTAGTTCCTCTAGTCAAAGTGATTGGGCAACATTGCTCTAGAGGCAAGGCGACCTGGGAGTGAGAGGATGAGATGCAAGAACAGTTTTCCTATCTTTTCTTGTAAGTTCTCTTGTGAGCATGTACCATCATCTTCGTTCTCGTTATTTATATAGCAGCAATTTCATGGATGAAATTCTTTTAAGGGGGGGGAGAATGTAAGGTTTGAGATTTCAGATCTAGTTATCAGGTCGGGTTCGATATTGGACCTTGTGGGCCTTGGGCATGGGCTCTTGTGGGCCTTGGGGGACGCGATTTAGGAGCCATGTGGGGGTGCCACTTGGGCGAGTGTTGGGGCACGAGTGGACGGCCCCGGTCTGATCCTCTGAATGGCGTCATCTATGTAAGACGCCATTTAGAGATCTGCCAGTGTATGACCCCTGTCCTGTCGTCTGAATGGTGTCGTTCAGGAACGATGCGTTTTAGCGAGTTTTGGTTAACACTTCGAAGCCCTCCCTCCATTCCCTCATTTTCTCCATTCCTCTCTCTCTCTCTATCCTCCCCCCTCCTCTCCGAATGTCTCCGACCCCCCTTCCCTTCCTCTCCCCATTCATCCTCTTCCTTCACTCCATCAACCTCCTAACCCTCACCACTACCTGTTGGGATCCGAGCGGGACGCGAAGAACGCAGCGGAAACGACGAACAAAATAAATCCCGCCCGATACCCGCTGATCCGATTCGGAACGAAAAACTAAAACCGAAAACAACGGTAAGTAATCTGATTACTGTGCGCGGATTCGAATCCGCTTCCGTCTCGGTTCCGTCGAGGCGATGCCGCGAGCAGAACAAGCGTCCGGCCTCCAGCGGTATCCACGCGATCCTCCGCGGTGGTTTTTTCTCGATCTCTCGTCCATATCAGCTCGTTTGCTGAAGATCCGTCGCCGCAACGATTGCCGAAAACCCGCCGACGAGAATTCCAGACTTTCGGGAATCGCACGCGGCGGAGACGAAAACTGTCTCGGCGCCTCGAATGGGGTGCCTAGAGGAGGAGAGAGAAAGGAGGGGATGACGGCCAGCAAAGGAAAATCCTGGAGCTTGTCCTAGGGTTTCTCAACAGCGCGTATATATATTAAGTCAGCGTTACTTTTCACAAAAGTCCCTGAGTTAATATAAATCCCACTTATGTACCACCGACAGAGAATCTTATTACGTGTGACCCTCTAGGCCCATTTACCAGTCCGGTTTTCATCCCGTTAAGTCCAATAACTAGTTATTGACTTATTGTAATTAATTAATATCTATATATTAACTAATTACTTAACCGAATTGACATCGCATGTAAATTCGGTCGGACTTCTGATAATGTTGGGTGCCAAGCAACACCGCATGATCCCGGAAGGTAATGGGGTTCAGCAACCCACTCATAGAACTTGTCCGTCCACAGTTACCGCGTGGCTATAATCCTTCGTTCGCACAATGCTCTCGAGTTAACCTAGGGTATGGTCGACTGTCAAACCCTAGATGGTCAACTCACTTGAATCAGACTCCGCTGTACAATATCCGAAAACCTCTTTTTCTGATATTGTGTCTGCTCTGGCCAGAGACTCCTGCGGATCTATTCTAGAGCATTCTCTCTCCAGTTACCTGAGAGCGAACGATCCTTTATTGAACACACAATCACCTTCGAAGGTCTTCCGCTGGACCCAATCCTTGACTATTAAAGATCCCGTGGATAAGGATTCGTAGGTCAAGGTCAAAGTCCAGAAGTCCACCGACAAGGTGTCTTTGGTGTCTCAAGTCCAAGGATCAACCACGCCACTGTGACGATGAATCAAGCCGATTGACAGTCAGGTAAATTACCATTCGGCGATTCATGTCGGATCAGTTCAGTGAACTCATTCTCCAATGAGTACTTACAGGTTTACCATTGTGTCTCCACACAAGTAACCAACGAGATCAGTCACCCTCATCATATGAGCTGGAATAACCTATACTAGTCTAACCGGATGTTTGATGTCCTTCTCAAACATCCTACGACTAGGAACAATTAAGAATATGTGTTTATAAGTCATCAGTCTCATTATTATGATCTTATCATAATATGATGACTATTGCACATATTCATGGACTTCATTATGCGCAATTATAAATATGCAATCTACATAATGAATTTAATGCCATTAATTAGTGAACCAGATTGAAATAGGTGCTTTATGATTGGCTTAGAGGACACCTATATCCATCAATCTCCCACTTGGACTTAGGCCAATCACCTTTGCATTTGATCTCCATCAAATCTAGGTGATGTTTACATAAAGTCTGTGACTAAGACTTGGTCAGGGATCTGCTAAATTATCTATAGATGGAATATTTCCATTACGTTATTTCCTCTTTATCTTTTGTCTCTGAACCTGTGAAAGAACCTCAGAATGTTCTGGAACTTCTGAAGAGACCATGGCTCGATCACATAATTTATTGCTCCCACTATTGTCCTACAATGATAGGATAGTATCATAGACCTTTTAGAAGTACATCTAGTTCAGGGATGAACCTTTTCATCCATACTGTTCTAATAACAGTATCACTTATTTATGTCGTCACCTTAGTATCGAGTTCTGGATTGGAGCCATTCCAATCCATCCCTTTCTACTAGAAGGTTGAATCCATTATTTGACTTGAAATTTGAGTCAGTGTGACCTCATTGTTTCAAATCATCCACTCCATATACGTAAGTGCATCCTTAGCACTTCTCAAGCGCTTAATGATGCATTTCACTCTTGTATCCTTTAAGGAACATTTTCTTTAAAGGAATAAATTCCATATCTCAACAATTGAGACTTGTTATGAAATTTATGCCAAACATTTTGACATACAGGTCAATATAATATCCCCACCGATCTATCTTAATAGATTCGTATTTCCAATACGTGGGATATTATAAGTAAATCCATTATAGAGGAAGCCATGGTTAACAATGCTTTCACTAATAGTAACATCCCGAAGTCATTCTTAATGACTTTGATGTTATTATCATAAACCATTACTAAAGCAACCGTGCTCCCACTGTCCCTTTTGAACCACACACAGTCCGTGATCATTCTTAATGATCACGTAATTTCTGACAATTAAGTCAAAAACTTTTTATTACAACTTTGGAAAGTTTTAGTTTGATTCAAAATAATCTTTTGAAATCATAACTTGCTTTCTAGACATTTTAAAAGCTTTAAAGGTGTATCATATACATCTTTACCTCAATCGCATTGAGTGGACGCTTTTAATATCCAACTGTCATCATCTCATGATTGGCAGTATAGATAAGTAGAATTCTAATAAACTTATCAATCTCAAAGTTGTAATGACAGAGAGCATCATTATCATAGATTTTAGATCATAATCTATTTTGAGCTCCTCTCACCGTACTAAATCATATATGTCAAACATATCCTTCTAGTCACTGAGAGAATCTCAAAAATCTATGAAGCTCTCTGATGTGTGTCATGAGTGGTTCCAAACAACTAAAGATTATCTAATAATCTTATGTTAACTTGTGAATCTAGAACATCTTCTAGTTTTATCAGCTCCCACTGTCTTCTCTGAGGACATGTTCCTCTTCATAGAAGATAGCTTTCAGGTCGATAATTATCTCATTATTGTCTGGCCAATGATTGTAATGTCCAAACTCTTTAGACATTCACAAATTCACACCACGGTAATACCTGATTTTTAAATCAGGTTTGTTCATAATTCACATCTCATATGAATTATTTGGTTTCCATATCTTATATGGACATACACTGACTTATTTGGAACCATATGTAAAGCATGGACATCTAATGTTCATACTCATGTTCACAAGGATAAGAATTAGGCAAATCTCATTATGCATTGCACCATATCTTAATAAGGTGCAATTCCTCATTCTATCATATTTCTATGATGCACAATGAGGATTAATCGAGCGAGGATATAATTATTCTCTTAATGATTTATGTGAATCATATACCTAAGTATTAGTTTCTTTGATCAAATCAAAAATTCTAATACTTCATATTGATCTTATACCTTAATCTTTCAGATGTATTCGTCTTGTACTTCAGTAAGTACATACAGTCGAATCATTCCAAGAGTAAACTATAAGGTAAGTCAATAGTAGTGATTATCTTTGGCCTTTGAGCTGTTTACATCAATATGCATCAGCATCAATAATTTCTTATTGTACAATCATATGTACAATATCATAGATAATCAGGATTCACACAGTTCATTTCTATAGAAGACTTGTGAACATTTATCATATGAAATGTCACTTCAAGAATCTATAGGACATTGACTGATTTGAACAACTATTGTTCATTCTCAGTCCACGTTATTCACTTTTACAATTCTTGATATCATATGCAACTAAACAATAATTATTCAGTTTCATTTTTGACTCCTATAGATATACAAAGATTTACTATGTAACAGTAACCTATGAATATTATGAACAATATTGAGTCTAACTCAACACTTGCATTTTCTCGATTTTCTTTTACTCGTCTAAGTCTGCACACTATCGCAGTTCTGAGAATAATTTCCAATGTCTCATATTGGATACGCTAATTCTCCAATAGACATGCAAAAGTTGATCACAAGAATATATGAGACTTCTTTCAAGTTTCATATTCATTTTGCCTTTACCAGTATCCTTATATTGGTTGCAGTGGGAGAACTACTACATCTCTATCTCAGCTGACTTTTTTCTATCCTTCTTCAGGTATGGGTTCGATCGTTTAAAATCTTACCACTTGCCTTTCTCAAAGGCACATCATAAATATGTCTTCATCTTGGTCTATCCAAATAAGAGATTTCATGACAATCATTGCTTTTCAATAAGGCATACCATGAGTACCTCTTCACCTTGGTCTATCCAAGTAAGAGGATTCATAATATCTGATTAGGATAGTGGCCTTCACTTGGCCCTGAAGACATTCTTCAGAGTTTTCTAGTCAGTATGAGTATGAGAAGTATTGGCATCCAATATGCCAAAATCTCGAATAGACGACATATTAGTGATCGAAGGAAATAACGTGATTTAAGTAGATAGTTATGATAATTCAATTATGGTCTTTTATCTTGAATTATTTCCCACTATTTTTCGACGGACTGTATAACCTTCAGGTATACAGAACGGAAGACTCCGACGGTCTCATAGTGAGGATCAAAATCTTCAAGAATCACAGTATGACCTCGGGTAAACACATAGTATCATACCATTATCTTAGAGCAACCATCCCATGGTAATTGAAACTCCTTACAATATCCGATCTTATTTCGGCTCCCAGGTCTTTAATGGTTCCAGGTAAACACAGTAGACCATTATACCTGGTCTAAGCTTTACCATCAATACGTGACAGAGTAGAGTAAGAATGCAGCTCCCGGATAAACGCGAGGATAGCTACACCGTTCCTCTATTCTAATCTCAAGGCATCAAGATGCCATAGTTAATAGTCCTTTTATCAGATGGTGGCAGATCTCGGGTAAATACGTAGAAACTGTCATCACTGAATCAAGTTCTAAGAACTATATTGATGGAGAGTCACGCGGTACACTCTCAATGACTCGCGCTCCGGCTTAGACTTTATGTTAAAGGTTTTGTTTACGTTAAGTTGGTCTCATCCTAGGTGATAGTTTATAAATATATAGAATATATTTAACTATACCTAGATATTAGTAATCGATTCATAATTAAAAACTAAAAAGCATGTATCAACCATACATGTTCATTATGTGGTCATGGACAGCACGGTGATTAACTAGAGCCAAACTATTAATCACCAAAACTATATAACATTTATATAATTTAAACATGCAAACACATAGCCACTGGTGATCTCATCTCTTGTCGCCTTCCTGATTGCATTTGTGGATCATCCTCGCCTTTCCTCGGCCGGTGCGATCAATTACAAATAATATTAATTTTGAAACAATTTTAAATACGAATAAATTGTAAGAGAAAGCTTTATGGCCGAGTACAATGATGGAGGGAGATAGAATTACAATGGAATGAGAAAGAGAGGGAGACACGCATGCCTCATTAATTAACACTTAATTAATGAACATCACATTCCATAACAATCCACATAACCACATACCATCATATGATATGAAATTAACTAAGTGCATGTCCATGACCACTACAAATTTTAACCATCCACACATGATAAAGCACATCACATGAAGGCTAGAATTTTGAAATTATAATAATTTTGGCTTTCTTAAAACCTGAGAACCAATCAAAATTAGATAATTTGAATTTTCGAAAATCTTATTTTCTAACATGCAATAAATCTAATTTAAAGCATTAAACACATCAACATGCGCACACAAAGATAAAATTAAAATTCTAAAATATTCCATGCATAATTTAGAACATTTCTAAATTAATTAATCTAACACTTAGATTAATTTTAATTCACATTAATAACAATTATTAATGTAAAACAATCTAACATTTAGAAAGAATTAAAATTTCTTAAATAACATTTATAAAAGAATTTTCAATTCATATTATTAACCCCTTAACAACTCCTTGTTAAAAACCCCTTAATTAAATCATATTTCTCAATAACAATTATTAAGAAATAACAATTAGAACATTTCTAATTATAAATAGTCTAACATCTTAGACTTAATTTAATCCTTTTAATAACTTTTATTAAAAGATTAATTATTAAGTAGATTAGATCTTCAAAATTTAATTAAGAGATCCTTGAGAATATTAATTAGCTTAATAACTATTAGTAAGCTTTAATTAATCCTCAATAACTTTTATTAAGGTTAATTCTCAAGAAACAATTAACTCTTTAATAACTATTATTAAAAGTTAATAAAACACTTAATAACTTTTATTAAGTGTCACTTAATCAAATACTTAATTTCATAACAACAATTGCTAAGAAATTAAAACAATCTAATCACTTGACCAAGATTAATTAACAACATTTGATAATTAAAGTTTAAGTCACTACTTAATAATCAAATAACAACTCTTGTTAATATAATTCTAAGATCAAATCTTAAGTATAAATTAACTACACTTGTTAATTAAGATTGAAAACATTATCTTAATTATTAATAACAACAATTGTTAATAATTAATTAAAATCCCATTTTAAGTAAATAACAACATTTGTCAATTATATTTAAGATCATATCTTAAATATAAGCCCCTTTAATCAACTAATTAAAAGTTATTTATAATTAAGATCATATCTTAATTATAACTCATTTAATTAATTAATTAAAATCAATTAATAATAAGATCCTATCTTATTTAGTTAAAACAATTAACTATTAAGATCACATCTTAATTAAACCCCACAATAAGATCACATCTTAAAATAACTATCCTTTAATTAACTGAAAATTATAGCTTAAGGTTTAAAACAAATTTTAAACTATTTAAAATAAATTTTAAACCATTAATATAAATTTTCAGTTAATTTGGGCAGGGTTTATATTTAAATAAAGGGTTTTTGGGATTAATAGGACTGAAATAGGCTTAATGGGCCTTTGGGGGGCTTAATGGGCCGACTGGCTCGGGCTGGGGCAGCCAGGCCCGGCCTGGCTCGACCCAGGCCGAGCCCTGGCTCGGGCAACTTGGCCGAGCCAGGTTGGGCGCCTGGCGCGCCCGGGCCAGGCCCAGGCTCGCCCGGTTGAATCGGCACTGGGCCGGCCGGTCCGGGCGCCCTGCGCCTGGTTCGCCCGGCACCTTTCTGTTAGGGTTTTCAGCCCACTTTGTTCCCAGTTTTAGGCGCCGCCGGCCGCGAGGATGGCCGGAAGTTGCAGGGGATAGTTACCCCTTTCATTTCCATCGCTGGTGGTCTCCGGCCGGCGATCCGTTCGCCGCCGGTAGCCTCTTAAAGATGGCGATTTGTGCAGTTTTGCAGATCTTAGCCTTTCCTCAATCCCTTTTCAAATCTTGAAAATTATGGGAGGAAACGCTCCATCGGCCGCCATAGAAATTTTTCGGGGATGGTGAGGGGTAGCTGGTCATACCAGCAAACCTTCAGAGATGGTCCAACCACCATTAATCCTCTTTTGAAGCCCACAAAACTGGTTCTTCATCTCCATGAAGAACGCGATGAAACCCTCAAAAAAATTGATTTTCCCCACAGAAAAATAATCTAAAATTTATAGTTCATCCCATGAACAAACTCGTGTGCGAGAAAAATAAATTTACGCATGGAATTAATTTTAGAATATTAATTTAATCATTACCGAGCGGATCAGAGCGGAACCTGGCTCTGATACTATTGTTAGGATCCGGGCGGGACGCGAAGAACGTAGCGGAAACGACGAACAAAATAAATCCCACTCGATACCCGTTGATCCGATTCGGAACGAAAAACTAAAACCGAAAACAACGAGAAGTAATCCGGTTTTCACCGCAACACATATTCTTAATTGTTCCTAGTCGTAGGATGTTTGAGAAGGACATCAAACATCCGGTTAGACTAGTACAGGTTATTCCAGCTCATATGATGAGGGTGACTGATCTCGTTAGTTACTCATGTGGAGACACAATGGTAAACCTGTAGGTGCTCATTGGGGAATGAGTTCACTGAACTGATCCGACATGAATCGCCGAATGGTAATTTACCTGACTGTCAATCTGCTTGATTCATCGTCATAGTGGCGTGGTTGATCCTTGGACTTGAGACACCAAAGACACCTTGTCAGTGGACTTCTGGACTTTGACCTTGACCTACGAATCCCTATCCACGGGATCTCTAATAGTCAAGGATCGGGTCCAGCGGAAGACCTTCGAAGGTGATTGTGTGTTCAATAAAGGATCGTTCGCTCTCAGGTAACTGGAGAGAGAATGCTCTAGAGTTGATCCGCAGGAGTCTCTGGCCAGGGCAGAAATAATATCAGAAAAGTGGTTTTCGGATATTGTAAAGCGGAGTCTGATTCAAGTGAGTTGACAATCTTGGGTTTGACAGTTGACCATACCCTAGGTTAACTCAAGAGCATTGTGCGAACGAAGGATTATAGCCACGCGGTAACTGTGGACGGACAGGTTCCATGAGCGGGTTGTTGAACCCCCATTACCTTCCGGGATCATGCAGTGTTGCTTGGCACCCAACTTGATCGGAAGTCCGACCGAATTTACATGCGATGATAATTCAGTTAAGTAATTAGTTAATATCTAGATATTAATTAATTACAATAAGTCAATAACTAGTTGTTGGACTTAACGGGCTGAAAACCGGACTGGTAAATGGGCCTAGAGGGTCACACGCAATAAGATTCTCAGTCGGTGGTACATAAGTGAGATTTATATTAACTCGGGGACTTTTGTGAAAAGTCGCGCCGACTTAATATATATACACGCTGTTGAGAAACCCTGGGCCAAGCTCCAGGATTTCCCTTACTGGCCGTCATCCCTCCTTTCTCTCTCCTCCTCTGGGCGTCTCGTTCGGCACGCCAAAACAGCTTCCGTCTCCGCCGCGTGTGATTCCCGAAAGTCGGGAATTCCCGTCGGCGGGATTTCAGCAATCGTTGCGGTGATGGATCTTCAGCGAGCGAGCTGAAACGGACGAGGGATCGAGGAAAAACCACCGCGGAGGATTGCGTGGATACCCCTGGAGGTCGGACGCTTGTGCGGCTTGCGGCATCGCCTCGACGGAACCGAGACGGAAGTGGATTCGAATCCGCGCACGGTAATCAGATTTCGATCCATTTTTTGGTTTGAGTTTTTCGTTCCGAATCGGATCAGCGAGCATTGGGCGGGATTATTTTTTGTTCTTCACTTCCGCTGCGTTCTTCGTGTCCCGCCTGGATCCCAACAGTGGTATCAGAGCCTGGTTCCGCTCTGATCCGCTTCGGGACGACGAAATTATTATTCTAAATTATTTCATGCATAAATTCATTTTTCCTCATAGATATTGTTCATGGGATGAACTTAGAATATCGAATTTAATTTTTCTGTGTGTTCATGGGGGCTTCATCGCGTTCTTCATGGTGATGAAGAACCGGATTTGTGGGCTTCAAAAGGGGATTAATGATGGTTGGACCATCTCTGTGGGTTTTCTGGTATGACCAGCTACCCCTCACCATCCCCGAAAAATTTCTATGGCGGCCGGTGGAGCTTTTCTTCCCATAATTTTCAAGAGTTGAAAAAGATTGTGGAAAAGCTGAAATCTGCGAAACTGCACAAATCTCCATCTTTGGAGGTTCACCGGCAGCGAAGGAGTCGCCGGCCGGCCGCCACCGGCGGGGGAAATGGATGGGGTAACATCCCTCTGTGTAACGACCCGTCACCCTATAATCGGGGATCTGATTACTAAATGGGTACCGAATCATTAATTTGGAGCCAAACCAGGATCTAAGTAAGTCTGGGAAATAAATAATCAACTAAGCTAAACATTCACATCGCATTGAATTGAAGGGAAAATGCAGAAATTAAAAGTTATTACAATGCGACTCGATACAGCAAATAATTACATACTCCAACAGAAAAGAAATGATTATACATACAGGCCAGAAATAAAGATAACAACTATGTCGGGGCATACCCCGGAACAACAGTCGACGACGCTCAGCACTCAGCCGCACAACCCTCGCTAGGTCTGCCTGGAGTCCTCACCTGAAAGTCGCAGGGGTGAGTCTCAACGAAAAGACTCAGTAGGGATCCTTCGATCCCCACTGCCGATACACACACCCACAAGTGAATTGTACAGCAGAGGTATAATAATCATGAAAGATAGTGATTGCCATGCCTACATCTCAATACGAATCACATGTATTCGAAGTATAACTATCAAGCATAATTCCATTTTATCAAGGAACCCGTAATTCGGCGTATCCTTAAAACACGTCAACTACACAACGAAAGTGGGAAAGACATCGACCCGCTGAGACCAAACAGTGACCCCTTGGATAGCACGCTGGCCACCTCGGCGGTCACTCCTTCCCTCAGCAAACACCGACCCGCTGAGACCAAACAGTAACCCCTCGGATAGCACGCTGGCTGCTCCGGCCCAACTGGCTCAGGTGGTTACTCCTTCCTCCAGCACGAGTGACACTCCAAAGGTACCTCTCCGACACCGGTACAAGCTAGCTAACCCCGGGGTTCACCAGGTGACCCTCTCCACTAGGCGTCACCCCGCCACTGCTCCCGTCAGTGCTGTGTCCCTCCGCACCGACACAGGGTGTAGAACGCTACAACTGTCACTCTAGGTCCACCGAAATATAAAACATAGCACGGTGCGATCCGGTCACAGAAGAAGTCCACGGTCGCACGACATCCAACGTAGTGCCATCCGGTCACGAAGAGTTCATCACATCGAGTATACTAACAGCATGCATTAACCAACTATCTAGCAGTGTAAACACATTTTACTGGCATGGATTAGTGTGGTTCTGTCTTGAATCGCGTCGCCCGAGGCCGACGCCATTCAAGCACCCTAAACTGGTTCATAAAATACCGGCCTCAGAATCTGGCCTAAAAGGCGTCGACACCAGCGGTCGCCTTTTTAAAAGGCGTCAACATCCTCAGACGCCGTTTAGCACAGAAATCTGGAATTACCAGAAAACCTTAATCGAGGGATTTCTGCCTTAAAAGGCGTCATGGTGGCTCGACGCTATTCCAAACCGCGTCGCCCACCCATGACGTCTTTCAGTGCCAGAATCCCTGAACCAACAGAGCCTCAGTGGGACGATTTCTGTCTAAAAGGCGTCATGATGGCCCGATGCCCTTCTGAAAGGCGTCGTCCATGCACGACGTCTTTTAGCGCCAGAAACCAGGCTCTGTCTCCTGCCCGAAGGCTCCCTTTCCAACCCCTCAAAACCCCAAAAACATAGGAGAAAGAGGGTAAACCAAGGTATCAAGAATCCACATCCACAGAAACTCCCATTCCCATCAAGGAAAAACCCCCTAACATGCTCATTTTACCCCAAAACCATCGATCCATAACATGCATTAAACGGGGAAAAACATGGTTTAGAACACAACACTGTGGGAACCGTCACCCTACCGGTTCTTGAACTCCTCCAAGTTCCGTGCCGCCGACCCGCCGCACCGAAAACCGCCGCCGGTACCCTCGAGGACGCCGCCACTCCGCCGGGACGTCGGCCGCCGTCCGGAGAATGGAACGCCGCGAAGGAAGTGGTGGTGGTAGAGGTGAGAGGTAGGGAGGTGTTGGAGTGGAAGGAAGGACGAAGTGGTGGGAGGAAAAGAGGGAGGAGGAAGGGTCGTCGCCGGAGTCGCCGGAAGGAAGGAGAGAAAGAGAGAAGGAAGAGAAATGAGGGAAAGAAGGAGGGCTCGCGGGGTTAACCAGAGACTGGCTGAAACGCGTCGAGATGTACGGACGCCTATCAGTTGACGTGACGGCTGCTCTGACAACACTCTGCAACGCTCTGTCAGAGGTTGAAACGCGTCTTCCATGTAAGACGTCGTTCAGTCGACAAGACTGGCGCCGTACTCTGACAACCCAGAGTCGCAGTCTGAAAGGCGTCGTGCCTCACGGACGCCGTTCAGACGACATGTCAGGGCCGTACTCTCGCGGCCCAGAGCCAGCCCACGTGGCATAGGTTAAAACGCGTCTGCATTGCTAGACGCCGTTTAAACCGCGTCGAGCCCGCGATACGCGAAACATCACAGAGTCTCTGCCCCACTGGAGCCTGAACTACAGGGTCCGACCCCGAAAACCGGATCCGAAAGCCTCAGTCCTTACACTCTGCAACTTCCGGCCACCCTTGCGGCCGATGGCGGCGGCGCCCAAAACCAGCTTCAAACAGGGTCAAAAACCCTAAAACCAGGGCTGGTCGAGCTGCTGCCAAAGGGGCTGGACCGGCCGGTCCCGCACCAGGCCCCTGGCCGGGCGGGAGCCGGCCCGGCCGGCCCAGGCGCTCGACCTGGCTGAGCCAGGTCGCGCCTCGGTCTGGCCCTGGCCCGGCCCGGGCGCACCTGGGGCTCGTCCTGGCTCGGCCAGGTGCCCGGGCCCGAGCCAGGTGCCCCCTGGCTTGAGCCAGACGAGCCAGGTTCGGCCCTGGCTGCACTAGCTCGAGCCAAGGGGGCCCATTACGCCCTGATTAGGCCCATTTAAGCCAATTTTGGCCCAATTAACCCTAAAAATCCCTTATTTAATTAAAAACCCCATCCTATTTAACTTGAAATTGAAATTAATAATGTTTAAAATTGTTTTAAACTTTAAATTAATTATTTTGAGTTAAAAGGGGAGAGATAATTAAGATATGATCTTAATTATGGATTATTATTTTAATCAAACCTTTTGTAGGGTTTATTAAGATATGATCTTAATAGTTAATTGCTTTTAACTAAATAAGATAAGATTCGAGTCGAATTGTAATAATTTTTTATTTCTACACTTCCTTTACAATTTGATGTGATGTGGAATGTTTAGCTTAGTTTATCATTTATTTTCCAGATTTATCGAGGTCCTGGTTTGGCTCCATATTTTAATGATTCGGTACCCATTTAATAATCGGATCCCCGATTATAGGGTGGCGGGTCGTTACAGGACATGACCTTGAGGGACATTAGCATCTCCCACATACTCAGTTTGGAAATGATTGGGATTACTGGGGGCATGAGCGTCTCCCCCATCTTCAGAATAACAAAGATCATAGTTTTGAGGGGCGTTAGCATCTCCCTCGTACTCAAACAGGGTATCTTGCTCGTAAGTAGCCATACCGATAGTTCTCCCTGAACGTAACATCATGGTGTTTGATTAATCAAAGAATTCAAACAAGTTGCACAGTGATTAACAAACAAGTGGATGTTTATGTTATTTTAGGATTCCTTGTAAGGTTAAACCAGATTTTTAAAGATTAATTCACTTAATTGGAAGCATCCTAGTTTCAGTGTAGTTTTTTGCCGTTTTCCTCTATGGCTTCACTCACAGCGATGTTAATGACTACCCGGGAATTCAAATGGTACAACCAGCCCAATGAGTAAAGAGGAATTCTTCACTTTTGGGGACTTACGGAGGTCTCGACACTAACCACTCTAGTCTGACTGAGGACCAACCCCAGTCAGTTAGAGGTGAAAGCGCCAAAAAGGGTGTTCCTAATAGGGGAGTGAACTCCCAATGATGATGACCTATGACTGGGATGGCCTCTAATGCACTAAATATAAGTATAATAATCAAAACAAACCAGAAATTTGAGAATCGAGGATCGAAGATTAACCTGCTTGAATGGCATCACCTGGTCGCGATGCTATTCAAGAAAGTAAACCCACTGTCTGTAATTTCTCGGGCAGTAGGGCAGATAGCCTGAAAGGCGTTGGGGCTGGACGACGTCGTTAAAAGGGTGTCGCCTGGTCTCGACGTGATTCAAGCCCTGTAGACAGTAAATAGAAAAGAACAATAGGGGCACTCCCTTCTCAATCAAACAAGGTGAAATAAAGATCAATTAATCATGCGTTACAGAGTTTAAACAGACTTAATCTATCATGCAAACATCAATGGTATCAAATCAAGCAAACTCGCTTTTTCAAACCACAAGTTTTAGGCAATCATATGAGGGCAAAATCTTCCACTAAGGGTGTGCACGAGGTGCACATAGGGAGAATAATCAAACAACCAACTATAAACGTGCCCGAGGGACACAAACGGTGCACACGAGGGTGCCCAATGGAAAATAACCAAGAGTAAATAAGAAGAACGGTAAGACAAGTCCCACTGTGATTGCCAAAAAGTTGTAGTGCTCAAAATTGTGTCGTGCTATCAATCATATCATGTATTCATATGATAAACAATCAAATTTAAACTAAGTGATCGCCAAAACTGAAGGTTTCAAAGAAAAGTTGATTGCTTTACTTACCTCGCAAACTTTGGGAGAGTTGTGGTTCCTTTGTTCTCCTTCTTTGGCCGGCCAAAGAAAGATAGCCACTTCTTTTACTCTTGTTTTTGTTTTGTTGATTTTCAAGCCTTTTCCAATCCTTCCTTCCAAGCTTCAAAACCTTGCAAAAATATCAAATAAAAGAAGAAAAGAACATGGTTAGAGTTATTGGTAGTGTAGCATCTATTCTAACTATCAACATTATTATGAACTAAACTAAGAAGACTCACTTGTTTCGTGTTCTTTTAAACCCCTAACATGTATGGGTGAGAAAACTATGATGTGGGTGTGTGAATCATGGAGTGATGTTATAAAGTATCTAATCAAAACCGTGAAGAACTATGATGAATATTAATCTAACCTAGAGAAAAAAGAAGAAAAGAAAGTTAGAGATTGGCCCCTTCAAAGTCTTGGTCTTCAAGAGCTTCCATGGAAGAAGAAGAGTAGGAAGAAGAAGCCTTCAAAATCCTCCCATGTTTTTTGCAGAAGAAGGCTCCTTTCACCTTGTCTTGAACTCCAAAAGCTTCAATGGCCAACCTTCTTTGAAGGTCAATGTACATATATATATATAGAAGCCTTGTTTATGGTAGTTTAACCTTCAAAAGCGTCTCCCACGTCCGCCGGATTTACTTGGATGAGCATCCAAGAGTTGGTAACCTTTCCAACTTTGGGAACCGGATTAGCTCAGTCAAATCAAGTTTATCAAAAAAGTGCTTAAATCACATCGCCCATCCGGGACGCCATTTGGCTACTTAAAAGGGCCAAAATATAAATAAAATTTGGAAAGGCAACTGTAAACAATTAGGAAACTTAAAAGGCGTTGTCCTTGAGCGACGTAATTAAGATAATTAGGAAATTAATTCAAATTCAAATCGAAAATCCAGACGGATTAGGAAACTACATGGCGTTATCCATGGGCGACGTTATTCAATTAAATCTATCTAAATTTTAGGAATTTAATTTCGAATTGATTTCGACTAGAAATCTAAATGACGTCGGCTATAGTCGACATTAATCAACGAAAATATCGAAAAAGCAATAAAAATTAATTAATGATTAAAAACAAGACCATTTCGGAGCATTATAATTGTGATATGAAATTTGCTCAATATAAAGTCAAAATTAGCGTATCTACATTACAGTGTTTAGCATGTATCACTAAGCCTTCGATATGCCACTTGGAGATGAAGGATTGCATAGAAAGAGTAATTTTCTCTACTAATTTTCGAATCCGTGGTAGTAGAGTAAATCTTATTGGACTAGGGAAGAACGGATATCCTTTGAAAGAAAAAGAATTGGTATGGTTTTATCATAATGAAAAGAGAAGAAATTAGAGCATGTAGAAAAGATGTAGAAGAAAGAAGAAAATTTGATTTGAAAAGAGAGAAAGCTTACCTTTAGATTTGGTTCTCGCTCACTAAGATGAACTTCTATGTTAGAGAGCCTTTCAATCACCCTCTTCACCTCTTGTTTGATGGAGAATCCTTTGCAAAGCTTGACATCTTCCTTGATTGCTTGATCTCTTGCTTTCTTCTTCCTTTTTTCTCTTTTTCTCTTGAGCTTGTGAGGAATCCCTAGCCTTGCACTTTCCCAAGCTTGTTGTGATGACTAAAATTGAGAGAGGGGAGATTATATAGGAAGAGTTGCACTGATTGAAGACCCTTTTCCAAATTGAAAGAGGGAATTTAAGGTAGGAAAGCTATGTCCGCAGCGTAGTCAAAGAGAACATGTTTTGGTAACTTGAATCGTGTTGCCTAGACTTGACGTAATTCAAATGACGTCGACTCAGATTGGCACCTTTTTCTGAATATTGCATATTTGATGATAATTATCTATCTGCATGATGTTGCTGAAAAATTTTGAGTTCAGGAAAATCCGAAAAAAAAATATATGTATATACATATATATGATGATGATATGTTATGGAATCTCATTGAGATCAATGAAAGACGGTTATCTCTATCACCAGTATTCTTTTATGTATTTGATTTGCATTAGCATTACTATAGGATAAATAATTATTAGATTATACAAGGACCTTGTGATTCTAATGAAACTGGAGTTAGAGTTCCCCTTTATCAAAAATAATAATAATTCTAGAAGATTCTTAATCGCATAGATAGGCCGTTAGATTGTTAATTGATGGGGGCGAGGGGGCGATGGTTCCGCTTTCATAAAAGAATGTATGGACAAATGAGTTTCGGCTTAGTACTAAATTGCAAGACTAGTGTCTTGACTCATCAATAACAATTTAACAATATTATCCTTAATTAACTATTATATTATATTTTAATTTTTGTTTTAACCCAGCATGTATTTGTTAGTAGTAGGTGGCCTACAAGCCAATCTGACTAAGTAAGTCTCGTTCATTTATTAATATAATGGCATAATATTTATTGTGTGTAAATTGTATTAATTATCATCTCATAATAAAGTCCGTGAATATGTGCTATAATGATCAGATTATGATGAGATCATACTAATGAGACTGATCACTTAAACACACATATTCTTAATCGTTCATAGTCGGAGGATATCCGAGAAGGACATCGGACATCCGGTTAGACTAGTACAAATTACTCCTGCTCATATGATGAGGGTGATTGATCTCATAAATCACTTGTGTGGAGACACTAAGGCGAATCTGTAGGCGCTCATTGGAGAATGAGTTTACTGAACTGATCCGACTGAATCGCTGGATGGTGCTGTACCTCACTGTCAACCAGCTTGATTCTATTGTCGCAGTTGCGTGGATGGTCCTCGGACCTGAGACACCAAGGACACCTTGACGGTGGACTTTTGTGCTTTGACCTTGGTTTATGAATCTATAACCACGGGATTCTAAACAGCCAAGGATTTGGTACAGCGGAATACTGTCGAAGGGAATTGTGTGTCAATAAGGAATCATTCGCTCTTGGTACTTAGAGAGAGAATACTCTAGGAAGGATGCGCGGAAGTCCCTGGCCAGGGCGGACGATAATATCGGAAAATGAGTTTTTCGACATTCATCAGCGGCATCCAATCCAAGTGAGTCGACCGGTTAGGGTTTGACAGCACGCCATACCTTGAGTTGACTCGAGAGCATTGTACGAATGAAGGATTATATCCACGCGGTAACTATCGGCGGAAAGGTTCCAAGAGTGGGTTACTTAACCCCGATACCTTTCGGATTCACGCGATGTTGCTTGGCACCCAACGTGATCAGAGGCCCAGTCGAATTTGATGTGTGGCATCGATTCGATTGATTAATTAATTAATAAAGAGTTATTAATTGATTAATGAAGCCAGTAAGGAATTACTGGGCTTATTGGGCTATTAATCGGACTGGTAATTGGGCCTAGAGGGTCATACGCAAATGATTCTCAAGGCAGTAGATAAATAAGTGGGTTTTATATAAACTGAGCATTTTTATGAAAAACCACGCGATTAGTATAAAATATAGCGAACGGGATGAGCAGGCCAAGCTGCTGCTAACCCTAGCCGCCCCCTCCTCTGTTTCTCTCTCTCTCTGGCGCCCCAAGCCAGATCTGGATCTCCGGATCTGCTCCGCCGCTTCTCCAACTCCCGTTTGACCGGAAATCATCCGTGCGTTGCGGCGACCGGCGGAGGTTTCGTGGCTGCGAAGAACGGGGAATGTGAGGATATCCGCCGCGAGGAGGATCTCGTGGACTCCGCTAGAGGCCGAGCGCTTGCCCAGCTTGCGGTGTCGCACCGACGGAACCGAGCAGTTGCGGATTCGAATCCGCACACGGTGAGATTCGATAATCCGATTATCGAAGTTTTAGTATTTTTCGAAACGGGAATCAAATCTCCGTTTTATTTTTATTTCCGCTGCGTGGGAGATCCGGAGAAACCCGAGAACCCAACAGTGGTATCGGAGCCAGGTTCCACTATTTTTCGTTCCATTTCGGTCTCCGAATTATTTCAATGTATTATTCCATGCGATTGTTCGATCTATTTGTAGGATCCATGTTCATGCGATGAACACTTATCATAAGAATAATTTTGATTATTTCTTTTCCTGCAAAATTTGAAATTTTTTTGGGGGTTTTATGTTCTTCGTTGGACGAAGAACCGGCGTTTGTTGTGGCTTTTCTTCGGGTTTCCCAAGTGCTGGGGAAGCGAGCCAGCGCCCCAGATCCTTTATAGGGGGTCGCCGGTCACAACCGGACATCATGGCCACTGCAACAAACCCATTGGAGGTGGCTGAAGTTGGGTGGCTGCTCCTCTTTTCCGGTTTTGACAGAAGTGAAATTCATGGAAAAAGGGGGGTTAATGGGCCGGGCTGGGCTCGTGCCTGGGCCGGGCCAGGCTGGCTGGGCCGGGTCGGGCTGGGCTAGGCTTGAGCCTGGTCTGAGCCCTGGCTCAGCCAGGAGGGTCCTGGCTCGCGTAGGACTCGGCCAAGGGCCTAGCTGGCTCAACCATCACCCCATTTTGAACCCCTATTTTCCTTTATTTGAATAAAACTCCAATTTTTCCCATTTAATAATATTAAAATCTGAATTTTAATTTTTAATTCAAATTTTTTTTGATATTTAAATTTATTCGTCAATTTTAATTAAGTGGGCCTTAATGATTTTGAATCAGTTTAATTAACTATTAGTTCTTAACTAATTAGGGTTAATTATTAACTTAAGTGTTAATTTAATAATTAACCTTAATTAACTAATTTAAGAGTTTAAATTAGAGGTTAATGATTATTAATCTAATTGTTAGATTATTAATTCTACTAATTGTTAATTAGTTATTAATTTAATTGTTAAATTAATAATTAACTTAGATGACTAATTTAAATGTTAAATTAGTAGTCTTTAATTAATTATTGGAAGCCATTAATTTAATAGTTAAATTAATGATAATTTTACTTACCTAATCTAAGGGTTAGATTAATTAGTTATTAATTAATTAGTGTTAATTATTAGTTTAAGCGTTAAATTGATAATTAACATTAATTGACTAATCTAAGTATTAGGTTAGTAGTTAATAATTAATTATAGTTGATTATTAATTTAAGTGTTAAATTATTAATTAACTTTGTTGGACTAGTCTAAGAGTTAGATTAGTTATTAATAGTATAATTGTTAGATTATTAATGGGGTTTTAATCTAATTGTTAGATTAATTAATAGAAATGTTCTATTTGCATGAAATAATCTGAAAATTATTAATTTGGAGTGTGTGCACATGTGATGTGTGTTTAATGCTTTTAAATTAGATTTGTGTGCCTGTTAAGTTAATATAAAAGTTTTTTTGAAATTCAAATACCAATTTTGATTGGGTCCCAGCTTTTTGAAAGCAAAAATTATTTAGTTTTGAAAACTCTTTTATTTTAGCCATGTGATGCGTTAGATCATGTGTGGGATGTTTAAAACACACCGTGGTCATGGATATGTAGTTATTTAATTATTCATGTGATGAATGATGTGTTTGTGTGGATCGTGGATGAATGATTGGAATGTTTATTAATTGTTAATAAATAGAGGTCTGCGTACCTCTCTCTCTCTCAAACTCCGATGTAATTCTACCTCCCTCTCTCTTGTACTCGCTATAAGGCCTTCTTCAATTTACTTGTAAATTTTAGAATTTGATGTAATCTAATTGAGGCAACCGAGGAAGAAGCGAGGACGATCCACAGCTGCAACCAGGAAGGCGAAAAGATAAAGATCCTTTACCTATGTGTTTGCAGGGTAGTTTGATATAAATGTTATGTTAGATTGTGTGTGCGTTTGACTGTTGGCTCCAGTCAAACCCATTGTGCTATCCATGACCACACTAGACATGTATGTGATGCATTGTTTTCTTTTGATTATGAATCAAAGCAGGTATAGTATTTAGTAAATATATATGATATATTTATATACTATCACCTAGGAGAGACCAAGATAAAAGTTATCTAAATACCCTTAGATAAACTCTAAGCCGTAATGTGAGTAGTTAAGAACTTACCGCGTGGTCCACCATCGTTATAGTCATAAGATTCGAATCACTTTAGGTAAGTTTGTTGTGCTATCCACAAGGCATGTTTAATTGGGAGGAGAAACTGTGGCTATGACATTAGATGCCTATATGATCGGGGTAGAGGAACCATGTAGCTTTGTTGTGCTATCCACAAGGGCTGCATGCAAATCTATGATCGTCGTGTAACGATGGTTAGCTTAGACCAGAATTAGTAGTTTGTTGTGCTATCCACAAGGCCATTAAATCTCTGGGGACCGAAGTTATGACCAGATATTGCAAGGAGTTGCAAGTCCCATGAGATGGGTGCTCTTTGATTGTATTACAATTTGTTGTGTTATCCACAAGGCTGTACTGCAAGTCATTGGGATTCTGATCCCCACTAGGAGAGTGTCGGCATCTCCCGTTCTGTATAGCTGAGGGTTATACAGTCTGTCAAAAATTAGTGGGAGTTAAAACTTGAACAAAAGACCATGTATTCTTTTATATTTAATATTTGAACATCTGCTAAAATAGAACTTATCTCCTGTAGGGAATCATGTTATCGAATAACCCACTCCGTGGCATACTTGATGCCAAATGTTTGACTAGCCTGAACTACTCGGATTGGTTCAGAAACCTGAAGAATGTCTTCAGATCTGAGCACATTGACTATGTCCTTGATGCTGATCCTCCTGCTGAACCGGCATTGGATGCCCTTGACGCAGAAATGATAGCAAACGATAAAAAATCGAAGGACAAAGACAAAAGAGTAGTTAAAGGTGACTGCTTTTATTGTAAGCAACAAGGTTACTAGAAGAAGAACTGCAAGGAGTTCCTCAACGATAAAGCTTATGGAAAGGTGAAGCTGTATGAAGCTTCAGATATCTATATGATAGATATCAACTTGTTAGTTAGAGATTCCACATCTTGAGTATTAGATACCGGATGTGCTTCTCATATCTGACATGATGTGCAGATGCTGACAAGTAAGCGTAAGCTGAGAAAAGGCGAGGTGGAATTGAGGCTAGGAAACGGCGCAAAAGTTGCAGCGATTGCTGTAGGGACAGGAAACCTCATGGTTCCATCAGGAGACGTCTTATCATTGGAAGATTGTTATTATGTTCCTAGCATAATAAAGAACATTATATCAGTATCTTGTTTGGACAAGATGAGATATAGGTTGTCTATTGAGAATAGAAGTTGTTCAATTTATTATGGTAATAAATCAATAGCTTCAGCATCTTTAGTCAATGGTCTATATCTGTTAGATGTTTCTTATTACAATCTTCATATTGATAATGCTCTTAAGAAGAACAAGAATTGTGTGAACCAAGCCTACATGTGGCATTGTAGACTTGGGCATATTGGTGAAAGCAGGTTGCAAAGGTTGCACAAACATGGTTATTTAACAGCATTCGATTATGAATCGTTTGCGACATGTGAATCCTTCCTTATGGGAAAGATGATAAAATCTCCATTTAATGGACATAGAGAACATGCCAAGGATATTTTGGAACTAATACATTCATATGTATGTGGTCCAATGTCCACCCAAGACAAAGGTGACTTTTCTTACTTCATCACCTTCACTTATCACTTCTCAAGATTCGGCTATATGTACTTAATGAAGTACAAGTCGGAAGCGTTTGAGAAGTTCAAGGAATTCAAGAATGAGGTAGAGAAACAGTTAGGAAAGAGTATTAAAGCTCTTTGATCAGATCGAGGAGGAGAATACTTGAGTACTAATTTCACACAATTCCTAAAGGATAATGATATCCTTTCTCAGCTGACCCTCCATATACACCATAGATGAATAGTGTATCAGAAAGGAGGAATCACACCTTGTTGGACATGGTCCGATCTATGATGAGCTTTTCGGGATTACCAGTGTCCCTCTGGGGGTATGCTCTAGAGTCAGCAGCATACCTAATGAACATAGTAACCCAACAAGTCTGTGGCCTCTATTCCATATAAGATATGGAAAGGCAGGAAACCAGAATTTAAACATGTTAAAGTCTGGGATTGTCCTGCTCATGTAAAGAGGCATGAACCAGACAAACTGGAATCACGAACTGATAAATACAGGTTTGTGGCATATCCAAAGGAATCCTTTGGATACTATTTTTTACCATCCTGGTGAACAAAAGGTGTTTGTCGTCAGGAAGGTTGTCTTCCTAGAAGAGGAATACCTTCTCCAGGAGGACATTGTGAGTAAAATAGTATTGGAAGAGGTTCCAGATTCCCAAATAGCTGCAATATCATCAGATGAAATATCAGTTCCTGAATCTGTTCAGGTGCACACAGATGAACCTTGTAGATTTGGTAGATTACCTAGACTGCCCGAACGATATGTAGGACATATTGCTGAAGGTAGGTCTAAGGTTGAATATAATGAGGATGATGATCCTAAAACCTACCAGGAGGCCAGAGAAGGCCCAGAAGCCCGGAAATGGCGCGATGTCATGAACTCAGAAATCCAGTCCATGTACACCAACCAAGTTTTGAACTTGGAGGACTTGTCCAAGGGTATTGTACCCATCGGATGCAAGTGGATCTTTAAGAGAAAGATCGGTGCTGATGGACAGATCGATACTTATAAGGCAAGGTTGGTGGCAAAGGGATATCGTCAAAGGCAAGGAATTGACTATGACGAGACTTTCTCACTAGTTGCCATGATAAGGTCGATCATAGTTCTACTCGTCATAGTTGCACATTTTGATTACGAGATCTGGCAGATGGATTTGAAGACTACCTTCCTCAACAGGAATCTTGAGGAAGAGGTGTATATGATACGACCAGAAGGTTTCACATCTAAAGAATCTCCAGATAAAGTGTTCAAGCTTCAAATGTCCATTTATAGATTGAAGCAAGCTTCCCGAAGTTGGAATATAAGATTTGGTGAGGCTGTCAAATCTTATAACTTCATTAAGAATGAAGAGGAGCCTTGTGTGTACAAGAAGACCAGTGGGAGTGCAGTCACTTTCCTAATTCTTTACGTAGACGACATACTACTCATTGGGAATGATGTCATCAGTAAAGATATGGTCGTCGAAAAACTTCTCTATGAAGGATTTGGGAGAAGCATCTTACGTATTGGGAATACGGATCTATAGAGATAGATCAAAGAGGATGCTTGGAATGACCCAATCCTGGTACATAAATACCATAGTCAAAAGGTTTGGCATGGAAAATTCCAAGAGAGGTCTCATACCAATGAGACATGAAATTATTCTCTCAAAGGAGTAGTCTCCTAAGACTCCTAATGAGAGGGCACTCATGGATAGAATACCCTATGCCTCTACCATAGGATCTATCATGTATTCCATGCTATCTACACGGCCTGATGTTGCATTTGCTCTAAGTGTTACGAGTAGATTTCAGGCTGATCCAGGCGAAGAGTTCTAGAAAGCAGTGAAATGTATCCTTAAGTACTTGAGAAGAACTAAGGATATGTTTCTTGTCTATGGAGGAGGTGACGTGAAACTGCGAGACGTTTTTAATGACTCGAGTTTCCAGTCATATCCAGATGATAGCAAGTCTACATATGGATTCGTGTTTACTTTGAATGGAGGAGCAGTGTGCTGGAAGAGTTCCAAGTAAGCAACCACTGCACATTCGACGACTGAAGCTGAGCACATTGCTGCAGCTTAAGTTTTCAAGGAAGTAGTGTGGTTGAAGAAGTTCATCACCGACCTTGACATAGTTTCCTGTATCTTTGATCATGTTCCGCTGTTGTGCGACAACAATGGGACTACTGCACAAGTGAAAGAGCCGCGGTCTCATTAGAAACTGAAAGATATTCTCAGGCGATTTCATCTTATCAGAGAGATCATATCCAGAGGAGATGTAATGGTGGAAAGAGTTCCATCTATCGACAATGTAACAGATCCACTAACAAACCGTTGGCTCAAATTGTGTTTGAGCGTCACCTAGAACTGCATAAAGGTGATTGACTTTAGTCCAAGTGGGAGATTGTTAGTTGTAGGTGGCCTACAAGCCAATCTGACTATGTAAATCTCGTTCATTTATTAATATAATGGCATAATATTCATTGTGTGTAAATCGTATTAATTATCGTCTCATAATGAAGTCCGTGAATATATGCTATAGTGATCAGATTATGATGAGATCATACTAATGAGACTGATCACTTAAACACACATATTCTTAATCATTCATAGTAGGAGGATATACGAGAAGGACATCGGATATCTGGTTAGACTAGTACAGATTACTCCTTCTCATATGATGAGGGTGATTGATCTCATAAATCACTTGTGCAGAGATACTAAGGCAAATTTGTAGGTGCTCATTGGAGAATGAGTTTACTGAATTGATCCGACTGAATCGCTGGATGGTACTGTACCTCCCTGTCAACTAGTTTGATTCTATTGTCGCAGTTGCGTAGATGGTCCTCGGACCTGAGACACCAAGGACACCTTGACGGTGGACTTCTGTGCTTTGACCTTGGTTTATGAATCTATAACCACGGGATTCTAAACAACCAAGGATTGGGTACATCGGAATACCGTCGAAGGGAATTGTGTGTCAATAAGGAATCATTCGCTCTCGGTACTTAGAGGGAGAATGCTCCATGAAGGATGTGTGGAACTCCCTTGCCAGGGCAGACGATAATATCGAAAAAGGAGTTTTTTTATATTCATCGGCGGCATCAAATCCAAGTGAGTCGACCGGTTAGGGTTTGACAGCACGCCATACTTTAAGTTGACTCGAGAGCATTGTACGAATGAAGGATTATATCCACGCGGTAACTGTCGGCGGAAAGGTTCCAAGAGTGGGTTACTTAACCCCGATACCTTCTGAGTTCACGCGGTGTTGCTTGGCACCCAATGTGATCGGAGGCCCGATCGAATTTGATGTGTGACATCAATTCGATTGATTAACAATTCGATTGATTAATTAATTAATAAAGAGTTATTAATTGATTAATGAAGCCAATAAGGAGATATTGGGCATATTGTGCTATTAATTGGACTGGTAATTGGGCCTAGAGGGTCACACGTTGTAACGACCCGCCACCCTATAATCGGGGATCCGATTACTAAATGGGTACCGAATCATTAATTTTGAACCAAACCAGGATCTAAGTAAGTCTGGGAAATAAATGATAAACTAAGCTAAACATTCACATCGCATTGAATTGAAATGAAAATGCAGAAATTACAAGTTATTACAATGCGACTCGATACAACAAATAATTACATACTCCAACAGAAGAGAATTAATTAAACATACAGGCCAGAAATAAAATAACAACTACATCGGGGCATACCCCGGTACAACAGCCGTCGGCGCTCAACACACAGCCGCACACTCCTCGCTAGGTCTGCCGGGAGTCCTCACCTGAAAACCACAGGGATGAGTCTCAAAGACAAGACTCAGTAGGGATCCTTCGATCCCCACTGCCCACGCACACACCCAGAAGTGAAAAATACAGCTGACGGTAGAGTAACAAGCACAGTGGTAATTACTATTCCTAGATCTCAACGCAAATCACATGCAATCGAAATGTATTAAACATGCATAATTCTAAACCAGACGACTAGGGAACCCACAACCGCCATCTCGATAGAACACGCCAACCACACAAACAACAGTGGGGAAAACATCGACCCGCTGAGACCAAACAGTAACCCCTCGGATAGCACTCTAGCTACTCCGGCCCAACTGGCTCAAGTGGTTACTCCTTCCCTCAGCATGAGTGACACTCCGAAAGTACCACACCCACACCGGTACTAGCTGACCCCGGGGTTCACCAGGTGACCCTCTCTCACTAGGCGTCACCCCGCCCACGCCCCCACCGGCGTTGCGCTCCACCCACACCAGCACAGGGTGATAAAGCGCTACAACTGTCACTCCAGGTCCACAGTAACACAAAACCCGGTAAAATACGATCCGGTCACGTGAAAAGCCCGCGATCGCATGACACACAACGCAGTGCCATCCGGTCATGAAGAATCCATCATTATCGAGTGCACTAAAGCATGCATTATGTAACGACCCGCCACCCTATAATCGGGGATCCGATTACTAAATGGGTACCGAATCATTAATTTGGAACCAAACCAAGATCTAATCAAGTCTGGGAGATAAATAATAAACTAAGCTAAACATTCACATCGCATTGAACTGAAATAGAAGTGCAGGAATTAAAATTATTACAATGCGACTCGATACAGCAAATAATTACATATTACAACAGAAAGGAAATCATTAAACATACAGGCCAGAAATAAATAACAACTACATCGGGGCATACCCCGGAATAGCCGCTGAAGGCGCTCAACACACGGCCGCACACGCCGCTCTAGGTCTGCTGGGAGTCCTCACCTGAAAACCGCAGGGGTGAGTCTCAAAGACAAGACTCAGTAGGGATCCTTCGATCCCCACAGCCCACGCACACACCCACAAGTGCAACGTACAGCTAACGGTAAAGTGATAAGCACAGGAGGTACAATTCCTAATTCTTAACGTGAAATCACATGCAGTCGAAATATAATGAACATGCATATTTTAAACCAGCCGACTAGGGAAACCACAACTGTCGTCTCGATAGAACTCGCTAACCACACAACAACGGTGGGAAAACCTCGACCCGCTGAGACCAAGCAGTAACCCCTCGGATAGCACACTAGCTACTCCGGCCCAACTGGCTCAGGTGGTTACATCCTTCCCTCAGCATGAGTGACTCTCCGAATGTACCACTCCGACACCGGTACTAGCTGACCCCGGGGTTCACCAGGTGACCCTCTCTCACTAGGCGTCACCCCGCCCACGCCCCCACCGGCGCTGTGCTCACGCGCCCACCAGCACAGGGTGATAAAGCGCTACAATGTCTCTCCAGGTCCACAGTAACACAAAACACCATAACCCGGCACGGTACGATCCGGTCACGTGAAAAGCCCGCGATCGCAAGACACCCACACAGTGCCATCCGGTCAAGAAGAATCTAGCATTAACGAGCGCACTAAAGCATGCTTTAACCCACTATCTAGCAGTATGAACACGTTTTACTGGCATGATTTAGTGTTGTTCTGTCTTGAATCGCGTCGCCCAAGGCCGACGCCATTCAAGCTCCATGTACTGGTTTACGTAAAATTACTGTCTTCAGAATCAGGCCCTAAAAGGCGTCGACATCAGTGGTCGCCTTTTGAAAGGCGTCGACATCCTCAGACGCCATTCAGCACAGAAATCCCGAAATTTCCAGAAAACATTACCCAGGGGATTTCTGCCTTAAAAGGCGCCATGGCTACCCGACGCCATTCAAATCGCGTCGCCCACCCATGACGTCTTTTAGTCCCAGAATCCCCGAACTGGCAGACTCTCAGCAAGGCGATTCCTGCCTAAAAGGCGTCGCGATGGTACGACGCCCTTCAAAAAGGCGTCGCCCATGCACGACGTCTTTTAAGCCCAGGAACCAGAGTCTGCATGAGCCCGAGGGCTCCCTTTTCAACCCAAACAACCCCAAAATCACCCAAAAACGGAGGGGAAAGAAGGGCAATTCAATCCACAGGAAATCACATTCATAGAAATCCCCCATAACATCAAGAAGAATCCCTAAACATGCTTGTTCTACCCCCCCAAACCAAAGATCCATAACAAGATCAAACGGAGAAAACATAGTTTGACACAATACTAAGGGAACCGTCACCCTACCGGATACTTGAACGCCTCCGAGCTTCAAGCCGTCCACCCGTCTCGCCCCACGCCGCCGCCGGTACCGCCGTGGTCGTCCTTACTCCACCGTGACGTCGGCCGCTGTCCGGAGAGTAGAACGCCGCAGTGGAAGTGGAGGTGGTAGTGGTTGGAGCTAGGTAGAGGATGGAGTGAAGGGAGAGATGAGACGGCGCAAGGAGAAGAGGGAGGAGGAGGAATCGCCGCCGAGCTCGCCCGAAGGGAAGGTGAGAAAGAGGGAAAGAAGGAGGGTTCGCGGGGTTAACCAGAGACTGGCTAAAATGCGTCGACATCGACGGACGCCTATCAGGTGACGTGACGGCTGTTCTGACAAGATTCTGAAACGCGTCGTTCGAGGCAAACGCCGTTCAGACGACTTGTCAGGGCCGTACTCTGACAATCCCAGAGTCGCAGTCTGAAAGGCGTCGACACACGTGGACGCCGTTCAGGCGACACGACAGGGCCGTACTCTCGCGGCCCGAAGCCAGCCCATGTGGCACCCACGTGGCAGGAGCTGAAACGTGTCTGCAATGGTGGACGCCGTTCAAAACGCGTCTCGATGTCCTGACGCGAATCATCACAGAACCTCAGCCCTCACTAAGGTCAGAACTACAGGGTCCGACCCCGAAAACCGGATCCGAAAAGTCACGATCCTTACAATCTCCCCACCTTAAAAGAATTTCGCCCCCGAAATTGACTGCTAGAATAACAAGGTCAAAACAGGGATACAAGTTTACAAGGAAACTTACGAAAAGAGGTAAGGGAACTGCTCCCGCATCTCATCCTCTCGCTCCCAGGTTGCCTCACCTCCGGAGCGGTATTGCCAAATCACCTTGACCAACGGTACAATCTTGTTCCACAGGACCTGTTCTCTGCGATCCTCAATACGAATAGGATACTCTGGAAAGGACAGGTCCTCAGCGACCTCTAACTCTGAAAAATCAAAGACATGGGACGGATCCTGAACATACTTTCTCAGTAAGGAAACATGGAACACATCGTGCACTCCTGCAAAACTGGGCGGCAAGGCCAGCTGATACGCGGTTTCCCCAATCCGAGCAAGGATGGGAAAAGGCCCAATATATCGCGGACTCAGCTTGCCTCGCTTCCCGAATCTCATCACACCCTTGGAGGGTGAGACTCGGAGAAACACGTGGTCCCCAACTTCAAACTCAAGTGGTCTCCGTCGGACATCAGCATAACTTTTCTGCCTACTCTGAGCTGCGGTCAACCTCTGCCGAACTGTCCTGGCAATCTCAGTACACTGCTGCACTAACTCGGGTCCCGCTATCTGCCTTTCACCGATCTCGGACCAACATACTGGAGATCGGCATGGTCGCCCATACAAAGCCTCGTAAGGTGCCATGCCGATACTGGAATGGTAACTGTTGTTATAGGCAAATTCCACTGTGGACAAATGCTGCTCCCAAGAACCTCCCCAGTCTAGGCAACATGCCCTGAGCATATCCTCCAAGGTCTGAATGGTCCTCTCCGACTGCCCGTCAGTCTCGGGATGGTAGGCTGAGCTGAAGGCCAACTGAGTGCCCAATGCCTGCTGAAAGCTCTTCCAGAACCTGGAAGTAAACCTCGGATCACGATCCGATACAATGGACAAAGGTACCCCGTGCAGAGAGATGATCCGGTCAACAAACAACTTTGCCAGCTTGTCGACTGACCAGTCCTTCCTAATAGCTAGGAAGTGTGCCGACTTGGTCAGCCGATCAACGATGACCCAGATGGCGTCTCTCCTGCTAGGGGATGTAGGCAATCCCATCTCAAAGTCCATCGTCACATGCACCCATTTCCACTCTGGAATCGGCAAGGGCTGCAACAACCCTCCAGGTCTTTGGTGCTCGGCTTTAACCTGCTGACAAGTCATACATCTGGCCACATAATCAGCCTCATCTTTCTTCATACCGGGCCACCAGAAGTGCCTCCTCAAACAATGATACATCTTTGTTGTCCCAGGATGCACTGCATATCTCGAATGGTGCGCCTCATCAAGTATACACCTGCGCACGTCCTCCTCGGTCGGAACATAAAGTCTACCTCTGAACCTGACAGTACCGTCATCCCACAACTCCACCTCTGACCTCTGGAGGATCTGTGGTAACTCAACATCTGCCCTCTGAGCCTCAATTACCGCATGATACACAGCTGGTCTCACAGTCAAACTGACCAGCACGGCTCTGTCATCTTCACGTGGAATCCTAAAGGAAGATTCCACAACCTGCTCGAACAATTTCCACTCTCGGATCATAAGGTATGACATGACCGTCTTCCGACTCAAGGCGTCTGCCACCACATTCGCCTTGCCCGGATGATAAGAAAGGTCAAAGTCATAATCCTTAATGAACTCCATCCACCTTCGCTGCCTCAAATTCAGGTCTCTCTGAGTGAACACATATTTCAGACTCTTGTGATCGGTGAAAACCTGAAATTTCTCCCCATATAAATAATGCCTCCAGATCTTGAGTGCAAATACCACCGCCGAGCTCGCCCGAAGGGAAGGTGAGAAAGAGGGAAGGTAAAATGAGGGAAAGAAGGAGGGTTCGCGGGGTTAACCAGAGACTGGCTAAAATGCGTCGACATCGACGGACGCCTATCAGGTGACGTGACGGCTATTTTGACAAGATTCTGAAACGCGTCGTTCGAGGCAGACGCCGTTCAGACGACTTGTCAGGGCCGTACTCTGACAATCCCAGAGTCGCAGTCTGAAAGGCGTCGACACACGTGAACGCCGTTCAGGCGACACGACAGGGCCGTACTCTCGCGGCCCGAAGCCAGCCCATGTGGCACCCACGTGGCAGGAGCTGAAACGCGTCTGCAACGGTGGACGCCGTTCAAAACGCGTCTCGATGTCCTGACGCGAATCATCACAGAACCTCAGCCCTCACTAAGGTCAGAACTACAGGGTCCGACCCCGAAAAACGGATCCGAAAAGTCACGATCCTTACACATTAACCAACTATCTAGCAGTATGAACACATTTTACTGGCATGAATTAGTGTAGTTCTATCTTGAATCGCGTCGCCCAAGGCCGACGCCATTCAAGCTCCCTGTACTGGTTCATAAAACACCGGCCTCAGAATCTGGCCTAAAAGGCGTCGACACCAGCGGTCGCCTTTTGAAAGGCGTCAACATCCTCAGACGCCGTTTAGCACAGAAATCCAGGATTTGCAGAAAACATTAATCAGGGGATTTCTGCCTAAAAAGGCGTCATGGTTACCCGACGCTTTTACGAATCGTGTCGCCCACCCATGACGTCTTTTAGTCCCAAAATCCCTGAACCGACAGAACCTCAGCAAAGCAGTTCCTGTCTAAAAGGCGTCATGACGGCCCGACGCCCTTCAAAAAGGCGTCGTCTATGCACGACGTCGTTCAACCCCAGGAACCAGATCTGTCATGAGCCCGAGGACTCCCCTTTTCATCCCCAAAAACCCCAAAATCACCCGAAACGGAGGCGAAAGAGAGGCAAACCCAAACATCACGAATCCAGATTCATAGAAATCCCCCATTTCAACAAGAAGAGCTCCTAAACATGCTTGTTCTACCCCCAAAACCATAGATCTAAAACATGCTTCAAGAGGGAGAATCATGGTTTGAACATAGAACACTATGGGATTCGTCACCCTACCGGTTACTTGAACTCCTCCAAGCTTCAAGCCGTCCACCCGACTTGTCCCACGCCGCCGCCGGTACCGCCGTGGTCGTCCTTACTCCATCGTGAAGTCGGCCGCCGTCCGGAGAGTAAAACGCCGCAGTGGAAGTGGAGGTGGTAGTGGTGGGAGCTAGGTAGGGGATGGAGTGGAGGGAAGGATGAAATGGTGGGAGGAAAAGAGGGAGGAGAAGGGGCTGCCGTCGGGATCGCCGGAAGGGAGGAGAGAAAGAGAGGAGGAAGAAAATGAGGGAAAGAAGGAGGGCTCGCGGGGTTAACCAGAGACTAGCTAAAACGCGTCGACATGGACATACGCCTATCAGGTGACGTGACGGCCGCTCTGACAGGACTCTGAAATGCGTCGTTCTATGTAGACGCCGTTCAGGAGACATGTCAGGGTCGTACTCTGACAATCCCAGAGTCGCAGTCTGAAAGGCATCGTCCCATAAGGACGCCGTTTAGACGACACGACAGGGCCGTACTCTCGCGGCCCAAAGCCAGCCCACGTGGCACCTACGTGGCAGAACCTAAAACGCGTCTGCAACGGTGGACGCCGTTTAAACCGCGTCGAGCCCGCTCGACGCGAAACATCACAGAGTCTCTGCCCCACTGGAGCCTGAACTACAGGGTCCGACCCCTAAAACCAGATCCGAAAGCCTTAGTCCTTACATTTTCCCCCCCTTAAAAGAATTTCGCCCCCGAAATTGCCAGCTAGAATTATCAGGTCAAAACATAGAGATACAAGCTCACAAGGTAACTTACGAGAAAAGGTAAGGAAACTGCTCCCGCATCTCATCCTCACGCTCCCAGGTTGCCTCGCCCCCGGAGCGGTATTGCCAAATTACCTTAACCAAAGGCACAACCTTGTTCTGCAGGACCTGTTCTCTGCGATCCTCAATACGAACTGGAAACTCTGGAAAGGACAGGTCCTCAGCGACCTCCAACTCTGAAAAATCTAAAACATGGGACGGATCCCGAACATACTTTTTCAGCAAGGAAACATGGAACACATCGTGCACCCCTGTAAGACTGGGCGGCAAGGCCAGATGATACGCGTTTTTCCTAATTCGAGCAAGAATGGGAAAAGGTCCAATATATCGCGGACTCAGCTTGCCTCGCTTCCCGAATCTCATCACACCCTTGGAGGGTGAGACTCGGAGAAACACGTGGTCCCCAACCTCAAACTCAAGCGGTCTCCGTCGGACGTCAGCATAACACTTCTGCCTACTCTGAGCTGCGGTCAACCTCTGCCGAACTATCCTGGCAATCTCAGCACACTACTGTACTAACTCTGGTCCCGCTATCTGTCTTTCACCAATCTCGGACCAACATACCGGAGATCGACACGGTCGCCCATACAAAGCCTCGTAAGGCGCCATGCCGATACTGGAATGGTAACTGTTGTTGTAGGCAAACTCCACTGTAGACAAATGTTGCTCCCAAGAACCTCCCCAGTCTAAGCAACATGCCCTGAGCATATCCTCCAGAGTCTGAATGGTCCTCTCTGACTGCCCATCAGTTTCGGGATGGTAGGCCGAACTGAAAGCCAACTGAGTGCCCAAGGCCTTCTGAAAACTCTTCCAGAACCTGGAAGTAAACCTCGGATCTCGATCTGATACGATGGACAAAGATACCCCGTGCAGAGAGATGATCCGGTCTACAAACAACTTAGCCAATTTACCGACTGACCAGTCCTTCCTAATATCTAGGAAGTGTGCCGACTTGGTCAGCCGATCAACAATGACCCAGATAGCGTCTCTCCTGCTAGGGGATGTAGGTAGTCCCATCACAAAGTCCATAGTCACGTGCTCCCATTTCCATTCTAGAATCGGCAAGGGTTGCAACAACCCTCCAGGTCTCTGATGCTCGGCTTTAACCTGCTGACAAGTCATGCATCTAGCCACATACTCAGCCACATCTTTCTTCATACCAGGCCACCAGAAGTGCCTCCTCAAACAATGATACATCTTGGTTGTCCCGGGATGCACTGCATATCTAGAACGGTGCGCCTCATCAAGTACGCACCTGCGCACGTCCTCCTTGGTCGGAACATAAAGTCTACCTCTGAACCTGACAGTACCGTCATCCCACAACTCCACCTTTGACCTCTGGAGAATCTGTGGTAACTCAACATCTGCCCTCTGAGCCTCAATCACAACATGATACACTGCTGGTCCCACAGTCAAGCTGACCAACACGGCTCTATCATCTTTACGTGGAACCCTAAAGGAAGATTCCACAACCTGCTCGAACAATTTCCATTCTTGAATCATAAGGTATGACATGACCGTCTTCCGACTCAAGGCGTCTGCCACTACATTTGTAAGGATCGTGACCTTCGGATCCGGTTTTCGGGGTCGGACCTTGTAGTTCTAACCTTAGTGAGGGCAGAGGTTCTGAGTTGATTCGCGTCAGGACATCGAGACGCGTTTTAAACGGCGTCCACCGTCGCAGACGCATTTTAAGTTCTGCCACGTGGGTGCCACGTGGGCTGGCTTCGGGCCGCGAGGGTACGGCCCTGTCTTGTCGATCTTAACGGTGTCAACGTGTGTCGACGCCTTTCAGACTGCGACTCTGGGTTTGTCAGAGTACGGCCCTGACATATCGTATGAACGGCGTCTGCCTTGAACGACGCGTTTCAGAGTCTTGTCAGAGCAGCCGTCACATCAACTGATTGGCGTCCGTGGATGTCGACGCGTTTTAACCAGTCTCTGGTTAACCCCGCGAGCCCTCCATCTTTCCCTCACTTTCTCCTTTCTTCCTCTCTTTCCCCTTCCGACGAACTCGGCGGCGATCCCTCCTCCTTCCTCTTTTCCTCCCACCGTTTCATCTCTCCCTCCACTCCATCCCCTACCTAGCTCCTACCACCACCACCTCCACTTCCACTGCGGCGTTCTACTCTCCGGACGGCGGTCGACGTCACGGAGGAGCAAGGACGACCACGGCGGTACCGGCGGCGGCGTGGGGCGAGTCGGGTGGACGGCTTGAAGCTCGGAGGCGTTCAAGTATCCGGTAGGGTGACGGTCCCCATTGTATTCTATGTTAAAACCATGTTTTCCCCCGTTTAAGCTTATTTGGATCTTTGGTTTCGGGGGGTAGAATGAGCATGTTTAGGTGTTCTTTTGTTGATATGGGGGTTTTGCTGTGAATGTGGTTTCCCATGAATTGTGTTGCCCCTCTTTCTCCTCCGTTTTTGGGTAATTTTTGGGTTAATTGGGGTGGAAAGGGAGCCCTCGGGCTCTAGGCAATTCTGTTTCCTGGGGTTAAAAGACGTCGTGCATGGACGACGCCTTTTTGAAGGGCGTCGGACCATCACGATGCCTTTTAAGACAGGAATCGCCTTACTGAGGAGTTGCCAGTTCGGGATTCTAGGGTTAAAAGACGTCATGGTACAACGACGCGTTTTTTAATGGTGTCGGAAGGCCATGACGCCTTTTAAGGCAGAAATCCCCTGGGTGGTTTCTTTGGAATTTCTGGATTTCTGTGCTGAATGGCGTCTGAGGATGTCGACGCCTTTTAAAAGGCGACCACTGGTGTCGACGCCTTTTAGGGCCTGATTCTGAAGACTGTTTTACATGAACCTGTACATGGAGCTTGAATGGCGTCGACCTTGGGAGACGCGATTCAAGACAAAACCTCACTAATTCATGCCAGTAAAATGTGTTCATACTGTTAGACGAATGGTTATTGCATGTTTTAGTGTACCCGGTGGAGATAGATTCTTCATGACCGGACGATGCTACATATATGTTATACGATCGCGGACTTTTCACGTGACCGGATCGTACTTGTTGGGTTTTGTGTTACTGTGGGCCTGGAGTGATATTGTAGCGCTTTATCACCCTGTGCTGGTGGGGGCGTGAGTACAGCGCCGGTGGGGGCGTGAGTACAGCGCCGGTGGGGGCGTGGGCTGGGTGACGCCTAGTGAGAGAGGGTCACCTGGTGAACCCCGGGGTCAGCTAGTACCGGTGTTGGAGTGGTACATTCGGAGAGTCACTCATGCTGAGGGAAGGAGTAACCACCTGAGCCGGTTGGGCCGGAGTAGCTAGTGTGCTATCCGAGGGGTTACTGTTTGGTCTCAGCGGGTCGAGGTTTTTCCACCGTTGTTGTGTGGTTAGCGAGTTCTATCGAGACGACAGTTGTGGGCTTCCTAGCCGGCTGGTTTAATATATATGCTTGTTTATTATATTACGATTGCATGTGATTTTACGTTAAGAATTAGGAATTGTACCTCTTGTGCTTATCACCTTTCCGTTAGCTGTACCTTGCACTTGTGGGTGTGTGCGTGGGCAGTGGGGATCGAAGGATCCCTACTGAGTCTTGTCTTTGAGACTCACCCCTCCTGCGGTTTTCAGGTGAGGACTCTCAACAGACCTAGCGAGGAGAGTGCGGCCGTGAGTTGAGCACCGTCAGCAGTTGTTCCGGGGTATGCCCCGACGTAGTTGTGATTTTATTTCTGGCCTGTACGTTTAATTATTTCATTTCTGTTGGTGTATGTAATTATTTGCTGTATCGAGTCGCATTGTAATAATTTTTAATTCCTGCACTTTTTTTCAGTTCAATGCGATGTGAATGTTTAGCTTAGTTTATTATTTATCTCCCAGACTTGATTAGATCCTGGTTTGGTTCCAAATTAATGATTCGGTACCCATTTAGTAATCGAATCCCCGATTATAGGGTGGCGGGTCGTTACAGTTGGTATCAGAGCATACGGTCTGGCAAATAAATAAATAACTAGGTTAAATATCATAAATTCGGCAAATAAATACATTATCCCGTACAGGCACGGCGGTAGCATAGGCTTTAGGACTCTAATTAGAACTTTTTGATTTTGTAATTGTAGGCGAGTAGATGGCTCCCAGAAGGAGGATGCCAGTTATTCGAGAGCAGGGAGACGTCCCTAGTGGGTCCGAGGCCGGGAGGCCGAGTGTTGAGCAGTTTATGGAGGCGATGATGGACACTATGGCTCGATATCAGACGCGAGACCCTAGTGAGAGTTCCAATGCGCGGGGAGGGTCCACCGCTGCACTTGAGAGGTTTCTGAAGCTGAGGCCACCTCACTTCACCGGTCGTCCCGACCTTGACGAGGCCATTCACTGGCTTAGAGAGATAGAGAAGACTTTTGATACCATGGATTGTGCTGCAGTAGAGCGGACCCCGTTGGCTACCTTCATGCTGAAGGATAGCGCCTACGACTGGTGGACCACTTTGAAGAGTTTGTCTTACGAGGACAGGAGCCTTAGGGAAATTCCATGGGAGACATTTGTTAAGGAATTCAATGCGCAGTATTTCCCTAGACATGTCCAGAGGGCCAAGGAGAGGGAGTTCATGGATCTGACGCAGGGGAGCATGACAGTACTTGAGTACCAGGCGAAGTTTGTGTCGCTAGGTCGGTTCGTGCCTTTCATATCTGGGGATGAGGAGCGTCGTACTGAGAGGTTTGTGGACGGACTGAGGCTCAGTCTGAGGAACTTCGTGGCGTCTCACTGTTGCACGGATCTGGCTTCTGCGGTCAGATGTGCGGCAGCGGTGGAGGCTCAGCAGAGCCAGTCGGCCCGGGAGAGAGGACTGGCTGCTCAGAGCCCAGTTCGTGGCAGGGGTAAGGTAGCGGCAGCGGCCCCTTCAGCTGGATCGGGATCGTCGTCACTCGGCTCCCGATTCAGGAGATTCTTCAGGGGTGGTGGCAGGAGTAGTGGCAGTAGCGGCAGCAACAGGCCCGGGCAGGGCCAGCAGAGTCAGTCTGTATCCAGTGCCCCGCAGGGGCCAGCTCAGAGGCTTCCGGCAGTCTGTCAGCACTGTGGGGGTGCCCATGGTGGGACTCAGTGTCCCACTCTCCCCAGGAGGTGCTTCACTTGCGGCCAGCAGGGCCATTTGGCGAGGCATTGGCCGCAGGGGCATGGTCAGGGACATGGTTCAGGTGAGCAGAAGAAGCCGAGGACCCAGGGGAGAGTGCTAGCTATCACCAGGAGGGAAGCTCGCGCGTCCAACTTGGTGGAAGGTACACTTTCTGTCCTTGGGAACTCTGCACAGGTATTGGTTGATTCGGGTGCTTCGCATTCTTTCATTTCTGAGCAGTTCCTATATATTCTTTCTGCACCCGTTGATGAGTTATCTGATGGTTTGATAGTGGAGGTTCCTTCTGGAGACTTTATGATATCTTATAACTGCTTGAGGAATGTTCCCTTGACCATTGAGGGTCATGTGCTACCTGCCCAGTTAGTCGTACTTGCCATTCGTGACTTTGATATCATCCTGGGTATGGATTGGTTGGAAGCCTTTTATGCAGGGGTGGACTGCCACAGGAAGAGGGTGCGATTCTCCATTCCGGACATCCCGACCTTCTTCTTCCAAGGTATTAGACTTTCTTCCCGAGGTATTCTTATTTCTGCCTTTAAGGCACGGAGGTTGCTTGCTGGTGGCTGTGAGGCTTTCCTTGCCTCTGTTGTTGTCTCTGATGTTCGGGATAGTCTCAGCCCTAGGGAGGTACCTGTTGTGTGTGAGTTCATAGATGTTTTTCCTGAGGAGCTGCCTGGCCTTCCTCCTCAGCGAGAGGTCGAATTTACCATCGAGCTTGCACCAGGTACGGCGCCCTTGTCTAAGGCCCCATATCGGATGGCGCCAGCCGAACTCGCTGAGTTGAAGGCGCAGTTGCAGGAGCTGCTGAATAAGGGTTTCATTCGTCCCAGTACATCTCCATGGGGTGCTCCAGTTCTGTTTGTTAGAAAGAAGGATGGTTCTCTGAGATTGTGCATTGACTATAGGCAGCTGAACCAGGTAACAATAAAGAATAAGTACCCGCTTCCAAGGATTGATGATTTGATGGATCAGCTGCAGTCCGCGAAGGTATTTTCCAAGATCGACTTGAGATCCGGATATTATCAGATGAGGATCCGGGATGTTGATGTTAGCAAGACGGCTTTCAGAACTCGGTATGGACATTATGAGTTTTTGGTTATGCCCTTTGGTTTGACCAATGATCCGGCGGCCTTTATGGAGCTGATGAACCGAGTCTTCAGGACCTACCTGGATCAGTTTATGGTTGTGTTTATTGATGATATTCTGATCTATTCTTCTTCTGAGGAAGAGCATGCCACCCATCTTTGGGCTGTATTGCAGGTCCTGAGGGAGCACCAACTCTATGCCAAGTTTAGCAAGTGTGAGTTTTGGCTAGACGAGGTGCATTTCCTTGGGCATGTTATTTCTGGCAATGGTATCGCAGTGGATCCAGCCAAGATCGAGGCGGTGATGGATTGTAGCAGGCCGACTTCAGTGACTGAGATCAGGAGCTTTCTGGGGCTTGCCGATTATTACAGGCGGTTTGTTCAGGGATTTTCTTCGATAGCAGCCCCCTTGTCGAGGTTGACTCGAAAGGGAGTTCGCTTTGTGTGGACCGAGGATTGTGAGCAGAGTTTTATTGAGTTAAAGACCCGTCTCACGTCAGCCCCTGTACTGGTGCTTCCATCTGGATCAGGTGGATTTTTGGTTTACTCTGATGAGTCCCGTCGAGGTTTGGGCGCAGTTCTAATGCAGCATGGCAGGGTAGTGGCTTATGCTTCTCGACAGCTGAAGAAGCATGAAGAGAACTATCCTACTCATGATTTGGAGCTGGCAGCGGTGGTATTTGCACTCAAAATTTGGAGGCATTATTTATATGGGGAGAAATACAGGTTTTCACGGATCACAAGAGTTTGAAATATGTGTTCACTCAGAGGGACCTGAATTTGAGGCAGCGAAGGTGGATGGAGTTCATTAAAGATTATGACTTTGACCTTTCTTATCATCCGGGCAAGGCGAATGTAGTGGCAGACGCTTTGAGTCGGAAGACAGTCATGTCATACCTTATGATTCAGGAGTGGAAATTGTTCGAGCAGGTGGTGGAATCTTCCTTTAGGGTTCCACGTGAAGATGACAGAGCCGTGCTGGTCAGTTTGACTGTGAGACCAGCTGTGTATCATGCAGTAATTGAGGCTCAGAGGGCAGATGTTGAACTACCGCAGATCCTCCAGAGGTCAGAGGTGGAGTTGTGGGACGACGGTACTGTCAGGTTCAGAGGTAGACTTTATGTTCCGACTGAGGAGGACGTGCGCAGATGTGTTCTTGATGAGGCGCACCGTTCGAGATATGCATTGCATCCTGGGACGACTAAGATGTATCATTGTTTGAGGAGGCAGTTCTGGTGGCCCGGTATGAAGAAAGATGTGGCTGAATATGTGTCCAGATGCATGACTTGTCAGCAGATTAAAGCCGAGCATCAGAGACCTGGTGGATTGGTACAGCCCTTGCCGATTCCAGAGTGGAAATGGGAGCATGTGACTATGGACTTCGTGATGGGATTGCCTACATCCCCTAGCAGGAAAGATGACATCTGGGTCATCGTGGATCGACTGACCAAGTCGGCACACTTCCTAGCAATTAGGAAGGACTGGTCAGTCGGCAAGCTGGCAAAGTTGTTTGTCGACCGGATCATCTCTCTGCACGGGGTGCCTCTGTCTATTGTATCAGATCGAGATCCAAGGTTTACTTCCAGATTCTGGAAGAGCTTTCAGCAGGCACTAGGCACTCAGTTGGCTTTCAGCTCAGCCTACCATCCCGAGACTGACGGGCAGTCAGAGAGGACTATTCAGACCTTGGAAGATATGCTCAGAGCTTGTTGTCTAGACTGGGGAGGTTCTTGGGAGCAGTATTTGTCCACAGTGGAATTTGCCTATAATAATAGTTATCATTCTAGTATCGGCATGGCGCCTTACGAGGCCTTGTATGGGCGACCGTGTCGATCTCCAGTATGTTGGTCCGAGATCGGTGAAAGGCAGATAGCAGGACCCGAGTTAGTTCAGCAGTGTGTTGAGATTGACAGGTTAGTTCGGCAGAGGTTGACCGCAGCTCAGAGCAGGCAGAAAAGTTATGCTGACATCCGACGGAGACCACTTGAGTTTGAAGCTGGGGACCACGTGTTTCTCCGAGTCTCACCCTCCAAGGGTGTAATGAGATTCGGGAAGCGAGGCAAGCTGAGCCCGCGCTATATTGGGCCTTTTCCCATCCTTGCTCGGATTGGGGAAACCGCGTACCAGCTGGCCTTGCCGCCCAGTCTTGCAAGGGTGCACGATGTGTTCCATGTTTCCTTACTGAGGAAGTATGTTCAGGATCCGTCCCATGTCCTGGATTTTTCAGAGTTGGAGGTCGCTGAGGACCTGTCTTTTCCAGAATATCTTGTTCGTATTGAGGATCGCAGAGAACAGGTCCTGCGGAACAAGATTGTACCATTGGTCAAGGTGATTTGGCAGTACCGCTCCGGAGGTGAGGCAACCTGGGAGCGTGAGGATGAGATGCGGGAGCAGTTCCCTTACCTCTTTTCGTAAGTTTCCTTGTGAACTTGTATCCCTGTTCGACTTTGTTAATTCTAAGCAGTCAATTTCGGAGACGAAATTCTTTTAAGGGGGGGAGATTGTAAGGATCGTGACCTTCGGATCCGGTTTTCGGGGTCGGACCTTGTAGTTCTAACCTTAGTGAGGGCGGAGGTTCTGAGTTGATTCGCGTCAGGACATCGAGACGCGTTTTAAACGGCGTCCACCGTCGCAGAGGCATTTTAAGTTCTGCCACGTGGGTTGGCTTCAGGCCGCGAGGGTACGGCCCTGTCTTGTCGATCTGAACGGCGTCCACGTGTGTCGACGCCTTTCAGACTGCGACTCTGGGTTTGTCAGAGTACGGCCCTGACATATCGTATGAACGGCGTATGCCTTGAACGACGCGTTTCTGAGTCTTGTCAGAGCAGCCGTCACATCAACAGATTGGCGTCCGTGGATGTCGACGCGTTTTAACCAGTCTCTGGTTAACCCCGCGAGCCCTCCTTCTTTCCCTCATTTTCTCCTCTCTTCCTCTCTTTCCCCTTCCGACGAACTCGGCGGCGATCCCTCCTCCTTCCTCTTTTCCTCCCACCGTTTCATCTCTCCCTCCACTCCATCCCCTACCTAGCTCCTACCACCACCACCTCCACTTCCACTGCGGCGTTCTACACTCCGGACGGCGGTCGACGTCACGGAGGAGCAAGGACGACCACGGCGGTACCGGCGGCGGCGTGGGGCGAGTCGGGTGGACGGCTTGAAGCTCGGAGGCGTTCAAGTATCCGGTAGGGTGACGGTCCCCATTGTATTCTATGTTAAAACCATGTTTTCCCCCGTTTAAGCTTATTTGGATCTTTGGTTTCGAGGGGTAGAATGAGCATGTTTAGGTGTTCTTTTGTTGATATGGGGGTTTTGCTGTGAATGTGGTTTCCCATGAATTGTGTTGCCCCTCTTTCTCCTCCGTTTTTGGGTAATTTTGGGGTTAATTGGGGTGGAAAGGGAGCCCTCGGGCTCTAGGCAATTCTGTTTCCTGGGGTTAAAAGACGTCGTGCATGGACGACGCCTTTTTGAAGGGCGTCGGACCATCACGATGCCTTTTAAGACAGGAATCGCCTTACTGAGGAGTTGCCAGTTCGGGATTCTGGGGTTAAAAGACGTCATGGTACAACGACGCGTTTTTGAATGGTGTCGGGAGGCCATGACGCCTTTTAAGGCAGAAATCCCCTGGGTGGTTTCTTTGGAATTTCTGGATTTCTGTGCTGAATGGCGTCTGAGGATGTCGACGCCTTTTAAAAGGCGACCACTGGTGTCGACGCCTTTTAGGGCCTGATTCTGAAGACTGTTTTACATGAACCTGTACATGGAGCTTGAATGGCGTCGACCTTGGGAGACGCGATTCAAGACAGAACCTCACTAATTCATGCCAGTAAAATGTGTTCATACTGTTAGACGGATGGTTATTGCATGTTTTAGTGTACCCGGTAGAGATAGATTCTTCATGACCGGACGATGCTACATATATGTTATACGATCGCGGACTTTTCACATGACCGGATCGTACTTGTTGGGTTTTGTGTTACTGTGGACCTGGAGTGACATTGTAGCGCTTTATAACCCTGTGCTGGTGGGGGCGTGAGTACAACACCGGTGGGGGCGTGGGCGGGGTGACGCCTAGTGAGAGAGGGTCACCTGGTGAACCCCGGGGTCAGCTAGTACCGGTGTTGGAGTGGTACATTCGGAGAGTCACTCATGCTGAGGGAAGGAGTAACCACCTGAGCCGGTTGGGCCGGAGTAGCTAGTGTGCTATCCGAGGGGTTACTGTTTGGTCTCAGCGGGTCGAGGTTTTTCCACCGTTGTTGTGTGGTTAGCGAGTTCTATCGAGACGACAGTTGTGGGCTTCCTAGTCGGCTGGTTTAATATATATGCTTGTTTATTATATTACGATTGCATGTGATTTCACGTTAAGAATTAGGAATTGTACCTCTTGTGCTTATCACCTTTCCGTTAGCTGTACCTTGCACTTGTGGGTGTGTGCGTGGGCAGTGGGGATCGAAGGATCCCTACTCAGTCTTGTCTTTAAGACTCACCCCTCCTGCGGTTTTCAGGTGAGGACTCTCAGCAGACCTAGCGAGGAGAGTGCGGCCGTGAGTTGAGCACCGTCAGCAATTGTTCCGGGGTATGCCCCGACGTAGTTGTGATTTTATTTCTGTCCTGTACGTTTAATTATTTCCTTTCTGTTGGAGTATGTAATTATTTGCTGTATCGAGTCGCATTGTAATAATTTTTAATTCCTGCACTTTTTTTCAGTTCAATGCGATGTGAATGTTTAGCTTAGTTTATTATTTATCTCCCAGACTTGATTAGATCCTGGTTTGGTTCCAAATTAATGATTCGGTACCCATTTAGTAATCGGATCCCCGATTATAGGGTGGCGGGTCGTTACAACGTTCGCCTTGCCCGGATGATAAGAAAGGTCAAAGTCATAATCCTTAATGAACTCCATCCACCTTCGCTGTCTCAAATTCAGGTCTCTCTGAGTGAACACATACTTCAGGCTCTTGTGATCAGTAAAAACCTGAAATTTCTCTCCGTATAAGTAATGTCTCCAAATCTTAAGTGCAAATACCACAGCTGCCAGTTCCAAATCATGGGTAGGATAGTTCTCTTCATGCTTCTTCGGCTGTTGAGAAGCATAAGGCACTACCCTGCCATGATGCATTAGAACAGCGCCCAAACCTCGACGGGACGCGTCTAAGTAAACCACAAACCCACCTGACCCAGATGGAAGCACCAACACTGGGGCTGACGTGAGGTGAGTTTTTAACTCAATGAAACTTCGCTCACATTCCTCGGTCCACACAAAACGAACTCCCTTCCGAGTCAACTTCGACAAGGGGGCCGCTATCGAAGAAAACCCCTGAACAAACCGCCTGTAATAACCGGCAAGCCCCAAGAAGCTCCTGATCTCAGTCACTGAAGTCGGCCTGCTCCAATCCATCACTGCCTCGATCCTGGCTGGATCCACTGCGATACCTTTGCCAGAAATGACATGCCCAAGGAAGTGTACCTTGTCTAGCCAGAATTCACACTTGCTAAACTTGGCGTAGAGTTGGTGCTCTCTCAGGACCTGCAACACCACCCGAAGATGAGTGGCGTGTTCTTCCTCAGAAGAAGAATATATTAAAATATCATCAACAAATACCACCACAAACTGGTCCAGGTAGGTCTTGAAGACTCGGTTCATCAGATCCATAAAGGCCGCCGGAGCATTGGTCAAGCCGAAAGGCATAATCAAAAACTCATAATGTCCATACCGAGTCCTAAAAACCGTCTTACTAACATCAACATCCCGGATCCTCATCTGATAATATCCAGATCTCAGGTCAATCTTGGAAAACACTTTCGCAGACTGTAGCTGATCCATCAAATCATCGATCCTTGGAAGTGGGTACTTATTCTTTATCGTTACCTGGTTCAGCTGCCTATAATCAATGCACAACCTCAGGGAACCATCCTTCTTTCTGACAAAAAGAACTGGAGCACCCCATGGAGAAATACTGGGACGAATGAAACCCTTATCCAGCAGCTCCTGCAACTGCGCCTTCAACTCAGCGAGTTCGGCTGGCGCCATCCGATACGGGGCCTTAGACAAGGGCACCGTACCCGGTGCAAGCTCGATGGTAAACTCGACCTTTCGCTGAGGAGGAAGGCCAGGCAGCTCCTCAGGAAACACATCTACAAAGTCACACACTACAGGCATCTCCCAAGGACTGGGACTATCACGGACATCAGAAACAACAACAGAGGCAAGGAAGGCCTCACAACCACCAGCAAGCAACCTCCGAGCCTTAAAGGCAGAAATGAGAATACCTTGAGAAGAGAGCCTAATACCTTGGAAATAGAAGGTCGGGATGTCCGGAATAGAGAAACGCACCCTCTTCCTGTGGCAGTCCACCTCAGCATAAAAAGCTTCCAACCAATCCATGCCCAGGATGATATCAAAGTCACGAATGGCAAGTACAACCAACTGGGCAGGTAGCTCATGACCCTCAATGGTCAAGGGAACATCCCTCAAACAATTATAAGATAACATGAAATCTCCAGAAGGAACCTCTACCATCAATCCTTTAGATAACTCATCAACGGGTGCAGAAAGGATATCTATGAACGGCTCAGAAATGAAAGAATGCGAAGCACCCGAATCGATCAACACATGTGCAGAGTTTCCAAGGACAGAAAGTGTACCTTCCACCAAGTTGGACACGTGAGCCTCCCTCCTGGTGATAGCTAGCACTCTCCCCTGGGTCCTCGGCTTCTTCTGATCACCTGAACCCTGTCCTTGACCATGCCCCTGCGGGCACTGCCTCGCCAAATGGCCCTGCTGGCCGCAAGTGAAACACCTCCTAGGAAGAATAGGACACTGAGTCCCGCCATGGGCGCCACCACAGTGCTGACAAACTGCCGGAAGCCTCTGAGCTGGCTCCTGCTGTGCACTGGATACTGACTGGCTCTGCTCACCCTACCTGGGCCTGCTGCTACCACTGCTGCCACTACTGCTGCCACCGCCTCGAAAGAATCTCCTGAATCGGGAGCCGAGTGACGACGATCCCGATCCGGACGAAGGGGCCGCTGCCGCTGCCTTACCCTTGCCACGAACTGGTCCCTGGGTAGTCAGTCCTCTCTCCCGGGCTGACTGGTTCTGTTGAGCCTCCACTGCTGCTGCTCACCTAACCGCTGATGCCAAATCTGTACAACAGTGAGATTCCACAAAGTTCCTCAGACTGAGCCTCAGTCCATCCACAAACCTCTCAGTACGTCGCTCCTCGTCCCCTGAGATGAAGGGCACAAACCTCCCAAGCGAAACAAACTTCGCCTGGTACTCGAGTACTGTCATACTCCCCTGAGTCAGCTCCATAAATTCCCTTTCCTTGGCCCTCTGGACATGCCTAGGGAAATACTGCTCATTGAATTCCTTTACAAAAGTCTCCCATGAAATTTCCCTAAGACTCCTATCCTCATATGACAAACTCTTCAAGGTGGTCCACCAATCATAGGCGCTATCCTTCAGCATGAAGGTAGCCAACGGAGTCCTCTCCACTGCTGCACAATCCATAGTATCGAAAGTCTTCTCTATCTCCCTAAGCCAGTGAACGGCCTCATCAGGGTCGGGACGACCGGTGAAGTGAGGTGGCCTCAGCTTCAGGAATCTCTCAAGTGTAGCTGTAGACCCTCCCCGAGCACTGGAACTCTCACTAGGGTCTCGAGTCTGGTATCTAGCCATGGTGTCCATCATAGCCTCCATAAACTGCTCTACACTCGGCCTCCCGGCCTCAGATCCACTAGGGACATCTCCCCGCTCTCGAATAACCGGCATCCTCTTCCTAGGATCCATCTACTCGCCTACAATCACAAAATCGAAAAGTTCTAATTAGAATCCTAAAACCTATACTACCGCCGTGCATGTACGGGATAATGTATTTATTTGCCGGACTCACGATATTTAACCTAGTTATTCATTTATTTGCCAGACCGAATGCTCTGATACCAACTGTAACGACCCGCCACCCTATAATCGGGGATCCAATTACTAAATGGGTACCGAATCATTAATTTGGAACCAAACCAGGATCTAAGTAAGTCTGGGAAATAAATGATAAACTAAGCTAAACATTTACATCGCATTGAATTGAAAGGAAAATGCAGAAATTAAAAGTTATTACAATGCGACTCGATACAACAAATAATTACATACTCCAACATAAGAGAATTAATTAAACATACAGGCCAGAAATAAAATAACAACTACATCGGGGCATACCCCGGAACAACAGCCGTCGGTGCTCAACACACAGCCGCACACTCCTCGCTAGGTCTGCCGGGAGTCCTCACCTGAAAACCGCAGGGATGGGTCTCAAAGACAAGACTCAGTAGGGATCCTTCAATCCCCACTGCCCACGCACACACCCAGAAGTGAAAAATACAGCTGACGGTAGAGTAACAAGCACAGTGGTAATTACTATTCCTAGATCTCAATGCGAATCACATGCAATCGAAATGTATTAAACATGCATAATTCTAAACCAGACGACTAGGGAACCCACAACCGCCATCTCGATAGAACACGCCAACTACACAAACAACAGTGGGGAAAACATCGACCCGCTGAGACCAAACAGTAACCCATCGGATAGCACTCTAGCTACTCCGGCCCAACTGGCTCAGGTGGTTACTCCTTCCCTCAGCATGAGTGACACTCCGAAAGTACCACACCCACACTGGTACTAGCTGACCCCGGGGTTCACCAGGTGACCCTCTCTCACTAGGCGTCACCCCGCCCACGCCCCTACCGGCACTGTGCTCCACCCACATCAGCACAGGGTGATAAAGCGCTACAACTGTCACTCCAGGTCCACAGTAACACAAAACCCGGTACAGTACGATCCGGTCACGTGAAAAGCCCGCGATCGCACGACACACAACGCAGTGCCATCCGGTCATGAAGAATCCATCATTATCGAGTGCACTAAAGCTTGTATTAACCAACTATCTAGCAGTATGAACACATTTTACTAGCATGAATTAGTATAGTTCTGTCTTGAATCGCGTCGCCCAAGGCCGACGCCATTCAAGCTCCCTGTACTGGTTCATAAAACACCGGCCTCAGAATCTGGCCTAAAAGGCGTCGACACCAGCGGTCGTCTTTTAAAAGGTGTCAACATCCTCAGATGCCGTTTAGCACAGAAATCCAGGATTTGCAGAAAACATTAATCAGGGGATTTCTGCCTAAAAAGGCATCATGGTTACCCGACGCTTTTAAGAATCGCGTCGCCCACCCATGACGTCTTTTAGTCCCAGAATCCCTGAACCGACAGAACCTCAGTAAAGCAGTTCCTGTCTAAAAGGCGTCATGACGGCCCGACGCCCTTCAAAAAGACGTCGTCCATGCATGACGTCGTTCAACCCCAGGAACCAGATCTGTCATGAGTCCGAGGGCTCCCCTTTTCATCCCCAAAAACCCCAAAATCACCCGAAACAGAGGAGAAAGAGAGGCAAACCCAAACATCACGAATCCAGATTCATAGAAATACCCCATTTCAACAAGAAGAGCTCCTAAACATGCTTGTTCTACCCCTAAAACCATAGATCTAAAACATGCTTCAAGAGGGAGAATCATGGTTTGAACATAGAACACTATGGGATTCGTCACCCTACCGGTTACTTGAACTCCTCCAAGCTTCAAGCCGTCCACCCGACTCGTCCCACGCCGCCGCCGGTACCGCCGTGGTCGTCCTTACTCCACCGTGACGTCGGCCGCCGTCCGGAGAGTAAAACGCCGCAGTGGAAGTGGAGGTGGTAGTGGTGGGAGCTAGGTAGGAGATGGAGTGGAGGGAAGGATGAAATGGTGGGAGGAAAAGAGGGAGGAGAAGGGGCTGCCGTCGGGATCGCCGGAAGGGAGGACTCGCGGGGTTAACCATAGACTGGCTAAAACGCGTCGACATGGACAGACGCCTATCAGGTGACGTGACGGCCGCTCTGACAGGACTCTGAAATGCGTCGTTCTACGTAGACGCCGTTCAGGAGACATGTCAGGGCCGTACTCTGACAATCCCAGAGTCGCAGTCTGAAAGGCGTCGTCCCATGCGGACGCCGTTCAGACGACACGACAGGGCCGTACTCTCGCGGCCCAAAGCCAGCCCACGTGGCACCCACGTGGAAGAACCTAAAACGCGTCTGCAACGGTGGACGCCGTTTAAACCGCGTCGAGCCTGCTCGACGCGAAACATCACAGAGTCTCTGCCCCACTGGAGCCTGAACTACAGGGTCCGACCCCGAAAACCGGATCCGAAAGCCTCAGTCCTTACACACGCAAATGATTCTCAAGGCGATGGATAAATAAGTGGGTTTTATATAAACCGGGGATTTTTATGAAAAACTGCACGGTTAGTATAAAATATACCGAACGGGCTGAGCAGGCCAAGCTGCTGCTAACCCTAGCCGCTGTTGGGATCGCAGTGTTAGGATCCGACCAAAAACGCAGCGGAAGAAAAATAATTTCGAGATCGGATCCATCCCATTTCGATCAACAAAACAAGACTGGAGTAAATCATATTTACCTTGCACGGATTCGAATCCGCATTCGTTTTCCGTTTTCGTCGGAGCGATGCCGCAGCGCAGATGCCCGACCTCTAGCGGTATCCACGCGGTTCTCCTCGCGATGGATCGTCCTCACCTCCTCGCTCGATGCAGCGTTCGTGGATCTTGTCTGGCTGCGCGTAATCCGCCGCGACATGCGGTTTCGGAATCTCCCGTCGGACGGAAGGCGGAGCAGTTGGGAATCGAAGCGGAGCCTCCAGATGGCCGCCTCGTGTCACACGCCTAGAAGAGAGGATAGAGAGAGAAAGAACGACGGCTAGGTTAGGGTTGTTGGCCCCCGACGTAGTATCCGTTCTTTTATAATAAGTCTGTTTGCGGTTTTTCATAAAAACCCAGACTTATCCGAAATCCTATTGGATTATCCATCGACTTGAAAACCATTTGCGTTTGACCCTCTAGGCCCAATTACCAGTCCATTTAATAGCCCATTGAGCCTAGTAACCTTTTACTGACCCACTTAATTAATTAATATCCTTATATTCAATTAATAAGCCGAATTAATGTCCCACAATAAATTTGGACGAACTTCTGATCACGTTCGATGCCAAGCAACATCGCGTGATCCTAGATGGCACTGGGGTTATCGTAACCCTCTATTGGAACCTTTCTGTCATCGGTTAGCGCGCGGATATAATCCTTCATCCGTGCAATGTTCACGAATCGACCTAGGGTATGGTTTACTATTAAACCCTATTGGGTCGATTCACTTGAATCAGATGCCGCTAATCTGAATCCGATAACTCCTTATCTAATACAGAGTCCGCCCTGGCCTGGGACTTTATGCGCATCATTTCCGGAACATTCTCTCTCAAACTACCGAGAGCGGATGATCCCATATTGAACGCACAATTACCTTCGAGGGCATTTTCCTGAACCTAATCGCTTGACTTATTGATAACCCATGGTTAGAGATTCGTTATATAAGGTCAAAGTTCAGAAACCTACCAACAAGATATCTTTGGCGTCTCAGGTCCAAGGATCATCTACGCAACCGTGACAAAAGAATCGAGCTGGTTAACAGTGAGGTATTTACCATCCAGCGATTCATAGTCGGATCAGTTCAGTGAACTCATTCGCCAATGAGTACCTATAGGTCCAGCATAGTGTCTCAACACAAGTGACTTATAGGATTTGTCACCCTCATCATATGAGCTAAAGTAACCTATACTAGTCTATCCGGATGTTCGATGTCCTATCTCAAACATCCTATGACTAGGAACAATTAAGAACATGTGTTTATAAGTCTTCGGTCCCGTAATTATGATCTCATCATAATCTGAAGACTATTACACATGTTCATGGACTTCATCGTGATACGATAAATATAGATCGAATTAATTACACACATTGAATTATTGCCATTTATTAATAATCTGAATCAGTACATAGTGTCGGATTGGCTTTGAGACCATCTAATACTAACAATCTCCTACTTGGACTAAAGCCAATCACTTTTATACAGAATACCCATATTCTCTAAGTGACGCTCAAAAACATTTTGAGACAAAGGCTTTGTAAATGGATCTACTATGCTGTCGGCTGAAGGAACTCTTTCCACCACGACATCTTCTTGAGCTATAATCTCTCTAATCAGATGAAAGCGCTGCAGAATGTGCTTCGACTTCTGATGAGACCTCGGATCTTTCGCTTGAGCAATCACCCCATTGTTGTCACACAGCAGTGGGACAGGACCAGATATGCTTTCCACCACACCAAGATCACCGATGAATTTCTTCATCCATACATCTTCCTTGGCAGCTTCAGCAGCAGCAATATACTCGGCTTCCGTTGTCAAATCAGCAGTGATTTCTTGCTTAGAACTTTTCCAACTTACTGCTCCCCCGTTGAGTGTGAAAACAAAACTTGATGTTGACTTGCTGTTGTCAGGATCAGACTGAAAACTCGAGTCAGTGTATTCTTGCAGCTTTAAGTCTCCTCCTCCACAGACTAGAAATAGATCCTTAGTCCTTCTCAAGTACTTAAGGATGCATTTCACAGCCTCCCAGTGTTCATCACCTGGATCAGCCTGATGTCTGCTCGTAACACTTAGAGCATATGCTACATCAAGTCTGGTACATAGCATGGCATACATGATGGACCCTATGGCAGAAGCATAGGGAACTTTATCCATCATAGCCCTCTCTTCAGGTGTTTTGGGAGACTGACCTTTAGAGAGTGAAATTCCATGTCTCATCGGTATGAGACCTCTTTTGGAATTCTCCATGCCAAACCTTTTGACAATGGTTTCTATGTACATGGATTGGGTTAAAGCTAGCATCTTCTTTGATCTATCTCTATAGATCCGTATTACTAATACGTAAGATGCTTCTCCCAAATCCTTCATGGAGAAGTTCTTTGACAGCCATATCTTTACTGATGACATCATTCCTACATCATTCCCAATGAGTAGGATGTCGTCAACGTAAAGAATCAGAAATGTGATTGTGCTCCTACTGTTTTTCTTGTATACACAGGGCTCATCTTCATTATTAATGAAGCCATAAGATTTGATTGCCTCATCAAATCTTATGTTCCAGCTTCGGGATGCTTGCTTCAGTCTATAAATAGACCTTTGTAACTTTCATACCATGTCTAGAGATTCTTTAGATGTGAATTCTTCTGGTTGTATCATATACACCTCCTCCTCAAGGTTTCCATTGAGGAAGGTAGTCTTTACATCCATCTGCCAGATTTCATAATCATGGTAGGCAGCAATGGCGAGAAGAATTCTGATAGACTTAATCATAGCAACAGGTGAAAAGGTTTCGTCATAGTCAACACCTTGTCTTTGACGATAGCCTTTCGCTACTAATCTTGCTTTATAAGTCTCAATGCGTCAATCTGCACTGATCTTTCTTTTAAAGATCCATTTGCAGCCGATAGGTACTATACCATCGGGTAAATCTTCCAAGTTCCAAACTTGGTTGATGTACATGAACTGTATTTCAGAATTCATGGATTCCCGCCATTTCCCGGCCTCTAGACTTTCAATGGCCTCCTGGTAAGTCTTAGGATCATCATCCTCATTATAGGGTATCCTTGAACCATCCAAATTAATATGTCCCACATATCTTTCTGGTGGTTTAGATACTCTTTCAGACCTACGAGGTTCATGTGTATCATTTTGAACATGTTCAGAAACTGACGGTTCATCTGATGAACCATTACCAGTTTATGGGTCTGGAATTTCTTCCAGAATTACTTTACTCCCATCGTCCTTCTGGAGAATATAATCTTCTTCCGGAAAGACAACTCTCCTGGCCACAAACACCTTTTGTTCGCCAGGATGATAAAAGTAATATCCATAAGTTTCCTTTGGATATCCCACAAATCTGCATTTGTCAGTTCTAGATTCCAACTTATTTGTGTCATGTCTTTTAACATGAGCAGGACATCCCCAGACTTTAACATGTTTAAGATCTGGTTTCCTTCCATTCCATATCTCATATGGAGTGGTTTCAACAGATTTGCTGAGTACCTTGTTTAGGATATACATAGCCGAGCTAAGTGCATATTCCCATAAGGACACTGGTAATTTGGACATGCTCATTATGGATCGCACCATTTCCATTAATGTGCGATTTCTCTTTTCTGATACACCATTCATCTGAGATGTATAAGGAGGTGTAGGCTGAGAAAGGATACCATTATCCTTTAAGTATTTAATGAACTATGTACTCAAGTATTCACCACCCCGATTGGATCGGATGGTTTTTATACTCTTTCCTGTTTATTTTTCTACTTCATTCTTAAATTCTCTGAATTTCTTACAGGCTTTAGATTTATACTTCAATAAGTATATATATCCAAACCTTGAGTAATCATCAGTGAATGTAATGAAGTATGAGAAACCACCAATGGGTTGGGTTGACATAGGACCATATACATCTGAATGTATGAGTTATAATATGTCTTTGGCTCGTTCTCCAGTTCCACTAAATGGAGACTTAGCCATTTTACCCATTAAATATGACTCACAGGTTGTATATGATTCATAATCAAATGGATCCAAGTATCCAACTTTATGCATCCTTTGGAGTCTATTTTCACCAATGTGTCCAAGCCTACAATGCCACAAGTAGGCTTTGTTCATTTCATACTTACTTCTTTTAATTGAAGAACCGATGTGTAAATTATCATGAGACACATTTAATAGATACAAACCATTGGATAATATAGCAGAAGGTATTAATTTATTTTCAAAATAAATTGAACAACTATTGTTCCCAAAATTTAAATTGTATCTAATTCTATCTAAACATGAAATAGAAATGATGTTCCTTATTATGCTAGGTACATAATAACATTCATCTAAAAAAAATGTGTCTCCGGATGGTAGCTTGAGCTTTACTGTCCCTACAGCTATCCCCGCAACTCTTGCGCCGTTACCTAGCCTTAGCTCCACCTCGCCGGTTCTCAACTTACGTTTTCTTGTCAGTGTCTGCATATAATTGCAGATATGAGATACACATCCAGTATCTAATACCAATGATATACAATCTCTTATTGACAAGTTTACATCTATCATATAGATACCTGAAGCGTCATGCTACTTCACAGTTCCTTGAACCTTGTCCTTGAGGTATTCTTTGCAATTCCTCTTCCAGTGCCCCTTTTGGTGACAGTAGAAGCAATCACCTTTCTCAGCACTTTTACCTTTGTCTATCTTGACAACCTTTGCCTTCCTCTGAACCTTGTTCTTACCTTTCCGAAAATCTTGGACTGCAAGTCTTTTTTTTGTTGGTCTTACCAACCATGAGGACTTGGGGTTTATCCTTCACAAGGTTCCATTCAGCAGTCTTTAACATGTTCAGTAGTTCAGCTAAGGTGGCCTGGATCTTGTTCATGTTAAAATTAACGATGAACTGAGCATATGATTGTGGAAGTGAAGATAACACAAGGTCTGTGTGCATATCCTTGGGAAGTATAATCCTAAGAGCATCCAGCCTCTCCACCCACTCAATCATCTTCAGCACGTGATTTTGTACTGAAGTTCCCTCTGCCATCTGAGCCTTGAACAGATTCTTCGATATCTCATATCATTCGATTCTGCTCTGCTCACCAAACAGCTCCTTCAAATGGAGCATGATAGATCTAGCATCCATCTCTTTATGTTGCCTCTGCAACTCATTGCTCATAGAGGCTAACATGTAGCATTGGGCCATGGTGGAATCTTCCTTCCATTTTTCATACGCTATCATTTCCTCCTCTGGGGCATCTAATGCTGGTTCAGTAGGAGGTTCATTATCCAAGACGTAGGCAATCTGCTCAGACCTGAGGACAATCTTCAAGTTCCTGAGCCAGTTTGAGTAATTGGTGTCTGTCAAACGGTTGGCATCAAGTATGCCTCGCAACGGGTTATGGTGCGACATTCTAGTCTACAGGAGATAATCAAATGATAATTAGCAGATATTCAGATTGACTAAAACAAGATATGGTCTTTTATTATCTAGTTTTACTCCCACTAATTTTTGACGGACTGTATAACCTTCAGATATACAGAACGGGAGATGCCGACTGTCTCATAGTGGGGATCAGAATCTCCAAGCATCACAGTATGACCTCGGGTAAACACGTAGTATCATACCGCTATCTCAGAGCAATCATCTCATGATAATTGCAACTCCTTGCAATATCTGATCATATTTCGGCTCCTAGGTTATTAATGGTCCTAGGTAAACACAATAGACCATTATCCCCGGTCTAAGCATTACCATCAATACGTGACAGAGTAGAGTGGGAATATAGTTCCCGGGTAAACACGTGGATAACTATATCGTTCCTCTACTCTTATCCAAAGGCATCTAATGCCATAATCAACAGTCCTCTCAACAGACGATGGCAAACCTCGGGTAAACACATAGTATCTGCCATCACTGAATTAAGTTCTATAAATCATATTGATGGAGAGCCACACGGTGCATTCTCAATGACTCGCGCTCCGGCTTAGAATTTGTTACGAAGGTTTTACTTATTTAGTTTGGTCTCATCCTAGGTGATAGAATTAAATATATCGAATATATTATAAATACTAATAACCTAGCAAATATAAAACACACGCATCACATACATGTCATTAGTGTGGTCATGGACGGCATTGCAGTTTGACTTGAGCCAGATAGTCAAACACGCACACACACACAACATAACAGTTTATATCATGAGTCTGCAAACTCATAGATTTGATGAACTCCTTCATCTTCATCTGGTTGCAATTGTGGATCATCCTCGCTCCGCGCGCAGCCGCCTCGATCAAATTACTTCATAATTCCCAATTACAAGATAATTTATAGAAAGAGGAAGCCTTATGGCGATTACATCAAGGAGGGAGGTAGAAATATATTGGAATATAAGAGGGAGAGGTTCGCAGACCTCTATTTATTAATAAATAACAAACCACACAATCAAATTCCACATCTACAAAATTGCCCATCCATGACCACCATGTGTTTTAGTTAAACAAACCACACATGAATTGCACATCAAATGGCTAAATTAAAATTTTGAAAATAATAATAATTTTAGGTTTCATAAAACTAGGTAGCAATCAAAAATTGGATTTAGAATTTTTCAAAAATTTTCAGTTTAGACATGCTAATTTAAATCAAATTTAAACAAGCAAACTAATGCACATTAAAAACAAATGTACATAAAACTCCAAATAGACAATATGTATTATATTCCATGCATGTAAGATTTTAAGACATTAAAATTTTAATTTAACAATTAAATTAATTCACTTTAATGTTATGATGACCTAACAATTAGATTAAAAGCTAATTAACAACATTTGTTAAATAACAAATTCCAATATAAAATATTTATTTATTGGCCTATAAACTGATCATACAGATTAAAATCAGATTTTAAATTTTTAATAAAAATTCTGTAATTTATGGGCCAATAATCAATTTAATAGGAATTATTTATTGGGTTAAATGGGGGGTTTAAATGGGGTTAAACCGAGTCCGGACCGGCCGCTGGGCGGACCCCAGCCGGCGCTCGGACCGGGCCCAGACCGCCCCAAGGGGGGCATCTGGCTCAGGTCGGGCGCCGGACTGGGTCGGACCGAAGCCCGGGCCGGCCCGAGCCCCCCCCCTTCCCTGCCGCCCGACGCAGCTAGGAAACCCTAGCTGCGCAGGGCGCAGGAAGGGGGCGCCCCCCGCCGCCGACCACCTGCTCCGCAGGTGTCGGCCAGCGGGGCTTGTCCCCGGGAATCCCTGGCCGGTGGCCAGCGACGCCGGTGACGGCGCCGAAGCCCTCCAAGGGCACCGGAAAACTCCCCCCCCCCCACAGTCAAAAGCCCCTCGGTTCCCCTGTTTTCAAATAAAATTTAGAAGAAGGAGGGGGCTCGGCCGTCCTCCCCATTGCCGGCCATGGGTCATCCTGACCACCGACAACACCGTGGAAAGAAGCCCACGCTCCAGCGAGCCATCCCCAACGTTTGGGGTGCCCATGAACATGTCGTCGTGATGCGTTCTTTGTCAGACGAAGAACGCGAAATAACCCAAAGAAAATCCGATTTTAATTACAATATTTTACAGTAAATATGTTGTAATCATCGCATGATGAGAACACATGTAATTAAAATCTAAACTAGGCATGGAATCAATTATAAACGTATTAATTTAGAGACCGAAACGGCGAAAACACAGTGGAACCTGGCTCTGATACCACTGTTGGGATCGCTGTGTCGGGATCCGACCGAAAACGCAGCGAAATAAAAATAATTTCGGGATCGGATCCATTCCGTTTCAATCAACAAAACAAGACCGGAATAAATCAGATTTACCTTGCGCGGATTCGAATCCGCGTTCGTTTTCCGGTTCCGTCGGAACGATGCTGCAAGTCGCGCAGATGCCCGACCTCTAGCGGTATTCACGCGGTTCTCCTCGCGATGGATCGTCCTCGTATCCTCGCTCGATGCAGCGTTCGTGGATCCCGTCTGGCTGTGCGTAAGCTGCCGCGACATGCGGATTCAGAATCTCCCGTCGGACAGAAGGCGCAGCAGTCGGGAATTGAAGCGGAGCCTCCAGATGGACGCCTCGTGTCACACGCCCAGAAGAGAGGAGAGAGAGAGAAAGAACAACGGCTAGGTTAGGGTTGCTAGCCCCCGACGTAGTATCCGTTCTTTTATAATAAGTCTGCTTGCGGTTTTTCATAAAAACCCAGACTTATCCGAAATTCTGTCGGATTATCCATCGACTTGAAAACCATTTGCGTGTGACCCTCTAGGCCCAATTACCAGTCCATTTAATAGCCCATTGAGCACAGTAACCTTTTACTGACCCATTGAATTAATTAATATCCTTATATTCAATTAATCAGCCGAATTTATTGTCCCACAATAAATTCGGACGGACTTCTAATCACGTTGGATGCCAAGCAACATCGCGTGATCCTAGATGGCACTGGGGTTATCGCAACCCTCTATTGGAACCTTTCTGTCATCTGTTAGCGCGTGGATATAATCCTTTATCCGTACAATGATCCCGAATCGACCTAGGGTATGGTTCACTATTAAAACCTATTGGGTCGATTCACTTGAATCAGATGCCGCTAATCTGAATTCGATAACTCCTTATCTAATACAGAGTCCGCCCTGGCCTGGGACTTTAAGCGCATCATTCCCGGAACATTCTCTCTCAAATTACCGAGAGCGGATGATCCCGTATTGAACGCACAATTACCTTCGAGGGCATTTCCATGAACCCGATCGCTTGAATTATTGATAACCCATGGTTAAGGATTCGTTAGTCAAGGTCAAAGTTCAGAAACCTACCAACAAGATATCTTTGGCGTCTCAAGTCCAAGGATCATCCACGCAACCGTGACAAAAGAATCGAGCTGGTTAACAGTGAGGTATTTACCATCCAGCGATTCATAGTCGGATCAGTTCAGTGAACTCATTCGCCAATGAGCACCTATAGGTCCAACATAGTGTCTCCACACAAGTGACTTACAGGATCAGTCACCCTCATCATATGAGCTGAAGTAACCTATACTAGTCTATCCAGATGTTCGATGTCCTATCTCAAACATCCTATGACTAGGAACAATTAAGAACATGTGTTTATAAGTCTTCGGTCCCGTAATTATGATCTCATCATAATCCGAAGACCGTTGCACATGTTCATGGACTTCATCGTGATACGATAAACATAGATCGAATTAATTACACACAATGAATTATTGCCATTTATTAATAATTTGAATAAGTACATAGTATCGGATTGGCTTTGAGACCATCTAATACTAACAGCCGCCCCCTCCTCTGTTTCTCTCTCTCTCTGGCGCCCCAGGCCAGATCTGGATCCTTGGATCTGCTCCGCCGCTTCTCCGACTCCCGTTTGACGGGAAATCGTCCGCGTGTTGCGGCGATCGTTGCGGCGATCGGCGGAGGTTTCGTGGCTGCGAAGAACGAGGAATGTGAGGATATCCGTCGCGAGGAGGATCGCGTGGACTCCGCTAGAGGCCGGGCGCTTGCGCGGCTTACGGTGTTACACCGACGGAACCGAACGGTTGCGAATTCGAATCCGCACACGGTGAGATTCGATAATCCGATTATCAAAGTTTTAGTATTTTCCAAAATGGGAATCAAATCTCCGTTTTATTTTTATTTCCGCTGCGCGGGAGATCCGGAGAAACCCGAGAACCCAACATTATTCATATAGGATTTTGAAATCATTCTGGTAAGAATTAGTTAATGATTAAATCTTAGACTATTGATTAAATGAATGCCAACGTGATATGAAATATTCCATTATGAATTGACCTCTCAATTATCTTTGAGATTTCTTGAAGACATCTTAGGAATTCATTTTTACTTTGGATCTTTATCCCATATTTCTTGTTTCCCTTTTAAGATCCATCATAGTTGTAGCACGTCCACATTGGCTGGTAACCGCCTTCTATGGTAAAACATGTAAGGTTTGTAACCTAGGATACTTTCCCTCGTAGAGGTTGAACGACTTTTTTTGTTTCCTTTGTCTATCTCATCTAGACATAATTCAGTCCATTGATCTTTTTGAGTTATTTTATTGATTGTTTTGAGAAAAATTCTCATGATGTGATGTTGAGAGCGTGTTTCATCACACCTTGGCATCATCTTTTCAGTTCATTCCGCTTCATTCTATTCACCGCCGTTCATTCTATTTCACTCCATTCCCTTATAAAGTCAATGCCAACGTGGGGCAACTGTAGACACGCTAATTTTGACTTGACATTGAGTAAATTTCAGGTCACAATTATGATACTTTGAAATGGTCTGACTTTTAATCATTAACCAATTTTTACTGATTTTTTCGAAAATTTTCTTATTAGCGTCGCCGAAGCCGAGGCCATTTAGATTTCTAGCTGAAATCAATTCGGATTCAAATTTCTTAATTGATAAAAGATTAAATTGAATATCGTCGCCTATAGACGACGTGATTCAAGTTTCCTAATCTTTCCCAATTGACAATTTGACTCTTAGTTAATTTTCTATTTATCTAAATAATATCTTTTATGGTCGATGCCATTCAGGTTTCCTAATTATTTTAGCATTCTTTCGGATTTATCTTTCTTATTTTGGCCCCTCTTATTAGCTAATTGGCGTCATCTTTGAGCGACGCAATTCAAAGGATTAATGGTAAGTGTGCTTTGGCCGAGTTAATGCAGTTTCTATGATTGGAAAGGTTTATAACTCTTGGAAGTTTATCCATGGCAATTCGGAGGCCATGGGACACCCCTTTTAGAGTCAAATTGCTCTCGAATTGCTTTATATATATACATAACCTCTTTAAGCCTTCAAAGAAGTTGAAAATTGTATGGTTTGGAGTTCATAGCAAAGTGAAAAGAGGAGCTTCTTGCAGAGAATGTGGACAAACTTTGGAGCTCTCTTTTCTTCTTCCATCCCTTCTCTTTGAAGCTTTGAAGGATGATGGCTATGGAGGGGCCAACCTTTTTCTTTTCCCTTTCTTGTTCTTTCTAGTTTCTCCTAGTTTAGATCATTCTTTTTCACTATTTTTCATTAGTTTATTCATCATTCATCACTTTTCTTCTTCACACACATACTTTATTAAGATCCACCTATGATCTAGGGGTTTAAAAGAACACATAAAAAGTGAGTTTTCTTAGTTAGTTGCATGTTTGTTATTCCTTTTATAATGGATACTACACTACTTTCAGAGCTCTAATTGATTTCCCTTCTTGTTTGTTTATTGTTTTCTCTTATAAGAATTCAAAGAAGCAAGGTAGAAGAACATCAAAAAGAGAGTAAGAATCAAAAGAAAGGCTCTTCTTCTTCGGCCGGCCGAAGAGGGAGAAATATAAGACTCCAAAAAAATCTCCTAACTTGATGATAGGTAAGTAGCAATCACTTGTTTTCATTGAGATCCTTGATCTTTAGAGATCACGATCATGATTTCTATGTTTGTATGTTAATATGAATAATCATATGATAGCGTACATGATTTGAGTATTCACAATTATCACGTAGAGTTTGATATAGTCTATTTTCAGTTTTATCACTTTGATATCATAAGTTGATTATTAGTTTCTTTAGAATTATATAATCTCTTTAATTTGGAGAGTATCTTTATAGTCTTGGTAAATTTGTGGAACAATATAGAATTTGAATAAAGTTATTCTAATTCATTGTATTATTTTCTTAAGTATTATTTTTTCATTTAATGGAATGATTTATGGGATTGAAACTATTAGTATTTTGTTATAAGATGAGCTGTATATTGCAGAAAAGTCTGCACAAGCCTCTTAATAGGGGCCAACAGGGCTACTCTTTAAATTCTTTTGAGTTGTAGAGGTCTGATAAGAAATGCAGTTAAACATGCTACAAGATCCTATGAAAAAGTCTTCATCTTCTGGCAATGATAGAGTGATGTATCTCGCTTCAAAGATTAATGAATACAATGGCAGTGAACTTTTGAAGTATTCCTTTAGGATGGTAATGGGTATATATCTAATAACCAAGTATAGTCCTCATCCGAGACAAAAAGAGTATGGAATTGATCAAAACTGCATAGAGTAGTTGTCCTTTACTTGTGGGTTGAAGGACTCATAGATACTCTAAATCTAGTAGGCTCGGTTCTTAAGATTAACTAAAGTCTCATAAAATATGAAGAATTAAAAAGGTTTTCCTTATGCATGGTACCGAAAGTCTTGCTCTATGCTATCATATAGTATGTCTTATGATGACTGGTTATTATTTTTATGCTACTTAATCATGATTTATTTGTGGTGAAGTATCTCTTTGATTGAGGTGATCAGTGCACTTATATGAGAATGCCACTAGGCTATGATTAGTCTACTTACATAAACAATCGCTATGTCGCTATCAGGACGAGCATGATGAGATAAATTTTATAGACTTCGTGCTCAGTGGAAGCGTGATTTCACACTCAGTACAAGTTTGATAAGAGTCGTAATCACTTTAGTAGATGGCTAAGATGATACTGATTAAAAATCAGTTGGACATGTATTTATTTTTTCTATGTAGCCTGTGATAGCCGAATATGATAAGAGTTATATAGGCAACTTAGATGCACTTAGTGGAGCACAGGGTTATCATATGGTATATGAAAGTGACGTATTTTATTTGTTACTCCATCATAGCACACAAATTATACTGTATGCGCTATTTTGACAACCATCATATGAGTAACTAAATGGATCCCTACTTCGTTACTATATGAAGCCTTTGCACTTTCCTATATCATTTGGGACTATGCAACTTATCATGAAGTAGAGACTTGATGAGGCCATTTTAGCATGTTCCATGAGTCATCTAGTCTAACGGGGCATGTTAAGAAGGTAATCTGGTTTAAGCAGATTGACATGTGTAGCATAGTAAAAATCAACTTGCATCACACGTGTGTTGTTTTGACTCATTGTCGGCTAACGGTTATGATGGATGTGTCCAAAATAATTATGAGTGTAGACACATAGTTTAAGAGGTTAAGAGAAGATCCCAAAGGGATTAGATCAACTTAACTTAGTGTGAGCTTATGATTTGGGTGTATGAGATGAGATTTAGAGTTATGGTATTGCGTTAGTCAAGTGATGACTTAATTTAATGCTCATCATTTTTTATCATTGTAATCTGATTACATGCGTCATTTTCTCGTATAAAAAGTAGAATTAGATGAGATATTTTGAGACATTTTGTTGACCAATATGTAGTAGTGGGAGATGTAGAAAGAATTCGAGACGAGCTCGAACTCAAGTTATTCACATTGGTGTAGATAGAGTTTGGATTTGGAGATGATTTAAACTATGACTTAGAGAAGTCTCTCTCATTGTGAAAAGAGGAGTCCAATTCTCCACTATAAAATAGAGGGGTACATGGGATGAGACCGATGCTACGGTTGGTATCTCTCTCTCTAGGGACTCCTTCTCTCTCCCTCTCTTTGGGGTACCACCTAAGATCTCGAGATTTGCAGCGTGAAATTTTGTGGAGGACTTTACTAGTCTCCCACGTCGACAAGGATGAACTTGAAGTCGTTTCCACTGCATCGTGAGGATCTCTCCATCAACCACATTTTTCAGGTAATTTTTTGGTGCGTGGTTGACCCAAAACCCATCAGTTATCAAATAGGGAGATTACAGATTGCAGCAGCCTATATGAGGCTATATTTGGTGCTATGGATAAGAGTTGGAATTGACAAAGGGAGTTGGAGCTTAGGGCGTTGGGAGACGGAACTGAGGAAGACGTAAATGGGCCTCCCCGCGAACAAACTGATTCCATGCGCGACCCATAAATGGAATGGGATCGCTTGGAGTTTTGGACCCTTTGGTAAATCTTTATCTGGGCTCTAATATTCCTTTAGTTAAAATTTACGCCTTAAACCCTCAAAATGCAGCAAGTCCGAAGAATATGTAAATAATAACCAATGGAATTTCAACTATATGCGATCTACGAAGTACGATGTCAAGTGTCGATTTGAATACTCATTAAACACGGCAATCTTAAAAATAAAATATATAAATATTAACTTATAGTCATAGATCTACATGATAAAATATAGATCAATATTTTTGTAAAAAATTCTAATGCTAATTTTGAAATCTTAAAAATAAAATATTAGATATATGTTTGTTTGAGATTTGTGTCACGTTCACACATCTGATATAGCTTTTTATTATAAATAAAAGTATCCAGAATTGAAGGCAAGTAAAAGATACCTAAGTAGACTCCAGGTGAACTTATACTAATTATATCAGGCAGAGAGATAAAGCATTCTTTTATCACGAGCTCTTACTTGTAAAATATCTTATTTTTTAGGCATCCCATATGTTATCTTCATGATCAAGTGGTACTTGAAGCGCGGACAAGAGTGACGCTTTTTTTTTAGACACCCAGCAACGATGGTAGTGTACGTCTGGTCGTCTGAGTGGCTAAGGGCCGCCCGAGAACGACTGCTGACTTGTGAGGTGAGTTGTAAAATGTCATAAAATTTTAATTTTAAAATTATTTTTTTAAAATTAATAAAAGAAAAGTTTTTAATTTTAAAATCACCAATTTTAATTACCGTGTTAGTAGGTCGAAATCAAGATCAAGTAAAGAGGATTTTAGAGGTCGATGGACAGTTTACGACACAGGAAACGCTTGAAGAAGTACCGAGCATACCAAACATGAAGAAAACACTATCGCTGTTTGGGACGCACCAAACAACACCTACTAGATAGATACCCTGTGCACGTACGTGTCGCCTCACTCTGTTTCTTCTCCTCCTGTCCCTTGATTTAATATTCTCCCAGCGGTAGGTGTGGATGGAAGGAACAACACGTAAAGGACGTTCAAACACGTTTCTCCTTAAATATCCCGCGGTCAAGTTCTCTCGAAGGTTGGACGTACCTAACATGAGACCGCCAACTTCCCTCTTTAATTGCCTCCTCCGCTTGCGAGGACTGAAACAAAGCAAACGGTCCTCTCTCTCTCTCTCTCTCTCTCTCTCTCTCCACACGCATACACACTCACAGAGACACATGGAGAGAAAGGTTTTGGCATGGGCAGCGATGGATGCAAGTGGGATCCTCTCTCCTTATACGTTCACCCTCAGGTACCCCCCTGTGGCATCCATTCTTTAATTCTCTGTGGTTGAAGATGGGCTTCGCTTCATCTTTGCCACAACCATGACGGTCCTTGAAAAAAAAAAAAAACAGTAAAAAGAAGAGAAATTTACAAAAAAGAATTTAAGCTGATCATATATTCAAAAAGATCAATCGCCTTGGCTCGACGGCTAATGGTGACATTTTTTGATATTTCTAACGCCACGACCAAAAACAGGAAGACGGGTCCTGACGACCTGGTGCTGAAGGTCCTCTTCTGCGGCATGGATCACACTGACCTCCACTATTCGAGGAACGAGCTCTCCAGGACCGTCTACCCCTTCGTCCCCGGGTCTCTCTCTCTCTCTCTCACTCTCACTCTCACTCTCTGTCTCTCTCTCTCTCTCATTTCTGTTTGTTGCAGGCACGAGGTAGTCGGAGATGTAGTGGAGGTGGGCTCCGAAGTGACCAAGTTCGCGGTGGGCGACCTCGCAGGCGTTGGGGCTATTGTGGGCTCGTGCGGGACCTGCCGCCGGTGCGCTTCCGGCGCAGAGAACTACTGCTCCAACAGGGTCTTCACCTACAACAGCACCGACGCCGACGGCCAGCCTACCCACGGGGGCTTTGCGTCCGCCACGATCGTCAACCAGCGGTAACCTTGCCACCCCCAAGATTAAACCCCGTTCTTCCTACCTAGCCTTGAAAGTTGAAACTATCCTGCCATGCAGGTTTGCAGTAAAGATACCCCCGGGGCTGGCGCCCGAAGAAGCGGCACCGCTCCTCTGCGCCGGCGTCACCGCCTACAGCCCACTCAGGCTGCTTGACGGGGGCAAGGAGGGCCTTAGGGTTGGTGTGCTGGGACTGGGCGGAGTTGGGCATCTCGCAGTGAGGATGGCCAAAGCGATGGGGCACCATGTGACAGCGGTCAGCTCGTCGGACAGGAAGAGGGAGGAGGCGCTGGTGCACTTCGGCGCCGACACCTACCTGGTGAGCAGTGATGAGGCCGCGATGTCGGGCGCCGCCGAGAGCCTGGACTACATCCTGGACACTGTGCCGGCGGTGCACCCGATGGACAAGTACTTGGCGCTGCTGAGGCCGCAGGGGAAGCTGGTTCTGGTGGGGGTTGCCCCGCAGCCGCTGGAGTTCCAGTCCACATCTCTGCTGCTAGGTACGCCATTTATCAGGATTGGGTTAATCTACTTTATGTTTTGGGTTTTCGCAGATATACTTCTACAAACACGATATTCACATTTATTCTCCAACTCTCACATATTATCATCAACAATCTTAAAATAGTTAAAAAATTTATACTTATAACCCTCCATCTAAACCTTTTGCATAGATACCTATAAATTCATTAATTTTTCTTGCATATATATCATTCAATTCACTAAAATTTTGCATATATAACCCCAGTACCTCCGACATTATCATGATTAACTAAATCGTTTTGACATTTTGCGAAATTTACGTTAGTTCCATGGAGAGGTGTAAATGCAATATTTTGAAAATTTCATAGGTAGTAATGACAATATGTGAGAGTAGCGGTATACATGCAGATATGTATTTGTTAGGGGTACAAATGAGAAAAATTCTTTTTTTTTACGCTAACAACACTTCGTCTTATTATAGATGTACGTATTATAATAAAAAAATATTTTTTTGACTTTTCAGTCCCTATAATATTTCATTATTCATTATAAATTCCTATAATCTTTATATTTCTTATTAGCCCTATACTTAAAATGTTCTTAAAAGGCCCCTCAACTCCTCCTAAAATGTCCCTTTTAGAGGGACTTTTTAAGGATCTTTCAAAGATTGTAAGAAGTTTTAAGGTAATACGAAGATTATAAGGACTTTTAAGAAATATTGGAAGACTGTAGGGACTAAAAAATATAACTCCCAAAAAAATTAAATCACTTTCATTTTTTATCTTTATAATCTTTTAATATTTAATATTAATCCTTACATTCTTCATATATGAAGATTGCACTGACTAACATGGCATGTTTTAAGATCGTATTGACCAAAGATGGAAAATAAAATTAAAAATAATAAAAAGTTTATCCTTCTTATGATTTTTTGACTAATGGGATAGAGTACGACACAATTATATAGAAAAAGAGGACTAGATAATGATTAATCTCTCTTTTGTAATAACAATAAGCATGACTATTGCCTATTGGTATAAAAAAAATGTATCACTCATGGCTTGAGGCGATTGGGGCGTACATATCCACATTGTCAAGTATAATATAGTTATTAATATCGGTTTCTACTACGGTGTCTGGTGATGCAGTTTGCTACACCATTTGTCACCCCGTGACGGCTTACTTCCCTAACAGTGCTTTAGTACAATATTTTCTGATTCAAACAACTAAAAGGATCCACCATTGACTATGTTCATAGCTGAGTTTCAGCATCTATATTGTGATTAATTTTTCTAAAAGATATGTGCATGTAAGAAAGTTTATGTTGCATCAAATGGACCCTAGAGAAACTACGTTAAGTGACAGGTGGATTATGGACTTCTCATGTAGTTTTGGAAAATTTATGTGCATGCAAGAGTGGTGAACATGAAATTATGCCTTTAACATACTAATCATGATTTATTCTCAACTTTCATGTAGTTTTGGAAAGCTTATGAATTTTTCAAAAACCGTACCTTATTTTCATGTTAAAAAATAGATATATTTCAAAACTTTTTCCCAAACTTTTCAGGTTTCAATACATATAATTATAATAATTGAGTGGGATATTTATGCCATCAATCAACGTGCTCTATTAAATTTTTGGTGCATTCATTACAAAGTTTCAATTTTAACACATCAGAAACTAGGTATGTGATTTGCCTTTTCAATCCTGTGAAATGTTACAACATTTTTTGGCCTGCCTTTTCAATCCTATGAAATGTTACAACATTTTTTGGCCTGCCTTTTCAATCCTGTGAAATGTTATAACATTATTTTGCCTACGTCCCTAAGGTAAAAGAGGGAAAGGGAAGAAATCACATAGACTAGTATGATCCTAAGCTTATTACTATTTTGAGTTAGCATGGACTAGAAGCAACCATTGAATCAAACGAGGTGTACATAAATCAACTAAAGAAAACTTTGTGCCAATGACATCAAATTCGTAGTTATACAAGAAGAAGAGCATTTTGAACCCATCTAAATTCCTGCAATTATTTTTAAGGGTGTATACTTTAAATATAGGCATTACGAAAGCTCTACAAGTGTGTTACACTTTCACTTTTTTTTATCATCAAATGTTAAAGCCTACATAAAATATATTGTATGTAGTCTTTGAAATTTACTAGAGGATAACAATAGGCACAATAAGATGACTCCATTTTCTCATCTTTATATAATCGTTATCACTCATGCTCCTTTTGCTCAAGTTGACCATTTCTTGTTTTCATTTATATCTAAAAAGAGAAATTATTAAGACATTCATAGTTTCATTTTTATTGAATGGTCGGTAAATACTTGTTCCAATTAATCTAGTGTGAAATTTGTGGCTTCATATCCTTTGGCCTCTAAGAGCATCAATCTTTATAACTTCTCCCTTTCTATATATATAGGAAGAAAAACAATCACAGGCAGTTTTACTGGAAGTATAAAGGAGATGGAGGAATGCTTGGAGTTTTGCACTGAAAAGGGATTGACATCAATGATCGAGATCGTGAAATTGGAGAATGTGAACAAGGCTTTTGAAAGATTGGAAAACAATGATGTCAAGTATCACTTTGTGATGGATGTGAATGGAAGCAGTCTTGATTAGCTCTGCATTACTAGAAAATTCCCATCATGTTTCCATAAATCATAAATAATTTGCAATTGGTTCAAACATGATGGGAATAATCTTTTTGGTTAATATTTGGGAGTTCCTAGTAACGTGTTTTCGAACAACATCAAAGCTTCATTGGAATGCTTTTCCCTGGATGTGCCTAACCAAGTGAGGTGTTTTTTCTTTTTTTCCATTAGCTGCTTTTGGAAATTTGAAGAATTCAACTATTCTTCCAATTGTTAGCAAACCTTCACCACATCAACAAACTTGTATCCGATTCTCAAGAAAGCGAGAAGGGATGGTGTGTTGTTTCTCTCTTTGATAAAATCTAACATTCATTTGAATTTTAGAAAATTCTATCCAATAAGCTATCTTATATTTTGGCATAGATCCTGTTTCAAACAACACCCAATTAAGAATCGTATGCCCTAAAGTAGCCAATGTTCAAAGGTGTGAATACTCGATGCATGTAAAACAAAATCATGACACCATGATGTTTTCAACTAAAACCTAGAGTGGTTTGTTTTACATCTCAAAGGTTGAATAATATCTATCTAAACATAATTGCATACTAGGTACTCTTCCTTAGTATATCAAATATGCTAACTTTATTAATGAGATCTCAACATAATAAGCTAGACAACAGTAGGAAATATTATTAGAAGCTATCTGTCTCAAATAGTTTTTTAATTTGCTTCCTAGACATCCCAAATATTGTACTAGGTTTTCTCCCCCCTTGCCAAGAGGAAATCCTTGCCATGAATCACCAATTTCTAACATTTATTTACTATCTTTGCTCATTAGTCTATTTCTTTAACCTTTTAAAAGTAATATTAATAATAATGGATTGTGAGGAAGATCAAATCCAAATGCCCAATATCAAACCAATAAGAAAGCCCAATGGTTATTTAACTAGCCCACTTGAACACAAGGAAGGTCCATTGAGACCAATAATGACAAGTTCTATGTCAACCACGATTCTCATGAAGGCCCATGTAGGCGATGGTTGGAACATGATCCCTCGATATCCATTTCCCGAGGACTTGCACGTGGCTGCTAGATTGGAACATGTTTCCTCAATAGACATTGAAGAGTCCCAGAGAGCATGACCAACCTCCCTTGATCACTTGACAACCGAGAACCACTAAGAGCTTCGGAGTACTAGTTGCTCACATCAACATTTGAGTCTAGTTGTTCATTTTGATAACATGTATTTTTTTCTTTTTTCTTTCCACTATCATGGACTCTTATCTTTGACAGATGAGTACATAGTTATCTAGTTGTTTTCATATCGATATTTCAGTCATTATATCCACTCAGGCTATCTTAGTATTTTAGTTACGTTATCAAGGGCATTTTGGTCACGTGTATTTTGGGTCACTCTATAAATAGAGGGCCATGGCTTAATTGAGAAGGAATAGAAAGGATCTGAGTTTGAATTATATTTTGAGATTGGTGTGAAGCCATAATGGCTAAGATGCCCAAGGGAAAGGGGTGAGAAGCCCCTCTCGCCTACCTCCACTATCTCCCTTATTTTCCCTCCACTTTGCCTCTAAACCCTTCACCTCATTCTTCTTCCTTTTTCTAGATGCCCCACCCTCGTCCAGCAGATCTCCTACATCCACTACCAGCACTACCACCTCCCTTCTACCTCCTATAAGGATCTCTCCAGATGGGAACGGAAAATGTAGTGGAAATAAAAATTAAAATCATCCCATTCCTTGTCCGTTTCGAAGAACTAAAATGTAATAATTTGGTAAACAAGTTTTACCTTGTGCGGAGTCGAATCCATGTTCGTAAGGTTCCGACGATGTGACACTGCAAGTGTAAGGATTGAGGTTACGGATCCGGTTATCGGGTCAGTTTCGGTGTCGGATCCCTTAGTTCGGGCCCTGATGGGGCTGAGACTTAGTTCATTAAATACTTGAGTGAATATTTGAGTACATAGTTCATTAAATATTTAAAGGATAATGGTATCCTTTCTCAGCTTACACCTCCTTATACACCTCAGATGAATGGTATATCAGAAAGGAGAAATCGCACATTAATGGAAATGGTGTGATCCATGATGAGGATGTCCAAATTACCAGTGTCCTTATGGAGATATGAACTTAGCTCGGCTATGTATATCCTGAACAAGGTACCCAGGAAATCTGTTGAAACCACTCTATATGAGATATGGAATGGAAGGAAACCAGACCTTAAACATGTTAAAGTCTGGGGATGTCCTGCTCATATTAAAAGATATGACGCAGATAAGCTGGAATCCAGAACTGACAAATGCAGATTTGTGGGATATCCAAAGGAAACTTATGGATATTACTTTTATCATCCTGGCGAACAAAAGGTGTTTGTAGCCAGGAGAACTGTTTTTCTGGAAGAAGATTATATTCTCCAGAAGGACAGTGGGAGTAAAGTAATTCTGAAAGAAATTCTAGACCCACAAACTGGTAATGGTTCATCAGATGAACCGTCAGTTTCTGAACATGTTCAAAATGATACACAGGAACCTCGTAGGTCTGAAAGAGTATCTAAACCACCAGAAAGATATGTGGGACATAATTTAGATGGTTCAAGGATACCCTATAATGAGGATGATGATCCTAAGACTTACCAAGAGACCATTGAAAGTCTAGAGGCCGGAAAATGGCGGGAAGCCATGAATTCTGAAATACAGTCCATGTACATCAACCAAGTTTGGAACTTAGTAGATTTGCCCGATGGTATAGTACCTATCGGCTGCAAATGGATCTTTAAAAGAAAGATCGGTGCAGATGGACGTATTGAGACTTATAAAGCAAGATTAGTGGCGAAAGGATATCGTCAAAGACAAGGTGTTGACTATGACGAAACCTTTTCACTCGTTGCTATGATTAAGTCTATCAGAATTCTTCTCGCCATTGCTGCCTACCATGATTATGAAATCTGGCAGATGGATGTGAAGACTGCCTTCCTCAATGAAAATCTTGAGGAGGAGGTGTATATGATACAACCAGAAGGATTCACATCCAAAGAATCTCCAGACATGGTATGCAAGTTGCAGAGGTCCATTTATGGACTGAAGCAAGCATCCCGAAGTTGGAACATAAAATTTGATGAGGCAATCAAATCTTATGGCTTCATTAATAATGAAGATGAGCCCTGTGTATACAACAAAAACAGTAGGAGTGTAATCACATTTCAGATTCTTTACGTTGACGACATCCTACTCACTAGGAATGATGTAGGAATGATGTCATCAGTAAAGATATGGTTGTCAAAGAACTTATCCATGAACGATTTGAGAGAAGCATTTTACGTATTAGGAATACGGATCTATAGAGATAGATCAAAGAAGATGCTAGCTTTAACCCAATCAATGTACATAGAAACCATTGTCAAAAGGTTTGGCATGGAAAATTTCAAGAGAGGTCTCATACCGATTAGACATGAAATTTCACTCTATAAAGGTCAGTCTCCCAAGACACCTGAAGAGAGGGTTGTGATGGATAAAGTCCCTTATGCTTCTGCCATAGGGTCCATCATGTATGCCATACTATGTACCAGACCTGATGTAGCATATGCTCTAAGTGTTACGAGCAGACATCAAGCAGATCCAGGTGATGAACACTGGAAGGCTGTGAAATGCATCCTTAAGTACTTGAGAAGGACTAAGGATCTATTTCTAGTCTATGGAGGAGGAGACTTAAAGCTGCAAGGATACACTGACTCGAGTTTTCAGTCTGATCCTGATGACAGCAAGTCAACATCAGATTTTGTTTTCACACTCAACGGGGGAGCAGTGAGCTGGAAAAGTTCCAAGCAGGAAACCACTGCTGATTCGACAACGAAAGCCGAGTATATTGATGCTACTGAAGCCGCCAAGGAAGCTGTATGGATGAAGAAATTCATCGGCGATCTTAGTGTGGTGGAAAGCATATCTGGTCCCGTCCCACTGCTGTGTGACAACAATGGGGCGATTGCTCAAGCGAAAGAGTCGAGGTCTCATCAGAAGTCAAAGCACATTCTGCGGCGCTTTCATCTGATCAGAGAGATTATAGCTCGAGGAGATGTCGTGGTGGAAAGAGTTCCTTCAGCCGACAACATAGCAGATCCACTTACAAAGCCTTTGTCTCAAAATGTCTTTGAGCGTCACTTAGAGAATATGGGTATTCTGTATAAAAAGATTGGCTTTAGTCCAAGTGGAAGATTGTTAGTATTAGATGGTCTAAAAGCCAATCTGATACTATGTACTAATTCAGATTATTAATAAATGGCAATAATTCATTGTGTGTAATTAATTCGATCTATGTTTATCGTATCACGATGAAGTCCATGAACATGTGCAATAATCTTCGGATTATGATGAGATCATAATTACAGGACCGAAGACTTATAAACACATATTCTTAATTGTTCCTAGTCATAGGATGTTTGAGATAGGACATCGAACATCCGGATAGACTAGCATAAGTTACTTCAGCTCATATGATGAGGGTGACTGATCCTATAAGTCACTTATATGGAGACACTATGCTGGACCTATAAGTGCTCATTGGCGAATGAGTTCACTGAACTGATCTAACTAAGAATCACTGGATGATAAATACCTCACTGTTAACCAGCTCGATTCTTTTGTCACAGTTGCGTGGATGATCCTTGGACCTGAGATGCCAAAGATATCTTGTTGGTAGGTTTCTAAACTTTGACCTTGACTAACGAATCCCTAACCATGAGTTATCAATAAGTCAAGCGATCGGGTTCAGGGAAATGCCCTCGAAGGTAATTGTGTGTTCAATACTGGATCATCCGCTCTCAGTAGTTTGAGAGAGAATGTTCTGGGAAGGATGCGCTTAAAGTCCCTGGCCAGGGTAGACTCTGTATTCGATAAGGAGTTATCAAATTCAGATTAGCGGCATCTGATTCAAGTGAATCGACCGAATAGGGTTTAACAGTAAACCATACCCTAGGTCGATTCGGGAACATTGCACGGATGAAGGATTATATCTGCGCGCTAACCGATGACAGAAAGGTTCCAATAGAGGGTTGCGATAACCCTAGTGCCATCCAGGATGACGCGATGTTGCTTGGCATCCAACGTGATCGGAAGTCCGTCCGAATTTATTGTGGAACATTAAATTCGGCTGATTAATTGAATATAAGGATATTAATTAATTTAGTGGGTCAGTAAAAGGTTACTGTACTTAATGGGCTATTAACTGGACTGGTATTTGGGCCTAGAGGGTCACGTGTAAATGGTTTTCAAGTCAATGGATAATCCGACAGGATTTTGGATAAGTCTGAGTTTTTATGAAAAACCGCAAACAGACTTATTATAAAAGAACGGATTCTACGTCGGGGGCCAGCAACCCTGACCTTGCCGTCGTTCTTTTTCTCTCTCTCTCTCTTCTGGGCGTGCGACACGAGGCGGCCATCTGGAGGCTCCGCTTCGATTCCCGACTACTCCACCTTCCGTCCGACGGGAGATTCCGAATCCGCATGTCGCGGCATATTACGCGCAGCCAGACGGGATCTACGAACTCCGCAGCGAGCGAGGAAGCGAGGACGATCCATCGCGAGGAGAACCGCGTGGATACCGCTAGAGGTCGGGCATCTGCGCGACTTGCGGCATCGCTCCGACGGAACCGGAAAATGAACGCGGATTCGAATCCGCGCAATGTAAATCCGATTTACTCCAGTCTTGTTTTGTTCATCGAAATGGGATGGATCCGATCCCGAAATTGAATTTATTCCGCTACGTTTTCGGTCGGATCCCGACACAGCGATCCCAACACTCAAGACATGTCTCCCTCGGTTCCTCGCTCGGTGAAGCGCCCGTACTGGTCGCCCATCTTTGTCTAGGTAGGCACAACATACAGACGATGAATTCTCGATACTCGAGAGTCGAAGATGAGAAGTAGGAGCTCTTAGAAGGGGGCGCACCTATGCGCTAGAGAGGGAGAGGAGAGAGAGGGAGATGGCCAAGGCAGCACTGGATGCTTGGCCCACGGCTGCCCTATCGTCGTTTATTTATATTAAGTTGTTTTGCAATTTCTTAGAAAAACCCCCGACTTTATATAAATCATATTTTTGACTTGTCTACTGAGAATCTTTGTGTCTGTAATCCTTTAGGCCCAAGTACCAGTCCAGTTAATGGCCTATTAAGCCGAATAACTCCTTACTAACTTAATTAATTAATATCCCCATATCAATTAATTAACTTATTTGATTAAATTCGCAAACTTAAATCAGTCGGACCTCCGATCAAATTAGGTGCCAAGTAACATTGTATGATCCAGAAAGTATCGGGGTTTAGCAACCCACTCAGGGAACCTTTCCATCAACAGTTATTGCGGGGATATAACGTAAGGTTCAGTAAGAACCCCTGTATCCCATTCACAGCGAAAGAGCAAACAAAAATGGGATCCCAAAATCCAGTTCAGGCTTCGATTGATGCAACAAGACGATCTAACATGATAGTAGATTTTTACCTTGCGCAGAACATGTTGTTCTACAAAAATCGATGCCGAACTCCTCGAAGCGTAGAACCACACTAGCGTACGGCCTCTAGAGTTAAATCCACACGGAACCTTCGTAGAAACAATACCCTTGTCCTCCAACCGCACAACGCCTCGGATGTCCCACCTCAAGATCTTGCTCCTAGATGGCAGAGATAGAGGGAGACCTCGAGGTGCGTTGGAGAGAAAGGGGTTTTAAGGGGATGTTTTATACGGCTGCTTGAACTGCCTCATTCCTCCCAACCCTAGAGCATCACCTTTATATATATATTAGTAGCCTATTTGTGAAACAAGCCTAATAATATATATATTGTATATATACCCTTAGTATTATTGTACATATACTTTTAAGCTGTTTATTGATTCTTTTTCCAATAGGATCTTAGACTTTTGTATATTTGTCCATACAATAATATTCCGTTCTGCAAGAATCAATTGTGTATGATCCTTTAGGCCCATAATCACTTTGATTTTAATATCCATCAACTTCTAATCTAATTATAAGTAAATTAAACTGGTTATTCTCAATAATTGTTTAATTTAATCCAGACCTATGATCACATTGGGTCAAGCAAATCCGCGTGATACCAAAGGATGCTGGGTTCAACTCTACCTTGTCTGGTACCTATCAGTCTTTAGTTGCCGCATCGCTATAATCTCTTGCTTATTCTATGAGTCTAATATGATCGTGTGGTATATTTATTGTCAAACCACTAGAGATCGTGTTGTCTGACCATGACCTCCTTAATAACTTCAAGTTCGTTCCAAACGGACCGAAACTACCCTGGCAAGAGATTTAGTAGAGCGTCCATGTCATGACCCATTAACTATCCGAGATATACCTCACAGTGAACGATCCCTTTCTTGAATATTAGTGTTTCATGACTTAAGAATAAGGTCACTTAATAAAAAATAAAACTATACCGGTCCTCACACAAGACCTAATTAATGTCTTAGGTCAAAGGATCAACGATACTACTGAGATAGATGGATCTTTAATTGACATTAGGTATAATTAGCCATCTGAAGATCTATCAGCGGATTAGTTCAGTGGACATCCTCCCAGGATGAACACCTGCACATATATGCTGGTGCCCCGCACCTGTGATCGTAAGATTGATCATCTACACATTATGTGCGCCGATTTACGAGTAATCAATGTTCCAAAGTGATTACTCTCTAATCGGAAATAATTTAAAGTATGTGTCCATGTATAACCAAACTCACATTTGAGATCCCATCTCTAATTGACTTAACAACCACATATCCTAAGGACAACATAAAACAATTCACATATTATAAATTTAAACTGTAATTACCACTTTATTATGTCGAACAAAATTGTACATCATATTGGCCTATCCGGCTGAGAATTGGCCTATAGGACACCCAAATACTAGCAATCTCCTACTTATATTATAGCCAATTGCTCACAGTCTTAAGGCCCATCTTATCCCGATGACGCTCAAACGCAATCTATAACAAAGGCTTAGTTAAAGGATCTGCAATATTGTCTTATGATGGTACATGTTCTTCCCTCACATCTCCCTGTGCAGCAATCTCTCAAATCAGGTGGAAGCATCTCAGAATATGCTTCGACCTTTGGTGAGACCTACGTTCCTTCGCCTGGGCGATGGCCCCATTATTATCACAAAATAATGGGATGGGAGTTGATATGCTGGGAACTATGTCAAGTTCCGATATGAATTTCTTCATATAGACCACCTCCTTAGCAGCTTCAACTGCAGCTATATACTCTGCCTCTGTCGTCGAATCCGTAGTCCTTTCCTATTTGGAACTCCTCCAGCTGACTGCCCCTCTATTTAACATGAATACAAATCCAGACATGGATTTGCTATCGTCAGTATCTGACTGGAAACTAGAGTATGTGAATACTCTCAGTTGCAAGTCCTCTTCTCCTCTATATAGCAAGAAAAGATCCTTTGTAACGACCCGCCATCCTATAATCGGGGATCCGATTACTAAATTGGTACTGAATCATTAAACTTTGGAGCCAAATCAAGAACTCAAATAAGTCTAGAAAATAAATGATAAACTATGCTAAACACTCCACACAATATCGAACTGTAAGGAAAGTGCGTTAATTAAAATATATTACAGTCCGACTCGACTCAACGAATAATTACATAGTCTAGGGCTGAAATAAAATAATTATGCATACAGGCCTGAATTGAAAGTACAACTACATCGAGGCATACTTCGGAACGGTGGCTGTTGGTGTAGACACGCTAATTTTTACATCACATTGAGTAAATTTCATATCGCAATGATAATGCCCCAGAATGGTCAAATATTTAATCATTAATTAATTTTTATTGATTTTCTCTTGAAAATTGTTGAATCACGTCACGTATACACGACATCATTTAGATTCTAAGCAGAAATCAATTCGGAATTAAAATTAGTAAATTTAAAAGGATTTAACTGAATAGCGTCGTCCTTACATGACGCTGTTTGAGTCCTAATCCGCCTAAGTTTACTATTTATAATTTTGGTTAGTTTCCTAAATTATATAAAGCACGTCGCGTGTACACGACGCATTTCATATTTCCTAATTATTTTTTATTTCCCTTTCCGGATTTATTTCTATTTTGGCCGCATTAATGAACTAAAAGGCGTCTCTTTTGAACGACGCGTTTTAAGAGTTTCTTGATAAGTAAGATTTGGCCGAGATAATCCTGTTCCAGAGGTTGGAAGGATTTTCAATTCCCTTTATGATCGTTTAGAGCAAGTCCGAGCTGCGGGAGAGTCCCTTTAAAAGCCCATATACTCTTGAATCACTTCTTATAAATACATATGGACATTGACCTTTGAAAATGGTTGGAGGTTGAGAAAAGGGTTGACAATTGGTGAATTTGGAGCTTTCTACTAGGTGTTCGAAGTCCTTAAGAATAAAACGTGGATAGCAAGAAAAATCCCCGTTTCTTCATCCTTCTCTTCTATTGAAGCTCAAGAAGATTTAGGCTTTCAAGGGGCCAAACCAACCATCTTCTTTCCTAGTTTCTTTCTAGTTTCGTTTTCATATGATTTTTTATTACATCAATTCATCACACACACTCACTTCATAATTTCCAAATCTACACCTCCTTTAAGGGTTTAAAAGAACACAAAACAAGTGAGTTCTTTTAGTTTAGTTGCATGTTCAGATTATTAATTAGAATAGATACTATACTATTTTAGTTCTAATCATAGCTTTTCTTGTTTGTTTGATTTTTCACAAGGTACAAAAGGAGAACAAGAGTAAAGAAAGAGAAGGCTCTTTTCTTTCGACCGGCCGAAAGAGAGGAACAAAAGAATCTCATATTCTCCCGATTCGCAAGGTTAGTAAGTGATCACTTTCCCTTTGAAACCCTTGGTTTCTGGCGATCATAATTATTTTCATATTGTTAATCATAGTAAACACATGATAACATGATGAACACACACCCTTTTTGAACACTACAGCTTTTTGGCGATCACGATGGGACTTGTCTTGCCGTTCTTTTTATTTTACTCTTGTTATTTCCATTGGGCACCCTTCGTACACCACTTGTGTCCCATGGGCACGGTTGATGGTTTGTTGGTTGGTTACTTGATTTTTATCCCCACGTGCACCTCGTGTACAACCCCCTTGTGGCAAAATTTTGTCCTCCCTTGATTGCCTTGAGAAGTGGTATTGAAAAGTGTGTTTTGTTCAAATTGATATCCATAATGTTGCATGATTAGTCTATACGTTCAAAGTTGTCAACGCATGAACAATTGACCTCTTAGTCATCTTGTTATTTGGAGAAGGGATTGCCCCTAATTTTACTGCCTAACTACTGTTTACGGGAGCTAAAGCGCGTCTTGTCATAGCGACGCGTTATCCAAAGCGCGTCGACTTTGTTAGTCTTAGGTAGCCTACAAGCCAATCTGACTATATAAATCTCGTTTATTTATTAATATAATGGCATAATATTCATCGTGTGTAAATCGTATTACTTATCGTCTCATAATGAAGTCTGTGAATATGTGCGATAGTGATCAGATTATGATGAGATCATACTAGTGAGACTGATCACTTAAACACACATATTCTTAATCGTTCATAGTCGAAGGATATTCGAGAAGGACATCGAATATCCGGTGATGAGGCAGAATCCGATTCGGCCCATTGAAGCAGGCCCAAAACCCATTCAGCCCAACAACAGCAGTATCAGGCCCTCCGGCGGCCTTCGGCCCGTCAGCGGCCCAGCAGCCTACGGCCCATAAGCGGCACCGTCGCTCCCGGCCCAACAGGCTTCAGCCCGTCAGCGGCCCACCAGCCTACGGCCCGGGAGCAGCGCGGCAGCCCAGGGCCCAACAGGCTTCGGCCCGTCAGCGGCCCTACCCCCTTCGGCCCGGTAGCCGAATCCGGCCCACTCCGGTGGCGGATCGGGCGCTATGGCGGTTTATCAGTAAACCTTCAATTAGTCCTATATTGGCTGCCACCGTTAATCATCCGCTATCCTCTGCTATAAATATCCCGCTGTTTGTGGCCAAGAGGGTGGTGGGAAAAACGGATGCCTCCCCAAGCTTCCGAAACCCCTTAAAGGACTTCTGGCCAAGAGGGGGTTCCCCAGGGCTGACGCCCGGGACTCCTGCTGACTGGTTCTTCTTCTTCTATCCTTCCTGCAGGGGCTCGGTTCGAATCGTCGCAGACCTCCCCGAGTCGGTCTCGGCCGCCGACCTCGGATTCCCCTCCCTGGTCTCGACGCCGAACGCCGGCTGCCCCAAGCCAGGAGGCTCGGTCTTGCGCTGAAGGAGCCTTCGGGCTCACTATCGGAGAGCGAGCCGTTCCCCCGTCCGATCTCGGACCCTCCGGCTTCGGCTCCGACACTCGCCGACCGCTCGGCCGAGAGAAGCTCCTGCTCGCGCCGCGCCTCCGTCTGCCGAAGGAGCAGCGGCTCACTATCCAAGAGCAGCTCCGGCGGCAGACCGCGCCCCCCGCGGGCGGATCCAGGTCATCCCGAGAAGCCCCGTCATCGCCCCGTTGCGGATCCCCGTCGGGTCCCCTTCCATCGTTCGGTCCGGACCGGCTCCGGATCCTCTTTTCCGGATTCCGTCTGCGGAATCCGGTCGTGATAGATCCAGTCTACATCACATGGCGCCGTCTGTGGGAAACTAACAAAACAAGTCATGTCTCAGCGACCTGTGACCCGACGATCCGGACAAAGCGAAGCAGAAGCGCGGGAGGCCTCGGCACAGATGCTGCCTTCCGAAGGCGCACCGTCTGCCCCGCCGAACCCGCCTCTACCGACCATACCGGAGTCTTTCGGCTCGGAAGACCGAGTGGGGGTACTACAGCAGCAAGTGGCCACGCTGGCCGCTGCCGTCACGTCCCTAGCGCCTCTTCAGGAGATGGTGTCCGCCATCGCCCAGCGTATGGGACTGACGGGGCAGCATCCCCAGCAGGCGCCACTCCCCCCACTCTACCCTGTACAAGACGCCTGGTTCCGGCCGGTGCCTGCGCCAGTCTCTCTCGACGAGACCGCTGCGGCGCGCAGCGAGCCCTCGGCGTTGCCTGCCCGAGCTCCCCGCGCCGATCGTCTGACGGAGCAGGATTATGCTTCGTCGGAGTACCGTCCGGCCCGGACCAGAGGACAATCCGTCGCCACCTCGGCCGCCCCGGACCTGGACCGGCGGCTGACGGCGATGCGCAAGGAGATGCAACAGATGGTGTCCCGGCCTCACGGGGCGCCCCTCGCCAGCAGCATCCTGGAGCAGACCCCGTTCACGGCGGGGCTCCTAGCCACCGAGGTGCCCCCCAACATCAAGCTACCGAAGGGCCCTCTCTATGACGGGATGACAGATCCGGTCTGTCATTTCCAGAGGTTCAACACCTACCTCCGGGTCCGGGGGATCTCCGAGGCAGTCCGCTGCCGTCTTTTCCCCCTCACCCTTGAAAAAATCGCCCTCACCTGGTTCGAGACGTTGGCCCCCGACTCCATCCACTCCCTAGTCCAGTTGGGCCAATTGTTCATCGACCAGTTCTATGATGCCACCCGGCAGAGCAAGACCTCCGCCAGCTTGCTAGCTATCCGGCAAGGTCCTACTGAGACTCTCTAGGATTACTTCACCAGGTTCCGGACCGAGGCCGCCCAGATCCCGAACCTCGACAGCTCGATCGCGGTTTCGGCCGTGATCAGCGGGTGCCAGGACGAGGGGCTCCTCGGTTCCATTGGGAAGCGCCATCCCCCGACCTTCCAGGACCTCGTGGCCCGGGCCCACAAGTACATCAACCGGGAGGCCCTGATGCTGTCCAGAGGAAGAGGCGCAGCCGAAGCCATCTCGGCACCTGCTCCCCAGGTGGTCCGACCTCGGCCGGAGGACCAAGAGCCCTCGCGAAAGCGCTATCGCAGGGAGGATTGGGACAGGGAGAGGCGACGGGACCCGCAGTCGCGGTACCTACCCTTACCTTCTCCCCCTTCCCGAATGCTCATGGAGGTGAAAGGCATGCTCCGGCGGCCTGATCGCATCAAGACCGATCCTCGCCGAAGGGATCCCGGCAGGTACTGTGAAAACCACCGGGAGATCGGCCACACGACGGATGAGTGTCAGCAGCTCCGGGAAGAGATCGACCGCATCATCCGGGAGGGAAGACTGCCGCAGTACCGCCGGGAGCAGCCGCCGCAGCAGAACCGGGACGTCCCTGCGACGCCCAGACAACAGCAGCCCCCGGCCATAGAAGCCGCTCCTCCGCCAAAAGCTACCTCGGCCCTAGTAGAATCGTCCCATCAAAGACCCAGTTCTGGGTCTATTATGATGATATCCGGAGGGCCGGGGGAAGGGTCCAGGCCGCGGCAGCGCAACACAGTGGCAGCAGTTGAAGGCGAACCGAAGAAGCCTCGTCTAGAAGACATCACCTTCGGCGCCGAGGACCTGACTGATGTTCAGGTCCCTCATGACGACGCTCTCGTCGTTAATGCTGTAATAAACAACTATGATGTACATAGGATCTTTGTGGATAATGGAAGTGCCCCAAACATCTTGTTTTATGACTGTTTTGAAAAATTGGGATTGAGTGAGGCTAATATGAAGCCTCACCGGGGGCCCCTCTACGGTTTTAACGGCTCGCCCTGCCGAGTAGAGGGCATTGTCCGGCTTCCTGTAACCTTAGGCTCCGCCCCCCGGCAATTAACCGTCGAGACGGACTTTGCCGTTGTAAAGATCGAGTCAGCCTACAACGCCATATTCGGCCGAAGGCTCATCGGCAGAATCGGAGCCGTGCCTTCATCCTTCTATCAGAAACTGAAATTTTATACCAGCCATGGAATAGGCGAAGCCAAAGGGAACCAGGAAGCAGCCCGGCAGTGCTACATGATTTCGGTCAAAGGGAAGAACGCAGCTGAAACCCTAACGATCGAGTCATCGGCCGAGGCATCTCCGGGAGAAGCACTTCTCGCCGTCCCTGTTCCAGGAGGCGAAGGACGAGTCCTGATGATAGGCTCCGGCTTGGAGAAAGGTGAAGCAGAAAAGCTTACCGAGTTCTTGAAAAAGAATCTCGACGTCTTCGCCTGGTCTCCGGCAGACATGCCCGGGGTTGACCCGGAGGTAGCAGAGCACCGACTCCATACCGATCCCGATCAACCTCCGGTAAAGCAGAAGCGGCGCACCTTCAATCAGGAAAGGAGGGCCGCCATCCAAGCTAAAGTACAGAAGGGATTGGACGCTGGACACCTCCGAGAGGTGCACCATCCGGACTGGATCGCCAACGTGGTCATGGTGCCAAAGAAAGATGGCAAATGGCGTATGTGCGTGGACTTCACCAACCTCAACAATGCCTGTCCAATGGACAGCTTTCCGCTGCCTCGGATAGACCAGGTGGTGGACGCGACTTCCGGCCATGAGCTTTTAAGCTTCCTCGACGCCTATTCAGGCTACCACCAGATCCGGATGCATCCGGACGATGAAAGCAAGACCAGCTTCACCACCGATTTGGGCCTGTACTGCTACACCCGAATGCCCTTCGGTCTGAAGAACGCCGGCGCGACGTATCAGCGGCTGGTCAACAAAGTATTCGCCACACAGCTCGGCCGAAACATGGAGGTCTATATAGACGACATGTTGGTCAAGAGCCGCGTTGCTGCGGAGCACCTGGCCGACCTGGCCGAGACTTTCTCCGCCCTTACGCGGTACAAGATGAAGCTGAACCCGGCCAAGTGCGCCTTCGGGGTAGCCTCCGGCAAGTTCCTCGGCTACATGGTTACACACCGAGGGGTGGAGGCTAATCCCGAGAAGGTTTCGGCCATCATGAAGATGCGCCCCCCGGCAAACCTCCGAGAGGTACAGAAGCTGAACGGGAGGATCGCAGCTCTCAGCCGCTTCATGTCGAGGGCGGCCGACTACTGTTTCCCCTTCTTCAAGCTGCTGAAGAAGGCCAACAACTTCGACTGGACGGAAGAGTGCCAAACAGCCTTCAATCAGCTGAAGGCCTACCTCTCCAAAGTCCCCATCCTGTCCAAACCGATTCCCGGGGAGCCTCTGAGCTTATACCTTGCCATCTCCGAGACGGCCCTCAGCACCGTCCTCGTCCGAGAGCAGGAAGGCGTTCAGAAGCCCGTTTATTACACCAGCCGAGCCCTTCAGGGAGCGGAATGTTGGGTTTTCTCGGTTTCTCCGGATCGCTCACGCAGCGGAAAACAAAAATTTTACAGCGATCCGTTTCCCATTTCGAAGAACTAAAATACGATAATCAGATTATCGAAGTTCTCACCGTGTGCGGATTCGAATCCGCAGCCGTTCGGTGCCGTCGGTGTGACACCGCAAGCCGCGCAAGCGCCCGGCCTCTAGCGAAGTCCACGCGATCCTCCCCGCGACGGATATCCTCGAGTTCGTCGTTCTTCGCAGCCCGCGAAGCCTATGCTGGTCGCCGCAATGATCGCCGCAGTGCGCGGACGATTTCCCGTCGAACGAGATTCGGAAAAGCGGCGGAGCAGATCTGGATCTGCCTGGACGTCAGAGAAGGACAGAAACTGAGGAGGGGCGGCTAGGGTTAGCAGCAGCTTGGCCTGCTCAGCCCGTTCGCTATGTTTTATACTAACCGCGCGGTTTTTCACAAAAACCCCCGTTTATATAAAACCCACTTATTTATCCATCGCCTTGAGAATCATTTGCGTGTGACCCTCTAGGCCCAAGTACCAGTCCAGTTAATGGCCCAGTAAGCCCAGTGACTCCTCACTGGCTTTATTAATTAATTAATAACCCTTTATTAATCAATTAATCAATCGAATTGATGTCGCACATCGAATTCGACCGGGCCTCCGATCACGTTGGGTGCCAAGCAACACCGCGTGAACCCGGAAGGTATTTGGGGTTAAGTAACCTACTCTTGGAACCTTTCCGTCGACAGTTACCACGTGGATATAATCCTTCATTCGTACAATGCTCTCGAGTCAACTCAGGGTATGGCGAGCTGTCAAACCCTAACCGGTCGACTCACTTGGATTGGATGCCGCTAATGAATATCGGAAAACTCCTTTCCCGATATTATCGTCCGCCCTGGCCAGGGACTTCCGCGCATCCTTCCTAGAGCATTCTCTCTCTAAGTACTGAGAGCGAATGATTCCTTATTGACACACAATTCCCTTCGACGGTATTCCGCTGCACCCAATCCTTGGCGTATTAGAATCCCGTGGCTAGAGATTCGTAGACCAAGGTCAAAGTACAGAAGTCCACCGCCAAGGTGTCCTTGGTGTCTCAGGTCCGAGGACCATCCACACAACTGCGACAATAGAATCAAGCTGGTTGACAGTGAGGTACAATACCATCCAGCGATTCAGTCGGATCAGTTCAGTGAACTCATTCTCCAATGAGCACCTACAGATTCGCCTTAGTGTCTCCACACAAGTGACTTATGAGATCAGTCACCCTCATCATATGAGCAGGAGTAATCTGTACTAGTCTTACCGGATATCCGATGTCCTTCTCGGATATCCTCCGACTAGGAACGATTAAGAATATGTGTGTTTAAGTGATCAGTCTCATTAGTATGATCTCATCATAATCTGATCACTATAGCACATATTCACGGACTTCATTATGAAACGATAATTAAAGCGATTTACACATAACAAATATTATGCCATTATATTAATAAATGAACGAGATTTATATTGTTAGATTGGCTTGTAGGCCACCTTAAACTAACAATCTCCCACTTGGACTAAAGCCAATCACCTTTATACAATAAGTCTACAGACTCTAGGTGACGCTCAAGCACAATTTGAGCCAACGGCTTTGTCAGTGGATCTGCTACCTGGTCGACGGGTGGAACTCTTTCCACTACTAAATCTCCTCTGGATAATATAAAAGCGCCTCAGAACATCTTTCGATTTCTGATGAGACCACGGCTCTTTCACTTGTGCAATAGTCCCCATTGTTGTCGCACAACAGCGGAACATGATCAAAGATACCAGGAACTATGTCAAGGTCGGTGATGAACATCTTCAACCACACTTTTTCCTTGAAAGCTTCAGCTGCAGCGATGTGCTCAGCTTTAGTCGTCGAATCTGCAGTGGTTACTTGTTTGGAACTCTTCCAGCACACTGCCCCTCCGTTCAATGTAAACACGAATCCAGATGTTGACTTGCTATCATCTGGATCTGATTGGAAACTCGAGTCAGTAAAGCCTCACAGTTTCAAGTCACCTCCTCCATAGACAAGAAACATATCCTTAGTTCTTCTCAAGTACTTAAGGATGCATTTCACTGCCTTCTAGTGCTCTTCGCCTGGATCAGCCTGAAATCTGCTCGTAACACTTAGAGCAAACGCAACATCAGGCCGTGTACATAGCATAGCATACATGATAGATCCTATGGCAGAGGCATAGGGTATTCTATCCATGAATGCCCTCTCATCAGGAGTCTTAGGAGACTGCTCCTTTGAGAGATTAATTCCATGTCTCATCGGTATGAAACCTCTCTTGGAATTTTCCATGCCAAACCTTTTGACTATGGTATCTATGTACAAGGATTGGGTCATTCCAAGCATCCTCTTTGATCTATCTCTATAGATCCGTATTCTCAATACGTAGGATGCTTCTCCCAAATCCTTCATGGAGAAGTTTTTCGACAGCCATACCTTTACTGATGACATCATAGCTACATCATTCCCAATGAGTAGTACGACATCTACGTAAAGAACTAGAAAAGTGACTGCACTCCCACTGGTCTTCTTATACACACAAGGCTCATCTTCATTCTTAATGAAGTCATAAGACTTGACAGCCTCGTCAAATCTTATGTTCCAGCTTCGGGAAGCTTGCTTCAGTCCATAAATGGACCTCTGAAGCTTGCACACTTTATCTGGAGATTCTTTGGATGTGAAACCTTCTGGTTGTATCATATACACCTCTTCCTCAAGGTTACCATTGAGGAAGGCAGTCTTCACATCCATCTGCCAGATTTCGTAATCAAAATGTGCAGCAATGGCGAGCAGAATTCTGATCGACTTTATCATGGCAACTGGTGAGAAAGTTTCGTCATAGTCAATTCCTTGCCTTTGACGATATCCCTTTGCCACCAACCTTGCCTTATAAGTGTCGATCCGTCCATCAGCACCGATCTTTCTCTTAAAGATCCACTTGCAACCGATGGGTACAATACCCTCGGGCAAGTCCTCCAAGTTCCAAACCTGGTTGGTGTACATGGACTGGATTTCTGAGTTCATGGCTTCTCGCCATTTCCCGGCTTCTGGACCTTCTATGGCCTCCTGGTAGGTTTTAGGATCATCATCCTCATTTGTGGTGTATATGGAGGGGTTAGCTGAGAAAGGATACCATTATCCTTTAAGAATTGTGTGAAATTAGTACTCAAGTATTCTCCTCCTCGATCTGATCGAAGAGCTTTAATACTCTTTCCTAACTGCTTCTCTACTTCATTCTTGAACTCCTTGAACTTCTCAAACGCTTCCGACTTGTACTTCATTAAGTACACATAGCCGAATCTTGAGAAGTCATCGGTGAACGTGATGAAGTAAGAAAAGCCACCTTTGGCTTGGGTAGACATGGGACCACATACATCCGAATGTATCAGTTCCAGAATGTCCTTGGCATGTTCTCCATGTCCACTAAATGGAGATTTTGCCATCTTTCCCATAAGGCAGGATTCGCATGTTGCAAACGATTCATAATCGAATGCTGTTAAGTAACCATGCTTGTGCAACTTTTGCAACCTACTTTCGCCAATGTGCCCAAGTCTACAATGCCACATGTAGGCCTGGTTCACACAATTCTTGCTATTCTTAAGAGCATTATCAATCTGAAAATTGTAATAAGAAACATCTAATAGATATAGACCGTTGACTAAAGATGCTGAAGCTATTGATTTATTACCATAATAAACTGTACAACTTCTATTCTCAATAGTCAACCTATATCCGATCTTGTCCAAACAAGATATTGATATGATGTTCTTTATTATGATAGGAACATAATAACAATCTTCCAATAATAAGGTGTCTCCCGATGGAAGCCTGAGGTTTGCTGTCCCAACAGCGATCGCCGCAACTTTTGCGCCGTTTCCTAGCCTCAATTCCACCTCACCTTGTCTCAGCTTGCGCTTACTTGTCAGCATCTGCACATTATGGCAGATATGAGAAGCACATCCGGTATCTAATACCCAAGATGTGGAATCTCTAACTGACAAGTTGATATCTATCATATAGATATCTGAAGCGTCAGACAGCTTCACTCTTCCATGAGCTTTATCGTAAAGGAACTCCTTGCAGTTCCTCTTCCAGTGACCATACTGCTTATAGTATAAGCAGTCACCCTTCACTACTCTTTCGCCTTTGTCCTTCGATCTTTTATCGTTAGCTATCATCTCTGCTTCAGGGGCATCCAATGCCGATTCAGCAGGAGGATCAGCTCCAGGGACAAAGTTAATGCGTTCAGATCTGAAGACATTCTTCAGGTTTCTGAACCAATCCGAGTAGATCAGGTAAGTCAAAACGGCATCAAGTATGCCACGGAATGGGTTATTCGACGACATAGTTCCTACAGGAGATAAGTAAAATCTATTTAGCAGATGTTCAATTATTAAAATTTAAAACAAGACATGGTCTTTTGTTCAAGTTTAACTCCCACTAATTTTCGACGAACTGTATAACCCTCAGTTATACAGAACGGGAGACGCCGACAGTCTCCTAGTGGGGATCAGAATCTCAATGACTTGCATTACAGCCTTGTGGATAGCACAACAAACTGTAATACAATCAGAGAGCACCCAACTCATGGGACTTGCAACTCCTTGCAATATCTGATCATAGCTTCGGTCCCCAGAGATTTAATGGCCTTGTGGATAGCACAACAAACCACTAATTCTGGTCTAAGCTAACCATCATTACGTGACGAGCATAGATTTGCATGCAGCCCTTGTGGATAGCACAACAAAGCTACATGGTTCCTCTACCCCGATCTATAGGCATCTAATGCCATAGCCACAGTTTCTCCTCCCAATTAAGCAGGCCTTGTGGATAGCACAACAAACCTGCCTAAAGTGATTCGAATCCTATGACTATAACGATGGTGGACCACGCGGTAAGTTCTTAACTACTCGCGTTACGGCTTAGAGTTTATCTGAGGGTATTTAAATGACTTTTATCTTGGTCTCTCCTAGGTGATAGTATATAAATATATCGTATATATTTACTAAATACTATAACCTGCTTTGATTCATAATCAAAAGATAAACTATGCATCACATACATGTCATTAGTGTGGTCATGGATAGCACAGTGGGTTTGACTGGAGCCAACAGTCAAACGCACACACATTCTAATCATAACAAGATTAGAATAACCTGCAAACACATAGGCAAGAGATCTCCATCTTTTCGCCTTCCTGGTTGCAGCTGTGGATCGTCCTCGCTCTTTCCTCGGTTGCCTTGATCATATTACATTAATTCTAGAATTAACAGGTAAATTGAAGAAGGCCTTATGACGAGTACAAGAGAGAGAGGGAGGTAGAAATACATCGGAGTATGAGAGAGAGAGGTGCGCAGACCTCTATTTATTAACAATTAATAAATAATCATACATCCACGATCCACACAATCCATTCATCACATGAACAATAAATTAAGTGCATATCCATGACCACGGTGTGTTTTAAACATCCCACACATGATTCAGCGCATCACATGGCTAAAACAAATGAGTTTTCAAAAATAGATAAATTTTGGCTTTCAAAAAGCTGGGATCCAATCAAAATTGGCATTTGAATTTCGAAAACTCATTTAATTAAGTTAACATGCAATTAAATCTAATTTAAAAGCGCACACACTCCAAATTAATAATTCCAGATTATTCCATGCGAATTAGAACATTTCTAATAATCTAACACTTAGATTAAACCCCATTCATAGTCTAACAATTAGACTATTAAAAACTAATCTAACTCTTAGATTAATTCAACAAAGTTAATTAACAATTTAACACTTAAACTATTAATTAACTCTAATTATTAATTAACTACTAATCTAACTTTTAGATTAGTTAATTAATGTCAATTAGTAATTTAACACTTAAATTAATAATTAACACTAATTAATTAATAACTATAATCTAACAATTAGATTAAAAGATTAATGTTAATCATCAATTTAACCCTTAAATTAATAACTAACATTTAATCATTAAAGACTACTAATTTAACACTTAAATTAGTCATCTAAGTTAATTATTAATTTAACACTTAAATTAACAATTAACATAGATTTTAATTAACAATTAGTTGAAATAATAATTAATAATCTAACTTTTAGATTAATAATTATTAATAACTAATTTAACCAATAAATTAGTATCATTAAAATTAACTATTAGTTTAACCATTAAACTAACAGTTAATGTTAATCAAATTAACAACTAAATGTTAATCATAATTGATTCAAAAATCATTAATAAGCCCAATGAACAATAAATTTAAATTTCAAAACCATTTTGAATTTAAAATTTAATTCATATTTTACTTGAATTTTAAATGGGCTCAATTTGGGGTGTTAAATGATGTTAATCAAAATTAAGGGGAGGGCTAAATGGGCTCAGCCCACTGGACCTGGTCGAACCAGGTCCAGCGGCTAAGACCTGGGACCCTGGCCCAGCCAGGGTCCGGTCTAGCCGGCATCGGCCCCTGCTGGCTCAGCCAGCTAACGCGGCCCAGCCCAGCCGGTCCGGTCCGGCCTTGGACCGGTCACCCCCCCCCACCCGACGCTGCAGAAACCCTAGAAGCTGCTGCAACCGGCGGCAGGGGTCGTTGCAGGCCGCCGCCGGCCGGCCCCCGGCGTCGCCCGTCCCCGGCCGGCGATGCCCCCGGCGCCGGCGACGTGCCCGGCGCCGGCGACGTGCCCGGCGCCGGCAGGGGTTCCGGAGAGGCCCTGAAGGAGCCGGCTAAGCACCCAAATATCCCCCAAAAACCTGGTTTTCGCAGGGTTTAAATCCGATTTGGGGCTCGATTTTCTAGCTCTTCAAGGCCACCATGGAGCCGACCATCATGCCCGGTGTGTAGTAGTGACTATCACCAAGAGATCCGGACATCCGGGCCGCCATCCCAACGATTGGGAAGCCGATTCAAGCCGCCGTAAAGTCGCCGTTCTTCGTCTCACGAAGAACACGAAAAACCCCCAAAATAATCTCGAAAAATCACGAAAAAATAATCAAATTATTTGTGTTCATCTTATGAACACTATTCCGTCATTTTAATAGGATTAAACGCATGGAATAACTCAAGAAAAATCAATTTCGGAAACCGAAACGGGATGAGAAACAGTGGAACCTCTCTCTGATACCACTGTTGGGTTTTCTCGGTTTCTCCGGATCGCTCACGCAGCGGAAAACAAAAATTTTACAGCGATCCGTTTCCCGTTTCGAAGAACTAAAATACGATAATCAGATTATCGAAGTTCTCACCGTGTGCGGATTCGAATCCGCAGCCGTTCGGTGCCGTCGGTGTGACACTGCAAGCCGCGCAAGCGCCCGGCCTCTAGCGAAGTCCACGCGATCCTCCCCGCGACGGATATCCTCGAGTTCGTCGTTCTTCGCAGCCCGCGAAGCCTCCGCTAGTCGCCGCAATGATCGCCGCAGTGCGCGGACGATTTCCCGTCGAACGAGATTCGAAAAAGCGGCGGAGCAGATCTGGATCTGCCTGGACGTCAGAGAAGGACAGAAACTGAGGAGGGGCGGCTAGGGTTAGCAGCAGCTTGGCCTGCTCAGCCCGTTCACTATGTTTTATACTAACCGCGCGATTTTTCACAAAAACCCCCGGTTTATATAAAACCCACTTATTTATCCATCGCCTTGAGAATCATTTGCGTGTGACCCTCTAGGCCCAAGTACCAGTCCAGTTAATGGCCCAGTAAGCCCAGTGACTCCTCACTGGCTTTATTAATTAATTAATAACCCTTTATTAATCAATTAATCAATCGAATTGATGTCGCACATCGAATTCGACCGGGCCTCCGATCACGTTGGGTGCCAAGCAACACCGCGTGAACCCGGAAGGTATTTGGGGTTAAGTAACCCACTCTTGGAACCTTTCCGTCGACAGTTACCACGTGGATATAATCCTTCATTCGTACAATGCTCTCGAGTCAACTCAGGGTATGGCGAGCTGTCAAACCCTAACCGGTCGACTCACTTGGATTGGATGCCGCTGATGAATATCGGAAAACTCCTTTCCCGATATTATCGTCCGCCCTGGCCAGGGACTTCCGCGCATCCTTCCTAGAGCATTCTCTCTCTAAGTACCGAGAGCGAATGATTCCTTATTGACACACAATTCCCTTCGACGGTATTCCGCTGTATCCAATCCTTGGCGTATTAGAATCCCGTGGCTAGAGATTCGTAGACCAAGGTCAAAGTACAGAAGTCCACCGCCAAGGTGTCCTTGGTGTCTCAGGTCCGAGGACCATCCACACAACTGCGACAATAGAATCAAGCTGGTTGACAGTGAGGTACAATACCATCCAGCGATTCAGTCGGATCAGTTCAGTGAACTCATTCTCCAATGAGCACTTACAGATTCGCCTTAGTGTCTCCACACAAGTGACTTATGAGATCAGTCACCCTCATCATATGAGCAGGAGTAATCTGTACTAGTCTTACCGGATATCCGATGTCCTTCTCGGATATCCTCCGACTAGGAACGATTAAGAATATGTGTGTTTAAGTGATCAGTCTCATTAGTATGATCTCATCATAATCTGATCACTATAGCACATATTCACGAACTTCATTATGAAACGATAATTAAAGCGATTTACACATAACGAATATTATGCCATTATATTAATAAATGAACGAGATTTATATTGTTAGATTGGCTTGTAGGCCACCTTAAACTAACACGGAACTCCGGTACCTTGCCCTGGAAAAGTTGGCTCTGGCCCTCGTCTCGTCTGCAAGGAGGCTTCGGCCGTATTTTCTGGCCCATTCCATAAAAGTCCTCACCAACCAGCCCTTGAGGCAGATTCTTTCCCGGCCGGAGGTGTCCGGTAGGCTGGCGAAGTGGGCGATTGAGCTAGGGGAGTTCGACATCTCCTACGCCCCTCGGATAGCAATAAAAGCCCAGGCGTTGGCGGACTTCATCGCCGAACTTACCCCCGGCGCCTCCGCGACACCACAGCCAGAACCCGAAGTGGTCGAAGCCGAGGCTACTTCGGCACCTGCACCACCAGACGAATGGCGACTCTTCGTGGACGGCTCCGCATTCTCCACGGGCAGTGGCGCCGGGTGGATCCTGGCGTCGCCCGAAGGGGTCGTCACGGAGTACGCCCTGCGTTTCTCCTTTCCAGCGACTAACAACGCCGCCGAGTACGAAGCCCTCATCTCCGGCCTCAGGGCCGCGAAGAAGCTCGGCGCCCGGAACCTGAAAGCCTTCAACGATTCCCAGTTGATCGCCGGCCACATCTCCGGGGAGTATGAGGCTCGGGACGCAGTGATGGCGTCTTATCTCCAGGTAACTCGCAAGATCCTCACTCAATTCGATTCTTGTGAAATCGTGAGGATCCCCAGAGCCGAGAATACCCGGGCCGATGCCCTTTCCCGGCTGGCGTCAACCCAAGACGGGGGCGGAGGCCGAATGATCCTCGTCGAGGAGCTCGCCGAACCCAGCCTTGGCGAAACCGAAGCCATGCAAGTTGCTGAAGCCGAGGCCGAGACGTGGATGTCCCCCCTCGTCGCTTTCCTTCTCCAAGGAGAAGTCCCGCCAAATCCGAAGGAGGCGAAGCGCATTCGGCAGCGCTCATCCCACTTTCTCCTTTTGGACGGGGTGTTGTACAAGAAATCCTTCGGCCGACCGCTGCTACGGTGCCTCGGCCCGGCAGAAGCCGACTATGCCGCAAGAGAGGTCCATGAAGGGGTGTGCGGGGAGCATGCGGGAGGAAGAGCCCTGGCTCACAAGCTCCTGAGGCAAGGCTACTGGTGGCCAACACTCCGAGAGGACGCTCTAGCCCTCGTACGGCGCTGCGACCAGTGCCAGAGGTTCAGCTCCCTCATTCATCAGGCAGCCACCCTTCTGACCCCCTTATCTGATCCCTGGCCTTTCGCCCAATGGGGGATCGACCTCCTGGGACCTTTTCCCGTCGCCACCGGCCAAAGAAAATTCCTCATCGTGGCGGTCGATTACTTCACCAAATGGGTCGAAGCCGAACCCCTCGCGTCAATAACCGACAACAATGCTTGGAACTTCGTGTGGAAGTCCATCATTTGCCGGTTCGGCATCCCTTGGGCCATCATCTCTGACAATGGAAAGCAGTTCGATAGCTGGCGGTTCGGTGACAACTGCGCCAGCTTCGGCATACTCCACAAATTCACTTCGGTAGCGCATCCTCAAGCGAACGGCCAAGCCGAAGTCACTAACCGAAGCCTCCTGCAGGGATTGAAAACCCGCCTCGGCGAAGCTAAGGGCCGATGGGTGGAAGAGCTGTCGAGTGTCCTGTGGGCCTATCGGACGACAAGCCGAACCCCCACCGGCGAAACTCCCTTCCGCATGGCCTATGGGATAGAGGCCGTTATTCCGATAGAAATCGGCCTCCCTTCTCCCAGGGTCGTTGCTTACAGTTCGGAGGCCAACGAAGAAGGTTTGAAAGACCACTTGGACCTCATTGAAGAGGTCCGAGATAAAGCTCGTATCCGGCTGGCGGCTTATCAACAGCGCATGGCCAAGTACCACAACACTCGAGTAAAGCCCCGGAGCTTCGAAGGGGGGAGCCTGGTGTTGAGGAATGCTCATGCTTCCAAGCCGGCCGAAGCCTCAGGAAAGCTTGCCCCCAACTGGGAGGGGCCCTACCGGATCAGGGAGGTAATCAGGCATGGAGCTTACCGGTTGGAGACCCTTTCGGGCCAACCCATTCCTCGCACATGGAATGTAGAGCGCCTTCGGCGTTATTATATGTAAGTCAACTCTCCCCAGGCTTTCAGCCGGAGGGTAAAAATAAAGAACTCTTTTGTTCAGAAAACTTGTCATGGATTTCTCTAAGTCCGTGTAAACCGTATCGGGAGTGGCTTCGGCCATGCAAACCGTACCGGGAGCGGCATGGTCCTCTTAAAGTCCGTAAGTCCTTCGATCCGACGAATGGCTTCGGCCATGTAATCCGGATCAGGACACGGCATGGATTTCTCTAAGTCCGTGTAAACCGTATCGGGAGTGGCTTCGGCCATGCAAACCGTACCGGGAGCGGCACGGTTCTCTTAAAGTCCGTGAGTCCTTCGATCCGACGAATGGCTTCGGCCATGTAATCCGGATCAGGACACGGCATGGATTTCTCTAAGTCCGTGTAAACCGTATCGGGAGTGGCTTCGGCCATGCAAACCGTACCGGGAGCGGCATGGTTCTCTTAAAGACCGTAAGTCCTTCGATCCGACGAATGGCTTCGGCCATGTAATCCGGATCAGGACACGGCATGGATTTCTCTAAGTCCGTGTAAACCGTATCGGGAGTGGCCTCGGCCATGCAAACCGTACCGGGAGCGGCACGGTTTTTCTTAAAGTCCGTAAGTCCTTCGATCCGACGAATGGCTTCGGCCATGTAATCCGGATCAGGACACGGTATGGATTTCTCTAAGTCCGTGTAAACCGTATCGGGAGTGGCTTCGGCCATGCAAACCGTACTGGGAGCGGCATGGTCCTCTTAAAGTCCGTAAGTCCTTCGATCCGACGAATGGCTTCGGCCATGTAATCCGGATCAGGACACGGCATGGATTTCTATAAGTCCGTGTAAACCGTATCGGGAGTGGCTTCGGCCATGCAAACCGTACCGGGAGCGGCATGGTCCTCTTAAAGTCCGTAAGTCCTTCGATCCGACGAATGGCTTCGGCCATGTAATCCGGATCAGGACACGGTATGGATTTCTCTAAGTCCGTGTAAACCGTATCGGGAGTGGCTTCGGCCATGCAAACCGTACCGGGAGCGGCATGGTCCTCTTAAAGTCCGTAAGTCCTTCGATCCGACGAATGGCTTCGGCCATGTAATCCGGATCAGGACACGGCATGGATTTCTCTAAGTCCGTGTAAACCGTATCGGGAGTGGCCTCGGCCAAGCAAACCGTACCGGGAGCAGCATGGTTTTTCTTAAAGTCCGTAAGTCCTTCGATCCGACGAATGGCTTCGGCCATGTAATCCGGATCAGGACACGGTATGGATTTCTCTAAGTCCGTGTAAACCGTATCGGGAGTGGCTTCGGCCATGCAAACCGTACCGGGAGCGGCATGGTCCTCTTAAAGTCCGTAAGTCCTTCGATCCGACGAATGGCCTCGGCCATGTAATCCGGATCAGGACACGGTATGGATTTCTCTAAGTCCGTGTAAACCGTATCGGGAGTGGCTTCGGCCATGCAAACCGTACCGGGAGCGGCATGGTCCTCTTAAAGTCCGTAAGTCCTTCGATCCGACGAATGGCTTCGGCCATGTAATCCGGATCAGGACACGGCATGGATTTCTCTAAGTCCGTGTAAACCGTATCGGGAGTGGCCTCGGCCATGCAAACCGTACCGGGAGCGGCATGGTTTTTCTTAAAGTCCGTAAGTCCTTCGATCCGACGAATGGCTTCGGCCATGTAATCCGGATCAGGACACGGTATGGATTTCTCTAAGTCCGTGTAAACCGTATCGGGAGTGGCTTCGGCCATGCAAACCGTACCGGGAGCGGCATGGTCCTCTTAAAGTCCGTAAGTCCTTCGATCCGACGAATGTCCTCGGCCATGTAATCCGGATCAGGACACGGCATGGATTTCTCTAAGTCCGTGTAAACCGTATCGGGAGTGGCTTCGGCCATGCAAACCGTACCGGGAGCGGCATGGTCCTCTTAAAGTCCGTAAGTCCTTCGATCCGACGAATGGCTTCGGCCATGTAATCCGGATCAGGACACGGTATGGATTTCTCTAAGTCCGTGTAAACCGTATCGGGAGTGGCTTCGGCCATGCAAACCGTACCGGGAGCGGCATGGTCCTCTTAAAGTCCGTAAGTCCTTCGATCCGATGAATGACTTCGGCCATGTAATCCGGATCAGGACACGGCATGGATTTCTCTATGTCCGTGTAAACCGTATCGGGAGTGGCTTCGGCCATGCAAACCGTACTGGGAGCGGCATGGTCCTCTTAAAGTCCGTAAGTCCTTCGATCCGACAAATGGCTTCGGCCGTGTAATCCGGATCAGGACACGGCATGGATTTCTCTAAGTCCGTAAGTCCTTTGATCCGACGAATGGCTTCGGCCATGTAATCCGGATCGGGACGCGGCAGGCTATTTCCTAAGTCTGCGTGGACAAAGCGAGAGCGGCTTCGGCTACAGAAGCCGAATCTGAAACAGCCTGATCTGTTGACGAGATACTATCGACGACCTATCCGAACCTACGTTAGGTCTCGGCTTCGCAGGCTATAGTGGACGACGAAAGGATCTCAGATTTCGGAAAGACTAGGTCCACTCGTCACGCAAGAAACGATAAGGTAAAGCCCAAAAACGTTCCTTGTATTCTTGAACAGAAGGAAGTACAAGCTCGGCCATATACCTGGCCGAAGGCTTACAAAAGCGAAAATGCAAAAACCGAGGGGAACCCTCGTATCAGTCCTCGACGGCCCTCTCCTCCTCCGCCTAGATGACATTTCGGCCAGGAGAGGGAGAGGGGGAGTCAACAATCTGCACCGATTCAGGAGCAGCAGCCTCGGCGGGAGCCTCCTCTGCGGGAGCTTCCTCTGCGGGAGCCTCCTCGGCGGTCTCGACCTCACCCTCAGCATCTGGAGGCAAGGCCCTCTCAGCCATGAGGCCCTTCCACCAGGATAGGAGCTCCCTGGCTTCCTCGCCCCTCGGCAGAACTTCCCCGGTCAGATCGACGTCCGGGCAGGCCCTCTGGTCGACAGCCAGTCCGGGGTCGAAGACCGAAGAAGACGCCAGCAGCTGGGCTCGGAGGATCTCTCGGGCGTATTCACGCCCGGCTTTGAAATCGGCTATGGCCGATTCCGCCGCTTCCTCCAGTTCCCGCTTTAGGGCCGAGACCTCCTCGGCAAGGCGGCGCTTCTCTAAAGCCCACCCGGACTCCTTGTCCTGGATCTGGGTCTTAAGCACCCGGTTCTCATCCTGAGCCGCAGCGAGTGCGCCCTCGGCTTTCTCTTTGGCCTCAGCAGCAGCGCGGGCTTCTGCTGCCCTCTCCTCTAGCTGCGCCCGCACCCGACCGCTCGCGGTAGTGAGCCTGTCAACCAAGGGCTCGATGCGGGGCGCCGCCGAGGTACCTTCACCGGAACCGGCCGGACCCACCTCGGCCTCCAGAAGTTTGCGGTGGAGCAGCTACTGTTGATGCATCAGGACGCTGCCCGTCATCGCAGCCTGCGAGCCGAAGAGCAGACAAGGGTTAGAAAATCCGGAGCCAATGGAGGATAGGTTGAAAAGTTTTCGGACTTCTTACCTGAACCGACAACCGAGCGCTCATCGCCGCCAGGTCGGCAATCGAATGCTCCCTCAGCTCTTCGAAAGCTGACGGGAGAGTGAAGCTGCTGAGCAGACGAAGGCACGTCTGCGGGTCCTGCATACTTTCATCTCTGTCACCGGCCCCTGCCGATACGGCCAGAGGAGAGTCGCCCCTCGGCGCCTCGGGGGACGCCAGCCTTGCGGCCCTTCGGGTCCCGGTGCTCCTCCTGACCAGCGGAGCCATCTCCACCTCTTCGGCCTCCTCTTCCCGGGGGCGCTTCGACGCTCGGCCGCCCCTTCGAGCGGCGAATTTTGTCTTCTGCTCCCTCTCTAGAGCAGCGGCGGCAGCGCGACCCTCGGCGGAGGCCGCAGTCCTTGGGACCCCGCCTCGGGTCCTCGGAGCCCCGGAGCCTCGGCCGGACCTGCCTGCTGATTGCGGGACCGGCGCCCGGCCTGAACCGCGTTGGTCGGCTATCAGGTCGAGGAGGTCATCAAGACCGGCCATTGCTGCAAGCAAAAGCGGCGCGTTAGTAACGAGACAGTGGTCAAATACTAATACAAAGCCGACTTACCCTCGGCCGAAACTTCATCAGCCTCGTTAGCCGGAGGAGCTTCGGCCGGAGGAGCGGCAGTCCTTCCCCCGCGGCCCCGCGGAGTCTCCCCGGGAGGGAGGTAAGGGAAGGCCCGCTCCGGATCAAACTTAGGGTCCGGCCAAACCCCGGCGTTTATCAGCCGCTCCGCGTCGGTGAGAAGCTCCGAGACGCCGTATGGGGCCTTAACCTAGACGTGGCCCACGATAGTGCTCTGAACAGGGGTCAGAGCAGGAGGGCCCGAGAGGCCTGCAGCCAGCGGCGCCCATTCGGTGGGAAAGGGCCACAGGCCCTTCTCGTTCTCCGGCAGAGAGACGAAGATGAACTTCCTCTTCCAGCCGTGGATAGACGAGGGCTTCCCGGAGAAGATGCTTCGGCCAACCCGAGGGACGAAGAAGTACCACTCGGACTTCCCCTGCGTTTGGATTTTGAAGAGATAGCGGAAGACATTGATGGAGGGGCGGATTTTTATATGAGCAAAGACGCTCAGAAATCCGTACACAGTCCGCCAAGAATTGGGGAAGAACTGAGACGGGGCCAGCCCGTAGAAGCTAAGGAGATTAATGACGAAGGTGGGGAGAGGGAGACGGAAGCCCGCCTCGAAGCTATCAACATAGATGGAGAAGGAGTCCGGGCGAACAGTATTTGCCCTGGTGGCAGAATCGGGCCGATGGGGGGTCGTCCAAGAAGGAAGCTGGAAGTAAGAAACTAGGTTCCTCACCTCTACGTCCGAGAGGGAGCAGGATGCTACCGAAACAGTGTCCGGAGGACGGCGCCCCGAGGTGGAAGCCTGGCCTGGGTCCCGGACTTCTTGGGTAGCCTCGGCTTCGGGAGCCTCGGCACCAGAAGCTTCGGCCTCAGAAGCCTCGGCACCCGAAGCCTCGGTCCCAGAAATCTCGACCTCGGAGACCTCCGCTCCAGAGGTCTCGGACCCCTTGGTCCCGGAGTTTTCAGACTCCCCAGACATTGCGGAAGCAAGGGATCCCGAGGCAAGAGGATCTGACAGGGAAGACTTAGGAGAATGGGGGGGAGTATACTCCTCGTCCGAAGGAGTAATCTCGCTGGAAGAGCTCCGGACCATAAGGCCGCGAAGGGGAAAAAGGAGGTCAAAGCTTACTCGCGGAGAGGGGGAGGAAGTCTCTCTTGAGCCAAATGCAACCTCAAGCCTCCAAGCTCCACCGGCGATGCATTCTGAGGGACGAAGAACCTCCCACGGTAGCCGACGAGCTCGGACGAAGCCTTCAGGAAGCTGGCCTTTCGCTGGAGAAGGAAGAAGAACTCGGATGGTTGCAAGGGAAACGCAAGCGCAGCAGCAAGAAGAAGAACAGTGCCCTGCGGAGGGCCTGTATTTATAAGCCCGTTCGAAACGCCTCCCGCCGAAGCCAGCGGCCGAGATCATCCCGCTCGTCCCCTCGCTCCTCCCGGATGACCGCCACGTGCGCCGTCCTTCGGCAATGATGACGGGCCGGCTCCGGGACTTGAAGCAGAGCGATCAACGGCCGAGAGCGCTCCGACCCTTCGGCTGATCGCTCGGATGCTTGCCACGTGTCCCGATCCGCGTAGGACGAAGGGAACGGCGGCGATCCGAGTGGAGCCTCGGGCAGAGAGCCGAGGCAATCCGCGACCAGCGGGCGGTCAGGATCCGTTTGTGTTTTTGACAGAGCGGCTGGATGCGCGACGCGTGTCCCGTGCTTCCTCGCGAGGCGACGCGCCATCCCGTCCATTTAATGAAGCCTGACACGAGTCAGATGGCTCAGCCCTTCGGCTTCTGGGCTCTGAGCCTTCGTCGCCACTCCGAGCAAAGACGGAGCAACCGCGTAGCCCTCGGCCGACCGAGGGCACCCCCTTCCCAGCGACGAGAAAGAGAAACGGACCTTCGGGTAAAGCGTCTGTCACAAAAATTCTTCTGACAAGCTTCGGACTATACTCTCGCCATCTCAGAACTGAGGAAGACAAGAGTGGGGGGCTATGTGATGAGGCAGAATCCGATTCGGCCCATTGAAGCAGGCCCAAACCCCATTCAGCCCAACAGCAGCAGTATCAGGCCCTCCGGCGGCCTTCGGCCCGTCAGCGGCCCAGCAGCCTACGGCCCATAAGCGGCACCGTCGCTCCCGACCCAACAGGCTTCAGCCCGTCAGCGGCCCACCAGCCTACGACCCGGGAGCAGCGCGGCAGCCCAGGGCCCAACAGGCTTCGGCCCGTCAGCGGCCCAACCCCCTTCGGCCCGGTAGCCGAATCCGGCCCACTCCGGTGGCGGATCGGGCGCTATGGCGGTTTATCAGTAAACCTTCAATTAGTCCTATATCGGCTGCCACCGTTAACCATCCGCTATCCTCTGCTATAAATATCCCGCTGTTTGTGGCCAAGAGGGTGGTGGGAAAAACGGATGCCTCCCCAAGCTTCCGAAACCCCTTAAAGGACTTCTGTCCGAATAGCATTATAGCTGCTCTTTCTTGCTTTCTGAATCGAATCTTCTTCAGGAGCTAACTTGACCGTCGGAGGGGGTTCCACAGGGCTGACGCCCGGGACTCCTGCTGACTGGTTCTTCTTCTTCTATCCTTCCTGCAGGGGCTCGGTTCGAATCGTCGCCGACCTCCCCGAGTCGGTCTCGGCCGCCGACCTCGGATTCCCCTCCCTGGTCTCGACGCCGAACGTCGGCTGCCCCAAGCCAGGAGACTTGGTCTCGCGCTGAAGGAGCCTTCGGGCTCGCTGTCCAAGGGCAAGCCCGCCGGCTGCCCCACGCCAGGAGGCTCGGTCTCGCGCTGAAGGAGCCTTCGGGCTCACTATCGGAGAGCGAGCCGTTCCCCCGTCCGATCTCGGACCCTCCGGCTTCGGCTCCGACGCTCGCCGACCGCTCGGCCGAGAGAAGCTCCTGCTCGCGCCGCGCCTCCGTCCGCCGAAGGAGCAGCGGCTCACTATCCAAGAGCAGCTCCGGCGGCAGACCGCGCCCCCCGCGGGCGGATCCAGGTCATCCCGAGAAGCCCCGTCTTCGCCCCGTTGCGGATCCCCGTCGGGTCCCCTTCCATCGTTCGGTTCGGACCGGCTCCGGATCCTCTTTTCCGGATTCCGTCTGCGGAATCCGGTCGTGATAGATCCAGTCTACATCACGTGGCGCCGTCTGTGGGAAACTAACAAAACAAGTCATGTCTCAGCGACCTGTGACCCGACGATCCGGACAAAGCGAAGCAGAAGCGCGGGAGGCCTCGGCACAGATGCTGCCTTCCGAAGGCGCACCGTCTGCCCCGCCGAACCCGCCTCTGCCGACCATACCGGAGTCTTTCGGCAGTAAAGATTACTCTTGCTCATAAAATGAGGGTGACTGATCTCATAGTCACTTGTGTGGAGACAGTAAGGTGAATTTGTAGGTGCTCATTAGAGAATGACTTCACTGAACTGATCTAACTGAATCGCTGGATGATACTGTACCTCACTGTCAACCAGCTTGATTCTATTGTTGCAGTTGCGTGGATGGTCCTCGGACCTGAGACACCAAGGACACCTTGTCGGTAGACTTCTGTGCTTTGACCTTGGTTTATGAATCTCTAACCACGAGATTCTAAACAACCAAGGATCGGGTACAGCGGAATACTGTCGAAGGGAATTGAGTGTCAATAAGGAATCATTCGCTCTCAGTACGATGAGAGAGAATGCTCTTGGAAGGATGCGCGAAAGTCCCTGGCCAGGGCGGACGATAATATCGGGAAAGGAGTTTTCCGATATTCATCAGCGGCATCCAATCCAAGTGAGTTGATCGGTTAGGGTTTGACAGTACGCCATACCCTAAGTTGACTCGAGAGCATCATACGAATGAAGGATTATGTCCACGCAGTAACTATCGGCGGAAAGCTTCCAAGAGAGGGTTACTTAACCCCGATACCTTCCGGGTTCACACGGTGTTGCTTGGCACCCAACGTGATCGGAGGCCCAGTCGAATTCGATGTGCAACATCAATTCGATTGATTAATTAATTAATAAAGAGTTATTAATTGATTAATAAATCCAGTAAGGAGTCACTGGGCTTATTGGGCTATTAACTGGACTGGTAATTGGGCCTAGAGGGTCATACACAAATGATTCTCAAGGCAATGGATGAATAAGTGGGTATTATATAAATTGGGGGTTTTAATGAAAAACCGCGTGGTTAGTATAAAATATAGCGAACGGGCTGAGCAGGCCAAGCTACTACTAACCCTAGCCACCCCCTCCTTTCTTCCTCTCTCTCTCTAGCGCCCCAGGCAAGATCTGGATCCCCGGATCTGTTCTGCCGCTTCTCCGACTTCCGGTCGACGGGAAATCGTCTGCGCGTTGCGGCGATCGGCGGAGGTTTTGTGGCTGCGAAGAACGAGGAACGTGAGGATATCCACCGCGAGGAGGATCGCGTAGACTCTACTAGAGGCTGGGCACTTACGCGGCTTGCGGTGTCGCACCGACGGAGCCGAACGGTTGCGGATTCGAATCCGCACACAATAAGATTCGATAATCTGATTATCGAGATTTTAGATTTTTCGAAACGGAAATGGATCTCCGATTTATATTTTATTTCCGCTGCGCGGGAGATCTGGAGAAACACGAGAACCCAACAGTGGTATCAAAGCCAGGTTCCACTGTTTCTCGTCCCGTCTCGGGTTCCGAAATTAATTATTCTATGGTTTATTCCACGCTTAAAACTTGGTTATTTGCTAGATCTGTGTTCATACGATGAACACAAATTATTTTGATTAATATTCTGCAATTTTCAAAATTAATTTTGGGGTTTTCGGAGTTCTTCATGAGATGATGATCGGAGGCTTTTCGGGAACTTCATACGGGCTTCCCAAGTGTTGGGATGGCGGGCCGAGACTCTGAATGCCCAGTGGATAGTTACCAATGTCCATTGGGAATCCTTGCCGACGCCGGAGTGGCCTTGGAGGGGCTGCAAAATCTAGCCCTAATTGGTTTCGGAAACCCTGAAAATTAGAAAATTAGGGGGTCGGCTAGGGAGCATTTTGGGCTTCTTCGGGGGATCTGCCAGTGGCCAACCGCAGGCGGCGCCGTGGAGGCCTGCCGCCGGCCACTGCATACCTGCTAAAAGGGGCTTTAGTTAGGGTTTCTAGAAGAAGAAGGAGGTGGGCCGCCCGGTCCCAACCCGGTCGGACCGGGTAGGGCACGGGCGGTCCAGTGGTGGTCCGGGCCTGAGCCCTTGGCCGAGCCAGGGCTCGAGCCTCGCCGAGCCAGGGGCTCGAGCCAATTTGACCAGTTGGCTGGACCCTTCTCATTTCCTTTCTAATTAAACCCCTTGTAAACCCCATGCCCAATTAATAAAATTAAAATCTGATTTTAATTTAAAATTCAAAATTGTTTTGATATTTAAATTTATTAACCAATTTTAATTATTTAGGCATAATGATTTTGAATCATATTAATTAACAATTAGTTTTTTTTTAATCAATAAGAGTTAATTATTAGATTAAATGTTAAACTAATAGTCAACTTTGATTTAACTAATTTAACTATTAAATTATTGATTAATATTTATTAATCTAAATGTTAGATTTTTAACTATTACTTCATCTAATTGTTAATTATTAGTTAGGGTTATTTATTAATTTAAATGTTAAGTTAATAATTAATTCTAAATGACTAATTTAAATGTTAAATTAGTAGTCCTTAGTTAATTATTGTTAGTTATTAATTTAATAGTTAAATTAATGATAACTTTAATTAACTAATCTAAGAGTTAGATTAATTAGTTATTAATTACTTAGTGCTAATTATTGGTTTAAGAGTTAAATTAATAATTAACATTAACTGACTAATCTAAGTGTTAGGTTAGTAGTTAATAATTAATTATGGTTGATTATTAATTTAAGTGTTAAATTATTAATTAACTTTGTTGGACTAATCTAAAGAGTTAGATTTGTAATTAATTATTAATAATCTAATTGTTAGATTATTAATATGTTTTAATCTAATTGTTAGATTGATTTAATTATTATAAGTGTTCTAATTTGCATGGAATAATATAAAATTTATTAATTTGGAGTGTATGCACATGTGATGTGTGTTTTATATGCTTTTAAATTAGATTTGATTGCATGTTAAAGTTATTAAAAGAGTTTTCGAAATTCAAATACCAATTTTGATTGGATCCCAGTTTTTTGAAAGCCAAAATTATTTAATTTTGAAACTCTTTTATTTTAGCCATGTAATACGTTGAATCATGTGTGGAATGGTTAAAATACACCGTGGTCATAGACATGCACTTATTTTAAATTATTCATGTGATGAATAATGTGTGTGGATCATGGTTGTATGATTGAATGAATATTTATTAATTGTTAATAAATAGAGGTCTGCGCATCTCTCTCTCTCTCATACTCCGATGTACTTCTACCTCCCTCTCTCTTGTACTCACCATAATGCCTTCTTCTATTTACATATAAATTATGAATTTATTGTAATATGATTGAAGCAATTGAGGAAGGAGCGAGGACGATCCATAACTGCAACTAGGAAGACGATGTGATATAGATCCTTTGCCTGTGTGTTTGCTGATTTTCTAATGGAAATGTTATATTAGAATTGTGTATGCGTTTGATTGATCGCTCCAGTCAAACCCACTGTGCTATCTATGACCGCACTTGACATGTATGAGATACATTGTTTTATATTTGATTGTGAATCAAAGCAGTTATAGTATTTAGTAAATATATACGATATGTTTATATACTATCACCTCGGAGAGACTAAGATAAACGTTATCTAAATACCCTCATCTAAACTCTAAGCCGTAACGTGAGTAGTTTAGAACTTACCGTGTGGTCCACCGTCGTTATAGTCATAGGACTCAAATTACTTAGACAGGTTTATTGTGCTATCCACAAGGCCTGTCTAATTGTGAGGAGAGACTGTGGCTATGACATTAGATGCCTATTTGATCGAGGTAGAGGAACCATGTAGCTTTGTTGTGCTATCTACAAGGGCTGCATGCAAATCTATGCTTGTCTCGTAACGATGGTTAGCTTAGACCATAATTAGTGGCTTGTTGTGCTATCCACAAGGCCATTAAATCTCTGAGGATCGAAGCTATGATCGGATATTACAAGGAGTTGCAAGTCCCATGATATGGGTGCTCTTTGATTGTTTTACAGCTTTCTTGTGCTATTCACAAGGTTGTACTACAAGTCATTGAGATTCTGATCCCCACTAGGAGACTGTCGGGGTCTCCCGTTCTGTATAACTGAGGGTTATACAGTCCGTCGAAAATTAGTAAGAGTTAAAACTTGAACAAAAGACCATGTCTTGTTTTATATTTAATAATTGAACATCTGCTAAAAGGATTTTATTCGTCTCCTGTAGAGAATTATGTCATCGAATAACCAACTCCGAGGCATACCGGATGCCAAACGTTTGACTAGCTTGAACTACTCGGATTGGTTCAGAAACCTGAAGAATGTCTTCAAATCTGAACACATTGCTTACGTCCTTGGAGTTGATCCTCCTGCTGAACTGGCATTGAATGTTCCTGAGGCAGAGATGATCACGTACTATAAAAGATCGAAGAACAAACGCAAAGAAGTAGTAAAGGGTGACTGCTTCTACTGTAAGCAGAATGGTCATTGGAATAGGAAATGCAAGGAGTTCTTCAACGATAAAGATCATGGAAAGGTAAAGTTGTCTGAAACTTCAGATATCTATACGATAGATATTAACCTGTCAGTTAGAGATTCCACATCTTGGGTATTAGATACTGGATGTGCTTCTCATATTTGCCATGATGTGCAGATGCTGACAAGTAAGCGCAAGCTGAGAAAAGGCGATGTGGAACTGAGGCTAGAAAACGACGCAAAAATTGTGGCGATTGCTGTTGGGAGAGCAAACCTCAAGCTTCCATTGGGAGACGTCTTATCATTAGAAGATTGTTATTATGTTCCTAGCATAATAAAGAACATCATATCAGTATCTTGTCTGGACAAGATAGGATATAGGTTGACTATTGAGAATAGAAGATGTTCGACTTATTATGGTAATAAATCAATAGCTTCACCATCTTTAGTCAACGGACTATATCTTTTAGATGCTTCTTATTGCAATCTTCATATTCACAATGCTCTTAAAAAGAGCAAGAATTGTGTGAACCAAGCCTATATGTGGCATTGTAGACTTGGGCATATTGGTGAAAGTAGGTTGCAAATGTTGCACAAGCATGATTATTTAAATGCATTCGATTATAAATTGTTTGCGACATGTGAATCCTACCTTATAGGAAAGATGACAAAATCTCCATTTACTGGACATGGAGAACGTGCCAAGGACATTTTGGAACTAATGCATTCGGATGTATGTGGTCCCATGTCCATCCAAGCCAAAGGTGGCTTCTCATATTTCATCACGTTCACCGACGACTTCTCAAGATTCGACTATGTGTACTTAATGAAGTGCAAGTCGAAAGCATTTGAGAAGTTCAAGGAGTTCAAGAATGAGGTAGAGAAGCAGTTAGGAAAGAGTATTAAAGCTCTTCGATCAAATCGAAAAGGAGAATACTTGAGTACTAATTTCACACAATTCTTAAAGGATAATAGTATCCTTTCTTTTTCAGCTGACCCCTCCATATACACCACAGATGAATGGTGTATCAGAAAGGAGGAATCGCACCTTGTTGGACATAGTGTGATCCATGATGAGCTTTTCAGGATTACCAATGTCCCTCTAGGGGTATGCTCTAGAGTCAGTAGCACACTTACTGAACAGGGTACCCAGCAAGTCTGTGGCCTTTACTCGATATGAGATATGGAAAGGCAGGAAACCAAAATTTAAACATGTTAAAGTCTGGGATTGTCCTGCTCATGTAAAGAGACATGATCTAGACAAGCTGGAATCACGAACTGATAAATGTAGGTTTGTGGGATATCCAAAGGAAACCTTTGGATACTATTTTTACCATCCTGGTGAACAAAAGGTGTTTGTCGCAAGGAAAGCTATCTTTCTGGAAGATGACTACCTTCTTCAGGAGGACAGTGGGAGTAAAATAGTACTGGAAGAGGTTCCATATCCCCAAACAGTTGCATTATCATCAGATGAGATATCAATTCCTAAATCTGTTCAGGTACACACAGATAAGCCACGTAGATATGGTAGATTACCTAGACTACCCGAACGATATGTGGAATATATCACTGAAGGTGAGTCGAAGGTTGAATATAATGAGGATGGTGATCCTAAAACCTACCAGAAGGCCATAGAAGGCCCAGAAGTCGGGAGATGGCGAGAAGCCATGAACTCAGAAATCCAGTCCATATACACTAACCAAGTTTGGAACTTGGAGGACTTGCCCGAGGGTATTGTACCAATCAGATGCAAGTGGATCTTTAAGAGACAGATCGGTGCTGATGGACGAATCGATACTTATAAGGTAAGGTTAGTGGCAAAGGGATATCGTCAAAGGCAATGAATTGACTATGACGAGACTTTCTCACCAGTTGCCATGATAAAGTTGATCAGAGTTCTACTCGCCATTGCTGCCCATTTTGATTACGAAATCTGGCAGATGGATGTGAAGACTGCCTTCCTCAACGGTAACCTTGAGGAAGAGGTGTATATGATACAACCAGAAGGTTTCACATCCAAAGAATCTCCAGATAAAGTGTCCAAGCTTCAGAGGTCCATTTATGGACTGAAGCAAGCTTCTCGGAGCTGGAACATAAGATTTGACGAGGCTGTCAAGTCTTATAACTTCATTAAGAATGAAGATGAGCCTTGTGTGTATAAGAAGACCAATGGGAGCACAGTCACCTTCCTAGTTCCTTACGTAGACGACATACTACTCATTGGGAATGATGTAGCTATGATGTCATCGGTAAAGATCTGGTTGTCGAAAACTTCTCCATGAAGGAATTGGAGGAAGCATCCTACATATTAGGAATACGGATCTATAGAGATAGATCGAAGAGGATGCTTGGAATGACCCAATCCTTGTACATAGATACCATAGTCAAAAGGTTTGGTATGAAAAATTCCAACAGAGGTCTCATACCGATGAGACATGGAATTATTCTCTCAAAGGAGCAGTCTCCTAAGACTCCTGATGAGAGGGCACTCATGGATAGAATACCCTATGAGGCTATAGGATCTATCATGTATGTCATGCTATGTGCACGGCCTGATATTGCATATGTTCTAAGTGTTACGAGCAGATTTCATGCTGATCCAAGCGAAGAGCACTGGAAGGTAGTGAAATGTATCCTTAAGTACTTGAGAAGAACTAAGGATATGTTTTTTGTCTATGAAGAAGGTGACTTGAAACTGCGAGGCTTTACTGACTCGAGTTTCCAGTCAGATCCAAATGATAGCAAGTCTACATTTGGATTCGTGTTTACTTTGAATGGAGGCGCAGTGTGCTAGAAGAGTTTCAAGCAAGCAACCACTGCAGATTCGACGACTGAAGCGGAGTACATTGCTGCAGCTGTAGCTGCCAAAGAAGCAGTGTAGTTGAAGAAATTCATCACTGACCTCGGCGTAGTTCCCAGCATCTCTGAACCTATTCCGCTATTGTGCGACAACAATGGAACGACTGCACAAGCGAAAGAGCCGCGGTCACATTAGAAATCAAAGCATATTCTGAGGCGCTTTCATCTAATCAGAGAGATTATATCCATAGGAGATGTAGTGGTGGAAAGAGTTCCATCTGTCGACAATGTAGCATATCTACTGACAAAGTCATTGGCTCAAAATGTGTTTGAGTGTCACCTAGAGTCTGTAGGTTTAGTGCATAAAGGTGATTGGCTTTAGTCCAGGTGGGAGATTGTCAGTCTTAGGTGGCCTAAAAGCCAATATGACTATGTAAATCTCATTCATTTATTAATATAATGGCATAATATTCATTGTGTGTAAATCTCATTACTTATTGTCTCATAATGAAGTCCGTGAATATGTACGATAATGATCAGATTATGATGAGATCATACTAGCGAGACTGATCACTTAAACACACATATTCTTAATCGTTCCTAGTCGGAAGATATCCGAGAAGGACATTGGATATCCGGTTAGACTAGTAAAGATTACTCCTGCTCATAAGATGAGGGTGACTGATCTTATAGTCACTTGTGTAGAGACACTAAGGTGAATCTGTAGGTGCTCATTAGAGAATGAGTTCACTGAACTGATCCGACTGAATCGCTGGATGGTACTGTACCTCACTGTCAACCAGCTTGATTCTATTGTCACAGTTGCGTGATGGTCCTCGGACCTGAGACACCAAGGACACCTTGTCAGTGGACTTCTGTGCTTTGACCTTGGTTTATGAATCTTTAACCACGGGATTCTAAACAGCCAAGGATTGGGTACCGCGGAATACCGTTGAAGAGATTGAGTGTCAATAAGGAATCATTCGCTCTCGGTACGATGAGAGAGAATGCTGTAGGAAGGATGCGCGAAAGTCTCTGGCCAGGGCAGATGATAATATCGAGAAAGGAGTTTTCCAATATTCATCAGCGGCATCCAATCCAAGTGAGTTGACTGGTTAGGGTTTGACAGCACGCCATACCCTGAGTTGACTCGAGAGCATTGTACGAATGAAGGATTATATCCACGCGGTAACTGTCGGCGGAAAGATTCCAAGAGTGGGTTACTTAACCCCGATACCATCCGGGTTCACGCAGTGTTGCTTGGCACCCAACATGATCGGTGGCCCGGTCGAATTCGATGAGCGACATCAATTCAATTGATTAATTAATTAATAAAGAGTTATTAATTGATTAATAAAGCCAGTAAGGAGTCACTGGGCATATTGGGTTATTAACCGAACTGGTAATTTGGCCTAGAGGGTCACATGCAAATGATTCTCAAGGCGATGGATAAATAAGTGGGTTTTATATAAACCGAGGGTTTTTATGAAAAACCCCGTAGTTAGTATAAAATATAGCGAACGGGTTGAGCAGGCCAAGCTGCTGCTAACCCTAGATGCCCCCTCCTTTCTTCGTCTCTCTCTCTGGCGCCCCAAGCAAGATCCGGATCCCCATATCTGTTCCGCCGCTTCTCCAACGTGGCTTGCGGTGTTGCACCGACAGAACCGAATGGTTGCAAATTTGAAGCCGCACATGGTAAGATTCGATAATCGGATTATCGATATTTTAGATTTTTCGAAACGGGAACGAATCTCCGATTTATATTTTATTTCTGCTGCGCGGGAGATCCGGAGAAACACGAGAACCCAACATACTTAACAAGACGCGATTTAGTGCCCCTTTTATCTTCCTTGTTGCCCGAGCTGCTATGAACATGAGGGATTACTGTTTTGAATACCGTTGGTGAACAACGACGTGATTCAAGCTCTCATCCCTATTGCTCATCAACACTCGGATCATTAACCTTCTTGCTACCTATATTTATTTATCCTACATTAGAGGCCATCCAGGCCACATATCATTTGCATCGGGGCTCACCCCCCTCCTCTAGGAACACCTCTCTTGGCATCCTCACCTCTCTCTGACTGGGTCGGTCCCTCGGTCCGACTAGAGTGGTTGGTGTTAAGACCTCCATAAGTCCCCAAAAGCAAAGAATTCATCTTTGTTCATCAGGCCGGTTGTACCATTTGAAGTCCCGAGTAGTTGGTCATATCGTGGTGAGTGAAGCCGTAGAGCATAACAGTGGAAATTGAATTGAAACTAGGATCTTTCCCATTGAGGGAATTTGAGTTTAAAAATTCAATTAACCCAACAAGTAACTCTCAAAACAGCGTAAGCATCCACTTGGTTGTTAGTCTGTGCAAATTTGTTTGAAATAATTGTCACCTCAACACAATGATGCTACGTTCAGGTAGAACTGTCGGCACGGTTGCCTTTGAACAAGAAGATCTGGTCGAGTACGAGGGAGATGCTTATGCCCCTCAAGTTCATGGTGCATCTTATTCTAAGGATGAGTGGGATGCTTATATCTCTGACTATCCCGATCAATTCCAAACTGTTCCTGAGGGAGATGCTCATGCCCCTCAATATCATGATGATTCGATCTACGGTCAATATCACCCGGATTTGGGCAATCATTCACGTATTCACGTCATCTCTAATCCTACCATTGAAAGAGCCCAAGACCAGACTGGGCCCTCTGTCGATCATCCTTCTGATCTCGCTACTCTCATGGGAGCTCTATCTAATCATGTGGATCCCCGTTAATTTGACGCCATCCAATCAATCTTAAAAGGGAAAGCTCCTCTGCATCCTTGCGAGCCAAGTCCTATGGTTCATCCTGCTGCTTATCAAGCTCCTACCCAGGCCATGGAAGGTCTCCGTATTTCCACTCCACAGCACAGAAGTCCTCAACAGTCTGGTTCACGGCATCCTGTCAGGCCACAAACCCCAATCTATCAGAATGCCTTCGAGCACGGTGGGAACGCCGCCAGTTCACAACCTCACTGTCCCTGTATCCCCGCTTATTCGCGAAGGCAATCTTTTCAACAACCACGACCTCCACTAGCAGATTCTACCACCCAACTCCTACTTAATAAGTTGTCCCAGATGGACGAGCGGTTCAAGAATATTGAAAAGAATATGGACAGCAAGGCTGCTCCTAAACTCTTTGTTCCTGATTTGCCAGTATTCCATCTCTTACTTTATGAAATGCCAATTTAAAGAAAGTACAACGGCACAGGCAATCCTTTCCTTCACATCAAAGAATTTCTATATGAATCATCATTTTGGCAGCATGATAAAAAAGCATTGGCATTCCTCTTCAGAAGGTCGTTGGAAGGATCGGCCTTGGAGTGGTTCTTCTCTTTAAACCCAAGTGAGGTAGAGAACTTCGACATGGTGTCGAAGAGGTTCCTGCAAAGATACAAAGACAGGGTGGCACCTACCTTGTCCATTATTGACTTATTCAATGAGAAGATGAAGCCGGACGAAGACTTCATAGTGTTTGCTGATAGATGGCGAGGGATGGATGAAAAGATAAGAGATCATTTGTCCGAACAAGAATTAGTAAAGATGATGGTTGCCAACGCCACTCCACAGTACAAGCTGGTGCTGACACTGAATAACTTGACTACCATGGCAGATCTATATGAGAGAGCATGTTATGCCCAGAATGCATTCAAAGACTTCACCTTTGCTAGTGTCTTCGATCCTCATCGACTCAATACACTTCCACCTCGGAAGTCTATTATCCCCAATCCTGCTATGGGTCCAAATACCGAGGGTACATTGTCTCATGGACAGGTCAGTATAATGAATATTAGTCAACCTCAGTCACCCAGGCCTCAAAACCAGCAGGGTTATAGGCCTCCTACTCAGCAACTTCAGTCAGCACCGCAGCATTCTCACCAGCAAGTATATAATCCACCTCGGGAGCTGCCGAATTACACTAATGTCCACCTCCTAATGACTATACACAACAGAGGAAACCTCTTGGTCCCAGAAGGTCGGTATACCCACAATTACCAGAATCCCTTACAGATATATTCAACGCCCTCATGGCGGCCAATGCCTTAGTGCTGCCAAAGGAAAGGGCCGTTTGGCCATCAAATGTTGACATGTCCGGTTACTGCGTGTTCCATCGTCAACCGGGACATACAGTAGATGCTTGCTTTCACTTTCGGGATTATATTCATGACCTCAATGATTAAGGAGGGATTGATAGGGAAGAGATGGAAAAGTACATAGCCGCCTTAAAGGCGAAAAGACCACAGCAGCAACAACAACAGCCACAGCCACCACAGCAGCAACAGCCAGTCCAAAGGGCCCCGGTACAACAAGCGGCACCACAGAATATGGGCATAGTGCCGAACCCGTTGCCGAAACATCAAAACCAAATCGCCCCCATCCTAACAAATAGCCGGTCTGAGGCTAATAGAGGGCAACAATGGAAAGTAGAGGATTCGTCTTCTATCTATTCAGCAAGTAATATGTCAAGCACTGCCGAGCAACTGCCTCGCCGCATTCTCCGCATACCCAAACCACAATCTATCACCATTAAACCCATTCCACCCTCTGCCACTACATCCTCACCAAGCAACCCTCTGCAAACAAACTATGCACCCCTGATGCCATCCAAACCACTACTCCATATGCCGTTCCCTACATCACCTACAACAACCACTCACCCTAATACCCTACAACCCTCCAAACCACTCATCCGCACAGTACCCCCACCAAATAATCCATCACCGTCACCTGCTCATACACACCCCCAACCCTCCAAACCACTCATCCAAGTTCCCTTACCTCCACCAACATCCCCTTACCAAGCCGTTATACCTTCTAAGCCACTCCTCAACACGGCAGTGCTCAAGATAACGCTTGGAGCTTCCACTATTGAAGAACATACGCTCCGAAGCGGCCGAATATTCAACAAAGTGTTCCCTCAATCTACAGTGCGAGATGGCCCGTCACAGCCAGTAGAAGAAGTCCAGAATAAAAAAAGTATACTTGGTACCCATTATGATTTGTTGAAACAACTGGATAGAACACTGGTACGTGTCTCCATATTAGAACTGATCAAGAGATCTAAGGTCCATCAAGAATCCCTAATGGAATACCTACAACGGGTAATGGTCAGTGAAGATGTGCCAGTAGAGAAGATCACCGCATTGATGGTACCCCAGGGGGATCAGCCCTCTATATCTTTCCATACTTCTGAACTGGCACCGCTAGCAGCAAGGAGCATGGCATTAAGTATAACTGTCAACATATGTAAAAAGGTTGTGGATACCTGCTTAGTAGACACCGGGGCATCTATTAATGTGTTACCACCAAGAACTCTGGAGCTCTGTAGGGTACCAAAAGAAAAATGGCTGCCTTCTCCCATTTCTGTTACAGCCTATAATAACTCTACCCATTCCCCTCTGGGGATGGTCTATTTGAAGGTAGAGTTAGGCCCTACTTGCCATGCTGAAGTCGAATTTCATATTCTCGAAATCGACCCTTCACTGAAAGGCATACTCAGTCGTCCTTACATCAAGTCACTTGAGGCGATTCCATCAACAAACCACTAATGCCTCAAGTTCTCCCACAAAGGATGTATCATCAAAGTTACTATTATGCCTATCCTTGCTGCAACCCACTCTCTGAATATAAGTCCCAACCCAGCTCCTCAGAGGCCAGTCATCTCCTTATGCCAAACCCATACCCGATCCTTTTGAGCATACTGTACTTACATCTTACCCGATCAATGCCGTAAAGTGGAAGAAGTTCATGAACACTCCAAGATGTAACATCATGCTGAAGGTGGGATATCAACGTAGAAAGGGTCTAGGCACCCGATTGCAAGGAAGGATTAAACCAGTGACAGATGAGAGAAGGGTACCTGGCAGTGGCCTAGGCTACAGGCCGGAGAAGGTGAGGCATAGTATTGTGGAACAACAAGAAGGTGAAGATGGTCAGAAAACATGGAAAACCATGATTACCCCCTGCAAAGAGAGTCGGGATCCCTTGACTTGGACCTTGTCCACTCATTTTGTTAAAGGGCCCGTTATTCAACATGACCACGATAACACAGTCGTGATCACCTCTTGATCATTCCAAATTGTGCATCGTTAAACACTCATAAGAACGTTCAATCTAAATTTATTCGGCTCATTTAAATTCAATTTTGAAAATTAATAATGGTGAGTCCAAGTCGATCCACAGGGAGATAAAATTTTAATTTTGAAAACCTTAGATTTTAATTATCTAAAAAAATTGAGAATTTGAATTGATTAATTAACTACCTAATTAAATTAAACTAAATTTACGAATTTAACTAACCTAATTTTTAAAAGCACAAATACAACTCCATTTAAAATTGAGAAGAGAGAGATGAACAACATATTGTAAAAATAACAAAACTTCTAAATTGAACTAATCAAGTTTTAAACAATACAACTTAATTTAACTAAACTAAAATAAGCTACAGCAAAGTAAAATATGCTATTAGGTGGAAGTAGGAAGGAGGCAAGCGCAGCTAGCAGCAAGCTTCTGTGGGTTCTTTGTGGGGCGCCGGCGCAGTGGATCGCAGGAGAGGGGGTGGCGCAGTGGTCCGCAGGTGAGGGGGTGCACTGCTGCGTGGAAATCGGCAGCTGGTAGGTGTTGTTGCTGGCGCGTGGAGGAGGTTCACTGGAGTTTGCTGGCGCGTGGAGGAGCATGCAGGTGCGTGGACTTCCGTAGGGGGTGCTGGAGCTTGCCGGCGTGCATGGGCTACGCAGGTGGTGCTTGATGCATGCGCATGGGAGCTTGCAGGCGGCTGGGCAACGTGTGGAGGTGCAGCTGCTGCATGCGCTGGGGTGCTTCAGGCTGGGAGGAGGAGGTGCGTTGGATCTTGCAAGTTGTGCTGGTGGCTTCGCGTGGAGAAGCTGGGCCTCACGTGGACATGCATGGAGGGTAGGAGGAAGCCGGCTTCAACGCAACACGTGGACGGCGCTTTGCTAGAGCCGGTGGATGGAGCTCGGGCAGGTGCTGGAGGCCGGTTGCTGGTGGAGAGCTCGTCGGGTGCTGGGCATTGGTGGAGACAGGAAACCGGGGAGAGAGAGAACCGTGGAGGGAGAGAAGTAGAAACCGGAGAGAGGGAGAGGAAATAGAAGAGAAAGAGGGAGAAGAAATAGAAGAGAGAGAGGGAGAAGAAATAGAAGAGACAGAGGGAAAACCAGCTGGGTGGAGGAGGAGAAAACGGAGAGAGAGGGTGCGTGGAGGAAGGGAAACCGAGCGGGTGAAGGAGAGAGGAGTGCTGAGAGGGAAGAGAAGAGAGAGGGCATGTGCATGAAGGGAAACCGAGCGGGTGAAGGAGAGAGGTAGAGAGGGCCGAGAGAGATAAAAATCGAGAGAGAGAGATCTGTGGAGGGAGAGAGAACAGAGGGAGAGAAAGAACAGACCGAGAGAGAGATATGTGGAGGGAGAGAGAACAGAGGGGCTGCGGGAGATTCCAGAAGGAGTAGGAGGGTTGCGGGGAGGAGGAATAGAAGAGAGAGGAGAATCCGAGAGAGAGGAGCTAATATAGAGAGGAAGAGAGGCGTGGGAAGGAAACTAGAGAAGAAGTAGGGCTGCGGTTTGGAAATTGGAGAGAAGGAAAGAAATAGAGGGTTTTGGGAAACTCCAGAAAAAGAAGGAATCAGAGGGTCTTTTTTAAAGAGAAGGGAAGGAAGGTATTTTTTTTAAAAAAGAAAGTGGGCTTTAGGAAGGCAGCTGGCCCTTCTTGGGTCCTTCTTGGCCATGGAATTAGGGCAACACTAGGGCCTCAAACGTTTTTACCCCTGCTTTAATCTTTTGGACCCAATGAAGTCGAATTTATCGAAATTCGAACCCTAGACCTCCCCCAAATTTCCGGAAACTCCACCAACTGCACTACATCATCGGCATGTCCTGTTCACATAAAATAAATATAAATTAGCACATTATCATAAAAATATCATTATATTTATTTATTTCGTCTCGGTTTTGTCGAAAAACCGCTAATGCACTATACTCCATTAATCACATGAAATGACGATGTTTTTAAGTCAGAATTTGGCGAAATTGGTACCGTTTGACTTGGTACACAATTATCTATCATTTCATGCTATTTTACAGATAAAAACATGAGTATGATGTGTTTGATTGCCCTTAAATGATCAATTTAACATTTTATCATACCCCCCAACTTGATCATTGCTAGTCCCTTAGCAATGTAAATAAGGAAAAGTTAGGACAAACAACGAATTATCATGCCTCATTTGTAGGATCTTTCACAAACAATTTAAGTGGTAGCCGATTGGTTAAGCTAAAGTTTTCATATCCCACAATATTTTGATTCACGCCAGGTGATTGTGTATGAAAATTGGCACGCTTAAAACTCGTTTCCGACCTTTCTGGTATATTCTTGCCTTTACTACCCTTTAGATAAGACTACCTAGGGAGGAGAAGAGAATAAAATATTTCCCGATCAGTTAGCGAGGACCGTTTTTAAGTTCTTGCCCCGACTCAGCACTTTTCATGATTTGGTCATATTTTTGGTACGATGGACTTTTTAGCGTGGCTTTTTCATTTCATTATACTTTTGCTTTTGAGAGTGCGTACTTTTTGCCACTCTCTTTGAATTGCCTGAGGAGAGGTGCGTACTTTTTGCCACCTACCTTCCTTTAGCTCTTTTAATGCCTTCTATCGCCTTTAGTGTTTACAGTTGTCCATTTTAAATGACCGCCTCTTTTATAGTGCTGAGTGGGACAGTCCCCTATTACGAATCCTACACATTCCTTTCGTTCAACCCAAAAGAAAAATTAGAATAAGTAGTCTTATCCTTCAGGTTAATTCCAACAATTCTATACTTTTAAGATTTTTCATTTATTCTATGTTGCCGTGTGTGTGTGAAAATCATCCAGCCGTAGATTTTTGTGAAGTGGGATATTTAAACTTTGAAGGTTCTTTAACCAATGTGACAACCAAAAAACTGATTTGTTTAAGATTTACTTAATGAAACATGATTTTCATAGGATGTGAAAAGAAGTTTTTGAATTTTTTTTTTAAAAACATTTGACCATTTTTCAGTGAAAGATATCAGTTTTCTTCAAAAGATTTTCCAATGAATGCATATCAAATTGATTGTCCCACCCCCCAACTTGATTGACATTGTCCTCAATGGCATAAAAGATATGAAAAACATGTCAGCCAGGAGAGAAACAACCTGTGATGAAGAAGATGCGACATACCCACGGCGACTGCTACTCAAGGACCTAAAAGGAAAAGAAATACAAAAACTGAAGTAAAATATTGGGTTGCCTTCCAACAAGTGCTAAGTTTATCGTCTTTAGCCAGACAACAGTTCAGTTATTGTGGATCACTCAGTTCTATGGATTCAGGTGATGCATTTTGAAGATTTTCAATGAATGGTTTCAACTGTTAACCATTAACGGTGAGTGGTGTTCCCACTCTTGGGATTCAGAATTTTAACGGCTCCATGATCGGAGGCTTTAACGACCACGCAGGGTCCATCCCATATGGATTTCAGTTTTCCTGGAAATAAGCGAAGCCTAGAGTTAAATAGCGAAGCTTTCTGATTTGGAAGAAAGGATTTTCTCACAATATGTTTATCTTAGAAAGCTTTAGTTTTGGCTTCATAAATCTTTGAATTTTCATAGGCCTCGTTGCGCAACTCTTCTAGCTCACTCAATTGTAAGGTTCGGTGGGAACCAGCTTGGGCTAGGTCCAGATTGACTTGTTTGATGGCCCAATAAGCCCTATGTTCTGATTCCACCGGAAGGTGGCACGCTTTTCCAAAAACCATGCGATAAGGAGACATGCCAATAGTAGTTTTATAAGCAGTCCGATAGGCCCATAAGGCATCATCCAATCTTTCAGACCAATCTTTTCTATCGGGCCTAACGGACTTTTGCAGAATATTATTAATCTCTCTATTGGAAACTTCCACTTGGCCACTGGTTTGGGGATGATAAGGGGTAGTTACTTTGTGATTAATCCCATATTTCTTAAGCAAAGTCCGAAATTGGTAATTCGTGAAATGCGTTCCCTCATCACTTATGATAGCTTTAGGCCACCCGAACCGAGAAAAGAGATTCTTCTGAACGAATTTAATGACCACTTTATGATCATTGGTTCGGGTGGCTACTGCTTCAATCCACTTAGAGACATAATCCACCGCTACCAGTATATATGTATGTCCAAAAGAGGGTGGAAAAGGTCCCATAAAGTCAATTCCCCAAACATCAAAGACTTTAACCACCAAGATTGGGTTGAGTGGCATCATATCCCTTTTCGCCATATTCCCTACAGCCTGACATCGGAGGCAAGTTTTGCTAAATTCATGGGCATCTTTGAAAAGTGTGGGCCAGTAAAAACCATTTTGCAGGACCTTGGCTACAGTTTTCTTTCTTGAGAAATGGCCCCCACAAGCCAGATTATGACAGAAGTTAAGAACACTCTGTTGTTCTTCTTCAGGAACACATCGCCTAATAATTTGATCAGGATAGAATTTGAATAATTCAGGATCCTCCCAGAAATAATACTTTTCCTGGGAAAAGAATTTGTCCTTCTCACTTTTAGTCCATCCTTTCGGAAGCTGATTAGTCACCTTGTAATTGACAATATGAGCATACCAAGGTGCAACAGTGTGAGAAACGGCCAGTAGATGCTCATCTGGAAAGGAATCAGTGATTGGTGTACTTTTGGAGATCGGAATTCAGGATAGGTGGTCAGATACCACATTCTCAGAGCCCTTCTTATCCCGAATTTCCAAATCAAATTCCTGAAGGAGTAAGATCCATCTAATAAGCCTAGGCTTTTCATCCTTCTTGGTCAACAGGTATTTCAGAGCTGAGTGATCAGAATAGATTATGACTTTTGCCCATAAAAGATAAGATCTGAATTTTTCTATGGCAAAAACCACGGCTAACAATTCCTTTTCAATGGTAGTATAATTCATTTGAGCATCGGCAAGGGTGCGACTTGCATAATATATCACAACAGGACACGTGTTGATTCTTTGTCCCAAAACCGCACTGATAGCATAATCAGAGGCATCGCACATGATTTCGAAGGGCAATGTAATGACTGAGATTTCGGGTTCGGTTTTCGGGTCGGGTTCGGGTCGGAACCCTTGGTTTGGACCCTGTGGGGGGTCTTGTGACTGCTGACTGAATGGCGTCAGCACTGCTCGACGCCTTTCAAAAGGCGTCAGGTTGTGTGGACGCCATTTAGGTCTGCTGGTTGTTGCGCCTCGTGGGCGGGTTTCGGGCCGCGAGAGTACGGCCCCTGTCAGATTTGTCTGAACGGCGTCTACCTCGGTCGACGCATTTCAGACTGCGACACCTGCGGTGTCAGGGTGCGACGCCAGAGCGTTGTCAGTACGGCCTGTCTTGCCATCTGAACGGCGTCCGTGGTGGGCGACGCGTTTCAGACCGGTGTCGATACGGCCGTCCTGTCAGACTGAATGGCGTCTGCCTCGATCGACGCGTTTTAGGGGAATTCTGGTTGACCCCGCGAGCCTCCCCTTCCTTCCCTCATTTTCGCCTCTCCACTCTCTCTCTTCACCCCCTCCGCTCCCTCCGCCCTCCTTCCTCCCTTCCCTTCCTCTTCTTCCTCTTCCAACTACTCCATAGCTTCCCTACCTCTCACCTCTACCTCCACCACCTTCCTCGCGGCGTTCCCTTCTCCGGACGGCGGCCGACGTCCCGGCGGAGTGGCGGCGTTCTCGAGGATACCGGCGGCGGCGTGGGGCGAGACGGGTCGGCGGCGAGGAGCTTGGAGGAGTTCAAGAACCGGTAGGGGGACGAAACCTTGCATGTGTGCTCGTTGCTTTCGGCGTGATGTGGCGTGTGTGGGGCTAGATTGAGCATGTTTAGGGGGTTTCCTTGAGGGAATAACGGTGTTTGTGATCGTAGATTCGTAGCATGATTGTGTGGTTGAGCTTCTCTTCTTCCCCCTTTGATTTTGGGATTTTCGGGGTGCCCGGGGTTCAAGGGTGAAGCCCTCGGGGCGAACCAGGAAACCTGGTTTCTGGCGCTAAATGGCGTCGGGCTGGGTCGACGCTTTTCCGAAAGACGTCCGGTCAGCACGACGCGTTTTAGCGCAGAAACCTTCCTGTGTGAGGTTTCCTGAGTTAGGGGTTCTGCGCTAAATGACGTCATGGATGGACGACGCCTTTTAGAAGGACGTCGGGCCATCATGACGCCATTTAGGCAAGAAATGCCCCCCTTTAAGGGTTCTGCAAATCTGGTTTTATGGATTGAAAGGCGTCGGGACACCCAGACGCGTTTTAAATGGCGACTTCATCGGTGGACGCGTTTTAAGCGATAATCTGACGTTTAACTGAACCTGTCTAAGGGACTTGAATGGCATCGACCTCGGTCGACGCGATTCAAGCCAGAGGTGCTATATTGCTGGTTTTTAGCATGTGTCCCACGGTGAAAGTTCTAAGGCATGTTTTATGTTGTACACTGTGATCGAGGACTTATGTGTGAGTGGAATTACAGCATGTTAAATGTGTATGTGTGTGTGTCTGTACGAATATGGATTCGGGATGACTGTGGTTTCCGTTTGTCACCATGGGCTGATGGGAGAAGGGCCATGGTGTCTGTGAGGAGGGGTACTTGTTGTGTTTTACCCTTGGCTGAGACAAACAGAACCACCTTGAGCCCGTCGGGCCGGAGTAGCTATGTGCTATCCGAGGGGTTGCTGTTTGGTCTCAGCGGGTCGGGGTTTCCCTTGGTTGTCGTGACAGCTTCTGGCGTGTTTCTTGCTGTGAAGCTGGTGGTGTTTCTGGTGGGAGTTGGTTTACCCATTAGCCAGTGGGCCTGATGTGACCTTTGATCAAGGTTACGAGTGGTACCTATAGCCCTTGGCCTGACGCAGCCCGGGAGAGTTGGGTTTGTGGGTAGTTCCTGTAGCTTCGGCTTGACGGGGGTTCGCCGGTCCCCAGGGCCCTCCTGAAGCGCTGAGGCCTAGCGTGGAGGCAATCCGGACGGTAGGACAGTAGTCTAGACTGCTTGTGTGCACACGTAGCTGGCAGTGGCGGTACACTGAGTCCAGCTAGTCCTAGTTTAGCTCGCTGCCTCACCCTACAGTGCCCCGGAACGCTGTAGGGGTGGACAGGCGTGAGCAGTGGTGGTAGTGTTGGGAGGCGACGTTCGACTTCGGTCGACAGTGTGGTTTAGTCGCTTCGTGGACTTTGACTGTGAGTCGTGACTCTGTGTTGAGTTCTTCGGGTTACTTGGAGTGGTTCTTGTTACACTGCTTACCGTGCGTTTCACATCAGAGTTGGGTGTTGTGTTTACTGCTTTACTTTAATTGCCATATATTCCTGTTGTTACACTTGTGGGTGTGTGAGTGGGAGGCAGGGGATCGGATGATCCCTACTGAGCCCATTCTTGGTGTGGCTCACTCCCTGCGGTTTCAGGTGTGGACCTCGAGGCGAGCGGAAGCGTGGTGTCTTCTCGGTGTGCGGACCAGCAGCTGTCTTAGTTCCGGGGTATGCCCCGATGTTGTTGTACTTCCTTCTGCCTGTACTTATTTAATTGTTGGACCTGTAATTATTGTTGGACTGTATACGGACATTGTTATTTTCCTTCCTGCGCACTTGCTTACCTTGTGGTCCGTGTGTTTGTTATATTTAGTCCTGTTTAGCACTTACTCCTCCAGACGTGTTGTGTGAGATCCGGGTGTGAACCCGTAGTTAATGGGCCGACATCCATTTAGTGACCGGATCCCCGGTCATAGGATGGCGGGCCGTTACAGGCAAAGACCAATCTGGAGATTGAAGAATCAGAGCTTAGTTCAAAGATTTTTTCAGAGAATTGAATGCTTTGATGCAAGATTCATCCATTTGGAAAGGGACATCCTTAGCTAGGAGAAGAGTTAGAGGCCTGGCAATTTGAGAGAAATTGTGGATAAATCGGCGATAGAAACCGGCATGGCCAAGGAATGAACGGATCTGTCTGACCGAAGTTGGAGGAGGAAGATTGGATATGAGATCGATCTTAGCTTTATCTACCTCTATCCCCCTTTCAGACACAATGTGGCCTAGAACAATGCCCTCTCGAACAATAAAGTGGCTCTTTTCCCAGCTAAGTATCAGATTGGTGTCAATGCATCTGGCTAGCACTTGTTTAAGATTTTCTAAGCAATTTTCAAAAGAATCCCTGAAGATTGAGAAATCATCCATGAAAACTTCAAGGAATTCTCCTACCATATCGGAGAATATAGCCATCATGCACCGTTGAAATGTGGCTGGTGCGTTGCATAATCCAAATGGCATTCTCCTAAACGCAAACGTGCCATAAGGGCACGTAAAGGTGGTCTTTTCTTGATCTTCCGGGTAAATAGCCACTTGATTGTACCCGGAGTATCCATCTAAAAAGCAAAAGTACTTCTGGCTCGATAACTTTTCCATAATCTGATCCATGAATGGGAGTGGAAAGTGATCCTTCTTAGTCGTGAGATTCAGCTTTCGGTAATCAATGCACACTCTCCATCCCGTGGTGAGCCTAGTGGGTACCTCTTCTCCATGATCATTCTTGATAACTGTTAATCCAGATTTCTTGGGTACCACTTGGGTTGGGCTGACCCATTTACTATCCGATATGGGGTAGATGATACCCGCATCCAGCCATTTCACAACTTCCTTCTTCACCACTTCTTTCATATTGGGATTAAGCCGCCTTTGCATCTCCCGATTGAGCTTAGAATTCTCTTCCATATAGATGTGATGCATGCAAATGGACGGGCTAATTCCCTTTAAATCTGCCACCGACCATCCAATGGCACCCTTGTGATCTTTGAGGAGCTCGGTTAATTGGGCCTCCTGCGGCAATGTGAATTTTGCCGTAATGATGACCGGAAGAGTTTGGTCCGGGCCCAAAAAGATATACTTGAGAGACTCAGGTAATGGTTTGAGTTCAAGCTAAGGTGGGTTCTCTAAAGATGGCAAAGCGGGGTCAGATTGTAAGGCTGGTAAAGGTTCAACCTTGGGCCAAGATGTTAATGGGCCGGGAGAATCTTTTAAGGTATTGACTTCCTCCAACAGGTCATATGTGAACATCTCATTTTCTTCAACCAGATTATCCAAGATATCAATAGTATGGCATTCTTTTTCATGATCTGAGTATTGAGAAGCTTTGAAGACATTAATCTTGACCTTTTAACCCCCAAATGAAATGTCCATTTTGCCAGTTTCACAATTTATATTAGCTTTAGCAGTGGCTAAGAATGGACGACCTAGGATGATCGGACTATGAATGAGTTCCTCAGGTAATGCCATATCCAGAATAAGAAAATCCACGGGAAAATAGCAATCATGAACCTTCACAAAAACATCCTCAATTAATCCCCGTGGAGTTTTCACAGACCTATCAGCCAACTGTAAGATGATGGGTGTGGGCTTTAATTCCCCAATATCAAATTTCTTATAAATGGTTGTTGGCAAGAGGTTTACACTAGCACCTAAATCTAATAAAGCTCTATCAAATGTAACTCCAACTAAGTCACATGAAATTAGAGGTGCTCCAGGATCCTTTAACTTCTTAGGTAAATGATTCATCACAATCGCACTTACATCTTCTGAAAGCCGAACCTTTTCAGGTGCCATTCTAGATTCTCTTCGTGGAGTACATAATTCCTTGAGAAACTTAGCATAAGCTGGCACATGCTTGATGGCATCGAGGAGTGGAATATTAATCTGGACTTGTTTGAATAAATCCAACAACTTCTCATTCTGGGCCAGTTTCTTCCTAGTATTGGGCTTAGCTAACAAGGCGTTAGGAAATGGCACCCTAGGTTGATAAGAACCTGGGCCTTCATCTATCTTCCCTTTTCCTTTCGGGTCCTCCTCCAACTTTTCCATGTTGGGTTCAGCTTCACTCTCACTTTCAATTTCCTGAGGCCCATCAGTGGAACCTTTGGCTAACTCTCCATCTGCATGTGGTTTTTCTAAGCTTCTCCCACTCCTAAGCGCTGAAATGGCTTTAGCATTCTCAAATTGCGGCCCTTTAGGTTGTGGTAATGGGCCAGGCTGAGGTAAAAAGCCCGATTGCTGTGGAAAACTCGGAGGTTGATTCCTTGGATTGGCAATGGGTTGACTAGGAAGTTGACCCATTTCTCTTCTCATCGTAGCCTCAGCTAGTTGGCCCATTTGACTTTCCAACTTAGCAATGGATTGTTGCTGGGTCAAAATCAGTTGTTGGAGTTGAGTGAATTTGTCATCAAAGTTGGGCTGAGGAGGTTGTTGGTAAGTGGGTGGAGGATGGTATTGGGTTAGTTGTCCAGATTGGAATGAATGGTAATGGGCCGGTTGACCTGATTGGAATGATTGATAATGGGCCAGTTGACCTGATTGATACTGGGCCGGTTGACCTGATTGATACTGGGCTGGTTGAGAAAATTGGGCTTGAGATCCCCTAGCCTGAACATTTCCATAGAAATTAGATTGCTGTTGAAATGAATTCTGTGGCTTTTGGGCTTGATGCATGGGAGGATTGGATATTGGTAGTGGGGCCTGCTGATTCTTCCAAGAGAAATTAGGGTGGTTTCTCGAGCCAGAATTGTAAGTATTTGAGAATGGATCATTATTGGGCCTGGAGAATCCCTGGGCAGCCTGAACTTGTTCTTGAATGAATGGTTGAAGTTGGGCTGCAGTTGGGCATTCATTCACTTGATGGGTTGGACTTGCGCATAAGGCACAAATGTCATGATTGGCAGAAGATGGGCCTTCATATGGACTAGATTGTGTTGGGTAAGTGGACTCTTTTAAGGCCAAGAGTTGGTCTAGTTTCTGGGCCAAGATGTCTACCTTATCCAATTTCTGATTAATCAGATTTATGTCCATTCTGGATTTGGGCTCTCTACGGGCCTTAAGTTCATACATTCAAGTCCGTTTAGATGGCCCAACAAACTTCTCATAAGATGATAATGAGGCATGATTGATGGAATTTTCACTTAACATCTCAAAAAGATCATAGGCCTCATCTTCATTTTTCATCATAAATGCCCCTCCACATGAGGCATCCACCATATGTCTGAACTGTTCAGACAATTCTTCATAGAATGCTTGGACAATTTGCCATTTTGAAAGCCCATGATGAGGGCATTTCCTAAGTAATTCTTTCAGTCTTTCCCAAGATTCGTGGATCAATTCCCCAGGAGTTTAGGTAAAACTTGTGATGGCCCTTCTCATGGTATTGGTCCGCCCTATGGGATAGAACTTCTTGAGAAATTCTTTCTGCATTTCTTCCCATGTCCTAATGGGCCTTCCTATAGTTCCCAACCAATATTTAGCCTTGTCCTTTAATGAAAAGGGAAATAAGGTCAACTTAAGGCCATCATCGGTGAAATTCTGGATCTTCACCGTGGAACAAATTTCTAGAAATTCATCCAGATGCTTATAAGGATCTTCATTAGTATTCCCATAAAAGGATGGGAGCATCTGAATGGTACTGGATTTAATTTCATATTGATTGGCTGGATTCTGAGGAAGATGAATATAGGATGAAGGTTGATATCGATTTGGAATGAAATAGTCCTTCATTTGCTTTGGTGGGTCCTGATTATCAGCCATTTGATCTTGTGGTGGATTTCTTTGATGTAGGATTCTTTATATTTCAACAAGTGGTCCTAGAAGGTTAGGGTTTTGAGATCTCCTACCTTGCATATACTGGGACTGATAGAGAGATGATAGATTTGAATTTTGTTTTCTATTTCTCGTTTTTTTTTTTTTAAATGCAAACAATTTTGGACAAACAAATTATCCTAATGATCTAATGTTAACCTAGACTCTCTATGTGAATTTTCTTACAATGTGAATGGAGTCCACCTCAAGTCACAACCAGAATCAATCAACGGCCAGGTACGAGGTGGGGTAGTGGGAGGCTCCCCCTACTTTCGTAGGGACCTAATTAGAGAACCACTTTCCCGCTTAGGCGTTTGCCTTTTTAACCTCTAGCCTAGACACCGTTGCCAAAAGTGGAGGCAACCCGAAATTTAAACCACTCACGGTGTAAACCTTAGATTCTCTTTCGACTTGCTTTTAATTGGATTAGGAAATGCCAATGCAAGGAAGGTGATTTGTGGGCTAAGGAAAGGTGATCAAATCCCTAGCTTATGTGGTTAAAATTGTTGCCCTTAAAGTCTTTTTGAATGCAGTACAAGGCAATAAGCAAATCAATGCAGGGTACGTTGATGCAATCATGAATGACTTGATAAAATTGAAACACGTATCTTTCCCCCGCAATCTTCAACAATTTATGGAAATAACTGTGCAAGGAAACTAGCTCATGCTTTCCTAGAATGATGAATGCCTAACATGGAAGGTTTCTAATCTTGAAATGAAAGTTTTTAAAATTGGATCTTCTTCTTTTGTTACTTTTTTAGTTAATGGAAACCTATCTAAAGTAGAAACTACAAAAATGGAAACTAACTAAAGTCAGGAAATTGAAACATAGAAAGTTGGAACACACTTACCATAATTTCGCTTTCCTTTTTTTTTTTTTTTTTCAATATACCTGCAAAAATAAGAAAAAGGAGGTTAGCTAAAGAATAATTACACTAAATCCAAGATAATCAAAATTAAAATCTAACTCCCCGGCAACGGCGCCAAAAATTGATCGTTCCAAATTGTGCGTCGTTAAACACTCATAAGAACGTTCAATCTAAATTTATTCGGCTCATTTAAATTCAATTTTGAAAATTAATAATGGTGAGTCCGAGTCAATCCACAGGGAGATAAAATTTTAATTTTGAAAACCTAAGATTTTAATTATCTAAAAAGTTGGGAATTTGAATTGATTAATTAACTACCTAATTAAATTAAACTAAATTTACGAATTTAACTAACCTAATTTTTAAAAGCACAAATACAACCCCATTTAAAATTGAGGAGAGAGAGATTAACAACATATTGTAAAAATAACAAAACTTCTAAATTGAACTAATCAAGTTTTAAACAATACAACTTAATTTAACTAAACTGGCGCGTGGAGGAGGTTCATTGGAGTTTGCTGGCACGTGGAGGAGCATGCAGGTGCGTGGACTTCTGTAGGGGGTGCTGGAGCTTGCCGACGTGCATGGGCTACACAGGTGGTGCTTGATGCATGCGCATGGGAGCTTGCAGGCGGCTGGGCAACGCGTGGAGGTGCAGCTGCTGCATGCGCTGGGGTGCTTCAGGCTGGGAGGAGGAGGTGCGTTGGATCTTCCAGGTCGTGCTGGGGGCTTCGCGTGGAGAAGTTGGGCCTGGCGTGGACGTGCATGGAGAGTAGGATGATAAAGTGTTAAATTGATCATTTAAGGGCAATCATATGCATCATATTCATGTTTTTATCTGCAAAATAGCATGAAATGATACATAATTGTGTAACAAGTCTAACGGTACCAATTTCATCAAATTTTGACTTAAAAATATCGTCATTTCATGTGATTAAAGGAGTATAGCGCATTTACGGTTTTTCGACAAAACCGAGACGAAATGAATAAATATGATGATATTTTTATGATAATGCGCTAATTTATATTTATTTTATGTGAACAGGACATGCCGATGATGCAGTGCAGCTGGTGGAGTTTCCGGAAATTTGGGGGAGGTCTAGTGTGCGGATTTCAACTAAAACAGGGGTAAAAATGCAATTTGATTCCTTCCTTCGCTGGAGTTTCCCATAACCCACTCTTTCCTTCCGTCTCTCCAATTTCCTAAACACATCCCTTCCTTTATTTTAAAAATCCTCTCTCTCTCTCTCGTTTTAGAAATTTGAATCCTAATTCTTCTCCCGTTTCCTTTTCCTCTCCTTTAACCTCTTTCCTTCCCCAATTCCGACTCTCTCTTCCTCTTTCCGTTTTGTTTTCCAACTTCTCCCTTTCCAAAAAAAAAACTCTCCCACACGCTCTCTCTCTCTCTCTTCTTCTCTCCCATATATTACGAGCCTCTCCCCTCTTCAAAACACTCTCTATTCTCTCCTTCTTCGTTTTTTTTTTAATAGCTGAGTCCTCCTCTCCTCCAACTTTTCTTCTGGCAGACCTCTCCTTCTCCAACTCTCTTTCACGGCTCTCACTTCCTCTCCTTTCCAGCATCCCTCTCTCCGATTATTTCTCTCCCTTATTTCCTCTCCTTCCTACGAAATTTTCTCCCCCTCTCGGTCTCTCTTTCTCTCCCTTTTCCCGGTTATCCCACTGTTTCCCAGCACCCCTCTCTTTCACGGTTCTCCTTCTTCCCCACCGTTTCCCAGCATCCCTCTCCCTCTCTCGGTCTCCCACACGATCTCTCTCAGTCCCTTCTTCCTTTTTCTCTCCCTCTGTTCTTTCTTTCTCGATATCTTCTTCACGCACGCCGGCGTTCACAGCGCTGCACCTGTGCGAGCTCCACGGGTAAGCCAGCAAGCTGCACTCCTTCTCCACCGGCGCACCAGCGACAGCGGCTCCAGCACCACCGGTCTCCACGCAGCAACCTCCTGCAAGTCCACGTGCTGTTCCAGCTGCACCCCTTCAAGTCCCACATGCATGCATGGCAAGCATCCTCCAGCCTGCACGAGCCGCCCATGCGTATGCTCGGTGAAGCCTACACCAAGCTGAACCGGCAACGCACCAGCAGCAAAGCACAAACCAGCAACCTGGAGCTCCATGCAGCAGCCATCAAGCTTCCTCCAGCCGAGCCCCACGTGCATGCATGCATGCCCGCAGCACCAGCAGCCACGTACACCAACCAGCAGCTCTTGCGGCAAGCTCCTCCTGTGGTGAAGTTTCCTCCATCCAACCTGCAGCAGCTGTCCCAGTTCAAGCACCAGCCAGCTGTCAAGTACCTGCAGCACTAGTTGAAACCTGCATGAATCTGCCGGCAACCCACATTGTTGTGTTGTTCTTGGTTATTTAATTAGGGATAGTTGTTGGTATTGTTTAATTAGTCTTAGGTTACTTAATTAGGGTTAATTCTTGATTGGTTAGAGTTTTATTAATTATTAGTTATTTAATTAAGTTATTTGATTCATGATGTTTAATGATTTATACAATCAAACAATAGGTTGTTTTTGTTGTTATAATTTTTAGTCATGCTTATTTTTATGTGTGTTTGTGTTTAATTTCTGAAAAAGAAAATAAAAAAAAAGATTTGTTTAATTTAGATAATTATAATTTTAGGTAACATTAGTTAACTTAATTTTAGTTTAATTAAGTAATTAGTTATTCAAATTCTCATCTATTTTTAGATTAACTAAAGTCCAAAGTTTTCAAAGATAAAATTCTAATTCCCTGTGGTTCGACTCGGACTCACCGCTAATAATTTCCAAAATCTGATTTGAGTGAGCCGGATAAATTTAGATTGAACGTTTTCATGAGTGTTTAACGACGCACAATTCGAAATGATCAATTTTTGGCGCCGTTACCGGGGAATTAGATTTTTAATTTTGATTATCTTGGATTTAGTGTAATTATTCTTTAGCTAACCTTATTTCTCTTATTTTTGCAGGTATATTGAAAAAAAAAAAAAAAAGAAGGAAAGCGAAATCATGGTCAATGTGTTCCAACTTTCTATGTTTCAATTTTCTTATTCTAGTTAGTTTCCATTTTTGTAGTTTCTAGTTTAGATAGGTTTCCATTAACTAAAAAAAAAAAAAAGAAACAAAAAGAAGAACATCCAAAGTTAAAAAATTTTATCTCCAAGATTAGAAACCTTCCATGCTAGGCATTCATCATTCTAGGAAAGCATGAGCTAGTTTCCTTGCACAGTTATTTCCATAAATTGTTGAAGATTGCGGGGGAAAGGTACGTGTTTCAATTTTTAGCAAGTCATTCATGATTGCATCAACACACCTTGCATTGATTTGTTGCCTTGTATTGCATTCAAAAAGACTTTAAGGGCAGCAACTTTAACCACATAAGGTAGGGATTTGATCACCCTTCCTTAGCCCACAAATCACCTTCCTTGCATTGGCATTTCCTAATCCAATTAAAAGCAAGTCGAAAGAGAATCTAGGGTTTACACTGTGAGTGGTTTAAATCTCAGGTTGCCTCCATTTTTTGCAACGGTGTCTAGGCTAGAGGTAAAAAGGCAAACGTCTAAGCGGAAAAGTGGTTCTCTAATTAGGTCCCTACGAAAGTAGGGGGAGCCTTCCACCACCCCACCTCTTACCTGGCCGTTGACTGATTTTGGTTGTGACTCGAGGTGGACTCCATTCACCTTGTAAGAAAATTTACACAGAGAGTCTAGGTTAACATTAGATCATTAGGATAATTTGTTTGTCAAAATTGTTTGCATTTAAAAAAAAAAAAAAAAAAAACAAGAAATAGAAAACAAAATCCTCTCTCCATCAGTCCTAGTGCATGCAAGGTAGGAGATCTCAAAATCCTAACCTTGTAGGACCACTTGCTGAAATAGAAAGAATCTTACATCACAGAAATCCACCACAAGATCCAATGGCTGATAATCAGGACCCACCAAAGCAAATGAAGGACTATTTCATTCCAAATCGATATCAACCTTCATCTTGTATTCATCTTCCTCAGAATCCAGCCAATCAATATGAAATCAAATCTAGCACCATTCAGATGCTCCCATCCTTTTATGGAAATACTAATGAAGATCCTTATAAGCATCTGGATGAATTCCTAGAAATCTGTTCTACGGTGAAGATCCAGAATTTCACCGATGATGGCCTTAAATTGACCTTATTTCCCTTTTCATTAAAGGACAAGGCTAAATATTGGTTGGGAACCATAGGAAGGCCCATTAGGACATGGGAAGAAATCCAAAAAGAATTTCTCAAGAAGTTCTATCCCATCGGGCGGACCAATACCATGAGACGGGCCATCACGAGTTTTACCCAAACTCCCAGGGAATTGATCCATGAATCTTGGGAAAGACTGAAAGAATTGCTTAGAAAATGCCCTCATCATGGGCTTTCAAAATGGCAAATTGTCCAAGCATTCTATGAAGGATTGTCTGAACAGTTCAGACAGATGGTGGATGCTTCATGTGGAGGGGCGTTTATGATGAAAAATGAAGATGAGGCCTATGATCTATTTGAGTTGTTAAGTGAAAATTTCATCAATCATGCCTCATTATCATCTTATGAAAGGTCTGTTGGGCCATCTAAACGGATTGGAATGTATGAACTTAAGGCCCGTGGAGAACCTGTATCTAGAATGGACATAAATCTGGTTAATCAGAAATTGGATAAGGTAGACATCTTGGCCCAGAAACTAGACCAACTCCTGGCCTTAAACAAGCAAGAGCCTACTTACCCAACACAATCTAGTCCATATGAAGGCCCATCCTCTGTTAATCATGACATTTGTGCCTTATGCGCAAGTCCAACCCATCAAGTGAATGAATGCCCAACTGCGGCCCAACTCCCACCATTCATTCAAGAACAAGTTCAGGCTGCTCAGGGATTCTCCAGGCCCAATAATGATCCATTCTCAAATACTTACAATCCTGGCTGGAGAAACCACCCTAATTTCTCTTGGAAGAATCAGCAGGCCCCATTACCAATGTCCAATCTTCCCATGCATCAAGCCCCAAAGCCACAAAATTCATTCCAACAGCAATCTAATTTCTATGGAAATGTTTAGGCTAGGGGATCTCAAGCCCAGTTTTCTCAACCGGCCCAATATCAATCAGGTCAATCGGCCCAGTATCAATCAGGTCAATCGGCCCACTACCACTCATTCCAATCCGGACAGCCAACTCAATACCATCCTCCACCCACTTACCAACAACCTCCTCAGCCCAACTTTGATGATAAATTCACTCAACTCCAACAACTGATTTTAACCCAGCAACAATCCATTGCTAAGTTGGAAAGTCAAATGGGCCAACTAGCTGAGGCCGCGATGAGAAGAGAAGTAGGCCAACTTCCTAGTCAACCCGTTGCCAATCCAAGGAATCAACCTCCGGGTTTTCCACAGCAATCGGGCCTTTTACCTCAGCCTGGCTCGGTACCACAACCTAAAGGGCCACAATTTGAGAATGCTAAAGCCATTTCAGCCCTTAGGAGTGGGAGAAGTTTAGAAAAACCACATGCAGATGGAGAGTTAGCTAAAGGTTCCACTGATGGACCTCAGGAAATTGAAAGTGAGAGTGAAGATGAGCCCATCAGGGAGAAGTTGGAGGAGGATCTGAAAGAAAAAGGGAAGATTGATGAAGGCCCAAGTTCTTATAAACCAAGGGTGCCATTTCCTAATGCCTTGTTAGCTAAGCCCAATACCAGGAAGAAACTGGCCCAGAATGAGGAGTTGTTGGATTTGTTCAAACAAGTCCAAATTAATATTCCACTCCTCGATGCCATCAAGCATGTACCAGCTTATGCCAAGTTTCTCAAGGAATTATGTACTCCACGAAGAGAATCTAGAATGACACCCGAAAAGGTTCGGCTTTCTGAGGATGTTAGTGCAATTGTGATGAATCATTTACCCAAGAAGTTAAGGATCCTGGAGCACCTCTAATTTCATGTGACTTAGCTGGAGTTACATTTGATAGAGCTTTATTGGATCTAGGTGCGAGTGTAAATCTATTGCCAACAACTATTTATGAAAAATTTGATATTGGAGAATTAAAGCCCACATCCATCATCTTGCAGTTAGCTGATAGGTCTGTGAAAACTCCACGGGGATTAATTGAGGATGTCATTGTAAAGGTTCATGATTGTTATTTTCCCGTGGATTTTCTTATTCTGGATATGGCATTACCTGTGGAACTCATTCACACCCCGATCATCTTAGGTCGTCCATTCTTAGCCACTGCCAAAGCTAATATAAATTGTGAAACTGGCATAATGGACATTTCATTTGGGGGTCAAAAGGTCCAGATTAATGTCTTCAAAGCGTCTCAATACCCAGATCATGAAAAAGAATGCCATACTATTGATGTCTTGGATAATCTGGTTGAAGAAAATGAGATGTCCACATATGACCTTTTGAAAGAAGCCAATACTCTAAAGGATTCGCCCGGCCCATTAACATCTTGGCCCAAGGTTGAACCTTTACCAGCCTTACAGTCTGAGCCCGCTTTGCCATCTTTAGAGGACCCTCCTGAGCTTCAACTCAAACCATTACCTGAGTCTCTCAAGTATATCTTTTTGGGTCCGGACAAATTCTCCCGGTCATCATTGCGGCAAATCTTACATCGCCGCAGGAGGCCCAATTAACCAAAGTCCTCAAAGACCACAAGGGTGCTATTGGATGGTCGGTGGCAGATTTAAAGGGAATTAGCCCGTCTATTTGCATGCATCACATCTATATGGAAGAGAATTCTAAGCCCAGTCGGGAGATGCAAAGGCGGCTTAACCCCAATATGAAAGAAGTGGTGAAAAAGGAAGTTGTGAAATGGCTGGATGCGGGTATTATTTACCCAATATCAGACAGTAAATTGGTCAGCCCAACTCAAGTGGTACCCAAGAAATCTGGATTAACAGTTATCAAGAATGATCATGGAGAAGAGGTACCCACTCGGCTTACCACGGGATGGAGAGTGTGCATTGATTACCGAAAGCTGAATCTAATGACTAAGAAGGATCACTTTCCACTCCCATTCATGGATCAGATTCTAGAGAAGTTATCGGGCCAGAAGTACTTTTGCTTCTTAGATGGGTACTCCGGGTACAATCAAGTGGCTATTTACCCGGAAGATCAAGAAAAAACCACCTTCACGTGCCCTTATGGCACGTTTGCTTTTAGGAGGATGCCATTTGGATTATGCAACGCACCAACCACATTTCAACGGTGCATGATGGCTATATTCTCCGATATGGTGGGAGAATTCCTCGAAGTTTTCATGGATGATTTCTCAATCTTCGGGGATTCTTTTGAAAATTGCCTGGAAAATCTTAAACAGGTGCTAGCAAGATGCATTGATACCAATCTGATACTTAGCTGGGAAAAAAGCCATTTCATGGTTCGAGAGGGCATTGTTCTAGGCCATATTGTGTCTGAAAGGGGGATAGAAGTAGATAAAGCTAAGATCGATCTCATATCCAATCTTCCTCCTCCTACCTCAGTCAGACATATCCGTTTATTCCTTGGCCATGCCGGTTTCTATCGCCGGTTTATCCACAATTTCTCTCAAATTGCCCGGCCTCTAACTCCTCTCCTAGCTAAGGACGTTCCTTTCCAAATGAATGAATCTTGCATCAAGGCATTCAATTCTCTGAAGGAATCTTTGACCAAAGCCCCGATTCTTCAATCTCCAGATTGGTCTTTACCCTTCGAAATCATGTGTGATGCCTCGGATTATGCTATCGGTGCAGTTTTGGGACAAAGAATCAACAGGTGTCCCGTGGTGATCTATTATGCAAGTCGCACCTTTGCCGATGGTCAAATGAATTATACCACCACTGAAAAGGAATTGTTAGCCGTGGTTTTTGCCCTAGAAAAATTCAGATCTTATCTTTTAGGGGCAAAAGTCATAATCTATTCTGATCACTTAGCTCTAAAATATCTGTTGACCAAGAAGGATGCAAAGCGTCGACTTATTAGATGGATCTTACTCCTTCAGGAATTTGATGTGGAAATTCAGGATAAGAAGGGTTCTGAGAATGTGGTAGTTGACCACCTATCCCGAATTCCGATCTCTGAAAGTACACCAATCATTGATTCCTTTCCTGATGAGCATCTACTGACCATTTCTCACACTGCTGCACCATGGTATGCTCATATTGTCAATTACAAGATGACTAATCAGCTCCCGGAAGGATGGACTAAAAGTGAAAAGGACAAATTCTTTTCTCAGGAAAAATATTATTTCTGAGAGGATCCTGAATTATTCAAATCTTGTCCTGATCAAATCATTAGGCGATGTGTTCCTGAAGAAGAACAACAGAGTGTTCTTAACTTCTGCCATAATCTGGCCTGTGGAGGCCACTTCTCAGGAAAGAAAACTGCAGCCAAAGTCCTGCAAAGTGGTTTTTACTGGCCCACACTTTTCAAAGATGCCCATCAATTCAGCAAAACTTGCCTCCGATGTCAGGCTGTAGGAAATATGGCGAAAAGGGATATGATGCCACTCAACCCAATCCTGGTGGTTGAAGTCTTTGATGTTTGGGGATTGACTTTATGGGACCTTTTCCACCCTCTTTTGGACATACATATATTCTGGTAGCGGTGGATTATGTCTCAAAATGGATTAAAGCAGTAGCCATCCGAACCAATGATCATAAAGTGGTCATTAAATTCGTTCAGAAGAATATCTTTTCTCGGTTCGGGTGGCCTAAAGCTATCATAAGTGATGGGGGAACACATATCACGAATTACCAATTTCGGGCTTTGCTTAAGAAATATGGGATTAATCACAAAGTAGCTACCCCTTATCACCCCCAAACCAGTGGCCAAGTGGAAGTCTCCAATAGGGAGATCAAGAATATTCTGCAAAAGTCCGTTAGGCGCGATAGAAAAGATTGGTCTGAAAGATTGGATGATGCTTTATGGGCCTATCGGACCGCTTACAAAACTCCTATTGGCATGTCTCCTTATCGCCTGGTTTTTGGAAAAGCGTGCCACCTTCCGGTGGAATTGGAACATAGGGCTTATTGAGCCATTAAACAAGTCAATCTGGACCTAGCCCACGCTGGTTCCCACCGAACCTTACAACTGAGTGAGCTGGAAGAGTTGCGCAATGAGGCCTATGAAAATTCAAAGATTTATAAAGCCAAAACTAAAGTTTTTCATGATAAACATATTGTGAGAAAATCCTTTCTTCCAAATCAGAAAGTTTGGCTATTTAACTCTAGGCTCCGCTTATTTCCAGGAAAACTGAAATCCAGATGGGATGGACCATTCGTGGTCGTTAAAGCCTTCGATCATGGAGCCGTTAAAATTCTGAATCCCAAAAGTGGGAACACTTTTACTGTTAATGGTCAACGGTTAAAACCATTTATTGAAAATCTTCAAAATGAGCCACCTGAATCCATAGAACTGAGTGATCCACACTAACTGAACTTCCGTCTGGCTGAAGACGATAAACTTAGCGCTTGTTGGGAGGCAACCCAATTTCAGCTTTTGTATTTCTTTCCTTTTAGGTCCCTGAGCAGCAGTCGCCGTGGGTATGTCGCAGCCTCTTCATTACAGGTTGTTTCGCTCCTTCACAAATTCTCTTCTGGCTGCATGTTTTTCATATTTTTTATGCCATTGAGGACAATGTCAATCAAGTTGGGGGGTAGGACAATCAATTTGATATGCAAAATCTTTTGAAGAAAACTGATATCTTTCACTGAAAAATGGTCAAATGTTTAAAATTTCTTTCAAAAACTTCTTTTCACATCCTATGGAACTTACATGAAATCATGTTTCATTAAGTAAATCTCAAACAAATCAATTTTTTGTTGTTGTCACATTAGTTAAAGAACCTTCAAAGTTTAAATATCCCACTTCACAAAAATCCACGGCAGGATGATTTTCACACACACACGGCAACTTAGAATAAATGAAAGATCTTAAAAGTATAGAATTGCTGGAATTAACCTTAAGGATAAGACTACTTATTCTAATTTTTCGTTTGGGTTGAACGAAAGGAATGTATAGGATCCGTAATAGGGGACTATCCCACTCAGCACTCTGAAAGAGGCGGTCATTTAAAATGGACAGCTGTAAACATTAAAGGCAATAAAAGGCATTAAAAGAGCTAAAGGAAGGTAGGTGGCAAAAAGTACGCACCTCCCCTCAGGCAATTCAAAGAGAATGGCAAAAAGTACGCACTCTCAAAAGAAAAAGTTCAATGAAAGGAAAAAGCCACGCTAAAAAAAAAAGAAAAAGTCCATCGTACCAAAAACATGTCAAAGTCGTGAAAAGTGCTGAGTCGGGACGGAAACTGAAAAACAGTCATCGCTGACTGATCGGGAAACCTTTTATTATCTTCTCCTCCCCAGGTAGTCTTATCTAAAAGGTAGTAAAGGCAAGAATATACCAGAAAGGTCGGAAACGAGTTCTAAGCGTGTCAAATTTCATGCACAATCACCTGTCGTGAATCAAAATATTGTGGGATATGAAAGCTTTTAGCTTAACCAATCGGCTAGCACTTAAATTGATTGTGAAAGATACTACAAATGAAGCATGATAATTCATTATTTGTCCTAACTTTTCCTTGTTTGCATTGCTAAGGGACTAGCAATGAGTAAGTTGGGGGGTGTGATAAAGTGTTAAATTGATCATTTAAGGGCAATCATATGCATCATATTCATGTTTTTATCTACAAAATAGCATGAAATGATAGATAATTGTGTAACAAGTCTAACGGTACCAATTTCATCAAATTCTGACTTAAAAACATCGTCATTTCATTTGATTAAAGGAGTATAGCGCATTTGCGGTTTTTCGACAAAACCGAGACGAAATGAATAAATATGATGATATTTTTATGATAATGCGCTAATTTATATTTATTTTATGTGAACAGGACATGCCGATGATGCAGTGCAGCTGGTGGAGTTTCCGGAAATTTGGGGGAGGTCTAGTGTGCGGATTTCAACTAAAACAGGGGTAAAAATGCAATTTGATTCCTTCCTTCGCTGGAGTTTCCCATAACCCACTCTTTCCTTCCGTCTCTCTAATTTCCTAAACACATCCCTTCCTTTATTTTAAAAATCCTCTCTCTCTCTCTCGTTTTAGAAATTTGAATCCTAATTCTTCTCCCGTTTCCTTTTCCTCTCCTTTAACCTCTTTCCTTCCCCAATTCCGACTCTCTCTTCCTCTTTCCGTTTTGTTTTCCAACTTCTCCCTTTCCAAAAAAAAAACTCTCCCACACGCTCTCTCTCTCTCTCTCACTTCTTCTCTCCCATATATTCCGAGCCTCTCCCCTCTTCAAAACACTCTCTATTCTCTCCTTCTTCGTTTTTTTTTAATAGCTGAGTCCTACTCTCCTCTAACTTTTCTTCTGGCTGACCTCTCCTTCTCCAACTCTCTTTCACGGCTCTCTCTTCCTCTCCTTTCCAGCATCCCTCTCTCTGATTATTTCTCTCCCTTATTTCCTCTCCTTCCCACGAAATTTTCTCCCCCTCTCGGTCTCTCTTTCTCTCCCTTTTCCCGGTTATCCCACCGTTTCCCAGCAGCCCTCTCTTTCACGGTTCTCCTTCTTCCCCACCGTTTCCCAGCATCCCTCTCCCTCTCTCGGTCTCCCACACGATCTCTCTCAGTCCCTTCTTCCTTTTTCTCTCCCTCTGTTCTTTCTTTCTCGATCTCTTCTCCACGCACGCCGGCGTTCACAGCGCTGCACCTGTGCGAGCTCCACGGGTAAGCCAGCAAGCTGCACTCCTTCTCCACCGGTGCAACAGCGACAGCGGCTCCAGCACCACCGGTCTCCACGCAGCAACCTCCTGCAAGTCCACGTGCTGTTCCAGCTGCACCACTTCAAGTCCCACGTGCATGCATGGCAAGCATCCTCCAGCCTGCACGAGCCGCCCATGCGTATGCTCGGTGAAGCCTACACCAAGCTGAACCGGCAACGCACCAGCAACAAAGTACAAACCAGCAACCTGGAGCTCCATGCAGCAGCCATCAAGCTACCTCCAGCCGAGCCCCACGTGCATACATGCATGCCCGCAGCACCAGCAGCCACGTACACCAACCAGCAGCTCATGCGGCAAGCTCCTCCTGTGGTGAAGTTTCCTCCATCCAACCTGCAGCAGCTGTCCCAGTTCAAGCACCAGCCAGCTGTCAAGTACCTGTAGCACTAGTTGAAACCTGCATGAATCTGCCGGCAACCCACATTGTCGTGTTGTTCTTGGTTATTTAATTAGGGATAGTTGTTGGTATTGTTTAATTAGTCTTAGGTTACTTAATTAGGGTTAATTCTTGATTGGTTAGAGTTTTATTAATTATTAGTTATTTAATTAAGTTATTTGATTCATGATGTTTAATGATTTATACAATCAAACAATAGGTTGTTTTTGTTGTTATAATTTTTGGTCGTGCTTATTTTTATGTGTGTTTGTGTTTAATTTCTGAAAAAAAAAAGAAAAAAAAGATTTATTTAATTTAGATAATTATAATTTTAGGTAACATTAGTTAACTTAATTTTAGTTTAATGAAGTAATTAGTTATTCAAATTCTCATCTATTTTTAGATTAACTAAAGTCCAAAGTTTTCAAAGATAAAATTCTAATTCCCTGTGGTTCGACTCGGACTCACCGCTAATAATTTTCAAAATCTGATTTGAGTGAGCCGGATAAATTTAGATTGAACGTTTTCATGAGTGTTTAACGACGCACAATTCGAAACGACCATTCCCCGGCAACGGCGCCAAAAATTATTTTTGATCGTTTCGAATTGTGCGTCGTTAAACACTCATGAAAACGTTCAATCTAAATTTATCCGGCTCACTCAAATCATATTTTGGAAATTATTAGCGGTGAGTCCGAGTCGAACCACAGGGAATTAGAATTTTATCTTTGAAAACTTTGGACTTTAGTTAATCTAAAAATAGATCTGAATTTGAATAACTAATTACTTAATTAAACTAAAATTAAGTTAACTAATCTTACCTAAAATTATAATTATCTAAATTAAACAAATCTTTTTTTTTTCTTTTCTTTTTCAGAAATTAAACACAAACACACATAAAAATAAGCACGACTAAAAATTATAACAACAAAAACAACCTATTGTTTGATTGTATAAATCATTAAACATCAAGAATCAAATAACTTAATTAAATAACTAATACTTAATAAAACTCTAACCAATCAAGAATTAACCCTAATTAAGTAACCTAAGACTAATTAAACAATACCAACATAGGAGGAAGCCGGCTTCAACGCAGCACGTGGACGGTGCTTTGCTGGAGCCGGTGCATGGAGCTCGGGCAGGTGCTGGAGGCCGGTTGCTGGTGGAGAGCTCGCCGGGTGCTGGGCGTTCGTGGAGACAGGAAACTGGGGAGAGAGAGAACCGTGGAGGGATAGAAGTAGAAACCGGAGAGAGGGAGAGGAAATAGAAGAGAGAGAGGGAGAAGAAATAGAAGAGAGAGAGGAAGAACCAGCTGGGTGGAGGAGGAGAAAACGGAGAGAGAGGGTGCGTGGAGGAAGGGAAACCGAGCGGGTGAAGGAGAGAGGAGTGATAAAGTGTTAAATTGATCATTTAAAGGCAATCATATGCATCATACTCACGTTTTTATCTGTAAAATAGCATGAAATGATAGATGATTGCGTACCAAGTCCAACGGTACCAATTTCGTCAAATTCTGACTTAAAAATATCGTCATTTCATGTGATTAATGGAGTATAGCGCATTTGCGGTTTTTCGACAAAACCGAGACAAAATTAATAAATATAATGATATTTTTATGATAATGTGTTAATTTATATTTATTTTATGTGAACAGGACATGCCGATGATGCAGTGCAGCTGGTGGAGTTTCCGAAATTTTGGGGGAGGTCTAGTGTTCGAATTTCGATAAATTCGACTTCATTTTGTCCAAAAGATTAAAGTAGGGGTAAAAATGTAATTTGATGTCCTAATATTGCCCTAATTCCATGCCTAAGAAGGACCAGCCGCCTTCCTAAAATTCACTTTCCTTTTTTTTAAAAAAACCTTCCTTCCCGAACCCAATTCTCTGTTTCCTTCTCTCCTCTTTGTTTCCTTTTTTTCTGTCTCTCCTTCTTTCCTTCTCTACCTCTCTCCTTCACCCACGACTCTCTCTTTCCCTCTATATATCTCTCTCTTCCTCCCGGCCGTCTCATTCCCCCCTCTCTCTCGGATTCTCCCTCTTTCTCTCCAATTCCGGATACTCCTCCTTCTCCAGTTTCCTCTTGCTTTCCTTGATTTTCTTCTCTCTCCCACACCTCTCTCTTCTATTCTTTCTTCCTCCACAGCCGACCTATCCAACCTCTCTTCTTCTCCTTTTCCAACCCCCTCCATAGCTCCTCTCTCTCGATTCCTCCACTCTCCTTCTCTCTCTCTCTCTATTCTCTCTCCCTCTCTGATTTCTATCTCTCTCGGTCCCTCCTTCTCCCCCGAAAATTCCCTCTCTCTCGGTTCCTCTCCTTCTGCAAAATTCTCTTCTCAGCAACCCGCTAATTCCCAACCTCTCCCCACAACTCTCTCTCTCGTTCCCGCAACCTCTCCTCTCCAGTCTTCTCCTCTTCTCTCCCACGTTTTCTCTTTCTCTCCCTCTGCTCTCTCTCTTATCTCCCTCTCTCCGGCTCTCCCTCTCTCCGGTTCTCCCTCTCTCGGTTTCTCTCTCTCTCTCCCTCTGTTCTCTCTCTCTCGATCTCTCCTCCTCTCAGCCGGCAACTTCCTCCAACCACCCAGCACCGTCCACGCCTGCATCCCGGCTCCAGCGCATGCACGCCTGCATCTCGGCTCTTCCAGCACCTCCCATGCATGTCCTCCACGTAGCCGACAACACCCGGTGCCGTCTTCCCTGCGCAAGCTCCTCCACGCACCAGCTGCAAGCGCCGGCCTCCATCTACCACCTCCAGCAGCTGCCCTCCAACCGCACCAAGCCAGTGTGCCCAGCACCTCCACATGCGCCTGAAGCCTGTTGCAAAGCCGGCTTCCTCCTACTCGCCTCCATGCCTGCATCCAAGCTCCTCCAGTATACACGTCCAAGCCCCATGCACCACCTTCCCTGAAGCTTTCCACGCAGCAGCCACCAGCGGTCCACTGCACCACTTTCTCACCCCGGTCCATTGCGATGGTAGTTTCTACAAAGTTCCCACAGAAGCTTGCTGCTAGCCGCACTTGCCTACTTCCACCACTCTGTTGCAATTTGTTTTAATAATATGTTACTTTGCTTTAGTTTAATTTAGTTTAGTTATTAGTGTTTAATTAATTCTTGTTGCATAACACTCATTTAGTTCAACTTAGAAGTTTTGTTATTTTTACAACATATTGTTAATCTCTCTCTTCTTAATTTTAAATGGGGTTGTATTTGTGTTTTTAAAAATTAGGTTAGTTTAATTCGTAAAGTTAGTTTAATTTAATTAGATAGTTAATTAATCAATTCAAATTCTCAATTTTTCTAGATAATTAAAATCTAAGGTTTTCGAAATTAAAATCTTAACTCCCTGTGGATTGACTCGGACTCACCATTATTAATTTTCAAAATCTAATTTGAATGAGCCGAATAAATTTAGATTGAACGTTCTCATGAGTGTTTAACGACGCACAATTTGGAACGATCAATTTTTGGCGCCGTTGCCGGGGAGTTAGATTTTTAATTTTGATTATCTTGGATTTAGTGTAATTAATCTTTAGCTAACCTTATTTTTCTTATTTTTGCAGGTATATTGAAAAAAAAATAGAAAAAGGGGAAAGCGAAATCATGGTAAGTGTGTTCCAACTTTCTATGTTTCAATTTCCTTACTTTAGTTAATTTTCATTTTTTTAGTTTCTAGTTTAGATAGGTTTCCATTAACTAAAAAAGGAACAAAAGAAGAACATCCAAATTTAAAAATCTTTATTTCCAAGATTAGAAACCTTCCATGTTAGGTCTTGCATCATTTAGGACTGCATTTTTAGACTGTTTCATTTCTTGTAAATTTCCATTTTGTTGAAGATTGCGGGGGCAAGGTGAGATTTCTACCTTCCTTAAATACCATGTTCATGCATTTCCATGATTGCATAGAACCCCTTTTTTGAATTGGTTGTGCACTTCACATAAAAATATCTTAAGGGCAAGTCCATTAACAAAATAAGGTGGGGATTTGATTACCCTTCCTTGGCCCAAAAACAACCATCCCTTGCACTCTTTCACTAACCCAAGCCCATTAAAAGTGAGTAGGAATTCAATTTAGGGTTCACAATGAGATTTGGGTCTAGATTGAGCCCACTATCACTTTTGGAGACCGGTGTCTAAGGCTAGAGGTCAAATAGCAAACGCCTAAGTGGGTCGGTGGTTCTTTAATTAGGTCCCTACGAAAGTAGGGGGAGCCTCCCACCACCCCACCTCTTACCTGGCCGATTGATAATTGTGAGGGTGGACTTGAATTAAACCTAGATTAATTTGTGAGAAACATATCATGTAAGCTAGTTTAACCATAGTTGTCTTAGGAATAATTGTGTGCTAACTTGTTTGCATCATTAATAAAAAAAAAGATTTTCAGCATGGAGTGGACTCAAATGAACCAATTTCTTGGCCTATGTCTTAATACCATCACCTTTCCCTCCACCACCTAATATGGATTTGGCTCACAGATTAGATAAGTTAGACAACTGAAGCTTTCCACGCAGCAGCCACCAGCGGTCCACTGCACCACTTTCTCACCCCGGTCCATTGCGCCGACAGTTTCTACAAAGTTCCCACATAAGCTTGCTGCTAGCCGCCGCACTTGCCTACTTCCACCACTCTGTTGCAATTTGTTTTAATAATATGTTACTTTGCTTTAGTTTAATTTAGTTTAGTTGTTAGTGTTTAATTAATTCTTGTTGCATAACACTCGTTTAGTTCAACTTAGAAGTTTTGTTATTTTTACAACATGTTGTTAATCTCTCTCTTCTTAATTTTAAATGGGGTTGTATTTGTGTTTTTAAAAATTAGGTTAGTTTAATTCGTAAAGTTAGTTTAATTTAATTAGATAGTTAATTAATCAATTCAAATTCCCAATTTTTCTAGATAATTAAAATCTAAGGTTTTCGAAATTAAAATCTTAACTCCCTATGGATCGACTCGGACTCACCATTATTAATTTTCAAAATCTAATTTGAATGAACCGAATAAATTTAAATTGAACGTTCTCATGAGTGTTTAACAACGCACAATTTGGAACGATCAAGGAGTGCTGAGAGGGAAGAGAAGAGAGAGGGCGTGTGCAGGAAGGGAAACCGAGCGGGTGAAGGAGAGAGGTAGAGAGGGCCGAGAGTGTAATGACTGAGATTTCGGGTTCTGAATTCGGGTCGGGTTCGGGCCGGATCCCCTGGTTTGGACCCTGGAGGGGTCTTGAGATTTCTGCTGAATGGCGTCAACAGTGCTCGACGCCTTTCAAAAGGCGTCAGGTTGTGTGGACGCCATTTAGGGTCTGTTGGTTGTTGCGCCACGTGGGCGGGTTTCGGGCCGCGAGAGTACGGCCCCTGTCAGATTTGTCTGAACGGCGTCCAACTCGGTCGACGCGTTTCAGACTGCGACACCTGCGGTGTCAGGGTACGGCGCCAGAGCGTTGTCAGTACGGCCTGTCTTGTCGTCTGAACGGCGTCCGCGGTGGGCGACGCGTTTCAGAGCGGTGTCAGTACGGCCGTCCTGTCAGACTGATTGGCGTCTGCCTCGATCGACGCGTTTTAGCGGGATTCTGGTTGACCCCGCGAGCCTCCCCTTCTTTCCCTCATTCTCACCTTCACACTCTCTCTCCTCACCCTCTCTGCCCTCTCCGACGCTCTTCTTTCCTTCCCTTCCTCTTCTTCCTCTTCCACCACTCCAACACCACCTTACCTCTCACCTCTACCTCCACCACCTCATTCGCGGCGTTCCCTTCTCCGGACGGCGGCCGACGTCCCGGCGGAGTGGCGGCGTCCTCGAGGGTACCGGCGGCGGTGTGCGGTGCGGCGGGACGGCGGCACGGAGCTTGGCGGAGTTCGAGAACCGGTAGGGGGACGAACCTTGCATGTGATGTTCGTGTGATTCTCGGCGTGACGTGGTGTTTGGGGGATAGATTGAGCATGCTTAGGGGGGATTCCATGTGGGAATGACGGTGTTTGTGATTGTGTTTTCGTAAGCATGACTGTGTGGTTGAGCTTCTCTCCTTCCCCCTTTGATTTTGGGGTTTTCGGGGTGCTTGGGGTTCAAGGGAAAAACCCTCGGTTCGAACCAGGGAACCTGGTTTCTGGCGCTAAACGGCGTCGTCCCTGGTCGACGCCTTTCAAAGGGCGTCTAGGCCGTACGACGCCTTTTAGGGGCAGAAATCCCCCTGTTCGAGGCCTCATTAAAATAGAGTTCCTGGCGCTAAATGACGTCATGGGTGGACGACGCCTTTTAGAAAGGACGTCGGGCCACCATGACGCCATTTAGACAGGAAATCGCCCCGCTTGAGTGTTGAAATTCTGGGTTTTTAATGTGAATGGCGTCGATGGTTGCGGACGCGTTTCAAAGGGCGTCTCCCTGTGAAGACGCGTTTCAAGGAATAATCTGACGTTTAACTGAACCTGTCTGAGGGACTTGAATGGCGTCGACCTCGGTCGACGCGATTCAAGACAGAAGTGTTATATTGCTGGTTTTAGCATGTGTTTCACTGTTGAAGGTTCTGAGGCATGTTTTATGTTGTACACTGGGATTGAGGACTTATGTGTGAGTGGAATTACAGCATGTTAAATGTGTATGTGTGTGTGCCTGTACGAATATGGATTCGGAATGACTGTGGTTTCCGTTTGTCACCATGGACCGATGGGGACAGGGTCATGGTGTCTGTGGAGTGGTGCATGTTGTGTTTTACCCTTGGCTGAGACAAGCAGAACCACCTTGAGCCCGCCGGGCCGGAGTAGCTGGTGTGCTATCCGAGGGGTTGCTGTTTGGTCTCAGCGGGTCGGGGTTTCCCTTGGTTGTCGTGACAGCTTCTGGCGTGTTTCTTGCTGTGGAGCTGGTGGTGTTTCTGGTGGGAGTTGGTTTACCCTTTAGCCAGTGGGCCTGATGTGACCTTTGATCAAGGTTACGAGTGGTACCTATAGCCCTTGGCCTGACGCAGCCCGGGAGAGTTGGGTTTGTGGGTAGTTCCTGTAGCTTCGGCTTGACGGGGGTTCGCCGGTCCCCAGGGCCCTCCTGAAGCGCTGAGGCCTAGCGTGGAGGCAATCCGGTGGTAGGACAGTAGTCTAGACTGCTTGTGTGCACACGTAGCTGGCAGTGGCTGTACACTGGGTCCAGCTAGTCCTAGTTTGACTCACTGCCTCACCCTACAGTGCCCCGGAACACTGTAGGGGCGGACAGGCGTGAGCTGTGGTGGTAGTGTTGGGAGGCGACGTTCGACTTCGGTCGACAGTGTGGTTTAGTCGCTTCGTGGACTTTGACTGTGAGCCGTGACTCTGTGTTGGGTTCTTCGGGTTACTTAGAATGGTTCTTGTTACACTGCTTACCGTGCGTTTCATATCAGGGTTGGGTGCTGTGTTTACTGCTTTGCTTAGATTGCCACATATTCCTGTTGTTACACTTGTGGGTGTGTGAGTGGGAGGCAGGGGATCGGATGATCCCTACTGAGCCCATTTCTGGTGTGGCTCACTCCCTGCGGTTTCAGGTGTGGACCTCGAGGCGAGCGGGAGCGTGGTGTCTTCTTGGTGTGCGGACCAGCAGCTGTCTTAGTTCCGGGGTATGCCCCGATGTTGTTGTACTTCCTTCTGCCTGTACTTATTTAATTGTTGGACATGTAATTATTGTTGGACTGTATACGGACATTGGTATTCTCCTTCCTGCGCACTTGCTTACCTTGTGGTCCGTGTGTTTGTTATATTTAGCCCTGTTTAGCACTTACTCCTCCAGACGTGTTGTGTGAGATCCGGGTGTGAACCCGCAGTTAATGGGCCGACATCCATTTAGTGACCGGGTCTCCGGTCATAGGATGGCGGGTCGTTACAGAGAGAGATAAAAACCAAGAGAGAGGGATCTGTGGAGGGAGAGAGAACAGAGGGAGAGAAAGAACATATCGAGAGAGAGATCTGTGGAGGGAGAGAGAACAGAGGGGCTGCGGGAGATTCCAGAAGGAGGAGGGTTGCGGGGAGGAGGAATAGAAGAGAGAGGAGAATCCGAGAGAGAGGAGCTAATATAGAGAGGAAGAGAGGCGTGGGAAGGAAACTGGAGAAGAAGTAGGGTTGCGGTTGGGAAATTGGAGAGAAGGAAGGAAATAGAGGGTTTTGGGAAATTCCAAAAAAAGAAGGAATCAGAGGGTCTTTTTTAAAGAGAAGGGAAGGAAGGTATTTTTTTTAAAAAAGAAAGTGGGCTTTAGCAAGGCGGTTGGGCCTTCTTGGCCATGGAATTAGGGCAACACTAGGGCCTCAAATGACGTTTTTACCCCTGCTTTAATCTTTTGGACCCAATGAAGTCGAATTTATCGAAATTCGAACCCTAGACCTCCCCCAAATTTCCGTAAACTCCACCAACTGCACTGCATCATCGGCATGTCCTGTTCACATAAAATAAATATAAATTAGCACATTATCATAAAAATATCATTATATTTATTTATTTCGTCTCGGTTTTGTCGAAAAACCGCAAATGCACTATACTCCATTAATCACATGAAATGACGATGTTTTTAAGTCAGAATTTGGCGAAATTGGTACCGTTGGACTTGGTACACAATTATCTATGATTTCATGCTATTTTACAGATAAAAACATAAGTATGATGCGTTTGATTGCCCTTAAATGATCAATTTAACACTTTATCACCTCTCATTTTGACCTGCATGATGTATATGGGAAGGACTTGGCTAAACATTGTTCTCCACTACTGATATACCAGTTTCTAGAGGCTCTGCGACCAATAAAAAAGATGAAGACTTAAGATCCGGAATGTGAATGGTAGTCACACGCAAATGATTCTCAAGGCAATGGATAAATAAATGGGTTTTATTTAAACCGGGAGTTCTTATGAAAAACCATGCGGTTAGTATAAAATGTAGCGAATGGGCTGAGCAGGCCAAGCTGCTGCTAACCCTAGCCACCCGCTCCTCTCTTTCTCTCTCTCTCTGGTGGCCCAGAAGAAAACTGGATCCCCGGATCTGCTTCGCTGCTTCTTCGAATCCAATTCGACGGGAAATCGTCCGCACGTTGCGAAAAATGGCGGAGACTTTGTGGGCTATGAAGAACGAGGAACGTGAGGATATCCACGCGAGGAGGATCGCGTGGACTCCGCTAGAGGCCAGGCGCTTATGCGGCTTGCAGTGTCGCACCGACGGAACCGAACTCTTGTGGATTTGAATCTGCACACGGTAAGATTCGATAATCCGATTATCGAGATTTTAGAATTTTCAAAACAGGAACGGATCACCGTTTTTATTTTTATTTCCCTACGCAGGAGATTCGGAGAAACACGAGAACCCAACAGTGGTATCAGAGCCAGGTTCCACTGTTTTTCGTCCCATTTTGGGTTCCAAAATTAAATGTTTTATGATTTATTCCATGTTGTATGTTCAATTATTTGCTAGATCTGTGTTCATGCAATTTTCGAAATTAATTTTGGGTTTTTCATGTTCTTCGTTCGACGAAGAACGGAGGGTCTTCGGCGTCCATGTTCGTGCAACTCCAAGTGTTGGAGAGGCAGGCTGGACTCCAAATCTCTAAAGGGATGTTCCTGCTCTGCACTGGATCAGTGGCCGGCGCTAGAGAAGCCTCAGGAGTTGGCCGGAGGGATCCCCTTCTTCTCCATCTTTACATGGTTTTGAGAAAACCAGAAAGTCTTTTATTTTTAGGGAGAGTTCAAGGGTTCGGCTGGGTCATTCCAGGGCATCTCCGGCAGCTCACCGGCGCTGGGGTGTTCACCGGTGCCGGGGATGTCATTGGCCAGGGCCGTCGGTGTTAGTATTAGGTGGCCTATAAGCCAATCTAACAATGTAAATCTCGTTCATTTATTAATGCAATGGCATAATATTCATTATGTGTAAATCGCGTTAATTATCGTTTCATAATGAAGTCCGTGAATATGTGCTATGGTGATCAGATTATGATAAGATCATACTAATGAGACTAATCACTTAAACACACATATTCTTAATCGTTCCTAGTCGGAGGATATCCGAGAAGGGCATCGGATATCCGGTTAGACTAGTACAAATTACTCCTGCTCATATGATGAGGGTGACTGGTCTCATAAGTCACTTGTGTGGAGACACTAAGGCGAATCTGTAGGTGCTCATTGGAGAATGAGTTCACTGAACTGATCCGACTGAATCGCTGGATGGTATTGTACCTCACTGTCAACCAGCTTGATTCTATTGTCGTAGTTGCGTGGATGGTCCTCGGACCTGAGACACCAAGGACACCTTGGCGGTGGACTTCTGTGCTTTGACCTTGGTTTACGAATCTCTAGCCACGGGATTCTAATACGCCAAGGATTGGGTACATCGGAATACCATCGAAGGGAATTGTGTGTCAATAAGGAATCATTCGCTCTCGGTACTTAGAGAGAGAATGCCCTAGGAAGGATGCGCGAAAGCCCCTGGCCAGGGCGGACGATAATATGGGGAAAGGAGTTTTCCGATATTCATCAGCAGCATCCAATCCAAGTGAGTCGACCGGTTAGGGTTTGACAGCTCGCCATACCCTGAGTTGACTCGAGAGCATTGTACGAATGAAGGATTATATCCACGCGGTAACTGTCGGCGGAAAGGTTCCAAGAGTGGGTTACTTAACCCCAAATACCTTCCAGGTTCACGCGGTGTTGCTTGGCACCCAACGTGATCGGAGGCCCGGTCGAATTCGATGTGTGACATCAATTCGATTGATTAATTGATTAATAAAGGGTTATTAATTAATTAATAAAGTCAGTGAGGAGTCACTGGGCTTGTTGGGCCATTAACTGGACTGGTAGTTGGGCCTAGAGGGTCACACGCACATGATTCTCAAGGCGATGGATAAATAAGTGGGTTTTATATAAACCGGGAGTTTTTATGAAAAATCGCGCGGTTAGTATAAAACATAGCGAACGGGCTGAGCAGGCCAAGCTGCTGCTAACCCTAGCCGCCCCTCCTCAGTTTCTGTCCTTTTCTGGCGTCCAGGCAAATCCAGATCTGCTCCGCCACTTCTCCGAATCCCGTTTGACGGGAAATCGTCCGCGCGTTGCGACGATCATTGCGGCGACTGGCGGAGGCTTCGTGGGCTGCGAAGAACGAGGAACACGAGGATATCTGTCGCGGGGAGGATCGCGTGGACTTCGCTAGAGGCCGGTGTCGAATTCGTTGTGTGACATCAATTCGATTGATTAGTTGATTAATAAAGGGTTATTAATTAATTAATATAGCCAGTGAAGAGTCACTGGACTTGTTGGGCCATTAACTGGACTGGTACTTGGGCCTAGAGGGTCACACGCACATGATTCTCAAGGCGATGGATAAATAAGTGGGTTTTATATAAACCGGGGGTTTTTATGAAAAATCGCGCGGTTAGTATAAAACATAGCGAACGGGCTGAGCAAGCCAAGCTGCTGCTAACCCTAGCCTCCCCTCCTCAGTTTCTGTCCTTCTTTGGCGTCCAGGCAGATCCAGATTTGCTCCGTTGCTTCTCCGAATCCCGTTCGACGGGAAATCGTCCGCGCGTTGCGGCGATCATTGCGGCGAATGGCGGAGGCTTCGTGGGCTGCGAAGAATGAGGAACTCGAGGATATCTGTCGCGGGGAGGATCGCTTGGACTTCGCTAGAGGCCGGGCGCTTGCGCGGCTTGCAGTGTCACACCGACGGAACCGAACGGCTGCGGATTCGAATCCGCACACGGTGAGAACATATAATCCGATTATCTTGTATTTTAGATTTCGAAACGGGAACGGATCGCTGAATTTTTTTTTGGTTTCCGCTACGTGAGCGATCCGGAGAAAACCAGAAAACCCAACAATGGTATCAAAGCCAGGTTCCACTGTTTCTCGTCCCGTTTCGGTTTCCGAAATTAATTTTTCTTTAGTTATTCCATGCATTTAATCCGATTAAAATGACGGAATAGTGTTCATGAGATGAACGAAAATAATTTGATTATTTTTCTGTAATTTTTCGGATTTTATTTTGGGGTTTTCGGAGTTCTTCGTTGGACGATGAACGGGAGTTTTCAGCGGCTTCTTTTGCGATTCCCAAGTGTTGGGATGGCGGCTCGGATGCACGGATCTCTTGGTGATAGTCACCACTACACATCCGACATATTTGCCAGCGCCGGAGTGGCCTTGGAGAGCTGCAAATTTGAAGCCCTAATTCGGATTTACCCTTGAAAAACCAGTTTTTAGGGGAGGATTAGAGCTCGAACCAGGGGCCATTTGGGCACCGCCGGCTGCCCCACCGGTGCCGGATAGGTCGCCGGCGGTGAGGGCGTTGCCGGCGGTGCCTGGCGGCGCTTGCGCCGGTGCCCGGCGGCCCTGCCAAGGTTCCTCCCCGCCGCCTGCAACTAGGGTTGCAGGAAAGGGGCGTCGGGTTCGGCTGGGAGTGAAGAAGACCGGTCCGACCGGTGTTTGGGGAAACGCTGGCAGGCCGGTCCGACCGGCAGCGCCCCTGGCCGGACCGGGCCCGAGCCCAGGCGCGCCTGGCTCGAGCCCAGGGCCTGCAGGGCACGAGCCCACTCGGCCTAATGGGCTGAGCCCTATAGGGTTTTTAGTTAAACTTTCTTTTACCCTCTTAAAACCCTAAATAAACCCATATGAAGCCCATTATTCCTTATTAGTCCATTTAATAAATTTAAAATTAGATTTTAATTTAATTCAAAATGTTTTGAATTTTAAATTATTATCTAATTTCGTTTATTTGAGAAATATGATTATGGAATCATTTTAATTAACAAGAAGTTGTTAATTGATTAAATTTGTTATTAATTTAAATGTTAAATTAATAACTAATTTTATTATACTAATTTAAATGTTAAATTAGTAGTTATAATGTTAAATTAATAACAAATTTTATTATACTAATTTAAATGTTAAATTAGTAGTTATTAATTAATTGAAATTAATTGTTAGTTTAATTGTTAAATTGATGATTAATTTTAATTAATTAATATAATGGTTTAATAAGGAGTAACTAGTTATTAGTTTAAAGAGTTAAACTAATAATTAATTTTATCCACTAATCTAAGAGTTAGATTAATGCTTAACTGTTAATTTGTGTTAATTATTAGTTTAATGGTTAAATTAGTGGTTAAAACTTATTAATTATCTAGTCTAATTGTTAGATTGATAATTAATAACAAATTAGAGTTAATTATTAATTTATGTGATAAGTTAATGATTAATTTTGTTGGACTAGTCTAAGAGTTAGATTAGTTATTAATAGTCTAATTGTTAGATTATTAATGGGGTTTAATCTTAGTGTTAGATTATTAGAAATGTTCTAATTTGCATGGAATAATCTGGAATTATTAATTTGGAGTGTGTGCGCATGTGATGTGTGTTTAATGCTTTTAAATTTTGATTTAATTGCATGTTAAGTTAATAAAATGAGTTTTCGAAATTCAAATGCCAATTTCGATTGGATCCTAGTTTTTTGAAAGTCAAAAGTATTTATTTTGAAAACTCATTTGTTTTAGCCATATGATGCGCTGAATCATATGTGGATGTTTAAAATACACCGTGGTCATGGATATGCACTTAATTTATTATTCATGTGATGAATGGATTGTGTGAATCGTGGATGCATGATTATTTATTAATTGTTAATAAATAGAGGTTTGCGCACCTCTCTCTCTCATACTCCGATGTATTTCTACCTCCCTCTCTCTATTGTACTCGCCATAAGGCCTTCTTCAATTTACTTATAAATTCTAGAATTTAAATGTAATATGATCGAGGCAACCGAGGAAGGAGCGAGGACGATCTGCATGTGCAACCAGGAAGGCGAAAAGATGGAGATCTCTTGCCTATGTGATTGCAGGATATCTAATATAATTGTTGTGTTAGGTTGTGTGTGCGTTTGACTGTTGGCTCCAGTCAAACCCACTGTGCTATCCATGACCACATTAAAGACATGTATGTGATGCATTGTTTTTCTTTTGATTATGAATCAAAGCAGGTTATAGTATTTAGTAAATATATACGATATATCTATATACTATCACCTAGGAGAGACCAAGATAAAAGTTATCTAAATACCCTCAGATAAACTCTAAGCCGTAACGCGAGTAATTAAGAACATACCGCGTGGTCCACCATCGTTATAGTCATAGGATTCGAATCACTTTAGGCAGGTTTTTTGTGCTATCCACAAGGCCTGCTTAATTGGGAGGAGAAACTGTGGCTATGGCATTAGATGCCTATAGATCGGGGTAGAGGAACCATGTAGCTTTGTTGTGCTATCCATAAGGGCTGCATGAAAATCTATGCTCGTCGCGTAACGATGGTTAGCTTAGACCAGAATTAATGGTTTGTTGTGCTATCCACAAGGCCATTAAATTTCTGGGGACTGAAGCCATGATCAGATATTGCAAGGAGTTGCAAGTCCCATGAGTTGGGTGCTCTCTGATTGTATTACTGTTTGTTGTGCTATCCACAACGCTGTAGTGCAAGTCATTGAGATTCTGATCCCCACTAGGAGACTGTCGGCGTCTCTCGTTGTAAGGACTGAGGTTTCGGGTTCAGTATTCGGGTCGGGTTCGGGCCGGATCCCCTGTTTCGGACCATGAGGGGGGTCTTGAGATTTCTGACTAAATGACGTCAGCACTGCTCGACACCTTTCAAAAGGCGTCAGGTTGTGTGGACGCCATTTAGGTCTGCTTGTTGTTGTGCCACGTGTGCGCCACGTGGGCGGATTTCGGACTGCGAGGGTACGGCCCCTGTCACATCGTCTGAACGGCGTCCATATTGGTCGACGCGATTCAGACTGTGACCTCTGCGATGTCAGGGTACGGCGCCAGAGCGTTGTCAGTACGGCCTGTCCTGCCGTCTGAACGGCGTCCGTGGAGGGTGACGCGTTTCAGACCACTGTCAGTACGGCCCGTCCTGTCAGACTGATTGGCGTCTGCCTCGATCGACGCGTTTTAGCTGGATCCAGATTCACCCCGCGAGCCTCCCCTTCTTTCCCTCATTCTTGTCTTCACTCTCTCCCTCCTCGCCCTCTCCGCCCTCTCCGACTCTCTTTTCCCCTTCCCTTCCTTTTCTTCCTCTTCCACCACTCCAACACCTCCCTACCTCTCACATCTACCTCCACCACTTCCTTCGCGGCGTTCCATTCTCCGGACGGCGGCCGACGTCCCGGCGGAGTGGCGGCGTCCTCGAGGGTACCGGCGGCAGTCTGCGGTGCGGTGGGTCGGCGGCACGGAGCTTGGTGGAGTTCAAGAACCGGTAGGGGGACGAACCTTGCATGGACTGTGAATGTGTTTCTCGTGATTTCCTTGGCATGGCATGATATGTTTTGGGTTAGAATGAGCATGTTTAAGTGGTGTTCTTGAGGGTTTTGACCGTGCTCGTGAACGTGGATATGTAGCATGCTTATGGTAGTTGATCTCCATTTCCTCCTCCTTCTATTTTGGGGCATTTTCGGGGTGTTTGGGGCTAAGGGAGAAACCCTCGGGTTGGAACCAGGGAATCAGGTTTATGGCGCTAAACGGCGTCGTGCCTGGTCGACGCCTTTTAGAAGGACGTCAGGGCAGTACGACGTCTTTTAGGGCAGAAACCTCCATGTTCGAGGTTTCATGAGTACGGGGTTCTGGCGCTAAAAGACGTCATGTATGGACGACGCCTTTTAGAAGGACGTCGGGCCATCATGACGCCTTTTAGGCAGAAATGACCCCGATCGAGGGTTCTGCAATCGGGAATTCTGTGGTGAATGGCGTCTGTGGACGTTGACGCGTTTTAAAGGGCGACTCCCTATGTCAACGTGATTTAAGGAATAATCTGATTATAAGGAACCTGTTTGAGGGTCTTGAATGGCGTCTACCTCGGTCGACGCGATTCAAGACAGGAATGCTTAACTCCTGTTATTTATCATATATTTCACTGTTGGATGGTTCAAATGCATGCTTTAAGCTGTACGTCGAGACGGAAATTACTGTGTGAATGGAATCATGTTGTGTGTGTGTGTGCTTATGCGAATATGGAATCGGAATAACTGTGGTTTACGTTTGTCACCATGGAAGGATGGGGATAGGGTCATGGTGTCTGTGAGGCATTGTGTCGTACCGGTGGGAGAAGGGGTACATGTTGTGTTTTACCTTTGGCTGAGGGAAGCAGGATCGCCTTGAGCCCGTCGGGCCGGAGTAGCCGGTGTGCTATCCGAGGGGTCGCTGTTTGGTCTCAGCGGGTCGGGGTTTCCCTGTTTGTCGTGGCAGCTTCCGGCGCGTTTCTTGCTGTGGAGCTGGTTGTGGTACTGTTGGAGTTGTTTTACCCCTGTAGCCACTGGTCCTAATGTGACCTTTGATCAAGGTTACGAGTGGTACCCTTAGCCCTTTGGCCTGACGCAGCCCGGGAGGTTAGGGTTGTGGGTAGTTCCTGTAGCTTCGGCTTGACGGGGGTTCGCCGGTCCCCAGGGCCCTCCTGAAGCGCTGAGGCCTAGCGTGGAGGCAATCCGGTCGGTAGGACAGTAGTCTAGACTGCTTGTGTGCACACGTAGCTGGGCAGTGGTGGTACACTGGTCCCAGCTAGTCCTAGTTTGACTCACTGCCTCACCCTACAGTGCCCCGGAACACTGTAGGGGTGGACAGGCGTGAGTAGTGGTGGTAGTGTTGTGAGGCGACGTTTGACTTCGGTCGACAGTGTGGTTCAGTCGCTTTGTGGACTTTGGCTGTGAGTGGTGACTCTGTGTAGGGTTCTTCGGGTTGCTTAGAGCTGTTCCTGCTACACTGCTTATCGTACGTTTCATATCAGGTTGGGTGCTATGTTTACTGCTTTGTTTAATTGTCATTTATCTCTGTGGTTGCAATTGTGGGTGTGTGAGTGGGAGGCAGGGGATCGGATGATCCCTACTGAGCCCAATTCTGGTGTGGCTCACTCCCTACAGTTTCAGGTGTGGACCTCGTGGCGTTTGGTGGCGGCGGTGTCTTCTTGGTGTGCGGACCAGCAGCTGTCTCAGTTGCGGGGTATGCCCCGATGTTGTTGTACTTTACTTCTGCCTGTACTTATTTAATTTGTTGGACCTTGTAATTATTGTTGGACTGTATACGGACATTGTTATCTTCCTTCCTGCGCACTTGTTATATCTTTGTAGTCCGTGTGATTGTTATATTTAGCCTTGATTAGCGCTTACTCCTCCAGATGTGTTGTGTGAGATCCGGGTGTCAACCCGTAGTTAATGGGCCGACATCCATTTAGTGATCGGGTCTCCGGTCATAGGATGGTGGGTCGTTACAGATGGTATCAGAGCTCAATCTGGTCGAGTATGTGGTAAACTGGGTTAGATATTATAGTCCAACAATAGTACGAGTCTGTACAGGCGATGGCTGCTGGTATAGATCGATAGGTTTTGACGTGTTTTGGTTCGATTTTCGTGTTTGTGGGGTAGTGATGGCACCGAAGAGGAGAGTTCCGTTGGCTCGTGGTTCGAGAGCAGATTATGGTGGTTCGAGGGCAGAAGGACATAATGTGGATCGTTTCATGGAAGCTATGATTGGGGCTATGTCTAGATATCAGCAGGGAGATGGAAGCGAGGGGTCCAATTCCCGAGGTGGCCAATCCATGGTGATGGAGCGGTTCTTGAAGCTGAAGCCCCCTTCTTTCACGGGTCAACCTGTTCCAGATGCGGCAGCTCATTGGATTAAGGAAGTGGAAAAGGTGTTTGATGTTCTAGAATGTGCTGAGAGTGACAAGACCTTGTTGGCAACCTACTTGCTGAAGGACGATGCTTATGATTGGTGGGTCACCATCAAGAGGTTGATGTTTCCAGATAGGTCCTTGAGAGAGATTCCTTGGGAAGACTTTGTGAGAGAGTTTGGTGGACAGTACTTTCCGAGGCACGTTCGTAGGGCCAAGGAAAGAGAGTTTATGGAATTGGTGCAGGATGGTATGTCAGTTCTAGAATATCAGATGAAATTTGTAGCTCTGAGAAGATTTGCTCCACACATATCTGAGCGTGAGGATCTTAGGACGGAGAAATTTGTGGATGGACTTCGGCATGATCTGAGGGAATTTGTGGCAGCTCATTGTTGAAAGGACCTGGCGTCAGCAGTTCGGTGCGCGGCAGCGGTGGAGATGCTGTTCCAACACGCGGCAAAGGAATCGGAGCATTCGGCACAGGGGAAGCAGCAGAGCAGGGATAGATCAGCGGTCTTTTCGTCAGGTGGTTCGAGTTCCTTTGAGGTCGAGTTCCAGGAGATGCCTTGTGATGAAGATGAAGATGGTTTGGTTCAGCAGATGCAGACGGAGGTCAGCTGGCACCAGGAAGCGAGGAGGTCAGCTGGCACCAGGAAGCGAGGCGGGACGCTGCGGATCGTTGTCCCCGTTGTGGCAGGTTTCATGGTAATCGGATATGTCCTTTGATCACTGGTAGCTGTTTTGGCTGTGGCAGGAAGCGACATCTCGCGAGGAACTGTCCCCAGAAGAATAAGGCAGGTCAGGAGCCGAGTGGTCAGTAGGTGTTCGAGACGTTGAGTGCTGTTGCGTCACTTGGTGGAAGTCCGAGCGATTGGGCTAGATGAACACTTTTATCTTGTCTTATTCAGAGGTGGTTGAGAACTCTTGTGGCACTTTTATGTATTTGGGTTTGGTGGAGAATCGGTTTTGTAAGATGTGCCTTGATAGTGTGTGGTTATTTTGATCTTTCAGCTTTTTGACAGAATCCAAAATCTTGGTCAGTTTGGTATGAATGTGTTTGGCTAGTTATGTGGAGCCCAGCATGGGTGTGTTTGGTGAGAATGATTGATTGTATTCAGTGTGCCGGCACGTGATGGTTAGCCGAGTTTTGCGTTGAGCAGGTTGCAAATTTCGTGGACGAAATTCTTTTAAGGGGGGGAGAATGTAAGGACTAAGGTTTCGGGTTCAGTATTCGGGTCGGGTTCGGGCCGGATCCCCTGGTTTGGACCCTGAGGGGGGTCTTGAGATTTCTGACTAAATGACGTCAGCACTGCTCGACACCTTTCAAAAGGCGTCAGGTTGTGTGGACGCCATTTAGGTCTGCTTGTTGCTGTGCCACGTGTGCGCCACGTGGGCGGATTTCGGACTGCGAGGGTACGGCCCCTGTCACATCGTCTGAACGGCGTCCATATTGGTCGACGCGATTCAGACTGTGATCTCTGGGATGTCAGGGTTGTTAGAATTGGGTGGCCTCAAAGCCAATCATTGTACATTCTAGTTCAGATTATTAATAAAGGCAATTATTTCTTCATTTAATAGTTCTCGCAAACGACTATCGTAATGAAGGTCCATAGACAAATGTATGGGATATTGAATCATGATGAGATCGTGATAGTGAGATCAATATCCTAAGGCAATTGTCTTAAATAGTTCTCGATCGTAGAATATTTGAGATGGACATTAAATATCCGATAAGATCGACACAAGTTATGTCTACTCATATGATGAGGGTGAATGATCTCACATTCACTCGTGTGGTGACACTAAGACAAACAAGTGGGTGCTCATTAGAGAATGAGTTCACTGAACAGACCCAAATAAGAATTCCTGGATGGTAATTATACCTATTAGTCAACCAGGGAATTCATTTGTTGCAGTAGCACAGTTGGTCCTTTGACCTGAGTCACCAATGATACCTTGTTTGTGGACCATTGTGTCTTGATTCTCTGACTCATGTGCTTTAACCATTAAGTCCACCATAATCGGTCTTTCAGATACAGTGGAAAGCTTGCGAAGGTAATTGAGTGAACAACAAGGGATCACTCACTCTTGGTATAAGACTGGAGAGAGAATGTCCTATGGATGTGTACACAGAAATCCCTGGCCATGGTCAAATGAAAGAGATGTCTTTCTAGATATTAACTGTGTACTGGAATCCATCTGGATAATGCGATAGAGGGTTTGACTATAAAACCATACCCTTGCGTTATCGGGACATTGCATGAGTGAAGGATTATATCTGTGCGGTATCTGCAGACGGAAAGGTTCAATTGAAGGGAACAGTATCCCTTATATCTTCTAGGATCATGAGGTAGTGTTTGGTGTTGTTCATGATCAGAAGGCCAAGTGATTTGATCATCAGATGATAATTCACTTGTTTATTAAATTAATCATTTAACATGCGATGTTTAAATGTTAATTAATAAATATTAAACTCAAGAAACAGTTCTATGTTTAATGGGCCTGTAACCGGACTGATATATGGGCCTGGAGGGTCACACACATAAGAGTTCTCGTCAGACGGTGAGAGATGTTAAATTTCATGCTTATCTGGGTTTTTGTGAAAAGCTGCAGGATAAACATGAAGATTTAATGGAGAATTATCCAAGGCCAAACTCTTGGATAATCATGAGGATTAACTGTTGTGCTTATCCTTATTTCTATATAAGGAGGGCCAAGGGGAAGTGGTAAAAAGTTAAGTTGGACGAATTTTACTCCCCAGATTCTCTCTCTCCTCTCTCTCTCTCCTTCTCGTAGTGGATCTGTCTCTCTCCGCGCATGGTGGATCTAAGATCTGGTCGGAGCACTCAAGTCGAGGAGGAAATCGCGTCTGCTGCGGGAACTCGTGTGGATACCTCTAGAGATCGTGCGCGTGCGCGATTAACGAGTCGGCATCATCCACGGGAGATTCGAAACCCCGCAAAGGTGAAGAACTGTTCTTCCCGCTTAGATTTTAAGGTCCGTTTTACAACCCTAGCAACCGATACAATGGAATCATTTTTATTTCCGCTGCGTTCTTGGCGATTCCTTACAGTGGTATCAGAGCCAGGTTCGCTGGTTCGGTTGTAAAACGGCACCGTTTTGTGTGTTTTCTCGTTATGCGTGAAGAACCCGTATTGTACGTGTTCTTGAGTATAATCCGATTAAAAATGATAGATTAGTGTTCATATGATGATCACGATCGATTTGATTATTTTTCTGTATTTTTCAGATTTTTATTTGGGTTTTTCGGAGTTCATCATGTGATGATGAAACGGGGTACTTCGGCGGCTTCGTATGTGCATCCCAAGCGTTGGGATGGCCGGAAGAAACCCTAGATCTCTTGGTGATAGTCACCACTTCGCATTGGGTATGGAGATCGGCACCGGAATGCCCTTGGAGGTGCTTAAAATCGATCCCGAACTTGGGTTTTTAAACCTGAAAACCAGTTTTTAGGGGTAGTTTAAGGGCTCGTTCCAGGGGCTATTTGGCCACCGCTGGCTGCCCCACCGGTGCCGGGCGGATCGCCGGCGGTGGGGGCGTCGCTGGCGGTGCCTGGCGGCGCCGGCGCCCGCGCCTGGCGGCGCTGCCATCGCCGCAACAGCCGCCGGCCTGCACGTTTAGGGTTGCAGGTTTCTGTTGAGGAAGTAGGGGCTGGACCGCCCGGTCCCGACCCGGTCGGACCGGGCGGGGCCGGGCGGTGCCCTGGCCGAGCCAGGGTGCGCCCCTGGCCGAGCCAGGGCTCGACCCTGGTCCAGCCAGGGTCCGGGCCCGGGCCCTTTGGGCCTTAATGGGCTGGGCCCATTTTATATTTTGTTAAAAATTGTTTTTAATATCTGTTTACCCCCTTTAAACCCAATTTTAGCCCGTTTTAACCTGTTTTAAAATTGTTTTAAAACAGAATAATTATAAGAATAATTAATAAGTGTTGTTAATTAATTTTTATGATTATTAACAGTTTATTAAAGTGTTTACTAACTGTTAGTCTATTAAAGGGCTTTATAATTAATGGGTGTTAGTTAATTATTTAAAATTGTTTTAGATAATTAATTCCCTGTTAATTTAATTAGTTTAAAATTGTTTTAAACTAATTTCATGCATAACTTGATTACACTTTGCCGTTCAAATTGTTTGAATTATTATTTAGATTAACTGAATAGTTTAGTTAGTTTAATTGTCAATAATATTTTGAATATTAGTGATTATGCTGAAATAAATGTTATTTCAAAAACTAATTGGTATTATAATTTTATATTTATAAAATTTAATACCAAACAGCAATTATGTGATGATTGTGATGCAAGTGATGTGTTTTATGGTGGGATGATCATGGACTTAGTATTTTCATGTGATGAATGATGTGAATGAATGCGATGCTTATTTCATTTGGGATTTTAAATAGGACCTGCGTGTCCTCCTCTCTCTTAATCCAAGTGTACTTTCTACCTTCCTATAAGATTGTACTCCCCTTGATAAGATCAAGGTTTCTAATTGTTTAAATGTACATTTGTGGACCTGCGAGTCCTGAATTTTGTATTTAAATGTATCCGATTAAGTTTAGAGTACGGGATCTTCTGAAGACACCTCTGGAGGGAGGACTCGCATCAAATGGAACCAGTGTTGCTGTTTTCACATTAGGATCCTATTATGGATCATCGTTTGGCTCCGATGATTCCATAGTAGCTTTAGCAGTCCATGATCATCCCCATTTAATTTTTCTGCACATATGTGATATTTGTGGACTATGCTATCATATATATATTTCTATTAAGTATATTGATACTTCAAATTGAAATACTATTGATAGCACGATTTTTTATAAATCAAAATCAAAACCCTCTTTTAAAACTTAAGTTGTAAACGTGAGATATTCAGAATAATCCACATAACCCACCATCATTATAGATCTTAGGATAATTCTTATCTCAAACGGATTTGTTGTGCTACCACAAGGTCTGTTTGATTTAGAAATTAAACTAGGTCTACGACATGTGATGTCATTAAGATGAATGGACAAATAGTGTAGTTTTGTTGTGCTACCACAAGGATTGCACTATGAATTCATGTCATCTAAGTAATGATGGATAAACTTAACTGAATCAAATTGATTTGTTGTGCTACCACAAGGTCATTCTGATTCAGGGGTTAAATCGATCGGATATTGCAATCGTTGCAACTGTCAAGAGTTGACTGCCTAAGGGACTTGATGTGATTTGTTGTGCTACCACAAGGTCACATGCATGTTGCCCGAAGGATTCTGATCCCCACTAGGAGATCACCGGAGTCTCCCGTTCTGTATCTTAGAGGGTCATACAGATCGCCGAAAAATAGTGGGAGCATAAATCTAGATTAAAAGTCCTAAATCTGATTTTAATAACTATCTGCTCATTTTATATATTTCCATGTAGGTCGCTATGTCGTCACCTAACCCCCTCCGTTGCATACTTGATGCAAACAAACTCACGGGACCAAATTACATTGACTGGTTACGCAACCTGAAGATTGTCCTCAGGTGCGAAAAACTAGCCTATGTCCTGGATCAACCAGATCCAGTGCAACCCGGTGATAATGCTAACGAAGATGAATTAATGATGTATGAAAATTGGAAGGAGGACTCTGTCAAGGTCCAGTGTTATATGCTCGGTTCAATGAATAATGAACTGCAGCGACAACATGATAACATGGAACCTAAGACCATTCTGAATCACCTACAAGAGTTGTTTGGTGAACAATCCAGAACAGAAAGATATGAGATATCTAAGAAATTGTTCAGGACCAGAATGAGCGAGGGCACATCTGTGCAAACTCATGTGCTCAAGATGATAGAGTGGATTAAGAGGCTTGCTGTGCTGGGCTTTGTTATGAACAATGACCTGAGCATTGACTTAATCCTACAGTCCCTTCCAGATTCATTTTCACAATTCATTATCAACTTTAATATGAACAAAATTGAAGTTTCACTAGCTGAGCTGCTCAACATGTTGAAGACAGCTGAAGGCACTATCCAGAAAGATAAGCCAAATGTAATACTTGTTGGTAAGACCAACAAGAAAAGAAAAGCTAGACAGACCTTTAAGAAAGGTAAGCCTAAGAAGCTAGTGAAAAGCAAACCGGCGGCACAAAAGGACAAAGCTAAAGTCAATGATAAAGGTCAGTGTTTCCACTGCCATAAAGAAGGTCATTGGAAGAGAAACTGCAAGATTTATCTTGCAGAAAAAGCAAAGGAGAAGCTTGGTGAAGCTTCAGGTATTCTCATGATCGATCTTAACTTGTCGTATAGAGAATCAACATCCTGGGTATTAGATACTAGATGTGTTTCTCATATCTGCAATAACTTGCAGGTGTTAACAAGTAAAAGAAGATTGAACCGCGGAGACGTGGATCTGAGGCTCGGGAATGGAGCAAAAGTTGCTGCATTAGCTGTGGGGACAGCAAGACTTCAGATGCCGTCAGGAGACTCTTTGGAACTGATAGATTGTTATTATGTTCCAACCATTATTAGGAATATCATATCTATTTCATGTTTAGAGAGACAAAGATATTCTATGAAGCTAGAGAATAAAGGTTGTTCAATTTATCAAGGAGACAAATTGTTTGCTTCCGGGTATTATTGAATGGATTATATTTACTTGATATTTTATATGATATTTGTCTGGTAAATAATTCTCTTGAACGCTTAGATAAGGATGTGAATAAATCGTACCTATGGCATTGTAGGCTAGGTCATATAAATGAGAACAGGATCATAAGGTTGCAAAAGAATGGATATCTTGATCCATTTGATTATGAATCATTTGCAACCTGTGAAGCTTGTCTCATGGAAAAGATGACCAAAGCTCCATTCTCAGGACATGGAGAAAGAGCTAAGGACTTATTGGAACTAATACATAGTGATATATGTGGTCCAATGTCCACTCATGCTATGGGTGGTTACTCATACTTTGTTTCATTTACAGATGATTTCTCAAGATATGGCTACATATATTTGATGATATATAAGTCAGAAGTCTTTGAGAAATTTAAAGAGTTTAAAAATGAAGTTGAGAACCAGACTGGAAAGAGTATTAAAACTCTTCGATCAGATCGAGGGGGTGAATACTTAAGTACAGAATTCACAGAATATCTTAAAGATAATGGTATTTTGTCTCAGTGGACTCCTCCCTATACACCTCAGTTAAATGGTGTATCGGAAAGGAGAAATCGTACTCTATTAGATATGGTACGATCCATGATGAGTTATGCCAAACTTCCAATCTCTTTATGGGGATATGCACTGTTGACTGCTGCATATTTGTTGAACAAAGTTCCTAGTAAGTCAGTACCTTCCACTCCATATGAGATATGGAAAGGAAAGAAACCAGACTTTAAGCATGTTAGAGTCTGGGGTTGTCCTACACATGTCAAAAGACATGATCCAGACAAACTGGATTCCAAGACAGAGAAATGTAGATTTGTGGGATATCCAAAAGAGAGTTTTGGATATTACTTCTATCAGCCCAGCGATCAAAGGGTGTTTGTCGCAAAAAGAGCTGTCTTCTTAGAGAAAGAATATCTCTCAAAAGAAGACAGTGGGAGCAAGATAGAACTGGAAGAAATTCTAGACTCACAAATCAACACTGGTTCATCTTCTGAACCATTGACTCAAGAACTTGTTCAAGATGATACACAAAAGGTTCGCAGATCAGGTAGAGTGCCTAAGCAGCCTGAAAGATATGTTGGACATATCGATGAAGGCAAACCAAAAGTGCACTTAAATGAGGATGATGATCCTCAAACCTACCTTGAACCCATAAATAGTCATGAATCAGAAAAATGGCAAGAGGCAATGGATTCTGAAATTCCGTCCATGTATGCCAACCAAGTTTGGAACTTGGTTGATCTGCCAGAAGGTATGGTACCTATTGGCAGTAAATTGATCTTTAAAAGAAAGATCGGGGCAGATGGACAAATTGACACGTACAAGGCAAGGCTTGTAGCAAAAGGATATCGTCAAAGGCAAGGTGTTGACTATGACGAAACCTTTTCTCCAGTTGCTATGATTAAGTCAATCAGAATACTTCTTGCTATCGCTGCATTCTATGATTATGAAATATGGCAAATGGATGTGAAAACAACATTCCTTAACGGGAACCTTCAAGAAGAGGTGTATATGATACAACCTGAAGGATTCACTTCTAAAGAGCATTCAAGTAAGGTATACAAGCTGCAAAGATCCATCTATGGATTAAAGCAGGCATCCCGAACTTGGAACTTAAGATTTGATGAAGCAATCAAATCTTATGACTTCATTAAGAATGAAGATGAACCTTGTGTATACAAAAAGGTTAGTGGGAGCGCAGTTACCTTTTTGGTACTTTTCGTTGATGACATTCTACTCATTGGGAATGATGTAGGAATGTTATCATCGGTAAAGGCTTGGTTATCCAAAAACTTCTCCATGAAAGATTTGGGAGAAGCATCCTATATTCTGGGAATAAGAATCTATAGAGATAGGTCCAAAAGGATGCTTGGCTTATCCCAATCTATGTACATAGATACCATAGTCAAAAGGTTTGGCATGGAAAATTCCAAGAGAGGCCTTGTTCCTATGAGGCATGGAATTTATCTCTCTAAAGAAATGTCTCCCAAGACACCTGAAGAGAGAGCATACATGGATAGAGTTCCTTATGCCTCGGCAATAGGATCCATCATGTATGCAATGCTATGTACTAGGCTTGATGTGGCACATCCATTAACTGTCACTAGTAGATATCAGGCTGATCCAGGTGAGGAACACTGGAAAGCGGTGAAATGTATCCTTAGATACTTGAGAAGGACTAAGGATCTATTTCTCGTTTATGGAGGAAACGACTTGGAACTTCGAGCATTTACTGACTCGAGTTTCCAGTCGGATATGGATGATAGCAAATCCATGTTTGGATTTGTGTTCATGTTAAATGGAGGTGCAGTAAGTTGGAAGAGTTCCAAACAGGAAACTACTGCAGATTCGACGACCGAAGCAGAATACATTGCTGCAACTGAAGCGGCCAAGGAGGCGGTTTGGATGAAGAAGTTCATCTCGGCGCTTGGAGTCGTTCCAAGCATTTCAGATCCTATTCCATTATTGTGTGACAACAATGGGGCAATAGCTCAAGCGAAGGAGCCAAGATCACATCAGAAGTCAAAGCATATTCTGAGACGATTTCATCTGATTCGTGAGATCATCGCCCGAGGAGATATAGTAGTTGAGAAAGTCTCATCTGAAGATAATGTAGCAGATCCCTTGACTAAGCCATTGTCTCAAAATAATTTAGAACGTCACCTTAAGTCTATGGGACTTAGACACATGGGTGATTGGCTATAGTCCAAGTGGGAGAATGTTAGAATTGGGTGGCCTCAAAGCCAATCATTGTACATTCTAGTTCAAATTATTAATAAAGGCAATTATTTCTTCATTTAATAGTTCTCGCAAACGACTATCGTAATGAAGGTCCATAGACAAATGTATGGGATATTGAATCATGATGAGATCGTGATAGTGAGATCAATATCCTAAGGCAATTATCTTAAATAGTTCTCGATCGTAGGATATTTGAGATGGACATTAAATATCCGATAAGATCGACACAAGTTATGTCTGGTCATATGATGAGGGTGAATGATCTCACATTCACTCGTGTGGTGACACTAAGACAAACAAGTGGGTGCTCATTAGAGAATGAGTTCACTGAACAGACCCAAATAAGAATTCATGGATGGTAATTATACCTATTAGTCAACCAGGGAATTCATTTGTTGCAGTAGCACAGTTGGTCCTTTGACCTGAGTCACCAATGATACCTTGTTTGTGGACCATTGTGTCTTGATTCTCTGACTCGTGGGCTTTAACCATTAAGTCCACCATAATCGGTCTTTCAGATACAGTGGAAAGCTTGCGAAGGTAATTGAGTGAACAACAAGGGATCACTCACTCTTGGTATAAGACTGGAGAGAGAATGTCCTATGGATGTGTACACGGAAATCCCTGGCCAGGGTCAAATGAAAGAGATGTCTTTCTAGATATTAACTGTGTACTAGAATCCATCTGGATAATGCGATAGAGGGTTTGACTATAAAACCATACCCTTGCGTTATCGGGACATTGCATGAGTGAAGGATTAAATCTGTGCGGTATCTGCAGACGGAAAGGTTCAATTGAAGGGAACAGTATCCCTTATATCTTCTGGGATCATGAGGTAGTGTTTGGTGCTGTTCATGATCAGAAGGCCAAGTGATTTGATCATCAGATGATAATTTACTTGTTTATTAAATTAATCATTTAACATGCGATGTTTAAATGTTAATTAATAAATATTAAACTCAAGAAACAGTTCTAAGTTTAATGGGCCTGCAACCGGACAGATATATGGGCCTTGTAAGGACTAAGGCTTTCGGATCCGGTTTTCGGGGTTGGACCCTATAGTTCAGGCTCCAGTGGGGCTCTGGTCGGATTCGCGTCGAGCCCGCTCGACGCGGTTTAAACGGCGTCCAGCTATGCTGACGCGTTTTAGCCTGTGCCACGTGGGCTGGCTTTGGGTCGCGAGAGTACGGCCCTGACATGTCGTCTGAACGGCGTCTGCGAGGCACGACGCCTTTCAGACTGCGACTCTGGGTTGTCAGAGTACGGCGCCAGTCCTGTCAACTGAACGGCGTCTTTCATGGAAGACGCGTTTCAGACCTCTGTCAGAGCGTTGCGCAAAGGGTTGTCAGAGCAGCCGTCACATCGACTGATAGGCGTCCGTACATCTCGATGCATTTCAGCCAGTCTCTGGTTAACCCCGAGAGCCCTCCTTCTTTCTCTCATTTTGCTCCTCCTTCTCTCTTTCTCTCCTTTCTTCCGGCGACCCCGACATCGACCCTTCGTCCTTCCCTCCACTCCAACACTTCCCTACCTCTCACCTCTACCACCACTACTTCCTTCGCGGCGTTACACTCTCCGGACGGCGGCCGACGTCCCGGTGGAGTGGCGGCGTCTTCGAGGGTACCGGCGGCGGTCTACGGTGCGGCGGGTCGGAGGCACGGAGCTTGGAGGAGTTCAAGAACCGGTAGGGTGACGGTTCTCACAGTGTTGTGTTCTAAATCATGTTTTCCTCCGTTTTAAAGCATGCTATGGACCGATGGTTTTGGGGTAGAATGAGCATGTTAGGGAGTTTTTCCTTGATGGGAATAGGGAGTTTCTGTGATGTGAATTATTGATACTTTGGTTGCCCTCTTTCCCCTCTATTTTTGGGGCTTTTTCGGGGTATTTGGGGCTATGGGAGGATCCCTCGGATCGAACCAGGGAACCAGGTTTCTTTCACTAAACGGCGTCGTGCCTGGTCGACGCCTTTTAGAAGGACGTCGGGGCAGTACGACGCGTTTTATGGCAGAAACCTCCCCTGTTCGAGGTTTATCAGGCTTGGGGTTCTGGCGCTAAATGACGTCATGAGTGGTCGACGCCTTTCAGAAGGACGTCGAGCCACCATGACGCCATTTAGGCAAAAAATCACCCCGATAACGGGACTCAGTTTGAGGATTATGGGACTAAAAGACGTCATAGGTGGGCGACGCGTTTTGAATAGCGTTGAGCCACCATGACGCCTTTTAGAGCAGAAATCCTTCCATTGTTGTTTTCTCGAATTCCTGGTTTTTCAGCGTGAACGGCGTCTGAGGATGTTGACGCCTTTTAAAAGGCGACCACTGGTGTCGACGCCTTTTAGGCCAGATTCTGAGGCCGGTATTTTCTGAACCAGTTTAGGGTGCTTGAATGGCGTCGGCCTCGGGCGACGCGATTAAAGCCAGAACTACACTAATCCATGCCAGTAAAATGTGTTTACACTGCTAGATAGTCAGTTAATGCATACAGTTAGTATACTCGATGTAATGAGCTCTTCGTGACCGGATGGCACTGCGTTGTGTGTCGTGCGACCGTGGACTTCCTCCGTGACCAGATCGCACCGTGCCGTGTTTTCTGTTTTCGGTGGACCTAGAGTGACAGTTGTAGCGTTCTACACCCTGTGTCGGTGCGGAGGGACACAGCGCTGACGGGAGCAGTGGCGGGGTGACGCCTAGTAGAGAGGGTCACCTGGTGAACCCCGGGGTTAGCTAGCTTGTACCGGTGTCGGAGAGGTACCGTTGGAGTGTCACTCGTGCTGGGGGAAGGAGTAACCACATGAGCCAGTTGGGCCGGAGTAGCCAGTGTGCTATCCGAGGGGTTACTGTTTGGTCTCAGCGGGCCGGTGTTTGCTGAGGGAAGGAGTGACCGCCGAGGTGGCTCGTGAGCTATCCGAGGGGTTACTGTTTGGTCTCAGCGGGTCGTTGTGTTTCCCACTCTCGTTGTGGAATTGACATGTTTTAAGGATACGCCGAATTACGAGTTTCCTAATAGATTAGAGTTATGCATGTTAGTTATTCTTTGAATGCATGTGATTCATATTGAGATGTAGGCATGGAAATCATTGTCTCTTCATGGTTATTATATCCCTGCTGTACTTTCCACTTGTGGGTGTGTGTGTGTGGGCTGTGGGGATCGAAGGATCCCTACTGAGTCTTTTCGTTGAGACTCACCCCTGCGGCTTTCAGGTGAGGACTCCAGGCAGACCTAGCGAGGGTTGTGCGGCTGAGTGCTGAGCGTCGTCGACTGTTGTTCCGGGGTATGCCCCGATGTAGTTGTTATCTTTATTTCTGGCCTGTATGTATAATCATTTCTTTTCTGTTGGAGTATGTAATCATTTGCTGTATCGAGTCGCATTGTAATAACTTTTAATTTCTGCATTTTCCCTTCAATTCAATGCGATGTGAATGTTTAGCTTAGTTGATTATTTATTTCCCAGACTTACTCGGATCCTGGTTTGGTTGCAAGTTAATGATTCGGTACCCATTTAGTAATCGGATCCCCGATTATAGGGTGGCGGGTCGTTACAGTTGGTATCAGAGCATTCGGTCTGGCAAATAAATGAATAACTAGGTTAAATGTCATGAGTCCGGCAAATAATTACATTATCCCGTACAGGCACGATGGTAGCATAGGTTTTGGGTTTCTAACTAGAACTTTTCGATTTTGTGTTTGTAGGCGATTAGATGGCTCCTAGGAAGAGGGTACCAGTTGTTCGAGAGAGGGCAGATGTCCCTAGTGGTTCTGTGGCCGGTAGGCCGAGTGTAGAGCAGTTCATGGAGGCTATGATGGATACCATGGCCAGATATCAGACCCGAGACCCTAGTGAGAGTTCTAGTGCTCGGGGTGGGTCCACGGCTACACTGGAGAGATTCCTGAAGTTGAGGCCACCTCACTTCACCGGTCGTCCCGACCCTGACGAGGCCGTTCACTGGCTTAGGGAGATAGAGAAGACTTTTGACACCATGGACTGTGCAGCAGTGGAGAAGACTCCGTTAGCTACCTTCATGTTGAAGGATAGCGCCTACGATTGGTGGACCTCCTTGAAGAGTTTGTCTTATGAGGATAGGAGTCTCAGGGAGATTTCTTGGGAGACTTTTGTGAAGGAATTCAATGTACAGTATTTTCCTAGACATGTTCAGAGGGCCAAGGAGAGGGAATTTATGGAGCTGACTCAGGGGAGTATGACAGTACTCGAGTACCAGGCGAAGTTTGTTTCGCTTGGGAGGTTTGTGCCCTTCATCTCGGGGGACGAGGAGCGACGTAATGAGAGGTTTGTGGATGGGCTGAGGCTCGGCCTGAGGAACTTTGTGGCATCTCACTGTTGTAAGGATTTGGCATCAGCAGTTAGGAGTGCAGCGGCAGTGGAGGCACAACTGAATCAGTCAGCCCGGGAGAGAGGACTGACTGCTCAGGGACCAGCACGTGGCAGGGGCAAGGCAGCGGCCCCTTCGTCCGGATCGGGATCGTCGTCACTCGGCTCCCGATTCAGGAGATTCTTCCGAGGCGGTGGCAGCAGTAGCGGCAGCAGTGGTAGTAGCAGGCCTAGGCAGGATCAGCAGAGCCAGTCGGTGTCCAGCGCCCAGCAGGAGTCAGCTCAGAGGCCTCCTGCAGTTTGTCAGCACTGTGGTGGTACTCATGGGGGGACTCAGTGTCCTGCTTTCTCGGGGAGATGCTATACTTGTGGCCAGCAGGGCCACGTGGCGAGGTTTTGCCCGCAGGGGCGTGGCCAGAGACAGGGTCCAGCTGATCAGAAGAAGCCGAGGACCCAAGGGAGAGTGCTGGCTATCACCAGGAAGGAGGCTCGTGCGTCCAACTTGGTGGAAGGTACACTTTCTGTCCTTGGGAACTCTGCGCATGTGTTGATTGATTCGGGTGCTTCGCATTCTTTCATTTCTGAGCAGTTCATAGATAATATTTCTGCACCCATTGATGAGTTAGCTGATGGATTGATGGTAGAGGTTCCTTCTGGGGATTTCATGTTATCTTATAATTATTTGAGGGATGTCCCCTTGACCATCGAGGGCCATGAGTTACCCGCCCAGCTGGTTGTGCTGGCCATTCGTGATTTCGATATCATCCTGGGCATGGATTGGTTGGAGGCTTACTATGCTGAGGTGGACTGCCACAGGAAGAGAGTGCGTTTCTCTATTCCAGACATCCCGATCTTCTACTTCCAAGGTATCAGGCTCTCTTCTCGAGGTATTCTTATTTCTGCCTTTAAGGCTCATAGGTTGCTTGCTGGTGGTTGTGAGGCCTTTCTTGCCTCTGTTGTTATTTCCGATGCCCGTGACTGTCCCAGTCCCTGGGAGGTGCCAGTAGTGTGTGACTTTGCAGATGTGTTTCCTGAGGAGTTGCCTGGCCTTCCTCCTCAGCGAGAGGTCGAGTTTACCATTGAGCTTGCACCGGGCACGGCGCCCTTGTCTAAGGCCCCGTATCGGATGGCGCCAGCCGAACTCGCTGAGTTGAAGGCGCAGTTGCAGGAGTTGCTTGATAAGGGTTTCATCCGTCCCAGTACTTCTCCGTGGGGTGCTCCTGTCCTTTTTGTCAGGAAGAAGGACGGTTCTTTGAGACTGTGCATTGATTATAGACAGCTGAACCAAGTGACGATTAAGAACAAATACCCGCTTCCTAGGATCGATGATTTGATGGATCAGCTGCAGTCTGCAAAGGTATTTTCCAAGATTGACCTGAGATCTGGGTACTATCAGATGAGGATCCGTGATGTTGATGTCAGTAAGACAGCTTTCAGGACTCGGTATGGACATTATGAGTTTTTGGTTATGCCCTTCGGTTTGACCAATGCTCCGGCAGCCTTTATGGATTTGATGAACCGAGTCTTTAGGGCCTATCTGGATCAGTTTGTGGTGGTATTTGTCGATGATATTTTGATATATTCTTCTTCTGAGGAAGAGCACGCCACTCATCTTCGAGCGGTGTTGCAGGTCCTAAGGGAGCACCAACTCTATGCCAAGTTCAGCAAGTGCGAATTCTGGCTAGACAAGGTGCACTTCCTTGGGCATGTCATTTCTGGCGAGGGCATCGCAGTGGATCCAGCCAAGATTGAGGCAGTGATGGATTGGAGCAGGCCAACTACAGTAACTGAGATCAGGAGCTTCTTGGGGCTTGCCAGTTATTACAGACGGTTTGTTCAGGGGTTTTCGTCGATAGCGGCCCCCTTGTCGAGGTTGACTCGAAAGGGAGTTCGTTTTGTCTGGACCGAGGATTGTGAACGGAGTTTCACTGAGTTGAAGACTCGCCTCACTTCGGCCCCAGTGTTAGTGCTTCCATCTGGGTCAGGTGGGTTTGTAGTTTACTCGGACGCGTCCCGTCGAGGTTTGGGCGCAGTTCTAATGCAGCATGGCAGGGTAGTGGCTTATGCTTCTCGGCAGCTGAAGAAGCATGAAGAGAACTATCCTACCCATGATTTGGAGCTGGCAGTTGTTGTATTTGCACTTAAGATTTGGAGACATTACTTGTATGGTGAGAAATTTCAGGTCTTTACTGATCACAAGAGCCTGAAGTATGTGTTCACTCAGAGAGACTTGAACTTGAGGCAACGAAGGTGGATGGAATTCATTAAGGACTATGACTTTGACTTTTCTTATCATCCGGGCAAGGCGAATGTTGTGGCAGACGCCTTGAGTCGAAAGACGGTCATGTCATACCTTATGATTCGAGAATGGAAATTATTTGAGCAGATTGTGGAATCTTCTTTCCGGGTGCCACGTGAGGATGATAGACCCGTGTTGGCCAGCTTGACGGTAAGGCCAGCTGTGTACCATGCTGTGATTGAGGCTCAGAGGGCAGACGCAGAATTACCGCAGATTCTCCAGAGACCAGAGGTGGAATTGTGGGATGACGACACAGTTCGATTCAGAGGCAGACTTTATGTCCCGGCCGAAGAGGACATACGTAGGAGTGTCCTTGATGAGGCGCACCGTTCCAGATATGCAGTGCATCCCGGAACAACCAAAATGTATCAGTGTTTGAGGAGGCACTTCTGGTGGCCTGGTATGAAGACTGATGTGGCTGAGTATGTGGCTAGGTGCATGATTTGTCAGCAGGTTAAAGCCGAGCATCAGAGACCTGGAGGGTTGCTGCAACCCTTGCCGATTCCGGAATGGAAGTGGGAACACGTGACTATGGACTTTGTGATGGGTCTACCTACATCCCCTAGCAGGAGAGACGCTATCTGGGTCATTGTTGACCGGCTGACCAAGTCGGCACACTTCCTAGCTATTAGGAAGGACTGGTCGGTCGGTAAGTTGGCCAAGTTGTTTGTAGATCGGATCATCTCTCTGCACGGGGTACCTTTGTCCATCGTATCAGATCGAGATCCGAGGTTCACTTCCAGGTTCTGGAAGAGTTTTCGGAATGCCTTGGGTACTCAGTTGGCTTTCAGTTCGGCATACCATCCCGAGACTGATGGGCAGTCGGAGAGGACCATTCAGACTTTGGAGGACATGCTCAGGGCGTGTTGTTTAGACTGGGGAGGTTCTTGGGAGCAGCATTTGTCTACGGTGGAGTTTGCCTATAACAACAGTTATCATTCCAGTATCGGCATGGCGCCTTACGAGGCTTTGTATGGGCGACCGTGTCGATCTCCTCTGTGTTGGTCTGAGATTGGTGAGAGACAGATTGCAGGACCTGAGTTAGTTCAGCAGTGTACTGAGGTTGTCAGGACGGTACGTCAGAGGTTGGCAGCAGCTCAGAGCAGGCAGAAGAGTTATGCTGATATCCGGAGGAGACCGCTTGAGTTTGAGGTGGGAGACCACGTGTTCCTCCGAATCTCGCCCGCCAAGGGTGTGATGAGATTCGGGAAGCGAGGCAAGCTGAGTCCGCGATATATTGGACCTTTTCCCATTCTTGCTCGGATTGGGGAAACCGCGTATCAGCTGGCCTTGCCACCCAGTCTTGCAGGGGTACACGATGTGTTCCATGTTTCCTTGCTGAGGAAATATGTTCAGGATCCATCCCACGTCTTGGATTTTTCAGAGTTGGAGATTGCTGAGAACTTGTCTTTTCCAGAGTTTCCAGTTCGTATTGAGGATCGCAGGGAGCAAGTCCTTCGGAACAAGATCGTACCTTTGGTCAAGGTGATTTGGCAGTACTGCTCCGGGGGCGAGGCAACTTGGGAGCGTGAGGACGAGATGCGGGAGCAGTTTCCCTACCTTTTCTCGTAAGTTATCCTGTGAACCTGTATATCCATGCTTTGTCTTGGTTAATTCTAACAGGCAATTTCGGGGGCGAAATTCTTTTAAGGGGGGGAGAATGTAAGGACTGAGGCTTTCGGATCTGGTTTTCGGGGTTGGACCCTGTAGTTCAGGCTCCAGTGGGGCTCTGGTCGGATTCGCGTCGAGCCCGCTCGACGCGGTTTAAACGGCGTCCAGCTATGCTGACGCATTTTAGCCTGTGCCACGTGGGCTGGCTTTGGGTCGCGAGAGTACGGCCCTGACATGTCTTCTGAACGGCGTCTGCGAGGCACGACGCCTTTCAGACTGCGACTCTGGGTTGTCAGAGTACGGCGCCAGTCTTGTCGACTGAACGGCGTCTTTCATGGAAGACGCGTTTCAGACCTCTGTCAGAGCGTTGCGCAGAGGGTTGTCAGAGCAGCCGTCACATCGACTGATAGGCGTCCGTACATCTCGACGCGTTTCAGCCAGTCTCTGGTTAACCCCGAGAGCCCTCCTTCTTTCTCTCATTTTGCTCCTCCTTCTCTCTTTCTCTCCTTTCTTCCGGCGACCCCGACATCGACCCTTCGTCCTTCCCTCCACTCCAACACTTCCCTACCTCTCACCTCTACCACCACCACTTCCTTCGCGGCGTTACACTCTCCGGACGGCGGCCGACGTCCCGGTGGAGTGGCGGCGTCTTCGAGGGTACCGGCGGCGGTCTACGGTGCGGCGGGTCGGAGGCACGGAGCTTGGAGGAGTTCAAGAACCGGTAGGGTGACGGTTCTCACAGTGTTGTGTTCTAAATCATGTTTTCCTCCGTTTTAAAGCATGCTATGGACCGATGGTTTTGGGGTAGAATGAGCATGTTAGGGAGTTTTTCCTTGATGGGAATAGGGAGTTTCTGTGATGTGAATTATTGATACTTTGGTTGCCCTCTTTCCTCTCTGTTTTTTGGGCTTTTTCGGGGTATTTGGGGCTATGGGAGGATCCCTCGGATCGAACCAGGGAACCAGGTTTCTGGCGCTAAACGGCGTCGTGCCTGGTCGACGCCTTTTAGAAGGACGTCGGGGCAGTACGACGCGTTTTATGGCAGAAACCTCCCCTGTTCGAGGTTTATCAGGCTTGGGGTTCTGGCGCTAAATGACGTCATGAGTGGTCGACGCCTTTCAGAAGGACGTCGAGCCACCATGACGCCATTTAGGCAGAAAATCACCCCGATAACGGGACTCAGTTTGAGGATTATGGGACTAAAAGACGTCATGGGTGGGCGACGCGTTTTGAATAGCGTCGAGCCACCATGACGCCTTTTAGAGCAGAAATCCTTCCATTGTTGTTTTCTCGAATTCCTGGTTTTTCAGCGTGAACGGCGTCTGAGGATGTTGACGCCTTTTAAAAGGCGACCACTGGTGTCGACGCCTTTTAGGCCAGATTCTGAGGCCGGTATTTTCTGAACCAGTTTAGGGTGCTTGAATGGCGTCGGCCTCGGGCGACGCGATTCAAGCCAGAACTACACTAATCCATGCCAGTAAAATGTGTTTACACTGCTAGATAGTCGGTTAATGCATACAATTAGTATACTCGATGTAATGAGCTCTTCGTGACCGGATGACACTGCGTTGTGTGTCGTGCGACCGTGGACTTCCTCCGTGACCAGATCGCACCGTGCCGTGTTTTCTGTTTTCGGTGGACCTAGAGTGACAGTTGTAGCGTTCTACACCCTGTGTCGGTGCGGTGGGACACAGCGCTGACGGGAGCAGTGGCGGGGTGACGCCTAGTAGAGAGGGTCACCTGGTGAACCCCGGGGTTAGCTAGCTTGTACCGGTGTCGGAGAGGTACCATTGGAGTGTCACTCGTGCTGGGGGAAGGAGTAACCACCTGAGCCAGTTGGGCCGGAGTAGCCAGCGTGCTATCCGAGGGGTTACTGTTTGGTCTCAGCGGGCCGGTGTTTGCTGAGGGAAGGAGTGACCGCCGAGGTGGCTCGTGAGCTATCCGAGGGGTTACTGTTTGGTCTCAGCGGGTCGTTGTGTTTCCCACTCTCGTTGTGGAATTGACATGTTTTAAGGATACGCCGAATTACGAGTTTCCTAATAGATTAGAGTTATGCATGTTAGTTATTCTTTGAATGCATGTGATTCATATTGAGATGTAGGCATGGAAATCATTGTCTCTTCATGGTTATTATATCCCTGCTGTACTTTCCACTTGTGTGTGTGTGTGTGTGGGCTGTGGGGATCGAAGGATCCCTACTGAGTCTTTTCGTTGAGACTCACCCTTGCGGCTTTCAGGTGAGGACTCCAGGCAAACCTAGCGAGGGTTGTGCGGCTGAGTGCTGAGCGTCGTCGACTGTTGTTCCGGGGTATGCCCCGATGTAGTTGTTATCTTTATTTCTGGCCTGTATGTATAATAATTTCTTTTCTGTTGGAGTATGTAATCATTTGCTGTATCGAGTCGCATTGTAATAACTTTTAATTTCTGCATTTTCCCTTCAATTCAATGCGATGTGAATGTTTAGCTTAGTTGATTATTTATTTCCCAGACTTACTCGGATCCTGGTTTGGTTGCAAGTTAATGATTCGGTACCCATTTAGTAATCGGATCCCCGATTATAGGGTGGCGGGTCGTTACAGGCCTGGAGGGTCACACACATAAGAGTTCTCGTCAGACGGTGAGAGATGTTAAATTTCATGCTTATCTGGGTTTTTGTGAAAAGTTGCAGGATAAACATGAAGATTTAATGGAGAATTATCCAAGGCCAAACTCTTGGATAATCATGAGGATTAACTGTTGTGCTTATCCTTATTTCTATATAAGGAGGGCCAAGGGGAAGTGGTAAAAAGTTAAGTTGGACTAATTTTACTCCCCAGATTCTCTCTCTCCTCTCTCTCTCTCCTTCTCGTAGTAGATCTGTCTCTCTTCGCGCATAGTGGATCTGAGATCTGGTCGGAGCACTCAAGTCGATGAGGAAATCGCATCTGCTGCGGGAACTCATGTGGATACCTCTAGAGATCGTGTGCGTGCGCGATTAACGAGTCGGCATCATCCACGGGAGATTCGAAACCCCGCAAAGGTGAAGAACTGTTCTTCCCGCTTAGATTTTAATGTCCGTTTTACAACCCCAGCAACCGATACAATGGAATCATTTTTATTTCCGCTGCGTTCTTGGCGATTCCTTACAAAGGTACGGCGCCAGAGCGTTGTCAGTACGGCCTGTCCTGTCGTCTGAACGGCGTCCGTGGAGGGTGACGCGTTTCAGACCGCTGTCAGTACGGCCCGTCCTGTCAGACTAATTTGCGTCTGCCTCGATCGACGCGTTTTAGCTGGATCAAGATTGACCCCACGAGCCTCCCCTTCTTTCCCTCATTCTCGTCTTCACTCTCTCTCTCCTCGCCCTCTCCGCCCTCTCCGACTCTCTTTTCCCCTTCCCTTCCTCTTCTTCCTCTTCCACCACTCCAACACCTCCCTACCTCTCACCTCTACCTCCACCACTTCCTTCGCGGCGTTCCATCCTCTGGACGGCGGCCGACATCCCGGCGGAGTGGCGGCGTCCTCGAGGGTACCGGCGGCGGTCTGCTGTGCGGTGGGTCGGCGGCACGGAGCTTGGTGGAGTTCAAGAACCGGTAGGGGGACAAACCTTGCATGGACTGTGAATGTGTTGCTCGTGATTTCCTTGGCATGGCATGATATGTTTTGGGTTAGAATGAGCATGTTTAAGGGGTGTTCTTGAGGGTTTTGACCGTGCTCGTGAACGTGGATATGTAGCATGCTTATGGTAGTTGATCTCCCTTTCCTCCTCCTTCTGTTTTGGGGCATTTTCGGGGTGTTTGGGGCTAAGGGAGAAACCCTCGGGTTTGAACCAGGGAATCAGGTTTCTGACGCTAAACGGCGTCGTACCTGGTAGACTCCTTTTAGAAGGACGTCAGGGCAGTACGACGCATTTTAAGGCAGAAACCTCCATGTTCGAGGTTTCATGAGTACGGGGTTCTGGCGCTAAAAGACGTAATGTATGGACGACGCCTTTTAGAAGGACGTTGGGCCATCATGACGCCTTTTAGGCAGAAATGACCCCGATCGAGAGTTCTGCAATCGGGAATTCTGTGGTGAATGGCGTCTGTGGACGTTGACGCGTTTTAAAGGGCGACTCCCTATGTCGACGTGATTTAAGGAATAATCTGATTATAAGGAACCTGTTTGAGGGTCTTGAATGGCGTCGACCTCGGTCGACGCGATTCAAGACAGGAATGCTTAACTCCTGTTATTTATCATATATTTCACTGTTGGATGGTTCAAATGCATGCTTTAAGCTGTACGCCGAGACGGAAATTACTGTGTGAATGGAATCATGTTGTGTGTGTGTGTGCTTATGCGAATATGGAATCGGAATAACTGTGGTTTACGTTTGTCACTATGGACCGATGGGGACAGGGTCATGGTGTCTGTGAGGCATTGTGTCGTACCGGTGGGAGAAGGGGTACATGTTGTGTTTTACCTTTGGCTGAGGGAAGCAGGATCGCCTTGAGCCCGTCGGGCCAGAGTAGCCGGTGTGCTATCCGAGGGGTCGCTGTTTGGTCTCAGCGGGTCGGGGTTTCCCTGTTTGTCGTGGCAGCTTCCGGCGCGTTTCTTGCTGTGGAGCTGGTTGTGGTACTGTTGGAGTTGTTTTACCCCTGTAGCCACTGGGCCTGATGTGACCTTTGATCAAGGTTACGAGTGTTACCCTTAGCCCTTTGGCCTGACGCAGCCCGGGAGGTTAGGGTTGTGGGTAGTTCCTATAGCTTCGGCTTGACAGGGGTTCGCCGGTCCCCAGGGCCCTCCTGAAGCGCTGAGGCCTAGCGTGGAGGCAATCCGGTCGGTAGGACAGTAGTCCAGACTGCTTGTGTGCACACATAGCTGGGCAATGGTGGTACACTGGTCCCAGCTAGTCCTAGTTTGACTCACTGCCTCACCCTACAGTGCCCCGGAACACTGTAGGGGTGGACAGGCGTGAGTAGTGGTGGTAGTGTTGTGAGGCGACGTTTGACTTCGGTCGACAGTGTGGTTTAGTCGCTTTGTGGACTTTGGCTGTGAGTCATGACTCTGTGTTGGGTTCTTCGGGTTGCTTACAGTTGTTCCTGCTATACTGCTTATCGTACGTTTCATATCAAGTTGGGTGCTATGTTTACTGCTTTGTTTAATTGTCATTTATCTGTGTGGTTGCACTTGTGGGTGTGTGAGTGGGAGGCAGGGGATCGGATGATCCCTACTGAGCCCAATTCTGGTGTGGCTCACTCCCTGCGGTTTCTGGTGTGGACCTCGTGGCGTTTGGCGGCGGCGGTGTCTTCTTGGTGTGCGGACCAGCAGCTGTCTCAGTTGCGGGGTATGCCCCGATGTTGTTGTACTTTACTTCTGCCTGTACTTATTTAATTTGTTGGACCTTGTAATTATTGTTGGACTGTATACGGACATTGTTATCTTCCTTCCTGCGCACTTGTTATATCTTTGTAGTCCGTGTGATTGTTATATTTAGCCTTGTTTAGCGCTTACTCCTCCAGATGTGTTGTGTGAGATCCGGGTGTCAACCCGTAGTTAATGGGCCGACATCCATTTAGTGATCGGATCTCCGGTCATAGGATAGCGGGTCGTTACACTCGTTCTGTATAACTGAGAGTTATACAGTCCGTCGAAAATTAGTGGGAGTTAAACTTGAACAAAAGACCATGTCTTGTTTTAAATTTTAATAATTGAACATCTGCTAAGTATATTTTACTTATCAACTGTAGGGAACTATGTCGTTGAATAACCCACTCCGTGGCATACTTGATGCCCTTTTGACTTACCTGATCTACTCAGATTGGTTCAGAAACTTAAAGAATGTCTTCGGATCTGAGCACATTGACTTTGTCCCTGGAGCTGATCCTCCTGCTGAATCGGCATTGGATGCCCCTGAAGCCGAGATGACAGCAAACGATAAAGGATCGAAGGACAAAGGTAAAAGAGTAGTGAAGGGTGACTGCTTTTACTATAAGCAGTATGGTCACTGGAAGAGGAACTGCAAGGAGTTCCTTGATGATAAAGCTCATGGAAGAGTGAAGCTGTCTGAAGCTTCAGATATCTATATGATAGATATCAACTTGTCAATAAGAGATTCCACATCTTGGGTATTGGATACCGGATGTGCTTCTCATATCTGCCATGATGTGCAGATGCAGACAAGTAAGCGCAAGCTGAGACAAGGTGAGGTGGAATTGAGGCTAGGAAACGGCGCAAAAGTTGCGGCGATTGCTGTTGGGACAGCAAAACTCAGACTTCCATCGGGAGACACCTTACTATTAGAGGATTGTTATTATGTTCCTAGCATAATAAAGAACATCATATCAATATCTTGTTTGGACAAGATAGGATATAGGTTGACTATTGAGAATAGAAGTTGTTCGATTTATTATGGTAATAAATCAATAGCTTCAGCATCTTTAGTCAACGGTCTATATCTATTAGATGTTTCTTATTACAATCTTCAGATTGATAAAGGCCTTAAGAAGAGCAAGAATTGTGTGAACCAGGCCTACATGTGGCATTGTAGACTTGGGCACATTGGCGAAAGCAGGTTGCAAAAGTTGCACAAACATGGTTACTTAACAGCATTCGATTATGAATCGTTTGCAACATGTGAATCCTACCTTATGGGAAAGATGGCAAAATCTCCATTTACTAGACATGGAGAACGTGCCAAGGACATTTTGGAACTAATACATTCGGATGTATGTGGTCCCATGTCCACCCAAGCCAAAGGTGGCTTTTCATACTTCATCACGATCACCAATGACTTCTCAAGATTCGGCTATGTGTACTTAATGAAGTACAAGTCGGAAGCATTTGAGAAGTTCAAGGAGTTCAAGAATGAGGTAGAGAAGCAATTAGGAAAGAGTATTAAAGCTCTTCGATCAGATCGAGGAGGAGAATACTTGAGTACTAATTTCACACAATTCTTAAAGGATAATGGTATCCTTTCTCAGTTGACCCCTTCATATACACCACAGATGAATGGTGTATCAGAAAGGAGGAATCGCACCTTGTTGGACATGGTGTGATCCATGATGAGCTTTTCAGGATTACAAGTGTCCCTCTGGGGTTATGCTCTAGAGTCAGCAGCATACCTACTGAACAGAGTACCCAACAAGTCTGTAGCCTCTACTCCATATGAGATATGGAAAGGCAGGAAACCAGAATTTAAACATGTTAAAGTTTGGGGTTGTCTTGCTCATGTAAAGAGGCATGATCCAGACAAGCGAGAATCACGAACTGATAAATGTAGGTTTGTGGGATATCCAAAGGAAACCTTTGGATACTATTTTTACTATCCTGATGAACAAAATGTGTTTGTCGCCAGGAAAGCTGTCTACCTGGAAGAGGAATACCTTCTTCAGGAGAACAATGGGAGTAAAATAGTATTGGAAGAGGTTCCAGATCACCAAACAGCTACATTGTCATCAGATGAGATATCAGTTCCTGAATCTGTTCAAGTACACACAGATGAGCCTCGTAGATTTGGTAGAGTGCCTAGACTACCCGAACGATATGTGGGACATATTGCTGAAGGTGCGTCTAAGGTAGAATATAATGAGGATGATGATCCTAAAACCTACCAGGAGGCCATAGAAGGCCCGGAAGCCGGGAAATGGTGAGAAGCCATGAACTCAGAAATCCAGTCCATGTACACCAACCAAGTTTGGAACTTGGAAGACTTGCCCGAGGGTATTGTACCCATCGGTTGCAAGTGGATCTTTAAGAGAAAGATCGGTGCTGATGGACGGATCAACACTTATAAGGCAAGGTTGGTGGCAAAGGGATATCGTCAAAGGCAAGGAATTGACTATGACGAGACTTTCTCACCAGTTGCCATGATAAAGTCGATCAGAGTTCTACTCGCCATTGCTGCACATTTTGATTATGAAATCTGGCAGATGGATGTGAAGACTGCCTTCCTCAATGGTAACCTTGATGAGAAGGTGTATATGATATAACCAGAAGGTTTCACATCCAAAGAATCTCTAGATAAAGTGTGCAAGCTTCAGAGGTCCATTTATGGACTGAAGCAGGCTTCCCAGAGCTGGAACATAAGATTTGACGAGGCAGTCAAGTCTTATGACTTCATTAAGAATGAAGATAAGCCTTGTGTGTACAAGAAGACTAGTGGGAGTGCAGTCACTTTTCTAGTTCTTTACGTAGATGACATACTACTCATTGGGAATGATGTAGCTATGATGTCATCAGTAAAGATCTGGCTGTCGAAAAACTTCTCCATGAAGGATTTGGGAAAAACATCCTACGTATTGGAAATACGGATCTATAGAGATAGATCAAAGAGGATACTTGAAATGACCTAATCCTTGTACATAGATACCATAGTCAAAAGGTTTGGCATGAAAAATTCCAAGAGAGGTCTCATACTGATGAGACATGGAATTATTCTCTCAAAGAAGTAGTCTCCTAAGACTCCTAATGAGAGGGCATTCATGGATAGATACCCTATGCCTCTGCCATAGGATCTATCATGTATGCCATGCTATATACACGGCCTGATGTTGCATTTGCTCTAAGTGTTACGAGCAGATTTCAGGCTGATCCAGGCGAAGAGCACTGGAAGGCAGTGAAATGTATCCTTAAGTACTTGAGAAGAACTAAGGATATGTTTCTTGTCTATGGAGGAGGTGACTTGAAACTACGAGGCTTTACTGACTCGAGTTTCCAGTCAGATCCAGATGATAGCAAGTCAACATCTGGATTCGTGTTTACATTGAACAGAGGGGCAGTGTGCTGGAAGAGTTCCAAGCAAGTAACCACTGCAGATTCGACGATTGAAGCTGAGTACATCGCTGCAGCTGAAGCCGCCAAAGAAGCAGTGTGGTTGAAGAAATTCATCACCGACCTCGACGTAGTTCCCAACATCTCTGAGCCTGTTGTGCGACAACAATGGAGCAATAGCGCAAGCGAAAGAGCCGCGGTCTCATCAGAAATCGAAGCATATTCTGAGGCGCTTTCATCTTATCAGAGAAATCATATCCAGAGGAGATGTAGTAGTGGAAAGAGTTCCATCCGTCGACAATGTAGTAGATCCACTGACGAAGGCTTTGGCTCAAATTGTGTTTGAGCGTCACTTAGAGTCTATAGGCTTATTGTATTAAGGTGATTGGCTTTAGTCCAAGTGGAAGATTGTTAGTATTATGTGGCCTATAAGCCAATCTAACAATGTAAATCTCGTTCATTTATTAATACAATGGCATAATATTCATTGTGTGTAAATCTCGTTAATTATCGTATCATAATGAAGTCCGTGAATATGTGCTATGGTGATCAGATTATGATGAGATCATACTAATGAGACTGATCACTTAAACACACATATTCTTAATCGTTCCAAGTCGGAGGATATCCGAGAAGGACATCGGATATCCGGTTAGACTAGTATAGATTACTCCTGCTCATATGATGAGGGTGACTGGTCTCATAAGTCACTTGTGTGGAGACACTAAGGCGAATCTGTAGGTGCTCATTAGAGAATGAGTTCACTGAACTGATCCGACTGAATCGCTGGATGGTATTGTACCTCACTGTCAACCAGCTTGATTCTATTGTCGCATTTGCGTGGATGGTCCTCGGACCTGAGACACCAAGGACACCTTGGCAGTGGACTTTTGTGCTTTGACCTTGGTTTACGAATCTCTAGCCACGGGATTCTAATACGCCAAGGATTGGGTACAGCGGAATACTGTCGAAGGGAATTGTGTGTCAATAAGGAATCATTCGCTCTCGGTACTTAGAGAGAGAATGCTCTAGGAAGGATGCGCGAAAGCCCCTGGCCAGGGCGGACGATAATATCGGGAAAGGAGTTTTCCGATATTCATCAGCGGCATCCAATCCAAGTGAGTCGACCGGTTAGGGTTTGACAGCTCGCCATACCCTGAGTTGACTCGAGAGCATTGTACGAATGAAGGATTATATCCACGCGGTAACTGTCGGCGGAAAGGTTCCAAGAGTGGGTTACTTAACCCCAAATACCTTCCGGGTTCACGCGGTGTTGCTTGGCACCCAACGTGATCGGAGGCCCGGTCGAATTCGATGTGTGACATTAATTCGATTGATTAATTGATTAATAAAGGGTTATTAATTAATTAATAAATCCAGTCAGGAGTCACTGGGCTTGTTGGGCCATTAATTGGACTGGTACTTGGACCTAGAGGGTCACACGCACATGATTCTCAAGGCAATGGATAAATAAGTGGGTTTTATATAAACCGGGGGTTTTTATGAAAAATCGCGCGGTTAGTATAAAACATAGCGAACGGGCTGAGCAGGCCAAGCTGCTACTAACCCTAGCCGCCCCTCCTCAGTTTCTGTCCTTCTCTGGTGTCCAGGCAGATCCAGATCTACTCTGCCGCTTCTCCGAATCCCGTTCGATTGGAAATCGTCCGCGCGTCGCGGCGATCATTGCGGCGATTGGCGGAGGCTTCGTGGGCTGCGAAGAACGAGGAACTCGAGGATATCTGTCGCGGGGAGGATCGCGTGGACTTCGCTAGTGGCCGGGCGCTTGTACGGCTTGCGGTGTCACACCGACGGAACCGAACGGCTGCAGATTCGAATCCGCACACGGTGAGAACATATAATCCGATTATCTTGTATTTTAGATGTCGAAACGGGAACGGATCGCTGAATTTTTTTTTAGTTTCCACTGCGTGAGCGATCCGGAGGAAACGAGAAAACCCAACAGTCGGTGCCCAGGAGCCGGCCGGCGGCGGCTTGGAAGCACCGACCGCGTCGGATGTAAGCTACAAACCATTAGGGTTTGCAGGTTCGGGTCAGGCTGGGAAGCAGGGGCGGGCCGGCCTGGGTGGTTTAGGGGCCCGGCTGGTTGGGTTCTAGCCAGACTGGGTGAACTAGGCAGGAGCGCTGGCTGGACCGGGGCTGAGCTCAAGGGCACCTGGCTCGGGCCCAGGCGCGCCCTGGCTCGAGCCCAAGCCCTATAGGGCCCGAGCCTTCTCCGCCCAATAACCTGTTAAACCCCTATCTCTATTAAACCCTTTTGATCTAATTAAACCTTATGCCCATTGAAATAAAGTATTAAATTGGATTTCAATTTAATTTAAAATTGTTTTAAAGATTAAATTTATTATTCAATTTTCATTTATTTGGGCATTAATGATTTTAGAATCATTTCATTAACAAGTAGTTGTTAATTGATTAAAATTAGTTATTAATTTAAGTGTTAGATTAATAATTAATTTTAATAGACTAATTTAAATGTTAAATTAGTAGTTATTAGTTAATTGGAATTAATTGTTAGTTTAATTGTTAAATTGATGATTAATTTTAATTAACTTGGTTTACTTAGATATTATTAATTATTGATTTAAGAGTTAAATTAATAATTAATATTTATCCACTAATCTAAGAGTTAGATTCCTAGTTAACTATTCATTTTTGTTAATTATTAGTTTAATAGTTAAATTAGTGATTAACATTTTTTAATTAACTAGTCTAATTATTAGATTAGTAATTAATAACTTATTAGACTTGATTATTGATTTAAGTATTAAATTAATGATTAATTTTTGATTTACTGATCTAAGAGTTCGATTGGTAATTAATTATTAATAGTCTAATTGTTAGGTTACTAATATTATTTAATCTAAATGTTAGATTATTTAATTATTAGAATTGTTCTAATAGTATGGAATAATCTAGAAATTATTAATTTGGAGTATTTGCACATGTGATGTGTAATTTTATGCTTTTGAATTTGATTTAATTGCATGCTTAACTTTTTAAAAGAGTTTTCGAAATTCAAATACCAATTTTGATTGGAACCCAGCTTTCTGAAAGCCATAATTATTTATTTTGAAAAACTCTTTTATTTTAGCTATGTGATGCGCTGAATCATGTGTGGAATGTTTAAAATACACTGTGGTCATGGATATGCACTTATTTAATTATTCATATAATGAGTGATTGTGTGGATCGTGAATGCTTGAATTATGGATATTTATTAATTGTTAATAAATAGAGGTCTGTGTACCTCTCTCTCTCTCAAACTCCGATGTACTTCTACCTCCCTCTCTCTTGTACTCGCTATAAGGCCTTCTTCTGTTTACATGTAAATTTAGATTTAAATGTAATATGATCGAGGCAATCGAGGAAGGAGCAAGGACGATCTACAGTTGCAACCAGGAAAGCGAAAAGATGAAGATCCTTTGGCTAAGTGTTTGCAGGGTAGTCTAATATAAATGTTATGTTAGATTGTGTGTACGTTTGATTGTTAGCTCCAATCAAACCCACTGTGCTATCTATGACCACACTTGACATGTATAAGATGCATTGTTTTATGTTTGATTGTGAATCAAAGCAGGTATAGTATTTAGTAAATATATACGACATATTTGTATACTATCACCTAAGAGAGACCAAGATAAAAGTTATCTAAATACCCTCGTCTAAACTCTACGCCGTAACGTGAGTAGTTTATAACTTACCGCGTGGTCCACCATCGTTATAGTCATAGGACTCGAATCATTTTAGCCAGGTTTGTTATGTTACCACAAGGCCTGTCTAATTGTGAGGAGAGACTATGGCTATGGCATTAGATGCCTATATGATCGAGGTAGAGGAACCATGTAGCTTTGTTGTGCTATCCACAAGGGCTGCATACAAATCTATGCTCGTCGCGTAACGATGGTTAGCTTAGACCAGAATTAATGGTTTGTTGTGCTATCCATAAGGCCATTAAATCTCTGTGGACCGAAGCTATGATCAGATATTGTAAGGAGTTACAAGTCCCATGAGATGGGTGCTCTTTAATTGTATTATAGTTTGTTGTGCTATCCACAAGGTTGTACTGCAAGTCATTGAGATTTTGATCCCCACTAGGAGACTGTCAGTGTCTCCCGTTCTTTATAACTGAGGGTTGTACAGTCCCTCGAAAATTAGTAGGAGTTAAAACTTAAACAAAAGACTATGTCTTGTTTTAAAAGTTAATAATTGAACATCGGCTAAAATAGAACTTATCTCTTCTAGATAACTATGTCCTCGAATAATGCACTCCGTGGCATACTTGATGCCAAACGTTTGACTAGCTTGAACTACTCGGATTGGTTTAGAAACTTGAAGAATGTCTTCAGATTTGAGCACATTGACTATGCTTACGGAGCTGATCCTCTTGTTGAGCTAGCATTGGATGTCCTTGACGCAGAGATGATAGCTATCGATAAAAGATCGAAGGACAAAGACAAAGGAGTAGTAAAAGGTGACTGCTTTTACTGTAAGCAGCATGGTCACTGGAAGAGGAATTGCAAGGAGTTCCTCAACGATAAAGATCATGGAAAGGTGAAGCTGTTTGAAGCTTTAGATATCTATATAATAGATATCAACTTGTCAGTTAGAGATTCCATATCTTGGGTATTAGATACCGGATGTGCTTCTCATATCTGCCATGATGCGTAGATGCTGACAAGTAAGCGCAAGCTGGGAAAAGGCAAGGTGGAATTGAGGCTAGGAAACAACGCAAAAGTTGCGGCGATTACTGTAGGGACAGCAAACCTCAAACTTCCATCAGGAGACGTCTTATCATTAGAAGATTGTTATTATGTCCCTAGCATAATAAAGAACATCATAACAGTATCTTGTTTGGACAAGATAGGATATAGATTAACTATTGAGAATAGAAGATGTTCGATTTATTATGGTAATAAGTCAATAGCTTCGGCATCTTTAGTCAGTGGTCTATATCTTTTAGATGTTTCTTATTACAGTTCTTTATGTAGACGACATACTACTCATTGGGAATGATGTAGCTATGATGTCATCGATAAAGAACTAGCTGTCGAAAAACTTCTCCATGAAGGATTTGGGAAAAGTATCCTACGTATTGGGAATATGGATCTATAGAGATAGATCAAAGAGGATGCTTGGAATGACCCAATCCTTGTATATAGATATCATAGTCAAAAGGTTTGGCATGGAAAATTCCAAGAGAGGTCTCATACCGATGAGACATGGAATTAATCTCTCAAAGGGGCAGTCTCCTAAGACTCCCAATGAGAGGGCACTCATGGATAGAGTACCCTATGCCTCTGCCATAGGATCTATTATGTATGACATGCTATGTACGCGGCCTGATGTTGCATATGCTCTAAGTGTTACGAGCAGATTTCAGGCTGATCTAGGCAAAGAGCACTGAAAAACAGTGAAATGTATCTTTAAGTACTTAAGAAGAACTAAGGATATGTTTCTTGTTTATAGAGGAGGTGACTTGAAACTGCGAGGCTTTACTGACTCAAATTTCCAGTCAGATCCAGATGGTAGCAAGCCTAGATCTGGATTCGTGTTTACATTGAACGGTGGCGCAGTGTGCTGGAAGAGTTCCATGCAAGCAACCATTGCAGATTCGACGACTGAAGATGAGCACATTGCTGCAGCTGAAGCTTTCAAGGAAGTAGTGTGGTTGAAGAAGTTCATCACCAACCTTGACATAGTTTCTTGCATCTTTGATCATGTTCAGTTGTTGTGCGACAATAATAGGACAATTGCACAAGTAAAAGAGCCGCGGTCTCATCAGAAATCGAAAGATATTCTGAAGCTCTTTCTTCTTATCAGAGAGATCATATCCAGAGGAGATGTAATCGTGGAAAGAGTTCCATCTGTCGACAATGTAGTAGATCTACTAACAAAGCCATTGGCTCAAATTGTGTTTGAACACCACCTAGAGTCTATAGGCTTACTGCATAAAGGTGATTGACTTTAGTCCAAGTGGTAGATTGTTAGTCTTAGGTGGCCTACAAGCCAATCTGACTATGTAAATCTCGTTCATTTATTAATATAATGACATAACATTCATTGTGTGTAAATCGTATTAATTATTGTCTTATAATGAAGTCCGTGAATATATGCGATAGTGATCAGATTATGATGAGAACATACTAATGAGACTGATCACTTAAACACACATATTCTTAATCGTTCCTAGATGGAGGATATCCGAGAAGGACATCGGATATATGGTTAGACTAGTACAGATTACTCCTGCTCATATGATTAGGGTGACTGGTCTCATAAGTCACTTGTGTGGAGACACTAAGGCGAATCTGTAGGTGCTCATTGGAGAATGAGTTCACTGAACTGATCCGACTGAATTGCTGGATGGTATTGTACTTCATTGTCAACCAGTTTGATTCTATTGTCGCAGTTGCGTGGATGGTCCTCGTGATGGATATAAGTGTCCTCTAAGCCAATCATAAGGCACCTATTTCAATATGGTTCACTAATTAATGGCATTAAATTCATTATGTAGATTGGCATATTAATAATTACGCATAATGAAGTCCATGAATATGTGCAATAGTCATCAGATTATGATGAGATCATAATAATGAGACTGATGACTTATAAACACATATTCTCAATTGTTCCTAGTCGTAGGATGTTTGAGAAGGACATCAAACATCCGGATAGACTAGTACATGTTATTCTAGCTCATATGATGAGGGTGACTGATCTCGTTAGTTACTAGTGTGGAGACACAATGGTAAACCTGTAGGTGCTCATTGGAGAATGAGTTCACTGAACTGATCCGACATGAATCGGCGAATGGTAATTTACCTTACTGTCAATCGACTTGATTCATCGTCACAGTGGCGTGGTTGATCCTTGGACTTGAGACACCAAAGACACCTTGTTGGTGGACTTCTGGACTTTGACCTTGACCTACGAATCCCTATCCATGGGATCTCTAATAGTCAAGGATCGGGTCCAACAGAAGACCTTCGAAGGTGATTGTGTGTTCAATAAAGGATCGTTCGCTCTCAGGTAACTGGAGAGAGAATGCTCTATAGTAGATCCGCAAGAGTTTTTGGCCATAGCAGAAACAATGTCAGAAAAGTATTTTTCAAATATTGTACAACGGAGTCTGATTCAAGTGAGTTGACCATCTAGGGTTTGACAGTTGACCATACCCTAGGTTAACTCGAGAGCAGTGTGCGAACGAAGGATTATAGCCACATGGTAACTGTGGACGGACAGGTTCCATGAGTGGGTTGCTGAACCTCATTACCTTCCGGGATCATGCGGTGCTGCTTGGCACCCAACTTGATCAGAAGTTTGACCGAATTTACATGCGATGTTAATTCGGTTAAGTAATTAGTTAATATCTAGATATTAATTAATTACAATAAGTCAATAACTAGTTATTGGAGTTAACGGGCTGAAAATCGGACTGGTAAATGGGCCTAGAGGGTCACACGCAATAAGATTCTCAGTTGGTGGTACATAAGTGGGATTTATATTAACTCGGGGACTTTCGTGAAAAGTCGCGCCGACTTAATATATATACGCACTGTTGAGAAACCCTGGGCCAAGCTCCAGGATTTCCCTTACTGGCCGTCACCCCCCTCTTTTCTCTCTCCTCCTCTGGGCATTGATCGTTCCGAACTGTGCGTCGTTAAACACTTATAAGAACGTTCAATCTAAATTTATTCGGCTCATTTAAATTCAATTTTGAAAATTAATAATGGTGAGTCCGAGTTGATCCACAGGGAGTTAAATTTTTAACTTTGAAAACTTTGGAATTTAATTAATCTAAACATAGATGAGAATTTGAGTGAACTAATTACTTATTTAAACTAGAATGCAATTAACTAATGTTACCTAAAAAATATAATTATGTAAATTTAACAAATCTCTTTTTTTTTTCTTTTTCAGAAATTAAACACAATCACATATGGAAAATAAGCACAACTAAAAAAATATAACAAAAACACCATAATTTGACTATGTGTAAATTATTAATTATCTAAAAATCACGAAACAAATTACAATATTTATGGTTAAATATCATTAAAATAAATAACTAAACATCAAATAATAACTAACTAATCCTAATTAAATGACTAAGCTAATGGAGAGAGAAAGAACAAGAGCAGCGGCAATCTGTGGGTGTTTTGTGGGGTTGCCGGCTGGATGCGTTGGAGTGCAGCTGTTGGCTTGGTGGAGGAGGTAGCTGCTGAGACGTGCATGCTTGCATTCACTGGGGCAGCACGTGGAGGACATGCATGGGAGGTGCTGGCTGTTAGTTTAGGTGGCCTACAAGCCAATCTAACAATGTAAATCTCGTTCATTATTAATAAAATGGCATAATATTCATTATGTGTAAATCGCGTTAATTATCGTTTCATAATGAAGTCCGTGAATATGTGCTATGGTGATCAGATTATGATGAGATCATACTAATGAGACTGATCACTTAAACACACATATTCTTAATCGTTCCTAGTCGGAGGATATCCGAGAAGGGCATCAAATATATGGTTAGACTAGTACATATTACTCCTGCTCATATGATGAGGGTGACTGGTCTCATAAGTCACTTGTGTGGAGACACTAAGGCTAATCTGTAGGTGCTCATTGGAGAATGAGTTCACTGAACTGATCCGATTGAATCGCTGGATGGTATTGTACCTCACTGTCAACCAGCTTGATTCTATTGTCGCAGTTGCGTGAATGGTCCTCGGACCTGAGACACCAAGGACACCTTGGCGGTGGACTTCTGTGCTTTGACCTTCGTTTACAAATCTCTAGCCATGGGATTCTAATACGCCAAGGATTGGGTACAGCAGAATACCGTCGAAGGGAATTGTGTGTCAATAAGGAATCATTCGCTCTCGGTACTTAGAGAGAGAATGCTCTAGGAAGGATGCGCGGAAGTCCCTGCCCAGGGCGGACGATAATATCGGGAAAGGAGTTTTTCGATATTCATCAGCGGCATCCAATCCAGGTGAGTCGACCGGTTAGGGTTTCATAGCTCGCCATACCCTGAGTTGACTCGAGAGCATTGTACGAATGAAGGATTATATCCACGCGGTAACTGTCGGCGGAAAGGTTCTAAGAGTGGGTTACTTAACGCCAAATACCTTCCGGGTTCACGCGGTGTTGCTTGGCACCCAACGTGATCGGAGGCCCGGTCGAATTCGATGTGCGACATCAATTCGATTGATTAATTGATTAATAAAGGGTTATTAATTAATTAATAAAGCCAGTGAGGAGTCACTGGACTTGTTGGGCCATTAACTGGACTGGTACTTAGGCCTAGAAGGTCACACTCACATGATTCTCAAGGCGATGGATAAATAAGTGGGTTTTATATAAACCGGGGGTTTTGTGAAAAACTGCGCGGTTAGTATAAAACATAGCGAACGGGCTGAGCAGGCCAAGCTGATGCTAACCCTAGCCGCCCCTCCTCAGTTTCTGTCTTCCTCTGGCGTCCAGGCAGATCCAGATCTGCTCCGCCGCTTCTCCGATTCCCGTTTGACGGGAAATCGTCCGCGCGTTGCGGCGACCGGCGGAGGCTTCGTAGGCTGCGAAGAACGAGGAACTCGAGGATATCCGTCGCGGGGAGGATCGCGTGGATTTCGCTAGAGGCCGGGCGCTTGCGCGGCTTGCGGTGTCACACCGACGGAACCGAACGACTGCGGATTCGAATCCGCACACGGTGAGAACTTCGATAATCCGATTATCATATTTTAGATTCCGAAACGGGAACGGATCGCTGTAAATAATTTTGTTTTTCCGCTGCGTGAGCGATCCGGAGAAACCGAGAAAACCCAACAGTGGTATCAGAGCCAGGTTACACTGTTTCTCGTCCCCTTTCGATTTCCGAAATTAATTTTTCTTGAGTTATTCCATGCGTTTAATCCGATTAAAATGACGGAATCATGTTCATAAGATGAACACAAATAATTTGATTATTTTTCTGTGATTTTTCGGATTTTATTTGGGGGTTTTCAGAGTTCTTCATGAGATGCTGAACCGGGGTACTTCGGCGACTTCGTACTCGCTTCCCAAGCGTTGGGATGGCCGGCCGAGACTCCGGATCCATAGAGGATAATCACCACTATCCACCGGTCACCATGGTTGGTGCCGGAGTGCCCTTGGAGGGCTATAAATTCAAGCCCTAAATCGGTTTTAACCTGTGAAAAACCAGATTTTTGGGGGTTTTTTGGGCTTGGATTGCACCCCAACTGGAGGCCACCGGCGGCCCTGCCGGCGCCGGGCGTGTCGCCGGAGCTGGGGTGATGCCGGCGGGGGCCTGGCGGCGCCGGTCGCCGGTCGGCGGCGGCGCTGCAACCCTTCCTTCCCGCCGCCAATGCTGCGTTAGGGTTCTGTTTAGGAAGGAGGGAAAGGGGGCCGAACCAGTGGGCTGGACCCGGTCCCGTGCCGGTCGGACCGGCTGGACCGGGTCCAGAGCTTGACCGGGCCAGGCCCGAGCCAGGCGCCTGCCTGGTCCGAGCCATGGCTCGGCCAGGGCTCGTGCCTAATGGCTCAGCCAGATGGCTGAGCCTTGTTCCTTTAAAAACCCCATTTAAAACCCTCATTAAACCCCTTAAACCCCTATTAAACTTAATTAGCCCAATTAAAATATTATTGGACTTTAATTTAGATTCAAAAGGTGTTTTTGAAATGTTTACATTATTTTTCAATTTTAATTTAAATGGGCTTATTTATGATTTTGAATCATGATTAACAATTAATTTAATTATTAGTTTAATAGTTAAGCTAATAATTAACTTAAGTTGACTAATTTAATTGTTAAATTAGTCTTTAATAATATTTAATCTAAAAGTTAGATTATTTATTATTAAATCATATAATTGTTAATTAATATTAGAGTTAGTTATTAATTTAATTGTTAAATTAATAATTAACTTAAATGACTAATTTAAGTGTTAAATTAGTAGTCTTTAATTATTATTGTTAGTTATTGATTTAAGGGTTAGATTAATGATTAACTTTAATCTTATAATCTAATTGTTAGATTAATTGATTAGTGTTAATTAATAATTTAAGTGTTAAATTACTAATTAACATTAATTAACTAATCTAAGAGTTAGATTAATAGTTAATTAATAATTAGATTTAATTAATAATTTAAGTGTTAAATTATTAATTATTTTTGTTGGACTGGTCTAAGAATTAGATTAGTCATTAATAGTCTAATTGTTAGATTATTAAAGGGGGTTTAATCTAAGTGTTAGATTGTTAGAAATGTTCTAATTTGCATGGAATAATCTGGAATTATTAATTTGGAGTGTGTGCGCATGTGATGTGTGTTTATTACTTTTAAATTAGATTTAATTGCATGTTAATTTAATAAAATGAGTTTTCAAAATTCAAATACCAATTTTGATTGGATCCCAGGTTTTTGAAAGCCAAAAGTTATTTATTTTGAAAAACTCATTTGTTTTAGCCATGTGATGCACTGAATCATGTGTGGATGTCTAAAACACACCGTGGTCATGGATATGCACTTTTAATTGTTCATGTGATGAATGATGTGTTTGTGTGGATCGTGGATGAATGATGGATGTTTATTAATTGTTAATAAATAGAGGTCTGCGCACCTCTCTCTCTCTCATACTCCGATGTATTTCTACCTCCCTCTCTCTCTTGTACTCGCCATAAGGCCCTCTTCTAATTACATGTAATTCTAGAATTAATGTAATCTGATCGAGGCAACCGAGGAAGGAGCGAGGACGATCCACAATTGCAACCTGGAAGGCGATAAGATGGAGATCTCTTGCCTATGTGCTTGCAGGTTATCTAATGTAATTGTTGTGTTAGATTGTGTGTGCGTTTGACTGTTGGCTCCAGTCAAACCCACTGTGCTATCCATGACCACACTAATGACATGTATGAGATGCATTGTTTTTCTTTTGATTATGAATCAAAGCAGGTTATGGTATTTAGTAAATATATACGATATATTTATATACTATCACCTAGGAGAGACCAAGATAAAAGTTATCCAAATACCCTCAGATAAACTCTAAGCCGTAACGCGAGTAGTTGAGAACTTACCGCGTGGTCCACCATCATTATAGTCATAGGATTCGAATCACTTTAGGCAGGTTTGTTGTGCTATCCACAAGGCCTGCTTAATTGGGAGGAGAAACTATGGCTATGGCATTAGATGCCTATAGATCGGGGTAGAGGAACCATGTAGCTTTGTTGTGCTATCCATAAGGGCTGCATGCAAATCTATGCTCATCACGTAATGATGGTTAGCTTAGACCAGAATTAGTGGTTTGTTGTGCTATCCACAAGGCCATTAAATCTCTGGGGACCGAAGCTATGATCAGATATTGCAAGGAGTTGCAAGTCCCATGAGTTGGGTGCTCTTTGATTGTATTATTGTTTGTTGTGCTATCCACAAGACTGTAGTGCAAGTCATTGAGATTCTGATCCCCACTAGGAGACTGTCGGCGTCTCCCGTTCTGTATAACTGAGGGTTATACAGTTCGTCGAAAATTAGTGGGAGTTAAACTTGAACAAAAGACCTTGTCTTGTTTTAAATTTTAATAATTGAACATCTGCTAAATAGATTTTACTTATCTCCTGTAGGGAATTATGTCGTCGAATAACTCACTCCGTGGCATACTTGATGCCATTTTGACTTACCTGATCTACTCGGATTGGTTCAGAAACCTGAAGAATGTCTTCAGATCTGAGCACAATAACTTTGTCCCTGGAGCTGATCCTCTTGCTGAATCGGCATTAGATGCCCCTGAAGCAGAGATGACAGCTAACGATAAAGGATCGAAGGACAAAGGTAAAAGAGTAGTGAAGGGTGACTGCTTATACTATAAGCAGTATGGTCACTGGAAGAGGAACTGCAAGGAGTTCCTTCACGATAAAGCTCATGGAAGAGTGAAGTTGTCTGACGCTTCAGATATCTATATGATAGATATCAACTTGTCAGTTAGAGATTCCACATCTTGGGTATTAGATACCAGATGTGCTTCTCATATCTGTCATGATGTGTAGATGCTGACATGTAAGCGCAAGCTGAGACAAGGTGAGGTGGAATTGAGGCTAGGAAACGGCGCAAAAGTTGCGGCGATTGTTGTTGGGACAACAAACCTCAGGCTTCCATCGGGAGACACCTTACTATTGGAAGATTGTTATTATGTTCCTAGCATAATAAAGAACATTATATCAATATCTTGTTTGGACAAGATAGGATATAGGTTGACAATTGAAAATAGAAGTTGTTCGATTTATTATGGTAATAAATCAATAGCTTCGGTATCTTTAGTCAATGGTCTATATCTAGAAGGTATAATATAATGAGGATGATGATCCTAAAACCTACCAGGAGGCCATAGAAGGCCCAGAAGCTGGGAAATGGCGAGAAGCCATGAACTCAGAAATCCAGTCCATGTACACCAACCAAGTTTGGAACTTGGAGGACTTGCCCGAGGGTATTGTACCCATCGGTTGCAAGTGGATCTTTAAGAGAAAGATCGGTGCTGATGGACGGATCGACACTTATAAGGCAAGGTTGGTGGCAAAGGGATATCGTCAAAGGCAAGGAATTGACTATGACGAGACTTTCTCACCAGTTGCCATGATAAAGTCGATCAGAGTTCTGCTCGCCATTGCTGCACATTTTGATTACGAAATCTGGCAGATGGATGTGAAGACTGCCTTCCTCAATGGTAACCTTGAGGAAGAAGTGTATATGATACAACCAGAAGGTTTCACATCCAAAGAATCTCCAGATAAAGTGTGCAAGCTTCAGAGGTCCATTTATGGACTGAAGCTTGCTTCCCGGAGCTGGAACATAAGATTTGACGAGGCTGTCAAGTCTTATGACCTCATTAAGAATGAAGATGAGTCTTGTGTGTACAAGAAGACCAGTGGGAGTGCAGTCACTTTTCTACTTCTTTACGTAGATGACATACTACTCATTGGGAATGATGTAACTATGATGTCATCAGTAAATGTCTGGCTGTCGAAAAACTTCTCCATGAAGGATTTGGGAGAAGCATCCTATGTATTGGGAATACGGATCTATAGAGATAGATCAAAGAGGATGCTTGGAATGACCAATCCTTGTACATAGATACCATAGTCAAAAGGTTTGGCATGGAAAATTCCAAAAGAGGTTTCATACCGATGAGACATGGAATTAATCTCTCAAAGGAACAATCTCCTAAGACTCCTGATGAGAGGGCATTCATGGATAGAATATCCTATGCCTCTGCCACAGGATCTATCATGTATGTCATGCTATGTACACGGCCTGATTTTGCATTTGCTCTCAGTGTTACTAGCAGATTTCAGGCTGATCCAGGCGAAGAGCACTGGAAGGCAGTGAAATGCATCCTGAAGTACTTGAGAAGAACTAAGGATATGTTTCTTGTCTATGGAGGAGGTGACTTGAAACTGCGAGGCTTTACTGACTCGAGTTTCCAGTCAGATCCAGATGATAGCAAGTCAACATCTGGATTCGTGTTTACTTTGAACGGAGGTGTAGTGTGCTGGAAGAGTTCCAAGCAAGTAACCACTGCATATTCGATGACTGAAGCTGAGTACATCGCTGCAGCTGAAGCCGCCAAGGAAGCAGTGTGGTTGAAGAAATTCATCACCGACCTCGGCGTAATTCCCAACATCTCTGAGCCTGTTCCACTGTTGTGCGACAACAATGGAGCAATTGCGCAAGCGAAAGACCGCGGTCTCATCAGAAAACGAAACATATTCTGAGGCGCTTTCACCTTATCAGAGAGATCATATCCAGAGGAGATGTAGTAGTAGAAAGAGTTCCATCCGTCGACAATGTAGCAGATCCACTGACAAAGCCGTTGGCTCAAATTGTATTTGAGCGTCACCTAGAGTCTACGGGCTTATTGTATAAAGGTGATTGGCTTTAGTCCAAGTGGGAGATTGTTAGTTTAGGTGGCCTACAAGCCAATTTAACAATGTAAATCTTGTCCATTATTAATAAAATGACATAATATTCATTATGTGTAAATCGCGTTAATTATCGTTTCATAATGAAGTCCGTGAATATGTGCTATGGTGATCAGATTATGATGAGATCATACTAATGAGACTGATCACTTAAACACATATATTCTTAATCGTTCCTAGTCGGAGGATATCTGAGAAGGACATCGGATATCCGGTTAGACTAGTACAGATTACTCATGCTCATATGATGAGGGTGACTGGTCTCATAAGTCACTTGTGTGGAGACACTAAGGCGAATCTGTAGGTGCTCATTGGAGAATGAGTTCACTGAACTGATCCGACTGAATCGCTGGATGGTATTGTACCTCACTGTCAACCAGCTTGATTCTATTGTCACAGTTGCGTGGATGGTCCTCGGACCTGAGACACCAAGGACACCTTGGCGGTGGACTTCTGTGCTTTGACCTTGGTTTACGAATCTCTAGCCATGGGATTCTAATACGCCAAGGATTGGGTACAGCGGAATACCGTCGAAGGGAATTGTGTGTCAATAAGGAATCATTCGCTCTCGGTACTTAGAGAGAGAATGCTCTAGGAAGGATGCGCGGAAGTCCCTGGCCAGGGCGGACGATAATATCGGGAAAGGAGTTTTCCGATATTCATCAGCGGCATCCAATCCAAGTGAATCGACCGGTTAGGGTTTGACAGCTCGCCATACCCTGAGTTGACTCGAGAGCATTGTACGAATGAACGATTATATCCACGCGGTAACTATCGATGGAAAGGTTCCAAGAGTGGGTTACTTAACCCCAAATACCTTCCGGGTTCACGCGGTGTTGCTTGGCACCCAACGTGATCGGAGGCCCGGTCGAATTCGATGTGCGACATCAATTCGATTGATTAATTGATTAATAAAGGGTTATTAATTAATTAATAAAGCCAGTGAGGAGTCACTGGGCTTGTTGGGCCATTAACTGGACTGGTACTTGGGCCTAGAGGGTCACACGCACATGATTCTCAAGGCGATGGATAAATAAGTGGGTTTTATATAAACCGGGGGTTTTTGTGAAAAACCGCGCGGTTAGTATAAAACATAGCGAACGGGCTGAGCAGGCCAAGCTGCTGCTAACCCTAGCCGCCCCTCCTCAGTTTCTGTCTTCCTCTGGCGTCCAGGCAGATCCAGATCTGCTCCGCCGCTTCTCCGAATCCCGTTTGACGGGAAATCGTTCGTACGTTGCGGCGACTGGCAGGGGGTTCGTGGGCTGCGAAGAACGAGGAACTCGAGGATATCCGTCGCGGGGAGGATCGCGTGGACTTTGCTAGAGGCCGGTCGCTTGCGCAGCTTGCGGTGTCACACCGACGGAACCGAACGGCTGCGGATTCGAATCCGCACACGGTGAGAACTTCGATAATCCGATTATCGTATTTTAGATTCCGAAACGGGAACGGATCGCTGTAAATAATTTTGTTTTTCCGCTGCGTGAGCGATCCGGAGAAACCGAGAAAACCCAATACTGGCAACGTGCAGGTGCTACTGCTGGTGGCTGAGGGATGCTGGCTCGTGGTGGAGGCTTGCATGGCGGCAGGTGCAGGAGGCTTCAGCTGACTCGCATGTGCTGGGTTGGTTGTATGCATGCAGGTGGAGGGTAGGAGGAGGCACGCATGCATGGACTTCACGTGGAGGTCGGCTTCAGACTTGCTGGCTGGGCGCTTGTTTGGGGGAGAGGTCGCTTCAGACTTGCTGGCTGGGCGCTTGTTTGGGGGAGAGGCCCAGCTGGTGGCGCGTGGGAGCCGTGGTAGTGAAGTTGCTGGCGCGTGCAGGAGCAGTGTGAATGCAGCTGCTGGCCAGGTGTGGTGCAACGCGTGAGAGGTGCTTGCTTGGGCTTCAGCGGACATGGAGGAGGTGCTGGAACGCTGGGTGAAGCTGCTGCGCGTGGGAACCGACTGCTGGTGCTTTGCTGCGCTGGAAGCGTGTGGAGGTGCTTGCTTCACCGGACTGCCGCTGCACGTGGAGGGCGTTGGAGAGAAGCCGAGAGAGGAGCTGTGGAGGGAGGAAGAATAAGGGAGAGAGGGAGTCTGCCGGAGAGAGAGGGAATAAGGGAGATAAAGAAGAACTGAGAGAGAGATCTGTGGAGGGAGAGAAAGAGAAGCTGGGCAAGAGGGGAGGAAGAGAGAGGCCGAGAGAGAGAGATCTGTGGAGGGAGAGAGATTGTTGCTTCTGGAGATTCGAGAGAGAGAGAACAGAGGGAGAGAAAGAGAAACCGTGGGAGAGAGGAAGAGAGAATTTACGGGAGAGAAAGAAAAACCGAGGAGGTAGAGAAGTAGAAACCGGAGAGAGGGAGAGGAAATAGAAGAGAGAGGGGGAGAACCGGCTACGGGAGAGAGGTTGGAAAAGAAGACTGCGGGGCAGAAGATTAATATAGAGAGGACGAGAGGCGTGGGAAGGAAACTGGAGAAGAAGTAGGGCTGCGGTTGGGAAATTGGAGAGAAAGAAGGAAATAGAGGGTTTTGGGAAACTCCAGAGAAAGAAGGAATCAGAGGGTCTTTTTAAAAAGAAAGTAGACTTTAGGAAGGCGGCTGGCCCTTCTTGGGTTCTTCTTGGCTGTGGAATTAGGGCAACACTAGGGCCTCAAATGACGTTTTTACCCCTGCTTTAATCTTTTGGACAAAATAACGTCGAATTTATCAAAATTCGAACCCTAAGCCTCCCCAAAATTTCCGGAAACTCCACCAACTGCACTGCATCATCGGCATGTCCTGTTCACATAAAATAAATATAAATTAGCACATTATCATAAAGATATCATTATATTTATTTAATTCATCTCGGTTTTGTCGAAAAACCGCAAATGCGCTATACTCCATTAATCACATGAAATGACGATGTTTTTAAGTCAGAATTTGACGAAATTGGTACCGTTGGACTTGGTACACAATTATCTATCATTTCATACTATTTTACAGATAAAAACGTGAGTATGATGCATATTATTGCCTTTAAATGATCAATTTAACACTTTATCAGGCGTCCCATTCGAGGCGCCAGAACAGTTCCCGTCTCCGCCGCGTATGATTCCCGAAAGTCGGGAATTCCCGTCAGCGGAATTTCAACAATCGTTGCGGCGACGGATCTTCACCGAGCGAGCTGAAACGGACGAGGGATCGAGGACGAACCACCGTGGAGGATCGCGTGGATACCGCTGGAGGCCGGACGCTTGTGCGGCTCGCGGCATCGCCTCGACGGAACCGAAACGGAAGCAGATTCGAATCCGCGCACGGTAATCAGATTCCAACCCGGTTTTTCGTTTTGCATTTTTCGTTCCGAATCGGATCAGCGGGTATCGGGGCGGGATAATTTTTGTTCTTCGTTTCCGCTGCGTTCTTCGCGACCCGCCCGGATCCCAACACCTCGGACCTGAGACACTAAGGACACCTTGTCGGTGGACTTCTATACTTTGACCTTGGTTTATGAATCTCTAACCATGAGATTCTAAACAACCAAGGATTGGGTACAGCGGAATACCGTCGAAGGAAATTGTGTGTCAATAAGGAATCATTCGCTCTCGGTACGATGAGAGACAATGCTCTAGGAAGGATGCACGAAAGTCCCTGGCCAGGGCGGACAATAATATCAGGAAAGAAGTTTTTCGATATTCATCAGTGGCATCCAATCCAAGTGAGTCGACCGGTTAGGGTTTGACAGTACGCTATACCCTGAGTTGACTCGAGAGCATTGTATGAATGAAGGATTATATCTACATGGTAACTGTCGACGGAAAGGTTTCAAGAGTGGGTTACTTAACCCCGATACCTTCCAGGTTCACGCGGTGTTGCTTGGCACCCAACGTGAACGGAGGCCCGAACGAATTCGATGTGCGACATCAATCCGATTGATTAATTAATTAATATAGAGTTATTAATTGATTAATAAAGCTAGTGAGGAGTCACTGGGCTTATTGGGCTATTAACTGGACTAGTTATTGAGCCTAGAGGGTCACACGCGAATGATTCTCAAGGCGATGGATAAATAAGTGGGTTTTATATAAACCGGGTTTTTCATGAAAAACCGCGTGGTTCGTATAATGTAGCGAACGGGCTGAGCAGGCCAAGTTGCTGCTAACCCTAGCCACCCCCTCCTCTCTTTCTCTCTCTCTCTGGTGCCCCAGAAGAAAATCGGATCCCCGGATCTGCTCCGCCGCTTCTCCGAATCCCGTTCGACGAGAAATCGTCTGCGTATCGCGGCGATCGTTGCGGCAAATGGCGGAGACTTCGTGGGCAGCGAAGAACGAGGAACGTGAGGATATCCACCGCGAGGAGGATCGCGTGGACGCTGCTAGAGGCCGGGCACTTGCTCGGCTTGCGGTGTCGCACCAACGGAATCAAACGATTGCGGATTCGAATCCGCACACGGTAAGATTCGATAATCCGATTATCGAGATTTTAGATTTTTCGAAACGGGAATGGATCTCCGTTTTTATTTTTATTTCCGTTACACAGAAGATCCGGAGAAACACGAGAACCCAACATGCTGAAGTTCTGACAAAGGTTCTGGAGAGTTCGAGAGAATATCCGTTGAAGATGAACCCTAAGAAATATGTATTCGGGGTATCTTCAGGGAAATTACTTGGATTCATTGTCAGTAAGCTGGGCATTGAGATCGATCCCAACAAGGCAAAGGCAATCAGAGAGATGCCACCTCTCAAGAATTTGAAGGAATTAAGAGGGTTAATCGGGAGGTTGCAATTTATTCGCCGATTTGTCTCCCAACACTCGCAAAGGTGTAAGCCGTTTTACGAGCTTACTAAATCGGGAGTCAAATTTGATTGGGACGATAAGTGTCAGGAGGCATTTGATGGATTGAAGAATTATTTAGCAAGCCGTCCTGTTCTGAGACCACCATCTCCGGACAAACCTTTAATTCTATATATTTCTATCGTGGATAATACTGTGGGGGCTATCCTGGCATAAGAGGATGAAGAAGGAATGGAAAGGGCAGCCTACTATCTCTCTAAACTTCTCTACCCCGCTGAACAAAGATACACAGTGATGGAGAAAACATGTGCAGCACTTGTTTGGGTGGTCTAGAAGTTGAAGCATTATTTTATGGCTCACGAAGTTCATCTCATCGCTATGATGAATCCCATTAAGTTTTTTTTTGAGAGATCTGTCCTCACTGATAGGTTGGCACGATGGTAGAGCTCTCTTTCCCAATTCGATATCACTTACATTCTGCATAAAGCAATCAAAGGCTATGTCATAGCCGAACATCTTGCTCATCACCCCCTCCCTCAATTTGATCTAGTCCGATCAGAGTTTCCGGATGAGGAACTGATGTCCATAAACAAAATCAATAATGATATGTGGACTCTGCATTTTGACGGAGCTCTGAACTCTCACGGTAAGGGTATCGGTATTATTCTCCTATCACCTGAAGGTGTCACCATCCTACAAGCCTTTCAGCTCGATTTCTATGTCACTAACAACATAGCTGAATATGAGGCCTTCCTTGCTGGCCTCGAGGCCGCTAATCTCCATGGTGCCACCAAACTGAGAATTGAGGGTGATAGCCAGTTGATTCTTCGCCAAGTGCTTACTAAGTATCATACCCTCGATCCTAAACTCAAGCCCTATTAGGAACTCACTTCAACTTATGCCAAGCTTTTCACTAAACTGATCTTTGTCCATGTTCCCCGGAACAAGAACATTCTAGCTAATGCTTTGGCTTCTCTCGCATCTTCTCTAAATTTCCCGATCAGCAGGCAATCTGAGTCAATTACCGTCTATAGGCGTCTTTCTCCTGCTGTGAAAGATCCTTCTTTCCTTAAGGTTAAAGAGAAGCTACTGAAGAAGGTTAGAGATGGGAATATTGTGAAAAAGAGAGAAATCATGCTGCTAGACTGGCAAGAAGAAATGAAAAATGAGGATAAACCATGGTATTATAAGATTGCTAAGTACTGTGAAGATCAGTCATACCCCGAAGAAGCTATCAAGAGAGTAGCTCAGAGGTACACCTTGATAGAATTGGGTGGCCTCAAAGCCAATCATTGTACATTCTAGTTCAGATTATTAATAAAGGCAATTATTTCTTCATTTATAGTTCTTGCAAATTAACTTCGTAATGAAGGTCCGTAGACAAATGTATGGGATATTGAATCATGATAAGATCATGATAGTAAGATCAATATCCTCAGTCACTTGTCTTAAACAGTTCTCGATCATAGGATATTTGAGATGGACATTTAATATATGATAAGATCGACACAAGTTATGTCTGCTCATGTGATGAGGGTGAATGATCTCACATTCACTCGTGTGGTGACACTAAGACAAACTTGTGGGTGCTCATTAGAGAATGAGTTCACTGAACAGACCCAAATAAGAATTCCTAGATGGTAATTATACCTATTAGTCAACCAGGGAATTCAATCGTTGCAGTAGCACAGTTGGTCCTTTGACCTGAGTCACCAATGATACCTTGTTTGTAGACCATTGTGTCTTGATTCTTTGACTTGTGGACTTTAACCATTAAGCCCACGATAGTCGGTCTCTCAGATACAGTGGAAAGCTTGCGAAGGTAATTGAGTGAACAACAAGGGATCACTCACTCTTGGTATAAGACTGGAGAGAGAATGTCCTATGGATGCGTACACAGAAATCCCTGGCCATGGTCAAATGAAATAGATGTCTTTCTAGAAATTAACTGAGTACTGGAATCCATCTAAATAATGCGATATAGGGTTTGACTATAAAACCATACCCTTGCGTTATTGGGACATTGGATGAGTGAATGATTTTATCTGTGCGGTATCTGCAGACGGAAAGGTTCAAATGAAGGGAACAATATCCCTTATATCTTATGGGATCATGAGGTAGTGTTTGGTACCGTTCATGATCAGAAGGCCAAGTGAATTAATCATCAGATGATAAACCACTTGTTTATTAAATTAATCATTTAACATATGATGTTTAAATGTTAATTAATAAACATTAAACTTTATAATTAGTTCTAAGTTTAATGGGCCTGAAATCGGACTGATATATGGGCCTAGATGGTCACACACATAAGAGTTCTCGTCAGACGGTGAGAGACGTTAAATTTCATGCTTATCTAGGTTTTTATGAAAGCCGCAGGATAAACATGAAGATTTAATGGAGATTTATCCAAGGCCAAACTCTTGGATAATCATGAGGATTAATCCTTGTCCTTATCCTTATTTCTTATAAAAGGAGGCCAAGGGGAGGGGTAAAAAAGGTTGGACGAATTTCACACCCCAAGATTCTCTATCTCCTCTCTCTCTCTCCTTCTCTCTCTTGGAGTAGATCTTTCTCATTCCGCGCATGGTGGATTTGAGATCTGGTCGGAGCACTCAAGCCGAGGAGGAAAACGTGTCTGCAACGGGAGCTCGTGTGGATACCTCTAGAGATCGTGCGCGTGCGCGATTACCGAGTTGGAATCATCCACGAGAGATTCGAAACCCCGCAAAGGTGAAGAACCGTTGTTCCCGCGTTTTATTTTGATTGTCCGTTTTATGATCCCAGCAGTCGATACATAGGAATCGATTTTATTTTCCGCTGCGTTCTAAACGATTCCTTACAGTGGTATCAGAGCCAGGTTGCTGGTTCGATCGTAAAACGGCATCGTTTTGCGTGATAATTTCTCATTATGCGTGAAGAACTGTATTGTACACGTTCTTGGGCTTGTTCTTCAAGGAAATTTTTAGATTATTATCATGTGATGATTAATGAATCTTTTATTGTTTTTAAACGATGTTGTTAAACCAGTTTAACATTTCGTGTCCAATATGCGTTTTTGGGGTGTTCTTGATACGATCGGATATTCATGAGATGAAACCGAATAGGGTTTAATTCCTTGTATAACTTGATGAATATTATAATCTTTTTCGTCATGTTATTCCTCATGCAAAGAGGATATCTAGAGTTGTCAAGATCCACAAGGATTAGCCTTGAGAAGGCTGGGGTGTTAACGGATATTCACAGGAAATTTAAATACCTGTTGTTTCGCATTCAGGGAAGAGGTTTAATAATGATGATTATTATAACCGCATGAATGGCCCTTGGATTCATCCGATTATCTGGTATGACCAGATAGATCTCGCAAGAGGATCGAGGTGGCAGGAAAGTTTTCTTTCTTCCTGTGGGCTTGCGAACAACAACATGAAGAATTGGCCATGCAAAGGCTATTCTTGCTTGCTAGGACGAGAGGGCACGTCCAACGACGCTATAAGGGGTCGCCAACGACATCTGCAGCGCCGTAGGGGCCTGCCGGAGTCCCGCCGCCCATCGGTTGGGCCAGAAGCGACCAACTCCCCATGTTATTTGGATTACCTACAGCATGCAGGTTTAAGGGGAGGACCGGCAAGGTTTTAGGACGACCGGCAATGCTTGGAGCGCCGCCGCCCCCGACCACCGGCGCCGTTATGGCCGGCCGGAGCCCCGCCGCCAGTCGCCTGGGCCGGCGGCGACCCGCCCTCGCCGGTCGGGGGCGGACCAGGCGCGTGCGCCTCACCCCAAACCCTAACGGGCGGCGGGGTTGAAGCGGACCCGGCCGGCCCAACAGGTTACCCGAACCCCTATTAAAACCCCCCTTTAACCCCTTTTAGCCCCCTTTTAAACCCTTTTAAGGCCCATTTTAAAACTGTTTTAAAATATATATTTTTTGGGATAATTAATAATTGTTATTAATTATTCTTATTATTATTAACAGATTATTAAATTGTTTAATAACTGTTAATTCAAATTAAAGGGTTTTATTGATAATAGGGTATTGGTTAATTATTTAAAATTGTTTTAGATAATTAACTTCCCTATTAAATCAATTAAGTTTAAAATTGTTTTAAACTCATTTTATGCATAACTTGATTTTATTTATCTGTTCAAAATGTTTGAATTAGAATTTAGATTAACTGAATAGTTTAGTTATTTCTTTAGTCAATAATGTTTTGAATATTATTGATAATATTGAAATAAATGTTATTTCGAAAACATTATTGGTATTATAATTTTATATTTATAAAATTTAATACCAACAGTAATTATGTGATAGTTATGATGCATGTGATGTGTTTTATGGTGGGATGATCATGGACTTAGTATTATCATGTGATGATTGATGTGAATGAATGCGATGCATATTTCATTTGGTATTTTAAATAGGACCTACGTGTCCTCTCTCTTAATCTAAATGTACTCTCTACCTTCCTATAAGATTGTACTCCCCTTGATAAGATCAAGGTTTCTTATTGTTTAAATGTACATTTATGGACCTGCGAGTCCTAAATTTCATATTTAAATGTTACGGATTAAGTTAGAGGACGGGATCTTCTGAAGACACCTCTAGAGGAAGGACTCGCATCAAATGGAACCGGTGTTGCTGTTTTCACATTATGATTCTATTATGGATCATCGTTTAGCTTCGATGATTTCATAGTAGCTTAAGCAGTCCATGATCATCCCTATTTATTTTTCTGCATATAGTAGCTTAACCCACCATCATTATAGATCTAAGGATAATTCTTATCTCAAATGGATTTGTTGTGCTACCACAAGGTCTATTTGATTTAGAAATTAAACTAGGTCTACGACATGTGATGTCATTAAGATAAATGGACAAATAGTGTAGTTTTGTTGTGCTACCACAAGGATTGCACTATAAATTCATGTTATCTGAGTAATGATGGATAAACTTAAATGAATCATTTGATTTGTTGTGCTACCACAAGGTCATTCTGATTCAGGGGTTAAATCGATCGAATATTGCAAATGTTGCAATTGTCAAGAGTTGACTGCCTAAGGGACTTGATGTGATTTCTTGTGCTACCACAAGGTCACATGCATGATGCCCGAAGGATTCTGATCCCCACTAGGAGATCACCGTAATCTCCCATTCTGTATATTAGAGGGTCATACAGATCGCCGAAAAATAGTGGGAGCCTAAATCTAGATTAAAAGTACTAAATCAGATTTTAAGAACTATCTGCTCATTTTTATTTATATTTCCATGTAGGTCGCTATGTCGTCACCTAACCCCCTTCGTTGCATACTTGATATAAACAAACTTACGGGACCTAATTACATTGACTGGTTACGCAACCTGAAGATTGTCCTCAGGTGTGAAAAGCTAGCCTATGTCTTGGATTAACCAGATCCAGTACAATCCGGTGAAAATGCTAACGAGGATGAATTAATGATGTATGAAAATTGGAAGGAGAACTCTGTCAAGGTCCAGTGTTATATGCTGGGGTCAATGAACAATGAACTGCAACGACAGCATGATAACATGGAACCTAAGACCATTCTGAATCACCTACAAGAGTTGTTTAGTGAACAATCCAGAACAGAAAGATATGAGATATCTAAGAAATTATTCAGGACCAGAATGAGCGAGGGCACATCTGTGCAAACTCATGTACTCAAGATGATAGAATGGATTGAGAGACTTACTATGCTAGGCTTTGTTATGAACAATGACCTAAGCATCGACTTAATCCTACAGTCCCTTCCAGATTCATTTTCACAATTCATCATCAACTTCAATATGAACAAAATTGAAGTTACACTGGCTGAGCTGCTCAACATGTTGAAGACAGCAGAAGGTACTATCCAGAAAGATAAGCCACATGCAATGCTTGTTGGTAAGACCAATAAGAAAAGAAAAGCTGGATAGACCTTTAAGAAAGGTAAGCCTAAGAAGCTAGTGAAAAGCAAACTGGCGGTTCAAAAGGACAAAGTTAAAGTCAATGATAAAGGTTAGTGTTTCTACTGCCATAAAGAAGGTCACTAGAAGAGAAACTGCAAGATTTATCTAGCAAAAAAAGCAAAGGAGAAGCTTGGTGAAGCTTCAGGTATACTCATGATCGATCTTAACTTGTCTTATAGAGAATCAACATCTTGGGTATTAGATACTGGATGTGTTTCTCATATCTGCAATAACTTGCAGGTGTTAACAAGTAAAAGAAGATTGAACCGCGGAGACGTGGATCTGAAACTCGGGAATGGAGCAAAAGTTGCTGCGTTAGCTGTGGGGACAACAAGACTTCAGATGCCGTCACGAGACTCATTGGAACTAATAGATTTTTATTATGTTCCGACCATTATTAGGAATATCATATCTATTTCGTGTTTAGATAAACAAGGATATTCTATGAAACTTGAGAATAAAGGTTGTTCCATTTATCAAGGAGACAAATTGTTTGCTTCTGGATAGTTATTGAATGGATTATATTTACTTGATATTTCAAATGATGTTTGTCTAGTAAATAAATTTCTTGAACGAATAGATAAGGATGTGAATAAATCATACCTATGGCATTGTAGGCTAGGTCATGTAAATGAGAACAGGATCATCATGTTGCAAAAGAATGGATATCTTGATCCATTTGATTATGAATCATTTGCAACTTGTGAAGCTTGTCTCATGGGAAAAACGACCAAAGCTCCATTTTCAGGACATGGAGAAAGAGCTAAGGACTTATTAGAACTAATACATAGTGATGTGTGTGGTCCAATGTCCACTCATGCTATGGGTGGTTACTCATACTTCGTTTCATTTACAGATGATTTCTCAAGATATGGCTACATATATTTAATGACATATAAGTCAGAAGTCTTTGAGAAATTTAAAGAGTTTAAAAATGAAGTTGAGAACCAGACTGGAAAGAGTATCAAAACTCTTCGATCAGATCGAGGGGGTGAATACTTAAGTACATAATTCACACAATATCTTAAGAATAATGGTATTTTGTCTCAGTGGACTCCTCCCTATACACCACAATTAAATGGTGTATCGGAAAGGAGAAATCGTACTCTATTAGGTATGGTACGATCAATGATGAGTTATGCTAAACTTCTAATCTCTTTATGGGTATATGCACTGTTGACTGCTGCATATCTGTTGAACAAAGTTCCTAGTAAGTCAGTATCCTCTACTTCATATGAGATATGGAAAGGAAAGAAACCAGACTTTAAGCATGTTAGAGTCTGGGGTTGTCCTGCACATGTCAAAAGACATGATCCAGACAAATTGGATTCCAAGACAGAAAAATGTAGATTTGTGGTATATCCAAAAGAGGCTTTTGGATATTATTTCTATCAGCCCAGCGATCAAAGGGTGTTTGTCGCAAAAAGAGCTGTCTTCTTAAAATTGGAAGAAATTCTAGACTCACAAATTAACACTAGTTCATCTACTGAACCATTGACTCAAGAACCTGTTCAAGATGATACACAAAAGGTTCGCAGATCATGTAGAGTGCCTAAGCAGCCTGAATGATATGTTCGACATATCGATGATGGCAAACAAAAAGTACACTTAAATGAGGATGATGATCCGCAAACCTACCTAGAAGCCATGAATAGTCAAGAATCAGAGAAATGGCAAGAGGCAATGAATTCTGAAATTCAGTCCATATATGCCAACCAAGTTTGGAACTTGGTCAATCTGCCAGAAGGTATAGTACCTATTGGCAGTAAATGGATCTTTAAAAGAAAGATCGGGCCAGATGGACAGATTGACACATACAAGGCAAGGCTGGTAACAAAAGGATATCGTCAAAGGCAAGGCATTGACTATGACGAAACCTTTTCTCTAGTTGCCATGATTAAGTCAATCAGAATACTTCTTGCTATTGCCGCATTCTATGATTATGAAATATGACAAATGGATGTGAAAACAACATTCCTTAACGGGAACCTTCAAGAAGAGGTGTATATGATACAACCTGAAGGATTCATTTCCAAAGAGCATTCAAGCAAGGTATGCAAGCTGCAAAGATCCATTTATGGATTAAAGCAGGCATCCCGAAGTTGGAATTTAAGATTTGATGAAGCAATCAAATCTTATGACTTCATTAAGAATGAAGATGAACCTTGTGTATACAAAAAGGCTAGTGGGAGCGCAATTACCTTTTTGGTACTTTACGTTGATGACATTCTACTCATTGGGAATGAAGTAGGAATGTTGTCATCAGTAAAGACTTGGTTATCCAAAAACTTCTCCATGAAAGATTTGGGAGAAGCATCCTATATTCTGGGAATAAGGATCTATAGAGATAGGTCCAAAAGGATGCTTGGCTTATCCCAATCAATGTACATAGATACCATAGTTAAAAGGTTTGGCATGGAAAATTCCAAGAGAGGCCTCGTTCCAATGAGGCATGGAATTTATCTCTCTAAAGGAATGTCTCCCAAGACACCTGAAGAGAAAGCATACAGGGATAGAGTTCCTTATGCCTCGGCAATATGATCTATCATGTATGCAATGCTATGTACTAGGCTTGATGTGGCACACCCACTAAGTGTCACTAGTAGATATCAGGCTGATCCAGGTGAAGAACACTGGAAGGTGGTGAAATGTATCCTTAGATACTTAAGAAGGACTAAGTATCTATTTCTCGTCTATGGAGGAAACGACTTGGAGATTCGAGGCTTTACTGACTCGAGTTCCCAGTCGGATATGGATGATAGCAAATCCATGTCTGGATTTGTCTTCATGTTAAATGGAGGTGCAGTAAGTTGCAAAAGTTCCAAACAAGAAACAACTGCGGATTCGACGACCGAAGCATAATACATTGCTGCGGCTAAAGCGGCCAAGGAGGCGGTTTGGATGAAGAAGTTCATCTCTGCACTTGGAGTAGTTCCAAGCATTTCATATCCTGTTCCATTATTGTGTGACAACAATGGGGCAATAGCTCAAGCGAAGGGGCCAAGATCACATCAGAAGTCAAAGCACATTCTGAGACGATTTCATCTGATTCGTGAGATTATCGCCCGAGGAGATATAGTAGTTGAGAAAGTCTCATCTGAAGATAATGTAGCAGATCCCTTGACTAAGCCATTGTCTCAAAACAATTTAGAACGTCACCTTAAGTCTATGGGACTTAGACACATGGGTGATTGGCTATAGTCCAAGTGGGAGATGATAGAATTGGGAGGCCTCAAAGCCAATCATTGTACATTCTAGTTTAGATTATTAATAAAAGCAATTATTTCTTCATTTATAGTTCTTGCAAATTAAGTATCGTAATGAAGGTCCGTAGACAAATGTATGGGATATTGAATCATGATGAGATCATGATAGTGAGATCAATATCCTCAGTCAATTGTCTTAAACAGTTCTCGATCATAGGAGATTTGAGATGGACATTAAATATCCGGTAAGATCGACACAAGTTATATCTGCTCATGTGATGAGGGTAAATGATCTCACATTCACTCGTGTGGTGACACTAAGACAAACTTGTGGGTGCTCATTAGAGAATGAGTTCACAGAACAGACCCAAATAAGAATTCCTGGATGGTAATTATACCTATTAGTCAACTAGGGAATTCAATAGTTACAGTAGCACAGTTGGTCCTTTGACCTAAGTCACCAATGATACCTTGTTTGTAGACCATTGTGTCTTAATTCTCTGACTTGTGGACTTTAACCATTAATCCCACGATGTGTACACAGAAATCCCTGGCCAGGGTCAAATGAAAGAGATGTCTTTCTAGAAATTAACTAAGTACTGGAATCCATCTAAATAATGCGATAGAGGGTTTGACTATAAAACCATACCCTTGCGTTATTGGGACATTGGATGAGTGAAGGATTTTATCTGTGAGGTATCTGCAGACGGAAAGGTTCAAATGAAGGGAACAGTATCCCTTATATCTTCTGGAATCATGAGGTAGTGTTTGGTACCGTTCATGATCAGAAGGCCAAGTGAATTAATCATCAGATGATAAACCACTTGTTTATTAAATTAATCATTTAACATATGATGTTTAAATGTTAATTAATAAACATTAAACTTTAGAATTAGTTCTAAGTTTAATGGGCCTGAAACCGGACTGATATATGGGCCTAGAGGGTCACACACATAAGAGTTCTCGTCAGACGGTGAGAGACGTTAAATATCATGCTTATTTGAATTTTTATGAAAAGCCGCAGGATAAACATGAAGATTTAATGGAGATTTATTCAAGGCCAAACTCTTGGATAATCATGAGGACTAATCCTTGTGCTTATCCTTATTTCTTATAAAAGGAGGCCAAGGGGAGGGGTAAAAAAGGTTGGACGAATTTCACACCCCAAGATTCTCTATCTCCTCTCTCTCACCTTCTCTCTCTTGGAGTAGATCTTTCTCTTTCCGCGTATGGTGGATTTGAGATCTGGTCGGAGCACTGAAGTCGAGGAGGAAAACGCGTCTGCAGCAGGAGCTCGTGTGGATACCTCTAGAGATCGTGCGCGTGCACGGTTACCGAGTCGGAATCATCCACGGGAGATTCGAAACCCCGCAAAGGTGAAGAACCGTTCTTCCCGCGTTTTATTTTGATTGTCCGTTTTACGATCCCAGCAGCCGATACATAGGAATCAATTTTATTTTCCGCGGCGTTCTAAACGATTCCTTACACACCTTAGTTAGAGAAACTTTATACAAACGTGGATTTGATGGTGTTCTCTTGAGTTGTCTAGATGAAGATGAGCTTTGGAAGATCATGGAAGGAGCCCATGCTGGAGTTTGTGGTGGCCATGTTAACAGACAAATGCTATCAAAGAAAATCTTTAGACAAGGATATTACTGGCCAACCATGGAAGAAGATTGTCCGTAGGTGTGCTAAGTGTCAGCTTCATGCCGGTAAGATCCATTCCCTTGGATCTTCACTCCATCCTGTTTCATCCCCATGGCCTTTCTCCATGTGGGCATTCGGCATCATTGGTTCCATTAGTAATGATGATTCTGCCACCAAGCAAAAATCTTTCATCCTCACGGCAACAGAATATTTCACCAAGTGGGCGGAAGCTGAAGCATACACGGAGATCAAAGCAACAACGGTCTACAAGTTCATCATGAGGAACATCATTACCAAATTTAGGATCCCAAGCACCATCGTCACCGACAATGGACCACAGTTCATATCACAAGAGCTGAAGGACCTCTGCAACATGTATAAAATTGCATTGCATCATTCATCTGCTTATTATCCACAAGGCAATGGCCAAGTAGAGGCAACCAATTGATAGAATTGGGTGGCCTCAAAGCCAATCATTGTACATTCTAGTTCAGATTATTAATAAAGGCAATCATTTCTTCATTCATAGTTCTCAAAAATTAACTATCGTAATGAAGGTCCGTAGACAAATGTATGGGATATTGAATCATGATGAGATCATGATAGTGAGATCAATATCCTCAGTCAATTGTCCTAAACAGTTCTCGATCATAGGATATTTGAGATGGACATTAAATATCCGGTAAGATCGACACAAGTTATGTCTGCTCATGTGATGAGGGTGAATGATCTCACATTCACTCGTGTGGTGACACTAAGACAAACTTGTGGGTGCTCATTAGAGAATGAGTTCACTGAACAGACCCAAATAAGAATTCCTAGATAGTAATTATACCTATTAGTCAACCAGGGAATTCAATCGTTACAGTAGCACAGTTGGTCCTTTGACCTGAGTCACCAATGATACCTTGTTTGTAGACCATTGTGTCTTGATTCTTTGACTTGTGGACTTTAACCATTAAGTACACGATAGTCGGTCTCTCAGATACAGTGGAAAGCTTGCGAAGGTAATTGAGTGAACAACAAGGGATCACTCACTCTTGGTATAAGACTGGAGATAGAATGTCCTATAGATGTGTACACAGAAATCCTTGGCCAGGGTCAAATGAAAGAGATGTCTTTGTAGATATTAACTGTGTACTGGAATCCATCTAGATAATGCGATAGAGGGTTTGACTATAAAACCATACCCTTGCGTTATTGGGACATTGCTGAGTGAAGGATTATATCTGTGCGGTATCTACAGACGGAAAGGTTCAATTAAAGGGAACAGTATCCCTTATATCTTCTGGGATCATGAGGTAGTGTTTGGTGCTGTTCATGATCAGAAGGCCAAGTGAATTGATCTTCAGATGATAATTCACTTGTTTATTAAATTAATCATTTAACATATGATGTTTAAATGTTAATTAATAAATATTAAACTCTAGAATCATTTCTAAGTTTAATGGGCCAGAAATCGGACTGATATATGGGCCTAGAGGGTCACACACATAAGAGTTCTCGTCAGACGGTGAGAGACGTTAAATTTCATGCTTATCTGGGTTTTTATGAAAAGTCGCAGGATAAACATGAAGATTTAATGGAGAATTATCCAAGGCCAAACTCTTGGATAATCATGAGGATTAATCCTTGTGTTTATCCTTATTTCTATATAAGGAGGGCCAAGGGGGAGGGGTAAAAAGTTGGTTGGACGAATTACTCAGCAGGCAATCTGAGTCAATTAATCTAGCTGATGCTTTGGCTTCTCTCGCATCTTCTCTAAATTTCCCGATCAGCAGGCAATCTGAGTCAATTACCGTCTATAGGCGTCTTTCTCCTGCTGTGAAAGATCCTTCTTTCCTTATGGTTAAAGAGAAGCTACTGAAGAAGGTTAGAGATGGGAATATTGTGAAAAAGAGAGAAATCATGCTGCTAGACTGGCAAGAAGAAATGAAAAATGAGGATAAACCATGGTATTATGAGATTGCTAAGTACTGTGAAGATCAGTCATACCCCGAAGAAGCTATCAAGAGAGTTGCTCAGAGGTACACCTTGATAGAATTGGGTGGCCTCAAAGCCAATCATTATACATTCTAGTTCAGATTATTAATAAAGGCAATTATTTCTTCATTTATAGTTCTTGCAAATTAACTTCGTAATGAAGGTCCGTAGACAAATGTATGGGATATTGAATCATGATGAGATCATGATAGTGAGATCAATATCCTCAGTCACTTGTCTTAAACAGTTCTCGATCATAGGATATTTGAGATGGACATTAAACATCCGATAAGATCGACACAAGTTATGTATGCTCATGTGATGAGGGTGAATGATCTCACATTCACTCGTGTGGTGACACTAAGACAAACTTGTGGGTACTCATTAGAGAATGAGTTCACTAAACAGACCCAAATAAGAAATTCCTGGATGGTAATTATACCTATTAGTCAACCAGGGAATTCAATCGTTGCAGTAGCACAGTTGGTCCTTTGACCTGAGTCACCAATGATACCTTGTTTGTGGACCATTGTATCTTGATTCTCTGACTTGTGGACTTTAACCATTAAGTCCACGATAGTCGGTCTTTCAGATACAGTGGAAAGCTTACGAAGGAAATTGAGTGAACAACAAGGGATGACTCACTCTTGGTATAAGACTGGAGAGAGAATGTCCTATGGATGTATACACATAAATCCCTGGCCAGGGTCAAATGAAAGAGATGTCTTTCTAGATATTAACTGTGTACAGGAATCCATCTAGATAATGCGATAGAGGGTTTGACTATAGAACCATACCCTTGCGTTATTGGGACATTGCTGAGTGAAGGATTATATCTGTGCGGTATCTGCAGACGGAAAGGTTCAATTAAAGGGAACAATATCCCTTATATCTTCTGGGATCATGAGGTAGTGTTTGGTGCTGTTCATGATCAGAAGGCCAAGTGAATTGATCATCAGATGATAATTCACTTGTTTATTAAATTAATCATTTAAGATGTGATGTTTAAATGTTAATTAATAAATATTAAACTCTAGAATCAGTTCTAAGTTTAATGGGCCTGAAACTGGACTGATATATGGGCCTAGAGGGTCACACACATAAGAGTTCTCGTCAGACGGTGAGAGACGTTAAATTTCATGCTTATCTGGGTTTTTATGAAAAGTCGCAGGATAAACATGAAGATTTAATAGAGAATTATCCAAGGCCAAACTCTTGGATAATCATGAGGATTAATCCTTGTGCTTATCCTTATTTCTATATAAGGAGGGCCAAGGGGGAGGGGTAAAAAGTTGGTTGGACGAATTACTCACCCCAGATTCTCTATCTCCTCTCTCTCTCTGCTTCTCTCTCTCTTGGAGTAGATCTGTCTCTCTCCGCGCATGGTGGATTTGAGATCTGGTCGGAGCACTCAAGTCGAGGAGGAAATTGCGTCTGCAGCGGGAACTCGTGTGGATACCTCTAGAGATCGTGCGCGTGCGCGATTACCGAGTCGGAATCATCCACGGGAGATTCGAAACCCCGCAAAGATGAAGAACCGTTCTTCCCGCATTTATTTTAATGTCCGTTTTACGATCCCAGCAGCCGATACATAGGAATTGTTTTTATTCTCCGCTGCGTTCTTGGCAATTCCTAACAGTGGTATCAGAGCCAGGTTGCTAGTTCGGTCGTAAAACGGCATCGTTTTACGTGTTTTTCTCGTTATGCGTGAAGAACCTGTATTGTACGTGTTCTTGCATTTAATCCGATTAAAAATGACGGAATAGTGTTCATATGATGAACACAAATAATTTGATTATTTTTTTGTGATTTTTCGGATTTTATTTGGGGTTTTCGGAGTTCTTCATGAGATGATGAACCGGGGTACTTCGGCGGCTTCGTTAACGATTCCCAAGTGTTGGGATGGCGGCCCGGATGTCTGGGTCATTAGGTGATAGTCACCACTACACATCCGACACATTTGCCGGCGTCGGGGTGGCCTTGAAGAGCTATAAAATCGAGCCCCAAATCGGATTTAAAATCCAGAAAATCAGATTTTTGGGGATCTTTGGGGGCTCGGACGGCTGATGATTTTGCCACCGCCGGCGGCCCTGCCAGCGCCGGGCGTGTCGCCGGAGCTAGAGCGACGCCGGAAGGGGCCTGGCGGCTCCGGTCGCCGGCCGGTGGCGGCGCTGCCACCCCTCCTTCCCGCCGTTGTGTTCAGGGTTTAGGGTTGCAGGAACCAGCCAAGCCGGCCGGTCCCGAGCCGGTTCGGACCAGCTCGGCCGGACCCGGCTAGGGCCAGGACCTGGCTGAGCCAGGTCCGGTGCCTGGCTCGACCAGGGTTCGACCCTGGCCGAGCCAGGGCTCGGGTCCGGGCCAATTGGCCCTAATGGGCTGGGCCCATTTCCCCTTTTTTAATTAAAAAACCCTGGAACCCCTATTTTAGCCCATTTTGGCCCTTTTTAAGGCCCATTTTAAAACTGTTTTAAAATAGAAATTTTATGGGATAATTAATAATTGTTATTAATTATTCTTATTATTATTAACAAATTATTAAATTGTTTAATAACTGTTAATTCAATTAAAGGGCTTTATTGTTAATAGGGTGTTAATTAATTGTTTTAGATAATTAATTTCCCTATTAAATCAATTAGTTTAACTGTTAATTCAATTAAAGGGCTTTATTGTTAATAGGGTGTTAATTAATTGTTTTAGATAATTAATTTTCTTATTAAATCAATTAGTTTAAAAATGTTTTAAACTGATTTTATGCATAGCTTGATTACATTTTTCTGTTCAAATTGTTTGAATTAAGATTTAGATCAACTGAATGGTTTAGTTATTTAATTTGTCAATAATGTTTTGAATATTATTGATTATGTTGAAATAAATGTTATTTCGAAAACTAATTGGTATTATAATTTTATATTTATAAAATTTAATACCAAACAACAATTATGTGATAATTGTCATGCATGAGATGTGTTTTATGGTGGGATGATCATGGACTTAGTATTATCATGTGATGATTGATGTGAATGAATGCGATGCTTATTTCATTTGGTATTTTAAATAGGACCTGCGTGTCCTCCTCTCTCTTAATCCAAAATTTACTCTCTACCTTCCTATAAGATTGTACTCCTCTTGATAAGATCAAGGTTTCTTGTTGCTTTAAATGTAAATTTTTGGACCTACGAGTCCTTAATTTCATATTTATATGTTTCAGATTAAGCTTAGAGGATAGGATCTTCTGACGACACCTCTGGAAGAAGGACTCGCATCAAATGGAACCAGTGTTGCTGTTTTCACATTAGGATCCTATTATGGATCATCGTTTAGCTCCGATGATTCCATAGTAGCTTAAGCAGTCCATGATCATCCCTATTTAATTTTTCTGCATATATGTGATGTTTGCAGTCTATGCTATCATATATATATTTCTATTAAGTATACAGATACTTCAAATCGAGATACTATTGATAGCACGATTTTTATAAATCAAATCAAAAACCCTCTTTTAAAATTTAAGTTGTAAACGTGAGATATTTAGAATAGTCCACGTAACCCACCATCATTATAGATCTAAGGATAATTCTTATCTGAAATGGATTTGTTGTGCTACCACAAGGTCTATTTGATTTAGAAATTAAACTAGGTCTACGACATGTGATGTCATTAAGATAAATGGACAAATAGTGTAGTTTTGTTGTGCTACCACAAGGATTGCACTATAAATTCATGTTATCTGAGTAATGATGGATAAACTTAACTGAATCATTTGATTTGTTGTGCTACCACAAGGTCATTCTGATTCAGGGGTTAAATCGATCGGATATTGCAAATGTTGCAACTGTCAAGAGTTGACTGCCTAAGGGACTTGATGTGATTTCTTGTGCTACCACAAGGTCACATACATGATGCCCGAAGGATTCTGATCGCCACTAGGAGATCACCGGAATCTCCCATTCTGTATATTAGAGGGTCATACAGATCGCCGAAAAATAGTGTGAGCCTAAATCTAGATTAAAAGTACTAAATCAGATTTTAAGAACTATCTGCTCATTTTTATTTATATTTCCATGTAGGTCGCTATGTCGTCGCCTAACCCCCTTCGTTGCATACTTGATGCAAACAAACTCACGGGACCTAATTAAATTGACTGGTTACGCAACCTGAAGATTGTCCTCAGGTATGAAAAGCTAGCCTATGTCCTGGATCAACCAGATCCAGTACAACCCGGTGAAAATGCTAACGAGGATGAATTAATGATGTATGAAAATTGGAAGGAGGACTCTGTCAAGGTCCAGTGTTATATGCTGGGTTCAATGAACAATGAACTGCAACGACAGCATGATAACATGGAACCTAAGACCATTCTGAATCACCTACAAGAGTTGTTTGGTGAACAATCCAGAACAGAAAGATATGAGATATCTAAGAACTTGTTCAGGACCAGAATGAGCGAGGGCACATCTGTGCAAACTCATGTACTCAAGATGATAGAATGGATTGAGAGACTTGCTGTGCTTGGCTTTGTTATGAACAATGACCTAATCATCGACTTAATCCTACAGTCCCTTCCAGATTCATTTTCACAATTCATCATCAACTTCAATATGAACAAAATTGAAGTTACACTGGCTGAGCTGCTCAACATGTTGAAGACAGCAGAAGGAACTATCCAGAAAGATAAGCCACATGTAATGCTTGTTGGTAAGACCAACAAGGAAAGAAAAGCTGGACAGACCTTTAAGAAAGCTAAGCCTAAGAAGCTAGTGAAAAGCAAACCGGTAGTTCAAAAGGACAAAGCTAAAGTCAATGACAAAGGTCAGTGTTTCCACTGCCATAAAGAAGGTCAGTGGAAGAGAAACTGCAAGATTTATCTAGCAGAAAAAGCAAAGGAGAAGCTTGGTGAAGCTTCAGGTATACTCATGATCGATCTTAACTTGTCTTATAGAGAATCAACATCTTGGGTATTAGATACTGGATGTGTTTCTCATATCTGCAATAACTTGCAGGTGTTAACAAGTAAGAGAAGATTGAACCGCGGAGATGTGGATCTGAGGCTCGGGAATGGAGCAAAAGTTGCTGCGTTAGTTGTGGGGGCAACAAGACTTTAGATGCCGTCAGGAGACTCATTGGAACTGATAGATTGTTATTATGTTCCGACCATTATTAGGAATATCATATCTATTTCATATTTAGATAAACAAGAATATTCTATGAAACTAGAGAATAAAAGTTGTTCCATTTATCAAGGAGACAAATTGTTTGCTTCCGGATATTTATTGAATGGATTATATTTACTTGATATTTCATATGATGTTTGTCTGGTAAATAAACCTCTTGAACAAATGGATAAGGATGTGAATAAATCGTACCTATGGCATTGTAGGCTAGGTCATATAAATGAGAACAGAATCATTAAGTTGCAAAAGAATAGATGTCTTGATCCATTTGATTATGAATCATTTGCAACTTGTGAAGCTTGTCTCATAGGAAAAATGACCAAAGCTCCATTCTCAGGACATGGAGACAGAGCTAAGGACTTATTGGAACTAATACATAGTGATGTATGTGGTCCAATGTCCACTCATGCTATGGGTGGTTACTCATACTTTGTTTCATTTACAAATGATTTCTCAAGGTATGGCTACATATATTTAATGAAATATAAGTCAGAAGTCTTTGAGAAATTTAAAGAGTTTAAAATTGAAGTTGAGAACCAGACTGGAAAGAGTATCAAAACTCTTCGATCAGATCGAGGGGGTGAATACTTAAGTACAGAATTCACAGAATATCTTAAGAATAATGGTATTTTGTCTCAATGGACTCCTCCCTATACACCAGAATTAAATGGTGTATCGGAAAGGAGAAATCGTATTCTATTAGATATGATACGATCAATGATGAGTTATGCCAAACTTCCAATCTCTTTATGGGGATATGCACTGTTGACTGTTGCATATCTGTTGAACAAAGTTCCTAGTAAGTCAGTATCTTCCACTCCATATGAGATATGGAAAGGAAAGAAACCAGACTTTAAGCATGTTAGAGTCTGGGGATGTCCTACACATGTCAAAAGACATGATCTAGACAACCTGGATTACAGGACAGAGAAATGTAGATTTGTGGGATATCCAAAAGAGACTTTTGGATATTATTTCTATCAGCCCAGCGATCAAAGGGTGTTTGTCGCAAAAAGAGTTGTCTTCTTAGAGAAGAATATCATTCAAAAGAAGACAGTGGGAGTAAGATAGAACTGGAAGAAATTCCAGACTCACAAATCAACACTAGTTCATCTACTGAACCCATGACTCAAGAACTTGTTCAATATGATACACATAAGGTTCGCAGATCAGGTAGAGTGCCTAAACAGGCTGAAAGATATGTTGGACATATCGATGATGGCAAACCGAAAGTGCACTTAAATGAGGATGATCATCCTCAAACCTACCAAGAAGCCATAAATAGTCAAGAATCAGAAAAATGGCAAGAGACAATGAATTCTGAAATTCAGTCCATGTATGCCAACCAAGTTTGGAACTTGGTTGATCTGCCAGAAGGTATAGTACCTATTGGCAGTAAATGGATCTTTAAAAGAAAGATCGGGCCAGATGGACAGATTGACACATACAAGGCAAGGCTGGTAACAAAAGGATATCGTCAAAGGCAAGGCATTGACTATGACGAAACCTTTTATCTAGTTACCATGATTAAGTCAATCAGAATACTTCTTGCTATTGCCGCATTCTATGATTATGAAATATGACAAATGGATGTGAAAACAACATTCCTTAACGGGAACCTTCAAGAAGAGGTGTATATGATACAACCTGAAGGATTCATTTCCAAAGAGCATTCAAGAAAGGTATGCAAGCTGCAAAGATCCATTTATGGATTAAAGCAGGCATCCCGAACTTGGAATTTAAGATTTGATGAAGCAATCAAATCTTATGACTTCATTAAGAATGAAGATGAACCTTGTGTATACAAAAAGGCTAGTGGGAGCGCAATTACCTTTTTGGTACTTTACGTTGATGACATTCTACTCATTGGGAATGATGTAGGAATGTTGTCATCAGTAAAGACTTGGTTATCCAAAAACTTCTCCATGAAAGATTTGGGAGAAGCATCCTATATTCTGGGAATAAGGATCTATAGAGCTAGGTCCAAAAGGATGCTTGGCTTATCCCAATCAATGTACATAGATACCATAGTTAAAAGGTTTGGCATGGAAAATTCCAAGAGAGGCCTCGTTCCAATGAGGCATGGAATTTATCTCTCTAAAGGAATGTCTCCCAAGACACCTGAAGAGAAAGCGTACATGGATAGAGTTCCTTATGCCTCGGCAATAGGATCTATCATGTATGCAATGCTATGTACTAGGCTTGATGTGGCACACCCACTAAGTGTCACTAGTAGATATCAGGTTAATCTAGGTGAAGAACACTGGAAGACGGTGAAATGCATCCTTAGATACTTGAGAAGGACTAAGAATCTATTTCTCGTCTATGGAAGAAACGACTTGGAACTTCGAGGGTTTACTGACTCGAGTTTCCAGTCGGATATGGATGATAGCAAATCCATGTCTGGATTTGTGTTCATGTTTAATGGAGGTGCAGTAAGTTGGAAAAGTTCCAAACAAGAAACAACTGCAGATTCGACGACCGAAGCAGAATACATTGCTGCAGCTAAAACGGCCAAGGAGGCAGTTTGGATGAAGAAGTTCATCTCTGCACTTGGAGTAGTTCCAAGCATTTCAAATCTTGTTCCATTATTGTGTGACAACAATGGGGCAATAGCTCAAGCGAAGGAGCCAAGATCACATCAGAAGTCAAAGCACATTCTGAGACGATTTCATCTGATTCGTGAGATTATCGCCCGAGGAGATATAGTAGTTGAGAAAGTCTCATCTAAAGATACTGTAGCAGATCTCTTGACTAAGCCATTGTCTAAAAACAATTTAGAACGTCACTTTAAGTCTATGGGACTTAGACATATGGGTGATTGGCTATAGTCAAAGTGGGAGAATGATAGAATTGGGTGGCCTCAAAGCCAATCATTGTACATTCTAGTTCAGATTATTAATAAAGGCAATCATTTCTTCATTCATAGTTCTCGCAAATTAACTATCGTAATGAAGGTCCGTAGACAAATGTATGGGATATTGAATCATGATGAGATCATGATAGTGAGATCAATATCCTCAGTCAATTGTCCTAAACAGTTCTCGATCATAGGATATTTGAGATGGACATTAAATATCCGATAAGATCGACACAAGTTATGTCTGCTCATGTGATGAGGGTGAATGATCTCACATTCACTCGTGTGGTGACACTAAGACAAACATGTGGGTACTCATTAGAGATTGAGTTCACTGAACAGACCCAAATAAGAATTCCTGGATGGTAATTATACCTATTAGTCAACCAGGGAATTCAATCGTTGCAGTAGCACAGTTGGTCCTTTGACCTGAGTCACCAATGATACCTTGTTTGTGAACCATTGTATCTTGATTCTCTGACTTGTGGAATTTAACCATTAAGTCCACGATAGTCAGTCTTTCAGATACAGTGGAAAGCTTACGAAGGAAATTGAGTGAACAACAAGGGATCACTCACTCTTGGTATAAGACTGGAGAGAGAATGTCCTATGGATGTGTACACAGAAATCCCTAGCCAGGGTCAAATGAAAGGGATGTCTTTCTAGATATTAACTGTGTACTGGAATCCATCTAGATAATGCGATAGAGGGTTTGACTATAAAACCATACCCTTGCGTTATTGGGACATTGCTGAGTGAAAGATTATATATGTGCGGTATCTGCAGACGGAAATGTTCAATTAAAGGGAACAGTATCCCATATATCTTCTGGGATCATGAGGTAGTGTTTGATGATGTTCATGATCAGAAGGCCAAGTGAATTGATCATCAGATGATAATTCACTTGTTTATTAAATTAATCATTTAACATATGATGTTTAAATGTTAATTAATAAATATTAAACTCTAGAATCAGTTCTAAGTTTAATGGGCCTGAAACCGGACTGATATATGGGCCTAGATGGTCACACACATAAGAGTTTTCGTCAGACGGTGAGAGACGTTAAATTTCATGCTTATCTGGGTTTTTATGAAAAGTCGCAGGATAAACATGAAGATTTAATGGAGAAGTATCCAAGGTCAAACTCTTGGATAATCATGAGGATTAATCCTTGTGCTTATCCTTATTTCTATATAAGGAGGGCCAAGGGGGAGGGGTAAAAAGTTGGTTGGACGAATTACTCACCCCAGATTCTCTATCTCCTCTCTCTCTCTCCTTCTCTCTCTCTTGGAGTAGATCTGTCTCTCTCCACGCATGGTGGATTTGAGATCTGGTCGGAGCACTCAAGTCGAGGAGGAAATCGCGTTTGCAGCGGGAACTCGTGTGGATACCTCTAGAGATCGTGCGCGTACGCGATTACCGAGTCGGAATCATCCACGGGAGATTCGAAACCCGACAAAGGTGTGAACCGTTCTTCCCGCATTTATTTTAATGTCCGTTTTACGATCCCGCCAGCCGATACATAGGAATCGTTTTTATTCTCCGCTGCGTTCTTGGTGATTCCTAACACCAATAAGACTCTGATAAAAATTATTAAGAAAACGTGTAAGTCTAATAAGTTCTCAGACTGGCTAGAAAAATTAATTGAGGCTCTATGGGCATACCGAACCTCAATATGCACTCCTACTGGGCAAATTCCTTGTTCCCTAACATTTGGAATGGCGGCGGTAGTTCTATACGAAGTCCTCATCCCATCATTAAGAGTACAATTGAGCAAGATATTTTCCATTGATGAGCATCGCTCTGCGCTCCTTGCTCAGCTGGAACTCTTAGACGAGAAAAGATGGTATGCCGCCAATCATGCAAGAGTATATCAAAACATATTGGCACGTTTTTACCAAAAGAAGGTCATTGAGCGAAAGTTTAAAGTTGGTTAGATGGTGGTGAAAATAATTTTTGTAAAACCGTATGTCATATCGCATGCTTTCCCTGGTAACGTTTATCGCTTAGTCAATGCATAAGGGCAAGAGTTAACTCACCTCTAGAATGGTCTGTATCTTAAGAAGTACTACCCTTAGTGTAATCGATCAGCATGGTACAAGGATCAGTGAAGTTGAAAAATTCGAAAACTCAAATTCCCTTATTAATCTTTGGTAATCTAATTCAAACGTATTATTGCACACAAACACGTTTGATTCGTGAATAACAAGAGATGTGAAGCCCGAGGAACACCGAAAGCTTGACTAATAGTGGAAAAGTACAACTCATTCTTTTCAAAACAAAACTTTTGTTTTTACTCTCGGGCCGCGACGATGGAACGAGGCTTAGAACAGACTACTGAAAATACCCGCCATCCTAGTAGGAGGTCGTCGCATATATATATATATATATATATAAAGGGGAGACCTGCACCACGAAGGCAAAAGAAAAAGCGAAGGCAAAAGCCAAACCAAATCAAAAGGCCGCTCAATATTGCAAATGTTACCACAAAAGGCCACAAAATCAAATGGAAAGGGAGCGCATGGTTGTTAAATACCCCTAAAAAATAAAAATGATCGAACCCCAACGGATAATAGGGTAAAGAAAGGACATCTTTTTGAGTCTCCATAACCTTCTCGCGGGCTTTCTAAACCAATTCTTCCCTTCATTCTAAAGAGGCGTGCTTCAAGACTGAGGAACGGCCAAGGTTGACTAAGGGTCGGACCATCAAATTGGATCACGATTACAAACATAATAAGTTTGGATTAGGTCATTAGAGAATAATGTGGGAATTAAGTTGATGAATGAATATGCTCTTTTGATCCAAGTTCCATGTTGATCCTTAGTTTACTCAGTTAATATCTTATTTCAAAACCCAAAAAAATTGAATATTTCAAAACCCCCAAAAATTGAATATTTCAAAAAAAAAAAAAAATGAATATTTCAAAACTAAAAAATATTGAATATTGCAAAACAAAAAAATTGAATATAGCAAACCTCAAAAATTGGATATTTCTAAATATGCAATTGCGAAACAAAAACATTTCAATCAGCATTTGTTTGTCGCATCATGTGCGTATTGCATCCCTTTACTTTTAGTGAGCATTTGTATGCTTGTATGCTGCATTTTACTTCCTTTGAATTATCCTTATTTACCTTTGTTAAATAAAGGCTTCGCCCCTTGACCCTCCTACCAAGGGTAGGATCAAGTAACTGGTTACTTAGCTGGGCAAGGGGCTAAGTCTGAACAAATATTTAATTTGTTCGTTTAAGCCATGTACAGGAATGAAAAGGAAGGACAGCGGAAAATAGTACCAAGATGACTCAAAGTGTGAAGAAAGTCATTTCATATATCACAAGAGTTCATACACAAGTGAAAGCCCATCCACAGGACTCCAAAATAAGAAAGTACATCATGACAGCCCTCACGGCTGGCTCTCCCCTACAACCTTGTCCAGCTGGCTCTGCGCCTCATCCTAGACGTCCGGACCTCGAGTTGGCGGCGGCGGTGGTCCCATGATTCTTGGCCCTGCTTGGCCAGAGGAGACTGCTATGCTAGTGGTGAAAGCACTCGCCTGTCCTCGATTCAACGCCCGCTGGCGCGCACGCTGGTAGCGAACCTCGATGCTCTAGCGCTCGTACTCCACCACTGATAGTCGTCCCTGAAGATTCTCCAACCGGGACCGATCGCGATCCCTCTCCTCCATCAAGATCTCCAGCCGGACCTAGAGACGTGCAAGCTTACGAGGGAGGTCGCCCGTGGAGAGTCTGGCCACCTGCTCCTCCAGCTCTGCGACCCAGGCTGCTGAGTTGCGGACTTGCGCTAGCTCCGCATCCCTCTCCCCAAGAGCCACGCAGAGCTTTTGGACCTACAAAAAAAGACATCGTCAGCCAAGCAAGCAAATAAGTCAATGTTGAGATGAAGGAAGCAAGTTGAAGACATACCCGAGCAGCAGCATCCTCCTCAGCCTAGGTAGCTCGGCGGATGGCAAAGGCTAGCTGATTCCGCAAGTCAGCCATGGCTGCTTTATGGGCAGCCGAGGAAGAAGAAGGACCAGCAGTAACAAAAGGTGAAGGGGTCGCCGCGTGAGTATAAGCGGCACGCTGTAACAAAAAGGGGATCACCGTGAGTGTACAAGTGCCAAAACAATTTAATAATAAAATGAAGCATTCATAACATCCATGTCATTCATGCATAGCACTTACCAGCTCATCTAACTCTTCCTGGACCCGTTCTAACTAGGCCTCGACATCTTGGAGGTGGCCTCGGAGGGTGATGATGGTGGGATCCCGTGCATCTTGCATGTTTCATAACATGTCATACATTTACAAATATAAGCAAGATAATTAATAAAATGAAAGAAGCATTCATGAGCATGCACATCATAATACTCACATCGAGAGGGCGGAGTAGCTGGAGGTGGGCCGCGTAGTTGGCCCGGTAACGCTGTAGGTAAGCATCACTGCTCACCGCCTGCGACTCCACTGGGACCCCGTATCGGTGCCAATCATCCCGTTGATCTGGGAACTTGGCACCCCAGTCCGTGCGGGCCTGCTTCCCCCGCATCGACCTCCCAATCCCCTCCGGGATCTCTTCCTCCACCCACTCCTGGTGCAGACCTAGCATCCGCATCGCCAACCTCAGGTGCAGGAGGGCGATCTCATTCATACAGTGCAGCCACACCTGGTGTCCAAACCTGCCTCGACCCTGTTCCACCCACGGTTGTCTGGCATCGTCCATACCCAGATAAGGATGCCAGATAACCTACATTCATATAGGTTAATTGCACTGCATTCAATTAACAAATCATCTAAATTATCGATCGAACATGCAATTAAATAAACACTAACCTAAAAACATTTTAACACAAAAAACATAATTAATCAATAATTAAACAGTTTAACATCAGATAATTAATCAAATATAAAGCGAAAAAGATTTAAAACTCACCAAAAGCTCGGGGTAATTGAGAAATTGACGGGAGAGAGCCGTCAGTTAGTGGTGTTGTGGCGCCGTGTCCACCACCAGACGCCATCGCCGGGCAAGCGGAACCGCTGCCGGCTTAGTAGATGGCCACGCTCGGCCTAGAGGAAAGTAGTAATACGTCCACACCTGCATAAAAGAACATGTAGTTAGGATCACACGCATCGCATGATAAGCATTTAATGAAATAAACAAACGTAAAATGAACTAAATACCTAAAGAAACGGCGCAAAGCCGCTGATGGTGGTCTCTCGATCAGGTGTGACGACGGAGAGGTCGGTGAAGAGGTGGGCTAGAAGGGCCGCACCCCATGCATACTCACCCAGTCGATCAAGATCTGCTAAAAGACTCAGGAAGCGACAGTGCATGTAGTCGCCCTTCATCCTGAAGATGAGTCTACCAAAGAAAAATACTAAGAATCTCCTAAGATCTCTATCTAGCCTGTCACTAGAATCTTGACAGTATACCTCACTGGCCGCCCTGGACAGTCTGGATCTCAACTTGGCCCGGGACTTGTCAGGCTGCTGCCTAGGCTCCTCTAGTCCTAAGGATCTCTCTACAACTGTCTTGAGAAGGGTACGAGACTCTCGGCCCTCCAATCCTGCGCACTCTAGGCCCAGTAGCTCCTGAGCCAGCCCATGGTAGTCGGGATACGTGATCCTGCTCACCACTCGACCTTCCACCCGAAGGCCGGTGATCCTGTATATGTCCTCGAGGCTGGGGACCATATGTACCCAGGGCATTAGGAATGCCCTACTCTCAGTGTGCCATCGCTCCCTCAACACCTGGAGTACCAAGTCAATCCAGAACGGCTCGATCTCTAAAATCTCTCGGAATCCCATCTTTACCAGCCTCACCCTCTGGAAGTCTAGGAGACCCCAGTAAGCGGCCACTACAGGTCCCATGAGATCCTGGTCCTTATTGTCCCCTGCCATTGTCAAATTTACAATCAAGGCATTAATAAGCAATTTCTGAAAAAATTCCCATCAGTTTTGAATCGCGTCGGGTTTCAGGGATGCATTTCAAAAGGTGTCCCTATCCTCAGACGCCTTTCACCACAGGTTCCCAGCACCTGCGGCCGGCCCATTTTCTCCCCCCAAATTGGAATTTAAGTGCTAGGAGGGGGGTTTTCGAGGATTACCAGGCGAGGGCCGGCTTCCTCAACTGGTGCCTCCTCCGCCGTGCCCACCGGAGCCTCGGGAGGAACCTCCTCAGCTTCCATGAAGGCCGCCACCTCCGCGAGTTCCACTGCCATTTCTTCTTCCTCGCCCGCTTCTTCCACCACCTCGGCGGCCGCAATCCGGCGTCGTTTCTTGCTGACCCCGCTAGATCCACTGAATTCCATGAGGGCTAGAGAGAGGGGATGAGGGCCAGAGAGGATCAAGTAGAGAAGGAGTAAGAGAGGATGAGAGAGAAGGTCGCCGGCGTCAGAGCAACTCACCGGAGGTGAAGGAGATGGCCGGAGAGGGGAGAGAACGCCGGTGATCGCCGTCCGCCGGAGCTCGAGAGGAGAGAGAAGGAGGAAGAGAGAGTAAGGAAGAAAGGGACTCAGGCTCACAAGTCCCTGTTTGAATTGCTTAAATCGTGTCTTGGGACAGCAACGCCTTTCAGTAGCGTACATACAAACTGAGGCGGCAATAGGAATTTTTGAAATAAGAGAAATGCATCTCCCTATGGCGACGGCTTTTAGATTTTACCGCCTCTGCTGCTCAGGGCCGTACCACGGAGAATTGAAAAGAATGGATATTCGCGTCTTGGAAGGACGACGCCATTTAGTGCATTAATTATTGTAAATCTCTGGAAAATAAGAGAGAGATAACTTAAAGGCGTCCTGATGATCAGACGCGATTAAGGGTTCTGTAAAGATGAATTTTTAAATTTGGAAATTGATTAAGATTTAAAAGCATCTCTTTGAGTCGATGCGATTTGAATTAACTGAACTCGAGACTTCATAACTTTAGGAAAAATCACAGGAAAATTGCAAAGCATTAAAGGTGGAGTTCTATTATATTAAGGAATGATTTCTTTGATGAAAATAAAATAAGAAATACATCAAATTGGAGGATAAAGGTTGTAAGATTTCAAGATCGAATTTTCTTGAGCTCCTTTACATATGATTTCCATAGTTCCTTATTGGGTTCATGAGGAGTTTTCACGCAACGGGTGAATCCGATGTTCCAAAGAGTTGCAATAAGTTCAGTCGTCTCAAAGTCTTTATCAATTCCTAATGCCCGCTTCTTGATTGGAGAAAGAGAAGATATTTATGGAAACTCATAGCGAGGCATGCTAAGCTGGGGATGACACCGATGTGGATTATAAAGGACGAACTCGGTCGCCCCGATCAGTCGAAGCTCCGTGCCAGCACCACGGCGTACTCGAACCGCCTTTTCCATGAGAGCAAGTGGCGTGGATTCGAATCCAGTTCTGGGCATAGTCTTGAAGTAAGTGCACCAGTCAGCTCGAGTCTTGAGGTTGGATACTCAATTGGTCATGTTATTATTGAACTTCACAATGTTGGCAATATAGAAGAGAGGACTGCGCTGATATGTCTGGGATATCCTTGGAACTTTCTCCTCATTATGGTTGAACTTGAAGTGGAATTCGATCCACAGAGCCAAGGGTAGCATGCTACCATAAGGAGATTGACCCGTAGAAGTTATAGAGAGCCCACTGTAAAGGTAGGCTAGAACCGCTGTGCTAATCTACTTCCCTTCGAAAATTTCATTGATTGCGCTGATTTGATCATCTTCTAGAACATTATCTTGGGCAACGAATAGTAGTGCTCCAGCTAAGCACGTGCTGAACGCCTTCATCATATTATCTGTATCTTCATCTTTAAGATCTTCTATCTTCTTCAAAGTCTATTTAGCTAATTTAGCAAGATTGATCCCTTTCTTGTTAAGACAACCTTGAATTTCATTTGGGTGCTTCATAATCTTTTCCAATAATTGTTGACCCGTGATTCTTTCCCTCATGAATATCATCTCACTCAAATCAGGATCATCATTGTTGATTTTGAGCTTGGGAAGGCCCAATAAGAGTTCGGCTTCTTCTAAGAGGATGGTGGCTTCGAACGTAGCAAAGAGGAAAGTATGAGTTTGTGGATGCCATAGTTCGATCAAAGCGCCCATCGCAGCCCAATCCATGTTTGTGCTCTTGTTATGTTTGGCACGGACTATCAATCCTTGGATATGCCACTTGGATATATAAGATTGCATGGAGAGATTGATCTTGTTAACTAGCTTTTGGACCCATGGAAGTGAAGAAAATCTTCTTGGACAGGAGAAGAAAGGATATCCTTGGATGGAGAATTAGAATATGGAGATCATGTAGAAAGTTGCATAGAAAGAATTTGATTAGAGGAGAGAATAACTTACTTGTAAGTTAGGATCTCGCCCACTTAGATGATCCTTCACCCCAGAAAGCTTTTCAATCGCCTTCCTCATCCTCTTATTTGAAGAACCTTGTGAAGAATCCATCCTCCTTAATTTGATTTTTTTTTACTCCTTCTTGTTCTTCACCTCTTTCCCTTGAGTCTTGGAGAAAATTCTTTACATTTTCCTCTTGATTGCTTGTTGTGATGCTTTGATATGAAGGAGGGAAGGTTTTATAAAGTGATTTGCGAGATTGGAAGCCCCTTTCCAAATTAGAAGAGGAATATGCATTAAGGCAAGTAGAGTTAGGATTGGAGTTAGAATACAGAGCAGCTTCTGTAAGTTAAATGGCGTCTGGGCAGGGCGACGTCATTTAAATGACGTCTTGGAACAACGACACGTTTTAATCCATGGTTCCATGCTGTATAATTTCTGAATTTCTGTTACTTTACTGAAAATCCATAATTCCATGATATACAATTTACTTGAAGTTACTAATGATTTTTGAGTGCAGAAAATATCAAAGAGGTGAAAGTGAAGCTGAGAATTTCGCTAAGGTCCTACTGCGGGAGTTCATGAGTCCCAGCCATGACTGAAAAGACAATTATCTCTACCCTGTACACTTTTATGTAATTGATTTGCATTCGCATTACTATATGATAAATATTTATTAGATACATCAAGGACCTTGTGATTTTGATGAAACTGGAATTTGAGTTCCCCTTCAACAAAAACAATAATAATTCCAGAGGATTCTTAGTCACGCGGATAGGCCGTTAGATTGTTAATTAATGGGGATGATGGTTCTACTTTTGTGAAATGGTGTATGGATAAACGAACTTCGGCTTAGCACTGAATTGCAAGAATCGGTATCTTGACTCATTGATGACAATTTAACAATATTATCTTTCATTAATTTATATTTTATTTCAATTTATATTTTTCTTTTAGCCCAGTGATAAATTGTTAAATTAATCATTTAAGGGAAATCATATGCATCATACTCAAGTTTTTATTTGTAAAATAGCATGAAATGATAGATAATTTCGTACCAATTCCAACGGTACCAATTTCGTCAAATTCCGACTTAAAAACATTGTCACTTCATGTGATTAATGGAGTATAGCGCGTTTGCGATTTTTCGACAAAACCGAGATGAAATAAATAAATAAATGCAATGACTTTCATGATAATATGCTAATTTGAATTTATTTTATGTGAACAGGGCATGAAGGAAGCTGTGGTGTAATGGTTAAGTCTCTGCGGGCTTGTGGGAGGTATGTGGTTCAAATCTCAGTAGAATTGCCTATCTTTTTGGAAAAATAAAAGACGTAAGGGAAAACTGGTTATTTAACCCTCATATTAGGATTACCCTAACCCTTTACCCAAGAAACCCTAATTTAAGGGGTCAGCCGCCTTCCTTTCTCTCACTTTCCTTATTTTAAAACATCCTTCCTTCTCTTTTCTTTAAAAAGATCCCCCCTCTTCTCCTTGTGGGCGCCCGGAACGTCTCCCTCGCCGCGGCTGCGGGTTTCGGATGGGAGTTCCTCTCCGTTCGTCTTAGCGCTGTGGCGATTCAGAAGGGGGGTTAGAAATAAAGTGTGATCGCCAGGAGCATTACCTTACGGTTCCTGTGCTCCGCAGGATGGTGAGGATGTGATTGCGTTCTGTGGGAGCGGGAGATGCTGGTTCCTCCTTCTCTTCCTCCGGCCGGCCGGAGGAGGAGAGCCCGGTACTCTGCACGCGTGAATGTGGTAAGGATCCCCTAAAAATAATAAACAAAACACAGAATAACCCGATTAGGAATATTTGGTGCAGGATCTATCCATAAAGACGTAAAGAACTTGCTAAAATCAGGAGGGAACGCACCGGATGGGTGGTGGGGAGGGAAGGTGACCATGTGTTATGGCTACCCACCTCCCGTTTTTTTTTTAAAACCTCTGTGCGGGGGTAAGAGCCACTAGGTCATCTTACGTACATGCATGCAAATGAGGAGGGTTGCGTGTGTGAAGAGTGAAGTGGTATTGCCAATGTAATGGAATGAATAAAAAAAAAAAAGTAAAAGGGAGAGGTTAGAAAGGCAAGCCCGTCTCAGAATGCAGCCTGAGCCTTCCCTTGGGAGTTTCCTCGCCAACCTCCAGAAAGTCCTCCTCCAGGAATCCTTCAGAATCCTTCACTCAAAATCCTTTTCTCCCAATCCCTCTTCTTCTTAACCCAAAGTCCTTAACCCCCTGCTCGAGAGGATGTGGGGGGTTTAAATAGGCGGAGGAAAAAGGGGAGAAAACAGGGGTCTAAATCCCCGTAAATCACCCTTCAACCAATAGGGAGTGGTCAAAGGTCGGAGGTAGTGGACGCGGCAGTCGCCGGAGTGGGGAGTGGTCAGAGTAATGTGGAACGAGGGCGGCGAGTGGAGGAGATCGTGGGGAAGACGGAGTCAAGGGGGTGGTTAAGGAGTGGACGGCCAGGTGACATGCCTTCCATTCTTGTGGTGGAAGGCGGCCCGACTGGCCTTCGAAGGGGGTGGAAGGCGAGGGGTGGCCTTCGAAGGAGGTGGAAGGCAAGGGGTGGCCTTCGAAGGAAGTGGAAGGCAAGGGGGTTGGCCTTCCACGAAAATGTGGTAAAAAGTGAAAAAGGTGACTAAAACGGTGGAAGGCGTGGTAGCTGGCCTTCGAAGGTGGTGGAAGGCGGGGGGTGGCCTTCGAAGGTGGTGGAAGGCAAGGGGGCTGGCCTTCCACGAAAAGGTGAAAAGAGGGCCAAAAGGGTGGAAGGCAAGGTGGCTGGCCTTCGAAGGTGGTGGAAGGCGAGGGGTGGCCTTCGAAGGTGGTGGAAGGCAAGGGGGCTGGCCTTCCACGAAAAGGTGAAAAGGGTCGGGATTTGGCTAATGGGCTTGGCTGGTAGTGGGCTGAGATGGCTGAAATGAGGGGATTTTGGTGATGATGGGCTAATGGTGGGTTGGGTTCATGACCAAAAGGGTGGTCCAAAATCGGTGTCTACAAATGCCCCTCCGGGACACCTATTTTGCAGTGGAATGGAATGGAATGATAAATAGGTGTTCCGGAAATCGAAACTGAGTTTGGACAGCCCGAAAAGGAGTGAGCTATCCCCAGGGATGATATGCGAATGCGGCAAATGCATGAAGGCTGGCTATTTGAGTTGCAAGAGTGGTTTAAGAAAAGGAACAAAGTTCAGTACTAGAGAATCACAGTCCGTAGGACCCCCGGGTGCTGGAACCGCAAGGCCTTGGCGTACCAGAATATAGCGATCTGGCCCAAGGGGATCTCGAGCATGAAAGGTGTAGGAGTGTGACTTGAAGAACTCTCAACACAACGGGCGCGCGGTGGCCTGGCGCATCATGGGATCGCCAAGTGAGAGGATCTTAAGCACACGTGCCGAAAAGCGGAAGGGGTCTTGCAATTCAAAGGGCTAACAGACACACCACTGCCAGAATCACAGATCAGCGATGGGTTAAGCAAAGCGATGAATGATGGTCATTGCCCCTAGGGCGAGGATGAATGCTTATGCAAATGCATGCTGGGTTGAAATTTTAAAATAAATTCCTAATGCAATTCCTAATGCAAACAGGAGGAATTTATTGGCCAATCGAATAACTTGGGGAATATAGACTCCTCATTGTTTTGTTTAAAGAGGAACTCAGAGTCTATACGCCCAAAGTTATTAGCCTCCTGTGTCTTCAATCCTACTTGCTTCGAATTCCCTGCAGCTGCAAGAACGCACATCAGCAATGTTCATATTTTCAATAATCTCGACGTTACATATTGAATTGCAGGAAGATAAGAAGCAAATGTTTCGTTTCGAGTCGAAGCCGATATGGAAGATATGGCTATTCTATTGGTAGAATGCCAATCCAATATAGCTTCGACTCGAATTCCAAGATGAGTCATCAATTTATTTGGTGAAGGTGGTCTCCTTCATTGTGAGGGGAGGTTACCTCCTCGAAGAGAAGGGAGAAAGGCATCTTGTCCTCTTCGTGGATGGGCTTTTCCTTTAAGGTGGTAGAAGGCCAGGTGGCTTGCCTTCCACGAAAAGGTGGAAGGCCAGCTAGCCTGCCTTCCACTAAGTGGTAGAAGGCAAAGGGCATGCCGTCCACCAAAGGGAGGAAAAAAAAGTGATATGCATGCCTCTCCGTCTTTTGTGGAATGTGGAAAGGGGTAAGTTTATCCTGTGACTTTTAAAAGAGAGGGTTGTCGCTATGCCTTCTTCCAGAACTCTACTTTTCTGTGAAAGGATGGCCTCTTCTTCTGCTCGTGCTACTGCCAAGGAGCCTCAAGTTCTGTCTGATGTGGATGGCCATCTCAGCAATCTGGTGGCCCACGGACAGGTATGCTCGAACCTTTATTTGTTCGTCTCGCCTCTCTCTTCTCTTTGTTGATTTTTGGTTACCTGGCAGCCCCTCCCAAAGTTTCCCGATGCTAGGCATACCCGCAAATATGCCTGGCTCGCAGCCCTGTTGGAGGTGATAACGTTGAGCATGAGGGTGTACATGCATCGATGGAACTTGACCCGTTCTATCGTGTTTGCGAAATGGTTTACTGCCATCCACTGGCACTGGGAAGGGCTGGGTGCACTGCTGGAGCTGTGGCATCCGGAAACACACACATTTGTGTTCCGAGAGTTCGAGGCAACAGTCTTGCTAGAGGAGGTGGAGACTTTCTATGGTTGGGAGGGCCTAGCCGCCGGTGATCCCTCTGGTTTGCCTGCATGGGAAGAAATTTTTGTTGATATTGTGCAGGACAGGCAGGAAATATGTCGCATGACTAACAGCCGAGGGATCCTTGTCGACCGCTTTGCATATTGGTTGATCTGGGAAATTAAGCGCAAGGTGGTCGAATCTGAAAGGCTGATGCGAGGCTTGTGTCTAGTCCTTGGGGGAGTCCTGTGGTTTCCCACTACAGGCTCGGTGCTAGAGAAGGAATATGTGAGCGTGCTAAGTTTACTGTGGAGAGGCCACTCTCTTGCCCCGGTGATCTTGTCACACCTGTACGGAGGGCTCAGCCATATGAGCATGGGGCAATCTGTGAGGGGAAGTTTGTTCACTTTGCAACTGTGGATGGAGATGCATGTATCTTTCGATTTTGATGAAAGTGTAGCCTCTACCTCGAGAATATTCCAGCACAGCGCGTGGTACCCTGCACGCTCGCTCCTTGGCCCCGAGGATCAAGTCAGGTGTCTCACGGCTCATCTGAAGACGCGGGACGACTGGCGTGATTACCTAAACTTCCTGCCTGTGGAGAACTTCATATTTGTTCCAATGGTTCTTCGAAGCATGGAGTTCACCACAAGGGCTTCTCGCAATCGTGAGTTATGGCTGATTGGCCCTGATGAGTTAGCCATGTATCAAGGACATCGCTGTCATCTTCAGATTGGAATTCCCAGACGAGTACCGCTCCCTGCCTTACATGATACCCTGATCGTGCCGCGACACACTGGATATGCGAGAGAGGCTCAAGCGCTGGAGCGGCTTCAACGTGCATGGCGGCGTCACTTCAGGTTCACCAAGGCACGTCTTGACGTAGCAGAGACTTCAGAGGAAGTCACAAAATATGTAGGCTATTTAGCCAATATCCGTCCTGCTGTCTGTAACTTTTTTATGGGGCGCAGAGCGTTGGAATAATGAAGCCTCTTGATTTTCAATGAATAATATCAATTTCTTATTTTTCCCTGAAATTCCTTTCACATATGTGAGCAATCTGCCTCCGAATGGCTAACTCTCTGTTTGATTGACTCTGGATAGTAGGCTCCTGGATGTTCGAGCGGGCGGGCGGCTAGCACGTGGCCGTCCGTGCGGGTGGACGGCCAGCGCGTGGCCGTCCGTGTTGGCCACGCGCCGGTGGACGGCCAGCGCATGGCCGTCCACGCCCGCGGACGGCCAGCGCGTAGCCGTCCGTGTTGGCCACGCGCCGGTGGACGGCCAGCGCATGGCCGTCCACGCCAGCGGACGGCCAGCGCATGGCCGTCCGTGCGCTGGCGGACGGCCAGCGCGTGGCCGTCCGTGCGCTGGCGGACGGCCAGCGCATGGCCGTCCACGCCCGCGGAGGGCCAGAGAGTGGCCGTCCGTGCGGGTGGACGGCCGGCGCGTGGCCGTCCATGTTGGCCACGTGCCGGCGGATGGCCAGCGCATGGCCGTCCTCTTGGGGTTTAAGAGGACTTAACCCGGCACTCTCTTCTTTCTCTTTGCTCTTCTTCTCTTTGCTCTTCCTCTTCTCTCTGCTTCCTCAATCCTTCGAACTCTCCCTGGCGAGGGTATGGCTTCCCCGTGCTCTTAGGAGGAGGAGGAGGGCCGGCGGCGGCGACGGTGCGGGCTGCAGCGGTGGCAGCGGCGGAGACGAGGGAGGTGACGCCGAGGTCATCCGCGGCGGCGAAGAGGAAGCTGTTAGCGGGGGCAGCGGTGGCGGTGGCGACGCCGGAGGGGAAGGAGAAGAGGAGGAAGACACGACGGCGGCAGCGGAGGAGGATGAGGGGGACGACAGTGGTGATGATGAGGAGGAAGAAGGAGACGGTGACGGCGAGGACGGTGGCAACGGGGAGGCGCCCCCGAAGAAGAAGGTGAGTTTTTTATTTTTATTTCTTTCTTTGAAGCATAGGGAGGGCGGCCGGCGGAGCCGCCGTCCGCCAGGACGGGCGGCGGGCCGCGCTGCCGTCCGCCAGGAGGGGCGGCGGGCTGCCCCGCCGTCCGCCTGGGTGGACGGCTGGCCTGCTCGCCGTCCGGCCAGGCGGGCGACAGGCCATCCCGCCATCCGGCCAGGTGGAGGCTCAAATGCTTATGCCCTTATTTTCTGATATTGTTTGGATTTTTTAGGGTCCTCAGAGAGTCCGAGGCCGTGTTTCATGGGAGCTGGTCTGGGCCTGGTATCACGCACTGCCTGATCGGCTCATCTTCCAGGTGGATGCTTTCGGGTTTGGGCCACTGTTCCGGGTCCGACCGTTCATGGTGGATGCGCCCTTCCTAGTGGCTCTCAGGGAGCGCTGGGATGACAGATGCAGGGCCTTCGTCATGCCTTGGGGACAGAAGCTGCCCCCGCTAGAGGACGTCTCCTTCTTGACGGGCCTGCCAGTTATCGGAGATCCAGTAGTGGGTCCCGAGCTTAGGGACTACAGGCAGTTGTCCGATCGACTCCTAGGCGAGGGGTATTACAGGATCCAGGGGGCACTGTCCCACATACCTCTTGGGTACTTCGCCCGATCTGTGGGGTTGAGCCGGGTGAGGCGGATGCCGAGTGAAACCTTGGAGGCTTTCACAGAGAGAGTGGAAACACTCCTGGACTTGGATGGCCGATCGGATGATGAGAACTTGCGGATCTTCCTCCTGTTCTTCTTTGGAAGGTTGTTGTTTGCCACAGCTTCAGATAGAGTTAATCTGAAGTATTTGCCACTACTGGAGGACCTTCAGGCGGCGAAGAAGATGGCGTGGGGAGCTGCCATGCTGGGTCATCTTCTCTCCCACCTGGTGAGCTACCGCCAGGGCTCTGGCAACTTGGGTGGGTTCACCCCTTTTCTCCAGGTAATCCTCTTAGCTGTGGTTCTCCATCCTTATGTTGATTGGTACTGACTGTATTATCTCTTGCAGATCTGGGGTTACACCCGCTTTCCCATTGGCCGTGGGAATGTCTTTGCGGATCGTGAGGGATGGACCCCTCTGATGGCACGGTGGGAGGTGACCCGGGACTATCGTCCAGTGGTGTACCGTGTGGAGGGCATCCGTGCTCAGCTTGATACCTTCCCTCCTCATATGGTGAGTAACTTGAAATATATGTGTACCTGAACAAATTATTAGATCTAATTCTTTGTTCCATTCAGGTGCTGTGGATGCCATATGCAGAAGAGGACCTGGCCGATCATCCATGGGTGTCCCAGAGCCTCTCTCAGTTCCGGCGTGAAGTGCCCCTGCTGTGCGTAAACATCTGTGACGGCCTCTTCGTCCGGATGGCATACCGCACATGGGGATGGCATCAGCCTCTACTCGTTTACCCAAGCTATCCTGATATGAACCGAGGTCGCCGCCGATCTTCTGCTATTGGTCAAGATTGGCGAGTAGTGAGGCAGGCTGAGATTGCCATATGGCACCGCACCGGGGATGCCTTGCAGGAGGACAAATCTCTGCGAAACAACTTCAAGTACCTGGGAGATTATTCCCGGCGGTACTCAAACCGCATGTTTCTGGATACACGGCGGGTACGTCACTTTAACCCTTCAGTTTCTTGCACTTAAATTCTCCACGGACTAATCTTAGTGATATTCTTGTAACAGATGCCTGAGACTGAAGCTATCGAGTTCTTAAAGAGTCAGAATGAGCTTCTGGTTCTGCAGACGAGCGATCTGCTTACCCAGATTGGAGAATTGGTAAGAAGTCTGAATTTTGAGTTAGGATGTAACACTGTCCACTTTATCTTTGTGAAAAAACTTTTGTGACGCAGAGAGAGGCGCTAATCCGCCATGGGCTGCGAGGGGATCCATGTGCGGGCTCATCATCCCAGGGGCCAGCTGCCCCAGTTGCTTGTGAGACGAGATTGCAAGATGCCCTCCGCCGGGCGGAGGCCCGAGAGGCTGATTTGGCACAGCAGGTGAGACTTGTTCTGCACTTTTGTTCTAATGATTGAGCATGTCTGACCTTGAGTTTCTTTTGCTGCGCCAGGAATTGGAAGCCGCTTTGGCGAGGGCGCAGGAGTTGGAGAACCTCAATCAGCAGTTGAGGGACCAGGTTTTAGAGGAACGGACAGCTCGGGCCAGGGCGAGCGAGGGATCCCACCCGGACGTGTACTGGGAGGGTAAGATGGCTGGCCTGCAGGAGGAGCTGGCGAGGTCGCAAACAGAGGTGCGGGAGCTTGATTTCAAGTACCGAACCCTGTGGGACCGGGTGATGAAGAAGGGGCGAGAACGAGCCATGAGATCCGGCACTCAGAGTCCAGGAGCTCGTCCCCCCATTCCTGCCCCATCAGCTGGCCAGGCCCTTGCTGGGAGCTCCGTCTTCAGAGACCTCGACTCCCTGCTAGCTGAGGATGCGTGGAGAGCATTGCGACCCACGGGATCATCGGGGTCTATGCGTCCAGCTTCCGGACATCGTCGTGCTCGTGAGGAGGACGCCGAGAGCCAGATGAGGCACCCCTCTAGGGATAGGAGAGATGATGATGGGGAGGGAAGGAGGAAGGATTGAGAGGGAACCAACGCAGGGGTATGCCCCTGTGTCGTGATTGCATATTTCTCTATTTACATGGGCACTTTTTGTTCTGCTTTCTGTTCGTACCTGTGATTCCTGCATGCACAACATTAGGGGAAACTGTTAGTAGTATCTGTTTTCGACCCCTTGCCCAAAAGAGCAACTACCTTTTCCCTAGCCTTCGCGTAGGGTCAAGGGGCCGTGTCCTACTAACCAGACAAAATGGAAGAATATTAATGCGTCATGCAAATGCGAATGATATTAACAAAATGAGATGTGTGAAAAAACATTTTTGGTTCCGTCTACCTGGTGACTGCCCAGAGTCGGCCTAGTCGAATGATGAAAGGGAAATGCACACTCAACTTCCCAGGTATCCTAAGCTTGCATCTAGATTGATTTGGGCCTCTAGACTCCTCAAACTAACCTTGACCGGTTAAGACTCATACTGATGACAATACCGTCATGCCATGCTTAGGCTCCCAGTTGCTTCCGACCATAAAGTTTGCCCAAAAAGTTTTCGAGGTAAATAATTTGCCCGACCCGGGTCTCTTTCCTCACAATTTAGAAGGTATATGATGGAACACCTTGGAACCCTAACGGTCAACCACGCGACGCTGACCTGGAATCAGACGCCGTCGCACCGATTGGTGACGCGCATGCATTGACCTAAGCCCGAAGTTTTCGAGAGTGCACATTGAGATTATGGTTAAGAAATTGATTCACCAGAAACATCGACATTACTCTTCACCCATTTTAGACTCCTGTGATCATGTGAGCATGTGACGATTTTCGAAAACAAACCATTTTAAAATGAAGTTCGGTCTTTAGATAGCTATCTCGTGCTAACCTTGGGGGAGAAAAAGTGAAGAAATTGTGGAGACAAACCTCACAGGAGGATTAACAAAACCGTTAAAAGGGCGAGCTGTGACAAAACGGACTCCTTTTAACCTCCTAGATGCCCCTATTTTGACTTTTCAGGCCTTTGGTAAATTTCATGGCCAGGCACGGTCAAGACCAGGCTTTTTTCATGATTGCTTGAACCCCTTTTTCTTTTTTTGTATTTGACATTTTTGGGGTTATTTGGTATTCCGCCTGCGGGGACACTGCCCTCTTCACGTGCTCTGGTCCTTTACATTTCATTTTTGGGCCCTTCTTTTTTCTTTTTTTTTGTTGAGGGGTTACATCCATCGGGTTTTTGAGGAACCGCAGTTTGCTGAGCTCGACCGTTTAAGGGCGTCAACTGTCCTGATCGGTCGATAGACGAAGAGCAAATGTTGCATTGTGACAGTATACTAAAGACTTGGAACTCATTTTAAACAGGTTCTTTTGAAAAAACGTGTAAGTGTGTGCATCTTAGAATAATCGTAGGAATCCATATGAAAATAAAGTAGACACGTCCAAGGTTCTGGTGGACCAAAATCTTAGCCAAATCCTAATGTTAACCCAAACTAACATGCAGCTAGACCTAGACAGGGGTTTACATGGCAGTCACCAGACAGTTGGATTTTGTGTTTTTTGATTTTTTGCCATTTTAGTTAAAATATGTACATATTTACAAATATTTTTGATGGTTTTTGGATATTTGGTTTTTTTGAGATTTTTGATTTTTTTTGTGTTTTTACGGGTAAAACTTCTTCAGATATACCCCGTTCCATGGGTGGGGCAATTCCTCTCCTTTCTCATTGATTAAGCGGTAAGCGTTACCTGAGTATGCCTCCTTGATTACAAATGGACCTTCCCAATTTTCTTGCAATTTGCTCCTGGGACCAGGAATTTTGATAATTTTTCTTTTAAGTACCATTTCTCCAATTCCAAACTTCCTTTCAAGAACCTTTTTTGCATAGAACCTTGCAATCCTATTTCTGTAAACCTGGGCGTGGTTTGCCGCCATCATCCTTTTTTCGTCTAACAGTTCAAGTTGGGTTAACATGGCGTTACGACGCTCGCGTCACTAATTCCATTGTCCAACTGCACTCTTAGAGAAGGGAAGAGAATCTCATATGGAAGTACCGCATCCGTTCCGAATGTGAGTGAATAAGGTGTTTGTCCAGTAGGGGTTCGGATGGAAGTACGGTACGCCCAAAGAGCTTCTACTAGGCGATCAGGCCAGTCTGAATAATTATATGATCTGCAAGTTCTTTTAATGATTCGAATGAGGGTTTTATTGGTGGCTTCAGCCTGACCATTTCCTTGTGGGTAGTAAGGCGAAGAATGATGCAAATTGATGCCATACTTACTGCACATGTCCTGGAGCTCTTGGGAGATAAATTGGGGTCCATTGTCGGTGATGAGGTCGCGCGGTGTCCCGAACCTGGCAAGGATGTTGCGCTTGATGAACTTCACCACCGTGGATGCTTTGATTTCTGCAAATGCTTCCGCTTCGGCCCATTTAGTGAAATATTCAGTGGCAGTTAGGATAAATGATTTCCTTTTTGTTTCACCTGATCGATCCTCCAGAGGTCCTGTAACATCGAATGCCCACATGGCGAAGGGCCACGGGGAAACGACGGATTTGAGAGATGAAGAAGGTGCATGAACCTTGTTAGCATGTAACTGGCATTTCAGGCACCTTTGAACGAATATGGAACAATCGGCCTCCATTGAAGGCCAATAATAGGACATGAGGAGTTTCTGGGCTAAGGCACGACCATAGACGTGACCGCCACAATCACTGGCATGGGCTGCCTTAATGACATGATGAATTTCGGTGTCATCTAGACATCGAAGAAGCACTCCGCTAAAGGATCTCCTGAAAAGGCGGCCGCCTAAGATAAGGTATCGCTGAGATGCACGACGGATAGCCTTACGATCAGAAGATGAGGCATAAGATGGGAATGACCCATCGCGGAGATAGTTCATGATGTCAAAATACCACGGATTCCCATCATCCAAATCAGGGGTGAGTTCATCCGTGATGGCAGTGATATGCTTGGATGGATGAAGGAATTGCTGGAACCAAGGGTCCCGGAAGGAAGGCAAATCTTGCTTGTGCAGGGTGATGGTGGCTGAACCTTTGGTGACAGGAATCTCTAATGCTGAAGATAGAGAGGCCAAGGCATCTGTTAGGATATTCTGAGATCTAGGCACATGCACGTAGGTGATCCTTCTGAAATGCCTAGTGAGTGACTTTACTAACTCCTGATATGGCTTCAGTTTTGAATCCCGGGTTTGATATTTGCCCATGGTTTGACGGAGGATTAGTTGAGAGTCTCCAATTATCCTCAATTCTAAAACATTAAGAACCAGCGCCAATTTTAGGCCAGCTAGGAGAGCCTCATATTCAGCAACATTATTGGTTACTGAGAAGGAGAGTTGGCAAGCGTACGGAATGCCTACCCCTTCTGGAGATACGAGGACCACTCCTATCCCACTACCTTGAGAATTAAGTGCCCCGTCGAAATGAAGGACCCAGGATGGAGTATCATCCACCATTAAACCCAACTCCTCATCCGGGAATTCTTCGTTGACAGGTGAAAATGTGGGCAATGGGTGATGAGCTAGGTGCTTGGCAATTGCTTGCCCTATCACAGCCTTCTGATTTACATAGGTGATGTCAAATTGATTTAGGAAGGTCTGCCATCGCACCAGCCTATCTGTTACAACTGGCCGCTCTAGCAAATATTTGATTGGGTCCATTCTTGCTAGAAGTTTGACCTCGTGGGCGAGGAAGTAGTGCTTCAGTTTTTACACTACCCAGACGACGGCCGCGCATGTCCTTTCCATGGCAGTGTACCGCTTTTCGGCATCATTGAAAAGCTTGGACAGATAGTACACTGCTCTTTCCTTCTTCTCGTCGTCTAATTGGGCCAATACTGCACCAGCTGATTCTTCAGTGGTGGAGACATACAGTAGTAGAGGCCGCCCCAGGATAGGAGCCATAAGGACTGGAGGGTTGAGGAGGTAATTCTTCAATTCATTGAAGGCTTTTTTACACTTATCACTCCAAATGAACTTTGCCCCTCCTTTCAATAGGTCGTAAAAGGGTTTGCATCTCACAGAGTGTTGAGATATGAACCGTCTGATGAATTGCAGACGGCCGATGAGACCCTTTATGTCCCTGACATTCTTAGGCGGGGGCATTTCCACTATTGCCTTCACTTTGTCTGGATCAACCTCAATCCCTCTTCTACTCACCATGAATCCTAGCAATTTCCCTGAAGAAACACCAAATACGCACTTTTTTGGGTTCATCTTTAGTTGGTGCTCCTTCGATCTCTGCATTACAGCCCTAAGGATTTGAGCGTGTTCCTTCCTGATTCTGGATTTCACCAAGATATCATCCACATAAACCTTCATATCAAGGTGAATCATGTCATGAAAGATTGCCATCATAGCCCTTTGGTAGGTGGCTCAAACATTCTTAAGTCCAAATGGCATGACCATGTAGCAATAAGTTTCCCATGGAGTTATGAAGGATGTTTTCTCCTGATCTTCCTCAGCTAGTCTGATCTGGTTATACCCCGAAAATCCATCCATGAAGGATAACATCTCGAATCCAGCCGTGTTATCAACCAGCAAATCTATGTGAGGTAGTGGGAAATCGTCCTTTGGGCAAACTTGATTGAGATTGCGAAAGTCTATGCAAACTCTAACTTTTCCGTCCTTTTTTGCCACAGGGACGATGTTAGCTACACACTTAGGGTAGAGCACTACCCGGATGAACTTGGCCTTGTGTAGTTTGTCGACCTCTTCTTTTACTTTAAGTGCTAATTCCGGTTGTAGCCGTCTCAACTTTTGTTTTACGGGTTTGGCATCGGGTTTGAGGATTAGCCGATGTTCCACTAGTTCTGTGTTTAATCCAGGCATGTCCTCGTACGACCAAGCAAACCCATCACGGTGCTCTTGGAGCACGGCTATTATGGACCCTTCTTCTTCTGGACTCAAGCGGGCACTAATTAGCACTATCTTCGGATCCTCCTTTGTTCCGAGGTTGACTTCTTTAGTGGGTTCGTCGATAGCTGATGAAGGTTCATCAAACCGTCTCGCCCCACTCACAAGTGGTTCGACCAAGTCATCCACCTCTTCCTCTTCATTAAGCTCAAACACACCTAAACCATCACTGCAAGACTCTTCTTTCACTATCTCCAATGGTTCGGAGATGACCCCATTCTGAAGAAACTTATCCAACTTTTCCAGACCCTTGCACCTATTTGCTAATTCCTGAACTAAGAAAGAAGGAACTTGCCTAGTCCTACAATTTCTAGACCTGGAGGAAACTAACCTAATTCCTAAACTGCTATGTACACGGCTGGGAGAACGGGTCAATTCTGTCCTGGATGGGACAAGAGTAGACCCTTGGGACAAAGATTCCATGACGGCAGGGCTCCCCCACCACACAGGCTCCTCGAAAGTGATTTCCCCTTTTGCGGGGTGGGAATCAGACTTTTTTTTTCATGTCCGAACGCTTGTAGCATGGAACATTCAGAAGAAATGGCGTTGGTCGGAGCTGAGAGCATCGGAACTGTAGGCGGGTGGAACAAGAAAGGAATGAAAGTAGCTAAGGCTGGTTCATTCCTGACCAAGAAAATCACTACCGTCGGTCTGGCTGATTCAGAGAACAAGGAGGATATGCCAAAGTCCTCCTCTTGATCATCTTCATAACACTCTCGCACCTCTTCCTCTATCCTGGGTAATTCCTGCCTCTTTCTTACAAAATGATTCATGAGGGACCATCCCTTCATTTCTTTTGGTGGTTCAGCAAACTTATATCCCAGGCCACATCTCCCAGTGGCAGGGCTTTCTGAGATGGGGTCACGGATTCCTTGTCCTTCTTTCCCTAACCCAGAGCCTGAGCTATATCCCATCTTACCCATGAGTTGCCAACCTATACCCGACCTAGGTCTCAGGTGGGAATTTACTGATGAAAGGACAGGCTCTTTGCCTTTCCTGGAAGTTATCATGGAGGGAATTTGCTCTACTGTTACTGAGTCCAATGACTCAATGTTGGGAGTGCTTTTGCTTTTAACCTTCACAATCTTCCCGTTATACGGGAACTTATAGCACTGATGATTGGTGGATGGGACTCCCAAGGTTTGGTCCATCCATGGTCTCCCTAGAATGGCATTGTATATCGGCTTAACGTCCAGAATGTAGAACTCCGAGGTCATGGATACTGGACCGATTTCTAGTTGGAGGAAGATCTTCCCATCTGCTGGCCTTTGGGAATTGTCATAAGCCGAGACCATCATAGAGGTTGACTCAATCTTCTCTGGGTCTATCCCTATCCTTTTGAGAGTCTTAAGGGGACAGACATTGATGGAGGCACCGGTATCCAATAGAATGGAATCTACTGAATGACCATTAAGGATGGCAGTTAAGCACAGAGGGAGGGATCGGCACTCAGGGGGAGCTAGATCCTTTTCGGGGAAAGAGATCATGGGAGTCTGAGTAACTGAGAGTATAGCATTAGTGACCCCGCCACTAGGAAGATCTTCATTAACCGTGATTTGTTGTAAGAAATTGAACAAAGTCTCCCTGTGTGTGGGAGACCTGCGGATAAGCTCAAGGATGGAGATCTTAGCGGGGGTCTTCTCTAGATGCTGGAGTATGTCATACTCAGACTGGGCATTCTCTTTGACAAGGAATGAGTTATCTTGAGAATCTAGAGGCTGGCTCGGGGGAATGATGCGATTCCTGAGCGTTACCCCTACTGAGATTGGGTCTGTTTCCAATGGTGACCTAATGGGATTGAAGTTGATCATTGAACCCTGGTTCTTGCTTGGACAAAAGACAGATAAGGTGGGCCCCTCGGCTGTGATTGGAGGGATCTGAATGAGGGAGACCGGCTTGAGGGTTGCCGATCGCTCTTTGGACCGGATTAGGACGAAAGGCTGATTAGGGGAAAGCGTGGAGACTTCTGGGGTAGCCCCTTTAGTTTCGCACGACCAAGTGGGATCTTGGTGTCTTATCCCGGACCCTTCGTACTCCCAGTATTGCTCCCTGCGAACTGTTACGGGCTCCAAGTCCTTGATCAATGTGTTGACCTTTCCTTGAGAGCCGGAGGGATCTTGATTTATCTGATGACAGGGTAATGGGTCCTTTACAATTCCCAGTTCTTTCCTAGCCTTCAGAGCCTCAATGGCTTTTCTCATATCTTCCCAATTTATCCGTCCTTCATCGTTCAAGTCATACACCCAGTCCCTGAAGGTAAAGCAATTATATATGGTGTGTCCCGTGATCCTATGGTAAGGGCAATACCTGGAGGTGTCCGTATTGCGTGGGACACCTTCCTTTTGAGGTGGAAGTTGAATGGCGTTGCAGGCCATCAGAGCATAAAAGATATCTGCCAGTGATTCCGGCAGAGGTGGATATGAGGCCCGCTTAGCCATAGGACGACTGTAGTTAGTCGGGGGAGGGACGGCTGAGTATTGCTTCTGATTGGTCTGAGTATCAGACTTAGGATGAGAACTGGTAACCCTGGTTGGTGGTGCCAACATGCTGACCTATTCATTAATAGTGACTCCTTCTGTGGTAGGAGCTGATGTGGTTTTCTTATTCCTGCTTCTATTTTCAAAGAATGAAGGCAGAGTGGAGTCTCGGATTTGAGATTGAACTACCCTAGCTCTATTGTATAGCTGAGCGAACGTCTGAAGTTCACTGAGCATAAGGATTGCTCGAAGCTGGGGAGTAGCATTGTTAACAAGCATGGTGACTGCTTGTGCTTCAGGAATAACGACTTCCGCTCTAGAAGCCATGGCTCTCCACCTGTTAGCGAAATGGGTGAAGTCTTCGTCAGACTTCATTTTCTCCATTACTAGATCGAACAAGGTGAGGCTGCCATATGGTTGAAGTGGATAATAAACCTCTCAGAGACCATGTCAAAGTTGATCAGGTCAGTAGCTGGTAGAGAAGAGAACCACCTTAAGGCCTCTCCCTCGAGGGACTTTTGAAAAAGGTGGACCAGGAGGACTCTATCGAAGAGCCACTAATGGGAATCCATGAGAAACCCAGACAGATGATGATGGAGGTCAGTGGTACCATCGTACTTTCTGTACTTAGGTACTTTAAACCCTTGTGGAAAATAAGCTGGGGGGAGCTTGCAGTAGCTCGAGAGAGAATATGGCTGCCTGAGGTTGAGATTCTCGGCCATGAGTCGCCGTACACAAGTCTCGACCTCATTCTTATAAATGAACTCCTCCTGCTTGGGAGGTGTAACCTGGTTGATGGGATTGAAAGGGATCGTGTGAGTGGGCATGGCTTGACTCGGCTGGGGTCTGCTAGAAGATCCTTGGAATTGGGTTTTCCGAGGAGTGGCATCCTGAATTTTGCCACGAGAAACCAACTGGATGAGTTGATCCGGAGTATAGCGTGATAGGACGGCAATGAGTTCTGGATCTTCTCCAGGATTTTGGAATGTCCTACTGGAGATCACTGGCTCATCCTCTCCTTGTGAGGTAGAAGATTCATCGGAATCTTTCCTCTGAGGGCCTTCTCTGGATGCTTGGAGCATCCCTATGAAGGTCTGTTGTGGACCCTCTTCAATCTCAAACAAAGGGTTGTGACTAACATTATTACCGAACTGGTCCATATCATCATACATAGCATTGACATACATTCGGTTCATTATGAAGTACATACCCTAGATGATTTTAGATTTTACTTGAAGTATTTACCAATGTTTTATGAAAATTGGTTTCTAACAAATCAAGTTTGACCCTTAACGTCCCTTCACTTTTCGAAAGCTTGTTCCACCGAGATTCAATTAAGTGTCTTAGGATTTAAAATAATTCACTAACTTATCACACAAACCCAGGGTTCCTACAAGGTGGTTTCAGGTACAACCTGCTCGGTGGCCAAGTGGGAATCCCTGGCTCGCGGAGACTGACGGAGGTTCCCAACAAGACAGGACTAGTCACACCCGAGTGGGAATCCTCAGGTAGAGAGTCAAATCCTGTGGGAGAGGTGACTAAAGAGTGTGATGCCGGCTCTTCCTTAAAACCCCCGCGGAGAACACCCCGAAAAAAAGTCCAATAAGCAGGTTAGCATACAGCAGGTCAGAACATTTAACAACTCAACAGAACAAACGGCAGCAATTCATTCATGAACAGAAGAGAATAAAGAAACAGAGTCAGCGGCTAATGGCTAGCCGTCAAGGGTCACGGACGGCCGGGTGGCCGCCGTCCAAGACATGACCGACGGCCAGGGTCTGGCCGTCCAAGAGGTATGACGGGCAGATGCTGGCCCTCCAGAAGGCAACCAGACGTCGACGGCCAGGCAATGGCCGTTCACTGGGTCGGACGGCCAGGTGCTGGCCGTCCACTAGGTCGGCCGACGGCCAGGTGCGGGCCGTCTGCTGGGTTGGACGGCCAGGTGCTGGCCGTCTACGGGGCGGTCGACGGCCAACTGGTGGCCGTCCAGAAAGTCAGGCGACCAAGTGATGGCCGTCCAAGGGTTTTGACGGCCAAGGTCTTGCCGTTCAGGGATTATGGAGCGCAGGGTCCTTACCTTCTTTTCCTTTTCGCTGCAACGCGTGCAGTGGGCTATAGGGGTCCCACCGTGATCGCCAGAGGGCTGTGTAAGGAATCGCCAAGAACGCAGCGGAAATAAAAATGATTCCATTGTATCGGTTGCTGGGGTCGTAAAACGGACATTAAAATCTAAGCGGGAAGAACAGTTCTTCACCTTTGCGGGGTTTCGAATCTCCCGTGGATGATGCCGACTCGGTAATCGCGCACGCGCACAATCTCTAGAGGTATCCACACGAGTTCCCGCAGCAGACGCGATTTCCTCCTCGACTTGAGTGCTCCGACCAGATCTCAGATCCACCATGCGCGGAGAGAGACAGATCCACTCCGAGAAGGAGAGAGAGAGAGGAGAGAGAGAATCTGGGGAGTAAAATTCGTCCAACTAACTTTTTACCACTCCCTCTTGACCCTCCTTATATAGAAATAAGGATAAGCACAACAGTTAATCCTCATGATTATCCAAGAGTTTGGCCTTGGATAATTCTCCATTAAATCTTCATGTTTATCCTGCAGCTTTTCACAAAAACCCAGATAAGCATGAAATTTAACATCTCTCACCGTCTGACGAGAACTCTTATGTGTGTGACGCTCTAGGCCCATATATCCGTCCAGTTGCAGGCCCATTAAACTTAGAACTGTTTCTTGAGTTTAATATTTATTAATTAACATTTAAACATCGCATGTTAAATGATTAATTTAATAAACAAGTAAATTATCATCCGATAATAAATTCACTTGGCCTTCTGATCATGAACAGCACCAAACACTACCTCATGATCCCAGAAGATATAAGGGATACAGATCCCTTCAATTGAACCTTTCCGTCTGCAGATACCGCACAGATATAATCCTTCACTCATGCAATGTCCCGATAACGCAAGGGTATGGTTTTATAGTCAAACCCTCTATCGCATTATCCAGATGGATTCCAATACACAGTTAATATCTAGAAAGACATCTCTTTCATTTGACCCTGGCCAGAGATTTCTGTGTACACATCCATGGGACATTCTCTCTCCAGTCTTATACCAAGAGTGAGTGATCCCTTGTTGTTCACTCAATTACCTTCGCAAGCTTTCCACTGTATTTGAAAGACCGATTATGGTGGACTTAATGGTTAAAGTCCACGAGTCAGAGAATCAAGACACAATGGTCCACAAACAAGGTATCATTGGTGACTCAGGTCAAAGGACCAACTGTGCTACTGCAACAAGTGAATTCCCTGGTTGACTAATAGGTATAATTACCATCCAGGAATTCTTATTTGGGTCTGTTCAGTGAACTCATTCTCTAATGAGCACCCACTTGTTTGTCTTAGTGTCACCACACGAGTGCATGTGAGATCATTCACCCTCATCATATGAGCAAACATAACTTGTGTTGATCTTATCGGATATTTAATGTCCATCTCAAATATCCTACGATCGAGAACTATTTAAGACAATTGCCTTAGGATACTGATCTCACTATCATGATCTCATCATGATTCAATATCCCATACATTTGTCTATGGACCTTCATTACAATAGTCGTTTGCGAGAACTATTAAATGAAGAAATAATTGCCTTTATTAATAATCTTGAACTAGAATGTACAATGATTGGCTTTGAGGCCGCCCAATTCTAACATTCTCCCACTTGGACTATAACCAATCACCCATGTGTCTAAGTCCCATAGACTTAAGGTGACGTTCTAAATTGTTTTGAGACAATGGCTTAGTCAAGGGATCTGCTACATTATCTTCATATGAGACTTTCTCAACTACTATATCTCCTCGGGCGATGATCTCACGAATCAGATGAAATCGTCTCAGAATGTGCTTTGACTTCTGATGTGATCTTGGCTCCTTCGCTTGAGCTATTGCTCCATTGTTGTCACACAATAATGGAACAGGATCTGAAATGCTTGGAACGACTCCAAGCGCCGAGATGAACTTCTTCATCCAAACCGCCTCCTTGGCCGCTTCAGCTGCAGCAATGTATTCTGCTTCGGTCGTCGAATCTGCAGTAGTTTCTTGTTTGGAACTCTTCCAACTTACTGCACATCCATTTAACATGAACACAAATCCAGACATGGATTTGCTGTCATCCATATCCGACTGGAAACTCGAGTCAGTAAATCCTCGAAGTTCCAAGTTGTTTCCTCTATAAACGAGAAATAGATCCTTAGTCCTTCTCAAGTATCTAAGGATACATTTCACCGCTTTCCAGTGTTCCTCACCTGGATCAGCCTGATATCTACTAGTGACACTTAATGGATGTGCCACATCAAGCCTAGTACATAGCATTGCATACATGATGGATCATATTGCCGAGGCATAAGGAACTCTATCCATGTATGCCCTCTCTTCAGGTGTCTTGGGAGACATTTCTTTAGAGAGATAAATTCTATGCCTCTTAGGAACGAGGCCTCTCTTGGAATTTTCCATGCCAAACCTTTTGACTATGGTATCTATGTACATAGATTGGGACAAGCCAAGCATCCTTTTGGACCTATCTCGATAGATCCTTATTCTCAGAATATAGGATGCTTCTCCCAAATCTTTCATGGAGAAGTTTTTGGATAACCAAGCCTTTACCGATGACAACATTCCTACATCATTCCCAATGAGTAGAATGTCATCAACATAAAGTACTAAAAAGGTAATTGCGCTCCCACTAACCTTTTTGTATATACAAGGTTCATCTTCATTCTTAATGAAGTCATAAGATTTGATTGCTTCATCAAATCTTAAGTTCCAAGTTCGGGATGCCTGCTTTAATCCATAGATGGATCTTTGACAGCTTGCATACCTTGCTTGAATGCTCTTTGGAAGTGAATCCTTCAGGTTGTATCATATACACCTCTTCTTGAAGGTTCCCGTTAAGGAATGTTGTTTTCACATCCATTTGCCATATTTCATAATCATAGAATGCAGCGATAGCAAGAAGTATTCTGATTGACTTAATCATGGCAACTGGTGAAAAGGTTTCGTCATAGTCAACACCTTGCCTTTGACGATATCCTTTTGCTACAAGCCTTGCCTTGTATGTGTCAATTTGTCCATCTGCCCCGATCTTTCTTTTAAAGATCCATTTACTGCCACTAGGTACCATACCTTCTGGCAGATCAACCAAGTTCCAAACTTGGTTGGCATACATGGACTGAATTTCAGAATCCATTGCCTCTTGCCATTTTTATGATTCATGACTATTTATGGCTTCTAGGTAGGTTTGAGGATCATCATCCTCATTTAAGTGCACTTTTGGTTTGCCTTCATCGTTATGTCCAACATATCTTTCAGGCTGCTTAGGCACTCTACCTGATCTGCGAACCTTTTGTGTATCATCTTGAACAAGTTCTTGAGTCAATGGTTCAGCAGATGAACCAGTGTTGATTTGTGAGTCTAGAATTTCTTCCATTTCTATCTTGCTCCCACTGTCTTCTTTTGAAAGATATTCTTTCTCTAAGAAGACAGCTCTTTTTGCGACAAACACCCTTTGATCGCTGGGCTGATAGAAGTAATATCCAAAACTCTCTTTTGGATATCCCACAAATCTACATTTCTCTGTCCTAGAATCCAGTTTGTCTGGATCATGTCTTTTGACATGTGCAGGACAACCCCAGACTCTAACATGCTTTAAGTCTGGTTTCTTTCCTTTCCATATCTCATATGGAGTGGAAGGTACTGATTTACTCGGAACTTTGTTCAACAGATATGCAGCAGTCAACAGTGCATATCCCCATAAAGAGATTGGAAGTTTGGCATAACTCATCATGGATCGTACCATATCTAATAGAGTACGATTTCTCCTTTCCGATACACCATTTAACTGAGGTGTATAGGGAGGAGTCCACTGAGATAAAATACCATTATCCTTAAGATATTCTGTGAATTCTGTACTTAAGTATTCACCCCCTCGATCTGATCGAAGAGTTTTAATACTCTTTCCAGTCTGGTTCTCAACTTCGTTTTTAAACTCTTTAAATTTCTCAAAGACTTCTGACTTATATTTCATTAAATATATGTAGCCATATCTTGAGAAATCATCTGTAAATGAAACAAAGTATGAGTAACCACCCATAGCATGAGTGAACATTGGACCACATACATCACTATGTATTAGTTCCAATAAGTCCTTAGCTCTTTCTCCATGTCCTGAGAATGGAGCTTTGGTCATCTTTTCCATGTGACAAGCTTCACAGGTCACAAATGATTCATAATCAAATGGATCAAGATATCCATTCTTTTGCAACCTTATGATCCTGTTCTCATTTATATGACCTAGCCTACAATGCCATAGGTACGATTTATTCACATCCTTATCTAAGCGTTCAAGAGAATTATTTACCAGACAAACATCATATGAAATATCAAGTAAATATAATTCATTCAATAAATATCCGAAAGCAAACAATTTGTCTCCTTGATAAATTGAACAACCTTTATTCTCTAGTTTCATAGAATATCCTTGTCTATCTAAACATTAAATAGATATGATATTCATAATAATGGTTGGAACATAATAACAATCTATCAGTTCCAAAGAGTCTCCTGACGGCATCTGAAGTCTTGTTGTCCCCACAGCTAACGCAGCAACTTTTGCTCCATTCCCGAGCCTCAGATCCACGTCTCCGCGGTTCAATCTTCTTTTACTTGTTAACACCTGCAAGTTATTGCAGATATGAGAAACACATCTAGTACCTAATACCCAGGATGTTTATTCTCTATAAGACAAGTTAAGATCGATTATGAGAATACCTGAAGCTTCACCAAGCTTCTCCTTTGCTTTTTCTGCAAGATAAATCTTGCAGTTTCTCTTCTAATGACCTTCTTTATGGCAGTGGAAACACTGACCTTAATCATTGACTTTAGCTTTGTCCTTTTGTGCCGCCGGTTTGCTTTTCACTAGCTTCTTAGGCTTACCTTTCTTAAAGGTCTATTCAGCTTTTCTTTTCTTGTTGGTCTTACCAACAAGCATTACATTTGGCTTAACTTTCTGGATAGTGCCTTCAGCTGTCTTCAACATGTTGAGCAGCTCAGCCAGTAAGACTTCAATCTTGTTCATATTGAAGTTGATAATGAATTGTGAAAATGAATCTGGAAGGGACTGTAGGATTAAGTCGATGCTCAGGTCATTGTTCATAACAAAGCCCAGCACAGCAAGCCTCTCAATCCACTCTATCATCTTGAGCACATGAGTTTGCACAGATGTGCCCTTGCTCATTCTGGTCCTGAACAATTTCTTAGATATCTCATATCTTTCTGTTCTGGATTGTTCACCAAACAACTCTTGTAGGTGATTCAGAATGGTCTTAGGTTCCCTGTTATCATGTTGTCGCTGCAGTTCATTGTTCATTGAACCGAGCATATAACACTGGACCTTGACAGAGTCCTCCTTCCAATTTTCATACATCATTAATTCATCTTCGTTAGCATTATCACCGGGTTGCACTGGATCTGGTTGATCCAGGACATAGGCTAGCTTTTCGCACCTGAGGACAATCTTCAGGTTGCGTAACCAGTCAATGTAATTTGGTCCCGTGAGTTTGTTTGCATCGAGTATGTAACGGAGGGGGTTAGGTGACGACATAGCGACCTACATGGAAATATATAAAATGAGCAGATAGTTCTTAAAATCAGATTTAGGACTTTTAATCTAGATTTATGCTCCCACTATTTTTCGGCGATCTGTATGACCCTCTAAGATACAAAACGGGAGATTCCGGTGATCTCCTAGTGGGGATCAGAATCCTTTGGGCAACATGCATGTGACCTTGTGGTAGCACAACAAATCTCATCAAGTCCCTTAGGCAGTCAACCCTTGACAGTTGCAACGATTGCAATATCCGATCGATTTAACCCCTGAATCAGAATGACCTTGTGGTAGCACAACAAATCAATTTGATTCAGTTAAGTTTATCCATCATTACTTAGATGACATGAATTCATAGTGCAATCCTTGTGGTAGCACAACAAAACTACACTATTTGTCCATTCATCTTAATGACATCACATGTCGTAGACCTAGTTTAATTTCTAAATCAAACAGACCTTGTGGTAGCACAACAAATCCGTTTGAGATAAGAATTATCCTAAGATCTATAATGATGGTGGGTTACGTGGATTATTCTTAATATCTCACGTTTACAACTTAAGTTTTAAAAGAGGGTTTTTTATTTTGATTTGTAAAAATCGTGCTATCAATAGTATTTCAATTTGAAGTATCAATATACTTAATAGAAATATATATAAATGATAGCATGGTCCGCAAACATCACATATATGCAGAAAAATTAAATGGGGATGATCATGGACTGCTTAAACTACTATGGAATCATCGGAGCCAAACGATGATCCATAATAGGATCCTAATGTGAAAACAGCAACACTGGTTCCATTTGATGCGAGTCCTCCCTCCAGAGGTGTCTTCAGAAGATCCCGTCCTCTAAACTCAATCTGATGCATTTAAATACAAAATTCAGGACTCGCAGGTCCACAAATGTACATTTAAACACTTAGAAACCTTGATCTTATCAAGGGGAGTACAATCTTATAGGAAGGTAGAAAGTACACTTGGATTAAGAGAGAGGAGGACACGCAAGTCCTATTTAAAATACCAAATGAAATAAGCATCGCATTCATTCACATCATTCATCACATGAAAATTCTAAGTCCATGATCATCCCACCATAAAACACATCACATGCATCACAATCATCACATAATTGATGTTTGGTATTAAATTTTATAAATATAAAATTATAATACCAATTAGTTTTCGAAATAACATTTATTTCAGCATTATCAATAATATTCAAAACATTATTGACAAATAAACTAACTAAACTATTCAGTTAATCTAAATACAAATTCAAACAATTTGAACAGCTAAGTGTAATCAAGTTATGCATGAAATTAGTTTAAAACAGTTTTAAACTAATTAAATTAACAGGGAATTAATTATCTAAAACAATTTTAAATAATTAACTAACACCCATTAATTATAAAGCCCTTTAATAGACTAACAGTTATTAAACACTTTAATAAGCTATTAATAATCATAAAAATTAATTAATAACATTTATTAATTATTCTTATAATTTTTCTGTTTTAAAACAATTTTAAAACAGGCTAAAACGGGCTAAAATTGGGTTTAAAGGGGGTTAAACAGGTATTTAAAAACAATTTTTAATAACCAGAAAATGGGCCCAGCCCATTAGGGCCCAAAGGGCCGGACCCAGGGCCCTGGCTCGGCCAGGGTCGAACCCTGGCTCGGCCAGGGTGCCGCCCGGCCCCGCCCGGTCCGACCGGGTCGGGACCGGGCGGTTCAGCCCGCCAGGCTGCGATTCGACCGGCCCATTATTTCTTTTACAGAAACCTGCATAAACCTAGGGTTAGCCACCGGCGGCGCCGCCGCCGACCTCCGGCCACCCCCGGCGGGTGCCGGCCCGGCCGGCGATGCCCCCCGGCGCCGGCGACGTGCCCGGCGCCGGCGGGGTCGCCGGTGACCGGCGATTGGAGCAAATCAAGCCCCCAAAAACCCAAGAAAAATCTGATTTTTCAGGTTTAAAAAACTCGAGTTCGGGCTCGATTTTAAGCATCTCCAAGGGCACTCCGGTGCCGATCTCCATGCCTAATGAGAAGTGGTGACTATCACCAAGAGATCTAGGGATTCTTCCGGCCATCCCAACGCTTGGGATGCACATACGAAGCCGCCGAAGTACCCCGGTTCATCATCACATGACGAACTCCGAATAACCCAAATAAAAATCCGAAAAACACAGAAAAATAATCAAATTAATTGTGATCATCACATGAACACTAATCTGTCATTTTAAATCGGATTAGACACAAGAACACGTACAATACGGGTTCTTCACGCATAACGAGAAAAACACGCATAACTGTGCCGTTTTACAACCGAACCAGCGAACCTGGCTCTGATACCACTGTAAGGAATCGCCAAGAACGCAGCGGAAATAAAAATGATTCCATTGTATCGGTTGCTGGGGTCGTAAAACGGACATTAAAATCTAAGCGGGAAGAACAGTTCTTCACCTTTGGGGGGTTTCGAATCTCCCGTGGATGATGCCGACTCGGTAATCGCGCACGCGCACGATCTCTAGAGGTATCCACACGAGTTCCCGCAGCAGACGCGATTTCCTCCTCGACTTGAGTGCTCCGACCAGATCTCAGATCCACCATGCGCGGAGAGAGACAGATCCACTCCGAGAAGGAGAGAGAGAGCGGAGAGAGAGAATATGGGGAGTAAAATTCGTCCAACTAACTTTTTACCACTCCCCCTTGGCCCTCCTTATATAGAAATAAGGATAAGCACAACAGTTAATCATCATGATTATCCAAGAGTTTGGCCTTGGATAATTCTCCATTAAATCTTCATGTTTATCCTGCAGCTTTTCACAAAAACCCAGATGAGCATGAAATTTAACATCTCTCACCGTCTAACGAGAACTCTTATGTGTGTGACCCTCTAGGCCCATATATCAGTCCGGTTGCAGGCCCATTAAACTTAGAACTGTTTCTTGAGTTTAATATTTATTAATTAACATTTAAACATCCCATGTTAAATGATTAATTTAATAAACAAGTAAATTATCATCCGATGATAAATTCACTTGTTCTTCTGATCATGAACAGCACCAAACACTACCTCATGATCCCAGAAGATATAAGGGATACAGATCCCTTCAATTGAACCTTTCCGTCTGCAGATACCGCACAGATATAATCCTTCACTCATGCAATGTCCCGATAACGCAAGGGTATGGTTTTATAGTCAAACCCTTTATCGCATTATCCAGATGGATTCCAGTACACAGTTAATATCTAGAAAGACATCTCTTTCATTTGACCCTGGCCAGAGATTTCTGTGTACACATCCATGGGACATTCTCTCTCCAGTCTTATACCAAGAGTGAGTGATCCCTTGTTGTTCACTCAATTACCTTCGCAAGCTTTCCACTGTATTTGAAAGACCGATTATGGTGGACTTAATGGTTAAAGCCCACGAGTCAGAGAATCAAGACACAATGGTCCACAAACAAGGTATCATTGGTGACTCAGGTCAAAGGACCAACTGTGCTACTGCAACAAGTGAATTCCCTGGTTGACTAATAGGTATAATTACCATCCAGGAATTCTTATTTGGGTCTGTTCAGTGAACTCATTCTCTAATGAGCACCCACTTGTTTGTCTTAGTGTCACCACACGAGTGAATGTGAGATCATTCACCCTCATCATATGAGCAGACATAACTTGTGTTGATCTTATCGGATATTTAATGTCCATCTCAAATATCCTACGATCGAGAACTATTTAAGACAATTGCCTTAGGATACTGATCTCACTATCATGATCTCATCATGATTCAATATCCCATACATTTGTCTATGGACCATCATTACGATAGTCGTTTGCGAGAACTATTAAATGAAGAAATAATTGCCTTTATTAATAATCTTGAACTAGAATGTACAATGATTGGCTTTGAGGCCACCCAATTCTAACAGGCTGTAGGCGCCCGGAACGTCTCCCTCGCCGCGGCTGCGGGTTTTGGATGGGAGTTCCTCTCCGTTCGTCTTAGCGCTGTGGCGATTCAGAAGGGGGGTTAGAAATAAAGTGTGATCGCCAGGAGCATTACCTTACGGTTCCTGTGCTCCGCAGGATGGTGAGGATGTGATCGCGTTCTGTGGGTGCAGGAGATGCTGGTTCCTCCTTCTCTTCCTCCGGCCGGCCGGAGGAGGAGAGCCCGGTACTCTGCACGCGTGAATGTGGTAAGGATCCCCTGAAAATAATAAACAAAACACATAATAACCCGATTAGGAATATTTGGTGCAGGATCTATCCATAAAGACGTAAAGAACTAGCTAAAATCAGGAGGGAACGCAACGGATGGGTGGTGGGGAGGGAAGGTGACCATGTGTTATGGCCACCCACCTCCCGTTTTTTTTTTGAAACCTCTGTGCGGGGGTAAGAGCCACTAGGTCATCTTACGTGCATGCATGCAAATGAAGAGGGTTGCGTGTGTGAAGAGTGAAGTGGTATTGCCAATGTAATGGAATGAATAAAAAAAAAAGTAAAAGGGAGAGGTTAGAAAGGCAAGCCCGTCTCAGAATGCAGCCTGAGCCTTCCCTTGGGAGTTTCCTCGCCAACCTCCAGAAAGTCCTCCTCCGGGAATCCTTCACTCAAAATCCTTTTCTCCCAATCCCTCTTCTTCTTAACCTGAAGTCCTTAACCCCCTGCTCGAGAGGATGCGGGGGGTTTAAATAGGCGGAGAAAAAAGGGGAGAAAACAGGGGTCTAAATCCCCGTAAATCACCCTCCAACCAATAGGGAGTGGTCAAGGGTCGGAGGTAGTGGACGCGGCAGTCGCTGGAGTGGGGAGTGGTCGGAGTAATGGGGAACGAGGGCGACGAGTGGAGGAGATCGTGGGGAAGACGGAGTCAAGGGGGTGGTTAAGGAGTGGACGGCCAGGTGACATGCCTTCCATTCTTGTGGTGGAAGGCGGCCCGACTGGCCTTCGAAGGAGGTGGAAGGCGAGGGGTGGCCTTCGAAGGAGGTGGAAGGCAAGGGGTGGCCTTCGAAGGAAGTGGAAGGTAAGGGGGTTGGCCTTCCACGACCTTCCACGAAAAGGTGGTAAAAACTGAAAAAGGTGACTAAAACGGTAGAAGGCGAGGTAGCTGGCCTTCGAAGGTGGTGGAAGGCGGGGGGTGGCCTTCGAAGGTGGTGGAAGGCTAGGGGGCTGGCCTTCCACGAAAAGGTGAAAAGAGGGCCAAAAGGGTGGAAGGCAAGGTGGCTGGCCTTCGAAGGTGGTAGAAGGGGAGGGGTGGCCTTCGAAGCTGGGGGAAGGCAAGGGGGCTGGCCTTCCACGAAAAGGTGAAAAGGGTCGGGATTTGGCTAATGGGCCTAGCTGGTAGTGGGCTGAGATGGCTGAAATGAGGGGATTTTGGTGATGACGGGCTAATGGTGGGTTGGGTTCATGACCAAAAGGGTGGTCCAAAATCGGTGTCTACACTCCTCAGCGGAGCTTTTTCTCTCTCTGTTTTCTTCTTCCCTGAATTCTTTCCCTTACTTTCTCTCCCCCGCAGTCTCTCTCTCCCTTACTTTTTCTCTTTATCTGTTTACCCTCTCTCATCCACCCCCCTCTCTCTCTACCTTTTCCTCTCTCTCTGTTAGGTCTCCCTCTCTCTCCACCTTTTCCTCTCTCTCTGTCAGGTCTCTCTCTCTCTCTACCTCCCTCTCCCCCACATCCTCCTTCTCTCTGTTTCTTTTCTCCTCCTCTCTCCTTCTCTCTCGCACAGCAGCCCTGTCCGGCGGGCCCGATGGAGCCACGTGGCGGAAGGAGCGGATTCGGCCGCCACTCCCTCATCGCCCGTGCCTGCACTCGCTGCGCCCCACTCGCCAGCCACCGCCACCTTGCCACGCGGCAGCACTGCGTGATTCGTCGGGCCGGGCATCGTCGTCCGTGCCCTGCGCGCCTCGCGCCGCCACGCCTCGCCTGCAGCGCCCGCACCCCGTCAACGCCTCGCCTGCCACGCCAAGTTCCTACCCGTAGGTCCTCGCCTGCTGCGCACCAGGCTCGGCCCAATACGCCACTGTCAGTCCTCGCCTGCCACGTACCCCCTTGTAGCCCACTTCACCGCTCCACACACAGAAGCCTCCCTCGAGCCCCTATTTGCTGCTGTGTGCCTACCATATTTGGTGTTATTTCACTTATCTCTCTAGTTTTATTCTCCTTATAGTTTATTTGCTTCTAGGCATTAATTTGTTAGGTTGTATTTTCCCTTCAAGACTCATTGTAATATTTCCTTATCTTACGTTATTGTTCTTTTTAATCTTAATTCTTCCCTTATTTTCTCTCTCGGTTTGTCACTCTCTCTCTCCTAAGTACAATAATTGCTTGATTAGATGTGCATGTTTAATTTGTCTACATTTTGATGGTAATTTTTAGGCTCGTGATTAATCTCTTCTGTGTTTAATTTTAATCCATTCTCTTTTGGAATTGCTTTCCTGTAAGATTTTTAATCAAGATTCAAAGTCTTCAAAATATAAAAATCTAGTTCTCCGTGGATCGATCCAGTTCTCACCACTTAACTATTGTTAAAATTAAATTGTGAGCCCAATAATTTGAAGTTGGTTGCCGTGAGTGTTTAACGACACGCATCGTGTGCATATCAATTTTTGGCGCCGTTGCCGGACAGTTAGATTTTTAATTTTGATTATCTTGGATTAAGTATAATTAATCTTTAGCTAACCTCAATTTTCTAATTTTTGCAGGTATATTGAAAAAAAAAAAGAGGAAAGCGAAATCATGGTAAGTATGTTCCAACTTTCTATGTTTCAATTTCCTTACTTTAGTTAGTTTCAATTTTTGTAGTTTCTAATTTAGATAGGTTTCCATTAACTAAAAAAAGAACAAAAGAAGAACATTCAAATTTAAAAATCTCCATTTCCAGATTAGAAACCTTCCATGCTAGGCATTCATCATTCTAAGAAAGCATGAGCCAGCTTCCTTTCATAGTTATTTCCATAAATTGTTGAAGATTGCGGGGGAAAAGTACGTGTTTCAATTTTAGCAAGTCATTCATGATTGTATCAACACACCCTGCATTGATTTGCTTATTGCCTTGTATTGCATTAAAAAAGACTTTAAGAGCAACAACTTTAACCACATAAGGTAGGGATTTGATCACCCTTCCTTAGCCCACAAATCACCTTCCTTACATTGGCATTTCCTAATTCAATTAAAAGCAAGTCGAAAGAGAATCTAGGGTTTACACCAGGAGTGGTTTAAATTTCAGGTTGCCTCCACTTTTGGCAACGGTGTCTAGGCTAGAGGTTAAAAAGGCAAACGCCTAAGCGGGAAAGTGGTTCTCTAATTAGGTCCCTACGAAAGTAGGGGGAGCCTCCCATTATCCCACCTCTTACCTGGCCGTTGATTGATTGTGGTTGTGACTTGAGGTGGACCCCATTCACCTTGTAGGAAAATTCACATAGAGAGTCTAGGTTAACATTAGATCATTAGGATAATTTGATTACCAAAATTGTTTGCATTTAAAAAAAAACAAGAAATAGAAAATAAATTCAAATCCATCTTCTCTCTCTCAGTCCTAGTGTGTGCAAGGTAGGAGATCTCAAAACCCTAACCTTCTAGGACCATTTGCTGAAATCGAGAGAATCCTACACCAAAGGAACCCACCACACAATCAAATGGCTGATAATCAGGACCCACCAAAGCAAATGAAGGACTATTTCATTCCAAATCGATATCAACCTCATCCTGTATTCATCTTCCTCATAATCCAGCCAATCAATATGAAATTAAATCAAGCACCATTCAGATGCTCCCATCCTTTTATGGGAATACTAATGAAGATCCCTATAAGCATCTGGATGATTTTCTAGAAATTTGTTCCACAGTTAAGATCTAGAATTTCCCCGATGATGGCCTTAAGTTGACCTTATTTCCCTTTTCATTAAAGGATAAGGCTAAATATTGGTTGGGGACTATAGGAAGGCCCATTAGGACATGGGAAGAAATGCAAAAAGAATTTATCAAGAAGTTCTACCCCATAGGGCGGACCAATACCATGAGAAGGGCCATCACGAGTTTTACCCAAACTCTCGGGGAATTGATCCATGAATCTTGGGAAAGACTGAAAGAATTGCTTAGGAAATGCCTTCATCATGGACTTTCAAAGTGGCAAATTGTCCAAGCATTCTATGAAGGATTGTCTGAACAGTTCAGACAAATGGTAGATGCCTCATGTGGAGGAGCATTTATGATGAAAAATGAAGATGAGGCTTATGATCTTTTTGAGATGTTAAGCGAAAATTCCATCAATCATACCTTATTATCATCTTATGAGAGGTCTGTTGGGCCATCTAAATGGACTGGAATGTATGAACTTAAGGCCCGTGGAGAGCCCGAATCCAGAATGGACATAAATCTGATTAATCAGAAATTAAATAAGGTAGACATTTTGGCCCAAAAATTAGACCAACTCTTGGCCTTAAACAAGCAAGAGCCTACTTACCCAACACAATCTAGTCCATATGAACGCCCATCTTCTGTCAATCATGACATTTGTGCCTTATGCGCAAGTCCAACCCATCAAGTGAATGAATGCCCAACTGCGGCCCAACTTCCACCATTCATTCAAGAACAAGTTCAGGCTGCCCAGGGATTCTCCAGGCCCAATAATGATCCTTTCTCAAATACTTACAATCATGGCTGGAGAAACCACCCTAATTTTTCTTGAAAGAATCAGCAGGCCCCATTACCAATGTCCAATTCTCCCATGCATCAACCCGAAAAGCCACATAATTCATTTCAACATCAATCTAATTTCTACGGAAATGTTCAGGCAAAGGGATCTCAGGCCCAATTCCCTCAACCAGCCCACTATCAATCATTCCAATCAGGTCAACCGGCCCACTACCATTCATTCCAATCTGGACAACCAACCCAATACCATCTTCCACCCACTTACCAACAACCTCTTCAGCCCAACTTTGATGACAAATTCACTCAACTCCAATAGCTGATTTTGACCCAGCAACAATCCATTTCTAAGTTGGAAAGTCAGATGGGCCAACTAGCTGAAGCTACAATGAGAAGAGAAGTGGGTCAACTTCCTAGTCAACCCATTGCCAATCCAATCAATCTCTAGATTGGTCTTTACCCTTCGAAATCATGTACGATGCCTCTGATTATGCTATCGGTGCGGTTTTGGGACAAAGAATCAACAAGTGTCCCGTGGTGATCTATTATGTATGTCGCACCCTTGCAGATGCTCAAATGAATTATACCACCACAAAAAAAGAATTATTAGCTGTGGTTTTTGCCCTAGAAAAATTCAGATAATATCTTTTAGCGGTAAAAGTCATAATCTATTCTGATCACTCAGCTCTGAAATACATTTTGACCAAGAAGGATGCAAAGCCTAGACTTATTAGATGGATCTTACTCCTTCAAGAATTTGATTTGGAAATTCGGGACAAGAAGGGTTCTGAGAATGTGGTAGCTGACCACCTATCCCGAATTCTAATTTCCGAGAGTGCACCAATAACTGATTCATTTCCTGATGAGCATATGCTGGCCATTTCTCACACTGTTGCACCTTGGTATTCTCATATTGTCAATTACAAGGTGACTAATCAGCTTTCGGAAGGATGGACTAAAAGTGAGAAGGACAAATTCTTTTCCTAGGAGAAGTATTATTTTTGGGAGGATCCGAAACTATTCAAATTCTATCCTGATCAAATCATTAGGCGATGCGTTCCTGAAGAAGAACAACAGAGTGTTCTCAACTTCTGCCATAATTTGGCTTGTGGGGGCCATTTCTCAGAAAAGAAAACTGCAGCCAAGGTCCTGCAAAGTGGTTTTTACTGGCCCACACTTTTCAAAGATGCCCATGAGTTTAGCAAAATTTACCTCCGATGTCAGACTGTAGGAAATATGGCGAAAAGGGATATGATGCCACTCAACCCATTCTTGGTGGTTGAAGTTTTTGATGTTTGGGGAATTGACTTTATGGGACCTTTTCCACCTTCTTTTGGACATACATATATCCTGGTAGCGGTGGATTATGTCTCTAAGTGGATTGAAGCAGCAGCCACTCGAACCAATGATCATAAAGTGGTCATTAAATTCGTTCAGAAGAATATCTTTTCTCGGTTCGGGTGGCCAAAAGCTATCATAAGTGATGGGGGAATGCATTTCACGAATTACTAGTTTCGAGCTTTGCTTAAGAAATATGGGATTAATGACAAAATGGCTACCCCTTATCATCCCCAAACCAGTGGCCAAGTGGAAGTTTTCAATAGAGAGATTAAAAATATTCTGCAAAAGTCCGTTAGGCCCGATAGAAAAGATTGGTCTGAAAGATTGGATGATGCCTTATGGGCCTATCGGACCGCTTACAAAACTCCTATTGGCATGTCTCCTTATAACTTGGTTTTTGGAAAAGCGTGCCACCTTCCGGTGGAATTGGAACATATGGCTTATTGGGCCATTAAACAAGTCAATCTGGACCTAGCTCAAGCTGGTGCCCACCGAACCTTACAACTGAGTGAGGTAGAAGAGTTGCGCAACGAGGCCTATGAAAATTCAAAGATTTATAAAGCCAAAACTAAAGTTTTTCATGATAAACATATTGTGAGAAAATCCTTTCTTCCAAATCAGAAAGTTTGGCTATTTAACTATAGGCTCCGCCTATTTCTAGGAAAACTGAAATCCAGATGGGAAGGACCATTCGTGGTCGTTAAAGCCTTCGATCATAGAGCTGTTAAAATTATGAATCCCAAGAGTGGGAACACTTTCACCGTTAATGGTCAACGGTTAAAACCATTTATTGAAAATCTTCAAAATGAGCTACCTGAATCCATCGAACTGAGTGATCCATAATAACTGAACTTCCGTGTGGCTGAAGACGATAAACTTAGCGCTTGTTGGGAGGCAACCCAATATTTTACTTCAGTTTTTGTATTTCTTTTCCTTTTAGGTCCCTGAGCAGCAGTCGCCTTTGGTATGTCGCATCCTCTTCATCACAGGTTGTTCCTCTCCTTCACAATTCTCTTCTGACTGACATGTTTTTCATATCTTTTATGCCATTGAGGACAATGTCAATCAAGTTGGGGGATAGGACAATCAATTTGATATGCATTTATTGAAAATCTTTTGAAGAAAACTGATATCTTTTACTGAAAAATAGTCAAAATTTTAAAATTTCTTTCAAAAATTTCTTTTCACATCATATGAAAATTGCATGAAAATCATGTTTCATTAAGTAAATCTTAAACAAATCAGTTTTTTGGTAGTCACATTGGTTAAAGAGCCTTCAAAGTTTAAATATCCCACTTCGCAAAAATCCACGGCAGGATAATTTTCACACATACACGGCAACTTAGAATAAATGAAAGATCTTAAAAGTATAGAATTGCTAGAATTAACCTTAAGGATACGACTACTTATTCGAATTTTTCTTTTGAACGAAAGGAATGTGTTAGGATTCGTAATAGGGGACTGTCCCACTCAGCACTCTAAAAGAGGTGGTCATTTAAAATGGACAGCTGTAAATACTAAAGGCAATAGAAGGCGTTAAAAGAGCTAAAGGAAGGTAGGTGACAAAAAGTACGCACCTCCCCTCAGGCAATTCAAAGAGAGTGGCAAAAAGTACGCACTCTCAAAAGCAAAAGTACAATGAAATGAAAAAGCCACGCTAAAAAGTCCATCGTACCAGAAATATGACCAAGTCATGAAAAGTGCTGAGTCGGGACGGGAACTGAAAAACGGTCCTCGCTGACTGATCGGGAAATCTTTTATTCTCTTCTCTTCCCCAGGTAGCATTCTCTAAAGGGTAGTAAAGACAAGAATATACCAGAAAGGTCGGAAACGAGTTCTAAGCGTGCCAATTTTCATGCACAATCACCTGTCGTGAATCAAAATATTGTGGGATATGAAAACTTTAGCTTAACCAATCGGCTACCACTTAAATTGTTTGTGATAGATACTACAAATGAAGCACGATAATTCATTGTTTGTCCTAATTTTTCCTTATTTGCATTGCTAAGGGACTAGCAATGAGTAAGTTGAGGGGTGTGATAAATTGTTAAATTGATAATTTAAGGGCAATCATATGCATCATACTCAAGTTTTTATCTGTAAAATAGCATGAAATGATAGATAATTTCGTACCAATTCCAACGGTACCAATTTCGTCAAATTCCGACTTAAAAACATCGTCATTTCATGTGATTAATGGAGTATAGCGCATTTGCGGTTTTTCGACAAAACCGAGATGAAATAAATAAATAAATGCAATGACTTTCATGATAATATGCGAATTTGAATTTATTTTATGTGAACAGGGCATGAAGGAAGCTGTGCTGTAATGGTTAAGTCTCTGCGGGCTTGTGGGAGGTCTGGGGTTCAAATCTCAGCAGAATCGCCCATCTTTTTGGAAAAATTAAAGACGTAGGGGCAAACTGGTCATTTACCCCTCATATTAGGGTTACCCTAACCCTTTACCCAAGAAACCCTAATTTAAGGGGTCAGCCGCCTTCCTTTCTCTCACTTTCCTTATTTTAAAACATCCTTCCTTCTATTTTCTTTAAAAGGAACCCCCCTCTTCTCCTCAGCGGAGCTTTTTCTCTCTCTGTTTTCTTCTTCCCCAAATTCTTTACCTTACTTTCTCTCCCCCGCAGTCTCTCTCTCCCTTACTTTTCTCTTTCTCTGTTTACCCTCTCTCAGCCACTCCCCTCTCTCTCCACCTTTTCCTCTCTCTCTGTCAGGTCTCCCTCTCTCTCCACCTTTTCCTCTCTCTCTGTCAGGTCTCGCTCTCTCTCTACCTCCCTCTCTCCTGCATCCTCCTTCTCTCTCTTTCTTTTCTCCTCCTCTCTCCTTCTCTCTCACACAGCAGCCCTGTCCGGCGGGCCCGACGGAGCCACGTGGCGGAATGAGTGGACTTGGCCACCACTCCCTCGTCGCCTGTGCCTGCACTAGCCGCGCCCTACTCGCCAGCCGCTGCCGCCTTGCCACGCGGCAGCACCGCGTGATTCGCCAGGCCGGGCATCGTCGTCCGTGCCCTGCGCGCCTCGCGCCGCCACGCCTCGCCTGCAGCGCCCACACCCCGTCAACGCCTTGCTTGCCGCGCCAGGTTCCTGCCCACACCTCCTCGCCTGTCGCGCACCAGGCCTGGCTCAATACGCCATTCCCAGTCCTCGCCTTCCACGTACCCCCTTGCGGCCCACTGCACTGCTCCACATGCAGAAGCCTCCCCCGAGCCCCTATTTGCTGCTGTGTGCCTACCATATTTGGTGTTATTTCACTTATCTCTCTAGTTTTATTCTCCTTAGAGTTTATTTGCTTCTAGGCATTAATTTGTTAGGTTGTATTTTCCCTTCAAGACTCATTGTAATATTTCCTTATCTTACGTTATTGTTTTTTTTAATCTTTATTCTTCCCTTAATTTCTCTCTCGGTTTGTCACTCTCTCTCTCCTAAGTACGATAATTGCTTGATTAGATGTGCATGTTTAATTTGGCTACATTTTGGTGGTAATTTTTAGGCTCGTGATTAATCTCTTCTATGTGTTTAATTTTAATCCATTCTCTTTTGGAATTGCTTTCCTGTAAGACTTTTAATCAATATTCAAAGTCTTCAAAATATAAAAATCTAGTTCTCCGTGGATCGATCCGGTTCTCACCACTTAACTATTGTTAAAATTAAATTGTGATTCCGATAATTTGAAGTTGGTTGCCGTCAGTGTTTAACGACACGCATCGTGTGCATATCACCCAGCATGCATCATGTTGGACTTTGATATAATTGTGATAAGAATTGATTTCTGATTAAATTTCAAACCATTGATCCAATAAATCCCAACGTGATATGAAATATTCCCTTTTAAGTTGAGTATCTTGACTATCTTTGAGGTTCGCTTGAAGATATCCTTGGAATTCTATATTTTCTCGGATTTTTCACCCAACATTTCTTGTTTCCTCTTAAGATCTGCCATGGTTGCAACACTTCCACATTGGTTGGTAACCGCTCTTCATGATGAAACCTGCAAGGTTTGTGACCTAGGGTACTTCCCAATCGCGGAAATTGATCGAACTTTTGTTTCCTTATTTCCCTAATCTAGATAGGATTGATTCCATCGATATTTTCGAGTTATCCTCACTAATTGTTCTGAGAAAGATTCCCATCATATGATGTTAAGAGCATGTCACATCACACCTTGGCATCACCTTTTCAGTACGTTTCACTCCCTTGCAAAGTCAATGCCAAGGTGGGGCAGCTGTAGACACGCTAATTTTTACATCATATTGAGTAAATTTCATGTCGCAATGATAATGCCCCAAAATAGTCTAATGTTTAATCATTAATTAATTTTTATTGATTTTCTCTCGAAAATTGTTGAATCACGTCGCGTATACACGACGCTATTTAGATTCTTAGTAGAAATTAAATCGGAATTAAAATTAGTAAATTTAAAAGGATTTAACTGAATAGCGTCGCCCTTACACGACCCCGTTTGAGTCCTAATCCGCCTAAGTTTACTATTTCTAATTCTAGTTAATTTCCTAAATTATCTAAAGCATGTCGCGTGTACACGACGTGTTTCATATTTCCTAACTATTTTTGGTTTTCCTTTCTATATTTATTTCTATTTTGGCTGCATTAATGAACTAAAAGGCGTCCCTCTTGAACGACGCGTTTTAAGAGTTTCCTGATAAGATTTGGTAGAGATAATCCTGTTCCAGAGGTTGGAAGGGTTTCCAATTCCCTTTATGATCATCTAGAGCAAGTCCGAACTGCGGGAGAGTCCCTTTGAAAGCCCAAATACTCTTGAATCACTTTTTATAAATACATATGGACTTTGACCTTTGAAAAGGGGTGGAGGTTGAGAAAAGGGTTGGCAATTGGTGAATTTGGAGCTTTCTACAAGGTGTTCGAAGGTCCTCAAGAATAAAACATGGATAGCAAGAAGGATCCCCGTTTCTTCATCCTTTTCTTCCATTGAACCTCAAGAAGATTAAGGCTTTCAAGGGGCCAAACCAACCATCTTCTTTCCTAGTTTCTTTCTAGTTTCGTTTTCATACGATTTTTCATTGCATCAATTCATCACATACACTCACTTCATAATTTCCAAACCTACACTTCCTTTAGGGATTTAAAAGAACACAAAACAAGTGAGTTCTTTTAGTTTAGTTGCATGTTTAGATTATTAATTAGAATAGATATTATACTATTTTAGTTCTAATCATAGTTTTTCTTGTTTGTTTGATTTTTCACAAGGTACAAAAGGAGAACAAAAGTAAAGAAAGAGAAGGCTCTTTTCTTTCGGCCGGCCGGAAGAGAGGAACAAAAGAATCCCATATTCTTCCGATTTGCAAGGTTAGTAAGCGATCACTTTCCCTTTGAAACCCTTGGTTTTTGGCGATCACAATTCTTTTCATATTGTTAATCATAGTAAAAACATGATAACATGATGAACACACACCCTTTTTGAGCACTACATTTGGCACGCAACCCGAAATAAAACCTACACTGCTACGCCTGCCGGGAACCCTCATCTGAAACTGCAGGGAGTGAGTCATATTGGAATGGACTTAGTAGGGATCCCTCGATCCCCACCTCCCACACACACACACGCAATCGTAACACAACAAGGATATATAGGCAAGATATGTGCAAGTAAAGCAATAAATAAATCACACGACCATCAAAAGGAACACACAAGAAACTACCAAGTCAACCAAGAAAACACTGACCTACTGGGACAGAATATCAACCCCTCGGATAGCACGCTGGCTACTCCGTCTTGTCTAACTCTAGGTAGTTCTGCCTCCTCCCAACCACAAGTGACACTCCGAAATGTACTACTACGTACTAGCAATTACCTCGAGATACACCGGGTGACCCTCGCCTTCTAGGTGCCACCTTGTCACTCTCACACCGACATTGCGTCATTCCCACATTGACATACAGTGTCAAGTGCTAACAACTGTTACTCTAGGTCTACGATCGCATAAACACAATACAATGTGATTCCGATCACATAAAAAATCTATGTCCCAATGCATGATTTCAAGCATGCATTTAACATGATCTTCTAACAATATACAAGAATTTAATTGACATAATGTACAACAATCATACATGTTAAATGCAAGAAATATGGGGCTCTGCCTTAAATCGCATCGACTCAGGTTGACGTCTTTTAATGGCCTTAAAACTAGTTTTCCTCACTCTCATGTGTTGGGACCTTGGGATACTGGCTTGAATCATGTCGCCCATGGCCAACGTCATTCAACGCCCTATCCTAATCTCTGGTCTCAAGACCTAGGGGCATGGACCGCAATTTGTGTTGACTCAGGTCGACGCCTTTCTATCGAGTCATCCTGAGTGGACGCATTTCACGCCCAAAACTGAGCTCCTCCGATCTCCACCAAGCCACAACACGGGGTCCCTCTCCCCCCTAAAACAAATGAAAATAGAAAATAGAGGTAGGGCGAGCCGAAACAAACATACTATCCCCATTTCAAAAATATCCATTTCATTCCAAAAAACCACTAGAATATGCTCAATTCTACCCAAAATGACCTATACATCCATAACATGCTCTAAAGCGGAAAATCATGGGTTAAAATAATCAAAACATGCGCGAGAATCATCACACTACTAGTTACTTGAACTCCTCCTAGCTCCTCGTTGCCGAACCGCCACATCGCAAGCCGTTGTCGATACCACCGTGGACGTCGTCACCCTACCGTGACGTTGGCCGTTGTCCGGAGAGTGAAGAAGCCGCGATGGAGATGGAGGTGGGAGTGGTGAGAGGTGATAGAGGAGAGTCGGAGTGGAGGAAGAGGAAGAGAAGGCAATAGAGAGGCAGAGAGGAAGAAGAGAGAGAGAGAGAGAAAGAGAGAATGAGAGAAAGGGGGGAGAAAGGAAGGGTGGCTCGGGCCGTCAATCCCGACAAAACTAAATCGTGTCATCCCAAGACGACGCAGTTCAGATGACGAGATAGAGGTAGTACACTGACAGATGTCTGAATCTTGTCAACTATGCAAGACGCCATTCAGACAACAAGACTGGGGCTGTTCACTAGCACCCTAATGCCTGTCCACGCGGCACACCTATATGACTCCTAAATCACATCGCCTACGGCCGACGCCTTTTAAAAGCGTGTCGAGCCAGCTCAACGCGATTAAGAATCTATGCACCAAGCCCACAAGGGCCCAAATTAGGGGGTCCGACACAGAAACTGACCTAATAATTGAATCCGAAACCTCAGTCCTTACATCCTTAATCCTTCTCAGGTACTTAAGGATGTCTTTTACTGCTTTCCAATGCTCCTTGCCTGGATCGCTCTGATATCTACTGGCAATGCTCAAAGCATTAGCCACATCAGGGCAAAGACATAGCATAGCATACATGATCGACCCTATCGCTGAGGCATAGGGTACTCGACTTATGTGTGCTACTTCCTCAGGTGTTTTAGGGGTCATGCCCTTAGATAGGTAAATTCCATGTCTCATAAGAATGAGACCTCTTTTGGAATTTTCTAACTTGAATCTTATGACTATAGTATCTATGTACATAGATTGGGATAATCCCAGCATCCTTTTTTATCTATCACGATAGATCCTAATGCCTAACACATAGGATGCTTCTCCCAAATCCTTCATGGAGAAGTCTTGAATAATCAAGACTTTGTTGATGTCAGCATCCCTACATCATTCCCAATGAGTAAAATGTCATCAACATAGAGGACCAAGAAGGTCACTGAGCTTCCACTAACCTTCTTGTAAACATTGGGTTCGTCTTCATTTAGAATAAAGTCGAAAGATTTGATAACATCAACAAATCTTAAATTCTATCTTCGAAATGCCTGCTTCAATCCATAAATGGATTTCTGAAGCTTGCATGCCTTGTTGGGATGCTGCTTAGATGTGAATCTATCTGGTTGTACCATGTACACCTCTTCCGACATGTTTCCGTTAAGGAAAGCTGTCTTTACATCCATCTGCTAGATCTCATAATCCAGATACGCTGTCACGGCAAGGAGTATTATGATTGACTTTATCATTGCCACTAGTGAAAAAGTTTTGTCATAGTCAATTCTTTGTCTTTGACGATACCCTTTGCCGCCAATCGAGCCTTATCAATGTCAATTTGTCCATCTGCTCCGATCTTCCTTTTGAATTTTCATTTGCAGCCAATAGGGACTTTCCCTTCAGGTATGTCAACTAAGTTCTAAACTTGGTTGGTATACATGGGTTTGATTTCCAAATCCATAGCCTCTTCCTATTTCTCGAAGTCAGAATTACGAATTGCCTCTTAATAGGACTGAGGATCATCGTCCTCATTTATTTGTACCTTAGTTGAACTGTTAGACAGATGTCCAACATACCTCTCAGGTTCTCTAGGTATCCTACCAGATCTTTGTAATGTTTGTGTTTTAGGATGAGCAAGTTACAAAGGTGGTGTCTCATTTAATGAGACCGTGTCCCCAGTTTGTGGTTCATAGACCTCATCTAGTTCTATCTGGCTCCTACTGTTTTTTTGGAGGAGATATTCCTTTTCTAGGAATACAACTCTCTTAACTACTAAGACTCTTTGCTTTGAGGGGTGATAGAAATAATATCTAAAAGTTTCTTTTGGATATCCCACAAACCTACACTTGTCTATTCTCAACTCGAATTTATCTGCGTCATTCCTTTTTACGTGGGCAGGCCACCACCAAACTTTAATGTGATTAAAGTTTTTTTTCCTTCCCTTCCATATCTCATATGGCGTAGAAGGAACTGACTTACTTGAAACTCTATTCAACAAGTAGGCTGCAGTTTCTTAGGCATAATCCCATAAAAACAAAGGTAATCCTTCAGGTAAGAAGTGAATTCATGACCTAAGTATTCACCTCCACGATCCGAATGAAGAGTTTTGATACCCTTACCAGTCTACTTCTCTACTTCATTCTTATATTCCTTAAACTTCTCAAAGGCTTGTGATTTATATCTCATCAAATACACAGCCATACGTAGAGAAGTCATCAATAAAAGAGATGAAGTAGAAATGTCCTCCTTTTGCCTCTGTTGACATGGGTCCATATACATCCTTGTGTATGAGTTCAAGAAGGTCAACAACCCTCTCACCATGTCCACTAAAAAGAGCTTTCGTCATCTTCCCCATGATACATGACTCAAAGGTATCAAATGATTTGAATTCAAATGAATTCAAGTATCCATTTGAACATAGGTGAGAAATCCTCTTCTCAACCACATGGCCAAGATTGCAATGCTTAAGATATGCATGATTCACTTCTTCTGTCTTTGCACTAAAAACCTACATAATATCATTACATGTATCTAATACATATAATCCATTGAACAAATAACCATTAGCAATGATTAAACCATTATTAATGATTGAGCACCCAGTACTAGTTATTGACAATGAGTAACCAATATTGTTCAAGTAGGAAATGCAAATAATGTTTCTAATAATTTCTGGAACAAAGTAACACTCTCTTAATTCCAGAATTGTCCCTAAAGGTAAATTAAGGCAAGTAGTCCCCATAGCTTTAGCAACAACTAAAGCTCCATTGCGCATCCTCAGTTCAATCTCCTTCTTGCCAAGTCTCATTTTATTTGTCAATACTTACAAAGAATTGCAGACATGAGACGCGCATGTAGTATCCAATACCCATGATGTGGATCTCATAAAAGACAAATTTAAGTCAATGACAAAAATACCTTTATTTAGAATTGCCTTGTAATTCATTTTCTACTGTCCACACCGAAAATATTTGCTTTGTTTTTCATCCTTCTTGCCTTTGCCATTGCCTGCCTTGGCGATCTCTTTACCTTTGGCCAATTTCTTTCAATTCTTGTTGGTGGGTGTCTGGGTGGCTTTCCTTTTCTTCTTGGTTCGACCAAAAACTATTACAAAGGATGGTTTATCCTTTTGCACGGTCTCTTCAACACTTTTTAACATGTTTAGAAGTTCATGTAAAGAAACCTCAATCCTATTCATGTTAAAAGTTATAATGAAGGGAGAAAAAGATTCAGGCAATGACTAGAGAATGAGATCAATGCTAAGTTCAAGATCCAACTTGAACCCTAGCCCACTGAGTCTCTTAATCCACTCCATCTTTTTTAGTACATGAGCCTGTACTAAAGCACCCTCAAACATCCTGGTCCTAAAAAGCTTTTTGGAGAACTCATACCTCTTTATCCTACCTTGCTCCCTAAAGAGCTGGCGTAGCTAGAGAAGTATAGCTCTACAATCAGTCTTTTCAAATTGCCTCTGTAACTCGGGAGCCATAGAGGCTAATATGTAACATTGAGCAAGGGAAGAATCCTCCGATCATTTCGCGTAATTTATTTGATTGCCCTCCTCGGCATCATTGGGAGGCTCAGGTTGGTGTCTAACACATATACAATCTTTTCGGCGGTCAAGACTATTCATAGGTTGCGCAGCCAATCTTGATAATTGAGTCTAGTTAACTTGTTCGTATCCAAGATGCTATGGAGGGGGTGTGACAACGACATGGTGATCTAGATGGAAAATAAAAGACAATCTTTTAGCATGCGTTCAAGTTTCTAACTTAGATGTGGTTTTCTATTTTAGTTAACTCCACTATTTTGCAGTTGAACTACATGACCCTCAATCATATAGAATCATCCTAATGGGTCGGAATCCCAACAAGACTGAGGTGTGACCTTGTGGAAAGTAGAACAAGCCACATCCAATCTCTTGGGTAGTCAACTAGCACTTGCATATAATGCAATATCCGACTTTCGGCCCTTGAGCAATCATCCCCTTATGGAAAGCATCACAAAGGATACTCCCAGTTAGATCATACCACCATTACTGCACAACAATGAGTTTGTGACTTAATCCTTGTGGAAAGTACAACAAGGCTAAGTTTAGTCTCTCATTCTATTGAAGCCAAGCCTTAGGGTTAAGATCCTACCACCAGATCATGGACTTTGTGGAAAGCACAACAAATCCATGAGGTAATGGCATTTAGTCACCCTATAATAGTGGAGGGCCACGACGGCCCCTAGAGCCACGTTTAAAATCTAATATTTGGTATAGAGGATATTTTATTTTATCTTGGTCTCATCTTGAGTGATAGAATAAATATATTCGAGATATATATTTACAGTACCAAGTAATTTGCACAAAATAAATGCATCCAATGTAAATACATAAACCTGGGTGATCATGGATTCTAAATTAAAGCTACTTAGATATCCAATCTACTTCCCAAGCACTAGGATCATCCTCGCAGTCCCTCCTCTGTGCCTTCAAGCTATATTTATGGCATTAATTACAAAAATTACACGACTCGCAGGTCTGGAAAATAAATTACATGCCAATAATTTTCAGAAGCCCCCAAGGCGAATACATTCATTGGAGGAAGATAGAATTACTTTGGAAATTAGATAGAGAGAGAAGGGAGGCTCGCAGGCCTCAAACAAACTGAGCCAATTTCTATGTCCATGATCACCCACCATTCCACACAATCACATCAATCAAACAAGGGTTCTTTTGAAAATAATCCTTATACTTAGATTGAAACCATGGGTTATGCAATACAAAACTTTTGATCTTGATTAATTTTAAATCCAAGTGGAACACTCAAATTTAATCCAAATATTGACCAAAGCAACGCATCATTATAATAATCCATGCATAGAATCATTCCAAACAATAAGAGGAGACATAAATGAATTTAAAATAAAAATCTAAAATTAATTTTAATTTTTTGAAATTAAATTCAATTAATCTCAATAGTTGAGATAAACATGGAATTTAAATTCAAATTAATCATCCAATGATCAAATGTTAAAAATCAAATTTAAATGAATGATTATCCTCAATTATCCTTCACTAAAATCCAAAATTCAATTTTGGAAAATATCCAATAATTTTAAAACCCAAAAAATTGAATTTTAATGACCTTTCAAAAATTCAAAATTCGAATTTAACAATTATCCAATAACTAAAAATTCAAAAATCTGAATTTTATAAATTATCTTCAATTATTATCAATTTATCCCAATGCTATATGATAATTATCAGACTAATTAAATTCAAAAACCAAATTGAATTAATCTACTTCAATAATTATTTGGAGTTTGAAAGAAAAAACCACTTTCGGGCCAGTGCAGTGCGCCGCACGTAGGAGGCAGTTTCCTCTGTTGGAGAGGACTACCGTAGTGCGCCACACTGACGATGGACTAGCCCACCGTCCACATCGTTGTGGACAGTGGCCAAGCCCGCCGTTTAGACTCGGATGGCAGACGTTCACACTATTGTGGACGGCCGTCCAAAGTCAGACGGCAGACCATCCTGCCGTCCACAAGCAAGCGGTCGCACTGACTCCCTATGTCGGTTGTAGAAAAACATTACATTTTCGGGGCATAAAAAAAATAAAAATTGAAGAACATACAAATGACTCCAGCATGATGTTAAAACATAGATCGATTATTGCAGTTGCATCGATTAAAGCCTTAAACCTGGCTCTGATACCACTGTAAGGTTCGCTAAGAACCCCGGGATCTCGGATAAGTTGATATTTTGATCATTTAAGAACAGTCACACGCATCATACTCGCATTTTTATCTGAAAAATAGCATGAAATGATAGATAATTTTGTACCAATTCTAAGGTACCGCTTTCGTCAAATTCCGACTTAAAAACTTTGTCATTTCATGTGAATCAAGGAGTATGTGCATTTGTGGTTTTTTAGCAAAACCAGGATATTAAATAAATTCATAAATGTGATATTCAGGATAAATGCCTAACTAACATTTATTTTTATGATAATAGGACATGAAGGCAAGGTGGCGCAATGGTTAAAGCTTTGGAAACTTGTGGGGAGATCAGGAGTTCGATTCTCAGCATAAACATGTGTTATTTTAGGTAAAATGAGATAAAACAGGGGCAAAGAAGACACAAGAATACAAGGGTTGCCCTAATTCTTACCCTAAGAGGCCAGCCGCCACCCCTTCCCTCCTTTCTTTATTTTGAAAATTCTCTTTCCCCCTTTAAAGGGAGCTCTCCCCTATGCAGGGGGTCTCTCTCTTCTTTGCTCTTTCTCTGTACCGTAACTTCTCTGTCCCCCTTACTTTTCCCTCTTCCCCACACACTCTCTCTCTCTTCTTTGCTCTCTCTTCTCTACGCCGCACTCCTCTCTCCCTTTTCTCTGTGTTTCTCTCTCTCTCTCTACTTTTTCCTCTTTCTCTCTCACGCATCCTGCATTTCTCTCTCCCACTTTTTCCCCTTCTCTCTCACTTTTTATCCCTCTCTGTATGTCTCTCTCTCTCCTTACTCCCGCTTCCTGTCTCTCTCTTTCCTCTTTCCTCTCTTCAACGCCAGCCGCCTGCCGTAAGGTAAAAGTTAGTGTCACGCGGCGCGATGAGAGGATTCACCCGAGCGAACCTCATCGTTCGAACCCCTGCTTAGGAAGCCCACACCGCGCGGCCAGCCATGTGTCTGCCAAATGTCGCGCCTCGCCAGCCAAGCCACCACACGGCGCCCCACAGGCGCTTCCCGCCAATGCCACCGCCGCCCGGCGCCACGCGGCAGAGCCGCGTAGTTCGCAGGCACGGGCATCGTCGCCCATGCCCCAGCACGAAGGCACGCTTCGCCTCACCAGCTACCACGCGCCACCCCCCGCTGCTGCCGTGCGACGCTCACGCTAGCCACGCGCTTTGCCCTCGTCAGCCGTGCCATATGGGGCCTGCCTTTGTCTGCTGCGCCCACCTCGGTCCCACGCGTTAGGGCGCGGTCCAAAGCGCCCCTCCTATCCAACGCCCTCACAGGAGCCTACCCTGCTACCACTGTTCTACTGCTGTATTTGTTTACTTATTTATTTATTTTTTGTTATTCCAGTTATTTAGTTAACTAATTAGGGTTAATGCTTGTCACAAGTTATCTTGTAAGGATATTAACATCAAGGGTTTTGTAACATTATCTCTTGCTTTTAGATGATTAATGTCATTTTTAGTGTATAAATAGTTAAATAGTGGTGCTCTTGTTAGATTTGATGTCTTAGGTATTTTAGTTAATTGAGTCGTTGTTTAATTAGGTGATTAATTCATTAATTCAAATATTCACATGTTTTAAATAATCAAAATCAAAAGTTTTCAAAGGTTATAAATTTAATTCCCTGTGGATTCGACTCGGATTCACCATTGGTATTGCTAAAAATTCAATTAAATGAGCCGAATATAAGATGATTGTTAGCATTGATTTTTAACGACATAATCTTTAGCTATTATTTTTTGACATCGTTGCTGGGGAAGTAGATTTTTAATTTTGATTATTTTGGATTTAGTGTAATTATTTCTTATCTAACCTCCTTTTTCTTATTTGTGTAGGTACATTTAAAAAAAAAAAGGGAGCGAAATCATTGGTAAGTATGTTCCAACTTTCTATTTTTTAATTTCCTTATTTTAGTTAGTTTCCTTTTTGTAGTTGCTAATTTAGACAGGTTGCCATTAACATATAAAAGGGAAAGAAAAATTCAAATTCAAAATCTTCATCTCAAGATTAAAAACCTTCCATGCTAGGCATTGATCATTTTAGGAAAGCATGCATTTGTTTCTATTTTTAGTCATTTCCATATTTTGTATAAGATTGCGGGGGAAAGGTACGTGTTTCAATTATAGCAAGTCATTCATGATTGCATCAATATACCTTGCCTCGATTTGATGATTGCCTTGCATTGCATTCAAAAAAAGACTTTAAGGCAACAACTTTAACCACATAAGGTAGAGATTTGATCACCCTTTATTAGCCCACAAATCACCTTCCTTGTATTGGTATTGCCAAATCCAATTAAAAGCAAGTCGAAAGAGAATCTATGGTTTACACTGTGAGCGGTTTAAATTTCGGGTTGCCTCCACTTTTGGCAATGGTGTCTAGGCTAGAGGTTGAAAGGCAAACACCTAAGCAAAAAAGTGGTTTCTTAATTAGGTCCCTACGAAAGTAGAGGGAGCCTCCCACTACCCCACCTCTTACTTGGCCGTTGACTGATTGTGGTTGTGACTTGAAGTGGACCCCATTCACTTTGTGAGAAAATTCACATAGAAGTCTAGGTCAACATTAGATCATTAGGGTAATTTGATTGCCAAAATTGTTTGCATTTACAAAATTAAAAAAAAGAGAGAAAAGGAAAACAAAATTAAAATTCAAATCCTTCTTCATTCTCTTAGTCCTAGTGTATGCAAAGTAGGAGATGTCAAAATCCTAACCTTCTAGGGCCATTTGTTGAAATCGAGAGAATTTTGCATCAAGGAAATCCACCACACGATGAAATAGTCGATAATCATGATTCACCGAAGTAAATGAAAGACTATTTCATCTCAAATCAATACCAACCTTCATCTTGCATCCATCTTCTTCAATATCCGGCCAATCAATATGAGATTAAATCAAGCACCATTCAGATGCTCCCATCCTTTTATGGGAATACAAATGAAGATCCCTATAAGCATCTGGATGAATTTTTAGAAATCTGTTCCACGGTGAAGATCCAGAATTTCACCAATGATGGCCTTAAGTTGACCTTATTTCCCTTTTCATTAAAGGATAAGGCTAAATATTGGTTGGGGACTATAGGTAAGCTCATTAGGACATGGGAAGAAATGCAGAAAGAATTTCTCAAGAAGTTCTATCCCATAGGGCAGACTAATACCATGAGAAGGGCTATCACGGCTTTTACCCAAACTCCCGGTGAATTGATTGATGAATCTTGAGAAAGATTAAAAGAATTTCTTAGGAAATGCCTTCATCATGGGTTATCAAAGTGGCAAATTGTCCAAGCATTCTATTAAGGATTGTCTGAACAGTTCAGACAAATGGTGGATGCCTCATCTGGAGGGGCATTTATGATGAAAAATGAAGATGAGGCTTATGACCTTTTTGAGATGTTATGTGAAAATTCTATCAACCATGACTCATTATCATCTTATGAAAGGTCTGTTGGGCCATCTAAACGGGCTGGAATGTATGAACTTAAGGCTCGTGGTGAGCCCGAATCCAAAATGGACATCAATCTGTTCAATTAGAAATTGGATAAGGTAGACATCTTGGCCCAAAAGCTAGGCCAACTCTTGGCCTTAAACAAGTAAGAACCTACCCACCCAACATCATCTAGTCCATATGAAGGCCCATCTTCTGTCAATCATGACATTTATGCCTTATGCGTAAATTCGACCCATCAATTGAATGAATGTCCAACTACGGCCCAACTTCCACCATTCATTCAAGAACAAGTTCAGGCTGCACAGGGATTCTCTAGGCCCAATAATGATCCATTCTCAAATACTTACAATCCGGGCTGGAGAAATCACCCTAATTTTGCCTGGAAGAACCAGCAGGCTCCTTTGCAAATGTCAAATCCTCTCATGCATCAAGCCCAAAAGCCAGAAAACTCATTTCAACATCAGTCCAATTTCTATGGTAATGTACATGCTAGGAGATCCCAGGCCCAATTCTCTTAACCGGCCCACTATCAATCATTCCAATTAGGTCAACCAGCCTATTATCAATCATTCAAATCAAGGCAACCAACCCAATACCATCCTCCACCCACTTACCAACAACCTCCTCAGCCCAACTTTGATGACAAATTCAGTCAACTCCAACAGTTTATCTTGACCCAGCAACGGTCTATTTCTAAGTTGGAGAGGCAAATGGGGCAATTAGCTGAGGGTACTATGAGAAGAAAAATGGTCCAACTTCCTAGTCAACCCATTGCCAATCCAAGGAATCAGCCTATGGGTTTTCCACCACAATCAGGCCTTTTACCTCAACCTGGCCCGTTACCACAACCTAAAGGACCACAATTTGAAAATGCTAAGGCCATTTCAGCTTTTAGGAGTGGGAAAAGTTTAAAGAACCTACAGACAGATGGGGAGTTGATCGAAGCTCCCACTAATGGGCCTCATGAAGTTGAAAGCGAGAGTGAGGCTGAACCTAACATGGAAAAGTTAGGGGGGGATCTGAAAGGAAAAGGGAAGATAGATGAAGGCCCAAGTTCATATCAACCTAGGGTGCCTTTTCCTAACACCTTATTAGCTAAGCCCAATACCAAGAAGAAACTGGCCCAGAATGAGGAGTTGCTGGAATTATCCAAACAAGTTCAGATTAATATTCCACTCCTCGATGCCATCAAGCATGTGCTCAGCTTATGCTAAGTTCCTCAAGGAATTATGCACACCACAAAGAGAATCTAGAATGGCACCTGAAAAAGTTAGGCTATCGGAGGATGTGAGTGCCATTGTAATGAACCATCTTCCCAAGAAATTGAAAGATCCTGGGGCACCTTTGATCTCATGTGACCTCGGTGGAGTCACATTTGATAGAGCTTTGGGGGTCAAAAAGGCGATATAAATTGTGAAACTGGCATGGTGGACATATCCTTTGGGGGTCAAAAAGTCAAGATTAATGTCTTCAAGCATCCCAATATCCGGATCATGAAGAAGAATGCCATACTATCAATATCTTAGATAATTTGGTTAAAGAAAAGGCGATGTTCATGCATGACCTTTTAGAGGAAGTCAATGCCTTAAAAGATTTTCCCGACGCATTAACATCTTGGCCCAAGGTTGAACCTTTACCAACCTTGCAATCCGAGCCCGCTTTACCATCCTTAGAGGACCCTCTTGTGCTCGAACTCAAGACATAACCCGAGTCTCTCAAGTATGTCTTCTTGGGCCCCGATCAGAGTCTTTCGGTCATCATTGCGGCCAATCTCACATCGCTGCAAGAAGCCTAGTTAATTGAGGTCCTTAAAGACCATAAAGGTGCCATTGGTTGGTCGGTGCCAGATTTAAAAGGGATTAGTCCGTTCGTTTGCATGCATCACATTTACATGGAAGATAATTCCAAACCAAGTCGGGAGATGCAAAGGAGGCTTAACCCAAATATGAAAGAAGTGGTGAAGAAGGAAGTTGTGAAATGGCTGGACGCGGATATCATTTACCCCATATCAGACAGTATATGGGTCAACCCAACCCAAGTGGTACCCAAGAAATCTGGATTAACAGTTATCAAAAATGATCATGGGGAGGAGGTACCCACTAGGCTCACTACAGGATGGAGGGTGTGCATTGATTACAGAAGGCTTAATCTCATGACGAAAAAGGACCACTTCCCACTCCCGTTCATGGATCAGATTCTAGAAAAGTTATCAAGCCAGAAGTACTTTTGCTTCTTAGACGGGTACTCCGGGTATAATCAAGTGGCTATTTACCCAGAAGATCAAAAAAAGACCACTTTTACATGCCCTTATGGCATATTTGCTTTTAGGAGAATGCCATTTGGATTATACAATGCACCAACCACATTTCAACGATGTATGATGGCTATATGCTCCGATATGGTGGGAATTCCTCGAAGTTTTTATGGATGAGTTTTCAATCTTCGGAGATTCTTTTGAAAATTGCTTGAAAAATCTTAAACAGGTGCTAGCTAGATGCATAGAAACCAACTTGATACTTAGCTGGGAGAAGAGCCATTTTATGGTTCGAGAGGGCATTGTTCTAAGCCGCATTATAACTGAAAGGGGGATAGAGGTAGATAAAGCTAAGATCGATCTCATATCTAATCTTCCTCCTCCCACCTCGGTCAGATAGATCCGTTCATTTCTTGGCCATGCCAGTTTCTATCGCCGGTTCATCCACAATTTCTCTCAAATTGCCTGGCCTCTAACTCTTCTCCTAGCTAAGGGTGTTACTTTCCAAATGGATGAATCTTGCATTAAGGCATTCAATTCTCTGAAGGAATCGTTGACCAAAGCTCTGATTATTTAATCCCCATATTGGTCTTTGCCCTTTGAAATCATGTGCGATGCCTCTGACTATGCTATCGGTGCGGTATTGGGACAAAGAATCACCAAGTGTCCCGTGGTGATCTATTATGCAAGTCGCACCCTTGCAGATGCTCAAATGAATTATACCACCACGGAAAAGAAATTATTAGCTGTGGTTTTTGCTTTAGAAAAATTCAAATCTTATCTTTTAGAGGCAAAAGTCATAATCTATTCTAATCACTCAGCTCTGAAATACCTTTTGACCAAGAAGGATGCGAAGCCCAGACTTATCAGATGGATCTTACTCCTTCAGGAATTTGATTTAGAAATTCGGGATAAAAAGGGTTTTGATAATGTGGTAGCTGACCACCTATCCCGAATTCTTATTCCTCTGATTCATTCCCTGATGAGCATCTGCTGGCTATTTCTCACAGTGTTGCACCTTGGTATGCTCATTTTGTCAATTACAAGGTGGCCAATCAGCTTCCGAAAGGATGGACTAAAATGAGAAGGACAGATTCTTTTCCCAGGAGAAGTATTTTTTCAGGGAGGATCCGGAACTATTCAAATTATGTCATGATCAAATCATTAGGCGATGTGTTCCTGAAGAAGAACAACAGAGTGTTCTCAACTTCTGCCATAATCTGGCTTGTGGGGGACATTTCTCGGGGAAGAAAACTGCAGCCAAGGTCCTGCAAAGTGGTTTTCACTGGCCCACACTCTTCAAAGATTCCCATGAGTTTAGTAAAACTTCTTTGAGATGCCAAGCTGTAAGAAATATGGAAAAAAAGGACATGATGCCACTCAACCCAATCTTGGTAGTTGAAGTTTTTGATGTTTGGGGGATAGACTTTATGAGACCTTTTCCACCTTCTTTTGGACATACATATATCCTAGTATCGGTGGATTATGTCTCTAAGTGGATTGAAGCAGTAGCCACCCGAACCAATGACCATAAAGTGGTCATTAAGTTCGTCCAAAAAAATATCTTTTCTCGGTTCGGATGGCCTAGAGCTATCATAAGTGATGGGGGAACGCATTTCATGAATTACTAGTTTTGAGCTTTGCTTAAGAAATACATGATTAATCACAAGCTGACTACCCCTTATCATCCCCAAACCAGTGGCCAAGTAGATGTTTCCAATAGAGAGATCAAGAATATTCTGCAAAAGTTTGTTAGGCCCGATAGAAAAAATTGGTCTGAAATATTGGATGATGCCTTATGGGTCTATCGGACCGCTTACAAAACTCCTATCGGCATGTCTCCTTATCGCTTGGTTTTTGGAAAAGCGTGCCACCTTCCGGTGGAATTGGAACATAGGGCATATTGGGCCATTAAACAAGTCAACCTGGACCTAGCCCAAGATGGTTCCCACCGAACCTTATAACTGAGTGAGCTAGAAGAGTTGCGCAACGAAGCCTATGAAAACTCAAAGATTTATAAAGCCAAAACTAAAGCTTTCCATGATAAACATATTGTGAGAAAATATTTTCTTCCAAATCAGAAAGCTTGACTATTAAACTCTAGGCTTCACCTATTTCCAAGAAAACTGAAATCCAAATGGGATCGACCATTCTTGGTCATTAAAGCCTCGATCATGGAGCTGTTAAAATTTTGGATCCAAAGAATGGGCAAACATTCACTGTTAATGGTCAACGGTTCAAACCATTTATTGAAAACCTTCAAAATGAGCCACCGGAATCCTTAGAGCTGAGTGATCCGTATTAAATGAACTTTCGTCTGGATGAAGATATTAAACTTAGCGCTTGTCGGGAGGAAACACAATATTTTAATTCAGTTTTTGTATTTATTTTCATTTTTATGTTGTAGACACGTTAATTTTTACATCATATTGAACAAATTTCATGTCACAATGATAATGTCCCAGAATGGTCTGATGTTTAATCATTAATTAATTTTATTGATTTTCTCAAAATTTGTTGAAATCACGTCATGTATACACGACGTCATTTAGATTCTTAGCATAAATCAATTCGTAATTGAAAATTGTAAATTTAAGAGGATTTAGCTGAATACCGTCGCCTTTACACGACGCCGTTTAAGTCCTAATCCGCTTAGGTTTACTATTTATAATTATGTTTAATTTCCTAATTTATCTAAAGTACGTCGCGTGTACAAGACGGCTTTCATGTTTCCAAATTATTTTCGGTTTCCCTTTCCGGATTTATTTCTGTTTTGGCCATATTAATGAACTAAAAGGCGTCCCCCTTGAGCGACGCGTTTTAAGAGTTTTCTGATAAGTAAGATTTGGCCGAGATAATCCTGTTCCCAAGGTTGGAAGGGTTTCCAATTTTCATTATGATTGTCCAGAGCAAGTCCGAACCGTGGGAGAGTCCTTTTGAAGGCCAAATACCCTAAAATCACTTCTTATAAATATATATGGACATTAACCTTTGAAAGGGGTTCATCTTTAGAGGATTCGGAGCTCTCTACAAGGTGTTTGAAGGTCCTCAAGGAAAAAAACGTGGATAAAAAGAAGGAGTTCTTGTTCCTTCATCCTCTTCCACCATTGAAGATCAAGGCTTTCAAGGGGCCAAACCAACCGATTTCCTTTCTAGTTTCTTTTTCATATAACTTTTCATTACATCAATTCATCGCACACACTCACTTCATGATTTTCAAACCTACACTCCTTAAAGGGGTTTAAAAGAACACAAAAAGTGAGTCCTTTTAGTTTAGTTGTATGTTTAGATTCTTGATTATGATAGATACTACTTTAGTTCTAATCATAGTTTTATTATTTATTTGATTTTTTTGTGCGTGGTACAAAAGAACAACAGAAGTAAAGAAAGAGAAGGCTCTTTTCTTTTAGCCGGCCGAAAGAGAGGAACAAAAGACCCCACATTCTCCCAGTTTAAAGGTTGGTAAGCGATCACTTTTCCTTTGAAACCCTCGGTTTCTAGCGATCACAATTATTTTTATATTGTTAATCATAGTAAACACATGATAACATGATGAACACACACTCTTTTTGAGCACTACAGCTTTTTGGCGATCACGGTGGGACATGTCTTGCCGTTTCTCTCTTTTTACTCTTGTTTATTCCATTGGGCACCCTCGGTGCACCGCTTGTGTCCCTCGAACACATTTGATGGTTTGTTGGTTGGTTAGTTGACTTTTATCCCCACGTGCAGCTCGTGTACATCCCCTTGTGGCAAAATTTTGCCCTCCCTTGATTGCCTTGAGAAGTGGTATTAGAAAGTTTGTTTGTTCAGATTGATATCCACGTGTTGCATGATTGGTCTATATGTTCAAATTGTCATCGCATGAGCAGTTGATTTCTTAGTCATCTTATTGTTTGAAGAGTGAATTGTCCCTGATCTTGCTTCTTATTTGTTGCTTTTGGGACCTAAAGCGCGTCTGTACAGGGAGACGCATTTCATTAACCGCGTCGCCCTAGCAAGACGCGATTTAGTGCCCTTTATCCTCCTTGCTGCCTGAGCTTCTGTAAACAGAAGGGATTACTGTTTTGAATCGCGTCGGAATAGCGACGCGATTCAAGCTCTCATCCCTGCTGGTCATTAGCACTCGGATCATTGATCTTCTTGGTATCTATATTTATTTATTTTACATTAGAGGCCATCCAGGCCACATGTCATTTGCATCGGGGCTCACCCCCCTCTTCTAGGAATACCTCTCTTGGCATCCTCACCTCTCTCTGACTGGGTCGGTCCCTCGGTCAGATTAGAGTGGTTGGTGTTAAGACCTCCGTAAGTCCCCAAAAGCAAAGAATTCCTCTTTGTTCACTGGGCCGGTTGTACCATTTGAAGTTCCGGGTAGTTAGTCATATCGTTGTAAGTGAAGCCATAAAGCATAACAGTGGAAATTGAATTGAAACTAGGATCTTACCCATTGAGAGAATTTGAACTTAAAAATTCAATTAACCCAACAAGTGACTTTCAAAACAACGTAAGCATCCACTTGGTTGTTAATTTGTGCAAACTTGATTGAAGTAATTGTCATCTCAATACAATAATGCTACATTCAGGTAGAACTGTCGGCATGGTTGACTTTGAACAAGAAGATCTGGTCAAGTACGAGGGAGATGCCTATGCCCCTCAGGTTCATGGTACATCCTATTATGAAGATGAAAGGGATGCTTATATCTCCGACTATCATGATCAATTCCAATCTGCTCACGAGGGAGATGCTCATGCCCCTCAGTATCATGATGATCCGATCTACGGTCAATATCATCCGGATTTGCGCAATCATTTACGTATTCATGTCATTTCTAATCCTACTGTTGAAAGAGCCCAAGACTCTGGGCCCTCTGTCGATCATCCTTTTGATCTTGCTACTCTCATGGGAGCTCTGTCTAATCATGTGGATCCCCGTCAATTTGACGCCATTCAATCAATCTTAAAAGGGAAAGCTCCTCTGCATCCTTCCAAGCCAAGCCCTGTGGTTCATCCTGTTGCTTATCAAGCTCCCACTCAAGCCATGGAAGGTCTCTGTATTTTCACTCCATGGCGCAGAAGCCCTCAACAGTCTGGCTCACGGCACCCTGTCAGGCCGCAAACCCCAATCTATCAGAATGCCTTCGGGCATGGCGGGAATGCCGCCAGTTCACAACCTCACTGTCCCCACATCATTGCTTATTCGCGGAGGTAGTCTTTTCAACAACCACCACCTCCACCAATAGATTCTACCACCCAACTCCTACTTAACAAGCGGTCCCAGATGGACGAGTGGTTCAAGAATCTTGAAAAGAATATGGAAAGCAAGGCTGCTCCTAAACTCTCTGTTCTTGATTTGCCAGTATTCCATCTCTTACCTTCTGAAATGCCAATTTACAGAAAGTACAACGGCACAGACAATCCTTTCCTTCACATCAAAGAATTTCTATATGAATCATCCTTCTGGCAGCACGATAAAAAAGCACTGGCATTCCTCTTCAGAAGGTCATTGGAAGGATCGGCCTTGGAGTGGTTCTTCTCTTTCGACCCCAGTGAGGTAGAGAATTTCGACGTGATGTCGAAGAGATTCCTGCAATGGTACAAAGACAAGGTGGCACCTACCTTGTCCATCACTGACTTATTCAATGAAAAGATGAAGCCGGATGAAGACTTCATAGTGTTCGCCGATAGATGGCAAGAGATGGCTGAAAAGATAAGAGACCACTTGTCTGAATAAGAATTGGTAAAGATGATGGTTGCCAACGCCACTCCACAGTACAAGCTTGTGCTGACCCTAAATAACTTGACTATCATGGCAGATTTGTATGAGAGAGTACGTTATGCTCAGAATGGATTCAAGGATTCCACCTTTGCTAGTTGTCTTCGATCCTCATCGACCCAATAGACCTCCACCCCGGAAGTCTATTATCCCCAATTCTTCTATGGGTCCAACAACTGAAGGCACATTGTCCCATGAACAGGTCAGTACAATGAACAATAATCAGCACCAGTTTATGAGAAATCAGAAGCAATATCAATCACCTAGGCCCCAAAACCAGCAGGGTTATAGGCCTCCCACTCAGCAGCTTCAGTCAGCACCGCAGCATTCTCATCAGCAAGTATACAATCAACCTCGGCAGCCACTGAATTACACTCATGTTCCTCCTCCTAATGACTATACACAGCAGAGGAAACCTCCTGGTCCCAGAAGGTCGGTATATCCCCAATTACTAGAATCCCTCACAGATATATTCAATGCCCTCATGGCGGCCAACGCCTTAGTGCTGCCGAAGGAAAGGACCGTCTGGCCATCAAATGTCGACATGTCCCGTTACTGCGTGTTCCATCGTCAACCGGGACACACGGTGGAAGTCTGCTTTCACTTTCGGGACTATATTCATGACCTCAATGATCAAAGAGGGATTGATTGGGAAGAGATGAAAAAGTACATAGCCGCCTTGAAGGTGAAAAGATCACAGCAGCAACAACAATAGCCACAGCCACCATAGCAGCAACAGTCGATTCAAAGGGCCCTGGTACAACAAGTAGCACCACAGAATATGGGCATAGTACAAAACCCGTTCCCAGAACATCAAAACCAAATTTCCCCCATTTTGAAAGGTAGCCAGTCTGAGGCTAGTAGAGGGCAACAATGGAAAGTGGAGGATTCGTCCTCTATCTATTCAGCAAGTCATATGTCAAGCACTACTGAGCAACCGCCTCGCCGCATTCTCTGCATACCAAAACCACAATCTATCACCATTAAACCCATTCCATTCTCCACCACCACATCCTCACCAAGCAACCCTCCGCAAAACTAACTATACACCCCTCATGCCATCCAGACCATTACTCCGTATGCCATTCCCAACATCACCTACAACAACCACTTACCCCGATACCCTACAAACCTCCAACCCACTCATCTGCACAGTACCCCCACCAAATAACCCATCACCGTCACTTGCTCAACCCCAACCCTCCAAACCACTCATCCGAGTTCCCTTACCTCCACTAACACCCCCTCACCAAGCCACTACGCCTTCCAAACCACTCCTTAACACGACAGTGCTCAAGATAACGCCTGGAGCTTCCGCTATTTAAGAACATACGCTCCGAAGCGGCCGAATATTCAACAAAGTGTTCCCCCAATCTACAGTGCGAGACGGCCCGTTACAGCCAGTGAAAGAAGTCCAAAATGAAGAGAGTATACTTGGTACCCATTATGACTTGTTGAAACAGCTGGATAGAACACCGCCACGCATCTCCATATTAGAGCTGATCAAGAGATCTAGGGTCCATCAAGAAGCCCTAATGGAATACCTACAACGGGTAATGGTAATCAAAGATGTGCCGGTGGAAAAGATCACCGCATTGTTGGTACCCCAGGGGGATCAACCCTCTATATCTTTCCATACCTCTGAATTTGCACCACTGGCAGCAAGGAGCATGACATTAAGTATAACTGTCAACATATGTAAAAAAGTTGTGGATGCCTGTTTAGTAGACACCGGTGCATCTATCAATGTGTTGCCACCGAGAACCCTGGAGCTCTGTGGGGTACCGAAAGAAAAATGGCTGCCCTCTCCCATTTCCGTTACTGCCTATGATAACTCTACCCGTTCCCCTCTGGGGATGGTCTTTTTGAAGGCAGAGTTAGGTCCTGCTTGCCATACTGAAGTCGAATTTCATATTCTTGAAATCGACCCTTCACTGAAAGGCATACTTGGTCGTCCTTACATCAAGTCACTTGAGGCGATTCCATTGACGAACCATCAATGCCTCAAGTTCCCCCACAAAGGACGTATCATCAAAGTTACTAGCATGCCTATCCTTGCTGCAACCCATTCACTGAATGTGAGTCCCAACCCAGCCCCTTAAAGGCCAATCATCTCCTTATGCCAAACCCACACCCTTTTGGCAGATCATTTCGAGCATACTGTACTTACATCTTACCTAATCAATGCTGTAAAGCGGAAGAAGTTCATGAATACTCCAGGCTGGAACATCAAGCTGAAAGTGGGATATCAACCTGGAAAGGGTCTAGGTACCCGACTGCAAGGAAGAATTAAACCGGTGACATATGAGAGAAGAGTACCTGTCAGCGGCCTAAGTTATAGGCCGGAGAAGGTGAGGCATAGTATTGTGGAACAACAAGAAGGATAAGATGGTCAGAAAACATGGAAAACCATGATTACCCCCTGCAAAGAGAACCGGGATCCCTTGACTTGGACCTTGTCTACTCATTTTGTTAAAGGGCCCGTTATTCAACAAGACCACGACAATACAGTAGTGATCACCTCTCAATTTCACCTACATGATGTATATGGGAAAGACCTAGCTAGACATTGTTCTCCACTGCTGACGTACCAATCTCTAAAGGCTCTGCGGCGAATGAAAAAGAGGAAGACACAAGATCCATAATGTGAATGGTACTGCTGGTTTGACATGTGGGACTTGTATATTGCACTGAGTAGACTATTTTTGAACCCATCAAAACCAAAGTGGCCGCCACTGGTAGATGAACTGATCCAGAGGCCCGGGGCCATCTTTGACAAAAGGATTTTACTGGTAGAAGAAACAGATGAAGGGGAGCCAGATGACCCCTATGAAGCTGGTTATACCATTGATCTCCTATGGAGGGGAACCTATCCCTCTCATGTTTTCACACTCCATACCTTGTTCCGCACTCTGCTCCTAACTTCGACTTGGTTGTGGGTTATTACTGAAGACATTCCACGGGCTCCGCCCATTACTATTACTATATCCCCTCAGGATCTCATCCCTTGGATTCCTCTTAATCTCGAAAGGATCTATGATCTAATTTGGGACATACTACTGTATGATCCCCCTAATCCCTAGACACTAGTGCCGGTACCTCCATCACTTCCTTCTCCCTCCATGTACATACATTCTTGTTATATGTTAGACACAAATAATTCATAAAAAAAAAAACGCCAATTTGGCAACTTCTTCCTCCCAAATCCTCGTCGGGGAAACATCCTACGTGTCCGACTATACCCCATCTCGGGGGTCATTCGGACAAGATTCCCTTCTAGATCTGCTCTGCCCCTCCCCGCGGGAGGATTCACCTGTATTCCCACCTATATCCCTTGATTTTTATCCTTCTTCGTCCTCATTAGGTCCGGATAGGGAGTCTAGTAAAGTTAAGGAGTCTAGTTCTAGGCAGGTCAATCAAGTTGGGAAGTTTAGGAAGTCTAAGGGTAGACATGTTCCAGATAGATACCTCTAGGAGTTAGCTTTAAGATGCCTTTCTTGCTCTCAGATTCCTCAGCTATTAGAAAATCCAATCCAAGTGCCAGAAGAATGTGGAGCCAATGAGTTAGTCGATGATGGATACGGGGTATATGAGTTGTTACATGAGAAAGACTCCATTAATGAAGGAGGAGAAGACGACGAGGACGCGGCTGAGGCATATGCCAGTGGAGTAAAGAGATTTGATGAACCCTCAGCCGTTGTAGAAGAGCCTACTAAAGAGATCAATCTAAGGACCGAAGATGAATCTAAGGTTGTCCTCGTCAGCAAGAATCTGTCTGAAGTAGATGAAGAGGCAGTGGTCCAAGTTCTCAAAGATTATAAGGACACCTTCGTCTGGAGTTACGAGGATATGTCGGGGTTAGACTCATCACTAGTGGAACATAGATTAACCTTGAATGAAGGAGCGAGCCCGGTAAAATAAAAGTTAAGGCGATTCAACCCTCAAATGGCTTTGAAAATGAAAGATAAGCTGCATAAAGCCAAATTTATTATAGTTGTCCTCTATCCGCAATGGGTGGCCAACATAGTCCCAGTTATGAAAAATGATAGGAAGGTCAGAATCTGTATTGACTTCCGAGATTTGAACCGGGCATGTCCTAAAGACGATTTCCTACTGCCTCACATAGATGTTCTCATTGACAAAACTGCTGGCTATGAAACTCTGTCATTTATGGATGGGTTCTCGGGGTATAATCAGATTAAGTTGGCAAAAGAGGATCAAGAGAAAACATCACTCACCACACCTTGGGGAACTTATTGCTATGTCGTTATGCCATTTGGATTGAAAAATGCTGGAGCCACTTATCAGAGAGCCATGATGGCGATATTCCATGACATGATGCACATTAACTTCAAGGTGTATGTGGATGATCTGCTAGTGAAATCTAAGACAAAAGCTGAGCATGCTGGAGTTCTAGTAAAGGTTCTGGAGAGGTCGAGAGAATATCAGTTGAAGATGAACCCTAAGAAATGTGTATTCGGGGTATCCTCAAGGAAGTTACTTGGATTCATTGTCAGTAAGAGGGACATTGAGATTGATCCCAACAAAGCCAAGGCTATCAGAGAGATGCCGTCTCCCAAGAATTTGAAGGAATTAAGAGGATTAATCAGGAGGTTGCAATTTATTCACCGATTTGTCTCCCAACACTCGCAAAGGTGCAAGCCGTTTTACGAGCTTACTAAACAGGGAGTCAAGTTTGATTGGGACGATAAGTGTCAGGAGGCATTTGATAGATTGAAAAATTATTTAGCAAGTCCTCTTGTTTTGAGACCACCATCTCCGGACAAACTTTTTATTCTATATATTTCTATCCTGGATGATGCAGTGGGGGCCGTCTTGGCACAAGAGGATGAAGAAGAAAAGGAGAGGGCAGCCTATTATCTCCCAAAACTTCTCAACCTTGCTTAACAGAGGTATACAACGATGGAGAAAAGATGTACAACACTTGTATGGGTGGTCCAGAAGTTGAAGCATTATTTCTTGGCCCATGAAGTTCATAACTAGGATGAATCCCATTAAGTTACTTCTGGAGAAATCCGTCCTCACTGATAGGTTGGCACAATGGCAGAGCTTTCTTTCCCAATTCGACATCACTTACATTCAACAGAAAGCGATTAAAGGCTCTGCCATAGTAGAACATCTTGCTCATCAACCTCTTCCTCGATTTGATCTTGTCCGATCAGAGTTTCCAGATGAGCAACTGATATCCATAAACAAAGTCAATGATGATATGTGGACTCTGCATTTTGACGGAGCTCTGAACTCTCACGGTAAGGGTATCAGCATTGTTCTCCTATCACCTGAAGGTGTCACCATTCCAGAAGCCTTTCAACTAGACTTCTATGTCACTAACAACATAGTTGAGTATAAGGCTCTCCTTGCCGGCCTCGAGGCTACTTATCTCTATGGTGACACCAAGCTGAGAATTGTGGGTGATAGTCAATTAATTATTCGCCAAGTGCTTACCAAATATCGCACTTTTGATCCTAAACTCAAGTCCTATCAGGAACTCACCCCAGCTTATGCCAAGCTTTTCACCAAATTGATCTTTGTCCATGTTCCCCAGAATCAGAATATTCTAGCTGACGCTTTGGCTTCCTTGGCATCTTCCCTAAATTTTCCGATCAGCAGGAAATTGTTGTCACCAAAAAATTGAACAAGAAGAAGAGCCTAAAGATCAACAAAGAAGATCCAAATCAAAGAGAATTGAAGGGAAGAACCGAGCCCATTAATTCAAGCAAGAAAGGTCCAAGCAATTTTTCAAAGAAGGCCTAAGTGAAGAAGAGTTAATAGACAACAGTCATGTCCATTCTTGCAAGCCTAAAGAAGTCAAAAAAGGGTTACTTTCAACCTAAATAATGAAGAAATCCAAGGGGGCAGGCCTGGGCCCATTATCTCAAGCAAAAGAAGCCCAATAAGGCCAATTTGGGCCCAAAAAGTAAAGGCCAAAACCCAATTTCGTGGCAGCCTCTAAAGGGCCCCAAATGGTCCCCCCATGGCCTATTCTTACCCCTTTGGCCCATGTTCAAATCTGCCCAAAGGTGGATAAGAGGAAAAAGGAAGTGGTCCCCCCTTCAAGATTCTTTTAGAAGGTGGTAGGTGAAAAGCAAAAAGAGAAGCCAATCATGATTCTCCAAGTGTTGTGGCCTCATTGGAGGGCTCTTAAGATGGGTTTCTTATCCCTAATCTAATACTAATAGATGCCTAATTTACCCCCCAAAAGTAACTGAACTTTATCTATAAAAGAAACCCCATCTTCTCCAAGCAAAAGTTGGAGACAAAAATCCCAAAAAAGAGAAAAGAGAAGAAGAAAAGAGAGAGGCCAGGAGGAGCACGTCTCCCTCCTCCATTCCCTTCCATCTCCTGCATCCCAAAAGAAAAAAAGAAGAAAAAAAGAAGAGAAAAAGAAAGGAAGAGTGCTAGAGAAGGAGAGAGCAAGATTGTAGCCTTCAAGAGCCATTATCCCTTCTCATCCCCTCTCCAAGGTAGAGTGGAGGTGAAATGCATCTAAAATATATTTTAAATAAATATTTTAGGCCTTGAATCTTTTATACTTTATTTTCCATCATTTGGGTTTGATTTAAACCCATTTTTTACCAAAAATCCGGATTTCAGGTGAGTCTGCGCCTGTGCAGTGCTACAATGTTGAGTCTGCGGTTACTGTTCATGAGTCGGCGCCTCCCTGCGCAGACTCAGTGCCAGTTGCAGTTTTTTGAGTCGCACCTCTTTCAGCTTGGTTTTTGGGCTTGAGGTGATTCTTTGATCCTCTCCCAAGTTGTCCAAAGGTTCCAAGGACCTAGGACTGTCCTTTTGAGGCCCAATGAAGGTCCTAAATGGCTTGGACTTTGGGTTGTTAAGCTCTTAATGTTCCAAACCGAAATTTTCCCATATGTTTTAAGATTTTAAGTTTCTTCCGATGTTTCTCAAAGATGTCCCGATCTAAGGGTGCCAACAATCCAATGTTGGGTAACCCATCAAGGGCCCTCACACAAAAAACATCATTCTTGTGTTCCCATTTCTATGGGTTCATTTAGATGATATGTCCCGAAGTTCCAATGGGTTGGTGGAGTTCCTTGGTCCCCAAATGTAAAAATGGAATGGGTGATTCCATGTGGATAACCCGTTCATTTTGAAGGCATTAAGGGCACCCTTTGGGTGAGTGGTTGGATGCTCGGCACGCCCCCCTTTATAGCCACCTCCATAGTTCATGGCTACATGTGATCCTCTAGGGAAATTGGTGGAGTTCTTTGCTCCCCAAATGTAGAGATGCTTTGGAATATCCCTTGTGGGTTTTTCTTACATCTTGAAGGCATTAAGGGAACCCTTTGGGTGAGTGGTTGGATGCTCGGCACGCCCCCCTTTATAGCGACCTCTATGGTTCATGGCTACATGTGATCCTCTAGGGAAATTGGTGGAGTTCTTTGCTCCCCAAATGTAGAGATGCTTTGGAATACCCCTTGTGGGTTTTTCTTACATCTTGACGTCATTAAAGGCACCCTTTGGGTGAGTGGTTGGATGCTCGGCACGCCCCCCTTTACAGCCATCCCTATGGTCCATTAGCCATTACATATCCCTTTAAGGGAGTTGGTCCTTTGGGTCCCTTCATGCCACGATCCTTCATGAAGATCCTAAACCTTTGACTTGGTTTTCTTAATGAAAGGTTGAAATTCAACTTGGAATCATTATATTAACCATTTTCAATGCTTTATAAAGTGATCCAAGAAGAATGAGATAAATATGAAGAAATTATGTCATTTGAAGAAATCCACATAAGAACCACTCCTTGAAAAGGCTTTATGTAGCCATATTCAACTTCTGAGATATCTCAGTGTTAGCCTCCCCAAATTTGTGGTGATTCTTGGGTCACTTCATGTTGAAAGAGGTATAAACCTGAAATCATGCTGAGATTTTGAGTCTGCGCACCTATAATCATGGAAATTTGATTGGGAATGGGGTACAATCTGTTTTTATCGACTCCGGATTTCATATTCTAATTTTAATGGTTGAAACTAACCCTTTGATGGATTTAATTGCAGTTTGAACTCTGCAGGAAACTTAAAAAATCAATTTTCAGACTTGAGTCGGTGCCATTGTTCTGAGTGTACGCACCCTTACGCAGACTCAACTCAAAAGTGTCAAAGATGCCTTACATGGACTGATTGCCTCATTTATGGTTCAAATAACTCAAATAATTAAAGTTAATTCATTCAAAGAAAAAGGTTTAAGATAGCCATCTTCTATTTTAAATAAACGCAAAATTCCAAACTTAAGTTGAGTCTGCACACCTTTCATAAGTTCATTCAAATGAAAAAATCAACTAAACAATAAATCAAATTGCTCATATCTCTTCAGATCAAATATCAAAGACCCTATTTCATTCAAATAAACATCCATTTACAAAAAGGATCCAAATCCCTTCAAAATAAACAAAAATCACAAGTTCAGCTGAGTCTGCGCACCCCTTGCGCAGACTCAAACCCATTTTCTTGTCTCCTTGATTTTTGAAGCTCCCCAGCATTTTGAAAATCTTGGAATTCCCCTCAACCTCAGAAGATTCCATCTTTTTAGGAATCTTGCTTAAAATCCCCTTTAAACTTGAGTCTGCGCATCAATCTCAAGGCCAAAACCTCATCTCTTGGCCCCTAAATCATGCCCGCAACTCCAAATCTGTAAATCATTACCAAACAAAACATAAAATCAAGTTATCCCACTAAAAATCTAATAAAACAACTCATAAACAAAAAATTCACAGTTCAGACTTGAGTCTGCGCGTCCTGGCGCAGACTCAGCCCTGAAATTCACAAAAAATAAAAAAATCAACTTCCCGACCATTTCAAGATGATCTAAACTTCTCTAAAAATCAAGTTTATTCTTATCTATCAGGAAATCAAATAAAAATACCAAGTTTTTCTTGAAAAAATGCAAAAAACAACTCAAAACAAATTGGTGACAAATGAGTCTGCGCTACCCCCTGCGCAGACTCAACCCTGAATTCCCAAAATTGTCCTTTTTGACCTTAAATTCCCTCCAAATTAAACCCAAAAATTTACATAAAAACTTAATACTTCATATAAGTCAAAAACCTAAATAAAAGCTTAAAAATCCTTTTAAAAAAAATATAAAAAATACTTAAACACTTTGATAACCAATGAGTCTGCGCTCTATAGCGCAGACTCAACCTTAAATTCTTAAAATCTGGTATTTAGGCCATTAAATTCCCCTCAAATCAAATCAAAATCTTAATGATAAACCCTATACTTTCCACAAATCAAAACCCAAACAAAAATGATAACTTTTTCCTCGAAATTACCTAAAAAATTGAAAAAATAGGCTTGTGACAAATGAGTCTGCGTTACCCTGCGCAGACTCGACCCTCAATTGTTAAAATCCAATTTTTCAACCTTAATTATTTTAAAACTTAATCAAAAACCCCAATATAAGAATAAAATACTTCCTATAAATCAAAAAATCAAATAAAACTTATTTTTCCTCCTTTGCAAAAGATAAAAAATACCTAAAAGAAGTCTCACTTCCATTAACTTTGTAATCTTGTTCATTCTTTAAAAACCTACAAATTCAAAACATAAAAAGCATAAGCCTTTGAAGCATTTTTCCCTTAAATCAGATAAGAAAACATAAAAAACACTTTTCCATACCTTGCAAATCAAATCCAAAATCTCTTTACTCCAAATATGAAAAAACACAATTTAGACTTTCTTGTCAATAAAACACAACTAAAATTGATATTCAAATTCTAAATCATAATCCCCACAAAAATATCATCAAAAAATCAAAATAAATACAAGTATTCTCATTGATAACAAATGAGTCTGCGCATTCTTGTGCAGACTCAACTTCATGTTCACTCCCAAACATAAAAATTCAACAAATCTTCAATGCATCCATATAAATCAATCCAAAAAAACTAAAAAATGTCTCTCATCATCATCCATCAATAAAAATCAATAAATCAAGTCTTCCGCAAACTCAACTCTAAACTAAAAAACGAGTTTTCTTCTCAAATAAAAACTGAAATTCATTCATTTTTCAAATGTAATTTTGTATATTTTACTTATATGATTTTAAAGGGTGTTATTCTATTCTTCCGACGATTAATCAAGGGTTTTCCTCTTAGGAGGATATAATTAACGCTATTCCATTTATGGGTAGCGGGATCGGGTCAAAAAACTACGCAATCATCTGATTGAGTCAGGTAGAGCGCACAAATACAAATCTAAATCTAAATCAAAAAATCAAGATCAAGTGCATTTTCCTAAAAAAATGTACGACAGTATCTTTTGGTATGCTCGGTGGGACCTGTCCTCTCTTCATCTTCTCGTCGGAAGAATAAGGATAACACCCATTCTTTGAAGTTATTGATTATCTCTTTGTTGTATTACAGGAGACTCAATGGAATCGAAAGTTTTCTTCGGCCCTTTGGTGGTCAAGAACCATGCTCGCTATGGCTACCTGGTGGTACCTGTGGCATTCTGGAGCTTCCCTCCCGTTATTGGTTTTCCGAATTTTCTTGGGGTGGTCTTCATGCAACCTGAGATTATATTTGATAAACCCCAAGCGCAAGTAGTCAGCTGCTGCACTATTTACAGTCATGTTGCATCATCTTAAAGACAATACCGGAGAAATATCCGAAAAGGTCAGAATCCCCAGTTCAAATCAAAGGCAATCTCTGCACAATGGTCTAGGACCAAGAAATCAATTCTTGTTGGGAGCCTGCGGATCTTTCTAGACGGCAACAAAGTTAATACTTCCAAAGGCCGACTGGTTACAAATATTCCAGTTCAAAACTCATTCCAGGTCTTTGAAGACATGGACAGAGAAAGAATGAAAAATGAAAGAAAAGAAAAAGGAAAAGCTAAGATTCAGATGTTGGAAAAGCAAGAAAGAAACCCCAAACCAGCTTATTGTTATGGGACGAAATATTGTCAAGAGCCACCAGCAAAACAAATCTGGGTGCCCAAACATCAAAAAGATCAATATGCACAAGAAAAATTAAAGCCAATCTTTCAGTCACAAAGGCGGAAAATATGGAAACCAATTCAAAGGCAGCTGCCTCATGCTGAGTTGCCAAAAAGAAAGAAGTCAAGAGAAAGATATGAAAATGAAAAGTCAAAAAAGCCTTCAAAAACATCTGTATTCCAAAGGTTGCAGCCGAAACCTCCTTCCGCTAGGAGATAAACAGAATTCACCCAAGGAAGCCTGATGATTTATTCATGTTATACTATCAACAAGTGTGGGGTACTCCCTGAAAATCCAGAAGAAATCAGAGATTTAGCCGCAAGGCCGGGTCTAGTTACCCGAAGAATGCAAGCGGCAGCCCTAGTTGCCCAAAATTTTCCTACCCAATTGGAAAACATTGATGAGGAAGCAGAGCTATCTGCAAATGTCATTGAAGCATCAGGAGAAGCTCTTTCTGCACCAGCAGAGCAGCAGCTTCCACAACAAATCAACCAGAAAAAAGAAGCAGAACCAAGCATAACTCATTTGTTATTGCAAGAAATTGAGTAGTTGAAAAAGCAATTGAAAGAAAAAGATGTCCAAATACAGGGGGCAGGCTGGGCTGCTAAAGAAGGAGGTGCTTCAACTTCCTCTTATCCTAGGGTGGCTAACCCTCCACTTCCACCTCCTCCGTCTCAAAATCTTCTAAATATATCTATGTAGTCATCTAAGCGTATGCCTATGAGTGAAACACCTGCATATATTCAAGTATCCAATAGTCAAGCTACTCCTGCAACAGTATTGCAAGACAATTTGGTCTCAAATTTGTCATTTCAAGCCTCCCAAGTTCAGGGAGTTAATTTCTTCCCAAATCCAGCAGATCCTACTGTGGCTTAAAGGCTGATGCTAGAACAGCTCATTGATATGAAGCTGGCAGAAAGAGTGGAAGGTACCTCCATGGTATATGATGTGTATAAAGTACCATATCCGGTGAATCATGCTATGAAGAGGCTTCCGCTAGGAATGACCAAAGTGCCCAAGTTTGAAAAATTCAATGGCCAAAGAAACCCAAAGGAACACTTGGCATATTATAACGGTGTAATGGGAGACCTAGCCACCGATGAATCTTATATGCTAAAAATTTTTGGGTCTTCGCTAACTAGACTCGCATTTGAATGGTATTCTTCTATTCGGCCTGGATCTATTGCTGGGTGGGCCGACCTTCAGAAGCAATTTCAAGACAGATTTTATCTAGTGGAGAGAGAGATAACTCTGGCAGAGCTATATACTGTGAAACAAGAAAACAATGAAAATGGTTCCAAATTCATTGCTAGGTGGAAGAATCTTAGCATGAAGTGCAAAAGACCACCATGTCAAGAAGATGCAGTGGTGATATGCAAAAGTAATCTGAAGGATGAAGTCCTTGAAAGGCTGGTATCCATTGAAATTAAATCTTTTGACAAATTGAATACTGTGGTATCAGAAGTTGAAAGTTTTCTGAGCCGATCCAGAAGTGAACCAAGCAACAATAAAGGAAAATTTGATAGAAGAAATGCTCCACGTGAGTCAAATACAGTAGATTTATCCACGTTCATCACGGAGCAACAAAAGAAAGGCCCAGTCACGCAGGCCGAAACCAGTAACAATAGAGAGAAAGAAGTCCGAACCTTATCTTCTCTCAGAGACAAAACTCGTGTTCTATTTGAATGGGCACGAAAATACAATCAGATTGTGTTACCACAGTCGAAGAGGCCATAAGATGCCAAAAGATCTAATGATCCAAATTATTATCCATATCACCAAATCATGGGACATCCTATTGAAGAATGCTTTGTGTTCAAAGATGCAGTTGAAAAATTAATTCAGAAAGGTGTCCTGAAGATGGGAGATCATCTTGTCGATCCTCTACAGCCTCATGCCTGGACAAAAGCAAATGTGGCATCTATAAATGTGCATCATATGGTTCCCATTTACCAGTCATTAAGCTCAGAAACTGCAGAAAGAAGCACACAAGCCACTTATGAGCAATTGGTACTTCAACCACTCCAAACATCTCAAAAGTATATATTCATGGAGATATTCCACGACGGCCAACATATGTTCAACCCGTCCCTCCACCAAATTTGGATAATATGATATCCAATATGTTTAAAATGGCTCTATCTGCGACGGTCAAAGCTACAGCTTCAGGCAAAAAACAATGTGTGTCTTTCCCTCAGCAGGAAACATCCCAATCAAATTTAAGCTACCCTGCTCCGGCAAGCAGTATATGGAAATGGGTAGATCCTCGTACTATAAGGAGGGTTACCAATAAAAGAAGAAAAAGAGAAACACCAATACCAATTCTACCTAAGGGTAAAGATATGCTGTCAAAGTTGCAACAGCTAATAGACAGCTTGGATGAATATGAACAGCCTCAAAGAAAGCTAACAAAGCTGAAGCATTATATCCCATGGGAGAAACTCCAAAATATGACAATGAAGCAAATACATGAAGAAGCCCTATTCTGGGAACATGAAGTCAAACAGCCGAAGACTGATGATAATCAAGAAAATGGAAAAGAAGAGTAGGAAGGCATTTGCACTGTCATGTCTTGCAACACAATCTCAACAATAAATGAAAGCGAAGATGATGAGGAGGAAGAAATCTTCCTTGCTCCATAAATGGAAGTGATGGAAAGCTCTACATCAACTCCAAATGAGCAACATGTCACCCGCTCTGGCAAAAAGTGGGGATGGAAGCCTCCATTGGCTACCACTCAAAAAATTATCTAGCTGCAGGGAGAAATACCATATGTCGTCCCAGAACCAGAATTCAGAGGAATGGAATCCATGCCTTTGTCAAAAAGAAATGTTCAAATCCCGCCTCCGCTAGGGCTGTATCCAGAAAATTCTGATCAAGAAAGTGGAGTGTTACCCTCTTTATATGAATTTATGGCAGTTCAAAAGTCTGCAAAGAAAGGTAAACAAGTCCAGCAACAACCGTCTGAAGAACAAGACCCTCAAGTTGCCTCTCTAGAAGTTCATGATAATGAAAAAGCAGAAAAGAAAGTTATCAGCTTACTAAAAAGGTTGCCATCTAAATTTACTGTGTGGGAAGTTTTGTCACTCAGTGAGGAATTGCGAAAGGCTCTCATTGAAGCTTTAAAAACTCCTCAAATTTATGAAGCTCATGCAGCAGAAATTCAAGAAATACCCTATGAGTCATTCACGGCTTCCATCACCTTCACTGAAGATGATATGTTGCTGCCTACAAATGACCACAACAGGCCACTCTACATGAGAGGAAAGATAAATGGACAATTTGTCAATAGAATCCTAGTTGATCAAGGCTCTGCTGTCAGAATCATGCCTCTCAGAACTTTTCAAAAATTTTATTTTCATATGCACCTAAGAAGAGTGCAAGATTTCAAAATAGCTTGATTCAACCTGAAGTTAGAAACACCAATCGGGGCAGCTAAATTTGAAATGGTCGTCGGTGACTTTCACTTCACAGTCCTCTTCCGTATCATAAATTCTGATACCACATACAAAGCTTTGCTTGGGCGGCCATGGATACATCAATATTTTGTGGTGCCCTCCTCATTACATCAATGCATCAAATTTCCCTGGGAAGGACAAATACAGCGAGTCTTCGCTGATCTAGAGCCTTTTGAGGTTCATGAATGCTATCTTATGGATGCCAATCTCTATATACCTCCACCCCTGGAAGAAAAAGAAGAAACAGAAAAGCATGATACCAGTCGGAGCAAGGAATGGTTTCCACCTCCACCAGATATTAGCTCTCTCAGTCTTGAAGACAAAGAAGCTACAATTATGAAGAGTTCCTCAGCAAAGACAAACAAACAACAAGATGTACTCTCTATAGAAGTCATGGTCCCAGTCGGACTAATGTTAGTTTAGGTGGCCTACAAGCCAATCTAACAATGTAAATCTCGTTCATTATTAATAAAATGGCATAATATTCATTATGTGTAAATCACGTTAATTATCGTTTCATAATGAAGTCCGTGAATATGTGCTATGGTGATCAGATTACGATGAGATCATACTAATGAGACTGATCACTTAAACACACATATTCTTAATCGTTCCTAGTCGGAGGATATCCGAGAAGGACATCGGATATCCGGTTAGACTAGTACAGATTACTCCTGCTCATATGATGAGGGTGACTGGTCTCATAAGTCACTTGTGTGGAGACACTAAGGTTAATCTGTAGGTGCTCATTGGAGAATGAGTTTACTGAACTGATCCGACTGAATCGCTGGATGGTATTGTACCTCACTGTCAACTAGCTTGATTCTATTGTCGCAGTTGCGTGGATGGTCCTCGGACCTGAGACATCAAGGACACCTTGGCGGTGGACTTCTGTACTTTGACCTTGGTCTACGAATCTCTAGCCACGGGATTCTAATACGCCAAGGATTGGGTGCAGCGGAATACCGTCGAAGGGAATTGTGTGTCAATAAGGAATCATTCGCTCTCGGTACTTAGAGAGAGAATGCTCTAGGAAGGATGCGCGAAAGTCCCAGGACAGGGCGGACGATAATATCGGAAAAGGAGTTTTCCGATATTCATCAGCGGCATCCAATCCAAGTGAGTCGACCGGCTAGGGTTTGACAGCTCGCCATGCCCTGAGTTGACTCGAGAGCATTGTACGAATGAAGGATTATATCCACGCGGTAACTGTCGACGGAAAGGTTTCAAGAGTGGGTTACTTAACCCCAAATACCTTCCGGGTTCACGCGGTGTTGCTTGGCACCCAACGTGATCGGAGGCCCGGTCGAATTCGATGTGCGACATCAATTCGATTGATTAATTGATTAATAAAGGGTTATTAATTAATTAATAAAGCCAGTGAGGAGTCATTGGGCTTACTGGGCCATTAACTGGACTGGTACTTGGGCCTAGCGGGTCACACGCAAATGATTCTCAAGGCGATGGATAAATAAGTGGGTTTTATACAAACCGGGGGATTTTTGTGAAAAACCGCGCGGTTAGTATAAAACATAGCGAACGGGCTGAGCAGGCCAAGCTGCTGCTAACCCTAGCCACCCCTCCTCAGTTTCTGTCCTTCTCTGACGCCCAGGCAGATCCAAATCTGCTCCGCCACTTCTCCGAATCCCGTTCGACGGGAAATCGTCCGCGCGCTGCGGCGATCATTGCGGCGACCGGCGGAGGCTTCGTGGGTTGCGAAGAACGACGAACTCGAGGATATCCGTCGCGGGGAGGATCGCGTGGACTTCGCTAGAGGCCGGGCGCTTGCGCGGCTTGCGGTGTCACACCGACGGAACCAAACGGTTGCGGATTCGAATCCGCACACGGTGAGAACTTCGATAATCCGATTATCGTATTTTAGATTCCGAAACGGGAACGGATCGCTGTAAATATTTTTGTTTTCCGCTGCGTGAGTGATCCGGAGAAACCGAGAAAACCCAACAGTGGTATCATAGCCAGGTTCCACTGTTTCTCGTCCCGTTTCGGTCTCCGAAATTAATTCTTCCATGATATTATTCCATGCATCGTTTTGATTTTATGCGAAGTTAATGATCATATGATGATTTCTGCGATTCGATCGCTTAATTTTGCATAAAATTAATTATCATTTTGATGTTCTTCGTTGGACGAGGAACCGGGTTTACTGCGGCTTCGTCTGGACTCCCCAAGTGTTGGGGATGTGGGCCTGTGCCCCAGATCCTCTAAGAGGCACCGCCGGCCACCACCGGATCAGTCACCGGCGACAGTAAGGTTGATGGAGATGGCCCGTGGGAGCCCCTTCATCTTTATCCCCGGTTTTAAGGAATAAAAACCAGTTTATTTTTGGGGAGATTAATGGGCTCGGGCTGCTTCATTGGGGCACTGCCGGTGTGCCGGCCGGCACCGGTGGCATCGCCGGTGCCGGGAGCGACGTCGGGCCGGCCGCCGGCGACCTCCCTCTAGCAACCCCGCCGCCAGCGCCTAGGGTTCTTGCATAGATGGGGCTCGGGCTGGAGGTTGAAGAAAGGTTTGGACCGACCGGTTGGACCGGTCGGTCGGGCCGCTTTCTGGGAGGACCGGGCCCAAGCCTGGGTGTCGCCAGGGTTCGAGCCCATTGTTGGGTGGCTCGGGCCGGGCCCGAGCCCTGGCCCAGTCAGTTGACTGAGCCATGGGACTAAATTAGACCCGAGCCAGGGTCCTGTTGGGATGAGCCTAATTGCCATTTTTCAATTAATTAGTTTAATCCCCTATTGCCTATTTATAATTGAATTAAAATTTGATTTTAATTTTAAAATGTTCAAAAGTGTTTTGAATTTTAAATTGGGCTTTTATTAATGATTTTGAATCATTAAGTCAATTAAGGGATTATTAATTAGCAATTTGTTGTTAATTAATTCGGGTTAATGTTAATTTAATTGTTAAATTAATTATTAACCTTTATATGACTAATTTAAGGAATTATAATTAGTGGTTAATAGTTATAATCTAAATGTTAGATTTTTAACTATTTAATCATCTAATTATTCATCAATTAGAGTTAGTTATTAATTTAAAAGTTAAATTAATAATTATTTTTTAATTGACTAATTTAAATGTTAAGTTAGTATATATATATATTAGTTAATTGTTAATTTAAATGTTAAATTGATAATTAACTTTAATTAACTGGTTAAATGGTTTAATTAGATGTTATTAATTATTGATTTAAAAGTTAAATTAATAATTAATTAATTTTTACTAATCTAAGAGTTAGATTAGTGGTTAACTGTTCATTTGTGTTAATTATTAGTTTAATAGTTAAATTAGTGATTAACACTTATTAATTATCTAGTTTAATTGTTAGATTGATAATTAATAAACAAATTAGAGTTAATTATTAATTTATGTGATAAATTAATGATTAATTTCATTGGATTAATCTAAGAATTAGATTAGTCTTTAAAATAGTCTAATTGTTAGATTATTAATGGGGCTTAATCTAAGTGTTAGATTATTAGAAATGTTCTAATTTGCATGGAATAATATGGAATTATTAATTCGGAGTGTGTGCGCATGTGATGTGTGTTTATTACTTTTAAATTTGATTTAATTGCATGTTAAGATAATAAATGAGTTTTTCAAAATTCAAATGCCAATTTTGATTGGATCCCAGCTTTTTGAAAGCCAAAATTTATCTAATTTTGAAAAACTCATTTGTTTTAGCCATGTGATGCGCTGAATCATGTGTGGATGTTTAAAACACACCGTGGTCATAGATATGCACTTATTTAATTGTTTATGTGATGAATGATGGATTGTATGGATCGTGGATGTATGTTTGATTATTAATTGTTAATAAATAGAGGTCTGCGCACCTCTCTCTCTCATACTCCGATGTATTTCTACCTCCCTCTCTCTCTTGTACTCGCCATAAGGCCTTCTTCAGTTTACTTGTAATTCTAGAATTAATGTAATATGATTGAGGCAACCGAGGAAGGAGCGAGGACGATCCACAGCTGCAACCAGGAAGGCGATAAGATGGAGATCTCTTGCCTATGTGTTTGCAGGTTATCTAATGTAAATGTTATGATTAGATTGTGTGTGCGTTTGACTGTTGGCTCCAGTCAAACCCACTGTGCTATCCATGACCACACTAAAGAAATGTATGAGATGCATTGTTGTTCTTTTGATTATGAATCAAAGCAGGTTATAGTATTTAGTAAATATATACGATATATCTATATACTATCACCTAGGAGAGACCAAGATAAAAATTATCCAAATACCCTCAGATAAACTCTAAGCCGTAACGCGAGTAGTTAAGAACTTACCGCGTGGTCCACCATCATTATAGTCATAGGATTCGAATCACTTTAGGCAGGTTTGTTGTGCTATCCACAAGGCCTGCTTAATTGGGAGGAGAAACTGTGGCTATGGCATTAGATGCCTATAGATCGGGGTAGAGGAACCATGTAGCTTTGTTGTGCTATCCACAAGGGCTGCATGCAAATCTATGCTCGTCGCGTAATGATGGTTAGCTTAGACCAGAATTAGTGGTTTGTTGTGCTATCCACAAGACCATTAAATCTCTGGAGACCGAAGTTATGATCAGATATTGCAAGGAGTTGCAAGTCCCATGAGTTGGGTGCTCTCTGATTGTATTACAGTTTGTTGTGCTATCCACAAGGCTGTAGTACAAGTTATTGAGATTCTGATCCCCACTAGGAGACTGTCGGCGTCTCCCGTTCTGTATAACTGAGGGTTATACAGTCCGTCGAAAATTAGTGGGAGTTAAACTTGAACAAAAGACCATGTCTTGTTTTAAACTTTAATAATTGAACATCTGCTAAATAGATTTTACTTATCTCCTGTAAGAACTATGTCGTCGAATAACCCACTCCGTGGCATACTTGATGCCGTTTTGACTTACCTGATCTACTCAGATTGGTTCAAAAGCCTGAAGAATGTCTTCAGATCTGAACGCAATAACTTTGTCCTTGGAGCTGATCCTCCTGCTGAATCGGCATTAGATGCTCCTGAAGCAGAGATGACAGCTAACGATAAAGGATCGAAGGACAAAGGTAAAAGAGTAGTGAAGGGTGACTGTTTCTATTATAAGCAGTATGGTCACTGGAAGAGGAACATAAAGGAGTTCCTTCACGATAAAGCTCATGGAAGAGTGAAGCTGTCTGACGCTTCAGATATCTATATGATAGATATCAACTTATCAGTTAGAGATTCCACATCTTGGGTATTAGATACCGGATGTGCTTCTCATATCTGCCATGATGTGCAGATGCTAACAACTAAGCGCAAGCTGAGACAAGGTGAGGTGGAATTGAGGCTAGGAAACGGCGCAAAAGTTGCGGCGATTGCTGTTGGGACAGCAAACCTCAGGCTTCCATCGGGAGACACCTTACTATTGGAAGATTGTTATTATGTTCCTAGCATAATAAAGAACATCATATCAATATCTTGTTTGGACAAGATAGGATATAGGTTGACGATTGAGAATAGAAGTTGTTCGATTTATTATGGTAATAAATCAATAGCTTCGGCATCTTTAGTCAACGGTCTATATCTATTAGATGTTTCTTATTACAATCTTCAGATTGATAATGCTCTTAAGAAGAGCAAGAATTGTGTGAATCAGGCCTACATGTGGCATTGTAGACTTGGGCACATTGGCGAAAGCAGGTTGCAAAAGTTACACAAGCATGGTTACTTAACAGCATTCGATTATGAATTCTTTGCAACATGTGAATCCTTCCTTATGGGAAAGATGGCAAAATCTCCATTTAGTGGACATGGAGAACGTGCCAAGGACATTTTGGAACTAATACATTCGGATGTATGTGGTCCCATGTCCACCCAAGCCAAAGGTGGTTTTTCTTACTTCATCACGTTCACCGATGAATTCTCAAGATTCGGCTATGTGTACTTAATGAAGTACAAGTCGGAAGCATTTGAGAAATTCAAGGAGTACAAGAATGAGGTGGAGAAGCAGTTAGGAAAGAGTATTAAAGCTCTTCGATCAGATCGAGGAGGAGAATACTTGAGTACTAATTTCACACAATTCTTAAAGGATAATGGTATCCTTTCTCAGCTAACCCCTCCATATACACCACAGATGAATGGTGTATCAGAAAGGAGGAATCGCATATTGTTGGACATGGTGCGATCCATGATGAGCTTTTCGGGATTACCAGTGTCCCTCTGGGGGTATGCTCTAGAGTCAGCAGCATACCTACTGAACAGAGTACCCAGCAAGTCTGTGGCCTCTACTCCATATGAGATATGGAAAGGTAGGAAACTAGAATTTAAGCATGTTAAAGTCTGGGGTTGTCCTGCTCATGTTAAGAGGCATGATCCAGACAAGTTGGAATCACGAACTGATAAATGTAGGTTTGTGGGATATCCAAAGAAAACCTTTGGATACTATTTTTTCCATCCTGGTGAACAAAAGGTGTTTGTCGCCAGGAAAGCTGTCTTCCTGGAAGAGGAATACCTTCTCCAGGAGGACAGTGGGATTAAAATAGTACTGGAAGAGGTTCCAGATCCCCAAACAGCTACATTATCATCAGATGAGCTATCAGTTCCTGAATCTGTTCAGGTACATACAGATGAACCTCGTAGATCTGGTACAGTACCTAGAGTACACGAACGATATGTGGGACATATCGCTGAAGGTGAGTCTAAGGTACAATATAATGAGGATGATGATCCGAAAACCTACCAGGAGGCCATAGAAGGCCCATAAGCCGGGAAATGGCGAGAAGCCATGAACTCAGAAATCCAGTCCATGTACACCAACCAAGTTTAGAACTTGGAGGACTTGCCCGAGGGTATTGTACCCATCGGTTGCAAGTGGATCTTTAAAAGAAAGATCGGTGCTGATGGACGGATCGACACTTATAAGGCAAGGTTGGTGGCAAAGGGATATCGTCAAAGGCAAGGAATTGACTATGACGAGACTTTCTCACTAGTTGCCATGATAAAGTCGATCAGAGTTCTGCTCGCCATTGATGTACATTTTGATTATGAAATCTGGCAGATGGATGTGAAGACTGCCTTCCTCAATGGTAATCTTGAGGAGGAGGTGTATATGATAAAACCGGAAGGTTTCACATCCAAAGAATCTCCAGATAAAGTGTGCAAGCTTCAGAGGTCCATTTATGGACTGAAGCAAGCTTCCCGGAGCTGGAACATAAGATTTGACGAGGCTGTCAAGTCTTATGACTTCATCAAGAATGAAGATGAGCCTTGTGTGTACAAGAAGACCAGTGGGAGTGCAGTCACTTTTCTAGTTCTTTACGTTGATGACATACTACTCATTGGGAATGATGTAGCTATGATGTCATCAGTAAAGGTCTGGCTGTCGAAAAACTTCTCCATGAAGGATTTGGGAGAAGCATCCTACGTATTGGGAATACGGATCTATAGAGATAGATCAAAGAGGATGCTTGGAATGACCCAATCCTTGTACATAGATACCATAGTCAAAAGGTTTGGCATGGAAAATTCCAAGAGAGGTTTCATACCGATGAGACATGGAATCAATCTCTCAAAGGAGCAGTCTCCTAAGACTCCTAATGAGAGGGCATTCATGGATAGAATACCCTATGCCTCTGCCATAGGATCTATCATGTATGCCATGCTATGTACACGGCCTGATGTTGCATTTGCTCTAAGTGTTACGAGCAGATTTCAGGCTGATCCAGGCGAAGAGCACTGGAAGGCAGTGAAATGTATCCTTAAGTACTTGAGAAGAACTAAGGATATGTTTCTTGTCTATGGAGGAGGTGACCTGAAACTGCGAGGCTTTACTGATTCAAGTTTCCAATCGGATCCAGATGATAGCAAGTCAACATCTGGATTCATGTTTACAATGAACGGAGGGGCAGTGTGCTGGAAGAGTTCCAAGCAAGTAACCACTGCAGATTCGACGACTGAAGCTGAGTACATCGCAGTAGCTGAAGCCGCCAAGGAAGCAGTGTGGTTGAAGAAATTCATCACCGACCTCGGTGTAGTTCCCACCATCTCTGAGCTTGTTCCACTGTTGTGCGACAACAATGGAGCGATTGCGCAAGCGAAAAAGCCACGGTCTCATCAGAAATCGTAGCATATTCTGAGGCACTTTCACCTTATCAGAGAGATCATATCCAGATGAGATGTAGTAGTGGAAAGAGTTCCATCCGTCGACAATGTAGCAGATCCACTGACAAAGCCGTTGGCTCAAATTGTGTTTGAGCGTCACCTAGAGTCTATGGGCTTATTGTATAAAGGTGATTTGCTTTAGTCTAAGTGGGAGATTGTTAGTTTAGGTGGCCTACAAGACAATCTAACAATGTAAATCTCGTTCATTATTAATAATATGGCATAATATTCATTATGTGCAAATCACGTTAATTATCGTTTCATAATGAAGTCCGTGAATATGTGCTATGGTGATCAGATTATGATGAGATCATACTAATGAGACTGATCACTTAAACACACATATTCTTAATCGTTCCTAGTCGGAGGATATCCGAGAAGGACATCGGATATCCGGTTAGACTAGTACAGATTACTCCTACTCATATGATGAGGGTGACTGGTCTCATAAGTCACTTGTGTGAAGACACTAAGGTGAATCTGTAGGTGCTCATTAGAGAATGAGTTTACTGAACTGATCCGACTGAATCGCTAGATGGTATTGTACCTCACTGTCAACCAGCTTGATTCTATTGTCGCAGTTGCGTGGATGGTCCTCGGACCTGAGACATCAAGGACACCTTGGCGGTGGACTTCTATACTTTGACCTTGGTCTACAAATCTCTAGCCACGGGATTCTAATACACCAAGGATTGGGTGCAGCGGAATACCGTCGAAGGGAATTGTGTGTCAATAAGGAATCATTCGCTCTCGGTACTTAGAGAGAGAATGCTCTAGGAAGGATGCGCGGAAGTCCCTGGCCAGGGCGGACGATAATATCGGAAAAGGAGTTTTCCAATATTCATCAGCGGCATCCAATCCAAGTGAGTCGACCGGCTAGGGTTTGACAGCTCGCCATGCCCTGAGTTGACTCGAGAGCATTGTACGAATGAAGGATTATATCCACGCGGTAACTGTCGACGGAAAGGTTCCAAGAGTGGGTTACTTAACCCCAAATACCTTCCGGGTTCACGCGGTGTTGCTTGGCACCCAACGTGATCAGAGGCCCGGTCGAATTCGATGTGCGACATCAATTCGATTGATTAATTGATTAATAAAGGGTTATTAATTAATTAATAAAGCCAGTGAGGAGTCACTGGGCTTACTGGGCCATTAACTGGACTGGTACTTGGGCCTAGAGGGTCACACGCAAATGATTCTCAAGGCGATGGATAAATAAGTGGGTTTTATACAAACCGGGGGGGTTTTGTGAAAAACCGCGCGGTTAGTATAAAACATAGCGAACGGGCTGAGCAGGCCAAGTTGCTGCTAACCCTAGCCGCCCCTCCTCAGTTTCTGTCCTTCTCTGACGCCCAGGCAGATCCAGATCTGCTCCGCCACTTCTCCGAATCCCGTTCAACGGGAAATCGTCCGCGCGCTGCGGCTATCTTTGCGGCGACCGGCGGAGGCTTCGTGGGTTGCGAAGAACGACGAACTCGAGGATATCCGTCACGGGGAGGATCGCGTGGACTTCGCTAGAGGCCGGGCGCTTGCGCGGCTTGAGGTGTCACACCGACGGAACCAAACGGTTGCGGATTCGAATCCGCACACGGTGAGAACTTCGATAATCCGATTATCGTATTTTAGATTCCGAAACGGGAACGGATCGCTGTAAATATTTTTGTTTTCCGCTGCGTGAGTGATCCAGAGAAACCGAGAAAACCCAACAACTAATACATCCTATGGAAGAGTATGAATGTCAGCTCGTAGAGCCTTTGAAGAAATTCGTGTTTCCTCACGAAGATGGACATAAAACAGTATTTTATAGAGCTGATGAGCAGTCGGCTACTGAAGACAAAGATTGCTATATTCCTGATATAGAAGAAGAATTATGGGTTGACATCATGGGTCTCCCAGACATGAGAAAGCACACAGAGGAATTGGCTAAAGCTCAGTCAATCTCATTATATCAGACTAAAAGGGAATGGAGTAGGTTCCAACAGCTATGGTACCCTCCTAACATGTCCAAAGCATTGATGCAACGTACACAACATCCAGGCTTGGGATATACCTTGCCGGAAGAAGAAACTCATGAACTCTCAGTAAATATGACATCTATTTTATCAGAAATGCCAAAAATTTCCCAAGCAGTATATGATGACTATGATGACGAGCAGCCCACGGGTCAGTCTATTCAAGAAAGCCAGCCAGAAGCTGACCAATCTCCTATTCTGGCATGTCAATGCTGGAAACATCTTGAAGAAGAAGAGGTCCAAGTCGCAGAAGTCAAGGAAAATGATATTCCAAGTTCCGATATGGTTCATAATATACCAGAAGAACAAGAAAATCCATCTATTACCCCCAAACCTCATGTTAACACAGGTCAAAGGGAAGATGAGCTCACTCAGCTTATAGAAAATCAATAGGCAGATCCTGCCTCAAATATTTTCACAGCAAATCAATCAAATGAAATTGACCAAGAAGTCAACGAAATTGAAGCAGAAATTGAAGAAGAAGTAAATGAAGAAGATCTAATGGAGCTCCAGCCAGCACCTCCAGAACTTGAAGATGGAGGACAAGCCACGGTTGATGAATTCCTTGAAATCAATTTGGACTCTGAAGAAGACCCAAGACCAACATATATAAGTGCATTGCTCAGTCAAGAACAACATCAACCATATATTTCGCTTCTGAAGGAATTTCAGGATTGTTTTGCCTGGTCTTATAAAGAAATGCCTAGGTCAGATACAGAAGTAGCTCAACATGAGCTGGACATTGATCCAGCCATCGAGCTAATCAAACAAGCTCCAAGAAGAATGAGGCGGGAGCTGATAAACAAAATCAATGCTGAAGTCGACAAGTTAATTGATGTTGGCTTCATACAAGAAAATCAATATACAACATGGCTAGCAAATATTGTTCCAGTCAAAAAGAAGAATGGACAGATCATAATCTGTGTAGACTTCAGAGATCTAAACAAGGCATGCCCAAAGGATGACTTCCCAATGCCTGTTACCGAAATCATGGTCGATGCCACCACAGGACATGAAGCTTTGTCTTTTATGGATGGATCGTCGGGATATAATCAAATATGGATGGTTGACAAGGATAAGATCCATACTGCCTTCAGAACTCCTAAAGGAATCTTCCACTACAAAAGAATGCCCTTCGGCCTTAAGAACGCCAGTGCAACATACCAAGGAGCAATGACCAAGATATTTGATGAATTCCTTCATCAACAAGTTGAATGTTATATTGATGACCTAGTTGTCAAAATCAAGAAAAAGGAAGATCATATGCAAGATCTCTGCACCATATTTGAAAGGTTGAGGCAATACCGCTTGAAAATGAACCCCATGAAGTGCGCCTTCGAGGTTTCAAGTGGCAAATTTATGGGCTTTATTGTTAGATACAGGGGCATTGAAATAGACCCAGTCAAAATCAAAGCTATTCAGGAACTTCCGCCTCCAAAGAATCTCAAGGAGTTGCAGTCCCTTCAGGGATGGCTCGCATACATTCGAAGGTTCATATCCAACCTAGCCGGACGGTGTGAACCCTTCTCTAAATTAATGAAGAAAGATACCCCATTCATATGGGATGATGAATGTCAAAATGCGCTTGAGAAAATCAAGCAATACCATGCATTGCCACCTGTGTTGGGGGCACCTATCAAAGGCCAGTCATTAATCTTATATATCGCTGCTCATGAGACTTCTTTGGGGGCAATGCTGGCACAAGACAATGAAGAAGGCAAAGAGCAAGCACTATATTACTTAAGCAGAAGGCTGATCAGGGCTGAACTCTGGTACTCACCTATCGAAAAGATATGTTTGGCCCTAGTCTTTGCAACTAAAAGACTTAGGCACTATATGCTATCACATGAAATGCAACTCATCTCTAGGGCTGATCCTCTCAAATATATTCTCAATCAACCAGTCTTGAAAGGTCGTTTGGGCAAATGGGCAGTCCTCCTCATGGAGTTCGATATCAAATATGTTCCTCAGAAAGCCATCAAAGGTCAAGCCATTGCAGACTTCTTTGCAGCACATCCAGCGCCAGAAGATTCACCGTTGGTTACCGACCTGCCAGATGAAGAAACATTAGAAGCTAACCATACAGAAAAAAAGATATGGCAGCTATATTTTGACGGGGCCTCCCGTTCAGCAATTGCACAAGATGGTACATTCACTACAAAGGCCGGGGCAGGTATTGTCCTAATATCTCCAGAAGGCGAGGTTCTGCATACCTCGTGTTCCTTAACTAAGCCATGCACCAACAATGAAGCTGAATATAATGTTTTGATAGTTGGCCTGGAAGTTGCTCTGGATATAGACATTCAAATGATTCAAGTCCATGGAGACTCAATGTTGATTATATACCAAGTCCAAGGAATATATGATGTCAAAAAGCCCGAGTTGATTCCTTATCACAAAAGGGCCCTCAAGCTTATACAAAGATTATATTTCTTTGAAATCAACCATATCAACCGCAGTGCAAATGCTCAAGCTGATGCTCTGGCTAAATTAACAAGTTCTCTGGCTCTGCCGCCAGAGGGGTCCTTTGAAATATGGGTCAAGAACAGAAGATTGTTACCAACTGTGTTGGGTGAAGAAACATAAATGCAAACAGAAGTATGTGCAGTGGAAGAAGCCGATAAGCCTGATTGGAGGGAAATGCTTCTCGACTGGTTCAAGCATAAAATATTGCCAAGCACTCGAATCAAACATGCTAAACTGATCCGTATCAAGGATTCATATGAATACAAAGGAGACACTCTATTTCGAGTGACATATGATGGCAAAAGAAAAGTTCTCCTCAGATGCCTGTTGCTAAAAGAGATAGCTAAAGCCTTGAGGGAAATACATGCCGGGGTCTGTGGTGCTCACCAGTCTGGCCCCATGATGAAAAATCAACTCAAACAATTGGGCTACTAATGACCCACAATGTTCGATGATTGTGCACAATATGTCAAATCGTGTCACAAATGTCAAGAACATGGCCCAATTCCAACAAAACCCCCGATGCCCTTGCACCCTACAGCACCATCATGGCCTTTTGCCGAATGGGGCATGGACGTTGTCGGCCCATTCGTACCCTCCTCAAGAGGTGCTAAATATATTCTGGCCGCCACGGATTATTTTTCCAGATGGGCCGAAGCAGTAGCATTAAGAGAAGTCACTGGGGCAGCCGTTGAAAGGTTCCTCCGCCAAACTATGTTGTTCCGATATGGTGCACCAAGTCGGATCATTTCAGACAATGGAACGTGATTCCAAAATCAAATCATATACAAGCTAGTTGCGAAATTCAAAATTGATTGGAGGACCTCCACAGTCTACAATCCACAAGCCAATGGGTTAGCAGAAGCCTTTAACAAGACTCTATGCAACCTTCTAGCAAAGACAGTCAATTTAACTAGGAAAGACTGGGAAGAAAGAATGTATGAAGCATTATGGGCTTACAGAACCATATACAAAACTCCAACAGGCTGTTCTCCCTATTCCTTAGTGTATGGGTCAGAGGCAGTCGTACCAATTGAATTGGAAGTCCCCTCTTTGCGCATTGCCTTAGAGCAGGGGCTTATCAAAGGAAATCAATCAAATGCAGAAAGGCGGCTCGAGGAGTTATTAGCCTTGGAAGGCGACAAACTTCGAGCCCAACAAAATATCCAGATATATCAAGCTCGCATGGCTCGAGCATTTGATAAACTAGTCAAAGAACGAGCCTTCAATAAAGGAGACCTAGTTATGGTCAAAAGAAGAGAAGTCATGGCGTCAAATCCAAAAGGGAAGTTGACCAGTAATTGGATCGGTCTCTATGTCGTCAAAACTGTTTATGAAGGAGGAGCATACACCCTCACCAATCATAAGGGAGAAGTACAGTTTCCTCCCTTAAATGGCAAACATATGAAGCGCTATCATGCGCTACCTCCGTGCTTTCCAAGCGAAGGTTGAAAAAATATTTCAAGCACTGTCTACAGTGTGAATATGATCACCATGAAGACAGTCAAAAGAAATCATCCAGTTCTCGGGATGTATTCCCCCGAGACTATAAATCTTAAATGGCATGGTAAAATTAACCTACCTATATGAGCCAAGGACATTGAAGAGGCTCCAAAAGGCTTTACGAAGCCACCCCAAAGCACCTAATGGGTTTCCAATGATGAAATGCCATTGAAAAAGGTTAAAAAAAAATAAAATTGCACGACTATCCCTCTAGTTGGGCAATGGTGCTGAGGTAAACCCGGTGCGGAGGGAGTATAAATCATTTCCCGCTTCCCGTTTTATAACCGGTCGAAGTTTTCAATTAAATTAATCTGAATCGATGATGTTTTCCGATTCTGAAATTGTTTGATATAAACATGCATATGTATTGCAACCTTGTCTCTTCAATGAACAGGGGGCAAGAAGCTACAAAGAAATAGAGAAGATGGCCCGAGTCTTGCTAGACCTTGCCATTCAAGTCCAAATTCAAATCTAAGCTCAAATTCAAGCACAAATTCAAATACAAGCTCAAAGTCAAGTATAGACTGGCCTGGGTCAGCAAGGCTCCGCCACTCAAGTTCAAAGCTTCAGTTCAAACTCGAGCATAAAATCAAATTCAGAATTCAAGTTCAAAGTTCAAGAGTCAAAGCGTCAGCTTAGGAGCAAAATTCAAATTCGAATTCAAACCCAGAGCTCCGCCTGAAGGGCAAGCTGAAGTTCAAAGGCAAATTGGCTTGAGTCAACAAGACCCGCCGCTTAAATTCAAACTCAAATACAAGTCCAAATTCAAAGCTCCAGTTCAAGCTCGGCCTCAAGTTCAAATGTTAGCATTCAAAGCTCAAATTCAAGTTTAAATTCAAATCGGCTTGAGTCAACAGGACCCGCCGCTTAAATTGAAGTTGAAGTTAAAAATTAAAGTTTAAATCCAAGCCCAAGTTCAAATCGGCTTGAGTCAACAAGACCCGCCGCCCAAATTCAAGACCAAATTCAAGTTCAAAATTCAATGCTTCAGATCAAGCTCAAGCTCTTATTGCAAGTTTAAGTGCAAGTTCAAAGCCCCAGCCAAAGATTAAGCACAAATTCAAGTATAAGACAACCTGAGTCAACGGGACCCGCTGCTTAAATTCAAGATCAAAATCCATGTTTCAAGTAAACTTGAAAGCAAGAAGATGGCCCGGTTTCATTTGATTCCGCCATCCAAGGTCAAAACAAAGAAGATGGTTCGGGTTTATTGAACCCCTCCATTCAAAGCTCAAGTTCAAGTTCAAATTAAATGCAAATTGGCATGTATCCTACTGGATTCCGCCATCCAAGCTTAAGACAAGAAAAGTGGCCTGGGTTCTCAAAACAAAGGAAGTGGCCTAGATGTATTCAGCATCGCCATTCAATTCTAAGCCCAAATTCAAATCCAAGTGCAAGCAAAAGCAAAGCAAAGTAAGTCGACCGGTGTAAGGACTGAGGTTCCGGGTTCTGTTTTCGGGTCGGGTTCGGGCCGGATCCCCTTATTTGGACCCTGTGGGGTCTTGAGATTTCTGACTGAATGGCGTCAGCACTGCTCGACGCCTTTCAAAAGGCGTCAGGTTGTGTGGACGCCATTTAGGTCCGCTGGTTGTTGTGCCACGTATGCGCCACGTGGGCGGGTTTCGGGCCGCGAGAGTACGGCCCCGGTCACATCGTCCGAACGGCGTCCATGTTGGTCGACGCGATTCAAACTGTGACCTCCGCGATGTCAGGGTGCGGCGCCAGAGCGTTGTCAGTACGGCCTGTCCTGTCGTCTGAACGGCGTCCACGGTGGGCGACGCGTTTCAGACCGCTGTCAGTACGGCCGTCCTGTCAGACTGATAGGCGTCTGCCTCGATCGACGCGTTTTAGCGGGATTCAGGTTGACTCCGCGAGCCTCCCCTTCTTTCCCTCATTCTCGCCTTCACTCTCTCTCTCTTCGCCCTCTCCGCCCCCTCCGACTCTGTTCTTCCCCTTCCCTTCCTCTTCTTCCTCTTCCAATCACTCCATAGCCTCCTTACCTCTCACCTCTACCTCCACCACCTCCTTCGCGGCGTTCCCTTCTCCGGACGGCGGCCGACGTCCCGGCGGAGTGGCGGCGTCCTCGAGGGTACCGGCGGCGGTCTGCGGTGCGGCGGGTCGGCGGCGAGGAGCTTGGAGGAGTTCAAGAACCGGTAGGGGGACGAACCTTGCATGTGTTGCTCGTGTTTTCTTTGACGTGGCATGGCGTGATCGGGCTAGATTGAGCATGTTTAGGGGGGGTTTCCTTGTGGGAATGGTTGTGCTTGTGATCGTGGATTCATAGCTTGCTTGTGATGGTTGAATCCCTCTTCCTCCCCTTCTGTTTTGGGACTTTTCGGGGTGTTTGGGGTTAAGGGAGAAACCCTCGGTTCGAACTAGGGAACCAGGTTTCTGGCGCTAAACGGCGTCGTGCCTGGTCTACGCCTTTCAGAAGGGCGTCAGGGCAGTACGACGCCTTTTAGGGCAGAAACCTCCCTGATTCGAGGTTTTTCGAGTAGGGGTTCTGGCGCTAAATGACGTCATGGATGGACGACGACTTTTGGAAGGACGTCGGGCCATCATGACGCCATTTAGGCAGGAAATCGCCCCGAGTGAGGGTCTGTAAATCTGGAATTTCAGTGTGAATGGCGTCTGTGGACCTGGACGCGTTTTAGATAGGCGACTCCCTATGACGACGCGTTTCAGGGAATTATCTGGCTTCAATAAACCTGTCGGAGGGACTTGAATGGCGTCGACCTCGGTCGACGCGATTCAAGATAGAAATGTATAAATCCTGGTTCTATCATGTGTTTCACTGTGGGACGATTTCAATTGCATGCTTTACATTCTACGCCGAGACTGAGGACTTCTGCGAGAATGGAGTTACATCATGTTATGTGTGTGTGTGTGCGTATGCGATTGTGGATTGGAATAACTGTGGTTTACGTTTGTCACCATGGACCGATGGGGACAGGTTCATGGTGTCTGTGAGGCATTGTGCCGTACCGGTGGGAGAAGGGGTACATGTTGTGTTTTACCTTTGGCTGAGGGAAGCAGGATCGCCTTGAGCCCGACGGGCCGGAGTAGCCGGTGTGCTATCCGAGGGGTCGCTGTTTGTCCTCAGCAGGTCGGGGTTTCCCGGTTTGTCATGGCATCTTCCGGCGCGTTTCCTGCTGTGGAGCTGGTTGTGGTACTGTTGGAGTTGTTTTAACCCTGTAGCCACTGGGCCTGATGTGACGTTTGATCAAGGTTACGAGTGGTACCCTTAGCCCTTTGGCCTGACGCAGCCCGGGAGGTTAGGGTTGTGGGTAGTTCCTGTAGCTTCGGCTTGACGGGGGTTCGCCGGTCCCCAGGGCCCTCCTGAAGCGCTGAGGCCTAGCGTGGAGGCAATCCGGACGGTAGGACAGTAGTCTAGACTGCTTGTGTACACACGTAGCTGGCAGTGGCGGTACACTGGTTCCAACTAGTCCTAGTTTGACTCACTGCCTCACCCTATAGTGCCCCGGAACACTGTAGGGGTGGACAGGCGTGAGTAGTGGTGGTAGTGTTGGGAGGCGACATTTGACTTCGGTCAACAGCGTGGTTCAGTCGCTTCGTGGACTTTGGCTGTGAGTCGTGACTCTGTGTTGGGTTCTTCGGGTTGCTAGAATGGTTCTTGCTACACTGCTTATCGTACGTTTCATATCAGAGTTGGGTGCTATGTTTACTGCTTTACTTAATTGCCATATATTCCTATTGTTACACTTGTGGGTGTGTGAGTGGGAGGCAGGGGATCGGATGATCCCTACTGAGCCCATTTCTGGTGTGGCTCACTCCCTGCGGTTTCAGGTGTGGACCTCATTGCGAGCGGAAGCGTGGTGTCTTCTTGGTGTGCGGACCAGCAGTTGTCTTAGTTCCGGGGTATGCCCCGATGTTGTTGTACTTCCTTCTGCCTGTACTTATTTAAATGTTGGACATGTAATTATTGTTGGACTGTATACGGACATTGTTATTTTCCTTCCTGTGCACTTGCTTACCTTTGTAGTCCGTGAGATGGTTATATTTAGCCTTGTTTAGCACTTACTCCTCCAGATGTGTTGTGTGAGATCCGGGTGTGAACCCGCAGTTAATGGGCCGACATCTATTTAGTGACCGGGTTTCCGGTCATAGGATGGCGGGTCGTTACAACCGGGGTCTTCAACGACCACGTCACACCGGTGGCTGGCCCAGGTCCCTAGTGACTCTGTCATCCCCGAAAGACCGGGTCTCCGAGAGGAGTACTCCGTCAACAATCAAGAAAATTCAAATCAAAGCAAAGTAAGTCGACCGAGGTCTTCAACGACTACGTCGCACTGGGTCCCTCGTGACTCCGCCATCCCCGAAATTACTGGATCTCTGAGAAGAGTACTCCGTACTCCCTATCTACCTCGGCTACAAACCTATGAGTCTACTGTGGTAGTTTGTGTAACGACCCGCCACCCTATAATCGGGGATCCGATTATTAAATGGGTACCGAATCATTAATTTGGAACCAAACCAGGATCTAATCAAGTCTGGGAGATAAATAATAAACTAAGCTAAACATTCACATCGCATTGAACTGAAATAGAAGTGCAGGAATTAAAATTATTACAATACGACTCGATACAACAAATAATTACATAATCCAACAGAAAGGAAATAATTAAACGTACAGGCCAGAAATAAATAACAACTACATCGGGGCATACCCCGGAACAGCTGCTGAAGGCGCTCAACACACGGCCGCACATGCCGCTCTAAGTCTGCTGGGAGTCCTCACCTGAAAACCGCAGGGGTGAGTCTCAAGACAAGACTCAGTAGGGATCCTTCGATCCCCACTGCCCACGCACACACCCACAAGTGCAAAATACAGCTGACGGTAAAGCAACAAGCACAGTAGTAGGTACAATTCCTAATTCTCAACATGAAATCACATGCAGTCGAAGTGTATTAAACATGCATATTTCTAAACCAGCCGACAAAGAAATCTTCAACTGCCACCTCGAATAGAACACGCCAACCACATGAACAACGGTGGGAAAAACCTCGACCCGCTGAGACCAAGCAGTAACCCCTCGGATAGCACACTAGCTACTCCAGCCCAACTGGCTCAGGTGGTTACTCCTTCCCTCAGCATGAGTGACTCTCCGAATGTACCACTCCGACACCGGTACTAGCTGACCCCGGGGTTCACCAGGTGACCCTCTCTCACTAGGCGTCACCCCGCCCACGCCCCCACCGGCGCTGTGCTCACGCCCCCACCAGCACAGGGTGATAAAGCGCTACAATGTCACTCCAGGTCCATAGTAACATAAAACCCAGCACAGTACGATCCGGTCACGTGAAAAGTCCGTGATCGCATAACACACACAATAGTATCACCCGGTCATGCAGAATCCATCTCTAACGCGTATACCAAAACATGCATTAACCATCCATCTAGCAGTATGAACACATTTTACTGGCATGAATTAGTGAGGTTCTATCTTGAATCGCGTCGCCCAAGGCCGACGCCATTCAAGCTCCATGTACAGATTTATGCAAAACACTGTCTTCAGAATCAGGCCTTAAAAGGCGTCGACACCAGTGGTCGCCTTTTTAAAAGGCGTCGACATCCTCAGACGCCATTTAGCACAGAAAACCAGAAATTCCAAAGGCCTTACTTAGGGGATTTCTGCCTTAAAAGGCGTCATGGCTACCCGACGCTATTCGAAACGCGTCGCCCACCCATGACGTCTTTTAGTCCCAGAATCCCAGAACTGGCAGACTCTCAGTCAGGCGATTCCTGTCTAAAAGGCATCGTGATGGCCCGACGCCCTTCAAAAAGGCGTCGTCCATGCACGACGTCTTTCAACCTCAGGAACCAGAGTCTGCTTGAGCCCGAGGGCTCCCTTTTTAACCCCAACAACCCCAAAATTACCCAAAAATGGAGGAGGAAGAGGGGCAATTCGATCAACAGGAATTCACATCGTGAAAATCCCCCATATCAACAAGAAGAACTCCTAAACATGCTTTTTCTACCGCCCAAAACCAAGGATCCAAAACATGCTTAAACGGGGGAAAATGGGGTTTAAACACAATACTATGGGAACCGTCACCGTACCGGATATTTGAACGCCTCCGAGCTTCAAGCTGTCCACCCGTCTCGCCCCACGCCGCCGCCGGTACCGCCGTGGTCGTGCTTACTCCACCGTGACGTCGGCCGCCGTCCGGAGAGTAGAACGCCGCAGTGGAAGTGGAGGTGGTAATGGTAGGAGCTAGGTAGAGGATGGAGTGGAGGGAGAGATGGAATGGTGGGAGGAAAAGAGGGAGGAGGAGGAATCGCCGCCGAGTTCGTCGGAAGGGAAGGAGAGAAAGAGAGAAGGAGAAAAATGAGGGAAAGAAGGAGGGCTCGCGGGGTTAACCAGAGACTGGATAAAACGCGTCGACATCCACGGACGCCTATCAGATGATGTGACGGCTGCTCTGACAAGACTCTGAAACGCGTCGTTCAAGGCAGACGCCGTTCAGACGACATGTTAGGGCCGTACTCTGACAATCCCAGAGTCGCAGTCTGAAAGGCGTCGACACACGTGGACGCCGTTCAGACGACACGACAGGGCCGTACCTTCGCGGCCCGAAGCCAGCCTACGTGGCACCCACGTGGCAGAACCTAAAACGCGTCTGTAATGGTGGACGCCATTTAAACCGCGTCGAGCGGGCTCGACGCGAAACATCACAGAGTCCCAGACCCCACTAGGGCCAGAACTACAGGGTCCGACCCCGAAAACCGGATCCGAAAGTCACGATCCTTACAGTTTGGGTTCATCCATTCACAATCACCCCTAGTTATCATGACCAAAAGCCTATAAGCCCGTCATTGATAATTAGGGTCCTCATGACTTAGGTATCTAGGTTTGCATCATTCAAACACCCCTGTCTACTTCGGGCTACAAACCTATGAGTCCGCTTGAAGTATTCTGGGTTCATGCATTTCAAATCATACTTATGCTACCACGACCAAAAACCTATGAGTCCGTCGTTGGTACTTAGGATTTGCATGGCGTAGACCCTTCAGGTCTATTACCATACTGCATAGTGATTAAGATCCTTACGATCTTTGCCACCCTAATAAAGGCTCAGACCCTTACGGTTTGTGCCATTTTCAATAAACAAGTGATTGAGGTATTCATTGCCCCTCTCACCCTGTCCTTCCTTTTTAAGCAAGAGGGGGCCGACTCCGGTGAAAACCCGAAAGGGCACTTGGGTCGGTAAAGTGAATAAAAAAAAAGGAAATTCAAGCATGTCATTCATTGAAAGGAGGATATGATAGAAAAGTCTCTTTATAATGTGCCGAAAGTTTACAAGGAATGACTTCTATCCCAGCTTACATGGAAAAGCAAAAAGAAAATACCCTTCCCAAGTACGAAGTTCAGTTATAAACAACATCATGGATCCTCAAGTAACATAGACAGTAGTGGAAGTCCTTCTCCAACTTGAGTATGCAACTCAGAAAGAGATTCCTCTTCAGTCTGCAGCTTGGAACCTCACTGGATAATGATTCAAGAAGACCTTGGGAAACCAGAAGATCATCTTGACGTCTGCGTAAACTGTGCCTTAAAGTTTCCAGTTCGGCTTTTGCAGTAGCAGGTTCATTCTCCAAGCGCTGAATATTTTCCACCAACAAGCCTTCTTTCTGTTCAAAGCCAACTATTTCTGCTTGTTGTTGTGAAATTTGAAGAGACACAGGCTGCATCTGCAAGTTATATTCCTGCCGCTGAAGAGACAAGGCTTGGCGTCGATCTTGTATAAATGATTGAATATATTCTCGACGTTTGAAAATTTTCAAAGCAGTGGAAGCGATAGGAAGCCATTCATCCAAATAAGCTCCTGCCAGATGAATCCATGTAGTCATGCTCTCAATTTGCTGGTGAAGAAGATCATATGATGAACTAGGCTGCTGGCATATTATCTGTCGTAAAAGCTTGATATTGGTACCAAGGACATCAATACCCTGTATGCCTGAACAAGTAGGATTAGAAGGAATAGCAATATGCACAGATTCATCCACTGAAGTCCAATCCATGACCGTTTGACAGGAAGAGGAAGACACTGAACTGGATGAAGGGTCGGTAATAGAAGGGGCAGATGTGACAGCTACAGTGCTTGATATGGCTGGGGGCAGGTCATTTTTCTGTAAATTTAGCTGCGGGCAGAGCAATTATAAAGGCGGAAGGTCCGGCTAAAGCAATTGGCTCAGAAGAAATCTGTACAAGGGATGATGTGCATATATGTGTCACAATAGTAATAAGCCGAAGAATATGTTCAGCAGAGTTTAATCTACAGGGGACATGACGAGATACTATCACCTGTTGACTCGGTGAACTTGTTCCCGAGTCAACCCCATCATGCTCTAAAGTAGCCACAATATCCTCAAGTTCAGGAGCTGAAAGTTCCACGGTCTTGATAGCCGAGAAGGTAATGACCTATGTCGAAGTTATAACAATTGGAACCATTGAAGTCTCTTCTGGTTCCGCACCCTCAGCAAAAACAACTTCTGCCTCTTCAGAAGAAGATACTGGTATGGAGGCCGATATTTCAAAATCCATGTCCCTTTCAATCGGGACATGAGGAATCTCCATCCTTCCCGCATGAGCCGGGGATGCCTGATATTCAAAATGTATACAAGTCATGTTTAAATGATGGAAAAAGTAGAAAAAATGTGGTAAAGATAAATTACCATAGCAGACTGCACTGTTTCAACATGATGAGTCTTTGATATCAAGCCCTCAGTTGCTTCAAAACCTATATGGTAAAATTTAGAAATCAAGTAGTGAAATGAAATCACTATTGTTATAAGTCTCAGAAGGGTTACCTTGATCCCTCAGGGGCGACCAGACAGTTGTCTCTGGCAAAGCTTCACTACTAATGTGTTCAGTAGTATGGGAAGAAATAGAAGGTGAAGGAGGAATGCCACTTATTTCTTCCACACTGAAAGAAGTATCATCAGTTTCTTCTTTCCTTGTCTGAGCCAATAATCTCGAGGATTGGAGTTTGGGCAGTACAATCTTTTCAGGGGGGACAGACTCTTTGGGCCCTTTGTGAAATCTTTTGGCAACTTGCTTAACCCTCCTTGTAATGGAAACAAAAGGAAGTTGTTCATCATCAATGTCAAAATTCTGGAAGGCATAAATCAAAAGCATAGTGCATACCACCCTTGGCTGGGGATGGAGAAACCAGGGAACTCGCCCGCTTGGCAGTTTTTGCTATAAAAGCTTCAAATTCAGCAAGCACTGGCAAATTGACAGGAGGAAGAGGTTTAGGGGCAGGCTCTTGTCTCTTCTTTGTACGTGCCTCTTTGGCAGCGGCAACCGCCCTCCCTATAGCACTGACCTCCACAGGGGATGCGGGGGTTGATGTTTTAGAAGACACAGGAGGAAAGAAAGAGAGTCTCTTTGCAATAGCCACTGCCCTCTGATGTTGTTGAGTCATATATTTGGCCGCCGACACTACATGAATATGCAAAAGAAGAAAACAATTTATATAAGTAAAGAAAAAGCACAAAACTCAAAAGAAGTCAAGCACAAATACATGTACTTATAGCAATCGCCTTCATAACAGTTTGATAAAGGCCAGTATTCATATATGGAAGACATATCTCTAAGCGAAGCCTCCTTCACAATATGTATGACATCATTCATTGTCTTTGCTTGAGAAGCGAGGCTACTGAGATCATAATGCTTTTTATTGCTCAAGCAAATGCCCAAGCGCAAAGCATCAAGTCCCCACCCATCTATATGATCCCAAGAAGCGGGTAGTTTTGCATCCAACATGCCCTGCGCAGTGGAATCCTAGGATACACCACAATATTTAAAAAGGGCAAGTAGCCAGCTGGTGCCCTTGTAAAAATCAGGTTTCTCTTCCTTGTGCGGGACATAAAATCTCTGAATATCTGAGAGACTCCTAGGAGCTTGCTGAGAATCTCTACAACTGATATCTTCCTCTTCCGGGAAATCGATATCAGGACAATCTTTAGAGGTCACGGAAATATTAAATTGCTTCAAGAAGGCCCCCTTAGCTCTTCGGTATCCAGCTTTGTCAACTCTGGATTAATCGAAGGTAAAGAATCTCTATGACGAGCCTTATAAGCTGCCCGTCTCTCTGCATACTTAACAACATTCTTATCGTCTAAGAAGTGCAGATAATGGAACTCTATATCAAAAGGGATTTCCCGTTGAGTCTCCAAGATTTTCTTCTCAGCATTGCTCCAACATTGGGTCCTCTCTTGGCTATAGATATTGGTGCGCATTCGCCACCATCTAACATATTCACATGTCACATGAGGAGCATGGACAACAGAAGGAATTCTGAAAGAAGCATTTTCAAATCGGTGGAAATAATCCCACCATTCACAGGCCCTCTGTAGTCCGCTGGAGCCCAAAAGATGGCGGTCATGAAGCTGAAATATGTGATCACAAGAAGGAATGCACTGATCATATCCAAAATTCCGACCGAAACTGAAAGCATAATAGGGTTCTAAATGAACTACAGATCCCTTCCAGTATACCAAGACACTAGGTCTGATGGATAGAAACAATGATCTAATTTGACTATCCAATGCAGATTTCTTCAACAGCTGCTTGGTCTGAGAATGGGTGAACTCAACAAGATTACCCTCGGCAAATACTTTAAAGGGGCTCACTGGAGGACGAGAATTGGCAGTGTGCTTCCAAAAACGTAAGTCCCCTTCAGTTTTTCGCCTGGTGTCAGTCAAGATACCGCGAATTTCGTATAGTTGCTTCTGGGTATCCCCTCTATCAACACTTGCATATTCAATCATGCGTGGAAATATGCGATGGGAAGCCAGGCTCTTCGGGGCAGACTCTGAAAAAATAGAAGCCACCCAGCCATTGAAGAAATGAATGGGACCTACAACATTAAATTCTCGTGGTTTCTCCTGCTCAACCACTTGGCCAAGAGTTTTGAAAATCAGGCACAGAGTAACTAGAGCTAGAGACAACTTAATTCCCTAGGCTAGTTCACAAGCTCCATAAAGGGTCTCAGGACGAATTACTCCCTCATCCCCTTGAGGAAAAGCAAAATTCGAAAGCCAATAAGCCAAATATACAGCCAGATGGGTATTCCTATCCAAGCCCAAGGGATTGGCATCTTTCTTGTGTTCCTCAAAGATGATATCAGGATATCCCTTTCGGTGCCTAGCTGTCTGCCCCATGAAGACTGGAGTTCACCAGCCCCAGGAAAGTCTGTATATTGAATGTCAACATTATAAAAGAAATGGAGCCAGACAACTCTACGGACTCGTGTCCTCTCTCTGCGGGATCTCTTTTTCAGAGACTCTTCGCCAAAAGCCAGAATCATGTAAGCCTTGAGGAGGAATCTGTAAGACCTCCAGGTTGCATAACGGCCCTTGCCATCTATTCTGTCCTTGACAATGTCGGGATGGCATATTTCTTCATAAGGCTCTTCGTCAATAGGCAAGCCAGAAAGCTGATGTAAAGTCCATAAATCCAGAGATGTCTCTCCTTCTGGAGTATAAAAGGTATTGAACTCCTTCATGAATACCTCGATCATGCCACAGCAAAGGCCTTTAAAGATCGGGTAACCGAGCGGCATACACACTACCAAGAAGATCCACTCGGCTTAGCAAATCATGGTAATGTTTCAAGACATAATCAGTATATTCTGCAAAATATTCTCTGAAACTGTGGCCGGATTGAAGCTCAAGTCGCCAAACCAGCCCATTGCTGCCTTCAATCCAAACCTCATGGCTAAACAGTCAAAAATCAATGGCTCTTCTCTGAAACCCCATTTACATAGGGAAAGAAATAGCCCATGCCGCCTCTGCTTCGAGTCTGGGATATCTCTATCATATCCCCACTTGGCAGCAATAAAATGAAGGTGATCGGGTCAGAATGCCGTCCTGAGGACTGATGATATTAGTCCCACTGAGCATGAGCATGTCTCTAGCATAACCCGGCTTGAACAAAGAGTCGCCACGGGTTACAGTTCCCCTCAGGTTGTCTCGAAATTTCAAAATGGCATCCTCAGCATAAAAAGCCCTCCTTTCAGAACGCACTCCATTGACCTTGAAGTCAAGCAAGAAGTTGTACAAATGATGATCGCTGGGAAAGTGAACTGGATAATCTTTGTCCCGTCTATATTTATAGAATCCTTCCAAAAAGACAACTCTGCTCTCATCAACCTTGCCATCTTATTAATCGCCAAAGGGATGGCCCAAGACAGCAACCTCAAAAAATTGTTGTAGTTCACTGTCCTCATCTATGCCTGCTGCAGGTGTCAAATAAAAGGGACTTATCACAGGCCCACTTTCTTCAGCCATTGTAGGAATCGGTTCATAAGACCCTGTCGGAGAAACTGGCACATCTTCGGAGACAGCCTCGGGCATCACAGCTTTGTCTTTCCTTCGAGAAGCCATTATACTGTAAAAGAAGAGACAACGAGTCAAAATCAAATGCAAAAAAGCCGTCCTCGAAAAAGAAAATTCTGTTGAAATTTCGGCAGCATCTCCTCTTGACGGAGGGCTGTTAAAATTTTATCGAGTGCCATCCGAGACAGACCGAGATGCTCCGATAAGAAGAAGACCCATGTCAAAGACAGAGGGGTGTAGAAATGGCATTCCAGTGACCCGATTCCCGAGAGCCGAGCTACAACTGGGACTAGGCACCGAAGCCGCAGCCCCAGGGATTGCTCCCATGGGAATTGCCAAAGTCAAACAACGAAACGCTGAAGAAGATCCACCCGACCTGCAGTTGCTACAGTGACGAGTCTGGGCCTACTGTAGAGCAAAAGGTCTAAAGTCGATATTCTGCAAAAAATAAGACAAAGAAAATGTTAGAAGATGATACAAGTGCAAAGGAGACTTTCTTCACTCTCCCTATGCCCAAATCCATGGTGGCCAACAACCCCCGAATAGTCCCACCGGCCAAAAAACTAAAGAAAGGCTTCGCCTTTTACCTGAAAAAACCCTGGTGCGACAGCACCTCTTCTCCAAACAGCAGTGGTGCTCCCCAAAGGCCCCCATGATACTGCCGACGAAGAAGAAGTAGGGAAGCACGACCTGCGGTTTTGAACCGGACGGCCTACACACCCACAGACGGCGGCCTGACGGCTTCTCCCCCTACACACGCATGCGCGGGAACGGAGGAACAGGCAAAGGAGGAGGGAATCCCGTGCATCGCATGGATGGGAACCTTGAACACGACAAATGGAGTCCTCCCTCAGGCGGCAATGGCACCCCCAAGTGGCGGAAGGCCAACGCGCAGATAGCGGCGGCGGCAGCTCTCGTCGGCAATGGTGCTCCCCAACAACTGCTGTGGCGCCGACGATGGCAAGAGAAAGAGAAGGAGAAACCGTCGGAGGCTAGGGATTACCTAGCGCAGCAGAGAAGAAGATGAAGAGGCGGACTGGTGCTCGAAATCCCCTAGCGCAATAGGAAAAAGCAAAAGGAAAGGCCCGCCCCCTTCCCTCTTTTATAACCGACCGGGTCGGTTTTGAAGCCCTGGCCGGTCCAAGGTCCGAACTGGCACAGACTCAAGGGCATATGCCCCCCTCTTTCAAACTTTACATACACGAACCGGTTCGAAACCAAAGTTGAACCGAACCGGCGCAGACTCGAGGGGATCTGCCCCCTTCTCTCAAACTTAATATATATGGCCAAGTTTGGAGCCGAATTGAAGCCCGAACCAGCGCAGACTCAAAGGGCACTTGCCTTTCTCTTTTAAATTCAAGATATCTGGTCCGGCTTTGGGCCAAAATTGAGCCTAAACCGGCACAAACTCAAGATATCTGGTCCTTACTTTCTTATAATATTTTTTCTTTCAGTTTGATATTCATAGAAACTTCTATCTCCCCCTTGATATTCATCCATGGTGATTGAAAGCAATGAAATGCAAAGTTCAGATTTTCTGTATCTGTTTTGTGAATCTGTTGGTTATCTTGCTTTTATGTTATTTTTTCCTTCATAAGGTATGTGTTTTTCGTGTGGGGATGGTAGAGGGGCCTTTCTAGTTGATAGAAATGGTCTCCTCAAGCTTTAAAACCCCCTAAATAAGGAGATATGACCCGAAATGTGCTTTGCTGTCCAGATGTCCTGAAAACTGATTTTTCATTTATTTGTCTTTGGTTTTGGGGTTTTTCAAGGTGGCTTGGCCTTCCATGACCCTTAGGAGCACCACCCCTCCATGCATGATGTTCCCCCAAGGCCAAACATCAAGACAAATCCCCTAAGTTTCATATATATTAAAGTTTGAGTTTCTGTTTTCATGTTGGAACCGAATGGGCTTTGTTTGGATTTTATCCTTTAATGGCTAAGGGTTTAGGCCCTAGAGGTTCTCAAGGAGGTTCCCTCACTAGTTGAGGATGAGCTTCTTTGAGTATAAACCCTCTAACATAGAGTCAAGAAGGAGAGATCCATGGAAAAGATAAACAATATACCTAAGTTTATCATATACTCATATTCAAGTTTTCATAATATTTTCCTAAAGAAATGCATCCAAAATATTTTTTAAATAAATATTTTAGGCCTTGTATCTTTTATACTTTATTTTCCATCATTTTGGTTAGATTTAAACCTATTTTTCACAAAAAATCCGGATTTCAAGGGAGTCTGCAACTGTTCAGTGCTACACTGTTGAGTTTGCGGCTACTGTTTATGAGTCTGCACCTCCCTGCGCAAACTCAGCGCCTGTTGCAGTTTTTTGAGTCTGCGCCTCTTTCAGCTTGGTTTTTGGACTTGAGGTGATTCTTTGATCCTCCCCCAAGTTGTCCAAAGGGTCCTTGGACCTAGGACTGTCCTTTTGAGGCCCAATGAAGGTCCTAAATGGCTTGGACTTTGGGTTGTTAAGCTCTTAATGTTTCAAACTGAAATTTTGCCATATGTTTTAAGATTTTAAGTTTCTTCCGATGTTTCTTAAGGATGTTCCGATCTAAGGGTGTCAACAATCCAATGTTGGGTAACCCATCAAGGGCCCTCACACAAAAACCATCATTCTTGTGTTCCCATTTCTATGGGTTCATTTAGATGATATGTCCCGAAGTCCCAATGGGTTGGTGGAGTTCCTTGCTCCCCAAATGTAGAAATGGAATGGGTGATTCGCTGTGGATAACCCTTTCATTTTGAAGGCATTAAGGGCACCCTTTGGGTGAGTGGTTGGATGCTCGGCACGCCCCCCTTTATAGCCACCTCCATGGTTCATGGCTACATGTGATCCTCTAGGGAAATTGGTGGAGTTCTTTGCTCCCCAAATGTAGAGATGCTTTGGATTACCCCTTGTGGGTTTTTCTTACATCTTGAAGGCATTAAGGGCACCTTTTCGGTGAGTGGTTGGATGCTCGGCACGCACCCCTTTACAGCCATCCCTATGGTCCATTTGCCATTACATATCCCTTTAAGGGAGTTGGTCCTTCGGGTCCCTTCATGCCATGATCCTTCATGAAGATCCTAAACCTTTGATTGGGTTTTCTTATTGAAAGTTTGAAATTCAACTTGGAATCATTATATTAAGCATTTTCAATACTTTATAAAGTGATCCAAGAAGAATGGGATAAACATGAAGAAATCATGTCATTTGAAGAAATCCACATAAGAACCACTCCTTGAAAAGGCTTTATGTAGCCATAATCAACTTCTGAGATTTCTCAATGTTATCTTCCCCAAATTTGTGGTGATTCTTGGGTCACTTCAAGTTGAAAGAGGTATAAATCTGAAATCATGCTCAGATTTTGAGTTTGTGCATCTATAATCTTGGAAATTGGATTGGGAATGGGGTACACTCTATTTTTCTCGACTCCGGATTTCATATTCTAACTTTAATGGTTGAAACTAACCCCTTGATGGATTTAATTGCAGCTTGAACTATGCAGGAAACTCAAAAAATCAATTTTCAGACTTGAGTCGGCGCCACTGTTCTGGGTCTGCGCACCTTTGCGCAGACTCAACTCAAAACTGTCAAAGTTACCTTGCATGGACTGGTAGCCTCATTTATGGTTCAAATAACTCAAATAATTAAAGTTAATTCATTCAAAAAAAAAGGTTTAAGATAGCCATCTTCTATTTTAAATAAACACAAAATTCCAAACTTAAGTTGAGTCTGCACACCTTTCATAAGCTCATTTCAAATAAAAAAATCAACTAAACAATAAATCAAATTGCTCATATCTCTTGAGATCATATATCAAACACCCCATTTCATTCAAATAAACATACATTTACAAAAAGGATCCAAATCCGTTCAAAATAAACAAAAATCACAAGTTCAGCTGACTCTGCTCACCCCTTGTGCAGACTCAAACCCATTTTCTTGTCTCCTTGATCTTTGAAGCTCCCCAACATTTTGAAAATCTTGGAATTCCCCTCAACCCCAGAAGATTCTATCTTTTTAAGAATCTTACTCAAAACCCTCTTTAAACTTAAGTATGCACATCAATCTTAAGGCCAAAACCTCATCACTTGGCCCCTAAATCATGCTCGCAGCTCCAAATCTGTAAATCATCACAAAAAAAAAAAAAATCAAGTTATCCCACCAAAAATCTAATAATACAACTCATAAAAAAAAAATCCACAGTTCAGACTTGAGTTTGTGCGTCCTGGCGCAGACTCAGCCCTGAAATTCACAAAAAATAAAAAAATCAACTTCCTGACCATTTCAAGATGATCTAAAACTTTCTACAAATCAAGTTTATTTTTATCTATCAGGAAATCAAATAAAAACACCAAGTTGTTCTTGAAAAAATGCAAAAAACAAATTGGTGACAAATGAGTCTCTACCCTGCGCAGACTCAACCCTGAATACCCAAAATTGGCCTTTTTGACCTTAAATTCCCTCCAAATTAAACCCAAAAATTTACATAAAAACTTTATACTTCATATAAGTCAAAAACCTAAATAAAAACTTAAAACTCCTTTTACAAAAAATATAAAAAATGCTTAAACACTTTGATAAGCAATGAGTCTGCGCTCTATAGCGTAGACTCAACCTTAAATTCTTAAAATTTGGTATTTTGTCCATTAAATTCCCCTCAAATCAAATCAAAATATTAGTGATAAACCCTATATTTTTCACAAATCAAAATCCAAACAAAAATGATAACTTTTTCCTCTAAATTACCTAAAAAATTGAAAAAATAGGCTTGTGACAAATGAGTCTGCGCTACCCTGCGCAGAGTCGACCCCCAATTGTTAAAATCTAATTTTTCAACCTTAATTCTTTTAAAACTAAATCAAAAACCCCAAGATAAGAATAAAATACTTCCTATAAATAAAAAAATCAAAGAAAACTCATTTTTCCCCCTTTGCAGAAGATAAAAAATACCTAAAAGAAGCCTCACTTCAATTAACTTTGTAACCTTGTTCATTCTTTAAAAACCTACAAATTCAAAACATAAAAAGCATAACCCTTTGAAGCATTTTTCACTTAAATCAGATAATAAAATATAAAAAATACTTTTCCATACCTTGCAAATCAAATACAAAATCTCTTTACTCCAAATATGAAAAAACACAATTTAGACTTTCTTGTCAATAAAACACAACCAAAATTCATATTCAAATTCTAAATCATAATCCCCACAAAAATATCATCAAAAAATGAAAATAAATACAAGCATTCTCATTGGTAACAAATGAGCCTACGCATCCTTGTGCAGACTCAACTTCATATTCACTCCCAAACATAAAAATTCAACAAATCTTCAATGCAACCATATAAATCAATTCAAAAAGACTAAAAAATGTCTCTCATAATCATCCATCAATAAAAATCAATAAATCAAGTCTTGCGCAGACTCAACTCTAAACTAAAAAACGAGTTTTCTTCTCAAATAAAAATTGAAATTCATTCATTTTTCAAATGCAATTTTGTATATTTTACTTATATCATTTTAAAGGGTGTTATTCTATTCTTCCGATGATTAATCAAGGGTTTTCCTCTTAGGAGGATATAATTAACGCTATTCCATTTATGGGTAGCGGGATCGGGTCGAAGAACTACGCAATCATCTGATTGAGTCAGGTAGAGCGCACAAATACAAATCTAAATCTAAATCAAAAAATCAAGATCAAGTGTATTTTCCTAAAAAATGTAGGACAACAATCTGTGTCCATTACTGTCCATAGGCGTCTTTCTCCTGTCGTGAAAGACCCTTCTTTCCTTAAAGTTAAAGAGAAGTTGCTAAAGAAGGTTAGAGATGGGGATATTGTGGAAAAAAGAGAGATCATGCTGCTAAACTGGTAACAAGAAATGAAAGACGAGGATAAACCATGGTATTATGAGATTGCTAAGTACTGTGAAGATCAGTCATACCCCGAAAAAGCCACTATTGAGGAGAAGAGAGCTATCACGAGAGTTGCTCAGAGGTACACCTTAGTTGGAGGAACTTTATACAGACGTAGATTTGATGGTATTCTCTTAAGATGTCTGGATGAAGATGAGCTTTGGAAGATCATGGAAGGAGCTCATGCTGGAGTTTGTGGTGGCCAAGTTAACGAACAGATGCTATCAAAGAAAATCCTTAGACAGGGATAATACTATCCAACTATGGAAGAAGATTGCGTAGGATATGTCCGTAGGTGTGCTAAGTGTCAGTTTCATGCCGATAGGATCCATTCCCCTGCATCTTCACTCGATCTTGTTTCATCCCCATGGCCTTTCTCCATGTGGGCTTTCGACATCATTGGTCCCCTTGGTAATCCTGATTCCACCACCAAGCAAAAATCATTCATCCTCACGGCAATAGAATATTTCACCAAGTAGGTGGAAGCCGAAGCATACACGGAGATCAAAGCATCAACGGTTTGCAAGTTCATCATAAGGAACATCATTACCAGATTTGGAATCCCAAGCACCATCGTCACCAAAAATAGACCGCAGTTCATATCACAAGAGCTGAAGGACCTCTGCAACAGGTATAAAATGGCATTGCATCATTCATCTCCTTATTATCCGCAAGGCAATGACCAAGCAGAGGCAACTAATAAAACTCTGATAAAAATTATCAAGAAAACGTATAAATCTAATAAGTTCTCGGACTGGCCAGAAAAATTAGTTGAGGCTCTATGGGCATACCAAACTTCAATCCGCACTCAAACTAGGCAAACTTCTTATTCCCTAACATTTGGAATGGAGGCGGTAGTTCCATATGAAGTCCTCATCCCATCATTAAGAGTACAATTGAGCAAAGAATTTTCCATTGATGAGTATCGCTCCGCACTCCTTGCTCAATTGGAACTCTTAGATGAGAAAAGATGGTCAGCCGCCAATCATACTAGAGTATATCAGAACAGAGTAGCACGTTTCTACCAAAAGAAAGTCATTGAACGAAAGTTTAAAGTTGGTGAGATGGTTGTAAAAAGAATCTTTGTAAAACCTGGTGGTCCACGTTCTAAGCTCCAACCCAACTGGGAAGGACCGTATGTCATATCACATGTTTTTCTTGGTAACGCTTATCGCTTAGTCAATGCAGAAGGACAAGAGCTAACTCACCCCTGGAATGGTCTGTATCTTAGGAAATACTACCCTTAGTGTAATTGATCAGCATGGTGCAAGTATCAGTGGAGTTGAAAAATTCGAAAACTCATATTCCCATATTAATCTTTGGTAACCTAATCCAAACGTATTATTGCACACAAACACGTTTGATTCGTGAATAATAAGAGATGCGAAACCCGAGGAATACCGAAAGCTTGACTAATAGTGGAAAAGTACAACTCATTCTTTTCAAAACAAAACTCCTGTTTTTACTCTCGGCCTGCGACGATGGAATGAGGCTTAAAATAGACTACTGATAGTACCCGCTATCCTAGTAGGAGGCCGTCATAAAAAAAAAGGGGGAGATCCGCCTCACAAAAGAAAAAAAAAGGCAAGAGCAAAAGCCAAACCAAATCAAAAGGCCACCCAATGTTGCGAATGCTGTTACAAAAGGCCACAAAATCAAATGAAAAAGGAGCGCAAGGTCGTTAAATCAAAATAAGAATGACCGAATCCCAACGGATAATAGGGTAGAAGGGACATCTTTCTGACTCTCTGGAACCTTCTCGCGGGCTTTCTAAACCAATTCTTCCCTTCATTCTAAAGAGGCGTACCCCAAGGTTGAGGGATAGCCAAGGTCGACTAAGGATCGGACCATCGAATGGGATTACGATTCCAAACATAATTCAAGCACGATAAGTCTGGAGTAGGTCATTAAAACTTGATGTGGGAATTAAGTTGATGAATGGATATGCTCTTTTGATCCGAGTTCCATGTTGATCTTTAGTTACTCATTTAATTGAATATTTCAAAACCCAACAAAAATTGAATATTGTAAAACCCAAAAAAAATTGAATATTGCAAAACCAAAAAAAATTGAATATTTCAAAACCCAAAAAAAAATTGAATATTGCAAAACCCAAAAAATTGAATATTGGAAAACCCAAAAAAATTGAATATTTTAAAACCCAAAAAAATTGAATATGGCAAAACTTCGAAAATTGGATATTTCTAAATATGCAATTGCGAAACAAAAATATTTCAATTAGCATTTGTTTGTCGCATTACGCGCGTATTGCATTCTTTTACCTTCAGTGAGCATTTGCATGCTTGTATGTTGCATTTTGCTTCCTTTTAATTATCCTTATTCACCTTTGTTAAATAAAGGCTTCGCCCCTTGACCCTTCTACCAAGGATATGATTAAGTAATTGGCTACTTAACTGGGCAAGGGGCTAAGCCTGAACAGACATTTAATTTGTTCGCTAAACCATGCGTAGGAATGGAAAAGGAAAGGCAGCGAAAAATAACACCAAGACATCTCAAGCATGAAGAAAAGTTCTTTCATATATCACAAAAGGTTTGTGCAACATGGAAGTCCATCCATAGGACTCCAAAACAAAAGAAAATATATGGTGGCTCCTCAAGAGCTGAGCTGAGCAGTCGGCCTGCGCCAGCTCCGCATCCCTCTCCTCAAGAGCCACGCAGAGCTCTTGGACCTGCAACAGAAGACGTCATCAGCTAAGCGATCAAGCAAGCAAAAGTGATCATGCAAGGAGCAAGTTGAGGGCTTACCCGAGCAGCAGCATCCTCCTCAGCCTGAGTGGCTCGGCGAATGGCAAAGGCTAGCTGACCTCGCAGGTCAGCCATAGCAGCTTCGTCAGCAGTCGAAAAGGAGGAAGGACCGGCTGCAGAAGAAGGTGAGGGAGTCGCCGCATGGGTATAAGCGACACACTATAACGAAAGGGGGACCACCGTCAGTGTACAAGTGTCAAAACAATTAAATAATAAAATGGAGTGTTCATAACATCCATCTCATTCATGCATAGCGCTACAATTCGTCCAATTCCTTCTGGACCCGCTCCAACTGGGCCTCAACGTCGTGGAGGTGGCCACGGAGTGTGATGATGGTGGCATCCCGAGAATCCTGCATTTTTCATGACATGTCGTACATTTACAAATATAAACAAGATAATTAATAAAATGAAAGAAGAATTCACAAGCATGCATATCATATACTCACATGAAGAGGTCGGAGAAACTGCAGGTGGGCCGTGTAGTGTGCCCGGTAGCGCTGCAGGTAAGTGTCGCTGCTCACCGCCTACAACTCCACCGGGACCCCGTATCGGTGCCAGTCATCCCGCTGATCTGGGAATTTGGCACTCCAATCTATGCGGGCCTACTTCCCCCGCATCGACCTCCCGATCCCCTCCGGGATCTCCTCCTCCACCCACTCCTGATGCAGACCCAATGTCCGCATCGCCAGCCTCAGGTGCAGGAGGGTGATCTCCTTCATGCAGTGCAGCCACACCTGGTGCCCAAACCTACCTCGCCCGTGCTCCACCCATGGTTGTCTGGCATCGTCCACACCTAGATATGGAAGCCAGATAACCTGCATTCATATAGGTTGATTGCATTGCATTTCATTAATAAAACATCTAAATTATCAATCGAATATGCAATTAAATAAACGCTAATCTAAAAACACTTTAACCAAAAACAATTAATAATTAAACAATTTAACAATAGATAACTAATCAAATTTGAAACAGAAAAGAATTTTAAAACTTACCAACAACTCTGGGTAATCAAGGAATTGACGGCAGAAGGCCGTCAACTGGTGATGCTGTGGCGCCGTGTCCACCACCAGACGCCAACGCCGGGCAAGCGGAACCACTGCCGGCTGTGTAGATGGCTTCGATCGGCTCAGAGGAAAATAAAAATACATCCACACCTACATCAAAAAGCATGTAGTTAGGATTACACGTATTGAATAATAAGCATTTAATGAAATGAACAAATATAAAATAAACTAAGTACCTGAAGAAACGGCGCAAAGTCACTGATGGTGATCTCCCGGTCAGGTGTGCTGGTAGAGAGGTCAGTAAAGAGATGGGCCAGAAAGGCCGCACCCCATGCATACTCGCCTAAGTGGTCAAGATCTACCAAGAGACTCAGGAAGCGACAATGGATGTAGTCGCTCTTCGTCCCGAAGAGAAGCCTACCGAAGAAGAAGACGAAGAATCTCCTAAGGTCTCTATCTACCCTGACCCTATCACTAGGATCTTGACCATATATCTCGCTGGCCTCACTGGCCAGTCTGGATCTCAACTCAGCCTGGGACTTGTCGGGCTGCTGCCTAGGCTCCTCCAGTCCTAGGGATCTCTCCATCGTTGTCGAGATACGTAATCCCGCTCACTGCCCGGCCTTCCACTCAAAGGCCGGTGATCCGGCACATGTCCTTGAGACTGGGGACCATGTCTCCCAGGGCATCAGAAAGGCCCTGCTCTCGACGTGCCACCTCTCCCTAAGGACCTGGAGCAATACCAGGTCGATCTAGAAAGGTTCTATCTCTAATATCTCCCGGAATCCCATCCCCGCCAGTCTCGCCTTTTGAAAGTCCGGGAGACCCCAGTAGGCGGCCACCACCAAGTCCCAGGAGATCCTGGTCCTCATCGTACCCGGCAATTTTCAACCAGGATCATCATCAGAACACTAATAATCAATTTTTAAATTGATTTGGATAATTAATACCTATTTTTAAATCGTGTCAGGGTACGGAGACGCGTTTCAAAAGGCGTCCCTGTCCCCAGACGCCTTTCATCACAGGTTTTAAGAATCTGTGGACGGGCCATTTTCTCTCCCTAAAATTGGAATTTAAGTGCTATAAAGAGTGTCCTGAGGCTTACCAAACGAGGGCCTGCCTCCTCGGCCGGTGCCGCCGCTTCCTCACCCACTGGAGCGGCCGGAGGGGCTTCCTCTGCCGCCTCCATGAGCGCCGATTCCTCGGTCGGCGGGACTTCCTCCTCGCCCACCTCCACCACTTCAACGGCGGTGACTCGCCGCCGCTTTCCACCCACGTCACTGGGTCCTCCTCTCTCCATGGCCGGGCACGAGAAAGGGAGATGGAGGGATAGAGAGAGAGGGCTTGTGAGAGCTAGAGAGAGAAAGAGATCGCGAGAAAGCTTGAAAAAGAGAGAGGCTTGGGATGAGCGGAGGTCGCCGGAGGAGCTTGCCGGAGTCGAGAGAGAGGCCGGAGCTAAGGGAGATGGCCGGAGATGGAAGGGGCTCACTGGTCGCCGGAGAGAAAGAAGGAAGAAGAGAGAGAAAGTGAGAGAGTGAATGAGGAAGAAAGGGGCTCGGGCTTTCAAGGTCAAACTTTCTTGAGCTCCTTTACATATGATTTCCACAGTTCCTTATTAGCTTCATGAGGAGTTTTCACACAACGGGTGAATCCGATGTTCCAATGAGTTGCAAAAAGTTCGGTCGCCTCAAAGTCTTCATCAGTTCCTAATGCCCGCTTCTTGATTGGAGAAAGAGAAGATATTTCTGGAAATTCATAGCAAGGCATGCCAAGCTGAGGATGACACCGATGAGGATTATAAAGAACGAACTCGGTTGCACCAATCAATCGAAGCTCTATGCCATCACCATGGTGCACTCGAAGCGCCTTTTCCATGAGAGCAAGTGGCGTGGATTCGAATCCGGTTCTGGGCATAGTCTTGAAATAAGTGCGCCAGTCAGCTCGAGTCTTGAGGTTGGGCACTCGATTGGTCATGTTATCATTGGATTTCACAATGTTGGCAATATGGAGGATAGGACTGCACTGATATGCCTGAGATATCCTTGGAACTTACTCCTCATTATGGTTGAATTTGAAGTGGAATTCCACCCACAGAGCCAAGAGTAGCATGCTTCCATAAGGAGGTTGGCCCATAGAAGCTACAAAGAGCCCACTATAGAGGTAGGCTAGAACCGTTGTGCTAATATGCTTCCCTTCGAAAATCTCATTGATTGTGCTGATTTGATCATCTTCTAGAACATTGTCTTGGGCAGGGAATAGTAGTGCTCCAGCTAAGCACGTGATGAATGCCTTCATCACATTCTCTGTATCTTCATCCTTGAAATCTTCTATCTTCTTCAAAGTCCACTCAGCTAATTTAGTAAGATTGATCCCTTTCTTGGTAAGACAACCTTGAATTTCCTTTGGGTTATTCATAATCTTTTCCAATAATCGTTGACTCGTGATTCTTTCTCTCATGAATATCATCTCACTCAAATCAGGATCATCATTGTTGACTTTGAATTTGGGAAGGCCCAATAAGAGTTCGGCTTCTTCTAAGAGTATGGTGGCTTCGAATGTGGCAAAGAGGAAAGTATGAGTTTGATGCCATAGTTCGATCAAAGCACCCATCACAGTGCAATCTATGTTTGTGCTCTTGTAATGCTTGGCATGGACTATCAGTCCTTGGATGTGCCATTTGGATATATAAGTTGCATGGAATGATTGATCTTGTTAACTAGTTTTTGGACCCATAGAAGTGAAGAAAATCTTCTTAGACCAGGGAAGAAAGGATATCCCTAGATAGAGAATTGGAATATAGAGATCATGTAGAAAGTTGCACAGGAAAAATTGATTAGGGGAGAGAATAGCTTACTTATAAGTTAGGATCTCATCTACTTAGATGATCCTTCATCTCAGAAAGCTTTTCAATTGCCTTTCTCGCCCTCTTGTTTGAAGAATCTTGTGTAGAATCCATCCTCCTTGAATTGATTTTCTTGACTCCTTCTTGTTCTTCACCAATTATCCTTGAGTCTTGAAGAGAATTCTCTACCTTTCCCTCTTGATTGCTTGTTGTAATGCTTTGATATGAAGAGAGGAGGAATTTATAGAGTGATTTGCAAAATTGGAAGTCCCTTTCCGAATTAGAGGAGGAATATGCATTAAGGCAAGCAGAGTTCGGATTGGAGTCAGAAAAGGGAGCAGTTTTTGTAATTTAAAAGGCGTCTTGACGGGGTGATGTCATTTAAATGCCGTTGGAGAACAACGACGCGTTTTAAACAGGTTTTTGAATTTCTGTTACCTTGCCGAAAATCCATGATTTCATGATATACAATTTGCTTGAAGTTACTGACGAAATGTTGAGTGCAGGAAATACCAAGAGGTGAAAATGAGGTTGAAATTCCACTAAGGTCCTACTATGGGAGTTCATGAGTCCCAGTCGTGACTAAAAAGATGGTTATCTCTACCATGTACTCTTTTATGTAATTGACTTGCATTCACATTATTATATGATAAATAGTTATTAGATACATCAAGGACCTTGTGGTTTTGATGAAACTGGAATTTGAGTTCCCCCCCAACAAAAACAGTGATAATTCCAGAGGATTCTTAATCACGCGGATAGGCCGTTAGATTGTTAATTAATGGGGACGATGGTTCCACTTTTGTGAAACGGTGCGTGGATAAACGAGCTTCGGCTTAGCACTGAATTACAAGAACTGGTATCTTGACTCATTAATGACAATTTAACAATATTATCTTTGATTAATTTATATTTTATTTTATTTTATATTTTCCTTTTATCCCATCATGCATCATGTAGGACTTTGATATAATTGTGATAAAGATTAATTCCTTATTAAATTTCAAACCATTTATCCAATAAATCCCAACATGATATGAAATATTCCATTCTGAGTTGAGTATCCTGATTATCTTTGAGGTTCGCTTGAAGATATCCTTAGCGTTCTATCCTTTTTTGGATCTCTCACCCAACAGTTCTTGTTTCCTCTTAAGATCCGTCATGATTTCAGCACTTCCACATTAGCTGGTAACCGCTCTTCATAACGAAACCTGCAGGATTCGTGACCTAGGGTACTTCCTAATCATGGAAGTTGATCGACCTTTTGTTTTCTTTGTCTCCCTCATCCAGATAAGATTGATTCTACTGATCTCTTCAAGTTATCCTTACTGATTGTTTTGAGAAAGATTCTTATCACATGATGTTAAGAGCGTGTCACATCACACCTTGGCATCACCTTTTCAGTACATTTCACTACCTTGTAAAGTCAATGCCAAGGTGTGGCAGTTAGACACGCAAATTTTTACATCATATTGAGCAAATTTCATGTCACAATGATAATGTCTCAGAATGGTCTGATGCTTAATCATTAATTAATTTTATTGATTTTCTCGAAATTTGTTGAATCACGTCGTGTATACACGGCGCCATATAGATTCTTAGCAGAAATCAATTTACAATTGACGCTGTTTAAGTCCTAATCTGCTTAGGTTTATTATTTCTAATTCTGGTTAATTTCCTAATTTATCTAATGCACGTCACGTGTACAAGACGCCTTTCATGTTTCCTAATTATTTTCAGTTTCCCTTTCTGGATTTATTTATGTTTTGGTCGTATTAATGAACTAAAAGGCGTCCCCCTTGAGTGGCACGTTTTAAGAGTTTCCTTATAAGCAAGATTTGGTCGAGATAATCCTGTTCCCAAGGTTGGAAGGGTTTCCAATTTTCATTATGATCGTCCAGAGCAAGTCTGATAAAGTGTTAAATTGCTCATTTAAGGGCAATCATATGTACCATACTCATGTTTTTATCTGCAAAATAGCATGAAATGATAGATAATTATGTAACAAGTCCAACGGTACCAATTTCATCAAATTCTGACTTAAAAACATCGTCATTTCATGTGATTAAAGGAGTATAGCGCATTTGCAGTTTTTCGACAAAACCGAAACGAAATGAATAAATATGATGATATTTTTATGATAAAGCGCTAATTTATATTTATTTTATGTAAACAGGACATGTCGATGATGCAGTGCAGCTGGTGGAGTTTCTGGAAATTTGGGGGAGGTCTAATGTTCGGATTTCAACTAAAACAAGGGTAAAAATGCAATTTGATGTCCTAATATTGCTCGGATTCCTTCATTCTCTGGAGTTTCCCAAAACCCTCTATTTCTTTCTTTCTCTCCAATTTCCCAACCACATCCCTTCCTTTATTTTAAAAATCCTCTCTCTCTCGTTTTAGAAATTTGAATCCTCTTTCTTCTCCAGTTTCCTCTTCCTCTCCAAATCCGAATCCTGTCCCTTCTCCAAGCCTCCCACGTTCCTTCTCCTCTTCCAATTTCTCCTATAAATTCCCTCTCTCTCTCCCAGATTTGCAGCCTCTTTTCCGAACTCTCTGCCCGCAGCTTCTCTCGCTCTCAACCTCTTCCTTTCCTAACTCTCTCCCTGCAGCTCTCTCTTCCTTTCTCCCGTATTCTTCCTCTCCTTCCCAGCATCCTTCTATCCCTCTCTCGATTTCTCTCTTTCTTTCCCACGCAATCTCCTTCTTCTCTCTCGTCCTCCCTCTCTGTTTCTCTCTGGGCCTCTCTCAGCCGCTCTCTTCTCCTCCGTCTCTCTCTATCTTTTCTCTCCCGCAGAGTTTCGTTCTCTCTGTCTTTTCTCCCCCACGCTCTCTCGATTTCTCCCAGCATCCCTCTCTTCCTCCCTCTCTTCTCTCTTCTCTGCCTCCCTCTCTCTTCTCTTCTCTCTTCCAGCAGCGCACAGCCTGCATGCATGCGGTGAAGCCTCCATGTGGTGAAGCCTCCACGCGGTGAAGCAGAGCTTCCAGCAGCTCCACGCGAACCACCAGTCGGCAGCTCCTTCCTCCAGCGCATAGCAGCACCTGTCCCGCCAACCTGCAGTAGCCTTCAGCCTCTCCACCAGCGTCCTCCTCGTGTTTCCTCCTCTTGCATGCAGCAGCCGCGAGCCAGCAAGCTCCACGGCCTTCTTCCAGCGGCACCAACAGCAGCTCCGCGCCTGCGGTGAAGCTCTCCTCCACGTAGCCAGCACCAGCAAGCTCCACATCTCAGCTGCCGCCCCAGGGCACGCATGCATGCTGCCATGCACCCACACGTAGCCGGCAAGCTCGTCAAGCATCACAAGTCCTCCACGTACTGCGCTTGAAGCCAACCTCCAGCATGCATGCCGGTTGCATCTCCACGTAGCCAACCGGCCACCAGCAGTTCCACACGCACACCAGCGCAGTCTCCACGTGCCGCAGCAACACCCCATGCAGCAAGCAGCTCCACCGCCCACACCAGCAGCTTCCTCCTGCATCCCAAGTGCATGCCGGGCACCTTCTTCCTGCATCTCCATGTGGTGAAGGCAGCATATTCACAGCCTCCTCCAGCTTCCCTACTCGGCCAACAAGCAACCTCCAAGAACCAGCCGACCTTCTTCTAAGTTCCTCAAGTGGTCCACTGCGCCGCACCCCCTCAACCTATGGTCCATTGCGCCGACAAAACCCACATATTGCTATTTTGCTTTATTCTTTCCCTTTCCCCATTAGTTTAGAATTAGTTTAATTATTTAGGGTTAGTTAATTGTTATTTCATACTTTGTTTATTTAGTTTAAGTTTATTAAACCATTAAACTTTGTAATTTGTTTCATAATTTTTAGATAATTAATAAGTTACGTAGTTAAATTTCAATGTTTTTGTCATAAATTTTAGTTGTGCTTATTTTTTATATTAGTGTTTGTGTTTAATTTCTGAAAAAGAAAAGAAAAAAAAAAGATTTGTTTAATTAAAGTAATTATATTTTTTAAGTAGCATTAGTTAATTGAGTTTTAGCTTAATTAAGTAAATAGTTATTCAAATTCTCATCTATTTTTAGATAACTAGATTCCAAAATTTTCAAAGTTAAAATCTTAACTCCCTGTGGATCGACTCGGACTCACCGCTATTAATTTCCAAAATTTGATTTGAGTGAGCCGGATAAATTTATATTGAACGTTTTCATGAGTGTTTAACGACGCACAATTCGAAACGATCAAAGTCCAAGCCACGGGAGAGTCCTTTTGAAGGCCAAATACCCTAAAATCACTTCTTATAAATATATATGGACATTGACCTTTGAAAGGGGTTGGTCTTTAGAGGATTTGGAGCTCTCTACAAGGTGTTTGAAGGTCTTCAAAGGAAAAAAACGTGGATAACAAGGAGTTCTTCTTCCTTCATCCTCTTCCACCATTGAAGCTCAAGAAGATCAAGGCTTTCAAGGAGCCAAACCAACCGATTTCCTTTCTAGTTTCTTTTTCATATAGTTTTTCATTGCATCAATTCATCGCACACACTCACTTTATAATTTTCAAACCTACACTCCTTAAAGGAGTTTAAAAGAACACAAAAAGTGAGTCCTTTTAGTTTAGTTCCATGTTTAGATTCTTGATTAGGATAGATACTACACTACTTTAGTTCTAATAATAGTTTTATTGTTTATTTGATTCTTTTTTGTACGAGGTACAAAAGAACAACAAGAGTAAAGAAAGAAAAGGCTCTTTTCTTTCGGTCAGCCGAAAGAGAGGAAGAAAAGATCCCACATTCTCCCAGTTTGCAAGGTTGGTAAGCGATAACTTTTCCTTTGAAACCCTCGATTTCTGACGATCACAATTCTTTTCATATTGTTAATCATAATAAATAAATGATAACATGATGAATAGACACTCTTTTTGAGCACTACATAGGTCTCTGAGCAGCAGTCGGCTTTGGTAAGTAGCATCCTCGTCATCACATGTTGTTTCTCTCCTTCACAATTCTCTTATGGCTGGTATGTTTTTCATATCTTTTATGCCATTGAGGACAATGTCAATCAAGTTGGGGGGTGGGGATAATCAATATGATATGTATTTGCTTAAAAAAATCTTTTGAAGAAAACTGATATCTTTCACTGAAAAAAATGATCAAAATTTTAAATTTTTCTTTCAAAAACTTCTTTTCACACCCCACGGAAGTTGCATGAAATCATGTTTCATTAAGAAAAATCTTAAACAAACCAATTTTTGTTAGCCACATTGGAAAAAGTCTTCAAAAGTTTAGAATAGCCCACTTCACAAGAATTCACGGCAGGATGATTTACACACACACACGACAACTTAGAATGAATGAAAGATCTTAAAAGTATAGAATTACTAAAATTAGCCTTAAGGATAGGACCACCTATTCCATTTTTTTTTCTCTTTTGGGTTGAATGAAAGGAACGTTAGGATTCTTAATAGGGGACCGACCTACTCAGCACTCTAAAGAGGCGGTCATTTAAAGAGGGACGTTTGTACACACTAAATGCTATATAAAGGTGTTAAAAGAGCTAAAGGAAGGCAGGTGGCAAAAAGTACGCACCTCCCCTCAAGCAAATTAATGAGAGTAGCAAAAAAGTAAGCACTCTCAAAGGCAATTGTGCAAATGAATGAAAAAGCCGCACTAAAAAGTCCTTCATATCAGAAATACGACCAAGTCATGAAAAGTGTTTGAGTCGGTGCGGGAGCTAAAAATCAATCTTCGATGATTGATCGGGAAATCCCTTGTTCTCTTCTCTCCCCCAGGTAGTCTTATCTAGAGGGTTAGTAAAGGAAATAATATAACAGAAAGGTCGGGAACAAGTTCTAAGCGTGCCAATTCGCATGCACGATCACCTGTCGCGAATTAAAATATTGTGGGAAATGCAAACTTTAGCTTAATCAATCGGCTACCATTTAGTTGCTTGTGATAGATAACTACAAATGAAGCATGATAATTCATTGTTGTCCTAATTTTTCCTTATTTGCATTGCTAAGGGACTAGCAATGAGTAAGTTGGGGGGTGTGATAAGTTGATATTTTGATCATTTAAGGATAGTCACACGCATCATACTCGCATTTTTATCTGAAAAATAGCATGAAATGATAGATAATTTTGTACCAATTCTAAGGTAGCGATTTCGTCAAATTCCGACTTAAAAACATTGTCATTTAATGTGAATCAAGGAGTATAGTGCATTTGCAGTTTTTCAGCAAAACCGGGATATTAAATAAATTCATAAATGTGATATTCAAGATAAATGCCTAACTAACATTTATTTTTATGACAACAGGATATGACGGCAAGGTGGCGCAATGGTTAAACCCTTGGAAACTTGTGGGGAGGCCAGGAGTTCGAATCTCAGCATAAACATGTGTTATTTTTGGTAAAATGAGATAAAACAGGGGCAAAGAAGACACAAGAATATAAGCGTTGCCCTAATTCTTACCCTAAGAGAGGCCAGCCGCCACCCCTTCCCTCCTTTCTTTATTTTGAAAATTCTCTTTCCCCCTTTAAAGGGAGCTCTCCCCCACGCAGGGGGTCTCTCTCCTCTTTGCTCTTCTCTCTGTTGCAGCTTCTCTCTCCCCCTTACTTTTCTCTGTGCCCCACACGCTCTCTCTCTTCGCCGCATTCCACTCTCCCTTTTCTCTGTGTTTCTCTCTCTCTCTCTACTTTTTCCACTTTCTCTCTCATGCATCCTACATTTTTCTCACCCACTTTTTCCCCTTCTCTCTCTCACTTTTTATCCCTCTCTGTACGTCTCTCTCTCTCCCTGCTCCATCTTCCTGTCTCTCTCTTTCCTCTTTGCTCTCTTCAACGCCAGCCGCCCGCCATGAGCTAAAAGTCAGCGCCACGCGGCGTGACGAGAGGATTTGCCCAAGCGAACCTCGTCGTTCGAACCCCTGCGTGGGAAGCCTGCACCGCGCGGCCAGCCGCGCGTCTGCCAGCTGCCGCGCCTCGCTAGCCGAGCCACCACGCGACGCCCCACGGGCGCTTCCCGCCAGGGCCACCGCCGCCGGGCACCACGCGACAGAGCCGTGTAGTTCGCAGGCATGAGCATCGTTGCCCGTGCCCCAGTGTGAAGGTGTGCTTCGCCTCGCTAGTTGCCACGCGCCACCGCGCGCCGCCGCCGTACGACGCTCGCGCGAGCCATGCGCTCTGCCCTCGTCAACCATGCCGTACGGGGCCCGCCTTCGTCTACTGCGCCCACCTCGGTCCCACACGTTAGGGCACGGTCTAAAGCGCCCCTCCTATCCAGTGCCCTCTTAGGATCCTGCCCTGCTACCACTGTTCTACTATTGTATTTGTTTACTTTTTTTTTTTTTTTGTTATTCCAGTTATTTAGTTAACTAATTAGGGTTAATGCTTGTCACAAATTATCTTTTAAGGATATTAACATTTAGGGTTCTGTAACATTATCTCTGCTTTTAGATGATTAATGTCATTTTTAGTGTATAAATAGTTAAATAGTGGTGCTCCTATTAGATTTGATGTCTTAGGTATTTTAGTTAATTGAGTCATTGTTTAATTAGGTGATTAATTCATTAATTCAAATCTTGACATGTTTTAAATAATCAAAATCCAAAGTTTTCAAAGGTTATAAATTTAATTCCCTGTGGATTCGACTCGGACTCACCATTGGTATTGCTAAAAATTCAATTAAATGAGCCGAATAAAAGATGATTGTTAGCATTGATTTTTAACGACATAATCTTTAGCTATCAATCCCATTCGCAATGGAAGAACAAACAAAAATGGGATCCCAAAACCCAGTTCGGGCTCCGATTCATGCAACAATACGATCTAATAAGATAACATATTTTTATCTTGCACAAAACACGTTGTTCTACAAAAATCGATGCCGAACTCCTTGAAGTGTAGAGCCGCACAAGCGTACGACCTCTAGAGTTAAACCCATACAGAACCTTCGTAGAAACAATACCCTTCTCCTCCAACCGCACAACGCCTTGGATGTCCCACCTTAAGATCCCACTCCTAGATGGGAGAGATAAAGAGAGAGCTCGAGGTGCGTTGGAGAGAAAGGGGTTTTAAGGGGATGGTTTATACGGCTGATTGAACCGCCTCATTCCTCCCAACCTTAGAGCATCACCTTTATATATATATATATATATCATTTGCCTATTTGTTAAACAAGCCTAATAATACATATATTATATATATGCCCTTAGTATTATTGTACATATACTTTTAAGTCATTTATTGATTCTTTTCCCAAAAGGATCTTAGGCTTTACTATATTTGTTCATACAATAATACCCCATTCTGCGAGAATCAATTGTGTATGATCCCCTATACCCATAATCACTCCGGTTTTAAGATCCATCAACTTCTAATCTAATTAGAAGTAAATTAAATTGATTATTCTCAATAACTGTTTAATTTAATCCGGACCTATGATCATATTGGGCCAAACAAATCTGCATAATCCCAGAGGACGTCGGGTTCAACTCCATCCTGTCTGGTACATGTTGAACTTCAGATGCCGCATCACTATAATCCCTCGCTCATTCTATGTGTCTGATATGATCGTATGGTATGGTTATTGTCAAACCATTAGAGATCGCGTCGTCTGACCATGACCTCCTTAATAACTTCAAGTTTGTTCCAAACGTACCGAAACTACCCTTGCCCGGGGTTTAGTGGAGCGTCCATGTCATGACCCATTAACTGTCCGATATATACCTGACAGTGTGCGATCCCCTTCTTGAACATTAACGGTCTTCGCATGTATTCCGTTTTGACTAATAATTTGGTGTTTCATGACTTATGGATAAAGTCACTTAACCAAAAATCAAATCATACCTGTCCTCACCAAGACCTAATTAATGTCTCAAGTCAAAAGATCAATGACACTACTGAGACAAATGAATCTTCAGTTGACATTACGTATAATTAACCATCTGAAGATCCATCAGCGGATCAGTTCAGTGGACATCCTCCCAGGATGAACACCCACACCTATATGCTGGTGCTCCGTACCTGTGACCGAAAGATCGATCATATACACATCATGTGTGTCGATTTACGAGTAATCAACGTCCCAGAGTGATTATTCTCCAATCGGAAACAGTTTAAGGTATGTGTCCATGTATATCCAAACCCACATTTGAGATCCCATCTCGAATTGACTTTACAACTACATATCATAGGGACAACGTAAAGCAATTCACAAATTACAAATTTACACTCTAGTTACCACTTTATTATGTCGAACAAGATTGTACATCATATTGGGCCTACCCGGCCAAGAATTGGTCCGTAGCACACTCAAATACTAGCATATAATTCTTTATTCGTGCAATGCTCCCGAGTCGACTCAAGGTATGGTGTACTGTCAAACCCTAACCAGTCGACTAACTTGGTTTAGATGCTGCTATATAATTTCAGTAAACTCCTTTCCCGATATTATGTCTGCCCTGGTCAGGGACTTCCATACATCAATCTTAGAGCATTTTCTCTTTAAATACAGAGAGCAAAGGATCTCATATTTGTAGGCGCCGGAAATGACCCCGCGTTCAACTGGTGAGCGGAGACCGACCTCCGTGGCTACGATTCCAAAATTAGGATAAAAATAAAGAACAAATGACTTGATGAACTAAAACACTAAGAACTAAAATAGTGATCGCCAGGGTGTTTTACCTCGACCCAGAGGGACTACCTTGATCGCGAATGACACTCCAAGTCCTCCGTGCATAGTGGAATTTGTAGTCCACACTCCATTCTCCTCGGCCGGCCAAGAAGACGGGGCTTCACGCCTTGATTTCTTGCAAATTAACCATAAATTAAAACACCCATTAGACTCTTAATTAGGATAGCATCCGTTCATTAAGCAAAAGAAATATATCAATTAGAGGTGAGCTTACCGAATGTATGGGTAAGAAGGATGAGTGACCAAGTGTTAAGGCCACCCACCTTCCCGCTTTTGATGTTTTGGATCAAAATAAACACCTTAGCAAGGATCTAAGGTACCTAATCATGAGTGCGTGTGTGTGCAAATGGAATCTAAACATGGACAAAATCCTAGACTGGTGCATGCATGTATGGGATTATGAAGAGAATGATAAAAGAAATGAAAGAGGAGAGTAGGGTTCCCTTTTTGACGTTGAAGAGAGTGTTGCATGAGCACAAGATTGACGGTACGTTCTTCCTTCTTAGAGCCTCCATAGTTGTTTTCTTCCCACGAGCTCCGAAGAAGAGGTCTAATGCTAGACTTTGAAATCACTATTTTCTCTCTCTTTTGATGTAAAATGGTACCCTCACCCTAGTGAACTCTCTTCCTCCATTCCCAAGGTGAATGAGAGCTTAAATAGGCAAAGGAGGTCGAGTTAAAACCCAAAGAAGCCCCCATTTTGTGGGCCAATGGATGAGGATAATGAAGGTTGGATAGAGATCTCTTCAACAAAATCTAAGCCAAAACCAATCAAAAGTTGACACCTAAGCCCAAAATCACCTTCGTCTTAATCCATTAGGGTGAGAAAATGCGGAAGATATAGTCAAAAACCTAAGAGAAAGGCGTAAAAAGGATTTAGATAATCACGAAAACCAGACCATCAAACGGCCAAAGAGGTGGCCTTCTAAAGTATTAGACGGCCAGCAGCCTGGCCGTCTGACCATAGACGGCCAGGAAGGTGGCCGTCTGAAAGATGGTCAGACGGCCAGCTCCCTAGCCGTCTGAATGATCAGACGCCCAACTGTCTGGCCGTCTGACCATCAGACGGCTAAGAAGGTGGCCGTCTGAAAGGTGGTTAGATAGCCAGCTCTCTGGCCATATGACCATCAGACGGCCACGAGTCTGGCTGTCTGATGGATCAAATGGCCAGCACTCTGGCCACCTAATGGACTTGACAAAAGTTAAATTTTTTTAAAAATGAATATTTTTAAAATCCGAATGTATTAAAAATAAAATAAATTTTTTTTTGAAATCATGTACTTTTTTTTTGAAAAATGAACGTTTTGCGACAAAACTTTTTGACAAAAAGAAATTAAATTTCAAGGTGTCCAAATGAGAGGGAAAAGATCAACACAAAGGCCCGTTAACACAATAAAGCTCAAATCGGTCTATGGAATGGGCCAAAAATGGGTGTCTACAGCTGCCCCTCCGTGGCATCCTCTTTGCAGGGGAGCACGGCGAACTGATAAGTGGATGATATGAACACTACACCTTATTTTGGACCACTCCACCCGAGGTGGAACCTGCTAAAGTCTGACAACAATGACAATGCAAGCTAAGAATGATGAAGGGAAAGAGTTGTGTACCTATAAACAACAACCCAGGAGGTCCTTTGGCAATTACCGCGAGTCTCCGACACAATATGGGATGCCTGTCCGGTCGAAGGAGTTTAAGGGATGACAATCAAAGGCGTGGAAGGTGTATTCCAAGACTTAATCAAAACATTGCGCAGACGATAAAAGATTCCAACATTGGATGATTAAAATACAGGGCGACAGGGCCCTACTCTCCTCTGGAATGATGTACTAAAAGAATGGATGATGCGTGCCGGGTTTAAAATAAAAAACCTATCTAATGCAAGACACTGGAGGATTTATTCTAAGCTGTTCAAATAACTTAAACCTCATAAATCCATCATCATTTTTGTTAAAGGGGAACACCAGATTTATGTGCCTTAAGTTATTAGCCTCCAATTTTTCTAAACTAATGCAGACTCTTCAATCTTCTTCTTCCTGCGAAATCAGATGTTAGAATCATTATATAAGCAATAAAGTAAGAAGCACACTTTTTTCTAATTTTTTATATTTTTTCTTTTTTTTTTACAATTTTTCTGAAATATTTTGTCAGAAGGCCAAACTGGTGGCCGTCTGATGCATCAGAAGGCTATATATCTGGCCGTGTGATGGTTCCATCAGAAGGCCAGACTGGTGGCCATCTGAAGCATCAGAAGGCCATCTATTTGGCAGTCTGATGGTTCTATCAGAAGGCCAAACTAGTGGCCGTCTGAAGCATCAGAAGGCCATCTATCTGGCCGTCTGATGGTTCTATCAGAAGGCCAGACTGACCGTCTGAAGCATCAGAAGGCCAAAGCTACCTTTGGGCTTCATGCTTCGCACGCCTGACGTTTTGACCGAGATCGAGGGTCATCTTAGCAACCGTGTGGCTCGTGGCCAGGTATGCCCCTAATGATGATGTTGGATGCAGGGGTATGCCCCTGATGATGATGTTGTATGACTTTTGTGATTGCCACTGAACTTGCTTTTCTTCATTGCATGTTTCTACACAATACCACTTGAGAAAGATTGTTATTTTCATAATTTATTTTAGCCCCTTGCTAAAAATGATGAATACCATTCTAGCCTTGGCGACGAGTCAAGGGGCCTTCTCTTGTTAAACAGACATAAGGAAATAAAGAAATATGCGGCATGAAATCATGCATATGCAACTTGTATGTAAAAATTTGCGTGTCTACAAATGGTTGTCTAGTGGAGGAGGTAACATGCTTAATGGTGATGGGTTGCGGTTTGGGTATACAGAGAATGTGGCGTAGTGGTTGTTTAGCGGTGCTTGGTAGATGGCCTGTTGAGTAAATAGAGGAAGAGTCCTCTACCTTCCACTGCTGCCCTCGATTAGCCTCACGCTGGCTATTCGTCAAGATGGGGGTAATTTGATTCTGATGTTGATGCTCCGGTAGTGGATTCTGCATTATACCCATGTTCGGAGGTGCTGCCGCCTGTGCTGGCGCTCTCTGTTGTTGTTGCTACTGTTGTTGTTGTGGTTGTTGTTGTTGATGCTGGTGTTGTTGTTGAAGTCTTCTTGCCTTCAAGGCAGATATGTACTTCCTCATCTCCTCCCAATCAATGCCTCCTTGTTCGTTGAGATCATAGATGTAATCTCGAAATTAGAAGCAGGTATCTATTGTATGTCCAGGTTGCCTATGAAAAGCGCAATACCTGGAAGCATCGACATTCTGGGGCAAGACTATCATTTCCCTGGGCAGGACAAAGACATTAGCTGCCATCAGGGCCTTAAAAATGTCCAGCAAAGACTCTGGGAGTGCTAGATATGTCGCCCTTTTAGGGCCTGGAGGTTTCCTCTGTTGGTTGTAATCATTTGGGGGAGGTACATTATGGTACGCCAACGGTGCGCGCGGCTGGTACTGCTACTGGTTCGGGAGCTGCTGATACTGCTGCTGGTACTATGGTTGCTGATACTACTGCTGCTGAGGTCTATAACCCTACTGGTTTAGTGGTTGCTGATTTTTCACGAACTGGGGCTGATTGTTGTTCTTGGTGCTGATCTGCTCGTAGGAGAGCGTGCCCTCAGTTGTCGGACCCGTGCTAGGAGTGTTTAGTACGGCAGGCTTCCGAGGTGGAGGTCTGCTAGGTCGGTAAGGATCAAAGACATTGGAGAAAGTGGCATCTTTGAAGGCGTTTTGACAGTAACACGTCCTCTCATAAAGTTCTGCCATGCTGGTCAAGTTGTTCAAAGCTAGGACCAGCTTGTATTGGGGGGTGACATTGGAAATCAACATCTTGACTTGTTCAGATTCGGACATATAATCCTTAATCTTCTCCACCATGCTCCTCCATCTATCAGCAAATGTGATGAAGTCCTTATCGGGCTTCATTTTCTCAGCAACCAGATTAATGATGGACAGAGACGGTGCGACTCTGTCCTGGTATCATTGAATAAATTTTCTCGATACGATACCGTAATCTTCCACCTCTAACGGTTCCAATGAGAAGAACCACTCGAGGGCTGGTCCCTCTAACGACTTCCTGAATAGGAATGCCAACGACCTCTTGTCGTTCTGCCAGAAGGGTGATTCGTACATGAACTCTTTCAAGTGAGTGAAGGGATTACCAGTGCCGTTGTATTTCCTATACACTGGCATTTCCGAGGGCGGCAAATGAAACACAGGCAGACTAGGAAGACTGATCTCAAGCGCAGCCTTAACTCCCATCATCTTCTGAAAATTGTTGAACTGTTCATCCATATGCTCCATCTTCGCGAGCAGAGCTTCAGTTGTTGGATCAGCCTGGGGAGGAGGTGGTGGTGGTACATGATAGGCCTGCTGCCTAGAGTATGTAGGGCAAGGGGGACAATAGGGTTGAGGTCCGGCAACGCTTCCACCATGCCCGAGGGCATTTTGATAAGTTGGCATGGGCGGTCTAGCCGGTTGCCTTGAGGAGGACAGTTGTGGCCCAACTGGCCGAGAAGTTGAAACTTGAAGGCCTTCCATGGCCTGATGAATAAAGGAAGTATGGTGGGGAAGAGGTTGAGGAATGACAGGGGGAACCACAGGATTCGGTTCAATTGACTGCACGGGCGTCTTCCCCTTTAAGATGGATTGGATTGCCTCGAGCTATTGAGGATCCAGGTGGGAGGCCAAAACTCCTAGAGCATTGACTAGATCGGAGGATTGGAAGATGAGGGTTCATTCGGGTTCATGGCTCTCTCAAAGATAGGATTAGACACCGCATGCACATGCAGAGGAAGATCAATGCCAGAATTATGTTGATCATGAGCAAAAGGAGGGATTTAGGGGTTTCCCTCATGTTGAAATGAATAAGAATGGAGATCACGGGGGGCATTAGCATCTCCCCCATTCTCATAGTGATAATCAGATTCAAGAGGGGCATTAGCATCTCCCTCGTAGTTAACTAGAGCATCTGAAGCCATGCTCAAATCTCTGCATGATCGAAGCAACATGGTATTAGATTTTTCAACAAAGATTTGCGGATAAGTTGTACAGAAATTAGGCAAACAAGTGGATGTTTAACATTGTTTTAGGATTCCTTGTTGGATTATTTGGATTATGTTAACCACAAATGCACTCAACGGGTAGGATCCTAGTTTCAATTCAATTTACACCGTTATATTCTAAGGCTTTTTCTCACAACGACATGAAAATCTAACCAGGACCTCAATTGGTACAACCAGCCTGATGAACAAGGAGGAATACCTTGATTTTGGAGACTTACGGTGGTCTTTAACGTCAACCACTCTAGTCTGATCAAGGGAACGACCCAATCAGAGAGAGGTGAAGACGTCAAGAAAAGTATTCCTATGAGAAGGGGGGGGGGGGGGGGGGGGTAGCCCAAGTGCGTATGACTTATGGCCGGGATGGCCTCTAATGCTTAATATGTAATGAGTAATAACAATCAAATCAGAAATCCAAGGACTGGAGAACAAAACAAGGATCTGCCTGAATCGCGTCGCTGTTCCTCGACGCTATTCAAAATAGAACTTTATTATGGTCGCAGAACCTCAGGCAGCAGACAGCATGAAATTTTTCTTGAAAGGCGTCGTGTTCTGGTGACGTGGTTAGGAAATGCATCGCTATTCCAAGACGCTTTTCAAAGCACAGAATCAACAATTAAGAAGGAATTTTTGGGTCAATTCCCCCTCAAACTAACAGGATAAAGTGGTAAATAATCGGCTCATGCGAATCTTTTTATTTTAATTTTTAACAGGATGATTTATCATATAAACAACTAAAACATTCAATCAACCACATATTCTTCTTATCACATTCACAAATCTTCAATCAATCAAACGGGGAGGGCAAGATCTTGCCGCAAGGGTGTGCAACGTGGTGCACATGGGAATAACAGTTAAACTAAAAACTCACCGATCGGTGAGGGCGTGTCCGAGGGACACAAGTGGTGCCCCATGGGTGCCCGATTGATAAAAGCAAGAACAAAGATTTAAAAGATGGCGAGACCAAGTCCCACCGTGATCGCCAAAAAGCTGTGAGTGCTCAAATTTGGTGTGTGATTATCATGAAAATTTGTTGATTATGTGACAAATAAAAACTATTAAAAACTATGTGATCGCCAGAAACTTTTAACTAAAAAGTTTCAAAAGACAAAGATTGATCACTTACCTGTTTCAGACGTGGGAGATATTGAAGTTCTTGATTCTTTCTCTTCAGTAGGCTGAAGAAAAAGAGAGCTTCTAACTTTGTTCTTGCTTTGAATGCTGATCGGGCTTTGAGGATCATTCAGATTTTTTTGTTGATTCCTTCCTTTTGATATTCTTCATACCTTGCAAGGAATAAAATAAAAAAGAAAGAACTAATAAGAACTAAATAGAGGTAGTATCTATTCTAATGATAATTCTAATCATGCAACTCAAACAGGATGAACTCACTTGTTTTGTGGTCTTTGAAACCCCTTAACAGGTGGGTTGAAGAAATATGGTAGTGTTGTGTGTGTAGCATGAAGTGATGATTATGTAGAATTATGATGCTAATATGATTATGAAAACAATAAGAATATGAGCAGAGATTAATTAAAAAAAACTAAGTTGGATGGCCCCTGAAAAGCCTTGGTTCTTGAATGATCTTGAAGGATGAAGAAAGGACGAAAAGAGGATGAAGCTTGCTTCAAGACTTCTGGAAGTAGCCGTGCAGCGCCTCAATTACTCCTTCAGCGTTTGGACGTCGTCTCTCTTTTAAATTCTTACCTTTTTCTTCTTCATAAACTTGTGTATTTATAGACTTAAGTTCGTGCGTCCGCGGTTACTTACAGATCAACATGAAAGAGTTTGGAGTCAATCCAACCAAGATATAGATAAACACAGCTTAATTCATCTATAATTACCTAAAACGCATCGCCCAAGGGAGATGTCTTTTAACTTAATTAAGGTAAGGATAAACTCGGGAAAAAAAAACAGAAACACTTTAGGAAACCTAAATGGCGTCGTGCAAGGCAGACGTCTTTTAGTCTATTAATAAATTAATTAAAATTCAAATTACTAATCAAGATAAGAAATAAAACCCTAAATGGCATCTTTACATGTCGACGTCTTTTAGAAGTTTTCATATTTGATTAAAAATCTAAATTAAAATGACTTTCATTAATAAACTTAAATTATGCCTGTCTAACCCGATATCATTTAGATAATTATTCTAGAAAAATTATAAAAATTAAGTAATGATTAAATATCAGAGCATTTTGAGGCATTATTATATGACATGAAATTTATTCAAAATAATGTTAAAATTAGCATGTCTACAGAGGGGTCAAGGAATAATCTATTCAATGCTATGTACAGATCCCTCAGATCAAACCACTAGTACCATTCACATTCTGGATCTTGGAATTTTCTTCTTTTCATCGGCCGTAGAACCTCTAAGGACTGATACGTCAGTATTTCTGAACAGTGTCTGGCCAGGTTCCTTCCATAGATGTCATGAAGATCAAAATGGGAAGTGATGACCACCGTGTTATCATCATGATTAATTACAGGTCCCTTGACGAAATGTGCATACATGGTCCACGTCAAGGGATCCCGGCCTTCTTTACATGGGGTGGACATTCTTACCTAAGCCTTCTGGCTGTCTTCATCTTCTTATTGTTGGATGATGTCATGCTTGACTCTTCTTGGCCTATAGCCCAGGACATTACCGGGTATCCTTCGGCTATCTTTAACGGGCGTAGTTCTGCCTTGCAATTGCGTGCCCAAGCCCTTCCCAGGCTGATAGCCACCTTTCATCATAATTTTCCAACCAGGGGTACTTATGCACTTCCCCCGCTTCATGACATCAATTGGATAAGGAACAAGCATGGCGTCTTTCAAAGGATCAACCACATGATGATAAACCTGTAATACCAACAAAAGAGGCTGTCAGCCAGGTAAGGGGGTCAGCCTAATGTTCAAAGAATGGGAAGTAGCAAGAATTGGCATGCTCATGACTTTAATAATGCGTCCCTTGTACGGAAATTTGAGACATTGGTGATTTGTAGAGGGAATTGACTCAAGGGACTTAATGTAAGGACGGACAAGGATACCCTTCAAAGAGGGGTCGATTTACAAGATGTGGAACTCGACCTCGGTATGACAAATAGGGCCTAGCTCTACCTTCGAATAAATCATTCCCAAAGGGGAACAGGTAGAATTGTCATAGGCCGTAACAGAAATTGGAGAAGGCAACCATTTCTCCCTAGGTATACCATACAGTTCAAGGTTCTTTGGTGATAGAACATTGATTGAAGCCCCTGTGTCAACCAGGCATGCATCTACGACCTTCTTGCAGATGTTGACCATAATGCTCAGAGCCATGCTTCCGGCCGCTGGTGGTGCTAGTTCCGAAGTATGGAATGAAATAGAGGGCTAATCCCCCTGAGGAACTAACAGTGCAGTAATCTTCTCCACTGACACTTCTTCATTGACCATTACCTTCTACAGGTACTCCATCAGAGCTTCTTGATGGGTCTTCGATCTCTTGATCAACTTGAGTACGGAGATTCGTGCCGTGCCGGTGTTCTGTCTAATTATTTCAACAGGTCATACTGAGTGCCTAGTGCACTCTCATCATTATGTACTTCCTCTGGCGGCTGTGATCGGCCGTCTCTGACCGTGGACTGAGGAAAGACCTTGTTGAAGATCCTCCTGCTCCGGAGCGTATGTTGCTCGTCAGTGGAAGGTCCAGGTGATAGTTTGAGCACTGCTAGTTTAATGGGTGGTTTGGACAAGGTGATGGGTTGATAAACGGGTGATGGCGTTGGGTTGTTTGGTGGAGGCATGGTGCGGATGAAGGGTTTAGAGGGTTGAATGGTGGAGGGGCAAGTGGTTGGTGCTGGTGAAGTGGGGAATGGTATACGGAGCAGCGGTTTGGATGGTTGTATGGTACTAGGGTAAGTGGTTGTGGTAGGTGATGTGGAGAATGGTATATGGAGTAATGTCTTAGATGGCATGAAGGGTGTATAGTTGGCTTGCGGAGGGTTGTTTAATGGAGGCGTGGTGACAGAGGGGGTAATGGGTTTAATGGTGATGGGTTGCGGTTTGGGTATGCGGAGAATGCGGAGTGGCAGTTGCTCAGCGGTGCTTGAGATGTGGCCTGTTGAATAAATAGAGGAAGAGTCCTTTACCTTCCACTGTTGCCCTCGGTTAGCCTAAGACTGACTATTAATCAAGCTGGGGGCAATCTGATTCTGGTGTTGATGCTCCGACAGAGGGTTCTGTACTACACCCATATTCGGGGGTGCTGCCGCCTGGGCAGGCGCTCTCTGTTGTTGTTGTTGTTGTTGTTGTTGTTGATGATGATGTTGTTGTTGTTGTTGTTGTTGATGATGTTGTTGTTGTTGTTGTTGTTGTCTTCTTGCCTTCAAGGCGGATATGTATTTCCTCATCTCCTCCCAGTCAATGCCTCCTTGTTCGTTGAGATCATGGATGTAATCTCACAACTGGAAGTAGGCATCTACCGTATGCCCAGGTTGTCTATGAAAGTCGCATTACCTTAAGGCATCGGCGTTCCGGGGCCAGACTGTTTTCTCTGTAGGCAAGACTAAGGCATTGGCTGCCATCAGGGCATTAAAGATGTCCGATAGAGATTCTGGGAGTGCTGGATATGCTGCCCTTTTCGGGCTTGGAGGTTTCCTCTGCTGATTGTAATCACTTGGAGGAGGTACATTATGATATGCCGGCAGTGCGCGCGACTGGTACTATTGCTGTGGCGGCTGGTACTGCTACTGCTGGTACTGCTGCTACTGTGGCTGCTGGTACTGCTGGTTCGGTGGTCTGCAACCTTGCTGGTTCGATGGCCTTTGCCCTGCATACTGCAGTGGTTGCTGGTTCCTCATGAACTAGGGCTGATTATTGTTCATGATGCTGACTCGCTTGTGGGAGAGCGTGCCCTCAGTTGTCGGACCCATGCTAGAAGAATTTGGCATGGCAAGCTTCCGAGGTGGAGGTTTGCTGAGTCGATGAGGATCAAAGATGTTGGAGAAGGTAGCATCCTTGAAGGCATTCTGGCAGTAACGTGTCCTCTCATAGAGTTCCGTCATGCTGGTCAGATTGTTCAATGTAAGGACCAGCTTGTACTGGGGGTGGCATTGGAGATCATCATTTTGACCTGTTCGGATTCGGACAGTTGATCCTTAGTTTTCTCTGTCATACTCCTCCATCTATCGGTGAAGGCCTTCCATGGGCTGATGAATAGGAGGAGCATGGTAAGGAGGAGGAGCTTGACGAACAACAGGGGAAACCATTGGATTTGGTTCGGTAGACTGCACGGGCGTCTTCCCCTTTAGGATAGATTGGATTGCCACAAGTTGCTGAGGAACCACATGGGCAGCCAGAGCTCCCAAGACAGTAGTCAGATCAGGAGGATTGGTAGGTGAGGGTTCATTTGGGTGTAGAGCTCCCTCGAAGACAGGATTAGACATCGCATGCACATGCGAAGGAAGATTAACACCAGAATTGTATTGACCGTGAAAGAAAAGAGGAGGGATAGGGGGGTTTTCCCTCATGCTCAGATAAGTTGGAATGGGGATCACGGGGGGCATTAGTTATTAGTTTTAGGTGGCCTACAAGCCAATCAACTATGTAAATCTCGTTCATTTATTAATATAATGGCATAATATTCATTATGTGTAAATCGTATTAATTATCGTCTCATAATGAAGTCCGTGAATATGTGCGATAGTGATCAGATTATGATGAGATCATACTAATGAGACTGATAACTTAAACACACATATTCTTAGTCGTTCCTAGTCGGAGGATATCCGAGAAGGACATCGGATATCCGGTTAAACTAGTACAGATTACTCCTGCTCATATGATGAGGGTGACTGATCTCATAAGTCACTTGTGTGGAGACACTAAGGAGAATCTGTAGGTGCTCATTGGAGAATGAGTTCACTGAACTGATCCAACTGAATTGCTGAATGGTATTGTACCTCACTGTCAACCAGCTTGATTCTATTGTCGCAGTTGCGCAGATGGTCCTCGGACCTAAGACACCAAAGACACCTTGTTAGTGGACTTCTGTGCTTTGACCTTAGTTTACGAATCTCTAACCACGGGATTCTAAACAGCCAAGGATTGGATACAGCGGAATACCGTCGAAGGGAATTGTGTGTCAATAAAGAATCATTCGCTCTCGATACTTAGAGAGAGAATGCTCTAGGATGGATGCGCGGAAGTCCCTGGCCAGGGCGGACGATAATATCGGGAAAGGAGTTTTCTGATATTCATCAGCGGCATCCAATCCAAGTGAGTTGACCGGTTAGGGTTTGACAACACGCCATGCCCTGAGTTGACTCGAAAGCATTGTACAAATGAAGGATTATATCCACGCGGTAACTGTCGACGGAAAGGTTCCAAGAGTGGGTTACTTAACTCCGATACCTTTCGGGTTCACGCGGTGTTGCTTGGCACCCAACGTGATCTAAGGCCCGGTTGAATTCGATGTGCAATATCAATTCGATTGATTAATTAATTAATAAAGAGTTATTAATTAATTAATAAAGCCAGTGAGGAGTCACTGGGCTTATTGGGCTATTAACCGGACTGGTAATTGGGCCTAGAGGGTCACACGCAAATGATTCTCAAGGGGATGGACAAATAAGTGGGTTTTATATAAACCTGGGTTTTTATGAAAAACCGTGCGGTTAGTGTAAAACATAGCGAACGGGCTGAGCAAGACAAGTTGCTGCTAACCCTAGCCACCCCTCCTCTGTTTCTCTCTCTCTCTAGCGTCCTAAACAGATCCGGATCTGCTCCACCGCTTCTTCGACTCCCGTTCGACGGGAAATCATCCGCGCATTGCGGCGATCATTGTGGCGACCGGTGGAGGTTTCATGGGCTACGAAGAACGAGGAACGTGAGGATATCTGTCACGAGGAGGATCGCGTGGACTCCGTTAGAGGCCAGGCGCTTGCGCGGCTTGTGGTGTCGCACCGACGGAATCGAACGGTTGCGGATTCGAATCCTCACATGGTAAGTTTTGATAATCCGATTATTGGAATTTTAGATTTTTCGAAACAGGAATGGATCTCTGTTTTATTTTTATTTCCGCTACGCGAGAGATCCGGAGAAACCCGAGAACCCAACAGTGGTATCAGAGCCAAGTTCCAGTGTTTCTCGTCCCGTTTCGGTCTCCGATTTAGTGATTCCATGTATTATTCTAGGCATATAATCCGATTATATTGATAGAAAATTGTTCATGAGATGAACACGAATAATCATATTATTTTTCTTCTATTTTTGGATTTTTATTTGGGGTTTTTCGTGTTCTTCGTGGGACGAAGAACGGCGGGTTTACGACGACTTAAATCGGCCTTGCCAAGCGTTGGGATAGAGTTCTCTTGGTATGACCCTCTGTGATGACCAGACTCCTTGCCGGTGCCGGAGAGGCACTTGGAGGTGGCCGGAGTAAGGAGCTACTTTCCTTTTTCCTCTTCTTATTTCTCTTCCTCTTTGGTTTTCTAAAAACCTGTTTTGAGAAAGGAGGAAGACAAGGGGTCAGACAGCTATTAAGGGGCTGCTCCGGCGTGCCCACCGGCACTGGGAGGGCCGGACGGTCCTGTGGGGCTGGCCGCCGGTGGAGCACCGGCGCCGCTTCTAAGGACCCGCCGCCTATAACCTGCAACCAGTTGCAGGTTAGGGCGTCGGGCTGGGGGGGCGAGCAGGCGGGCCGGGCTGGGGGCCGGGCTTGGGCGGACCGGGTCCGTTCGGACCGGTCATGTCCTGGCTAGGCCACAACCGGAGCCTGGCTGGGCCAGGGCCCGAGCCTGGCCGAGCCAGGGCTCGAACCCTCCTTTAATGGGCTTAGCCCTCTTTGAAACTGATATAATTAAATAGGATCTGAATTTAAAATTTGAAACTGTTTTAAATTTTATATTAAAATTCAGATTTAATTAATTATTAAATTAATGATTTTGAATCATTTTTTTTATTGACAAGTGGTTGTTTAATTATTAGGGTTAATTATTGGATTAAATGTGAAACTGATAATTAGACTTAATTAAACTAATTTAAGGATTAAATTAGTATTTAATAATTTTTAGTCTAACAGTTAGATTATTAATTGTTATTTCAACTAATTGTTAATTTATTTGTAAGTTAATTATTAATTTAATTGTTAAATTAATAGTTAACTTAGATGACTAATTTAAAAGTTAAATTAGTAGTCCTTAATTAATTATCGTTAGTCATTAATTTAATAGTTAAATGAATGATAAATTTAATTATCTAATCTAAGAGTTAAATTAATTAGTTGTTAATTAGTTAGTGTTAATTATTGGTTTAAGAGTTAAATTAATAATTAACATTAACTGACTAATCTAAATGTTAGGTTAGTAGTTAATAATTAATTATAGTTGATTATTAATTTAAGTGTTAAATTATTAATTAACTTTGTTGGACTAGTCTAAGAGTTAGATTAGTTTTTAATAGTCTAATTGTTAGATTATTAATGTGGGTTAATCTAAATGTTAGATTGTTTAATTATTAGAAGTGTTCTAATTTGCATGGAATAATCTGGAATTATTAATTCGGAGTGTGTGCATATGTGATGTGTGTTTTATTGCTTTTAAATTTTGATTTAATTGCATGTTAAGTTAATTAAAAGAGTTTTCGAAATTCTAATACCAATTTTGATTGCATCCCAGCTTTTTGAAAGTCAAAATTATTTAATTTTGAAACTCTTTTGTTTTAGCCATGTGATGTGTTGAATCATGTGTGGGATGTTTAAAACACACCATGGTCATAGATATGCACTTATTTAATTATTCATGAGATGAATGATGTGTTTGTGTGGATCGTGGATGAATGATGGATGCTTATTAAATTGTTAATAAATAGAGATTTGCGTATCTCTCCCTCTCTCATACTCCGATGTATTTCTACCTTCCTCTCTCTTGTACTCGCCATAAGGTTCTCTTCTAATTACATGTAATTCTAGAATTTATTGTAATATGATCAAGGCAACTGAGGAAGGAGCGAGGAGGATCCACAGATACAACTAGGAAGGCGATATGATGGAGATCTCTTACCTATGTGTTTGCAGGTTTATCTAATGTAAATGTTATGTTAGATTGTGTGTGCATTTGATTGTTGGCTCCAGTCAAATCCACTGTGCTATCCATGACTACACATGACATGTATGAGATGCATTGTTTTCTTTTGATTATGAATCAAAGCAGGTATAGTATTTAGTAAATATATATGACATATTTATATACTATTACCTAGGAGAGACCAAGATAAAAGTTATCTAAATACCCTCATCTAAATTCTAAGCCGTAACGCGAGTAGTTAAGAACTTACTGCATGATCCACCCTCGTTACAGTCATAGGATTCGAATCACTTTAGGCAGGTTTGTTGTGCTATCCACAAGGCCTGTTTAATTGGGTGGAGAAACTGTGGCTATGGCATTAGATGCCTATATGATTGGGGTAGAGGAACCATGTAGCTTTGTTGTGCTATCCACAAGGACTGCATGCAAATCTATGCTCGTCGCGTAACGATGGTTAGCTTAGACCAGAATTAGTGGTTTGTTGTGCTATCCACAAGGCCATTAAATCTCTGGGGACGGAAGCCATGATCAGATATTGCGAGGAGTTGCAAGTCCCATGAGTTAGGTGCTCTTTGATTGTATTACAGTTTGTTGTGCTATCCACAAGACTGTACTGCAAGTCATTAAGATTCTGATCCCTACTAGGAGACTATCAGCATCTCCCGTTCTGTATAACTGAGGGTTATATAGTCTGTCGAAAATTAGTGGGAGTTAAAACTTGAACAAAAGACCATGTCTTGTTTTATATTTAATATTTGAACATCTGCTAAAATATAACTTATCTCCTGTAGGGAATTATATCGTCGAATAACCCACTCCGCGGCATACTTGATGCCCTTTTGACTTACCTGATCTACTCATATTGGACGCCAGGTGTAGGTCCACTGTATGAACGAGATCGAGATCCTACGCTTGCGGCTGGTGATGCGGACGTTGGGTCTGCACCAAGAATGGATAGAGGAGGAGATCCCAGAGGGGATAGGGTGAGGGGCAAGCAGGCATGCACTGATTGGAGTGCGAAATTTCTAGATCAACGAGATGACTGGCATCAGTGCGGGGTCCCAGTGATATCGCGAGCGAAGAGTAGCGAGGGCTACCTCCAACAGTACCGGACCCAATACGCCGCCCATCTTCAGCTACGACGTCCCCTCGATGCGAGTATGATGATGTGTATGATGTGCATGCTTCTTTTCATTTTGATTATTATCGCGTTTATGTTTTTGAATGTATAATTGATATGATGCAAATATGCAGGATGCACGGGACGCCACAATCATCACCCTCCCGGCCCACCTACAGGATGCAGAGGCCCAATTTGAGCAAGTGCAGAAGGAGCTCACTGAACTGCTAAGCATAATATGCATGAATGAAATATGAATTATGAATGCTTTCTTTCATTATTAAATTGTTTTGACACTTTGCACATTGACGGTGGTCTCTTTCTGTTACAGCGCACCACATACACCCACGCGACTCCTCCCTCGTCTTTTGCCGTCACTTCGTCTTCTAATGTCACCCACGAGGTTCTTGTCACTAATTTGTGGGGTCAACAGCCCAAGCTATTCGCCAGGCCTCCCTGGCAGAGGAAGATTGGACTAACTAGGTAAGTACTCAACTTTAAGCTTCATTCATGATTCTAATTGCTTCCTATCCCTTGACTAACAATGCCTTCGTTTGCAGGTTACTAATCTCCAAGAAGCCCTTCGGAAGGCTGAAGTGGACTTGGAGGAAGCCCGAGGCTCAGCAGCCCAGGCGCAAACGAATGCTGCACGGATTAGGGCCTTAGAGGAGCAGCTGGCTTGGCTGTCTAGCGATGACCTTCCCCGCGAGCTCACACGACTCCAGATGCGCCTGGAGATCTTGACGGAGGAACAAAATCGCGACCGGGCTCAGTTGATGACTAAGGTTCAGTGCCTTCAAGGCTGTCTATCTGTGGCATAGCACAAGAGGCATAGTGTAGAGGCCTGCTGCCAGCGTGCCTAGCAACGGGCTCAGGAGCAAGGGCAGGCGAGTGCTTTCATCGCCAGCATTGCCATTTACTCAGGCTAGGCAGGGCCAAGTGCCATGGGACCGCCAAGTGCCATGTGACTGCCACCGCCTCTAGTGCGAGGACCAGAGGGTCCGGACAAGGCGCAGAGCTAGTATGACGAGGGTGCAGGAGAGAGTCAGCTATGAGGGTTGTTATGATGTATCTTCTTCTTTTGTTTTGAGGTCCTGCGGATGGACGTACACTTGTACATGAAAACTGTTGATATATATGAAGGGAGTTACTTAATTCTTGAATTGCCTTTGTACTCTTCTCTGTTGACTTTCCTTTCATACTTGCGCATTGCTTGAACAAACAAGTTAAATATCTGTTCAGGCTTAGCCCCTTGCCTAGTTAAGTAACTAGCTACTTGATCCTATCCTTAGTAGACGGGTCAAGGGGCTAAGCCTTTATTTAATGAAGGCAAATAAAGATGATTAAAGATAATAATTAAAAATGCAATATACAAGCATGCAAAATGTTTACTGAAATTAAAACATGAAATTACTCATGATCTGACAAGCAAATGCTAATTGAAATTCTAACATATTCAAATATCCATTTTTTTGTTATTTTGAAATATCTATTTTTTTTTTTTGTGATTTTGTAATATTCAATTTTTGTAATTTTGAAATATTCAAATGTTTGTGGTTTTGAAATATTCATTTAATCTATAGACTAGGATGGTACATGGATCAGAAGAACCTACTTACTTGTTATCTTAATTCTCTAATTATTCTTTAATAGTCTAATGCAAGTCCATTGTGCTTTTATTGTGCTTGTATCTTTGATCCCATTTGATGATCTTACCCTTAGTTAACTTAGGCTATTCCTTAAGCTTGGAGCACGTCCCTTAGAGAGAAGGGAAGAAATGGTCTAGAAAGTTCTCTAGAGAGTTCCGGAGACCCAAGAAGATGTCCATCCTTTACTCTATTGTCCGTTGGGGTTCGGTCATTTTCACTTTGTGGGGTTTTTTTGACCTTGCACTCCCTTTTATTTGGATATTTGGCCTTTTGATTTGACGTTTGTTGCCTTTTGTATTTCGTTTGGCTTTTGCCTTTCTGATTTTTCTTTTGTGGGGCAGATCTTTTATTTTTCCCGCTTTTTTTTATGATGGCCTCCTACTAAGATAGTAGGTATTTTCAGTAGTCTATCCTGAGCCTCATTTCGTCTTCGTGAGCCGAGAATAAAAAGGAATAAGAAAGTAAGAATGGGCTGTACTTTACACTCTCAGTCAAGTTGTCAGTTTTCCTTGCACTTCACATCTCTTATTACTCAAAGACAAAGCGTGTTTTGTGTGTGAACAATACACCTGAATTAGACTGACAAAGACTAACAAGGGAATTTCAAATTTCAAATTTTTAGACTCCACTGGTCTTTGCGCCATGAAGTTGATCGCTTACTAACCTTGTGATTTGGGAGATTAGGTTCCTTTGTTCCTCTCTTTCAACCGGCCGAAAAAGAAGAGTCTTTCTTTTTGTTTACTCTTGTTTTGTTTTTTATTTGCTCCTTTTCTTTTTAACAAACTTTTCTTCAATCCTTCAAACCTTGCAAAAGAATCAAACAAAGGAAAGAAAGAAAATGGATTAGAACTATGATAGTATAGTAACTATTCTAAATATTAATCTAAATATACAACTAAACTAAAAGCACTCATTTTTATGGTTTTCTTTTAAACCCCTATTATGGACATCAGTTTGAAAAAGATGAAGTGTGTATGTGTGTGTTGGAGTGACGTGATGAAAATCTATATGAAAACAGTGATGAAAACTATATGAAATCAATGAAGAAACAATGAAAAACTAAAGAAAAGGATGGTTGGTTGGGCCCTTCATAGTCTTGGTCTTCTTAAGCTTCAATGGAGGAAAAGAATGAAGGAGGAAGAAGCACTTCTTGCTATCTACCTTTTCTACAGTAGAGGGCACCTTTTCACCTTGATTTGAACTCCAAAACCCCAATGGTCAACTTTTTTCAAAGGTCCAAAGGGTATTGTATATATAGAGGCCTCAATTAGGGTTATTTGGCCTTCAAAAAGGCTCTCCCGCGCTCGGACTTGCCTTGGATAAACATGAAGTGAGTTGAAAACCCTTCCAACGTCTGGAATTGGATTATCATGGCCAAATCATGCTTATTAAGAAAGTGTTTGAAACGTGTCGCGATCAAAATACACCATTTAGCTAATTAGGAGGGGCCAACATAGAAAGAAATTCGCGAAGGAAACCGAAAAACATTAGGAAAGCTAAAAGGCGTCGACCATGGTAGTCGTGATTTATATAATTAGGAAACTAATTCAAAATAAAAAATAAAAAATCTAGACATATTAGGAACTAAACAGCATCATCTATGGTCGTTGTCATTCAGTTAAATCTATCTGAATTTAGCAATTTTAATTCCGAACTTATTTATGTTAGTAATCTAAATGGCGTCGGTCATAGTTAACGTTAATAAATGAATTTCAACAAAAATCAATAAAAATTAGTTAATGAGTAAATATCAGACTATTCTGGGGCATTATAATTCTGATATGAAATTTACTCAATATGAGGTCAAAATTAGCATGTCTACAGTTGCCCCAACTTGGCATTGACTTTGCAAAGGAGTGAAATAGAATGGAATGTACTGAAAAGGTGATGCAAAGGTGTGATGAGACATGCTCTCAATATCATATGATGATAATTTTTCTCAAAATGATCAATGAAGCAACTTAAAGAGATTAATGGAATCAATCATGTTTGGATGAGGTAGATAATGAAATAAAATAAGGACGATCAACTTTCACGATTGGGAAGTACCTTAGGTCACAAACCCTGTAGGTTTCATCATGGAAAGCGGTTACCAGCCAATGTGGACGTGTTACAACCATGATGGATCTTTAAATGGAAACAAGAAATATTTGGGATAAATAATCCAAGCAAAGATAGAATTCCAAAGATATCTTCAAGAAAACCTCAAAGACAATTGAGAGATCAATTCGGAATGGAATATCTCACATCACGTTTGGATTTATTTAGAACAATGGTCTGAAATTTAATCAATAACTAATTCTAATTACAATGATTTCAAAGTCTTATATGATGCATGCTGGGCTAAAAGAAAAATATAAAATAAAAATAAAATATAAATTAATCAAGGATAATATTGTTAAACTATCATTGATGAGTCAAGATACCAGTCCTGTAATTCAGTGCTACCCAACGCTCAATTGTCCCCACCAATTCATAAAAGTGGAACCATCGTCCCCATCAATTAACAAACTAACGGCCTATCCGTTCAATGAAGAATCCTTTGGAATTATCATTGTTTTTGTTGAAGGGGAACTCAAATTCCAGTTTCATCAAAGTCATAAGGTCCTTGATATACTCTAATAAATATTTAACATATAGTAATGCTGATGCAAATCAATTACATAAAGGAATACAGGGATAGAGATAACTGTCCTTTTAGTCATGGCTAGAACTCAGTGAAACTCCCACAGTGGGACCTTTATTTGAAATTCTCAACTTTATTTTCATTTCTTTGAATTTTCCTACACTTAGAATTCATTAGTAACTTCATGCAAAGGAATAAACATGAATAAATAGTAAAAAATATGCAGTTACGGAGAATATCATAAAAAGCCTAAAAGGCGTCGCTCTGAGTTGACGTCATTTTAATGACGTCACCCCCTCTAGACGCGATTTAGCTTACCGAAACAGGATACTCCAACTCCAATCCGAACTCTGCTTTCCTCCCTCAAACTTCCTCTCCCAACTCGGAAAAGGCTCCTCAACTTCGCAAATCCCTCTATATAACCTCCCTCTCTTCAATTCAATTCAACACAACAAACAATCAAGAGGAAAAGCTAGAGAATTCTCTTCAAGATTCAAGGGAAAGAGAGGTGAAAGAGGAAGAAATCAAGTAATTAAGGAAGAAATCAATTTTATTCAAAGAAGATGGCTAGTTTTGCTAAGGATTTTTCAAACAAAAGGGCAAGGAAGATGATTAAGAAGCTTTCTGATGTGGAAGGCCCTCTAAGTGGGAGAGATTCTAACCTACAAGTAAGTTACTCTCTCTTCCTATCCAAATTTGTATTCCTTTCTTCATTCTTTTACATAAATTTTCCATGCTCCAAATTCTCTTCAATAAGATAGAACTATACTTGTTATATCCTGTACTTTTACAACTACTAATAAATTTAATTAATTTAAATTAGACCAATTAACTAATTATAAAAGTCTATGACTGAACTTCAGTAACTTAATTTAATCCAATTAACTCAATTATGAAAGCCCAATAACCCAAATTATATTACTAAGAATAGCCTACTAATTTAGTTCAAATTCTATGTTGATGTATTATACAGCAACATAGTAAAATAATTATAATTTTCTATAAAAAATTCGGATTAAGGCATAATTCATATCATTGGAAAGATAATAAAAATATCCATAACTTTGTGGAAGACTATTTTTACTAATTAATATGTTTTAGAGGTCACAAATATCAAAAATCAGTTTTAGAAAGGGCTACTCATAGAGAACAAGTCCTAATCGGATTAGGATTTGAATTAGGAAATAAAAGATAGTACAATTAATGTTAACTACGATCTAAAAAGTTATGCATAACATATTTGACTTAGATTAGAAGTAAAACATAATAAATTTGAATATAATTAAGATTCTAATTAATGGGTAGAAAGTCATAATAGGAATCCTACTTGGATTAGGATTCTATATATAGATTTACTTGACATAGCTCTAGTAGTTTAAGCATAACTCCGTACATAAAATTTATAATTAAGTAAGACAACTCCCATTAGAACTATGGCTCAAATATATAGAAGTTTTATGAAGAACACATGTTTAAAATAAGTCGTTTCCTAATCGTAATCAGGACATCTTTAGACATGAAGTAAATTTATCAGATTTCTGAGTTCGGAGTACTCAGGACAGCAGGTCAGTAAAATAAGTATATCTTCTTGTAAAAAGTCTAAAAATAGAGAAATTTGTTGAATTGGGAAGGTAATAAAATGTTTTAAAACTTTTTAGAAGAAAGTATTTCTTAATTTGGATGTTTAAGGGGATGAAGTTAAACGTCTTCAGAAAAGAAAACTGCAGGTAGCGTGAGCAGAGTCTGATTTGGACTAGGAAGTGACCTTGACTTGGAGATTAAGTTATGGGGAGTGGGAGTTCGATTTCAGCAAAGAAAATGAGTGTTTGTGGTTATATTAGAAGAGTAAATAAGCATAAATAGAGCCTTGGGTCGTGCTCAACCTCTATAGCATGCAGCTCTCTTCTAAAGGGTATGTTCATGTGATGTTCTTGAGAGAATAGAGTTGTTCATGATTATTTCTTTTGGAGGTTTGATTCTAATCAATGTTTTGTAATATTGGAGGCTTAGAGAACGTGGGAAGGATCTTAGAAAATGTGTAAAAGAGTTTAGATGAAGAAGAAATCATAGATAGATAGTAAGGAAACCATAAGAGAATCAAGGTCGGTCTTTCTTCAAGAGGTAGGTGGATAACTGTACACATGATCTATTTTGTATACAAAATTATGTTATTTTAAAAAGCTTTCAAAAGTAAATAAACTGGTAAGAACTTTTATCTATATGTCTACTTTATGATATTCAAGTTTCAGATTTTTGTGATCTTATTTTCTATTTATTTCATGACTATTATCTCAGCCTATGTAATCTGTCCGTTTAATCTGTTATGTTTCTAATTATGATCATACGAATTACAGATAGTTGTTCTCCTTAGTTTGATGCTGAATTGAGCTTAAATTTTGATAAAAGTTTATTTTTCATATTATATTAATGTCCAATAAATTTCATAATTTTCGGAGTTTGTTTGATATTTATTTCATAATACTATTTTTATACTATACAATCTGCTTAGACAGTTTTGAAATCTCAACTTGTGAATCCTATATATCATTTGATTCAAATCCAAATCATACCAAATTTTGTAAAGACCTTTGTTATATTATCCTTGACTTCTCTATAAAGTTTTAGAATTTTATGACTTCGTTTGGTATTCAGTTTACCCTCTGTTTTGATTTGCTGGAATTCTATTTAAGTTAGATTCTCCGAATCAAAGTGAGAATCCAAAATCATAGCAAAACAATCCAGAAATTAATGAAACTTTGTCCACAATTTAAATATAACATTTTGGACATGTTAGTAAAGGTTGATAATTTTATGAATCTTTTTGATATTATTCGTCTTATTTGTTGATTTGATAGCTCTGAAAATCAGTTTTGATGGCCGAAAAATATGTTTGTTATTCCGAAAATTCTAAGAAAATTCGTTTGACTATCTTTTCTATCCAGCAACCTATTTTCATCAGCTTACTCTGATTTTTCATATATATGACTATGATGACTCTCTAAGTGACTATTTTGTATATAAAAGTATGTATTTTAACTCTTATATGTACTTATCAATTTGATAATTCAATTTTCAGATCTATGCCCATCTTTTGTCATCATTTGATCTCTGTTAATATGATTGTGTCATAATTATTTGACTTTTCTTGGACATTGCCATCGTAAGGAGATATTTGGCCCGATTTCATATAAGCATCCATATTGGATAGGGTATTTTGTTTGGAACCCGAGGGCAAACGGGTGGAATCCTGCTTTCCGACCGACTAAAACCAGGGGACGGCGATACGTAATGCCCTGGCGGTTTGGAGTTGGGTGGGACTTAGACTCTCCGGTTCTGCGCAGTGACTAAGACCTTTGCATCATTTGCCTAGATACTTTGGTATTTGTTTTGTTTGGCTTCTTATGTTGTGGTTTGGGTGCATGTCCGTTATGATATGATATAATTTGTTTGATTGGCACATAAATCTGAAATCCTTACTCCATATGTTCATTTGAATTTAGCTTAGTCATTTGGATCTTTTGATCATCCTGTTTAGCTATCCCTTTGCAATCATATGAATCTGTCTTAACTATGTGATTTATGATATGAATCAGATTTGATAAGCTACTACGCCATGATATTTGCTATTTGATATGACATGTGCTCAGGGGACGGCGATACGTAACGCCCTGATAATTTGATATGTTATGTGATACGTTCTGATCATGGCTAGTAGAATTTGATATGTCTGATATGAGTTCGATCATGCCATATATGCTATATGTTAATTAATCTATTCATGCTATTAGAAAACACATTTGATTTGATAAGTTTATATCTGACCATAATTTGTATCATGTTCTTATTTGAGCTATATGTAGAACTGTGTAAGATCATGTTTAGTATAATTGTATAATATGATTCGTAAAGTTTATTATATGTTAAGTCATGTGGATTGTTTGAAGCCTACTGAGTGGTTGTACTCATAAATCCTATTAATATTTTCAGAGTCAGAGAAAGAGAATCTAGAATCTGAGAAGACTTCTTATTGAGGCATTTGACATCATCATGAGGTTATTTAGATTGAATTTACAACTTTCTTAGACTTGATGTAATAGAGATGATGAGAGATTGATGTATTTTTGTTTATTTGGTGAGATTGAGAATTTTTACACAATTGATGGAAATTGTAATTTTTGAACTTTGGTGTTGGCTATATTTGGATATTTTGGGTTACATGATGGTTATGACATTATTTAAAATCGCCTTGTGGTTGTTTAGCTCTCATATATGTTCGTTATGGTGGAATTTTTTCTGAGATTACGTGGTCGGATTCCGAGTTTAAAAAAAAAAAAAAAAAGAATCGGATCCGGGGCGTAACAATATGGTATCAGAGCAATTATGAGAGTTTAAGCATCCACAACCATCTGATCATAAGCCATACCGATCGATCTTAAAAGATATGATGAAGTTTAAGATTAGTATGATCTTGAGTTAGATTTGAAATTTAGATTATAGTTATAGTTAGGAGGTGATTCTAGACGTGACATTTAGCTGATTCTAACAATTAGACTTATACAAAGGGGATTTTTTGTGTCGATGTGGATTAAAAGGATTAAGTTTAATCTTTTTAAGGGAGAGAGCCAGCTACAAGATGTATTTATTCCTACTGCTTGCATCTTTCTACTAGGTTTAAACAATTAACGATTGATCTATTGTTACCCCTGATTCTTTGATAATTAGTACTAAGGGATGCTTTAACCAAAACATACATTCATAGATTTAATTAACATTTTTTTTTTTCATCTACATTTACTTATATTGCTTGAAAACTAGAAAGAGTTAGTTAACACTTTAAAATATTAAGATAAGTTAGTATTCTTAAATTTCATAAATGACTCTTATTTAAGTCTATGATATATGTTTGGTTGGATATTGATGATCTATTTTGAGATAAGTAACTCGAATCATACTATGTCATTGAACATTCATACTTGTACGATAAAGTATGGAGACCATAGTGGATATGAGTTCATTTAATAGTAGTACTATATTATAAATGTATCCTCTTAATTTATTAAAACACTAAGAAGATACTTAGAGACGTGTGCATAATCCTTTCTAAGTGATCCATTATGCCACCTATAGGCATATACTTAAGTCCTTGTATACTCTCCTTTAGGCTTTACCTTTAAATATAAATATAAATTCTTCTAGTTCTGTGATGAGTAAATTTACTAAGTGTATATAATATGTAAATTAGTTAGGAGAGTAGATCTATGAAGAATATTTGGGAGCTAAACACATTATCCTTATTAGGGACTAGATCATCTTCTTAAAGCTATCAAATTGGAAGCAGAACATCAATGACTCATTATTTCTATTAGATCTCAAAAATATTGTGATTGTTCGAAATATAGATGAGTTTTAGCAATGTAATGTGATTTTAGGACGCTTATGTATCTCAAGTTAAAAATATCCATAAGAATTAATTGACATATTCTTATGATATTCAAAGTACTTTTAGAGAATAATTATAAGCCATGATAAGGTTAATATGATGATAATCTATATTCTAATTATCTTGGTACATACTCAACTATGTGAGAGTTAGTTAATCATTGATCTCTTTTCACCCTATGTCCTTAGCTATGTCAGGATAAATTAATCTATTGATTAATTATGTTGATTAACTAAATCGGATCTCAAGTCTATAGACATATTAAATCAAAAGTGTATATTAATCATATTACAAATACTCCACAAGTATAGATCAATTTGTCATAGTGACCTTATCTTGATTGAGTAAGCCCTTAATCATATTCTATGGCCTTAGAAATTAGTATGAAAAATCTATTAATATAAAGATAGATTATTAGAATCTATAAAATTTCAAGGACGAAATTTCTTTAAGGGGGAGAGGATGTTATACCCTGTACTTTTACAACTACTAATAAATTTAATTAATTTAAATTAGACCAATTAACTAATTATAAAAGTCTATGACTGAGCTTAAGTAACGTAATTTAGTTCAATTAACTCAATTATGAAAGCCTAATAACCCAAATTATGATTGAGCTTAAGCCTACTAATTTAGTTCAAATTCTATGTTGATATATTAGAGAGCAACATTGTAAAATAATCATAACTTTCTATAAAAAATTCGGATTAAGGAATAGATGATATCATTGGAAAGATAATAAAAATATCCATAACTTTGTGGAAGACTATTTTTACTAATTCAGATGTTTTAGAGATCAAAAATATCAAAAATCAGTTTTAGAAAGGGCTACTAATAGAGAACAAGTCCTAATCGGATTAGGATTTGAATTAGGAAACAAAAGATGGTACAATTAATGTTAACTACGACCTAAAAAGTTATGTATAACATATTTGACTTATATTAGAAGTAAAACATAATAAATTTGAATATAATTAAGATTCTAATTAATGGGTAGAAAGTCATAATAGGAATCCCACTTGGACTAGGATTCTATACACATATTTACTTGACATAGCTCTAGTATTTTAAGCATAACCCCGTACATAAAATTCATAATTAAGTAAGACAACTCCCATTAGAACTATGACTCAAATATATAGAATTTTTACGAAGAAAACATGTTTAAAATAAGTCGTTTCCTAATCGGAATCAGGACATCTTTACACATGAAGTAAATCTGCCATATTTCTGAGTTCGGAGTACTCAGAACAGCAGGTCAGTAAAATAAGTATATATTCTTATATAAAAGTCCACAAATAGTGAAATTTATTGCATTGGAATGGTAATAAAAAGTTTTAAAACTTTTTAGAAGAAAATATTTATTAATTCGTATGTTTAAAGGGATGAAGTTAAAGATCTTCAGAAAAGAAAACTGCAGGTAGCGTGAGCAGAGTCTGATTTGGACTAGAAAGTGACTTTGACTTGGAGATTAAGTTATGGGGAGTGGGAGTTCGATTCCAGAAAAGAAAAGAAGTGTTTGTGGTTATATTAGAAGAGTAAATAAACATAAATGGAGCCCTAGGTCGTGCTCAACCTCTATAGCATGCAGCTCTCTTCTAAAGGGTAAGTTCATGTGATGTTCTTGAGAGAATAGAGTTGTTCATGATTATTTCTTTTTGAGGTTTGATTCTAATCGATATTTTGTAATATTGGAGGCTTAGGGAATGTGGTAAAGAGCTTATAAAATGTGGAAAAGAGTTTATATGAAGAAGAAATCATGGATAGATAGTAAGGAAATCATAGGAGAATCAAGGCCGGTCTTTCTTCAAGAGGTAGGTGGATAACTGTACACATGATCTATTTTGTACTACAAAACTATGTTATTTTAGAAAGCTTTAAAAATTAAATAAATTAGTAATAACATTTGTCTATATGTCTACTTCATTATATTCAAGTTTCAGATTTTTGTGATCTTATTTTCTATTTATTTCTTGACTATTATCTCAGCCTATGCAATCTGTCCGTTTAATCTGTTATGTTTCTAATTATGATCATACGAATTACAGATAGTAGTTCTCCTTGGTATGATGCTAAATTAAGCTTAAATTTCAAAAAACGTTTATTTTGCATATTATATTAATTAAAAATAAATTTCATAATTTTATGAGTTTGTTTGATATTTATTTCATAATACTATTTTCAGACTGTACAATCTGCTCAGATAGTTTTGAAATCTCAACTTGGGATCCCTATATCTCATTTGATTCAAATCCAAATCATACCAAATTTTGTAGAGATCTTTGTTATATTATCTTTGACTTATCTGTAAAGTTTTATAATTTTATGACTTCGTTTGGTATTTAGTTTACCCTCTATTTTGATTTGCTGGAATTCTATTTAAGTTGGAATCTCCGAATCAAAGTGAGAATCCAAAATCATAACAAAACAATCCAGAAATTAATGAAACTTTGTCCAAAATTTAAATATAACATTTTGGACATGTTATTAAAGGTTGATAATTTTCTGAATCTTTTTGATATTATTCGTCTTATTTGTTGATTTGTTAGCTCTGAAAATCAGTTTTGATGGCCGAAAAATATGTTTGTTATTCCGAAAATTCTAAGAAAATTCGTTTGACTATATTTTCTATCCAGAAACCTATTTTCATCAGCTTACTCTGATTTTTCATATATATGACTATGATGACTCTCTAAGTGACTATTTTGTATATAAAAGTATGTATTTTAACTCTTATATGTACTTATCAATTTGATAATTCAATTTTCAGATCTATGCCCATCTTTTATCATCATTTGATCTCTGTTAATATGATTGTGTCATAATTATTTGACTTTGCTTGGACATTGCCATCGTAAGGAGATATTTGGCCCGATCTCATATAAGCATCCATATTGGATAGGGTATTTTGTTTGGAACCCGAGGGTAAACGGGTGGAATCCTGCTTTCCGACCGACTAAAACCAGGGGACGGCGATACGTAATACCCTGGCGGTTTGGAGTTGGGTGGGACTTAGACTCTCCGGTTCTACGCAGTGACTAAGACCTTTGCATCATTTGCCTAGATGCTTTGGTATTTGTTTTGTTTGGCTTATTATGTTGTGGTTTGGGTGCATGTCCGTTATGATATGATCTGATTTGTTTGATTGGCACATAAATATGAAATCCTTACTCCATATGTTCATTTGAATTCAGCTTAGTCATTTGGATCTTTTGATCATCCTGTTTAGCTATCCCTTTGCAATCATAGGAATATGTCTTAACTATGTGATCCATGATATGAATCAGATTTGATAAGCTACTACGCCATGATATTTGCTATTTGATATGACATGTGCTCAGGGGACGGCGATACGTAACGCCCTGATAATTTGATATGTTATGTGATACGTTCTGATCATGGCTAGTAGAATTTGATATGTCTGATATGAGTTCGATCATGCCATATATGCTATATGTTAATTAATCTATTCATGCTATTAGAAAACACATTTGATTTGATAAGTTTATATCTGACCATAATTTGTATCATGTTCTTATTTGAGCTATATGTAGAACTGTGTAAGATCATGTTTAGTATAATGTGATTCGTAAAGTTTATTATATGTTAAGTCATATGGATTGTTTGAAGCCTACTGAGTAGTTGTACTCATAAATCCTATTAATATTTTCAGAGTCAGAGAAAGAGAATCTAGAATCTAAGAAGACTTCTGATCGAGGCATTTGACATCATCATGAGATTATTTAGATTGAATTTACAACTTTCTTAGAGTTGATGTAATAGAGATGATGAGAGATTGATGTATTTTTATTTATTTGGTGAGATTGAGAATTTTTACACAATTGATGGAAATTGTAATTTTTGAACTTTGGTGTTGGCTATATTTGGATATTTTGGGTTACATGATGGTTATGGCATTTGATAAAGTATTAAATTGATCATTTAAGAGCAATCATATGCATCATACTCATGTTTTTATCTGCAAAATAGCATGAAATGATAGATAATTGTGTAACAAGTCCAACGGTACCAATTTCATCAAATTTTGACTTAAAAACATCGTCATTTCATGTGATTAAAGGAGCATAGCGCATTTGCGGTTTCTCGACAAAACCGAGACGAAATGAATAAATATGATGATATTTTTATGATAATGCGCTAATTTATATTTATTTTATGTGAACAGGACATGCTGATGACGCAGTGCAGCTGGTGGAGTTTTCAGAAATTTGGGGGAGGTCTAGTGTGCGGATTTCAACTAAAACAGGGGTAAAAATGCAATTTGATTCCTTCCTTCGCTGGAGTTTCCCAAAATCCACACTTTCCTTCCGTCTCTCCAATTTCCTAAACACATCCCTTCCTTTATTTTAAAAATCCTCTCTCTCTCGTTTTAGAAATTTGAATCCTAATTATTCTCCAGTTTCCTTTTCCTCTCCTTTAACCTCTTTCCTTCCCCAATTCCGACTCTCTCTTCCTCTTTCCGTTTTGTTTTCCAACTTCTCCCTTTCCAAAAAAAACTCTCCCACACGCTCTCTCTCTCTCTTCTTCTCTCCCATATATTCCGAGCCTGTCCCCTCTTCCAAACACTCGTCCTCCTCCTCTGTAATCTTTCTCCCACGCAGCTCCTTCCTCTCTTCCTCTCCCTCCTTCTCTCTCTTGGATTCTCCCTCTTTCTCTCCCCACAGATCTCTCTTTCTCGTTCTCTCCGTCCACAATCCTCTCTCTCCCACGGTTCTTTCTCTCCCGTAAATCTCTCTCTCGGCTTCTCCGGTTTTCCCAGCAGCTTGTTCCTCCCTCTCTCTTTTCTTCCTCCCTCCACAGCTCCTCTCTCGGCTTCTCTCTGGCTCCCACGCGTAGCAGCTCCACGCGGCACCAGTTGGGTCTCCGGCTGCAAACCTGCACGCCGCACCTACCCGAGCTCCAAGCGGCTCCAGTGGTTCCAGCACCCGGCTTTCCAGTGCTCCAGCATCTGCTCCACGTGCATGCGAGTACTCACGGCCCTGCACACGCCACCCACGCATGCTCGAACGCCCCCCACGCGCAGCGTTCCAGTGCCTCTCCACCAGCTGCTTCGCGTTGCCAACTTGCTCCCTGCACCTCCACGTCTCAGCTGCCGCCCCAGGCCATGCATGCATGCCGCCATGCATCCACACGTTCGCTGAAGCTGCAGCAAGCACCAGCAAGCTCGTGCATGCTCTCCACCTGTACGTAGCCTGCATGCCATCAAGGCCCACGCGTTGCCGGCCACCTCGCACCCTCGCATGCTGCCCGGTGAAGCCAGCCTCCATCCACCAGTTGCTGCATCTCCAGCATCCCTCCACGCAGCAGCCGGCAAGCTCCCATGCGCAGCAAATCCCAACGTTGCCACCAGCTGGGTTTCTCCTCCTCCATGCATGCAGCAAATCCCAACGTTGCCACCAGCTGGGTTTCTCCTCCTCCATGCATGCAGCAAGTCCACGCTGCACCTGAAGCACCTCCATGCAGCAAGCTTCTTCCCAAAAGCCTCTTCCCACAAGACTCCTCTGAGCGGTCCATTGCGCCGGCAGCAACCCACAAAGTTCCAACAGAAGCTATTCTGTTCTTTCCCCTCCCCCGTTAGTATAATAGTTGTTTATTTAATTAGGATTAGCTAGTTGTTATTTGATGTTGTGATTATTTAGTTTAAGAATATCAAATCATAAAATTTTGCAATTTGTTTCGTAATTTTAGATAATTGATCATTTACACCTAGTTAAATTTCAATATCTTTGTTATATTTTTTTTATTGTGCTTATTCTCGAGTTGAAATCATGTTTAATTTAAAAAAAAAGGAAAAGAAAAAAAAAGGGATTTATTTAATTTATGTAATTATATTTTGAGTAACATTAGTAATTTAATTCTAGTTTAAATAAGTAATTAGTTTACTTAAACGTTTCACTTATTTTTAGAGTAAGTAAATTCCAAAGTTTTCAAAGTCAAAATTCTATCTCCCTGTGGTTCGACTCGGACTCACCGCTATTAATTTTCAAAATTTGATTTGAGTGAGCCGGATAAATTTAGATTGAACGTTTTCATGTGTTTAACGACGCACAATTCAAAACGATCAATTTTTGGCGCCGTTGCCGGGGAGTTAGATTTTTAATTTTGATTATCTTGGATTTAGTGTAATTAATCTTTAGCTAATTTTATTTTTTTTATTTTTGCAGGTATATTGAAAAAAAAAAAAAAGGAAAGCGAAATCATGGTAAGTGTGCTCCAACTTTCTATGTTTCAATTCCTTGAGTTTAGTTAGTTTCCATTTTTGTAGTTTCTAGTTTAGATAGGTTTCCATTAACTAAAAAAGGAACAAAAAGAAGAACATCCAAATTTAAAAATCTCCATTTCCAGGATTAGAAACCTTCCATGTTAGGTCATGCATCATTTAAGACTGCATTTTTAGAATGTTTCCTTTCTTGTAAATTTCCATTTTGTTGAATATTGCGAGTGACAAGGTGATATCTCTACCTTCCTTAAATACCATGTTCATGCATTTCCATGATTGCATAGAACCCCTTGTTTGAATTGGTTGTGCACTTCACATAAAAACATCTTAAAGGGCAAGTCCATTAACAAAATAAGGTGGGGATTTGACTACCCTTCCTTGGCCCAAAAACAACCATCCCTTGCACTCTTTCACTAACCCAAGCCCATTAAAAGTGAGTAGGAATTCAATTTAGGGTTCACAATGAGATTTGGGTCTAGCTTGAGCCCACTATCACTTTTGGAAACCGGTGTCTAAGGCTAGAGGTCAATGGCAAACGCTTAAGTGGGTCGGTGGTTCTTTAATTAGGTCCCTACGAAAGTAGGGGGAGCCTCCCACCACCCCACCTCTTACCTGGCCGATTAATAATTGTGAGGGTGGATTTGAATTAAACCTAGATTAATTTGTGAGAAACACATCATGTAGGCTAGTTTAACCATAGTTGTCTTAGGAATAATTGTGTGATAACTTGTTTGCTTCATTAATAAAAAAATAAAAGTAAAAAAATAAAAAGATTTTCAGCATGGAGTGGACTCAAATGAACCAATTTCTTGACCCATGTCTTAATACCATCACACCTTTCCCTCCACCACCTAATATGGATTTGGCTCACAGATTAGCTAAGCTAGACAAGTTGGCCCACACAATTGATCAATTTCTAGCTTTGGGCCCAGAACCGTCCTCATATCCCACACAATCATATACCTATCAAGAAAGATGTCCCGTTTGGGCCAATCAGGACCATTATGATACCCCACCTGCTCTTCAATTTCCACCTCACCAGGCCCAAGCTCCAAGTCTAGCTATCCAAGACTTCTCGGATTGGCCCCAATTCCAAGTCTACTCTGGTGGTTTGGCCCACAATCATAGACACTCCGATTATCCATTGTCCACAAGCTCTTGTCCACCTTGCTTCCAATCAAATTATTCGACATATTCTTCGCAGTCTGATTATCAGCCCAGTTATCCGCATTCTCAAGATTATCAATTCATGCAACTTGAACAAATAGTCTTGGCCCAACAACAAACCATTGGTAGAATGCAGGTCCTCGTTGATTGTTTGACTGAAACTAATCTAAGGATGGATTTAGAAGAAGTGCTTAGCAAGCCCATTGAAAATCTGCAATCTTTTTCACCTAATTTTGACCAACAAATCAACTCACAAATTCAACTTGACATCGTTCAATCCGGTAATGGTCACATCATGCCTGATCTTGCAAACGGAGAGTATCTTACGGAGTCGCATCAGGTGAGAATAGGGAATGCTAGCATGAATCAATGTATGAAAAATCATGAGACTGGTCAACAAGATGCATCCATGATCATACCTGTCTGTCCTGAGGAAAGCTTAAGTGATAGAAAAGGAGAAGGGGAAGTGAGTGATCTTTTAGAGGTTAATCCGGATTTTGAACACTTCATATTCCCCACAGTGGAAGTCAATATGCATGCTAGTCCGAACCTCGAATATTTTTTCTTCCCAATAGAGAAAGTGGATTTTCTAGAAGATATATACCCGGTGGATAGAGAGAAGATGGAAAACCCTCAGACTGACCAGCAAAGTGAAGTCATGATCACACCTATCTCTCTTGAGGTAAGCTTGAAGGAAAAAGGAGAAGGAGAAATGAGTGATTTGCTGGATATTAAGCTGGACTTTGAACACTTTCTATTTCCCACAGAGGAATTAAATACACATGATGGTCCGGATCTTGAATATTTCTTCTTCCCAATGGATCAGAAAATGGATAATCTTGAGGAATTACATCAAGAGAAAACTGAAGCCATAGACTTAGCTAATCATCAAGAAGAGCCCATTAAGGGTAAGTTTGGGGGAGATGAAGGAGACGAGAAGGATTCTAGTGAGAGCCCAGATATTCACCTACCTATGATCTGTTTCCCGAGTGTTAGAGAATCTAAGCCCAATAGCCTCCAAAAGCTAGCCCGACTCAAGGAGGTGATGGAATTGTTGGGCCAAGTCCACATCAACAACCATTTTCTCAAAGAAACTCACTGTGTTGCCCAACTCAATTCTTACAATATCGATAACATCAATCTTTACTGGATTTTATTGAAATTTGAGGCCAAACTGAACCTGTTCTCAGTCTCTATCTTTGAGAAATTTGGAATCCACAAATTAAAGTGCACGTCGGTTGCTTTGCAGTCAATTGATCATTTCATTAAGCAACCACATGACATGATCCAAGATACTCTTATTCAGGTGGATAGGAGCCACATATTTGTTGATTTCCTCATCTTCGACATTGGATCATCCCCTACATTGAATCAATGTCCCATCATTTTAGAAATTTCTGATATTTTTCTAGGGGATCAAATGCTTCAGTTCAGTCAAGGACAAGAAGCAGGGTACGTAGTTGGCATGGCCTATGAATCAAGTAGAACCAATATCCTATTGACCATGTGGAAAAATTCTTTTCTTTGGAATCTCAATGATAACATTCTGACTCATCAGCTACATGCAATACTAAGTGCACTCCAACCAACAAATTTTAAAATGCATGCACTGAAATTTGTGCTAGTAGGCATTGGATAGTGTGTACATTCCGTCTGGCTGAAGACGATAAACTTAGCGCTTGTTAGGAGGCAACCCAATATTTTACTTCAGTTTTTATATTTCTTTTCATTTTTAGGTCCTTGAGCAGCAGTCGTCGTAGGCATGTCGCATCCTCTTCATTACAGGTTGTTTCGCTCCTTCACAATTCACTTCTGGCTGACATGTTTTTCATATCTTTTATGCCATTGAGGACAATGTCAATCAAGTTGGGGGGTGGGACAATCAATTTGATATGCATTTATTGGAAAATCTTTTGAAGAAAACTGATATCTTTCACTGAAAAATGGTCAAATTTTTAAAACTTCTTCTCACATCCTATGAAAATTACATGAAAATCATGTCTCATTAAGTAAATCTTAAACAAATCAGTTTTCTGTTAGTCACATTGGTTATAGAGCCTTTAAAGTTTAAATATCCCACTTCATAAAAGTCCTCGGCAGGATGATTTTCACACACACACGGCAACTTAGAATAAATACAAGATCTTAAAAGTATAGAAATGCTGGAATTAACCTCAAGGATAAGACTACTTATTCTAATTTTTCTTTTGGGTTGAACGAAAGGAATGTGTAGGATCCGTAATAGGGGACTGTCCCACTCAGCACTCTAAAAGAGGCGGTCATTTAAAATGGACAGCTGTAAACACTAAAGGCAATAGAAGGCGTTAAAAGAGCTAAAGGAAGGTAAGTGGCAAAAAGTACGCACCTCCCCTCAGGCAATTCAAAGTGGCAAAAAGTACGCACTCTCAAAAGCAAAAGTACAATGAAATGAAAGAAAACGTCACGCTAAAAAGTCCATCGTAACAAAAACATGACCAAGTCGTGAAAAGTGCTGAGTTGGGACGGGAACTGAAAGACGATCCTCACTGACTGATCAGGAAATTTTTTATTCTCTTCTCCTCCCCAGGTAGTCTTATCTAAAGGGTGATTCGTAAAGTTTATTATATGTTAAGTCATATGGATTGTTTGAAGCCTACTGAGTAGTTGTACTCATAAATCCTATTAATATTTTCAGAGTCAGAGAAAGAGAATCTAGAATCTAAGAAGACTTCTGATCGAGGCATTTGACATCATCATGAGATTATTTAGATTGAATTTACAACTTTCTTAGAGTTGATGTAATAGAGATGATGAGAGATTGATGTATTTTTATTTATTTGGTGAGATTGAGAATTTTTACACAATTGATGGAAATTGTAATTTTTGAACTTTGGTGTTGGCTATATTTGGATATTTTGGGTTACATGATGGTTATGGCATTTGATAAAGTATTAAATTGATCATTTAAGGGCAATCATATGCATCATACTCATGTTTTTATCTGCAAAATAGCATGAAATGATAGATAATTGTGTAACAAGTCCAACGGTACCAATTTCATCAAATTTTGACTTAAAAACATCGTCATTTCATGTGATTAAAGGAGCATAGCGCATTTGCGGTTTCTCGACAAAACCGAGACGAAATGAATAAATATGATGATATTTTTATGATAATGTGCTAATTTATATTTATTTTATGTGAACAGGACATGCCGATGACGCAGTGCAGCTGGTGGAGTTTTCGGAAATTTGGGGGAGGTCTAGTGTGCGGATTTCAACTAAAACAGGGGTAAAAATGCAATTTGATTCCTTCCTTCGCTGGAGTTTCCCAAAATCCACACTTTTCTTCCGTCTCTCCAATTTCCTAAATACATCCCTTCCTTTATTTTAAAAATCCTCTCTCTCTCGTTTTAGAAATTTGAATCCTAATTATTCTCCAGTTTCCTTTTCCTCTCCTTTAACCTCTTTCCTTCCCCAATTCCGACTCTCTCTTCCTCTTTCCGTTTTGTTTTCCAACTTCTACCTTTCCAAAAAAAACTCTCCCACACGCTCTCTCTCTCTCTTCTTCTCTCCCATATATTCCGAGCCTCTCCCCTCTTCCAAACACTCGTCCTCCTCCTCTATAATCTTTCTCCCACGCAGCTCCTTCCTCTCTTCCTCTCCCTCCTTCTCTCTCTTGGATTCTCCCTCTTTCTCTCCCCACAGATCTCTCTTTCTCGATCTCTCCCTCCACAATCCTCTCTCTCCCACGGTTCTTTCTCTCCCGTAAATCTCTCTCTCGGCTTCTCGGGTTTTCCCAGCAGCTTGTTCCTCCCTCTCTCTTTTCTTCCTCCCTCCATAGCTCCCCTCTCGGCTTCTCTCTGGCTCCCACGCGTAGCAGCTCCACGCGGCACCAGCTGGGTCTCCGGCTGCAAACCTGCACGCCGCACCTACCCGAGCTCCAAGCGGCTCCAGTGGTTCCAGCACCCGGCTTTCCAGTGCTCCAGCATCTGCTCCACGTGCATGCGAGTACTCACGGCCCTGCACACGCCGCCCACGCATGCTCGAACGCCCCCCACGCGCAGCGTTCCAGTGCCTCTCCACCAGCTGCTTCGCGTTGCCAACTTGCTCCCTGCACCTCCACGTCTCAGCTGCCGCCCCAGGCCATGCATGCATGCCGCCATGCATCCACACGTTCGCTGAAGCTGCAGCAAGCGCCAGCAAGCTCGTGCATGCTCTCCACCTGTACGTAGCCTGCATGCCATCAAGGCCCACGCGTTGCCGGCCACCTCGCACCCTCGCATGCTGCCCGGTGAAGCCAGCCTCCATCCACCAGTTGCTGCATCTCCAGCATCCCTCCACGCAGCAGCCGGTAAGCTCCCATGCGCAGCAAATCCCAACGTTGCCACCAGCTGGGTTTCTCCTCCTCCATGCATGTAGCAAATTCCAACGTTGCCACCAGCTGGGTTTCTCCTCCTCCATGCATGCAGCAAGTCCACGCTGCACCTGAAGCACCTGCATGCAGCAAGCTTCTTCCCAAAAGCCTCTTCCCACAAGACTCCTCTGAGCGGTCCTTTGCGCCGGCAGCAACCCACAAAGTTCCAACAGAAGCTATTCTGTTCTTTCCCTTCCCCCGTTAGTATAATAGTTGTTTATTTAATTAGGATTAGCTAGTTGTTATTTGATGTTGTGATTATTTAGTTTAAGAATATCAAATCATAAAATTTTGCAATTTGTTTCGTAATTTTAGATAATTGATCATTTACACCTAGTTAAATTTCAATATCTTTGTTATATTTTTTTTATTGTGCTTATTCTCGAGTTGAAATCATGTTTAATTTAAAAAAAAAGGAAAAGAAAAAAAAAGGGATTTATTTAATTTATGTAATTATATTTTGAGTAACATTAGTTAATTTAATTCTAGTTTAAATAAGTAATTAGTTTACTTAAACGTTTCACTTATTTTTAGAGTAAGTAAATTCCAAAGTTTTCAAAGTTAAAATTCTATCTCCCTGTGGTTCGACTCGGACTCACCGCTATTAATTTTCAAATTTTGATTTGAGTGAGCAAGATAAATTTAGATTGAACGTTTTCATGTGTTTAACGACGAATAATTCGAAACGATCAGCATTTATTTAAAATCATCTTGTGGTTGTTTAGCTCTCATATATGTTCATTATGGTGGAATTTGTTCTGAGATTACGTGGTCGGATTCCGAATTTAAAAAAAAAAAAATGAATCGGATCCGGGGCGTAACAATACTATTTTCCTTTCAAGGGATATCCTTTCTTCTCCGATCCAAGATGATTTTCTTCTCCTCCATTGATCCAAAAGTTGATAAACAAGATCAATCTCTCTATGCAATCTTACATATCCAAATGGCATATTCAAGGGTTGATTACTCATGCCAAACATTACAAGAGCGCATGCATGGATTGAGCTTCAATGAGCAATTTGATCGAACTGTGGCACCCTTAAACTCATACTTTTCTCTTTTCCACATTCGAAGCCACTATCCTCTTAGAAGAAGCTGAACTCCTATTAGGTCTTCCTAAGCTTAAGGTCAACAATGATGAACCTGATTTGACTGAAATGATGTTCATGAAGGAAAATATTACTAGTCATCAATTCTTGAATAAGATTATGAAGAATCTAAAAGAAATTCAAAACTGTCTTACTCAAAAGGGGATCAATCTTACAAAGTTAGCTGAATGGACTTTGAAAAGGGTAGAAAATCTCAAGGATGAAGATATAGAGACTATGATGAAGACGTTCACTGTATGCTTAGCTGAAGCACCACTATTCCCTGCCCAAGATAATGTTTTGGAAGATGATCAGATCAGCGCAATCAATGGAATTTTTGAAGGGAAGCAAATCAACACAGTAGTTCTAGCCTATCTCTACAGTGGGCTCTCTATAGTTTCAACGGATCAACCTCCTTACGGTAGTATGCTTCTCTTAGCTCTATGGATACAGCTCTGCTTCAAGTTCAACCATAATGAGGAAAAAGTTCCAAGGATATCCAAAATGTACCAGCGTAGTCCTATCTTCCATATTGTCAACATTGTGAAGTTTAACGATAACATGACCAATCGGGTGCTCAACCTCAAAACTCAAGCTGATTGGCGCATTTATTTCAAGACTATGCCCAGAACTAGATTCGAATCCACGCCACTTGCTCTCATGGAAAAGGCGGTCTGAGTTCGCCGTGGTGCTGGTACAGAGCTTCGACTGATCGGGGCAACCGAGTTCGTTCTCTACAATCCACATCGCTGTCATCCTCAACTTACTATGCCTCGCTATGAATTTCCTAAGATATCTTCTCTTTCTCCAATTAAGAAGCGGGCCTTGGGAACTGACAAAGACTTTGAGGCGACAGAACTCATTGCAACTATGTGGAACATCGGATTCACCTGTTGTGTGAAAATTCCCCATGAAGCGAATAAAGAATTATGGAAAACATATGTAAAAGATCTTCAAAAAGTCCAGCCTGAAATCTCCCAACTCTTGCCCAAAGTTTGATCGTAATCCTCAATTTATTTTCAATAAAAATCATTCTTTTATTGCAATAAAGATTTATCCTTAACGTCGTGCAATTTTCTAGAATTTTTCCTCTAGCAAAATTGCTCTTTTTCCTCATAATAACAAGTTTCGGCTCATTAGTGCAAATAGCGTTGACTCAGAAAGACGCTTTTCAATAAAATCTAATTTCTAAAAAATCAAAATTTATTCCTCAAAGAGACTGAATCACGTCGACCATAGGCGATGCTAATAACTTCTCTCTCCTATTTTCCAGATATTTTTTATCATTAAATTGCTTGAAACACATCAACCATGCTCGACGCTAATCACTGATTTTCTCCAGATTTCTTTTGATTTTCCACAGGCTCCGTGGTACGGCTCTGACTGCCAAAGGCGGTAAACCCTAAAACGCGTTGACCATGAGCGACGTCTTTATCTCATTTTCAAATTTCGAACCGCCTGCCTTAGTTTGTGCGCCACTAAAACACGTCGCCCTGAGTCGGCGCTATTTAATGAATTTGAACAGGGTTCCCGATCTCGAGCCTTCCACCTTCCTCATGCTCCTCAACTCCTTCTCTCTCCTTTCCTCTCCTTCATCTCCGGCGAACGCGGCTCTTCTCTAGCGATCCTCAAGCATTCCGGTCATCCCTCTCCGTCACCGGCCACCCTCTCTCTCATCTTCTTTCTCTCTCTTACTCTCAAGCTCTTCCTCACGAGCCCTTTTCCTCCCACGAGCTCTCTCTCACTCCACTCATTCTTCGTTACTCTCGGTTACCATGGAACGTGGTGGGCCAAGTGGGAAGCGCCAAAGGATCTTCGGCATGCCAAAGTTAGAGGGGGACGAGGAGGACGTGCTCGATGCAACCCGAGATCTTTGAAGTTCTCGTGAATATCGCCGCGGCCGAGGAATTCATGGAAGCCGAGTAGGCTCCACAAGCGGCACCGGCATAAGTGTGAGTGCTCAAATTAGGGTGTGATTATCATGAAAATTTATGTTGATTATGTGACAAATAAACCTATTAAAACTAAGTGAATGTGAACGCCAGAAACTTTTAACTAAAAAGTTTGAAAAGAAAGAATTTGAACGCCTACCCATTTCAGAATTTGGAGATGTTGGAGTCCTCGATTCCCCTCCTTCAGCCGGCTGAAGAAAGAGAGCCCTTTCGACTTTGTTCTTGCTTTGGATGTTTGTGGGGCTTTGAGGATCGTCCAGATTTTCTTGTTGTTGATTTTCTCCTCTTTGATCTTCTTTTGTACCTTGCAAGAAACAAAAATGGAAGAAAATAATAAGAACTCAAGTAGAGGTAGTATCTATTCTAATGAAGATTATGATCATGCAACTTGAACAAAGAACTCACTTGTTTTGATGGTCTTTTAAACCCCTTAAACAAATAGGTTTGAAATTATACTAGTGAGTGTGGGTTGCATGGAGTGATGTGATTGAATAATGATGCTAATGTGATGAAAATATGAGAAAGATGCAGAAATCAATTAAGAACTAAGTTGGATGGCCCTTGAGAAGACATGGTCTTGAAAGCTCTTGAATGGACGAAGAATGGATGAAGAAAGGATGCAGACTCATGGAAGCAGCAGCACTTCGATCCTTCAGCGTTTGGACGTCGTCTCCTTCACTTTCGCTCAATTATCACTCAAAATTATCACTAATAATCACTAACTTTTTAATGACTAAGGAGTTATGTATTTATAGGCTTAAGTTCACGCATTTGCAGTTATTAACAGATTAACATGAAAGAATTTGAAGTTAATCCAACTAATAAATGGATAAATACAGCCTAATTCATCATTATCTGTAATTATCGAAGATGCGTTGCCCATGGGAGACGTCTTTTAGCTTAATTAAAATAAGGATAAACGATCGTTCCAAATTGTGTGTCGTTAAACACTTATAAGAACGTTCAATCTAAATTTATACGGCTCATGTAAATTAGATTTTGAAAATTAATAATGGTGAGTCCGAGTCGATCCATAGGGAATAAGATCTTAATTTTGAAAACCTTGTGATTCTTAGTTATCTAAAAATAGGTGAGAATTTGAGTGAACTAATTACTTATTTAAACTAGAACTCAATTAACTAATGTTACCTAAAAATGTAATTACGTAAACTGAACAAATCCCCTTTTTTTTTTTTTTTTTTTTTAAATTAAACACAATCATATATGGAGAATAAGCACAACTAAAAAAATATAACAAAGACACCGTAATTTAACTATGTCTAAATCATTAATTATCTAAAAATCATGAATCAAATTACAAAATTTATGGTTTAATATCCTTAAACTAAATAACTAAACATCAAATACTAAATAACTAATCCTAAACAATTAAACCAATACTATACTAGTGGAAATAGGAAAGCAAAGCAACAGCCTCTGCTGGTTCCTTATGGGGGCGCTGGCTCAGTGGACCGGCTGGAAAGAGGCGGCGCAGTGGTCCGCAGGTGTGCCTGGCAGGAGGAAACAGTTGGCAATGTTGGAGTAGCTTCAAGCTTGCATGCGGTGGGCTTCACCGGACGCGCATGGAGGTGCCTCACCGGAGCGCACAGAGGCTTGCTGGCTGCATTCGGTGCGTGGGACTTGCTGGCTGCGTTGGGCAACGCGTGGGACTTGCTGGCTGGTGGAGGTGCAGCCGGTGCAGCTGGCGTGCGCTTGCTGGTGGGACGTGGAGAGCTTCAGACGCAGCGTGGAGGGCGTGGAGGCATGCATGCATGCAGGCGCGTGGACGGTGCGGGCTCCATGCATGGGTGGTGCGGTTGCTGCTGGCAGGGGCATGGTAGGCTCATAGGCGCAGTGGAGGCCAGCTATGCTTCACGGGATGTGCATGGGCGGCTTGCAGGTGTGCGGCTGCTGCGTGCGCTTGCTGGTGCACCGGTAGGGTTGGAAAAGGAGGAGGAGGAAGTAGAGAAGAGTGGAAAGGACGGGGATGATGAGGAGGAAGAGGAGGCGGCGAAGGAGGAGGCCATAGAGCATGTGGGATAGAGCGAGAGAGAGAGACATCGGAGACAGGGGAGGAGAGAGTGTGTGGGAGAAATAGAGAGGGAGGAAGGGTGCTGGGAGACGGCGAGAGAGAGAACCGGAGGAGGGGAGAACCGAGAGGGAGAAAGAGAGACCGAGAGAGAGAGGTGTGGGAGAGAGAAGGAATAAGGGAGAGAAAGAGAGGTTGCGGGAGAGAGATGGAATAAGGGAGAGAAAGAGAGGCTGCGGGAGAGAGAAGGAATAAGGGAGAGATTGGGAAACCGGAGAGGAAGGAGGAGAGTCCGGGTGCAGGAAGGGAAACCGAGGGGGAGAAGGAGAGGGCGACTGGGAAACTGGAGAGAGAGGAGGAATACGCTGGCTGAGAAAACAGAGAGAGACAGAAAGAATAATAGGGTCTCGGGTACATGAGGAGTCTTTTTAAAGAGAAGGAAAGGAAGGTTTTTTTTAAAAGAAAGAAAGTGGGAGAAAGGCAGGCGGCTGGCCCTTCTTGGGTTCTTCTTGGCCATGGAATTAGGGCAACACTAGGGCATCAAATGACGTTTTTACCCCTGCTTTAATCTTTTGGACAAAATGAAGTCGAATTTATTGATATTTGAACACTAGACCTCCCCCAATTTTCCAGAAACTCCACCAACTGCACTGCATCATCGGCATGTCCTGTTCACATAGAATAAATATAAATTAGTATATTATCATTAAAAAATCATTATATTTATTTATTTCGTCTCGGTTTTGTCGAAAAATCGCAAATGCGCTATACTCTATTAATCACATAGAATGACGATGTTTTTAAGTCAGAATTTGGCGAAATTGGTACCGTTGGACTTGGTACGCAATTATCTATCATTTCATGCTATTTTACAGATAAAAATGTGAGTATGATGTGTATGATTGCCCTTAAATGATCAATTTAACACTTTATCACACCCTCCAACTTACTCGTTGCTAGTCCCTTAGCAATGCAAATAAGGAAAAGTTAGGACAAACAATGAATTAGCATGCTTCATTTGTAGTATCTATCACAAACAATTTTAAGTGGTAGCCGATTGGTTAATTTAAAGTTTTCATATCCCACAATATTTTGATTCATGGCAGGTGATTGTGCATGAAAATTGATACGCTTAGAACTTGTTTCCGACCTTTCTGGTATATTCTTGCCTTTACTACCCTTTAGATAAGACTACCTGGGGAAGAGAAGAGAATAAAAGATTTTCAAGATCGGTCAGCGAGGACCGTTTTTCAGTTTCCGTCCCGACTCAGCACTTTTCACGACTTGGTCATATTTCTGGTACGATGGACTTTTTTAGCGTGGCTTTTTCATTTCATTCTACTTTTGCTTTTGAGAGTGCGTACTTTTTGCCACTCTCTTTGAATTGCCTGAGGGGAGGTGTGTACTTTTTGCTACCTACCTTCCTTTAGCTCTTTTAACGCCTTCTAATGCCTTTAGTGTTTACAGCTGTCTATTTTAAGTGACCGCCTCTTTTAGAATGCTGAGTGGGACAGTCCTCTATTACGAATCCTAACACATTCCTTTCGTTCAACCCAAAAGAAAACTTAGAATAAGTAGTCTTATCCTTAAGGTTAATTCTAGCAATTCTATACTTTTAAGATCTTTCATTTATTCTAAGTTGCTGTGTGTGTGTGAAAATTATCTTGCCGTGAATTTTCGTGAAGTGGGATATTTAAACTTTGAAGGCTCTTTAACCATTGTGACTAACAAAAAACTGATTTGTTTAAGATTTACTTAATGAAACATGATTTTCATAGGATGTGAAAAGAAGTTTTTGAAAGGAATTTTAAAATTTTGATCATTTTTTAGTGAAAGATATCAGTTTTCTTCAAAAGATCTTCAATAAATGCATATCAAATTGATTGTCCCACCCCCCAACTTGATTGACATTGTCCTCAATGACATAAAAGATAATAAAAACATGTCAGCCAGAAGAGAATTATGAAGGAGAGAAACAACATGTGATGAAGAGGCTGCGATATACCAAAGGCGACTGCTGCTCAGAGACCTAAAAATGAAAAGAAATACAAAAACTGAAGTAAAAGATTGGGTTGCCTCCCAACAAGCGCTAAGTTTATCGTCTTCAGCCAGACGGAAGTTTAGTTAATGTGGATCACTCAGTTCTATTGATTCAGGTGGCTCATTTTGAAGATTTTCAATAAATGGTTTCAACCGTTGACCATTAACGGTGAAAGTGTTCCCACTCTTGGGATTCAGAATTTTAACAGCTCCATGATCGAAGGCTTTAACGACCACGAATGGTCCATCCCATCTGGATTTCAATTTTCCAGGAAATAGGCGGAGCCTAGAGTTAAATAGCCAAACTTTTTGATTTGGAAGAAAGGATTTTCTCACAATATGTTTATCATGGAAAGCTTTAGTTTTGGATTTATAAATCTTTGAATTTTCATAGGCCTCGTTACGCAACTCATCTAGCTCACTCAGTTGTAAGGTTCGATGGGCACCAGCTTGGGCTAGGTCCAGATTGACTTGTTTAATGGCCCAATAAGTCCTATGTTCCAACTCCACTGGAAGGTGGTACGCTTTTCCAAAAACCAGGCGATAATGAGACATGCCAATAGGAGTTTTGTAAGCGGTCCGATAGGCCCATAAGGCATCATCAAATCTTTCAGACCAATCTTTTCTATCGGGCCTAACGGACTTTTACAGAATATTCTTAATCTCTCTATTGGAAACTTCCACTTGGCCACTAGTTTGGGGATGATAAGGGGTAGCTACTTTGTAATTAATCCCATATTTCTTAAGCAAAGCTCGAAACTGGTAATTCGTGAAATGCGTTCCCCCATCACTTATGATAGCTTTAGGCCACCCGATCCAAGAAAAGATATTCTTCTGAACGAATTTAATGACCACTTTATGATCATTGGTTCGGGTGGCTACTGCTTCAATCCACTTAGAGACATAATCCACCGCTACCAGAATATATGTATGTCCAAAAGAGGGTAGAAAAGGTCCCATAAAGTCAATTCTCCAAACATCAAAAACTTCAACCACCAAGATTGGGTTGAGTGGCATCATATCCCTTTTTGCCATATTTCCTACATCCTGACATCAGAGGCAAGTTTTGCTAAATTTATGGGCATCTTTGAAAAGTGTGGGCTAGTAAAAACCACTTTGCAGAACCTTGGCTGCAGTTTTCTTTCTCGAGAAATGGCACCCACAAGCCAGATTATGGCAGAAGTTAAGAACACTCTGTTGTTCTTCTTCAGGAACACATCGCCTAATGATTTGATCAGGATAGAATTTGAATAATTCAGGATCCTCCCATAAATAATACTTTTCCTGGGAAAAGAATTTGTCCTTCTCACTTTTAGTCCATCCTTCCGGAAGCTGATTAGTCACCTTGTAATTGACAATATGAGCATACCAAGGTGCAACAGTGTGAGAAATAGCCAGTAGTTGCTCATCAGGAAATGAATCAGTTATGGGTGCACTTTCGAAGATCGGAATTCGGGATAGGTGGTCAGCTACCACATTCTCAGAACCCTTTTTATCCCAAATTTCCAAATCAAATTCCTGAAGGAGTAAGATCCATCTAATAAGTCTAGGCTTTGCATCCTTCTTGGTCAACAGGTATTTCAGAGCTGAGTGGTCAGAATAGATTATGACTTTTGCTCCTAAAAGATAAGATCTGAATTTTTCTAGGGCAAAAACTACAGCTAATAATTCATTTTCTGTGGTGGTATAATTCATTTGAGCATCTGCAAGGGTGCGACTTGCATAATAGATCACTATGGGACACTTGTTGATTCTTTGTCCCAAAACCGCACCGATAGCATAATCAGATGCATCGCACATGATTTCGAAGAGCAAAGACCAATCTGGAGATTGAAGAATTGGAGCTTTGGTCAAAGATTCCTTTAGAGAATTGAATGCCTTGATGCAAGATTCATCCATTTGGAAAGGAACATCCTTAGCTAAGAGAAGAGTTAGGGGCCGGGCAATTTGAGAGAAATTGTGGATAAACCGGTGATAGAAACCGGCATGGCCAAGGAATGAACGGATCTATCTGACCGAGGTAGGAGGAAGATTGGATATGAGATCGATCTTAGCTTTATCTACCTCTATCCCTTTTTCAGACACAATGTGGCCTAGAACAATGCCCTCTTGAACCATAAAATGGCTCTTTTCCCAGCTAAGTATCAGATTGGTGTCTATGCATCTTGCTAGCACCTGTTTAAGATTTTCTAAGTAATTGTTAAAAGAATCCCCGAAGATTGAGAAATCATCTATGAAAACTTCGAGAAATTCTCCCACCATATCGGAGAATATAGCCATCATGCACCGTTGAAATGTGACTGGTGCGTTGCATAATCCAAATGGCATCCTCCTAAAAGCAAACGTGCCATAAGGGCACGTAAAGGTTGTCTTTTCTTGATCTTTCGGGTAAATAGCCACTTGATTGTACCCGGAGTACCCATCTAAGAAGCAAAAGTATTTCTGGCCGATAACTTTTCCAGAATCTGATCCATGAATGGGAGTGGAAAGTGATCCTTCTTAGTCATGAGATTCAACTTCCGGTAATCAATGCACACTCTCCATCTCGTGGTGAGCCTAGTGGGTACCTCTTCCCCATGATCATTCTTGATAATCGTTAATCCAGATTTCTTGGGTACCACTTGGGTTGGGCTGACCCATCTACTATCCGATATGGGGTAAATGATACCCGCATCCAGCCATTTCACAACTTCCTTCTTTACCACTTCTTTCATATTGGGATTAAGCCGCCTTTGCATCTCCCGGCTGGGATTAGAATTCTCTTCCATATAGATATGATGCATGAAAATGGACGGACTTATTCCTTTCAAATCTGCCACCGACCATCCAATGGCACCCTTGTGGTCTTTGAGGACCTCGGTTAATTGGGCCTCCTGCGGTGATGTGAGATTTGCCACAATGATGACCGGGAGAGTTTGGTCCGGGTCCAAAAAGATATACTTGAGAGATTTAGGTAATGGTTTGAGTTCAAGCTCAGGAGGGTCCTTTAAGGATGGCAAAGCGGGCTCAGATTGTAAGGCTAGTAAAGGTTCAACCTTGGGCCAAGATGTTAATGTGGCATTCTTTTTCATGATCTCGGTATTGAGAAGCTTTGAAGACATTAATCTTGACCTTTTGACCCCCAAATGAAATGCCCATTATACCAATTTCACAATTTATATTAGCTTTGGCAGTGGCTAAGAATGGACGTCCTAGGATGATCGGGGTGTGAATGAGTTCCTTAGGTAATGCCATATCCAGAATAAGAAAATCCACGGAAAAATAACAATCATGAACCTTCACAATGACCTCCTCAATTAATCTCCGTGGAGTCTTCACAGACCTATCAGCCAACTGCAAGATGATGGGTGTGGGCTTTAATTCCCCAATATCAAATTACTCATAAATGGCTGTTGGCAAGAGGTTCACACTAGCACCTAAATCCAATAAAGCTCTATCAAATGTAACTCCACCTAAGTCACATGAGATCAACGGTGCTCCAGGATCCTTTAACTTCTTGGGTAGGTGATTCATCACAATCGCACTTACATCTTCTGAAAGCCGAACCTTTTCGGGTGCCATTCTAGATTCTCTTCGTGGAGTACATAATTCCTTGAGGAACTTAGCATAAGCTGGCACATACTTAATGGCATCGAGGAGTGGAATATTAATCTGAACCTGTTTGAATAAGTCCAACAATTCCTCATTCTGGGCCAGTTTCTTCCTGGCATTGGGCTTAGCTAACAAAGCATTAGGAAATGGCACCCTAGGTTGATAAGAACTTGGGCCTTCATCTATCTTCCCTTTTCCTTTCGGGTCTTCCTCTAACTTTTCCATGCTGGGTTCAGCCTCACTCTCACTTTCAATTTCATGAGGCCCGTCAGTGAAACCTTTGGCTAACTCTCCATTTATATGTAGGTTTTCTAAACTTTTTCCACTCCTAAGGGCAGAAATGGCTTTAGCATCCTCAAATTGCGGCCCTTTAGGTTGTGGTAATGGGCAAGGCTGAGGTAAAAGGCCCGATTGCTGTGAAAAATTTGGAGGTTGATTCCTTAGATTGGCAATGGGTTGACTAGGAAGTTGACCGACTTCTCTTCTCATCGTAGCCTCAGCTAGTTGGCCCATTTGACTTTCCAACTTAGAAATGGATTGTTGCTGGGTCAAAATCAGTTGTTGGAGTTGAGTGAATTTGTCATCAAAGTTGGGCTGAGGAGGTTGTTAGTAAGTGGGTGGAGGATGGTATTGGGTTGGTTGTCCTGATTGGAATGATTGGGTTGGTTGTCCAGATTGGAATGAGTGGTAGTGGTCCGGTTGAGAGAATTGGGCCTGAGATCCCCTTACCTGAACATTGCCGTAGAAATTAGATTGATGTTGAAATGAATTCGGTGGCTTTTGGGCTTGATGCATGGGAGGATTGGACATTGGTAGTGGGGCCTGTTGATTCTTCCAAGAAAAATTTGGGTGGTTTCTCCAGCCATGGTTGTAAGTATTTGAGAATGGATCATTATTGGGCCTGGAGAATCCTTGGGCAGCCTGAACTTGTTCCTGAATAAATGGTGGAAGTTGGGTTGCAGTTGGGCATTCATTCACTTGATGGGTTGGACTTGCGCATAAGGCACAAATATCATGATTGGTATAAGATGGGCCTTCATATGGACTAGATTGTGATGGGTAAGTAGGCTCTTGCTTGTTTAAGGCCAAGAGTTGGTCTAGTTTCTAGGCCAAGATATCTACCTTATCCAATTTCTGATTAATCAGATTTATGTCCATTCTGGATTCGGGCTCTCTATGGGCCTTAAGTTCATACATTCCAATCCGTTTAGATGGCCCAACAGACCTCTCATAAGATGATAATGAGGCATGATTGATGGAATTTTCACTTAGCATCTCAGAAAGATCATAGGCCTCATCTTCATTTTTCATCATAAATGCCCCTCCACATGAGGCATCTACCATCTGTCTGAAATGTTCAGACAATCCTTCATAGAATGCTTGGACAATTTGCCATTTTTAAAGCTTATGATGAGGGCATTTCCTAAGCAATTCTTTCAGTCTTTCCCAAGATTCATGGATCAATTCCCCGGGGGTTTGGGTAAAACTCGTGATGGCCTTTCTCATGGTATTAGTCCGTCCTATGGGATAGAACTTCTTGAGAAATTCTTTCTGCATTTCTTCCCATTTCCTAATGGGCCTTCTTATAGTCCCCAACCAATATTTAGCCTTATCCTTTAATGAAAAGGGAAATAAGGTCAACTTAAGGCCATCATCGGTGAAATTCTGGATCTTCACCGTGGAACTGATTTCTAGAACTTCATCCAGATGCTTATAGGGATCTTCATTAGTATTCCCATAAAAGGATGGGAGCATTTGAATGGTGCTAGATTTAATTTCATATTGATTGGCTGGATTCTGAGGAAGATAAATACAGGATGAAGGTTGATATCGATTTGGAATGAAATAGTCCTTCATTTGCTTTGGTGGGTCCTGATTATCAGCCATTTGATCTTGTGGTGGATTTATTTGATGTAGGATTCTTTCTATTTCAGCAAATGGTCCTAGAAGGTTAGGGTTTTGAGATCTCCTACCTTGCATACACTAGGACTGATAGAGAGAGGATGAATTTGAATTTTTTTTCTATTTCTTGTTTTTTTTTTTTAAATGCAAACAATTTTGGCAAACAAATTACCCTAATGATCTAATGTTAACCTGGACTCTCTATGTGAATTTTCTTATAAGGTGAATGGAGTCCACCTCAAGTTACAACCACAATCAATCAATGGCCAGGTAAGAGGTGGGGTAGTGGGAGGCTCCCCCTACTTTCGTAGGGACCTAATTAGAGAACCACTTTCCCGCTTAGGCGTTTGCATTTTTAACTGCTAGCCTAGACATCGTTGCCAAAAGTGGAGGCAACCCGAAATTTAAACCACTCACGGTGTAAACCCTAAATTCTCTTTCGACTTGTTTTTAATTGGATTAGGAAATGCCAATGCAAGGAAGGTGATTTGTAGGCTAAGGAAGGGTGATCAAATCCCTACCTTATGTGGTTAAAGTTGTTGCCCTTAAAGTCTTTTTGAATGCAATACAAGGCAACAAGCAAATCAATGCAAAGTGTGTTGATGCAATCATGAATGACTTGCTAAAATTGAAACATGTACCTTTCCCCCGCAATCTTCAACAATTTATGAAAATAATTGTGAAAGGAAACTAGCTTATGCTTTCCTAAAATGATGAATGCCTAGCATGGAAGGTTTCTAATCTGGAAATGAAGATTTTTAAATTTGGATGTTCTTATTTTGTTTCTTTTTTTTTTTTAGTTAATGGAAACCTATCTAACTTAGAAACTACAAAAATTGAAACTAACTAAAGTAAGGAAATTGAAGTATAGAAAGTTGGAACACACTTGCCATGATTTCGCTTTCCTTTTTCTTTTTCTTTTTTTCAATATACCTACAAAAATAAGAAAAAGAAGGTTAGCTAAAGAATAATTACACTAAATCCAAGATAATCAAAATTAAAAATCTAAATCCCTGGCAACGGCGCCAAAAATTGATCGTTCCAAATTGTGTGTCGTCAAACACTCATAAGAACGTTCAATCTAAATTTATTCGGCTCATGTAAATTAGATTTTGAAAATTAATAATGGTGAGTCCGAGTCGATCCACATGGAATAAGATCTTAATTTTGAAAACCTTGTGATTCTTAGTTATCTAAAAATAGGTGAGAATTTGAGTGAACTAATTACTTATTTAAACTAGAACTCAATTAACTAATGTTACCTAAAAATGTAATTACGTAAACTAAACAAATCCCCCCTTTTTTTTTAAAAAATTAAACACAATCACATATGGAGAATAAGCACAACTAAAAAAATATAACAAAGACACCGCAATTTAACTATGTGTAAATCATTACTTATCTAAAAATCATGAATCAAATTACAAAATTTAGGGTTTAATATCCTTAAACTAAATAACTAAACATCAAATACTAAATAACTAATCCTAAACAATTAAACCAATACTATACTAGTGGAAATAGGAAAGCAAAGCAGCGGCCTCTGCTGGTTCCTTGTGGGGGTGCTGGCTCAGTGGACCAGCTGGAAAGAGGCGGCGCAGTGGTCCGCAGGTGTCCCTGGCAGGAGGAAACGGTTGGCAACGCTGGAGCAGCTTCAAGCTTGCATGCAGTGGGCTTCACCGAACGTGAATGGAGGTGCCTCACCGGAGCGCATGGAGGCTTGCTGGCTGCGTTGGGTGCGTGGGACTTGCTGGCTGGTGGAGGTGCAGCCGGTGCAGCTGGCGTGCGCTTGCTGGTGGGACGTGGAGAGCTTCGGGCGCAGCATGGAGGGCGTGGAGGCATGCATGCATGCAGGCACGTGGACAGTGCAGGCTCCATGCATGGGCGGTGCTGTTGCTGCTGGCAGGGGCATGGTAGGCTCGTAGGCGCAGTGGAAGCCGGCTATGCTTCACCGGACGTGCATGGGCGGCTTGTAGGCGTGCGGCTGCTGGCGTGCGCTTGCTGGTGCACCGGCAGGGTTGGAAAAGGAGGAGGAGGAAGTAGAGAAGAGTGGAAAGGACAGGGATGATGAGGAAGAAGAGGAGGCGGCGAAGGAGGAGGCCAGAGAGCGCGTGGGATAGAGCGAGAGAGAGAGACGTCGGAGACAGGGGAGGAGAGAGTGTGTGGGAGAAACAGAGAGGGAGGAAGGGTGCTGGGAGACGGTGAGAGAGAGAACTGGAGGAGGGGAGAACATGGAGGGAGAAAGAGAGACCGAGAGAGAGAGGTGCGGGAGAGAGAAGGAATAAGGGAGATTAAGAGAGGCTGTGGGAGAGAGAAGGAATAAGGGAGAGAAAGAGAGGCTGCGGGAGAGAGATTGGGAAACCGGAGAGGAAGGAGGAGAGTCCGGCTGCGGGAAGGGAAACCGAGGGGGAGAAGGAGAGGGCGGCTGGGAAACTAGAGAGAGAGGAGGAATACGCTGGCTGAGAAAACAGAGAGAGAGAGAGAAAGAATAATAGGGTCTCGGGTACGTAAGGAGTCTTTTTAAAGAGAAGGGAAGGAAGGTTTTTTAAAAAAAAAAGAAAATGGGAGAAAGGCAGGCGGTTGGCCCTTCTTGGGTTCTTCTTGGCCATGGAATTAGGGCAACACTAGGGCATCAAATGACATTTTTACCCCTGCTTTAATTTTTTGGACAAAATGAAGTCGAATTTATTGATATTTGAACATTAGACCTCCCCCAAATTTCCAGAAACTTCATCAACTGCACTGCATCATCGGCATGTCCTGTTCACATAGAATAAATATAAATTAACATATTATCATTAAAAAATCATTATATTTATTTATTTCGTCTCGGTTTTGTTGAAAAATCACAAATGCGCTATACTCTATTAATCATATGAAATGACGATGTTTTTATGTCAGAATTTGACGAAATTGGTGCCGTTGGACTTAGTACGTAATTGTCTATCATTTCATGCTATTTTACAGATAAAAATGTGAGTATGATACGTATGATTGCCCTTAAATGATCAATTTAACACTTTATCAATAAACATCGGGAAATAGAGACAGAATCAACTTAGGAAACCTAAATGGCGTCGTGCAGTACAGACGTCTTTTAGCTAATTAATCAATTAATTAAAATTTAAATTTAAATATTAAAATAGGAATAAACTCTAAATGACGTCTACACAGGTCGACGTCTATTAGAATCCTTTCATATTTGATTAAAATCTGAGTTAAAATCAATTTAATTAATTAACTTAAATTATGTCTGTCTAACCCGATTAATCTAAAAAGATTAATTAAAATTAATTAATGATTAAATATCAGACCACTTTGAGGCATTATTATATGACATGAAATTTACTCAAAATGATGTCAAAATTAGCGTGTCTAAAACTGCTTCACCTTGGCATCGTCTTTGCAAGGGAGTGAGATGAAATGGAATGTACTAAAAAGGTGATGACAAGGTGTGATGAGATACGCTCTCAACATCACGTGATTGGAATTTTTCTCAAAATCATCAATGAAGATAACTCAAGGAGATCAATGGAATCAATCATGTCTGGATGAGGTAGACAAGGAAATAAAATAAGGTCGATCAACCTCCACGGATTGGGAAGTACCCCTGGTCATAGACACTGCAGGTTTCATCACGGTGAGCGATTGCCAGCCAATGTGGACGTGCTGCAGTCATGATGGATCTTAAAAAGAAAATAAAAAATATTTGAAGAAAGAGTCCAAGAAAGGATAGAATTCCAAGGATATCTTCAAGCGAACCTCAAAGATAATCAAGATACTCAATTCAGAATGGAATATTTCAGATCATGTTAGATTTATTTGATCAATAGTCTGAAACTCAATCAAGAATTAATTCTTATCTCAATGATATCAAAGTCCTACATGATGTATGCCGGGCTAAAAGAAAAATACAAAGTCAAATAAAATATAAATTAATTAAGGATAATATTGTTAAATTGTCATTAATGAATCAATATACCAATTCTTGCAATTCAGTGCTAGGCCGAAGCTCGTTTATCCATGCACTGTTTTACAAAAGCGGAACTATCGTCCTCACTAATTAACAATCCAACGGCTTATCCGTGCGATTAAGAATTCTCTGGAATTATCACCGTTTTGTTGTAGGGGAACTCAAATTCCAGTTTCATCAAAATCACAAGGTCCTTGATATAGTTTAATAAATATTTATCATATAGTAATGATGATGCAAATCAATTACATGAAAGAGTACAAGGATAGAGATAACTGTCTTTTTAGCCACGGTCAGGACTCATAAACTCCCACAGTGGGATCTTCTTGAATTTTCAGCTTCATTTGGATTTTCTTGAATTTCCTACACTAAAAAATTATCAGTAACTTCAAGTAAGTGCATTTAATTAAGCATCAAAATATGGATAAATAGTGAATGTCGGGTAAATAACAGAAAATCCTAAAACGCGTCGTGTCACGCCGACGCCATTAATATTAAACAAAACGCGTCACTGTTCAACGACGCCTTTCAGTCGCAGAAACAGGTTCTGGCTAACTTATACTCGGATTCCAACTCTTTTCATGCTCATCCCTTCTCCAATCCGGAAAAGCCTTCCTAGAATCGTAAATCCCTCTATATAAACTCCATTAACTTGCATTAAGGCAATTCCTAACACAATCTAGAGATTGAAGCAAGGGATTTTCTTCAAAGTTCAAGGATTTTCAAGGCTTCAAGAAGGAAAAGCTTCAAGAACAAGATGGATTCTTCAAGCAAGCGGATGAAGAAGACGCTAGAGAAGCTCTCCGACGTAAAAGATCGTTTAAGTGGAAGAGATCCTAACCTCCAAGTAAGTTAAATCCTCTCTTCCTTCAATCCTTCTTTTTCTTCATGTTCTTCAAATTCTTCATAGCAATCTCCTTTCTATTTTCTAGGCATATCCTTTGTTTCCCGGTCCAAGAAAATTCACATCTCTTCCTTAGATTTGAAAGCTTGCAAAAAGTATTACTATTTCCATGCAATCCTTTGTTTCCAAGTGGAACGTCCAAGGTCTAGTAGTCCATGCAAAGCATTGCAAGAGCCCAAACGTGGACTGGGCGGCTATGGGTGCTTTGATTAAGTTATGGCATCCTCAAACCCATACTTTCCTTTTTCCTGAATTTGAATGCACTATTCTTCTAGAAGAGGTTGAACTTCTATTGGGCCTTCCCAAAATCAAGTTGAACAACAACAATAAAGTGATCTAGAATAAGATGGCTCTGATGAGGGAGAAGATCACATGTCAACAATTGTTGATGAAAATCATGAAGGATCCAAAAGAAGTTAAAGGATGCCTCACTAAGAAAGGAATCAATCTTGCAAAGCTAGCAGAGTAGACTCTGTACGAGATTGAAGATCTTAGAGAGGATGACAATGAAAACATGATGAAAGCTTTCACCACGTGCCTAGCTGGAGCTTTGTTCTTTTCTGCTCAAGACAATATGCTAGAAGATGATCAAGTCAGTGCAATCTGCGAGATCTTTGAAGGAAGATAGATTGACATAGCGATTCTAGCCTATCTCTACAGTGGGCTCTCTGCAGCATCTACAGGTCAGCCTCCCTATGGTTGTATGCTTCTCTTCGCTCTATGGGTTGAGTTGCACTTCAAGTTTGAATATCACATTAGAAATTCTACAAGACCGTCTCGAATCTATCAAAATAGTCCAATCTTCCATATTTCCAACATTGTGAAATTCAATGAGAAGATGATCAACCGAGTGCCCAAACTCAAGACTCGAGCTTACTGGAGATATTATATGAGAACAATGTCAGCAAATGGGTTCAACTCTTCACCTCTTGCTCTCGTAGGAAAACCAATTCGAGTGTGCCGCGCAGCGGGTGTAGAGCTTAAACTGATCGGGGCAACTGAGTTCTGCTGTACAATCCTCATCGATGTCATATTCAACTCAGCCTGCCTTGCTATGAATTTCCTGAGTTTTCCCATACATCTCCAGTCAAGAAGCGTGCCTTGGAATCCGATGAAGACTATGAAGCCATTGAACTTATAGTCATACTGTGGAATATTAGCTTCAATCATTGTGTAAAATCCTCTCAATAAACAGATAGAGGATTATCTTATCCATATATAATGGGATTTCGGGAATTCCTTCCTTGAATCTTCTCGTTTTCTTTTCCTTTTATGATGTAATTAAGAATTTATTTCAATGAAGAATCTTCCTTTATGCCTTGAAATTCATCATTGATCTTCTGTGACTTGCCCAAGATTTTTCCTTAAGTAAAAACTTGATTTTTTCCTTAAAATATGACAATTCGGGTTTACTTAATGCAAAACGCGTCCACTCAGAAAGACGCATTTTAACCATAATTCATTTTCCAAAAATAAGAGATTAATCCTTAAAATCCCGAATAATCCTTAAAACGCGTCCACATGGGTAAACGTCATTCAACCAAAAATTCATTTCCAAAATTAGAGATTAATTATGAAAACCCCATTTATCCATAAAACGCGTCCACATATGTAGACGTCATTCAACTAAAAATCAGTATGCAAAAATCAGGGATTTATCCTGAAAACACCATTTATCCATAAAACGCGTCGAGGTATGTAGACATCATTCAGTCAAAAATCACTTTCCAAAAATCAGAGATTTATCCTTAAAACCCCGAATTATGCTTAAAACACGTCTAGATGTGTAGACGTTATTCAATTCTCTCTCTTACTTTTCTCTAGAATTCTATCATTAATTCTGTGATTAATCCACTGAAATGCGTCGTGGTACTTGGACGCTTTTAATCATCATGCCTTGTACTGCTCTGACTAGAATTTGTGGTTTAAACTAAAACGCATCGCTCTGTGAAGACGCCTTTTGATCAATATCAAACACCTGTCTTGCCGCCTCAGTTTATGCGCCATGAATGGCGTCGTTGTACCCAGAAGTGTTTTACCTTTCTCTAACAAAACTCGCGCAAGCTTCCCCTTTCTTCCTCATTCTTCTAAAACTTCTCTCTCTCCGGCGATTTCCTCCCCTCTCCGGCGGCTCTCCGACCTCTTCCAACGATCCTCCGCCTCCGGCAACCAAGCTCCCTTTTCCGGCCTTCCTTTTCATCACCGGCCTTCTCCTTCTCTTCTCTACTCGAGCTCTCCTTCTCTCAATCTCTCCTTCTTCTCACCATGGAACGTGGAGAAGGATCACGCAAGGCTAAGGCCATAGCAAAGAGGTGGCGGACAGCCTCCCTCACGGTGGTTCCAGCAGAAGAAATTCCGGAAGAATTGCCAGCCGAGCTAGCGGCGGTGGCGGCATTTTTGGAAGAGGAAGAAGCTCCCCCGGCGCCTATGGCCAAAGAAGAAGGAGGGGAGGGCAACCTCCACCTGGTAAGCTCCCTGTGTGATTGAATGGGATGAGAAAAAGAGGGAGAAAGGGGTTCTTTGGAAGAACCCGAAACAGGGTTTGAATGGCGTCCAGACCAGGTGATGCCTTTCAAGGGGCGTCGTCCTAGTCCGACGCCATTCAGGCCAAAAATCAATTTTTAAATAGGACATAAAATGGGTTCAAAAGGCATCAGGGGTGGTGGACGCCTTTCAATGGGTGTCCACATAGCTCGACGCCTTTTAAATAGAACATTTCATTGATTTATTAAGTCTATTAACTGATGAAATCTTCTTGTTTTTATTTGCAGGAGAGGATGAGGGCTCGTATCTCGTGGGACCTAGTTATTGGAGCCTACCGAGGACTCCCGGACTTCCAGAAGGCGCGCCTGCGCTGGATAGTGTTCGGCGAGATCTTGGACATCGAGCCATTTTGGCTCGATCTGGTACTGCTGCAAGCGCTCATGGAGCGTTGGCATGCAGAGAGTCGGGTATTCTTAATGTCCTGGGGACACATGGTCCCAACCTTGGAGGATGTGACCAGGATTATTGACCTTAGAGTAGAGGGCTTACCGGTAAGCGGGGTGACCTACCCCGATTACTGTGGGATAGCGGAGGCCCTATTAGGTATAGAGGTCTCTACCCTAGATAGAGAGTCTAGGACAGTCCCTAGAGTGGAGGTAGAGGCCGCCTTAGTACTAGTTGAGCCCCAGCGTCGGTCAGACGAGACCTGGGAAGAGTTTAGGAGTAGATTAGTGGAGTCCACTTCTCCCATCTATTGTAGAGACCTTGATTAGGTAGAGGAGGTAGATAGGCAGCTTAGGGTGTTCTTAGTTTTCTTCTTCACTCGGTTGCTCTTCGTCACAAAGGGCGACTATATCCACTATAGATTCCCGAGTCTTCTAGATGACTTAGAGAGTCTGCACCAGTATGCCCGGGGTTCGGCCCTCCTGGCCCACCTCTTTGCTGATCTTTCCGCGGTCACGCCGGACCACGAGACCACTGTCAGCAACTTCTCGCCGTTTCTTTAGGTATAAGTTACTTTTTAATCATGTGTTTATGCAATGTAACGATATGATGCTTTCTAACTTATGTGTTTATGCATGCAGGTGTGGAGCTATCTTTACTTCCCGCTCGACCGAGCGAGGATTGTTCGACTAGATGCCGTCCCGTTGGCTCGCCGTTGGCAACCAATAGTGGACACAGCTCCGCACCACCATCAGTTGACGGCCCTCCGCCATCAATTCCTTCACTATCCAGAGCTTTTGGTAAGTCTTTAATTTATCTAGTCTTATTAAATGCAGTGTTTCATTTATTAAATGCAATTTTATTCATATCAATGCATCTAACTTGTATGCAGGTGATCTGGCGCCCGTACATGGGTATGGGCGAGGAGGGCCAGCCGTGGGTGGCGGCTGGCCAGAGGAGGGTCGGCAGGCAGATGTGGGTGCACTGCCTTAACGAGATCGAGTCCCTCCATCTCCGGCTCGTGATGAGGACGTTGGGCCCCCACCAAGAATGGATTGATGAGGAGGTCTCGGAGGATGTCGGACGGAGCATGAGGGGTAAGCAGGCCCTCACAGATTGGCGTGCCAAGTTTCCAGAGCAATACGAGGATTGGCATCGCCGCGGCGTACGGGTGGAGTCCCATGTGGAGAGCAGCGAGGCTTATCTCCAGCAATACTGTAGACATGCTAATCTTGACGTCATTTCGAGTAAATTTCATATTATATAATAATACTTCAGTATGGTCTGATATTTAACCATTGATTAATCTTTTTAAGTGTCAGGTTTAACAGACATATTTAAGTTAATCAATTGAATTGATTTTAGCTCAAATTTCAGTTAAAATATGCAGAATTCTAAAAGATGTCGACCTATGTGGATGCTATTTAGAGTTTATTCTTATTTTAGCGTTTAAATTTGAATTTTAATCAATTGATTAATTAGCTAAAAGGCGTCTGTAAGAGTCGACGCGTTTTAGGTTTCCTAAGTTATTTCTACTTCTCTTCCGGATGTTTATCCTTATCTTAATTAGTGTAAAAGACGTCTATACATGTAGACGCATTTTAGCTAATAAAGATAAAGATAAGTTTTTCCGGATATTTATCCTTATCTTAATTAATCTGAAAGGCGTCAGTAATGGTGGACGTGTTTTAGATAATTACAGATATAGATGAATTAATCAATATTTATCTGTCGGTTAAGATGGATAAATCCTAGATTTTTCTATGTTAATCATGGACGCAGAGGAAGCCTATAAATACATTGCATCTTGAAGAGTTAAAAATGTTGAGAGCCATTAGAAAAAAGCATAATCATTGAGCGTTAATAGCGAGTTGAAGATCGAAGTAACAACGTCGAAACGCCAAAGCGTTGCCATTTCTAGAAGTCGGCGTCCTTTCAAGATTCTTCATCCATTCAAAAATTCAACCCATTGGGCATAAGTTTTTATTTCTGCATTCATTTCATTTAGTTCTTCGTCATTCACTTCATGCAACACACAACACATTCATTCTTTTCAAAACCTATTTGATTAAGGGGTTTCAAAAGCCACTCAACAAGTAAGTTTACTGTTTAATTGTATGTTTAACATCATGATTAGAATAGATACTGCTTTTGTTTAAAGTTCTCATCATTGTTTCTTCATTTCTTTTCTTTCTATTCTGCTGCACTCAACAAAGAATCAAAAGGAGTAAATCAAGCAAAATCACCAGAATCTCTGGACGATCCTCAACTTCAACTTCAACAGCAAGAACAAAGAACAAAAAGGGCTCTCTTTCTTCAGCCGGCTGAGGAAGGGGAATCAAGAGCTCAATATCTTCCGCGTTCAAACAGGTAGGTGATCATACTTTCTTTTGAAACTTTTAAGTCAAAAGTTTCTGGCGATCACTGCACGTAGTTGCTGTTTTTAATAGGTTTATTTTGCACTTAAACAACATAGATTTTTCATGTTAATCACACGAACATTTTCAGCACCTACAACTTTTTTGGCGATCACGGTGGGACTTGGTCTTGCCATCTTTTAGTTTTTTGTTCTTGCTATCATCAATCGGGCACCCACGGTGCACCACTTGTGTCTCTCGACACGTCCTCACCAATTGGTGAGTGTTTTAGTTTAGTTAATTTACCTCGTGCACCACGTGCACACCCCAGTGGCAAGATCTTGCCCTCCCCTTGATTAGTTTAAAAAGCTGTTTTGTGATGAAAATGAGGTGTGATTGATTGATTTTCTAGTTGTTTAGTTAGTAAAATCATCCTATTAAAATCTGGAACTAAAAAAATCTGCATGAGTTGATTACTTACTGCTTTTTATTCTGTTTGAGGAGGATTCAACTCAGAAAATCCCCCTGCAAAACTGTTTCTGCGAACTGAAAAGCGTCTAGGATCACTGACGCGTTTCAAACCGCGTCAATACACCCAGACGCCTTTCAGTCTTCATATTTTCTCTGCTGTCTGCATCTGTTTGTACGAAAAATTAAGGTTCTGTTTTGAATAGCGTCGAGTTCCATCGACGCGATTCAGACAGTTTCTTAGTTATTTTTCAGTTTTCAGATTTTTGTGGTTTGAGTGCTAGCTACCCATTATTATTAAGCATTAGAGGCCATCCAAGCCATAGGACATACGCATTGAGGCGAATACCCTCCTTTTCTTAGGAACACACTACTTGACGTCAGCAACTCTCTCTGATTGGGTTGGTCCCTTGATCAGACTAGAGAAGTTGACGTTGAGACCTCCATAAGTCCCCAAAATCAAGGTATTCCTCCTTGATCATCGGGCTGGTTGTACCAGTTGAAGTCCCGGTTAGATTCCATAAAGCGTTGTGAGAGAAAGCCCTAGAGAATAACGGTGGAAATTGAACTGAAACTAGGATCCTTTCCCTGAGCGAATTTGTGGTTTAATCCAATTCAAATAACTCAACAAGGAACCTCAAAATCACATTAAGCATCCACTTGTTTGATTAATCTCTGTGCAACTTGTTTGTCAAATCTTTGAAAAAAGAACCTAACATCATGCTGCTGCGATCAGGCAGGGACTTGAGTGTGGCTCCAGACGCCATGGTCAATTACAAGGGAGATGCTAATGCCCCTCAGGATTCTGACTACAACTATGAGAGCGGGAGAGATGCTGATGCCTCCCGTAATTCCGTCCCCATTCCGCTTCGACATGATGGGAACGTCTGGACCCCTCTCTTTCATCCCCATGATCGATATCCTGATCTTCCCCCACATGAATATGCGATTCCTAATCCCGATCTAGAGGGGTACATGAATCAGAATGATCCCTCACCCTCTGATCCTTCGGATCTCGTCAACGCCTTGGGAGTTCTTGCCTCCCGTCTGGACCCTCAGCAGTTCGAGGCGATCCAGTCTATTCTGAAGGGGAAGGCACTCGTGTAGCCTGCTGAGCCGAACCCTGTGGCTCCCCCTGTTGTTACAAAACAACCCCCTCTTCCTCCTCCTTATATCCATCAGGCCATGGAAGGCCTTCATGTCACTTCTCGGCCAGCTGGGCCATAGCTTTCATCCTCTAGGCAACCGGCTAGACCGCAAACGCCTGCTTATCAAAATGCCCTTGGGCATGGCGGAAGCTCTGCTGGACCTCCTCTTTATTGCCCCCCCTATCCAACGTACTCTAGGTAGCAGGCCTATCAAGTACTTCCACGTCCTCCTCCTCCCCAGGCAGATCTGACCACGCAAGCGTTGCTGGCCAAGATGGAGCGCATGGATGAGTAGTTTAACAACCTCCAGAAGATGATGAGGGTTAAAGCTGCGCCAGAGATCAGTTTACCGAGCCTGCCAGTATTCCATCTGCCACCCTCTGAGATGCCAGTGTACCGGAAGTACAACGGTACTGGTAACCCCTTCACACATTTGAAGGAGTTTATGTACGAATCGTCTTTCTGGCAGAACGATAAGAGGTCGTTGGCCTTTTTGTTCAGGAGATCTCTAGAGGGACCAACCCTCGAGTGGTTATTTTCTCTGGAATCCTCTGAAGTAGAGGATTACGATATCGTCTCTCATAAATTCATTCAACGATACCAAGACAGAGTTGCACCCTCCTTGTCCATCACTGACCTCATTGCAGAAAAGATGAAACCTGATGAGGAGTTTGTCAGTTTTGTTGATAGGTGGCGGGGCCTGGCCGAAAAGGTGAAGGATCACTTGTCCGAATCTGAGCAAGTGAAGATGTTAATTTCCAACGCCACGCCCCAGTTCAAGCTAGTCCTCTCCTTGAACAATCTGACCAACATGGCAGAGCTCTATGAAAGAGCACGGTATTGCCAGAATGCCTTCAAGGACGCTATGTTCTCTAGCGTTTTTGATCCTCACAGACCTAGCAGACCTCCACCCCGGAAGCCTGCAGTGCCAAACTCTCCCAGCACAGGTCCGACTACTGAGGGCACGCTCTCTCACGAGCAAGTCAGTAGCATGAATAATAACTCGCCCCAGTTCGTGAGGAACCAGCAGCAGTACCAGAGGCCACCGCAGCCAAACCAGCAGGGGTACAGGCAGCAGCAGAACCCCCATTATCAGCAACAGTATCAGTGGCCCCAGCAGCCAAACCAGAACCAGCAACAACAACAACAGTCGCCGCAACGGCAACCGCAGTACCAGCAGCCCCAACAACAGCAATATCAGCAACAGCAGTATCAGCTGCCTGCACCGTCGGCATACCATAATGTCCCTCCTCCTGCTGATTATAATCAGCAAAGAAGACCTCCAGGCCCGAAGAGGGCAGAATACCCAGCCCTTCCAGAATCATTGGCAGATATTTTCAGTGCCCTGATGGCAGCCAATGCCTTAGTTTTGCCGAGGAAAAAGGCCGTCTGGCCTCAAAATGTCGACACGTCCAGGTATTGCTACTTCCATAGGCAACCTGGGCATACCATCGACACCTGCTTCCAATTCAGAGATTATATTCATGATCTCAACGAGCAGGGCGGCATAGACTGGGAGGAGATGAAAAAGTATATATCAGTCCTGAAGGCGAGAAGACCACAGCAGTAGCAGCAGCAGCAGCAAGTAAGACCACCAGCACAAGCAGCACCTCCACCCAATATGGGCATAGTGCAGAACCTGCTCCTGGAGCACCAGAACCAAAACCAAGTTGCTCCCATTCTGACGAACAACCAGTCTGAGGCTGGTCGTGGGCAACAGTGGAGAATAGAGGACTCTTTCTCTCTTTATTCGACGGGCCATATTCCAAGTACCGCAGAACGACCACCACGCCGCACCATCCACATACCTAGGCCACAACCCATTACTATCACCCCTCTACCGACGCCTGCATATTACTCGCCCGCACCCAATAACCCATTACCACTACCCGCCTTTCTCAAGCCCATTACGCCCCACGCCACTACACCGCTACCATATAATCCCCCGCAAACCAATCACGCGCCCCTTCTACCATCTAGGCCATTACTCCGCGTACCATTCCCTACTTCGCCTGCTACCACTACCACCTACCCAGATACGCCCTTACCATCCAGACCGCTATTACGCGTGCCATTCCCCACTTCACCAACCACTTACCCATCCACCATCCAACCATCTAGGCCTCTAATCCGCACCGCGCTATCACCACCTAGCCCTACGCCATCACCTACATACCAACCCTCCACGCCATCCACACCATCCAACCCTGCGGTACTTAAGGTGTCACCCGGATCCTCCACGGTTGAGGAACACGCGCTCCGGAGTGGAAGGATTTTCAACAAAGTCTTCCCTCAGTCCACAGTTAAAGACGGCCCATCGCAGCCGACTGAGGAAGCCCATAATGAAGAGAGTGCACTAGGCACTCAATATGATTTGTTGAAACATCTGGACAGAACACCGGCACGGATCACCGTACTTGAATTGATCAAGATTCACCAAGAAGCCTTAATAGAATATCTACAAAAGGTGATGGTCAACGAGGACCTGCCGGTAGAAAAAATTGCAGCACTACTAGTTCCTCAGGGGGATCAGCCCTCCATTACCTTTCATACATCGGAACTAGCACCGCTAGCAGCCAGAAGCATGGCTCTGAGCATCACGGTCAACATCTGTAAAAGGGCCGTGGATGCATGCCTGGTAGATACAGGGGCCTCGATCAATGTTTTACCTCCGAAGACCCTGGAGCTGTGCGGTGTGCCCAAAGAAAAATAGCTGCCTAGCCCCATCTCTATGACAGCATATGACAATTCTACCCGTTCCCCTCTGGGAATGGTTTATTTGAAGGTGGAGCTAGGCCCTGTAAGTCATGCAGAGGTCGAATTTCACATTCTGGAAATCGATCCTTCTATAAAGGCCATTTTGGGTCGTCCTTATATCAAAACTCTTGAGGTGATTCCCTCTACGAATCACCAATGCCTCAAATTCCCTTTCAAAGGACGAATTATTAAAGTGACGAGCATGCCGATCCTTGCTGCTGCTCATACTTTGAATATTAAATCTGCTGCTTTACCTGGCCGACAACCTTTTCTGTCGGTATTACAGGTCTATCATCCAGTGGCTGACCCTTTGAAAGCCGCCACCATTTCTCCTTACCCGTTAGATGCCATAAAAAGGGGGAAGTGCATGAGTACCCCAGGATGGAGAATTATGATGAAGAATGGCTACGAGCCTGGGAGAGGTCTGGGCACACAGTTGCAAGGCAGGACCACTCCTGTTAAAGATCATCGAACAGCACCTGGAAGTGGTCTGGGCTATAGGCCAAGAAGACTGAAGCAAGATCTGGTTCGGCAAACAGAGATTGAAGAAGGTCAGAAAATCTGGGAGACAATGTCTATACCACCCAAGGAAGGCCGAGATCCCTTAACATGGACCCTGTATACACACTTTGTGAAGGGGCCCATACTTAGTCACGACAACACGGTGATCATTACTTTGTGTTTTGACTTCCATGACATATATGGGAGGGACTTGGCCAGGCATTGCTCAGAACTACTTACGTACCAATCCTTGGAGGCTCTGCGGCCTATGAAAAGGAGAAAATTCCATGATCCTGAATGCGAATGGTACAGGTGGTTCGATCTGAGAGACCTTTATATTGCACTGAACATATTGTTCTTAGATCCTGCAGAACCCAAATGGCCGCCGCAGATTGACGAACTGATTGAAGGTCCAGGTGCCATCTTTGATAAGCGGATATTGCTGTCTAAAGAGACCGACGAAGGGGAGCCAGATGACCCCTATGAAGCTGGTTATGCTACAGATCTGCTCTGGAGGGGGACATATCCTTCCCATGTCTTCATGCTCCATACTCTATTTCGCACACTGCTCCTGACCCCGACTTGGTCGCGGGTCATTACTGAAGATATCCCACGGGCTCCGCCCATTATGATCACTTTGTCCCCTCGGGACCTTATTCCACAACCTCCTCTCGATCTAGAGAGGATGTATGATTTGATCTGGGACATATTACTATATGATCCCCCTAATCCTCTGGCCTTGGTGCCACTTCCTCCATCTGATTCTCCTTCTATTTGTATCCATTCCTGTTTCATATTTTCCTCTGATATCCAAAAAAAAACGCCAATTTTACAACAAATTCTTCTCAGATCCTTATCGAGGAAACTTCCTACTTGTCCGATCGCACCCCGTCGCGCGGGTCCTTCGGTCAAGATTCTCTCTTAGATCTACTCTGTCCCTCCCCTCGGGAGGATTCCCCTGTATTTCCACTTGTATCCCAGGATTTCTATCCTGCTTCATCTTCATTAGGTTATAATAGGGAGTTTAGTGAAGTTAGGCAGTCTAGTTTTAGGCAGGTTAGTCAGGTTAGAAAGTCTAGGAAGCCTAAGGGTAGGCGAATTCCAGATAGATACCTCTAGGACTTAGCTGATAGATGCTTTTCTTGCTCTTTAATCCCTCAGTTTTTAGAAAATCCAATTTAGATGCCAGAAGATTGCATGAATGATGAGTCAGTCAATGATGGGTATGGGGTATATGAGTTAGTGCATGAAAAGGACCCCATTATTGAAAATGAGGAAGATGACGAGGACGCAGCCGAGGCATATGCCAGTGGATTGAAGAGATTCGATGAACTCTCAGCTGCCGTAGAAGAGCCTACCAAAGAAATCAATCTAGGGACTCAAGACGAACCTAAGGTTGTCCTCGTCAGCAAAAATCTTTCTACAGAGGATGAGAAGGCAATGATACAAGTACTTAAGGACTATAAGGATACTTTCGCCTGGAGTTATGAAGATATGCCGGGCTTAGACTCATCTTTAGTTGAATACAGGTTGACATTAAAGGATGGAGCTAGCCCTGTCAAGCAGAAATTAAGGCGATTCCACCCACAAATGGCTCTAAAGATGAAGGAAGAGGTTGACAAATTGCATAAAGCCAAATTTATTAGAGTTGTCCTTTATCCACAATGGGTGGCCAACATAGTCCCAGTTATGAAGAAGGACGGGAAGGTCAGAATTTGCATTGACTTTCGCGATTTGAACCGGGCGTGTCCTAAAAATGATTTTCCATTGCCTCATATTGATGTACTCATTGATAATACCGCTGGCTATGAAACTTTATCGTTTATGGACGGATTTTCAGGATACAATCATTTTAAGCTGGCAGAAGAAGATCAAGAGAAAACGTCATTCACTACACCTTGGGGAACATACTGTTATATCGTCATGCCGTTTGGATTGAAGAATGCTGGAGCCACTTATCAAAGGGCTATGATGGCAATATTTCATGACATGATGCACATAGATTTGGAAGTGTATGTGGATGATTTATTGGTTAAATCTAAGACAAAGGTTGAGCACGCCAAAGTTTTGGCAAGGGTATTGGAGAGATCGAGAGAATATCAGTTAAAGATGAACCCCAAGAAATGTGTATTCGGGGTATCTTCAGGAAAATTGCTTGGATTTATTGTCAGCAAACGGAGAATTGAGATCGATCCCAATAAGGCGAAGGCTATTAGAGAAATGCCACCCCCCAAAAACTTGAAGGAGTTAAGAGGATTAATCGGGAGGTTACAATTTATTCGCCGTTTTGTCTCCCAGCACTCACAAAGGTGTAAGCCGTTTTACGAGCTTACCAAGCCGGGAGTCAAATTTGATTGGGACGATAAGTGTCAGGAGGCATTCGATGGATTAAAGAACTATTTATCAAGTCCTCCTGTTTTGAGACCACCATCTCCAGGCAAACCATTGATACTTTACATTTCAGTCCTAGATGATGCAGTGGGGACTGTCCTAGCACAAGAGGATGAAGAAGGAAAAGAAAAGGCAGCCTACTATCTCTTTAAACTTCTCAACCCCACTGAACAGAGATATACGGCGATGGAGAAAACCTGTGCAACATTAGTTTGGGTTGTGCAGAAATTAAAGCATTATTTTCTAGCCCATGAAGTCCATCTCATCGCTAGAATGAATCCGATCAAATTCCTTCTGGAGAAATCTGTTCTTACTGATAGGTTAGCACGATGGCAAAGCTTTCTATCTCAATTCGATATCATTTATATTCAGCAGAAAGCGATCAAGGGCTATGCCATAGCAGAACATCTCGCTCATCATCCCCTTCCTCGATTTGATCCAGTACGATCAGAGTTTCCGGATGAGGAACTGATGTCCGTAAATCAAATCAGAGATGATATGTGGACTCTGCATTTTGACGGAGCTCTGAATTCTCATGGAAGAGGGATCGGTATTGTTCTGTTATCACTTGAAGGAGTCACCATTCCACAAGCCTTTCAGCTTGATTTTCCAGTTACCAACAATATAGCTGAATACGAGGCACTCCTTGCTGGCCTCGAGGCTGCTCATTTTCATGGTGCCACTAAACTCAGGATTGTGGGTGATAGCCAACTGATTCTTCGCCAAGTGCTGACCAAGTATCGAACTCTTGATCCCAAGCTCAAGCCTTATCAGGAACTGACTTCTGCTTACTCAAAGCTTTTCACGAAATTGATCTTTGTCCATGTCCCTAGGAATCAGAACATCTTAGCTGACGCTCTAGCTTTACATGCATCTTCTCTTGATTTTCCAATCAGCAAACAATCCGAATCAATCATAGTTCATAGGCGTCTTTCACCCGCCGTGAAAGATCCTTCATTTCTTAGAACTAAGGAGAAATTGCTGAAGAAAGTCAGAGACGGAAGCATTGTAGAAAAGAGAGAAATCATGTTAATGGAGCTGTTAGAAGAGATGGATGATGAACATAAGCCATGGTATTATGAAATCGCAAAATATTGTGAAGATCAATCGTATCCTGAGGAAGCTACAGCTGAGGAGAAGAGAGCTATCAGGAGAGTTGATCAACGGTACACCCTAGTTGGGGGAGCATTGTATAAGAGAGGTTTTGATGGAGTTCTTCTGAGATGTCTAGACGAAGATGAGCTTTGGAGGGTTATGGAAGGAGCTCATAGTGGAATTTGTGGTGGCCATGTCAATGGACAGATGTAGGTGGAATCGCCTTAATTTCTGTTTAACCGGGCTAGCTCCATCCTTTAATGTGAAACGATGCTCCACTAGGGAAGAGTCTAACCCTGGCATATCTTCATAGCTCCAGGCGAAAGTGTCCTTGTAATCTCTATGAACTCAAACCAATGCCTCTTCATCTAATCTTGAAAGACTTTGAATAATGAGGACAATCCTAGGTTCTTCTTCAGTTCCTAGATTAATTTCTTTGGTAGGTTCTTCTACAGCGGCTGAGGGTTCATCAAATCTCTTCACTCCACTAGCATATGCCTCAGCCGCCTCCTCGACGTCTTCCTCATCTTCCATTATGGGGTCTTTCTCGTGTAGAAGTTCATACACCCCGTATCCATCATCAACCAACTCATCTACCTCATATCCTTCTGACAGTTGGATTGGATTCTTTAATAAGTGAGGGATTTGATAGACTTCCTAATCTGACTAACTTTGTTAGACTTCCTAACTTTCTTAAACAACCTAGCATTAGACTCACTATCCTGACCTAGGGAGGACAAAGAGGGATGAAAATCATTCGATATATGAGGGAATACAGGGGAATCCCCCCGAGAGGAAGGGCATAGTAGATTTAGAAGATAATCCTGCCCCAAGCGACCCGCGCGATGGGGTACATCCAAACAAGTAGTATGAGGTTTCTTCAATGAAGATTTGAGAGGAAGAGGTTGCCAAATCAGCGTTTTTTTGGGGGGGGGGGGGGGTGGGTGATTTTGTGTATTAATCATGAAACAAGAATGGATTTGAAAAGGAGGGGAATGTGATGGAGAAGAAAATGGCACCATCATCGCCAAAGGATTGGGGGGATCATACAATAGTAAGTCCCAGATCAAATCATGGATCCTCTCTAGGTCGAGAGGAATCCAAGGTAGAATGTCTTGAGGGGACAGAGTAATGATAATGGGCGGAGCCCGAGGTATATCTTCAGTGATGACCCTCGACCAAGTCGGGGTCAGGAGTAGAGTACGAAACAAGGTATGGAGGGTGAAAACATGCGAGGGATAAGTAGCCCTCTAGAGATGATTTGTTGTCAAACCCGCTTCATAGGGGTCATCTGGCTCCCCTTTATCCGTCTCCTCACTCAGCCAAATCCTTTTGTCAGATATGGCCCCAGGCCCTCCTATCAGTTCATCAATCAATGGCGGCCACTTTGGTTCGGCAAAGTGCAAAAATAATCTGTTCAATGCTATATATAGGTCCTAAGTGTCAAACCAACGGTACCACTCACATTCGGGATCATGGAACTTCCTCATTTTCATTGGCCGCAGAGCCTCTAAGGATTTGTATGTCAACAACGGTGTACATTGTTTGGCCAATTCTCTTCCATAAATGTCGTGTAGATCAAAATGGGAAGTTATTATCACAGTGTTATCATTGTCATGCCGGATCACAGGTCCTTTTACAAAATGGGTAGACAAGGTCCAATTCAGGGGATCCCATCTTTCCTTACATGGTATAACCATTGTCTTCCATATTTTGTGACCATTTTCTTCCTCTTGCTGCTGGACAATTGTGTGTCTCACTTGATGGATATAGGTGTCCTCTAAGCCAATCATAAGGCACCTATTTCAATCTGGTTCACTAATAAATGACATTAAATTCATTATGTAGATTGGCATATTTATATTTGCGCATAATGAAGTCCATGAATATGTGCAATAGTCATCAGATTATGATGAGATCATAATAATGAGACTGATGACTTATAAACACATATTCTTAATTGTTTCTAGTCGTAGGATGTTTGAGAAGGACATCAAACATCCGGTTAGACTAGTACAAGTTATTCCAGTTCATATGATGAAGGTGACTGATCTCGTTAGTTACTCGTGTGGAGACACAATGGTAAACCTGTAGGTGCTCATTGGGGAATGAGTTCACTGAACTGATCCGACATGAATCGCCGAATGGTAATTTACCTGACTGTCAATCGGCTTGATTCATCGTCACAGTGGCGTGGTTGATCCTTGGACTTGAGACACCAAAGACACCTTGTCGGTGGACTTCTGAACTTTGACCTTGATCTACGAATCCCTATCCACGGGATCTCTAATAGTCAAGGATCGGGTCTAGAGGAAGACCTTCGAAGGTGATTGTATGTTCAATAAAGGATCGTTTGCTCTCAGGTAACTGGAGAGAGAATGCTCTAGAATAGATCCGCAGGAGTCTCTGGGCAGAGCAGAAACAATATCAGAAAAGGAGGTTTTCGGATATTGTACAGCAGAGTCTGATTCAAGTGAGTTGACCATCTAGGGTTTGACAGTTGACCATACCCTAGGTTAACTCGAGGGCATTGTGCGAACGAAGGATTATAGCCACGCGGTAACTGTGGACGGACAGGTTCTATGAGTGGGTTGCTGAATCCCATTACCTTCCGGGATTATGTGGTGTTGCTTGGCACCCAACTTGATCAGTAGTCCGACCGAATTTACATGCGATGTTAATTCGGTTAAGTAATTAGTTAATATATAGATATTAATTAATTACAATAAGTCACTAACTAGTTATTTGACTTAACGGGTTGAAAACCGGACTGGTAAATGGGCCTAGAGGGTCACACGTAATAAGATTCTCAGTCGGTGGTACATAAGTGGGATTTATATTAACTCGGGGACTTTTGTGAAAACTCGCGCCGACTTAATATATATACGCACTGTTGAGAAACCTTGGGCCAAGCTCCAAGATTTCCCCTTGCTGGCCGTCATCCCCTACTTTCTCTCTCCTCCTCTGGGCCCCCCGTTCGAGGCGCTGAGACAGTTTTCGTCTCCACCGCGTGTGATTCCTGAAAGTCGGGAATTCCCGTCGGCGGGATTTCAGCAATCATTGTGGCGACGGATCTTCAGCGAGTGAGCTGATACGGACGAGGGATCGAGGACGAATCACCGCGGAGGATCGCGTGGGTACTGCTGGAGGCCGGACGCTTGTACGGCTCGTGGCATCGCCTCGACGGAACAGAGATGGAAGCGGATTCGAATCCGCGCATGGTAATCGGATTACTTCTCGTTGTTTTCGGTTTTACTCTTTCGTTCTGAATCGGATCAGCGGGTATCGGGTGGGATTAATTTTTGTTCTTCGTTTCCGCTGCGTTCTTCGCGTCCCGCCCGGATCCCAACAGTGGTATCAGAGCCAGGTTCCGCTCTGATCCGCTCCGGGACGAAGAAAATTATTGTTCTAAAATTATTTCGATGCTCAGAATATTTTTCTCTCGTGGTGTTTGTTCATGGGATGAACATGAGATAATATCGATTAATATTCTGCGAGGAAAAATTTATTTTGATGGGGTTTTTGTAAGGTTATTCATGGTGATGAACAACTGCATTCATGGGCTTCGGAGTGGGTTTTATGGTGATTGGGCACCATTTTTACCTTTCTGGCATGACCGGCCATCTTTGCCAGTCCCTAAGGTCCCTGTTGAGGCAGGAATTCGATGGTTGAACCTCCCTCCTCCATCATTTTCAAATGTTGAAAAAAATATGGGGGTGGAGGGCGAAAGTTTGCAAAAACACTTCTTAAATGCCGGATTTTGCGGCTGTCGGCGACTACAGCATCGCCGTCCGGCCATCACCGGAGCTGGGAATGCTAAAGGGGCCAACCCCTCGCCGCCTCCGGCCGCCCTGGCAGCCGACTCCGGCGGCGGCGCCGCCCCAAACACCCTAAAACCTGCATGCAGGAAAACCTAAGGGCCTAGCATTGGGGGGGCCCGAACTGGCCGGTCCCGCGTCGGTTCGAACGCGGGCCGGGGTCCGGTCGGGCGCACCATTTGCCCTGGCGCCTCAAATGGCTGGGCCAGGTAGGCCCGAGCCACGCCGCCCCTTGGCCCGGACCATCCGGCCCCCTTGTCCGAGCCCTGGCCTGTGGCCCAGGGCCCTGCAGTCCAGGCCTATTTGAACCCCATTAACCCGGCCCCTTTAACCCCCCCCCCCCCCCTATTAACTAAAAGATTATAATTAAGTATAGCTTAAAATTTGTTTTAAATAACTTAAAACTTGTTTTAAACTTTAATTTATAATCATTTAGTTAATAAAATGTTTTTATAAGATATGATCTTACATAAGATTAAAATTATTTTAAGAAATGTTCTTAAAATAATTTAACAATTGTTGTTGAATGATAGGTTAATTTATTAAGATATGATCACAATTTATTAACCAACAAATGTTGTTACAAATTGTTAAGATATGATCTTAATAAAGGGGATTATAATTTAAGATTTGATCTTAAATAAAAGGAGCATTAATTATTTAAGATGTGATCTTAATTTAATTAACAATTGTTGTTAATTTAATATATTTGATATGAGTGATTAAAGGGGATTGATTAAGATGAGATCTTAATTTAGTTATTAACAAATGTTGTTGATATCTTTTTATTAAAGGATAAAATGGGTCTAATTTTAAGATTTGATCTTAAATAAAACTAACATAATTTGTTGGTTTACCTTTAATTAAAGTAATTAAAGGGGTTAAAATTTAAGATTTTGATCTTAAATTATAATTAACAAGTGTTGTTAATTTAATTAAGTTGTGACTTTAAAATTAATCAACAAATAATGTTAATCATTTAGGTGAGTAGATCATTTAATTTCCTAACAATAGTTGTTATGAAATTAATATTTTAATTAAATTTTTATAATTGTTATAATTAAGTTAATTATTTCTTGAGTAATAAATCTTAATAAAAGTTATTAAGCACTAATTAAGTCTTAATAACAGTTATTAAGATGATTAATTAGTTTACTCATGAATCTCTTAATTATTGTTTTTGAAGATCTAATCTACTTGAAATTGATCTTTTAATAAATGTTATTAAGAGATCTATTAAGTCTAATTGTTAGACTATTTTAATTAGAAATGTTCTAATTAACTTTTCTTAATAATTGTTATTGAGAAATGTCTTTTAATAAAAAGGGATTCTTAACAATTGGTTGTTAAGGAATTTTGATTTTATCTAAATGTTAGATTGTTTCGCATTAATAATTGTTATTAATGTGATTTAATATTAATCTAAGTGTTAGATTAATTAATTTAGAATTGTGCTAAATACTGCATGGAATATTTTAGAATTTTAATTTTAGCTTTGTGTGCACATATTGATGTGTTTAATACTTTAAATTAGATTTATTGCATGTTAGAAAATAAGATTTTCGAAAATTCAAATTATCCAATTTTGGTTGGTACCCAGGTTTTAAGAAAGTCAAAATTATTATAATTTCAAAATTTTAGCCTTCATGTGATGTGCTTTATCATGTGTGGATGGTTAAAATTTGTGGTGGTCATGGACATGCACTTAGTTAAATTTCATATCATGTGATGGTGTGTGATTTTGTGGATTGTTATGGAATGTGATATTCATTAATTAAGTGTTAATTAATGAGGCCTATGTGTCTCCCTCTCTTTCTCATTCCATTGTAATTCTATCTCCCTCTATCATTGTACTCGGCCATAAGGCTTTCTCTTACAATTTATTTGTATTTAAAATTATTTCAAAAAATTAATATTATTTGTAATTGATCGCGTCGGCCGAGGAGGGGTGAGGATGATCCACAAATGCAACCAGGAAGGCGACAGGAGATGAGATCACCAGTGGCTTTGTGTTTGCATGTTTAGATTATATAATTGTTATATAGTTTTGGTGATTAATTGTTTGGCTCCAATTAATCACCGTGCTGTCTATGGCCATATAATGAACATGTATGGATGATGCATGCTTTTAGTTATTGATTATGAATCGATTACTAATATCTAGGTATAGTTAAATATATTCGATATATTTATAAACTATCACCTAGGATGAGACCAACTTAACATAAACAAAACCTTCAACATAAAGTTTAAGCCGGAGCGCGAGTCATTGAGAATGTACCGCGTGGCTCTCCATCAATATAGTTCTTAGAACTTGATTCAGTAATGACAGTTTCTACGTGTTTACCCGAGATCTGGCACCATATGATGAAAGGACTATTAACTATGGCATCATGATGCCTTGAGATTGAAATAGAGGAACGGTGTAGCTATCCTCGCGTTTACCTGGGAGCTGCATTCTTACTCTACTCTGTCACGTATTGATGGTAAAGCTTAGACCAAGTATAATGGTCTACTGTGTTTACCCGGGACCATTAAAGACCTAGGAGCCGAAATAAGATCAGATATTGCAAGGAGTTGCAATTACCATGAGATGGTTGCTCTTATATAATGGTATGATACTATGTGTTTACCCAAGGTCATACTGTGATTCTTGGAGATTCTAATCCTCACTAGAAGACCGTCGGAGTCTTCCGTTCTATATACCTGAAGGTTATACAGTCCGTCAAAAAATAGTGGGAAATAATTCAAGATAAAAGACCATAATTAAATTATCAGAACTATCTGCTTAAATTACGTTATTTCCTTCGTTCACCAATATGTCGTCTATTTGAAATTTTGGCATATTAGATGCCAATACTTCTCATATTCAGAGTGACAAGAAAACTCTAAAGAATGTCTTTAGGGGAGAGTGAAAGTCACTATCCTAATCAGATATCATGAATCCTCTTACTTGGATAGACCAAGGTGAAGAGGTACTCATGGTATGCCTTATTGAAAGGTAATGATTGTCATGAAATCTCTTATTTGGATAGACCAAGATGAAGAGATATTTATGATGTGCCTTTGAGAAAGGCAAGTGGTAAGATTTTAAAAGATCGAATCCACACCTGAAAAAGGATAAAAGAAAGTCAGCTAAGATAGAGAAGTAGCAGTTCTCCCACTGCAACCAATATAAGGATACTAGTAAAGACAAAACGAATATGGAACTTGAGAGAAGTTTCATATATTTTTATTAATCAACTTTTGCATGTCTATTGGAGAATTAGCGTATCCAATATGGGATATTAGAAATGATTCTCAGAGCTGCGATAGTGTGCAGACATAGACAAATAAAAGGAAATCGAGAAAATACAAATGTTGAGTTAGACTCAACAATTGTTCATGTTATTCATAGGTTGCTGTCTGACAGTAAATCTGTGTATATCTATAGGAGTTTAATATGAAACTAAATAATTGTTATTTAGTTGCATAAGATATCAAGAGTTATAAAAGTGAATAACGTTGACTGAGAATGAACAATAGTTGTTCAAATTAGTCAATGCACTATAGATTCTTGTGATGAATGTTCACAAGTCTCCTATAGAAATGAAATGTGTGAGTTCTGATTATCTATGGTATTGTACACAGAATTGTACAATAAGAAATTTTTTGATGCTGATGCATATTGATGTAGATAGCTCAAAGGCCAAAGATAATCACTACTATTGACTTACCTTATAATTTACTCTTGGAATGATTCGACTGTATGTACTTACTGAAGTACAAGACGAATATATCTGAGAGATTAAGGTATAAGATCAATATGAAGTATTAGAATTTTTGATTTGATCAAAGAAACTAATACTTAGGTATATGATTCACATAAATCATTAAGAAAATAATTGTATCATCGCTCGATTGATCCCCATTGTGCATCATAACAATATGATAGAATGAGTAATTGCACCTTATTAAGATATGGTGCAATACATAATAAGATTTGCCTAATTCTTATCCTTTTGAACATGAGTATGAATATTAGATGTCCATACTTTAAAGATGGTTCCAAATAAGTCAGTGTGTGTCCATATAGGATATGAAAACCAAATAATTCATATGAGATGTGAATTATGAACAAACTTGATTTAAAAGTCAGGTATTATCGTTGTGTGAATTTGTGAATGTCTAAAGAGTTTGGACATTACAGTTATTGGACAGACGATAATGAAATAATTGTCGTCCTGAAAGCTGTATTCTGTGAAGAGGAATATGTCCTCAAAGAAGACAGTGGGAGTTGATAAAAACTAGAAGATGTTCTACATTCACAAGTTAACATAAGATTATTAGATAATCTTTAATTATTTAGAACCACTCATGACACACATCAAAGAGCTTCATAGATTTTTGAGATTCTCTCAGTGACTAGAAAGATATGTTTGACATCTAATTTAGTAAGATGAGAGGAGCTCAAAATAGATTATGATCTAAAATCTATGATAATGATGCTCTCTGTCATTACAACTTTGAGATTGATAAGTTTATTAGAATTCTACTTATCTATACTGCCAATCATGAGATGATGACAGTTAGATGTTAAAAGCGCTCTCTCAATGTGATTGAGGTAAATATGTATATGATACACCTTTAAAACTTTTAGAATGTCCAGGAAGCAAGTTATGATTTCAAAGATCATTTTGAATCAAACTGAAGCTTCCTAAGTTGTAATAAAAGTTTTGACTTAATGGTCAAATGCTATGTGATCATTAAGAATGATCACGGATTGTGTGTGTTCAGAAAGGACAGTGGGAGTACGATCGCTTTAGTAATGCTTTATGATAATAACATCAAAGTCATTAAGAATGACTTCAGGATGTTACTATTAGTGAAAGTATTATTAACCATGTTTTCCTCCATAATAAGTTTAGTTATAATATCCCACATATTGGAATACGAATCTATTAAGATAGATCGGTGGGGATATTATATTGACCTGTATGTCAAGATGTTTGACATAAATTTCATAACAAATCTCAATTGTTGAGATATGGTATTTATTCTTTAAAGAAAAGATTCCTTAAAGGATACAGGAGTAAAATGCACCATTAAGCGCTTGAGAAGTGCTAAGGATGCATTCACGTATATGGAGAGGATGATTTGAAACTATGAGGTCGCACTGACTCAAATTTCAAGTCAAATAATGGATTCAACCTTCTAGTAGAAAGGAATAGATTGGAATGGTTCCAATCCAGAACTCGATATTAAGGTGACGTCATAAATAAGTGATACTGTTATTAGAACAGTATGGATGAAAAGGTTCATCCCTGAACTAGATGTAGTTCTAAAAGGTCTCTGATACCATCCTATTGTTGTAGGACAACAGTAGGAGCAATGAATTGTGTGATCGAACCATAGTTTCTTCAGAAGTTGCAGAACATTCTGAGGCTCTTTCACAGGTTCAGAGACAAAGGATTAAGAGGAAATAACGTAATGAAAAATATTCCATCTATAGATAATTTAGCAGATCCCTAACAAAGTCTTAGTCACAGACTTTTTGTGAGCATCACCTAGATTTGATGGAGATCAAATGCGAAGGTGATTGGCTTGAGTCCAAGTGGCAAATTGATGGATATAGGTGTCCTCTAAGCCAATCATAAGGCACCTATTTCAATCTGGTTCACTAATAAATGACATTAAATTCATTATGTAGATTGGCATATTTATATTTGCGCATAATGAAGTCCATGAACATGTGCAATAGTCATCAGATTATGATGAGATCATAATAATGAGATTGATGACTTATAAACACATATTATTAATTGTTCCTAGTCGTAGGATGTTTGAGAAGGACATCAAACATCCGGTTAGACTAGTATAGGTTATTCCAGCTTATATGATGCGGGTGACTGATCTCGTTAGTTACTCATGCGGAGACACAATGGTAAACCTGTAGGTGTTCATTGGGGAATGAGTTCACTGAACTGATCCGACATGAATCGCCGAATGGTAATTTACCTGACTGTGAATCGGCTTGATTCATCGTCACAGTGGCGTAGTTGATCCTTGGACTTGAGACACCAAAGACACCTTGTCGGTGGACTTCTGGACTTTGACCTTGACCTACGAATCCTTATCCACGGGATCTCTAATAGTCAAGGATTGGGTCTAGCAGAAGACCTTCGAAGGTGATTGTGTGTTCAATAAATGATCGTTTGCTCTTAGGTAATTGGAGAGAGAATGCTCTAGAATAGATCTGCAGGAGTCTCTGGCCAGAGCAGAAACAATATCAGAAAAGGAGGTGTTCGGATATTGTACAGCAGAGTCTGATTCAAGTGAGTTAACCATCTAGGGTTTGACAGTTGACCATACCCTAGGTTAACTCGAGGTCATTGTGCAAACGAAGGATTATAGCCACGCGGTAACTGTGGACAGACAGGTTCCATGAGTGGGTTGCTGAATCTCATTACCTTCCGGGATCATGTGGTGTTGCTTGGCACCCAACTTGATCAGAAGTCCGACCAAATTTACATGCGATGTTAATTTGATTAAGTAATTAGTTAATATCTAGATATTAATTAATTACAATAAGTCAATAACTAGTTATTGAACTTAACGGGCTGATAACTGGACTGGTAAATGGGCCTAGAGGGTCACACGCAATAAGATTCTTAGTCGGTGGTACATAAGTGGGATTTATATTAACTCGGCGACTTTTGTGAAAGTCGCGCCGACTTAATATATATACGTACTGTTGAGAAACCTTGGGCCAAGCTCCAAGATTTCCCCTTGCTGGCCGTCATCCCCTACTTTCTCTCTCCTCCTCTGGGCGCCCCGTTCGAGGCGCCGAGACAGTTTTCGTCTCCACCGCGTGTGATTCCCGAAAGTCAGGAATTCCCGTCGGCGGGATTTCAGCAATCGTTGCGGCGACGGATCTTCAGCGAGCGAGCTGATACGGACGAGGGATCGATGACGAATCACCGCGGAGGATCGCGTGGATACCGCTAGAAGTCGGACGCTTGTGCGGCTCGCGGCATCGCCTCGACGGAACCGAGACGGAAGCGGATTCGAATCCGCGCCCAGTAATCGGATTACTTCTCGTTGTTTTCGGTTTTACTTTTTCGTTCCGAATCGGATCAGCGGGTATCGGGCGGGATTAATTTTTGTTCTTCGTTTCCGCTGCGTTCTTCGTGTCCCACCCGGATCCCAGCATCACTTTCTCGGGCTTGTAACCAAGGTCATTCTCGGGTATCCTCCTGTCATCTTTCACTGGCTTATTTTTTCCCTGCAGCTATGCCCCTAAACCTTTTCCAGGCTGATACCCAATCTTCATCATGATATTCCATCCAAGGGTACTCATGAACTTCCCCCTCTTTATAGCATCAATCGGATAGGATGAAGAAATGGTGCATTTCAATGGGTCAACCGATGGTAGGTAAGTATGTAGCATGGACAGAATGGGTTGTTGAATGTGTGGAGAGACTGGAGTTGGATTTGTATTTAACGAGTAAGCAGCAGCAAGGATAGACATGCTAGTGACCTTGATGACTTGTCCATTATAGGGAAACTTGAGGCATTGGTGATTTGTAGATGGTATAGCCTCGAGTAGCTTAATGTATGGATGGCCGAGTATCCCTTTTAGTGAAGGATCAATCTCCAGAATGTGGAATTAAACTTCGGCATGATAGACTGGTCCCAATTCAACCTTCAAATATACCATTCCCAAAGGGGAACGGGTGGAGTTGTCATAAACAGTAACTGAGCTAGGGGAAGGTAACCACTTCTCTTTAGGTACACCACAGAATTCTAGAGTTTTTGGAGGCAATACATTGATAGACGCTCTAGTATCCACCAAACATGCATCTACGACTTTGCTGCAAATGTTAACAGTTATACTCAGTGCCATGCTCCTTGCTGCCAAGGGTGCTAATTCAGAGGGGTGGAAGGATATGGAGGGTTGATCCCCCTGAGGAACTAGCAGAGCCGTAATCTTTTCCACAGGCACGTCTTCATTAACCATAACCTCCTGTAAGTATTCCATCAAGGCTTCTTGATGGGTCTTGGATCTTTTGATTAATTCTAGAATGAAAATGCGTGTCGGTGTCCTGTCAAGATACTTCAGCAGATCATATTGAGTGCTGGGTGCACTCTCTTCATTTCGTACTTCGTCAGTTACCCGTGATGGACTTTCCTGGATGGCAGATTGTGGGAATACTTTACTGAAAATGCGGCCGCTCCGGAGCTCAACAATGGATGAGGCAGCTGATACCTTCAATATTGTCGGGTTTATGAGAGGTTTAGAGGGCATTATGGGTTGGCTTTGCGGTACCGCGGATGGTTGGTTAACGCGGATGAGGGGTTTAGATGGTAGCATGGCATTGTAATGGTTAGGTGATTGGTTGTTATGGATGAGGGGTTTACATGGTAAAGGTGTGGTATCATGGCGGATGGTTGATGGTGTAGGGAACGATATGCGCAATAATGGTTTGGATGGTACAATGGGTTCATGGACAGGTGGTGTAGGGTTATTTGGTGATGGCGTATGGGTTATGGGTTTAAGGAAGGTGGGTAGTGGAGTAGGGTTAGTAGGTATGGGTGATGATGGGGTTGGCGATGGCCTGGAAATGTGGACGATGCGGCGGGGTGGTGGTTCAACAGTATTCCCGGCTGTGACCTGTGGAATATATAGATGATGCCTCTTCAACTCTCCATTGCTGCCCTCTATTAGCCTCTAACTAGCTATTTGTGAGGATCGGGGCAATCTGGTTCTGGTGCTCCGGTAGCGGGTTTTGTACTATTGCCATATTCTGTGGAGGTTGCTTGCTGAACTGGCACTCTCTGCTATTGTTGTTGTTGCTGTGGTTGTTGCTGTTGTGATCTCCTTGCTTTCAAGGCGGCAATATATTTTCTCATTTCTTCCCAGTCTATTCCTCCTTGGTCATTTAGGTTGTAGATATAATCCCTAAATTGAAAACAGGCATCCACAGTATGCCCAGGATGTCGGTGATACAAACAATATTGAGAGGCATCTGCATTAGGTGGCCAGATGGTCTTTTCCTTAGGCAACACCAAGACATTGGCTGCCATGAGAGCATTAAAGACATCAGAGATATTCTTTGGTAATTGGGGATATGCTGCGCTCTTGGGACCGAGAGGCTTCCTCAGTTGGGAATAATCGTTCGGAGGAGGAACCTGATTGTAGTTCGGTTGTTACCGGGGTTGGTTGTACACTTGCTGAGGAGGGTGTTGGGATAACTGAAGTTGTTGTGGTTATTGGTGAGGTTGTTGTTGGAACTGCTCAGGGTGTGATTGTTGGAATTGCTGAGTTGGTGGCCTATAGCCCTACTGATTTGACTGTCTTTATGTACTATATGGTGGCGGCTGATTCCTGACTAGCTGGCCATGGTTGTTATTCATAATGTTAACTTGTTCATGGGACATGGTTCCCTCAGTGATCGGTCCAGTTGTAATAATATTTGGGACGTTAGGCTTCTTGGGTGGCGGCCTGTAAATCCAATGGGGACCAAACACACTGGAGAAGATTGTATCTTTGAATGCATTATGGCCATAGCGTGCCCTCTCATATAACTTTGCCATTGTAGTCAGATTGTTCAAAGTCAGGACCAATTTGTACTGTGGCGTCTTGAGATCTGAGCGGGATGCGAAGAACGCAGCTGAAACGACGAATAAAATAAATCCCGCCCGATGCCCTCTGATCCGATTCGGAACGAAAAACGCAAATCGAAAAACGGGTCGAAATCTGATTACCGTGTGCGGATTCGAATCCGCTTCCGTCTCGGTTCCGTCGAGGCGATGCCGCGAGCCGCACAAGCGTCCGGCCTCTAGCGGTATCCACGCGATCCTCCGCGGTGGTTCATCCTCGCTCCCTCGCCCGTATCAGCTCTCTCGCTGAAGATCTGTCGCCGCAATGATTGCTGAAATCCCGCCGACAGGAATTCCCGACTTTTGGGAATCACACGCGGTGGAGACGAAAACTGTCTCGGCGCCTCGAACGGGGTGCCCAGAGGAGGAGAGAGAAAGTAGGGGATGACGGCCAGCAAGGGGAAATCCTGGAGCTTGGCCCGGGGTTTCTCAACAGCACGTATATATATTAAGTCGGCGCGACTTTTCACAAAAGTCCCCGAGTTAATATAAATCCCACTTATGTACCACTGACTGAGAATCTTATTACGTGTGACCCTCTAGGCCCATTTACCAGTCCTATTTTTAGCCCGTTAAGTCCAATAACTAGTTATTGACTTATTGTAATTAATTAATATCTAGATATTAACTAATTACTCAGCCGAATTAACATCGCATGTAAATTCGGTCGGACATCCGATCAAGTTAGGTGCCAAGCAACACCGCATGATCCCGTAAGGTAATGGGGTTCAGCAACCCACTCATGGAACCTGTCCGTCCACAGTTACCATGTGGGTATAATCCTTCGTTCGCACAATGCTCTCGAGTTAACCTAGGGTATGGTCAACTATCAAACCCTAGATTGTCAACTCACTTGAATCAGACTCCGCTTTACAATATCCGAAAACCCATTTTCTGATATTGTTTCTGCTCTGGCCAGAGACTCCTACGGATCTATTCTAGAGCATTCTCTCTCCAGTTGCCTGAGAGCGAACGATCCTTTATTGAACACACAATCACCTTCGAAGGTCTTCCGCCGGACCCGATCCTTGACTATTAGAGATCCCGTGGATAGGGATTCGTAGGTCAAGGTCAAAGTCCAGAAGTCCACCGACAAGGTGTCTTTGGTGTCTCAAGTCCAATGATCAACCACGCCACTGTGACGATGAATCAAGCCGATTGACAATCAGGTAAATTACCATTTAGCGATTCATGTCGGATCAGTTCAGTGAACTCATTCCCCAATGAGCACCTACAGGTTTACGATTGTGTCTCCACACGAGTAACTAATGAGATCAGTTACCCTCATCATATGAGCTGAAATAACCTGTACTAGTCTTACCGGATATTTGATGTCCTTCTCAAACATCCTACGTCTAGGAACAATTAAGAATATGTGTTTATAAGTCATCAGTCTCATTATTACGATCTCATCATAATCTGATGATTATTGCACATATTAATGGACTTCATTATGCGCAATTATAAATATGCCAATCAACATAATGAATTTAACGCCATTTATTAGTGAACTAGATTGAAATAGGTGCCTTATGATTGGCTTAGAGGACACCTGTATCCATCAATCTCTCACTTGGACTCAAGCCAATCAGCTTTGCATTTGATCTCCATCAAATCTAGGTGTTGCTCACAAAAAGTTTGTGACTAAGGCTTGGTCAGGGATCTGCTAAATTATCTATAGATGGAATATTTTCCATTACGTTATTTCCTATTAATCCTTTGTCTCTGAACCTGTGAAAGAGCCTCAGAATGTTCTGCAACTTTTGAAGAGACCATGGCTCGATCACATAATTCTTTGCTCCTACTGTTATCCTACAACAACGAGATTTTATCAGAAACCTTTTAGAACAACATTTTAGTTCAGGAATGAACGTTTTCATCCATACTGTTCTAATAATAGTATCACTTATTTATGTCGTTACCTTAATATCGAGTTCTGGATTGGAACTATTCCAATCTATTCCTTTCTACTAGAAGGTTGAATCCATTATTTGACTTGAAATTTGAATAAGTGTGACCTCATAGTTTTAAATCATTCTCTCCATATACGTGAATGCATCCTTAGCACTTCCCAAGCGCTTAATGATGCATTTCACTCCTGTATCCTTTAAGGAATCTTTTCTTTAAACGAATAAATTTTATATCTCAACAATTGAGACTTGTTATGAAATTTATGCCAAACATCTTGACTTACAGGTCAATATAATATCCCCACCGATCTATCTTAATAGATTCGTATTTCTAATACGTGGGATATTATAACTAAATCTATTATGGAGGAAACCATGGTTAACAATGCTTTCACTAATAGTAACATCCCGAAGTCATTCTTAATGACTTTGATGTTATTATCATAAAGCATTACTAAAGCGACCGTATTCCCACTGTCCTCATTGACCACACACAGTCCATGATCATTCTTAATGATCACATAATATTTGAGAATTAAGTCAAAAACTCTTGTTACAACTTTGCAAAGTTTTAATTTGATTCAAAATAATCTTTTGAAATCATAACTTGTTTCCTTGACATTCTAAAAGCTTTAAAGGTATATCATATACATCTTTAACTCAATCACATTGAGAGGATGTTTTTATTATCCAACTGTCATCATCTCATAATTGACAGTATTGACAACTTATCAATCTCAAAGTTGTAATTACAGAGAGCATCATTATCATAGATTTTAGATCATAATATATTTTGAGCTCCTCTCATCTTGCTAAATCAGATATGTTAAACATATCCTTTTAGTCACTGAGAGAATCTCAAAAGTCTATGAAGCTCTCTGATATATTATGACTGGTTCCAAAGAACTAAAGGTTATCTAATAATCTTATGTTAGCTTGTGAATCTAGAACATCTTCTAGTTTTATCAGCTCCCACTGTCTTCTTTGATGACATATTCTTCTTCACAAAAGATAGCTTTCAGGACGATAATTATTTCATTATCGCCTGGTCAATAATTGTAATGTCCAAACTCTTTAGACATTCACAAATTCACACCACGGTAATACCTGACTTTTAAATCAGGTTTGTTCATAATTCACATCTCATATAAATTATTTGGTTTCCATATCTTATATGGACATACACTGACTTATTTGGAACCATCTTTAAAATATGGACATCTAATGTTCATACTCATGTTCAAAAGGATAAGAATTAGGCAAATCTTATTATGTATTGCACCATATTTTAATAAGGTACAATTCCTCATTCTATCATATTATTATGATGTACAATGAGAATCAATCGAGCGAGGATACAATTATCCTCTTAATGACTTATGTGAATCATAAAGTATTAGTTTCTTTGATCAAATCAAAAATTCTAATACTTCATATTGATCTTGTACTTTAATCTCTCAGATGCATTCATTTTGTACTTCAGTAAGTACATATAGTCGAATCATTCTAAGAGTAGACTAATAAGGTAAGTTAATAGAAGTGATTATCTTTGGCCTTAAGAGGACATTGAGCTGTTTACATTAATATGCATCAGCCTCAATAATTGTTGAGTCTAACTCAACATTTGTATTTTCTCGATTTCCTTTTACTTGTCTAAGTCTGCACACTATCGCAGTTCTAAGAATCATTTCCAATATCTTATATTGTATACGCTAATCCTCCAATAAACATGCAAAAGTTGATAACAAGAATATATGAAACTTCTTTCAAGTTCCATATTCGTTTTGCCTATACCAGTATCCTTATATTGGTTGCAGTAGAAGAACTGCTATTTCTCTATCTCAGCTGACTTTCCTTTTTCCTTTTTCAGGTGTGGATTCGATCGTTTAAAATCTTACCACTTGCCTTTCTCAAAGGAACATCATAAATATCTCTTTATCTTGATCTATCCAAATAAGAGATTTCATGACAATCATTGCCTTTCTAAAAGGCATACCATGAGTACCTCTTCACCTTGGTCTATCCAAGTAAGAGGATTTATGATACCTGATTAAGATAGTGACTTTCACTCTCCCCTAAAGACATTCTTTAGAGTTTTTCGAGTCAGTATGAGTATGAGAAGTATTGGCATCCAACATGCCAACATCTCGAATAGATGACATATTAGTTAATCGAACGAAATAACGTGATTTAAGCAGATAGTTTTAATAATTCAATTATGGTGTTTTATCTTGAATTATTTCCCACTATTTTTCGACGGACTGTATAACTTTCAGGTATACTGAACGGAAGACTCCGACGGTCTCCTAGTGAGGATCAGAATCTCCAAGAATCACAGTATGACCTCGGGTAAACACATAGGATCATACTATTATCTTAGAGCAACCATCTCATGGTAATTGCAACTCCTTGCAATATCCGATCTTATTTCGGCTCCTAGGTCTTTAATGGTCCCGGGTAAACACAGTAGACCATTATACCTGGTCTAAACTTTACCATCAATACGTGACAGAGTAGAGTAAGAATGCAGCTCCCAGGTAAACGAGAGGATAGCTACACCGTTCCTCTATTCCTATCTCAAGGCATCGTGATGCCATAGTTAATAGTCCTTTCATCAGATGGTGGCAGATTTCGGGTGAACAAGTCGAAACTGTCATCACTGAATCAAGTTCTAAGAACTATATTGATGGAGAGCCACGCGGTACATTCTCAATGACTCGCGCTCCGGCTTAGACTTTATGTTGAAGGTTTTGTTTATGTTAAGTTGGTCTCATCCTAGGTGATAGTTTATAAATATATTGAATATATTTAACTATACCTAGATATTATCAATCGATTCATAATCAATAACTAAAAGCATGCATCATCCATACATGTTCATTATGTGGTCATGGACAGCACGGTGATTAACTGGAGCCAAACAATTAATCACCAAAACTATATAACATTTATATAATCTAAACATGCAAACACATAGCCACTGGTGATCTCATCTCTTGTCGCCTTCCTGGTTGCACTTGTGGATCATCCTCGCCTCTTCTCAGCCGGCGTGATCAAATACAAATAATATTTATTTTGAAACAATTTCAAATACAAATAAATTGTAAGAGAAAGCCTTATGGCCGAGTACAATGACAGAGGGAGATAGAATTACAATGGAATGAGAAAGAGAGAGACATGCAGGCCTCATTAATTAACACTTAATTAATGTGCATCACATCCCATAACAATCCACATAATCACACACCATCACCTGATATGAAATTTAACTAAGTGCATGTTCATGACCACCACAAATTTTAACCATCCACACATGATAAAGCACATCACATGAAGGCTAAAATTTTAAAATTATAATAATTTTGGCTTTTTTAAAACCTAGGTACCAATCAAAATTGGATAATTTGAATTTTCAAAAATCTTATTTTCTAACATGCAATAAATCTAATTTAAAGTATTAAACACATCAACATGTGCACACAAAGCTAAAATTAAAATTCTAAAATATTCCATACAGTATTTAGAACAATTCTAAATTAATTAATCTAACACTTAAATTAATATTAAATCACATTAATAACAATTATTAATGCGAAACCATCTAACATTTAGATAAAATTAAAAATTCCTAAATAACACTTATAAAAGAATTAATAATTCCCATTATGATTCATTAACAACTCCTTGTTAATAAACCCCTTTTATTAAATCTTATTTCTCAATAACAATTATTATGAATAATTAATTAGAACATTTCTAATTAAAATAGTCTAACAATTAGACTTAATTAATCTCTTAATAACATTTATTAAAAGATTATATTATTAAGTAGATTATATCTTCAACTTTTAATTAAGGGATTCTTGAGAATATCAATTAGCTTAATAACTATTAGTAAGCTTTGATTAATCCTCAATAACTTTTATTAAGGTTAATTCTCAAGAAACAATTAACTATTTAATAACTATTATTAAGAGTCAATAAATCACTTAACACCTTTTATTAAAAGTCCCTCAATCAAATACTTAATTTCATAACAACAATTGCTAAGAAATTTAAACAATCTAATCACTTGACCAATATTAATTAACAACATTTGATAATTAAAGTTCAAGTCACTACTTAATAATTAAATAACAATTTTTGTTAATATAAGTTTAAGATCAAATCTTAAAAATAAATTAACAACACTTGTTAATTAAGAATAATAATATTATCTTAATAATTAATAACAACAATTGTTAATAATTAATTAAGATCTCATTTTATATAAATAACAACATTTGTCAATTATAGATTAAGATCACATATTAATCCCCTTTATGTAAGATCAAATCTCAAATTATAAACCCCTTTATTAAGATCATATCTTAATAATTTAGTAATGACATTAGTTAGTTAATAAATTAAGATCATATCTTAATAAATTAACCTTTTATTAAGACCAAATCTTAATGAACCCTTTTAACTGAAAAATAAGAAATTCAATTTTAAAACTATTTTAAACAAAAAGTAATTATATTTTTCAGTTTAAAAGGGTGGGGTTTTATAATTTAATAAGAGGGTTTAAGGGGTTGATGGGTTAATAGGGGGTTTTATTGGGCCAGGGATAGAATGGGCCAGGCCCAATTGGTTAGGGGGCCTGGGTCCAGGCCCGATTAAGCCAGGTCCAGGACCCTGGCTCGAGCCAGCCTGGCCACTGGCTCGGTCCCAGGGCTCGGGCTGGGTAGCCAGGGCTGGCCCCTGGTTTGGCCTGGCTTGAGCCAGGCAAGGGCCCGGGCCCGGGCAACCTGGCCTAGCCAGGTCGGGCGCCTGGCGCGCCTGGGCCAGGCGCAGGCCCCCCGGTTGAACCGGCGCGGGGCCGGCCAGTCCGGGCGCCTAGGCACATGTTCGCCCATCCCTGATCTTAGGGTTTTTGGGCCCTTTTCCAGCAGCTTTGTGGCGGCCGCCGGCAGCGAGGCCGGCCGGAACTTGCAGAGGGGAGGTACCCCCTTCGTACCCGACACCGGCAGTCGCCAGCCGGCAAGCTGTTCGCCGCCGGCAGCCTCTTAAAAGAGGCAGTTTAATGCAATTTTTGTAAACCGTGTATCCTCTTTCATGTTTTGTTCTTTCAGGATTTGAAAGAAAATTCCAGAGAGAGAGGCTCATTTGCAGGTCCCCGTCAATCACAAAATATTTTGGGGACTTACAGGGATTGTTGGTCACACCAACAAGCATTACGATGATCTTTCATCATCATTCAAAGCCTTCAAAGCCCAATTCTTCATCTCCATGAAGAACACCTCGAAAAACCCATTTAATATAAAATTTCCCCACAGAAAATAAATCTGAAATTTTTATATTCATCTCATGAATAATTCCGTGCGAGAAGATAATAAAAACAGGCATGGAAATAATTTTAGAATATTAATTTTATCGTTCCTGAGCGGATCAGAGCGGAACTTGGCTCTGATACCACTGTTGGGATCCAGGCGGGACGTGAAGAACGTAGCGGAAACGATGAATAAAATAAATCCCGCCCGATGCCCTCTGATCCGATTCGGAATGAAAAACGCAAACCGAAAAACGGGTCGAAATCTGATTACCGTGTGCAGATTCGAATCCGCTTCCATCTCGGTTCCGTCGAGGCGATGCCGCGAGCCGCACAAGCGTCCGGCCTCTAGCGGTATCCACGCGATCCTCCGCGGTGGTTCGTCCTCGCTCCCTCGTCCGTGTCAGCTCGCTCGCTGAAGATCCATCGCTGCAACGATTGCCGAAAACCCGCTGACGGGAATTCCCGACTTTCGGGAATTATGCGCGGCGGAGACGGAGACAATCTCGGCACCTAGAACGAGGCGCCCAGAGGAGGAGAGAGAATGGGGGATGACGGCCAGCAAGGGGAAATCCTAGAGCTTGGCCCAGGATTTCTCAACAGCGCGTATATATATTAAGTCGGTGCGACTTTTCATAAAAGTCTCCGAGTTAATATAAATCCCACTTATGTACCACCGACTGAGAATCATATTATGTGTGACCCTCTAGGCCCATTTACCAGTCCAGTTTTCAGCCCGTTAAGTCCAATAACTAGTTATTGACTTATTGTAATTAATTAATATCTAGATATTAACTAAATACTTAGCCGAATTAATATCGCATGTAAATTTGGTTGGACTTCCGATCAAGTTGGGTGCCAAGCAACGCTGCATGATCCCGGAAGGTAATGGGGTTCAGCAACCCACTCATGGAACCTATCCGGCCACAGTTACCACGTGGCTATAATCCTTCGTTCGCACAATATTCTCTCGAGTTAACCTAGGGTATGGTCAACTTTCAAACCCTAGATTGTCAACTCACTTGAATCAGACTCCGCTTTATAATATCCGAAAATCCATTTTCTGATATTGTTTCTGCTCTGGCCAGAGACTCCTGCGGATCTATTCTAGAGCATTCTCTCTCCAGTTATCTGAGAGCGAATGATCCTTTATTGAACACACAATCACCTTCGAAGGTCTTCCGCTAGACCCGATCCTTGACTATTAGAGATCCTGTAGATAGGGATTCGTAGGTCAAGGTCAAAGTCCAGAAGTCCACCAACAAGGTGTCTTTGGTGTCTCATGTCCAAGGATCAACCACGCCACCGTGACAATTCATGTCGGATCAGTTCAGTGAACTCATTCCCCAATGAGCACCTACAGGTTTACGATTGTGTCTCCACACGAGTAACTAATGAGATCAGTTACCCTCATCATATGAGCTGGAATAACCTGCACTAGTCTTACCGGATATTTAATGTCCTTCTCAAACATCCTACGTCTAGGAACAATTAAGAATATGTGTTTATAAGTCATCAGTCTCATTATTATGATCTCATCATAATCTGATGATTATTGCACATATTAATGGACTTCATTATGCGCAATTATAAATATGCCAATCAACATAATGAATTTAACGCCATTTATTAGTGAACCAGATTGAAATAGATACCTTATGATTGGCTTAGAGGACACCTATATCCATCATGGCGTAGCATTATCAATCATCATTTTCACTTGCGCTTGCTCAGACAAATGTTCTCTTATTTTCTCAGCCATGGATCGCCATCTATTAGCGAACACCTCAAAGTCTTCATCTGACTTCATCTTTTCATTGACTAAGTCTGTGATGGAAAGGGTAGGTGCAAACCGACCTTTATACTTTTGCAAGAATTTCTTGGACACTACATCAAAATTTTCAACTTCACTTAGATCCAAAGAAAAGAACCATTCCAAAGCTGACCCTTACAATGACCTCCTGAATAGGAAAGCCAGTGCTCGCTTGTCGTTTTGCCAGAAGGAAGATTCATACAGGAATTCTTTAAGGTGAATGAAAGGATTGTCCGTCCCCTTGTACTTTTGGTAAATTGGCATCTCAGACGGCAATAGATGAAAGACTGGTAAATCAGGGACAACCATTTCATGGGCGGCTTGTGCACCCATAGTCCTTTGGAAATTCTTAAACTGCTCATCGATCTGAGTGATTTTGTTGAGCAAAATCTGAGTGGTTGGATCTACCAGTGGAGGAGGTGGCTGCTGAAAAGCCGATCCCCTAGAGTAGGTGGGAACAGGGGGACAATAGGGTCTTGAACTAGCAGCATTTCCAACATGCCCGAAGGCATTTTGATAAACCGGAGTTTGAGGCTAGGGTGTTGCGAACTGGATTGCTGATGGCCCATGGGCCGAGGAGTAGAAACGCGGAGACCTTCCATGGCCTGAATAGGGACTTGAGGTATAGTATGACGAACTGAAGGGTTTGGTTCAGAAGAATTTAGGGGAGTCTTTCCCTTCAAGATGGATTGGATTGCCTCAAACTGACGAGGATACACATGATTAGATAGAGCTCCCATGAGAATAGCAAGATCGGTAGGATGAGAAGAAGGCCCAGCTTGGTCTTGGGCTTCTTCATAGGTGGGGTTAGAGATGACATGAACATGGGGATGATTGCCCATATTCGGATTGTATTGATCATAAGGGGGGTGAGATTGAAACTGAGGGGCATGAGCATCTCCCTCGTGCATAGTCTGAAACTGATTGGGATCATGAGAGGCATAAGCCTCTCTCTCATCTTCTGAATAAGACGGATCATAAACCCGAGGGGCATGAGTATCTCCCTTGTACTCCACCTCATCTTCTTCTTCAAATTCAACCATGCCAAGAGTTCTACCTGAGCGTAACATCATTGTGTTTAATTATCAAAAGTTCAAACAAGTTATTCAAAGATTAACACACAAGTTGATGATTACGTCCCTTTAGGATTCCTTGTAGTGTTTAAGTAGATTTTTAATTGAGATTCACTCAAGGAAGGATCCTAGTTTCAGTTTAGTTTCCTGGTGTGAGATTCTATGGTGCACTCGCAACGGTATAAAGATCTATCCGGGACTTCAAATGGTACAACCAGCCTGATGAACAAAGACGAATTCTTCACTTTTGGGGACTTATAGAGGTCTTAACACCAACCACTCTAGTCTGACCGAGGGACCGACCCAGTCAAAGAGAGGTGAAAATGCCAAGAAAAGTGTTCTTATAGAAGGGGGGTAAGCACCAATGCAAATGACCTACGGCCTGGGTGACCTCTAATGTAGTATAGTGAATATAGGTAATCAAAAAATGATCAAAAATCTGTGGACTAATGGCTAGAAGAAAGACTGCCTTAAACATATCGATCTGAGTCGACGTTATTCAAGACAGTGACTTTTGGTCACAGTGGCTCGGGCAGGCAAACTTGTAGATTATGGAGGATAAATGGCGTCGTGCACTGGCGACGTCCTTCCGAAAGACATCGCGCTCTGTCAATGCTATTCAACCCCGAAAAGCAGTAAACAGTAAAAATATTAGGGGCAATCCCCTCCCAACTTAACAGGATGAATAAAAGATCAAGTATTCTTGCGAAACAGTTTAAACAGATAAGTTAATCATGCAATATCGTGGATATCAATTCAAATAAGACACACTCTCCAATACCACAACTCTAGGCAATCAAGGGGAGGCAAAATTTTGTCAAAGGGGTGTGCACGAGGTGCACGTGGGGATAAAAATCAAGCAACCAACTAACCAATCATCAAACGTGCCCGAGGGACACAAGCGGTGCACTGAGGGTACCCTGTGGAAAATAACAAGAGTAAAATAAAAAGAACGACAAGACAAGTCGCACCGTGATTGCCAAAAAGCTGTAGGTGCTCAAATTGTGTGTGCTATTATCATGATATCATGTGTTGTATAATTAACAAATCTAATCTAAATCGTAATCGCCAGAAACCGATGGTTTCAAAAGAAAAGTTGATTGCTTACTAATCTTGTGATTTGGGAGATTGGGTTCCTTTGTTCCTCTCTTTCGGCTGGCCGAAAAAGAAGAGCATTTCTTTTTGTTTACTCTTGTTTTGTTTTTTATTTGCTCATTTTACTTTTCCCCAAACTTTTCTTCAATCCTTCAAACCTTGCAAAAGAATCAAACAAAGAAAGGAAAGAAAACATATTAGAGCTATGATAGTATAGTAACTATTCTAAATATTAATATATACATGCAACTAAACTAAAATCACTCACTTTTATGGTTTTCTTTTAAACCCCTATTATGGACATGGGTTTGGAAAAGATGAAGTGTGTGTGTGTGATGGAGTGACATGATGAAAATCTATATGAAAATAGTGGTAAAAACTATATGAAATTAACAAAGAAACAATGAAAAACTAAAGAAAATGATGGTTGGTTGTCCCCTTCATAGCCTTGGTCTTATTAAGCTTCAATGAAGGAAAAGAATGAAGGAGGAAGAAGCTCTTCTTGCTATCCACATTTTCTATAATAGAGGAATCCTTTTCACCTTGATTTGAACTCCAAAACACCAATAGCCAACTGTTTTCAAAGGTCCAAAGGGTGTTGTATATATAGAGGCCTCAATTAGGCTTATTTGGCCTTCAAAAGGGCTCTCCTGCGCTCGGACTTGCCTTGGAAAAACATGAAGGGAGTTGGAAACCCTTCCAACCTCTCGAACTGGATTATCTCGGCCAAATCATACTTATCAAGAAAGTATTTGAAACGCGTCGCAATCAAGAGACACCATTTAGCTAATTAGGAGAGGCCAATATAGAAAGAAATTCGCGAAGGAAACTGGAAAACATTAGGAAAGGTAAAAGGCGTTGACCATGGTAGTCGTGATTTATATAATTAGGAAACTAATTTGAATTTTAAATTCAGAAATCCAGACGAATTAGACCTATGCAGCGTCGTCCATGGTCGACGTCATTCAGTTAAATCTATATGAATTTAGCAATTTTAATTCCGAACTGATTTCTGCTAGAAATATAAATGGTGTCGGTTGACGTTAATAAATGAATTTTGACAAAAATAAATAAAAATTAATTAATGATTAAATATCAGACCATTCTGGGGCATTATAATTGTGACATGAAATTTACTCAATATGAGGTCAAAATTAGCATGTCTACAACGTTACTAGGAAAAGCATCTTTTATAATATAAGGTCCTTCCCAATTGGGTTGGAGTTTAGAACATGGACCACCAGGTTTTACAAAAATTCTTTTGACTACCATTTCACCGAGTTTGAATTTGCGTTCAATAACTTTCTTTTGATAAAAACGTGCTAACCTATTTTGATATATTAGTGAATGATTTGCTTTTGACCATCTTTTCTCGTCTAAGAGTTCCAAATGAGCGAGGAGTGCAGAACGATGCTCATCAAGGGAAAACTCCTTGTTCAATTGTACTCTTAGTGATGGGATGAGGACTTCGTATGGAACTACCGCCTCCATTTCGAACGTTAAGGAATATGGAGTTTGCCCAGTGGGTGTATGGATTGAAGTTCGATAGGCCCATAAAGCCTCAATTAGTTTCTCTGGCCAGTTTATGTATCGATTAGATGCACACGTTTTCTTGATGATTTTTATCAAAGTCTTATTGATGTCTCTGCTTGGCCATTGTCTTGTGGATAATAAGGAGATGAATGATGCAATGCAATTTTATACTTGTTGCAGAGGTCCTTCAACTCTTGTAATATGAACTATGGTCCATTGTCGGTGACGATGGTGCCTGGAATCCCAAACCTTGTGATGATATTCCTCATGATGAACTTGCAAACTATTGATGCTTTGACTCCTGTGTAAGCTTCGGCTTCTGTCCACTTGGTGAAGTACTCCGTCGCAGTAAGGATGAAAGATTTTTGCTTGATCGAGGAATTGGGATCACCAAGAGGTCCAATGATGTCAAATGCCCATATAGAGAAAGGCTATGGGGAGGAAATAGGATGGAGTGAAGATGCAGAAAAATGAATCTTATCGACATGAAGTTGACACTTAGCACACCTACGGAGATATCCTACACAATCTTCTTCCATGGTTGGCCAATAATATCCTTGTCTAAAGATTTTCTTTAATAACATTTGTCCATTAACATGGCTACCAGAAACTCCAGCATGATCTCCTTCCATGATCTTCCAAAGCTCATCTTCATCTAAACATCATAGAAGAACACCATCAAATCCACGTTTATATAACTCCCCCCCAACTAGGACGTATCTCTGAGCAGTTCTCCTGATAGCCCTCTTTTCCTCAGTTGTGGCTTCTTCAAGGTAACTCTGATCTTCACAATATTTGGCAATTTCATAAAACCATGGTTTCTCTTCATCTTCCATCTCTTTTTGTAGCTCCAATAGTATAATTTCTCTCTTCTCCACAATATCTCCATCTCTAACCTTCTTCAGCAACTTCTCCTTAATCCTAAGAAAGTAAGGGTCCTCTACAGTAGGAGAGAGACACCTATGGATGATGATTGATTCAAAGTGTTTACTGATTGGGACATTCAGAGATGATGCAAGAGAAGGTAGAGTGTCAGCTAAGATGTTCTGATTCTGAGGAACATGGACGAAGATCAGTTTGGTAAAAAGCTTGGCATAGGCTGAGGTGAGTTCCTAATAAGGCTTGAGTTTGGGATCAATGGTGCGATATTTGGTGAGCACTTGGAGAAGGATAAGCTGACTATCACCTACAATCTGTAGCTTGGTGTCACCATGGAGATGAGCGGCGTCGAGGCCGGCAAGAAGAGTCTCATATTCAAGTATGTTGTTGGTAAAATGAAAGGCAAGCTGAAAGGCTTGAGGAATGGTGACACCTTCAGGTGATAGGTGAACAATGCCGATACCCTTACCATGAGAGTTCAAAGCTCCATCAAAATGCAGAGTCCACATATTGTCTTTGATTTTGTTAATGGACATCAGTTCCTCATCCAAAAACTATGATCGGACTGGATCAAATATGGGAAGAGGGTGATGAGCAAGGTATTCTGCTATAGCATAGCCTTTGATTGCCTTTTGCTGATTGTAGATGATGTTGAATTGGGATAGAAATCTCTGCCAACGTGCTAGTCAATCTGTAAGGACAGATTTCTCGAGAAGGAATTTAATTGGATTCATCTTACCAATGAGATGGACTTCATGGGCCAGGAAATAATGGTTCAGTTTCTGAACTACCTATACCAATGCAGCACATGTTTTCTCCATCGCCGTATACCTTTGTTCAGTAGGGTTGAGAAGTTTAGAGAGATAATAGACTGCCCTCTCCTATCCTTCGTCATCCTCTTGTGCTAGGACAACCCCCACTGAAATGTAGAGAATTAAATGTTCACCTGAAGATGGTGGTCTCATAACAGGAGGACTTGCAAGATACTTCTTCAATCCATCAAATGCCTCCTGACACTTATCGTCCCAATCGAATTTGACTCCCGACTTAGTAAGCTCGTAAAATGGCTTACACCTTTGTGAATGCAGGGAGACAAAACGGCGAATAAACTGCAACCTCCCAGTTAATCCTCTCAACCCTTTTAAGTTCTTGGGAGGTAGCAGTTCAATGATGGCTTTAGCCTTGTTGGGATCGAACTCAATGCCCCGTTTGTTGATGATAAATCCTAACAACTTCCCTGATGAGACACCAAATACACATTTCTTTGGATTCATCTTTAGTTGGTTCTCTCTTGATCTTTCCAAAACCTTTGCCAGAACTTCAGCATGCTCAACTTTTGTCTTAGACTTAACCAGAAGGTCATCCACATACACTTCCAAATCTATATGCATCATGTCATGGAATATAGCCATCAATGCTCTTCGGTAGGTGGCTCCAGCATTCTTTCCCAAATGGCATGACGACATAATAGTATGTTCCCCATGGAGTAGTAAATAATGTTTTCTCCTAATCATCTTCTGCCAATTTAATTTGATTATATCCTGAAAAGCCATCTATGAATGATAGAGTCTCGAATCCAGCTGTGTTATCAATCAACACATCTATGTGAGGCAGTGGAAAATCATCTTTAGGACATGCTCGGTTCAGATCTCGAAAGGCAATACAGATCCTGGCTTTTCCATCCTTCTTTATAACCAGGACTATACTAGCCACCAATTGCGGATAGAGGACAATTCTAACAAATTTGGCTTTATGTAACTTATCGACCTCTTCCTTCATCTTCAAAGCCATCTGTAGGTGGAATTGCCTTAATTTATGTTTCATCGGGCTAGCTCCAACTTTTAAGGTCAATCGGTGTTCCACTAGAGAAGAATCTAGCTCTGGCATATCTTCCTAGCTCTAGGCGAAAGTGTCCTTATAATCTCTAAGAATTCGAACCAATGCTTCTCCATCTAATTTTGAAAGATTTTGACTAATGAGGACTATCCTAGGTTCTTCTTCAGTTCCTAGATTGACTTCCTTAGTCGGTTCTTCTACAGCAACTGAGGGTTCATCAAATCTCTTCACCCCACTGGCATGTGCCTCAGTTGTGTCCTCCTCTCTTCTTCTTCTGTAATGACTGGGTCCTTTTCATATACCCGTTCATACACTCCGTACCCATCATCGACCAACTCATCTACCTCATAAACTTCTGACAACTAGATATGATTCTCTAACAAGTGAGGAATTTGATAGACTGTAAAGCACTTAGAAGCTAACTTTTGGGGATATCTATTTGGTATTTGCGTACCCTTAGATTTCCTAGACTTCCTAATCTGACTAACTTCATTAGACTCCCTAACTTCATTAAACTGCCTACCACTAGACTAACTATTCTGACCTTAAGAGGACGAAGAAGGATAAAAATCATTTGATACATGAGGAATTATAGGGGAATCCTCCCAAGATAAGGGACAGAGCAGATATAAAAGAGAGTCCTGCCTGAATGACCCACGCAATGGAGTAGATTCGGCTAGATAGTAGGATATCTCCTCAATGAGGATTTGTGAGGAAGAAGTTGCAAAATTAGCATTTTTTTTTGGCCAATTTTAATGTTTAACATGAAACATGAATGAATTTGGAAATGAGAAGCGTGGGATGCAGAGAACAACGCCATTGCCTAAGGATTAGGGGGATCATATAGCAATATGTCCCATATCAGGTCATGGATCCTCTCTAGGTTGAGAGGAATCCGAGGTAGAAGATCTCAAGGAGACAGGGTGATGATAATGAGTGGCGCCCGGGGTATATCTTCAGCAATGACCCTCGACCAATTTAGGGTCAAAAGCAGAGTGCAAAACAAAGTGTGGAGAGTGAAGACATGAGAGGGGTTAGTGGCCCTCCAGACCTGATCAGTTATTAAACTAGTTTCATATGGGTCATCTGGCTCCCCTTCATCAGTTTCCTTACTCAGGAGAATCCTTTTTTCGAAAATGGCATCAGGCCCTTCTCTCAGCTCATCAATCAGTGGCAGCCACTAAGGCTCAGATGGGTGTAGGAACAGTCTGTTCAATGCTATATATAGATCCCAGGTCTCAAACCATCGGTACCACTCATATTCAGGATCATGGAACTTCCTCCTTTCCATCGACAGCAGAGCCTCCAAGGATTTGTATGTCAACAACGGCATGCACTGTCTGGCCACTTCTCTTCCATAAATGTCATGCATATCAAAGTTGGAAGTTATTATCACAGTGTTATCATTATCATGCCGGATCACGGGCCCTTTAACAAAATGTGTGGATAGGGTCCAAGTCAAGGGATCCTAGTTTTCCTTACACAGTGTAACCATTGTCTTCCATATCTTGTGGCCATCTTCTTCCTCTTGCTGCTGGACAATTGTGTGTCTTACTATCTCTGGCTTGTAACCCAGGCCATTCCAAGGTATCCTTTTGTCATCTTTCACTGGTTTAATTCTGTCCTATAGCTGTGTGCCCAGACCTTTACCGGGTTGATATCCAATTTTCATCATGATATTCCAACCAGGGGTACTCATGGACTTCCCCCTCTTCACGGTATCAATTGGATAGGATGAAGGAATGGTGTATTTCAGTGGGTCAGCCGGTGGTAAGTAAGTCTGTAGCATGGACAGGATGGGTTGTTGAGCAGATGGAGAGACTGGAACTAGATTTATATTTAAAGAGTGAGCAACAGCAAGAATAGGCTTACTCGTGACCTTGATGACTCGTCCTTTGAAAGAAAATTTAAGGCACTGATGGTTTGTCGACGGTATATCCTTGAGTAGCTTAATGTAATGATGGCCAAGTATCCCTTTCAGTGAAGAGTCAATCTCCAAAATGTGGAATTCAACTTCGGCATGACAGACTGGTCCCAATTCAACCTTCAAATATACCATTCCCAGAGGGGAATGGGTGGAGTTGTCAGAAGCAGTGACAGAGATGGGGGAAGGTAACCATTTTTCTTTAGGTATACCATAGAATTCTAGTGTTTTTGGAGGTAACACATTGATGGACGCTCCTGTGTCTACCAGACATGCATCCACGGCTTTTCTACAGATGTTAACAGTTATGCTTAAAGGCATACTGATAAAGTGTTAAATTGGTCATTTAAGGGCAACCATATGGATCATACTCATGTTTTTATCTGCAAAATAGCATGAAATGATAGATAATTGTGTAACAAGTCCAACAGTATCAATTTCATCAAATTCTGACTTAAAAACATCGTCATTTCATGTGATCAAAGGAGTATAGCGCATTTGCGGTTTTTCGACAAAACCGAGACGAAATGAATAAATATGATGATATTTTTATGATAATGCGCTAAATTAGATTTATTTGATGTGAACAGGACATGCCGATGATGCAGTGCAACTGGTGGAGTTTCTGGAAATTTTGGGGAGGTCCGGTGTGCGGATTTCAACTAAAACAGGGGTAAAAATACAAATTGACTCCTTCTTTCACTGGAGTTTCCTAAAACCCACTATTTCCCTCCGTCTCTCCGATTTCCTAAACACATCCCTTCCTTTATTTTAAAAACTCTCTCTCTCTTCTCGTTTTAGAAAGTCGAATCCTATTTCTTTTCCAATTTCCTTTTCCGAATCCTGTCCCTTCTCCAAGTCTCCCACATATCCTCCTCCTTTTCCAACTCAAACCCAGCAGCCTCTCCTCCTCCTCCTTTCTATAAATTCCCACAACTTCCTCTCTCCCAAGGGGGCTCCCTCTCTATTTTCCCGTTTTTCTCCGTAGCTTCCCGTAGCCTCCCTCTCTCCGGTGTTCACTTTCTCTCCCTCTGTTTTCTCCCTCTCTCGTTTTTGTTCCCAGCACTCTCTCTTTCTCTTCTCTTTCTCCCTCGGTTTCTCTTGTTCTCTCTCTCTTCTAAACCCAGTCCATAGCTCTTCCTCTGTTCTCTTCTCTCTCGGTTCCTCTCCTTCTCTCAACGCACTGCCAGCAGCTGCTCGTGCAGCATCGCCCCAGTTGCATCCCAGCACCGCACCAGCGCGTCCACCCTGCTTCCACGAGCAGCTCCTTCCTCCAACGCAGCACCAGGCTGCCTCCTCCACGCAGACGCAGCAAAGCAACACCAACAGCAGCAGCTGTCCAAGCTTTCTCCACAACCTGCAGCAACTCCAGCATTCCTCCTTCCTCCAAGCATCCTCCACGCACAGCATGCGGCAAGCCCCTCAGCGGCAGCAACCCAACCTGCAGCAAACCAGCAGCAGTAGCCAACAGCTTCATCCTTCAACCAGCGCCTGTCCTGTGAACATGCAGCAGCTGGCCTTCTCCATGCACACCAGCGCCGGCCAGCAACTCTCCCAAGCAAGCATCCACGTTTCCAGCAAGCTGTCCCGGTGAAGCAGCTTCTCCACCCGGCTTCTCCACGCTGCCCAGCCAGCATCTGTCCAAGCGTGGTGGCTCTTCCAGCTCCTGCACGCACCAACCTCCAGCTGCATGCCAAGCACGCCGGCTTCCAGTTTCCCTGCGTATCCAGCAGCTGCCAGCAACTGCAGCAGCATCCTGCCCAGCCAGCAAGTGTTGCCCATGCACGCACGCCAGCAGCCGCCCAAGCGCATCTGCGGACCACTGAGCCGTCCCCTCTCTCCACCGGTTCACTGCACCAAAGCCAGCAGAAGCTTTCTCCAAACCCTATTTGCTGCATAAATTTGTTTATTTAGTTCTTCATTAATTACTTTGGTTAGTTTAGATAAATGTTTCTTTGTTAAACAATTAGTGGTGAATGAAAGCCTTATTCAATTTTTATTTAGTTAAACGTTTATTTCCTCATTATATTAAGGTGTTTACTTGTTATTTAGAATTAGTTTAATTAATTTGATTTTTTTTAGTTAAGTAGCTTGTGTATGGTTTCATTAGGTAATTAATTATTTAGTATAATTAGTTAATTCAGGTTATTGTTATTTTTAGAATAATTGAATTCTAGTGCATTAAAAATCATAAACAATCATCAATTTTTTTTATTAGAATAACTAAAGTTCAAAGTTTTCAAAATTAGAATTTTAACTCCCTGTGGATCGACTCGGACTCATCGCTATTAAATTTCCAAATTTTGATTTTAGTGAGCCGGATAAATTTAGATTGAACGTTTTCATGTGTTTAACGACGCACAATTCGAAATGATCAATTTTTGGCGCCGTTGCCGGGGAGTTAAATTTTTTAATTTTGATTATCTTGGATTTAGTGTAATTATTCTTTAGCTAACCTTCTTTTTCTTATTTTTGCAGATAAATTGAAAAAAAAAAAAAAAAAAAAAAGGAAAGCGAAATCATGGTAAGTGTGTTCCAACTTTCTATATTTCAATTTCCTGACTTTAGTTAGTTTCTATTTTTGTAGTTTCTAATTTAGATAGGTTTCCATTAACTAAAAAAAAGGAACAAAAAGAAAAACATCCAAATTTAAAAATCTCCATTTCCAAGATTAGAAACCTTCCATGTTAGGTCATGCATCATGTAGGACTACATTTTTAGACTGTTTCCTTTCTTGTAAATTTCCATTTTGTTGAAGATTGCGGGGGACAAGGTGAGATCTCTACCTTCCTTAAATACCATGTTCATGCATTTCCATGATTGCATAGAACCCCTTGTTTGATTTGGTTGTGCACTTCACATAAAAATATCTTAAGGGCAAGTCCATTAACAAAATAAGGTGGGGATTTGACTACCCTTCCTTGGCCCAAAAACAACCATCCCTTGCACCCTTTCAATAACCCAAGCCCATTAAAAGTGAGTAGGAATTCAATTTAGGGTTCACAATGAGATTTGGGTCTAGCTTGAGCCCACTATCACTTTTGGAAACCGGTGTCTAAGGCTAGAGGTCAATGGCAAACGCTTAAGTGGGTCGGTGGTTCTTTAATTAGGTCCCTACGAAAGTAGGGGGAGCCTCCCACCACCCCACCTCTTACCTGGCCGATTGATAATTGTGAGGGTGGACTTGAATTAAACCTAGATTAATTTGTGAGAAACACATCATGTAGGCTAGTTTAACCATAGTTGTCTTAGGAATAATTGTGTGATAACTTGTTTGCATCATTAATAAATAAAAATAAATAAAAAATAAAAAGATTTTCAGCATGGAGTTGACTCAAATGAACAAATTTCTTGGCCCATGTCTTAATACCATCACACCTTTCCCTCCACCACCTAATATGGATTTGGCTCACAGATTAGCTAAGCTAGACAAGTTGGCCCACACAATTGATCAATTTCTAGCTTTGGGCCCAGAACCGTCCTCATATCCCATACAATCATATACCTATCAAGAAAGATGTCCCGTTTGGGCCAATCAGGACCATTATGATACCCCACATGCTCTTCAATTTCCACCTCACCAGGCCCAAGCTCCAAGTCTAGCTATCCAAGACTTCTCGGATTGGCCCCAATTCCAAGTCTACTCTGGTGGTTTGGCCCACAATCATGGACACTCCGATTATCCATTGTCCACAAGCTCTTGTCCACCTTGCTTCCAATCAAATTATTCGACATATTCTTCGCAGTCTGATTATCAGCCCAGTTATCCGCATTCTCAAGATGATCAATTCATGCAACTTGAACAAATAGTCTTGGCCCAACAAGATACCATTGGTAGAATGCAGGCCTTAGTTGACTGTTTGACTGAAACTAATCTAAGGATGGATTTAGAAGAAGTGCTTAGCAAGTCCATTGAAAATCTGCAATCTTTTTCACCTGATTTTGATCAACAAATCAACTCCCAAATTCAACTTGACATCGTTCAATCTGGCAATGATCACATCATGCCTGATCTCGAAAACGGAGAGAATCTTACGGAGTCGCATCAGGTGAGAATAGGGAATGCTAGCATGAATCAATCTATGAAAAATCCTGAGACTGGTCAACAAGATGCCTCCATGATCATACCTGTCTGCCCTGAGGAAAGCTTAAGTGATAGAAAAGGAGAAGGGGAAGTGAGTGATCTTTTAGAGGTTAATCCGGATTTTGAACACTTCATATTCCCTACAGTGGAAGTCGATATGCATGCTAGTCCGAACCTCGAATATTTTTTCTTCCCAATAGAGAAAGTGGATATTCTAGAAGATATATACCCGGTGGATAGAGAGAAGATGGAAAACCCTCAGACTGACCAGCAAAGTGAAGTCACGATCACACCTATGTCTCTTGAGGTGAGCTTGAAGGAAAAAGGAGAAGGAGAAATGAGTGATTTGCTGGATATTGAGCTGGACTTTGAACACTTTCTATTTCCCACAGAGGAATTAAATACACATGATGGTCCGAATCTTGAATATTTCTTCTTCCCAATGGATCAGAAAGTGGATAATCTTGAGGAATTACATCAAGAGAAAACTGAAGCCATAGACTTATCTAATCATCAAGAAGAGCCTATTGAGGGTAAGTTGGGGGGAGATGAAGGAGACGAGAAGGATTCTAGTGAGAGCCCAGATATTCACCTACCTATGATCTGTTTCTCGAGTGTTAGAGAATCTCAGCCCAATAGCCTCCAAAAGCTGGCCCGACTCAAGGAGGTGATGGAATTACTAGGCCAAGTCCACATCAACAGCCATTTTTTCAAAGAAACTCACTGTGTTGCCCAACTCAATTCTTACAATATCGATAACATCAATCTTTACTGGATTTTATTGAAAGTTGAGGCCAAACTGAACATGTTCTCAGTCTCTTTCTTTGAGAAATTTGAAATCCACAAGTTCACGTGCACGTCGGTTGCTTTGCAGTCAATTGATCATTTCATTAAGCAGCCGACATGATCCAAGATACTCTTATTCCGGTGGATAGGAGCCACATATTTGTTGATTTCCTCATCTTCGACATTAGATCATCCCCTACGTTGAATCAATGTCCCATCAATTTGAGAATTTCTGATATTTTTCTAGGGGATCAAAGGCTTCAGTTCAGTCAAGGAAACGAAGTGGGGTACGTGGTTGACATGGCCTATGAATCAAGTAGAACCAATATCCTATTGACCATGTTGAAAAATTCTTTTCTTTGGAATCTCAATGATAACATTCTGACTCATCAGCTACATGCAATGCTAAGTGCACTTCAACCAACAAATTTCAAAATACATGCACTGAAATTTGTGCTAGTAGGCATTGGATAGTGTGCACATTCCGTCTGGCTGAAGACGATAAACTTAGCGCTTGTTGGGAGGCAACCCAATATTTTACTTCATTTTTTGTATTTCTTTCTTTTTAGGTCCCTGAGCAGCAATCGCCGAAGGTACGTCGCATCCTCTTCATTACAGGTTGTTTCGCTCCTTCACAAATTCTCTTCTGGCTGCATGTTTTTCATATCTTTTATGCCATTGAGGACAATGTCAATCAAGTTGGGGGGTGGGACAATCATATGCATTTATTGAAAATCTTTTGAAGAAAACTGATATCTTTCACTGAAAAATGGTAAAATTTTTTCAAAAACTTCTTTTCACATCCTAGGAAAATTGCATGAAAATCATGTTTCATTAAGTAAATCTTAAACAAATCAGTTTTCTGTTAGTCACATCGGTTAAAGAGCCTTTAAAGTTCAAATATTCCACTTTACAAAAATCCACGGCGGGATGATTTTCACACACACACGGCAACTTAGAATAAATGGAAGATCTTAAAAGTATAGAATTGCTGGAATTAACCTCAAGGATAAGACTACTTATTCTAATTTGTCTTTTGGGTTGAACGAAAGGAATGTGTAGAATCCGTAATAGGGGACTGTCCCACTCAGCACTCTAAAAGAGGCGGTCATTTAAAATGGACAGCTGTAAACATTAAAGGCAATAGAAGGCGTTAAAAGAGCTAAAGGAAGGTAGGTGGCAAAAAGTACGCACCTCCCCTCAGGCAATTCAAAGAGAGTGGCAAAAAGTACGCACTCTCAAAAGCAAAAGTACAATAAAATGAAAAAAAACGCCACGCTAAAAAGTCCATCGTACCAAAAATATGACCAGGTCGTGAAAAGTGCTGAGTTGGGACGGGAACTGAAAAACGGTCCTCACTGACTGATCGAGAAATCTTTTATTCTCTTCCCCTCCCCAAGTAGTCTTATCTAAAGGGTAGTAAAGGCAAGAATATACCAGAAAGGTCGGAAACGAGTTCTAAGTGTGTCATATTTCATGCACAATCACCTGTCTGAATCAAAATATTGTGGGATATGAAAACTTTTTAGCTCAACCAAACGGCTACCACTTAAAGTGATTGTGAAAGATACTACAAATGAAGCATGATAATTCATTATTTGTCCTAACTTTTCCTTATTTGCATTGCTAAGGGACTAGCAATGAGTAAGTTGGGGGGTGTGATAAAGTGTTAAATTGGTCATTTAAGGGCAACCATATGCATCATACTCATGTTTTTATCTGCAAAATAGCATGAAATGATAGATAATTGTGTAACAAGTCCAACAGTACCAATTTCATCAAATTCTGACTTAAAAACATCGTCATTTCATGTGATCAAAGGAGTATAGCGCATTTGCGATTTTTCGACAAAACCGAGACGAAATGAATAAATATGATGATATTTTTATGATAATGCGCTAAATTAGATTTATTTGATGTGAACAGGACATGCCGATGATGCAGTGCAACTGGTGGAGTTTCTGGAAATTTAGGGGAGGTCCGGTGTGCGGATTTCAACTAAAACAGGGGTAAAAATACAAATTGACTCCTTCTTTCACTGGAGTTTCCTAAAACCCACTATTTCCCTCCGTCTCTCCGATTTCCTAAACACATCCCTTCCTTTATTTTAAAAACTCTCTCTCTCTTCTCGTTTTAGAAAGTCGAATCCTATTTCTTTTCCAATTTCCTTTTCCGAATCCTGTCCCTTCTCCAAGTCTCCCACATATCCTCCTCCTTTTCCAACTCAAACCCAGCAGCCTCTCCTCCTCCTCCTTTCTATAAATTCCCACAACTTCCTCTCTCCCAAGGGGGCTCCCTCTCTATTTTCCCGTTTTTCTCCGTAGCTTCCCGTAGCCTCCCTCTCTCCGGTGTTCTCTTTCTCTCCCTCTGTTTTCTCCCTCTCTCGTTTTTGTTCCCAGCACTCTCTCTTTCTCTTCTCTTTCTCCCTCGGTTTCTCTTGTTCTCTCTCTCTTCTAAACCCAGTCCATAGCTCTTCCTCTGTTCTCTTCTCTCTCGGTTCCTCTCCTTCTCTCAACGCACTGCCAGCAGCTGCTCGTGCAGCATCGCCCCAATTGCATCCCAGCACCGCACCAGCGCGTCCACCCTGCTTCCACGAGCAGCTCCTTCCTCCAACGCAGCACCAGGCTGCCTCCTCCACGCAGACGCAGCAAAGCAACACCAACAGCAGCAGCTGTCCAAGCTTTCTCCACAACCTGCAGCAACTCCAGCATTCCTCCTTCCTCCAAGCATCCTCCACGCACAGCATGCGGCAAGCCCCTCAGCGGCAGCAACCCAACCTGCAGCAAACCAGCAGCAGTAGCCGACAGCTTCATCCTTCAACCAGCGCCTGTCCTGTGAACATGCAGCAGCTGGCCTTCTCCATGCACACCAGCGCCGGCCAGCAACTCTCCCAAGCAAGCATCCACGTTTCCAGCAAGCTGTCCCGGTGAAGAAGCTTCTCCACCCGGCTTCTCCACGCTGCCCAGCTAGCATCTGTCCAAGCGTGGTGGCTCTTCTAGCTCCTGCACGCACCAACCTCCAGCTGCATGCCAAGCACGCCGACTTCCAGTTTCCCTGCGTATCCAGCAGCTGCCAGCAACTGCAGCAGCATCCTGCCCAGCCAGCAAGTGTTGCCCATGCACGCACGCCAGCAGCCGCCCAAGTGCATCTACGGACCACTGAGCCGTCCCCTCTCTCCACCGGTTCACTGCACCAAAGCCAGCAGAAGCTTTCTCCAAACCCTATTTGCTGCATAAATTTGTTTATTTAGTTCTTCATTAATTACTTTGGTTAGTTTAGATAAATGTTTCTTTGTTAAACAATTAGTGGTGAATGAAAGCCTTATTCAATTTTTATTTAGTTAAACGTTTATTTCCTCATTATATTAAGGTGTTTACTTGTTATTTAGAATTAGTTTAATTAATTTGATTTTTTTTAGTTAAGTAGCTTGTGTATGGTTTCATTAGGTAATTAATTATTTAGTATAATTAGTTAATTCAGGTTATTGTTATTTTTAGAATAATTGAATTCTAGAGCATTAAAAATCATAAACAATCATCAATTTTTTTTATTAGAATAACTAAAGTTCAAAGTTTTCAAAATTAGAATTTTAACTCCCTGTGGATCGACTCGGACTCACCGCTATTAAATTTCCAAATTTTGATTTGAGTGAGCCGGATAAATTTAGATTGAACGTTTTCATGTGTTTAACGACGCACAATTCGAAACGATCACATACCCCTTGCTGCCAGAGGTGCCAATTCAGAAGGGTGGAAGGATATAGAGGGCTAATCCCTTTGAGGAACCAACAAAACAGTGATCTTCTCTACTGTCACATCCTCATCCCACTGGCATATGCCTTAGCTACGTCCTCATCTTCTTCTTCTTTTTTAATGACGGGGTCCTTTTCATGTACCAGTTCATACACTCCGTACCCATCATCGACCAACTCATTTGCCTCATAAACTTCTGACAACTGGATAGGATTCTCTAACAATTGAGAAATTTGATAGAACGGAAAGCACTTAGAAGCTAACTCTTGGGGATATCTATTTGGTATTTGCCTACCCTTAGATTTCCTAGACTTCCTAATCTGACTAACTTCATTAGACTGTCTAACTTCATTAAACTGCCTACCACTAGACTAACTATTCTGACCTAAAGAGGACGAATAAGGATAAAAATCATTGGATACATGAGGAAATATAGGGGAATCCTATCAAGATGAGGGGCAGAGCAGATTTAGAAGAGAATCATGCCCGAATGACCCGCGCAATGGGGAAGATTCGGCCAAATAGTAGGATATCTCCTCAAAGAGGATTTGTGAGGAAGAAGTTGCAAAATTGGCATTTTTTTGGGCATTTTTAGTGTTTAACATGAAACATGAATGAATTTGGAAAGGAGAAGCGTGGGATGGAGAGAACGGCACCATTGCCAAAGGATTAGGGGGATCAACTAACAATATGTCCCATATCAGGTCAAGGATCCTCTCTAGGTCGAGAGGAATCCGAGGTAGAAGATCTCAAGGAGACAGGGTGATGATAATGGGCGGCGCCCGGGGTATATCTTCAGTAATGACCCTCGACTAATTCGGGGTCAAAAGCAGAGTGCAAAACAAAGTATGGAGGGTGAAGACATGAGAGGGGTAAGTGGCCCTCTAGACGTGATTAGTTGTTAAACAAATTTTATAGGGGTCATCCGGCTCCCCTTCATCAGTTTCCTCACTCAGGAGAATCCTTTTATCGAAAATGGCTCCAAGCCCTTCTATCAGCTCATCAATCAGTGGCAGCCACTGAGGTTCAGATGGGTGTAGGAACTGTATGTTCAATGCTATATATAGATCCCAGGTCTCAAACCACTGGTACCACTCACTTTCAGGATCATGGAACTTCCTCCTTTTCATTAGCCGCAGAGCCTCCAAGGATTTGTAGGTCAACAACGGCGTGCACTGTCTAGCCAGTTCTCTTCCATAAATGTCTTGCATATCGAAGTGGGAAGTTATTATGACAGTGTTATCATTATCATGCCGGATCACGGGCCCTTTAGCAAAATGTGTGGATAGGGTCCAAGCCAGAGGATCCTAGTTTTCCTTACACGGTGTAACCATTGTCTTCCATATCTTGTGGCCATCTTCTTCCTCTTGCTACTGGACAATTGTGTCTTACTTTCTCTGGCTTGTAACCCAGGCCATGCCAAGGTATCCTTTTGTCATCTTTTACCGGTTTAATTCTGCCCTGCAGCTGTCTGCCCAAACCTTTCCCGGGTTGATACCCAATTTTCATCATGAAGCCAGGGGGACTCATGAACTTCCCCCTCTTCATGGTATCAATTGGATAGGATGAAGGAATGGTGTATTTCAGTGGGTCAGCCGGTGGTAGGTAAGTCTGTAGTATGGACAGGATCGGTTGTTGATCAAATGGAGAGACTGGAACTAGATTTGTATTTAAAGAGTGAGCAGCAGCAAGAATAGGTATGCTCATGACCTTGATGACTCGTCCTTTGAAGGAAAATTTAAGGCACTGATGGTTTGTAGATGGTATAGCCTTGAGTAGCTTAATGTAAGGACAACTAAGTATCTCTTTCAATGAAGAGTCAATCTCCAAAATGTGGAATTCAACTTCGCCATGACAGACTGGTCCCAATTCAACCTTCAAATATACCATTCCCAGATGGGAATGGAGTTGTCATAAGCAGTGACAGAGATGGGGGAAGGTAACCATTTTTCTTTAGGTATACTATAGAATTCTAGTGTTTTTGGAGGTAACACATTGATGGACGCTCTTGTGTCTACCAGACATGCATCCACGGCTTTTCTACAGATGTTAACAGAATTCTAGTGTTTTTGGAGGCAACACATTGGTGGAAGCTCCTGTGTTTTCCAAACATGTATCCACGACTTTTCTGTAGATGTTAACACTTATGCTTAAAGGCATACCCCTTGCTGCCAGAGGTGCCTATTCAGAAGAGTAGAAGGATATAGAGGGCTGATCCCCTTGAGGAACCAACAAAACAGTGATCTTCTCTACCGGCACGTCTTCGTTGACCATCACTTTTTGTAAATATTCTATCAGTGCTTCTTGATGGGTCTTAGATCTTTTGATCAGTTCCAATATAGAAATGCGTGCCGGTGTTATATCAAGATGCTTCAATAAATCATATTGAGTGTCTGGTGCACTCTCTTCATTCTGTACTTCATCAGCTAGTTGTAGTGGACTGTCTCGAACTGTGGATTGAGGAAACACCTTATTAATGATCATACTGCTCCGGAGCATGTGCGACTCAACAAGGGGAATTACAGGCGATATCTTAAGTATTGTTGGGTTTATAAGGGGTTTGGAAGGTGTGATGGGTTCATACATGGATGACGGAGGGTTATTCGATGATGGTGGTGCTATGCGGATGAAGGGTTTGGATGGTAAAATGGTGTCGTGGCATATGGGTGATTGCATAGGGAATGGTATGCGTAGTAATGGTTTGGATGGCATGATGGATTCATGAACGGGTGGAGGATTATTTAGTGGGGGTAGTCTTGGTGTAGTGGAGGTGGGTCTAAGTATAGCGGGTAATGGAGTGGGGGTGTTAGGAATGGTTTTTAGGATGGCGGGCATAGGGATGGGTGTCATGGGGGTGGTAGGTTTTGGTAGTGGTGGGGGTGGTGAAGGCCTGGTGATGTGGATGATGCAGTGGGATGGTTGTTCGGCAGTATTTCGACTGTGACATGTGGAATATATAGACGAAGCCTCTTCGACCCTCCATTGTTGTCCCCGATTAGCCTCAGACTGGCTATTTGTGAGGATTGGGGCGATCTGGTTCTGATGTTCTGGTAGCGGGTTCTGTACTATGCCCATGTTATATGGTGGTACTGCCTGCTGAACTGACTGTTGGGATCCAGGCGGGACACGAAGAACGCAGCGGAAATGATAAACAAAAATTAATCCCGTCTGATGCCCGCTAATCCGATTCATAACGAAAAACTAAAACCGAAAATCGGGTTGTAATCTGATTACCTTGCACGGATTCGAATCTGCTTTCGTCTCGGTTCCGTCGAGGCAATGCCGCGAGCCGCACAAGCGTCCGGCCTCCAGCGGTATCCACGCGATCCTCCGCGATGGTTCGTCCTCGCTCCTTCGTCCGTATCAGCTCGCTCGCTGAAGATCCGTCGCCGCAACGATTCCCGAAAACCTGCTCATGGGAATTCCCAACTTTCGGGAATCAAGCACAGCGGAGATGGAGACAATCTCGGCACCTCGAACGGGGCGCCCAGAGGAGGAGAGAGAAAGGGGGGATGACGGCCAGCATGGGGAAATCCTAGAGCTTGGCCCAGGGTTTCTTAACAGCGCGTATATTTATTAAGTCGGCGCGACTTTTCACAAAAATCCCCGAGTTAATATAAATCCCACTTATATACCACCGACTGAGAATCTTATTGTGTGTGACCCTCGAAGCCCATTTACTAGTCCGGTTTTCAGTCCGTTAAGTCCAATAACTAGTTATTGACTTATTGTAATTAATTAATATCTAGATATTAACTAATTACTCAGCCGAATTATAATCGCATGTAAATTCGGTCGGACTGTTGATCAAGTTGGCTGCCAAGTAACACCGCATGATCCCGGAAGGTAATGGGGTTCAGCAACCCACTCATGGAACCTATCCATCCACAGTTACCGCGTGGCCATAATCCTTCGTTCGCACAATGCTCTCGAGTTAACCTAGGGTATGGTCAACTGTCAAACCTTAGATGGTCAACTCATTTGAATCAGACTCCGCTGTACAATATCCGAAAACCACTTTTCTAATATTGTTTCTACTCTGGCCAGAGGCTCATGCGGATCCATTCTAGAGCATTCTCTCTCCAGTTACCTGAGAGCAAATGATCCTTTATTGAACACAGAATCACCTTCGAAGGTCTTCTGCTCGACCCGATCCTTGACTATTAGAGATCCCATGGATAGGGATTCGTAGGTCAAGGTCAAAGTCCAGAAGTCCATCGACAAGGTGTCTTTGGTTTCTCAAGTCCAAGGATCAACTACGCCACTGTGACGATGAATCAAGCCGATTGACAGTCAGGTAAATTACCATTCGGCGATTCATGTCGGATCATTTCAGTGAACTCATTCCTCAATGAGCACCTACAGGTTTACCATTGTGTCTCCACACGAGTTACTAACGAGATTAGTCACCATCATCCTATGAGCTAGAATAACCTGTACTAGTCTAACCGGATGTTTGATGTCCTTCTCAAACATCCTATGACCAGGAACAATTGAGAATATGTGTTTATAAGTCATCAGTGTCATTATTATGATCTCATCATAATCTGATGACTATTGCACATATTCATGGACTTCATTATGCGCAATTATAAATATGCCAATCTACATAATGAATTTAATGCCATTGATTAGTGAACCAGATTGAAATAGGTGCCTTATAATTGGCTTAGAGGACACCTATATCCATCAATCTCCCACTTGGACTCAAGCCAATCACTTTCGCATTTGATCTCCATCAAATCTAGGTGATACTTACATAAAGTATGAGACTAAAATTTGGTCAAGGATCTGCTAAATTATCTATAGATGGAATATTTTTCATTACGTTATTTCCTCTTTATCCTTTGTCTCTTCTGATCTTGTAAAAGAGCCTTAGAATATTCTACAACTTTTGAAGAGACTATGGCTCGATCACACAATTGATCGCTCCCACTGTTGTTCTACAACAAGGATATTTTATTAGAGACCTTTAGAACTATATTTACTTCAAGGATGGACGTTTTCATCCAAACTGTTATAATAACAGTATCACTTGTTTATGTCGTCACCTTAATATCGAGTTCCGGATTTGAACCCTTCTAATCTATTCTTTTCTACTAGAAGGTTGAATCCATTATTTGATTTGAAATTTGAGTCAGTGTGAACTCATAATTTCAAATCATCCTCTCCATATACGTGAGTACATCCTTGACACTTCTCAAGTGCTTAATAATGCATTTCACTCATGTATCCTTTAAGGAACTTTTTTCCTACAGGAATAAATTACATATCTCAACAATTAAGACTTATTATGAAATTTATGCCAAACAACTTGACATACAGGTCAATATAATATCCCCACCAATCTATCTTAATAGATTTGTATTTCCAATACGTGGGATATTATAACTAAACCTATTATGGAGGAAAATATGGTTAACAATGCTTTTACTGATAGTAGCATCTTGATGTCATTCTTAATGACTTTGATGTTATTATCACAAAGTATTACTAAAGCGACCATACTCCTACTGTCCTTTTTGAACACACACACAATCCGTGACTATTCTTAATGATCACGAAGTATTTGACTATTAAGTCAAAACTTTTATTACAACTTATGAAGCTTCAGTTTGATTCAAAATAATTTTGAAATCATAACTTGCTTCCTGGACAATCTACAAGCTTTAAAGGTGTATCATATACATCTTTATCTCAATCACATTGAGAGAGCGCTTTTAATATCCAACTGTCATCATCTCATAATAATGATAGGCAGTATTGACAACTTATCAATCTCAAAGTTGTAATTACAGAGAGCATCATTATCATAGATTTTAGATCATAATATATTTTGAGCTCCTCTCATCTTGCTAAATCAGATATGTCAAACATATCATTTTAGTCACTGAGAGAATCTCAAAAATCTATGAAGCTCTCTTATGTGTTATGAATGGTTCCAAACAACTAAAGATTATCTAATAATCTTATGTTAGCTTGTGAATCTAGAACATCTTCTAGTTTTATCAGCTCCCACTATCTTTTTTGAGGACATATTCCTCTTCACAAAAGACGCTTTCAAGACGATAATTATTTCATTATCTCCTGGCCAATAATTGTAATATCCAAACTCTTTAGACATTCACACCACGGTAATACCTGACTTTTAAATCAGGTTTGTTCATAATTCACATCTCATATGAATTATTTGGTTTCCATATCTTATATGGACATACATTGATTTATTTGGAACTATCTGTAAAGCATGGACATCTAATGTTCATACTCATGTTCACAAGGATAATAATTAGGCAAATCTTATTATGTATTGCACCATATCTTAATAAGGTACAATTCCTCATTCTATCATATTACTATGATATACAATGAGAATCAATAGAGCGAGGATACAATTATCCTCTTAATGATTTATGCGAATCATATACCTAAATTTTAGTTTCTTTGATCAAATAAAAAATATTAATACTTCATATTGATCTTATACCTTAATCTTTCAAATGCATTCGTCTTGTATTTCAGTAAGTACATACAGTCCAATCATTCTAAGAGTACACTAATAATGTAAGTCAATAACCCTGTGTACAATACTATAGATAATCAAGATTCATGCAGTTCATTTCTATAGGAGACTTGTGAATATTCATCACATGAAATGTCACTTCAAGAATCTATAGTGCATTGACTGATTTGAACAACTATAGTTCCTTCTCAGTCAACGTTATTCACTTTTATAATTATTGATAACAATTATTCAGTTTCATTTTAGACTCCTATAGATATACAAAGATTTACTGTCAGACAGCAACCTATGAATATCATGAACAATTGTTGAGTCTAACTCAACACTTACATTTTTTCTTGATTTCCTTTTACTTGTCTAAGTCTGCATACCATCACAGTTCTGAAAACCATTTCCAATATCTCATATTGGAGATGCTAATTCTCCAATAGATATGAAAAAGGTGATTAATAAGAATATCCGAAACTTGTTTCAAGTTTCATATTCGTTTTGCCTTTAACAATATCCTTATATTGGTTGCAGTGGGAGAACTGTTATTTTTCTTTCTCAGCTGACTTTTCTTTATCCTTTTCAGGTGTAGATTCGATCGTTTAAAATCTTACCACTTGCACATCATAAATATCTCTTCATCTTGGTCTATCCAAATAAGAGATTTCATGACAATGATTAAGCCTTTCAAAAAGGCATATCATGAGTACCTCTTCACCTTGGTCTATCCAAGTAAGAGGATTCATGATACCTGATTAGGATAGTGACTTTCACTCACCCCTAAAGACATTCTTTAGAGTTTTCTTATCAGTCTAAATATGAGAAGTATTGGCATCCAATATACCAGAATCTCGAATAGACGACATGTTAGTGAATCGAAGGAAATAACGTGATTTAAGTTGATAGTTCTTATAATTCAATTATGGTCTTTTATCTTGAATTATTTCTCACTATTTTTCGACAGACTGTATAACCTTCAGGTATACATAACGGAAGACTCCGACGGACTCCTAGTGAGGATCAGAATCTCCAAGAATCACAGTATGACCTCGGGTAAACACATAGTATCATACCATTATCTTAGAGCAACCATCTCATGGTAATTGCAACTCCTTGTAATATCCAATCTTATTTCGGCTCTCAGGTTATTAATGGTCCCGGGTAAACATAGTAGACCATTATACCTAGTCTAACTTTTACCATCAATACGTGACAAAGTAGAGCAAGAATGCAGCTCCCGGGTAAACGTGAGGATAGCTACACCGTTCCTCTATTCCAATCTCAATGCATCATAATGCCATAGTTAATAGTCCTTTCATTAGATGGTGGCAGATCTCGGGTAAACACATAGAAACTGCCATCACTAAATCAAGTTCTAAGAACTATATTGATGGAGAGCCACGTGGTGCATTCTTAATGACTCGCGCTCCGGCTTAGACTTTATGTTGAAGGTTTTCTTTATGTTAAGTTGGTCTCATCCTAGGTGATAGTTTATAAATATATCGTATATATTTAACTATACCTAGATATTAGCAATCGATTCATAATAAAAAAATAAAAAGCATGCATCAACCATACATGTTCATTATGTGGTCATGGACAGCACGGTGATTAACTGGAGCCAAACAATTAATCACAAAAACTATATAACAATTATATAATCAAAACATGCAAACACATAGCCACTGGTGATCTCATCTCCTGTCGCCTTCCTGGTTGCATTTGTAGATCATCCTCGCCTCTCCTCAGTCGGTGCGATCAATTACAAATATAAAACAGAATTTGAAACATTTTCAAATACAAATTAATGTACAATAATAGAGGGAGATAGAATTACAATGGAATGAGAGAGAGGAGGCACACATGTCTGATTAATTAACACTTAATTAATGTACATCACATTCCATAACAATCCACATAATCACACACCATCACATAATATAAAATTTAACTAAATGCATGTCCATGACCACTTCAAATTTTAACCATTCACACATGATAAAGCACATCACATGAAGGCTAAAATTTCGAAAATATAATAACTTTAGTTTTCTTAAAACTTGGATACCAATCAAAATTAGATAATTCGAATTTCGAAAATCATATTTTCTAACATGCATTTAAATCTAATTTAAAGTATTAAACACATCATGTGCACACAAAGCTAAAATTAAAATTCTAAAATATTCCATACATTATTTAGAACAATTCTAAATTAATTAATCTAACACTTAGATTAATTTCAAATCACATTAATAACAATTATTAATGTGAAATAATATAACATTTAGATAGAATTAAAAAATCCTAAATAACACTTATAAAAGAATTTCTAATTCCCATTTTAATCTATTAACAACTCCTAGTTAATAAACCCCTTTTATTTAAAGCATATTTGTTAATAACAATTATTAAGAAATAATAATTAGAACATTTCTAATTAAAATAGTCTAACATCTTAGACTTAATTTAATATTTTAATAACTTTTATTAAAAGATTAATTTCCAAGTAGATTAGATCAATAATAACTATAATTGAGAGATCCTTGAGAAATATAATTAATTATCTCTATAACTATTATTGAGAGTTTGAAAATAAACAAATAATTCCTTAATAACTGTTATTAAGGGTTAATTCTTAAGAATTAATAAAAATATTAAAAATAGTCAATTAAACACTTAATAACTATTATTAAATGTCCCTCAATTATAAAAATAATTTCCTAACAACGATTGCTAAGAAATTGTAAATGTTCAATTCGATAATTAAAATAAAATTAACAACAATTGTTAATTAACTTTAAGATAAAAATATTAATCTAATCACTTAATTAGAATGTAATTAACAACATTTGTTAATATTATTCAAGATAATTCCTCATTCTATTAAATTAAAAGGATTTAACAACACTTGTTAATTTAATTAAGATCACATCTTAAAAAAATAACCCCACTAATCACCTAATTAAAAGTGATTAACAATTAAGATCAAATCTTAAAAATAATCCTTTATAAACTAAAAAATTATAAATTTAAGTTTAAAACAATTTTAATTTCCAGTTAAAAGGTGTGGAGTTTATTTCAATAAAAGGGGTTTAGAGGTTTAATAGGGGCTTATTAGGGCTGGATGGGTTAAACAGGTTCAATAAAAGGGGTTTGGGAGGGCTAGCAGGCTCGGGCCAGACCGGCCTGGGCTGAGCCAGGCACCTGGGCCCCGAGCCAGGCAGCCCACAGTGGGAAAGTGCCTGGCTTGGGTCTAGCCTGGGCCCTCAGGCGGGCCGGCCCGGCCATGAACCGGCCAAGCCCTAGCCGCCGCCCCCGAGCCAGCCTAGTTCGTCTCTTCCCGCGTCGGGGAAGAGAATCAGGCGGCGGCGCCGCCCTCCCGGCCACCGTGGACGGGAACGGCGGTGACGGCCGGCCAGCTCGGCGCCGGCAGATCTTCGGCTTGCCCTAGCCGCCGCCCCCGAGCCCGCCCGGTTCGTCTCTTCCAGCGCTAGGGAAGAGAACCAGGTAGCGGCGTCGCCCTCCCGGCCACCCTGGACAGGACCGGCAGTGACGGCAGACCTGCCCGGCGCCAGCGGATCTCCAGCAAGCCCCCTAAATTAGCAGATCTGAGCCTCTACCATTCCAAATATGTGCATCAAATGACAATATAGAAGAAAGTGAAGATATCCCCCACCGCCAATCACTGCCGCCCAGCAAGGGGCCGACGAGGTTGCCGTTCACCACCGGTCACACCAGCGACATCGAGGACGGCCGGCGAGGTCCTACAAACCCGCATCATAAACCCCTTGAAGCCGTTCTTCATCCACATGAAGAACAAAACGAAAACCCGAAATAAAAAATCATTTTTCATCACAAAAAATATTCTATATATAATTTATTCATCCAATTAACAAATTCCGTAAGATATAAACGATTCGAGCATGGATATAAATTTTAGAAAATTAATTCCATCGTTCCGAAGCAGATCAGAGCGGAACCTGGCTCTGATACCACTGTTGGGATCCGGGTGGGATGCGAAGAACGCAACCAAAACGATAAACAAAAATTAATCCCGCCCGATGCCCACTGATCCGATTCGGAACAAAAAACTAAAATCGAAAATCAGGTTCTAATCTGATTACCGTGTGCGGATTCGAATCCACTTCCGACTTGGTTCCGTCGAGGCGATGCCGCGAGCCGCACAAGCGTCCGGCCTCCAGCGGTATCCACAGTTACCGCATGGCTATAATCCTTCGTTCGCACAATGCTCTCGAGTTAACCTAGGGTATGGTCAACTGTCAAACCGTGGATGGTCAACTCATTTGAATCAAACTCCGCTGTACAATATCTGAAAACTATTTTTCTGATATTGTTTCTGCTCTGGCCAAAGACTCCTGCGGATCTATTCTAGAGCATTCTCTCTCCAGTTACTTGAGAGCGAACGATCCTTTATTGAACACAGAATCACCTTTGAAGGTCTTCTGCTGGACCCGATCCTTGACTATTAGAGATCCCGTGGATAGGGATTTGTAGGTCAAGGTCAAAGTCTAGAAGTCCACCAACAAGGTGCCTTTGGTGTCTCAAGTCCAAGGATCAACCACGCCACTGTGACGATGAATCAAGCCCATTGACAGTCAGGTAAATTACCATTCGGCGATTCATGTGGGATCAGTTCAGTAAACTCATTCCCCAATGAGCACCTACAGGTTTACCATTATGTCTCCACACGAGTAACTAACGAGATCAGTCACCCTCATCATATGAGTTGGAATAACCTATACTAGTCTAATTGGATGTTTGATGTCTTTCTTAAACATCCTACAACTATTAACAATTGAGAATATGTGTTTATAAATCATCAGTCTCATCATTATGATCTCATCATAATCTGATGACTATTGCACATATTCATGGACTTCATTATGTTCAATTATAAATATGCCAATCTACATAATGAATTTAATGTCATTGATTAGTGAACCAGATTGAAATAGGTACCTTATGATTGGCTTAGAGGACACCTATATCCATCACTGACATTCTCTGATGTTGCTACTGGCTTTACGGCTGTTGTTGTTGTGGTCTTCTCGCCTTCAAGGCGGCAATGAACTTCCTCATCTCTTCCCAATCTATTCTTCCTTGGTCATTTAGATCATGGATGTAGTCCCTGAATTGGAAACAAGCATCCACAGTATGCCCAGGTTGTCGATGATACACACAATATCAAGAGGCATCTACATATGGTGTCCAGATGGTCTTTTCCTTGGGTAATACTAAAACATTAGCAGCCATGAGAGCATTAAAAACATCGGAAAGTGATTCCGGCAATTGGGGATAAGCTGCTCTCTTCGGACCAGGAGGTTTCCTTTGTTGGGAATAGTCATTTGGAGGAGGAACATGGCTGTAATTCAGCTGCTGCCGAGGTTGGTTGTATTCCTACTGAGGTGGGTGTTGAGGTAATTGGAGATGTTGAGGTTGTGGTTGTTCAGGTTGCTGTTCGAACTGCTAAGGAGGTGGCCTATAGCCTTGCTGGTTTGGTTGTCTTTGTGCATTGTATTGTGGTAACTGATTTTTGACTAACTAACCATGGTTATTGTTCATTATGTTGACCTACTCATGTGATATGTTTCTTTCTGTATTTGGTCCAGTTGTAGTAACATTTGGAGTGTTAGACTTCCTAGTTAGTGGCCTATAAGTTCGATGAGTATCGAACACACTGGAGAATGTAGTGTCCTTGAAGGCATTTTGGGCATAGCGCGTCCTCTCATATAACTCTGCCACAGTAGTCAGATTGTTTAGTGTTATGATTAATTTGTACCGCGACGTGGCATTGGCAATCATCATCTTCACTTGCTCCGGCTCAGACAAGTGGTCTTTGATTTTCTCAGCCATTGATCACCATCTATTGGCGAACACCACAAAGTCTTCATCTGGCTTCATTTTCTCATTATCCAGATCAGTTATAGATAAGGTTGGTGCAACCCGATCCTTGTACCTTTGTAAGAATTTCTTGGATACTACATCAAAATTTTCAACTTCACCTGGATCTAGGGAAAAGAACCACTCCAAAGCTGACTGATCGTTTCAAATTGTGCGTCGTTAAACACTCATGAAAATGTTCAATCTAAATTTATCCGGCTCACTCAAATCAAATCTTGGAAATTAATAGCGGTGAGTCCGAGTCGATCCACAGGGAGATAGAATTTTAACTTTGAAAACTTTGGACTTTAGTTAATCTAAAAATAAGTGAGAATTTAAATAAACTAATTACTTGATTAAATTAAAACGCAATTAACTAATGTTACCTAAAAATATAATTGCTTGAATTAAATAACTCTTTTTTTTTCTTTTTCAAAAATTAAACACAAACACATATAAAAAAAAATAATCAATAAACACAACTAAAAATTATAACGAAGATATTAAAATTTAACTATGCAACTTATTAATTATCTAAAAATTACGAAACAAATTACAAAGTTATGATTTAATATTCTTAAACTAAATAAACAAAATATCAAATAAAAAATAATTAATCCTAAACAATTAAACTAATTCTACACTAATGGAGAAGAGAGAGAACAGAATAACAATATGTTTGGGGCTTTGCTGGCGCAGTGGAAGCTGTCGGCTACGTGCATGGGCAACACGTGGAGAAGCTTGGAGCTGTTGGAGAAGGGCTTGCTGGAAGGATGCTGGAGGAGTTTGGGAGCTGGCTTGCACGTGGACTTGCTTGGGAGCTTCAGGTGCAGACAGCTTGGAGGTGCAGCAGGAGCTGCTGCGTGGAGAAGCTGAAGGCCGTGTGGAGCTGCTGCTTCACCAACGTGGGAGCAGGCCGGCTGCTGCTGAAGGGTTGCTGTTGAAGGAAACAGCTGCTGGAGCTTGAGGAAGCTGATGGTGTTGGAGGTTGGAGGAAGTCGTGGAGAAGCAGCTGACCGGTGCGTGCAGGTTGCTGGCTGGAGAAGCTGGGTACGCAGGAGACGCTGGAGGTGCGGTGCTGGGGTGCAGCATGCATGCACGTGGACGAGCTGCTGGCAAGCGTGGGAGGGGGCTGAGAAGCTTTCAACGGAGGACCAGCTCGGGTGCTTTGGTGGACGGCATGCATGCACGTGGCTTGCTGGAGCTGGACGTGCAGGTGCTGCAGGAGGAACTGCGGGAGGTGCTCACCTGGTTTCAACCGGCTGCTGGTCGGCGGTGAAGAGAGACGGCAGGAACGAGAGAGAGAGAGCTATGGAGGAAGAGAAAGAGAAGAGAGACGGCAGGAACGAGAGAGAGAGAGAGCTATGGAGGGAGAGAAAGAGAAGAGAGAGGGCATGTGGGAGACCGAGAGAGAGAGGGATGCTGGGAAACAGTGGGGAAGAAGGAGAACTGAGAGAGAGAGGGGTGCTGGGAAACTGGAGAGGGAGGAGGAGAGGCTGCCGGGAAGGGAAACTAGAGAGAGAGGGAGGAAGAGAAGCTGCGGTAAAACTGGCGAGGAAGAGTGCTGCGGAGAGGACAATTTATAGAGAGGAGAAGGAGTAGCTGGCTGGAGAGGAGAAAAGCTGCGGGTTTGAGTTGGAAAAGGAGGAGGATCTGCCAAAAAACGTGGGAGAGGCTGAGAAGAGAGGGTCCAGCTGCGGTTGGGGGACAGATTAATATAAAGAGGAAGAGAGGCGTGGGAAGGAAACTGGAGAAGAAGTAGGACTGCGGTTTGGGAAATTGGAGAGAAGGAAAGAAATAGTGGGTTTTGGGAAACTCCAGCGAAGGAAGGAATCAAATTGCATTTTTACCCCCGCTTTAGTTGAAATCCGCACACTAGACCTTTCCCAAATTTCCGGAAACTCCTCCAGCTGCACTGCATCATCGGCATGTCCTGTTTACATAAAATAAATATAAATTAGCGTATTATCATGAAAATATCATCATATTTATTCATTTTGTCTCGGTTTTGTCGAAAAACCGCAAATGCGCTATGCTCCTTTAATCACATGAAATGACGATGTTTTTAAGTCAGAATTTGATGAAATTGGTACCGTTGGACTTGTTACACAATTATCTATCATTTCATGCTATTTTGTAGATAAAAACATGAGTATGATGTATATGATTGCCTTTAAATGATCAATTTAACACTTTATCACTGACCCTTCCAATGACCTCCTGAATAGGAAAGGTAGTACTCATTTGTCATTTTACCAAAAGGAGGATTCGTATAGGAATTCTTTAAGGTGAATAAAAGGATTGCTCGTGCCCTTGTACTTCTGGTACACTGGCATTTCAGAAGGCAACAAATGGCTAGCTGGAATAGCCATTTCAGGGGCGTTTTGCGCACCCATGGTCCTTTGGAAATTTTTAAATTGCTCATCGATCTGAGTGATTTTGTTAAGCAAGATTTGTGTGGTTGGATCTGCTGGTGGGGGAGGTGGTTGTTGAAAAGCCTTCACCCTAGAGTAAGTGGGAACAAGAGGACAGTAGGGTCGCGAACTGGCATCATTTTTTCCATACCCGAAGGCATTTTGGTAGACTGGAGTCTGCGGCCTGACAGGGTGTCGCGAACTAGATTGTTTGTGGCCCATGGGCCGAGGAGTAGAAATACAGAGGCTTTCCATGGCCTGGACAGGGACTTGAGGTACAGTATGACGAACCGGAGGGTTTGGTTCAGAAGAACTCAAGAGAGTCTTTCCCTTCAAAATGGATTGGGTTGCCTCTAGCTGATGAGGATCCACATGCGTAGCCAGAGCTCCCATGAAGGTAGCAAGATCAGAAGGATGAGAAGAAGGACCAACTTGATCTTGGGCTTCTTCAAAAGTGGGGTTGGAGATTACATGAACATGGGGGTGATTGCCTATATCCGGATTGTATTGATCATAGGGGGGGTGAGATTGAAACTGAGGGGCATGAGCATCTCTCTCATCTTCAGAATAGGATGGATCATAAACTCGAGGGGCATGAGCATCTCCCTCGTACTCAACCGTATCTTCTTGCTCGAGAGCAACTATGTCGAGAGTTTTACCTGAGCGTAACATCATTGTGTTTGATTATCAAGATTTCAAACAGGTTATTCAGAGATTAACACGTAAGTTGATGATTACATCGTCTTAGGATTCCTTATAGAGTTAAAACAAATTTTTAATTGGGATTCACTTAAGGAAGGATGTAAGGATTGAGGTTTTGGGTACAGTTATTGGGTCGGTTTTGGAGCCGGACCCCTTGGTTTGGGCCCTTGTGGGGCTGGGGACGTAGTTGAAACGGCGTTCGGTTAGGACGACGCGTTTTAGTTTGTGCCACGTGGGTGCCACGTGGGCCAGTTTCGGACCGGGAGAGTACGGCCCCGGTCTTATCACCTGAAAGGCGTCTTCTTAGGACGACGCGATTTCATCTACTTCGGTTTAACACCCCGAACCTTCCCTCCTTTCTCTCATTCTCTCCTTCTCACTCTCTCTCTTACCTCTCTCTGATCCTCTACATTTCCCCCTTCCCTTTCTCCTTCCCCCTCTTCCACTTCCACCACTCCAACACCTCTCACCACTACCACCACCACCTCCTCCGCGGCACTTCATTCTCCGGGCAGCAGCCGACGTCCCGATGGAGTGACGGCGTCCACGGCGGTACAGGCGGCGGTTTGCAGTGCGGCGGTTCGGCGGCACGGAGATAGGAGGAGTTTAAGTGACCGGTAGGAGGACGATCCTTATACGTGATTCGATTGTTTTATCCATGTTTTCCTGCTTAAAGCATGCGACGTGTGTGGAGAATTGGGTAGAATGAGCATGTTTAAGGGGCTTTTAAATGAAAATGGTAATTTATATGAAATGGGAATTAGTGTGTTCCAAGTGCCAAATTGGATTCTCCCCGTCATTTCCTATCTTTGGGGCATTTTTGGGGTAATTTTGGGGGAAAATTTGTAGGGAACCAGATATTGGGCTTTAAACGGCATCTGGCTAGGACGACGCCATTTAGGCCAGATTTATCTCGGAAGCGGTTTCTGTGAGAAAGAGTTTTGTTTTGAATGGCGTCCAGGGATAGCGATGCCATTCAAATGGCGGCTTCCAGGGACGACGTGTTTTAGGCCATATTCTGAGGTCAGTTTTTCTATGAACCAATTTAGTGGTCTTGCATAATGTCGGCCATGGGCGACGCGATTCAAGACAGAACCTCATTAACTCATGCTATTAACATGTATTTACATTGTTAGATAGTTCGATTAAATGCATGCTTGAAATCGTACATCGAGGCCGAGGATTTCTGTATAATCAAAATCGCATTGTGTGTGCGTGCGTTTAGGTAATTGTGGAGCTAGAATGATTGTGGTTTGTGTTTGACACCTTGTGTCGGTGTGGGAGGGACGCAGTGTCTATGTGGCATTGCTGCCGTACCGATGTGGGAGGGGTACATGTTAGTGTTTCACTTATGGCTGGGGGAAGTAGAGCCACCTAGATCTAGATAGGCCGGAGTAGCCAGTGCGCTATCCGAGGGGTTGTTCTTTGGTCCCAACGGGTCGGTATTTTCCTAGTTTGTCATGGCAGTTTCCGGCGTGTTTCTTACTATGGAGCTGGGTTTGGTGTTGCTGGAGTTTACCCTTTCGCCACTGGGCCTGATGTAACCTGAAATATCGAGCTTACGAGTGGTACCCTTCGCCCTTTGGCCTGATGTGACCCGGGAGGTTAGGGTTACAAGTAGTCCCTATAGCTTTGACTCGAGAAGCGCCTAGGCCTGGCGTTGAGGGAAGTCCGGTCGATAGGACAATGGTCTAGACTGCTTGTCTGCACATGTAATTGGGCGGTGGTGGTTCACTATGTTGGGTTCGCTGTGTTGAGATCCGACCAAAAACGCAGCGGAATAAATTTTTCGGGATCGGATCCATCCCGTTTCGAATGATTAAAATAATACTGGAGTAAATCGTATTTACCTAGCGCGGATTCGAATCCGCATTCGTTTTTCGGTTCCGTCGAAGCAATGCCGCAAGTCGTGCAGATGCCCGACCTCTAGCGGTATCTATGCGGTTCTCCTCGCGATGGATCGTCCTCGCTTCCTCGCTCGATTCAACGTTCGTGGATCTCGTCTGGCTTCTCGTAATCCGCCGCAACATGCAAATTAAGAATCTCCCGTCGGACGGAAGGGGGAGCGGTCGGGAATCGAAGCGGAGCCTCCAGAAGGCCGGCCTCGTGTCGTGCGTCTGGAAGAGAGGATAGAGATGGAACGATGGCTAGGTTAGGGTTGCTGGCCCCCGACGTAGTATCCGTTCTTTTATAATAAGTTTGTTTGCGGTTTTTCGTAAAAACCCAGACTTATCCGAAATCCAGTCGGATTATCCATCGACTTGAAAACCATTTGCGTGTGACCCTCTAGGCCCAAATACTAGTCCAGTTAATTGCCCATTAAGCCCAGTAACCCTTTACTGACCTACTGAATTAATTAATATCCTCATATTCAATTAATCAACCGAATTTAATGTCCTACAATAAATTCGGACGGACTTTTGATCACGTTGGATGCCAAGCAACATCGTGTAATCGTGGATGGCACTGAGGTTATCGCAACCCTCTATTGGAACCTTTCCATCATCGGTTAGCGTGCGGATATAATCCCTCATCCGTGCAATGTTCCCGAATCGACCTAGGGTATGGTTTACTGTTAAATCCTATTCGGTCGATTCACTTGAATCAGATGCCACTAATCTGAATCCAATAACTCCTTATCGAACATAGAGTCTGCCCTGGCAAGGGACTTTAAGCGCATCATTCCCGGAACATTCTCTCTCAAACTACAGAGAGCGGATTATCCCGTATTGAACACACAATTACCTTCGAAGGCATTTCCCTGAACCCGATCACTTGACTTATTGATAACCCATGGTTAGGGGTTCGTTAGTCAAGGTCAAAGTTCAGAAATGTACCAACAAGATATCTTTGGCATCTCAGGTCCAAGGATCATCCACGTAACCGTGACAAAAGAATCGAGCTGGTTAACAGTGAGGTGTTTACCATCCAGCGATTCATAGTCGGATCAGTTCAGTGAACTCATTCGCCAATGAGCACCTACAGGTCCAGCATAGTGTCTCCACACAAGTGACTTGTGGGATCAGTCACCCTCATCATATGAGCTGAAGTAACCTATACTAGTCTATCCGGATGTTCGATGTCCTATCTCAAACATCCTATGACTAGGAACAATTAAGAACATGTATTTATAAAGTCTTCGGTCCCGTAATTATGATCTCATCATAATCCGAAGACTGTTGCACATGTTCATGGACGTCATCGTGATACGATAAACATAGATCGAATTAATTACACACAATGAATTATTGCCATTTATTAATAATCTGAATTATGACATAGTATCGGATTGGCTTTGAGACTATCTAATACTAACAATCTCCCACTTGGACTAAAGCCAATCACTTTTATACAGACTACCCATATTCTCTAAGTGACGCTCAAAGACATTTTGAGACAAAGGCTTTGTAAGTGGATCTGCTATGTGGTCGGCTGAAGGTGTGAGTTTTAGGTGGCCTACAAGCCAATCTGACCTTGTAAATATCGTTCATTTATTAATATAATGGCATAATATTCATTATGTATAAATTGCATTAATTATCGTTTCATAATGAAGTCTATGAATATGTGCTATAGTGATCAGATTATGATGAGATCATACTAATGAGACTGATCACTTAAACACATATATTCTTAATCGTTCATAGTCGGAGGATATCCGAGAAGAACATCGGATATCCGGTTAGACTACTACAGATTACTCCTGCTCATATGATGAGGGTGACTAATCTCATAAGTCACTTGTGTGGAGACACTAAGGCGAATCTGTAGGTGTTCATTGGAGAATGAGTTCACTGAACTGATCCGACTGAATCGTTGGATGCTATTGTACCTCACTGTCAACCAGCTTTATTCTATTGTCGCAGTTGCGTAGATGGTCCTCGGACCTGAGACACCAAGGACACCTTGTCGGTGGACTTCTGTGCTTTGACCTTGGTTTACGAATCTCTAGCCACGGGATTCTAAAACGCCAAGGATTGGGTACAGCGGAATACTGACGAAGGGAATTGTGTGTCAATAAGGAATCATTCGCTCTCGGTACTTAGAGAGAGAATGCTCTAAGAAGGATGCGCGGAAGTCCCTGGCCAGGGCGGACGATAATATCGGGAAAGGAGTTTTCCGATATTCATCAGCGGTATCCAATCCAAGTGAGTCGACCGGTTAAGGTTTGACAGCACACCATACCCTGAGTTGACTCGAGAGCATTATACGAATGAAGGATTATATCCACGCGGTAACTGTCGGCGGAAAGGTTCCAAGAGTGGGTTACTTAACCCCGATACCTTCCGGGTTCACGTGGTGTTACTTGGCACCCAACGTGATCGGAGGCCCAGTCGAATTCGATGTGCGACATCAATTCGATTGATTAATTAATTAATAAAGAGTTATTAATTGATTAATAAAGCCAGTGAGGAGTCACTGGGCTTATTAGGCTCTTAACCGGACTGGTAATTGGGCCTAGAGGGTCACGCGCAAATGATTCTCAAGGCGATGGATAAATAAGTGGGTTTTATACAAACGGGGGGTTTTTATGAAAAACCGCGCGGTTAGTATAAAATATAGCGAACGGGCTGAGCAGGCCAAGCTGCTGCTAACCCTAACCGCCCCTCCTCGGTTTCTCTCTTTCTCTGGCGTCCCAGACAGATCCAGATCTGCTCCGCCGCTTCTCCGACTACCGTTCGACGGGAAATCGTCTGCGCAATGCAGCGATCGTTGCGGTGACCGGTGGAGGTTTCGTGGGCTGCGAAGAATGGGGAACGTGAGTATATCTGTCGCGAGGAGGATCGCATGGACTCCGCTAGAGGCCGGGCGCTTGCGCGGCTTGCAGTGTCGCACCGACGGAACCGAACGGTTACGGATTCGAATCCGCACACAGTAGGAATTCGATAATCCGATTATCGTGATTTTTATTTTTCGAAACAAGAACGGATATCCGTTTTTTTATTTTATTTCCGCTGCGCGGGAGATCCGGAGAAACCAGAGAACCCAACAGAAGTAACTCCTTCCACCACGACATCTCCTCGAGCTATAATCTCTCTGATCAGATGAAAGCGCCACAGAATGTGCTTCGACTTCTGATGAGACCTCGACTCTTTCGCTTGAGCAATCTCCCCATTGTTGTCACACAGTAGTGGGACGGGACCAGATATGCTTTCCACCACACCAAGATCGCCGATGAATTTCTTCATCCATACAGCTTCCTTGGCGGCTTCAGTAGCAGCAATATACTTGGCTTCCGTTGTCGAATCAGCAGTGGTTTCCTGCTTGGAATTTTTCTAGCTCACTGCTCCCCCGTTGAGTGTGAAAACAAAACCTGATGTTGACTTGCTGTCGTCAGGATCAGACTGAAAACTCGAGTCAGTGCATCCTTACACCTTTAAGTTTCCTTCTCCATAGACTAGAAATAGATCCTTAGTCCTTCTCAAGTACTTATGGATGCATTTCACAGCCTTCTAGTGTTCATCACCTGGATCTGCCTTATGTCTGCTCGTAACACTTAGAGCATATGATACATCAGGTCTAGTACATAGCATGGCATACATGATGGAGGCTATGGCAGAAGCATAGGTGACTTTATCCATCACAGCCCTCTCTTCAGGTGTCTTGGGAGACTGACCTTTAGAGAGTGAAATTCCATGTCTCATCGGTATGAGACTTCTCTTGGAATTTTCCATGCCAAACCTTTTGACAATGGTTTCTATGTACATGGATTGGGTTAAAGCTAGCATCTTCTTTGATCTATCTCTATAGGATCGTATTCCTAATACGTAAGATGCTTCTCCCAAATCTTTCATGGAGAAGTTCTTTGACAGCTATATCTTTACTGATTACATCATTCCTACATCATTCCCAATGAGTAGGATGTCGTCAACGTAAAGAATCAGAAACATGATTGCGCTCCTATTGTTTTTCTTGTATACACATGGCTCATCTTCATTCTTAATGAAGCCATAAGATTTGATCGCTTCATCAAATCTTATGTTCCAGCTTTGGGAAGGTTGCTTCAGTCCATAAATGGACCTCTGCAACTTACATACCATGTCTGGAGATTCTTTTGAATCCTTCTGGTTGTATCATATACATCTCCTCCTCAAGGTTTCCATTGAGGAAGGCAGTCTTCACATCCATCTGCCATATTTCATAATCATGGTAGGCAGCAATGGCGAGAAGAATTCTGATAGACTTAATCATAGCAACGGGTGAAAAGGTTTTATCATAGTCAACACCTTATCTTTGATGATATCCTTCCGCCACTAATCTTGCTTTATAAGTCTCAATACGTCCATCTGCACCGGTCTTTCTTTTAAAGATCCATTTGCAGCCGATAGGTACTATACCATCGGGTAAATCTTCCAAGTTCCAAATTTGGTTGATGTACATGGACTGTATTTCAGAATTCATAGCTTCCTGCCATTTACCGGCCTCTGGATTTTCAATGGTCTCCTAGTAAGTCTTAGGATCATCATCCTCAGTATAGGGTATCCTTGAACCATCCAAATTAATATGTCCCATATATCTTTCTGGTGCTTTAGGTACTCTTTCAGACCTACGAGGTTCCTGTGTATCATTTTGAACAGGTTCAGAAACTGATGGTTTATCTGATGAACCAGTTTGTGGGTCAGGAATTTCTTCCAAAACTACTTTACTCCCACTGTCCATCTGGAGAATATAATCTTCTTCTAGAAAGACAACTCTCCTAGCCACAAACGCCTTTTGTTCGCCAGGATGATAAAAGTAATATCCATAAGTTTCCTTTGGATATCCCACAAATCTACATTTGTCAGTTCTGGATTCCAGCTTATCTGCGTCATATCTTTTAACATGAGTAGGACATCCCCAGACTTTAATATGTTTAAGGTCTGGTTTCCTTCCATTCCATATCTCATATGGAGTGGTTTCAACAGATTTGCTGGGTATCTTGTGGAAGATATACAAAGCCGAGCTAAGTGCATATCCTCATAAGGACACTAATAATTTGGACATGCTCATCATGGATCGCACTATTTCCATTAATGTGTGATTTCTCCTTTCTGATACACCATTCATTTGAGGTGTATAAGGAGGTCTAAGCTGAGAAAGGATACCATTATCCTTTAAGTATTTATTGAACTCAGTACTCAAGTATTCACCACCCCGATCAGATTGTTAGAATTGGGTGGCCTCAAAGCCAATCATTATACATTCTAGTTCAGATTATTTATAAAGGCAATTATTTCTTCATTTAATAGTTCTCGCAAACGACTATCGTAATGAAGGTCTATAGACAAATGTATGGGATATTGAATCATGATGAGATCATGATAGTGAGATCAATATCCTAAGGCAATTGTCTTAAATAGTTCTCGATCATAGGATATTTGAGATGGACATTAAATATCCGATAAGATCGACACAAGTTATGTCTGCTCATATGATGAGGGTGAATGATCTCACATTCACTCGTGTGGTGACACTAAGACAAACAAGTGGGTGCTCATTAGAGAATGAGTTCACTGAATAGACCCAAATAAGAATTCCTGGATGGTAATTATACCTATTAGTCAACCAGGGAATTCAATCGTTGCAGTAGCACAGTTGGTCCTTTGACCTGAGTTACTAATGATACCTTGTTTGTGGACCATTGTATCTTGACTCTCTGACTCGTGGACTTTAACCATTAAGTCCACCATAATCGGTCTTTCAGATACAGTGGAAAGTTTGCGAAGGTAATTGAGTGAACAACAAGGGATCACTCACTCTCGCTATAAGACTGGAGAGAGAATGTCCTATGGATGTGTACACTGAAATCCCTGGCCAGGGTCAAATGAAAGAGATGTCTTTCTAGATATTAACTGTGTACTAGAATCCATCTGGATAATGCGATAGAGGGTTTGACTATAAAACCATACCCTTGCGTTATCGGGACATTGCATGAGTGAAGGATTATATCTGTGCAGCATCTGCAGACGGAAAGGTTCAATTGAAGGGAACAGTATCCCTTATATCTTCTGGGATCATGAGGTAGTGTTTGGTACTGTTCATGATCAGAAGGCCAAGTGAATTAATCATCGGATGATAATTTACTTGTTTATTAAATTAATCATTTAACATATGATGTTTAAATGTTAATTAATAAATATTAAACTCAAGAAACAGTTCTAAGTTTAATGGGCCTGCAACCGGACTGATATATGGGCATAGAGGGTCACACACATAAGAGTTGTCGTCAGACGGTGAGAGATGTTAAATTTCATGCTTATCTGGGTTTTTGTGAAAAGCTGCAGGATAAACATGAAGATTTAATGGAGAATTATCCAAGGCCAAACTCTTGGATAATCATGAGGATTAATTGTTGTGCTTATCCTTATTTCTATATAAGGAGGGCCAAGGGGGAGTGGTAAAAAAGTTAGTTGGACGAATTTTACTCCCCAGATTCTCTCTCTCCTCTCTCTCTCTCCTTCTCTCTCTCTTGGAGTGGATCTGTCTCTCTCCGCGCATGGTGGATTTGAGATCTGGTCGGAGCACTCAAGTCGAGGAGGAAATTGCGTCTGCTGCGGGAACTCGTGTGGATACGTCTAGAGATCGTGCGCGTGCGCGATTACCGAGTCGGCATCATCCACGGGAGATTCGAAACCCCGCAAAGGTGAAGAACTGTTCTTCCCGCTTAGATTTTAATGTCCGTTTTACGACCCCAGCAACCGATACAATGGAATCATTTTTTATTTCCGCTGCGTTCTTGGCGATTCATTACAGTGGTATCAGAGCCAGGTTCGCTGGTTCGGTTGTAAAATGACACCGTTTTGTGTGTTTTCTCGTTATGCGTGAAGAACTTGTATTGTACGTGTTCTTGTGTTTAATCCGATTTAAAATGACAGATTAGTGTTCATATGATGATCACGATCAATTTGATTATTTTTCTGTATTTTTCGGATTTTTATTTGGGTTTTTCGGAGTTCTTCATGTGATGATGAACCGGGGTACTTCGGCGGCTTCGTACGTGCATTCCAAGTATTGGGATGGCGGCCCGGATGTCTGGATCTATTGGTGATAGTCACCACTACACATTCGACACATTTTCCGGCACCGGAGTGCCCTTGGAGTACCTAAAAATCAAGCCCAAACTCGGTTGTTTAACCCTGCAAAAAATCAGATTTTTGGGTTTTCCGGGGGCTTATTTTGCTCTCCATCGCCGGTCTCCGGCGACCCCGCCGGCGCCGGGCACGTCGCCGGCGCCGGGGGGCATCGCCGGCCGGGCCGGCACCTGCCGGGGGGTGGCCAGAGCTCGGCGGCGGCGCCGCCGGGAGGGAACCCTAGGGTTCCTGCCTTCTGTTGGGAAGAAGGGCACGGGCCGGTCGAAGCACAGAGCAAACGGCTGAACCGCCCGGTCGGACCGGGCGGGGCCGGGCGGCGCCCTGGCCGAGCCAGGGTGCGACCCTGGCCGAGCTAGGGTCCTGGGTCCGGGCCCTTTGGGACCTAATGGGCTGGGCCATTTTATATTTTATTAAAAAATGTTTTTAATATCTGTTTAACCCCTTTAAACCCAATTTTAGCCCGTTTTAGCCTTTTTTAAAATTGTTTTAAAACAGTAAAATTATATGAATAATTAATAAATGTTATTAATTAATTTTTATGATTATTAACAGCTTATTAAAGTGTTTAATAACTGTTAGTCTATTAAAGGGCTTTATAATTAATGGGTGTTAGTTAATTATTTAAAATTGTTTTAGATAATTAATTTCCTTGTTAATTTAATTAGTTTAAAAATGTTTTAAACTGATTTCATGCATAACTTGATTACTCTTAATGTTCAAATTGTTTGAATTTGTATTTAGATTAACTGAATAGATTAGTTAGTTTATTTGTCAATAATGTTTTGAATATTATTGGTTTTGCTGAAATAAATGTTATTTCGAAAACTAATTGGTATTATAATTTTATATTTATAAAATTTAATACCAAACATCAATTATGTGATGATTGTGATGCATGTAATGTGTTTTATGGTGGGATGATCATGGACTTAGAATTTCCATGTGATGAATGATGTGAATGGATGCGATGCTTATTTCATTTGGTATTTTAAAATAGGACCTGCGTGTCCTCCTCTCTCTTAATCCAAGTGTACTTTCTACCTTCCTATAAGATTGTACTCCCCTTGATAAGATCAAGGTTTCTAATTGTTTAAATGTACATTTGTGGACCTGCGAGTCCTGAATTTTGTATTTAAATGTATCGGATTAAGTTTAGAGGACGGGATCTTTTGAAGACACCTCTGGAGGGAGGACTCGCATCAAATGGAACCAGTGTTGCTGTTTTCACATTAGGATCCTATTATGGATCATCGTTTGGCTCCGATGATTCCATAGTAGCTTTAGCAGTCCATGATCATCCCCATTTAATTTTTCTGCATATATGTGATGTTTGCGGACCATGCTATCATATATATATATTTCTATTAAGTATATTGATACTTCAAATTGAAATACTATTGATAGCACGATTTTTTACAAATCAAAATAAAAAAAAAACCCTCTTTTAAAAACTTAAGTTGTAAACGTGAGATATTCAGAATAATCCACGTAACCCACCATCATTATAGATGTTAGGATAATTCTTATCTCAAACGGATTTGTTGTGCTACCACAAGGTCTGTTTGATTTAGAAATTAAACTAGGTCTACGACATGTGATGTCATTAAGATGAATGGACAAATAGTGTAGTTTTGTTGTGCTACCACAAGGATTGCACTATGAATTCATGTCATCTAAGTAATGATGGATAAACTTAACTGAATCAAATTGATTTGTTGTGCTACCACAAGGTCATTCTGATTCAGGGGTTAAATCGATCGGATATTGCAATCGTTGCAACTGTCAAGAGTTGACTGCCTAAGGGACTTGATGTGATTTGTTGTGCTACCACAAGGTCACATGCATGTTGCCCGAAGGATTCTGATCCCCACTAGGAGATCATCGGAATCTCCCGTTCTGTATCTTAGAGGGTCATACAGATCGCCGAAAATAGTGGGAGCATAAATCTAGATTAAAAGTCCTAAATCTGATTTTAAGAACTATCTGCTCATTTTATATATTTCCATGTAGGTCGCTATGTCGTCACCTAACCCCCTCCGTTGCATACTTGATGCAAATAAACTCACGGGACCAAATTACATTGACTGGTTACGCAACCTGAAGATTGTCCTCAGGTGCGAAAAGCTAGCCTATGTCCTGGATCAACACGAAGATGAATTAATGATGTATGAAAATTGGAAGGAGGACTCTGTCAAGGTCCAGTGTTATATGCTCGGTTCAATGAACAATGAACTGCAGCGACAACATGATAACATGGAACCTAAGACCATTATGACTCACCTACAAGAGTTGTTTGGTGAACAATCAAGAACAGAAAGATATGAGATATCTAAGAAATTGTTCAGGACCAGAATGAGCGAGGGCACATCTGTGCAAACTCATGTGCTCAAGATGATAGAATGGATTGAGAGGCTTGCTGTACTCGGCTTTGTTATGAACAATGACCTGAGCATTGACTTAATCCTACAGTCCCTTCCAGATTCATTTTCACAATTCATTATCAACTTCAATATGAACAAAATTGAAGTTTCACTAGCTGAGCTGCTTAACATGTTGAAGACAGCAGAAGGCACTATCCAGAAAGATAAACCAAATGTAATGCTTGTTGGCAAGACCAACAAGAAAAGAAAAGCTGGACATACCTTTAAGAAAGGTAAGCCTAAGAAGAAAGTGAAAAGCAAACCGGCGGCACAAAAGGACAAAGCTAAAGTCAATGATAAAGGTCAATGTTTCCACTGCCATAAAGAAGGTCATTGGAAGAGAAACTGCAAGATTTATCTTGCAGAAAAGGCAAAGGAGAAGCATGGTGAAGCTTCAGGTATTCTCATGATCGATCTTAACTTGTCTTATAGAGAATCAACATCCTGGGTATTAGATACTGGATGTGTTACTCATATCTGCAATAACTTGCAGGTGTTAACAAGTAAAAGAAGATTGAACCGCGGAGATGTGGATCTGAGGCTCGGGAATGGAGCAAAAGTTGCTGCATTAGCTGTGGGGACATCAAGACTTCAGATGCCGTCAGGAGACTCTTTGAAACTGATAGATTGTTATTATGTTCCAACCATTATTAGGAATATCATATCTATTTCATGTTTAGATAGACAAGGATATTCTATGAAGCTAGAGAATAAAGGTTGTTCAATTTATCAAGGAGACAAACTGTTTGCTTCCGGATATTTATTGAATGGATTATATTTACTTGATATTTCATATGATGTTTGTCTTGTAAATAATTCTCTTGAACGCTTAGATAAGGATGTGAATAAATCGTACCTATGGCATTGTAGGCTAGGTCATATAAATGAGAACAGGATCATAAGGTTGCAAAAGAATGGATATCTTGATCCATTTTGTAAGGATCGAGACTTTCGGATCCGGTTTTCGGGTCAGACCCTGTTGTTCTAACCCTTGTGGGGGGGGGGGGGGGGGGCGGAAGTTCTGAGTTGAATCGCGTCAGGACCTGGCGACGCGTTTTAAACGGCGTCCACCTTGGCAGACGCATTTTCAGGTGCTACCACGTAGGTGCCGCGGGGGCTGGCCTTGAGCCGCGTGAGTACGGCCCTGTCTGGTCGTCTGAACGGCGTCTGCGAAGGACGACGTCTTTCAGACTGCGACTCTGGGTGTGTCAGAGTACGGCCCTGACAAGTTGTCTGAATGGCGTCTGTGTAGGACGACGCATTTCAGAATCTTGTAAGAGCGGCCGTCATATCACCTGATTGGCGTCCGTAGATGTCGACGCGTTTTAGCCAGTTTCTGGTTAACCCCGTGAGCCCTCCTTCTTTCCCTCATTTTCTCCTAATCTCCTTCTCTCCTCCTCCTCCGGCGACCGGCGGCGGCCACCTCCTCCTCCCTCTTTTCCTCCCACCATTTCGTCTCTCCCTCCACTCCATCCTCTACCTAACTCATACCACTACCACATCCACTTCCACTGCGGCGTTCTACTCTCCGGACGGCGGCCGACGTCACGGTGGAGCAGGGACGACCACGGCGGTACCGGCGGCGGCGTGGGACGAGAAGGGTGGACGGCGTGAAGTTTGGAGGAGTTCGAGTGTCCGGTAGGGTGACGTTCCCCGTAGCGTTGTGTTTAAAATCATGTTTTCCTCGATGTGCATGTGGTAGATCTTCGGTTTTGGGGGTTAGAATGAGCATGTTTAGGTTTTCTATGGGGGTGTTTGCCTATGAATTGCCTTGCTCTCCGTTTCCCCTCCAGTTTGAATGATTTTTGGGGTTATTTGGGGTTGGAAAGGGAGCCCTCGAGTTTAGGGCGTTCCTGGTTCCTGGGGCTGAAAGACGTCGTGCATGGACGACGCCTTTTTGAAGGGCGTCGGGCCATCACGACGCCTTTTAGACAGGAATCGACTGACAGGCAGATTGCCCGGTTGGGGATTCTGTGGCTAAATGGCGTCATGGGTAAACGACGCATTTTTGAATGGCGTCAGGCGTCCATGACGCGTTTTAACCACAGAAGTTCCCTGAATAAAGCTCTTGGAAATTCCGGATTTTCGTGTTGAATGGCGTCTGGGGATGTCGACGCTTTTTTTTAAAAGGCGAGTACTGGTGTCGACGCCTTTTAAGGCCAGAATCTGAAGACTGATTTATATAAACCTGTACTTGGAGCTTGAATGGCGTCGACCTTGGTCGACGCAATTCAAGACAGAATCTCACTAATGCATGACTGTAAAACGTGTTCATACTACTAGATAGATGGTTAGCACATGTCTTAGTGCACCCGAAAGAAATGGATTCCTCAAGATCGGATGGTTCTATGTGTGTTATGCGATCGCGAGCTTTTCACGTGACCGGATCGCACTGTGTTGGGTTTTCAGTTACTGTGGACCTGGAGTGACATTGTAGCACTTTATCACCCTGTGCTGGTGGGGGCGTGAGCACAGCGCCGGTGGGGGCGTGGGCGGGGTGACGCCTAGCGAGAGAGGGTCACCTGGTGAACCCCGGGGTCAGCTAGTACCGGTGTCGGAGTGGTACATTCGGAGAGTCACTCATGCTGGGGGAAGGGGTAGTCACCTGAGCCAGTTGGGCCGGAGTAGCAAGCGTGCTATCCGAGGGGCTACTCCTTGGTCTCAGCGGGTCGAGGTTTTCCCCACCGTTGTTTGCACGGTCGGCGAGTTCTATCGAGATGACGGTTGTAGATTTTCTAACGGCTGGTTTAGAATGTGCATGATTATTATAATTGCGATTGCATGTATTCTCACCTAGAGAATTAGGAATTGTACCTGCCACTACACTTGTTACTTCACCGTTAGCTGTACTTTACACTTGTGGGTGTGTGCGTGGGCAGTGGGGATCGAAGGATCCCTACTGAGTCTTGTTCTTGAGACTCACCCCTGCGGTTTTCAGGTGAGGACTCCCAGCAGACTTAGAGCGGTGTGCGCAGCCGTGTGGTGTACGTCTTCGGCAGTTGTTCCGGGGTATGCCCCGATGTAGTTGTTATTTATTTCTGGCCTGTATGTTTAATTATTTCCTTTCAGCTGGAGTGTGTAATTATTTGCTGTAATCGAGTCGCATTGTAATAATTTTAATTTCCTGCACTTTCATTTCAATTCAATGCGATGTGGATGTTTAGCTTAGTTTATTATTTATTTCCCAGACTTACTAGATCCTGGTTTGGTCCCAAATTAATGATCCGGTACCCATTTAGTAATCGGATCCCCGATTATAGGGTGGCGGGTCGTTACAGTTGGTATCAGAGCATACGGTCTGGCAAATAAATAAATAACTAGGTTAAATGTTGTAAATTCGGCAAATAAATACATTATCCCGTACAGGCATGTCGGTAGCATAGGTTTTAGGATTCTAATTAGAACTTTTTGATTTTGTAATTGTAGGCAAGTAGATGGCTCCCAGAAGGAGGATGCCAGTTATCCGAGAGCAGGGAGATGTCCCTAGTGGGTCCGAGGCCGGGAGGCCGAGTGTTGAGCAGTTCATGGAGGCGATGATGGACACTATGGCTCGTTATCAGACACGAGACCCTAGTGAGGGTTCCAGTGCGCGGGGAGGGTCCACCGCTACACTTGAGCGGTTTCTGAAGCTGAGGCCACCTCACTTCACCGGTCGTCCCGACCCTGACGAGGCTATCCATTGGCTTAGAGAGATAGAGAAAACCTTTGACACCATGGATTGTGCTGCAGTAGAGCGGACCCCGTTAGCTACCTTCATGCTGAAGGATAGCGCCTACGACTGGTGGACCACCTTGAAGAGTTTGTCCTATGGGGACAGGAGTCTTAGGGAGATATCTTGGGAGACCTTTGTCAAGGAATTTAATGCACAGTATTTCCCTAGACATGTCCAGCGAGCCAAGGAGAGGGAGTTCATGGATCTGACACAAGGGAGCATGACAGTACTTGAATACGAGGCGAAGTTTGTTTCGCTGGGACGGTTTGTGCCTTTCATATCCCAGGATGAGGAACGTCGCGCGGAGAGGTTTGTGGATGGGCTTAGGCTCAGTTTGAGGAACTTCGTGGCGTCCCATTGTTGTACAGACTTGGTGTCAGCAGTTAGGCGTGCGGCAGCTGTAGAGGCTCAGCAGATCCAGTCGGCCCGGGAGAGAGGGCAGACTGTCCAGGGGCCATCTCGGGGCAGGGGTAAAGCAGCGGCACCGGCTCCTTCAGTCGGATCGGGATCGTCTTCTCTCGGCTCCCGATTCAGGAGGTTCTTCAGGGGTGGTGGCAGTAGTAGCGGCAGCAGTCGGCCCAGACAGGGGCAGCAGAGTCAGACAGTGTCCAGTGCACAGCAGGAGCCAGCTCAGAGGCTTCCGGCAGTCTGTCAGCAGTGTGGTGGTACCCATGGTGGGACTCAGTGTCACACTCTTCCCAGGAGATGTTTCGCTTGCGGCCAGCAGGGCCACTTGGCGAGGCAGTGCCCGCAGGGGTATGGTCAGGGTCATGGTTCAGGCGAGCAGAAGAAGCCGAGGACCCAGGGGAGAGTGTTAGCTATCACCAGGAGGGAGGCTCGCGCGTCCAACTTGGTGGAAGGTACACTTTCTGTCCTTGGGAACTCTGCTCACGTATTGATTGATTCAGGAGCTTCGCACTCTTTTATTTCTGAGCAGTTCTTAGATATCTTTTCTGCGCCTGTTGTTGAATTATCTAATGGTTTGATGGTGGAGGTTCCTTCTGGAGACTATATGATATCTTATAACTGCTTGAGGAATGTTCCCTTGACCATTGAGGGTCATGTGCTCCCTGCCCGGTTGGTTGTGCTTGCCATTCGAGACTTTGATGTCATCCTGGGTATGGATTGGTTGGAAGCCTTTTATGCAGAGGTGGACTGCCACAAGAAGAGGGTGCGATTCTCCATTCCGGGCATCCCGACCTTCTTCTTCCAAGGTATTAGGCTTTCTTCCCGAGGTATTCTTATTTCTGCCTGTAAGGCACGAAGGTTGCTTGATGGTGGCTGTGAGGCTTTCCTTGCCTCTGTTGTTGTCTCCGATGTCCGGGTTAGTCTCAGCCCTGAGGAGGTACCTGTTGTGTGTGAATTCATTGATGTTTTTCCTGAGGAGCTGCCTGGCCTTCCTCCTCAGCGAGAGGTTGAATTCACCATCGAGCTTGCACCAGGTACGGCGCCCTTGTCTAAGGCCCCGTATCGGATGGCGCCAGCCGAACTCGCCGAGTTGAAGGCACAGTTGCAGGAGCTGTTGAATAAGGGTTTCATTCGCCCCAGCACATCTCCATGGGGTGCTCCAGTCCTATTCGTTAGAAAGAAAGATGGTTCTCTGAGGTTGTGCATTGATTATAGGCAGCTGAACCATGTTACAATAAAGAATAAATACCCACTTCCAAGAATTGATGATTTGATGGATCAGCTGCAGTCCGCGAGGGTATTTTCCAAGATCGACTTGAGATCCGGATATTATCAGATGAGGATCCGGGATGTGGATGTCAGCAAGACGGCTTTCAGAACTCGGTATGGACATTATGAGTTTTTGGTTATGCCCTTTGGCCTGACCAATGCTCCGGCGGCCTTTATGGAGCTAATGAACCGAGTCTTCAGGACTTATCTGGACCAGTTTGTGGTTGTGTTTATAGATGATATCCTGATCTATTCTTCTTCTGAGGAAGAGCATACCGCCCATCTTCGGGCAGTATTGCAGGTCCTGAGGGAGCATCGACTCTATGCCAAGTTCAGCAAATGTGAATTTTGGATGAGCGAGGTGCACTTTCTTGGGCACGTTATTTCTGGTGAAGGTATCGCAGTAGACCCAGCGAAGATAGAGGCAGTGATGGACTGGAACAGGCCGACTTCAGTGACCGAGATCAGGAGCTTTCTGGGGCTTGCTGGGTATTACAGACGGTTTGTTCAAGGATTCTCTTCGATAGCGATCCCCTTGTCGAGGCTGACTCGAAAGGGAGTTCGTTTTGTGTGGACAGAGGATTGTGAGCAGAGTTTTACCGAGCTAAAATCTCGTCTCACGTCAGCCCCAGTACTGGTGCTTCCATCTGGGTCAGGAGGATTTGTGGTTTATTCGGATGCGTCCCGTCGAGGTTTGGGAGCAGTCCTTATGCAGCATGGCAGGGTAGTTGCTTATGCTTCTCGGCAGCTGAAGAAGCATGAAGAAAACTATCCCACTCATGATTTGGAGCTTGCGGCGGTGGTGTTTGCACTAAAGATTTGGAGGCATTACTTGTATGGGGAGAAATTTCAGGTTTTTACAGATCACAAGAGCTTGAAATATGTGTTCACACAGAGGGATCTGAATTTGAGGCAGCGAAGATGGATGGAGTTCATTAAAGACTATGACTTTGACCTTTCTTATCATCCGGGCAAAGCGAATGTGGTGGCAGACGCTTTGAGTCGGAAGACGGTCATGTCATACCTCATGATTCAGGAGTGGAAATTATTCGAGCAAGTGGTGGAATCTTCCTTTAGGGTTCCACGTGAAGGTGACAGAGCTGTGCTGGTCAGTTTGACTGTGAGACCAGCAGTGTATCATGCAGTTATTGAGGCTCAGAGGGCAGATGCGGAGTTACCCCAGATTCTCCAGAGGTCTGAGGTTGAGTTATGGGATGATGGTATCGTCAGATTCAGAGGCAGACTCTATGTCCCGACTGAGGAAGATGTGCGCAGATGTGTTCTTAATGAGGCGCACCGATCGAGGTACGCAGTGCATCCCGGGACAACAAAGATGTATCACTGTTTGAGGAGACACTTCTGGTGGCCCGGTATGAAGAGAGATGTGGCTGAGTATGTGGCCAGATGCATGACTTGTCAGCAGGTCAAGGCCGAGCATCAGAGACCTGGTGGATTGCTACAGCCTTTGCCGATCCCAGAGTGGAAATGGGAGCATGTGACTATGGACTTCGTGATGGGATTGCCTACATCTCCTAGCAGGAGAGATGCTATCTGGGTCATCGTAGATCGGCTGACCAAGTCGGCAAGTTGGCAAAATTGTTTGTAGACCGGATCATCTCTCTGCACGGGGTCCCTTTGTCCATTGTATCAGATCGAGATCCGAGGTTTACTTCCAGATTCTGGAAGAGCTTTCAGCAGGCGTTGGGGACTCAGTTGGCTTTCAGCTCAGCTTACCATCCCGAGACTGACGGGCAGTCGGAAAGAACTATTCAGACATTGGAAGATATGCTCAGAGCTTGTTGTCTAGACTGGGGAGGTTCTTGGGAGCAGCATTTGTCCACTGTGGAATTTGCCTACAACAACAGCTACCATTCTAGCATCGGCATGGCGCCTTATGAGGCTTTGTATGGGCGGCCGTGTCGATCACCGGTGTGTTGGTCTGAGATCGGTGAGAGGCAGATTGCAGGACCCGAGTTGGTGCAGCAGTGTGCTGAGGTCGCCAGGACAGTTCAGCAGAGGTTGACCACAGCTCAGTGTAGACAGAAGAGTTATGCCGACATCCGACGGAGACCACTTGAGTTTGAGGTTGGGGACCACGTGTTTCTTCGAGTTTCACCCTCCAAGGGTGTGATGAGATTCGGGAAGCGAGGCAAGCTGAGTCCGCGTTATATCGGACCTTTTCCCATTCTTGCTCGAATTGGGGAAACCGCGTATCAGTTGGCCTTGCCACCCAGTCTGGCAGGAGTGCACGATGTGTTCCATGTGTCCTTGTTGAGGAAGTATGTTCAGGATCCGTCCCATGTGTTGGACTTTTCAGAGTTGGAGGTCGCTGAGGACCTGTCATTTCCAGAGTACCCGGTTCGTATTGAAGATCGCAGAGAGCAGGTCTTGCGGAACAAGGTCGTACCGCTGGTCAAGGTGATTTGGCAGTACCGCTCCGGTGGTGAGGCAACCTGGGAACGAGAGGACGAGATGCGGGAGCAGTTCCCTTACCTCTTCTCGTGAGTCTTATTGTAACTTGTATCCTTGTTTTGACCTTGTTGATTCTAGCAGTCAATTTCGAAGACGAAATTTCTTTAAGGGGGGGAGAATGTAAGGATCGAGACTTTCGGATCCGGTTTTCGGGTCAGACCCTGTTGTTCTAACCCTTGTGGGGGGGGGGGGGGGGGGGGGGGGGGCGGAAGTTCTGAGTTGAATCGCGTCAGGACCTGGCGACGCGTTTTAAACGGCGTCCACCTTGGCAGACGCATTTTCAGGTGCTGCCACGTAGGTGCCGCAGGGGCTGGCCTTGAGCCGCGTGAGTACGGCCCTGTCTGGTCGTCTGAACGGCTTCTGCGAAGGACGACGTCTTTCAGACTGCGACTCTGGGTGTGTCAGAGTACGGCCCTGACAAGTTGTCTGAATGGAGTCTGTGTAGGACGACGCATTTCAGAATCTTGTCAGAGCGGCCGTCACATCACCTGATTGGCGTCCGTAGATGTCGACGCGTTTTAGCCAGTTTCTGGTTAACCCCGTGAGCCCTCCTTCTTTCCCTCATTTTCTCCTACACTCCTTCTCTCCTCCTCCTCCGGCGACCGGCGGCGGCCACCTCCTCCTCCCTCTTTTCCTCCCACCATTTCGTCTCTCCCTCCACTCCATCCTCTACCTAACTCATACCACTACCACCTCCACTTCCACTGCGGCGTTCTACTCTCCGGACGGCGGCCGACGTCACGGTGGAGCAGGGACGACCACGGCGGTACCGGCGGCGGCGTGGGACGAGAAGGGTGGACGGCGTGAAGTTTGGAGGAGTTCGAGTGTCCGGTAGGGTGACGTTCCCCGTAGCGTTGTGTTTAAAATCATATTTTCCTCGATGTGCATGTGGTAGATCTTCGGTTTTGGGGGTTAGAATAAGCATGTTTAGGTTTTCTATGGGGGTGTTTGCCTATGAATTGCCTTGCTCTCCGTTTCCCCTCCAGTTTGAATGATTTTTGGGGTTATTTGGGGTTGGAAAGGGAGCCCTCGGGTTTAGGGCGTTCCTGGTTCCTGGGGCTGAAAGACGTCGTGCATGGACGACGCCTTTTTGAAGGGCGTCGGGCCATCACGACGCCTTTTAGACAGGAATCGACTGACAGGCAGATTGCCCGGTTGGGGATTCTGTGGCTAAATGGCGTCATGGGTAAACGACGCATTTTTGAATGGCGTCAGGCGTCCATGACGCGTTTTAACCACAGAAGTTCCCTGAATAAAGCTCTTGGAAATTCCGGATTTTCGTGTTGAATGGCGTCTGGGGATGTCGACGCTTTTTTTTAAATGGCGACTATTGGTGTCGACGCCTTTTAAGGCCAGAATCTGAAGACTGATTTATATAAACCTGTACTTGGAGCTTGAATGGCGTCGACCTTGGTCGACGCAATTCAAGACAGAATCTCACTAATGCATGACTGTAAAACGTGTTCATACTACTAGATAGATGGTTAGCACATGTCTTAGTGCACCCGAAAGAGATGGATTCCTCAAGATCGGATGGTTCTATGTGTGTTATGCGATCGCGAGCTTTTCACGTGACCGGATCGCACTGTGTTGGGTTTTCAGTTACTGTGGACCTGGAGTGACATTGTAGCACTTTATCACCCTGTGCTGGTGGGGGCGTGAGCACAGCGCCGGTGGGGGCGTGGGCGGGGTGACGCCTAGCGAGAGAGGGTCACCTGGTGAACCCCGGGGTCAGCTAGTACCGGTGTCGGAGTGGTACATTCGGAGAGTCACTCATGCTGGGGGAAGGGGTAGTCACCTGAGCCAGTTGGGCCGGAGTAGCAAGCGTGCTATCCGAGGGGCTACTCCTTGGTCTCAGCGGGTCGAGGTTTTCCCCACCGTTGTTTGCACGGTCGGCGAGTTCTATCGAGATGACGGTTGTAGATTTTCTAACGGCTGGTTTAGAATGTGCATGATTATTATAATTGCGATTGCATGTATTCTCACCTAGAGAATTAGGAATTGTACCTGCCACTACACTTGTTACTTCACCGTTAGCTGTACTTTACACTTGTGGGTGTGTGCGTGGGCAGTGGGGATCGAAGGATCCCTACTGAGTCTTGTTCTTGAGACTCACCCCTGCGGTTTTCATGTGAGGACTCCCAGCAGACTTAGAGCGGTGTGCGCAGCCGTGTGGTGTACGTCTTCGGCAGTTGTTCCGGGGTATGCCCCGATGTAGTTGTTATTTATTTCTGGCTTGTATGTTTAATTATTTCCTTTCAGCTGGAGTATGTAATTATTTGCTGTAATCGAGTCGCATTGTAATAATTTTAATTTCCTGCACTTTCATTTCAATTCAATGCGATGTGGATGTTTAGCTTAGTTTATTATTTATTTCCCAGACTTACTAGATCCTGGTTTGGTCCCAAATTAATGATCCGGTACCCATTTAGTAATCGGATCCCCGATTATAGGGTGGCGGGTCGTTACACATTTGATTATGAATCATTTGCAACCTGTGAAGCTTGTCTCATGGGAAAGATGACCAAAGCTCCATTCTCAGGACATGGAGAAAGAGCTAAGGACTTATTGGAACTAATACATAGTGATGTATGTGGTCCAATGTCCACTCATGCTATGGGTGGTTACTCATACTTTGTTTCATTTACAGATGATTTCTCAAGATATGGCTACATATATTTAATGACATATAAGTCAGAAGTCTTTGAGAAATTTAAAGAGTTTAAAAACGAAGTTGAGAACCAGACTGGAAAGAGTATTAAAACTCTTCGATCAGATCGAGGGGGTGAATACTTAAGTACAGAATTCACAGAATATCTTAAGGATAATGGTATTTTGTCTCAGTGGACTCCTCCCTATAGACCTCAGTTAAATGGTGTATCGGAAAGGAGAAATCGTACTCTATTAGATATGGTACGATCCATGATGAGTTATGCCAAACTTCCAATCTCTTTATGGGGATATGCACTGTTGACTGCTGCATATCTATTGAACAAAGTTCCCAGTAAGTCAGTACCTTCCACTCCATATGAGATATGGAAAGGAAAGAAACCAGACTTTAAGCATGTTAGAGTCTGGAGTTGTCCTGCACATGTCAAAAGACATGATCCAGACAAACTGGATTCCAGGACAGAGAAATGTAGATTTGTGGGATATCCAAAAGAGAGTTTTGGATATTACTTCTATCAGCCCAGCGATCAAAGGATGTTTGTCGCAAAAAGAGTTGTCTTCCTAGAGAAAGAATATCTTTCAAAAGAAGACAGTGGGAGCAAGATAGAACTGGAAGAAATTCTAGACTCACAAATCAACACTGGTTCATCTACTGAATCATTGACTCAAGAACTTGTTCAAGATGATACACAAAAGGTTCGCAGATCAGGTAGAGTGCCTAAGTAGCCTGAAAGATATGTTGGACATATCGATGAAGGCAAACTAAAAGTGCACTTAAATGAGGATGATGATCCTCAAACCTACCTTGAAGCCATAAATAGTCATGAATCAGAAAAATGGCAAGAGGCAATGGATTCTGAAATTCAGTCCATATATGCCAACCAAGTTTGGAACTTGGTTGATCTGCCAGAAGGTATGGTACCTATTGGCAGTAAATGGATCTTTAAAAGAAAGATCGGGGCAGATGGACAAATTGACACATACAAGGCAAGGCTTGTAGCAAAAGGATATCGTCAAAGGCAAGACATTGACTATGACGAAACCTTTTCTCCAGTTGCCATGATTAAGTCAATCAGAATACTTCTTGCTATCGCTGCATTCTATGATTATGAAATATGGCAAATGGATGTGAAAACAGCATTCCTTAACGGGAACCTTCAAGAAGAGGTGTATATGATACAACCTGAAGGATTCACTTCCAAAGAGCATTCAAGAAAGGTATGCAAGCTGCAAAGATCCATCTATGGATTAAAGCAGGCATCCCGAACTTGGAACTTAAGATTTGATGAAGCAATCAAATCTTATGACTTCATTAAGAATGAAGATGAACCTTGTGTATACAAAAAGGCTAGTGGGAGCGCAGTTACCTTTTTGGTACTTTACGTTGATGACATTCTACTCATTGGGAATGATGTAGGAATGCTGTCATCGGTAAAGGCTTGGTTATCCAAAAACTTCTCCATGAAAGATTTGGGAGAAGCATCCTATATTCTGGGAATAAGGATCTATCGAGATAGGTCCAAAAGGATGCTTGGATTATCCCAATCTATGTACATAGATACCATAGTCAAAAGGTTTGGCATGGAAAATTCCAAGAGAGGCCTCGTTCCTATGAGGCATAGATTTTATCTCTCTAAAGAAATGTCTCCCAGGACACCTGAAGAGAGAGCATACATGGATAGAGTTCCTTATGCCTCGGCAATATGATCCATCATGTATGCAATGCTATGTACTAGGCTTGATGTGGCACATCCATTAAGTGTCACTAGTAGATATCAGGCTGATCCAGGTGAGGAACACTGGAAGGTGGTGAAGTGTATCCTTAGATACTTGAGAAGGACTAAGGATCTATTTCTCGTTTATGGAGGAAACGACTTGGAACTTCGAGGATTTACTGACTAGAGTTTCCAGTCGGATATGGATGACAGCAAATCCATGTCTGGGTTTATGTTCATGTTAAATGGAGGTGCAGTAAGTTGGAAGAGTTCCAAACAGGAAACTACTGCAGATTTGACGACCGAAGCAGAATACATTGCTGCAGCTGAAGCGGCCAAGGAGGCGGTTTGGATGAAGAAGTTCATCTCGGCGCTTAGAGTAGTTCCAAGCATTTCAGATCCTGTTCCATTATTGTGTGACAACAATGGGGCAATAGCTCAAGCGAAGGAGCCCAGATCACATCAGAAGTCAAAGCACATTCTGAGACGATTTCATCTTATTCGTGAGATCATCGCCCGAGGAGATATAGTAGTTGAGAAAGTCTCATCTGAAGATAATGTAGCAGATCTCTTGACTAAGCCATTGTCTCAAAACAATTTAGAACGTCACCTTAAGTCTATGGGACTTAGACATATGGGTGATTGGCTATAGTCCAAGTGGGAGAATGTTAGAATTGGGTGGCCTCAAAGCCAATCATTGTACATTCTAGTTCAGATTATTTATAAAGGCAATTATTTCTTCATTTAATAGTTCTCGCAAACGTCTATCGTAATGAAGGTCCATAGACAAATGTATGGGATATTGAATCATGATGAGATCATGATAGTGAGATCAATATCCTAAGGCAATTGTCTTAAATAGTTCTCGATCATAGGATATTTGAGATGGACATTAAATATCCGATAAGATCGACACAAGTTATGTCTGCTCATATGATGAGGGTGAATGATCTCACATTCACTCGTGTGGTGACACTAAGACAAACAAGTGGGTGCTCATTAGAGAATGAGTTTACTGAACAGACCCAAATAAGAATTCCTGGATGGTAATTATACCTATTAGTCAACCAGAGAATTCAATCGTTGCAGTAGCACAGTTGGTCCTTTGACCTGAGTCACCAATGATACCTTGTTTGTGGACCATTGTATCTTGATTCTCTGACTCGTGGACTTTAACCATTAAGTCCACCATAATCGGTCTTTCAGATACAGTGGAAAGCTTGCGAAGGTAATTGAGTGAACAACAAGGGATCACTCACTCTTGGTATAAGACTGGAGAGAGAATGTCCTATGGATGTGTACACTGAAATCCCTGGCCAGGGTGAAATGAAAGAGATGTCTTTCTAGATATTAATTGTGTACTAGAATCCATCTGGATAATGCGATAGAGGGTTTGACTATAAAACCATACCCTTGCGTTATCGGGACATTGCATGAGTGAAGGATTATATCTGTGCGGCATCTGCAGACGGAAAGGTTCAATTGAAGGGAACAATATCCCTTATATCTTCTGGGATCATGAGGTAGTGTTTGGTGTTGTTCATGATCAGAAGGCCAAGTGAATTAATCATCGGATGATAATTTACTTGTTTATTAAATTAATCATTTAACATATGATGTTTAAATGTTAATTAATAAATATTAAACTCAAGAAACAGTTCTAAGTTTAATGGGCCTGCAACCGGACTGATATATGGGCCTAGAGGGTCACACACATAAGAGTTCTCGTCAGACGGTGAGAGATGTTAAATTTCATGCTTATCTGGGTTTTTGTGAAAAGCTGCAGGATAAACATGAAGATTTAATGGAGAATTATCCAAGGCCAAACTCTTGGATAATCATGAGGATTAATTGTTGTGCTTATCCTTATTTCTATATAAGGAGGGCCAAGGAGGAGTGGTAAAAAAGTTAGTTGGATGAATTTTACCCTCCAGATTCTCTCTCTCCTCTCTCTCTCTCCTTCTCTCTCTCTTGGAGTGGATCTGTCTCTCTTCGCGCATGGTGGATTTGAGATCTGGTCGGAGCACTCAAGTCGATGAGGAAATCGCGTCTGCTGCGGGAACTCGTGTGGATACGTCTAGAGATCGTGCGCGTGCGCGATTACCGAGTCGGCAACATCCACGAGAGATTCGAAACCCCGCAAAGGTGAAGAACTGTTCTTCCCGCTTAGATTTTAATGTCCGTTTTTCGACCCCAGCAACCGATACAATGGAATCATTTTTTATTTCCGCTGCGTTCTTGGCGATTCATTACACAGATCGGATGATTTTTATACTCTTTCCTGTTTGTTTTTCTACTTCATTCTTAAATTCTCTGAATTTCTCAAAGGCTTCAGATTTATACTTCAATAAGTATATATATCCAAACCTTGAGGAATCATCAGTAAATGTAATGAAGTATGAGAAACCACCAATGGCTTGAGTTGACATAGGGCCATATACATTTGAATGTATGAGTTATAATATGTCTTTGGCTTGTTCTCCAGTTCCATTAAATGGAGTCTTAGCCATTTTACCCATTAAACATGACTCACAAGTTGCATATGATTCATAATCAAATATCTAAATATCCATCTTTATGCATCTTTTGGAGTCTGTTTTCACTAATGTGTCTAAGCCTACAATGCCATAAGTAGGCTTTTTTCATTTCATACTTACTTATTTTAATTGAAGAACCGATATGTAAATTTTCATGAGACACATTTAATAGATACAAACCATTGGATAATATAGTAGAAGCTATTAATTTATTTCCGAAATAAATTGAACAACTATTGTTCCCAAAATTTAAATTGTATCCGATTCTATCTAAGCATGAAATAGAAATGATGTTCTTTATTATACTAGGTACATAATAACATCCATCTAATAAAAATGTATCTCTTGATGGTAGCTTGAGCTTCACTGTCCCCACAGCGATCGCCGCAACTCTTGCGCCGTTACCTAGCCTCAACTCCACCTCGCCGGTTCTCAGCTTGCGTCTTCTTGTCAGTGCCTGCACAGAATTGCAGATATGAGATACACATCCAGTATCTAATACCCATGATGTACAATCTCTTATTGAGAAGTTTGCATCTATCATATAGATACCTGAAGCGTCCTGCTGCTTCACAGTTCCTTGAGCCTTGTCCTTGAGGTATTCTTTGCAATTCCTCTTCCAGTGGCCCTTTTGGTGACAGTAGAAGCAATCACTTTTCTCAGCACTTTTACCTTTGTCTTTCTTGACAACCTTTGCCTTCCTCTGAACCTTGCTTTTACCTTTCCGAAAAGCTTGGACTGCAAGTCTTTTTCTGTTGGCCTTACCAACCATGAAGACTTGGGGTTTATCCTTCAAAAGGTTCCCTTCAGTAGTCTTTAACATGTTCAGTAGTTCAGCTAAGGTGGCCTGGATCTTGTTCATGTTAAAATTAACGATGAACTGAGCATATGACTGTGGAAGTGAAGATAACATGAGGTCTATGTGCATCTCCTTGGGAAGTGTAATCCCAAGAGCATCCAGCCTCTCCACCCACTCAATCATCTTTAGCATGTAATTCTGTACTGAAGTTCCCTCTGCCATTTGAGCCTTGAACAGATTATTCGATATCTCATATCGTTCGATTTTACTCTGCTCACAAAATAGCATCCATCTCTTCATGTTCCCTCTGCAACTCATTGCCCATAGAGGCTAACATATAGCATTGGGCCATGGTGGAATATTCCTTCCAATTTTCATACGCTATCATTTCCTCCACTGGGGCATCTAATGCTGGTTCAGAAGGAGGTTCATTATATAAGATGTAGGCAATCTGCTCAGACCTGAGGACAATCTTCAGGTTCCTGAGCCAGTCTGAGTAGTTGGTGCCTGTCAAACGGTTGGCATCGAGTATGCCTCGCAACGGGTTATGGTGCGTCATTCTATCCTACAGGAGATAATCAAATGATAATTAGCAGATATTCAAATTAACTAAAATAAGATATGGTCTTTTATTATCTAGTTTTACTCACACTAATTTTCGACGGACTGTATAACCTTCAAAGATACAGAATGGGACACACCGACTGTCTCCTAGTGGGGATCAGAATCTCCAAGCATCACAGTATGACCTCGGGAAAACACGTAGTACCATACCGCTATCTCAGAGCAATCATCTCATGATAATTGCAACTCCTTGCAATATCCGATCATATTTCGGCTCCCAAGTTTAATGGTCCCGGGTAAACACAGTAGACCACTATCTTCGGTCTAAGCATTACCATCAATACGTGACAGAGTAGAGTAGAAATATAGTTCTCGGGTAAACACGTGGATAACTATATCCTTCCACTACTCTGATCCAAAGGCATCTAATGCCATGATCAACAATCCTCTCAACAGATGATGGCAAACCTCGGGTAAACACATAGTATCTACCATCACTGAATTAAGTTCTATTAATCATATTGATGGAGAGCCACGCGGTGCATTCTCAATGACTCGCACTACGGCTTAGAATTTGTTATGAAGGTTTTACTTATTTAGTTTGATCTCATCCTAGGTGATAGTATTAAATATATCGAATATATATATTTATACTAATCACCTAGCTAATTTGATTCACAATCAAAATAGAAACATACGCATCACGTACATGTCCTTTGTGTGGTCATAGACGGCACTGCAGTTTGACTTGAGCCAGATAGTCAAACACGCACACACACACAATATAACAGTTTATATCATGACTCTGCAAACCCATAGATTCAATGAACTCCTTCATTTTCATCTGGTCGGCAGTTGTGGATCATCCTTGCTCCGTGCGCAGCCGCCTCGGTCAAATTACATCATAAATTCATAATTACATGATAATTTAAAAGAGGAAGCCTTATGGCGATTACATCAAGGAGGGAGGTAGAAATACATTGGAATATGAGAGGGAGAGGTTCACAAACCTCTATTTATTAACAATTAATAAACATACAACTAGATTTCACATCCACAATTAATGCTCGTCCATGACCACCATATGTTTTAATTAAACAAACTACACATGAATTGCACATCAAATGCCTAAATTAAAATTTTCGAAAATAATAATAATTTTGGTTTCATAAAACCAGGGACCAAAAAATTTAGAATTTTCGAAAATCAATTTATAACTTAAATCGTATTTAAACAAGCATGATAGCACATCATAAAAATAACATAATACCAAGATTACAAATTTATAATGTTCCATATTTTACAAGCAGATATTAAAATTTAATTCAACAATTAAATTAATCCTTTTAATATCCTTAATCTAACAATTAGATTAAATCATCAAGTTAACAACATTTGTTAACCGATTAATTCCCCAAAAAAAAAAAACATTTATTGACCCCTTTAACAATGAAAAACCATATTTTATTTAATCTAAATTCTAAATTTAAAATTAAATAAAAATTGTAGTTTTAAAAAGGGCCATAAATAAATTAAAAAAGGGAATTAAAAGGGAGGGTCAAAGGGGGGTCGAGGGGTTGGGCCTGGATTGGCCCTTGGGCCGGGCCCAGCCGGCGCCTGGCACGGCCTAGACCGCCTTGTCAGGGCCGGCCTGGGTCGGGTCGGGTGCCCGACTGGTCCGAGCCCCTAGGGCCCGGCCCGGCCCCGTCGGGGTCGCCCCCCTCAGCCAACGCAGCTAGGGCTTTTCCTAGCTGCGCCGCAGGTGAGGGGAAAGCCCTTGGCCGCCGCCGGCAGCCAGGTCCCCAGGCGCCGGCCGGCGGTCCCTCCGGCACCGTGGCTCCCGCCGGTGACCCCAGTCACCGTCGACGGCGCCGGCGGTCTCCCAATCCTCGGAAACACCCCCCCCCCCCTAAAAAGTCTCCCTTTCACAGTTTAACGGCCATCTGTTCTTCCTGTAACCGGGATGAAGCCCATGCAACACCAAGCCCTCCCCAATGCTTGGGGTGCTCGCGGAGGGGTCCATCCAAGGCCGTTCTTCGTCGAACGAAGAACACTAAACATGCATGATTTAAATCCGATTTTAATATATTAATTTACAGTAAATTAAGTGTGCTCATCTGATGAACACGTCATCTACAATTAAAATCATCAATTGGGCATGGAGACAACTATAAAATTTCTAATCTTGAAGATCGAAACGGCGAAAACACAGTGGAACCTGGCTCTGATACCACTGTTGGGTTCGCTGTGTCGAGATCCGACCGAAAACGCAGCGGAATAAATTTTTCGGGAACAGATCCATCCCGTTTCGAACGATTAAAATAATACCAGAGTAAATCGTATTTACCTTGCACGGATTTGAATCCGCGTTCATTTTCCGGTTCTGTCGAAGCGATGCCACAAGTCGCGTAGATGCCCGACCTCTAGCGGTATCCACGCGATTCTCCTCGCGATGGATAGTCCTCGCTTCCCCGCTCGATTCGACCTTCGTGGATCCCGTCTGGCTTCGCGTAATCCTCCGCGACATGCGGATTAAGAATCTCCCATCGGACGGAAGGCGGAGCGGTTGGGAATCGAAGCGGAGCCTCCAGAAGGCTGGCCTCGTGTCGTGCATCTGGGAGAGAGGATAGAGATGGAACGACGGCTAGGTTAGAGTTGCTGGGCCCCGACGTAGTATCCGTTCTTTTATAATAAGTATATTTGCGGTTTTCGTAAAAACTCAGACTTATCCGAAATCCTATCGGATTATCCATTGACTTGAAAACCATTTGTGTGTGACCCTCTAGGCCCAAGTACCAGTCCAGTTAATAGCCCATTAAGCCCAGTAACCCTTTACTAACCCACTGAATTAATTAATATCCTCATATTCAATTAATCAACCGAATTTAATGTCCAACAATAAATTCGGACGGACTTTCGATCATGTTGGATGCCAAGCAACATCGCGTGATCCCAACCCTCTATTGGAACCTTTCCGTCATCGGTTAGCGCGCATATATAATCCTTCATCCGTGCAATGTTCCCGAATCGACCTAGGGTATGGTTTACTGTTAAACCCTATTCGGTCGATTCACTTGAATCAGATGCTGCTAATCTAAATCCGATAACTCCTTATCGAACACAGAGTCCGCCTTGGACAGGGACTTTAAGCGCATCATTCCCAGAATATTCTCTCTCAAGCTACCGAGAGCGGATGATCCCGTATTGAACACACAATTTCCTTCGAAGGCGTTTCCCTACACCCGATCACTTGACTTATTGATAACCCATGGTTAGGGATTCGTTAGTCAAGGTCAAAGTTCATAAACATACCAACAAGATATCTTTGGCATCTCAAGTCCAAAGATCATGCACGCAACCGTGACAAATGAATCGAGCTGGTTAACAGTGAGGTGTTTACCATCCAGCGATTCATAGTCGGATAAATTCAGTGAACTCATTCGCCAATGTGCACCTACAGGTCCAACATAGTGTCTCTACACAAGTGACTTATGGAATCAGTCACCCTCATCATATGAGCTGAAGTAAGCTATACTAGTCTATCCGGATGTTCGATGTCCTATCTTAAACATTCTATGACTAGGAACAATTAAGAACATGTGTTTATAAGTCTTCGGTCCCGTAATTATGATCTCATCATAATCCGAAGACTGTTGCACATGTTCATGGACTTCATCGTGATACGATAAAAACAGATCGAATTAATTACACATAATGAATTATTGCTATTTATTATTAATATGAATCAGTACATAGTATCGGATTGACTTTGAGACCATCTAATACTAACACACTAGTCCCAGTTTGTAAGGACTGAGGTTTCGGGTATTGTATTCAGGTCGGGTTCGGGCCGGATCCTTTGGTTTGGATCCTGTGGGGTCTTGAGATTCCTGGCTAAATGGCGTCAGCACTGCTCGACGCCTTTCAAAAGGCGTCAGGTTGTGTGGACGCCATTTAGGTCTGCAGGTTGTTGTGCCACGTGTGCGTCACGTGGGCGGGTTTCGGGCCGCGAGAGTACGGCCCCGGTCACATCGTCTGAACGGCGTCCATGTTGGTCGACGCGATTCAGACTGTGACCTCTGCGATGTCAGGGTACGGCGCCAGAGCATTGTCAGTACGGCCCGTCCTATCAGACTGATAGGCGTCTACCTCGATCGACGCGTTTTAGCTAGATTCAGATTGACCCTGCGAGCCTCCCCTTCTTTCCCTCATTCTCGCCTTCACTCTCTCTCTCCTCGCCCTCTCCGACTCTCCTTTCCCCTTCCCTTCCTCTTCTTCCTCTTCCATCACTCCAACACCTCCTTACCTCTCACCTCTACCTCCACTACTTCCTTCGCGGCGTTCCATTCTCCGGACGGCGGCCGACGTCCCGGCGGAGTGGCGGCGTCCTCGAAGGTACCGGCGGCGGTTTGTGGTGCGGCGGGTCGGCGGCACGGAGCTTGGAGGAGTTCAAGAACCGGTAGGGGGACGAACCATGCATGTGTTGCTCGTGTTTTCTTTGGCGTGACACGACGTGTTCGGGCTAGATTGAGCATGTTTAGGGGGGGTTTCCTTGTGGGAATGGCTGTGCTTGTGATCGTGGATTCGTAGCATGCTTGTGATGGTTGAATTCCTCTTCCTCCCCTTCTTATTTTGGGGCTTTTCGGGGTGTTTGGGGTTAAGGGAGAAACCTCGGTTCGAACCAGGGAACCAGGTTTCTGGCTCTAAACGGCGTCGTGCCTGGTCGACGCCTTTCAGAAGGGCGTCAGGGCGGTACGACGCTTTTTAGGGCAGAAACCTCCCTGTTCGAGTTTTTTTACGAGTAGGGGTTCTGGCGCTAAATGACGTCATGGATGGACGACGCCTTTCGGAAGGACGTCGGGCCATCATGACGCCATTTAGGCAGGAAATCACCCCGAGTGAGGGTCTGTAAATCTAGAATTTCGGTGTGAATGGCGTATGTGGACTTGTACGCGTTTTAAATAGGCGACTCCCTATGACGACGCGTTTCAAGGAATTATCTGGCTTTAATGAACATGTCTGAGGGGCTTGAATGGCGTCGACCTCAGTCGACGCGATTCAAGACATAACTGTGTAATCTTGGTTTTATCATGTGTATTCACTGTGGGACGATTCAAATGCATGCTTTACGTTGTACACTGAGACTGAGGACTTCTGCGTGAATGGAATTACATCATGTTATATATGTGTATATGTTTATGCGATTGTGGATCGGATTAACTGTGGTTTACGTTGTCACCATGGACCGATGGGGATAGGGTCATGGTGTCTGTGAGGCATTGTGCCGTACCGGTGGGAGGAGTGGTACATGTTGTGTTTCACCTTAGGCTGAGGGAAGCAGAACCACCTTGAGCCCGTCGGGCCGGAGTAGCTGGTGCGCTATCCGAGGGGTTGCTGCTTGGCCTCAGCGGGTCGGGGTTTCCCTGTTTGTCGTGACAGCTTCCGGCGCGTTTCTTGCTGTGGAGCTGGTTGTGGTACTGTTGGAGTTGTTTTACCCCTGTAGCCACTGGGCCTAATGTGACCTTTGATCAAGGTTACGAGTGGTACCCTTAGCCCTTTGGCCTGACGCAGCCCGGGAGGTTAGGGTTGTGGGTAGTTCCTGTAGCTTCGGCTTGACGGGGGTTCGCCGGTCCCCAGGGCCCTCCTGAAGCGCTGAGACCTAGCGTGGAGGCAATCCGGACGGTAGGACAGTAGTCTAGACTGCTTGTGTGCACACGTAGCTGGCAGTGGCGGTACACTGGTTCCAGCTAGTCCTAGTTTGACTCACTGCCTCACCCTACAGTGCCCCGGAACACTGTAGGGGTGGACAGGCGTGAGCAGTGGTGGGAGTGTTGGGAGGCGACGTTTGACTGCAGTCGACAGTGTAGTTCAGTCGCTTCGTGGACTTTGACTGTGAGACGTGACTCTGTGTTGGGTTCTTCGGGTTGCTAGAATGGTTCTTGCTACACTGCTTATCGTACGTTTCATGTCAGAGTTGTGTGCTATGTTTACTGCTTTGCTTTATTGCCATATATTCCTGTTATTGCACTTGTGGGTGTGTGAGTGGGAGGCGGGGGATCGGATGATCCCTACTGAGCCCATTTCTGGTGTGGCTCACTCCCTGCGGTTTCAGGTGTGGACCTCGTGGCGAGCGGAAGCGTGGTGTCTTCTTGGTGTGCGGACCAGCAGCTGTCTTAGTTCCGGGGTATGCCCCGATGTTGTTGTACTTTCCTTCTGCCTGTACTTATTTAATTTGTTGGACATGTAATTATTGTTGGACTATATACGGACATTGTTATTTTTCCTTCCTGCGCACTTGCTTACCCTTGTAGTCCGTGTGATTGTTATATTTAGCCTTGTTTAGCACTTACTCCTCCAGATGTGTTGTGTGAGATCCGGGTGTGAACCCGCAGTTAATGGGCTGACATCCATTTAGTGACCGGGTCTCCGGTCATAGGATGGCGGGTCGTTACACAGTTAGTCCTAGTTTGACTTACTGCCTCACCCTATGGTGCCCGGAACATTGTACGGGTGGACAGGCGTGGGTATTTGTGGTATTTTGAGGCGCCGTTTGTACGCGGTCGTCAGTGTGGTTTGTGTGTTTAGCCGGATCTTTGGTTACAAACTGTGGTGTTGAGTTGGGTTACTCGAATTGCTTAGAACTGTGCCTGTTGCATTACGGATGCATGTCTCATATCTGAATTTAAGAACTGTGTTTACTGCTTTAATTAAATTGCCTTCATTTTCGTATTGCTGCACTTGTGTGTGTATGTGTGGGAGACGGGGATCGGATGATCCCTACTGAGCCCAATTCTGGTGTGGCTCACTCCCTGCGGTTTCAGGTGTGGACTTCTCAGCGAGTGTCGGCGTGTGGTGTTCTCCTTGGTGTGCGGGCCAGCAGCTATCTCGGTTCCTAGATATGCCCCGATGTTGTTGTACTTTACTTCTACCTATACATATTTAATTCTTTGGACCATGTAATTATTGTTGAACTGTATACGAACATTATTAATTTACTTCATGTGCACTTGTACTTTCCTTGAAGTCCGTGAGATTGTTATATTTAGCCTTGTTTAACACTTACTTCTCCAGACGTGTCGTATGAGATCCAGGTGTGAACCCATAGATAATGATTCGATACCCATTTAGTAATCGGGTTTCCGATCATAGGGTGGCGGGTCGTTACAAAGGATCCTAGTTTCAATTCAATTTTTTTCCACCATTATATACTGTGGCTCACTCACATCGGTATGAAGATCTATCCGGGACTTCAAATGGTACAACCAGCCCGATGAACATAGAGGAATTCTCCGCTTTTGGGGACTTATGGAGGTCTTAACATCAACCACTCTAGTCTGACCGAGGGACCGACCCAGTAAGAGAGAGGTGAGAGTGTTAAGAAGGGTGTACCTGTAAAAGCGGGCTAAGCCCCAATGCAAATAACATGTGGCCTGGATGGCCTCTAATGTAGTATAATGGATAAATATAAGTAGCAAAGAGATCAAAGATCCGAGGACTAATGAGTAGGAGGAAAACTACTTGAATCGCGTCGTTGTTCATAAACGCTATTCAATCCAATAACCCTTCTGTTCACAGTGGCTCGAGCAGCAGCGCAGACAGGAAGAACAAGCTAAATCGCGTCTTGTTGGAGCGATGCGCTTTGATTAGTGTCGCTCTGTCGAGACGCTATTTGAAACCCAAAAATAATTATCTGACAGTAAAATTAGGAGCAATCCCCTCTCCAAATAACAAGGCAAACAGCAATCAATTAAGCATGTGAAACTCAGTTTAACAGGTTGTGTAAGGATTGAGGTTTCGGATCCGATTATCTGGTCAGTTTCGATGTAGGACCCCTTGGTTTGGGCCCTAGTGGGGCATGGGTTCTTTTAGCTCGACGCGGTTCAAACAACGTCCGGTTAAGGGGACGCGTTTTAGTTTGTGCCATGTGGGCGCCACGTGGGACGATTTTCGGCCGCGAGAGTACGGCCCCGGTCTTATCGTCTGAATGGCATCTTGCATGGTCGGGGCCATTCAGAGTACGGCCCTGGTATGTCAGTGTACGAGCGCGTCTTGTCATCTGATTGGCGTCGGTCTTGGTCGACACGTTTTAACTAGTTTCAGTTTGACCCATCCTCTTCTCTCTCCTCCCTCTCTCCGACCCTTCCCCTTCCCCCTTCTCCTTCCTTTCCTCTCCCCATTCCTCCTCTTCATCCACTCTATCAACCCCCTAACTTCCACCACTACCACCACCATCTCCTCTGCGGCGCATCTCTCTCCGGATGGCGGCTAACGTCCTGGTAGAGTAACGACATCCACGGCGATACCAGCAGCGGTTTGTGGCGTGGTGGTTCGGCGGTTAGGGGCTAGGAGGAGTTCAAGTAACCGGTAGGGTGACGATATCCGTTGTGTTTGATTAAAACCATATTTTTTCCCGCTTTGGAGCATGTTTAGGGGATTTTTGGGATGAAAATGCTAACTTTATAAAATGAGGAATGGTGGGCTTTTAACGGGTATTTGGATTCTCCACCTCCTTCCCTATTTTGGTACGTTTTTGTTTATGCAAATTGGTGGAGAAATCCCACTTTGTGACTCGGGGGAGGTCGAAGGAAGAACCAGTTTGCGAGCGCTAAATGGCGTCTTCCGACAACGACGCCATTCTAAATGGTGGTTGCCTCCTAAGATGCGATTTAGCCCAGTTCATCCCGAGCCTTGATTATGTTTCTTTCGTGAATAGCGTCCAGGGATAGTGACGCCATTTTAAATGGCAGCTGCCAGGCGTGACGCGATTTAGGCCATATTCCGAGGCCAGTTTTTCGTATGAACCAGTTTAGAGGTCTTGAATAACGTCGGCCACAGGCGACGCGATTCAAGACCAAATCTCATTAATCCATGCAATTAACATGTGTTTACATTGTTAGATAGTTTGGCTAAATGCATGCTTGAAAATGTACTTAAGAACGAGGATTTCTATGTGATTAGATCGCATTGTATTGTGTTTCGTCCGACCGTCGACCTAGAGTGACAATTGTTAACGCTTAGGCACCCTGTGTCGGTGTGGGAGTGACACGGCGCCTGTGTGGGAGTGGTGGGGTGACGCCTAGAGAGAGGGCCACCTGGTGTACCCCGGGGTATAGCTAGTACCGGTGTAGGAGTGGTACATTTGGAGTGTCACTCATGCTGGGGGAAGCAGAACCACCTAGAGCCGGTCAGGCCAGAGTAGCCAACGTGCTATCTGAGGGGTTACTGCTTGGTCTCAGCGGGTCGGTGTTTTCCGCGTTCGGCCACGTGGTTTGTGTCTTTAGCCGAGACGATGGTTTTAGACTCTGTGGTGGGGTGGTTTCAGAGTTGTGCATGTTACATTTACGAATGCATGTGTTTTATATCGGAATTTGAGAATCTTTGGGAGTTATGTTTACTGCTTTATTTATTTAAATTGCCTATATTTGTATTGTTGCACTTGTGGGTGCGTGAGTTGGTGGTGGGGATTGAAGGATCCCTACTGAGTCCATTTCGATGAGACTCACCCCTGTGGTTTTTAGGTGAGGGTTCCAGGCAGGCATAGCGTGCAGGGTGTTGTCTCGGGTTGCACGCCAACAACCACTCTCCCGGGGTATGCCCCGATGTAGTTATTATTTTCCTTTCAGGCCTGTATGCTTAATTACTTCTTTTTAGTTGGAATATGTAATTATTTGCTGAGTCAAGTCGAATTGTAATAATTTTTAATTCCTCTACTTCCTTTACAATTCGATGTGATGTGGAATGTTTAGCTTGGTTTATTATTTATTTCCCAGACTTATCGAGATCTTGGTTTGGCTTCAAATTTTAATGATTCGGTACCCATTTAGTAATCGGATCCCCGATTATAGGGTGGCGGGTCGTTACAGTTGGTATTAGCCCATTCGGTCTAGCAAATAGATAAATAACTAGGTTAAATATTGTAATTTCGGCAAATAATTACATTATTGCGTACAAGCACGGCAATAGTGTAGGTTTTGGGTTCTAATTAGAAATTTTCGATTCTTGTGATTGTAGGCGATTGGATGGCTCTTAGGAAGAGAGTGCTAGTTATTAGGGAGCGGGGAGATGTTCCTAGTGGGTCTGAGGCTGGTAGACCGAATATGGAGCATTTTATGGAGGTTATGATGGACACGATGACAAGATATCTGACTCGAGACCCTAGTGAGAGTTCTAGTACTCGGGGAGGGCCTTCACCTGCTTTGGAGAGAATCCTGAAGCTGAAGCCGCCTCATTTTTCCGGTCGTCCCAACCGTGATGGGGCCGTTAATTGGCTGAAGGAGTTAGACAAGACTTTCGATATCATGGATTGTGCGGCAGTTGAGAGGACTCCGTTGGCTACCTTCATGTTGAAGGATGATGCCTATGACTGGTGGACCACTTTGAAGAGCTTGTCTTATGCAGATAGGAATCTCAGGGAGATTCCTTGGGAAATGTTTGTGAAGGAATTCTATACGCAGTACTTCCCTAAGCATGTCCAGAAGGCTAAGGAGAGGGAATTTATGGAGTTGAGGTAAGGGAGCATGACAGTGCTCGAGTACCAGATGAAATTTTTTTCGCTTGGGAGGTTTGTGCCCTTTATTTCAGGAGACGAAGAGCGTCGGACTGAAAGGTTTGTGGATGGACTGAGGTACAACTTGAGGAGTTTTGTGGCGTCCCACTATTGTACGGACTTGGCTTCGACGGTTAAGTGGCAGCTCCTTCGTCTAGATCGGGATCTTCTTCACTCGGTTCTAGATTTAGGAGGTTCTTTCGAGGCGGTGGCGGTGGCGGCAGTAGCAGTAGTAGCAAACCCAGGCAGAGCCAGTAGAGTCAGTCGATGTACAATGCTCAACAGGAGGTAGCTCAGAGACTTCCTACAGCTTGTCGTTATTGTGGTGGTACTCATGGTGGGACTCAATATCCCGCATTTTCTGGGAGGTGTTATACTTGTGCCCAGCAGGGCCATTTGGCGAGGTATTGCCCACAGGGACATAGTCATGGGCAGGGACCAGGTGATCAGAAGAAGCCGAGGACCCAGGGGAGAGTTCTTGCTATCACCAGGAAAGAGGCTCGTGCGTCCAACTTGGTGGAAGGTACACTTTCTGTCCTTGGGAACTCCGCGCATGTGTTGATTGATTCGGGTGCTTCACATTCTTTTATTTCTGAGCCATTTGTAAATGTTCTTTCTGCACCCGTTGATGAGTTATCTGATGGACTGATGGTTGAGGTTCCTTCTGGGGATTTCTTGTTAACTTATAACTATTTGAGTGAGGTTCCCTTGACCATTGAGGGTCATCAGTTGCCTGCCCAGTCAGCTGTGCTTGCCATTCGCGACTTTGATGTCATCTTCGGCATGGACTGGTTGGAGGCTTATTATGCGGAGGTGGACTGCCAAAGGAAGAGGGTGTGTTTCTCCATTCCGGGCATCTTGGCCTTCTACTTCCAAGGTATTAGGCTCTCTTCTCATGGTATTCTTATTTCTGCTTTTAAGGCCCAGAGGTTACTTATTGGTGGTTGTGAGGCTTTCCTTGCCTCGGTAGATATAGCTAATGTTAGTAGTGGCTCCAATCCTTGGAGTTGCCTGTAGTATGTGACTTTGTTGATGTGTTTCCTGAGGAGTTGCCTAGCCTTCCTCCTCAGCGGGAGGTTAAGTTTACTATTAAGCTTGCACTAGGTACGACGCTCTTGTCTAAGGCCCCATATCGGATGTCTCCGGCCGAACTTGCTGAGTTGAAGGTGCAGTTGCAGGAATTGCTAGATAAGGGTTTTATCCGTCCCAGTACTTCTCCGTGGGGTGCTCCAGTTCTGTTTGTCAGGAAGAAGGATGGTTCTCTGAGACTGTGCATTGATTATAGACAACTGAACTAGTTGACAGTAAAGAATAAGTAACCACTTCCGAGAATCGATGATCTGATGGGTCAGTTGCAGTCTGCTAAGGTATTCTCTGTTGGGTTTTCTCGGTTTCTCCGGATCGCTCACGCAGCGGAAAATAAATTTTTTTTACAGCGATCCGTTTCCCGTTTCGAAGAACTAAAATACGATAATCGGATTATCGAAGTTCTCACCATGTGCGGATTCGAATCCGCAGCCGTTCGGTTCCGTCGGTGTGACACTGCAAGCCGCGCAAGCGCCCGGCCTCTAGGGAAGTCCACGCGATCCTCCCCGCGACGGATATCCTCGAGTTCGTCGTTCTTCGCAGCCCGCGAAGCCTCCTCTGGTCGCCGCAGTGCGCGGACGATTTCCCGTCGAACGGGATTCGGAGAAGCGGCGGAGCAGATCTGGATCTGCCTGGACTCCAGAGGAAGACAGAAACTGAGGAGGGGCGGCTAGGGTTAGCAGCAGCTTGGCCTGCTCAGCCCGTTCGCTATGTTTTATAGTAACCGCGCGGTTTTTCACAAAAACCCCCGGTTTGTATAAAACCCACTTATTTATCCATCGCCTTGAGAATCATTTGCGTGTGACCCTCTAGGCCCAAGTACCAGTCCAGTTAATGGCCCAATAAGCCCAGTGACTCCTCACTGGCTTTATTAATTAATTAATAACCCTTTATTAATCAATTAATCAATCGAATTGATGTCGCACATCAAATTCGACCGGGCCTCCAATCACGTTGGGTGCCAAGCAACACCGCGTGAACCTGGAAGGTATTTGGGGTTAAGTAACCCACTCTTGGAACCTTTTCGCCGACAGTTACCGCGTGGATATAATCCTTCATTCGTACAATGTTCTCGAGTCAACTCAGGGTATGGCGAGCTGTCAAACCCTAACCGGTCGACTTACTTGGATTGGATGCCGCTGATGAATATCGGTAAACTCCTTTCCCGATATTATCGTCCGCCCTGGCCAGGGACTTCCGCGCATCCTTCCTAGAGCATTCTCTCTCTAAGTACCGAGAGCGAATGATTCCTTATTGACACACAATTCCCTTCGACGGTATTCCGCTGCACCCAATCCTTGGCGTATTAGAATCCCGTGGCTAGAGATTCGTAGACCAAGGTCAAAGTACAGAAGTCCACCGCCAAGGTGTCCTTGGTGTCTCAGGTCCGAGGACCATCCACGCAACTGCGACAATAGAATCAAGCTGGTTGACAGTGAGGTACAATACCATCCAGCGATTCAGTCGGATCAGTTCAGTGAACTCATTCTCCAATGAGCACCTACATATTTGCCTTAGTGTCTCCACACAAGTGACTTATGAGACCAGTCACCCTCATCATATGAGCAGGAGTAATATGTACTAGTCTAACCGGATATCCGATGTCCTTCTTGGATATCCTTCGACTAGGAACGATTAAGAATATGTGTGTTTAAGTGATCAGTCTCATTAGTATGATCTCATCATAATCTGATCACCATAGCACATATTCACGGACTTCATTATGAAACGATAGTTAACGCGATTTACACATAATGAATATTATGCCGTTTTATTAATAATGAACGAGATTTACATTGTTAGATTGGCTTGTAGGCCACCTAAACTAACAATCTCCCACTTGGACTAAAGCCAATCACCTTTATACAATAAGCCCATAGACTCTAGGTGACGCTCAAACACAATTTGAGCCAACGGCTTTGTGAGTGGATATGCTACATTGTCGACGGATGGAACTCTTTCCACTACTACATCTCCTCTGGATATGATCTCTCTGATAAGGTGAAAGCGCCTAAGAATATGCTTCGATTTCTGATGAGACCGTGGCTCTTTCGCTTGCGCAATCGCTCCATTGTTGTCGCACAACAGTGGAACAGGCTCAGAGATGCTGGGAACTACGCCGAGGTCGGTGATGAATTTCTTCAACCACACTGCTTCCTTGGCGGCTTCAGCGGCAGCGATGTACTCAGCTTCAGTCGTCGAATCTGCAGTGGTTACTTGCTTGGAACTCTTCCAGCACACTGCCCCACCGTTCAAAGTAAACACGAATCCAGATGTTGACTTGCTATCATCTGGATCTGACTGGAAACTCGAGTCAGTAAAGCCTCGCAGTTTTAAGTCACCTCCTCCATAGACAAGAAACATATCCTTAGTTCTTCTCAAGTACTTAAGGATGCATTTCACTGCCTTCCAGTGCTCTTCGCTTGGATCAGCCTGAAATCTGCTCGTAACACTTAGAGCAAATGCAACATCCGGCCGTGTACATAGCATGGCATACATGATAGATCCTATGGCAGAGGCATAGGGTATTCTATTCATGAATGCCCTCTCATCAGGAGTCTTAGGAGATTGCTCTTTTGAGAGATTAATTCTATGTCTCATCGGTATGAAACCTCTCTTGGAATTTTCCATGCCAAACCTTTTGACTATGGTATCTATGTACAAGGATTGGGTTATTCCAAGCATCCTCTTTGATCTATCTCTATAGATCCGTATTCCCAATACATAGGATAATTCTCCCAAATCCTTCATGGAGAAGTTTTTCGACAGCCAGACCTTTACTGATGACATCATAGCTACATCATTCCCAATGAGTAGTATGTCATCTACGTAAAGAACTAGAAAAGTGACTGCACTCCCACTGGTCTTCTTGTACACACAAGGCTCATCTTCATTCTTAATGAAGTCATAAGACTTGACAGCCTCGTCAAATCTTATGTTCCAGCTCCGGGAAGCTTGCTTCAGTCCATAAATGGACCTCTGAAGCTTGCACACTTTATCTGGAGATTCTTTGGATGTGAAACCTTCTGGTTGTATCATATACACCTCCTCCTCAAGGTTACCATTAAGAAAGGCAGTCTTCACATCCATCTGCCAGATTTCATAATCAAAATGTGCAGCAATGGCGAGCAGAACTCTGATCGACTTTATCATGGCAACTGGTGAGAAAGTCTCGTCATAGTCAATTCCTTGCCTTTGACGATATCCCTTTGCCACCAACCTTGCCTTATAAGTGTCGATCCGTCCATCAGCACCGATCTTTCTCTTAAAGATCCACTTGCAACCAATGGGTACAATACCCTCGGGCAAGTCCTCCAAGTTCCAAACTTGGTTGGTGTACATGGACTGGATTTCTGAGTTCATGGCTTCTCGCCATTTCCCGGCTTCTGGACCTTCTATGGCCTCCTGGTAGGTTTTAGGATCATCATCCTCATTATATTGTACCATAGACTCACCTTCTGCGATATGTCCCACATATCGTTCGGGTGGTCTAGGTACTCTACCAGATCTACGAGGCTCATCTGTGTGTACCTGAACAGATTCAGGAACTGATATCTCATCTGATGATAATGCAGCTGTTTGGGGATCTGGAACCTCTTCCAGTACTATTTTACTCCCACTGTTCTCCTGGATAAGGTATTCCTCTTCCAGAAAGACAGCTTTCCTGGCGACAAACACCTTTTGTTCATCAGGATGGTAAAAATAGTATCCAAAGGTTTCCTTTGGGTATCCCACAAACCTGCATTTATCAGTTCGTGATTCCAGCTTGTCTGGATCATGCCTCTTTACATGAGCAGGACAACCCCAGACTTTAACATGTTTAAATTCTGGTTTCCTGCCTTTCCATAAGTCATATGGAGTAGAGGCCACAGACTTGCTGGGTACTCTGTTCAGTAGGTATGCTGCTGACTCTAGAGCATACCCCCAGAGGGACACTGGTAATCCTGAAAAGCTCATTATGGATCGCACCATGTCCAACAAGGTGCGATTCCTCCTTTCTGATACACCATTCATCTGTGGTGTATATGGAGGGATCAGCTGAGAAAGGATACCATTATCCTTTAAGAATTGTGTGAAATTAGTACTCAAGTATTCTCCTCCTCGATCTGATCGAAGAGCTTTAATACTCTTTCCTAATTGCTTCTCCACCTCATTCTTGAACTCCTTAAACTTCTCAAATGCTTCCGACTTGTACTTCATTAAGTACACATATCCGAATCTTGAGAAGTCATCGGTGAACGTAATGAAGTAAGAAAAGCTACCTTTGGCTTGGGTAGACATTGGACCACATACATCTGAATGTATTAGTTCCAAAATGTCTTTGGCACGTTCTCCATGTCCACTAAATGGAGATTTTGCCATCTTTGCCATAAGGCAGGATTCACATATTACAAACGATTCATAATCGAATGCTGTTAAATAACCATGCTTGTGCAACTTTTGCAACCTGCTTTTGCCAATGTGCCCAAGTCTACAATGCCACATGTAGGCTTGGTTCACGCAATTCTTGCTCTTCTTAAGAGCATTATCAATCTTATGATTATAATGAGAAACATCTAATAGATATAGACCGTTGACTAAAGATGCCGAAGCTATTGATTTATTACCATAATAAATCGAACAACTTCTATTCTCAATTGTCAACCTATATCCTATCTTGTCCAAACAAGATATTGATATGATGTTATTTATTATGCTAGGAACATAATAACAATCTTCCAATAGTAAGGTGTCTCCCGATGGAAGCCTGAGGTTTGCTGTCCCAACAGCAATCGCCGCAACTTTTGCGCCGTTTCCTAGCCTCAATTCCACCTTACCTTGTCTTAGCTTGCGCTTACTTGTCAGCATCTGCACATCATGGCAGATATGAGAAGCACATCCGGTATCTAATACCCAAGATGTGGAATCTCTAACTGACAAGTTGATATCTATCATATAGATATCTGAAGCTTCAGACAGCTTCACTCTTCCATGAGCTTTATCATGAAGGAACTCCTTGCAGTTCCTTTTCCAGTGACCATACTGCTTATAGTAGAAGCAGTCACCCTTCACGACTCTTTCGCCTTTGTCCTTCGATCTTTTATCGTTAGCTATCATCTCTGCTTCAGGGGCATCTAATGCCGATTTAGCAAGAGGATCAGCTCCAGGGACAAAGTTATTGCGTTCAGATCTGAAGACATTCTTCAGGCTTCTGAACCAATCTGAGTAGATCAGGTAAGTCAAAATGGCATCAAGTATGCTACGGAGTGAGTTATTCGACGACATAATTTCCTACAGGAGATAAGTAAAATCTATTTAGCAGATGTTCAATTATCAAAATTTAAAACAAGACAATGTCTTTTGTTCAAGTTTAACTCCCACTAATTTTCGATGGACTGTATAACCCTCAGTTATACAGAACGGGAGACGCCGACAGTCTCCTAGTGGGGATCAGAATCTCAATGACTTGCACTACAGCCTTGTAGATAGCACAACAAACTGTAATACAATCAGAGAGCACCCAACTCATGGGACTTGCAACTCCTTGCAATATCTGATCATAGCTTTTGTCCCCAGAGATTTAATGGCCTTGTGGATAGCACAACAAACCACTAATTCTGGTCTAAGCTAACCATCATTACGCGACGAGCATAGATTTGCATGCAGCCCTTGTGGATAGCACAACAAAGCTACATTGTTCCTCTACCCCGATCTATAGGCATCTTATGCCATAGCCACAGTTTGTCCTCCCAATTAAGCAGGCCTTGTGGATAGCACAACAAACCTGCCTAAAGTGATTCGAATCCTATGACTATAACGATGGTGAACCACGCGGTAAGTTCTTAACTACTCGCGTTACGGCTTAGAGTTTATCTGAGGGTATTTGGATAACTTTTATCTTGGTCTCTCCTAGGTGATAGTATATAAATATATCGTATATATTTACTAAATACTATAACCTGCTTTGATTCATAATCAAAAGAAAAAACAATGCATCACATACATGTCTTTAGTGTGGTCATGGATAGCACAGTGGGTTTGACTGGAGCCAACAGTCAAACGCACACACAATCTAATTATAACAATTACATTAGATACCCTGCAATCACATAGGCAAGAGATCTCCATCTGTACGCCTTCTTGGTTGCAGTAGTGGATCGTCCTCGCTCTTTCCTCGGTTGCCTCGATCATATTACATTAATTCTAGAATTAACAAGTAAATTGAAGAAGGCCTTATGGCGAGTACAAGAGAGAGAGTGAGGTAGAAATACATCGGAGTATGAGAGAGAGAGGTGCGCAGACCTCTATTTATTAACAATTAATAAATAATCACACATCCACGATCCACACAATCCATTCACCACATGAATAATAAATTAAGTGCATATCCATGACCACAGTGTGTTTTAAACATCCCACACATGATTCAGCGCATCACATGGCTAAAACAAATGAGTTTTCAAAATAATTAATTTTGGCTTTCAAAAAGCTGGGATCCAATCAAAATTGGTGTTTGAATTTTGAAAACTCATTTTATTAAGTTAACATGCAATTAAATCTAATTTAAAAGCAATAAACACACATCACATGCGCACACACTCTGAATTAATAATTCCCGATTATTCCATGCAAATTTGAACATTTCTAATAATCTAACACTTAGATTAAACCCCATTAATAATCTAACATTTAGACTATTAATAACTAATCTAACTTTTAGACTAGTCCATTAAAGTTAATTATCAATTTAACACTTAAATTATTGATTAACTCTAATTATTGATTAACTACTAATCTAACTCTTAGATTAGTCAATAAAAGTTAATTACTAATTTAACACTTAAATTAATAATCAACTCCAATAAGTTATTAACTACTAATCTAACTCTTAGATTAGTTAAATAAATGTTAATTACTAATTTAACTCTTAAACTAATAATTAACATCAATTATTAATAACTTTCAATTAAACCCTTAGATTAGTCAATTAAAATTAACTATCAATTTAACATTTAAATTAACAATTAATTTCAATTAACTAATAATGACTAATTTAACACTTAAGTTAGTCTATTAGAATTAATTATTAATTTAACTTTTAAATTAATAACGAATGCAAATCATTAACAACAATTTGTTAATAATGATTCCAAAAACCCATTAATAACCCAATCCAATATTATTAGAAAATAAAATTTAATTTTCAAAACAATTTTGAAATATAAATTTAAAATCTAATCAGATATTAATTGGGTCAAAAAAAGGGCTTAATAAGGTTTAATAAAAGGGGATTATAATAGGGATTTAATACAATAGGGCTCAGCCACATGGCTGAGCCATGGGGCTCGGGCCCTGGCCGAGCCAGGGCTCGGACCAGGCGCCCACAGGGGCCGCCTGGCTCAAACCTGGTTCAACCAGGCCCCAGACCCGGTCTGGGCCGGTCCGACCGGCTCGGGACCGGGTCTTCCCCACCCCAAACCCTAACCTGTTACACTGTTGCAGGTTTTGGGAAGGTCGGCGGCGGGGAGGCAGCATGGCGCCGGCGGCAGTGCCCCCCGGTAGCACAGGCCCCGGCCGGCGGTCCCCCCCGGCGCCGGCGACGTGCCCGGCGCCGGCAGGGCCGCCGGCGGTGGCCAAAGCATGCTGCCCGAGCCTCAATATTTCCCTAAAAACTGATTTTTCAGGGTTTCTAAATCCGATTTGGGGCTTGATTTTTGTGACTCTCCAAGGCCATTCCGGCGCCGGAAAGATACCGGATGTGGAGTGGTGACTATCACCAGTGGATCCGGAGTCTCGGCCGGCCATCCCAACGATTGGGAAGCCGATTCAAGCCGCCGTTCTTCGTCTCACGAAGAACACGAAAAACCCCCAAAATAATCTCGAAATATCACGGAAAAATAATCAAATTATTTGTGTTCATCTTATGAACAATATTCCGTCATTTTAATCGGATTAAACGCATGGAATAACTCAAGAAAAATCAATTTCGGAAACCGAAACGGGACGAGAAACAGTGGAACCTGGCTCTGATACCACTGTTGGGTTTTCTTGGTTTCTCCGGATCGCTCACGCAGCGGAAAATAATTTTTTTTTACAGCGATCCATTTCCCGTTTCGAAGAACTAAAATACGATAATCGGATTATCGAAGTTCTCACCGTGTGCGGATTCGAATCCGCAGCCGTTCGGTTCCGTCGGTGTGACACCGCAAGCCGCGCAAGCGCCCGGCCTCTAGCGAAGTCCACGCGATCCTCCCCGCGACGGATATCCTCGAGTTCGTCGTTCTTCGCAGCCCGCGAAGCCTCCGCTGGTCGCCGCAATGATCGCCGCAGTGCGCGGACGATTTCCCGTCGAACGGGATTCGGAGAAGCGGCGGAGCAGATCTGGATCTGCCTGGACTCCAGAGGAAGACAGAAACTGAGGAGGGGCGGTTAGGGTTAGCAGCAGCTTGGCCTGCTCAGCCCGTTCGCTATGTTTTATACTAACCGCGCGGTTTTTCACAAAAACCCCCGGTTTGTATAAAACCCACTTATTTATCCATCGCCTTGAGAATCATTTGCGTGTGACCCTCTAGGCCAAAGTACCAGTCCAGTTAATGGCCCAGTAAGCCCAGTGACTCCTCACTGGCTTTATTAATTAATTAATAACCCTTTATTAATCAATTAATCAATCAAATTGATGTCGCACATTGAATTCGACCGGGCCTCCGATCACGTTGGGTGCCAAGCAACACCGCGTGAACCTGGAAGGTATTTGGGGTTAAGTAACCCACTCTTGGAACCTTTCCGCCGACAGTTACCGCGTGGATATAATCCTTCATTCGTACAATGCTCTCGAGTCAACTCAGGGTATGGCGAGCTGTCAAACCCTAACCGGTCGACTCACTTGGATTGGATGCCGCTGATGAATATCGGAAAACTCCTTTCCCGATATTATCGTCCGCCCTGGCCAGGGACTTCCGCGCATCCTTCCTAGAGCATTCTCTCTCTAAGTACCGAGAGCGAATGATTCCTTATTGACACACAATTCCCTTCGACGGTATTCCGCTGCACCCAATCCTTGGCGTATTAGAATCCCGTGGCTAGAGATTCGTAGACCAAGGTCAAAGTACAGAAGTCCACCGCCAAGGTGTCCTTGGTGTCTCAGGTCCGAGGACCATCCACGCAACTGCGACAATAGAATCAAGCTGGTTGACAGTGAGGTACAATACCATCCAGCGATTCAGTCGGATCAGTTCAGTGAACTCATTCTCCAATGAGCACCTACAAATTTGCCTTAGTGTCTCCACACAAGTGACTTATGAGACCAGTCACCCTCATCATATGAGTAGGAGTAATTTGTACTAGTCTAACCAGATATCTGATGTCCTTCTCGGATATCCTCCGACTAGGAACGATTAAGAATATGTGTGTTTAAGTGATCAGTCTCATTAGTATGATCTCATCATAATCTGATCACCATAGCACATATTCATGGACTTCATTATGAAACGATAGTTAACGCGATTTACACATAATGAATATTATGCCGTTTTATTAATAATGAACGAGATTTACATTGTTAGATTGACTTGTAGGCCACCTAAACTAACATTCTCGAAGATTGACTTAAGGTCAGGGTATTACCAGATGAGGATCCGTGAGGTTGATGTGAGTAAGACGGCTTTTAGGACTTGGTACGAACATTATGAGTTTTTGGTTATGCTTTTCGGCTTGACCAATGCTCCGGCGGCTTTTATGGATTTGATGAACCGGGTCTTCAGGGCCTACCTGGATCAGTTTGTGGTGGTGTTTGTAGATGATATTTTGGTATATTCTTCTTCTAAGGAAGAGCATGCCACACATCTTCAGGTGGTGTTTCAAGTTTTTAGAGAGCACCAACTCTATGCCAAGTTTAGCAAGTGTGAATTTTGACTAGATAAGGTGCACTTCCTAGGGCATGTCATTTCTGGAGATGGCATTGCAATGGATCCAGACAAGATTGAGGCAGTGATGGACTGGGGTAGACCGATGACAGTGACTGAGATCAGAAGCTTCTTGGGGTTAGCAGGGTATTACAGACAGTTTGTCCAGGATTTGTCTTCAATAGCAACCCCCTTGTCAAGGTTGACTCGTAAGGGTGTTCGTTTCGTGTGGAGCGAAGAGTGCGAGCAGAGTTTCGCTGAATTGAAGGCCCGTCTCACTTCGGCTCCAATTATGGTGCTTCCATCAGGTTCTGGTGGATTCGTGGTTTAATCAGATGCATCTTGTCGAGGTTTGGGTGCGGTTCTGATGCAGCATGGTAAGGTTGTGGCCTATGCTTCTAGGCAGCTGAAGAAGCATGAGGAGAACTAACCCACTCATGACCTAGAGTTGGCAGCTATAGTATTTGCACAGAAGATCTGGTGGCACTATTTATATGGAGAGAAGTTTCAAGTTTTTATTGATCACAAGAGCCTGAAGTATGTATTCACGCAGAGGGATCTGAACTTGAGGCAGCGCAGGTGGATGGAGTTTTTCAAAGATTATGATCTCGACCTTTCTTATCATCCGGGCAAGGCAAACGTAGTGGCGGACACCTTGAGTTGGAAGACGGTCGTATCACATCTTATTATTCAGGAATGGAGGTTATATGAGCAGGTTGTGGAATCTTCCTTTAGGATTCCTCGAGAGGCTGATAGAGCTGTGTTGGCCAGCTTGACTGTGAGGCCAACAGTGTACCATGCAGTGATCAAGGCTCAGAGGGTAGATGCAAAGCTACCGCAGATTCTCCAGATACCAGAGGTGGAGTTGTGGGATGATGGCACGGTCAGATTTAGAGGCAGACTCTATGTTCCAGCTGAGGAAGATGTGCACAGGAATGTCCTGGATGAGGCGCACCGTTTTAGATATGCAGTGCATCCCGGAACGACTAAGATGTATCATTGTTTGAGGAGACACTTTTGGTGGCCTGGTATGAAGAAGGACGTGGCTGACTATATGGCAAGGTGCCTGACTTGTCAGCAAGTTAAGGCAGAGCACTAGAGACCAGGAGGGTTGTTGCAGCCGTTACCGATCCCGGAGTGAAAATGAGAACATGTGACTATGGACTTTGTGATGGGATTGCCTGTGTCACCCGGCAGGAGGGACGCGATCTGGGTCATTGTTGATTGATTGGCCAAGTCTGCGCACTTTCTAGCTATTAGGAAGGACTGGTCAGTCGGTAAGTTGGCTAGGTTGTTTGTGGATCGGATCATCTCTCTGCATGGGGTGCCCTTGTCCATCGTATCAGATCGGGATCCAAGATTTACTTCTAGGTTTTGGAAGAGTTTTCAGAAGGCTTTGGGTACGCAGTTAGCCTTCAGCTCGGCTTACCATCTTGAGACTGATGGGCAGTCGGAGAGGACCATTCAGACACTGGAGGATATGCTCATAGCATCTTGCCTAGACTGGGGAGGTTCTTAGGAGCAGCACTTGTCTACAGTAGAATTTGCTTACAACAATAGTTATCATACTAGTATCGACATGATGCCATATGAGGCATTGTACGGGCGGCCGTGTCAATCTCCTATGAATTGGTTTGAGATTGGCAAGAGGCAGATAGCAAGGCCAGAGTTGCTACAACAGTGTGCTGAGGTTGCCAGGGTAGTGCAGCAGAGGTTGACTACAGCACAGAGCAGGCAGAAGAGTTATGCAAATATCCATAGGAGACCGCTTGAGTTCGAGGTTGGGGACTACGTATTTCTCCGAATCTCACCCTCCAAGGGTGTGATGAGATTCGGAAAGCGAGGTAAGCTGAGTCCGTGATATATTGGGCCTTTTCCCATTCTTGCACGAATTGGGGAAACGGCGTATCAGCTAGCCTTGCAACCCAGTCTTGTAGGAGTGCACGATGTGTTCCATGTCTCTTTGCTGAGGAAGTATGTTCAGGATTCGTCTCATGTCTTAGACTTCTTGGCATTGGAAGTCGCTGAGGACTTGTCCTTTCCAGAATTTCTAGTGCATATTGAAGATCACAGGGAACAGGTTCTTCGAAACAAGGTTGTTCCTCTGGTTAAGATGATTTGGCAACATCGCTCAGGAGGTGAGGCTACTTGGGAGCGTGAGGATGAGATGCGGGAGCAGTTTCCCTATCTTTTCTTGTAAGTTCTCTTGTGAGCTAGTACCATTATTTTCGATCTCGTTATTTATAGCGGCAATTTCGGGGATGAAATTCTTTTTAGGGGGGGGGGGGGAGAATTTAAGGATTGAGGTTTCGGATCTGGTTATCGGGTCAGTTTCGATGTCTGACTCCTTGGTTTGGGCCCTAGTGGGGCTGGGGCATGGGTTCTTTCTCGACACGGTTCAAACGGCGTCTAGTTAGGGGGACGCGTTTTAGTTTGTGCCACGTGGGCCGGTTTTGGGCCGCGAGAGTACGGCCCTGGTCTTATCGTCTGAATGGAGTCTTGCATGGTCGACGCCATTCAGAGTACGGCCGTGGTATGTCAGTGTACGAGCGCGTCTTGTCGTCTGATTGTCGTCGATCTTAGACGACGCGTTTTACCTAGTTTCGGTTTGACCCCGTGAACCCTCCCTCCTTTCCCCCATTTCTCTCATCCTCTTCTCTCTCCTCCCTCTCTCTGACCCTTCCCCTTCCCCCTTCTCCTTCCTTTCCTCTCCCCATTCCTCCACTCCCTCCACTCCATCAACCCCCAAACTTCCACCACTACCACCACCATCTCCTCCGCGACGTCCTGGTAGAGTAACGACGTCCACGGTAGTACTGGCGACGGTTCGTGGCGTGGCGGTTCGACGGTTAGGGGCTAGGAGGAGTTCAAGTAACTGGTAGGGTGACGATCTCCATTGTGTTTAATTAAAACTATATTTTTTCCCGCTTTGGAGCATGTTTAAGGGATTTTTGGGGTGAAAATGCTAGCTTTATAAAATGAGGAATGGTGGGCTTTTAACGGGTATTTGGATTCTCCTCCTCCTTCCCTACTTTGGTACGTTTTTTTTTACGTAAATTGGGGGAGAAATCTATTTGCAATTAACATATGTTTACATTGTTAGATAGTATGGCTAAATACATGCTTGAAAACGTACTCGAGAATGAAGATTTCTACGTGATTGGATCGAACTGTATTGTGTTTCGTGCGACCGTGGACCTAGAGTGACAATTGTTAGCACTTAGGCACCCTGTGTCGGTGTGGTTGTGGTGGGGTGACACCTAGAGAGAGGGTCACCTGGTGTACCTCGGGGTATAGCTAGTACCGGTGTGGGAGTGGTACATTTGGAGTGACACTCGTGCTAGGGGAAGCAGAACCACCTAGAGCTAGTCAGGCCGGAGTAGCCAGTGCTCTATTCGAGGGGTTGCTGTTTGGTCTCAGCGGGTCGACGTTTTCCGTGTTCGGCCGCGCGGTTTGTGTGTTTAGCCGAGACGTTAGTTGTAGACTCCGTGGTGGGATGGTTTCAGCGTTGTGCATGTTACATTTACGAATGTATGTATTTTATATCGGAATTTGAGAATCTTTGGGAGTTATGTTTACTGCTTTATTTATTTAAATTGCCTATATTTGTGTTGTTGCACTTGTGGGTACATGAGTTGGTGGTGGGGATTGAAGGATCCCTACTGAGTCCATTTCGATGAGACTCACCCCTGCGGTTTTCAGGTGAGGGTTCTAGGTAGGCATAGCGTGGAGGGTGTTGTCTTGGGTTGCGCACCAACAGCTACTGTCCCGGGGTATGCCCCGATGTAGTTGTTATTTTCCTTTCAAGTCTGTACGCTTAATTACTTTTTTTCAGTTCGAATATGTAATTATTTGCTAAGTCAAGTCGAATTATAATAATTTTTAATTCCTGCACTTCCTTTATAATTCGATGTGATGTGGAATGTTTAGCTTAGTTTATCATTTATTTCTCAGTCTTATCGAGATCCTAGTTTGGCTCAAAATTTTAATGATTCGATACTCATTTAGTAATCGGATCCCCGATTATAGAGTGTCCGGTCGTTACAGGTTGATTATTATACAAGCAAACATGGATATCATTCAAACACACACATATTCTCAAACTAACAACTCAAGGCAATAAGGGGGAGGGAAAAATCTTGCCACAAGGGGTGCGCACGAGGTGTACGTAGGGATAAAAATCAAACCAATCAACAAATTATCAAAATCTTGCCACAAGGGGTGTGCATGCGGTGCACCGAGGGTGCCCAATAAAAATAACAAAAGTAAATATGAAAAGAACGGCAAGACAAGTCCCACTGTGATCACCAAAAAGCTATAGTGCTCAAATATGGTGTGTGATTATCATGAATATCATGTTCATATGAATAATAAAAGCAGCTAGATTAAAGATCGTGATCGCCAAAAAGCTGTAGTGCTCAAATATCGTGTATGATTATCATAAATATCATGTTCATATGCATAATAAAAACAACTAGATTAAATATCGTGATCACCAGAAACCAATAGCTTCAAAAGAATAAGTTGATCGCTACTAACCTTACAATTAGGAGATATTGGATTCTTTGTGTTGGGTTCTCATGTTTCTCCGGATCTCCCTCGCAGCGGAAATAAAAATAAAAACTGAGATTCGTTCCCGTTTCAAAAAAAATCAAAATCTCGATAATCGGATTATCAAATCTTACCGTGTGCAGATTCGAATCTGCAACCGTTCGGTTCCGTCAGTGCGACACACATGCGGACGATTTCCCTTCGAACGGGAGTCGTAGAAGCGGCGGAGCAGATATGGGGATCCAGATCTTGCCTGGGGCGCCATAGAGAGAGAGAAAGAGAGGAGGGGGCGGCTAGGGTTCACAGCAGCTTGGCCTGCTCAGTCCGTTCGCTATATTTTATACTAATAACATGGTCTTTCATAAAAACCCCCAGTTTGTATAAAACCCACTTATTTATCCATCACCTTGAGAATTATTTGCGTGTGACCCTCTAGGCCCAATTACCAATCCGGTTAATAGCCCAATAAGTCCAGTGACTCCTTACTGGCTTTGTTAATCAATTAATAAATATTTATTAATTAATTAATCAATCGAATTGATGTCGCACATCGAATTCGAACAGGCCTCCGACCACGTTGGGTGCCAAGCAACACCGCGTGAACCCGGAAGGTATCGGGGTTAAGTAACCCACTCTTGGAACCTTTCCGCCGACAGTTACCACGTGGATATAATCCTTCATTCGTACAATGCTCTCGAGTCAACTCACGGTATGGCGTGCTGTCAAACCCTAACCGGTCGACTCACTTGGATTGGACGCCGCTAATGAATATCGGGAAACTCCTTTCCCAATACTATCCTCCCCCTTGGCCAGGGACTTCCGCGCATCCTTCCTAAAGCATTCTCTCTCATCGTACCGAGAGTGAATGATTCCTTATTGACACTCAATTCCCTTCGACGGTATTCCGCTGTGCCTGATCCTTGGCTGTTTAGAATACCGTGGTTAGAGATTTATAAAGCAAGGTTAAAGTATAGAAGTCCACCGACAAGGTGTCCTTGGTGTCTCAGGTCCAAGGACCATCCACGAAATTGCGACAATAGAATCAAGCTGGTTGACAGTGAGGTACAATACCATCCAGCGATTCAGTTGGATTAGTTCAGTGAACTCATTCTCCAATGAACACCTACAGATTCGCCTTAGTGTCTCCACACAAGTGATTATAAGATCAGTCACTCTCATCGCATGAGCAGGAGTAATCTGTACTAGTCTAACTAGATATGCGATGTCCTTCTCAGATATCCTCCGACTATGAACGATTAAGAATATGTGTGTTTAAGTGATCAGTCTCACTAGTATGATCTCATCATAATCTGATCACTATCGCATATATTCACGGACTTCATTATGAGACGATAATTAATACGATTTACACATAATGAATATTACGTCATTATATTAATAAATATCAATGAGATTACAAAGTCATATTGACTTGTAGGCCACCTAATACTAACACTTTGTTCCTCTCTTCTGGTCGGCCGAAAAAGAAGAGCCTCTCTTTTGATGTTTACTCTTGTTTTTGTGTTCTTTCCTTGGGCTTTTCAATCCTTCCAATCCTTCCTTCACTTTGAACCTTGCGAAAGAATTGAACAAAGAAAAAGAGAAGAAATATTAGAGCTTTTGGGGAGTGTAGTACCTATTCTAATCTAATAAACCAACATGCAACTAAACTAGAATAACTCACTTTTTGTTTGATTTTTTAAACCCCTAACATGAACATGGGTTTGGAAAAAATGAAGTGGGTGTGATGAAAACTATAAAAAATAGTTATTAAATTATAAAATCAATGAAAAAACTAGAAAAGAATTGGAAAGAAAGATGGTTGGTTGGCCCCTTTAAAGCCTTGGTCTTCTTAAGCTTCAATGGAGAAAGATGATGAAAAGGAAGAAGCCTTGGAATGTTGTCCACGTTTTCCTCTTTGAGAGCTTTCAAACACCTTGCCTTGAACTTCAAAAGCACCAATTCCCAACTTTTTTCAAAGGTTCAAAGGGTATTGTATTTATAAGAATAAGTTTTGGAGTGTTTTGAACTTCAAAAAGGCTCTCCTCCGCAGTCGGACTTGCCTTGGATGAGCATGGAGGAGTTTGCAACCTTCCCAATCTCTGGAACCGGATTATTTCGGCCAAATCATGTTTATTAGGAAACTCTCAAATCGCGTCGCTCAGACGGGACGCCATTTAGCTAATTCAATTGGCCAAAATAGAAAGGAAATCTGGAAAGGAAACCGAAAAAGATTAAGAAACCTAAATCGCGTCTCCCAAGAGCGACGTACTTTAGATAATTAGAAAATTAATTCAAATTAAAAATAAAAAACCCAGACGGATTAGGAGCTAAATGGCGTCTCCCATAGGCGACACTATTCAGTTAAATCTATCTGAATTTAAGTATTTAAGTCTGAACTGATTTCTACTAAAAATCTAAATGGCGTCGGCTATGAGCGATGCTAATCAACAAAATTTCGAGAAAAATCAATAAAAATTAATTAATGATTAACCATCAGACTATGTTAGGGCATTATAATTGTAACATGAAATTTACTCAAGATTAGGTCAAAATTAGCGTGTCTACACCTACGTATTGGGAATAAAGATCTATAGAGATAGATCAAAGAGGATGCTTGGAATGACCCAATCCATGTATATAGATACCACAGTCAAAAAGTTTTACATGGACAATTCCAAAAGAGGTCTCATACCGATGAGATATGGAATTTATCTTTCAAAGGAGCAGTCTCCTAAGACTCCTAATGAGAGGGCATTCATGGATAGAGTACCCTATGCCTCTGACATAGGATCTATCATATATGCCATGATATGTACACGGTCTAATGTTGCTTTTGCTCTAAGTGTTACGAACAGATTTCAGGTTGATCTAGGTGCAGATCACTGGAAGGCAGTGAAATGTATCCTTAAGTACTTGAGAAGAACTAAGGATATGTTATTTGTCTATGGAGGAGGTGATTTGAAACTACGAGGCTTTACTAACTCGAGTTTCGAGTCAGATCCAGATGATAGCAAGTCTATATCTGGATTTGTATTTACTTTGAACGGAGGTGCAGTATGCTGGAAGAGTTCCAAGTAGGAAACCACTGCAGATTCGACAACTGAAGCTAAGTACATCGCTGCAGCTGAAGCTGCCAAGGAAGCACTGTGGTAGAAGAAATTCATCACTGACCTCAGTGCAGTTCCTAACATCTCTGAACCTGTTCTGCTATTGTGCAAACAATGGAGCCATTGCACAAGCGAAAGAGTCACGGTCTCATCAGAAATCGAAGCATATTCTGAGGCTCTTTCATCTTATTAGAGAGATTATTTCTAGAGGTGATGTAGTGGTGGAAAGAGTTCCATCTGTCGATAATGTAGCAGATCCACTGACAAAGCCATTGTATCAAATTGTATTTGAGCATCACTTAGAGGCTATAGGTATATTGCCTAAAGGTGATTGGCTTTAATCCAAGTGGGAGATTGTTAGTCTTAGGTGACCTTTAAGCCAATATGACTATGTATAATCTCGTTCATTTATTAATAATATGATATTATTTCATTATGTGCAATTCGTTCTATTATCATCTCATAATGAAGTCTGTGAGTATGTGCAACAATGATCAGATTATGATGAGATCATACTAATAAGACTGATCACATACACACACATAGTCTAAAGTTCCTAGTCGGAGGACATCCGAGAAGGACATCGGATATCTAGTTAGACTAGTACAGATTACTCCTGTTCATATGATGAGGATGACTGATCTCATAGTTACTTGTGTGGAGACACTAAGGTGAATCTCTAGGTGCTCATTAGAGAATCAGTTTACTGAACTGATCCGAATAAACCGCTGGATGGTTTTATACCTCATTGTCAACCAGCTGGATTCTATTGTCGCAGTTGCGTGGATGGTCCTTGGACCTGAGACACCAAGGACACCTTGTTGGTGGACTTATGTGCTTTGACCTTGGTTTATGAATCTTTATCCACGGGATTCTAAACAGCCATGGATCGGGTACAGTGGAATATCGTCGAAGGAAAATGAGTGTCAATAAGGAATCATTCACTCTCAGTACTAAGAGAGAGAATGCTATAGGTAGGATGCACGGAAGTCCCTGGCCAGGGCGGACGATAATATCGGGAAATGAGTTTTTCGATATTATACGGTAGCATTCGATCCAAGTGAGTCGACCGGTTAGGGTTTAAAAGTATACCATACCCTAAGTTGACTCGAGAGCATTGTATGAATGAAGGATTATATCCACACGGTAACTATCAGCGGAAAGGTTCCAAGAATGGGTTGCTTAACCCCAATACCTTCCAGGTTCACGCGGTATTGCTTGGCACCCAACGTGATCTGAGGCCCGATCGAATTTAATATGCGACATTAGTTCGATTGATTAATAAATTTATGATGAGTAATTAATTGATTAATTAGGCTAGCGAGGAGTCACTGGGCTTATTGGGCCATTAACTAGACTGGCTATTGGTCTTAGAGGGTCACACGCAAATGATTCTCAAAGCGATAGATAATAAGTGGGTTTTATATTAAATCAAGGGATTTTATGAAAAATCACGTCGTTAATAAAAAAGATAACGAACGGGCTGAGCAGGCCAGGCTACTGCTAACCCTAAATGCCCACTCCTCTCTTCCTCTCTCTCTCTCTGGTGTGTGCGCTCAAATAGGATGTGTAATTATCATAAACATCATGTTCATATGAATAACAAAATAACTTAAATTAAAGATCGTGAGCACCAGAAACCAAAGGTTTCAAAAGAAAAAATTGATCACTACTAACCTTGCAATCGGGAGATTATGGTTCTTTGTTCCTCTCTTTCGGCCGGCCGAGAAAGAAGAGCCCTTCTTTTTTATTTACTCTTATTTTTTGTGCTTTCCGAACCTTCATTCAAGCTTTTCTCCTTCTCTTTTTTTTTAAAAGCTCTTCAAAACCTTCAAATCTTCTCTTTAAACCTTGAAGGAAGATTATAGCTATAGGGTAGAGTAGTATCTATTCTATCTAGCAATCTAAACACAAACTAAACAAAGAAAACTCACTTGTTTTTTGGTCTTTTAAACCCCAAACATAAATATAGGTTTGGAAAAGATGATGTGGGGGTGTGTATAATGATGAAGTAATGTAATGCAAACTATATGAAAGTAGTAAATTAGACTATGTAATCAATGAAAAATCAAGAAAGAAACTAGAAAGAAGGATGATTGGTTGGCTCCTCCATAGCCTTGGTCTTCTTGAGCTTCAATGGAGGAAAATGATGAAAAGGATGAGCCTTCAGGTTGCTGTCCAAATTTTCCTCCTTGAATGCCTTCCAAACACCTTGAGAGAGCTTTAATTTCTCCAATTGCCAACCTCTTTCAAAGGCCAATAGGGTAGGTATATATAATATTAGGTTTTGGAGTGGTTTAAGGCTTTCAAAGGACTCTCCTGCGCCTCTGCAACCTTCCTTGGAAAAACATGAAGGATTTGAGTCCTTCCCAACCATGGAAACCAGATAGTCTCGGCCAAATTAGACATAAGAATTAGCCTAAATCGCGTCTCTCGAGGGAGACGTCTTTCAGCAAATTAAATGTTAAAAACAGAAATAAAAATCCGAAAAGAAAACCGAAAAATATTAGGAAACCTAAATCGCATCTCCCATCAACGGCGTCTTTCAATTAATTAGAAAATTAACTAAAATCAAATTGGAAATTGAAACGGATTAAGAAACCTAAATTGCGTCCCACTTTAGAGACGTTATTTAGTTAATTCTATCCCAATTAATAAATTTGATTTCGAATTAATTTCTGCTAAAAAACTAAATAATGTCGTCCTTGGGCGATGTCATTCAACCAATTTACCTAAAAAATCAATAAAAATTAATTAATGATTAAAGGTCGGACCATTTAGGGGCATTATTATTATGATATGAAATTTACTCGATATGATGTCAAAATTAGCGTGTCTACAGCTATCCCACCTTGGCATTGACTTTGCAAAGGAGTGAAATGGAATTGAATGAACCGAAAAGGTAATGCCAAGGTGTGATGAGACATACTCTCAACATCACATGATAATAATCTTTCTCAAAATGATTAATGAAGATGACTCAAAAAGATCAATGGAATCAATCTTGTCTTGATGAAAGAGATAAAGGAAAACAAATAAGGATGATCAACCTCTACGAAGGCAAGTACCCTAGGTCACAAACCTTGCAGGTTTCATCATGAAGAGCGATTACCAGTCAATGTGGACGTGCTACAACCATGATGGATCTTAAAAGGAAACAAGAAATATTTAAGATAAAGAATCTAAATAAGGATATAATTCCAAAGATATATTCAAGAAAACTTCAAATATAATTCAGAGATCGATTCGGAATGGAATATTTCATATCACATTGAGATTTTTTTTAGATCAACGGTCTGAAATTTAATCAATAATTAATTCTTATCACAATGATTTCAAAGTCCTACATGATGCATGCTGGGCTAAAAGAGAAATTAAAATGAAATAAAATATAAATTAATCAAGAATAATATTGTTAAACTATCATTGATGAGTCAAGACACCAGTCCTGTAATCCAGTGCTAAGCTGAAGCTTGTTTCTCCACGCACCATTTTACAAAAGCGGAACCATCGTCCCCTTCAATTGATAATCCAACGGCCTATCCATGCAATTAAGAATCCTCTGGAATTATCAATATTTTTGTTAGAGGGGAACTCAAATTCTAGTTTCATCAAAACCACAAGGTCCTTGATATGATCTAATGAATATTTAACATATAGTAATGATAATGCAAATCAAGTACATAAGAGAATACAAGGATATAGATAATCGTCTTTTTAGTCACGGCTGAGACTCAGTGAAATTCCCACAATGGGACCTTATTTGAAATTCAACTTTATTTTTCTTTTCTTGAATTTTCCTGCACTCAAAATATGTCAGTAACTTCAAGCAAATAGATAATTAACATCAAATATCAGTAAATATGGAATTTTTGAAAAAGTATCAGAAATTCAGAAAATTCGTCAAATGGCATCGTTGTTCACGGACGTCATTTAAATGACGTCGCCCCGTCTATACGCTATTTATGTTACATAAAATGTCCCTCTTTCTAACTCCAATCCGAACTCCACTTTCCTTCATGCGCATCCCTCTTCCAATTCGGAAAGGGTTTCCCAACTTTGCAAATCACTCTACAAAACCTCCTTCTCTTCAATTCAATTCAATTTAAAAAGCAATCAAAAGGGAAAGCTAGAAAACTCTCTCTAAAGCTCAAGAGAAAAAGAGGAAGAAAGAGTGAGGAAAGATCAATTCAATGAAGGAAGATGGCGAATTCTTCAAGCAAAAAGATGAGGAAGATGATCGAAAAGCTTTCTGAAGTAGAAGGTGATCTAAGCGGGCGAGATCCTAACTTACAAGTAAGATATTCTCTTTTTAATCAAACTCTTATTCTTGCAACTTTCTACATATTCTCCAAATTCCAATTCTTCATGGGCATGATAGAACTATTATAATTATCTTTTCAAGGGATATTCCTTTCTTACCTGGTCCAAGACGATTTTCTTTTCTTCCATGGATCCAAAAGCTAGTTGGAAAAATCAATCTTTCCATGCAATCATATATATCCAAATGGCACATCCAAGGATTGATTATCCATGCCAAACATTATAAGAGCGCATGCATGGATTGGGCTACAATGGGTGCCTTAGTCAAACTGTGGCATCCTCAAACTAATACTTTTCTCTTCTCCACATTCGAAGCCACTATCCTTCTGGAAGAAGCTGAACTCTTATTGGGTCTTCCTAAACTCAAGGTTAACAATGATGAACCTGATTTGACTAAGATGATGCTCATGAGGGACAAGATCAATGGTCATCAATTTTTGGAGAAGATCATGAAGAATCAAAAAGAAATTCAAAGCGTCCTTACTAAGAAGGGGATCAATTTCGCAAAGCTTGCTGAATGGACCTTGAAAAAGATAGAAAATCTCAAGGAAGAAGATACAGAGGCTGTGATGATGGCGTTCACTACATGTTTGACTGGAGCTCTACTATTTCCTGTCTAAGATAATATTTTGGAAGATGATCAAATCAACGCAATCAATGGGATCTTTGAAGGAAAACAGATCAACACTACAATTTTAGCTTATCTCTACAGCGGGCTCTCTGCAGTTTCTACAAGTCAACCTCCTTATAGCAGTATGCTACTCTTAGTTCTATGGGGGGAATTTCATTTCAAATTCAACCATAACGAAGAAAAAGTTTCAAGAATATCCCATATGTATCAGCACAGTCCTATCTTTCATATTCCAAACATTGTGAAGTTCAACGACAACATGACCAATCGAGTGTCCAACCTCAAGACTCGAGCTGACTGGCACGCTTATTTCAAAACTATACCCAGAACTGGATTCTAATCTATGCCACTTGCTCTCATGGAAAAGGTGGTTCGAGTTCGCAGTGGTGTTGGCACAGAGCTCCGACTGATCGGAGCGACTGAGTTTGTTCTCTATAATACGCATCGCTGTCATCCTCAACTTGGTATGCCTTGCTACGAATTTCCTAAGTTCTCTTCTCTTTCTCCAATCAAAAAGCTAGCTTTAAGAATGGACGAAGACTTTGAGGCGACAGAACTCATTGCAACTCTATGGAACATCGGATTCACCCATTGTGTAAAAACTCCTCATGAAGCCAATACGAGAGTTATGGAAAACATATATAAAGGAGCTTAAGAAAATTCGACCTTGAAAGCTCTCAATCTCATCCAAAACTTGATATTTTGTTTTTAATTTATTTCAATGAAAGATTCTTCCTGATTGCAATAAAAATCATTCCTTAATGTTATGAGATTTTTCTGGAATTTTTCTTTGAATAAAAGCACCGTTTTTCCTCAAAATACAAAGGTTAAGGCTCATTAAATGCAAATCGCGTCGATTTAGATAGACGCATTTCAATAAAATTCAATTTCTGAAAATAAATATTAATCTTAAAGCACTAGATATCGCGTCTTGATAGGGAGATGCCTTTCTCTTTCTCTCTCCTATTTTCCAAAAATTTTCATAATTAATTCGCTAAATCACTGCTCCCTCTGGAGACACGAATAATCATTATTCCAGATTTTCGTGGTACGGACTTGACTGAAAAGGACAATTAATTACAAATCGCGTCGCCCATAGAAGATGCATTTCACTAATTTCAAAGTTCTTGTTGCCGCCTCAATTTATGTGCCACTGAATGGCGTCGCTATCCACAGACGTGATTCAAAGATTTCAAACAGGGTTCACAAGCCCAAGCGTCCTCTCTTTTCAATCTTCTCTCTCCTCCTCTGCTCCTCTCTCCGGCGACTCCACGGCAAAATCTGAGCTTTCCGGCCATGTCCGGCGACCTTCTTCACTCCGGCGAGCTTCTCCGACACTGGCGACCTCCACTCTCTCACTCTCTCTCACTGTCCATCTCAATCTCTCTCTCTCTCTCTCTCTCTCTCTCTCTCACTATCCATCTCAAACTCTCTCTACCTCACGAGCTCCATCTCTCACTCCCTCACGCCATGGAACATGGAGGTCCAAGTGATCTTGGTGGGAAGCGACGCCGTGTCACGGCGATCGAAATGGTGGAAGTACCGGAAGAAAACCCCGAAGCGGCACCGATTGGGGAACAAGGACTTGCGGTGGTGGCGGCCTTCATAGAGGCCGAGGAAGCCCCACCTTGGTGGTGGCGGCACTAGAAGGTGAAGCGGCGATGGCACCGGCTAGGGAAGGCGGCCCACGCTTGGTAAGACTTCTAAAACACCCTATTTATATTAAAAGTTCAATTTTGGGGGGAAGGGAACTCAGCCACAAGTTCTTAGAACTTGTGGTGAATGGCCTCTAGGCTCAGCAATGTATTTTCAAACGCGTCATCCTTGCCCGACGTGTTTAAAAAATGCTGATTAATTATTTTAAAAATCGATTGTTAATGTTATGACAATGATTTTAATCGATTATATGGACAATGCAGGGCATAATAAGGACCAAGATCTCCTGGGACTTAGTAGTAGCTGCCTACAAAGGTCTCCCGGACTTCTGAACGGTGCGGTTGGCGGAGATGGGGTTTAGGGAGATTCTAGAGATAGAACCTTTTTGGGTAGATTTGGTGCTACTTTAGGTCCTTTGGGAGAAGTGGCATACTGAGAGTCGGGTATTTCTAATGTCCTGGGAACATATGTTCCCCAGCCTGGAGGATGTCACTAGGATCACCGGCCTTTGGGTGGAAGGTCAGATGGTTAGTGGGATTATATATCCTGATTACCGAGTGTTAGCATAGGATTTACTAGGATTAGAGGTGACAGGATTAGAGGGCCGAGAGTCCCAGACTCTTCTTAGGACGGCAGTAGAGAGATCCCTAGGACTAGTGGAGCCTAGGCAAAGGACAGATGAGTCCAGGGAGAGGTTGAGATCGAGACTTGCTAGAGCGGCTGGCAGTATATTGCCAAGATCCGAGTGATAGGTCTAGTGTAGATAGGGACCTTAGGAGATTTCTAGTATTTTTCTTCGGTAGACTCCTCTTCGGGACGAAAGGCGACTACATCCATTGTCGCTTCCTGAGTCTCATTGCCGACCAAGATAGGCTAGGGGAGTACGCCTGAGGTACGGCCCTTCTAGCCTACATCTTCACTGATCTCTCTGCAGTCACGCCAAACTGAGAGACCATTATCAGTGGCTTCGTGCCGTTTCTCTAGGTATTTAGCATGTTTTATCAATTTATTTCATGATTATTTGATTATTATGCAATGCATATGATGCTGATGATTCTAACATATATGTTCATGTATTTAGATCTGGATGTATTATTACTTTCCCTTAGGTAGGGCAAGGCCCTCACTCCAGCCGGCGGCGGTACCGCTGGCGCGACAATGGCGTTCGACTGTGGACACAACGCCACAGCATCACTAGCTGACGGCCTTTCGCCGTCAATTCTTGGACTACAGTTTTAGAATTCTTTTCTTGTTATTATTATTATGTTTCATGTTATGTTAAATGTTTGATTATTAATTAACTATTTTGTTAGAATATTTTTAAATACTTGTCAAGATGTTTAATTATTAATTAACTATTTTGTTAGAATGCTTTAAATACTTGTTAAAATGTTTAATTAACATTCTTTATGAAAATTTAAATTGTTTATTGATCATTTGATTGAATATTTGTTTTAATTGTTTATTTATTTTAATGTTAGATGATTTAAATGTTTATTGTAGCTTGTTTAATGTTTTATTTGTTGAATATGACATGACTTATTTAATTGATTTGTTTACCCTTATTTTTATATGCAATGCGACTAACTTATATGAATGCAGGTTATCTGGCGTCCATACCTCGGTATGGACAATGCAGACCAACCTTGGGTAGAGTGGGGCCGAGCTCGATTTGGACGCCAGGTGTGGGTCCATTGTATGAACGAGATCGAGCTCCTGTGGCTCAGGCTGGTGATGAGGACATTGGGTCTCCACCAGGGGTGGATTGAAGAGGAGATCCTAGAAGGGATCGGAAGGACCATGCATGGCAAGTAGGCGCGCACCAATTGGACTGCCAAGTTCCTGTACCAGCATGATGACTGGCACCGGGGCGGGGTCCCGGTTGAGTCATATGTGGAGAGTAGCAAGGGCTACCTCCAACACTACCGGACCCACTACATCGCCCATCTTCAGCAACTGCATCCTCTCGATGTGAGTGTGATGTTTATGCTTCCTGTATTTTTATTATTATCTTGTTTATGTTGATGAATGCATTAGATGATATGGTGGGAATGTGCAGGATGCTCGAGATGTGACAATTATCACCCTCTGGGCCCGACTCCAAGATGCGGAAGCCCAGCTGGAGCAGATCCAGAAGGAGCTAAACGAGCTTGTAAGTATGAAATGAATGAAGTATGAATACCATGAATTATGAATTATGAATACTTCTTTCATTATTATTAATTGTTTTGGCACTAATCCACTAATGATGGTTTCCCTTTTTGTTACAGCGAGCTGCCTATACACACGCAGCTCCACCATCTACTTCCGCAACCGTCGCCTCATCCTCCAGTGCTGCTTACAAGGCCACCATCACCGACCTACGGGGCCAGCTAGCATCAACCATCCATCAGGCATCCCAGGCTGAGGAAGATGCTGCCACCGCCCGAGTAAGTTCTCGATCTTGACCTCTTCATTCTGCTATGGTGATCATGCTTGCTTGATTGACTGACAGGGTCTTTTGTTGCAGGTCCATGAGCTCTATCAGGCCTTTGAGAAGGCCAAAGCCGACTTGGAGGAGACTCGGGGTAGGGCAGCCTGCGTCACCGAGCTGGAGGAACTGCTGGCACGCCTCTCCATTGGCGATCTCCCTCGAGAGTTAGCACGACTCCATCGTCTATAGGTGGTTACTGAGGAGAGAGATCGGGAGTGGATCCGAATGAGGGCTGTTCATTAGTCTCTTCTGGGCCATCTATCCATCGCGGAGTATGAACGGCGGAGTGTGGAGGAGAGGTACCAGCGTGCCCAGCAAAGGGCCCGGGAGAGAGGTCACGGCAACACGTTTACTTCGAGTATCACTGTGTCTTATGCTTGGGTTGAGCCAAGTACCATGGGGCCACCGCCACCACCGAGCCAAGCGCCAAAGGGACCAGACGAGGCCAGAGTCAATACGATGAGGGTGCCGGTGAGAGCCAGCCATGAGGAGTTGCTGGTGCTGATGATGATGTACTTTTTCTTTTTGAGTCCTGACGATGGACTTTCATCTTTACATGTACAAAACTCTTGATATGTGAATGAAACTCTTTTTGTACTTCCACTGTCTCCCTTTTACTTTGAATCTCCTTAGATACCTGTGCCCTGCATGTGACTTGAACAAACAGTTTAAGTTTCTGTTTTGGCTTAGCCCCTTGCCCAGTTAGGTGACCGGCTACTTGATCTTATCTTTGGTAGAATAGTCAAGGGGCAAACCCTTTATTCAATGAAGACGAATAATAATAAAATATAATTAAAGGCAATAATTAGTAATGCAACATACAAGCACACAAATGCTCGCTGGAAATAGAAATGTGCAGCACTTATGATCTTATAAGCGGATGCTAATTGAAATTCCAACATATTTAAATATCTATTTTCTTGTTTTCAAAAATACATTTTTTTGGTATTTTGAACTATTCAATTTTTTTTTATGGTTTTTGAGATATTCAATTTTTTTGTGGTTTTGAAATATCCAATTTTTTGCTTTTGAAATATTCAATTTTTTTTTGTGGTTTTGAAGTATTGAATTTTATTTTATTTTTTTTATTTTGAAATATTCATTTTTTTTTCATTTTTTGGTTTTGAAATACTCAAAAAAAATTTGTGGTTTTGAAATATCCATTTTTTTTTGCTTTTGAAATATTCAACTTTGTTTTTGTGCTTTTGAATTTTTTTTTTTTTTGTGGTATGCAATATTCATTTTTTTTTAGTTTTAAAATATTCACTTAAACTACAGACCAACATGGTACATGGATCAAAAGAGCCTACTTATTTGTTATCTTAATTCCCTAATTATTCTTTAATAACCTAATCCAAGTTCATTGTGCTTTTATTGTGTTTGTGTCCCTGATCCCATTTGATGATCTGACCATTAGTTAACTTAAGCCATTCCTTACGCTTAAAGTACAACTCTTAGGGAAAACGGAGGAAATGGTCTAGAGAGCTCTCGAGAGGGTTTCGGAGACCCAAGAAGATGTCCCTCCTTTACCCTATGGTCCGTTAGGGTTCGGTCATTTTCACTTTATGGGTATTTTTGACCTTGCGCTCCCTTTCATTCGAATATGTGGCCTTTTGTTCTTGATTTGGCTTTTGCCTTTTGCTTTTGGTTTTTGGGGCATATATTTTATTTTTTCCCTCTTTTTTTATGACAGCCTCCTACTAAGACGGCGGGTATTTTCAATAGTCTATCTTGACCCTCGTTCCGACATCACGAGTCGAGAATAAAAGAATATTAAAACATGAATGGGTTATACTTTACACTCTCAGTCAAGCTGTCAGTTTTCCTTGGACTTCACATCTCTTGTTTGTGTGTGTATAATGCACCTAAATAGATTATCAAAGACTAGCAAGGGAATTTAGGACTTCAAAATTTCTAACTCCATTGGTCTTAGCACCATGCTAGTCGACATAACTTAAAATGTAAGGGGTCATCTAGCTCCCCTTCATTAGTCTCATTGCTCAACAAGATCCTTTATCGAAAATGGCCCCAGGGCCTTCTATCAACTCATCTATCAGTGGCGGCCACTATGGTTCTGTAGGATGTAGGAATAATCTGTTCAAGACAATGTACAGGTCTCAGGTATCAAACCACCTATACCACTCGCACTCTGGATCACGAAACTTCCTCCTTTTCATTGGTCGCAGAGCCTCCAAGGATTTGTATGTGAGCAGTGGTGTGCACTGCCTGGCCAATTCTCTCCCAAAAATGTCATGCATGTCAAAGTAAGAGGTAATCACCACTGTATTGTCATGGTCATGCCGGATCACGGGCCCTCTAACAAAATGTGTGGATAAGGTCCAAGTCAAGGGGTTCCCGATTTTCCTTACAAGGTGTCACCATTGTCTTCCACACTTTTTGACCATCTTCACCTTCTTTCTGCTATATAATAGTGTGTCTTACCTTCTCTGGCCTATAGCCCAGGTCGTTGCCAGATATCCTTCTGCCATCTTTTACTGGCTTAATTCTACCCGCAGCTGTGTACCTAAGGCTTTACCGAGTTGATACCCGATCTTCATCATGATATTCTAGCCAGGGCTACTCATGAACTTCCCCCTTTTTACATCATTAATTGGATAGGATGAGGGAATTGCAGGTTTCAGTGGATCAGCCATTAGAATATAAGTCTGTAGCATAGACAAGATGGGTTGTGGAGCAGGTGGAGAAACTAGAGTTGGACTTGTGTTTAAAGAGTGAGCAGTAGTAAGGATGGGCATGCTTGTGACCTTGATGACTCGTCCTTTGTATGATGCATTAATGATTTGTAGATGGGATAGCCTCAAGTAGTTTAATGTAACGACGGCCGAGTATTCCTTTCAGTAAGGGGTCAATCTCAAGAATGTGGAATTCAACTTCTGCATGGCAGACCAGTCCCAATTCAACTTTCAAGTACACCATTCCTATAGGAGATCAGGTGGACTTGTCGTAAGCAGTGACAAAGATAGGAGAAGGCAACATTTTTATTTAGGTACACCACACAGCTCTAGTGTTTTCGGTGGTAAGACCTTGATAGACGCCCCAGTGTTCACCAGACAAGCATCTACAGCTTTCTTGCAAATGTTGACTGTAATGTTCAAAGCCATGCCTCTCGCTGCTAGGGGTGCTAACTCAGAAGAGTGGAATGTGATAGATAGCTACTCCCCCTATGGAACTAACAAAGCAGTGATCTTTTCTACCGATACATCTTCATTGACCATTACCCTTTGTAAATATTCCATTAGGGCTTCCTAGTGGGTCTTAGATCTCTTAATCAACTCGAGTATAGAGATATGTGCCGATGTTCTGTCCAGATGCTTTAGCAAGTCATATTAAGTGTCTGGTACACTTTCTTCATTATGGACTTCATCAATTACTCGTGACGGCCCTACCTGAACAACAGCCTGTGGGTGTAGGTGCTCAAATTAGCTGCGTGATGTTCGTGAACTTTATGTTGTTTATATGAATAGTAAAAGTATTAAAAATTAAAAAAACGTGATCCCTAGAAACTGTAAAAGTTTCAAAGAAAGATTGATCGCTTACCTTTCCAAATTTGGGAGATGTTGAGTCCTTGATTCCCTGTCTTTGGCAGGCCAAAAAAAGAGAGCTCTTTTTGTTGATGTTCTTACTTTTGATTTTTTGATAGTTATTCCTTTGAATCTCTTTCTTTCTCCTTCTTTGTACGTTGTAAGATCAAATGAAGAAAGAATCTAATTAGAACTATAGTAGGGTAGTATCTATTCTAATAAGAAATTTAAACATGCAATTAAACTAATCTACTCACTTGATTGGTGTTCTTTAAACCCCTATAAGCATGTGGGTATGAAAATATGAGTGTATGTGTGAACATGAAGTGATGATGATGAACTATGAAAAACAATGAATAAACTATATGAAATTAATGAAAAGCTAAAAAGAAATTAGAGAAAGAAGATGGTTGGTTGGCTCCTCCATAGCCTTTGTCTTCAAGAGCTTCAAAGGATGGAGAGGATGATGAAGAAAAAGCCTTGGATGAAGTTCCTCTTAATGTCCACGTTTTTCCCTTCTAGAACCTTCAAACACCTTGCTTCAAGCTTCAAAATCTTCAATGGTCAACCTTTTTCAAAGGTACAAAGGGTATTGTATTTATAAGAATAGGTTTAGGGGTGTTTAGGGCTTCAAAAGGACTCTCTCCCGCAATCATACTTACCTTGGACGAGCATGGCGAAGTTAGTAACCTTCCCAACTTTGGAAATCGGATTATCTCGGCCAAATCATGTTTATCAGGAAACTCTCAAATTGCGTTGTCCAGACGGGACGTCATTTGTCTAATTAAAGCGGCCAGAATAGAAACAAAATTCGAAAATAAAACCGAAATATATTAGGAAACCTAAATCGCGTCTCCTAAGGTCGACGTGCATTTTAACCTAGGAAATTAATTCGGATTAAAAATAGAAAATCCAGACATATTAGGACTTAAATGGCGTCGCTCATAGGTGACGCTATTCAGTTAAATTTATCTTAATTTAGAAATTTAATTCTGAACTGATTTCGGCTCGGAATCTAAATAGCGTCACGCTTGGGCGACGCTAATTAAAAAATTCTGATAAAATTAATAAAAATTAACTAATGATTAAACATCAAACCATTTAGGGACATTATAATTGTGACATAAAATTTACTCAATATGAGGTCAAAATTAACGTGTCTACAGTTGCCCCACCTTAGCATTGACTTTGCAAGGAAGTGAAATGGAATGGAACGTACTGAAAAGGTGATGCCAAGGTGTGATGAGACACGCTCTCAACATCATATTATAAGAATTTTTCTCAAAATGACCAATGAAGACTACTCAAAGAAATCAAAGAAATCAATCCTATCTGGATGAAAGAGACAAGGAAATAAAGTCGACCAACTTCCACGATTGGGAAGCACCCTAGGTCACAAACCTTGCAGGTTTCATCATGGAGAGCGGTTACTAGCCAACGTGGACATGCTATAACCATGATGGATCTTAAAAGGAAACAAGAAAATTTGGGATAAAGATCCAAGTAAGGATAGAATTCTAAGGATATCTTCAAGAAAACCTCAAAGATAATTGGGAGATCAATTCGGAATGGAATATTTCATATCACATTGGGATTTGTTAGATCAATGGTCTGAAACTTAGTCAAGAATTAATTCTTATCACAATTGATTTCAAAGTCCTACATGATGCATGCTGGGCTAAAATGAAAATGAAAATAAAATAAAATATAAATTATTCAAGGATAATATTGTTAAACTATCATTGATGAGTCAAGACACCAATCCTGCAATCCAGTGCTAAGCCGAAACCCATTTGTCCACGCACTGTTTCACGAAAACGGAACTATCGTCCCCATCAATTAACAATCTAACGGCCTATGCGTACGATTAAGAATCCTCTAGAATTATAACTATTGTTGTTGAAGGGGAACTCAAATTCCAGTTTCATCAAAATCACAAGGTCCTTGATATATCTAATAGTTATTTATAATATAGTAATGCTAATGTAAATCAATTACATAATGGAATACAAGGGATAGAGATAACCGTCTTTTTAGTCACGGTTGAGACTCATGAACTCCAACAATGGGACCTTAGTGAAATTCTCAGCTTCATTTTCATTTTCTTGAATTGCCTGCACTCAGACTTCATCAGTAACTTCAAGTAAATAGATAATCAACGTTAAATATCATGCAATTATATATTTTCGAAAAAATAATATAAATTCAGAAAATTGATCAAAACGGTGTCGCGGTTCGTAGACGTTGCTTAAATGAAGTCGCCCCGCCCAGACGCCATTTAACTTACAGAAATTGTTCTCTGTTCTTACTCCAATCCGAAACTCCACTTTCCTTCAATGCACATCCCTCTTCCAATTAGAAAAGGGCTTCCTAATCTCGCAAATCACTCTATAAAAACTTCATCTCTTCATATCAAAGCAATATAATAAGCAATCAAGAGAGAAAGCTAGAGGATTCTCTAAAGCTCAAGGGAAAGAGAGAAATCAAGGGGGAAAATCAACTCAAACAAGAAGGAAGGATGGATTCTACTTTAAACAAGAGGATGAGAAAGTTGATTAAAAAGCTCTCTGAAGTTAAAGATCATCTTAGTGGGCGAGATCCTAACTTACAATTAAGCTAATCTCTCTTCTAATCAATTCTTTCTTTCTATGTAATTCTCTACATATTCTCCATATTCCAATTCTTCATGGGAATGATAGAACTATTCCAATTTCTCTCTTTATCTAGGGATATCCCTTCTTCCCCGGTCCAAAAAAATTTTCTTCACTTCCATGGGTCCAAAAGCTAGTTAACAAGATCAATATCTCTATGCAATCTTATATATCCAAGTGGCATATCTAAGGATTGGTTATTCATGCCAAACATTATAAGAGCACAAGCATGGATTGGGCTGCTATGGGCACTTTGATCGAACTATGGCATCCACAAACTCATACCTTCCTGTTTGTCACGTTCGAAGCCACCATCCTCTTAGAAGAAGCCGAACTCTTATTGGGTCTTCCTAAGCTTAAGATCAACAATGATGAACCTGACTTGAGTGAGATGATGTTCATGAGGGAAAAGATCACAGGTCAACAATTGTTAGAGAAGATTATGAAGAAGCGAAAGGAAATTCAAGGCTGTCTTACTAAAAAGGGAATCAATCTTGCTAAATTAGCTAAATGGACTCTGAAGAAGATAGAAGACCTCAAGTAAGAAGAAACAGAGAACGTGATGAAAGCGTTCACTATATGTTTAGCTGGAGCTCTATTATTCCCTACCCAAGATAATATTTTAGAAGATGATCAAATCAGTGCAATCAATGGGATTTTTGAAGGAAAGTAGATTAGCACAGCAGTTCTAGCCTATCTTTATAGTGGGCTCTCTGCAACTTCCACAGGTCAACCTCCTTATGGTAGCATGCTACTCTTAGCTCTATGGGTAGAATTCCACTTTAAATTCAACCATAATGAAGAAGAAGTTCCAAAGATATCTCAGGCATATCAGCGCAGTCCCATCTTCCATATCTCCAACATCGTGAAGTTTGACGATAACATGACCAATCGGGTGCACAACCTCAAGACTCGAGCTGACTGGAGTGTTTACTTCAAAACTATGCCCATAACTGGATTCGAATCCACGCCACTTGCTCTCATGGAAAAGGCGGTTCGAGTACGTCGTGGTGCTGGCACAAAACTTCGACTGGTCGGGGCGACTGAGTTCATTCTTTATAATCCACATCACTGTCATCCTCAACTTGATATGCCACGCCATGAATTTCCAGAAATATCTTCTCTTTCTCCAATCAAGAAGTAGGCTTTAGGAACTGACGAAGACTTTAAGGCGACAGAATTTATTGCAACTCTGTGGAACATCAACTTCAGTCGTTGTGTGAAAACTCCTTATGAAACCAATAAAGAACTATGGAAAACATACGTAAAGGAACTTAGAAATATTCATCTTTGAAAGCTCTTCATCCTTATCTTCCAATTTGAAGTATTTTGACTTTCCTTTTTTTTTTAATGAATGAAGAATCATCCCTTATTACAATAAAAATCATCCTCTAATGCTTTGCAATTTTCTAGGATTTTTCCTTGGCTAAAAGTGCAATTCTTCCTTAAAATATGAAGGTTCGGGTTCAGCTAATTCAAATCGCGTCGGCTCAGAGAGACACTTTTCAATGTTAATCAATTTCCAAATATAAGAATTGAATCCTTAAAAGGTCAAAATCGCGTCCGGTCAGCAAGACGCCTTTCTGTTCTCTCTCTCCTATTTTCCACAGATTTCCAACAAGTAATCCACTCAATAGCGTCCTTCTTAAGAGACGCGAATCATAATTCTTCAAATTTTCCATGGTACGGCCCTGACCAAAAGAGGTGGTAAAGTCCAAAAGGCGTCTCCCACCTGGGACGCGTTTTACAAATTTCAAAAATTTTCTGTTGCCGCCTCAGTTTGTACGCTACTGAAAGGCGTAGCTATCCCCAGACGTGATTTAGTGAATTCAAATAGGGGTTGTGCGAACCCGAACCTCTTCCTTCCTCATTCTCTCTAACTCTTTCTCTCTCTTCACTCTCTTCCTTCTCCGGCGACGACGTGGTTCTCTAGTGGTCCTCTTCCATCTCTGACCATCTCACGGCGATGCCGGCAAGCTTCCCTCAGTCACCCTCTTTCTTCTCACTCCCTCTCTCCTTCTTAAGCTTTCTTACGAGCTCTCTCTCTCTTTCTCCTTCACCCTCACAAACTCTCATCTTGTCCCTCACCCTCTCTCACGGCTCCATGGATTCCGGCGGGCCTAGTGGTGCGAGTGGGAAGTGATGGAGGGTTACCGTCGTCGAGGTAGTAGAGGTGGGCGAGGAGGAAGCTCCGGAAACGGCCGAGGAAATGGGGCTTATGGAAGTGGCGGCCTTCATGGAAGTCAAAGAGGCCCCTTCTGCGACTCAAGAAGGTGAGGAAGCGGCGGCACCGGCCGAGGAGGCCAGCCCACGATTGGTAAGTCTCAAAACACTCACTTCTTATACTTAAATTTCAATTTTGGGGGGAAAAGAGAGACTCGATAACAGGTTCTCGAATATGTGGCTGAAAGGCATCGTGGGACAGGGACGCGTTTTGAAACGTGTCCCACGTCCCAGACGCGATTCAAAGATATTGAGAATTACTTTAAAAATTGATTATTAATGCCATGGCGATGAATTTAATGAATTATTTGAAAATTGTAGGGGACAATGAGGACCAGGATATCATGGGACCTGGTGGTGGCTGCATATCGTGGTCTTCTGGATTTTAAAAAGGCATGACTAGCGAGTATGGGCTTCCGAGAGATCTTGGAGATCGAACCCTTCTGGATCGATCTAGTGCTACTCCAGGTGCTGAGGGAGCGACGGCATGCCGAGAGCAGGGCATTTTTTATGCCCTGGGGACACATGGTCCCTAGTCTCGAGGACGTATGCAGGATCACCGGCCTTCGGGTGGATGGCCAGACTGTGAGTGGGCTCACGCATCCCAACTATAGAGAGTTAGCTCAGAAGTTACTGGATTTAGAGTGCACGGGGCCGAAAGGCCGAGAGTCTCGAACCCTCACGAGGGTAGCTGTAGAGAGATCTTTAGGGTTAGTAGAACTGAGGCAGCAGACGGATGAGTCTAAGGAGAAGTTTAGAGACTAGCCCGAGCATCCAGTGAGGTGTATTGTTAGGATCCGAGCGATAGGGCTAGTGTTGATAGGGACCTTAGGAGGTTCCTAGTCTTCTTTTTCGGTAGACTTCTCTTTGGTACCAAGGGAGATTACATCCACTGCCGCTTCTTGACCCTTCTTACAAATTTATACCATTTAGGTGAATATGCCTAGGGTGCGGCCCTTCTGGCCCACCTCGTTACTGACCTTTCCGCAGTCACGCCTGATCGGGAGACCACTATCAGCAGCTTCGCGCCGTTTCTTCAGGTATTTAGTTTATTTTATGTTTGCTTAATTAAATGATTATGATTATTTAATGCAATGTATATGATGATGATTCTAATCTATGTGTTCTTGTATGCAAGTGTGGAGCTATTATTATTTTCATCTGGGCCGAGCGCAGCCATCAAAGGAGCCAGCGACAGTTCCGCTTGCCTGACATTGGCGTCCGGTGATAGATACGGCACCGCAACACCACCAGCTGACAGCCCTTCACCGTCAATTCCTTGACTACCCCGAGTTGTTGGTAAGTTTTAAAATTCTTTTTTGGTCATTATTAACTGTTTCATAAGATGCTTGGATATATTTTTATTAAAAATGCTTCATGTTGAAAATATGTTGTTTATAGTGTTTAGAATATCTTATGGAATGTTTGTTAAATATTTTGATTAAATGTATGATTAGAGGTTCAGTTAGATACTTGATTATTTATTTAATATGAATTATTCCATGTTAAATTTTAGTTGTAAAATTGGATCTTTTCTGAAATATTTAAGCATTTTATTAAATGCTTATTTAGTTGTTTATTTGTTTGTTTTAATTATGCAATGCACCTAACCTATACGAATGCAGGTTATCTGGCGTCCATACATGCGTATCGATGATGCTGGACAGCCATGGGTGGAGCGAGGGCGAGGCCGATTTGGGTGTTAAGTTTGGGTTCATTGTCTGAACGAGATATCCCTGCAATGCCTACAGCTGGTGATGAGGACCTTGGGATTGCATCAGGAGTGGGTGGAGGCAGAAATCCCTGAGGGGATCGGGAGGACGATGCGGGGAAAACAGGCTTGCACCAACTAGAGGGCGAAATTCTCGGACCAACACGAGGACTGGTTCCAATATGGAGTCTTGGTGGTTTCACAGGCAGTGAGCAGTGATGCTTACCTTCAACAGTACCGGACTCACTACGCCACTCACCTTCAACTACTTCGCCCTCTCGATATACGTATTATGATATGTATGCTATGAATGCATCTTTCATTTTATTAATTATCTTGCTTCATTTGTGAATGCATGACATGAGATGATATGAATATGTAGTATGCATGAGACGCCACCATCCTCACTCTTCGAGGTCATCTCCAGGATGCTGAGGCCCAATTGGAACAAGTGCAGAAGGAGCTGAATGAGCTGGTAAGTGTAACATGCATGAATGACATATGCATTATGAATGCTTCCTTTTTATTATTAAACTATTTTTACAGTTGCACACTAACGCTGATCTCCTCTTGTTACAACGTGTTGCTTATACCTATGCGGCGACTCCCTCATCTTCCACCACCGCTTGCCCATCTTCTAGTGTCGCTCACGAGGCCGCCCTCGTCGACCTACGGAGTCAATTGGCTTCCACCATCCGCCGAGCCACTCAGTCTGAGGAGGATGCTGCTGCTCGGGTAAATCTTCGACTTATTTCTTGCATGATGTCTTTTGCTTGCTTCATCATTTGGCTGATGATGTCTTCTATTGCAGGTCCAAGAGCACTGCCTGGCTCTTGGAGAGAGAGATGTTGAGTTGGCACACAGGCCCGCAGTTCAGTAGCCAGGGTTGCTGAGCTGGAAGAGCAGTTGGCGAGGCTCTCCACCGGTGATCTTCCTCATGAGCTTATACGACTCCAGGTTCGACTGGAGATCTTGACGAAGGAAAGGGATAGCGACCGGTCCCGATTGGAGATCCTCCACGGCCGGCTATCAGTGGCGGAGTACGCGCGCCAGAGCATAGAGGCTCGTTACCAGCGTACGCGGCAGCGGGCGTTGGAGCAAGGACAGGGGAGTGCTTTTACCACCAGCATAGCAGTATCTTCTAGCCAGGCTGGGCCAAGCATCATGGGACCACCGCCTCCACCAGCACGAGGGCCATACATTTAGGACGAGGCGCAAAGCCAACTGGACGAGGGCGCGGGGGAGAGTCAGCCGTGATGGCTGCCATCATGTACTTCCTTTTCATTTTGAAGTCCTGTAGATGGACTTATACTTGTACATAAACTCTTCTGATATATGAATGGAGTTTCTTGAGTTGTCTTTATACTTTTCTCTATTGACTTTCTTTTTCATACCTGCACATGGCTTGAACAAACAAATTAAATATCTGTTCAGGCGAAGCCTTTATTTAATGAAGTCAAATAAAGATAATTAAAGGGAAATGAATAGTGAAAACACAACATACAAACATGCAAATGCTCACTGAAAATAGAAAGGATGCAACACTCATGATCTGATCAGACAAATGCTAATTGAAATATTTTTGTTTTGCAATTGCAATTTTAGAAATATCCAATTTTTTTGGGGTTTTGCCATATTCAATTTTTTTTTGTGGCTTTGCAATATTTGACTAACTTAAGGAGCATCATGGTACTTGGATCAAAAGAGTATATTCATTTATTAACTTAATTCCCAGATCATTCTTTAATAGCCTAATCCAAATTTATTGTGCTTGAAATATGTTCGTAGTCGTGATCCCATTTGATGGTCCAACCCTCAGTCAACCTCGACCGTTCCTCAAATTTGGGTACACCTCTTCAGAATGAAGGGAAGAGTTGATTTAGAAAGCCCGCGAGAAGGTTCCGGAAACTCAGAAAGATGTCCCTCTTTCACCCTATTATCCGTTGGGGTTCGGTCATTTTCACTTTTACGGGGTATTTAATGACCTTACGCTCCATTTTCATTTGATTTTGTGACCTTTTGATATGATGTTTGTAATGTTGAGTGGCCTTTTGATTTTGTTGGCTCTTTGCCTTTGCTTTTCGTGGGGCGGATCTCCCCCCTTTTTTATATGACAGCCTCCTACTAAGATGGCGGGTATTTTCAGTAGTCTATTCTAAGCCTCGTTCCGACATCGTCGGCCGAGAGTAAAACATAAATTTTGTTTAAAAAGAATGAGTTGTACTTTTTCACTTTTAGTCAAGCTTTCGGTATTCCTTGGGCTTCACATCTCTTGTTGCTCACGAACCAAACGTGTTTGTGTGCAATAATGCGTTTGAATTAGATTATCAAAGATTAGTAAGGGAATTTCAGTTTTCAAATTTTCAGACCCCACTGGTCCTTGCACCAGGCTGATCGACTCATTAAACTAAGGGTAGTATTTCTTAATTTCTTAAGATAGAGACCATTCCAAGGATGAGTTAGTTCTTGCCCTTCAGCAATAACTAAGCGATAGGCATTACCAAGAAAAGCATGCGAGATAACATAAGGTCCTTCCCAGTTGGGTTGGAGCTTAGAACGCAGACCACCAGGTTTTACGAAAATTCTTTTAACAACCATTTCACCAACTTTGAATTTTCATTCAATGACTTTCTTTTGATAAAAACGTACTAATCTGTTCTGATATACTCATGCATGATTAGCGGCTGACCATCTTTTCTCGTCTAAAAGTTCCAATTGAGTTAAAAGTGTTGAGCGATGCTCATCATTGGAAAATTCCTTATTCAATTGTACTCTTAATGACGGGATGAGGACTTCATATGGAACTACCGCCTCCATTCCGAATGTTTGGGAATATGGAGTCTGCCCAGTGGGCGTGCGGATTGAAGTTCGGTATGCCCCTAAAGTCTCCATTAATTTCTCTAGCCAGTCGGAGAACTTATTGGATTTACATGTTTTCTTGATAATTTTTATCAAAGTCTTATTAGTTACCTCTGCTCGGCCATTGCCTTGCAGATAATATGGAGACGAATGATGCAATGCAATTTTATACCTCTTGGAGAGGTCCTTTAGCTCTTGTGATATGAACTGTGGTCCATTGTCGGTGACGATGGTGCTTGGAATTTTGAACCTTGTGATGATGTTCTTCATGATGAATTTGCAGACGGTAGACACTTTGACTTCCGTATAAACTTCGGTTTCTGTCCACTTGGTAAAATATTCCGTTGCCGTGAGAATAAAGGATTTATGCTTAATGCCGGAATTGGGATCACTGAGAGGTCCAATGATGTCGAAAGTCCACATGGAGAATGGCCATGGGTAGGAAACATAATGGAGTGAAGATGCAGGAGAATGGATCTTGTCGGCATGAAGTTGACAGTTAGCACACCTACGGACATACCCTACACTGTCTTCTTCCATGGTTGGCCAATAGAATCCTTGTCTAAGGATCTTCTTTGATAACATTTGTCCATTAATATGGCCACCACAAACTCCAGTGTGAGCTCCTTCCATAACCTTCCAAAGCTCGTCTTCGTCCAAGCATCTCAGAAGAACACCGTCCAAACCTCTTTTGTAAAGTGCTCCTCCGACTAGAGTGTATCTTTGAACAACTCTCCTGATAGCCCTTTTTTCTGATAGAAATCTCAAAATACCATGGTTTCTCTTCATCTTCAATCTCTTCTTGCAATTCCAATAGCATGATTTCTCGCTTCTCCACCATATATCCATCTCTAACCTTCTTCGGCAACTTTAGTCCTAAGGAATGAAGGGACTTTCATGGCAGGTGAAAGACGCCTATGAACGATGATCGATTCGGATTGATTGCTGATTGGGAAATTCATGGATGATGCGAGAGAAGCTAGAGTGTCGGCTAAGATATTCTAATTTCGAGGAACATTGACGAAAATCAATTTGGTGAAAAGCTTAGCATAGGCAAAAGTGAGTTCCTGATAAGGTTTAAGTTTAGGATCAAGAGTTCGGTACTTAGTAAGTACTTGGCGAAAGATTAGCTGACTATCACCTACAATCCTCAGTTTAGTGGCACCATAGAGATAAGCGGCCTCGAGGTCAGCTAGGAGAGCCTCGTATTCAGCAATATTATTGGTGACAGGGAAGTCAAGGTGGAAGGCATGTGGAATGGTGACACTTTCAGGTGATAGCAGAATGATGCCGATACCTTTACCATGAGAATTCAGAGCTCCATCAAAATGCAGAGTCCACATATCATCTTTGATTCTGTCTATGGACATCAGTTCCTCATCTAGAAACTTCGATTGAACTGGATCAAAACGAGGAAGAGGGTGATGAGCAAGATGTTTTGCGATGGCATAGCCTGTGATTGCTTTCTACTGAATGTAGATGATATCGAATTGAGATAGAATGCTTTGCTATCATGCTAATCGATCGATGAGAACAGATTTCTCGAGAAGGAACTTGATTGGATTCATCCTAGCGATGAAATGGATTTCATCAGGCAGAAAATAATGCTTCAGTTTCTGAACTTCCCAGACTAATGCAGCACAGGTCTTCTCCATCGCCGTATATCTTTGTTCTACGGGGTTGAGAAGTTTAGAGAGATAGTAGGCTGCCCTCTCTTTCCCTTCTTTATCCTCTTGTACTAAGACAGCCCCCACTGCGTCATTGATGCGATTTTAAATGCCGTCGTTAAAACACAAATAATATCAATCTTAATTTTCCGAATCTCAAATAAAGATAGCAATGTAGTGCATGGTTGAGACCGGGTCGATCCACAGGGAGTTAAATTTTTAACTTTGAAAACTTTGGAATTTAATTAATCTAAAAAAATTGACGATTGTTTAGGATTTTTTTAATGCTTTAAAATTCAATTATTCTAAAAATAACAACAACCTAAATTAACTAGTTATACTAAATGATTAACTACTTAATTAAACCGTACACAAGCTACTTAACTAAAATTGAAAAGAAATCTAATTAACTAAACTAATTCCAAGTAGACAAGCAAACACCCCTAATGTAATGAGGAAATAAACATTAACTGAATAAAAATTAAATAGAATTTTCATTAACCACTAACCGTTTAACAATAACAATACTTATCTAAACTAACAAAAGTAATTAATGAAAAATTAAATAAACAAACTTATGTAGCAAATAGGGCTCGAAGAAGGCTTCTGCGTGTGGCTGGGTTGGAAAAGGAGGAGCTCGGGGAGGTGCAGTGAACAGCTTGACGTGAATGCTTCTGGGAAGAGGCTTGCATGCATGGGGCTGCAGGTGGAGTGCAGCTGTTGCATGCGCTGCCAGGCGTGGAGGAGCTGTTGTTGGAGCTTGCTGGCACGTGGAACTTGAAGGGGTGCGGCTGCTGGTGCTCGCTGGAACTTGCCTACGCATGGAGAAGCTTGCCGGAGCGCTGCCGTGTGGACGTTGCTGGCTGGACTTCACCGCAGCGCGTAGGGCTTTGCTGTTGGGAAGGTGTGGAGGTCGACGGTGCTGCGGGCGTGCATGCAGGCGCGCATGCATGCACGTGGGGCTCGACTGCTGGAGCCGCGCTAGGGGCCTCACCGGACTGTGAACGCGTGGGTGCAGCGCATGGGGGCCGGCTGCTATTGGAGAGGCGTGCACGCCGGGTGTGGGACATGCGTGGGAACCAGAGAGAGAGAGACGTGGGAGAGAGAAGAGAAGAGAGAGGGCGTGTGGGAGACGCTAAGAAGAGGAGGAGAAAACCGGAGAGAGAGAGGAGTCGGGCGTTGCCGCTGCACGTGGAGGGGACTGGCTTTAGTTGGCTGCTGGTGCAGGCTTGCCGACATGCATAGGCTACACAGGGTGCGTGGAGGCCGGCGGTTGGTGGAAGGAGACGGAGAGGAGAGAGCTGAGAGAAGGAGAGGAACCAAGAGAGAGGAAATTTACGGGAGAGAAGGAGGGCTGCGGGGAGGAGGAATAGAAGAGAGAGATAAAGAGAGACCTAGAGAGAGGAGGCGGGTGAAGGAGAGAGGTAGAGAAGGAAGAAGGCTGCGGGAAGGAAATTGGAGAAGGAGAAGGACCCAGAATCCGAGTGGGAGAGGCTGAGAAGAGGCAGAGAGAACCGGAGAGAGAGGAGGAGGAAATAAATAGAGAGGAAGAGAGACGTGGGAAGGAGGGAGGAAGGTGTGCGGAGGGACAGAGAAAAGGAAATAGAGAGATTTTAGTTCGGGAAGGAAACTTTTAAAGGGAAGGCAAGTTTTTTTTAAAAAAAAAGAAAGTGGACTTTAGGAAGGCGGCTGGCCCTTCTTGGGTTCTTCTTGACCATGGAATTAGGGCAACACTAGGGTCTCAAATGACGTTTTTACCCCTGCTTTAATCTTTTGGACAAAATGACGTCGAATTTATCGAAATTCGAACCCTACACCTCCCCCAAATTTCCGGAAACTCCACCAACTGCACTGCATCATCGGCATGTCCTGTTCACATAAAATAAATATAAATTAGCACATTACCATAAAAAAAATCATTATATTTATTTATTTCGTCTCGATTTTGTCAAAAAATCGCAAATGCGCTATACTCCATTAATCACATGAAATGACGATGTTTTTAAGTCAGAATTTGACGTAATTGGTACCGTTGGACTTGGTACGCAATTATCTATCAGTTCATGCTATTTTACAGATAAAAACGTGAGTATGATGCATATGATTGCCCTTAAATGATCAATTTAACACTTTAAGAGTCATCCATGACAGAAATATAAAGAACTAGAGGTTTCTCCGGAAATGATGGTCTCAGAACAGGAAGACATGCTAGATATGTCTTCAATCCATTGAATACTTCCTGACACTTATCGTCCTAATCAAACTTGACTCCCGGCTTAGTAAGTTCGTAAAACGACCTACACCTTTGTGAGTGCTAAGATATAAAGCGGCGAATAAACTGCAACCTCCCGATTAATTCTCTTAATTCTTTCAAATTTCGGGGAGGTGGTGTTAGTTTAGGTGGCCTACAAGCCAATCTAACAATGTAAATCTCGTTCATTATTAATAAAATGGCATAATATTCATTATGTGTAAATCGCGTTAATTATCATTTCATAATGAAGTCCGTGAATATGTGCTATGGTGATCAGATTATGATGAGATCATACTAATGAGACTGATCACTTAAACACACATATTCTTAATCGTTCCTAATCGGAGGATATCCGAGAAGGACATCGGATATCCGGTTAGACTAGTACATATTACTCTTGCTCATATGATGAGGGTGACTGGTCTCATAAGTCACTTGTGTGGAGACACTAAGGCGAATCTGTAGGGGCTCATTGGAGAATGAGTTCACTGAACGGATCCGACTGAATCGCTGGATGGTATTGTACCTCACTGTCAACCAGCTTGATGCTATTGTCGCAGTTGCGTGGATGGTCCTCGGACCTGAGACACCAAGGACACCTTGGCGGTGGACTTCTGTACTTTGACCTTGGTCTACGAATCTCTAGCCACGGGATTCTAATACGCCAAGGATTGGGTGCAGGGGAATACCGTCGAAGGGAATTGTGTGTCAATAAGGAATCATTCGCTCTTGGTACTTAGAGAGAGAATGCTCTAGGAAGGATGCGCGGAAGTCCCTAGCCAGGGCGGACGATAATATCGGAAAAGGAGTTTTCCGATATTCATCAGCGGCATCCAATCCAAGTGAGTCGACCGGTTAGGGTTTGACAGCTCGCCATACCCTGAGTTGACTCGAGAGAATTGTACGAATGAAGGATTATATCCACGCGGTAACTGTCGACGGAAAGGTTCCAAGAGTGGGTTACTTAACCCCAAATACCTTCCGGGTTCACGCGGTGTTGCTTGGCACCCAACGTGATCGGAGACCCGGTCGAATTCGATGTGCGACATCAATTCGATTGATTAATTGATTAATAAAGGGTTATTAATTAATTAATAAAGCCAGTGAGGAGTCACTGGGCTTGTTGGGCCATTAACTGGACTGGTACTTGGGCCTAGAGGGTCACACGCAAATGATTCTGAAGGCGATGGATAAATAAGTGAGTTTTATACAAACCGGGGGTTTTTGTGAAAAACCGCGCGGTTAGTATGAAACATAGCGAACGGGCTGAGCACGCCAAGCAAGCTGCTAACCCTAGCCGCCCCTCCTCAGTTTCTGTCTTTCTCTAACGCCCAGGCAGATCCAGATCTGCTCCGCCACTTCTCCGAATCCCGTTCGACGGGAAATCGTCCGCACGTTGCGGCGATCATTGCGGCGACCGGCGGAGGCTTCGTAGGCTGCGAAGAACAAGGAACTCGAGGATATCCGTCGCGGGGAGGATCGCATGGACTTCGCTAGAGGCCGGGCGCTTGCACGGCTTGCGGTGTCGCACCGACGGAACCGAACGGTTGCGGATTCGAATCCGTACACGGTGAGAACTTCGAAAATCCGATTATTGTATTTTAGATTCCGAAACGGGAACGGATCGCTGTAAATATTTTGTTTTTCCGCTACGTGAGCGATCTGGAGAAACCGAGAAAACCCAACAATGGTATCAGAGCCAAGTTCCACTATTTCTCGTCCCGTTTCGGTTTCCGAAATTAATTTTTCTTGAGTTATTCCATGCATTTAATCTGATTAAAATGACGGAATAGTGTTCATAAGATGAACGTAAATAATTTGATTATTTTTCTGTGATTTTTCGGATTTTGTTTTTGGGTTTTCGGAGTTCGTCATGAGATGATGAACCGGGGTACTTTAGCGGCTTCGTACACGATTCCCAAGCGTTGGGATGGCGGCCCGGATGCACGGATCTCTTGGTGATAGTCACCACTACACATCCGACATATTTGCCGGCACCAGGGTGGCCTCGAAGAGCTGCAAAATCGAGCCCAAAGTTGGTCTTAAAACCTGAAAAACCAGAATTTTGGGGTTTTTTGGGGGCTCAGTTAGTACCCCAAACTGAGGTCACCGGCGGCCCTGCCGGCGCCGGGCACGTCGCCGGCGCAGGGGGCATCGCCGGCCGGGGCCGGGCGACGCCGGAGGCCGGCCGGCGGCGGCGCCGGATCCCCCCCTTTCCCACCTGCGTTTAGGGTTTCTGGACGTTTGGGGAGAAAGGGTTCAGCCTCTGAACCGGCCCTGGGCCCGGTCCCGAGCCGGTCTGTAACGACCCGCCATCCTATGACCGGAGACCCGGTCACTAAATGGATGTCGGCCCATTAACTGTAGGTTCATACCAGGATCTTATTTGCACATCTGGAGGAGTAAGCGTTAAACAAGGCTAAATATAACAATCTCACGGACTACAAAGGAAGCAAGTGCGCAGGAAGGAAGAATAACAATGTCCGTATACAGTCCAACAATAATTACATGTCCAACAATTAAATAAGTACAGGCAGAAGGAAGTAAAACAACATCGGGGCATACCCCGGAACTAAGACAGCTGCTGGTCCGCACACCAAGAAGACACCACGCTTCCGCTCGCCTCGAAGACCACACCTGAAACCGCAGGGAGTGAGCCACACCAGAAATGGGCTCAGTAGGGATCATCCGATCCCCTGCCTCCCACTCACACACCCACAAGTGTAACAACAGGAATATATGGCAATTAAGTAAAGCAATAAACACAGCACCCAACTCTGATATGAAACGCACGGTAAGCAGTGTAACAAGAACCATTCTAAGTAACCCGTAAAACCCAACACAGAGCCACGACTCACAGTCAAAGTCCACGAAGCGACTAAACCACACTGTCGACCGAAGTCGAACGTCGCCTCCCAACACTACCACCACTGCTCACGCCTGTCCACCCCTACAGTGTTCCGGGGCACTGTAGGGTGAGGCAGTGAGCCAAACTAGGACTAGCTGGACTCAGTGTACCGCCACTGCCAGCTACGTGTGCACACAAGCAGTCTAGACTACTGTCCTACCACCGGATTGCCTCCACGCTAGGCCTCAGCGCTTCAGGAGGGCCCTGGGGACTGGCGAACCCCCGTCAAGCCGAAGCTACAGGAACTACCCACAAACCCAACTCTCCCGGGCTGCGTCAGGCCAAGGGCTAAAGGTACCACTCGTAACCTTGATCAAAGGTCACATCAGGCCCAATGGCTAAAGGGTAAACCAACTCCCACCAGAAACACCACCAGCTCCACAGCAAGAAGCACGCCAGAAGCTGTCACGACAACCAAGGGAAACCCCGACCCGCCGAGACCAAACAGCAACCCCTCGGATAGCACACCAGCTACTCCGGCCCGACGGGCTCAAGGTGGTTCTGCTTGTCTCAGCCAAGGGTAAAACACAACAAGCACCCGTCCTCACAGACACCATGGCCCTTCTCCCATCAGCCCATGGTGACAAACGTAAACCACAGTTAACCCGATCCACATTCGCATAACACAACCACACATATAACATGACTCCATTCGCACAGTAAACCTCAGTCTCAGTATATAGTTAAAGCACACATACACACACAGGTGATGTAATTCCACTCACGCAGAAGTCCTCCGTCTCAGTATACAACCCGAAGCATGCATTAGAACCATCCTACCGTGAAACATGCACGAAATCACAGCATTAAGCATTCCTGTCTTGAATCGCGTCGACCGAGGTCGACGCCATTCAAGACCCTTAGACAGGTTTATTAAAAGCCCGATTTATCCTTAAAACGCGTCCACCGTTGAAGTCGCCATTTAAAACGCGTCTGGGTGTCTCGACGCCATTCAACCCAGAAATCCAGATTTGCAGAACCCTTAAACGGGGGCATTTCCTGCCTAAATGGCGTCATGATGGCCCGACGTCCTTCTGAAAGGCGTCGTCCATCCATGACGTCATTTAGCGCAGAACCCCTAACTCAGGAAACCTCACACATGGAGGTTTCTGGCCTAAAACGCGTCGTACTGACCCGACGTCTTTCGGAAAGGCGTCGACCAGGTACGACGCTATTTAGCGCCAGAAACCAGGTCTCCTGGTTCAACCCGAGGGCTTCACCCTTGAACCCCGGGCACCCCGAAAAGCCCCAAAACCAAAAGGGGAAGAAGAGAAGCTCAACCACATAATCATGCTACGAATCCACGATCACAAACACCGCTATTCCCACAAGGAAACCCCCCTAAACATGCTCAATCTAGCCCCACACACACCACATCATGCCGAGAAGCAAACGAGTAACACAAGCAAGGTTTCGTCCCCCTACCGGTTCTCGAACTCCGCCAAGCTCCGTGCCGCCGTCCCGCCGCACCGCACACCGCCGCCGGTACCCTCGAGGACGCCGCCACTCCGCCGGGACGTCGGCCGCCGTCCGGAGAAGGGAACGCCGCGAAGGAGGTGGTGGAGGTAGAGGTGAGAGGTAAGGTGGTGTTGGAGTGGTGGAAGAGGAAGAAGAGGAAGGGGAGGGAAAGAAGAGCGTCGGAGAGGGCGGAGGGGGTGAGGAGAGAGAGTGTGAAGGTGAGAATGAGGGAAAGAAGAGGAGGCTCGCAGGGTCAACCAGAATCCCGCTAAAACGCGTCGATCGAGGCAGACGCCTATAAGTCTGACAGGACGGCCGTACTGACAACGGTCTGAAACGCGTCACCCACCGTGGACGCCGTTCAGACGACAGGACAGGCCATACTGACAACGCTCTGGCGCCGTACCCTGACACCGCAGGTGTCGCAGTCTGAAACGCGTCGACCGAGCTGGACGCCGTTCAGACAAATCTGACAGGGGCCGTACTCTCGCGGCCCGAAACCCGCCCACGTGGCACAACAACCAGCAGACCTAAATGGCGTCCACACACCCTGACGCCTTTTGAAAGGCGTCGAGCACTGTTGACGCCATTCAGCCAGAAATCTCAAGACCCCTCCAGGGTCCAAACCAGGGGATCCGGCCCGAACCCGACCCGAATACAGAACCCGAAATCTCAGTCATTACACGGTCGGACCGGACGGGCCGGCTCCAGGGCTTGGCCGAGCCAGGCCAAGAGCCAGGCCTGGGCCTGGCGCCCCTGGTCCGAGCCCTGGCTCGGCCAGGGCCCGAGCCCAGGGCTCAGCCCATCCGGCTGGGCCAACTCTACCCCAATTTTCTTGATTAATTTACTTTGCCCATTTAAAAATTGAATTAAAATTTGATTTTAATTTTAATTGATTTCAAAATTGTTTTGAAACTTAAATTGGGCTTTTTAATTAATTATTTTGAATCAGTTTAATTAACTATTAGTTCTTAACTAATTATGGTTAATTGTTAACTTAAGTGTTAATTTAATGATTTAACCATAATTAACTAATTTAAGAGTTTAAATTAGAGGTTAATGATTATTAATCTAAATGTTAGATTATTAATTCCACTAATTGTTAATTAAATATTTGAGTTAGTTTTTAATTTAATTGTTAAATTAATAATTAACTTAAATGACTAATTTAAGTGTTAAGTTAGTAGTCTTTAATTATTATTGTTGGTTATTAATTTAAGAGTTAAATTAATGATTAACATTAATCTTCTAATCTAATAGTTAGATTAGTTATTGTTAATTAATTAAAGTTAATTATTAATTTAAGTGTTAAGTTAATAATTGATTTTAAATTAACTAATCTAAGAGTTAGATTAGTAGTTAATTAATAATTAGAGTTAATTAATAATTTAAGTGTTAAATTATCAATTAACTTAGTTGGATTAATCTAAGAGTTAGATTAGTCTTTAAATAGTCTAATTGTTAGATTATTAATGGGGTTTAATCTAAGTGTTAGATTATTAGAATTGTTCTAATTTGCATGGAATAATCTGGAATTATTAATTTGGAGTGTGTGCACATGTGATGTGTGTTTTGATGCTTTTAAATTTTGATTTAATTGCATATTAAGATAATAAATGAGTTTTTCGGAATTCAAGTACCAATTTTGATTGGATCCCAGTTTTTTGAAAGCCAAAACTTATTTATTTTGAAAAACTCATTTGTTTTAGCCATGTGATGCGCTGAATCATGTGTGGAATGTTTAAAACACACCGTGCTCATGGATATGCACTTAATTTATTATTCATGTGATGAATGAATTGTGTGGATCGTGGATGTATGTTTGATTATTAATTGTTAATAAATAGAGGTCTGCGCACCTCTCTCTCTCATACTCCGATGTATTTCTACCTCCCTCTCTCTTTTGTACTCGAGGCAACAGAGGAAGGAGCGAGGACGATCCACAACTGCAACCAGGAAGGCGAAAAGATGGAGATCTCTTGCCTATGTGATTGCAGGATATCTAATGTAAATGTTATGATTAGAATGTGTGCGCGTTTGACTGTTGGCTCTAGTCAAACCCACTGTGCTATCCATGACCACACTAATGACATGTATGTTATGCATTGTTTATCTTTTGATTATGAATCAAAGCAGGTTATAGTATTTAGTAAATATATACGATATATTTATATACTATCACCTAGGAGAGACTAAGATAAAAGTTATCCAAATACCCTCAGATAAACTCTAAGCCGTAACGCGAGTAGTTGAGAACTTACCGCGTGGTCCACTATTGTTATAGTCATAGGATTCGAATCACTTTAGGCAGGTTTGTTGTGCTATTCACAAGGCCTGCTTAATTGGGAGGAGAAACTGTGGCTATGGCATTATATGCCTATAGAACGGGATAGAGGAACCATGTAGCTTTGTTGTGCTATCCACAAGGGCTGCATGCAAATCTATGCTCGTCGCGTAATGATGGTTAGCTTAGACCAGAATTAGTGGTTTGTTGTGCTATCCACAAGGCCATTAAATCTCTGGGGACCGAAGCTATGATCAGATATTGCAAGGAGTTGCAAGTCCCATGAGTTGGGTGCTCTCTGATTGTATTACAGTTTGTTGTACTATCCACAAGGCTGTAGTGCAAGTCATTGAGATTCTGATCCCCACTAAGAGACTGTCGGCGTCTCCCGTTTTGTATAACTGAGGGTTATACAGTCCGTCGAAAATTAGTGGGAGTTAAACTTGAACAAAAGACCATGTCTTATTTTAAATTTTAATAATTGAACATCTGCTAAATAGATTTTACTTATATCCTGTAGGGAATTATGTCGTCGAATAACCCACTCCGTGGCATACTTGATGCCCTTTTGACTTACCTGATCTACTCGGATTAGTTCAGACTGAAGAATGTCTTCATATCTGAGCACAATAACTTTGTTCCTGGAGCTGATCCTCCTGCTGAATCGGCATTGGATGCCCCTGAAGCAGGGATGACAGCTAACGATAAAGGATCAAAGGACAAAGGTAAAAGAGTAGTGAAGGGTGACTGCTTCTACTATAAGCAGTATGATCACTGGAAGAGGAACTGCAAGGAGTTCCTTGATGATAAAGCTCATGGAAGGGTGAAGCTGTCTGAAGCTTCAGATATCTATATGATAGATATCAACTTGTCAGTTAGATATTCCACATCTTGGGTATTAGATACCGGATGTGCTTCTCATATCTGCCATGATCTGCAGATGCTGACAAGTAAGCGCAAGCTGAGACAAGGTGAGGTGGAATTGAGACTAGGAAACGGCGCAAAAGTTGCGACGATTGCTGTTGGGACAGCAAACCTCAGGCTTCCATCGGGAGACACCTTATTATTAGAAAATTGTTATTATATTCCTAGCATAATAAAGAACATCATATCAATATCATGTTTGGACAAGATAGGATATAGGTTGACTATTGAGAATAGAAGCTGTTCGATTTATTATGGTAATAAATCAATAGCTTCAGCATCTTTAGTCAACGGTCTATATCTATTAGATGTTTCTCATTACAATCTTCAGATTGACAAAGCTCTTAAGAAGAGCAAGAATTGTGTGAACCAGGCCTACATGTGGCATTGTAGACTTGGGCACATTGGCGAAAGCAGGTTGCAAAAGTTGCACAAGCATGGTTACTTAACAACATTCGATTATGAATCGTTTGCAACATGCGAATCCTGCCTTATGGGAAAGATGGCAAAATCTCCATTTAGTGGACATGGAGAACGTGCCAAGGACATTTTGGAACTAATACATTCGGATGTATGTGGTCCAATGTCCACCCAAGCCAAAGGTGGCTTTTCTTACTTCATCACGTTCACCGATGACTTCTCAAGATTCGGCTATGTGTACTTAATGAAGTACAAGTCGGAAGCATTTGAGAAGTTCAAGGAGTTCAAGAATTAGGTGGAGAAGCAATTAGGAAAGAGTATTAAAGCTCTTCGATCAGATCGAGGAGGAGAATACTTGAGTACTAATTTCACACAATTCTTAAAGGATAATGGTATCCTTTCTCAGCTGACCCCTCCATATACACCACAGATGAATGGTGTATCAGAAAGGAGGAATCGCACTTTGTTGGACATGGTGCGATCCATGATGAGCTTTTCGGGATTACCAGTGTCCCTCTGGGGGTATGCTCTAGAGTCAGCAGCATACCTACTGAACAGAGTACCCAGCAAGTCTGTGGCCTCTACTCCATATGAGATATGGAAAGGCAGGAAACCAGAATTTAAACATGTTAAAGTCTGGGGTTGTCCTGCTCATGTAAAGAGGCATGATCTAGACAAGCTGGAATCACGAACTGACAACTGTAGGTTTGTGGGATATCCAAAGGAAACCTTTGGATACTATTTTTACCATCTTGGTGAACAAAAGGTGTTTGTCGCCAGGAAAGCTGTCTTCTTGGAAGAGGAATACATTCTCCAGGAGGACAGTGGGAGTAAAATAGTACTGGAAGAGGTTCCAGATCCCCAAACAGCTGCATTATCATCAGATGAGATATCAGTTCCTGAATCTGTTCAGGTACACACAGATGAGCCTCGTAGATCTGGTAGAGTACCTAGACTACCCGAACGATATGTGGGACATATTGCCGAAGGTGAGTCTAAGGTAGCATATAATGAGGATGATGATCCTAAAACCTACCAGGAGGCTATAGAAGGCCCAGAAGCCGGGAAATGGCGAGAAGCCATGAACTCATAAATGCAGTCCATGTACACCAACCAAGTTTGGAACTTGGAGGACTTGCCCGAGGGTATTGTACCCATCGGTTGCAAGTGGATCTTTAAAAGAAAGATCGGTGCTGATGGACGGATCGACACTTATAAGGCAAGGTTGGTGGCAAAGGGATATCGTCAAAGGCAAGGTATTGACTATGACGAGACTTTCTCACCAGTTGCCATGATAAAGTCGATCAGAATTCTGCTCGCCATTACTGCACATTTTGATTATGAAATCTGGCAGATGGATGTGAAGACTGCCTTCCTCAATGGTAAGCTTGAGGAAGAGGTGTATATGATACAACCAGAAGGTTTTACATCTAAAGAATCTCCAGATAAAGTGTGCAAGCTTCAAAAGTTTATTTATGAACTGAAGCAAGCTTCCCGGAGTTGGAATATAATATTTGACGAGGCTGTCAAGTCTTATGACTTCATTAAGAATGAAGATGAGCCTTGTGTGTATAAGAAGACCAGTGGGAGTGCAGTCACTTTTCTAGTTCTTTACGTAGATGACATACTACTCATTGGGAATGATGTAGCTATGATGTCATCAGTAAAGGTCTGGCTGTCGAAAAACTTATCCATGAAGGATTTGGGAGAAGCATCCTACGTATTGGGAATACGGATCTATAGAGATAGACCAAAGAGGATGCTTGGAATGACCCAATCCTTGTACATAGATACCATAGTCAAAAGGTTTGGCATGAAAAATTCCAAGAGAGGTTTCATACCGATGAGACATGGAATTAATCTCTCAAAGGAGCAGTCTCCTAAGACTCCTGATGAGAGGGCATTCATGGATAGAATACCTTATGCCTCTGCCATAGGATCTATCATGTATGCCATGCTATGTACACGGCCTGATGTTGCATTTGCTCTAAGTGTTACGAGCAGATTTCAGGCTGATCCAGGCGAAGAGCACTGGAAGGCAGTGAAATGCATCCTTAAGTACTTGAGAAGAACTAAGGATATGTTTCTTGTCTATGGAGGAGGTGACTTGAAACTGCGAGGCTTTACTGACTCGAGTTTCCAGTCGAATCCATATGATAGCAAGTCAACATCTGGATTCGTGTTTACATTGAACGGAGGGGTAGTATGCTGGAAGAGTTCCAAGCAAGTAACCACTGCAGATTCGACGACTGAAGCTGAGTACATCGCTGCAGCTGAAGCCGCCAAGGAAGCAGTGTGGTTGAAGAAATTCATCACCGACCTCGGCGTAGTTCCCAGCATCTCTGAGCCTGTTCCACTGTTGTGCGACAACAATGGAGCGATTGCGCAATCGAAAGAGCCACGGTCTCATCAGAAATCGAAGCATATTCTGAGGCGCTTTCACCTTATCAGAGAGATCATATCCAGAGGAGATGTAGTAGTGGAAAGAGTTCCATCCGTCGACAATGTAGCAGATCCACTGACAAAGCCGTTGGCTCAAATTGTGTTTGAGCGTCACCTAGAGTCTATGGGCTTATTGTATAAAGGTGATTGGCTTTAGTCCAAGTAGGAGATTGTTAGTTTAGGTGGTCTACAAGCCAATCTAACAATGTAAATCTCGTTTATTATTAATAAAATGGCATAATATTCATTATGTGTAAATCGCGTTAATTATCGTTTCATAATGAAGTATGTGAATATGTGCTATGGTGATCAGATTATGATGAGATCATACTAATGAGACTGATCACTTAAACACACATATTCTTAATCGTTCATAGTCGGAGGATATCCGAGAAGGACATCGGATATCCGGTTAGACTAGTACAGATTACTCCTGCTCATATGATGAGGGTGACTGGTCTCATAAGTCACTTGTGTGGAGACACTAAGGCGAATCTGTAGGTGCTCATTGGAGAATGAGTTCACTGAACTGATCCGACTGAATCGCTGGATGGTATTGTACCTCACTGTCAACCAGCTTGATTCTATTGTCGCAGTTGCGTAGATGGTCCTCGGACCTGAGACACCAAGGACACCTTGGCGGTGGACTTCTGTACTTTGACCTTGGTCTACGAATCTCTAGCCACGGGATTCTAATACGCCAAGGATTGGGTGCAGGGGAATACCGTCGAAGGGAATTGTGTGTCAATAAGGAATCATTCGCTCTTGGTACTTAGAGAGAGAATGCTCTAGGAAGGATGCGCGGAAGTCCCTGGCCAGGGCGGACGATAATATCGGAAAAGGAGTTTTCCGAAGAACGAGGAACTCGAGGATATTAGTCGCGGGGAGGATCGCGTGGACTTCGCTAGAGGCCGGGTGCTTGCGCGGCTTGCGGTGTCGCACCGACGGAACCGAACGGTTGCGGATTCGAATCCGCACACGGTGAGAACTTCGATAATCCGATTATTGTATTTTAGATTTCGAAACGTTAACGGATCGCTGTAAATATTTTGTTTTTCCGCTGCGTGAGCTATCCGGAGAAACCGAGAAAACCCAATAGGTGGCATCTCTCTAATAGCCTTAGCCTTGTTGAGATCGATCTCAATGCCCCATTCGCTCACAATGAAACCCAACAGCTTCCCTGATGATATACCAAATATGTACTTTTTGGGATTCATTTTCAATTGGTACTCTCTTGACCTTTCCAAAACTCTCGCCAATACTTTGGCATGCTCAGCTTTAGTCTTGGATTTCACTAACAAATCATCTACATACACTTCTAAATCAATATGCTTCATGTCGTGGAATATAGCCATCATAGCCCTTTGATAAGTGGCTCCAGCATTCTTCAGTCCGAATGGTATAACGACATAACAGTAAGTACCCCAAGGTGTAGTGAACGATGTCTTCTCTTGGTCCTCTTCTACCAAGCAAATCTGATTATACCGTGAGAACCCATCTATGAATGACAGTGTTTCATAACTAGATGTGTTGTCAATGAGTACATCAATGTGAGGCAGCGGAAAATCATCTTTAGGACATGCCCAGCTCAAATCTCATAAGTCAATGCGAATCCTGACCTTCCCTTCTTTTTTCATAATCGGGACTATATTTGCCATCTATTGTGGATAGAGGACAACTCTAATAAATTTGACTATATGCAATTTATCGACCTCTTCCTTCATCTTCAAAGCCATTCGAGGGTGGAATCACCTCAATTTCTGTTTAACCGGGATAGCTCCGTTCTTCAATGTTAATCGGTGCTCCACTCGGGAAGAATCTACCCTCGACATATCTTCATAGCTCCAGGCAAAAGTGTCCTTATAGTCTCTGAGAACTTGGACCACTGCCTCTTCATCTGCTTCAGAAAGACTTTTACTGACGAGGACAACCTTAGGTTCGTCTTAACTTCCTAAATTAATCTCTTTGGTAGGATCTTCTACAACGGCTGAGGGTTCATCAAATCTCTTCGCTCCACTAGCGTACGCCTCTACTGCGTCCTCGTCATCTTACTCATCTTCAAGAATGGGATCTTTCTCGTATAGTACTTCATACACCCCATATCCATTATCGAGTAACTCATCTACTTCACATCCTTATGGCATCTGAATGAGATTCTCTAACACCTGCGGGATCTGAGAGTAAGAAAGGCATTTAAAACTAGATCTTGAAGGTATCTATACGGAACTTGTCTACCCTTAGACTTCCTAGCCTGACTGACCTACCTAGAACTAGACTCACTATCTTGACCTAATAAAGACGAATAAGGATAAAAATCAGGGGGTACATGAGAGAATATAGGTGAATCCTTCTGAGGGGAGGGACAAAGCAGATCTAAAAGGGAATCTTGCCCGAGTGACCCGCATGATGGGGTATAATCGGACAAGTAGTATGAAGTTTCCTCAACGAGGATGTGTGAGGTAGTGGTTGCCAAATTGGCGTTTTTTTTTTTTTTTATGATTTTGAGTGTTAATCATGAAACATGAATGAATATGAAAAGGAGGAGGATACGAAGGTAATGGAACCAAGGCCAAAGGATTAGGGAGATTATACAATAGTATGTCCTAGATCAGATCATAGATCCTCTCAAAGTCGAGAGGAATCTGAGGAACTAGGTCCTGGGAGGACAAAGTAATAATGATGGGCGGGGCCTGAGGAATGTCTTCAGTAATGACCCTTGACCAAGCCCGGGTCAGGAGCATAGTGCAGAACAGTGTATGGACAGTAAAAACATGACGGGGATAAGTTCCCCTCCAGAGAAGATCAGTGGTGAATCCAGGCTGATAAGGATCATCTCGCTCTCCTTCGTCTATCTCTCCACTTAGCAGAATTCTCTTGTCATAGATAGATCCAGGCCCTTCAAACAACTCATCAATCAATGGGGGCCACTTTGGTTCTGAGGGATCAAGGAATAACCTATTCAGTGCAATGTACAGGTCCCAGGTCTCGAACCAGTGGTACCACTCGCACTCCCGGTCTTGGATTTTCCTCCTTTTTATCGTCCGCAGAGCCTCCAAAGATCAATATGTTAGCAACTCATAACAGTGTCTGGCTAGATCCCTGTCATAAATGTCATGCAGGTCAAAGTAGGAAGTGATTACCACCGTGTTATCATAGTCATGATTAAGAACGGGTCCCTTAATGAAGTGTGTATATAGGGTCCAAGTTAAAGGATCCCGATTTTCTTTACACGAGGTGGTCATTGCCTTCCATACTTTCTGACCATCCTTGTCTTCATGCTGCTGAACAATCTGTCGTTTCACCTTCACTGGTCTATAGTCCAAACCATTACCAGGTATCCTTCTATTATCTTTGATAGGCTTGGTTCTGCTTGTAATCGTATGCCCAGGCCTTTTCCCGGTTTGTATCCACCTTTCATTATAATATCCCAGCCAGGGTACTCACGTACTTCCCCCTTTTCATAGCATCAACTGGACAAGGAACAAGTATAGTAGCTTTCAAAGGATTAGCCAAGGGATAACAAACCTGTAATACCGATAGAATGGGTTGTCAGCTAGGTAAAGGATATGGCTTAATGCTCAAAAAATGAGCAGTAGCAAGGATCGGCATGCTCGTTACTTTAATAATATGTCCCTTGTGTGGAAACCTGAGGCATTGATGATTTGTAGATAGAATTGCCTCAAGGGATTTGATGTAAGAGCGCCCAAGGATACCTTTCAAAGAGGGGTCGATCTCCAAGATGTTGAACTCAACCTCGGCTTAGCAAGCGGGACCTAACTCTACCTTCAAGTAAACCATTCCCAGAGGGGAACGGGTAGAGTTGTCATAAGTAGTAATAGATATGGGAGAAGGCAGCCACTTCTCTCTGGGTACACTGCAGAATTTTAATGTCCTTGGTGATAACACATTGATGGAAGCCCCTGTATCAACTAGACATGCATCCACAACCTTCTTACAGATGTTGACTGTAATGCTTAGTGCCATGCTCCTGGCTACTGGTGGTGCTAACTCAGATGTATGGAATGAAAAGGAGGGTTGATCCCCCTATGGAACTAATAGTGCAGTTATCTTCCCTACTGGCACATCCTCATTGACCATAACCCTTTTGAAGTAGTCCATTAAAGCTTCATGGTGGGTTTTAAATCTTTTAATCAACTCGAGCACTGAGATGCGTGTTGGTGTTCTGTCCAAGTGCTTCAACAGATCATATGGAGTGCCAAGTGCACTCTCCTCATTCTGTACTTCCTCTAGCAGCTGTGGTGGGCCGTCTCTAGCTGTGGATTGAGAAAAGACTTTGTTGAAAATTCTCCCGCTCTAGAGCACATGCTGATCATCATTGGAACAAGATATTTTGAGTACCGTCGGGTTAATGAGGGGTTTGGAGAGGGTAATGGGTTTATATATAGACGATGATGGGTTATTTGGTGGAGGTGTTGGAACGCGGATGAGTGGTTTGGAAGGCTATATGGTATTGGGATAGGTGATTGGTGTAGGTGATGTAGGAAATGCTATGCAGCGCAATGATTTGGATGGCAGGAGGGGTTTGTGATTGAGTTGCGGAGGGTTATTTGGTGGATATATGGTGGCGTAGGGAGTATTGGGTTTGAGGAAGGTAGGCGGTGGAATGGGTTTGTGGTAGACGGGTGTTGGTATAGGGGTGATGGTTATGGTTTCTGGCTTGGGTATACATAGAATGCGGCGAGGTGGTTGCTCAGCGGTACTCGGGATATGGCCTATTGAGTAAAAAGAGGATGATTCATCTACCTTCCATTGTTGCCCCTTATTAGCCTTAGACCGGCTATTAATAAGGATTGGGGCGATCTAGTTTTGATGCTCTGGCAACAGGTTCTGCACTATACCCATATTTGGTGGTGCTGTTGCCTGTGCTAGTACTCTTTGCATCTATTGTTGTTGCTCTTGTGGTTGTTGTTGTTGCTGTTCTTGCTGTGGTCTTTTCGCCTTCAGGGCGGCTATGTATTTTCTCATCTCCTCCCAGTCAATACCTCCTTGCTCATTCACCGCCAACATATCACCATGTACCTACTCCAAGTGATTACATTCAGCAGAGAAAGCCTCCAGGCCCGAAGAGGGCATCTTATCCTCAACTCCCAAAATCCTTATTAGACATATTCAACACCCTTATGGCAGCCAATGCTTTGGTTTTGCCAAATGAGAAAACAGTTTGGTGCCAGAATGCTGATGGACAGCCATGGACAGCCTGGGCAATACGGTGGATGCATGTTTCCAATTCAGGGACTACATCTCTGATCTAAATGAGCAAGGAGGTATTGACTGGGAGGAGATGAGAAAATACATAGCTGCCCTGAAGGCGAAAAGACCACAACAATAATAGCAACAGCAACAACAACAACAACAACAACAACAGATGCAAAGAGCACTAGCACAAGCAACAGCATCACCAAATATGGGTATAGTGCAGAACCCGTTGCCAGAGCATCAAAACTAGATCGCTCCAATCCTTATTAATAGCCGGTCTAAGTCTAATAGGGGTCAACAATGGAAGGTAGAGGAATCATCCTCTGTTTACTCAATAGGCCATATCCCGAGTACCGCTGAGCAACCACCTCGCCGCATTCTACGCATACCCAAGCCATAAACCATAACCATCACCCCCATACCAACACCCGTCTGCCACAAACCCATTCCACCGCCTACCTTCCTTAAACCCATTACTCCCTCCGCTACCATCTATCCACCAAATAACCCTCCGCAACACAATCACGAACCTCTCCTGCCATCCAAACCATTGTTGCGCATACCATTTTCCACATCACCTACTGTAAGGACTGAGGTTTCGGGTTCAGTATTCGGGTCGGGCTCGGGCCGGATCCCCTGGTTTCGACCCTGAGGGGCCTTGTGAATCCTGACTGAATGACGTATGCACTGCTCGACGCCTTTCAAAAGGCGTCAGGTTGTGTGGACGCCATTTAAGTCTGCTTTCTGTTGTTCCACGTGGGCGGGTTTCGGGCCGCGAGAGTATGTCCCCTTTCTCGTCGTTTGAACAGCGTCCGTGATGCACGACGTGATTCAGACTGCGACTCTGCGATGTCAGTGTACGGTGCCTGACATGTCGTCTGAACGGCGTCCGTGGTGGTCGACGCGTTTCAGAGCGCTGTCAGTACAGCCCGTCCTGTCAGCTGATTGGCGTCTGTCTCTGTCGACGCGTTTTAGCCAGTTTATGATTGACCCCGCGAGCCTCCCCTTCTTTCCCTCATTTTCGCCTTCACCCTCTCTCTCTTCGTCCTCTCCGCCCTCTCCGACCCTCTTTTCCCCTTTCCCTTCCTCTTCCATCACTCCAACACCTCCATACCTCTCACCACTACCACCACCACTTCCTTCGTGGCGTTCCATTCTCCGGACGGCAGCCGACGTCCCGGCGGAGTGGCGACGTCCTCGGGGGTACCGGCGGCAGTCTGCGGTGCGGTGGGTCGGCGGCAGGGAGCTTGGAGGAGTTCAAGAACCGGTAGGGGGAACCTTGCATGAATCGTGATTATCTTGCTTATAGTTTCCTTGGCGTGGAATGATATGTTTTGGGTTAGACTAAGCATGTTTAGGGGGTTTTCTTGTGGGAATGGCCGTGTTAGGGATTGTGGAATTGTAGCATGCTTGTGATAGTCGATTTCCCTTTCCCTCCCCCTTCTGTTTTGGGCATTTTCGGGGTGTTTGGGGTTAAAGGAGGAACCCTCGGATCGAACCAGAGAACCATATTTCTGGCGCTAAACGGCGTCGTGCCTGGTCGACGCCTTTTATAAGGACGTCAGGGCAGTACGACGCCTTTTAGGGTAGAAACCTCCCTGTTCGAGGTTTCGTTGTACGGGGTTCTGGCGCTAAAAGACGTCATGTATGGACGACGCCTTTTAGAAGGACGTCGGACCATCATGACGCCTTTTAGGCAGGAAATCACCCCGACTGAGGCTTCTGCAAATCTGAAATTCTGGGGTGAATGGCGTATGTGGACTCTGACGCGTTTTAAAGGGCAGCTTCCCATGTCGACGTGGTTTAAGGAATAATCTGGTTTTAATAAACCTGTTTTAGGGGCTTGAATGGCGTCGACCTCGGTCGACACGATTCAAGACAGAACTGCTTAACTCCTGTTATTTAACACATGTTTCACGGTTGGATGGTTCAAATGCATGCTTTGAGTTGTACGCTGAGACGGAGGTTTACTGTGTGAATGGAATCACGTTATGTGCGTGTGTGTGTGCTTATGCGAATATGGAATCGGTATAACTGTGGTTTACGTATGTCACCTTGGGCCGATGGGGAAGGGCCATGGTGTCCGTGAGGCATTGTTGCCGTACCGGTGGGTGAGTGGTACATGTTGTGTTTTACCTTTGGCTGAGGGAAGCAGAACCACCTTGTGCCCGTCGGGCCGGAGTAGCCGGTGCGCTATCCGAGGGGTTGCTGTTTGGTCTCAGCGGGTCAGGGTTTCCCTGTTTGTCGTGGCAGCTTCCGGCGTGTTTCTTGCTGTGGAGCTGGTTGTGGTACTGTTGGAGTTGTTTTACCCCCTTTAGCCATTGGGCCTGATGTGACCTTTGATCAAGGTTATGAGTGGTACCCTTCGCCCTTTGGCCTGATGCAACCCGGGAGGTTAGGGTTGTGGGTAGTTCCTGTAGCTTCGGCTTGACGGGGGTTCGCCGGTCCCTAGGGCCCTCCTGAAGCACCGAGGCTTGGCGTGGAGGAATCCGGTCGGTAGGACAGTACTCTAGACTGCTTGTGTGCACACGTGGCTGGGCAGTGGTGGTTCACTGGCCCTAGCTAGTCCTAGTTTGACTCACTGCCTCACCTTACAGTTCCCCGGAACACTGTAGGGGCGGACAGGCGTGACCAGTGGTGGTAGTGTTGGGAGGCGACGTTTGACTTCGGTCGACAGTGTGGTTCATTCGCTTTGTGGACTTTGGCTGTGAGACGTGACTTTGTGTTGGGTTCTTCGGGTTACTTAGAACTGTTCCTGCTACACTGCTTATGCGTATGTTTCATATCAGATTTGGGTGCTATGTTTACTGTTTTGCTTAATTGCCATATATCCGTATTGTTGCACTTGTGGGTGTGTGAGTGGGAGGCAGGGGATCGGATGATCCCTACTGAGCCCAATTCTGGTGTGGCTCACTCCCTGCGGTTTCAGGTGTGGACCTCGCGGCGTGTGGTGGCGTGTGGTGTCTTCTTGGTGTGCGGACCAGCAGCTGTCTCAGTTCCAGGGTATGCCCCGATGTTGTTGTACTTTACTTCTGCTTGTACTTATTTAATTTGTTGGACCATGTAATTATTGTTGGACTGTATACGGACATTGTTATCTTCCTTCCTGCGCACTTGTTATATCTTTGTAGTCCGTGTGATTGTTATATTTAGCCATGTTTAGCGCTTACTCCTCCAGATGTGTTGTGTGAGATCCGGGTGTGAACCCGCAGTTAATGGGCCGACATCCATTTAGTGATCGGGTCTCCGGTCATAGGATGGCGGGTCGTTACACCTACACCAATCACCTATCCCAATACCATACATCCTTCTAAACCACTCATCCACGCTCCAACACCTCCATCAAATAACCCACCATCGTCTATATATAAACCCATTACCCCCTCCAAACCCCTCATTAACCCGACGGTACTCAAAATATCACCTTCTAATGATGATCAACATGCGCTCCGGAGTGGGAGAATTTTCAACAAAGTCTTTCCTCAATCCAAAGTTAGAGACGGCCCACCTCAGCCGCCAGAGGAAGTACAGAATGAGGATAGTGCACCTGTCACTCCTTATGATCTATTGAAACACCTAGACAAAACACCGGCACGCATCTCAATGCTCGAGTTGATCAAAAGATCTAAAACCCACCAAGAAGCTTTAATGGAGTACCTCAAAAGGGTTATGGTCAATGAGGACGTGCCGGTAGAGAAGATCACTAAACTATTAGTTATACAAGGGGATCAGCCCTCCATTTCATTCCATATAACTGAGCGAGCACCACCAGCAGCCAGGAGCATGGCACTAAGCATTACAGTCAACATCTGCAAGAAGGTTGTGGATGCATGCCTAGTTGATACACGGGCTTCCATCAATGTGTTATCACCAAAGACTTTAGAATTATGCGGTGTACCCAGAGAGAAGTGGTTGCCTTCTCCTATATCTGTTACTGCTTACGATAACTCTACCCATTCCCCTCTGGGAATGGTTTAATTGAAGGTAGAGTTAGGTCCCACTTGTCATGCTGAGGTTGAGTTCCACATCTTAGAGATCGACCCCTCTTTGAAAGGCATCCTTGGGCGCCCTACATCAAATCCCTTGAGGCAATTCCATCTACAAATCATCAATGCCTCAAGTTTCCATACATGGGACGGATTATTAAAGTAAGAAACATGCCAATCCTTACTGCTACTCATTCTTTGAACATCAAGTCGACTTCTTTACCTGGCCGACAACCCATTCTGTCGGTATTATAAGTTTGTTCTCCCTCGGCTAATCCTTTGAAAGCCACTATACTTGTTCTTTGTCTAGTTGATGCCATTAAAGGGGGGAAGTGCGTGAGTACCCCTGGCTGGGATATTATGATGAAAGGTGGTTACAAACCGGGAAAAGGCCTGGACACACAAGTGCAGGGCAGAACCAAGCCTATCAAGTAGAAAAGCACCCGATAATGGTCTGGGCTATAGGTCAATGAAGGTGATATGGCAGGTTGTTCAGCAGCAAGAAGATGAAGATGGTCAGAAAATCTGGAAGACAATGACCACACCGTACAAAGAAAATCGGGATCCTTTAACTTGGACCCTATATACACACTTTATTAAGGGACCCGTTATTAATCATGACAATGATAACACAATAGTAATCACTTCCTATTTTGACTTGCATGACGTATATGGGAGAGATCTTGCCAGGCACTGTTCTGAGTTGCTGACATACCAATCATTGGAGGCTCTGCGGCCATTGAAGAGGAGGAAGACCCAAGATCCGGAGTGCGAGTGGTACCGCTGGTTCGACACATGGGACTTATACATTGCACTCAATAGACTGTTCCTTGATCCCTCAGAACCAAAGTAGCCTCCGTTGATTGACGAGTTGTTTGAAAGGCCTGGAGCTATTTTTGACAAGAGAATTCTGGTAAGTGAAGAGACAGACGAAGGAGAGCCAGATGATCCTTATCAGCTTGGATTCACCACTGATCTTCTCTAGAGGGGAACTTATCCCCGTCATGTTTTTACCCTCCATACACTGTTCCACACCCTGCTCCTGACCCCGGCCTGGTCGAGGGTCATCTCTGAAGACATTCCTCAAGCCCTGCCCATCATGGTTACTTTGTCCCCTCGGGACCTAATTCCTTAAATTCCTCTTGACCATGAGAGGATCTATAATCTAATCTGGGACATACTATTGTATGATCCCCCTAATCTTTTGGCCTTGGTACCATTACCTTTGTATCCTCCTCCTCTTCATATTCATTCATGTTTCATGATTAATACTCAAAATCATCAACAAAAACAAAAAAAACGCTATTTGGCAACCTCTTCCTCACACATCCTCGTTGAGGAAACTTCATACTACTTGTCCGATTATACCCCATCGTGTGGGTCACTCAGGCAAGCTTCCCTTGTAGATCTGCTCTGCCCCTCTCCTCAGGAGGATTCACCTGTATTCTCTCATGTACCTCCTAATTTTTATCCTTATTCGTCTTCATTACATCAAGATAGTAAGTCTAGTTCTAGGCAGGTCAGTCAGGCTAGGAAGTCTAGAAAGTCTAAGGATAGACAAGTTCTAGATAGATACCTCTAAGATCTAGCTTTAAGATACCTCTCTTGCTCTCATATTCTCCAACTGTTAAAGAATCCCATTCAGATGCCAGAAGAATGTGAAGTTGATGAGTTAGTTGATGACAGGTATGGGGTGTGTAAATTGCTACACGAGAAAGACCCTATTATTGAAGATGAGGAAGTTGACGAGGACGCGGTAAGGCGTATGCTAGTGGAGTAAAGAGATTTGATGAACCCTCAGCCGCTGTAGAAGATCCTACCAAAAAGATTAATCAAGGAACTGAAGACGAACCTTAGGTTGTCCTTGTCAGTAAAAATATTTCTGAAACAGATGAGAAGACAGTGGTTCAAGTTCTCAAAGACTAAAAGGACACTTTCGCTTGGAGCTATGAAGATATGTTGGGGTTAGATTCTTCCCTAGTGGAAAACTGATTAACATTGAAAGATGAAACTAGTCCGGTTAAACAGAAATTGAGGCGATTCCACCCTCAAATGGCTTTGAAGATGAAGGAAGAAGTCGATAAATTGCATAAAGCCAAATTTATTAGAGTTGTCCTCTATCTGCAATGGGTGGTAAATATAGTCCCAGTTATGAAAAAAGATGGGAAGGTCAGGATCTGCATCGACTTCCGAGATTTGAATCGGGCGTGTCCTAAAGATGATTTTCCGCTGCCTCACATTGACGTACTCATTGACAACACGACTGCTTATGAAACATTGTCATCCATGGATGGGTTCTCAGGGTATAATCAGATTAAATTGGCAGAGGAAGATCAAGAGAAGACGTCATTCACTACACCTTAGGGAACTTATTGCGATGTTGTTATGCCATTTGGATTGGAAAATGCTGGATCCACTTATTAGAGGGCAATGATGGAAATATTCCACAACATGATACATATTGATTTAGAAGTGTATGTAGATGATTTGTTAGTAAAATCTAAGACAAAAGTTGAACATGCAGGAGTTTTGGCGAGAATTCTGGAAAGATTAAGAGAATATCAGTTGAAGATGAATCCAAAGAAATGCATATTCGGGGGATTTATTGTAAGCAAACAAGGCATTGAGATCGATGCCAACAAGGCTAAGGTTGTTAGAGAAATGCCACCTCCCAAGAACTTGAAAGAGTTAAGAGGATTGATCAGGAGGTTGCAGTTTATTCGCCGATTTGTCTCTCAGCATTCACAAAGGTGTAAGTCATTTTACGAGCTTACCAAGCTAGGAGTCAAGTTTGATTGAGACGATAAGTGTCAAGAGGCATTTGATGGATTGAAAATATATTTGGCAAGTCCTCCTATCTTGAAACCACCGTCTTCAGATAAACCTTTAGTGCTTTACATTTCTGTCCTGAATGAATTGGTGGGGGCTATCCTAGTACAAGAAGATGAAGAAGGAAAAGAGAGGGTAGCCTACTATCTCTCTAAACTTCTTAACCCCGCTGAACAAAGGTATACGACGACAGAGAAGACCTGTGCTACATTAGTCTGAGTAGTTCAGAAGTTGAAGCACTATTTTCTAGCCCATGAAGTCCATCTCATCGCTAGAATGAATCCAATCAAGTTCCTTCTCGAGAAATCTATCCTTACAGATCGATTAGCACGTTGACATCATTAACATTCAGCAGAAAGCAATCAAAGGCTATGCCATCGTAGAAAGTCTTGCTCATCACCCTCTTCCTTGTTTTGATCCAGTCCAATCAGAGTTTTCAGATGAGGAACTGATGTCTATAGATAGAATTAAAGACGATATGTGGACTCTGTATTTTGATGGAGCTTTGAATTCTCATGGTAAGGGTACCAGTATTATTCTACTATCACCTGAAGGTGTCACCATTCCACAAGCCTTTCATCTTGACTTTCATGTCACCAACAACCTTGCTGAATATAAGGCTCTTCTAGCTGGTCTCGAGGCTGCTCATCTCCATAGTGCCACTAAGCTCAGGATTGTGGGTGATAGTCTGTTAATCCTTCGCCAAGTGCTCACCAAGTACCGAACTCTTGATCCTAAACTCAAGCCTTATCAAGAGCTCACCTCTGCCGATGCTAAGCTTTTCACTAGATTGATCTTTGTCCATGCTCCTCTAAATCAGAGCATTCTAGCCGATGCTCTAGCTTCTCTCGCATCATCCCTGAATTGTCCAATCAACAAACAATCCAAATCTATCATCGTTCAGAGGCGTCTTTCACCCGCCATGAAAGACCATTCATTCCTTAGGACTAAAGAGAAGTTGCTAAAGAAGGTCAGAGATGGCGATATAGTAGAAAAGCGAGAAATTATGCTATTGGAATGGCAGATGAAGATAAACCATAGTATTTTAAGATTGCTAAATACTATGAAGATCTATCGTACCATGAAGAAGCCAGAATTGAGGAGAAAAGGGCTATCAGGAGAGTTGCTCAGAGATACACTCTAGTTAGAGGAGCACTTTATAAACGAGGTTTTGACGGTGTTCTTCTGAGATGCTTGGACGAAGATGAGCTTTCGAATGTTATGGAAGGAGCTAACGTAGGATTTTGTGGTGGCCACGTCGATGGACAGATGTTATCAAAGAAGATCCTTAGACAAGGATTTTATTGGCCAACCATGGAAGTAGACTGTGTAGGCTATGTCCATAAGTCTACTAAGTGTCAACTTCATGCCGACAAGATCCATTCTCCTGCATCTTCACTCCATCCTGTTGCCTCCCCATGGCATTTCTCTATGTGGGCTTTCGACATCATTGGACCTTTCGGTGATCCCAATTCCGACATTAAGCAGATATCCTTTATTCTCACTGCGACAGAATACTTCACCAAGTGGGAAGAAGCCAAAGCTTACGCAGAAGTCAAAGCATCTACCATCTGCAAATTCATCATGAAGAATATCATCACAAGATTCGGAATTCCAAGCACCATCGTCACTAACAATGGACCACAGTTCATATCACAAGAGCTAAAGGACCTCTGCAACAGGTATAAGATTGCATTGCATCATTCATCTCCCTATTATGTGCAAGGCAATGGCCAAGCAGAGGCAACTAACAAGACTTTGATAAAAATTATCAAGAAAACATGTAAATCCAATAAGTTCTCCGACTGGCCAGAGAAATTAATGGAGGCTCTATGGGCATACCGAACTTCAATCCGCACGCCCACTTGGTAGACTCCATATTCTTTAACGTTCGGGATGGAGGCAGTAGTTCCATACGAAGTCCTTATCCCGTCATTAAGAGTACAATTGAATAAGGAGTTTTCAAATGAAGGAGATGGTCAGCAGCTAATCATGCATGAGTATATCAAAATAGATTAGCACGTTTTTATCAAAAGAAAGTCTTCAAATGAAAGTTTAAATTCGGTGAAATGGTTGTTAATAGAATTTTCGTAAAACCTGGTGGTCCGCATTCTAAGTTCCAACCCAACTGGGAAGGACCTTATGTTATCTCGCATGCTTTTCCTGGTAATGCCTATCGTTTAGTTAATGCAGAAGGGCAAGAGCTAACTCATCCCTAGAATGGTTTCTATCTTAAGATCACTACCCTTAGTTTAATGAGTCGATCAACATGGTGCAAGGACCAGTGGGGTCTGAAAATTTGAAAACTCAATTCCCTTATTGTCTGAAAATTTGAAAACTCAAATTCCCTTATTAATCTTTGATAATCTAATTCAAACGCATTATTGCACACAAACATGTTTGGTTTGTGAGTAACAAGAGGTGTGAAGCCCGAGGAATACCGAAAGCTTGACTAAAAGTAGAAAAATACAACTCATCCTTTTTAAAGAAAACTACGTTTTTTACTCTCAGCCCACGATGTCGGAACGAGGCTTAGAATAGACTACTGAAATTACCCGCCATCTTAGTAGGAGGCTGTCATAAGAAAAAAGGGGGAGATCCGCCCTACGAAAAGCAAAGACAAAAAGCCAACATAATCAAAAGGTTGCTCAACATTACAAACGTTACCTCAAAAGGCCGTTAAATACCCCATAAAAGTGAAATACCCCATAAAAGTGAAAATGACCGAACTCCAACGGATAATAGGGTAAAGGAGGGACATCTTTCTGAGTCTCCGTCACTTTCTCGCTGGCCTTCTAAACCAATTCTTCCCTTCATTCTAAAGAGGTGTACCCCAAATTTGAGGAATGGTCGAGGTTGACTAAGGGTCGGACCATCGAATGGGATCACAATCACAAACATATTTCAAGCACAATGAGTTTGGATTAGGTCATTGAAGAGTGATTTGGGAATTAAGTTAATAAATGAATATGCTCTTTTGATATAAGTTCCATACTGATCCTTAGTTTATTCAGTATTGCAAAACCACACAAAAAACTGAATATTTCAAAACCAAAAAAATTTGAATATTGCAAAACCACAAAAAAAATTGAATTTCAAAACTACAAAAAAAAATTGAATACTTCAAAACCACAAAAAAAAAATTGAATATTTCAAAACCAAAAAAAAATTGAATATTGCAAAACCACAAAAAAAATTGAATATTTCAAAACAAAAAAAAATGAATATTGCAAAACCATAAAAAAAAATTAAATACTTCAAAACCCAAAAAAAATCGAATATTGCAAAACTACAAAAAATTTGAATATGGCAAAACCCCAAAAAATTGGATATTTCTAAAATTGCAATTGCAAAATAAAAATATTTCGATTAGCATTTGTCTGATTAAGTCATAAGTGTTGCATTCTTTTATTTTTAGTGAGCATTTGCATGCTTATATGTTGCACTTTAATTATTGTCTTTAATCATCTTTAGTTGCCTTCATTAAATAAAGGCTTCGTCCCTTGACCTTTCTACCAAGGGTGGAATCAAGTAGCTAGTTACTTAACTGGGTAAGGGGCTGAGCCTGAACAGATATTTAATTTGTTTGTTCAAGCCATGCGCAGGTATGAAAGGAAAGTCAATAAGGGAAAAATAACAAGACAATTCAAGTGTTAAGAAACTACTTTCATATATATTAAAAGTATTCATACAGATATCTGAGTCCATCAACAAGAGGACTCTCAAAAAGAAGAAAGTACATGATGGCAGCCATCACGGCTGACTCTCCCCCACGCCCTCGTCCACCTGGCTCTACGCCTCGTCCTGAACGTCTAGCCCTCGTGCTGGTGGAGGCGGTGGTCCGATGACGCTCAGCCCTGCCTGGCCAGAAGATACTGCTATGCTGGTGGTAAAAGCACTCGCCTGTCCTCGCTCCAACGCCCGCTGTCGTGCATGCTGGTAACGAGCCTCTATGCTCTAGCGCTTGTACTCCGCCACTGACAACTGGCCCTGGAGGCTCTCCAATCGGGACCAGTCGCGATCCCACTCCTCCATCAAGATCTCCAACCGAACTTGGAGACGTGCAAGCTCACGAGGAAGATTAGAGAGCCTCGCCAACTGTTCTTCAAGCTGAGCAACCCTGGCTACTGAACTGCGGGCCTGTGCCAACTCAGCATCTCTCTTTCCAAGAGCCAGGCAAAGTTCTTGGACCTACAGTTGAAGACATCATCAGCCAACTGATCAAGCAAGCAAAACATATCATGTAAGGAACAAGTCAAAGATTTATCCGAGTAGCAACATCCTCCGCAGCCTGAGTGGCTCGGCAGATGGCGGAAGCCAGCTAACTCCGCAGGTCGGCGAGGGCGGCCTCGTGAGTGGCGCTGGAAGATGGGCCAGCAGCAATAGGGGATGAGGGAGTCGCCGCATGAGTATAAGCGGCATGCTGTAACAAAAGGAGATCACCGTCAGTATGCAAGTGTCAAAATAGTTTAATAATAAAATGAATAATGCATATTTTATTCATGCATACCAGCTCATCCAACTCTTTCTGGACTTGTTCTAACTGGGCCTCGGCACCCTAGAGGTGGCCACGGAGTGTGATGATAGTGGCATCCTGTGCATCCTGCATGTTCATATCATGCATTCACAAATGTAAGCAAGATAATTAATAAAATGAAGGACGCATTCATAGCATGCACATGCATCATACTTACATCGAGAGGGCGGAGTAGCTGGAGGTGGGCCACATAGTGGGCCCAGTAGTGCTGTAGGTAAGCATCATTGCTCACTGCCTGTGACTCTACCGGGACTCCATACCGATGCCAATCACCCCGCTGATCTGGGAATTTGGCGCCCCAGTCAGTGTGGGCCTGCTTACCCCGCATGGTCCTCCTAATCCCCTCCGGGATCTCCTCCTCCACCTACTTTTGATGCAGTCCCAACGTTCGCATCAGCCTCAGGAGTAGGAGGGTTGTCTCATTCATATAGTATAGACACACCTGGCGCCCGAATCGGCCCCACCCCTGCTCTACTCAGGGCTGTCCTACATCATCAATACCCAAGTATGGACGCCAAATAACCTGCACTCATATAGGTTAGTCGCATTGCATATCACATATTAAATAATTAATAAAATGAATTAATAAACTATGTCATGTTCAAAGCAATAAACATTTAATAAGATGTAAATTCCAATATTCATCATTCAATCATTTAACATTTAACAGACATGTTAATAAAACATCTAAGTAAATTAATTAAACATGCTAATTAATACTCTAATAAAGTGTTTAATTAAATGTTTAAACATTCTAATAAACCATGAAATAGTTAATAATGACAAGAAAAGAATTTTAAAACTTACCAGCAACTCTAGGTAGTCCAAACATTTATGGCGGAGGGCCGTCAATTGGTGATGCTGTGGCGCGTGTCTACCACCGGACGCCAACGCCGGGCAAGCGGAACTGCCGCCGGCTGTGTGGATGGCCTCACTCGGCCCAGAAGGAAATAATAATAACTCCAGACCTGCATAAAAGAACATATAAGTTAGAATCATCGCATGCATTGTACCATAAGCATTTAATCAAATGAACAAAAATAAAATAAATTAAGTACTTGAAGAAACGGCGCGAAGCCGCTGATGGTGGTCTCCCGTTCCGATGTGACGGCAGAGAGGTCGGTGAAGAGGTGAGCCACAAGGGTTGCACCCCAGGCATACTCGCCTAACCTATCTAAATCTACAAGGAGACTCAGGAAGTGATAGTGGATGTAGTCGCCCTTCGTCCCAATGATAAGCCTACCAAAGAAGAAGACTAAGAACCTCCTAAGGTCCCTATCTACACTAGCCCTATTACTCAAATCCTGGCAGTAGACTGCGCTGGCCGCCCTCGACAGTCTCTCTCTCAACTTCTCCCTAGACTCATCCGTCTGCTGCCTAAGCTCCACTAATCCTAAGGATCTCTCGACGACTATCCTCAGGAGAGTCCGAGACTCTCGACCCTCTATTCCTGTCACCTCTAGCCTAGCAGCTCTAGTGCTAACTCTCGGTAATCGGGATACGTGATCCCGCTCACTGCCCGACCTTCCACCCGAATGCCGGTGATCCTCACAACATCCTCGAGACTGGGGATCATGTGTCCCCAAGGCATTAGGAATGTCCGGCTCTTGGCATGCCATCGCTCTCTAAGAACCTGGAGTAACACTAAATCTATCCAAAATGGCTCTATCTCTAGGATCTCCCTAAATCCCATCTCCGCCAATCGCGCCTTTTGGAAGTCCGGAAGACCCCTGTAGGCGGCCACCACAAAGTCCCATGAAATCCTGGTCCTCATCGTGCCCTGCGATTTTCAAAATAATTTATCAGAATCATTGCTGGAACACTAATAATCATTTTTTTAAATTAATTTTGAGGTTTAATCACCATTTTTGAATCACGTATGGCCAGACGAACGTGTTTCAAAATGCGTCCCTGTCCCCAGACGCCATTTTGTGGTGGACCTCCCCTTTACCCCCCAAAATTGAAATTTAACATATAAAGGGAGTGTTTCAAATATTACCAAGTGAGGGCCGGCCTCTTGGACTTGTGCCGGTGCTGCTGCCGGTTCCGGGGCGGGTTCCTCCGCCTCCATGAAGGCTACAACCGCCTCGAGGACCGTCGTCCCCTCATTTCCCCCTTCGGACTTGAGAGGAGGAGTCACCGGGCTCCATGGAATGAGAGAAAGAAGATGGGATGAAGAAGAGGGGTCGAGGAGTCACCGGAGGATCGCCGGGGAGTCGTGGAAGCATCGGAGAGGAGGAAGAAAGTGAAGAGAGAGAAAGTGAGAGGGAGAATGAGGGGAGAAGGGGGTCGGGCTTGCGCGACCCTATTAGAATTCCTTAAATTGCATCTTAGAATAGCGACGCCATTCAGTGGCGCACAAACTAAGGCAGCAATAGAAAATTTTTGAAATTTGTGAAACGCGTCCCCAGTGGGCGACGCCTTTTAAATTTTACCGCCTCTTTTGGTCATGGCCGTACCAAGGAAACGCGGAGTAATCATAGATTCGCGTCTCTCAAGCAAGATGCTATTCAGTGGATTAATTATTGGAAATCTCTAGAAAATAGGAGAAAGAGAACAGTAAGGCGTCTTGCTGACCAAACGCGATTTTGAGCTTTTAAGGATTAACTTTATATATTTGGAAATTGATTAGCATTGAAAAGCGTCTCTCTGAGTCGACGCGATTTGAATTAAATAAGTCTGAACCTTGATATCTTAATGAAAAATCACAGTTTCACTTAAAGAAAAATTACAGGAAAATTGCAAGACATTTAAGGAAGAATTTCTATTGCATTAAGGAATGACTTCTTCGATGAAATGAAAATAAAAAATACTTCAAATTGGAAGATAAGGATAAGGAGCTTTCAAGGACGAATCTTCTTAAGTTCCTTTACATATGATTTCCATAGTTCTTTATTGGCTTTATGAGGAGTTTTTACACAACGGATGAAGCCGATGTTCCACAGAGTTGCAATGAGTTCTGTCACCTCAAAGTCTTCGTCAGTTCCTAATGACCGTTTCTTAATTGGAGAAAGAGAAGATATCTCAGGAAATTCATAACGTGGCATCCCAAGTTGAGGATGACTGTAATATGGATTGTATAAGATGAACTCAGTCGCACGATCAATCGGAGTTCTGTACCAACACCACAACACACTCAAACCGCCTTTTCCATGAGAGCAAGTGGCGTGAATTCGAATCCAGTTCTGGACATAGTCTTGAAGTAAGCGCGCCAGTCAGCTCGAGTCTTGAGGTTGGGCACCTGATTGGTCATATTGTCATTGAACTTCACAATGTTGGCAATATGGAAGATAGGACTACACTGGTACATTTGGGATATTTTTGGAACTTTTTCCTCATTATGGTTGAATTTGAAGTGAAATTCCACCTATAGAGCTAAGAGTAGCATACTACCGTAAGGAAATTGACCCATAGAAGCTGCAGAGAGCCCACTGTAGAGATAGGCTAAGACTACTGTGCTGATCTGCTTTCCTTCAAAATTTTCACTGATTGCGCTGATTAGATCATCTTTCAAAATATTATCTTGGGCATGGAATAGTAGTGCTCTAGCTAAACATATAGTGAATGCCATCATCACAGTCTCTGTATTTTCTTCCTTGAGATTTTCTATCTTTTTCAAGATCCATTGAGCCAGCTTTGTAAGATTGATCCCCTTCTGAGTAAGACAAACTTAAATTTTTTTTTGGATTCTTTATAATCTTATTCAAGAATTAATGACCATTGATCTTTTCCCTCATGAGCATCATCTCAATCAAATCAGATTCATCATTGTTGACTTTAAGCTTAGGAAGTCCCAATAAGAGTTCAACTTCTTCTAGAAGGACAGTGGCTTCAAATGTGGAGGAAAGAAAAGTATGAGTTTGAGGGTGCCACAGCTTGATCAAAGTGCCCATTGAAGCCCAATCCATGAGTGTGCTTTTGTAATGTTTAGCATAGATAATCATCCTTGGATGTGCCATTTGGATATATAGGATTGCATGGAGAGATTGATTTTTCCAACTAACTTTTGGATCCATGGAAGAGAAGAAAATCATCTTGGACCGGAGAAGAAAGGATATCCTTTGAAAAGAAAATAGCATAGTTCTATCACATTGAAAAGAATTTGGAGCATGGAGAATTCATGTAAAAGAATGAAGAAACGAATAAAAATTTGAATAGGGAAAACATAGTAACTTACTTGTAGGTAAGAATCTCTCCCACTTAGATGGCCTTCCACATCAGAAAGCCTCTTAAAATTATGAACTTTATTATGAAAGAATATAACATAAAAAATAGACTTCTGTAAAAATTTTAGCTCAATTGGGCATCGGATCAAGGAGAAAAAACATATGTAACTCGTGTGATCATAATTAGAAACAGAATAGATTGAACGGGTAGATTATCCACCTACCTCTTGAAGAAAGACCAGCTCTTGATTCTCCTATGACTTTCTTGCTATCTGTCCATGATTTCTTCTTCCTCTAAACTCTTATCCACATTCTCAAAGCTTTTCCCCACATTCTCTAAGCCTCTAATAATACAAAACATTGATTATAATCAAACCTCCAAAAGAAATAACCATGACTAACTCTATTCTCTCAAGAACACCACATGAACTTACCCCTTAGAAGAGAGCTGCATACTATAGAGGTTGAGCACGACCCAAGGCTATATTTATGCTTATTTATCCTTCTAATATAACTATAAAAATCTCCTTTCTTTACTGGAGTCGAACTCCTACTCTCCATAACTTAATCTCTAAGTCAAAGTCACTTTCTAGTTCAAATCGAGTTATGCTCACGCTATCTATAGTTTTCTTTTCTGAAGACATTTAAATTTAGCCCCTTAAACATCCAAATTAAGACAAATTCTATTCTAAACAGTTTTTTAAGTTCTCATTATCTTTCCAATGATATAAATATCACTATTTTTGGACATCTATACAAAAAGATATGCCTATTTTACTGACCTGCTGTCCTGAGTACTCCGAACTCAGAAATCTGGCAGATTTCCTTCATGTATAAAGATGTCCTGATTCCGATTGAGAAATGACTTATTTTAAATATGTGTTCTTCATAAAACATCTATAATTTTAAGTCATAGTTATATAGGGAGTTGTCTTACGTAATTTAGAATTTTATGCACGGAGTTATGGTTAACATACTAGGATTATGTCAAGTAAATCTGTGTACAAAATCCTAGTCTAAGTAGGATTCCAATTATGACTTTCTACTCATTAATTAGAATCTTAATTATATTCAAATTTATTATGTTTTACTTCTAATCTAAGTCAAATATGTTATACATAACTTTTTAGTTTGTGGTTAACATTAATTATACCATCTTTTATTCCCTAATTCAAATCCTAATCTGATTAGAACTTCTTCTCTATGGGTAGCCCTTTTTAAAACTGATCTTTGATATTTTTGACCTCTAAAACATCTGAACTAGTAAATATGGTCTTCTGTAAAGTTATATATATTTCTATTATCTTTCCAATGATATCAACTATGCCTTAATCCAAATTTTCTACATAAAGTTATCATTATTTTACTATGTAACAGGTGGTTGGACTATTGGGCTTTCGTAATTGAGTTAATTGGACTAAATTAAGTTACTTAAACTCAGTCATAGATTCTTATAATTAGTTAATTAGTCTAATTTAAATTAATTAAATTTATTAAAAGTTGTAAAAGTGCGGGGTATAACATTAGGGGTTGGGGTTGGTGTGATGTAACAGGTGGTTGGGTGATGCGAAGGAGGGGTTTGGTGGGTTGTATGTGTTAGTCTTAGGTGGCCTACAAGCCAATATGACTTTGTAATCTCGTTCATTTATTAATATAATGGTATTATTTATTATGTATAAATTCGTATTATTATCATCTTATAATGAAATACGTGAATATGTGTGATAGTGATCAGATTATGATGAGATCATACTAGTGAGGGTGATCACTTAAACACACATATTCTTAATAGTTCTTAGTCACAGGATATCCGAGAAAGACATCGGATATCCGGATAGACTAGTACAGATTACTCCCGCTCATAAGATGAGGGTGATTGATCTGATAGTCACATGTGTAGAGACACTAAGGCGAATCTGTAGGTGCTCATTAGAGAATGAGTTCACTGAACTGATCTGATTGAATCGCTGGATGGTATAGTACCTCACTGTCAACCAGTTTGATTCTATTGTCGCAATTACATGGATGGTCCTCGGACCTGAGACACCAAGGACACCTTGTCGGTGGACTTTTATGTTTTGACTTTGGTTTATGAATCTCTAACCATGGGATTCTAAATAGCCAACGATCGGGTACTGCGGAATACCGTCGAAGGGAATTGAGTGTCAATAAGGATATCAATGATTATAAATCATTATTATTATTAACAAATTGTTGTTATAAAATTAGAGTTAGTTATTAATTTAAGTGTTAAGTTAATAATTAATTTTAATTAACTAATTTAAGTGTTAAATTAGTAGTTATTAGTTAATTAGAATTAATTGTTAATTTAAGTGTTAAATTAATAATTGATCTCAATTTACTAATCTGTGAATAAGATTAACAATCAGTTGTTAATTAATTATAGTTAATTATTAGTTTAAGTATTAAATTAATAATTAACCTTAATTTAACTAAACTAAGAGTTAAATTAGCACTAATTGTTAATTAATTAGAGTTAATTATTAGTTTAAGTGTTAAATTAATAATTAACTTTAATTTGACTATTCTAAGAGTTAGAATTAGATTTTATTAATTAATTGGTGTTAATTATTGGTTTAAATGTTAAATTAGTGATTAACATTAACTAATCTAAGAGTCAGATTAATAGTTAATAATTAATTATAATTGATTAATAATTTAAGTGTTAAATTTAATAATTAATTTTGGTGGACTCATATAAGAGTTAGACTAGTAACTTATTATTAATAGTCTAATTGTTAGATTATTAATATTGATTAATCTAAATATTAGATTTTTTTTTAATTATTAGAAATGTTCTAATGGCATGGAATAATCTGGAATTTTTAATTTGGAGTGTGTGTACATGTGATGTATGTTATATGCTTTTAAATTTGATATAATTGCATGTTAAGATATTAAAATGAGTTTTTAAAATTCAAATGTCAATTTTGATTGGAACCTAACTTTTTTTGAATGCCAAAGTTATTTATTTTGAAAAATTCTTTTTATTTTAGCCATGTGATGTGCTTATCATGTGTAGATTGTATAAAACACACCGTGGTCATGGATATGCACCTTTAAATTATTCATGTGATAAATGATGTATGTGGATCGTAGATGAATGGTTGAATATATTTTTATTAAATTGTTAATAAATAGAGGTTTGCGTACCTCTCTCTCTCTCTCATACTCCAATGTACTTCTACCTCCCTCTCTCTTGTACTCGCCATAACGCCTTCTTCTGTTTACATGTAATTCTAGAATTATTGTAATCTGATCGAGGCAACCGAGGAAAGAGCCAGGACGATCCACATATGCAACCAGGAAGGCGACGTGATGGAGATCCTTTGCCTATGTATTTGCAGGGTAGTCTAATGTAAATGTTATGTTAGATTGTGTGTGCGTTTGACTGTTGGCTCCAGTCAAATCCACTGTGCTATCCATGACCACACTTGACATGTATGAGATGCATTGTTTTAATTTTGATTATAAATCAATGCAGGTATAGTATTTATTAAATATATACAATATATTTATGTACTATCACCTAGGAAAGACCAAGATAAAAGTTATCTAAATACCCTCGTTTAAATTCTAAGCCATAACATGAGTAGTTAAGAACATACCGCGTGGTCCACCATTGTTATAGTCATAGAATTCAGATCACTTTAGGCAGGTTTGTTGTGTTACCACAAGGCCTGTTTAATTGTGAGGAGAGACTGTGTCTATGGCATTAGATGCCTATATGATCGGGGTAGAGGAACCATATAGCTTTGTTGTGCTATCCACAAGGGCTACATGTAAATCTATGCTCGTCGCGTAACGATGGTTAACTTATACCAGAATTAGTGGCATGTTGTGCTATCCACAAGGCCATTAAATCTCTGGGGACCAAAGATATGATCAGATGTTGCAAAAAGTTGCAAGTCTCATGAGATGGGTGCTCTTTGATTGTTTTACAGCTTTCTTGTGCTATTCACAAGGTTGTACTGCAAGTCATTGAGATTCTGATCCCCACTAGGAGACTTTCGACGTCTCCCGTTTGTATAGTTGAGGGTTATACAGTCCGTCGAAAATTAGTGGGAGTCAAAACTTGATTAAAAGTCCATATCATGTTTTAAATTTAATAATTGAACATCTGCTAAATAGATTTTATTTATCTCATGTAGGTAATTATGTCATCAAATAACCCATTCTGTGGCATACTTGATGTCAATCTTTTGACTAGCCCGAACTACTCGGTTTGGCTCAGAAACCTGAAGAGTGTCTTCAGATCTGAGCACATTGCCTACGTCCTTGAAGCTGATCCTCCTGCTAAACCGACATTGGATGCCACTAATGCAGGGATGATCGCGTACGATAAAAGGTCGATGGATAAAGGCAAAGGAGTAGTAAAAGCTTACTATTTCTACTGTAAGTAGAATGGTCACTGGAAGAGGAACTGCAAGGAGTTCCTCAGCGATACAGCTCATGGATAGGTGAAACTATCAGAACCTTCAGATATCCATATGATAGATATCAACTTGTCAGTTAGAAATTCCACATCTTGGATATTTGATATCGGATGTGCTTCTCATATCTATCATGATGTGCAGATGCTGACAAGTAAGTGCAAGCTGAGAAAAGGCGAGGTGGAATTGAGGCTAGGAAACGGCGCAAAAGTTGCGGCAGTTTCTGTAGGGATAGCAAACCTCAGTCTTCTATCGGAAGACGTCTTATCATTGGAAGATTGTTATTATGTTCCTAGCATAATAAAGAATATCATATTAGTATCTTGTTTTGACAACATAGGATATAGGTTGTCTATTGAGAATAGAAGGTGTTCGATTTATTATGGTAATAAATCAATAGCTTCGGCATCTTTAGTCAAGGTCTATATCTTTTAAATGTTTCTTATTACAATCTTCACATTGATAATGCTCTTAAGAATAGCAAGAATTGTGTGAACCAAGTCTACATATGACATTGTAGACTTGGACATATTGGTGAAAGCAGGCTACAAAAGTTGCACAAACATGGATATTTGAATACATTCGATTATGAATCATTTGCGACATGTGAGTCCTGCCTTATGGGAAAAATGGCAAAATCTCCATTTACTGGACATGGAGAACGTGCCAAGGACATTCTGGGATTAATATATTCAGATGTATGTGGTCCCATGTCCACCCAAGCCAAAGGTGGTTTCTCGTATTTTATCACGTTCACCGACGACTTCTCAAGATTCGACTATGTGTACTTAATGAAGTATAAGTCGGAAGCATTTAAGGAGTTCAAGAATGAGGTAGAGAAGTAGTTAGGAAAGAGTGTTAAAGCTCTTCGATCAGATCGGGGAGGAGAATACTTGAGTACTAATTTCACACAATTCTTAAAGGATAATGGTATCCTTTCTCAGCTGACCCCTCCATATACACCACAGATGAATGGTGTATCAGAAAGGAGGAATCGCACCTTGTTGGACATGGTGCAATACATGATGAGCTTTTCGGGATTACCAGTGTCCCTCTGGGGTTATGCTCTAAAGTCAGCAGCATACCTACTGAACAGAGTACCCAGCAAGTCTGTGGCTTCTACTCCATATGAGATATAGAAAGACAGGAAACCAGAATTTAAACATGTTAAAGTCTGGAGTTGTCCTGCTCATGTCAAGAGGCATGGTCCAGACAAGCTGGAATCACGAACTGATAAATATAAGTTTGTGGGATATCCAAAGGAAACCTTTGTATACTATTTTTACCATCTTGGTGAACAAAAGGTGTTCGTCGCCAGGAAAGCTGTCTTCCTGGAAGAGGAATACCTTCTCCAGGAGGACAGTGGGAGTAAAATAGTACTAGAAGAGGTTCCAGATCCCCAAACAACTACATTATCATTAGATGAGATATAAGTTCCTGAATCTGTTCAGGTGCACACAAATGAGCTTCGTAGATCCAGAAGATTACCTAGACTACCTGAACGATATGTGGGAAATAAGGCTAAAGGAGAGTCTAAGGTAGAATATAATGAGGATGATGATCCTAAAACCTACCAGGAGGCCATAGAAGGCCCAGAAGCCAGGAAATGACGAGAAGCCATGAACTCAAAAATCCAGTCCATGTACACTAACCAAGTTTGGAACTTGGAGGACTTGCCCGAGGGTATTGTACCCATCGGATGCAAGTAGATCTTTAAGAGAAAGATCGGTGCTGATGGATTGATCAATACTTATAAGGCAAGGTTGGTGGTAAAGGGATATCGTCAAAGGCAATGAACTAACTATGATGAGACTTTCTCACCAGTTGCCATGATAAAGTCGACCAGAGTTCTACTTGCCATAGTTGCACACTACGATTACGAGATCTGGCAGATAGATGTGAAGACTGCCTTCCTCAACCGTAATCTGGAGGAAGAGATGTATATGATACAATCAGAAGGTTTCACATCCAAGGAATCTCCAGATAAAGTGTGCAAGCTTCAAAAGTTTATTTATGAACTGAAGCAAGCTTCCCAGAGCTGGAACATAAGATTTGACGAGACTGTCAAGTCTTATGACTTCATTAAGAATGAAGATGAGCCTTGTGTGTACAAGAAGACCAGTGAGAGTGCAGTCACCTTCTTAGTTCTTTACGTAGACAACAAACTACTTATTAGGTATGATGTAACTATGATGTCATCGGTAAAGATCTAGCTGTCGAAAAACTTCTCTATGAAGGGTTTGGGAGAAGCATCCTACGTATTGGGAATACGGATCTATAGAGATAGATCAAAGAGGATGCTTAGAATGACCCAATCCTTGTACATAGATACCATAGTCAAAAGGTTTGACATGGAAAATTCCAAGAGAGGTCTCATACTAATGAGACGAGGAATTAATCTATCAAAGGAACAGTCTCCTAAGACTCCTAATCATAGGGCATTCTTGGATAGAGTACCCTATGCCTCTGTCATAGTGTCAGTTTTAGGTTGCCTACAAGCCAATCTGACAATGTAAATCTCGTTCATTTATTAATATAATGGCATAATATTCATTATGTGTAAATCGCATAAATTATCATTTCATAATGAAGTTCGTGAATATGTGCTATAGTGATCAGATTATGATGAGATCATACTAATGAGACTGATCACTTAAACACACATATTCTTAATTGTTCCTAGTCAGAGGATATCCGAGAAGGACATCGGATATCCGATTAGACTAGTACAGATTACTCCTGCTCATATGATGAGGGTGACTGATCTCATAAGTCACTTGTGTGGAGACACTAAGGCGAATCTGTAGGTGCTCATTGGAGAATGAGTTCACTGAACTGATCCGACTGAATCGCTGGATGGTATAGTACCTCACTGTCAACCAACTTGATTCTATTGTCGCAGTTGCGTGGATGGTCCTCGGACCTAAGACACCAAGGACACCTTGGCGGTGGACTTCTGTGCTTTGACCTTGGTTTACGAATCTCTAGCCACGGGATTCTAATACGCCAAGGATTTGGTACAGCAGAATATCGTCGAAGGGAATTGTGTGTCAATAAGGAATCATTCGCTCTCAGTACCTAGAGAGAGAATGCTCTAGGAAGGATGCGTGAAAGTCCTTGGCTAGGGCGGACGATAATATCGGAAAAGGAGTTTTCCGATATTCATCAGCGACATCCAATCCAAGTGAGTCGACCGGTTAGGGTTTGACAACTCGCCATACCCTGAGTTGACTCGAGAGCATTGTACGAATGAATGATTATATCCACGCGGTAACTGTCGGCGGAAAGGTTCCAAGAGTGGGTTACTTAACCCCAAATACCTTCCGGGTTCACGCGGTGTTGCTTGGCACCCAACGTGATCGGAGGCCCGGTCCAGAGCCAGGGTCCAGCCGGGCCGACCCGGTCGGCGGCTAGGGAAACCCTAGCCGCCCGGCCGGGTAGCCCGAGGGTTCCCTGGTTGCAGGGAACCCGCCGGTGCCGTACCCCTTTGGGGTTCTTCTCCGGTGCCGGTCCCAACGCCAACCGGGGACCAGACCTCGCCGCCGGCGAAGCCTGTACCACCAGCGAGCTCCGGCGACCGGTGATGGCCACGGAGGTGCTCCGAAAAGGGGTTTATTCGCCCCCCTTTTTCCTCCAAAAATCCTGTTTTTACAGGTTTCTCAAACCCGTGGGGAGGAAGAAGAAGGTCCATGGCCGTTCTTCCACGGCTTCCCATGCCACCAACAACTCGACCAGGGTCAGTGGGCATGATTTACAGTGATTAGAACCCCTTAAAATCCATCTTTATGGATCCGACCATATCAAAAACACCCCATTCTTCGTCCAACGAAGAACACGACGAAAAACCCCCAAAAATAAAATTTTCTTCAGATTTAAATCGCGATCTCATCACAGTAATCATCTAATGATTATAAGTCTTTGAAGAAAAAAAATTTAAGCATGGAATAAATTCAAAAACCATAAATTTTTAAAGACCGAAACTGCGAAAACATAGTGGAACCTGGCTCTGATACCATTGTTGGGATCGCTGTGTCGGGATCCGATCCTAAAACGCAGCGGAATAAAATTTTTCGGGACTAGATCTGTCCCGTTTCGGTCATTAAAATAAAAACCGGTGTAAATCGATTTACCTTGCGCGGATTCGAATCCGCGTCAGTTTTCCGGTTCCGTCGGAGCGATGCCGCAAGTCGCGCAGATGCCCGACCTCTAGCGGTATCCACGCGGTTCTCCTCGCGATGGATCGTCCTCGCTTCCTCGCTTGCTGCAGCGTTCGTAGATCCCGTCTGATTGCGCGTAATCCGCTGCGACATGCGGATTCGGAATCTCCGTCGAACGGAAAGTGGAGCAGTTGGGAACCGCACGCCCAGAGGAGAGAGAAAGTGGGGAAGAACGAATGATGGCTAGGTCAGGGTTGCTGGCCCCGGACGTAGAATCCGTTCTTTTATAAGAAGTCAGTTTGTGGTTTTTCATAAAAACCCAGACTTATCCGAAATCCTGTCGGATTATCCATCGACTTGAAAACCGTTTGCGTGTGACCCTCTAGGCCCAAATACAAGTCCAGTTAATAGCCCATTACGTCCAGTAACCGTTTACTGACCCACTGAATTAATTAATATCCTTATATTCAATTAATCAGCCGAATTTAATGTCCCACAATAAATTCGGACGGACTGCCGATCACGTTGGATGCCAAGCAACATCGCGTAATCCTGGATGGTACTGGGGTTATCGCAACCCTTTATTGGAACCTTTCTGTCATCGGTTAGCGCGCGGATATAATCCTTCATCCGTACAATGTTCCCGAATCGACCTAGGGCATGGTTTACTATTAAACCCTATTTGGTCGAGTCACTTGAATCAGATGCCGCTAATCTGAATCCGATAACTCCTTATCAATTACAGAGTCCGCCCTGGCCAGGGACTTTAAGCGCATCATTCCCGGAACATTCTCTCTCAAACAACCGAGAGCGGATGATCCCGTATTGAACACACAATTACCTTCGAGGGCATTTCCCTGAACCCGATCGCTTGACTTATTGATAACCCATGGTTAGGGATTCGTTCGTCAAGGTCAAAGCTCAGAAACCTACCAACAAGATATCTTTGGAGTCTCAGGTCCAAGGATCATCCACGCAGCCGTGACAAATGAATCGAGCTGGTTAACAGTGAGGTGATTACCATCCAGCGATTCATAGTCGGATCAGTTCAGTGAACTCATTCACCAATGAGCACCTATAGGTTCAGCATAGTGTCTCCACACAAGTGACTTATGGGATCAGTCACCGTCATCATATGAGCTGAAGTAACCTATACTAGTCTATCCGGATGTTCGATGTCCTATCTCAAACATCCTATGACTAGAAACGATTAAGAACATGTGTTTATAAGTCTTCGGTCCCGTAATTATGATCTCATCATAATCCGAAGGCTATTGCATATGTTCATTGACTTCATCGTGATACGATAAACACAGATCGAATTAACTACACACAATGAATTATTGCCATTTATTAATAATCTGAATAAGTACACAGTATCGGATTGGCTTTCAGACCATCTAATACTAACAGTTTGGTCACTGGAAAAGGAACTGCAAGGAGTTCCTTCATGATAAAGCTCATGGAAAGGTGAAGCTGTCTGAAGCTTCAGATATCTATATGATAGATATCAACTTGTCAGTTAGGGATTCCACTTCTTGGGTATTAGATACCGGATGTGCTTCTCATATCTGTCATGATGCACAGATGCTGACAAGTAAGCGCAAGCTGAGACAAGGCGAGGTGGAATTGAGGCTAGGAAACAGCGCAAAAGTTGCGACGATTGCTGTTGGGACAACAAACCTCAGGCTTCCATCAGGAGATGCCTTACTATTAGAAGATTGTTATTATGTTCCTAGCATAATAATGAATATCATATCAATATCTTGTTTGGACAAGATAGGATATAGGTTGACTATTGAGAATAGAAGTTGTTCGATTTATTATGGTAATAAATTAATAGCTTCAACATCTTTAGTCAACGGTCTATATCTATTAGGTGTTTCTTATTACAATCTTCAAATTGATAAAGCTCTTAAGAAGATCAAGAGTTGTGTGAACCAGGCCTACATGTGGCATTGTAGACTTGGGCACATTGGCGAAAGCAGGTTGCAAAAGTTGCACAAGCATGGTTACTTAACTGCATTCGATTAGGAATCGTTTGCAACATGTGAATCCTACCTTATGGGAAAGATGGCAAAATCTCCATTTACTAGACATGGAGAACGTGCCAAAGACATTTTAGAACTATTACATTCAGATGTATGTGGTCCAATGTCCAGCCAAGCCAAAGGTGGCTTTTCTTACTTCATCACGTTCACCGATGACTTCTCAAGATTCGACTATGTGTACTTAATGAAGTACAAGTCGGAAGCATTTGAGAAGTTCAAGGAGTTCAAGAATGAGGTAGAGAAGCAGTTAGGAAAGAGTATTAAAGCTCTTCGATCAGATCGAGGAGGAGAATACTTGAGTACTAATTTCATACAATTCTTAAAAGATAATGGTATCCTTTCTCAGCTGACCCCTCCATATACACCACAGATGAATGGCGTATCAGAAAGGAGGAATTGCACCTTGTTGGACATGGTGCAATCCATGATGAGCTTTTCGAGATTACCAGTGTCCCTCTGGGGTATGCTCTAGAGTCGACAGCATACCTACTGAACAGAGTACCCAACAAGTATGTGGCCTCTACTCCATATGAGATAAGGAAAGGCAGGAAACCAGAATTTAAACATGTTAAAGTCTAAGGTTGTCCTACTCATGTAAAGAGGCATGATCCAGACAAGCTGGAATCACAAACTGATAAATGTAGGTTTTTGGGATATCCAAAGGAAACCTTTGGATACTATTTTTACCATCCTGGTGAACAAAAGGTATTTGTCGCCAGGAAAGCTGTCTTCTTGGAAGAGGAATACCTTCTCCAGGAGAACAGTGGGAGTAAAATAGTACTGGAAGAGGTTCCAGAACCCCAAACAGCTGCATTATCATCAGATGAGATATCAATTCCTGAATCTGTTCAGGTACACACACATGAGCCTCGTAGATCTGGTAGATTACCTAGATTACTCGAACGATATGTGGGACATATTTTTGAAGGTAAGTCTAAGGTACAATATAATGAGGATGATGATCCTAAAACCTACCAGGAGGCCATAGAAGGCCCAGAAGTTAGGAAATGGCGAGAAGCCATGAACTTAGAAATCTAGTCCATGTACACCAACTAAGTTTGGAACTTGGAGGACTTGCCCGAGGGTATTGTACCCATCGGTTGCAAGTGGATCTTTAAGAGAAAGATCGGTTCTGATGGACGGATCGACAATTATAAGGCAAGGTTGGTGGCAAAGGGATATCGTCAAAGGCAAGGAATTGACTATGACGAGACTTTCTCACCAGTTGCCATGATAAAGTCGATCATAGTTCTACTCGCCATTGCTGCACATTTTGATTATGAAATCTGGCAGATGGATGTGAAGACTATAAGGAATCTCCTAGAACGCAGCGAAAAATAAAATCGATTCCTTTGTATCGGTTGCTGGGATCGTAAAACGGACAATAAAATTAAACACGGGAAGAACGGTTCTTCACCTTTGCGGGGTTTCGAATCTCCCGTGGATGATTCCGACTCGGTAATCGTGCACGCGCATGATCTCTAGAGGTATCCACACGAGCTCCCGCTACAGACGCGTTTTCCTCCTCGACCTGAGTATTCCGACCAGATCTAAAATCCACCATGCGTGCAAAGAGAAAGATCTACTCCAAGAGAGAGAGAAGGAGGGAGAGAGAGGAGATAGAGAATCTCGGGGTGTGCAGTTCGTCCAACCTTTTTTTTTACCCCTCCCCTTGGCCTCCTTATATAAGAAATAAGGATAAGCACAAGGATTAATCCTCATGATTATCCAAGAGTTTGGCGTTGGATAAATCTCCATTAAATCTTCATGTTTATCCTGCGGCTTTTCATAAAAACCCAGATAAGCATGAAATTTAACATCTCTCACCGTCTGACGAGAACTCTTATGTGTGTGACCCTCTAGGCCCATATATCAGTCCGATTTCAGGTCCATTAAACTTAGAACTAATTCTAAAGTTTAATGTTTATTAATTAACATTTAAACATCATATGTTAAATGATTAATTTAATAAACAAGTGGTTTATCATCTGATGATTAATTCACTTGGCCTTCTGATCATGAACGGTACCTAACACTACCTCATGATCCCAGAAGATATAATGGATATTGTTCCCTTCATTTGAACCTTTCCGTCTGTAGATACCGCACAGATAAAATCCTTCACTCATCCAATGTCCCAATAATGCAAGGGTATGATTTTATAGTCAAACCCTCTATCGCATTATTTAGATGGATTCCGGTACTCAGTTAATTTCTAGAAAGACATCTCTTTCATTTGACCCTGGCCAGGGATTTTTGTGTACACATCCATAGGACATTCTCTCTCCAGTTTTATACCAAGAGTGAGTGATTCCTTGTTGTTCACTCAATTACCTTCGCAAGCTTTCCACTGTATCTGAGAGACCGACTATCGTGGGCTTAATGGTTAAAGTCCACAAGTTAGAGAATCAAGACACAATGGTCTACAAACAAGGTATCATTGGTGACTCAGGTCAAAGGACCAACTGTGCTACTGCAACGATTGAATTCCCTAGTTGACTAATAGGTATAATTACCATCCAGGAATTCTTATTTGGGTCTGTTCAGTGAACTCATTCTCTAATGAGCACCCACAAGTTTGTCGTAGTGTCACCACACAAGTGAATGTGAGATCATTCACTCTCATCACATGAGCAGACATAACTTGTGTCGATCTTATCGGATATTTAATGTCCATCTCAAATATCCTATGATCGAGAACTGTTTAAGACAAGTGACTGAGGATATTGATCTCACTATCATGATCTCATCATGATTCAATATCCCATATATTTGTCTACGGACCTTCATTATGATAGTTAATTTGCGAGAACTATAAATGAAGAAATAATTGCCTTTATTAATAATCTGAACTAGAATGTACAATGATTGGCTCTGAGGCCACCCAATTCTATCAAAGACTGCCTTCCTCAACGGTAATCTTGAGGAAGAGGTGTATATGATATAACCAGAAGGTTTCACATCCAACGAATCTCCAGATAAAGTGTACAAGCTTCAGAAGTCCATTTATTGACTAAAGCAAGCTTCCCGGAGCTAGAACATAAGATTTGACGAGGCTGTCAAGTCTTATGACTTCATTAAAAATGAAGATGAGCCATGTGTGTACAAGAAGACCAGTGGGAGTACAATCACTTTTCTAATTCTTTACGTAGATGACATACTACTCATTGGGAATGATGTAGCTATGATGTCATCAATAAAGATCTGGCTGTCGAAAAACTTCTCCATGAAGGATTTAGGAGAAGCATCCTACGTATTGGGAATACGGATCTATAGAGATAGATCAAAGAGTATGCTTAAAATGACCCAATCCTTGTACATAGATACCATAGTCAAAAGGTTTGGCATGGAAAATTTCAAGAGAGGTCTCATACCGATGAGACATGAAATTAGTCTCTCAAAGGAGCAGTCTCGTAAGACTCCTGATGAGAGGGCATTCATGGATAGAATACCCTATGCCTCTGCCATAGGATCTATCATGTATGCCATGCTATGTACACGGCTTGATGTTGCATTTGCTCTAAGTCTTACGAGCATATTTCAGGCTGATCCAGGCGAAGAGCACTAGAAGGCAGTGAAATGTATCCTTAAGTACTTGAGAAGAACTAAGGATATGTTTCTTGTCTATGGAGGAGGTGACTTGAAACTACGAGGCTTTACTAACTCGAGTTTCCAGTCAGATCCAGATGATAGCAAGTCTACATCTGGATTCGTGTTTACGTTGAACGGAGGCGCAGTGTGCTGGAATAGTTCTAAGCAAGTAACCACTACTGATTCGACAACTGAAGCTGAGTACATCGCTGCAGCTGAAGCCGCCAAGGAAGCAGTGTGGTTGAAGAAATTCATCACCGACCTCGGCGTAGTTCCCAGCATCTCTGAGCCTGTTCCACTGTTGTGCGACAACAATGGAGCCATTGCGCAAGCGAAAGAGCCGCGGTCTCATCAGAAATCGAAGCATATACTGAGGCGCTTTCACCTTATCAGAGAGATCATATCCAGAGGAGATGTAGTAGTGGAAATAGTTCCATCCGTCGACAATGTAGCAGATCCACTGACAAAGCTGTTGGCTCAAATTGTGTTTGAGTGTCACCTAGAGTCTATAGGCTTATTGTATAAAGGTGATTGGCTTTAGTCCAAGTGGGAGATTGTTAGGTTTAGGTGGCCTACAAGCCAATCTGACTATGTAAATCTCATTCATTTATTAATATAATGGCATAATATTCATTATGTGTAAATCACATTAATTATCGTTTCATAATGAAGTCCGTGAATAAGTGCTATAGTGATCAGATTATGATGAGATCATACTAATGAGACTGATCACTTAAACACACATCTTCTTAATCGCTCCTAGTCGGAGGATATCCGAGAACGACATCGGATATCCGGTTAGACTAGTACATATTACTCCTGCTCATATGATGAGGGTGACTGATCTCATAAGTCACTTGTGTGGAGACATTAAGGCGAGTCTGTAGGTGCTCATTGGAGAATGAGTTCACTGAAATGATCCAACTGAATCGCTGGATGGTATTGTACCTCACTGTCAACCAGCTTGATTCTATTATCGCAGTTGCGTGGATGGTCCTCGGACCTGAGACACCAAGGACACCTTGTCGGTGGACTTCCGTGCTTTAACCTTGGTTTACGAATCTCTAGACACAGGATTCTAATACGCCAAGGATTGGATACAACGGAATACCGTCGAAGGAAATTGTGTGTCAATAAGGAATGATTTGCTCTCGGTACTTAGAGAGAGAATGCTCTAGGAAGGATGCCCGTAAGTCCCTGGCCAAGGAGGACGATAATATCGGGAAAGGAGTTTTCCGATATTTATCAGCGGCATCCAATCCAAGTGAGTCGACCGGTTAGGGTTTGACAGCTCGCCATACCCTGAGTTTACTCGAGAGCACTGTACGAATGAAGGATTATATCCACACGGTAATTGTCGGCGGAAAGGTTCCAAGAGTGGGTTACTTAACTCCAATACCTTCCGGGTTCACGCGGTGTTGCTTGGCACCCAACTTGATCGGAGGCTCAGTCGAATTCGATGTGCGACATCAATTCGATTGATTAATTAATTAATAAAGGGTTATTAATTGATTAATAAAGCCAGTGAGGAGTCATTGGGATTGTTGGGCCATTAACAGGACTGGTACTTGGGCCTAGAGGGTCACACACAAATGATTCTCAAGGCGATGGATAAATAAGTGGGTTTTTTACAAACCGGAGGTTTTTATGAAAAATCGCGCGGTTAGTATAAAACATAGTGAACGGGCTAAGCAGGCCAAGCTGCTGCTAACCCTAGCCGCCCCTCCTTAGTTTCTCTCTCTCTCTCTCGTCCAGACAGATCCAGATCTGCTCCGCCGCTTCTCCGAATCCCATTCGACGGGAAATCGTCCGCGCGTTGCGGCGATAGTTGCGGCGACCGGCGGAGGTTTCGTAGGCTACGAAGAACGAGGAACGTGAGGACATTCATCGCGAGAAGGATCGCGTGGACTTCGCTAGAGGCCGGGCACTTGCTCGACTTGCGGTGTCGCACCGACATAACCGAACGGTTGCGGATTCAAATCCGCACACGGTGAGAACTTCAATTATCCGATAATCGATTTTTGATTTTCGAAACGGAAAAACGGATCGCTGTTTTATTTTATTTCCTGCTGCGTGAGCGATCCGGAGAAACCCGAGAAAACCCAACACATAGGATCTATCATGTATGTCCTGATATATACACGGCTTGATGTTGCATTTGCTCTAAGTGTTACGAGCAGATTTCAGGCTGATCCAGGCGAAGAGCACTGGAAGGCAATGAAATGTATCCTTAAGTACTTGAGAAGAACTAAGGATATGTTTCTTGTCTATGGAGGAGGTGACTTGAAACTACGAGGCTTTACTAACTCGAGTTTCCAGTCAGATCCAGATGATAGAAAGTCTACATCTGGATTCGTGTTTACGTTGAACGGAGGCGTAGTGTGCTGGAAGAGTTCTAAGCAAGTAACCACTGCTGATTCGACAACTGAAGCTGAGTACATCGCTGCAGCTGAAGCCGCCAAGGAAGCAGTATGGTTGAAGAAATTCATCACCGACCTCGGCGTAGTTCCCAGCATCTCTGAGCCTGTTCCACTGTTGTGCGACAACAATGGAGCCATTGCGCAAGCGAAAGAGCCGCGGTCTCATCAGAAATCGAAGCATATTCTGAGGCGCTTTCATCTTATCAGAGAGATCATATCAAGAGGAGATGTAGTGGTGGAAAGAGTTCCATCTGTCGACAATGTAGCAGATCCATTGACAAAGCCGTTGTCGCAAATTGTGTTTGAGCGTCACCTAGAGTCTATAGGCTTACTATATAAAGGTGATTAGCTTTAGTCTAAGTGGGAGATTGTTAGTCTTAAGTGGCCTACAAGCCAATATGACTTTCTAATGTCGTTCATTTATTAATATAATGGCATTATTCATTATATGTAAATTCGTATTATTATCATCTCATAATGAAGTCCGTGAATATGTGCGATAGTGATCAGATTATGATGAGATCATACTAGTGAGACGGATCACTTAAACACACATATTCTTAATAGTTCCTAGTTGGAGGATATTCAAGAAGGACATCGGATATCCAGATAGACTAATATAGATCACTCCCGCTCATAAAATGAGGGTGACTGATCTCATAGTTACTTGTGTAGAGACACTAAGGCGAATCTGTAGGTGCTCATTAGAGAATGAGTTCACTAAACTGATCCGACTGAATCGCTGGATGGTATAGTACCTCACTGTCAACCAGCTTGATTCTATTGTCGCAATTGCGTGGATGGTCCTCGGACCTAAGACACCAAGGACACCTTGTCGGTGGACTTCTGTGTTTTGACTTTGGTTTATGAATCTCTAACCACAGTATTCTAAACAGACAAGGATCGGGTACAGTGGAATACCGTCGAAGGGAATTGAGTGTCAATAAGGAATCATTTGCTCTCGGTACTTAGAGAGAGAATGCTCTAGGAAGGATGCGCGGAAGTCCCTGGCCAGGGAGGACGATAATATCGGGAAAGGAGTTTTCCGATATTTATCAGTGGCATCCAATCCAAGTGAGTCGACCGGTTAGGGTTTGACAGCTCGCCATACCCTGAGTTTACTCGAGAGCATTGTATGAATGAAGGATTATATCCACGCGGTAACTTTCGGCGGAAAGGATCCAAGAGTGGGTTACTTAACCCCGATACCTTCCAGGTTCATGCGGTGTTACGTGGCACCCAACGTGGTCGGAGGCCTGATCGAATTCGATGTGCGACATTAATTCGATTGATTAATTAATTAATATGAGTTATTAATTGACTAATCAGGCCAGTGAGGAGTCACTGGGGTTATTGGGCCATTAACCGGGGGTTTTTATGAAAAATCGCGCAGTTAGTATAAAATATAGCGAACGGGCTGAGCAGGCCAGGCAACTGCTAACCCTAGCCGCCCCGTCCTCTCTTGCTCTCTCTCTCTGGTACCCCGGACGAATCTGGATCCCCGGATCTGCTCCGCCGCTTCTCCGACTCCCGTTTGACGGGAAATCATCCGCGCGATGCGGCGATCGTTGCAGCGAACGGCGGAGGCTTCGTGGGCTGCGAAGAACGAGGAACGTGCGGATATCCATCGCGAGGAGGATTGCTTGAACTCCGCTAGACGCTGGGCGCTTGAGCGGCTTGCGGTGTCACACCGACGGAACCGAACGGTTGCGGATTCGAACCCGCATGCGATAAGAATTCGATAATCCGATTATCATTTTGTTAATCGAAACAGGAATGGATCGTAGTATTTTAATCTTTATTTTCCGCTGCGTTTTGCGATCAGGAGAAACCTGAGAACCCAACAGTATGGCGTTGAAGTAGTTGGGTGATGGCGTGGGGAATAGAATGCGTAGCAATGGTTTTGACGGCATGATAGGTTCGTAAACGTACGGAAGGTTATTGGTGGAGATGGTTTTGGCGTGGTGGATATGGGTTTGAGGAAGGTGGGTAATGGAGTAGGGTTATTGGGAATGGGTTTGAGGAAGGCGGGTAATGGAGTAGGGTTAGTGGGTATGGGTGGTGATGGGGTTGGCGAAGGCCTGGGGATACGGATGATAGGACGTGACGATGGTACGGCAGTATTCTGGCTATGTATTATGGTACAAATGGTGGAAGATTCCTCTATTTTCCTCTGTTGTCCCCTGTCAGTCTCAGACTGGCTATTCGTGAGGATTGGGGCTATTTGATTCTGATGTTCCGGCAAAGGGTTCTGAACGATTTCCATGTTCTGTGGAGGTACCGCCTACGGTGCCGATGCTCTTTGTTGCTGCTGTGACTATTGCTGTTGTGGTCTCCTAGCCTTCAAGGCAGTAATGAACTTCCTCATTTCTTCCCAGTCTATGCTTCCTTGGTCATTTAAGTCTTAGATGTAATCCCTAAATCGGAAATAGGCATCCACAATGTGCCCAGGTTGTCGGTGGTACACACAATAACGCGAGGCATCTCCATTTGGAGGCAAAATGGTCTTCTCTTTAGGCAATGTCAAAGCATTCGCTTATTAGGTTTAGGTGGCCTACAAGCCAATCTGACTATGTAAATCTCGTTCATTTATTAATATAATGGCATAATATTCATTATGTATAAATCGCATTAATTATCGTTTCATAATGAAGTCCGTTAATATGTGCTATAGTGATCAGATTATGATGAGATCCTACTAATGAGAATGATCAATTAAACACACATATTCTTAATCGTTCCTAGTCAGAGGATATCCGAGAAGGACATCGGATATCCGGTTAGACTAGTACATATTACTTATGCTCATATGATGAGGTTGACTGATCTCATAAGTCACTTGTGTGGAGACACTAAGGCGAATCTGTAGGTGCTCATTCGAGATTGAGTTCACTGAACTGATCCGACTGAATCGCTGGATGGTATTGTACCTCACTGTCAACCAGCTTGATTCTATTGTTGCAGTTGCGTGGATGGTCCTCGGACCTGAGACACAAAGGACACCTTGTCGGTGGACTTCTGTGCTTTGACCTTTGTTTACGAATCTCTAGCCACAGGATTCTAATACGCCAAGGATTGGGTACAGCGGAATACCGTCGAAGGGAATTGTGTGTCAATAAGGAATCATTCGCTGTCGGTACTTAAAGAGAGAATGTTCTAGGAAGGATGCGCGGAAGTCCCTAGCCAGGGCAGACGATAATATCAGGAAAAGGGTTTTTCCGATATTCATCAGCAGCATCCAATCCAAGTGAGTCGACCGGTTAGGGTTTGACAGCTCGCCATACCCTGAGTTGACTCGAAAGCATTGTACGAATGAAGGATTATATCCACGCGGGTAACTGTCGGCGGAAAGGTTCCAAGAGTGGGTTACTTAACCCCAATACCTTCCGGGTTCACGCGGTGTTGCTTGGCACCCAACGTGATCGGAGGCCCGGTCGAATTCAATGTGCGACATCAATTCGATTGGTTAATTAATTAATAAAGGGTTATTAATTGATTAATAAAGCCAGTGATGAGTCACTGGGCTTGTTGGGCCATTAACTGGACTGGTACTTGGGCCTAGAGGGTCACACGCAAAAGATTCTCAATGCGATGGATAAATAAGTGAGTTTTATACAAACCGGGGGTTTTTATGAAAAATCGTGCGGTTAGTATAAAACATAGCGAACGGGCTGAGCAGGCCAAGCTGCTGCTAACCCTAGCCGTCCCTCTTCTGTTTCTCTCTCTCTCTGGCGTCCAGACAAATCTAGATCTGCTCCGCCGCATCTCCGAATCCCGTTCGACGGGAAATCGTCCGCGCGTTGCGGTGATCGTTGCAGCGACTGGCGGAGGTTTCGTGGGCTGCGAAGAATGAGGAACGTGAGGATATCCATTGCGAGGAGGATCGTGTGGACTTCGCTAGAGGCCGGGCGCTTGCACGGCTTGCGGGACGGAACCGAACGGTTGCGGATTCGAATCCGCACACGGTGAGAACTTCAATTATCAGATAATCGATTTTAGTTTTTCAAAATGGGAAACGGATCGCTATTTTATTTTATTTGCCTCTGCGTGAGCGATCCGGAGAAACCCGAGAAATCCCAATAGTGGTATCAGAGCCAGGTTCCACTGTTTCTCGTCCCGTTTCGGGTTCCGAAATTAATTTTTCTGTGTATTATTCCATGCGAAGATTCGAACTTTTTGCTGGATCTGTGTTCATGGGATGAACACAGATTTTATGAATAGTTTTGATTATTTAATTCTACAATTTTTCGAATTATTTTGGGGTTTTCGTAGTTCTTCATGAGATGATGAATCAGGGCTTTTCAGTGGCTTTATACGGGTTTCCCAAGCGTTGGGATGGCGGCCCGGATGCCTGGATCTTAAGGTGATAGTCACCATTATCAACCGGACATCATTGCCAGTGCTGGAGTGGCCTTTGAGGGGCTGAAAAGTCAAGCGCTAATTCGGTTTAGCAAACCCTGAAATTGGATTTTGAGGGTTTGGAAGGGGCTTGACCGGCGACTTCGTTAGCCATCGCCTGCTGCCCTGCCGGCGCCGGGAGGGTTGCCGACACCGGGGGTGGTGCCGGCCGGGGCGGCGGCTCCGGCCGCTGGCCGCCAGTAGCGCTGCCTAGTCCTCCCCACCGCCGCCTGCGTGCATTAGGGTTGCAAAGAAAGGGAGGTTGTCGGGTGGGGGGGGGAGGCCGGTCCGCCCGAGCCCGGTTGGACCGGGCCGGCCTAGTTGAAATGGGCCCGAGCCAGCCATGCTAGCTGGCGACCCTGGCTCAGCCCAGGGCACCCCGGGTTCGGGCCTCTGGCCGAGCCAGGGCTCGCACTTGGCTCGAGCCAGGTGCCATTTTGGCTGAGCGTATTTGATTTTTTATTTCTCCTTAATAAAACCCCTATAAACCCCATTGTTCTAATTAAATCTATTGCCCATTTAAATCATGCATTGAATTGGATTTTAAGTTTAATTTAAAATTGTTTTAATATTAAACTTATTATTCAATTTTAATTTATTTGGGCATTTATGATTTTGGAATCTTTATATTAACAAGTAAGTTGTTAAGTGATTAAAATTAATAATTAATATAAGTGTTAGATTAATAATTAATTTTAATAGACTAATTTAAATGTTAAATTAGTATTTGTCAGTTAACTTTAATTAAGTGTTAATTTAATTGTTAAATTGATAATTAATTTTAATTAACTAATATAATGGTTTCATTAGATGTTATTAATTATTGATTTAAGAGTTAAATTAATAATTAATACTAATCCACTAATCTAAGAGTTAGATTAGTAGTTAACTATCATTTTGTGTTAATTATTAGTTTAATAGTTAAATTAGTGATTAACACTTATTAATTATCTAGTCTAATTGTTAGGTTGATAATTAATAAAGAATTAGAGTTAATTATTAATTTATGTGATAAATTAATGATTAATTTTGTTGGACTGGTCTAAGAGTTAGATTAGTCTTTAATAGTCTAATTGTTAGATTATTAATAGGGTTTAATCTAAATGTTAGATTATTAGAATTGTTCTAATTTGCATGGAATAATATGGAATTATTAATTTGGAGTGTGTGCGCATGTGATGTGTGTTTAATGCTTTTAAATTTTGATTTAATTGTATGTTAAGTTAATAAAATGAGTTTTCAAAATTCAAATACCAATTTTGATTGGATCCCAACTTCTTGAAAGCTAAAGTTATCTATTTTTGAAAAACTCTTTTATTTTAGCCATGTGATGCGCTGAATCATGTGTGGGATGTTTAAAACACACCGTGGTCATGGATATGCACTTATTTAATTGTTCATGAGATAAATGATGTGTTTGTGTGGATCGTGGATGAATGATGGATGTTTATTAATTGTTAATAAATAGAGAACCGCGTATCTCTCCCTCTCTCTTGTACTCGCCATAAGGCTCTCTTCTAATTACATATGATTCTAGAAATAATGTAATCTGATCGTGGCAACCGAGGAAGGAGCGAGGACGATCCACATTTGCAATCAGGAAGGCGAAAAGATGGAGATCTCTTGCCTATGTGTTTGCAGGCTATCTAATATAATTGTTGTGTTAGATTGTGTGTGCGTTTGACTATTGGCTCCAGTCAAACCTACTGTGCTATCCATGACCACACTAATGACATGTATGAGATGCATTGTTTTCTTTTGATTATGAATCAAAGCAGATATAGTATTTAGTAAATATATACGATATATTTATATACTATCACCTAGGAGAGACCAAGATAAAAGTTATCTAAATATCCTCAGATAAACTCTAAGCCGTAACGCGAGTAGTTAAGAACTTACTACATGGTTCACCATCGTTATAGTCATAGGATTCGAATCACTTTAGGCAGGTTTGTTGTGCTATCCACAAGGCCTGCTTAATTGGGAGGAGAAACTGTGGCTATGGCATTAGATGCCTATATGATCGGGGTAGAGGAACCATGTAGCTATGTTGTGCTATCCACAAGGACTGCATGCAAATCAATGCTCGTCGCGTAACGATGGATAGCTTAGACCAGAATTAATGGTTTGTTGTGCTATCCACAAGGCCATTAAATCTCTGGGGACCGAAGCCATGATCAGATATTGCAAGGAGTTGCAAGTCCCATGAGTTTGGTGCTCTTTGATTGTATTATAGTTTATTGTGCTATCCACAATGCTATAATGCAAGTCATTGAGATTTTGATCCCCACTAGGAGAATGTCGGCGTCTCCCGTTCTGTATAACTGAGGGTTATACAGTCCGTCAAATATTAGTGGGAGTTAAACTTGAACAAAAGACCATGTCTTGTTTTAAATTTTAATAATTGAACATCTGCTAAATAGATTTTACTTATCTCCTGTAGGGAATTAGGTCGTCGAATAACCCACTCCGTGGTATACTTGATGCCCTTTTGACTTACCTGATCTACTCGGATTGGTTCAGAAACCTGAAGAATGTCTTAAGATCTGAGTACATTGACTTTGTCCCTGGAGCTGATCCTCCTACTGAATCGGCATTGGATGCCCCTGAAGTAGAGATGATTGCTAATGATAATAGATCGAAGGACAACGACGAAAGAGTAGTAAAGGATGACTGCTTCTATTATAAGCAGTATGGTCACTGGAAAAAGAACTACAAAGAGTTCCTTCATGATAAAGCTCATGGAAAGGTGAAGTTGTCTGAAGCTTCAGATATCTATATGATAGATATCAACTTGTCAGTTAGAGATTCTACATCTTGGGTATTAGATACCGGATGTGCTTCTCATATTTGTCATGATGCACAGATGCTGACAAGTAAGCACAAGCTGAGACAAGGCGAGGTGGAATTGAGGCTAGGAAACGGCGCAAAAGTTGCGGCGATTGCTGTTGGAACAACAAACCTCAGGCTTCCATCAAGAGACGCCTTACTTTTACAAGATTGTTATTATGTTCCTACCATAATAAAGAACATCATATCAGTGTCTTGTTTGGACAAGATAGGATATAGGTTGACTATTTGAAAATAGAAGTTGTTCGATTTATTATGGTAATAAATCAATAGCTTCGGCATCTTTGGTCAATGGTCTATATCTATTAGGTGTTTCTTATTACAATCTTCAAATTGATAATGCTCTTAAGAAGAGCAAGAATTGTGTGAATCAAGCCTACATGTGGCATTGTAGACTTGGGCACATTGGTGAAAGCAGGTTGCAAGAGTTGCACAAGCATGGTTACTTAACAACATTCAATTATGAATCGTTTGCAACATATGAATCCTGGCTTATGGGAAAGATGGAAAAATCTCCATTTATTGGACATGGAGAACATGCCAAGGACATTCTAGAACTAATACATTCGGATGTATGTGGTCCTATGCCCACCCAAGCCAAAGGTGGCTACTCATACTTCATCACGTTCACCGATGACTTTTCAAGATTCGGCTATGTGTACTTAATGAAGTACAAGTCGGAAGCATTTGAGAAGTTCAAGGAGTTCAAGAATGAGGTAGAGAAGCAATTAAAAAAGAGTATTAAAGATCTTCGATCACATCGAGGAGGAGAATACTTAAGTACTAATTTTACACAATTCTTAAAGGATAATGGTATCCTTTCTCAGCTAACCCCTCCATATACACCACAGATGAATGGTGTATCGGAAAGGAGAAATCGCACCTTGTTGGACATGGTGCGATGTATGATGAGCTTTTCGGGATTACCAATATCCCTCTGGGGGTACGCTCTAGAGTCAACAGCATACCTACTGAATAGAGTACCGAGCAAGTCTGTGGCCTGTACTCCATATGAGATATGGAAAGGCAGGAAACCAGAATTTAAACATGTTAAAGTCTGGGGTTGTCCTACTCATGTAAAGAGGCATGATCCAGACAAGCTGGAATCACGAACTGATAAATGTAGGTTTGTGGGATATCCAAAGGAAACCTTTGGATACTATGTTTCCATCCTGGTGAACAAAAAGTATTCGTCACCAGGAAAGTTGTCTTCCTGGAAGAGGAATACCTTCCCAGGAGGACAGTGGGAGTAAAATAGTACTGGAAGAGGTTCCAGATCCCCAAACAGCTGCATTATCATCAGATGAGATATCAGTTCCTGAATCTGTTCAGGTACACACACATGAGCCTCGTAGATCTGGTAGATTACTACCCGAACAATATGTGGGACATATCGCTGAAGGTGAGTCTAAGGTAGAATATAAAGAGGATGATGATCCTAAAACCTACCAAGAGGGCCATTGAAAGCCCAGAAGCCGGCAAATGGCGAGAAACCATGAAGATCAGATGCAAGTGGATCTTTAAGAGAAAGATCGGTGCTGATGGACGGATTGACACTTATAAGGCAAGGTTGGTGGCAAAGGGATATCGTCAAAGGCAAGGAATTGACTATGACGAGACTTTCTCACCAGTTGCCATGATAAAGTCGATCATAGTTCTACTCACCATTCCTGCACATTTTGATTATGAAATTTGGCAGATGGATGTGAATACTACCTTCCTCATTGGTATCCTTGAGGAAGAGGTGTATATGATACAACCAGAAGGTTTCACATCCAAAGAATCTCCAGATAAAGTGTGCAAGCTTCAGAGGTCAATTTATGGACTGAAGCCGGCTTCCCGGAGCTGGAACATAAGATTTGACGAGGCTGTCATGTCTTATGACTTCATTAAGAATGAAGATGAGCCTTGTGTGTACAAGAAGACTAGTAGGAGTGCAGTCACTTTTCTAGTTCTTTACGTAGATGACATACTACTCATTGGGAATGATGTAGCTATGATATCATCAATAAAGATTTGGCTGTCGAAAAACTTCTCCATGAAGGATTTGGGAGAAGCATCCTACGTATTGGGATTACGGATCTATAGAGATAGATCAAAGAGGATGCTTGGAATGACTCAATCCTTGTACATAGATACCATAGTCAAAAGGTTTGGCATGGAAAATTCCAAGAGAGGTCTCATACCGATGAGACGTGGAATTAGTCTCTCAAAGGAGCAGTGTCCTAAGACTGCTGATGAGAGGGCATTCATGGATAGAATACCCTATGCCTCTGCCATAGGATCTATCATGTATGCCATGCTATGTACACGGCCTGATGTTGTATTTGCTCTAAGTGTTACGAGCAGATTTCAGGCTGATCCAGGTGAAGAGCACTGGTAGGCATTCAAATGTATTCTTAAGTACTTGAGAAGAACTAAGGATATGTTTCTTGTTTATAGAGGAGGTGACTTGAAACTCCAAGACTTTACTGACTTGAGTTTCCAGTCAGATCCAGATGATAGCAAGTCTAAATCTGGATTTGTGTTTACATTAAAGGGAGGTGCAGTGTGCTGGAAGAGTTCCAAGCAAGTGACCACTGTAGATTCGACGACTGAAGCTGAGCACATCGCTGCAGCTGAAGCTTTCAAAGAAGTAGTGTGGTTGAAGAAGTTCATCACCGACCTTGACATAGTTCCCTGTATCCTTGATCATATTCCGCGGTTGTGCGACAACAAGGGGACTATTGCACAAGTGAAAGAGCCGTGGTCTCATCAGAAATTGAAAGATATTTTGAGGTGCTTTCATCTTATTCAGAGGAGATGTAGTAGTGGAAGGAGTTCCATCCGTCGACAATGTAGCAGATCTACTGACAAAGCCGTTGGCTCAAATTGTGTTTGAGCGTCACCTAGAGTCTATAGACTTATTGTATAAAGGTGATTGACTTTAGTCCAAGTGGGAGATTGTTAGGTTTAGGTGGCCTACAAGCCAATCTGACTATGTAAATCTCGTTCATTTATTAATATAATGGCATAATATTCATTATGTCTAAATCGCATTAATTATTGTTTCATAATGAAGTCCGTGAATAGGTGCTATAGTGATCAGATTATGATGAGATCATACTAATGAAACTGATCACTTAAACACACATATTCTTAATCGTTCCTAGTCATCGGATATCCGAGAACGACATCGGATATCCGGTTAGAGTAGTAGAGATTACTCCTGCTTATATGATGAGGATGACTGATCTCATAAGTCACTTGTGTGGAGACACTAAGGCGAATCTGTAGGTGCTCATTGGAGAATGAGTTCACTAAACTGATCTGACTGAATTGCTGGATGGTATTGTACCTCACTGTCAACCAGCTTGATTCTATTGTCGCAGTTGCGTGGATGGTCCTCGGACCTGAGACACCAAAGACACCTTGTCGGTGGACTTATGTGCTTTGACCTTGATTTATGAATCTCTAGCCACGGGATTCTAATACGCCAAGGATTGGGTACAGTGGAATACCATCGAAGGGAATTGTGTGTCAATAAGGAATCATTCGCTCTCGGTACTTAAAGAGAGAATGCTCTAGGAAGGATGCGTGGAAGTCCCTGGCCAGGGCGGACAATAATATTGGGAAAGGAGTTTTCCGATATTCATCAACGACATCCAATCCAAGTGAGTCGACCGGTTAGGGTTTGACAGCTCGCCATACCCTGAGTTGACTCGAGAGCATTGTACGAATGAAGGATTATATCCACGTGGTAACTGTCGGCGGAAAGGTTCTAAGGGTGGGTTACTTAATCCCAATACCTTCCGGGTTAACGCGGTGTTGCTTGGCACCCAACGTGATCGGAGGCCCGATCGAATTCGATGTGCGACATCAATTCGATTGATTAATTAATTAATAAAGGGTTATTAATTGATTAATAAAGCCAGTGAGGAGTCACTGGGCTTGTTGGGCCATTAACTGGACTGGTTCTTGGGCCTAGAGGGTCACACACAAATGATTCTCAATGCGATGGAGAGATAAGTGGGTTTTATACAAATCGGGGGTTTTTATGAAAAACCACGCGGTTAGTATAAAACATAGCGAACGGGCTAAGCAGGCCAAGCTGCTGCTAATCCTAACCGCCCCTCCTCTGTTTCTCTCTCTCTCTGGCATCCAGACAGATCTAGATTTGCTCCGCCACATCTCCGAATCCCGTTCGACGGGAAATCGTCCGCGTGTTGCGGCGATCGTTGCGACGACCGCTGGAGGTTTCGTGGGCTGCGAAGAACGAGGAACGTTAGGATATTCATCGCGAGGAGGATCGCGTGGACTTCTCTAGAGGCCGGGAACTTGCGCGGCTTGCGGTGTCTCACCGACGGAACCGAACGGTTGCGGATTCGAATCCGCACACGGTGAGAACTTCGATTATCCGATAATCGATTTTAGTTTTTCGAAACGGGAAACGGATCGTTGTTTTATTTTATTTTCCACTGCGTGAGCGATCCAGAGAAACACGAGGAATCCCAACATCGCTGTCATAAGAGCATTAAAGATATCAGAGAGAGTCTCTGGTAATTGAGGATATACCGCTCTCTTGGGACCTGGAGGCTTCCTCTGCTAGGAAGAATCATTTGGGGGAGGAACTTGATTGTAGTTTGGCTGTTGCCTAGGTTGATTATATGCCTATTGTTGGGGTTGTTGAGGTAAGTGAAGGTGTTGAGGTTGGTTGTATGCTTGCTGAGGAGGTTGTTGTTGGAACTGTTGAGGAGGTTGCCTATAACCCTGCTGATTTGGTTGTCTTGTTGCATTGTACTATGGTGGCTGACTTCTGACTAACTGAGCATGGTTATTGTTCATGATGTTGACCTGTTCATGGGATATAGTTCCTTCAGTGATCGGGCGAGTGGTAGGAGGATTTGGAATATTAGGCTTCCTGGGTGGTGGCTTATAAGTTAGATGGGGATCGAACACACTGGAGAATGTAGTGTCATTGAAGACATTCTGGACATAGTGCGCCCTCTTATATAAGTCTGCCATAGTAATCAAATTGTTCAGTGTTAAGACTAACTTGTACTATGGTGTGGCATTAGCAATCATCATCTTTACTTGCTCCGGCTCAGACAAGTGGTCTCTTATTTTCTCAGCCATTGATCGTCATCTATCGACGAATACCACAAAGTCTTCATCTGGCTTCATTTTCTCATTAACCAAATATGTGATAGATTGGGTAGGTTCCACCCGATCCTTGTACCTTTGTAGGAATTTCTTCGATACTATATCAAAGTTCTCAACTTCGCTCGGATCTAAAGAAAAGAACCATTCCAAGGCTTGCCCTTCTAGTGACCTTCTGAATAGGAAAGCCAGTGCTCTTTTATCATTCTGCCAAAAGGAGGATTCGTACAAGAATTCTTTGAGGTGAATGAAAGGATTGCCCGTGCCCTTGTACTTCCGGTACACTGGCATCTCAAAAGGCAACAAATGGAAAATTGGTAGATCGGGAACAACCATTTCAGGAGCAACTTGTGCACCCATGGTTCTTTGAAACTGCTTGAATTGCTCATCAATCTGAGTGATCTTGTTGAGCAAAATCTGAGTAGTTGGGTCTACTGATGGAGGAGGTGGTTGCTAAAAAGTCTGTTCCCGAGCATAAGTGGGAACATGAGGACAGTAAGGTCGCGAACTGGCAGCATTTCCGCCATGCCCGAAGGCATTTTGGTAAACTAGAGTATGTGGCCTGACAGGGTGTCGCGAATTGGATTGTTGTTGGCCACTGGCTGAGAAGCAGAGATATAGAGGCCTTCCATGGCCTGGATAGGAGCTTGATAGGCAGTAGGACGAACCGGAGGGTTTGGTTCAAAAGGAGGTAAAGGGTATTTTCCTTTCAAATAGATTGGATGGCCTCAAATTGACGAGGATCCACATGATTAGATAGAGCTCCCATGAGGGTAGCAAGATCAGAGGGATGAGAAGAAGGCCCAGCTTGGTCTTGGGCCTCTTCAAAAGTGGGGTTGAAGATTACATGAACATAGGGGTGATTGCCGATATCTGGATTATTTTGATCATAGGGGGAATGAGCCTGAAACTGAAGGGCATAAGCATCTCCCTCATGCATGGTTTGGAACTGATTAGGATTATGAGTGGCATAAGCATCTCTCTCATCTTCAGAGTAGGATGGATCATAAATCTAAGGAACATGAGCATCTCCCTCGTATGTAACCAGATCTTCTTGTTCGAGGGCAACCATGCCGACGGTTCTACCTGAGCATAATATCCATCAAGAATTCAGACAAGTTATGCATAGATTAACAAATAGGTTGATGATTACGTCGTCTTAGGATTACTTGTAGAGTTAAAACAGATTTTTTTAAGTTGGATTCACTCAAGGAAGGATCCCAATTTCAGTTCAATTTTTTCGCCATTATATTCTATGGCTTACTTGTAACGTTATGAAGATCTACTCGGTACTTCAGATGGTACAACCAGTCCGATGAATAGAGAGGAATTCTCTGCTTTTGGGGACTTATATAATACTAACCACTCTAGTCTGACCGATACTAAGAAGGGTTTTCTTATAAAAAGGAGAGGGGGGGGGGGGTAAGCCCCAATGCAAATGACTTGTGGCCTGGATGGCCTCTAATATAGTATAGATACAAATATTGGTAGCAAAGGAGATCAAAGATCTGAGGACTAATGAGCAGGAGGAAAACTACTTGAATCGCGTCGCTGTTCACAGACGCTATTCAAGCCAGTAGCCCTTCTGATCACAATGGCTCGGGCAATAGCGCAGGTAGGAATAAAAGGCTAAATAGCGTCTGGACGGGGCGATGCACTTTGAATAGCGTCGCTCTATCTAGACGCGATTTGGATCCCGAAAATAGTAAACAAACAGTAAAATCAGGGGTAATCCCCTCTCCAAACAACAAAGTAAATAGAGATCAATTAAGCATGCGACACTCAGTTTAACAGGTTGATTATTATTCAAATGAACATGAATATCATTCAAACATACATATATTCTCAAACTAACAATTCACGGCAATCAAGGGGAGGGCAAAATCTTGCCACAAGGGGTGTGCACGAGGTGCACGTGGGTATAAAAATCAAACAACCATCAATCAATCATCAAACGTGCTCGAGGGACACAAGTGGTACACTAAGGGTGCCCAATAAAAATAACAAAAGTAAATAATAATAAAAAAAAACGGCAAGACAAGTCCTACTGTGATCGCAAAAAAACTTTGAGTGCCCAAATAGGATTTGTGATTATCATGAATATCATGTTCATATGAATAACAAAACAACTTAAATTAAAGATCGTTGTGAGTGCTCAAATTAGGTGTGTGATTATCATGAAAATTTTGTGTTGTTTATGTGACAAATAAACCTATGAAAAAGAAAGTGAATGTGATCACCAGAAACTTTTAACTAAAAAGTTTCAAAAGAAAAGATTGATCGCCTAGCTGTTTTGGAATTAGGAGATTTTGAAGTCCTTGATTCCTCTCCTTCAGCCGACCGAAGAAAGAGAGCCCTTTTGACTTTGTTCTTGTTTTGGATACTTATCGGACTTTGAGGATCATCCAGATTTCCTTTACGTTGTTGATTCTTTCTTCTTTATCTCTTTTTATACCTTGCAACAAACAAAGATAAAATAAAATAATAAGAACTCAAGCATAGGTAGTATCTATTCTAATGAAGATTTTGATCATGCAGCTTAAACAAATGAACTCACGTGTTTGTGGTCTTTTAAACCCCTTTAACAAATAGGTTTGAAATTATGCTAGTGAGTGTGTGAAGCATGGAGTGATGTGATGAATGAGATTTTAAACTAATATGGTGAAATAATCAGAGATTAATAAAAGAACTAAGTTGGATGGCCCCTGGAGAGCCTTGGTTTTTGAAAGCTCTTGAATAGACGAAGAAACGACAAAGAAAGGATGTAGCTTCCTGGAAGTAGCAGTACCTCGATCCTTCAGCGTTTAGACGCCGTCTCTCTCAAAGAATCGCTCAATTTTCACTCAATTATCGCTATCATCACTGAACTTTTTAATGACCAAGGGGTTGTGTATTTATAGGCTTTACATCCGCGGTTATGATCAGATTAACATGAAAGAAATTTGAAGTTTCTCCAACCAACAAACAGATAAACACAGATTAATTCATCATTATATGTAATTATCTAAAACGCGTCGCCAATAGGAGACGTCTTTTAAACTAATTAGGATAATGATAAACATCCGAAAAAAGAGACAGAAATAGCTTAGGAAACCAAAATGGCATCGTGCCCTGAAGACGTCTTTTAGCTAATTAATCAATTAATTAAAATTTAAATTTAAATAGCAAAATAAGAATAAACTCTAAATGCCTTCTACACAGGTCGACGTCTTTTAGAATCTTTTCATATTTGATTAAAATATAAGTTAAAATCAATTTAATTAATTAACTTAAATTATGTCTGTCTGACCGATGTTATTTAGATAATTAATCCGGAAAGATTAATAAAAATTAACTAATGATTTAAATATCAGACCATTTTGAGGCATTATTATATAATATGAAATTTACTCAAAATGATGTCAAAATTAGCGTGTCTACGCTACCTCACCTTGGCATCGTCTTTACAAGGGAGTGAAATGAAATGGAATGTACTGAAAAGGTGATGCCAAGGTGTGATGAGACACGCTCGTAACATCACATGATTGAAATTTTTCTTAAAATCATCAATGAAGATAGCTCAATAATATCAATGGAATCAATCCCGTCTGAATGAGGTAGACAAGGAAATAAAATAAGGTCGATCAACCTCTACCGATTGGGAAGTACCCCAGGTCATAGACACTACAAGTTTCATCATGGGGAGTGATTGCCAGCCAATGTGGACGTGCTGCAGCCATGATGGATCTTAAAAGAAAACAAAAAATGTTGGATAAAGAATCCAAGAAAGGATAGAATTCCAAGGATATCTTTAAGCGAACCTCAAAGATAATCAAGATATTCAATTCAGAATGGAATATTTCATATCATGTTGGGAATTATTTTATTAATGGTCTGAAACTCAATCAAGAATTAATTCTTATCATAATTATATCAAAGTTCTACATGATGCATGCTGGGCTAAAATAAAAATATAAAATCAAATGAAAATATAAATTAATCAAGGATAATATTGTTAAATTGTCATTAATGAGTCAAGATACCAATTCTTGTAATTCAGTGCTAAGCCGAAGCTCGTTTATCCACACACTGTTTTACAAAAGTGGAACCATCGTCCTTACTAATTAACAATCCAACGGCCTATCCGTGCGATTAAGAATTCTCTAGAATTATCACTGTTTTTGTTAAAGGGGAACTCAAATTCAGTTTCATAAAAATCAGAAGGTCCTTGATATAATCTAATAAATATTTAACATATAGTAATGCTAATGATGCAAATTAATCATATGAAAGAATATAAGGATAGAGATAACCGTCTTTTTATCCACAGTCAGGATTCATAAACTCCCACAGTGGGATATTCTTGAATTCCTCAGCTTCATTTGGATTTTCTTGAATTTCCTGCACTAAAAAATCATCAGTAACTTCATGCAAGTGTTTAATTAAGCATCAAAATATAGATAAACATTGAATTTCGGGTAAATAACAGAAAACCCTGAAACGCGTCATGTCGTGCCGACGCCATTAATATTAACTGAAACGCGTCGTTGTTCAACGACGCCTTTTCAGTCGCAGAAACAGGTTCTGGCTAACTTCTATCCGGATTCCAACTCTCTCTATGCTTATCCCTTCTCCAATCCAGAAAAGCCTTCCTAGAATCGTAATCTTCTCTATATAAACTCCATAAACTTATATCAAAGTAATCCTAACACAATCTAGAGTTCAAAGCTAGAGATTTTCTTCAAAGTTCAAGGATTTTCAAGGTTTTCAAGGCTTCAAGAAGGAAAAGCTCAAGAACAAGATGGATTCTTCAAGCAAGAGGGTGAAGAAGATGCTAGAGAGGCTCTCTGACGTGGAAAATCATTTAAGTGGAAGAGATCCTGACCTCCAAGTAAGTAAAATCCTCTTTTCCTTCAATCCTTTTTTTTCAATTTCCCTTTTTTCTCCATGTTCTTCAAGTTCTTCATAGCAACTCTTTTTTATTTTCTAGGCATATCCTATGTTTCCCGATCCGAGGGAATTCACACCTCTTCCTTGGATTCAAAAGCTTGCTAAAAGTACTACTATTTCCATGCAATCTTTTGTTTCTAAGTAGAACATCCAAGGTCTAATAGTCCATGCAAAGCATTACAAAAGTCCAAACGTGGACTGGGAGGCTATGGGTGCTTTGATTGAGTTATGGCATCAATGCACTATTCTTCTAGAGGAGGTTGAACTTCAATTGGGCCTTCCCAAAATCAAATTGTACTGTGACAATGAAGTGATCCGGAATAAGATGGCTTTGATGAGAGAAAAGATCATAGGTCAACAATTGTTGATGAAAATCATGAAGGACCCAAAAAAAGTTAAAGGATGCCTCACTAAGAAAGGAATCAATCTTGTAAAGCTAACATAGTGGACTTTGTACGAAATTGAAGATCTTAGATAGGATGACATTGAGAACGTCATGAAAGCATTCACCACGTGCCTAGCTGGAGCTTTGTTCTTTCCTGCTCAAGACAACATACTAGAAGATGATTAAGTGAGCGCAATCTGTGAGATCTTTGACGGAAAGCAGATTGGCACAGCGATTCTAGCTTATCTCTACAGTGGGCTCTCTGCAGCATCTACAGGTCAGCCTCCTTATGGTTGCATGCTACTCTTCGCTCTATAGGTTGAGTTGCACTTCAAGTTTGAATATCACACTAGAAATTCTGCAAGACCATCTCAAATCTATCAGAATAGCTCTATCTTCCATATTTCCAACATTGTGAAATTCAATGAGAAGATGATCAATCGAGTGCCAAAACTCAAGACTCGAGTTGACTGGAGGGATTATTTGAAAACAACGTCAGCAAATGGGTTCGACTCTTCACCTCTTGCTCTAGTAGGAAAGCCCATTCGAGTACGTCGTGTAGTGAGTGCAGAGCTTAAACTGATCGGGGCTACTGAGTTTGTGCTGTCCAATCCTCATTGCTGCTATACTCAACTCAGCCTGCCTCGCCATGAGTTCCCTGAGTTTTCCCATACATCTCCAATCAAGAAGCGTGCCTTAGAATCCGATGAAGACTATGAAGCTACTGAACTTATAGTCACATTGTGAAATATTATCTTCAATCATCGTGTGAAATCCTCTCAGAATGCTCATAGAGGCATAACCTATCCATATGTAATGGGGCTTCAGGAAATTCGTCCTTGAAAACTCTCTTTTCTTTTCCTTTCATGATGTAATAATGAATTTATTTCAATAAAGAATTGTTCCGTTATGCCTTAATATCTATCACTAACCTTCTGTGATTTGTCCAAGATTTTTCCTTGAGTAAAAGCTTGATTTTTCCTTAAAATATGACAATTCAGGTATACTTTAATGCAAAACACGTCAACTCAGAAAAATGCCTTTTAACCATAATTCATTTTCCAAAAATCAAGGACTAATCCTTAAAATCCCGAATTAATTTTAAAACGCGTCCATCAGTCTAGATACCTTTAATCCAAAAATCATTTCCCAAAATAAGAGATTTATCCTGAAAATTCCGAATTAATCTTAAAACGCATCCACATTTATGATGGATATAGGTATCCTCTAAGCCAATCATAAGGCACCTATTTCAATCTGGTTCACTAATAAATGACATTAAATTCATTATGTAGATTGGCATATTTATATTTACGCATAATGAAGTCCATGAATATGTGCAATAGTCATCAGATTATGATGAGATCATAATAATGAGACTGATGACTTATAAACACATATTCTCAATTGTTCATAGTCGTAGGATGTTTGAGAAGGACATCAAACATCCGGTTAGACTAGTACAGGTTATTCCAGCTCATATAATGAGGGTGACTGATCTCGTTAGTTACTAGTGTGGAGACACAATGGTAAACCTGTAGGTGCTCATTGGAGAATGAGTTACTGAACTGATCCGACATGAATCGCCGAATGGTAATTTACCTGACTGTCAATCGGCTTGATTCATCGTCACAGTACGGTGGTTGATCCTTGGACTTGAGACACCAAAGACACCTTGTCGGTGGACTTCTGGACTTTGACCTTGACCTACGAATCCCTATCCACGGGATTGGGTCCAGCGGAAGACCTTCGAAGGTGATTGTGTGTTCAATAAAGGATCGTTCGCTCTCAGGTAACTGGAGAGAGAATGCTCTAGAGTAGATCCGCAGGAGTCTCTGGCCAGAGCAGAAACAATATCAGAAAAGTGGTTTTCGGATATTGTAAAGCGGAGTCTAATTCAAGTGAGTTGACGATCTAGGGTTTGACAGTTAACCATACCCTAGGTCAACTCGAGAGCATTGTGCGAACGAAGGATTATTGCCACGTGGTAACTGTGGACGGACAGGTTCCATGAGTGGGTTGCTGAACCCCATTACCTTCCGGGATCATGCGGTGTTGCTTGGCACCCAACTTGATCAGAAGTCCGACCGAATTCACATGCGATGTCAATTCGGTTAAGTAATTAGTTAATATATAGATATTAATTAATTACAATAAGTCAATAACTAGTTATTGGACTTAACGGGCTGAAAACGGGACTGGTAAATGGGCCTAGAGGGTCACACGCAACAAGATTCTGAGTCGGTAGTAGATAAGTGGGATTTATATTAACTCGGGGACTTTTGTGAAAAGTCGCGCCGACTTAATATATATACACGCTGTTGAGAAACCCTGGGCCAAGCTCCAGGATTTCCTTTGCTGGCCGTCATCTCCCCTTTCTCTCTCCTCCTCTGGGCATCCCGTTCGACGCGCCAGAACAGCTTCCGTCTCCGCCGCGTGTGATTCCCGAAAGTCGGGAAATCCCGTCGCCAGGATTTCCGCAACCGTTGCGGCGACGGATCTTCAGCGACCGAGCTGTAATGGACGAGGGATCGAGGATGAACCACCGCGGAGGATCGCATGGATACCGCTGGAGGCCGGACGCTTGTGCGGCTTGCGGCATCGCCTCGATGGAACCGAAACGGAAGCGGATTCGAATCCGCGCACGGTAATCATATTCTAACCCGGTTTTTCGGTTTGCGTTTTCGTTCCGAATCGGATCAGCGGGCATCAGGCGGGTTTAATTTTTGTTCTTCACTTCCGCTGCGTTCTTCGCGTCCCGCCCAGATCCCAACAATTTATAGACGCCTTTTAATCAAAAATATTTTTTCAAAAAATCAAAGATTAATCCTTAAAATCCTGAATTATCCTTTAAATGCGTCCAGATGTGTAGACGCCTTTTAATTCTCTCTCTTACTTTTTCTCCCGAATTCCGCCATTAATTCTCTGATTAATCCACTGAAACGCGTCGTGAATTGTAGACGCATTTAATTATCATGCCTTGTACTCTTTTGACCAGAATTGGCGGTTTAAACTAAAAAGCGTCGTTCTGTCAAGACGCCTTTTGATCAATTCAAACCCCTGCCCTTACCGCCTCAGTTTATGCGCCTTAAATGGCGTCGTTGTACCCCGATGCGTTTCAACGTTCTCTAACAGAAGCCGTGAAGGACTCCTTTCTTCCTCATTCTCCCTTGCTCTTCCTCTCTCCACCTTCTCCGGTGATCTCTTTCCCCTCCGACGATCACCCTTGTTCTCCGGCGATCTTCTTTATTTTTCTTCTCCGACGCGGACGACCCTCTTCACCGCCACCAATCCTCCTCCTCTCCGTCGAGCTCTTTCTCTCTCTCTCTTTCTCTAACCTCGTGCCCTATCATCCTTCAAAGCCATGGAGAAGGGGCAATCGAGCAAAGCCAAGGTGATGACAAAACGTCGACGGACATCCCCCCTCGTAGTGGTAGCGGTGGAGGAAGTTCCCGAAGAAGTGCCGGCCCAGCTAGCGGCGGTGGCGGCGTTTTTGGAGGAAGAAGAGGCTCCTTCGGCGCCCATGGCCGAGGAAGAAGAAGGGGAAGAAGCTCTACACCTGGTAAGTTTTTTATGCTTTGAATGGTGTGAAGAAAAAAAGGGAAGGAAATGGGCCTTTTAGAAAGGTCCGATTTCGGTCTTGAATGGCGTTCAGACCAGGTGATTTTTAAATAAATAAGAAAATGGAGTCAAATGGCGTCAAGTGTTGTGGACGCCTTTCAATAGGCATCCATTTGACTCGACGCCTTTCAATTCTTATTGATTTTCTATATTTATTAACTGATGGACTTCTTGTTTTATTTGCAGGGGACAATGAGAGCCAGAATCTCGTGGGACTTGGTCATAGGAGACTATAAAGGTTTACCAAACATCCAGAAGGCGCGGCTGCGCCGGATGGGATTTGGGGAGATCTTAGACATCGAGCCCTTCTGGCTAGATCTGGTACTGCTGAAAGCACTCAGGGAGCGTTGGCACGCAGAGAGTAGGGCTTTCCTAATGCCCTGGGGCCATATGGTCCCAACCCTGGAGGATGTGGCCAAGATTACTGGCCTGAGGGTAGAGGGTTTACCGGTAAGCGGGGTGACCGACCCCGATTATCGTGGGATGGCTGAGGCCCTATTAGGTATAGGGGTGTCCACCCTAGATAGAAAGTCTAGGACAGTACCTAGGGTGGAGGTAGAGACTGCTCTAGGACTAGTTGAACCCCGGCGTCGGTCGGACGAGACCCGGGAGGAGTTTAGGAGTAGATTAGCGGAGTCCTCTTATGCCATCTATTGTAGTGACCCCGATCAGGTAGAGGAGGTAGATAGGCAGTTGAGAGTCTTTCTCGTTTTCTTTTTTGGTCAGTTGCTCTTCGGTATGAAGGGCGACCATATCCACTGTCGGTTTCTTTATTTGTTAGATGACTTAGAGACCCTCCACGAGTATGCTTGGGGTGCGGCCCTTCTGGCCCACCTCTTTGCAGATCTCTCCGCGGTCACGCCAGACCGCGAGACCACCATCAGCGGCTTCTCGTCGTTTCTTCAGGTATTAAGTTATTTTATTATTTGTTTATGATATGAAATGTAATGAAATGATTTTTCCTAACCTATATGTTTTTGTGCAGGTTTGGAGTTACCATTACTTCCCGCTCGGCCGAGCGAGGATTGTGAGACCGGGTGTTGTCCCGTTGGCCTGCCGCTGGCAGCCAATAGTGGACACGGCCCCGCAGCACCATCAATTGACGGCCCTCTACCGTCAATTCCTCGATTATCCAGAGCTTCTGGTAAGTCTTTAATTTATTCAATTTTATTTATTAAATGCAATGTTTCATTTATTAAATGCAATTTATTTATATGAATGCATCTAACTTATATGCAGGTGATCTGGTGCCCTTACTTGGGCATGGGCGAGGAGGGCCAGCCGTAGGTGACGGCTGGCCGGAGACGGTTCGGGAGGCTGATGTGGCTCCACTGCCTCAACGAGATCGAGCCGCTCCGCCTCCGCCTAGTCATGAGGACACTGGGCCTCCACCAGGAGTAGGTGGACTAGGAGGTTCCGGAGGGCGTCGGGAGGAGCATGAGGGGGAAACAAGCCCTTACAGACTGGCGTGCCAAGTTTCCCGAGTAGTACGAGGACTGGTACCGCTGCGGCGTACGGGTAAAGTCCCACGCGGAGGATAGTACTACCTACCTCCAGCAGTACCAGACCTACTATGCCGATCAACTTTGGCTCCTCCGACCACTTGATGTAAGTATGATTTATGCATCTTTCATTTTATTATTATCTTTAACTTATATTTGTGAATGAATGTATGCATGTGTGGTATGCAGGATGCACGAGATGCTGTGATCATCGACCTCCGGACCCGCCTCCAGGATGCCGAGGCCCAGTTGGAACAGGTCTAGAAGGAGCTCTTTGATCTGGTATGTATGCATGCTTATGAATGAATGTTTTAATTAATTAATTTGTTTTGACAATTAGCCACTAACGGTTGTCTTTTGGTGCAGCGAGCCGTCTACACCCAGGCGGTTCCCCCTACACATGGAGCCTCATCTTCTGCCTTGCCTGTTGCCTATGAGGCCACCCTTGCTGACCTCCAGAGTCAGCTTGCCTCTGCCATTCACCGAGCCTCTCTCGCAGAGAAGGATCGGGCTGCTCGAGTAAGTTCTATCCTTCTTCTTTTCTTTTTCTGAATTTGACTTTGATTGCTTGATTGCCTTGGACTAACAATATCTTCTTCTGCAGGTTACTGAGCTTCAGGAGGCCCTTCAGCAGAGGGATGCAGAGCTGGCAGAAGCTCGGACTTCAGCCGCTCGCATTGCTGAGCTGGAGGCTCAGGTGGGGCGCCTCTCCACCGGTGATGTTGCACGACTCCAGGTTCGCCTGGAGATTCTGACCGAGGAGAGGGACCACGACTGTCTTCGACTGGAGAGTCTTCAGGGTCGCCTTTCCGTGGCGGAGCATGAGTGCCAGAGTATCGAGGTGCGGTACCAGCGTGCGCGGCAGCGAGCGCTGGATCGAGGTCAGGCGAGCGCCTTTACGGCCAACATCGCTATATCCTCTGGCCAGGTAGGGCCGAGTATGATGGGACCTCCTCCACCTTCTAGAGCTCAAGCGCCAGATGCCCAAGGATGAGGCTCAAAGTCAATTTGATGAAGGGGCAGGGGAGAGTCAGCCATGAGGGCTACATATGTACTTTTCCCTTTTTGTGTATCATGTACAAACACCCTTTTGATCTATATATGAAATTTTGCCTTCAGCTTTGTGTCTCAGCATTTGTGTGACTTGAGTCCTGTACATTACTTGACAAATAGGTTAAGTATCTATTTAGGCTTAGCCCCTTGCTCAGTCAAGTAACTGATCAATCAATCCTTTTCTTGATAGAAGGGTCAAGGGGCATAGCCTTTATTAACGAAGGTAGCATGAATAATCAAACTGTAAGCAAAAATCAAACTGTAAGCAAAAATGCAACAAGCAAGCAAACAGATGCTCACTGAAAGTAAAAGGAATGAAACACACTAGATGCGGTAAGCAGATGCTAATTCATTTTTGTTTTGAAATATCTATTTTTTTTGGATTTTGAAATATGTATTTTGTTTTTTTTTGGATTTTGAAATATGTATTTTTGTTTTGGATTTTGAAATATATATATATTTTTTGGATTTTGAAATATGTACTTCTTTGGATTTTGGAATATTTACTTTTTTTTGGATTTTGGAATATTGTGCAAACCAAAAGACCAGCATGGTACTCAGATAAAAAAGAAACATATTCATTTATTAACTTAATTCCCAAATTGTTCTTTAATAATCTAACTTAGACCCATTGTGCTTGAACTTGTCTTTCTATTCGTGATCCCATTTGATGATTTGATCTTTAGTCAATCTAGGCTGTTCCTTAAGCTTGGAGTACGCCTCTTTAGAAAGAAAGGAAAAATTGGTTTAGAAATCCCACGAGAAGGTTCCCGAGACCTAAAAAGATGTTCCTTTCTTACCTTAATATCTATTGGGGTTCGGTCATTTTCTTTCCGAGGTATTTATCGACTTTGCGTTCCCTTTTATTTCATTTTATGGCCTGGATGTAACGTTTGTAGTGTAAATGGCCTTTTTTATTTGACATTTGACTATTGCCTTTTTGCTTTTGCTTCTCTTTTCTTTTTCTTTTCTCTATTCTAAGTCTCGTTCCGACATCATGGGCCGAGTGTAAAAACAGAGTTTTGTTTGAAAAGAATGATTTGCACTTTACACTTTTAGTCAATCTTTCGATATTCCTTAGGACTTGGCATCTCTTGTTACTCACGAATCAAACGTGTCAGTGTGTGTAGTAATGTGTTTGAATTAAATTTTCAGACTGATAAGGGAATTTCAGTTTCTAAATTTTCTGCTTCCACTGGTCTTTGCACCATACTGATCGACTCTTTAACCTAAGGGTACTATTTCTTAAAATACAGACAATTCCAGAGGTGAGTTAACTCTTGCCCTTCTGCATTAACTAGACGGTAAGAGTTATCAGGAAAAGCATGTGATACAACATATGGTCCTTCCCAATTGGGTTGGAGCTTAGAACGTGAACCACCAGGTTTTACAAAATTTCTTTTGACAACCATTACACCAACTTTGAACTTACGTTCGATGACTTTCTTTTGATAAAAACGTGCTAATCTATTTTGATAAACTCTTACATGATTAGCAGCTAACCATCTTTTCTCGTCTATGAGTTCCAATTGAGCAAGGAGTGCTGAACGGTGTTCATCAATAGAAAATTCCTTATTCAATTGTACTCTTAGCGACGGTATAAGGATCTCGTATGGAACTACCGCCTCCATTCCAAATGTTAAGGAATAAGAAGTTTGCCCAGTGGGCGTGTGGATTGAAGTTCGATAGGCCCATAGAGCCTCAACCAATTTTTCTGGCCAGTCTGTAAATTTTTTAGACTTGTACGTCCTTTTGATGATTTTTATCAAAGTCTTGTTAGTTGCCTCTGCTTGGCCATTGTCTTGTGGATAATAAGGAGATGAATGATGCAATGCAATTTTGTACCTGTTGCAGAGGTTTTTCAGCTCTTGTGACACGAACTGCGGTCCATTGCCGGTGACGATGGTGCTTGGAATTCCAAATCTGGTGATGATGTTCTTCATTATGAACTTGCAGACGGTTGATGCTTTGACTTCCGTGTATGCTTCAGCTTCCACCCACTTGGTGAAGTATTCCGTTGCCGGGAGGATGAAGGACTTCTGCTTAATGCCGGAATCAGGATTGCCAAAGGGTCCAATGATATCGAAAGCCCACATGGAGAAAGGCCATGGGGAGGAAACACGATGGAGTGAAGATGTAGGAGAATGAATCTTATCGGTGTGAAGTTGGCACTTAGCACACCTACGGACATATCTTACACAATCTTCTTCCATGGTTGGCCAATAGAATCCTTGTCTAAGGATTTTCTTTGCTAGCATTTGTCCATTAACATGGCCACCACAAACTCCAACATGAGCTCCTTCCATAACCTTCCAAAGCTCATCTTCGTCTAAACATCTTAGAAGAACTCCATCAAAACCTCTTTTGTATAATGCTCCCCCAACTAGAGTGTATCTTTAAGCAACTCTCCTGATAGCTCTTTTCTCCTCAGCTATGGCTTCCTCAAGATATGATTGATCTTCACAATATTTGGCAATTTCGTAGTACCACGGCTTATGTTCATCATCCATCTCTTCTAACAGCTCCATTAACATAATCTCTCTCTTTTCCACAATATCTCCATCTCTTACTTTCTTCAGCAGCTTCTCCTTAGTCCTAAGGAATGAAGGGTCTTTCACGGCGGGTGAAAGACGCCTATGAACGATAATCGACTCGGATTGTCTGCTGATTGGGAAATTAAGAGAAGATGCAAGTGAGGTTAGAGCGTCAGCTAAGATGTTCTGATTCCTAGGAACATGGACGAAGATCAACTTTGTGAAAAGCTTAGCATAAGTAGAAGTAAGTTCTTGATAGAGCTTGAGCTTGGGATCAAGTGTTCGATATTTGGTTAACACCTGGCGAAGAATCAATTGGCTATCACCTACAATTCTGAGTTTGGTGGCACTATGGAGATGAGCAGCCTCGAGGCCAGCAAGGAGTGCCTCGTATTCAACTATATTGTTAGTGACTGGAAAGTCAAGCTGAAAGGCTTGTGGAATGGTGACACCTTCAGGTGATAACAGAACAATGCCGATCCCCTTTCCATGAGAATAGAGCTCCGTCAAAATGCAGAGTCCACATATCATCTTTGATTCGGTCTATGGACATCAATTCCTCATCCGGAAACTCCGATCAGACTGGATCAAAATGAGGAAGGGGTGATGAGCGAGATGTTCTTCTATGGCATAGCCTTTGATCGATTTCTATTGAATGTAAGTGATATCGAATTGAGATAGAAAGCTTTGCCATCGTGCTAACCTATCAGTAAGGATAGATTTCTCAAGGAGAAACTTAATCGGATTCATTCTAGCGATAAGATGGACTTCATGGGCTAGAAAGTAATGCTTCAATTTATGAACAATCCAGACCAATGTTGCACATGTTTTCTCCATCGCTGTGTATCTTTGCTCAGCGGGGTTGAGAAGTTTAGAGAGATAGTAGGCTACCCTCTCTTTTCTTTCTTCATCCTCTTGTGCTAGGACAGCCCCCACCACATCATCCAAGAAAGAAATGTATAGTATCAATGGTTTGCCTGGAGATGGTGGTCTCAAAATAGGAGGACTCGCCAAATAATTCTTTAATCCATCAAACGCCTCCTGACAGTTATCGTCCCAATCGAATTTGACTCCCGGCTTGGTAAGCTCGTAGAACGACTTACATCTTTGTGAATGCTGGGAGACAAAACGGCGAATAAATTGTAACCTCCTGATCAATCCTCTCAACTCTTTCAAGTTCTTGGGAGGTGGCATCTCTCTGATAGCTTTTGCCTTATTGGGATCGATCTTAATTCCCCGTTTACTGACAATGAATCCAAGTAATTTTCTTAAAGATACCCCGCATACATATTTCTTGGGGTTCATTTTTAACTGATATTTTCTTGATCTTTCTAATACTCTTGCCAAAACTTTGGCATGCTCAGCCTTAGTCTTAGATTTCACCAACAAGTCATCCACATACACTTCTAGATCTATATGCATCATGTCGTGGATTGTTGCCATCATAGCCCTATGATAAGTGGCTCTAGCATTCTTTAATCCAAAAGGCATGACGACATAATAGTATGTTCCCCAAGGTGTAGTGAATGATGTCTTTTCTTGATCCTCTTCTGCCAATTTGATCTAGTTATATCCTGAAAATTCATCCATAAATGATAAAGTTTCATAGCCAGCAGTATTATCGATGAGTACATCAATGTGAGGCAATGAAAAATCATCCTTAAGACACGCTCGGTTCAAATCTCGGAAGTCAATACATATCCTGACCTTCCCATCTTTCTTCATAACCGGGACTATGTTGGCCACCCATTGTAGATAGAGGACAACTCTAATGAATTTGGCTTTATGTAACTTATCGACTTCTTCCTTCATCTTTAAAGCCATTTGTGGGTGGAATCGCCTTAATTTCTGTTTAACCGGGCTAGCTCCATCCTTTAATGTCAACATGTGTTCCACTAGTGATGAGTCTAACCCTGGCATATCCTTATAACTCCAGGCGAAAGTGTCCTTATAATTCTTAAGAACTTGTACCATTGCCTTCTTATCCATTTCAAAAACATTCTTGCTAACGAGGACAACCTTAGGTTCATTTTCAGTCCCTAGATTGATCTCTTTGGTGGGCTCTTCTATGGCAGCTAAGGGTTCATCGAATCTTTTTACTCCACTGGCATATGCCTCGCTGCGTCCTCGTCATCTTCTTCATCTTCAACAATGGGGTCTTTTTCGTGTATCAATTCATACACCCCATATCCATCATTAGCTGACTCATCATCTACATAATCTTCTGGCATCTGAATAGGGTTCCCTAATAGCTGAGGGATCAAAGAGCAGGAAAGACATTTATCAGCTAAATCCTGGAGGTATCTATCTGGAATTTGTTTACCCTTAGACTTCCTAGACTTCTTAACCTGACTAACCTGCCTAGAACTAGATTTCCTAACTTCGCTAGACTCCCTATCTTGACCTAATGAGGACGAAGAAGAATGAAAAATATAAGATACAGGCGGAAATACAGGAGAATCCTCCCGAGGGGAGGGGCAGAGTAGATCTAGAAGAGAATCTTAACCGAACGACCCGCGCGATGGGGTACAATTGGACAAATAGGAAGTTTCCTCAATGAGGATATGAGAGAAATTTGTTGCTAAATTGGCGTTTTTTTTTTGAGAAAAAATGAATTAATCATAAAACAAGAATGAAGATGAATAGAAGGAGAATGGGATTGAGGAAGTGGCACCAAAGCCAAAGGATTGGGGGGATCATACAGTAGTATGTCCCAGATCAAATCATAAATCCTCTCTGGATCGAGAGGAGGTCGGGGAATGAAGTCCCGTGGGGACAGGGTGATCATGATGGGCGGAGCACGTTGAATATCTATTGTAATGACCCGCGACCAAGTCGGAGTCAGAAGCAGAGTGCGGAACAAAGTATGGAGTGTGAAAATGTGAAAAGGATAAGTCCCCCTCCAGAGAAGATCTGTGGTATAACCAGCTTCATACGGGTCATCTGGCTCCCCTTCATCTGTTTCCTCATACAGCAGTATTCTTTTATCAAAAATGGCACCAGGCCCTTCAATCAGTTCATCTATTTGTGGCAGCCACTTAGGTTCTGAGGGATCAAGAAACAGTCTGTTCAATGCAATATACAGATCGCTTAAGTCAAACCATCTGTACCATTCACACTTAGGGTCATGAAACTTCCTCCTTTTCATTGGCCGTAGAGCCTCCAAGGACTGGTACATGAGCAACTCTGAACAATGTCTGGCCAGGTCTCTTCCATATATGTCATGGAGATCAAAACAGGAAGTAATGACCACTGTATTATCATGACTGATCACGGGCCCCTTGACGAAATGTGTGTATAGGGTCCATGTTAAGGGGTCCCGACCTTCTTTGCATGGTGTAGACTGTTAGTTTAGGTGGCCTACAAGCCAATCTGACTATGTAAATCTCGTTCATTTATTAATATAATGGCATAATATTCATTATGTGTAAATTGCATTAATTATCGTTTTATAATGAAGTCCGTGAATATGTGCTATAGTGATCAGATTATGATGAGATCATACTAGTGAGACTGATCACTTAAACACACATATTCTTAATCGTTCTTAGTCGGAGGATATCCGAGAAGGACATCGGATATCCGGTTAGACTAGTACAGATTACTCCTGCTCATATGATGAGGGTGACTGATCTCATAAGTCACTTGTGTGGAGACACTAAGGCGAATCTATAGGTGCTCATTGGAGAATGATTTCACTGAACTGATCGGACTGAATCGCTGGATGGTATTGTACCTCACTGTCAACTAGCTTGATTCTATTGTCGCAGTTGCGTGGATGGTCCTCGGACCTGAGACACCAAGGACACCTTGTCGGTGGACTTCTGTGCTTTGACCTTGGTTTACGAATCTCTAGCTACGGGATTCTAATACGCCACGGATTGGGTACAATGGAATACCGTCGAAGGGAATTGTGTGTCAATAAGGAATCATTCGCTCTCGGTACTTAGAGAGAGAATGCTCTAGGAAGGATGCGCGGAAGTCCCTGGCCAGGGCGGACGATAATATTGGGAAAGGAGTTTTCCGATATTCATCAGCGGCATCCAAATCCAAGTGAGTCGACCGGTTAGGGTTTGACAGTTCGCCATACCCTGAGTTGACTCGAGAGCATTGTACGAATGAAGGATTATATCCACGCGGTAACTGTCGGCGGAAAGGTTCCAAGAGTGGGTTACTTAACCCCAATACCTTCCGGGTTTACGCGGTGTTGCTTGGCACCCAACGTGATCGGATGCCCGGTCAAATTCGATGTGCGACATCAATTTGATTGATTAATTAATTAATAAAGGGTTATTAATTGATTAATAAAGCCAATGAGGAGTCACTGGGCTTGTTGGGCCATTAACTGGACTGGTACTTGGGCCTAGAGGGTCACACGCAAATGATTCTCAAGGCGATGGATAAATAAGTGGGTTTTATACAAACCGGAGGTTTTTATGAAAAACCGCGCGATTATAAAACATAGCGAATGGGCTGAGCAGGCCAAGCTGCTGCTAACCCTAGCCGCCCCTCCTTAGTTTCTCTCTGTCTCTGGCGTCCAGACAGATCCAGATCTGCTCCGCCGCTTCTCTGAATCCCGTTCGAAGGGAAATCGTCCACGCGTTGCGGCGATAGTTGCGGCCACCGGCGGAGGTTTCGTGGGCTGCGAAGAACGAGGAACGTGAGGACATCCGTCGCAAGAAGGATTGCGTGGACTTCGCTAGAGACCGGGCACTTGCGCGGCTTGCGGTGTCGCACTGACGGAACCGAACGGTTGCGGATTTGAATCCGCACATGGTGAGAACTTCGATTATCCGATAATCGATTTTTGTTTTTTGAAACGGGAATGGATCGCTATTTTAATATTTTATTTTCCGCTGCGTGAGCAATCCGGAGAAACCCGAGAAAACCCAACAGTGGTATCAGAGCCAGGTTCCACTGTTTCTCGTCCTGTTTCAATCTCCGATTTTAATATTTCTATGATTTAATTCAATGCACATATTCGATTGATTGTTGGATCTATGTTCATATGATGAACACAATTGATTAGATTAATTTTTAATCTTGCAAATCGAAATTTTTGGGGTTATTTTCGTGTTCTTCATGTGATGAAGAACGGGGTTAATGGCGGCCGCATTCGGGCTTCCCAAGCGTTGGGATGAAGGCCCGGGACCCTGGATCCTTTGGAGATTGTCACCCAGTGTTCACTAGGCTTCTAGCACGCGCCGGATGGGCTGCTGGAGATGGCCAGAAGGATCTCCCACCTCCTTCCTTGCCCCACGGTTTGAACAGGAACTAGTTTAAAAGGGGGGCAATACAAGGGTTAATACCAGCCTTACAAGGGAACCGCCGGCCACCTTACGGCACCGGGCAGGTCGCCGGTGGTGTGGGCTTCGTCGGCGGGGCCTGGCGGGCCCCGGGTGCTCGCCGGCGGCAGTCTGCGAAACCCCAAACCCGTCGACTGCAAACTGTTGCAGTTTAGGGTTCTAGGGTTTTCTATGGCTGGAGAGGGAGACCGAGCCGTCGCCGGCGGCTAAGGGGGTCATCGGCCGGGGCCTGTGGCGCCGGGGGCCAGCCGGGCGGTGGCGCCGGTAGCCACCACCCAAACCTGCAACGCAGGTATTAGGGTTTCTGGTTGGAAGGGGAGGTCGGCCGAGCCTGCTCCCTCAACCGGTCCCGATGGACCGGGCCGGGCTCCTGTTGGACCGGGCTTGGGGCTGGCTTAGCCCTGGCTCGGGCCTAGGGGCATATAGCCGAGCCATGGCTCTGTTTAAGGGCTGGGCCCTTTTACTTTCAAACTCAAACCCCAATTAAGCCATATGCCCAGTTAATTAAACAAAATTGAACTTAATTTAAATTTTAAAATTGTTTTAAAATTTTAGATTATTCTTCAATTTTATTTAATTAACCCTTTTATGATTTTGAATCATATTAAACCCCTTTATTCATTGTTAGCCCATTTAATCAAATTAAAATTGGATTTTAATTTAATTCAAAATTTGTTTTGAAATTTTTTAATTATTATTCAGTTTTATTAAATTGGGCTTTAATGATTTTAGAATCATTATCATTAACAATTGTTGTTAATCAATTAAAGTTAGCTATTAATTTAAGTGTTAAATTAATAGTTAACTTTAATTATCTAATTTAAATGTTAAATTAGTACTTATCAGTTAATTAGAGTTAATTGTTAAGTTTAAGTGTTAAGATTAATGATTAATTTTAAGTTAACTAATCTAAGTGTTAGATGAAAATTATTAATTAATTAGTGTTGATTAATAATTTAAATGTTAAATTACTAATTAACATTAATTAACTAATCTAAGAGTTAGATTAGTAGTTAATTAATAATTAGAGTTAATTAATAATTTAAGTGTTAAATTGTTAATTAACTTTGATGGATTAATCTAAGAGTTAGATTAGTCTTTAATAGTCTAATTGTCAGATTATTAATGGAATTTAATCTAGGTGTTAGATTATTAGAATTGTTCTAATTTGCATGGAATAATCTGGAATTATTAATTCGGAGTGTGTGCGCATGTGATGTGTGTTTATTGCTTTTAAATTTAGATTTGATTGCATGTTAAATTAACTAAAAATATTTTCGAAATTCAAATACCAATTTTGATTGGATCCCAGCTTTCTGAAAGCCAAAACTTATTTATTTTGAAAACTCTTTTATTTTAGCCATGTGATGCGCTATATCATGTGTGGATGTTTAAAACACACCGTGGTCATGGATATATACTTATTTAATTGTTCATGTGATGAATGATGTGTTTGTGTGGATCATGGATAAATGATGGATGTTTATTAATTGTTAATAAATAGAGATCTGCGTATCTCTCCCTCTCTCATTCTCTAATGTATTTCTACCTCTCTCACTCTTGTACTCGCCATAAGGCCTGCTTCAATTTACCTGTAAATTCTAGAATTTATTGTAACATAATCGAGGCAACTGAAGAAGGAGCGAGGACGATCCACAGCTGCAACCAGGAAGGTGAAAAGATGAAGATCCTTTGCCTATGTGTTTGCAGGTTATCTAATATAATTGTTGTGTTAGATTGTGTGTGCGTTTGACTGTTGGCTCCAGTCAAACCCACTGTGCTATCCATGACCACACTAATGACATGTATGAGATGCATTGTTATCTTTTGATCATGAATCAAAGCAGGTATAGTATTTAGTAAATATATACAATATATTTATATACTATCACCTAGGAGAGACCAAGATAAAAGTTATCTAGATACCCTCAGATAAACTCTAAGCCGTAACGCGAGTAGTTAAGAACTTACTGCATGGTCCACCATCGTTATAGTCATAGGATTCGAATCACTTTAGGCAGGTTTGTTGTGCTATCTACAAGGCCTGTTTAATTGGGAGGAGAAACTGTGCCTATGGCATTATATGCCTATATGATCGGGGTAGAGGAACCATGTAGCTTTGCTGTGCTATCCACAAGGGCTGTATGCAAATCTATGCTCGTCGCGTAACGATGGTTAGCTTAGACAATAATTAGTGGTTTGTTGTGCTATCCACAAGGCCATTAAATCTCTGGGGACCGAAGCTATGATCAGATATTGCAAGGTGTTGCAAGTCCCATGAGTTGGGTGCTCTTTGATTGTATTACAGTTTGTTGTACTATCCACAAGACTATAGTGCAAGTCATTGAGATTCTAATCCCCACTAGGAGACTGTCGGCGTCTCCCGTTCTATATAACTGAGGGTTATACAGTCAGTCGAAAATTAGTGGGAGTTAAACTTGAACAACAGACCATGTCTTGTACTAAATTTTAATAATTGAACATTTGCTAAATAGATTTTACTTATTTCATGTAGGGAATTATGTCGTCGAATGACCCATTCCGTGGCATACTTGATGCCCTTTTGACTTACCTGATCTACTCGGATTGGTTCAGAAACCTGAAGAATGTCTTCAAAGCACAATAACTTTGTCCCTGGAGCTGATCATCCTGCTGAATCGGCATTGGATGCCCCTGAAGCAGAGATGATAGCTAATGATAAAATATCGAAGGACAAAGGCAAAAGAGTAGTAAAGGGTGACTGCTACTGTAAGCAGAATAGTCACTGGAAGAGGAACTGCAAGGAGTTCCTTAACGATAAAGCTCATAGAAAGGTGAAGCTGTCTGAAGCTTCATATATCTATATGATAGATATCAACTTGTCAGTTCGAGATTCTACATCTTGGGTATTAGACACCGGATGTGCTTCTCATATCTGCCATGATGTGTAGATGCTTACAAGTAAGCACAAGCTGAGACAAGGTGCGGTGGAATTGAGGCTAGGAAACGGCGCAAAAGTTGCGGCGATTGCTGTTCGGACAGCAAACCTCAGGCTTCCATCAGGAGATGCCTTACTTTTAGAAGATTGTTATTATGTTCCTAGCATAATAAAGAACATCATATCTTGTTTGGACAAGATAGGATATAGGTTGACTATTGAGAATAGAAGTTGTTCGATTTATTATGGTAATAAATCAATAGATTCAGCATCTTTGGTCAACGGTCTATATCTCTTAGATATTTTTTATTACAATCTTCAAATTGATAATGCTCTTAAGAAGAGCAAGAATTGTGTGAACCAAGCCTATATGTGGCATTGTAGACTTGGGCACATTGGCGAAAGCAGGTTGCAAAAGTTGCACAAGCTTGGTTACTTAACTGCATTCGATTACGAATCGTTTGCAACATGTGAATCCTGCCTTATGGGAAAGATGGCAAAATCTCCATTTACTGGACATGGAGAACGTGCCAACGACATTCTGAAACTAATACATTCGGATGTATGTGGTCCCATGTCCACCCAAGCCAAAGGTGGCTTTTCATACTTCATCACGTTCACCGATGACTTCTCAAGATTCGGCTATGTGTACTTAATGAAGTACAAGTCGGAAGTATTTGAGAAGTTCAAGGAGTTCAAGAATGAGGTAGAGAAGTAGTTAGGAAAGAGTATTAAAGCTCTTCGACCAGATCGAGGAGGAGAATACTTTAGTACTAATTTCACACAATTATTAAAGGATAATGGTATCCTTTCTCAGCTAACCCCTCCATATAAACCATAGATGAATGGTATATCAGAAAGGAGGAATCGCACCTTGTTGGACATGGTGCGATCCATGATGAGCATTTCGGGATTACCAATGTCCCTCTGCGAGTATGCTCTAGAGTCAGCAGCATACCTACTTAATAGAGTACCCAGCAAGTCTGTGGCCTCTACTCCATATGAGATATGGAAAGGCAGGAAACCATAATTTAAACATGTTAAAGTCTGGGGTTGTCCTGCTCATGTAAAGAGGCATGATCCAGACAAGTTGGAATCACAAACTGATAAATGCAGGTTTGTAGGATATCCAAAGGAAACCTTTGGATACTATTTTTTCCATCCTGGTGAACAAAAGGTGTTTGTCGCCAGGAAAGCTGTCTTCCTGGAAGAGGAATACCTTCTCCAAGAGGACAGTAGGAGTAAAATAGTACTGGAAGAGGTTCCAGATCCCCAAATAGCTACATTATCATCAAATGAGATATCAGTTCTTGAATCTGTTTAGGTACACACAGATGAGCCTTGTAGATCTGGTAGAGTACCTAGACTACCAAAACGATATGTGCGACATATTGCTGAAGGTGAGTCTAAGGTACAATATAATGAGGATGATGATCCTAAAACTTACCAGGAGGCCATAGAAGGCCCAAAATCCGGGAAATGGCGATAAGCCATGAACTCAGAAATCCAGTCTATGTACACCAACCAAGTTTGGAACTTGGAGGACTTGCCTGAGGGTATTGTACCCGTCGGTTGCAAGTGGATCTTTAAGAGAAAGATCGGTGCTGATGGACGGATCGACACTTATAAGGCAAGGTTGGTGGCAAAGGGATATCGTCAAAGGCAAGGAATTGACTATGACGAGACTTTCTCACCAGTTGCCATGATAAAGTCGATCAGAGTTCTACTCGCCATTGCTGCACATTTTGATTATGAAATCTAGTAGATGGATGTGAAGACTTCCTTCCTCAATGGTAACCTTGAGGAGGAGGTGTATATGATATAACCAGAAGGTTTCACATCCAAAGAATCTCCAGATAAGGTGTGCAAGCTTCCCAGAGCTGGAACATAAGATTTGACGAGGCTATCAAGTCTTATAACTTCATTAAGAATGAAGATGAGCCTTGTGTGTACAAGAAGACCAGTGGGAGCACAGTCACCTTCTTAGTTCTTTACGTAGATGACATACTACTCATTGGGAATGATGTAGCAATGATGTCTGTAGGTGCTTAAAATGTTCGTGTGGTTAACATGAAAAATCTATGTTGTTTAGTATAAACTAAACCTATTAAAAACAGCAACTAAGTGCAGTGATCGCCAGAAACTTTTGACTTAAAAGTTTCAAAAGAGAGTATGATCGCCTACCTGTTTAAACGCGGAAGATGTTAAGCTCTTGATTCCCCTCCTTCAGCCGGCTGAAGAAAGAGAGCCCTTCTCGTTCTTTGTTCTTGTTGTTGAGTTTGAGGTTGAGGATGGTCCAGAAGTCCTTCTGGCTTTGTGCTTGATTTCCCCTTTGATTCTCTTGTTGTTGTTGAATGCAGCAGAAACAGAGAGAAAGGAAATGAAGAAACAATGATGAGAATTTTAAGTAGAAGTAGTCTCTAGTCTAATCATGATGTTAAACATGCAATCAAACAGCAAACTTACTTGTTTAAATGGCTTTTTGAAACCCCTTAATCAAATAGGTTTTGGAAGAATGATGTGGTGTGTGTTGCATGAAGTGAATGATGAAGCATAAGAGATTAATGAAATAAAAATGAAGAAATGAAAAACTTATGCCCAATTGGATGAAGCCTTGAAAGGATGAAGATTCTTGAAAGGACGCCGACTTCTGGAAATGGCAGCGCTCCGGCGTTCCGACGTTGTTGCTTTGATCTTCAACTCGCTATAATAACACTCTCTCTTAATGGCTTTCAACTCTCTCTTTTTTTTTAACTCTTCAACATGTAAGGTATTTATAGGCTTCTTCTGCGTTCGCGATTAACATAGAAAATCTCGGATTTATCTATCTTAACTGACAGATAAATACTGATTAATTTATCTTTATCTGTAATTATCTAAAACGCGTCCACAATGGCTGACGCCTTTCAGATTAATTAAGATAAGGATAAATATCCGGGAAAACTTATCTTTATCTTTATTAGCTAAAACACGTCTACATGTGTAGATGTCTTTTAAACTGATTAAGATAAGGATAAACATCCGGAAGAGAAGTTAAAATACCTTAGGAAACCTAAATCGCGTCAACTTCCACAGATGCCTTTTAGCTAATTAATCAACTGATTAAAATTCAAATTTAAACGTTAAAATAGGAATAAACTCTAAATAACGTCCACACAGGTCGACGTCTTTTATAAGTCTGCATATTTTAACTGAAATTTGAGCTAAAATCAATTTAATTGATTAACTTAAACATGTCTGTTAAACCCGATACTCAAAAATATCAATAAAAATTAATCAATGATTAAATATCAGACCATTATGAGGCATTATTATATGATATGAAATTTACTCAAAATGACGTCAAAATTAGCGTGTCTACAGCTGTCTCACCTTGGCATCGTCTTTGCAAGGGAGTGAAATGAAATGGAATGTACTGAAAAGGTGATGCCAAGGTGTGATGAGACACGCTCTTTACATCACATGATTGGAATTTTTCTCAAAATCATCAATGAAGATAGCTCAAGGAAATCAATGGAATCAATCCTGTCTGGATGAGGTAGACAAGGAAATAAAATAAGGTCGATCAACCTCCTCGGAGTGGGAAGTACCTCAGGTCATAGACACTGTAGGTTTCATCATGGGGAGCGTTTGCCAGCCAATGTGGACGTGCTGCAGCCATGATGGATCTTAAAAAAAAACAAGAATATTGGATAAAGAATCCAAGAAAGGATAGAATTCCAAGGATATCTTTAAGCAAACCTCAAAGATAATCAAGATACTCAATTCAGAATGGAATATTTCATATCATGTTTGAATTATTTGATTAATGGTCTGAAACTTAATCAATAATTAATTCTTATCACAATGATTTCAAAGTCCTACATGATGCATGCTGGGCTAAAAGAAAAATATAAAGTCAAATAAAATATAAATTAATCAAGGATAATATTGTTAAATTGCCATTAATGAGTCAAGATACCAATTCTTGTAATCCAGTGCTAAGCTGAAGCTCGTTTACCCACGCACCGTTTCACAAAAGTGGAACCATCGTCCTCACTAATTAACAATCCAACGGCCTATCCGTGCAATTAAGAATCCTCTGGAATTATCACTGTTTTTGTTGTAGGGGAACTCAAATTCCAGTTTTATCAAAACCACAAGGTCCTTGATATGCTCTAATAAATACTTATCATATAGTAATGTAAATGCAAATTAACTACATGGAATAGTACAGGGGTAGAGATAACCGTCTTTTTAGCCACAGTCGAGACTTCATGAACTCCCACAGTGGGATCTTCTTAATATTTCCAACTTTACTCAGGCTTTCTTGAATTTTCTGCAATGAAAATTGTTAATAATTCCAAACAAATATTCAATTTAAAACCACATAATTTCGAATAAATAACAGAAAGGCTGAAATGCGTCGTGTCGCGCAGACGCCATTTAACATTAAAACGCGTCAGTACTCCTCGACGCCTCTTATTCACAGAAACAAGTTTCTGGTTGTTCTCTATTTAGATTCCAACTTTACCAATGCCTTGTGTCCTGTATACAACTTAAACAAACATGTTAAGTATCTGTTCAGGCTTAGCCCCTTGCTTGGTTAAGTAACCGACTACTTGATCCTATCCTTGATAGAAGGGTCAAAGGGCATAGCCTTTATTAACAAAGGTAATCATACTTAAGCAAAAATGCAACATGCAAGCAAACAAATGCTCACTGAAAATAAAAGGAATGAGACACACCAAATGCAACAAGCAGATGCTAATTGAAATATTTTTGTTGTTTTGAAATATTCATTTTTGTTTGGGTTTTTGAAATATATGTTTTTTTTTTAATTTTGACATATGTATTTTTTTTTGGATTTTTGACATATGTATTTTTTTTGAATTTTTGATATATGTATTTTTTTTGAATTTTTGATATATGTATTTTTTTGAATTTTTGATATATGTATTTTTTTGGATTTTTGACATATGTATTTTTTTTGAATTTTTGACATATGTATTTTTTTTGAATTTTTGACATATGTATTTTTTTTGAATTTTTTGACATATGTATTTTTTTTGAATTTTTGACTAAAAGATCAGCATGGTACTTAGATCAAAAGATCATATTCATTTATTAACTTAATCTCCAAACTGTTCTTTAACAACTTAACTTACCCATCGTGTTTGAATTTGTGTTTTCATTTGTGATCCCATTTGATGATTTGACCCTTAGTCAATGTAAGCCATTCCTTAAGTTTGGAGTACATCTCTTTAGAAAGAAAAGATGAATAAGTTTAGAAAGCCCATGAGAAGGTTCCGGAGACTTAAAAAGATGTTCCTTTCCTACCCTAATATCCGTTGGGGTTCGGTCATTTTTTTTTTCGGGGTATTTATCGACCTTGCGTTCCCTTTCATTTCATTTCATGGCCTTGATGTAACGTTTGTAATGTAATGACCTTTTGATTTGACATTTGGCTTTTGTCTTTTTGCTTTTTCTTTTCTTTTCTTTTCTTCGGGACGGATCTCCCCCTTTTTTTTATGACGGCCTCCTACTAAGATGGCGGGTATTCTTGGTAGTCTATTCTAAGCCTCGTTCCGACATCATGGGCCGAGTATAAAACAGTTTTTTTTTTTAAAAAAAAAAGGAATGATTTGTACTTTACACTTTCGGTCAAGCTTTCGATATTCTTTAGGACTTGGCATCTCTTGTTACTCATGAATCAAACGTGTCAGTGTGTGTAGTAATGGGCTTGAAATTAAGTTATCCAGACTGATAAGGAAATTTGAGTTTATAAATTTTCTGATTCCACTGGTCTTCGTACCATACTGATCGACTCTTTAACCTAAGGGTAGTATTTCTTAAGATGTAAACCATTCTAGGGATGATTTAGCTCTTCTCCTTCTGCATTAATAAGACGATAAGCATTACCAGGAAAAGCGTGCGATACAACATAAGGTCCTTCCCAGTTGGGTTGGAGCTTGGAACGCGGACCACCAGGTTTTACAAAAATTCTTTTGACAACCATTTCACCGACTTTGAACTTACGTTCAATTACTTTCTTTTGATAAAAACGTGTTAGTCTATTTTGATAAACTTTTGCATGATTAGCGGCTGACCATCTTTTCTCGTCTAAAAGTTCCAATTGAGCAAGGAGTGCTGAACGATGTTCATCAATGAAAAATTCCTTATTCAATTGTACTCTTAATGACGGTATGAAGATCTCATATGGAACTACTGCCTCCATTCCAAATGTTAAGGAATAAGGAGTTTGCCCAGTGGGCGTGCGGATTGAAGTTCGGTAGGCCCATAGAGCCTCAACCAATTTTACTGGCCAATCTGCGAATTTGTTAGATTTGCACGTCTTTTTGATGATTTTTATCAATGTCTTATTTGTTGCCTCTACTTGGCCATTGCCTTGCGGATAATAAGGAGATGAATGATGCAATGCAATTTTATACCTGTTGTAGAGGTTCTTCAGTTCCTGTGACACGAACTGCGGTCCATTGTCGGTGACGATGGTGCTTGGAATTCCAAATCGAGTGATGATGTTCTTCATGATGAACTTGCAGATGGTTGATGCTTTAATCTCCACGTACGCTTCAGCTTCTGCCCACTTGGTGAAGTATTCCGTTGCCGTGAGAAGGAAAGATTTTTGCTTGATGCCGGAATCTGGGTTACCAAGGGGTCCAATGATGTCGAAAGACCACATGGAGAAAGGCCATGGGGAAGAAACAGGATGGAGTGAAGATGCAGGAGAATGAATTTTGTCGGCGTGAAGTTGACACTTAGCACACCTACGGACATATCCTACGCAGACTTCTTCCATGGTTGGCCAATAAAATCCTTGTCTGAGGATCTTCTTTGCTAGCATCTGTCCATTGACATGGCCACCACAAACTCCACTATGAGCTCTTTCCATAACCTTCCAAAGCTCATCTTCGTCTAGACATCTCAGAAGAACTCCATCAAAACCTCTCTTATACAGTGCTCCCCCAACTAGGGTGTATCGTTGAGCAACTCTCCTGATAGCTCTCTTCTCCTCAAGTGTAGCTTCTTCAGGATACGATTGATCTTCACAATATTTTGCAATTTCATAATACCATGGCTTCTGTTCAACATCCATCTCTTCTAACAGCTCCATCAACAGGATTTCTCTTTTCTCAATGATATCTCCGTCCCTGACTTTCTTCAGCAACTTCTCCTTAGTTCTAAGGAATGAAGGATCTTTCACGGCGGGTGAAAGACGCCTATGAACTATGATTGATTCGGATTGTTTGCTGATTGGAAAATTAAGAGAAGATGCAAGTGAAGCTAGAGCGTCAGCTAAGATGTTTTGATTCCTAGGGACATGGACAAAGATCAATTTCGTGAAAAGCTTTGAGTAAGCAGAAGTAAGTTCTTGATAAGGCTTGAGCTTGGGATCAAGAGTTCGATACTTGGTCAGCACTTGGCGAAGAATTAGTTGGCTATCACCCACAATCCTGAGTTTGGTGGCACCATGGAAATGAGCGGCCTCGAGACCAGCAAGGAGTGCCTCGTATTCAGCTATATTGTTAGTGACTGGAAAATCAAGCTGAAAGGCTTGTGGAATGGTGACACCTTCAGGTGATAACAGAACGATACCGATCCCCTTTTCCATGAGAATTCAGAGCTCCGTCAAAATGCAGAATCCACATATCATCTCTGATTTGATTTACGGACATCAGTTCCTCATCCGGAAACTCTGATCGTACTGGATCAAATCTAGGAAGGGGATGATGAGCGAGATGTTCTGCTATGGCATAGCCCTTGATCGCTTTCTGCTGAATATAAATGATATCGAATTGAGATAGAAAGCTTTGACATCGCGCTAACCTATCAGTAAGAACAGATTTCTCCAGAAGGAATTTGATCGGATTCATGCTAGCGATGAGATGGACTTCATAGGCCAGAAAATAATGCTTCAATTTCTGCACAACCCAGACCAATGCTGCACATGTTTTCTCCATCGCCGTATATCTCTGTTCAGCAGGGTTGAGAAGTTTAGAGAGATAATAGGCTGCCCTCTCTTTTCCTTCTTCATCTTCTTGTGCTAGGACAGCCCCCACTGCATCATCATGGACTGAAATGTAAAATATCAATGGTTTGCCTGGAGATGGTGGTCTCAGAACAGGAGGACTTGCTAAATAGTTCTTTAATCCATCGAATGCCTCCTGACACTTATCGTCCCAATCGAATTTGACTCCCGGCTTGGTAAGCTCGTAAAACGGCTTGCACCTTTGGAGTGCTGGGAGACAAAACGGCGAATAAATTGTAATCTCCCGATCTCAAGGTTTTGGGAGGCGGCATTTCTCTGATAGCCTTCGCCTTGTTAGGATCGATCTCAATTCCCCGTTTGCTGACAATAAATCCAAGCAATTTTCCTGAAGATACCCCGAATACACATTTCTTGGGGTTCATCTTTAACTGATATTCTCTCGATCTCTCTAATACCCTTGCCAAAACTTTAGCGTGATCAGCCTTTGTTTTAGATTTAACCAATAAATCATCCACATACACTTCCAGATCTATGTGCATCATGTCATGAAATATTGCCATCATGGCCCTTTGATAAGTGGCTCCAGCATTCTTTAGCCCAAATGGCATGACGACATAACAGTATGTTCCCCAAGGTGTAGTGAATGACGTTTTCTCTTGACCCTCTTCTGCTAGCTTAATCTGATTGTATCCTGGAAATCCGTCCAAAAACGATAAAGTTTCATAGCCAGCGGTATTATCAATGAGTACATCAATATGAGGCAATGGAAAATCATCTTTAGGACACGCCCGGTTCAAAGCGCGGAAGTCAATGCAAATTCTGACCTTCCCGTCCTTCTTCATAACCGGGACTATGTTGGCCACCCATTGTGGATAAAGGACAACTTTAATAAATTTGGCTTTATGTAATTTGTCGACCTCTTCCTTCATTTTCAGAGCCATTTGTGGGTGGAATCGCCTTAATTTCTGTTTAACAGGGCTAGCTCCATCCTTTAACGTTAACCTGTGTTCAACTAAAGATGAGTCTAACCCCGGCATATCTTCATAACTCCAGGCGAAAGTGTCCTTATAGTCCTTAAGTACTTGTACCATTGCCTTCTCATCCTCTGTAGAAAGATTTTTGCTGACGAGGACAACCTTAGGTTCGTCTTCAGTCCCTAAATTGATTTCTTTGGTGGGCTCTTCTACGGCAGCCGAGGGTTCATTGAATCTCTTCACTCCACTAGCATATGCCTCAGCTGCGTCCTCGTCATCTTCCTCATTTTCAATAATGGGGTCCTTTTCATGCACTAATTCATATACCCCATACCCATCATTGACTGACTCATTATTCATACAGTCTTCTGGCATTTGAATTGGATTTTCTAAAAACTGAGGGATCAAAGAACAAGAAAAGCATTTATCAGCTAAGTCCTGGAGGTATCTATCTGGAATTAGCCTACCTTTAGGCTTCCTAGACTTCCTAACCTGACTAATGTGACTAAAACTAGACTGCCTAACTTCACTAAACTCCCTATTATAACCTAATGAAGATGAAGTAGGATAGAAATCCTGGGGTACAAGTGGAAATACAAGAGAATCCTCCCGAGGGGAGGGACAGAGTAGATCTAAGAGAGAATCTTGACCGAAGTACCCGCGCAACGGGGTACGATCGGACAAGTAAGATGTTTCCTCGATAAAGATTTGAGAAGAATTTGTTCTAAAATTGGCGTTTTTTTTTGGATATCAGAGGAATTATACATGAAGCAGGAGTGAATACAAATGGGAGGAGAATCAGACAGAGGAAGTGGCACCAAGGCTAGAGGATTAGGGGGATCATATAGTAATATGTCCCAGATCAAATCATACATCCTCTCTAGATCGAGAGGAGGTTGTGGAATAAGGTCCTGAGGGGACACATTAGTCATAACGGGAGGAGCCCGTGGGATATCTTCAATAATGACCCGCGACCAAGTCGGGGTCAAGAGCAGTGTACGAAATAGAGTATGGAGCATGAAGACATGTGAAGCATATGTCCCCCTCCAGAGAAGATCTGTAGTGTAACCAGCTTCATAGGGGTCATCGGGCTCCCCTTCGTCGGTTTCTTCAGACAGCAATATCCGCTTATCAAATATGGCACCTGGACCTTCAATCAGCTCATCAATCTGCGGCGGCCACTTAGGTTCTGCAGGATCTAAGAACAATCTGTTCAGTGCAATATAAAGGTCTCTTAGATCGAACCACCTGTACCATTCACATTCAGGATCATGAAATTTTCTCCTTTTCATAGGCCGCAGAGCCTCCAAGGATTGGTACGTAAGTAGTTCAGAGCAATGTTTGGCCAAGTCCCTCCCATATATGTCATGAAAGTCAAAACAGGAAGTAATGACTATCGTGTTGTCATAGCTAAGTATGGGCCCTTTTACAAAGTGTGTATACAGGGTCCATGTTAAAGGATCTCGGCCTTCTTTGGGTGGTGTAGACATTGCCTCCCAGATTTTCGGACCTTCTTCGATCTCTGCTTGCTGAACCATATCTTATTTCAGTTTTCTTGGCCTATAGCCCAGACCACTTCCAGGTGCTGCTCGATGATTTTTAACATGAGTGGTCCTGCCTTGCAACTGTGTGCCCAGACCTCTTCCAGGCTCGTAGCCGTTCTTCATCATAATCCTCCATCCTGGGGTACTTATGCACTTCCCCCTTTTTATGGCATCTAACGGGTATGGAGAAATAGTGGCGGCTTTTAGAGGATCAGCCACTGGACGGTAGACCTGTAATACCGACGGAAAAGGTTGTCGGCCAGGTAAAGCAGCGGATTTAATATTCAAGGTATGAGCAGCAGCAAGGATCGGCATGCTCGTCACTTTAATAACTCGTCCTTTGTAAGGGAATTTGAGGCATTGGTGATTCGTAGAGGGAATCGCCTCAAGAGTTTTGATATAAGGACGACCCAAAATGGCATTTATAGAATGATCGATTTCCAGGATGTGAAATTCGACCTCTGCATGACTTACAGGGCCCAGCTCCACCTTCAAATAGACCATTCCCAGAGGGGAACGGGTAGAGTTGTCATATGTCGTCACTGAGATGGGGCTGGGCAGCCATTTTTCTTTGGGCACACCGCATAGCTCCAGGGTCTTCGAAGGTAAAACATTGATTGAGGCCCCTGTGTCAACCAGGCATGCATCCACGACCTTCTTACAGATGTTGACTGTGATGCTCAAAGCCATGCTTCTGGCTGCCGGCGGTGCTAGTTCCGATGTATGAAATGTAATGGAGGGCTGATCCCCCTGAGGAACTAGTAGTGCTGCAATTTTTTCTACCGGCACGTCCTCATTGACCATCACCTTCTGTAGATATTCCATTAAAGCTTCTTGGTGAGTCTTGGACCTTTTGATCAATTCAAGTACAGTGATCCGTGCCGGTGTCCGATCCAGATGTTTGAACAAGTCATATTGAGTGCCTGGTGCACTCTCTTCATTATGGGCTTCCTCAGTCGGCTGTGATGGGCCGTCTCTAACTGTTGACTGAGGAAAGACTTTGTTGAAAATCCTTCCACTCCGGAGCGCGTGTTCCTCAACCGTGGAGGATCCGGGTGACACCTTAAGTACCGCAGGGTTGGATGGTGCGGATGGCGTGGAGGGTCGGTGTGTAGGTGATGGCGTAGGGCTAGGTGGTGATGGCGCGGTGCGGATTAAAGGCCTAGAGGGTTGGATGGTGGATGAGTAAGTGGTTGGCGAAGTGGGGAATGGCACGCGTAATAGCGGTCTGGATGGTAAGGGGGTATCTGGGTGGGTGGTAGTGGTAGCGGGTGAAGTAGGAAATGGTACGCGTAATAGTGGCCTGGATGGTAGAAGGGGCGCATAATTGGTTTGCGGGGGATTATATGGTAGCGTAGGAGGTGTACTGGTGCGGGGCGTAATGGGCTTGAGGAAGGCGGGTAGGGGTAATGGGTTATTGGGTGCGGGCGAGTGATATGTAGGTGTCGGTAGAGGTGTGATGGTAATGGGTTGTAGCCTAGGTATGTGGATGGTGCGGCGTGGTGGTCGCTCTGCGCTACTTGGAACGTGACCCGTTGAACAAAGAGAGGAAGAGTCCTCTATTCTCCACTGTTGCCCACGACCAGCCAGTCACGACCAGCCTCAGACTGGCTGTTCGTCAAAATGGGAGCAACTTGGTTTTGGTTCTGGTGCTCCGGGAGTGGATTCTGCACTATGCCCATGTTGGGTGGTGCTGCTGCTTGTGCTGGTGGTCTTGCTTACTGCTGCTGCTGCTGTGGTCTTCTCGCCTTCAGGGCTGATATGTACTTTTTCATCTCCTCCCAGTCTATGCCGCCCTGCTCATTGAGATTATGAATATAATCTCTGAACTGGAAGCAGGTGTCGATGGTATGCCCAGGTTGCCTATGGAAGTAGCAATACCTGGACGTGTCGGCATTTTGAGGCCAGACGGCCTTTTCCCTTGGCAAAACTAAGGCATTAGTTGCCATTAGAGCACTGAAGATATCTGCCAAGGATTCTGGGAGGGCCGGGTATTCTGCCCTTTTCGGGCCTGGAGGTCTTCTCTGCTGGTTGTAGTCAGCAGGAGGAGGGACATTATGGTACGCCGGCGGTGCGCGCGGCTGATACTGTAGCTGTTGTTGTTGCTGATACTGCTGCTGTTGGGGCTGCTGGTACTGCTGTTGCCGTTGCGGCGGCTGCTGTAGCTGTTGCTGGTTCTGATTCGGCTGCTGGGGCCGCTGATACTGCTGTTGATAATGGGGGTTCTGCTGTTGCCTATACCCTTGTTCGTTCGGTTGCGGTGGCCTCTGGTACTGCTGCTAGTTCCTCACGAACTGGGGCGAGTTATTGTTCATGCTACTGACTTGCTCGTGAGAGAGCGTGCCCTCAGTAGTCGGACCTGTGCTGGGAGAGTTTGGCACTGCAGGCTTCCGAGGTGGAGGCCTGCTAGGTCTGTGAGGATCAAAGACGCTAGAGAACGTAGCGTCCTTGAAGGCATTCTGGCCGTACCGTGCTCTTTCATAGAGCTCTACCATGTTGGTCAAATTGTTCAAGGAGAGGACTAGCTTGAACTGGGGCGTGGCGTTGGAAATTAACATCTTCACTTGCGCATATTCGGACAAGTGATCCTTAACCTTTTCAGCCAGGCCCCGCCACCTGTTAGCAAAACTGACAAACTCCTCATCAAGTTTCATCTTTTCTGCAATGAGGTCAGTGATGGACAAGGAGGGTGCAACTCTGTCCTGGTATCGTTGGATAAATTTGCGTGAAACGATACCGTAATCCTCTACTTCGGAGGGTTCCAGAGAAAAGAACCACTCGAGCGCTGGTCCCTCTAGAGATCTCCTGAACAAAAAGGCCAACGACCTCTTACCGTTCTGCCAGAAAGATGATTCGTACATAAACTCCTTCAGATGCGTGAAGGGGTTACTAGTACCGTTTTACTTTCGGTACACTGGCATCTCAGAGGGTGGCAAATGGAATACTAGCAGGCTCGGTAAACTGATCTCTGGCGCCGCTTTAAGCCCCATCATCTTCTGGAGGTTGTTGAACTGCTCATCCATGCGCTCCATCTTGGCCAGCAACGCTTGCGTGGTCAGATCTGCCTGGGGAGGAGGAGGAGGTGGAAGTACTTGATAGGCCTGCTGCCTAGAGTATGTTGTACAGGGAGGATAATAAAGAGGAGGTCCGGCAGAGCTTCCGCCATGCCCGAGGGCATTTTGATAAGCAGGTGTTTGCGGTCTAGCCGGTTGCCTAGATGATGAAAGCTGTGGCCCAGCTGGCCGAGAAGTGAGGTGAAGGCCTTCCATGGCCTGATGGATGTAAGGAGGAGGAAGAGGAGGTTGTTGAGTAACAACAGGGGGAGCCACAGGGTTCGGCTCAGCAGGCGGCACGGGTGCCTTCCCCTTCAGAATAGACTGGATCGCCTCGAACTGCTGATGGTCCAGTCGGGAGGCAAGAACTCCCAAGGCGTTGACGAGATCCGAAGGATCGGAGGATGAGGGATCATTCTGATTCATGTCCCCCTCTAGATCGAGATTAGGAATCGCATATTCATGCGGGGGAAGATCAGGATATCGATCCTGTGGATGAAAGAGAGGCGTCCAGACATTCCCATCTTGTCGATATGGAATGGGGACGGAATTACGGGAGGCATCAGCATCTCTCCCGTTCTCATAGTTGTAGTCCGAATCGCGTGGGGCATTAGCATCTCCCTCGTAGTTGATGATGGCATCTTGAGCCATACTCAAGTCCCTGCCTGATCGCAGCAGCATGATGTTAGATTTTTTTTGAAAGACTTGACAAACAAGTTGCACAGAGATTAATCAAACAAGTGGATGTTTAACGTGATTTTAAGGTTCCTTGTTAAGTTAATTGAATTGGATTAAACCACAAATTCGCTCAGGGAAAGGATCCTAGTTTCAGTTCAATTTCCACCGTTATTCTCTAGGGCTTTCTCTCACAACGCTTTTGGAATCTAACCGGGACTTCAATTGGTACAACCAGCCCGATGATCAAGGAGGAATACCTTGATTTTGGGGACTTATGGAGGTCTCAACGTCAACTTCTCTAGTCTGATCAAGGGACCAACCCAATCAGAGAGAGTTGCTGACGTCGAGTAGTGTGTTCCTAAGAAAAGGAGGGTATTCGCCTCAATGCGTATGCCCTACGGCCTGGATGGCCTCTAATGCTTAATAATAATGGGTAGCTAGCACTCAAACCACATAAATCTGGGAACAGAAAAATAATTAAGAAACTGTCTGAATCGCGTCGATGGTAGTCGACGCTATTCAAAACAGAACTTAATTTTTCGCAGAAACAGAACTGAAAAATAACTAAGAAACTGTCTGAATCGCGTCGATGTTAGTCGACGCTATTCAAAATAGGACTTAATTTTTTCGCAGAAACAGATGCAGACAGCAGAGAAGATATGAAGACTGAAAGGCGTCTGGGGGTGTTGACGCGGTTTTGAAACGCGTCAATGCTCCTAGACGCTTTTCAGTTCGCAGAAACAGTTTTGCAGTAGGATTTTCTTGGTTGAATCCTCCTCAAACAGGATAAAAAGCATTAAACAATCAACTTATGCAGATTTTTTTTAGTTCCAGATTTTAACATGATGATTTACTAACTAAACAACTAGGAAATCAATCAATCACACATCATATTCATCACAAAAACAGCTTTTTAAACTAATCAAGGGGAGGGCAAGATCTTGCCACTGGGGTGTGCACGTGGTGCACGAGGGAAATTAACTAAACTAAAACACTCACCAATTGGTGAGGACGTGTCGAGAGACACAAGTGGTGCACCGTGGGTGCCCGATTGATGATAACAAGAACAAAAAAAACTAAAAGATGGCGAGACCAAGTCCCACCGTGATTGCCAAAAAAGCTGTAGGTGCTTAAAATGCTCGTGTGATTAACATGAAAAATCTATGTTGTTTAGTGTAAACTAAACCTATTAAAAACAGCAACTAAGTGCAGTGATCGCCAGAAACTTTTGACTTAAAAGTTTCAAAAGAGAGTATGATCGCCTACCTGTTTAAACGCGGAAGATGTTAAGCTCTTGATTCCCCTCCTTCAGCCGGCTGAAGAAAGAGAGCCCTTCTCGTTCTTTGTTCTTGTTGTTGAGTTTGAGGTTGAGGATCGTCCAGAAGTCCATCTGGCTTTGTGCTTGATTTCCCCTTTGATTCTCTTGTTGTTGTTGAATGCAGCAGAAACAGAGAGAAAGGAAATGAAGAAACAATGATGAGAATTTTATGTAGAAGTAGTATCTAGTCTAATCATGATGTTAAACATGCAATCAAACAACAAACTTACTTGTTTAAATGGCTTTTTGAAACCCCTTAATCAAATAGGTTTTGGAAGAATGATGTGGTGTGTGTTGCATGAAGTGAATGATGAAGCATAAGAGATTAATGAAATAAAAATGAAGAAATGAAAAACTTATGCCCAATTGGATGAAGCCTTGAAAGGACGCCGACTTCTGGAAATGGCAGCGCTCCGGCGTTCCGACGTTGTTGCTTTGATCTTCAACTCGCTATAATAACACTCTCTCTTAATGGCTTTCAACTCTCTCTTTTTTTTTAACTCTTCAACATGTAAGGTATTTATAGGCTTCTTCTGCGTTCGCGATTAACATAGAAAATCTCGGATTTATCTATCTTAACTGACAGATAAATACTGATTAATTCATCTTTATCTGTAATTATCTAAAACGCGTCCACAATGGCTGACGCCTTTCAGATTAATTAAGATAAGGATAAATATCCGGGAAAACTTATCTTTATCTTTATTAGCTAAAACGCGTCTACATGTGTAGACGTCTTTTAAACTGATTAAGATAAGGATAAACATCCGGAAGAGAAGTTAAAATACCTTAGGAAACCTAAATCGCGTCAACTTCCACAGACGCCTTTTAGCTAATTAATCAACTGATTAAAATTCAAATTTAAACGTTAAAATAGGAATAAACTCTAAATAACGTCCACACAGGTCGACGTCTTTTATAAGTCTGCATATTTTAACTGAAATTTGAGCTAAAATCAATTTAATTGATTAACTTAAACATGTTTGTTAAACCCGATACTCAAAAATATCAATAAAAATTAATCAATGATTAAATATCAGACCATTATGAGGCATTATTATATGATATGAAATTTACTCAAAATGATGTCAAAGTTAGCGTGTCTACAATGTCATCAGTAAAGATCTGGTTGTCGAAAAACTTCTCCATGAAGGATTTGGGAGAAACATCCTACGTATTGGGAATACGGATCTATAGAGATAGTTCAAAGTGGATGCTTGGAATGACCCAATCCTTGTACAAAGAGACCATAGTCAAAAGGTTTGGCAAGGAAAAATTCCAAGAGAGGTCTCATACCGATGAGACATGGGATTAGTCTCTCAAAGGAGCAGTGTCCTAAGACTACTGATGAGAGGCCATTCATAGATAGAATATCCTATGCCTCTGCCATAGGATCTATCATATATCTCATGCTATGTACACGTCCTGATGTTGCATTTTCTCTAAGTGTTACGAGCAGATTTCAGGCTGATCTAGGCGAAGAGCACTGGAAGGCAGTGAAATGTATCTTTAAGTACTTGAGAAGAACTAAGGATATGTTTCTTGTCTATGGAGGATGTGACTTGAAACTGCGAGACTTTACTGACTTGAGTTTCTAGTCAGATCCAGATGATAGCAAGTCTAAATCTGGATTTGTGTTTACATTAAAGGGAGGTGCAGTGTGCTGGAAGAGTTCCAAGCAAGTAACCACTGCAGATTTGACGACTGAAGTGAGCACATCGCTACATCTGAAGCTTTCAACGAAATAGTGTGGTTGAAGAAGTTCATCACCGACCTTGACATAGTTCCCGGTATCCTTGATCATGTTTCGTTGTTGTGCGACAACAATGGGACTATTGCACAAGTGAAAGAGCCGTGGTCTCATCAGAAATCGAAAGATGTTCTGAGGCGCTTTCGTCTTGTCCAGAGGAGATGTAGTAGTGGAAAGAGTTCCATCCGTCGACAATGTAACAGATCCACTGACAAAGCCGTTGGCTTAAATTGTGTTTGAGCGTCACCTAGAGTCTATAGGCTTATTGTATAAAGGTAATTGGCTTTAGTCCAAGTGGGAGATTGTTAGTTTAGGTGGCCTACAAGTCAATCTGACTATGTAAATCTCATTCATTTATTAATATAATGACATAATATTCATTATGTGTAAATCGCATTAATTATCATTTCATAATGAAGTCCGTGAATATGTGCTATAGTGATCAGATTATGATGAGATCATATTAGTGAAACTGATCACTTAAACACACATATTCTTAATCGTTCATAGTCGGAGGATATCCGAGAAGGACATCGGATATCCGGTTAGACTAGTACAAATTACTCCCGCTCATATGATGAGGGTGACTGATCTCATAAGTCAGTTGTGTGGAGACACTAAGGCGAATCTGTAGGTGCTGATTGGAGAATGAGTTCACTGAACTGATTGGACTGAATCGCTGGATGGTATTGTACCTCACTGTCAACCAGCTTGATTCTATTGTCGCAGTTGCGTGGATGGTCCTCGGACTTGAGACACCAAGGACACCTTGTCGGTGGACTTCTGTGCTTTGACCTTGGTTTACGAATCTCTAGCCACGGGATTCTAATACGCCAAGGATTGGGTACAGTGGAATACCGTCGAAGGGAATTGTGTGTCAATAAGGCATCATTCGCTCTCAGTGCTTAAAGAGAGAATGCTCTAGGAAGGATGCGCGGAAGTCCCTGGCCAGGGCGGACGATAATATTGGGAAAGGAGTTTTCCGATATTCATCAGCGGCATCCAAATCCAAGTGAGTCGACCGGTTAGGGTTTGACAGCTCGCCATACCCTGAGTTGACTCGAGAGCATTGTACGAATGAAGGATTATATCTACGCGGTAACTGTCGGCAGAAAGGTTCCAAGAGTGGGTTACTTAACCCCAATACCTTCTGGGTTCACACGGTGTTGCTTGGCACCCAACGTGATCGGACGCCCGGTCGAATTCGATGTGCGACATCAATTCGATTGATTAATTAATTAATAAAGGGTTATTAATTGATTAATAAAGCCAGTGAGGAGTCACTGGGCTTGTTGGGCCATTAACTGGACTGGTACTTAGGCCTAGAGGGTCACACGCAAATGATTCTCAAGGCGATGGATAAATAACTGGGTTTTATACAAACCAGGGGTTTTTACGAAAAATCACACGGTTAGTATAAAACATAGCGAACGGGCTGAGCAGGCCAAGCTGCTGCTAACCCTAGCCGCCCCTACTCTGTTTCTCTCTCTCTGTTGTGTCTAGACATATCCAGATCTGCTCCGCCGCTTATCCGAATCCCGTTCGACGGGAAATCGTCCGCGCGTTGCGGCGATCATTGCGGCGACTGGCGGAGGTTTCGTGGGCTGCGAAGAACGAGGAACGCGAAGATATCCGTCGCGGGGAGGATCGCGTGGACTTCGCTAGAGGCCGGGCACTTGCGCGGCTTGCAGTGTCGCACCGACGGAACCGAACGGTTGAGTATGCGGATCCGCACACGGTGAGAACTTCGATTATTCGATAATCGATTTTTGTTTTTTGAAATGGGAACGGATCGCTGTTTTAATATTTTATTTTCCGCTGCGTGAGCGATCCGGAGAAACCCGAAAAAACCCAACATAGACATTGTCTCCCACATCTTCTGGCCGTCTTCATTTTCTTCCTACTGAGTAATGTCATGCTTCACTTTTCTTGGCCTATGGCCCAGGCCATTTCCAGGTATCCTTCGGTTATCCTTGATGGGCGTGGTTCTACCTTGTAATTGTGTGCCCAGGCCCTTTCCATGCTGATAACCACCCTTCATCATTATTTTCCATCCAGGAGTACTCATGCACTTCCCCCGCTTTATGGCATTCAGTGGATAAGGAGTAAGAGTGGCGGCCTTTAAAGGATCAGCCACCGGACGGTAGACCTGTAATACCGACAGAAAAGGTTGTCGGCCAGGTGAAGAAGTTGGCTTGATATTCAAGGAGTGAGCAGCAGCAAGGATCGGTATACTCGTAACTTTAATGATTCGTCCTTTGTAGGGAAATTTGAGGCACTGATGATTCGTAGAGGGAATCGCCTCGAGGGTTTTAATATAAGGACCACCCAAAATAGCGTTCAAAGAAGGATTTCCAAAATGTGAAATTCAACCTCAGCATGACATATAGGGCCTAACTCTTCTTTTAAATAAACCAATCCCAGAGGGGAACAGGTGGAGTTATCATAAGCTGTTACAGAGATAGGGCTAGGCAGCCATTTTTCTTTGGGTACACTATACAATTCAAGGGTCTTCGGAGGTAGGACATTAATTGAAGCCCCCGTGTCGACCAGATATGCATCTATGACCTTCTTGCAGATATTGACCGTAATACTCAGAGCCATGCTCCTAGCTACTGGTGGTGCTAGTTCCGAGGCATGAAATAAGATAGAAGGCTGATCCCCCTGAGGAACTAGTAGTGTGGCGATCTTCTCTACCGGTACGTCTTCGTTGACCATCACCTTTTGTAGATACTCCATCAGAGCTTCCTGATGGGTCTTCGATCTACAGAGATTTGTGCCGGTGTTCTGTCAAGATGTTTCAACAGGTCATACTGAGTGCCTGGTGCACTCTCTTCATTATGCGCTTCCTCCGGTGGCTGTGATGGGCCTTCTCTGACTGTTGTTTGAGGAAAGACCTTTTTGAAGATCCTCCCACTCCGAAGTGCATGTTCTTCAGTTGTGGAAGGGCCGGGTGATAACTTGAGCACCGCAGGGTTAGTGGATGGTGTAGTTGCTGTGGAGGGTTGGTATGTGGGTGATGGCGTGGGGTTAGTTGGTGGTGGCATGGTACGAATAAGGGGCTTAGATGGTTGGATGGTGGAGGGGTAAGTCATCGGTACGGATGAAGTGGGGAATGGCATGCGGAGTAGAGGTTTAGATGGTTGTATGGTATCTGGGTAAGTGGTGGTGGTGGTAGGTGATGTGGGAAACGGTATGCGGAGTAGTGGTCTGGATGGCATGAGGGGTGCGTGTTTAGCTTGCGGGGGGTTGTTTAATGGAAGCGTAGTGGCGTGGGGGGTAATGCGTTTAAGGAAAGCGGGCAGTGGTGATGGGTTAATGGGTGCGGGCGAGTGATATGCGAGTGTTGGTAAAGGCGTGATGGTAACGGGTTGTGGTCTAGGTATATGGAGGGTGCGGCGTGGTGGTTGTTCTGCGGTGCTTGGAGTGTGACCCGTTGAATAAATAGAGGAAGAGTCCTCTATCTTCCACTGTTGCTGTAACGACCCGCCACCCTCTAATCGGGGATCCGATTACTAAATGGGTACCGAATCGTTAATTTGGAACCAAACCAGGATCTAATTAAGTCTGGGAGATAAATAATAAACTAAGCTAAACATTCACATCGTATTGAATTGAAATGAAAGTGTAGGAATTAAAAATTATTACAATGCGACTTGATACAACAAATAATTACATACTCCAACAGAAATGAAATAATTAAACGTACAGGACAGAAATAAAATAACAACTACGTCGGGGCATACCCCGAAACAACCGCTGACGGTGCTCAACACACGGCCGCACTCTCCTCGCTAGGTCTGCCGGGAGTCCTCACCTGAAAACCGCAGGGGTGAGTCTCAAAGATAAGACTCAGTAGGGATCCTTCGATCCCCACTGCCCACGCACACACCCACAAGTGCAAAGTACAGCTAACGGTAAAGTGATAAGCACAGGAGGTATAATTCCTAATTCTTAACATGAAATCGCATGCAGTCGAAATATAATAAACATGCATATTCTAAATCAGCCGACTAGGGAACCCACAACTGTCGTCTCGATAGAACTCGCTAACCACACAACAACGGTGGGAAAAACCTCGACCCGCTGAACCAAGCAGTAACCCCTCGGATAGCACACTAGCTACTCCGGCCCAACTGGCTCAGGTAGTTACTCCTTCCCTCAGCATGAGTGACTCTCCGAAAGTACCACCCCGACACCGGTACTAGCTGACCCCGGGGTTCACCAGGTGACCCTCTCTCACTAGGCGTCACCCCGCCCACGCCCCCACCGGCGCTGTGCCCACACCCCCACCAGCACAGGGTGATAAAGCGCTACAATGTCACTCCAGGTCCACAGTAACACAAAACACCAAACCCGGCACAGTGCGATCCGGTCACGTGAAAAGCCCGCAATCGCACGACATACAACGCAGTGTCATCCGGTCGTGAAGAATCCATCATTATCGAGTGCACTAAAGCATGCATTAACCAACTATCTAGCAGTATGAACACATTTTACTGGCATGAATTAGTGTTGTTCTGTCTTGAATCGCGTCACCCAAGGCCGACGCCATTCAAGCTCCATGTACTGGTTTATGTAAAATTACTGTCTTCAGAATCAGGCCTTAAAAGACGTCGACACCAGTAGTCGCCTTTTGAAAGGCGTCGACATCCTCAGACGCCATTTAGCACAGAAATCCAGGAATTCCAGAAAACATTACCCAGGGGATTTCTGCCTTAAAAGGCGTCATGGCTACCCGACGCTTTTCAAATAGCGTCGCCCACCCATGACGTCTTTTAGGCCCAGAATCCCCGAACCGGCAGACTCTCAGCAAGGCGATTCCTGCCTAAATGGCGTCGTGATGGCCCGACGCCCTTCAAAAAAGCGTCGCCCATGCACGACGTCTTTCAACCGCAGGAACTAGAGTCTGCATGAGCCCGAGGGCTCCCTTTCCAACCCCCAACAACCCCAAAATCACCCAAAAACGGAGGAGAAAGAGGGGCAAATCAATCCACAGGAAATCACATTCATAGAAATCCCCCATATCATCAAGAAGAACTCTTAAACATGCTCGTTCTACCCCCCAAAACCAAAGATCCATAACAAGCTCAAACGGGGAAAACATAGTTTGAACACAATACTATGGGAACCGTCACCCTACCGGATACTTGAATGCCTCCGAGCTTCAAACCGTCCACCTGTCTCGCACCACGCCGCCGCCGGTACCGCCGTGGTCGTCCTTACTCCACCGTGACGTCGGCCGCCGTCCGGAGAGTAAAACGCCGTAGTGGAAGTGGTAGGAGCTAGGTAGAAGATGGAGTGGAGAGAAAGATGAAATGATGGGAGGAAAAGAGGGAGGAGGAGGAATCGCCGCCGAGTTCGCCGGAAGGGAAGGTGAGAAAGAGAGAAGGAAGGAAAAAATGAGGGAAAGAAAGAGGGCTCGCGGGGTTAACCAGAGACTGGCTAAAACGCGTCGACATCTACGGACGCCTATCAGGTGACGTGACGGCTGCTCTGACAAGATTCTGAAACGCGTCATTCGAGGCAGACGCCGTTCAGACAACTTGTCAGGGCCGTACTCTGACAATCCCAGAGTCGCAGTCTGAAAGGCGTCGACACACGTGGACGTCGTTCAGGCGACACGACAGGGCCGTACTCTCGCAGCCCAAAGCCAACCCACGTGGCACCCACGTGGCAGGACCTGAAACGCGTCTGCAACGGTAGACCCCGTTCAAAACGCGTCTCGATGTCCTGACGCGAATCGTCACAGAACCTCAGCCCTCACTAAGGTCAGAACTACAGGGTCCGACCCCGAAAACCGGATCCGAAAGTCTCGATCCTTACAATCTCCCCCCCTTAAAAGAATTTCGCCCCCGAAATTGACTGCTAGAATTAACAAGGTCAAAACAGGGATACAAGTTCACAAGGAAACTTACGAAAAGAGGTAAGGGAACTTCTCCCGCATCTCATCCTCTCGCTCCCAGGTTGCCTCACCTCCGGAGCGGTACTGCCAAATCACTTTGACCAACGGTACAATCTTGTTCCGCAGGACCTGTTCTCTGCGATCCTCAATACGAACAGGATACTCTGGAAAGGACAGGTCCTCAGCGACCTCCAACTCCGAAAAATCCAAAACATGGGACGGATCCTGAACATACTTTCTCAGTAAGGAAACATGGAACACATCGTGCACCCCTGCAAGACTGGGCGGCAAGGCCAGCTGATACGCGGTTTCCCCAATCCGAGCAAGGATGGGAAAAGGCCCAATATATCGTGGACTCAGCTTGCCTCGCTTCCCGAATCTCATCACACCCTTGGAGGGTGAGACTCGGAGAAACACGTGGTCCCCAACTTCAAACTCAAGTGGTCTCCGTCTGACGTCAGCATAACTTTTCTGCCTACTCTGAGCTGCGGTCAACCTCTGCCGAACTGTCCTGGCAATCTCAGTACACTGCTGCACTAACTCGGGTCCCGCTATCTGCCTTTCACCGATCTCGGACCAACACACTGGAGATCGACACGGTCGCCCATACAAAGCCTCGTAAGGCGCCATGCCGATACTGGAATGGTAACTGTTGTTATAGGCAAATTCCACTGTGGACAAATGCTTCTCCCAAGAACCTCCCCAGTCTAGGCAACATGCCCTGAGCATATCCTCCAAGGTCTGAATGGTCCTCTCCGACTGTCCGTCAGTCTCGGGATGGTAGGCTGAGCTGAAAGCCAACTGAGTGCCCAATGCCTGCTGAAAGCTCTTCCAGAACCTGGAAGTAAACCTCGGATCTCGATCCGATACAATGGACAAAGGTACCCCGTGCAGAGAGATGATCCGGTCTACAAACAACTTTGCCAGCCTGCCGACTGACCAGTCCTTCCTAATGGCTAGGAAGTGTGCCGACTTGGTTAGTTGATCAACGATGACCCAAATAGCGTCTCTCCTACTAGGGGATGAAGGCAATCCCATCACGAAGTCCATCGTCACATGCTCCCATTTCCACTCTGGAATCGGCAAGGGCTGTAACAACCCTCCAGGTTTCTGATGCTCGGCTTTAACCTGCTGACAAGTCATACACCTAGCCACATAATCAGCCACATCTTTCTTCATACCGGGCCACCAGAAGTGCCTCCTCAAACAATGATACATCTTTGTTGTCCCAGGATGCACTGCATATCTCGAACGGTGCGCCTCATCAAGTATACACCTACGCACGTCCTCCTCGGTCGGAACATAAAGTCTACCTCTGAACCTGACAGTACCGTCATCCCACAACTCCACCTTTGACCTCTGGAGAATCTGTGGTAACTCAGCATCTGCTCTTTGAGCGTCAATCACAGCATGATACACAGCTGGTCTCACGGTCAAGCTGACCAATACGGCTCTGCCATCTTCACGTGGAACTCTAAAGGAAGATTCCACAACCTGTTCGAACAATTTCCATTCTTGAATCATAAGATATGACATGACCGTCTTCCGACTCAAAGCGTCTGCCACCACATTCGCCTTGCCCGGGTGATAAGAAAGGTCAAAGTCATAATCCTTAATGAACTCCATCCACCTCCGCTGCCTCAAATTCAGGTCTCTCTGAGTGAACACATATTTCAGGCTCTTGTAATCGGTGAAAACCTGAAATTTCTCACCATACAAGTAATGTCTCCAATTCTTAAGTGCAAATACTACAGCTGCCAGCTCCAAATCATGGGTAGGATAGTTCTCTTCATGCTTCTTCAGCTGTCGAGAAGCATAAGCCACTACCCTGCCATGCTGCATTAGAACTGCGCCCAAACCTCGACGGGACGCATCTGAGTAAACCACAAATCCTCCGGACCCAGATGGAAGCACCAGCACTGGGGCTGACGTGAGGCGGGTCTTTAGCTCAATAAAACTCTGTTCACAATCCTCGGTCCATACAAAGCGAACTCCCTTTCGAGTCAACCTCGACAAGGGGGCTGCTATCGAAGAAAACCCCTGAACAAACCGCCTGTAATAACCGGCAAGCCCCAGAAAGCTCCTGATCTCAGTCACCGAAGTCGGCCTGCTCCAATCCATCACCGCCTCGATCTTGGCTGGATCCACAGCGATACCATTGCCAGAAATAACATGCCCAAGGAAGTGCACCCCGTCTAGCCAAAACTCACACTTGCTAAACTTGGCATAAAGTTGGTGCTCCCTCAGGACCTGCAATACTGCCCGAAGATGGGCGGCATGCTCTTCCTCAGAAGAAGAATAGATCAGAATATCATCAACAAATATAACCACAAACTGGTCCAGGTAGGTCCTGAAGACTCGGTTCATCAGCTCCATAAAGGCCGCCGGAGCATTGGTCAAGCCGAAGGGCATAACCAAAAACTCATAATGTCCATACCGAGTTTTGAAAGCCGTCTTACTAACATCAACATCCCGGATCCTCATATGATAATATCCAGATCTCAAGTCGATCTTGGAAAATACCTTCGCGGACTGCAGCTGATCCATCAAATCATCGATCCTTGGAAGTGGGTACTTATTCTTTTTCGTTACCTGGTTCAGCTGCCTATAATCAATGCACAATCTCAGCGAACCATCCTTCTTTCTAACAAACAGAACTGGAGCACCCCATGGAGATGTACTTGGACGAATGAAACCCTTATCCAGCAACTCCTGCAACTGCGCCTTCAACTCAGCGAGTTCGGCTGGCGCCATCCGATACGGGGCCTTAGACAAGGGCACCGTACCTGGTGCAAGCTCGATGGTAAATTCGACCTCTCGCTGAGGAGGAAGGCCAGGCAGCTCCTTAGGAAACACATCTATGAAATCACATACTACAGGTACCTCCCCAGGGCTGAGACTATCACGGACATCAGAAACAACAACAGAGGCAAGGAAAGCCTCACAGCCACCAGCAAGCAACCTCCGTGCCTTAAAGGCAGAAATGAGAATACCTCGGGAAGAAAGCCTAATACCTGGGAAGAAGAAGGTCGGGATGTCCAGAATGGAGAATCGCACCCTCTTCCTGTGGCAGTCCACCTCCGCATAAAAGGCTTCCAACCAATCCATGCCCAGGATGATATCAAAGTCACGAATGGCAAGTACAACTAACTGGGCAGGTAGCACATGACCCTCGATGGTCAAGGGAACATTCCTCAAACAATTATAAGATATCATGAAGTCTCCAGAAGGAACCTCCACCATCAAACCATCAGATAACTCATCAACGGGTGCAGAAAGAATATCTAGGAACTGCTCAGAAATGAAAGAATGCGAAGCACCAGAATCAATCAATCCGTGTGCAGAGTTCCCAAGGACAGAAAGTGTACCTTCCACCAAGTTGGACACACGAGCCTCCCTCCTGGTGATGGCTAGGACTCTTCCCTGGGTCCTCGGCTTATCCTGATCACCATAACCCTGTCCCTGACCATGCCCCTGCGGGCACTGCCTCGCCAAATGGCCCTGCTGGCCGCAAGTGAAACACCTCCTGGGGAGAGTGGGACACTGAGTCCCACCATGGGCACCCCCACAGTGCTGACAGACTGCCGGAAGCCTCTGAGCTGGCCCCTGCGGTGCACTGGATACTGACTGACTCTGATGACCCTGCCCGGGCCTGTTGCTGCCGCTGCTGCCACTACTGCTGCCACCACCCCTGAAGAATCTCCTGAATCGGGAGCCGAGTGACGACGATCCCGATCCGGATGAAGGGGCTGCTGCCGCTGCCTTACCCCTGCCACAAACTGGGCTCTGAGCGGCCAGTCCTCTCTCCCGAGCCGACTTGCTCTGTTGAGCCTCCACTGCTGCCGCACACCTAACCGCAGAAGCCAAATCCGTGCAACAGTGAGATGCCACAAAGTTCCTCAGACTGAACCTTAGTCCGTCCACGAACCTCTCCGTACGACGCTCCTCGTCCCCATATATGAAAGGCACAAACCGACCCAGCGAAACAAACTTTGCCTGGTACTCGAGTACCGTCATACTCCCATGCGTCAGTTCCATAAACTCCCTCTCCTTGGCTCTCTGGACGTGTCTAGGGAAATATTGTGCATTGAACTCCTTAACAAAGGTCTCCCATGAAATTTCCCTAAGACTCCTGTCCTCATAAGACAAACTCTTCAATGTGGTCCACCAGTCATAGGCGCTATCCTTCAGCATGAAGGTAGCCAACGGGGTCCTCTCTACTGCTGCACAGTCCATGGTATCGAAAGTCTTCTCTATCTCCCTAAGCCAGTGAATGGCCTCATCAGGGTCGGGACGACCGGTGAAGTGAGGTGGCCTCAGCTTCAGGAACCTCTCAAGTGTAGCTGTGGACCCTCCCCGTGCACTAGAACGCTCACTAGGGTCTCGCGTCTGGTATCTAGCCATAGTGTCCATCATAGCCTCCATAAACTGCTCTACACTCGGCCTCCCGGCCTCGGATCCACTAGGGACGTCTCCCTGCTCTCGGATAACTGGCATCCTCCTCCTGGGAGCCATCTACTCGCCTACAATTACAAAGCCAAAAAGTTCTAATTAGAGTCCTAAAACCTATGCTACCGCCGTACCTGTACGGGATAATGTATTTATTTGCCGGATTTACGAAATTTAACCTAGTTATTTATTTATTTGCCAGACCGTATGCTCTGATACCAACTGTAACGACCCGCCACCCTATAATCGGGGATCCGATTACTAAATGGGTACCGAATCGTTAATTTGGAACCAAACCAGGATCTAATTAAGTCCGGGAGATAAATAATAAACTAAGCTAAACATTCACATCGCATTGAATTGAAATGAAAGTGCAGGAATTAAAAATTATTACAATGCGACTCGATACAGCAAATAATTACATACTCCAACAGAAAGGAAATAATTAAACGTACAGGCCAGAAATAAAATAACAACTACGTCGGGGCATACCCCGGAATAACCGCTGACGGTGCTCAACACACGGCCACACTCTCCTCACTAGGTCTGCCGGGAGTCCTCACCTGAAAACCGCAGGGGTGAGTCTCAAAGATAAGACTCAGTAGGGATCCTTCGATCCCCACTGCCCACGCACACACCCACAAGTGCAAAGTACAGCTAACGGTAAAGTGATAAGCACAGGAGGTATAATTCCTAATTCTTAACGTGAAATCGCATGCAGTCGAAATATAATAAACATGCATATTCTAAATCAGCCGACTAGGGAACCCACAACTGTCGTCTCGATAGAACTCGCTAAACACACAACAACGGTGGGAAAAACCTCGACCCGCTGAGACCAAGCAGTAACCCCTCGGATAGTACACTAGCTACTCCGGCCCAACTGGCTCAGGTGGTTACTCCTTCCCTCAGCATGAGTGACTCTCCGAAAGTACCACTCCGACACCGGTACTAGCTGACCCCGGGGTTCACCAGGTGACCCTCTCTCACTAGGCGTCACCCCGCCCACGCCCCCACCGACGCTGTGCTCACGCCCCCACCAGCACAGTGTGATAAAGCGCTACAATGTCACTCCAGGTCCACAGTAACACAAAACACCAAACCCGGCACAGTGCGATCCGGTCACGTGAAAAGCCCGCAATCGCACGACATACAACGCAGTGTCATCCGGTCATGAAGAATCCATCATTATCGAGTGCACTAAAGCATGCATTAACCAACTATCTAGCAGTATGAACACATTTTACTGGCATGAATTAGTGTTGTTCTGTCTTGAATCGCGTCACCCAAGGCCGACGCCATTCAAGCTCCATGTACTGGTTTATGTAAAATTATTGTCTTCAGAATCAGGCCTTAAAAGGCGTCGACACCAGTGGTCGCCTTTTGAAAGGCGTCGACATCCTCAGACGCCATTTAGCACAGAAATCCAGGAATTCCAGAAAACATTACCCAGGGGATTTCTGCCTTAAAAGGCGTCATGGCTACCCGACGCTATTCAAATAGCGTCGCCCACCCATGACGTCTTTTAGGCCCAGAATCCCCGAACCGGCAAACTCTCAGCAAGGCGATTCCTGCCTAAAAGGCGTCGCAATGGCCCGACGCCCTTCAAAAAGGCGTCGTCCATGCACGACGTCTTTCAACCCCAGGAACCAGAGTCTGCATGAGCCCGAGGGCTCCCTTTCCAACCCCCAACAACCCCAAAATCACCCAAAAACGGAGGAGAAAGAGGGGCAATTCAATCCATAGGAAATCACATTCATAGAAATCCCCCATATCATCAAGAAGAACTCTTAAACATGCTCGTTCTACCCCCCAAAACCAAAGATCCATAACAAGCTCAAACGGGGAAAACATAGTTTGAACACAATACTATGGGAACCGTCACCCTACCGGATACTTGAACGCCTCCGAGCTTCAAACCGTCCACCCGTCTCGCCCCACGCCGCCGCCGGTACCGCCGTGGTCGTCCTTACTCCACCGTGACGTCGGCCGCCGTCCGGAGAGTAAAACGCCGCAGTGGAAGTGGAGGTGGTAGTAGTAGGAGCTAGGTAGAGGATGGAGTGGAGATAAAGATGAAATGGTGGGAAGAAAAGAGGGAGGAGGAGGAATCGCCGCCGAGTTCGCCGGAAGGGAAGGTGAGAAAGAGAGAAGGAAGGAAAAAATGAGGGAAAGAAAGAGGGCTCGCGGGGTTAACCAGAGACTGGCTAAAACGCGTCGACATCTACGGACGCCTATCAGGTGACGTGACGGCTGCTCTGACAAGATTCTGAAAAGCGTCATTCGAGGCAGACGCCGTTCAGACGACTTGTCAGGGCCGTACTCTGACAATCCCAGAGTCGCAGTCTGAAAGGCGTCGACACACGTGGACGCCGTTCAGGCGACACGACAGGGCCGTACTCTCGCAGCCCAAAGCCAACCCACGTGGCACCCACGTGGCAGGACCTGAAACGCGTCTGCAATGGTGAACCCGTTCAAAACGCGTCTCGATGTCCTGACGCGAATCGTCACAGAACCTCAGCCCTCACTATGGTCAGAACTACAGGGTCCGACCCCGAAAACCGGATCCGAAAGTCTCGATCCTTACAGTTGCCCTCGATTAGCCTCAGATCGGCTATTTGTCAAAATAGGGGCAACTTAATTTTGGTTCTGGTTTTGGTGCTCCAGGAGTGGGTTTTGCACTATACCCATGTTTGGTGGCGCCGCTGCCTGTGCCGGCGCTCTTGGTTGTTGTTGTTGCTGCTGTTGTTGTTGTGGCCTTCTTGCCTTCAAGGCAAATATATACTTCTTCATTTCTTCCCAATCAATGCCTCCCTGCTCGTTGAGATCATGAATATAATCTCGAAATTAGTAGCAGGTATCTATAGTGTGTCTAGGTTGTCGGTGGAAATAACAATACCTGGAAGTGTCGGCATTTTGGGGCCAAATTGTTTTATATCTTGGCAGAACCAAAGCATTGGCTGCCATTAAAGCACTGAAGATATCTGATAAGGACTCTGGAAGAACTGGATATTCTGCCCTTTTCGAGCCTGGGGGCTTCCTCTGCTGGTTATAATCAGCAGGGGGAGGCACATTGTGGTATGCCGGTGGTGCGCGCGGCTGGTACTGCTGCTGTTGTGGGGACTGATACTATAATTTCCGTTGTGGCTGCTATTGTGGCTGCTGTTGTGGTTGCTGGTTCAGCTGCTGAGGCCGCTAGTACTGTGGCTGCTGATACTATGGGTTCGGCTGCTGCCATCTGTAACCCTGCTGGTTTGGCTGCTGTGGCCGCTGGTACTGTGGTTGCTGATTCCTCACGAATTGGGGCTGATTGTTGTTCATGCTACTAACCTGCTCATGGGAGAGCGTGCCCTCAATGGTTGGACCTGTGCTAGGAGAATTTGGCACGGCAGGCTTCCGAAGTGAAGGCCTGCTAGGTCAGTGAGGATCAAAGACACTAGAGAATGTAGCATCCTTGAAAGCGTTCTGACAATAACGTGCTCTTTCATAGAGCTCTGCCATACTGGTCAAGTTGTTCAGGGCGAGGACTAGTTTAAACTGAGGTGTAGCATTGGAAATTAACATCTTTACTTGCTCTGACTCCATCTATCAGCAAAACTGACGAATTCCTCGTCGGGCTTCATTTTTTCCGCTATCAAATCAATAATGGACAGGGAGGGGGCAACTCTATCCTGGTATCGTTGAATGAATTTTCGTAACACGATACCATAGTCCTCTACTTCAGCAGGTTCTAAAGAAAAGAACCACTCGAGGGCTGGTCCCTCCGAGGATTTCCTGAACAAAAATGCCAACGACCTCTTGTTGTTTTGCCAGAAAGATGACTCATACATAAACTCCTTCAAATGAGTGAAGGGGTTACCAGTATTATTATATTTTCGGTATACCAGCATCTCAGAGGGCGGCAAATGGAACACAGGCAGACTTGGCAAGTTAATCTCAAATACAACTTTAACTCCCATCATCTTCTGAAGGTTGTTGAACTGTTCATCCATACGCTCCATCTTTGCAAGCAGAGCTTGTATCGTTGGATCAACCTGGGGAGGAGGGGGAGGTGGAGGTACATGATAGGCCTGTTGCCTAGAGTATGTTGGGCATGGGGGACAATAGAGCTGAGGTCCGGTAGAGCTTCCGCCATGCCCGAGGGCATTTTGGTAAGTAGGTGTCAGCGGCCTGACCGGTTGCCTCGAGGAATAAAGTTGTGGCCCAGTTGGCCGAGAGGTTGAGACTTGATGGCCTTCCATAGCTTGGGGAATGAAGGAAGTATGATGATGAGGAGGTTGAGGAATGACAGGGGGAGCCACAAGATTCGACTCGGCAGACTGCATAGGCGTCTTCCCCTTCAAAATAGACTGGATTGCCTCGAACTATCGAGGATCCAGAAGGGAGGCAAGAACTCCCAAAGCATTCACTAGATCTGAGGGATCGGAGGATGAGGGATCATTCGTTCTTTGTTCCTCTCTTTCAGCTAGCCGAAAAAGAAGAGCCCTTTTTTTTCATTTACTCTTATTTTTTGTGCTTTTCGAACCTTCCTTCAAGCTTTTCTCCTTCTCTTCTTTTTTTAAAGCTCTTCAAAACCTTCAAATCTTCTCTTTGAACCTTGCAAGAAAATTAAACAAACAAGCAAAAGAAGATAGAGCTATGGGTTAGAGTAGTATCTAGTCTATCTAACAATTTAAACATAAACTAAACAAAGAAAAGTCACTTGTTTTTGGTCTTTTAAACCCCTAACATGAATATAGGTTTGGAAAAGATGATGTGGGAGTGTGTATAATGATGAAGTAATGTAATGCAAACTATATGAAATCAGTAAATTAGACTATGAAATCAATGAAAAATCAAGAAAGAAACTAGAAAGAAGGATGTTTGGTTGGCTCCTCCATAGACATGGTCTTCTTGAGCTTCAATGGAGGAAAAGGATAAAGAGGATGAGCCTTCGGGTTACTATTCACGTTTTCCTCCTTGAGAGCCTTCAAAACACCTTGAGAGAGCTTCAATTTCTCCAATTGCCAACCGCTTTTAAAGGCCAATAGGGTAGGTATATATAATATTAGGTTTTACAGTAGTTTAAGGCTTTCAAAGGACTCTCCCGCACCTTCGCAACCTTCCTCGGATAAACATGATGGATTTGAGTCCTTCCCAAGTTTGGAAACCAGATAATCTCGGCCAAATTAGACTTATAAGAATTAGCCTAAATTGCGTCTCTCGAGGGAGACGTCTTTCAGCCAATGAAGCATTAAAAACATAAATAAAAATCCGAAAAGGAAACCGAAAAACATTAGGAAACCTAGCGATGTCTTTCAGTTAATTAGGAAATTAACTAAAATCAAATTGGAAATCGAAACGGATTAAGAAACCTAAATTGCGTCCCCCTTTAGCGACGTTATTTAGTTAATTCTATCCCAATTAATAAATTTGATTTCTAATTAATTTCTGCTAAAAAACTAAATAACGTCGTCCTTGGGCGACGTCATTCAACCAATTTTTTGAAAAAATCAATAAAAATTAATTAATGATTAAAGGTCGGACCATTTATGGGAATTATTATTATGACATGAAATTTACTCGATATGATGTCAAAATTAGCGTGTCTACATCTGGCGCCCCAAGCCAGCCCTGTTCTCCGAGTCTGCTCCGCTGCATCTCCGACTCCCGTCCGAAGGGAAATCATCTGCGAATCGTGGCGGTCATTGCGGCGAACGGCGAAGGGTTTGTGGGATGCAAGGAACGAGATATGTGAGGATATTCACCGCGAGGAGGATCGTGTGGACTTCATTAGAGGCTGGGGCATCTGCGCGACCGGCGGTGTCACACCGACAGAACCAATCGGTCGTAGATTCGAATCCGCGTGAGGTAATAAACAAATATCTGATAATCGTTTATGATTTTATTTGAAACGGGAAAAACGGATTGTTGTTTTATTTTAATTTCCGTTGCGTGAGTGATCCGGAGAAACGCCAGAACCTAACAAAAACGTAGGAGGGCTTTGAAGGCTTCTTCCTCCTCTTCTTCTCCATCCTTTGAAGCTCTTGAAGACCAAGGTGTTAGGAATTGTCGAAACGCAGCGGAAAATTAAAACGATTCCTCATATCGATTGTCGGGATCGTAAAATGGACAATTAAAATAAATGGGAAGAACTGTTCTTCACCTTTGCGGGGTTTCGAATCTCTCGTGGATTCAACCGTTTCGGTAATCGCGCACGCGCACAATCTTCAGAGGTATCCACACGAGCTCCCGACGCAAACACGATTTTCGCATCGGCTTGAGTACTTCGACCCGATCTCAAATCCACCATGCAGTTGAGAAGAGAGAGGGATCTATCTTACATCAAGCGAGAGAGAGAGAGAGAGAGAGGAGAGAGAGAATTCTAAAAGGGTAGTAGTGTACGTCTCTCTCTACCCCTACCCCTTGGCCTCATTTTATAAGAAATAAAGATAAGCATAAGGTATAATTCTCATGATTATCCAAGAGCTTGGTCTTAGATAATTCTCTATTTAAATATTCATGTTTATCCTGCGGTTTTTCATAAAAACCCAGATAAATATAATATTTAACATCTCTCACCGTCTTACGAGAACTCTTATGTGTGTGACCCTCCAGGCCCATATATTAGTCAGGTTTCAGGCCCACTAAACTTAGAACTAATTCTAAAGTTCAGTAATTTATTAATTATTGTTTAAACATCATATGTTAAATAATTAATTCAATGAATAAGTGGTTTATCATCCAATGATTAATCCACTTGACCTTCTGACCATGAACGGCACAAAACACTACCTCATGATCCCAAAAGATATAAAGGATATTGTTCCCTTTATTTGAACATTTCCGTCTGCAGATACCGCACAGACAAAATCTTTCACTCATCCAATGTCCCAATAACGTAAGGGTATGATTTTACAGTCAAACCATTTATGACATTATTTAGATGGATTCCAGTACTCAGTTAACTTCTAGAAAGACATCTCTTTCAGTTGACCCTTCTTGGGATTTCTGCGTACACATCCATAGAACATTCTCTCTCCAATCGTATACCAAGAGTAAGTGATCCCCTGTTGTTCACTCAATTACCTTCGTAAGCTTTCCACTGTGTCTGAGAGACTGACTATCGTGGACTTAATGGTTAAAGTCCACAAGCTAGAGAATCAAGACATAATGGTCTACAAGTAAGGTATTATTGGTGACTCAGGTCAAAGGACCACTGCGCTACCGTACCGATTGAATTCCCTGGTTGACTATTAGGTATAATGACTATCCAGGAATTCTAATTCGGATATGTTCAGTGAACTCATTCTCTAATGAGCACCCACAAGTTTGTCTTAGTGTCACCACACAAGTGAATGTGAGATCATTCACCCTCAACACATGAGCAAAAATAACTTGTGTCGATCTTATCGGATATTTAATGTCCAATTCAAATATCCTATGATCGATAACTATTTAAGATAAGTGACTAAGAATATTGATCTCACTATCATGATCTCATCATGATTCAATATCCTACACACTTGTCTGCGGACCTTTATTACGATACTTAATTTGTGAGAACTATAAATGAAGAAATAATTGCCTTTATTAATACTCTGAACTAGAATGTACAATGATTGGCTGTGAGGCCACCCAATTCTATCATTCTCCCACTTGGACTGTAGCCAATCACCCATGTGTCTAAGTCCCATATACTTAAGGTGACGTTCTAAATTGTTTTGAGACAATGTCTTACTCAAGGGATCTGTTACATTATCTTCGGATGAGACTTTCTCAACCACTATATCTCCTCTAGCGATTATCTCACGGATCAGATGAAATCGTCTCAAAATGTGCTTTGACTTCTGATGCGATCTAGGCCCCTTTGCTTGAGCTATTGCTCCATTGTTGTCACACAATAATGAAACATGATCTGAAATGCTTGGGACTACTCCAAGTGCTGAGATGAACTTCGTCATCCAAACCGCCTCCTTAGCCGCTTCAGCTGCAACAATGTATTCTGCTTCGGTCGTCGAATCTGCAGTTGTTTCTTATTTGGAACTTTTCCAACTCACTGAACCTCCATTTAACATGAACACAAATCTAGACATGGATTTGTTGTCATCCATATCCGATTGGAAGCTTGAGTCTATAAACCCTCGAAGTTCCAAGTCGTTTCCTCCATAGACGAGAAATAGATCCTTAGTCATTCTCAAGTATCTAAGGATATATTTTACCGCCTTCCAGTGTTCCTCACCTGAATGAGCTGATATTTACTAGTGACACTTAATGGATGTGCCACATCAAGCCTAGTATATAGCATTGTATGAATGATAGATCCTATTGTCGAAGCATAAGGAACTCTATCCATGTATGCTTTCCCTTCAGGTGTATTGGGAGACATTCCTTTAGAGAGATAAATTCCTTGTCTCATCCGAACGAGACCTCTCTTGGAATTTTCCATGTCAAACCTTTTGACTATAGTGTCTATGTACATGGATTGGAATAAACTAAGTATCCTTTTGGATCTATCTCTATAGATCCTTATTTCTAGAATATAGGATGCCTCTCTCAAATCCTTCATAGAGAAGTTTTTGGATAACCAAATCTTTACTAATGACAACATTCCTACATGAATAAAATCACCCTTAAGCCCGAGAATATTTGCCCAACCCCATGTAAATCTATACATCTCTAGATCCCTATAATTCCCTTAAATAACTGGATGAGAAAAATTCAAGTTATTCATGGAAACAAACACTAGTCTAGTTCATCTTGTGAACATACGGTTGTGGAACGAAGATCCCCATAACCGCATATTTCAACTGGTAGTTTAATATAGGCTTAATGGCATTGGAAAATCCTTTTAAAACAAGGAATAATTCATTAATCATCATACGATAATAATTTTAAAATTCCCTGAAGAACAAGCCCAAGAACATGTACAATACAGTTCTTCACGCATAATGAGAAATTATTACGTAAAACGATACCGTTTTACGATCGAACAAGAAACCTGGCTCTGATACCACTGTTAGGAATCGTCGAAACGCAGCGGAAAATTAAAACGATTCCTCGTATCGATTGACGGGATCGTAAAACGGACAATTAAAATAAACGGGAAGAATTGTTCTTCACCTTTGCAGGATTTTCAATCTCCCGTGGATTCAACAATTTCGGTAATCGTGCACGCGCATGATCTCCAGAGGTATCCACATGAGCTACCAACGCAGATACGATTTCCTCCTCGTCATGAGTACTTCAACCCGATCTCAAATCCACCATGTAGTTGAGAAGAGAGAGGGATCTATCTTACTTCAAGCGAGAGAGAGAGAGAGAGAGAGAGAGAGAGAGGAGAGAGAGAATTCTAAAAAGGTAGTAGTGTATGTCCCGCTCTACCCCCACCCCTTGGCCTCCTTTTATAAGAAATAAAGATAAGCAAAAGGTATAATTCTCATGATTATCTAAGAATTTGGCCTTAGATAATTCTCTATTTAAATATTCATGTTTATCCTGCGACTTTTCACAAAAATCCAGATAAAATATAATATTTAACATCTCTCACCGTCTAATGGGAACTCTTATGTGTGTGACTCTCCAAGCCCATATATCAGTCTGGTTTCAGGCCCACTAAACTTAGAACTAAGTCTAAAGTTTTGTATTTATTAATTATTATTTAAACATCATATGTTAAATAATTAATTCAATAAATAAGTGGTTTATCATCCAATGATTAATCCACTTGACCTTCTGACCATGAACGGCACAAAACACTACCTCATGATCCCAAAAGATATAAAGGATATTGTTCCCTTTATTTGAACATTTCCGTCTGCAGATACCGCACAGACAAAATCCTTCACTCATCCAATGTCCCAATAACGTAAGGGTATGATTTTACAGTCAAACCCTTTATGACATTATTTAGATGGATTCCAGTACTTAGTTAACTTCTATAAAGACATCTCTTTCAGTTGACCCTTCTTGGGATTTCTGTGTACACATCCATAGGACATTCTCTCTCCAGTCGTATACCAAGAGTAAGTGATCCCCTGTTGTTCACTCAATTACCTTCGCAAGCTTTCCACTGTGTCTGAGAGATTGACTATCGTGGACTTAATGGTTAAAGTCCACAAGCTAGAGAATCCGGACACAATGGTCTACAAGCAAGGTATCATTGGTGACTCAGGTCAAAGGACCAACTGCGCTACTGCAACGATTTTATTCCCTGGTTGACTATTAGGTATAATGACCATCCAGGAATTCTGATTCGGATCTGTTCAGTGAACTCATTCTCTAATGAGAACCCACAAGTTTGTCTTAGTGTCACCACAGAAGTGAATGTGAGATCATTCACCCTCATCACATGAGCAAAAATAACTTGTGTCGATCTTATCGGATATTTAATGTCCAATTCATTATCCTATGATCGAGAACTGTTTAAGATAGGTGACTAAGAATATTGATCTCACTATCATGATCTCCTCATGATCAATATCCTACACACTTGTCTGCGGACCTTCATTACGATACTTAATTTGTGAGAACTATAAATGAAGAAATAATTGCCTTTATTAATATTCTAAACTAGAATGTACAATAATTGCCAATTCCATTCTCCCCCTTTCCTTTTCTTTGATAGCTTTAGTTAGTTTTCATCATATTTTCACTGTTTTTCATTGTTCTTTTTCATAGCATCACTCCATGATTCACACACCCACATCATAGCTTTCTCACAAATTTGGCTACGGTCCACTCAATTTCTTGTTTTGGAAGGGATGTTATATAAAAGATCTTTCGGCCGACCCCTTTTCCGATATCTCAGTCCCACTGAGGCTGATTATGCCCTTCGGGAAATCCACGAAGGAGTCTGCGAAGAGCACACTGGGGGCCGAGCCCTGGCCCACAAGCTCCTAAGGCAGGGGTACTGGTGGCCAACCCTTCGGCAGGACACAGCCAGCCTCATCCGGCGTTACAACCAATGCCTGCGATTCAACTCACTCATCCACTAGTCAGCCACTATGCTGACACCTTTATAAAATCCATGGCCTTTCCCCCAGTGGGGTATAGACATTCTCGACCCTTTTCCTATGGCCACCGGCCAGAGGAAAGTTCTTATTATTGTTGTTGATTATTTTACCAAGTGGGTCAAGATCGAGCCCCTTGTGTCCATCATTGACAATAATCCTAGAATTTTGTATGGAAATCTATTTTTTGTCATCATGGAGTCCCTCGGGCTATTATATCAGACAACGGCAAGTAGTTTCATAGCAGCCGGTTCAGGGGCAACTGCGAATGCTTCGGTATCTCGCACAAATGCACCTCAGTAGTCCATCCCCAGACGAACGGGTAGGCCAGAGTCACCAATTGTGGCATTTTGCAAGGATTGAAGACTCGTCTTGGCAAAGCCAATGGCCGATGGGTAGACGAGTTGCCAAGCATGTTGTGGGCCTATCCGACCACGAGCCGATCCCCTATCGGGGAAACCCCTTTCTGGATGGCTTATGGAGTCGAAGCAGTCATTCCGGTGGAGATCGGCATCTCTTCCCTAAGGGTCCTTGCCTACGACTCGGCTAGTAATGATCACGCAATGAAAGATCAACTGGACCCTGTCGAAGAGACGAGAGACCTGGCCCGTATCCAGCTTGTAGCGTATCAACAGCGCATGGCCAAGTATCATAATGCCCATGTGAAGCCTCAGAGTTTTAAAGCCGGAGACTTGGTGCTTCAGAACGCTCATGCCTCCAAACCTACCGAAGCCTCTAGGAAGCTAGCTCCCAATTCGGAAGGGCCTTACCAAGTGAAGGAAGTTGTCCTCAACCTTCTTCGTCGTCTCCTCAATCTTGGCCTTGGCGGCCGTAAGGGCGTCGGCGTGCTGCTCTCGCTCTTCATCATGTTCTTTCTGAAGCCGGTTGAGGGTTCATTCTTTTAAGCGAACTGCACCCGGAGTCCTTCTGATTCCCCATAGAGTTCTGTTGACTCCCTCTCGGCCCTCTCCTGGACCCCGGCTGCCCGATGGACCACCTCCTTCTGTTTTGTAAGCTCGCCCCCCAGCCGAGCGTTCATGTCAAAGAGGGCGTCGATATTGCCCTCCAAGTCCCTTTTCACCGAAGCTACCTTCCCGGCGGCCAAGTGGTCCACGGCCTTGTCCACGTCCTTGAGCTTCTCCTGGACATGGACGTACCACTGGGAAAGGGCCCCGCATATGGTCGTGGTCTGAAGAAAAAAAAAAAACATAAGTTGAAGTTATGGCTAAAGCAAGGAAAAAGGCCGAAAGGGACTAGGCCGAAACTCTCACTTGGCCGCGTGGTGTAGACATACTAATTTTGACATCATTTAAAGTAAGTTTCATGTCTTATAATAATGTCTCAAAGTGGTCTGATATTTAATCATTGGTTAATTTTTATTATTTTTCTGGATTAAATATCTAAATGACATCGGGTCAGACAGACATAATTTAAGTTTATTAATTAAATTAATTTTTACTCGGATTTTTAATCGAATATGAAAATTGTCTAAATGACGTTGACCTATGAAGATGCCATTTAGGGTTTTAATCCTATTTCGATTTTTAATTCAATTTTTAGTTAATTTATTAATTAACTAAAAGACGTCTTGATGGCACGACGCCATTTAAGTATCCTAAAGTGTTTCTGTTTCTTCTTCCCGAGTTTATCCTTATCTTAATTAAGCTAAAAGACGTCTCTCTAGGGCGACGTGTTTTAAGTAATTACAGATAATGATGAATTAGCCTGTGTTTATCTGTTTCTTGGTTGGATTGGCTTCTGACTCTTTCATGTTAATTCGTAAATAACCACGGATGCGCGAACTCAACTCTATAAATACCCAAGCCCTTGGTCATTAGAAAGTTAGTGAAAATCTTTGAAGAAATAGTGGAAATCTTTGAAGAAAGAGTGAAAAGAAAAAGACTACGTCCAAACGCTGAAGCAAGCTTCATCCTTTCTTCATCCTCTTCGTCCTTTCTTCATCCTTCAAGATTATTCAAGACCAAGGCTTTCAGGGGCCATCCAACTTTATTCTTTCTCTTGTTTTCATCATCATATTAGTTTCATAGTTCCATTCATAACATCACTTCATGCTATTTACACACTCACAACACTAGCATAATTTCCAACCCACGTACTAAAGGGGTTTAAAAGACTACAAAACAAGTGAGTAATTCTATTTAATTGCATGATTAACGTTCTAATTAGAATAGATTCTATACTCCATTAAGTTCTTATTTTCCTTCCTTCTTCTCCTTTGCAAGGTACAATCACCAAGAAGACCAAGGAGATCATCATTAAAAGAAGAATTGGAGCAGAAAGGAAAAATCCCCAAAATCAAATCAAAGCAAGAACAAAATTAGAATGGCTCTTTTTCTTCAGCCAGCTGAAAGGAAGAAATCAAGAACTTCAACATCTCCCACGTCTGAAACAGGTAAGCGATCATCCTTTGTCTTTTGAAGGCTTTTAGTCAAAAGTTTCTGGCGATCACACTTAGTTTTTAATAGGTTTATTTGTCATATAATCAACAAAATTTTCATGATTTCACACATCACGATTTGAGCACTCACAGCATTTTGGCGATCACGGTGGGACATGGTCTCGCCATCTTTTACATCATTGTTCTTGCTTTTATCAATCGGGCACCCACGGTGCACCACTTGTGTCCCTCGGACATGCCCTCACCGATCGGTCAGTTTTTAGTTTAATTGTTATTCCGACGTACACCACGTGCACACCCTTGCGGTAAGATCTTGCCCTCCCCATTTGATTGATTGAAAAGTTGTGATTGTGATAGGAAGAGTGCGTGATTGATTGAATGTTTTAGTTGTTTACATGATAAATCATCCTGTTAAAAATTAAAATTCGCATGAGCTGATTATTTACCGCTTTATCCTGTTAGTTGGAGAGGGAGTTGACCCAGAAATTCCATCTTAATTATTGATTATGCACCTTGAAAAGCGTCTAGGTACAACGACGCGTTTCATACAGTGTCGCCCATACCCGACGCCTTTCAGGCAAAATTTCTCTGTTGTCTGCTGCCTAAGGTTCAGCGACATAATAAGACTCTATTTTGAATAGCGTCTAGGAACAGCGACGCTATTCAGGCAGATCCTTGTTTTGTTCTCTAGTCCTTGGATTTCTGATTTGATTGCTATTACCCATTACATATTAAGCATTAGAGGCCATCCTGGCCACAGGTCATACGCACTGGGGCTAACCCCCCCCCCCCCCCCCCCTCTCATAGGAACACAATTCTTGACGTCTTCACCTCTCTCTGATTGGGTCGGTCCCTTGATCAGACTAGAGTGGTTGATGTTAAAGACCTCCATAAGTCCCCAAAATCAAGGTATTTCTCCTTGTTCATCGGGATGGTTGTACCAATTGAAGTCCTAATTAGATTTTCACATTATTGTGAGAAAGAGCCTTAGAATATAATGGTGGAAATTGAATTGAAACTAGGATCCTACCCGTTGAGTGAATTTGTGGTTAAAAATCCAAATAATCCAACAAGGAATCCTAAATCAACGTTAAACATCCACTTGTTTGTCTAATCTTTGCACAACTTGTCTGCAAATCTCTGTTGAAAAATCTAATACCATGTTGCTTTGATCAGGTAGAGATTTGAGCATGGCTTCAGGTGCTCTGGTCAACTACGAGGGAGATGCTAATGCCCCTCATGAATCTAACTATCATTATGAGAACGGGAGAGATGCTAATGCCCCCCATGATCCTCATTCCTACCCATCTGAACATGAGGGAAGTCCCCATATCCCTCCTTTTGTTCATGATCAACACAATTCTGGCGTTGACCTTCCTCCGCATGTGCATGCGGTGTCTAATCCTATTTTTGAGGGAGCTATGGACCCGAATGAACCCTCATCATCCAATCTCTCCGATCTAGTTAACGCTCTGGGAGTTCTGGCCTCCCATCTGGATCCTCAACAGCTCAAGGCAATCCAATCCATATTGAAGGGAAAGTCGCCCGTAAAGTCTACTGAACCGAATCTTGTGGTTCCCCCTGTCATTCCTCAACCTCCTTACCACCATGCTTCCTTTATTCATCAGGCCATGAAAAGCCTTTAGGTTTCAATCTCCCAGCCTTCTGGGCCACAATTGTCTTCCTCAAGGCAACCGGCTAGACCGCCAACGCCAACTTACCAAAATGCCCTCGAGCATGGTGGAAGCGCTGCCGGACAACAACCCTATTGTCCACCTTGCCCCACATACTCCAGGCAGCAGGCCTATCATGTACCACCATCACCTTCTCCCCAAGTTGATCCAACAACTCATGCCCTGCTCACGAAGATGGAATGCATGGATGAGCAGTTCAACAATTTTCAGAAGATGATGGGAGTCAAGGTTGCGCCTAACATCAGTCTTCCAAGTCTACCTATGTTTCATTTGCCGCCCTCAGAAACGCTAGTGTATAGGAAATATAATGGTATTGGTAACCCCTTCACCCACCTGAAGGAGTTCATGTACGAATCCTCCTTCTGGCAGAACGACAAGAGATCGTTGGCATTCTTGTTCAGGAAATCGTTAGAGGGACCAGCCCTCGAGTGGTTCTTCTTGTTAGAACCGTCTGAGGTGGAAGATTACGGTATCGTATCAAGGAAATTTATTCAACGATACCAGGATAGAGTCGCGTCGTCTCTGTCCATCATTGATCTAGTTGCTGAGAAAATGAAGTCTGATGAGGACTTCATCACATTCGCTGATAGATGGAGGAGCATGGCAGAGAAGGTTAAGAATTATATGTCCGAATGTGAACAAGTCAAAAAGTTGATCTCCAATACCACCCCTCAGTACAAGCTGGTCCTTGCCTTAAACAATCTGACCAACATGGCGGAACTTTATGAGAGGGCGCGTTACTGCCAGAACGCCTTCAAGGATGCTACTTTCTCCAATGTCTTTGATCCTTACCGACCCAGCAAACCTCCACCTCGGAAGCCTGCAGTGCCAAACCCTCCTAGCACGGGTCCGACAACTGAGGGTACGCTCTCCCACGAGCAGGTCAGCACCATAAACAATAATCAGCCCCAGTTCGTGAAAAACCAGCAACCACCAAGCCAGCAAGGTTTTAGACCTCTGAATCAACAAGGTTATAGACCTCCGAACCAGCAGGGTTGCAAACCTCAGTAGCAGAAGTATCAACAACCACAGTACCAGCAGCCACAGCAGCAGTACCAGTACCAGTCTCCACAACAATAGTACCAGCCGCGCACACCGCCGACGTATCATAATAAACCTCCCCTAAATGATTACAACCAACAGAGGAAGCCTCTAGCCCCTAAAAGGGAAACATATCTAGCACTCCCAGAATCCTTACTGGATATCTTTAACACCCTGATGGCAACCAATGCCTTAGTCTTGCCCAGGGAGAAGACAGTCTGGCCCTAGAACCCCGACGCCTCCAGGTATTGTGCCTTTCACAGGCAAACTGGGCATATGATAGATGCTTGCTTCCAATTTTGAGATTATATCCATGATCTCAACGAACAAAGAGGCATTGTGTAACGACCCGCCACCCTATAATCGGGAATCCGATTACTAAATGGGTACCGAATCATTAACTTGTAACCAAACCAGGATCCGAGTAAGTCTGGGAAATAAATAATCAACTAAGCTAAATATTCACATCGCATTGAATTGAAAGGAAAGTGCAGAAATTAAAAGTTATTACAATGCGACTCGACACAGCAAATGATTACATACTCCAACAGAAAAGAAATGATTATACATACAGGCCAGAAATAAAGATAACAACTACATCGGGGCATACCCCGGAACAACAGTCGACGACGCTCAGCACTCAGCCGCACAACCCTCGCTAGGTCTGCCTGGAGTCCTCACCTGAAAGCCGCAGGGGTGAGTCTCAACGAAAAGACTCAGTAGGGATCCTTCGATCCCCACAGCCCACACACACACACCCACAAGTGGAAAGTACAGCAGGGATATAATAACCATGAAGAGACAATGATTTCCATGCCTATATCTCAATGAGAATCACATGCATTCAAGAATAACTAACATGCATATTTCTCAAATCATTCTATCAAGGAGCCTACAACTCATATCTCGGTAAAACACGTCAACCACGTCACCGAAAGTGGGAAACACCGACCCGCTGAGACCAAACAGTAACCCCTCGGATGGCCCGCAGGCTACCTCGGCGGCTACTCCTTCCCCCAGCACACACAGACCCGCTGAGACCAAACAGTAACCCCTCGGAGAGCACGCTGGCTACTCCGGCCCAACTGGCTCAGGTGGTTACTCCTTCCCCCAGCACGAGGTGACACTCCAGAAGGTACCACTCCGACACCGGTACAAGCTAGCTAACCCCGGGGTTCACCAGGTGACCCTCTCTACTAGGCGTCACCCCGCCACTGCTCCCGTCAGCGCTGTGTCCCTCCGCACCGACACAGGGTGTAGAACGCTACAACAGCTGTCACTCTAGGTCCACCGAAACAAAAACACGGCACGGTGCGATCCGGTCACGGAAGAAGTCCACGGTCGCACGACACCCCACGCAGTGTCATCCGGTCACGAAGAGTTCAGCACATCGAATAAGCTAACAGTATGCATTAACCAACTATCTAGCAGTGTAAACACATTTTACTGGCATGAATTAGTGTTGTTCTGTCTTGAATCGCGTCGCCCAAGGCCGACGCCATTCAAGACCCCTAAACTGGTTCATGAAATGCCGGCCTCAGAATCTGGCCTAAAAGGCGTCGACACCAGTGGTCGCCTTTTAAAAGGCGTCAACATCCTCAGACGCCGTTCACGCTGAAAAACCAGGAATTCGAGAAAACAACAATGGAAGGATTTCTGCTCTAAAAGGCGTCATGGTGTCTAGACGCTATTCAAAACGCGTCGTCCACCCATGACGTCTTTTAGTCCCATAGTCCTCAAACTGAATCCCGTTATCGGGGTGATTTTCTGCCTAAATGGCGTCATGTTGGCTCGACGTCCTTCTGAAAGGCGTCGACCAACCATGACGTCATTTAGCGCCAAAACCCCTAGCTTGATAAACCTCGAACAGGGGAGGTTTCTGCCCTAAAACGCGTCATACTGACCCGACGTCCTTCTAAAAGGCGTCGACCAGGCACGACGCCGTTTAGCGCCAGAAACCTGGTTCCCTGGTTCGATCCGAGGGATCCTCCCATAGCCCCAAATACCCCGAAAAAGCCCAAAAAATAGAGGGGAAAGAGGGCAACTATAGTATCCATAATTCACATCACAGAAACTCCCATACCCATCAAGGAAAAACCCCTTAACATGCTCATTCTACCCCAAAACCATCAATCCATAGCATGCTTTAAAACGGAGAAAAACATGATTTAGAACACATCATTGTGGGAACCGTCACCCTACCGGTTCTTGAACTCCTCCAAGCTCCGTGCCTCCGACCCGCCGCACCGTAGACCGCCGCCGGTACCCTCGAGGACGCCGCCACTCCACCGGGACGTCGGCCGCCGTCCGGAGAATGGAACGCCGCGAAGGAAGTGGTGGTGGTAGAGGTGAGAGGTAGGGAAGTGTTGGAGTGGAGGGAAGGACGAAGGGTCGATGTCGGGGTCGCCGGAACGAAGGAGAGAAAGAGAGAAGGAGGAGCAAAATGAGAGAAAGAAGGAGGGCTCTCGGGGTTAACCAGAGACTGGCTGAAACGCGTCGAGATGTACGGGCGCCTATCAGTCGATGTGACGGCTGCTCTGACAACCCTCTGCGCAACGCTCTGACAGAGGTCTGAAACGCGTCCTCCATGAAAGACGCCGTTCAGTCGACAAGACTGGCGCCGTACTCTGACAACCCAGAGTCGCAGTCTGAAAGGCGTCGTGCCTCGCAGACGCCGTTCAGACGACATGTCAGGGCCGTACTCACGCGACCCAAAGCCAGCCCCACTGGAGCCTGAACTACAGGGTCCAACCCCGAAAACCGGATCCGAAAGCCTCAGTCCTTACACATTGACTAGGAGGAGATGAGGAAATACATACTTGCCTTGAAGGCAAGAAGACTTCAACAACAACAACAACATCAACACCAACAACAACAACAACCACAACGGCAACAACAACAACAACAACAAAGAGCGCCAGCACAGGCGGCAGCACCTCCGAACATGGGTATAGTGCAAAACCCACTTCCGGAGCATCAGCATCAGAATCAGATTGCCCCCACCTTGACGAATAGCCAACCTGAGGCTAATCGAAGGCAACAGTGGAGGATAGCGGACTCTTCCTCTATTTACTCAACAGGCCATCTACCGAGCACCGCCGAGCAATCGCCATGCCACATTCTCTGTATACCCAAACCACAACCTGTCACCATTAGGCCCATTACCCCCTCCGTCGCCATACCTCCATCAAACCATATTCCTCAAGCCAACTATACACCCCTCCTGCCGTCCAAACCATTACTCCGCATACCGTTCCCCACATCACTCGCCACAACCACTCATCCCAGTGCCATACAGCCATCCAAGCCTCTACTCCGTATGCCATTCCCCACTTCACCCGAACCGACCACTTATCCCACCACCATCCAACCCACTAAACCCCACATCCACACCATGCCTTCACCAAACAACCCTACACCATCACCTGCTTACCAACCCCCCACACCATCTAAACCACCCACCAACCGCGCGGTGCTCAAACGATCACCTGAACCTTCCACGCTTGAAGAACATACGCTCCGGGGCGGGAGGATCTTCAACAAGGTCTTTCCTCAGTCTACAGTCAGAGAAGGCCCATCACAGCCACCAGAGGAAGCACATAATGATGAGAGTGCACTAGGGACACAATACGACCTATTGAAACATTTAGACAGAACACTGGCACAAATCTCCGTGCTCGAGTTGATCAAGAGATCCAAGACCCATAAGGAAGCCCTGATGGAGTACCTGCAGAAGGTAATGGTCAACGAGGACGTGCCAGTGGAGAAGATCACCACACTGTTAGTTCCTCAGGGGGATCAGCCCTCTATTTCATTTCATGCTTCGGAACTAGCACCACCAGCAGCTAGAGGCATGGCTCTGAGTATTACGGTCAACATCTGCAAGAAGGCCATAGACGCATGGCTGGTTGACACAGGGGCCTCAATCAATGTTTTATCACCAAAGACCCTTGAACTGTGTGGTATACCCAAGGAGAAATTGTTGCCTTCTCCAATTTCTGTAACAGCCTATGACAACTACCCGTTCCCCTCTGGGAATGATTTATTTGAAGGTAGAGTTAGGCCCTATTTGTCATAATGAAGTCAAGTTCCACATATTGGAAATCGATCCATCTTTGAAGGGCATTCTTACCCACCCTTACTTTAAGTCCCTTGAGGCAATTCCCTCTACAAATCATCAATGCCTCAAATTTCCATACAAGGGACGCATTATTAATGTCACGAGTATGCCGATTCTTGCTACCACTCATTCTTTGAATATCAAGCCGACTCCTTTACCTGCCCAACAACCTCTATTGTCGGTATTACAGGTTTATCATCCTGTGGCTGATCCTTTGAAAGCCAATACACTTGATTCCTACCCAATTGATGCTATGAAACGGGGGAAGTGCATGAGTATCCCTAGCTAGAAAATTATGATGAAAGGTGGCTATCAGCCTAGAAAGGGCTTGGGCACGCAATTGCAGGGTAGAACTACTCCCGTTAAAGACAGCCGAAGTACACCCAGTAATGGCCTGGGCTATAGGCCAAGAAGAGTCAGGCATGAGATCGTACATCAGCAAGAAGATGAAGATGGCCAGAAGGTCTGGGAAGCAATGTCCACCCTATGTAAGGAAAGCTAGGATCCCTTGATATAGACCCTACATACACATTTTTTCAAGGGGCCCATAATCAGTCATGATAATGATAACACAGTGCTAATTACTTCCTAGTTCGACTTGCATGACATATATGGGAGGGACCTAGCCAGACATTGCTCAGAATTACTGACGTACCAATCCTTGGAGGCTTTGCGACCGATGAAAAGGAGGAAACTCCAAGATACAGAATGTGAATGGTACTGATGGTTCGACCTGAGGAATCTATATATTGCATTGAACAGATTATTCCTTGATCCCTTAGAGTCGAAATGGCCGCCGCTGATAGACGAGCTGATTGAAGGGCCTGGAGCCATTTTTGACAAGAGAATTCTATTGTCCGAGGAAACAGATGAAGGGGAGCTAAATGACCCCTATGAAGCTGGTTACACTACCGATTTTCTCTAGAGGGGAACCTATCCCTCTCGTATTTTCACCCTTCACACTTTATTCCGCACTCTGCTTCTGACCCCGACTTGGTAGCGGGTCATCACTGAAGATATCCCACGGGTTCCGCCCATCATGATCACTCTATCCCCACGATACCTTATCCGTCAAACTCCTTTTGATTTGGAGAGGATTTATAATTTAATATGGGACATACTATTGTATAATCCCCCCAATCCTTTGGCCTTAGTGCCGCTTCCTCCATCTCATTCCCCTCCTATTCATATCCATTCTAGTTTCATGATTAATTCATCTTTTCTCCAAAAAAAAACGCCGATTTAGCAATTTCTTCCTCTCAGATCCGCGTTGAGGAAACTTCCTACTTGTCCAACTGTACCCCATCGTGTTTAAACAGCGTCCAGCAATGTAGACGCGTTTTAGGCTGTGCCACGTGGGCGCCACGTGGGCTGGCCTTGGGTCGCGAGAGTACGCCCCCGGTCATATCGTCTGAATGGCGTATTGGATGGACGACGCCTTTCAGAGTACAACCCTGGCTTGTCAGTGTACGGCCCAGTCTTGTCACCTGAAAGACGTCGGACATGCATGACGCGTTTTACCCAGCTTCTGGTTGACCCCGCGAACCCCTCCTTCCTTTCCCTCATTCCCCTCCTTCCTCCTCTCTCTCCTCTCTTCCTCCGGCGACCCGGCAGCGTTTTTCCCCTTCTACTCGTTTTCCTCCCACCATTTCATCTCTCCCTCCACTCCATCGACCTCCTAACTCCCACCACTACCACCACCATCTCCTTCGCGGCGTTTTTCTCTCTGGACGGCAGCTAACGTCCCGGTGGAGTAATGGCAACCACGGCGGTACCGGCGGCAGCGTGGGGCGAGGCGGGTATGTAAGGACTGAGGTTTCGGGTTAAGTTTTCGGGTCGGTTTCGGACCGGATCCCCTGAGTCGGACCTCGAGGGGTCTAGAGAGTTCCTTCTGAATGACGTCTACACTACACGACGCCTTTTAAACGGCGTCTTGATAGGTGGACGCCATTTAGACGTTTCGCTGTTGTGCCACGTGGACGCCACGTGGGCGGGTTTCGGGCCGCGAGAGTACGGCCCCTGTCTCATCGTCTGAACGGCGTCCATGATGGTCGACGCGATTCAGACTGCCACCCTGCGATGTCAGTGTACAGTGCCTGACATACCAGCTGAAAGGCGTCCGTGGTGGTCGACGCGTTTCAGACAGATGTCAGTACGGTCCGTCCTGTCATCTGATAGGCGTCCTTCTCGCTCGACGCATTTTAGGGAGTTCCTGGTTGACCCAGCGAGCCCTCCTTTCTTTCCCTCATTTCTCACCCCTTCACTCTCTCTCCTCTCCCTCTCCGCCTCCTCCGATCCCAGTCTCCCCCTTTCCCTTCCTCTTCTTCCTCTTCCACCACTCCAACGCCTCCCTACCTCTCACCTCTGCCACCACCACTTCCTTCGCGGCGTTCCATTCTCCGGACGGCGGCCGACGTCCCGGCAGAGTGGCGGCGTCCTCGAGGGTACCGGCGGCGGTCTGCGGTGCGGCGGTTCGGCGACACAGAGCCAGGAGGAGTTCAAGTATCCGGTAGGGGGACGAACCTTGTATGTGTTTCTCGTGTTTTCTTAGGCGTATTGTGATGTATTTTGGGCTAGATTGAGCATGTTTAGGGGGTATTCTTGTGGATATGGCCGCGTTTGTTAATGTGGTTTTGTAGCATGTTTGTGTGGATCAACTTCTCTTCCTCCCCCTTTCCGTTTTGGGGCTTCTTCGGGGTATTTGGGGTTAAGGGAGAAACCCTCGGTTCGAACCAGGGAACCAGGTTTCTGGCGCTAAACGGCGTCGTGCCTGGTCGACGCCTTTCAGAAGGACGTCAGGGCAGTACGACGCCTTTTAGACAGAAACCTCCCTATTCGAGGCCCCATGAGTTGGTGATTTCTGGCGCTAAAAGACGTCATGGATGGACGACGCCTTTCAGAAGGACGTCGGGCCATCATGACGCCATTTAGGCAGGAAATCACCCCGACTGAGGGTCCGTCAGCTCGGGATTATGGGACTAAAAGACGTCATGGGTGGGCGACGCAATTTGAATGGCGTCGGGTAACCATGACGCCTTTTTAGGCAGAAATCCCCTGGGTAATGTTTTCTTGAAATTCTGGATTTATCAGCTGAATGGCGTCGGAGGATGTCGACGCCTTTCAAAAGGCGACCGCTGGTGTCGACGCCTTTTAGGCCAGATTCCCGTGGCCTCTGTTTTATGAACCAGTTTAGAGAACTTGAATGGCGTCGGCCTTGGGCGACGCGATTCAAGACAGAAGAACACTAATTCATGCCAGTAAAATGTACATACTGCTAGATAGTTGGTTAGTGCATGCTCTAGTATACTTGGTTTCTTTATGATCGGATGGCAGTGCGTTGTGTGTAGTGCGATCGCGGGCCTTTCACGTGACCGGATCGTACTGTGCCGGGTTTTGGGGTTTTGAGTTACTGTGGACCTGGAGTGACATTGTAGCGCTTTATCACCCTGTGCTGGTGGGGGCGTGAGCACAGCGCCGGTGGGGGCATGGGCGGGGTGACGCCTAGTGAGAGAGGGTCACCTGGTGAACCCCGGGGTCAGCTAGTACCGGTGTCGGAGTGGTACATTCGGAGAGTCACTCATGTTGAGGGAAGGAGTAACCACCTGAGCCAGTTGGGCCGGAGTAGCCAGCGTGCTATCCGAAGGGTTACTGTTTGGTCTCAGCGGGTCAGTGTTTCCCACTTTCGGTTGTGTGGACGGTGTTTCCTACTTACGGCTGTGTGGTTGGTGTGTTTCCCACTTTCGGAGGAGTGGTTGGCGTGTTTTGCCGAGACGCTAGTTGTAGGCTTCTTGATAGAATGATTTTAGAAATATGCATGTTACATTTCGAATGCATATGGTTCATATTGAGATTTTAGGAGTAGTTTGCTACAGCTTTACTTGCCTTATTACATGTACCTTTGTTACTGCACTTGTGGGTGTGTGTGTGGGAGGCAGGGGATCGGATGATCCCTACTGAGCCCAATTCTGGTGTGGCTCACTCCCTGCGTTTTCAGGTGTGGTCCTTGTGGCGTGTGACGGCGCGTGGCGTTCTCCTTGGTGTGCGGACCAGCAGCTATCTTAGTTTCCGGGGTATGCCCCGACGTTGTTGTACCTTATTTCTGCCTGTACTTAATTAATTTGTTGGACATGTAATTATTGTTGGACTGTATACGGACATCATTACTTTACTTCCTGCGCACTGCACCCCTTGTAGTCCGTGTGAATGTTATATTTAATCTTGTTTAACGCTTACTCCTCCAGATGTGTGTATAAGATCCGGGTATGAACCTACAGTTAATGGGCCGACATCCATTTAGTGACCGGGTCTCCGATCATAGGATGGCGGGTCGTTACAGTTGGTATCAGAGCTCAGTCTGGTCGAGTATGTGGTAAACTGGGTTAGATATCGTAGTCCAACAATAAGTACGAGTTTGTACAGGCGATGGCTGCTGGTGTAGAGTGATAGGTTTTGACGTGTTTGTGTTGATTTTTGGATTCGTGAGGTAGTGATGGCGCCGAGGAAGAGAGTTTCGTTGGCTCGTGGTACGAGATCAGACGATGGTAGTTCGGGGGCAGAAGGGCATAATGTGGATCGTTTCGTGGAGGCTATGATTGGAGCTATGGGTAGATACCCGCAGGGAGACGGTAGTGAGGGATCCAATTCCCGAGGTGACCAGTTCACGGTATTAGAGCGGTTTTTGAGGTTGGAGACCCCTTCTTTCACAGGTCGACCAGTCCCAGACCAGGCAGCTCGTTGGATTAAGGAAGTAGAGAAGGCGTTTGACATTCTTGAATGTTCTGAGAATGATAAGACCTTGTTGGCAACCTATTTGTTGAAGGATAATGCATACGAGTGGTGGGTTACCGTCAAGACAAGGATGTTTACAAATAGATCCTTGAGAGAGATCCCTTGGGAGGTATTTCTGAGAGATTTCAGAAGACAGTACTTTCTGAGGCTCGTCCAGGAGGCCAAGGAAAGAGAATTTATGGAATTGGTGCAGAATGACATGTCAGTTCTAGATTATCATGCGAAGTTTGTGGCTCTTGGAGGATTCGTTCCACACTTATTTGAGCAGGAGAGATATAGAACCGAGAGATTTGTAGATGGAATCCGATATGATCTAAGGACAATGGTGGCACCTCAGTGTTGTAGAGATCTGGCATCAGCGGTTCGATGCGCGGCGGCAGTGGAGACTCAATTTCAGCAAATGGCAAAGGAGTTGGAGCGATCGGTACGAGGGAAGCAGCAAGGCAAGAGCAAATCAACGGTCCTTTCGTCAGGCGGTTCGAGTTCCTTTGAGTTCGGGTCCCAAGGGACGTCACGTGATGAAGATGAGGACGGTTCGGCCCAACAGATGCAGACTGAGGCTAGCAGGCAGCAGGGAAAGAGACATGATGCGGCAGATTATTGTTCCCGTTGTGGTAGGTATCACGGCAACCGGGTGTGTCCATTGGTCGCGGGTAGCTGTTTTGGCTGTGGCAGGAGGGGACATCTCGCAAGGAACTGTCCCCAGAAGAATAAGGCAAGTCAGGGGCCGAGTGGTCAGTAGGAGCCGGTACCTTATATAGTGTTGTGTGTTCTTTCTGTGGAGATTCGAGATGCAGAGATAGATGGACACTCTTATCTTGTCTTATGAGGTAGTAGTTGTGAACTCTTATGGCACTCTTTATGCGTTTTGGGTTGTGGTGGTGATTTGGTATTGTAATGTGTGCTTTGTAAGGTTATTATATAATGATGTTGGTCTATCAATTTTGGTGGAATCATGGCACGTAATTAGTTTTAGTATTGATATGATTGATGGATTGTGTGTGGGGAGCCCCGTGTAAGAGTGTGATCGTGGAGGGCATTAGCAGGATTTTACCGATGGTTGGTCCAGGAGTTTTCTTCGATAGCAACCCCCCCCCCCCCCTTGTTGAGGTTGACTCGTAGGGGAGTTCGTCTCACGTGGACCGAGGAGTGTGAGCGGAGTTTCATTAAGTTGAAGACTCGCCTCACTTGGGCTCCAATGTTGGCACTTCTATTAGGTTCCGGTGAATTTGTGGGGTATTCAGTTACATCACATCGAGGTTTGGGTGCGTTCTGATGCAACTTGGTAAGATTGTGGCCTTTAGGCAGTTGAAGAAGCTTGAGGAGAACTATCCATCTTTGACTTAGAGTTGGCAGCTGTGGTGTTTGCACCATGGATCTAGAGGCATTGTTTGTATGGGGTTTATTTGAGCAACTGTGGAATCTCCCTTTCGGATTCCACGTGAGGCTGATGGAGCCAGGTTGGCCAGCAGTAGTACAGTCAGGTTAGAGGTAGACTTTGTGATTTGACCGAGAAAGACGTGCGCAGGTGTCCCTTTTGGAGGCGCACTGTTCTAGATAAATGATGCTTCCCGGATCGAGTAAGGCGTATCATTGTTGAGGTGGTCTAGTAAGATGAAGGACAGGGGTGATTTTGTAAATTGAATGCTTGAATTGTCGGTAGGTTAGGGTGGAATATCAGAGTGGTGCAGCGGTAGCGTGGTTGCAGTCCTTGCCGATCCCGGTGTGGAGACGGGAGCTTGCGACTTGAGGCATGTATTAGGATTGTTTTATTCCCTGGTGGAGGGAGCGTGATCTGGATTACCATTGAGCAACTGACTACGTCAGCACACTTCCTGGCTATCAGGGAGGACTGGTCAGTCGATAGTTGGCTGAGTTGTTTGTGAGTTGGATCATCTCTTTCTGCTCGATGTGCCCTTATCCATTATGTCGGATCGGGCTTTGAGATTTACTTCTTAATCATGGGAAGAGTCTTTGGAAGACTTTGAGTACGCAGTTAACCTTCAGCCCGGCCCATCATCCCGAGGCTGATGGGCGGTCATAGGGGGGCCATTCGGATTTCAGAAGTTTTGCTCGTGGCATGTTACCTAGACTGAGGAGGTTTTTGGGAGCAGCATTGGTTTCAGTGGGGTTATGTGTACCATAGTAGTTGTCGCTCTAGCATTGGCATGGCGCCTTATGAGGTATTGTTTAGACGGCTGTGTCGATTCTTTGCGATCTAGTCTGAGATTGGCAAGAGACAGTTAGTAGGGTCAGAGTTGGTCCAGCGGTGTGCTTAGGTTGCCAGAGTTGTGCTATCATCGGTGAAAGACCGATTGAGTTTGAAATTGGGGACTTCGTGTTTTTCCAAGTCTCGCCCTCCATGGGTGTAAGGAGATTTGTGAAGCAAGGTAAGCTGGGTCCGCGCCGTGCTGGGCCTCCTCCCGTTTTTGCTTGAATTTGGGAAGATCGCCAGCCAGCCTTGCCGTTCAATCTTGCGGGAGTACACGGTGCATTTGGTGTTTCGTTACAGAGGAATGTTCTGGATCCGCCCCAGGTGTTGGAATCTTCAGGACTTGAAGTCACTGAGGACTTGTCCTTTACAGTGTGTCTAAATGCGTTTTGAGAATCACTAGTGACAGGTCCTCCGAAACAAAGTTGTATCCTTGGGTTGAGTATGTTGACAGTATCGCTCCGGGAGCGAGGCGGCCTGGGGGCGCGTGATTGAGATACTGGGAAGCAGTTCCTTACCTTTTCTGGTAAGTTCCCATGCGGGTAGGCAGTAGAGGAATTTCGCCCTCGTTACTTATAGCAGGCTAGTTATGTGGAGCCCTGTGTGTATGTTTGGTGAGAATGATTGTTGTGATCTGTGTTGCCGGCGTTTGTTGGTTAGCCGTGATTATCGTGTGAGCAGTTGCAATTTCGAGGACAAAATTCTTTTAAGGGGGGGAGAATGTAAGGACTGAGGTTTCGGGTTAAGTTTTCGGGTCGGTTTCGGACCGGATCCCCTGAGTCGGACCTAGAGGGGTCTAGAGAGTTCCTTCTGAATGACGTCTACACTACACGACGCCTTTTAAACGGCGTCTTGATAGGTGGACGCCATTTAGACGTTTTGCTGTTGTGCCACGTGGACGCCACGTGGGCGGGTTTCGGGCCGCGAGAGTACGGCCCCTGTCCCATCGTCTGAACGGCGTCCATGATGGTCGACGCGATTCAGACTGCCACCCTGCGATGTCAGTGTACGGTGCCTGACATATCAGCTGAAAGGCGTCCGTGGTGGTCGACGCGTTTCAAACAATGTCAGTACGGCCCGTCCTATCATCTAATAGGCGTCCTTCTCGCTCGACGCGTTTTAGGGAGTTCCTGGTTGACCCCGCGAGCCCTCCTTTCTTTCCCTCATTTCTCACCCCTTCACTCTCTCTCCTCTCCCTCTCCGCCTCCTCCGATCCCAGTCTCCCCCTTTCCCTTCCTCTTCTTCCTCTTCCACCACTCCAACGCCTCCCTACCTCTCACCTCTGCCACCACCACTTCCTTCGTGGCGTTCCATTCTCCGGACGGCGGCCGACGTCCCGGCGGAGTGGCGGCGTCCTCGAGGGTACCGGCGGCGGTCTGCGGTGCGGCGGTTCGGCGACACGGAGCCAGGAGGAGTTCAAGTATCCGTTAGGGGGACGAACCTTGTATGTGTTGCTCGTGTTTTCTTAGGCGTATTGTGATGTATTTTGGGCTAGATTGAGCATGTTTAGGGGGTAATCTTGTGGGTATGGCTGCGTTTGTTAATGTGGTTTTGTAGCATGTTTGTGTGGATCAACTTCTCTTCCTCCCCCTTTCCGTTTTGGGGCTTCTTCGGGGTATTTGGGGTTAAGGGAGAAACCCTCGGTTCGAACCAGGGAACCAGGTTTCTGGCGCTAAACGGCGTCGTGCCTGGTCGACGCCTTTCAGAAGGACGTCAGGGCAGTACGACGCCTTTTAGACAGAAACCTCCCTATTCGAGGCCCCACGAGTTGGTGATTTCTGGCGCTAAAAGACGTCATGGATGGACGACGCCTTTCAGAAGGACGTCGGGCCATCATGACGCCATTTAGGTAGGAAATCACCCCGACTGATGGTCCGTCAGCTCGGGATTCTGGGACTAAAAGACGTCATGGGTGGGCGACGCAATTTGAATGGCGTCGGGTAACCATGACGCCTTTTTAGGCAGAAATCCCCTGGGTAATGTTTTCTTGAAATTCTGGATTTATCAGCTGAATGGCGTCGGAGGATGTCGACGCCTTTCAAAAGGCGACCGCTGGTGTCGACGCCTTTTAGGCCAGATTCCCGTGGCCTCTGTTTTATGAACCAGTTTAGAGAACTTGAATGGCGTCGGCCTTGGGCGACGCGATTCAAGACAGAAGAACACTAATTCATGCCAGTAAAATGTACATACTGCTAGATAGTTGGTTAGTGCATGCTCTAGTATACTTGGTTTCTTTATGATCGGATGGCAGTGCGTTGTGTGTAGTGCGATCGCGGGCCTTTCACGTGACCGGATCGTACTGTGCCAGGTTTTGGTGTTTTGAGTTACTGTGGACCTGGAGTGACATTGTAGCGCTTTATCACCCTGTGCTGGTGGGGGCGTGAGCACAGCGCCGGTGGGGGCGTGGGCGGGGTGACGCCTAGTGAGAGAGGGTCACCTGGTGAACCCCGAGGTCAGCTAGTACCGGTGTCGGAGTGGTACATTCGGAGAGTCACTCATGCTGAGGGAAGGAGTAACCACCTGAGCCAGTTGGGCCGGAGTAGCCAGCGTGCTATCCGAGGGGTTACTGTTTGGTCTCAGCGGGTCAGTGTTTCCCACTTTCTGTTGTGTGGACGGTGTTTCCTACTTACGGCTATGTGGTTGGTGTGTTTCCCACTTTCGGAGGAGTGGTTGGCTTGTTTTGCCGAGACGCGAGTTGTAGGCTTCTTGATAGAATGATTTTAGAAATATGCATGTTACATTTCAAATGCATATGGTTCATATTGAGATTTTAGGAGTAGTGTGCTACAGCTTTACTTGCCTTATTACATGTACCTTTGTTACTGCACTTGTGGGTGTGTGTGTGGGAGGCAGGGGATCGGATGATCCCTACTGAGCCCAATTCTGGTGTGGCTCACTCCCTGCGTTTTCAGGTGTGGTCCTTGTGGCGTGTGACGGCGCGTGGCGTTCTCCTTAGTGTGCGGACCAGCAGCTATCTTAGTTTCCGGGGTATGCCCCGACGTTGTTGTACCTTATTTCTGCCTGTACTTAATTAATTTGTTGGACATGTAATTATTGTTGGACTGTATACGGACATCATTACTTTACTTCCTGCGCACTGCACCCCTTGTAGTCCGTGTGAATGTTATATTTAATCTTGTTTAACGCTTACTCCTCCAGATGTGTGTATAAGATCCGGGTATGAACCTACAGTTAATGGGCCGACATCCATTTAGTGACCGGGTCTCCGGTCATAGGATGGCGGGTCGTTACAGGGTAGGTGGCTTGGAGCTTGGAGGAGTTCAAGTAACCGGTAGGGTGACGATTCCCGTAGTATTTCATTTAAAAACCATGTTTTCCCGCTTTGGAGCATGTTTAGGGGTGTTATTGGAGTGAAAATACTAAATGCATGAAATGAGAAATTGGGTGTTTTAAATGGGTAGTTAGGTTCTTCTCCCCATTCTCCATGTTTTTCGTGTTTTTACATGACTTTGGGGAGGAAATCCCACCCCGTGGTCTGGGAGATGGCGGAGGGAGAACCTGTCTATGAGGGTTAAATGGCATCGGGGGACAGCGACGCCTTTTAGAAAGGTGGCTTCCACCCGCAACACGATTTAGCCCAAATACCAGACTCTGTCTCTGGAACTAAATGGCGTCGAGGGACAGCGACGTCTTTCAAAAGGCGACTTGCATGGGCGACGCGTTTTAGGCCATTTCCGAGGTCATATTTCATATGAACTAGTTTAGGAGGCTTGAATGGCGTCGGCCTTGGGCAACATGATTCAAGACAGAATCACATTAATACATGCTATTAACATATATTCACACTGTTAGATAGCTTGGTTAATTGCATGTTTCAAATCGTACTCGAGGATGAGAATTTTTACGTGATCGGATCGCACTGTGTTATGTTTCGTGTGACTGTGGACCTAGAGTGACAGTTGTAGCGCTTGCCACCCTGTGTCAGTGTGGGAAGGACACAGTGCCGGTGTGGGAGTGGTGGGGTGACGCCTAGAGAGAGGGTCACCTGGTGTACCCCGGGGTCAGCTAGTACCTGTGTAGGAGTGGTAGCTGTGGAGTGTCACTCGTGCTGAGGGAAGCAAAAACCACCTAGAGCCAGTTGGGCCGGAGTAGATAGCGTGCTATCCGAGCGGTTACTATTTGGTCTCAGCGAGTCGGTGTTTTTATCGCTTTCGGCTGTGTGGTTGGCGTGTTTTGCCCAGACGCTGGTTGTAGGTTCCCTGGTAAAATGGTTTCAGAGTTGTGTATGTTATATCTCGAATGCATGTGTTTTATATCAAAATTTAGGAATTGTGTTACATCTTTACTTGCTTATTCTACCTGTATCTGTGTTACTACACTTGTGGGTGCGTGAGTGGGCGGTGGGGATCGAAGGATCCCTACTGAGTCTTCTCGTTGAGACTCTCCCCTGCGGTTTTTAGGTGAGGGTTCTAGGCAGTTTAGCGAGGAGAGTGCGGCTTTGGGTTGCGCGCCAGCAGCCGTTGTTCCGGGGTATACCCCGACGTAATTGTTATTTTATTTTCTGGCCTGTACGCTTAATTATTTCTTTCCAGTTGGAGTATGTAATTATTTGCTGTGTCAAGTCGCATTGTGATAACTTTTAATTCTTGCACTTCCTTTTCAATTCAATGCGATGTGAATGTTTAGCTTAGTTTATTATTTGTTTCCCATACTTATCTAGATCCTGGTTTGGCTCCAATTAATAATTCGGTACCCATTTAGTAATCGGATCCCCGATTATAGGGTGGCGGGTCGTTACAATTGGTATCAGAGCATTTGGTCTAGAAAATAAATGAATAACTGGGTTAAACATTGTAATTCCGGCAAATAATTTCATTATCCCGTATAGGCGCGACAGTAGTATAGGTTTTAGGATTCTAATTAGAACTTTTCGATTTTTGTGATTGTAGGCGACTAGATGGCTCCTAGGAAGAGGATGCCAGTTATTAGAGAGCGGGGAGATGTCCCTAGTGGATCTGAGGCCGGTAGGCCGAGTATGGAGCATTTCATGGAGGCTATAATGGACACGATGGCTAGATACCAGACCCGAGACCCTAGTGAGAGTTCCAGTGCTCGGGGAGGGTCTTCAGCTACACTGGAGAGATTCCTGAAGCTGAGGCTGCCTCATTTCATCGGTCGTCCCGACCCTGATGAGGCTGCTCATTTGTTGAGGGAGATGGAGAAGACTTTTGATACTATGGATTGTGCGGCGGTTGAGAGGACTCCGTTGGCTACCTTCATGCTGAAGGATGATGCCTACGATTGGTGGACCACTTTGAAGAGTTTGTCATATGCAGATAGGAGTCTCAGGGAGATTCCATGGGAGACTTTTGTGAAGGAATTCAATGCACAGTACTTCCCTAGGTATGTTCAGAGGGCCAAGGAGAGGGAATTTATGGAACTGACCCAAGGAAGCATGACAGTGCTTGAATACCAGACGAAGTTTGTGTTGCTTGGGAGGTTTGTGCCTTTTATCTCAGGAGATGAGGAGCGTCAGACTGAGAGGTTTGTGGATGGACTGAGGTCCAATCTGAGGAGTTTTGTGGCGTCCCACTATTGTACTGATTCGGCATTGGTAGTTAGGTGTGCCGCGGCAGTAGAGGCACAGCATGATTAGTGAGCCAGAGAGAGGGGACTGACTACTCAGGGGCTAGTTCGTGGTAGGGGAAAGGTAGCAGCATCAGCTTCTTCGTCCGGATAAAGATCGTCTTCACTCGGCTCCAGATTCAGGAGGTTCTTTCGAGGCAGTGGCAGCAGTAGTGGCAGCAGCGGTAGCAGCAGACCCAGGCAGGGCCAGCAGAGTCAGTCAGTGTCCAGTGCTCAGCAGGAGGCAGCTCAGAGGCTTCCCGCGGCTTGTCGACATTGCGGTGGCACTCACTGTTAATATTAGATGGTCTCAAAGCCAATCCGATACTATGTACTTATTCAGATTATTAATAAATGGCAATAATTCATTGTATGTAATTAATTCGATCTATGTTTATCGTATCACGATGAAGTCCATGAACATGTGCAATAGTCTTCGGATTATGATGAGATCATAATTACGGGACCGAGGACTTATAAACACATGTTCTTAATTGTTCCTAGTCATAGGATGTTTGAGATAGGACATCGAACATCCAGATAGACTAGTATAGGTTACTTCAGCTCATATGATGAGGGTGGCTGATCCCATAAGTCACTTGTGTGAGACACTATGCTGGACCTATAGGTGCTCATTGGTGAATGAGTTCACTGAACTGATCCGACTATGAATTACTGGATGGTAATCACCTCACTATTAACTAGCTCGATTCATTTGTCACGGTTGCGTGGATGATCCTTGGACCTGAGACTCCAAAGATATCTTACTGGTAGGTTTCTGAGCTTTGACCTTGACTAACTAATCCCTAACCATGGGTTATCAATAAGTCAAGCGATCGGGCTCAAGGAAATGCCCTCAAAGGTAATTGTGTGTTCAATACGGGATCATCCGCTCTCGGTAGTTTGAGGGAGAATGTTCCGGGAATGATGCGCTTGAAGTCCCTGGCCAAGGCGGACTCTGTAATCGATAAGGAGTTATCGAATTCAGATTAACAGTATCTGATTCAAGTGAATCGACCGAATAGGGTTTAACAGTAAACCATGCCCTAGGTCGATTCGGGAACATTGCACAGATGAAGGATTATATCCGCACGCTAACCGATGACAGAAAGGTTCAAATAGAGGGTTGCAATAACCCCAGTGCCATCCAGGATCACGCGATGTTGCTTGGCATCCAACGTGATCGGCAGTCCGTCCGAATTTATTGTGGGACATTAAATTCGGCTGATTAATTGAATATAAGGATATTAATTAATTCAGTGGGTCAGTAAAGGGTTACTGGACTTAATGGGCTATTAACTGGACTGGTATTTGGGCCTAGAGGGTCACACGCAAATGGTTTTCAAGTCGATGGATAATCTGACAGGCTTTCGGATAAGTCTGGGTTTTTATGAAAAACCTCAAACTGACTTTTTATAAAAGAACGGATTCTACATCCTGGGCCAGCAACCCTGACCTAGCCGTCATTCGTTCTTTCTCTCTCTTCTGGGCGTACGGTTCCCGACTGCACTGCCTTCCTTCCGACGGAAGAATCAGAATCCGCATGTCACGGCGGATTACGCGTTGCTAGACAGGATCTACGAACGCCGCAGCGAGCGAGGAAACGAGGACGATCCATCGCGAGGAGAACCGCATGGATACCGCTAGAGGTCGGGCTTCTGCGCGACTTGCGGCATCACTCCGACGGAACCGGAAATAGAACGCGGATTCGAATCCGTGCAAGGTGAACTCGATTTTCTCTAGTTTTATTTTAACGACCGAAACGGGACAGATCCGATCCCGAATATTTTATTCCGTTGCGTTTTTGGATTGGATCCCGACACAGCGATCCCAACAGTGGTATCAGAGCTAGGTTCCACTGTGTTTTCGCCGTTTCGATCTCTAAAATTATGGTTTTTGAATTTATTCAATGCTTAAATTTATTTTCTTAAAAGATTTATATTCATTAGATGATTACTGCGATAAGATCGCAATTTAAATATGAAGAAAATATTATTTTTGGGGGTTTTTCGTTGTGTTCTTCGTTGGATGAAGAACGGGGTACTCTTTATAGTATTGGATCCTTGAGATGGATCTTTGGGGGCTTTGATCGTTGTGATCGATGCCGGCAGCATGGGGATCCAGGTACCGCTGGCCATGGCCTTCCTTCTTCTTCCTCTTGCGTTTTTGAAACCGCTGTGAAAAGAGGGATCAAAGGGAGGATTTTTGAAATCAAAAGGAGGGCCACCGAAGCCCTTCATGGGCATACTCCGGCCGCCGGACGGCGCCGGTGACGTCGCCGGAACCGGCGGACGGTCGCCGGTGCCGGCACCGGAAGGGGGCCCCAGCAGGGCATTGCCGCCGTCGGGTTCCCTGCATTGCAGGGAACCCTCGGGCGCCCCTGTCGTGCGGCTAGGGTTTCCCGTAGCCGCCGACAGGGTCCAGCTGGACCCTGGCCCGAGCCAAGTTGCTCGAGCCAGGGCCCAGCAGGGCCCGGACCAGGCCCGCGGGCCTGGGTCTGAGCCTTGGCTGGGCCCTGGCTAGGCCCTGGCCCGAGCCAGGGGTTCAGCCGGGCTGAACCCCCCTTCCCACTTCTATTAAATATGATTTTATTATTAGAGGCCCTGATAAAATTAATTTAATTTTATTTTATTGTTAAAATTTGATTTTGACACAAAAATTTTAATTTTTGGGTCCTAATAATAAAATATAAGTTTTTCATTATCATATTAACAAATGTTGTTAATACTAATTATTAATCTAAGGTGTTAGATTAATTGTTGTATTTAATTGTTAAATACACTCATAATTATTTGAATTGTTCAAATTGAGCATGGAATATTTCTAAAGCCATTAATTTTAGATTTTTTGTATATTTGATGTGTTATTAATTGCTTGTTTAAATTCTATTTAAATTAAGCATGCATAAATTGATTTTCAAAAATTCTAAATTCTCCAAAATTTTGTTTGGTCCCTGATTTTATGAAACCTGAAATTATTATTATTTTCAAAAATTTTATTTAGCCATTTGATGTGCATTAATTGTGGATGTGGAATGTGATTGCGTGGTTTATTGTTTATTAATAAATAGAGGTCTGCGAACCTCTCCCTCTCATATTCCATTGTACTTCTACCTTCCTCCTTGATGTAATCGCCATAAGGCTTCCTCATTTAAATTATCATGTAATTGAGAATTATGATGTAATTTGATCGAGGCGGTTGTGCGCGGAGCGAGGATGATCTACAATTGCCGACTAGATGAAAATGAAGGAGTTCATTGAATCCATGGGTTTGCAGACTCATGATATAAGTTGTTATATTGTGTATGTGTGTGCGTTTGACTGTTTGGCTCAAGTCAAACCACAGTGCCGTCCATGACCACGCTAATGACATGTATGTGATGCGTGTGTTTAATATTTGCTAGGTTATTAGTATTTATAATATATTCGATATATTTAATACTATCACCTAGGATGAGACCAAACTAAATAAGTAAAACCTTCATTACAAACTCTAAGCCGTAGCGCGAGTCATTGAGAATGCACCCCGTGGCTCACCATCAATATGATCAATAGAACTTAATTCAATGATGGCAAACACTATGTGTTTACCCGAGGTCTGCCATTGTCTGTTGAGAGGACTGTTGATCATGGCATAAGATGCCTTTGGATAAGAGTAGAGGAACGATATAGTCATCCACGTGTTTACCCGGGAACTATATTTCTATTTTACTCTGTCACGTATTGATGGTAAAGCTTAGACCGGGGATAATGGTCTACTGTGTTTACCCGGGACTATTAAACTTGGGAGCCGAAGTATGATCGGATATTGCAAGGAGTTGCAATTATCATGAGATGATTGCTCTGAGATAGCAGTATGATACTACGTGTTTACCCGAGGTCATACTGTGATGCTAAGATATTCTGATCCCCACTAGGAGACAGTCGGCGTCTCCCGTTCTGTATATCTAAAGGTTATACAGTCCGTCGAAAATTAGTGGGAGTAAAACTAGATAATAAAAGACCATATCTTGTTTTAGTTAATCTGAATATCTGCTAATTATTAATTGATTATCTCCTGTAGGCGAAAATGTCGCACCATAACCCGTTGCGAGGCATACTTGATACCAACCGTTTGACAGGCACCAATTACTCAGACTAGCTCAGAAACCTGAAGATAGTCCTCAGGTCTGAGCAGATTGCCTACGTCTTGGATAATGAACCTCCTGTTGAACCAGCATTGGATGCTCCAGAGGAGGAAATGATAGCGTATGAAAAATGAAAGGAAGATTCTACCATGGCCCAATGCTACATGTTAGCCTCGATGAGCAATGAGTTGCAGAGGCAAAATGAAGAGATGGATGCTAGATCCATCATGCTCCATTTGAAGGAGCTATTTGGTGAGCAAAGGAAAATCGAACGATATGAGATATCGAAGAATCTGTTCAAGGCTCAGATGGCAGAGGGAACTTCAGTACAGAATCACGTGCTGAAGATGATTGAGTGGGTGGAGAGGCTGGATGCTCTTGGGATTACACTTCCCAAGGAGATGCACACAGACCTCGTGTTGTCTTCACTTACACCGTCATATGCTCAGTTCATCGTTAATTTTAACATGAACAAGATCCAGGCCACCTTAGCTGAACTGCTGAACATGTTAAAGACTGCTGAGGGGAACCTTGTGAAGGATAAACCCCAATTCCTCATAGTTGTTAAGACCAATAGAAAAAGGCTTGCAGTCCAAGCTTTTCGAAAGAATAAGAACTAGGTTCAGAGAAAGGCAAAGGTTGCCAAGAAAGACAAAGGTAAAAGTGCTGAGAAAGGTGATTGCTTCTACTGTCACCAGAAAGGGCATTGGAAGAGGAATTGCAAAAAATACCTTAAGGACAAGGCTCAAGGAACTGTGAAGCAGCAGGATGCTTCATGTATCTATATGATAGATGTAAACTTGTCAATAAGAAATTGTACATCATGGGTATTAGATACTGGATGTGTATCTCATATCTGCAATTCTGTGCAGGCACTGACAAGAAGGCGTAAGCTGAGGACCGACGAGGTGGAGCTAAGGCTAGGTAACGGCGCAAGAGTTGCGGCGATCGCTGTGGGGACAGTGAAGCTCAAGCTACCATTTGGAGACACTTTTTTATTAGATGAATGTTATTATGTACCTAGCATAATAAAGAACATCATTTCTATTTCATGCTTAGATAGAATTAGATACAATTTAAATTTTGAGAACAATAGTTGTTCAATTTATTTCGGAAATAAATTAATAGCTTCTGCTACTTTGTCCAATGGATTGTATCTATTGAATGTGTCTCATGATAATTTACATATCGGTTCTTCAATTAAAAGAAGTAAGTATGAAATGAACAAAGCCTACTTGTGGCATTGTAGGCTTAGACACATTGGTGAAAACAGACTCCAAAGGATGCATAAAGATGGATACTTAGATCCATTTGATTATGAATCATATGCAACTTGTGAGTCATGTTTAATGGGTAAAATGACTAAGTCTCCATTTAGTGGAACTGGAGAACGAGCCAAAGACATATTAGAACTCATACATTCAAATGTATATGGTCCTATATCAACCCAAGCCATTGGTGGTTTCTCATACTTCATTACATTCACGGATGATTACTCAAGGTTTGGATATATATACTTATTGAAGTATAAATCTGAAGCCTTTGAGAAATTCAGAGAATTTAAGAATGAAGTAGAAAAACAAATAGGAAAGAATATAAAAACCATCCGATCTGATCGAGGTGGTGAATACTTGAGTACAGAGTTCATTAAATACTTAAAGGATAATGGTATCCTTTCTCAACTTACACCTCCTTATACACCTCAGATGAATGGTGTATCAGAAAGGAGAAATCTCGCATTAATGGAAATGGTGCGATCCATGATGAGTATGTCCAAATTACCAGTGTCCTTATGGGGATATGCACTTAGCTCGGCTATGTATATCCTGAACAAGGTACCCAGCAAATCGGTTGAGACCACTCCATATGAGATATGGAATGGAAGGAAACCAAACATTACACATGTTAAAGTCTGAGGATGTCCTGCTCATGTTAAAAGACATGATGCAGATAAGCTGGAATCCAGAACTGACAAATGCAGATTTGTGGGATATCTAAAGGAAACTTATGGATATTACTTTTATCATCCTAGCGAACAAAAGGTGTTTGTGGCCAGGAGAGCTGTCTTTCTGGAAGAACATTATATTCTCCAGAAGGACAGTAGGAGTAAAGTAACACTAGAAGAAATTCCAGACCCACAAACTGACAATGGTTTATCAGATGAATCATCAGTTTCTGAACTTGTTCAAAATGATATACGGGAACCTCGTAGGTCTGAAAGAGTACCTAAACCACCAGAAAGATATGTGGGACATATTAATTTGAATGGTTCAAGGATACTCTATAATGAGGATGATGATCCTAAGACTTACCAAGAGGCCATTGAAAGTCCAGAGGCCGGGAAATGGCGGGAAGCTATGAATTCTGAAATACAGTCCATGTACATCAACCAAGTTTGGAACTTGGTAGATTTGCCCGATGGTATAGTACCTATCGGATGCAAATGGATCTTTAAAAGAAAGATCGGTGCAGATGGACGTATTGAGACTTATAAAGCAAGATTAGTGGCGAAAGGCTATCGTCAAAGACAAGGTGTTGACTATGACGAAACCTTTTCACCCGTTGCTATGATTAAGTCCATCAGAATTCTTCTCGCCATTGCTGCCTACCATGATTATGAAATCTGGCAGATGGATGTGAAGACTGCCTTCCTCAATGGAAACCTTGAGGAGGAGGTGTATATGATACAACCAGAATGATTCACATCTAAAGAATCTCTGGACATGGTATGCAAGTTGCAAAGGTCCATTTATGGACTGAAGCAAGCATCCCGAAGCTGAAACATAAGATTTGATGAGGCGATCAAATCTTATTGCTTCATTAAGAATGAAGATGAGCCCTGTGTATACAAGAAAAAACAGTGGGAGCGCAATCACATTTCTGGTTCTTTACGTTGACGACATCCTACTCATTGGGAATGATGTAGGAATGATGTCATCAGTAAAGATATGGCTATCAAAGAACTTCTCCATGAAGGGTTTGGGAGAAGCATCTTACGTATTGGGAATACAGATCTATAGAGATAGATCAAAGAAGATGCTAGCTTTAACCCAATCCATGTACATAGAAACCATTGTCAAAAGGTTTGGCATGGAAAATTCCAAGAGAGGTCTCATACCGATGAGACATGGAATTTCACTCTCTAAAGGTCAGTCTCCCAAGACACCTGAAGAGAAGGCAGTGATGGATAAAGTCCCCTATGCTTCTGCCATAGGGTCCATCATGTATGCCTTGCTATGTACCAGACCTGATGTAGCATATGCTCTAAGTGTTACGAGCAGACATCAGGCAGATCCAGGTGATGAACACTGGAAGGCTGTGAAATGCATCCTTAAGTACTTGAGAAGGACTAAGGATCTATTTCTAGTCTATGGAGGAGGAGACTTGAAGCTGCAAGGATACACTGACTCGAGTTTTCAGTCTGATCCTGATGACAGCAAGTCAACATCAGGTTTTGTTTTCACACTCAACGGGGGAGCAGTGAGCTATAAAGGTTCCAAGCATGAAACCACTGCTGATTCGACAACGGAAGCCGAGTATATCGCTGCTGCTGAAGCCGCCAAGGAAGCTGTATGGATGAAGAAATTCATCGGCGATCTAGGTGTGGTGGAAAGCATATTTGGTCCCGTCCCACTGCTGTGTGACAACAATGGGGCGATTGCTCAAGCGAAAGAGCCGAGGTCTCATCAGAAGTCGAAGCACATTCTGCGGCGCTTTCATCTGATCAGAGAGATTATAGCTCGAGGAGATGTCGTGGTGGAATGAGTTCCCTCAGCCGACAACATAGCAGATCTACTTACAAAGCCTTTGTCTCAAAATGTTTTTGAGCGTCACTTAGAGAATATGGGTATTCTGTATAAAAGTGATTGGCTCTAGTCCAAGTGGGAGATTGTTAGTATTAGATGGTCTCAAAGCCAATCCGATACTATGTACTTATTCATATTATTAATAAATGACAATAATTCATTGTATGTAATTAATTTGATCTGTGTTTATCGTATCACGATGAAGTCCATGAACATGTGCAATAGTCTTCGGATTATGATGAGATCATAATTACGGGACCGAAGACTTATAAACACATGTTCTTAATTGTTCCTAGTCATAGGATGTTTGAGATAGGACATCGAACATCCGGATAAACTAGTATAGGTTACTTCAGCTCATATGATGAGGGTGACTTATCCCATAAGTCACTTGTGTGGAGACACTATGTTGGACCTACAGGTGCTCATTGGTGAATGAGTTCATTGAAATGATCCGACTATGAATCGCTGGATGGTAATCACCTAACTGTTAACCAGCTCGATTCATTTGTCACGGTTGCGTGGATGATCCTTGGACCTGAGTCTCCAAAGATATCTTGTTGGTAGGTTTCTGAGCTTTGACCTTGACTAACGAATCCCTAACCATGGGTTATCAATAAGTCAAGCGATCGGGTTCAGGGAAATGACCTCGAAGGTAATTGTGTGTTCAATACGGGATCATCCGCTCTCGGTAGTTTAAGGGAGAATGTTCCTGGAATGATGCGCTTGAAGTCCCTGGCCAGGGCGGACTCTGTAATCAATAAGGAGTTATCGGATTCAGATTAGCAACATCTGATTCAAGTGAATCGACCGAATAGGGTTTAACAGTAAACCATGCCCTAGGTCGATTCGGGAACATTGCACAGATGAAGGATTATATCTACGCGCTAACCGATGACAGAAAGATTCCAATAGAGGGTTGCGATAACCCCAGTGCCATCCAGAATCACACGATGTTGCTTGGCATCCAACGTGATCGGCAGTCCGTCCGAATTTATTGTGAGACATTAAATTCGGCTGATTAATTGAATATAAGGATATTAATTAATTCAGTGGGTCAGTAAAGGGTTACTGGACTTAATGGGCTATTAACTGGACTGGTATTTGGGCCTAGAGGGTCACACACAAATGATTTTCAAGTCGATGGATAATCCGACAGGATTTCGGATAAGTCTGGGTTTTTATGAAAAATCGCAAACTGACTTATTATAAAAGAACGGATTCCATGTCCGGGGCCAGCAATCCTGACCTAGCCGTCATTCGTTCTTTCTCTCTTTCTCTCTCTTCTGGGCGTGCGGTTCCCGACTGCTCCGCCTTCCGTCCGACGGAAGAATCAGAATCCGCATGTCGCGGCGGATTACGCGTAGCCAGACGGGATCTACGAACGCTGCAGCGAGCGAGGAAACGAGGACTATCCATCGCGAGGAGAACCACGTGGATACCGCTAGAGGTCGGGCATCTGCGCGACTTGCGGCATCGCTCCGACGGAACCGAAAAACGAACGCGGATTCGAATCCGCGCAAGGTGAACTCGATTTTCTCCGATTTTATTTTAACGTCCGAAACGGGACAGATCCGATCCCGAATATTTTCTTCCGTTGCGTTTTTGGGTCAGATCCCGACACAGCGATCCCAACACTCACGGTGGGACTCAGTGTCCCGCTTTTTCTAGTAGGTGTTACACTTGTGGCCAGCAGGGCCATTTGGCGAGGTATTGCCCGCAGGGGCATGGTCAGGGGCAGGGACCAGGTGATCAAAAGAAGCCGAGGACCCAGGGGAGAGTTCTAGCGATCACCAGGAAGGAGGCTCGCGCATCCAACTTGGTGGAAGGTACACTTTCTGTCCTTGAGAACTCCACCCATGTGTTAATTGATTCGGGTGCTTCGCATTCTTTCATTTCTGAGCAGTTCGTAGATGTTCTTTCTGCACCCGTTGATGAGATATCTGATGGATTGATGGCAGAGGTTCCTTCTGGGGATTACATGTTGTCTTATAACTGTTTGAGTGAAGTTCCCTTGACCATTGAGGACCATGAGTTACCTGCCCAGTTAGTTGTGCTTGCCATTCGCGACTTTGATGTCATCCTGGACATGGATTGGTTGGAGGCTTATTATGCCGAGGTGGACTGCCACAGGAAGAGGGTGCGTTTCTCTATTCCATACATCCCGACCTTCTACTTCCAAGGTATTAGGCTCTCTTCTCGAGGTATTCCTATTTCTGCCTTTAAGGCCCAGAGGTTGCTTGTTGGTGGTTGTGAGGCCTTCCTTGCCTCTGTTGTTTTAGCTGATGTTAGTGGTAGTCCCAATCCTTGGGAGGTGCCTGTAGTTTGTGACTTTGTAGATGTGTTTCCTGAGCAGTTGCCTGGCCTTCCTCCTCAACGAGAGGTTGAGTTTACTATTGAGCTTGCACCGAGTACGGCGCCCCTGTCTAAGGCCCCATACCGGATGGAGCCAGCCGAACTCGCTGAGTTGAAGGTGCAGTTGCAGGAACTACTGGATAAGGGTTTCATTCGTCCCAGTACTTCTCCATGGGGTGCTCCAGTTCTATTTGTCAGGAAGAAGGATGGTTCTCTGAGGTTGTGTATTGATTGTAGACAGTTGAACCAGGTGACAATAAAGAATAAGTACCCACTTCCGAGGATCGACAATCTGATGGATCAGTTGCAGTCTACGAAGGTGTTTCCAAAGATTGACTTGAGATTAGGGTATTATCAGATGATGATCCATGAGGTTGATGTTAATAATATGGCCTTTAGGACTCGGTATGGACATTATGAGTTTTTGGTTATGCCTTTTGGCTTGACCAATGCTCCGGCGGTTTTTATAGATTTGATTTATCGGGTCTTCAGGGCTTATCTGGATCAGTTGGTGGTGGTATTTGTAGATGATATTTTGATATACTCTTCTTCTGAGGAAGAGCATGCCACACAGCTTCAGGTGGTATTGCAGGTTCTGAGAGAGCATCAACACTATGCCAAGTTTAGCAAGTGTGAATTCTGGCTAGACAAGGTGCACTTCCTAGGGCATATCATTTCTGGTGAGGGCATTGTAGACACGCTACTTTTGACATCATTTCGAGTAAATTTCATATCATATAATAATGCCTCAGAATGGTCTGATATTTAACCATTGATTAATTTTTATTGATCTTTTTAAGTGTCGGGTTTAACAGACATGTTTAAGTTAATCAATTGAATTGATTTTAGCTCAAATTTCAGTTAAAATATGCAGACTTCTAAAAGACGTCGACCTATGTGGATGCCATTTAGAGTTTATTCATGTTTTAACGTTTAAATTTGAATTTTAATCAATTGATTAATTAACTAAAAGGCGTCAGTGAGTGCTGACGCGTTTTAGGTTTCCTAATCTATTTCTACTTCTTTTCCGGATGTTTATCCTTATCTTAATTAGTGTAAAGGACGTCTATACATGTAGACGCGTTTTAGCTAATAAAGATAAAGATAAGTTTTCCCGGATATTTATCCTTATCTTAATTAATCTGAAAGGCGTCAGCCATGGTGGACGCGTTTTAGATAATTACAGATAAAGATGAATTAATCAGTATTTATCTGTCGGTTAAGATAGATAAATCCTAGATTTTTCTATGTTAATCACGGACGTAGAAGAAGCCTATAAATACCTTGCATCTTGAAGAGTTAAAAAAAAGTTGAAAGCTATTAAGATAGAGCGTTATTATCGAGCAATAGCGAGTTGAAGATCGAAGTAACAACGTCGAAACGCCGAAGCGCTGCCATTTCCAGAATTCTTCGTCATTTCAAGATTCTTCGTCCTTTCAAGGCTTCATCCAATTCGGCATAAGTTTTTCATTTCTGCATCTTCATTTTCATTTCATTAATATCTTATTCTTCATAATCACTTCATGCAACACACCACATTCATTCTTTCCAAAACCTATTTGATTAAAGGGGTTTCAAAAGCCATTTTAAGCAAGTAAGTTTGCTGTTTAATTGCATGTTTAACATCATGATTAGAATAGATACTGCTTTTATTTAAATTTCTCATCATTGTTTCTTCATTTCTTTTCTTTCTATTTCTGCTGCACTCAACAACAACAAGAGAATCAAAGGGGAAAACAAACACAAAGCCAAAAGGATTTCTGGACGATCCTCAGCCTCAAATTCAACAGCAAGAACAAAGAACAAGAAGGGCTCTTTTTCTTCAGCCGGCTGAAGAGGGGGAATCAAGAACTCAATATTTTCCGCGTTCAAACAGGTAGGCGATCATACTTTCTTTTGGAACTTTTAAGTCAAATGTTTCTGGCGATCACTGCACTTAGTTGCTATTTTTAATAGGTTTATTTTACACTAAACAACATAGATTTTTCATGTTAATCACACGAGCATTTTAAGTACCTACAGCTTCTTTGGCGATCACGGTGGGACTTGGTCTCGCCATCTTTTAGTTTTTTGTTCTTGCTATCGTCAATCGGGCACCCACGGTGCACCACTTGTGTCTCTCGGCACGTCCTCACCAATTGGTGAGTGTTTTAGTTTAGTTAATTTCTCTCGTGCACTATGTGCACACCCCAGTGGCAAGATCTTGCCCTCCCCTTGATTAGTTTAAAAAGTTGTTTTTGTGATGAAAATGTTGTGTGATTGATTGGCATCTTGATTTTTTAGTTAGTAAATCATCCTGTTAAAATCTGGAACTAAAAAAGTCTGCATGAATTGATTATTTACTGCTTTTTATCCTGTTTGAGGAGGATTCAACCCAGAAAATCCTCCTGCAAAACTGTTTCTGCGAACTGAAAAGCGTCCAGGAGCACTGACGCGTTTCAAACCGCGTCAATACACCCAGACGCCTTTCAGTCTTCATATTTTCTTTGCTGTCTACATCTGTTTCTGCGGAAAATTAAGGTTCTGTTTTGAATAGCGTCGACTACAATCGACGCGATTTAGACAGTTTCTTAGTTATTTTTCAATTCTCAGATTTTTGTGGCTTGAGTGCTAGCTACTCATTATTATTAAGCATTAGAGGCCATCCAGGCCGTAGGGCATACGCATTGAGGCGAATACCCTCCTTTTCTTAGGAACACATTACTTGACGTCAGCAACTCTCTCTGATTGGGTTGGTCCCTTGATCAGACTAGGGAAGTTGACGTTGAGACCTCCATAAGTCTCCAAACTCAAGGTATTCCTCCTTGATCATCGGGCTAGTTGTACCAATTGAAGTCCCGGCTAGATTCCAAAAGCGTTGTGAGAGAAAGCCCTAGAGAATAACGGTGGAAATCGAACTGAAACTAGGATCCTTTCCCTGAGCGAATTTGTGGTTTAATTAAATCCAAATAACTCAACAAGGAACCTTAAAATCATGTTAAACATCCACTTGTTTGATTAATCTCTGTGCAACTTGTTTGTCAAATCTTTGAAAAGGGAATCTAACATCATGCTGCTTCAAACAGGCAGGGACTTGAGTGTGGCTCCGGACGCCATGGTCAATTACAAGGGAGATGCTAATGCCCCTCGGGATTCTGATTACAACTATGAGAGCGGGAGAGATGCTGATGCCAATTCCGTCCCCGTTCCGATTCGACATGATGGGAACGTCCGGACTCCTCTCTTTCATCCCCATGATCGATATCCTGATCTTCCCCCGCTTGAATATGCGATTCCTAATCCCGATCTAGAGGGGGACATGAATCAGAATGATCCCTCACCCTCTGATCCTTCCGATCTCGTCAACGCCTTGGGAGTTCTTGCCTCCCGACTGGACCCTCAGCAGTTCGAGGCAATCCAGTCTATTCTGAAAGGGAAGGCACCCGTACAACCTGCTGAGCCGAACCCTGTGGCTCCCCCTGTTGTTACTCAACAACCTCCTCTTCCTCCTTCTTATATCCATCAGGCCATGGAAGGCCTTCATGTCACTTCTCGGCCAGCTGGGCCACAGCTTTCATCCTCTAGGCAACCAGCTAGACCGCAAACGCCTGCTTATCAAAATGCCCTCGGGCATGGTGGAAGCTTTGCCGGACCTCCTCTTTATTGTCCTCCCTGTCCAACGTACTCTAGGCAGCAGGCCTATCAAGTACTTCCACCTCCTGCTCCTCGCCAGGCAGATCTGACCACGCAAGCATTGCTGGCCAAGATGGAGCGCATGGATGAGCAGTTTAACAACCTCCAGAAGATGATGGGGGTTAAAGCTGCGCCAGAGATCAGTTTACCGAGCCTGCCAGTATTCCATCTGCCACCCTCTGAGATGCCAGTGTACCGGAAGTACAACGGTACTGGTAACCCCTTCACACATCTAAAGGAGTTTATGTACGAATCATCTTTCTGGCAGAACGACAAGAGGTCGTTGGCCTTTTTGTTCAGGAGATCTCTAGAGGGACTAGCCCTCGAGTGGTTCTTTTCCCTGGAACCCTCTGAAGTAGAAGATTACGGTATCGTCTCTCGTAAATTCATTCAACGATACCAAGACAGAGTTGCACCCTCCTTGTCCATCACTGACCTCATTGCAGAAAAGATGAAACCTGATGAGGAGTTTGTCAGTTTTGCTGACAGGTGGCGAGGCCTGGCTGAAAAGGTGAAGGATCACTTGTCCGAATCTGAGCAAGTGAAGATGTTAATTTCCAACGCCACGCCCCAGTTCAAGCTAGTCCTCTCCTTGAACAATCTGATCAGCATGGCAGAGCTCTATGAAAGAGCACGGTACTGCCAAAATGCCTTCAAGGACGCTACGTTCTCTAGCGTCTTTGATCCTCACAGACCTAGCAGGCCTCCACCTCGGAAACCTGCAGTGCCAAACTCTCCCAGCACAAGTCCGACTACTGAGGGCACGCTCTCTCACGAGCAAGTCAGTAGCATGAATAATAACTCGCCCCAGTTCGTGAGGAACCAGCAGCAGTACCAGAGGCCACCGCAGCTGAACCAACAAGGGTATAGGCAGCAGCAGAACCCCCATTATCAGCAACAGTATCAGCGGCCCCAGCAGCCGAATCAGAACCAGCAACAGCTACAGCAGCCACCGCAACGGCAACAGCAGTACCAACAGCCCCAACAGCAGCAATATCAGCAACAGCAGTATCAGCCGCGAGCACCGCCGGCATACCATAATGTCCCTCCTCCTGCTGATTATAACCAGCAGAGAAGACCTCCAGGCCCTAAAAGGGCAGAATACCCGGCCCTCCCAGAATCCTTGGCAGATATCTTCAGCGCTCTAATGGCAGCTAATGCCTTAGTTTTGCCAAGGGAAAAGGTCGTCTGGCCTCAAAATGCCGACACGTCCAGGTATTGCTACTTCCATAGGCAACCTGGGCATACCATCGACACCTGCTTCCAATTCAGAGATTATATTCATGATCTCAACGAGCAGGGCGGCATAGACTGGGAGGAGATGAAAAAATATATATCAGCCCTGAAGGCGAGAAGACCACAGCAGCAGCAGCATGTAAGACCACCAGCACAAGCAACACCACCACCCAATATGGGCATAGTGCAGAATCCGCTCCCGGAGCACCAGAACCAAAACCAAGTTGCTCCCATTCTGACGAACAGCCAGTCTGAGGCTGGTCGTGGGCAACAGTGGAGAATAGAGGACTCTTCCTCTCTTTGTTTGACGGGTCATATTCCAAGTACCGCAGAACGACCACCACGCCGCACCATCCACATACCTAGGCCACAACCCATTACCATCACCCCTCTACCGACACCCACATATCACTCGCCCGCACCCAATAACCCATTACCACTACCCACCTTCCTCAAGCCCATTACGCCCCGCACCACTACACCGCTACCATATAATCCCCCGCAAACCAATCACGCGCCCCTTCTACCATCCAGGCCGCTATTACGCGTACCATTTCCTACTCCACCCGCTACCACTACAACCTACCCAGATACCCCCTTACCATCCAGACCGCTATTACGCGTACCATTCCCCACTTCACCAACCACTTACCCATCCACCATCCAACCCTCTAGGCCTTTAATCTGCACCGCGCCATCACCACCTAGCCCTACGCCATCACCTACATACCAACCCTCTACGTCATCCGCACCATCCAACCCTATGGTACTTAATGTGTCACCCGGATCCTCCACGGTTGAGGAACACGCGCTCCGGAGTGGAAGGATTTTCAACAAAGTCTTTCCTCAGTCCACAGTTAGAGACGGCCCATCGCAGTCGACTGAGGAAGCCCATAATGAAGAGAGTGCACCAGGCACTCAATATGACTTGTTGAAACATCTGGATCGGACACCGGCACGAATCACCATACTTGAATTGATCAAAAGATCCAAGATTCACCAAGAAGCCTTAATGAAATATCTACAGAAGGTGTTGGTCAATGAGGACGTGCGGGTAGAAAAAATTGCAGCACTACTAGTTCCTCAGGGGGATCAACCCTCCATTACATTTCATACATCGGAACTAGCACCGCCGGCAGCCAGAAGCATGGCTCTGAGCATCACGGTCAACATCTGTAAGAAGGTCGTGGATGCATGCCTAGTAGATACAGGGGCTTCGATCAATGTTTTACCTCCGAAGACCCTGGAGCTATGCGGTGTGCCCAAAGAAAAATGGCTGCCCAGCTCCATCTCAGTGACGGCATATGACAACTCTACCCGTTCCCCTCTGGGAATGGTCTATTTGAAGGTGGAGCTGGGCCCTGTAAGTCATGCAGAGGTCGAATTTCACATTCTGGAGATCGATCCTTCTATAAATGTCATTTTGGGTCGTCCTTATATCAAAACTCTTGAGGTGATTCCCTCTACGAATCACCAATGCCTCAAATTCCCTTTCAAAGGACGAATTATTAAAGTGACGAGCATGCCGATCCTTGCTGCTGCTCATACCTTGAATATTAAATCTGCTGCTTTACCTGGCCGACAACCTTTTCTGTCGGTATTACAGGTCTACCGTCCAGTGGCTGATCCTCTAAAAGCCGCCACCATTTCTCCATACCCGTTAGATGCCATAAAAAGGGGGAAGTGCATGAGTACCCCAGGATGGAGAATTATGATGAAGAATGGCTATGAGCCTGGGAAAGGTCTGGGCACACAGTTGCAAGGCAGGACCACTCCTGTTAAAGATCATCGAGCAGCACCTAGAAGTGGTCTGGGCTATAGGCCAAGAAAACTGAAACAAGCAGAGATCGAAGAAGGTCAGAAAATTTGGGAGACAATGTCAACGCCACCCAAAGAAGGCCGAGATCCCTTAACATGGACCCTGTATACACACTTTGTGAAAGGGCCCATACTTAGCTACGACAACACGGTGGTCATTACTTCGTGTTTTGACCTCCATGACATATATGGGAGGGACTTGGCCAGACATTGCTCAGAACTACTTACGTATCAATCCTTGGAGGCTCTGCGGCCTATGAAAAGGAGGAAATTTCATGATCCTGAATGCGAATGGTACAGGTGGTTCGATCTGAGAGACCTTTATATTGCACTGAACAGATTGTTCCTAGATCCTGCAGAACCCAAGTGGCCGCCGCAGATTGATGAGTTGATTGAAAGCCCTGGTGCCATATTTGATAAGCGGATATTGCTGTCTGAAGAGACCGATGAAGGGGAGCCAGATGACCCCTATGAAGCTGGTTACACTACAGATCTGCTCTGGAGGGGGACATATCATTCCCATGTCTTCATGCTCCATACTCTATTTCGCACACTGCTCTTGACCTCGACTTGGTCGCGGGTCATTACTGAAGATATCCCACGGGCTCCGCCCATTATGATCACTCTGTCCCCTCGGGACCTTATTCCACAACCTCCTCTCGATCTAGAGAGGATGTATGATTTGATCTGGGACATATTACTATATGATCCCCCTAATCCTCTGGCCTTGGTGCCACTTCCACCATCTGATTCTCCTTCTATTTGTATTCATTCCTGTTTCATGTTTAATTCCTCTGATATCCAAAAAAAAACGCCAATTTTACAACAAATTCTTCTCAGATCTTTATCGAGGAAACATCTTACTTGTCCGATCGCACCCCGTCGTGCGGGTCCTTCGGTCAAGATTCTCTCTTAGATTTACTCTGCCCCTCCCCTCGGGGGGATTCTCATGTATTTCCACTTGTATCCCAGGATTTCTATCCTACTTCATCTTCATTAGGTTATAATAGGGAGTTTAGTGAAGTTAGGCAGTCTAGTTTTAGGCAGGTTAGTCAAGTTAGGAAGTCTAGGAAGCCTAAGGGTAGGCGAATTCCAGATAGATACCTCCAGGACTTAGCTGATAAATGCTTTTCTTGCTCTTTAATCCCTCAGTTGTTAGAAAATCTAATTCAGATGCCAGAAGACTGTATGAATGATGAGTCAGTCAATGATGGGTATGGGGTGTATGAGTTTGTGCATGAAAAGGACCCCATTATTGAAAATAAGGAAGATGACGAGGACGCAGCTGAGGCATATGCCAATGGAATGAAGAGATTCGATGAACCCTCAGCTGCCATAGAAGAGCCCACCAAAGAAATCAATTTAGGGACTGAAGACGAACCTAAGGTTGTCCTCGTCAGCAAAAATCTTTCTACGGAGGATGAGAAGGAAATGATACAAGTACTTAAGGACTATAAGGACACTTTCGTCTGGAGTTATGAAGATATGCCAGGGTTAGACACATCTTTAGTTGAACACAGGTTGACGTTAAAGGATGGAGCTAGCCCGGTCAAGCAAAAATTAAGGCGATTCCACCCACAAATGGCTTTGAAAATGAAGGAAGAGGTCGACAAATTGCATAAAGCCAAATTTATTAGAGTTGTCCTTTATCCGCAATGGGTGGCTAATATAGTCCCGATCATGAAGAAGGACGGGAAGGTCAGAATTTGCATTGACTTCCGCGATTTGAACCGGGCGTGTCCTAAAGATGATTTTCCATTGCCTCATATTGATGTACTCATTGATAATACTGCTGGCTATGAAACTTTATCGTTTATGGACGGATTTTCAGGATATAATCAGATTTAGCTGGCAGAAGAGGATCAAGAGAAAACGTCATTCACTACACCTTGGAGAACATACTGTTATGTTGTCATGCCATTTGGATTAAAGAATGCTTGAGCCACTTATCAGAGGGCTATGATGGCAATATTTCATGACATGATGCACATAGATTTGGAAGTGTATGTGGATGATTTATTGGTTAAATCTAAAACAAAGGCTGAGCACGCCAAAGATTTGGCAAGGGTATTAAAGAGATCGAGAGAGTATCAGTTAAAGATGAACCCCAAGAAATGTGTATTCGGGGTATCTTCAGGAAAATTACTTGGATTTATTGTCAGCAAACGGGGAATTGAGATCGATCCTAACAAGGCGAAGGTTATCAGAGAAATGCCGCCTCCCAAAAACTTGAAAGAGTTGAGAGGATTAATCGGGAGGTTACAATTTATTCGCCGTTTTGTCTCCCAGCACTCACAAAGGTGTAAGCCGTTTTACGAGCTTACCAAGCCGGGAGTCAAATTTGATTGGGACGATAAGTGTCAGGAGGCATTCGATGGATTAAAGAACTATCTAGCAAGTCCTCCTGTTTTGAGACCACCATCTCCAGGCAAACCATTGATACTTTACATTTCAGTCCTGGATGATGCAGTGGGGGCTGTCCTAGCACTAGAGGATGAAGAAGGAAAAGAGAGGGCAGCCTATTATCTCTCTAAACTTCTCAACCCCGCTGAACAGAGATATACGGCGATGGAGAAAACATGTGCAGCATTGGTCTGGGTTGTGCAGAAACTAAAACATTATTTTCTGGCCCATGAAGTCCATCTCATCGCTAGGATGAATCCGATCAAATTCCTTCTGGAGAAATCTATTCTTTCTGATAGGTTAGCGCGATGGCAAAGCTTTCTATCTCAATTCGATATCACTTATATTCAGCAGAAAGCGATTAAGGGTTATGCTATAGCAGAACATCTCGCTCATCATCCCCTTCCTCAATTTGATCCAGTGCGATCAGAATTTCCGGATGAGGAACTGATGTCCGTAAATCAAATCAAAGATGATATGTGGACTCTGCATTTTGACGGAGCTCTGAATTCTCATGGAAAGGGGATAGGTATTGTCCTGTTATCACCTGAAGGTGTCACCATTCCACAAGCCTTTCAGCTTGATTTTCCAGTCACCAACAATATAGCTGAATACGAGGCACTCCTTGCTGGTCTCGAGGCTGCTCATTTCCATGGTGCCACCAAAATCAGGATTGTGGGTGATAGCCAACTGATTCTTCGCCAAGTGCTGACCAAGTATCGAACTCTTGATCCCAAGCTCAAGCCTTATCAGGAACTTACTTCTGCTTACTCAAAGCTTTTGACGAAATTGATCTTTGTCCATGTCCCTAGGAATCAGAACATCTTAGCTGACGCTCTAGCTTCACTTGCCTCATCTCTTGATTTTCCAATCAGCAAGCAATCCGAATCAATCATAGTTCATAGGCGTCTTTAACCCGCCGTGAAAGATCCTTCATTTCTTAGAACTAAGGAGAAATTGCTGAAGAAAGTCAGGGACGGAGATATCATTGAAAGGAGAGAAATCATGTTGATAGAGCTATTAGAAGAGATGGATGATGAACATAAGCCATGGTATTATGAAATCGCAAAATATTGTGAAGATCAATCATATCCTGAGGAAGCTACAACTGAGGAGAAGAGAGCTATCAGGAGAGTTGCTCAAAGATACACCTTAGTTGGGGGAGCACTGTATAAGAGAGGTTTTGATGGAGTTCTTCTGAGATGTCTAGACGAAGATGAACTTTGGAAGGTTATGGAAGGAGCTCATAGTGGAATTTGTGGTGGCCATGTCAATGGACAGATGCTAGCAAAGAAGATCCTTAGACAATGATTTTATTGGCCAACCATGGAAGAAGACTGTGTAGGATATGTTCGTAGGTGTGCTAAGTGTCAACTTCACGCTGACAAAATTCATTCTCCTGCATCTTCACTCCATCATGTTTCTTCCCCATGGCCTTTCTCCATGTGGGCTTTCGACATCATTGGACCCCTTGGTAATCCAGATTCCGGCATCAAGCAAAAATCTTTCATTCTCACGGCAACGGAATACTTCACCAAGTGGGTAGAAGCTGAAGCGTACGTGGAGATCAAAGCATCAACCGTCTGCAAGTTCATCATGAAGAACATCATCACTCGATTTGGAATTCCAAGCACCATCGTCACCGACAACGGACCGCAGTTCGTGTCACAGGAACTGAAGGACCTCTGCAACAGGTATAGAATTGTATTGCATCATTCATCTCCTTATTATCCGCAAGGCAATGGCCAAGCAGAGGCAACAAATAAGACTTTAATAAAAATCATCAAAAAGACGTGCAAATCTAACAAATTCGTCGACTGGCCAGAAAAATTGGTTGATGCTCTATGGGCCTACCGAACTTCAATCCGCACGCCCACTGGGCAAAGTCCTTATTCCTTAACATTTGGAATGGAGGCGGTAGTTCCATATGAGATCCTCATACCGTCATTAAGAGTACAATTGAATAAGGAATTTTCCATTGATGAACATCGTTCAGCACTCCTTGCTCAATTGGAACTTTTAGACGAGAAAAGATGGTCAGCCGCTAATCATGCAAAAGTTTATCAAAATAGACTAGCACGTTTTTATCAAAAGAAAGTCATTGAACGTAAGTTCAAAGTCGGTGAAATGGTCGTCAAAAGAATTTTTGTAAAACCTGGTGGTCCGCGTTCTAACTTCCAACCCAACTGGGAAGGACCTTATGTTGTATCGCACGCTTTTCCTGGTAATGCTTATCGTCTTGTTAATGCAGAAGGAGAAGAGCTAAATCATCCCTAGAATGGCTTACATCTTAAGAAATACTACCCTTAAGTTAAAGAGTCGATCAGTATGGTACAAAGACCAGTGGAATCAGAAAGTTTATAAACTCAAATTTCCTTATCAGTCTGGATAACTTAATTTCAAGCCCATTACTACACACACTGACACGTTTGATTCGTGAGTAACAAGAGATGCCAAGGCCTAAAGAATATCGAAAGCTTGACCGCAAGTGTAAAGTACAAATCATTCGTTTTAAAGCAAAAATTCTGTTTTATACTCGGCCCATGATGTAGGAACGAGACTTAGAATAGACTACCAAGAATACCCGTCATCTTAGTAGGAGGCCGTCATAAAAAAAAAAGGGGGAGATCCGTCCCAAAGAAAAGAATAGAAAAAGCAAAAAGGCAAAAGCCAAATGTCAAATCAAAAGACCATTACATTACAAACGTTACATCAAGGCCATGAAATAAAACAAAAGGGAACGCAAGGTCGATAAATACCCCGGAAAGAAATGACCGAACCCCAACGGATATTAGGGTAGGAAAGGAACATCTTTTTAAGCCTCCGGAACCTTCTCATGGGCTTTCTAAACTCATTCATCTTTTCTTTCTAAAGAGATGTACTCCAAACCTAAGGAATGACTTACATTGACTAAGGGTCAAATCATCAAATGGGATCACGAATGGAAACACAAGTTTAAACACGATGGGTTTTAAGTTAAGTTGTTAAAGAATAATTTGGAAATTAAGTTAATAAATGAATATGATCTTTTGATCTAAGTACCATGCTGATCTTTTAGTCAAAAATACAAAAAAATGTATATGTCAAAAATTCAAAAAAAATGTATATGTCAAAAATCCAAAAAAATACATATGTCAAAAATACAAAAAATGTATATGTCAAAAATTCAAAAAAAATGTATATGTCAAAAATCCAAAAAAAATACATATCTCAAAAATTTTTAAAAAAATTTATATGTCAAAAATCCAAAAAAAATACATATGTCAAAAATTCAAAAACAATACATACGTCAAAAATCCAAAAAAAATACATGTCAAAAATTCAAAAAAAATACATATGTCAAAATTCAAAAAAAAAAAGCATATATTTCAAAACCCAAACAAAAATGAATATTTCAAAACAACAAAAATATCTCAATTAGCATTTGCTTATTGCACTTAGTATATCTCATTCCTTTTGTTTTCAGTGAGCATCTGTCTGCTTGCATGTTGCATTTTGCTTAAGTATGATTATTCTTATTACCTTTGTTAATAAAGACTATGCCCCTTGACCCTTCTATCAAGGATAGGATCAAGTAGTCGGTTACTTAACCAGGCAAGGGGCTAAGCCTGAATAGATACTTAACATGTTTATTCAAGTTGTATATAGGACACAAGGCATTGGTAAAGTTGGAATTCGAGTAGAGAACAGCCAAGAACCTGTTTCTGTGAGTAAAAGGCGTCGAAGAGAACTGCCGCGTTTCAACATTTAATGGCGTCTGCGCGACACGACGCGTTTCAGCCTTTTTGTTATTTATCCGAAATTCTGTGATTTTTGATGTTTAAATTGAATATTGGTTTGGAATTACTAATCATTTGATTGCAGGAAATTCAAGAAAACCTAAGTAAAGCTGGAAATGTCAAGAAGATCCCACTGTGGGAATTTATGAAGTCCTGACCGTGGCTAAAAAGACGGTTATTTCTACCCTTGTATTATTTAATGTAGTTAATTTGCATTACTATATATTAAATATTTATTAGAGTATAACAAGGACCTTGTAGTTTTGATGAAACTGGAATTTGAGTTCCCCTTCAACAAAAACAGTGATAATTCCAGAGGATTCTTAATCGCATGGATAGGCCGTTGGATTGTTAATTAGTGAGGACGATGGTTCCACTTTTGTGAAACGGTGCGTGGATAAACGAGCTTCGGCTTAGCACTGGATTACAAGAATTGGTGTCTTGACTTATTAATGGCAATTTAATAATATTATCCTTGATTAATTTGTATTTTATTTAACTTTATATTTTTCTTTTAGCCCAGCATGCATCATATAGGACTTTGAAATCATTGTGATAATGATTAATTATTGATTAAGTTTCAGACCATTAATCAAACAATTTCAAAACATGATATGAAATATTCCATTCTGAATTGAGTATCTTGATTATCTTTGATGTTTGCTTGAAGATATCATTGGAATTCTATCCTTTCTTGGACTCTTTATCTAATATTTCTTGTTTTTCTTTTTAAGATCCATCATGGTTGTAGCACGTCCACATTGGCTGGCAAACGCTCCCCATGATGAAACCTACAGTGTCTACGACCTGGGGTACTTCCCACTCCGAGGAGGTTGATCGACTTTATTTTATTTCATTGTCTACCTCATCCAGACATGATTGATTCCATTGATTTTCTTAAGATATCTTAATTGACAATTTTGAGAAAAATTTCAATCATGTGATGTTAAGAGCGTGTCTCATCACACCTTGGCATCACCTTTTCAGTACGTTCCATTTCATTTCACTCCCTTGCAAAGACGATGCCAAGGTGAGGCAGCTGTAGACACACTAATTTTGACATCATTTCGAGTAAATTTTATATCATATAATAATGCCTCAGAATGGTCTGATATTTAACCATTGATTAATTTTTATTGATCTTTTTAAGTGTCGGGTTTAACAGACGTGTTTAAGTTAATCAATTGAATTGATTTTAGCTCAAATTTCAGTTAAAATATGCAGACTTCTAAAAGACGTCGACCTATGTGGACGCCATTTAGAGTTTATTCATGTTTTAACGTTTAAATTTGAATTTTAATCAATTGATTAATTAACTAAAAGGCGTCTGTGAGTGCTGACGCGTTTTAGGTTTCCTAAGCTATTTCTACTTCTTTTCCGGATGTTTATCCTTATCTTAATTAGTGTAAAAGACGTCTATACATGTAGACGCGTTTTAGCTAATAAAGATAAAGATAAGTTTTCCCGGATATTTATCCTTATCTTAATTAATCTGAAAGGCGTCAGCCATGGTGGACGCGTTTTAGATAATTACAGATAAAGATGAATTAATCAGTATTTATCTGTCGGTTAAGATAGATAAATCCTAGATTTTTCTATGTTAATCACGGATGCAGAAGAAGCCTATAAATACCTTGCATCTTGAAGAGTTAAAAAAAAGTTGAAAGCTATTAAGAGAGAGCGTTATTATCGAGCAATAGCGAGTTGAAGATCGAAGTAACAACGTCGAAACGCCGAAGCGCTGCCATTTCCAGAATTCTTCGTCCTTTCAAGATTCTTCGTCCTTTCAAGGCTTCATCCAATTCGACATAAGTTTTTCATTTCTGCATCTTCATTTTCATTTCATTAATCTTTTATTCTTCATAATCACTTCATGCAATACACCACATTCATTCTTTCCAAAACCTATTTGATTAAAGGGGTTTCAAAAGCCATTTTAAGCAAGTAAGTTTGCTATTTAATTGCATGTTTAACATCATGATTATAATAGATACTACTTTTATTTAAAGTTCTCATCATTGTTTCTTTATTTCTTTTCTTTCTATTTCTGCTACACTCAACAACAACAAGAGAATCAAAGGGGAAAACAAGCACAAAGCCAAAAGGATTTCTGGACGATCCTCAGCCTCAAATTCAACAGCAAGAACAAAGAATAAGAAGGGCTCTCTTTCTTCAGCCGGCTGAAGAGGGGGAATCAAGAACTCAATATTTTCCGCGTTCAAACAGGTAGGCGATCATACTTTCTTTTGGAACTTTTAAGTCAAAAGTTTCTGGCGATCACTGCACTTAGTTGTTGTTTTTAATAGGTTTATTTTACACTAAACAACATAGATTTATCATGTTAATCACACGAGCATTTTAAGCACCTACAGGCATTACAGCGGATCCAGCGAGGATTGAGGCAGTAATGGATTGGAGCAGACCAACAACAGTAACTGAGATCAGTAGCTTCTTGGGATTAGCAGGATATTATAGACGGTTTGTCCAAGGTTTTTCTTCGATAGCGGCCCCCTTGTCGAGGTTGACTCGTAAGGGAGTTTGTTTCGTGTAGACCAAGGAGTGTGAGCGGAGTTTCTTTGAGTTGAAGACTCGCCTCACTTCAGCTCCAGTGTTGGTACTTCCATCAGGTTCCGGTGGATTTGTGGTTTATTCGGATGCATCACGTCGAGGTTTGGGTGCAGTTCTGATGTAACATGGTAAGGTTGTGGCCTATGCTTCTAGGCAGCTGAAGAAGCATGAGGAGAACTATCCCACTCATGACTTAGAGTTGGAAGCAGATGTATTTGCATTGAAGATCTGGCGGCACTACTTGTATGGAGAGAAATTTCAGGTTTTTACTGATCACAAGAGCCTGAAGTATGTATTCACGTAGAAGGATCTGAACTTGAGGCAGCGCAAGTGGATGGAATTTATCAAGGATTATGACCTCGACCTTTCTTATCATCCGGGCAAGGCTAATGTGGTGGCAGACGCCTTGAGTCGGAAGACGGTCGTGTCATATCTCATGGTTCGAGAATGGAGGTTATTTGAGCAGGTTGTGGAATCTTCCTTCAGGGTTCCGCGAGAGGCTGATAGAGCCGTGTTGTCTAGCTTAACTGTGAGGCCAGCAGTGTACTATGCCGTAATTGAGGCTCAGAGGGCAGATACAGAGTTACCGCAGATTCTCCAGAGACCAAAGGTGGAATTGTTAGATGATGGTATAGTCAGGTTTAGAAGCAGACTCTATGTTCCGACCGAGGAGGACGTGCACAGGAGTGTCCTGGATGAGGCACACCGTTCTAGATATGCAGTGCATCCCGGAACGACTAAGATGCATCATTGTTTGAGGAGACACTTTTGGTGGCCTGGTATGAAGAAGGATGTGGTTGATTATATGGCTAGGTGCATGACTTGTCAGCAGGTTAAGGCAGAACATCAGAGACCAGGAAGGTTGTTGCAGCCTTTGCCGATCCCAGAATAAAAATGGGAGCTTGTGACTATGGACTTTGTGATGCGATTACCTGTATCCCCTGGCAGAATGGACGCGATCTGGGTCATTGTTGATCAATTGACCAAGTCGGCACACTTCCTGCCTATTAGGAAGGACTGGTTAGTCGATAAGTTGGCTAAGCTGTTTGTGGATCGGATCGTCTCTCTTCACGGGGTGCCCTTATCCATCGTGTCAGACCGGGATCCGAGATTTACTTCTAGGTTCTGGAAGAGTTTTTAGAAGGCCTTGGGCACGCAGTTGGCCTTCAGCTCGGCCTATCATCCCGAGACTGATGGGCAGTCGGAGAGGACCATTCAGACTCTGGAGGATATGCTTAGGGCATGTTGCCTAGACTGGGGAGGTTCTTGGGAGCAGCACTTGTCTACAGTGGAGTTTGCTTACAACAACATTTATCATTCTAGTATCGGCATGGCGCCTTATAAGGCATTGTACGGGCGACCTTGTCGTTCCCCTATGAATTGGTCTGAGATTGGCGACAGGCAGATAGAAGGACCAGAGTTGGTACAGCAGTGTGCTGAGGAAATATGTTCAAGATCCATCTCATATTTTGGACTTTTCAAAGTTGGAAGTCGCTGAGGACTTGTCCTTTCCAGAGTTTTCAGTACGTATTGAGGATTGTAGTGAACAGGTCCTTTTGAATAAGGTTGTACCTCTGGGTTAAGGTGATTTGGCAGTATCGCTCCGGGGGCGAGGCGACCTGGGAGCGCGAGGATGAGATGCGGGAGCAGTTTCCCTACCTTTTCTTTTAAGTTCTCTTGTGAGCTTGTATATTTATGTTTCGCCCTCGTTAATTGTAGCAGGCAATTTCGGGGACAAAATTCTTCTAAGGGGGGGAGAATGTAAGGATTGAGGTTTTCGGATCCGATTATCAGGTCAGTTTTCGGGGTCGGATCCCTTAGTTCAGGTCCTGATGGGGCCGAGACTCAGTTCTATTTCGCGTCGAGCCAGGCTCGACGGGGTTTAAACGGCGTCCAGCAAGGTAGACGCGTTTTAGGCTGTGCCACGTGGGCGCCACGTGGGCTGGCTTTGGGTCGCGAGAGTACGATCTCGGTCATATCGTCTGAATGGCATCTTGGATGGATGACACCTTTCAGAGTACAACCCTGGCTTGTTAGTGTACGGCTCGGTCTTGTCATCTGAAAGACGTCGGGCATGCACGACGAGTTTTACCCAGCTTCTGGTTGACCCCGCGAACCCCTCCTCCTTTCCCTCATTCCCCTCCTTCCTCCTCTCTCTCCTCTCTTCCTCCGGCGACCCGGCGCCATTTTTCCCCTTCTCCGCGTTTTCCTCCCACCATTTCATCTCTCCCTCCACTCCATCGACCTCCTAACTCCCACCACTACCACCACCATCTCCTCCGCGGCGTTTTTCTCTCCGGACGGCGGCCGACGTCCCGGTGGAGTAACGGCATCCACGGCGGTACCAGCGGCGGCGTAGGGCGAGGCAGGTAGGCGCCTTGGAGCTTGGCGGAGTTCAAGTAACCGGTAGGGTGACGATTCCCGTAGTATTTCATTTAAAAACATGCTTTTCCGCTTTGGAGCATGTTTATGGGTGTTCATGGGGTGAAAATACTAAATGCATGAAATGTGAAATTGGGTGTTTTAAATGGGTAGTTAGGTTCTTCTCCCCATTCTCCATGTTTTTTGTGTTTTTACACGACTTTGGGGAGGAAATCCCACCCCGTGGACCGAGAGATGGCGGAGGGAGAACCTGTCTGTGAGGGTTAAATGGCGTCGGGGGACAACGATGCCTTTTAGAAAGGTGGCTTCCACCCGCGACGCGATTTAGCCCAAATACCAGACTCTGTCTCTCAAACTGAATGACGTCCAGGGACAGCGACGCCTTTCAAAAGGCGACTTGCATGGGCGACGCGTTTTAGGCCATTTCCGAGGCTAGATTTCACATGAACTAGTTTAGGAGGCTTGAATGGCGTCGTCCTTAGGCGACGCGATTCAAGGCAGAATCACATTAATACATGCTATTAACATATTTTCACACTGTTAGATAGCTTGGTTAATTGCATGTTTGAAATCGTACTCGAGGATGAGGATTTTTACGTGATCGGATCGCACTATCTTATATTTCGTGCGACTGTAGACCTAGAGTGACAGTTGTAGCGCTTGCCACCCTGTGTCGGTGTGGGAGGGATACAGCGCCGGTGTGGGAGTGGTGGGGTGACGCCTAGAGAGAGGGTCACCTGGTGTTCCCCGAGGTCAGCTAGTACCGGTGTAGGAGTGGTACCTGTGGAGTGTCGCTCGTGCTGGGGGAAGCAGAAACCACTTAGAGCCAATTGGGCCGAAGTAGCTAGCATGCTATCGGAGGGGTTACTATTTTGTCTCAGCGAGTCGGTGTTTCCCATGTTCGGCTGTGTTATTGGCGTGTTTTGCCGAGACGCTGGTTGTAGGTTCCCTGGTAAAATGGTTTCAGAGTTGTGTATGTTATATCTCGAATGCATGTGTTTTATATCGAAATTTAGAAATTGTGTTACATCTTTACTTGCTTATTCTACCTGTATCTATGTTACTGCACTTGTGGGTGCGTGAGTGGACGGTGGGGATCGAAGGATCCCTACTGAGTCTTCTCGTTGAGACTCACCCCTGCGGTTTTCTGGTGAGGGTTCCAGGCAGGCTTAGCGAGGAGAGTGCTGCTTTGGGTTGCGCGCCAGCAGCCATTGTTCCGGGGTATGCCCCGACGTAGTTGTTATTTTATTTTCTGGCCTGTACGCTTAATTATTTCTTTCCAGTTGGAGTATGTAATTATTTGCTGTGTCAAGTCGCATTGTAATAACTTTTAATTCTTGCACTTCCTTTTCAATTCAATGCGATGTGAATGTTTAGCTTAGTTTATTATTTATTTCCCAGACTTATCTAGATCCTGGTTTGGCTCCAAATTAATGATTCGATACCCATTTAGTAATCGGATCCCCGATTATAGGGTGGCGGGTCATTACAGATGATAAGTGGACTTTGCATTTTAACGGAGCTTTGAATTCCTACGGTAAGGGTATCGGCATTGTTCTGTTGTCACCTGAAAGTATCACCATTCCACAAGCCTTTCAGCTTGACTTTCCAGTGAATAACAATATAGCTGAATACGAGGCACTCCTTGCTGGCCTCGAGGCTGCTCATCTCCATGGTGCCACCAAACTTAGAATTGTGGGTGATAGCCAATTGATCCTTCGCCAAGTGCTAATATAGAACTCTTGATCCTAAGCTCAAGCCTTATCAAGAACTTACTTCTGCTTAGGCTAAGCTTTTCACTAAATTGATCTTCATCCATATTCCTCGAAATCAGAACATCTTAGCTGACACTCTAGCATCCCTCGCATCATCCCTCGATTTTTCAATCAACTGACAATCTGAATCGATCATTGTTCATAGGCGTCTTTCACCTGCCATGAAAGACCCTTCCTTCCTTAAGACTAAGGAGAAGTTGATGAAGAAGGTCAAAGATGGAGACATTGTGGAGAAGGGAGAGATAATGTTGATAGAATTACAAGAAGAGATGGATGATGAAGAGAAACCATGGTACTATGAAAGTGCAAGGTATTGTGAAGATCAATCATATCCTGAAGAAGCCACAGCTGAGGAAAAAAAGGCTATCAGGAGAGTTGCTCAAAGATACACTCTAGTTGGAGGAGCACTTTACAAACGAGGTTTTGATGGAGTTCTATTGAGATGCTTAGACGAAGATGAGCTTTGGAAGATCATGGAAGGAGTTTGTGGTGGCCATGTTAATGGACAGATGCTATCAAAGAAGATCCTTATACAAGGATTCTACTGGCCAACCATGGAAGAAGATTGTGTAGGATATGTCCGTAGGTGTGCCAAGTGTCAACTTCACACTGACAAGATCCACTCCCCCGCATCTTCACTCCATCGTGTTTCCTCCCTATGGCCTTTCTCCATGTGGGCTTTCGACATCATTGGACCCCTTGGCAATCTTGATTCTGACATTAAGCAAAAATCATTTATTCTCACGACAACAGAATACTTCACCAAGTGGGTAGAAGCCGAAGTATACACGGAAGTCAAAGCATCAACCGTCTACAAATATATCATGAAGAACATCATCACAAGATTTGGAATTCCAAGCACCATCGTCACCGACAATGGACCACAGTTCGTATCACAAGAGTTGAAGGACCTCTGTAATAGATATAAAATTGCATTACATCATTCATCTCCTTATTATCTATAAGACAATGGCCAAGCAGAGGCAACTAACAAGACTTTGATAAAAATCATCAAAAAGACGTGTAAATCTAATAAGTTCACAGATTGGCCAGATAAACCGATTGAGGCTCTATAGGCATACCGAACTTCAATCCTCATGCTTACTGGGCAGACTCCGTATTCCTTAACATTTGGAATGGAGGCGGTAGTTCCATACGAAATCCTCATATCGTCATTAAGAGTACAATTGAACAAAGAATTCTTTATTGATGAGCATCGCTCAGCACTCTTTTCTCAATTGGAACTCTTAGATGAGAAAAGATGGTCAGCTGTTAATCATGCAAGAGTATATCAAAATAGATTAGCACGTTTTTATCAAAAGAAAGTCATTGAACGTAAGTTCAAAGTTGGTGAAATGGTCGTCAAAAGAATCTTCATGAAACCTAGTGGTCCGCATTCTGAGCTCCAACCCAATTGGAAAGGACCATATATCACATCGCATGCTTTTCCTGATAATGCTTATCGCTTAGTCAGTGCAGAAGGGCAAAAGTTTACTCACCTCTGGAATGGTCTGTATCTTAAGAAATACTACTCTTAGGTTAGAGAGTCGATCAACATGGTGTAAAGACCAGTGGAATAAGAAAATTTTGAAACTCAAATTCCCTTATAAGTCTGGATAATTTAATTCAAACACATTATTACACATACTGACACATTTGATTCATGAGTAACAAGAGATGTAAAGTCCAAAGGAATACCGAAAGCTTGATTAAAGGTGTAAAGTGCAAATCATTCTTTTTAAACAAAAATTCTATTTTTACACTCGGCCCACGATGTTGGAACGAGCCTTAGAATAGACTACCAAAAGTACCCGCCATCTTAGTAGTAGGCCGTCATAAAAAAAAAGGAGGAGATCCGTCCCATGAAAAGAAAAAGAAAAAGCACAAGGCAAAAAGCTAAATATGAAATCAAAAGGCCGTTACATTACAAATGTTACACCGAGGCCATGAAATCAAATGAAAAGGGAACGCAAGGTCAATAAATACCCCGGAAAAAAAATGACCGAACCCCAACAGATATTAGGGTAAAGAAGGGACATCTTTTTGGGTCTCCGGTACCCTCTCGTGGACTTTCTAAGCAAATTCTTCCCTTCTTTCTACAGAAGTGTACTCCAAGCTTAAGGAATGGCCTAGATTGACTAAGGGTCTGACCATCGAATAGGATCAGGAATGAAAACACAAGTTCAAGCACGATGAGTCTAAGTTAAATTATTAAAGAACAATTTGAGAATTAAGTTAATAAATGAATATGTTCTTTTGATCTGAGTACAATGCTGGTCTTTTAGTTTACACAATATTTCAAAATTCAAAAAAATATATATCTCAAAATCCCAAAAAATATATATATACTCAAAATCCAAAAAATATATATATATATCTCAAAATTCAGAAATATATATATATATATCTCAAAATTCAAAAGAAATATATATATCTCAAAATCCAAACAAAATATATATTTCAAAATAATAAAAAAATGAATATTTCAAAATCAAAATCCTAAAAAACCAAATATTTCAAAGCCAAACAAAAATATTTCAATTAGCATCTGCTTGTCGCATTTGATGTGTTTCATTCCTTCTATTTTCCAGTAAGCATCTGCCTGCTTGCATGTTGCATTCATACTCTATTATGTCTTACAATTCAATTACTCCTTTTACCTTTGTTAATAAAGGCTTCGCACCTTGACCCTTCTACCAAGGATAGGAACAAGTAACCGGCTACTTAACAATGCAAGGGGTTAAGCTGGAATAGATGCTTAACCTGTTTGTTAAGACATAACGGAGTAAGAATGCAACATGCAAGCACGAATCTAATAAAAATCCACATGAGACACAAATCTAAAGATGGAAGTTTCATATATATATATATATATATATATATATTGTTGGGATCCGGGCGGGACGCGAAGAACGCAGCGGAAATGAAGAACAAAATTTAATCCCGCCCGAAACCTACTGATCCGATTCGGAACGAAAAACACTAACCGAAAAACCGGGTTGGAATCTGATTACCGTGCGCAGATTCGAATCCGCTTCCGTTTCGGTTCTGTCGAGGCAATGCCGCGAGCCGCACAAGCGTCCGGCCTCCAGCGGTATCCACGGGATCCTCCGCGGTGGTTCGTCCTCGATCCCTCGTCCGTATCAGGTCGCTCGCTGAAGATCTGTCGCCGCAACGATTGCTGAAATCCCTCCGACGGGAATTCCCGACTTTCGGGAATCACACGAGGCGGAGACGGAAACAGTCTCGGCGCCTCGAACGGGATGCCCAGAGGAGGAGAGAGAAAGGGAGGGATGACGACCAGCAAGGGAAATCCTGGAGCTTGGCCCAGGGTTTCTCAACAGCGTGTATATATATTAAGTCGACGTGACTTTTCACAAAAGTTCCCAAGTTAATATAAATCCCACTTATGTACCACCGACTGAGAATCTTATTGCGTGTGACCCTCTAGGCCCATTTACCAGTCCAGTTTTCAGCCCGTTAAGTCCAATAACTAGTTATTGACTTATTGTAATTAATTAATATCTAGATATTAAATAATTACTTAACCGAATTATCATCGCATGTAAATTCGGTCGGACTTCCGATCAAGTTGGGTGCCAAGCAACACCGCATGATCCCGGAAGGTAATGGGGTTCAACAACCCGCTCATGGAACCTGTCCGTCCACAGTTACCACGTGGCTATAATCCTTCGTTCGCACAATGCTCTCGAGTTAACCTAGGGTATGGTCAACTGTCAAACCCTAGATTGTCAACTCACTTGAATCAGACTCCGCTTTACAATATCCGAAAACCACTTTTCTGATATTGTTTCTGCTCTGGCCAGAGACTCCTGCGAATCTACTTTAGAGCATTCTCTCTCCAGTTACCTGAGAGCGAACTATCCTTTATTGAACACACAATCACCTTCGAAGGTCTTCCGCCAGACCCGATCCTTGACTATTAGAGATCCCGTGGATAGGGATTCATAGGTCAAGGTCAAAGTCCAGAAGTCCACCGACAAGGTGTCTTTGGTGTCTCAAGTCCAAGGATCAACCACACTACTGTGACGATGAATCAAGCCGATTGACAATCAGGTAAATTACCGTGCGCGGATTCGAATCCGCTTCCGTCTCGGTTCCGTCGAGGTGATGCCGCGAGCCGCAGAAGCGTCCGGCCTCCAGCGGTATCCACGCAATCCTCCGCGGTGGTTCGTCTTCGATCCCTCGTCCGTTTCAGCTCGCTCGCTGAAGATCCGTCGCCGCAACGATTGCTGAAATCCCGCCGACGAGAATTCCTGACTTTCGGGAATCACACGCGGTGGAGACGGGAACTGTCTCGGCGCCTAGAACGGGACGCCCATAGGAGGAGGGAGAAAGGGGGGATGACGGCCAGCAAGGGAAATCCTGGAGCTTGGTCCAGGGTTTCTCAACAGCGTATATATATATTAAGTCGGCGCGACTTTTCACAAAAGTCCCCGAGTTAATATAAATCCCACTTATGTACCACCGACTGAGAATCTTATTGCGTGTGACCCTCTAGGCCCATTTACCAGTCCGGTTTTCAGCCCGTTAAGTCCAATAACTAGTTATTGACTTATTGTAATTAATTAATATCTATATATTAACTAATTACTTAACCGAATTGACATCGCATGTAAATTCGGTCGGACTTCTGATCAAGTTGGGTGCCAAGCAACACCGCATGATCCCGAAATGCAATGGGGTTCTGCAACCAACTCATGGAACTATAGGCGCCCGGAACGTCCCCCGCCACGGCTGCGGGCTTCGGATGGGGGTTCCTCTCCGTTCGTCTTAGCACTGTGGCGATTTAAAGGGGGTTAGAAATAAAGTGTGATCGCCAGGAGCATTACCTCTCGGTCCCTGTGCTCCGCAGGATAGTGAGGATGTGATCGCGTTCTGTGGGAGCGGGAGATGCTGGTTCCTCCTTCTCTTCCTCCGGCCGGCCAGAGGAGGAGAGCCCGGTACTCTGCACGCGTGAAGGTGGTAAGGATCCCCTGAAAATAATAAACAAAACACAGAATAACCCGATTATGAATATTTGGTGCAGGATCTACTCATAAAGATGTAAAAAACTAACTAAAATCAGGGGGGAACGCACCGGATAGGTGGTGGGGAGGGAAGGTGACCATGTGTTATGGCCACCCACCTCCCGTTTTTTTTTAAACCTCTGTGCGGGGGTAAGAATCACTAGGTCATCTTACGTGCATGCATGCAAATGAAGGGGAGTTGTGTGTGTGAAGAGTGGAATGGTATTGATGATGCAATGGAATGAATAAGAAAGAGTAAAAAGGAGAAGGTTAGAAAGACAAGCCCGTTTCGGAATGTAGCATAAGCCTTCCCTCTTGGAGACTCCTTGCCAACTTCCTCAAGCCTTTCTCCAGGAAGTCCTCCTCTGAGAATTCTTCAGAATCCTTTAACTCCAAAATCCTTTTCTCCAAAATCTTCCTTCTCCTTAACCCAAAGTCCTTAACCCCCTGCTCGAGAGGATGTGGGGGGTTTAAATAGGCGGAGAAAAAAGGGGGAAAAACAGGGGTCTAAATCCCCGTAAATCACCCTTCAACCAATGGGGAGTGGTCAAGGGTCGGAGGTAGTGGTCGCGGCAGTCGCCGGAGTGGGGAGTGGTCGGAGTAGTGGGGGACGAGGGCGGCGAGTAGAGGAGATCGTGGGGAAGACGGAGTCAAGGGGGTGGTTAAGGAGTGGACGGCCAGGTGACATGCCTTCCATTCTTGTAGTGGAAGGCGGCCCGGCTGGCCTTCAAAGGGGGTGGAAGGCGAGGGGTGACCTTCGAAGGAGGCGGAAGGCAAGGGGTGGCCTTCGAAGGAGGTGGAAGGCAAGGGGGTTGGCCTTCCACGAAAAGGTGGTAAAATAGTGAAAAAGGTGGCTAAAACGGTGGAAGGCGAGGTAGCTGGCCTTCGAAGGTGGTGGAAGGCGGGGGGTGGCCTTCGAAGGCGGTGGAAGGCAAGGGAGCTGGCCTTCCACGAAAAGGTGAAAAAGGTGGCCAAAAGGGTGGAAGGCAAGGGAGCTGGCCTTCGAAGGTGGTGGAAGGCGGGGGGTGGCCTTCGAAGGTGGTGGAAGGCAAGGGGGCTGGCCTTCCACGAAAAGGTGAAAAGGGTCGGGATTTGGCTAATGGGCCTAGCTGGTAGTGGGCTGAGATGGCTGAAATGAGGGGATTTTGGTGATGAAGGGCTAATGATGGGTTAGGTTCATGACCAAAAGGGTGGTCCAAAATCGATGTCTATAGGAACCTGTCCGTCCACAGTTTCCGCGTGGCTATAATCCTTCATTCGCACAATGCTCTCGAGTTAACCTAGCGTATAGTTAACTGTCAAACCCTAGATCGTCAACTCACTTGAATCAGACTCCGCTTTACAATATCCGAAAACCACTTTTCTGATATTGTTTCTGCTCTACCAGAGACTCCTGCGGATCTACTCTAGAGCATTCTCTCTCCAGTTACCTGAGAGCGAACGATCCTTTATTGAACACACAATCACCTTCGAAGGTCTTCCGCCGGACCCAATCCTTGACTATTAGAGATCCCGTGGATAGGGATTCGTAGGTCAAGGTCAAAGTCCAGAAGTCCACCGACAAGGTGTCTTTGGTGTCTCAAGTCCAAGGATCAACCACGCTACTGTGACGATGAATCAAGCGGTTTGACAGTCAGGTAAATTACCATTCGGCGATTCATGTCGGATCAGTTCAGTGAACTCATTCTCCAATGAGCACCTACAGGTTTACCATTGTGTCTCCACACTAGTAACTAACGAGATCAGTCACCCTCATCATATGAGCTGGAATAACCTGTACTAGTCTAACCGGATGTTTGATGTCCTTCTCAAACATCCTACGACTAGGAACAATTGAGAATATGTGTTTATAAGTCATCAGTCTCATTATTATGATCTCATCATAATCTGATGACTATTGCACATATTCATGGACTTCATTATGCGCAATTATAAATATGCCAATCTACATAATGAATTTAGTGCCATTTATTAGTGAACCAAATTGAAATAGGTGCCTTATGATTGGCTTAGATGACACCTATATCCATCAATCTCCCACTTGGACTCAAACCAATCACCTTCGCATTTCATCTCCATCAAATCTAGGTGATGCTCACATAAAGTCTGTGACTAAGACTTGGTCAGGGATCTGCTAAATGGAATATTTTCCATTACGCTATTTTTCTCTTAATCCTTTGTCTCTGAACCTGTGAAAGAGCCTCAGAATGTTCTGCAACTTCTGAAGAGACTATGGCTCGATCATACAACTGATTGCTCTCACTGTTGTCCTACAACGATAGGATGGTATCAGAGACCTTTTAGAACTACATCTAGTTCAGGGATGAACCTTTTCATCCATACTATTCTAATAACAATATTACTTATTTATGTCGTCACCTTAATATCGAGTTCTAGATTGGAACCATTCCAATCCATTCCTTTCTACTAGAAGGTTGAATCCATTATTTGACTTGAAATTTGAGTCAGTGTGAACTCATAATTTCAAATCATCCTCTCCGTATATGTGAGTGCATCCTTAGCACTTCTCAAGCGCTTAATGATGCATTTCACTCATGTATCCTTTAAGGAACCTTTTCTTTAAAGGAATAAATTTCATATCTCAACAATTGAGACTTATCATCAAATTTATGCTATACATCTTGACATACAGGTCAATATAATATCCCCACCGATCTATCTTAATATATTCGTATTTTCAATACGTGGAATATTATAACAAAATCCATTATGGAGGAAAACATAGTTAACAATGCTTTCACTAATAGTAACATCCTGAAGTCATTCTTAATGACTTTAATGTTATTATCATAAAGCATTATTAAAGCGACCGTACTCCCACTGTCCTTTCTGAACATACACAATCTGTGATCATTCTTAATGATCACATAGTATTTGACCATTTAAGTCAAAACTTTTATTACAACTTTGGAAGCTTCGGTTTGATTCAAAATAATTTTGAAATCATAACTTGCTTCCTGGATATTGTAAAAACTTTAAAGGTGTATCATATACATCTTTACCTCAATCACATTGAGTGGACGCTTTTAATATCCAACTGTCATCATCTCATGATAGGCAGTATTAACAAGTTGAATTCCAATAAACTTATCAATCTCAAAGTCGTAATGACAGAGAGCATCATTATCATAGATTTTAGATCATAATCTATTTTGAGCTCCTCTCATCTTCCTAAATCAGATATGTCGAACATATACTTTTAGTCACTGAGAGAATCTCAAAAATCTATGAAGCTCTCTGATGTGTGACATGAGTGGTTCCAAACAACTAAAGATTATCTAATAATCTTTTGTTAACTTGTGAATCTAGAACATCTTCTAGTTTTATCAGCTCCCACTGTCTTCTTTGAGGACATATTCCTCTTTATAGAAGACAGCTTTCAGGACGAAAATTCTTTCATTGTCGCCTGGCCAATAATTGTAATGTCCAAACTCTTTAGACATTCACAAATTCACACCACGGTAATACCTGACTTTTAAATCAGGTTTGTTTATAATTTACATCTCATATGAATTATTTGGTTTCCATATCTTATATGGACACACACTGACTAATTTGGAACCATCTTTAAAGTATGGATATCTAATGTTCATACTCATGTTCAAAAGGACAAGAATCAGGCAAATCTTATTATGTATTGCACCATATCTTAATAAGGTACAATTCCTCATTCTATCATATTGCTATGATGCACAGTGAGGATCAATCGAGCGAGGATACAATTATCCTCTTAATGATTTATGTGAATCATATACCTAAGTATTAGTTTTCTTGATCAAATCAAAATTCTAATACTTCATATTGATCTTATACCTTAATCTCTCAGATGCATTTGACTTGTACTTCAGTAAGTACATACAGTCGAATCATTCTAAGAGTACACTAATAAAGTAAGTCAATAGAAGTGATTATCTTTGGCCTCAAGATTACATTGAGCTATTTTCATCAGTATGTATCAACACCAATGATTTCTTATTGTACAACCCTATGTACAATACCATGGATAATCAAGATTCACACAGTTCATTTCTATAGGAGACTTGTAAACATTCATCACATGAAATGTCACTACAAGAATCTATAGTGCATTGACTGATTCGAACAACTATTATTCTTTTCAATCAATGTTATTCTTAATTTCTTATGCAACTAAAGAACAATTATTTAGTTTCATATTTGACTCCTATAGATATACAAAGATTTACTGTCTAACAGTAATCTATGAATATCATGAACAATAGTTGAGTTTAACTCAACACTTACATTTTCTCGATTTCCTTTTACTTGTCTAAGTCTGCACACTAACGCAGCTCTAAGAATCATTTTCAATATCTCATATTGGATACACTAATTCTCCATTAGACATGCAAAAGACTATAATAAGAATATATGAAACTCCTTTCAAGTTCCATATTCGTTTTGCCTTTACCAGTATCCTTATATTGGTTGTAGTGGGAGAACTGCTACTTCTCTATATCAGCTGACTTTTCTTTATCCTTTCAGGTGTGGGTTCGACCGTCTAAAATCTTACTACTTTCCTTTCTCAAAGGCATATCATAAATATCTCTTCATCTTGATCTATCCAAATAAGAGATTTCATGATAATCATTGCCTTTCAAATAGGCATATCATGAGTACCTCTTCACCTTGGTCTATCCAAGTAAGAAGATTCATGATATCTAAATAGGATAGTGACTTTCACTTGGTCTTGAAGACATTCTGTAGAGTTTTCAAGTCAGTCTAAGTATGAGAAGTATTGGCATCTAACATGCCAAAATCTCGAATAGACGACATATTAGTGATCGAAGGAAATAACGTGATTTAAGCAGATAGTTCTGATAATTCAATTATGGTCTTTTATATTGAATTATTTCCCACTATTTTTCGACGGACTGTATAACCTTCAGGTATACAGAATGGAAGACTCCGACGGTCTTCTAGTGAGGATCAGAATCTCCAAGAATCACAGTATGACCTCGGATAAACACAGTATCATACCGTTATCTTAGACAACCATCTCATGGTAATTGCAACTCTTTTCAATATCCGATCTTATTTCGGCTCCCAGGTCTTTAATGGTCCCGGGTAAACACAGTAGACCATTATACCTGGTCTAAGCTTTACCATCAATACGCGACAGAGTAGAGTAAGAATGCAGCTCCCGGGTAAACGTGAGGATAGCTACACCGTTCCTATATTCCAATCTCAAGGCATTATAATGTCATAGTTAATAGTCCTTTCATCAGATGGTGGCAGATCTCGGGTAAACATGTAGAAACTGTCATCATTGAATCAAGTTCTAAGAATTATATTGATGGAGAGCCACGCGGTACATTCTCAATGACTCGCGCTCCGGCTTAAACTTTATGTTGAATGTTTTGTTTATATTAAGTTGGTCTCATCCTAGGTGATAGATTATAAATATATCGAATATATTTAACTATACCTAGATATTAGCAATCGATTCATAATCAATAACTAAAAGCATGCATCATCCATACAGGTTCATTATGTGGTCATGGACAGTACGGTGATTAATTGGAGCCAAACAATTAATCACCAAAACTATATAACATTTATATAATCTAAACATGCAAACACCTAGCCACTGGTGATCTCATCTCCCGTCGCCTTCCTGGTTGCATTTGTGGATCATCCTCGCCTCTCCTCGGCCGGCACGATCAATTACAAATATAAAACATAATTTGAAACTTTTTCAAATATAGATAAATTGCAAGAGAGAGCCTTATGGCCGAGTACAATAATAAAGGGAGATAGAATTACAATGGAATGAGAAAGAGAGGGAGACACGCAGGCCTCATTAATTAACACTTAATTAATAAATATCACATTCCATAATCATCCACATAATCGCACACCATCATATGATATGAAATTTAACTAAGTGCATGTTCATGACCACCACAAATTTTAACCATCCACACATAATAAAACACATCACATGAAGGCTAAAATTTTGAAAATATAATAATTTTGGCTTTCTTAAAACCTAGGAACCAATCAAAATTGGATAATTTGAATAATCGAAAATCTTATTTTCTATTATGCAATTAAATCTAATTTAAAGCATTAAACACATCAACATGTGCACACAAAGCTAAAATTAAAATTCTAAAATATTCCATGCAGTATTTAGAACAATTCTAAATTAATTAATCTAACACTTAGATTAATATTAATTCACATTAATAACAATTATTAATGCGAAACAATCTAACATTTAGATAGAATTAAAAATTCTTAAATAACATTTATAAAGGAAATTTCAACTCAAATTATCAACCCCTTAACAACTCCTTGTTTAAAACCCCTTAATTAAAAGACATTTCTTAATAACAATTATTAAGAAAAGTTAATTAGAACATTTCTAATTAAATAGTCTAACAATTAGACTTAATTTAATCCTTTTAATAACTTTTATTAAAAGATTAATTATTAAGTAGATTAGATCTTCAAAATTTAATTAAGGGATCCTTGAGAATATTAATTAGCTTAATAACTATTTGTAAGCCATAATTAATCCTCAATAACTTTTATTAAGGTTAATTCTCAAGAAACAATTAACTCTTTAATAACTATTATTAAAAGTTAATAAAATACTTAATAACTTTTATTAAGTGTCCCTTAATCAAATACTTAATTTCATAACAACAATTGCTAAGAAATTAAAATAATCTAATCAATTGACTAAAATTAATTAACAACATTTGATAATTAAAATTTAAGTTACTACTTAATAATTAAACAACAACTCTTGTTGATACAGTTTTAAGATCAAATCTTAAATATAAATTAATAACAATTGTTAATTAAGATTAAAACATTATCTTAATTATTAATGACAACAATTGTCAATTAATAATTAAGATCCCATTTTAAATAAATAACAACATTTGTTATATATATTTAAGATCATATCTTAAATATAAACCCCTTTAATTAACTAATTAAAAGTTATTTATAATTAAGATCATATCTTAATTATAACTCATTTAATTAATTAATTAAAATCATTAAGATCCTATCTTATTTAGTTAAAAGCAATTAACTATTAAGGTCATATCTTAATAAACCCCACAAAAGGTTTGATTAAAATAATAATCCATAATTAAGATCATATCTTAATTATCTCTCCCCTTTTAACTCAAAATAATTAATTTAATGTTTAAAACCATTTTTAACATTATTAATTCAATCTCAAGTTAAATAGGATGGGATTTTTAATTAAATAAGGGATTTTTGGGGTTAATTGGGCCAAAATTGGCTTAAATGGGCCTAATTAGGGCTTAATGGGCCCCCCTGGCTCGAGCTAGTGCAGCCAGGGCCGAACCTGGCTCGTCTGGCTCGAGCCAGGGGGCACCTAGCTCGGGCCCGGGCACCTGGTCGAGCCAGGACGAGCCCCAGGTGCGCCCGGGCCGAGCTAGGGCCGGACCCAAGCGTGACCTGGCTCAGCCAGGTCGAGCGCCTGGGCCGGCCGGGCCGGCTCCCGCCCGGCCAGGGGCCTGGCACGGGACCGGCCGGTCCAGCCCGTTTTCCAGTAGTTCGGCCGGCCCGGGCAGCCCTGTTTAGGGTTTTTCAACCCTGTTTGCAGCCAGTTTTGGGCGGCGCCGCAGCCGCCGCCGGCAGCGATGGTGGCCGGAAATTGCAGAGGGGTGTCACCCCTTCCATTTCCCCCGCCGGCGGTGGCCGGCTGGCGACTCCTTCGCCACCGGTGAACCTCCAAAGATGGAGATTCGTGCAGTTTCGTAGATTTCAGCTTTTCCACAATCCCTTTTCAACTCTTGAAAATTATGGGAAGAAAAGCTCCACCGGCCGCCATAGAATTTTTTCGGGGATGGTGAGGGGTAGTTGGTCATACCAGGAAACCCACAGAGATGGTCCAACCATCATTAATCTCCTTTTGAAGCCCACAAAACCGGTTCTTCATCACCATGAAGAACGCGATGAAACTCGGAATTTTTTTTTTTCATTTTTCACACAGAAAAATTAAATTCGATATTCTAAGTTCATCCCATGAACAATATCTATGAGGAAAAACAAATTTATGCATGAAATAATTTAGAATAATAATTTTATCGTTCCAGAGCGGATCAGAGCGGAACCTAGCTCTGATACCACTATTGGGTTCCGGGCGGGACACGAAGAACGCAACGGAAACGAAGAACAAAAATAAACCCGCCCAATGCCCGCTGATCCGATTCGGAACGAAAATGCAAACCAAAAAATCGGGTTGGAATCTGATTACCGTGCACGGATTCAAATCCGCTTTCGTCTCGGTTCCGTCGAGGTGATGTCGCGAGCCGCACAAGCGTCCGGACTCCAGCGGTATCCACGCGATCCTCCGCGGTGGTTCGTCCTCGTTCCCTCGTCTGTTTCAGCTCGCTCGCTGAAGATCCGTCGCCGCAACGATTGCTGAAATCCCGCCGACGAGAATTCCCGACTTTCGGGAATCACACGCGGCGGAGACGGGAACTATGTCGGTGCCTAGAACGGGACGCCCAGAGGAGGAGAGAGAGAGGAGGATGACGGCCAGCAAGGGAAATCCTGGAGCTTGGCCCAGGGTTTCTCAACAGCATGTATATATATTAAGTCGGCGCGACTTTTCACAAAAGTCCCCGAGTTAATATAAATCCCACTTATCTACCACCGACTGAGAATCTTATTGCGTGTGACCCTCTAGGCCCATTTACCAGTCCCGTTTTCAGCCCGTTAAGTCCAATAACTAGTTATTGACGTATTGTAATTAATTAATATCTATATATTAACTAATTACTTAACCGAATTGACATCGCATGTAAATTCAGTCGAACTTCTGATCAAGTTGGGTGCCAAGCAACACCGCAAGATCTCGGAAGGCAATGGGGTTCAGCAACCCACTCATGGAACTTGTCCGTCCACAGTTACCGCGTGGCTATAATCCTTCGTTCGCACAATGCTCTCGAGTTAACCTAGGGTATTGTTAACTGTCAAACCCTAGATCGTCAACTCACTTGAATCAGACTCCGCTTTACAATATCCGAAAACCACTTTTCTGATATTGTTTCTGCTCTGGCCAGAGACTCCTGCGGATCTACTCTAGAGCATTCTCTTTCCAGTTACCTGAGAGCGAACGATCCTTTATTGAACACACAATCACCTTCGAAGGTCTTCCGCCAGACCCGATCCTTGACTATTAGAGATCCCGTGGATTGGGATTCGTAGGTCAAGGTCAAAGTCCATAAGTCCACCGACAAGGTGTCTTTGGTGTCTCAAGTCCAAGGATCAACCACACTACTGTGACGATGAATCAAGCCGATTGACAGTCAGGTAAATTACCATTCGGCGATTCATGTCGGATCAGTTCAGTGAACTCATTCTCCAATGAGCACCTACAGGTTTACCATTGTGTCTCCACTCTAGTAACTAACGAGATCAGTCACCCTCATCATATGAGCTGGAATAACATGTACTAGTCTAACCGGATGTTTGATGTCCTTCTCAAACATCCTACGATTAGGAACAATTGAGAATATATGTTTATAAGTCATCAGTCTCATTATTATGATCTCATCATAATCTGATGACTATTGCACATATTCATGGACTTCATTATGTGCAATTATAAATATGCCAATCTACATAATGAATTTAGTGCCATTTATTAGTAAACTAGATTGAAATAGGTGCCTTATGATTGGCTTAGAGGACACCTATATCCATCATTTACCATTGTGTCTCCACACTAGTAACTAACGAGATCAGTCACCCTCATCATATGAGCTGGAATAACCTGTACTAGTCTAACCGGTTGTTTGATGTCCTTCTCAAACATCCTACGACTAGGAACAATTGAGAATATGTGTTTATAAATCATCGGTCTCATTATTATGATCTTATCATAATCTGATGACTATTGCACATATTCATGGACTTCATTATGCGCAATTATATATATGCCAATCTACATAATGAATTTAATGTCATTTATTAGTGAACCAGATTGAAATAGGTGCCTTATGATTGGCTTAGAAGACACCTATATCCATCAATCTCCCACTTGGACTCAAGCCAATCACTTTCGCATTTGATCTTCATCAAATCTAGGTGATGCTCACATAAAGTCTGTGACAAAGACTTGGTCAGGGATCTGCTAAATTATCTACAGATGGAATATTTTCATTACGTTATTTCCTCTTTATCCTTTGTCTCTGAACCTGTGAAAGAACCTCAGAATGTTCTGCAATTTCTGATGAGACTATGGCTCGATCACACAATTGATCGCTCCCACTGTTGTCCTACAACAACGAGATTTAATCAGAGACCTTTTAGAACTACATCTAGTTCAGGGATGAACTTTTTTTTTTTTTTTTTTCATCCATACTGTTCCAATAATAGTATCACTTGTCTATGTCGTTATCTTAATATCGAGTTTTGGATTAGAACCATTCCAATCCGTTCCTTTCTACTAGAAGGTTAAATCCATTATTTGACTTGAAATTTGAGTCAGTGTGACCTCATAGTTTCAAATCATCCTCTCCATATACGTGAATGCACCCTTAGCACTTCACAAGCGATTAATGATGCATTTCACTCTTGTATCCTTTAAGGAACCTTTTATTTAAAGGAATAAATTCCATATCTCAACAATTGAGATTTGTTATGAAATTTATGCCAAACATTTTGACATACAGGTCAATATAATATCCCCATCAATCTATCTTAATAGATTCGTATTTCTAATACGTGGGATATTATAACTGAACTTATTATGGAGGAAAACATGGTTAACAATGCTTTCACTAATAGTAACATCCTGAAGTCATTCTCAAAGATTTGATGTTATTATCATAAAGCATTACTAAAGCGACCGTACTCCCACTGTCCTTTCTGAACACACACAATCCGTGATCATTCTTAATGATCACATAATATTTGACCATTTAAGTCAAAACTTTTATTACAACTTAGGAAGCTTAAGTTTGATTCAAAATGATCTTTGAAATCATAACTTACTTCTTGGACATTCTAAAAGCTTTAAAAGTGTATCATATACATCTTTACATCAATCATATTCAGAGAGTGCTTTTAATATCCAACTGTCATCATCTCATGATTGGCAGTATAGATAAGTAAAATCTTAATAAACTTATCAATCTCAAAGTTGTAATGACAGAGAGCATCATTATCATAGATTTTAGATCATAATCTATTTTTGAGCTCCTCTCACCTTGCTAAATCAGATATGTCAAACATATCCTTCTAGTTACTGAGAGAATCTCAAAAATCTATGAAGCTCTCTGATGTGTGACATGAGTGGTTCCAAACAACTAAAGATTATCAAATAGTCTTATGTTAACTTGTGAATCTAGAATATCTTCTAGTTTTATCAGCTCCCACTGTCTTCTTTGAGGACATATTCCTCTTCACATAAGACAGTTTTTCAGGACGACAATTATTTCATTATCGCCTGGCCAATAAATGTAATGTCCAAACTCTTTAGACATTCACAAATTCACATCACGGTAATACCTGACTTTTAAATCAGGTTTGTTCATAATTCACACCTCATATGAATTATTTGGTTTCCATATCTTATATGAACATACACTGACTAATTTGGAACCATCTTTAAAGTATGGACATCTAACGTTCATACTCATGTTCAAAAAGACAAGAATCAGACAAATCTTATTATGAAGATCAATCGAGCAAGGATACAATTATCCTCTTAATGATTTATGTGAATCATATACCTAAGTATTAGTTTCTTTGATCAAATAAAAAATTCTAATACTTCATATTGATCTTATACCTTAATCTCTCAGATATATTCGTCTTATACTTCAGTAAGTACATGCAGTCGAATCATTCCAAGAGTGAATTATAAGGTAAGTCAATAGTAGTGATTATCTTTGGCCTTTGAGCTGTTTACATCAATATGCATCAGCATCAAAAATTTCTTATTGTACAATCCTGTGTACAATACCATAGATAATCAGGACTCATACAGTTCATTTCTATAGGAGACTTGTGAACATTCAATACATGAAATGTCACTTCAAGAATCTATAGTGCATTGACTGATTCGAACAACTATTATTCTTGTCAATCAATGTTATTCTTGATTTCTCATGCAACTAAATAACATTTATTTAGTTTCATATTTGACTCCTATAGATATACAAAGATTTACTGTCTAACAGTAATCTATGAATATCATGAACAATAGTTGAGTCTAACTCAACACTTACATTTTCTCGATTTCCTTTTACTTGTCTAAGTCTGCACACTATCGCAGCTCTAAGAATCATTTTCAATATCTCATATTTGATACACTAATTCTCCATTAGACATGCAAAAGACGATAATAAGAATATATGAAACTCCTTTCAAGTTCCATATTCGTTTTGCCTTTACCAGTATCCTTATATTGGTTGCAGTAGGAGAACTGCTACTTCTCTATCTCAGCTGACTTTTCTTTATCCTTTCAGGTGTGGGTTCGATCGTCTAAAATCTTACCACTTTCCTTTCTCAAAGGCATATCATGAATATCTCTTCATCTTGGTCTATCCAAATAAGAGATTTCATGACAATCATTGCCTTTCAATAAGACATACCATGAGTACCTCTTCACCTTGGTCTATCCAAGTAAGAGGATTCATGATATCTGATTAGGATAGTGACTTTCAGTCACTCCTAAAGACATTCTTTAGAGTTTTCTAGTCATGCTGAGTATGAGAAGTATTGGCATCCAATATGCCAACTTCTCGAACAGACGACATTTTAGTGAATCGAAGGAAATAACGTGATTTAAGTAGATAGTTCTGATAATTCAATTATGGTCTTTTATCTTGAATTATTTCCCACTATTTTTCGACGGACTGTATAACCTTCAGGTATACAGAACGGAAGACTCCGACGGTCTTCTAGTGAGGATCAGAATCTCTAAGAATCACAGTATGACCTTGGCTAAACACATAGTATCAACCATTATCTTAGAGCAACCATCTCATTGTAATTGCAACTCCTTGCAATATCCGATCTTATTTCGGCTCCCAGGTCTTTAATGGTCCCAGGTAAACACAGTAGACCATTATACCTAGTTTAAGGTTTACCATCAATACGTGACAGAGTAGAGTAAGAATGCAGCTCCCAAGTAAACGCGAGGATAGCTATACCGTTCCTCTATTCCAATCTCAAGGCATCATAATGCCATAGTTAATAGTCCTTTCATCAGATAGTGGCAGATCTCGGGTAAACACGTAGAAACTGCCATCACTGAATCAAGTTCTAAGAACTATATTGATTGAGAGCCACGCGGTACATTCTCAATGACTCGCGCTCCAGCTTAGACTTTATGTTGAAGGTTTTGTTTATGTTAAGTTGGTCTCATCCTAGGTGATAGTTTATAAATATATCGAATATATTTAACTATACCTAGATATTAGCAATCGATTCATAATCAATAACTAAAAGCATGCATCATCCATACATGTTCATTATGTGGTCATGGACAGCACGGTGATTAACTAGAGCCAAACAATTAATCACCAAAACTATATAACATTTATATAATCTAAACATGCAAATACATAGCCACTGGTGATCTCATCTCATGTCGCCTTCCTGGTTGCACTTGTGGATCATCCTCGCCTCTCCTCGGTCGGCGCGATCAATTACAAATATTATTAATTTTTGAAACAATTTTAAATACAAATAAATTGTAAGAGAAAGCCTTATGGCCGAGTACAATATCATAGGGAGATAGAATTAAAATGGAATGGAGAGAGGGAGGCACACAAGCCTCATTAACTAACACTTAACTAATGAACATTCACATTCCATAACAATCCACAAACTCACACACCATCACATGATATGAAATTCAACTAAGTGTATGCCCATGACCACTACAAATTTTAACCATCCATACATGATAAAACACATCACATGAAGGCTAAAATTTTTGAAAATATAATAATTTTGGCTTTCTTAAAACCTGGGAACCAATCAAAATTGGATAATTTGAATTTTCGAAAATATTATTTTCTAACATGCAATAAATCTAATTTAAAGCATTAAACACATCAACATGTGCACACAGAGGTAAAATTAAAATTCTAAAATATTCCATGCATAATTTAGAACATTTCTAAATTAATTAATCTAGCACTTAGGTTAATTTTAATTCACATTAATAACAATTATTAATGTGAAATAATCTAACATTTAGAAAGAATTAAAAATTCCTAAATAACATTTATAAAAGAATTAATAATTCCAATTATTATTCATTAACAACTCCTTGTTAATTAACCCATTTATTAAATAAAATTTCTCCATAACAATTATTAAGAAAAATTAAGTAGAACAATTCTAATCAAAATAGTCTAACATTTTAGACTTAATTTAATCTCTTAATAACTTTTCTTAAAAGATCATTTATTAAGTAGATTAGATCTTTTAAACTTTAATTAAAAGATTCATGAGAACATAATTAATTATTTATCTTAATAACTATTATTAAGACATAATTAATTCTTAATAACTTTTATTAAGGTTTATTCTCATAAAATAATTAACCTCATCATAACAATTATAAAAATGGTTAATTAAACACTTAATAACCTTTTATTAAGTGTCCAATAATTAAAACATTAATTTCATAACAACATTTGTTAGGAAATTAAATGATCTAATCACCTAATTAATTAAAATTAACAACTTAAATCAAAATTAACAACATTTGTTAATAATATTTAAGGTTGCAATCTTAAAAATAATTAACAACATTTGTTAATAATTAAATTAAGATCTCATCTTAATTAATCCCCTTAATCACTTATATTAAAAATATTAACAACAGTTGTTAATAGAATTAAGATCACATCTTAATTATCAAACTCATTAAAGATCATATCTTAAAATTAACCCCATTTTAAAGATCACATCTTTAAAATGATTAATCTATATAACTCAAAATTATAAATACAAAGTTTAAAACATATTTTAAACAGTTTGGAATTTAAATTTTAAGTTAATAGATTGGGGTTTTAAATTTAATAAGAGGTTTAGGGGCTAATAGGGGTTAATGGGCTAGGGGTATAGGGTTTAAAGGGGCTAGGCCCAATGGGCCTAGGCTCGGGTCTAGCCAAAACCAGGCCAGGCTTGGACCCTGGCACCTGGGCTCAAGCCAGGCACCACCTGGCTCAACTAGGTCTGGTGCCTGGCGCGCCGGCCCGGGCCCAGCCCCCGACCCCGGTCGGGCCGGCTCAGGACCGCCGGTCCAGGGCGCCAGGACCAGCTTCGGCCAGCCCGAGAGCTAGGGTTCCCCCCTTTCCTGTGTTTGTTTGCAGGTAGAAGGGGGAGGCGGCGCCGCCGCCGCCGACGGCTGCAGAGGTGGCCGGATCCGAAAAAAGGGGGGTGGCCCCCATCATGCCCGACACCGGCGGTGGCCGGCCGGCGTATCCTTGCCGCCGGTTGTCGCCAGTTGCCCCCTTTTATCACCATCCGGCGCCTTCCTTCATCATCCACGACGCTGGCAAGAGGAACCAGGGTGGCAGAGGCCCTCCTCCGGCGCCAGCAAAGGGCCAGTGAGCCTGGCCGACTAGCCCAAAGCCGCCGGAGGCCCTCACAGCCGACAATGGGGCTGGTTGCTAGGATCCGAAGACCCCCTATTACATCATTTCCATCTGTTCCAACATTTGAAAAACAAATTCTTGGGAGGCTCCACCGTCGGCCACCGGGCACAAAAGGAATAACTGGGGGCTGGCTGGGATACCTGGTCAAACCAGGATGCAAAATAGTGGTGGCCGACCACCATAAAACCATCTATAAAGCCCTCAATGTCCAGTTCTTCATCCCCATGAAGAACCCTACGAAAAACCAAAAAACTTGATTTTACTCTCCCCCAAAAATAATCTACATTATTTCATGTACATCCCATGAACAAATATCATGAGAGAAAAATAAAAACGCTTGGAATTAAATTTTAGAACATTAATTTTATCGTTCCGAAGCGGATCAGAGCGGAACCTGGCTCTGACACCACTGTTGGGATCCGGGCGGGACGCGAAGAACGCAGCGGAAACGAAGAACAAAATTTAATCCCGCCCGATACCCGCTGATCCGATTCGGAACGAAAAATGCTAACTGAAAAACCGGGTTGGAATCTGATTACCGTGCGCGGATTCGAATCCGCTTTCGTTTCGATTCCGTCGAGGCGATGCCGCGAGCCGCATAAGCGTCCGGCCTCCAGCGGTATCCACGCGATCCTCTGCGATGGTTCGTCCTCGATCCCTCGTCCGTATCAGCTCGCTCGCTAAAGATCCGTCGCCGCAACGATTGCTGAAATCCCGCCGACGGGAATCACACGCGGCGGAGACAGAAACTGTCTCGGCGCCTCGAACGGGACGCCCAGAGGAAGAGAGAGAAGTGGAGGGATGACGGCCAGCAAGGGAAATCCTGGAGCTTGGCCCAGGGTTTCTCAACAGTGTGTATATATATTAAGTCGGCGTGACTTTTCACAAAAGTCCCCGAGTTAATATAAATCCCACTTATGTACCACCGACTGAGAATCTTATTGCGTGTGACCCTCTAGGCCCATTTACCAGTCCGATTTTCAGCTTGTTAAGTCCAATAACTAGTTATTGAATTATTGTAATTAATTAATATCTAGATATTAACTAATTACTTAACCGAATTATCATCGCATGTAAATTCGGTCGGACTTCCGATCAAGTTGGGTGCCAATCAACACCGCATGATTCCAGAAGGTAATGGGGTTTAGCAACTCGCTCATGGAACCTGTCCGTCCACAGTTACTACGTGGCTATAATCCTTCGTTCGCACAATGCTCTCGAGTTAACCTAGGGTATGGTCAACTGTCAAACCCTAGATTGTCAACTCACTTGAATTAGACTCCGCTTTACAATATCTGAAAACCACTTTTCTGATATTGTTTCTGCTCTGGCCAGAGACTCCTGCGGATCTACTCTAGAGCATTCTCTCTCCAGTTACCTGAGAGCGAACGATCCTTTATTGAACACACAATCACCTTCGAAGGTCTTCCGCTGGACCCGATCCTTGACTATTAGAGATCCCATGGATAGGGATTCATAGGTCAAGGTCAAAGTCCAGAAGTCCACCGACAAGGTGTCTTTGGTGTCTCAAGTCCAAGGATCAATCACACTACTGTGACGATGAATCAAGCCGATTGACAGTCAGGTAAATTACCCTTCGGCGATTCATGTCGGATCAGTTCAGTGAACTCATTCTCCAATGAGCACCTACAGGTTTACCATTGTGTCTCCACACTAGTAACTAACGAGATCAGTCACCCTCATCATATGAGCTGGAATAACCTGTACTAGTCTAACCGGATGTTTGATGTCCTTCTCAAACATCCTACGACTAGGAACAATTGAGAATATGTGTTTAAAAATCATCAGTCTCATTATTATGATCTCATCATAATCTGATGACTATTGCACATATTCATGGACTTCATTATACGCAATTATAAATATGCCAATCTACATAATGAATTTAATGCCATTTATTAGTGAACCAGATTGAAATAGGTGCCTTATGATTGGCTTAGAGGACATCTATATCCATCATATATATCAAAAGTGTTTTTGTACAGAACTTACAAAAAGGAAGAAAAGTACATAATAACAGCCCTCAAGGCTGACTCTGCCCAGCTCCCTCATACTGGCTCTGTGCTTGATCAGGTCCCTCTGGCCTACGAGTCGGAGGTGGAGGTGGTCCCATCGCGCTCGGCCCTGCCTGGCCGGACGGTATGGCGATGCTAGCCGTAAAGGCGCTCGCTTACCCACGATCAATAGCTTGCCGGCGAGCTCGCTGATATTGCTCCTCCACCATCCGGCACTCATGCTCTGCAACGAAAAGGTGACCCTGAAGACTCTCCAGCTGAAGGCGGTCGCGATCCCTCTCCTCAGTCAAGATCTCCAGGCGAACCTAGAGTCGTGCGACGTCACCAGTGGAGAGGGGGGCAACCTAAGCCTCCAACTCAGCAATGCGAGCAGATGAACTCCGAGCTTGTGCTAGCTCCGCATCCCTCTACTCGAGAGCCTCCTGGAGCTCCTGAACCTGCAATAAGGATTATCTCAGTCAAATTTAAGCGAAGGCGTTGTATAAAGGTAAAGAAAGTTAAAAACTTACTCGGGCCATCGCATCATCCTCAGCCTGAGAGGCTCGGTGAATGGTAGAAGCAAGCTGACTCCGAAGATCAGCCAGAGCCACCTCGTGAGCAGCAGACGGGGCAGAAGATGAAGCACCAGTCGAGAAAGAGGGAGGAGCCGTCTGGGTGTAAACGGCTTGCTGCACCAAGAGAACAACTGTCAGTGGCTAATTGTCAAAACAAATTAACTAATCAAAATGAACATTCATAACATGCATACATACCAGATCAAAAAGTTCCTTCTGAACTTGTTCCAGCTGGGTCTCCGCATCTTGTGGGTGGGACCGGAGGTCGAAGATCACCGCATCTCGCACGTGTTGCATAACATCACATACATACATTCATTCACAAATATAAATTAAAGGTAATAATAAAATGAAAGATGCATGAAAATCATACTTACATCGAGTGGACGGAGGAGCCACAGCTGATCGGCGTAGTGGACCCGATACTACTAGAGGTAGGCGACGCTACTCTTCGCCTGGGACTCCACTCACACCCCCCGGCGGTGCTAGTCCTCGTACTACTCGGAGAACTTGGCACACCAATCTGTGAGGGCTTGCTTCCCCCTCATCGACCATCCAACTCTCTCCGGGACCTCCTCATCCACCCACTCCTGGTGGAGGCCCAGGGTCCTCATCGCCAGTCGGAAGTGGAGCGACTCGATCTTGTTGAGGCACTGGACCCACATCTACCTCCCATACTGCCTCCGGCCAGCCGTCACCCATGGCTGGCCCGCCTCACCCATGCCCAAATATGGGCGCTAGATTACCTGCATACAGGTTAGATGCATTCATAGTAAATAAATTGCATTTAATAAATGAAAGATTGCATTTAATGAACAAAACTAAATGAATTAAAAACTTACTAGAAGCTCCAAATAATCTAAGAACTGACGGCAGAGGGCCATTAACTGGTGGTGTTGTGGGGCCGTATCCACAATTGGCTGCCAGCGGAAAGCCAACGGGACAGCACCCGGTCGGACAATCGTCGCTCGGCCGAGCGGGAAGTAATGGTAACTCCAAACCTACATACATGAACATATAAGTTAGAAGTCATCGTTTCATTGCATTTCATTGTATAAACAAATAATTAAATAATTTAATACTTGGAGGAACGGGGAGAAGCCGCTGACGGTCGTCTCATAGTCCGCCGTGACCGCGGACAAATCTGCGAAGAGGTGGGCCAGGAGGGCCGCACCCCAGGCATACTCGGGAAGGCTGTCGAGGTCATATAAAAGGAAAAGAAACCTACAACAAATATGGTCGCCCTTCGTACCAAAGAGCAACTGACCAAAAAAGAAAATAAGGAATACCCTCAACTGCCTGTCTACCTCCTCCTCCTAGCTAGGGTCATTACAATAGACAGAGAAAGAAGACTTAGCTAATCTATCTCTAAATGCCTCGCGGGTCTCATCTGACCGCCGCCTAGGCTCAACTAATCCTAGGGTTGCCTCTACCTCAACCCTAGGGACTGTCCGAGACTCTCTATCTAGATTGGACACCTCTATACCTAGGAGACACTCAGCTAATCCACGGTAATCGGGGTAAGTCACCCCGCTCACCGCCCGGCCTTCTACTCTAAGGCCGATGATTCTGGCAACATCCTTCAGACTTGGGACCATGTGGCCTCAGGGCATTAAGAATGCCTAACTATCTGCATCCCACCTCTCCTGCAGCGCCTGCAAGAGTACCAAATCGAGCAAGAAGGGCTTAATCTCCAAAATCTCCCCGAACCCCATCCGGCGCAGGCGCGCCTTCTGGAAGTTCGGGAGTCCTCGGTAGGCTCCGATAACTAAGTCCCACGAGATCCGGGATCTCATAGCCCCCTGCAAACAAATCAACATGTTTCATTAGTCAATGGACATTAAAAATAATGAAATTCATTTTAACTGAATGGCGTCGGGTACGATGGACGCCCATTAAAAGGCATCCACATGTTTTGACGCCATTTAGACCTATTTTCTACTCTATTAAAAAATTGAATTTTGCTTTGAATGGCGTTGGACCATGGCGACGCCCTTTGAAAGGCGTCACCTAGTTTGGACGCCATTCAAAACCAATTTCGGGCTTCCTCAAAAAGCCCCTTTCTTCCCCTTTTTCCTCATCCTATCCAATCACATAGAGAACTTACCAAGTGTAGGGCCTCTTCTTTTTCTTCTCCTCCCTCGACCATCGCCGGAGGCGGGATTTCTTCGCCGAGGAATGCAGCCGCCGCCGCCGCCTCGAGCATCGTCGCCTCTTCGGGGGGGGACCGCTTCGGGTTCATCCGCCCTCCTCACTATGCGCACGGCACGGCGGCGCTTGCCACTTCCCCGCGATCCCTTACCTTGCTCCATGGGCGTAGAATAAGGTTTGAGAAGAGAAGAAGAGGGAGTTCAGAAGAAGGGTTTGGGAGAGAGAGAGCTAGAGAATGAGTGAGAAGAGAGAAAGAGAAAGACAAAGAGAGATGGCCAGAAAAGAGGTGATCACCGGAGGTGGGAATCGCCGGAGAAGAGAAAGAAGCAAGAGAGAGAAAGGTTTTGGGAGAATGAGGGAAAGAAAACTCGGGCTCGTGCGGCTTCTGTTTGGAGAAGTTAAAACGCGTCGAGGGACAGCGACACCATTCAATGCATAAAAACTGAGGCAGCAGCGGGGTATTTTGAAAATTGTGCGAACCGCGTCCACCAGGATTAACGCCATTCAGATTACTGCCCATTATGTTCAAAGCCGTATCACGGTCAATGATTAAATGCGTCCTATGGTTATGACGCATTTTAGTGGATTAATCAGAAGATTAATGGCATAATTCTGTGGAAAAGTAGGAGAGAGAATTAAAAGACGTCTAACTGTGTGGACGCGTTATAAGCATAATACAGGTTTTTAAGGAATTAATCTTTGAATTTCGAAAATTAATTATGATTGAAAGGCGTCTTGGTTGGACGACGCTATTTACACTCAGAAATCATATTTTAAGGAAAAATCATGGTTCTACTTAAGGAAAAATCCTGAATAAATTGCAAAACATTAAGGGATGAATTTTCATGACATAAAGGGATTCATTCTTTATTAAAAATAAATTCTTTATTACATCAATGGAAGATAAAGAGAACTTTTAAGGAAGAATTTCCCGAAGTCCCATTACATATGGATATGCTAATCCCTTATGAGCTTCATAAGAAGATTTTACACGATGATTGAAGCTGATATTCCACAGTGTAACTATAAGTTCAATTGCTTCAAAGTTTTCAACAGATTCCAAGGTGCGCTTCTTGATTGGAGAGATGTAAGAAAATTATGGGAATTCATGGCGAGGTATGTTTAGTTGAGTATAGCAGCGATGAGGATTGTATAGAATGAACTCGGTTGCACCGATTAGTCAAAGCTCTGCACCAGCTGTACGGCGTACTCGGATCAGTTTCCCTATAACAGAAAGTGGAGAAGAATCGAATCCGTACGATGGCATGGTCTTCAAATATGCACTCCAATCAGCTCGAGTCTTGAGTTTGGGCACTCGATTGATCATTCTTTCATTGAACTTCACGATATTGAAAATATGGAAGATTGGACTATTCTAATATATCTAAGATGGTCTTGCGAATTTCTATTATGATACTCAAACTTAAAGTGTAACTCAACCTACAGAGTGAAGAGAAGCATGCAACCATGAGGAGGCTGACCTATAGATGTTGCAGAAAGCCCACTGTAGAGATAGGCTAGGATTGCGGTGCTAATTTGTTTTCAATCAAAGATCTCACAAATTGCACTAACTTGATCATCGCTTTCATCACGTTCTCAATATCATCTTCTCTGAGTTCCTCAATCTCATATAGAGTCCACTCTGCCAGCTTTGCAAGGTTAATCCCTTTCTTTGTAAGACATCCTTGAACTTTCTTTGGATCTTTCATAATCTTCATCAACAACTGTTGACCTGTGATCTTTTCCCTCATAAGAGCCATCTTGTTTAAGATTAGTTCATCATTGTTCAGCTTGATCTTAGGAAGGCCCAATAGGAGTTCGGCCTCTTCAAGAAGTATGGTGGATTCGAAATCAGGAAAGAGGAAAGTATGGGTTTAAGGATGCCACAACTCAATTAGAGCATCCATCGCTGCCCAATCCACGTTTGAACTTTTATAGTGCTTTGCATGGACAACAAAACCTTGGATATTCTACTTGGAAACATAAGATTGCATGGAGATGGATATATTTTTCGCAATTTTCCGAATCTAAGGAAGGGAAGAGAATTTTCTTGGACCAGGAAAAAAACGATATGCCTAGATAAATAAAAGAAAATTGCTCTAATTCCATGAAGAACATGAAGAAAAGGGAATTGAAGAAGAAAAATTGAAAGAAAGAAGGATTTAATTTACTTGAAAGTTAGGATCTTGTCCACTAAGATGATCTTTGACATCAGAGAGTTTCTCAAGCATCTTCTTCATCCTCTTGTTTGAAGAATCCATCTTTTTCTTCTTGAAGCCTTTAAACCTTGATTTTTCTTGAACTTTAGAGAGAATCCCTTGCTTTGATCTCTATATTGTGTATGGATTTGCCCTAATGCAAGTTAAGGAACCTTATGTAGAGAAATTTGCGAGATTGAAGAGCCCTTTCCAAATTAGAGAAGGGATATGCATGAAAAAAATTGGAATCCGGATTGAACATAGCAAGAACATATTTTTGCGAGTTAAATGGCGTCGGGGGACAACGACGTTATTTGATTGTTAATGGCGTCGGTGCGACACGACACTTTTCAGGGTTTTTCTATTATTTGCCTAAAATTCCATGATTATCCATATTTGATGCTTAATTAAATATTTGTTTACTGATGAAATCTGAGTACAGAAAATTCAAATGAAGCTGAAAATCTCAAGCAGATCCCACTATGGGAGTTTATGAGTCCCGACCGTAGCTAAAAAGACGGTTATCTTTATCCTTGTATTCTTCCATGTAATTGATTTGCATAATTATCATTACTATATGATAAATATTTATTAGACTATATCAAGTGTTGTGTTCTTGGGTTTCGCCGGATCTCCCACGCAGCGGAAATAAAAAAATAAAAACAGAGATCCGTTCTCGTTTTGAAAAAACTAAAATCTCGATAATCATATTATCGAATCTTACAATGCGCGGATTCGAATCCGCAACCATTCGGTTCCGTCGGTGCGACACCGCAAGCCACGCAAGTGCCAGGCCTCTAGCGGAGTCCACGCGATCCTCCTCGCGGTCGATATCCTCACGTTCCTCATTCCTCGCGGTCGATATCCTCGCGCTAGAGAGAGAGAGGAAGAAGGGAGGGGCATCTAGGGATAGTAGTAGCTTGGCCTGCTCAGCCCATTCGCTACATTTTATACTAACTACACGGTTTTTCATAAAAACCCCCGGTTTATATAAAACCCACTTATTTATCCATCACCTTGAGAATCATTTGTGTGTGACCCTCTAGGCCTAATAACCAGTCCGGTTAATAGTCCAATAAGCCCAGTAACTCCTCACTAGCTTTATTAATCAATTAATAAACTCTTTATTAATTAATTAATCAATCAAATTGATATCGCACATCGAATTCGATCGGGCCTCCTATCACGTTGGGTGCCAAGCAACACTGCGTGAATCCGAAAGGTATCGGGGTTAACTAACCCACTCTTGGAACCTTTCCGCTGATAGTTATCGTGTGGATATAATCCTTCATTCGTACAATACTCTCGAGTCAACTCAGGGTATGGCATTGTTGGGGTTTTCTCGGGTTTCTCCGGATTGCTCACGCAGTGGAAAATAAAAATAAAACAGCAATCCATTTTCCCGTTTCGAAAAAACTAAAACACGATAATCGGATTATCTGTTCTTACCGTGTGCGGATTCGAATCCGCAACCGTTCAGTTCTGTCGGTGCGACACCGTAAGCCGCGCAAGCGCCTGGCCTCTAGCGAAGTCCATGCGATCCTCCCCGCGACGGATATCCTCGCGTTCCTCGTTCTTCGCAGCCCACGAAACCTTCGCCGGTCGCCGCAACGATCGCCGCAACGCGCGGACGATTTCCCGTCGAACGGGATTCGAAGAAGCGGCGGAGCAGATCTGGATCTGTCTGGACGCCAGAAAGAGAGAGAAACTGAGGAGAGGCAGCTAGGGTTAGCAGCAGCTTGGCCTGCTCAGCCCGTTCGCTATGTTTTATACTAACCGCGCGGTTTTTCATAAAAACCCCCGGTTTGTATAAAACCCACTTATTTATCCATCGCCTTGAGAATCATTTGCGTGTTACCCTCTAGTCCCAAGTACCAGTCCAGTTAATGGCCCAACAAGCCCAGTGACTCCTCACTGGCTTTATTAATTAATTAATAACCCTTTATTGATTAATTAATCAATCAAATTGATGTCGCACATCGAATTCGACCGGGCCTCCGATCACGTTGGTTGCCAAGCAACACCGCGTGAACCCGGAAGGTATTTGGGGTTAAGTAACCCACTCTAGGAACCTTTCCACCGACAGTTGCCGCGTGGATATAATCCTTCATTCGTACAATACTCTCGAGTCAACTCAGGGTATGGCGAGCTGTCAAACCCTAACCGGTCGACTCACTTGGATTGGATGCCGCTGATGAATATCGGAAAACTCCTTTCCCGATATTATCGTCCGCCCTAGCCAGGGACTTTCGCGCATCCTTCCTAGAGCATTCTCTCTCTAAGTACCGAGAGCGAATGATTCCTTATTGACACACAATTCCCTTCGACGGTATTCCGTTGTACCCAATCCTTGGCGTATTAGAATCCCGTCGCTAGAGATTCGTAAACCAAAGTCAAAGCACAGAAGTCCACCGATAAGGTGTCCTTGGTGTCTCAGGTCCGAGGACCATCCACGCAACTGCGACAATAGAATCAAGCTGGTTGACAGTGAGGTACAATACCATCCAGCGATTCAGTCAGATCAGTTCAGTGAACTCATTCTCCAATGAGCACCTACATATTCGCCTTAGTGTCTCCACACAAGTGACTTATGAGATCAGTCACCCTCATCATATGAGCAGGAGTAATATGTACTAGTCTAACCGGATATCCGATATCCTTCTCGGATATCCTCCGACTAGGAACGATTAAGAATACGTGTGTTTAAGTGATCAGTCTCATTAGTATGATCTCATCATAATCTGACCACTATAGCACATATTCACGGACTTCATTATGAAACGATAATTAATGCGATTTACACATAATGAATATTATGCCATTATATTAATAAATGAACGAGATTTACATAGTCTTTTTGGCTTGTAGGCCACCTAAAACTAACAATCTCCCACTTGGACTAAAGCCAATCACCTTTATACAATAAGCCCATAGACTCTAGGTGACGCTCAAACACAATTTGAGCCAACGGCTTTGTCAGTGGATCTGCTACGTTGTCGACGGATGGAACTCTTTCCACTATTACATCTCCTCTGGATAAGATGAAAGCGCCTCATAACATCTTTCGATTTCTGATGAGACCACGGCTCTTTCACTTGTGCATTAGTCCCATTGTTGTCGCACAACAGCGGAACATGATCAAGGATACCGGGAACTATGTCAAGGTCGGTGATGAACTTCTTCAACCACACTATTTCCTTGAAAGCTTCAGCTGCAGCGATGTGCTCAGCTTCAGTTGTCGAATCTGCAGTGGTTACTTGCTTAGAACTCTTCTAGCACACTGCACCTCCGTTCAAAGTAAACACGAATCCAGGTGTCGACTTGTTATCATCTGGATCCGACTGGAAACTCGAATCAGTAAAGCCTCGCAGTTTCAAGTCACCTCCTCCATAGACAAGAAACATATCCTTAGTTCTTCTCAAGTACTTAAGGATACATTTTACTGCCTTCCAGTACTCTTCGCCTGGATCAGCCTGAAATCTGCTCGTAACACTTAGAGCAAATGCAACATCAGGCCGTGTACATAGCATGGCATACATGATAGATCCTATGGCAGAGGCATAGGGTATTATATCCATGAATGCCCTCTCATTAGGAGTCTTAGGAGACTGCTCGTTTGAGAGACTAATTCCATGTCTCATCGGTATGAGACCTCTCTTGGAATTTTCCATGCCAAACCTTTTGACTATGGTATCTATGTACAAGGATTGGGTCATTCCAAGCATCCTCTTTGATCTATCTCTATAGATCCGTATTCCCAATACGTAGGATGTTTCTCCCAAATCCTTCATAGAGAAGTTTTTCGACAGCCAGATCTTTACTGATGACATCATAGCTACATCATTCCCAATGAGTAGTATGTCATCTACGTAAAGAACTAGAAAAATGACAGCACTCCCACTGGTCTTCTTGTACACACAAGGCTTATCTTCATTCTTAATGAAGTCATAAGACTTGACTGCCTCGTCAAATCTTATGTTCCAGCTCCGGAAAGCCTGCTTCACTCCATAAATGGACCTCTGAAGCTTGCACACTTTATCTGGAGATTCTTTGGATGTGAAACCTTCTGGTTGTATCATATACACCTCCTCCTCAAGGTTACTATTGAGGAAGGCAGTCTTCACATCCATCTGCCAGATTTCATAATCAAAATGTGCAGCAATGGCGAGTAGAACTCTGATCGACTTTATCATGGCAACTGGTGAGAAAGTCTCGTCATAGTCAATTCCTTGCCTTTGACGATATCCCTTTGCCACCAACCTTGCCTTATAAGTGTCGACCCGTCCATCAGCACCGATCTTTCTCTTAAAGATCCACTTGCAACCGATGGGTACAATACCCTCGTGCAAGTCCTCCAAGTTCCAAACTTGGTTGGTGTGCATGGACTGGATTTCTGAGTTCATGGCTTCTCGCCATTTCCCGGCTTCTGGGCCTTCTATGGCCTCCTGGTAGGTTTTCGGATCATCATCCTCATTATATTGTACCTTAGACTTACCTTCAGCAATATGTCCCACATATCGTTCGGGTAGTCTAGGTACTCTACCAGATCTACGAGGCTCATCTGTGTGTACCTGAACAGATTCAGGAACTGATATCTCATCTGAGGATAATGTAGCTGTTTGGGGATCTGGAACCTCTTCCAGTACTATTTTACTCTCACTGTCCTCTTGGAGAAGGTATTCCTCTTCCAGGAAGACAGCTTTCCTGGCGACAAACACCTTTTGTTCACCAGGATGGAAAAAATAGTATCCAAAGGTTTTCTTTGGATATCCCACAAACCTGCATTTATCATTTCGTGATTCCAGCTTGTCTGGATCATGCCTCTTTACATGAGCAGGACAACCCCAGACTTTAACATGTTTAAATTCTGATTTCCTACCTTTCCATATCTCATATGGAGTAGAGGCCACATACTTGCTGGGTACTCTGTTCAGTAGGTATGCTGCTGACTCTAGAGCATACTCCCAGAGGGACACTGGTAATCCCGAAAAACTCATCATGGATCGCACCATGTCCAACAAGGTGCAATTCCTCCTTTCTGATACACCATTCATCTGTGGTGTATATGGAAGGGTCAGCTGAGAAAGGATACCATTATCCTTTAAGAATTGTGTAAAATTAGTACTCAAGTATTCTTCTCCTCGATCTGATCGAAAAGCTTTAATACTCTTTCCTAACTGCTTCTCTACCTCATTCTTGAACTCCTTGAACTTCTCAAACGCTTCCGACTTGTACTTCATTAAGTACACATAGCCGAATCTTGAGAAGTCATTGGTGAACGTGATGAAGTAAGAAAAACCATCTTTGGCTTGGGTGGACATGAGACCACATACATCCGAATGTATTAGTTCCAGAATGTCCTTGGCACATTATCCATGTCCAGTAAATGGAGATTTTGCCATCTTTCCCAAAAGACAGGATTCACATGTTGCAAACGATTCATAATCGAATGTTGTTAAGTAACCATGCTTGTGCAACTTTTGCAACCTGCTTTCGCCAATGTGCACAAGTCTACAATGCCATATGTAGGCTTGGTTCACACAATTCTTGCTCTTCTTAAGAGCTTTATCAATCTGAAGATTGTAATGAGAAACATCTAATAGATATAGACCGTTGACTAAAGATGCTGAAGCTATTGATTTATTACCATAATAAATCGAACAACTTCTATTCTCAATAGTCAACCTATATCCTATCTTGTCCAAACAAGATATTGATATGATGTTCTTTATTATGCTAGGAACATAATAACAATCTTCTAAAAATAAGGCGTCTCCCGATGTAAGCCTGAGGTATGCTGTCCCAACAGCAATCGCCGCAACTTTTGCGCCGTTTCCTAGCCTCAATTCCACCTCGCCTTGTCTCAGCTTGCTCTTACTTGTCAGCATTTGCACATCATGGCAGATATGAGAAGCACATCCGATATCCAATACCCAAGATGTAGAATCTCTAACTGACAAGTTGATATCTATCATATAGATATCTGAAGCTTCAGACAGCCTCACTCTTCCATAAGCTTTATCGTTAAGGAACTCCTTGCAGTTCCTCTTCCAGTGATCATACTGCTTATAATAGAAGTAGTCACCCTTCACTACTCCTTTGCCTTTGTCCTTTGATCTTATATCATTAGCTATCATCTTTGCTTCAGGGGCATCCAATGCCGATTCAGCAGGAGGATCAGCTCCAGGGACAAAGTGAATGTGCTCAGATCTGAAGACATTCTTCAGGTATCTGAACCAATCTGAGTAGATCAGGTAAGTCAAAAGGGCATCAAGTATGCTACGGTGTGGGTTATTCGACGACATAATTCCCTACAGGAGATAAGTAAAATCTATTTAACAGATGTTCAATTATTAAAATTTAAAACAAGACATGGTCTTTTGTTCAAGTTTAACTCCCACTAATTTTCGACGGACTGTATAACCCTCAGTTATACAAAACGGGAGACGCCGACAGTCTCCTAGTGGGGATCAGAATCTCAATGACTTGCACTACAGCCTTGTTGATAGCACAACAAACTATAATACAATCAAAGGGCACCCAACTCATGGGACTTGCAGCTCCTTGCAATATCTGATCATACCTTCGGTCCCCAGAGATTTAATGGCCTTGTGGATAGCACAACAAACTATTAATTCTAGTCTAAGCTAACCATCGTTACGTGACGAGCATAGATTTGCATGCAGCCCTTGTGGATAGCACAACAAAGCTACATGGTTCCTCTACCCCGATCATATAGGCATCTAATGCCATAGCCATACTTTCTCCTCCCAATTAAGCAGGCCTTGTGGATAGCACAACAAACCTGCCTAAAGTGATTCGAATCCTATGACTATAACGATGGTGGACCACGTGGTAAGTTCTTAACTACTCACGTTACAACTTAGAGTTTATCTGAGGGTATTTAGATACCTTTTATCTTGGTCTCTCCTAGGTGATAGTATATAAATATATCGTATATATTTACTAAATACTATAACCTACTTTGATTCATAATCAAAAGAAATAAATGCATCTCGTACATGTCATTAGTGTGGTTAGGGATAGCACAGTGGATTTGATTGGACCCAACAGTCAAACGCACACACAATCTAACACAACAATTATATTAGATATCCTGCAAACACAAAGGCAAAAAATCTCCATCTTTTCACCTTCCTGGTTGCAGCTGTGGATCGTCCTCGCTCCTTCCTCGGTTGCTTCGATCAGATTACATTAATTCTAGAATTACATGTAATTAGAAGAGAGCCTTATGGCGAGTACAAGAGAGAGGGAGGTAGAAATACATCGGAGTATGAGAGAGAGAGGTGCGCAGACCTCTATTTATTAACAATTAATAAACAATCATACATCCACGATCCACACAATCCATTCATCACATGAATAATAAATTAAGTGCATATCCATGACCACGGTATGTTTTAAACATTCCACACATGATTCAGCGCATCACATGGCTAAAATAAATGAGTTTTCAAAATATATAATTTTGGCTTTCAAAAAAGCTGGGATCCAATCAAAATTGGTATTTGAATTTCGAAAGCACTTTTAATTAATCTTAACATGCAATTAAATCAAATTTAAAAGCATTAAATACACATCACATGTGCACACACTCCAAATTAATAATTTCAGATTATTCCATGCAAATTAGAACATTTCTAATAATTTAACACTTAGATTAAACCCCATTAATAATCTAACAATTAGACTATTTTAAAGACTAATCTAACTCTTAGATTAATCCAATAAAGTCAATTAATAATTTAACACTTAAATTAATAATAAACCAAATTAATTGTTAACTACTAATCTAACACTTAGATTAGCCAATTAATGTTAATTATTAATTTAACTCTTAAACCAATAATTAACATTAATTAATTAACAATTAATTAATCTAACTCTTAGATTAGACAATTAAAGTTATCATTAATTTAACCATTAAATTAATGACTAACAATAATTAATTAGGGATTAATAATTTAACATTTAAATTAGTCATCTAAATTAATTATTAATTTAACAATTAAATTAATAATGAACTCAAATATTAATTAACAATTAGATGAAATAATAGTTAATAATCTAACAATTAGACTAATAACTATTAATAACTAATTTAACATTTAAATTAGTTAAATTAAGGTTAATAATCAATTTAACAATTAAATTAATATTAACCCCAATTAATTAACAACTAATTGCTAGTTAATAATCCTTTAATTGACTTAATGATTCAAAATCATTAATAAGGGCCCAATTAAATAAAATTGAACAATGATTTTAATTTTTTCAAAAAACTATTTTGATTTTAAAATTAAAATCTAATTCTAATTAATTAATGGGCTTGGGGTTTTATATTGGGTTTAATGGGGAAAAAGAAAGAAAATGGGCCTAGCCCATTTAGGGAACCTGGTTCGAGCTAGTGGCTCGGCCTGGTTCGAACCAAGGTCGGACCCTGGCTCGTGGCTAGGCCCTACCTGGCCTAGCCCGGCCAAGCCAGAAGCCCGGCCGGCCCAGTCGGTTAGACCGGCTCGGGACTGGCAGGTTCACCCACCTTCCCCTTCCCTGCAAACCCTAAACAGTAGAAACCTGGCGGCAGGAAGGAGGGGATGCAGCGCCACCGCCGGCCGGCGACTGGCACCGCCAGGCTCCCACCGGCGTCGCCCCAGCTCCGACGACACGCCCGGTTCCGGCAGGGCCGCCGGTGGCCTCCGGTTGGGGTGCAATCCAAGCCCAAAACCTCCCAAAAAAATCTGGTTTTTCACAGATTAAAACCGATTTAGGGCTTGAATTTTGTAGCTCTTCAAGGCCACCATGGCGCCGGCTATCATGCCCGGTGTGTAGTGATGACTATCACCAAGAGATTCAGAGATCTATCCCACCATCCCAACGCTTAGGAGGCATGTACGAAGCCGCTAAAGTACCCCGGTTCATCATCTCATGAAGAACTCCGAAAACTCCAAATAAAATCTGAAAAATCACAGAAAAATAATCAAATTATTTGTGTTCATCTTATGAACACTATTCCGTCATTTTAATCGGATTAAACGCATGGAATAACTCAAGAAAAATTAATTTCGGAATCTGAAACGGGACGAGAAACAATGGAACCTGGCTCTGATACCACTGTTGGGTTTTCTCGGGTTTCTCCGGATCGCTCACGCAGCGGAAAATAAAAATAAAACAACGATCCATTTTCCCGTTTCGAAAAAACTAAAACACGATAATCGGATTATCTGTTCTCACCGTGTGCGGATTCGAATCTGCAACCGGTCGGTGCGACAACGCAAGCCACGCAAGCGCCCGGCCACTAGCGAAGTCCACGCGATCCTCCCCGCAATGGATATCCTCGTGTTCCTCGTTCTTCGCAGCCCACGAAACCTCTGCCGGTCGCCGCAACGATCGCCGCAACGCGCGGACGATTTCCCGTCGAACGGGATTCGAAGAAGCGGCAGAGCAGATCTGGATCTGTCTGGACGCTAGAAAGAGAGAGAAACTGAGGAGAGGTGGCTAGGGTTAGCAGCAGCTTGGCCTACTCAGCCCGTTCGCTATGTTTTATACTAACCGCGTGGTTTTTCATAAAAACCCCCGGTTTGTATAAAACCCACTTATTTACCCATCGCCTTGAGAATCATTTGCGTTTGACCGTCTAGGCCCAAGTACCAGTCCAGTTAATGGCCCAACAAGCCCAGTGACTCCTCACTAGCTTTATTAATTAATTAATAACCCTTTATTGATTAATTAATCAATCGAATTGATGTCGCACATCGAATTCGACCGGGCCTCCGATCACGTTGGGTGCCAAGCAACACCGCGTGAACCCGGAAGGTATTTGGGGTTAAGTAACCCACTCTTGGAAACTTTCCGCCGACAGTTTCCGCGTGGATATAATCCTTCATTCGTACAATGCTCTCGAGTCAACTCAGGGTATGGAGCTGTCATACCCTAACCGGTCGACTCACTTGGATTGGATGCCGCTGATGAATATCGGAAAACTCCTTTCCCGATATTATCGTCCGCCCTGTCCAGGGACTTTCGCGCATCCTTCCTATAGCATTCTTTCTCTAAGTACCGAGAGCGAATGATTCCTTATTGACACACAATTCCCTTCGACAGTATTCCGCTGTACCCAATCCTTGGCGTATTAGAATCCCGTGGCTAGAGATTCGTAAACCAAGGTCAAAGCACAGAAGTCCACCGACAAGGTGTCCTTGGTGTCTCAGGTCCGAGGACCATCCACGCAACTGCGACAATAGAATCAAGCTGGTTGACAGTGAGATACAATACCATCCAGCGATTCAGTCGGATCAGTTCAGTGAACTCATTCTCCAATGAGCACCTACAGATTCGCCTTAGTGTCTCCACACAAGTGACTTATGAGATCAGTCACCCTCATCATATGAGCAGGAGTAATCTGTACTAGTCTAACCGGATATCCGATGTCCTTCTCGGATATCCTCCGACTAGGAACGATTAAGAATACGTGTGTTTAAGTGATCTGTCTCATTAGTATGATCTCATTATAATCTGACCACTATAGCACATATTCACGGACTTCATTATGAAACGGTAATTAATGCGATTTACACATAATGAATATTATGCCATTATATTAATAAATGAACGAGATTTACATTGTCAGATTGGCTTGTAGGCCAACTAAAACTAACAGGCATGCTGTCAAACCCTAATCGGTCGACTCACTTAGATTGGATGCCGCTGATGAATATCGGAAAACTCATTTCCCGATATTATCGGCCGCCCTGGCTAGGGACTTTCGCGCATCCTTCTTAGAGCATTCTCTCTCATCGTACGGAGAGTGAATGATTCCTTATTGACACTCAATTTCCTTCGACGGTATTCTGCTGAACCCGATCCTTGGCTATTTAGAATCCCGTGGTTAGAGATTCATAAACCAAGGTCAAAGCACAGAAGTCCACCGACAAGGTGTCCTTGGTGTCTCAGGTCCGAGGACCATCCACGCAACTGCGACAATAGAATCAAGCTGGTTGACACTGAGGTACAGTACCATCCAGCGATTCAGTAGGATCAGTTTAGTGAACTCATTCTCCAACGAGTACCTACAGATTCGCCTTAGTGTCTCCACACAAGTGACTATGAGATCAGTCACCCTCATTGCATGAGCAGGAGTAATATGTAATAGTCTAACCAGATATCCGATGTCCTTCTCAGATATCCTCCGACTAGGAACAATTAAGAATATGTGTGTTTAAGTGATCAGTCTTACTAGTATGATCTCATCAAAATCTGATCACTATCGCACATATTCACGGAGTTCATTATGAGACGATAATTAATGCGATTTACACACAATGAATATTATACCATTATATAAATAAATATGAACGAAATTACAAAGTCATATTGGCTTGTAGGCCACCTAAGACCAACATCAAGGACCTTGTGATTTTAATGAAACTAGAATTTGAGTTCCCCTATGTAGGCGCCCGGAACGTCCCCCGCCGCTGCTGCGGGCTTCGGGCGAGGGTTTCTCCGTTCGTCTTAGCACTGCGGCGATTTAGGAGGGTTAGAAATTAAGGTGTGTGATCGCTAGGAGCATTACCTTACGGTCCCTGTGCTCCGCAGGATGGTAGAGTGATCGCGTTCTGAGGGAGCGGGAGATGGTGGGTTCCTCTTCTCCGCCTTCGGCCGGCCAGAGGAGGAGAGCTCGGTAGTCCGCGCGCAGAATCTGGTAAGAGCCCCTGAAAGAAAAGACAAGGCAAGAGAGGAAAATAACCCGATTAGAACTGTGACATGCAGAATCTATCCATAAAAATATAAAAAACTAACTAGAATTGGAGGAAGACGCACCGGATGGGTGTTTGGGAGGGAAGGTGACCATATGTTACGGCCACCCACCTCCCGTTTTTTGTTTGGAACCTCTGGGGGTAAAGGGTGCTAAGTCATCCTAAGATGCATGCATGCAGAGAGGGTGCTCGTGTGTGAAAAGTGAAACAATGTATTGAAAATGAAAGAAGAAAAAGTAAGAGAGCGTTAAGAAGACAAGCCCATTTGGAGTGCGAAGGATTCCTCTTGAAGCTCTTTGACTCCTTGCCCGCTCGACTCCTTAAGGCCGACTCACTTGCCAACCTCCTTTTCCCAGCCAAAAACCCCAACCAACCCCCTTGCTCGAGGGGACATAGGGGGTTTAAATAGGTGAAGGAAAAATAGGATAAAATAGGGGTCTAAATCCCCGTAAATCAACTTTGAGCCAATGGGAAGTGGTCAAGGATCGGAGTTGGTGCGCGCGGCAGTCGCCGGAGTGGGGAGTGATTGGAGTAGTGGGGACGAGGGTGGCGAGTGGAGAAGATCGTGGGGAAGACGAGGTCAAGGTGATAGTTAGGGGAGTGGACGGCCAGCCAACTTGCCTTCCAATCCCGTGGAAGGCGGCCCGGTTCGCCTTCGAAGGGGGTGGAAGGCAAGGGGTGGCCTTCGAAGGGTGGTGGAAGGCAAGGGGTGGCCTTCGAAGGACGGTGGAAGGCGGACTGGCTGGCCTTCGAAGGGTGGTGGAAGGCGGACTGGCTGGCCTTCGAAGGATGGTGGAAGGCGGGCCAGCTAGCCTTCGAAGGATGGTGGAAGGCGGACCGGCTGGCCTTCGAAGGATGGTGGAAGGCGGACCGGCTGGCCTTCGAAGGGTGGTGGAAGGCGGATCAGCTGGCCTTCCACGAAAAGGTGGCTAGAGTCGGGATTGGTTAATGGGCCTAGTTATTAGCGGGCTGAGATGGTTAAGATGAGGGGTTTGGTGATGATGGACTAATGATGGATAAAGTGGTGGGGGTTTATGACCAGAAGGGGTCCAAAATCTGTGTCTACACCCTACAACAAAAACAATGATAATTCCAGAGAATTCTTAATCACACGGATAGGCCGTTAGATTGTTAATTAACGAAGACGATGATTCCACTTTTGTAAAACAGTGCTGGACAAATGAGCTTCGGCTTAGCACTGGATTGCAGAATTGGTATCTTGACTCATTAATGACAATTTAACAATATTATCCTTGATTAATTTGTATTTTATTTGACTTTATATTTTTCTTTTAGCCCAGCATGCATCATGTAGGACTTTGGTATAATTGTGATAAGAATTGATTATTAATTAAATTTCAGACCATTGATCAAATAAATCCTAACATGATATGAAATATTCCATTCTGAATTGAGTATCTTAATTATCTTTGAGGTTCGCTTGAAGATATTTTTGGAATTCTATCATTTCTTGGATTCTTTATCTAATATTTCTTGTTTCTTTTTAAGATCCATCATAGTTGCAACACGTCCACATTGGCTAGCAACTGCTCCCCATGATGAAACCTGCAGGGTTTGTGACCTAGGGTACTTCCCAATCATGGAGGTTGATCGACGTTATTTTATTTCCTTGTCTATCTCATCTAAACAGGATTGATTCCTTCGATATTTTCGAGTTACCTTCATTGATGATTTTGAGAAAATTCCAATTATGTGATGTTGAGAGCGTGTCTCATCACACCTTGGCATTACCTTTTAAGTACATTCCATTTCATTTCATTCCCTTGCAAAGACAATACCAAGGTGAGACAGCTATAGACACGCTAATTTTGACATCATTTTGAGTAAATTTCATGTCATATAATAATGCCTCAAAGTGGTCTGATATTTAATCATTGGTTAATTTTTATTATTCTTCTGGATTAATTATCTAAATGACATCAGGTCAAACAGACATAATTTAAGTTTATTAATAAAATTAATTTTAACTCGAATTTTTAATCAAATATGAAAATTGCCTAAATGACGTCGACCTATGAAAACGTCATTTAGGGTTTTAATCCTATTTCGATTTTTAATTTAATTTTTAATTTATTTATTAATTAATTAAAAGACGTCTTGATGGCACGAAGCTATTTAAGTATCCTAAAGTGTTTCTATTTCTTCTTCCCGAGTTTATCTTTATCTTAATTAAGCTAAAATACGTCTTCCTAGGGCGACACGTTTTAGGTAATTACAGATAATGATGAATTAGTCTGTGTTTATCTATTTCGTGGTTGGATTGACTTTAAACTCTTTCATATTAATCCGTAAATAACCGTGGATGCGCGAACTCAACTCTATAAATACCCAAGCCCTTGGTCATTATAAAGTTAGTGAAAATCTTTGAAGAAAGAGTGAAAAGAAAGAGACTACGTCCAAACGTTGAAGCAAGCTTCATCCTTTCTTCATCCTCCTCATCCTTTCTTCATTTTTCAAGATTATTCAAAACCAAGGCTTTCAGGGGCCATCCAACTTTATTCTTTTTCTTGTTTTCATCATCATATTAGTTTCATAGTTCCATTCATAACATCACTTCAAGCTATTCACACACTCACAACACTAGCATAATTTCCAACCCACATACTAAAGGAGTTTAAAAGACTACAAAACAAGTGAGTAATTCTGTTTAATTGCATGATTAATGTTCTAATTAGAATAGATTCTATACTCCATTAAGTTCTTATTTTCCTTTCTTCTTCTTCTCGTTTGCAAGGTACAATCACCAAGAAGACCAAGGAGATCATCATTAAAAGAAGAATTCGAGAGGAAAGGAAGATCCCCAAAATCAAATCAAAGTAAGAACAAAAATAGAATGGCTCTTTTTCTTCAGCCGGCTGAAGGAAAGGAATCAAGAACTTCAACATCTCCCACGTCTGAAATAGGTAAGCGATCATCCTTTGTCTTTTAAAGCTTTTTAGTCAAAAGTTTATGGCAATCACACTTAGTTTTTAATAGGTTTATTTGTCATATAATCAACAAAATTTTCATGATTACACACATCACGATTTGAGCACTCACACGTGGTGCACGCACTGCGCCATGAGGCCCTCGGTAGAGAGGGACCTCAATTCGTCATGAGCTAGGCGAAGAGTGATCCCATGAGCCAGTCTCATGTAGGTGCCGGAGTCATCCAATGAGACTGTAGACACCGATTTTGGACCACCCTTTTGGTCATGAACCCAATCCATCATTAGCCCTTCATCACCAAAATCCCCTCATTTCAGCCATCTCAGCCCACTACCAGCTAGGCCCATAAACCAAATCCCGACTCTTTTCACCTTTTCGTGGAAGGCCAGCCCCCTTGCCTTCCACCACCTTCGAAGGCCACCCCCAGTCTTCTACCCCCTTCGAAGGCCAGCTACCTCGCCTTCCACCCTTTTGACCCTCTTTTCACCTTTTCGTGGAAGGCCACCCCTCGCCTTCCACCACCTTCGAAGGCCAGCCACCTTGCCTTCCACCCTTTTGACCCTCTTTTCACCTTTTCGTGGAAGGCCAGCCCCCTTGCCTTCCACCACCTTCGAAGGCCACCCCCCGCCTTCTACCCCCTTCGAAGGCCAGCTACCTCGCCTTCCACCATTTTGACCCTCTTTTCACCTTTTCGTGGAAGGACACCCCTCGCCTTCCACCACCTTCGAAGGCCAGCCACCTTGCCTTCCACCCTTTTGACCCTCTTTTCACCTTTTCGTGGAAGGACAGCCCCCTTGCCTTCCACCACCTTCGAAGGCCACCCCCCGCCTTCTACCCCCTTCGAAGGCCAGCTACCTCGCCTTCCACCCTTTTGACCCTCTTTTCACCTTTTCGTGGAAGGCCAGCCCCCTTGCCTTCCACCACCTTCGAAGGCCACCCCCCGCCTTCTACCCCCTTCGAAGGCCAGCTACCTCGCCTTCCACCGTTTTAGCCACCTTTTTCACTTTTTACCACCTTTTCGTGGAAGGCCAGCTCCCTTGCCTTCCACCTCCTTCGAAGGCCACCCCTTGCCTTCCGCCTCCTTCGAAGGCCACCCCTCGCCTTCCACTTCCTTTGAAGGCCAGCCGGGCTGCCTTCCACCACAAGAATGGAAGGCATGTCACCTGGCCGTCCACTCCTTAACCACCCCCTTGACTCCGTCTTCCCCACGATCTCCTCTACTCGCCGCCCTCATCCCCCACTACTCCGACCACTCCCCACTCCGTCGACTACAGCGCGCACCACCTCCGACCCTTGACCACTTCCTATTGGCTGAAGGTTGATTTACGGGGATTTAGACCCCTATTTTCTCCTACTTATTCCTTCATCTATTTAAACCCCCCAGGTTCCCTCGAGCAAGGGGGTTGCGTCGGAGGGGTTGGAAGGGGATTAAGAAGGAGTTTCTTCCTCGGAGCGGGTCGGCTTTGAGGAGTCGAGCGGGCAAAGAGTCAGAAGGCTGTTTCAGGAGGAACGTCACTCCAAATGGGCTTGTCTTCCTAACCTTCTTTTACTTTTCACCTTTTTCACTTCATTGCATTTCCAATTTCCATCCATGCCGTAACATCCTCCCTTTTTTACTCTCTTTTTACCTTCAACACATCATTTCACTCTTCACACACGAGCACTTATCTGCATGCATACATCTTAGAATGACTTAGCAATCCCTATTTACCCCCAGAGGTTCCAAACAAAAATCGGGAGGTGGGTGGCCATAACATATGGTCACCTTCCCTCCCAAACACCCATCCGGTGCATCTCCCTCTAATTTTAGTTAATTTTTATGTTTGCATGAACGGATCCTACATGTCACAGTTCTAATTGGGTTATTGTCTTTTCTTTTCAGGGGCTCTTACCAGATTCTACACGTACACTACCGAGCTCTCCTCTTCTGGCCGGCCGGAGGAAGAGAAGGGGAAACCACCATCTTCCGCTCCCACAAAACGCGATCACATCCCCACCATCTTGCGGAGCACAGGGACCGTAAGGTAATGCTCCTGGCGATCACATCCTTTAAATTCTAACCCCCTTTAAATCGCCACAGTGCTAAGACGAACGGAGAGGAACCCTCGCCCGAAGCACGTAGTCGCGGCGGGGGACGTTCCGGGCGCCTACAGCCCTTTGGCGATCACGGTCGGACCCCTATAGCCCACTGCACGCGTTGCAGCGAAAAGGAAAAGAAGGTAAGGATCCCGGTCGGCCATTGACCCCTGGACGGCCAGCCCCTGGCCGTCCGACCCACTGGACGGCCAGCAGCTGGCCGTCGACCTCCCACTGGACGGCCAGCACCTGGCCGTCCGACTTACTGGACGGCCAGCAGCTGGCCGTCGACCTCCCACTGGACGGCCAGCACCTAGCCGTTCGACCCACTGGACGGCCAGCAGCTTGCCGTCGACCTCTGACCTCCCCTTGGACGGCCAGCACCTGGCCGTCCGACCCATTGGACGGCCAGCCCCTGGCCGTTGACATCCCCTTGGACGGCCAGCACCTGGCCGTCCGACTCCTTGGACGGCCAGCCCCTGGCCGTCGACCTCTTGTCGGTTCTTTGTCCTTTTCTGCTTGTTGTTGTTGTACGCTGTTCTGCTCCATGTTTTGTTGATTTGTTATGACCTGCTGCTTGTTAACTTTCTGGGCTTTTTTGGGGTGTTCTCCGCGGGGGTTTTAAGGAAGAGCCGGCATCACACTTTTAGTCACCTCTCCCACAGGATTTGACTCTCCACCTGAGGATTCCTACTCGGGTGTGACTAGTCTTATTCTGTTGGGAACCTCCGTCAGTCTCCGCGAGCCAGGGATTCCCACTTGGCCGCCGAGCAGGTTGTACCTGAAACCACCTTGTAGGAACCTTGGGTTTGTTTGAGGAATTAGTGAACTGTTTCAAATTTAAAAGACACTTAATTGAATCTCGGTGGAACAAGCTCTGAAAAAGTGAAGGGTCGTTAAGGGTTAAAACTTGATTTGTTAGAAACCAACTTTCATAAAACATTGGCAAACATTTCAAGTGGAACATAAAATCATTTAGGGTCTGTGCTTCATAATGAACCGAATGTATGTCAATGCTGTGTATGATGACATGGACCAGTTCGGCAACAATGTTACACACAACCCTCTGTTTGAAATTGAAGAGGATCCACAACCAACATTTGTGGGCATGTTCCAAACACCTGGAGAGGAATTTAGGAGAAGGTGCTTGGATGAATCTTCTTCTTCAGAAAGTTACCTTATAATGTCCAACAGAACCCTCCGAAACCCAAGTGAGGATCCGGAACTTACTACCGTGTTATCACGGTACACCCCTGATCAACTCATCCGGTTGGCCTCTGGTGGCAAAACTCAAGATGCCACTCCTCGGGGAACTCACTTCCAAGGATCTCCCAACAGAGCTCAGACTCGCATCAATCAGCCAACTCTTACCCCAGTTGCTCCACTTGTCATGCCAATTCTAGTCTCTCCAACTACACCTCCTCCTGAGCAGAAAGAATTCATTTACAAAAGTGAGGTTGAAACCTGTGTGCGTAAGTTCATGGCCGAGAAACTTACCCTGAAACAACCGCTCTCTCTCTCTCGGGCTATTGTAAGCTCCCTCCGGCCTACTTTCCACCAGGATTCAAAGCTCCCAAATACAGGAAATATGATGGCACCTCTGACCCTCATGATCACCTGTCAAGTTTCCTCATGGATTCCCATCAATGGCTCTACGATAGAGTCCTCCTTGTCCATCTGTTCCAGAAATCCTTAGAAGGTGAGGCCTTAAGATGGTTTTCTTCCTTGCCCGCCACAGACCTAATCAATTTTGATATGGTCTCCGAAAAATTCATCACTCAGTTTAGTTATATGACAACCATGCCTCCCACCTTGTTTGATCTTGTGATGGAGAAGATGAAGCCTGAAGAGGAGTTCACGTACTTTGCCAACAGGTGGAGGGCAATGGCCTCTAGGGCAGAAGTGGAAATCCCTGAATCTCAAGCTATCACCATGTTGGTCAACAACGCTACCCCGCAGCTTCGGTCTATCCTCATGCTGAGCGAATTTCACACATTTGCACAACTTTATAATCGAGCTCGGGTAGTTCAATCTCATATCTGGAGTTCCACTTTGCCATCCTTTTTTGAAAATCAGAACAGAAGTAAGAGGATTCCACCAATAGAGGGAGTGACAATCAATGAACAGGTGAGCGCCTTGGGGCAGCCCTTTAGGTCACCCAGTCCTATTTCCAGATCAGACAACCAATCCAATCAGAAACCATATTCAGCAGTTCCCCCTTTCTCCAGTGCCAAGATCAATTGGGGGCACATGAAAGAGGTTGCTGAAACCTTGGAAGTCAAGGGCCCTCCACCCTCTCATCAGGTAGCCCAAGATCCATCTATCTCTCTAGAAAGGGTGAGCACCCTTGTCAAAAATTTGGAACCAAATGTCGATCACAGAGGACAACACTGGGAGTATGAAGAGGTTGGGATATGGCGTGAGTGTCCTACTAGGACGACCAAACCTAGAGAGCCGTTGCAAGGAGTCTCCACTATCATCCAAGACAAACCTTTGGTCTTGATACGACCCAGGAAACAACCAACAGCCATCAACCCAGTCACTCTGGTCCAAGTTCCCTCAATTCCAATCAGAAAACCTCCCCTATCCATCTTGTGCCCGACACCAAAGCCAGGTCCTGTAACCCAATTCTGCCTAATGAATTCACAACCAGTTCAACCCCCAAAGTCAGATCAGGCAGTGGACCCCTGTCCGATTGGCGTTACACTGAGAAATCGCATCATTCCCCCAACAAGTCAACACTTGGACTCTCAAGAGGATTCAGATCTGTCTAAGTATGACATCCTACAGCATCTAGGGAAAACTCCCACCAAGATGCCAGTCCTAGAGTTGATTAGGAGATCTCCTACACACAGGGAGACATTGTTCAAGTTCCTCCAGCGCATTACATTCAATGAAGATCTTCCTATCAGGGGGGTCACCGATGCCATTCTCTCAGTCACCCAGACACCTACCATATCCTCCACAGATAAGAATCTAGCTCCCCCTGAATACCAATCCCTTCCCTTATGCTTGACCCCAACCCTCAAGGGTCACTCATTGGACTCCATCCTGTTGGATACTGGGGCATCAATCAATGTATGTTCGCTCAAGACCCCCAAGAAAGTAGGGATTGATCCAGAGAAGATTGAGTCTACTTCTATGATGGTCTCAAATGGGAACCTGGAAATTGGCCCGGTGGGCTTGATCTTTGAATCCTACATCCTTGATGTCAAGCCCATATACAACGCCGTTTTGGGAAGGCCTTGGATGGACCAGACCCTGGGAGTGCCCTCCACTAATCATCAGTGCTATAAATTCCCATACAATGGGAAGATTATCAAAATGAAGGGTACCCCCTATCTTGAGCCTCTGGATTTAGTCTCGACTGAACAAATTCCATCCGTGATCACTTCTGAAAAAGGGGCAGAGCTCATCCTTTCATCGGTTGACTCTCAGCTCAAGTCCCAGCCTAGCATAGGTTGGCAGCTTATGGACAAAACGGGGTATAGTTCGGGATCTGGGATAGGCAAGGAAGAGCAAGGAATTCAAGAACCTATCTTTGAAAATTTGACCATTGGAGGATTCAAATTGGGTTACATACTAACCAGACCAACTGAAGGATCAAGAAAATGGAGTCTCTTGGATCACCTTGTGAAGGAAAATCAAGAGGTACTCAAGATGCACTATCTTGAGGATGAGTTGAAGGAAACAAGCAATGAGGTTCAAAGAGAAGATGCAGAAGATTTCTCCACACAGATGTTGTTTTATGACCCAACCACTCAACAAGAAGGAGCCTCCTTAGTGAGGGATGAACAGGTATCCACCGCCCTCATTCCCTTGCTATTTCACACACCTGCCCTTCTCAGGCTTTTATCACCGGTCGTAGCACACTCCTGGGGCAATTCTGCCATCATTGGGTCTGTGTCTCAAGGACCCACCTTTGCAACATGTCTGACTCACCATTTGAGTCTTGTGTATAATCGCTTGGGGATTGGATAGCTTCCTCTTTATCCACAAGTTGTAGAGGTAGGTAAGTTCTTTCATTTCTAGTTAGCAAATAAGTGTAAATATTTGAAAATTGTTGAAAAGCTTTCCTTTGGATAGGAGTCTATTTGAAGAAGTTTTACCCTCAAAATACAAAAAAAATCAAAAATTTTAAAATCCCAAAAAATCGATTATCCAAAAAGCATAAAAAATATTTGTAAATATGTACATACTCCTATGAAAATGACAAAAAAAATCAGAAAAGACACAAAAATCCAACTGTCTGGTGACTGCCACGTTACCCCCTGTCTAGGTCTAGTTGCATGATAGGTTGGGTTGACATTAAGGTTTGGTTAAGACTTTGGTCCACCAGAACCTTGGACGTGTCTACTTTACTTTCATACGGATCCATATGCTCATCATGAGATGCACACACCTGCACGTTTTTCAAAGAGAACCTGTTTAAAATGAGTTCCAAGTCTTTAATGCACTGTCAAATGCAACCTTTGCTCTTCGTCTCTCGACCGATCAGGACAGTTGACGCCCTTAAACGGTCGAGCTCAGCAAATTGCGGTTCCTCAACAACCCGATAGATGTAACCCCTCAACAAAAAAAAAAGGGCCCAGAAATGAAATGTAAAGGACCAGAGCACGTGAAGAGGGCAGTGTCCCCGCAGGCGGAATACCAAATAACCCCAAAAATGTCAAATACAAAAAAAGAAAAAAGGGGTTCAAGCAATCATGAAAAAAGCCTGGTCGTGACCGTGCCTGGCCATGAAATTTACCAAAGGCCTGAAAAGTCAAAATAGGGGCATCTAAGAGGTCAAAAGGGGTCCGTTTTGTCACAGCTCCCCCTTTTAACGGTTTTGTCGATCCTCCTGTGAAGTTTGTCTCCACAATTTCTTCACTTTTTCTCCCCCAAGGTTCAGCAGGAGATAGCTATCTAAAGACTGAACATCATTTCAAAATGGTTCGTTTTCAAAAATCGTCACATGCTCACATGATCACAGGAGTCCAAAATGGGTGAAGAGTAATGTCGATGTTTCTGGTGAACTAATTTCTTAACCATAATCTCAATGTGTACTCTTACAACTTCAGGCTTAGGTCAATGCATGCGCGTCACCAATCGGTGAGACGACGTCTAATTCCGGGTCAGCGTCGCGCGGTTGACCGTTAGGGTTCCAAGGTGTTCCATCATATACCTTCTAGATTGTGAGGAAAGAGACCCGGGTCGGGCAAATCATTTACCTCGAAAACTTTTTGGGCAAACTTGGTGGTCGGAAGCAGCTGGGAGCCTAAGCATGGCATGACGGTATTGTCATCAGTATGAGTCTTAACCGGTCAAGGTTAGTTTGAAGAGTCTAGAGGCCCAAATCAATCTAGATGTGAGCTTAGGATACCTGGGAAGTTGAGTGTGCATTTCCCTTTCATCATTCAACCAGCCTAAGTTTGGGCAACTACCAGGCAGTCGGAATCAAAAACATGTTTTCATCACACACCTCATTTGTTAATATCCACCAGCATTTGCATATTTACTTGTCGCATCAGTTTCAATACTCTCCCTTTTGTCTGGTTAGTTGAACACGGCCCCTTGACCCTATGCGAAGGCTAGGGAAAAGGTAGTTGCTCTTTTGGGCAAGGGGCCGAAAACAGATACTACTAACTGTTTCCCCTTCATTTTGTGCATACAGGAAAATGATTCTATCCAAAAGGTGGATGCTTTTGCTGTCAAGTCGAAGCCGAAAGCAGCCGGATTGGCATTCTACTTTGAGAATGGCCATATCTTCCGCGCTGGCTTCGACTCGACAGGGACCTTTGTTCCTCGTTTCCTTGCAGCTCGACATTAAGATATTGTGGATCATTGATTATTTACATTTACTGATGTGCGTTCTTGCAGCTGCAGGGAATCCGAAGCAAGTAGGATTGAAGACACAGGAGGCTAATAACTTCGGGCGTATAGACTCTGAGTTCCTCTTTAAACAAAACAATGAGGAGTCTATATTCTCCAAGTTATTCGATTGGCCAATAAATCCCTCCTGTTTGCATTAGGAATTTATTTTAATTTTAAAACAACATGCATTTGCATAAGCATTCATCCTCGCCCTAGGGGCAATGACCATCATTCATCACTTTGCTTAACCCATCGCTAATCTGTGATTCTGGCAGTTATACGTCTGTTAGCCCTTTGAATTGCAAGACCTCTTCCGCTTTTCAGCACGTGTGCTTGAGATCCTCTCACTTGGCGATCCCATGATACGCCAGGCCACCGCGCGCCCGTTGTGTTGAGAGTTCTTCAAGTCACACTCCTACACCTTTCATGCTCGAGATCCCCTTGGGCCAGATCGCTATATACTGGTACGCCAAGGCCTCGCGGTTCCAGCACCCGGGGGTCCCACGGACTGTGATTCTCTAGTACTGAACTTTGTCCCTATTCTTAAACCGCTCTTGCAACTCGAATGGCTAGCTTTCATGCATTTGCCGCATTCGCATATCATCCTTGGATATAGCTCATTCATTTTTCGCGTTGTCCAAAATCTGTTTCGATTTCCGGAACACCTATTTATCATTCCATTCTATTCCACTGCAAAATAGGTGTCCCGGAGGGGCATTTGTAGACACCGATTTTGGACCACCCTTTTGGTCATGAACCCAATCCATCATTAGCCCTTCATCACCAAAATCCCCTCATTTCAGCCATCTCAGCCCACTACCAGCTAGGCCCATAAACCAAATCCTGACTCTTTTCACCTTTTCGTGGAAGGCCAGCCCCCTTGCCTTCCACCACCTTCGAAGGCCACCCACCGTCTTCTACCCCCTTCGAAGGCCAGCTACCTCGCCTTCCACCCTTTTGACCCTCTTTTCACCTTTTCGTGGAAGGCCACCCCTCGCCTTCCACCACCTTCGAAGGCCAGCCACCTTGCCTTCCACCCTTTTGACCCTCTTTTCACCTTTTCGTGGAAGGCCAGCCCCCTTGCCTTCCACCACCTTCGAAGGCCACCCCCCGCCTTCTACCCCCTTCGAAGTCCAGCTACCTCGCCTTCCACCCTTTTGACACTCTTTTCACCTTTTCATGGAAGGCCAGCCCCCTTGCCTTCCACCACCTTCGAAGGCCACCCCCCGCCTTCTACCCCCTTCGAAGGCCAGCTACCTCGCCTTCCACCGTTTTAGCCACCTTTTTCACTTTTTACCACCTTTTCGTGGAAGGCCAGCTCCCTTGCCTTCCACCTCCTTCGAAGGCCACCACTTGCCTTCCGCGTCCTTCGAAGGCCACCCCTCGCCATCCACTCCCTTCGAAGGCCAGCCGGGCTGCCTTCCACCACAAGAATGGAAGGCATGTCACCTGGCCGTCTACTCCTTAACCACCCCCTTGACTCCGTCTTCCCCACGATCTCCTCTACTCGCCGCCCTCGTCCCCCACTACTCCGACCACTCCCCACTCCGTCGACTACCGCGCGCACCACCTCCGACCCTTGACCACTTCCTATTGGCTGAAGGTTGATTTACGGGGATTTAGACCCCTATTTTCTCCTACTTTTTCCTTCATCTATTTAAACCCCCCAGGTTCCCTCGAGCAAGGGGGTTGCGTCGGAGGGGTTGGAAGAGGATTAAGAAGGAGTTTCCTCCTCGGAGCGGGTCGGCTTTGAGGAGTCGAGCGGGCAAAGAGTCAGAAGGCTGTTTCAGGAGGGGCTTGTCTTCCTAACCTTCTTTTACTTTTCACCTTTTTCACTTCATTGCATTTCCAATTTCCATCCATGCCGTAACATCCTCCCTTTTTTACTCTCTTTTTACCTTCAACACATCATTTCACTCTTCACACACGAGCACTTATCTGCATGCATACATCCTAGAATGACTTAGCAATCCTTATTTACCCCTAGAGGTTCCAAACAAAAATCGGGAGGTGGGTGGCCATAACATATGGTCAGCTTCCCTCCCAAACACCCATCCGGTGCGTCTCCCTCTAATTTTAGTTAATTTTTATGTTTGCATGAACGGATCCTACATGTCACAGTTCTAATTGGGTTATTGTCTTTTCTTTGTCTGTCTTTTCTTTTCAGGGGCTCTTACCAGATTCTACGCGTGCACTACCGAGCTCTCCACTTCTGGCCGGCCGGAGGAAGAGAAGGGGAAACCACCATCTTCCGCTCCCACAAAACGCGATCACATCCCCACCATCCTGCGGAGCACAGGGACCGTAAGGTAATGCTCCTGGCGATCACATCCTTTAAATTCTAACCCCCTTTAAATCGCCACAGTGCTAAGACGAACGGAGAGGAACCCTCGCCCGAAGCTCGCAGTCGCGGCGGGGGACGTTCCGGGCGCCTACAGAGACGTCCGCGAAGACACCCATTTCTGGGCGCCAAGGCTCATGCCTGTACTCTCGGGACATATGTGTCCCGGCCGAGCCGAAGGGCCAGGACAGTGATGTCCCCCCGGCCGAGACGGACTCTAGTTGTGTTGACGGTGTAGGTGAGGGAGCCGAGAGCGGCGCTTCCCGTATCGCTCCTGTTAGCATTAGATGGTCTCAAAGCCAATCTGATACTATGTACTTATTCAGATTATTAATAAATGGCAATAATTCATTGTGTGTAATTAATTCGATCTGTGTTTATCGTATCACGATGAAGTCCATGAACATGTGCAACAGTCTACGGATTGTGATGAGATCATAATTATGGGACCGAAGACTTATAAACACATGTTCTTAATTGTTCCTAGTCATAGGATGTTTGAGATAGGACATCAAACATCTGGATAGACTAGTACATGTGACTTCAGCTCATATGATGAGGGTGACTTATCCCATAAGTCACTTGTGTGGAGACACTATGCTGAACCTATAGGTGCTCATTGGTGAATGAGTTCACTGAACTGATCCGACTATGAATCGCTGGATGGTAATCACCTTACTGTTAACCAGCTCAATTCATTTGTCACGGTTGCATGGATGATCCTTGCACCTGAGATTCCAAAGATATCTTGTTGGTAGGTTTCTGAGCTTTGACCTTGACGAACGAATCCCTAACCATCGGTTATCAATAAGTCAAGAGATCAGGTTCAGAGAAATGCCCTCGAAGGTAATTGTGTGTTCAATACGGGATCATCCGCTCTCAGTTGTTTGAAAGAGAATGTTCCGGGAATGATGCACTTAAAGTCCCTGGCCAGGGCGGACTCTGTAATCGATAAGGAGTTATCGGATTCAGATTAGCGGCATCTGATTCAAGTGAATCGACCAAATAGGGTTTAACAGTAAACCATGCCCTAGGTCGATTCGGGAACATTGCACGGATGAAGGATTATATCCGCGTGCTAACCGATGACAGAAAGATTCCAATAGAGGGTTGCGATAACCCCAGTACCATCCAGGATCACGCGATGTTGCTTGGCATCCAACGTGATCGACAGTCCGTCTGAATTTATTGTATGACATTAAATTCAGCTGATTAATTGAATATAAGGATATTAATTAATTCAGTGGGTCAGTAAAGGGTTACTGGACTTAATGGGCTATTAACTGGATTGCTATTTTGGCCTAGAGGGTCACACGCAAACGGTTTTCAAGTCGATGGATAATCCGACAGGATTTCGGATAAGTCTAGGTTTTTATGAAAAAACGCAAACTGACTTCTTATAAAAGAACAGATTCTACGTCCGGGGCCAGCAACCCTGACCTAGTCGTCATTCGTTCTTCCCCACTTTCTCTCTCTTCTGGGCGTGCGGTTCCCAACTGCTCCACCTTCCGTTCGACGGGGATTCCAAATCCGCATGTCGCGGCGGATTACGTGCATTCAGACGGGATCTTCGAACGCCGCAGCGAGCGAGGAAGAGAGGACGATCCATCGCGAGGAGAACCGCGTGGATACCGCTAGAGGTCGGGCATTTGCGCAACTTGCGGCATCGCTCCGAGGGAACCGGAAAACGGACGCGGATTCGAATCCGCGCAAGGTAAATCAATTTACACCGGTTTTATTTTAATGACCGAAACGGGACAGATCCGGTCCTGAAAATTTTATTCCGCTGCGTTTTAGGATCGAATCCCGACACAACGATCCCAACAGTGGTATCAGAGCCAGGTTCCACTGTGTTTTCTCCGTTTCGGTCTCTAAAAATTATGGTTTTTGAATTTATTCCATGCTTAATTTATTTTCTTGAAAGATTTAAATTCATTAGATGTTCGCTGCGATAAGAGACGATTTAAATCTGAAGAAAATATTATTTTTGGGGGTTTTTCGTCGTGTTCTTCGTTGGACGAAGAACGGGGTACTTTTTGATAAAATCGGATCCATGAGATGGATCTTTTGGGGGTTTGATCATTGTGAACGATGTCGGCAGCATGGAGAGCCAGAACCGCTGGCCATGGCCTTCCTTCTTCCTCCTCATGCGTTTTTGAAACTGATGTGAAAAGAGGGATCGAAGGGAGGATTTTTGAAATCCTAAAGGAGGGCCACCGGAGCCCTTCACGGGCTTGCTTCGGCCGCCGGACGGCGCCGGCGACGTCGCCAGAACCGGCGGACGGTCACCGGTGCCCGGACGGCGCCGGTGCCGTCGCCGGAAGGGGCAGCCGCCGTCGGGCTCCCTGCATTGCAGAATGCAGGGAGCCCTCGGGCAGGCCTGTCGTGCGGCTAGGGTTTCCCCTAGCCGCCGACAGGGTCCAGCCCAGTTGGACCCTGGCCCGAGCCAGGGCCCAGCAGGGCCCGGACCAGGCCCGCGGGCCTGGGTCTGAGCCCTGGCTGGGCCCTGGATCGGCCCTGGCCCAAGCCAGGGGTTCAGCTGGGCTGAACCCCCTTTCCCAATTTATATTTAATGTCTTTTTAGTATTAAAGGCCCTGTTAAAATTAATTTGATTTTATTTTATTGTTAAAATTTGATTTTGACATTAAAATTTTAATTTTTGAGCCCTAATAATAAAATGTGTTTTTAATTATCATATTAACAAATGTTGTTAATACTAACTATTAATCTAAGGTGTTAGATTAATTGAAGCATTTAATTGTTAAATACCCCCATAATTATTTTAATTGTTCAAATTTAGCATGGAATATTTCTAAAGCCATTATTTTTTAGATTTTGTGCATATTTGATGTGTTATTGATTTGCTTGTTTAAATTGGATTTAAATCAACATGCTTGAATTAAATACTAAATTAATTTTTCGAAAATTCTAAATCCAATTTTGATTGGTCCCTGGTTTTATGAAACCAAAATTATTATTATTTTCGAAAATTTGATTTAGCCATTTGATGTGCAATTCATGTGTGGTTTGTTTAATAAAACACATGGTGGTCATAGACAATCATTAATTGTGGATATGGAATGTGATTGTGCGGTTTATTATGTATTAATAAATGGAGGTCTGCGAACCTCTCCCTCTCATATTCCATTGTACTTCTACCTTCCTCCTTGATGTAATCGCCATAAGGCTTCCTCATTTAAATTATCATGTAATTGAGAATTACAATGTAATTTGATCGAGGCGGATGCGCGCGGAGCGAGGATGATCCACAACTGCTGACCAAATGAAAATGAAGGAGTTCATTGAATCCATGGGTTTGCAGACTCATGATATAAGTTGTTATATTGTGCATATGTGTGCGTTTGACTGTCTGGCTCAAGTCAAACCACAGTGCCGTCCATGACCACACTAATGACATGTATGTGATGCGTGTGCTTAATATTTGCTAGGTTATTAGTATTTATAATATATTCGATATATTTAATACTATCACCTAGCATGAGACCAAACTAAATAAGTAAAACCTTCGTTACAAATTTTAAGCCATAGCATGAGTCATTGAAAATGTACCGCGTGGCTCTCCATCAATATGATCAATGGAACTTAATTCAGTCATGACAGATACTATGTGTTTACCCGAGGTCTGCCATTGTCTGTTGAGAGGACTGTTGATCATGGCATTAGATGCCTTTGGATAAGAGTAGAGGAACGATATAGTTATCCACGTGTTTACCCGGGAACTATATTTCTACTTTACTCTGTCACGTATTGATGGTAAAGCTTAGACCGGGGATAATGGTCTACTATGTTTACCCGGGACCATTAAACTTGGGAGCCGAAGTATGATCGGATATTGCAAGGAGTTGCAATTATCATGAGATGATTGCTCTGAGATAGCGGTATGATACTACGTGTTTACCCGAGGTCATACCGTGATGCTTGGAGATTCTGATCCACACTATGAGACAGTCGGCGTCTCCTGTTCTGTATATCTGAAGGTTATACAGTCCGTCGAAAATTAGTGGGAGTAAAACTAGATAATAAAAGACCATATCTTATTTTAGTTAATCTGAATATCTACTAATTATCAATTGATTATCTCCTGTAGGCGAGAATGTCACACCATAACCCGTTGCGAGGCATACTTGATGCCAACCGTTTAACAGGCACCAATTACTCAGACTGGCTCAAAAACCTGAAGATAGTCCTCAGGTCTGAGCAGATTGCCTACATCTTGGATAATGAACCTCCTGCTGAACCAGCATTAGATACTCCAAAGGAGGAAATGATAGCATATGAAAAATGGAAAGAAGATTCCACCATGGCCCAATGTTACATGTTAGCCTCTATGAGCAACGAGTTGCAGAGGCAACATGAAGAGATGGATGCTAGATCCATCATGCTCCATTTGAAGGAGCTATTTGGTGAGCAGAGCAGAATCGAACGATATGAGATATCGAAGAATCTGTTCAAAGCTCAGATGGCAGAGGGAACTTCAGTACAGAATAACGTGCTGAAGATGATTGAGTGGGTAGAGAAGCTGGATGCTCTTGGGATTACACTTCCCAAGGAGATGCACAGAGACCTCGTGTTGTCTTCACTTCCACCATCATATGCTCAGTTCATCGTTAATTTTAACATGAACAAGATCCAGGCCACCTTAGCTAAACTGCTGAACATGTTGAAAACTGCTGAGGGGAACCTTGTAGTAGGTGCTTAAAATACTCGTGTGGTTAACATGAAAAATCTATGTTGTTTAGTGTAAAATAAACCTATTAAAAACAGCAACTAAGTGCAGTGATCGCCAGAAACTTTTGACTTAAAAGTTCCAAAAGAAAGTATGATCGCCTACCTGTTTGAACGCGGAAGATATTGAGTTCTTGATTCCCCCTCTTCAGCCGGCTGAAGAAAGAGAGCCCTTCTTGTTCTTTGTTCTTGCTGTTGAATTTGAGGCTGAGGATCGTCCAGAAATCCTTTTGGCTTTGTGCTTGTTTTCCCCTTTGATTCTCTTGTTGTTGTTGAGTGCAGCAGAAATAGAAAGAAAAGAAATGAAGAAACAATGATGAGAACTTTAAATAAAAGCAGTATCTATTCTAATCATGATGTTAAATATGCAATTAAACAGCAAACTTACTTACTTAAAATGGCTTTTGAAACCCCTTTAATCAAATAGGTTTTGGAAAGAATGAATGTGGTGTGTTGCATAAAGTGATTATGAAGAATAAGAGATTAATGAAATGAAAATGAAGATGTAGAAATGAAAAACTTATGCCGAATTGGATGAAGCCTTGAAAGGACGAAAAATCTTGAAAGGACGCCGACTTCTGGAAATGGCAGCGCTTCGGCGTTTCGACGTTGTTACTTCGATCTTTAACTCGCTATTGCTCGATAATAACGCTCTCGCTTAATAGCTTTCAACTTTTTTTTAACTCTTCAAGATGCAAGGTATTTATAGGCTTCTTCTGCGTCCGTGATTAACATAGAAAAATCTAGGATTTATCTATCTTAACCGACAGATAAATACTGATTAATTCATCTTTATCTGTAATTATCTAAAACGCGTCCACCATGGCTGACGTCTTTCAGATTAATTAAGATAAGGATAAATATCCGGGAAAACTTATCTTTATCTTTATTAGCTAAAACGCGTCTACATATATAGACGTCTTTTACACTAATTAAGATAAGGATAAACATCCGGAAAAGAAGTAGAAATAGCTTAGGAAACCTAAAACGCGTCAGCACTCACAGACGTCTTTTAGTTAATTAATCAATTGATTAAAATTCAAATTTAAACGTTAAAACATGAATAAACTCTAAATGGCATCCACATAGGTCGACGTCTTTTAGAAGTCTGCATATTTTAACTGAAATTTGAGCTAAAATCAATTCAATTGATTAACTTAAACATGTCTGTTAAACCCGACACTTAAAAAGATCAATAAAAATTAATCAATGGTTAAATATCAGACCATTCTGAGGCATTATTATATGATATGAAATTTACTCGAAATGATGTCAAAATTAGCGTGTCTACAGCTGCCTCACCTTGGCATCGTCTTTGCAAGGGAGTGAAATGAAATGGAACGTACTGAAAAGGTGATGCCAAGGTGTGATGAGACACGCTCTTAACATCACATGATTGAAATTTTTCTCAAAATTATCAATTAAGATATCTTAAGAAAATCAATGGAATCAATCCTATCTGGATGAAGTAGACAAGGAAATAAAATAAAGTCGATCAACCTCCTCGGAGTGGGAAGTACCCCAGGTCGTAGACACTGTAGGTTTCATCATAGGGAGCGTTTGCCAGCCAATGTGGACGTGCTACAGGTATGATGGATCTTAAAAGAAAACAAGAATATTGGATAAAGAATCCAAGAAAGGATAGAATTCCAATGATATCTTCAAGCAAACCTCAAAGATAATCAAGATACTCAATTCAGAATGGAATATTTCATATCATGTTTTGAGTTATTTGATTCAATGGTCTGAAATTTAATCAGTAATTAATCCTTATCACAATGATTTCAAAGTCCTACATGATGCATGCTGGGTTAAAAGAAAAATATAAAGTCAAATAAAATATAAATTAATCAAGGATAATATTGTCAAATTGTCATTAATGAGTCAAGACACCAATTCTTGTAATCCAGTACTAAGCCGAAGCTCGTTTATCCACGCACCGTTTCACAAAAGTGGAACCATCGTCCTCACTAATTAACAATCTAACGGCCTATCAGTGCGATTAAGAATCATCTGGAATTATCACTGTTTTTGTTGAAGGGGAACTCAAATTCCAGTTTCATCAAAACCACAAGGTCCTTGATATAATCTAATAAATACTTATCGTATAGTAATGCAAATGCAAATAATACAAGGGTAGAAATAACCGTCTTTTTAGCCACGGTCAGGACTTCTTGACTCCCACAGTAGGATCTTCTTGATATTTCCTCAGGTTTACTCAGGTTTTCTTTGAATTTTCTGCAATCAAAATTATTAGTAATTTCCAAACCAATATTCAATTTAAACATCAAAAACCACAGAATTTCGAATAAATAACAGAAAAGCTAAAACACGTCGTGTCGCGCAGACGCCATTCAACTTTGAAACGCGGCAGTGCTCCTCGACGCCTTTTACTCACAGAAATAGGTTTCTGATTGTTCTCTATTCGGATTCCAACTCTACCATTGCACATCCATTTTTCAATCCGGAAAAGTCTTCCTAGGATCGCAATTCCTTCAATATAAACACCCTTAGGTTGTTCCCAAGCAATCCTACCACAATCCAAAGATCCTAAGTTGAGTTCTCTCCCAAAGTTTCAAGGTTTCTTCAAAGTTTCCAAGGTTTCCAAACTTCAAGAAGGAGGAACTCCGAAAAAGAGGATGGATTCTTCAAACAAGAAAATGAAGATGTCTCTAGAGAAGTTCTCTGACGTGGAAAATCACCTCAACGGAAGGAATCCCAATCTTCAAGTGAGTCCAATCAACTTCCCTTCAATTCTTCTTCATGTTCTTCATCTTTCCTTCTGGTTTTCAGAATTATCCCATGTTTCCTGGCCCAAGGAAGTTTACCTCTCTATCTTGGATTCGTAAACTTGCAAAAAGTATTAAGCTTTCCATGCAAGTCTTCATATCCAAGTGGAATCTTCAAGGTCTTGTAGTGCTTGCCAAACATTACAAAAGTTCGAACGTAGATTAGGCGGCTATGGGTGCCTTGATCGAGTGGTGGCATCCCCAAACTCATACGTTCTTCTTCCAAGACTTCGAGTGCACAATCCTTTTGGAGGAGGCAGAGCTTCTTTTAGGTCTCCCAAAGACCAAAGATAACAAAGATAAGATAGCTTTGACAAGAGAGAAAATCACCGGTCAACAATTGTTGACATCAATTATGAAAGATCCTTCAGAGGCTAAAGGATGCCTTACCAAGAAGGGGATCAATCTTACAAAGCTCGCTGAGTGGACTCTATATGAAATTGATGATCTAAGGGAGGATGAGGCGGAGGATGTAACGAAAGCTTTAGTCACATGTCTTGCCGGTGCCTTGTTTTTCTCTGCGCAGGATAACATCTTAGAAGATGATCAGGTCAGTGCCATATGCGCAATCTTTGAAGGTAAATCCATTAGCACTGCACTCTTGGCATATCTTTATAGTGGGCTTTCTGCGGCATCTGTGGGCCGTCCTCCTTATGGATGCATGCTACTCTTTGCCTTATGGGTTGAACTTCACTTCAAGTTCGAGTACAGCAAGAAAAGGCCTCTGAATCCATCTCAAATCTTCTTGAATAGCCCAATTCATTGCATTGCTAACATTGTAAAGTTCAATGAGCACATGGTCAACAAGGTTCCAAAACTCAAGACCCGAGCCGACTGGAGAGAGTATTTAAAGCTCATGACGTCCAACATATTCGACTCGTCTCCACTCGCTCTTGTTGGAAAGCCTGTTTGGGTGCGCCGTGCAGCAGGAGCAGATCTCAAGTTGATTGGAGCCACCGAGTTTGTGTTATACAATCCCCATCGGTGCCTTACTCAACTTAGCTTGGGCCGTCGTGAATTCCCTGAGTACACTCCCACACTCCCAATCAAGAAGCGTGACTTGGAATCCGACGAAGATTATGAAGCCATTCAAATCATTACTACTTTGTGGAATCTTGGCTTTAGTTACCGTGTAAAATCCTCTAAAGATAGAGATAGAGGATTGAAATTTCCTTACCTTAAAGGTCTTCATGAAATTCTTCCTTAAATGTCCTCTTTCTCTTTTTTTTTTTTTTTTGATGTAATAAAGAATTTTATTGAATAAAGAATGATTTTTCATGCCTTGAAACCTTTCCTCAACTTCCTGTGATGTGCACATGATTTTTCCTTTAGTAAAAATTGGATTTTTCCTGAAAATTTGACAATTCGGGTTCTGTAAAATGTAAAACGCGTCCACTCAGAAAGACGCCTTTCAACCATAATTCTTTTTTCAGAAATTCAATTTAATCCTCAAAAACCTGATTAAAGTTTAAATTGCGTCTTCCACCGTTGACGCCTTTCAACTCTCTCTCCCACTTTTTCTAGGATTCTGCCATTAATTTCATGATTAATTCCCTGAAACGTGTCACCTCTATAAGACGCCTTTCATCATTTTTCTCTGTACGGCTCTGACCAGAATCTTGAAACGCGTCAACTTGTGTAGACGTCTTTCAATCGATTTCAAACAGCTGTCCTTGCCGCCTCAACTTATGCGCCCTAAAACGCGTCTGTCTGAGTCGACGCCTTTCAACCTTTTCGTTAACAGACCGGCGAAGGCCCCCTTTCTTCCTCACTTTTTACAAAAATCTTCTCTTTCTCCCCTCTCTCCGGCGACCGAGCTCCGGCGATTTCTCCCTCAAAACTCCCTCTATTTGAGCTATGGAACGTGGTGAAGGCTCCAGGAAGATGAAGACCTTAGCCAAGAGACGGCGGAGGCAAGAGGAAGAAGCTCCCGAGGAGGTCCCGACGATGCTAGCCGAGGCGGCGGCCTTTTTGGAGGAGGAACTCCCTCCACCGGCACCCATGGCAGTGGAAGAAGAAGAGGAGGGCGACCTCCACACGGTAAGATCCCTATGGTTTGAATGAATGAAGAGAAAAGATGGAAAAACGGGGTTCTTCAGGAACCCGGAATCTGGGCTTGAAAGGCGTCCATACCAGGTGACGCCATTCAAAAGGCGTCACCATGGGCTGACGTCTTTCAAGGCAAATTCCGAATTTTTAATTAGGAATAAATAATTTTGAATTGCGTCATGGCATGTGGACGTGTTTTGAAAAACGTCTGCATGTGCTGACGCCTTTCAAAACAGAAGTAATTTTCCTGTTTTTATTCATTATTGACCTCTATTTTTATGTTTTTATTTGCAGGGAGTGATGAGGGCCAGAATCTCCTGGGACCTAGTGATAGGTGCCTATAGGGGTCTCCCGGATTTTCAGAAGGCGCGCCTGCGCTGGATGGGGTTCGTTGAGGTACTAGACATCGAATCATTTTGGCTCGATTTGGTCCTCCTGCAAGTGCTGCGGGAGAGGTGGCATGCGGAAAGCCGTGCTTTCCTAATGCCGTAGGGGCATATGGTCCCCACCCTAGAGGATGTGGCAAGGATCACTGGCCTCAGGGTAGAGGGCCGACCGGTGAGTGGGGTGACTTACCCCAACTACCAGGGATTGGCGGAGGCGTTGTTAGGGATAGAGGTGTCCAGCCTAGGCATAGAGTCTAGGATGGTCCCTAGGGTGGAGGTAGAGGCCGCCTTAGGACTAGATGAGCCCCGGCGTCGGTCTGACGAGACCCGGGAAGAATTTAGGGATAGATTAGCTGAGTCATCTTCCTCCGTCTACTGTAGCGACCCGAGTCAGGGGGAGGAGGTAGATAGGCAGCTTAGGGTCTTCTTAGTCTTCTTCTTTGGTCGGTTGCTCTTCGGTACGAAGGGCGACCACATCCACTGTAGATTCCTTTATTTACTAGATGACTTAGATAGCTTAGGAGAGTATGCCTGAGGTGCGGCCCTTCTGGCCCACCTCTTCGCCGATCTGTCCGCGGTCACGCCGGACCGTGAGACCACTGTTAGCGGCTTCTCGCCGTTTCTTTAGGTATTAAATTGTTTAATTATTTGTTTATGATATGCAGTGCAATATGATATGATGCTTTTTCTAACCTACATGTTCATGAATGCAGGTGTGGAGTTACTATTACTTCCCGCTCGGCAGAGCGCGGATTGCGAGGCCCAGTGCTGTCCCATTGGCCTGCCGTTGGCAGCCGATCGTGGACACGGCTCCACAGCACCACCAGCTGACGGCCCTCCGCCGTCAGTTCCTGGATTACCCCGAGCTACTGGTAAATTTTTAATTTGTTCAATTTCATTAAATGCAATTTTTTATTCCTTAAGTGCAATTTATTTATGAATGCGTCTAACCTATATGCAGGTGATCTGGCGCCCGTACCTTGGTATGGGCGAGGAGGGTCAGCCGTGGGTGACGGCTGGCAGGAAGAGGTTCGGGAGGCAAATGTGGGTGCATTGCCTCAACGAGATCGAGCCCCTCCGCCTCCGGCTCGTGATGAGGACCCTGGGCCTCCACCAGGAGTGGATTGACGAGGAGGTCCCGGAGGGCGTGGGGAGGAGCATGAGGGGCAAGCAAGCCCTCACCGACTGGCGTGCCAAGTTCCCGGAGCAGTACGAGGACTGGCACCGCCGAGGCGTACGGGTGGAGTCCCGTGCGGAGAGTAGCGAGGGCTACCTCCAGCAGTACCGGGCCCACTACGCCGATCAACTTCGGCTCCTCCGACTACTCGATGTAAGTATGCATTTATGCGTCTTTAATTTTATTATTATCTTGATTTATATTTGTGAATGAATGTATGTATGTGTGATATGCAGGATGCACGAGATGCGGTTATCGTCGACCTCCGGGCCCGCCTACATGATGCGGAGGCCGAGCTAGAACAAGTTCAGAAGGAATTGTTCGACCTGGTATGTATGAATATGAGTGCATGTTTTAATTAATTGTTTTGGCGATTAATCACTGACAGTTGTCTTTTTGGTGCAGCGAGCCGTCTACACCCAAGCGGCTCCCCCTTCTTTTGGAGCCTCGTCATCCTCATCATCCGCCCATGATGCTGCTCTGGCTGACCTCCAGAGTCAGCTTGCCTCCGCCATACACCGGACTTCTCTCGCGGAGGATGACCGTGCTGCTCGGGTAAGTTCTTTGACTTTTGACTTTTGAATTTGATTACTTGATTGCCTTGAACTAACACTGACTTTTATTCAGGTTGCTGAGCTTCAGGAAGCCCTTCAGAGGGCTGAAGCGGAGCTGGATCATGCCCGTGCTGCAGCGGCTCGCGCCGAGGCTGACGCTGCGCGGATCCGAGCTCTGGAGGAGCAGGTGGCGCGTCTCTCCACTGGAGATCTTGCACGCCTCCAGATTCGCCTGGAGGTTGTGACTGAGGAGAGAGACCGCGACCGCCTTCGACTGGAGAGTCTTCAGGGTCGATTGTCAGTCGCGGAGCATGAGCGCAAGATGGTGGAGGAACGGTATCAGCGAGCTCGGCAACGCGCCCATAAGCGTGGTCTGACCAGTGCCTTCACGGCCAGTGTCGCCATGTCTTCTGGCCAGGCAGGTCCAAGCGCGATGGAGCCACCTCCACCTCCTAGTCAAGGGCCAGCACCGGATGCGCCTGACGAGGCCCAGAGTCAGCTCGACGAGGGCGGAGGGCAGAGTCAGCCCTGAGGGCTCATGTATCTTCTTTTTTTTTTCTTCATGTATCATGTACAAAACACTTTCTAATGATATACATGAAAGTTTTGGGCTCCAATCTTGTGTTCCTGTGCTTGTCTTGCATCCTATACATCACTTAACAAACAGGTTAAGTATCTATTTAGGCTTAGCCCCTTGCCTGACCAAATAAATGGTCAATCAATTTTTTTTCTTCAATAAATGGTCAAGGGGCATAGCCTTTATTAACAAAGGTAATGAGAATAATCAAACTTAAGCAAAATGCAACATGCAAGCAAACAGATGCTCATTGAAAATAAAAGGAATGAGACACACCAAGTGCAACAAACAAATGCTAATTTAAATATTTTTGTTGTTTTGAAATATTCATTTTTGTTTGGGTTTTAAAATATATGCCTTTTTTTGAATTTCGACATATGTATTTTTTGACTTTTGACATATGTATTTTTTTTTGGATTTTTGACGTATGTATTTTTTTGAATTTTTGACATATGTATTTTTTTGAATTTTTGACATATGTATTTTTTTTGGATTTTTGACATATACATTTTTTTTGGATTTTTGACATATACATTTTTTGTATTTTTGACATATGTATTTTTTTTGATTTTTGACATATACATTTTTTTTGAATTTTTGACATATACATTTTTTTGTATTTTTGACTAAAAGATCAGCATGGTACTTAGATCAAAAGATCATATTCATTTATTAACTTAATTTCCAAATTATTCTTTAACAACTTAACTTAAAACCCATCGTGTTTGAACTTGTGTTTCCATTCGTGATCCCATTTGATGATTTGACCCTTAGTCAATGTAAGCCATTCCTTAGGTTTGGAGTACATCTCTTTAGAAAGAAAAGATGAATAAGTTTAGAAAGCCCATGAGAAGGTTCCGGAGGCTTAAAAAGATGTTCCTTTCCTACCCTAATATCCGTTGGGGTTCGGTCATTTCTTTCCGGGGTATTTATTGACCTTGCGTTCCCTTTTGTTTTATTTCATGGCCTTGATGTAACGTTTGTAATGTAATGGCCTTTTGATTTGACATTTGGCTTTTGCCTTTTTGCTTTTTCTATTCTTTTCTTTGGGACGGATCTCCCCTATTTTTTTTATGACGGCCTCCTACTAAGATGGCGGGTATTCTTGGTAGTCTATTCTAAGTCTCATTCCTACATCATGGGCCGAGTATAAAACATAATTTTTGCTTTAAAACGAATGATTTGTACTTTACACTTGCGGTTAAGCTTTCGATATTCTTTAGGCCTTGGCATCTCTTGTTACTCACGAATCAAACGTGTCAGTGTGTGTAGTAATGAGCTTGAAATTAAGTTATCCAGACAGATAAGGAAATTTGAGTTTATAAACTTTCTGATTCCACTGGTCTTTGTACCATACTGATCGACTCTTTAACCTAAGGGTAGTATTTCTTAAGATGTAAGCCATTCTGGGGATGATTTAGCTCTTCTCCTTCTGCATTAACAAGACGATAAGCATTACCAGGAAAAGCGTGCGATACAACATAAGGTCTTTCCCAGTTAGGTTGGAGCTTAGAACGCGGACCACCAGATTTTACAAAAATTCTTTTGACGACCATTTCACCGACTTTGAACTTACGTTCAATGACTTTCTTTTGATAAAAACATGCTAGTCTATTTTGATAAACTTTTGCATGATTAGCGGCTGACCATCTTTTGTCATCTAAAAGTTCCAATTGAGCAAGGAGTGCTGAACGATGTTCATCAACGGAAAATTCCTTATTCAATTGTACTATTAATGACGGTATGAGTATCTCATATGGAACTACCGCCTCCATTCCAAATGTTAAGGAATAAGGAGTTTGCCCAGTGGGTGTGCGGATTGAAGTTCGGTAGGCCCATAGAGCCTCAACCAATTTTTATGGCCAGTCGGCGAATTTACTAGATTTGCACGTCTTTTTGATGATTTTTATCAAAGTCTTATTTGTTGCCTCTGCTTGGCCATTGCCTTGCGGATAATAAGGAGATGAATGATGCAATGCAATTCTATACCTGTTGCAGAGGTCCTTCAGTTCTTGTGACACGAACTGCGGTCCGTTGTCGGTGACGATGGTGCTTGGAATTCCAAATCGAATGATGATGTTCTTCATGATGAACTTGCAGACGGTTGATGCTTTGATCTCCAGGTACGTTTCAGCTTCTGCCCACTTGGTGAAGTATTCCGTTGCCGTGAGAATGAAAGATTTTTGCTTGATGCCGGAATCTGGATTACCAAGGGGTCCAATGATGTCGAAAGCCTACATGGAGAAAGGTAATGGGGAAGAAACAGGATGGAGTGAAGACGCAGGAGAATGAATTTTGTCGGCGTGAAGTTGACACTTAGCACACTTACGAACATATCTTACACAGTCTTCTTCCATAGTTGGCCAATAAAATCCTTGTATAAGGATCTTCTTTGCTAGCATCTGTCCATTGACATGGCCACCACAAATTCCACTATGAGCTCCTTCCATAACCTTCCAAAGTTCATCTTCGTCTAGACATCTCAGAAGAACTCCATCAAAACCTCTCTTATACAGTGCTCCCCCAACTAAGGTGTATCTTTAAGCCACTCTCCTGATAGCTCTCTTCTCCTCAGTTGTAGCTTCCTCAGGATATGATTGATCTTCACAATATTTTGCGATTTCATAATACCATGGCTTCTGTTCATCATCCATCTCTTCTAATAGCTCTATCAACATGATTTCTCTCTTTTCAATGATATCTCCGTCCCTGACTTTCTTCAGCAATTTCTCCTTAGTTCTAAGAAATGAAGGATCTTTCACGGCGGGTGAAAGACGCCTATGAACTATGATTGATTCGGATTGCTTGCTGATTGGAAAATCAAGAGATGAGGCAAGTGAAGCTAGAGCGTCAGCTAAGATGTTCCGATTCCTAGGGACATGGACAAAGATCAATTTCGTGAAAAGCTTTGAGTAAGCAGAAGTAAGTTCCTGATAAGGCTTGAGCTTGGGATCAAGAGTTCGATACTTGGTCAGCACTTGGCAAAGAATCAGTTGGCTATCACCCACAATCCTGAGTTTGGTGGCACCATGGAAATGAGCAGCCTCGAGTGCCTCGTATTCAGCTATATTGTTGGTGACTGGAAAATCAAGCTGAAAGGCTTGTGGAATGGTGACACCTTCAGGTGATAATAGGACAATACATATCCCCTTTCCATGAGAATTCAGAGCTCCGTCAAAATGCAGAGTCCACATATCATCTCTGATTTGATTTACGGAAATCAGTTCCTCATCCGGAAATTCTGATTGCACTGGATCAAATTGAGGAAGGGAATGATGAGCGAGATGTTCTACTATGGCATAACCCTTAATCGCTTTCTGCTGAATATAAGTGATATCGAATTGAGATAGAAAGCTTTGCCATCGCGCTAACCTATCAGTAAGAACAGATTTCTCTAGAAGGAATTTGATCGGATTCATCCTAGCGATGAGATGGACTTCATGGGCCAGAAAATAATGCTTTAGTTTCTGCACAACCCAGACCAATGCTGCACATGTTTTCTCCATCTCCGTATATCTCTGTTCAGCGGGGTTGAGAAGTTTAGAGAGATAATAGGCTGCCCTCTCTTTTCCTTCTTCATCCTCTTGTGCTAGGACAGCCCCCACAGCATCATCCTGGACTGAAATGTAAAGTATCAATGGTTTGCCTGGAGATGGTGGTCTCAAAACAGGAGGACTTGCTAGATAGTTCTTTAATCCATCGAATGCCTCCTGACACTTATTGTCCCAATCAAATTTGACTCCCGGCTTGGTAAGCTCGTAAAACGGCTTACACCTTTGTGAGTGCTGGGAGACAAAACGGTGAATAAATTGTAACCTCCCGATTAATCCTCTCAACTCTTTCAAGTTTTTGGGAGGCGGCATTTCTCTGATAGCCTTCGCCTTGTTAGGATCGATCTCAATTCCCCGTTTGCTGACAATAAATCCAAGTAATTTTCCTGAAGATACCCCGAATACACATTTCTTGGGGTTCATCTTTAACTGATACTCTCTCGATCTCTCTAATACCCTTGCCAAAACTTTGGCGTGCTCAGCCTTTATTTTAGATTTAACCAATAAATCATCCACATACACTTCCAAATCTATGTGCATCATGTCATGAAATATTGCCATCATAGCCCTCTGATAAGTGGCTCCAGCATTCTTTAATCCAAATGGCATGACAACATAACAGTATGTTCCCCAAGGTGTAGTGAATGACGTTTTCTCTTGATCCTCTTCTGCCAGCTTAATCTGATTATATCTTGAAAATCCGTCCATAAACGATAAAGTTCCATAGCCAGCAGTATTATAAATGAGTACATCAATATGAGGTAATGGAAAATCATCTTTAGGACACGCCCGGTTCAAATCGCGGAAGTCAATGCAAATTCTGACCTTCCCGTCCTTCTTCATGACCGGAACTATATTAGCCACCCATTGCGGATAAAGGACAACTTTAATAAATTTGGCTTTATGCAATTTGTCGACCTCTTCCTTCATTTTCAGAGCCATTTGTGGGTGGAATCGCCTTAATTTTTGCTTGACCGGGCTAGCTCCATCCTTTAACGTCAACCTGTGTTCAACTAAAGATGAGTCTAACTCTGGCATATCTTCATAACTCCAGGCGAAAGTGTCCTTATAGTCCTTAAGTACTTGTATCATTGCCTTCTCATCCTCTGTAGAAAAATTTTTGCTGACGAGGACAACCTTAGGTTCGTCTTCAGTCCCTAAATTGATTTCTTTGGTGGGCTCTTCTACGGCAGCTGAGGGTTCATCGAATCTCTTCATTCCACTGGCATATGCCTCAGCTGCGTCCTCGTCATCTTCCTTATTTTCAATAATGGGGTCCTTTTCATGCACTAACTCATACACCCCATACCCATCATTGACTGACTCATCATTCATACAGTCTTCTGGCATCTGAATTGGATTTTCTAACAACTGAGGGATTAAAGAGCAAGAAAAGCATTTATCAGCTAAGTCCTGGAGGTATCTATCTGGAATTTGCCTACCCTTAGGCTTCCTAGACTTCCTAACTTGACTAACCTGCCTAAAACTAGACTGCCTAACTTCACTAAACTCCCTATTATAACCTAATGAAGATGAAGCAGGATAGAAATCCTGGGATACAAGTGGAAATACAGGAGAATCCTCCCGAGGGGAGGGGCAGAGTAAATCTAAGAGAGAATCTTGACCGAAGGACCCGCACGACGGGGTGCGATCGGACAAGTAAGATGTTTCCTCGATAAAGATCTGAGAAGAATCTGTTGTAAAATTAGCATTTTTTTTTGGATATCAGAGGAATCAAACACGAAATAGAAATGAATACAAATAGAAGGAGAATCAGATGGAGGAAGTGGCACCAAGGCCAGAGGATTAGGGGGATCATATAGTAATATGTCCCAGATAAAATCATACATCCTCTCTAGATCGAGAGGAGGTTGTGGAATAAGGTCCCGAGGGGACAGAGTGATCATAATGGGCGGAGCCCGTGGGATATCTTCAGTAATGACCCGCTACCAAGTCGGGGTCAAGAGCAGTGTGCGAAATAGAGTATGAAGCATGAAGACATGGGAAGGATATGTCCCCCTCCAGAGCAGATATGTAGTGTAACCAGCTTCATAGGGGTCATCTGGCTCCCCTTCATCGGTCTCTTCAGACAGCAATATCCGCTTATCAAATATGGCACCAGGGCTTTCAATCAACTCATCAATCTGCGGCGGCTACTTGGGTTCTGCAGGATCTAGGAACAATCTGTTCAGTGCAATATAAAGGTCTCTCATATCGAACCACCTGTACCATTCGCATTTAGGATCATGAAATTTCCTCCTTTTCATAGGCCGCAGAGCCTCCAAGGATTGGTACGTAAGTAGTTCTGAGCAATGTCTGGTCAAGTCCCTCCCATATATGTCATGGAGGTCAAAACACGAAGTAATGACCACCGTGTTGTCGTAGAGTATAGGCCCTTTCACAAAGTGTGTACACAGGGTCCATGTTAAGGGATCTCGGCCTTCTTTAGGTGGCGTAGACATTGTCTCCCAAATTTTCTAACCTTCTTCGATCTCTGCTTGTTTCGGTTTTCTTGGCCTATAGCCCAAACCACTTACAGGTGCTGATCGATGATCTTTAACAGGAGTGGTCCTGCCTTGCAACTGTGTGCCCAGACCTTTCCCAGGCTCATAGCCGTTCTTCATCATAATTCTCCATCCTGGGGTACTCATGCACTTCCCCCTTTTTATGGCATCTAACGGGTATGGAGAAATGGTGGCAACTTTTAGAGGATCAGCCACTGGACGGTAGACCTGTAATACCGACAGAAAAGGTTGTCGGCTAGGTAAAGCAGCAGATTTAATATTCAAGGTATGAGCAGCAGCAAGGATCGGCATGCTCGTCACTTTAATAATTCGTCTTTTGAAAGGGAATTTGAGGCATTGGTGATTCGTAGAGGGAATCGCCTCAAGAGTTTTGATATAAGGACGACCCAAAATGGCATTTATAGAAGGATCGATCTCCAGAATGTGAAATTCGACCTCTGCATGACTTACAGGGCCCTGCTCCACCTTCAAATAGACCATTCCCAGAGGGGAACGGGTAGAGTTGTCATATGCCATCACTGAGATGGGGCTGGGCAGCCATTTTTCTTTGGGCACACCGCATAGCTCCAGGGTCTTCGGAGGTAAAACATTGATCGAAGCCCCTGTATCTACCAGGCATGCATCCACAGCCTTCTTACAGATGTTGACCGTGATTCTCAGAGGCATGCTTCTGGCTGCCGGCGGTGCTAGTTCCGATGTATGAAATGTAATGGAGGGCTGATCCCCCTGAGGAACTAGTAGTGCTGCAATTTTTTCTACCGGCACGTCCTCATTGACCATCACCTTCTGTAGATATTCCATTAAGGCTTCTTGGTGAATCTTGGATCTTTTGATTAATTCAAGTATGGTGATTCGTGCCGGTGTCCGATCCAGATGTTTCAACAAGTCATATTGAGTGCCTGGTGCACTCTGTTCATTATGGGCTTCCTCAGTCGGCTGCGATGGGCCGTCTCTAACTGTGGACTGAGGAAAGACTTTGTTGAAAATCCTTCCACTCCGGAGCGCGTGTTCCTCAACCGTGGAGGATCCGGGTGACACATTAAGTACCGTAGGGTTGGATGGTGCGGATGACGTAGAGGGTTGGTATGTAGGTGATGGCGTAGGGCTAGGTGGTGATGGCGCGGTGCGGATTAAAGGCCTAGAGGGTTGGATGGTGGATGGGTAAGTGGTTGGTGAAGTGGGGAATGGTATGCGTAATAGCGGTCTGGATGGTAAGGGGTATCTGGGTAGGTGGTAGTGGTAGCGGGTGGAGTAGGAAATGGTACGCGTAATAGCGGCCTAGATGGTAGAAGGGGCGCGTGATTGGTTTGCGGGGGATTATATGGTAGCGGTGTAGTGGTGCGGGGCGTAATGGGCTTGAGGAAGGTGGGTAGTGGTAATGGGTTATTGGGTGCGGGCGAGTGATATGTGGGTGTCGGTAGATGGGTGATGGTAATGGGTTGTGGCCTAGGTATGTGGATGGTGCGGCGTGGTGGTCGTTCTGCGGTACTTGGAATATGACCCGTCGAACAAAGAGAGGAAGAGTCCTCTATTCTCCACTGTTGCCCACGACCAGCCTCAGACTGGCTGTTCGTCAGAATGGGAGCAACTTGGTTTTGGTTCTAGTGCTCCGGGAGCGGATTCTGCACTATGCCCATATTGGGTGGTGGTGCTGCTTGTGCTGGTGGTCTTACTTGCTGCTGTGGTCTTCTCGCCTTCAGGACTGATATATATTTTTTCATCTCCTCCCAATCTATGCCGCCCTGCTCGTTGAGATCATGAATATAATCTCTGAATTGGAAGCAGGTGTCGATGGTATGCCCAGGTTGCCTATGGAAGTAGCAATACCTGGACGTGTTGGCATTTTGAGGCCAGACGGCCTTTTCCCTAGGCAAAACTAAGGCATTAGCTACCATTAGAGCGCTGAAGATATCTGCCAAGGATTCTGGGAGGGCCGGGTATTCTGCCCTTTTAGGGCCTGGAGGTCTTCTCTGCTGGTTATAATCAGCAGGAGGAGGGACATTATGGTATGCCGGCGGTGCTCGCGGCTGATACTGCTGTTGCTGATATTGCTGCTGTTGGGGCTGTTGGTACTGCTGTTGCCGTTGCGGCGGCTGCTGTAGCTGTTGCTGGTTTTGATTCGGCTGCTGGGGCCGCTGATACTGTTGCTGATAATGGGGGTTCTGCTGCTGCCTATACCCTTGTTGGTTCGGCTGCTGTGGTCTTCTCGCCTTCAGGGCTGATATATATTTTTTCATCTCCTCCCAGTCTATGCCGCCCTGCTCGTTGAGATCATGAATATAATCTCTGAATTGGAAGCAGGTGTCGATGGTATGCCCAGGTTGCCTATGGAAGTAGCAATACCTGGACGTGTCGGCATTTTGAGGCCAGACGGCCTTTTCCCTTGGCAAAACTAAGGCATTAGCTGCCATTAGAGCGCTGAAGATATCTGCCAAGGATTCTGGGAGGGCCGGGTATTCTGCCCTTTTAGGGCCTGGAGGTCTTCTCTGCTGGTTATAATCAGCAGGAGGAGGGACATTATGGTATGCCGGCGGTGCTCGCGGCTGATACTACTGTTGCTGATATTGCTGCTGTTGGGGCTGTTGGTACTGCTGTTGCCGTTGCGGCGACTGCTGTAGTTGTTGCTGGTTCTGATTCGGCTGCTGTGGCCGCTGATACTGTTGCTGATAATGGGGGTTCTGCTGCTGCCTATACCCTTGTTGGTTCGACTGCGGTGGCCTCTGGTACTGCTGCTGGTTCCTCACGAACTGGGGCGAGTTATTATTCATGCTACTGACTTGCTCGTGAGAGAGTGTGCCCTCAGTAGTCGGACCTGTGCTGGGAGAGTTTGGCACTGCAGGCTTCCGAGGTGGAGGCCTGCTAGGTCTGTGAGGATCAAAGACGCTAGAGAATGTAGCGTCCTTGAAGGCATTTTGGCAGTACCGTGCTCTTTCATAGAGCTCTGCCATGCTGGTCAGATTGTTCAAGGAGAGGACTAGCTTGAACTGGGGCGTGGCGTTGGAAATTAACATCTTCACTTGCTCAGATTCGGACAAGTGATCCTTCACCTTTTCAGCCAGGCCTCGCCACCTGTCAGCAAAACTGACAAACTCCTCATCAGGTTTCATCTTTTCTGCAATGAGGTCAGTGATGGACAAGGAGGGTGCAACTCTGTCTTGGTATCGTTGAATGAATTTACGAGAGACGATACCGTAATCCTCTACTTCATAGGGTTCCAGGGAAAAGAACCACTCGAGGGCTGGTCCCTCTAGAGATCTCCTGAACAAAAAGGCCAACGACCTCTTGTCGTTCTGCCAGAAAGATGATTCGTACATAAACTCCTTTAGATGTGTGAAGGGGTTACCAGTACCATTGTACTTCCGGTACACTGGCATCTCAGAGGGTGGCAGATGGAATACTGGCAGGCTCGGTAAACTGATCTCTGGCGCAGCTTTAACCCCCATCATCTTCTGGAGGTTGTTAAACTGCTCATCCATGTGCTCCATCTTGGCCAGCAATGCTTGCGTGGTCAGATCTGCCTGGGGAGGAGGAGGAGGTGGAAGTACTTGATAGGCCTGCTGCCTAGAGTACGTTGGACAGGGAGGACAATAAAGAGGAGGTCCGGCAGACCTTCCGCCATGCCCGAGGGCATTTTGATAAGCAGGCGTTTGCGGTCTAGCCGGTTGCCTAGAGGATGAAAGTTGTGGCCCAGCTGGCCGAGAAATGACATGAAGGCCTTCCATGGCCTGATGGATATAAGAAGGAGGAAGAGGAGGTTGTTGAGTAACAACAGGGGGAGCCATAGGGTTCGGCTCAGCAGGCTGTACGGGTGCCTTCCCCTTCAGAATAGACTGGATCGCCTCGAACTGCTGAGGGTCCAGTCGGGAGGCAAGAACTCCCAAGGCGTTGACGAGATCCGAAGGATCAGAGGGTGAGGGATCATTCTGATTCATGTCCCCCTCTAGATCGGGATTAGGAATCGCATATTCATGCGGGGGAAGACCAAGATATCGATCATGGGGATGAAAGAGAGGAGTCCGGACGTTCCCCTCATATCGAAGCGGAACGGGGACGGAATTACGGGAGGCATCAGCATCTCTCCCGCTCTCATAGTTGTAATCAGAATCCCGAGGGGCATTAGCATCTCCCTCGTAATTGACCATGGCGTCCGGAGCCACACTCAAGTCCCTGCCTGATCGCAGCAGCATGATGTTAGATTCCCTTTTCAAAGATTTGACAAACAAGTTGCACAGAGATTAATCAAACAAGTGGATGTTTAACGTGATTTTAAGGTTCATTGTTGAGTTATTTGGATTTAATTAAACCACAAATTCGCTCAGGGAAACGATCCTAGTTTCAGTTCGATTTCCACCGTTATTCTCTAGGGCTTTCTCTCACAACGCTTTTGGAATCTAGCCGGGACTTCAACTGGTACAACCAGCCCGATGAACAAGGAGGAATACCTTGATTTTGGGGACATATAGAGGTCTCAACGTCAACTTCTCTAGTCTGATCAAGGGACCAACCCAATCAGAGAGAGTTGCTGACGTCAAGTAGTGTGTTCCTAAGAAAAGGAGGGTATTCGCCTCAATGCGTATGCCCTACGGCCTGGATGGCCTCTAATGCTTAATAATAATGGGTAGCTAGCACTCAAGCCACAAAAATCTGAGAACTGAAAAATAACTAAGAAACTGTCTGAATCGCATCGATTGTAGTCGATGCTATTCAAAACAGAACCTTAATTTTCCGCAGAAATAGATGCAGACAGCAGAGAAAATATGAAGACTGAAAGGCGTCTGGGTGTATTGACGTGGTTTGAAACGCGTCAGTGCTCCTGGACGCTTTTCAGTTCGCAGAAACAGTTTTGCAGGAGGATTTTCTAGGTTGAATCCTCCTCAAACAGGATAAAAAGCAGTAAATAATCAATTCATGCAGACTTTTTTTTAGTTCCATATTTTAATTGGATGATTTACTAACTAAACAACCAAGATGCCAATCAATCACGCAGCATTTTCATCACAAAAATAGCTTTTTAAACTAACCAAGGGGAGGGCATGATCTTGCCACTGGGGTGTGCACGTGGTGCACGAGAGAAATTAACTAAACTAAAACACTCACCAATTGGTGAGGACGTGCCGAGAGACACAAGTGGTGCACCGTGGGTGCCCGATTGATGATAGCAAGAACAAAAAACTAAAAGATGGCGAGACCAAGTCCCACCATGATCGCCAAAGAAGCTGTAGGTGCTTAAAATGCTTGTGTGATTAACATGAAAAATCTATGTTGTTTAGTGTAAAATAAACCTATTAAAAACAGCAACTAAGTGCAGTGATCGCCAGAAACTTTTGACTTAAAAGTTCCAAAAGAAAGTATGATCGCCTACCTGTTTGAACGCGGAAAATATTGAGTTCTTGATTCCCCCTCTTCAGCCGGCTGAAGAAAGAGAGCCCTTCTTGTTCTTTGTTCTTGCTGTTGAATTTGAGGCTGAGGATCGTCCAGAAATCCTTTTGGCTTTGTGCTTATTTTCCCCTTTGATTCTCTTGTTGTTGTTGAGTGCAGCAGAAATAGAAAGAAAAGAAATGAAGAAACAATGATGAGAACTTTAAATAAAAGCAGTATCTATTCTAATCATGATGTTAAACATGCAATTAAACAACAAACTTACTTGCTTAAAATGGCTTTTGAAACCCCTTTAATCAAATAGGTTTTGGAAAGAATGAATGTGGTGTGTTGCATGAAGTGATTATGAAGAATAAAAGATTAATGAAATGAAAATAAAGATGCAGAAATGAAAAACTTATGCCGAATTGGATGAAGCCTTGAAAGGACGAAGAATCTTGAAAGGACGCCGACTTCTGGAAATAGCAGCGCTTCGGCGTTTCGACGTTGTTACTTCGATCTTCAACTCGCTATTGCTCGATAATAACGCTCTCTCTTAATAGCTTTCAACTTTTTTTTAACTCTTCAAGATGCAAGGTATTTATAGGCTTCTTTTGCGTCTGTGATTAAAATAGAAAAATCTAGGATTTATCTATCTTAACCGACAGATAAATACTGATTAATTCATCTTTATCTGTAATTATCTAAAACGCGTCCACCAAGGCTGACGCCTTTCAGATTAATTAAGATAAGGATAAATATCCAGGAAAACTTATCTTTATCTTTATTAGCTAAAATGCGTCTACATGTATAGACGTCTTTTACACTAATTCAGATAAGGATAAACATCCGGAAAAGAAGTAGAAATAGCTTAGGAAACCTAAAACGCGTCAGCACTCATAGACGTCTTTTAGTTAATTAATCAATTGATTAAAATTCAAATTTAAACGTTAAAACATGAATAAACTCTAAATGGCGTCCACATAGGTCGACGTCTTTTAGAAGTCTGCATATTTTAACTGAAATTTGAGCTAAAATCAATTCAATTGATTAACTTAAACATGTCTGTTAAACCCGACACTTAAAAAGATCAATAAAAATTAATCAATGGTTAAATATCAGACCATTCTGAGGCATTATTATATGATATGAAATTTACTTGAAATGATGTCAAAATTAGCGTGTCTACACTTGTGAAGGATAAACCCCAAGTCCTAATGGTTGGTAAGACCAACAGAAAAAGACTTGCAGTCCAAGCTTTTTGAAAGAATAAGAACAAGGTTCAGAGAAAGGCAAAGGTCACCAAGAAAGACAAGGGTAAAAGTGCTGAGAAAGGTGATTGCTTCTACTGTCACTAGAAAGGGCATTGGAAGAGAAATTGCAAAGAATACCTCAAGGACAAGGCTCAAGGAACTGTGAAGCAGCAGGACGCTTCAGGTATCTATATGATAGATGTAAACTTGTCAATAAGAGATTGTACATCATGGGTATTAGATACTGGATGTGTATCTCATATCTGCAATTCTGTGCAGGCACTGACAAGAAGGCGTAAGCTGAGGACCGGCGAGGTGGAGCTGAGGCTAGGTAACGGCGCAAGAGTTGCGGCGATCGCTGTGGGGACAGTGAAGCTCAAGCTACCATCCGAAGACACATTTTTATTAGATGAATGTTATTATGTACCTAGGATAATAAGGAACATCATTTCTATATCATGTTTAGATAGAATTCGATACAATTTAAATTTTGGGAACAATAGTTGTTCAATTTATTTCGGAAATAAATTAATAGCTTCTGCTATTTTGTCCAATGGATTGTATCTATTGAATGTGTCTCATGATAATTTACATATCGGTTCTTCAATTAAAAGAAGTAAGTATGAAATGAACAAAGCCTACTTGTGGCATTGTAGACTTGGACACATTGGTAAAAACAGACTCCAAAGGTTGCATAAAGATGGATATTTGGATCCATTTGATTATGAATCATATGCAACCTGTGAGTCATGTTTAATAGGTAAAATGGCTAAGTCTCCATTTAGTGGAACTGGAGAACGAGCCAAAGGCATATTAGAACTCATACATTCAGATGTATGTGGTCCTATCTCAACCCAAGCCATTGGTGGTTTCTCATACTTCATTACATTCACTGATGATTACTCAAGGTTTGCATATATATACTTATTGAAGTATAAATCTGAAGCCTTTGAAAAATTCAGAGAATTTAAGAATGAAGTAGAAAAACAAATAGGAAAGAGTATAAAAACCATCTGATCTGATCGGGGTGGTGAATACTTGAGTACTGAGTTCATTAAATACTTAAAGGATAACGGTATCTTTCTCAGCTTACACCTCCTTATACACCTCAGATGAATGGTGTATCAGAAAGGAGAAATCGCACATTAATGGAAATGGTGCGATCCATGATGAGCATGTCCAAATTACCAGTGTCCTTATGGGGATATGTACTTAGCTCGGCTATGTATATCCTGAACAAGGTACCCAGCAAATCTGTTGAGACCACTCCATATGAGATATGGAATGGAAGGAAACCAGACCTTAAACATGTCAAAGTCTGGGGATGTTTTGCTTATGTTAAAAGACATGACGCAGATAATGATGAGGGTGACTGATCCCATAAGTCACTTGTGTGGAGACACTATGCTGAACCTATAGGTGCTCATTGGTGAATGAGTTCACTGAACTGATCCGACTATGAATCGTTGGATAGTAATCACCTCACTGTTAACCAGCTCGATTCATTTGTCACGGTTGCGTGGATGATCCTTGGACCTGAGACTCCAAAGATATCTTGTTGGTAGGTTTCTGAGCTTTGACCTTATCGAACGAATCCCTAACCATGGGTTATCAATAAGTCAAGAGATCGGGTACAGATAAATGCCCTCGAAGGTAATTGTGTGTTCAATACGGGATCATCCGCTCTCGGTTGTTTGAGAGAGAATGTTCCGAGAATGATGCGCTTAAAGTCCTTGGCCAGGGCGGACTCTGTAATCGATAAGGAGTTATCGGATTCATATTAGCGGCATTTGATTCAAGTGAATCGACCAAATAGGGTTTAACAGTAAACCATGCCCTAGGTCGATTCGGGAACATTGCATGGATGAAGGATTATATCCGCGCGCTAACCGATGACAGAAAGGTTCCAATAGAGGGTTGCAATAACCCCAGTACCATCCAGGATCACGCGATGTTGCTTGGCATCCAACGTGATCGGCAGTCCGTCCGAATTTATTGTGGGACATTAAATTCGGCTAATTAATTGAATATAAGGATATTAATCAATTCAGTGGGTCAGTAAAGGGTTACTAGACTTAATGGGATATTAACTGGACTGGTATTTGGGCCTAGAGGGTCACACGCAAATGGTTTTCAAGTCGATGGATAATCCGACAGGATTTCGGATAAGTCTATATTTTTATGAAAAACCGCAAACTGACTTCTTATAAAAGAACGGATTCTACGTCCGGGGCCAGCAACCCTGACCTAGTCGTCATTCGTTCTTCCCCACTTTCTCTTTCTTCTGGGTGTGCAGTTCCCAACTGCTCCACCTTCCGTTCGACGGGGATTCCAAATCCGCATGTCGCGGCAGATTACGCGCAGTCAGACGGGATCTTCGAACGCCGCAGCGAGCGAGGAAGCAAAGACGATCCATCGCGAGGAGAACTGCGTGGATACCGCTAGAGGTCAGACATCTGCGCGACTTCCGGCATCGCTCCGACGGAACCATAAAACGGACACGGATTCGAATCCACGCAAGGTAAATCGATTTACACCGATTTTATTTTAACGACCGAAACGGGACAGATCCGGTCCCGAAAATTTTATTCCGCTGCGTTTTAGGATCGGATCCCGACACAACGATCCCAACAGCTCCCTCCTTCCTAGCGATACAAGCCGCCTCTCAATCGGCTTTTCTCTTCCTCCTTTCAGAGTGGACGCTCCCGTGGGCAGCCGCCTTGGCCTTGTCCGCCCTCTCTCCTGAGGTGGCAGCGGTGGCGCAATAGTCTAGAGAGGCCATGGTTTGTTGGGCAAAAGCCGGGGTTGGGGCCGCAGTTTGCTAGGCCAAAGCCGAAGCTGGCGCCGGCCCAGTTGAAGCCATGCCCTTGCGCTGAATCATATTCATCAGCGAGCCAAGGTCAGTCGACATATCTGCAAGCAAGAGAAGACAATAAGCCAAAAGGATATCAATATTACTAGAAATCAAAAACGGCCCCAAACTGACTTACCCTCGGCATCGGCGGCAATGTCCTCGTTGCTGGACACTTCATGGATCTCAGTCGAGTCATCAGGCACATGCACTGCACCCGGTGCCGAGGCGGTCTCGGGGGCCTCGGCCTCGTCTACTACTTCTAGAATTCGGTCGGGAGGTAGGTAGGGGGCTGCTCGAACGGGAATATCCTTCGGGTCCGGCCACACTCCCATGGCAACCATTCTCCTCTCATCTTTCAAGAGCTCTCGTTTACATCTACCGGAGACTCGTCGATTATTTATTTGGCCTTCAAGAGCTGTCGGACACTAAGTTTGGGCCGTCCGAGACCCCATCGGCTAAAGGCCTCCACTCGGTGGGAAAGGGCCAGATGTTGTTTTCCTTTTCTGGAAGGCATTCGAAGAAGAAGCCCTCCTTCCAATGATGAATGGACGAGGGCTTCTCGAAAAATATCCCCCGGCCTGATCGGATGGTAAAATAGTACCAAGAGGATTTCCCTTAGAGTTTTACCTTAAATAGGTAACGAAATATGTCTACCGAAGGGACAAGACCTAAGGTAGTGCTAAGGCCAAGGTACCCATAGACTGTCTGCCAAGAGTTCCGGAAGAACTGGGACGGGACAAGATTATATGTACTAAGAAGATCTACGATGAAGGGACGTAGGGCAAGCCGAAACACGGCTCGGAAGCTATGGTCGTAAATGGAAAAACTACCCGGCCGAGGGGAGTTGTCTCTCGTAGTCAGCCGGGGACTTATAAGATGAATCCATCTCGGGATGTCATAATGCTCTCACATCTCCTCAACTGCCTCACGGCACAAGATTAAGGCGACGTCCGAGACCTACTCGGCCGGTCTGCGACTCTGCCCAACCAGCTCAGGTTGCTGGGTCCCAATGGATTCGAAGACAATGGGCACTGAGAGTCCGCCATAACTAATGCAAATGAATTTATGGAGAAAGGACACGAGAGGGAAGGATGAGAAGAAAGTGGCTTAGAAGCAGAGCAGGATGAGCTGCTCAAGAAGAGAGAGAGGTAATGGACATGAAATGCCTAGGACGGGACGAAGTCAGAGGCTTACCTTTAGACTTGAATGTTTTCCAACAGTGGAAAGGATGCTCTCAGGTTCCCTCACACTTGACAGGACGCTCTCGGATTCCCTGGTTTGACAAGATGCTCTCGGGACCACCCTGCAAACGCTCTGTCGCCGAGACCTCATGGAGAGAAGGATGAACTGAGAGTCCCCTGTAGTGAATGGGCGAGTATTTATAGGGGCCCTCAAGGGGGCTTGATGGACGATAAGCGGTCACGATTCCAGGAACTTTCGGCTACTGCCTCGAATGGACGCCACGTGTCCCGGCCCTTCGTATGGGGTGACCGGTTGGCACCAAATTCGAGATAGGACGATTAGCGGTCAGGATTGCAGGACCTTTTGACTACAGCCTCGGATGGGTGCCACGTGTCCCGGCCCTTCGCATGGCATGCCGGTTGGCGGCAAATTTGAATTACGATGATTAGTGGCTAGGATCATTGGACCTTTCGGCTACCGCTTCGGATGGACACCACGTGTCCTGGTTCTTCATGCGCCGAGCCGGTTGGCGGGAGATTCAAAATTTATTGTCGTCCTGATTTGGCGCCTTTCTTTTCAAAACAACTGTAGAGATTCTGATTACCTCTCGGCTCAGTGCGACAGTTTATTTATTCCGATTACCTCTTGGCTCAGTGCGACAGTTTATTTATTCTGATTTCCTCTCAGATTCCAGACGACAGTTATCCTCAGTCCGCAAACATCGGTCACATTCTCTCGAATATGTATGGCAGCACCCTCGGTCCATGACTTCGGGCGTATTCCCTCGGACACATGTATCCATTATCGGTCAGTCGTCTCATTGAAGGATCAGGTTTGTAGTTTTACTCGCGGCATCTCGTTCACCTAAGGTATGCCGAGATTAGGGGTCCCTACGATGGGGTAATCTGATTGGGCCCAACTAAGAGACCAAGAGCCCGTCCAGAAGTGGGCCAAGAGGCGCCCGGTAAGTACGAGGCCCAGCAGCTTATTGGGCCGAGAGCGACAAAAGCCCAATCATCTTTGGACCAACCCAAGTATGGCCATGATATGGGCTTTCGGCCCATCAGGTATGAAGGAGGCCCTTGATATTTTTTTTTTTACTTATATTCTTATCCCTATGAATAGTCCTACATCGCCTACCATGAGAAAGGCACTCTCACCTACTCACTATAAATGGAGTACTACTTGTATTAGAAAAGGTAAGGAATTAAGCCTTTCACTCCCCTCTTAATACATCATTATAGTCCCTTTACCGAATACTGACTTGACCATCGGAGAGCGCTCCCCACTGGAACTAGGGTTGTGCATAATTCGGTTCAAACCGAAAAACCGAACCAAACTAAATTTCAGTTTGGGGTCATGTTCGGTTCGGTTCGGTTTCACAAAGTTGTGAAACCAAACCAAACCGAAAAACTGAATAAATCGATTTTTTTAAGTAAATAGGTATTTTATATTAACATTATGCATATAAATGTTTTAATGTTTTAGTATCATATACATGTTTATGTATAAATAAGTATTTTAAAATTTTAATTTTAATGTTAAATACATATATATATTTAATATGAATAAAATATGAAATTTCAAGTTGAACCGAATCGAACCGAAATTTGTCAGTTCAGTTCGATTCGGTTTCAAGTGTCAGTTCGGTTCGGTTCGAGTTAGAAAATTTTCTTCCAAAACTGAACCGAACCGAACCGTGCACACCCCTAGCTAGCACCTTCCTCCTCCACCTGCATATCCTTACCGGCTTCGGACCTTCCTTTCGGCTTCAGATTCTCTATTAGTTCTCGGATCCCGCGTCCGAAGACCATCCGTGATTGCCTCGGCTGCATCAGTGCATATTATTAAAAAAAATTAATATTATTATTTAAATGAACAATTAATGAGTAGGATAAGATTATTTAAACTTAAATCAAAACAAGTGATGACATTAATACAACTAAGATGACATTAATACAACTGGTTGTATTTAAATGTTTCAGGTTGTATTTGAAATAGGAAAAATCGAAAACAAAGAAAAATAAGTAGGCTGCGAAAGGATATATCTCCGTTAGCGAATCTGCTTTATACATTATCCCTAAACTAGTTATTACTAAAGTCTAGTCCAATATTACACTAAGATGATTCGGACTCATAAAAAATAGATTTGATAGCTCATGAACAGATTATCATATAGGCGAGCATGGGTCTAGTTCCGTCTCGTTCCTCTTTGAGGGTTACGAGTCTTGTTCGGTTCTGCTAAGAGAGATTGAGATCTAATAAAACTAAACTTGGTTAGGAACATAGGCCATTTTCTCTCCATTCCCTATGCGCATGCAACACCGCGGCCCGCAGTAGTGCTTCCCCGTAGCCGTAGCTGCTTGCGGCGAAGAAGGCAACAACAGATCAGCACCACATTTTTTTTTTCTTTTTTTGCCAACCAAATTTATTTAACTTAGTATAACTTTATATTTAATATGCTTAATATAATTATACTTAAATACTAAATATTAACTTAGTAAATGTTTACCATAGTATGATATAGCTAAATATATTTAACTTAATATAACATATTTAAATGTATAGTTAACTTACAGATTAACTATGCATTGTATTAGTCAAATATATTAGTATAAATATAGTTATACTAAATAAATATATAACATAAATATAATTATATTGAGTAAATATTTAGTATAGTTAAACATACTTACACTGAGTAAACGTTTAACATCATTAAATACAATTATACTAAGTAAATATTTACTATGGTATAATATACTTAAATATATTTAACTTAATATAACATAAATAAATATAAAGTTAAGTAACAAAATTAACTATGCATTGTAATAGTGAAATATATCAATATAAATATAGTTATACTAAATAAATATATAACATAAACATAGTTATACTAACTAAATATTTAGTATAGCTAAATATAGTTATATTGAGTAAATGTTTAGTATAGTTAAATATAGTTATACTTAGTATAACTATATTTAACTATACTAGATATTTACTTAATATGACTATGTTTAACTTAGTACAACTATATTTAACTATACTAAATATTTACTTAGTATAACTATATTTAACTATACTAAATATTTACTTAGTATAACTATATTTAACTATACTAAATATTTACTTATATAATTATGTTAATACTATAAATTATTTAGTGTAACTATATTTATACTGATTTATTTAACTAATACAATACATAGTTAATTATGTAAATTAATTATATGTTTAAGTATATTATATTAAGTTAAATATTTAACTATATTATACTATACTAAATATTTACTTAATTTATATATATTTAATTATACTAAATATTTACTTAGTATAGCTATATTTAACTTAGTATATCTTTAACCATGCTAAATATTTGCTTAGTATAAGTATGTTTAACCTAGTATAACTATATTTAACTATACTAAATATTTATTTAGTAAAACTGTATTTATATTAATATATATTTAACTAATACAATATATAGTTAATTATTTTAATTATGGCCATAAACCTTTACATTGCTATGTAATTACTTGAAAAGATAGATGAGAGACCAAGGGAACAAAAGAGAGATGTCAATACATATACATTGTTAATATTTTTTTAAGTATGTAACTTAAATAGTTAAACACTTAATTAGTTAAGTCTATTAATTAAGTTGCATAATTAGTTAATTATATTTAATTATATAACTATGTATTATAATTAACTATTTCATACTAAGTTAACTATATTTAACTATATATTTTGTATATATATTTAACTATTTTGTATTGGTTATATTGGTTAACTAAATATTTAATTATATTAATTACATGCTTAAACAATTATATATAACAATATTTATATATACTTAATATTTACATAATAATTTTATTAGTTAGGATAATTAATTGCACTCTAATCATATTAGTTAAATACATAAATATACTATATTTAACTACACTTATGTTAGTTTTAACTAAGATTGACTAGTTAAATATATACTTATATGTATATTTAGTAATTTAATATTTAGTTAACTATAACTAATATATTTAAGTTAACTAATATACTTAGTTAAGTATATTTAACTATATTTATGTTATATATTTACCTAGTATGATTATATTTATAATATACTTAGATAATATTTTACGTACTTAATTATATAACTTAATTATATATTTGACTATATTATACTAAGTTAATTATATGATTTATTAATTATGTCATATAATTAACTATGTCATACTAAGTTAACTATATTTAACTATATTATATATTTGACTATTTTGTATTGGTTATATTGGTTAACTAAATATTTAATTATATTAATTACATGCTTAAACAATTATATATAACAATATTTATATATACTTAATATTTACATAATAATTTTATTAGTTAGGATAATTAATTACACTCTAATCATATTAGTTAAATACATAAATATAATATAATTTAACTACACTAATGTTAGTTTTAACTAAGATTGACTAGTTAAATGTATACCTATCTGTATATTTAGTAATATAATATTTAGTTAACTATAACTAATATATTTAAGTTAACTAATATACTTAGTTAAGTATATTTAACTATATTTATATTATATATTTACTTAGTATGACTAAATTTATAATATACTTAGATAATATTTTACGAACTTGATTATATAACTTAATTATATATTTGACTATATTATAATAAGTTAATTATATGATTTGTTAGGTAGAAGTTATATTTAACTACAACTAACATAATAAATATTACTTATAAGTTACATTAGTTATATTATTAGAATTATATGATAAATATTAAGTTAAATATTCTAATTATACTTTATAACTAACATTAATACAATATTAACTATAAGTGTGTTAAATATAAATTTAATATATAAAAATTATTAGCGATAGCTAAAATAGCCGTGGCACTTAGTATTATTATTCGTGTCAATTTTTATGCAACTGTCCCTAATAATATTATAATAACGACGATTTTTCTATAGTCGTCGCTAATAACATTATAATACCGATGGATGACATTTCAACCGTCGCTAATAATATTATTTGCGATGACTTTTTTTAGCTATCGCGAATAATATTATAATAGCGATGACTTTTCTCTAGCCATTGCTAATAATATTATAATAGTGACATATGGCATTTCAAACGTTGCTAAAATTCGTTGCGATTAATATTATTGACAACGGCTTTTTTATTAGCCGTCGTGAATAATATTATTCGCGATGGCTATAAAAAGGCCATCGCGAATAATATTATAATAAAAGTGGATGAAATTTTAACTGTCGCTAATAATATTATTCGCGATGACTTTCTTATTAGCCGTCGCGAATAAAGTTACTCGCGCGTCGCAAATAATTTTATAATAGCGATGACTTTCCGATAACCGTTGCTAATAATATTATTCGTGACAGCTTTTTTATAGCTGTGGTGAATTAGCAGTCGTTAATACTACGACTTCTAATAATGACGCATATATTACTATTATTTGAACCTTAATTATTCACCTCTGAAAGGGAACATATCCAACGGCCTAAGAGCATGATATTGTAATTCCTCATGGGAAGGAGACGTGTGAAGCTGGACATACATGATACAGAATTATATGATACTGTAATTAAAAGATAGAGAACCATATGATATTGAAATTCCTCTTGGGAAGGAGACGTGTGAAGCTGGGCATGCATGGAGATTTGATGCTTGAAAAATTCTCAGATATGTCAACGACCTAGGCAAGAATTGAAATTCACTATTATATTTTCTAGAATTGAGATTCTCTATTTTATTTTATTTATATTATTTTTACTCTGCTTAGATTTTATTTAGAGAGAGAAAGAGTTTAGAGGAGAAAAGTTATTTAAAAACAAGTGCCTAGCTGGTAAAACTGAATGAAACACAAATGATATAAACAAATAAAATAGAAAATCTCAATCCAATTCTTGCCCAGTCATTCAGTCAACCCGCAGAAGGCATTGGTTTATCGTGGGCTCCACGGGACAATCAGACTAATGCCCATCCAAGGGGATGAACCCTAGACACACTTGAACTCCGGATGTGCAACAAGTGCGTACACCCAATGAATGTGCGCAATTTATAAAGAAACGGTGATGTGCGCGACATGCAGCGAGCCCACACCCCATGGGAGTGTGCAGCAAGTCATTCTCGGCTATATATCATGAGCCACCATGAAAGCCCTTGTATCCTACCATGGCGTAGCAGATATATGAAACGTTTAGGACCATGAAAAAGCTAGGACGTGGGGCGCTTACTGGTGGAGCCAGGTACATGTCGTCTCTTATCCTGGAGGCTAACACTACTCGCTTTGCCACACACAGCTCTTCAATCCCTCCAACAAGCATGCAGGCTAACTGCCCATGCACGCCTCCCCCAGAATGCATCAGCGTTAATCAACAGCAACCCTGGGATTTTATATATAGAGACCTCCCACACTCATTCCTGACCATGGAATGTAAGAGAAAGAGAGAGCCGTCCAGCAGGCAGCAGAGCAGAGGCGGATCCAGCGTTTGGACAGCACTGGATTTTTGCTCCATAGCCCAGTCTAGCTATGAATGCTCCTAGACCCCATTGACTCACTCACAAAAACCCATTAGACCTTGGTTCAGCCGCCCAACTCATTTAGTTAGCACATGACCCTGCGTCAGACCGCACGTCCATCCCTCTACATATCCCTATCTTTCAAATAAATCGTTCAATCTAAGTAAACCTCATTGTTGTCCTAACGATACAAATGTTAACCGATTGATAATTTGAATATTCAACGGATCATTAGTTTATAGATTAATTAACGAATTGTCTTTTTAAATTGATATTCAAAGTGGATAAGATAACGACGACATATTTTTTTGAACGAATACATATGGTACACGAAGATTCAATTATTCGACCGATTATTAATATAAGATCATTAACGGATAATATTTTTAAACCGATAACTTAATAGATATAATCATGAATTTATTTTAAATCTGCACCGAATTTGACTCGTTTGCATCTAAAGCTACTCCCTCTAGCTTGGCCAACATTACTCAATTTAGATGATCCCACTCAACAAAATTCTTACGTCCGCCACTCATGATAAAGTTTACCATGCCAGTTGTAAAAAGATAAGCATGATTTATTTCTCAAAGAGTGTAACGCATCTAATTAAATAATTTTGTCAAAGTGCTAAAATCTAAAGATAGGATTTCGTTTAAAAGATTCGCATGATATAAACTGGTGTATATCTATCCCATCCCGCGAAAGAGGGACAATCTTTTAAACTAGCTATAGGGGTCACATATAGTTAAAACTACGTCTTATACTATTAATGTTGAGATAGCTTTATGGATGCATGCCATGGGCTTTGGGTCGCCCTCGAGGACATGATTTTTGTATAAGTAGACCATGAGGCCTCTTCTACTTGCAGGCTAAACATGCAGATTCTGCTCTTGGTCGTACATCGGAGGTCTGGGATCATGGTCATGGGGAAGCCTGCTCTGTTGGTGGTGGCATTGATGCTCGGCCTTGTATCTCTCGTTTCGGCCGTACAGGGAACTGCAGCCTTCTTCACGTCCGACGTCCGTAAGCGTTGTCTCATCGTTTAGCTGGCAGTTAAATAATAGAATATTCATATTAACCAATACTAACTTCTTAAGATGCAAGTATCGTGAATGTTCTCCATAAACATGTGTTGTGCCACTAGTACCCTGTAAAGGTTGTGATGTAGCCGAAGCTATCACGACCGGATTCCGAAGCTGGAATCCGAAGTTATGGATCCGGAGCTGGGTCGGACCGGTGTAAAAAGGTCCGACGGAGATCCGAAAGGCGAAAGAGGCAGAGGCGGAGCCGAAGGTCCGAGGCCGAGAGTGGTTCAGTCGGCAGCGGGCTTGTCTCAGGAAGGCGGGGCCGAATCTTCCTCGGACGAGGAGCAGCCGGCGCACGGCGTCGAGACCGGGGAGAGGAGTCCGAGGTCGGCGGCCGAGACCGACTCGGGAAGATCGGCGATGATTCGAACCGAGCCCCTGCGAGAGGAAAAGAAGAAGAAACCGGTCCGCAAGAGTCCCGGGCTTCGGCCCTTAGGAACCCCCTGCGACGGTTAAATTAACTTCTGAAGAAGAGTCGATTCAGAAAGCAAAGAGTAGCTTTAATGCTATTTGGACTGTAGTCCTTGAGGGTCTCGGAGACATACCTTTGGTAATAAATAGCGGTGTATTTATAGCAGAGGATAGAGGATAGTTAACGGTGATAGCCGATATAGGACTATGTCCGGGCTTACTGGTAAACCGCCATGTGACTAGTCCTCCACCGGAGTGGGCCGGACACGGCTGTCGGGCCGAAGGGGGTTGGGCCGCTGATGGGCCGAAGCCTGCTGGGCCTAGGGCTACCGCGCTGCTCACGGGCCGTAGACTGGTGGGCCGCTGACGGGCTAAAGCCTGTTGGGCCGGGAGCAACGGTGCCGCTTACGGGCCGAGGGCTGTTGGGCCGCTGATGGGCCGAAGGCTTCCTGAAGGCCTTCTACTGCTGCTGCTGGGCTGAACTGGGTTTGGGCTTGTTACAATGAGCCGAATCGGATTCTGCCTCATCACATAGCCCCCCACTCTTGTCTTCCTCAGTTCTGAGATGGCGAGAGTATAGCCCGAAGCTTGTAGAGAAATAGCGTAATCAGGTGTTTTACCCGAAGCTCTGTTCTTTTTCTTGAGAAGAGGGTGCCCTCGGCCGGCCGATGGTTAGTTAGTCACTTCGTCTTTATTCGGGATGGCGACGAAGGCCTTTGCCCCCGAAGGCGAAGGGCCGAGCCTTTTGACTTGTGTCAGGTTTCATTAAATGGACGGGACGGGCGTCGCTTTTCCCGTCAGAACGGTCGCCTCGCGAAGAAGCACATGACACGCGTCGCGCATTCGGCCGATCCGTTAAAAAGCACAAAAAGATCCTGACCGCTCGCGGGTCGCGGATCGCCTCGGCTCTCTGTCCCAGTCCTCCCGGCGATATCGCTTTCGGGAGGGCTCTTGGTTTTCTGGCCGAGGTCGGACCACCTGGGGGGCAGGTGCCGAGGTTGCTTCTACCGCGCCTTTACCTCTGGACATCATCAGGGCCTCTCGGTTGATGTATTTATGGGCCCGGGCCACGAGGTCCTGGAAGGTAGGGGGATGGCGTTTCCCGATGGAGCCGAGGAGCCCTTCGTCCCGACACCCGCTGATCACGGCCGAGACCGCGATCGAGCTGTCGGGGTTCGGGATTTGGGCGGCCTCGTTCCTGAATTTGGTAAAGTACTCCTGGAGAGTTTCAGTGGGGCCCTGTCGGATGGCTAGTACGCTGGCGGAGGTTTTGCACTGCCGGGTGGCATCATAGAACTGGTCGATAAATAACTGGCCCAACTGGACTAGGGAATGGATGGAGTTGGGGGCCAGTGTTTCGAACCAAGTGAGGGCAGTCTTCTCAAGGGTGAGGGGAAAAAGTCGGCAGCGGACTGCCTCGGCTATCCCTCGGACCGAGAGGTATGTGTTGAACCTCTGGAAATGACAGACCGGATCTGTCATTCCGTCGTAGAGAGGGCCCTTCGGCAGCTTGAAATTGGGAGGCACCTCGGTAGCCAGGAGTTCTGGCGTGAACGGAGTCTGCTCCAGGATGTTGCTAGCAAAGGGTGCCCCGTAAGGCCGAGACACCATTTGCTGCATTTCCTTTCGCATTGCCGTCAACCGCCGGTCCAGGTCCGGGGCGGTCGAGGTGGCGACTGATTGTCCTCCGGTCCTGGCCGGGCGGAATTCCGACGAAGCATAGCCCTGCTCCGTTAGTCGGTCAGCACGAGGGGCTCGGGCAGGTAGTGCCGAGGGCTCGCTGCGTGCCGTAGCGGTTTCGTCGGGGGAGACCGGTGTTGGTGTCGGCCGGAACCGGGCATCTAGAACCGGGTAGAGTGGAGGGAGCGGCGCTTGCTGAGGAAGCTGTCCCATCAATCCCATGCGCTGGGTGATGGCGGATACCATCTCCTGAAGAGGCGCTAGGGATGTGACGGTAGCTTCTAGCGTCGCTACTTGTTGCTGGAGCACCCCCACCCGGTCTTCCGCAGCGAGGGACTCTGGTACGGCTTGGCGGGGTAGAAGGGGCGCCTTCGGAGGGCAGCATCTGTGCCGAGGCTTCCCGTGCTCCTGCTTCACTTTGTCCGGATCGTCGGGTAACAGGTCGTTGAGACATGACTTGGTCGTGGGTTCGATTCCCACAGACGGCGCCACGTGATGTAGCCGAAGCTATCACGACCGGATTCCGAAGCTGGAATCCGAAGTTATGGATCCGGAGCTGGGTCGGATCGGTGTAAAAAGGCCCGACGGGGATCCGGAAGGCGAAGGAGGCAGAGGCGGAGCCGAAGGTCCGAGGCCGAGAGTGGCTCGGTCGGCAGCAGGCTTGTCTCAGGAAGGCGGGGCCGAATCTTCCTCGGACGAGGAGCAGCCGGCGCACGGCGTCGAGACCGGGGAGAGGAGTCCGAGGTCGGCGGCCGAGACCGACTCGGGAAGATCGGCGATGATTCGAACCGAGCCCTTGCGGGAGGAAAAGAAGAAGAAACCGGTCAGCAGGAGTCCCGGGCTTCGGCTCTTAGGAACCCCCTCCGACGGTTAAGTTAGCTTCTGAAGAAGAGTCGATTCAGAAGGCAAAGAGTAGCTTTAATGCTATTTGGACTGTAGTCCTTGAGGGTCTCGGAGACATACCTTTGGCAATAAATAGCGGTGTATTTATAGCAGAGGATAAAGGATGGTTAACGGTGATAGCCGATATAGGACTATGTCCGGGCTTACTGGTAAGCCGCCATAGTGACTAGTCCTCCACCGGAGTGGGCCGGACACGGCTGTCGGGCCGAAGGGGGTTGGGCCGCTGATGGGCCGAAGCCTGCTGGGCCTAGGGCTACCGCACTGCTCACGGGCCGTAGACTGGTGGGCCGCTGACGGGCTAAAGCCTGTTGGGCCGGGAGCAACGGTGCCGCTTACGGGCCGAGGGCTGTTGGGCCGCTGATGGGCCGAAGGCTTCCTGAAGGCCTTCTACTACTGCTGCTGGGCTGAACTGGGTTTGGGCTTGTTCCAATGGGCCGAATCGGATTCTGCCTCATCAGGTTGATTTCACTAAAATGGTAGAGATGTATGCTCACAATGTTCTAAACGAAATAGCATGGGGGAAACTAGTATTGGTTAATAAGAAAAGATTTCCACCATTATCTTTGAAATGGTAGAAGAATATGCTCGGTATACTAGGATTTTCTTAGAGAAGTTCATTTCCATTCTAACACTCTAACCTAATAGCAGTGGTGGATCTGGCGTTCATCCAGTGGAGTTCTGGGACTTCACTAGATTTTGACAAATCTATTGGCCCAATTCAAAGTGGTCTAACCCGAGACTTCATTGACTTAGTTTAGAACTCCACTGACCTAACTCAGGACCCCATTGACTTAGCTATGCTTATGACCTAATGTCCGAGTGATCTCACTGGACAAAATTTTTACGTCCGCCATTGCAGCAGAGGCAACTTTATAGATTTATGACGTTTAGTTGGCTAGCATGGTACTTGTCAGTAAGGTGTACTCATCCCTTGCTACATAATGATGCTACTTGTTATCTCTACTTATATGTTCAGGTAGGAGTGTTCACTATTCGATTCAAATCGAAAAATTAATCCAAATCAACTAGAAATTTCGATTTGGTTCGGTTTACAAAGTATTTTGGTTTGGTTCGATTTCCAAAAATTCTAATCCGCAAAAATCGAACCAAACTGTTCAAACCGAACTACTTCTCATTTTTTTTATGATATAAAGAAGTTTATTTGGGTCAAGGCCGGTTCTGTCACTTATTGGGCTTCATCGACTGGGGGTGGACATGGTGGGAGCATTTATAATTACGTTTCTGTAGAGGTTCTTTAACTTCCCAATGTGAAAGCATCCACATGCCAAGGTTGACAGTACGCAGCACCAAGTGCAAAAGCAAGCACCTAGCACAGATGCCTTGGCTGTCGTGCAAGAGGTTGTTAGGTTTGGTGCGCATCACATGAGATACTCTTCCCTTCCATACGTTGTCCAGGTGGACTAGTTATGTCTAGTCCTGGAATGGAGAAAGTGAAAACAGGAGACCTCATAAACACTATAAAATAAACCCTTAACCCTTTCTTCTGTTCTCTAAGTGTGCTGCTTACAATGGCTGGCGGGTTAAACCAGTTTAAACAGAATCAAATCGAATTTGTTCGGTTTGATTTGGTTCGATTTCTGTGAGTCATTCTGGTTGGTTTGGGTTGAAGATTTTTCTTGAAAAATCAGACCGAATCGAACCGTGAACACCCTTATGTACATGATCCTCTCTCTCTCTCTAACACACACATTGTTTTACATCTGATGTAAATGTAAATGAAAGTTGCGTCACGAAGCTGATGGATGTGTGGTCTTGTCTGCCGGGGGAGTCCTTCTTCTTCTTCTTCTTCATCAGCGGGGGAAGAACAGGTGGTGGTGCAGAGTCGGTGCGATGTTCCATGCGGCAGCTGCAATGGTCCCTGCTTGAACGACTTCAAGTGCTTAAACTCGTGCCTGAATGAAGGGAAGATTGGTGGCAGGTGCGTCGGCGGGTTCATCTTCACTAGCAAGTGCATTTGCGTACACAACTGCTGATCATGATGAATGAACAAATTAGTTGGATTAGAGCAGTTGTAATAAAGTTTGATGGATTACAAAAAGACAACTCTTTCTTAAAATTAAGCTTTATCTTTCCTCCAATCTAAAAAGCTCCATTTTATAGTTTTTTGTTGAAATTAAAGTGCACCTAAAATACTACCAAATGGAAGCATACAATTGTTTCCAAATTCATTAGAGGCTGCCCCAAACGTGGACTAAGTATATACTAAGCTTGAGGTAGCGCATTATTAAGGGAATTTATTGACCATAATGTTTGATTTTTGATCAGATACTCTAAAAAAAAATCAGAACTTTAAAAAAATAAAATAATTAAAAAATCATATTGATCATGCACCATGAGGGTGGGGCCGTTTTTAAAAAAAAAAAAAAAAAAATTAAATTTTTTAAGTGTCTAATCATAAAATGAATGATACAGCCAGTAAGTTTGAATTGGTCATGAGCTCACTACATATTTATTTTTTGAAAAAAATTACGTATGTCTGGATTTACGTGTGTAAAAAAAAGTTTTTTTTTAAAAAAAATATACCACAAGATCCAACTCGAGCTTAGTAACTGTATCGTTCGTTTTTCGATAGGATGCTCAAAAAAATCTAAAATTTCTAACAAGAAAATAGAAAAAATTGGTCTACACAATACCGGTTCTCCCACGTCAATGTAAAAAGAAAGATAAAATGGAGTTTTATGCATGTGGAGGTAGTAGAATCAGTCCATGGACTAGAAAATAATTTCCGATAAAAAGCAAGGACCTGCCATGCTATTGTTGGTTGTTAGGGATTGTAGAATAAATCTCTTTTTAATTATCACAAAAAAAAATTTAATTAATAAACATCTCTCAAAAGGTGACTGTCTTTTATTTCCATCCCTGTTGTTACGAGAAAATGTCACCCCACGGCACAACCATTCTTAGTTTAGAAGAGCACCTTCAGGGGACTCACTGTGCTTCATTTGAGGAACAAAGGCTAGCTGAGATCGTATCTAGCCCACTGCCGTCGGTAAAGTGTTCTCTGAATAGCCTCACCACCTATTTGAACGAAGTGATGATCTTAGGCTGAGGAGACGGAAACCAAATATGGAGGCCTTGGGTTCAACTTCAGTGACCTTGGACTAAGGCTCGCCTTTGGAACCTTCAAGGGTAGGTTGGAGCCCGCTTCGCTGTATTCCGTTCAAGTTTGGTTTAATTAATTTTAATCGAGTTCGAGTAGAATATTTGTGATGGTTATTCAAGTTCGACTTGTTTAGATGGTAAACGAGCTTGCGCTGAGTGTCGAATAGGTCGCGAGTCCAATGAATCTATTGTAGATTTAGTCTAAATTTTTTTATATGTTACATCATTAATTAAATATAATTTAATGGATGGGATTGAAATACTTGATTTTTAAGTGGTCACATTAGTCGTAGGCACATATAATATGTCAAGAATATTTAATTATTCCACAATTATATAATAATGTAGATGTATTTATTTTTGTTTCATACTCACACATTTTTATGTTGTAGAGGTTATATAGAAGGTAATGATAACTATACTAATGATGAAGTAATAAGGGGAGGGGGAGAGAACTTGAATAACATCTAACCATAAAAATCGAACAAAAATGTCCAAAGGCTAAGTTCACTTTGAAAAATGTTTTAAGAATGTTTTATTATTCTAAAATTATATAGTAACATATATACATATGTAGATTGAAGTATAGATAAACAAATATTCTATTTATTTTATGTCATTTATCCGAGGGTGGCCTAGTAGGCCTTCTATTATCACAATGAAAAAGGGGGGCATTTTGTGTGTGCGTGAGAGAGAGAGCAACGAAGGTATTCATGTTCTCACGTTCAAAGGAGGTATTTTCTTTAGACAGCGAGTGATATTGAGTGAATATTCACATTTTGAAACTTGAACAGCTGGGAATTTCCGTCCAAGGAGAGAATACTAACGACGTGTAGCCAATGTGAAGGAAAAAATTTCTTTTAACAACACTCAACTAGATATCTTTAATTATATGAAGGTAAATTACATTGAAAGAATGGCTGGTCGAGATTTAAAAATATAATCTAATGGTTTATATTTATCTTTTAGATCGGACGGCTGAGCAACACGTCGTTCGGGGTTGGTAGGTGCTGATTTTTGTTTTTTAAACTTTTTTCTTAATTTTTTAATTTTTTTGAAGCGTCCAATCAAAAATTGAACGGTACAGTCGGATTGCTTGGGTTGGCCCCGACCCGGTTGTATACTTGTTTTTTGAAAAAAAAACTTTCGATATAGATCTAGGTTTACGTGTAAAAAACAAAAAATTTAAAAAATTTATATAGTCAAATCGGGGCCGACCCGAGCAACAACTATACCGTCTAAGTTTTGATCAGACATTCTAAAAAATGTTTAAGAATCGGTGAATGCATCCAACTCCAGCACGCCGATTCTCCTTGTGACCCGACTGACTGATATTAAGGCTTCGTACTCCGTCGCGTTATTAGTGGCAAGAAAGGCGAAGCGGAGAGCATACTCAGCGACTACTCCATCTAGAGACATCAGGATCCATCCGGCGCCGCTGCCTGAGGAGAAGGCGGACCCGTCCACAAATAAACGCCACCTGTTGGCCGAACCGAGTAGTTCAACCGAACGACTATCGGCTAAAGAGCATGACCGAAGGGAGGCAGGTGCTTCATCTCCGGCCGACTTATGAGCTGAAGGTCCTTCAGGAGTCAATTCCGCGATATAGCTGGCGAGAGCGTGCGCTTTTATTGTGGTTCGGGGCCCATAGCTGATATTGAATTCTCCTAGCTCTATAGCCCACTTGGCTAAGCTCCCGGATACTTCTGGCCGAGAGAAAACCTGCTGCAAAGGTTGATCAGTGAGTATCTTTATCGAGTGCGCAAAGAAATAAGGCTGGAGTCTTCTTGCGGACGCAACTATGGCTAGCACCAGCTTCTCTAGAGTTGGGTACTGATGCTCAGCTCCGTGAAGTGCCCGGCTGATATAGTAGACAGGTTTTTGTCTGCTACCTTCCTCTCGGACAAGGACGGCACTTAACGCAGCGTTGGATGCGGCGAGGTATACGAACAGTTGTTCTCCTTCAATAGGCTTTGCTAGGAAGGAAACTTTAGAAAGATAACCCTTGAGCAGATCAAATGCCGATTGGCACTCGTCCGTCCATAGGAAATCTCTAGTCTTCCTCAGTAGCTTGAAGAAGAGGAAGTAGCGATCCGCCGCCCTTGACATAAAGTGGCTTAGAGCTGCCACTCGTCCACCTAGCCTATGTACCTCTCGGACATTCGCCGGGGGGCACATCTAGAGGATGGCCGCTATCTTTGCTGGATTTGCCTCCACCCCTTGATAGGTTACTAGATAGCCGAAGAATTTTCCGGTGGCTACGCTGAAGACACACTTTGCTGGATTTAGCTTCATATGATACCTGCGCAAAGCAAAGAAGGTCTCGGCCACGTCGGTCAAATGGTTAAAGGCGACTCGACTCTTTAAAAGCATGTCATCAATGTACACCTACATGTTTCGGCCTAGCTGGAGGAAAACATTTTGTTGACAAGACACTGATAAGTTGCTCCGACATTCTTCAAGCCGAATAGCATTCGGGTATAACAATATAGGCCAAGATCAGTGGTGAAGCTGATCTTGTGTTCATCCTCTGGATGCATTCAGATTTGATGATATTCCGAGTAGGCGTCGAGGAAGCTAAGCAGTTCACAGTTGGAGGTGGAGTCCACCATCTGATATATCCAAGGCAGGGGAAAATTGTCTATCGGGCAAGCCTTATTGAGGTCAGTGAAATCAACACACATCCGCCACTTACCATCCTTGGGCACCGTTACAATGTTGGCAACCTATTCAGGATGATGAGCCTCATAGAGATGTCTAGCGTTTAAGCCTTTCTGCACCTCGGCTTGGATCGTCATTCGTCTTTCTTGGTTGAAGCTTCAGCGTGTCTACTTGACCGGAGGGTGGTTTGGATCCACATGCAGACGATGCACTGCTACTTCCGGGTCGACTCCCGGCATGTCCGATGGCGACCAGGCGAAGACGTCGAAATTCTCCTTCAAAAAGCTGATCAACCCCTCGACTTTGGCCATCGGAAGACCGGAGCCTATCTACAATGATCGGCCATCACCTCCTGGGACAGGAATGTGTTAGAATTGGGTGGCCTCAAAGCCAATCATTGTACATTCTAGTTCAGATTATTAATAAAGGCAATTATTTCTTCATTTAATAGTTCTCGCAAACGACTATCGTAATGAAGGTCCATAGACAAATGTATGGGATATTGAATCATGATGAGATCATGATAGTGAGATCAATATCCTAAGGCAATTGTCTTAAATAGTTCTCGATCATAGGATATTTGAGTTGGACATTAAATATCCGATAAGATCGACACAAGTTATGTCTGCTCATATGATGAGGGTGAATGATCTCACATTCACTCGTGTGGTGACACTAAGACAAACAAGTGGGTGCTCATTAGAGAATGAGTTCACTGAACAGACCCATATAAGAATTCTTGGATGGTAATTATACCTAATAGTCAACCAGGGAATTCAATCGTTGCAGTAGCACAGTTGGTCCTTTGACCTGAGTCACCAATGATACCTTGTTTGTGGACCATTGTATCTTGATTCTCTGACTCGTGGACTTTAACCATTAAGTCCACCATAATCGGTCTTTCAGATATAGTGGAAAGCTTGCGAAGGTATTTGAGTGAACAACAAGGGATCACTCACTCTTGGTATAAGACTGGAGAGAGAATGTCCTATGGATGTGTACACAGAAATCCCTGGCCATGGTCAAATGAAAGAGATGTCTTTCTAGATATTAACTGTGTACTAGAATCCATTTGGATAATGCGATAGAGGGTTTGACTATAAAACCATACCCTTGCGTTATCAGGACATTGCATGAGTGAAGGATTATATCTGTGCGGCATCTGCAGACGGAAAGGTTCAATTGAAGGGAGCAGTATCCCTTATATATTCTGGGATCATGAGGTAGTGTTTGGTGCTGTTCATGATCAGAAGGCCAAGTGATTTGATCATCAGATGATAATTCACTTGTTTATTAATCATTTAACATATGATGTTTAAATGTTAATTAATAAATATTAAACTCAAGAAACAGTTCTAAGTTTAATGGGCCTGCAACCGGACTGATATATGGGCCTAGAGGGTCACACACATAAGAGTTCTCGTCAGACGGTGAGAGATGTTAAATTTCATGCTTATCTGGGTTTTTGTGAAAAGCTACAGGATAAACATGAAGATTTAATGGAGAATTATCCAAGGCCAAACTCTTGGATAATCATGAGGATTAACTCTTGTGCTTATCCTTATTTCTATATAAGGAGGGCCAAGGGGGAGTGGTAAAAAGTTAGTTGGACGAATTTTACTCCCCAGATTCTCTCTCTCCTCTCTCTCTCTCCTTCTCTCTCTCTTGGAGTGGATCTGTCTCTCTCCGCGCATGGTGGATTTGAGATCTGGTCGGAGCACTCAAGTCGAGGAGGAAATCGCGTCTGCTGCGGGAACTCGTGTGGATACCTCTAGAGATCGTGCGCGTGCGCGATTACCGAGTCGGCATCATCCACGGGAGATTCGAAACCCCGCAAAGGTGAAAAATTGTTCTTCCCGCTTAGATTTTAATGTCCGTTTTACGACCTCAGCAACCGATACAATGGAATCATTTTTATTTCCGCTGCGTTCATGGCGATTCCTTACAGTGGTATCAGAGCCAGGTTCGCTGGTTCGGTTGTAAAACGGCATCATTTTGCGTATTTTCTCGTTATGCGTGAAGAACCCGTATTGTACGTGTTCTTGTGTCTAATCCGATTAAAATTGACAGAATAATGTTCATATGGTGATCACAATCAATTTGATTATTTTTTTGTAATGTTTCGGATTTTATTTGGGTTTTTCGGAGTTCTTCGTGGGACGACGAACGGGGTACTTCAGCGGCTTCGTACGCGATTCCCAAGTGTTGGGATGGCGGCCCGGATGTCCAGATCTCATGGTGATAGTCACCTCTACGGATTGGGCATGAAGATCGGGGCCGGAGTGCCCTTGGCGGTGCTAAAAATCGAGCCCAAACTCGTGTTTTTGAAACCTGAAAAAATCAGATTTTTGGGTTTTTGGGGCTAGGGTTGCTCCCCATCGCCGGTCACCGGCGGCCCTGCCGGCGCCGGGCACGTCGCCGGCGCCGGGGGCAACGCCGGCCGGGGCCGGCGGCGTCGGGGCTCGCCGGCGGCGGCGCCGGATCCTCCCAGCCGCAGCTCCTGCACAAAAATTAGGGTTTCTGGTTTTTGCAGGGAAAGGGCCGGTCGAAACGCAGGTTAAGGGGCCGGACCGCCCGGTCCCGACCCGGTCGGACCGGGCGGGGGCCGGGCGGCGCCCTGGCCGAGCCAGGGTTCAACCCTGGCCGAGCCAGAGCCCTGGGCCCGGGCCGTTTGGGCCCTAATGGGCTGGGCCCATTTTCTAGTTTTTAAAATTTGTTTTTAATGCCTGTTTAACCCCCTTTAAACCCTATATTAGCCCATTTAAGCCTGTTTTAAAATTGTTTTAAAGCAGAATAATTATAGGAATAATTAATAAATGTTATTAATTATTTTTATGATTATTAACAGCTTATTAAAGTGTTTAATAACTGTTATTTACTTAAAGGGCTTTATAATTAATGCGTGTTAGTTAATTATTTAAAATTGTTTTAGATAATTAATTTTCCTGTTAAATTAATTAGTTTAAAATTGTTTTAAACTGATTTCATGCATAACTTGATTACTTTATTCTGTTCAAATTGTTTGAATCATTTTTAGATTAACTAAATGGTTTAGTTAGTTTATTTGTCAATAATGTTTTGAATATTATTGATTATGCTGAAATAAATGTTATTTCGAAAACTAATTGGTATTATAATTTTATATTTATAAAATTTAATACCAAACTGCAATTATGTGATGATTGTGATGCATGTGATATGTTTTATGGTGGGATGATCATGGACTTAGTATTTTCATGTGATGAATGATGTGAATGGATGCGATGCTTATTTCATTTGATATTTTAAATAGGACCTTTGTGTCCTCCTCTCTCTTAATCCAAGTGTACTTTCTACCTTCCTATAAGATTGTACTCCCCTTGATAAGATCAAGGTTTCTAATTGTTTAAATGTACATTTGTGGACCTGCGAGTCCTGAATTTCATTTTTAAATGCATTGGATTAAGCTAAGAGGACGGGATCTTCTGAAGACACCTCTGGAGGAAGGACTCGCATCAAATGGAACCAGTGTTGCTGTTTTCACATTAGGATCCTATTATGGATTATCGTTTGGCTCCGATGATTCTATAGTAGCTTTAGCAGTCCATGATCATCCCCATTTAATATTTCTGCATATATGTGATATTTGTGGACTATGCTATCATATAACTATATTTCTATTTAGTGTATTGATACTTCAAATTGAAATACTATTGATAACACGATTTTTATAAATCAAAATAAAAAATCCTCTTTTAAAAACTTAAGTTGTAAACGTTAGATATTCAGAATAATCCACGTAACCCACCATCATTATAGATCTTAGGATAATTCTTATCTTAAACGGATTTGTTGTGCTACCACAAGGTCTATTTGATTTAGAAATTAACCTAGATCTACGACATGTGATGTCATTAAGATGAATGGACAAATAGTGTAGTTTTGTTGTGCTACCACAAGGATTGCACTATGAATTCATGTCATCTAAGTAATGATGGATAAACTTAACTGAATCAAATTGATTTGTTGTTCTACCACAAGGTCATTCTGATTCAGGGGTTAAATCGATCGGATATTGCAAAACGTTGCAACTGTCAAGAGTTGACTGCCTAAGGGACTTGATGTGATTTGTTGTGCTACCACAAGGTCACATGCATGTTGCCCGAAGGATTCTGATCTCCACTAGGAGATCACCGGAATCTCCCGTTCTGTATCTTAGAGGGTCATATAGATCGCCGAAAAATAGTGGGAGCATAAATCTAGATTAAAAGTCCTAAATCTGATTTTAAGAACTATCTACTCATTTTATATATTTCCATATAGGTCGCTATGTCGTCACCAAACCCCTTCCGTTGCATACTTGATGCAAACAAACTCACGGGACCAAATTACATTGACTGGTTACGCAACCTGAAGATTGTCCTCAGGTGTGAAAAGCTAGCCTATGTCCTGGATCAACCAGATCCAGTGCAACCCGGTGATGATGCTAACGAAGATGAATTAATGATGTATGAAAATTGGAAGGAGGACTCTGTCAAGGTCCAGTGTTATATGCTCAGTTCAATGAACAATGAACTGCAGCGACAACATGATAACATGGAACCTAAGACCATTCTGAATCACCTACAAGAGTTGTTTGGTGAACAATCCAGAACAGAAAGATATGAGATATCTAAGAAATTGTTCAGGACCAGAATGAACGAGGGCACATCTGTGCAAACTCATGTGCTCAAGATGATAGAATGGATTGAGAGGCTTGCTGTGCTCGGCTTTGTTATGAACAATGACCTGAGCATTGACTTAATCCTACAGTCCCTTCCAGATTCATTTTCACAATTCATTATCAACTTCAATATGAACAAAATTGAAGTTTCACTAGCTGCTGCTCAACATGTTGAAGACAGCAGAAGGCACTATCCAGAAAGATAAGCCAAATGTAATGCTTGTTGTTAAGACCAACAAGAAAAGAAAAGCTTGACAGACCTTTAAGAAAGGTAAACCTAAGAAGCTAGTGAAAAGCAAACCGGCGGCACAAAAGGACAAAGCTAAAGTCAATGATAAAGGTAAGTGTTTCCACTGCCATAAAGAAGGTCATTGGAAGAGAAACTGCAAGATTTATCTTGCAGAAAAGGCGAAGGAGAAGCTTGGTGAAGCTTCAGGTATTCTCATGATCGATCTTAACTTGTCTTATAGAGAATCAACATCCTGGGTATTAGATACTGGATGTGTTTCTCATATCTGCAATAACTTGCAGGTGTTAACAAGTAAAAGAAGATTGAACCGCGGAGACGTGGATCTGAGGCTCGGGAATGGAGCAAAAGTTGCTGCGTTAGCTGTGGGGACAGCAAGACTTCAGATGCCGTCAGGAGACTCTTTGGAACTGATAGATTGTTATTATGTTCCAACCATTATTAGGAATATCATATCTATTTCATGTTTAGATAGACAAGGATATTCTATGAAGCTAGAGAATAAAGGTTGTTCAATTTATCAAGGAGACAAATTGTTTGCTTCCGGATATTTATTGAATGGATTATATTTACTTGATATTTCATATGATGTTTGTCTGGTAAATAATTCTCTTGAACGCTTAGATAAAGATGTGAATAAATCGTACCTATGGCATTGTAGGCTAGGTCATATAAATGAGAACATGATCATAAGGTTGCAAAAGAATGGATATCTTGATCCATTTGATTATGAATCATTTGCAACCTGTGAAGCTTGTCTCATGGGAAAGATGACCAAAGCTCCATTCTCAGGACATGGAGAAAGAGCTAAGGACTTATTAGAACTAATACATAGTGATGTATGTGGTCCAGTGTCCACTCATGCTATGGGTGGTTACTCATACTTTGTTTCATTTACAGATGATTTCTCAAGATATGGCTACATATATTTAATGAAATATAAGTCAGAAGTCTTTGAGAAATTTAAAGAGTTTAAAAACGAAGTTGAGAACCAGACTGGAAAGAGTATTAAAACTCTTCGATCAGATCGAGGGGGTGAATACTTAAGTACAGAATTCACAGAATATCTTAAGGATAATGGTATTTTGTCTCAGTGGACTCCTCCCTATACACCTCAGTTAAACGGTGTATCGGAAAGGAGAAATCGTACTCTATTAGATATGATACGATCCATGATGAGTAATGCTAACCTTCCAACCTCTTTATGGGGATATGCACTATTGACTGCTGCATATCTGTTGAACAAAGTTCCCAGTAAGTCAGTAACTTCCACTCCATATGAGATATGGAAATGAAAGAAACCAGACTTTAAGCATGTTAGAGTCTGGGGTTGTCCTGCACATGTCAAAAGACATGATCCAGACAAACTAGACTCCAGGACAGAGAAATGTAGATTTGTGGAATATCCAAAAGAGACTTTTGGATATTACTTCTATCAGCCCAGTGAACAAAGGGTGTTTGTCGCAAAAAGAGCTGTCTTCTTAGAGAAAGAATATATTTCAAAAGAAGACAGTGGGAGCAAGATAGAACTGGAAGAAATTCTAGACTCACAAATCAACACTAGTTCATCTACTGAACCATTGACTCAAGAACTTGTTCAAGATGATACACAAAAGGTTCGCAGATCAGGTAGAGTGCCTAAGCAGCCTGAAAGACATGTTGGACATATCGATGATGGCAAACCAAAAGTGCACTTAAATGAGGATGATGATCCTCAAACCTACCAAGAAGCCATAAATAGTCAAGAATCAGAAAAATGGCAAGAGGCAATGAATTCTGAAATTCAGTCCATGTATGCCAACCAAGTTTGGAACTTGGTTGATCTGCCAGAAGGTATAGTACCTATTGGCAGTAAATGGATCTTTAAAAGAAAGATCGGGGCAGATGGACAAATTGACACATACAAGGCAAGGCTTGTAGCAAAAGGATATCGTCAAAGGCAAGGTGTTGACTATGACGAAACCTTTTCTCCAGTTGCCATGATTAAGTCAATCAGAATACTTCTTGCTATCGCCGCATTCTATGATTATGAAATATGGCAAATGGATGTGAAAACAGCATTCCTTAACGGGAACCTTCAAGAAGAGGTGTATATGATACAACCTGAAGGATTCACTTCCAAAGAGCATTCAAGCAAGGTATGCAAGCTGCAAAGATCCATCTATGGATTAAAGCAAGCATTCCGAACTTGGAACTTAAGATTTGATGAAGCAATCAAATCTTATGACTTCATTAAGAATGAAGATGAACCTTGTGTATACAAAAAGGTTAGTGAGAGCGCAGTTACCTTTTTGGTACTTTATGTTGATGACATTCTACTCATTGGGAATGATATAGGAATGTTGTCATCGGTAAAGGCTTGGTTATCCAAAAACTTCTCCATGAAAGATTTGGGAGAAGCATCCTATATTCTGGGAATAAGGATCTATAGAGATAGGTCCAAAAGGATGCTTGGCTTGTCCCAATCTATGTACATAGATACCATAGTCAAAAGGTTTGGCATGGAAAATTCCAAGAGAGGCCTCGTTCCTATGAGGCATGGAATTTATCTCTCTAAAGAAATGTCTCCCAAGACACCTGAAGAGAGAGCATACATGGATAGAGTTCCTTATGCCTCGGCAATAGGATCTATCATGTATGCAATGCTATGTACTAGGCTTGATGTGGCACACCCACTAAGTGTCACTAGTAGATATCAGGCTGATCCAGGTGAGGAACACTGGAAGGCGGTGAAATGTATCCTTAGATACTTGAGAAGGACTAAGGATCTATTTCTTGTTTATGGAGGAAACGACTTGGAACTTCGAGGATTTACTGACTCGAGTTTCCAGTCGGATATGGATGACAGCAAATCCATGTTTGGATTTGTGTTCATGTTAAATGGAGGTGCAGTAAGTTGGAAGAGTTCCAAACAGGAAACAACTGCAGATTCGACGACCGAAGCAGAATACATTGCTGCAGCTGAAGCAGCCAAAGAGGCGGTTTGGATGAAGAAGTTCATCTCGGCGCTTGGAGTAGTTCCAAGCATTTCAGATCCTGTTCCATTATTGTGTGACAACAATGGGGCAATAGCTTAAGCGAAGGAGCCAAGATCACATCAGAAGTCAAAGCACATTCTGAGACGATTTCATCTGATTCGTGAGATCATCGCCTGAGGAGATATAGTAGTTGAGAAAGTCTCATCTGAAGATAATGTAGCAGATCCCTTGACTAAGCCATTGTCTCAAAACAATTTAGAACGTCACCTTAAGTCTATGGGACTTAGACACATGGGTGATTGGCTATAGTCCAAGTGGGAGAATGTTAGAATTGGGTGGCCTCAAAGCCAATCATTATACATTCTAGTTCAGATTATTAATAAAGGCAATTATTTCTTCATTTAATAGTTCTCGCAAACGACTATCGTAATGAAGGTCCATAGACAAATGTATGGGATATTGAATCATGATGAGATCATGATAGTGAGATCAATATCCTAAGGCAATTGTCTTAAATAGTTCTCGATCATAGGATATTTGAGTTGGACATTAAATATCCGATAAGATCGACACAAGTTATGTCTGCTCATATGATGAGAGTGAATGATCTCACATTCACTCGTGTGGTGACACTAAGAAAAACAAGTGGGTGCTCATTAGAGAATGAGTTCACTGAACAGACCCAAATATGAATTCCTGGATGGTAATTATACCTAATAGTCAACCAGGGAATTTTCTATATAAGGAGGGCCAAGGGGGAGTGGTAAAAAGTTAGTTGGACGAATTTTACTCCCCAGATTCTCTCTCTCCTCTCTCTCTCTCCTTCTCTCTCTCTTGGAGTGCATCTGTCTCTCTCCGCGCATGGTGGATTTGAGATCTGGTCGGAGCACTCAAGTCGAGGAGGAAATCGCGTCTGCTGCGGGAACTCGTGTGGATACCTCTAGAGATCGTGCGCGTGCGCGATTACCGAGTCGGCATCATCCACGGGAGATTCGAAACCCCGCAAAGATGAAGAACTGTTCTTCCCGCTTAGATTTTAATGTCCGTTTTACGACCTCAGCAACCGATACAATGGAATCATTTTTATTTCCGCTGCGTTCATGGCGATTCCTTACAGAATGGTGATTAGTTCTTCACCTGGGGAGGCATCGGCCAAAGACTCAATTGAAAGTGACTCGACCGTGGCTTTGCCTTTCACTGAGATCATGTAGTATTGACGAGCCGATTCTTGGTTTCCTTTAGCTTCGCTGACTCCGAAGTTAGTATGGAACTTCAGCTTCTGGTGGTAGGATGAAAGTATGGCTCCAATGCGTCCGATTAGGCGTCGGCCGAAGATGGCGTTGTAAGCCAAGTCTACTTTTACTACTGCAAAGTCAGTTTCAACTATCAATTGATTTGGGGACATACCGAGGGTTACAGGCAATCGGACTATACCTTCCACTCGGCAGGGGACTCCATTAAAGCCAAATAAAGGGCCACGATGGGCCTACATATTGGCGTCAGTCAGGCCGAGTTTCAAAAAACAGTCATAGAAAAGCACATTAGATGTACTCCCATTATCAACAAAGATTCGATGGACATCATAATTTCTTATTACAGCGTTGACGATGAGAGCATCGTCGTGTGGGACCTCGACTTCTTCAAGATCAACCTCAGTAAAGGTGATGCCCTCCCGTCGAGAGCTCTTTGGCTCATTGTCGACTATAGTGCTCAAAAAGTGTGTACTTAATCAAGATATCATGTGTTTTTTGTGAGTTCTTAGAATGACGGTGTGATTAACATGAAAAATCTATGTTGTTTAGTGCAAAATAAACCTATTAAAAATAGAAACTAAGTGCAGTGATCGCCAGAAACTTTTGACTTAAAAGTTTCAAAAGAAAGTATGATCGCCTACCTGTCTGAACGCGGAAGATATTGAGTCCTTGATTCTCCTCCTTCAGCCGGCTGAAGAAAGAGAGCCCTTTCTTGTTCTTTGTTCTTGCTGTTGAAGTTCAAGTTGAGGATCGTCCAGAGATTCTGGTGACTTTGCTTGTTTTCCCCTTTGATTCTCTTGTTGAGTGCAGCAGAATAGAAAGAAAAGAAATGAAGAAACAATGATGAGAACTTTAAACAAAAATAGTATCTATTCTAATCATGATGTTAAACATGCAATTAAACAGCAAACTTACTTGTTTAGTGGCTTTTGAAACTCCTTAATCAAATAGGTTTTGAAAAAGAATGAATATGTTGTGTTGCATGGAGTGAATGATGAAGAATGAAAAATAAAATGAATGTAGAAAAATGAAAGACTTATGCCCAATTGGTTGAATTCTTGAATGGATGAAGAATCTTGAAAGGACGCCGACTTCTAGAAATGGCAGCGCTTCGGCGTTCCGACGTTGTTACTCCGATCTTCAACTCACTATTAATGCTCAATAATGACGCTCTTTTTTAATGGTGCTCAACATTTTTAACTCTTCAAGATGCAAGGTATTTATAGGCTTCTTCTGCGTCCGTGATTAACATAGAAAAATCTAGGATTTATCCATCTTAACTGACAGATAAATACTGATTAATTCATCTTTATCTGTAATTATCTAAAACGCGTCCACTATGGCTGACGCCTTTCAGATTAATTAAGATAAGGATAAATATCCGGGAAAACTTATCTTTATCTTTATTAGCTAAAACGCGTCTACATGTATAGACATCTTTTACACTAATTAAGATAAGGATAAACATCCGGAAAAGAAGTAGAAATAGCTTAGGAAACCTAAAACGCGTCAGTACTCACAGACGCCTTTTAGTTAATTAATCAATTGATTAAAATTCAAATTTAAACGTTAAAACATGAATGAACTCTAAATGGCGTCCACATAAGTCGACGTCTTTTAGAAGTCTGCATATTTTAACTGAAATTTGAGCTAAAATCAATTCAATTGATTAACTTAAACACGTCTGTTAAACCCGACACTTAAAAAGATCAATAAAAATTAATCAATGGTTAAATATCAGACCATTCTGAGGCATTATTATATGATATGAAATTTCTCAAAATGATGTCAAAATTAGCGTGTCTATAGCTGTCTCACCTTGGCATCATCTTTGCAAGGGAGTGAAATGGAATGGAATGTACTGAAAAGGTGATGCCAAGGTGTGATGAGACACGCTCTTAACATCACATGATTGGAATTTTTCTCAAAATTATCAATGAAGATAGTTCAAGGAAATCAATGGAATTAATCTTGTCTGGATGAGGTAGACAAGGAAATAAAATAAAGTCGATCAACCTCCACAGAGTAGGAAGTACTTCAGGTCATAGACACTGTAGGTTTCATCATGGGGAGCGTTTGGCAGCCAATGTGAACGTGCTGCAGCCATGATGGATCTTAAAAAGAAAACAAGAAATATTGGGTAAAGAGTCCAAGAAAGGATAGAATCCCAAGGATATCTTTAAGCGAACCTCAAAGATAATCAAGATACTCAATTCAGAATGGAATATTTCATATCATGTTAGAAATTATTTGATTAATGGTCTGAAACTTAATCAATAATTAATTCTTATCACAATGATTTCAAAGTTCTACATGATGCATGCTGGGCTAAAAGAAAATATAAAGTCAAATAAAATATAAATTAATCAAGGATAATATTGTTAAATTGTCATTAATGAGTCAAGACACCAATTCTTGTAATCCAGTGCTAAGCCGAAGCTCGTTTATCCGCGCACCGTTTCACGAAAGTGGAACCATCGTCCTCACTAATTAACAATCCAACGGCCTATCCGTGCGATTAAGAATCCTCTGGAATTATCATTGTTTTTGTTTTGTTGAAGGGGAACTCAAATTCCAGTTTCATCAAAACCACAAGGTCCTTGACATGCTCTAATAAATATTTAGTATATAGTAATGATGATGCACAATGAATTACATGGAAGAGTACAAGGATAGAAATAACCTTCTTTTTAGCCACGGTCAGGACTTCTTGACTCCCACAGTGGGATCTTCTTGATATTTTCCAACTTTACTCGAGTTTCCTGCAATCAAAATTATTAATAATTCCAAACCAATATTCAATTTAAACATCAAAAACCACATAATTTCGGATAAATCACAGAAAGGTTGAAACGCGTCGTGTCGCGCAGACACCATTAAATGTTGAAACGCGGCGGTTCTCCTCGACGCCTTTCACTCACAGAAACAGGTTTCTGACTGTTCTCTACTTGAATTCCAACTTTACCAATGCCTTGTGTACTGTATACAACTTGAACAAACATGTTAAGTATCTGTTTAGGCTTAGCCCCTTGCCTGGTTAAGTAACTGACTACTTGATCATATCCTTGATAGAAGGGTCAAGGGGCATAGCCTTTATTAACAAAGGTAATAAGAATAATCATACTTAAGCAAAATACAACATGCAAGCAGACAGATGCTCACTGAAAACAAAAGGAATGAGACATACTAAGTGCAATAAGCAAATGCTAATTAAAATATTTTTTGTTGTTTTGAAATATGTACTTTTTTTTGGGTTTTGAAATATATGTTTTTTTTCGGATTTTGGACATATATATTTTTTTTTATTTTTGACATGTATTTTTTTGGATTTTTGACATATGTATTTTTTTTGGATTTTTGACATATGTATTTTTGGATTTTTGACATATGTATTTTTTTTGGATTTTTGACATATATATTTTTTTATTTTTGACATATGTATTTTTTTGGATTTTTGACATATGTATTTTTGGTTTTTTTTTTTTTGACATATGTATTTTTTTTTGGATTTTAGACATATGTATTTTTTTGGTTTTTTAACATATGTAATTTTTTTGGTTTTTTAACATATGTAATTTCCTTAGTCAATCTAAGTCATTCCTTAAGTTTGGAGTACGCCTCTTTAGAAGGAAAAGAAGAATAAGTTTAGAAACCCCATGAGAAGGTTCCGGAGACTTAAAAAGATGTTCCTTTCCTACCCTAGTATCCGTTGGGGTTCGGTCATTTTCTTTCCGGAGTATTTATCGACCTTGCGTTCCCTTTCATTTCATTTCATGGCCTTGATGTAACGTTTGTAATGTAATGGCCTTTTGATTTGACATTTTGAATTTTGCCTTTTGCTTTTGTTTTTCTATTTTTTTCTTTGGGACAGATCTCCCCCATTTTTTTATGACGGCCTCCTACTAAGATGGCGGGTATTCTTGGTAGTCTATTCTAAGTCTTGTTCCGACATCATGGGCCGAGTTTAAAACAGAATTTTTGCTTTTAAAACGAATGATTTGTACTTTACACCTTTAGTCAAGCTTTCGATATTCTTTAGGACTTGGCATCTCTTGTTACTCACGAATCAAACGTGTCAGTGTGTGCAGTGATATGTTTGAAGTTAAGTTATCCAGACTAACAAGGAAATTCGAGTTTATAAATTTTCTGATTCCACTGGTCTTTGTACCATACTGATCGACTCTTTAACCTAAGGGTAGTATTTCTTAAGATGTAAGCCATTCCATGGATGATTTAGCTCTTCTCCTTCTGCATTAACAAGACGATAAGCATTACCAGGAAAAGCGTGCGATACAACATAAGGTCCTTCCCAGTTGGGTTGGAGCTTAGAACGCGGACCACCAGGTTTTACAAAAATTCTTTTTGACAACCATTTCACCGACTTTGAACTTACGTTCAATGACTTTCTTTTGATAAAAGCGTGCTAGTCTATTTTGATAAACTTTTGCATGATTAGCAGCTGACCATCTTTTCTCGTCTAAAAGTTCCAATTGAGCAAGGAGTGCTGAACGATGTTCATCAATGGAAAATTCCTTATTCAATTGTACCCTTAATGACGGTATGAGGATCTCATATAGAACTACCGCCTCCATTCCAAATGTTAAGGAATAAGGAGTTTGCCCAGTGGGTGTGCGGATTGAAGTTCGGTAGGCCCATAGAGCCTCAACCAATTTTTCTGGCCAATCTGCGAATTTATTAGATTTGCACGTCTTTTTGATAATTTTTATCAAAGTCTTATTAGTTGCCTCTGCTTGGCCATTTCCTTGCGGATAATAAGGAGATGAATGATGCAATGCAATTCTATACCTGTTGCAGAGGTCCTTCAGTTCCTGTGACACGAACTGTGGTCCGTTGTCGGTGACGATGGTGCTTGGAATTCCAAATCGGTTGATGATGTTCTTCATGATGAACTTGCAGATGGTTGATGCTTTGATTTCCACGTACGCTTCAGCTTCTACCCACTTGGTGAAGTATTCCGTTGCCCTGAGAATGAAGGATTTTTGCTTGATGCCGGAATCTGGATTACCAAGGGGTCCAATAATGTCGAAAGCCCACATGGAGAAAGACCATGGGGAAGAAACAGGATGGAGTGAAGATGTAGGAGAATGAATTTTGTCGGCGTGAAGTTGACACTTAGCACACCTACGGACATATCATACACAGTCTTCTTCTATGGTTGGCCAATAAAATCCTTGTCTAAGGATTTTCTTTGGTAGCATCTATCCATTGACATGGCCACCACAAACTCCACTATGAGCTCCTTCCATAACCTTCCAAAGTTCATCTTCGTCTAGACATCTGAGAAGAACTCCATCAAAACCTCTCTTATACAGTGCTCCCCCAACTAGGGTGTATCGTTGAGCAACTCTCCTGATTGCTCTCTTTTCCTCAGCTGTAGCTTCCTCAGGATACGATTGATCTTCACAATATTTTGCAATTTCATAATACCATGGCTTCTGTTCATCATCCATTTCCTCTAACAGCTCCATCAACATGATTTCTCTCTTTTCTACAATGCTTCCGTCTCTGACTTTCTTCAGCAATTTCTCCTTAGTTCTAAGAAATGAAGGATCTTTCACGGCGGGTGAAAGATGCCTATGAACTATGATTGATTCGGATTGTTTGCTGATTGGAAAATCAAGAGAAGATGCAAGTGAAGCTAGAGCGTCAGCTAAGATGTTCTGATTCCTAGGGACATGGACAAAGATCAATTTCGTGAAAAGTTTTGAATAAGCAGAAGTAAGTTCTTGATAAGGCTTGAGCTTGGGATCAAGAGTTCGATACTTGGTTAACACTTGGCGAAGAATCAGTTGGCTATCACCCACAATCCTGAGTTTGGTGGCACCATGGAAATGAGCAGCCTCGAGGCCAGCAAGGAGTGCCTCGTATTCAGCTATATTGTTTGTGACTGGAAAATCAAGCTGAAAGGCTTGTGTAATGGTGGTACCTTCAGGTGATAACAGAACAATACCGATCCCTTTTCCATGAGAATTCAGAGCTCCATCAAAATGCAGAGTCCACATATCATCTCTGATTTGATTTATGGACATCAGTTCCTCATCTGGAAACTCTGATCGCACTGGATCAAAACGAGGAAGGGGATGATGAGCGAGATGTTCTGCTATGGCATAGCCCTTGATCGCTTTCTGCTGAATATAAGTGATATCGAATTGAGATAAAAAGCTTTGCCATCGTGCTAACCTATCAGTAAGAACAGATTTCTCCAGAAGGAATTTGATCGGATTCATCCTAGCGATGAGATGGACTTCATAGGCTATAAAATAATGCTTCAATTTCTGCACAACCCAAACCAATGCTGCACATGTTTTCTCCATCGCCGTATATCTCTGTTCAGCGGGGTTGAGAAGTTTAGAGAGATAGTAGGCTGCCCTTTCTTTTCCTTCTTCATCCTCTTGTGCTAGGACAGCCCCTACTGCATCATCCAGGACTGAAATGTAAAGTATCAATGGTTTGCCTGGAGATGGTGGTCTCAAAACAGGAGGACTTGCTAAATAGTTCTTTAATCCATCGAATGCCTCCTGACACTTATCGTCCCAATCAAATTTGACTCCCGGCTTGGTAAGCTCGTAAAACGGTTTACACCATTGTGAGTGCTGGGAGACAAAACGGGGAATAAATTGCAAACTCCCGATTAATCATCTCAACTCTTTCAAGTTTTTAGGAGGTGGCATTTCTCTGATAGCTTTCGCTTTGTTAGGATCGATCTCAATTCCCTGTTTGCTGACGATAAATCCAAGCAATTTTCCTGAAGATACCCCGAATACACATTTCTTGGGGTTCATCTTTAACTGATACTCTCTCGATCTCTCCAATACCCTCGCCAAAACTTTGGCGTGCTCAGCCTTTGTCTTAGATTTAACCAATAAATCATCCACATACACTTCCAAATCTATGTGCATCATGTCATGAAATATTGCCATCATAGCCCTCTGATAAGTGGCTCCAGCATTCTTTAATCCAAATGGCATGACGACATAGCAGTATGTTCCCCAAGGTGTAGTGAATGACGTTTTCTCTTGATCTTCTTCTGCCAACTTAATCTGATTGTACCCTGAAAATCCGTCCATAAACGATAAAGTTTCATAGCCAGCGGTATTATCAATGAGTACATCAATATGAGGCAATGGAAAATCATCTTTAGGACACGCCCGGTTCAAATCGTGAAAGTCAATGCAAATTCTGACCTTCCCGTCCTTCTTCATAACCGGGACTATGTTGGTCACCCATTGTGGATAAAGGACGACTCTAATAAATTTGGCTTTATGCAATTTGTCAACCTCTTCCTTCATCTTTAGAGCCATTTGTGGGTGGAATCGCCTTAATTTCTGCTTGACAGGGCTAGTTCCTTCCTTCAACGTCAATCTGTGTTCAACTAAATATGAGTCTAACCCTGGCATATCTTCGTAACTCCAGGCGAAAGTGTCCTTATAGTCATTAAGTACTTGTACCATTGCCTTCTCATCCTCTGTAGAAAGATTTTTGCTGACGAGGACAACCTTAGGTTCGTCTTCTGTCCCTAAATTGATTTCTTTGGTGGGCTCTTCTACGGCAGCTGAGGGTTCATCGAATCTCTTCACTCCACTGGCATATGCCTCGGCTGCGTCCTCGTCATCTTCCTCATTTTCAATAATGGGGTCCTTTTCATGCACTAACTCATATACCCCATACCCATCATTGACTGACTCATCATTCATACAGTCTTCTGGCATTTGAATTGGATTTTCTAAAAACTGAGGGATTAAAGAGCAAGAAAAGCATCTATCAGCTAAGTCCTGGAGGTATCTATCTGGAATTCGCCTACCCTTAGGCTTCCTAGACTTCCTAACTTGACTAACCTGCTTAAAACTAGACTGCCTAACTTAACTAAACTCCCTATTATAACCTATCGAAGATGAAGCAGGATAGAAATCCTAGGATACAAGTGGAAATACAGGAGAATCCTCCCGAGGGGAGGGACAGAGTAGATTTAAGAGAGAATCTTGACCGAAGGACCCGCACAACGGGGTGCGATCGGACAAGTAAGAAGTTTCCTCGGTGAGGATCTGAGAAGAATTTTTTGTAAAATTGGCATTTTTTTTTTGATATCAGAGGAATTAAACATGAAACATGAATGAATACAAATAGAAGGAGAATCAGATAGAGGAAGTGGCACCAAAGCCAGAGGATTAGGGGGATCATATAGTAATATGTCTCAGATCAAATCATACATCCTCTCTAGATCGAGAGGAGGTTGTGGAATAAGGTCCCGAGGGGACAAAGTGATCATAATGGGCGGAACTCGTGGAATATCTTCAATAATGACCCGCGACCAAGTCAGGGTCAAGAGCAGTGTGCGAAATAGAGTATGGAGCGTGAAGACATGGGAAGGATATGTCCCCCTCCAGAGCAGATCTGTGGTATAACCAGTTTCATAGGGGTCATCTGGCTCCTCTTCGTCGGTCTCTTCAGACAACAATATCCGCTTATCAAAGATGGCACCAGGGCTTTCAATCAGCTCGTCAATCTACGGCGGCCATTTGGGTTCTGCAGGATCTAGGAACAATCTGTTCAGTGCAATGTAAAGGTCTCTCAGATCGAACCACCTGTACAATTCGCATTCAGGATCATGAAATTTTCTCCTTTTCATAGGCCGCAGAGCCTCCAAGGATTGGTACGTGAGTAGTTCTGAGCAATGTCTGGCCAAGTCCCTCCCATATATGTCATGGAAGTCAAAACACGAAGTAATAACCACTGTGTTGTCGTAGCTAAGTATGGGCCCTTTCACAAAGTGTGTATACATGGTCCATGTTAAGGGATCTCGGCCTTTCTTGGGTGGCGTAGACATTGTCTCCCAAATTTTCTGACCTTCTTCAATCTCTGCTTGCTGAACCAGATCTTGTTTAAGTTTTCTTGGCCTGTAGCCCAGACCACTTCCAGGTGTTGCCCGATGATCTTTAACAGGAGTGGTCCTGCCTTGCAACTGTGTGCCCAGACCTTTCCCAGGCTGATAGCCGTTCTTCATCATAATTCTCCATCTTGGGGTACTCATGCACTTCCCCCTTTTTATGGCATTTAACGGGTATGGAGAAATAGTAGCGGCTTTTAGAGGATCAGCCACTGGACGGTAGACCTGTAATACCGACAGAAAAGGTTGTCGGCCAGGTAAAGCAGCAGATTTAATATTCAAGGTATGAGCAGCAGCAAGGATCGGCATGCTCGTCACTTTAATAATTCGTCCTTTGAAAGGGAATTTGAGGCATTGGTGATTCGTAGAGGGAATCGCCTCAAGAGTTTTGATATAAGGACGACCCAAAATGGCATTTATAGAATGATCGATTTCCAGAATGTGAAATTCGACCTCTGCATGACTTACAGGGCCTAGCTCCACCTTCAAATAGACCATTCCCAGAGGGGAACGGGTAGAGTTGTCATATGCTGTCACTGAGATGGGGCTGGGTAGCCATTTTTCTTTGGGCACACCGCACAACTCCAGGGTCTTCGGAGGTAAAACATTGATCGAGGCCCCTGTGTCAACCAGGCATGCATCCACGGCCTTCTTACAGATGTTGACCGTGATACTCAGAGCCATGCTTCTGGCTGCTGGCGGTGCTAGTTCCGATGTGTGAAATGTAATGGAGGGCTGATCCCGCTGAGGAACTAGTAGTGCTGCAATTTTTTCTACCGGCACGTCCTCATTGACCATCACCTTCTGTAGATATTCCATTAAGGCTTCTTGGTGAATCTTGGACCTTTTGATCAATTCAAGTACAGTGATCCGTGTCGGTGTCCTGCCCAGATGTTTCAACAAGTCATATTGAGTGCCTGGTGCACTCTCTTCATTATGGTCTTCCTCAGTCGGCTGCGATGGTCAGTCTCTAACTGTGGACTGAGGGAAGACTTTGTTGAAAATCCTTCCACTCCGGAGCACGTGTTCCTCAACCGTGGAGGATCCGGGTGACACCTTAAGTACCGCAGGGTTGGATGATGCAGATGATGTAGAGGGTTGGTATGTAGGTGATGGCGTAGGGCTAGGTGGTGATGGCGCGGTGCGGATTAAAGGCCTAGAGGGTTGGATGGTGGATGGGTAAGTGGTTGGTGAAGTGGGGAATGGTACACGTAATAGCAGTCTGGATGGTAAGGGGGTATCTGGGTAGGTGGTAGTGATAGCGGGTGAAGTGGGGAATGGTACGCGGAGTAATGGCCTAGATAGTAGAAGGGGTGCGTAATTGGTTTGCGGGGGGTTATATGGTGGAGGTGTAGGTGTGTGGGGCGTAATGGGCTTAAGGAACGCGGGTAGTGGTAATGGGTTATTGGGTGCGGGCGAGTGATATGTGGGTGTTGGTAGAGGGGTGAAGGTGATGGGTTGTGGCCTAGGTATGCGGATGGTGCGGCGTAGTGGTTGTTCTGCGGTACTCAAAATATGGCCCATTGAATAAAGAGAGGAAGAGTCCTCTATTCTCCACTGTTGCCCACGACCAGCCTCAGACTGGCTGTTCGTCAGAATGGGAGCAACTTGGTTTTGGTTCTGGTGCTCCGGGAGCGGATTCTGCACTATGCCCATATTGGGTGGTGCTGCTGCTTGTGCTGGTGGTCTTGCTTGCTGCTGCTGCTGTGGTCTTCTCGCCTTCAGAGCTGATATATACTTTTTCATCTCCTCCCAGTCTATGCCGCCCTGCTCGTTGAGATCATGAATATAATCTCTGAACTGGAAGCAAGTGTCAATGGTATGCCCAGGTTGCCTTTGGAAATAGCAATACCTGGACGTGTCGGCATTTTGAGGTCAGACGGCCTTTTCCCTTAGCAAAACTAAGGCATTAGCTGCCATTAGAGCGCTGAAGATATCTGCCAAGGATTCTGGGAGGGCCGGGTATTCTGCCCTTTTAGGGCCTGGAGGTCTTCTTTGCTGATTATAGTTAGCGGGAGGAGGGACATTATGGTATGCCAGCGGTGCGCGCGGCTGATACTGTAGCTGTTGCTGATATTGCTGCTGTTGGAGCTGCTGGTACTGCTGTTGCCGTTGCGGCGGCTGCTGTAGCTGTTGCTGTTGCTGGTTCTGATTCGGCTGCTGGGGCCGCTGATACTGTTGCTGATAATGGGGGTTCTGCTGCTGCCTGTACCCCTGCTGGTTTGGCTGCGGTGGCCTCTGGTACTGCTGCTGGTTCTTCACGAACTGGGGCGAGTTATTATTCATGCTACTAACTTGCTCGTGAGAGAGCGTGCCCTCAGTAGTCGGACCTGTGCTGGGAGAGTTTGGCACTACAGGCTTCCGGGGTGGAGGTATGCTAGGTCTGTGAGGATCAAAGACGCTAGAGAACGTAGCGTCCTTGAAGGCATTTTTGCAGTACCGTGCTCTTTCATAGAGTTCTGCCATGTTGGTCAAATTGTTCAAGGAGAGGACTAGGTTGAACTGGGGCGTGGCGTTGGAAATTAACATCTTCACTTGCTCAGACTCGGACAAGTGATCCTTCACCTTTTCGGCCAGGCCCCGCCACCTGTCAGCAAAACTGACAAACTCCTCATCATGTTTCATCTTTTCTGTAATGAGGTCAGTGATGGACAAGGAGGGTGCAACTCTGTCCTGGTATCGTTGGATAAATTTGCCTGAAACGATACCGTAATCCTCTACTTCAGAGGGTTCCAGAGAAAAGAACCACTCGAGGGCTGGTCCCTCTAGAGATCTCCTGAACAAAAAGGCCAACGACCTCTTGTCGTTCTGCCAGATAGACGATTCGTACATAAACTCCTTCAGATGTGTGAAGGGGTTACCAGTACCGTTGTACTTCCGGTACACTGGCATCTCAGAGGGTGGTAGGTGGAATACCGGCAGGCTCGGTAAATTGATCTCTGGCGCAGCTTTAACCCCCATCATCTTCTGGAGGTTGTTAAACTACTCATCCATGCGCTCCATCTTGGCCAGCAACGCTTGCGTGGTCAGATCTGCCTGGGGAGGAGGAGGAGGTGGAAGTACTTGATAGGCCTGCTGCCTAGAGTACGTTGGACAAGGGGGACAATAAAGGGGAGGTCCGGCAGAACTTCCGCCATGCCCGAGGGCATTTTGATAAGCAGGCGTTTGCGGTCTAGCCGGTTGCCTAGAGGATGAAAGCTACGGCCCAGCTGGCCGAGAAGTGACATGAAGGCTTTCCATGGCCTGATGGATATAAGGAGGAGGAAGATGAGGTTGTTGAGTAACAACAGGGGGAGCCACAGGGTTCGGCTCAGCAGGCTGCACGGGTGCCTTCCCCTTCAGAATGGACTGGATCGCCTCGAACTGCTGAGGGTCCAGTCGGGAGGCAAGAACTCCCAAAGCGTTGACGAGATCCGAAGGATCAGAGGATGAGGGATCATTCTGATTCACGTCCCCCTCAAGATCGGGATTAGGAATTGCATATTTATGCGGGGGAAGATCAGGATATCGATCATGGGGATGAAAGAGAGGGGTCCGGACGTTCCCATCATGTCGAAGGGGAACCGGGACGGAATTACGGGAGGCATCAGCATCTCTCCCGCTCTCATAGTTGTAATCAGAATCCCGAGGGGCATTAGTATCTCCCTCGTAATTGACCATGGCGTCTGGAGCCACACTCAAGTCCCTGCCTGATCGCAGCAGCATGATGTTAGATTCCCTTTTTTTCAAAGATTTGACAAACAAGTTGCACATATATTAATCAAACAAGTTGATGCTTAACGTGATTTTAAGGTTCCTTGTTGAGTTATTTGAATTGGATTAAACCACAAATTCGCTCAGGGAAAGGATCCTAGTTTCAGTTCAATTTCCACCGTTATTCTCTAGGGCTTTCTCTCACAACGCTTTATGGAATCTAACCGGGACTTCAACTGGTACAACCAGCCCGATGATAAAGGAGGAATACCTTAATTTTGGGGACTTATGGAGGTCTCAACGTCAACTTCTCTAGTCTGATCAAGGGACCAACCCAATCAGAGAGAGTTGCTGACGTCAAGTAATGTGTTCCTAAGAAAAGGAGGGTATTCGCCTCAATGCGTATGTCCTATGGCCTGGATGGCCTCTAATGCTTAATAATAATGGGTAGCTAGCACTCAAACCACAAAAATCTGAAAACTGAAAAATAACTAAGAAACTGTCTGAATCGTGTCGATGTTAGTCGACGCTATTCAAAACAAAACCTTAATTTTTCGCAGAAACGGATGCAGACAGCAGAGAAAATATGGAGACTGAAAGGCGTCTGGGTGTATTGACGCGGTTTGAAACGCGTCAGTTCTCCTAGACGCTTTTCAGTTCGCAGAAACAGTTTTGCAGGGGGATTTTTTGGGTTGAATCCTCCTCAAACAGGATAAAAAGCAATAAATAATCAACTCATGCAGATTTTTTTAGTTCCAGATTTTAACAGGATGATTTTACTAACTAAACAACTAGAAAATCGATCAATCACACCTCATTTTCATCACAAAAACAACATTTTAAACTAATCAAGGGGAGGGCAACATCTTGTCACTGGGGTGTGCACGTGGTGCACGAGGGAAATTAACTAAACTAAAACACTCACCAATTGGTGAGGACGTGTCGAGAGACACAAGTGGTGCACTGTGGGTGCCCGATTGATGATAGCAAGAACAAAAAACTAAAAGATGGCGAGACCAAATCCCACCGTGATCGCCAAAAAAGCTGTGAGTGCTTAGAATGACGGTGTGATTAACATGAAAAATCTATGTTGTTTAGTGCAAAATAAACCTATTAAAAATATAAACTAAGTGCAGTGATCGCCAGAAACTTTTGACTTAAAAGTTTCAAAAGAAAGTATGATCGCCTACCTGTTTGAACGCGGAAGATATTGAGTCCTTGATTCCCCTCCTTCAGCCGGCTGATGAAAGAGAGCCCTTTCTTGTTCTTTGTTCTTGCTATTGAAGTTCAAGTTGAGGATCGTCCAGAGATTCTGGTGACTTTGCTTGTTTTCCCCTTTGATTCTCTTGTTGAGTGCAGCAGAATAAAAAGAAAAGAAATGAAGTAACAATGATGAGAACTTTAAACAAAAATAGTATCTATTCTAATCATGATGTTAAACATGCAATTAAACAGCAAACTTACTTGTTTAGTGGCGTTTGAAACCCCTTAATCAAATAGGTTTTGAAAAAGAATGAATGTGTTGTGTTGCATGGAGTGAATGATGAAGAATGAAAAATGAAATGAATGTAGAAAAATGAAAGACTTATGCCCAATTGGTTGAATTCTTGAATGGATGAAGAATCTTGAAAGGACGCCGACTTCTGGAAATGGCAGCGCTTCGGCGTTCCGACGTTGTTACTCCGATCTTCAACTCACTATTAATGCTCAATAATGACGTTCTTTTTTAATGGTGCTCAACATTTTTAACTCTTCAAGATGCAAGGTATTTATAGGCTTCTTCTGCGTCCGTGATTAACATAGAAAAATCTAGGATTTATCCAACTTAACCGACAGATAAATACTGATTAATTCATCTTTATCTGTAATTATCTAAAACGCGTCCACCATGGTTGACGCCTTTCAGATTAACTAAGATAAGGATAAATATCCGAAAAAACTTATCTTTATCTTTATTAGCTAAAATGCGTCTACATGTGCAGACGTCTTTTACACTAATTAAGATAAGGATAAACATCCGGAAGAGAAGTAGAAATAGTCTAGGAAACCTAAAACGCGTCATCACTTACAGACGCCTTTTAGCTAATTAATCAATTGATTAAAATTCAAATTTAAACGTTAAAATAAGAATAAACTCTAAATCGCGCCCACATAGGTCAACGTCTTTTAGAATTCTGCATATTTTAACTGAAATTTGAGCTAAAATCAATTCAATTAATTAACTTAAACATGTCTGTTAAACCCGACACTTAAAAAGATCAATAAAAATTAATCAATGGTTAAATATCAGACCATTCTGAAGCATTATTATATAATATGAAATTTACTCAAAATGATGTCAAAATTAGCATGTCTACATTGTTCATATGATGAATAAATCAAATTTAAAAAAACTAGTGTGATCACCAGAAATCGAGGGCTTCAAAGAATAAAGTGATCGCTTATTAACCTTGTGATTTGGGAGATTGGGTTCTTTTGTTCCTCTCTTTCGGTCGGCCGAAAAAGAAAAGCCTCTTCGTTCTTTACTCTTGTTTTTGTGTGTTTTCTCCTTCTTTTCTTCAAATCCTTCCTTCAAGCTTTCTTTCACTTCAAACCTTACAAAAGAGAATCAAGCAAACAAAATAGAAATATGGATTAGAGCTATGGTAGTGTAGAATCTATTCTAACTAGTAATTCTAACATGCAACTAACAAGAAGAACTCACTTTTTGTGTTTCTTTAAACACCTATCTCATGTAGGCAATGATAAATACGATGTGAGTGTGTGTATGATAGAGTGATGCGATGTAAATCTATATGAAAACAATCGAAATAGTGATCTAACTAGAAGAATCAATCAAAACCAGAAAGAAAACTAGAAATAAGAAGAAAGAGTTGGCCCCTCTATAGCCTTGATCTTCAATGGGTTTTAATAGATGAAGAGGGTGAAGAATAAGAAGCTCCTCTTGTTGTTCACATTTTTCCTCCTTAAGAGCCTTCAAACACCTTGAAAGAGAGCTCTTTTTCTTCAATGGCCAACCTTTTTTGAAGGTCCAAAGGGTCTTACATTTATAAGAGTTGATTTCAAGCCAATTTGACTTCCAAAGGACTCTCCCACGCATCCGGACTTGCCTTAGATGTTTATTCAAGAGTTAGAAACCCTTCGAACCATGGAGACCGGATAATCTTGGCCAAAGCACGCTTAATAATAAACTGCTTGAAACATGTCGTCCTCCAGCAACGTCATTTGGTTAATTAGGAGGGGCAAACATAAAGGAAATCCAAAAACGAAAGCGTAAACAAATAGGAAACCTAAAACACGTCGTTCATGGGGGTCGTGATTTAGATAATCAGAAAATTAATTCGTATTAAAATCAAAAATCGAGACGGATTAAGAAAACTAAATGTCATCCCTCTTGGGCGACGTTAATCAGTCAAATCTATCTGGATTTAGGAATTTAATTCCGAACTGACTTCGTCTAGATATCTATATGGCGTCGGCCATGGGTGACGTTAATAAGCAAATTTCGAGAAAAATCAATAAAAATTAATTAATGATTAAAAATTAGACCATTTCGGAGCATTATGATGTGACATGAAATTTACTTAATATGAGGTCAAAATTAGCGTGTCTACAGCAAAAAACTGTAGTGCTCAAAAAGTGTGTGCTTAATCAAGATATCATGTGTTATTCATATGATGAATGAATCAAATTTTAAAAACTAGTGTGATCGCCAGAAATCAAAGGCTTCAAAGAATAAAGTGATCGCTTACTAACCCTGTGATTTGGGAGATTGGTTTCTTTTGTTCCTCTCTTTCGGCCGGCCGAAAAAGAAGAGCCTCTTCGTTATTTACTCTTGTTTTTGTATGTTTTCTTCTTCTTTTCTTCAAATCCTTCCTTCATGCATTCTTTCATTTCAAACCTTGTAGAAGAGAATCAAATAAACAAAAGAGAAATATGGATTAGAGTTATGGTAGTGTAGAATCTATTCTAACTACTAATTCTAACATGCAACTAACAAGAAGAACTCACTTTTTGTGTTTCTTTAAACCCCTATCTCATGTAGGCAATAAAAAATATGATGTGAGTGTGTGTATGATGGAGTGATGTGATGTAAATCTATTATGAAAACAATCGAAACAGTGATCTAACTAGAAGAATCAATCAAAACCAAAAAGAAAACTAGAAAGAAGAAGAAAGAGTTGGCCCCTCCATAGCTTTGGTCATCAATTGGCTTCAATGGATGAAGAGATGATGAAAAAGAAGAAGCTCATCTTGCTGTCCACATTTTTCCTCCTTGAGAGCCTTCAAACACCTTGAGAGAGAGCTCATTTTCTTCAATGGCCAACCTTTTTTTGATGGTCCAAAGAGTCTTATATTTATAAGAGTTGATTTCAAGCTAATGTGACTTCCAGAGGACTCTCCCACGCATCCGGACTTACCTTGGATGTTTATTCAAGAGTTAGAAATCCTTCCAAGCATGGAGACCGAATAATCTCGGCCAAAGCACGCTTACCAATAAACTGCTTGAAACACATCGCCCTCCAGCGATGTCATTTGGTTAATTAGGAGGAGCCAACATAGAAAGAAATCCGACAAGGAAAGCATAAACAAATAGGAAATCTAAAACACGTCGTTCATGGGAGTCGTGATTTAGATAATTAAAAAATTAATTTGTAATAAAATCGAAAATCAAAACAGATTAAGAAAACTAAATGGCGTCCTCCTTAGGCAACGTCATTCAGTCAAATCTATTTAGATTTAGTAATTTAATTCCTAATTGACTTTGTCTAGAGATCTAAATGGCATCGGCCATGGGCGACGTTAATCAGCAAATTTTGAGAAAAATCAATAAAAATTAATTAATGATTAAAAATCAGACCACTTCGGGATATTATGATGTGACATGAAATTTACTCAATGTGAGGTCAAAATTAGCATGTCTACAGCTACCCCACTTTGGCGTTGACTTTGTAAGGAAGTAAAGTAAAATGGAATGAGCTAAAAGGTGATGTTAAGGTGTAATGAGACACGCTTTCAACATCACATGCTGATAATCTTTCTCAAAATGATCAGTAAAGTAGCTTAAATAGATCAATGGAATTAACTATGTCTGGATGAGATAGACAAAAGAAACAAAATAAGGACGATCAACCTCCACGTGGGGAAGTACCCTAGGTCACAAACCTTGCAGGTTTCACTATGGAGAGCGGTTACCAACCAATGTGGACGTGCTTCAACTATGATGGATCTTAAAAGGAAACAAAATAATTTGGGATAAAGATCCACACAAGAGAGAATTACAAGGATATGTTCAAGAAAACCTCAAATAAAACCTTAAACCTCAAAGAGAATTCCACAGTGGGACCATATTGAAATTTCAGCTTCATTTTTTTTTTTTGAATTTTCTTTTCTTGTATACCTGTGTCATGTGGATAACTTAAACAAACAAGTTCTTGTATCTGTTTTGGCTTAGCCCGTTGCCCGGTTAAGTAACCGACTACTTGATCCTATCCTTAGTAGAAGGGTCAAGGGCAAAGCCTTTATTCAATGAAGGCAAATAAATTGAAGGAAATAATAATTAGAATTGCAACATACAAGCATGCAAATGCACACTGGGAAATAAAAAATTGTAACACACATGATGCGACAAGCGGATGCAAATTGAAATTTCAACATAAGAAAAAATTTGTTTATATTTCTGAAATATCCATTTTTTTTGTAAGGTTTTGGAATATCTATTTTTTACAATTTTTTAAGTATCCTTTTTTTTTTGGAATTTTGAAATATCTATTTTTTTAGATTTTTAACATATCTATTTATTTATTTTTTTGAAATAAACTCAACTTAAAGACCAGCATGGTACTTGAATTAAAAGAGCTTACTTGTTTGCTATCTTAATTCCCTAATTATTCTTCAATAACCTAATCCAGATTCATCTTGCTTTTATTGTGCTTATGTTCATGATCTCATTCGATGATCTGACTCTTAGTCAACTTAGGCCATTCCTTAAGCTTGGAGTACGCCCCTTAGGGAGAAGGGAAGCAATGGTTTAGAAAGCTCACGAGAGGGTTCCGGAGACCCAAGTAGATGTACATCATTTACCCTATTGTTCATTGGGGTTCAGTCATTTTCACTTTACGGAGTATTTTTGACCTTACACTCCCTTTTATTTGGATTTTTGGCCTTTTGATTTGACATTTTGACTTTATAGCCTTTTGTATTTGATTTGGCTTTTTCTTTTTGCTTTTGCTTTTGGGGCGGATCTTTTTATTTTTCTCTCTCTCTTTTTTTATGACGGCCTCCTACTAAGACGGCATGTATTTTCAATAGTCTATCCTAAGCGTTGTTCCAACATCGTGAACCGAACAAGAAAAGAGAAATGAAAACAAGCTGCAGCACATGTCTTCTCCATCGTTGTATATCTTTGTTCAGCGAGGTTGAGAAGTTTAGAGAGATAGTAGGCTACCCTCTCTTTTCCTTCTTCATCTTCTTGTACTAAGACAGCCCCCTCCGAATCATCTAGGACAGAGATGTATAGAATTAAGTGTTTGTCCGGAGATAGTGGTCTCAAGACAGGAGGACTTGATAGATATTTCTTCAATCCATTGAAAGCCTCTTGACACTTATCGTCCCAATCAAATTTGACTTCCGATTTGGTAAGTTCGTAGAACAGCTTACACCTTTGTGAATGTTGGGAGACAAAACGGCGAATAAATTGCAACCTCCCGATCAATCCTCTCAATTCTTTCAAGTTCTTGGTAGGTGGCATTTCTATGATAACTTTAGTCTTGTTGGGATCGATCTCAATGCCCCGTTTACTAACAATGAATTCTAATAGTTTCTTTGACGAGACACCAAACAAACATTTCTTTGGATTCATTTTCAATTGATACTCCCTTGATATTTCCAATGCTTTACCTAAAATTTCAGCATGATCAGCTTTAGTTTTAGATTTCACCAAAAGGTCATCCACATACACTTCCAAATTTATATGCATCATGTCATGGAATATCGCCATCATTGCCCTCTAATAGGTGACTCCAGCATTCTTCAATCGAAATGGCATAACTACATAACAGTAAGTCCCCCAAGGTGTATTGAATGATGTCTTTTCCTAATCTTCTTCTGCCAATCGTATTTGATTATATCCTGAAAAGCCATCCATAAATGATAGAGTCTCATATCCAACCGTGTTATCAATCAGCACATCTATGTCAAGCAGTGGAAAATCATCCTTAAGACTTGCCCGGTTCAAATCTCGGAAGTCAATGCAAATTCTGACATTCCCATCTTTCTTCATAACTGTAAGGATTGTGACTTTCGGATCCGATTTTCGGGGTCGGACCCTGTAGTTCCGACCTTAGTGAGGGCCGAGGTTCTGTGACGATTCGCGTCAGGACATCGAGACGCGTTTTGAACGGCGTCCACCGTTGCAAACGCGTTTCAGGTCCTGCCACGTGGGTGCCACGTGGGCTGGCTTCGGGCCGCGAGAGTACGGCCCTGTCGTGTCGCCTGAACGGCGTCCACGTGCGTCGACGCCTTTCAGACTGCGACTCTGGGATTATCAGAGTACGGCCCTGACAAGTCGTCTGAACGGCGTCTGCCTCGAACGACGCGTTTCAGAATCTTGTCAGAGTAACCGTCACGTCACCTGATAGGCGTCCGTTGATGTCGACGCGTTTTAGCCAGTCTCTGGTTAACCCCCGCGAGCCCTCCTTCTTTCCCTCATTTTCCTTCTCTCTTTCTCACCTTCCCTTCCGGCGAACTCGGCGGCGATCCCTCCTCCTACCTCTTCCCCTTACACCGTTTCATCTCTCCCTTCACTCCATCCTCTACCTAGCTCCAACCACTACCACCTCCACTTCCACTGCGGCGTTCTACTCTCCGGACGGCGGCCGACGTCACGGTGGAGTAAGGACGACCACGGCGGTACCGGCGGCGGCGTGGGGCGAGACGGGTGGATGGCTTGAAGCTCGGAGGCGTTCAAGTATCCGGTAGGGTGACGGTCCCCTTAGTATTGTGTTCAAACTATGTTTTCTCCGTTTGATCTTGCTATGGATCTTTGGTTTGGGGGGTAGAACAAGCATGTTTAGGGATTCTTCTTGATGTTATGGGGGATTTCTATGAATGTGATTTCCTGTGAATTGAATTGCCCCTCTTTCTCCTCTGTTTTTGGGTGATTTTGGGGTTGTTTGGGTTGAAAAGGGAGCCCTCGGGCTCATGCAGACTCTGGTTCCTGGGGTTAAAAGACGTCGTGCATGGGCGACGCCTTTTTGAAGGGCGTCGGACCATCGCGACGCCTTTTAGGCAGGAATCACCTTGCTGAGAGTCTGCCAGTTCGGGGATTCTGGGACTAAAAGACGTCATGGATGGGGGACGCTATTTGAATGGCGTCGGGTAGCCATGACGCCTTTTAAGGCAGAAATCCCCTGGGTAATGTTTTCTGGAAATTCCTGGATTTCTTTGCTAAATAGCGTCTGAGGATGTCGACGCCTTTAAAAAGGCGACCGTCGACGCCTTTTAGGGCCTGATTATGAAGACAGTAATTTTAGTAAACCAGTACATGGAGCTTGAATGGCGTCGGCCTTGGGCGACGCGATTCAAGACAGAACAGCACTAAATCATGACAGTAAAACGTGTTCATACTGCTAGATAGTGGGTTAATGCATGCTTTAGTGCGCTCGTTAATGCTGGATTCTTCTTGACCGGATGGCACTGCGTGGGTGTCGTGCGATCGCGGGCTTTTCACGTGACCGGATCGTACTGTGCCGGGTTATGGTGTTTTGTGTTACTGTGGACCTAGAGTGACATTGTAGCACTTTATCACCCTGTGTTGGTGGGGGCGTGAGCACAGCGCCGGTGGGGGCGTGGGCAGGGTGACGCCTAGTGAGAGAGGGTCACCTGGTGAACCCCGGGGTCAGCTAGTACCGGTGTCGGAGTGGTACATTCGGAGAGTCACTCATGCTGAGGGAAGGAGTAACCACCTGAGCCGGTTGGGCCGGAGTAGCTAGTGTGCTATCCGAGGGGTTACTGCTTGGTCTCAGCGGGTCGAGGTTTTCCCACCGTTGTTGTGTGGTTAGTGAGTTCCTATCGAGACGACCGTTGTGGGTTCCCTAGTCGGCTGGTTTAAAATATGCATGTTTATTATATTTCGACTGCATGTGAATTCACGTTAAGAATTAGGAATTGTACCTATTGTGCTTATCACTTTACCGTTAGCTGTACCTTGCACTTGTGGGTGTGTGCGTGGGCAGTGGGGATCGAAGGATCCCTACTGAGTCTTGTCTTTGAGACTCACCCCCTGCGGTTTTCAGGTGAGGACTCTCAGCAGACCTAGCGAGGTGAGTGCGGCCGTGTGTTGAGCACCATCAGCAGTTATTCCGGGGTATGCCCCGACGTAGTTGTTATTTTATTTCTGGCCTGTACGTTTAATTATTTCCTTTCTGTTGGAGTATGTAATTATTTGCTGTATCGAGTCGCATTGTAATAATTTTTAATTCCAGCACTTCTATTTCAGTTCAATGCGATGTGAATGTTTAGCTTAGTTTATTATTTATCTCCCAGACTTGATTAGATCCTGGTTTGGTTCCAAATTAATGATTCGGTACCCATTTAGTAATCGGATCCCCGATTATAGGGTGGCGGGTCGTTACAATAACAGGGACTATATTAGCCACCCATTGAGGATAGAGGACAACTCTGATGAATTTGGCTTTATGCAGCTTGTCTACCTCTTCCATCGTCTTTAAAGCCATATGTGGGTGGAATCGCCTTAACTTTTGCTTAACTGGGTTAGCTCCAAATTTCAATGTTAATCGATGTCGGCATATCTTCATAACTCCAAGCGAAAGTGTCCTTGTAATCTCTAAGAACCTGAACCAATGCCTCTTCATCTAATACAGAAAGATTATGACTAATGAGGACAACCTTAGGTTCTTCTTCTGTTCCCAGATTGATTTCCTTAGTTGGTTCTTCTATAGCAGCTGAGGGTTCATCAAATCTCTTCACTCCACTAGCATACGCCTCAGTTGCGTCCTCATCTTCTTCTTCATCAATGATAGGGTCATTTTCATGTATCAATTCATATACCCCATACCCATCATCAACCAACTCATTTGCCTCACACTCATCTGGCAACTGAATAGGATGCTCTAATAGCTGAGGGATTTGTGAACAAGAAAGGCATTTGAAAGCTAACTCTTAGAGATATCCATCTGGAATTCGTCTACCCTTAGACTTCCTAAACTGCCTAACTTCACTAGACTCCTTAAAACTACACTCCCTATCCTGACCTATAGAAGACGAAGAAGGATGAAAATCAAAAGATACAAGATGAGATACAAGGGAATCCTGCTGAGAGGAGGGATACAGCAGATCTAGAAGAGAATCCTGTCCGAATGACCGGCACAATGGGATACATCCGGACAGATAGTAGGATGTTTCCTTAATGAGGATTTGGGAGGAGGTTTAGAAATTGACTTTTTTTTTTTTTTGGAGGATTTTCAGTTATTGCAAAGCAAGAATGGAGTTGGAAGGGAGGTGGAATAGAGGGGGAAAATGGCACCATTGCCAAAGGATTAGGGGGATCGTACAGAAGTATGTCCCAAGATCTCCTCAGGATTGAGAGGAGCCCGAAAAATCAAGTCTTGAGGGGTCGGAGTAACAAGAATGGGCGGAGCCCAAGGTATGTCTTCAATAAGTACCCTGGACCATATAAGGGTCAGCAGCAGGGTTTTGAACAGAACATGGAGAGCAAAGATATGAGAGGGGTAGGTAGCTCCCCAGAGGTGATCAGTGGTCAGGCCTGTTTCATAGGGGTCATCAGGCTCCCTTTTGTCAGCTTCATTACTCAGCAGGATTCTCTTGTCAAAAATGGCCCCAGGCCCTTCAATCAATTCTTCAATTAATGGCGGCCACTTAGGTTCAGAAGGGTCCAGAAATAGTCTGTTCAGGGATATGTACAAAACCACATATCAAACCACCTGTACCACTCACATTCTGGGTCGTGGAATTTCCTCCTCTTCATAGGCCACAGAGCCTCCAAGGATTAGTATGTTAGGAGTGGTGTACAGTGTCTTACCAACTCTCTGCCATATACGTCATGCATATCAAAGTGGGAAGTGATCACCACTATATTATCATTATCATGTCGGATCACGGAGCTCTTAACAAAATGGGTAGACAAGGTCCAGGTCCACGGGTACCGATTCTCCTTGCATAGTGTTACCATAGTCTTCCACACTTTATGGCCATCTTCACTTTCTTGTTGTTGTATTATGTTGTGCCTCACCTTTTCTGGTATATATCCTAGGCCATTCCCTGGTACAATCCTATCATCTCTAACTAGTTTGGTCCTCCCTTGCAACTACGTGCCTAGACCTTTTCTTGGCTGATATCCGATTTTCATCATTATATTCTATCCCGGGGTACTCATGTACTTCCCCCATTTTACGGCATCAATCGGATAAGATGAAGGTAGAGAGGATTTCAGCGGATTTGCTGAAGGAAGATAGGTTTGCAACAAAGATAGCATCGGTTTTTGAACGGGTGAAGGAGTAGGAATTGGATCTACGTTCAATGAGCGAGTAGCAGCAAGAATAGGCATCCTTGTGACTTTGATGACATTCCCCTTGTATGGAAACTTAAGGTATTGATGATTAGTTGAAGGAATAGCCTCAAGCAATTTGATATAAGGGCGGCAAAGGATGTCTTTTAGTGAAGGGTCTATTTCCAAGATATGGAATTCGACCTCGAGATGACATACAGGGCCTAGTTCTACTTTTAGGTAGACCATACCCAGTAGGGAACGAGTGGAATTGTCATATGCAGTAACAGAAATCGGAGATGGCAGCCACTTTTCCTTAGGTACCCCGTAGAGTTCCAGGGTTCTTGGTGGCAAGACATTAATAGAGGCCCCAGTGTCCACTAGACAGGCGTCTACAGCCTTCTTACAGATATTAACAGTGATACTCAAGGCCATACCCTATGCTGCCAGGGGTGCCAATTCAGATGAGTGGAATGTAATAGATTGCTCGCCCTGTGGTACTAGTAGTGCTGTGATCTTCTCTACCGGCACATCTTCATTGACCATCACCCTCTGTAGATATATTCCATTAGGGCTTCTTGGTAGGTCTTGGACCTCTTAATCAATTCGAGCACAGAGATGCGTGCCAGTGTTTTGTCCAGATGTTTCAGCAAATCATATTAAGTGCCCGGTGCACTCTCTTCATTATGGACCTTATCAACTGCCTGCGATGGGCCTTTCTGAACTGCAAAATGAGGGAACACATTACTGAATATTCTACCGCTCTGGAGCATCAGAGGTTGCGGCTCAACAGTAGAGGGTGTGGGTGATGTCTTGATTACTGCCGGGTTGATAAGGGGTTTGGATGGCATAAGCGGTTGGTTTGGTGTAGTGGATTGTTGCACGATGCATATGAGGGGTTTAATGGGTTGGAGGGTATGGTGGTGGCTTGGGAATGGCATGGGGAAAGGGATGCATGATAATGGTTCATGAGTGGTGGCTTGGGGAAAGGGATGGCATGGATTCATGAGTGGATGATGGGTCATTGGGTGTTGGTGGTGGAGGTTTTAATGTAGCGGGTAAGGGTTTAAGAATGACAGGTGGTGGAATGGGGTTGGTGGGTGTAGGTTGTGATGGTGCGGGTGAAGGTCTGGGGATGCGAATGATACGGCGTGGTGATAGTACAGAAGTACTCTGGTTGTGTATGGTGAAGCATATAGATGAGGTGTCTTCCACCCTCTACTGTTGTCCCCTATTAGCCTCAGACTAGCTATTGGTAAGAATCAGGACTATCTAATTAGGGTGTTCCGGTAGTGGATTATGTACAATGCCCATGTTCGCGGAGGTGCCGCCTGCTAAATCGGTGCTCTCTATTGTTGTTCTTGCTGTGGCTATTGGGGTTGTTGCTGGGGTCTTTTTGCCTTCAGTGCAGTGATGTACTTTCTCATTTCTTTCTAATCGATGCCCCCCGATCATTCAGATCATAAAAATATAGTCCTGAAATTGGAAACATACATCTACAGTGTGTCCAGGTTGACGATGGAACACACAGTAGTAGGACATATCTACATTATGCGGCCACACGGTCCTTTCTTTAGGCAGTGTCAGAGCGTTGGCTGCCATGGGAGCGTTAAAGACATCAGAGAGTGACTCTGGTAGCTATGGATACGATGCTCTCCTCGGACCGAGAGGTTTCCTCTGTTGGGAATAGTCATTTGGGGGAGGGACCTGGTTGTAATTTGGTTGTTGCCGGGGTTGGTTGTATACTCGTTGCTGAGCTTGTGAGGTTGCTGAAGCTACTGGCTGGGCTCAGCCCACTGGCCGGACCCTGGCTCAACAGGGGCTGAGCCCTATGGTCCTTCTAGACCAGGCCTTCAAGGGCCCATTTAGTTAAAAATATATATACATATATATATATATATATATATATATATATATATACATATATATATATATATATAAATTATTTTTCTTTTAAAATGTGATTTTGAAATTAAATTAAATTTTGGTTTTATGTTAATGGGCCCTATATATATTTTGAATCTATAATAATTAACAAAAGGATGTTAATTAATTGTTAATCTAAATTGTTAGATTAACTGATATTAATGACTATTTATTTAATCATTAGATTAATTTTATTAATTTCAACTGTTTAACTTTGCATGGAATATTCTAGATTTAATCAATTTGGATTGTGTGCACATATGATGTGTCGTTAATACTTTTAAATATGATTTAATTGCATGCTTAACAAATAAAATATTTTTCAAAAAATCTAATTACCAAATTTTGATTGGTCCTTGGTTTCTAAAACCAAAATTATTTATTTTTTAAAACTTTTATTTTAGCCATGTGATGTGCTATTTCTTGTGTAGTTTGTGTTGGGATCGCTGTGTCGAGATCCGACCGAAAACGCAGCGGAATAAAATTTCTCAGGATCGGATCCATCCCGTTTCGATCAACAAAAACAAGATCGGAGTAAATCGGATTTACCTAGCGTGGATTAGAATCCGCGTTCGTTTTTCGGTTCCATCGGAGCGATGCCGCAAGCCGCACAGTTGTCCGGCCTCTAGCAGTATCTACGTGGTTCTCCTCGCGATGGATCCTTCTCGCCACCTCGCTCGATGCGGCGTTCGTGGATCCCATCTGGCTGCGCGTAATCCGTCGCGACATGCAAATTCGGAATCTCCCTCGGACGGAAGGCAGAGCAGTCGGGGTTCAAAGCGAAGCCTCCAGATGGCCACCTCGTGTCGTACGCCTAGTAGAGAGGAGAGAGAAAGAAGGCGGCGGCTTGGTTAGGGTTGTTGCCCCCGACCTAGCATCCGTTCTTTTATAATAAGCTTATTAGCTGTTTTTCATAAAGACCCAGACTTATCCGAAATCCTGTCGGATTATCCATTGACTTGAAAACCTTTTGCGTGTGACCCTTTAAGCCCAAATACCAGTCCAATTAATGGCCCATTAAGCTCGGAAACTCTTTACGGACCGGACCCACTGAATTAATTAATATCCTTATATTTAATTAATCAGCCGAATTTAATGTCCCACAATAAAATCGGACGGGCTTCCGATCACAGTAGATGCCAAGCAACATCACGTGATCCTAAATGGCAATGGGGTTATCGCAACCCTCTATTGGAACCTTTCCGTCATCAGTTAGCACACAGATATAATCCTTCATCCGTGCAATGTTCCCGAATCGACCTAGGGTATGGTTTACTGTTAAACCCTAGCCGGTCGATTCACATGAATCAGATGCCGCTAATCTATATCGGATAACTCTTTATCTGATACAGAGTATGCCATGGCCAGGGACTTAAGCGCATCATTCCCAGAACATTCTCTCTCAAACTACTGAGAGCAGATGATCCCGTATTGAACACATAATTACCTTCGAGGGTATTTTCCTGAAACCGATCACTTGACTTATTGATAACCTATGGTTAGGGATTCGTTAGTCAAGGTCAAAGTTCAGAAACCTACCAACAAGATATCTTTGGCGTCTCAGGTCCAAGGATCATCTACGCAACCATGGCAAAAGAATCGAGGTGGTTAACAGTGAGGTGTTTACCATCCAACGATTTATAGTCAGATCAGTTCAGTGAACTCATTCACCAATGAGCACCTATAGGTCCAGCATAGTGTCTCCACACAAGTGACTTATAGGATCGGGCACCCTCATCATATGAGCTGAAGAAACCTATACTAGTCTATCCAGATGTTCGATGTCCTCCTCAACCATCCTATGACCAGGAACAATTAAGAACATGTGGTCCTTTAATTATGATCTCATCATAATCTGAAGATTGTTGCACATGTTCATGGACTTCATCATGATACGATAAACATAGATCGAATAAAATATACACAATTAATTAATGTCAGTTATTAATAAACTGAATCAATACATAGTAGCGGATTGGTTTTGGGATCATCTAATACTAACAATCTCCCACTTGGACTAAATCCAATCACTTTTATATAGAATACCCATATTCTATAAGTGACGCTCAAAGACATTTTGAGACAAAGGCTTTGTCAGTGGATCTGTTATGTTGTCGGCTGAAAGGCTATAATCTCTCTGATCAGATGAAAGCGCCGTAGAATGTGCTTCGACTTCTGATGAGACCTCGACTCTTTCGCTTGGGCAGTCGCCTCATTGTTGTCACACAGCAGTGGGACAAGACCAGATATGCTTTCCACCACACCAAGATCGCCGATGAATTTCTTCATCCATATAGTTTCCTTGGTGGCTTCAGCAGCAGCAATATACTCGGCTTCCGTTGTCGAATCAGCAATGGTTTCCTACTTGGAACTTTTCCAGTTCACTGCTCCCCCGTTGAGTGTGAAAACAAAACCTGATGTTGACTTGCTATCATCAGGATCAGATTGAAAACTCGAGTCAGTGTATTCTTGCAGCTTTAAGTCTCCTCCTCCATAGACTATAAATAGATCCTTAGTCTTTCTCAAGTACTTAAGGATGTATTTTACAGCCTTCCAGTGTTCATCACCTGGATCTGCCGGATGTCTGCTCGTAACACTTAGAGCATATGCTACATCAGGTCTAGTACATATACATGATGGAACCTATGGCAGAAGCATAGGGGACCTTATCCATCATAGCCCTCTCCTCAGGTGTCTTGAGAGACTGACCTTTAGAAAGTGAAATTCCATGTCTCATTGGTATGAGTTTTCTCTTGGAATTTTCCATACCAAACCTTTTGACAATGGTTTCTATATGCATGGATTGGGTTAAAGCAAGCATCTTCTTTGATCTATCTCTATAGATCCGTATTCCCAATACGTAAGATGTTTCTCCTAAATCCTTCATGGAGAAGTTCTTTGACAGCCATATCTTTACCGATGACATCATTCCTACATCATTTTCAATGAGTAGGATGTCGTCAACGTAAAGAACCAAGAATGTGATTGCGCTCCCACTGTTTTTCTTGTAGACATAGGGCTCATCTTCATTCTTAATGAAGTCATAAGATTTGATCGCCTCATTAAATCTTATGTTCCAGCTTCGGCAAGCTTACTTCAGTCCATAAATGGACCTTTGCAACTTGCATACCATATCTGGAGATTCTTTGGATGTAAATCCTTCTGGTTGTATCATATACATCTCCTCCTCAAAGTTTCCATTGAGGAAGGTAGTCTTCACATCCATCTGTCAGATTTCATAATCATGATAAGCAACAATGGCAAGAAGAATTCTGATATATTTAATCATAGCAACGGGTGAAAAGGTTTCGTCATAGTCAACACCTTGTCTTTAACGATAGCCTTTCGCCACTAATCTTGCTTTATAAGTCTCAATACGTCCATCTGCACCGATCTTTCTTTTAAAGATCCATTTGCAGTCGATAGGTACTATACCATCGGGTAAATCATCCAAGTTCTAAACTTGGTTGATGTACATGGATTGTATTTCAGAATTCATGGCTTCCTGCCATTTCTTGGCCTCTGGACTTTCAATGGCCTCCTAGTAAGTCTTAGGATCATCATCCTCGTTATAGAGTATCCTTGAACCATCCAAATTAATATGTCCCACATATCTTTCTGGTGATTTAGGTTTTCTTTCAGACCTACGAAGTTCCTGTGTATTATTTTAAACATGTTCTAAAACTGACAGTTCATCTGATGAACCATTACCAGGTTGTGAGTCTAGAATTTCTTCTGGAGTTACTTTACTCCTACTGTCCTTCTGGAGAATATAATCTTCTTCCAAAAAGACAGTTCTCCTGGCCACAAATACCTTTTGTTCGCCAAGATAATAAAAATAATATACATAAGTTTCCTTTCGATATCCCACAAATATACATTTGTCAATTCTTGACTCCAACTTATCTGCGTCATGTCTTTTAACATGAGCAGGACATCCCCAGACTTTAACATGTTTAAGGTCTGGTTTCCTTCTATTCCATATCTCATATGGAGTAGTTTCAATAGATTTGCTGGGTACTTTGTTCAGGATATACATAGCCGAGCTAAGTGCATATTCCCATAAAGACACTGGAAATTTGGACAAGCTCATCATGGATCACACCATTTCCATTAATGTGCAATTTCTCCTTTCTGATACACCATTCATCTGAGGTGTATAAGGAGGTGTAAGCTAAGAAAGGGTACTATTATCCTTTAAGTATTTAATGAACTCAGTACTCAAGTATTCACCACTCCGATCGGATCGAATGGTTTTTATACTCTTTCCAGTTTGTTTCTCTACTTCATTCTTAAATTCTCTGAATTTCTCAAAGGCTTCATATTTATACTTCAATAAGTATATGTATCCAAACCTTGAGTGATCATTAGTGAATGTAATGAAGTATGAGAAATTACCAATGGCTTGGGTAGATATAGGACCACATACATCTGAATGTATAAATTCCAATATGTCTTTGGCTCGTTCTCCAGTTCTACTAAATGGAGACTTAGCCATTTTACCCATTAAACATGACTCATAGGTTTCATATGATTCATAATCAAATGGATCTAAGTATCCATCTTTATGCATTCTTTGGAGTCTGTTTTCACCAATGTGTCCAAACCTACAATGCCATAAGTAGGCTTTGTTCATTTCATACTTACTTCCTTTAATTGAAAAACCGATGTGTAAATTTTCATGAGACACATTTAGTAGAAACAAACCAGTAGACAAAAAAGCAGAAGCTATTAATTTATTTCCAAAATAAATTGAACAACTATTGTTCCCAACATTTAAATTGTATCCAATTTTATCTAAATATGAAATAGAAATAATGTTTCTTATTATGTTAGGTACATAATAACATTCATCTAATGAAAATGTGTCTCCGGATGGTAGCTTGAGCTTCACTGTCCCTATAGCGATCGCCGCAACTCTTGCGCCATTACCTAGCCTCAGCTCCACCTCGCCCGTCTTCAGCTTACGTCTTCTTGTCAATGCCTGCACAGAATTGCAGATATAAGATACACATCTAGTATCTAATACCCATGATGTACAATCTCTTATTGACAAGTTTACATCTATCATATAGATACCTGAAGCGTCCTGCTGCTTCACAGTTCCTTGAGCCTTGTTCTTGAGATATTCTTTGCAATTCCTCTTCTAGTGGCCCATATGGTGATAGTAAAAGCAATCACCTTTCTCAGTACTCTTGCCTTTATCTTTCTTGACAATCTTTTGCTTTCTCTAAATCTTGTTCTTACCTTTTCGAAAGGCTTCGACTGCAAGTCTCTTCCTGTTGGTCTTACCAACCATGAGGATTTGGGGTTTATCCTTCATAAGGTTCCCCTATGCAGTCTTCAACATGTTCAGTAGCTCAGCTAAGGTGGTCTGGATTTTGTTCATGTTAAAGTTAACAATGAACTAAGCATAATATTGTGGAAGGGAAGATAACACGAGGTCAATATGCATCTCCTTGGGGAGTGTAACTGCAAGAGCATCCAGCCTTTCCACCCATTCTATCATCTTCAGTACACGAGTCTATACTGAAGTTCCCTCTACCATCTGAGCCTTGAACATGTTCTTAGATATCTCATATCATTCGATTCTACTCTGCTCACCAAACAGCTCCTTCAAATGGAGCATGATGGATCTAGCATCCATCTCCTCATGTTGCCTCTGCAACTCATTGCTCATAGAGGCTAACATGTAGCATTGGGTCATGGTGGAGTCTTCCTTCCATTTTTCATATGCAATCATTTCCTCCTCTGGGGCATCTAATGCTGGTTCAGTACGAGGTTCATTATCCAAGACATAGGCAATCTGCTTAGACCTGAGGACAATCTTCAGGTTCTTGAGCCAGTCTGAGTAGTTGGTACCTGTCAAACAGTTGGCATCAAGTATGCCTCGTAATGGGTTATGGTGCGACATTCTAGCCTACAGGAGATAATCAAATCATAATTAGCAGGTATTCATATTAACTAAAACAAGATATGGACTTTGTTTATCTAGTTTTACTCCTATTAATTTTCGTCGGACTGTATAACCTTCAGATATACAGAACGGGAGACGCCGACTGTCTCCTAATAGGGATCAGAATCTCCAAGCATCACAGTATGACCTCGGGTAAACACATAGTATTATACTGTTATCTCAGAGCAATCATCTCATGATAATTGCAACTCCTTACAATATCCGATCATACTTCAGCTCCCAGGTTATTAATGGTCCCGGGTAAACACAGTAGACCATTATTCCCAGTCTAAGCTTTACCACCAATACGTGACAGAGTAGAGTAGAAATATAGTTTCCGAGTAAACACGTAGATTGTAACGACCCGCCACCCTATAATCGGGGATCCGATTACTAAATGGGTACCGAATCATTAAATTTGGAGCCAAACTAGGATCTCAATAAGTCTGGGAAATAAATGATAAACTAAGCTAAACATTCACATAACATTGAATTGTAAAGGAAGTGCAGAAATTAAAAATTATTACAATTCGACTCGACTCAACAAATAATTATATACTCCAACTGAAAAGAAATAATTAAGTGTATAGGCCAGAAAAGGAAATAACAACTACATCGGGGCATACCCCGGAACAACGGCTGCTGGCGCGCAACCCAAGGTAACACTATCCTCGCTACGCCTACCTAAAACCCTCACCTGAAAACCATAGGGGTGAGTCTCATCGAAAAGACTCAGTGGGGATCCTTCGATCCCCACCACCCACTCACGCACCCACAAGTGCAACAACACAAATATAGATAATTTAAATAAGTAAGACAATAAGCACAATTCCCAAATTTCGATATAAAACGCATACATTCAAAATGTAACATGCACAACCCTGAAACCATTCCGTCAAGGAACCCACAACCACCGTCTCGGCTAAATACGCAAACCACATGGCCGAACGAGGAAAACACCGACCCGCTGAGACCAAACAGCAACCCCTCAGATAGCGCGCTGGCTACTCCGGCCTGACAGGCTACAGGTGGTTATGCTTCCCCCAGCACGAGTGACACTCCGAATGTACCACTCCCACACCGGTACTAGCAATACCCCGGGGTACACTAGGTGACCCTCTCTCTAGGCGTCACCACGCCACTCCCACACCGGCGCTGCGTCACTCCCACACCGACATAGGGTGCCTAAGCGCTAACAACTGTCACTCTAGGCCCAAAACTCAACACGGTGCGATCCGATCACGTAGAATTCATCGTCTACGAGTATGATTTCAAGCATACAATTAACCAAACTATCTAACAATGTAAACACATGTTAACTGCAGGAATTAATGAGATTCTGTCTTGAATCGCGTCGCCCAAGGCCGACGTCATTCAACACTCCTAAACTGGTTCATATAAAAACTGGCCTCGGAAGGTGGCCTAAAATGCGTCGTTTACGGAGGTCGTCATTTAAACGGCGTCGCTGTCCCTGGACGCCATTCAATCCAGAAGACAGAGTCTGTTATCTGGGATAAATTGCGTCGTGGGTGGAAGCCGCCTTTTTAAAAGGCGTCGCTGTCTCCCGACGCCATTTAACCCTCACAGACAGGTTCTCCCACCGCCTTCTCCCAATTCACAAGGTGGGATTTCTCCCCAAACTTCGCAAAAACAATACAAAATCGAAGAGGAGGAGGAGAACCTAAATCCCCATTAAAAGCCCACAATTCCACATTCTATAAGATTAGCATTTTCACCCCAAAAATCCCCCTAAACATGCTCCAAAGCGGAAAAACATGGTTTGAAACAAAACATCGCGAGGATCGTCACCCTACCAGTTGCTCGAACTCCTTCGAGCTCCAAGCCGCCGAACCGCCTCGCCACACACCGTCGCCGGTACCGCCGTGGAAGCCGTTACTCCACCAGGACGTCAACCGCCGTCCGGAGATAAATGCGCTGCGGAGGAAGTAGTGGTGGTAGTGGAGGAAGTTAGGAGGTTGATGGAGTGGAGGGAGAGGAGGAATGGGGAGAGGAAAGGAAGGAGAGGGGGAAAGGAGGAGTCAGAGGCTGGAGAGAAAAGAGGAGAGAGAGAGGAAAAGAGAGAATGAGGGAAAGGAGGGAAGGTTCGCAGGGTCAAACTGAAACCGGTTAAAATGCGTCGTCCAAGACCGACACCATTCAGACGACAAGACGGGTCGTACAATGACATGCCAGGGTCGTACTCTGAATGTTGTCGACCATGCAAAACGCCATTCAGACGATAAGACCGGGGCCGTACTCTCGCGGCCCAAAGCCAGCCCACGTGGCAGCCTAAAACACGTCCACATCGCCGGACGTCATTTGAACCGCGTCGAGCAAGCTCGACGCGAAAAGGAACCCAAGCCCCTAGCCTACAAGGGCCCAAATCAAGGGATCCGACCCCGAAACTGGCCCAATAACCGGATCCAAAACCTCAATCCTTACATTCTCCCCCCCTAAAAAGAATTTCGTCCTCGAAATTGCCTATTATAAAATAATGAGATCGAAAATAATGGTACTAGCTCACAAGATAACTTACAAGAAAAGGTAGGGAAACTGCTCCCACATCTCATCCTCGCACTCCCAGGTCTCCTCGCCTCCTGAGCGATGTTGCCAAATGACCTTAACCAGAGGAACGACCTTATTCTGGAGGACCTGTTCCCTGCGATCCTCAATACATACTGGAAATTCCGAAAAGGACAAGTCCTCAGCGACTTCCAACTCTGACAAATCCAAAACATGAGATGGATCCTGAACATATTTCCTCGGCAAAGAAACATGGAATACATTGTGCACTCCTGCAAGACTGGGTGGCAAGGCTAGCTAGTACGCTATTTCCCCAATTCGTGCAAGAATGGGAAAAGGCCCAATATAACGCGGACTCAGCTTACCTCGCTTCCTGAATCTCATCACACCCTTGGAGGGTGAGATTCGGAGAAACATATAGTCCCCAACCTCAAACTCAAGCAGTCTCCTACGGATATCTGCATAACTCTTCTGCCTGCTCTGAGCTATAGTCAACCTCTGCTTCACCACTCTGGCAACCTCAGCACACTGTTGTACCAACTCTGGCCCTGCTATCTGCCTCTCGCCAATCTCAGACCATTTCACAGGAGATTGACACGGCCGCCCATACAATGCCTCATATGGCGCCATGCCGATACTAGAATGATAATTGTTGTTGTAAGCAAACTCTACTGTAGACAAGTGCTGCTCCCAAGAACCTCCCCAATCTAGGCAACATGCCCTGAGCATATCCTCCAGTGTCTGAATGGTCCTCTCCAACTGCCCATCAGTCTTGGGATGATAAGCCGAGCTGAAGACTAACTGCGTAACCAAGGCCTTCGAAAACTCTTCCATAACCTAGAAGTAAATCTCGGATCTCGGTTTGACACGATGGATATGGGCACCCCGTGTAGAGAGATGATCCGGTCCACAAACAACTTAGCCAACTTACCGACTGACAAGTCCTTCCTAATAGCCAGAAAGTGTGCCGACTTGGTCAATCGATCAACAATGACCCAGATCGCGTCTCTTCTACCGGGTGACACAAATAATCCCATCACAAAGTCCATAGTCACGTGTTCTCATTTTCATTCCAGGATCGGTAATGGCTGCAACAACCCTCCTGGTCTTTCGTGTTTTGCCTTAACCTGCTAACAAGTCTGGCACCGTGCCACATAATCGGCCAAGTCCTTCTTCACACCAGGCCACCAAAAGTGCCGCCTCAAACAATGATACATCTTAGTCATTCCGGGATGTACTACATATCTAGAATGGTGCGCCTCATCTAGGACACTCCTGTGCACATCGTCCTCAGCTGGAACATAGAGCCTGCCTCTAAACCTGACGGTGTCATCATCCCACAACTCTACCTTTGATATTTGGAGAATCTGCGGCAGCTCTGCATCTGCCCTCTGAGCCTCGATTACTACATGGTACACTGCTGGCCTCACAGTTAAGCTGGCCAAGACGGCTCTGTCGGCCTCTCAAGGAATCCTAAAGGAAGATTCCACAACTTGCTCATATAACCTCCATTTTTGAACCATAAGATATGATACGACCGTCTTCCGACTCAAGGCGTCTGCCACCACGTTTGCCTTGCCCAGATGATAGGAAAAGTCGAGGTCATAATCCTTGATAAACTCCATCCACCAATGGTGCCTCAAGTTCAGATCCTTTTGCGTGAATACATACTTCAGGCTCTTATGGTTGGTAAAAATCTGAAACTTCTCTCCGTACAAATAGTGCCACCAGATCTTCAGTGCAAAAACTACAGCTGCCAACTCTAAGTCATGAGTGGGATAGTTCTCCTCATGCTTCTTCAGCTGCCTAGAAGCATAAGCCACAACCTTACCATGTTGCATCAGAACCGCACCCAAACCTCGACGAGATGCATCCGAGTAAACCACAAATCCACTGAAGCCTGATGGAAGCACCAGAACTAGAGCCGAAGTGAGATGAGTCTTCAACTCAATGAAGCTCCACTCACACTCCTCGGTCCACACGAAACGAACTCCCTTACGAGTCAATCTCGACAAGGGGGTCGCTATCGAAGAAAAACCTTGGACGAATCGTCTGTAATACCCTGCTAACCCCAAGAAGCTCCTGATCTCAGTTACTGTTGTTGGTCTTCCCCAATCCATCACTACCTCAATCTTGGTTGGATCCACTGCAATGCCATCTCCAGAAATGACATGCCCCAGGAAGTGCACCTTATCTAGCCAAAATTCACACTTGCTAAACTTGGTATAGAGTTAGTACTCTCTCAAAACCTGCAACACCACCTGAAGATGAGTGGCATGCTCTTCCTTAGAAGAAGAATATACCAAAATATCATCTACAAATACCACCACAAATTGATCTAGGTAGGCCCTGAAGACCCGGTTCATCAAATCCATATAGGCCACTGGAGCATTGGTCAAGCCAAAAGGCATAACCAAAAACTTATAATGCCCGTACCGAGTCCTAAAAGCTGTCTTACTCACATCTGCCTCGCGGATCCTCATCTGATAATACCTTGATCTCAAGTCAATCTTCAAAAATACCTTCGCAGACTGCAACTGATCTATCAGATCATCGATCCTCGAAAGTGCGTACTTGTTCTATATCGTAACCTAGTTCAGCTGTCTATAATCAAAGCACAGTCTCAGAGAACCACCTTCTTCCTGACAAATAAAACTGGAGCACCCCATAGAGAAGTACTAGGACGAATAAAACTCTTATCCAACAATTCCTGCAACTGCTCCTTCAACTCAGTGAGTTCGGCCGAGCCATCCGATACGGGGCATTAGACAAGGGCGCCGTACCTGGTGCAAGCTCAATAGTGAACTCAACCTCTTGCTGAGGAGGAAGACCAGGCAACTCCTTAGGAAACACATCAACAAAGTCACAAACTACAGGCACCTCCTAAGGACTGGAACTACTACTAATACTAGTTAAAACAACAGAGGCAAGGAAAGCCTCACAGCCACCAACAAGCAATCTCTGAGCCTTAAAGGCAGAAATAAGAATACCACAAGAAGAGAGCCTAATACCTTGGAAGTAGAAGGTCAGGATGCCCGGAATAGAGAAACGCACCATCTTCCTGTGGCAGTCTACCTCGGCAAAATAAGCCTCCAACCAGTCCATGCCCAAGATGATATCAAAGTTGCGAATGGCTAGCACAACTAACTGGACAGGTAACTCATGACCCTCAATGGTCAAGGGAACCTCACTCAAACAGTTATAAGACAACATGAAATCCCCAGAAGGAATCTCTACCATCATTCCATCAGATATCTCATCAACGGGTGCAGAAAGAATATCTACGAACTGCTCAGAAATAAAAGAATGCGAAGCACCCGAATCAGTCAACACATGCACAGAGTTTCCAAAGACAGAAAGTGTACCTTCCACCAAGTTGGACGCACGAGCCTCCTTCCTGGTGATAGCTAGAACTCTCCCCTGGGTCCTCGGCTTCTTCTGATCACCTGGTCCCTACCCCTGACCATGCCCCTGCGAGCAATACCTCGCCAAATGGCCCTATTGGCCAAAAGTGTAGCACCTCCCAGAAAATGCCGGACATTGAGTCCCACTGATCGTGTTGTGCCTCTACTGCCGCGGCACATCTAACCACTGATGCCAAGTCCGTATAACAGTGGGATGCCACAAAACTCCTCAAATTGGACCTCAGTCCATCCACAAACCTCTCAGTCTGATGCTCCTCGTCTCTTGAAATAAAGGACACAAACCTCCCAAGCAAAACAAACTTCATCTGGTACTCAAGCACTGTCATGCTTCCTTGGGTCAATTCCATAAATTTCCTCTCCTTGGCCTTCTGGACATGCCTAGGGAAGTATTGTGCATTGAATTCCTTTACAAATATCTTCCATGGAATCTCCCTGAGATTCCTATCCGCATAAGACAAGCTCTTCAAAGTGGTCCACCAGTCATAGGCATCATCCTTCAACATGAAGGTAGCTAACGGAGTCCTCTCAACTGCCGCACAATCCATGGTATCAAAAGTCTTCTCCAACTCCCTCAGCCAATAAACGGCCTCATCAGGGTCGGGACGACCAGTAAAATGAGGCGACTTTAGCTTTAAGAATCTCTCCAAAGCAGCTGAAGGCCCTCCCCGAGCACTAGAACTCTCACTAGAGTCTCGAGACTGATATCTAGCCATCGTGTCCATCATAACCTCCATAAAATTCTCCATATTCTGCCTACCGGCCTCCGATCCATTAGGAACATCTCCCTACTCCCTAATAACTAGCACTCTCTTCCTAGGAGCCATCTAATCGCCTATAATCACAAAAATCTAAAAGTTCTAATTAGAATCCTAAAACCTACACTACCGCCGTGCCTGTACGGGATAATGTAATTATTTGCCGAAATTACGATATTTAACCTAGTTACTCATCTATTTGCCACACCGAATGCACTGATACCAACTGTAACAACCCGCCACCCTATAATCGGGGATCTGATTACTAAATGGGTACCGAATCATTAAATTTGGAGCCAAACTAGGATCTCGATAAGTCTAGAAATAAATGATAAACTAAGCTAAACATTCACATCGTATCGAATTGTAAAGGAAGTACAGAAATTAAAAATTATTACAATTCGACTCGACTCAGCAAATAATTACATACTCCAACTGAAAAGAAATAATTAAGCGTACAGGTTAGAAAAGGAAATAACAACTACATCGGGGCATACCCCGAAACAGTGGTTGCTAGCATGCAACCCAAGGCAACACCCTCCTCACTACGCCTACCTGGAACCCTCACCTGAAAACCACAGGGGTGAGTCTCATCGAAAAGACTCCGTAGGGATCCTTCGATCCCCACGACCCACTCACGCACCCACAAGTGAAACAACACAAATATAGATAATTTAAATAAGTAAAACAATAAGCACAATTCCCAAATTTCGATATAAAACGCATACATTCAAAATGTAACACGCACAACCCTGAAACCATTCCGTCAAGGAACCCACAACCACCGTCTCGGCTAAATACGCAAACCACACGGCCGAACGAGGAAAACACCGACCCGCTGAGACCAAACAGCAACCCCTCAGATAGCGCGCTGGCTACTCCGGCCTGACAGGCTACAGGTGGTTCTGCTTCCCCCAGCACGAGTGACACTCCGAATGTACCACTCCCACACCGGTACTAGCAATACCCCGGGGTACACCAGGTGACCCTCTCTCTAAGCGTCACCCCCCCACTCCCACACCGAGACCGTGTCACTCCCACACCGACACAGGGTGCCTAAGCGCTAACAACTGTCACTCTAGGCCCAAAACTCAACACGGTGCGATCCGATCACGTAGAATTCATTGTCTACGAGTATGATTTCAAGCATACAATTAACCAAACTATCTAACAATGTAAACACATGTTAACTACAGGAATTAATGAGATTCTGTCTTGAATCGCGTCGCCCAAGGCCGACGTCATTCAACACTCCTAAGCTGGTTCATGTAAAAACTGGCCTCGGAAGGTGGCCTAAAATGCGTCGTTTACAGAGGTCGTCATTTAAATGGCGTCGCTGTCCCTGGACGCCATTCAATCCAGAAGACAGAGTCTGTTATCTGGGATAAATTGCGTCGTGGGTGGAAGTCACCTTTTTAAAAGGCGTCGCTGTCTCCCGACGTCATTTAACCCTCACAGACAGGTTCTCCCACCGCCTTCTCCCAATTCACAAGGTGGGATTTCTCCCCCAACTTCGCAAAAACAACACAAAATCGAAGAGGAGGAGGAGAACCTAAATCCCCATTAAAAGCCCACAATTCCACATTCTATAAGATTAGCATTTTCACCCCAAAAATCCCCCTAAACATGCTCCAAAGCGGAAAAACATGGTTTGAAACAAAACATCGCGAGGATGGTCACCCTACCGGTTGCTCGAACTCCTTCGAGCTCCAAGCCGCCGAACCACCTCGCCACACACCGCCGCCGGTACCGCCGTGGATGCCGTTACTCCACCGGGACGTCAGCCGCCGTCCGGAGATAAATGCGCTGCGGAGGAAGTAGTGGTGGTAGTGGAGGAAGTTAGGAGGTTGATGGAGTGGAGGGAGAGGAGGAATGGGGAGAGGAAAGGAAGGAGAGGGTGAAAGGAGGAGTCCGAGGCTGGAGAGAAGAGAGGAGAGAGAGAGGAAAAGAGAGAATGAGGGAAAGGAGGGAAGGTTCGCAGGGTCAAACTGAAACCGGTTAAAACACGTCGTCCAAGACCGACGCCATTCAGACGACAAGACGGGTCGTACAGTGACATGCCAGGGCCGTACTCTGAATGGCGTCGACCATGCAAGACGCCATTCAGACAATACCGTGGCCGTACTCTCGCGGCCCAAAGCCAGCCCACGTGGCACAGCCTAAAACACATCCACATCGTCAGACGTCGTTTGAACCGCATCGAGGGCCCAAACCAAGGGATCCGACCCCGAAACTGACCCGGTAATCGGATCAGAAACCTCAATCCTTGCATAGATAACTATATCGTTCCTCTACTCTTATCCATAAGCATCTAATGCCATGATCAATAGTCCTCTCAACAGATGATGGCAAACCTCGGGTAAACACATAGTTTCTGCTACCATTGAATTAAGTTCTATTATTCATATTGATGGAGAGCCACGCGATGCATTCTCAATGACTTACGTTACGGCTTAGAATTTGTGACGAAGGTTTTATTTATTTACTTTGGTCTCATCTTAGGTGATAGTATTAAATATATCGAATATATTATATATACTAATAACCTAGCAAATTTAAAACACACGCATCACATACATGTTGTTAGTGTGGTCATGGACGACACTGTGGTTTGACTCGAGCCAGATAGTCAAACACACACACACACACACAATATAACAATTTATATCATGAGTCTACAAACTCATAGATTCAATGAACTCCTTCATATTCATCTAGTTGCAGTTGTGGATCATCCTCGCTCCATGCGCAGCCGCATCGATCCAATTACATCATAAATTCATAATTACATGATAATTTAAAAGGGGAAGCCTTATGGCAAATACATCAAGGAGGGAGGTAGAAACACAATAGAATATGAGAGGGAGAGGTTCTCAGACCTCTATTTATTAACAAATAATAAACCATACAATCACATTCCATATCCACAACATGATGCACATCCATGAGCACCGTTTAATTTTAATTAATTAAAGCATACATGAAATTGCACATCTCATGGCTAAAGAAAATTTTTCGAAAATAAATAATAATTTTGGTTTCATAAACCAGGGACCAAACAAAATTTTGGATTTAAATTTCGAAATATTTTTCATTTAATATGAAGCATGCTAATTTAAATCGAATTTAAATAAGCAATCAAATGTACACAATAAAAATTGTACGATAACTCCAAATTGAAAATTTTATAATATTCCATGCCCCTTGAAAAATTATAGACATTAAATTTTAATTTAACAATTAAATCAACTCCCTTTAATGTCATTTATTCTAACATTTAGAATAATAAAAAAATATTAACAACAATTGTTAATATAACCCCATAATCTTATTTATATGCCATAACAATTAAAAAATATAATATAATTACATAAAAAATCCCATTTTAAATTTAAACTAAATTCTGTAATTTAAGAATGGCATTAAATAGGCAAAATGGGGTTAAATAACAAAACAAAACAAAAAAATAACAATAGGGTTATGGGGCCTAGCGAACCGGGCCCGGTCTGGTCACTGGACCGAGCCAACTGACACCCGAACCGGGCTGGCTCGGACCCAGGGCCGGGACCGGGGTGAACCCCCCCGGCGGCCAGGGGTCCCGGCGACGGCGCCAGTGGCCCTAGCAGCCGGTAGTCACCCCAAATCCCCCCCCCCCTTTGTTTCTGCATAAATAGGACAAAAAGAAAAGAAGAGGCAGGCCGGCCATGGGTTCTCCGGCGACTGACGGTCCCTCCAGAGGGGTTCCATATGACAATGATCCATTCCCAACCTTTGGGGTGTTTGCGAAGGTGCCGATCCATAGCCGTTCTTCGTCGGACAAAGAACACAAAAAGGATATACAAAAAAAACGATTTTTGATGCAATAATTATTTTTAATTAACAGTGGTCATCTCATGAACACATTGCATATAATTAAAATCAAAATAGGGCATGGAATAAAATTAAAATTATCAATACGGAGATCGAAACGGCAAAAACACAGTGCAACCTGGCTCTAATACCACTGTTAGGATCGTTGTGTCAAGATCCGACCGAAAATGCAACGGAATAAAATTTCTCAAGATCGGATTCATCCTGTTTCGATCAACAAAAACAAGACCGGAGTAAACCATATTTACCTTGCACGGATTCGAATCCGCGTTCGTTTTCCGGCTCCGTCGGAGCGATGCCGCAAGCCGCGCAGTTGCCTTGCCTCTAGCGGTATCCACGCGGTTCTCCTCGCGATGGATCGTCCTCGCCTCCTCGCTCGATGCGGCGTTCGTGGATCCCATCTGGCTGCGTGTAATCCGTCGCGACATGCAGATTCGGAATCTCTCGTCGGACGGAAGGCGAAGCAGTCGGGGTTCGAAGCGAAGCCTCCAGATGGCCGCCTCGTGTCATACGCCCAGTAGAGAGGAGAGAGAAAGAAGGAGGCAGCTAGGTTAGGGTTGCTTGCCCCCGACCTAGCATCCATTCTTTTATAATAAGCCTATTTGCGATTTTTCATAAAAACCCAGACTTATCCAAAATCCTGTCGGATTATCCATCGACTTGAAAACCTTTTGCGTGTGACCCTCTAGGCCCAAATACCAGTCCAGTTAATGGCCCATTAAGCCCGGTAACTCTTTACGGACCCACTGAATTAATTAATATCCTTATATTTAATTAATCAGCCGAACTTAATGTCCCACAATAAATTTGGACGGGCTTCCGATCACGTTGGATGCCAAGCAACATCACGTGATCCTAGATGGCAATGGAGTTGTCGCAACCCTCTATTGGAACCTTTCCATCATCGGTTAGCGCTGGATATAATCTTTCATCCGTGCAATGTTCCCGAATCGACCTAGGGTATGGTTTACTGTTAAACCCTAGCCGGTCGATTCACATGAATCAGATGCTGCTAATCTATATCGGACCCGTATTGAACACACAATTACCTTCGAGGGCATTTCCCTGAACCCGATCACTTGACTTATTGATAACCCATGGTTAGGGATTCGTTAGTCAAGGTCAAAGATCAGAAACCTACCAATAAGATATTTTTGGCGTTTCAGGTCCAAGGATCATCTACGCAACCGTGACAAAAGAATCGAGCTGGTTAACAGTGAGGTGTTTACCATCCAGTGATTCATAGTCGGATCAGTTCAATAAACTCATTCGCCAATGAGCACCTACAGGTTTAGCATAGTGTCTCCACACAAGTGACTTATAGGATCAGTCACCTTCATCGTATGAGCTGAAAAAACCTATACTAGTCTACTCGGATGTTCGATGTCCTTCTCAAACATCCTATAACTAGGAACAATTAAGAACATGTGTTTATAAGTCTTCGGTCCTTTAATTATGATCTCATCATAATCTGAAGATTGTTGCACATGTTCATGGACTTCATCGTGATACAATAAACATAAATCGAATTAATTACACACAATGAATTAATGCCATTTATTAATAAACTGAATCAATACATAGTATCGGATTGGCTTTGAGACCATCTAATACTAACAGTTTTGTTAATAAAAAACACTGTGGTCATGAGTATGTACTTGAAAATATTTCATGTGATGACATATGGATGTGGATCATGGGGGTGTGATAAATTTTATTAATTGTTAATAAATAGAGGTCTGCAAACCTCTCCTTCTCTCATACTTCAATATACTTCTACCTCCCTCTCTTATGTACTCGCCTTAAGGCCTTCTTTTAAATTTACATGTAAATTAGGAATTTTTATGTAATTTGATCGAGACAACCGAGGAAGAAGTGAGGATGATCTACAACTGCAACCAGGTAGGAAAATGAAGGAGTTCATATAGCCTATGTGCTTGCAGATTTTTGATATAATTATTATATATTGAATGTGAGTGAGTTTGACTATATAGCTCAAGTCAAACCATTGTGCCATCCATGACCATACCTTAACATGTATGTGATGCATGCTTTTTAATTTGATTATGATTCAAAAGTCTAAGTTATGTGTATATATTAAATATATGTGATATATTTATATACTATCACCTAGGATGAGACCAAGAGAAAATAAATAAAACCTTCAACTTAAAATCTAAGCCGGAGCGCAAGTCATTAAGAATGTATCGCGTGGCTCTCCATCATTATAGTTTTTAGGACTTGATTTAGTGATGGTAGTTTCTTGTGTTTCCCCGAGATCTGTCACCGTCTGATCAAAGAACTAAAAAAACTATGCCATTATGATGCCTTCAGATTGGGTAGAGGAACGATGCAGCTATACTTGCGTTTCCCCAAGAGCTGCATCCTAATCTATTCTATCACGTAATGATGGTAAAGCTTAGACTAGAGATAATGGTTTATTGTGTTTACCTAAGACCATTATAAATCTGGAGCCAAAGAATGATCAGATATTACAAGGAGTTGCAATTACCATGAAATGGTTGTTCTAAGATCATAATATTATACTTGTGTTTCCCCGAGGTCATGCTATAAGTCTTAGAGATTCCGATCCCCTCTAGGAGACTGTCGGCGTCTCCCATTCTATATATCTGAAGGTTATACAGTTCGACAAAAATTAGTGGGAGTAAACTAGATAAAAGTCCATATCTTGTTTTAAAGTTAATAACTAACTATTTGCTAATTAGAATTTTATCTCTTGTAGGATAAAATGTCGCACCATAACCCATTGCGTGGCATACTAGATGCCAACCGATTGACAGGCCCGAATTACTCCGACTGGCTCAGGAACCTGAAGATGTCCTCAGGTCTGAACAGATTGCATATGTCCAAGAAGATGATCCTCCTACTGAACCAACATTAGATGTCTCAGAGGAGGACATCTTGTCATATGAGAAATGGAAGGAAGACTCCACCATGGCCCAATGCTACATGCTTGCCTCCATGAGTAATGAGTTGCAAAGGCAGCATGAGGAGATGGATGCAAGATCCATCAGGCTCCAACTGAAGGAGCCATTTGGTGAGGAGGACATAATCGAAAGACATGAGATATCCAAGAATCTGTTTAAGGCTCAAATGGTAGAGGGATCCTCAGTACAGCCCATGTGCTGAAGATGATTGAGTGGGTGAAAAGGTTGGATGCTCTTGGGGTTCCACTTCCCAGAGAGATGCACACTGACCTTATTCTTGCTTCTCTTCCATAATCATATGCACAGTTCATTGTTAACTTTAACATGAACAAGATCTAAGAATCTTTGGCTGAGTTACTGAATATGTTGAAGACTGTAGAGGGGAACTTTGTGAAGGAAAAGCCCCAAATCCTCATAGTTGGTAAGACCAACAAAAAGAGAAAAGCAGTCCAAGCCTTTACAAAAGGCAAGGGCAAGAAACAGGAATAGCCAAAGGTTGCCAAGAAGGACAAAGGCAAGGGAGCTGAGAAGGGTAATTATTTCTAATGTCATCAAAAAGGCTACTAGAAGAGGAATTGCAAAGAATACCTCAAAGACAAGACTCAAGGAATGGTGAAGCAGCAGGACGCTGCAGGTATCTATATGATAGATGTTAATTTGTCAGTTAGAGATTATACATCATGGGTATTGGACATTGGATGTGTTTCTCATATCTACAATAATGTGACAGGTGCTGACAAGAAGGCACAAGCTGAGGACCAGCGAGGTGGAGCTGAGGCTAGGTAATAGTGTAAGAGTTGCGGCGATCGTTGTAGGGACAGTGAATCTCAAGCTACCATCTGGAGAGTATATACCATTAGATGATTGTTATCATAATAAGAAACATTATATCTATTTCTTGTTTAGATAGTATTGGGTACACTATATCCATTGGGAACAAATGTTGTTCTATTTATTTTGGAAATAAAATAGTTGCTTCTACTTCTTTATGCAATGGATTGTACTTGATGAATGTTTCTTATAATAGTCTTCATGTCGATAATGCTCTTAAGGGGAGCAAGTGTGAAGTGAATAGAGCCTACCTATGGCATTATAGGCTTGGTCACATTGGAGAAAACAGACTCCACATATTACATAAAGATGGATATCTAGATCCATTTGATTTTGAATCATATGCGACTTGTGAGTCATGTTTGATGGGTAAAATAGCTAAATCCCATTTACTGGAAGTGGAGAACGAGCTAAAGACATATTGGAACTAATACATTTTGATGTATGTGGTGCCATGTCTACCCAAGCCATTGGTGGTTTCTCCTATTTCATTACACTCACTGATGATTTCTCAAGGAATGGCTTTGTGTACTTAATGAAGTACAAATTAGAAGCCTTTGAGAAATTCAGAGAATTTATGAATGAAGTAGATAAACAAACTGGAAAGAGTATCAAAACCATCTAATCTAATTGTGGTGGAGAATACATAAGTACAAAGTTCACATGGTACCTAAAGGATAATGGCATCCTTTCTCAGCTTACACTTCTTATACACCTCAGATGAATGGTGTATTAGAAAGGAGGAATCGCACATTGATAGAAATGGTGCGATCCATGTTGAGCATGTCTAAATTACTATATGCACTTAGCTCTGCTATGTATATCCTGAATAGAGTACCCAGTAAATCTGTTGAATCCACTCCATATGAGATATGGAAAGGAAGGAAACCAGACTTTAAGTATATTAAAGTCTAAGGATATTATACTCATGTTAAAAGACACGATATAGATAAGCTGAAGTGCAGAACTGACAAATATAGATTTGTGGGATATCTGAAGAAAACCTATGGCTACTACCTTTATCATCCTGGCGAATAAAAGATGTTTGTCGCCAGGAGAGCTGTCTTCTTGAAAGAAGATTAAATTCTCCAAAAGGACAGTGAGAGTAAAGTAACTCTGAAAGAAGCTCCAGACCCACAAACTGTCATAGGTTCATCAGATGAACAATCGATTTCTGAACCTGTTCAAGAACATACCTAGGAAGCTCGTAGGCCTATTAGAGTGCCTAAACCACTTGAAAGATATGGAGGACATATCAGTATAGATGATTCTAGGACATTCTGTAATGAAGATGATGATCCCAAGACTTACTAGGATGTCATTGAGAGTTCAGAGGCTGGGAAATGGCGAGAAGTCATGAACTCTGAAATTCAGTCCATATATACCAACCAAGTTTAGAACTTGATAGACTTGCCAGAAGGTATAGTACCCATCGGATGCAAGTGGATCCTTAAGAGAAAGATCAGTGCAGATAGACGAATTGAGACTTATAAGGTATGATTAGTGGCGAAGGGTTATCATCAAAGACAAGGTGTTGACTATGACGAGACCTTCTCACATGTTGCCATGATTAAGTCTATCAGAGTACTTCTTGTCATTACTGCATATCATGATTATAAAATCTGGCGAATGGATGTGAAGACAGCTTTTCTCAATAGAAACCTTGAAGAAGAGGTGTATATGATACAACCAGAGGACTTCACTTCGAAAGAATCTCCAGATATGGTATGCAAATTGCAAAGGTCTATTTATAGACTAAAGCATGCTTCCTATAGCTGGAACATAAGGTTTGATGAGGCAATCAAATCTTGTGGTTTCATGAAGAATGAAGATGAGCTATATGTGTACATGAAAAACAGTGGGAGCACAATCACCTTCTTAGTCCTCTATGTTGACGACATCCTACTCATTGGGAATGATGTAGGTATGATGTCGTCAATAAAGGTATGGCTGTCTAAAAACTTCTCCATGAAGGATTTGAAAGAAGCATCTTACGTATTGGGAATACAGATCTATAGAGATAGATCAAAGAAGATACTTGTTTTAACCCAATCCGTGTACAAAGAATCCATTGTCAAAAGGTTTGGCATAAAAAATTTCAAGAGAGGTCTCATACCGATAAGACATGGCATACATAATGGAACCTATGGCTGATGTATATGCTCGAGCAGATATTAGGCAGATTTAGGTGTTGAACACTGGAAGGCTGTGAAATGTATCCTTAAGTACTTGAGAAGAACTAAGGATATGTTTATGGTATGTGTAGGAGGAGACTTGAAGCTGCAAGGATATACTGACTCGAGTTTTCAGTCTGATCTAGATGATAGCAAGTCAAAACTCGACACTCAACGAGGGAGCAGTAAGCTAGACAAGTTCCAAGCAAGAAACCACTGTTGAATCGACAACTGAAGTTGAGTATATTGCTGCTGCTGAAGCCGCCAAAGAAGTAGTTTGGATGAAGAAGTTCATCAGTGATCTTGGTGTGGTGGACAGCATCTCTAATCCCGTCCCGCTGTTGTGTGACAACAATGGGGCGATTGCTCAACCAAAAGAACCACAGTCTCATCAGAAGTCGAAGCAAATTCAAAGGCGCTTTCACCTGATCAAAGAAATCATGGCTCGAAGAGATGTCGTGGTGGAAAGGGTTCCCTCAACCAGCAACATTGCAGATCTACTAACGAACCCATTGTCTCAAAATGTGTTTGAGCGTCACCAAGAGAATATGGGTATTTAATATAAGGGTGATTGGCTTTAGTCCAAGTGGGAGATTGTTGGTATTAAGTGGCCTCTAAGCCAATCAAATATTTTGTATTATTTAGTTATTAATAAAATGGCTTAAATTCTCTGTGTATGTAATTCAATATTGTTTGTCGTTTCACGATGAAGTCCATGAACATGTGCGATGGTCTTCGGATTATGCTGACATCATAATTATAAGACTGAAGACATATAAACATGTGTTCCTAATTGTTCCTATTCGGTGGATGTTTGAAAAGGACATCATACATCCGGTTAGACTACTACAGGTCTCTTCAACTCATTTAATGAGGGTGACTGATCATATAAGTCACTTGTGTGGAGACACTATGTTGGACTTGCAGGCGCTAATTGGCGAATGAATTCACTGAAATGATCCAACTATGAATCGTTGGATGGTATCTACCTAACTATTAACTAGCTTGATTCTTTGTCAAGGTTGCGTGATTGGTCCTTGGACTTGAGACACCAAGGATACCTTGTTGGTAGGTCTCTGATATTTAACCTTGACTAACGAATCCCTAACTATGGGATGTCAATAAGTTAAGTGATTGGATTCAAGGAGAAACCCTTAAAGGTAATTATGTGGTCAACAAGGGATCATCTGCTCTCGGTAATAGGAGAGAGAATGTTCTGAAAATGATGCGCTTAAGTCCCTGGCCAAGTAGACACTATATCAGATAAGGAGTTATCTAATATAGTTTAGCGGCATCTGATTCAAGTGAATCGACCGACTAGGTTTAACAGTCAACTATGTCCTAGGTCGATTTGGGAACATTGTACAGACGAAGGATTATATCCGCACAGTAACCAATGAAAGAAAGGTTCCATTAGTGGGTTTACCTTCCAGGCTCACGAGGTGTTGCTTAGCACCCAATGTGATTGGAGGTCCGTCCGAATTTATTGTGCCACATTAAGTTCGACTAATTAATTAATATATGGATATTAATTAATTTAGTGAGTTAGTAAGGAGTTACTACACTTAATGGGCCATTAACTGGACTGGTATTTGGGCCTAGAAGGTCACACGCAAAAAAGTTTTCAGTCGATGTATTATTTAACGAGTTTTATGATAAGTGTGGATTTTTCTAAAAAATCGCAAACACACTTATTATAAAAAAACCACTGCCAGGTCAGAGGCTAGCAACTCTAACCTAAGCTAGCCGCCCCCCTCTCTCTCCTCTCTCTTTGGCTTCTCCCCTCAGAGGGCTCCCCTTGGAGGCTCTGCTCCGCCTCCCGCCGACTCCGCTTCCCGTCAGACGGGAACACTAATTCCGCATGTTACATGCAGCCAGACTGGAACCGCAGACGCCGCACCGAGCGAGGAAGTGAGGATGATCCTTTGAGAGGGAGACCATGTTGATACCGCTAGAGGCCGTGCACCAGCGCGGCTTGTGGCATCACACCGATAGAACTAGGCGAATGCATATTCGAACCCGCACAAGGTGAAAATCGTTTTCACATCTGATCTAGTTTATTTATTCGAAACGGCACAGGATCCAAATTTTTTATTTTCGCTACGTTTTCTCGATCCTGATATAGCGAACCCAACAAGCAAACATTTTGAATCCATCATCATTCATAGGTGCGTCGCTCTCTTACTGTAGAAGACCCTACCTTTCTTAAGATTAAAGAAAAATTACTGAAGAAGGTTCGAGATGGAGACATTGTGGAGAAAAGAGAGATCATGTTGCTAGAATTGCAAGAAGAGATAGAAGACGAGGAGAAACCATGGTACTATGAGATTGTTAAGATTGTGTGAATTAGTCTTATCTAGAAGAAGCCACCGCTGAGGAAAAGCAGACTATAAGGAGAATTGATCAGAGGTACACCTTGGTTGGAGGGGAGCTTTACAAAAGGAGATTTGATGCTATTCTTTTGAGGTGCTTAGACAAACATGAGCTTTGGAAAGTCATGCAAGGAGCTCACTTTGGAGTTTGTGGTGGCCACGTGAATGGGTAGATACTAGCGAAAAAGATTCTTAGGCAAAGATATTACTGGCCAACCATGGAAGAAGATTGCGTACGGTATGTATGTAGATGTGCCAAGTGTCAATTTGATGCTAACATGATCCACTCCCCTACATATTCACTCCATCCTTTGTCCTCTCCATGGCCATTTTTCATGTGAGCATTTGATATCATTAGACCTCTCAATGATCCTAGCTCCCTCACTAAGCAAAAATCATTCATCCTTTTTGCAACAGAGTACTTCAATAAATGGGTGAAAACTAAAGCCTATGTGGATATCAAAGCCTCAACAATTTCCCAATCATCACGAAGAACATCATCACCAGGTTCAAGATTCTAAGCACTATCGTCACTGACAATAGGCCACAGTTTGTCTCTCAATAGCTCAAAGACCTCTGCAACAGGTATAAAATTTTATTGCATCATTCTTCTCCCTATCATCTGTGAGGTAATGGTCAAGCAGACGCAACGAATAAAACTTTGATTAAAATCATTAAGGAAATATGTGAGTCTACCACATATGTAGATTGCCCAGAGAAGCTAGTTAAGGCTTTATGGGCTTACTGAACCTCGATCTGCACTCCCACAGGGCAAACCCCATATTCTTGACTTTCATAATGGAGGCAGTAGTCCCATATGAAATCCTCATTCCATCCTTAAGAGTACAATTAGACAAGGAGCTTCCCATTGATGAACCATCGTCAAAATTCACTCCTTGCTCAATTGGAACTCTTAAATGAGAAGCAATGGGCCGCTACCAATTGTGAGTGCTCAAATCGTGATGTGTGAAATCATGAAAATTATGTTGATTATATGACAAATAAACCTATTAAAAACTAAGTGTGATCGTCAGAAACTTTTGAATAAAAAGCTTTAAAAGACAAAAGATGATCGCTTACTTGTTTCAGATGTGGGAGATGTTGAAGTTCTTGATTCCTTATCTTCAGCCGGCTGAAGAAGAAGAGCCTTTTCTAATGCTTCTCTTCTTGCTTGGATTTGGTGATTTTGGGGATCTTCCTTTCTGCTCCAATTCTTCTTTTAATGATGATCTTCTTGGTGATTGCACCTTGCAAAGAAATAAAGAAAGGAGAAAGGAAACTAATAAGAATTAATGGAGTGTAGAAAAAAGCTATTCTAATCAAAACTTTAATCATACAACTAGAAAGAATCACTCACTTGTTTTGTAGTCTTTTAAACCCATTTAGCGTGTGGGTTGGAAATTATGTATGTTGTGAGTGTGTGAATAGCATGAAGTGATTATTATGAATAGAATTATGATGTTAATGATGAAAACAATAGAAAGAAAGAAGTTGAATGGTGTTGGATGGCCCCTAGAAGCCTTGGTCTTGAATAGATCTTGAAGGATGAAGAAAGGATGAAGCGCTTCCTTCAAGACTCCTGGAAGTAGTCGTGCAGCGCCTCGTTCCTTCTTTAACTCCTTCAGCATTTGGACGTCGTCTCTCTTGAATTCTTAACATTTCCTTTTTCATAAGCTTGTGTATTTATAGACTTAAGTTCAAGACTCTCACGCACGTCCGCGGTCACTTATGGATTAACATGAAAGAGTTTGAAGCCAAACCAACTAAGAAACAAATAAACACGAGCTAATTCATCATTATCTGTAATTAAGTAAAATGCGTCGCCCAAGGGAGACGTCTTTTAGATTAATTAAGATAAAGATAAACTCGGGAAGAAGAAACATAAACATTTTAGGATACCTAAATGGCATCGTGCTGTGCAAACGTCGTTTAGTTAATTAACAAATTAATTAAAAATCAAATTAAAAATCGAAATAGGAATAAAACCCTAAATGGCGTCTGCAAATTCCGACGTCTTTTAGAATTTTTCATCTTCGATTAAAAATATAAATTAAAATCATTTTCATTAAGAAACTTAACTGATGTCTGTCTGACCCAATGTTATTTAGACAATTAATTAGTAAAATAATAAAAATTAACTAATGATTAAATATCAGACTATTTTGGGGCATTATTATATGATATGAAATTTACTCAAAATGATGTCAAAATTAGCGTGTCTACACCTGCCCCACCTTGGCATTGATTTTGCAAGGGAGTGAAATGAAGTGGAATATACTGAAAAGGTGATGCCAAGGTATGATGAGACACACTCTTAACATCATATGATGAAAATTTTTCTCAAAACTATCAATGAAGATAACTCAAAGAAATCAATAGAATCAATCTTGTTAAGATGAGGTAAACAAAGAAATCAAAATAAGGTCGATCAACTTCCACGATTGGGAAGTACCATAAGTCACAAACCTTGCAAGTTTCATCATAGGGAGCAGTTGCCAGCTAATGTGGACATACTACAACTATGATAGATCTTAAAAGAAACAAGAAATGTTAGATAAAAAGTCCAAGAAAGGATAGAATTCCAAGAATATCTTCAAGTGAACCTCAAAGATAATCAAGGTACTCAATTCAAAATGGAATATTTCATATCACATTGGGATTTATTTGATCAATGGTATGAAACTTAATCAATAACTAATTCTTATCACAATTATATCAAAGTCCTACATGAAGTATGTTGGGTTAAAAGAAAAATATAAAGTCAAATAAAATATAAGTTAATTAAGCATAATATTGTTAAATTGTCATTAATGAGTCAAGATACCAATTTCGTAATTCAGTGCTAAGCCGAAGCTCATTTATCCGCGCACTGTTTCACAAAAGCGGAACCATCGTCCTAGTTAATTGACAATCTAATGGCCTATCCGTATGATTAAGAATTCTCTGGAATTATCATAGTTTTTGATGTAAGGGAACTCAAATTCCAGTTTCATCAAAATCACAAGGTCCTTGATATACTCTAATAAATATTTAATATATAGTAATGATGATTATGTAAATCAATTACATGAAATAATACAAGGATAGAGATAACCGTCTTTTTAGCCACAATCATGACTCATAAAACTCCCACAGTGGGACTTTCTTGAAATTTTCAGCTTTGTAATCAATTCTTTGAATTCCCTGCACTTAGAAATCATCAATAATTTCAAGCAAATATTTAATTAAGTATCAAATATAGATAAACATGGAATTTTGGGCAAACAACAGGAAACCTTGAAACACGTCGTGTCGCGCCGACGCCATTAAAAATTAAATAACGTCGCTGTTCACCGACGTCTTTTAACTCGCAGAAACAGGTTTTTATTATGTTCAATCCGAATTCCAACTCCTTTCATGCATATCCATTCTCTAATTTGGAAAGGGCTCCTCAATCTCGCAAATCCCTCTACATAAGGTTCCTTAACTTGCATTAAGGCAAATCCATACACAGTTTAGAAATCAAAGCAAGGGATTCTCTCCAAAGTTCAAGAATAATCAAGATTTTCAAGAGGAAAAAGCTTAATAACATGATGGATTCTTCAAACAAGAGGGTGAAGAAGACGCTCGAGAAGCTCTCTGATGTTAAAAATCATCTTAATGGGCGAGATCCTAACTTTCAAGTAAGTTAAATCCTCTCTTCTTTTCAATTCTTCTTCTTCAATTCCCTTTTTCTTCATGTTCTTCACGTTCTTAGAGTAATTTTATTTTATTTATCTAGGCATATCCTCTTTTTTCTGGCCCAATAAAATTCTCTTCCCTTCCTTGGATTCGGAAGCTTGCGAAAAATATTACTATCTCCATGCAATCTTATGTTTCCAAGTGGAGTATCCAAGGTTTAGTAGTCCATGCAAAGCATTATAAAAGTTCAAACGTGGATTGGGCAACGATGGGAGCTCTCATTGAATTGTGACGTCCACAAACTCATACTTTCCTCTTTCTTGAATTTGAATCCACCATACTCCTTGAAGAGGCCGAACTCTTAATGGGCCTTCCTAAGATCAAGTTGAACAATAAAGAACTGATCCTGAACAAGATGGCACTTACAAGGGAAAAGATCACAGGTCAACAATTGTTGATGAAGATTATAAAGGATCCAAAGAAAGTTTCCAAAGAAAGTTTAAGGATGCCTTACTAATGTAGGCGCCCGGAACATCCCCCGCCATTGCTGCGGGCTTCGGGCGAGGGCTTCTTCGTTCGTCTTAGCACTGCGGCGATTTGGAAGGGTTAGGAATCAAAGTGTGTGATCGCTAGGAGCATTACCTTACGGTCCCTATGCTCCGCAGGATGGTGAGAGTGATCGCGTTCTGATGGAGCGGGAGACGACGGATTCCTCTTCTCTTCCTCCGGCCGGCCAGAGGAGGAGAGCTCGGCAGTCTGCCTGCAGAAATGCGGTAAGGGTCCCTAAAAGGAAAAAACAAGACAAAAGAAGAAGATAACCCGATTAGGACTGTGATATGTAGAATCTATTCATGCAATTGTATAAATAAACTAAAATTGAAAGGAGACGCACCGGATGGGTGTTTGGGGAGGGAAGGTGACCATATGTTATGGCCACCCACCTCCCGTTTTTTATTTAAAACCTCTAGAGGGTAAAAAGTGCTAGGTCATCCTAACATGCACGCATGCAGATGGGGGTACTCGTGTGTGATGGTAGTGAAAAGTAAGATGATGTGTTAAAAAAAAAGAGTAAAAAAGAAGAGATGATGTTACGGAGTGGATGGAGAGTGGGAATGCAATGAAATGGAAAGGAGAAAAATAAGGAGAGAGTTAAGAGAACAACCCCATTTGGAATGCGAAAGATCCCTCCGGCTTGTCGACTGCCAAGGTTTTCTCCCGCTTGAAGTTCTTCCGGAAGCTTTCCAACTCCTTGCCAACTCGACCCCCCTCTCCCTAACCTGTCTAACCTCTCTCTAACCCCTCTTCTCGAAGGGACATAGAGGGTTTAAATAGGTGAAGGGAAAATAAGAGGAAATTGGAGTCCAAATCCCCGTAAATCATCAAAGAACCAATGGGGAGCGGTCAAGAGTCGGAGGTTGTGCGCGCGCCAGTCGCCGTAGTGGGCAATGATCGGAGTAGTGGGGGTGAGGGTGGCGAGTGGAGGAGATCGTGGGAGGATGAGGTCAAGATGGAAGTTAGGGGAGTGGACGGCCAACCATATTGCCTTCCAATCCCGTGGAAGGCCATGTGGCTTGCCTTCCACGAAGAGGTGGAAGGCGGCTTGGTTGGCCTTCGAAGGGTAGTGGAAGGCAAGGGGTGGCCTTCGAATGGTGGTGGAAGGCGGACAGGTTGGCCTTCGAAGGGTGGTGGAAGGCGGACAGGTTGGCCTTCGAAGGATGGTGGAAGGTGGATAGGTTGGCTTTCGAACGGTGGTGGAAGGCGGACAGGTTGGCCTTCGAAGGGTGGTGGAAGGCGGACAGGTTGACCTTCCACGAAAAGGTGGCTAAAGTCGAGATTGGTTAATGGGCCTGATTATTAGTAGGCTGAAGGATGAGATGGCTAAGGTGGTGGGTTTGGAAATGATGGATGGGGTTCATAACCAAAAGGGGGGGTCCAAAATCGGTGTCTACAAATGCCCCTCCGGGACACCTATTTTGCAGTGGAGTGGAGCGGAATGATAAATAGGTGTTCCGAAAATCGAACCTGATTTTGGACAGCCCAGAGAAGGGATGAGCTATATCCAAAGATGGTATGAGAGCGTGGCAAATGCATGAGAGCTGGCTATTCGAGTTGCAAGAGTAATTAAGAAGGGGAACAATGTTCAAACTAGAGAATCACAATCCGTGGGACCCTTGGGTGCTGGAACCGCGAGGCCTTGGCGCACCAGGATGCAATGATCTGACCCAAGGGGATCTCAAGTATGAAAGATGGAGGAGTGTGACTTGAAAAGGTCTCGACACAATGGGCGCGCGGTGGCCTGGCGCATCATTTGATCGCCAAGTGAGAGAATCTCAAGCATACGTATTGGAAAAAGGATGAGGTCTTGCAATTCAACGGGCTAACAGACAAACAATTGCCAGACTTACAAATCAACAATGAGTTAAGCAGAGTGATAAATTATGGTCATTGCCCCTAGGGCGGGGATGGATGCTTATGCAAATGCATGTTGGTTTTTTAAAAAAATGGAAAACAAATTCCTAATGCAAACAAGAGGGATTTATTGGCCAATCGAATAACTTGGGGAATATAGACTCCTCATTGTTTTGTTTAAAGAGGAACTCAGGGTCTATATGCCTAAAGTTATTAGCCTCCTATATCTTCGATCCTACTTGCTTCGGATTTCCTGCAGCTGCAATAACACACATTAGCAAAGTTCATATATCCAATGGTCACATCATTTAAGTATTTAAACTGCAGAAGGATGAGAAGCAAATGGTTAGTTTCAAGTCGAAGCCGATATGAAAGATATGGCTATTCTAATGGTAGAATGCCAATCCGATATGGCTTCGACTCGATTTCCAGGAATAACCATTAATTTGTTGATGTTAAGCAAAGTGGTCTCCTGAACTTGGGGTGAAGTTACCTCCTCATAGTAGAAAGGGGAGAAGGGCAATATGCCTTTTCGTGGGTGAGCCTTTTCCAAAATGGTGGAAGGCCAACTAGCATGCCTTCTACGAAAAGGTGGAAGGCCAAGGGATGTGCCGTTTGTGCAAGGATGGAAGGCCAAGAGATATGCCGTCCATGAAAAGGTGGAAGGCCAAGGGATATGCATGCCCTCCGTCTTTTATGGAATATGGAAAGTTTGTAGTTTATCTTGTGGCCTTAAAAGGGGAGGGTTGTCCCGAGGCTTTCTTCAAGAACTCAAACTTTCTGTAGGAAAATGGCCTCGCCTTCTGCTCATGCGACTGCTAGGGAACCTCAGGTTCTATCTGATGTTGAAGGCCATCTCAGCAACCTACTAGCCTATGGACAGGAATGCTTACATTTTTATGCCGTTTACCTTGACTCTCTCCTCTCTTTTGACCTTTGGTTGTCCTGCAGCCTATTCCTAAATTCTCTGACGCTCGGCATACTCGCAAGTATGCATGGCTCGCGGCCCTAATGGACGTGATTACCCTAGACATGAGGGTGTATATGCGCCGGTGGAATCTAACCCGATGCATCGTGTTCGCAAAATGGTTCACCTCCATTCACTGGCATTGGGAGGGGCTGGGTGCACTGCTCAAACTGTGGCATTCGGAGATGCATACGTTCATGTTTCGAGAGTTTGAGGCGACAGTGCTGGTGGAGGAAGTAGAGATCTTTTTTGGCTGGGAGGGTCTAGCCACCGGCGATCCCTCGGCTTTGCCTGCATGGGAGGTAATCTTTACTGATATAGTGCAAGACAAATGGGAGGTATGCCGCATGATTGACAAGAGAGGCATCCTTGTCGATCACCTTGCGCACTGGTTGATCCGAGAAATTAAACGGAAGACGGTCGAATCTGAGAGACTGATGCGGGGCTTATGCCTAGTCCTTGGGGGAGTCTTGTGGTTTCCAACTTCAGGCTCTATGCTAGAAAGGGAGTATGTGGGTGTGCTGAGCTTATTGTGGAAAGGTCATTCTCTCGCCCTAGTAATTCTATCACATCTATATAGGGGGCTTAGCCACATGTGCATGGGGCGATCAATAAGGGGGAGCTTATTCACCCTGAAGTTGTGGATGGAGATGCACTTAGTTTTTGATTTTGATGAGAAAGTGACTTCCACCTCCAGGATATTTCAGCACAGCGCATGGTATCCTACACGCTCGCTTCTTGGTCCCGAAGATCAAATCAGATGTCTCACGGCTCATCTCAAGGCGAGGGATGACTGGCCTGATTATCTGAACTTTCTGACCGTGGGAAAATTCATATTTGTTCTGATGATCCTTCGGGGTATGGAATTTACCACAAGGGCTTCTCGTGAGCATGAGCTGTGGCTAATCGGCCCTGACGAGTTAACTGTGTATCAAGGGCATCATTGCCATCTCCATATTGGAGTTCCAAGATAGGTGCCATTCCTCGCTTTGCATGATATGCTGATTGTGCCGAGGCATACAGGGTACGCGAGGGAGGCGCGAGCTATAGAGCGATTCCGACGTGCATGGCGTCGTCACTCTAGATTCACCAAGGCTTGCATTGATGTACCAGAGTCTTCAGAAGAAGTCAAGAGATATGTGAATTACATAACAAATGTACGACCTGGTGTATGTGCCTTTTTCATGGGCCGTAAAGCACTTGAATGATGTAAAAAATGAAACTTAGTGAATAATAAAAATTTTGTTTTCCAAAAGTTCCCTTGGCACGAACAAAGGTCCACGGCGGAAGGCCGCTCGGGTGGCCGTCTGGGACGGTGGACAGCCACGTTGGTGGCCGTCTGGGACGGTGGACGGCCACATTGGTGGCCGTCCTACCTGTTGGACGGCCACGCGTATGGCCGTCCACATAGGCGGACGGCCACATGGGCGGCCGTCCGACCCATCGGGCGGCCACGCGTGTGGCCGTCCAAGACGACGGACGGCCACACGTGTGGCCGTCAGACTCGTCGGATGGCTTTAAGAAGTCCGGGGCCTCCTAGTTGCTCTCCCTACCCTTTCTTCCTCTTCTTTCCTGGTTCTGATTTCTCCTTCACCCTCCCATGGCGCGAGTTTGGCTTCCTCGTTCTCTTAGGAGGAGGAGGACCGGTGGTGGCGATGGTGAGGCGGCAGCGGCCTGCGGCGGCGATGGAGCGAGCACCAGCAGCGGCAGCGACGGCGGGGTGGGTGTTAGCGGCGGCGGCGGCGAGGAATAGCAAGGCGAGGACACGCCCCGTGTCGAAGAGGAAGAAGAAGAAAGGGCGGCGGAAGAGGATGATGAAGGGGAGGAAGATGAAGTTGATGAAGAGGAAGAAGAAGAAGAAGAAGATGATGAGGAGGAAGATGGCGGCAACGAGGAGGTTCCCCCGAAGAAGAAGAAGGTGATTTTTTTTTTTTTTTTTTTTTGATCTGTGGTGCCGGCGTGGCGGACGGCGAGGGATCGCGCCGTACGGACGGCGGAGGGCCCTGTCGCCCATCCGCACGGACGGCGGAGGGCCCCGCCGCCCATCCGTACTGATGGCGAGCAGGCCCGCCGTCCGTCAGGGTGGGCGGCCGGCTACCCCACTCACGCAAAAAAATTTTGTATATTCATGCCCCTAACTTTTAATCTTGTTGGGATTTGCAGGGCCCACATTGTAAGGACTGAGGTTTCGGGTTCTGTATTCGGGTCGGGTTCGGGCCGGATCCCCTGGTTTCGACCCTAAGGGGTCTTGAGATTTCTGACTGAATGACGTCTGCACTGCTCGACGTCTTTCAAAAGACGTCTGTCTGTGTAGACGCCATTTAAGTCTGCTTTCTATTGTGCCACGTGTGCGCTACGTGGCCGGGTTTCGGGCCGCGAGAGTACGGCCCCTTTCTCATCGTCTGAACGGTGTCCATGATGGTCGACGCGATTCAGACTGCGACCCCTGCGATGTCAGTGTACGGCGCCAGAGCGTTGTCAGTACGGCCTGTCCTATCGTCTGAACGGCGTCCGTGGTGAGCGACGCGTTTCAGAGCGCTGTCAGTACGGCCCGTCCTGTCAAACTGATTGGCGTCTGTCTCGATCGACGCGTTTTAGCCAGATTCAGATTGACCCCGTGAGCCTCCCCTTCTTTCCCTCATTCTTCGCCTCCACCTTCTCTCTCTTCGCCCTCTCCGCCCTCCTTTCCCCTTTCCCTTCATCTTCTTCCTCTCCCATCACTCCAACGCCTCCCTACCTCTCACCTCTACCTCCACCACTTCCTTCAAGGCGTTCCATTCTCCGGACGGCGGCCGACGTCTCGGCGGAGTGGCGGCGTCCTCGAGGGTACCCTTCAAGGCGTTCCATTCTCCGGACGGCGGCCGACGTCTCGGCGGAGTGGCGGCGTCCTCGAGGGTACCGGCGGCGGTCTGCGGTGCGGCGGGTCGGCGGCACGGAGCTTGGAGGAGTTCAAGAACTGGTAGGGGGACGAACCTTGCATGAATCGTGATTATCTTGTTTATGGTTTCCTTGGCGTGGCATGATGTATTTTGGGTTAGAATGAGCATGTTTAGGGGGTTTTCTTGTGGGAATGATTGTGTTCGGGATTGTGGAATTGTAGCATGCTTGTGGTAGTTTTGATTTCCCGTTTCTACCCCTTCTATTTTGGGCATTTTCGGGGTGTTTGGGGTTAAGGGAGAGATCCTCGGATCGAACCAGGGAACCAGGTTTCTGGCGCTAAACGGCGTCGTGCCTGGTCGACGCCTTTTAGAAGGACGTTAGGGCAGTACGATGCCTTTTAGGGCAGAAACCTCCCTGTTCGAGGTTTCGTTGTACGGGGTTCTGGCGCTAAAAGACGCCATGTATGGACGACGCCTTTCAGAAAGACGTCGGACCATCATGACGCCTTTTAGGCAGGAAATCACCCCGACTGAGGCTTCTGCAAATATGGAATTCTGGGGTGAATGGCGTCTTTGGGTAATGACGCGTTTTAAAGGGCGGCTTCCCAGGTGGACGTGTTTTAAGGAATAATCTGGTTTTAATGAACCTATTTGAGGGGCTTGAATGGTGTCGACCTCGGTCGACGCGATTCAAGACAGAACTGCTTAACTCCTGTTATTTAACACATGTTTCACGATTGGATGGTTCGAATGCATGCTTTAAGTTGTATATTGAGACGGAGATTACTGTGTGAATGGAATCATGTTGTGTGTGTGTGTGCTTATGCGAATATGGAATCGGAATAACTGTGGTTTACGTCTGTCACCATGGGCCAATGGGGGTGAGCCATGGTGTCTGTGAGGCATTGTGCCGTACCGGTGGGAGGAGGGGTACATGTTGTGTTTTACCTTTGGCTGAGGGAAGCAGGACCACCTTGAGCCCGTCGGGCCGGAGTAGCCGGTGCGCTATCCGAGGGGTTGCTATTTGGTCTCAGCGGGTCGAGGTTTTCCCTGTTTGTCGTGGCAGCTTCCGGTGCGTTTCTTGCTGTGGAGCTGGTTGTGGTACTGTTGGAGTTGTTTTACCCCTGTAGCCACTGGCCCTGATGTGACCTTTGATCAAGGTTACGAGTGGTACCCTTCGCCCTTTGGCCTGACGCAGCCCGGGAGGTTAGGGTTGTGGGTAGTTCCTGTAGCTTCGGCTTGACGGGGGTTCGCCGGTCCCCAGGGCCCTCCTGAAGCGCCGAGGCCTGGCGTGGAGGAAATCCGGTCGGTAGGACAGTAGTCTAGACTGCTTGTGTGCACACGTAGCTGGGCAGTGGTGGTACACTGGTCCCAGTTAGTCCTAGTTTGACTCACTGCCTCACCCTACAGTGCCCCGGAACACTGTAGGGGTGGACAGGTGTGAGTAGTGGTGGTAGTGTTGTGAGGCGACGTTTGACTTCGATCAACGGTGTGGTTCGGTCGCTTTGTGGACTTTGGCTGTGAGACGTGACTTCGTGTTGGGTTCTTTGGGCTGCTTAGAATTGTTCCTGCTACACTGCTTATGTGTATGTTTCCTATCAGATTTGGGTGCTATGTTTACTGCTTTACTTAATTGCCATATATCCGTATTGTTGCACTTGTGGGTGTGTGAGTGGGAGGCAGGAGATCGGATGATCCCTACTGAGCCCAATTCTAGTGTGGCTCACTCCCTGCGGTTTCAGGTGTGGACCTTGTGGCGTGTGGCGGCGTGTGGTGTCTTCTTGGTGTGCGGACCAGCAGCTGTCTCAGTTCCGGGGTATGCCCCGATGTTGTTGTACTTTACTTCTGCCTGTACTTATTTAATTGTTGGACCATGTAATTATTGTTGGACTGTATACGGACATTGTTATCTTCCTTCCTGCGCACTTGTTATATCTTTGTAGTCCATGTGATTGTTATATTTAGCCTTGTTTAGCGCTTACTCCTCCAGATGTGTTGTGTGAGATCCGGGTGTGAGACCGCAGTTAATGGGCCGACATCCATTTAGTGATTGGGTCTCCGGTCATAGGATGGCGGGTCGTTACAGATGGTATCAGAGCTCAGTCTGGTCGAGTATGTGGTAAACTAGGTTAGATATTATAGTCCAACAATAAGTACGAGTCTGTACAGGCGATGGCTGCTGGTGTAGATTGATAGGTTTTGACGTGCTTCGGTTCGATTTTCGTATTTGTGGGGTAGTAATGGCACCGAAGAGGAGAGTTCCGTTGGCTCGTGGTTCGAGAGTAGATGATGGCGGTTCGAGGCCAGTAGGGCATAATGTGGATTGTTTCAGGGAAGCTATGATTGGGGCAACGTCTAGATACCAGCATGGAGTTGGGTGTGAGGGATCCAATTCCCGAGACGGTCAATCTACGATATTGGAGCGGTTCTTGAAGTTGAAGACCCCTTCTTTCACAGGTCGGCCAGTCCCAGACGTGGCAGCCCTTTGGATTAAGGAAATGGAGAAGGCATTTGATGTTCTTGAATGTGCTGAGAATGACAAGACCTTGTTGGCGAGTTACTTATTGAAGGACAATGCATATGAGTGGTGGGTCGCTACCAGAGGAATGATGTTTGCAGATAGGTCCTTGAGAGAGATCCCTTGGGAGATATTTGTGAAAGAGTTTAGTGGACAGTACTTTCTGAGGCACGTTCGGAAGACGAAGGAAATGGAGTTTATGGAATTGGTACAGAATGATATGTCGGTTTTAGAATACCAAGCGAAGTTTGTGGCTCTTGGAAGATTCGTACCACATGTATCTGAGCACGAGGAATTTAGAACAGAGAGATTTGTGGGCGGGCTTCGGTATGATCTGAGGTCAATGGTGGCATCTCAGCATTGTAGAGATCTGGCGTCAGCAGCACGATGCGCGGCAGTGGTGGAGACTCAATTCCAGCAAATGGCGAGAGAATTGGAGCGTTCGGCACGAGAGAAGCAGCAAGGCAGGAGCAGATCAACGATCTTTTCGTCAGGCGGTCCGAGTTCCTTTGAGTTCAGGTCCCAAGAGATGCCTTGTGGTGAGGGCAGAGACGGTCCGATTCATCAGATGCAGTCTGTGGCTAGCAGGCGGCAGGGAGCGAGGCGGGATGCGGTAGGTCATTGTTCCCATTGTGGTGGTCATCATGGCAGTCAGACGTGTCCATTGGTCATTAGTGGCTGTTTCGGCTGTGGTAAGAAGGGGCATTTTCTGAGAAACTGTCCCCAGAAGAGTAAGGCAGATCAGGAGCCGAGTGGTTAGTAGGAGCCCGAGACGATGAGTGGTGTTGCACTTCTTGGTGGAAGTTCGAGATATCAGGCTAGAGGAGCACTTTTGTCTTGTCTTATTTGGAGGTGATTGTGAACTCTTGTGGCACTTTTATGTATTTGGTTTGGTGGAGAATCAGTTTTGTAATATGTCCCTTGCTAATGTATGGTTATTTTGATCTATCAGCTTTTTGTCATAGTCAAGAATCTTGGTTAGCTTGGTGTGAATTTCTTTGGCTAGTTATGTGGAACCCTGTGTGTGTGATTGGTGAGAATGATTGTTGTAATCGGTGTGTCGGCATGTGATGGTTAGCCGAGTTTAGCGTTGAGCGGTTGCAAATTTCGAGGACGAAATTCTTTTAAGGGGGGGAGAATGTAAGGACTGAGGTTTCGGGTTCTGTATTCGGGTCGGGTTCAGGCCGGATCCCCTGGTTTCGACCCTGAGGGGTCTTGAGATTTCTGACTGAATGACGTCTGCACTGCTCGACGTCTTTCAAAAGACGTCTGTCTGTGTAGACGCCATTTAAGTCTACTTTCTGTTTTGCCCCACGTGGGCGGGTTTCGGGCCGCGAGAGTACGGCCCCTGTCTCATCGTCTGAACGGCGTCCATGATGGTCGACGCGATTCGGACTGCGACCCCTGCGATGTCAGTGTACGGCGCCAGAGCGTTGTCAGTACGGCATGTCCTGTCGTCTGAACGGCGTCCGCGGTGAGCGACGTGTTTCAGAGCGCTGTCAGTACGGCCCGTCCTGTCAGACTGATTGGCGTCTGTCTCGATCGACGTGTTTTAGCCAGATTCAGATTGACCCCGCGAGCCTCCCCTTCTTTCCCTCATTCTTCGCCTCCACCTTCTCTCTCTTCGCCCTCTCCGCCCTCCTTTCCCCTTTCCCTTCCTCTTCTTCCTCTCCCATCACTCTAGTGCCTCCCTACCTCTCACCTCCACCTCCACCACTTCCTTCGCGGCGTTCCATTCTCCGGACGGCGGCCGACGTCTCGGCGGAGTGGCGGCGTCCTCGAGGGTACCGGCGGCGGTCTGCGGTGCGGCGGGTCGGCGGCACAGAGCTTGGAGGAGTTCACGAACCGGTAGGGGGACGAACCTTGCATGAATCGTGATTATCTTGTTTATGGTTTCCTTGGCGTGGCATGATGTGTTTTTGGTTAGAATGAGCATGTTTAGGGGGTTTTCTTGTGGGAATGGCTGTGTTCGGGATTGTGGAATTGTAGCATGCTTGTGGTAGTTTTGATTTCCCGTTTCTCCCCCTTCTGTTTTGGGCATTTTCGGGGTGTTTGGGGTTAAGGGAGAGATCCTCGGATCGAACCAGGGAACCAGGTTTCTGGCGCTAAACGGCGTCGTGCCTGGTCGACGCCTTTTAGAAGGACGTCAGGGCAGTACGACGCCTTTTAGGACAGAAACCTCCCTATTCGAGGTTTCGTTGTACGGGGTTCTGGCGCTAAAAGACGTCATGTATGGACGACGCCTTTCAGAAGGACGTCGGACCATCATGACGCCTTTTAGGCAGGAAATCACCCCGACTGAGGCTTCTGCAAATCTGGAATTCTGGGGTGAATGGCGTCTTTGGGTTCTGACGCGTTTTAAAGGGCGGCTTTCCAGGTGGACGTGTTTTAAGGAATAATCTAGTTTTAATGAACCTGTTTGAGGGGCTTGAATGGTGTCGACCTCGGTCGACGTGATTCAAGACAGAACTGCTTAACTCCTGTTATTTAACACATGTTTCACGATTGGATGGTTCGAATGCATGCTTTAAGTTGTATATTGAGATGGAGATTACTGTGTGAATGGAATCATGTTGTGTGTGTGTGTGCTTATGCGAATATGGAATCGGAATAACTGTGGTTTACGTCTGTCAGCATGGGCCAATGGGGGTGAGCCATGGTGTCTGTGAGGCATTGTGCCGTACCGGTGGGAGGAGGGGTACATGTTGTGTTTTACCTTTGGCTGAGGGAAGCAGGACCACCTTGAGCCCGTCGGGCCGGAGTAGCCGGTGCGCTATCCGAGGGGTTGCTATTTGGTCTCAGCGGGTCGAGGTTTTCCCTGTTTGTCGTGGCAGCTTCCGGCGCGTTTCTTGTTGTGGAGCTGGTTGTGGTACTGTTGGAGTTGTTTTACCCCTGTAGCCACTGACCCTGATGTGACCTTTGATCAAGGTTATGAGTGGTACCCTTCGCCCTTTGGCCTGACGCAGCCCGGGAGGTTAGTGTTGTGGGTAGTTCCTGTAGCTTCGGCTTGACGGGGGTTCGCCGGTCCCCAGGGCCCTCCTGAAGCGCCGAGGCCTGGCGTGGAGGAAATCCGGTCGGTAGGACAGTAGTCTAGACTGCTTGTGTGCACACGTAGCTGGGCAGTGGTGGTACACTGGTCCCAGTTAGTCCTAGTTTGACTCACTGCCTCACCCTACAGTGCCCCGGAACACTGTAGGGGTGGACAGGTGTGAGTAGTGGTGGTAGTGTTGTGAGGCGACGTTTGACTTCGATCGACGGTGTGGTTCGGTCGCTTTGTGGACTTTGGCTGTGAGACGTGACTTTGTGTTGGGTTCTTCGAGCTGCTTAGAACTGTTCCTGCTACACTGCTTATGTGTATGTTTCCTATCAGATTTGGGTGCTATGTTTACTGCTTTACTTAATTGCCATATATCCGTATTGTTGCACTTGTGGGTGTGTGAGTGGGAGGCAGGGGATCGGATGATCCCTACTGAGCCCAATTCTGGTGTGGCTCACTCCCTACGGTTTCAGGTGTGGACCTTGTAGCGTGTGGCGGCGTGTGGTGTCTTCTTGGTGTGCGGACCAGCAGATGTCTCAGTTCCGGGGTATGCCCCGATGTTGTTGTACTTTACTTCTGCCTGTACTTATTTAATTGTTGGACCATGTAATTATTGTTGGACTGTATACGGACATTGTTATCTTCCTTCCTGCGCACTTGTTATATCTTTGTAGTCCGTGTGATTGTTATATTTAGCCTTGTTTAGCGCTTACTCCTCCAGATGTGTTGTGTAGATCCGGGTGTGAGACCGCAGCTAATGGACCGACATCCATTTAGTGATTGGGTCTCCGGTCATAGGATGGCGGGTCGTTACACACATAGAGTCCGGGGCAGAGTTTCTTGGGAGTAGGTCTGGGCCTGGTACCATGCACTGCCCGATCGGCTCTTTTTCCAGGTGGATGCATTTGGGTTCGGGCCATTATTTCGGATCCGACCATTCATAGTTGATGCACCCTTCTTGGTGGCTTTGCGAGAGCGCTGGGATGACAGATGCAGAGCCTTCATCATGCCCTAGGGACACATGCTGCCCACGTTAGAGGACGTCTCATTTTTGACAGGCTTGCCGGTCATTGGTGATCCGGTAGTGGGTCCTGAGCTCAGGGATTACAGGTAGCTATCAGTCAGATCGACTCCTGGGTGACGGGTACTATCGGGTTCAAGGAGCACTATCTCACATACCCCTTGGACATTTTGCCCGGTCTGTGGGACTGAGTCGGGTACGGCGGATGCCGAGCAAGACTCTTGAGGCTTTTGCTGAGAGAGTGGAGGCTTTGTTGGACTTGGATGACCGCTCAGACGATGAGAATTTACGGATCTTCCTCTTGTTCTTCTTCGGAAGGCTGTTATTTGCTACAGCTTCAGACATGGTTAACTTGAAGTATCTGCCGCTGTTGGAGGACCTCCAAGCAGCGAAGAAGATGGCATGGGGAGCTGCGATGCTGGGTCACCTCTTTTCTCATCTGGTGAGCTATCGCCAGGGATCCGGCAATTTGGGCGGGTTCACGCCTTTTCTTCAAGTAATCCTTCTTGATTATTGACCTCTGTCTTTCCTCACCTATGTTGGTTGATATTGACTGTGTTGTCCTTTGTAGATCTGGGGTTATACCCGCTTTCCCATCGGCCGCGGGGCTGTCTCTGCGGATCATGAGGGATGGAGTCCACTTATGGCGCGGTGGGAAGTGATCCAGGATTATTGTCCCGTGATGTACCGCGTGGAGGACATTCGTGCCCAGCTCGACACATTTCCTCCTCACATGGTAAGTGATTCGAGATATATGTGCATCTCGGCCAATGATTAAGTCTAACCTTTTACTTCATTCAGGTGGTGTGGATGCCATATGCAGAGGAGAACCTTGCTGATCATCCATGGGTGTCTCAGAGTCTCTCCCAATTCCGGCGGGAAGTGCCCTTGCTATGTGTGAACATCTGTGACGGCCTCTTTGTTTGGATGGCCTACCGCACGTGGGGATGGCATCAGCCTTTACTCGCCTTTCCAACCTATCCTGATATGAACCGCGGTCGTCGCCGATCTTCTGCAATTGGTCAGGACTGGTGAGTGGTAAGACGAGCTGAGATTGAAGTATGGTACCGCACCGGGGATGCCCTATAGGAGGATAAATTCCTGCGAGATAGTTACACATACTTGGGGGATTATGCCCGACGGTACGCGGACCGCATGTTTCTGGATGCGCGGCGGGTGCGTCACTCTAAACCCTTTAATCCATTTCACCCAATCTTTTCTTACTAACTGACCTTGGTGGTATTCCTGCAACAGATGCCTAAAACCGAAGCTGTGCAGATTCTAAAGAATCAGAATGAGATTCTGGTTCTGCAGACGAGTGACCTGCTTCGCCAGATTGGAGAATTGGTGAAAAGTCTGATTTCTGGTTTCGGGTGTGAGATTGTCCTTTTATTTTGTGAAACCCTTGTGATGCAGAGAGAAACGCTAGCCCGTCACGGGCTGCGAGGAGATCCTGGTGCGGGCTCATCATCCCAGGGGCCAGCTGCCCCTGCTAATTGGGAGGCGAGGTTGCAGGATGCCCTCCGTCGTGCGGAGGCCTGGGAGGCGGACTTAGCACATCAGGTGAGGCTTGCTCCGCTCTTGTGTTATTCCGATTGAGCTTGCTTAACCTTAAGTTCCTTTGCAGCGCCAGGAGGTGGAGACCGCTTTAGCCAGGGCGCAAGAATTAGAGAGCCTCAATCAGTATTTGAGAGATCAGGTCTTAGAGGAGCGGACTGCTCGGGCCAGGGCAAGAGAAGGTTCCCATCCAGACGTGTACTGGGAGGGTAAGATAGCCGGCTTGTGGGAGGAGCTAACGAGGTCGCAGACAGAGGTGAGGGAGCTTGATTTCAAGTACCAGACCCTGTGGGACCGAGTGATGAAGAAGGGGCGAGAACAAGCCATGAGATCCAGCGCACAGAGTCCAGGAGCTTGACCCCCTATTCCTGCCCCATCGGCTGGCCAGGCACCTACTGGGAGCTCTATCTTTAGAGACCTCGACTCCCTTCTTGCTGAGGACGCGTGGAGAGCACTACGACCTACTGGCTTATCGGGGTCTATGCGACCGGCATCAGGTCACCGCCGTGCTTGGGAGGATGACGCTGAGAGTCAGATGAGGCACTCTTCTCGCGATAGGAGAGAGGATGAAGCGGAAGGAAGGAAGAGGGATTGAGAGCTGATATAGTGGTATGCCCCTACATCGTGATGTATGAACATTATGTGATGCTTGCATGTTTCACTATTTGTATCAGGGCACTTCTTGTTTTGATTTTTGTTCATACATGTTCTTCCTGCATGCACAACATTAGGGGAAACAGTTAGTAGTATCTATTTTCGGCCCCTTGCCCAAAAGAGCAACTACCTTTTCCCTAGCCTTCGCATAGGGTCAAGGGGTCGTGTCCTACTAATCAGACAAAAGAAGAGCATTGAAAACAAAATATGCAAATACTAGCGGATATTAACAAGTGGGGTATGTGGTGGATGAAAACATGTTTTTTATTCCGACCACCTGGTGACTGCCCAAACTTAGCCTGATTGAATGATGGAAGGGAAATGCACACTCAACTTCCCAAGTATCCTAAGCTCACATCTAGATTGATTTGAGCCTCTAGACTCCTCAAACTAACCTTGACCGGCTAAGACTCATACTGATGACAATACCGTCATGCCATGCTTAGGCTCCCAGCTGCTTCCGACCACCAAGTTTGCCCAAAAAGTTTTCGAGGTAAATGATTTGCCCGACCCGGGTCTCTTTCCTCACAATCTAGAAAGTATAAGATGGAACACCTTGGAACCCTAACGGTCAACCGCGCGACGCTGACCCATAATCAGACGCCGTCGCACCTATTGGTGACGCGCCTGCATTAATCTAAGCCCGAAGTCTTCGAGAGTGCTCATTGAGATTATGGTTAAGGAATTGGTTCACCAGAAACACTGACATTACTCTTCACCCATTTTGGACTCCTGTGATCATGCGAGCATATGATAATTTTTGAAAAACGAACCATTTTAAAATGATGTTCGATCTTTAGATAGCTATCTCGTGCTAAACCTTGGGGGAGAAAAAGCGAAGAAATTTTGGAGACAAACCTCACAGGAGGATCGACAAAACCGTTAAAAGGGCGAGCTATGACAAAACGGACCCCTTTTGACCTCCTAGATGCCCCTATTTTGACTTTTCAAGCCTTTGGTAGATTTCATGGCCAGGCACGGTCATGACCAGACTTGTTTTGTATGATTGCTTGAACCCCTTTTTCTTTTTTGTATTTCTTTTCCACTCTTGACATTTTTCGGGGTTATTTGATATTCCGCCTGCGGGGACACTGCCCTCTTCACGTGCTCTAGTCCTTTACATTTCATTTTTGGGCCCTTTTGAGGGGTTACATCTATCGGGTTGTTGAGGAACCGCAGTTTGCTGAACTTGACCGTTTAAGGGTGTCAACTGTCCTGATCGGTCGAGAGACGAAGAGCAAAGGTTGCAGTTTGACAGTATACTAAAGACTTCGAACTCATTTTAAGAAGGTTCTCCTTGAAAAACGTGTAGATGTGTGCATCTCATGATGATCATAGGGATCCGTATGAAAGTAAAGTAGACATGTCTAAGGTTTTGGTGGACCAAAGTCTTAGCCAAACCTTAATGTTTAACCCAATCTATCATGCAACTAGACCTAGACAGAGGGTTATGTGGCAGTCACCAGACAGCTGAATTTTGTGACTTTTCTAATTTTTTTGTCATTTTCATTGAAGTATGTGCATATTCACAAATATTTTTGTTGCTTTTTGGAATATTTCATTTTTTTGGATTTTGAAATTTTTGAATTTTTTGTGCGTTTTTATGGGTAAAACTTCTTCAGATACACCCCATTCCACGGGTGGGGTAACTCTTCTCCTTTTTCATTGATTAAGTGGTATGCATTACCTGAGTATGCCTCCTTGATTACAAATGGACCTTCCCAATTTTCTTGCAACTTGCTCCTGGGACCAGGAATTTTGATCATCTTTCTCTTGAGTACCATTTCCCCAATTTCAAATTTTCTTTCGAGAACCTTCTTTGCATAGAATCTCGCAATTCTATTTCTGTAAACTTGAGCATGGTTTGCCGTCATTATCCTTTTTTCATCTAATAGTTCCAGTTGGGAAAACATGGCCTTACGACGTTTGACGTCGCTAATTCCATTATCTAACTTCACTCTTAGAGAAGGAAGGAGAATCTCATATGGAAGTACTGCATCTGTTCCGAATGTCAGTGCATACGGAGTTTGTCCAGTGGGGGTTCGGACAGAAGTGCGATACGCCCAAAGAGCTTCAACTAGGCGATCCGACCAGTCTGAATAATTGTGAGATCTGCAAGTTCTTTTGATGATTCGAATGAGAGTCTTATTGGTGGCTTCGGCTTGACCGTTTCCTTGTGGATAGTAAGGCGAAGAGTGATGCAAATTAATGCCATACTTACTGCACATGTCCTGGAGCTCCTGGGAGATGAATTGTGGTCCATTGTCGGTGATGAGATCGCGTGGTGTCCCAAACCTGGCGAGAATGTTGCGCATGATGAACTTCACCACCGTGGATGCTTTGATTTCCACAAACGCTTCCGCTTCAGCCCATTTAGTGAAATACTTAGTGGCAGTCAAGATAAATGATTTCCTTTTTATTTTGCCTGATCGATCCTCCAGAGGTCCTATGACGTCGAATGCCCACATGGCGAAAGGCCAAGGGGAAATGATGGATTTGAGAGATGATGAAGGTGCATGAATCTTGTTAGCGTGTAACTGACATTTCAAGCACCTCTGAACAAATATATAACAATCAGCCTCTATTGAAGGCCAATAATAGGACATGAGGAGCTTCTGAGTTAAGGCACGACCATTGCTATGACCGCCACAATCACTTGCATGAGCTGCTTCCATGACATGATGGATTTCAGCATCATCTAAACACCGAAGGAGCACCCCACTGAAGGATCTTCTAAAAAGGAGTCCGCCTAAGATAAGGTAGCGTTGAGACGCACGGCAGATAGCCTTGCAGTCAGAAGTTGTGGCATAAGATGGGAATGATCTATCGCGAAGGTAGTTCATGATATCAAAATACCACGGATTCCCATCATCCCAATTGGGGGTGAGTTCTTCTGTAATAGCTAAGACATGCTCTGATGAGAGAAGGAATTGTTGGCACCAGAAGTCCCGGAAGGAGGGTGAATCTTGCTTGCGTAGAGTGATGGTGGCTGAACTTTTGGGAATTTCTAGTGCTAAAGACAGGGAGGCCAGGGCATCCGCTAGGATGTTCTGGGACCTAGGCACATGTACATAGGTAATCCGCATAAAATGCCTGGTTAGCGACCTCACTAACTCCTGATATGGCTTCAATTCGGAATCCCGGGTTTGATACTTACCCACGGTTTGGCGGAGGATCAATTAAGAATCTCCAATCTCAATTCCAGGACTTTGAGGACCAACGCCAATTTTAAGCCAGCTAGGAGAGCCTCATATTCAGCGACATTGTTGGACACTGAGAAGGAGAGTTGGCAAGCGTGCGAAATACTTACCCCTTCCGGAGATACGAGGACCACTCCTATCCCACTGCCTTGAGAATTAAGCGCCCCGTCGAAGTAAAGGACCCAGGATGGGGTGTCATCCACTATTAGACCTAACTCCTCATCTGGAAATTCATCGTGGGCGGGCGAAAATGTAGGCAGCAGATGATGAGCTAGGTGCTCGGCAATTGCTTGCCCCTTTACAGCCTTCTGATATGAATAGGTGATGTCAAATTGGTTCGAGAAGGTTTGCCATCGCACCAGCCTATCTATTACAACTAGCCACTCTAGCAAATATCTTATCGGGTCCATTCTTGCTAGGGGTTTGACCTCGTGGGCGAGGAAGTAGTGCTTCAATTTCTGCACTACCCAGACGACGGCCGCACATGTCCTTTCCATTGGCAGTGTATCGCTTTTCAGTATCGTTGAAGAGCTTGGAGAGATAGTACACTGCTCTTTCTTTCTTCTCGTCGTCAAGTTGGGCCAATACCGCTCCAGCCGATTCTTCAGTGGTGGAGACATATAGCAATAAAGGCCGCCCCGGGATAGGAGCCATAAGGACAGGTGGATTGAGGAGGTAGCTCTTCAATTCATCGAAGGCCTTTTGACACTTATCACTCCAAATAAACTTTGCCCCTCCTTTCAATAAATCATAAAAGGGTTTACATCTCACAGAATGTTGAGATATGAACCGTCTGATGAATTGCAAACGGCCGATGAGACCCTTTATATCCCTGACATTTTTAGGAGGGGGCATTTCCACTATCGCCTTCACTTTGTCCGGATTGACCTCAATCCCTCTTCTACTCACCATAAACCCTAGCAATTTACCAGAAGAAACACCGAACACGTACTTTTTTGGGTTCATTTTCAGTTGGTGCTCTCTTGACCTCTGCATTACAACCCTAAGAACTTGAGCATGTCCCTTCCTGGTTTTAGACTTCACTAAGATATCATCCACATAAACCTCCATGTCGATGTGAATCATGTCATGAAAGATCGCCATCATTGCCCTCTGGTAGGTGGCTCCAACATTCTTAAGCCCAAATGGCATGACCATGTAGCAATAAGTTCCCAATGGGGTTATGAAAGATGTTTTCTCTTGGTCTTCTTCAGCTAATCGGATTTGATTATATCCCGAAAAACCATCCATGAAGTTTAACATTTCAAATCCAGCCGTGTTATCCACCAGCAAGTCTATATGAGGTAGTGGGAAATCATCTTTTGGACAGGCTTGATTAAGATTGCGAAAATCTATGCAAACCCTAACCTTTCCGTCCTTTTTTGCCACGGGGACGATATTAGCTACCCACTTAGGATAGAGCACTACCCGAATGAACTTGGCCTTGTGTAATTTGTCAACCTCTTCTTTTACTTTAAGTGCTAATTCCGGTTGTAACCGTCTCAACTTTTGTTTCACGGGTTTAGCATCAAGCTTGAGGATTAACCGATGTTCCACCAATTCTGTGTTTAATCCGGGCATATCCTCATATGACCAAGCAAACCCATCACGATGTTCTCAGAGCACGGCTATTATGGACCCTTCTTCTTCCGGACTCAATCGGGCGCTAATTAGCACTATCTTCGGATCCTCCTCTGTTCCAAGGTTGACTTCTTTAGTGGGTTCGTCGATTGCTGACGAAGGTTCATCAAACCGTCTCGTCCCATTAACAAGTGGTTCGGCCAACTCATCCTCCTCTTCCCCTTCGCTAAGCTCAAATACTCCCAGACCATCACTGTAAGATTCGCCCTTCACAAGCTCCAATGGCTCAGAGATGACCCCTATCTGAAGAAACTTGTCCATTTTGTTCAAAACTTTACACCTATTTGCTAATTCCTGAACTAAGAACAAAGGAACTTGCTTAGCCCTACAATCTCTAGACAGGGAGGAGGCTATCCTAATTCCTAAACTACTACTATGTACATGACCTGGAGAACGGGTCAGTTTTGTCCCGGATGGAACAAGGGTAGATCCTTGGGACAAAGATTCAACGATGACGGGGTGGCCCCACCATGTAAGCTCCTCGAAAGTGACTTCGCCCCCTTCAGGATGAGAATTGGACTTTTTTTTTTCGCGACCAAACGCCTCTAACATGAAACATTCAAAAGAAGAGGCGTCGGCCGGAGCTGAGAGCATTGGGATGGAAGGTAGGTGGAATAAGAAAGGAATGAACATAGTAGGGGCGGGTTCATCCTTGACCAAGAAGAGCCCTATCAGTGGGTTGTTTGATTCGTGAAACAAGGACGATATGCCAAAATATTCTTCATTTTCCTCTCGACTACCCTCATTCTCTTCTTGCACTCCCTCTTCTATCCTGGGCAACTCCTACTTCTTTCTCACAAAGTGATTCACGAGGGACCATTTCTTCGCCCCTTTTGTTGGTTCAGTAGACTTGTAACCCAAACCACATCCCCCGATAATAGGGTTCTCTAAGATGGGGTTACGAATGCCTTGTTCTTCTCTTCCTAACCCGGAGCCTGAGCTATACCCCATCTTACTCATGAGTTGCCAACCTATGCTGGACCTAGGCTTGAGATGAGAATTGACTGATGAAAGAACGGACTCTTTACCTTTCCTGGAAGTTATCATGGACGGAATCTGTTCTACTGTTACTGAGTCCAGTGACTCAATATAGGGAGTGCTTTTGACCTTCACGATCTTCTCGTTATACGGGAACTTATAGCACTGGTGGTTGGTGGATGGGACTCCCAAGGTTTGGTCCATCCAAGGTCTCCCTAGAATAGCATTGTAGATTGGCTTAACATCCAGGTTGTAGAATTTCGAAATCATGGCTACCGGACCGATTTCCAGTTGCAGGAAGATCTTTCCATCTGCTGGTCTTTGGGAATTATCATAAGCCGAGACCATCATGGAGGTGGACTCGATCTTCTCCGGATCTATCCCTATCCTTTTGAGGGTCTTGAGGGGACAGACATTGATAGAGGCTCCGGTATCCAGTAAAATGGAGTCTATCGAACGACCATTGAGAGTGGCGATTAGGCACAAAGGAAGGGATCGGCACTCGGGGGGAGCCAGATCCTTTTCTAGAAAAGATATCATGGGGGTCTGAGTGACTGAGAGGATGGCATTAGTGACTCCTCCGCTAGGAAGATCTTCATTGACCGTGATTTGCTGTAGGAAATTAAACAACGTCTCTGTAACGACCCGCCATCCTATAATCGGAAATCCGATTACTAAATGGATGTCGGACCATTAACTGCGGGTTCACACCCGGATCTCACACAACCCATCTGGAGGAGTAAGCGTTAAACAAGGCTAAATATAGCAATCACACGGACCACAAGGAAATTACGAGTGCGCAGGAAGGAAATTAACAATGTCCGTATACAGTCCAACAATAATTACATGGTCCAACAAATTAAATAAGTACAGGCAGAAGCAAAGTACAACAACATCGGGGCATACCCCGGAACTGAGATAGCTGCTGGTCCGCACACCAAGGAGACACCACACGCCGCCACACGCCACGAGGTCCACACCTGAAACCGCAGGGAGTGAGCCACACCAGAATTGGGCTCAGTAGGGATCATCCGATCCCGGCCTCCCACTCACACACCCACAAGTGCAATAGTACAGAAATATGGCAATTAAATAAAGCAGTAAACATAACTCCCAAAACCTGATATGAAACGTACGCATAAGCAATGCAATAGGCACAGTTCTAAGTAATCCGAATAACCCAACACAATGCCACAACTCATAACCAAGGGTCCAACTAAGCGACCAAACCACACTGTCGACCGCAGACAAACGTCGCCTCACAACACCACCAACACTCACGCCTGTCCGCCCCTACAGTGTTTCGGGCACCGTAGGGTGAGGCAGTGATACAAGCTAGGACTAACTGGGACCAGTGAACCACCACTGCCCAGCTACGTGTGCACAAAAGCAGTCTAGACTACTGTCCTACCGACCGGACTTCCTCCACGCCAGGCCTCGGCGCTTCAGGAGGGCCCTGGGGACCGGCAAAACCCCCGTCAAGCCGAAGCTATAGGGACTACCCACAACCCTAACCTCTCGGGGTGCGTCAGGCCAAAGGACGAAGGGTACCACTCGCGACCTTGATATCACAGGTCACATCAGGCCTAGTGGCTAAAGGGGTAAAACAACTCCAACAGTACCACACCCAACTCCACAGCAAGAAACGCGCCGGAAGATGCCATGACAATCCAGGAAAACCCCGACCCGCTGAGACCAAACAGCAACCCCTCGGATAGCGCATTGGCTACTCCGGCCCGACGGGCTCAAGGTGGTTCTGTCTTCCTCAGCCAAAGGTAAAAACACAACATGTACCCCTTCACCACCGGTACGGCAACAATGCCTCACAGACACCAAGGCCCTCCCACTTCGGCACAAGGTGACAAACGTAAACCACAGCTATTCCAATTCCACAATCGCATAAGCACACACACAAGATATAATTCCACTCACACAGAAATCCCCAGCCTCGATGTACAACTCAAGCATGCATTTAACCCACTATCTAATAGTGAAACACATATTAATAACAAGAGTTAATATGATTCTGCCTTGAATCGCGTCGCCCATGGCCGACGCCATTCAAGCCTCCCAAACTGGTTCATTTAAACCCGGCCTTAGATTATGGCTTAAAACGCGTCGTCCTGGGAAGCCGCCTTTTATAAAGGCGTCGTTGTCCTCAGACGCCATTCACAACAGAACGCGAAATTTGCAGAAAACTCAATCGGGGTGATTTCTGCCTAAATGACGTCGTACTGGCCCGTCGCCATTCTAAATGGCGTCGTACAGGCAACACGCCAATTAGCGCCAGAACCCCAGACTGACAGAACCTCAAATGGGACGATTTCTGCTTAATTGGCGTCATGCTGAACCGTCGCCATTCTAAATGGTGTCGTCCAGGCAAGACGCCATTTAACACCAGAAACCTGGCTCCGCAGCTCTACCCGAGGGTTCCCCTTTTCACCCCCAAATGCCCCAAAACGCACCGAAACAGAAGAGGAAGAGGGGAAATCAAACTACCATGCGAGAACTCATAAATCCACATTCATAAACACAACCATATCACTAAGAAACCCCTTCTTAACATGCTCATTCTACCCCCAAACGCATCATGCTTCACATGGAAACTACGGGTGAAACGATTACATTCCATGCAAGGTTCGTCCCCCTACCGATTCTTGAACTCCTCTTGGCTCCGCCGCCCAACCGTCGCACCGCAGACCGCCATCGGTACTCCGAGGACGCCGCTACTCCGCTGGGACGTCGGCCGCCGCCCGGAGAATGGAACGCCGCGAAGAAAGTGGTGGTGGTAGTGGTGAGAGGTAGAGAGGTAGTGGAGTGGTGGAAGAGAAAGAAGAGGAAAGGAAAGGGAAGGAGGGTTCAGAGGGTGGAGAGGGCGAGGAGAGAGAGTGAGAGGGTGAGAATGAGGGAAAGAAGGGAAGGCTCACGGGCTCAATCTGAAACTGGCTAAAACACGTCGTCCGAGACAGACGCCAATCAAATGGTAGGACAGGCCGTACTGACAGCGCTCTGAAACGCGTCGCTCACCACCGACGTCGTTCAGACGACAAGACCGGCACCGTACACTGACATCGCAGGGTCGCAGTCTGAATGGCGTCGTCCATCACGGACGCCGTTCAGACGACAAGACAGGGGCCGTACTCTCGCGGCCCGAAACCCGCCCACGTGGTGCAACAGCAACAGACCTAAATGGCGTCCACCCAGCAAGACGCCGTTTGAAAGGCGTCGTGCAGGACAAATGTCATTCAGAAGAAATTCTCAAGACCCCTCGGGGTCCAAACCGGGGGATCCGACCTGAAACCGACCTGAATATTGAACCCGAAACCTCAGTCCTTACAGTCTCCCTGTGTGTGGGAGATTTTCGGATTAGCTCAAGGATAGAGATCTTAGTAGGAGTCTTCTCTGAATGCTGGAGGATGTCATACTCAGACTGGGCATTCCCCGCAGTAGGGATTGAGTTACCCTGGGAGTCCAGGTGTTGGCTCGGAGGAATGATGCGATTCCTGAGCGTCACTGCCACCGAGATTGGATCCACTTCCTCCGTTGATGACCTTATGGGATTGAAGCAGGTCATCGATCCCTGATTCTTGGTTGGGCAGAAGATAGATAGAGTGGGTCCCTCGGCCGTGATCGGAGGGATCTGAATGAGGGTGACCGGCTTGAGGGTTGCTGGTTGGGTCAGATTAGGACCAAAGGCTTGTTAGGGGAGAGCGTAGAGACTTATGGAGTAACTCCTTTAGTCTCACGCGATCAGGTGGGATCTTGATGTTTTATCCCAGACCCTTCATACTCCTAGTATTGTTCTCTGTAGACTATTATGGGCTCCAAGTCTTTGATCAAAGTGTTGACTTTTCCTTGAGAACTGGAGGAGTCTTGAACTACTTGATGAGAAGGTAACGGGTCTTTCACAATTCCTAGTTCCTTCTTAGCCTTCAAAGCATCAATAACCTTTCTCATGTCCTCCCAGTTTATCCAACCTTCATCATTCAGGTCATATACCCAATCCCTAAAAGTGAAGCAATTGTAGATCGTGTGTCCCGGGACCCTATGGTAGGGGCAATACCTGGACATGTCCGCACTGCGCGGAACACCTTCTCTTTGAGGTGGGAGTTGAATGGCATTACAAGCTAGCAAGGTATAAAAAATGTCTGCCAATGATTCCGGTAGAGGCGGATATGATGCTCGCTTAACCATAGGACGACTGTAATTAGTCGGGGGAGGAACAACTGAATATTGTTTCTGATTGGGCTGAGTGTCAGACTTAGGATGGGAATTGGGAGCCCTGGTTGGCTGTGCTAGCATACTGACCTGTTCATTGATGGTGACTCCTTCTGTGGTAGGAGTTGGTGTGGCTTTCTTGTTCCTATTTCTGTTCTCAAAGAACGAAGGCAGAGTAGTGTCTCGGATTTGAGACTGAACTACCCTAGCTCGATTATACAGCTGAGCGAATGTTTGAAGTTCGCTAAGCATGAGAATGGCTCAGAGCTGAGGGGTAGCATTGTTAACAAGCATAGTGACTGCTTGGGCTTTAGGGTTGACAACCTCTGCTCTAGAAGCCATAGCTCTCCACCTATTAGCAAAGTGAGTGAAGTCTTCATCGGACTTCATTTTTTCCATTACAAGGTCGAATAAGGTAGGGGGCAAGGCTGCCATGTGGTTGAAGTGGGTAATGAATCTTTTAGAGACCATATCAAAGTTGATTAGGTCAGTGGTTGGTAGAGAAGAAAACCATCTCAAGGCCTCTCCTTCGAGAGACTTCTGAAAAAGATGGACAAGGAGGACTCTATCGAAGAGCCACTGGTGGGAATCCATGAGAAACCCAGATAAGTGATGGTGTGGGTCAGTAGTACCATCGTACTTCCTGTAATTAGGTACTTTGAATCCTGGTGGAAAGTAGGCCGGAGGGAGCTTGCAGTAGCTCAAAAGGGAATGAGGTTGCCTGAGGCTGAGATTTTCGGCCATGAGTTGCCGTACAGAAGTCTCAACCTCATTTTTATAGATGAATTCCTCCTGCTTGGGAGGTGTGACCTGGTTGATGAGATTAGATGGGATTGTTTGAGTTGTCATTGTTTGATTAGTCTGGGGTCGGCTAGAAAATCCTTGGAATTGAGTTTTCTGAGGAGTGGCATCCTGAATTTTGCCACGAGAGACTAACTGGATGAGTTGATCGGGGGTATAACGTGATAACACAGCAATAAGTTCCGGATCTTCTCCAGGATTTTGGAATGTTCTACTTGAAATTACTGACTCATCTTCTCCCTGCGAGGTAGAAGATTCATCAGAATCTTTCCTCGGAAGTCCTTCTCTAGATGCTTGGAGCATACCTATGAAGGTTTGTTGTGGATCTTCTTCAATCTCGAACAGAGGATTGTGTATAACATTGTTACCAAGCTCATCCATGTCATCATACACAGTGTTAACATATATTCGGTTCATCATGAAACATAAATCCCAAACGATTTTATATTTCACTTGAGAGGTTAACAGTGTATTATGAGTGTTGGTTTCTAACAAATCAAGTTCAAACCCTTAACGACCCTAGACTTTTCTTTCAATACTCGTTCCACCAAAGTTTGGTTAGGTGTCTTAAATTTTGGAATAACTCTCTCAGTGACACCTATGGGTGGATGATTGTGAATGGAAAGGCTTAATTACTTCCTCACACAAACCTGGGGTTCCTATCGGGTGGTTTCAGGTACAACCTGCTCGGAGGCCAAGTGGGAATCCCTGGCTCGCGGAGACTCACGGAGGTTCCCAACAGAATAAGACTAGTCACACCCGAGTGGGAATCCTCAGGTGGAGAGTCAAATACTGTGGGAGAGGTGACTAGAGATGTGATGCCGGCTCTTCCTAAAAACCCCCGCGGAGAATACCCCAAAAAACCCAGAAACTTAACAACCAATGGGCCAGAACATACAACGAATCAACAAAGCAGGCAACAACAGCATACATGAACAGCTAACAAGATAGCTATCAAAGTAGGGAGGACGGCCAGGGGCTTCGCCGTCAAAGGAAGAGGACGGCCAGGAGCTTGGCCATCAAAGGCAGAGGACGGCCAAGCGGTTGGCCGTCAAATTTAAGATGGCGGCCAAGGAGCTCGCCGTCCAATGGAGTGGACGGCCTGTGTGTTGGCCGTCCAACAGAGAGGACGGCCAGGGTACTGGCCGTCCAGGAGGGGTCGACGGCTAGGCGAGTAGCCGTCCAAGGTGTTGGACGGCCAACTGCTTGGCCGTTTGGCAGCTTTAACGGCCTAGCAACAGGTCGTCCAGATCAAAATAAAATATATAAGGACCTTACCTTCTTACCTTTGATCGCGATTCGTGCAGCGGGCTATAGACGTCCCACCGTGATCGCCAGAGGGCTGTAGGCGCCCGGAACGTCTCCCGCCGCTACTGCGGGCTTCGGGCGAGGGGTTCTCCGTTCGTCTTAGCACTGCGGAGATTTGGAAGGGTTAGGAATAAAAGTGTGTGATCGTCAAGAGCATTACCTTACGGTCCCTGCGCTCCGCAGGATGGTGAGAGTGATCGCGTTCTGATGGAGCGGGAGACGACGGATTCCTCTTCTCTTCCTCCGGCTGGCCAGAGGAGGAGAACTCGACAGTCTGCACGCAGAAATGCGGTAAGGGTCCCTGAAAGGAAAAGACAAGACAAAAGAAGAAGATAACCCGATTAGGACTGTGATATGTAGAATCTATTCATGCAAATGTATAAATAAACTAAAATTGAAAGGGGACGCACCGGATGGATGTTTGGAGAGGGAAGGTAACCATATGTTATGGCCACCCACCTCCCGTTTTTTGTTTAAAACCTCTGGAGGGTAAAAAGTGCTAGGTCATCCTAACATGCATGCATGCAAATGGGGGTGCTCGTGTGTGATGGTAGTGAAAAGTAAGATGATGTGTTAAAAAAAAAGAGTAAAAAGGAAGAGATGATGTTACGGAGTGGATGGAGAGTGGGAATGCAATGAAATGGAAAGGAGAAAAATAAGGAGAGAGTTAAGAGAATAACCCCATTTGGAATGCGAAAGATCCCTCCGGCTTGTCGACTGCCAAGGCTTTCTCCCGCTTGAAGTTCTTCCGGAAGCTTTCCAACTCCTTGCCAACTCGACTCCCCTCTACCTAACCTGTCTAACCTCTCTCTAACCCCTCTTCTCGAAGGGACATAGAGGTTTTAAATAGGTGAAGGGAAAATAAGAGGAAATTGGAGTCTAAATCCCCGTAAATCATCAAAGAACCAATGGGGAGCGGTCAAGAGTCGGAGGTTGTGCGCGCGGTAGTCGCCGTAGTGGGCAATGATCAGAGTAGTGGGGGTGAGGGTGGCGAGTGGAGGAGATCGTGGGAGGATGAGGTCAAGATGGAAGTTAGGGGAGTGGACGGCCAACCATATTGCCTTCCAATCCCGTGGAAGGCCAGGTGGCTGGCCTTCCACGAAGAGGTGGAAGGCGGCTTGGTTGATAGTGGAAGGCAAGGGGTGGCCTTCGAAGGGTGGTGGAAGGCGGACAGGTTGGCCTTCGAAGGGTGGTGGAAGGCGGACGGGTTGGCCTTCGAAGGGTGGTGGAAGGCGGACAGGTTGGCTTTCGAAGGGTGGTGGAAGGCGGACAGGTTGGCCTTCGAAGGGTGGTGGAAGGCGGACGGGTTGGCCTTCGAAGGGTGGTGGAAGGCGGACAGGTTGGCTTTCGAAGGGTGGTGGAAGGCGGACGGGTTGGCCTTCGAAGGGTGGTGGAAGGCGGACAGGTTGGCCTTTGAAGGGTAGTGGAAGGCGGACAGGTTGGCCTTCGAAGGATGGTAGAAGGCGGACAGGTTGGCCTTCGAAGGGTGGTGGAAGGCGGATAGGTTGGCCTTCGGAGGATGGTGGAAGGCGGACAGGTTGGCCTTCGAAGGGTGGTGGAAGGCGGACAGGTTGGCCTTCCACGAAAAGGTAGCTAAAGTCGAGATTGGTTAATGGGCTTGATTATTAGTAGGCTGAAGGATGAGATGGCTAAGGTGGTGGGCTTGGAAATGATGGATGGGGTTCATGACCAAAAGGGGGGTCCCAAATCGGTGTCTACAACTAAGAAAGGGATTAACCTTACAAAGTTGGCAGAGTGGACTCTATATGAGATTGAAGAACTTAAAGAAAATGATACTGAGAACGTAATGAAAGCATTCACCACATGCCTAGCTGGAGCCCTATTCTTTCCTGTCTAGGACAATATTCTAGAGAATGATTAAGTCAGTGCAATTTGTGAGATCTTTGAAGGAAAATAGATTGGCACAACGATCCTAGCCTATCTCTATAGTGAACTTTCTGCAGTATCTATAGGTCAGCCTCCTCATGGTTGCATGCTTCTCTCCGCTCTGTGGGTTGAGTTTCACTTCAAGTTCGAGTATTATAATAGAAATTCTGCAAGACCATCTCAGATTTATCAAAACAGTCCAATCTTCCATATTTTCAATATCGTGAAGTTCAATGAAAAGATGATCAACAGAGTGCCCAAACTCAAGACTCGAGCTGATTGGCGTGCTTATCTGAAGACAATGCCATCGTCCGGATTCGATTCTTCTCCACTTGCTCTTGTAGGGAAGCTGATTCAAGTATGTCGTGCAGCTGGTGCAGAGCTCCGACTAATTGGGGCAACTGAGTTCGTGTTGTATAATCCTCATCGCTGCTATACTCAACTCAGCATGCATCGCCATGAGTTCCCAGAGTTTTCCCATATCTCTCCAATCAAGAAGCACACTTTGGAATCCGATGAAGACTTTGAAGCAACTGAGCTTATAGTTACACTGTGGAACATCAGCTTCATTCATCGTGTAAAATCTTCTAGTGAAGCTCATAAGGGATTAGCATATCCATATGTAAAGGGACTTCGGGAAATTCTTCCTTGAAAGCTCTCTTTATCTTCCTTTTTGATGTAATAAAGAATTTATTTTCAATAAAAAATCATTTATACTATATCATACAAATTGATCTTTAAAGTTCTGTAGTTTTTTCCAAGATTTTTCCTTAAGTAGAACCATGAATTTTCCTTAAAATATGATTTCTGGGAGTAAATAGCGTCGTCTAAACAAGATGCCTTTCAATCATAATTAATTTTCGAAATTCAAAGATTTAATCCTTAAAAACCCAAATTATGCTTAAAACGCATCTCCATATGCAGACGTCTTTCAATTCTCTCTCCTACATTTCCACATAATTTTGTCATTAATTCTATGTTTAATCCACTGAAACGCATCATGTAAACAGGACGCGGTTAATCATTATCCTTGGTACGGTTATGAGCAGAAATGGCGGTTTAATATGAATAGAGTCGTGCTATGTAGACGCGGTTCATAAATTTCAAAATTTCTCCTTTGCCGCCTCAGTTTATGTGCGTTGAATGGCGTCGCGGTCCCTCGACGCGTTTTAAACTTCTCAAACAGAAGCCGCGCGAGCCCGAGCCCCTTCCTCCCTCATTCTCTCATTCACTTTCTCTCCGGTGATTTCTCTCTTCTTCTCCGTCACCGGCCTTCCTCCTTTTCGGCGATCACCGGCGAAGCCCTTCTTCTCCAACGAATCCCTTCTTCTCCAATGACTTATCCACCTCTCTCTCTCTTTCGAGGTCTCTTCAACCCAAGCTTCTTCCTCACTCTCAAACTCTCTCTCACGCCCATGGAGCAAGGCAAAGGATCACGAAGAAATGGCAAATGCCGCCGTACCGTGTGTGTGACGAGGAGGGCGAATGAACCCGAAGCAGTCCCTCCTGAGGAAGCTATGGATTTAGAGGCGGCGGCGGCCATTCTTGGCGAGGATATCCCTCCACCGGCGGCAATCGAGGGAGGAGAAGAAGAAGAAGAGGCCCTACAATTGGTAAGCTTTTTGTGTGATTGGATTAGGGTGTGGAAACAAGTAAAGGAAAGGGGAGAGAAAGGGGCTTTTAGAGAAGCCCGAAATCGATTTCAAATGGCGTCCAAACCATGTGACGCCTTTCAAAGGGCATCGCCATGGTCCGACACCATTCAAAGCGAAATTCCTTTTTTAAAGAATAAATGAAATTAGACCAAATGGCGTCAAGACATGTGGACGCCTTTCAATAGGCGTCCATCATGGCCGACGCCATTCAGTTAGAATATTTTTATTAATTTTTAATGTCCACTGACTGATGAAAATTTCTTGAATTATTTGTAGGGGATGATAAGGGCTAGGATCTCGTGGGACCTAGTCGTTGGGGCCTACTAAGGACTCCTGGACTTTCAGAAGGGGCGCCTACGCCGAATGGGGTTCGGGGAGATTTTGGACATCGAGCCCTTCTGACTCGATTTAGTACTTCTACAGGCGCTCAGGGAGCATTGGCATGCGGAGAGGAGGGCTTTCCTAATGCCCTAGGGACATATGGTCCCCAACTTAGAGGATGTAGCTAGGATCACAGGTCTTAGGGTAAAGGGTAGGACTGTGAGCGGGGTGACATACCCCGATTACCGAGGATTAAACGAGATCCTATTAGGTATAGAGGTGTCGAGCTTAGATAGAGAGTCTAGGACGGTCCCTAGGGTTGAGGTAGAGGCAGCCCAAGGATTAGTGGAGCCCCGGCGTCGATCAGATGAGACCCAAGAGGCATTTAGGGATAGATTAGCTAGGTCTTCCTCCTCTGTCTATTGTAGTGACCCTAGCCAGGAGGAGGAGGTAGATAGACAGTTGAGGGTCTTTCTAGTTTTATTTTTCGGTCGGTTGCTCTTCGGTACGAAGGGCGACCACATTCATTAGAGGTTCCTGAGTCTTTTAGAAGATTTAGAGAGTCTCCATGAGTATGCCTGGGGTGCGGCCCTCCTGACCCATCTCTTCGCCGACCTCTCTGCGGTCACGTCGGACCGCGAGACTACTATCAGCGGCTTCTCGCCGTTTCTCCAGGTATAAGTCATTTTAATTAAATTTTTTATGATATGAAATGCTATAAAATGATTTTCTAATCTATATGTTTATGTATGCAAGTGTGGAGCTACTATTACTTCCCGCTCGGCCGAGCGCGGATATTGAGACCGGACGTCGTTCCCTTGGCTTGCCGCTGGCAACCAATGGTGGATACGACTCCTCAGCATCACCAGCTGATGGCCTTCCGCCATCAGTTCCTCAACTATCCTGAGCTCCTGGTGAGTTTTTTTAAATTCATTTATTTTTGTTCATTAAATGCAGTGTTTCATTTATTAAATGCAATTTATTTACTATGAATGCATCTAACTTGTATGTAGGTGATCTGGCGCCCATACATGGGCATGAATGAGGCAGGCCAGCCGTGGGTGACGGCTGGTCGGAGGCGGTTCGGCAGGCAGGTGTGGATGCACTGCCTTAACGAAATCAAGCCACTGCGCCTCCTGCTCGTGATGAGGACCCTGGGCCTCCACCAGGAATGGATCGATGAGGAGGTCCCGAAGGGAGTAGGACAATCCATGAGGGGGAAACAAGCCCTCACAGACTGGCGTGCCAAGTTCCTAGAGCAGTACGAGGACTGGCATCGCCGGGGCGTACGGGTGGAGTCCCATGCAGAGAATAGCATTGCCTAACTCCAGCAGTACCGGACCCACTACGCCGATCTACTGCGGCTCCTTCGTCCATTCGATGTAAGTATGATTCATGCGTCTTTCATTTCATTATCTTTATTTATATTTGTGAATGAATGTATGTATGTATGATGTGCAGGATGCACGAGATGCGACCATCATCGACCTTCGGGCCTGCCTACAAGATCCGGAGGCCCAGCTAGAACAAGTTCAGAAAGAACTATTTGATTTGGTAAGTATGCATGACATGCATGAATATTTTAATTAGTTAATTTGTTTTGACGATTAACCACTGACAGTTGATCTTTTTGTACAGCGAGGCGTTTACACCCAGGCGGCTCCCCCCTCTTATGGCGCTTCATCATCTTCTGCCCTGTTTGCTGCTCACGAGGCTGCAATTGCTGATCTCCAAAGTCAGCTGGCCTCCGCCATCCACCTGGCTTCCTAGGCTGAGGATGATGCGATGGCTCGGGTAATTCGTCAACTTACTTTACCTTTATACAATGCATTTGCTTGAATTTGATTGGTTCATCTGACTGTGATAACTTCTGTTGCAGGTTCAGGAGCTTCAACAAGATCTTGAGCAGAGGGATGCTGAGGCTCAGAGTTCAGCTACTCGGGGTGCGGAATTGGAGGCTCAGGTTGCACGCCTCTCTATCGGCGACGTTGCACGACTCCAGGTTCGCTTGGAGATCCTGACTGAGGAGAGAGATCGCGACCGCCTTCGGCTGGAGAGTCTTCAGGGCACTCACGGCCAGCATCGCCATATCGTCCGGCCAAGAAGGGTCGAGTGCGATGGGACCACCTCCACCTCCAACTTGTGGACCAGATGACCAGATGAGGCGCAGAGCCAGTACGAGGGAGCTGGGGAGAGTCAGCCTTGAGGGCTGTTATTATGTATTTTTCCTTTTCTTTTGTGAGTCCTGTACAAAACACCTTTTGATATATATATGAAACTTTTGCCTTCAGCTTTGTACTCTTTTGTATAGGTTCTTTGACTTTCATACATGTGTCCTGTACATGACTTAGCAAACAGGTTAAGCATCTATTCATGCTTAGCCCCTTGCCCAGTTAAGTAATCGACCAGTCTATCCTTGGTAGAAGGGTCAAGGGACGAAGCCTTTATTAACAAAGGTAAAAGAAATAATTGAACTGTAAGAAATAACAGAGTAAAAATACAACATGCAAGCATGTAGATGCTTACTGGAAATAAAAGGAATGAAACACACCAAATACTATAAGCAGATGCTAATTGAAATATTTTTGTTTGAAATTTTTTATTTTGTTTGAGTTTTGGAATATACATATTTTTTTTTTGAATTTTGACATATATATATTTTTTTATTTTGATAAATATATATTTTTTTGGATTTTGAGATATATATTTTTTTAGATTTTGAAATATATATTATTTTTGGATTTTTCATATCTATTTTTTTTGGATTTTGCATATCTACTTTTTTTTTGGATTTTGCAATATATTTTTTTTTGGATTTTCAGATATATATATATATATTTTGGATTTTGTAATATTTTTTTATTTATTTCGAGATTTCTATATTTTTTTTGGTTTTGACATATCTATTTTTTTTATTTTGAGATAATGTACAAACTAAAAGACCAGCATGGTACTCAGATCAAAAGAACATATCCATTTATTAACTTAATTCCCAAATTGTTCTTCAATAATCTAACTTAGACTCATTGTGCTTGAGCTTGTGTTTCCATTCGTGATCCGATTCGATGGTCTGACCCTTAGTCAATCTAGGTCGTTCCTCAAGCTTGGAGTACGCCTCTTTAAAAAGAAAGGAAGAATGTGTCTAGAAAGTCCACGAGAGGGTTCCGGAGACCCAGAAAGGTGTCCCTTCTTTACCCTAGTATCTATTGGGGTTCGGTCATTTTATTTCCGGGATATTTATCGACCTTGCGCTCCCTTTTCATTTGATTTCATGGCCTTGGTGTAACGTTGTTAATGTAATGACCTTTTGATTTGATGCTTGGCTTTTAGCCTTTTGCTTTTGCTTTTTCTTTTTCCTTTTCATGGGACGGATCTCCCCCTTTTTTTTATGACGGCCTCCTATAAGATGGCGGGTACTTTTGGTAATCTATTCTAAGCCTCGTTCCGACATCGTAGGCCAAGTGTAAAAATAGAATTTTGCTTTTTAAAAAAAAATGATTTGTACTTTACACCCTTAGTCAAGCTTTCAGTATTCCTTTGGACTTTTCATCTCTTGTTACTTATGAACCAAACGTGTCAGTATGTGTAGTAATGTGCTTGAATTAAATTATCCATACTTATAAGGAAATTTGAGTTTCAAAATTTTCTAATTCCATTAGTCTTTGCACCATGCTGATTGACTCTCTAACCTAAAGGTAGTATTTCTTAAGATACAGTCCATTCCAGAAGTGAGTTAACTCTTACCCTTCTACATTAATTAAACGGTAAGCGTTATCAGGAAAAGCATGCGATATGACATATGGTCCTTCCCAATTAGGTTGGAGCTTGGAACATGGACCACAAAGTTTTACAAAGATTCTTTTGACGACCATTTCACAAACTTTTAACTTACGTTCAATGACTTTCTTTTGATAAAAACATGCTAATCTATTTTGATATACTCGTGCATGATTAGCAGCTGATCATCTTTTCTCGTCTAAGAGTTCCAAATGAGCAAGGAGTTATGAGCGATGCTCATCAACGGAGAATTCTTTGTTCAATTGTACTCTTAATGACGTTATGAGGATCTCATAGGGAACTACCGCCTCCATTCCGAATGTTAAGGAATACGGAGTCTGCCCAGTAGGCGTGCAGATTGAAGTTCGGTATGCCCATAGAGCCTCAATCAATTTCTCTGGCCAATCTGTGAATTTATTAGATTTACACGTCTTTTTGATGATTTTTATCAAAGTCTTGTTAGTTGTCTCTACCTGGCCATTGCCTTGCGGATAAGAAAGAAATGAATGATGCAATGCAATTTTATACCTATTGCAGAGGTCCTTCAGCTCCTGTGATATAAACTATGATTCATTGTCGGTGACGATGGTGCTTGGGATTCCGAACCTTGTGATGATGTTCTTCATGATGAATTTGCAGACGGTTGACGCTTTGACTTCTGTGTACGCTTCGGCTTCTGCCCACTTGGTGAAGTATTTTGTTGCCGTGAGAATGAAGGATTTTTGCTTAATGCCGGGATCAGGATTACCAAGGGGTCCAATGGTGTCAAAAGCCCACATGGAGAAAGGCCATGAGGAGGAAACAGGATGGAGTGAAGATGCAGGAAAGTGGATCTTGTCAGCGTGAAGTTGACACTTAGCACACCTACTAACATATCCTACACAATTTTCTTCCGTAGTTGGCCAGTAGAATCCTTGTCTAAGGATCTTCTTTGATAGCATTTGTCCATTAACATGGCCACCACAAACTCCAGTATGAGTTCCTTTTATGATCTTCTAAAGGTCATCTTCGTCTAAACATCTCAAGAGAACTCCATCAAAACCTCTTTTATAAAGTGCTCCTCCAACTAGGGTGTATCTCTGAGCAACTCTCCTGATACCCCTTTTTTCCTCAGATGTGACTTCGTTAGGATATGATTGATCTTCACAATATCTGGGAATTTCATAGTACCATGGTTTCTCTTCATCATCCATCTCTTCTTATAATTCTAATAACATTATCTCTCGTTTCTCCACAATGTCTCTATCTCTGACTTTCTTCAGCAATTTTTCCTTAGTCCTAAGGAAAGAAGGGTCTTTCACGGCGGGTGAGAGATGCCTATGAACAATGATCGATTCGGATTATCTACCAATTGAAAAATCAAGAGATGATGCGAGGAAAGCTAGAGTGTTAGCTAAGATATTTTGATTTCGAGGAACATGGATGAAGATCAATTTAGTGAAAAGTTTAGTATAGGCCGAAGAAAGTTCTTGATAAGGCTTAAGATTACGATCAAGAGTTCGATATTTGGTTAGCAGTTGGCGAAGAATTAATTGGCTATCACCCACAACTCTGAGTTTGGAAGCACCATGGAGATGAGCAGCCTCGAGGCTAGCAAGGAATGCCTCGTATTCAACTATATTGTTAGTGATTGGAAAGTCAAGCTAATGTTGGGTTTTCTCGGTTTCTCTGGATCGCTCACGCACCGGAAAATAAAATTTTACAGCGATCCGTTTCCCGTTTCGAAGAACTAAAATACGATAATCGGATTACCGAAGTTCTCACCGTGTGGGGATTCGAATCCGCAGCCGTTCGGTTCCGTCGGTGTGACACCGCAAGCCGCGCAAGCGCCCGGCCTCTAGCGAAGTCCACGCGATTCTCCCCGCGACGGATATCCTCGAGTTCGTCGTTCTTCGCAACCCGCGAAGCCTCCGCTGGTCGCCGCAATGATCGCCGCAGTGCGCGGACGATTTCCCGTCGAACGGGATTCGGAGAAGCATCGGAGCAGATCTGGATCTGCCTGGACTCCAGAGGAAGACAGAAACTGAGGAGGGGCGGCCAGGGTTAGCAGCAGCTTGGCCTGCTCAGCCCGTTCGCTATGTTTTATACTAACCGCGCGGTTTTTCATAAAAACCCCCGGTTTGTATAAAACCCACTTATTTATCCATCGCCTTGAGAATCATTTGCGTGTGACCCTCTAGGCCCAAGTACCAGTCCAGTTAATGGCCCAGTAAGCCCAGTGACTCCTCACTGGCTTTATTAATTAATTAATAACCCTTTATTAATCAATTAATCAATCGAATTGATGTCGCACATCGAATTTGACCGGGCCTCCGATCACGTTGGGTGCCAAGCAACACCGCGTGAACCTGGAAGGTATTTGGGGTTAAGTAACCCACTCTTGGAACCTTTCCGTCGACAGTTACCGCGTGGATATAATCCTTCATTCGTACAATGCTCTCGAGTCAACTCAGGGCATGGCGAGCTGTCAAACCCTAGCCGGTTGACTCACTCGGATTGGATGCCGCTGATGAATATCGGAAAAACCCTTTCCCGATATTATCGTCCGCCCTGGTCAGGGACTTTCGCGCATCCTTCCTAGAGCATTCTCTCTCTAAGTACCGAGAGCGAATGATTCCTTATTGACACACAATTCCCTTCGACGGTATTCCGCTGCACCCAATCCTTGGCGTATTAGAATCCCGTGGCTAGAGATTCGTAGACCAAAGTCAAAGTACAGAAGTCCACAGCCAAGGTGTCCCTGGTGTCTCAGGTCCGAGGACCATCCACGCAACTGCGACAATAGAATCAAGCTGGTTGACAGTGAGGTACAATACCATCCAGCGATTCAGTCGGATCAGTTCAGTGAACTCATTCTCCAATGAGCACCTACAGATTCGCCTTAGTGTCTCCACACAAGTGACTTATGAGACCAGTCACCCTCATCATATGAGCAGGAGTAATCTGTACTAGTCTAACTAGATATCCGATGTCCTTCTCGGATATCCTCCGACTATGAACGATTAAGAATATGTGTGTTTAAGTGATCAGTCTCATTAGTATGATCTCATCATAATCTGATCACCATAGCACATATTCACGGACTTCATTATGAAACGATAATTAACGCGATTTACACATAATGAATATTATGCCATTTTATTAATAATGAACGAGATTTACATTGTTAGATTGGCTTGTAGGCCACCTAAACTAACAATCTCCCACTTGGACTAAAGCCAATCACCCTTATACAATAAGCCCATAGACTCTAGGTGACGCTCAAACACAATTTGAGCCAACGGCTTTGTCAGTGGATCTGCTACATTGTCGACTGATGGAACTCTTTCCACTACTACATCTCCTCTGGATATGATCTCTCTGATAAGGTGAAAGCGCCTCAGAATATGCTTCGATTTCTGATGAGACCGTGGCTCTTTCGCTTGCGCAATCGCTCCATTGTTGTCGCACAACAGTGGAACAGGCTCAGAGATGCTGGGAACTATGCCGAGGTCGGTGATGAATTTCTTCAACCACACTGCTTCCTTGACGGCTTCAGCTGCAGTGATGTACTCAGCTTCAGTCGTCGAATCTGCAGTGGTTACTTGCTTGGAACTCTTCCAGCACACTGCCCCTCCGTTCAATGTAAACACGAATCCAGATGTTGACTTGCTATCATCTGGATCCGACGGGAAACTCGAGTCAGTAAAGCCTCGCAGTTTCAGGTCACTTCCTCCATAGACAAGAAACATATCCTTAGTTCTTCTCAAGTACTTAAGGATACATTTCACTGCCTTCCAGTGCTTTTCGCCTGGATCAGCCTGAAATCTGCTCGTAACACTTAGTGCAAATGCAACATCTGGCCGTGTACATAGCATGGCATACATGATAGATCCTTTGGCAGAGGCATAGGGTATTCTATCCATGAATGCCCTCTCATCAGGAGTCTTAGGAGACTGCTCCTTTGAGAGATTAATTCCATGTCTCATCGGTATGAGACCTCTCTTGGAATTTTCCATGCCAAACCTTTTGACTATGGTATCTATGTACAAGGATTGGGTCATTCCAAGCATCCTTTTTGATCTATCTCTATAGATCCGTATTCCCAATACGTAGGATGCTTTTCCCAAATCCTTCATGGAGAAATGTTTCGATAGCCAGATCTTTACTGATGACATCATAGCTACATCATTCCCAATGAGTAGTATGTCATCTACGTAAAGAACTAGAAAAGTGACTGCACTCCCACTGGTCTTCTTGTACACACAAGGCTCATCTTCATTCTTAATGAAGTCATAAGACTTGACAGCCTCGTCAAATCTTATGTTCCAGCTCCGGGAAGCTTGCTTCAGTCCATAAATGGACCTCTGAAGCTTGCACACTTTATCTGGAGATTCTTTGGATGTGAAACCTTCTGGTTGTATCATATACACCTCTTCCTTAAGGTTACCATTGAGGAAGGCAGTCTTCACATCCATCTGCCAGATTTCGTAATCAAAATGTACAGCAATGGCGAGTAGAACTCTGATCGACTTTATCATGGCAACTGGTGAGAAAGTCTCGTCATAGTCAATTCCTTGTCTTTGACGATATCCCTTTGCCACCAACCTTGCCTTATAAGTGTCGATCCGTCCATCAGCACCGATCTTTCTCTTAAAGATCCACTTGCAACCGATGGGTACAATACCCTCGGGCAAGTCCTCCAAGTTCCAAACTTGGTTGGTGTACATGGACTGGATTTCTAAGTTCATGGCTTCTCGCCATTTCCCGGATTCTGGGCCTTCTATGGCCTCCTGGTAGGTTTTAGGATCATCATCCTCATTATATTGTACCTTAGACTCATCTTCAGCGATATGTCCCACATATCGTTCGGGTAGTCTAGGTACTCTACCAGATCTACGAGGCTCATCTGTGTGTACCTGAACAGGTTCAGGAACTGATATCTCATCTGATGATAATGTAACTGTTTGGGATTTGGAACCTCTTCCAATACTATTTTACTCCCACTGTCCTCCAGGAGAAGGTATTCCTCTTCCAGGAAGACAGCTTTCCTGGAGACAAACACCTTTTGTTCATCAGGACGGTAAAAATAGTATCCAAAGGTTTCCTTTGGATATCCCACAAACCTACATTTATCAGTTCGTGATTCCAGCTTGTCTGGATCATGCCTCTTTACATGAGCAGGACAACCCCAGACTTTAACATGTTTAAATTCTGGTTTCCTGCCTTTCCATATCTAATATGGAGTAGAGGCCACAGACTTGCTGGGTACTATGTTCAGTAGGTATGCTGCTGACTCTAGAGCATACCCCCAGAGGGATACTGGTAATCCCGAAAAGCTCATCATGGATCGCACCATGTCCAACAATGTGCGATTCCTCCTTTCTGATACACCATTCATCTGTGGTGTATATGGAGGGGTTAGCTGAGAAAGGATACCATTATCCTTTAAGAATTGTGTGAAATTAGTACTCAAGTATTCTCCTCCTCGATCTGATCGAAGAGCTTTAATACTCTTTCCTAACTGCTTCTCCACCTCATTCTTGTACTCCTTGAATTTCTCAAATGCTTCCGACTTGTACTTCATTAAGTACACATAGCCGAATCTTGAGAAGTCATCGGTGAATGTGATGAAGTAAGAAAAACCACCTTTGGCTTGGGTGGACATGGGACCACATACATCCGAATGTATTAGTTCCAGAATGTCCTTGGCACGTTCTCCATGTCCACTAAATGGAGATTTTGCCATCTTTCCCATAAGGCAGGATTCACATGTTGCAAAGAATTCATAATCGAATGCTGTTAAGTAACCATGCTTGTGCAACTTTTGCAACCTGCTTTCGCCAATGTGCCCAAGTCTACAATGCCACATGTAGGCCTGATTCACCCAATTCTTGCTCTTCTTAAGAGCATTATCAATCTGAAGATTGTAATAAGAAATATCTAATAGATATGGACCGTTGACTAAAGATGCCGAAGCTATTGATTTATTACCATAATAAATCGAACAACTTCTATTCTCAATTGTCAACCTATATCCTATCTTGTCCAAACAAGATATTGATATGATGTTCTTTATTATGCTAGGAACATAATAACAATCTTCCAATAGTAAGGTGTCTCCCGATGGAAGTCTGAGGTTTGCTGTCCCAACAGCAATCGCCGCAACTTTTGCGCCGTTTCCTAGCCTCAATTCCACCTCACCTTGTCTCAGCTTGCGCTTACTTGTCAGCATCTGCACATCATGGCAGATATGAGAGGCACATCCGGTATCCAATACCCAAGATGTGGAATCTCGAACTGATAAGTTGATATCTATCATATAGATATATGAAGCTTCACACAGCTTCACTCTTCCATGAGCTTTATCATCAAGGAACTCCTTGTAGTTCCTCTTCCAGTGACCATACTGCTTATAGTAGAAGCAGTCACCCTTCACTACTCTTTTACCTTTGTCCTTCGATCTTTTATCGTTAGCTGTCATCTCTGCTTCAGGGGCATCCAATGCCGATTCAGCAGGAGGATCAGCTCCAGGGACAAAGTCAATGTGATCAGATCTGAAGACTTTCTTCAGGTTTCTGAACCAATCCGAGTAGATCAGGTAAGTCAAAATGGCATCAAGTATGCCACGGAGTGGGTTATTCGATGACATAATCCCTACAGGAGATAAGTAAAATTTAGCAGATGTTCAATTATTAAAGTTTAAAGCAAGACATGGTCTTTTGTGCAAGTTTAACTCCCACTAATTTTCGACGGACTGTATAACCCTCAGTTATACAGAACGGGAGACACCGACAGTCTCCTAGTGAGGATCAGAATCTCAATGACTTGCACTACAGCCTTGTGGATAGCACAACAAACTGTAATACAATCAGAGAACACCCAACTCATGGGACTTGCAACTCCTTGCAATATCTGATCATAGCTTCGGTCCCCAGAGATTTAATGGCCTTGTGGATAGCACAACAAACCACTAATTCTGGTCTAAGCTAACCATCATTACGTGACGAGCATAGATTTGCATGCAGCCGTTGTGGATAGCACAACAAAGCTACATGGTTCCTCTATCCCGATCTATAGGCATCTAATGCCATAGCCACAGTTTCTCCTCCCAATTAAGCAGGCCTTGTGGATAGCACAACAAACCTGCCTAAAGTGATTCGAATCTTATGATTATAACGATGGTGGACCACGCGGTAAGTTCTTAACTACTCGCGTTACGGCTTAGAATTTATCTGAGGGTATTTAGATAACTTTTATCTTGGTCTCTCCTAGGTGATAGTATAAATATATCGTATATATTTACTAAATACTATAACTTGCTTTAATTCATAATCAAAAGATAAACAATGCATCACATACATGTCATTAGTGTGGTCATGGATAGCACGGTGGGTTTGACTGGAGCCAACAGTCAAACGCACACACATTCTAATCATAACAATTATATTAGATAACCTGCAAACACATAGGCAAGAGATCTCCATCTGTACGCCTTCCTGGTTGCAGTTGTGGATCGACCTCGCTCCTTCCTCGGTTGCCTCGATCATATTACATTAATTCTAGAATTAACAAGTAAATTGAAGAAGGCCTTATGGCGAGTACAAGAGAGAGAGGGAGGTAGAAATACATCGGAGTATGAGAGAGAGAGGTGCGCAGACCTCTATTTATTAACAATTAATAATCAAACATACATCCACGATCCACACAATTCATTCATCACATGAATAATAAATTAAGTGCATATCCATGACCACGGTGTGTTTTAAACATCCCACACATGATTCAGCGCATCACATGGCTAAAACAAATAAGTTTTCAAAATAAATAAGTTTTGGCTTTCAAAAAACTGGGATCCAATCAAAAATTGGCATTTGAATTTCGAAAACTCATTTAATTAACTTAACATGCAATTAAATCAAATTTAAAAGCAATAAACACACATCTCATGCGCACACACTCCGAATTAATAATTCCAGATTATTCCATGCAAATTAGAACATTTCTAATAATCTAACACTTAGATTAAACCCCTTTAATAATCTAACAATTAGACTATTTAGTGACTAATTTAACTCTTAGATTAATCCAACAAAATTAATCATTAACTTATCACATAAATTAATAATTAACTCTAATTTGTTATTATTAACTAATCTAACTCTTAGACTAGTTAGTTAATTAATGTTAATTATCAATTTAACTCTTAAATTTATAATTAACACTAATAAACAATTAACCAGCAATCTAACTTTTAGATTATTGATTTGAAATTAATTATTAGTTTAACTCTTAAACCAATAAGTAATTAATCTAAATTAAACCATTAAATTAGTTAGTTAAAATTAGTTGTTAATATAGCATTTAAATCAACAACCAATTCTAATTAACTAATGATCATTAATTTAACTCTTAAATTAATCAATTAAAATTAATTATTAATTTATCACATAAATTAATAACTAACTTCAATAATTAACAACAATTGTTAATTAAAATGATTCCAAAATCTTTAATGACCCAATTCAATAATATAAAAGAAAATTTAATTTCCAAAACAATTTTGAAACATATATTTAAAATTTAATTTCATATCAATTAGGTCAAAGTGGCTTAATTAGATTTAAACAGGGATTTAAGAGGGGTTTATATCATTTAATTAAGGGTTAAAGGGGTGGGAAATAGGTCTAGCCCTAAAAGGGGCAATCTGGTCCGGGCCCTCCAGGGCCTGGGCTCGAGCCAAGCACGCGTGGGCCCGAGCCAGGCGCGCCTGGGCTCGCCTGGACTAGGGCCCAGCGCTCGGGCCTGGCCCAGGCACGACCCGGCCGGTCGAACCGGTCGGGCCGGGCCCCTTTTTCCTCCCAGCAACCCTAACGCAGCAGTAACTGCAGCCTGCTGCCCGACGGCGGCGACTCCTGGTGGCGGCCCCGCCGGCGGTGCCCCCCGGGGCCGGCGACGTGCCCGGCGCCGGCAGGGCCGCCGGCGATGGCCAATGCAATAGCCGGCCGAGCCCCACAAAACCCACAAAAATCAGATTTTTTCAGGTTTAAAGGCCAACCTTGGGCTCGATATTGCAGCTCTTCGAGGCCACCCTGGCGCCGGCAAATATGTCGGATGTGTAGTGGTGACTATCACCAAGAGATCCGTACATCCGGGCCGCCATCCCAACGCTTGGGATTCGTGTACGAAGTCGCCGAAAAGCCCCGGTTCATCATCACATGAAGAACTACGAAAACCCCCAAATAAAATCCGAAAAATCATAGAAAAATAATCAAATTATTTGTGTTCATCTTATGAACACGATTCCGTCATTTTAATCGGATTAAACGCATGGAATAACTCAAGAAAAATCAATTTCGGAAACCGAAACGGGACGAGAAACAGTGGAACCTGGCTCTGATACCACTGTTGGGTTTTCTCGGTTTCTCCGGATCGCTCACGCAGCGGAAAATAAAATTTTACAGCGATCCGTTTCCCGTTTCGAAGAACTAAAATACGATAATCGGATTATTGAAGTTCTCACCGTGTGCGGATTCGAATCCGCAGCCGTTCGGTTCCGTCGGTGTGACACCGCAAGCCGCGCAAGCGCCCGGCCTCTAGCGAAGTCCACGCGATTCTCCCCGCGACGGATATCCTCGAGTTCGTCGTTCTTCGCAGCCCGCGAAGCCTCCGCTGGTCGCCGCAATGATCGCCGCAGTGCGCGGACGATTTCCCGTCGAACGGGATTCGGAGAAGCATCGGAGCAGATCTGGATCTGCCTGGACTCCAGAGGAAGACAGAAACTGAGGAGGGGCGGCCAGGGTTAGCAGTAGCTTGGCCTGCTCAGCCCGTTCGCTATGTTTTATACTAACCGCGCGGTTTTTCATAAAAACCCCCGGTTTGTATAAAACCTACTTATTTATCCATCGCCTTGAGAATCATTTGCGTGTGACCCTCTAGGCCCAAGTACCAGTCCAGTTAATGGCCCAGTAAGCCCAGTGACTCCTCACTGGCTTTATTAATTAATTAATAACCCTTTATTAATCAATTAATCAATCGAATTGATGTCGCACATCGAATTCGACCGGGCCTCCAATCACGTTGGGTGCCAAGCAACACCGCGTGAACCCGGAAGGTATTTGGGGTTAAGTAACCCACTCTTGCAACCTTTCCGTCGACAGTTACCGCGTGGATATAATCCTTCATTCGTACAATGCTCTCGAGTCAACTCAGGGCATGGCGAGCTGTCAAACCCTAGCCGGTTGACTCACTTGGATTGGATGCCGCTGATGAATATCGGAAAAACCCTTTCCCGATATTATCGTCCGCCCTGGCCAGAGACTTTCGCGCATCCTTCCTAGAGCATTCTCTCTCTAAGTACCGAGAGCGAATGATTCCTTATTGACACACAATTCCCTTCAACGGTATTCCGCTGCACCCAATCCTTGGCGTATTAGAATCCCGTGGCTAGAGATTCGTAGACCAAGGTCAAAGTACAGAAGTCCACCGCCAAGGTGTCCTTGGTGTCTCAGGTCCGAGGACCATCCACGCAACTGCGACAATAGAATCAAGCTGGTTGACAGTGAGGTACAATACCATCCAGCGATTCAGTCGGATCAGTTCAGTGAACTCATTCTCCAATGAGCACCTACAGATTCACCTTAGTGTCTCCACACAAGTGACTTATGAGACCAGTCACCCTCATCATATGAGCAGGAGTAATCTATACTAGTCTAACCGGATATCCGATGTCCTTCTCGGATATCCTTTGACTAGGAACGATTAAGAATATGTGTGTTTAAGTGATCAGTCTCATTAGTATGATCTTATCATAATCTGATCACCATAGCACATATTCACGGACTTCATTATGAAACGATAATTAACGCGATTTACACATAATGAATATTATGCCATTTTATTAATAATGAACAAGATTTACATTGTTAGATTGGCTTGTAGGCCACCTAAACTAACAGCTAAAAGGCTTGTAAAATGGTGACACCTTCAGGTGACAGCAGAACAATGTCGATACCCTTACCGTGAGAATTCAGAGCTCCGTCAAAATGTAGAGTCCACATATCATCTTTGATTCTATTTATGGACATCAGTTCCTCATCTGGAAACTCTGATCGGACTAGATCAAAATGAGGAAGGGGTTGATGAGCAAGATGTTCTGCTATGGCATAGTCTTTGATTGCTTTCTGTTGAATATAAATGATATCAAATTGAGAGAGAAAGCTTTGCCATCGTGCTAATCTATCAATAAGGACAGATTTCTCAAGGAGAAACTTGATGGGATTCATCCTAGCGATGAGGTGGACTTCATGAGCTAGAGAGTAGTGCTTCAGCTTCTGAACGACCCATACAAGTGCTACACATGTTTTCTCCATCGTCGTGTACCTCTGCTCAGCGGGGTTGAGAAGTTTTGAGAGATAGTAGACTACCCTCTCCTTTCCTTGTTCATCTTCTTGTGCTAAGACAGCCCCTACCGCATCATCCAGGACAGAAATATATAGAATTAAAGGTTTGTCCGGAGATGGTGGTCTCAAGACAGGAGGACTTGTTAAATAATTCTTCAAACCATCGAATGCCTTCTGACATTTATCGTCCCAATCAAATTTGACTCCCGGCTTAGTAAGCTCGTAAAATGGCTTACACCTTTATGAATGTTGGGAGACAAATCGGCGAATAAATTGCAACCTCCCGATCAGTCCTATTAACTCTTTTAAGTTCTTGGGAGGTGGCATCTCTCTTATAGCCTTTGCCTTGTTGGGATCGATCTCAATACCCTGTTTACTGACAATAAATCCAAGTAATTTCCCTGAGGATACCCCGAATACACATTTCTTAGGGTTCATCTTTAACTGATATTCTCTGGATCTTTCTAGAACTCTTGCTAAAACTTTGGCATGCTCAGCCCTAGTCTTGGATTTCACTAACAGGTCATCCACATACACTTCTAAATCAATATGCATCAATATGCATCATAGCCCTTTGATAACTGGCTCCAGCGTTCTTTAATCCAAAAGGCATGACGACATAGCAATATGTCCCCCAAGGTGTAGTGAATGATGTTTTCTTTTGATCATTTTTTGTCAATTTAATTTGGTTATATCCTGAGAATCCATCCATAAATGATAGAGTTTCGTAGCCAGCTGTGTTGTCAATGAGTACATCAATGTGAGGCAGTGGAAAGTCATCCTTAGGACATGCCCGGTTCAGGTCTCGGAAGTCGATACAAATTCTGACTTTCCCATCATTCTTCATAAACGGGACTATGTTGGCCACCCATTGCGGATAGAGGACAACTCTAATAAACTTGGCCTTATGCAACTTATCGACCTCTTCCTTCATTTTCAAGGCCATTTGTGGGTGGAATCGCCTTAACTTTTGTTTAACCGGGCTAGCTCCATCCTTTAATGTCAATTGATGTTCTACTAGTTATTAGTCTAACCCTAGCATATCCTCATAGCTCCAGGAGAAAGTGTCCATATAATCCTTAAGAACTTGGACCACTACCTCCTCATCTGTTTCAGAAAGATTTTTACTGACGATGACAACCTTAGGTTCGTCTATAGTTCCTAAGTTAATCTCTTTGGTAGGCTCTTCTACGGTAGCTGAGGATTCATCAAATATTTTTACTCCACTGGCATATGCCTCAGCTGCATCCTCGTCATCTTCCTCATCTTCAGCAATGGGGTCTTTTTCATGTATCAATTCATACATCCCATATCCGCATTGACTGACTCATCATCTTCACAATCTTCTAGCATCTGAATAGGATTCGCTAATAGCTGAGGGATCATAGAGCAAGAAAGGCATTTAACAGCCAGATCCTAGAGGTATCTATCTGGGATTCTCCTACCCTTAGATTTCCTAGACTTCCTAACCTGATTAACCTGTCTAGAACTAGACTCCCTAACTTCACTAGACTCCCTATCTTGACTAGACTCCCTATCCGGACCTAATGAGGACGAAGAAGGATAAAAATTATGGAAAACATAATATGACACAGGAGAATCCTCCAGAGAAGAGGGGCAGAGCAAATCTAAAAGATAATCTTGCCCGAATGACCCACTCGGTGGGGTACAATCGGACAAGTATGAGGTTTCCTCAACGAGGATTTGGGAGGAGGAAGTTGCCGAATTGGCGTTTCTTTTTTGGAGAAAGGAGGAGTTAATCATGAAACAAGAATGGATATGAATAGGAGGAGAATGAGATGGAGGAAGCGACACTATGGCCAAAGGGTTGGGGGGATCATACAATAATAGTATGTCCCAGATTAAATCATAAATCCTCTCCAGATTGAGAGGAGGTTGGAGAATAAAGTCCCGTGGGGACAGAGTAACCATGATGGGTGGAGCCCGTAGGATATCTTCAGTGATGACCCACAACCAAGTCTGAGTCAGAAGCAGAGTGCGAAATAGAGTGTGAAGGGTGTAGATGCGAGAGGGATAAGTTCCTTGATCGTTTCGAATTGTGCGTCGTTAAACACATGAAAACGTTCAATCTAAATTTATCCGGCTCACTCAAATCAGATTTTGAAAATTTAATAGTGGTGAGTCCGAGTCGATCCACAGGGAGATAGAATTTTAATTTTGAAAACTTTGGACTTTAGTTAATCTAAAAATAAGTGAAAATTGAAGGAAACTAATTAGTTAATTCAACTAAAACTCAATTAACTAATGCTACTTAAAAAATATATATAATTACTTTAATTAAACAAATCTTTTTCTTTTCTTTTCTTTTTCAGAAATTAAACACAAACATATATGGAAATAAATTAATCACAACTAAAATTTATGACAAAGATATTAAAATTTAACTACGTGTAAAACATGAATTAACTAAAAATTATGAAATAAATTACAAAATTTAATTGTTTGAACTAAATAAACAAAATATTAAATAACAATTAGCTATCCCTAAACAATTAAACTAACTCTAAACTAATGGGGGAAGGGAAAGAGAATAGATTAAAATAACCATATGTGGGCTGTTGTCGGCGCAATGGACCACTCGGCTAGGGAAGGATGGTGCAATGGAGGGTTGCTGCTGCTGTACGCTGGAGGAAGGAGGAAGCTGGGACAGCTGCTGCGTGGAGTGCTTGGAAGCTGCTTGGAGCTTGCTGGTGCTGGCTACGTGGAGGAGAAGAAGAAGGTGTTGCTGGTCTTGAAAGAAGCAGGCTGCTGCGTGGTGTTCAGGCCTCACCGCATGCACGCATAGAGGATGGTGGTGTGCTGCTGGAGTGCATGGAGAAGGATGCTGCTGGAGGAGGGACAGGTGCTGCTATGCGCTGGAGGAAGGAGCTGCCGGCTGATGTTGGAGGTACTTGCAGGTTCGATGCTGCTTCAGGTGCGCTGGAGCAACGTCGAAGCTTGCATGCATGCGTGACTGGTGCAGCTGGCTTCAAGCCCATGGACGTCCATGCATGCATGCACGTTGGAGGGTAGGAGGCTGGCTTCACCGCTGTGAACGTACGGACGTGAAGGCTTGCTGGCGTGCGTGGAGGAGGTTGCAGCAGCTTGACGTGGATGCTTCAGGCCGCTGGGTGCGCAGGAAGCACTGGTGCCGCTGGGTACGCAGGAGACCCGTGGACGTGCATGCACGTCGCCACTTAGGCGTGCTGTGGGTTCGAGCGTTGGGCAGCGCTGGTATGCTGGAGTCGTGTGGAGCTGCTGAGAAAGAGACGGCGGCGCTGGAGCTTCTGGCAGGTGGATAGAACAGAGAGGGAGAAAGAAAGACCGAGAGAGATAGAGGACAGCGGGAGAGAAAGAGAAACTGAGAGAACAAGAGAAAGAGAGAGGGAGAAGGAGCTGTGGGATAACCGGGAAAAGGGAGAGAAAGAGAGACCGAGAGGGGGAGAAAATTTCGTGGGAAGGAAATAGGAAAACCGAGGGAGAGAGGAAGAGACGAGAGAGGCGTGGGAAACTGGAAACCGAGAGAGAGGAGGAAGAGAAGAGAGAGGAGATTCGGCTGGAGAGGAGAATCCGAGAGAGGGAGAGACTTGTGCTGCCGGGTTGAGTTGGGAAAGGAGGGTTGAAGGCTGGAGAAAGAGGAGGAAAGATGCTGCGGGTAGAGATTTCGGAGAAAGATTGGAGAAGGAATTCGAGTGGGAGAGGCTGAGAAGAGAGGGTGCGGTTGCGGTTGGGGAAGAGGTTAATATAGAGAGGAAGAGAGGCGTGGGAAGGAAACTGGAGAAGAAGTAGGACTGCGGTTGGGAAATTGGAGAGAAAGAAGGAAATAGTGGGTTTTGGGAAACTCCAGCGAAGAAAGGAATCAAAATTGCATTTTTACCCCTGCTTTAGTTGAAATCCGCACACTAGACCTTCCCCAAATTTCCGGAAACTCCTCCAGCTGCACTGCATCATCGGCATGTCCTGTTCACATAAAATAAATATAATTTAGCGCATTATCATAAAAATATCATCATATTTATTCATTTCGTCTCGGTTTTGTCGAAAAACCGCAAATGCGCTATACTCCTTTGATCACATGAAATGACGATGTTTTTAAGTCAGAATTTGATGAAATTGGTACCGTTTACACAATTATCTATCATTTCATGCTATTTTGCAGATACAAATATGAGTATGATGCATATGATTGCCTTTAAATGATCAATTTAACACTTTATCATTCCTCTCGAGAGAAAATCAGTAGTGTAACTAGCTTCATAGAGGTCATCTGGCTCCCCTTCATCTATTTCCTTGGACAGCAGAATTCTCTTGTCAAAAATGGCACCAGGCCCTTCAATTAGCTCGTCAATTAGCGGTGGCCACTTCGGCTTTGAGGGATCAAGGAACAATCTATTCAGTGCAATCTACAGATCCCTCAGGTCGAACCACCGGTACCATTCACATTCTGGATCTTGGAATTTTCTCCTTTCCATCGGCCGCAGAGCCTCCAAGGACTGGTACGTCAGCAATTCTGAGCAGTGTCTAGCTAAATCCCTCCCATATATGTCATGCAGGTCAAACTGGGAAGTGATTAACACTGTGTTATCATTATCATGACTGATTACGGGTCCCTTTACAAAATGTGTATGCAGGGTCCATATCAAGGGATCTCGACCTTCCTTCCATGGTGTAGACATTGTTTCCCAGGCCTTCTGGCCATCTTCATCTTCTTCTTGTTGTTGTACGATGTCATGCCTGACTCTTCTTGGCCTATAGCCCAGGCCATTACCGGGTGTCCTTCGGCTGTCTTTAATGGGCGTAGTTTTGCCCTGCAATTGCGTGCCCAAGCCTTTTTCAGGCTGATAACCACCTTTCATCATAATTTTCTAACCATGAGTACTCATGCACTTCTCCCGTTTCATGGCATCAATTGGATAGGAATCAAGTGTACTGGCTTTCAAAGGATCAGCCATAGGATGACAAACCTGTAATACCGACAACAGAGGTTGTTGGCCAGGTAAAGGAGTCGGCCTGATATTCAAAGAATAAGTGGTAGCAAGAATTGACATACTCGTGACCTTAATAATGCGTCCCTTGTTTGGAAATTTGAAGCATTGATGATTTGTAGAGGGAATTGCCTAAAGGGACTTAATGTAAGGGCAGCCAAGGATACCCTTCAAAGATGGATCAATTTCCAAGATGTGGAATTCGACCTCGTTATGATAAACAAGGCCAAACTCTACCTTCAAATAAATCATTCCCAGAGGGAAACGGGTAGAATTGTCATAGGCTGTAACAAAAATTGAAGACAACCATTTTTCCTTGGGTATACTACACAGTTCAAGGGTCTTTGGTGATAGAATATTAATTGAGGCCCCTGTGTCAACTAGGCATGTATCTACGGCCTTCTTGCAGATGTTGATTGTAATGCTCAGAGCCATGCTTCTGGCTACTGGTGGTGCTAGTTCCGAAGTATTGAATGAAATAGAGGGTTGATCCCCCTGAGGAACTAGCAATGTAGTGATTTTCTCCACCAGCACATCTTCGTTGACCATCACTTTCTACAGGTACTCCATCAGAGCTTCCTGATGGGTCTTGGATCTCTTGATCAACTCGAGCACGGAGATTCGTGCCGTTGTCCTGTCTAATTATTTCAACAGGTCATATTGAGTGCCTGGTGCACTCTCATCATTATGAACTTCCTGTGGCGGCTGTGATGGGCTGTCTCTGACCGTGGACTAAGAAAAAACTTTGTTGAAGATCCTCCCGCTCCGGAGCGTATGTTCTTTAATGGTGGAAGGTCCAGCTGACAGTTTGAGCACTGCGGGGTTAGTGGATGGTTGGTTTGCAGGTGGTGGCGTGAGGTTGTTTGGTGGAGGCATGGTGTGGATGAGGGGTTTAAAGGGTTGGATGGTGGAGGGGTAAGTGGTTGGTGCGGGTGATGTGGGGAATGTCATACGAAGCAATGGTTTAGATGGTTGTATGGTACTAGGATGAGTGGTTGTGGTAGGTGATGTAGGGAATGGCATACAAAGCAATGGTTTAGATGGTTGTATGGTATTGGGATGAGTGGTTGTGGTAGGTGATGTAGGGAATGGCATGTGGAGCAATGGTTTGGATGGCAGGAGGGGTGCATAGTAGGCTTGCGGAGTATGGTTTGATGGAGGCGTGGTGACGGAGGGGGTGATGGGTTTAATGGTAATGGGTTGCGGTTTGGGTATGCGGAGAATGCAGCGTGGCGATTGCTCGGCGGTGCTCAAGATGTGACATGTTGAGTAAATAGAGGAAGAGTCCTCTACCTTCCATTGTTGCCCTCGGTTAGCCTCAGACTGGCTATTCGTCAAAATGGGGGCAATCTGATTCTGATGTTGGTGCTCCGGTAGTGGGTTCTGTACTATACCCATGTTCGGAGGTGCTGGCGCTCTCTGTTGTTGTTGTTGCTGTTGTTGGGGTTGTTGGGGTTGTTGTTGTTGATGTTGTTGCTGCTGCTGAGGTCTTCTCGCCTTCAGGGTGGATATGTATTTCCTCATCTCCTACCAGTCAATGCCTCCTTGTTCGTTGAGATCGTAGATGTAATCTCGGAATTGGAAGCATGAATCTTTCATGTGCCCAGGCTGTCTATAAAAGTAGCAGTACCTGAAGGCATCGGCATTATGGGGCCAGACTATTTTCTCTTTAGGTAAGACTAAGGCATTGGCCGCCATCAAGGCATTAAAAATGTCCAATAAAGATTCTAGGAGTGCTGGGTATGCTGCCCTTTTCAGGCCTGCTGGTTTCCTTAGTTGATTGTAATCGCCAGGAGGAGGTACATTATGGTATGCCAGCGGTGCGCGGCTGGTACTGTTGCTGTGGAGGCTGGTACTGCTAGTTCGGTGGCTGCCGGTACTGCTGCTGTTGTGGCTGCTGGTACTGTTGCTGCTGTGACTGCTAGTTTTGTTGCTGCTGTGGCTGCTGGTACTGCTGGTTCGGAGGTCTATAACCTTACTGATTTGGAGGTCTGTAACCTTGCTGATTTGGAGGTCCATAACCTTGTTGATTTAGTGGTTGCTAGTTTCTCACGAACTTGGGCTGATTATTGTTCATGATGCTGACTTGCTCATGGGAGAGTGTGCCCTCAGTTGTCAGACCCGTGCTTGGAGAGTTTGGCACGGCAGGCTTTTGAGGTGGAGGTCTGCTAGGTCGGTAAGGATCAAAGACGTTGGAGAAGGCAGCATCTTTGAAGGCGTTCTGGGAATAACGTGCCCTATCATAGAGTTTCGCCATGCTGGTTAGATTGTTCAATGCAAGGACCAGCTTGTATTGGGGGGTGGCATTGGAGACCAACATTTTGACCTGTTCGGATTCGGACATATGATCCTTAATTTTTTCTGCCATATTCCTCCACCTATCAGCGAATGTGATGAAGTCTTCATCGGACTTCATTTTCTCAGCAACCAGATCAATTATGGATAGAGACGGTGCAATTCTATCCTGATATCGTTGGATGAATTTCCTTGATATGATACTATAATCTTCCACCTCATATGGTTCTAATGAGAAGAATCACTCGAGGGCTAGTCCCTCTAATGATTTTCTGAATAGGAATGCCAACGACCTCTTATCGTTCTGCCAGAAGGATGATTCGTACATGAACTCCTTCAGGTGGGTGAAGGGGTTACCAGTACCATTGTATTTCCTATACACTGGCATTTTTGAAGGTGGTAAGTGAAACACAGGCAGACTTGGAAGATTGATCTCAGGCGCAGCCTTAACTCCCATCATCTTCTGGAAATTGTTGAACTGCTCATCCATGCGTTCCATCTTTGCGAGCAGGGCTTGAGTTGTTGGATCAACTTGGGGAGGAGGTGGTGGTGGTACATGATACACCTGATGCCTGGAATATGCAGGGCAAGGTGGACAATAAGGCTGTGGTCCGACAGCGCTTCCGCCATCCCCGAGGGCATTTTGGTAAGTTGGCATTGGCGGTCTGGCCGGTTGCCTTGAAGAAGATAATTGTGGCCCAGCTAAACGAGAAGTTGAAAGTTGAAGGCCTTCCATGGCCTGATGAATAGAGGAAGTTTGATGGGGAGGAGGTTGAGGAATAATAGGAGGAATTGTGGAACTTGGTTCAGCAGAATGTAAGGGCATCTTTCCCTTCAAAATGGACTGGATCGCCTCGAGCTATTAATGATGGATATAGGTGTCCTCTAAACCAATCATAAGGCACCTATTTCCATCTAGTTCACTAATAAATGGCATTAAATTTATTATGTAAATTGGCATATTTATATTTACGCATAATGAAGTCCATGAATATGTGCAATAGTCTATGATGAGATCATAATAATGAGACTGATGACTTATAAACACATATTCTCAATTGTTCCTAGTCGTAGGATGTTTAAGAAGGACATCAAATATCCGGTTAGACTAGTATAGGTTATTCCAGCTCATATGATGAGGGTGACTGATCTCGTTAGTTACTCGTGTGGAGACACAATAGTAAACCTGTAGGTGCTCATTGGGAAATGAGTTCACTGAACTGATCCGACATGAATCGCCGAATGGTAATTTGCTTGACTGTCAATCGGCTTGATTCATCGTCACAGTGGCGTGGTTGATCCTTGGACTTGAGACACCAAAGACACCTTGTCGGTGGACTTCTGGACTTTGACCTTGACCTACGAATCCCTATCCACGGGATCTCTAATAGTCAAGGATCGGGTCCAACGGAAGACCTTCGAAGGTGATTGTGTGTTCAATAAAGGATCGTTCTCTCTCAGGTAACTGGAGAGAGAATGCTCTAAAATAGATCCGCAGGAGTCTCTGGCTAGAGCAGAAACAATATCATAAAAGAAGTTTTCGGATATTGTACAGCGTAGTCTGATTCAAGTGAGTTGACCATCTAGGGTTTCACAGTTGACCATACCCTAGGTTAACTCGAGAGCATTGTGCGAACGAAGGATTATAGCCACGCAGTAACTGTAGACGGACAGGTTCCATGAGTGGGTTGCTGAACCCCATTACCCTCCAAGATCATACGGTGCTGCTTGGCACCCAACTTGATCGGAAGTCCGACCGAATTTATATGCGATGATAATTCGGCTAAGTAATTAGTTAATATCTAGATAATAATTAATTACAATAAGTCAATAACTAGTTATTGGACTTAACGGGCTGAAAATCGGACTGGTAAATGGGCCTAGAGGGTCACACGCAATAAGATTCTTAGTCGGTGGTACATAAGTGGGATTTATATTAACTCGGGGACTTTTGTGAAAAGCTGCACCGACTTAATATATATACGCACTGTTGAGAAACCCTAGGCCAAGCTCCAAGATTTCCCTATGCTGGCCGTCATCCCCCCTTTCTCTCTCCTCCTCTGGGCGCCCCGTTCGAGGCGCCGGGATTGTCTCCATCTCCGCTGCGCGTGATTCCCGAAAGTCGGGAATTCCCATCGATTTTAGTTTTTCGTTCCGAATCGAATCAGCGGACATCGGGCGGGATTAATTTTTGTTTATCGTTCCCACTGCGTTCTTCGTGTCCCACCCGGATCCCAACAGTTAATGATTCATATGGGTGGCTAGAACCCCCAAGGCAGTAACTAGATCAGAGGGATTGGTGGATGAGGGCTCATTTGGGTCAATGGCTCCCTCGAAGACGGGATTGGACATCGCATGCACATGCGGAGGAAGATCAATGCCAGAATTGTATTGATCATGAATGACATGAGGAAGGATATGGGGGTTTCCCTCAGGCTCAGGTAAATAAGAATGGGGATTACGGGGGGCATTAGCATCTCCCCCGCTCTCATAACGATAATCGGATTCATGAGGAGCATTAGCATCTCCCTCGTAGTTAACAATAGCATCTGAAGCCATGCTCAAATCTCTACCTGATCGAAGCAACATGGTATTAGATTTTTCAACAAAGATTTGCAGGCAAGTTGTGTAGAGATTAGACAAACAAGTGGATGTTTAACGTTGTTTTAGGATTCCTTGTTAGATTATTTGGATTATGTTAACCACAAATTCACTCAACGGGTAGAATCCTAGTTTCAATTCAGTTTCCACCGTTATATTCTAAGACCCTTTCTTACAATGATATGAAAATCTAACCAGGACTTCAATTGGTACAACCAGCCCGATGAACAAGGAGGAATATCTTGATTTTGGGGACTTACGGAGGTCTTTAACATCAACCACTCTAGTCTGATCGAGGGACCGACCCAATCAAAGAGAGGTGAAGATGTCAAGAAATGTGTTCCTATGAGAAGGGGGGGGTAGCCCCAGTGCGTATGACTTGTGGCCGGGATGACCTCTAATGTTTAATATATAATGGATAATAGCAATCAAATCATAAATTCAAGGATTGGAGAACAAAACAAGGATCTGCTTGAATCGCGTCGCTATTTCTCGACGCTATTAAAAACAGAGCCTTATTTTGTCGCAGAACCTCAGGCAGTAGGCAACAGAGAAATTTTGCCTCAAAGGCGTCGCGTACTGGCGATGCGGTTATGAAACGCGTCACTGTTCTTAGACGCTTTTCAAGGCACAAAATCAGCAATTAAGAAGGAATTTTTGGGTCAATTCCCTCTCAAACTAACAGGGTAAAGCAGTAAATAATCAACTCATGTAAATCTTTTTTATTTTAATTAACAGGATGATTTATGATGTAAACAACAAAAACATTCAATTAATCACATATTCTTCCTATCACAATCACAACTTTCAAACAATTCACGGGAGGGCAAAATATTGCCGCAAGGGTGTGCACAAGGTGCACGTGGGAATAACAATTAAACTAAAAACTCACCGATCGGTGAGAACGTGCCCAAGGGACACAGGTGATGCACTGTGGGTGCCCGATTGATGAAAGCAAAAACAAAAGAATTTAAAAGACGGCCAGACCAAGTCCCACTGTGATCGCCAAAAAGCTGTGAGTGCTCAAATCGTGATGTGTGAAATCATGAAAATTATGTTGATTGTATGACAAATAAACCTATTAAAAACTAAGCGTGATCGCCAGAAACTTTTGACTAAAAAGCTTCAAAAGACAAAAGATGATCGCTTACTTGTTTCAGATGTGGGAGATGTTGAAGTTCTTGATTCCTTCTCTTCAGCCGGCTAAAGAAGAAGAGCCTTTTCTAATGCTTCTCTTCTTGCTTGGATTTGGTGATTTTGGGGATCTTCCTTTCTGCTCCAATTCTTCTTTTAATGACGATCTTCTTGGTGATTGCACCTTGCAAAGAAATAAAGAAAGGAGAAAGGAAACTAATAAGAATTAATGGAGTGTAGAAAAATCTATTCTAATCAAAACTTTAATCATGCAACTAGAAAGAATCACTCACTTGTTTTGTAGTCTTTTAAACCCCTTTAGCATGTGGGTTGGAAATTATGTATGTTGTGAGTGTGTGAATAGTATGAAGTGATTATTATGAATAGAATTATGATGTTAATGATGAAAACAATAGAAGGAAAGAAGTTGAATGGTGTTGGATGGCCCCTAGAAGCCTTGGTCTTGAATAGATCTTGAAGGATGAAGAAAGGATGAAGCTCTTCTTTCAAGACTCCTGGAAGTAGTCGTGCAGCGCCTCGTTCCTTCTATAACTCCTTCAGCGTTTGGACGTCGTCTCTCTCTTGAATTCTTAATCTTTCTTTAATTATATGCTTCTGTATTTATAAACTTAAGTTCAAGACTCTCACGCACGTCTGCGGTCACTTATGGATTAACATGAAAGAGTTTGGAGTCAATCCAACCAAGAAACAGATAAACACGGGCTAATTCATCATTATCTGTAATTAACCAAAGCACGTCACCTAAGAGAGACGTGTTTTAGATTAATTAAGATAAAGATAAACTCGGGAAGAAGAAACATAAACATTTTAGGATACCTAAATGGCGTCGTGTTGTGCAGACATCGTTTAGTTAATTAACAAATTAATTAAAAATCAAATTAAAAATTGAAATAGGAATAAAACCCTAAATGGCGTCTGCAAATTCCGACGTCTTTTAGAATTTTTCATTTTAGATTAAAAATCTGAATTAAAATGAATTTCATTAAGAAACTTAAATTATGTCTGTCTGACCCGATGTTATTTAGACAATTAATTAGTAAAATAATAAAAATTAACTAATGATTAAATATCAGACCATTTTGGGCATTATTATATGATATGAAATTTACTCAAAATGATGTCAAAATTAGCGTGTCTACGCCAATCACACTCAGGTATATCAAAATAGACTCGCGTGTTTTTATCAAAAGAAGGTTATTGAGAGAAAATTAAAATCAGTGAGATGGTCATAAGGGAATTTTTGTAAAACCTGGCAGTCCTCACTCCGAAACTCTAGCAAAATTGAAAGGGCCCATATATTGTAAAATAAGTTTTTATGGGTAATGAGTACAAATTGGTTAAGTTGAGGGTCAAGAGTTCTCTCATCCCAATAATGGCTTCTATCTTTAAAAATGCTACCTTTAGGAGTGTAAGCCGGCATGTTGTTTAGACCGGTGAAATCAGAAGATCAATATTTCAAATTCCTTCTTTAATCTTCATAGTTTAATCTAAGGATAACTAAGCACGACACTCACACTCGCTTCTTGAGTGACAAACAGTGTGAGGTCCAAGGAAAATCGAAGCCAAACTGCGAGTGTAAGGTGTAGACACGCTAATTTTGACATCATTTTGAATAAATTTCATATCATATAATAATGCCTCAAAGTAGTCTGATATTTAATCATTAATTAATTTTTATTAATCTTTTTGTATTAATTATCTAAATAGTATCGAGTCAGACAGACACAATTTAAGTTAAATAATTAAATTGATTTTAACTCAAATTTTAATCAAATATGAAAAAAAAGTCTAAAAGACGTCGACATGTATAGACGTCATTTAGAGTTTATTCCTATTTTGATATTTAAATTTGAATTTTAATTAATTGATTAATTAGCTAAAAGACGTCTGCTAGACACGACGCCATTTAGGTTTCCTAAGTTGTTTCTATCTCTTTTGCCCGATGTTTATCCTTATCTTAATTAGTCTAAAAGACGTCTCCCTTAGGCGACGTGTTTTAGATAATTACAGATAAAGATGAATTAGGTTGTGTTTATCTATTTCTTAATTGGATTAACTTGAAAATCTTTCATGTTAATCTTTAAGTAACCGCGGATGTGTGAACTTAAGCCTATAAATACATAACCCCTTGGCCATTAAAAAGTTAGTGATATTAGTGATAATCTTAGTGATCCAAGAATGAGACGACGTTCAAACGCTGAAGGATCGAAGTGCTGCCACTTCCCAGAGTCTGTATCCTTTCTTCATCCGTTCTTTGTCCATTCAAGAGCTTTCAAGACCAAGACTTTCCAGTGGCCATTCAACGTAGTTCTTTTATTAATCTCTGTTGGTTTCATCATCATATTAGTTCAAAATCTCATCACTCCATTCAACACACACTCACTAGCATAATTTCAAACATGTTTGTTTAAGGGATTTAAAAGACCATCAAACAAGTGAGTTCTTTGTTCAAGTTGCATGATTAAAATCTTTATTAGAATAGATACTACCTCTATTTGAGTTCTTATTATTTTCTTTCATCTTTTTTCTTGCAAGGTACAAAAGAAGATAAAGAGAAGAGAATCAACAAGGAAAGGAAATCTGGATGATCCTCAACGTCCGATAAGCATTCAAAACAAGAACAAAGTCAGAAGGGCTCTCTTTCTTCAGCCGGCTGAAGGAGGGGAATCAAGGACTCCAACATCTCCCAATTCTGAAACAGGTAGGCGATGAATCTTTTCTTTTCGAACTTTTTAGTTGAAAGTTTCTAGCGATCACATTCACTTAGTTTTTAAAAGGTTTATTTGTCACATAAACAACATAAATTTTCATGATAATCACACCCATAATTTGAGCACTCACAGCTTTTTGGCGATCACGGTGGGACTTGGTCTCGCCATCTTTTAATCTTTGTTCTTGCTTTTTATCAATCGGGCACCCACAGTGCACCACCTGTGTCTCTCGACACGCCCTCACCGATCAATGAGTTTTTAGTTTAGTTGTTATTCCCACGTACGCACCCTTGCGGCAAGATCTCGCCTTCCCCGTTTGATTGATTAAAGAGTTGTGATTGTGATAAGAAGCATGTATGATTGATTGAATGTTTTGTTGTTTACATGATAAATCATCATGTTAAAAATTTGAAATAAAAAAGATTCGCATGAGCCAATTATTTACCGATTTTATTCTGTTTGTTTGAGGATGAATCGATCCAGAAATTCCTCCTGAATTGTTCATTTTGCTACTTGAAAAGCGTCTAAGAACAACGACGCGTTTCATACCGCGTCGCCCTACCCACACGCCTTTCAGGCTAAATTCTTTGTTGTTTGCTGCCTGAGTTTCTGCGTGAAAAATAAGGTTATGTTCTGAATAGCGTCGAGGCACAGCGATGCGATTAAGGCAGTTTCTTGTTTTTTTCTTCAGTTCTCATATTTCTGATCTGCTTACTACTACACATTACGTAATAAGCATTAGAGGCCATCCCGGCCACAGGTCATACGCACTAGGGCTAACACCCCCCTTTTCTTATAGGAACACTTTTTTTGACGTCTTCACCTCTCTCTGATTGGATCGGTCCCTCGATCAGACTAGAGTGGTTGGCGTTAAAGACCTCTGTAAGTCCCTAAAATCAAGGTATTCCTCTTTGTTCATCGGGCTGGTTGTACCAATCGAAGTCCTGGTTAGATTTTCATAACGTTGTGAGAGAAAGCCATAGAGTATAATGGTGGAAATTGAATTGAAACTAGGATCCTTCCCCTTAAGTGAATTTGTAGTTAATTGAATCCAAATAACCCAACAAGGAATCCTAAAATAATGTTAAACATCCACTTGTTTGCTTAATCTCTGTACAACTAGTCTACAAATCTTTGAAAAAAATCTGACATCAAGTTACTTCAATCATGTAGGGATTTGAGCATGGCTTCGGGAGCTATGGTCAACTATGAGGGAGATGTTAATGCCCCTCTTGAATCCAATTATCACTATGAAAATGGGGGAGATGCTAATGCCCCCCATGATCCTCATTCTTATCCATCTGAACATGAGGGAAACCTTCATATCCCTCCTCCTTTTGTCTATGATCAACACAATTCTAGTGCTGATCTTTCCCCACACGTGCATGCGGTTTCTAATCCTGTCTTTGCGGGGGCCATGAACCCGAATGAGCCCTCATCTTCCAATCCATCTAATCTGGTCAATGCCCTGGGAGTTCTGGCCTCCCATCTGGATCCTCACCAGCTCGAGGCAATCCAGTCTATTTTGAAGGGGAAGACGCCCATGCAGTCTGCTGAGCCAAATCCTGCGTGTAAGGACTGAGGTTTCGGGTTCAGTGTTCGGGTCGGGTTCGGGCTGGATCCCCTGGTTTGGAACCTGTGGGGTCTTGAGATTTCTGACTGAATGGCGTCAGCACTGCTCGACGCCTTTAAAAAGGCGTCAGGTTGTGTGGACGTCATTTAGGTCTGCAAGTTGTTGTGCCACGTGTGCGCCACGTGGGCGGGTTTCGGGCCGCGAGAGTACGGCCCCTGTCACATCGTCTGAACGGCGTCCAGGTTGGCCGACGCGATTCAGATTGCGACACCTGGGATGTCAAGGTACGGCGCCAGAGCATTGTCAGTACGGCATGTCCTGTCGTCTGAACGGCGTCCGCGGTGGGTGACGCGTTTCAGACCGCTGTCAGTACGGCCGTCCTGTCAGACTGATAGGCGTCTGCCTCGATCGACGCGTTTTAGCTGGATTCAGATTGACCCCGCGAGCCTCCCCTTCTTTCCCTCATTCTCGCCTTCACTCTCTCTCTCCTCGCCCTCTCCGCCCTCTTCGACTCTCTTTTCCCCTTCCCTTCCTCTTCTTCCTCTTCCACCACTCCAACACCTCCTTACCTCTCACCTCTACCTCCACCACTTCCTTCGCGGCGTTCCATTCTCCGGACGGCGGCCGACGTCCCGGCGGAGTGGCGGCATCCTCGAGGGTACCGGCGGCGGTCTGCGGTGCGGCGGGTTGGCGGTACGGAGCTTGGTGGAGTTCAAGAACCGGTAGGGGGACGAACCTTGCATGGATTGTGAATGTGTTACTCGTGGTTTCCTTGGCGTGGCATGTTATGTTTTGGGCTAGATTGAGCATGTTTAGGGGGTGTTCTTGTGGGTTTGACCGTGTTCGTAAACGTGGTTATGTAGCATGCTTATGGTGGTTGATCTCCCTTTCCTCCTCCTTCTGTTTTGGGGCATTTTCGGGGTGTTTGGGGTTAAGGGAGAGGCCCTCGGATCGAACCAGGGAACCAGGTTTCTGGCGCTAAACGGCGTCGTGCCTGGTCGACGCCTTTTAGAAGGGCGTCAGGGCAGTACGACGCCTTTTAGGGTAGAAACCTCCCTGTTCGAGGCTTCGCGAGATAGGGGTTCTGGCGCTAAATGACGTCATGTATGGACGACGCCTTTCTGAAGGACGTCGGGCCATCATGACGCCATTTAGGCAAAAATCACCCCGAGTGAGGGTCTGTAAATCTGGAATTTCGGTGTGAATGGCGTCTGTGGACCTGGACGCGTTTTAAATAGGCGACTCCCTATGACGACGCGTTTCAAGGAATAATCTAGCTTTAATGAACCTGTCTGAGGGGCTTGAATGGCGTCGACCTCGGTCGACGCGATTCAAGACAGAACTGTGTAATCCTGGTTTTATCATGTGTTTCATTGTGGGACGATTTCAAATGCATGCTTTACGTTGTACACTGAGACTGAGGACTTCTACGTGAATGGGGTTACATCATGTTATATGTGTGTGTGTGTGCTTATGCGATTGTGGATTGGAATAACTGTGGTTTACGTTGTCACCATGGACCGATGGGGACAGGGTCATGGTGTCTGTGAGGCATTGTGCCGTACTGGTGGGAGGAGTGGTACATGTTGTGTTTTACCTTAGGCTGAGGGAAGCAGAACCACCTTGAGCCCGTCGGGCCGGAGTAGCTGGTGCGCTATCCGAGGGGTTGTTGCTTGGCCTCAGCGGGTCGGGGTTTCCCTGTTTGTCGTGGCAGCTTCCGGCGCGTTTCTTGCTGTGGAGCTGGTTGTGGTACTGTTGGAGTTGTTTTACCCCTGTAGCCACTGGGCCTGATGTGACCTTTGATCAAGGTTACAAGTGGTACCCTTAGCCCTTTGGCCTGACGTAGCCCGGGAGGTTAGGGTTGTCTTGTAGCTTCGGCTTGACGGGGGTTCGCCGGTCCCCAGGGCCCTCCTGAAGCGCTGAGGCCTAGCGTGGAGGCGATCCGGACGGTAGGACAGCAGTCTAGACTGCTTGTGTGCACACGTGGCTGGCAGTGGCGGTACACTGGTTCCAGCTAGTCCTAGTTTGACTCACTGCCTCACCCTACAGTGCCCCGGAACACTGTAGGGGTGGACAGGCGTAAGCAGTGGTGGTAGTGTTGGGAGGCGACGTTTGACTTCGGTCGACAGTGTGGTTCAGTCGCTTCGTGGACTTTGGCTGTGAGATCTGACTCTGTGTTGGGTTCTTCGGGTTGCTAGAATGGTTCTTGCTACACTGCTTATCGTACGTTTCATATCAGAGTTGAGTGCTATGTTTACTGCTTTACTTAATTGCCATATATTCCTGTTGTTGCACTTGTGGGTGTGTGAGTGGGAGGCAGGGGATCGGATGATCCCTACTGAGCCCAATTTTGGTGTGGCTCACTCCCTGCGGTTTCAGGTGTGGACCTCGTGGCGAGCGGAAGCGTGGTGTCTTCTTGGTGTGCGGACCAGCAGCTGTCTTAGTTCCGGGGTATGCCCCGATGTTGTTGTACTTTCCTTCTGCCTGTACTTATTTAATTTGTTGGACATGTAATTATTGTTGGACTGTATACGGACATTGTTATCTTCCTTCCTGCGCACTTGCTTACCTTTGTAGTCCGTGAGATTGTTATATTTAGCCTTGTTTAGCACTTACTCCTCCAGATGTGTTGTGTGAGATCCGGGTGTGAACCCGCAGTTAATGGGCCGACATCCATTTAATGACCGGGTCTCCGGTCATAGGATGGCGGGTCGTTACACTGCGGCTCCCCCTGTTATTTCTCAACCACCTCCCCATCATGCTTCCTTCATTCACCAGGCCATGGAAGGCCTTCAGGTTTCAACTTCGCGGCCACAATTGTCCTCATCGAGGCAACCGGTCAGGCCGCTGACGCCTACTTACCAAAATGCCCTCGGGCATGGCAGAAACTCTACCGGACCTCAACCCTATTGTCCCCCTTGCCCTACATACTCTGGGCAACAGGCTTATCATGTACCTCCACCTCCCCCTCCTCCAGTTGATCCGACGACTCAAGCTCTGCTCGCGAAGATGGAGCGTATGGATGAGTAGTTCAATAATTTTCAGAAAATGATGGGACTTAAAGCTGCACCTGAAATTAACCTACCAAGTCTGCCCGTGTTCCATTTGCCGCCCTCCAAAATGCCAGTGCCGAAAATACAACGGTACTGGTAACCCCTTCACTCATTTGAAGGAATTCATATATAAGTCATCTTTCTAGCAAAACGACAAGTGGTCGTTGGCATTTTTGTTCAGGAAATCCTTGGTGGGACCAGCCCTCGAATGGTTCTTTTCTTTAGAGCCATCCGAAGTAGAAGACTATGGTATCGTGTCATGAAAATTCATTCAACGATACCAGGATAGAGTTGCACCCTCTTTGTCCATTACTGACCTGATAGCAGAAAAAAATGAAGCCCGACGAGGAATTCGTTAGTTTTGCTGATAGATGGAGGGGCATGGCAGAAAATGTTAAAGATCATTTGTCTGAGTCTGAGCAAGTAAAAGATGTTGATTTTCAATGCTACACCTCAGTTTAAACTAGTCCTCACCCTGAACAACTTGACCAGCATGGCAGAGCTCTATGAAAGGGCGCGTTATTGTCAGAATGCTTTCAAGGATTCTACATTCTCTAGTATCTTTGATCCTCACCGACCTAGCAGGCCTCCACCTCGGAAGCCAGCCGTGCCAAATTCTCCTAGCACGGGTCCAACCACTAAGGGCATGCTCTCCCATGAGCATATTAGTACCATGAACAATAATCAGCCCCAATTCGTGAAGAATCAGCAACCACAGTACCAGCGGCCGCAGCAGCCAAACCAACAATGTTACAAACAGCAGCAGCCGAACCCACAGTATCAGCAGCCTCAGTACCAGCGGCCTCAGCAACCGAACCAACAACCACAACAGCAACCACAGCAGCAGCCACAACGGCAATTACAATATCAACCCCCATAACAGCAGCAATACCTGCCGCGCACACCGCCGGCATACCACAATGTACCTCCTCCTGCTGATTATAACCAACAGAGGAAGCTTCCAGACCCGAAAAGGGCAAAATATCCAGTCCTTCCAGAATCCTTGACAGATATCTTCAATGCTTTAATGGCAGCCAATGCCTTGGTTTTGTCAAGAGAAAAATAATTTGGCCCCAAAATGCCGACACTTCCAGGTATTGTTACTTCCATAGACAACCTAGCCACACAATAGATGCCTGCTTCCAATTTCGAGATTATATCCATGATCTCAACAAGCAGGGAGGCATTGATTGGGAGGAAATGAGAAATTATATATCCGCCTTGAAGGCGAGAAGGCCCCAGCAACAACAACAACAACCCCAACAACAGAAACAACTAAGAGCGCCGGCGCAGGCAACGGCACCGCCAAACATGGGTATAGTGCAGAACCCACTCCCGAAGCACCAGAACCAGAATCAAGTTGCCCCCATTTTAACAAATAGCCGGTCTGAGGCCAACCGAGGGCAACAGTAGAAGATAGAGGACTCTTCCTCTATTTATTCAACGGGTCACCCTCCAAGCACCACTGAACAACCACCACGCCACACCCTCTATGTACCTAAACCACAACCCGTTACCATCACGCCTATACCAACACCCGCATATCACTCACCCGCACCCATTAACCCATCACCACCGCCCGCTTTCCTCAAACCCATTAACCCATCAAACAACCCCCCGCAAGCTAATTACGCACCCCTCATGCCATCTAGACCATTACTCCGCATACTGTTTCCCACATCACCTACTACCACCACCACTTACGCAGATACCATACAGCCATCTAAACCTCTACTCTGCATGCCATTCCCCACTTCATCCGCATCGACCACTTATCCCTCCACCATCCAACCATCTAAGCCTCTCATTTGTACCATGCCATCGCCTACCAACACCACACCATCACCCACATACCAATCCTCCACACCATCCACTAACCCTACGGTACTCAAGTTATCGCCTGGATCTTCCACAACTGAAGAACATGCACTCCGGAGTGGGAGGATCTTCAATAAGGTCTTTCCTCAATCAACAGTCAGAGATAGCCCATCACAGCCGCCGGAGGAAGCGCATAATGATGAGAGTGCACCAGGCACTCAATATGACCTGCTAAAGCAGCTAGACAGAATACCGGCATGAATCTCTATGCTTGAGTTGATCAAAAGATCGAAGACCCATCAGGAAGCTCTGATGGAGTATCTACAAAAAGTGATGGTCAACGAAGACGTGCCGATAGAGAAGATCGCCGAACTACTAGTTCCTCAGGGGGATCAGCCCTCTATCTTATTTCATGCCTCGGAACTCGCACCACCAGCAGCCAGGAGCATGGCTCTGAGTATTACAGTCAATATCTACAAGAAGGCCATAGATGCATGTCTGGTCGACACGGGGGCTTCAATTAATGTCCTGCCTCCGAAAACCCTTGAATTGTGTGGTGTACCCAAAAAAAAATGGCTGCCTAGCCCTATCTCTGTAACAGCTTATGATAACTCCACATGTTCCCCTCTGGGAATGGTTTATTTAAAAGTAGAGTTAGGCCCTGTATGTCATGCCGAGGTCGAATTTCACATTTTGAAAATCGATCCTTCCTTGAAGGCTATTTTGGGTCGTCCTTATATCAAAACCCTTGAGGCGATTCCTTCTACAAATCATTAGTGCCTCAAATTTCTTCAGAAAGGACGAATCATTAAAGTTACGAGCATGCTGATCCTTGTTGCTGCTCACTCCTTGAATATCAAGCCAACTTCTTCACCTGGCTGACAACCTCTTCTGTCGGTATTACAGGTCTACCGTCCAGTGGCTGATCCTTTAAAGGCCGCCACTCTTACTCCTTATCCACTATATGCCATAAAGCGAGGGAAGTGCATGAGTACCCCTGGTTGGAAAATAATGATGAAGGGCCTAGGCACGCAATTACAAGGCAGAACCACGCCCCTCAAGGACAACCGAAAGACACCTGGAAATGGTATGGGCTATAGGCCAAGAAAAGTGAGGTACGACATTGTTCAACATTAAGAAAATGAAGACGGCCGGAAGATATGGGAGACAATGTCTACACCATGCAAAGAAGGTCGAGACCCTTTAACATGGACCCTATACACACATTTCGTCAAGGGGCCTGTGATCAGTCATGATAACACAGTGGTCGTTACTTCCTGTTTTGATCTCCATGACATATATGGAAGAGACCTGGCCAGACATTGTTCAGAATTGCTAACATACCAGTCCTTGGAGGCTCTACGGCCAATGAAAAGGAGGAAGTTCCAAGACCCTGAGTGTGAATGGTACAGATTGTTTGACTTAAGGGATCTGTATATTGCATTGAATAGATTGTTTCTTGATCCTTCAGAGCCAAAGTGGCCGCCACAAACAAATGAACTGTTTGAAGGGTCTGGTGCCATTTTTGATAAAAGAATACTGTTGTCTGAGGAAATAGATGAAGGGGAGCCAGATGACCCCTATAAAGCTGGTTATACCACGGATCTTCTTTGGACCCTCTTACATTTTCACACTCCATACCTTGTTCCGCACTCTGCTTCTGATCCCGACTTGGTCGCTGGTCATTACTGAAGACATTCCACAGGCTCCGCCCATCATGATCACCATGTCCCCACGGGACTTTATCCCTCAACCTCCTCTCGATCTAGAGAGGATTTATGATTTAATCTGGGACATACTACTGTATGATCCCCCCAATCCTTTGGCCTTGGTGCCGCTTCCTCCATCCCATTCTCCTCCTATCCACCTTTATTCTCGTTTTATGATTAATTCATCTTTTCTCCAAAAAAAAAACGTCAATTTGGCAACAAATTTCTCTTAGATCCTCGTTGAGGAAACTTCCTACTTGTCCGATTGTACCCCATCGCGTGGATCATTCAGTCAAGATTCTCTTCTAGATCTACTCTGCCCCTCCCCTCGGGAGGATTCTCCTGTATTTCCGCCTGTATCCTATAATTTTCATTCTACTTCGTCCTCATTAGGACAGGATAGGGAGTCTAATTCTAGGCAGGTTAGTCAGGTTAGGAAGTCTAAAAAATCTAAGGGTAAACAAATTCCAGGTAGATACCTCCAGGATTTAGCATTTAAATGCATTTCTTGATCTATGATCTCTCAGCTGTTAGAGAATCCTATTTAGATGCCAGAAGATTGTGTAGATGATGAGTCAGTTAATGATGGATATGAGGTGTATGAATTGATATATGAAAAAGACCCCATTGTTGAAGATAAGAAAGATGATGAGGACGCGGCTGAGGCATATGCCAGTGGAGTAAAAAGATTCAATGAACCCTCAGCTGCCGTAGAAGAGCCCACCAAAGAAATCAATCTAGGGACTGAAGACGAACCTAAGGTTGTCCTCGTTAGCAAGATCTTTATGAAATGGATGAGAAGGCAATGGTACAAGTTCTTAAGGATTATAAGGACACTTTCGTCTGGAGTTATGAGGATATGCCGGGGTTAGACTCATCACTAGTGGAACACATGTTGACGTTAAAGGATGGAGCTAGCCTGGTTAAACAGAAGTTAAGGCGATTCCACCTACAAATGGCTTTGAAAATGAAGGAAGAGGTCGATAAGTTACATAAAGCCAAATTTATTAGAGTTGTCCTCTATCCACAATGGGTGGCCAACATAGACCCGGTTATGAAAAAAGATGGGAAGGTCAGAATCTATATTGACTTCCGAGATTTGAACCGGGCGTGTCCTAAGGATGATTTTCCATTACCTCACATTGATGTACTCATCGATAACACAGCTGGCTATGAAACTCTATCATTTATGGATGGATTCTCAGGATATAATCAGATCAAATTGGCATAATAAGATCAAGAAAAGACATTATTCACTACACCTTGGGGGACATATTGCTATGTCGTCATGCCTTTTGGGTTAAAGAACGCTGGAGCTACTTATCAGAGGGATATGATGGCAATATTTCACGACATGATGCATATCGATCTAGAAGTGTATGTGGATAACTTGTTAGTGAAATCTAAGACTAAGGCTGAGCATGTCAAAGTTTTGGCAAAAGTGTTAAAAAGATCAAGAGAATATCAGTTGAAAATGAACCCTAAGAAATGTGTATTCGGGGTATCCTCAGGGAAATTACTTGGATTCATTGTCAGTAAACGGGGAATTGAGATCGATCCCAAAAAAGCAAAAGCTATCAGAGAAATGCCACCTCCTAAGAACTTGAAAGAGTTAAGAGGATTGATTCGGAGGTTGCAATTTATTCGTCGTTTTGTCTCCCAACACTCACAAAGGTGTAAGCCGTTCTACGAGCTTACCAAGCCGGGAGTCAAATTCAATTGGGACGATAAGTGTCAGGAGGCATTTGATGGATTGAAGAATTATTTGGCAAGTCCTCCTGTTTTGAGACCACCATCTCCGAACAAACCACTGATACTATACATTTCTGTCCTGGATGATGCGGTGGGGGCTGTCCTAGCACAAGAAGATGAAAAAAGAAAGGAGAGGGCAGCCTACTATCTCTCTAAACTACTCAACCCCGCTAAACAAAGGTACACGGCGATGGAGAAAACATGTGCAGTATTGGTCTGGGTGGTTCAGATGTTGAAGCATTACTTTCTAGCTCATGAAGTCCACCTCATCGCTAGGTTGAATTTGATCAAGTTTCTTCTTGAGAAATCTATTCTCACTGATAGGTTGGCACGATGGCAAAGCTTTCTATTTCAATTTGATATCACTTATATTCAACAGAAAGCGATCAAAGGCTATGCCATCGCAGAACATCTCGCTCATCACCCCCTTCCTCGTTTTGATCCAGTTCGATCGGAGTTTTCGGATAAGGAACTGATGTCCATAAACTGAATCAAAGATGATGTGTGGACTCTACATTTTGACGGAGCTCTGAATTCCCATGGAAAGAGTATTGGCATTGTTTTGTTATCACCTGAAGGTGTCACCATCCCACAAGCCTTTTAGCTTGACTTTCCAGTCACTAACAATATAGCTGAATACGAGGAACTCCTTGCCGGCCTCAAGGCTGCTCATCTCCATGGTGCCACCAAACTCAGAATTGTAGGTGATAGATAATTGATTCCAAGCTCAAGCCTTATCAAGAACTCACTTTTGCTTATGCTAAGCTTTTCACAAAATTGATCTTCATCCATGTTCCTAGGAATCAAAACATCTTAGCTGACGCTCTAGCCTCACTTGCATTTTCCCTTAATTTTCCAATCAGCAGACAATCCGAATCAATCATCGTTCATAGGCATCTTTCACCCGCCGTGAAAGACCCCTCATTCCTTAGGACTAAGGAGAAGCTGCTGAAGAAGGTCAGAGATGGAAATATTGTGGAAAAGAGAGAAATTATGTTAATGGAACTATTATAAGAGATGGATGATGAATATAAACCATGGTACTACGAAATTGCTAAATATTGTGAAGATCAATCATATCCTGAAGAAGCCACAGCTGAGGAGAAAAGGGCTATCAGGAGAGTTGCTCAAAGATACACCCTAGTTGGAGGAGCATTATACAAAAGAGGTTTTAATGGAGGTTATGGAAGGAGCTCATGCTGGAGTTTGTGGTGGCCATGTTAGCAAAAAAAAATCCTTAGACAAGGATTCTATTGGCCAACCATAGAAGAAGATTGTGTAGGATATATCCGTAGGTGTGCCAAGTGCCAACCTCACGCCGATAAGATTCATTCTCCTGCATCTTCATGTTGGGATCGTTGTGTCGGGATCCGACTGAAAACGCAGCGGAATAAAAAAAAATAATTTCGGGATTGGATCCATCCTGTTTCGATGAACAAAACAAGACCGGAGTAAATCGGATTTACCTTGCGCGGATTTGAATCCGCGTTCGTTTTTCGGTTCCCTCGGAGCGATGCCGCAAGTCGCGCAGATGACCGACCTCTATCGGTATCCACACAGTTCTCCTCGCGATGAATCGTCTTCGCTTCCTCGCTCGCTGCGACGTTCGTAGATCCCGTTTGCCTACGCGTAATCCGCCACGACATGCGGATTCGAAATCTCCCGTCGGACGGAAGGTGGAGCAGTCGGGGATCGAAGCGGAGCCTCCAGATGGCCGCCTCGTGTCGCACGCCCAGAGGAGAGAGAGAGAGAGAAAGAACGACGGCTAGGTCAGGGTTGCTGGCCCCCGACGTAGAATCCGTTCTTTTATAATAAGTCTGTTTACGATTTTTCATAAAAATCCAGACTTATCCGAAATCCTGTCGGATTATCCATCGACTTGAAAACCATTTGCGTGTGACCCTCTAGGCCCAAATACCAGTCCAATTAATAGCCCATTAAGTCCAGTAACCCTTTACTGACCCACTGAATTAATTAATATCCTTATATTCAATTAATCAGCCGAATTTAATGTCCCACAATAAATTCGGACGGACTTCCGATCACGTTGGATGCCAAGCAACATCGCGTGATCCTAGATGGCACTAGGGTTATCGCAACCCTCAATTGGAACCTTTCTGTCATCGATTAGTGCGCGGATATAATCCTTCATCCGTGCAATGTTCCCGAATCGACCTAGGGCATGGTTTACTGTTAAACCCTATTCGGTCGATTCACTTGAATCAAATGCCGCTAATCTGAATCCGATAACTCCTTATCTAATACAAAGTCCGCCCTGGCCAGGGACTTTAAGCGCATCATTCCCGGAACATTCTCTCTCAAACTACCGAGAGCGGATGATCCCGTATTGAACACACAATTACCTTCGAGGGCATTTCCTTAGACCCGATCGCTTGACTTATTGATAGTTAGGGATTCGTTAGTCAAGGTCAAAGTTCAAAAACCGACCAACAAGATATCTTTGGCGTCTCAGGTCTAAGGATCATCCATGCAAGCGTGACAAAAGAATCGAGCTGGTTAACAGTAAGGTATTTACCATCCAGCGATTCATAGTCGGATCAGTTCAGCAAACTCATTCGCCAATGAGCGCCTATAGGTCCAGCATAGTGTCTCCACACAAGTGACTTATAGGATCAGTCACCCTCATCATATGAGCTGAAGTAATCTATACTAGTCTATCCGGATGTTCGATGTCCTATCTCAAACATCCTATGACTAGGAACAATTAAGAACATGTGTTTATAAGTCTTCGGTCCCGTAATTATGATCTCATCATAATCCGAAGACTATTGCACATGTTCATGGACTTCATTGTGATACGATAAACATAGATCGAATTAATTACACACAATGAATTATTGCCATTTATTAATAATCTGAATTAGTACATAGTATCGGATTGGCTTTCAGACCATCTAATACTAACACTTCACTCCATCCTGTTTCCTCCCCATGGCCTTTCTCCATGTGGGCTTTCGATGTCATTGGACCCCTTGGCAATCCTGATTCCGGCATTAAGTAGAAGTCCTTCATCCTCACGGCAATGGAATACTTCACCAAGTGGGCGGAAGCTGAAGCGTACACGGAAGTCAAAGCATCAACCATCTGTAAGTTCATCATGAAGAACATCGTCACAAGATTTGGAATTCCAAGCACCATCGTCACCGACAATGGACCGCAGTTTGTATCACAAGAACTGAAAGACCTCTGCCACAGGTACAAAATTGCATTGCATCATTCGTCTCCTTATTATCCTCAAGGCAATGGCCAAGTAGAGGCAACTAACAAAACTTTGATAAAAATCATCAAAAAGACGTGCAAGTCTAACAAATTTACAGATTGGCCGAAAAAATTTATTGAGGCTCTATGGGCGTACCGAACATCAATCCGCACTCCCACCGGGCAGACTCCCTATTCCTTAACATTTGGAATGGAGGTGGTAGTTCCATACGAGATCCTCATACCGTCATTAAGAGTACAATTAAATAAGGAATTTTCTATTGATGAACACCGTTCAGCACTCCTTGCTTAATTGGAACTCTTAGACGAAAAAAGATGGCCAGCTGCTAATCATGCAAGAGTATATCAAAATAGACTAGCACGTTTTTACCAAAAGAAAGTCATTGAACGTAAGTTCAAAGTCGGTGAAATGGTCGTCAAAAGAATTTTTGTAAAACCTGGTGGTCCGCGTTCTAAGCTCCAACCCAATTAGGAAGGAACTTATGTTGTATCGCATGCTTTTCCTGGTAACGCTTACCGTCTAGTTAATGCAGAAGGGCAAGAATTAACTCACCCCTGGATTGGTCTGTATCTTAAGAAATACTACCCTTAGGTTAAAGAGTCAATCAGCATGGTACAAAGACCAGTGGAATCAGAAAATTTAGAAACTCAAATTCCTTTATCAATCTGGATAATTTAATTCAAACACATTACGACACATACTGATACGTTTGCTTCGTGAGTAACAAGAGATGCTAAGTCCTAAGGAATATCGAAAGCTTGACTAAGAGTGTAAAGTGCAAATCATACTTTTCAAACAAAATTCTGTTTTTACACTCAGCCCATGATGTCAAAACGAGGCTTGGAATAGATTACCAAGAATACTCGCCATCTTAGTAGGAGGCCGTCATAAAAAAAAATGGGGGAGATCCGTCCCAGGAAAAGAAAAAGAAAAGAGAAGCAAAAGCAAAAGGCAAAAGCCAAATGTCAAATCAAAAGGCCATTACACCACAACGCTACATCAAGGCCATGAAGTGAAATAAAAGAGAACGCAAGGTCGATAAATATCCCGGAAAGAAAATGTCCGAACCCCAACAGATATTATGGTAAGAAAGAAACATCTTTTTGAGTCTCCGAAACCTTCTCATGGGCTTTCTAAACCAATTCTTCCTTTCTTTCTGAAGAGGCGTACTCCAAGATTAAGTAACGGCCTAGATTGACTAAGGATCAAATCATCAAATGGGATCACGAATGGAAACACAAGTTCAAGCACGATGGGTCTAAGTTAGATTATTGAAGAATAATTTGGGAATTAAGTTAGTAAATGAATATGTTCTTCTGATCTGAGTACGATGCTGGTCTCTTAGTTCGCACATTAATCCCAAAATAATAAAAAATACATATCTCAAAATCAAAAAAAAAAAAATAGATATTTCAAAATCCAAAAAAAAGTACATATTTCAAAAATCCAAAAAAATACATATCTCAAAATCAAAAAAAATATGCATATCTCAAAATCAAAAAAAAAAGTACATATTTCAGAATGCAAAATATATATATATATATATATATATATATATATATATTTACATATCTCAAAATCAAAAAAATACATATCTCAAAATCAAAAAAAAAAAGATGAATATTTCAAAATCAAAAATATTTCAATTAGCATTTGCTTATAACATTTGGTATGCTTCATTCCTTTATTTTCAGCGAGCATTTGCATGCTTGTATGTTGCATCTTACCCCGTAATTTTCTTTAGTTCAATTATTATTACCTTTGTTAATAAAGGCTATGCCTCTTGACCTTTCTACTAAGAAAAGGATCAATTAATCGATTACTTAACTGGGCAAGAGGCTAAGCCTAAATAGATACTTAACCTGTTTGTTAAGTAATGTACAGGACACAGGTCAAACACATGAGACACAAAGCTAAAGGAGAAATTTCTTACATATATCAAAGGTGTTTTTGTACAAGAGTCACAAAAGAAAAGAAAAATACATAAGCAGCCCTCAGGGCTGACTCTCCCCAGCGCCCTCATACTGGCTCATCGCTTCATCGGGCCCCTCTGGCCCACGAGTCGGAGGCGGTGGCGGTCCCATAGCACTCGGCCCTGCTTAGCCAGAAGATATAGCAATATTGGCCGTAAAGGCGCTCGCTTGACCACGATCCAGCGCTTGCTGCCGCGCACGCTGATATCGCGCCTCGATACTCTGGCACTCGTGCTCCGCTACTGAGAGTCGGCCCTGGAGACTCTCCATCCGAGCCCGATCTCGGTCCCTCTCCTCAGTCAGAATCTCCAAGCGAACCTGGAGTCGTGCAACGTCACCGGTGGAGAGGCGCGCCACCTGAGCCTCTAATTCGGCAACGCAAGCAGCTGAAGCTCGAGCTTGCGCCAACTCTGCATCCCTCTGCTCGAGAGCCTCCTGAAGCTCAGTGACCTACAAGAGGAGACATTGTCAGTTCAAGATAATCAAGTAAATCAAAGTTCAGCAATGGAAAAAGAAGGATAGAACTTACTCGAGCGGCGCGGTCCTCCTCCGCGAGAGAAGCTCAATGGATGGCGGAGGCAAGCTGGCCCTGGAGGTCAGCGAGGGCAGCCTCATGAGTAGCTGAGTATAAAGAAGAAGAAGCTGTTGGGATCGTTGTGTCGGAATCCGACCGAAAACGCAGCGGAATAAAAATAATATCGAGATCGGATCCATCCCGTTTCGATCAACAAAACAAGACCGGAGTAAATCGGATTTACCTTGAGCGGATTCGAACCCAAGTTCGTTTTCCGGTTCCGTCAGAGCGATGCCGCAAATTGTGCAGATGCCCGACCTCTAGCGCTATCCACGCGGTTCTACTCGCGATGGATCATCCTCGCCTCCTCGCTCGATGCAGCGTTCGTAGATCCAATCTGGCTGCACGTAATCCGCCGCGACATGTGGATTCGGAATCTCCTGTCGGACGAAAGGCGGAGCAGTCAGGAATCGAAGTGGAGCCTCCAGATGGCCGCCTCGTGTCACACGCCCAGAAGAGATGAGAGAGAGAAAAAGAACGACGGCTAGGTTAGGGTCTGGCCCCCGACGTAGTATCCGTTCTTTTATAATAAGTCTGTTTGCGGTTTTTCATAAAAACCCAAACTTATCCAAAATCCTATCGGATTATCCATCGACTTAAAAACCATTTGCGTGTGACCCTCTAGGCCCAAATACCAGTCCAGTTAATAGACCATTAAGCTCAGTAACCTTTTACTGACCCACTAAATTAATTAATATCCTTATATTCAATTAATCAGCCGAATTTATTGTCCCAAAATAAATTCGGACGGACTTCCGATCACATTGGATGCCAAGCAACATCGCGTGATCCTAGATGGCACTGCGGTTATCGCAACCCTCAATTGGAACCTTTCTGTCATCGGTTAGCGCGCGGATAAAATCCTTCATCCGTGCAATGTTCCCGAATCGACCTAGGGTATGGTTTACTGTTAAACCCTATTCAGTCGATTCACTTGAATCAGATGCCGCTAATCTGAATCCGATAACTGCTTATCGAATACAGAGTCCGCCCTGGCCAGGGACTTTAAGCGCATCATTCCCAGAACATTCTCTCTCAAACTATCGAGAGCGGATGATCCCGTATTGAACACACAATTACCTTCCAGGGCATTTCCCTGAACCCGATCGCTTGACTTATTGATAACCCATGGTTAGGAATTCGTTAGTCAAGGTCAAAGTTCAGAAACCTACCAACAAGATATCTTTGGCGTCTGAGGTCCAAAGATCATCCATGCAACTGTGACAAAAGAATCGAGCTGGTTAACAGTGAGGTGTTTACCATCCAGTGATTCATAGTCGGATCAGTTCAGTGAACTCATTCGCCAATGAGCACTTATAGGTCCAGCATAGTGCCTCCACACAAGTGACTTATGAGATCAGTCACCCTCATCATATGAGCTGAAGTAACCTATACTACTCTATCCGGATGTTCGATGTCCTATCTCAAACATCCTATGACTAGGAACAATTAAGAACATGTGTTTATAAGTCTTCGGTCCCGTAATTATGATCTCACCATATTCCGAAGACTTACATATGTTCATGGACTTCATCGTGATACGATAAACATAGATCGAATTAATTACACACAATGAATTATTTCCATTTATTAATAATCTGAATCAGTACATAGTATCGGATTAGCTTTGAGACCCTCTAATACTAACAATCTCCCACTTGGACTAAAGCCAATCACTTTTATATAGAATACCCATATTCTCTAAGTGACGCTCAAAGATATTTTGAGACAAAGGCTTTGTAAGTGGATCTGCTATGTTGTCGCTGAAGGAACTCTTTCCACCATGACATCTCCTCGAGCTATAATCTTTCTGATCAGATGAAAGCGCCGCAGAATGTACTTCGACTTCTGATGAGACCTCGACTCTTTCGCTTGGGCAGTCGCCTCATTGTTGTCACACAGCAGTGGGACGAGACCAGATATGCATTCCACCACACCAAGATCGCCGATGAATTTCTTCATCCATACAGCTTCCTTGGCGGCTTCAGCAGCAGCAATATACTCGGCTTCCGTTGTCGAATCAGCAGTGGTTTCCTACTTGAAACTTTTCCAGCTCACTGCTCCCCCGTTGAGTGTGAAAACAAAACCTGATGTTGACTTGCTGTCGTCAGGATCAGACTGAAAACTCGAGTCAGTGTATCCTTGCAGCTTTAAGTCTCCTTCTCCATAGACTAGAAATAGATCCTTAGTCCTTCTCAAGTACTTAAGGATGCATTTCACAGCCTTCCAGTGTTCATCACCTGGATCTGCCTGATGTCTACTCGTAACACTTAGAGCATATGCTACATCAGGTCTGGTACATAGCATGGCATACATGATGGACCCTATGGCAGAAGCATAGGGGACTTTATCCATCACAGTCCTCTCTTCAGGTGTCTTGGGAGACTGACCTTTAGAGAGTGAAATTCCATGTCTCATCGGTATGGGACCTCCTTGGAATTTTCCATGCCAAACCTTTTGACAATGGTTTCTATGTACATGGATTGGGTTAAAGCTAGCATCTTCTTTGATCTATCTCTATAGATCCGTATTCCCAATACGTAAGATGCTTCTCCCAAATCCTTCATGGAGAAGTTCTTTGACAGCCATATCTTTACAGATGACATCATTCCTACATCATTCCCAATGAGTAGGATGTTGTCAACGTAAAGAATCAGAAAAGTAATTGCGCTCCCACTATTTTTCTTGTATACACAGAGCTCATCTTCATTCTTAATGAAGCCATTAGATTTGATCGCCTCATCAAATCTTATGTTCCAGCTTCGGGAAGCTTGCTTCAGTCCATAAATAGATCTTTGCAACTTGCATACCATGTCTGGAGATTCTTTGGATGTGAATCCTTCCGGTTGTATCATATACACCTCCTCCTCAATGTTTTCATTGAGGAAGGCAGTCTTCACATCCATCTGCCAGATTTCATAATCATGGTAGGTAGCAACGGCGAGAAGAATTCTGATAGACTTAATCATAGCAACGGGTGAAAAGGTTTCGTCATAGTCAACGCTTTGTCTTTGACGATAGCCTTTCGCCACTAATCTTACTTTATAAGTCTCAATACATCCATCTGCACCGATGTTTCTTTTAAAGATCCATTTGCAGCCGATAGGTACTATACCATCGGGTAAATCTTCCAAGTTCCAAACTTGGTTGATGTACATGGACTGTATTTCAGAATTCACGGCTTCCCGCCATTTCCCGGCCTCTAGACTTTCAATGGCCTCCTAGTAAGTCTTAGGATCATCATCCTTATTATAGAGTATCCTTAAACCATCCAAATTAATATGTCCCACATATCTTTCTGGTGGTTTAGGTACTCTTTCAAACCTACGAGGTTCATATGTATCATTTTGAACAGGTTCAGAAACTGACGGTTTATCTGATGAACCATTACCAGTTTGTGGGTCTGGAATTTCTTCCAGAATTACTTTACTCCCACTGTCCTTCTGGAGAATATAATCTTCTTCTAGAAAGACAGCTCTCCTAGCCACAAACACCTTTTGTTCGCCAGGATGATAAAAGTAATATCCATAAGTTTCCTTTGGATATCTCACAAATCTGTATTTGTCAGTTCTGGATTCCAGCTTATCTGTGTCATGTCTTTTAACATGAGCAGGACATCCCCAGACTTTAACATGTTTAAGGTCTGGTTTCCTTCCATTCCATATCTCATATGGAGTGGTTTCAACAGATTTGTTAGGTACCTTGTTCAGGATATACATAGCCGAACTAAGAGCATATCCCCATAAGGACATTGGTAATTTGGACATGCTCATCATAGATCACACCATTTCCATTAATGTGCGATTTCTCCTTTCTGATACACCATTCATCTGAGGTGTATAAGGAGGTGTAAGCTGAGAAAGGATACCATTATCCTTTATGTATTTAATGAACTTTGTACTCAAGTATTCACCACCCCGATTGGATCGGATGGTTTTATACTCTTTCCTGTTTATTTTTCTACTTCATTCTTAAATTCTCTGAATTTCTCAAAGGCTTCAAATTTATACTTCAATAAGTATATATATCCAAACCTTGAATAATCATCAGTGAATGTAATGAAGTATGAGAAACCACCAATGGCTTGGGTTGACATAGGACCACATACATATGAATGTATGAGTTCTAATATGTCTTTGGCTCGTTCTCTAGTTCCACTAAATGGAGACTTAGCCATTTTACCCATTAAACATAGGCTTTGTTCATTTCATACTTACTTCTTTTAATTGAAGAACCGATGTGTAAATTATCATGAGACACATTTAATAGATACAAACCATTGGGTAATATAGCAGAAACTATTAATTTATTTTCAAAATAAATTGAACAACTATTGTTCCCAAAATTTAAATTGTATCCAATTCTATCTAAACATGAAATAGAAATGATGTTCTTTATTATGCTCGGTACATAATAACATTCATCTAATAAAAATGTGTCTCCGGATGGTAGCTTGAGCTTCACTGTCCCCACAGCGATCGCCGCAACTCTTGCGCCGTTACCTAGCCTCAACTCCACCTCGTCGGTCCTCAACTTACGTCTTCTTGTCAGTGCCCGCACAGAATTGCAGATATGAGATACACATCCAGTACCTAATACCCATGATGTACAATCTCTTATTGACAAGTTTACATCTATTATATAGATACCTGAAGTGTCCCGCTGCTTCACAGTTCCTTGAGTCTTGTCCTTGAGGTATTCTTTGCAATTCCTCTTCCAATGGCCTTTCTGGTGACAGTAGAAACAATCACCTTTCTCAGCACTTTTTCCTTTGTCTTTCTTGACAAACTTTGCCTTCCTCTGAACCTTGTTCTTATTCTTACGAAAATCTTGGACTGCAAGTCTTTTTCTGTTGATCTTACCAACCATGAGGACTTGGGGTTTATCCTTCACAAGGTTCCCTTCAGCAGTCTTTAACATGTTCAGTAGTTCAGCTAAGGTGGCCTGGATCTTGTTCATGTTAAAATTAACGATGAACTGAGCATATGACTGTGGAAGTGAAGATAACACGAGGTCTGTGTGCATCTCCTTGGGAAGTGTAATCCCAAGAGCATCCAGCCTCTCCACCCACTCAATCATCTTCAGCACGTGATTATGTACTGAAGTTCCCTCTGCCATCTGAGCCTTGAATAGATTCTTCGATATCTCATATCGTTCGATTCTACTCTGCTCACCAAATACCTCCTTCAAATGGAGCATGATGGATCTAGCATCCATCTCTTCATGTTGTCTCTGCAACTCATTGCTCATAGAGGCTAACATGTAGCATTGGGCCACGGTGGAATCTTCCTTCTATTTTTCATACGCTATTATTTCCTCCTCTGGAACATCTAATGCTGGTTCAACAGGAGGTTCATTATCCAAGAGTAGGCAATCTGCTCAGACCTGAGGACAATCTTCAGGTTCCTAAGGCAGTCTGAGTAATTGGTGTCTGTCAAACGGTTCGCATCAAGTATGCCTCGCTACGAGTTATGGTGCGACATTCTAGCCTACAGGAGATAATCAAATGATAATTAGCAGATATTCATATTAACTAAAACAAGATATAGTCTTTTATTATCTAGTTTTACTCCCACTAATTTTCGACGGACTGTATAACCTTCATATATACAGAACGGGAGACGCCGACTGTCTCCTAGTCGGGATCAGAATCTCCAAGCATCACAGTATGACCTCGGGTAAACACGTAGTATCATACCGTTATCTCAGAGCAATCATCTCATGATAATTGCAACTCCTTGCAATATCCGATCATATTTTGGCTCCCAGGTTATTAATGGTCCCGGGTAAACATAGTAGACCATTATCCCCGGTCTAAGCATTACCATCAATACTTGACAGAGTAGAGTGGGAATATAGTTCCCGAATGAACACATGGATAACTATATCGTTCCTCTACTCTTATCCAAAGGCATCTAATGCCATGATCAATAGTCCTCTCAACATACGATGGCAAACCTCGGGTAAACACATAGTATCTGCCATCATTGAATTAAGTTATATTAATCATATTGATGAAGACCCACGCAGTGCATTCTCAATGACTCGCGCTCCGGCTTAGAATTTGTTACGAAGGTTTTACTTATTTAGTTTGGTCTCATCCTAGGTGATAGTATTAAATATATCGAATATATTATAAATACTAATAACCTAGCAAATATAAAGCACACGCATCACATACATGTCATTAGTATGGTCATGGACGGCACTGCGGTTTGACTTGAGCCAGATAGTCAAACACGCGCACACACACAACATAACAGTTTATATCATGAGTCTGCAAACTCATAGATTTGATGAACTCCTTCATCTTCATCTGGTTGCAGTTGTGGATCATTCTCGCTCCACGCACAGCCGCCTCAATCAAATTACTTCATAATTCCCAATTACAAGATAATTTATAGAAAGAGGAAGCCTTACGGCGATTACATCAAGGAGGGTGGTAGAAATACATTGGAATATGAGAGGGAGGTTCGCAGACCACTATTTATTAATAAATAACAAACCACACAAACACATTCCACATCCACAATAAATGCTCGTCCATAACCACCATGTGTTTTATTTAAACAAACCACACATGAAATAGCACATCAAATGGCTAATTAAAATTTTCGAAAATAACTAATTTTAGGTTTCATAAAACTAGGGACTAATCAAAATTGGATTTAGAATTTTTCGAAAATTTTCATTAAGTCAAAGTATGCTAATTTAAATATAATTCAAATAAGCAAACTAATGCACATCAAAATAATAAATGCATGTTAACTCCAAATAGAAGCATTTATAACATTCCATGCTAGTTAATTTTACAGACATTAAAATTTTAATTTAACAATTAAATTAATTCTCTTTAATGTCAAGATAATCTAACAATTAGATTAAAAGATAATTAACAACATTTCTTAAATAGCTAATTCCTATTTAAAATATTTAATTATTGGCCTATAAAATGATGATACATATTAAAATCAAATTTTAAAATTTTAATAAAATTTATGTAATTTATGGGCCAATAATTAATTTAATAGGAATTTATTTGGGTTAAAAATAAAAAAATAAAAAGGGGCAGCAGAACCGGGCCCAGTCCGGCCCCTGGACCGGCCCAAGCCGGCGCCCAGACCGGGCCGAGTCCCGCCCCATGGGCGGGCCTAGCCCGGATCGAGCGCCGGGCTGGGTCGGCCCAGGGCCCAGGCCGGCCCGGATGCCCCTTCCCTCCCGCCCGACGTAGCTAGGTAACCCTAGCTGGGCAGGGGGGGGGGGGCGCGGGAGGCGGTGGCCCCGCCGCCGCCCACCTGCCCAGCAGGCGTCGGCCAGCGGGCCCCCGGCGCCGTGAGCCCCTGGCCGGCGGCCAGGGACGCCGGCGACGACTCCGGTGGCCTCCTAGGTCACCGAAAGGCCCTTTTTTTTTTTCTGTTTTAACTGCAAACCGAACCTGCAGTTTCCATGGGTTTTCAATGATTTTTTGGAAGATAAAGGGGTTCAATCTATCCTCAAAAACGCCGATCTTAGATACATCTAACTATCAACGATCCCATGGGAGGAAATCCACACGCCGGCGAGCCATCCCCAACCTTTGGGGTGCCCGTAAACATGCCGTCACGATGCGTTCTTCGTCAGACGAAGAACACGAAATAACCCAAAGAAAAATCGATTTTAATCAGAATAATTTACAGTAAATTTACTGTGATCATCACATGATTACAGCACATGTAATTAAAATCTAAACTACACATGGAATTAATTACAAATGCATCATTTGGAGACCGAAACGGCAAAAACACAGTGGAACCTGGCTCTGATACCACTGTTGGGATCGCTGTGTCGGAATCCGACCGAAAGCACAGCAAAATAAAAATAATATCGGGATCGGATCCATCCTGTTTCGATCAACAAAACAAGACCGGAGTAAATCGGATTTACCTTGCGCGGATTCGAATCCGCGTTCGTTTTCTGGTTCCGTCGGAGCGATGCCGCAAGTCGTGCAGATGTCCGACCTCTAGCGGTATCTACGCGGTTCTCCTCGCGATGGATCATCCTCGCCTCCTCGCTCGATGCAGCGTTCGTGGATCCTGTCTGGCTGCGCGTAATCCGCCGCGCATGCAGATTCGGAATCTCCCGTCGGACGGAAGGCGGAGCAGTCGGGAATCGAAGCGGAGCCTACAGATGGCCGCCTCGTGTCACACGCCCAGAAGAGAGGAGAGAGAGAAAAAGAACGATGGCTAGGTTAGGGTTGCTGGCCCCCGACGTAGTATCCATTCTTTTATAATAAGTATGTTTGCAGTTTTTCATAAAAACCCAGACTTATCCGAAATCCTGTCGGATTATCCATCGACTTGAAAACCATTTGTGTGTGACCCTCTAGGCCCAAATACCAGTCCAGTTAATAGCCCATTAAGCCCAATAACCTTTTACTGACCCTCTGAATTAATTAATATCCTTATATTCAATTAATCAGCCGAATTTATTGTCCCAAAATAAATTCGGACAGACTTCCGATCACGTTGGATGCCAAGCAACATCGCGTGATCCTAGATGGCACTACGGTTATCGCAACCCTCTATTGGAACCTTTCTGTCATTGGTTAGCGCGCGGATATAATCCTTCATCCGTGCAATGTTTCCGAATCGACCTAGGGTATGGTTTACTGTTAAACCCTATTCAGTCGATTCACTTGAATCAGATGCCACTAATCTGAATCCGATAACTCCTTATCGAATACAGAGTCCGCCCTGGCCAGGGACTTTAAGCGCATCATTCCCAGAACATTCTCTCTCAAACTATCGAGAGCGGATGATCCCGTATTGAACACACAATTACCTTCCAGGGCATTTCCCTGAACCCGATCGCTTGACTTATTGATAACCCATGGTTAGGAATTCGTTAGTCAAGGTCAAAGTTCAGAAACCTACCAACAAGATATCTTTGGCGTCTGAGGTCCAAAGATCATCCATGCAACTGTGACAAAAGAATCGAGCTGGTTAACAGTGAGGTGTTTACCATCCAGCGATTCATAGTCGGATCAGTTCAGTGAACTCATTCGCCAATGAGCACTTATAGGTCCAGCATAGTGCCTCCACACAAGTGACTTATGGGATCAGTCACCCTCATCATATGAGCTGAAGTAACCTATACTAGTCTATCCGGATGTTCGATGTCCTATCTCAAACATCCTATGACTAGGAACAATTAAGAACATGTGTTTATAAGTCTTCGGTCCCGTAATTATGATCTCTCATAATCCGAAGACTATTGCACATGTTCATGGATTTCATCGTGATACGATAAACATAGATCAAATTAATTACACACAATGAATTGTTGCCATTTATTAATAATCTGAATCAGTACATAGTATCGGACTGGCTTTGAGACCATCTAATACTAACAGAAGCGCCATGAGAAGGGAGAGCCACCTGGGTGTAGACGACTCGCTGTACCAAAAGACTAACTGTCAGTGGTTAATCGTCAAAATAAATTAAATAATTAAAATAATCATTCATAAGGATGCATACATACCAGGTCAAAAAGTTCTTTCTGAACCTGTTCAAGCTGGGCCTCACCATCCTTGAGACGGGCCCGGAGGTCGATGATCACAGCATCCCGTGCATCCTGCATACCATACATACACACATTCATTCACAAATATAAATTAAGATAATAATAAAATGAAAGAAGCATAAATGCATACTTACATCGAGAGGTCGGAGCAGCCGTAACTGATTGGCGTAGTGGGCCCGATATTGCTGGAGGTAGGCAGTGCTATCCTCTGAATGGGACTCCACTCGGACGCCGCCGCGGTGCCAGTCCTCGTATTGCTCTGGGAACTTGGCACGCCAATCTATGAGGGCCTGTTTGCCCCTCATGCTCCGTCCTACGCCCTCCGGGACCTCCTCGTCCACCCACTCCTGGTGGAGGCCCAGGGTCCTCAAAACGAGCCGGAGGCGGAGGGGCTCGATTACGTTCAGGCAATGTAACCACATTTGCCTGCCAAGCCTCCTCCAGCCAGCCGTCACCCACGGCTGGCCCTCCTCGCCCATACCCAGGTACGGGCGCCAGATCACCTGCATACAAATTAGATTGCATTCATATGAATAAATTTCATTTAACAAATGGAACATTGCATTTAATGAATGAAATTGAATAAATTTTAAAAAAAACTCACTAGAAGCTTAGGATAATGGAGGAATTGACGGCGAAGGGCCGTCAGCTGATGGTGCTGTGGGCCCGTATCCACAATGGACTGCCAGCGGCGAGTCAAAGGGACAACGTCTGGCCTCACAATCCTCGCTCGGCTGAGCGGGAAGTAGAGATAGCTCCACACCTGCATGCATAAACATATAAGTTAGAAAGCATCATATCATTACATTGCATAAACACATAATTAAAATAACTTATACCGGAAGAAACGGCGAGAAGCCGCTGACAGTGGTCTCGCAGTCTGGCGTGACTGCGGAGAGATCTGCAAAGAGGTGGGCCAGGAGGGCCGCACCCCAGACATACTCATGAAAACTCTCTAAATCGTCTAAAAGGAAAAGGAACCTATAATGGATATGGTCGCCCTTCGTACCGAAGAGCAACCGACCGAAGAAGAAAACTAAAAGACTGCCTGTCTACCTCCTCTACCTGGCTAGGATCACTACAATAGACGGCAAAGGAAGACTCAGCTAACCTATCTTTGAACTCCTCCCGAGTCTCGTCCGACCGACGCCGGGGCTCTACTAAACCTAGAGCGGCCTCTACCTCCGCCCTAGGAACGGTCCTAGACTCTCTGTCTAAACTAGATACTTCTATACCTAATAAGGCCTCTGCTAGACCACGGTAATCGGGGTAAGTCACCCTGCTCACTGGTAGGCCCTCTACTCTAAGGCCAGTGATCCTGGCCACGTCCTCTAAGCTGGGGACCATATGTCCCCAGGGCATTAGAAAAGCCCTGCTTTCCGCATGCCACCTCTCCCGCAGCGCTTGCAGGAGGACCAAATCGAGCCAAAATGGCTCAATCTCGAGAATCTCGCCGAACCCCATTAGGCGCAGACGCGCCTTCTGGAAGTCCAGGAGTCCCCGGTATGCACCTACAACTAAATCCCAGGATATCCGAGTCCTCATCGTCCCCTGCAAATAAAAACAAGAAAAAATTCATCTGTCAATGAACAGAAAATCAATAAAATATTCTTTTAAAAGGCGTCTGCAAGAATGGACGCCATTTGAAAGGCGTCCACCATCCTTGACACCATTTGAAACTATTTTCTGTCTTGTTTAAAAACTGAATTTCAGCTTGAATGGCGTCGGACAATGGCGACGCCCTTTGAAAGGCGTCACCTGGTCTAGACGCCATTCAAGACCGGCTCCGAGTTCTTCTAAAGAACCCCTTTCCTCCCTCTTTTTCTCATCCCATCCAAACCATAGAAGACTTACCAGGTGGAGGTCGCCCTCCCCTCCTTCTTCTTCGGCCATAGGCGCCGGGGGAGCTTCTTCCTCTTCAAGAAACGCCGCCACCACCGCAAGATCGGTCAGCGCTTCTTCGTGAGCTTCTTCCGCTGGAACCACCGCGAGGGAGGCCGTCCGCCGCCTCTTTTCTACGGCCTTAGCCTTGCATGATCCTTCGCCTCGTTCCATTGCCGTGAGAGAGGAAAAGAACTCGGGGGAGAGAGTTTGAGAGAGAAAGAGATGAGGTTCGAGCTTGAAGAAAGGTGCCGAAGAGGAGAGGTGATCCCGAAGAAGAGAGGTGATTGCCGGAGAAGAGAGGAAGTCGCCAGACAACAAGGAAACGGTGGAGGGAGAGAAAAGTTTTAGGAGAATGAGGGGAAGGAAGCAGGGCCTTCGCAGCTTCTGTTTGCAGAATTTGAAACGCGTCGTTGGACAGCGACGCCATTTATCGCACATAAACTGAGGCGGCAAAGGTCAGAGGTTTGAAATGGATTAAAAGGCGTCCACACATCACGACGTCGTTCAGTTTAAACCGCCAATTCTGGTCAGAGCAGTACAAGGCATGATGATTAAACGCGTCTGCACTTCACGACGCGTTTCAGTGGATTAATCACAGAATTAATGACAGAATTCTGTGGAAAAGTAAGAGAGAAAATTGAAAGACGTCTACTTTGAAGGACGCGTTTCAGGCATAATTCGGGATTTTAAAGATTAATCTCCGATTTGTGGAAAATGATTTTTGACTGAATGACGTATACATATCTGGACGCGTTTTAAGCATAATTCGGGATTTTAAGGATTAATCTCTGATTTTTGGAAAATGAATTATGGTTGAAAAGCGTCTTTCTGAGTGGACGCGTTTTACATTAAGTAAACCCGAATTGCAATATTTTAAGGAAAAATCAAGTTTTTACTTAAAGGAAAATCCTAGGCAAGTCACAGAACATTAAGGATGAATTTCAAGACATAAAGGAAGATTCTTTATTAAAATAAATTATTAATTACATCATAAAAGGAAAAGAAAAAGAGAACATTCAAGGAAGAAATTCCCGAAGTCCTATTATATATGGATAAGATAATCCTCTATCTTTATTCTCAGAAGATTTTACACGATGATTGAAGCTAATATTCCACAGTGTGACTATAAGTTTAGTGGCTTCATAGTCTTCATCGGATTCCAAGGCACACTTCTTGATTGGAGAAGTGTTGGAAAACTCAGGGAATTATAGCGAGGTAGGTTGAGTTGAACATGACATCGATGAGGATTATACAGCACGAACTCAATAATCTCTCCAGTCAGCTCGAGTCTTGAGTTTTGGCACTCGGTTGATCATCCTCTCATTGAATTTCACAATGGAAGATAGGGCTATTCTGATATATTTGAGACAGCCTTGCAGAATTTCTAGTGTGATATTCAAACTTGTGCAACTCGACCCACAGGGCAAAGAGTAGCATGCAACCATAGGGAGGCTGACCTGTAGATGCTGCAGAAAGACCATTATAGAGATAAGCTAGAATTGCAGTACCAATTTGTCTTCCCTCAAAGATCTCGCAGATTGCGCTCACTTGATCATCTTCTAGTATGTTGTCTTGAGCAGGAAAGAACAAAACTCCAGCTAGGCACGTGGTGAAAGCTTTCATCACGTTCTCAGTGTCATCCTCTCTAAGATCTTCAATCTCGTACAATGTCCACTCTGCTAGCTTTGCAAGATTGATTCCTTTCTTGGTGAGACATCCTTTAACTTCTTTTGGATCCTTCATAATCTTCATCAACAATTGTTGACCTGTGATATTCTCTCTCATCAGAGCCATCTTATTCTGGATCACTTCATTGTTGTTGTTCAACTTGATCTTAGTAAGGCCCAATAAAAGTTCAACCTCTTCTAGAAGAATAGTGCATTCAAATTTAGGAAAAAAGAAAGTATGGGTTTGAGGATGCCACAACTCAATCAAAGCACCCATAGCCGCCCAGTCCACGTTTGAGCTTTTGTAATGCTTTGCATGAACTACTAAACCTTAGATGTTCCACTTGGAAACAAAGGACTGCATAGAAATAGTAATACTTTTTGCAAGCTTTCGAATCTAAGGAAGAGATGTAAATTTTCTCGGACCGGGAAATAAAAGATATGCCTAGAAAATAGAAGGGAAGATTGCTATGAAGAACTTCAAGAACATGAAAAAAGAAAAAAAGGAAATTGAAGAAGAAGAATTGAAGGAAAAGAGGGTTTAACTTACTTGGAGGTTAGGATCTCTTCCACTTAGATGATCTTTCACGTTAGAGAGCTTCTCTAGCGTCTTCTTCATCCTCTTGCTTGAAGAATCCATCTTGTTCTTCAGCTTTTCTTTCTTGAAGCCTTGAAACCATGAAAATCCTTGAACTTTGAAGAAAATCCCTTGCTTCAATCTCTAGATTGTGTTAGGAATTGCCTATATGCAAGTTAGTGGAGTTTATATAGAAAGATTTGCAATTCTAAAGAGTCTTTTCCGGATTGGAGAAAGGATGAGCATGGGAAGAGTTGGAATTTGGATTAAATACAGCCAGAACCTGTTTGTTTCTGCGACTGAAAGGCGTCGTTGAACAGCAACGTGTTTTAGTTCATGTTAATGGCATCGGCGCGACACGACGCGTTTCAGGGTTTTCTGTTATTTACCCGAAATTCAATGTTTATCCATATTTTGATGTTTAGATGATACACTTGCTCGAAGTTACTGATGATTTTTTAGTACAGAAAAATCCAAATGAAGCTGAAAATTCAAAGAAGGTCCCACTGTGGGAATTTATGAGTCCTGACCATGGCTAAAAAGACAGTTATCTCTATCGCTTGTACTATTTTATGTAATTAATTTCCATTATCATAATCATTACTCTATGTTAAATATATATTAGACTATATCAAGGACCTTGTGGTTTTGATGAAACTGGAATTTGAGTTCCCCTTTAACAAAAGCAATGATAATTCCAAAGAATTCTTGATCGCACGGATAGGCCGTTAGATTGTTAATTAGTGAGGACGATGGTTCCACTTTTGTGAAACAGTCCGTGGATAAGCGAGCCTCAGCTTAGCACTGAATTGCAAGAATTGGTATCTTGACTCATTAATGACAATTTAACAATATTATCCTTGACTAATTTATATTTTATTTGATTTTATATTTTTCTTTTAAGCCCAGCATGCATCATGTAGGACTTTGAAATCATTGTTATAACAATTAATTACTGATTAACTTTCAGACCATTGATCAAATAATTCCAACATGATATGAAATATTCCATTCTGAATTGAATATTTTGATTATCTTTGAGGTTCGCTTGAAGATATCTTTGTAATTCTATCCTTTTTTGGATTCTTTATCCCAAATATTCTTGTTTTCTTTTAAGATCCATCATAGTTGCAGCACGTCCACATTGGCTGGCAATCGCTCCCCATGATGAAACCTGCAGTGTTTATGACCTGGGGTACTTCCCAATCCATGGAGGTTAATCGACCTTATTTTATTTTCTTGTCTATCTCATCCAAACATGACTGATTCCATCGATATCCTTGAGTTATCTTCATTGATGATTTTGAGAAATATTCCAATCATGTGATGTTGAGAGCGTGTCTCATCACACCTTGACATCACCTTTTCAGTACATTCCATTTTATTTCACTCCCTTGCAAAGACGATCTCAAGGTGAGGCAGCTGTAGACACGTTAATTTTGACATCATTTTGAGTAAATTTCATATCATATAATAATGCCCCAAAGTGGTCTGATATTTAATCATTAATTAATTTTTATTAATCTTTTTGGATTAATTATCTAAATAGTATCGGGTCAGACAAACATAATTTAAGTCAAATAATTAAATTGATTTTATTTCAAATTTTAATCAAATATGAAAAAAAAGTCTAAAAGACGTCGACATGTATAGACGTCATTTAGAGTTTATTCCTATTTTGATATTTAAATTTGAATTTTAATTAATTAATTAATTAGCTAAAAGACGTCTGCCAGACACGACGCCATTTAGGTTTCCTAAGCTGTTTCTGTCTATTCTGCTCGATGTTTATCCTTATCTTAATTAGTCTAAAAGACGTCTCCCTTGGGCAACGTGTTTTAGATAATTACAGATAAAGATGAATTAGGCTGTATTTATCTATTTCTTAATTGTATTAACTTCAAAATCTTTTATGTTAATCTTTAAGTAACCGCGGATGCGTGAACTTAAGCCTATAAATACATAACCCATTGGCCATTAAAAAGTCAGTGATATTAGTGATAATCTGAGTGATCCAAGAAGGAGACGATGTTCAAACGTTGAAGGATCGAAGTGCTGCCACTTCCCGGAGTCTGCATCCTTTCTTCATCCGTTCTTCGTCCATTCAAGAGCTTTCAAGACCAAGGCTTTCCAAGGGCCATTCAACCTAGTTCTTTTATTAATCTCTGTTGGTTTCATCATCATATTAGTTCAAGATCTCATCACTCCATGCAACACACACTCACTAGCATAATTTCAAACCTATTTGTTTAAGGGGTTTAAAAGACCATCAAACAAGTGAGTTCTTTGTTCAAGTTGCATGATTATAATCTTCATTAGAATAGATACTACCTCTGTTTGAGATATTTATTATTTTCTTTCATCTTGTTTCTTGCAAGGTACAAAAGAAGATAAAGAGAAGAGAATCAACAAGGAAAGGAAATATGGATGATCCTCAAAGTCCGATAAGCATTCAAAGTAAGAACAAAGTCAGAAGGGATCTCTTTCTTCAGCCGGCTGAAAGAGGAGAATCAAGGACTCCAACATCTCCCAATTCTGAAACAGGTAGGCGATCAATCTTTTCTTTTGGAACCTTTTAGTTAAAAGTTTTTGGCGATCACATTCACTTAGTTTTTAATAGGTTTATTTGCCACATAAACAATATAAATTTTCATAATAATCACACCCCTAATTTGAGCACTTACATAAGGTATTACCTAATCTCTTCTACTCGGTTCATGGCGAGGGAGCGAGGACTAGGGATAGACTACTAACTCTGTCTGTCGCCTTAGTAGGAGGCCGTCACAAAAAAAAGGTGGGGGAAATTAGAAGCCCAAAAATCAAAGCAAAGTCAAAATCAAACCAAAATTAAAAGGCCATCCAAAATCCAAAGTAAATCAAAAGGACAACCCAAATGAAAGGGCACAAAAAGTCAAAGTAGAAGACCCCCGCCAAGGCAAAAAGACTGAACCCTAATAGGTAATAGGGCAAGGGAGGAACATCTTCCCGAGTCTACCGAACCCTCACATGAGCTGTCTGGACCCTTTCTTTCCTTCTCCCTATTAGTCTTAGGTGGCCTACAAGCTAATCTGACTATGTAAATCTGATTCATTTATTAATAAAATGGCATTATATTCATTATGTATAATTCGTATTATTATCATCTCATAATGAAGTCCGTGAATATGTGCGATAGTGATCAGATTATGATGAGATCATATACTAGTGAGACTGATCACCTAAATACACATATTCTTAATAGTTCCTAGTCGGAGGATATCCAAGAAGGACATCGGATATCCGGTTAGACTACTATAGATTACTCTTGCTCATACGATGAGGGTGATTGATCTCATAGTCACTTGTGTGGAGACACTAAGGCAAATCTGTAGGTGCTCATTAAAAAATGAGTTCACTGAACTGATCCAACTGAATCGTTGGATGGTATTGTACCTCACTGTCAACCAGCTTGATTTTGTTGTCGCAGTTGCGTGGATGGTCCTCGGACCTGAGACACCAAAGACACCTTGTCGGTGGACTTCTTTGCTTTGACCTTGGTTTATGAATCTCTAACTACGGGACTATAAACAGCTAAGGATCGGGTACAGAGGAATATTGTCTAAGGGAATTGAGTGTCAATAAGGAATCATTCGCTCTCGGTACTTAGAGAGAGAATGCTCTAGGAAGGATGCGCGGAAGTCCTTGGCCAGGGCGGACGATAATATCGGGAAAGGAGTTTTCTGATATTATACGGCAGCATCTAATCCAAGTTAGTCGACCGACTAGGGTTTGATAGTATACCATACCCTGAGTTGACTTGAGAGCATTGTACGAATGAAGGATTATATCCACGCGGTAATTGTCAGCAGAAAGGTTCTAAGAGTGGGTTACTTAACCCATATACCTTTCGGGTTCACGCGGTGTTGCTTGGCATCCAACATGATCGGAGGCCCGATCAAATTCGATGTACGACATTAATTCGATAGATTAATTAATTAATATGAGTTATTAATTGATTAATCAGGTCAGTGAGGAGTCACTGGACTTATTGGGCCATTAACCGGACTGGTTATTGGACTTAGAGGGTCACACGCAAATGATTCTCAAGCCGATGATAAATAAGTGGATTTTATGCTAACCGGAGGTTTTATGAAAAACCGTGCGGTTAGTATAAAATGTAGCGAACGGGCTAAGCAGGCCAGGATGCTGCGAAACCCTGGCCGCCCCCTCCTCTCTTCCTCTCTCTCTCTCTGGCGCCCCAGGCCGAACACGATCTCCGGGGTCTGCTCTGCCGCTTCTCCGACTCCCGTCCGACGGGAATTCACACGCACGTTGCGGCGATCGTTGCAGCGAACGGCGGAGGCTTCGTGGGCTGCAAAGAATGAGGAACCGTGAGGATATCCACCGCGAGGAGGATCGCATGGAGTTCACTAGAGGCCGAGCGCTTGCGCAGCTACTGGTGTCACACCGACGGAACCATTCGGTCGTGGATTCGAATCCACGCACGGTAATGTCCGATTACTGTATTTCCGATTTTGGTTTATTCGAAACGGGAACGGATCGTCAAATTATTTTTATTTAATTCCACTGCGTAAACGATCCGAAGAAACGTAAGAACCCAACAGTGGTATCAAAGCCAAGTTCCACTATTTCTCGTCCCGTTTCTACCTCTGATTAATATTTTCCTTGAGTTATTCCATGCGTTTAATCCGATTAAAATGATATAAACGTGTTCATGAGATGAACACAAATAATCATATTATTTTTCTTCAATTTTCGGATTTTTATTTGGGGTTTATTTGCGTTCTTCGTTGGCGAAGAACGGGACTTCATGGCGACTTCCCATGGCCTCCCAAGTGTTGCGAAGGATGGCTAGCATCATATCCAACACCGGAATTTCCATGAGGTGCTGCACAAAGGGGGCCTCTCTTCTTCTTCGCCACGGTCTTGCAAAATAAAGGAACAAGAAGAACAAGTATTTTTGGGTGAAAAAGAGGACTTGGTCAGCCCTTATTGGGCTTCGACGGTGGCCCTGCCGGTGTCGGGCTCGTCGTCAGCGTCGGGGGCATCGCCGGCCGGGGCCGGGCGGCACTGGAAGTCCCCCACCGCGGCCTTAACAACCTGCAGAAAACTAGGGTTTCTGCGGTTTAGGGGGTCGGTCGGGCTGGAGAGGAAAGGGGTCGGGCCCGGCGGGGCTCGGGTCTGGGCCGGGCACAAGCCAGGTCTGAGTCCTAGCTCAGCCAGGACGGCCCTGGCTCGGGCCCAGGCCGAGCCATGGCTAAGCCACAAGGCTGAACCATTAATCAACCCCTTTTTATTCCCAATTAAACCCCAAATAAACCCCAATGACCCAATTAAAATATCATTAGATTTTAAATTTAAATTTTAAAAGTATTTTGAAAATTAAATTTTTATCTAATATTATTGAATTGGGTTCATTAATGATTTTGAATCATTTTAATTAACAATTATTTATTTATTAATTAGAGTTAATTATTAATTTAAATGTTAAATTAATAATTAATCTTTATTTAACTAATTTAAGAGTTAGATTAGTGATTAATAATTATTAGTCTAAGTGTTAGATTATTAATTATTAAATTTATCTAATTGTTAATAATTAATTAGAGTTAGTTATTAATTTAAGTGTTAAATTAATAATTAATTTTAAATGACTAATTTAAGTGTTAAATTAGTAGTCAATAATTAATTCGTGTTAATTATTATTTTAAGAGTTAAATGAATGATGAATATTAATTATATAATCTAAGAGTTAGATTAACACCTTTTAGTTAATTAGTGTTAATTATTAATTTAAGTGTTAAGTTAATGATTAATTTTAAATTAACTAATCTAAGAGTTAAATTAAAGTTATTAACTAATTAGTGTTAATTAATAATTTAACTGTTAAATTAGTAATTAATATTAATTAACTAATCTAAGAGTTAGATTATTAGTTAATAATTAATTAGAGTTGATTAATAATTTAAGTGTTAAATTAATAATTAACTTTAGTGGACTAATCTAAGAGTTAGATTAGTTTTTTATTATTAATAGTCTAATTGTTAGATTATTAATATTGATTAATATAAATGTTAGATTGTTTTAATTATTAGAAATGTTCTAATGGCATGGAATAATCTAGAATTTATTAATTTGGAGTGTGTGCATATGTGATGTGTGTTTAAATGCTTTTAAATTTGATTTAATTGCATGTTAAGTTAATAAAAAGAGTTTTCGAAATTCAAATACCAATTTTGATTCGATCCCAGCTTTTTGAAAGCCAAAGCTATTAATTTTGAAACTCTTTTATCTTAGCCATGTGATGCACTTATCATGTGTGGAATGTTTAAAATACACCGTGGTCATTGATATTCACTTATTTAATTATTCATGTGATGAATGATGTGTGTGGATCGTAGTTGTATGGTTGAATGGATATTTATTAATTGTTAATAAATAGAGGCCTGCATACCTCTTCCTTTCTCATACTCCGATGTACTTCTACCTACCTCTCTCTTGTACTCGCCATAAGGCCTTCTTCAACTTACATATAATTTTATAATTATTGTAATATGATCGAGGCAACTGACGAAGGAACGAGGACGATCCACAACTGCAACCAGGAAAGCAATTCGATAAAGATCATTTTGCCTATGTGTTTGCAAGGTTATCTAATATAATTGTTATGTTATATTGTGTGTGCGTTTGACTGTTGGTTCCAGTCAAACCCACTGTGCTATCCATGACCACACTAGACATATATATGATACAATGTTTTTATGTTTGATTGTGAATCAAAGCATGTATTGTATTTAGTAAATATATACGATATATTTATATACTATCACCTAGGAGAGACCAAGATAAAAGTTTTCTAAATACCCTCGTCTAAATTCTAAGCCGTAACGTGAGTAGTTAAGAATTTACCGCGTGGTCCACCATCGTTATAGTCATAGGATTCGAATTACCATAGGCAAGTTTGTTGTGCTACCACAAGGCCTGTTTAATTGTGAGAAGAGACTGTGGCTATGACATTAGATGCCTATTTGATTGGGGTAGAGGAACCATGTAGCTTTGTCGTGCTATCCACAAGGGCTGCATGCGAATCTATGCTCGTCTCGTAACGATGGTTAGCTTAGACTAAAACTAGTAGCTTGTTGTGCTATCCATAAGGCCATTGAATCTCTGGGACCGAAGCTATGATCGGATATTGGAAGGAGTTGCAAATCCCATGAGATGGGTGCTCTTTGATTGTTTTACAACTTTCTTGTGCTATCCACAAGGTTGTATTGCAGGTCATTGAGATTTTGATCCCCACTAGGAGAGTATCAGCGTCTCCCGTTCTGTATAACTGAGGGTTATACAGTCCGTCGAAAATTAGTGGGAGTTAAAACTTGAATAAAAGTCAGAATTACGAATTGCCTCCTGATAGGATTGAGGATCATCATCCTCATTTATCCTTACCTTAGACAAACTGTCAGAGATATATCCAACATATCTCTCAGGTTCTCTAGGTACCCTACCAGATCTTCCCAATATCTGTGTTTCATTTTGAGCATTTTCTGTAGGTGGTGTCTCATCTAATGAGACTGTGTCCCCAGTTTGTGGTTGATAGACCTCGTCCAGTTCTATCTGGCTCCCACTGTTTTTCTGGAGGAAATATTCCTTCTCCAGGAATACAGCTCTCTTAGCCACTAAGACCCTTTGCTCAGAAGGGTGATAGAAATAATATCCAAATGTTTCTTTTGGATATCCCACAAACCTACACTTGTCTGTTCTTGACTCTAACTTATCTGCGTCATTCTTCTTCACATGGGCAGCACACCTCCAAACTTTAATATGATTAAAGTTCGGTTTCCTTCCTTTTCATATCTCATATGGTGTGGTAGGAACTGATTTACTCGAATCTTAGTTAACAAGTAGGTTGCAGTCTCTAAAGCGTACCCCCATAGAGATAATGGCAATTCTGCCAAGGACATCATGGAACGGACCATGTCTAACAAGGTCCTATTTCTCCTTTCAAATACACCATTATGTTGTGGTGTATATGGTAGGGTCCACTGAGAAATTATTCCATTGTCCTTTAGGTAAGAAGTGAATTCGAGACTTAAGTATTCACCTCCTCGATCCGATCGAAGAGCTTTAATACTTTTACCAGTCTGCTTCTCTACTTCATTCTTATATTCCTTAAACTTCTCAAAAACTTGTGATTTATATCTCATTAAATACACATATCCATACCTAGAGAAGTTATCAATAAAAGAAATGAAATAGAGATATCCTCCTTTAACTTCTATTGACATGGGTCCACATACATCTATGTGTATAAGTTCCAAAAGCTCAACAGCCCTTTCACCATGTCCACTAATTGGAGTTTTGGTCATCTTCCCTATGAGACACGACTCACAAGTATCAAATGATTTGAATTGGAATGAATTCAAGTATCTATTTGAACAGAGGTGAGAAATCTTCTTCTCTCCTATATGACCAAGTCTGCAATGCCAAAGATATGCAGAATTCACTTCTTCTATCTTATCACTGGAAACCTGCATTACTTCATTACATGTATCCAATATATATAACCCATTGAACAAATAACCATTAGCTATAATCAAACCATCATTGATAATAGAGCACCCAGTGCTAGTTATCGTCAAAGAGTAACCAACATTGTTTAAGCAGGAAATAGATACAATGTTTCTGATACTTTCTGGAACAAAATAATACTCTGTTAACTCCAGAATTATCCCAGAAGGTAAACTAAGATGAGCAGTCCCCAAAGCTTTAGCAACAACTATAGCTCCATTGCCCATCCTTAGTTGGATCTCTCTTTTGTCAAGTCTTCTTTTATTTGCCAATACCTGCAAAGAATTGTAGATATGAGATGCGCATCCAGTATCTAATACCCATGATGTGGATCTCATAAGAGACAAATTTAAGTCAATGACAAAAGTACCTTCTTTTAGAATTGCCTTGCAATTCTTTTTCCAGTGACCTGTCTGTCCACACCGAAAGCATTTGCTGTCTTTTTAATCCTTCTTGCCCTTGCCCTTGCCTGCCTTGGTGATCTGGTTACCTTTAGTCGGTTTCTTTCCCTTCTTGTTATTGGGTGTCTGGGTGGCCTTCCTTTTCTTGTTGGTCCGACCAACAATCATTATAGAGGATGATTTCTCCTTCTGCATGGTCCATTCAGCACTCTTTAACATGTTTAGGAGTTCTGGTAGAGAAACCTCAATCCTATTCATGTTAAAGTTCATAATGAAGGAAGAAAAGGATATAGACAATGATTGGAGAATGAGATCAATGCTAAGTTCAAGATCCAACTTGAATCCTAGCCCACTCAGTCTCTCTATCCACTCCATCATTTTCAGTACATGAGCTTGTACTGAAGCACCCTCAGACATCCTAGTCCTGAAAAGTTTCTTTAAGAGCTCATACCTCTCTATCCAACCCTACTCATCAAAGAGCTGGCGTAGTTGGAGAAGTGTAGCTCTACAATCTGTCTTTTCAAATTGCCTTTGTAGCTCAGGAGTCATAGTGGCCAGTATATAACACTGCGCAAGGAAAGAATCTTCCAACCATTTTGCATAATTTAATTGATCACCCTCCTCGACATCAGCGGGAGGCTCAGGTTGAATCGTGTCTAACACGTACACAATATTTTCGGCTGTTAAGACTATTCGCAGATTACGTAGCCAGTCTTGAAAATTAGGTCCAGTCAATTTGTTTGCATCTAAGATGCTACGGAGGGGATTCAACAACGACATGATGATCTGAATGGAAAAATAAAAGACAATATTTTAGCATGCGTTCAAGGTTCTAACTTTAGATATGGTTTTCTATCTTAGTTAGCTCCATTATTTTGCGTCGAACTATATGACCCTCAATCACATAGAACGGGAGATCACAGCGATCATCCTAGTGGGTCGGAATCCCAACAGAACTAGGATGCAACCTTGTGGAAAGCACAACAAATCATATCCCATTCCTTGGGCAATCAACAGCACTTGCATCCAATGCAATATCCGACTTTCGCCCCCGAGCAGTCATCCCCTTGTGGAAAGCACAACAAAGGATACTCCCAGTTAGATCGCACCACCATTACTACACAGCAACGAGTTCATGACCCAACCCTTGTGGAAATCACAACAAGGCCAAGTTCAGTCCCTCATCCCATTGAAGCAAGGCTTCAGGGTTGAGATCCTGCCACCAAATCATGAACCTTGTGGAAAGTACAACAAATCCATGAGATAATGGCATTCAGTCACCCTATAATGGTGGAGGGCCACGACAGCTTCTCAAAACACGTTTACAGATCTAATATTTAATAAAGAGGAAATTTTACTTTTATCTTGGTCTCACCTTAAGTGGTAGAATAAATATATTCGTGCTATATATTCACTGTACCTAGTAATTGCTCAAAATAAATGCATCCCATGCAAATAAATAAGCCTGGGTGATCATGGACTCTAAGTAAAGCTACGCTGATATCCAGCCTACTTCCCAAGCAGCAAGATCATCCTCGCAGTTCATCCTCCGTGCCTTCAAGCTCCATTCGCAGCATTAATTACAATAATTACACGACTCGCAGACCGAAAAAAGAATTACATGTCAAATAATTTCTAGCAGCCCTTAAGGCGAGTACATTTATCGGAGGAAGATAGAATTACATTGGAAATTAAATGGAGGAAGAAGGAAGGCTCGCAGGCCTAAAATGAATTGATCTAAGTCCATGATCACCCACCATTCCAAATACAATCATATCAATCATAGAATGGTTATTTTGAAAATAACCCTTATATTTGGATTGAAATCATGAGTTGTGCATACGAGAAATTTTGGTCATGTTTAATTTTGAAAAACTCATCGTTACATTCAAAATTAATTTAATAGAGATCAAAATAATTAAGGCATCACAGTAACATTCAACCTTTAGAATTATTCCATACGTATAACAACATACACACATGAATTTAAAAATTAAATTCAATCAATCAAGATAATTAAGACAATCATAAAATTTAAATTAAATGATCTTCTTCAATTATCTTTCATTAAAATTCACAATTTATTCCTTCAAAAATTATCCAATAATTTTACAAATTAAAATTTTGAATTTTAATGATAATCCTCTCAAAATTCGAATTTAACAATTATCTAATAATTAAAAATTCGAAAGTTTGAATTTATATGTAAACTTCAATTAAACTCAAAATTTACATGATAATTATCAGATTAATCAACAATAAATTTAATTAATCCTATCCGATAATTATCTTAATTTTTGAGATAAAATTTTAATTTTCTGGACCAGTACAGTGCACAGTGCAAGTTAGAGCAGTGAGCTAACAGTGGGAAAAATCAAACAACAAATTAATTTTAAATAATTTTAAAATTAACCGACGGCAAGGCCAAATGCCTTCCACCAAGTGGAAGGCCGCATGGTTGGCCGTCCACCCTTGTGGTGGACGGCCACCATGTTGGTGGACGGCCATGCATGGCCATTTATTTTTTTTTTTCTTTTCAAAAAATTTTCAGAAAAAAAAAATCCGGCCACTCCAAGTGTCATTTATAATCTGAAAAAAAAATTCAAAATACTCAAACGGCCTGGCCTTTTGCCGTCCAGTTTCCCTCTGTTCCGAAAAAAATTAAAGTAAAATTGAAGAACTCGAACATGATGTTACAACACAGATCGTTCTTCCCAGTTGCATCAACAGGAGCCTAAACCTGGTTCTGATACCACTGTTGGGTTCGGTTGTAACCCCGGGAAATCACAAAAGCGGAAGAACATAAAACAAAATGATTTCCCAAACCAATTCGAGCTCCGATTGATTTAACAAAAATGATCTAAATAAATCACACGAGATTTATCACCTTGCACAGAATATGTTATCCTGTGAAAATCGATGCCGAACTCCACGAAACTTTAAGCCGCACAAACGTTCGACCTCTAGAGCTGATCTATACGAATCTCGCCGCAACGGAGTTTTCTTTTCCTTCAATCCGCACGACACAACCCCCTGCCTCAAAGCTTCTGTGAAGAATCTTATTCTTCCAACTAAAACCACTTGACGGCCAGGTATGGAATGGGTTGGATTAAAAGCATTAGTTTCTGCGGGTTGGAGAGTACAGGTTTATAAAGGATTCAAAGGCGGCAGCTTGAACCGTTATTTCAGCCAATCCCGTCATTTAACTACCTCGGTTAAAAGTAACTACGGTTAAATGTTAAACCCGATGACCCTTTTATATATTAATATATTATTATTAGCTCATATATCAAATAAGCCTAATAATATATATATTATATACATATCCTTTATATTATTGTATATATACTTTTAAGCCATTTATAAATTCTTTTTCCCAAAAGAATTTAATGTTTTAGTATATTTTTCCATACAATAATATTCCATTCTGCAATAGTTATTTGTGTGTGATCCTCTAGGCCCATTATCATTCTGATTTAAAGATCCATTAACTTCTAATATAATTAGAAGTAAATTAAATTGGTTATTCCCAATAACCGTTTAATTTGTTCCGGACCCTTTTAATCACGTTGGGTGAAGCAAATCCGCGTGATCCCAGAGGATGTTGGGTTCTTCTATTCCCTGTCTGGTACCTGTAAGTCTTCAGTTACCGTATCACTATAGTCTCTTGCTCATTCTATGAGTTCGATCTAATCGTGTGGTATGGTTTCGTCAAACCACTAGTGATTGTGTTGTCTGACCATGACCTCCATAATAATTTCACGTTCGTTCCAAACGAACTGATACCACCCTAGCCAGGGATTTAGTGGAGCGTCCATGTCATGACTCATTAATTGTATGTGATATACCCGACAGTGAGCGATCCCCTTCTTGATCATTAACAGTCTTCGCATGTATTCCGATGTGCCTAATAATTCAGTGTTTCATGACTTATGGTTAAAGTCACTTAACCAAACATTAAACCATGTCAGTCCTCATGCAAGATCAGATTAATGTCTCAGGTCAAATGATCAACGATACTACTGAGACAGATGGATCTTCAGTTGACATTAGGTATAATTAACCATCTGAAGATCTATCAGCAGATCAGTTCAGTGAACATCCTCCCAGGATGAACACCCAAACATATGTGTTGGTGCCCCGCACCTATCACCGTAAGATCGGTCATCTACACATCATGTGTGCTGATTTACAAGTAATCATTGTCTCAAAGTGATTACTCTCCAATCATGAACAATTTAAGGTATGCGTCCATGTATAGTCAAACTCACATTCGAGATCCCCTCTCGAAATTGACCTTACAACCACATATCCTAGGGACAACACAAAGCAATCCACATATTATATGTTTACACTCTAAATACCATTTAAATATATTGAACAACATTGTACAACACATTGGGCCTACACGACCCATGATTGGTCTGTAGGACACCCAAAAAACTAACATCTACTGTAAGCAACAGGATTACTAGAAGAGGAACTGCAAGGAGTTTCTCAACGATAAAACTCATGGAAAGGTGAAGCTATCGGAAACTTCTGAAATCTATATGATACATATTAACTTAACAGTTAGAGATTCCACATCTTAGGTATTAGATACCGGATGTGCTTCTCATATCTGCCATGATGTGCAGATGCTGACAAGTAAGCTGAGAAAAGGCGAGGTAGAACTAAGACTAGGAAACGGCGCAAAAGTTGCAGCGGCTGCTATAGGGACAGCAAACCTCAAGCGTCCATCGGGAGACGTCTTATCATTGGAAGATTGTTATTATGTTCCTAGCATAATAAAGAACATCGTATCAGTATCTTATTTAGACAAGATAAGGTATAGATTGACTGTTGAGAACAAAAGTTGTTCGATTTATTATGATAATAAATCAATTGCTTCGGCACCTTTAGTTAACAGTCTATATCTTTTAGATATTTCTCATTACAATCTTCACATTGATAATACACTTAAGAATAGCAAGAATTGTGTGAACCAAGCCTACATGTGGCATTGTAGACTTGGGCACATTGGTGAAAGCAGGTTGCAATGGTTACACAAATATGATTATTTAACTGCATTCTATTATGAATTGTTTGCGACATGTGAGTCCTATCGTATGGGAAAATGGCAAAATCTCCATTTACTAGACATGGAGAACATTCCAAGGATATTCTGGAACTAATACATTCAGATGTATGTAGTCCAATGTCCACCCAAGCCAAAGGTGATTTTTCTTACTTCATCACGTTCACCGACGACTTCTCAAGATTTGGCTATGTGTACTTAATGAAGTACAAGTCGAAAGTATTTGAGAAATTCAAGGAGTTCAAGAATAAGGTAGAGAAACAGTTAGGAAAGAGTATTAAAACTCTTCGATCAGATCGAATAAGAAAATACATGAATACTAATTTCACACAATTCATAAAGGATAATGGTATTCTTTCTCAGCTGACCTTTCCATATACACCACAGATGAATGGTGTATCTGAAAGGAGGAATCGCACCTTGTCGGACATGGTGCACTCCAAGATGAACTTTTCGGGTTTAATAGTGTCCCTCTGGGGGTATACTCTAGAGTCAGTAGCATACCTACTGAACAGAGTACCAGCAAGTCTGTAACCTCTACTCCATATGAGATATGGAAAGGCAGAAAATCAGAATTTAAACATGTTAAAGTTTGGAGTTGTCCTACTCATGTAAAGAGGTATGATCCAAACAAGATAGAATCACGAACTGATAAATGCAGATTTGTGGGATATCCAAAGGAGACCTTTGGTACTATTTCTACTATCCTGGTGACCAAAAGGTGTTTGTCGCCAAGAATGCTGTCTTCCTAGAAGAATAATATCTTTTCCAAGAGGACAGTAGGAGTAAAATAGTACTGGAAAATGTTCTAGATCCTCAAATAGCTGCAAAACCAACGGATGATATATCGGTTCCTGAATTTGTTCAGGTACACACAGATGAGCCTCGTAAATCTGGTAGAGTACTTAGACTACTCGAACGATATGTGGGACATATCGCTGAAAGAAAGTCTAAGGTATAATGTAATGAGGATGATGATCCTAAATCCTACCAGAAGGTCATAGAAGGCCCAGAAGTCGGAAAATGGCAAGAAGCCATGAACTCCGAAATCCAGTCCATGCACACCAACCAAGTTTGAAACTTGGAGGACTTGCCCGAGGGTATTGTACCTATTGGATGCAAGTGGACCTCTAAGATAAAGATCAGTGCAGATGGACAGATCGAGACTTATAAAGGGATATCATCAAAGGCAATGAATTGACTATGACGAGACTTTCTCACCAGTTGCCATGATAAAGTCGATCAGAGTTCTACGTAGATGACATACTACTCATTGGGAATAATGTAGCTATGATGTCATCAGTAAAGATTTGGTTGTCGAAAAACTTCTCCATGAAGGCTTTGGGAGAAGCATCCTACGTATTGGGAATACGGATCTATAGAGATAGATCAAAGAGAATGCTTGGAATGACCCAATCTTTGTACATAGATACCATTGTCAAAAGATTTGGCATGAAAAATTCCAAGAGATGTCTCATACCGATAAGACATGGAATTTATCTCTCAAATGAGCAATCTCCTAAGACTCCTAATAAGAGGGCATTAATGGACAGAGTACCCTATACTTATGCCATATGTTCTATCATGTATGTCATGCTATGTACACGGCCTGACGTTGCCTATGCTCTAAGTGCTACGAGCAGATTTCAGGCTAATCCAGACGAAGAGCACTGAAAGGCAGTGAAATATATCCTTAAGTACTTGAGAAGTGTTAGTCTTAGGTGGCCTACAAGTCAATATGACTTCGTAATCTCATTCATTTATTAATATAATGGCATTATTTCATTATGTGTAAATTCGTATTATTATCATCTTATAATGAAGTTCGTAAATATGTGCGATAGTGATCAGATTATTATGAGATCATACAAGTGAGACGGATCACTTAAACACACATATTCTTAATAGTTCCTAGCTAGAGGATATCCTTGAAGGACATCGGATATCCGGTTATACTAGTACAGATTACTCCTACTCATACGATGCGGGTGACTGATCTCATAGTCACTTGTGTGTAGACACTAAGCGAATATGCAGGTGCTCATTAAAGAATGAGTTCACTGAATTGATCCGACTGAATCGTTGGATGGTATTGTACCTCACTGTCAACCAGCTTGATTTTGTTGTCACAGTTGCGTGGATGGTCCTCGTACCTGAGGCACCAAGGACACCTTGTCGGTGGACTTCTGTACTTTGACCTTGGTTTATGAATCTCTAACCACGAGATTCTAAACAGCTAAGGATCGGGTATAGCGGAATACTGTCGAAGGGAATTAAGTGTCAATAAGGAATCATTCGCTCTCGGTACTTAGAGAGAGAATGCTCTAGGAAGGATGCGTGGAAGTCCCTGGCTAGGGCGGATGATAATATCAGGAAAGGAGTTTTCCAATATTATACGGCAGCATCCAATCTAAGTGAGTCGACCGGTTAGGGTTTGACGGTAAACCATACCCTGAGTTGACTCGAGAGCATTGAACGAGTGAAAGATTATATCCACGCGATAACTATCGCCGGAAAGATTCTAAGAGTGGGTTACTTAACCCTGATACCTTCCAAGTTCACGCGGTGTTGCTTGGCACCCAACGTGATCGGAGGCCCGATTGAATTTGATGTTCGACATTGATTTGATTGATTAACTAAGTAATATGAGTTATTAATTGATTAATCAGTCCAGTGAGGAGTCACTGGGCTTATTGGGCCATTAACCGGACTGGTTATTGGGCCTAGAGGTTCGTACGCAAATGATTCTCAAAGTGATGGATAAATAAGTGGGTTTTATATAAACCGGGGGTTTTTATGAAAAACCGCGTGGTTAATATAAAAAGTAGCGAACGAGATGAGCAGGCCAGGCTGCTGCTAATCCTAGCCGTCTCCTCCTCTCTTCCTCTCTCTCTGGCGCCCAGACGAGCCCAAATCCCCGTGTCTGCTCCGCCACTGCTCTGACTCCCGTTCAATAGAAAATCGACCACACAATAATAGTGGTATCAGAGCTAGGTTCCACTGTTTCTCGCCCGTTTTGAACTCCAAACTAATTTTTTCAAGATATTATTACATGCACAAGTTCGATTATTTGCTGGATCTATGTTCATACGATGAACACACAATAATTAGATTATTATTTTTTGCAAAAATCGAAATTTTATTTTGGGATTTTGTGTTCTTCGTGAGACGGAGAACGGCGATGTATTGCGGCTTCGTTCGCGCAACCCCAAGTGTTGGGGAGGTTTGTTGGCACCCCTTGGATGTCGCCGGTCACCAGCGGACCTGTAGTCAGTGCTAGAGAGGTCGTAGCAGGTGGCTAGAGGGAGCCCCATCTCCTTCTTCTTCCTTTGGATTGAAAACCTATTTTTTAGGGGAGATAAAAGGGGCTCGGCCGGCTGCTTCATTGACCACCACTGGCAGCCCTGTCGGCACCGGGGGCGTCGTCAACAGGGGCCGAGCGGAGCCGGGGGCCAACCAGCGGCGGCGCTGCAAGTCCTCACCACCGGCTGTGAACCTACAACTACTATTAGGGTTTTGAGGTTAAGGGGCGTCGAGTTGCTGGGGAGGATAAGAGGGCGAACCGAGCGGTCGGACCATCATGGTCCCTGCTGGCCAGGGCCCAAGCCGAGGCAGCCAACTGTTGGGCGCCTGGTCCGAGCCCTGGCTCAGCAGGTTTTCGAGCCACTGCTCGAGCAAATGGGCTAGGCCCATTTCCCATTAAAACCCCCCCTTCAAATCCTTATCTAAAACCCATTTAATTCCCTAATTCAAACCCAAAAGCTCATTTAAGAATTGAATTGGTTTTTAATTTTAATTCAAAATTGTTTTGAAGTTAAAATTATTTTTCAATTTTATTTAATTGGACTAATTAATGGTTTTGAATCATTTTGATTAATAATTAGGGTTAATTAGTAGTCTAAATGTTAAACTAATAATTAACCTTAATTAAATAATTTAAGAGTTAGATTAGTGGTTAATAATTTTTAGTCTAAGTGTTAGATTATTGATTATTAATTTTCTAATTGTTAATTAATGAAAGTTAGTTATTAATTTAAGTGTTAAATTAATAATTAATTCAATTGACTAATTTAAGTGTTAAATTAGTAGTTATTAATTAATTAGTGTTAATTATTATTTAAGAGTTAAATTAATGATTAACATTAATTAACTAATCTAAAAGTTAGATTGGCACTCTTTAAGTTAATTAGAGTTAATTGTTAATTTAAGTGTTAAGTTAATGATTAATTTTAAATTAATTAATCTAAAAGTTAGATTGTAAATTATTAATTAATTAGTGTTAATTATTAGTTTAAATGTTAAATTAGTGATTAACATTAATTGACTAATCTAAGAGTTAGAATAGTAGTTAATAATTAATTAGAGGTGATTATTAAATTAAGTATTAAATTAGTAATTAACTTTAATGAACTAGTCTAAGAGTTAGATTAGTTATTAATTATTAATAGTCTAATTGTTAGATTATTGATATGTTTTAATCTAAATGTTAGATTGTTTAACTATTAGAAATATTCTAATTTGCATGAAATAATCTGAAATTATTAATTTGGAATGTGTGCACATCTGATGTGTGTTTAATGCTTTTAAATTTGATTTAATTGCATGCTTAAGTTATTAAAAGAATTTTCGAAATTCAAAAGCCAATTTTGATTAGAACTCAGTTTTCTAAAAGTCAAAATAGTTTAATTTTCAAACTCTTTTATTTTAGCCATGTGATGAGCTTATCATGTGTGGATTGATTAAAACACACTGTGGTCATGGGTAAGCACTTATTTAATTATTCATGTGATGAATGATTATGTAGATCGTGGATGTTTGAATGAACATATTTATTAAATTGTTCATAAATAGAGGTCTGCGTACCTCTCTATCTCTCTCATACTCCGATGTACTTCTACCTCCCTCTCTTCTGTACTCGCCATGAGGCCTTCTTCAACTTACATGTAAATTTAAATTTATTGTAATCTGATCGAAGTAACCGAGGAAGGAGCGAGGACGATTCACAGCTGCAACCACGAAGGCGATTCGATAAAGATCTTTTGCCTATGTGTTTGCAGGATTGTCAAATGTAGTAGTCATGTTAGATTTTGTGTGTGTTTGACTGTTGGCTCCAGTCAAACCCAATGTGCTATCCATGACCACTTATGACATGTATGAGATACATTGTTTTCTTTTGATTATGAATCAAAGCAGGTATAGTATTTAGTAAATATATATGATATATTTATATACTATCACCTAGGAGAGACCAAGATAAAAGTTATCTAAAAACCCTCGTCTAAATTCTAAGCCGTAACGTGAGTAGTTAAGAACTTACCGCGTGGTCCACCATCGTTATAGTCATAGGATTCGAATTACTTTAGGTAGGTTTGTTGTACTACCACAAGACCTGTTTAATTGTGAGGAGAGACTGTGGCTATGACATTAGATGCTTATATGATCGGGGTAGAGGAACCATGTATCTTTGTTGTGCTATCCACAAGGGCTACATGCAAATATCTATGCTCGTCACGTAACGATAGTTAGCTTAGACCAGAATTAGTAGCTTGTTGTGCTATCCACAAGGCTATTAAATCCCTGGGGACTGAAGATATGATCGGATATTGCAAGGAGTTGCAAGTCCCATGAGATGGGTGCTATTTGATTGTTTTACAGCTTTCTTATGCTATCCACAAGGTTGTATTGTAAGTCATTGAGATTCTGATCCCCACTAGAAGACTGTCGGCATCTCCCGTTCTGTATAGCTGAGGGTTATATAGTCCGTCAAAAATTAGTGAGAGTTAAAACTTGAATAAAAGACCATATCTTGTTTTATATTTAATAACTGAACATCTGCTAAAATAGATTTTATCTCCTGTAGGGAAATATGTCTTCAAATAACCCACTCCGAGACATACTTGATGCCAAACTTTTGATTAGCCTGAACTACTCGGATTGGCTCAAAAACCTGAAGAATGTCTTCAGATCTGAGCACATTGCCTACGTCCTTGGAAATGATCCTCCTGCTGAACCGGCATTGGATGTCTTTGAGGCAGAGATGATAGCTAACGATAAAAGATCGAAGGACAAAGGCAAAGTAGTAGTAAAAGTTGACTACTTCTACTGTAAGCAGAATGGTCACTGGAAGAGGAACTGCAAGGAGTTCCTCAACGATAAAGCTCATAGAAAGATGAAGTTGTCTGAAGCTTCAGATATCTATATAATAGATATCAACTTGTCAGTTACAGATTCCACATCTTGGGTATTAGATACCAGATGTGCTTCTCATATCTGCTATGATGTGTAGATGCTGACAAGTAAGTGAAAGTTGAGAAAAGGCGAGGTGGAACTGAGGCTAGGAAACAACACAAAAGTTGCGGCGGTTGCTGTCGGGACAGCAAACCTCAGGCTTCTATCGGGAGATGCCTTATCATTGGAAGATTGTTATTACATTCCTAGCATAATAAAGAACATCATATCAGTTTCTTGTTTGGACAAGATAGGATATAGGTTGTCTATTGAGAATAGAAGTTGTTCGATTTATTATGGTAATAAATCAATACCTTTGGCATCTTTAGTCAACGGTCTATATATTTTGGATGTTTCTTATTACAATCTTCACATTGATAATGCTCTTAAGAAGTGCAAGAATTGTGTGAACCAAGCCTACATATGGCATTGTAGACTTGGGCATATTGGTGAAACCAACTTGAAAAAGTTGCACAAATATGGATATTTGAATACATTCGATTATGAATCATTTGTGACATGTGAGTCCTGCCTTATGGGAAAGATGACAAAATCTCTATTTACTAAACATGGAGAACATGCCAAGGACATTCTGATATTAATACATTCAGATATATGTGGTCCCATGTCCACCCAAGCCAAAGGTGGCTTCACATACTTCATCACGTTCACCAACGACTTCTCAAAATTCGGCTATGTATACTTAATGAAGTACAAGTCGGAAGCATTTGAAAATTTTAGGGAGTTCAAGAATGAGGTAGAAAAACAGTTAGGAAAGAGTATTAAAGCTCTTCGATCAGATCGAAGAGGAGAATACTTGAGTACTGATTTCACACAATTCTTAAAGCATAATTGTATCCTTTCTCAGCTGACCCCTCCATATACACCACAGATGAATGGTGTATCAGAAAGGAGGAATCGCACCTTGTTAGACATGGTGTGATCAATGATGAACTTTTCGGGACTACTAGTGTCCCTCTGGGGATATGCTCTAAAGTCAGCTAGATACTTTCTGAACAGAGTACCCAGCAAGTCTGTGACCTTTACTCTATATGAGATATGGAAAGACAGGAAATCAGAATTTAACCATGTTAAAGTCTGGGGTTGTCCTGCTCATGTAAAGAGGCATGATCCAGACAAGCTAGAATCACGAACTGATAAATGCAAGTTTGTGGGATATCCAAAGGAAACCTTTGGATACTACTTTTAACATCCTGGTCAACAAAAAGTGTTTGTCGTCAGGAAAGCTGTCTTCTTGGAAGAGGAATATCTTCTCCAAGAGGACAGTGAAAGTAAAATAGTACTGGAAGAGGTTCCATATCCCCAAACAGCTGCAAAATCATCGGATGAGATATCACTTCCTGAATCTGTTCAGGTACACACGGATGAGCCTCGTAGATCTAGTAGAGTACCTAGACTACCCAAACGATATGTGGGACATATCGCTAAAGGAAAGTCTAAGGTAGAATATATAGGGGATGATGATCCTAAATCCTACCAGGAGGTTACAAAAGGCTTATAAGCTGGGAAATGGCGAGAAGCTATGAACTCAAAAATCCAGTCCATATACATCAAACAAGTTTGGAACTTGGAGGACTTGCTCGAGGGTATTATACGCATCGGGTGCAAGTAAATTTTTAAAAGAAAGATCGGTGCTAATGGACGGATCGACACTTATAAGGTAAAATTCATGGTAAAGGGATATCGTCAAAGGTAAGGAATTGACTATGACGAGACTTTCTTACCAGTTGCCATGATAAAGTCGATCAGAGTTCTACTCACCATAGCTGTACATTTCGATTATGAAATCTGGTAGATAGATGTGAAGACTACCTTCCTCAACGGTAACCTTGAGGAAGCAGTGTATATGATACAACCATAAAGTTTCACATCCAAAAAATCTCCAGATAAAGTGTGCAAGCTTCAAAGGTCCATTTATGGACTGAAGCAAGCTTTCCGAAGCTGAAACATAAGATTTGACGAGGCTGTCAAGTCTTATGACTTCATTAAGAATGAAGATAAGCTTTGTGTGTACAAGAAGACCAGTGGGAGCACAGTCACCTTCTTAGTTCTTTGCGTAGATGACATACTACTCATTGGGAATGATGTAGCTATGATGACATCAATAAAGATTTGGTTGTCGAAAAACTTCTCCATGAAGGATTTGGGAGAAGCATCCTACGTATTGAGAATACGGATCTATAGAGATAGATCAAAAAAGATGCTTGGAATGACCCAATCCTTGCACATAGATACCATTTTCAAAAGGTTTTGCATGGAAAATTTCAAAAGAGGTCTCATGCCGATGAGACATGGAATTAATCTCTCAAAGGAGCAGTCTCCTAAGACTCCTAATGAGAGGGCATTCATTAATAGAATACCCTATACTTCTGCCATAGGATTTATCATGTTTGCCATGTTGTGTACACGGCCTGATGTGGCATATGCTCTAAATGTTATGAGCAGATTTCAAGCTGATCCAGGCGAAGAGAACTGGAAGACAGTGAAATGTATCCTCAAGTATTTAAGAAGAACTAAAGATATGTTTCTCGTCTATGGAGGAGGTGACTTAAAACTGTGAGCCTATACTTACTCGTGTTTCCAGTCAGATCTAGATGATAGCAAATCAATATCTGGATTTGTGTTTACTTTGAACGGAGGCGCAGTGTGCTGGAAGAGTTCCAAGCAAACAACCATTACAGATTCAACAACTGAAGCTGAGTATATCGCTGCAACTGAAGCCGCCAAAGAAGCAGTGTGGTTGAAGAAATTCATCACCGACCCCGGCGTAGTTCCCAACATCTCTGAACCTGTTCCGCTGTTGTACGACAACAATGGAGCTATTGCACAAGCAAAAGTGCCACGGTCTTATCAGAAATCGAAGCATATTCTGAGACATTTTCATCTCATCAGAGAGATCATATCCAGAGGAGATGTAGTGGTGGAAAGAATTCCATCAGTTGACAATGTAGCATATTCACTGACAAAGCCGTTGTCTCAAAATGTATTTGAGCGTCACCTAGAGTCTATAGGTTTAGTGCATAAAGGTAATTGGCTTTAGTCCAAGTGGGAGATTGTTAGTCTTAGGTGGCCGACAAGCTAATATGACTTCATAATCTCGTTCATTTATTAATATAATGGTATTATTTCATTATATGTAAATTCGTATTATTATCGTCTCATAATGAAGTCCATGAATATGTGCGCTAGTGATTAGATTATGATGAGATCATACTAGTGAGACTGATCACTTAAACACATATATTCTTAATAGTTCCTAGTCGGAGGATATCCAAGAAGGAGAACAGATATCCGGTTAAACTAGTACATGTTACTCCTGCTCATACGATGAGGGTGATTGATCTCATAATCACTTGTGTGGAAACACTAAGGCGAATCTGTAGGTGCTCATTAAAGAATGAGTTCACTGAACTGATCTGACTGAATCGCTGGATGGTATTGTACCTCACTGTTAACCAGCTTGATTCTGTTGTCGCAATTATATGGATGGTCCTCAGACCGGAGACACCAAAGACACCTTGTTAGTGGACTTCTGTACTTTGACCTTAGTTTATGAATCTCTAAGCACGGAATTCTAAACAGCTAAGGATCGGATACAGGGGAATACTTTCTAAGGGAATTGAGTGTCAATAAGGAATCATTCGCTCTCGGTACTTAGAAAGAGAATGCTCTAGGAAGGATGCGCAAAAGTCTCTGGCCAGGGCGGACAATAATATCGGGAAAGGAGTTTTCTGATATTATACGGGAGCATCCAATCCAAGTGAGTAGGCCGGTTAGGGTTTGACGGTAAACTATACCCTGAGTTAACTCGACAGCATTGAACGAATGAAAGATTATATCCACGTGGTAACTGTCGGCGGAAAGGTTCCAAGAGTGGGTACTTAACCCCGATACCTTTTCGGGTTCACGCGATGTTGCTTGGCACCCAACGTGATCGGAGGCCTGATCGAATTTGATGTGCGACATTGATTCGATTGATTAATTAATTAATATGAGTTATTAATTGATTAATCAGACCAGTGAGGAGTCACTGGGCTTATCGGGCCATTAACTGGACTAGTTATTGGGCCTAGAGACTCAAACACAAATGATTCTCAAGGCGATGGATAAATAAGTAGGTTTTATATAAACTGGATTTTTTTATGAAAAACCGCGCGGTTAATATAAAATGTAGCGAACGGGCTGAGCATGTCAAGTTGCTGCTAATCCTAGCCTCCCCCTCCTCTCTTCCTCTCTCTCTCTGGCGTCGAGACGAGCCTGGATCCCTGGGTCTGCTCCGCCGCTTCTCCGACTCCCCTTCGACGGGAAATCGACCATGCGTCGCGGCAGTCGTTACGGCAAACGGCGAAGGATTCGAGGACTGCGATGAGTGAGGAACGTGAGAATACCCACCGCGAGGAGGATCGCGTGGACTTCGCTAAAGGCCGGGCGCTTGCGCGGCTAGCGATGTCACACCGATGGAGCCGTTTGGACACGGATCAAATCCGCGCGCGGCAATGTCCGATTACCATTCTAATCCGATTTTAGTATTTTCTAAACGGGAAATGGATCGCAAGTAGATTAATTTTATTCCGCTGCGTTTTGCTATCCGGAGAAACAAGAAAACTTAACAAGAATAACTAAGGATATGTTTCTTGTCTACAGAGGAGGCGACTTGAAACTGCGAGGCTTTACTGACTCGAGTTTCCCGTCATATCCAGATGATAGCAAGTCTACATCTGGATTTGTGTTTACTTTGAACGGAGGCGCAGTGTGCTGGAAGAGTTCCAAGCAAGCAACCACTGCAGATTCGACGGCTGAAGCTAAGTACATCGCTGCAGCTGAAGCCACCAAGGAAGCAGTGTGGTTGAAGAAATTCATCACCGACCTCGGCGTAGTTCCCAACATCTCTGAACCTATTCCGCTGTTGTGCGACAAAAATGGAGCTATTGCACAAGCGAAAGAGCCGTGGTCTCATCATAACTCGAAGCATATTCTGAGACACTTTCATGTCATCAGAGAGATCATATCTAGATGAGATGTAGTGGTGAAAAGAGTTCCATCTGTCGACAATGTAGCAGATCCACTGACAAATCCGTTGGCTCAAAATTTGTTTGAGCATCACCTTGAGTCTATAGGATTAGTACATAAAGGTGATTGGCTTTAGTCCAAGTGGGAGATTATTAGTCTTAGGTGGCCTACAAGCCAATCTGACTATGTAAATCTCATTCATTTATTAATAAAATGGCATTAAATTCATTATGTATAATTCATATTATTATCGTCTCATAATGAAGTTTGTGAATATATGCGATAGCGAACAGATTAAGATGAGATCATACTAGTGAGACCGATCACTTAAATACACATATTCTTAATAGTTCCTAATCAAAGGATATCCCAGAAGGACATCATATTTCCGGTTAGACTAGTACAGATGACTCCCGCTCATAAGATTAGGGTGACTGATCTCATAGTCACTTGTGTGGAAACACTAAGGCGATTCTGTAGGTACTCATTAGAGAATGAGTTCACTGAACTGATCCGTATGAATCGCTGGATGGTATTGTACCTCACTGTCAACCAGCTTGATTTTGTTGTCGCAGTTGCGTGGATGGTCCTCGGACCTGAGGCACCAAGGACACCTTGTCGGTGGACTTCTGTGCTTTGACCTTGGTTTATGAATCTCGAACCATGAGATTCTAAACAGCCAAGGATTGGGTACAACAGAATACTGTCGAAGGGAATTAAGTGTCAATAAGGAATCATTCGCTCTCGGTACTTAGAGAGAGAATGCTCTAGGAAGGATGCGCGGAAGTCCCTGGCCAGGGCGGACGATAATATCTGGAAAGGAGTTTTCCAATATTATACGACAGCATCCAATCTAAGTGAGTCGACCGGTTAGGGTCTGACGTTAAACCATACCCTGAGTTGACTCGAGAGCATTGAACGAATGAAAGATTATATCCACGCGATAACTATCGGCGGAAAGATTCTAAGAGTGGGTTACTTAACTCTGATACCTTCCAGGTTCACGCGGTGTTGCTTGGCACCCAACGTGATCGGAGGCCTGATTGAATTTGATGTTCGACATTGATTTGATTGATTAACTAAGTAATATGAGTTATTATTTGATTAATCAGGCCAGTGAGGAGTCACTGGGTTTATTGGGCCATTAACCGGACTGGTTATTGGGCCTAGAAGGTCACATGCAAATGATTTTCAAGGCGATGGATAAATAAGTAGATTTTATATTAACCAGGGGTTTTTATGAAAAATCTCGCGGTTAGTATAAAATGTAGCGAACGGGCTGAGCAGGCTATGCTGCTGCAAAACCCTGCCCGCCCCCTCCTCTCTTCCTCTCTCTCTCTGGCGCCCCAGGCCGGACACGATCTCTGGGGTATGCTCCACCGCTTCTCCGACTCCCGTCCGATTGGAAATCGTCCGCGCGTTGCGGCGATCGTTGCGGCGAACGGCGGAGGCCTCGTAGGCTGCGAAGAACGAGGAACCGTGAGGATATCCACCGCGAGGAGGATCTCGTGGAATTTGCTAGAGGTCGGGTGCTTGTGCGGCTAGCAGTGTCACACTGACATAATCATTCGGTCGCGGATACGAATCCGCGCACGGTAATGTCCGATTACCGTATCTCCTATTTTGGTTTATTCGAAACGGGAACGGATCGTCAAATTATTTTTATTTAATTCTACTGCGTAAACGATCCGGAGAAACGCGAGAACCTAGCACTCCCTTAAGGTGTACCCCGAGCTCAAAGAATGGTGGAGGCCGACTGAGGGTCGAACCACTGGATGGGATATGGAAGTAAGCACCCAATAAGCATGTTGTCTCAATATTAAACTATTGAAGAACAAGGTAAGAATTAAAAGTTTGATTGAATAAGTTTCTTTTGATCTCTATACCATTTTGGCATTTTGATTAAATAGAATATTTCAAAACTAAAAGAAATTGAATATTTTAAACTCCAAAAAAAAATGAATATTTCAAAATCCAAAAAATTGAATATTTCATAACAAAAAAAAATGTATATTTCAAAACCTAAAAAAAATTAATATTTCAAAACCCAAAAAATTGAATATTTCATAATAAAAAGATTAGAATAATTTAAAATTCATAAAAAAGTTTGCATCCGCATGAGGCATTCTTGTATGTTTCATATTTTTTATATATGTCCACATTTGCTTATTTGCCCGATGCATTTACATATCATTTCTCGTTATTTTGCCTTCATTGAATAAAGGCTTTGCCCCTTGACTACTTTATCAAGGATAGGGTTAAGCTAGCTATTTACTCATTGTGCAAGGAGCTAAGTTAGAACATATAAACTAATTGTTTGTTCAAGTGTGATCGCAGGGATAGGTATTACAAGCACAAAGAGACAAGATAGAGAAAAAATTGCATTACGTTGTTTTTGTGCAAATTATATCATAAACCACATCACACAAATCTGAATATATACATCATGATCATGAACATGACCGTCTCAGTACATCACACATCAAAAGATGCATATCCATTATATCATCCATCATCATGGACAATTAGGATCAAAACTACATTAGAACATAACATCATATCAGCTCTCCCGCGTTCCGAGCATACTCGGAAGAGGTCGCGATCATGCTCGTGCCCATGGAGAAGACTCTGATCTGTCCAATCTGTCGGGCTCTCTCCCTAGCTCTCTGGTACCACTCCTTGAGTCTCTAGGACTTGCACTCTAAAACTGCTAAGCCCACCTTGAGGGACAGGATCTGCCCTTCAAAGGTCTTCCTCTCAGCCTTGTTCCCTCCCTCTCGTGGGCCGCTCTCTCTTCTCCATATCCAGCGCCATCTAGAGTCGTAGTAGATCCTAGGAAAGCTCACCAGTAGACCAACGCTCCAGCTCCTCTAGCTCATGAACCCAAGTAGTACTCCATAAGATTTCTTCATTTGCAAGCCTTACCTCCTCTCGGGACCGTTCTGCATCTGCTCTTGTGGCCTCTACCTCTACCTCGGCTCTACGGAGGGCTTCTCTAGTCTTTGCCACTTGTATGGGAACATCCTCATGGTCATTTGAAAGATAATTGTTGTCGATATGAATGATTGCATATGGTTGATATTATTGAAATTGAATTGAATTGAATTTAATTTAAAGAATGGAACAAGTCTGTGGAGTTACCGAAGTGGCATGTTCTTCCTCTGCCTAGGAGGCGCTCGTAATGGCACTCGCTAGTTGACTTTACAATGAGATGACCTCTGACAATGGAGGGGCACCGGAACTAGAAGCCCCTACTATGTCCTAGGTGGCCCTCGTCTGCTCCACGTGCTGATTGGAAGATAACTATCTGGTTAAAATCTTAATCTATAGGGCATTTAGCATTAAAGCATTCATAGATTACCAAGGTATCTAGAGCCACGTGAGTTTGTGTAAGTTGGGCCTCCATATCTCTTAGGCAGGCTCGAAGATCAATGATCATCGCATCCCTGGCATCCTGCATCCCTTGCACCATATAGTTAATCACCCAGCATTGTCGTTGCACAATCAATCATAAGCATTCAGTATGATACTTGCATTGAGTGGGCGAAGCTGACGCAGCTGCTCCACGTAGTCAACTTTGTACTACTAAAGATATGCCTCACTGCTCTGTGATGGATATAGGTGTCCTCTAAGCCAATCATAAGGCACCTATTTCAATCTGGTTCACTAATCAATGGCATTAAATTCATTATGTAGATTGGCATATTTGTAATTGCGCATAATGAAGTCCATGAATATGTGCAATAGTCATCAGATTATGATGAGATCATAATAATGAGACTGATGACTTATAAACACATATTCTTAATTGTTCCTAGTCGTAGGATGTTTGAGAAGGACATCAAACATCCAGTTAAACTAGTATATTCCAACTCATATGATGAGGGTGACTGATCTCGTTAGTTACTAGTGTGGAGACACAATGGTAAACATGTAGGTGCTCATTGGGGAATGAGTTCACTAAACTGATTCGACATGAATCGTCGAATGGTAATTTACCTAACTGTCAATTCGCTTGATTCATCGTCACAGTGGCGTGGTTGATCCTTGGACTTGAGACACCAAAGACACCTTGTCGGTGGACTTCTAGACTTTGACCTTGACCTACGAATCCCTATCCACGGGATATCTAATAGTCAAGGATCGGGTCCAGCGGAAGACCTTCGAAGGTGATTGTGTGTTCAATAAAAGATCGTTCGCTCTCAAGTAACTGGAGAGAGAATGCTATAGAATAGATCCGCAGGAGTCTCTGGCCAGAGCAGAAACAATATCAGAAAATAGGTTTTCGGATATTGTAAAGCGGAGTCTGATTCAAGTGAGTTGACAATCTAGGGTTTGAAAGTTGACCATACCCTAGGTTAACTCGAGAGCATTGTGCGAACGAAGGATTATAGCCATGTGGTAACTGTGGACGGACAGGTTCCATGAGCAGGTTGCTGAACCCCATTACCTTCCGGGATCATGCGGTGCTGCTTGGCACCCAACTTGATCGGAAGTCCGACCGAATTCACATGCGATGATAATTCGGTTAAGTAATTAGTTAATATCTAGATATTAATTAATTACAATAAGTCAATAACTAGTTATTGGACTTAACGGGCTGAAAATCGGACTAGTAAATGGGCTTAGAGGGTCACACGCAATAAGATTCTCAGTCGGTGGTACATAAGTGGGATTTACATTAACTCGGGGACTTTTGTGAAAAGTCACGCCGACTTAATATATACGCGCTGTTGAGAAACCCTGAGCCAAGCTCTAGGATTTTCCCTTGCTGGCCGTCATCCCCCCTTTCTCTCTCCTCCTCTGAGTGCCCCGTTCGAGGCGCCGAAACAGTTTCCGTCTCCGCCGCGTGTGATTCCCGAAAGTCGGGAATTCCCGTCGGCGGGATTTCAGCAATCGTTGCGGCGACGGATCTTCAGCGAGTGAGCTGATACGGACGAGGGATCAAGGACGAACCACCGCAGAGGATCGCGTGGACTGGGGGCCGGACGCTTGTGCGGCTCGCGGCATCGCCTCGACGAAACCGAGACGGAAGCGGATTCGAATCCGCACACGGTAATCCAATTACTTCTCGTAGTTTTCGTTTTTAGTTTTTCGTTCCGAATCGGATCAGCGAGCATCGGGCGGGATAAAATTTTGTTCATCGTTTCCGCTACGCTCTTCGCGTCCTGTCCGGATCCCAACAGTGGTATCAGAGCCAGGTTCCGCTCTGATCCGTTCTGGAACGATAAAATTAATATTCTGAAATTATTTCCATGCTCAAATTATGTTTCTCTCATAGAAATTACTGATGGGATGAGTACACAATAATCGGATTATTTTTCTGTGGAGAAAATCAATTTTTTTTTAGGGCTTCATCACATTCTTCATGGAGATGAAGAACCGGTTTTGTGGGCTTCAAAAGGGGATTAATGGTGGTTGGACCATCTCTAAAGGTTTGCTGGTATGACCAACTACCTCTCACCATCGCCGAAAAATTTCTATGGCGGCCGATGGAGCTTTTCTTCCCATAATTTTCAAGAGTTGAAAAGGATTGAGGAAAGGCTAAAAGCTGCAAAACTGCACAAATCTCCATCTTTGGAGGTTCACCGGCGGCGAAGGAGTCGCCGTCCGGCCATCACCGGCGGTGGAAATGAAAGGGGTGTCTTTCCCCTGCGACTTCCGGCCACCCTCGCGGCCGACGGCGGCGCCTGAAACCTGCAACAAACAGGGCCAAAAACCCTAAAGGAGCCGGTCGAACCAGGCCCTGCGCGCCTGGACCGACCGGTCCCGCGCCAAGCGCCTGGCTAGGCGCGGCCCGGCCCGGGCGGCCCGACTGGCCCAGGCGCTAGACCTAGCTGGGCCAGGTCGCGCCTGGGTCCAGGCCCGTGGCCCGAGCCAGGTGCGGCCCTGGCTGCACCAGCCAAAGCCAGCTGGGCCCGAGCCCACTTGCTCCGGCCCATTAACCCTATTTTGGCCCCATTAACCCCAAAACCCCTTATTTAAATAAAAAACCCCAACCTATTTAACTTGAAATTTAAATTAATAATGTTTAAAATTGTTTTAAACATTAAATTAATAATTTTGAGTTAAAAGAGGATTATAATTAAGATATGATCTTAATTATGAATTATTATTTTAATCAAATATTTTGTGGGGTTTATTAAGATATGATCTTAATAGTTAATTGTTTTTAACTAAATAAGATAGGATCTTATTATTAATTGATTTTAATTAATTAATTAAATGAGTTATAATTAAGATATGATCTTAATTATAAATAACTTTTAATTAGTTAATTAAAGGGGTTTATATTTAAGATATGATCTTAAATATAATTAACAAATGTTGTTATTTAAATGAGATCGTAATTAATTATTAACAATTGTTGTTATAAATAATTAAGATAAATTTTTAATCTTAATTAACAAGTGCTGTTAATTCATATTTAAGATTTGATCTTAAACTTATATTTACAACAGCTGTTATTTAATTATTAAGTAGTAACTTAAACTTTAATTATCAAATGTTCTTAATTAATCTTGGTCTAGTGATTAGATTGTTTTAATTTCTTAGCAATTGTTGTTATGAAATTAAGTATTTGATTAAGGGATACTTAATAAAAGTTATTAAGTGTTTTATTAACTTTTAATAATAGTTATTAAAGAGTTAATTGTTTCTTGAGCATTAACCTTAATAAAAGTTATTGAGGATTAATTATGGCTTATTAATAGTTATTAAGCTAATTAATATTCTTAAGGATCCCTTAATTAAATTTTGAAGGTCTAATCTACTTAATAATTAAGCTTTTAATAAAAGTTATTAAAAGGAATAAATTAAGTCTAAAATGTTAGACTATTTTAATTAGAAATGTTTTAATTATTATTTCTTAATAATTGTTATTGAGAAATATGCTTTAAATGGAGGGGTTTATTAACAAGGAGTTGTTAAGGGTTTAATAATTGGAATTATAAATTCTTTTATAAGTGTTATTTAGGAAGTTTTAATTCTATCTAAATGTTAGATTGTTTCACTTTAATAATTGTTATTAATGTGATTTAATATTAATCTGAGTGTTAGATTAATTAATTTAGAATTGTTCTAAATTTTGCATGGAATATTTTAGAATTTTAGCTTTGTGTGCACATGTTGATGTGTTTAATGCTTTGAATTAGATTTATTACATGTTAGAAAATAAGATTTTCGAAAATTCAAATTATCCAATTTTGATTGGTACCCAGGTTTTAAGAAAGCCAAAATTATTATAATTTCAAAATTTTAGCCTTCATGTGATGTGCTTTATCATGTGTGGATGGTTAAAATTTGTGGTGGTCATGGACATGCACTTAGTTAAATTTCATATCATGTGATGGTGTGTGATTATATGGATTGTTATGGAATGTGATGTACATTAATTAAGTGTTAATTAATGAGGCCTGCGTGTCTCCCTCTCATTCTCATTCCATTGTAATTCTATCTCCTTCTGTCATTGTACTCGGCCATAAGGCTTTCTCTTTACAATTAATTTGTATTTGAAAATGTTTCAAATTCTGTTTTATATTTGTAATTGATCGCGCCGGCCGAGGAGAGGCGAGGATGATCCACAAATGCAACCAGGAAGGCGACAGGATGTGAGATCACCAGTGGCTATGTGTTTGCATGTTTAGATTATATAAATGTTATATAGTTTTGGTGATTAATTGTTTGGCTCCAGTTAATCACCGTGCTGTCCATGACCACATAATGAACATGTATGGATGATGCATGCTTTTAGTTATTGATTATGAATCGATTGCTAATATCTAGGTATAGTTAAATATATATGATATATTTATAAACTATCACCTAGGATGAGACCAACTTAACATAAACAAAACCTTCAACATAAAGTCTAAGTCGGAGCGCGAGTCATTGAGAATGTACCGCGTGGCTCTCCATCAATATAGTTCTTAGAACTTGATTCAGTGATGACAGTTTCTACGTGTTTACCCGAGATCTGCCACCATCTGATGAAAGGACTATTAACTATGGCATTATGATACCTTGAGATTGGAATAGAGGAACGGTGTATCTAACCTCGCGTTTACCCGGGAGCTGCATTCTTACTCTACTCTGTCACGTATTGATGGTAAAGCTTAGACCAGGGATAATGGTCTACTGTGTTTACCCGGGACCATTAAAGACCTGGGAGCCGAAATAAGATCGGATATTGCAAGGAGTTGCAATTACCATGAGATGGTTGTTCTAAGATAATGGTATGATACTATGTGTTTACCCGAGATCATACTGTGATTCTTGGAGATTCTGATCCTCACTAGGAAACCGTCGGAGTCTTCCGTTCGGTATACTTGAAGGTTATACAGTCCGTCGAAAAATAGTGGGAAATAATTCAAGATAAAAGACCATAATTGAATTATCATAGTTATCTGCTTAAATCACGTTATTTCCTTCGATTAACTAAAATGTCGTCTATTCGAGAAGTTGGCATATTAGATGCCAATACTTCTCATACTCAGACTGACTAGAAAAACTCTGAAGAATGTCTTCAGGGCCAAGTGAAAGTCACTATACTAATCAGATATCATGAATCTTCTTACTTGGATAGACCAAGGTGAGGAGGTACTCATGGTATGCCTTACTGAAAGGCAATAATTGTAATGAAATCTCTTATTTGGATAGACCAAGATGAAGAGATATTCATGATATATCTTTGAGAAAGACAAGTGGTAAGATTTTAAACGATATAATCCACATCTGAAAAAGATAAAGAAAAGTCAGCTAAGATAGAGAAGTAGCAGTTCTCCCACTGCAACCAATATAAGGATACTGGTAAAGGCAAAATGAATATGAAACTTGAAATAAGTCTCATATATTCTTGTGATCAACTTTTGCATGTCTATTGGAGAATTAGCGTATCCAATATGAGATATTGGAAATGATTTTCAGAACTGCGATAGTGTGCAGACTTAGACAAGTAAAAGGAAATCGAGAAAATGTAAGTGTTGAGTTAAACTCAACTATTGTTCATGATATACATAGGTTGTTGTCTGACAGTAAATCTGTGTATATCTATAGGAGTCTAAAATGAAACTGAATAATTATTATTTAGTTGCATAAGATATCAAGAATATTAAAAGTGAATAACGTTGATTGAGAAAGAATAATAGTTGTTCGAATCAGTCAATGCACTATAGATTCTTGAAGTGACATTTCGTGTGATGAATGTTCACAAGTCTCCTATAGAAATGAACTGTGTGAATCCTGATTATCTATGGTATTGTACATAGGGTTGTACAATAAGAAATTATTGATGATGATGCATATTGATGTAAACAGCTCAAAGGCCAAAGATAATCATTACTATTGACTTACCTTATAGTTTACTCTTGGAATGATTCGACTGTATGTACTTACTGAAGTATAAGACGAATGCAACTGAAAGATTAAGGTATAAGATCAATATGAAGTATTAGAATTTTTAATTTGATCAAAGAAACTAATACTTAGATATATGATTCACATAAATCATTAAGAGGATAATTGTATCCTCACTCGATTGATCTTCATTGTACATCATAGTAATATGATAGAATGAGGAATTGCACCTTATTAAGATATGGTGCAATGCATAATAAGATTTGTCTGATTCTTATATCCTTTTGAACATGAGTATGAACATTAGATATCCATACTTTATAGATGGTTCCAAATCAGTCAGTGTGTTTCCATATAAGATATGGAAACCAAATAATTCATATGAGATGTGAATTATGAACAAACCTGATTTAAAAGTCATCTATCATCGCGATGTGAATTTGTGAATGTCTAAAGAGTTTGGACATTACAGTTATTAGCCAGACGATAATGAAATAATTGTCGTCCTGAAAGTTGTCTTCTGTGAAGAGGAATATGTCCTCAAAGAAGACAGTGGGAGCTGATAAAACTAGAAGATGTTCTAGATTCACAAGTTAACATAAGATTATTAGATAATCTTTAGTTGTTTGCAACCACTCATGACACACATCAAAGAGCTTCATAGATTTTTGAGATTCTCTCAGTGACTAGAAGGATATGTTTGACATATCTGATTTAGCAAGGTGAGAGGAGCTCGAAATGGATTATGATCTAAAATCTATAATAATGATGCTCTCTGACATTACAACTTTGAGATTGATAAATTTATTAGAATTCTACTTATCTATACTGTCAATTATGAGATGATGACAGTTGGATATTAAAAGCGTCCATTCAATGTGATTGAGGTAAAGATGTATATGATACACCTTTAAAGCTTTTAGAATGTCCAGGAAGTAAGTTATGATTTCAAAATTATTTTGAACCAAACTGAAGCTTCCTAAGTAGTAATAAAAGTTTTGACTTAAATGGTCAAATATTATGTGATCATTAAGAATGATCACGGATTGTGTGTGTTCAAAGAGGATAGTGGGAGCACGATCGCTTTAGTAATGCTTTATGATAATAACATCAAAGTCATTAAGAATTACTTCAGGATGTTACTATTAGTGAAAACATTGTTGACCATGTTTTCCTCCATAATAAGTTTAGTTATAATATCCCACGTATTGGAAATACGAATCTATTAAGATAGATTGGTGGGGATATTATATTGACCTGTATGTCAAGATGTTTGGCATAAATTTCATAACAAATCTCAATTGTTGAGATATGGAATTTATTCTTTTAAAGAAAAGGTTACTTAAAGGATATAGGAGTGAAATGCATCATTAAGCGCTTGAGAAGTGCTAAGGATGCATTCACGTATATGGAGATGATGATTTGAAACTATGAGGTCACACTGACTCAAATTTCAAGTCAAATAATTGATTCAACATTCTAGTAGAAAGGAATGGATTGGAATGGTTCCAATACAGAACTCGATATTAAGGTGACGACATAGACAAGTGATATTGTTATTAGAACAATATGGATGAAAAGGTTCATCCCTGATCTAGATGTAGTTCTAAAAGGTCTCTAATTAAATCTCGTTGTTGTAGGACAACAGTGGGAGCGATCAATTGTGTGATCGAGCCATGGTCTCTTCAGAAGTTACAGAACATTCTGAGACTCTTTCACAGGTTCAGAGACAAAGGATTAAGAGGAAATAACGTAATGGAAATATTCCATATGTAGATAATTTAGCAGATCCCTGACCAAGTCTTAGTCACAAACTTTATGTGAGCATCACCTAGATTTGATGGAGATCAAATGCGAAAGTGATTGGCTTGAGTCCAAGTGGGAGATTGATAGATATAAGTGTCCTCTAAGCCAATCATAAGGCACCTTTTTCAATATGGTTCACTAATCAATGGCATTAAATTCATTATGTATATTGGCATATTTGTAATTGCGCATAATGAAGTCCACGAATATGTGCAATAGTCATCAGATTATGATGAGATCATAATAATGAGACTGATGACTTATAAACACATATTCTTAATTGTTCCTAGTCGTAGGATGTTTGAGAAGGACATCAAACATCATGTTAGACTAGTACAGGTTATTCCAGCTCATATGATGAGGGTGACTGATCTCGTTAGTTACTAGTGTGGAGACACAATGGTAAACCTGTAGGTGCTCATTGGAGAATGAGTTCACAGAACTGATCCGACATGAATCGCCGAATGGTAATTTACCTGACTGTCAATCGGCTTGATTCATCGTCACAGTGGCGTGGTTGATCCTTGGACTTGAGACACCAAAGACACCTTGTCGGTGGACTTCTGGACTTTGACCTTGACCTACAAATCCCTATCCACAGGATCTCTAATAGTCAAGGATCGGGTCCAGCGGAAGACCTTCGAAGGTGATTGTGTGTTCAATAAAAGATCGTTCGCTCTCAAGTAACTGGAGAGAGAATGCTATAGAATAGATCCGCAGGAGTCTCTGGCCAGAGCAGAAACAATATCAGAAAATAGGTTTTCGGATATTATAAAGCGGAGTCTGATTCAAGTGAGTTGACAATCTAGGGTTTGAAAGTTGACCATACCCTAGGTTAACTCGAGAGCATTGTGTGAACGAAGGATTATAGCCATGTGGTAACTGTGGACGGACAGGTTCCATGAGCGGGTTGCTGAACCCCATTACCTTCCGGGATCATGCGATGTTGCTTGGCACCCAACTTGATCGGAAGTCCGACCGAATTTACATGCGATGATAATTCGGTTAAGTAATTAGTTAATATCTAGATATTAATTAATTACAATAAGTCAATAACTAGTTATTGGACTTAACGGGCTGAAAACCGGACTGGTAAATGGGCCTAGAGGGTCACACGCAATAAGATTCTCAGTCGGTGGTACATAAGTGGGATTTATATTAACTCGGGTACTTTTGTGAAAAGTCGCGCCGACTTAATATATACGCGCTGTTAAGAAACCCTGGGCCAAGCTCCAGGATTTCCCCTTGCTGGCCGTCATCCCCCCTTTCTCTCTCCTCCTCTGAGCGCCCCATTCGAGGCGCCGAAACAGTTTCCGTCTCCGCCGCGTGTGATTCCCGAAAGTCGGGAATTCCTGTCGGCGGGATTTCAACAATCGTTGCGGTGACGGATCTTCAGCGAGCGAGCTGATACGGACGAGGGATCGAGGACGAACCACCGCAGAGGATCGCGTGGATACCGCTGGAGGCCGGACGCTTGTGCGGCTCGCCGCATCGCCTCAACAGAACCGTGACGGAAGTGGATTCGAATCCGCGCACGGTAATCGGATTACTTCTCGTAGTTTTTGTTTTTAGTTTTTCGTTCCGAATCGGATCAGCGGGCGTCGGGCGGGATAAAATTTTGTTCATCGTTTCCGCTGCGTTCTTCGCGTCCTGCCCGGATCCCAACACTCTGCACATAAGTCTCCACTACGGTCCCCCTCTGGACCAAATCTTGGTACTGATCCACAAATTTTACCTCCCAGTCTGTGTGGGCTTGTCTTCCCTTGATCCTTCTCCCCACCCTCTCTAGTACTGCATCCTCAATCCATTCCTGGGGAAGGCCCAGGGTCCTCATAGCCAGCCGTAGGCACGTGGGCTCTGTTTCATTAATGTAATGAACCCAAATCTCTCACCCAAACTAACCTAGACCAGCTGTCATCCATGGCTAATCGTCCACGTTCATACCCAAGTATGGATGCTAGATAACCTGTAATGGTCATGCATCATATTAGTTGCACTAAAATAAGATTTGCATTAAGTTAAGAAATCATAGATAAGGCATGCATCAACTTACCAAAAGCTCAGGGTAATATAGGAACTGGCAACGAAGCGTAGTAATTTGATAATGGTGAGGGTTTGTATCAACCAATGGACACCATCAGCGAGCTAATGGTACTGCAGTCGCTGCCACGTCATGAGCTCATCCCAAGGGAATGTAATAATAACTCCAACTCTACATTCGAAGCACGTAGTTAGGACATGACATTCATTTCATACAAAAATAATGAAAAATATATAAGAAAAAAAGAAAGAGATAAGCATGCATACCTATAGAAAATGAGCAAAACAATTGACAGTGGTCTCTCGGTCTGGGGTAACGGTCAATAGATCAATGAATAGATGATCTAGAAGTGCAGCCCCCCCTTGCATAATCTTCAACATGGTCCAGATCTACTAGAATCTCCAGGAATCTGCCATGTATGTCATCTCCCTTCGTACCTAGCAGCAACCACCCTAGAAAGAAGAACAAGAACCTTCTCAGGTCTAGATCTGCCTCCTCCTTCCTTGTCTCATCTTGGCAATACGTCCTTGCTGCTGATCTAGTCATCCTGGTCATGAACTCCTCATGGGACTCTCCTACCCTCTGCCAAGCATCAACTAATCCCAGGAAGTCCATGACAACCACTCAGGCCACAAATCTGCACTCCCTGGCCAGGGCAGCCACCTCCAATCCTAGTAATCTCGTCATAGTCTGGATAGGTAGCACCGATTGCCGTTGTGCCCTCGACTCTCAACTCAGTGATACGGACGACATCCTCTAAGCTCGGGACCACGTGGCCCCACGGCATGATAAATGCCCTCATCTTCGCATGCCACTGCTCTCTGAGTGCTTGGATGAGAGCGAGATCTAGTCAAAATGGTCTATGCTTAGTATCTCGGCAAACCCCATCCTTTATAGCCAGGCCTTCTGAAAATATAGTAACCATTTGTGGGCCACGACCAAAATCCCATGAGATTATGGTCTTCATGATCCCCTGCACATCATTAAAGACTTAGATTAGACCTAAGAATAATCAAAATGACCTAAATTGCATGAAAATTTGTCAGCCTTCTGAATCGCATCCAGCTCTATGACACCTTTTCCTTCTTCCTTCCTACAAGATTTGCATTCCACATGTCGTAAAGACAAGGGGAAAGGGTCTTACTGTTAACAGGACGCCTTCTTGAGCCTCAGCCGCAGTTGCCGGTGCCGCCAATGTGTTGTCACCTCCTCCATCCATGGCTTCTTCTTCTTCCTTGATTACTGTCTCACTGCCCTTAGCGCCATTGCCGCCTCATTCACAGCTATCATCAGGCCAGTAGCGCCTTCTCCACCTTCATTCACATCAATAACTAGAGGCATCAAGACCCTTTGCCACTTTTGAGAGGGGCCTTCCTCTTGCATTGCTAATAGGGGAGGAGAAGAAATCAAGGAGGGAATGAGAGAAAAGATAAAAGATGTAGAGAGAAAGAGAAGCTTGGGAAGAAGAAAGGGGATGGAAGAGGAGAATGGGGAAGAGAAGGGCTCTACATGCAAAATAGGAAGCGCGTTGAATCGCGTCCTCCAGGTTAGACATGTTTTAGAAGTACACAATCTAAGGTAGTTTGAATTTGAAGCAACAAATTAAAAGGCGTCTCCATGAGTAGACACGTTTTGTAAGATTTGTATAGTGAAAAGGGTAGAAATTCTCTGGAAAATGCAAAAGTCATCCCCTATGGCGAACGCGTTTTAGTGTCAGTGTACTTGCTGTATGGGACAATCATGAGTTTTGATTAAAAGGTGTCCAACATGGCGGACATAATTTATAGTAACTGGAATTTGATGCGAAAGATAATTATGTGATTTTGTGAATAGCCTCCACCATGGCGGATGCTTTGAGACTATTAGTGTACTTGCTGTACGAGGAAGATCATGACTTTTCCTTAATGGCATCCACCATAGCGGATGCCTTTTAGAGAGTTGTTATATGAAAATTTGTGTTGAATTTTCTGGAAAATCTAATAGGCGTCCACCACCACAGACACATTTTGGGAAAGATCAAATGAATTTTAAGGATTTTTTAGCTAATTAAATTAAGGAAAAATTCTGAAAAAATGACGACCATAGAGGAATGATTGTTAAGCATTGGAAACGATGAATTTTATTCAGAAGAAAATCCGAAGTGTACATGAACTCAATTCTTGGAAGATCTAGGCCTAAATTTCCTAAGCTCAATTACATAAGCCTTTCAGAGTTCTTTGTTCTCTGCTTCATGCATAGCAACCCACCTTGGGATGCTGGTCTTTCACAGTGCTGCAATGCTTTTCAAATCTTGAGCCATCCCCAAGATCCTCTTCTTGATAGGTGGGAGATGTGAAAGCTCATGGAATTCATAGCAGGGCATGCCAATTTGAGAGTGGATGCGATGCGCGTTATATAGGACAACCTCGGAAGCACGTTGAGACGAACGTCCACACCGTAAGAGAACCTCACTTGGAGATCTTTGGTTAGAAAAGCTAAAGGCAAAAAAGTGGAGATTTCTTACCATAACCTTGAAGTGTTGACACCAATCTGAACGGGTCTTGAGTCTGGGTACTCTGTTGATCATGGTGCTGTAAAAGCCTATAACATTAGCAATGCTACAAATGGGTCTTTTCTTCAAGATTCTGAACACACTTAGGGCATATAGGGAGTAATCAAATTTGAGATAAAGATAGATCCATAATGCTAGAAGAAGCACACTACTGTAAGGAGGATGTCCAGTAGAAGCTACTGTAAAACCACTGTAGAGATAAGCTAAGACAGTTGGACCAGTCATTTTGCCTTCTCAAATCCCATAGGTTGCACTCAGCTGATCATGTTCCAACACATTGTCTTGGGATGGGAATAATAGAGCTCCTGCCAAGCATACAATGAATCTTTGTCCAGTCTTCATAGTCCTTATCTCTCTCTATCTTCGAAAGAGCCTGAACATGCCAATTCTCCAGTTTCTGCAAGTGAATGGCTCGCTGAGTCATTATGTCCTTGATCACACTTGGATCATCTATGAAGCTACCTAAGAGCTCATGATGATAATTGGGTGTGGCATGAGTATCATCTCTTCTTCATCCCCTTTCTTGGTCTTCTTTAATCCTAATAATAACTCAAATTCTTCAAGAAGGATGGCAGCCTCAAAAGTGGAGAAGACAAAGGTGTGAGTTTGTAGATACCATATTTCAATGAAAGCTCCCATGCAAGTCCAATCCATCCACACTTTCTCATAATGTTTAGCATGAATGGCGAGGCCTTTCTATGTGGCATTTGGAGATAAAAGTGCGAACAGTGAGAGGGATGTTATCCACGAGCTTTGAAATCCATGGTTGCTTTGAAAATCTTCTTGGACCGGGCAAGAGTGGGTAATCCTTTAAAGAAAAAAGAAATTAATCACAGAAGAACTTGGAAGAGGATAAATTGAAGAAGCAGAAGAAATTAAGAGAAAGATTTCTTTGAATCAATGATGAAGAAAGATGAGAACTTACTCTATAATTTGGGTTCCTTGAGCTTAAGTGGCCTTCAATTTTGCTCATCCTTTTGATCACCATGCAATCATCAATTCTCATTTTCTTGCTTGGTCCTTCCATTGTCTCTCTTTAGAATTCTTCTTCCCTTGAGCTTTCTTTCTCTCTTTCTCTTGAGAATTGTGAGAATCTTGGCCAAAAAGAGAGCATAAAAGGGGATATATATAGAGTTGAGGGCCCGAGTTGAGGTACCATGTCATTTCTTGAAGAGGAAGGGTGCCATCAAGGGTCATGAGCCGCATTGGAGACGGATTTAGAGCAGCTTGCTTCGGTAACTTGAATCGCGTCTGCCCGACTTGATAAGATTTGAAAGGCATCCCCACAAAGGACGCGATTTAGAATCTTAATGGAAATCATTGAATAATCATTGTTTATTGCTCATTTAATGCTTGCTGATGATTTTTTAGTGCAAAAAAATAAAAAGAGGATGTGAGTCTCACGCTGCAATGTGCACCCACTATGATCATTGGAGTTTATGGTTATTTGTTCACCTATATTTATTTCATGTAATTGATATGCATTACTATATGGTATTAGTTTTTAGATTTTATCATGGACCTCGTGGATTTGATGAAACTGAAATTTGAGTTCCCCTTTATAAAAAAAATAAAAAAATTAAAAAAAAAATTAAAAAAAAAATCATAAGAGTCTTAATCGCACGGATAGGCCATTGAATTATTAATTGATTGGGACGATGGTTCCATTTTGTAAGATAGTACGTGCACAAACAAGCTTCGACTTAGCACTAGATTGCAAAGACTAGTGTCTGGATTGATCAATGACAGTTTAGCAATATTATCCTTGATTAATTTATGTTTTATTTTATTTTAATTTTCTTTTAGCCCATCATTCATTCATGTTAGATTTTTGAAGTCATTATCGTGAGAATCAATCTAATGATTATTTTAAAGACCATTTGTTCAAGTAAGTCCTAACGCGATATGAAATGTTCCATTCTAAACTGAGTATTTAGCTATTTTTGGTGTTGTTTTGACATATTTTTAGAAATTAACCCTTGTTTGCATTCATTATCCTCATTTCATCCTTACTTTTCTTAAAATCTATTATGGTTGTAGCACGTCCACATTAGTTGGTAATCACTCTTCATGATGAAACCTATAGGGTTTGGGATCTAAGGTACTTCTCCTCGTGGAGGTTGATCAATTTCTATTTATCTCATGCCATAATGCACATTTTTCTTTTATCCTTCATCCAAACATTTGTTCATCTCTGAAGATTCTTTGAAATCACTTTAATGATTGTATTTCCAAGGCTAGACTAACCAGAGGGGGGTGAATGGGTAATAAAAATTTGCTCAAACAAAAATTAGGCGTGTAAGATAATAAATGGACAGAAAGAAATAGAAATAAGAAAACAATCACACAACAAATGCACAGAGAATCTATACTGATTCGATCTATCTAGACCTACATTCAGTACCCAAGAAACTATTGGGATCCGGGCGGGACACGATGAACACAGCGGAAATAGAAAATAAAATAACCCACCCGATGCCCATAGATCCGTTTCAAAATGAAACCCGAAAAACCGAAATTAAACGGGATGTGATCGTATCACCGTGCGTGGATTCGAATCCGCATCCGTGTTAGTTCCGTCGAGGCGATGCCGCTAACCGCACAAGTATTTGGCCTCTAGCAGTATCCACGTGATCCTCCGCAGTGGTTTGTCCTCGCTTCCTCGTCCAGATCAGCATGCTCGCTAAAGATCCCTCGCCACAACGATGTCCGAAACCCGCGGACGATGAATTCCCGACATTCGGGAATTACGCGAGGCGGAGACGGGAGGTACCCGACACCCTAAGAGGGACGCCCAAAGGAGGAGGAGAGAGAGAGAGGAAGGCGGCCAGCAATGAGAGCTCTTGGAGCTTGGCCCAGGATTTCTCCACAGCCTGCATATACATTAAGTTGGCGCAACGTTTCATAAAAGACCCCGAGTTAATATAAAATGCACTTAAACACCACCGACTGAGAATTTATTTGCGTGTGACCCTCTAGGCCTATTTACCAGTCCGATTTTCACCCCGTTAAGTCCAATAATAATTTATTGACTTATAGTAATTAATTAATATCTCATATTTAATTAATTACTCAACCGAATTAACATCTCATGTAAATTCGGCTGGACTTCCGATCAAGTTGGGTGCCAAGCAACACCGCATGAGCCTAGAAGGTAATGGGGTTAAGCAACCCACTCATGGAACCTATCCGTCCACAATTACCGCTTGGCTATAATCCTTCATTCGCACAATGCTCTCGAGTCAACCTAGGGAATGGTCAATTGTCAAACCCTAGATGGTCAATTGACTTGGATCAAACTCTGTTGTACAATATCAGAAAACACCTTTTTTGATATTGTGTCCGCTCTAGCCAGAGACTCCTGCAGATCTATCCTAGAGTATTCTCTCTCCAGTTACCTGAGAGCGAATGATCCTCTATTGAGCACACAATCACCTACGAAGGTCTTCCGCTGGACCCGATCCTTAACTATTAGAGATCTCGTAGATAGGGATTCGTAAGCCAAGGTCAAAGCCTAGAAGTCCACCGACAAGATGCCTTTGATGTTTCAAGTCCAAGGATCAACCACGCCACTGTGACGATGAATCAAGCCGGTTAACAGTTAGGTAAATTACCATTCGGCGATTCATGTCGAATTAGTTCAGTGGACTCATTCCCCAATGAGCACCTACAGGTTCACCATAGTGTCTCGACACATGTGACTAACGAGATCAATCACCCTCATCAAATGAGTTGGAATAACCTGTACTAGTCTTACCAGATGTTTGATGTCCTTCTCAAACATCTTACGACTAAGAACAATTAAGAATATGTGTTTATAAGTCATCAGTCTCATTATTCTGATCTCATCATAATCCGATGACTATTGCACACATTTATGGACTTCATTATACGCAATTATAAATATGTCAATCTACATAATAAAATAAATTTCATTTATAGTGAACTAGATTGTAATAGGTGCCTTATGATTGGCTTTGAGGACACCTATATCCATCAATCTCCCACTTAGACTCAAGCCAATCACTTTCGTATTTGATCTCCATCAAATCTAGGTGATGCTCACATAAAGTCTGTGACTAAGACTTAGTCAGGGATCTGCTAAATTATCTACAGATGGAATATTTTCTGTTAAATTATCTCCTCTTAAATAATGTCTCTAAACTTGTGAAAGAGCCTCAGAATGCTCTACAACTTCTGACAAGACCATGGATCTACAATAAAATTAACTGCTCCCACTGTTGTCCTACAACAACGGGATGGGATAAGAGATCTTATAGAACTACATCTAGTTCAGGGATAAACTCTTTCATCTATACTGTTCTAGTATTATATATTTATATCGTCATCTTAGCAGTGAGTTCTGGGTTGGAACCCATCTAATCTACTCCATACGGTTATATTAACAGTATCAACTATAATTATGTTAGTAGTGGTTTCTAGCTTAGAACTTTTCCAATCCACTGCTTTCTCATTAGAAAGCTAAACCCATGTCTGATTTGAAATTTGAGTCAATGTGACATCATCATTTCAAATCATCATCTCCATCATCCAGGAGTGCATCATTAGTACTTCTTAAGTATATAGTGATGTGTTTCACTCCTTCTATCAAAGTTCTCATGTATTCTTCAAGGAACCTTTCCTTAAAGAAATAAATTATATGTCTCAACAATTGAGACTTATTACGGAATTTATTATGTCAAACATTTTGATATACAGGTTAATGTAACTGATGGTAACATCCTTATCAATCTATCTTAATATATTCGTATTCCCAATACGCAGGATGTTGCATCTGAATCTATTATGGAGAAATACATAGATAATAATACTTTTACTGATAGCAAAATCCTGATGTCATTCCCAATGACTTTGGTTTTACTATCACAAAGTATTAATAATATGAATGTGCTCTCACTGTCCTCTTTGTACACACATAATCCGTAGTCATTCTTAATGATCACTTAGCCCCACTTTGATTACGGAATACAGTCGAATAAGAGAGGAATAAGAGAAGAATAGGCCTATTTTCACTTTGACACGGGGAATGGCTTAAACCGCCCGGAATGGGGTATTCGACGAATAAGGCGAATAAGCCATCCTGGCTTACCCCCACGAATTACGTATTCTGCTCTGATATCTTGATATTTTGCAGGGGCATTCATGAGGACGACAAGGGGCATCGTCGCCCGTGCCCACTGCGAAACCCACCCTCCCTCCCTGTCGCCCTCCTGCGCTCGCCCCTCTCACCCTGCCTGCGCGTGCCCCTGCCGAAATGCTTACTTGCTCCGCCGAGTCGTACATCTGCTCCGCCACCCGCACGCTGCACATGTCACTGGTTTCTTCCACCCACGCTAGCCATGGCGACAGGTCAGGCTGTTTCTAGGGTTTCTTCTGCCATCCATACGGTCCTTTCCCTCTTCTCGAAAGGGTCACGGGATTGCAGAGCAGCGATCCTTCCCATCCACTGGTCGCTTTTGCATTCATCCTTCCCATCAGTTTGACCCTCCCTTCTCCCGTTGAAACGCAATAGTTCCGTCCGTCCTTCGCCTATTTATACACCTTGAGGCGAAGACCTCACTTGGTGGCGATGCACAGCTTGGACAACAACTGCACATTCGGTCGTGGTGTTCGCGAGCGTTCTTCCTCTGTGGGTTCCTCATCGGCTTCCAACCGTGAGCCATCACCGGCGGCAATTTCAGCTTGGATTAACCGATTTTTCTGAACTTCTCCCCTGTGTTTGTGTTCGTCCTTCCCTGTGATGTGATTTTATTTTCCTCTTTGTGTGGGATCATGCTTTGTTTAGTTATGAATGCTTGGAACACTGACGTAGATAGATAAGTTTTGGGGATGAAGAATTCTTGGGAGGGGAATTTTTTTGTAATGCACTCAGGACCATCTAAGTTTATGAATGCTTGGAACACTGACGTAGATACATAAGTTATTTTGGGGATGAAGAATTCTTGGGAGGGGAATTTTTTTGTAATGCACTCAGGACTAAGGAATTTGGTAATATAACTTATCTCATGTGCATAACTTTCCCTTCCATATTTAACTGACTGTAGGCCAGAATTTGTGTTTCCATGTGATTTTACTGCTGCATGAACTTGGCAGAATCATAGATAGGCATTCAACTGGTCCTTTTATAGATGGATCCTACATATGGGTTGCTTGTTTTTCAACTCAAGTTCACTGTAAGTTTTTATGCTGATGCCAAGCTGATTGTTGTGAGTTCCATCTTTAATATATGGGAAGCTGGGAAAGTTGGCTTCAATTGTGTTAACATATTTTCCCCTTTTGTTTAAATTTTCAGTGATGACCGCCTTAGTGCTTTTCCTAAAGGAAAGAATCGAGCATGCTGAATATTTATTAAGGAAAAAAAAAACATATACATCCAAGATTTAGGGTTGAGATACTCCAAAATACATGGTTTGATGCAGTAGGAAAGGACTTGATCTTCCTATGCTGAACTGTAAACACGACATGGCATTGGATAGGTTAAAGTGGCAGAACATGATTCATGTAGCTGACCCAAAATAAATGAGATGTCTCTGATGATGATGATGAGACGTTCCAAAATAACTGACTATGTCAATCCGATTCAGTTTATTGAATGCAAACAATTGGTCATCTTTCATTCAAAATTTGTAATAGTTAAGTTACTAGCCAAGTGAGAGGAAAGGGCTAATTGTAGGAGAGAACTACTCGTTGGACAACAATATGTAATGCGATGGTGTGCAGTTGGGATGACATGGAGCCACCTACAGGGCTTGGAGACAAAGTAGTCCCGTATCAAAAAATGAGAAAAAAGATTATGTGGGTATATATATGAGGCTTAGATCATGAGGTACCTTTTAGGGACAAAACTATGTGAGCTTATAGGGGTTCAAACTGGACAATGTTTCAAAAGAGTTGGATTGAAGTTGTTATAATGTGTTATTAGAGCTAGTGTTTTTTTTTTTTTTGATAAATTTCTGGTGTACCACCAATTTTATTGAAATAAAGAGAGGAAGTACATCCAAAATGCTAGAGGAGAGGTTCCTCTTAGCTTACAAGAAATAGAAAAAAGTTACAATTCCTTTAATACTTTTTCCCAAATCTCCACCGAAACCCCTAACACATGACAGCTCCAATTGTACAAGAAAGATGCAGCCTGTATGCAAATGTTCTCAATATAAACCTTGTCACCTCTGAATATAGCATCATTTTGATGTCTCCAAATGCTCCAACAGATGGCATGTGGTAGAATGAGGAATATTTTCTGTTTCACATGCTTCTGATCTGCCAACTTAAAAGTCTTGAAGAAGTTCCACATAGCTTCAATATTCTGGAAATTGAGTTGCATCTTGATAATTCCAGAAGTCACCTTCCATACCTCCTTACTGACTTCACACTGGATAAATAAATGGTTAATATCTTCATCACCATTACCACACAGTGGGCAAGAGATTGAAGCTTCCTGTACCCAGCACCTTTTGAACACCTTTGTAACTGATCTTTTAGATTTACCAGAAGAATATCTGTCCATTAATATTGTTAGTAAGCTCACAGCTCAGCTGGGTAAAGTCTATCATCCCCAAGCTGGTGTTATCCTCTATTCGAGTACATATGCTAGGATAAAAGTCTCATTAGATGTTACTAAACCTGTGAAAACTATGGTCAGAGCAAAATTGCCTGGGAGAATGCCCAGATTATGCTCTTATTGTGGTATCTTCGGTCATGAAGTTGATGCTTGTAATAGTCTTTATCAGTTGAAAACTCATATCAAAGATTCATACTCTCCTTCCCTTAGAAATCAGATGCTCCAGGCTATTAAATTGTCTTACAAAAGTAATCATAAGGGAAAATTCTCAACAACTTGTTTGTTTGTATCAGCAAACTGTCTTCCAACTTGTTTCAGCAAACTGTCTTCCAACTTGTTTCAGCAAACTGTCTTCCAACTTATCTGGTGATATGGGTGCATTTTCAGTCTACTTATGTCCAGCTTGTTTGTTTTCTTCTTTTTTTTGTAAAATTCTCAACAACTTCCAAACATGTCTAGAGTATTTCTGAGTATTGTATGTTAATGTTTTCCCTACTTTTGATGACTAACTAGCAAAATAAGAAATAGATAAATTAGTCCTCACTTCGCTTCACTTATGTTTTGTTCTTTCTTATCATTAGGAATCGTAGAAAGCGCAAACATACTATGTCCACCTCCGGTGAGTCTATGCTTACTTCTTATATTTTGTTTTTTTTTTGAATGGTCATTTTCATTTACTTCATGAGAACAATATTTGGTATATCGTATACAAATTTAATAGTGGATTACATTTCTGTCTACATTTTTAAGTAGATGCTTTTTTTTTGAAAATTTATCCTCGTCCTCCACTTTGGTGGGATGTTTCTCTTCATTAAAAGGGAACAAAGGTAAACATCCAGTTACAACTGAGGGCACTGCTGCGACCCGTGCCCCAAACTGGGCCGTCAACCATGACAAAATCCTCATTCAGCTTCTGATGGAGGAATATGACAAAGGAAATCATATCGAGGGGACATTCAAAATGCAAGTTTGGCACCAGATCACGCCCAGCTTCAATGCTGCAAGTCATCTAAATTACAACAAGGACCAACTACAAAATCGATGGAAGGTCCTCAAAGGGATTTATGTCAAACTTGATGCGTTATTTAAAAGAAGTGGGTGGGGTTGGGATGATGAAGCAAAAAGGCATGTGCCTGGAGTTGAATCATGGGAACAAGCCATTGAAGTAAGAACAATCTGCTATGATAATAACACCTTTTCTTGCTATTGCTAATGACTAACACAAACGTAATCACATGTCCATTAATTTTTCAGGCAAATAGTGCCCTTCGTACATTAAAAGGTAAAACGTTTCAGTTCTTGAAAGAGATGATTCACATGACAGCCAATAGTATGGCGAATGGGGGAGATGCGGAAGGGTCTATGCATGCGTCACAACATGTGAATAGACGTGGACGCAGGGTTGCGAACCGCAACAATTTGCCACATTCCGTGGACCCCCCACCGCAGCCACAACAGCGAGTGGATCAACTGCAATCCCCGCCACCGTCTGTGTAGCCCAATGAAGACTATGTCGAAGGTCATATAGCTATTGGTGATTACGTTAATGCCCTTCACTATGCCAATGTTGGTTCTATAACAGGTGACGATCTTATGTCAATATCCCAGCAACTTCATAGCTCATCCTACGGTGGATATGAACAACATTACAGTGTCGGTTCTGTCCCTGCCCAATCTCATTACTCCAGTCGGACACCTTCCCCGCCGGCACATAGGCCAAATGAAGAAGAAGTCATTTCTCCTCAGAAGAAGGGAGCATCATCCTCAAAGCGTTGGGGTAAAAGAAGCATTGGGGACGAAGCAGTACTCTCTTTCTCCAGTGCATTGCGTGATCGCACTGAAGTTATGAGGGACCTGAGAGCAGATAAGGCTTCATCAAGGGGTTCTAGTGGCGGCACCAATGTGCCCGATACACCGGCGGATGTACAAGATATGATCCCGACGGTCAAAGAGTGTATGGACGATCTACGACGTATCCCGAACCTCCCGCGTACTTTGTACTTCAAGGGTGTGAACTTGTTTGGTACACCGGGCATTCGGTCCGTCTACATGGCTCTGCCGGAGGAGGAGAAGCTTGACTGGGTTATAGCTTGGACTAGTTGACTTTAGTTGCTACCTGCCGTGTACTTTGTACTTCAAGGGTGTGAACCTGCTTGGTACACCGGGCATTCGGTCCGTCTACATGGCTCTGCCGAAGGAGGAGAAGCTTGACTGGGTTATAGTTTGGACTAGTTGACTTTAGTTGTTTTGTATGGTCCTAATCTTTTGCTTGTTTCTTTCCTTTTATCATGCTTGCACCAGTTGCACTTGAATGTTACTCTTATGTTCTTGATAATGCTTTTCTTATCGCGCGTCATGTTTGTTGTGGTCATAACCTATTTCAATCAAATGTGTTTGTTTATGTCTATTATGTTACCATAAATTGCAATTTCTACTTGTACGTCCCCTGCAGGTATATGATTCTAACTAAGAATGGGACGTTTTAAGTGTTACGTTGTGTGGGTTGGTCGTGAGCCTGGTTTGTACCTTACTTGGGGAGAATGTTATGCCCAAGTTAACGGTTTTCCATGAGCTCGATATAAAGGGTTCTACTCAATTGAGGAGGGAGAGGCTGCACTGTACAGTGTTGTGGAGCATTGTCGACCGACACCAAGAATGAGTCGTCAAAAATATGCAATGGGCACTCCAAGTACTGTACGAGCCATGACCGACCCCCCTACATCACACGTGTCAACACAGTTGTCATGGCAATATTGTCTCACGATAGTACTTTTGTTTCTAGTTGTCCTCTTACTTTTTTTTATTTTGCTTGGTGTACTTTTTATGTCCCTGAGGAGCCGTTGATGTACCCTTCTTTTGAACTATGTACTATTTTGAATTTAAATGGCAAGTAATGGTGGTTTATGTAGACATCAATGAATTAATAATGGAGTTCATTCATGAGGACGACGAGATGATTGAAGAAATCGAAGAAGTCATAATTGAAGCAATATCAGATCAGTATGCCACAAATGTGCCTAGACAAAAGATGTTTACTTCGGCACATACTGGTCATGTGTGGATACAAGAAGTGCTACAAGGGCATGAGCGGAGGGCCTATTGGGCATTCAGGCTTAGCCCTAGCATGTTTATTGCACTGAGGGACATGTTAGTGGACAGGGGCTTACTATTTGACTCACGACATGTCACTGCCTATGAGCAACTAGCGATGTTCTTACATGCTGCTGGCCATGGTGTTGCGACTGGGGCATTGTGTGAGTACTTCCAGCACTCTTCACAAACAATCAGCTATTATGTCAATAACGTTGCTATGGCATTGGCATCTCTGAAGACGGAATTTATTCAGCTTCCTTCTAATGTGGGTGAATGTCACCCTCATATCCGAGGGAAGACATATTTCTATCCTTACTTCAAGGTATTTGATTTCTAATGGTCTAGCATTTCATTTTTAATGGTCTAAACAAAATCTTATGCATGGTCTTATATTTTCATTGTACTGTGTAGGATGCGATTGAGGCAATTGATGGAACACATATAATAGCTCATATTCCACGAAAAGACCATGGTCGCTTTCGTAACCGCAAGGGTTACATAAGCCAAAATGTAATGGGGGTTGTCTCTTTCGACCTCACTTTTCTATACATTGTTGTTGGTTGGGAAGGTTCTGTAGCTGATATGAGAGTATTGAAGTGGGCATTGGATCATGGCGGGTTTCGGGTGCCTCGCGGCAAGTACTATCTTGTCGACTCTGGATACGCAAACACGCGTAGTTTCTTAGCTCCTTATCGAGGACAACGGTACCACATTGGTTGCTTTAGAGGTCGTGGTCGACATTATGCTAATAAAAGAGAGAAGTTCAACCATGGACATGCACAACTGAGGAATTGTGTAGAACGCGCGTTCGGTGTGGTCAATAATCGTTTTCAAATCTTAAGAGAGGGTTGTATGTACCCATGGGAAACACAACGAAAGATAGTGCTAGCATGTTCTGTCGTCCACAACTTCGTTCGTCGAAGGGAGGGACATGATGTATATTTTAACATGGCAAATGAACGTGGATTTGCACAAGATGATGGAGATATTGACTACCCCGTTGACATTGCGCCTAGCCAAGCTGAGCTAGTTGTAGGGGACCATGTCAGGGAGGAAATTATAGACCAACTCTGGGAGGAGAATAATTAGCTTTGGTAGATGTTTCTTTTGTTGTTATGCCATGTATGATTTATTTTTTTTTCTATTTGGTAGATATTTCTATCGTTCACTATATGGCATGTAACTTTAATTCATATCTGCATTTTGTTTCTTTTCATTCGTATGCACTGAAAACTGATGTTCATCTATATTTTGGATACCATGTTGTTTTTAATTCCTCTCATTTGTTCTTACAGGTGGTGCGCATACATGGTTGGAGTGCTTCTTTCTTAGACATACACTCAGATAGCAGGAGGCATGATTGCAGCCCTATACCGATTGCACGTTTGGGTAGTAGGAAGGCATACGTGCAACCCTACCCAAGCATGTCTTCGGATATTAGCACGGCATGATTGCAGCCCTATTTGAGTGTTGTAATGTATGGACAGTGATGAAGGAAGAAGCAGTGAGTCTATTGGTTGGATGGCTTTTAAGCAACCCCAATAGATGATGAAACTCTTTTTTCTGAGTCCATCTTTCATATTTTGACGAAGCATTCGTTTCATTTCATTATTTTAATCTTCAGTTATTATGGGGGTTGCATGAGCCTCGTTTGATTTCATGCTATTTTTATAAACTTATTATGGGGGTTGCATGAGCCTCGTTTGATTTCATGCTATTTTTATAAACTTATTATGGGGGTTGCATGAGCCTCGCTTGATTTCATGTTATTTTTATAAACTTATTATGGGGGTTGCATGAGCCTCGCTTGATTTCATGCTATTTTTATAAACTTATTATGCAGGTTGTCCGGTGAAATTTCTCTCAAGTGCATTTTTTCAGTAGCTTACTAGAAATAGTGTATGAATATCCCTTCTATTTAAAAGTACTCTAAATAAGGTGGCTGGGCTTATAGAGCAAGAATTGTGATGCACTGTGTTCGAGCATGAGAGGAAATCTGACCTATGAAAGTTATTAGGATTCCTTTTTACATTTCTGCTGCTTGTGGGACAATAGTACTCCTTGCAGTTGAGTACAGAGTGCTTTGCTATATCTTGAGGGAGTCTTTGGTTGTTGTATCAATAATAATAATCTTGACATTGTTAATAATAGTTGGTGTACATTTGCTTATATTGTATTCATTTTATAATCATGTTTTAGACAGATTTATGGTAATAACAAATTAGATACATACTTGAACTTGTATTAGAAATATTACAACTCAGATTTATGAAGTCCTAAGATTTCCCCTCCTCCTCCATCTCTACTTCTAACTCTTCTCTTCTGCCTTGATTGCAGCTCTCCACATTCCTCCTATATTGATTATAATATTAATATACACTTTTCAAAATCTAACGGGTAGATATTGCAATTAATACTACATCAAATCTGATTTCCCAACCCAACAGGCAGTAAGTTTGGCAAAACCCATGCATTTTTCTATCCAATGGAGTATTTGGTTTGATAGTTCTATTAATATCAATTTTGATATTGGCATTGATAATGGACATTTGGTCACACCGTATCAATTTTAGCATTCGTAAAATGTGCTATCACATTAAATTCAATATAAGTTTGAATCTTTATTTAAGTATAGAGTTTAGAGGCATTAAAATAGGCATCTTACATATGTCTGTTCTGATATTATAGTAAAGCCACCATCTAATTTCCAGCAAGTGCAAGAAAACTATAAAACAGAGAGACCATAAGTGCTGCACAGAAAATTAAACAACATAGGTAGACGTAGGCATGAAGAGAGTGCAAAGAAAAAAAAAAGGAGAATAGAGAAATCGAAAGAAGCGGACAGCTGCCGACTGCTGTTGATATGATAGCCATGAGACACTCGAGAATCTAAAGACCTCTTCTCCTCTCCGTTTTCTTCTTCTAAATCTTTATTTTCTCTTCGACGAGTCAAGTGAGAATCCTATGCATTTGAATAACTACGCCAGTTGGGTCTCACAATTTATTCTCAGGAAAATCTCTTTGATACTCAAGTTAGTGCGTGATAAATGGCACAAAATGGAGAGGAGAGTAGGAATATTTCTATTTATCTCTTTAGACATGAGGGGCTCCTATTTTATAAGATTAGAATATGTAAGATCTTTATGATAGTGTCGATACTAGTTCATCTTTTTGGGGGCAAAAGATATTAGTTCATCAAAGAGCCACACCATAAAATCACCAAATGATTAATGTTGCTATATGAATTTTGAGATCAGAATTTTTAAATATCACGTCTTGGTCATGGTATTTATTTATAATCCTTCACAATTAATTCAAATCACTTAATGACATTCTAAAAGCTAACAACTTCTTCAAAATTTTGAACAAGAACCTAGAAAAGAGTTTATCAAATCCACATGGGAATTCAATAATAACTTCTTATAAGAAGGTTAATATCCATGTACTGTAGCCGTTGATATCTAATCGTCTCGAGTAGAGATGTAAATTGGGCAGACTAGACTGGGTTATATAATAATTTGGGTTTAACTCAAATTCAAAATAGTCCAGTCTAATTTTAAACTCAGTCCAAATTTAACTTAAATTCAATCCAAATTCAGTTCGAATTCAATGGTAAGTGGGTTGGGTTGAGTTAGGTTGGACTTACCTTGTTGATAAATGATTTATTAGAAGTGTTTTACTTTTTGTATGAATTACTGTAAAAGTTAATAGATTAAACTAAGTTAACTCGTTTTTAGCTCAAATTTAATCCAACTCAATTTATATAACTTGGGCCAACCTAATTTCCTTTAATATGAATTGGGTTGAACTAGACCACAGGCTGACCCGCCTGATTGACACTCCTAGTGCCGAGTCAAACGCAATATTAGCTCGCATACAAATGTGTACGTACACAATAAGGATGTATCCTTTGTTTAGTTGAAAATGAAGATTCAGCATGTGCGTATGCTTTGCACACTAACATGAACCAAATACGGTTGTTGGTTGTTGTATTAAAGAAAACATGTTTATTAAAAAAAATGACATCATATGTGTTTATCAGCTAACTGATACAGTGATATATAAATGAACGGGAAAATGTTATTTAGATTGAGCTCAAGTCTGAAAAATTATTGGGCTTGACGTGAGCTTAGACAAGGGCTTGGAAGAATAGTATAGAATAGTATTTTTAATTTCTTATTCTACCAAATCGGAATTAGTAGGTAGTAGGATAAGAAGGGTAATTTGGACAAAAAAAGTGTTTATTCTCCTTCTTATTTCTTCCTTCGTAGTCAAAGCAATTAGAATAACTTCTTATTCTATCTTCAATTCATATGCGCTGCCAAATCAAAAGACTTCTTATTCTAGAATAAGCCATCCGGCATAACTTATTCTAGAATAAGAAATCCGGAAAACAAAGTGGGGCTTAGTATTTGACCACAAGGTCAAAACTCTGATTCCAGCTTTGGGAAGCATCAGTTTGATTCTAAATTGATCTTTGAAATCATAACATGCTTCATGAATATTCTAAAAGCTTTAAAGTTGTATCATATACACATTTTCCTCAGTCACATTGAGGGAATATTTTTTAATATCCAACTGTCTTTATCTCATCATCATGATAGGCAGTATTGGCAAGTAGAATTCTAATAAACTTATTCATGGTAACTACTAAGGAAAAACTTGTCAAAGTCAACACTTTGACCTTGACCATTTTCTTCAGTTTACCATATAAGTCTTAAGTAGTCCATCGGTGCTAATCTTCATTATGAAGATTTACTTGCTTCTGACAAATACAATACCCTCTAGCAATACTATCAAGTTCCGAACATAATAGTGTAGACACGCTAATTTTGACGTCATTTCAAGTAAATTTCATATCATATAATTATGCCTCAGAATGATCTGATATTTAACCATTGGTTAATTTTTATTGTTCTTTTTAAGTGTCGGGTTTAACAGACATGTTTAAGTTAATCAATTGAATTGATTTTAGCTCAAATTTTAGTTAAAATATGCAGAATTCTAAAAGACGTCAACCTGTGTGGACGCTATTTAGAAGTCTAAATGACGTCAAGTTGTGTGGACGCGATTTAGAGTTTATTCCTATTTTAACGTTTAAATTTGAATTTTAATCAGTTGATTAATTAGCTAAAAGGCGTCTGTGCGTGCTGACGCGGTTTAGGTTTCCTAGGCTATTTCTACTTCTCTTCCGGATGTTTATCCTTATTAGTGTAAAAGACGTCTATACATGTAGACGCGTTTTAGCTAATAAAGATAAAGATAAGTTTTCCCGGATATTTATCCTTATCTTAAATTAATCTGAAAGGCGTCAGCCAATATGGACGCGTTTTAGATAATTACAGATAAAGATGAATTAATCAATATTTATCTGTTGGTTAAGATAGATAAATCCTAGATTTTTCTATGTTAATCGCGGACGCAGAAGAAGCCTATAAATACCTTGCATCTTGAATAGTTAAAAATGTTGAGCCCCATTAAAAAAAGAGAGCGTCATTATTGAGCAATAGCGAGTTGAAGATCGGAGTAACAACGTCGGAACGCCGAAGCACTGCTGTTTCCAGAAGTCGGCGTCCATTCTTCATCCATTCAAGAATTCAACCATTGGGCATAAGTCTTTTCATTTCTGCATTTTCATTTTATTAATCTTGCATTCTTCATTACCACTCTATGCAACACACAACACATTCATTTCTTTCAAAACCTATTTGATTAAGGGGTTTCAAAAGCCATTAAACAAGTAAGTTTGTTGTTTAATTGTATGTTTAACATCATGATTAGAGCAGATACTATTGTTGCTTAAGTTCTCATCATAATTTCTTCATTTCTTTTCCCTCTATTTCTGCTGCACTCAACAAGAGAGTCAAAGGGGAAATCAAGCACAAAGTCATAAGAATCTCTGGACGATCCTCAACTTCAAAATCAACAGCAAGAACAAAGAACGAGAAGGGCTCTCTTTCTTCAGCCGGCTGAAGGAGGGGAATCAAGAGCTCAATATCTTCCGCGTTTAAACAGGTAGGCGATCAAAAACTTCTTTTGGAACTTTTAAGTCAAAAGTTTCTGGCGATCACTGCACTTAGTTTTCTGTTTTAATAGGTTTATTTTACACTAAACAACATAGATTTTTCATGATAATCACACAAGCATTTTAAGCACTCACAAATAGGTGTTATGGACTATGGCTTAGAATTCTTAACTTCTTGCAAGTCGTAAAGTTGTAATAATAATAGAGAGTTTCCTCATAGATTTTAGATAATAATCTACATCTTTGAGCTCCTCTCATTCTGCTATTTATGATATGTCAAACATATCTTTCTAGCCATTGAGAGAGTCCCAAAGAAATCTATGAAGCTCTCCTACGTGTGTTACGAGTGGCTTTAAACAACCAAAAACTATCTAATAATGTTGTGTTAATTTGTGGGTCTAGAACACCTTCCAGTTTAATCAGCTCCCACTGTCTTCTTTGAGGATCTATTCCTCTTCATAGAAGACAGCTTTCTAGACGATAATCATTCCATTATCACCTGGCGAATAATTGTAATATCTAAACTCTTTGGACATCTCACAAATTTACACTACACTATGTCTTTCTTGGATCCAATTTCTTTGGATCTTGTCTTTTTCACAAAACCAGGACATTTCTTGATATTAATATTTTTAAAATCAAGTTTTTCTTATAATTCATATCTCATATAAATTATCTTATCTCCATATCTTATATGGACGTACTGTCTTATTTGGAACCATCCGTAAAGTATAAACATCTAATGTTTATGGTCATATTCACAAGGATATAAGAATTAGGCAAATCTTATTATTTATCGCACTATATCCAATAAAGTGCAATTCCTCATTATATCATATTGCTATGATATACAATGAGGAATCAATCGAGAGATGATACAATTATCCTTTTAATGATTTATGTGAATCCCGTACTCACGTATTAATTTTCTTGATCAAATCAAAAAATTATAATATCATTTCTTATTAGTCACTTCATCTTGATCTTCTATACATTAATCTCTCATATGCATTCAACTTGTACTCCAGCAAGTACATACAACCGAATCTTTCCGAGAGTTAATCATTAAGGTAAGCCAATAGAAGCGATTATTTTTGACTTTAAGAAGATATTGGGCTATTTACATCAGTATATATAAGCACCAATAATTTCTTATTGCACAGCCTAAGTGCACAATGTCATAGATAATCATGATTCACACAGTCCTTTTCTATAGGAGACTTGTGAACATTCATCACATGATTGTCATATTAAGAATCTATAGTGCATTGATTGGTTTTAAAATATTTTATTTTATTTCTAAAATCATGTGGAACAATGCTTGTTCCTTCTCAGTCAATATTATTCTTAATACTAAATAACAATTATTTAGTTTCATATTCATCTCCTAAAGATATAAAAAGATTTACTGTCTGATAGTAATCTATGCATCTCGTGAACTATTGTTGAGGATAACTCAACACTTTCATTTTTTCGATTTCCTTTTACTTGTCTAAGTATGCATACTATTGCAGATTTGAGAATCATTTCAATATCTCACATTGGAGACACTAATTCTCCAATAGATATGCAAAAGTTGATAATAAGAATACCCGAAACAAGTTTAATATTCTTTTTACTTTTCCAATGTCCTTATTGGTTGCAGTGGGAAAACTGCTCCTTATCTCTTTCAATTGACTTGCCTTTATCCTTTTCAGGTGTGGGTTCGACCATTTAAGATCTTATCTCTTGCCTTTCTCAAGGGCACACCATGAATACCTCTTCTCTTTGGTCTATCCAAGTAAGAGATTACATGGTATCCACTGCCTTTCTCAAAGGCATATCATAAGTACCTCTTCTCCTTGGTCTATCCAAGTAAGAGATTTGATGATATATGATTAGGATAGTAGCTATCACTTAGGCCTGAAGACATTCTTCAGAGTCCACTTGCCAATCTGAATATGAGAAGTATTGGCATCCAGTATGCCAAATTTCGGATTAATAGATGATATTCCAGTTAATAGAAGAGATAATGAGATTTAAGCAGATAGTTCTTATAATTCAAATATGACATTTTTCTTGAATTATTTTTCACTATTTTTTGACGGACTGTATAACCCTCAGGTATATAGAACGGGAGACTCCGACCGTCTCATTGTAGGGATCAGAATCACAATGACTTGTAGTACAGCCTTGTAGATAGCACAACAAACTATAATACAATCAAAGAGCATCCATCTCATGGAACTTGCAACTCCTTACAATATCTAATTATAGCTTTGGTCTCCAAACATTTAATGGCCTTGTGGATAGCACAACAAACCATTAATTCTAGTCTAAACATTACCATAGTTACAAGACGGGTATAGATTTGCATGCAGCCCTTGTGGATAGCACAAGAAGGTTACATAGTTCCTCTACCCCAATCATTAGACATCTTATGCCATAGCCAGAGTCTCTCCTTATAATTAAACAGGCCTTGTGGATAGCACAAAAAACCTGCCTAAAGTAATTTAAGTCATATGACTATAACAATGGAGGACCACGCAGTAAGTTCTCAACTACTCATGTTATGGCGTAGACTTTAACGAGGGTTTTAGATAACTTTTATCTTGGTCTCTACCTAGATGATAGTTTATAAATATACTGAATATATTTAACTATACCTAGATATTAGTAACTTATTCATAATAAAAAACTAAAAGCATGCATCAACTATAAATGTTCATTACATGCTCATGGCAGCACGGTGATTAACTAGAGCCATACAATTAATCACCACAAAATATAACAATTATATTCATAAAACATGCAAACACATAGGCTCTGGGGATCTCATCTCATGACGCCTTCTTGGTTGCACTTGTAGATCATTCTCGTTTCTCTTCGGCCAACACGATCAATTACAGCATAATATAGAGTTTCAAACAATTTCAAATACAAATTAATTATAAGAGAAAGTCTGATGGCCGAGTATAATAATGGAGGGAGATAGAATTACATCGGAATGAAAGAGAGAGGGAGGCACGCAGGCCTCATTAATTAACATTTTATTAACCCACATCATATTCCATAATGATCCACATAATCATACACCATGGCATGATATGAAATTAATTAAGTACTTGTCCATGACCAACTCAAATTTTAATCATCCACACATGATCATACACATCACATAAAGGCTAAAATTTTGAAAATAATAATTTTGGTTTTCTTAAAACCTCGGTACTAATCAAAATTAGATAATTTGAATTTTGAAAATCTTATTTTCTAACGTGTATTTAAATCTAATTTAAAACATTAAACACATCAACATGTGCATACAAGACTAAAATTAAAATTATAAACTATTTCATGTTAAATTTAGAACACTTCTAATTAATTAATCTAACACTTAGATTAATCTCAAATCACATTAACAACAATTATTAATGTGCAATAATCTAACATTTGGATATAATTAAAAATTCATTAATAATTCTTATAAAAGAATTTATAACTCTAATTTTAATTACTTAACAACCATTTGTTAAGAACCCATTTATTAAATAATATTTCTCAATAACAATTGATAAGAAATATTAATTTAGAACATTTCTAAACAAAGTAGTCTAACAATTAGACTTAATCCAACCTCATAATAACTTTTATTAAAAGGTCCTTTTAAAGTAGATTAGATCTTCAAATACTTTAATTGAGAGATCCTTAATAAATATAATTAATCATCTCAATAACTATTATTGAGAGTTTATAAAAATCCTTAATAACTGTTATTAAGGGTTTATTCTCAAGAAATAATTAATCCTTTTATAACCTTTATAGATAGTCAATTAATCACTTAAAAACTTTTATTAAGTGTCCCTCAATTATAAAAAAAATTATTTCATAACAACGATTGCTACGAAATTATAAAAATATAATCAGTTAATTAAAATAAAATTAACAACATTTGTTAATAAGATTTAAGATCACATCTTAATTAACCCCCTTTAACTCAAAATAATAGATTTAAATTTTAAAACATATTTTAAACTGAATTCAAGTTAAATTTTAGGTTAAATGGGTTGGTGTTTTATTTAAGAAAGGGTTTATGGTGTTTAATTGGGTTGGCTTATTGGGCCTCTAGGGCCTGGGCTCGAGCTTGGCCAGGCAGGACCTGGTCCAGGTCACTGGCCCGAGCTAGGCAGGCTCAAAATGGGCGCCTAGGCTCGGCCAGCCCTAGACCCAGGCCCGCCTGGGCTGAGCCAGGACGGGCGCGCCCACGGGCCGCCCCAGGCCCCAGTTTGACCAGGTCAGGGCGCCCGGTTGGGCCCAGGCTAGGGGCCCTGCGTACCAGCGTGCGAGCTAGGGTTCTACCCAGTTGCCGACGCCCAACCCCCTTTCCTGGTTGCAGGAAATGGTGGCGGCGCCGCAGCCGGCACTTGCAGCAAGGGCGGCCGGAAGAAGGAAGGGGGTTGCCCCCTTCGTCCCCAATGCCAGTGATGGCCGACCGGCGAGTCCTGTGTCACTGGTTGCCCCCCATGAACGGCGGTTGAACAGTTTTTTAAATCGTGGCCTTCCCCTTTTTCTCTTCCAACATTTGGAAAATTTCTGGAGAGGGAGGCTCCACCGCCGGCCGTTGTCCACAACAGGGATCCTAGGGAACTTGCTGAGACCGCCGGTCATACCAACCTCCACCATGGAGGTGGTCGTACTCCATCAAAGCCCCATCCAAGCCCTTAATGCCGTTTCATCATCTCCATGAAGAACGCGACAAAAAACCCCATTAAAAATTCATTTTTCACATAGAAAAATTAAATATAATATTGTATGTTCATCACATGAACAAATTCTCTAAGAATAACGAATCATTGCATGGAAATTATTTTAGAATAATAATTTTGTCCTCCTGAAATGGATTAGAGTGGAACCTAACTCTGATACCACTGTTGGGATTCGGGCGGGACACGATGAACGAAGCGGAAATAGAAAATAAAATAACCCGCCCGATGCCCACATATATGTTTCGGAACGAAAATCGAAAAACCTAAATTAAACGGGATGTGATCGTATCATCGCGCACGCATTCGAATTCACATCCGTCCGTCGAGGCAATGCCGCTAGCCGCACAAGCGTCCGGACTCCAACGATATCCACGCGACCCTCCGCGGTGGTTCGTCCTCGCTCCTTCATCCCGATCAACATGCTCACTGAAGATCCGTCGCCACAACGATGTCAGAAACCCATGAACGATGAATTCCCGACATTCGGGAATTGCACCCGGTGGAGACGGGAGGCACCCGGCGCCTTGAGAGGGGTGCCCAAAGGAGGAGGAGAGATAGAGGGGGGCGGCCAGCAATGAGAGCTCCTGCAGCTTGGCCCAAGGTTTCTCCACAGCCTGTATATATATTAAGTCGGCGTAACTTTTCATAAAAGTCTCTGAGTTAATATAAAACCCACTTAAACACCATCGATTGACAATTTATATGCATATGACCCTCTAGGCCCATTTACCAGTCTGATTTTCAGCTGTTAAGTCCAATAATAATTTTTTGACTTATAGTAATTAATTAATATCTCATATTTAATTAATTACTCAACCGAATTAATATCTTATGTAAATTCAACCGGACTTCTGATCAAGTTGGGTGCCAAGCAACTCTGCACAATCCCAGAAGGTAATGGGGTTCAGCAACCAACTCATGGAACATATCCGTCCACAGTTATCGCTTAGCTATAATTCTTCATTCGCACAATACTCTCGAATCAACTTAGGGTATGGTCAACTGTCAAACCCTAGATGGTCAACTCACTTGGATCAGACTCCGTTGTACAATATTAGAAAACATCTTTTCTGATATTGTGTCTGCTCTAGCTAGAGATTCTTGCATATCTATCCTAGAGCATTATCTCTCCAGTTATCTGAGAGCAAGTGATCCTCTACTGAGCACATAATCACCTTCGAAGGTCTTTCGCTAGACCCGATCCTTGACTATTAGAGATCCCGTAGATAGGGATTCATAAGCCAAGGTTAAAACCCAGAAGTCCACCGACAAGATGTCTTTGGTGTCTCAAGTCCAAGGATAAACCATGCCACTGTGATGATGAATTAAACCGGTTGACAGTCAGGTAAATGGTCATTCGGCGATTCACGTCGGATCAGTTCAGTGAACTCATTCCACAATGAGCACCTACAACTTCACCATAGTGTCTCGACACAAGTGACTAACGAGATCAGTCACCCTCATCAAATGAGTTGGAATAACTTGTACTAGTCTTACCAGATGTTTAATGTCCTTCTCAAACATCCTACGACTAGGAAAAATTAAGAATATGTGTTTATAAATCATCAGTCTCATTATTATGATCTCATCATAATCCGATAACTATTGCATGTTAGAATTGGGTGGCCTCAAAGCCAATCATTGTACATTCTAGTTCAAATTATTAATAAAGGCAATCATTTCTTCATTCATAGTTCTCGCAAATTAACTATCGCAATGAAGGTCCATAGACAAATGTATGGGATATTGAATCATGATGAGATCATGATAGTGAGATTAATATCCTCAGTCAATTGTCTTAAACAGTTCTCGATCATAGGATATTTGAGATGGACATTAAATATCCGATAAGATCGACACAAGTTATGTCTGCTCATGTGATGAGGGTGAATGATCTCACATTCACTCGTGTGGTGACACTAAGACAAACAAGTGGGTGCTCATTAGAGAATGAGTTCACTGAACATACCCAAATAAGAATTCCTGGATGGTAATTATACCTATTAGTCAACCAGGGAATTCAATCGTTGCAGTAGCACAGTTGGTCCTTTGACCTGAGTCACCAATGATACCTTGTTCGTGGACCATTGTATCTTGATTCTCTGACTTGTGGACTTTAACCATTAAGTCCACGATAGTCGGTCTTTCAGATACAGTGGAAAGCTTGCGAAGGTAATTGAGTGAACAACAAGGGATCACTCACTCTTGGTATAAGACTGGAGAGAGAATGTCCTATGGATGTGTACACAGAAATCCCTGGCCAGGGTCAAATGAAAGAGATGTCTTTCTAGATATTAACTGAGTACTGGAATCCATCTGGATAATGCGAAAGAGGGTTTGACTATAAAACCATACCCTTGCGTTATTGGGACATTGCATGAGTGAAGGATTATATTTGTGCGGTATCGGCAGACGGAAAGGTTCAATTGAAGGGAACAATATCCCTTATATCTTCTGGGATCATGAGGTAGTGTTTGGTGCTGTTCATGATCAGAAGGCCAAGTGAATTAATCATCAGATGATAATCCACTTGTTTATTAAATTAATCATTTAACATATGATGTTTAAATGTTAATTAATAAATATTAAACTCTAGAATCAGTTCTAAGTTTAATGGGCCTGAAACCGGACTGATATATGGGCCTAGAGGGTCACACACATAAGAGTTCTCGTCAGACGATGAGGGACGTTAAATTTCATGCTTATCTAGGTTTTTATGAAAAGCCGCAGGATAAACATGAAGATTTAATGGAGAATTATCCAAGGCTTTCTTGGATAATCATGAGGATTAATCCTTGTGCTTATCCTTATTTCTATATAAGGAGGGCCAAGGGGGAGGGGTAAAATGTTGGTTGGACGAATTACTGACCCCAGATTCTCTATCTCCTCTCTCTCTCTCCTTCTCTCTCTCTTGGAGTAGATCTGTCTCTCTCTGCGCATAGTGGATTTGAGATCTGGTCGGAGCACTCAAGTCGAGGAGGAAATCGCGTCTGTTGCGGGAACTCGTGTGGATACCTCTAGAGATCGTGCGCGTGCGCGATTACAGAGTCGGCATCATCCACGGGAGATTCGAAACCCCGCAAAGGTGAAGAACTGTTCTTCCCGCATTTATTTTAATGTCCGTTTTACGACCCCAGCAACCAATACAATGGAATCGATTCTATTTTCCGCTGCGTTCTTGGCGATTCCTTACATTGCATACATTAATGGACTTCATTATGCGCAATTATAAATATGTTAATCTACATAATTAAATAAATGTCATTTATTAGTGAACTACATTGTAATAGGTGCCTTATGATTGGCTTTAAGGACACCTATATCCATCAGAAACCACTTAGGATTTCCACTAACAACAAGGTACCAACCTTTTACAAGTTATACAACAACCTCTTGCTTTCAGCAAGCCCTCTCTTCAACCAAGAAGAGGAACAACCTCCTACTTCCAGTAGACCCTCTTTTCAACTAAGAAGAAGAACAACTTCCTGCTTCCAACAGTCCCTCTCTCCTACAACCAGGAAGATGAATAAACTGAGATTAGAATATAGAAAGTGCCTATGAAATAGGCAAGTGTTCACAAAGAACTTAATGTAGATCAAGACAGAAAATAAACAACTATGTTGCATAAGTCTTGATCTGAAGTGAACCTCCAAGAGCTTCTAGTAAGAGTGATGAAGCACGGCTCTTGAGATCTTCAAGGTCTTTTTCTCAGCAGGCTAGGCGTGTTGGCTATTTTCTTACACTTGGATGATTGTCTCTCTTGTATCAAAATTATATTTCACTGTTCAACACTTCTCTATATATTAGTCTTTAGTGAAAGGCTTATCTTTGTATCCCTTCTTCAAAATCAATCTGTTAGATTGGTTTGCTGCAAGAAGGCTTTTTCTCATCTGTGTCTAACATTCAAATTTCCAAGAGAGAAGTTGGAAAGAGAGGATAACTGGTTTGTTGCATTGCTGGATTTGAGGTCGCATGAATTAATGTGCAGATGCTTTCTCAAGTTCAGACCTTGTGATGTCAAGTCAAGCCTACAGAGAGTATAAACACTGGAAAGGCGAGATAGCTTTTCCTGCAATCGCATCAATTCCTAGCAAAAATCTATGATAGTACAAGGTGCATAGAAACTGCAACAAATTTGTCAGTCAAAGATATGACAGAGATCTTCAAGAAAAAAAAACACATAAAATATAACCTGAGAGTACCAGCTAATTTGAATTGAATTCAGCAAACGTTAGCTGAAGTTACAAGTCAATCGGAATGTCAATTCTTTAATATAAGTTATAAACGAATACATAATCAAAGTGAGAATCTGACCACTAATCGAAGTCAGTAAGTGAATGTATATTTAACTCACAGATAGACTGTTAAACGAAGTACAAGTGGCTCTCACTTTAGATTAGAGGAATGACTTAATATAAAACGTATGAGACAATTAATCAAAGTGGAAACTTAAAGCATTAATTAAAGAGATAACCAATTAAGTGTCTTGATGATCAAAGTCTCAGATTCGTTCAGTAATTGCATTGAGACTTACGATCAGTAATTGAAGAACATCGTTAATCAAAACAACGCTTGGCAAGATTAATCGAAGTGAAGTCTAAGAGCGAAACTTTGATTAACGTTATAACAGCAATCGAAGAGATATCTCACAACACTAATCGAAATGGAACTTAAACTTCTGTTTCGATTAAAACATAAAACGTAACTCTAAATTGAGTTTCGATTAACGTTATCAAGATAATCGAAGTGACTGCTCAAACATTAATCAAAGTCAAACTTCGAGGAGAATACTTTAAATGATAATCGAATGCAACTTCAAAACAGTAATCGATAAAGAACTTAAAATGTTAATCGATGGAAATTTTATAGAGATAATCGATATGAAACTTTAAGTTTTCTACTCGAAGTGACTAAGATAACATTAATCGAAGTGAACTTTAGTCATCTAATCGATATAACACTTAGAAAAACTGATCCAATTAAACCTGACAGTGATGTTTCAATTAGTGTTGAACTATCTGCAAGTTACTTGAAATCTTGGAGCTTAATCAAAGTTCCAGTTATCTCTTTTCATTATGAGAATCATGGAACTTTAAAAATAACAAAGTTACAGAACTTATATAACTCATGTTGGAGACTGTCAGCAACTGAATAAAGAAACAAAGAGATTTCTTTTATTTTTATAGAGACAAAATCCTGTCATTTTCATAGTGTGTTATCACCAGAATATTTTCATAGCGTGTTACAACATAGAAAAATGAAAAGCGCAAACTACACAACGAATTGCTTTTGAAGATTCCCATCATGTGATATTGAGTGTGTCTCATCACATCTTAACAGCACATTTTCAGTTCATTCCACTTCATTACATTCACCGTCGTTTCATTCTATTTCGCTTCATTCTCTTACAAAGCAGATGCCAAGACGAGGCAGTTATACACCCCCTAATTTTGACTTCACACTAACTAGATTTCATATCACACTATATGCCCCAAAGTGGTCCTTAGTTTAATTATTTGAGTGATTTTTACCTATTATTTCTTGAATTTAGTTAAGTCTTTTGAATCTCGTTTTCCACTTTAGACATCATTTAAGTTTCTAGCTCTAATCGGTTTTTTAAATCAATTTTTTAATCGATTATTGATTATATGAATCGTGTCCACCACAGCAGACGCCGTTAGAATTTTAATTTGAGTCGATTAATTACTTGATTTTTGAACATATTACTATTTACTTGTAACGCATCCACCATGGTAGACGTCATTTAAAAATTCCATATTTATCTTCAATTTTTATTTCCTATTTGGCCTCTCCAGAAGATGTCTTAGCTGGTGGATGCATTTCTAAATGACGTCTTCGCGGTTGGACGCGATTCAATTGCATAGCCCAAAAGGCCCAATCCAAACCAAATTAAGTAATTTACCTCCATTGTGGTTTCCTTTCATACTAATCCTTCTTTCCATAGATTGAGCCAAGGTAGAGGAAGAGTTTCGGATGGTTCCCTTAACTTATAGTGCCTTGGAGTTCAATAACTATATTTTTCATTGAATTATTATGGGGATTAGCTCTCTATATATGCATATATGCTATGAGACCTCAGAGAGATTGGGCAATTGATTATTGTGAGTTCTACCAAAGAGAGAAGCGAGACCTCTCCCCTTTGCACGAAAATCAATAGCCTTGGAGTTCTCCTTCTCTCTCGAAAGCCTTCTTCTTTGTTGAAGGAGGCCTTCAATCAATGGTGACTTTTGGAGGGGCCAATTTTTTCTTCGTCTTTCTTTGATTCTCTTTTCATTTATTTTTAATTTCTTTGATAAGATATTTTGCATACATTCATCACATCATCTTCATTGCACACATCATCATATGATTACCTTTCCTTTTGCATTTAAAAAAAAAAAAAGAGTTTCTAGTTTAGTTGCATATTTATTTGTCATTTAAAATAGATACTACACTACAATTAAAGCTCTAATCATTTTGTTTTATTTGTTTGTTTTCTTTGCAAGGAAATTCAAGATTGGAACAAACATCATCAAAGAGAGTGAAAGAACAAGAGAAGAGAGGCTCTTCTTCTTCGGCCGACTGAAGAGAGAGAAGTTAGGAATCTACAATCATCCTAAAAATTCAAGGTACATGCGTGATCACTTCATTATTCCTTTATTTTAAGAATCTCATTATTTGGCAATCACAATCTCATTATTTTGCACGATATTTAATTCATGTTTCAATAGTATATCTTGAGTGCTCACAATGAGATTTGGAAATATACCCTAAGAATAAACCTTCATCAGATTTTGCATCTTGCTTACCAAAGTTGTCCTTTCTACTGTTGAGGATAAAACACTTACATCCAAATGGCTTTAGATGTCCAATTTTAGGTTTCCTTCTCTTATACAATTCATAAGGGGTCTTCTTTAAAGTTGGTTTGCTCATGGCTTTGTTGATGATGTAGCATATTGTGTTGACTACTTCTACCTAGAAGTATCTTGGCAAGTTGTTTTCTGACAGCATGGTCCTAACCATATCAAGTACTGTCCTATTATTCCTTTCTGCTACACCATTTTGCCAAGCTATCCTTGATGTTGAGAAGTTGTGTTGAATTTCCTGCTCATCACAGAATCTGGTGAACTCTGCATTCTCAAAATCTCTCCCATAATCTATCTAATAGAAATAATGTTGAATTTATGCTCCTTCTGTACAACTTTGCTAAATTTTAAGAAGGCTTCAAATGTATCAGATTTACTCTCCAAGAATGCCACCCAAGTGAATCTTAAGTAGTCATCAACCATGACAAACCCATAATTATTTCTACCTAGGTTGGTTGTCCTTATAGGTCCAAATAGATCCATGTGAATCAACTCTATAGGCTTGGAAGTTGTTATAAGTATCTTAGACTAAAATAAGGTCTTGGTCTGCTTTCCTTTAGCACAAGCTGAACAAATGCTTATAGTCTTCAACTTTAGCTCTGACAGTCCTCCAACTAGATCATGCTTGATGAGCTTCTAAATTACATTGTTGCTGGCATGACCCAGTCTTCTGTGCCATAATTCTGCTTCTTCTAACTTACTTGAGTCAAACAAACATCTTGTTCTTTAAATTCTTTCAGCTGAAGCAAATATAGGTTCTTAACTCTGTGGGCTTTAAAGATGACTTCATCCTCCTTGATTATGGTACATTCTGCAGCTTCAAAGATGACTTTGCATCCTCTGTCACATAGCTGGCTAATGCTAATCAGGTTATACTTCAAGCCATCAACACACAACACATCTTCTATTACATTTGATGACTTGTTCCCTACTGTGCCACTGTCCATGACCTTACCCTTGCCATTGTCTCTATAAGTGACGGTCCCTCCTTCATCTTGCATCGACTTAAACAAAGTTCAATCACCTATCATGTGCCTGGAGCATCTACTATCCATGTACCATTTAGATGCTCCTAGGCTACCATGCAATTATCATTTGATAGATTTAGGTACCCTAAGTTTTTTGGGTCCTTTGGTGTTAGTAGCAACTATAGATCCTTTGGACACCTAAATACACTTCCTCCACTTACAGGTTTTAGAAGTGTGGACCAATCTGAAGCAATATGAGCAACAATCTAAGCAAGAAGCCTTCTTCTTTGAGTCATTTGAAGTTGAGGCTTTTACAAATCTAGGTGTTGGATAATTTTTTGAGGGTTTTATCTGTGAAGAGGCTTTGGGTGGAATAAAACTAAGTCCATCTTTTCTATTATTAGTCCTATGTCTTTTTAAACATAAGTGCAGAGATGTTTTAGCCCTAGTTAGCTTTTTAAGAGAAGCATTTAAATATTAGTTTTCTTGTATAAGTTTATTTTCATATATTTTATCTTCATTAAGAACCATCTTTATCTTATTTACCTTTGAAAGTTCAACATTCAGTTCTTCAAGTTTAGTGTTATGAGTTTTATTAACCTTACTGAGTGATTGGTTTTCAGATTTTAGCTTAATATTAACATGTACTAGATCCGAGTTTTTAGATTTTAAAGAATTACTCATAGCACTCAATTTTTTATGATCAATTTTAAGTGTTTTGAGCTCCTTTGAGAGTATTTTAAATTTTTTATATAGCTCATCAAAGGCTTTTTCTAAAGATAATTCCTCATCAGAATATGAACATGACTCACAGGCAGAGTTGGAGTTTACTTGCTCATCTCCATAATGAGAGTTGGTTGCCATGAGATCTAGGTTGACAACTACTTCTTCTTCTTTAGAACTAGAGGAGCTAGAAGAATCTTCATCATTTCCCCACGCTATTGCCATGGCCTTCTTTTTGAAATTCTTTTTGAATCTCTTGGGAAAGTCTTTCTTCTTGTGATTTTTCTTCTTAAGCTGAGGGCACTCAACCTTTATATACTCAGCTGCTTGCACTCATAGTAAGTTGGTTCTTACTTCTTGAAGTACTTTTCTTCTTGTACTACCTCTGACCAGAAGTACTCTGTATCTTTTTCTTCTTAAGAGTTCTTTGCAGTCTTCTTGACAAGAAGACTTCTTCTTTACTGTCCACTTCACTTTCTTCTCTTGAAGTGGCTTCATCTAAACTTGATGTTGCAGCCTTCAATGCACTTAAAGTCTTTTTCTTAAAAGTACTTTCACCAAGTCTTTCCATATTTATCTCATAGGCCATTAGGGACCTAATGAGCTTCTCAAGGCTCATGCTATTGAAGTCATTTGCTTCCTCAATAGTTGTAACTTTGGGTGTCCATTGACTTGGTAGGGATATGAGAATTTTCTAACCAGATCTCCTTTTTTGTATGTCTTCCTGAGTACAACCAACTCATTTGTGATGTCTGTGAACCATTGTATATGTAAGTTATGTTCTCATATGTCCCCATTTTGAAACTTCCATATTGTGAGCTCTTTACCTTGTCGGTACCTTCATAAGTGAGCTCTAGCTGCTGCCACATCTCTTGTGCTATCTTACTGGCTAAAACTCCATTGAATTCTTTCTTCCCAAGGGCACAACAGAACACACTTTTTGCCTTGTTATTCAAGGAAACAAGACATTTGTCATTATCTATATATTTTTCTTTGGGTGTGGTTATAATGTAGTCACCATCCTCTAATACACTTCACAAGTACATGTCGAGGCCCTTAATGAAATATTCCATAAGACACTTCCAATAAGAGTAGTCCTCTCCATCGAAGAGTCAAGGTCGGTGGACAGACTTACCTTCATTATAACTACTAGTCATAGTCATTTCTCTCATATCTTTAGATCTTTACAATGAAAGAACTCGCTCTGATACAACTTGTTGATCGAGCTATAAAGAACCTAAAGAAGGGTGAATGAGTTCAGATAACAAAAATTAAAATATAATCACAGAAGCTAAAGTAAGTAAAAAAATGAGAGCAATGTAAGAAAGACAATCACACAAGAACACAAAGATTTATGCTGGTTAGGTCTATCCAGACCTACGTCTAGTCCTAAGTAGACTCTTGGGAGTTCCACTAACACAAGGTATCAACTCCTTGTAGGTTAAAATATAACCACTGGACATAATTGGTCTTCCCTTCAACCTAGAAGGAGAACATAACCACCTGACAATCTTCAAGTCTTCTCTTCACAGTAGGAAGAGGAAAGTAGTAAAACAAGTTTAATACAAAACAAAAAGTGCCTCTAAAGTAGGCAGATAGGATAATGTAATACAGTGAATCATAGTCATCACTAAGAGTAGAGAGAGTGAGGTTGCTAGTGTTGATCTGATCATAGTTAAGCCTAAGAGCCTTGAATGTTGGAGTTGAATGCTTCATCTCACTGAATGTCTTGAACTTGCTTACAAGAATGAAGGCTCCTTCCACATTTAGCTTTCTCTCTCTCTCAATGTGTCTTTGTATCACTCTCAATTTACTGGTTGCTTCATTATGTGTCTCGATTAAAGATCTCTTGCTTTGAACTCGCATATTTTCACTGGAGGCTAATCTCTCTTATTTAAATAATGGATTTGAATTCATCTACTTATTGAAGTCCAACTTGCATCTATCAGAGTAACGGTTGCCTTTATTTGTCTAACATTAATTTTTGCAACTCTTAACGTTGAACACTTCGATCCAGCTAAGAGTATAGCCTATCTTTTTCTTCTTGAAAATATGCAAGAGTGGTCATTGTCCATTTTCAAATTTGGCATATACATCTTCCACAATCCTGTTACAAAATCAAGAATGAAAAGTTTCCATCTGGTTGACCAACCAGAGGACAAGTGAGATCTACAAAAAGTACCTCAAATAGAGTGTGGTGGAAGGTCTGTTATACGGTAGGTGTGTCATGTGACAATGCAGAGAAAATGCTTAGCCGAAGTAATATTGTGTTTAGTAAATATTATGCCTTATATTTTTACAACCCATTAATGAATTCAATTAATTTAAGTTAGACCAATTAACTAATTATGAGAGTCCGTTAGTGAATTTAAGTAACTTGATTTAACTCAATTAACTTAATTATGAAAGTCCATTAGCCTAATGGTACTAGTCAGAACAATCCACTAATTTAGTTCAAATTATGGGTTTGACATATTAGATAGCAGCATAGTAAAATAATGATAACTTTATGTGAAAAATTCGGATTAAGGCATGGTTAGTATTATTAGAAATAACATAAAAATATCTATAATTTTGTATAAGACCATTTTACTAATTAGATATTTTGGAGGTCAAAAATATTGATGAACAATTTTAAAAAGGGTTTCCCATAATAAAGAAGTCCTAATTGGACTAGTATTTGAATTAGAAAATGAAAGATGGTATAATTAAAATTAATCACGATCTGAAAAGTTATGTATGACGTATCTGAGTTGGATTAGAAGTAGAATATAATAAATTTCAGTATGATTAAGATTCTAATTAATAGACAGAAAGTCATGGAGTCCTACTTAAAGTAGGATTATGTACACATATTTATTTGACACAGTCTTGATATTTTAAATCTAATCGCGAAAGTTAAATTAATTGTAAAGAAAGAGGGAGATACAAAGAAGTCAAATACATAGGAATATAAAGATTTATATTGGTTCGATCTATCTCAACCCACATTCAATCCTCAAGCAGCCTCTTGGGAATAGATACCTACTCTAGACCTTGTAGTCCTGCCCCCAAGACCTACTTGTAATATCAAAAGATTGTAAGGGCTAAAAACTATACAAGATTATAGGGGCTACAATCTTTTGATATTACAAGTAAATTCTCTTAACTAACTATTTACAAATAATAAGTTCTTTCAAAGACTTATTTGTAAATTATTTACAGATAATAAGTGTTTTTTGGAATTATTTGTAACACTCTTATAGACTTATTTGTAAGTTACGCAGGTGTGAGGGCTTATTTTTAAATAGTTGGATTAAGAGACTTATTTGTATACCGCAAAGTTTCATGGGCTAGAAGTAAAATCATAAAATTTTAAACACACTGGACTTAATGCTAACAACAAGCTCCCCCACGAAAGTTTCACCGGCCCCGTACTATGACGCTTCTGTCCACGACTCCACGCTCTTTTTGAAAAACCTCCCCACCAGTCAGAAACCCATCCTCTCTCTCTTGTGCGGAAACCAGGCGAAGCGCAGAGAGGTTTCTAGAGGCACGATGGCCACCGTCGACGATCTGCTTGGCAGTTCTCCCGCACAGCAGAGCGATTCCCCTTCTCCACCACCGCCCTCGATACAATCTCCTGCTTCTCCCAACGTCGACAGTGGTGGCAGCCGCTTCTCCCTCCATCGTTCCCTCGGCGGAGGCGCAGGTCAGGTCCCCTCTTCCCTCCTCCCTCTTCCTCCCTCCCTCCCTCCCTCCCTCCCTCTCTCTCTCTCTCTCTCTCTCTCTCTCTGCGACTGCTTTGCGCTTCTGACGCTCTTGGTCGGGTCGCCGCTGTTGATGACGGTGTTGACAAGGTGAGGTTGTTCTCTGGTTGCAGTCGCCGACGTGATCCTGTGGAGGCGGAGGAGCGCCGCGGCCCTGATTCTCGCCGGGGCGACCGCCGCGTGGTACCTGTTCGAGATCGCCGGCTATAGCTTCCTCTCCCTCGTCGCCAACGCCCTACTCCTTCTCGTCGCCATCCTCTTCTTCTGGGCCAGATCTGCCACCCTGCTCAACAGGTTCGTCTTCTTGTTGTTCTGCTGCGCTCGGATTCGCCCTGCTGTTGCTCTTTTTCTAGCTCCTTTTCCCCTTTCTGATTGTTGATTTGAGTTGTGCAGGCCTCTTCCTCCCCTTCCCAATCTGGAAATCTCCGATCGGGTAGCGGAGAAGCTCGCTGACGAGGCCCGCCCGTGCATCAACCGTGTTCTTGCTGTGGCACGCGGCATTGCCCTTGATGGCGACAGGAAACTCTTCCTAGAGGTTGCTGATTTTCATTTCTTCTTCTATTTTCCTTTTTTCCCTGTTCCTTTGTGGAATTTGGAATTTGCTCATTTCATGATCCATTTTTTTTAAAATCCTGTTGTTTGTAATCATTGCGTAGGTGAGTGTGTGCTTGTGGGTTGTTTCATACATTGGAAGTTTCTTCAGCTTCTTCACGCTTGTTTACCTTGGTGAGTTTCAGCAGCAAGTTGATTCTGAGTTTTTGGTGCCTGGATGATGTTGTATGCTTATTTTCTTTGTCCTTGGCCCAGTTGCTGTCTTGTGTCTCATCGTTCCTGCTTTGTATGACAAGTACCAAGACCACATTGATGAGAAAATGGCATTTGCTCACAAGATGCTCTTGAGTCAATACGAAAATGTCCTTGTCAAGACAGGCAGATCTGTGAGGAAGGAAAAGAAGACAGAATGAGTTACAGGTTTCTTTGTATTTTATTGTCAATAGTCTGTTCCCTTGTTATACACAAGCACATGATTTTCACCTTTCTTCATGGATTTTTAGCTTTACCTAATGTAGATGGTAGTCATGAACTGTGCATGTACACACTTGCTTTAGGACCTTCAGCCTTTTGCTGGATTTATGCAAAAATTATCTAGAAAGGTTCCATTATTGAATAGTCAAAAAGTTGGAAAAAGGCTAATGTTGCATCACTGTGCAAGACTTTTGCATTTCGTATTCCATGCCTGCTTCTAAATTACTTATGTTGAGTTATTCTGCTTGAATATGTTTTTTTTCAGACATACAAATATTAAAAATTTCACCTTAGGATACCATGTTCAGCTTGAATACATGTATATTGTCAAGCATACAAATCTGTTTTGAACATTTCTTCTTTGGACACCTTTATGTACCATACTGATGCTTGAGCTGCTGAGGATCTAAAAGATCAGATTTCTTTAAGGAAATAGGATTTTGACTAGCATTTAATTGATGGAGATTCTTAAGACCATGTTATTTTTCCAAGAGCATATAATTGTGCTCTCTTGAATGTTTTCTTAGCATGAACCCCTCAAGGAGTCTACTTACCCTTGGGTGCCCACTGCTCACCAAGGAGTGCAGTGTTGGATATTGGTTTCATCTTTGGGGGATCTGGGAGAAGAGAGAAGTCAAAGAAATATATGGAGATCGGAGTATATTTTAAACTCATTTAGGGGTTTTTGCAAATAACCCTTTAAAAGATTTCATATTTATAGATAACTCCTGTATAATTCATATTTGCATATAACGCCCTTAATTATGGTGGTATTTACATAGAACCCCCTTAACTATGTGGTTTTGTTTTGAATTTCACTTAAGTTAAAATATTGTTACTCTGTAAAATATATGAAAGCTATTAAATAAAAATATCAATAGTACACTCGGTTAAAATACAAATACCTCACAAGTTTGTTGTAAAGTATCTCTAGCACCCAAAAAATATTTGTACTTAAAAATGTGTTGTAAATAGAAATAAATTTTTGATGTTTAAATATATACAACAAACTTACAGGTAGATGTTTATGCAATTTTTCTTGTGAGGTATTTGTACTTTAACTAAGTGTATTATTAGTATTTTCATTTAATAACTTTCACATATTCTATATAAGGTAACAATATTTTAATTTAGGTGACCATTATAATTAAGGGGTTATATACAAATATGAATAATATAGGAGGTTATCTAGGAATACAGAATCTTTTAGATTATTTGCAAAAACCCCATTCATTTATTTAGCCACACAATAATGACAAGCACAATGCAGAAATGTGTTTACAAATACACCAATGATAAGAATCTGACAATCTTTCATGAAGAAATAGACAATCAACTACATTCTTACATGCAGACGTACACGTAAAATTTGTTACAAAGCAAAGGTACCTTAAAAAAGTAGAACACATCAATAGTTTTTTTATAAAAAGAGACCAATGTGCCTTCATTTGCCACTCTATTATTGTTTATAATAGAAATTCTGAACAAGAGCACAATATTGCTCCCATGTCATGATTTATTCATACATTTGCATGTATTCCCTCGCACATTTATCATATTCTTAATATGAACATAAACCAAGATATTAATGCATGGATAGATGTTTGGACCTACATCTAGATCTCTCCTATCAAATTTTTATTTTCTGATTTTTGTTTATGTAGAGAAATATAGGTCGGTTTCATTCATTTTATTTCTTGGACTATGAGAGCTTATGATTAGCCCTAAGAGAGTCTGAGACTTCAGATCAAGCGAAGATCCGAATATATGACCTCTCTCTACTGACCTCGGTCAGTGTTAATTACATCGAGCAACCGTTCGACAACCCTTGATTAATCGTCTGTTGATGCCCTTGTAACATACATTGCTACTACTACACGCAACACGCATATGAAGATATGTTTTAGATTAAGCCTTTGGCCTCACCCAAGTTTAGGATGGATTTATCATGGCTTGGGAGACTTTTAAAAGGTTTTGGATTGATTTCGAGTTATTTGGATTAGTTCAAAGTATTTTAGACCCCTAAGGGTATTTTCGTAATTATACCAAGTTGGAGGGCATAGGGGTATTATGGTCACTTTAGTGTTTGAGATGAGTTTTAATGGTTTAGGAAGGTTTTAAAACCTTAGGAGGAGTTATTTTAAGGGTGTTTGGGTTGTTGGGGTATTTTGGTAATTTTAGGTTAATGTAGGTTTTATGGGTATTTATCATGTTTTAAGTGATTTGACAATTTTTATGATTTTTCTAGAATTTTTAATGATTTTTGATATCTTAGGATTATTTTGGCAATTGTGCTCATTTTTAGGGTTTTGAGGGCATTTAGGGCATACTGAGTGATTTTTAGGGTTTTGAGGGCATTTAGACCATGGAGTCGGTGAGGGGTCCCCACTGGTTGAGCAACCGGTGGGGGGGGGGGCATCGGTTCAAGCAATCGGTGGCCACCCCCCATCTCTCCCCTTCTTTTTCTCCTTCTTTGTGGGTCTCATTAAATGAAGGGGCCTCATTAATTCCTCTTTTTCTCTTTCTCATGTGGGAAAAAAGAACTCCTAATAGTTGGGCCAATGATTGGCCATTAAATACCATTTTAGTGGAGGTTCCACTAACATGAGAAGCTCCAAATGGGCATTTAAACCCCATAATCAAAGGCTATAAAAGGCTATTAACTTCTTCTCTCTCCTTTTTTTTTTTCCCCCCTTCTGCATTAAATGGAAGGAAGACCCCTCCCCCCCAACCAGTTGGGGGGTTTTCTTTTTTATTTTAATGGGGGCAGGACCTCCATCGGTGGGGGTTCAGATGGGAACTGGTGGGGCGTCTGGCCTCCCTCTTTTCTCCTTTCTTTATTGCTCCACCTCTCTCTTTTTTTTCTATATTTAATGAAGGAGGACCCCCCCCCCCCCCCCCCCCCAAACTGGTTGGAGTTTCTTTTTTTATTTAATGGGGCAAGACCCCCACCGGTGGGGGGTTTTCCTTTTACTTCAATGGGGAGAAGACCCCCACCAGTTGGGGCTCTTGGCCTTTTTACTCTCCTTTAATGCCCCCATTAACCCTATTAAATACCATGCTCAACAAATGCCCCCCACGGGACATGTGCCAAAGGCGACGACGAAGGCGCATGTCCCGTGTCTCTTTTGGCCACAAGAGATCTCCATTTTACACGCTTAAAAAGCTCTCACGTACGGAGTATTGATGCTATCACATTAACTTCCCGAGTCTTGTCTTATTTATTTAAGGCTATAATGCTGTCTCGTATACGTCAAGCAACATATCGCTTCGACTTGCTATGTATATGGTCCATCTGGGCTTATGTAGGTCCCGATAATCCTCAATTTTGGTACTTAGGCGCCTCAAGATACGTCTGAGAAACCTCGTTCTCATAACTTTTTTGCTCTCCGAGTATATTTGAAAGTGTTCAAACTCTTTTACAGAGATCCTTTTGGCCTTCATGACTTGGAGGTTCCTTAAGAGTTGATGCCACTTGAATCTTTCGATGTTTACTTAGGTTCCGGGAGATCTTTTGACCTTCATGACATGGAGGCTCCTTAAGAATATACGGGCAAGTCGCTTGATTTTTTCAACATTCACTCTATTTTGGGGTATCAGTACTTATCTTGGAATTTTCAAGAGCTCTACACGGAGCATTCTAGATTGGCCTAATATTTAGTGCATAGCAATTTGGCCTTGTCCTATGACTATAGACTTGGTCAATTTTTGTATCTTGAGACTTATATTACAGCTCTTTGACGCTTATTTTCTCTTTTTATCTTTCTGCCGTTTGTTGTGTCTTTGTCTTCATGGCTCATACGGGCTGAGATTGAGACTATCAAGGCAGCCAACGCAACTTGGATTGCGGAGACTCCTGCGCTCCAATATCATAAGAATATCGTCCTTTCTAGTATAACGGACAAGGAACCCTAGATTGCTGCTCTGTACTTGTAGGTACAGATTCTTAAAGCTTTATTGGAGGAAAACTCCCATTTTGTGGCTGCATCGATTATCGCCTTGACGGGTTTCCTGAAGATGTGGCTGAATCTCTTCAAAGACTTGAAGTTCTCCATTCGCTGGTAGATAATCCATCGTAGCCTCTGGCGCGACATGGCTCTTCCCCGTGCCAAAGCTGATCTGCCTTTTTTGTAGTTCTTATTGCACCCATTTTGTCAGAGAACTTAAGCTATCCTAAGGGCTTGTCTTGGGCTCTGCCATTGCTCTAATGTATTACAAATGTTCTTCTGAAGATCAATGCTAAGTTTGGGTGGTATGAACTCTTTGTTGTATATTGCACGTATCCCCCCCCCCCCCCAAAAAAAAAAAAATAAAAAAATAAAAAATAAAAAACTACTTTTCAGGTTTTCGCCAGCATTAGTCCCCTCTTATTTTTGCCTGTATGACCTTTTGGATTTTCATGCAGCGGGATTACTCGATTTTGCCTAAGGCGCCCTTTCGGGTTTTCACCTCAGCTGGGTTTGATACTTTTTTACCCTTAACCGATCCCCTTGGGGGCGGGACCGATTAGGTCCTTAAGGCACCTCTTTTTTAAGTCCCTTTCTTCTTCTTCTTGTTGTTTTTTTTTTTTTTTTGATACTAACACCAATGCCTTTTATGGTTTTCGCTAGCATTAGCCTCCTCTTACTTTTACATGCATTCCCTTTCGGGTTTTCATTCAGCGGGATTATCTGATTTTGCTTAAAGACGTCTGTAACGGCCCAGCTTTCACAGATCTCCGGTTGGTACACAATGAGCAAAAACAAAACAATAAGAACATAAATGTAAAATAATAACATACAGATCATGTCCATCATGCAACAGAAATATAAGTAACATATCTAAAATACTAATAAAACAACTGGTCATACTTGAAAATTTTCTAAATATGAATTGGAGCTATCTTTCCTTTTCTCCGTCATCTATTGTGGGTATCTGAAAAATATGTTAAATAACTTTTATGAAAATTAGTAAATTGAATTTTCAGTAGGGATCATTTACATCCTCATTGATATTCCATTTTCATACAAACACACACACGTACATACACACATCAACCCATTTACTCTCTTCTAACTTATATATAATATACAGTTCTTATCTTATTAGCAGTTACAAGTAACAGTTGAAAATGAAGCAAGAAATGTAATAAAATACCAAGGCTAAACTTCATAAGTTGATTTGTACCAATTTATAGATTTCATTCTTCTATTGTTAATCTTCGGATTATTCTCAATAATATGCTCATAAATGCATGAGATCTTAACGGAATGATGCATTAAACTATTATGGAATGCATGCATCGTAAAACAACGTGAACCCGGATTGAAAAATACTTAACAGAATAATAACTGTCACATATTTTCATACGTTCCGTCCTTTCAGTGGTACTTTATACTCGTATAAAAAAAAATAAAAATATCTTCTGTCAGTCATTAATATAATGTCTCGGGATTTAGTCGTTCATTCATTAATCATTTACCTGATCGGTAGTTTTCTCATAATGATTATCCGATCAGTCGTAAAGTTCATTAATCGTTTATAAGTCGTAAGTTCGTAAGGCGACTCATCCTTTCAACAAGAAGTGACAGAGATAACTATGAATTAACAGTCGTAGCGGTGAGTAGGCCGTTCCTCCGACGCACCTACCACCTTACAGCCTACCTAGCCCAGTAAGTTTTCGGAAACATACTGAGAAGGTTGGAAAGGGCTAAGCCGTATCTGCAGTGTACCCACACTCCCTCACTGTAGCCCCAGCCTATGAGTGCACTCAAGTAAGAATTCTGTCTACTGTCCAGTCGAGGTCCCGACTCTGGACTCTGGAACTGTAACCAAAGTAGGAATGCTCCGTGCTTCGATGCCACACATTGTTAAGGAGCTTTCCGCACACCACCTTATCCCCAGGAGGTGTGCCGTTGTCCTGCTAGTCATGATGTCGCTTCTTTTCTTTATAAAAAGAAAGACAAATCATTGTAGAAAACATTGGTCATACATTTCATAAGAACTCATTTTCATTACAAAAGGCTTCCATGCCTCAATTCCACGTTTGTCATCATAATCGTGTTTCATATTTATTCATCATAAAGGTTTCCATGCTTCATTTTATTTCATCTTTTATTTTTCTTAATGGGATCATCATAGCCATGAAATTTTCTATAAATGTTTATACTCTGTGATGTACATATATATATATATAAATATACGTGCGTGCTAATCATATATTATATCTTTAACTATATCTTTCACAGTCACCAAGTCTTTTCATTTTTGAAATCCTTGTTCACTAGTTATATAAAAGTTTACAATAATCATGGAAGGCTTCCTTGCCTTCACTTTATTTCATGGATTTCTTCTTTTCAGAGTAAGGCACTATAGTGTGCCATCCAATACTTGCATTCGTGTTCTCCTGTCGCCCATGTTGGGGTTATCATTAACATCATGAAAACCTTTCTCAATCATCCATACATCATAACACTTATAGTTATATGCATATGTGGTTTGTTATGGTTTATCATAGTCTTGTATTGCACCCATAGGTTCTAGTATACTTCCTAATAAAACATCATATAGATCATAAGGAAAACTAGCTAAAACAACATACAAACATGCATACATTGCATAAGAAGATGCAAGTCATTTTCTTATGAATCTTACCCCTTTCATAAATTTCCTAAAATCAGATAACAATATACAATAAGGTCTTTAACACAAATCACAACTGTTAAATCATTCAACACAAACATGATCTTAATCATGTTATGATGCATGCCTTCTGGTTAATTAAACTTTGATTCATAATTTAACCATCCCTTTTTTTAACGCAATTTGTCTATATAAAAGCTTTAAAATAATATTTGATGGACATAGAAAAAACATGCTAAATAATTATTTAAACTCTCCCTTACTTTTCATGTGTTTGATCATAAATATCATAGAATTTTAAATCCTAAAAACATACTCTTATTTATGCTACCACATGCTCCATATGAAATATTATTATTATTTCAATAAACTAAATATCACAATAAAAATTATGTCGCTTTTTGCTAATTTAAATAAAATCTTTTTAATAAGATTATGTATCTATCTATGTTGATGACATTCTTAAACTAAAATTATCCTACCATGCCCTTAATTTATAAAATTACTCAAACCAAATTTCATCTTAATTTATGTTTTTCAAAATTAAATAATCACAAGAATAATTATAATAAAGGAATAATTCAATAGGGAGTATCATCCTACCTTTACCAAGAAGGTTGCCGTGGACTGTCGCCTTACCGCCACCACCGGACCACTGCTGAAATGGTGTCGGCCACCTCCCCTTTTCCTTCTTCTCCCTCCCCCCCCCTCTTACTCTCCCTGCTGCTGCCCTTGCAGCCCCCCTTCCCCCTATTTATAAAAAGGAAAGGGGGGTGGTTGAGGCGGTTTGGAGGCCCCCCTTAGTGGGGGTGGTGGCCCCTAATGGGCCACTGCAGGCCCACTAAACCAGGCCCCTTGTTGGGCCTTTAATTTAGGTAGACCCTTAAACATGGCCCATTAAGGCCTATAATTAGGGTCCATTAGACCCATTAAATGGGGTCCATTAACAGCCCAATAAACCCCCTAAATTTAGGCCTAATAATTTATTAAAATTAAATGAATAATTTTACATTTAAGACCCTTATCTTTTATTAGTTGTACATGTACCCTCATTTTTTTAGTAAGTGATCGATGATGAGCCTTTTTCAAATTTTTAAAGATACATTTTAATCCTTGTATAATTTCACTTAAGACTTATAAAAATTATTTATGACATTATAAATCTTAAACTTTTACTAATTGTGTTTATACTTTTTAAGAATTTATGGATATATCTTTGGATTTTTTTGTGGCGTCTTACAACCTCCCCTCCTTATAGAAATTTCATCCTCGAAATTTCACGTTGATCACTTCAAAATTATCATCTTAAAGCCTCCAAGGAATCGCCTTTTCGTTTTGTTTTCTTAGTCATATAATTCTATTGATAATGCTGTCATTCCACGTTCTTAAAGGGATCTTATCGTCTCTCATCACGTATTCCTTATGATCCACTATGCTTCTGTTGTGTTACTTCGATAAAATATGTTCATATCTTCATATTTACCTTTTCATATATCAGTTTCAAAATAAATGTTGGTTCTTTAAATTTCATGCAACAAAATGATGTCATAAATCAATCCACAAATGCAAATAATAGTGAGTTCAATAGAAACCCATTTTGTAAATCGATCGGTAGGTAGGACTCAAAATGCTGTCTCAGTTCGTAGTCCCAGCTAGTCAACCACTTACTAAGCACAACAAGTCTTATCACTGCAAAAAATGTTGGCACATTGCCCTTATGATTACTATAGAGGATTTGATTATATGGTGTGGCCAACATTGTGTTCCAAACCTTCCAATGGTATCATTTGGGTTTCATGCAAAACATGCAGTTAAAACACATGCATATGAATGATATGCCTTACTATATTATGGTTCTCTCCTTCCTTATGATTTACTTTATTTAATTTATTCGACAGACTAACTTCACCTTATAGTGCATATGCTTTGAATTCTTCCTTTGTCATTTCCCTTTTTCAAGTTCCTTCTAGTTATGCTCCTTTATGTGGTTGCAATCTCAACTCAAATTGCAACAAGTACATAATCCCTAGTGCTTCAAATGTCATAGTAGCTTTTATTGTTTCTATGTAAACACCCTTCCAAAAGGGTTCATAGCTAAACATTCTTGGATCTTTAAGTTTCATTATAATACATTCTTTATAGTACTTGGGTCCTAACACAACTTTCTTCTAGCTTCTTCCCCTTTCTCTTACAATTTAATCTGATCCCTAAAACCTTTACTTTTCATTTACTTCAAAATCTCTTGTGAGACTTAACCACTCAACTCAACTCAACTCAACCAAACCTTAATACCAAATAATTGGAGTCGGCTATATGGATTCTCTGTGTCCACTCTAAACGATTTTGGGTTACCTCTTCTGAAAGGTTTAAAGCCTCCAAATCATATTGTACTACCATCTTCCAAGTTAATCTAGGTCTACCCCTTCCTTTCTTCTTCTTCTCTATCCTAATATGCTCCACTTTTCTAACTGGAGCCTAGGCCTAACATGCCCAAACCATCTTGATGCGGGACAAGGAGAGAGGGGGGATCCTCGGCCTCGCGCCGGGGCTGATTCTGTCCGGCATCACACCGGAACAGTGAGGGGGGGGGCCTTGGCGTCACACCAAGGAAGGGGTTTTAGAACTATCTCTCGCAGAGAACTGGAACACACAATTCAATTCATTTTTTTTTCTTCAATCATCCATCCTCCTTATTTCTGGAACAAGATACATATATATAGAGTAGATGGTAACTCCTGACCCTAGAGATTCCATCTGACTCTAGGACTTCCCTTATAACTATTAGAAAATAAAAAGACATAATGTGCCATTAATAGGCCTAATAAAAGCAAATAAAGGGAACTCCATAAGCCATGCATCGTCTCTTGCATCAACTTCCCCTGGTTCGAAAAAATCCGTCTTCGAATTTCGAAGTGCGCCAGTATAAATAAGCGGACGACTGGATCATCTGTGGAAGTCTTCAAGCAGAGAATCATACCAAGAATCTCAAACTGGTCTGTTGTATGCGAATCACAAAAGGTCTGCCATATCATATCCACGGGAGACTGTAGCAAGTCATACATATCCTCGTGCAGGGTAGCTATCATCACATCTTCAGTAAGTGTTGGATGAAGTTTTGAGTCAGCAAAAACATCATCAACAATAAGATGTAACTCTGCCTCAACAAATAAGTCATGATCCCATAAGATAATAGGAGCTGGTGCAGTTTCAAGTAGATCTGCGCAAAACACATCATCAGAGATGCGATCCAATTCTGACCGTCTAAACAATGTGTGATCCCAACTGTGAACAACCCATGAGGCATCAACTTCGAATACTATATCATTAATCAAATGTAGCCCAGAAGTAATGAATAAGTCGTAATCCCAACCAGTAATAGATGAGGGTGCCACTTTAGCTAAACAAGTTAATAACTGTTGAAGCTTCTCCTGATTATGATAAGTAGAATTGAGAATGCGAAAGGATGTCCGGTATCCCTCGGGTCGTAAAAGACAATACCGTCCAGTGGGATCAACTATAACGTGTCGATCGTTCATCCATTCTTTGCCCAAGCTAATATATGAACCATGTGGTGTAACTTTGCACTATGCATCGTCATAATATCTGACGGATTGGGAACTGCCTTTGCCCTTTAGAAGATGGGAAAACTACACACAAGCTCGATCTTCAGAGACAACCATGTAGTCCGTATGGGATAGACAATCCACAATAGATTGTGAAATAAAATTGCCGAACGTACTGGCAGTAAGAAACACCCTGGCTTGCATAGAATCGGGTAGGTCCACCTCAAACATGAAATCCATGGTGAGGAAGCGTACCTAGGATTCCGACTTGCAAGACAAATCGGTCCGAATAGAGCATATGACGTGCAAATCAATGCACCACTAGCTGAAGAAGAGCTGGACAAGGTCCGCCTCGCTGCAAAGATGTCAACGGTACGATTGGCACGCAAAACGGGGGACAAAAGATCACCTCAATATGTGTGCAGCAGCGGCACGCAAAACGAGGCAAATCGAAGATTCAGCGTGCCGGATCTAGATCGGCCTTGTCGAGATGAATCCGACGATGTGAATGGTGCACGAATCGGAGTCCGAAATGACTTTGAACGGCGAGCACAAGTGTCCTTGTAAAGCGTACAAGTGCGGCACGCAAAGCGAGCTAAGTTAGCTGCTGTAAAACTAGTGCGCCAGAAGTTGGCACGCAAATCGAGGCGGCTGATGCGGGCCTTGGGATGCGCGATCGATGTCCTCGGTATGCATGCAGAAGTGGCACGCAAAATGAGGCAAGTCGGCCGCTAGCCGCTGTAAAACTAGTGCGCCGGAAGCTGGTACGCAAATCGAGGCGGTTGTCGTGGGCCTCGGGATGGGCGATCGAAACCCTCGGTAAGCGAGCAGAAATGGCACACAAAACGAGGCAGGTTGGCAATAGCAGCACTCTGGATCTAGATAGGCCTCGTCGATACGAACCCAACGGCACAGACAATGCACGAATCGGAGTCCGAACGAGTTCGTAGCACCGACGGTACGATAAGACTGCAATTGCACCACCCATCAACCCGCACGGACCTTGGTTGCACCCTAGCTCGGACCGGGGTTGAGTTAGGTGGCTCAGACCACCTAGAGACTGGGTTCGGACCTAGATTTAAGCCAACCTGGTTGAACCAGGTTGGAATCTTAAAATGGGGCTTGGGGGGCTTGATCGGACCTGGCCAACCTGGATCGGACCGGATTGGTCGGACCGGTTCGGACCGGCTCAGCCTAAAGGGTACTAGCCTTTTTTATCTCCCCCTCCCTTCTTCTCCTCCTTCTTCACCCTAACTTGAGGGGCATGAGGGGTGCGAGCGGCACTGGCGGAGCAACGGCGGGGTGGGTCGACGACAACGATGGCGTAGGCCGGCGGCAACGCCGGCGAGGGCCGACGGCAGCACCGGCGGCGGCTTCGTCTTCTTCTTCGTTTTCCCTTCTAACCACCCCAACCAGCTCCCGAGGGGTACGATCGGCGTAGGCGTAGCAGGGCGAGTGACTCCGATCGCGGCGGGATGAGGCGGCGGGTGTTGCAGTGATGGCGCCGGTGGCGGGCGACGACGTCGCCGACGACAATGGCGGCGGGACAGCTTCGCCCCTCCCTTCTTCTTTTGCGTTTGTTCTTCACCCGAGCCAGAAAAGAAAGGGAAGAAGGGCGGCGATGAAGGGCTACGACAGGCAGCGGGGCGGGTGGAGACGGCGATGGCGTGGCGGCGAAGCAGGGAACGGAGGTAGGTTCTGATACCAAAACTGATGCGGGACAAGGAGAGAGGGGGATCCTCGGCCTCGCGCCGGGGCTGATTCTGTCCGGCGTCACACCGGAACAGTGGGGGGGCCTTGGCGTCGCACCAAGGAAGGGGTTTTAGAACTCTCTCTCGCAGAGAATTGGAACACACAATTCAATTCATTTTTTTTTCTTTAATCATCCATCCTCCTTATTTCTGGAACAAGATACATATATATAGAGTAGATGGTAACTCCTGACCCTAGAGATTCCATTTGACTCTAGGACTTCCCTTATAATTCCTAGAAAATAAAAAGACATAATGTGCCATTAATAGACCTAATAAAAGCAAATAAAGGGAACTCCATAAGCCATGCATCGTCTCTTGCATCACATCTCAATCTTCCTTCTCTCAGTTTGTCATCAATTGGTACCACTCCCACATTTTCTCTAATATACTCATTACAAATTTTATCTAGCCTAGTATGTCCGTACATCTACCTTAACATTCTCATCTCGGCAACACTCATCTTGGAGACGTGTTGCCCCTTTATCGTCCAACACTCGCCACCATACAACATTGTCGGTCTTATCGCCATACGGTAGAATTTTCCTTTCAGCTTCGTTGGGATCTTGCGGTCAAACAAGACTCCCGTGGTAAGTCTCCATTTCACCTATCTTGCTTTAATCTTATGGCTAACATTCTCATTGCACCCTCTATCTTCTTGGAGGATCGAACTAAGATATTTGAAATAAATATTTTAGGATATTGTCATCTCATCCAAGTTAATTCCCTCTTTTTTGCCCATCTGACCTTCACTAAACTTACAATACATGTATTCTGTCTTAGTTCTACTTAACTTGAAACCCTTAGACTCTAAAGTGCTCCTCCAAAGTTTTAGTTTTCTATTAACTCCCTCTTACATCTCATCTATCAACACAATATCATTCGCAAACATCATACATCACGGAATATCCTCTTATATATCATTTGTTAAATCATCCATAACTAATACGAAAAGGTAAAGACTTACTGTTGATCTTTGATGCACTCCAACGGAAATAGGGAAATCTCTTGTTCCCCCTCTAACTGTGCGGACACTAGTAGTTGCTCCTTCATACATATCTTTTAATACTTGTATATACCTAGTAGCTACCCTCTTGCGCTCCAACATCCACCATAAGACATCTCTTGGAATTTTATCATAGGCCTTCTCTAAATCGATGAACACCATATGTAGATCTTTTTTCATATCTCTATATTTCTCTATCAAGCTCCTAATGAGAAAGCTTCCATAGTTGATTGACCCGGCATAAAGCCGAATTGGTTGGCCGAGATAGTTGTGTCACAACGTAAACAACTCCGCAGCTTCATAGTATGACTCATGAACTTAATTCTTCTATAATTTGAGCAGCTTCGGATGTCTCCTTTGTTTTTAAAAATAGGTACAAGAGTACTCTTCCTCAATTTATCTGACATTTTCTTAGAGACTAGGATATTGTTAAACAGTTGTGACAACCATTCCACTTCTACATCTTCTAAACATTTCCACACTTCAATAGGAATTCCATAAGGACCCAAGCTTTATCTACTTTCATTCTCTTTAATGCTTCCTTGACTTCCGAAAATCTAATCCTCTTAGTATAGTTCACATTACGTTTTGTTGTACATTCTATGTCCACTATGTTTTCACTATAATTATCATTAAAAAGATTGTCAAAGTAGTTTTTCCACCTTTCTTTGATGTCCTCATCTTCACCAAAACCTTTCCTTCACTATCTTTGATGCACCTAATTTGGTTAAGATTCCGACATCTTTTCTCTCTTATCCTTGTTAATCTGTAAGTATCTTTTTCCCCTTTCTTTGTTTCATGTTTCTCATACATATTTTCAAAGGCTCGAGTTCTTGTCTGACTAACAACTTTTTTTGCTTTCTTTTTTACTATCTTGTATTATTCACGAGCCTCATTATTATCACATATTGGCAACTTTTTATACTATTCTCTTTTACTCTTCACTGTCTTTTATACCTCCTCATTTCACCACCACCTCTCCTTCGCAGGTGGGTTATGTCTTTTAGACTCTCTGAGCACTTTTTCAGCTACTTCTCTAATATTTGAGGTCATATCTATCAACATAGTATTGGCCTCTCCATATCCGACTTCTAATCACCCATATTGAGAAGTTCATTCTTAAGCATCACTTGCTTTATCCCCTTTAATTGCCACCACCTTGTTCTACCAACAGTCTTCATTCTAAACGTATCCGACCACCTATTGATCTTAATATCTAAGACTACTAACCTGTGTTGACTTGTTAAGGCCTCTTCGGGGATAACTTTGCAATCTTTGCATAAAGTGCGATTTGTCTTCCTTGTGAGAAAGAAGTCAATTTGACTTTTATTTTATCCACTTTTAAAGGTCACTAAATGAGATTTCCTTTTTATAAAGTGAGTGTTTGCTAGTATAAGGTCGTAGGCCATAGTAAAATCGATGATGTTTTTTCCCTCCTCATTTCTGGTCCTAAAGTCAAAACCTCCATGAACCTTCTCATAACCTTGACGTTCACTTCTTACATGCCCATTGAGGTCCCCACCAATAAAGATATTATCTTCATTTGGTATGCTCTGCATAAAGTTATCTATATCATCCCAAAACCTTCATTTACTCTCATTATCTAATCCAACTTGTAGAGCATAGGTACTAACTACCTTGAACACATCTCCCTTTATAATTAATTGCACTAAGATAATCGTATCTCTAACTTTCCTCACCGTTGGTCTAAATATATATATCTATTATAGCCAATCATTGGTTACAACTAGTGCCATTTGTTGTTCATCTTTTTAGTTGGCAAGTAATCAAATATGGTTGCCTTCCTGCAACTAGATCTATTCTTTACCTTATAATTCATATTCAACGTTTTTTTCCCAAACGAATTACCTATCTGATAACCCACTTACTTCCCTCAATTATTGTTATCTATGTTAACCATCATTTACCACCTCCTTTCCTCTAACCCATCCTAGATGACAACTTCCTATACCATTATTATTAAATAGAGGTCCCAACTTAGGTTACATAAATAATTAATCTAAATCCTATTATACTCAATGATTATCATAACTATGGCTTTACTGTTTCTATGTATGCACCTAGTCCTTTAAAGAGTTCTTTCCTAGTCCATTCTGGATCTTTAAAGTCTCACCTTTCGAGTTATGTATTATGATATTTAACGCCTAATTCTGCCTTCTCTTTGATTTTCCCTCACTCCTTGCTCTTAGTTTACATACGAACCTCCACTTTCCTTCTTACCTGCTCATTTTTAGGTTACTATATTTATAATCAATCATTTATTAATATTAAGAATCATTATTGTATTATTGCTTTGCCTTTTAAACAGATTTCACTTTACTTCCTATTAGAGACAAGAATCACTTCTTTCGGTGCTAATACTTTTATCACCTATTCAAAACTCTTTTTTTTTTTAGGCTCTAGTCTAAAGCAACTCTTATCTCATATGTCTAACTTGCTATGTATAATTCTCACCTCACTTTCTATTATAACTTCCAAACATTGCCCAACTATGACTTCTCATTTTATGCATAAATTACCTGTACTTATCGATTACCATGATGGACCACTGTTGTCAATGTTCCCTTCATTAAGATAACCGATAAGACCCTCTCAAGCGGTCACATAAGAATCCCTCTTCTCCTAACACGTTGCCTTATTAAAATCCTCAACTTATTACCATTGACTCTTTTCCTTATCTTTCATAAGCTGTTCCTTTTACATAAGGAGTATAGACCTACTATTATAAATTTACATAAGAATTCATTTCATTACAAAAGGCTTCTATGCCTCAATTCTACATTTATCATCATAATCGTGTTTCATATTTATTCATCATAGAGGCTTTCATGCTTCATTTTTATTTCATCTTTTATTTCCCTTAATAGGGTCATTATGGCCATGAAATTTTCTATAGACATTTATAGTCTATAATGTACATATATATATATATATATATAAATATATGTGCGTACTAATCATATACTATATCTTTATCTATATCTTTCACAGTCACCAAGTCTTTTCATTTTGAAATCCTTGTTCACTAGTAATCATGGAAGGCTTCCTCGCCTTCACTTTATTTCATGGATTTCTTCTTCTCAGAGTAAGGCACTATAGTGTGCCATCCAATACTTGCATTCGTGTTTTCTTGTCCCCCATTAACATCATGAAAATCTTTCTTAATCATCCATACATCATAACACTTACGGTTATATGCATATGTGGTTTGTCATGGTTTATCATAGTCTTGTATTGCACCCATTGGTTCTAGTGTACTTCATAATAAAACATCCTGGAACATAAGGAAAATCGGCTAAAACAAAATACAAACATGCATATATTGCATAAGAAGATGCAAGTCATTTTCTTATGAATCTTAGCCTTATAAGTGTCGATCCGTCCATCTACATCGATCTTTCTATTAAAGATCCATCACGTTCCAAACTTCGTTGATGTACATAGACTGGATTTTAGAGTTTGTGGCTTCTCGCCATTTTCCAGCTTCTGGGTCTTCTCTGGCCTCCTGGTAGGATTTAGGATCATCATCTTCATTATATTCCACCTTAGACTCACCTTCAGCGATACATCCCACATATCGTTCGGGTAGTCTAGGTACTCTACCATATCTACGAGGCTCATATGTGTGTACCTGAACATATTTAGGAATTGATAGCTCATCTGATGATATCGCAATTGTCTGGGAATCTGAAACCTCTTCCAGTATTATTTTACTCCCACTGTCCTCTTAGAGAAGATATTCATCTTCTAAGAAGATAGCTTTCCTGATGACAAATACTTTTTGTTTACCAGGATGGTAAAAATAGTATCCAAACGTCTCTTTTGGATATCCTACAAATCTATATTTATCAGTTCTTGATTCCAATTTGTCTAAATCTTGTCTCTTTACATGAGCATAACAATCCTAGATTTTAATATGTTTAAATTCTGATTTTCTGCCTTTACATATCTTATATGGGGTAGAGGTCGCAGACTTGCTTGGTACTCTGTTCAATAGGTATGTTGCTGATCTAGAGCATGCCCCCAGAGGGACATTGGTAAACCTGAAAATCTCATCATAGATCGCACCATGTCCAACAGGGTGCGATTCCTCCTTTCAGATACACCATTCATCTATGGTGTATATGCAGGGGTCAGCTGAGAAATGATACCATTATCCTTTAAGAATTGTGTGAAACTAGTACTTAAGTATTCTCCTCCCCGATCATATCGAAGAGCTTTAATATTTGTTCATGTTTACTTTTCTACTTCATTCTTAAACTCCTTGAACTTCTCAAATACTTTCGACTTGTACTTCATTAAGTACACAGCCGAATCTCGAGAAGTCACCGGTGAACGTGATGAAGTACGAGAAGCCACCTTTGGCTTGGGTGGACGTGGGACCATATATATCAGAATGTATTAGTTCCAAAATGTCTTTTGCACGTTCTCCATGTCCAGTAAATAGAGACTTTGTCATCTTTCCCATAAGGCATGACTCACATGTTGTAAACGATTCATAATCGAATGCATTTAAATATCCATGTTTGTGCAACTTTTGCAGTCTGCTTTTATCAATGTGTCCAAGTGTACAATGCTACATGTAGGTTTGGTTCACACAATTCTTACTCTTCTTAAGAGCATTATCAATGTGGAGATTGTAGTAAGAAACATCTAAAGATATAGACCGTTGACTAAAGGTGCCGAAACAATTGATTTATTACCATAATAAATTGATCAACTTTTGTTCTCAATAGTCAACTTATATTTTATCTTGTCCAAACAAAAAATAGAAATGATGTTCTTTATTATGCTAGGTACATAATAACAATCTTCCAATGATAAGACGTCTCTCGATGGAAACTTGAGGTTTGCTGTCTTTATAGCAATCGCCGCAACTTTTGCGCCGTTTCCTAACTTTAGATCCACCTCGCCTTTTCTGAGCTTACGCTTACCTGTTAGCATCTGCACATCATAGTAGACATGAGAAGTACATCCATTATTTAATATCCAAGATGTGGCGTTTCTTACTGATAAGTTTATATTTATCATATAGATATCTAAAGTTTCTGATAACTTCACATTTCCATGAGTTTTATCGTTGAGGCAAGGACGAGGTCATTGCGCATCTCATTGGGCAAAGGAATCCCAATAGCTTCTAAGTTCTCAATCCACTCAATCATCTTCAGCACATGGGTCTGCACTGAAGATCTCTCTGCCATTTGAGCTTTAAATAGAGATTTGGATATTTCATATCTCTCTTCCCTAGTTTGCTCCTCAAACAACTCCATCAAATGTAGCAAGATGGCTTTGGCACCCATGTTTTCATGCTGCCTCTGCAACTCATTGCTCATTGAGGCAAGCATATAACATTGTGCCAGAGTGGAGTCCTCCTTCCATCTATCATACACGATCATCTCTGTTTCAGGGGCATCTAATGCCGATTCAGCAGGAGGATCATCTTCAAAGACGTAGGTAATGTGCTCATACTTGAAGACAATCTTTAGGTTTTTGAGCCAATCCGAGTATTGTCAAAAGATTAACATCAAATATGCCATAGAGTGGGTTATTCGACGACATTATTTTCCTACAGGATATGGTCTTTTAATCAAGTTATAACTCCTACTAATTTTTGATGGACTGTATAACTCTCAGATATACAGAAAGGAAGACGCCGGTAGTCTCTTAGTGGGGATCAGAATCTCAATGATTTACTGTACAACCTTGTGGATGGCACAACAAGCTGTAATACAATCAAAGAGCACCAATTTCATGGGACTTGCAACTCCTTGCAATATCTTATCATATCTTATGTAACAAGAAATTTAATGGTCTTTTGGATAGCACAACAAACCATTAATTCTGGTATAAGCATTACCATCGTTACGAGACGGGTATAGATTTGTATGCAGTCCTTGTGGATAGCACAACATGACTATATGGTTTCTCTACTTTGATCAATAGACATCTCATGCCATAGCCAAAGTCTTCTTACAATTAGACAGGCCTTATGGATAGTACAACAAACCTGCCTAAAGCAATTTGAGTCCTATGACTATAACGATAGAGGACCACGCAGTAAGTTCTCAACTACTCACGTTACGACTTATAATTTAGTGAGAGTTTTGATAACTTTTATCTTGGTCTCTCTTAGGTGATAGTATATAAATATATCGTATATATTTTCTACATACTATACCTGCTTTGATTCATAATAAAAAATAGAAACATTGTATCACATACATGTCAAGTGTGGTCATAGATAGCACGGTGGGTTTGACTGGAGTCAAACAGTCAAACGCACGCACAATCTAATATAACGTTTATATTAGACAAATTACAAGCACGTAGGCAAAAGATATCCATCGATTCGCCTTCCTGGTTGTAGCTGTGGATCATCCTCGCTCCTTCTTCGGTTGCCTCGATCAGATTACATTAAATTCAAAATTTACAAAAGAGAGGGAGGTAGAAGTACATCGGAATATGAGAGAGAGAGAGGTACACAGATCTCTATGTATTAACAATTAATAAAAAAGATTCAACCATACTTCCACGATCCACACACATCATCTCATGAAGTATTAATAAGTCCATATCTATGACCACGGTGTGTTTTATTCATTCCATACAAGATAAGCACATTACATGACTAAAATAAGAGAGTTTCGAAAAATAAATAATTTTTGATTTTTAAAAAGTTTGGCTCCAATCAAAATTGATATTTGAATTTTGAAAACTCATTTTATTATCTTAAACATGTAATTAAATCAAATTTAAAAGTATTAAAACACACATCACATGTGCACACTCTCTAAATTAATAATTTTCAGAATATTCCATGCATGTTAGAACATTTCTAATAATTAAAATAATCTAACATTTAGATTAATCAATATTAATAATCTAACAATTAGACTATTAATAATTAATTACTAATCTTACTCTTAGATTAGTCAATGAAAATTAATTATTAATTTAACAATTAAACAAATAATTAAATTTAACTAATTAACAACTGCTAATCTAACTCTTAGATTAGTCAATTAATGTTAATTATTAATTTAACTCTTAAATTAATAATTAATACTAATTAATTAACAACTATTGTTAATTAAATGATTCAAAATGATTTTAAAGCCTATTAAATAATATTGAATAAAATTTAATTTCAAAACAGTTTTGAAACTTAAAATTAAAATTCATTTTTTTTTTTAATTTAATGGGCTTTGGGAAATAGGCCTAAGCTGGCCTAAGAGGGCTCAACCTACTGGGCCTTGGTTCGGACCAGGGCCGAACTAGGTCCAGCGCTGGGCTTGGACCCGCTAGTCTGGGCCAGGGTCCAGTGGGCCCAGGCCCGTCTGGCGCAGGCTAGGAAACCCTAGCCCCCTAATGGATCAGCCCTATGTCGTCGCTGGCTCCTTACTATGTAGGGAGTCCGGCGGCGGGGGCCTCCCCTTCCAGAGCCGTCATCGGTGCCGACCGGGCGTGGGCTGCCGTCTGTTGGACCAGACGATGGCGCCGGTGCCTTTCGTGGCACTGGTGGAGGCCCCGCAAGGCTCCTATTCTCCTTTTTTTTTTTGGTTTTCATACGAAAAACGAAGAAGACCCCCCCCCTCGGGCTCCTCCAACGGCCTCTCCCGACGGCGGCTTTGGTGCTGGCGGTGACCGACCATGATCCTAGGACCCTTTAGGCATGTTGTTCAACCTCCCCGACCACCAAGAACTTCCAAACGGCGCTGGCAAGTACACCGTTCTTCATCACATGAAGAACACCGGAAAATCCCCAAAAAATTCAATTTTTACATAGAATAAATGATTTAATCACAGCAATCCCATGATTACAGATCTTACGTAAAAATTGAAACGTTACATGGAATATTTCATGGAAGAATTAATTCGGAGATCGAAACAGACGAGAAATAGTAGAACATGGTTTTGATATCATTGTTGGGTTCTCGGATTTTTTGAGATCGCGAACGTAGCGGAATAAACAAAATTAAATGCTGCGATCCCTGTCCGTTTTGAAAAACAAAAATCGAAAAAGACGATGATTGATTATGACCTCGCGTGGATTCGAATCCGCGTTTGAATGGTCTCGTCGGTGTGACACTGCCTGGCTTCTAGCGAAGTCCACGCGATCCTCTTTATGACAGATTTCCTCACGATCCTCGTTCCTCGCAGCTTACAAGTGATTCGCCATTCGGCGCAACGACCACCACAATGCGTAGTCGATATCCCATCTCACGGGAGTCGAAGAAGACGGCGGAGCAGACCCATAAAAAGGGGCCGGCCAGGGGGCACCAGAGAGAGAGAGGGAGAGAGGAGGGGGCGGCTAGGGCTGAGCAGCAGCTTGGCCTGCTCAGCCCACTCGCTACATTTTTTATTAACCACGCGGTTTTTCATAAAAACTCCGGAATATTATAAAATCACTTTTAATCTATCGCTTTGAGTATCTTTTGCGAATGACCATCTAGGCCCAATTACCAGTCCGATTAATGGCTCAATAAGCCAATGACTCCTCACTGACTTTATTAATCAATTAATAACTCATATTAATTAATTAATCAATTGAATTAATATCGCACATTTAATTCGGTTGGGCCTCCTATCGCGTTGGGTGCCAAGCAACACCGCGTGAACCCGAAAAGTATTGAGGTTAAGCAACCTACTTTTGGAACCTTTCCGTCGACAGTTATTATGTGGATATAATCTTTCATTCGCACAATGCTCTCGAGTCAAGTCAAGGTATGGTGAACCGTCAAACCCTAACCGGTCGACTCACTTAGATCGGATCATGTCGTATAATATCGGAAAACTCCTTTCCCGATATTATTGTCCGCCCTGGTCAGGAACTCCTACATCCTACCTAGAGCATTTTCTCTTTAAGTACTGAGAGCGAATGATTCCTTATTGAACGCTCAAGTCCCTTCGACGGTATTCTGCTATATCCGATCTTTGGTTGTTTAGAATCCCGTGAATAGAGATCTGTAAACCAAAGTCAAAGTATAGAAGTCCACTGACAAGGTGCCCTTGGTGTCTTAGGTCCGAGGACCATCTACACAACTGCGACAATAGAATCAAGTTGGTTGACAGTTAGGTACATTACCATCCAGCGATTCAGTCGGATCAGTTCATTGAACTCATTCTCTAGTGAGCACCTACAGATTCACTTTAGTGTCTTTACACAAGTGACTATGAAATCAATCACTCTCATCATATGAGCATGAGTAATCTGTACTAGTCTAACCAGATATCTGATGTTTTTCTTAGATATCCTCCGACTAAGAATAATTAAGAATATATGTGTATAAGTGATTAGTCTCATTAGTATGATCTCATCATAATCTGATCACTATTGCACATAATCACGGATTTCATTATGAGACGATAATAGAATGAATTGCACATAATGAAATAATATCATATTATTAATAAATGAACGAGATTATACATAGTCATATTAGCTTATAGGCCACCTAAGACTAACAAGACCTACATCCAGTCCCCAAGTAATCTCTTAGGATTTTCACTCCACAAGGAATTGATCCCTTGCTAGTCAATCAATATACAAGTTATGATCTGTGGGACACAAACACGAGTGTCAAGTGTCGAGACGAACACGTACGTTGGACATGGCAATATCTTAAAAATAGGACACAAGGACACGGAGAACATACGAATATATATACATGAATACGTAGTTACATATGCATATAATAAAATATAATCGTTAAAATTTATCTAAAATATAAAAGATATAACTCAAATATATCAAATTTTATCATAGACAAATATTCTGTGAAGATATGTTAAGTATTCTAAAAAATCTCTAGTATTTACTTTGAAATCTTAAAGTAGAGAGTTGGACACAGGTGTCCGAGTGTCGTGTCGTGTCCGAGTGTCCGACACGGCTGTCTAACATAAATAGAAGTGTCCACCAAATTATAGCATACAAGGTACTGACCCCTTGCTGGTCTTAGAACACTACAAGGTACTGACCCCTTGCCGATTTTACAACACTATAAGGTATTGACCTCTTACTGGTCTTACAACACCTCAAGGTACTGACCCCTTCTAGTCTTACAACACCACAAGGCACTAACCCCTTGCCGGTCTTACAATACGTAGACTCAGCTGGTCTACACTTTAATTCATTGAAGGGATACTGTTATGTTCTCGTGTTTCTCAGGATCGTAAATGCAACGGAATAAAATAAAATTAAATATAGCTATCCCTGTACATTTCGATAGATGAAAAAAAGGAAAGCCGGTGATCAGTTATCACGTCGCGCGGATTCGAATATGCGTTTGAATGGCCGTCGGTATGACACCGCCAGCCGTGCAGATTCCCGGCGTTTAGTGAAGTCTACGCGATTCTCTTCGCGACGGATTTTTTCACGTTCTTCGTTCCTCGTAGCCCACGAACAAGTCATCGTTTGCCGCGACGATCGCCGCAACACACGGTCGAATTCCTGTCTCACGGGAGTCGGAGAAGATGACGAAGTAGACTCTAGAGAGGGGGGCGGGCCAGGGGCGCTAGAGAGAGAGAGAGAGGGAGAGAGGAGGGGGCGACCAGTGCTGAGTAGATGCCTGGCCTGCTCAGCCTACTCGCTATCTTTTAAACAGTGCGATTTTTCATAAAACTCCCAAAAAAGTATATAACCTATTTTTAATCCATCGTCTTGAGAATCTTTTGCGTGTGATCCTCTAGACTCAATTACCAGTTTAGTTAATGGCCCAATAAGCCCAGTGACTCATCACTGACTTAATTAATCAATTGATAATTCATATTAATTAATTAATCAACCGAATTAATGTCGCACATTCAATTTCGTCGGGCCTATGATCATATTGAGTGCCAAGTAACACCGCGTGAACTCGGAAGGTATTGGGGTTAAGCAACCCACTTTTGGAACCTTTTCACTGACAGTTATCACGTAGATTTAATCCTCATTTGCACAATGCTCTCAAGTCAAGTCAGGGTATAGTGAACCGTCAAACTCTAACTGATCGACTCATTTGGATCTGATGCTGCCGTATAATATCAGAAAAATCATTTCTCGATATTATTGTCCGTCCTGGCCAGGGACTCCTGCACATTCTACTTAGAGCATTCTGTCTTTGAATATTGAGAGACAATGATTCTTTATTGAACACTCAATTTCTTTTGACGGTATTCTGCTGTATTCGATCCTTGGCTGTTTAGAATCCCGTGAATAGAGATCCATAAACCAAAGTCAAAGTACAGAAGTCAACCAACAAAGTGTCTTTGGTGTCTCAGGTCCGAGGACCATCCACGCAACTGTGACAATAGAATCAAGTTGGTTGACAGTTTGATATATTACCATCTAGTGATTCAGTCGGATTAGTTCATTGAACTCATTCTCTAATCAGCACCTACAGATTCGCGTTAGTGTCTCCACACAAGTGATTATGAGATCAGTCACCCTCATCATATAAGTAGAAGTAATTTGTATTAGTCTAACCGGATATCTGATCTCCTTCTCAGATATCCTCCGACTATGAGCAATTAAGAATGTGTATATAAGCGACATGCTCATTAGTATGATCTCATCATAATCTGATCACTATTCCACATATTCGCAGACTTCATTATGAAATGATAATAAAATGAATTACACATAATGAAATAATTATTATTAATAAATGAACGAGATTATACAGAGTTATATTGACTTGTAGGCCACCTAAGACTAATAATCTCCCACTTAGACTAAAGTCAATAACCTTTATGCAATATACCTATAGCCTCTAGGTGACGTTTAAACACAATTTGAGACAATAGCTTTATCAGTGGATCTGTTACATTATTGGCGGATGGAACTCTTTTCACCACTACATCTCCTTTGGAAATCATCTTTCTGATAAAATAAAAGTTCCTTAGAATATGCTTCGATTTCTGATGAGACCGCGGCTCTTTCACTTGAGCAATTACCTCATCGTTGTCGTACACCAGCGGAACATAATAAGAGATATTGGGAATTGCGCCGAGATCGGTCACGAACTTCTTCAACTACACTGCTTCCTTGGCGGCTTCAGTTGCAGCGATGTACTCAGCTTTCGTCGTCGAATCTGCGGTGGTTTTTTGCTTGGAACTCTTTCAGCATACTACGTCTCTGTTTGGAGTGAACACAATCAGATGTAGACTTGCTATCATCTAGATCTAATTAGAAACTCGAGTTAGTAAAGTCTCGCAGTTTCAAGTCACCTCCTTTATAGATAAGAAACATATCCTTAGTTCTTCTCAGGTATTTATTAAATTTCACTGCCTTCTAATGCTTTTTGCCTAGATCAGCCTGAAATCTACTCATAACACTTCGAGCATATGCAACATCAGGCCTTGTACATAGCATGACATACATGATAGATCTTATGACAGAAGTATAAGGTACTCTATCTATAAATACCCTTTTTTTAAGAGTCTTAGGAGATTGTTCCTTTGAGAGAGAAATTTCATGTCTCATCGGTATGAGACTTTTCTTGTAATTTTATATGCCAAATCTTTTGTTGGTGGTATCTATGTACATAGATTGGGTCATTCCAAGCATCTTTTTTTATTTATCTTTATAGATCCATATTCCTAATACATAGGATGTTTCTTCCAAATCTTTTATTGAAAAGTTTTTCGACAGCTAAATCTTTACTGATGACATCATAGATACATTATTTCCAACGAGTAGAATGTCATCTACGTAAAGAACTAAAAATGTGACTGCATTTCCACTAGTCTTCTTGTATACACAAGGTTCATCTTCATTCTTAATAAAGTCATAAGACTTGACAGTCTCGTCGAATCTTATGTTCCAGTTTGGGAAAGTCTGCTTCAATCTATAAATGGACCTCTGAAACTTGCACACTATTTAGAAACTCTTTGGATGTGAAACCTTCTAGTTGTATCATATACACCTCTTCCTTATGGTTACCGTTGATGAAGGTAGTCTTCACATCCATCTGCTAGATCTCATAATTGTAGTGTGCAGCTATGGCGAGGAGAACTCTGATCGACTTAATCACGATAACTGGTGAGAAAGTCTCGTCATAGTCAATTCTTTGTCTTTGACGATATCCCTTTGCCACCAATCTTGCCCTATAAGTGTTGATCTGTCTATCTGCACTGATCTTTCTATTAAAGATCTACTTGCATCCAATGCGTACAATATCCTCGGACAAGTCCTCTAAGTTTCAAATTTAGTTGGTGTACATGGACTGGATTTTAGACTTCATGGCTTCTCGTCATTTTTCGACTTTTGGGCCTTCAATGGCTTCCTGGTAGAATTTAAGATCATCATCCTCATTATATTCTATCTTAGAGTCACCTTATCCGATATGTTCTACATATCGTTTGGATAGTCTAGGTACTCTACCAAATCTACGAGGCTTATCTGTGTGTACCTGTTAGATTCAAGAGCTGATTGCTCATCTGATGATATCGCAGCTGTTTGGGGGTCTGGAACCTCTTTTAATATTATTTTACTCCCACTGTCTTCCTGGAGAAGGTATTCCTCTTCCAAGAAGACAGCTTTCCTGGTGACAAACACTTTTTGTTCACTAGGATGGTAGAAATAGTATTTAAACGTCTCCTTTGGATATCCCACAAATCTACATGTATCAATTCTTAATTTTAGCTTGTTTGGTTCATGCCTCTTCATATGAGCAGGACAACTTCAGACTTTAACATGTTTAAATTCTAATTTTCTGCCTTTCCATATCTCATATAGAGTAGTGGTCACAGACTTGTTGGGTTTCAGTAGGTATGTTACTGACTCTAGAGCATACCCTCAGAGGGATCCTGATAAACCCGAAAAGCTCATCATAGATCACACCATATCCAACAAGGTGTGCTTTCTACTTTCAGATATACCATTCTTCTATGGTGTATATAGATAGATCAGTTGAGAAAGGATACTATTATCCTTTTAAGAATTGTGTGAAACTAGTATTCAAGTATTTTCATCCCCAATCAGATTAAAGAACTTTAATATTCTTGGAGAGGGGGCTGCCACTGGCCCCTCCCTCTCATCCCTATCTTCTCTCTCTCCCACTCTACCTGGTCTCTCTCTCCCCCTCATCTACCTGGTTCGTTCATATTGGTTGAACGGCCAACTTGTTTTGGTCCCTTCATATTGGTTGAAGGACTATTAGTGAATATCCTTAAGCATGTGGTGGCCTTCATGCCCCATTAATTAAGGATATCCTTTATGTCCTTTTCAAATGAACTTAAGAATGGGAGATATACTGTCCAAAGAATCCCTTATCCCTCTAAAGGATACTTAAAGGATATCTTTGACCATTTCACCTTCTTTCAAGGATCCTAATGAAGGTTGTGTCCAAAAGACTAATTTTCTTAGTACTCTGAAAAGACCCTAAGTCCTCATGTCCTCATGAGAACTAAAGAATCCCTTAAGCATCCTTCAAAGGGTCTTTGTAAATTTTCTCAAATAAAAGAAAAAGAATCTCGCTTGCATGCATCACATCAAAGCAATTTATTTTACTCATGTTTTATCAATTGGCCTTAATTGACAGTTAATCAAGGGTTGCCAATTAATAACTGGTGTAATTAACATTGACCGAGGTCAGTGGGGAGAAGCCAAGAACATAGATCCATAGTTGATTTAAAATCGTAGACTTGAGGACTAATCCTAAGTTCTCAAAGTCTACATTAAAAAAAAGAAAAAGAGAAGACCGTGTTTTTTTTCAAAACTCCAAAAATTCCTTTTAAAATCCAAATTCTTCTAAATCAAATAATCATTAAAGACAAAAATGAAGTCTCACACAATGTCACCAAGTTGGGGTTCCAAAAAGATTGGCCTTCGAAAAAAAGAATCTCAGGTTGGAAAAAAAAACTGAGAAGTTCATGAAATTTTTTGAAAGCAGTGTTAATTTTTCAAAATATAAAAAATTTAAAAGATAACATAAATTCTAAGACTTGCTTCCTTTTAAAAAAGTGTTATTTCAGTATTTCTTTACAAAATGTGTGCTCGTGATTATTGTAACCTTTTGAACTTATGAAAGTTTTAACGGTTTTTACGAAGAGAATAACTTGCTGCACCGCCAGGGGCTATTACGCCGCCTGACAGTGCAGCCAAGTTAAATATTTTTTTTTTGAAACCCCTAAACGGACTCGACTCGACTGTACAATCCGATCTTGGTTGGTTTTCGATTTTTCATCTTTTTTGGCTTGTTCAATCCAAGATCGGATTGTACGGTCGAGTCGGGCGCCATGGGGGGTTTAAAAAAAAATCATTTTTTTTTAACCTTGGCTGCACCGCCAGGCGGCGTAATATCCCCTGGTAGTGCAACAAGTTATTCTCTTTTACAAATAAGTTGTGATTTATAATACATTGAGATGAAAAAGTGTGATTACGCTACTTAGGAGTTATCACCTTATCTCAAATCTCATAATCTTGAGATTCCTCCTACCAAGGTTCGCCGACTCGGGGATCTGAATCAGATCGGATTCGGCTAGGTACGAGTTGGATCCGATTCGACTCGAGCCAACTCATAAGAGTCGCATGAGTCAAGCCAATGAGTTTGTTAAAAGTAATGCATTTAAATCATACTTAAGAGAAATGTATCTTATTAATTAATATAAAAAGTATAAATTTGCTTATCAAATGTGGAAAACTCAATTTAAAACAACCCATTATGTATGTATGAGTCATCACGATTTGGTCCAACTCGATGTGTACTAGCGGATCGGCCTCGCCTAGATACGAGTCGACTCATATTAGTCGGCCCGATCCGGTACGATACGGCAAACCATACCTCCTACAACTAAAATCTAGATGCCAAATAGATGAACTCAGCTCCAATCTCAAAATAAAGTATATAAAGAGTTAGTGGAGTCAAAATCAATGAAGTGAATAGCCTGGGATAAAACTTGGATGAAAACATAGTCGCATAATGTGCTATTGCAGAGTTGAAAACTGTCCATATTTTAGTTGGGCCTTCCACTACATTTCAAACAGCTGAGGATTTTAGATTGGACGCCATTTATTGCAATTAAAAAGGCAAAAAGGAACTAGCCATTTAGAGAGCTAGAAGTTTGTCCTTCGGGTGGCAGGATTGTGCTTTTAAATTCAGTGATCTAGCGTCTCGACATTGTATTTCTATGTTGTATGTCCCATCTGGAGTCAGAAAGTAGGCAGATGAAGTCAGAAGGAAATTCCTGTGGGAGGCACAAATGAAGGCGTTTACCACCTGTTAATAGGAACAATGTTTGCAAACCACAGGAAAAACTAGTTTGAGTCAAAATTTTTGATCTATGAATTTGGCACTGCTGGGAAAGTGGCTTGGGGAGCTGATCTCAGATAGAGACTCTTTATGAGAAAGGATCATTGAGCTGAAGCATAGGTATAATAATGGTCTTCATAGAAAACTACACCTTTAGGATTCTCTGGAATGGTATCTTATAGGAGCTAATTGGATTGGAAAAGTAGCCAGAATAAGAATCGGCGACAGGGTGAACATCTATTCTGGAAAGTTATCTGGGTAAGGGGAGAACAGTTTGGAAAACATGCATCTCTTCCTTGCCACACGCAGATGGCAACTGCTCAGTGACAGTTATAACATGGAAGGGAATAGCATTCAGTGCGTCCGAATCTGCGAAAATATCTGAGACAATGACATTTCAGATTTTACAGATCTCCAAAAAATGCTTTCAGATTTTAATGTTAAAGCAGATGAACAAGATATAATTTACTGCCCTAGAAATGATGGCATTTTCTTAGATAAATCTTTGTATAAATAATCAAGGATGAGTTCATGACATAACAAGAAGTTTGAAGAAGTATGGAAGTCAAGTAACCAATTAAAGTCAAGGTTCTCTTCAGCTTATGTGGCTGATATCTAAGAATGGAATTGTGACTAAGATTTTGGGAAGAAAGTTGCGCAATGAGGGCAGCATTAATCGTAGGGGTGTTCCTGGGTTGATTTGGTTTAGTTAGGGGGAAACTTTTCTTAACCAAGCCAATCCAACCTTTGTAAATTGAACCAAACCAAACACCGAAAGAGTTTGGCTTACTTTGGTTCAGTTTGGTTTGGTTTAAACAATTGGCAACTGGGTCTGTCACTTGGGCACACAGAGCCTCAAACCAGTACGTGGTGAACCACCAGCTGTTAGGCAATATGCATTGGGCTTGAACAATACTTATCAAACCAGCGCCCGTTCCCTTTTCCATAGTTTCTGATGTGGAACTAAAAAAGACTGATGAGTACCTGTACCCCCCCCCCCCCCTCCCCCCCCCCCCACCCCCCCCCCCCCACCCCCCCGGGTTCATGTCACTGGATGATCCCCTCGACTCTGCTGTGCCATGCTGTCACCAGCAGTGGCGGCAGGGAAGCTGACAAGCCCACGGATGCCCCCCATGGCTCCAGGTGCATTCGCTACCACCCCAAGACATGCCCACCCTTCTACTTCCACCTTTGGGTTGGCCGCAGTGGCAGGGAAACTATTGCTCCAAGCCTCCAACCCACTGCGGCAAGAATAGCAGCGACAGTGTCATTTGGTTGGTAGGGAGAGTTCATGGTTCCAATGCCACTGACCACGGTTGTTGTCCCCGGCCAAGAAGAGGAAAATTAGGGAAATAAGAGGACAAGAAATGTTATTTATAATTTTGAGCTTAACTTGCTGCACCGCCGGGCAGTGCGGTGTTTTTTTTTTTTTTTTTAATTGTTTTGGAGCCCCCTACCTGACCTAGATGGCCGTATGTTTTTTGCTGTTCATTGGGACTTGGTTTTTTATTTTTTATCTTTTTTGGGTATCCAATCCAAGATGGTGTTGTAGGGTCATGTAGGACACCATGGGGCTCTCCAAAAAAATTTCATTTTTCTTTTTTAAATTAAAAGCACTGCCAGGCGGTGCGCCAGTTAAGCTGTAATTTTGTATACCCTGCAAAAGCGAACCCAGAGTATTGTGTGAACATAAACTTGTTCTTATGTTGTAAACTCGTTCTAATGTTGCTCTTAGAGGGAACAAAGGAATCTTACTTTGAAATATAAATATATGTATGTTCTTTCTAAGTAGTCCTTATAAATTTACTTGTAAAACGTGTGACATCTATGGGAATGAACCTTGCAAGGTAGTGAATGAGCGAGCAAAGTTAAAAGAATGGTGTGGACAATAAGACAATTAGGAAGATACATGATTGGGATTTCATTTATAAATGGGTGACAAATGAGAGCTGCAAATAAGATATGATCAATATCTAAGATAAGTGAAAGAAAAACTGGGAGATAATCAAACTTGAGACTGGGTGTGCCCTTATCCTTATTCAAAGTTATCCAAATATAGATAGTTTCCTTATCCTTATCCTTTAAGCTATATTCTTTTATGACCTTTAAGCTTTGGAAATGGATTGATAAAATGGATTTTCTGGTATCATTTACATTCCTAGTCCTGACTAGTAGTTTTTAGTAAAAAATACATAAAATTAATATAAATATGAAGCAAATACTTAAGATCTTGGTTTGAATGGGTTAGTTTGGTTTATATATATGAAACCGAATTCATTTTCAAACCAAACCAAACCAAAAATTTGGTTTGGTTTTTGGTTTGAACCAAATAGTGAACACCCCTAGTTAATTGCTCCCTTTGTGGTCAAGGCATTGAAGATGTAGACCACTTAATAATTACCGGCAACATTGCTTCATATGTTCGGAAGGCTTTTTGTTAAATTACCAACTCCTGCATACAGTTTCAGACAACTCGGGAGTTATCAGGTATTTCAATGACCTGAAGGTGAAACTCAGAAGAACCTCAGATCTTGGGTTGGGCCATAATACCACATGCTATATGGAGTATCTAGAGAAAACACAACTTCTTATATTGGAAATGTTTGTATCAAATCTGCCTCTTTTAGTTATAAGTGGAGAATGTTTAGACTTAGAATCTCTATAAATGAGTGGCTGAGGGCATAATAATTATCAAGGTGTCTGTCTGGGCAATGCTTGGGCGAAATTGTTTTTTTTTCAAGGCCTGGGCAGTTAAACACCTTCTTGGGCATTGAAAAAGCAGGCCTATGTGCCGCTTAGACAAGCTTAGGCAGGCCTAACACTTAGGCTGCCTAGGCCAGTTCATGGGGTCAATTGGGACCTAAACCTAGTATAAATAATGTTGTAGGGATGATTGGGCCATAGTTCTTGATATCTTCCCTCGTTATTTTATCTTGCTCCTTGTCTCTGGTCTCATCCCTCCTCAATGAACTAATCTCAATGTCGGCAATAAGGCAATCCTGCACGGAGGACAACAGTATTCTCCCCTCTCTACAATTAACTGCAATGAGGCAACATGCCCCAGTTGCCAACATTGATGAACTTGGATCCTTGCTGTGGCCATTAGCCTCCTCTCATATGACCCCCTTCAATAAGCTAGATGACAAAACCTTGATCCCTCTGGTGAGTACAACAAATAAGAGAGGTTGAATTCCTCTCTTCGTCCTCTCATGCTTCCTGGGTTCTGTGTCCCCATCCTTTCTTCCTTTTTTATAGGTGTTTGTCTCCATGTCTGGTAGGGAAAGCAAGGGAGAAGCCAGGCCTTGTTCATCTCACCTAATCAGTGCTTCTGTGTAAAGATAGGCCCTAGAACTAGAAGGTGCTTTTTTCCTGTCAAATGCTGGTTCTTCATCAGCTACATATTTTAAGATGTAAATGAGATGGGTCCTCACATCATAAAGTTAGAACTTTTGGGAAGTAGGGAGACCAAATTTCAAGATGAAGAGTATAATATATGATAGCAGTGGAAAAGAACAACTGAATTGCAGTTGGAATGGTCATCCAAGATTGAAGATAATCTCCAGGAGATTGTTGGGGTCTCCGGAGATTGTGGGTTTTGCTTTTGGATAATGGCAATTTCTTAGTCCATTTCCATTCATGGAATGACATCTAGCAAGGAATTCAAAATCAGATCATGCGGTTGAGTAGCAAAAGCCAATTCCAATAGAAGCATCAGCTTAAATTGGCCCAATTGGCTGACCTGAGGGATTTTTTTTTTATTGAATAATAAACAGGCCTGAATCAACTAATTCTGATCTGATTTTGCTGCCAATGTGGCTGAATTCAGCTGACCCTGGCTGATTCTGCTTCACTCTCAGATTTTTTTTTTTAATTAGCAAGTCCTATTTCTGATCCTAATTAACTGATTCATATAGAATTAGAGTGGAGGAGGGTAGAAGACATCGAGGATGACCTAAGATGAGATGGTTAGATGTTGTTAAAAAGGACATGACATTGCTGTGTGTTACCTCAAGTTTGGCATTTGATAGATTAAGATGACGGGACAAGATTCATGTAGCCGACCCCAAATAGATGGGATAAGGCTCTGATGATGATGATGATGATATCTGGACCAGTCGATTCTGCAATCCAGCATATCGAGATGCTCTGGTTGCGAAGTCTACATCTTACTGATTGCTGGATTTCATTGAAAAACTTTTTGTGAATCGGTGACAGTCAGACATGTGGATTTTAGAGAGTCATGTCTCTGCATCTATGGTACTCTCTAAAACCAGAAGGTTCTTGGATTGTACAGAATTTTGTGTCTTGCCTGGTATGTCAGGCACTGCCTCTTATCCTAGGAATGCCATACTCTCGGCTTCGTCTTGGGGAGGTCGGAGAGGAGATTTCAAAGAGATCTTGGAGAAATCTTGAGACTTTGAGAATGGTGTTCCCAGTGTATTTACTTGTACAATGATAAGAATGTGACGATCTTTCAAAGAAAATAGATAGTTGAATCCATTCTCAAACTGAAGGATACATGCACACATTTTCTGAAAACTAACATCAAGAAAAAGCAAAACATATCAATAGTGGAAAGATCAATGAAGTGCCTCAGATTGCCCGCTCCAATATTGTCCAGAATAAAAAAAAGGTATTTGAACATAGACAATATTGAATGGTATAATGGATCTTAATATCATCTTATAAGGTTGAAGAGAGGAGACGTTGACCAAATATCATGACAATCTTATACTTATTAGAGAAATCATATTGAATTAACACAATAATAATAAAGACAATGCAAAAACATGTTTACTCATTAATAGGGATTACTTGGTTTCGATGCCACCTTAGTATGTTGGTGAGCTGCTTCTCTTAATTCTCTATCATCATCCTCATCTCCTCTGTTGACATTCTCATTTCCTCTTCCTCTTGCACCTGTTCTTCCTCTTCTTCTCCCCCCTCCACTGCTCCTTTGTCTCCCTCTTATTCTGGATCTTGGTAGAAATTTTCTTGGGACCTTAGGGTGATGGAGATTCTGGAGGGATTTCGGGGATACTGCAAGACATGGCAAACCATGCTTGGATTGCAAGTACATACATCGTAGAATCTCTTTCTAATCCCAATAATTTCCTTTGATAATCTCATACTTCATTGGTTAGTACTTACGACTTACCTCTCCTCACATGTGGCATTACATGCGTTCTTTTAATTGCTGATGTGGCATCCTCAGAGGAGGGATCCTCTTTGCTTATAGTAGATAGAGGGGTATATACACACGCAAACATGCCCCCCATATTAAAAAAAATAAAAAATATAAAAATGTAATTCAATTAAACCCCTAATTGGGGGTCAAAACTAAAACGCAAGGGATAGGATAACCCTAGAGGTTAATCAGCATAATTTCCTATTTTTTGACTATTTTTTTTAACATTTTGAATGATCTTTTTTGACGTGCACTCGATCAGATGCCTATGATTGACTTTCACGATTGGATACTAAAGATTAAAGCCCTAGGGATAGGAACAAACCTTAAGGGGCCTAATTGAATCTTTTAAATTTTTTGATGATTTTCTTTTTAAAAGATGGGGAGGGGGAGTATTTATGTTAGATGCTCCCTAAGGCACGTTTGATCCTTTCCTTCTCCCCTCTCTCTCTCTCTCTCTGTATATATATATATATATATATAGATAGATAGATAGATAGATAGTATCAGTGTGCAATATGCCATTTTGGTCATTTCAAGTGTGATTAGGGTGGAATTCACGTCATTTGATGTTAATATTGTCATTTGGATGCTTGAAGACATCCCTCTCGGTTTCTTCTTATGGAAAATGTTGACAACTTATTATTCTCCTTTGCTTGCAATAAGGGTTGCCTCTTCATGTTTATTTCTTGAAGGCTGCGAACTAACTAATCTTCAGTTTGTCATTTTTTTTTTCATACACCGGACTCTTATTCTTGGAAAAACTTGGAGAGTTGAATGATAAGCATCAATATTTGGTCTTTTCAGGTACCATTTGCATCTTACAGCTGCCAACAAACTGCGAAGGCTCTCTTTCTGCTGTCGGTGGTGTTTGACTACATGGAAACCTCTCTATGAGCTATATGTCTGAAATTTTGATTTGCATCCACAGTTTCATGTTTATGTTGGTTTCATATATGCATTATTTTACTAGTACATGAAGTTTAATGCAGGATTGAAATGAATTGATAAATTAATCTCCTGTAACAGAAGAATGTTATGGAAGGCATTTAGTGTAATTGTAGCTTTTCCAGCATGTTAGTGGAAGTCCATACATGTTCTGTTACTCTATCTCTCCGTTCCTTTGCCCATCATTTGTTTGGTGCAAATTTAAGATAATTGCATCATTCTTTGACATCTGATGGGTTCATTCACTGTTTAATGATGGGAAAAAGGCTTAGATCCTAAATATTAGTGTGAATTGCATTCAGGAGTGCTACTTAAACCCAAGTCAGTGGAAAGCATCTCAGGAAGAGAACTGGTATAATAACACTTCCTTGATACCAAATTTGACACCGGACACAAGAGGATAAGAAGGGTACTAAATTTTAAAATTCAAATGGCCTACTTATTACAGTAGCAGGAGGGCTTTTTTGTCTTCTCGTGACTTTGTGTTTAATCGGTGACAAGGAGTGTTATTATAGTATTTTGTTTTCAGGAACTTAGAAATGGGGGCCATTTATCGTTGTTCTTATCTGTCAACCAATTTACGTTCCACGTGGTTCTTGTCAATGTTAAGCACCACCTAAAAGATCTTTGGCTTTTAAGTAAACCAGTTACTTTTTTCCTGTTTGTGGTTAAAATTGATGCTTTCAGGATTCCTAAGGATATGATTTAACGGTGGACTTTTACTTGGATCCCGTGCAAGTCAATATTATTGCTGTCAGTCCTTCCCAGTCCCTGTGAATATTTTTATTATTATCTTTCAGAATTTTACTCTTTCCAAATTGTTGACTCTTCGTACCCGTGCCAAGTGCGTCCGTCGCTCATATTCTTGCTGATAATGGGGTACTTGAGTCGTCTATCCTGATCTAGATGGTGCAACCTCGTTCAAACACTTGAGCCGAGTCTATCCTGGTCTACAGAGTGCAGCATCGTTCAAAGTTATCTGAGAGCTGCGATGGGAAATTATGTCCTTCATGACGCGTAAGTTAATTTTTAGCCAATTTTATGTAAATTCTTCAAAGCATCCGCAGCTATGATGCTGAGTAAATAAATTGCATGATTCTGATACGCGCATACTTTGATTTTTCCTGTGTATACTATATATTAGCTCAGCAGCAGCGGGAAACTTGCGTCTCCTTTCACATGATCCATTAGATAAATTCTAGAACCGTAGAAACATTTCTTTAGACTATATATTACTATTCCAATCATCATCATCGTCAGAGTCTTATCTCATTGTTTAAGATCGGCTACAGGTCCGTGCGGTGTAGTCCAGTGGGGCTCCTTTGGACACCCTCCTCTTTGGGGGAGGAGGTCGGGTGTTTGCCTCTTGCGGGAGCGAGTGGGCGTTGTGGGCGGGAGGATTTTCGGCGGGTTTGTAGTGGCCCTCGGGGTCGATTCTCAGTGTGCTGGTTGTTGGGTTTTGTCCCTAATCATTTGAGCTATTGTCCAAAAGAAAAAAGGTCGGCTACAGGAATAATAGTCATTTTATTTATCTATCACTATATTTGTGGTTAAATTCATGTCCGATCATTTCGTTTTAGACTTTTTCCAACTTTTGATCATTTCGCTTTTAGACTTTTTCCAACTCTTTTTCAATCTTGTTCTAGTATTTGACTATACCTTTTAATTGATGTCAAACTTGGTTCTTGGTACACGTCCCAACCATTTGTGCCTATTTTGTTCAGCGCAATCTCAAGGTACACTTAAGTTCCCATGTATATGTTCTTAATCTAATTTTTTATGGTCTTTCGGTAGTCATTCCAACATCGTCATCTTAAGTGCACTCTTTATTCCAACATGTAATGGCTCGTGGCAGTTCTATAAGAACGGCAGGGCATTGCAGCAAGTAAAAAAAAATTGAACTTTTTCAAAAGTCGGGTCTCATATGTTGCACGTGTTCGTATAGAATGATCTCTATAGGACAATCCAATTTTTTTTAAAAAATTAAATTATTATTGGTTCGACTCATTAAGGATATTTTTTACTACTCATTAAGATTTAGTTTTTGAATTTTTAAAATTTTTGAGGTTATATGATCAGAGATCGGACTATACGGACACGTGAGGCATGTGAGGTCAGCATGGGGCGCTATATCAACTATTACTCATGCCATAATAGTCCGTTCTAAGGTTTATTAGGATATATCAATCATAGAGGGCTTCAGATGCATTTTTCTCTTCAACTAACTTCTTTTAAATCTATGTGTGACATTTTTTTTGAATCTCTTTATTATCTTGAAAAATAAAATCAAGTAATATAAGTTATTATTTTTAATAATAATTTGACCATGTCATAAAATATTAGAAAATGTGGCATGAGACGAAAATGCAGTCTTTTATAGTGTTTAAGCTCAAATTAAACCATCTTTTAATATTGACTTTTGATATAATTATATAGTAATAAAATACTCAGATGTCTCTCCAATGATAGTCTTCAAATATCCCCGTTTATATCTTTAGCCACGTTGGTATATTCTTTAGATACTTATTTCTTCGTTGAACTTCAGAGGTTAACTCTCTTAAGTATTCAATCACAGGCCTTCTTTAAACCAAAAAAAAATATTTTTAGATCTTTTTTCATCTCTCTATGCATCAATTATCCTAATAAAAAGATAGTTTTGCAAGCCAAATTGATTTTTAGAAATATTAGTCACAAGCCTAGTCTGCACTTCAATTACTCTTCCAAAGCTTTTTAGTTTGATTCGTAAGTTTAATACCATGATGGACATTGTAATTCTCCTTTGTTTTTAAGGCAAGAAACTAGAATACTTTTCCTCTATTTGTCTGATATATTTCTTTCGTCCGACATCTTATACCAAATCTTGTCTAAATAACTACTTAATGTCAATGTTGCTTATATTTTTCTAAACTTCAATAGGTATGTTGTCTACTTTTATGGGCTTTACTCACCTTCATTTTTCTTAAAGCATTCTCAACATCAGCATTAATTTGTTAAAATTAATAATAATTATTTAGTCTAATCAATTGATCTATTCCTTTCAAAGATACATCTTCAAATTGATCCCAGTTTCCCTATTTTCCTAAAATAAGTGCATCAACTTTCCTTAAACTTGAATTAGAACTCGTTGATCCTTACTCTTAAAATATTGATCTAATTGGAACTCATTGATCATCACTCTTAAAATACCTTATGTGATCTAAGTCTTCTCTTTTTGTCTCCTAATTTAGCAAGTTTTAAATATATTTTTCACCCTCTTGGGTTCCTAGTCTATTATCATTCGAAATGAAGTGACAATAGGTTTCTAATAGCTGAAGAAATTAATTTTGGAAACCCACTTGTATATCATGTTGTAATGTGGGCATTCATGAATTTTGGAGCTACATGATGTTTTAGAAATCGTAAGGTAGTTCAAAGGTTACACAAGGTTGCCCAATTTAGGAGTTCCTAGGAAAATTGTGTATTTAAATATTTATTTTTATGTTGGAGTCTCTACCAATCGACCTTTGATGATGGCTAGGGACAGCTGGACATGACTTTTCTAAATGGCTACAATGCGACAATGGAAACATCAAAAACATCAAGTACACTTAATAGATAAACTTTCTCTAGATGACCTTGTTACCCCCTTCTTTCTTACTTCCTTGTTCTAACGGGTGCCTAATCAAGATTAGGTGGCAATGATATGCTATGCTAGTAACACGTTTAGATGCGAAAATACATTATATCATGTCTAGTTGGACATAGCTTGATGATGATGATGATGATGCTCTATAGAAATCATTGTTGTATAAGAGAATCAAAGATGATAATTCAAAGACAACAAAATAATGTGAAATAAGTTTAATATTATCAAAATAGGCATAAGAAAATTTTGTTATTATTGAACTAAATAGCCATGCTTTTAGAATGATTCGATTACCTAAAAAGAGAATGAGTGAATAAGCTACAAATATACAATTCACATTATCTAACATCCCATAGTAGTAACATTAATCAAATGTTGGATTGTAATTTGATATATTCTTGGTGATTAGGGTAGTAGTAAGTAAATGTGATAGCAAGTCAGGAAACTTGTGCAGGGTAGGGCTACATACGAACCAATATGCTTGATGAGCAGCTCGTAAGGCTTTTTGATAATAACTTGATTTTTATTAAGCTAAGTGAGCAAATTTGAACAAAAAATTGACCTCGCTTAACTAAACAAGCCAAGCATGAATGCAGGGGAACTTAGCTCGATTATATTTATGAATAAGCTTGTTTAAGTACTCATTAAGAGCTCATTTATACTTATTAAGAGATCGTTTAAGTACTCACTAAGACCTTTTTAAGCATTCATTTAATTGTTATATCCATGAATAAACATAGTTAATATGATATTCAGTCTTATAGAATTTTCTATCAAATAAGCAGGGGTACAAACAACTCAGTACTCACCATGATTTGGCCAGAGTTTATAAATCTAAATTTTAAAAAAATTAGTTTAAAATCTATTATGGACTTATTGGGTGCGCAAGTTGCTCGATATTTGGCTCAAGCTCGTTTAATGTCTAAAGGAGCCAAGGTTGAACAACCATCATAGATACTCGACTCGAACTTGAACTCAATTAAAGTTAATCGAACCATGCTTGAACAAGGTGAAACTTTGCTTGACTCAACTTGTTTGCACTCTAGTGTAGGGTAATTTCAAAATACGTATGGATCTAACAAGAAATAATTACAATGAATATGTATCAAGTGATAGGAACAATTTCAGTTTGACATAATGGGATTCGATTGTGAAGAGTGGAATATAACAATTGTTGAAATTAAGAGCTTTTATTAACATGAATGTTAACATGGGTAATGATGATTGTTGCACTAGTGTGCAGCTACGTAGGCACAATTGTTGATCCTGCTCAAGAGCTGGAATTGTGATGGGAGGCTCCATGTGAAGCTCTAGGAGATGATCAAGTGGAACAATTGGATGAGAAGCAACATAAAAGCATGGAGATCGTGGACGAAGTCCAAATCCACCTCCTTCCTCCTCTCTTGGATGTGGACTTGGTGGAGTGAAGGCGTTATTGGTTAGTGGACTTTAAGAGAAAAAGTAGAGTGATGCTTATAACTAGATCTTTGAATCCCCATGTGCTTGTTGGTGTTGAACCCTTGATTGAACTTGAATGTGATAAATTGGATACCCCTTATGGTATTCTTGTGTCCTAGATTCTTAATTTACCATATGGGAGAGGTTTAGAACATGTGTTTTCCTTCTAATTGATTTGCTTGGTTTAGGTTATGGGATGAATCAAATAGCACGTATGCTACGGGATTGGTAGATTAGTGTCTAATATTTCATATCAAATTTCATGTGATTTGGTTGAGGACCAAGTGAGATCACACTCCTATCTTCATAGATATGGAGTTAACTCTGAAATTTGAACAATTAATTTTATTGATACTACGATTTATTGAATATATAGACTGACTTGAAATTTGGTCATATGATAGTTAACATATAGGTCTCCAACACTTGGGTAAAGTTTTTGAATTGGATGGGTCAATTTGAATGCCATGGATGTGAAGTTGGAGTTAGATTTTAGTGGACTGAACCAAGAATTTCTCTACGACGTATCCCATTAGAGATTGTTTTGCTACATGGTATTCTTATTATGAAATTCTTTGAAATGTTTATATGTGAATCCTAGCATGGTATTTTGAACTTTTTAAATCTTTTTAGGAGATTTTAATTTAGTGCGCTTGTTTTGATTTTATAGAATGATTTAAATTTTAGATTCAACTCAAACCCATTGCCCCGTAAAGGAGACAATGTCATTTACATCTCCCTCAGGAGAACACCCTTGATTAACTGTCATAATCCCAAGTTGATATCTGCTTAAGAATATATGATATTAATCTTAACACAAATTGTCCTCTCGCATTGGTGATATAACAGTTCTTCACTAACAACAATGTTCATGATCAAGTGGCCCACATTTGATTGATCTTTTGATTATTGGTTATCATTTTTAATTGGATAATTATGTTAGAAGATTAATGATGTTAGTATGGTTAGTAAGATCATGCAAGCATGCAAAAAAGTTGAAATTTGAAAGGGAAAATTTCAATGAGATATACCCATTTCATCTTATCAACATAGGGCCTTATTTAAGTAGCAATTATATGAAAGCATGGCTGTTTATAACCAAAGTGGATTAACCACTTGGATGAGACCAAGGGAATATTGACCATTCTATAGTTTATCTTTGACATGGATGTGTTTGATTAATCTAGGGACTTAAAAGATCATATCTAGTTTATAATGATTTCATAAGTCAAGGAGACTTGGTTTATGAAATGATTATAAATGGGATACTCTTGTTATCAAATCATCTGGTTATTGTGAGAAGTTAACGACCTTCCAAGAGTGAAAGTCCTTTTTGTCCCTAGGTTAAGCAAGAGCTCCATGTAAGTATATATCTTTAGGAGGTAAATGCCAACCATGGGTCCAAATAATTATAGCTTAAACAAGGGAATCATCCCTATGGTACTCATCAAGGAGGATGCCCTTGGGAGCCTTCGAGACTAAGGTGCATTACCCATTCAAAGGATTGGAACTAAAGTCCCTACAAGAAAAGACATGAGTGTGCATAAAGCACTCAATATGCAAGTCATTATAGGCATGTGTTTCACATATGAATGTGAACACTTCTAATTTAGACTTGACAAGTAAAACCCGAAAGTAGTTTAACTTTGTCATATAAGAGACCTAAATAAAGTGGAATCTTCGATATAAACAAACATCCAAGATCTTTAATGTATTTGACATGGTATTTGAGTAAGTTTAGTCATCCCCTTTAAAGAGGCCCTTCCCTTTAAGGGTCATGTACGAAGTCAAAGACATACGTAGATACATTAAGAATGTTTCATGAATCATAAAGAGAACTAAATCAATATCTATACAAAACCTTCAAGAAATCTTCATGAATCAGAGGCATATCATGCTGTTCTTTTGGGGGGAGTCATTCATCTCTATGCAAGAGCCCTCTCCCATATAGGTCTTTAACCTATCCAAAATCTCAAAGATAATATAAGATTGATTCTTTCAAGGAAAAATAAGGAAAGAAGATGGTATTTTCTATGACATTAGAGGTCGAGATCATAAAGATCCAATGAGTTTTCACCCCCACACGAAGGGGTTAGCCCATATAGTCTCCCAAAGGTCCAAAGACCATCTCAAATCAAGAAAAGGAACCCTTAAAAGGGAAAATTAGCCCCTTTCACTCCAAAAGGAAAGCCAAGCATCCATTTTTTAGCATTAAAAGAAGCAAATATGATGAGGAGGGGATTTGATGTAAAGGCAATTGCACATATAAATTTGAGGAATGAAATTTCTGCATAAATTAAACTTAAGAAAGGGGAAAATACAGTAAATAAACTTGAGGATAGAGATGTGCATAAAGTAAATTGGGGAAAAATATTATTTGTATGAAATAAACATTAGGGAAGGGAATATAATTGAAAATAAACTTGAGGGATGGGGATTTTTGCATAAATTAAACATGGGGATGGAGCATATTGTTGAAAATTAGAAAAAATGTAAATAAAATACAAAAGCAAGCAAAACCCATGAAGATTGAGGCTAAGCCTTAGTTTTTCTTGTGGGAAAGTGAGGGACATTATATTACGTCTTTGATCTAGTTCAGTCTATGGACTCACTTAGGATTCAAACTATGCAACTACGGAATCAAATCACATATAAGTCGGATATGAATGATGATAGATAAGTAACCAAAGCAGTATATAATGCTATTACTATCAAGTATCCAAATTAAATTTTCATTGCAAATACCATAATTTTAAAAATTACATAATCAATATTAAGATCCTTAAAGTATATCAAATATCTAGCAGAAATAAAATCACTCAACTCACTAAAGAAATAGAAAAGTACATAAAGGTTATCTAGTAGAAAATGAAAGTAAACTAGATAACCTTTTATCGTAATTTAAGTCGAAAGCCTCAAGGTAAAATCCACCTCAAGTCTTAACTCTACCTCTTCAGATGGATATGTAGTTATTAGTAGGTTTGTAAGTAACAAGTACTCAGTAGACATCAAAGCCACCGAATGCTAAACAATATAATAGTTGAAAAGTGATGATAATAAATATATATGATTCATAATTCTATATATAGTTCAAATAAGAACATGATATAAAACATGGTCAAGTATAAGTTTACCAAATCAAATATGTTTTCTAATAGCATGAACATATCGAATATTATATAGCTTACTTAGTATAGTCGAATTCATATTTGGCATATAAAATTATATTAGCCAAGAACAGAACTTATCACCTATGGAACTGAATATATCTCATATCAAACTGAGCTTATTAAATATCATATAACGAATATTATGGCATAGTAGCTTATCAAATCAAGTTCATATCATGAATCATAAAGTTCAGACATATTTACATGATTCTAAAGGAATAGCTCAGTAGGATGATTAAATGATTCAAATGATTAAGCTGAATTCAAATGAACATATGGAGCAAAGATTTTAAATTTATGTACTATTCAAACATATCAAATCATATCATAATGGACATGGATCCAAATCACCATATAAGGAGCCGAACATACGAATACCAAAGCATCTAGACAAATGATGCAAAAGTTTTAGTCTTGTGCAGAACTGGAGAGTCAAAGTTCCACCACAACCATACAAATGGAAAATAGGTTTCAAGAGGTGGCCCCATGCATTCAAGAGGTGGGTCTTGCTTAGCGTAGTATTTTGTACCTATCGCCTACCTGGGATTTTATCCGTTGCCTTCAGATTTCACACACAAAATATCTTATCCAATATGGATACTTATAATAGAATCGGACGTTACAATCTCCTTAAGATTTTAATGTGCAAACAAAGTCATATATACATGGCAAAATCATATAATAGAGATAAAATGATGAGAAAATATGAGTATATATCTAGAATTTGAATCATCAAAGTGCTACATATAAATATAAGTCAAAATATATGTCTTTATATACAAAATAGTCACTTTAAGAGTCACCATAGTCATACAAGAGAAAAATTAGAGTAAAACTGATGCTAACGGGTTACACATAGAAATATAAGCTCCACGAATTATCTTAGAATTTTCAAAATAACAAACATATTTTTTAGCCATTAAAATAAATTTTCAGAGTTGAAAAATCAGTAAATAAAGTCGAAAATAATAAACAGATTCAAAAGTTGATCAAACTTGTTGAACATGTCAAATATGTTATATATATCATGTGGATAAAGTTTCATTGAATTTGTATATCATATGAATGAGTTTGTACATCAAATAACATATGAAGAGTGTGAGTCAAATCAAGCCAATAGAATAAATAGTATAATAATAAGAAATTTAAATCTAAAAATTATAAAATTATACCATAAGATATAACATGTTAAAATCAAGGTTTGGTAAAAATTTTAGCCCAATTGGATAAGCTATGAAGGAGTTGTGGCTAATCTAAGTTCAGTTTGAAAATCATAGATATAGGTTTTGAAAACCGTAGGTATAGGTTCTGAAAAATTGTAGGTAAAAGGCTGATGAGTACTTAATTAAGACCTTAAATCGTGTCATTATATAGCTGACGCATTTTTAGTCATGTTAGGGGTCTTTGACGTATTATAAATTATATTTAGACATACATAAAAGGCGTCATATCGGGTTGACGCAATTTAAATCACGTCACCTGATGTTGACGCAATTCAACACTGTTGTACTGAACTTTGAAAAATTGGGAATTAAGCATAGATGTTGGGATTCTAATAAAACTTAGGGAGTCTAAACATGAAGATCATCATTCCAAATTATCAAATTGACCACTTTTGAAAATAAAACTTGAGTTTTTCAAATAATACAAAATATTCATTTAATGGGTTGTCATCACCTACTTTTGGAGGAACAAGAACACATCTTTCTTCCTAACTTTCTTGAGCCCTAGCCATGAATTTTATTTACTACAAGGCTTCTCTCCGGTCCTCTACACTTCCAATGACACAATTCATTGATCAGAATCTATCTCCAAGAGAATTATCCAAAAATACACTATATGTTCTTTAAGAACAACATATGAACGTATCCTTGGAAGAGAACTGCGAGCAAGAGGTTTCATGTTCGCCTTCAAGGGTTTATTTATAGTCCTTTACCTTCCTAATCTAATCCAAAACAAGTCCTCTTTGTTCTGAAGTCAAACTTCAATCAGAGAAGACTTAGCCAAGTTAAAGAGCTCTCCTAGTGTAATTAAGATTCAATTTCCGCAGGCCTTTGTTTCCTAATCTGAAAGTCATGAAATTTGACCTAAAAAGTATTGTAGCTAGTAAAAGCTCTTTTTGACAAAGTAGAACATAATTTTCTCTTTCCAATGGTATTAAGATCATAAGTTTTCGTTAACTGAGTGCGAAGATATGATCGATTTATAAAGTTGCTGTAATGCACCTTGCGAATTCAGAATTTTGGCCAAGTGTTAAACCACCTAGTTTTCTACTGGAAACACTAATGGGTCCAATGGGTCTAGTTTGAATTAGCTAATAGCTTCTGCATTCACAATCCATTATTAAGTTGAATAATAGACCATAAATTAACTTATGTCACCCTGGCCCATTAATTAATTTAATTGGGCCTATTTAATTAAATCTGACTTAATTAACTAAATTAGATTTAATAATTCAAAGTCCATTAACTAAATGAAATGAGTTCAAGATATAGGGTATAACACATTAAAAATGGAATCATTAGGATCAACCCACTCACCTTTCTCTGATCTAAGACATTTTCCCAAGCTTAGAAACAATATGAAGGGGGAAAATGCAAAAAAAGGAGGGGAGGGGAGGAAGCTTCCTTGCACCACGAAAATGAAAGAAAATTGAAACTTTAAGAGTAAGAGCAAACAACCAGTCTTTCTTTAGCAAATAAGATGTGAATACGACAAGGGGGTTGGAGGATCTTCCTCCTATAATACTCTTCTCACTCTATTACAAGGATGGAAGAGAAGAAGGTGAAGCCTTTCTTATCTTTTTCTCTCTTTCACTCTCTTTTCTCTCTTCTTCTCCTTGGGGAAGCCTTTGTCTCCTTGGAGAAGGGCTCCTTGATTCTAAAGAGGGCTTTAAGAGACCTCTCTCTCTCTCTCTCTTTCTTTCTCTCTTTCTCTTGCGGCCATTCATGTCTCTCTCTTCAAGCAAGAGCCAAGTCCCTTTCAAATAGTGCCCAAGGGGTCCTATTTATAGGCCCAAGGCTAAGACATGAATTTTCATAATTACAATGATGCTGTGGTGGCAAATGGAAGTTTCTCAACTTAACAACTTGAAGAAATTACAACTTTTGCCTTTTCTCATGACTTAAAGTCACTTTTAAAAAATTGTAAAGTAGGGTAGTGGCCGACCACTATCATTATCTTTCTTTGGACTTCATATATTTAAATTTAAGCTTCCATCATCTTTGCCACTACATTTCAAGTATTTTATATGTTTTTGGCACCATTTGACCAATGTTTGATTGGTCAATCTAACCAAAAACCTTAATTTAGTTGCCAACCTCTATGGTTCTCTCCATCTATACCTTTGATTTTTTTTTTTTTTTTACAGAATTGGATAAGTCTTAAGAAATTGAATGTTTTATACAAATTTGGTGCAATTTGAAGAAACTTAATTTTTCTGTTAATTTTCAGTTAGATTTTCCATGTATTCAAGTTGATAGGGGACTACCCCAATGTATCTCATTGTGTAGATATCCAAATGAGATTATTCTTATTTCATTTGAAAGTTTATTTAAAATGAAAGTGTCCATCCAAATTTGAGCCCAATTGGACTTGATTTGACCCTTGAACTAATCATCAGACTGTCATCATAAGTTAGGGGCCAACCATTTGGCTTCCCTGGAGCTCAGCTTCAAATGATTCCACTTCCATGCCTAAATTCTTACATAATGACAACGTTCCTGAAATATTCAGCTCAATTGACCTATAGTTGATTGCTTTTCCAATTTTGAGTCATTTTAGCCCTTATAAGGGCTATTTAATAGCTGACCCCTATGGTTTGGACTCCATAGAGATCCAAATGTCATGGGATCAATTTAGTTGGCTTTTATCATTCAAAAGAGGGTGTTTGGCCAATTTTGGAGGAATTTGGACTTCATTTGACTAGAACGTTGACTTTGGCTTTACTTTCAATTGACTTAAGTCATTGAGGGTGCCTACCACTACCATTTAGCTTTTGTAGAACCTCAAAAAAAGTTATCTCAATTGCTTTGCTCTTTTTGCTTGAATATAAGATGCTTCTATAAAGTTTAACTCATTTGGATGCCCTTTGACCACTTTTTCATTTTTGCGGCATTTCCTTTTAGTTAGGGGCCTTTTAGTGTCCAACCCATATGGTTTGAGCTCTATAGACTTCAAATTGAGTGAGATCAATTTGGTTGCTTGTTATAAATCAAATGAAGGTGTTTTATGAAGTTTTCATGGACTTGAACATCATTTGACGCAAATGTTCACCACTTATTGACTTTTCAAGGCCTATGGCCAACCCCCTATGTTTGGGCTCTGTAAACTTCATTTGACCTCATTTTGGCCCTGAGGTGGCTTTCATCAATCAATACAACTAATCAATAAGAACACGTGAAATCTGGGGAAACGCCTTCACTTGATACCCCCAAGTTACGATCAAAATTTTAGGAATTTTGTAATATGGAAGTCCTTTTCTATAGGGATCAGCTGCTGAGGTCTATTTGATTGATTAGTTGTATTGATTAGATTACCTTCTAATCAATTAAGTCCATCAGTTAACTCATACGCTACTTCAATTATGTCACTTTGTCTAATCGATTATGGATTCTCTCAGCAACGGTTATTGATTAACTGATAAGTCATTGATTAAGCGAAGTGCCCTTCATCTAATCGATTAGAGAAACACTTATGTATTATGCTCAACATTTATGACTTCGATTATCTCTCTTGTTCTTCGATTATGAGTTATTTGCACTTTGATTACATGCTTTATCTTCTTCATTTGAGTTTTGGTTACAAAGGCCTATCAAATTGATTAATCGACTAATTTGCTGACTGGTTTTTTGGAACTTAGTCGCTTCCCCAAGTCTTTATAGTCGATCTCCACTGTGATATTGTTTGTCTTCTTTCTGTCGACCTTCATATCCTATTTGCCCTTTGTCTGATCTACTTTTGCAGATTCTTTGTGGCTTACCTACCCTCTAGTCGAAATACCAGATGAGAACTTTCTTGTTTTAGCATTTATACAAGGTTAGCTGAGGTTGTGCAACCAAATTGCAAAAAGTCAAGGGGACAAAGGATAGAAGCTTCCAACTAATGCCAACAAATCTAAGTTCGAGCTCTCTCCAAGCAACACTCCTTCAAATTAATGTTAGACTCAATAGAGTTAATGTTTGACTCATAAAGAACTCACAGAGATAACAAAGGAGAAGCTAAGCCTCAACGAAACAATTTAAATCCGCCTATATATATTGTAGGCAATGGGTAGAAGATGACATATCTCTTTGAAAATTTAAAACTCAAGCACTCCACTCTCTGTCACTAACTCCCTCTAGCTAAAGAGAGAATAGAGAGAAGAGCCTAGAGAGCCTACTTAGACTCCAAGCATTGCACCCACTATGATCTTCTTCACTATATTATTTGAAAATCTTGGGCCTCTTGATCGACTGATTAGGACTGCGAATCATTCCTTTTAGCTTCAATTTTGATTTGTTTTATGCTTATTGTACACATTGTAGCTTTTTAAGAGTCATTTTCTATGTAACTCATATCAGATTGTTGCCTCTTCCTTGAGAGGAAGGAAAGACCTACTAAGGCGGGGTGTTGTTGTTGCCTCTTCCTGAGGGAAGGAAAGACCAGCTGAGGCTAGGTGTCAATTATTTGTTGACCTACAAGGGGTCTATACCTTGTGTAGCTTTTGAGCTAGTGAAACTCCCAAGGGGTCACTTGGGGCCTAGACGTAGGTCCGAACACCAAACTAGTATAAAAATCTCTATGTGTTGTGTGATTGTTCATCATCTCTTCTCCCATTCTTGCTTGATTGATTAGTTGCACTTAGTTGATTTAATCAATAACTTTTAATTATCCATTCACCTCCCTCTGGCTTAATCCATAGCTTGGGAACAAGTGTTATCAAAACCTGGTTTCTCGTTGTATAGATTTAATGATCTAGGAACTAATATGGCTATGGTTAATATTCCATGTAGTTCTCTTTCATAAAAAAAAGGTTATGGTTCGTCCACTATTTGGAGGAAAGGATTACTCCTAGTGGAGATTTTGGATGAAATTCTTCTTGAAGGAGCTCGACTTTGACCTATGGAGTGTGTTTGAGGATGGCATCTACATTGTTACCAAACCCAAGGAGCAAAGGAACGATATCTACAAATGTTTAATATCTTTGAATAACAAGGCTAAGAGTGTGCTCTACTATGCGCTATCTAATAAGAATTCAACTACATCTCATCAAGCAAAATAACTAAAGAGATGTAGAGGAAGTTGTAGCTTACGTACAAGGAAACAAAAACAGTCAAGGAGACTAGGATTGATGCCCAAAGTTAGACTAACTCAAAGGGGGTAATTAGGTTATTAAAAATTACTCTAACTAAAATTAAATGCAAAAGCCAATAAATAGACAAAAGGAGATGAAAATAAGAAAATAATTACACAATAAATGAACAGAGAATTTATACTGGTTCGGTCTATCCAGACCTATGTCTAGTCCCCAAAAAACCACTTGGGAGTTCCACTAATAGTAAGGTACCAACCCCTTGCAGGTTACACAACAATCTCTTACAACTGTAGTGTCCCTCTTTAATAAGAAGAGAAACAATCTCTGCTTCTAGCAGGCCCTCTCTTCCACAACCATGAAGAGGAAAAAAATAAGATTAGAGTACAGAAAGTGCCTAAGAAATATGCAAGTGTTTACAAAGAACACAATATAGATCAAGACAGAAAATAAACAACTATGTTGCATAGGTTTTGATCTGAAGAGGATCTCCAGGAGGTTCTTGTGAGAGTGATGAAATATAGTTCTTGAGATCTTCAAGCTCTTTCTCTCAACATGCTAGATGTGTTGGCTTTTGCTCACACTTGACTGAATGTTTCTCCTGTGTTTCAATGTTACATCATATATGTTTCTTCTCTAGTGAAGGGTTTTCTACTTATATCCCTTCTTCAAAACTTAATATGTTAGACTGATTTACTTTAAGAAGGCTTCTTCCTGCCTATGTTAAATGTTCAAAATCCCAAGAGAGAAGCTAGAGAGAGAGAGCATGGTGGATCTGCTTCATTGACAGACTCGAGGTAGCATGAATTAATGCATGGAAGCTTCCTCAGGTATAGATCTTATGCTGTTAGGTCAGACCTGCAAAAAGCACAAACGCTAAAAATGCAAGATTATTTTTTTCCTGCCATTGTGTCAGTTTCTAATAGAAGTCTATGATAGTACAAGGTGCATAGAAACTCTAACAAATCTACTCAAGAAAAAAGTACATATAAAATATAACTTGAGAGTACTGGCTAATTTAAATTGAAATTGCTCGTAGAAGTTACAGGATAATAAAATGACAATTTTTAAATATAAGTCATAAATGAATGTTAATCGAAGGGAGAATCTGGCCACTAATAAAAGTCAGTAAGTTAGTGTAAGTCTAACTTACATATATACTGTTAATCGAAGTACATGTGTCTCTCACTTAGATTAGAGAGTGACTTAACTTAAAACGCAAGAAATAGTTAATCGGAGTGATAACTCAAAGCGTTAATCGAAGTCTTAATCGATATGAGATAATCGTTAAAGTGTCTTAGTAATTGAAGTCTCAAAATATTTAGTAATTGCATTGAGACTTATGATCAGTAATCGAAGAGACATCGTTAATCGAAGCAATGCTAGTAAGGTTAATTGAAGTGAAACTTATAGTGTTAGTCGAAGTGAAGTTCGAGAGTGAAACTTCGATTAGCGTTATAACAATACTCGAAAGGGTATCTCAGAACACTAATCGAAAACAAACTTAAAAACATGTTTCGATTAAGACACAAAATGTAACTTTTAGGTGAGTTTCGATTAACGTTATCAAAGGAATCGAAATGATTGCTCAAACATTAATCGAAGTCAGACTTAGACATATTTAGAAGTGAACTAAATGGTAATCGAATGCAACTCTGAAACATTAATCGATAGAGAACTTATAAAGCTAATAGATAGAAGACTTATAAAGCTAATCGATAGGAAACTTTAAGTTCTTTACTCAAAGTGGCTAAGTTAACATTAATCGAAGTGAGACTTAATCACCTAATCGATAGAACACTTAGAGAAACTAGTTTGATTAGTACTAAACTAACTGTAAGTTGCTTGAAGTCCTGGAGCTTAATTGAAGTTCCAGTTAGCTTTTTATTTGAAAGAGTTAAGGAACCCTGATTAAGACACAGAGCTTATATAACTAATAACATAAACTGTCAGCAACTAAGCCAATGAAATAAAGAGATTACCCTCACTCTCATAGAAACAAAGTCCTGACATTTTCATAGTGTGTTATCACCAAAACATGGAGAATATGATAATAAAAACTACTCAACAATCTCCCCCTTTTTGGTGTTGACAAAACTACTTGAAAATGACAACACTTCTAAAAATAATAAGTCCATAACTAGAAACAATTCAAACATTCAAGGAAATGAATCTGGAATCATAGCTAAACAAAACAACATACAAAAAGATGTCAAAGTTGAAATAAGTGGACAGTTTATATTTCCTATATGCAATGCAGTTTGACGACAATGTTGGATGGTGTCTTTCTCCCCTTTTTTATCATTCACACAAAAAGGTAAGCATACATAGAAAGTAATTGAAGGAGCGATACAAAGATAGGAGAAGACAATAAGATATATTATATTCTAAAAATGATATACAAAGTGTGTTTGAGGAGGTATAATGGTGGAGTATAGAAATTTTTTTTTGGGAGATGTTACAATGAATCAGAACTAGAAGAACTTGTCAGGACATATCAAAGCAAAGGTAGTGACTATCTCCCATTCTTCTGCTCAACGACCTCTGATCTGACAATATACTCCTAGAGAGTCATCCAAACTGGCTGTCCTTGCTTTTTCCTCTTTTGGCAGTATTATGCATATCCTTGTTGCATTCTGGTCATTTAGACTTCACTAGACACTTTATGCCTTAGGTATCTAGGCACTGGATTCTTCCCATAGAGAATGAAATCTTATATCTTAAAAGGAGAAATCAGGCCTCCATTCTTCAGTGCATACTTCATGTTTTTGTAGGCTATGTGGATGTACTTGTAGTTGAAGTATGTGTCGAAGGAGAAGGCTATAGATTGCTGGTCGTCTTCAAAGTCTCTTATATTGAGAGGACTTTTCCTGAGAGGTCCTCTTTCTCTGTTGACTGTTAGGAGCTATTGATGTAGTTCAGGATAGGCTTGAACCTACTCTTCTTCAGCGTATCTCTCAGTTTGGGAGAAGACAATAGAAAAGGTCTCTGACTTCACCTTCCCATTATGAAGAGACAATTTTAGGAAATGAGAGAAAGGAAGAATAGAATTATACTTTGCTGAATGCTTGCTTTCATCTTCCCATATAGCTCCATAATTTGTAAGCCTTCCTCTGTGTCCATCATTATATAGTGAAGTTGTGGAAACTTCATAGATATAGTAGTCTCATCAAGATCAAGACTGACATGCACAGTCCCTCCAGGGTGTTGAGCTCTAAGTCATTGGACTTCATATTAAAATTGACTCAAGCTGACCTCTAGTTTGTTGGCTGCCCTTCTCCTGTCATTGTATTGCAAGAAGGTCTTGTATTCCCATTTTCTTGACTCCTTGTGCCTTCCCCAATAGGCCTCATGCCTTTGAGCTAGCCACTCTACAAGAGCTAAGGTTGGCTGTCTTCACTGAGCTCGGGTAGAGTTGTCTTATAAAAATGAGTAGTACAACTGAGGGTGTAAGTTACTCCATTCTTATTCCTTGAGGATAGCAAACTCATTCCTGTCTTGAGTGGTTTTCTCCTTGGTCAGGTAGTGCTGGGCTGTGAACTGATCTATGTACATCTCCAAGAAAACAGGAGGTAGCTCCAACACTTCTCGTCTGGTATTCTTCTACAAGAATTCTATGTACACAAGTCTTCCCTTAGCAGATGAGGAGAAGACATCAAAGAATAGAGGGAATAAATGATACTTAGTTCACCTCTTAGGCTTCTTGGGAGCTTTGGATTTCTGCCCTTCAGGAGCTGCCCATTTATGGGAGGAGTCAATGAACTCAAGGGAGTATCATCATCTGAAACTCTATACTCTGTAGTCGATGCCTGAGGTTCTAGCTTCACTAAAAAAGCTGGCACACTGAAGGTGATAGGGGATGCCCTACTAGAGGTTCTGAAGAATCCTGAGGTACTATTGTTGCCCTGGGAGGAGGCAGACGAGGAGACAAGGTAGATCTTGCTTCAGGAAAGAAAGCCTGAGTAGGAAAGAAATCTAAAGTAGATTTAGGATAGCCTGAAGAAGAGCTGGCTATATCAATGGGTTTGGAAGAGGAAGAGGCTTGAGTTGGAGGAGGTGTTGTGAATGAAGTGGGAACATCTATAGGAGGAGGTGCAGATGTGGACGAACAGATGTAGGGGAGGAGATGGAGGGGCAAGCAGGCCTAGGTTGCCTATCTCTCTGACTTAGAATCTTCCTCCTGACACACATAGAGCTATACCTTATTCTCTTAGCCAATAACTTCTCTAACTGCTGTTTGATCTGCAACATTCCACTTTGAGTTCAGAGATCTCTGTCATCTTGCTCTTGATATCCTCAACATCAGCCTGTTGCTGATTCAGTTTAATGAGGATTTCCTCCATTCTGTCTGAGCCCACTGGTTTATCCTCCTGCCTCTTTCTAACTTGTTCCTTTTGAGGCATATAGGGATAAGAAGTAGGCATCTCTGGGGGTTGAACAAATGCTACCTCCTTTAGCAGCTCATCCACTATATCTACTGCTTCAGTGGCTCTCTCTTCTTCCTAACCAATTTCCATGTGGGCCTCCCCCTCAATATCTGGATCCCGCTCAACAAATGTTGGTTGAGGGCCGGGTTCCCTGGCCTTCTCTAGCTACTATGTAGGACGATCTTGCATCAGCTCTTCAGAAACTGTAGGCTGATCCTGCATCTACTCTTCATGAGCTACAGGCTAGTCCTGCATATGCTCCTTTACTGCTATTGCTGCTGGTGTGCTGCTGTTTCTTCTTCTGCTGTTGTGAAAGGTGCTGCTCTGCTAGCCTCATCTAGGGTGGATGTGCCCAAAGGAGGCCATCAGCGGAGACAATATGCTTAGTCCATACACCTTTAGAGTATTTGAATTTGCTCCTCTTGAGGCTGTTGGTATAGATGGCTAGCTGGAGAATTGAGTCCTCTCTAGTGAAGTCCACTCTAAAGTGTTTGAAGATCACTGTGAGAAAGTGACCATATGGTAGTATGACACTCTTAGAATTAGGAGGGTTCTTCACAGCTTCACCAACAATAATCATATTGGCCATATTACATCAGGCATGGTTACCCTCATCTTCTGAATAATTCAATACAATATGTCTAAGTCTTTCTGCGTGATGACACCAAAAGTATCTCCTCTTGGACTCAGAATGTGAGCAATAATGGGGTGAATCATCCGCTTCTCTACTGATAGCTAATTGACGTCCACTGTGGTTCACCAAATGATGACCTACGTCTACTCTCCAACTTTGTTGGGCTTTTTTATTAGAACATACTTCTAGTACATTGCTAGTACATAAGGTCCTAGCCAACTAAATAACTAGATACTAAGCCTTTAGTAAGACTCCCCCTATATATAAGGCCTTTAGTAAGAGACACCTCCAATCCCTTCAAGGATTGGCCCTCTTCCACGAGGGAAGGCAACTAACCTCTACCCTCCACCAAGGATGGCCCTCTTTCATCAAGGAAGGAAAACAACCTCTAATCCTCTCAACGATTAGCCTTCTTCCACAAGGTAAGGTACACTACCTCCAATCCTCTCAAGGATTTGTTGAGTAATTTGTAGATTTATATTATTATTTTTATTTTAATGATAACAAAATCTTAGAAATGTCAGTACAAATACTCAGACTTTAGCTATTTTTTGGTTGCTAACTGTATTCAAGTTTAATCGATTCTGCTCTATGAGAAAATCTCTAAGTGTTCTACCAATTAATATTTTGAACGTTTCTTCGATGAACACCTCTACATCAATTAACGTTTGAAGTGGTGATTTGATTACTAATGTTAGTTAGTTATCGATTGAGCTATAAGTTTTATATCAATTAGCTCTTTGATTATTGCTTTAAGTCTTTAATTGATTAGTTCTATTGATTACCATTATAAGCTTTATGTTGATTAATGCTTCCACATATACAATGTCCAATCTTCTCCTAGATGTCAAGTCGATGTAGAAGAAACTCCTTAGATTCACCTAGCGGCCCTTTCTTAAGAAGCTCTTCAAGATATTCTCTTCAAATGAAGAAGACATTGTTAGCACCCCGAGGTAGCTTCCCATAGTCTTGGTCTTGATCAAGAAGAGGATGACAATCTACCAAGCTAACACATTCCTTCTTGACTTGTACACATGAAGAAACTCACAAAAATCTCCTCTCAAATAATTAAAAAGAAAAACAAGAGTAAGACATGAAGAACAAAGGAGTTTCTTTCTCAATGAAGCTCACGTTTCCTCCAAGACCTCTTCAAAAATTGCCCACAACTCTCTTTTTTATAGTCCAAGAGATAGATTTAAACCATTATATACATGGTGCGAAAAGTCTCTTGACTTTCCATTTTTAATTCAAAAGTAATCCTTCTCATTTGAAATCCAATTCTTTAATTGATCTCTTGTTGTACCGACTAGTTGAGGGACATTACGTGATGCCTCTTGCACCAAGAAAAAAATCTACAAAAGGTTTCCTTGGAGAGCTGACCAAGTGGTAGGTGAAAAGATGATGGATGTGTGGCATATAAAGGAAAAAAGTAGCTCTACAAAAATCACCTCAAAATCTGTAAAAAGTGAAGAGGATTTGTACTATCATGGTCAAAAAGCTGGGATGACAGTCCTTGATTCAAAAAGTAGTCCATGTGATTGTCCTTCCATTAGACAGACCAAGGACGCATCAGTCTACTAGTTCACATGGGTGCTAGGGTTACTCTAGTCGACCAGGGCCCAAAACTGGGCGTCCAGAAATAGTACATGTGAAGACAAGCCAGAGCAGACTCTTGCTAGTTCTGGTCGACCAGGTCCTGGGCTGGTTGACTAGTAAGCAGACATAGGAAAACTCGTGCCCTAGTTCTGGTCGACCAACACCCACCTAGTTGGGTTTTGGCCTTCTCATTTAAATGTGATTTTTGCGGTCATTTTAATCTTAAAAAAATAGTATTTTCAGCCAAAAAATATTATTGCATTTATACCCATAAAGAGAAAATTTTTGACAATATGTCCTTATAAAATATGAAAATGAACTTTTAATTACCTTCAAAACTTATTAATAGCATCTATTATAGTTATAAGTGATTTGTTCCTTCAAAATCAATCCGAGGGGCTCAACACTTGTTAATTTCCATGCATGCATACATGTTAGGGTTATTCATGCTTTATAACACTCAAACACACATCATTGCACCTTCAGGTACCTTAGATCCTATGCTAAAGGGTTTTCTTTTGATATGAAAACATATGGGAAGGTGGGTGGCTATAGCACTTGGTTACTCATCCTTCTCACCTGCACAACTCATAAGCTCACCTCCGATTGAGGCATTTTTTGGGATTAACGAATGGGTTATTTACTAAACAAGGTCTAATGGGTGTTTATTTCATGACTAATTTGTAGGAAATTGAGGCATGAGGCCCTGTCTCCTTGACTGGCTGAGGAGAAGGGAGTGTGGACCGCAAGCTCCAATGTGAACGTGGAGAGTTTTGAGTGTTATTTCATGATCAACTTACCTCCTCTAGGTCGAGGTAAAACAACCTAGTGATCACCCCTTTGTTCTTTGATTGAGTATCATATCCTTAGTTTTGTTAAGTTTTAGGCATTCTTATTTATTCCACCATTATTCCTTCATTTATTTCATCTTGAGCTTCGTAGCCCTGGGGGTCGGTCTACACTCATGGATTGAGCGCGAGGTCATTTTCGGTGCCTACAATCCTCATTGCGAAGGAGTACTTCACCAAGTGGGTTGAAGCAGAAACATATGTGGAAATCAAAGCAACAATTGTCTATAATTTCATCATAAAGAACATCATTGCCAAGTTCAGGATTGCAAGTTCCATTATCACTGACAATGGGCCACAATTTATTGTCCAAGAGCTTTAGGATCTTTGTAATAGGTATAACATTGCATTGCATCATTCATCTCAATACCATCCACATGGCAATAACCAATTAGAGGCCATAAACAAAAATTGATAAAAAACATCAAGAAAACTTCTGAGGCTAACAAATACTTAGACAGCCAGAGAAACTTTTTGAGGCTCAATGGGCCTACCACACTTTAATCTACACTCCCATGGGGTAAACCCCTTTCGCTCTCACTTATGGGATGAAGGCATTAGTCCTATATGAGATCTTCATTCCTTCTCGTAGGGTACAATTGGACCAACAACCTTTTATTGATGATCACCGTGAGACTCTCCATGCCCATTTGGAACTCTTATATGAGAAACGTCTGGCAGCTTCTGAGCATGCACGCGTTTACCAAAAGAGACTCATACGTTTTTATCAAAAAAAAAGTCATTGAGAGAAAATTCAAAGTTTGTAAGGTGCTCATAAAAAGAAAATTTGTCAAACCTGTGGTCCTAGATCCAAACTCCAACCTAAATGGGATGATCCTTATGTTGTCACGGAGGCATATCTGGGTGATGCTTATAGGCTAGTTGATGCAAATGGAGGAGAATTGTCTCACCCATGGGTTGGCCTATACCTAAAGGAGCACTACCTTTAGTTAGGAGTGTCGATCGGTGTGGTACAAGGACCAGTGGAGACAAAAGGTTGATGTCTAAAATTCCTTCTTCAGTCAATGGCAATCTAATCTAGGGGCAATTTATCAACATACACTTATCCTATGAGTAACAAATAGTTTGAAGTCCAAGGAACATCGAAGCCAAACTGAGAGTGTAAGGTATGACCCATTCTCTCCTTCTCAAACCATGATGAGGGAATGAGAGTTCAGGACATACTACTCAACCTACACGCCACCTTAGTAGGGGGAAGTCAATAAAAGGGGAAAAAAGAAAGCCTAAAAAAGTGAAAAGGAAAATCCAAATCAAAAGAGAAAGGTGTCAATGTCAAATGTCAAAACGTTAAAAAAGGGCTAGAGTCAAAGTAGAAAAAACTCTACAACGCCAAAAAGCCAAATCCCAATAGGCAATCAATTAGAGAAGGGACCTCTTACTAGGTTCTTACCTTTTCCTTGGGGGTCATATCCCAAGCTTAGGGATTGGTAGAAGTTGATTAAGGTTCTAATCATTAGATGTGATCAAATACATAAGCACAAATCATGAATTGATTAAGTTGTTGAAGAAAGAAGAAGGAATTAGGACCTCAACTGAGTAACTCCCTTTTGATCCAAGTACCATGCTAGCCTTTAGGTGAGTTAGTTTACCTCGTGATTTGTGCTTAAGTTAATGCAAGCGACTTACTAATCAGTACGACGTCTCTAACTCTAGGTTAGCATCAAGTGGTTAACCATTAGGGTTCTAGGTAATCCATTTTCTACCGTCTTGGTAGTGAAAAGGAAAGTCTTGGGTCAGGCAAATCCATTATCACTATTGATTTTTAAATAGGACCTTGTCGTTTAAAGTGGCTATATCGGTCTACGACGATATTTTTAACATTATACAAATTAAATATTTTCCAAATCTAAAAAAAATAAATATTTTCAAAATCTAGAAAAGATGAATATTTTTAAAATCCAAAGAATACTTTTAAAAGAAAATTTTGAATATTTTTAAAATCCAAAAAAATCAAATATTTTCAAAGTCCAAAGAGATATTTTCAAAATCCAAAAAAGCGAATATTTTCAAAATCCTAAAAGAAGATTGAATATTTTCAAAACCACCCAAAAAGTGGATATTTTCAAAAGTCCAGAATTTTTCTTTTCAAAACCCTACCAAATTGCATCTCCATGTTGCGTGTTGCATGATTCATTTGTTAAGTACAAGTTAGCATATGTATATTTGCGTGTTGCATTCCCATTTACTTATTTCCTTCCGCCTATTTGATTAGGGCTTGGCCCCTTGACCCCTTTACCAAGGTTAGGGTTAAGGTAGTTACTTGCATATTGAGCAAGAGGCTATGCTAGAACAAATATCCTAACTTGTTTGTTTAAGTATGATACTTGTGTGACAGGTAACCAAACATTTGAGATGAAGAAGGATACAAACACACAAGTGCACAAAAAGATGACATGTTCATTTCATTATCCAAAACTTCGTTGCACATACGTGAGGAGAGGTTGGGTACAAAAATCTCTCAACTCTTACCACCACTTTCTGCATCACTCTCCCTTAACCCTAGGAGGAACTCCCCTAGGAGGCCTCATCAATCCCTATGAGGCAGCATCCCTACTGCCTTGGGTCCTCCTGTGTTCCACCTCAAAGTTTCATGCAACTTCAGATGAGGTGACGAGCATGTTAACATATAACAAGCTCCCATGGCCAGCGGCATGGTCACAAGCTCTATGGTAACGTCTCAACATACCTCATTGCTCTGTCTCTCATGTCTCTCTCTATCCTGCTCTTGACGTTCGAGCTCTTGCTCATGCTGCTCTAGGTAGAGAGTAATGCGTGACTTCATGAGCTCCATCGAGGAGTCACCACTAGGCTACTAATACAGCTCCTTTAATTCACTCATTTAACTTAGACAAATAACTGTCGATTTCTTACATTTTTGTTGTATATTACTGCCAAAACATGGGGACAAAATAAGGGACTAAATTGGCTCAACAATGTTATGCCCCTGATCTAGTTCAGTCATTTAAACTCACTTCGGATTCAAACTACGTAACTACGGATCTAGGTAGTATACAAATCGAACATAAATGATGAAAGACAAGTAACCAAATAATATATAATGCCATTTACCACAAATAATCCAACAATCAAATTTTATCGCCAATACCATAATCCTTAAAGTACATCAAATTTTCAACAAAAGCAAAATCACTCATCTCACTAAATAAATAGAAAAATATATATCTCTCTCAAATTCCCTACTACATCAATCTACTAAATAGAAAATCAAACTAAACTAGATAACCACTTGTCATAATTTGAGTTGAACACCTCAAGGTAAACCCTCCTCAACTCTTAACTCCTCCTCTTTAGATGGATCTGTGGTTATTAGTAGGTCTGTGAGTAACAAGTATCAAGTAGGCATCAAACCCACTAAATGCGAAAGAATATAATAGTTGAAAAGTGATGATAACAAATACACATGATTCACAATTTTATATATAGCTCAAATAGGAACATAGTATAAAACATGATCAAATATAAGTTTACCAAATCAGACGTGTTTTCTAATAGCATGAACATATTGACTAACATATAGCTTACATAGCATGATTGGATTCATATCTGATATATCAAATTCTACTAGCAATGAATAGAACATATCACATATCAAACTAAACATGTCTCATATCAAATTGAGATTATTACATATCACATATAAAATAGCATGGCATATTAGCTTATCGAATCCGATTCATATCATGGATCACATGGTTAGGACATATTCATATGATTTCAAAAAAAAAAAGCTAAGCATAATGATTAAATGATTCAAATGACTAATCTGAATTCAAATGAACATATGAAGTAAATATTTCAGATTTATGTGCCATTCAAATATATCAAATCATATCATAATGGACACGCATCTAAACCATTATATATGGAGCTGAAAAAATGAATATCAAAAAGTATCTAGGCAAATAATGCAAAGGTCTTAGCCCTGTGTAGAATTAGAGAGTCTAAGTCCCACCATAGCCATACAAATGGCAAATAGGTTTCAAGGGGTGGCCCTCATTGATTCAAGAGGTGGCTCCCGCTCATCATAGTACTTTGTTCTATGTGTCACTTTGTACCTACAGTATGGCTGGGATTTTACTAGTTGCCCTCGGGTTTCACACACAACACACCTTATCCAATACAGACGCTTAAAATGGAATGGGGCCCTGCAATCTCTTTAAGAGGAAAATGTCCAAACAACGTCATACAAATATGGCACAAGCAAGCATAGATCTGGAAATCAAATTATCAATGCGTTAAATATATATACAAGTCAAGATATATGCTTTGACGCAGAAAATAGACACTTATAGAGTCATCATAGTCATATAGATGAATAATCTGAGCAAAACTAATGCTAACAGATTTTTGAACTAAAAAGTAAGCTTCAAGAATTTTCTCAGATTTTTTAGAATAATAAACATGTTTTTTAGGCATTAAAATATTTTTAGAGCTAAACATTTAATTATTAGGTCTAAAAATAGAAAATAGAATTAAAAAATATCCAAATTTGGTGAGCATGACAAATAGGTCATATGAAACGTGTGTGCAAAGTTTCATACAGATTGGAGATCATGTGAGTGCTTTAGAGCATCAAGTGGGAAATCAAGAACTTCACTCAAATTTGGCCAATCGAATAAATAGCAGAAAAATGATGAATAAAATTTTAAAAATCATAAAATTTTAAAGAGATGTATAGTTCATCAAAAAAAAATTGTGATCAAAATTATAGATCATTAAGACAAGAATTCATACAGTTATGGCCGATCAAAATTCATTAAAACATTTGAACTGTCTTTAGTTTGGACATATTGCATACGTTGTTAAAACATATGAAATAAACAGTAATAAGTTTAAACAAAATATAAAATTTGGTGATCATAAAGTAGACATCTAGATCAAACCTTGATCAAAATTTCAGATGATTTGGATGAGTATTATTCACAGAGTTATGGCCAAAACAAGTTGGATCAGATTCTCAAACTATTAGTAGACAGATACATTTAAATCGTGTCCACATAGATGGACGTCTTTTAAATCGTGTTCATGATGGTGGATACCTTTTAGACTAAAAAATGAGTTGAGAATGAGATCAAATCACTAGGGTTGAAAGACATCAAGTCGGATCGACGTCTTTTGTACGGCGTCCACTAGTATGGACGTCTTTTAGACAGAATTTTTGGAACTATCATAATTCATGAATTTGGCAAAGAATTGATGAATAAAAATGGAAATTGATATCATAAAATTATATAATATGTTTCCAGGAATTCAAATTGACTACTTTTAAAAATCAAAATGTTGGTTTGAATATAATACAAAATATTCACCTTATCGGTTATCATCACCTACCTTTAGAAGAAGAACAGTGCTCAATCCTTCCTTCTAGTTACCTTAAGCCTTCGCCACTAATTCTCTCTACTTCAAGACTTCTCACATGTCCTCTAAACATCTAAGAAAACAAATCCACCATCAGAATTCGATTCCCCAAGAAAACTAATAAGAAACACTCTTTTTCTCTTAAGAACACCCTATGCACTTACCTTTGGAAAAGAGCTGCATGCATGAGGGGTTAAGCTTGCCCTTAAGGTCTTATTTATAGATCTCTCCCTTCTTAATACTATCCAAATTAATCCCCCTTTGTGCTAGTGTAGGATTATGATAAGGAAAGACTTAATGGCTAATCAATTGAGTCTCCTAGTGCAACTAGGATTCTAATTCATGCACTTAGTTGCATCTTTTTTGAAATCCATCAAATTTGACCATTGGAATTAGAAAACGCTCCTTTTGACAAAGTTGTATATATTATTTCCCTATTTCTAATGGTACCAATATCAGAATTTTTGGACAACCAAGCGAAAAGTTATCACTAATTTACTGAGCTACTGTCATACAATTCCCAACCCAAAAATGTGACTAAGTTTTGGAGCTAGACTAGTTTCCTCCTTAGAACATTAATGGGCCTAATGAGCCTAGTTGTTTATCTAATGGGTTATCCATAATAAATTTATTATTTTAATAAATAATTCAATATAATCAGGCCTAATTACCTATAACCCATTAATTCATTTTATTGGGCTTAATTAATTGTGGCCTATTAACTAGTATAAATGAGTTTAAGGTTCTAGGGCATAACATCTCCCTCTTTTTGGTGATAACAAAACTGCTAAAAATGTGAGCAAGTAATAGCAACTATGCATAGAAGAATGATTTAAACATGGGATCTCAAATTTAGATGAATGTAAGATAGATCTGTTTCTCGCCCTATTTGTCAAAACAAAAATAAGAGGTACAAAAGTATAAAAAAAAAAGTTAAGAAATTGATAATCTTGGAAGGAATGAAAGTATGAGTTTTGATAATCTACCATGTTTCTAATTCAAGGTTGTCATAGGTCGAAAGAAGGTTTCAAAGGAATAGGATATATGTCCTCTGGCTTCCATCTTCTCACAGTACCCCTAATAGGCTTCTCTCATAATCTCCACAAATTTCTCAGGTGATAGTTAGAACTTGAGGAGCAATGGAGGAGCATCAAGATTACTGGCGTATGATAGAAAATCTCTGAATTTCACTAGACACCTCAATCCTTCTCTGATCAGTTCAGGTTTCATGTTGTAGAATGCCAAGTATTTCTACTTTTAATCTAGATAACTGTCATAGGGCATGTTAATAGATTGGACATCCTCAAACTCTTTGAGCCTAAAGGGTTCCTTCTTGTTCTTCTTTCTGTCCTTGTTCACGGGAACACTTTGTGGTGCTCTAGATATGCCTTGACACATTCCTGTGCAGTATATCTCTCAAATTCAGCATAGATTTTGGCCAAGACATCAATTGCAATCCGTCCCTTCTTTTGAGAAATTCGTAAGAACTGACAGAAGGTAAGAGCCCTTTATTAAACTTGGTAGAATGTTTATCTTTAGATCTGCCATAAAGCTCCATAATCTTGGATTCTTCAGGGGCATCCATTATTAAATAATGTATAGATGGACATCTGTAACATTCTAGTAGGCTGAGAGTGTGAAGAGGTAGTGCAATCGTGGAAAGTCCTTGCTTCTTCTTTTTTATAGTCAAAGGATTGATAAGCATCAAGGGAGATCTTTGGCTTAGTGGAGTTAGTCTTGTGTTCATTGTACTACAAGAAGACTTTATACTCCTCAATTGTTGCAATTTTGTACTTTCCCATTTCCTCTTATGGATAGCTTCCATCCACTCCCAGAGCTTCCATGGTGCTTCTCCTCTGCTGGCTCTCTCTTGATTGTTGCTAAAGTACTCAGTGTAAAGACGTGAGTGAGACTTGCACCATTCTTCTTTTGTATGGAAGTTTGGCTATACGTTCACATTTTGTCTCTTCATCAGTCAATCTTCCTAGCTTGTGCTATGAACTGATCAAATAACTCAACCAAGGTTAGGTTGGGACACCCCATCACTGTTAGTCTAGCATTTCTTTCCAATACCTCAATGTAGAGCTTCCTTCTCTTAGGTACTAAGGCAAAGATATCCTTGAATAAAGGATATAGTATCCTCTCTACCTCATCTTGGACTTGTACTATAGGAGGTGCTTGATCAACTGGGACCTCCTTGGACATTCTTTTTTGTCTCGTCCCTTGAAATTTCATTCACTGTAGGTACTTTCTTTTTCTTCTTGGCAGTAGTAAAGGCTTGAGCCAATAAAATGTTGTCATCTATATCTACTTTGGGATCAACCTTGGGAGTAACAACTCATAATCATAGAGGAGGTGGTGGAATAGTTGTGGAATTGGACTCACAAGATGGAGGGGCAGATGAAGAAGGGGGCTGAGGAATGTCTGTGGGAATATGGTCAGAGGTGGTAGTGGTATTCGGTTCTGCATCCTCATGGAGAGCAAGTGATGGTGGAGGTGTAATCCCAAATGTGCAAAGAGCTACATCTGAGGATCGAGAAGGAGGTGTAGAAGATCCTACTGATGGAGAGGTGGTAGATTCAATAGGATGAACAGTATTAAGTGTTGGAAAATTGTTATGGATGCTCTCAAACAATGGGCTGGTTGTAGAAGGTGTAGGAATGGTCGGCTATGATTGTGCTGATGAGGTATTAGGCTCATGGTTGGTGGATGAGAAGATATTTTAGTGGCTAGAGTGGGAGAGGGAGTAGATCGCTTTGGTAGGTCTACTGGTGGAGGGAGTAGATGTAGCATCCTTCTATCAGCTTTATGCTGATTTACATCTACACTGCCATTCTTGACCTTATACTAAGGCCTAACAACCCCTTGGGCTTTTACTACCAAAGAGGGTCTCCAACAGCTCTGGCTTAATCTCAATATCTTTACCCTTCACTCTTGCTGATAGGTGTGTCTTGGAGTGCTTGACCATGGTAACATAGAACGCTTTAACAAGGTCCATGTAGAACGGCTCCTTTGGCCACGCAAATCTGTTTCCACTGCATACCTACTGGATACTTTTCTATGACACCGAATCCTTTCTTGTTTAGATATGAAAATTGACCATCTTACAGTCGCAGTTGGCTACTGGAGTTGTCACGAAATTCTGATGTTGCTCATTTGACTCAAAGTGAACCCTAGTTGATATAGGTGCTACGGGGCCTGCTACTACAGGAGCTGCTAGAGCGGCTATTGAAGGATTTTTGGAACTGGGGTTTTGAGAAGAGCAAATGGTACTTTTTTTTTTTTCTTCAAACAATCAATCTACGAAATTCTTGAGGCGAAAGGTAGAGGATATCAAGACTCATCAAAAATTGGATATCAAGAATCATCAAAAAATTCTATCTTTCTTGTGAAATTGCATGAGGAAGTAGGGTTGAGATATGGGTCGTCGTGCAATAGCATTGAGAGCAAAAAGGAGTTTTAAATTGAGGAGGGAAATCGATTTTAGAGTAAGAGAGGAAGTAGATGGTCGATTTCTAGTTTTATAGGTGCTAGTCAAAAGTAGGTTTTGACTGACTTGGACACTAACTAATTGGGTGAGTTAATCTATTAGGATGGCTAAGGTAATCAAAGTAGGTTCACTTAATCGAATGGGATTCGAGTAATTGAAGTGAACCTGTAGTTGGAGTGAACGTGTAATCATAGTGAGTCAGGTAATCAATTAGAAGATCTAACTAAATGTCAATGTAATTGAAGTAAAGAGGTAACCAATTAGCTAAACATCAATTAGATAAACAAGTATACATGGTAGCTAATCGATTATAAGCTTTAACTTAATTGATACAAAGACACTTAATCGACTTAAAAGAAAGCAAATGCGATTAAGTTTCAGTCGATTAAGTATCAAATTTATGACTTTTCTACATATACTTTTAGAGATCTATCTAAGTTACTTCGTTGATTGAACTGACTGGTATATAGAACAAATCGCACATCCCCAATTCTCTTCAGATAGATGTAAATCCATCTTCAGGAAGTGGCTTTATGAACATATCATCTAGTTGATGCAATTCATCCACAAAATCAATACAACATCACTACAAGCAACATGATCTCTTATAAAATGATGTCTGACCTCAATATGTTTAGTTCTAGAGTGCTGAATGAGATTCTTCATCAAGTTGATTGGTGTTGTCACATAGCATTGGAATCCCTTATAGCTTGTATCTGTAGTCCTCTAATTGATGTTTAACCTACAGCAGTTGAGCATAATAACATTCAGCTGCCACATATTCTACCTCTGTTGTTAATAAAGCCATAGAATTCTGCTTCTTAGAAGACAATGAAATCAAGTAACTTGTAAGAAATTTATTAGTATCACTAGTGCTTTTTCTATCTATTTTGCAACCAACATAGTCACCATCCTAATAACCAAGCAAATCAAAATCATACGCTTTAGGACACCGCAGACTAATGCCACGAGTATCAACTAGATATCTAAAGATTCTCTTAACACATATCAAGTGGGATTCTTTAAGTTTGTGTAACACCTTGGTCTGAAAGACACTGAACTGCTCCGTGTTGGCTCCCTTGTCTCGGTGTGTTATGGGTTTAAAGGCAAATCCATGACCATCTGTCTTAGAGTAATTAGTGTAAATTAAAGAAATTGACAAGTAAATACCATTCATATAATGTCCAAGTCATTCATACACAATCCCAAATATACAAGTTGTCAACATAAATGAAATTATATGAATACAAGATATTATATAGACATGAGTCTAATATCAGCACATGTCCAAAACGCAAGATGGAAAATACAAACTATACCATCTGAAACTATATTGCACTAGCCAATACGCATCCACTGTGCAACTTTGATCTATAAGCTGAAGTGCTTGCACCCAAGAAGGGGTTGAGTCTCTAGAAGAGAACTCAGTAGGGAACCTGCGTCCATGGTGGACAACAAAATCTCCACTAAGAGAAATCATAGTTTATCTCAACATGACAAACATCTAATAATCAATCTAAATTATCAAATGATCCACAATCGGGGGTCTATGTTTGCTATCTATCAATCATCTCATGAATCATAGATTGAAGTCCTCCATAGATCCCAAAAGGTCATTTTACATAGGTTTATCTAATGTTTCAATTATACAATCATATTTTATTTCATGCTACTAGTCTTTCATGTCACATCAATAACATGGAGTCATCCATAGTTCATTTCATTCCATGTCTATGTCTATATGAATACTATAAATCAATTTGAAAAAATCTCAGTCATGTCATAGATGAGAATCATACTTTATTCATTTCACCAAGCATTAAATTCATGATATATAAATCAAGATCCATTCGCACGTAACCAACATATGCTTCTATTGTACATCTATCATGTTCATCTTTCATACATCCATTTATCATTTCTTTACCCATTTCGGGGTTGGTTTATAATTCCACATGTCATTGACCTATTCTTGGGTCGGTTCTTAATCTATTCTATAATCAATCATTTAATAACAATAATCAATTCTAGGAATAACAGGTAACACTAAATTAGCATCATGATATCAATATTATCATCAATGTCTATTTTTGAGTTAGGAACATCTCGTAGGATTACATACCTGATCAATGCTGCTGTGCCATTCTTGGATCTCCGAAAATCTATGAAGGTGTGGCAAAGAAGCAAGGCCGGCTGAAGTACGTGGCACACCACTCACGTAGTCCATTCCCTCAATCGAGGTGCACACATAAGTGGACTCTTCCACTATCCTTGGTCAGTAAAAATCTAAAGCCGGGTCTGGACATCTAACCCCATCAGATGGCTAAGACAGGTGTAGACACCGATTTTGGACCACCCTTTTGGTCATGAACCCAACCCATCATTAGCCCTTCATCACCAAAATCCCCTCATTTCAGCCATCTCAGCCCATTACCAGCTAGGCCCATTAACCAAATCCCGACCCTTTTTCACCTTTTCGTAGAAGGCCAGCCCCCTTGCCTTCCACCGCCTTCGAAGGCCACCCCCCGCCTTCTACCACCTTCGAAGGCCAGCAACCTTGCCTTCCACCCTTTTAGCCACCCTTTTCACATTTTCGTGGAAGGCCAGCCCCCTTGCCTTCCACCGCCTTCGAAGGCCACCCCCTGCCTTCTACCCCCTTCGAAGGTCAGCCACCTCGCCTTCCACCTATTAGCCACCTTTTTCACTTTTTACCACATTTTCGTGGAAGGCCAGCCCCCTTGCCTTCCACCTCCTTCGAAGGCCACCCCTTGCCTTCCGCCTCCTTCGAAGGCCACCCCTTGCCTTCCACTCCCTTCGAAGGCCAGCCGGGCCGCCTTCCACCACAAGAATGGAAGGCATGTCACCTGGCCGTCCACTCCTTAACCACCCCCTTGACTCCGTCTTCCCCACGATCTCCTCTACTCGCCGCCCTCGTCCCCTACTACTCCGACCACTCCCCACTCCGGCGACTGCCGCGTCCACTACCTCCAACCCTTGACCACTCCCTATTGGTTGAAGGGTGATTTACGGGGATTTAGACCCCTGTTTTCTCCCCTTTTTTCCTTCGCCTATTTAAACCCCCCACATCCTCTCGAGCAAGGGGGGTTAAGGATTTTGAGTGAAGGATTTTGGGTGGAGGATTTTCGGAGTTTAAGGATCTTTTCAGAAGTAGAGAGGGACCTTCTGGTGAGAAGCTCGAGGAGGCTCCAAGAGGGAAGGCTCAGGCTGCATTCCGAAACGGGCTTGTCCTTCTAACCTTTCTCTCTTACTCTTTCCTATTCATTCCATTGCGTCAGTGATACCACTTCACTCTTCACACACACAACCCCTTTCATTTGCATGCATGCACGTAAGATGACCTAGTGATTCTTACCCCCCACAGAGGTTTTAAAAAAAAAAACGGGAGGTGGGTGGCCATAACATATGGTCACCTTCCCTCCCCACCACCCATCCGGTGCGTTCCTCTCTGAGTTTAGCTAGTTTTTAGCGTCTTTATGGATAGATTCTGCACAACATCATTCTAATCGGGTTATTCTTCGTTTTGTCTTTTCCTTCCAGGGGACTCTTACCACATTCACGCGTGCAGAGTACCGGGCTCTCCTCCTCTAGCCGGCCGGAGGAAGAGAAGGAGGAACCAGCATCTCCCGCTCCCACAAAAACGCGCGATCACCTTCTACACTCCTGCGGAGCACAGGGACCGAAAGGTAATGCTCCTGGCGATCACACTTTAAATTCTAACCCCCTTTAAATCGCCACAGTGCTAAGACGAACGGAGAGGAACCCTCGCCCGAAGCCCGCGGCCGTGGCGGGGGACGTTCTGGGCGCTTACAACAGGTCCTGACCTGACCCCATCACATGGCTAAATTCCCATATCCTTTTCTTGAGGATACATCATATTTTGTCTCTATGCTCGTGAAGCGGTCATCCTAGTCTAATCATACAAACATAAGCCAATCATATATAAAATAATTACAAGACCAAAGTATGATATGAGAACATAGATTCATAAGTTTTAAATAGCTCAAATAACCATAATTAGTTTAATTATAAACACCATATATGAATTCCAAGTCAAAACGCATCTATCGATGGTCAAAACTGCTCAAAACAATGCGTTTCCATCATTCTGGGCAAACGGTCGATCGGACTAGTAAAACAGTTGACCGTTTGGCCAAATGAGGGCCAAAGAGAATTTCTAGCAAAAATGATCGACCATGTTAGTTGAAATGGTCGACTGTTTCTGTCAGTAGAAAAACTGGCAGAAACAGTCAGTGGACTGCACTGCGCATCTCCACTTTAGAGGGCTATAACTCACAAAGTACACATCTAAATCGAGATTTGATTTTTTTATTTGAAATCAGCCTGAAAATTTTATAGGATATCCAAAAATCACATTTGTTGGAGAACTATACAAGCCATGGTAAATAAAACACTAACTGATTGTCTAGTTTTCGGAGACAGCCACACACCTATGAAGATAGGGTTGGATCTCACTTAAACCAGGGCCAAACGTCACAAAATTTAAACTGGAGTAACTGGACATATACATATACAAATTCTAAAATATTCAAGCCAATCAAGTCACTATAAAGATCATACTAAGCACATAAACTTTGGCGATCTCTCATTCTCAGACTGTACATCTCTGAACATGAAACTATAAAATGTCTAACACCCAATTCACCTTCTATATCATAAAATATCTTATGGGTGGGATGGGATTATTATGAAAAACATCAACTTAAATACATGCAAGTCCATCTAAAGTACAAGAACCAACATACACACAAGGATCTATGAAATCCACTTTATGGCATCACCCTACCTCAAGATAGCTCTATCCAACCCAAATGGGTCTTCTAGTATCAATCCAACCCCAAGAGAAGAAGGAAAATGAGAAGTTGAGGATCATCCATGTGCTCCAAGATTAAAAGGATCCTCCTTCTCAAATTGATCACTTGATCACCTTCTATATCTCTCCTAGAAGCCCCCCATCACACAAACAACACTATGGAGGGCCTCCTCCATCACCATAGTAGCTATGCACCCCCAAGAAGCTCTCTCCAATAGAAGAAGAGAAGAGAGAAGATCTGGAGTGGAGGAGAGAGGGAAATGGGGGTAGGCTCCCCCTCTAACCAATATATAAAGCCATCCCATTTTGCACAAAAGCCCCTTTCTTAGTCAAAATAGCTCACTTACCTAATAGATACTTCATGGGCCTTCTAAAACTCACTTAAATGAGCCCAATAACCTCTTAATGAGCCCACTAAATCAATTCAAACATTATTTCTTAATTCTTTCTTCGATTAGATTCTTAAACTAACTAATTCAAGTCACAACCGCTAAAAGACAAAAGTCTACCTTGGGAATCCATTAACCTCTAACTCTTCCAATTTAGTTAACATAATCCATGCATAATTCATCACAAAATCTATTTAACTCAAAATAAACTATATTTATAGAAATTAAGCCAGTTCACCTATGGTCAAACTCTGTCAAAGCTGGGAACTGGTTCGGTAATCATGAACCAAAGGGTCAGAGTATTACAATCTACCTGAAACCTAGCACACATGCATATATTGAACAAAATATCAGGTTTACTAGTAGTTAGAGTAAAGGTCTAATATTACTTCTTTACATTTTTTTGATCTCCTTTCTTACTTGAGGATTATTGTCCAACCTTGTTGAAGTGCTCATAAGAGTTATGAGAAGTTTTGCCTTGTTAAAGCCATACTTCTTGAGAAGATCTTTGGTGTACTAGGCTTGATAGATATAAGTTTCTTCATTTATCTATTTGATTTCAAGCCCAAGGAAGTAGCTCAATTCTCCCATCATAGTCATCTCAAAGTCTTTCTACATTAACTTCTTAAATTTCTTGTAAAAACATTCATTCGTAGAAACACTAGAGATAATATTATCAATATAAATCTAGACTATCAAGATGCCATGCTTGCTATTCTGAATAAATAAAGTGCTATCTACCTTGCCTCAGTTGAAATCATGATGTATGAGAAAGGCACTTAATCTTTCATACCAAGCTGTGGGAGCTTATTTTAGACCTTCCTGAGCCTTATACAATTTAAAAGTATGTTTTAAAAAAAAATGATTTTCAAAACCTAGAGTTTGTTCGATAAAAACTTCCTCGATAAAATAATTTAAAAATATATACTTTTAACATCATTTTTTTTTTAAAAATCCATTAAAATGCATATACAAGCAATATTCGGGTAGTCTCGAGTCTAGCAACTGGGTCATGGGTCTCATCATAGTATATGCCTTCCTCTTGTGAATACTCTTGAGCCACCAGTCTAACCTTATTTCTAGTGATTACACCAGATTCATCTATTTTGTTCCTATATATTCATTTGGTTGCAATCACTATATGGTCTGATGGTCTAGACACAATGGACCAAACATAGTTTCTCTAAAATTGATTATGTTCCTCTTGCATATCCGTGATCTATGATTTATTTGCCAGTACTTCATTAACTATCCCTAGGTTCAATTTGAGAGACAAATGCAAGATAATTGTAGACACGCTAATTTTGACATCATTTAGAGTAAATTTCATATCATATAATAATACCTCCTAATGGTCTAATATTAATCATTGATTAATTTTTATTGATCTTTTGGGTGTCGGGTCAAACAGACATGTTTAAGTTAATCAATTAAATTGATTTTAACTCAAATTTCAGTTAAAAGATGGAAAAGTCTAAAAGACGTCGACCTATGTAGACGCCACTTAGACTTTATTCCTATTTTGATGTTTAAATTTAAATTTTAATTATTTTATTAATTAACTAAATGACGTCTGCCAGTCACGACGCGTTTTAAGTTTCCTAAGTTGTTTCTGCCTCTCTTCCGGATGTTTATCCTTATCTTAATTAGTGTAAAAGGCGTCTTCCATGGGCGACGTATTTTAACTAATTACAGATAAAGATAAATTTTTTCCTGGATGTTTATCTTTATCCTAATCAGTCTGAATGGCGTCTTCCATGGGCAACGCGTTTTAGATAATTACAGATAAAGATGAATTAATATGTATTTATCTGTTGGTTAAGATGGATAAATCCCAAATTTCTTCGGGTAAATCTGTGGATGAAAGGAAGTCTATAAATACCCTCCTCTTGAATGGGTGACAGAGTTGGTGATTGAAGTGATATCAGAGTGATAATTGAGTGAAAATCGAAGCGACGACGTCCAAACTCTGAAGTGCTGCTGTTTCCAGAAGTCGGCGTCCATTCTTCATCCATTCAAGACCAAGACTTTCCAGGGATCATCCATCCAGCATAAGTTTTTCAATTCATTTCTACATTCTTTTCACATTTTCATTCTCATTAATTTTGCATCTTTCATCACATCACTCCATGCAACACACACAACATTAGCATTATTTTCAAAACCAATTTGATAAAGGGGTTTCAAAGACCATCCCAACAAGTGAGTTATTCCTGTTTAGTTGCATGTTTAAAACTTTGTTTAGAATGGATACTGCTTTTGCCTGAATTCTCATTATTCTTCATTTCTTTCCATTTCTCAACAAGTACAAAGAAGAATCAAAGGGAGGAAATCAACAAGCAAATCACAAGGACTCTGGACGATCCTCAAATTCAACAACAATCAAAGCAAGAACAAAGAAAAGAAAGGGCTCTCTTTCTTCAGCCGGCTGAAGAGGGGGAATCAAGAGCTCAACATCTCCCACATCCAAACAGGTAGGCGATCAAACTCTTTCTTTTGGAACTTTTAAGTCAAAAGTTTCTGGTGATCACATCACTTAGTTTCTTTTAATAGGTTTTATTTTGCACTTAAACAACATAGATTTTTCATGATAATCACACACCCATTTCAAGCACTCACAACTTTTTTGGCGATCACGGTGGGACTTGGTCTCGCCATCTTTTAGTTTTTTGTTCTTGTTGTTATCAATCGGGCACCCACGGTGCACCACTTGTGTCTCTTGACACGTCCTCACCAATTGGTGAGTGTTTTTAATTTAGTTGTTATTCCTACGTGCACCACGTGTACACCCCTGCGGCAAGATCTTGCCCTCCCCGTTGATTAGTTGAAAAGCTGTTTTCTGATGAAATGTTGTGTGACTGATTGATATCTTAGTTGTTTATTTGATAAAATCATCATGTTAAAACCTGAAACAAAAAAAAAAAATTCTTGCATGAGCTGATTATTTATCGTTTTTATCATGTTTGAGGAGGAATCAATCCAGAAATTCCTCCTAAAAAATTGAACCCGTGACTTGAAAAGCGTCCAGGAACACCGACGCGTTTCAAACTGCGTCGGTTAACCCAGACGCCTTTCAGTCTCATTTCTCTGTTGTCTGCTATTTGGGCTTCTGCGAAAAATTAAGGCTATGTTTGAATAGCGTCGACCAACAACGACGCGATTTAGGCAGTTTCTTATTTCTTCTTCAGTTCTCAGATTTTTGTGATCTGTGTGCTAATTACCAATTATGTACTAAGCATTAGAGGCCATCCAAGCTACAGGTCATACGCATTGAGGCTAACACCCTCCTCTTCTTTGGAACACTCTTCTTGACGTCATCAACTCTCTCTGATTGGGTCGGTCCCTCGATCAGACTAGAGTAGTTGGCGTTAAAGACCTCCGTAAGTCCCCAAAATCAAGGTATTCCTCCTTGATCATCGGGCTGGTTGTACCAGTTGAAGTCCCGGTTAGATTTCCATAAACGTTGTGAGAGAAAGCCATAGAATATAACGGTGGACATTGAACTGAAACTAGGATCCCATCCCTTGAGCGAATTTGTGGTTTAATTAAATCCAAATAATCCAACAAGCAATCCTAAAATCACGTTAAACATCCACTTGTTTGTTTAAATCTCTGTACAACTTGTTTGTCAGTCTTTGAAAAAAAAAATCTAACATCATGCTGCTTCGATCAGGCAGAGACTTGAGCATGGCTCCAGATGCCATTATCAACTACGAGGGAGATGCTAATGCCCCTCGCGATTCCGATTACAATTTTGAGAGCGGGAGAGATGCTGATGCCTCCCGTAATTCTATCCCTGTTCTAGTTCGGTATGAGGGGAATATCCGAACCCCTCTCTATCATCCTCATGAGCAATATTCTGATCCTCCCCCGCATGTGCATGCGGTTCCCAACCCTGTCTTCGAGGGGGACATGAATCCTGATGATCCCTCATCCTCTGATCCCTCGGATCTTTTAAATGCTTTAGGAGTTCTTGCCTCCCGCCTGGATCCTCAGCAGTTCGAGGCGATCCAGTCTATTCTGAAGGGGAAGACGCCCGTGCAGTCTGCCGAGCCGAATCCTGCGGTTCCCCCTGCCATCCCTCAACAACCTCCTCTTCATCCTCCCTACATTCATCAGGCCATGGAAGGCCTCCATATCACTTCTCGGCCAGCTGGGCCGCAACTTTCATCTTCCAGGCAACCGGCCAGACTGCCGACGCCCGCTTACCAAAATGCCCTCGGGCATGGCGGAAGCTCTGCTGGACCTCTTCTTTACTGTCCTCCTTGTCCGACGTACTCTAGGCAACAGGCCTATCAAGTACCTCCACCTCCTCCTCCTCCCCAGGTTGATCCGACAACGCAAGCGTTGCTGGCAAAGATGGAGCGCATGGATGAACAATTCAACAACCTCCAGAAGATGATGGGGGTCAAAGTTGCACCAGAAATCAACTTACCAAGTCTGCCAGTGTTCCACCTACCACCCTCCGAGATGCCAGTGTACCGGAAGTACAACGGTACTGGTAACCCCTTCACCCACTTGAAGGAGTTCATGTACGAGTCATCCTTCTGGCAAAACGACAAGAGGTCATTGGCCTTTTTGTTCAGGAGATCTTTAGAGGGACCAACCCTCGAGTGGTTCTTTTCTTTGGAACCCTCCGAAGTAGAGGACTATGGTATCGTCTCCCGAAAATTCATCCAACGATACCAGGACAGAGTTGCCCCCTCTCTGTCCATCACTGACCTAATAGCAGAAAAGATGAAGCCCGATGAAAGATCACTTGTCCGAGTTAGAGGAAGTGAAGATGCTGATTTCTAATGCCACGCCCCAGTTCAAATTAGTCCTCTCTGTTAGTTTAGGTGGCCTACAAGCTAATCTAACAATGTAAATCTCGTTCATTTTATTAATATAATGGCATAATATTCATTATGTGTAAATCGCATTAATTAACGTTTCATAATGAAGTCCGTGAATATGTGCTATAGTGATCAGATTATGATGAGATCATACTAATGAGACTGATCACTTAAACACACATATTCTTAATCGTTCCTAGTCGAAGGATATCCGAGAAGGACATTGGATATCCGGTTGGACTAGTACAGATTACTCCTGCTCATATGATGAGGGTGACTGATCTCATAAGTCACTTGTGTGGAGACACTAAGGCGAATATGTAGGTGCTCATTGGAGAATGAGTTCACTGAACTGATCCGACTGAATCGCTGGATGGTATTGTACCTCACTGTCAACCAGCTTGATTCTATTGTTGCAGTTGCATGGATGGTCTTCGGACCTGAGACACCAAGGACACCTTGGCGGTGGACTTCTGTGCTTTGACCTTGGTTTACGAATCTCTAGCCACGAGATTCTAATACGCCAAGGATTGGGTACAGCGGAATACCTTCTGGGTTCACGCGGTGTTGCTTGGCACCCAACGTGATCGGAGGCCCGGTCGAATTCGATGTACGACATCAATTCGATTGATTAATTGATTAATAAAGGGTTATTAATTAATTAATAAAGCCAGTGAGGAGTCACTGGGCTTGTTGGGCCATTAATTGGATTGGTACTTGGGCCTAGAGGGTCACACGTAAATGATTCTCAAGGCGATGGATAAATAAGTGGGTTTTATACAAACCGGGGGTTTTTATGAAAAATCGCGCGGTTAGTATAAAACATAGCGAACGGGCTGAGCAGGCCAAGCTGCTGCTAACCCTAGCCGCCCCTCCTCAGTTTCTGTCCTTCTCTGGCGTCCAGGCAGATCTAGATCTGCTCCGCCGCTTCTTTGAATCCCGTTCGACGGGAAATCGTCCGCGCGCTGCGGCGATCATTGCAGCGACCGGCGGAGGCTTCGTGGGCTGCGAAGAACGACGAACTCGAGGATATCTGTCGCGGGGAGGATCGCGTGGACTTCGCTAGAGGCCGGGCGCTTGCGCGGCTTGCGGTGTCGCACCGACGGAACCAAACGGCTACGGATTCAAATCCGCACACGGTGAGAACAGATAATCCGATTATCTTGAATTTTAGATTCCGAAACGGGAACGGATATGTGTAAATAGTTTAGTTTTCCGCTGCGTCAGCGATCCGGAGAAACCGAGAAAACCCAACACTCTCCCCGAACAATCTGACCAGCATGGCAGAGCTCTATGAAAGAGTGCGGTACTGTCAGAATGTCTTCAAAGACGCTACATTCTCTAGCGTCTTTGATCCTCACAGACCTAGCAGGCCTCCACCTCGAAAGCCTGCAGTGCCCAATTCTCCCAGCACAGGTCCAACTACTGAGGGCACGCTCTCTCATGAGCAAGTCAGCAGTATGAACAACAACTCGCCCCAGTTTGTGAGGAGTCAACAACAGTACCATTGGCCACTACAGCCGAACCAGCAAGGGTACAGGCAGCAACCGAACCCTCAGTATCAGCAGCCCCAATATCAGCGACCCCAGCAGCCGAACCAGCAACAGCAACAGCCACAGCAGCCGCCGTAACGGCAATTACAGTACCAGCAGCAACAGTAGTATCAGCCGCGCGCACCGCCGGCATATCATAATGTCCCTCCTCCTGCTGACTACAACTAGCAGAGAAGACCTCCAGGCCCAAAGATGGCAGAATACCCAGTCCTCCCAGAGTCCTTGGCAGACATTTTCAGTGCTCTAATGGCAGCTAATGCCTTAGTCCTGCCAAGAGAAAAGGCGATAGGCCCCAGAATGCCGACACGTCTAGGTATTGCTATTTCCATAGGCAACCTGGGCACACTATTGACACATGCTTCCAATTTAGAGATGATATTCATGATCTCAATGAGCAAGGCGGCATAGACTGGGAAGAAATGAAAAAATACATATCAGCCTTAAAAGTAAGAAGACCACAGCAGCAGCAGCAAGCAAGAGCACCAGCACAAGCAGCACCACCACCGAACATGGGCATAGTGCAGAACCCGCTTCCAGAGCATCAAAACCAAAATCAAGTTGCCCCTATTCTGACAAATAGCCGGTCTGAGGCTAACCGCGGGCAACAGTGGAGAATAGAGGACTCTTCCTCTATTTATTCAATAGGTCACATTCCGAGTACCGCAGAACAACCACCACGCCGCACCATCCAAATACCCAGACCACAGCCCATTACCATTACCCCTATACCAACACCTGCATATCACTCACCCGCACCCACTAACCCATTACCACCACCCGCTTTCCTTAAACCCATTACACCCCACGCCACTACGCGTCCACTAAGTAACCCACCGCAAACCAATTACGCACCCCTCCTACCATCCAGACCACTACTACGCATACCATTCCCTACTTCGCCCGCTACTGATCGTTTCGAATTGTGCGTCGTTAAACACATGAAAACGTTCAATCTAAATTTATCCGGCTCACTCAAATCAGATTTTGAAAATTTAATAGTGGTGAGTTCGAGTCGATCCACAAGGAGTTAGAATTTTAATTTTGAAAACTTTGGAATCTAGTTATCTAAAAATAGATGAGAATTTGAATAACTAATTACTTAATTAAGCTAAAACTCAATTAACTAATGATACTTAAAAATATAATTACTTTAATTAAACAAATCTTTTTTTTTCTTTTCTTTTTTTCAGAAATTAACCACAAACATATATGGAAAATAAGCACGACAAAGAAAATTATAACATCAAAGACAAACTATTGTTTAAAAGTATAAATCATTAATCATCATGAATCAAATAACCTAATTAAACAACTAATAATTAATTAAAACAACAACTAATAAAATATTAACCCTAATTAAATAACCACTAACTAATTAAACAATACCTAAACATCAAATAACTAACAACTACCCCTAATTAAATAACAAAGACTATGCTAGTGGGGGGAAATAAAGAAAGAACACAGCAACAGTGGCAGCTTCGTTGGGTTTGCTGGTTGGTGCAGTGGACCAGCTGGTTGGTGGAGGTGCAGGGAGTTGGTTGGGGGAACTTGCTGCTGCGTGGAAGAGGTTGCTGTGAAGCTTTGCCGCGTGGGGGATTACTTCAAGTGCTGGAACCGTTGGGATGCAGCTGGACATGCAAGGCTATGTGGAGGAGAGGAAGGAGGTGCTGCTGGTGCACGTGGCTGCTGGTTGCTTGAGGAAGCTGCTGCAGGTTGAAGTTGGCGGCTGGGGCCATGAAGCTGCTGCTGTGCGCTGGAGGACGAACTGCTGCTATATGCGCTGGAGGAAGAACTGCTGGCAACGTGGAGAAGCTTGCAAAGCAACGGCTGGTGCTGGAATTGCTTGAGGAAGCAGGCTGCTGCGTGGTGCTGCAGGAGGGAGAAGCCGCTGGAGAGGAAGAGGGCCTGCTGCGTTGGACGCTTGGAAGCTTCTGCTGGTGCGTGGACAGGTGAGGAGGAGGCACCGGGTGCTGCAGTAGGACAGCTGCTTGAAGAGCTGCTGTGAACGTAGGGCTGCGCTGGAGGGCTTGGTGGATGCTGCTGCCGAGAGGAGGAGGCACGTGGAGGAGCTTAAGGTGCTGGCCGTGGACAGGTGCTGGCGCGAGGAGCTGCTGGAAGCTGCTGCGTGGAAGAGGTGCAGGGCTGCTGGTTTCAAGCTGGGACAGCACGTGGACTGCCGCTGGGGTTGCTGGAACTTGGCGGGAGAAACGTGAATGCTGGCTTCAAGGGTTGCATGCAGGTGCTGGCGCTGAGGAAGGATGCTTGGGATGCTGCCGGCTGGTGCGTGGAGATCGGGCTAGGCTTCACCGCATGGAGCTGCATGCCACATGGAAGTCGGCAATGCTGGAGGGAAAGAGACGGCGGCGCTGGAGCTTCCGGCAGGTGGATAGAACAGAGAGGGAGAACGAAAGACTGAGAGAGATAGAGGACAGCGGGAGAGAAAGAGAAACCGAGAGAACAAGAGAAAGAGAGAGGGAGAGGGAGCTATGGGATAATCGGGAAAAGGGAGAGAAAGAGAGACCGAGAGGGGCGTGGGAAACTGGAAACCAAGAGAGAGGAGGAAGAGAAGAGAGAGGAGATTCGGCTGGAGAGGAGAATCCGAGAGAGGGAGAGACTTGTGTTGCCGGGTTGAGTTCGGAAAGGACGGTTGAAGGCTGGAGAAAGAGGAGGATTATATAGGAGAGAAGAGAGATCGTGTGGAAGAAATTTGGAGAAGGAGTCGGATTCGGATTTGGAGAGGTTTCTTTAAAAAAAAGAGAGAGAAGATTTTAAAATAAAGAAAGGAAGGGATGTGGCTGGGAAATTGGAGAGAAAGAAGGAAATAAAAGATTTTTGGGAAACTCCAGAGAAAGAAGGAATCAGAGCAATATTAGGACATCAAATTACACTTTTACCCCTGCTTTAGTTGAATTTATTGAAATCCGAACACTGGACCTCCCCCAAAATTTTCAGAAACTCCACCAGCTGTACTGCATCATCGGCATGTCCTGTTCACATAAAATAAATATAAATTAGCGCATTATCATAAAAATATCATCATATTTATTCATTTCGTCTCGGTTTTGTTGAAAAACCGCAAATGCGCTATGCTCCTTTAATCACATGAAATGACGATGTTTTTAAGTCAGAATTTGATGAAATTGGTACCATTGGACTTGTTACACAATTATCTATCATTTCATGCTGTTTTGCAGATAAAAACATGAGTATGATGCATATGATTGCCTTTAAATGATCAATTTAACACTTTATCAGCTACCACTACCGCCTACCCAGATGCCATCCAACCTTCTAAACCACTATTACGCATGCCATTCCCCACTTCATCCACCCCAACCGCTTACCCATCCACCATCCAACCATTTAGACCTTTAATCCGCACCGTGCCACCACCACCTAACCCCACGTCATCGTCTGCACCACCCAACCCTGCGGTACTCAAAGTGTCACCCAGACCTTCCACGGTTGAGGAACATGCGCTCCGGAGTGGAAGGATTTTCAACAAAGTCTTTCCTCAGTCAACAGTTAGAAACGGCCCATCACAGCCGACAGAGGAAGCACACAATGAAGAGAGTGCACTAGGCACTCAATATGATTTGTTGAAACATCTGGACCGAACACCGGCGTGGATCTCCGTGCTTGAATTGATCAAAAGATCGAAGAGTCACCAAGAAGCTCTGATGGAATATTTGCAGAAGGTGATGGTCAACAAGGACGTGCCGGTGGAAAAGATTGCAGCACTATTAGTTCCTTAGGGAGATCAGCCCTCCATTTCATTTCATACATCGGAACTAGCACCGCCAGCAGCCAAAAGCATGGCTCTAAGCATTACGGTCAATATCTGCAAAAAGGCCGTAGATGCATGCCTGGTTGACACAGGGGCTTCAATCAATGTTTTACCTCCGAAGACCCTTAAACTGTGTGGTGTGCCCAAGGAAAAATGGCTACCTAGCCCCATCTCCGTTACAGCATATGATAACTCCACCCGTTCCCCTCTGGGAATGGTCTATTTGAAGGTGTAGCTAGGCCCTGTAAGTCATGCAGAGGTCGAATTTCACATCTTGGAAATCGACCCTTCTTTGAACGCCATTTTGGGTCGTCCTTACATAAAAACTCTTGAGGCGATTCTCTCCACGAATCATCAATGCCTCAAATTCCCCTTCAAAGGACGAATTGTTAAAGTTATGAGCATGCCGATCCTTGCTGCTGCTCATTCTTTGAATATCAAACCTGCTTCTTCACCTGGCCGACAACCTTTTCTATCGGTATTACAGGTTTACCATCCAGTGGCTGATCCTCTGAAAACTGCCACTATTAGTCCTTATCCATTAAATGCCATAAAGAGGGGGAAGTGCATGAGTACCCCAGGATGGAAAATAATGATGAAGAACGGCTATCAGCCTGGAAGAGGCATGGGCACACAGTTACAAGGCAGGACCACTCTCGTCAAAGACTACCGAAGAATACCTGGGAACGGCCTGGACTATAGGCCGAGGAAACTGAAGCAGGACATTGTTCAGCAGGCAGAGAATGAAGATGGCCATAAAGTCTAGGAAACGATGTCTACACCACACAAGGAAGGCCGGGACCCCCTAACATGGACCTTGTATACACATTTTGTAAAGGGGCCCATAATAAGCCATGACAACACGGTGGTCATCACTTCATGCTTTGACCTCCACGATATATATGGGAAAGACTTGGCTAGGCATTGCTCAGAACTACTCACGTACCAGTCTTTGGAGGCTCTGCGACCTATGAAGAGGAGAAAATTCCAAGATCCTGAATGTGAATGGTACAGGTGGTTCGATTTAAGAGACCTCTACATCGCACTGAACAGGCTGTTTCTCGATCCCGCAGAACCTAAGTGGCCACCATATATCGATGAGCTGATCGAAGGTCCCGGTGCTATCTTTGACAAATGGATACTACTGTCAGAAGAGACTGATGAAGGGGAGCTAGATGACCCCTATGAAGCTGGCTACACCACAAATCTGCTTTGGAGGGGGACTTATCCTTCTCATGTTTTCATGTTTCACACTTTGTTTCGCACTTTGCTCTTGACCCCGACTTGGTCGCGGGTCATCATTGAAGACATTCCACGGGCCCCACCCGTTATGATTACTCTGTCCCCACGGGACTTCATTCCACCACCTCCTCTCGATCCAAAGAGGATGTATGATTTAATCTGGGACATACTGCTGTATGATCCCCCTAATCCTTTGGCCTTGGTGCCACTTCCTCCATCTAATTCTCCTTCTATTAATCTTCATTCTTGTTTTATGCTTAACTCTTCTATTGTCCAAAAAAAAACGCCAATTTGGCAACAAATTCTTCCCAGATCCTCATTGAGGAAACCTCTTACTTGGCCGATTATACCCCATCGCGCGGGTCTTTCGGTCAAGATTCTCTTCTAAATCTACTCTGCACCTCCCCTTGGGAGGATTCTCCTGTGTTTCCATCTGTATCCCTTGATTTTCATTCTGCTTCATCTTCATTAGGTCTAAATAGGGAGTCTAGTGAAGTTAGACAGTCTAGCTCTAGGCAAATTAATCAAGTTAGGAGGTCTAGAAAGTCTAAGGGTAGGCAGATTCCAGATAGATACCTCTAGGACTTAGCTAACAGATGCCTTTCTTGCTCAATGATCCCTCAGTTATTGGAAAATCCCATTCAGATGCCAGAAGACTGTATGGATGATGAGTTAGTCAATGATGGATATGGGGTGTATGAGTTGATACATGAAAAAGACCCCATCGTTGAAGATGAAAAAGATGACGAGGATGCAGCTGAGGCATATGCCAGTGGAGTGAAGAGATTCGATGAACCCTCAACTGCCGTAGAAGAGCCCACCAAAGAAATCAATTTAGGGACTGAAGACGAACCTAAGGTTGTCCTCGTCAGCAAGAATCTTTCTGAGGAAGATGAGAAGGCAATGGTACAAGTTCTTAAGGACTATAAGGACACTTTCGCCTGGAGTTATGAAGATATGCCGGGGTTAGACTCGTCATTAGTGGAACATAGATTGACATTAAAGGAAGGAGCTAGCCCGGTCAAACAGAAGCTAAGGCGATTCCACCCACAAATGGCTTTAAAAATGAAGGAAGAGGTCGACAAATTACATAAAGCCAAATTTATTAGAGTTGTCCTCTATCCACAATGGGTGGCCAACATAGTCCCGGTTATGAAGAAGGACGGAAAGGTCAGGATTTGCATTGACTTCCGAGATTTAAACCGGGCGTGTCCTAAAGATGATTTTCCATTGCCCCATATTGACGTACTCATTGATAACACTGCTGGCTATGAGACTTTATCATTTATGGATGGGTTTTCAGGGTACAATCAGATCAAATTAGCAGAAGAAGATCAAGAGAAAACATCATTCACTACATCTTGGGGAACATACTGCTATGTTGTCATGCCATTTGGATTAAAGAATGCTGGAGCCACTTATCTGAGGGCTATGATGGAAATATTTCACGACATGATGCATATAGATCTACAAGTGTATGTGGATGACTTGTTGGTTAAATCTAAAACGAAGGCTGAGCATGCCAAAGTTCTGGCAAGAGTGTTAGAGAGATCAAGGGAATATCAGTTAAAGATGAACCCCAAAAAATGTGTATTCGGGGTATCTTCAGGAAAATTACTTGGATTCATTGTCAGCAAACGGGGAATTGAGATCGATCCCAACAAGACGAAGGCTATCAGAGAGATGCCACCTCCCAAGAACTTGAAGGAGTTAAGAGGATTAATCTGGAGGTTGTAATTTATTCGCCGTTTTGTCTACTAGCACTCACAAAGGTGTAAGCCGTTCTACGAGCTTACTAAGCTAGGAGACAAATTTGATTGGGATGATAAGTGTCAGGAGGCATTCGATGGATTAAAGAATTATTTGGCAAGTCCTCCTGTTTTGAGACCACCATCTCCAGGCAAACCATTGATACTTTACATTTCTGTCCTCGATGATATAGTGGGGGCTGTCCTAGCACAAGAGGATGAAGAAGGAAAGGAGAGGGCAGCCTACTATCTCTCTAAACTTCTCAACCCCACTGAACAGAGATATACAACGATGGAGAAAACATGTGCAACATTAGTTTGCGTTGTTCAGAAATTGAAGCATTATTTTCTAGCCCATGAAGTCCATCTCATCGCTAGGATGAATCCAATCAAGTTTATTCTAGAGAAATCGGTTCTTATTGATAGGTTAGCGCGATGGCAAAGCTTTCTTTCTCAATTCGATATCACTTACATTCAGCAGAAAGCGATCAAAGGCTATGCCATAGCAGAACATCTCGCTAATCACCCCCTTCCTCGTTTTGATCCAGTCCAATCGGAGTTTTCGGATGAGGAACTGATGTCCATAGACCAAATCAGAGATGATATGTGGACTCTGCATTTTGACGAAGCTCTGAATTCCCATGGAAAGGGTATTGGCATTGTTCTGTTATCACCCGAAGGTATCATCACCATTCCACAAGCCTTTCAGCTTGACATTCCAGTCACCAACAATATAGCTGAATACGAGGCGCTCCTTATTGGCCTCGAGGCTACTCATTCCCATGGTGTTACCAGACTCAGGATTGTGGGTGATAGCCAATTGATTCTTCGTCAAGTGTTAACCAAGTATCGAATCCTTGATCCCAAACTCAAGCCTTATCAAGAACTTACTTCTGCTTATTCAAAGTTTTTTACCAAATTGATCTTCGTCCATGTTCCTAGGAATCAGAACATCTTAGCTGACGCTCTAGCCTCACTCGCATCTTCTCTTGATTTTCCAATCAGCAGGCAATATGAATCAATCATAGTTCATAGGCGTCTTTCACCCGCCATGAAAGACCCTTCATTTCTGAGAACCAAGGAAAAGTTGCTGAAGAAGGTCAGAGATGGAGATATCGTGGAAAAAAGAGAAATCATGTTGATGGAGCTGTTAGAAGAGATGGATGATGAACAGAAGCCATGGTACTATGAAATCGCCAAATATTGTGAAGATCAATCGTATCCTGAAGAAGCCACAACTGAGGAGAAAAGGGCTATTAGGAGAGTTGCTCAACGATACACCCTAGTTGGGGGAGCACTGTACAAGAGAGGTTTTGATGGAGTTCTTCTAAGATGTCTAGACGAAGATGAGCTTTGGAAGATTATAGAAGGAGCTCATAGTGGAGTTTGTGGTGGCCATGCTAATAGACAAATGCTAGCAAAGAAGATCCTTAGACAAGGATTTTATTGGCCAACCATGGAAGAAGACTGTGTAGGATATGTCCGTAGGTGTGCTAAGTGTCAACTTCACGCCGACAAAATTCATTCTCCTGCATCTTCACTCCATCCTGTTTCCTCCCCATGGCCTTTCTCCATGTGGGCTTTCGATATCATTGGACCCCTTGATAATACAGATTCCGGCATCAAGCAAAAAATTTTCATCCTCACAGCAACGGAATACTTCACCAAGTGGGCAGAAGCTGAAGCATATACGGAAATCAAAGCATCAACCGTCTGCAAGTTCATCATGAAGAACATCATCACCAAATTTGGAATTCCAAGCACCATCGTCACCGACAACGGACCGCAGTTCGTGTCACAAGAATTGAAGGACCTCTGCAACATGTATAGAATTGCATTGCATTATTCGTCTCCTTATTATCCTCAAGGCAATGGCCAGGCAGAGGCAACTAATAAGACTTTGATAAACATCATCAAAAAGACGTGCAAATCTAACAAATTCACAGACTGGCCAGAAAAATTGGTTGAGGCTCTATGGGCCTACCGAACTTCAATCCGCACGCCCACTAGGCAGACTCCTTATTCCTTAACATTTGGAATGGAGGCGGTAGTTCCATACGAGTTCCTCATACCGTCATTAAGGGTACAATTGAACAAGGAATTTTCCATTGATGAACATCGTTCAACACTCCTTGTTCAATTGGAACTCTTAGACGAGAGAAGATGGTCAGCTGCTAATCATGCAAGAATTTATCAAAATAGATTAGCACGTTTTTATCAAAAGAAAGTCATTGAACGTAAGTTCAAAGTTGGTGAAATGGTCGTCAAAAGGATTTTTGTAAAACCTGGCGGTCAACGTTCTAAGCTCCAACCCAACTGGGAAGGACCTTATGTCATATCACATGCTTTTCTTGGTAACACTTACCGTCTTGTCAATGCAGAAGGAAAAGAGCTAACTCACCCCTGGAACGGTTTACATCTTAAGAAATACTACCCTTAGGTTAAAGAGTCGATCAGTATGGTACAAAGACCAGTGGAATCAGAAAATTTATAAACTCAAATCTCCTTATTAGTCTGGATAATTTAACTTCAAACGCATTACTACACACACTGACACGTTTGATTCGTGAGTAACAAGAGATGCCAAGTCCTAAGAAATACTGAAAGCTTGACTAAAAGTGTGAAGTACAAATCATACATTTTAAAACAAAATTCTGTTTTACACTCGGCCCATGATGTTGGAACGAGGCTTAGAATAGACTACCAAAAATACTCGCCATCTTAGTAAGAGGCCGTCATAAAAAAAAAGGGAAAGATCCGTCCCAAAGAAAAGAATAGAAAAGCAAAAGCAAAAGGCAAAAGCCAAACGTCAAATCAAAAGGCCATCACATTACAAACGTTACATCAAGGCCATGAAATGAAACAAAAGGGAATGCAAGGTCGATAAATACCCCAGAAAGAAAATGACCGAACCCCAACAGATATTAGGGTAAGAAATGAACATCTTTTTAGGTCTCCGGAACCTTCTTGTGGGCTTTCTAAACCAATTCTTCATTTCTTTCTAAAGAGGCATACTCCAAACTTGAGGAATGGCCTAGATTGACTAATGATCGAATCATCAAATGGGATCACGAATGTAAACACAAGTTCAAACACAATGGGTTTAAGTTAAATTATTAAAGAATAATTTGGGAATTAAGTTAAGAAATAAATATGATCTTTTAATCTGAGTACCATGCTGGTCTTTTAGTTCACATCATATTTCAAAAAATAAAAAAAAATACATATGTCAAAATAAAATAAAAAACACATATTTCAAAAAAATTCAAAAAAAGGTACATATTCAAAACCCAAAAAAAATATACACATCTCAAAATCCAAAAAAATACATATTACAAAACCCAAAATAATACATATCCCAAAATTCAAAAAAAAAAAACATATCTCAAAATCAAAAAAAAAATACATATTTCAAAACCTGAAAAAAATACATATCCCAAAATTCAAAACAAAATACATATCTCAAAATCCAAAAAAAATACATATTTTAAAACCCAAACAAAAGTAAATATTTCAAAACAAACAAAAAATTTTCAATTAGCATTTGCTTATTGCATCTAGTATGTTTCATTCCTTTTATTTTCAGTGAGCATCCGTCTGCTTGTATGTTGCATCTTTACTTACAGTTCAATTACCTTTGTTGATAAAGGCTACGCCCCTTGACCTCTCCACTAATAAAGAAATAAAAAAAAAAATACATATTTTAAAACCCAAAAAAAATACATATCCCAAAATTCAAAACAAAATACATATCTCAAAATCCAAAAAAAATACATATTTTAAAACCCAAACAAAAGTAAATATTTCAAAACAAACAAAAAATTTTCAATTAGCATTTGCTTATTGCATCTAGTATGTTTCATTCCTTTTATTTTCAGTGAGCATCCGTCTGCTTGTATGTTGCATCTTTACTTACAGTTCAATTACCTTTGTTGATAAAGGCTACGCCCCTTGACCTCTCCACTAATAAAGAAATCGATCGACTGTTCACTCGGTCAGGCAAGGGGCTAAGCTTAAATAGGTACTTAACCTGTTTGTTAAGTGAAGTACAGGATGCAAGGCAAACACATGGAACACAAGGTGGAAGGCCAAAAGTCTCATGTATATATGTCAAAAGATGTTTCTTACAAAAGAAAGTCAAAAAATACATGAGCCCTCAAGGCTGGCTCTCCCCTCCGCCCTCATCAAGCTGACTCTGAGCCTCGTCGGGCACATCTGCTGCTGGTCCTCGGCTAGGAAGTGGAGGTGGTCCCATCGCACTCGGCCCTGCCTGGCCAGACGACATGGTGACGCTAGCAATGAAAGCGCTCACCAAACCACGATCAATAGCCCGCTGGCGGGCTCGCTGATACCTCTCCTCCACCATCTTGCGCTCATGTTCAGCCACCGAAAGGCGACCCTGAAGACTCTCCATCCGAAGGCGGTCGCGGTCTCTCTCCTCAGTCAGGACCTCCAGGCGAACCTGGAGACGTGCAAGATCCCTGGTGGAGAGACGAGCCACCTGCTCCTCCAAGGCTTTGATTCGTGCAGCATCAGCCTCAGCCCGAGCAGCCGTTGTGCGAGAATGCTCCAGCTCCGCTTCAGCCCTCTGAAGGGCCTCCTGAAGCTCAGCAACCTGCAGAAGGAGATATTGTTAGTCCAAAGCAACAAAGCAATAAAAAATCAGATAGAACTTACTCGAGCGGCACGATCCTCCTCCGCAAGAGAGGCTCGGTGGATGGCGGACGTGAGCTGGCTCTGGAGATCAGCCAGAGCAGCCTCATGGGCGGCAGAGGAAGAGGATGATGATGCTCCATAGGTAGGGGGAGCCGCCTGGGTGTAGACGGCTCGCTGCACCAAAAAGACAACTGTCAGTTGTTAATCGCCAAAACAATCAATTAAAACATTCATAAACATGCACACATACCAGGTCAAAGAGCTCCTTCTGGACCTGCTCCAGCTGGGCCTCCGCGTCATGTAGGCGGGCCCGAAGGTCGATGATGACCGCATCGCGCGCATCCTGCATATCACACATACATACATTCATTCACAAATATAAATCAAGATAATAATAAAATGAAAGACGCATAAAAGCATACTTACATCGAGCGGTTGGAGGAGTCGCAACTGATCGGTGTAGTGTGTCCGATATTGCTGGAGGTAGGCTGCGCTACTCTCCGCTCGTGACTCAACACGGACACCCCGGCGATGCCAGTCTTCATATTGTTCTGGAAACTTTGCTCGCCAATCAGTGAGGGATTGCTTGCCCCTCATGCTCCTCCCGACACCCTTCGGGACCTCCTCATCGACCCACTCCTGGTGGAGACCCAGGGTCCTTATCACGAGCCGCAGACGGAGGGGCTCGACCTTGTTCAGGCGATGCAGCCACATCTGCAAGCTGAACCGCCTCTGGCCAGCCATCACTCACGGCTGACCCTCCTCGCCCATACCAAGGTACGGGCGCCAGATCACTGGCATATAAGTTAGATGCATTCATATAAATAATCTTGCATTTAATAAAGGGAAGATTGCATTTAATGAACAAAATTGAACCAGTTAAGAACTTACCAACAGCTCTGGATAATCAAGGAACTGACGGCGGAGGGCCGTCAGCTGGTGATGCTGTGGCGCTGTGTCCACAATCGGCTGCCAGCGGCAGGCCAATGGGACAGCGCCCGGTTGTACGATCCTCGCTCTGCCGAGCGGAAAGTAATGATAGCTCCAAACCTGCATACATGGACATATAGGTTAGTAAAGCATCATATCACATTGCATTGCATAAACAAATAATAAAATAACTTAATACCTGAAGGAATGGCGAAAAACCACTGACAGTCGTCTCACGGTCCGGCGTGACCGCGGAAAGATCAGCAAAGAGATGGGCCAGAAGGGCCGCACCCCAGGCGTACTCTCCTAAACTATCTAATTCATCTAGCAGATACAAAAACCTACAGTGGATATGGTCACCCTTCGTGCCGAAGAGTAACCGACCGAAGAAGAAGACTAGAAAGACCCTCAGCTGTCTATCTACCTCCTCCCCTTGACTCGGGTCGGTGCAGTAAACGGCGGAGGAAGACTCAGCTAATATATCCCCAAACTCTGCCCAGGACTCATCAGATCGCCGTCGGGGCTCATCTAATCCTAGGGCAGCCTCTACCTCCACCATGGGGACCATCCTAGACTCTCTTCCTAGGCTGGACACCTCTATCCCCAGCAGAGCCTCTGCCAATCCCTGGTAGTTGGGGTAAGTCACCCCACTTATCGGTCGGCCCTCTACCCTGAGGCCAGTAATCCTGGCCACGTCCTCTAGAGTGGAGATCATGTGTCCCCAGGGCATTAGGAATGCCCGACTCTCCGCGTGCCAACGCTCCTTGAGCGCCTGCAGCAGGACTAGATGGAGCCAAAATGGCTCGATATCTAGGACCTCGCCGAACCCCATCCGGTGCAGGCGTGCCTTCTGGAAGTCCGAGAGTCCCCTGTACGCCCCTATGACCAAGTCCCAACTGATCCTAGATCTCATCACCCCCTGCAAATGAAGAACAAAGAATTAGGGTCAGTAATAAAAAAAAAAAAACAGAGTTAAAACACTTATGGTTTGAAAGGCGTCGAACCACCTGGACGCTTATTGAAAGGCGTCCACATGGACTGCCGCAATTTGGAATTATTTTCTGCCGAATTAAAATTGGGAATTTAGCCCTGAATGACGTCGGACAAGGGCGACGCCGTTTAAACGGCATCATCTGGTCTGGACGCCTTTCAAGGACGAATTCCGGGTTCTTAAAGAACCCCCTTTTTTTTTTTTTCTCTTTTCCTCACCCCATTCAAACCACAAGAGAACTTACCAGGTCGAAGGCTTCCTCCTCTTCTTCTCCTCCCTCGACCGCCGCCGGTGGGGGGATTTCTTCCTCTAACATGGCCACCGCCTCCTCCAAGGCCATGGCTTCTTCGGGGCGAGCCGCCTCGCGTTCTTCCCTTCTCACCACCCGCACGACGCGGCGGCGCTTCCCCCTTGATCCTTCGCCGGGTTCTATGGCCAAAAGAGAGTTTTGAGAAGAGAGAGAGACGGAGATCGCCGGAGAGCTTGAGGAGAGAGAATACAAAGGGAGAAAGTGAGGAAGAAAGGGGGCCTTCACGGGTTTGTAAACGAAGGGTTAAAAGGCGTCGAGTCAGAGAGACGCGTTTTAGGGCACATAAGTTGAGGCGGCAAGGCCAGCTGTTTGAAATTAATTGAAAGGCATCCACTTATGGCGACGCGTTTCAGGTTACCGCCAATTCTGGTCAGAACCGTACGCAACATGATGATGAAAGGCGTTGTGAGTGCTTAAAATGCTAGTGTGATCATCATGAAAAATCTATGTTGTTTAGTGCAAAATAAACCTATTAAAAACAGAAAAAACTACATGAAGTGATCGCCAGAAACTTTTGACTTAAAAGTTCCAAAAGAAGTTTTTGATCGCCTACCTGTTTAAACGCGGAAGATATTGAGCTCTTGGTTCCTCTTCCTCAGCCGGCTGAAGAAAGAGAGCCCTTTCTTGCTTTTGTTCTTGCTGTTGAGGTTGGATTTGAGAAGCTGAGGATCATCCAGAGATTGGATTTGGGGCTTGATTGTTGATTTTCCTTTTGCTCCGTCAAGAAAAAAATAGAAATGGAAATGCAGAAATGATGAGAACTTTAAGCAACAATAGTATATGTTCTAATCATGATGTTAAACATGCAACTAAACAGCACACTTACTTGTTTAATGGCTTTTGAAACCCCTTAATCAAATAGGTTTTGAAAAGAATGAATGTGTTATGTGTTGCATGGAGTGATAATGAAGAATGTAGAACTAAATGAAATGAATGCAGAAAATAAAGACTTATGCCCAATGGTTGAATTCTTGAATGGATGAAGAATCTTGAAAGGACCCCGACTTCTAGAAATGGTAGCGCTTCGGCGTTCCGACGTTGTTACTTCGATCTTCAACTCGCTATTGCTCAATGATAATTAACTCAAGATTACGCTTAACCACTTTTTTTTTTAACTCAACATTGATGCAAGGTATTTATAGACTTCTTCTGCGTTAGCGATTAACATAGAAAAACTTCGAATTTATCTAAGTTAATCAACAGATAAATACTGATTAATTCATCTTTATCTGTAATTATCTAAAACGCGTCTACTATGGCTGACGCCTTTCAGATTAATTAAGATAAGGATAAACATTCGGGAAAAACTTATCTTTATCTTTATTAGCTAAAACGCGTCTACATGTATAGACGTCTTTTATACTAATTAAGATAAGGATAAACATCCGGAAGAGAAGTAGAAATAGCCTAGGAAACCTAAAACGTGTCGAGACTTATAGACGCCTTTTATCTAATTAATCAACTGATTAAAATTCAAATTTAAACGTTAAAATAGGAATAAACTCTAAATCGCGTCCACACAGGTTGACGTCTTTTAGAATTCTAAATCGCGTCCACACAGGTTGACGTCTTTTAGAATTCTGCATATTTTAACTGAAATTTGAGCTAAAATCAATTCAATTGATTAACTTAAACATGTATGTTAAACCCGACACTTAAAAAAGATCAATAAAAATTAACCAATGGTTAAATATCAGACCATTTAGAGGCATTATTATATAATATGAAATTTACTCAAATTGATGTCAAAATTAGCGTGTCTACAGCTGCCTCACCTTGGCATCGTCTTTGCAAGGGAGTGAAATGGAATGGAATGTACTGAAAAGGTGATGCCAAGGTGTGATGAGACACGCTCCTAACATCACATGATTGGGATTTTTCTCAAAATTATCAATGAAGATAGTTCAAGGAGATCAAAGGAATCAATCCTGTCTGGATGAGGTAGACAAGGAAATAAAATAAGGTCGATCAACTTCCACGGAGTGGGAAGTACCACAGGTCGTAGACACTGTAGGTTTCATCATGGGGAGCGTTTGCCAGCCAATGTGGACGTGGTACAGCCATGATGGATCTTAAAAAGGAAACAAGAAATATTGGATAAAGAATCCAAGAAAGAATAGAATTCCAAGGATATCTTTAAGCGAACCTCAAAGATAATCAAGATACTCAATTCAGAATGGAATATTTCATATCATGTTTTGAGTTATTTGATTTAATGGTCTGAAACTTAATCAATAATTAATCCTTATCACAGTGATTTCAAAGTCCTACATGATGCATGCTGGGCTAAAAGAAAAATAAAAAGTCAAATAAAATATAAATTAATCAAGGATAATATTGTTAAATTGTCATTAATGAGTCAAGATACCAATTCTTGTAATCCAGTGCTAAGCCGAACCTCGTTTATCCACGCACCGTTTTACAAAAGTGGAACCATCGTCCTCACTAATTAACAATCCAACGGCCTATCCATGCGATTAAGAATCCTCTGGAATTATCACTGTTTTTGTTGAAGGGGAACTCAAATTCCAGTTTCATCAAAACCACAAGGTCCTTGATATACTATAATAAATACTTAACATATAGTAATGCAAATGAATTACATGAAATAGTACAGGGGTAGAAATAACCGTCTTTTTAGCCATGGTCGGGACTTCTTGACTCCCACAGTGGGATCTTCTTGACATTTCCAGCTTTACTCAGGTTTTCTTTGAATTTCCTACAATCAAAATCATTAATAATTCCAAACAAATATTTAAGCACCAAAAATCACAGAATTTCGGATAAATAACAGAAAGGCTGAAACGCGTCGTGTCGCGCAGACGCCATTAAATGTTGAAACGCGGCGGTTTTCCTCGACGCCTTTCACTCACATAAACAGGTTTCTAGCTGTTCTCTACTCGAATTCCAACTTTACCAATGCCTTGTGTCCTGTATACAACTTGAACAAACATGTTAAGTATCTGTTTAGGCTTAGCCCCTTGCCTGGTTAAGTAACCGACTACTTGATCCTATCCTTGATAGAAGGGTCAAGGGACATAGCCTTTATTAACAAAGGTAATAAGAATAATCATACTTAAACAAAATGCAACATGCAAGCAGACAGATGCTCACTGAAAATAAAAGGAATGAGACATACTAAGTGCAATAAGCAAATGCTAATTGAAATATTTTTTTGTTGTTTTGAAATATGTAATTTTTTTTGGGTTTTGAAATATATGCTTTTTTTTTTTGAATTTTGACATATGTATTTTTTTTTTGAATTTTGAAATATGTAATTTTTTTGGATTGTTGACATATGTATTTTTTTGGATTTTGGACATATGTATTTTTTTTTGGATTTTTGACATATGTATTTTTTTGGAGTTTTTAACATATGTATTTTTTTTTGAATTTTTGACATATACATTTTTTTTGATTTTTGACTAAAAGACCAGCATGGTACTCAGATCAAAGGATCATATTCATTTATTAACTTAATTTCCAAATCATTCTTCAACAATTTAACTTAAACCCATCGTGTTTAAACTTGTGTTTCCATTCGTGATCCCATTTGATGATTTGACCCTTAGTCAATCTAAGTCATTCCTTAAGTTTGGAGTACACTTCTTTAGAAGGAAAATAAGAATAAGTTTAGAAAGCCCATGAGAAGGTTCCGGAGACCTAAAAAGATGTTCCTTTTCTACCCTAGTATCCGTTGGGGTTCGGTCATTTTCTTTCCGGGGTATTTATCGACCTTGCGTTCCTTTTTGTTTCATTTTTATGGCCTTGATGTAACGTTTGTAGTGTAATGGCCTTTTGATTTGACATTTGTCTTTTGTCTTTTGCTTTTGTTTTTCTATTCTTTTCTTTTTTGCTTTGGAATGGATCTCCCTCATTTTTTTATGACGGCCTCCTACTAAGATGGCGGGTATTCTTGGTAGTCTATTCTAAGTCTCGTTCCGACATCATGGGCCGAGTATAAAATAGAATTTTGTTTTAAAACGAAGGATTTGTACTTTACACTTTCAGTGAAGCTTCGGTATTCTTTAGGACTTGGCATCTCTTGTTACTCACGAATCAAACGTGTCAGTGTGTGTAGTAATGGGTTTATAGTTAAATTATTCAGACTGATCAGGAAATTTGAGTTTATAAATTTTCTGATTCCACTGGTCTTTGTACCATACTGATCGACTCTTTAACCTAAGGGTAGTATTTCTTAAGATGTAAGCCATTCCAGGGATGATTTAGCTCTTCTCCTTCTGCATTAACAAGACGATAAGCATTACTAGGAAAAGCGTGCGATACAACATAAGGCCCTTCCCAGTTGGGTTGGAGCTTAGAACACGGACCACCAGGTTTTACAAAAATCCTTTTGACGACCATTTCACCGACTTTGAACTTACGTTCAATGACTTTCTTTTGATAAAAACGTGCTAGTCTATTTTGATAAACTTTTGCATGATTAGCAGCTGACCATCTTTTTTCGTCTAAAAGTTCCAATTGAGCAAGGAGTGCTGAACGATGTTCATCAATAGAGAATTCCTTATTCAATTGTACTCTTAATGACGGTATGAGGATCTCGTATGGAACTACCGCCTCCATTCCAAATGTTAAGGAATAAGGAGTTTGCCCAGTGGACGTGAGGATTGAAGTTCGGTATACCCATAGAGCCTCAACCAATTTTTCTGGCCAGTCGGCGAATTTATTAGATTTGCACGTCTTTTTGATAATTTTTATCAAAGTCTTATTTGTTACCTCTGCTTGGCCATTGCCTTGCGGATAATAAGGAGACGAATGATGCAATGCAATTCTATACCTGTTGCAGAGGTCCTTCAATTCCTGTGACACGAATTGTGGTCCGTTGTCGGTGACGATGGTACTTGGAATTCCAAATCGGGTGATGATGTTCTTAATGATGAACTTGCAGATGGTTGATGCTTTAACTTCCGTGTACGCTTCAGCTTCTGCCAACTTGGTGAAATATTCGGTTGCGATGAGAATGAAAGATTTTTGCTTGATGCCGGAATCTGGGTTACCAAGGGGTCCAATGATGTCGAAAGCCCACATGGAGAAAGGCCATGGGGAAGAAACAGGATGGAGTGAAGACGCAGGAGAATGAATTTTGTCGGCGTGAAGTTGACACTTAGCACACCTACGAACATATCCTACACAGTCTTCTTCCATGGTTGGCCAATAAAACCCTTGTCTAAGGATCTTCTTTGCTAGCATCTGTCCATTGACATGGCCACCACAAATTCCACTATGAGCTCCTTCCATAACCTTCCAAAGTTCATCTTCGTCTAGACATCTCAGAAGAACTCCATCAAAACCTCTCTTGTACAGTGCTCCCCCAACTAGGGTGTATCCGTTGAGCAACTCTTCTGATAGCTCTCTTCTCCTCAGTTGTAGCTTCCTCAGGATACGATTGATCTTCACAATATTTTGCAATTTCATAATACCATGGCTTCTGTTCATCATTCATCTCTTCTAACAGCTCTATCAACATGATTTCTCTTTTTTCAATGATATCTCCGTCCCTGACTTTCTTCAGCAACTTCTCCTTAGTTCTAAGGAATGAAGGATCTTTCACGGCGGGTGAAAGACGCCTATGAACTATGATTGATTCGGATTGCTTGCTGATTGGAAAATCAAGAGAAGATGCAAGTGAAGCTAGAGCGTCAGCTAAGATGTTCTGATTCCTAGGGACATGGACAAAGATCAATTTCATAAAAAGCTTTGAGTAAGCAGAAGTAAGTTCTTGATAAGGCTTGAGCTTGGGATCAAGAGTTCGATACTTGGTCAGCACTTGGCGAAGAATCAGTTGGCTATCACCCACAATCCTGAGTTTGGTGGCACCATGGAAATGAGCAGCCTCGAGACCAGCAAGGAGTGCCTCGTATTCAGCTATATTGTTGGTGACTGGAAAGTCAAGCTGAAAGGCTTGTGGAATGGTGACACCTTCAGGTGATAACAGAACGATACCTATCCCCTTTCCATGAGAATTCAGAGCTCCGTTAAAATGCAGAGTCCACATATCATTCCTGATTTGATTTACGGACATCAGTTCCTCATCCGGAAACTCTGATCGCATTGGATCGAAACGAGGGAGGGGATGATGAGCGAGATGTTCTGCTATGGCATAGCCCTTAATCGAATTGAGATAGAAAGCTTTGCCATCGTGCTTAAAATGCTAGTGTGATCATCATGAAAAATCTATGTTGTTTAGTGCAAAATAAACCTATTAAAAACAGAAAAAACTACGTGAAGTGATCGCCAGAAACTTTTGACTTAAAAGTTCCAAAAGAAGTTTTTGATCGCCTACCTGTTTAAACGCGGAAGATATTGAGCTCTTGGTTCCCCTTCCTCAGCCGGCTGAAGAAAGAGAGCCCTTTCTTGCTTTTGTTCTTACTGTTGAGGTTGGATTTGAGAAGCTGAGGATCGTCTAGAGATTGGATTTGTGACTTGATTGTTGATTTTCCTTTTGCTCCGTCAAGAAAAAAATAAAAATGGAAACGCAGAAATGATGAGAACTTTAAGCAACAATAGTATCTGTTCTAATCATGATGTTAAACATGCAACTAAACAGCAAACTTACTTGTTTAATGGCTTTTGAAACCCCTTAATCAAATAGGTTTTGAAAAGAATGAATGTGTTATGTGTTGCATGGAGTGATAATGAAGAATGTAGAACTAAATGAAATGAATGCAGAAAATAAAGACTTATGCCCAATGGTTGAATTCTTGAATGGGTGAAGAATCTTGAAAGGACCCCGACTTCTGGAAATGGTAGCGCTTCGGCGTTCCGACGTTGTTACTCCGATCTTCAACTCGCTATTGCTCAATGATAATCAACTCAAGATTACGCTTAACCACTTTTTTTTTAACTCAACATTGATGCAAAGTATTTATAGACTTCTTCTGCGTTCGCGATTAACATAGAAAAACTTCGGATTTATCTATCTTAACCGACAGATAAATACTGATTAATTCATCTTTATCTGTAATTATCTAAAACGCGTCCACCATGGCTGACGCCTTTCAGATTAATTAAGATAAGGATAAACATCCGGGAAAAACTTATCTTTATCTTTATTAGCTAAAACGCGTCTACATGTATAGACGTCTTTTATACTAATTAAGATAAGGATAAACATCCGGAAGAGAAGTAGAAATAGCCTAGGAAACCTAAAATGCGTCGAGACTTACATACGCCTTTTATCTAAGTAATCAACTGATTAAAATTCAAATTTAAACGTTAAAATAGGAATAAACTCTAAATCGCGTCCACACAGGTTGACGTCTTTTAGAATTCTAAATCGCGTCCACACAGGTTGACGTCTTTTAGAATTCTGCATATTTTAACTGAAATTTGAGCTAAAATCAATTCAATTGATTAACTTAAACATGTATGTTAAACCCGACACTTAAAAAAGATCAATAAAAATTAACCAATGGTTAAATATCAGACCATTTAGAGGCATTATTATATAATATGAAATTTACTCAAAATGATGTCAAAATTAGCGTGTCTACAAGCGTCTCGACATAAAGACGCATTTTAGGGGATTAATCACAGAATTAATGGCGGAGTTCTGGAAAAAAGTAGGAGAGAGAGTTGAAAGGCGTCTTGGCTGGCAGACACGTTTCAGGCTTAAATCGGGATTTTAAGGATTAATCTGAATTTTGGAAAAAAAAAATGAATTATCTTTGAAAGGCGTCTTTCTGAGTGGACGCGTTTTACATTTAACAAACCCGAACTGACGGATTTTAAGGAAAAATCTAGTTTTTGCTAAGGGAAAAATCATGAACAAATCACTGAAAGTTAAGGAAAGATTCCAAGGCATGAAAAATGATTCTTTATTCAATGAAATTCTTTATTACATGAGAAGATGAAAAAGAAAACATTTAAGGAAGAATTTCATGAAGTGCTTGGATGTATGTAAATTTTCATCCTCTATCCCTACTTTTAGAGGATTTTACACGATAACTGAAGCCAAGGTTCCACAAAGTAGTGATAAGTTCTGTGGCTTCATAATCTTCGTCGGATTCCAAAGCACGCCTCTTGATCGGAGATGTGAGGGAGAACTCGGAGAATTCATGACGATTCAAGCTAAGTTGAGTAAGGCACCGATGAAGGTTGTATAACACAAATTCAGTGGTCCCGATCAATTTGAGATCCGCTCCCGCTGCACGGCGTACTCTGATAGGCTTTCCAATAAGAGCGAGTGGAGAAGAGTCAAACATGTTAGATGACATGCATCTCAGATGCTCCCTCCAGTCGGCATGGGTCTTGAGCTTTGGGACTTTATTGACCATGCGCTCGTTGAACTTCACGATGTTGGCGATGCAGTAGATCGGGCTATTCATGTAAATTTGAGACGGTCTTGGAGACATCCTCGTGCAATACTCGAATTTGAAGTGTAGTTCAACCCACAAAGCAAAGAGTAACATGCACCCGTAAGGAGGACGACCCGTGGACGCCGCAGAAAGCCCACTGTAGAGGTAGGCCAAGAGTGCAGTGCTAATGGATTTCCCCTCAAAGATCGCGCAGATAGCACTAACCTGATCATCTTCCAAGATGTTGTCTTGCGCAGGAAAGAATAGAGCACCGGCAAGGCATGTGACGAAAGCTTTCGTCACATCTTTAGCTTCATCCTCCCTTAGATCATCGATCTCGTACAGAGTCCATTCAGCAAGCTTTGCGAGGTTGATCCCTTTGTTGGTAAGGCACCCTTTAGCTTCTGAAGGATCCTTCATGATTGATGTCAACAATTGTTGACTGATGATTCTTTCTCTCGTTAAAGCCATCTTGTCTTTGGTTTTTGGAAGATCCAATAGGAGCTCCGCCTTTTCTAAAAGGATGGTGCACTCAAAGTCTTGGAAGAAGAACGTATGGGTTTGGGGATGCCACTGTTCGTGTAACGACCCGCCATCCTATGACCGGAGACCCGGTCACTAAATGGATGTCGGCCCATTAACTGCGGGTTCACACCCGGATCTCACACAACACGTCTGGAGGAGTAAGTGCTAAACAGGGCTAAATATAACAATCACACGGACCACAAGGTAAGCAAGAGCGCAGGAAGGAAAATAACAATGTCCGTATACAGTCCAACAATAATTACATGTCCAACAATTAAATAAGTACAGGCAGAAGGAAGTACAACAACATCGGGGCATACCCCGGAACTAAGACAGCTACTGGTCCGCACACCAAGGAGACTCCACGCTACCGCTCGCCTCGAGGTCCACACCTGAAACCGCAGGGAGTGAGCCACACCAGAAATGGGCTCAGTAGGGATCATCCGATCCCCTGCCTCCCACTCACACACCCACAAGTGTAACAACAGGAATATATGGCAATTAAGTAAAGCAGTAAACATAGCACCCCAGTCAGATGTGAAACGTACGATAAACAGTGTAACAAGAACCATTCTAAGCAACCCGAAGAACCCAACACAGAGTAACGTCTCACAGCCAAAGTCCACGAAGCGACTGAACCACACTGTCGACCGAAGTCAAACGTCGCCTCCCAACACTACCACCACAGCTCACGCCTGTCCACCCTTACAGTGTTCCGGGGCACTGTAGGGTGAGGCAGTGAGTCAAACTAGGACTAGCTGGAACCAGTGTACCGCCACTGCCAGCTACGTGTGCACACAAGCAGTCTAGACTACTGTCCTACCGTCCGGATTGCCTCCACGCTAGGCCTCAGCGCTTCAGGAGGGCCCTGGGGACCGGCGAACCCCCGTCAAGCCGAAGCTACAGGAACTACCCACAAACCCAACTCTCCCGGGCTGCGTCAGGTCAAAGGGCTAAGGGTACCACTCGTAACCTTGATCAAAGGTCACATCAGGCCCAATGGCTAAAGGGTAAACCAACTCCCACCGGTACCACAACCAGCTCCACAGCAAGAAACACGCCGGAAGCTGTCACGACGAACAGGGAAACCCCGACCCGCTGAGGACAAACAGCGACCCCTCGGATAGCACACCGGCTACTCCGGCCCGTCGGGCTTAAGGCGATCCTGCTTCCCTCAGCCAAAGGTAAAGCACACATGTACCCCTTCTCACCGGTACAGCTCACAGACACCATGACCCTGTCCCCATTGGTCCATGGTGACAAACGTAAACCACAGTTTCAGTATATAGCTAAAGCACACACACACACACACACACAGGTGATGCAATTTCACTCACGCAGAAGTCCTCCGTCTCCGTATACAACCCAAAGCATGCATTTGAACCATCCCACCGTGAAACACGCATGAGATAACGGAATTAAAGCATTCCTGTCTTGAATCGCGTCGACCGAGGTCGACGCCATTCAAGATCCTCAGACAGGTTTATTAAAAGACAGATTATCCCTTAAAACGCGTCCACCAGTAAAGCCGCCGTTTAAAACGCGTCAGGGTCGCTAGACGCCATTCAACCCAGAAATCCAGATTGCAGAACCCTTAAACGGGGGCATTTCCTGCCTAAATGGCGTCATGATGGCCCGACGTCCTTCTGAAAGGCGTTGTCCATCCATGACGTCATTTAGCGCAGAACCCCTAACTGAGGAAACCTCGTACAGGGAGGTTTCTGCCCTAAAACGCGTCGTACTGACCAGACGTCTTTCGGAAAGGCATCGACCAGGCACGACGCCATTTAGCGCCAGAAACCAGGTTTCCTGGTTCAACCCGAGGGTCTCACCCTTGAACCCCAAGCACCCCGAAAAGCCCCAAAACCAAAAAGGGGAAGATGAGAACGTCAAGCACCACGATCATGCTATGAAACCACGTCCACAAACACCGCCATTCCCACAAGGAATCCCCCTAAACATGCTCAATCTAACCCCAAACACGCCACATCACGCCAAGAAGCAAACGAGCACACATGCAAGGTTTCATCCCCCTACCGGTTCTTGAACTCCGCCAAGCTCCGTGCCGCCGTCCCGCCGCACCGCACACCGCCGCCGGTACCCTCAAGGACGCCGCCACTCCGCCGGGACGTCGGCCGCCGTCCGGAGAGTGGAACACCGCGAAGGAAGTGGTGGAGGTAGAGGTGAGAGGTAAGGTGGTGTTGGAGTGGTGGAAGAGGAAGAAGAGGAAGGGAAGGGGAAGAAGAGCGTCGGAGAGGGCGGAGAGAGCGAAGAGAGAGAGAGTGAAGGCGAGAATGAGGGAAAGAAGGGAAGGCTCGCGGGGTCAACCAGAATCCCGCTAAAATGCGTCGATCGAGGCAGACGCCTATCAGTCTGACAGGACGGCCGTACTGACAACAGTCTGAAACGCGTCGCCCACCGTGGACGCCATTCAGACGACAGGACAGGCCGTACTGACAACATTCTGGCGCCCCACCCTGACATCGCAGAGGTCACAGTCTGAATCGCGTCGACCAAGCACGACGCCGTTCAGATGATGTGACCGGGGCCGTACTCTCGCGGCCCGAAACCCGCCCACGTGGCGCAACAACCTGTAGACCTAAATGGCGTCCACACAACCTGACGCCTTTTGAAAGGCGTCGAGCAGTGCTGACGCCATTCAGCCAGGAATCTCAAGACCCCTCACAGGGTCCAAACCAAGGGATCCGACCCGAACCCCACCCGAAAACAGAACCCGAAATCTCAGTCCTTACAGTTCGATCAAGGCACCCATAGCCACCCAATCCACGTTCGGGCTCTTGTAGTGTTTGGCATGCACCACTAAGCCTTGAAGGTTCCACTTGGAGATGAAGGCTTGCATGGAAAGCTTAAGACTTTTTGCATGTTTGCGAATCCAAGGGAGAGAAGTGAATCTCCTTGGGCCGGGAAACATGTGGTAAGTCTGAAAACAAAAGGAAGAATCAATTGAAGAACATGAAGGAACAAGAAGAAGAATTGAAGGGAAGTTAATTCAACTTACTTGAAGATTGGGATCCCTTCCAATGAGGTGATTCTCCACGTCGGAGATCTTCTCCAGCGACCTCTTCATCCACTTGTTTGAAGAATCCATCCTCTTTTTCGGATTTCCTCCTCGTTGAAGCTTGCAAACCTTGAAAACTTTGGAAAACCTTGAAATCTTGAAGGAAAACTCAACCTTGGATCTTTAGATGGTGGTAGGATTGCTTGGAAACAAGTTAATGGTGTTTATATAGAAGGAATTGCGATCCTAGGAAGACTTTTCTGGATTGGAAAAGAGATGTGCATTGGAAGAGTTGGAATCCGAGTAGAGAACAGCCAGAACCTGTTTCTGCGATTAAAAGGCGTCGAGGGACACCGCCGCATTTTAACGATTGAAGGGCGTTGGCGCGACATGACGCGTTTCTAGCATTTCTGTCATTCACCCGAAATTCTGTTGTTCACCAGAAATTCTGTTCTGTGGTTTTTGATGCTTAAATTAGATACTTGTTCGGAGTTATTAATGATTTTGAATGCAGGAAAATCAGAAGATTCGAATGAAGCTGAAAAATATCAAAAAAAAGATCCCACTATGGGAGTTTATGAAGTCTTGACCGTGGCTAAAAAGACGGTTATTTCTACCCTTGTACTCCTTTCATGTAATTCATTTGCATAATCTCATTACTATATGTTAAATATTTACTAGATTATATCAAGGACCTTGTGATTTTGATGAAACTGGAATTTGAGTTCCCCTACAACAAAAATAGTGATAATTCAAGAGAATCCTTAATCGCACGGATAGGCCGTTGGATTGCTAATTGGTGGGGACGATGGTTCCACTTTTGTGAAACGGTACGTAGATAAACGAGCTTCGGCTTAGCACTGGATTGCAAGAATTGGTATCTTGACACATTAATGACAATTTGACAATATTATCCTTGATTAATTTATATTTTATTTGACTTTATATTTTTATTTTAGCCCAGCATGCGTCATGTAGGACTTTGAAATCACTGTGCTAAGAATTAATTATTGATTAAGTTTCAGACCATTAAATCAAATAATCCCAACATGATATGAAATATTCCATTCCGAATTGAGTATCTTGATTATCTTTGACGTTCGCTCAAAGATATCCTTGGAATTTTATCCTTTCTTGGACTTTTTATCCAATATTTCTTGTTTTCTTTTAAGATCCATCATGGCTGCATAACGTCCACATTGGCTGGCAAACACTCCCCATGATGAAACCTACAGTGTCTACGACCTGAGGTACTTCCCACTCCGTGGAGGTTGATCGATTTTATTTTATTTCCTTGTCTACTTCATCCAGACAGGATTGATTCCATTGATCTCCTTGAGCTATCTTCATTAATGATTTTGAGAAAGATTCCAATCATGTGATGTTAAGAGCGTGTCTCATCACACCTTGGCATCACCTTTTTAGTACATTCTATTTCATTTCACTCCCTTGCAAAGACAATGCCAAGGTGAGGCAGCTGTATCATAGTCACTTATGTGAAGATACGAAGGTAAACCTATAGGTGCTCATTGGTGAATGAGTTCAATGAACTGATCCGACATGAATCATTGGATGACAATTTACCTAACTGTCAACTAGTTGATTCATCGTCAAAGTAGTGTGGTTGGTCCTTTCACTTGAGACACCAAACACACCTTGTCGATGGACTTCTGAATTTTGATCTTAACTTATAGGTCTCTAACCACGTGATCTTAAATAGTTAAGTCATTGGAACAGAATATCTTCGAAGGTTATTGTGTGGTCGATATGGGATCATTTGCTCTTAGTAGTTAGAAAAAAAATGCTCTATAGTATGATGCCTAGGAGTCCTTAGCCAGGACAACATATTAGAAAATGTGTTCTTTTATGATGTTTTGAGGCATCTGATCTGAGTGAGTGAAACAATTTGGGTTTGACAGCTAACTATACCCTTAGTTCATTTGAGAGCATTGGAAGGAGTAAAAGATTATAGCCATGTGAAACATGATGATATAAAGCTTCTTTGAGTGGGTTGTTGAACCTGATGCCTTCTGGGATCACACTGTTGCTTGGTACATAGCATGCAGAAGCCCAACCAATTATTATGAGATGATAAATCGATTAAGCATTTAATGCAATATGCGATACTAATTAAATCACTTTAAGTATGTAAGGGGTTACTGAGCTTATTAGGCTCAAAACTTGACTGGCACTTGACAATAAAGGGTCAGATGCACAAGTTCTAACTCGATTGGAAGTAAGTGAAAGTTTATATTAATCCAAAGACTTCTATGAAAAGTTGTTGAAAACCAATATAAATATATGCTAGAGAGAAACCATGGGCCATGCTCCAAGTTTTCTCCCAGATCTGTCTACCCCGCTTTCTTTCCTCTCTCTCTGGTTGGTCCCTTTGAAGTGGGTGCCCCCTTTTCTTTCTCCTCTACCTCGGTTCCCACTCTGTTAGAAGCCACAATCCACATGCTACGGGTGCCTGTGATGAGAAGAAGGATGAGGGATCAAGTGGATCTTACTGAGGAGTTGACAATGATCTAAAAACAAGAGAATCATGTGGATACTGTTAGAGGCTAGACACTTGTAGAGCTAGCAACATTGGTCCCTCAGAATTGAACGAATGTGGATCCGATTATGCACAAGGTGAAGAGTCATTCTTCCTTCATTCTATTAATGAAGAATAGATCAAAGAACTCACGTGGTTTATTAATTTTCGCTGCGTTATCATATTTGTTCTTAATATGCATATCCCTGTGTAATCCTTATAATAGTATCAAAGCTAGGTTCCACATTGATCCATTTATGTTCTTTTGAGATTATTATATTTACTTTTTATGCATGTTGTTGGTTTTCTGTTGTTATTTTGGGTTAAATGGGCCTACATATCCCTTGGAAGGATGCCGAAGGATGACAACGACACTGGTCGGTGGTGGCGACCTTCCTAAGGCTGACATCCGCTGACTGCGGTAGTGTCCTGTACACAACCAAGGGTTTATGTCCTCAGGCAGAAAAATGCCTAGTCGGGTGGACATCTAATTTGTTAGATGTGCACTCGACAAGACGTTTTGCTCTATTAAATCTAAAATTACACAAATTAAGGTCATTAGATAAATGCCGAATCAAGAGGATATTTTTTGACTTAGGTGCCTAGCCCCATGGCACAAGTCAAATAGAAAATATTGCAGGTCCTTATTAGACAGAGTATACTATGGGACTAGGGGGGTTGCCCCCTGGCAGCTCCCCACCCACCCCCCCCCTCCCCCCCTCCTGCAATGGGTGGGTGTGTAAGGACTGAGGTTTTCGGATCCGGTTATCGGGTCAATTTTCGGGGTCGGACCCTGTAGTTCAGCCCCTGATGGGGCTGAGACTCTGTTCTGTTTCGCGTCGAGCCTGCTCGACGCGGTTTAAACGGCGTCCAACATTGCAGACGCATTTTAGATTGTGCCATGTGGGTTCGGGCCGCAAGAGTACGTCCTCTGTCTTGTCGTCTGAACGGCGTCCGTGATGGACGACGCCATTCAGACTGCGACCCTGCGATGTCAGTGTACGGTGCCGGTCTTGTCATCTGAACGGCGTCTATGGTGAGCGACGCGTTTCAGAGCTTTTGTCAGTACGGCCCGTCCTGTCATCTGATTGGCGTCTGTCTTGGACGACGCGTTTTACCCTGATTAGGATTGACCCCGCGAGCCTTCCCTTCTTTCCCTCATTCTCACCCTCTCACTCTCTCTCCTCACCCTCTCCACCCTTCGACACCACTCTCTTCCCCTTTCTTTTCCCCTTCTTCCTCTTCCACCACTCCACTACCCCTCTACCTCTCACCACTGCCACCACCACGTTCTTCGCGGCGTTCCATTCTCCGGGCGGCAGCCGACGTCCGGGCGGAGTGGCGGCGTCCTCGGAGTACCGGCTGCGGTTTGCGGTGCAACGGTTTGGTGGCGGAGCCAGGAGGAGTTCAAGAATCGGTAGGGTGACGATCCCCAGTGCATTTTCGTTTGAAACCATGTTTTCCAGCGTTTGAAGCATGTTTTGGGGCGCTTTTTGGGGTGAAAACGCTAAGTGCATGTATGAGAAATTGGGTGTTATAATGGGTAGTTAGGTTCTCCTCCTTCCCCTTTACGTTTTGTACCCTTTTCTATGCGTTTTGGGGGAGAAATCCCACCTCGAGGATTGGGGAAAGCGAAGGGGAGAACCTGTCTGTCGGGGCTAAATGGCGTCGAGGTGAAGCGACGCCTTTTAGAAAGGCGGCGCCCACCCACGACGCGATTTAACCCAATAACATACCCTGTCTCCGGACTGATAAGCGTACAGGGACAGCGACGCCTTTTTAATAGGCGACTTGCGTCGACGACGCGTTTTAGTGGAAATCACCCCATGGCCTGTCCCTGTTTTCGGTCGCTGAAAGGCGACGAGGGACAGTGACGCCTTTCAAAAGGCGGCTACTTGTGGCGACGCATTTTATGCCAGGTTTATGTGGCCGAGTTTCTGTGAACCAGTTTAGGAGGCTTGAATGGCGTCGACCTTGGGAGACGCGATTCAAGACAGAATCACACTAATCCGTGCCATTAAAATGTGTTTACACTGTTAGATAGTTGATTAATTACATGCTTTAGATGTACTCAATGTTGATGGATTCCTTGTGACCGGATCGCACTACGAGGTGCTTTGTGCGACTGTGGACTTCTCACGTGACCGGATCGCACTGTTCCGTGTTTTGTGTTACTGTGGACCTAGAGTGACAGTTGTAGCGCTTTGTCACCCTGTGTCGGTGTGGTTGGGACACAACGCCGGTGGGAGCAGTGGCGGGGTGACGCCTAGTGAGAGAGGGTCACCTGGTGGACCCCGGGGTTAACTAGTACCGGTGTGGGTGTGGTACCTCTGGAGTGTCACTCGTGCTGAGGGAAGGAGTAACCACCTGAGCCAGTTGGGCTGGAGTAGCTAGAGTGCTATCCGAGGGGTTACTGTTTGGTCTTAACGGGTCGGTGTTTTTCCCACCTTCGGTTGTGTAGTTGGCGTGTTCTATCGAGACGTTGGTTGTGGGTTCCCTGGTAGACTGGTTTTAGAAATATGCATGTTAAATATATTTCGAATGCAAGTGATTTATATCGAGATTTAGGAGTAGCAATTACTGCTTTAATTGTTTACTTTACCTTTTGCTGTTCTTTGCACTTGTGGGTGTGTGAGTGGGTAGTGGGGATCGAATGATCCCTACTGAGTCTTTTCGTTGCGACTCACCCCTGCAGTTTTCAGGTGAGGGTTCCAGGCAGACTTAGCGAGGTGTGTACTGCTGTGAGTCGCGCGCCGTCAGCTGTTGTTCCGGAGTATGCCCCGACGTAGTTGTTATCTTTATTTCTGGCCTGTACGTTTAAGTATTTCTTTTATGTTGGAACATGTAATTATTTGCTGTATCGAGTCGCATTGTAATAACTTTTAATTCCTGTATTTTCCTTTCAATTCAATGCGATGTGAATGTTTATCTTAGTTTATTGTTTATTTCCCAGACTTACTTAGATCCTGATTTGGTTCCAAATTAATGATTCAGTACCCATTTAGTAATCGGATCCCCGATTATAGGGTGGCGGGTCGTTACAGTTGGTATCAGAGCATTCGGTCTGGCAAATAAATGAATAACTAGGTTAAATGTCGTAAGTCCGGTAAATAATTACATTATCCCGTACAGGCACAACGGTAGTATAGGTTTTTAGGATTCTAATTAGAAATTTTCGATTTCGTGATTGTAGGCGACTAGATGGCTCCTAGGAAGAGGATGCCGATTATTAGAGAGCGGGGAGATGTCCCTAGTGGATCTGAGGCCGGTAGGCCGAGTGTAGAGTAGTTTATGGAGGCTATGATGGACTCGATGGCTAGATACCACACCCGAGACCCTAGTGAGAGTTCCAGTGCTCGGGGAGGGTCTTCAGCTACACTAGAGAGATTCCTGAAGCTGAGGCCGCCTCATTTCACCGGTCGTCCCGACCCTGATGAGGCTGTTCACTGGTTGAGGGAGATGGAGAAGACTTTTGATACTATGGATTGTGCGGCAGTTGAGAGGACTCCGTTGGCTACCTTCATGTTGAAGGATAGTGCCTATGATTGGTGGACCACTTTGAAGAGTTTGTCATATGCGGATAGGAGCCTCAAGGAGATTTCATGGGAGACTTTTGTGAATGAATTCAATGCGCAATATTTCCCTAGGCATGTCCAGAGGGCCAAGGAAAGGGAATTTATGGAGCTGACTCAGGGAAGTATGACAGTACTCGAGTACCAGGCGAAGTTTGTTTCGCTAGGGACGTTTGCGCCTTTCATTTCAGGGGACGAGGAGCGTCGGACTGAGAGGTTTGTGGATGGCCTGAGGCCAGTCTGAGGAACTTTGTGGCATCATTGTTGTACAGATTTGGCATCGGCGGTTAGGTGTGCAGCAGCAGTGGAGGCGCAGCAGAATCAGTTAGCCCGGGAGAGAGGACTGACTACTCAGGGACCAGCTTGTGGCAGGGGAAAGGCAGCGGCAGCCGCTCCTTCGTCCGGATCGGGATCATCATCACTCGGCTCTAGATTCAGGAGATTCTTTCGAGGCGGTGGCAGCAGTAGTGACAGCAGCGGTAGTAGCAGACCCAGGCAGGATCAGCAGAGCCAGTTGGTGTCCAGCGCTCAGCAGGAGACAACTCAGAGGCTTCCTGCAGTTTGTCAGCACTGTGGTGGTACTCATGGTGGGACTCAGTGTCCTGCTTTTTCCGGGAGATGTTATACTTGTGGCCAGCAGGGCCACGTGGCGAGGTTTTGCCCGCAGGGGCGTGGTCAGAGGCAAGGGCCAGGTGATCAGAAGAAGCCGAGGACCCAGGGGAGAGTTCTAGCTATCACCAGGAAGGAGGCTCGTGCGTCCAACTTGGTGGAAGGTACACTTTCTGTCCTTGGGAACTCTGCGCATGTGTTGATTGATTCGGGTGCTTCGCATTCTTTCATTTCCGAACAGTTCATAGATGTTCTTTCTGCACCCGTTGATGAGCTATCTGATGGATTGATGGTAGAGGTTCCTTCTGGGGATTTCATGTTATCTTATAATTGTTTGAGGGATGTTCCCTTGACCATTGAGGGCCATGAGTTACCTGCCCAGTTGGTTGTGCTTGCCATTCGTGATTTTGATGTCATCCTGGGCATGGACTGGTTGGAGACTTATTATGCTGAGGTGGACTGCCACAGGAAGAGAGTGCGCTTCTCTATTCCGGACATCCCGACCTTATACTTCCAAGGTATTAGGCTATCTTCTCGAGGTATTCTTATTTCTGTCTTTAAGGCTCAGAGATTGCTTGTTGGTGGTTGTGAGGCCTTCCTTGCCTCTGTTGTTTTATCTGATGTTGGTGGTAGTCCTAGTCCTTGGGAGGTGCTTGTAGTGTGTGACTTTGCAGATGTGTTTCCTGAGGAGTTACCTGGCCTTCCTCCTCAGCGAGAGGTCGAGTTTACCATTGAGCTTGCACCGGGTACAGCGCCCCTGTCTAAGGCCCTGTATCGGATGGCACCAGCCGAACTCGCTGAGTTGAAGGCGCAGTTGCAGGAATTGCTAGATAAGGGTTTCAATCGTCCCAGTACTTCTCCGTGGGATGCTCTAGTTCTATTTATCAGGAAGAAGGATGGTTCTCTGAGGTTGTGCATTGATTATAGGCAGTTGAACCAGGTGACGATAAAGAATAAGTACCCACTTCCAAGGATCGATGATTTGATGAATCAGCTGCAGTCTGCAAATGTGTTTTATAAGATTGACTTGAGATCTGGATATTATCAGATGAGGATCCGTGAGGTCGATATTAGTAAGACGACTTTTAGAACTCGGTATGGACATTATGAGTTTTTGGTTATGCCTTTTGGCTTGACCAATGCTCTGGCGGCTTTTATGGATCTGATGAACCGAGTCTTCAGAGCCTATTTGGATCAGTTTGTGGTGGTATTCGTAGATGATATTTTAATATACTCTTCTTCTGAGGAAGAGCACGCTACACATCTTCGGGTGTTATTGCAGGTCCTGAGAGAGCACCAACTCTATGCCAAGTTTAGCAAGTGTGAATTCTAGCTAGACAAGGTACACTTCCTGGGGCATGTCATTTCTGGCGAGGGCATCGCAGTGGATCCAGCCAAGATCGGGGCAGTGATGGATTGGAGCAGGCCAACTTCAGTGACTGAGATCAAGAGCTTCTTGGGGCTAGCAGGTTATTACAGGCGGTTTGTCCATGGGTTTTCTTCGATAGCGGCCCCCTTGTCGAGGTTGACTCGTAAGGGAGTTCGTTTCGTGTAGACTGAGGAGTGTGAGCGGAGTTTCATTGAGTTGAAGACTCGCCTCACTTCGGACCCAGTGTTGGTGCTTCCATCAGGTTCAGGTGGGTTTGTAGTTTATTCAGATGCGTCTCGACGAGGTTTGGGTGCAGTTCTAATGCAGCATGGCAGGGTCGTGGCCTATGCTTCTAGACAGCTGAAGAAGTATGAGGAGAACTATCCCACCCATGATTTGGAATTGGCAGCTATGGTATTTGCACTGAAGATCTGGACACATTATTTGTATGGTGAGAAATTTAAGGTTTTTACTGATCACAAGAGCCTGAAGTATGTGTTCACACAGAGGGATCTGAATTTGAGGCAGCGTAGGTGGATGGAATTCATCAAGGATTATGACCTTGACCTTTCTTATCATCCGGGCAAGCTGAATGTGGTGGCAGACGCCTTGAGTCGGAAGACGGTCGTGTCATACCTTATGATTCGAGAATGGATATTATTTGAGCAGGTTGTGGAATCTTCCTTTCGGGTTCCACGTGAGGATGATAGAGCCGTGTTGGCCAGCTTGACTGTGAGACCAGCAGTATACCATGCTATGATTGAGGCTTAGAGGGCAGATGTAGAGTTACCACAGATTCTCCAGAGACTAGAGGTGGAGTTGTGGGATGACGGTACAGTCAGGTTTAGAGGCAGACTCTATGTTCCGGCCGAAGAGGACGTGCGCAGGAGTGTCCTTGATGAGGCGCACCGTTCTAGATATGCAGTGCATCGCGGGACAACTAAGATGTATCATTGTTTGAGGAGGCACTTTTGGTGGCCTGGTATGAAGAAGGATGTGGCTGAGTATGTGGCTAGGTGCATGACTTGTCAGCAGGTTAAGGCCGAACATCAGAGACCGGGAGGGTTGTTGCAGCACTTGCCGATCCCGGAATGGAAATGGGAGCATGTGACTATGGACTTTGTGATGGGATTACCTGTATCCCCCAGCAGAAGGGACGCGATCTGGGTTATTGTTGATCGGCTGACCAAATCGGCTCAATTCCTGGCTATTAGGAAGGACTGGTCAGTCGGTATGTTGGCTAAGTTGTTTGTAGATTGGATCATCTCTCTGCACGGGGTGCCTTTACCCATCGTATCAGACCGGGATTCAAGGTTTACTTCTAGGTTCTGGAAGAGTTTTCAGAAGGCCTTGGGCACGCAGTTGGCCTTCAGCTCGGCCTATCATCCCGAGACTGATGGGCAGTCGGAAAGGACCATATAGACTCTGGAGGATATGCTCAGGGCATGTTGCCTAGACTGGGGAGGTTCTTGGGAGCAACATTTGCCTACTGTGGAGTTTTCCTACAACAACAGTTGTCATTCTAGTATCGGCATGGCGCCTTATGAGGCTTTGTACGGGCGACCGTGTCGATCTCCTGTGTATTGGTCCGAGATTGGTGAGAGGCAGATAGCAGGGCCAGAGTTAGTACAGCAGTGTGCTGAGGTTGCCAGGATGGTACGACAAAGATTGATCACAGCTCAGAGCAGGCAGAAGAGTTATGCTGATATCCGGAGGAGACCGCTTGAATTTGAGGTTGGGGACCACGTGTTTCTCCGAGTCTCACCCTCTAAGGGTGTGATGAGATTCTAGAAGCGAGGCAAGCTGAGTCCGCGATATTTTGGGCCTTTTCCCATTCTTGCTCGAATTGGGGAAACCGCGTATCAGCTGGCCTTGCCGCCCAGTCTTGCAGGGGTGCACGATGTGTTTCATGTTTCTTTACTGAGAAGATATGTTCAGGATCCATCCCATATTTTAGATTTTTCAGAGTTGGAGATCGCTGAGGACTTGTCCTTTCCAGAGTTTCCAGTTCGTATTGAGGATCGCAGGGAACAGGTCCTTTGGAACAAGGTTGTACCCTTGGTTAAGGTGATTTGGCAGTACCGCTCCGGGGGCGAGGCAACCTGGGAGCGCGAGGACGAGATGCGGGAGAAGTTTCCCTACCTTTTCTCGTAAGTTCTCTTGTGAGCCTGTATCCTTATGTTTCAACCTTGTTAACTGTAGTAGATAATTTCGAAGACGAAATTATTTTAAGGGGGTGAGAATGTAAGGACTGAGGTTTTCGGATCCGGTTATCGGGTCAATTTTCGGGGTCAGACCCTGTAGTTCAGGCCCTGATGGGGCTGAGACTCTGTTCTGTTTCGCGTCGAGCCTGCGAGACGCGGTTTAAACGGCGTCCAGCATTGCATACGCGTTTTAGATTGTGCCACGTGGGTTCGGGCTGCAAGAGTACGTCCCCTATCTTGTCGTCTGAACGGCGTCCGTGATGGACGATGCCATTCAGACTGCGACCCTGCGATGTCAGTGTACGGTGCCGGTCTTGTCATCTGAACGGCGTCTATGGTGAGCGACGCGTTTCAGAGCTTCTGTCAGTACGGCCCGTCCTGTCATCTGATTGGCGTCTGTCTTGGACGACGCGTTTTACCTTGATTAGGATTGACCCCGCGAGCCTTCCCTTCTTTCCCTCATTCTCACCCTCTCACTCTCTCTCCTTACCCTCTCCACCCTTCGACACCACTCTCTTCCCCTTTCCTTTCCCCTTCTTCCTCTTCCACCACTCCAGTACCCCTCTACCTCTTACCACTGCCAACACCACGTTCTTCGCGGCGTTCCATTCTCCGGGCGGCGGCTGACGTCCGGGCGGAGTGGCGGCGTCCTCGGAGTACTGGCTGCGGTTTGCGGTGCGACGGTTTGGTGGCGGAGCCAGGAGGAGTTCAAGAATTAGTAGGGTGACGATCCCCAGTGCATTTTCGTTTGAAACCATATTTTCCAGCGTTTGAAGCATGTTTTAGGGCGCTTTTTGGGGTGAAAACGCTAAGTGCATGTATGAGAAATTGGGTGTTATAATGGGTAGTTAGGTTCTCCTCCTTCCCCTTTACGTTTTGTACCCTTTTCTATGCGTTTTGGGGGAGAAATCCCACCTCGAGGATTAGGGGAAGCGAAGGGGAGAACCTGTCTGTCGGGGCTAAATGGCGTCGAGGTGAAGCGACGCCTTTTAGAAAGGCGGCGCCCACCCACGACGCGATTTAACCCAATAACATACCCTGTCCCCAGACTGATAAGCGTCCAGGGACAGCGACGCCTTTTTAATAGGCGACTTGCGTTGACGACGTATTTTAGTGGAAATCACCCCATGGCCTGTCCCTGTTTTCGGTCGCTGAAAGGCTACGAGGGATAGTGACGCCTTTCAAAAGGTGGCTACTTGTGGCGACGCGTTTTACGACAGGTTCTGTGGCCGAGTTTCTGTGAACCAGTTTATGAGGCTTAAATGGTGTCGGCCTTGGGAGACGCGATTCAAGACAGAATCACACTAATCCGTCCCATTAAAATGTGTTTACACTGTTAGATAGTTGATTAATTACATGCTTTAGATGTACTCAATGTTGATGGATTCCTTGTGACCGGATCGCACTACGAGGTGCTTTGTGCGACCGTGGACTTCTTACGTAATCGGATCGCACTGTGCCGTGTTTTGTGTTACTGTGGACCTAGAGTGACAGTTGTAGCGCTTTGTCACCCTGTGTTGGTATGGTTGGGACACAACGCCGGTGGGAGCAGTGGCGGGGTGACGCCTAGTGAGAGAGGGTCACCTGGTGGACCCCGGGGTTAACTAGTACCGGTGTGGGTGTGGTACCTTTGGAGTGTCACTCGTGCTGAGGGAAGGAGTAACCACCTGAGCCAGTTGGGCTGGAGTAGCTAGAGTGCTATCCGAGGGGTTACTGTTTGGTCTTAACGGGTCGGTGTTTTTCCCACCTTCGGTTGTGTGGTTGGCGTGTTCTATCGAGACGTTGGTTGTGGGTTCCCTGGTAGACTGGTTTTAGAAATATGCATGTTAAATATATTTCGAATGCATGTGATTTATATCGAGATTTAGGAGTAGCAATTACTGCTTTAATTGTTTACTTTACCTTCTGTTGTACTTTGCACTTGTGGGTGTGTGAGTGGACAGTGGGGATCGAAGGATCCCTACTGAGTCTTTTCGTTGAGACTCACCCCTGCGGTTTTCAGGTGAGAGTTCCAGGCAGACTTAGCGAGGTGTGTACTGCTGTGAGTCGCGCGCCGTCAGCTGTTGTTCCAGAGTATGCCCCGACGTAGTTGTTATCTTTATTTCTAGCCTGTACGTTTAATTATTTCTTTTCTGTTGGAACATGTAATTATTTGCTGTATCGAGTCGCATTGTAATAACTTTTAATTTCTGTATTTTCCTTTCAATTCAATGCGATGTGAATGTTTAGCTTAGTTTATTGTTTATTTCCCAGACTTACTTAGATCCTGATTTGGTTCCAAATTAATGATTCGGTACCCATTTAGTAATCGGATCTCCGATTATAGGGTAGCGGGTCGTTACAGGGTGCTGCTCCCTTTGACCCTTTAAATATTCTTAAAACAAACACAAAATTAATCACCACCTACCTTTTGATCGAATCATCTCTTCCTTGGCTTTTCTATGGTTGCTCGTGCTTTGTCTTGAACTCCTAGATTTCATAAGGATTCCCCATGAATTTCCTTGCTCCAAGCCCTTCTTCTACATCCTCTTGATATCCTAGAAGCACTACTGGGGTTAGAATATGATATCCATAGACAATAACCCCTCCCTCTTCTCTTTCTCTCTTGAAAACCCACTAGAGCTGACCTTCAAGAGTACTAGCTGCAGCTAGGAAGGATTGGATGCATGAATTGGTGGCCTTATGATAGTGTTTCTCCACTTTTTAAACATCCATACAGCCCTTCCCTTCCTTCCCAGGTCGAAGTTGCCTAGGGAGATGGGATGCCTTTTTGTTGGCAACTCTTCTATTTCCTAAATATTGAATTTTTTGATCTCTAAAACATTAGAAATAGCCAAAGTGGTCTTCTATAAAATTCTAGAACTTTGAGTCCTCTTTACAATGAATCCAACCATGCCTCAATCTGAACTTCTACAGTGAGGCATCCTTATTTTACTGGACCTATGTCCTGCACATCTTTGAGCAGAAACTGGTTTGGGTAGGAGTCATAGTATGATTTCTCTTGAACAAATTCAAAGTTTAAATTTTAAAAATATTACTATATTCTATTTCCATTCAAACTCCAGTATCCTTCCATAAAATTTTCAAATCGTTCTCCCCTTTAGTTAAACTTTCCTATCTTTCTTAATTTGAATCCTACTCCTATTAGGATCTATTTCCACTTTTCTAAACTTGCGCCTAAAAACTCGTATATTTGACCTCTAAAATATGTGAATTAAGAAAAGTCAACTTGTGCAAATGTATAGGTTTTGAGGCCTCTTTCCAACTCAACCAGCTCTATGCCAATCTAAATTTTATATAGGGAGTTATGTATAAATACTAGGGCATTGTCCTGTGAGTCTGTGAACAGAAGTCAAATAGTGTAGTTTCTAATTAAATTTCTTTATAGTTGTTGGTTTAATTATAAATATCCTAATTATCTTTCAAATGAGCTTAATTTCATCTTATTTTGAGTTTCTTTCAGTAGGTTATGACTAAAGCAAGGTGAGTGTTTGTCGTAGGCCTAAGAATTGCGTAGAACTTAACAATGGACCAATAGGGCTAATTGGATTTAAGTTAAAGGTTCATATGGGATGGGGTATAACATGAATACCTTTTTTAGAGTGAACCATATCATGATTATCATTTTGAATGTCATGAATATCCTTCATATACTAGTACAAAGAATTACAAAGGATAGTTCTAATATGCTTTTTCTTTTAAGGAGGTGTTGATGACATTATGATTCTAAGAAACAAAAAGATTCTTTAATTAATCAAATAGGTTTTGATTCGTTTTTTTATTGGAGTTTCGACTTTTAGCTTCGTTTTACTTCTTGCTCCTCAGAGTGATTTATCTTTTGTTAATCTCCGACCACCTTGGTCATCTTCATTCCCAGCTCATTTTGTTCAAGATCCTTGTAACCTCCCTTCTCTTATCCTTTCCCAACCCTATTTCCTTCGTGAGGATATGGCTGTCTCTACCTTTCCTTTTCGTCTCTCCCCTGTGTGCCATTGGATGGCGATCAGAAGCTCATCACGGCGTCCTGCCGTACATCTCGGAGTTTCAACGAAGCTGGCTTTCCATTAGCTACTAAAGCGGTTATCTTGGATCCTTTGTTGTTGCTGTGGAGCCCCAGTTTCTGGAGATCCTTTTACATGCCCCCTTCGTGGAACATGATATCTGCGGCAGTCCCTGCTTACTCTACCTGCCAGAGTTTAGATGCATGCAGCCTTTTCAACCTTGAGGAGGTCGCCTATCACCTACGCGTGCGGCTTTCCTCCTCGCAGACATCTCCGACATTTGTCTGTCTGTTTATTTGGGCAGCTTTGATCTGTACAGTACCTGTTTGTAGGTTTTGCTGGTCTAAGTCTTCCATCATGGCAACAAGGGCTTGGGTATGGTACCGACGTGGGGATGTTTACTTTGGTCTCTTGCATGTACTTATTTTATCTGGCTGAATGAAATGTGACCCTTTTGACAAAAAAAAAATGGAAAAAAGCGTGGTAAGCACTGCCTTCATGTCGCCACCTGAGAAACGGCACCATCCATGATCATTTCATCTTGGAAGTAGTCACGTCTACTTCACCGCATTTAAACTGCAACTATGAGGAACAATTACGTGCATTATCCTGTCATGTGCTTCTACCCTTTTCCTTAGATGTTTTGTATATGCCTAATATAGAATTTTTCCTTTCTCTTGCTTTCTTGCTACAGATCCAATAAGCTTGTCTACTTAGTACACATGTGAAGGGAAAAATCATATTGAATAATGATATTATCTCAAGGTAGCTTTGGTCTTGCAACATCATGTTGGCATTCATCAAATTTCGACATGAATGGAGTCCGCGAAGCTATTCTCCGATGGCTTTGGAATGTCATAAAGAGAGAGGAAAGCAAGGAAGAAAAGGCAAAGTCTTCTTCAAAAAGGTTTCTATGATCTACTTAGGAAAAGCCAGAGTGTGTCATAAAGAATTTCTATGATCTATTAAGGCAATAAATCTATCAATCTTCTAGCAGTAATAAAATCCTAGCATGAATGCATGCTTTTGTCCATTAAATGCCATGCTTCAACAACGAAATCTATAGAAGGTGCTGTAGACTACTTTTTGCTACTAGAACCAAAAGGAAAGCAAACCCTCAGTTTTTAACAACATTTATACTCTTCCTATTCCCATGGTTAGAAGTTGTGCATGCCACTATAATCATGTACATTATTGAGATGATTATATTGCAACTCCTGGACACCTTGGCTGACGTCTGTAATAGGGTGGCTAGTTTGAGTAAACTGTGAAGCACGCATTTGTGGCACAGTCCTGTCCACTAAATCTTCTATATTGGAGCACATTTCTGTCCATGTTTCAATGCTTGCTTTGAGAGAATCTAGTGCGCTAGCCATCTCTTTAATCTCATTAGTTGAGATTTCTCTTAAACTTGCACCCCACTTATGTGCTAAGAGCTTTTCCTTTTCTCTAAGTTCTTCAATCATAGTTTTGTGCATCTCCTTCAAGTCTACATATTTGTTCTCCTCGGCAGTGTGCTCTTGGTGCAACGCCTCCGATAACACTCGTCGGTGCCTGTTGAGTGCTACCAAATTGTCTCCTATAAGGGTGGTTTTTTGCACTCCATGTTGTCTGGTGCCAATTCCCTTATTCTAAATAGGTTGAGAAAGGAAGCGATCTACCACTGCATTGACATTGGGATCACCATAGCAAAAGATGTTGCCCCCTGGAGTTCACTATGATGACTACTTGAGAGCTGCAGATCACAGAAAGCTCATCAGCCTTCTTAAACAGGCCCTGACGCCTCTTGGAGAAGCTAACTTGACGTTTTGCTTCGTCCTCAATCCTTACCATGGTAACCATATGACGGCCGCCACTGGTCTTGCACGCAGTGCTACTATCCATTCAAGCGAGCGATGAGAAAATCTACAAGAAAAATGCAGCTATAGAAAGGTATAAAATGGCTCCTTCTTGAGCATATTTTGGAGAGGGAGGTTGGAATGTTAGGATTTTATAGAGTCCCATAGAAGCAAATCAGTGCCAAAAGATTCTTCATGTACCATACTTAATGTTTTGAATGTATCTAGAAGAATTGAGGATACTGAATGATTTAACAGTTAAATTGCAATAATCGTTATTCCTCATTAGCATCCTATGCTCAAAAAAAGAAAAAAAAAAAAAAAAACCTACTTTAGAAACTTCTTCAATTTCCTCGTGGAGAAATGCTAGCTGCACAACTGGGTGTGCAGCAACGCTCAGTCACAACGCACAACTGGGTGCAGTTGGACCACGTGGCGTTGAAGGACAGCTGGGAATGCTGACATTGGACACCCACTGCGCCAATCGCCTGCCCGGATCCGCCCCCGTCAAATCCCGCACCGTAATGAGTACCCGTCCTGTCCGTTTGAAATTTACGGAGCGTTTGAATATTTTCTACCCAAAATGCTATTTTCCCACCCATCGCCATCCACGCGGGAAACAACTAAGCCAGAGGAGGGACGCGGCCGGAAGCGGAAGAGAGCGGAGGAAGCGAAGGTGAAGCGTCTCCTCCGCTCCGGCGGCTGTAACCTGCGGCGTTGAAACGCGCTTGTGAAGGTAGCTTGGCGACCGCAGCTAGGCACGTGTGAAGTTGCCAGTCCTCCCACGTCCATGTCCGCTTGGATATTACTCTCCTCCTATCTCCACGCCTGTCCCTATTCCTGGTTGTTCATGCCGGTTCTCCCGCCCTGCCATCTTCCTTACTTGCCCACCTCCACGCAAGCCCTGTTCTGAAGGTAGCAAGGTGATCACGATCGTAGGTAGCCGACTGTGTGGAAAATACTCGCCTCCTGCATCCACGGCGGTCCCTATTCCTTGCTGGTTCGTATTAGTCCTTCCGCCATCCACGCTGATCCCTGTTCTTGCTCGCTTATTCGTCAGTCACCCACCTCCACGCAGGTTGTGAGAGACTGTGGAAATTACTCGCCTCCTGCATCCACGGCGGTCCCTATTCCCTGCTGGTTCGTATTAGTCCTCCCGCCATCCACGCCGATCCCTGTTCCTGCTCGCTTGTTTGTCAGTCACCCACCTCCACGCAGGTTGCGAGAGCTAGCTAGGCAAGCCCTGTTCTTCACATTCCACACCTCCACTTTGCACATACCTCTTATGGGGGAAAGGAGACCGGACCACCCTTCTCCTACAAACGAGAATGGAAGAGAAGAGACGTTATTGCTGAGCAGCGAGATAGAAGGACATGGAGTGCAGCCGACCAATAGTTTGCAGATGTACATGTCCAACCCAATTGTGCACATGCAGTTTCCACCCCCCCTTGTACATATGCAACGGCCCATCTTTCGGTGGCACATGCCAGCGTCCACTTCTATGATGCCAAACGCTGTGCTACCGACAGTTGTGCAAATGCAAGTTCCTGCTCTTGTATACTTGCCTTTTATGTCATCAGCAGAGCCAAGCATGCAGAACTTACAACTGACAGCATTATCTGAAGAAAGTGGAGAAACTGGTTAGTATATGTACTGTGTTTATTATTAAATTTGTTAACATCAATGCAACCTTGTATTTCTGATTTTTTTTTTTAATTTCTTATTGTTTGTCAGCACATTCAATGGAAAACACAACATAAGTGGAGAATAAGACTCCTGCAAAAACAAGGGAGGGTCGATTGACAACGGAGGCTAGTGCAAGCACGCAAGTCGTCGCTACAGATTTACTCGGGGATCTTGGTTAGATATTTACTGAAATTGATGTTCATTATAATTAAAACTTTTATATTTTTCTCCACACATGCAATATCTGGAGTGGCAAATGGATGACGATATTGACAAATAGAAGTTTGAATTGTGAAGTAAATTCAATTTTGATTGTAGAAAGTAAGATTTACAAATACAGCTTCAAGATTGAAAAAACGCAATGTCATATTCACAATGACAGGATGAGATTAAGAAATATAAAATAACATTGATAAATATAGTTATCATTGATAAATAACTAGTTTCTATGGACAACTATAGAATGTGATTGAGAAATATAATTTGGGATTGACATATACATGATAAGAAAAATAAATACAGGTTATCATTGACTATACATGTTAGGATATATAAGTAAATGTTCGGGTTGACAAGTATATGATATCGCTGATAAATATAATTTATGTTATCAAGTGTAAGTTTGATTGTATAGAGTAAGATTGACAAGCTTTGTTATAGATTGACCTAAGGTAGTACTAATAAATACAGGTTATGACGAGTATACAACAACGGATTGACCTAAGGTAGTACTAATAAATACATGTTATGACAACTATTACAAGTATACAATTCGATTTGAGAAATATAACTTCAGATTGACATATACAACTTTTGATTGTGAAACATAGGCTAACGTATATTATATAGGGTAAAAGTACAAATAAATTAGGGTTAACAAACAAACACATAGTAAGGTTGACAAATAGGTATTTGGATTAAGAATAATTGTTTGAGATTAACAAATATAGGGTGATAGTGACACGTAAGAATTAAAATTTTTGATGGACACATTTCAATTCAAAAATATATTTGTCAATGATGTGAGACCCATGCCTCATTGGGAACTTGTATTGTTCAATGTAACCTTCAATTTTATATTTTTAATTGTTTCTTTGTATTTTTTTTTCAGAATTATCCTCGCATAGTAAGACTCCTACAAAGGAGAAAAATGATGATGGGCATGCCAATATTGTAGAACCATGCAATGGCATGAACTTTGATACGGCTGAAGATGCGAGATGCTTTTATAACACCTATGCTAGACATGTAGGATTTGGTATATCTACTGTCCATAGCAAGTTTACACGTGGGTCTTGTACGCACAAGATGTTTGGTTGCTGGAAGAATGGACAGAGTAGGAGAGATCCAAAAGCTTTATGTCATCGAGATAGTGCAAAAGTTGATTGCAAAGCAGGGATGAAAGTGAAGTTAGATAAAGGTAGCGGAAAGTGGATTGCATACCATATTCGACTTGAGCATAATCATAGATTGTCTCCAATGGCTGCTGTATACTTGCGGTCACACCGAAGGATATGCACGCTTGAAAAGGTAGAAATAAAGAATATGCATAGTGTGGGAATATCAACATCAAATATAGTGTCCTGTATTGCGAGAAGAAAGGGTGGTGTTCGATAGTTACAATTTACTAAAAAGGATTGTAGAAACTTCCTAGATAGAGAACGACAAAGTCAATTGAAGGAAGGTGATGCCAAGATAATGATGACCCATTTTCTACAAATGCAGAGTAAGACTCCGTCATTCTTTTATGTCATAGATTTGAATGATAACCAACAACTAAGGAATGTATTTTGGATTGATGGAAGGGCAAGGACCGCATGCACATGTTTTGGAGATGTCATATGTTTTGATACTACTTTTCTCACAAATACCTATGAAATGCCTTTTGCACCATTCGTCGGAGTAAATCATCATGGGCAATCCATCCTACTTGGATGTGTCTTACTATCAAATGAGAAAGTGCAATCTTTCATATGGGTTTTTAGTTGTTGGTTACAAGCCAACGGTGGTGTTGCACCAAAGGCAATAATCACTGATCAAGATAAGGCCATTGAAACAGCGATTGTTGAGGTCTTTTCTGATGCATGACATCGATTTTGCCTATGACATATTTTGCAAAAGATACCTAAAAAGATTGGTCATATATGCACTACTTATCCTGATTTTATGGAAGACTTTGATGAATGCATATACGATTCTCTTTCTACTCATGAATTTGAACAACGGTGGGACCAATTGTTGTGTAAGTATGAAACATGCAAAAATAATGGCTGGTTCAATGGATTGTACGAAAGTCGTGCGAAGTGGGTTCCAGTGTTCTTAAAAGATACATTCTTCGCAGGTATATTTCATTACTTTATCATTATTTTACAAATCATGATAACTTTTCATTATTTATAGTTATGAATGTTCATATGGACTTGTCAGTCTGAACTTGTATATGTATTTTTCAACAATACTCTGTGTTTGTCAATTTGATGAGCATTTCTTAGGTTATGTATGTCAATGAACATATATATTTGGCAAGGTGAACATGTGTTAGTCACTCCAATCATGTACTAATGTTAATTTATGGTTGCTAATTTTAAGCTGCATTTGTTTTGCCTTAACTTGTATTTTAAATTTGATAAATGGATTGGATATAATATGATTGTACAGGAATGTCAACCTCGCAACGTAGTGAAAGCATTAATCATTTCTTTGATGGATTTGTGCACTCAAAAACCACACTTGCTAAGTTCATTGAAAAGTATACAGTTGCAATTGACAGAAGATATGAGGCAGAAAATCAAGCGGATGTTAAATCCATAGAAACGATAGCTTACTTAACAACATCCTCGCCTTTTGAGAAGCAAGCTGCCAACATTTATACGAGGCAAATTTTCAAAAAATTTCAGCAAGAGGTTATACATGTTGCTGCTTGTCATCCTACCATTATTCAACTTAACGAATGTACATGTGTCTTGAGGATGAGGCATTTGAACGGGTGAAAGTTAAAGACAGAGTTAAGGAAATTGTGAAGGAGTACACCGTATCATGTGATCGGAAAGAAGGAACCGTATCATGCCTTTGCCGTTGTTTCCAATTCAAAGGATATTTATGTAGGCATGCATTGATGGCATTTCTTCTTTGCGGCATCAACATGATTCCCGAAAGATATTTTATGCAGCGGTGGACAAAAGAGATGAGGTATCATTCAGCAATTGATGACTCTAATGTTCAGAATGACTTGCAAAATTCAAACTCTGCAAGGTACGGCAATTTAATTCACCGTCTCATGAAGGTTGCCGAGGCTGGGTCTCTGTCAAAACTTAGATTTGATGTAGTTGTGGATGAAATTCACAAACTGATGAATAAGTTGATAGCTGCCACCGAAGCAGACAAATCCATGCTCACTGTCGTGGACATAAATGGACCTATTAAAGATCCTCCAAGATCAGTTACCAAAGGTCGGAAAAGGGAAAAAAGGATTCAGAGCTCTCTTAAGAAACTTAGGAAAAAATGTAAAAGGGCATCTCAGACTAACAACGCTACTGTTGAGAGCAATATCCAGATGATGGAAACAACGAACACTGATGTTGCGGAGGAGACAATGCAGCAACATATAAATTGATGGTTGTCCATAAGCCTTTTTGGTGGTGCATGTTTATATGCCTTGCAGCTATGTATTTTTGTGAAAGATGATGTTGAGATGGACATACATTATCTATATAGTTGTATAGGGAAAAAGTTGTGTGTGAGTGTATGTCTGTGATGTGAAAATTTAATACAAGTTTTGTATGTGAATGTACATTTCTCAAGCAATGTACATAGGTTCTTGACTTGTATGTAATACATCTTTGTATGTGAATGTGAAATTTTAAGTAATATAACGAAAAGTTGACATATGTGTTTTCTATTCATGAATGTTAAATTTTTGTGTTTCAAGTCTGAATTAAAATCAATTTTTTTTCATTGTTTTATAGGCTTTTAAGGATATGCAACCTCGTTATACAGGTTACAGCCGTACCTATACTCAGTTGAGGGTATGCATACACATTCACGTAGTGTTCATAAATACTGCAACCTATAGACACCAATATAGGAGAGTATTGACAAATGTATAGTAATATTGACAAAAGCAGAGTAATATTGATAATTTTAGCAAGCCTTACAGTGACAATTATTATTGATAAATACGGCGTTTATGTTGATAAATAGAGATTATTGATGACAAACTTTAGGTAAGATTGACAAACACAAATTAAGATCGATTAGTTCAAACTAACATTGACAAATGCAGGTTAAGCTTGATCAAAACAGATTGGCATTGACAAACAGAGTCTGACACTGACAAACTTTTACATTTATAAATACAGAGTATGATTTACAAATATGAAATTTTATTGTCAACTACAGACTAATATTGACAAGTAAATGATAATTTTAGTAAGACTTACAGTACCACCTAAGATTGATAAATAACGCATTTATGTTGATAAATAAAGAGTAATGTTGACAAATTTCAGGTAATATCGACTAGTGTAGACTAACATTCATAAACGGCGTTTATATTGATAAATAGAAACTAATGGGGTAATGGTGACAAACTTCAGCTTAGATCGACAAACACAAACTAAGATAGCACAGGATAACATTGACAAATACATGTTAATCTTCACTAAAATGGACTAGCGTTGACAACTAGAGTCTGACACTGAGAGACATTGGCATTTACAAATGCAGATTATGACTGACGAATATGGTATTCCATCGATAAATACTGACTACTGTTGATAAGTATACGATAATTTTAACAAGCCGTACAGTGGCAACTATCATTTATAAATAACACGTTTAGGTTGATAAATATAGACTAATTGTGACAAATTCCAGATAAGATCGACAAACACAAAATAAGATCAAGTAGTAGAGACTAACATTGACAAATAAAGGTTAATGTTTACTAAAGTCGACTAGTATTGATAAATATAGTTTGACACTGACAAAAATTTACATTTACAAATCTATCGTATAATTGACAAATATAGGTTTCCATTGATGCATACGGACTAATATTGCAAAATATGATGTTTATATTAATAAATAAATATTAATACTTACAAATTTAGGGTAACATTGACAAACGCAAACTAATATCGACTAGTACTGACTCACATTGACAATTGCATAGTCATCTTGACAAACTTACGGTAGAAATAACAAACATTTAGATTTACAAATGCAACATATGATTGACAAATATAATATTACATTGATAAATACAGGATAATATTGATAAATACAGAATAATATTGGCAACCTTTATAGTCATAACTAACATTGATAAATATGGCGTTTTTATTGATAAATAGAAACTAATAATGATAAACACAATATCGAGTAGTACAGACTAACATTGACCAATGCAGGTTAATCTTGACGAACATATACTAGCATTGATAAATTTTAATTTACAAATACTACGTATAATTGACACATATTGTATTACATTGATAAATACGAATTCTCATATGCACAAAGATAATATTGGCAACCTTTACATTGGCAACTAACATTTACAAATGCGCTGTTTTTATTTGTAAATAGAGAGTAATAGTGACAAATGATAGGTAAGATTGACAAAGACAAACTAACATTCACTCGTATAGATTGACATTGACAAATCCAGGTAGGATTGACAAATACAAAGTAACATTGCATCGTAGAGGATAACATTCATAAATACGGGTCTGTGTTCATAAATAGAGAGTAACCCGGACAAATGCTGTCGGATATTGACAAATACATAGTAACATTATTTTGATTTACATTGACAAATACATATTATTACTGACAAATACAAAATGAAATTGACAATCCCGGAGTAACATTGACAAGTAAAGGGCCATAGTAATTAATGCCTTAGTTCACATTTGACAGTCTAAACGTTTATTTGTCAATGTTATCCTCTCAATGTGTACATTAATTTGTCATTCTTACACGGTATTTGTGAATACCTATCTGTAATTTTCAATGCTAACGGGTATTTGTCAATCTTATCTTCTCAATGCCTATATTAATTTGTCAATCTTACTCGGTATTTGTGAATACAGAGTTGTATTTTTCTATGTTAACCTGTATTTGTCAAAATTCTCATATGCACAAGGATAATATTGGCAACCTTTACATTGGCAACTAATATTGACAAATGCGCTGTTTTTATTTGTAAATAGAGAGTAAAAGTGACAAATGATAGGTAAGATTGACAAAGACAAACTAACATTCATTCGTATAGATTGACATTGACAAATCCAAGTAGTATTGACAAACACAAAGTAACATTGAATAGTAGAGGATAACATTCATAAATACGGGTCTGTGTTCATAAATAGAGAGTAACCCGGACAAATGCTGTTGGATATTGACAAACACATAATAACATTATTTTGATTTATATTGACAAATACATATTATTACTGACAAATACAAAATGAAATTGACAATCCCAGAGTAACATTGACAAGTAAAGGGCCATAGTGATTAATGTCTTAGTTCACATTTGACAGTCTAAACGTTTATTTGTCAATGTTATCCTCTCAGTGCGTACATTAATTTGTCATTCTTACGCGGTATTTGTGAATACCTATCTGTAATTTTCAATGCTAACGGGTATTTGTCAATCTTATCTTCTCAATGCCTATATTAATTTGTCAATCTTACTCGGTATTTGTGACTACAAAGTTGTATTTTTCTATGTTAACCTGTATTTGTCAAAATTATCCTGTGGGTGCATACATTAATTTGTCAATGTTACCTCTGTATTTGAGAATGCTTACCTGTCATTTTCAATGTTAACCTGTATTTGTCAACTGTAATCTGGATCACAGAGACCAAAAAGTATCTGTAACATCACAGACACAGGTTTCTTTCTACAGAAACTAATCACAGACACAAACTTGCAAGATCCATGAGCAACCTGTATTTATCAATGTTAACGTGCAATTTTCAATGTTAACGTGTACTTGTCAATTGTAACCTGAATCACAGACACATAAAAAGTATCTAGTAACATCACAACACAGGTTTCTTTTCACATAAACTACTCACAAACAGAAGCTTGCAAGATCTATGAGTAACACAACAACACAAGGTAGAAAATATTACAGTGAATCATTTACAAGGTCACACCAAAAAATATTAAAGTGAATCATTTACAAGGTCACACCGATACATACTCCTGAAAATATCACGTCACCGGGGCATACCCCTGAAAATAACACAAGTGTGAGTGACAAGATGCTGTACAAAGTTCTTAGAAGATAACCAATCCAAATACATCTGATTGAAGGCTGTTCATTGAGCACCCATGGTCACCATGTCGACTGCCAACTGTCCCCTCAATCGTGCAATATCGTCTGCAGTAATGTCCATCTGAGGCATTGTACTCCTTACTGTCAATGCCTTTATGAACTTCACCACATACATCGCGCAATCCAAACTATCAGGGAGCTGAGATGTGCATGATTCGTCAAACTCCAATTTCCAATGTTTTATTTCACTTTGCACCCCAGCGAGTTGGAAGTACTTTTTGACGATGAGAACCTGCAAAGATAATCAAGGAAATGTCATACAAATAATAGTAAAAAAGAATATAGTCACAGATTAATAAGTCAAACACTTCATTATCCAAGACCGTGCTGTGGCATTATGTAATACATCTTCTTTGATAGAATTATATGATGTGAAGCACTTCCTCTGTGTATTAAGGATAAGCAGATGCCAATGGTTTGAAGAGTGCAGCATAAAGAAAACAAAGTCAAATTTTCCTAACGCCTCATCCGTACTGAACTCCTTAAATAGCTTCATAAGGCATTCTGCTTTGGCGGCCGTGTTCTTTTTAATAATATCTACCTTATTTTGATGAATGGTAGACAAATAGCCCCACGCTTTGTAACTATTAGGAGATTGTAATTGCCTCTGTTTGATCCTATGCATAGCATAATCAATCACCTGCAAAGGTGTATATGTACGTGTGTTTATATGAATGAATCTAATATTAATTTACTACCAATTGTCAATGTTAACATACAATACTTACATCATCGTGTGTCATTTGTCCAGATAATAAATGGGACACGTGTAGTCTTGTGAAATTTGCACCCCATGTAGTGCTCAAGACAACATGAAGGCAGAATGTAAACACATACCCATACATAGGTATACTAAAAGAAAACTGTAATTTTTCAAAGACAAAGACCACAGAACAGGATGAGATGCAAGCTTTCCTCTATAAAAAAGCTGATTAAGGAAGACAATTTCAAAATGTAGTAACACAGTGCATTCTTATAGAACTTCATAACTTCCATTAAGGAAGACAACATTAAACTTTCGAATATAAACATATTTCCAAAACAGATGCCACCCATTTTCTGGTATTCTCTTTCACAAACCATTTTCATCTCCATACTTGACAAAAAAAGGTTAACATTCTCTAATGAAACAGCCTATGCAAAAAAAAAAAAACTTGTATGACACTCGTACAACAAAATTCGTATAGAAATTTCATACTACAAGCATTGACATTAAAAGGGAGAAGCAAGAGGCCCCTTTTTTGAATCAGACAGTGTAGTAAAAAAAACACAAAGTCAACCACCATGAACGGTATTTAGATGTCCTTTTTTTCCCTCCTTTTACCACTTTAACCTGCACCAACACCAAGCATAATAAATGGGGGAGGAGGGCAAGAGGAAATAATCAAAAGGATAGGCAAAGTGTTTAAAATTCCTCAAGTTTGCTTAATCTCTTCCCTTCCCCTTTCCATTTTCCTTTTTGTCTGAATGGGGTGTTGATTCTATGAAACAGAGAGAGAAGAAAAGGGAAAAAAGCCCACACATGTGTTCGGGGAACCCCTTCTAGATTTTGAATGCTCAATGTTCTTGCTCCTTTTTGTTAAATTCTCACAAAAGTGCAAATCGCCTCTCAGAGCTGCAAAAAAGTTTCTAAATGTTGCTGAATCTTTAGGATTTTCACCTTTTTTTCCTCCCTTCCTATTTTTTTTTTCTCCTAAAACCAGTTCAACATGCAAGCCTATATCCCAATATGCGGGTTTCTGCTTCCGGCATACATGCATCTATCACTATGGAAGCCCATATCCCACTATGCAGCACTATTCCTAGACAAGAAGAGGCGGTGGAGGGACGGCTCCGGCCTCTCTAAGTAAAAAGACATGAGTAATCTTTTGACTCCTAAAGTTCCCCTAGAGTTTTGTAGAGAATATACATGAAACGTGAAAAAGAGATTTCCTTCCATGTTTTTTTTTCATCTTTATCATTTTTTTTTTCTCTTGTCACTACTAAACTTTTCCTCCAGTGTTCACTTTTTTTTCCAAAGTGGATGAATGTAGTAAATGTATAGAAATTTACTTACTCGGTCATGTTAGATGATAAAAAAGTGTGAATGACCACCTCATCGTTCACTCCTAGAAGACCCTTCCTAGAAAATTCATATTCCTCCTTCTTTAGAGATGCCTGCATTAGAGTACACATGAATCACAATAAGAATAAAATAAGTAAACTAACTTTCTAACAGTCCACTTAACATTGTCCCTTCAGAAATAACCCTCTTGGGTCCAGCAATCCTCTTCTTCTTAAACATACGCAAAGATTTAGTCTTTCCCTTATGCTCAATCTTAGCAGATGCTTCCAACTGTTCATGAAGGTGCTCTCCCGATTCCGTACCAACACATGCAGCCCCGTCGTGGAGGTCCCCTTCCTCTTCAAGTCCATGTTTCCCTGCATGCTCTCCCTCCTCCTCAACTGCAGCACCCATTGTAGGCACCTCCCCCTTCCCATGTTCATGACCCAAAGCCCTTACTTGTGCGAAAAGAGCATCAACTTTGCTCTCCAAACGATCAAATCGGGCATCTATTTGTTTTCGAACCTCCATCAACTCCCTTGCATGCTTCTCATCTAGACATTTGACCATGTCAACAAGCGTCGTAACTTGGCGTGTCAATGTCTTGATGGCATTAGAGGTGGCTGGATCCTCCCTTATGCTTTCTTCCCCCATCCCAAGGAGCCACCTTTCAGCTGGCTTCACCTCCAATTTCTCAACAACCTGTTTAAAAGTATTTAGATCACGTTGTTACTAAGAAAAAAGATAACAACAATGCACGTGGATTTAGTCACATTTCATGGGTGAATATTACCTGATTTGTTCTCAAGGTGGCTGTTGTCCACGCAAATTTTCGTATATTCATGGATGGCCACCGAAATAAACGGGGAAATGCAGACCTGTTTAGTGGCTGCCGGATGTAGGTATGCTCCAGAAACCACACCTACAAATACGTGCAAAATGAGTTAAAAATATATTATATGATATGTAAAATGATACAACATCAAATACAAAGAATAGTAAAACTAATAGAATACATACCGCTAAGGCAGCTGAGCAACCATACAAGAATATATTCCCTGTTGGTTCACCTCCCCCACGACTTCTCTTTCCTACAGTTTTTCTGCCACTCCTCTTGTCCTTTACTGCACGTACCAGGACATCAAATTTGTGCATGATGAGTTGATGAAATGCCACTGCCCAGGAATATTTACTAAGTGACTGTAAGTCATCCAAATAATGCAGTAGCTGACGGGGGCATCTATGCTGAGTTACTGGACACAAAAATGTAGAAAACAGTAGGAGTATCTACAGCCGAACTGTGTCGGCTACATCTACCTCATCATCGGAGCCTACAAGACTGTGAATTAGCTCCCGTATGATCTTTCTCTCGAACACTACTTTCTCGCCAAAACGTTCCCGAAGTCGGGAAGGCTGATCCTTTGAGCCGTAATGGTGCACTTCAACGCCTGTGCATGGTACTCCCAAAATCAAAGCGACATCTTGGGGGGAGAATGTGACCACCGTTGTACCAAGGACATAGTCACACCCTCCCTGAAAGGCATCTATTATTTGCTCTAGGAAATAGAAAGGGAACGATGTGGGAGGCCGGTTGTCCATGAATGGCACAAATGGAGTTTGGCACATCAAACTCCTGTGGCAATCTCTAAAGCCCAAGGCATCGCGGTCATCCACGTATGCTGTTAAAGAGCATCGGGCTAGCAAAATTTGTCCCTGTCCACCTGTGTTACCAATAAAGAAATAATTAGTCCTAAATATCATGAATGAAATACTATAAGGAAATAACAACAATTACTTTACAAATACAGAACTTAAATGACAAATAGCAGATTTCCTGCATAGAGTTCGGAATCAGTTGACAAATCTCAGTTTTCACTCACAATAATATTGACAAATAAATGTTGCTGTGGACGATTACAAGTTAACAATTACAAGTTCGGGAACGGAATTAGAACTTAGAACCATGTTCACTGGCTGTTAACTAAGTGCAACATCCATTCCACGTGCACAATCACGTTTTAAACAAAATGAACTATGCAACAATTTGAGAACCAAATGAAAATACAGAAAACTACAAACACGTGATTAAAAGAATATGACAATTTATGAGGCATTGAACTGTATAAAAAATAAAGTGTAAAAATATTTACTGTGACCTAAAACCGACTGCCGGTGTACAACATGATTGTGCAGCAAATCATAGTCAATGGAAGAAGGTGTGTCTGCACGTAGGGTGGAACGATAGTACATGACCAGTTATCCAACGAATGTAATGGTAATCAGAAGGGTGTATTGGTTAGTTCCTTCCCATGTCCTTCCACCATTGAGCAAAATAAGAGTATTGGAAGTGTGCCATATAAATGCAAAGGACAGATTAATTTTCCCATGTCCTTCCTATGCGTAGCCTTTGTTTAAGTTAAAAAAATTAATCTTTCTTTAGAATCTCATAGTTATCATGCACTGTACCAATATGGCAAGCAATAGGCATGAGAAAGAGAATAAAAGGAAATGTTGAAATCAAAAGTCATCCTTACATCTTACCCATAAACCAACTGTCCAAAGATGGCACAATAGTGCTATAATCTCCTATACCACTGACTACCTAAAGAATGAATGCTGAAATTGCTTTCTACCAATTCTTTTTGGCCCAAAGAATGTGCATTTTCTCTCTTAAAATTTTTGGGGTACAACATAGTATAAATAACATCATTTTCCCACTCGCCTTGTTGAAGGAATATGACCTCAGGTTAAAAATCATTTTAAAGTTAATGGCATCTATGAAGGTGCACATTCAACATACACATGAAATGGCCAAGATTGATGACCAATTTAAGAGGGGGTGTATTGTTGAAATAAAATTGGCAGTGCAATCTATAACATTGTGAGCAAGTTACCTTTTTTTATATAAATTATGCAAGCTGTTTTCAAGATTGCTGCTTATCCTTTGTTAAGTTGTTCATAGGTATTATCTTTCCCACATGATTTGTGAGCCATGGACATGAGCCATGGACATGGATGTTTTGTGTTTATACAAACATGTAACTGGGTATAACATAATTTTAGAAAGAAAACATCACAATACAAGAGATATACAAAGTTAAATATATTTGTATGTACACATCCATCTAGAAGAATATGATCAATTGAAACTTGTCCAAAACATAGAAATGATGAGTATGATATTAATAAGTTTATTAAATCTTACTTAATGTTTAAACAAGTGTTTGAAAAAGATGAAGTGGTCAACTAAAATCGTAAATGGAGCATGAACATGTATATTCAAGACTTGTGTTGTGTCCTAGTGTCCAATATGGCACAGGGTGATTTGCAAAGAACAAATTTTTTGTTTCTTGGGTGATAGGTATCTCACCTATCAATTTTTTATTATTAAAAAAAAAAACCAATGTGAAATTCAATCAGGGGGAGGGACAAGTAATATGCTTATAATAGGTGGGCACAATGTAAGTTGGAAATAACACATGTAATTTTTTCTTTCTTGGGGGATAGGTATCTGACCTATCATTTTTAGATTATTAAAAAAAAAAAAAAAAATCCCTCTTCACCATGTGGTTGTCAGGAAAAATAGATAATGTGAAATTAAACTTACGGAAGAGGCATCTAATATGCTTATGATAGGTGGCCACAGGGTGGGTTGGACAAAATAGATGTAATATTTTCTTTCTTAGGTGATAGATCTCTCATGGATCATTTGTTTATTCGTTATTTTTTTTAAAAAAAAATAACTTCACCATGTAGTTATCATGAATGTTAGACAATGTGAAATCAAATCAGGGAGAGAGGCAAGTAATATGTTTGTGATAGGTGACCACGGGGTGGGTTGGACACAGATAATGTCAACATCCACAAATTAAGATTGATAAATAAAGGATATGATGGACAAACAGAAGTTAATGTTCACATAGACAGAATGTAAAAATTATCAAAAAATTGTTGACATGTTAACATTGACAAATCCAAGTTAATATTGACAAACTCAAGTTTAATTCACAAATACATGTTAACATTAACAAATAAAGATCTCTATGAACGAATACAAGTAAACATTCACACATGCAGATTAAGATTGACAATTATAGATTTTCATTCACATATCCAAGTTAAGATCCACAAATACATATTAAGAATGACAAGTTCAGGTTGACATTGACAATCGTCAAACAACGTAGAAGAAATTAAAAAGTTTACAATATCACATTGTAAGTTAAACAAGAGGAGGCATGTATTGTAGTCAAGCTCTTTATTACCATCAGGCATACTCATGTAAGGTGAGGTGGGAAGGATGTTGACTGGTGGAGGTTTAAGGGGAAAGAGAGGCAGGTCAAGTGATGCGTAGGAGAGAGACGATGAGTCATGTAGGATGCACAAGCATTTATTAGGAATGGTGATCACAAGTTCTGAGACCAAAGTTGACTTATGAGGATATGAATATCCTTAGTAAACTCTGCTTTTTGCGGTAAATTGACCATACATTAGAGAGCTTGTCTAAGTTAGATGTGTCCTGAGGCTCAGTTCGTATGTCATTGGAAAATGTATAAGATTTTCTGTCAACTTGTATGTCCTATTTGTTCTTTCTTCTTTTTTCCCCTTTTAACAAAGGTTTACTTTTTATTTTACTGTCTACTTTGTAACTCAATGGGCTTCCCTAATACTAAGTTCTGGAACAGTGACAAGAAGAAAGAAAAATGTGGAAGTGGATGAGCGGATCTATTGAAAACGACGGAACATGCGGAGAGGTGGACTTAGGAGATCTAGGAGTAAAAAATTACAAAGAATAATGTACAGAAAAATCAAAGAACAAAATGTGTCTTCAAAATGATACCAATAGAAGACATAATGACATTTGAGATGAAATTTACCAAGTTGCAAGAAGGGAGAAAAAAAAAATTCAGTTCCTACCAGACGTGGTGGATGTGGACTCTGGTCGGCTAGCCTCAGGGGTGGCCATCCTCTGCTCGGTAATAACCTTCTTGCGATCGACTTTCTTCCCCTTTGGAGGGATCACCGCTGTCCCCTTCTTTTTTGCCATACTTGCTATGAAATGTTCTGCAAAACAGCGACACATGAGGAAGACCAATGTTGACAAAAACTAAATATGATTGAGGAACATTGACATTGCCACTCACCCTGATTCGTGCTCCGGTGGGATCCTTCTTGCAAGCTTCTTGCAGGTATACAAGTTGCTGATCAAACCACCGACCAGAAGATGGGGTTGCCGCTTCACGACCAACATGAGATAGGAGGGGGGATCTCCCGTGAACAAATGAAATTCTCTGAGGACAGTGGCCGTTGGAAGGAAATCCAGTGTGGGAGAAAAATATGACAGAGGAAGAAGGGGCATGACAGAGAGGAGGTTGGGAAGATGGCACAAGAGAGATAGGAAAGAAAGGAAAAAAAGTGAAGGAGAAAATACCCGGTCGTTACCGCCACTCGCTTCACCTCCGCTACCAGCCGCCCCTCCACTTCTGGCTGCCCGCTTCACCTCTGCTCTCCTTCGCTCTCCTCCGCTTCGAGCCGTTTCAACGCCGCAGGTTACAGCCGCCGGAGCAGAGGAGACGCGAAACAGGCCGGGGTATGTCAGCGACGCAGGTTCACGTGACGCAGGTCCGCTTCACCTTCGCTTCCTCCGCTCTCTTCCGCTTGTGGCCGCGTCCCTCCTCTGGCTTCGTTGTTTCCCGCGTGGATGGCGATGGGTGGGAAAATGGCATTTTGGGTAGAAAATAGTCAAACGCTCCATAAATTTCAAACGGACAGGACGGGTACTCATTACGGTGCGGGATTTGACGGGGGCGGATCCGGAGGGGCGATTGGCACAGTGGGTGTCCGATGTCAGCATTCCCAGCTGGCCTTCAACGCCACGTGGTCCAACCGCACCCAGTTGTGCGTTGTGACTGGGCGTTGCTGCACACCCAGTTGTGCAGCTAGCATTTCTCTTCCTCGTGAGAACAGTAAGGAAACCTCTTTTATGTATGTGCAAAGAATATCCGCTGTCCTCCATGATTGATTAGAGATGGAATGGAGTAATGAAATTAAAAGTAAGGGTGCATTAAAACTGACTTACTACAAGAAGATGGTTAACTAGTGAATGCTAAAAAGTTGTCCCAAAAAGAACATATTCGTCACAAAAGCCTTAATTGGTTAAAATATCCTTGGACCTAAGAGCATCCCAAAAATAATTTTGGTAAGATAATTTAATTAAAAAAAAATACTCTTTCATTGGATGGACTTATCTCAAATAATCCATCCATGTGAAAAGTATTTATTATTTTACCTTTTGTGACAATTATGATTGCCCTAATAATAATGTGTAAAATATAATTTTGTCATTTATTTAGTCTTTTGTGATGAATCAAGCTGTCTGAAAAAATTAATATTTTGATATTTCCTACATATGCCAACTATCCCAAATAATTACTTGTAGCGTTTTACTAAGGTTCTGCCTGTCCTAAAAACAATTAATAGTTATTTTGAGACGATTATCAGCCATCCCAAAAAAGTCATAAGCAAGAAACTATATATTTTAATATTGGATAATCTATTTTAGAATTATTTAACATAGAAATAGACATACAATATTGACAAAAAAATCACATCAACAATGCATATTAGTGGCACTTTTTTATAGAAACCACAACAAAATAACCTGTTTTTTGAGGCATCGGTTTCAAAAACTGCCCTAGTACAGCTACCCTGCGATGTGTTTACACAAAAAAAAATTGTCGCCGTGTAATTGCTACATACTTCTATTCTTAATAGTCATTTATGCACATTAACACAAACATTAATTGCATAAACATAAATACCCAAAACATTTGCCACTCATATATCATCCATTGAAAAGAAAACTCGTAATAAAGTTATGTTATGAAGCAAAATTGTCAGAACTGTGGAAATGTCCATGTACAAGAATTAATGCATCCAACACTTACAATTACGTAGACCCTCGGACCTTAGACTCTTCATTCTACAATTATAGAACATAAACATACCATAAGTCCTTAAAATACATAAAGTAGCTTTCCTGTAGTGCTAAGTTCAAGTGAAGGAAGGATTCTAGAAATCTTCCATATTGGCTTATTAATGACGGGTAATGCAATCAAAATTAGAACTAGCCAACTCTTATGGTCTCGTTTCAAGCCACTACCATTATATTCTTCGATTTTTCAAAATCCTATGTTAAGAAACAAGCTTATCCAAGTCAAAATAATCTACAACAGCATCTGGAGATCACCTATACATATGTACATGCTCTTTTTCATTTATATAATCATGGTAGAAGGGAAGAAAGGCTATCTTAGTTGTCGTACACTTTGTCAGGTCCATTTTGCAAGTACCTAGTACTCAGAACCTAAAGTGCAGAAAACCAAACATCTAGAAACTTATTGGCTAAGGTAGATCTATATTAACATGAGATAAAAGATAGATAGACAAAGAGGTCCATTCACTTGCTAATGCAAGAATTCAAGTATTCTTCAGCCTCATTGGGAAAGGAGAAAACAATTTAATTGATCAACATTTCTACTAGACACCTTGAGAAATTCTTTACGTCCCTCCATTAGGCATCTTGAGCCTTCATCTGGGGTGAAAAGTTATCTAAGCTTAAAAGGAGATTAGCCATTGGCTTCCATATCTGATGTTGGAAATGTTGGTTCATTAGCCAACACAGACAAGGAAATTACCTGAATATCACGGTCGATGGAGGGATCCTCGTCATGCAGCGAAAGCAACAACAAGATCATCCTTGTAGTGTGGGAAGGCTACCAGAGTCCCCTACAAAACTCTACACAACAACATCCAGGGGTCGCAAGTAGTACCCCAAGGAGAGAAAGATCGAGAAAAGAGGCGCGCGCGCGAGAGAGAGAGAGAGAGAGAGAGAGAGAGAGAGAGAGAGAGAGAGCAAGAAGCACGAGTTGCAAGTTCTAATCTCCTAAACCCATCTTTTATAGATGAGGGTCTCTCACAAACATCACAACTCCTTGACTCATGTTGAGAGGCACTCCTTTGGGTGTAGTCCAAGTCAATTCACCTGTGTAGATGCTAGACTTCAAATTCAATGCGAACTTTATTTTACATCTCCCACTCATACACATTGGTCATTCAATAATCATCTATAACATATCCCCTAACTCTTCCTATCATATAGGACAATGATGCGTGTGACTAGACGAGGAAGATCTAAAGTTAGGAGAAATAAGTTACATTAAGTCACCACCTAGCTAATGTAACACTACAACTTCAAGTCTCGTCTCATACCCCAAACTACAAACTCACATAATGTTAAGTTGATCTGATCCCTCAGATATCTCTGCCTGGACCTCTCAAATAATGTATCTGCATTCATAGTTGCATTGGACATATCTAACATAATCACTGGACAATGAGTCAGAACATTATAGGTGTAAGACAAGCTGACTTTTCCTATGCCACACATGTCAACCTTGATGGATATAGGTGTCCTCTAAGCCAATCATAAGGCACCTATTTCAATCTGATTCACTAATTAATAACATTAAATTCATTATGTAGATTGGCATACTTATAATTGCGCATAATAAAATCCATGAGTATGTGCAATAGTCATCAGATTATGATGATATCATAATAATAAGACTGATGACTTATAAACACATATTCTTAATTGTTCCTAGTCGTAGGATGTTTGAGAATGATATCAAACATCCGGTAAGACTAGTATAGGTTATTCCAGCTCATATGATGAGGGTGACTGATCTCGTTAGTTACTCGTGTGGAGACACAATGGTAAACCTATAGGTGCTCATTGGGGAATGAGTTCACTGAACTGATCCGACATGAATCGCCAAATGGTAATTTACCTGACTGTCAATCGGCTTGATTCATCGTCACAGTGGCGTGGTTGATCCTTGGACTTGAGACACCAAAGACACCTTGTCGGTGGACTTCTGGACTTTGACATTGACCTACGAATCCCTATCCACGGGATCTCTAATAATTAAGGATCGGGTCCAGCGGAAGACCTTCGAAGGTGATTGTGTGTTCAATAAAGGATCGTTCGCTCTCAGGTAACTGGAGAGAGAATGCTCTAGAATAGATCCACATGAGTCTCTTGCCAAAGCAGAAACAATATCAGAAAAGAGGTTTTTGGATATTGTACAGCGGAGTCTGATTCAAGTGAGTTGACCATACCCTAGGTTAACTCAAGAGCATTGTGCGAACGAAGGATTATAGCCACGCGGTAACTGTGGACGGACAAGTTCCATGAGTGGGTTGCTGAAACCCATTACCTTCTGGGATCATGTGGTGTTGCTTGGCACCCAACTTGATCGGAAGTCCGACCGAATTTACATGCGATGTGAATTCGGTGAGGTAATTAGTTAATATCTAGATATTAATTAATTACAATAAGTCAATAACTAGTTATTGGACTTAACGGGATTAAAACCGGACTAGTAAATGGGCCTAGAGGGTCACACACAATAAGATTCTCAGTCGGTGGTACATAAGTGGGATTTATATTAACTCGGGGACTTTTGTGAAAAGTCGCGCCGACTTAATATATATACGCGTTGTTGAGAAACCCTAGGCCAAGCTCAGAGTTTCCCCATGCTGGCTGTCATCTCCCCTTTCTCTCCTTGTTTGGGCACCCCATTCGAGGTGCCGGAACAGTCTCCGTCTCCGTCGCGTGTGATTCCCGAAAGTCGGGAATTCCCGTCGGCGGGTTTTCGGCAATCGTTGCGGCGACGGATCTTCAGCGAGCGAGCTGACACGGACGAGGGATCAAGGATGAACCACCGCGGAGGATCGCGTGGATACCGCTGGAGGCCGGACGCTTGTGCGGCTCGCGGCATCACCTCGACGGAACCGAACAGAAGCGAATTCGAATCCGCACACGGTAATCTGATTACACCCGGATTTTTTGTTTTAGTTTTTCATTCCGAATCGGATCAGCGGGCATCGGGCGGGATTAATATTTTATTCGTCGTTTCCGCTGCGTTCTTCGCGTCCCGTCTGGATCCCAACATTGGTATCAGAGCCAGGTTCCGCTCTGATCTGCTTCGGAACGATGAGATTAATCTTCTAAAATAATTCCATACTGTATTTATTTTTCCCGTGCAAGAAATCCTTCATGAAATGAACATACGATATTCGATTTATTATTATGTAGGGAAAATTTCTGTTTTAATTTGGTTTCATGGTGTTCTTCATGAAGATGAAGAACCGGCTTTCCGAGACATAGTGAGGGGTTCAATGGTGATCGGCCACCATCCTCTTGCTTGCTGGTACGACCAGCTATTTTTTCCATGTCCTCGAAAATTTTTGTTATGGTCAATAGCCGGTGAACAAGCCTTGATTTTTTATTTTTCAAACAGTTTGAAAAGGGACAATCGCAGGTTTTTGAGGCCAGTTTAGAGGGTTACCGGTGGCTATGGAGTCGCCGGCCGGCGATTGCCGGCACCGAGGAGGAAGGGGGCCACCCCCCCGGCGATTTCCGGCCACCCTGGTCGCCGGGGCCGACGGCGGCGCTACCCCAAAACCGCCCCCTGATCGCTGCAAACCTGCAACTTGGAAAAACCCTAGCCGGCCGAACGTTGGGCGCGCAGGTGGACCGGCCGGTCCCTAGCGGCCCGACCGGGCCCTGGTCAGGCTCGGCCTAGGTGCACCCTGGTCCAGGGCTGGCCGAGCCCAGGCCCGAGCCAGTGGCCTGCCTGGCTCGAGCCAGCGACCTGAACCAGGTCATGCAGGCCCGGGCCCAAGCACAGGCCCTATATGGGCCAGCCACCCAGCCCATTAAAACCCCCAAACCCTTTATTTGAATATATACCCTGCCCAGATTAACTGAAAATTTATTTTAAATGGTTTCAACTTTATTTTAAATAGTTTAAAATTTGTTTTAAACTATAAGTTATAATTTTTCAGTTAACAAAAGATTGTTAATAAGATAAGATCTTAAAATTGGGGTGTTTATTTAAGATGTGATCTTAAATAACATTAACAAGTGTTGTTAAATCCTTTTAATTGAAAGGAATGAGGAATTATTTCAAGATGTGTTCTTAAAATTAACTTAATAAGTGTTGTTAATTTATTTTAAGATATGATCTTGCAACTCATTAACAATTGTTGTTGATCTTATTCTAATATAAGTAATTATTGGGGTTACTTGAGATCTTAAATTAAGTATTAACAAGTGTTGTTAATTATTTTAAGATTATGACCTTAAATATTATTAACAAATGTTGTTAATTTATTTAAGTTAAGTAATTAGATATATTTAATTTCTTAACAATTATTGTTATGAAGTTAATTTTAATTAAGGAACACTTAATAAAAGTTATTAAGTGGTTTATTGACTTATTATAATTGTTATAATAAGGTTAATTATTTCTTGAGAATAAACCTTAATAAAAGTTATTAAGGATTAATTAAAGTCTTAATAATGGTTATTAAGATATTTAATTTTCTCAATGATATCTTAATTAAAATTTTATAAAAGATCTAAGCTACTTAATAAATGATCTTTTAATAAAAGTTATTAAGAGATTTATGAAGTCTAATTGTTAGACTATTTTAATTAGAAATGTTCTAATTAATATTTTCTTAATAATTGTTATTGAGAAATATTATTTAATAAAAGGAGTTTATTAACAAGGAGTTGTTAATTGATTAAAATGGGAATTAGAAATTCTTTTATAAGTGTTATTTAGGAATTTTTTAATTCTATCTAAATGTTAGATTGTTTTCGCATTAATAATTGTTATTAATGTGATTTAATATTAATCTAACTGCTAGATTAATTAATTTAGAATTGTTCTAAATTATGCATGGAATATTTTAGAATTTTAACTTTAACTTTGTTTGCACATGTTGATGTGTTTAATGCTTTAAATTAAATTTATTGCATGTTAGAAAATAATATTTTTAAAAAATTCAAATTGTCAAATTTTGATTGGTTCCCAAGTTTTAAGAAAACCAAAACTATATTTGCAAAATTTTAGCCTTCATGTGATGTGCTTTATCATGTGTGGATGGTTAAAATTTGTGCTGGTCATGGACACGCACTTAGTTAATTTCATATCATGTGATGGTGTGTGATTTTGTGGATTGTTATGGAATGTGATGTTCATTAATTAAGTGTTAATTAATGAGGCTTGCGTGCCTCCCTGTCTCTTTCATTCCATTGTAATTCTATCTCTCTCTATTATTGTACTCGGCCACAAGGTTTTCTCTTACAATTTATTTGTATTTGAAATTATTTCAAAATAAATATTATTTGTATTTGATCGCGCCGGCCGATGAGAGACGAAGATGATCCACAAATGCAACTAGGAAGGCGACAGGAGATGAGATCACCAGTGGCTATGTGTTTGCATGTTTAGATTATATAAATGTTATGTAGGTTTTGGTGATTAATTGTTTGGCTCCAGTTAATCACTGTACTGTCCATGACCACATAATAAACATATATGGTTGATACATAACTTTTAGTTTTTGATTATAAATCGATTACTAATATCTAGGTATAGTTAAATATATTCGATATATTTATAAACTATCACTTAGGATGAGACCAACTTAACATAAACAAAACCTTCAACATAAAGTCTAAGCCGGAGCGCGAGTCATTAAGAATACACCGCATGGCTCTCCATCAATATAGTTCTTAGAACTTGATTTAGTGATGGCAGTTTCTATGTGTTTACCCGAGATCTGCCATCATCTAATAAAAGGACTATTAACTATGGCATCTTGATGCCTTGAGATTGGAATAGAGAAACGATGTAGCTATCATCGCGTTTACCCGGGAGCTGCATTCTTACTCTACTCTGTTACGTATTGATAGTAAAGCTTAGACCAGGTATAATGGTCTACTGTGTTTACCCAGGACCATTAAAGACCTGGGAGCCGAAATAAGATCGAATATTACAAGGAGTTGCAATTACCATGAGATGGTTGCTCTAAGATAATGGTATGATACTATGTGTTTATCCGAGGTCATACTGTGATTCTTGGAGATTCTGATCCTCACTAGGAGACCGTCGGAGTCTTCTGTTCTGTATACCTAAATGTTATATAGTCCGTCGAAAAATAGTGGGAAATAATTCAAGATAAAAGACCATAATTGAATTATCAGAACTATCTGCTTAAAACACGTTATTTCCTTCGTTCACTAAAATGTCGTCTATTCGATATGTTGACATGTTGGATGTCAATACTTCTCATACTTAGATTGACTAGATAACTCTAAAGAATGTCTTTAGGGGTGAGTGAAAATCACTATCCTAATTAGGTATCATGAATTCTCTTACAAGGATAGACCAAGGTGAAGAGGTACTCATGGTATGCCTCTTTGAAAGGTAATCATTGTCATGAAATCTCTTATTTGGATAGACCAAGATGAAGAGATATTTATGATGTGCCTTTGAGAAAGACAAGTGGTAAGATTTCAAACGATCGAACCCATACCTGAAAGGATGTAGGAAGGTTAGCTGAGATAGAGAAGTAACAGTTCTCCCACTGCAACCAATATAAGAAAATTGGCAAAACGAATATGAAACTTGAAAGAAGTTTTAGATATTCTTATTATCAACTTTTGCATGTCTATTAGAGAATTAGCGTCTCCAATATGAGATATTGGAAATGGTTCTCAAAGCTGCAATGGTATGCAGACTTAGACATGTAAAAGGACATCGAGAAAATGTAAGTGTTGAGTTAGACTCAACAATTGTTCATGATATTCATAGGTTACTGTCAGACAGTAAATCTTTGTATATCTATAGGAGTCAAATATGAAACTGAATAATTGTTACTTAGTTGCATAAGATATCAAGAATAACATTGATTGAAAAAGAATAATAGTTGTTCGAATCAGTCAATGTACTATAGATTCTTGATGTGACATTTCATGTGATGAATGTTCACAAGTCTCCTATAGAAATGAACTGTGTGAATCCTGATTATCTATGGTATTGTACACAAGGTTGTACAATAAAGAATTATTGGTGCTAATACATACTGATGTAAATAGCTCAATATCCTCTTAAGGCCAAAAATAATCACTCCCATTAACTTACCTTACAATGTACTCTTAGAATGATTTGATTGTATATGCTTACTGAAGTACAAGATGAATGCATCTAAGAGATTAAGGTGCAAGATCAATATGAAGTATTAGAATTTTTTATTTGATCAAAGAAACTAATACTTTAGTATATGATTCACACAAATCATTAAAATGATAATTGTATCCTCGCTCGATTGATCCTCATTGCATATCATAGTAATATGACAGAATGAGGAATACCACCTTATTAAGATATGGTGCAATATTTATAATAAGATTTACCTAATTCTTATCCTTATGAACATGAGTATGAACATTAGATGTCCACACTTTACAGATAGTTCCGAATAAGTCAGTATGTGTGTCTATATAAGATATGGAAACCAAATAATTCATATGAGATGTTAATTATGAATAAAAAAATTGATTTTAAAGTCAGGTGTTACCGTGGTGTGAATTTGTGAATGTCTAAAGAGTTTGGACATTACAATTATTGGCCAGGCGATAATGAGATAATTATCGTCCTGAAAGTTATCTTCTATGAAGAGGAACATGTCCTCAGAGAAGACAGGGGGAGCTGATAAAACTAGAAGATGTTCTAGACCCACAAATTAACATAAGATTATTAGATAATCTTTAATTGTTTGGAACCACTCATAACACACATCAGAGAGCTTCATAGATTTTTGAGATTCTCTCAGTGACTAGAAGGATATGTTTGACATATCTGATTTAGCAAGATGAGAGGAGTTCAAAATAGATTATGATCTAAAATCTATGATAATGGTGCTCTCTGTCATTACAACTTTGAGATTGATAAGTTTATTAGAATTCTACTTGTCAATACTGCCTATCATTATAACGAGATGATGATATATTAAAAGCGTTCTCTCAATATGATTGAGGTAAAGATGTATATGATACATGTTTAAAATTTTTAGTATGTCCAGGAAGCAAGTTATGATTTCAAAATTATTTTAAATCAAACTAAAGCTTCCAAAGTTGTAATAAAAGTTTTGATTTAATGGTCAAATACTACGTGATCATTAAGAATGATCATAGATTGTGTGTGTGTTCAAAAAGGATAGTGGGAGTACGGTCGTTTTAGTAATGCTTTGTAATAATGAATGACATCGGGATGTTACTATCAGTAAAAGTATTATTAACCATGTTTTCCTCCGTAATCAGTTTAGTTATAATATTCCACGTATTTGAAATACGAATCTATTAAGATAGATCGGTGGGGATATTATATTGACCTGTGTGTCAAGATGTTTGGCATAAATTTCATAATAAGTCTCAATCGTTGAGATATGGAATTTATTCCTTTAGGGAAAAAGTTCCTTAAAGGATACATAAGTGAAATGCATCATTAAGTACTTGAGAAGTGCCAAGGATGCACTTACGTATATGGAGAGGATGATTTGAAATTATGAGTTCACACTGACTCAAATTTCAAGTCAAATAATGGATTTAACCTTCTAGTAAAAAAGAATGGATTGGAAGGGTTCTAATTCAGAACTCGATATTAAGGTGACGATATAAACAAGTGATACTGTTATTAGAACAGTATGGATGAAAACGTTCATCCCTGAACTAAGATGTTGTTCTAAAAGGTCTCTGATAAAATCTCGTTGTTGTAGGACAACAGTGGGAGCGATCAATTATGTGATCCAACCATAGTCTCTTCAGAAGTTGCAGAACATTGTGAGGCTCTTTCATAGGTTCAAAGACAAAGGATTAAGAGGAAATAACGTAATGGAAAATATTCCATCTTTAGATAATTTAGCAGATCCCTGACCAAATCTTAGTCACAGACCTTTTGTGATCATCACCTAGATTTGATGGAGATTAAATGAGAAGGTGATTGGCTTGAGTCCAAGTGGGAGATTGATAGATATAGGTGTCCTCTAACCTAATTATAAGGCACCTATTTCAATCTGGTTAACTAATTAATGGTATTAAATTCATTATGTAGATTGACATATTTATAATTGCGCATAATGAAGTCCATGAATATGTGCAATAGTCATCAGATTATGATGAGATCATAATAATGAGACTGATGACTTATAAACACATATTCTTAATTGTTCCTAGTCGTAGGATGTTTAAGAAGGATATCAAACATCCGGTAAGACTAGTATAGGTTATTCCAGCTCATATGATGAGGGTGACTGATCTCGTTAGTTACTCGTGTGGAGACACAATGGTAAACCTATAGGTGCTCATTGGGGAATGAGTTCACTGAACTGATCCGATATGAATCGCCAAATGGTAATTTACCTGACTGTCAATCGGCTTGATTCATCGTCACAGTGGCGCGGTTGATCCTTGGACTTGAGACACCAAAGACACCTTGTCGGTGGACTTCTGGACTTTGACCTTAACCTACGAATCCCTATCCACAGGATCTCTAATAGTCAAGGATCGGGTCCAGCGGAAGACCTTTGAAGGTGATTGTGTGTTCAATAAAGGATCGTTCGCTCTCAGGTAACTGGAGAGAGAATGCTCTAGAATAGATCCGCAGGAGTCTCTGGCCAGAGCAGAAATAATATCAGAAAGGAGGTTTTCGGATATTGTACAGCGGAGTCTGATTCAAGTGAGTTGACCATCTAGGGTTTGACAGTTGACCATACCCTAGGTTAACTCGAGAGCATTGTGCGAACGAAGGATTATAGCCACGCGGTAACTATGGACGGACAGGTTCCATGAGTGGGTTGTTGAACCCCATTACCTTCCGGGATCATGCGGTGTTACTTGGCACCCAACTTGATCGGAAGTCCGACCGAATTTACATGCGATGTGAATTCGGTGAGGTAATTAGTTAATATCTAGATATTAATTAATTACAATAAGTCAATAACTAGTTATTGGACTTAACGAGCTGAAAATTGGACTGGTAAATGGGCCTAGAGGGTTACACGCAATAAGATTCTCAGTCGGTGGTACATAAGTGGGATTTATATTAACTCGGGGACTTTTGTGAAAAGTCGCGCCGACTTAATATATATACGCGCTGTTGAGAAACCCTAGGCCAAGCTCCAAAGTTTCCCCATGCTGGCCATCATCCCCCCTTTCTCTCTCCTTCTTTGGGCGCCCCGTTTGAGGCGCCGGAACAGTCTCCATCTCCGCCGCGTATGATTCCCGAAAGTCGGGAATTCCCGTCAGTGGGTTTTCGGCAATCGTTGCGGCGACGGATCTTCAGCGAGCGAGCTGACACGGACGAGGGATCGAGGATGAACCACCGCGGAGGATCGCGTGGATACCGCTGGAGGCCGGACGCTTGTGCGGCTCGCGGCATCGCCTCGATGGAACTGAACGGAAGCGGATTCGAATCCGCACACAGTAATCTAATTACACCCGGATTTTTGGTTTTAGTTTTTCGTTCCGAATCGGATCAGCGGGCATCGGGCAGGGTTAATATTTTATTCGTCGTTTCTGCTGCGTTCTTCGCGTCCCGCCCGGATCCCAACAAACCTACCTTTACCTAACTGCTCTTCTAGACATCTTCCACTAGACCAGATGACTTATGGCCCTTGGATAACAAGCTAAAGTAGCATCATCAAATATCCACTTCATGACAAGGTGCATAGTTTCAAAGGATAAAGGAAAGTATAGAGGCTCACATAGTGATAAAGTATCGATCCATTCAATCACTCCTCTAATAGTTGTCAAAATAGCGCATACAGTATGATTTGTATGCTATGATGGAGAAACTAAAATAACATATACCACACTCATACACCATATAAATTTGTAATCCTACGCTCCACTAGGTACATCTGGCTATCCATATTGCTCTAGTTAGAGTCGGCTATTACAGGTTACATAGGAAAACAAATCCATGTTCAACTAATTTTTGATCAATCTCATCTTAGCCGTATACTAAGACGATTATGACTCTTATCACGCTCCTACTAAATGTGAAATCATGCTCGCACTGAGTACAAAGTCCATAGAGTCTGTCTTATCATGCTCGATCTCATAGCGACATGGCAATCGTCCAAGTGAGCAGATTGATTATAGTCTCGTGACATTTTCAAATAAGTGAACTAATAACAATTATCTCACTCAAAGAGATATCTCAAAATAATAAGTCCATGCACAAATAATATAAAAATATCCAATCCTATTAAGTCATTCATCATGTTAGCACAAAGTAAGGCTTTGAGTACCTTACTTGAGGAAAATAATTCCTTTTCTTCTACTATTTAAAAGGCATTTAAACCTAAGAGCTTTCAATGGAGTATCATCAGGCACAATACATATGGCCAGTATGTAGTCTGCCTTAACTCAGTCCTTCAACATACAAGTAAAGGACAACCACTCTCGTGTGGTTTTATTTAACTCCACATCACTGCCGTCTCAGTGGAGGTCATAGCTTATTAGATGCATACTCATTAGCATCCATGGAAGACTACTTGTATGAGTAAGTAGTTCACTCCCACTGTTCATTGAAACACTCCTACTGTCTTTGCCAATTCATGAAAAGAGACATTTCTTTGTCATTGCCATAAGATTAAGTATTTTCTAAGGATCTTGTAGCCCATATAGCTGCAATTCCTATCAGACCTCTCAAATGGATGAGAAACGAAAAATCTTACTCAAACATGCACACATATGTCTGAGCGAATTAGTTCTAATAGGGAGAGGCCCTTCTGGCATTCCCAAATTACTTTCTGTAGGCTTTTCCTACTGAACATTGTCTTTCTATAGTAAGGCTCATCTTAATGAGAAATTCCAATTGCTCCATTCTTATATATCATTCTTCAGGTGAAATAATATCAGAAGAAAATACAATAACAGAAATAGAATCACTATATTCTAAATCCACAAACTCATTGTTCCATAAATGACAATGACCATACGCATAAAGACATTGAACAAAGTAAAAGGTTATTGAAGTTCCTAGATGAGCAATCTAAATACCAAACTATTAAAATTGAGAATAGATTACATCAAATACCATGTGCTTAAAACACATCATAGAATAGGGGAATGCACCCTCATCTCATATTCTTAGCATATATGAGCCAACTCCAAAGACTTCTTCCTAAGTGTCAACCCTCATAGTGATGTTGTGGCTACCTTTTAGTACTAAATGATAATCTAAAACTCTATTCACTTACGAGCTATGTAGGTTTTTGTTCTGTAGTCTACAATCTAATGAGAGATTATGCAGATAAACAACACATTTGGGCACACATGTACGAATGAGCTAGATATAAGACTAGTATGCTCAGTGCAATCACTGACATAGTATTCTATTTTTTTATTATTGGAGCATTTTTTGTTCATCAGAGAGTTCAGTTCTAGTTATGTCATGATCATTAAGGAGATATAACATTTTTTTTGTGCCACACATGATAATTATTATCTGTCCTCTCATCTTGACTGACAACTCACAAATTAGGCCCTTTGTGTGTTGCCCAGACTATGGAGAACCTATAGGGTTATCGAAAATTAAATACTAACTAATATCAATGGAAATTAATCGCAACATAAATGTAAAGCGCAGGAGGGAGAAATAAGGAGCAGTCACATAGTAGCATACGAGATTTATACTACTTAAGTCTATCAAAACCTATGTCTAGTCCCAAAGCAACCACTTGGGACTACCACTAGTGCACATGCTATACATGGTACCGGTTGGGATCCAGGCGGGGCGTGTAGAACGCAGCAGAAGCAACAAATTGAATCCCGCCCGATGCCCGCTGATCCGATTTGGAACGAAAACTAAAATCGAAAATCGAGAAGTGATCGTATCACCATGTGCGGATTCGAATCTGCAATCATTTCGGTTCCGTCGAGGCAATGCCGCTAGCCGCACAAGCGTCTGGCCTCCAGCGGTACCCACGTGATTCTCCGCGGTGGTTTATTCTCCACCCCTCATCCAAATCAGCTCGCTCGATGAAGAATCCTCGCTGCAACCATGTCCGAATCATCCGGACGGGAATTCTCGACTCTCGAAAAACGTGCGTGGCGGAGACGGGATGTCTCCCGGTGCCTCAAACGGGGCGCCCAGAGGAGGAGGAGAAAGAGAGGGGGACGGCCAGCCTTGAGAGCTCCTGGAGCGTGGCCCAGGGTTTCTCAACAACACGTATATATATTAAGTCGGTGCGACTTTTCATAAAAGTCCCCGAGTTAATATAAATCACACTTAAGTACCACCAACTGAGAAACAGTTTGCGTGTGACCCTCTAGGCCCATTAACCAGTCCGGTTTTCAGCCCATTAAGTCCAATAGCTAGTTATTGACTGATAGTAATTAATTAATATTAAATATTTAATTAATTACTTAACTGAATTAACATGTCATGTAAATTCGATCGGACTTTTAATCAAGTTGGGTGCAAAGCAACACCGCATGATCTTGGAAGGTAATAGGGTTCAGCAACCCACTCATAGAACCTGTCCGTCCACAGTTACCACATGGCTTGTGATCTTTCATTTGCACAACGTACTCGAGTCGACCTAGGATTATGGTCAACTGTTAAAACCCTAGATGGTCAACTCACTTGAATTAGACTCCGCTATACAATATTAGAAAACATCTTTTTCTGATATTATGTCTGCTTTGGCCAGAGACTCCTATGGATCCATTCTAGAGCATTCTCTCTCTAGTTACGTGAGAGCAAATGATCCTTTATTGAACACACAATCACCTTCGAAGGTCTTCTGCTGGACCCGATCCTTGATTATTTAGAAATCCCGTAGATAGGGATTCATAAGCCAAGGTCAAAGCCCAGAAATCCACTGACAAGATGTCTTTGGTGTCTCAAGTTTAGGATAAACCATGCCACTGTGACGATGAATCAAGCCGGTTGACAGACAAGTAAATTACCATCCGGCGATTCATGTCGGATCAGTTCAGTGAACTCATTACCCAATGAGCACCTATAGGTTCACCATTGTGTCTCCACACAAGTGACTAACGATATTAGTCACCCTCATCATATGAGTTGGAATAACTTGTAATAGTCTTACTAGATGTTTGATGTCCTTCTCAAACATCCTACGACTAGAAATAATTCAGAATATGTGTTTATAGGTCATCGGTCTCATTATTATGATCTCATCGTAATCCGATGACCGTTGCACACATTCATGGACTTCATTATGCGTAATAATAATAAACACGCCAATCTATATAATGAAATATATATGCCATTTATTATTGAACCATATTGAAATAGGTGCCTCGTGATTGGCTTAGAGGCCACCTATATCTATCAATCTCCCACATGGACTTAAGCCAATCACCTTCGCATTTGATCTCCAACAAATCTAAGTGATGATCACATCAAATCTGTGACTAAGGCTTGGTCTGAGATCTGCTAAATCATTCAAAAATGGAATAATTTTCATTACGTTATTTCATCTTATTTCTTTATCTCTCGACTTGTGAAAGAGCCTCAAAATGTTCTACAACTTCTGATGAGACCATTGCTCGACCACAAAATTGATCGCTCCCACTGTTGTCTTACAACAACAGGACGAGATCAGAGACCTTTTAGAACTATATTTAGTTCAAGGATGAACTCTTTCATCCATACTATTCTAGTAACAACATCACTTGTTAATGTCATCATCCTAATATCGAGTTCTGGATTTGAACCCTTCTAATCCCTTCTTTTCTTATTATAAGGTTAAACCTATGCCTGATTTGAAATTTGAGTCAGTGTGACTCGTTGTTTCAAATCATCCTCTCCATATACAGGAGTGTATCCTTAGCACTTCTCAAGTACTTAGTGATATGTTTCACTCCTTCTATCAATGTTTCCCTGTATCCTTCAATGAACCTTTCCTTAAAGAAATAAATTTCATATCTCAACAATTGAGATTTATTGTCGAATTTATGTCGAACATTTTGATATACAGTTTAAGGTAACATCCTCTTCAATCTATCTTAATAGATTCGTATCTCCAATACGTGGGATGTTATAACCAAACCCATTATGGAAGAAGAACATGGATACTAATACTTTTACTGATAGTAACATCTTGATGTCATTCTCAATGACTCTGATATTATTATCACAAAGCATTACTAATGTGAATGTGCTTCCATTGACCTCTTTGTACACACACAATCAGTGATCATTCTTAATTATCACTGAATTTTTGACCATTAAGTCAAAACTCTTATTGCAACTCTGGAAAGCTTTAGTTTGATTCAAAAATAGTCTTTGAATCACAACTTGCTTTCTTGATATTCTAAAAGCTTTAAAGTTGTATCATATATATCTTTTCCTCAATCACATTGAGGGAATGCTTTTAATATCTAATTGTCATCTCATTATCATGACAGGCAGTATTGGCAAGTAAAATTCTAATAAACTTATTTTGGTAACCTTTGAGGAAAAATCGTCCAAGAGTCAACACTTTGACTATGACCATTTCCTTTAGATGACCATATAAGTTTTAAATAGTCCATTTGTACTAATCTTCATTCTGAAGATTTACTTGCTTCTGAGAGGGATAATACCCTCAAACAATACTATCAAGTTCCGAACTTAATAGGTGTTATGGACTATAGCTTAGAACTCTTAACTTCTTGTCAATTTAAAAGTTGTAATTATGATAGAGAGCTTCCTCATAGATTTAAGATCATGCCACATCTTTGAGCTCCTCTCATCTGCTATCTTTGATATGTCGAACATATCAGACTAGTCATTGAGAGAATCTCAAAATCTATGATGCTCTCTAATGTGTGTTATGAACGGTTCCAAACATCTGAAGATTATCTAATAATCTTGTGTTAATTTGTGAGTCTAGAATATCTTCTAGTTTTATTAGCTCCTACTGTCTTCTTTGAGGACATGTTCCTCTTCTTAGAAGATAGTTTTCAATACGATAATTATTTTATTATCGTCTAGATAATAAAATAATGTCCAAACTCTTTGGACATCTCAAAAATTCACATTACGCCTTATCCTTTTCGATCCAACTTCTTTGGATCATGTCTTTTCCAAAAGATTAGGACATAACTTGACTTTAACATCCTTAAAATCATAATAGTTTATAATTCACATCTCATATGAGTTATCGCATCTCCATATCTTATATGGATATACTGACTTATTCGGAACCATATGTGAAGTATGGACATCTAATGTTCATACTCATATATATATACAAGAATATAAGAGTTAGACAATTCTTATTATAAATATAGTACTATATCCAATAAAGTGTTATTCATCATTATATCATATTGCTATGATATACAATGAGGATTTATCGAGAGATGATACAATTATCCTTTTAATGACTTGCGTGAATCTCGTACTCAAGTATTAATTTCTTTGATCAAATCGAAGAATTTGATACTCTTTCAATTAGTCACTTCATCTTGATCTTTTATACCTTAATCTCTTAGATGCATTCGACTAGTACTTCAGCAAGTACACATAGCCAAATCTTTCCAAGAGAAAACTATTAAGGTAAATTAATAGAAGTGATTATCTTTGGCCTTAAGAAGATATTGGGCTATTTACATCAACATGTATAAGCTCCAATAATTTATATTTATCGTACAACCTAGTGTACAATGCCATATATAATCATAATTCACTAAGTTCATTTCTATAGGAGACTTATGAACATTCATCATATGATATGTCATATCAAGAATCTATAGTGCATTGACTGATTTTAAAATCTTTCATTCTATTCTTAAAACCAAATGGAACAACGCTTGTTCCTTCTCAGTTAATGTTATTCACTTTTACAATTCTTGATCATTAATAGAACTAAATACAATTATTGGTTGCAGTAGATAATAAGAATATCTGAAATTTCTTACAAGTTTCATTTTCCTATTTCCCTTTACCAATATCCTTATTATTGGTTGCAGTGGGAGAACTGTTCATTCTCTCTTTCAGCTGACTTGCCTTTATCTATCTCAAGTGTGGGTTCGACCATTTAAGATCTTACCTCTAGCCTTTCTCAAAGGCATATCATGAATATCTCTTATACTTGGTTTCACCAAAGTAAGAGATTTCATGATATCTGACTAGGATAATGGCTATCATATGGCCCTGAAGACATTCTTTAGAGTCCTTTTGTAAATATGAATTTGAGAAGTATTAACATCTAGTATGCTAAGTCTTAGATTAATTGACGACATTTTAGTTAATAGAGGAAATAAATAATTTAAACATATAGTTCTTATAATTCAATTATGGACTTTTATTTTGAATTATTTCGCACTATTTTTCGACGGACTGTATAACCCTCAGGTACACAGAATGGGAGACTCCGATAGTCTCCTAGCAGGGATCAGAATCTCAATGACTTGTACTACAGCCTTATAGATAGCACAACAAACTGTACTACAATCAAAGAGCACCCATCTCATGGGATTTGCAACTCTTTGCAATATCTGATCATGGCTTTGGTCCCCAGATATTTAATGACCTTGTGAATAGCACAACAAACCATTAATTATGGTCTAAGGATTACTGGTGTTACGAGACGGGCATAGATTTGCATGCAACCCTTGTGGTAGCACAACAAGGCTACATGGTTCCTCTACCCCGATCAGAAGGCATCTTATGTCATAGCCAGAGTCTCTCCTCACAATTAGACAAGCCATGTGGTAGCACAACAAACCTGCCTAAGGTAATTTGAGTCCTATGACTATAATGATGGAGGACCACATAGTAAGTTCTCAACTACTCACGTTATGGCACAGACTTCAGCGAGGGTTGTAGATAACTTTTATTTTGGTCTCTACTTAGGTTATAGTTTATAAATATATCGCATATATATTTAACTATACCTAGATAATAGCAATTGATTCATAATCAAAAGAAAAAGCATGCATTAACCATACATGTTCATTATGTGATCATAGACAGCACAGTGATTAACTGGAGCCATAAAATTAATTACCACAACTATATAACAATTATATAATTAAAACATGAAAACACATAGGCACTGGTGATATCTGTTAGTTTTTGGGTGTCCTACAGACCAATTATGGGCCGTGTAAGCCCACTGTGTTGTACAATCTTGTTCAATATAATTAAGTGGTAATTAGAGCATAAACTTGTAATCTGTGGATTGCTTTGCGTTGTCCCTAGGATATGTGGTTGTAAAATCAATTTTGAGATACGATCTCGAATGTGAGTTTGACTGTATATGGACACATACCTTAAACTGTTCTTGAATGGGGAATAATCACTCTGGGACATTGATTACTTATAAATTAGCACGCATGATGTGTAGATGACCAATCTCATGGTCATAGGTGCGGGGCACCAGCACATATGTGTAGGTGTTCATCCGGGGAAGATGTTCACTGAATTGATTCGCTGATGGATCTTAAGATGGTTAATTATACCTAATGTCAACTGAAGATCCATCTGTCTCAGTAGTATCGTTGATCCTTTAACCTGAGACATTAATGAGGTATTGCGTGAGGACTGGTATGGTTTATTGTTTGGTTAAGTGACTTTAACCATAAGTCATGAAACACTGAATTATTAGCCACATCGGGATACATGCGAAGACCGTTAATGGTCAAAAGGAGATCGCTCACTGTCAGGTATATCACAGATAGTTAATGAGTCATGACATGGATGCTCCACTAAATCTCTGGCCAGGGTGGTATCGGTTCGTTTGGAACGAACGTGAAATTATTATGGAGGTCATGGTAAGACGACACGATCACTAGTGGTTTGACATAACCATACCACACGATCGGATTGGATTCATAGAACGAGCGAGGGAATATAGCGATATGGTAATTGAAGACTTATAGGTGCCTGACAGGGTGAAGATGAACCCGGCATCCTCTGGGATCACACGGATTTGCTTGACCCAACGTGATAAAAAAGGTTCGGAACTAATTAAACGTTTATTGGGAATAACTGGTTTAATTTACTTCTAATTAGATTAGAAGTTAATGGATCTTTAAACTAGAGTGATAATGGGCCTAGAGGATCACACACAAATAACTCTTGTAGAACGGAATATTATTGTATGGAAAAATATACTTAAGCATTAAATTCTTTTGGGAAAAGAATTTATAAATGGCTTAAAAGTATATATACAATAATATAAAGGACATATTTATAATACATGTATTATTAGACTTATTTGATAAATGGGCTAATAATAATATATTGATATATAAAATGTCGTCGGGTTTACTTTTAACCGCAGTTACTTTTGCCAAGGAGATTAAATGACATGATTGGTTGAATGAGCGGCTCAAGCTGCCGCCGTAAATCCTTTATATAACCCATCTTTTCCCAACCTGTAATGGGCATTCCAACATCCCTAAAGCTTGCCGTCGAGAGATTGGAAAAGTTTGACTCTTCCCAAGGGTGAGGCTTTTGTGTTGTACGGAGTTGGGAGAAAGAAAATTCCGTTGCTGCGAGATTCATGTGGATCGGCTCTAGAGACCGGACATTTGTGCGGCTCAAAGCTTCGTGGAGTTCGGCATCGATTTTCACAGGATAACATATTATGTGTAAGGTGATAAATCTTGTGTGATTTATTTAAGAACGTTTTTGTTGCTTCAATCGGAATCCGAACTGGTTTGAGAAATTATTTTAATTTTGTTCTTCCGCTGCTGTGATTTCCCGGAGGTTACGACCCGAACCCAACAGTGGTATCAGAGACATGTTTAGGCTCCTATTGATGCAACTGGGAAGAACGATCTCTGTTGTAACATCATGTTCAAGTTCTTCAATTTTATTTTAATTTTTTGGGTTATGAAAAATTTATTTTTCCGGAACGGTGGGAAACTGGACGGCAAAAGGTCAGGCCGTCTGAGTATTTTCGGATTTTTTTTCAGATTGTAAACGGCACTTAGAGTGGCCGTCCGAAACGTAAACGGCACTTGGAGTGGCCGTCAAATTTTACGGAATTTTCTGGAATTTTTCGAAAATTAAACGGCCTAGGTTGTGGCCGTCTACATGGTGGACGGCCAACCATGTGGCCTTCCACTTGGCGGAAGGTACTCAGCCCTGCCGTCCGCATATTTTAATTTTTTTAAAATAGAATTCTTGTTCGATTTTTCGCACTGTTAGGCGCATTGCTCCAACCCGCACTGCACTGGCCCAAAAAATTAAAATTTTATCTCAAAATTAAGATAATTGTCGGATAGGATTAATTAAATTTATTGTTGATTAATCTGATAATTATCATGTAAATTTTGAGTTTAATTGAAGATTACGTATAAATTCAAACTTTCGAATTTTAAATTATTAGATAATTGTTAAATTCGAATTTTGGGAGGATTATCGTTAAAATTCAAATTTTGAGTTTGTAAAATTATTGGATAATTTTCAAAGGAATAAATTGTGAATTTTAATGAAAGATAATTGAAGACGATCATTTAATTAAATTATATTCTATCATTGGATGATTAATTTGAATTTAAATTTCATGATTGTCTTAATTATCATGAATGATTGAATTTAATTTTAAATTCATCTGTGTATCTTTTTATACGTATGGAATAATTCTAAGCATGAATGTTGCTGTGATGCCATTTTGGTCTCTATTAGATTAATTTTGAATGTAACAATGAGTTTTTCAAAATTAAAGGTGTCCAAAATTTCTCGTATGCACAACCCATGATTTCAATCCAAATATAAGGATTATTTTCAAAAATAACCCTTCTGTGATTGATATGATTGTGTTTGGAATGGTGGGTAATCATGGACTTAGCTCAGTTCGTTTGAGGCCTACAAGCCTCCCTTCTTTATCTATTTCATTTCCAATGTAATTCTATCTTCCTCCGATGAATGTACTCGCCCTAAGGGCTGCTAGAAATTATTTGACATGTAATTCTTTTTCTGGCCTGCGAGCTGTGTAATTATTGTAATTAATGATGCAGATGGAGCTTGAAAGTACGGAGGACGAACTGCGAGGATGATCCTACTGCTTGGGAAGTAGGCTGGATATCTGCATAGCTTTACTTAGAGTCCATGATCACCCAGGCTTATTTATTTGCATGGGATGCATTTATTTTGAGCAATTACTAGGTACAGTAAATATATAGAACGAATATATTTATTCTACAACTTAAGTTGAGACCAAGATAAAAGCAAAATATCATCTTTATTAAATATAGATATGTAAACGTGGCTTTAGAAGCCGTCGTGGCCCTCTACCATTATAGGGTGACTGAATGCTATTATTTCATAGATTTGTTGTACTTTCCACAAGGTTCATAATTTGGTGGCAGGATCTCAACCCTAAAGCTTTGCTTCAATGGGATAAGGGACTGGACATGGCCTTGTTGTGCTTTCCACAAGGGTCGGGTCACGAACTCATTGCTGTGTAGTAATGGTGGTGCGATCTAACTGGGAGTATCCTTTGTTATGCTTTCCATAAGGAGATGACTGCTCAGGAGCCGAAAGTTGGATATTGCATTGGATGCAAGTGCACTTGACTGCCTAAGGAATGGGATGTGATTTGTTGTGCTTTCCACAAGGTTGCATTTCAGTTCTGTTGGGATTCCGACGCACTAGGATGATCGCCGTGATCTCCCGTTCTATATGATTGAGGGTCATATAGTTCGACGCAAAATAGTGGAGGTAAATAAGATAGAAAACCATATCTAAACTTAAAACCTTGAATGCATGCTAAAATATTGTCTTTTATTTTTTCATGTTGTTATCGAATCCCCTCCATAGCATCTTGGATGCGAACAAATTGACTGGAACTAATTTTCAAGACTGGCTACGTAATCTGCGAATAGTCTTAACAACCGAAAAGATTGTGTACGTGTTAGACACGATTCAACCTGAGCCTCCCACTGATGCCGAGGAGGGTGATCAATTAAATTATGCAAAATGGTCGGAAGATTCTTCCCTTGCACAGTGTTATATACTGGCCTCTATGACTCCCGAACTACAGAGGCAATTTAAAAAGACAGATTATAGAGATATACTTCTCCAACTACGCCAGCTCTTTGGTGAGCAGGATAGGATAGAGAGGTATGAGCTCTCCAAGAAACTTTTCAGGACTAGGATGTCTGAGGGTGCTTCAATATAGGCTCATGTAGTAAAACTGATGGAGTGGATAGAGAGACTCAATGGGTTAGGATTCAAGTTGGATCTTGAACTTAGCATTGATCTCATTCTCCAGTCATTGCATGAATCCTTTTCTCCCTTCATCATGAACTTTAACATGAATAAGATTGAGGTTTCTCTACCAGAACTCCTAAACATGTTAAAGAGTACTGAAGGGACCATACAGAAGGAGAAACCATCTTCTGTAATGATTGTTGGTCGGACCAACAAGAAAAGGAAGGCCACCCAGACATCTAATAACAAGAAGGAAAAGAAACCGACTAAAGGTAATCAGATCACCAAGGCAGGCAAGCACAAGGGCAAGAAGGATGAAAAAGACAGCAAATGCTTTATGTGTGGACAGACAGGTCACTGGAAAAGGAATCGCAAGGCAATTTTAAATGAAGGTATTTTTATCATTGACTTAAATTTGTCTCTTATGAGATCCACATCATGGGTATTAGATATTGGATGCGCATCTCATATCTATAATTCTTTGCAGGTACTGACAAATAAAAGAATACTTGACAAAAGAGAGATCCAACTAAGGATGGACGATGGAGCTATAGTGGCTGTTAAAGCTGTGGGGACTGCTTGTAAGGATCGAGACTTTCGGATCTGGTTTTCGGGGTCGGACCCTGTAGTTCTGACCTTAGTGGGGGCTGAGATTCTGTAACGATTCACGTCAGGACATCGAGACGCGTTTTGAATGGCGTCCACCGTCGCAGACGCGTTTCAGGTTCTGCCACGTGGGTGCCACGTGGGCTGGCATTGGGCCGCGAGAGTACGGCCCTGTCGTGTCGCCTGAACAGCGTCCACGTGTGACGACGCCTTTCAGACTGCGACTCTGGGGTTGTCAGAGTACGGCCCTGACATGTCGCCTAAACGGCGTCTGCCTTGAACGACGCATTTCAGAGTCTTGTCAGAGCAGCCGTCACATCACCTGATAGACGTCTATGGATGTCGACGCGTTTTAGCCAGTCTTTGGTTAACCCCGCGAGCCCTCCTTCTTTCCCTCATTTTCTTCCTTCTCTCTTTCTCTCCTTCCCTTCCGGCGAACTCGGCGGCGATTCCTCCTCCTCCCTCTTTTCCTCCCACCATTTCATCTCTCCCTCCACTCCATCCTCTACCTAGCTCCTACCACTACCACCTCCACCTCCACTGCGGCGTTTTACTCTCCGGACGGCGGCCGACGTCACGGTGGAGTAAGGATGACCACGGCGGTACCGGCAGCGGCGTGGGGCGAGACTGGTGGACGGCTTGAAGCTTGGAGGAGTTCAAGTATCCGGTAGGGTGACGGTCCCCATAGTATTGTGTTTAAACCATGTTTTCCCCCGTTTAAGCATGTTATGGATCTTTGGTTTGGAGGAGGGGGGGGGGTAGAACAAGCATGTTTAGGAGTTCTTCTCGATGATATGGGGGATTTCTATGAATGTGATTTCTTGTGGATTGGATTGCCCCTCTTTCCCCTTTGTTTTTGGGTGATTTTGGGGTAGTTGGGGTTGAAAAGGGAGCCCTCGGGCTCATGGCAGACTCGGGTTCCTGGGGTTGAAAGACGTCGTGCATCGACGACGCCTTTTTGAAGGACGTCGGGCCATCACGACGCCTTTTAGGCAGGAATCGCCTTACTGAGAGTCTGCCAGTTCAGGGATTCTTGGACTAAAAGACGTCATGGGTGGGCGACACGATTTGAATAGCGTCGGATAGCCATGACGCCTTTTAAGGCAGAAATCCCCTAAGTAATGTTTTCTGGAATTCCTGGAATTCTGTGTTAAATGGCGTCTGAGGATGTTGACGCCTTTTAAAAGGCGACCACTGGTGTCGACGCCTTTTAAAGCCTGATTCTGAAGACAGTGTTTTACATAAACCAGTACATGGAGCTTGAATGGCGTCGGCCTTGGGCGACGCGATTCAAGACAGAACCACACTAATTCATGCCAGTAAAATGTGTTCATACTGCTAGATAGTTGGTTAGCGCATGTTTTAGTGTACTCGATAGAGATGAATTCTTTATGACCGGATGGTACTACCTTGTGTGTTATGCGATCGTGGACTTTTCACGTGACCGGATCGTACTTTGCTGGGCTTTGTGTTACTGTGGACCTGGAGTGACAGTGTAGCGCTTTATCACCCTGTGCTGGTGTGGGCGTAGCACAGCGCCGGTGGGGGCGTGGTCGGGGTGACGCCTAGTGAGAGAGGGTCACCTGGTGAACCCCGGGGTCAGCTAGTACCGGTGTCGGAGTGGTACATTCGGAGAGTCACTCATGCTGAGGGAAGGAGTAACCACCTGAGCCAGTTGGGCCGGAGTAGTTAGTGTGCTATCCGAGGGGTTACTGCTTGGTCTCAGCGGGTCGAGCTTTTCCCACCGTTTTTTGTGTGGTTGGCGAGTTTTATCGAGACGACAGTTGTGGGTTCCCTAGTCGGCTGGTTTAGAATATGCATGTTTATTATACTTCGACTGCATGTGATTTCACGTTGAGAATTAGGAATTGTACCTACTACTGTGCCGATTACTTTACCGTTAGCTGTACTTTGCACTTGTGGGTGTGTGTGTGGGCAGTGGGGATCGAAGGATCCCTACTGAGTCTTGTCTTGAGACTCACCCCTGCGGTTTTCAGGTGAGGACTCCCAGCAGACCTAGAGCGGCGTGCGCGGCCGTGTGTTGAGCGTCTTCCGCGGTTGTTCCGGGGTATGCCCCGATGTAGTTGTTATTTATTTCTGGCCTGTATGTTTAATTATTTCTTTTCAGTTGGAGTATGTAATTATTTGCTGTATCGAGTCGCATTGTAATAATTTTAATTCCTGCACTTTCATTTCAATACAATGCGATGTGAATGTTTAGCTTAGTTTATTATATATTTCCCAGACTTACTTAGATCCTGGTTTGGTTCCAAATTAATGATTCGGTACCCATTTAGTAATCGGATCCCCGATTATAGGGTGGCGGGTCGTTACACTACTCATCTTAGTTTACCTTTTGAGATAATTCTAGAGTTAACAGAGTATTATTTTGTTCTAGAAATTATCAGAAACATTGTATCTATTTTCTGCTTAAACAATGTTGGTTACTCTTTGACGATAACTAGCACTATGTGATCTATTATCAATAATGGTTTGATTATAGCTAATGGTTATTTGTTCAATAGGTTATATGTATTGGATACATGTAATGATGTAATGCAGGTTTTCAGTGATAAGACAGAAGAAGTGAATCAGCATATCTTTGGCATTGCAGACTTGGTCATATAGGAGAGAAGATGATTTCTCACCTGTGTTCAAATGGATACTTGAATTCATTCGAATTCAAATCATTTGATACCTGTGAGTCGTGTCTCATGTGGAAGATGACCAAAGCTCCTTTTAGTGGACATGGTGAAAGGGCTGCTGAGCTTCTGGAACTCACACATACGGATGTATGTGGACCCATGTCAATAGAAGCTAAAGGAGGATATCTCTATTTCATTTCTTTTATTGATGACTTCTCTAGGTATGGCTATGTGTATTTAATGAGATATAAATCACAAGCTTTTGAGAAGTTTAAGGAATATAAGAATGAAGTAGAGAAGCAAATTGGTAAAAGTATTAAAACTCTTCGATTGGATCGAGGATGTGAATACTTAAGTCTCGAATTCACTTCTTACCTGAAGGACAATGGAATAATTTCTCAGTGGACCCTACCATATACGCCACAGCATAATGGTGTATCTGAAAGGAGAAATAGGACCTTGTTAGACATGGTCCGTTCCTTGATGTCTTTGGCAGAATTACCTTTGTCTCTATGGGGGTACGCTTTAGAGACTGTAGCCTACTTGTTAAATAAGGTTTTGAGTAAGTCAGTTCCTACCACACCATATGAGATATGGAAGGGAAGGAAACAGAACTTTAATCATATTAAAGTTTGGGGGTGTCCTGCCCATGTGAAGAGGAATGACACAGATAATCTAGAGTCAAGAACAGACAAGTGTAGGTTTGTGGGATATCCAAAAGAGACATTTGGATATTATTTTTATCACCTTTTTGAGCAAAGGGTCTTAGTGGTCAAGAGAGCTGTATTTTTGGAGAAGGAATATCTCCTCTAGAAAAACAGTGGGAGCCAGATCGAACTAGACAAGGTCCATCAACCACAAACTGGGGACACAGTCTCATTAGATGAGACACCACAGACGGAAAATACTCAAAACGAAACACAGATATTGCGAAGATCTAGTAACGTACCTATAGAACCTGAGAGATATGTTGGACATATCTCTGACAGTTCGTCTAAGGAACAGATAAATGAGGATGATGATCCCCAATCCTATCAGGAGGCAATTCGTAATTCTGACTCCGAGAAATGGAAAGAAGCTATAGATTCATAAATCCAATCCATGTGTACCAATCAAGTTTGGAACTTGGTTGACATACCTGAAGAGAAGGTCCCTATCGGCTGCAAATGGATCTTCAAAAAGAAGATCGGAGCAGATGGACAAATTGATAGTTATAAGGCTCGACTAGTGGCAAAGGGATATCGTCAAAGACAAAGAATCGACTATGACGAAACTTTTTCACGAGTAGAAATGATAAAGTCAATTAGGATCCTCCTTGCCATTGCAGCATACCTAGATTATGAGATCTGGCAGATGGATGTGAAGACAACTTTCCTTAATGGAAAACTGTTAGAAGAGGTGTACATGGTACAACCTGATGGATTCACATCTAAGCCGCATCCCAATAAGATATGCAAGCTTCAAAAATCTATTTATGGATTGAAGCAGGCATCTCGAAGTTGGAATTTGAGATTTGATAAGGTAATCAGATCTTTTGACTTCATTCGAAATGAAGACGAACCCTGTGTTTACGAGAAGGTCAATGGGAGCTCAGTGACCTTCTTAGTCCTCTATGTTGATGACATCTTACTCATTGGGAATGATGTAAGGATGTTGACATCAACGAAGTCTTGGTTGTCCAAGACATTCTCTATGAAGGATTTGGGAGAAGCATCCTATGTGCTGGGTGTCAGGATTGAGGTTTCGGATCCGGTTATCGGGTCAGTTTCGGGGTATGACCCCTTGGTTTGGGCCCTTGTGGGAGCTGGGGCATGGGTTCCTGTTTCACGTCGAGTTTGCGAGACACGGTTCAAACGGCGTCCAGCAAAGTAGACGCATTTTAGGTTGTGCCACGTGGGCACCACGTGGGTTGGTTTTGGGCCGCGAGAGTATGGCCCCAATCTTATCGTCTGAATGGCGTCTTGTATGGAAGACGCCATTTAGAGTACGGCCCTGGTTTGTCAGTGTATGGCCCAGACTTGTCGTCTAAATGACGTCGGGCTTGGACGACGCATTTTACCAAGTTTCTGTTTGACCCCGAGAACCCTCACTCCTTTCCCTAATTCTCTCCTTTCTCTTCTCTCTCCTCTCTTCCCTCCGACCCTCCGGCTCCCTTTCCTCCCTTCTCCTTCCTTTCCACACCCCATTCCTCCTCTCCCTCCACTCCATTAACCTCCCAACTTCCTCCACTACCACCACCACTTCTTCTGCGGGCCATTTCTCTCCAGACGGCAGTCGACGTCCCGGTGGAGTAACGGTGTCCATGACGGTATCGGCGGCGGCGTGTGGCGAGGCGAGTTGGCGGCTTTGAGCTTGGAGGAGTTCAAGTAACTGGTAGGGTGACGATCCCCGTTGTATTTTGTTTAAAACCATGTTTTTTCCTGCTTTGGTGCATGTTTAGGGGATTTTTGGGGTGAAAATACTAATTGCATGGAATAAAGAATTGTGGGTTTTTAATGGGTATTTAAGTTCTCCTCCTCCCTCTCTATTTTTATGGTGTTTTGTGAGAATTTGGGGGAGAAATCCCGTTTTGGAACTCGGGGGAGGCCGGAGGAGAACCTGTCTGTCAGGGTTAAAAGGCGTCTGGGGACAGCGATGCCATTTAAAAGGCGGCTTACAGCCACGACACCATTTAACCCCAGATAACATACTCCGTTTTTGGATTGAATAGCGTCCAGAGACAGTGACGCCTTTTAAATGGCGACTTCCGTGCACGATGCTTTTTAAGTTCAAATCACCCCGAGGCCTGTCTCTGTTTCTGTCGTTATTAGGTGACCAGGGACAATGACGCCTTTTAAACGGCGACCCGTTTGAATGACGTGTTTTAGGCCTTCTTCCGAGGCCAGATTTCACATGAACCAGTTTAGGAGTCTTGAATGACGTCGGCCTTGGGCGACGCGATTCAAGACAGAATTTTATTAATTCTTGTAATTAACATGTGTTTCCGTTGATAGATAGTTTGGTTAATTGCACGTTTGAGAACATACTTGAGGATGATGATTTCTACGTGATTGGCTCGCACTGTGTTGCGTTTTGTGCGATCGTAGACCTAGGGTGACAGTTGTTAGCGCTTAGGCACCCTGTGTCAGTGTGGGAGTGACACTGTGCCGGTGTGGAAGTGGTGGGGTGACGCCTAGAGAGAGGGTCACCTGGTGTACCCCGGGGTATAGCTAGTACCGATGTGGGAGTGGTACATTCGGAGTGTCACTTGTGTTGGTGGAAGCAGGACCACCTTGAGCCAGGTCAGGCCGGAGTAGCAAGTGTGCTATCCGAGGGGTTGCTATTTGGTCTCAGCGGGTCGGTATTTTCCGCGTTCGGCTGTGTGACTTGTGTGTTTAGCCGAGACGCTAGTTGTGGACTCTGTAGTAAGGTGGTTTCAAAACTGTGCATGTTACTGTTATAAATGCCTGCGTTTTATATCGAAATCTAGGAATTGTGTTACTGCTTTATTTAGTTAAATTGCATATATTTGTGTTCTGCACTTGTGGGTGTGTGAGTGGGTGGTGGGGATTGAAGGATCCCTACTGAGTCTTTTTCGATGAGACTCACCCTTGCGGTTTTCAGGTGAGGGTTCCAGGCAGGCGTAGCGAGGAGAGTGTCGCCTTGGGTTGCATGCCAGCAGCCGTTGTTCTGGAGTATGTCCCGATGTAGTTGTTATTTTCTTTTCAGGCTTGTACGCTTAATTATTTCTTTTTTAGTTGGAGTATGTAATTATTTGCTGAGTCGAGTCAAATTGTAATAATTTTTAATTTCTGCACTTCCTTTATAATTCGATGTGATGTGGATGTTTAGCTTAGTTTATCATTTATTTCTCAGACTCATCGAGATCCTAGTTTGGGTCCAAATTTAATGATTCGGTACCCATTTAGTAATCGGATCCCCGTTATAGGGTGGCGGGTCGTTACAGTTGGTCTCAGAGCATTCGGTCCGACAAATAGATGAATAACTAGGTTAAATATCGTAATTTCGGTGAATAATTACATTATCCCATACAGGCACGGCGGTAGTGTAGGTTTTCGGATTCCAATTAGAACTTTTCGATTTTTTGTGATTGTAGGGGAGCGGGGAGATGTTCCTAGTGGATCTGAAGCCAGTAGGCCGAATATGGAGCGTTTCATGGAGGCTATGATGGACACGATGGCTAGATACCAAACTCGAGACCCTAGTGAGAGTTCTAGTACTCGGAGGGGGCCTTCAGCTGCTCTGGAGAGATTCCTGAAGCTGAAGCCGCCTCATTTTATCGGTCGTCCCGACCCTGATGAGGCCGTTCATTGGTTGAGGGAGTTGGAGAAGACTTTTGATACCATGAATTGTGCGGCAGTTGAGAGGACTCCGTTGGCTACCTTCATGTTGAAGGATGATGCCTACGACAGGTGGACCACTTTGAAGAGTTTGTCATATGCGGATAGGAATCTCAGGGAGATTCCATGGGAGACATTTATGAAGAAATTCAATGCGCAGTACTTCCCTAGGCATGTCCAGAAGGCCAAGGAGAGGGAATTTATGGAGTTGACCCAAGGAAGCATGACAGTTCTTGAGTACCAAATAAAGTTTGTTTCGCTTGGGAGGTTCGTGCCTTTTATTTCAGGAGACAAGGAGCGTCGGACTGAGAGGTTTGTGGATGGACTGAGGTCCAATTTGAGGAGTTTTGTGGCATCCCACTATTGTACAGACTTGGCATCAGCGGTTAGATGTGCCGCTGCAGTAGAGGCATAGCATGATCAGTCGGCTCGGGAGAGGGGACTAACTACTCAGGGGCCAGCTTATGGCAAGGGAAAGACAGCAGCAGCAACAGCTCCTTCGTCCGGATCAGGATCGTCTTCACTCGGCTCGAGATTTAGGAGGTTCTTTCGAGGTGGTGGCGGTAGCAGTGGTAGAAGTAGACCCAGACAGAGCCAACAGAGTCAGTCACTGTCCAGCGCTCAGGAGGAGATAGCTCAGAGACTTCCGGTAGCTTGTCGTCATTGCGGTGGTACTCATGGTGGGACTCGGTGTCCTGCATTTTCTAGGAGGTGTTACACTTGTGGCCAGCAGGGCCATTTGGCGAGGTATTGCTCGCAGGGGCATGGTCAGGGGCAGGGACCAGGTGATCAGAAGAGGCCGAGGACCCAAGGGAGAGTTCTACCTATCACCAGGAAGGAGGCTCATGCGTCCAACTTGGTGGAAGGTACACTTTCTGTCCTTAGGAACTCTGCGCATGTGTTGATTGATTCGGGTGCTTTGCATTCTTCTATTTCTGAGCAGTTTGTAGATATTCTTTCTACACCCGTTGATGAGATATCTAATGGACTGATGGTAGAGGTTCTTTCTGGGGATTTCATGTTGTCTTATAACTGTTTGAGTGAGATTCCCTTGACCATTGAGGGTCATGGGTTACCTGCCCAGTTAGTTGTGCTTGCCATTCGCGACTTTGATGTCATCTTGGGCATGGACTGGTTGGAGGCTTATTATGCCAAAGTGGACTGCCACAGGAAGTGGGTGCGTTTCTCTATTCCGGACATCCCGACCTTCTACTTCTAAGGTATTAGGCTCTCTTCTCGTGGTATTCTTATTTCTGCCTTTAAGGCCCAGAGGTTGCTTGTTGGTGACTGTGAGGCTTTCCTTGCCTCTGTTGTTTTTGCTGGTGTTAGTAGTAGTTCCAGTCCTTGGGAGATGCCTGTAGTTTGTGACTTTGTTGATGTGTTTGTTGAGGAGTTGCCTGGCCTTCCTCCTCAGCGAGAGGTTGAGTTCACTATTGAGCTTGCACCAAGTACGGCGCCCTTGTCTAAGGCCCCGTATCGGATGGCTCTGGCCGAACTCGCTGAGTTGAAGGCGCAGTTGCAGGAATTGTTGGATAAGGGTTTTATTCGTCCCAGTACTTCTCCGTGGGGTGATCCAGTTCTATTTGTCTGGAAGAAGGATGGTTCTCTGAGGTTGTGTATTGATTATAGACAGCTGAACCAGGTGACGATAAAGAACAAGTACCCACTTCCGATGATCGATGATCTGATGGATCAGTTGCAGTTTGCGAAGTTATTTTCGAAGATTGACTTGAGATTAAGGTATTATCATATGAGGATCTGTAAGGTTGATGTGAGTAAGATGGCTTTTAGGACTCGGTATGGACATTATGAGTTTTTGGTTATGCCTTTTGACTTGACCAATGCTCCGACGGCTTTTATGGATTTGATGAACCGGGTCTTCAGGGCCTACCTGGATCAATTTGTGGTGGTATTTGTAGATGATATTTTGGTATACTCTTCTTTTGAGGAACAACATGCCTCACATCTTCAGGTGGTATTGCAGGTTCTGAGAGAGCACCAACTCTATGCCAAGTTTAGCAAGTGTGAATTCTGGCTAGATAAGGTGCACTTCCTGGGGCATGTCATTTCTGGTGATGGCATTGCAGTAGATCCAGCCAAGATTGAGGTAGTGATGGATTGGAGCAGACCGACAACAGTAACTGAGATCAGGAGCTTTTTGGGGTTAGCAAGGTATTACAGACGGTTTGTCCAGGGTTTTTCTTCGATAGTGACCCCCTTGTCGAGGTTGACTCGTAAGGGAGTTCGTTTTGTGTGGACCGAGGAGTGTGAGCGGAGTTTCATTGAGTTGAAGACTCGTCTCACTTCGGCTCTAGTGCTGGTGCTTCCATCGGGCTCCGGTGGATTTGTGGTTTACTTGGATGCATCTTGTCGAGGTTTGGGTGCGAATCTGATGCAGCATGGTAAGGTCGTGGCTTATGCTTCTAGGCAGCTGAAGAAGCATGAGGAGAATTATCCCACTCATGACTTAGAGTTGGCAGCTGTGGTATTTGCACTGAAGATCTGGCGATACTATTTGTATGGAGAGAAATTTCAGGTTTTTACCGACCATAAGCGCCTGAAGTATGTATTCACACAGAAGGATTTGAACTTGAGGCAGCGCAGGTGGACAGAGTTTATCAAAGATTATGATCTCGACCTTTCTTATCATCCGAACAAGGCAAACGTGGTAGCAGACGCCTTGAGTCGGAAGACGGTCGTATCATATCTTATGGTTCAAGAATGGAGGTTATATGAGCAGGTAGTTGAATCTTCCTTTAGAATTCCTCGAGAAGCCGACAGAGCCGTGTTGGCTAGCTTTACTGTGAGGCCAGCAGTGTACCATGCAGTAATCGAGGCTCAGAGGGCAGATACAGCGTTACCGAAGGTTCTCCAGACACCAGAGGTAGAGTTGTGGGATGATGGTACAGTCAGATTTAGAGGCAGAGTCTATGTTCCAACTGAGGAAGACGTGCACAAGAGTGTCCTGGATGAGGCGCACCGTTCTAGATATGCAGTGCATCTCGGGATGACTAAGATGTATCATTGTTTGAGGATGCACTTTTGGTGGCCTGGCATGAAGAAGGATGTAGCTAATTATGTGGCAAGGTGCCTAACCTGTCAGCAGGTTAAGGCAGAACACCAGAGACCAGGGGGGTTGTTGCAGCCGTTACCGATCCCAGAATGGAAATGGGAACACGTGACTATGGATTTTGTGATGGGATTACCTGTGTCCCCTGGCAGAAGAGACGTGATCTGGGTCATTGTTGATCGATTGACCAAGTTGGCACACTTTCTGGCTATTAGGAAGGAGTGGTTAGTCGGTAAGTTGGCTAAGATGTTTGTGGATTGGATAATCTCTCTGCACGGGGTACCCTTATCCATCGTGGCAGACCGGGATCCGAGATTTTCTTCTAGGTTCTGGAAGAGTTTTTAGAAGGCCTTGGGCACGCAGTTAGTCTTCATCTCGGCTTATCATCCCGAGACTAATGGGTAGTCGGAGAGGACCATTCAGACACTGGAGTTTATGCTCAGAGCATGTTTCCTAGACTTGGGAGGTTCTTGGGAGCAGCACTTGTCTACAGTGGAGTTTTCTTACAACAACAATTATCATTCTAGTATCGGTATGGCGCCTTATGAGGCATTGTACGGGCGGCCGTGTCGATCTCCTATGAATTGGTCTGAGATTGGCGAGAGGCAGATAGCGGGGCCAGAGTTGGTACAACAGTGTGCTGAGGTTGCCAGAGTGGTGCAGTAGAGGTTGACTACAGCTCAGAGCAGGCAGAAGAGTTATGCAGATATCCGTAGGATACCACTTGAGTTTGAGGTTGGGGACCACGTGTTTCTCCGAATCTCACCCTCCAAGGGTGTGATGAGATTCGGGAAGCGAGGTAAGCTGAGTCCACAATATATTGGGCCTTTTCCCATTCTTGCTCGAATTGAGGAAACGGCGTATCAGCTAGCCTTGCCACCTAGTCTTGCAGGAGTGCACGATGTGTTCCATGTTTCTTTGCTGATGAGATATGTTCAGGACCCATCTCATGTTTTGGACTTTTCAGAGTTGGAAGTCGCTAAGGACTTGTCCTTTCCAGAATTTCCAGTACATATTGAGGATCGCAGGGAACAAGTCCTTCGGAATAAGAATGTTCCTCTAGTAAAAGTGATTTGGCAGCATCGCTCCGGAGGCAAGGTGACTTGGGAGCGCGAGGATGAGATGCAGGAATAGTTTCCCTACCTTTTCTCGTAAGTTCTCTTGTGAGCTAGTACCATTATTTTCGATCTCGTTATTTTATAACAGACAATTTCGGGGACGAAAGTCTTTTAAGGGGGGAGAATGTTAGGATTGAGGTTTCGGATCCGGTTATCAGGTCAGTTTCGGGGTCTGACCCCTTGGTTTGGGCCTTTGTGGGGGCTGGGGCATGGTATCCTGTTTCCCGTCGAGCTTGCGAGATGCAATTCAAACGGCGTCCAGCAAAGTAGACGCGTTTTAGGTTGTGCCACGTGGGCGCCACGTGGGTTGATTTTGGGCCGCGAGAGTACGGCCCCGGTCTTATCGTCTGAATGGCGTCTTGTATGGACGACGCCATTTAGAGTACAGCCCTGGTTTGTCAGTGTACGGCCCAGATTTGTCGTCTGAATGACGTCAGGCTTGGACGACGCGTTTTACCTAGTTTCGATTTGACCCCGCGAACCCTCACTCCTTTTCCACATTCTCTCCCTTCTCTTCTCTCTCCTCTCTTCCCTCTGACCCTCCGGCTCCCTTTCTCCCCTTCTCCTTCCTTTCCACTCCCCATTCCTCCTCTCCCTCCACTCCATTAACCTCCCAACTTCCTCCACTACCACCACCACTTCCTCCGCGCCGCATTTCTCTCCGGACGGCGGTCGACGTCCCGGTGGAGTAACGGCGTCCACGGTGGTACCTGTGGCGGCGTGTGGCGAGGCGGGTTGGCGGCTTCGAGCTCGGAGGAGTTCGAGTAACTGGTAGGGTGACAATCCCCATTGTATTTTGTTTAAAACCATGTTTTTTCCCGCTTTGGAGCATGTTTAGGGGATTTTTAGGGTGAAAATATTGATTGCATATAATGAAGAATTGTGGGTTTTTAATGGGTATTTAGGTTCTCCTCCTCCCTCTCTATTTTTATGGTGTTTTGTGAGAATTTGGGGGAGAAATCCCGTTTTGGAACTCGGGGAAGGCCGGAGGAGACAGCGACGCCATTTAAAAGGCGGCTTACACCCACGACGCCATTTAACCCAGATAACAGACTCCGTCTCTGGATTGAATAGCATCCAGAGACAGCAACGCCTTTTAAACGGCGACTTCCGTGCACGACACTTTTTAAGTTCAGATCACCCCGAGGCCTGTCTCTGTTTCTGTCGTTATTAGGCGACCAGGGACAGAGAAGCCTTTTAAACGGCGACCCGTTTGAACGACGTGTTTTAGGCCTTCTTCCGAGGCCAAATTTTACATGAACCAGTTTAAGAGTTTTGAATGACGTCGGTCTTGGGCGACTCGATTCAAGACAAAATCTTATTAATTCCTGCAATTAACATGTGTTTACGTTGATAGATAGTTTGGTTAATTGCACGTTTGAGAACACACTTGAGGACGATGATTTCTACGTGATAGGATTGCACCGTGTTGCGTTTTGTGCGATTGTGGACCTAGAGTGACAGTTGTTAGCGCTTAGGCACCTTGTGTCGGTGTGGGAGTGACACGGTGCCGGTGTGGAAGTGGTGCGATGACACCTAGAGAGAGGGTCACCTAGTGTACCCCGAGATATAGCTAGTACCGGTGTGGGAGTGGTACATTCGGAGTGTCACTCGTGCTGGGGGAAGCAGGACCACCTTGAGCCAGCTCAGGCCAGAGTAGCCAGTGTGCTATCCGAGGGGTTGCTGTTTGGTGTCAGCGGGTCGGTGTTTTTCGCGTTCGGCCGTGTGACTTCTGTGTTTAGCCGAGACGCTAGTTGTGGACTCCGTGGTAATGTGGTTTCAAAATCGTGCATGTTACTGTTATAAATGCCTGCGTTTATATCGAAATCTAGGAATTGTGTTACTGCTTTATTTAGTTAAATTGCCTATATTTGTGTTATGCACTTGTGGGTGTGTGAGTGGGTGGTGGGGATCGAAGGATCCCTACTGAGTCTTTTTCGATGAGACTCACCCCCTGCGGTTTTCAGGTGAGGGTTCCAGGCAGGTGTAGGGAAGAGAGTATCACCTTGGGTTGCGCACCAGCAGCCGTTGTTCCGGGGTATGCCCTAATGTAGTTGTTATTTTCTTTTCTGACCTGTACGCTTAATCATTTCTTTTTCAGTTGGAGTATGTAATTATTTGCTAAGTCGAGTCGAATTGTAATAAGTTTTAATTTCTTCACTTCCTTTACAATTCGATGTGATGTGGATGTTTAGCTTAGTTTATCATTTATTTTCTAGACTTATCGAGATCCTGGTTTGGGTCCAAATTTAATGATTCGGTATCCATTTAGTAATCGGATCCCCGATTATAAGGTGGCGGGTCGTTACACTGGGCTTAAGGATCGATCGTGATAGATCAAAAAGGATGCTGGGAATGTCCCAATCCATATCAGGGCGAGTACTATACTCAGGAGATTCTAGTTGGAAAATTTCAAAAGAGGTCTCATTCCTATGAGACATGGAATTACCTATCTAAAGGCATGACCCCTAAAACATCTGAGGAAGTAGAGCACATGAGTCGGGTACCCTATGCCTCGGCAATAGGGTCGATCATGTATGCCATGTTATGTACTCGCCCTGATGTGGCCAATGCTTTGAGCATTACCAGCAGATACCAGAGTGATCTAGGTGAAGAGCGCTGGAAAGCAGTGAAATGCATCCTTAAGTACTTGAGAAGAACTAAGGATCTTTTCTTACTATATGGAGGAGAAGAGGACTTGCAATTAAGAGCATATACAGACTCTAGTTTCCAGTCAGATTCAGATGATAGCAAATCTATGTCTGGATTTGTATTCATGTTAAATGGAGGGGTAGTTAGTTGGAAGAGTTCTAATCAATAAACGACTGCGGATTCAACGACAAAGGCAGAGTATATAGCTACGGCTGAAGCTGCCAAGGAGGCGGTCTAGATGAATAAATTCATCTCAGAACTTGACATAGTTCCCAGCATATCGGCTCTCATCCCATTATTATATGATAATAATGGGGCCGTCGCGCAGGCGAAGGAACCTCGGTCTCACCAAAGGTCGAAGCATATTCTAAGGCGCTTCCACCTGATTCGGGAGACTGCTGCAAGGGGAGATGTGATGGTAGAGCGTGTACCATCAGAAGACAATATTGCAGATCCACTAACTAAGCCTTTGTTACATATTGTGTATGAGCGTCATCGGGAAGGCCTCAAAACTGTGGGCAATTGGTTGTAGTACAAGTGGGAGATTGTTAGTTTTTGGGTGTCCTACAGACCAATTATGAGCCGTGTAGGCCCAATGTGTTGTACAATCTTGTTCAATATAATTAAGTGGTAATTAGAGCGTAAACTTGTAATATGTGGATTGCTTTGCGTTGTCCCTAGGATATGTGGTTGTAAAGTCAATTTCGAGATGGGATCTCGAATGAGAGTTTGACTGTATATGGACACATACCTTAAACTGTTCCTGATTGAGGAGTAATCACTCTAGGACATTGATTACTTGTAAATCAACACACATGATGTGTAGATGACCAATCTCACAGTCATAGGTGCGGGGTACCAGCACATATGTGTGGGTGTTCATCCTGGGAGGATGTTCACTGAACTGATCCGCTGATGGATCCTCAGATAGTTAATTATACCTAATGTCAACTGAAGATCCATTTGTCTCAGTAGTATCGTTGATCCTTTAACCTGAGACATTAATGAGGTATTGCGTGAGGACTGGTCTGGTTTAATGTTTGATTAAGTGACTTTAACCATAAGTCATAAAACACTGAATTATTAGCCACATCAGGATACATGCGAAGACCGTTAATAGTCAAAAGGAGATCGCTCACTGTCAGGTATATCATAGATAGTTAATGAGTCATGACATGGACGCTCCACTAAATCCCTGGCCAGGGTGGTATCGGTTCGTTTGAAACGAACGTGAAATTATTATGCAGGTCATGGTTAAACGACACGATCACTAGTGGTTTGACATAACTATACCACACGATCGGATCGGATTCATAGAACGAGCGAGGGATTATAGCGATACGGTAACTGAAGACTTACAGGTGCCTGACAGGGTGAAGATGAACCCGGCATCCTTTGGGATCACGCGGATTTGCTTGACCCAATGTGATCAAAAAGGTCAGGAACTAATTAAACGGTTATTGGGAATAACCGGTTTAATTTACTTCTAATTAGATTAGAAGTTAATGGATCTTTAAACTAGAGTGATAATGGGCCTAGAGGATCACACACAAATAACTCTTGCAGAACGGAATATTATTGTATGAAAAAATATACTTAAGCATTAAATTCTTTTGGGAAAAGAATTTATAAATGGCTTAAGAGTATATATACAATAATATAAAGGACATATATATAATACATGTATCATTAGACTTATTTGATAAATGAGCTAATAATAATATATTGATATATAAAATGTCATCGGGTTTACTTTTAACCGTAGTTACTTTTGCCAAGGCGATTAAATGACAGGATTGGTTGAATGAGCGTTTCAAGCTGCCGCCATAAATCCTTTATATAACCCATCTTTTCCCAACTCGTAATAGGGCATTCCAACATCCCTAAAGCTTGCCGTCTAGAGATTGGAAGAGTTTGACTCTTCCTAAGGGTGAGGCTTTTGTGTTGTGCGGAGTTGGGAAAAAGAAAATTCCGTTGCTGCAAGATTCGTGTGGATCGTCTTTAGAGGCCGGATGTTTGTGTGACTCAAAGCTTCGTGGAGTTCGGCATCGATTTTCACAGGATAACATATTATGTGCAAGGTGATAAATCTCGTGCGATTTATTTAAGAACGTTTTTGCATCAATCGGAGCCCGAACTGGTTTGGAAAATCATTTTAATTTTATTCTTCCGCTGTTGTGATTTCCCGAGGGTTAACAATATCATCTCTGGTCGCCTTCTTGGTTGCACTTGTGGATCATCCTCGTCTCTCCTCAGCCAGCACGATCAATTACAAAAATATTAAGTTTTGAAACAATTTCAAATACAAATAAATTGTAAGAGAAAGCCTTATGGCCGAGTACAATAATAGAGGGAGATAGAATTATATTGGAATGATAGAGAGAGGGAGGCACGCATGCCTCATTAATTAACAATTAATTAACCCACTCAAATTCTAAAATGATCCACACAAAGCACATACCATCACATAATATAAAATAAATAAAGTACATGTCTATGACCACTTTAAATTTTAACCATCCATACATGATAAAATACATCACATGAAGGTTAAAATTTTTGAAAAATAATAATTTTGGTTTTCTTAAAACCTAGGTACCAATCAAAATTGGATAATTTGAATTTTCGAAAATCTCATTTTCTATCTTGCATTTAAATCTGATTTAAGGCATTAAAACACATCAACATGTGCACTCAAGACTAAATTAAAATTCTAAAATATTCCATGCATAATTTAGAACATTTCTAAATTAATTAATCTAACACTTAGATTAATCTTAAATCATATTATCAATAATTATTAATTTGAAATAATCTAACATTTAGATTTAATTAAAAATTTCTTAATAACTCTTATAAAATAATTTATAATTTTGATTATTAATCCCTTAACAACTCCTTGTTAAGACCCCTTTAATTAAAAAATATTTCTCAATAACAATTATTAAGAAATATTAATTAAAACATTTCTAAATTAGTCTACCAATAAACTTTTATCCAATCTTTTAATAACTTTTATTAAAAGGTCCTTCTTAAGTAGATTAGATCTTCAATAATCTTTAATTAAGAGATTCATGAGAGTATTAATTAGCTATCTCAATAACTGTTATTAAGAGTGAATTATAATCCTTAATAAATTTTATTAAGGTTTATTCTCAAGAAATAATTAAATCTATTAATAACCTTTACTAAGAGTTAATTAATCAGCTAACAATTATTTTTATTAAGTGTCCCTTAATTAAAACAATAATTTCATAACAACATTTGCTAAAAAATTAAATATCTAATCACCTAATTAAAATTAATTAACAACACTTGTTAACATTAATTTTAAGAACACTTCTTAAAAATATATTTATCTAATTTAAGATCATATCTTAAGTATAACTCCTTTAATTACTTAATTAAAAGTAATATACAATTAAGATCATATCTTAATTATAACCCCACTTATTACTTAATTAAAAGTAAACCAACAACAATTGTTAGCAAAATCTAAGATCATATCTTAAAAAGTAACCATACTTTAAGATCACATCCTAAATAAAACCCTTTAAGATCATATCTTAAAAGCAGCCCACTATTAACTAAAAAATTATAAACTTAAGTTTAAAACAAATTTTAAACTAGTTAAAATAAATTTTAAACTTTGTTTAATTTTAATTTCCAGTTAATAGGGGTGGGTTTTAGCTACAACTAAGGGGTATGGGGTTTAAATATATAAAAGGGTTTTAGGGTTCAAAGGGCTGGGTGGCTGGCCCATTAAAACCTGGTCGACCTGTGCCTGGCCAGGGCTCGGCCTAAAGCCTGAATGGTTTGGACCAAATGGGCGGCGCGGCTCAGGTCCACCTAGCCCAGCCAACTGATGCACCTGGGTGCCTGGCGCGCCCGACCGGGCCCCGGCCCGCGGTCGAACCGGCGCGGGACAGGCCAGTTCGGGGCCCAGCGCCAACCCCTTAGGGTTTTCTGGTTGCAGGTTATTTGATGTTTGGGGTGGCGCCGCTGCTGCCGCCGCCGGCGGCCAGGGCGGCGGAAGGCGGCCAAGAGGTGGCCCCCTTTCCATCCCCGGCTCCGGCGATAGCCGGCCGGCAGCCCCCAAATCCGGTGGTTAAGAGGAGTTTTTGCAAACTTTGGCCTTCCACCCCCAAGTTTTTCAACATTTGAAAATAATTGAGAATTGAGGTTCTACCACCGGATTCCTACCACAACAGGGACCTTGGGGACTGGCAAGGGTAGCTGGTCATACCAGCAAGCTTTGCGGTGATCTTCCATTACCATTAATGCCCCAACGAAACCTACAAAGCCGGTTCTTCATCACCACGAAAAAACCTACGAAAAACCCATTAAAATTTGATTTTCTCTATAGAAAAATAATCTGATTATCGCAAGCTCATCCCATGAGTAATTTCTATAAGATAAAAATAAATTTTGCATTGAATTAGTTATAGAATAATAATTTTATCATTATGAAGCAAATCAAAGCGGAACCTGGCTCTGATACCACTGTTGGGATCCGGGCCGGGCGTGAAGAATGCAGCGGAAGCAACAAACTGAATCCCGCCCGATGCCTGCTGATCCGGTTCGGAATGAAAACTAAAATAAAAAATTGATAAGTGATAGTATCACCATGTGCGGATTCGAATATGCAACCGTTTCGGTTCCGTCAAGGCGATGCCGCTAGCCGCTAGCCGCACAAGTGTCCGACCCCCAGCAATATCACGCCATCCTCCGCGGTGGTTCATCCTCGATCTTTCGTCCAGATTTGCTCGCTCGCTGAAGAATCCTCGCCGCAACCATGTCCGGATCATCCGGACAGGAATTCCCGAGTCTCGGAAAACGTGCGCGGCAAAGACGGGAACTCTCTTGGCGTCCCGAACAAGGCGCCCAAAGGAGGAGGAGAAAGAGAGGGGGACGGCCAGCCTTGAGAGCTCCTGGAGCTTGGCCTAGGATTTTTCAACAGCATGTATATATATTAAGTCGGTGTGACTTTTCATAAAAGTTCCCGAGTTAATATAAATCCCACTTAAGTACCACCGACTGAGAATCAGTTTGCGTGTGACCCTCTAGGCCCATTAACCAGTCTGGTTTTCAGCCCATTAAGTTCAATAACTAGTTATTGACTTATAGTAATGAATTAATATCAAATATTTAATTAATTACTTAACTGAATTAACATCTCATGTAAATTTGATCGGACTTCTGATCAAGTTGGGTGCCAAGCAACACCGCATGATCTCGGAAGGCAATGGGGTTCAGCAAACCACTCATGGAACTTGTCCATCCACAGTTACCGCATGGCTTGTGATCTTTCATTCGCACAATGCTCTCGAGTCGACCTAGGGTTATGGTCAACTGTCAAAACCCTAGGTGGTCAATTCACTTGAATTAGACTCCGCAGTACAATATCAGAAAACATCCTTTTTTGATATTGTGTCTACTCTGGCCAGAGACTCCTACAGATCCATTCTAGAGCATTCTCTATCTAGTTACCTAAAAGCGAATGATCCTTTATTGAACACACAATCACCTTCGAAGGTCTTCCGCTGGACCCGATCCTTGACTATTTAGAAATCCTGTGAATAGGGATTCATAAGCCAAGGTCAAAACCCATAAGTCTACCGACAAGATGTCTTTGGTGTCTCAGGTCTAAGGATCAACCATGCCACTATGACGATGAATCAAGCCGATTGACAGTCAGGTAAATTACCATTCGGCGATTCATGTCGGATCAGTTCAGTTAACTCATTCCCCATTGAGCACCTATAGGTTCACCATTGTGTCTCCATACAAGTGATTTACAAGATCAGTCACCCTCATCATATGAGTTGGAATAACCTGTTGGTTTCTCGAGTTTCTCCGATCGCTCACGCAGCGGAAAATAAAATAAAAAACAACGATCCGTTTTTCCCGTGTCGAAAAATGTAAAATTATGATAATCGGATTATCGAATCATTGGTTCTTATCGTGTGCGGATTTGAATCTGCAACCGTTCGGTTCCGTCGATGCGACATTGCAAGCCGCACAAGCGCCCGGTCTTTAGCGGAGTCTATGTGATCCTCCTCACGACAGATATCCTCACGTTCCTCGTTCTTCGCAGCCCACGAAGTCTCCGCCGTTCCCCGCAACGTTCGCCGTAACGCGCAGACGATTTCCCGTCTAACGGGAGTCGAAGAAGTGGCGGAGTAGATCCGGGGATCTCGATTCTTCTGGAGCACCAAAGAGAGAGAGAAAGAGAGGAGGTGGCTAGGGTTAGCAGCAGCTTGGCCTGCCCAGCCCGTTCGCTATATTTTACACTAACTGCGCGATTTTTCATAAAAACCCTCGGTTATATAAAACCCACTTATTTATCCATCGCCTTAAGAATCATTTGCGTGTGACCCTCTAGGCCCACTTACCTATCCGGTTAATAGCCCAATAAGCCCAGTGACTCCTTACTGGCTTTATTAATCAATTAATAAATTGTTATTAATTAATTAATCAATCGAATTGATGTCGCACATCGAATTCGATCGGGCCTCTGATCACGTTGGGTGCCAAGCAACACCGCGTGGAACCGGAAGGTATCGGGGTTAAATAACCCACTCTTGGAAACTTTCTGCCGACAGTTACCACGTGAATATAATCCTTCATTCGTACAATGTTCTCGAGTCAACTCAGGGTATGACCTGCTGTCAAACCCTAACCGGTCGACTCACTTGGATTGGATGCCGCTGATGAATATCGGAAAACTCCTTTCCCGATATTATCGTCTGTCCTGGCCAGGGACTTTCGTGCATCATTCCTAGAGCATTCTCTCTCATCGTACCGAGAGCGAATGATTCCTTATTGACACTCAATTCCCTTCGACGGTATTCTGCTGTACCCGATCCTTGGCTGTTTAGAATCCCGTGGTTAGAGATTCATAAACTAAGGTCAAAGCACAGAAGTCCACTGACAAGGTGTCCTTGGTGTCTCAGGTCCGGGGACCATCTATGCAACTGCGACAATAGAATCAAGTTGGTTGATAGTGAGGTACATTACCATCTAGCGATTCAGTCGGATAAGTTCAGTGAACTCATTCTCCAATGGGCACCTACAGATTCGCCTTAGTGTCTCCACACAAGTGGTCTAACCGGATATCCGATGTCCTGCTCGGATATCCTCTGACAAGGAACAATTAAGAATATGTGTGTTTAAGTGATCAGTCTTACTAGTATGATCTCATCATAATCTGATCACTATCGCACATATTCACGAACTTCATTATGAGACGATAATTAATACGATTTACACACAATGAATATTATGCCATTATATTAATAAATGAACAAGATTTACATAGTCAGATTGGCTTGTAGGCCACCTAAGACTAACAATCTCCCACTTGGACTAAATCCAATCACCTTTATACAGTAAGCCTATAGACAGTAGGTGACGCTCAAACACAATTTGAGCCAACGGCTTTGTCAGTGGATCTGCTACATTGTCGACAGATGGAACTCTTTCCACCACTACATCTCCTCTGGATATGATCTCTCTGATAAGATGAAAGCGCCTCAGAATATGCTTCGATTTCTGATGAGACTGCGGCCCTTTTGCTTGCGCAATCGCTTCATTGTTGTCACACAACAGCGGAACAGGTTCAGAGATAATGGGAACTACGCCAAGGTCGGTGATGAATTTTTTCAACCACACTACTTCCTTGGCGGCTTCAGCTACAGCGATGTACTCAGCTTTAGTCGTCGAATCTGCAGTGGTTGCTTCTTTGGAACTCTTCCAGCACACTACTCCTCCGTTCAAAGTAAACACGAATCTAGATGTAGACTTGCTATCATCTGGATCTGACTGGAAACTCGAGTCTGTAAAGCCTCGCAGTTTCAAGTCACCTCCTCCATAGATAAGAAACATATCCTTAGTTCTTCTCAAGTACTTAAGGATACATTTCACTGCTTTCCAGTGTTCTTCACCTAGATCAGCCTGAAATCTACTCGTAACACTTAGAGCATATGCAACGTCAGGCCGTGTACATAGCATGGCATACATGATAGATCCTATGACAGAGGCATAAGGTACTCTATCCATGAATGTCCTCTCATCAGGAGTCTTAGGAGACTGCTCCTTTGAGAGATAAATTCCATGTCTCATCGATATGAGACCTCTCTTGGAATTTTCCATGCCAAACCTTTTGACTATGGTATCTATGTATAAGGATTGGGTCATTCCAAGCATCCTCTTTGATCTATCTCTATAGATCTGTATTCCCAATACGTAGGATACTTCTCCCAAATCCTTCATGGAGAAGTTTTACGACAGCCAAATCTTTACCGATGACATCATAGCTACATCATTCCCAATGAGTAGTATGTCGTCTACGTAAAGAACTAAGAAGGCGACTGTGCTCCCACTGGTCTTCTTGTACACACAAGGCTCATCCTCATTCTTAATGAAGTCATAAGACTTGACAACCTCGTCAAATCTTATGTTCCAGCTTTGGAAAGCCTGCTTCAGTACATAAATTGACCTCTAAAGCTTGCACACTTTATCTGGAGATTCTTTGGATGTGAATCCTTCTAGTTGTATTATATACACCTCTTCCTCAAGGTTACCATTGAGGAAGGCAGTCTTCACATCCATCTGCCAGATTTCGTAATCAACATGTGCAACAATGGTGAGTAGAACTCTGATCGACTTTATCATGGCAACTGGTGAGAAAGTCTCGTCATAGTCAATTCCTTGCCTTTGACGAAATCCCTTTGCCACCAATCTTGCCTTATAAGTATCAATCCGTCCATCAACACCGATCTTTCTTTTAAAGATCCACTTGCATCCGATGGGTACAATACCCTCGGGTAAGTCCTCCAAGTTCCAAACTTGGTTGGTGTACATAGACTGAATTTTTGAGTTCATGGCTTCTCGTCACTTCCCAGCTTCTAGGCCTTCTATGGCCTCCTGGTAGGTTTTAGGATCATCATCCTCATTATATTCAACCTTAAACTCACCTTCAGCGATATGTCTCACATATCGTTCGGGTAGTCTAGGTAATCTACTAGATCTACGAGGCTCACCTGTGCGTACCTGAACAGATTTAGGAACTGATATCACATCTGATGATAATGCAGTAGTTTGGGGATCTGGAACTTCTTCCAGTACTATTTTACTCCGACTGTCCTCCTAGAGAAGGTATTCCTCTTCCAGGAAGACAGCTTTCCTGGCGACGAACACATTTTGTTCACCAGGATGGTAAAAATAGTATCCAAAGATTTCCTTTGGATATCCCACAAACCTGTATTTACAAGTTTGTGATTCCATCTTGTCTGGATCATGCCTCTTTACATGAGCAGGACAACCCCAAAATTTAACATGTTTAAATTCTGGTTTCCTACCTTTCCATATCTCTTATGGAGTAGAGGCAACAGATTTGCTGGGTACTCTGTTCAGTTGGTATGCTATTGACTCTAGAGCATATCACCAGAGGGACACTGGTAATTCCGAAAAGCTCATCATGGATCGCACCATGTTCAACAAGGTGCGATTTCTCTTTTCTGATACACCATTCATCTGTGGTGTATATGGAGGGGTTAGCTGAGAAAGGATAACATTATCCTTTAGGAATTGGGTAAAAACAGTACTCAAGTATTCTCAAAGATAACCAGTCCGGTTAATGGCCCAATTAGCCTAGTGACTCTTCACTGGTCTGATTAATCAATTAATAACTCATATTAATTAATTAATTAATCGAATTAATGTCGCACATCAAATTCGATTGAGCTTCTGATCACGTTGGGTGCCAAGCAACATCGAGTGAACCCGTAAGGTATCAGGGATAAGTAACTCACTGGAACCTGTCTGTCAATAGTTACCGCGTGGATATACTCCTTCCTTCGTACAGTGCTCTTGAGTGCACTCAGGGTATGGTGTACTAGCAAACCCTAACCGGTGAACTCACTTGGATTGGATGCCGCTGATGAATATCGAAAAACTCCTTTCCCGATATTATCGTCCGCCCTGGCCAGGGACTTTTGCGCATCCTTCTTAGAGCATTCTCTCTCATCGTACCGAGAGCGAATGATTCCTTATTGACACTCAATTTCCTTCGACGGTATTCCGCTGAACCCGATCCTTGGCTATTTAGAATCCCGTGGTTAGAGATTCATAAACTAAGGTCAAAGCACAGAAGTCCACCGACAACGTGTCCTTGGTGTCTCAGGTCCGAGGACCAGCCATACAACTGCGACAATAGAATCAAGCAGGTTGACAGTGAGGTACAATACCATCTAGCGATTCTGTCGGATCAGTTCAGTGAACTCATTCTCTAATGACCACCTACAGATTCACCTTAGTGTCTCCACATAAGTGACTATGAGATCAGTCACCCTCATCTTATGAGCGGGAGTAATCTGTACTAGTCTATCCGGATATCCGATCTCCTTCTCGGATATCCTCCGACTAGGAACTATTAAGAATATGTGTGTTTAAGTGATCAGTCTCACTAGTATGATCTCATCATAATCTGATCACTATCGCACATATTCACGGATTTCATTATGAGACGATAATAACGAATTATACATAATAAATATAATGACATTATATATTAATAAATGAACGAGATTACAAAGTCATATTGGCCTGTAGCCCACCTAAGACTAACAACACGCGCTTAACAGAATATGATAGAATATTTTTTTTTCGAAAACAACCAATGAAACGACTCAAAGAAATCAATGGAATGAGTCATCTCTAGATGAGAGGCAAAGGAAATAAAAGAAAGTTGATCAACCTCTATGAGGGGAAGTACCCTAGGTTACAAACCTTATAGGTTTTATAGAGAGCGATTACCAGCCAATATAGATGTGCTACAAACATAGAGGATCTTAAAAGAAAATAAAGAAATATGGGATATAGATCCCAACAAGAAAGAGTTCCAAAGATGTCTTCAAAAAATTCTCAAAGATAATTAAGAGATCAATTCAGAACGGAATATTTCATATCATATTAGGACTAACTAGAACAATAGCCTGAAGTTTAATTATTAACTAATTCTTACCACATTGATTTTAAAATCCTATATGAAGACATGTTGGGCTAAACAGAAAATATTAAAATAAAATAAAATATAAAAAAATAAAAAAATATAAATTAATCAAGGATAATATTGTTAAATTACTATTAATGAGTCAAGACACTAGTCTTGTAATTCAGTGCTAAGCCGAAGCTTATTTGTCTGCGCACCGTCTTACAAAAACAGAACCATCGTCTCCATCAATTGACAATCCAACGGCCAATCCGTGCAATTAAGAATCCCTGTAAATCAAATATATGAAAGAATACAGGTGAACAGATAACCATAGTTCAGTGATCAAGTGAGACTCCATAGCATCTCATCGTCCTCATTTTCTTGCACTTGAAATTTGTCAGCAATAATATGCAAATAGATAATTATCATCATTAAACAACCATTCCATTAAACAACCAAAATTTCTCTAAAGGGTGTCAACCTGAGTCGACGTCATTTAAACCATGTCGGCTCGAGGCGACGCGATTCAACTTATTGAAATAGCTCTTTTCTGACTCCGTTCCAAACACAAATCCTCTCTTGCTAACACCCTCTTTGGAATCGGAGTGGGACTTCAAGGGGGCGCGAACTCCCTTTATATAAACATTCTCTCATGGCCAAATTCTCTTCGAATCAAGCTCTAGAAGGTGAAGAATAAGGGGAATTCTTAATAGGAACAAGAAGGAAAGAAAGCAAGGAAGGAAGGCAAGCATGTCAAGCTTTTTGAGGCATTCCACTTCACATAAGAAGGTGAAGCGAGAGATTGAGAGACTCTCCAACATAGAAGGACATCTAAGCGGGTAAAATCAAAAGTTAAAAGTAAGTTATTCCCACTTTTCTCATCAACTTTCTTCTTCTTCATCTTTTCTCCATATACTCCAAATTCTCTTCTTTCATAGTGAGACTTTGTCAATTTCTCTTCTCTCTTTTTATTTTCCTCAAGGGATTTCCTCTCTTTCCTGGTCCAAGGAGATTCACTCCACTACTATAGATATCAAAACTTGTGGAGAGAATTACTTTATCCATGCAATCTTATATCTCCAAGTGGCATATCCAAGGTTTCGTAGTGCATGCTAAGCATTACAAAGATGTGTGGATGGATTGGGCCACGATGGGCGCTCGTATAGAATTGTGGCATCTTCAAACACATACTTTCCTCTTCACATCCTTTGAAGCTACCATTCTACTGGAAGAAATAGAGTTACTCTTAGGACTCCCAAAGCTCAAGATAAACAATGAACAACCTAACATGATTGACATGCTACGCATGCGAAAGAAGATCACCTCTCACAAGTTCTTAGAGAAAAGCATAGAAATCCCAAAAGAAATTCAGAGCATTCTCACTCCTAAAGGAATCAATCTAGCAAAGCTAGCAAAATTGTCTTTGATGAAAATGGAAGACAAAAGGAGGAAGACACAGAGACCACAATGATTGCATTCACTGTGTGCTTGGCTGGAGCTCTCTTATTCCCTGCCCAAGACAATATATTACTAGAAGATCAGCTCAATACTATTTGCGAGATATTAAGAGGAAAACATATAGGCACAACAATCCTAGTCTATCTCTACATGGGCTCTTAGCAACTTCTACTATTTAACCCTCTTATGGTAGCATTCTTGTTTTCACTTTATGGATCGATCTCCACTTCAAATTCAACCATAATGAAGAAGAGGTTCCCAAGATGTCAAAGATCTATCGACGCAGTCCCATTTATCACATAGCCAGCGTAATAAAATTCAACAAGAACATGACCAATCGAGTGTCCAACCTCAAAACTCGAGCGGACTGGTGTAATTATCTTAAAACCATGCCAAGGAATGACTTCGAATCCACACCACTCACTCTTCAGAAAAAAAGTGGTTCGAGTGCGCCACTGCGCAGGCACAGAGCTCAGATTGATCGGTGCAACTGAGTTTGTCTTGTACAATCCACATCGCTGTCATCCTCAACTTAGCATGCCATGCTACGAATTCCCAAAATCTTGTAACCTTTCTCTAATCGAAAGGCAAGATTTGAGAACTGATGAAGATTTCGAGGCAATAGAGCTCATTATGACTTTATGGAACATTGGCTTCACCCACTGTGTTAAACTCCCTTACAAAGTGAATCGAGAGCTCTAGAAACACTATATAAAAGAACTTCCGAAAATTAGATCCTTGGCTATATTTGAGATACAAATGTAACATATTGACAAATATTAAATATAGATCTAGTGCAAATTCTTTGAGTTGGATCACCTATGATCTTATCCATTGGATGGTCCTTGACTTGTATCTACTCTTTTGGTAGATCATCTTAATGCTTTTTTACTTCATGTACTACCTCTTGAGGTTCATCCTTGTAATCATCTTCCATAGGTTGTGTTGGATCTAATCTTGATATGTCTTGATCTACATTAGGCTCCTCTATGATTTCTACATCATCATCAACCACATCCTTTCTACATCATCATCAACCACATCCTTTCTCGACAATGGATTAGATTTATCAAAAGCCACATGAATTGATTCTTCAACAATTAAAGAACGTTTATTAAACTCTCCATATATGGTAGAAGAATTTACATATCCAAGAAATATGACTTCTTTGCTTTTTGGAGCAAATTTGCCCAAATCATCTTTACCAGTTTTAAGAATGAAACATTTGCAACTAAATGATCTAAGATGAGCAATATTGGGTTTTCTACACTTTGTAGACACGCTAATTTTGACATAATATCGAGTAAATTTCATATCATAATTATAATGCCCCGAAATGGGCTGCCCTTTAATCGTTAATTAATTTTTATTGATTTTCTCAAAAAATTGGTTGAATGACGTCGCCCCAAGGAGACGCCATTTAGTTTATTAGTAGAAATTAATCCGAACTCATATTTCCTAATCAGGATAGGATTAACTGAATAACATCACCCTAGGGGGACGCCATTTAGGTTTCTTAATCCGTTTCGATTTCCAATTTGATTTTAGTTAATTTCCCAATTAATTGAAAGACGTCTCTGAGGGGAGACGCGATTTAGGTTTCCTAATCTATTTTGGTTTTCTTTTCGAAGTTTGTTTCTATTTTAGCCGCATTAATTGGTTAAAAGAAGTCCATGTTGGGTGACGCAATTTAGGAGTTTCTTGATAAGCATGCTTTGGCCGAGATAATCCGATTCCAGAGGTTGGAAGAGTTTCCAACTCCTTCAATACTCAAGCAAGGAAAGTCTGATTGCGAGGAGAACCCCTTTGAAGGCCAAAACATTCTAAAACCTATTCTTATAAATACAATACTCCTTGGACCTTTGAAAAAGGTTGTCTATTGGTGTTTTGGAGTTAAAATCAAGGTGAAAAGGAGCCCTCTACTGCAAAAAACATGGAAAGAATTTGAAGGCTTCTTCTTCCTCCTTTTCCTCTCGCATTGAAGCTCTTGAAGGCCAAGGCTATGGAGGGGTCAACCATACTCATCCCCTTTATTTTCCTTTGCTAGTTTCTTCCTAGTTTTCATCATTTATTTACTGTTTTTCATCACATTAGTCCATCATACACACACCCACATCATATTTTCCATGCCTAAATGAGTTAGGGGTTTAAAGAATCAACCAAAAAGTGAGTTCTTCGTGTTTAGTTGCATGTTAGATTTGATTATTAGGATAGATTCTACACTATAATAAGCTCTAATCCATTTTTCTTTACTTGTTTGATTCTTGTACAAGGTTTGAAGAGAAGAAAAACTTGGAAAACAAAGAAGGAGGAAACAAGAACAAAAACAAGAGTAAATAAAAAAGAAGGGCTCTTCTTTTTCAGTCGGCTGAAAGAGAGGAACAAAGAACTCAATCTCCCAAGTTCACAAGGTTAGTAAGCGATCAACTTCTTTATTTTTGAAACCTCTGGTTTCTGGCGATCGCGATCTTTAATCTAGTTGTTTTATTATTCATATGAGCATGATATTCATGATAATCACATACTATATTTGAGCACCTACAGTTTTTTGGCGATCACGGTTGGACTTGTCTTGCCGTTCTTTTTCTATTTACTCTTGTTATTTTCATTGGGCACCCTCGGTGCACCGCTTGTGTCCATCGGGCATGTTTGATGATTGGTTAGTTGATTGTTTGATCCCCACGTGCACCTCGTGCACACCCGTTGTGGCAAGATTTTGCCCTCCCCTTGATTGGTTTAAGTTGTTAATTTGACAATATATGTGTGTTTGAATGATATCCATGTTTGTTTGCATGATAATCAATCTGTTAAACTGAGTTTCGCATGCTTAATTAATTGCAGTTTGCCTTGTTAACTTGAGAGGGGATTGCCCCTAATTTTACTGTCAGATAATTGTTTTCGGCCCCCAAATAGCGTCCAGATAGAGCGACGCTATTCAAAGTGCGTCGTTCCTTGTAGACATGATTTAGCTTGTCATTCCTACTTGCGCTGCTGCCCGAGCCACTGTGAACAGAAGGGATACTCGTTTGAATAGCGTCTGTGAACAGTGATGTTATTCAAGCAGTTTTCCTCCTGCTTATTAGTCCTCGGATCTTTGATCTCCTTGCTACTTATATTTATTCATTATACTACATTAGGGGTCATCCAGGCCACAAGTCATTTGCATTGGGGCTTATCCCCCTTTTTATAGGAACACCCTTCTTAGCACTCTCACCTCTTTCTAACCAGGTCGGTCCCTCGGTCAGACTTGAGTAGTTAGTGTTAAGACCTCCGTAAGTCCCCAAAAGTGGAGAATTCTACTATGTTCATCGGGCTGGTTGTACAATCGAAGTACCGGGTACATCTTCATAACATTGCAAGGGAACCATAGAGTATAACAGTAGAAGAACTGAACTGAAACTAGGATCCTTCCTTGAGTGAATTCAATTTTAAAAATATGCTTTAACTCTACAAGGTATTCTAAGACGATGTAATCATCAACTTGTGTGTTAATTTTTGAATAACTTGTTTGAATTCTTGATAATCAAACACAATGATGTTACGCTCAGGTAGAACTCTTGGCATGGTTGCTCTCGAGCAAGAAGATATAGTTGAGTACGAGGGAGATACTCATGTCCCTCGGGTTTATGATCCGTCCTATTTTTAAGATGAGAGAGATGCTTATGCCTCTCATAACCCCAATCAGTTTCAGACTATACACGAGAGAGATGCTTATGCCCCTCCGATTCAAGTTCATTCTCCTTATAATCAATACCATCCGGACATGGGTGATCACTCCCTTGTTCATGTCATCTCTAACCCCACTTATGAAGAAGCCCGTTGTAGTACTCAAAAAGGGTGTGTGTTCATTATGTTATCATGTATTTACTATGATTAACAATATTAAAAGAATTGTGATCGCCAGAAACCGAGGGTTTCAAAGGAAAAGTGATCGCTTACTAACCTTGCAAATTTGGAGAATATGGGGTCCTTTTGTTCCTCTCTTCCGGCCGGCCGAAAGAAAAGAGCCTTCTCTTCCTTTACTCTTGTTCTTCTTTTGTACCTTGTGAAAAATCAAACAAACATGAAAACTACGATTAGAACTAAAATAGCATAGTATCTATTATAATTAAAAATCTAAACATGCAACTAAACTAAAATAACTCACTTTGTGGTTTTCTTTTAAACTCCTAAAGGAGGTGTAGGTTTGGAAATTATGAAGTGAGTGTGTGTGACGAGTTGATGCAATGAAGAAATCGTATGAAAAAGAAACTAGAAAGAAACTAAAGAAAAGAAGAATAGGATGGTTGGTTTGGTTTGGCCCCTTGAAAGCCTTGATCTTCTTGAGCTTCAATGGAGGAAAAGGATGAAGAAACGGGGATTTCTCTTGCTATCCACATTTTCTTCTTGAGGACCTTCAAACACCTTGTAGAAAGCTCCAAATTACCAATTGCCAACTAACTGCTAACTGCCAACCTCTAACCTTTTTTAAAAGTCAATGTCCACATGTGTTTATGAAGTAACTTTAGGGTATTTGACCTTCAAAGGGACTTTCCCACAGCTCTGGCTTACCCTGGGCGATCATGAAGGGCATTGGAAACCCTTCCAACCTCTGGAATCAGACTATCTCGGCCAAATCTTGCTTATCAGGAAACTCTTAAAATGCGTCGTTTAAGAGGGACGCCTTTTAGTTCATTAATGCGGCTAAAATAGAAATAAATTTGGAAAGGAAAACCGTAAACAATTAGGAAACTGAAAAGACATCGTGTATACGCGACGTGCTTTAGATAATTTAGGAAATTAACCAGAATTAGAAATAGTAAACTTAGGCAGATTACGACTCAAACGGCGTCGTGTAATGGCGACGCTATTCAGTTAAATCCTCTTAAATTTACTAATTTTAATTTCGAATTGATTTATGCTAAGAATCCAAATGGCATTGCGCAGCAGCGATGTAATTCAACAAATTTTGAGGGAAAATCAATAAAAAATAATTAATGATTAAACATCAGACCATTTTGGGGCATTATCATTGTGACATAAAATTTACTCAATATGATGCCAAAATTAGTATGTCTACAGCTGCCCCACCTTGGCATTGACTTTGCAAGGGAATAAAATATACTGAAAAGGTGATGCCAAGGTGTGATGTGACACGCTCTAGACATCATATGATGTGAATCTTTCTCAAAACAATCAGTGAAGATAACTCAAGAAGATCAATGGAATCGATCCTGTCTGGATGAAGGAAACAAAAGAAACAAAAGGTCGATCAACTTTCGTGATTGGGAAGTACCCTAGGTCACAAACCCTGCAGGTTTCGTTATGGAGAGCAGTTATTAGCCAATGTGGAAGTGCTGCAACTATGATGGATCTTAAGAGGAAACAAGAAATGTTGAGTGAAAAATCCAAGAAAGGATAGAATTCCAAGGATATCTTCAAGCGAACCTCAAAGGTAATCAAGATACTCAACTCAAAATGGAATATTTCATATCACGTTGGGATTTATTAGATCAATGGTCTGAAATTTAATCAAGACTTAATTTTTATCACAATTATATCAAAGTCCTACATGATGCATGTTGGACTAAAAGAAAAATATAAATTGAAATAAAATATAAATTAATCAAGGATAATATTGTTAAATTGTCATTAATGAGTCAAGATACTGATTCTGTAATTCAGTGCTAAGCTGAAGCTCGTTTGTCCATGCACCGTTTCACAAAAGTGGAACCATCGTCCCCATTAATTAACAATCTAACGGCCTATCCGTGTGATTAAGAATTCTCTAGAATTATCACTGTTTTTGTTGAAGGGGAACTCAAATTCCAGTTTCATCAAAATCACAAGGTCCTTGATGTATCTAATAAATATTTATCATATAGTAATGATGATGCAAATCAATTACTTAAAGGAATACAGGGATAGAAATAACCGTCTTTTTAGTCACGACTGGGACTCATTAACTCCCACAGTGGGGCCTTAGTGAAATTCTCAACTTCATTTTCACTTTCTTGCTGTTTCCTACACTCAGAATTTCATTTGTAACTTCAAGTAAATCAAATATCATGCAATTATGGATTTTCAGCAAAGTAACAGAAATTCAGAAACATGTTTAAAATGCGTCGTTGTTCACAGACGTCGTTTACATGACGTCGCGACGTCCAGACGCCATTTAAGTTACAGAAACTGACTCCAATCCGAACTCTGCTTGCCTTAATGTACACCCCTCTTCCAATTCGGAAAGAGATTTCCAATCTCGAAAATCACTTTGTAAAACCTTCCCTTCTTCATATCAAAGCATCACAATAAGCAATCAAGAGGGAAAGGTACATAATTCTCTTTAAGACTCAAGGGAAAAGGTGAAGAACAAGAAGAATTCAAGGAAATCAAGGAGGATGGATTCTACACAATATTCTTCAAGTAAGAGGATGAGAAAGGCGATTGAAAATGTTTTTGAGGTGAAAGATCATCTAAGTGGGCGAGATCCTAACTTACAAGTAAGCTAATCTCCCTTCTACTCAATTCTTGCTACGCAACTTTCTACATGTTCTCCATGTGATAGAATTTTCCAATTTTTCTAGGGATATCCTTTCTTCCCCGGTCCAAGAAGATTTTCTTTACTTCCATGGGTCCAAAAACTAGTTAACAAGATCAATCTCTCCATGCAATCTTATATTTCCAAGTGGCACATCCAAGGATTGATAATTCATGCCAAACATTACAAAAGCACACTTATGGATTGGGCCGCAATGGGTGCTTTGATCAAACTATGGCATCTACAAACTCATACCTTCCTCTTTGCTATGTTTGAAGCCACCATCCTCTTAGAAGAAGCTGAACTCTTATTGGGCCTTCCAAAGTTTATGGTCAACAATGATGAACCTGATTTGAGTGAGATGATATTCATGAGGGAAAGAATTACGGGTCAACAATTATTGGAAAAGATCATGAAGAGCCCAAAGGAAATCCAAGGCTGTCTTACAAAGAAGGGAATCAATCTTGCTAAATTAGCTGAATGGACTCTGAAGAAGATAGAAGACCTTAAGGATGAAGATAGAGAGAACGTGCTTAGCTGGAGCACTACTATTCCCTGTCCAAGACAATGTTCTAGAAGATGATCAAATTAGCGCAATCAATGAGATTTTCGAAGGGAAGCAGATTAGCACAGCGGTTCTAGCCTACCTCTACAGTGGGCTCTCTATAGCTTCTACGGGTCAACTTGCTTATGGCAGCATGCTTCTCTTGGCGCTGTGGGTGGAATTCCACTTCAAGTTCAACCATAATGAGGAGAAAGTTCCAAGGATATCTCAGACATATCAGCGCAGTCCTATCTTCCATATTTCCAACATTGTGAAGTTCAATGATAACATGACCAATCGAGTGCCCAACCTCAAAACTCGAGCTGACTAGTGTACTTACTTCACGACCATGCCTAGAACTGGATTCGAATCCACACCACTCGCTCTCATGGAAAAGGCGGTTCGAGTATGCCGTAGTGTTGGCATAGAGCTTCGACTGATCGGGGCGACCGAGTTTGTTCTCTATAATCCACATAGGTGTCCTCCTCAGCTCGGCATGCTTCGCTATGAGTTTTCAGAAGTATCTTCTCTTTTTCCAATCAAGAAGCGGGCATTAGGTACTGATGAAGACTTCGAGGCGACTGAACTCAGTGCAACTCTTTGGAACATCGGATTCACCCGTTGCGTGAAAACTCCTTATGAAGCCAATAAGGAACTGTGGAAATCATATGTAAAGGAACTCAAGAAAATCCTTCCTTGAAAGCTTTTCACCTTTATCCTCCAATTTGATGTATTTCTTATTTTATTTTCATCAAAGAAATCATTCCTTAATATAGTAGAAATTCTCCTTTAATGCTTTGCAATTTTTCAGTGATTTTTCCTTGAATGAGACTATGAGTTTTCCTTAAGTTATGAACTCTCGGGTTTAGTCAATTCAAATCGCATCGACTCAGAGAGACGCTTTTCAATCTTAATCAATTTCCAAATTTTAAAATCCATCCTCAAAAGAATCCTGAATCGCGTCTTGTCAGAAAGATGCCTTTAAGTTCTCTCTCTTCGATTTTCCAGAGATTTCCAATAATTAATCCACTAAATAGCGTCGTCCTTCAAAGACGCGAATAGTAATTCTTTCAAACTCTCCGTGGTACGGCCCTGAGCAGAAGAGGCAGTAAAATCCAAAAGGCATCGTGAGTGGGGGACGCGTTTCACTTATTTCAAAAATTCATGTTGCCGCCTAAGTTTGTGCCCCACTAAAAGGCGTCGTTGTCCCAAGACGTGATTTAACGAATTCAAACAGGGGCTCATGAGCCCGAGCCACTTTCTTCCTCTCACCTTCTCTCTCCACTCTGGCTTTCTTCTGCAGCGACGGGCGTTCCCCTCTGGCGACTCGCCCTCCTTGTGGTGTGGACAGAGGCATCTAAGGAGGCTTCTCCCGAAGTCTGGGTCTTAGCGGAGGCGGCGGCGTTCATGGAGGCCGAAGAAGGCCCTCCCGAGGCTCCCAAGGACGAGGTGGTAGCGGCATCGGCCGAGGAGGCCGGCCCACATATCGTAAGCCTCGAAAAACTCTCCTCCTCGCTTTTAAGTTCAATTTTAGGGGAAGAAAAGAGCCGGCCACAGGTTCTGGGAACCTGTGGTGAAAGACGTCTGGGGACAGGGATGCCTTTTGAAACGCGTCCCTGTACCCAGACACTATTCAAAACAGGTGATTAATTCTCCAAATGTATTTAAAAATTGCCTATTAGTGTTCTAATGAGGATCCTGATTGAAAATTGCATGGCACGATGAGGACCAGGATCTCTTGGGACCTAGTGGCGGCTGCCTACCGGGGTCTCCCGGACTTCCAAAAGGCGAGACTGGCGGAGATGGGGTTTAGGGAGATATTAGAGAGCCTTTTGGATCGACTTGGTATTGCTCCAAATCCTTAGGGAGAGGTGTCACACTGAGAGCAGGGCATTTCTAATGCCTTGGGGACACATGGTCCCCAGTCTCGAGGATGTGTGCAGGATTACCGGCCTTCGGGTAGAAGGTCGGGCGGTGAGCGGGATCACGTATCCTGACTACCATAGACTGGCTCAGGAGCTGCTGGGCCTGGAGTGCATGGGACTGGAGGGTCGGGAGTCTCGGACCCTCCTCCGGACTGCAGTAGAGAGATCCCTGGGGCTAGAGGAGCCCAGGCAGCAGATGGACGAGTCCTAGGCTGAGCTGAGTTCCAGGCTGGCGAGGGCGGCTAGCGCAGTATATTGTCAGGATCCTAGTGATAGGGTAGCTGTAGATAGAGATCTTAGGAGACTTTTACTCTTCTTCTTTGGTAGACTCCTCTTCGGGACGAAGGGTGACTACATCTATTGTCACTTCTTGAGTCTTCTTGTAGATCTTGACCGCCTAGGTGAGTATGCATGGGGTACGGCCCTTCTGGCCCATCTCTTCACTGACCTCTCCGCCGTCACACCTGACCGGGAGACCACCATCAGCGGCTTTGTGCCGTTTCTTCAGGTACTTAGTTCATTTTATGTTTGTTTATTCCATTATATACTTTTCATGCAATGCGTGTGATCCTAACTACATGTTCTTTCATGCAGGTGTGGACATATTATTATTTCCCTCTAGGCCGAGCGAGGCCATCTGCATAGCCGGCAGCAGTTCCGCTTGCCCGGCGTTGGTGTCCGGTGGTGGACATGGCGCCGCAACATCACCAGTTGACAGCCCTCTGCCGTCAATTTCTTGACTACCCAGAGTTATTGGTGAGTTTTTAAAATTCTTTTCTGTTTTAAAATGTTTAAGTATTAATTAATTGTTTTGTAAAAGTGTTTTTAGATTAACGTTTACTTAATTGCATATTCGATCTATAATTTAGATGATTCATTAATTAAATGCAATGAAATTAACCTATATGAATGCAGGTTATCTAGCGTCCATATTTGGGTATGGACGATGCCAGGCAACCATGGGTGGAGCAGGGGCGAGGCAGGTTTGGGCACCAGGTGTGGCTACATTGCATGAATGAGATAGCCCTCCTGCACTTGAGACTGACTATGCGGATGCTGGGTCTGCATCAAGACTGGGTGGAGGTGGAGATCCCTGAGGGGATCGGGAGGTCAATGCAGGGGAAGCAGGCCCGCACCGACTGGAGCACCAAATTCCCAGATCAGCGGGATGACTGGCACCGGTACGGGGTTCCGGTAGAGTCGCAGGCGGTGAGCAGTGATGCTTACCTGCAGCGCTACCGGGCCCACTACGCGGCTCACCTCCAGCTACTCCGACCTCTCGATGTGAGTATTATGATGTGCATGCTCATGAATGCTTCTTTTATTTTATTAATTATCTTGCTTATATTTGTAAATGTGTGTCATGTTATGAACAATGCAGGATGCACAAGATGCCACCATCATCACACTCCGAGGCCACCTCCAAGATACCGAGGCCCAGCTAGAGCAGGTCTAGAAAGAATTAGATGAGCTGGTAAGCGATATGAATGAATGACATGGATGTTATGAATGCTTCATTTTTATTATTAAATTGTTTTGACACTTGTACACTGACGGTGATCCCCCTTTTGTTACAGCGTGCCACTTATACTTACGCGGCGACCCCTTCACCTTCCACTGTTGCCGGTCATTCCTCTTCCTCGGCTGCCCATGATGCCGCCATAGCTGACTTGCAGAGTCAGCTAGCTTTTGCCATCCGCCGAGCCACTCAGGTTGAGGTGGATGCTGCTGCTCGGGTAAATCTTCAACTTGCTTCTTGCATGATGTCTTTTGCTTGCTTGATCATTAGGCTGACGTTGTCTTCTATTGCAGGTCCAAGAGCTCTGCGTGGCTCTTGGGGAGAGGGATGCGGAGCTGGCACAGGCCCGCAGTTCAGCAGCCCGCGTTGCCGAGCTGGAGGAGCAGCTGGCCAGGCTCTCCATGGGCGACCTTCCTCGTGAGCTTGCACGTCTCCAGGTTCGACTGGATATCCTGACGAAGGAGAGGGATCATGACCGGTCCCGATTGGAGAGTCTTCAGGGGCAACTTTTAGTGGCGGAGCATGAGCACCAGAGCATCGAGGCTCGCTACCAGCGTGCTCGTCAGCGGGCATTGGAGTGAGGACAGGCGAGTGCCTTCACCACCAGTATAGCAGTCTCTTCTGGCCAGGCAGGGCCGAGCATCGTAGGACCACCACCACCGCCAGCTCGAGGACCGGACGTCCAGGATGAGGCGTAGAGCCAGCTGGACGAGGGTGCAGGGGAGAGCCAGCTGTGAGGGCTGTCATGATGTACTTTCTTTCTCATTTTGAAGTCCTGTGGATGGACTTTCACTCATACATGAACTCTTTGTGATATATGAAAGTACTTTATTCGTACTTGAGTTGTCTTGGTATTATTCTCCACTGTCTTTTCTTTTCCATTCCTGCACATGGCTTAAACGAACAAATTAAATATCTATTCAGGCTTAGCCCCTTACCCAATTAAGTAACCAGTTACTTGATCCTATCCTTAGTAGAAGGGTCAAGGGGCGAAGCCTTTATTTGACGAAGGTAAATAAGGATAATTAAAAGGAAGTAAAATGCGACATACAAGCATACAAATGCTCACTGAAAGTAACAGGATGCAACACACATATGATGCGACAAACAAATGCTAATTGAAATATTTTTGTTTCGCAATTGCAGGTTTTGCCATATCCAATTTTTTTTGAGGTTTTGCCATATCCAATTTTTTTGGGTTTTGCAATATTCATTTTTTTTTAGTTTTGAGATATCCATTTTTTTTGGGTTTTGCAATATTCAATTTTTTGGTGTTTTGAAATATTCAATTTTTTTTGGGTATTGGAATATTCAATTTTTTTGGTTTTGAAATATTCAATTTTTTTTTTGGTTTTGAAATATTCAATTTTTTTTGGGTTTTAGGATAAGACATTAACTGAATAAACTAAGGATCAACATGAAACTTGGATCAAAAGAGCATATTCATTCGTCAACTTAATTCCCACATCATTCTTTACTGACATAATCCAAACTTATCATGCTTGAATTACGTTTGAAATCATGATCCCTTTCGATGGTTCAACCCTCAGTCAACCTTGGTCATTCCTCAAGCTTGGAGCACGCCTCTTTAGAATGAAGAGAAGAATTGGTTTAGAAAGCCCGCGAGAAGGTTCTGGAGACCCAAAAAGATGTCCTTTCTTTACCCTATTATCCGTTGGGGTTCGGTCATTTTTATTTTTTTGCGGATTATTTAACGACCTTGCGCTCCCTTTTCATTTGATTTTGTGGCCTTTTGTGGTAACATTTGCAATATTGAGCGGCCTTTTGATTTGGTTTGGCTTTTGCCTTTGCTTTTTATTTTGCCTTTGTGGTGCGGATATCCCCCCTTTTGTTTTATGATGGCCTCCTACTAGGATAGCGGGTATTTTCAGTAGTCTATTATAAGCCTCGTTCCGTCGTCGCGGTCTGGAAGTAAACCATAAGTTTTGTTTTGAAAAGAATGAGTTGTGCCTTCCACTATTAGTCAAGCTTATGGTGTTCCTCGGGCTTCACATCTCTTGTTATTCACGAATCAAACGTGTTTGTGTGCAATAATATGTTTGGATTAGATTACCAAAGGCTAATATGGGAATTTGAGTTTTCGAATTTTTCAACTCCACTGATCCTTGTATCATGCTGATCGTTACATTAAGGGTAGTACTTCTTAAGGTACAGACCGTTCCAAGGGTGAGTTAAGTCATGCCCTTTTGCATTGACTAAGTGATAAGCGTTACCAAGAAATGCATGCGATATGACATACGGTCCCTCCTAGTTGGGTTGGAGCTTAGAACGCGGACCACCAAATTTTACGAAGATTCTTTTTACAACCATCTCACTAACTTTAAACTTTCGTTCAACGACCTTCTTTTAGTAAAAATATGTTAATCTGTTCTGATATACTCTTACATGATTGGCGGCTGACCATCTTTTCTCATTTAAGAGTTCCAGCTGAGCAAGGAGTGCCGAGCGATGCTTGTCAATGAAAAATTACTTGCTCAATTGTACTCTTAATAATGGGATAAGGACTTCGTATGGAACTACCGCCTCTATTCCAAATGTTAGGGAATAAGGAGTTTGCCCAGTGGGAGTGCGGATTGAAGTTCGGTATGCCCATAGAGCCTCAATTAATTTTTCTGGCCAGTCCGAGAACTTATTAGACTTGCACGTTTTCTTGATAATTTTTATCAGAGTCTTATTGGTTGCTTCTGCTCGACTATTGCCTTGCAGATAATAAGGAGATGAGTGATGCGATGCAATTTTATACCTGTTGCAGAGGTCTTTCAACTCTTGTGATATGAACTGTGGTTTATTGTCAGTGACGATGGTGCTTAGAATTCCAAATATGGTGATGATGTTCCTCATGATAAACTTGCAGACCGTTGATGCTTTGATCTCTGTGTATGCTTCGGCTTCCGCTCACTTGGTGAAATATTCTGTTGCCGTGAGGATGAAAGATTTTTGCTTGGTGGCAGAATCAGGATTACTAAGGGGACCAATGATGTCGAATGCCTACATGGAGAAAGGCCATGATGAAGAAACATGATGGAGTGAAGATGCAGGGGAATGGATCTTATCAGCGTGAAGCTGACACTTAGCATACCTACAGACATATCCTACACAATCTTCTTCCATGGTTGCACGTTTTCTTGATAATTTTTATCAGAGTCTTATTGGTTGCTTCTGCTCGACCATTGCCTTGCGGATAATAAGGAGATGAGTGATGCAATGCAATTTTATACCTATTGCAGAGGTCTTTCAGCTCTTGTGATATGAACTGCTGTTCATTGTCAGTGACGATGGTTCTTGGAATTCCAAATCTGGTGATGATGTTCCTCATGATAAACTTGCAGACCATTGATGCTTTGATTTCCGTGTATGCTTCAGCTTCCGCCCACTTGGTGAAATATTCTGTTGCCGTGAGGATGAAAGATTTTTGCTTGGTGGCAGAATCGGGATTACTAAGGGGACCAATGATGTCGAATGCCCACATGGAGAAAGGCCATGACGATGAAACATGATGGAGTGAAGATGCAGGGGAATGGATCTTATCGGCGTGAAGCTGACACTTAGCACACCTACGGACATATCCTACACAATCTTCTTCCATGGTTGGTCAATAATATCCTTGTCTAAGGATTTTCTTTGATAGCATTTGTCCGTTAACATGGCCACCACAAACTCCAGCATGAGCCCCTTCCATGATCTTCCAAAGCTTATCTTCATCCAGACACCTTAAGAGAACACCATCAAATCCACGTTTACATAGAGTTCCTCCAACTAGGGTGTATCTTTGAGCAACTCTCCTGATAGCCCTTTTCTCCTCAGTAATGGCTTCTTCAGGGTATGACTGATCTTCATAGTACTTGGCAATCTCATAATACCATGGTTTATCCTCGTTTTCCATTTCTTCTTGTCAGTCTAGCCGCATGATCTCTCTCTTTTCCACAATATCCCCATCTCTAACCTTCTTCAGTAGCTTCTCTTTAACTTTAAGGAAGGAGGGGTCTTTCACGGCAAGAGAAAGACGCCTATGGGTAGTAATCGACTCGGATTGCTTGCTAATCGGGAAATTTAGAGAAGATGCAAGAGAAGCTAGAGCGTCAGTTAGAATGTTCTGATTCTGAGGAACATGGACAAAGATCAGTTTGGTGAAAAGCTTGGCATAAGCTGAAGTGAGTTCTTGATAGGGCTTGAGTTTAGGATCAAGGGTACGATATTTAGTAAGCACTTGGCGAAGAGTTAGCTGACTATCACCCACAATTCTCAGTATGGTGGCACCATGGAGATGAGCGGCCTCGAGGCTAGCAAGGAGAACCTCATATTCAGCTATGTTGTTGGTGACATAGAAGTCAAGTTGAAAGGCTTGTGGAATGATGACACCTTCAGGTGATAGGAGAACAATGCCGATACCCTTTCCGCGAGAGTTCAGAGCTCCGTCAAAATGCAGAGTATCATCATTGATTTTGTTTATGGACATCAGTTCCTCATCCGGAAACTCTGATTGGACTGGATCAAATCGAGGAAGAGGGTGATGAGCAAGATGTTCTACTATGGCATAGCCTTTGATTGCTTTCTGCTAAATGTAAGTGATATCAAATTGGGAGAGAAAGCTCTGCCATCGTGCCAACCTATCAGTGAGGACGGATCTCTCAAGAAGAAACTTAATGGGGTTCATTCTAACAATGAGATGAACTTCATAGGCTAAAAAGTAGTGCTTAAACTTCTGGACTACCCATACAAGTGCTGCACATGTTTTCCATCGCTGTGTACCTCTGTTCAGCGGGGTTGAGAAGTTTAGAGAGATAGTGTAACAGCCCACCACCCTATAATCGGGGATCTGATTGCGAAATGGGTACCGAATCATTAAAATTTGGAGCCAAACCAGGATCTCGATAAGTCTGAGAAATAAATGATAAACTAAGCTAAACATTCACATCACATCAAATTATAAAGGAAGTGCAGAAATTAAAAATTATTACAATTCGACTTGACTCAGCAAATAATTACATATTCCAACTGAAAAGAAGTAATTAAGCGTACAGGCCTGAAAGGAAAATGACAACTACATCAGGGCATACCCCGGAATGGTGGCTGCTGGTGCGCAACTCGAGACAAAACCCTCCACGCTAAGCCTGTGTAGAACCCTCACCTGAAAACCGCAGGGGTGAGTCTCATCGAAATGGACTCAGTATGTAAGGATTGAGGTTTCGGATCTGGTTACCGGGTCAGTTTCGGGGTCGGATCCCTTGATTTGGGCCCTTGTGGGGTTGGGGCTTGGGTTCCTTTTCGCGTCGAGCTTGCTCGACGCTGTTCAAACGGCGTTAGGCGATGTGGACACATTTTAGGTTGTGCCACGTGGGCTGGCTTTGGGCAACAAGAGTATGGCCCCGATCATATCATATCGTCTGAATGGCGTCTTTTATGGTCGACGCCATTCAGAGTACGACCCTGGCATGTCAGTGTACGGCCTAGACTTATCGTCTGAATGATGTCGGTGTTAGACGACGCGTTTTAACCGGCTTCAGTTTGACCCCGCGAACCCTCCCTCCTTTCCCTCATTCTCTCCTTTCTCTTCTCTCTCCTCTCTTCCCTCCGAACCTCCGGTTCCCTTTCCCCCTTCTCCTTCCTTTCCTCTCCCCATTCTTCCTCTCCCTCTACTCCATCAACCTCCTAACTTCCTCCACTACCACCACCACTTCCTCTGCGGCGCATTTCTCTCCGGAAGGCGGCCGACGTCCCGGTGGAGTAATGACGTCCACGGCGGTACCGGCGGAGACGTGTGGAGAGGCGGATCGGCGGCTTAGAGCTCGGAGGAGTTCGAGTAACTAGTAGGGTGACGATCCTTGCGTTGTTTTGTTTAAAACCATGTTTTTCCCGCTTTGGAGCATGTTTAGGGGATTTTTGAGGTGAAAATACTAATTGCATGTAATGAGAAATTGTAGGTTTTTAATGGGTACTTAGTTTCTCCTCATCCCTCTCTATTTTTATGGTGTTTTGTACGAATTTGGGGGAGAAATCCAATTTTGGAACTTGGGGGAGGTCGGAGGAGAACCTGTCTGTGAGGGTTAAATGGTGTCGGGGGACAGCGATGCCTTTTAAAAAGGCGGCTTCCACCCACGACGCGATTTACCCCACATAACAGACTCTGTCTCTAGACTGAATGGCGTTGACGGACAGCGATGCCATTTAAATGGCGACCAACTTGAACGACGTGTTTTAGGCCATCTACCGAGGCCAGATTTCACATGAACCAGTTTAGGAGTCTTGAATGACGTCGGCCTTGGGCGACGCGATTCAAGACAGAATCTCATTAATTCCTACAATTAACATGTGTTTGCATTGATAGATAGTTTGGTTATTTGCATGTTTGAGATCATACTCGAGGACGATGATTTCTGCGTGATCGGATCGCACCGTGTTGCGTTTTGTGCGATCGTGGACGTAGAGTGACAGTTGTTAGCGCTTAGGCACCTTGTGTCGGTGTGGGAGTGACATGGTGCCGGTGTGGAAGTGGTGCGGTGACACCTAGAGTGACGGTCACCTGGTGTACCCCGAGGTATAGCTAGTACCAGTGTGGGAGTGGTACATTCGGAGTGTCACTCGTGCTGGGGGAAGTAGGACCACCTTGAGCCAGGTCAGGCTGGAGTAGCCAGTGTGCTATCCGAGGGGTTGCTGTTTGGTCTCAGCGGGTCGGTGTTTTTCGCGTTCGGCCGTGTGACTTCTGTGTTTAGCCGAGACGCTAGTTGTGGACTCCGTGGTAATGTGGTTTTCGAATCGTGCATGTTACTGTTATAAATGCCTGTATTTTATATCGAAATCTAGGAATTGTGTTACTGCTTTATTTAGTTAAATTGCCTATATTTGTGTATTGCACTTGTGGGTGTGTGAGTGGGTGGTGGGGATCGAAGGATCCCTACTGAGTCTTTTTCGATGAGACTCACCCCCTGCGGTTTTCAGGTGAGGGTTCCAGGCAGGCATAGCGAGGAGAGTGTTACCTTGGGTTGCGCGCCAGCAGCTGCTGTTCCGGGCTATGCCCCGATGTAGTTGTTATTTCCTTTTCTGGCCTGTACACTTAATTATTTCTTTTCTGTTGGAGTATGTAATTAATTGCTGAGTCAAGTCGAATTATAATAATTTTTAATTTCTGCACTTCCTTTACAATTCAATGTGATGTGGATGTTTAGCTTAGTTTATTGTTTATTTTCCAGGCTTATCGAGATCCTGGTTTGGCTCCAAATTTAAGGATTCGATACCCATTTAGTAATCGGATCCCTGATTATAGGGTGGCGGGTCGTTACAGTTGGTATCAGAGCATTCAATCTGGCAAATAGATGAATAACTAGGTTGAATATCGTAATTTCGGCAAATAATTACATTATCCCGTACATGCACGACGGTAGTGTAGGTTTTAGGATTCTAATTAGAATTTTTCGATTTTTGTAATTGTAGGCGATTAGATGGCTCCTAGGTGTAAGCGCCCGGAACGTCCCCGCCGCTGTTGTCTCCTTCGGGCGAGGGCTTCTCCGTTCGTCTTAGCACTGCAGCGATTTGGACAGGGTTAGGAATTGAAGTATGTGATTGCCAGGAGCATTACCTTACGATCTCTGTGCTCCGCAGGATGGTGAGATTCATCGCGTTCTAGTGGAGCAGGAGATGACGGGTTCCTCTTCTCTGCCTCCGGCCGGCCGAAGGGGGAGAGCTCGGTAGTCTGCACGCAAGATGTGGTAAGTGCCTCTGAAAAGAAAAGACAAAACAAAGAAAAGAAATAGCCCAATTAGAACTGCGACATGTAGAATCTGTTCATGCACACAAATAAACGAGCTAAAATTGAAAGGGGACGCACCGGATGGGTGTTTGGGGAGGGAAGGTGACCATATGTTATGGCCACCCACCTCCCGTTGTTTTGTTTGAAACCTCTATTAAAGTGGGTGATAGGATGTCCTAGAATGCATGCAATGAAGTGTACGTGTGTGCCATAGTGATAAGATGGATGGGTTGTAGTAAAAGGAGACTATGATATGTAGAAAAGTGGAGAGTGCAGTAAGTAGAAAAGAAAGAGGGGAAGAGTTAGAAGAACAAGCCCATGTCGGAGGAATTCCAGGTGCTCTCGTTCTGCTGCGAGTAACCTCTAGACTGGCCAACCTTCAATCCTCGCCTACCAACCCCTTCTCCGGGAGGAGTAAGAGGATTTAAATAGGAGAGGAGAAAATAGGGAAAATTCAAGTTCTAAATCCTCGTTAATCATCAAAGAAACAATAAGAAGTGGTCAAGAGTCGGAGGTTGTGTGCGCGACAGTCGCCGGAGTGGGGAGTGATCGGAGTAGTGGGGATGACGGTGCCGAGTGGAGGAGATCGTGGGAAGACGAGGTCAAGGTGGAAGTTAGGGGAATGGACGGCTAACTATCTTGCCTTCCGATTCCGTGGAAGGCCAGATAGCTGGCCTTCTATGAAAAGGTGGAAGGCGGTCCAGTTGGCCTTCCAAGGGTGGTGGAAGGCAAGGGGTGACCTTCCAAGGGTAGTGGAAGGCGAGGGGTGGCCTTCCAAGGTTGGTGGAAGGCAAGGGGTGGCCTTCCAAGGGTAGTGGAAGGCGAGTGGTGGCCTTCCAAGTATGGTGAAAGGCAGGCTGGTTGGCCTTCCACGAAAAGGTAGCGGAAAATGAAAAAGGTGGCCAAAAGGTGGAAGGTAAGGTAGCTGGCCTTCCACAGGTAGTGGAAGGCGGGCTGGTTGGCCTTCCAAGAATGGTGGAAGGCAAGGGGTGGCCTTCCAAGGGTGGTGGAAGGCGAGGGGTGGCCTTCCAAGGGTAGTGGAAGGCGAGGGGTGGCCTTCCAAGGATGGTGGAAGGCGGACTGGTTGGCCTTCCACGAAAAGGTGGAAGGCAAGGTAGCTGGCCTTCCACGGTGGTGGAAGGCGGGCTGGTTGGCCTTCCAAGAATGGTGGAAGACAAGTGGTAGCCTTCCAAGGGTGGTGGAAAGCAAGGGATGGCCTTCTAAGGGTGGTGGAAGGCGGGCTAGTTGGCCTTCCACGAAAAGGTGGCGAAAGCCGAGATTGGTTAATGGGCTTGATTATTTAGTCGGTTGCGAAAATTGGATGGATTAAATGAGATGGCTAAGGTGATGGGTTTGATGGTGATGGGCTAATGGTGACTGGGGTTTACGACCAAAAGGGGTCCAAAATCGGTGTCTACAAATGCCCCTCCGGGACACCTGTTTTGCAGTGGAGTGGAGCGGAATGATAAATAGGTGTTCCGAAAATCGAACCTGATTTTGGACAGCCGAAGAAGGGACGAGCTATATCCAAGGATGATATGAGAATGTGGTAAATGCATGAGAGTTAGGCATTTTTGGATTGCAAGGGTGATTAAGAAGGAGAACAAAATCCAAACTAGAGAATCACAATCTGTGGGACCCTTAGGTGCTGGAACCGCGAGGCCTTGGCGCACTAGGATACAACGATCTGGCCCAAGGGGATCTCAAGCATGAAAGATGGAGGGAGCGTGACTTGAAAATGTCTCAACACAACGAGCGCACGGTGGCCTGGCGCATCACATGATCGCCAAGTGAGAGATTCGCAAGCACGCGAATTGGAAAAGGATAAGGTCTTGCAATTCAAAGGGCTAACAAACAAACAATTGCCAGACTCACAGATCAACAGTGGGTTAAGCAGAGTGATAAATTGTAGTCTTTGCCCCTAGGGCGGGAATGGATTTGCCCGTGGATGATGCTTATGCAATGCATGCTAGTTTAAAAATTGGAAAACAAATTCCTTATCTAAATGCAAACAGGAGGGATTTATTGGCCATCGAATAACTTGGGGAATATATACTCGTCATTGTTTTGTTTAAAGAGGAACTCAGAGTCTATACGCCTGAAGTTATTAGCCTCCTGTGTCTTCGATCCTACTTGCTTCAGATTTCCTGCAGCTACAATAGCGCACATTAGCAAAGTTCATATATCCAATGATCACAGCATTCAGGTATTTAAACTGCAAAAGGATGAGAAGCAAATAGCTAGTTTTGAGTCGAAGCCGATATGGAAGATATGGCTATTCTAATGGTAGAATGCCAATCCGATATGGCTTCGACTCGATTTTCAAGAATAACTATTAATTTGTTGAGGTTAAGCAAAGAGGTCTCCTGAACTCGTGGTGAAGTTACCTCCTCAATGTAAGAAGAGGTGAAGGTTAATTAGCATGCCTTTCACGGAAATACCTTTTTTCAAAGTGGTGGAAGGCTAACTAGCATGCCCTCTACAAAAAGGTGGAAGGCCAACTAGTATGCCTTCTATGAAGAGAGTGGAAGGCCAGGGGATATGCCGTCTATGAAAAGATGGATATGCATGTCCTCCGTCTTTTATGGAACATGGAAAGTGCCATAGTCTATCTAGTGGCCTTAAAAGGGGAGACTTGACCCGAAACTCCCTTCTGAAATCTTCAAACTTTTCTACGAGGACTATGGCCTCGTCTTCTGCTCACGCGGCCGCCATGGAACCTCAGGTTCTATCTGATGTAGAAGGCCATCTCAGCAGCCTGCTGGCCCATGGACAAGTAAGCTCAGGATTTTATACTATTTATTTTGATTCTCTTTTCTCTTCTTTGACCTTTGGTTGTCCTGCAGCCTATTCCTAGATTCCCAGATGCACGGCATACTCGAAGGTATGCATGCTTTGCAGACCTAATGGACTCGATCACACTAGACATGAGGGTGTATATGCGTCGGTGGAATCTGACCCGGTCTATTGTATTCGCGAAGTGGTTCAACTCCATTCACTAGCATTGGGAGGGGCTGGGCGCACTGGTTGAACTGTGGCATCCGGAGACGCATACATTCATGTTTCGAGAGTTTGAAGCGACTGTGCTGATAGAGGAAGTAGAAATCTTCTATGGCTGGGATGTTCTAGCCACTAGCGATCCCTCCGATTTGCCTTCATGGGAGGTGATCTTTGCTGATATAGTGCACGACAAATGGGAGGTATGCCGTATGAGTGACAAGCGAGGAATCCTTATTGATCGTCTTGCGCACTGGTTGATCCAAGAAATTAAACGCAAGACGGACGGACCTGAGAGACTGATGCGAGGGTTATGCCTAGTCCTCGGGGGAGTCTTGTGGTTCCCAACTTCAGACTCTGTGCTAGAAAGAGAGTATGTGGGTGTGCTGAGCTTGCTGTGGAGAGGTCAATCTCTTTCCCCGGTGATTCTGTCACATCTTTATGGAGGGCTCAGTCACATGAGTATGGGGCGATCAGTAAGGGGGAGCTTATTCACTTTGCCGTTGTGGATGGAGATGCACTTAGTTTTTGATTTTGATGAGAAGGTGACCTCCACTTCCAGGATATTTCAGCACAGTGCGTGGTATCCTGCACGCTCACTTCTTGGTCCCGAAGATCAAGTCAGATGTCTCACGGCTCATCTCAAGACGAGGGACGACTAGCGTGATTATCTAAATTTTCCGACTATGGAAAAATTCATCTTTGTTCCGATGATCCTTCAGGGTATGGAATTTACCACAAGGGCTTCTCGTGAACGTGAGCTGTGGCTAATCGGTCTTGACGAGTTAACCGTGTACCATGGGCATCGCTGCCATCTCCAAATTGGCATTCCAAGACAAGTGCCACTTCCTGCTTTATGTGATATGCTGATTGTACCGAGGCATACTGGGTATGCGAGGGAAGCAAGGGCTATAGAACGAATCCGACGTGCATGGCGCCGTCATTCTAGATTCACCAAGGCCTGCATTGATGTAGCAGAGACTTCAGAAGAAGTCGAGAAATATGTGAATTATTTAAGAAATGTATGACCTGCTATATGTGCCTTTTTCATGGGTCGTAGAGCACTGGAATGATGTACATTATTAAGGTTCAGCGAATAAATAGAGTTATTTGCTTTTTAAGATTGGAAAAAGACGAGGACACTGGTCAACGGGCGGCTAGGCTCGTGGCCGTCCATACAGTGTGGACGGCCACAGTCGTGGCCGTCCGCCAGGGACAGCCACAGAAGTGGCTTTAAGACCTGAAAAACCCCTTGACTTTCACCTTCTCCTTCTCATTCACTTTCTCCTTATCATTCCCCCGATCCCCTGATCATCCTCTCAATTCTCTCATGGCTCGTGTATGGCTTCCCCGCTCCCTTAGGAGGAGAAAGACCAGTGGTGGTGATGGCGAGGCGGCGGTGGCCGGCGGCAGCGACGACACGGATGCTGGTGGTGGCGGCGGCGAGGAGGCCGGCGAAGACACGCTCCGCGGCGGAGAAGAAGGAGAAGAAGAGAGGGAGGCAGAAGGTGACGATGAAGAGGAGGAAGTTGAAGTCGATGAAGAGGAAGAAGAAGCCGGAGAAGAAGAAGAAGAAGACGAGGAGGAAGATGGCGACAACAAGGAGGTTCCCCCGAAGAAGAAGAAGGTAAGTCCTTCTTTTGATTTTTGAATTTTTTTTTTTAATCTGATCACCCGGATGACGGACGGCGGGCGGCACCGCCGTCCGTATGAGCAGACGGCGGGCGGCCCGACACCCATATATATATATATATATTTATATATATACATATGCACCTAACTTTTGTTCTCTCATTTGTGGGATTTGCAGGAACCGTAGAGAGTTCGGGGCAGAGTTTCTTGGGAGTTGGTCTGGGCCTGGTACCATGCATTGCCCGACCGACTTCTTTTTCAGGTGGATGCATTTGGGTTCGGGCCGCTGTTCCGAATCCGACCATTCATGGTGGATGCTCCATTCTTGGTGGCTTTGCGGGAGCGCTGGGATGACAGATGCAGGGCCTTTATCATGCCTTAGGGACATATGCTGCCCACGCTGGAAGACGTATGCTTTTTGACAGGCTTGCCAATCATTGGTGATCCAGTAGTGGGTCCTGAGCTCAGGGATTACAGGCAGCTTTCAAATCGACTCCTGGGCGAAGGGTATTACCGAGTTCAAGGAGCATTATCTCATATACCCCTCGGCCATTTTGCCCGATCTGTGGGATTGAGTCGGGTCCGTTGGATGCCGAGCAAGACTCTTGAGGCATTTACCGAGAGAGTGGAGACTTTGCTAGATTTGGATGGCCACTTAGATGATGAGAATCTATGGATCTTCCTCTTGTTCTTCTTCGGAAGACTGTTATTTGCCACAGCTTCCGACAAGGTCAACTTGAAATATTTGCTGCTGTTGGAGAATCTTCAAGCGACGAAGAAGATGGCATGGGGAGCAGTGATGCTGGGTCACCTTTTCTCTCACCTAGTGTGCTATCGCCAAGGATCTGGCAATTTGGGCGGGTTTACGCCCTTTCTTTAGGTAATCCTTCTTGATTGTTGATTCCTGTCCTTCCTGATTGATATTGACTATGTTATCTCTTGTAGATTTGGGGCTACCCCCGTTTCCCCATCAGCCGCGGGGCAGTCTCCGCGGATTGTAAGGGATGGACTCCACTTATGGTACGGTGGGAAGTGATTCGGGATTATCGTCCCGTTTTGTACCGCGTGGAGGACATTTGTGCCTAGCTTGACACCTTTCCCCCTCATATGGTGAGTAATTCAAGATATGCACCTCTTGACCAATGATTAAGTCTGACTTTCAACTTCAAACAGGTGGTGTGGATGCCATATGTAGAGGAGGATCTCACTGATCATCCATGGGTGTCTCAGAGCCTCTCCCAATTCCGATGAGAAGTGCCCCTGCTATGTGTGAATATCTGTGATGGCCTCTTTGTTCGGATGGCTTTCCGTACGTGGGGATGGCATCAACCTTTACTTGCCTTTCCGACTTATCCTGATATGAACCGCGGTCGTCGCCGCTCTTCTGCAATTGGTCAGGACTGGCGAGTAGTAAGGCGGGCTGAGATTGAGGTATGGCACCGCACTGGAGACGCCCTGCCGGAGGATAAAACCCTGCGAGATAGTTATACATACTGGGGAGATTATGCTTGACGGTACGCAGACCACATGTTTCTAGATGCTCGGCGGGTGCGTTAATTCAAACCTTTCAATTCACTTGCCTTTCATTCAATTTCTTCTTACTGATTGGCCTTGGTGGTGTACTTGCAACAGATGCTAGAAACCGAAGCCGTGCAGATTTTAAGGAATCAGAATGAGATTTTGGTTCTGCAGACGAGTGACTTGCTTCGGCAAATTGGAGAGTTGGTGAGAAATTTTATTTTGTATGCAGGATTAATTTTGCTTTTTTATGCTTGTGGAATTCTTGTGATGTAGAGGGAACCTGGCGCAGGATCATCATCTCAGGGACCAGCTGGCCTTGCTGATTGGGAGGCGAGGCTACAGGATGCCCTCCTTCATGCGGAGGCTCGGGAGGCGGACTTGGCACAGCATGTGAGAGTTGTTAAATTCTTGTGTAATTTCGATTGAGTTTGCGTAACCCTAAGTTCCCTTACAGTGCCAGGAGGTGGAAGCCGCCTTGGCCAGGACGTAGGAATTGGAGAACCTCAATCAGCGATTGAGAGATCATATGCTAGAGGAGCGGGCGGCTCGAGTCAGGACAAGAGAGGGATCTCATCCAGACGTATACTGGTAGGGCAAGATAGCCGGCTTGCGAGAGGAGCTGACGAGGTCGCAGATAGAGGTGAGGGAGCTTCATTTCAAGTACCGGACCTTGTGGGACCGAGTGATGAAGAAGGGGCGAGAACGAGCCACGAGATCTAGGGCACAGAGTCCAGGAGCTCGTCCGCCTATCCCTGCTCCATCAGCTGGTTAGGCACCTGCTGGGAGTTCAGTGTTTAGGGACCTCGACTCCCTACTTGCTGAGGATGCATGGAGGGCACTTCGACCTGCTGGCTCTTCGGGGTCCATGCGGCCGGCATCGGGCCATCGCCGTGCTCGGGAGGATGGCGCTGAGAGTCAGATGAGACACTCCTCTCGTGATAGGAGAGATGATGAGGTGGAGGGAAAGAAGAGGGAGTGAGAGCTGATATAGGGGTATGCCCCTGTTTTGTGATGTATGAACATTATGTTATGCTTGCATATTTCACTATTTAGATGTCCGGACACTTCTTGTCTTGCTTTTGTTCATACATATTCTTCCTGCATGCACAACATTAGGGGAAACAGTTAGTAGTATCTGTTTTCGGCCCCTTGCCCAAAAAAGAGCAACTACCTTTTCCCTAGCCTTCGAATAGGGTCAAGGGGCCGTGTCCTACTAACCTGACAAAAGGAAGAGTATTGAAACTGATGCGACAAGTAAATATGCAAATGTTGGCAGATATTAACAAATGAGGTGTGTGAAAAATGAAAACATGTTTTTTATTCTGACCACCTGGTGACTGCCCAAACTTAGCCTGGTTGAATGATGAAAGGGAAATGCACACTCAACTTCCTAGGTATCCTAAGCACACATCTAGGTTGATTTGGGCCTCTAGACTCCTCAAACTAACCTTGACCGGCTAAGACTCATACTGATGACAATACCGTCATGCCATGCTTAGGCTCCAGCTGCTTCCGACCACCAAGTTTGCCTAAAAAGTTTTCGAGGTAAATGATTTGCCCGACCTGGGTCTCTTTCTTCACAACCTAGAAGGTATAAGATGGAACACCTTGGAACCCCAACGGTCAACCGCGCGACGTTGACCCGAAATCAGATGCCGTCGCACCTATAGGTGACGCACATGCATTGACCTAAGCCCGAAGTTTTGAGAGTGCTCATTGAGATTATGGTTAAGGAATTGATTCACCAGAAACACTGACATTACTCATTACCCATTTTGGACTCCTGTGATCATGTAAGCATATGACGATTTTTGAAAAACAAACCATTTTAAAATGGTGTTCGGTCTTTAGATAGCCATCTCGTGTTAAACCTTGGGGGAGAAAAAGTGAAGAAATTTTGAAGACAAACCTCACAGGAGGATCAAAAAAACCATTAAAAGTTAGAGCTATGACAAAACAGATCCTTTTTTGACCTCTTAGATGCCCCTATTTACTTTTGATTTTTCTGGCCTTTGGTAGATTTCATGGCCAGGCACGGTCACGACCATGCTTTTTTGTACGATTGCTTGAACCCCTTTTCTTTTTGTATTTTCTTTTTCTTTCTTGATATTTTCGGGGTTATTTGATATTCCGCCTACGGGGACACTGCCCTCTTCATGTGCTCTGGTCCTTTACATTTCATATTTGGGCCTATTTGAGGGGTTACACCTATCGGGTTGTTGAGGAACCGCAGTTTGCTGAGCTCGACCGTTTAAGGGCGTCGGCTGTCCTGATCAGTCGAGAGACGAAAAGAAAAGGTTGCAATTGACAGTGTACTAAAGACTTCGAACTCATTTTAAGAAAGTTCTCTTTGAAAAAATGTGTAGATGTGTGCATCTCACGATGATCATAAGTATCCGTATGAAAGTAAAGTAGAGACATCCAAGGTTCTGGTGGATCAAATTCTTAACCAAACCTTAATGTTAACCCAACCTATCATGCAACTAGACCTAGACAGGAGGTTACGTGGCAGTCACCAGACAATTAGATTTTGTATTTTTTCTAATTTTTTTTGTGATTTTCATTGAAGCATGTACATATTTACAAATATTTTTGCCGCTTTTTGGAATATTCAACTTTTTTTTTGGATTTTGAAATTTTTGATTTTTTGTGTATTTTTAAGGGTAAAACTTCTTCAGATACACCCCATTCCAAGGATGAGGTAATTCTTCTCCATTTTCATTGATTAGGCGGTATGCATTACCTGAGTGTGCCTCCTTGATTACGAATGGACCTTCCCAATTTTCTTGCAATTTATTCCTAAGACCAGGAATTTTGATCATTTTTCTCTTGAGTACCATTTCCCCAATTTCAAACTTTCTTTCAAGAACCTTCTTTGCATAGAATCTCGCGATCCTATTTCTGTAAACTTGAGCGTGGTTTGCCGCCATTAACCTTTTTTCGTCTAATAGTTCCAGTTGGGTTAACATGGCTTTGCGACGTTCAACGTCACTGATTCCACTGTCCAACTGCACTCTTAGCGAAGAGAGAAGGATCTCATATGGAAGCACCGCATCTGTCCCAAATGTTAAGGCATAAGGTGTTTGTCCTGTGGGAGTTCGGACAGAAGTGCGATACGCCCAAAGAGCCTCGACTAGGCGATCAAACTAATCTGAATAATTGTGAGATCTGCAAGTTCTTTTGATGATTCGAATGAGAGTTTTATTGGTTGCTTCTTTTTGACTATTTCCTTGTGGGTAGTAAGGCGAAGAGTGATGCAAATTAATACCATACTTACTATACATGTCCTAGAGCTCCTGGGAGATGAATTGTGGTCCATTGTCGGTGACGAGATCGCGCAGTGTCCCAAACCTGGCCAGAATGTTGCGCTTGATGAACTTCACTACCGTGGATGCTTTGATCTCCGTGATCAGCCCATTTAGTGAAATACTCAGTGGCGGTTAAGATGAAAGATTTCTTTTTTATTTCGCCTGATCGATCTTCCAGAGGTCCTATAACATCGAATGCCCACATAGCGAAGGGCCAAGGGGAAATGATGGGATTGAGAGATGACGAAGGTACATGAATCTTGTTAGCATGTAACTGACATTTCAAGCACCTTCGAACAAATATGGAACAGTTAGCCTCCATTGAAGGCCAATAATAGGACATGAGAAGTTTCTGAGTTAAGGCGCAGCCATTGATATGACCACCACAATCGCTCGCATGAGCGGCTTCTATGACATGATGGATTTCGACATCATCTAGACACCGAAGGAGTACCCCAGTTAAGGATCTTCTGAAAAGAAGTCCGCCTAAAATGAGGTAGCGTTGAGATGCTCGGCGGATTGCCTTGCGGTCAGAAGTTGTGGCATAAGATGGGAAGGATCTATCGCGAAGGAAGTTCATGATATCAAAATACCTCGGATTTCCATCATCCCAATCGGGGGTGAATTCCTCCGTGATAACAGAGACATGCTCAGATGAGAGAAGGAATTGTTGGAACCAGGGGTCCCGAAAGGAGGGTAAGTCTTACTTGTGTATAGTGATGGCTACTGAGCTTTTGGTGATGGGAATTTCTAGTGCTGAAGATAAGGAAGCTAAGGCATCTGCTAGGATGTTCTGGGACCAAGGCACACGTACATAGGTAATCTTCCTGAAATGCCTAGCTAGCAATCTCACCAACTCCTGATATGGCTTCAATTTTAGATCCCGGGTTTGATACTTGCCCACGGTTTGATGAAGAATCAATTAAGAATCTCCAATTATTCTCAATTCCATGACTTTGAGAACCAGTGCCAATTTTAAGCCAGCTAGGAGAGCCTCATATTCGGCAACATTGTTGGTCACTGAGAAGGAGAGTAGGCAAGCATGCGGAATACTTACCCCTTCCGAGGATACGAGGACCACTCCTACCCCATTGCCTTGAGAATTAAGTGCCCCATCGAAGTAAAGGACCCAGGATGGAGTATCATCCACTATTAGGCCCAACTCCTCATCCAGGAACTCATCGTTGGCGGGCGAGAATGTAGGCAGCGGATGATGAGCTAGGTGCTCGACAATTGCTTGCCCTTTACATCCTTCTGATTTACATAAGTGATGTCAAATTGGTTCAAGAAGGTATGCCATCACACCAGCCTATCTGTTACAACTGGCCGTTCTAGCAAATATTTTATCGGGTCCATTCTTGCTAGAAGTTTAACCTCGTGGGCGAGGAAGTAGTGCTTCAATTTCTGCAATACCCAGACGATGGCCGCACATGTTCTTTTCATGGCAGTGTATCGCTTTTCAGCATCGTTGAAGAGCATGGAGAGATAGTACACTACTCTTTCTTTCTTCTCGTCGTCAAGTTGGGCCAATACTGCTCTAGCTGATTCTTCAGTGGTGGAGATATATAGAAATAAAGGCCGCCCCAGGATAGGAGCCATAAGAACTGGTGGATTGAGGAGATAATTCTTCAACTCGTCGAAGGCCTTTTGACACTTATCACTCCAAATAAACTTTGTACCTCCTTTCAATAAATCATAAAAGAGTTTACATCTCACAGAATGTTGAGATATGAACCGTCTGATAAATTGGAGATGGCCGATAAGACCCTTTATATCCCTGACATTTTTAGGAGGGGGCATTTCCACTATCGCCTTCACTTTGTCCGGATCAACCTCAATCCCGTTTCTTCTTACCATGAACCCTAGCAATTTGCCAGAGGAAACACCGAATACACACTTTTATGGATTCATTTTCAGTTGGTGCTCTCTTGACCTCTGCATTACAGTCTTTAGAACTTGAGCATGCTCCTTCTTGGTTTTAGACTTCACTAAGATATCATCTATATAAACCTTAATGTTGATGTGAATCATGTCATGAAAGATTGCCATCATTGCCCTCTGGTAGGTGGCTCCAGCGTTCTTAAGCCCAAATGGCATGACCATGTAGCAATAAGTTCCCCATGGGGTTATAAAAGATATTTTCTCTTGGTCTTCTTTAGTTAGTCGGATTTGATTATATCCTGAAAAACCATCCATGAAGGACAACATTTCAAATCCAGCCATATTGTCGACTAGCAAGTGTATATGAGGAAGTGGAAAATCATCCTTTGGACATGCTTGATTGAGGTTGCTGAAGTCTATGCAAACCCTAACCTTTCCATCCTTTTTTGCCAAGGGGACGATATTAGCTACCCACATAGGATAGAGCACTACCCGAATGAACTTGGCCTTGTGTAATTTGTCAACCTCTTCTTTTACCTTAAGTGCTAATTCTGGTTGTAGCCGTCTTAACTTTTGTTTCACGGATCTGGCATCAGGCTTGAGGATTAGCCGATGTTCCACCAACTCTGTGTTTAATCCGGGCATATCCTCATACGACCAAGCAAATCCGTCAGGATATTCTCAGAGTACGGCTATTATGGACCCTTCTTCTTTCGGACTCAATTTAGCACTATCTTCGGATCCTTCTCTGTTCCAAGGTTGACTTCTTTAGCGGGTTCATCGATGGTTGACGAAGGTTCATCAAACTGTCTCATCCCATTAACAAACGATTCGGCCAAGTCATCGTCCTCTTCACTTTCACTAAGCTCAAATACTCCTAGGCCATCATTGCAAGATTCAACTTTCAGAAGCTCCATCGGCTCAGAGATAATTCCTATCTGAAGAAATTTACCAACTTTGTTCAAAATTTTACACCTATTTGCTAACTCCTGAACTAAGAAAGATGGAACCTGCTTAACCCTACAATTCCTAGACAAGGAGGAGGCTATCCTAATTCCAAAGCTACTATGTACGTGACCCAGAGAATGAGTCAGGTTTGTCCCGGATGGGACAAGGGTGGACCCTTGGGATAAAGATTCAGTGATGGCGGGGTTGCCCCACCATGTAGGTTCCTCAAAAGTGACCTCGCATCCTCCAGTATGAGAATTGGTCTTTTTTTTTATGATCAAATGCCTCTAACATGAAACATTCAGGAGAATGGGCTTGGACTGGTGCTGGGAGCATCATGATGGAAGGTGGGTGGACTAAGAAAGGAATGAACGTGGCAGGTGCCGGTTCATTCTTGACCAAAAAGAGCCCTATCTGTGAGTTGTCTGATTCATGAACAAGGATGTTATTCCGAAATCTTCTTCATTTTCCACTCGACTATTCCCGTTCTCTTCTTGTACTCCCCCTTCTATCCTAAGCAACTCCTGACTTTTCTTCACGAAGTGATTCATGAGGGACCATTTTTTTGTCCTTTTTGTTGGTTCAGTTGACTTGTAACCTAGGCCAAATCCTCCGATGATAGGATTCCCTGAAATGGGCTATTGCATCCCTTGTTATTATCTTCCTAACCCAGAGCCTGAATTGTACCCCATCTTACCCATGAGTTGCCAACCTATGCCGGGCCTGGGCCTGGGATGAGAATTGACTGATGAAAGTACGGGTTCTTTGCCTTTCTTGGAAGTTATCATAGATGGAATCTATTCTGCTGTTACTGAGTCCAGTGACTCGATATAGAGAGTGCTTTTGACTTTCACAATTTTCTCATTATATAGGAACTTATAGCACTGGTGGTTGGTGGATGGGACCCCCAAGGTTTGGTCCATCCAAGGTCTCCCTAGAATAGCATTGTAGATGGGCTTAACATCCAAGATGTAGAATTCCGAAATCATGGCTACCGAGCCGATTTCCCGTTGTAGGAAGATTTTTCCATCTGCTGGTCTTTGAGAATTATCGTAGGCCGAGACCATCATGGAGGTGAACTCAATCTTCTCTGGATCTATTCTTATCTTCTTAAGGGTCTTGAGGGGACATACATTGATGGAGGGTCCGGTATCCAGTAAAATAAAGTTTACTGAATGACCATTGAGAGTGGCATTTAGGCACAACGGGAGAGATCGGCACCGGGGGGGGGGATCTTTTTCTGGGAAGGATATCATGGGGGTCTAAGTGACCGAGAGGATAGCATTAGTGACTCCTCCAATAAGAAGATCTTCATTGACCGTGATTTGCTGTAAGGAATTAAACAACATTTCCCTGTGTGTGGAAGATTTCCAGATTAGCTCAAGGATAGAGATCTTGGTAGGAGTCTTCTCCAAATGCTGGAGGATGTCATATTCAGATTGGACATTTCCTGCAGTAGGGATTGAGTTATCCTGGGAGTCCAAGGGTTGGCTTGGAGGGATAATGCGATTCCTAAGCGTTACCCCCACCAACATTGGCTCTGCCTCATTCACTGGTGACCTTATAGGATTGAGGCGAGTCATCGACCCCTGATTCTTGGTTGGGCAGAAGACGGATAGAGTGGGTCCCTCAGCTGTGATCGGAGGGATCTGAATGAGGGTAACTGGCTTGAGGATTGCTGGTTGTTCTTTGGGTCGGATTAGGACCAAAGGCTTGTCTTGGGAGATCGTGGAGACTTCTGGGGTGAATCCTCTAGTCTCATGTGACCAAGTGGGATCTTGATGTTTTATCCCAGATCCTTCATACTCTCAATATTGCTCTCTGCGGACCACTCTGGGTTCCAGGTCTTTGATCAAAGTATTGACCTTACTTTGAGAACTGGAGGGATCTTGGACTGCTTGATGAGAAGGTAACGGATCTTTCACAATTCCTAACTCCTTCTTGGCCTTTAAGGCATCAATGGCCTTCTTCATATCCTCCCAGTTTATCCGACCTTCATCATTCAGATCATACACCTAATCCCTGAAAGTGAAGCAGTTGTAGATTGTGTGACCTGGGATCCTATGGTAGGGGCAATACCTGGACGTGTCCGCGCTGCGCGGAACACCTTCTCGTTGAGGCGGGAGTTGAATGGCATTGCAGGCTAGCAAGGCATAAAAAATGTTTGCTAACGATTCTAGCAGAGGTGGATATGATGCATGTTTAGCCATAGGACGACTATAATTAATCGGGAGAGGAACAACTGAGTATTGTTTCTGATTGGACTGAGCATCAGACTTAGGTTGAGAATTGGGAATCCTGATTGGTTGGGTTAGCATACTAACCTGCTCATTGATGGTGACTCCTTTTGTGGTGGGAGTCGGTGTGGCTTTCTTGTTCCTGTTTCTGTTCTCGAAGAACGAGGGCAGAGTGGAGTCTCGATTTAAGACTGAACTACTCTAGCTCGATTATATAGCTGAGTGAATGTTTGAAGTTCGCTAAGCATGAGAATAGCTCGGAGCTGTGGGGTAGCGTTGTTGACAAGCATAGTGACAGCTTGGGCTTCAGGGATGACAACCTCTGCTCTAGAGACCATGGCTCTGCACCTATTAACAAAGTGAGTTAAGTCTTCGTCAAACTTCATTTTTTCCATTACGATATCGAATAAGGTAGGGGGCAAGGCTGCCATGTGATTGAAATGGGTGATGAATCTTTCAAAGACCATATCGAAATTGATTAGGTTAGTGGCTGGTAGAGAAGAAAACCATCTCAAGGCCTCTCCCTCGAGAGACTTCTGAAAGAGGTGGACAAGGAGGACTCTATCAAAGAGCCACTGGTGAGAATCTATGAGAAACCCTGATAAGTGATGATGTGGGTCAGTGGTACTATCATACTTCCTGTACTTATACACTTTGAATCCTGGTGGGAAGTAGGCTGCAGGGAGCCTACAGTAGCTCGAAAGGGAATGAGGTTGTCTCAGGATGAGATTTTTGGCCATGAGTTGCCGCACATAAGTCTCGACCTCATTCTTGTAGATGAACTCCTCCTACTTGGGAGGTGTGACCTGGTTGATGAGATTAGATGGAATTGTTTGACCTGGCATTGTTTGATTAGCCTGGGGTCGGATAGACGATCCTTGGAATTGAGTCTTCCGAGGAGTGGCATCCTGGATTTTGCCACGGGAGACTAATTGGATAAGTTGATTAGGAGTATAACGTGATAATACAACAATAACTTTCGGATCTTCTCCAGGATTTTGGAATGTTCTACTTGAAACTACCGGCTCATCTTCTCCTTGCGAGGTAGAAGATTCATCAGAATCTTTCCTCGTAAGTCCTTCTCTGGATGCTTGGAGCATACCTATGAAGGTTTGCTGTGGATTTTCTTCAATTTCATTGTTACCAAACTCATCCATGTCATAATACACCGTGTTAACATACACTCGATTCATTATGAAACACAAATCCTAAGAGATTTTATATTCCACTTGAAAGGTTAATCATGTATTATGAGTGTTGTTTCTAACAAATCAAGTTCAAACCCTTAGCGACCCTGTAATTTCCATTCGAAGCCTGTTCCACTTAAGTTTAGTTAGGTGTCTTTGATTTTGAAATAATTCTCTCAGTGATGTTGTCGTACATTTTTTAGGAAAAATACACTTGATTTTGATTTTTTGATTTTTGATTTAGATTTGTATTTGTGCGCTTTACCTGAATCAATCAGATGATTGCGTAGTTCTTCGACCTGATCCCGCTACCCATAAATGGAATAGCGTTAATTACATCCTCCTAAGAGGAAAACGCTTGATTAATCATCAGAAGATTAGAATAACACCTTTTAAAATGATGTAAATAAGATATATAAGCTTGCATTTGAAAAATGAATTAATTTCAGTTTTTATTTGAGAAAAAAGCTCATTTTTTAGTTTAGAGTTGAGTTTGTGCGAGACTTGATTTATTGATTTTTATTGATGGATAATGATAAGAGACATTTTTTAATATTTTTGGATTGATTTATGTAGATGCATAGAAGATTTGTTTGAATTTTTATGTTTGGAAATGAACATGAAGTTGAGTCTGCGCAAGGATGTGCAGACTCGTTTGTTACCAATGAGAATGCATGTATTTATTTTGATTTTTGATTTGCGAGAGGAATGAAAATCTTTTTTATGGTATTTTGATTGAAGTGGATGATATTTTTTATCAAGGAAGTCTAATAAACATTTCTTATTGTGTTTTTTCATATTTGAAGTGAAGAGACTTTGGATTTGATTTGCAAGGTATGGAAAATTGTTTTGTATGTTTCCTTATTTAATTTGAGTGAAAAAATGCTTCAAGGATTTATGCTTTTTATGTTTTGAACTTGTAGGTTTTGAAGAATAAGCAAGATGTGCAATTTCAATTGAAATAAGACCTCTTTTAGGTATTTTTTATATTTTGCAAAAGGGCAAAAATGAGTTTTATTTGATTTTTTGATTTACAGGAAGTATTTTATTCTTATCTTGGGGTTTTTGATTTAATTTTAAAAGAATTAAGACTGGAAAACTTAGATTTTTACAATTGAGGGTTCGGTCTGTGCAAGGGAGCACAGACTCATTTGTCACAAGCCTATTTTTTACATTTTTTAAGTAATTTTAAAGAAAAACTTGACATTTTGTTTGGGTTTTTTATTTATAGGAAATATAGGATTTATCCTTGAGATTTTATCTTAATTTGAGGGAAAATTTATGGCTAAACTAGTGCAGACTCATTTGTTACCAAAGTGTTTAGGTATTTTTTATATTTTTTTCAAAGGGAGTTTTGAGATTTTATTTAAGTTTTTGACTTATATAAAGTATAAAGTTTTTATGTGAATTTTTGGATTTAATTTGGAGAGAAATTAAGGTCAAAAAGACCAATTTTGGGAATTCAGGGTTGAGTCTGCACGTAGCACAGACTCATTTGTCACCAATTTATTTTTAAGGTTTTTTCTATTATTTTAAGAACAACTTGATGTTTTTATTTAATTTCCTGATAGATAAGAATAAACTTGATTTTTAGAGAGTTTTAGATCATCTTGAAGTGGTCGGGAAGTTGATTTTTTATTTTTTGTGAATTTTAGGGTTGAGTCTACACAATATTGCGCAGACTCAAGTCTGAACTGTGAATTTCTTATTTATGAGTTGTTTTATAAGATTTTTGATGGGATAACTTGATTTTATGTTTTGTTTGGTGATGATTTACAGGTTTGAAGTTGCGGGTATGATTTAGGGGCCAAGAGATGAGGTTTTAGCCTTGAGATTGATGCGCAGACTCAAGTTTAAAAATGATTTTGAGTAAGATTCTTAAAAAGATGGAACCTCCTGAGGTTGAGAGGAATTCCAAGACTTTCAAAGTGTTGAGGAGCTTCAAAGATAAAGGAGACAGGAAAATGAGTTTGAGTCTGCGCAGGGGGTGCGCAAACTTAGCTGAACTTGTGATTTTTTATTTATTTGAGGGGATTTGGATCCTTTTTGTAAATGTATGTTTATATCTGAATAAAATGGAGTATTTGAGATGCGATTTCAAAGGATTTGTGCAATTTAATTAACTGTTTATTTGATTTTTTCACTTGAAATGAGCTTATGAAAAGTGTGCAGACTCAAAAGTCAATTTTGAAAGAAGTTTATTAATCTTGATTTATGTATCATGGAATATGATTTTTATGGAGTTTTGACTTGGATATTGGAATTATCAACCAATCTTTTTGTCTTTTGAGCCTAAGATAGGTGCGCAGACTCAACTTGAGTTTTGAAGATTTGTGTCTATTTAAAAGGGAGAATGTCCATTTTTTAACCTTTTTTGATTTAGATATGATCTAAATTTAGTTATTTTGATTCATTTGAGCTATAACCAATGTCCTTGGTCCAAGAATCCACCTTTTGACTGTTTTTGGGTTGAGTCTGCGCATGGATGCGTAGACTCAAGTCTGAAATTGATTTTTTAAGTTCCTGCACAGTTCAAGCTGCATTTAAGTAGTCCAAGGGGTTAGTTTCAACCAACAAAGTTAGAATATGAAATTCGGAGTCGAGAAAAAGCAATTGTATCCCATTTCCAATTGAATTTCCATGATTATAGGTGCGCAGACTCAAAATCTGAGCATAATTTCAGTTTTATATCTCTTTAAACTTGAAGTGATTCAAGAATCACCACAAATTTAGGGAGGATAATACTGAGAAATCTCAGGAGTTGAGTATGGCTACATAAAGCCTTTTCAAGGAGTGGTCCTTATGTGGATTTCTTCAAATGACATGATTTCTTCATGTTTATCCCATTCTTCTTGGATCACTTTATGAAGCATTAAAAATGCTTAATATAATGATTTCAAGTTGAATTTCAAACTTTCATTAGGAAAACCTAATAAAGGTTTAGGATCTTCATGAAGGATCATGGCATGAAGGGACCCGAAGGACCAACTGCCTTAAAGGGATATATAATCGCTAATGGACCATAGGGATGGCTGTAAAGGGGGGCGTGCCGAGCATCCAACCACTCACCCAAAGGGTGCCCTTAATGCCTTCAAGATGTAAGAAAAAACTCACGAGGAGTAATCCAAAGCATCTCTACATTTGGAGAGTAAGGAACTCCACCAATTCCCCTAGAGGATTGTAGGCGCCCGGAACGTCTCCGCCACTGCTGTCTCCTTCGGGCGAGGGCTTCTCCGTTCGTCTTAGCACTGCGGCGATTTGGACGGTGTTAGGAATTGAAGTATGTGATCTCCAAGAGCATTACCTTACAGTTCCTGTGCTCCGCAGGATGGTGAGATTGATCGCGTTCTGATGGAATGGGAGACAACGATTTTTTCTTATCTGCCTCCGGCCGGCCGAAGGGGGAGAGCTCGGTAGTCTACACACAGAATGTTGTAAGAGCCCCTGAGAGAAAAAAAAAGACAAAAGAAAGTAAATAGAACCAATTAGAACTGTGATATATAGAGTCTATTCAGGCAAATATGTGAATAAACTAAAATTGAAAGGGGACGCACCAGATGGATGTTTGGGGAGGGATGATGACCATATGTTATGGCCACCCACCTCCCTTTTGTTTTTTTTTTGAAACCTCTGTTAGAGTGGGTAGTAGGATGTTAGGATGTATGCAATGAAGTGTACGTGTGTGTCATGGTGATGAGATGGATGGGATGTAGTAAAAGGAGACTATGAGATGTGGAAAGGTGGTGAGTGCAGTGCATAGAAAAGAAAGAGGACAAGAGTTAGAAGAATAAGTCCATGTCGGAGGAATTTGAGATGCTCCCGTTCCGCTGTCCGTAACCTCCAGACTGGCCAACCTCCAAAATGCGACCTTCAATCCTCGCCCACCAACCTCTCTCTCAACAACAACCCCCTCTCCGGGAGGAGTAAGAGGGTTTAAATAGGAGAGTAAAAAAGTAGAGGAAATTCTAGTTCTAAATCCTCGTTAATCATCAAAGAACCAATAAGAAGCGGTCAAGAGTCGGAGGTTGTGCGCGCGGCAGTCGCCAATGTGGGGAGTGATCGGAGTAGTGGGGATGTGGGTACGGAGTGGGGGGAGATTGTGGGAAGACGAGGTTGTGAGTGCTCAAATTGGGTGTGTGATTATCATGAAAAATTATATTGTTTATGTGACAAATAAACCTATCCAAAAAAACTAAGTGAATGTGATCGCCAGAAACTTTTAACTAAAAAGTTCCAAAAGAAAAAGTTTGATCGCCTACCTGTTTTGGATGTGGGAGATGTTCGAGTCCTTGATTCCCCTCCTTCAGCCGGCTGAAGAAAGAGAGCCCTTCCTATCTTTGTTCTTGCTTTGGCTACTTATTGGACTTTGAGGATCATCCAGCTTTCTCTTCCTTGTTGTTCGTTGTTGATTCCCTCCTCTTGATCTCCTTTTGTACCTTGCAAGAAAATAGAAAGAAAGAGAAAATAATGAGAACTCAAATAGACGTAGTATCTATTCTAGTAGAAATTCTAATCATGCAACTAAACAAATGAACTCACTTGTTTGTGGTCTTTGTAAACCCTTTAAAACATGGATTGGAAAATAATGCTAGTGAGTGTGTGTTGCATGGAGTGATGTGATGAATGAAATTTTGAACTAATATGATGATAAATAATTAAGAATTGAGTTGGATGGCCCCTGGAAAGCCTTGGTCTTGAATGGATCTTGAAGGGACAAAGAATAGATGAAGAACTCCTAGAAGTAGCAGCAGCACCTCGATCCTTCAGCGTCTGGACGTTGTCTTCTTCTTTGCTCCAATTTCGCTCAATTATCTCTCAATAATTATCACTATTATCACTTTCAATAATTATCACTCACTTTTCAATGACTAAGGGGTTGTGTATTTATAGGCTTTACATCCGTGGTTATTAATGGATTAACATGAAAGATTTCGAAGTTTATCTAGCTAACAAACAGATAAACACATATTAATTCATGTTTATCTGTAATTATCTAAAACGCGTCGCCCATAGGAGACGTCTTTTAGACTAATTAAGATAAGGATAAACATCCGGAAAAAGAGATAGAAATAGCTTAGGAAACCTAAATGGCGTCGTGCCTGAAAGACATCTTTTAGCTAATTAATCAATTAATTAAAATTTAAATTTAAATATCAAAATATGAATAAACTCTAAATGGCGTCTACACAGGTTGACGTCTTTTAGACTTTCATATTTTAATCAAAATTTGAGTTAAAATCAATTTAATTAATTAACTTAAATCATGTCTGTCTGACCCGATACTATTTAGATAGTTAATCCAGAAAGATTAATAAAAATTAACCAATGATTAAATATCAGACCATTCTAAGGCATTATTATATGATATGAAATTTACTCAAAATGATGTCAAAATTAGCATGTCTACAAAGGTCAAGGTGGAAGTTAGGGGAATGAACGGCCAACTTCCTTGCCTTCCAATTCTGTGGAAGGCTAGGTAGCTGGCCTTCCACGAAAAGTTGGAAAGCGGCCCAGTTGGCCTTCCAAGGGCGGCGGAAGGCGAGGGGTGGCCTTCTAAGGGTGGTGGAAGGCAAGGGGTGGTCTTCTAAAGGTGGTGGAAGGCAGGGGGTGGCCTTCCAAGGGTGGTGGAAGGCGGGCTAGTTGGCCTTCCACGAAAAGGTGGCGAAAGCCGAGATTGGTTAATGGGCCTGATTATTTAGTGGGATGAGATAATTGGATGAATTAAATGAGATGGCTAAGGTGATGGGTTTGATTTTGATGGGCTAATGTTAATTGGGGTTTACGACCAAAAAGGGGTCCAAAGTCGGTGTCTACAAATGTCCCTCCGGGACACCTATTTTGCAGTGGAGTGGAACGGAATGATAAATAGGTGTTCCGAAAATCGAACCTGATTTTGGACAACCCGAAGAAGGGATGAGCTATATCCAAAGATGATATGAGAATGTGGTAAATCCATGAGAGTTTAGGCATTTGGATTGTAAGGTTATTAAGAAGGGGAACAAAATCCAAACTAGAGAATCACAATCCGTGGGACCCTCGGGTGCTGGAACCGCGAGGGCTTGGCGCACTAGGATACAACGATCTGGCCCAAAGGGATCTCAAGCATGAAAGATGGAGGGAGCGTGACTTGAAAATGTCTCAACACAACGTGCGCACGGTGGCCTGGCGCATCACATGATCGCCAAATGAGAGATTCGCAGGCACGCGAATTGGAGAAGGATAAGGTCTTGCAATTCAAAGGGCTAACAGATAAGCAATTGCGAGACTCACAGATCAACAATGGACTAAGCAGAGCGGTAAGTTGTGGTCTTTGCCCCTAGGGCGGGAATGGATTTGCTTGTGGATGATGCTTATGCAATGCATGCTGGTTTAAAAATTGGAAAACAGATTCCTAATGCAAACCGGAGGGATTTATTGGCTAATCGAATAACTTGGGGAATATAGACTCCTCATTATTTTGTTTAAAGAGGAACTCAGAGTCTATACGCCCAAAGTTATTAGCCTCCTGTGTCTTCAATCCTACTTGCTTCAGTTTTCCTGTAGCTACAATAGCGCACATTAGCAAAGTTCATATATCCAATGATCACAGCATTCACGTATTTAAACTACAAAAAGGATGAGAAGTAAATAGCTAGTTTCGAGTCGAAGCTGATATGGAAGATATGGCTATTCTAATGGTAGAATGCCAATCCGATATGGCTTCGACTCGATTTTCAGGAATAACCATTAATTTGTTGATGTTAAGCAAAGAGGTCTCCTGAACTCAGGGTGAAGTTACCTCCTCAAAGTAAGAAGGGGTGAAGGGTAATTAGCATGCCTTTCGCGGAAGGGCCTTTTTCAAAATGATGGAAGGCCAACTAGCATGCCTTCTACGAAAAGGTGGAAGGCCAAAGGATATGCCGTCTATGAAAAGATGGATATGCATGTCCTCTGTCTTTTATGGAACATGGAAAGTACTATAGTCTATCTTGTGGCCTTAAAAGGGGAGACTTGTCCCGAAGCTCCCTTACGAAAATCTCAAACTTTCTACGAGGACTATAGCCTCGTCTTCTGCTCACGCGACTGCCAGGGAACCTCAGGTTCTATCTGACGTTGAAGGCCATCTCAGCAGCCTACTGGCCCATGGACAGGTAAGCTCAAGCTTTTATGCTCTTTACTTTGATTCTCTCTTCTCTCCTTTGACCTTTGGTTGTCCTGCAGCCTATTCCTAAATTCCCTGATGCTCGGCATACTCGAAGGTATGTATGGCTTGCAGACCTAATGGACGCGATTACTCTAGACATGAGGGTGTATATGCGCCGATGGAATCTGACTCGGCCCATTGTGTTCGCGAAGTGGTTCACCTCCATTCACTGGCATTGGGAGGGGCTGGGCGCACTGCTTAAACTGTGGCATCCGGAGATTCATACATTCGTGTTTCGAGAGTTCGAAGTGACAGTGCTGATAGAGGAGGTAGAAATCTTCTATGGCTGGGAGGGTCTAGCCACTGGTGATCCCTCCGATTTGCCTGCATGGGAGGTGATCTTTGCTGATATAGTGCAAGACAAACGGGAGGTATGCCGTATGAGTGACAAACGAGGAGTCCTCGTCGACCGTCTTGCGCACTAGTTGATCCAAGAGATTAAACGCAAGACAGTAGCCTGAAAGACTGATGCGGGGGTTATGCCTAGCCTTCGGGGGAGTCTTGTGGTTTCCAACTTTAGGCTCTGTGCTGGAAAGAGAGTATGTGGGTGTGCTGAGCTTGCTGTAGAGAGGTGAATCTCTTGCCCCAGTGATTCTGTCACATCTATATGGAGGGCTCAGTCACATGAGTATGGGACGATCTGTAAGGGGGAGCTTATTCACTCTGCAGTTGTGGATGGAGATGTACTTAGTTTTTGATTTTGATGAGAAGGTGACCTCCACTTCCAGGATATTTCAGCACAGTGCATGGTATCTTGCGTACTTACTTCTTGGTCCCGAAGATCAAATTAGATGTCTCACGGCTCATCTCAAGACGAGGGATGACTGGCGTGATAATCCTTCGGGGTATGGAATTTACCACAAGGGCTTCTCGTGAACGTGAGATGTGGCTAATCGACCTTGACAAGCTAACCGTGTACCAAGGGCATCGCTGCCATCTCCATAATGGAGTTCCAAGACAAGTGCCATTTCCTGCTTTATATGATATACTGATTGTACCAAGGCATATTGGGTATGCGAGGGAAGCAAGGGCTATAGAACGACTCCAACGTGCATGGCGCCGTCATTGTAGATTCACCAAGGCCTACATTGATGTAGCAGAGATTTCAGAAGAAGTCGAGAAATATGTGAATTATTTAAGAAATGTACGACCTGCTGTATGTGCCTTTTTTGTGGGTCGTAGAGCACTGGAATGATGTATTTTATTAAGGTTAAGTAAATAAATAGAGTTATTTAATTTTTAAGATTGGAAAAGAAAAGAAAAAAAAGGACATTTCTCAACGGACGGCCACAAAGGTGGCTTTAAGACCCAAAAAACCCCTCTTTTTGTCTTTCACCTTCTCCTTCTTATTCACTTTCTCCCTCTCTTTCCCCCAATCCCCCGAACATCTCCAAATGGCTCGTGTATGGCTTCCCCGTTCCTTTAGGAGGAGAAGAACCGGTGGTGGCGAGGCGGCGGTGGCCGGCGGCAGTGACAACGCGGATGCCGACGGTGGCGGCGGCGAGGAGGCCGGCGAAGACATGCTCCGCGGCGGAGAGGAAGGAGAAGAAGAAAGGGAGCGGAAGGTGACGATGAAGAGGAGGAAGATGAAGTTGGTGAAAAGAAAGGAAGCCGAAGAAGAAGAAAAAGATGAGAAGGAAGATGGCGGTAACGAGGAGGTTCCCCAAAAGAAGAAGTAGGTGAGTCCTTTTAATTTTTTTTTTTTTGGATTTGATCTGCAGCAACCGGCCTGGCGGATAGCGGGCGGCCGCGCCGTCCATCCGGGCGGACAGTGGGCGGCCGCGCCGTCCGTTCGTGCAGACGGCGGGCCACCCCGCCGTCCGTCCGTGCGGACGGCCCCGCTCAGGCCTCTTATGCATATTTACATATGCCCCTAACTTTTATTCTCTTGGGATTTGCAGGGACCGCAGAGAGTTCGGGCAGAGTTTCTTGAGAGTTGGTCTGGGCCTGGTACCATGCAGTGCCTGACCGGCTCCTTTTCCAGGTGGATGCATTTGGGTTCGGGCCGCTGTTTCGGATCCGACCATTTATGGTGGATGCACCCTTCTTGGTGGCTTTGCGGGAGCGTTGGGATGACAGATGCAGAGCCTTTATCATGCCTTGGGGACATATGCTGCCCACGCTGGAAGACGTCTCCTTTTTGACAGGCTTGCCGGTCATTGGTGATCCAGTAGTGGGTCCTAAGCTCAGGGATTACAGGTAGCTTTCAGATTGACTCATGTGTAAAGGGTACTACCGAGTCCAAGGATCATTATCTCATATACCGCTCGGGCATTTTGCCTGATCCGTGGCATTGAGTCGGGCACGGCGAATGCCGAGCGAGACTCTTGTGGCTTTTGCTGAGAGAGTGGAGACTTTGCTAGATTTTGATGGCCACTCAGACGATGAGAATCTGCAGATCTTCCTCCTATTCTTCTTCGGAAGACTGCTATTTGCTACAGCTTCCGACAAGGTCAACTTGAAGTATTTGCCGCTGTTGGAGGATCTCCAAGCAGCGAAGAAGATGGCGTGGGGAGCAGCGATGCTGGGTCACCTTTTCACTCACCTGGTGAGCTATCGCCAGGGATCTAGCAATTTGGGCGGGTTCACACCCTTTCTTCAGGTAATCCTTCTTGATTGTTGATCTATGTCCTTCTTTGCTCATACTGATTGATATTGACTGTGTTATCTCTTGTAGATTTGGGGCTATACCCGCTTCCCCATCGGTCGTAGGGCAGTCTCCGCGGATCGTGAGGGATGGACTCCACTTATGGTGCGGTGGGAAGTGATTCGGGATTATCGTCCCGTCTTGTACCGTGTGGAGGACATCCGTGCCCAGCTTGACACATTTCCTCCTCACATGGTGAGTAATTCAAGATATGCACTTGTTGACCAATGATTAAGTCTGACTTTTTACTTCAAACAGGTGGTGTAGATGCCATATGCAGAGGAGGATCTTGCTGATCATCCATGGGTGTCTCAGAGTCTTTCCCAATTCTGGCGAGAAGTGCCATTGCTATGTGTGAATATCTGTGATGGCCTCTTTTTTCGGATGGCTTTCCGTACGTGGGGATGGCACCAGCCTTTACTTGCCTTTCCGACCTACCCTGATATGAACCACAGTCGTCGCCGCTCCTCTGCAATTGGTCAGGACTGGCGAGTGGTAAGGCGGGCTGAGATTGAGGTATGGCACCGCACTGGGGATGCCCTGCAGGAGGATAAAACCCTACGAGATAGTTACACATACTTGGGAGATTACGCCCGACGGTATGCGGACCGCATGTTTCTAGATGCACGGCAGGTGCGCTAATTCAAACCTTTCAAGTCACTTGCCTTTCATTCAATTTCTTCTTACTGATTGGCCTTGGTGGTGTATTTGCAACAGATGCCAGAAACCGAAGCCTTGCAGATTTTAAGGAATCAGAATGAGATTTTGGTTCTGTAGACGAGTGACTTGCTTTGCCAAATTGGAGAGTTGGTGAGAAGTTTGATTTCCAGTTTCAGGAGTGAGATTGTCCTTTTATTTTTGTAGAATTCTTTGTGATGCAGAGAGAAATGCTAGCCCGCCACGGGCCGCGAGGATATCCTGGCGCAGGCTCATCATCTCAGGGGCCAGCTGCCCCTGCTGATTAGGAGGCAAGGTTACAGGATGCCCTCCATCGTGCGGAGGCCCGGGAGGCGGACTTGGCACAACATGTGAGAATTGTTCCACTCTTGTCTTATTCCGATTGAGCTTGCTTAACTCTAAGTTCCTTTACAGCACCAGGAGGTGGAAGCCGCCTTGGCCAGGGCACAAGAATTGGAGAACCTCAATCAGCAATTGAGAGATCAGGTGATAGAGGAGCGGACTGCCCGGGCCGGGACAAGAGAAGGATCCCATCCAGACGTGTACTGGGAGGGCAAGATAGCCGGCCTGCGAGAGGAGCTGACGAGGTCGCAGACAAAGGTGAAGGAGCTTGATTTCAAGTACCGGACCCTGTGGGACCGACTGATGAAGAAGGGGTGAGAACGAGCCACGAGATCCAGCGCACAGAGTCCAGGAGCTCGTATGCCTATTCCTGCTCCATCGGCTGGCCAGGCACCTGCTGGGAGTTCTATCTTTAGATACCTCAACTCCCTACTTGCTGAGGACACATGGAGTGCACTTCAACCTGCTGGCTCTTCGGGGTCTATGCGACAGGCATCGGGTCATCGCCATGCTCGGGAGGATGACGCTGAGAATCAGATGAGACACTCCTCTCGTGATAGGAGGGAGGATGAGGCGGAGGGAAGGAAGAGGGATTGAGAGCTGATACAGGGGTATGCCCCTGTTTTGTGATGTATGAACATTATGTTATGCTTGCATATTTCACTATTTGGATGTCTGGGCATTCTTGTTTTCCTTTTTGTTCACACCTGTTCTTTCCTGCATGCACAACATTAGGAAAAACAGTTAGTAGTATATGTTTTCGGCCCCTTGCCCAAAAGAGAGCAACTACCTTTTCCCTAGCCTTCGCATAGGGTCAAGGCGCCGTGTCCTACTAACCAGACAAAAGGAAGAGTATTGATACTGATGTGACAAGTAAATATGCAAATGCTAGCGGATATTAACAAATGAGGTGCATGATAAATGAAAACATATTTTTTGATTCCGACCGCTTGGTGACTACCCAAACTTAGCCTGGTTGAATGATGAAAGGGAAGTACACACTCAACTTCCCAGGTATCCTAAGCACACATCTAGGTTGATTTGGGCCTCTAGACTCCTCAAACTAACCTTGACCGGCTAAGACTCATACTGATGACAATACCATCATGCCGTGCTTAGGCTCCCAGCTGCTTCCGACCACCAAGTTTGCCCAAAAAGTTTTTGAGGTAAATGATTTGTCCGACCCGGACCTCTTTCCTCACAACTTAGAAGGTATAAGATGGAACACCTTGGAACCCCAATGGTCAACCGCGAGATGCTGACCCGGAATCAGACGTCGTCGCACCTATAGGTGACGCGCATGCATTGACCTAAGCCCGAAGTTTTGAGAGTGCTCATTGAGATTATGGTTAAAAAATTGATTCACCAGAAACACTGACATTACTCTTTACCCATTTTGGACTCCTGTGATCATGTGAGCATGTGACAATTTTTGAAAAACGAACTATTTTAAAATGATATTCGGTCTTTAGATAGCCATCTCATGTTAAACCTTGAGGGAGAAAAAGTGAAGAAATTTTTGGAGGCAAACCTCACAGGAGGATCGACAAAACCGTTAAAAGATAGAGCTATGACAAAACAAACCCTTTTTGACCTCCTAGATGCCCCTTTTTTTTTATTTTTTTCAAGCCTTTGGTAGATTTCATGGCCAAGCAAGGTCACGACCAGGCTTTTTTATATGATTGCTTGAACCCCCTTTCATTTTTTGTATTTCTTTTCCTTTCCTAATTATTTTCGGGGTTATTTGATATTCCGCCTGCGAGGACACTGCCCTCTTCACGTGCTCTGGTCTTTTACATTTCATATTTGGGCCTATTTGAGGGGTTACATCTATCGGGTTGTTGAGGAACCGCAGTTTGCTGAGCTCGACCGTTTAAGGGCATCGACTGTCCTGATCAGTCGAGAGACGAAGAGCAAAGGTTGCAGTTGATAGTGTACTAAAGACTTCGAACTCATTTTAAGAAGGTTCTCTTTGAAAAATGTGTAGATGTGTGCATCTCATGATGATCATAGGGATCCGTATGAAAGTAAAGTAGACGCGTCCAAGGTTCTGGTGGATCAAAGTCTTAACCAAACCTTAATATTAACATAATCTATCATGCAACTAGACCTAGATAGGAGGGTTTCGTGGCAATCACCAGACAGTTGGATTTTGTGTTTTTTCCTTTTTTTTTTGTGATTTTCATTGAAGTATGTACATATTTACAAATCTTTTGTTGCTTTTCGGAATTTTCATTTTTTTTTCGATTTTGAAATTTTTTATTTTGAACTTTTTTTTTATGCATTTTTAAGGGTAAAACTTCTTCAGATACACCCCATTCCAAGGATGAGGTAATTCTTCTCCTTTTTCATTGATTAGGCGGTATGCATTACCTGAGTATGCTTCTTTGATTACAAATAGACCTTCCCAATTTTCTTGCAATTTATTCCTGGGACCAGGAATTTCGATCATTTTTCTCTTGAGTACCATTTCCCCAATTTCAAACTTTCTTTCAAGAACCTTCTTTGCATAGGAATCTTGCAATCCTATTTCTGTAAACTTGAGTGTGGTTTGCCGCCATTATCCTTTTTTCGTCTAATAGTTCCAGTTGGGTTAACATGGCTCTACGACGTTCAGCGTCGCTGATTCTATTATCCAACTGCACTTTTAGAGAAGGAAGGAGGATCTCATATGGAAGTACCGCATCTGTTCTGAATGTTAGTGCATAAGGTGTTTGTCCGGTGGGAGTTTGGACAGAAGTGCGATACGCCTAAAGAGCCTCGACTAGGCGATCAGACAAATCTGAGTAATTGTGAGATCTGCAAGTTTTTTTGATGATTCGAATGAGAGTTTTATTGGTGGCTTCGGGCTGGCCATTTCCTTGTGGGTAGTAATGCGAAGAGTGATGCAAATTAATGCCATACTTACTACACATGTCTTGGAGCTCCTGGGAGATGAATTGTGGTCCATTATTGGTGATGAGATCGCGCGGTGTCCCGAACCTGGCGAGAATGTTGCGCTTGATGAACTTCACCACTGTGGATGGTTTGATCTCCGCAAACGCTTCAGCTTCAGCCCATTTAGTGAAATACTCAGTGGCAGTTAAGATAAATGATTTCTTTTTTATTTCGCCTGATCGATCTTCCAGAGGTCCTATAACATCGAATGCCCACATGGCGAAGGGCCAAGGGGAAATGATGGGATTGAGAGATAATGAAGGTGCATGAATCTTGTTAGCATGTAACTGACATTTCAAGCACCTTCGAACAAACATGGAACAGTCAGCCTCCATTGAAGGCCAATAATAGGACATGAGAAGTTTCTGAGTTAAGGCGCGGCCATTGATATGACCACCACAATCGCTTGCATGAGCTGCTTCTATGACATGATGGATTTCGAATCATTTAGACACCGAAGGAGTACCCCAGTGAAGGATCTTCTAAAAAGAAGTCCGCCTAAGATACGGTAGCACTGAGATGCTCGGTGGATTGCCTTGCGGTCAGAAGTTGTGGCATAAGATGGGAATGATCCATCGCGAAGGTAGTTCATGATATCAAAATACCACGGATTTCCATCATCCCAATCGGGGGTGAGTTCTTCCATGATAGCAGAGACATGTTCAGATGAGAGAAGGAATTGCTGGAACCAAGGGTCCCGAAAAGAGGGTGAGTCTTGCTTGCGTATAGTGATGGCTACTGAGCTTTTGGTGATGGGAATTTCTAGTGCTGAAGATAAGAAGGCTAGGGCATCTGCTAGGATGTTCTGGGACCTAGGCACATGTACATAGGTAATCTTTCTGAAACGCCTGGCTAGCAATCTCACCAACTCCTGATACGGCTTCAATTTTGGATCCCAGGTCTGATACTTGCCCTCGGTTTGACGAAGAATCAATTGAGAATCTCCAATTATTCTTAATTCTATGACTTTGAGAACCAATGCCAATTTAAAGCCAGTTAGGAGAGCCTCATATTCAGTGACATTGTTGGTCACTGAGAAGGAGAGTTGGCAAACATGCGGAATACTTACCCCTTCTGGAGATACAAGGACCACTCCTACCCCACTGCCTTGAGAATTAAGTGCCCCATCGAAGTGAAGGACCCAGGAAGGAGTATCATCCACTATTAGACCCAACTCTTCATCCGGGAATTCATTGTTGGCAGGCGAGAATGTAGGCAGCAGATGATGAGCTAGGTGCTCGGCAATTGCTTGCCCCTTTACAGCCTTCTGATTTACATAGGTAATATCAAATTGGTTCAAGAAGGTCTGCCACCGCACCAGCCTATCTGTTACAACTGGCCACTCTAGCAAATATTTTATCGCGTCTATTCTTGCCAGAAGTTTAACCTTCTCGGCGAGGAAGTAGTGCTTCAATTTCTGCACTATCCAGACGGCGGCCGCACATGTTCTTTCTATGGCAGTGTATCGCTTTTCAGCATTGTTGAAGAGCTTGGAGAGATAGTACACTGCTCTTTCTTTTTTCTCGTCGTCAAATTGGGCCAATACTGCTCCAGCTAATTCTTCAGTGGTGGAGATATATAGCAATAAAGGTCGCCCTGGGATAGGAGCCATAAGAACTGGTGGATTGAGGAGATAACTCTTCAACTCGACGAAGGCCTTTTGACACTTATCACTCTAAATAAACGTTGCCCCTCCTTTCAATAAATCATAAAAGGGTTTACATCTCACAGAGTGTTGAGATATGAATCGTCTGATAAATTGCAGACGGCCGATGAGACCCTTTATATCCCTGACATTTTTAGGAGGGGGCATTTCCACTATCACCTTTACTTTGTCCGGATCGACCTCAATCCCCCTTACGCTTACCATGAACCCTAGCAATTTACCATAGGAAACACCGAATACACACTTTTATGGATTCATTTTCAGTTGGTGCTCTCTTGACCTCTACATTATAGCCCTAAGAACTTGAGCATGCTCCTTCCTGGTTTTAGACTTCACTGAGATATCATCCACATAAACCTCCATATCGATGTGAATCATGTCATGAAAGATTGCCATCATTGCCCTCTGGTAGGTAGCTTCAGCGTTCTTAAGCCTAATGGTATGACCATGTAGCAATAAGTTCCCCATGGGGTTATGAAAGATGTCTTCTCTTAGTCTTCTTTAGCTAGTCGGATTTGATTATATCCCGAAAAACCATCCATGAAGGACAACATCTCAAATCCATTCGTATTATCTACTAGCAAGTCTATATGAGGAACTGGGAAATCATCCTTTGGACATGCTTGATTGAGGTTGCAGAAGTCTATGCAAACCCTAACATTTCCGTCCTTTTTTTCCACGGGGACGATATTAGCTACCTACTTAGGATAGAGCACTACCCGAATGAACTTGGCCTTGTGTAATTTGTCAACCTCTTCTTTTACCTTAAGTGCTAATTCCGGTTGTAGCCGTCTTAACTTTTGTTTCACGGGTCTGGCATCAGGCTTAAGGATTAACCGATGTTCCACCAACTCTGTGTTTAATTCGGGCATATCCTCATATGACCAAGCAAACCCGTCAGGATATTCTCGGAGTATAGCTATTATGGACCCTTCTTCTTCCGGACTCAATTTAGCACTAATTAGCACTATCTTCGGATCCTTCTCTGTTCCAAGGTTGACTTCTTTAGTGGGTTCGTCGACGGCTGACGAAGGTTCATCAAACCGTCTCGTCCCATTGACAAGTGGTTCGGCCAAGTCATCGTCCTCTTCTCCTTTATTAAGCTCAAATACTCCTAGGCCATCATTGCAAGATTCAACTTTCACAAGCTCCAATGGCTCAGAGATGACCCCTATCTGAAGAAACTTGTCAACTTTGTTCAAAACCTTACACCTATTTGCTAACTCCTGAACTAAGAAAGATGGAACCTGCTTAGCCCTACAATTCCTAGACAAGGAGGAGGCTATCCTAATTCCTAAACTACTATGTACATGACCCGGAGAATGAGTCAGGTTTGTCCCAGATGGGACAAAGGTGGATCCTTGGGATAAAGATTCAATGATGGCGGGGTTGCCCCACCATGTAAGTTCCTCAAAAGTGACCTCGCGCCCTTCATGATGAGAATTGGAGTTTTTTTTTTTATTGACCAAATGCCTCTAACGTGAAACATTCAGAAGAATGGGCGTCGACCGGCGCCGGGAGCATCAGGATGGAAGGTGGGTGGAACAAGAAAGGAATGAACGTGGCAGGAGCCGATTCATTCTTGACCAAAAAGAGCCCTATCTGTGGGCTATCTAATTCATGAAACAAGGATGTTATGCCGAAATCTTCTTCATTTTCCTCTCGACTATCTCCGTTCTCTTCTTGTACTCCCTCTTCTATTCTAAGCAACTCCTACTCTTTTCTCACAAAGTGATTCATGAGGGACCATTTTTTTGTCTTTTTTGTTGGTTCAGTTGACTTATAACCCAGGCCAAATCTCCTGATGATAGGGTTCTCTAAAATAAGGTCACGAATGCCTTGTTCTTCTCTTCCTACCTAACCCAGAGCCTGAACTATACCGCATCTTATCCATGAGCTGCCAACCTATGCCGGGCCTGGGATGAGAATTGACTGATGAAAGAACGGGTTCTTTGCCTTTCTTGGAAGTTATCATAAATGGAATCTGTTCTACTATTACTGAGTCCAGTGACTCGATATAGGGAGTGCTTTAGACCTTTACAATTTTTCCATTATACGGGAACTTATAGCACTGGTGGTTGGTGGATGGGACCCCCAAGGTTTGGTCCATCCAAGGTCTCCCTAGAATAGCATTGTAGATGGGCTTAACATCTAAGATGTAGAATTCCGAAATCATGGCTACCGAGCCGATTTCCAGTCGTAGGAAGATTTTTCCATATGCTGGTCTTTGAGAATTATCATAGGCCGAGACCATCATAGAGGTGGACTCAATCTTCTCTGGATCTATCCCTATCTTCTTGAGGGTCTTGAGGGGACAGACGTTGATACATGCTCCGGTATCCAATAAAATGGAGTCTACTGAATGACCATTGAGAGTGGCAGTTAGGCACAAAGGGAGAGATCGGCACTCGGGGGGGGGGGGGGCAGATCCTTTTCTGGGAAGGATATCATGGAGGTCTGAGTGACCGAGAGGATAGCATTAGTGACTCCTCCAATAGGAAGATCTTCATTGACCATGATTTGCTGTAAGAAATTAAACAGCATTTCCCTATGTGTGGAAGATTTCCGGATAAGCTCAAGGATAGAGATCTTGGCAGGAGTTTTCTCCAAATGCTGGAGGATGTCATATTCAGATTGGACATTTCTCGCAGTAGGGATTGAGTTATCCTGGGAGTCCAAGGGTTGACTTGGAGGAATAATGTGATTCCTAAGCGTTACTCCCACCGAGATTGGATCTGCTTCATTCGTTGGTGACCTTATAGGATTGAGGCAGGTCATCGACCCCTGATTCTTGGTTGGGCAGAAGACGGATAGGGTGGGTCCTTCAGCTGTGATCGGAGGGATCTGAATGAGGGTGACTGGCTTGAGGATTGCTGGTTGTTCTTTGGGTCGGATTAGGACCAAAGGCTTGTCTTGGGAGATCGTGGAGACTTCTGGGGTGAATCCTCTAGTCTCATGTGACCAAGTGGGATCTTGATGTTTTATCCCAGATCCTTCATACTCCCAATATTGTTCTCTGCAGACTACTCTGGGTTCCAGGTCTTTGATCAAAGTATTGACCTTACTTTGAGAACTGGAGGGATCTTGGGCTGCTTGATGAGAAGGTAACGGATATTTCACAATTCCTAACTCCTTCTTGGCATTTAAAGCATCAATAGCCTTCTTCATATCCTCCCAGTTTATTCGACCTTCATCATTCAGGTCATACACCCAATCCCTAAAAGTGAAGTAGTTGTAGATCGTGTGACCTGGGACCCTGTGGTAGGGGCAATACCTGGATGTGTCCGCACTGTGCGGAACACCTTCTCGTTGAGGTGGGAGTTTAATGGCATTGCAGGCTAGCAAAGCATAAAAAATGTCTACTAACAATTCTGGCATAGGTGGATAGAATGCACGTTTAGCCATAGGACGACTATAATTAGTCGGGGGAGGAACAACTGAGTATTGTTTCTTATTGGGCTGAGCATCAGACTTAGGTTGAGAATTGGGAATCCTGGTTGGCTGGGCTAGCACACTAACCTGCACATTGATGGTGACTCCTTCTGTGGTGGGAGTAGGTGTGGCTTTGTTGTTCCTATTTCTGTTCTCAAAGAACGAGGGCAGCGTGGAGTCTCGGATTTGAGACTGAACTACTCTAGCTTGATTATATAGCTGAGCGAATGTTTGAAGTTCGCTAACCATGAGAATAGCTAGGAGCTGAGGGGTAGCGTTGTTAACAAGCATAGTGACAACTTGGGCTTCAGAGATGACAACCTTTGCTCTAGAGGCCATGGCTCTGCACCTATTAGCAAAGTGAGTGAAGTCTTCGTCAGACTTCATTTTTTCCATTACGAGATCAGATAAGGTAGGGGGCAAGGCTGCCATGTGATTGAAATGGGCGATGAATCTTTCAGAGACCATATCGAAATTGATTAGGTCAGTGGCTGGTAGAGAAGAAAACCATCTCAAGGCCTCTCCCTCGAGAGACTTCTGAAAGAGGTGGACAAGGAGGACTCTGTCAAAGAGCCATTGGTGAGAATCCTTAAGAAACCCTGATAAGTGATGATGTGGGTCAGTGGTACCATCGTACTTCCTATACTTAGGCACTTTAAATCCTGGTGGGAAGTAGGTTGTAGGGAGATTACAGTAGCTCGAAAGGGAATGAGGTTGTCTCAGGATGAGATTTTCGGCCATAAGTTACCGCACACAAGTCTCGACCTCATTCTTGTAGATGAACTCTTCCTGCTTGGGAGGTGTGATGTAACGACCCGCCACCCTATAATCGAAAACCCGATTACTAAATAGGTATCATATCATTATCTACGGGTTCACACCCAGATCTCATACAACACATCTGGAGGAGTAAGCGTTAAACAAGGCTAAATATAACAATCACACGGACTTCAAGGAAAATACAAGTGCGCAGGAAGGAAATTAATAATGTCCGTACACAGTCCGACAATAATTACATGGTCCAAACAATTAAATAAGTACAGGCAGAAGCAAAGTACAACAACATCGGGGCATACCCCGGAACTGAGATAGCTGCTAGTCCGCACACCAAGGAGAACACCACACGCCACCACTCGCCAAGAAGTCCACACTTGAAACTGCAGGGAGTGAGCCACACCAGAATTGGGCTCAGTAGGGATCATCTGATCCCCGCCTCCCACTCACACACCCACAAGTATAATGATACAATATGAAGGCAATTAAGTAAAGCAGTAAACACAGCTCCCAAAACCCGATATGGAACATACGCATTAGTAATGCAACAAGCACAGTTCTAAGCAACTCAAGTAGTCCAACTCAATACCGTAATTCATAATCAAGGATCCGGCTAAACGATCAAACCACATTGTCGACCGTGGACAAACATCGCCTCACAACACCACCAACGCTCACGCCTGTCCACCCCTACGGTGTTCCGGGCACCGTAGGGTGAGGTAGTGAGTCAAACTAGGACTAACTGGGACCAGTGAACCCCCACCGCCCAGTTACGTGTGCACACAAGCAGTCTAGACTACTGTCCTATCGATCAGACTTCCCTCAACGCTAGGCCTCGACGCTTCAAGAGGGCCTTGGGGACCAGCGAAACCCCCATCAAGCCGAAGCTATAGGGACTACCCGTAACCCTAACCTCCCAGGTCACATCAGGCCAAAGGGCGAAGGGTACCACTCGTAACCTCGATATCTCAGGTTACATCAGGCCCAGTGGCAAAAGGGTAAAACTCCAGCAACACCACACCCACCTCCACAGTGAGAAACACGCCGGAAGCTGCCACGACAAACTAGGAAAGCACCGACCCGTTGAGACCAAACAGTAACCCCTCAGATAGCGCGCTGGCTACTCCAGCTCGACGGGCTCTAGGTGGTTCTGCTTCCCCCAGCCATAGGTGAAACACAACATGTACCCCTCCCACACCGGTACGGCAACAATGCCACACAGACACCAAGGCCCTCCCACTTCGGCACAAGGCGACAAACGTAAACCACAACTGTTCTGACTCCACAATCGCATAAGCACACACACACACACGATGCGATCCCAATCATACAGAAATCCTCAGCCTCGATGTATGATTTAAAGCATTCACTTGATTGAACTATCTAACAGTGAAAACACATATTAATATCATGAATTATTGTGATTCTACCTTGAATCGCATCGCCCGTGGCCGACGCCATTCAAGCATCCTAAATTGGTTCATATAAACTCAGCCTCATAATATGGCCTAAAAGGCGTCGTGCCTAGTCGTCGTCTTTTAAAACGCGTCGCTGTCCCTAGCCGCCGGATAGCGACAGAAACAGAGACAGACTACGGTTAATTCACTTAAAACGCGTCATCCTGGGAAGCCGCCGTTTGAAAGGCGTCGCTGTCCCTAGACGCCATTCACAACAGAACTTTATTCTGACAGAAGCCACTTCTGGTACAATTTCTGCCTAAATGGCGTCGTGCTGGCTCGTCACCATTTTGAACGGTGTCGTCTGAGCGCGACGTCATTTAGAGCAAGAAACCTGGTTTCTGCAACTCAACCCGAGGGCTCCCTTCCACCCCAAAATCACCCCAAAAACACTCCAAAACAGGAGATGAAAAGGGGAAACCAATTCACCACGTGAAACCCACAAATCCCCATTCATGAAAACGGCCATTTCCACTAAGAAACCCCCTTAACATGCTCATTCTACCCCAAACCTCCATACATGCATCATGCTTCACAACGGGAAACACGAATGAAACAACCACATTACATGCAAGGTTCGTCCCCCTACTGGTTACTTGAACTCCTCCTGGTTCCGTGCCGCCGAACCGCCGCACCGCAGACCGCCGCCGGTACCTCCAAGGATGTCGTCACTCCGCCGGGACGTCGGCCGCCGCCCGGAGAATGAAGCACCGCGAAGGAAGTGGTGATGGTAGTGGTGAGAGGTAGAGAGGTGTTGGAGTGGTGGAAGAGGAAGAAAGGGAAGGGGAAAGGGAAGGAGGGATCAGAGAGGGCGGAGAGAGGGAAGAGAGAGAGAGAGAAGGAGAGAATGAGAGAAATGAGGGAAGGCTCGCAGGGTCAATCTGAAACAGGTTAAAACGCGTCATGCGAGGTGGACGCCTATCAGCTAATATGACAGGCCGTACACTGACAGACCAGGGTCGTACTCTGAATGGCGTCGTCCATCAAGGATGCCGTTCAGACGACAAGACCGTGGCCGTACTCTCGCGGCCCGAAGCCAGCCCACGTGGCACAATAGCAACCTAGCTAAATGGCGTCCACACGGCAAGATGCCATTCGAAAGACGTCGTGCACCCTAGACGTCATTTAAAAGGCACACCCCCAGACCTATCAGGGCCCAAACTAGGGGGTCCGGCCCGAAACCGACCCGATAACTGAACCCGAATCCTCAATCCTTACATGTGACCTGGTTGATGAGATTAGATGGAATTGTTTGAGCTGGCATTGTTTGATTAACCTGGGGTCGGCTAGAAGATCTTTGGAATTGAGTCTTCCGAGGAGTGGCATCCTGGATTTTGCCACGGGAGACTAACTGGATACGTTGATCAGGAGTATAACGTGATAATACAGCAATAACTTCCGGATCTTCTCCAGGATTTTGGAATGTTCTACTTGAAACTACCAGCTCATCTTCTCCTTGCGAGGTAGAAGAGTCATCAAAATCCTTCCTTGGAAGTCCTTCTCTAGATGCTTAGAGCATACCTATGAAGGTTTGTTGTGGATCTTCTTCAATTTCAAATAGAGGGTTGTGTGTGACATTGTTACCAAACTCATCCATGTCATCATACACAGTGTTAACATATATTCGATTCATTATGAAACACAAATCCTAAAAGATTTTATATTTCACTTGAAAGGTTAACCGTGTATTATGAGTGTTGGTTTCTAACAAATCAAGTTCAAACCCTTAACGACCCTATATTCTCCTTTCAAAACCTGTTCCACCATAGTTTAGTTAGGTGTCTTTGATTTAGAAATAATTCTCTCAGTGACGCCTATGGGCGGATGATTGTGAATGGAAAGACTCGATTCCACACACAAACTCAGGTTCCTATTAGGTGGTTTTAGGTACAACTTGCTCGGCGGCCAAGTGTGAATCCCTACGCAGAGACTCACGGAGGTTCCCAACAGAATAAGACTAGTCACACTTGAGTGGAAATCCTCAGGTGGATAGTCAAATACTGTGGGAGAGGTGACTAGAGATGTGATGCCGGCTCTTCCTTGAAACCCCCGCGGAGAGTACCCTGAAAAACCCAGTAACTTAACAAAGCCAGAACATACAATGAATATCAATAGCGAAAGTAGTTAGCACACATGGACAGCACACATGGACGGCCAATAGAGTAGTCGTAAAAGTACGGAGGACGTCCAGCTGATTGTCCGTCAAAGGGGGAGGACGGCCAGGGGATTGGCCGTCCAAGGGAGAGGACAGCCAGGGGATTGGCCGTCCAAATGAGAGGACGGCCGAGAACCTGGCCGTCTAGAAACCTAGATGGCCAGCAAGTAGCCGTCCAAGATGTTGGACGGCCGACAGTTTGGCCGTCCGATAGCTTGGATGGCCAAGCTACAGGCCGTCCAGATTAAAAAATAAAAAATGTCACGCCCTTACTGATAAAGTGTTAAATTGATCATTTACAGGCAATCATATGCACCATACTCATGTTTTTATTTGCAAAATAGCATGGAATGATAGATAATTGTGTAACAAGTCCAACGGTACCAATTTCATCAAATTCTGACTTAAAAACATCGTCATTTCATGTGATCAAAGGAGTATAGCGCATTTGCGGTTTCTCGACAAAACCGAAACGAAATGAATAAATATGATGATATTTTTATGATAATGCGCTAAGTTATATTTATTTTATGTGAACAGGACATGCCGATGACGCAGTGCAGCTGGTGGAGTTTTCGGAAATTTGGGGGAGGTCTAGTGTGCGGATTTCAACTAAAACAGGGGTAAAAATACAATTTGATTCCTTCCTTCGCTGGAGTTTCCTAAAACCCACTATTTCCTTCCGTCTCTCCAATTTCCTAAACACATCCCTTCCTTTATTTTAAAAAATCCTCTCTCTCTCTCTCGTTTTAGAAATTTGAATCATATTTCTTCTCCAGTTTCTTTTTCCTCTCCTTTAATCTCTTTCCTTTTCTAAATCCGATTCTCTCTTCCTCTCTATAAATTCCCACAACTCCTACTCTCCACCGTCTCCGTTTTTATTTTTTTTCCCAGCTTCCTCCCCGCAGCCCTCCTTCTCTCTCTCGGATTCTCCCTCTTTCTATCCTTCCACATATCTCTCTCTCCCTTATTCTTTCTCCCTCTCGTTCCAGCAACCTCTCTCTCTCTCGCTAGCAAGCTTCTTCCTGCTCTCTCCTCTCTTTCACAGCACTCTCTCCTCCTCTCTTCCCAGCACTCTCTCCTCCTCTTTCCCGTTTTCTCCCTAGCTTCCCGTACCCCTTCCTCTCTCTCTTCCTCCCTCTCTCCTCTCTTCTCTCCCCACGTCTCTCTCTCTCTCCAGTTCCTGGCTCCACGCACCGCCCGTGCACGTTGCCGGCCTCCTCCTATCCTCCGGCTAGCAGCCGGCAAGCACCTCCTGCACGTGCCGCCCACGCAGATCCGGTGTAACCTGCACTTCCGCGGCAAGCTGCAGCTTCTTTCCTCTCAACCGCAGCAGCTCCAGCATCAAGCTAGCTCCAGCACCCCTTCCAGCAGCTCGTCCACGTGCATGCATGCTGCATCCCAGCACTGCCGACCTCCACGTGTTGCATCAGCACCATGCAGCAGTTGCGAACCAGCACTTGAAGCATCTCCCATGCACGTAGCTGCTGAAGCCTCCACAAGCTGCCACCTCCACCAGCCAGCAGCTGCGTTCACGCACCTCCAGTGCGTGAAGCCAGCTCCTCCAGCACATGCACGCTTGCATGCCAGCAACCAGGCGCTTCAGCAAGTTACAGGAATTTGTTGTTAGAAGTTTTTTGTTTATTTCAATCATGTTCTTTTTTCTTAGATTTGATCTAATGATTAGTTAATTGAGTACTAATAGTTTAAGTGTTTTCATTTCTTATCATTAAATATTTGCATATTAACGTTAATTTGATTGTTTAGATAGTTGCATGAACAGTACGTTACTATTCACCTCTAACTTTCAGAATTTTATTCGTCCAATGTAAAATCCTTTTATTCAAATCAATCAATATCTAGTACTTGTTTTGATTTAAATTTTATTTAAAAAATGTTAAAAAAAATAAAATAAAATGAAAAAAATCTTTTGATGAATAGTAACAAGGGGGTATGTGGCTAAGTTTGATTGGGCTTCATCATTATGCATGCGTATGCAGAGGCCTTGATTGAGTGTTCTTTTCATCATTTGTATTAATACCTTTGTTTAATTAGTTAAAGTTAGTTGATTCCACTAGTTTTTTTTTACATTGTTTTTTTTTTATAAAAAAAAAATCTAAATTTTCAAAATCCAAAGTTTTTAAAGTTAAAAATTTAACTCCCTGTGGTTCGACTCGGACTCACCACTATTAATTTTCAAAATCTGATTAAATTTAGATTGAACGTTTTCATGAGTGTTTAACGACGCACAATTCGAAACGATCAATTTTTAGCACCGTTGCCGGGGAGTTAGATTTTTAATTTTGATTATCTTGGATTTAGTGTAATTAATCTTTAGCTAATTTTATTTTTCTTATTTTTGCAGGTATATTGAAAAAAAAAAAAAAGGAAAGCGAAATCATGGTAAGTGTGTTCCAACTTTCTATGTTTCAATTTCTTGACTTTAGTTAGTTTCCATTTTTGTAGTTTCTAGTTTAGATAGGTTTCCATTAACTAAAAAGGAACAAAAAGAAGAACATCCAAATTTAAAAATCTCAATTTCCAGGATTAGAAACCTTCCATGTTAGGTCATGCATCATTTAGGACTGCATTTTTAGAATGTTTCCTTTCTTGTAAATTTCCATTTTGTTGAAGATTGCGGGTGACAAGGTGAGATCTCTACCTTCCTTAAATACCATGTTCATGCATTTCCATGATTGCATAGAACCCCTTGTTTGATTTGGTTGTGCACTTCACATAAAAATATCTTAAGGGCAAGTCCATTAACAAAATAAGGTGGGGATTTGACTACCCTTCCTTGGCCCAAAAACAACCATCCATTGCACTCTTTCACTAACCCAAGCCCATTAAAAGTGAGTAGGAATTCAATTTAGGATTCACAATGAAATTTGGGTCTAGCTTGAGCCCACTATCACTTTTGGAGACCGGTGTCTAAGGCTAGAGGTCCAATGGCAAACGCCTAAGTGGGTCGGTGGTTCTTTAATTAGGTCCCTACGAAAGTAGGGGGAGCCTCCCACCACCCTACCTCTTACCTGGCCGATTGATAATTGTGAGGGTGGACTTGAATTAAACCTAGATTAATTTGTGAGAAACACATCATGTAGGCTAGTTTAACCATAGTTGTCTTAGGAATAATTGTGTGATAACTTGTTTGCATCATTAATAAAAAAAAATAAAAATAAAAAGATTTTCAGCATGGAGTGGACTCAAATGAACCAATTTCTTGGCCCATGTCTTAATACCATCACCCCTTTCCCTCCACCACCTAATATGGATTTGGCTCACAGATTAGCTAAGCTAGACAACTTGGCCCACACAATTGATCAATTTCTAGCTTTGGGCCCAGAACCGTCCTCATATCCCACACAATCATATACCTATCAAGAGAGATGCCCCATTTGGGCCAATCAGGACCATTATGATACCCCACCTGCTCTTCAATTTCCACCTCACCAGGCCCAAGCTCCAAGTCTAGTTATCCAAGACTTCTCGGATTGGCCCCAATTCCACGTCTACTCTAGTGGTTTGGCACACAATCATGGACACTCCGATTATCCATTGTCCACAAGCTCTTGTCCACCTTGCTTCCAATCAAATTATTCGACATATTCTTATTCTTCGCAGTCTGATTATCAGCCCAGTTATCCGCATTCTCAAGATGATCAATTCATGCAACTTGAACAAATAGTCTTGGTGTAAGGACTGAGATTTCGGGTTCTGTTTTCGGGTCGGGTTCGGGTCGGATCCCTTGGTTTGGACCCTGTGAGGGGTCTTGAGATTCCTGGCTGAATGGCGTCAGTACTACTCGACGCCTTTTGAAAGGCGTCAGGTTGTGTGGACGCCATTTAGGTCTGCAGGTTGTTGCGCCACGTGGGCGGGTGTCGGGCCGCGAGAGTACGGCCCCGGTCACATCGTCTGAACGGCGTCCAGGTTGGCCGACGCGATTCAAACTGTGACCTCTGAGATGTCAGGGTGCGGCGCCAGAGCGTTGTCAGTACGGCCTGTCCTGTCGTCTGAACGGCGTCCACGGTGGGCGACGCGTTTCAGACCGCTGTCAGTACGGCCGTCCTGTCAGACTGATAGGCATCTGCCTCGATCGACGCGTTTTAACGGGATTCTGGTTGACCCCGCGAGCCTTCCCTTCTTTCCCTCATTCTCGCCTTCTCTCTCTCTCTCTTCGCTCTCTCCGCCCTCTCCGACGCTCTTCTTCCCCTTCCCTTCCTCTTCTTCCTCTTCTACCACTCCAACACCACCTTACCTCACACCTCTACCTCCACCACTTCCTTCGCGGTGTTCCACTCTCCGGACGGCGGCCGACGTCCCGGCGGAGTGGCGGCGTCCTCGAGGTTACCGGTGGCGGTGTGCGGTGCGGCGGGACGGCGGCACGGAGCTTGGCGGAGTTCAAGAACCGGTAGGGGGACGAAACCTTGCATGTGTGCTCATTTGCTTCTTGGCGTGATGTGGCGTGTTTGGGGTTAGATTGAGCATGTTTAGGGGGGATTCCTTGTGGGAATGGCGGTGTTTGTGGACGTGGTTTCATAGCATGATCGTGGTGCTTGACGTTCTCATCTTCCCCCTTTTGGTTTTAGGGCTTTTCGGGGTGCTTGGGGTTCAAGGGTGAGACCCTCGGGTTGAACCAGGAAACCTGGTTTCTGGCGCTAAATGGCGTCGTGCCTGGTCGACGCCTTTCCGAAAGACGTCTGGTCAGTACGACGCGTTTTAGGGCAGAAACCTCCCTATTCGAGGTTTCCTGAGTTAGGGGTTCTGCGCTAAATGACGTCATGGATGGACGACGCCTTTCAGAAGAACGTCGGGCCATCATGACGCCATTTAGGCAGGAAATGCCCCCGTTTAAGGGTTCTGCAGTCTGGATTTCTGGGTTGAATGGCGTCTGGCGACCCTGACGCGTTTTAAACGGCGGCTTTACTGGTGGATGCGTTTTAAGGGATAATCTGTCTTTTAATAAACCTGTCTGAGGATCTTGAATGACGTCGACCTCGGTCGACGCGATTCAAGACAGGAATGCTTTAATTCCGTTATCTCATGCGTGTTTTACGGTGGGATGGTTCAAATGCATGCTTTCGGTTGTATACTGAGACGGAGGACTTCTGCGTGAGTGAAATTGTATCACCTGTGTGTGTGTGTGTGTGTGCGCTTTAGCTATATACTGAGACTGAGGTTTACCGTGCGAATGGAATCATATTATATGTGTGGTTGTATTATGCGAATGTGGATCGGAATGACTGTGGTTTACGTTTGTCACCATGGACCGATGGGGACAGGGTCATGGTGTCTGTGAGCTGTACCGGTGAGAAGGGGTACATGTGTGCTTTACCTTTGGCTGAGGGAAGCAGGATCGCCTTGAGCCCGACGGGCCGGAGTAGCCGGTGTACTATCCGAGGGGTCGCTGTTTGTCCTCAGCGGGTCGGGGTTTCCCTGTCCGTCGTGACAGCTTCCGGCGTGTTTCTTGCTGTGGAGCTGGTTGTGGTACTGGTGGGAGTTGGTTTACCCTTTAGCCATTGGGCCTGATGTGACCTTTGATCAAGGTTACGAGTGGTACCCTTAGCCCTTTGGCCTGACGCAGCCCGGGAGAGTTGGGTTTGTGGGTAGTTCCTGTAGCTTCGGCTTGACGGGGGTTCGCCGGTCCCCAGGGCCCTCCTGAAGCGCTGAGGCCTAGCGTGGAGGTAATCCGGACGGTAGGACAGTAGTCTAGACTGCTTGTGTGCACACGTAGCTGGCAGTGGCGGTACACTGGTTCCAGCTAGTCCTAGTTTGACTCACTGCCTCACCCTACAGTGCCCCGGAACACTGTAGGGGCGGACAGGCGTGAGCTGTGGTGGTAGTGTTGGGAGGCGACGTTTGACTTCGGTCGACAGTGTGGTTCAGTTGCTTCGTGGACTTTGGCTGTGAGACGTTACTCTGTGTTGGGTTCTTCAGATTGCTTAGAATGGTTCTTGTTACACTGCTTATCGTACGTTTCACATCTGACTGGGGTGCTATGTTTACTGCTTTACTTAATTGCCATATATTCCTGTTGTTACACTTGTGGGTGTGTGAGTGGGAGGCAGGGGATCGGATGATCCCTACTGAGCCCATTTCTGGTGTGGCTCACTCCCTGCAGTTTCAGGTGTGGACCTCGAGGCGAGCGGTAGCGTGGAGTCTCCTTGGTGTGCGGACCAGCAGCTGTCTTACTTCCGGGGTATGCCCCGATCTTGTTGTACTTCCTTCTGCCTGTACTTATTTAACTGTTGGACATGTAATTATTGTTGGACTGTATACGGACATTGTTATTTTCCTTCATGCGCACTTTCTTCCCTTGTAGTCCGTGTGTTTGTTATATTTAGCCTTGTTTAGCACTTACTCCTCCAGACGTGTTGTGTGAGATCCAGGTGTGATCCCGCAGTTAATGGGCCGACATCCATTTAGTGACCGGGTCTCCGGTCATAGGATGGCGGGTCGTTACACTTGGCCCAACAACAAACCATTGGTAGAATGCAAGCCCTAGTTGACTGTTTGACTAAAACTAATCTAAGGATGGATTTAGAAGAAGTGCTTAGCAAGCCCATTGAAAATCTGCAATCTTTTTCACCTAATTTTGACCAACAAATCAACTCACAAATTCAACTTACATTCGTTCAATCCGGCAATGGTCACATCATGCCTGATCTTGAAAACTGAGAGAATCTTACGGAGTCGCATCAGGTGAGAATAGGGAATGCTAGCATGAATCAATCTATGAAAAATCCTGAGACTGGTCAACAAGATGCATCCATGATCATACATGTCTCTCCTGAGGAAAGCTTAAGTGATAGAAAAGGAGAAGGGGAAGTGAGTGATCTTTTAGAGGTTGATCCGGATTTTGAACACTTCATATTCCCCACAGTGGAAGTCAATATGCATGCTAGTCCGAACCTCGAATATTTTTTCTTCCCAATAGAGAAAGTGGATATTCTAGAAGATATATACCCGGTGGATAGAGAGAAGATGGAAAACCCTCAGACTGACCAGCAAAATGAAGTTACGATCACACCTATCTCTCTTGAGGTGAGCTTGAAGGAAAAAGGAGAAGGAGAAATGAGTGATTTGCTGGATATTGAGCTGGACTTTGAACACTTTCTATTTTCCACAGAGGAATTAAATACACATGATGGTCCGGATCTTGAATATTTCTTCTTCTCAATGGATCAGAAAGTGGATAATCTTGAGGAATTGCATCAAGAGAAAACTGAACCCATAGACTTAGCTAATCATCAAGAAGAGCCCATTGAGGGTAAGTTGGGGGGAGATGAAGGAGACGAGAAGGATTCTAGTGAGAGCCCAGATATTCACTTACCTATGATCTGTTTCCCGAGTGTTAGAGAATCTAAGCCCAATAGCCTCCAAAAGCTGGCCCGACTCAAGGAGGTGATGGAATTATTGGGCCAAGTCCACATCAACAGCCATTTTCTCAAAGAAACTCACTGTGTTGCCCAACTCAATTCTTACAATATCGATAACATCAATCTTTACTGGATTTTATTGAAATTTAAGGCCAAACCGAACCTGTTCTCAGTCTCTATCTTTGAGAAATTTGGAATCCACAAATTAAAGTGCACGTCGGTTGCTTTGCAGTCAATTGATCATTTCATTAAGCAGCCACATGACATGATCCAAGATACTCTTATTCAGATGGATAGGAGCCACATATTTGCTAATTTCCCCATCTTCGACATTGGATCATCCCCTACATTGAATCAATGGCCCATCATTCTGGGAACTTTTGATCTTTTTATCGAGGATCAAGTCCTTCAATTTAGTCAAGGACAAGAAGCAGGGTTACGTAGTTGACATGGCCGACGAATCAAGTAAAACCAATATCTCATTGACCATGTTGAAAAATTATTTTCTCTGGAACCTCAATGATAACAGTCTGAGTCATCAGCTACTTGTAATGCTGAGTGCACCCCAACCAACAAACTTCAAAATGCATGGACTAAAATTTGTGCTAGTGGGCATTGGATAGTATGCACATTCCGTCTGGCTGAAGACGATAAACTTAGCGCTTGTTGGGAGGCAACCCAACATTTTACTTCAGTTTTTGTATTTCTTTTCCTTTTAGGCCCCTGAGCAGCAGTCGCCTTGGGTATGTCGCATCCTCGTCATCACAGGTTGTTTCTCTCCTTCACAATTCTCTTCTGGCTGACATGTTTTTCATATCTTTTATGCCATTGAGGACAATGTCAATCAAGTTGGGGGGTGGGACAATCAATTTGATATGCATTTATTGGAAAATCTTTTGAAGAAAACTGATATCTTTCACTGAAAAATGGTCAAATTTTTAAAAATTTCTTTCAAAAACTTCTTTTCACATCCTATGAAAATTGCATGAAAAATCATGTTTCATTAAGTAAATCTTAAACAAATCAGTTTTTTGGTTGTCACGTTGGTTAAAGAACCTTCAAAGTTTAAATATCCCACTTCATAAAAATCCACGGCAGGATAATTTTTACACACACACGGCAACTTAGAATAAATGAAAGATCTTAAAAGTATAGAATTGCTGGAATTAACCTTAAAGATAAGACTACTTATTCTTATTTTTCTTTTGGGTTGAACGAAAGGAATGTGTAGGATTCGTAATAGGGGACTGTCCCACTCAGCACTCTAAAAGAGGCGGTCATTTAAAAATGGACAGCTGTAAACACTAAATGCGATAGAAGGCGTTAAAAGAGCTAAAGGAAGGTAGGTGGCAAAAAGTACGCACCTCCCCTCAGGCAATTCAAAGAGAGTGGCAAAAAGTACGCACTCTCAAAAGCAAAAGTACAATAAAATGAAAAAAAAAAAAACGCCACACTAAAAAGTCCATCATACCAAAAATATGACCAAGTCGTGAAAAGTGCTGAGTTGGGACGGGAACTGAAAAACGGTCCTCACTGACTGATCGGGAAATCTTTTATTCTCTTCTCCTCCCCAAGTAGTCTTATCTAAAGGGTAGTAAAGGCAAGAATATACCAGAAAGGTCGGAAACGAGTTCTAAGTGTGTCAAATTTCATGCACAATCACCTGTCTGAATCAAAATATTGTGGGATATGAAAACTTTTAGCTCAACCAAACGGCTACCACTTAAATTGATTGTGAAAGATACTACAAATGAAGCATGATAATTCATTGTTTGTCCTAACTTTTCCTTATTTGCATTGCTAAGGGACAAGCAATGAGTATGTTGGGGGGTGTGATAAAGTGTTAAATTGATCATTTAAAGGCAATCATATGCACCATACTCATGTTTTTATTTGCAAAATAGCATGGAATGATAGATAATTGTGTAACAAGTCCAACGGTACCAATTTCATCAAATTCTGACTTAAAAACATCGTCATTTCATGTGATCAAAGGAGTATAGCGCATTTGCGGTTTCTCGACAAAACCGAGACGAAATGAATAAATATGATGATATTTTTATGATAATGTGCTAATTTATAGTTATTTTATGTGAACAGGACATGCCGATGACGCAGTGCAGCTGGTGGAGTTTTCGGAAATTTGGGGGAGGTCTAGTGTGCGGATTTCAACTAAAACAAGGATAAAAATATAATTTGATTCCTTCCTTCGCTGGAGTTTCCTAAAACCCACTATTTCCTTCCGTCTCTCCAATTTCCTAAACACATCCTTTCCTTTATTTTAAAAAATCCTCTCTCTTTCTCTCGTTTTAGAAATTTGAATCATATTTCTTCTCCAGTTTCTTTTTCCTCTCCTTTAATCTCTTTCCTTTTCTAAATCCGATTCTCTCTTCCTCTCTATAAATTCCCACAACTCCTACTCTCCACCGTCTCCGTTTTTATTTTTTTTCCCAGCTTCCTCCCCGCAGCCCTCCTTCTCTCTCTCGGATTCTCCCTCTTTCTATCCTTCCACATATCTCTCTCTCCCTTATTCTTTCTCCCTCTCGTTGCAGCAACCTCTCTCTCTCTCGCTAGCAAGCTTCTTCCTGCTCTCTCCTCTCTTTCGCAGCACTCTCTCCTCCTCTCTTCCCAGCACTCTCTCCTCCTCTTTCTCCTCTTTCCCGTTTTCTCCCTAGCTTCCCGTAGCCCTTCCTCTCTCTCTTCCTCCCTCTCTACTCTCTACTCCCCTCACGTCTCTCTCTCTCTCCGGTTCCTGGCTCGACGCACCGCCCGTGCACGTTGCCGGCCTCCTCCTATCCTCCGGCTAGCAGCCGGCAAGCACCTCCTGCACGCACCGCCCACGCAGATCCGGTGAAACCTGCACTTCCGCGGCAAGCTGCAGCTTCTTTCCTCTCAACCGCAGGAGCTCCAGCATCAAGCTAGCTCCAGCACCCCTTCCAGCAGCTCGTCCACGTGCATGCATGCTGCATCCCAGCACTGCCGACCTCCACGTGTTGCATCAGCACCATGCAGCAGCTGCGAACCAGCACTTGAAGCATCTCCCATGCACGTAGCTGCTGAAGCCTCCACAAGCTGCCACCTCCACCAGCCAGCTCCTCCAGCACATGCACGCTTGCATGCCAGCAACCAGGCGCTTCAGCAAGTTATAGGAATTTGTTGTTAGAAGTTTTTGTTTATTTCAATCATGTTCTTGTTTCTTAGATTTGATCTAATGATTAGTTAATTGAGTACTAATAGTTTAAGTGTTTTCATTTCTTATCATTAAATATTTGCATATTAACGTTAATTTGATTGTTTAGATAGTTGCATGAACAGTACGTTACTATTCACCTCTAACTTCCAGAATTTTATTCGTCCAATGTAAAATCCTTTTATTCAAATCAATCGATATCTAGTACTTGTTTTGATTTAAATTTTATTTAAAAAATGTTAAAAAAAATAAAATAAAATGAAAAAAATCTTTTGATGAATAGTAACAAGGGGGTATGTGGCTAAGTTTGATTGGGCTTCATCATTATGCATGCGTATGCAGGGGCCTTGATTGAGTGTTCTTTTCATCATTTGTATTAATACCTTTGTTTAATTAGTTAAAGTTAGTTGATTCCACTTGTTTTTTTTTACATTGTTTTTTTTTTATAAAAAAAAAATCTAAATTTTCAAAATCCAAAGTTTTTAAAGTTAAAAATTTAACTCCCTGTGGTTCGACTCGGACTCACCACTATTAATTTTCAAAATCTGATTTGAGTGAGCCAGATAAATTTAGATTGAACGTTTTCATGAGTGTTTAACGACGCACAATTCGAAACGATCACTTACCTTCCTACCTTTGATCGCGGTGTATGCAACAAGCAAGTAGATGCCCACCATGATCGCCAGAGGGCTGTAGGCGCCCGGAACGTCCCCGCCGTTGCTGTCTCCTACAGGCGAGGGCATCTCCGTTCGTCTTAGCACTGCGGTGATTTGGACGGGGTTAGGAATTGAAGTATGCGATTGCCAGGAGCATTACCTTACGGTTCCTGTGCTCCGCAGGATGGTGAAATTGATCGCGTTCTAATGGAGCGGGAGACGACGGCTTACTCTTCTCTGCCTCCGGCCGGCCGAAGGGGGAGAGCTCGGTAGTCTACACGCAGAATGTGGTAAGAGCCCCTGAGAGAAAAAAAAGACAAAAGAAAGTAAAGAGAACCAATTAGAATTGTGATATGTAGAGTCTATTCAGGCAAATATGTGAATAAACTAAAATTGAAAGGGGACGCACCAGATAGATGTTTGGGGAGGGAAGATGACCATATGTTATGGCCACCCACCTCCCTTTTTTCTTTGTTTGAAACCTCTATTAGAGTGGGTAGTAGGATGTCCTAGGATGCATGCAATGAAGTGTACGTATGTGTCATGGTGATGAGATGGATGGGATGTAGTAAAAGGAGACTATGAGATGTGGAAAGGTGGTGAGTGCAGTGCATAGAAAAGAAAGAGGACAAGAGTTAGAAGAACAAGCCCATGTCGGAGGAATTTCATATGCTCCCGTTCCGCTGTCCGTAACCTCCAGACTGGCCAACCTCCAAAATGCGACCTTCAATCCTCGCCCGCCAACCTCTCTCTCAACAACAACCCCCTCTCCGGGAGGAGTAAGAGGGTTTAAATAGGAGAGTAAAAAAGTAGGGGAAATTCCAGTTCTAAATCCTCGTTAATCATCAAAGAACCAATAGGAAGCGGTTAAGAGTCGGAGGTTGTACGCGCGACAGTCGTCAGAGTGGGGAGTGATCGGAGTAGTGGGGATGGGTACGGAGTGGGGGGAGATCGTGGGAAGACGAGGTCAAGGTGGAAGTTAGGGGAATGAACGGCCAACTTCTTTGCCTTCCAATTCTGTGGAAGGCCAGGTAGCTGGCCTTCCACGAAAACTTGGAAGGCGGCGCAGTTGGCCTTCCAAGGGCGGCGGAAGGCGAGGGGTGGCCTGTTGGGATCCGGGCAGGACGTGAAGAACGTAGCGGAAACGAAGAACAAAAATTAATCCCGCCCGATACCTGCTGATCCGATTCGGAACGAAAAAGTAAAACTGAAAACAACAAGAAGTAATCCGATTACCGTGCGCGGATTCGAATCCGCTTCTGTCTCGGTTCCGTCGAGGCGATGCCACGAGCCTAGACTCTCTATGTGAATTTTCTTACAAGGTGAATGGAGTCCACCTCAAGTCACAACCACAATCAATCAACGGCCAGGTAAGAGGTGGGGTAGTGGGAGGCTCCCCCTACTTTCGTAGGGACTTAATTAGAGAACCACTTTCCCGCTTAGACGTTTGCCTTTTTAACCTCTAGCCTAGACACCGTTACTAAAAATGGAGGCAACCCGAGATTTAAACCACTCACGGTGTAAACCCTAGATTCTCTTTCGACTTGCTTTTAGTTGGATTAGGAAATGCCAATGCAAGGAAGGTGATTTGTGGGCTAAGGAAGGGTGATCAAATTCCTACCTTATGTGGTTAAAGTTGCTGCCCTTAAAGTCTTTTTTAATGTAATACAAGGCAACAAATCAATGCAAGGTGTGTTGATGCAATCATGAATGACTTGCTAAAATTGAAACACGTACCTTTCCCCCGCAATCTTCAACAATTTATGGAAATAACTGTGAAAGGAAACTAACTCATGCTTTCCTAGGATGATGAATGCCTAGCATGGAAGGTTTCTAATCTTGGAAATGAAGGTTTTTAAATTTGGATGTTCCTCTTTTTGTTTCTTTTTTTTTTAGTTAATGGAAACCTATCTAAACTAGAAACTACAAAAATGGAAACTAACTAGAATAAGAAAATTGAAACATAGAAAGTTGGAACACACTGACCATGATTTCGCTTTCCTTCTCTCTCTCTTTTTTTTTTTTTCAATATACCTGCAAAAATAAGAAAAATAAAGTTATCTAAAGAATAATTACACTAAATCCAAGATAATCAAAATTAAAAATCTAACTCCCCGGCAACGGCGCCAAAAATTGATCGTTCCAAATTGTGCGTCGTTAAACACTCATGAAAACGTTCAATCTAAATTTATCCGGCTCACTCAAATCGAATTTTGAAAATTAATAGTGGTGAGTCCGAGTCGATCCACAGGGAGTTAAGATTTTAACTTTGAAAACTTTGGAATTTAGTTATCTAAAAATAGATGAGAATTTGAATAACTAATTACTTAATTAAGCTAAAACTCAATTAACTAATGCTACTTAAAAAATATAATTACTTTAATTAAACAAATCCTCTTTTTTTTTCTTTTCTTTTTCAGGGATTAAACACAAACACTAATATAAAAAAATAAGCACAACTAAAATTTATGACAAAAACAAACTATTGTTTAATTGTGTAAACTATTAATCATCATGAATCAAATAACTTAATTAAACAACTAATAACTAATTAAACAACAACCAATCAAGAATTAACCCTAATTAAATAACCAAAAACTAATTAAACAATACCAACACTACCCCTAATTAAATAACCAAGAACAACACAAACTTGGAGTGGGTTGCCGGCTGCTTGCTTGCAGTGAATGGAGATTAGGAGGGAGCTGCTGCTGCATGGAGGTATTGCTGGCATGGTGGAGGACTTCAAGCTGCTGTCGCTGGTGTACGTGGCTGCATGCTGGAGGTATTGCTTGGGATGTGGCTGCTGCAGGTTGCTGTGAAGAGAAGGAAGCTGCTGCAGGTTGCTGGATGCGCTGGCAGCGTATGGAGGTGCTTGGCTCAGCTGGGACAGCACGCACGTGGAGAAGATGGAGGACTTGCCGGCATGCGTGTGGACGGTGGATGAAGACGCTGCCGGCAACGTGGAGAGGTTGATGAAGAAGCTGCCGTGGTGGCTTGCAAAGCAACGGCTGCATGCATGCACGGACGGTGTTGGGATGCAGCGTTGGGCTTCAGCTGGAGGTGCGGCGTGGAGTTGCAACAGAGGCTTCACCACAGCTGGTCATGTGGGTGCATGTTTGCAGCCGGAGACCCGTGGCAGTGCGGTGGAGGCCCAGCTGGAGTGCGCTGGTGCTGCGGCTGAGAGCAGGAGGCACTGGGCAACGCGTGCTGGAGCGGCTACAGCGGGGTTCAGTTACTCACGCGAGCCTGCATGCATGTGCTGCGGCGGCGCGTGGAGTGCTGGTTCGCGCAGGTGCATCGTTGTGAACGCCGGGTGCTGGAGGCCGGCAAGGTGTGGGCGTGCAGGAGACCGAGAGAGGGAGCTGTGGAGGGAGGAAGAGAAGAGAGAGGTGGAGTCTGCCGGGAGAGAACAGAGAGAGGGCGTGTGGGAAACTGGGAAACTGGGAGGAAGAAGGAGAAGGAGAAAACGTGCAGGAAAGGGTGAGAAGAGGAGGAGAACCGAGAGAGATAGTTGTGGAAGGAGGAGGAGTTCTGGGAAACGAAGAGAGGGAGAAGGACAAGGAATCGGCTGCGGGAAGGGAAATCGAGAGAGGGGAGGACGAAATACGCTGCTGGAAAAACTGGAGAAGGAGAGGGGACCGTGAAAGAGAGGAGGCTGTGGAGAGCTGCGGTTGAGAAAAGAAGAGAGAGCTTCGTGGAGAGAGTTGGAAAAGGAAGAGAAGAAAGGGTGAAATATATAGAGAGGAGTGCGTGCGGGAAGGGAAATAGGAGAAGAAGTAGGACTCGAATTTCTAAAAAGAGAGAGACGGTTTTTTTAAAATAAAGAAAGGAGGAGATGTAGTTGAGAAATTGGAGAGAAGGCAGGAAATAGAGGGTTTTGGGAAACTCCGGAGAAAGAAGGACTCAGAGCAATATTAGGACATCAAATTGCATTTTTACCCCTGCTTTAGTTGAAATCCGAACACTAGACCTCCCCCAAATTTACGGAAACTCCACCAGCTACACTGCATCATCAGCATGTCTTGTTCACATAAAATAAATATAAATTAGCGCATTATCATCAAAATATCATCATATTTATTCATTTCGTCTCGGTTTTTTTGAAAAACCGCAAATGCGCTATACTCCTTTAATCGCATGAAATGACGATGTTTTTAAGTCAGAATTTGATGAAATTGGTACCGTTGGACTTGTTACATAATTATCTATCATTTCATGCTATTTTGCGGATAAAAACATGAGTATGATGCATAAGATTGCCCTTAAATGATCAATTTAACACTCTATCATACCCCCCAACTTACTCATTGCTAGTCCCTTAGCAATGCAAATAAGAAAAAGTTAGGACAAACAATGAATTATCATGCTTCATTTGTAGTATCTTTCACAATTAATTTAAGTGGTAGCCGATTGGTTAAGCTAAAAGTTTTCATATCCCACAATATTTTGATTCAGACAGGTGATTGTGCATGAAATTTGACACATTTAGAACTCGTTTCCGACCATTCTGGTATATTCTTGCCTTTACTACTTTTTAGATAAGACTACCTAGGGAGGAGAAGAGAATAAAAGATTTCCCGATCAGTCAGTGAGGACCGTTTTTCAGTTCCCATCCCAACTCAGCACTTTTTACGACTTGGTCATATTTTTAGTACGATGGACTTTTTAGCGTGGCGTTTTTTCATTTTATTGTACTTTTGCTTTTAAGAGTGCGTACTTTTTGCCACTCTCTTTGAATTGCCTGAGGGGAGGTGCGTACTTTTTGCCACCTACCTTCCTTTAGCTCTTTTACCGTCTTCTATTGCCTTTAGTGTTTACAGCTGTCCATTTTAAATGACCGCTTCTTTTAGAGTGCTGAGTGGGACAGTCCCCTATTACGGATCCTACACATTCCTTTCGTTCAACCAAAAAGAAAAATTAGAATAAATAGTCTTATCCTTGAGGTTAATTCCAGCAATTCTATACTCTTAAGATCTTTCATTTATTCTAAGTTGCCGTGTGTGTGTGAAAATCATCCTGCCGTGGATTTTTGTAAAGTGGGATATTTAAACTTTAAAGGCTCTTTAACCATTGTAACTAACAGAAAACTAATTTGTTTAAGATTTACTTAATGAAACATGATTTTCATGCAATTTTCCTAGGATGTGAAAAGAAGTTTTGGAAAAAATTTGACCATTTTTCAGTGAAAGATATCAGTTTTCTTCAAAAGATTTTCAATAAATGCATATCAAATTGATTGTCCCACCCCCCAACTTGATTGACATTGTCCTCAATGGCATAAAAGATATGAAAAACATGCAGCCAGAAGAGAATTTGTGAAGGACCGAAACAACCTGTAATGAAGAGGTTGCGACATACCCACGGCGACTGCTGCTTAGGGACCTAAAAGGAAAGAAATACAAAAGCTGAAATAAAATATTGGGTTGCCTCCCAACAAGCGCTAAGTTTATCGTCTTCAGTCAGACGGAAGTTCAGTTAGTGTGGATCACTCAGTTCTATGGATTCAGGTGGCTCATTTTGAAGATTTTCAATGAATGGTTTCAACCGTTGACCATTAACAGTAAAAGTGTTCCCACTCTTGGGATTCAGAATTTTAACGGCTTCATGATCGAAGGCTTTAACGACCAGGAATGGTCCATCCCATCTGGATTTCAGTTTTCTTGGAAATAAGCGGAGCCTAGAGTTAAATAGCCAAACTTTCTGATTTGGAAGAAAGGATTTTCTCACAATATGTTTATCATGAAAAGCTTTAGTTTTGGCTTTATAAATCTTTGAATTTTCATAGGCCTCGTTGCGCAACTCTTCCAGCTCACTCAGTTGTAAGGTTCGGTGGGAACCAGCTTGGGCTAGGTCCAGATTGACTTGTTTGATGGCCCAATAAGCCCTTTGTTCCAATTCCACCGGAAGGTGGCACCCTTTTCCAAAAATCAGGCGATAAGGAGACATGCCAATAGGAGTTTTGTAAGCGGTCCGATAGGCCCATAAAGCATCATCCAATCTTTCAGACCAATCTTTTCTATCGGGCCTAACGGATTTTTGCAGAATATTCTTGATCTCCCTATTGGAAACTTCCACTTGGCCACTGGTTTGGGGGTGATAAGGGGTAGCTACTTTGTGATTAATCCCATATTTCTTAAGCAAAGCTCGAAATTGGTAATTCGTGAAATGCATTCCCCCATCACTTATGATAGCTTTAGGCCACCCGAACCGAGAAAAGATATTCTTCTGAACGAATTTAATGACCACTTTATGATCATTGGTTCGGGTGGCTACTGCTATAATCCATTTTGAGACATAATCCACCGCTACCAGAATATATGTATGTCCAAAAGAGGGTGGAAAATGTCCCATAAAGTCAACTCCCCAAACATCAAAGACTTCAACCACCAAGATTGGGTTGAGTGGCATCATATCCATTTTCGCCATATTTCCTACGGCCTGACATCGGAGGCAAGTTTTGCTAAATTCATGGGCATCTTTGAAAAGTGTGGGCCAGTAAAAACCACTTTGTAAGACTTTGGCTGCAATTTTCTTTCCTGAGAAGTGGCCCCTACAGGCCAGATTATGGCAGAAGTTAAGAATACTCTGTTGTTCGTCTTCAGGAACACACCGCCTAATGATTTGATCAGGACAAAATTTGAATAATTCAGGATCCTCCCAGAAATAATATTTTTCCTGAGAAAAGAATTTGTCCTTTTCACTTTTAGTCCATCCTTTCGGAAGCTGATTAGTCACCCTGTAATTGACAATATGAGCATACCAAGGTACAACAGTGTGAGAAATGGTCAGTAGATGCTCATCAGGAAAGGAATCAGTGATTGGAAAACTTTCAGAGATCGGAATTCGGGATAGGTGGTCAGCTACCACATTCTCAGAACCCTTCTTATCCCGAATTTCCAAATCAAATTCCTGGAGGAGTAAGATCCATCTAATAAGCCTAGGCTTTGCATCCTTCTTGGTCAACAAGTATTTCAAAGCTGAGTGATCAGAATAGATTATGACTTTTGCCCCTAAAAGATAAGATCTGAATTTTTCTAGGGCAAAAACCACAGCCAATAATTCCTTTTCTGTGGTGGTATAATTCATTTGAGCATCGGCAAGGTTGCGGCTTGCATAATATATCACCACGGCACATTTGTTGATTCTTTGTCCCAAAACCGCACCGATAGCATAATCCGAGGCATCACACATGATTTTGAAGGGTAAAGACCAATCTGGAGATTGAAGAATCGGGGCTTTGGTCAAAGATTCCTTTAGAGAATTAAATGCCTTGATGCAAAATTCATCCATTTGGAACGGGACATCCTTAGCTAAGAGAAGAGTTACAGGCCGGGTAATTTGAGAGAAATTGTGGATAAATCGGCGATAGAAACCGGCATGGCCAAGGAATGAATGGATCTGTCTAACCGAGGTGGGAGGAGGAAGATTGGATATGAGATCGATCTTAGCTTTATCTCCCTCTATCCCCCTTTCAGACACAATGTAGCCTAGAACAATGCCCTCTCGAACCATAAAATGGCTCTTTTCCCAGCTAAGTATCAGATTGGTGTCTATGCATCGTTCTAGCACCTGTTTAAGATTTTCCAGGCAATTTTCAAAACAGTCCCCGAAGATTGAGAAATCATCCATAAAAACTTCGAGGAATTCTCCCACCATATCGGAGAAGATAGCCATCATGCACCGTTGAAATGTGGCTGGTGCGTTGCATAATCCAAATGGCATTCTCCTAAAAGCAAACGTGCCATAAGGGCACGTGAAGGTGGTCTTTTCTTGATCTTCCGGATAAATAACCACTTGATTGTACCCGAAGTACCCCTCTAAGAAGCAAAAGTACTTCTGACCCGATAACTTTTCTAGAATCTGATCCATGAATGGGAGTGGAAAGTGATCCTTCTTAGTCATTAGATTCAGCTTTCGGTAATCAATGCACACTCTCCATCCCGTGGTGAGCCTAGTGGGTACCTCTTCTCCATGATCATTCTTGATAACCGTTAATCCAGATTTCTTGGGTACCACTTGAGTTGGGCTGACCCATTTACTATATGATATTGGGTAAATAATACTCGCATCCAGCCATTTCACAACTTCCTTTTTCACCACTTCTTTCATATTGGGGTTAAGCCGCCTTTGCATCTCCCGACTGGGCTTAGAATTCTCTTCTATATAGATGTGATGCATGCAAATGGACGGGCTAATTCCCTTTAAATCTGCCACCGACCATCCAATAGCACCCTTGTGGTCTTTGAGGACCTCGGTTAATTGGGTCTCCTGCGGTGATGTGAGATTTGCCGCAATAATGACCGGGAGAGTTTGGTCCGGACCCAAAAAGATATACTTGAGAGACTTAGGTATTGGTTTGAGTTCAAGCTCAGGAGGGTCCTCTAAAGGTGGCAAAGCGAGCTCAGACTGTAAGGCTGGTAAAGGTTCAACCTTGGGCCAAGATGTTAATGGGCCAGGAGAGTCCTTTAAAGTGTTGGCTTCCTCCAAAAAGTCATATGTGGATATCTCATTTTCTTCAACCAGATTATCCAAGACATCAATAGTATGGCATTCTTTTTCATGATCTGGGTATTGAGATGCTTTGAAGACATTAATCTGGACCTTTTGACTCCCAAATGAAATGTCCATTATGCCAATTTCACAATTTATATTAGCTTTGGCAGTGGCTAAGAATGGACGACCTAAGATGATCGGGGTGTGAATGAGTTCCTCAGGTAATGCCATATTCAGAATAAGAAAATCCATGGGAAAATAACAATCATGAACCTTCACAATAACATCCTCAATTAATCCCCGTGGGGTTTTCACAGACCTATCAGCCAACTGCAAGATGATGGGTGTGGGCTTTAATTCTCCAATATCAAATTTCTCATAAATGGTTGTTGGCAATAGATTTACACTCGCACCTAGATCCAATAAAGCTTTATCAAATGTAACTCCAGCTAAGTCACATGAAATTAGAGGTGCTCCAGGATCCTTTAACTTCTTGGGTAAATGATTCATCACAATTGCACTAACATCCTCGGAAAGCCGAACCTTTTCGGGTGCCATTCTAGATCCTCTTCGTGGAGTACATAATTCCTTGAGAAACTTAGCATAAGCTGGCACATACTTGATGGCATCGAGGAGTGGAATATTAATTTGGACTTATTTGAACAAATCCAACAACTCCTCATTCTGGGCCAGTTTCTTCCTGGTATTGGGCTTAGCTAACAAGGCATTAGGAAATGGCACCCTAGGTTTATAAGAACTTGGGCCTTCATCTATCTTCCCTTTTCCTTTCAGATCCTCCTCCAACTTCTCCATGATGGGTTCATCTTCACTCTCACTTTCAATTTCCTGAGGCCCATCAGTGGAACCTTTGGCTAACTCTCCATCTGCATGTGGTTTTTCTAAACTTCTCCCGCTCCTAAGGGCTGAAATGGCTTTAGCATTCTCCAATTGTGGCCCTTTAGGTTGTGATAATGGGCCAGGCTGAGGTAAAAGGCCCGATTGCTGTGGAAAACCCGGAGGTTGATTCCTTGGATTGGCAATGGGTTGACTAGGAAGTTGACCCACTTCTCTTCTCATCGTAGCCTCAGCTAGTTGGCCCATTTGACTTTCCAACTTAGCAATGGATTGTTGCTGGGTCAAAATCAATTGTTGGAGTTGAGTGAATTTGTCATCAAAGTTGGGCTGAGGAGGTTGTGGATAAGTGGGTGGAGGATGGTATTGGGTTGGCTGTCCAGATTGGAATGAATGATAGTGGGCCGGTTGAGCTGATTGGAATGATTGATAAGGGACCGGTTGGCCTGATTGGAATGATTGATAAGGGACCGGTTGGCCTGATGGATACTGGGCCGGTTGAGAAAACTAGGCTTGAGATCCCCTAGCCTGAACATTTCCATAGAAATTAGATTGCTGTTGGAATGAATTCTGTGGCTTTTGGGCTTGATGCATGGGAGGATTGGACATTGGTAGTGGGGCCTGCTGATTCTTCCAAGAGAAATTAGGGTGATTTCTCCAGCCAGGATTGTAAGTATTTGAGAATGGATCATTATTGGGCTTGGAGAATCCCTGGGCAGCCTGAACTTGTTCTTGAATGAATGGTGGAAGTTGGGCCGCAGTTGGGCATTCATTCACTTGATGGGATTGACTTGCGCATAAGGCACAAATATCATGATTGGCAGAAGATGGGCCTTCATATGGACTAGATTGTGTTGGGTAAGTAGGCTCTTGCTTGTTTAAGGCCAAGAGTTGGTCTAGTTTCTGGGCCAAGATGTCTACCTTATCCAATTTCTGATTAATCAGATTTATGTCCATTCTGGATTCGGGCTCTCCACGTGCCTTGAGTTCGTACATTCCAGTCCGTTTAGATGGCCCAACAGACCTTTCATAAGATGATAATGAAGCATGATTGATGGAATTTTCACTTAACATCTCAAACAGATCATAGGCCTCATCTTCATTTTTCATCATAAATGCCCCTCCATATGAAGCATCCACCATCTGTTTGAACTGTTCAGACAGTCCTTCATAGAATGCTTGGACAATTTGCCATTTTGAAAGCCCATGATGAGGGCATTTTCTAAGCAATTCTTTCAGTCTTTCCCAAGATTCATGGATCAATTCCCTGGGAGTTTAGGTAAAACTCGTGATGGCCCTTCTCATGGTATTGGTCCGCCCGATGGGATAGAATTTCTTGAGAAATTCTTTCTGCATTTCTTCCCATGTCCTAATGGGCCTTCCTATAGTCCCAACCAATATTTAGCCTTGTCCTTTAATGAAAAGGGAAATAAGGTCAATTTAAGGCCATCATCGGTGAAATTCTGGATCTTCACCATGGAACAGATTTCTAGAAATTCATCCAGATGCTTATAAGGATCTTCATTAGTATTCCCATAAAAGGATGGGATCATCTGGATGGTGCTAGATTTGATTTCATATTGATTGGCTGGATTCTGAGGAAGATGAATGCATGATGAAGGTTGATATCGATTTGGAATGAAATAGTCCTTCATTTGCTTTGGTGGGTCCTGATTATCAGCCATTGGATCTTGTGGAGGATTTCTTTGATATAGGATTCTTTCTATTTCAGCAAGTGGTCTTAGAAGGTTAGGATTTTGAGATCTCCTACCTTGCATACACTAGGACTGATGGAGAGAGGATTTTGTTTTCGATTTCTTGTTTTCTTTTTTTTAAATGCAACAATTTTGGCAAACAAATTATCCTAATGATCTAATGTTGACCTAGACTCTCTATGTGAATTTTCTTACAAGGTGAATGGAGTCCACCTCAAGTCACAACCACAATCAATCAACGGCTAGCTAAGAGGTGGGGTAGTGGGAGGCTCCCCCTACTTTCGTAGGGACCTAATTAGAGAACAACTTTCCTGCTTAGACGTTTGCCTTTTTAACCTCTAGCCTAGACACCGTTGCCAAAAATAGAGGCAACCCGAGATTTAAACCACTCTAATCTTGGAAATGAAGGTTTTAAAATTTGGATGTTCCTCTTTTTGTTTCTTTTTTTTTTAGTTAATGGAAACCTATCTAAACTATAAACTACAAAAATGGAAACTAACTAGAATAAGAAAATTGAAACATAGAAACTTGGAACACACTGACCATGATTTCGCTTTCCTTCTCTCTCTTTTTTTTTTTTTCAATATACCTGCAAAAATAAGAAAAATAAAGTTAGCTAAAGAATAATTACACTAAATCCAAGATAATCAAAATTAAAAATCTAACTCCCCGGCAACGGCGCCAAAAATTGATCGTTCCAAATTGTGCGTCGTTAAACACTTATAAAAACGTTCAATCTAAATTTATCCGGCTCACTCAAATCGAATTTTGAAAATTAATAGTGGTGAGTCCGAGTCGATCCACAGGGAGTTAAGATTTTAACTTTGAAAACTTTGGAATTTAGTTATCTAAAAATAGATGAGAATTTGAATAACTAATTACTTAATTAAGCTAAAACTCAATTAACTAATGCTACTTAAAAAATATAATTACTTTAATTAAACAAATCCTCTTTTTTTTTTCTTTTTTTTTTCAGGGATTAAACACAAACACTAATATAAAAAAATAAGCACAACTAAAATTTATGACAAAAACAAACTATTGTTTAATTGTGTAAACTATTAATCATCATGAATCAAATAACTTAATTAAACAACTAATAACTAATTAAACAACAACCAATCAAGAATTAACCCTAATTAAATAACCAAAAACTAATTAAACAATACCAACACTACCCCTAATTAAATAACCAAGAACAACACAAAATTGGAGTGGGTTGCCGGCTGCTTGCTTGCAGTGAATGGAGATTAGGAGGGAGCTGCTGCTGCATGGAGGTATTGCTGGCATGGTGGAGGACTTCAAGCTGTTGTCGCTGGTGTACGTGGCTGCATGCTGGAGGTATTGCTTGGGACGTGGCTGCTGCAGGTTGCTGTGAAGAGAAGGAAGCTGCTGCAGGTTGCTGGATGCGCTGGCAGCGTATGGAGGTGCTTGGCTCAGCTGGGACAGCACGCACGTGGAGAAGATGGAGGACTTGCCGGCATGCGTGTGGACGGTGGATGAAGACGCTGCCGGCAACGTGGAGAGGTTAATGAAGAAGCTGCCGTGGAGGCTTGCAAAGCAACGGCTGCATGCATGCACGGACGGTGTTGGGATGCAGCGTTGGGCTTCAGCTGGAGGTGCGGCGTGGAGTTGCAACAGAGGCTTCACCGCCGCTGGTCGTGTGGGTGCATGTTTGCAGCCGGAGACCCGTGGCAGTGCGGTGGAGGCCCAGCTGGAGTGCGCTGGTGCTACGGCTGAGAGGAGGAGGCGCTGGGCAACGCGTGCTGGAGCGGCTGCAGCGGGGTTCAGTTACTCACGCGAGCCTGCATGCATGTGCTGCGGCGACGCGTGGAGTGCTGGTTCGCGCAGGTGCATCGTTGTGAATGCCGGGTGTTGGAGGCCGGCGAGGTGTGGGCGTGCAGGAGACCGATAGAGGGAGCTGTGGAGGGAGGAAGAGAAGAGAGAGGGAGGAAGAGAAGAGAGAGGTGGAGTCTGCCGGGAGAGAAAAGAGAGAGGGCGTGTGGGAAACTGGGAAACTGGGAGGAAGAAGGAGAAGGAGAAAACGTGCAGGAAAGGCTGAGAAGAGGAGGAGAACCGAGAGAGATAGCTGTGGAAGGAGGAGGAGTGCTGGGAAACGAAGAGAGGGAGAAGGACAAGGAATCGGCTGCGGGAAGGGAAATCGAGAGAGGGGAGGAGGAAATACGCTGCTGGAAAAACTGGAGAAGGGGAGGGGACCGTGAAAGAGAGGAGGCTGTGGAGAGCTGCGGTTGAGAAAAGAAGAGAGAGCTTCGTGGAGAGAGTTGGAAAAGGAAGAGAAGAAAGGGTGAAATATATAGAGAGGAGTGCGTGTGGGAAGGGAAATTGGAGAAGAAGTAGGACTCGAATTTCTAAAAAGAGAGAGACGGTTTTTTTTAAAATAAAGAAAGGAGGAGATGTAGTTGGGAAATTAAAGAGAAGGCAGGAAATAGAGAGTTTTGGGAAACTCTAGAGAAAGAAGGACTCAGACCAATATTAGGACATCAAATTACATTTTTACCCCTGCTTTAGTTGAAATCCGAACACTAGACCTCCCCCAAATTTTCGGAAACTCCACCAGCTGCACTGCATCATCAGCATATCCTGTTCACATAAAATAAATATAAATTAGCGCATTATCATCAAAGTATCATCATATTTATTCATTTCGTCTCGGTTTTGTCGAAAAACCGCAAATGCGCTATACTCCTTTAATCACATGAAATGACGATATTTTTAAGTCAGAATTTGATGAAATTGGTACCGTTGGACTTGTTATACAATTATCTATCATTTCATGCTATTTTGCGGATAAAAACATGAGTATGATGCATATGATTGCCCTTAAATGATCAATTTAACACTCTATCATACCCCCCAACTTACTCATTGCTAGTCCCTTAGCAATGCAAATAAGAAAAAGTTAGGACAAACAATGAATTATCATGCTTCATTTGTAGTATCTTTCACAATTAATTTAAGTGGTAGCCGATTGGTTAAGCTAAAAGTTTTCATATCCCACAATATTTTGATTCAGACAGGTGATTGTGCATGAAATTTGACACATTTAGAACTCGTTTCCGACCTTTCTGGTATATTCTTGCCTTTACTACTTTTTAGATAAGACTACCTAGGGAGGAGAAGAGAATAAAAGATTTCCCGATCAGTCAGTGAGGACCGTTTTTCAGTTCCCATCCCAACTCAGCACTTTTCACGACTTGGTCATATTTTTGGTACGATGGACTTTTTAGCGTGGCGTTTTTTCATTTTATTGTACTTTTGCTTTTAAGAGTGCGTACTTTTTGCCACTCTCTTTGAATTGCCTGAGGGGAGGTGCGTACTTTTTGCCACCTACCTTCCTTTAGCTCTTTTACCGCCTTCTATTGCCTTTAGTGTTTACAGCTGTCCATTTTAAATGACCGCTTCTTTTAGAGTGCTGAGTGGGACAGTCCCCTATTACGGATCCTACACATTCCTTTCGTTCAACCCAAAAGAAAAATTAGAATAAATAGTCTTATCCTTGAGGTTAATTCCAGCAATTCTATACTCTTAAGATCTTTCATTTATTCTAATTTGCCGTGTGTGTGTGAAAATCATCCTGCCGTGGATTTTTGTAAAGTGGGATATTTAAACTTTAAAGGCTCTTTAACCATTGTGACTAACAGAAAACTAATTTGTTTAAGATTTACTCAATGAAACATGATTTTCATGCAATTTTCCTAGGATGTGAAAATAAGTTTTTGAAAAAATTTGACCATTTTTCAGTGAAAGATATCAGTTTTCTTCAAAAGATTTTCAATAAATGCATATCAAATTGATTGTCCCACCCCCCAACTTGATTGACATTGTCCTCAATGGCATAAAAGATATGAAAAACATGCAGCCAGAAGAGAATTTGTGAAGGACCGAAACAACCTGTAATGAAGAGGTTGCGACATACCCACGGCGACTGCTGCTTAGGGACCTAAAAGGAAAGAAATACAAAAGCTGAAATAAAATATTGGGTTGCCTCCCAACAAGCGCTAAGTTTATCGTCTTCAGTCAGACGGAAGTTCAGTTAGTGTGGATCACTCAGTTCTATGGATTCAGGTGGCTCATTTTGAAGATTTTCAATGAATGGTTTCAACCGTTGACCATTAACAGTAAAAGTGTTCCCACTCTTGGGATTCAGAATTTTAACGGCTGCATGATCGAAGGCTTTAACGACCAGGAATGGTCCATCCCATCTGGATTTCAGTTTTCTTGGAAATAAGCGGAGCCTAGAGTTAAATAGCCAAACTTTCTGATTTGGAAGAAAGGATTTTCTCACAATATGTTTATCATGAAAAGCTTTAGTTTTGGCTTTATAAATCTTTGAATTTTCATAGGCCTCGTTGCGCAACTCTTCCAGCTCACTCAGTTGTAAGGTTCGGTGGGAACCAGCTTGGGCTAGGTCCAGATTGACTTGTTTGATGGCCCAATAAGCCCTATGTTCCAATTCCACCGGAAGGTGGCACCCTTTTCCAAAAATCAGGCGATAAGGAGACATGCCAATAGGAGTTTTGTAAGCGGTCCGATAGGCCCATAAAGCATCATCCAATCTTTCAGACCAATCTTTTCTATCGGGCCTAACGGACTTTTGCAGAATATTCTTGATCTCCCTATTGGAAACTTCCACTTGGCCACTGGTTTGGGGGTGATAAGGGGTAGCTACTTTGTGATTAATCCCATATTTCTTAAGCAAAGCTCGAAATTGGTAATTCGTGAAATGCATTCCCCCATCACTTATGATAGCTTTAGGCCACCCGAACCGAGAAAAGATATTCTTCTGAACGAATTTAATGACCACTTTATGATCATTGGTTCGGGTGGCTACTGCTATAATCCATTTTGAGACATAATCCACCGCTACCAGAATATATGTATGTCCAAAAGAGGGTGGAAAATGTCCCATAAAGTCAACTCCCCAAACATCAAAGACTTCAACCACCAAGATTGGGTTGAGTGGCATCATATCCATTTTCGCCATATTTCCTACGGCCTGACATCGGAGGCAAGTTTTGCTAAATTCATGGGCATCTTTGAAAAGTGTGGGCCAGTAAAAACCACTTTGTAAGACTTTGGCTGCAATTTTCTTTCCTGAGAAGTGGCCCCTACAGGCCAGATTATGGCAGAAGTTAAGAATACTCTGTTGTTCGTCTTCAGGAACACACCGCCTAATGATTTGATCAGGACAAAATTTGAATAATTCAGGATCCTCCCAGAAATAATATTGTTCCTGAGAAAAGAATTTGTCCTTTTCACTTTTAGTCCATCCTTTCGGAAGCTGATTAGTCACCCTGTAATTGACAATATGAGCATACCAAGGTACAACAGTGTGAGAAATGGTCAGTAGATGCTCATCAGGAAAGGAATCAGTGATTGGAAAACTTTCAGAGATCGGAATTCGGGATAGGTGGTCAGCTACCACATTCTCAGAACCCTTCTTATCCCGAATTTCCAAATCAAATTCCTGGAGGAGTAAGATCCATCTAATAAGCCTAGGCTTTGCATCCTTCTTGGTCAACAAGTATTTCAAAGCTGAGTGATCAGAATAGATTATGACTTTTGCCCCTAAAAGATAAGATCTGAATTTTTCGTGACCTTTCATTCTTGTTCTTTCAACGCTTGGAAAAACCAGAGTTTGAGAGTCCTCTGCCGGTCGGCGGCCACAGTTTGAATTTGATGGGTTAGTTGGTCATACCAGCATGCAATTTGGAGGTCTTCCATCACCATGGAAGTCTCTTCTATACCTATAAAGTCGGTTCTTCATCACCATGAAGAACCTTCCGAAAAACCCCAAAACAGATTTTTCTCCACAGAAATTTAATATAAATTTTATAGTTCATCCCATGAACAAATTCGTGTGTGAGAAAAAACAATTTACACATGGAATTAATTCTAGAATATTAATTTAGTCGTTCCGGAGCGGATCAGAGCAGAGCCTGACTCTGATACCACTGTTGGCATCCGAGCGGGACGCGAAGAACGCAGCGGAAACGAAGAACAAAAATTAATCCTGCCCGATACCCGCTGATCCGATTCGGAACGAAAAAGTAAAACCGAAAACAACGAGAAGTAATCCGATTACCGTACGCAGATTCGAATCTGCTTCCGTCTCGGTTCCGTCGAGGCGATGCCGCGAGCCGCACAAGCGTCCGGCCTCCAGCGGTATCCACGCGATCCTCCGCGGTGATTCGTCCTCGATCCCTCGTCCGTATCAGCTCGCTCGCTAAAGATCCGTCGTCGCAATGATTCCTGAAATCCCGCCGACGGGAATTCCCGACTTTCGGGAATCACACGCGGTGGAGACGGAAACTGTCTCGGCGCCTCGAACGGGGCGCCCAAAGGAGGAGAGAGAAAGGAGGGGATGACGGCCAGCAAGGGGAAATCCTAGAGCTTGGCCCAGGGTTTCTCAACAACGCGTATATATATTAAGTCGGCGTGACTTTTCACAAAAGTCCCTGAGTTAATATAAATCCCACTTATGTACCACCCACTGAGAATCTTATTGCATGTGACCCTCTAGGCCCATTTACCAGTCTAGTTTTCAGCCCGTTAAGTCCAATAACTAGTTATTGACTTATTGTAATTAATTAATATCTATATATTAACTAATTACTTAACCGAATTGACATCGCATGTAAATTCGGTCGGACTTCTGATCAAGTTGGGTGCCAAGCAACACCGCATGATCCCAAAAGGTAATGGGGTTCAGCAACCCACTCATGGAACCTGTCCGTCCACAGTTACCACGTGGCTATAATCCTTCGTTCGCACAATGCCCTCGAGTTAACCTAGGGTATGGTCAACTGTCAAACCCTAGATTGTCAACTCACTTGAATCAGACTCCGCTTTACAATATCCGAAAACCTATTTTCTGATATTGTTTCTGCTCTGGCCAGAGACTCCTGCAGATCTATTCTAGAGCATTCTCTCTCCAGTTACCTGAGAGCGAACGATCCTTTATTGAACACACAATCACCTTCGAAGGTCTTCCGCTGGACCCAATCCTTGACTATTAGAGATCCTGTGGATAGGGATTCGTAGGTCAAGGTCAAAGTCCAGAAGTCCACCGACAAGGTATCTTTGGTGTCTCAAGTCCAAGGATCAACCACGCCACTGTGACGATGAATCAAGCCGATTGACAGTCAGGTAAATTATCATTCGGCGATTCATGTCGGATCAGTTCAGTGAACTCATTCTCCAATGAGCACCTACAGGTTTACCATTGTGTCTCCACACGAGTAACTAACGAGATCAGTCACCTTCATCATATGAGTTGGAATAACCTGTACTAGTCTAACCGGATGTTTGATGTCCTTCTCAAACATCCTACGACTAGGAACAATTGTGAATATGTGTTTATAAGTCATCAGTCTCATTATTATGATCTCATCATAATCTGATGACTATTGCACATATTCATGGACTTCATTATGCGCAATTATAAATATGCCAATCTACATAATGAATTTAATGCCATTGATTAGTGAACCAGATTGAAATAGGTGCCTTATGATTGACTTAGAGGACACCTATATCCATCATGGCCTTCCAAGGGTGGTGGAAGACAAGGGGTGGTCTTCCAAGAGTAGTGGAAGGCAGGGGGTGGCCTTCCAAGGGTGGTGGAAGGTAGGCTAGTTGGCCTTCTACCGGTGGTGGAAGGCGGGCTAGTTGGCCTTCTACCGAGGGTGGAAGGCAGGGGGTGGCCTTCCAAGGGTGGTGGAAGGCGGGCTAGTTGGCCTTCCACGAAAGGTGGCGAAAGCCGAGATTGGTTAATGGGCCTGTTTATTTAGTGAGCTGAGAAAATTGGATGGATTAAATGAAATGGCTAAGGTGATGGGTTTGATGGTGATGGGCTAATGATGACTGGGGTTTACGACCAAAAAGGGGTCCAAAATCGGTGTCTACAAGCATCACTTGTAGCCATGAACCATGGAGGTGGCTGTAAAGGGGGGCGTGCCGAGCATCCAACCACTCACCCAAAGGGTGCCGTTAATGCCTTCGAAATGCAAGGGTTATCCACAGGGAATCACCCATTCCATTTCTACATTTGGGGAGTAAGGAACTCCTCCAACTCATTGGGACATCGGGACATATCATCTAAATGAACCCATAGTAATGGGAACATAAGATTGATGTTCTTTATATGAGGGCCCTTGTTGGGTTGCCCAACATGAGATTGTTGGCACCCTTAGATCGGGACTTCTTTGGAAAACATCGGAAAACATTTAAAATCTTAAAACATATAACAAGATTTCGGATTAAAACATTAAGAGCTTAACAACCCAAAGTCCAAGCCATTTAGGACCTTCATTGGGCCTCAAACGGACAGCCTTAGGTCCAAAAAACCTTTGGACAGCATGGGGGAGGTGTTGGGTTTTCTCGGTTTCTCCGGATCGCTCACGCAGCGGAAAAAAAAATTATTTATAGCGATCCGTTCCCGTTTCGAAATCTAAAATACGATAATCGGATTATCGAAGATCTCACCATGTGCGGATTCGAATCCGCAGCCGTTTGGTTCTGTCGGTGTGACACCGCAAGCCGCGCAAACGCCCGGCCTCTAGCGAAGTCCACGCGATCCTCCCCGCGACAGATATCCTCGAGTTCCTCGTTATTCGCAGCCCACGAAACCTCCGCCAGTCACCGCAATGATCGCCGCAACGCGCAGACGATTTCCCGTCGAACGGGATTCGGAGAAGCGGCGGAGCATATCTGGATCTGCCTGGACACCAGAGGAAGAACAGAAATTGAGGAGGGGCGGCTAGGGTTAGCAGCAGCTTGGCCTGCTCAGCCCGTTCGCTATGTTTTATAGTAACCGCGCGGTTTTTCATAAAAACCCCCGATTTGTATAAAACCCACTTATTTATCCATCGCCTTGAGAATCATTTGCGTGTGACCCTCTAGGCCCAAGTACCAGTCCAGTTAATGGCCCAATAAACCCAGTGACTCCTCACTGGCTTTATTAATTAATTAATAACCCTTTATTAATCAATTAATCAATCGAATTGAAGTCGCACATCGAATTCGACCGGGCCTCCGATCACATTGGGTGCCAAGCAACACCGCGTAAACCCGAAATGTATTTGGGGTTAAGTAACCCACTCTTGGAACCTATCTGTCACCCTCATCATATGAGCAGGAGTAATATGTACTAGTCTAACTGGATATCCGATGTCCTTCTCGGATATCCTCCGACTATGAACGATTAAGAATATGTGTGTTTAAGTGATCAGTCTCATTAGTATGATCTCATCATAATCTGATCACCATAGCACATATTCACGGACTTCATTATGAAACGATAATTAACGCAATTTACACATAATGAATATTATGCCATTTTATTAATAATGAACGAGATTTACATTGTTAGATTGGCTTGTAGGCCACCTAAACTAACAATCTCCCACTTGGACTAAAGCCAATCACCTTTATACAAAAAGCCCATAGACTCTAGGTGATGCTCAAACACAATTTGAGCCAACGGCTTTGTCAGTGGATCTGCTACATTGTCGACGGATGGAACTCTTTCCACTACTACATCTCCTCTGGATATGATCTCTCTGATAAGGTGAAAGCGCCTCAAAATATGCTTCGATTTCTGATGAGACCGCGGCTCTTTCGCTTGCGCAATGGCTCCATTGTTGTCACACAACAGTGGAACAGGCTCAGAGATGCTGAGAACTATGCCGAGGTCGGTGATGAATTTCTTCAACCACACTGCTTCCTTGGCTGCTTCAGCTGCAGCGATGTACTCAGCTTCAGTCGTCGAATCCGCAGTGGTTACTTGTTTGGAACTCTTCCAGCACACTGCGCCTCCGTTCAATGTAAACACGAATCCAGATGTTGACTTGCTATCATCTGGATCTGACTGGAAACTCGAGTCAGTAAAGCCTCGCAGTTTCAAGTCACCTCCTCCATAGACAAGAAACATATCCTAAGTTCTTCTCAAGTACTTAAGGATACATTTCACTGCCTTCCAGTGCTCTTCGCCTGGATCAGCCTAAAATCTGCTCGTAACACTTAGAGCAAATGCAATATCAGGCCGTGTACATAGCATGGCATACATGATAGATCCTATGGTAGAGGCATAGGGTACCCTATCCATGAATGCCCTCTCATTAGGAGTCTTAGGAGACTGCTCCTTCGAGAGACTAATTCCATGTCTCATCGGTATGAGACCTCTTTTGGAATTTTCCATGCCAAACCTTTTGACTATGGTATCTATGTACAAGGATTGGGGCATTCTAAGCATCCTCTCTGATCTATCTGTATAGATCCGTATTCCCAATACGTAGGATGCTTCTCCCAAATACTTCATGGAGAAGTTTTTCGACAGCCAGACCTTTACTGATGACATCATAGCTACATCATTCCCAATGAGTAGTATGTCATCTACGTAAAGAACTAGAAAAGTGACTGCACTCCCACTGGTCTTCTTGTACACACAAGGCTCATCTTCATTCTTAATGAAGTCATAAGACTTGACAGACTCGTCAAATCTTATGTTCCAACTCCGGGAAACCTGCTTCAGTCCATAAATGGACCTCTGAAGCTTGCACACTTTATCTGGAGATTCTTTGAATGTAAAACCTTCTGGTTGTATCATATACACCTCTTCCTCAAGATTACCATTGAGGAAGGCAGTCTTCACATCCATCTGCCAGATTTCATAATCAAAATGTGCAGCAATGGCGAGTAGAACTCTGATCGACTTTATCATGGCAACTGGTGAGAAAGTCTCGTCATAGTCAATTCCTTGTCTTTGACGATATCCCTTTGCCACCAACCTTGCCTTATAAGTGTCGATCCGTCCATCAGCACCGATCTTTCTCTTAAAGATCCACTTGCAACCGATAGGTACAATACCCTCGGGCAAGTCCTCCAAGTTCCAAACTTGGTTGGTGTACATGGACTGGATTTCTGAGTTCATGGCTTCTCGCCATTTCCCGGCTTCTGGGCCTTCTATGGCCTCCTGGTAGGTTTTAGGATCATCATCCTCATTATATTGTACCTTAGACTCACCTTCAGTGATATGTCCCACATATCGTTCGGGTAGTCTAGGTACTCTACCAGAGCTACGAGGCTCATCTGTGTGTGCCTGAACATATTCAGGAACTGATATCTCATCTGATGATAATGTAGTTGTTTGGGGATCTGGAACCTCTTCCAGTACTATTTTACTCCCACTATCTTCCTGGAGAAGGTATTCCTCTTCCAGGAAGACAGCTTTCCTGGCGACAAACACCTTTTGTTCACCAGGATGGTAAAAATAATATCCAAAGGTTTCCTTTGGATATCCCACAAACCTGCATTTATCAGTTCGTGATTCTAACTTGTCTCGATCATGCCTCTTTACATGAGCAGGACAACCCCAGACTTTAACATGTTTAAATTCTGGTTTCCTGCCTTTCCATATCTCATATGGAGTAGAGGCCACAGACTTGCTGGGTACTCTGTTCAGTAGGTATGCTGCTGACTCTAGAGCATACCCCCAGAGGGACACTGGTAATCCCGAAAAGCTCATCATGGATCGCACCATGTCCAACAAGGTGCGATTCCTCCTTTCTGATACACCATTCATCTGTGGTGTATATGGAGGGGTCAGCTGAGAAAGGATACCATTATCCTTTAAGAATTGTGTGAAATTAGTACTCAAGTATTCTCCTCCTCGATCTGATCGAAAAGCTTTAATACTCTTTCCTAACTGCTTCTCCACCTCATTCTTGAACTCCTTAAACTTCTCAAATGCTTCCGACTTGTACTTCATTAAGTACACATAGCCGAATCTTGAGAAGTCATCGGTGAACGTGATGAAGTAAGAAAAGCCACCTTTGGGTTGGGTGGACATTGGACCACATACATCTGAATGTATTAGTTCCAAAATGTCCTTGGCACGTTCTCCATGTCCACTAAATGGAGATTTTGCCATCTTTCCCATAAGGCAGGATTCGCACGTTGCAAACGATTCTTAATCGAATGTTGTTAAGTAACCATACTTGTGCAACTTTTGCAACCTGCTTTCGCCAATGTGCCCAAGTCTACAATGCCACATGTAGGCCTGGTTCACACAATTCTTGCTCTTCTTAAGAGCATTATCAATCTGAAGATTGTAATAAGAAACATCTAATAGATATAGACCGTTGACTAAAGATGCTGAAGCTATTGATTTATTACCATAATAAATCGAACAGCTTCTATTCTCAATAGTCAACCTATATCCTATCTTTTCCAAACAAGATATTGATATGATGTTCTTTATTATGCTAGGAACATAATAACAATCCTCTAATAGTAAGGTGTCTCCCGATGGAAGCCTGAGGTTTGCTGTCCCAACAGCAACCGCCGCAACTTTTGCGCTGTTTCCTAGCCTCAATTCCACCTCACCTTGTCTCAGCTTGCGCTTACTTGTCATCATCTGCACATCATGACAGATATGAGAAGCACATCCGGTATCTAATACCCAAGATGTGGAATCTCTAACTGACAAGTTGATATCTATCATATAGATATCTGAAGCTTCAGACAGCTTCACTCTTCCATGAGCTTTATCGTTAAGGAACTCCTTGCAGTTCCTCTTCCAATGACCATACTGCTTATAATAGAAGCAGTCACCCTTCACTACTCTTTTACCTTTGTCCTTCGATCCTTTATCGTTAGCTGTCATCTCTGCTTCAGGGGCATCTAATGCCGATTCAGTAAGAGAATCAGCCCCAGGGACAAAGTCAATGCGCTCAGATCTAAAGACATTCTTCAGGCTTCTGAACCAATCTGAGTAGATCAGGTAAGTCAAAAGGGCATCAAGTATGCCACGGAGTGGGTTATTCGACGACATAATTCCCTACAGGAGATAAGTAAATTCTATTTAGCAGATGTTCAATTATTAAAATTTAAAACAGGACATGGTCTTTTGTTTAAGTTTAACTCCCACTAATTTTCGACGAACTGTATAACCCTAAGTTATACAGAACGGGAGACGCCGACAGTCTCCTTGTGGGGATCAGAATCTCAATGACTTGTACTACAGCCTTGTGAATAGCACAACAAACTGTAATACAATCAAAGAGCACCCAACTCATGGGACTTGCAACTCCTTGCAATATCTGATCATGGCTTCGGTCCCCAGAGATTTAATGGCCTTGTGGATAGCACAACAAACCATTAATGCAGCCCTTGTGGATAGCACAACAAAGCTACATGGTTCCTCTACCCCGATCTATAGGCATCTAATGCCATAGTCACAGTTTCTCCTCCCAATTAAGCAGGCCTTGTGGATAGCACAACAAAACTGCCTAAAGTGATTCGAATCCTATGACTATAACGATGGTGGACCACGCGGTAAGTTCTTAACTACTCGCGTTACGGCTTAGAGTTTATCTGAGGGTATTTAGATAACTTTTATCTTGGTCTCTCCTAGGTGATAGTATAAATATATCGTATATATTTACTAAATACTATAACCTGCTTTGATTCATAATCAAAAGAAATCAATGCATCTCATACATGTCATTAGTGTGGTCATGGATAGCACAGCGGGTTTGACTGGAGCCAACAGTCAAACGCACACACAATCTAACACAACAATTATATTAGATAACCTGCAAACACAGGCAAGAGATCTCCATCTTTTCACCTTCCTAGTTGCAGTTGTGAATCGTCCTCGCTCTTTCCTCGGTTGCCTCGATCATATTACATTAATTCTAGAATTACAAGTAAATTGAAGAAGGCCTTATGGCAAGTACAAGAGAGAGAGGGAGGTAGAAATACATCGGAGTATGAGAGAGAGAGGTGCGCAGACCTCTATTTATTAACAATTAATAAACATCATACATCCACGATCCACACAAACCATTAATCACATGAATAATAAATTAAGTGCATATCCATGACCACGGTGTGTTTTAAACATCCCACACATGATTCAGCGCATCACATGGCTAAAACAAATGAGTTTTCAAAATTAGATAAATTTTGGGTTTCAAAAAGCTGGGATCCAATCAAAATTGACATTTGAATTTCGAAAACTCATTTTATTATCTTAACATGCAATTAAATCAAATTTAAAAGCAATAAACACACATCACATGCGCACACACTCCGAATTAATAATTCCAGATTATTCCATGCAAATTAGAACATTTCTAATAATCTAACACTTAGATTAAACCCCATTAATAATCTAACAATTAGACTATTTAAAAATTAATCTAACTCTTAGATTAATCCAATAAAGTTAATTAAAAATTTAACACTTAAATTAATAATCAACCAAACTAATTATTGACTACTAATCTAACACTTAGATTAGCCGATTAATGTTAATCATTAATTTAACTCTTAAATTAATAATTAACACTAACTAATTAATAATTAATTAATCTAACTCTTAGATTAGGTAATTAAAGTTAACATTAATTTAACTATTAAATTAATGATTAACAATAATCAAGGATTACTAATTTAACATTTAAATTAGTTGTTTAAGTTAATTATTAATTTAACAATTAAATCAATAACTAACTCTAATATTAATTAACAATTAGATTTATTAATAGATAATAATCTAACATTTAGATTATTAAATATTAATAACTAGTTTTAACAATTAAATTAGTTAATTAAAGATAATTATTAGCTTAACCTTTATGCTAATAATTAACTCTAATCTGATTACATCTAATTGCTAATTAACATGATTCAAATCATTAATGCCCAATTAAAAGAGAATTGAAAATCAATTTAAATTCACAAAACAATTTTGAATTTAAATTTAATGTTCAATTTAACTTAAACAGGGCCAATGGGGTTAACTAGGGGTTTTAGAGGGTTTAAAATAGGAAAGATATAGAGGGAAGGGGTTCAGCCAGTTTGGGCTCGAGCCCTGGCCGAGCCAGGGCTCGGACCAGGCGCCCACTGTGGGCGCCTGGTGCGGGCCTGGTTCAACCAGGCCCCTGGCCCGGCCCGGGCCGGTCCGACCGGCTCGGGACCGGGCCCCAGACCCCTTCTCCTTCAACCCAGCACCCGAAACCCTAAGGGACTTGCAGGTTGTGGCCGGCGGCTGCAGCGGCTGGGGCGCCGGCGGCCCCGCCCCCCCCTCGGCGGTGCCGGCCCCGTCGGCGGTGCCCCCGGCGCCGGCGGGCTCCCCGGCGCCGGTATGGCCACCGAAGAAGCCCGAACAACTGCCGGATAAGCCCCAAAACCGTGGGATTTTTTTCTGTTTTGAAGGGTTTCAAAAACCTAAATTAGGTCTCGATTTATAGCCCTCCAAGGGCACTCCGGCGCCAGCAAACATACCGGATGTGCTGTGGTGACTATCACCTACGGATCCGGAGTCTCGGCCGGCCATCCCAACGCTTGGGAGGCCGATTGAAGCCGCCGTAAACTCGCCGTTCTTCGTCTCACGAAGAACACGAAAAACCCCCAAAATAATCTCGAAAAATTGAAAGAAAATAATATGATTAACTGTGTTCATCGCATGAACACGGGTCCAACAATTAATCGAAGTTACTGCATGGAATAACTCATGAAAAAATTTAATTTCGGAAACCGAAACGGGACGAGAAACAGTGGAATCTGGCTCTGATACCACTGTTGGGTTTTCTCGGTTTCTCCGGATCGCTCACGCAGTGGAAAACAAAAATATTTACAGCGATCCATTCCCGTTTCAAAATCTAAAATACGATAATAGGATTATCGAAGATCTCACCGTGTGCGGATTCGAATCCGCAGCCGTTTGGTTCCGTCGGTGTGACACCGCAAGCCGCGCAAACACCCGGCCTCTAGCGAAGTCCACGCGATCCTCCCCGCGACGGATATCCTCGAGTTCCTCGTTCTTCGCAACCCACGAAACCTCCGCCGGTCGCCGCAATGATCGCCGCAACGCGCGGACGATTTCCCGTCGAACGGGATTCGGAGAAGCGGCGGAGCAGATCTGGATCTGCCTGGACGCCAGAGGAAGAACAGAAATTGAGGAGGGGCGGCTAGGGTTAGCAGCAGCTTGGCCTGCTCAGCCCGTTCGCTATGTTTTATACTAATCGCGCGGTTTTTCATAAAAACCCCCGATTTGTATAAAACCCACTTATTTATCCATCGCCATGAGAATCATTTGCGTGTGACCCTCTAGGCCCAAGTACCAGTCCAGTTAATGGCCCAATAAACCCAGTGACTCCTCACTGGCTTTATTAATTAATTAATAACCCTTTATTAATCAATTAATCAATCGAATTGATGTCGTACATCGAATTCGACCGGGCCTCCGATCTTGTTGGGTGCCAAGCAACACCGCGTGAACCCGGAAGGTATTTGGGGTTAAGTAACCCACTCTTGGAACCTTTCCGCCGACAGTTACCGCGTGGATATAATCCTTCATTCGTACAATGCTCTCGAGTCAACTAAGGGTATGGCGAGCTGTCAAACCCTAACCGGTCGACTCACTTGGATTGGATGCCGCTGATGAATATCGGAAAACTCCTTTTCCGATATTATCGTCCGCCCTGGCCAGGGACTTTCGCGCATCCTTCCTAGAGCATTCTCTCTCTAAGTACCGAGAGCGAATGATTCCTTATTGACACACAATTCCCTTCGACGGTATTCCGCTGTACCCAATCCTTGGCGTATTAGAATCCCGTGGCTAGAGATTCGTAAACCAAGGTCAAAGCACAGAAGTCCACCGCCAAGGTGTCCTTGGTGTCTTAGGTCCGAGGACCATCCACGCAACTGCGACAATAGAATCAAGCTGGTTAACAGTGAGGTACAATACCATCCAGCGATTCAGTCGGATCAGTTCAGTGAACTCATTCTCCAATGAGCACCTACAGATTCGCCTTAGTGTCTCCACACAAGTGACTTATGAGATCTGTCACCCTCATCATATGAGCAGGAGTAATATGTACTAGTCTAACTGGATATCCGATGTCCTTCTCGGATATCCTCCGACTATGAACGATTAAGAATATGTGTGTTTAAGTGATCAGTCTCATTAGTATGATCTCATCATAATCTGATCACCATAGCACATATTCACGGACTTCATTATGAAACGATAATTAACGCGATTTACACATAATGAATATTATGCCATTTTATTAATAATAAACGAGATTTACATTGTTAGATTGGCTTGTAGGCCACCTAAACTAACAGGAGGATCAAAGAATCACCTCTAGCCCAAAAACCCAACTAAAAGAGGCGCAGACTCAAATCTGCACACAGGCGCTAAGTTTGCGTAGGGAGGCGCAGACTCGTCACTGTAGCACTGCAGACCGCAGACTCAAGCTGAAACCCGGATTTTCGGTGAAAAATGGGTTTAAACCTAACCCAAATGATAGAAAATAAGGTATAAAAGGTATAAAATCTAAAATCTTTATTTAACGTATATTTAAGATGCATTTTGTTAGGAAAATATCATGAAAAACTTGAATATGAACATATGAGAAACTTAAGTATATTTTTTATCTTTACCACGGATCTCTCCTTCTTGGCTCCATGTTAGAGGGTTTATAGTCAATGAAGCTCATCCCCAACTAGTGAGGGAACCTCCTTAAGAACCTCTAGGGCCTAAACCCTTAGCCATTAAAGGAAAAAATCCTACCAAAACTGATTCGGTCATAATATGAAAAACAGAAACTTAGATCTTAAGATTCATGAAACTTGGGAGATTTCTCTTGGTGTTTGGCCTTGGGGGAACATCATCCATGGAGGGGATGTGCTCCTAAGGTTCATGGAAGGCCAAGCCACCTTGAAAAAACCCAAAACCAAAGACAAATAAATGCAAAATCAGTTTTCAGGAAATCTGGACAGCATGACACATTTCGGACCATAGCTCCATATTTAAGGGCTTCAAGGCTTGAGGAGACCATATCTATGAACTAGAAAGGCCCTTATACCATCCTCACAAAAGAAACACAAGCCTTATGAAGGAAAAATAGCATTTAAAGCAAGATAACCAGCAGATCCACAAAACAGACACAGGAAATCTGAACTTTACATTTCTACTGCTTTCAATCACCATGGATGAACATCAAGAGGGAGATAGAAGCTCTCGTTGACATTAATGAAAGAAAAAGCTGAGTAAAGAAAGAACATTAAGAACAAAAAACCATCCCCCATCCCCCATCCCCACTCTACCTTGAAGAGAGGGTGAGGGAGGAAAAATGGCTCCAAGGGCCAACTCTCTTTCTCTCTTCCTATCTAGCACTCTTCCTTTCTTTTCTTCTTCTTCTCTAACTCTCTTTTCTCTCTTGAGATGCAGGAAATGGAAGGGAAGGAGGAGGGAGACGTGCTCTTTCAAGCTCTCTCACTTTTCTTCTTCTTTTTCTTTTTTGTGGGCTTTTGTCTCCAACTCTTTCTTGGAGAAGATGGTGGTTCTTTTATAGATAAAGTTGGGTTACTTTTGGAGGGTAGATTAGGCATCTATTAGCCTTGGATTAGGGATAAGAAACCCCTCTTAAGAGCCCTCCAATGAGGCCACAACACTTGGAGAATCATGATTGGCTTTCCTTTTGCTTTTCACCTACCACCTTCTAGAAGAATCTTGAAGGAGGGACCACTCTCTTTTCTTCTTATCCTCCTTTGGGCAGATTTGAACATGGGCCAAAAGAGTAAGAATATGCCATGGGGGGGACCATTGGGGTCCTGTAAAGGCTGCCACGAAATTGGGCCTTGACCTTCACTTTTTAGGCCCAAAATGACCCTAATGGGCTTCTTTTTGCTTGAGATAATGGGCCTGGGCTTGTCCCTTGGGTTTCTTCATCCTTTAGGCTTAAAGTAGGCCCTTTTCGACTTCCTTTGGCTTGCAAAATTGGGCTTGGCTGCGGCCCCTTGAATTTTCTTCATTTGAACCTTCTTGAAAAATTGTTTGGACCTTTTCTTGCTTGAGATAATGGGCCCGGTTGTGCCATTCAATTTCCTTTGATTTGGGCCTTCTTGATTGATCTTTGGGGCTCTTGCCTTGATCAATTTTTAGGTGACAACAAATGCCCCCCACGCATGCGGCTCACGTACGGAGACTGAAGGCGATGAAGTGAGTTGTATGCGTGGCCCATTGTTACGTACTTATCTTCTTAAAGCGGCTCACGATTCAAGACCATCCCCATTTGAAGATCTTCTTTCCTGCATCGAAAATTTGTTTGCTTGAGGAGATTCCATCTCTGACTTGTTTTTGCGACCGATTTGGATCGGGTCTTGAGCTTCGGGCAACCATAGCTTGCTTGGCAACATGACCCTTTTGAGTCTGCGCTAGTCTTGGACTCTAAAACCGGCTGGGATTCATGGAGTTTGAAAGAGGAGACATAGCCCCTAGAGTCTGCGCTGGTTTGGACTTCAATTTGGCTCCCAACCTGGCCATATATATTGAGTTTGAGAGAAGGGAGCATATCCCTTTGAGTCTGCGCCGGTTCGGTCCGGTTCGGACCTTGGACCGGTCAGGGCTTCAAGACCGAGCCGGTCGGTTATAAAAAGGGAAGGGGCGGGCTTTTTCTGCTGGGGGATTCCGAGCCTCACCCGTCCCTCCTTCTTCTACCTCTTCTTGTCGGTCCTGGTAGACGAAGCCGCTGGAGTCGCGGGAGCAGGCCATTGCAGCCGCAGATCACTGCCGCCAAGCTTTTCCTCCTCTTGTTGTTGCCGGTGCCGACGCCACAGCAACCACCGATGGGAGCTGCCGTCGCAACCCAAGGACACCAGGGCTGCTGGTTTCGGGATATTGCCGCACAACTTGTAGGCCGGTCCTGTCTTCTTCTTCTTCCTTGGAAACGAGTGTTGCGGAGGTCCTCAGGGGGCACCGCTGCCATCGCAGGGAAAGCCTTCATTTGTTGGGCTTGCGGGCTTCAGCCACGCGGCTACTGGTGTGCGCAAGGGAGGCTGATCTGGCAGGCACAGTTGGCAGCAGACTCGGATCACTGTTCAGCTTCTTCACCAGCGCCTTGTCTGTTGGTTGAAGGTGAAAGGCGGAGCCTTTTCTTGATTTTTTGGCCGGTGGGACTAATTAGGGGTTGTTGTCCACCATGGATTTGGGCAAGGGGAGAGTGAAGAGGGTTTCTTCTACCTCGTTTGATCTTCTAACATTTTTTCTTTGTCTTATTTTTGTAGAAAATCGACTTTGGACCCTTCGATCTACAGTAAGCGCAGACTCATCATTGTAGCACTGCAGGTCGGGTGGCATCTCTTCAGCACCTTGCTGTTTGACCTTGGCAGTTCCCATGGGAGCAATCCCTGGGGCTGCATTTTCAGTGCCTAGTCCCAGTTGTAGCTCGGCTCTCAGGAATCGGGTCACTGGAATGCCATTTCTACACCCCTCTGTCTTTGACATGGGTCTTCTTCTTATCGGAGCATATCGGTCTATCCCGGATGGCTCTCGATAAAATTTTAACTGCCCTCCATTAAGGGGAGATGTTGCCGAAATTTCGACAGAATTTTCTTTTTCGATAAGGGCTTTTTGCATTTGATTTTGACTTGTTGTCTCTTCTTTCTCAGTATAATGGCTTCTCGGAGGAAAGACAAAGCTGTGATGCCCAAGGCTGTCTCCGAAGATGTGCTAGTTTCTCCGACAAGGTCTTCTGAACAGACTCCTACGATGGCTGAGGAGAGTGGGCCTGTGATAAGTCCCTTTTACTTGACACTTGCAGTAGGCATAGATGAGGACAGTGAACTACTGCAATCTTTTAAGGTTGCTATCTTGGACCATCCCTTTGCCGATGAATCAGAGGGCAAGGTTGATGAAAGTAGACTTGTCTTTTCAAAGGGCTTCTATGAATATAAGCGGGACAAGACTTATCCAACTCACTTTCCCAGTGATCATCATTTGTACAATTTCCTTCTTGACTTCAAAGTCAATGGAGTTTATTCTGAGAGAAGGGCTTTTTATGCTATGGATGCCATCTTGAAATCTCGAGACAACCTGAGGGGAACTATATCCCGTGGTGACTCTTTGTTCAAGCCGGGTTATGCTAGAGACATGCTCATGCCTAGTGGGACTAATATAATGCGTCCTCAGGACGGCATTCTGACCCGATCATCTTCATTTATTCCTGCCAAGTGGGGATATGATAGAGGTATCCCAGACTTGAAGCAGAGGCGGCATGGGCTATTTCTTTCTCCATGTAAATGGGGCTTCAGAGAGGAGCCATTGATTTTTGACTGCTTGGCCATGAGGTTCAGACTGAAGGCAGCGATGGGCTGGTTTGGTGACTTGAAGCTTAAATCCAGCCATAGTTTCAGAGAATATTTTGTAGAATATACTGATTATGTCCTGGAACATTACCATGATTTGTTGAGTCGAGTTGATCTTCTGGGCAGTGTGTATGCAGCTCGATTCTGATACCCGATCTTTAAAGGCCTTTGTTGTGGCATGATTGAAGTATTCATGAAGGAGTTCAACACTTTTTACACTCCGGAAGGAGAGACATCTTTGGATTTATGGACTTTACATCAGCTTTCTGTCTTGCCCATTGACGGAGAGCCTTACTAAGAAATATGACATCCCAACATTGTCAAGGACAAAACAGATGGCAAGGGTCGTTACGCAACCTGGAGGTCCTACAGATTCCTCCTCAAGGCTTACATGATTCTGGATTTCGGTGAAGAGTCTCTGAAAAAGAGATCCCGTAGAGAGAGGACAAGAGTCCGTAGAGTTGTCTGGCTCCGTTTCTTTCATAATGTTGACATTCGATATACAGACTTTCTTGGGGCTGGTGAAACTCCAGTCTTCATGGGGTAGACAGCCAGGCACCGAAAGGGATATCCTGACATATCTTTGAAGAACACAAGAAAGATGCGAATCCCTTAGGCTTGGACAGGAATACCCATATGGTAGCATATTTGGCCTACTGGCTTTCGAATTTTGCTCTTCCTCAAGGGGATGAGGGAGTGATTCGCCCCGAGACCCTTTATGGAGCTTGTGAACTAGCCTGGGGAATTAAGCTATCTCTGGCTCCACTTACTCTGTGCCTGATTTTCAAGACTCTTGGTCAAGTGGTTGAGCAGGAAAAACCACGAGAATTTAATGTTGTAGGTTCCATTCATTTCTTCAATGCCTGGGTTGCTTCTATTTTTTCAGAGTCTGCCCCGAAGAGCTTGGCTTCCCCTCGCATATTTCCACACACGATTAAATATGCAAGTGTTGATGAAGGGGATACCCAAAAGCAGCTTTATGAGATTCGCAGTATCTTGACTGACACCAGGCGAAAAACTAAAGGTGACTTACGTTTTTGGAAACACACTGCCAATTCCCGTTCTCCAGTGAGCTCCTTCAAAGTGTTTGCCGAGGGTAATCCTGTTGAGTTTACCCATCCTCAGACCAAGCAACTGCTGAAGAAGTCTGTATTGGATAGTCAAATTAGCTCATGGCTTCTATCCATCAGACCTAGTGTCTTGGTATACCGGAAAGGATCTGTAGTTAATTTAGAACCCTATTATCCTTTCCATTTTGGCCGGAATTTTGGATATGATCAGTGCATTCCTTCTTGTAATCACATATTTCAGCTTCCTGACCGCCATCTTTTGGGATCCAACGGACTGCAGAGTGCTGTGAATGGTGGGATTATTTCCACCGATTTAAAAATGCTTCTTTCAGAATTCCTTCTGCTGCCCATGCTCCTCGTGTAACATGTGAATATATCAGATGGTGGCGAATGCGCACCAATATCTATATCCAGGAGAGGACCCAATGCTGGAGCAATGCTAAGAAGAAAATCTTGGAGACCCAGCGGGAAATTCCTTTTGATATAGAGTTCCATTATCTGCACTTCTTAGATGACAAGGATGCTGCTAAATATGCAAAGAGATGGGAAACTTATAAGGCTCGTCACAAAGATTCTTTACCTTCGATTGATCCAGAGTTAACAAGGCTGGATACCGAAGAGCTAAAAGGGGCATTCCTGAAGTAATTTAATATTTCTGTGACTTCTGAAGATTATCTCGATATCGATTTCCCAGAAGAGGAAAATATCAGTGGTAGAGATTCTCAGAAAGTTCCCAGGGGCCTCTCAGATATTCAGAGATTTTATGTCCCGCATAAGGAGGAGAAACTTGATTTTTACAAGGGCACCAGCTGGCTACTTGCCCTTTTGAAATATTGTGGTGTATCCTACGACTCCACTGCGCAGGGCATGTTGGATGCAAAACTACCCGCTTCTTGGGATCATATAGATGGGTAGGGACTTGATGCTTTACGCTTGGGCATTTTCTTGAGCGATAAAAGACATTATGATCTCAGTAGCCTAGCTTCTCAAGCGAAGACGATGAATGATGTTATATATATTGTGAAGGAGGCTTCGCTTAGAAATAAGTCTTCCATATATGAATACTGGCCTTTATCAAATTGTTATGAAGGCGATTGTTGTAAGTATATGTATTTGTGCTTGAATTCTTTTAAGCTTGGTGCCTTTTCCCTGCTTATATAAATTGATTTCTTCCTTTGCATATTTCTGTAGTGCCTGCGGCCAAATATTTGACTCAGCAGCATCGGAGGGCAGTGGATATTACAAAGAGACCATCTTTCTTTCCTCCTATGTCTTCTAAAATGTCAAGCCCTACATCCCCTGTGGAGGTCAGTGCTATAGGGAGGGCAGTTGCCACTGCCAAAGAGGCGCGTACAAAGAAGAGACAAGAACCTACCCTTGAACCTCTTCCTCCTGTCAACTTGCCAGTGCTTGCTGAATTTGAAGCTTTCATAGCAAAAACTGCCAAGCGGGCGAGTTCCCTGGTTTCTCCATCCCCATCCAAGGGTGGTATGCACTATGTTTTTTATTTATGCCTTTCAGAATTTTGACATTGATAATGAACAACTTCCTTTTGTTTCCTTTACAGAGAGGGTTAAGCAAGTCGCGAAAAGATTTCGCAAGGGGCCTAAGGAATCTGTTCCCCCTGAGAAGATTATATTGCCCAAACGCCAATCTTCATGATTGCTGGCTCAGGCGAGGAGAGAAGAAGCCATGGATACTTCTTCCAGTGTGAAAGAAATAAGCAGCATTACTCCTTCACCTTCTATTTCTTCCCATACTACTGAACACATTAGTAGTTAAGCTTTGCCAAAGACAACTATTTGGTCACCCCCGAGGGATCAAGGTAACCCTTCTGAGGCTTACAGCAATAATGATTTCATTTCACTACTTAATTTCTAACTTTGACCATATAGGTTTTGAAGTAACTGAGGGCTTGATATCAGAGAGTCATCATGTTGAAACAGTGCAGCCTACTATGGTAATTTCTCTTTACCACATCTTTTCTACTTTTTCCATCATTTAAACTTGACTTGTATATATTTTGAATATCAGGCATCCCCGGCTCACGCGGAAAGGATAGAGATTCCTCATGTCTCGATTGAAGGGGATATGGCTTTTGAAATATCGGCCTCCATGCCAGTTTCTTCTTCTGAAGAGGCAGAAGTTGTTTTTGCTGAGGGTGCGGAACCAGAAGAGACTTCAATAGTTCCAACTGTTATAACTTCGATGGAGGTCATTACCTTCCCGGCTATCAGGACTGTGGAACTTTCAGCTCCTGAACTTGCAGATATTGCGGCTACTTCAGAACATGACGGGGTTGACTTGGGTACAAGTTCACCGAGTCAACAGGTGATAATATCCCGTCCTGTCCCCTGTAGATTAAACTCTGCTGAACATATTCTTCGGCTTATTGATATTGTGACTCATATATGCATATCATCCCTTGTACAGATTTCTCCTGAGCCAATTACTTTAATCGGACCTTCCACATTCATAATTGCTCTGCCCGCAGCGAAATTTATAGAAAGTGACCTGCCCCCAGCCATATCAAGCACTGTAGTTGTCATATCTGCCCCTTCTAATACCGAACCTTCATCCAGTTCAGTGCCTTCCTCTTTCCGTCAAACGGTCATGGATTGGACTTCAGTGGATGAATCTGTGCATATTGCTATTCCTTCTACTCCTGCTGGTTCAGGCATACAGGTATTGATGTCCTTGGCGCCAATATCAAGCTTTTACGACAAATTATATGCCGGCAACCTAGTTCATCATATGATATTCTTCACCAGCAAATTGAGAGCATGACTACATGGATTCATCTAGCAGGAGCTTCTTTGGATGAGTGGCTTCCTATCACTTCCACTGCTTTGAAATTTTTCAAGCGTCAAGAATATATTCAATCATTTATACAAGATCGACGCCAAGCCTTGTCTCTTCAGCGGCATGAATATAACTTGCAGATGCAGCCTGTTTCTCTTCAAATTTCACAACAACAAGCAGAAATAGCTGGCTTTGAACAGAAAGAAGGCTTGATGGTGGAAAATATTCAGCGCTTAGAGAATGAACTTGCTGCTGTGAAAACCGAACTGGAAACTTTAAGGCACAGTTTACACAGACGTTAAGATGATCTTTTGGTTTCCCAAGGCCTTCTTGAATCATTATCCAGTAAAGTTTCCAAGCTGCAGACTGAAGAGGAAGCTCTTTCTGAGTTGCATATTCAAGTTGGAGAAGGACTTCTGCTGCTGTCTATGTTACTTGAGGATCCATGATGTTGTTTATCAAAGAATTTTTGTAATTGGGAAGGGTATTTTCTTTTTGCTTTTCCATGTAGACTAGGATGAAAGTCATTCTTTGTAACCTTTCGGCATATATAAAGAGAACTTTGTATCATATCCTCCTTTCAATGAATGACATGCTTGAATTTCTTTTTTTTTATTTGCTTTACCAACCCAAGTGCCCTTTCGGATTTTCCCCAGAGTCGGCCCCCTCTTACTTTTGCATGTGCGCCTTTTTGGGTTTATACATGGTGGGGTTCCCGATTTTGCCTGTAGTGCCCTTTCAGGTTTTCACCACAGCCAGGTATACAGCCCTTGTTTCCCTTGACCGCAGAAGATACGATCAAGTCCAGCGAGACATCTCTATTTTTAAGCCCCTTTTGATTTTTCTCCCTTTTTTTTTTTTCATCCCTCTCTCTCCTCCTTGTTGTAACTGAAGTAAAGTGAAGTATACATCCATGGTAACTGCAAAGCTGAAAGGAAAAGATTTCAAATGAAGATGACTTAACAATGTTTATTGGCTTCCATAACTAACAATGTTATGGGGATTATTGAAGCTTAAAAAGGAAGGACAGAGTGAGAGGGGCAATGAATACCTCAATCACTTGTTTATTGAAAATGGCACAAACCGTAAGGGCCTGGGCCTTTATTGGAGTGGCAAAGATCGTAAGGACCCTAGCCACTATACAGGGTGGCAATAGACCGGAAGGGTCTACGCCATGCAAATCCTAAGTACCAACGACGGACTCATAGGTTTTTGGTCGTGGTAACATAGGTATGATTTGAAATGCATGAAACCAAGAATACTCTAAGCGGACTCATAGGTTTGTAGCCCGAAGTAGACAGGGGTGCTTTGAGTGATGCAAACCTAGATACCTAGGTCATGAGGACCCTAATTATCAATGACGGGCTTAAAGGCTTTTGGTCATGATAACTATGGGTGATTTTGAATAGATGAACCCTAACTACCATGGCAGACTCATAGGTTTGTAGCCGAGGTAGACAGGGAGTACGGAGTACTCTTCTCAGAGACCTAGTAATTTCGGGGATGGCAGAGTCACGAGGGACCCGGGCTAGCTAGCGGTGCGACGTAGTTGTTGAAGACCCCGATCGACTTACTTTGCTTTGATTTGAATTTTCTTGATTGGTGACGGAGTACTCCTCTCGGAGACCCAGTCTTTCGGGGATGACGAAGTCACGAGGGACCAGGGCCAGCCACCGGTGCGACGTAGTCGTTGAAGACCCTGGTCGACTTACTTTTCTTTGATTTGAATTTGCTTGATTGTTGACAGAGTACTCCTCTTAGAGACCCGGTCTTTCGGGGATGACGGAGTCACGAGGGACCCGGGCCAGCCACCGGTGCGACGTAGTCGTTGAAGACCCCGGTCGACTTACTTTGCTTTGCTTTGGATTTGCTTGATTGTTGACGGAGTACTCCTCTTGGAGACCCGGTCTTTCGGGGATGACGGAGTCATGAGGGACCCGAGCTAGCCACCGATGCAACGTAGTCGTCGAAGACCCCGGTCGACTTATTTTGCTTTAATTTGAATTTGCTTGGACTTGGATTTGACTTTGGGCTTAAAATTGAGTGGCGGTGTTGAATGCACCAGGCCACCTTCTTTGTTTTGAGCTTGCTTTGAATTTGGACAGTAGAGTCTAGTAGGACCCATGCCGACTTGTCTTCGAACTTGAACTTGAATTTGGGCTTGAATTTGTATGGCGGGTTCTGTTGACCCAGGCCGATTTGAATTTGAGCTTTGAATGGCGGGATCGAATGAACCCAGGCCATCTTTCTTGTTTTAAGCTTGGATGGCGGAATCCAGTAGGACACGTGCCAATTTAAATTTAATTTGAAATTGAACTTGAGCGGCGGAGTCTCGCTGACTTGGGCCGATTTGCATTTGAGCTTGAGTCTGAGTTTAGGCTTGGTTTTTTGCATTTGAACTTCAATTGGAGCTCTGAATTTGAATGGCGGGATCGAACGAACCCAGGCCATCTTCTTTTGCTTTCAAATTTGCTTTAAACTTGGATTTTGGTCTTGAATTTAAGTTGCAGGTCCTGCTGACCCATACTGACTTATACTTGAATTTGGGCTTGCTCTGAAGCTTTAAACTTGCACTTGAACTTGCATTTTGAGCTCGAAGTTGATCTGGAGCTTTGAATTTGAATTTGGATTTGATCTTGAATTTAGGCGGCGGGTCTTGTTGACTCAAGCCGATTTAAACTTGGGCTTGAATTTAGACTTGAATTTTTAACTTGAGCTTCAATTTAAGCAGCGGGTCCTGTCGACCCAAGCCGATTTGCTTTTGAACTTCAGTTTGCTCCTAGGGTAAAGCTTTGGATTTGAATTTGAGCTTTGGTTCTTGAACTTTGAACTTGAATTCTGAATTTGAATTTATGCTCGAGTTTGAACTGGAGCTTTGAACTTGAGTGGCGGAGCCTTGCTAACCCAGGCCAGTCCATACTTGACTTTGAGCTTGTATTTGAATTTGTGCTTGAATTTAAGCCTGGATTTGAATTTGTACTTGAATGGCAAGGTCTAGCAGGACTCGGGCCATCTTCTCTGTTTCTTTGTAGCTTCTTGCCCCCTATTCATTGAAGAGACAAGGTTGCAAGACATATGCATGTTTATATCAAACAATTTCAGAATCAGAAAACATCATCGATTTAGATTGATTTGATTGAAAACTTCGACCGGTTATAAAACGGGAAGCAGGAAATGATTTATACTCCCTCCGCACTGGTTTTGCCTCAGCACCATTGCCCGACTAGCAGGATAGCCGTGCCAACTTTTTTCTTTTTTCTTTCTTTTTCAATGGCATTTTGTCATTGGCAACCCATGAGGTGCTTTGGGGCGGCTTCGTAAAGCCTTTTGAGCCTCTTCAATGTCCTTGGATCATATAGGCAAGTTAATTTTACCATGCCATTTAAGATTTATAGTCTCGAGGGAATATGTCCTGAGAACTTAGTGATTTCTTTGACTGTCTTCATGGTGATTATGCTCACACTGTAGACAGTGCTTCATGTATTCTTTTTAACCATTGCTTGGAAAGCACGGAGCTAGCGCATGGTAGCGCTTCATATGTTTGCCATTTAAGGGAGGAAATTATACTTCTCCCTTATGATTGGTGAGGGTATATGCTCCTCCTTCATAAACAGTTTTGACGACATAGGGACCGATCCAATTACTGATCAACTTCCCTTTTGGGTTTGACGCCATGACTTCTCTTCTTTTGACCATAACCAGGTCTCCTTTCTTGAAGGCTCTTTCTTTGACTAGTTTATCAAATGCTCGAGCCATGCGAGCTTGATATATCTGGATATTTTGTTGAGCTCGAAGTCTGTCACCTTCCAAGGCTAATAACTCTTCGAGCTGCCTTTCTTCATTTGATTGATTTCCTTTGATAATCCCCTGTTCTAAAGCAATGCGTAAAGAGGGGACTTCTAATTCAATTAGCACGACTGCCTTTGAGCCATACACTAAGGAATAGGGAGAACAACCTGTTGGAGTTTTATATATGGTTCTATAAGCCCATAATGCTTCATACATTCTTTCTTCCCAGTCCTTCTTGGTTGAATTGACTGTCTTTGCTAGAAGGTTGCATAAGGTCTTGTTAAAGGCTTCTGCTAACCCATTGGCTTGTGGATTGAGAAACTGTAGAGGTCCTCCAATCAATTTTGAATTTTGCAGCTAGCTTGTATATGATTTGATTTCGGAAGAATGTTCCATTATCTGAGATGATCCGACTGGGTACACCATATTGGAACAACATATTTTGGCGGAGGAACCTTTCAATGACTGCCCCAGTGACTTCTCTTAATGCCACTGCTTCAGCCCATCTGGAAAAATAATCCGTGGCGGCCAGAATATATTTAGCACCTCTTGAGGAGGGTATGAATGGACCGACAACGTCCATGCCCCATTCAGCAAAAGGTCATAATGGTGTTGTAGGGTGCAAGGGCACCAGAGGTTTTCTTGGAATTGGGCCATGTTTCTGGCATTTATGACATGATTTGGCATATTGAGCACAATCATTAAACATTGTGGGCCAGTAGTAGCCCAATTGTTTGAGTTGATTTTTCATCATGGGGCCAGACTGGTTGGTGAGCACCACAGACCCCGGCATGTATTTCCCTTAAGGCTTCAGCTATCTCTTTTGGCGACAAACATCTGAGGAGAACTTTTCTTTTGCCATCATATGTCACTCGAAATAGAGTGTCTCCTTTGTATTCATATGAATCCTTGATACGGATCAGTTTAGCACGCTTGATTCGGGTGCTTGGCAATATTTTATGCTTAAACCAGTTGAGAAGCATTTCTCTCCAATCAGGCTTATCAGCTTCTTCCACTGCACATACTTCTGTTTGCATTTATGTTTCTTCTACCAACACAGTTGGCAACAATCTTCTGTTCTTGACATATATTTCAATGGACCCTTCTGGCGGCAGAGCCAAACAACTTGCTAATTTAGCCAGAGCATCAGCTTGAGCATTTGCATTGCGGTTGATATGGTTGATTTCAAAGAAATAGAATCTTTGTATCAGTTTGAAGGCCCTTTTGTGATAAGGAATCAACTCGAGCTTTTTGACATCATATATTCCTTGGACTTGGTATATAAGCAACATTGAGTCTCCATGGACTTGAATCATTTGAATGCCCATATCCAGAGCAACTTCCAGGCCAACTATCAAAGCTTCATATTCAGCTTCATTGTTGGTGCATGGCTTAGTTAAGGAACACAAGGTATACAGAACCTCACCTTCTGGAGATATCAGGACAATGCTTGCCCCAGCCTTTGTAGTGAATGTACCATCTTGTGCAATTGCTGAACAGGAGGCCTCGTCAAAATATAGCTACCATATCTTTTGTTCTGTATGGTTAGCTTCTAATGTTTCTTCATCTGGCATGTCGGTGACAAACGGTTAATCTTCTGGCACTGGATGTGCTGCAAAGAAATCCGCAATGGCTTGACCTTTGATGGCTTTCTGAGGGACATATTTGATGTCGAACTCCATGAGGAGGACCGCCCATTTGCCCAAACGACCTTTCAAGGCTGGTCGATTAAGGATATATTTGAGAGGATCAACCCTAGAGATGACCTGGATTTCATGTGATAGTATATAGTGTCTGAGTCTTTTAGCTGCAAAGACCAAGGCTAAGCATATCTTTTCAATAGGCAAGTATCGAAGTTCAACCCCGATCAGTCTTCTGCTTAAATAATATAGTACTTGCTCTTTGCCTTCTTCATTGTCTTGTGCCAGCATTGCCCCCAGAGAAGTCTCCTGAGCAGCGATATATAAGATCAATGACAAGCCTTTGATAGGTGCCCCCAGCACGGGTGGCGATGCAAGGTATTGCTCGATTTTCTCAAGCGCATTTCGACATTCATCATCCCATATGAATGGGGCATCTTTCTTCATTAATTTAGAGAAGGGTTCACACCGCCTGACTAGGTTGGATATGAACCTTCGAATGTATGGAGTCGTCCCTGAAGGGACTACAGCTCTTTGAGATTCTTCGGAGGCGGAAGCTCCTGGATAGCTTTGATTTTAACTGGGTCTATTTCAATGCCCCTATATCTGACAATAAAACCCAGAAATTTGCCACTTGAAAGCCCGAAGGCGCACTTCATGGGGTTCATTTTCAAGCTGTATTGCCTCAGCCTTTCAAATATGGTGCGAAGATCTTGCATATGATCTTCCTTTTTCTTGGTTTTGACAACTAGGTCATCAATATAACATTCAAATTGTTGATGAAGGAATTCATCAAATATCTTGGTCATTGCCCTTTGGTATGCTGCACCGGCGTTCTTAAGGCCGAAGGGCATTCTTTTGTAGTGGAAGAGCCCTTTAGGAGTTCTAAAGGCAGTATGGATCTTATCCTTGTCGGCCATCCATATTTGATTATATCCCGACGATCCATCCATAAAGACAAAGCTTCATGTCCTGTAGTGGCATCGACCATGATTTCTGTAACAGGCACTGGGAAGTCATCCTTTGGGCATGCCTTGTTTAGATCTCTGAAGTCTACACAGATTATGATCTGTCCGTTCATCTTTTTGACTGGAACAATATTTGCTAGCCATGTTGTATATTGATTTTCTTGTATGAAGCCAACATCAATTAACTTGTCGACTTCAGCATTGATTTTGTTTATCAGCTCCGGCCTCATTCTTCTCGGTGCTTGTTTGATTGGCTCGATGGCTGGGTCAATGGCCAGCTCATGTTGAGCTACTTCTGGATCTAACTCGGGCATTTCTTTGTAGGACCAGGCAAAACAATCCCAGAATTCCTTCAAAAGTGAACTGTTGTTCATGACTGAGCAATGCACTTATATATGCCCAAATTGATTTCAAGGAGTTCATCAACCGTAGTTTGCCCTCCATCTTCAAGTTCTGGAGGTGCTGGTTGGAGCTCCAATAGATTTTCTTCATTTACTTCTTCTTCAATTTCTGCTTCAATTTCGTTGACTTCTTGGTCAATTTCATTTGATTGATTTGCTGTGAAAATATTTGGAGCAGGATCTGCTTGTTGATTTTCTATAAGCCGAGTGAGCTCATCTTCCCTTTGACCTGTGTTAACATGAGGTTCATGGGTGATAGATGGATTTTCTTGTTCTTCTGGTATATTCTGAACCATATTGGAACTTAGGGCATCCTTTTCTTTGACTTCTGCGACTTAGATGTCTTCTTATTCAAGATGTTTCCAGCATTGACATGCCGGAATAAGAGATTGATCAGCTACCAGCTGTCTTTCTTTAACAGACTGGCCCGTGGGCTGCTCGTCATCATAGTCATCATATACTGCTTGCGAAATTTCTGGCATTTCTGACAAAACAGATGTCATATTTGCTGAGAATTCAGGCATTTCTTCTTCCGGCAAGGTATATCCCAAGCCTGGATGTTGTGTATGTTGGATCAATGCTTTGGACATCTTAGGAGGGTACCATAGATGTTGGAACCTGCTCCATTCCTTTTTGGTTTGATATAATAAAATTGACTAAGCCTTAGCCAATTCCTCAGTGTACTTTGTCATGTCTGGGAGACCCATGATGTCAACCCATAATTCTTCTTCTATATCGTGAATATGGCAATCTTTGTCTTCAGTGGCCGACTGCTCATCAGCTCTATAAAAGATTGTTTCATGTCCATCTCCGTGCAGAACCACGAATTGTTTCAAAGGCTCTACGAGCTGACATTCATACTCTTCAATAGGATGTATTAGTCCGACTGGGACCATGACTTCTATAGAGAGTACATCTTGTTGCTTAGTTGTCTTTACTGAAGAATTTTTCAGAATTGTAGCTTCTTTGTCTTCAAGACTGAGAGAGTCAATATCTGGTGGAGGTGGAAACCATTCCTTGCTCCGACTGGTATCAGGCTTTTCTATTTCTTTATCTTTTTTTTCCTCCAGGGGTGGAGGTATATAGAGGTTGGCATCCATGAGATGGCACTCATGAACCTCGAAAGGTTCAAGATCAGTGAAGACACGCTGTATTTGTCCTTCCCAAGATAATTTGATGCATTGATGCAATGAGGAGGACACCACAAAATATTGATGTATCCATGGCCGCCCAAGCAAAGCTTTGTATGTGGTATCAGAATTTATGATATGGAAGAGGACTGTGAAGTGAAAGTCACCGACGACCATTTCAAATTTAGCTGCCCCAATTGGTGTTTCTGACTTCTGATTAAATCCAGCTATTTTGAAATCTTGCACTCTTCTTAAGTGCATATGAAAATGAAATTTTTGAAAGGTTCTGAGAGGCATGATGCTGATAGTAGAGCCTTGATCAACCAAAATTCTATTGCCAGATTGTCCATTTATCTTTCCTCTCATGTAGAGTGGCCGGTTATGGTTATTTGTGGGCAGCAACATATCATCTTCAGTGAAGGTGATGGAAGCCATGAATGACTCATTATTTCTTGAATTTCTGCTGCATGAGCTTCATAAATTTGAGGAGTTTTTAAAGGTGGGATGAGAGCATTCCGCAATTCCTCACTGACTGACAAAACTTCCCACACAGTAAATTTAGATGGCAACCTTTTTAGTAAGCCGATGACTTTCTCTTCTGCTTTTTCATTATCATGAACTTCTAGAGAGGCAACCTGAGTATCTTGTTCTTCAGACGGCTGCTGCTGGACTTGTGTGCCTTTCTTTGCCGACTTTTGAACTGCCATGAATTCATATAAAGAGGGTAACACCTCACTTTCTTGATCAGAATTTTTTGGATATAGCCCGAGCGGAGGTGGGATTTGAACATTTCCTTTTGACAAAGGCATGGATTCCATTCCTCTGAATTATGGTTCTGGGATAACATATGGTGTCTCTCCCTGCAGCTGGATAATTTTTTTAGTGGTAGTCAATGGAGGCTTTCGTCCCCACTTTTTGCCAGAGCGGGTGACATGTTGTTCATTTGGAGTTGATGTAGAGCATTCCATTACTTCCATTTTTAGAGCAAGGAAGATTTCTTCCTCCTCATCATCTTCGCTTTCATTTATTATTGATATTGTGTTGCAAGACATGACAGTGCAAGTGTCTTCGTGCTCTTCTTTCTCATTTTCTTGACTATCATCGGTCTTACGCTTTTTGACTTCATGTTCCCAGAATAGGACTTCTTCATGTATTTATTTCATTGTCATATCTTGGAGCTTCTCCCAAGGGATATAATGCTTCAGCTTTGTTGGCTTTCTTTGAGGCTGTTCATATTCATTCAAGTTGTCTATCAATTGTTACAACTTAGACAGCAGATCTTTACCCTTAGGTAGAATTGGTATTGGTGTTTCTCTTTTTCTTCCTCTGTTGGTGACCCTCCTTACAGTGTGAGGATCTACCCACTTCCATATATTGCTTGCTGGAGAAAGAGAACTTGAATTTGATTAAGATGCCTCCTGCTGAGGGAAAGACACACATTGTTCTTTGCTTGAAGCTGCAGCTTTGACTGGCACAGATAGAGCCATTTTGGACATATTGGATATCATATTATCCAGATTTGGTGGAGGGACGGGTTGAACATATGCCGGCCATCGTGGAATACCTCCATGAATATATACTTCTGATTATTTTCGCTTGATATGAGATCTTGGCTTCTTTTTGGCTGTTTGCCACTGAGATGTTTGGAGTGGTTGAAGTACCAATTGCTCACAAGTGGCTTGTGTACTTCGTTTTGCAATTCCTGAGCTTAATGACTGGTAAATAGGAACTATATGATGCACATTTACAGATGTCACATTTGCTTTTGTCCAGGCATGAGGCTGTGGAGGATCGACAAGATGATCTCCCATCTTCAGGACAGCTTTCTGAATTAATTTTTCAACTGCGTCTTTGAACACATAGCATTCTTCAATAGGATGTCCCACAATTTGGTGATATAGACAATAATTTGGATCATTAGATCTTTTGGCATCTTCTGGCCTCTTCGACTGTGGTAACACAATCTGATTGTATTTTCGTGCCCATTCAAATAGAACACGAGTTTTGACTTTTGGGAAGCTATAAGGCCTGTTCATTCTGTCTCTGAGAGAAGATAAGGCTTAGACTTTTTTCTCTCTATTGTTGCTGGTATCGGCCTGGATGGCTGGGCCTTTCTTCTGTTGCTCTGTGATAAACATAGATAAATCTACTGCATTTGACTCTTGTGGAGCATTTCTTCTATCAAATTTTCCTTTGTTGTTGCTTGGTTCACTTGTGGATCGGCTCAAAAAAATTTCAACTTCTGATACCACATTATTCAACTTGTCAAAAGACTTGATTTCTACTAGCCTTTCAAGGACTTCATTTTTCAAATTACTTTTGCATATCACCACTGCATCTTCTTGACATGGTGGTCTTTTGCATTTCATGTTAAGATTTCTCCACCTAGCAATGAACTTGGAAGCATTTTCATTGTTTTCTTGTTTAACAGTATATAGCTCTGCCAGAGTAATTTCTCTCTCCACCAAATAAAATATGTCTTGAAATTGCTTCTGAAGGTCGGCCCACCCTGCAACAGAACCAGGCCGAAGAGAAGAATACCATTCAAATGTGAGTCCAGTTAATGAAGACCCGAAAATTTTCAGCATATAAGATTCATCAGTGGCTAGGTCTCCCATTGCACCATTATAATATGCCAAGTGTTCTTTTGGATTTCCTTGGCCATTGAATTTTTCAAACTTGGGTACTTTGGCCATTCCTAGCGGAAGCCTTTTCATGGCATGATGCACTGGATATGGTACTTTATACACATCATATACAGTGGAGGTACCTTCCACTCTTTCTGTCAGCTTCATATCAATGAGTTGTTCAAGCATTAGCCTTTGAGCCACAGCAGGATCTACTGGATTTGGGAAGAAATTAACTCCCTAAACTTGGGAGGCTTGAAATGGCAAATTCGAGATCATGTTGTCTTGCATTGCTGTTGCAGGAGCAGCTTGACTATTGGACACTTGGATATATGCTGGTGTTTCATTCATAGGCACAGACCGGGATGACTGCATGGATGTATTTAGAAGATTTTGAGACGAAGGAGGTGGAACTGGAGGGTTAGCCACCCGAGGATAAGAGGAAGTTGAAGCACCTCCTTCTCTACCAGCCCATCCTGCCCCCTGTATTTGGACATCTTTTTCTTTCAATTGCTTTTTCAACAACTCAATTTCTTGCAATAATAGTTGAGTTATGCTTGGTTCTGCTTCTTTTTGCTGATTGATTTGGTGTGGGAGCTGCTGCTCTGCTGGCGCGGAAAGAGCCTCTCCTGATGCTTCGATGACATTTGCAGATAGTTCTGCCTCTTCATCAATGTTTTCCAAGAGAGTAGGAAAATTTTGGGCAACTAGGGCTGCCGCTTGCATTCTTCGGGTAACTAGACCCAGCCTTGAGGCTAAATCTCTAATTTCTTTTGGATCTTCTGGGAGTGCCCCATACTTGCTGATAGTATGACATGAATAAATCATCAGGCTTTCGTAGGTGAATTTTGCTGATCTCCTTGCAGAAGGAGGTTTTGGTTGTAGCCTTTGGAATACAGATGACTCTGAAGACTTCTTTGGCTTATGATTTTCATATTTTTCACTTGATCTCTTTCTCTTTGTCAACTGAGCATGAGGTATCTGCCTTTGAATTGGTTTCCATATTTGCCGTCTTTGTGACTGAAAGACTTGCTTTGATTTTTCTTGTGCATATTGATCTTCTTGATGTTTGGGCACCCAGATTGGTTTCGCTGGTGGCTCTTGACAATATTTCGTCCCATGCCAATAAGCTGGTTTAGGATTTCTTTCTTACTTTTTAGACATCTTAGTTTTTCCTTTTACTTTTCTTTCATTTTTCATTCTTTCTCTGTCCATATCCTCAAAGACCTGGAATGAGTTTTGAACTGGGATATTTGGAACCAGTCGGTCTTTGGAAGTATCAACTTTGCTACCATCTAGAAAGATCCGCAAGCTTCCAACAAGAATTGATTTTTTGGTCCTAGACCATTGTACAGAAATTGCCTTTGAATTGAACTAGGGATTTTGACATTTTTGGATATTTCCCCGATATTGTCTCGAAGATGATGCAGCATGACTGTGAATAGTGCAGCAGCTAACTACTTGCGCTTGAGGTATATCAGATATAATCTCAGGTTGCATGAAGACCACCCCGAGAAAATTCGGAAAACCAATAACGGGAGGGAAGCTCCCAAATGCCACGGGTACCGCCAGGTAGCCATAGCGAGTATGGTTCTCGACTACCAGAGGGCCAAAGAAAATTTTCGATTCCATTAAGTCTCCTGTAATACAATAAAGAGATAATCAATAACTTCAAAGAATGGGTGTTATCCTTATTCTTCCAACAATAAGATGAAGGGAAAACAGTCCCACCGGGCGTGCCAAAAGAGATTGTCGTATATTTTTTAGGAAAAATGCACTTGATCTTGATTTTTTTATTTTTCATTTAGATTTGTATTTGTGTACTTTACCTGAATCAATCAGATGATTGCGTAGTTCTTCGACCCGATCCTGCTACCCATAAATAGAATAGCGTTAATTACATCCTCCTAAGAGGAAAACCCTTGAGTAATCATCGGAAGATTAGAATAACACCCTTTAAAATGATATAAATAAAATATACAAGCTTGCATTTGAAAAATGAATGAATTTCAGTTATTATTTGAGAAAAAAGCTCATTTTTTAGTTTAGAGTTGAGTCTGCGTGAGACTTGATTTATTGATTTTTATTGATGGATAATGATGAGAGGCATTTTTTAGTCTTTTTGGATTGATTTATATGGATGCATTGAAGATTTGTTTGAATTTTTATGTTTGGAAATGAACATGAAGTTGAGTATGTGCAAGGATGCGCAGACTCATTTGTTACCAATGAGAATGCTTGTATTTATTTTGATTTTTGATTTGTGAGAGGAATGAAAATCTTTTTTATGGTATTTTGATTGAAGTTGATGACATTTTTTATCAAGGAAGTCTAATAAACATTTCTTATTGTGTTTTTTCATATTTGAAGTGAAGAGACTTTAGATTTGATTTGCAAGATATGGAAAAGTGTTTTTTATGTTTTCTTATTTAATTTGAGTGAAAAAATGCTTCAAGGATTTATGCTTTTTATGTTTTGAACTTGTAGGTTTTGAAGAATAAGCAAGATGTGCAATTTCAATTGAAATGTGACCTCTTTTAGGTATTTTTTATATTTTGCAAAAGGGCAAAAATGAGTTTTATTTGATTTTTTGATTTACAGGAAGTATTTTATACTTATCTTGGGGTTTTTTATTTAATTTTAAAATAATTAAGGATGGAAAACTTAGATTTTTACAATTGAGGGTTGAGTCTGCACAAGGGAGCGCAGACTCATTTGTCACAAGTCTGTTTTTTACATTTTTTAAGTAATTTCAAGGAAAAACTTGACATTTTGTTTGGGTTTTTTATTTATAGGAAATATAGGATTTATCCTTGAGATTTTATCTTGATTTGAGGGAAAATTTATGGCTAAACTAGCAGATTTTAAGAATTCAGGGTTGAGTCTGCGCTATAGGGTGCAGACTCATTTGTTACCAAAGTGTTTAGGTATTTTTTATATTTTTTTTCAAAGGGAGTTTTGAGATTTTATTTAATTTTTTGACTTATATAAAGTATAAATTTTTTATGTGAATTTTTGGATTTAATTTGGAGAGAAATTAAGGTCAAAAGGACCAATTTTGGGAATTCAGAGTTGAGTTTGCACAGGGTAGCGCAGACTCATTTTTCACCAATTTGTTTTTAAGGTTTTTTGTATTTTTTTCAAGAACAACTTGATGTTTTTATTTAATTTCCTGACAGATAAGAATAAACTTGATTTTTAGAGAGTTTTAAATCATCTTGAAGTGGTCGGGTTTATTTTTTGTGAATTTTAGGGTTGAGTCTGCACAATATTACGCAGACTCAAGTTTGAACTGTGAATTTCTTATTCATGAGTTGTTTTATTGGATTTTTTATGGGATAACTTGATTTTATGCTTTGTTTGGTGATGATTTATAGGTTTGGATCTGCGGGCATGATTCAGGGGCCAAGAGATGAGGTTTTAGCCTTGAGATTGATGCGCAGACTCAAGTTTAAAGATGATTTTGAGCAAGATTCTTAAAAAAATGGAACGTCCTGAGGTTGAGGGGAATTCCAAGACTTTCAAAGTGCTGAGGAGCTTCAAAGATCAAGGAGACAGGAAAATGAGTTTGAGTCTGCGCAGGGGGTGCGCAGACTCAGCAGAACTTGTGATTTTTTATTTATTTGAGGGCAGTTGGATCCATTTTGTAAATGGATGTTTATATCTGAATAAAATGGAGTATTTGAGATGTGATTTCAAAGGATTTGTGCAATTTAATTAACTATTTATTTGATTTTTTCACTTGAAATGAGCTTATGAAAAGTGTGCAGACTCAAAAGTCAATTTTGAAAGAAGTTTATTAATCTTGATTTATGTAGCATGGAATATTATTTTTATGGAGTTTTGACTTAGATATTGGAGTTATTAACCAATCTTTTTGTCTTTTGAGCCTAAGATAGGTGCGCAGACTCAACTTGAGTTTTGAAGATTTGTGTTTATTTTAAAGGGAGAATGTCCATTTTTTAACCTTTTCTGATTTAGATATCATCTAAATTTAGTTATTTTGAATCATTTGAGCCATAACAAATATCCTTGGTCCAAGAATCCACCTTTTGACAGTTTTTGGGTTGAATCTGCGCATAGATGCGCAGACTCAAGTTTGAAATTGATTTTTTAAGTTCCTGCACAGTTCAAGCTGCATTTAAGTAGTCCAAGGGGTTAGTTTCAACCAGCAAAGTTAGCATATGAAATCCGGAGTCGAGAAAAACCAATTATATCCCATTCCCAATCGAATTTCCATGATTATAAGTGCGCAGACTCAAAATCTGAGTATAATTTTAGTTTTCTATCTCTTTAAACTTGAAGTGATTCAAGAATCACCACAAATTTAGGGAGGATAATACTTAGAAATCTCAGGAGTTGAGTATGGCTACGTAAAGCCTTTTCAAGGAGTGGTCCTTATGTGGATTTCTTCAAATGACATGATTTCTTCATGTTTATCCCATTGTTCGTGGATCGCTTTATAAAGCATTAAAAATCCTTAATATAATGATTTCAAGTTGAATTTCAACCTTTCATTAGGAAAACCTAACAAAGGTTTAGGATCTTCATGAAGGATCATGGCATGAAGGGACCCGAAGGACCAACTCCCTTAAAAGGATATGTAATGGCTAATGGACCATAGGGATGGCTGTAAAGGGGGGCGTGCGGAGCATCCAACCACTCACCCAACAGGTGCCCTTAATGCCTTCAAGATGTAAGAAAAAACCTACGAGGGGTAATCCAAAGCATCTCTACAATTGGGGAGCAAGGAACTCCACCAATTCCCCTAGAGGATCACATGTAGTCATGAACCATGGAGGTGGCTATAAAGGGGGGCGTGCCGAGCATCCAACCACTCACCCAAAGGGTGCCCTTAATGCCATCGACACGCAAAGGTTATCTACAGGAAATCACCCATTCTATTTCTACATTTGGGGAGAAAGGAACTCCTCCAACTCATTGGGACATTGGGACATATCATCTAAATGAACCCATAGTAATGGGAACATAAGAATGATGTTCTTTCTATGAGGGCCCTTGATGGGTTGCCCAACATGAGATTGTTGGCACCCTTAGATCGGGACTTCTTTGGAAAACATCGGAAAACATTTAAAATCTTAAAACATATAACAAGATTTCGGATTAAAACATTAAGAGCTTAACAACCAAAAATCCAAGCCATTTAGGACCTTCATTGGGCCTCAAACGGACAGCCTTAGGTCCAAAAAACATTTGGACAGCTTGGGGGAGGATCAAAGAATCACCTCAAGCCCAAAAACCCAACTAAAAGAGGCGCAGACTCAAATCTGCACACAGGCACTGAGTCTGCGTAGGGAGGCGCAGTCTCATGAACAGTGATAGCAGACTCGTCACTTTAGCACTGCAGACTGCAGACTCAAGCTGAAACCCGGATTTTCGGTGAAAAATGGGTTTAAATCTAACCCAAATGATAGAAAATAAGGTATAAAAGGTATAAAATCTAAAATCTTTATTTAAAGTATATTTAAGATACATTTTTTTAGGAAAATATCATGAAAAACTTGAATATGAACATATGAGAAACTTAAGTATATTTTTTATCTTTTCCATAGATCTCTCCTTTTTGGCTCCATGTTAGAGGGTTTATACTCAAATAAGCTCATCCCCAACTAGTGAGGGAACCTCCTTAAGAACCTCTAGGGCCTAAACCCTTAGCCATTAAAGGAAAAAATCTTACCAAAACCGATTCCGTCATAATATGAAAAACAGAAACTTAGATCTTAAGATTTATGAAACTTAGGGGATTTCTCTTGGTGTTTGGCCTTGGGGGAACATCCTCCATGGAGGGGATGTGCTCCTAAGGGTCATGGAAGGCCAAGCCACCTTGAAAAAACCCAAAACCAAAGACAAATAAATGCAAAACCATTTTTCAGGAAATCTAGACAGCAAAACACATTTCGAACTATAGCTCCATATTTAGGGGGCTTCAAGGCTTGAGGAGACCATTTCTTTGAACTAGAAAGGCCCCTCTTCCATCCCCACAAAATAAACACAAGTCTTATGAAGGAAAAATAGCATTTAAAGCAAGATAACCAGCAGATCCACAAAACAGACACAGGAAATCTGAACTTTGCATTTCTATTGCTTTCAATCACCATAGATGAACGTCAAGAGGGAGATAGAAGCTCTCATTGACATTAATGAAAGAAAAAGCTGAGGAAAGTAAGAACATTAAGAACAAAAAACCATCCCCCATCCCCACTCTACCTTAAAAAGAGGATGAGGGAAAGAAAATGGCTCCAAGGGCCAACTCTCTTGCTCTCTTCCTATCTAGCACTTTTCCTTTCTTTTCTTCTTCTTCTCTAACTCTCTTTTCTATCTTGAGATGCAGGAAATGGAGGGGAACGAGGAGGGAGATGTGCTCCTCCAAGTTCTCTCACTTTTCTACTTCTTTTTCTTTTTTGTGGGCTTTTGTCTCCAACTCTTTCTTGGAGAAGATGGTGGTTCTTTTATAGATAAAGTTGGGTTACTTTTGGGCTGTAGATTAGGCATCTATTAGCCTTGGATTAGGGATAAGAAATCCCTCTTAAGATCCCTCCAATGAGGCCACGACACTTGAAGAATCATGATTAGCTTTCCTTTCGCTTTTCACCTACCACCTTCTAGAAGAATCTTGAAGGGGGGACCACTCTCTTTTCTTTTTATCCTCCTTTGGGCAGATTTGAACATGGGCCAAAGGGGTAAGAATAGGCCATGGGGGGGACCATTTGGGGCCCTTTAAAGGCTGCCACGAAATTGGGCCTTGACCTTCACTTTTTAGGCCCAAAATGACCCTAATGGGCTTCTTTTTGCTTGAGATAATGGGCCCGGGCCTGCCCCTTAAGTTTCTTCATCCTTTGGGCTTAAAGTAGCCCCTTTTTGACTTCCTATGGCTTGCAAAATTAGGCTTGGCTGCGGCCCCTTAAATTTTCTTCATTTGAACATTCTTGAAAAATTGTTTGGACCTTTTCTTGCTTAAGATAATAGGCCCGGTTGTGCCATTCAATTTCCTTTGATTTGGGCCTTCTTGATTGATCTTTAAGGCTCTTGCCTTGTTCAATTTTTAGGTGACAACAGACACTTATGGGTGGATGATTGTGAATGGGAAGACTCAATTCCTCACATAAACCCGGGTTCATATTAGGTGATTTTAGGTACAACCTGCTCGGCGGCCAAGTGGGAATCCCTGGCTCGCGGAGACTCACGGAGGTTCCCAACAGAATAAGACTAGTCACACCCGAGTGGGAATCCTCAGGTGGAGAGTCAAATATTGTGGGAGAGGTAACTAGAGATGTGATGCCGGCTCTTCCTTAAAAACCCCCTGGAGAGTACCCTGAAAAAACCCAGTAACTTAACAAAGAACGGGCCAGAACATACAATGAACACCAATAGGAAAAGTATGTACCATACATGGACAGCACAAATGGATGGCCAATGGAGTGGCCGTCAAAGTGGGGACGATGGCCAGAGGATTGGCCGTCAAAGGAGGAGGACGGCCAGGGGATGGACCGTCCAAGGGGAGAGGACGGCCAGGGGCCTGGCCGTCTAAGAAGCTCGACGGCTAGGCAAGTTGGCCATCCAAAGTGTTGGATGGCCAACCGTCTGGCCGTCTGGTAGCTTAGACGGCCAAGTTACAGGCCGTCCAGATTAAAAAATAAAAAAATAAAAAATGTCAGGGGCCTTACCTTCTTACCTTTGGTTACGGTGCGTGCAGCGAGCAAGTAGGGTCCCACCGTGATCGCCAGAGGGCTGTAGGCGCCTGGAACGTCCCCGCCGCTGCTGTCTCCTTCGGGCGAGGGCTTCTCCGTTCGTCTTAGCACTACGGCGATTTGGACGGGGTTAGGAATTGAAGTATGTGATTGCCAGGAGCATTACCTTACGGTCCCTGTGCTCCGCAATATGGTGAGATTGATCGCGTTCTAGTAGAGCGGGAGCTGACCGGTTCCTCTTCTCTACCTTCGGCCGGCTGAAGGGGGAGAGCTCAGTAGTCTGCACGCAAGATGTGGTAAGAGCTCCTGAAAAGAAAAGACAAAACAGAGAAAAGAAATAGCCCGATTAGAACTGCGACATGTAGAATATGTTCATGCATACAAATAAACGAGCTGAAATTGAAAGGGGATGCACCGGATGGGTGTTTGGGGAGGGAAGGTGACCATATGTTATGGCCACGCACCTCCCGTTTTTTTGTTTGAAACCTCTGTTAGAGTGGGTGATAGGATGTCCTAGAATGCATGCAATGAAGTGTACGTGTGTGCCATCATGATAAGATGGATGGGTTGTAGTAAAAGGAGACTATGATATGTAGAAAAGTGGAGAGTGTAGTAAGTAGAAAAGAAAGAGGGGAAGAGTTAGAAGAACAAGTCCATGTCGGAGGAATTCCAAGTGCTCCAGTTCTGCTGCCTGCAACCTCCAAACTGGCCAACCTCCAAAAATCCAACCTTCAATCCTCGCCCACCAACCCCTATTCTGGGAGGAGTAAGAGGGTTTAAATAGGAGAGGAGAAAATAGGGGAAATTCCACTTCTAAATCCTTGTTAATCATCAAAGAACCAATAAGAAGTGGTCAAGAGTCGGAGGTTATGTGCGTGGCAGTCGCCGGAGTGGGGAGTGATCGGAGTAGTGGGGATGAGGGTGCCGAGTGGAGGAGATCGTGGGAAGACGAGGTCAAGGTGGAGGTTAGGGGAATGGACGGTCAACTATCTTGCCTTCTAATTCCGTGGAAGGCCAGGTAGCTGGCCTGTCATGAAAAGGTGGAAGGTGGCCCAGTTGGCCTTCCAAGGGTGGTGGAAGGCAAGGGGTGACCTTCCAAGGGTAGTAGAAGGCGAGGGGTCGCCTTCCAAGGGTGGTGGAAGGTAAGGGGTGGTCTTCCAAGGGTAGTAGAAGGCGAGGGGTGGCCTTCCAAGGATGGTGGAAGGCGGCCTGGTTGGCCTTCCACGAAAAGGTTACGAAAAATGAAAAAGGTGGCCAAAAGGTGGAAGGCAAGGTAGCTGGCCTTCCACGGGTGGTGGAAGGCGGGCTGGTTGGCCTTCCAAGAATGGTGGAAGGCAAGGGGTGGCCTTCCAAGAGTGGTGGAAGGCAAGGGGTGGCCTTCCAAGAGTGGTGGAAGGCAAGGGGTGGCCTTCCAAGGGTAGTGGAAGGCGAGGGGTGGCCTTTCAAGGATGGGGGAAGGCGGGTTGGTTGGCCTTCCACGAAAATGTGGCGAAAAATGAAAAAAGTGGCCAAAAGGTGGAAGGCAAGGTAGCTAGCCTTCCACGGGGGGTGGAAGGCAGGCTGGTTTGCCTTCCAAGAATGGTGGAAGGCAAGGGGTGGCCTTCTAAGGGTGGTGGAAGGCAAGGGGTGGCCTTCCAAGGGTGGTGGAAGGTGGGCTGGTTGGCTTTCCACGGAAAGGTGGCAAAAGCCGAGATTGGTTAATAGGCCTGATTATTTAGTGGGCTGAGAAAATTGGATGGATTAAATGAGATGGCTAAGGTGGTGGGTTTGATGGTGATGGGCTAATGGTGACTGGGGTTTACGACCAAAAGGGGTCCAAAATCAGTGTCTACACTAGGAACAGAATGCCAGTCATTAGGGAGCGGGGAGGTGTCCCTAGTGGATCTGAGGCCGGTAGGCCGAATATGGAGCGTTTTATGGAGGCTATAATGGACACGATGGCTAGATACCAGACTCGAGACCCTAGTGAGAGTTCTAGTACTCGGGGAGAGCCTTTAGCTGCTCTGGAAAGGTTCCTGAAGCTGAAGCCGCCTCATTTTACCGGTCATCCTGACCCTGATGAGGCCGTTCATTGGCTGAGGGAGTTGGAGAAGACTTTTGATACCATGGATGGTGGGGCAGTTGAGAGGACTCCGTTGGCTACCTTCATGTTGAAGGATGATGCCTATGACTGGTGGACCACTTTGAAGAGTTTGTCTTATGTGGATAGGAATCTCAGGGAGATTCCATGGGAGACATTTGTGAAGGAATTCAATGCGCAGTACTTCCCTAGGCATGTCCAGAAGGCCAAGGAGAGGGAATTTATGGAGTTGACCCAAGGAAGCATGACAGTGCTTAAGTACCAAATGAAGTTTGTTTCGCCTGGGAGGTTCGTGCCTTTTATTTCAAGAGACGAGGAGCGTCAGACTGAGAGGTTTGTAGATGGACTGAGGTACAATTTGAGGAGTCTTTTGGCATCCCACTGTCGTATGGACTTGGCATCAGCGGTTAGATGTGCCACAGCAGTAGAGGCACAGCATGATCAGTCGGCTCGGGAGAGGGGACTGACTACTCAGGGGCCAGCTTATGGCAAGGGAAAGACAGCAACAGCAGCAGCTCCTTTGTCCGGATCAGGATCGTCTTCACTCGGCTCCTGATTCAGGAGGTTCTTTCGAGGTGCTGGTAGCAGCAGTGGCAGCAGTGGTAGTAGTAAACCCAGGCAGAGCCAGCAGAGTCAGTCGGTGTCCAATGCTCAGCAGGAGGCAGCTCAGAGGCTTCCGACAGCTTGTCGACATTGCGGTGGTATTCACGGTGGGACTCAGTGTCCTGCATTTTATGGGAGGTGTTACACTTGTGGACAGCAGGGCCATTTGACGAGATATTGCCCGCAGGGGCATGGTCAGGGGCAGGGACTAGGTGATCAGAAGAAGCAGAGGACCCAGGGGAGAGTTCTTGCTATCACCAGGAAGGAGGCTCGTACGTCCAACTTGGTGGAAGGTACACTTTCTGTCCTTGGGAACTCTGCACATGTGTTAATTGATTCGGGTGCTTCGCATTCTTTTATTTTTGAGCAGTTCGTAGATATTCTTTCTGCAGCCGTTGATGAGATATCTGATGGACTGATGGTAAAGGTTCCTTCTAGGGATTTCATGTTGTCTTATAACTGTTTGAGTGAGGTTCCCTTGATCATTGAGGGTCATGAGTTACCTGCCCAGTTAGTAGTGCTTGCCATTCATGACTTTGATGTCATCTTGGGCATGGATTGGTTGGAGGCTTATTATGCCAAAGTGGACTGCCACAGGAAGAGGGTGCGTTTCTCTATTCCGGACATCCTGACCTTCGACTTCCAAGGTATTACGCTCTCTTCTCGTGGTATTCTTATTTCTGCCTTTAAGGCCCAGAGGTTGCTTGTTGGTGGCTGTGAGGCTTTCCTTGCCTCTATTGTTTTTGCTGGTGTTAGTAGTAGTTCCAGTCCTTGGGAGATGCCTGTAGTTTGTGACTTTGTTGATGTGTTTCCTGAGGAGTTGCCTGGCCTTCCTCCTCAGCGAGAGGTTGAGTTCACTATTGAGCTTGCACCAGGTACGGCGCCCTTGTCTAAGGCCCCGTATCGGATGGCCCCGGCCGAACTCGCTGAGTTAAAGGCGCAGTTGCAAGAATTGTTGGATAAGGGCTTTAATCATCCCAATACTTCTCCGTGGGGTGCTCCAGTTCTATTTGTCAGGAAGAATGATGGTTCTCTGAGGTTGTGTATTGATTATAGACAGCTGAACCAAGTGACGATAAAGAACAAGTACCCACTTCCGAGGATCGATGATCTGATGGATCAGTTGCAGTCTACGGTATTTTCGAAGATTGACTTGAGATCAGGGTATTATCAGATGAGGATCCGTGAGGTTGATGTGAGTAAGATGGCTTTTAGGACTCGGTATGGACATTATGAGTTTTTGGTTATGCCTTTCGGCTTGACCAATGCTCCGGTGGCTTTTATGGATTTGATGAACCAGGTCTTCAGGGCCTACCTGGATCAGTTTGTGGCGGTATTTGTAGATGATATTTTGGTATATTTTTCTTCTAAGGAAGAGCATGCCACTCATCTTCAGGTGGTGTTTCAGGTTCTGAGAGAGCACCAACTCTATGCCAAGTTTAGCAAGTGTGAATTCTAGCTAGATAAGGTGCACTTCCTGGGGCATGTCATTTCTGGTGATGGCATTGCAGTGGATCTAGCCAAGATTGAGGCAGTGATGGATTGGGGCAGACCGACAACAATAACTGAAATCAGGAGCTTCTTGGGGTTAGCAGGGTATTATAGACAGTTCGTCTAGGATTTTTCTTCCATAGCGACCCCCTTGTCGAGGTTGACTCGTAAGGGAGTTCGTTTTGTGTAAACCGAGGAATGTGAGCGGAGTTTCATCGAGTTGAAGACTCGCCTCACTACGGCTCCAGTGCTGGTGCTTCCATCAGCTTCCGGTGGATTTGTGGTTTATTCAGATGCATCTCGTCAAGGTTTGGGTGCAGTTCTGATGCAGCATGGTAAGGTTGTGGCCTATGCTTCTAGGCAGCTGAAGAAGCATAAGGAGAACTATCCCACTCATGACTTAGAGTTGGCAGTTGTTGTGTTTGCACTAAAGATCTGGCGGCACTATTTATATGGAGAGAAATTCCAGGTTTTTAGCGATCACAAGAGTCTGAAGTATGTATTCACGCAGAAGGATCTGAACTTGAGACAGCGCAGGTGGATGGAGTTCATCAAAGATTATGATCTCGACCTTTCGTATCATCCGGGCAAGGCACATGTGGTGGCAGACGCCTTGAGTCGAAAGACGGTCGTATCATATCTTATGGTTCAAGAATGGAGGTTATTTGAGCAGGTTGTGGAATCTTTCCTTAGGGTTCCGCGAGAGGCTGATAGAGCCGTGTTGGCCAGCTTAACTGTGAGGCCAGCAGTGTACCATGCTGTGATCGAGGCTCAGAGGGCAGATGCAGAGTTACCGCAGGTTCTCCAGACACCCGAGGTGGAGTTGTGGGATGATGGTACAGTCAGATTTAGAGGCAGACTCTATGTCCCAGCCGAGGAAGACGCGCGCAGGAGTATCCTGGATGAGGCGCACCGTTCTAGATATGCAGTGCATCTCGGAACGACTAAGATGTATCATTGTTTGAGGAGGCACTTTTGGTGGCTTGGTATGAAGAAGGACGTGGCTGATTATGTGGCAAGGTGCTTGACTTGCCAGCAGGTTAAGGCAGAACACCAGAGACCAGGAGGATTGTTGCAGCCTTTGCCGATCCCGAAATGGAAGTGGGAACACGTGACTATGAACTTTGTGATGGGATTACCTGTGTCCCTTGGCAGAAGAGACGCGATATGGGTCATTGTTGATCGATTGACCAAGTCAGCACACTTTCTAGCTATTAGGAAAGACTGGTCAGTCGGTAAGTTGGCTAAGTTGTTTGTAGACCGGATCATCTTTCTGCACGGGGTGCTATCGCACATTTTTTAGAAAAAAAATGCACTTGATCTTGATTTTTTTATTTAGATTTATATTTGTATTTGTGCACTCTACCTGACTCAATCAAATGAATGCGTAGGTCTTCGACCCAATCCCGCTACCCATAAATGGAATAGCGTTAATTACATCCTCTTAAGAGGGAAACCCTTGATTAATCGTCGGAAGAATAGAATAACACCCTTTGAAATGATATAAGTAAGATATACAAGATTGCATTCGAAAAATGAATGAATTTCAGTTTTTATTTGAGAATAAAGCTTATTTTTTAGTTTAAAGTTGAGTTTGCACAAGACCTGATTTATTGATTTTTATTGATGGATGATGATGAGAGACATTTTTTAGTCTTTTTGGATTGATTTATATGGATGCATTGAAGATTTGTTGAATTTTTATGTTTGGAAGTGAACACGAACTTGAGTCTGCGCAAGGATGCGCAAGCTCATTTGTTACCAATGAGAATGCTTGTGTTTATTTTGATTTTTGATTTGTGAGAGGATTGAAGGTTCTTTTTATAGTGTTTTGATTGAAGTGGATGACATTTTTTATCAAGGGGGTCTAATAAACATTTCTTATTGTGTTTTTTCAGTTTTGAAGTAAAGAGATTTCTTGAAAAAAGTATTTTTTATGTTTGTTGATTTGAGTGAAAAATGCTTCAAGGATTTATGTTTTTTATGTTTTGAATTTGTAAGTTTTGAAGAATAAGCAAGATGTGCAAGTTCAATTGAAATGAGATTTCTTTTAGGTATTTTTTATGTTTTGCAAAAGGGCAAATTTGAATTTTATTTGATTTTTTTATAGGAAGTGTAGAGTTTTATCTTGAAGTTTTTTATTTAATTTTTTAAAGTATTGATGTTGAAAAGATTGGATTTTAACAATTGGGGGTTGAGTCTGCGCAGGGTAACGCAGACTCATTTGTCACAAGCCTATTTTTCAATCTTTTAGGTAATTTCAAGGAAAAAGTTATCATTTTTTTCGTTGGGTTTTGATTTGCGGAAAATATAGGCTTTATTCTTAAGATTTTGATTTGATTTGATGGGAAATTAATGGCCAAAAAACCAGATTTTAAGATTTTAGGGTTGAGTCTTTGCTATAGAGTGCAGACTCATTGTTTCTAAAAGTGTTTAAGCATTTTTTATATTTTTTGTAAAAAGAGTTTTAAGCTTTTATTTAGGTTTTTGACTTATATAAAGTATAAAGTTTTTATGTAAATTTTTTAATTTAATTTGGAGGGAATTTAAGGTCAAAAAGGCCAAATTTGGGATTTCAGGGTTGAGTCTGCGCTGGGTAGCGCAGACTCATTTGTCACCAATTTGTTTTGAGTAGTTTTTTGCATTTTTTCAAGAACCACTTAGTTTTTTTATTTTATATTCTGATATTTAAGAATAAAATTTAGAGGGTTTTAGATCATCTTTTAGTGGTCGGGAAGTTGATTTTTTATTTTTTGTGAATTTCAGGGTTGAGTCTGCGCCAGGATGCGAAGACTCAAGTCTGAACTGTGCATTTTTTGTTTATGAGTTATTTTATTGGATTTTTGGTGGGATAACTTGATTTTATGTTTTGTTTGGTGATGATTTACAGATTTGGAGCTGCGGGCATGATTTGGGGGCCAAGAGATTAGGTTTTGGCCTTGAGATTGATGCACAGACTCAAGTCGGAAAATTGATTTTTTGAGCTTCCTGCACAGTTCAAGCTGCAATTAAATCCATCAAGGGGTTAGTTTCAACCATTAAAGTTAGAATATGAAATCCGGAGTCGAGGAAAACAGATTGTACCCCATTCCCAATCGAATTTCCATGGTTATAGGTGCGTAGACTCAAAATCTTAGCATAATTTCAGGTTTATACCTCTTTCAACTTGAAGTGATCCAAGAATCACCACAAATTTGGGGAGGATAACACTGAGAAATCTCAGAAGTTGAGTATGGCTACATAAAGCCTTTTCAAGGAGTGGTTCTTATGTGGATTTCTTCAAATGACATGATTTCTTCATGTTTATCTCATTCTTCTTGGATCACTTTATAAAGAATTGAAAATGCTTAATATAATGATTCCAAGTTGAATTTCAACCTTTCATTAGGAAAACCCAATGAAAAGGTTTAAGATCTTCATGAAGGATCATGGCATGAAGGGACCCGAAGGACCAACTCCCTTAAAAGGATATGTAATGGCTAATGGACCATAGGGATGGCTGTAAAGGGGGCGTGCCGAGCATCCAACCACTCACCCAAAGGGTGCCTTTAATGCCTTCAAGATGTAAGTAAAACCCACAAGGGGTAATCCAAAGCATCTCTATATTTGGGGAGCAAGGAACTCCACCAATTTCCCTAAAGGATCACATGTAGTCATGAACCATGGAGGTGGCTATAAAGAGGGGCGTGCCGAGCATCCAACCACTCACCCAAAAGGTGCCCTTAATGCCTTCAAAATGAAAGCGTTATCCACAGGGAATCACCCATTCCATTTCTACATTTGGGGAGCAAGGAACTCCACCAACTCACTTCGGGACATATCATCTAAATGAACCCATAGAAATGGGAACACAAGAATGATGTTTTTTGTGTGAGGGCCCTTGATGGGTTACCCAACATGAGATTGCTGGCACCCTTAGATCGGGACATCCTTGGAAAACATCGAAAAATACTTAAAATCTTAAAACATATGGCAAAACTTCGGTTTGAAACATTAAGAGCATAACAACCCAAAGTCCAAGCCATTTAAAAATTTCATTGGGCTTCAAAGAGACAGCCCTAGGTCCAAGGGACCTTTGGACAGCTTGGGGGAGGATCAAAGAATCACCTCAAGCCCAAAAACCCAACTGAAAGAGGCGCAGACTCAAAACTTCACACAGGCGTTGAGTCTGCACAGGGAGGCGCAGACTCAAACACTGTAGCATCTGTAGGCGCAGACTCACCTGAAATCCGGATTTTTTGGTGAAAAATGGGTTTAAATCTAACCCAAATGATGGAAAATAAAGTAAAAAAGCTACAAGGCCTAATATTTATTTAAAATATATTTTAGATACACTTCTTTAGGAAAATATCATGAAAACTTGAATATGAATATATGAGAAACTTACATATATTTTTTATTTTTTCCATGGATCTCTCTTTCTTGGCTCCATGTTAGAGGGTTTATACCCAAAGAAGCTCATACTCAACTAGTGAGGGAACCTCCTTGAGAACCTCTAGGGCCTAAACCCTTAGCCATTAAAGGAAAAAATCCAAACAAAACCCATTCGGTTCCAACATGAAAACAGAAATTTGGATCTTAGTATATATGAAACTTAGGGGATTTCTCTTGATGTTTGCCCTTGGGGGAACATCATCCATGAAGGGGATGTGCTCCTAAGGGTCATGGAAGGCCAAGCCACATTGAAAAACCCCAAAACCAAAGACAAATAAATGAAAAATTAGTTTTCAGGAAATCTGGACAGCAAAGCACATTTCGGGTCATATCTCCATATTTAGGGGGGTTCTAAGGCTTGAGGAGACCATTTCTATAAACTAGAAAGGCCCCTCTACCATCCCCACACGAAAAACACATGCCTTATGAAGGAAAAAATAACATAAAAGCAAGATAACCAGCAGATTCACAAAACAGACTCAGAAAATCTGAACATTACATTTCATTGCTTTCAATCACCATAGATGAACATCAAGAGGGAGATAGAAGTTTCTATGAAAACATTATAAGAAAGCATGGAGACAGAAATAAACCCTTTCTTCACCCCCACTCTGTAAAGGAATCGGCAAGAACGCAGCGGAAAATAAAATCGATTCCATTGTATTGGTTACTGGGATCGTAAAACAGACATTAAAATAAATGCGGGAAGAACGGTTCTTCACCTTTGCGGGGTTTCGAATCTCCCGTGGATGATGCCGACTCGGTAATCGCGCACGCGCACGATCTCTAGAGGTATCCACACGAGTTCCCGCAGCAGACGCGATTTCCTCCTCGACTTGAGTGCTCCGACCAGATTTCAAATCCACCATGCACGGAGAGAGACAGATCTACTTCAAGAGAGAGAGAAGGAGAGAGAGAGAGGAGAGAGAGATTCTAGGATGTAAAATTCGTCCAACCAACCTTTTTACCCCTCCCCCTTGGCCCTCCTTATATAGAAATAAGGATAAGCACAAGGATTAATCCTCATGATTATCCAAGAGTTTGGCCTTGGATAATTCTCCATTAAATCTTCATGTTTATCCTGCAGCTTTTCATAAAAACCCAGATAAGCATGAAATTTAACGTCTCTCACCGTCTGACGAGAACTCTTATGTGTGTGACCCTTTAGGCCCATATATCAGTCCGGTTGCAGGCCCATTAAACTTAGAACTGTTTCTTGAGTTTAATATTTATTAATTAACATTTAAACATCATATGTTAAATGATTAATTTAATAAACAAGTGAATTATCATCTGATGATAAATTCACTTGGCCTTCTGATCGTGAACAGCACCAAACACTACCTCATGATCCCATAAGATATAAGGGATACTGTTCCCTTTAATTGAACCTTTCCGTCTGCAGATACCGCACAGATATAATCCTTCACTCATGCAATGTCCCAATAAGGCAAGGGTATGGTTTTATAGTCAAACCCTCTATCGCATTATCCAGATGGATTCCAGTACACAGTTAATATCTAGAAAGACATCTCTTTCATTTGACCCTGGCCAGGGATTTCTATGTACACATCCATAGGACATTCTCTCTCCAGTCTTATACCAAGAGTGAGTGATCCCTTGTTGTTCACTCAATTACCTTCGCAAGCTTTCCACTGTATCTAAGAGACCAACTATCGTGGACTTAATGGTTAAAGTCCACTAGTTAGAGAATCAAGATACAATGCTCCACAAACAAGGTATCATTGGTGACTCAGGTCAAAGGACCAACTGTGCTACTGCAACAATTGAATTCCCTAGTTGACTAATAGGTATAATTACCATCCAGGAATTCTTATTTGGGTCTGTTCAGTGAACTCATTCTCTAATGAGCACCCACTTGTTTGTCTTAGTGTCACCACACGAGTGAATGTAAGATCATTCACCCTCATCACATGAGCAAACATAACTTGTGTCAATCTTATCGGATATTTAATGTCCATCTCAAATATCATATGATCGAGAACTGTTTAAGACAATTGACTGAGGATATTGATCTCACTATCCTGATCTCATCATGATTCAATATCCCATACATTTGTCTATGAACCTTCATTACGAAAGTTAATTTGCGAGAACTATTAAATGAAGAAATAATTGCCTTTATTAATAATTTGAACTAGAATGTACAATGATTGGCTTTGAGGCGACCCAATTCTAACACACTCTACCTTGGAGAGGGGATGAGAAGAGAGAATGGCTCTTGAAGCCTACACTCTTGCTCTCTTCTTCGCTAACACTCTTCCTTTCTTTCTCTCTTCTTTTCTAACTCTTTTTTCTCTCTTGGGATGCAAGAAATGGAGGAGAAGGAGGAGGGAGACGTGCTCCTCCAAGCTCTTTCACTTTTCTTCTTCTCTTTTCTCTTTTTTGGGATTTTTGTCTCCAACTTTTTCTTGTAGAAGATGGGGGTTCTTTTATAGATAAAGTTGGGTTACTTTTTTAGGGTAGATTAGGCATTCATTAGACTTGGATTAGGGATAAGAAACCCCTCTTGAGATCCCTCCAAGGAGGCCACAACACTTAGAGAATCATGATTGGTTTCTCTTTTTGCTTTTCACCTACCCTCTTCTAGAAGAATCTTGAGGGGGGGACCACTTGCTTTTCTTCTTATCCTCCTTTGGGCTGATTTGACCATGGGCCAAAGGAGTAAGAATAGGCCATGGGGGGAACCATTTGGGCCCTTTTGAAGGCTACCATGAAATTGGGCTTTGGCATTTACTTTTTGGGCCCAAATTAGCCCTATTGGGCTTCTTTTACTTGAGATAATGGGCCTGGGCCTGCCCCTTTAGATTTCTTCATCATTTGGACTAAAAGTAACCCCTTTTTTACTTCTTTGGGCTTTTAAGAATGGGCATGACAGCTGTCCATTAACTTTTCTTCATTTGGGCTTTCTTTGAAAAATTGCTTGGACCTCCTTTACTTGAGATAATGGGCCCGGTTATGCCATTGGATTTCTTCACCACTTGGGCCCTAGAGTGGCCCTTTTTTATTCATTTGGCTTGAAAAATAGGCATGATTGCCGTCCATTAACCTTCTTCACTTAGGCTTTCTTTGAAAAATTGCTTGGACCTCCTTTGCTTGAGATAATGGGCCCGGTTCATCCTTTCAATTTTCTTTGATTTGGGCCTTCTTTGTTGATCTTTAGGCTCTTCTTCTTGTTCAATTTTTTAGTGACAACAAATGCCCCCCACGCATACGACTCACGCACGGAGACCGGAGGCGATGAAGTGAGTTGTATGCGTGGCCCATTGTCACGTACTTATCTCATTTAAGCAGCTCACGGTTCAGGACCAGCCCCACTTATAGATCTTCATTCACCTATTGAGGATTTGTTTGACTGGGACTGCTGCAATCACTAGGATTCCTTCTTGAATTTGTTTCCGCAACCCACTCAGATCGGGTCTCGAGCTTCGGGCAACCATAGGTTAGCATACCCTTTGAGTCTACGCCAGTCCAGGTTTAATTTGGGCTTTAAACCGATTGGATTTCTTGAATTTAGAGGATGGGGCGTGTGCCCTTTGAGTCTGCGCTGGTTCGGGCTTAAATTCGGCTCCAAACCCAGCCATATATATTGAGTTTGAGAGAAGGGGGCAGATCCCCTCGAGTCTGCGCCGGTTCGGTTCCACTTTGGCTTCGAACCGGTTCATGTATGTGACGTTTGGGAGAGGGGGGCATATGCCCTTGAGTCTGCGCCGGTTTGGTCCGGTTCAGGCCTTGGACCGGCCAAGGCTTCAAGAACTGGACCCGTCGGTTATAAAAAGGGAAGGGGGCAGGATTCTTTTCGTTGTTGCGCTGGGGGATTCCGAGCGCCAGCCAGCCTCTTCCTCATCTTGCCATCGCCGGTGGACGAAGCTGCCAGAGCCGCGGGAGCAGGCCGTTGCCGCCGCAGATCGCCGCCGTCGAGCTCTTCCCCCTCTTCGTTCTTGCCTGTAACCGAAGCCACAAGGGTCTTCGGGGGGTGCCACCGCCGCTGTCTGCGCGTTGGCCTTCCGCCGCTTGGGGGGGTGCCGTTTGCTTGGCACGCCGGTCGCCTTCTCTTCCCTCTGCCGTTGACAAACGCTGCAACCCGTCAGGGAGCACCATTGTCATCGCCTGTAGGTGTTGTTCGCCGGGTTCAGAACCGCCGGCCTTGCCTTCCTTGCTCCTTCTTCGTTGGCAACCTCATAAGGGACTCCGAAGAGCACTGTTGCTGCCGTGGAAAGGGGCATCGGTTGGACTTGAAGACTGCTGTTTGAGGAAGAAGGGTTCCTACACCGTATTGTCAAAATGAAAGGTGGAGCCTTTCTTTCGATTTTTTGGCCGGTGGGACTGATCGGGTGTTGTTGGCTGCCATTGGTTTTGGGCATAGGGAGAATGAAGGAGGTCTAACATTTTCTCTTCATCTTCTTTTTTGCAGAAAATCGATTTTGGACCTTTCGCTCTACAGTAGGCGTAGACTCGTCACTGTAGCAACTGCAGGTCGGGTGGATCTTCTTCAGTGTTTCGTTGTTTGGCTTTGGCAGTTCCCATGGGAGCAATCCCTAGGGTTGCGGCTTCAGTGCCTAGTCCCGGTTGTAGCTCGGGTCTCGGGAATTGGGTCACTGGAATGCCATTTTTACACCCCTCTGTCTTTGACATGGGTCTTCTTCTTATCGGAGCATCTCGATTTGTCCCGGATGGCTCTCGATAAAATTTTAACAGCCCTCCGTTAAGGGGAGATGCTGTCGAAATTTCGACAGAATTTTCCTTTTCGATAAGGGCTTTTTGCATTTGATTTTGACTTGTTGTCTCTTCTTTTTCAGTATAATGGCTTCTCGAAGGAAAGACAAAGCTGTGATGCCCGAGGCTGTCTTCGAAGATGTGCCAGTTTCTCCGACAGGGTCTTCTGAACAGACTCCTACAATGGCTAAGAAGAGTGGGCCTGTGATAAGTCCCTTTCACTTGACACCTGCAACAGGCATAGACGAGGACAGTGAACTACAACAATTTTTTGAGGTTGCTGTCTTGGATCATCCCTTTGCTGATGAATCAGATGGCAAGGTTGATGAGAGCAGACTTGTCTTTGCGGAAGGATTCTATAAATATAGACGGGACAAAGATTATCCAGTTCACTTTCCCAGCGATCAGCATTTGTACAACTTCTTGCTTGACTTCAAGGTCAATGGAGTGCGTTCTGAAAGAAGGGCTTTTTATGCCGAGGATGCCTGCCATTTTGAAATTTCGAGACAACCTGAGGGGAACTGTAACCCGTGGCGAATCTTTGTTCAAGTTGGGTTATGCTAGAGTCATGCTCATGCCCAGGGGGACTAATATCATGCGTCCTCAGGACTGCATTCTGACCTGCTCACCTTCATTTATTCCTGCCAAGTGGGGATATGACAGAGGTATCCCAGACTTGAAACAGAGGCGGCATGGGTTATTTCTTTCTCCATGTAAATGGGGCTTCAGAGAAGAGCCATTGATTTTTGACTATTTAGCCATGAGGTTTAGATTGAAGGCAGCAATGGGCTAGTTTGGCGACTTGAAGCTTAAATCTGGCCACAGCTTCAGAGAATATTTTGTAGAGTATACTAATTATGTCTTGAAACATTACCATGATTTGCTGAGCCGAGTGGATCTTCTTGGTAGTGTGTATGCCGCTCGATTCCGATACCCGATCTTTAAAGGCCTTTGTTGTGGCATGATCAAGGTATTCATGAAGGAGTTCAATACCTTTTATACTCCGGAAGGAGAGACATCTCTAGATTTATGGACTTTACATCAGCTTTCTGGCTTGCCCATTGACGGGGAGCCTTATGAAGAAATATGCCATCCCGACATTGTCAAGGACAGAACAGACGGCAAGGGCCGCTATGCAACCTGGAGGTCTTACAGATTCCTCCTCAAGGCTTACATGATTCTGACTTTTGGTGAAGAGTCTCTGAAAAAGATATCCCGCAGAGAGAGGACACGGGTCCGCGGAGTTGTTTGGCTCCGTTTCTTTCATAATGTTGATATTCGATATATAGACTTTCCTGGGGCTGGTGAGACTCCGGCCTTCATGGGGCAGACAGCCAGGCACCGAAAGGGATATCCTTATATCATCTTTGAGGAACACAAGAAAGATGCCAATCCCTTGGACTTGGATAGGAATACCCATCTGGCAGCATACTTGGCCTACTGGCTTTTGAATTTTGCTATTCCTCAGGGGGATGAGGGAGTAATTCGTCCTGAGACTCTTTATGGAGCTTGTGAACTAGCCTAGGGAATTAAACTGTCTCTAGCTCGAGTTAGTCTGTGCCTGATTTTCAAAACTCTTGGCCAAGTGGTTAAGCAGGAGAAACCACGAGAATTTAATGTTGTAGGTCCCATTCATTTCTTTAATGCCTGGGTGGCTTCTATTTTTTCAGAGTCTGCCCCGAAGAGCCTGGCTTCCCCTCGCATATTTCCACGCATGATTGAATATGCAAGTGTTGATGGAGGGGATACCCAGAAGCAACTTTATGAGATTTACGGTATCTTGACTGATACCAGACGAAAAACTGAGGGGGACATACGTTTTTGAAAGCATACTGCCAATTCTCGTCCTCTAGTGAGCCCCTTTAAAATATTTGCCGAGGGTACCGCTGTTGAGTTCACCCATTCTCAAACCAAGCAGCTACTGAAGAAGTCTGCATTGGATAGTCAGATTAGATCATGGCTTCTATCCATCAGACCTAGTGTCTTGGTATACCGGAAGGGATCTGTAGTTCATTTAGAACCCTATTATCCTTTCCGTTTCGGCCGGAATTTTGGATATGATCAGTGCATTCCTTCTTGTGATCACATATTTCAGCTTCCTGACCACCATCTTTTGGGCTCCAACTGACTGCAGAAGGCCCGTGAATGGTGGGATTATTTCCACCGATTTGAAAATGTTTCTTTCATAATTCCTTCTGCGGTCCATGCTCCTCGTATGACATGTGAATATGTCAGATGGTGGCGAATGCGCACCAATATCTATAGCCAGGAGAGGACCCAATGCTGGAGCAATGCTGAGAAGAAAATCTTGGAGACCCTATGGGAAATCCCTTTTGATATAGAGTTCCATTATATGCACTTCTTAGATGATAAGAATGCTGCTAAGTATGCGGAGAGACGGGCAGCTTATAAGGCTCGTCACAGAGATTCTTTACCCTTCATTGATCCAGAGTTGACAAGGCTGGATACCGAAGAGCTAAAGGGGGCCTTCTTGAAGCAATTTAATATTTCTGTGACCTCTGAAGATTGTCCCAATATCGATTTCCCGGAAGAGGAAGATATCAGTGGTAGAGATTCTCAGCAAGCTCCTTAGAGTCTCTCAGGTATTCAGAGATTTTATGTCCCGCACAAGGAAGAGAAACCTGATTTTTACAAGGGCACCAGCTGGCTACTTGCCCTTTTGAAATATTGCGGTGTATCCCAGGATTCCACTGCGCAGGGTATGTTGGATGCAAAACTACCCACTTCTTGGGATCATATAGATGGGTGGGGACTTGATGCTTTGCGCTTGGGGATTTGCTTGAGCGATAAAAAGCATTATGATCTCAGTAGCCTAGCTTCTCAAGCAAAGACAATGAATGATGTCATATATATTGTGAAGGAGGTTTCACTTAGAGATAAGTCTTCCAAATATGAATATTGGCCTTTATCAAACTGTTATGAAGGCGATTGCTGTAAGTATATGCATTTGTGCTTGACTTCTTTTGAGCTTTATGCCTTTTCTCTGCTTATATAAATTGATTTCTTCTTTTGCATATTCTTGTAGTGCCGACAGCCAAATATCTGACTCAACAGCATCGGAGGGCAGTGGCTATTGCAAAGAGACCCTCTTTCTTTCCTCCTGTGCCTTCTAAAACATCAACCCCCGCATCCTCTGTGGAGGTCAGTGTTATAGGGAGGGCGGTTGCCGCTGCCAAAGAGACGCGTACAAAGAAGAGACAAGAGCCTGCCCCTGAACCTCTTCCTCTTGTCAATTTGTCGGTGCTTGCCGAATTTGAAGCTTTTATAGAAAAGACTGCCAAGCGGGCGAGTGCCTTGGTTTCTCCATCTCCAGCCAAGGGTGGTATGCACTATACTTTTGATTTATGCCTTTCAGAATTTTGACATCGATGATGAACAACTTCCTTTTGTTTTCATTACAGGGAGGGTTAAGCAAGTTGCAAAAAGATTTCGCAAAGGGCCCAAAGAATCTGTCCCCCCTGAAAAGATTATACTGCCCAAGCGCCAATCCTCGAGATTATTGGCTTAGAGAAGGAAAGAAGAAACTGATGATACTTCTTCCAGTGTGGAAGAAATAATACTTCTTCCTCCTTCACCTTCTATTTCTTCCCATACTACTGAACACATTAGTAGTGGAGCTTTGCCAGAGACAGCTATCTGGTCGCCGCCGAGGGATTAAGGTAACCCTTCTGAGACTTATAGCAATAGTGATTTCATTTCACTACTGAATTTCTGACTTCGACCATATAGGTTTTGAAGCAACCGAAGGCTTGATATTAAAGACTCATCAAGCTGAAATAGTGCAGTCTGCTATGGTAATTTCTCTTTACCACATTTTTTCTACTTTTTCCATCATTTAAACTTGACTTGTATATATTTTGAATATCAGGCATCCCCGGCTCATGCAGAAGGGATGGAAATTCCTCATGTCCCGACTGAAAGGGACATGGATTTTGAAATATCGGCCTCCATGCCAGTTTCTTCTTCTGAAGAGGTAGAAGTTGTTTTTGCTGAAGATGCGGAACCAGAAGAGATTTCAATGGTTCCAACTGTCATAACTTCGACAGAGGTCATTACCTTCTCGGCTATCAAGACCATGGAACTTTCAGCTCCTGATCTTGCGGATATTATGGCTACCTCAGAGCATGGCGGGGTTGACTCGGGAAAAAGTTCACCGAGTCAACAGGTGATAGTATCCCGTCCTGTCCCCTGTAGATTAAACTCTGCTGAACATATTCTTCGGCTTATTGATATTGTGACTCATATATGCACATCATCCCTTGTACATATTTCTTCTGAGCCAATTACTTTAGACGAACCTTCCGCCTTTATAATTGCTTTGCCCGCAGCTAAACTTACAGAAAGTGACCTGCCCCCAGCCATATCAAGCATTGTAGCTGTCACATCAGCCCCTTCTATTACCGAACCTTCATCCAGTTCAGTGTCTTCCTCTTCCCGTCACACGGTCATGGACTGGACTTCAGTGGATGAATCTGTGCATATTGCTATCCTTTCTATTCCTGTTGGTTCAGGCATACAGGATATTGATGTCCTTGGCGCCAATATCAAGCTTTTACGACAAATTATACGCCGGCAGCCTAGTTCATCATATGATCTTCTGCACCAACAAATTGAGAGCATGACTACATGGATTCATCTAGCAGGAGCTTCTTTGGATGAGTGGCTTCCTATTGCTTCCACTGCTTTGAGATTTTTCAAGCGTCAAGAATATATTCAATCATTTATACAAGATCGACGCCAAGCCTTGTCTCTTCAGCGGCATGAATATACCTTGCAGATGCAGCCTGTCTCTCTTCAAATTTCACAACAACAAGCAGAAATAGCTGGCTTTGAACAGAAAGAAGGCTTGTTGGTGGAAAATATTCAGCGCTTAGAGAATGAACTTGCTGCTGCGAAAGTCGAACTGGAAACTTTAAGGCACAGTTTACATAGACGTCAAGATGATCTTCTGGTTTCCCAAGGCCTTCTTGAATCCTTATCCAGTGAAGTTTCCAAGCTGCAGACTGAAGAGGAAGCTCTTTCTGAGTTGCATACTCAAGTTGGAGAAGGACTTCCGCTGTTCTCCATGTTACTTGAGGATCCATGATGTTGTTTATAACTGAACTTTGTAATTGGGAGGGGTATTTTCTTTTTGCTTTTTCCATGTAAACTGGGATGGAAGTCATTTCTTGTAAACTTTCGGCACATTATAAAGAGAATTTTGTATCATATCCCCCTTTCAATGAATTCCATGCTTGAATTTCTTTTTTTTTATTATTCACTTTACCGACCCAAGTGCCCTTTCGGGCTTTCACCGAAGTCGGCCCCCTCTTGCTTTTTCCCGTACGCCCTTTCGGGTTTTCATACAGCGGGGTTCCCGATTTTGCCTGTAGCGCCCTTTCTGGTTTTCGCCACAGCCGGGTATATAGCCCTTGTTTCCCTTGACCGCAGAAGGTACGATCAAGTCCGGCGAGGCATCTCTATTTTTAAGCCCCTTTTGACTTTTCTCTCATTTTTTTTATCCCTCTCTCTCCCCTTGTTGTAAATGAAGTAGAGTGAAGTGTATATCCATGGTAACTGCTAAGCTGAAAGGAAAAGATTTCAAATGAAGATGACTTAACGATGTTTATTGCCTTCTATAACTAACAATGTTATGGGGATTATTGAAGCTTAAAAAGGAAGGACGAAGTGAGAGGGGCAATGAATACCTCAATCACTTGTTTATTGAAAATGGCACAAACCGTAAGGATCTGAGCCTTTATTGGGGTAGCAAAGATCGTAAGGATCTTAACCACTATGCAAGGTGGCAGTAGACCAAAAGGATCTACGCCATGCAAATCCTAAGTACCAACGACGGACTCATAGGTTTTTGGTCGTGGTAACATAGGTATGATTTGAAATGCATGAACCCAGAATACTTCAAGCAGACTCATAGGTTTGTAGCCTGAAGTAGACAGGGGTGTTTGAATGATGCAAACCTAGGTACCTAGGTTATGAGGACCCTAATTATCAATGACGGGCTTAAAGGCTTTTGGTCATGATAACTAGGGGTGATTTTGAATGGATGAACCCTAACTACCACAGTAGACTCATAGGTTTGTAGCCGAGGTAGATAGGGAGTACGGAGTACTCTTCTCAGAAACTCAGTAATTTCGGGGATGGCGGAGTCACAAGGGACCCAGGCCATCAGCCGGTGCGACGTAGTCATTGAAGACCCCGGTCGACTTACTTTGCTTTGATTTGAATTTGCTTGATTGGTGACGGAGTACTCCTCTTGGAGACCCGGTCTTTCGGGGATGACAGAGTCACGACGGACCCAGGCCAGCCACCGGTGCGACGTAGTCGTTGAAGACCCCGGTCGACTTACTTTGCTTTGCTTTGAATTTGCTTGATTGTTGACGGAGTACCCCTTTCGGAGACCCAGTCTTTCAGGGATGACGGAGTCACGAGGGACCCGGGCCAGCCACCGGTGCGACTTAGTCATTGAAGACCCCAATCGACTTACTTTGCTTTGCTTTTGCATTTGCTTGCACTTGGATTTGACTTTGGGCTTAAAATTGAGTGGCGATACTGAATGCACCAGGCCACCTTCTTTGTTTTGAACTTGCTTTGAACTTGAGCAATAGAGTCTAGTAGGACCTACGCCGGCTTATATTTGAATCTTGAACTTGAATTTAAGCTTGGATTTGTGTGGCGGGTCTTGTTGACCCAGGCCGATTTGAATTTGAGCTTGAATGGGGGGGTCGAATGAGCCTAGGCCATCTTCCTTGTTTTATGCTTTGGATGACGGAATCCAGTAGGACACATGCCAATTTGCATTTGGATTTGATTTTGAACTTGAGCGGCAGAGTCTTGCTAACTTGGGCCGATTTGCATTTGAACTTGAGCCTGGATTTAGGCTTGGTTTTTCGCATTTGAACTTCAATTGGAACTTTGAATTTGTACTTTGAATGACGAGATCGAATGAACCCAGGCCATTCTTTTGCTTTCAACTTTGCTTTACTCTTGGATTTTGAACTTGAATTTGAGCTTGAACTTAAGCAGTGGGTCCTGTTGACCCAAGCTGACTTATCTTGAACTTAAGCTTTGAATAGCGGGGTCGACTAGACCCAAGCCATCTTCTTTTGCCTTCAAATTTGCTTTAAACTTGGATTTCAAACTTGAATCTAAGCAGCAGGTCATGTTGACCCAAGCTGACTTATACTTGAATTTGTGCTTGCTTTTTGGCTGGAGCTTTGAACTTGCATTTTGGGCTCGAGCTTGATTTGGAGCTTTGAATTTTGAACTTGAATTTGGTCTTGAATTTAGGCAGCAGGTCTTGTTGACTCAAGCCGATTTGAATTTGGGCTTGAATTTCAACTTGAATTTTTAACTTGAGCTTCAATTTAAGCGGCGGGTCCTATCGACTCAAGCCGATTTGAATTTAAACTTGAATTTAAATTTGAATTTGAACTTGAGCTCGAGCTTGAACTGGAGCTTTGAATTTGGACTTGTATTTGAGCTTGAATTTAAGCGGCGGGTCTTATTGACTCAAGCCGATTTGCCTTTGAACTTTAGCTTGCCTTTCAGGTGGAGCTCTGGATTTGAATTCGAATTTGAATTTGCTCCTTAGGTTGAAGCTTTAATCCTTGAACTTTGAACTTGAATTTTGAATTTGATTTTATGCCCGAGTTTGAGCTGGAGCTTTGAACTTGAGTGGCGGAGCCTTGCTGACCCAGACTAGTCCATACTTGACTTTGAGCTCGTATTTGAATTTATGCTTGAATTTTGAGCTTGGATTTGAATTGAGACTTGAATAGCAAGGTCCAGCAGGACTCAGGCCATCTTCTCTATTTCTTTGTAGCTTCTTGCCTCCTGTTCATTGAAGAGACAAGGTTGCAATACATATGCATGTTTATACCAAACAATTTCAGAATTGGAAAACATCATCGATTCAGATTGATTTGATTGAAAACTTCGACCAGTTATAAAACGGGAAGCGGGAAATGATTTATACTCCCTCCGCACCGGGTTTGCCTCAGCACCATTGCCCGACTAGTGGGATAGTCGGGCCAACTCTTTTTTTTTCTTTCTATTTCAATGGCATTTTGTCATTGGCAACCTATGAGGTGCTTTGGGGCGGCTTCGTAAAGCCTTTTGGAGCCTCTTCAATGCCCTTGGCTCATATAGGCAGATTAATTTTATCATGCCATTTAATATTTATAGTCTCAGGGGAATACATCCCGAGAACTTGATGATTTCTTTTGATTGTCTTCATGGTGGTCATATTCACACTGTAGATAATGCTTCATATATTTTTTCAACCTTCGCTTGGAAAGTACGGAGGTGGCGCATGATAACGCTTCATATGTTTGCCATTTAAGGGAGGAAACTGCACTTCTCCCTTATGATTGGTAAGGGTATAGGCTCCTCCTTCATAAACAGTTTTGACGACATAGAGGCCGATCCAATTACTGGTCAACTTCCCTTTTGTATTTGACGCCATGACTTCTCTTCTTTTGACCATAACTAGGTCTCCTTTCTTGAAGGCTCTTTCTTTGACTAGTTTATCAAATGCTCGAGCCATACGAGCTTGATATATCTGGATATTTTGTTGGGCTCAAAGTCTGTCGCCTTCCAAGGCTAATAACTCCTCGAGCCGCCTTTCTGCATTTGATTGATTTCCTTTGATAAGCCCCTGCTCTAAGGCAATGCGCAAAGAGGGGACTTCCAATTCAATTGGTACGACTGCCTCTGACCCATATACTAAGGAATAGGGAGAACAGCCTGTTGGAGTTTTGTATATGGTTTTGTAAGCCCATAATGCTTCATACATTCTTTCTTCCCAGTCTTTCTTAGTTGAATTGGCTGTCTTTGCTAGAAGGTTGCATAGAGTCTTGTTAAAGGCTTCTGCTAACCCATTGGCTTGTGGATTGTAGACTATAGAGGTCCTCCAATCAATTTTGAATTTTGCAGCTAGCTTGTATATGATTTGATTTCGGAAGCACGTTCCATTATCTGAAATGATCCGACTGGGTGCACCATATCGGAACAACATATTTTGGCGGAGGAACCTTTCAACGGCTGCCCCGGTGACTTCTCTTAATGCTACTGCTTCGGCCCATCTAGAAAAACAATCCGTGGCGGCCAGAATATATTTAGCACCTCTTGAGGAGGGTATGAATGGACTGACAACGTCCATGCCCCATTCGGCAAAAAGCCATGATGGTGTTGTAGGGTGCAAGGGCACCGGAGGTTTTCTTGGAATTGGGCCATGTTCCTGGCATTTGTGACATGATTTGGCATATTGCGCACAATCATTGAACATTGTGGGCCAATAGTAGCCCAATTGTTTTAGTTGATTTTTCATCATGGGACCAGACTGGTGAGCACCAAAGATCCCGGCATGTATTTTTCTCAAGGCTTCAGCTATCTCTTTTGGTGACAGGCATCTGAGGAGAACTTTTCTTTTGCCATCATATGTCACTCGAAAGAGAGTGTCTCCTTTGTATTCATATGAATCCTTAATACAGATCAGTTTAGCACGCTTGATTTGGGTGCTTGGCAATATTTTATGCTTGAACCAGTCGATAAGCATTTCCCTCCAATCAGGCTTATCGGCTTCTTCCACTGCACATACTTCTGTTTGCATTTATGTTTCTTCTCCCAACACAGTTGGCAAGAATCTTCTGTTCTTGACCCATATTTCAAGGGACCCTTCTGGCGGCAGAGCCAGAGAACTTGCTAATTTAGCCAGAGCATCAGCTTGAGCATTTACACTGCGGTTGATATGATTGATTTCAAAGAAATAGAATCTTTATATCAGCTTGAAGGCCCTTTTGTGATAAGGAATCAACTCGAGCTTTTTGACATCATATATTCCTTGGACTTGGCATATAATCAACATCGAGTCTCTATGGACTTGAATCATTTAAATGCCCATATCCAGAGCAACTTCCAGGCCAACTATCAAAGCTTCATATTCAACTTCATTGTTGGTGCATGGCTTAGTTATGGAACACGAGGTATGCATAACCTCGCCTTCTAGAGATATCAGGACAATGCCTGCCCCGGCCTTTGTAGTGAATGTACCATCTTGTGCAATTGCTGAACGGGAGGCCCTGTCAAAATATAGCTACCAAATCTTTTGTTCTGTATGGTTAGCTTCTAATGTTTCTTCATCTGGCAGGTCGGTGACCAACAGTGAATCTTCCGGCACTAGATGTGCCGCAAAGAAGTCTGCAATAGCTTGACCTTTAATGGATTTCTGAGAAATATATTTGATGTCGAACTCCATGAGGAGGACTGCCATTTGCCCAAACGACCTTTCAAGGCTGGTCGATTGAAGATATATTTGAGAGGATCAGCCCTAGAGATGAGCTGGATTTCATGTGATAGCATATAGTGCCTGAGTCTTTTAGTTGCAAAGACCAGGGCTAAGCATATCTTTTCGATAGGTGAGTACCAGAGTTCAGCCCCGATCAGCCTTCTGCTTAAGTAATACTGTGCTTGCTCTTTGCCTTCTTCGTTGTCTTGTGCCAGCATTGCCCCCAGAGAAGTCTCCTGAGCAGCGATATATAAGATTAATGACTGGCCTTTGATAGGTACCCCCAGCACGAGTGGCGATGCAAGGTATTGCTTGATTTTCTAAAGCGCATTTTGACATTCATCATCCCATATGAATGGGGCATCTTTCTTTATTAATTTAGAGAAGCGTTCACACCGTCCGGCTAGGTTGGATATGAACCTTCGAATGTATGCGAGCCGTCCCTGAAGGGACTGCAGCTCTTTGAGATTCTTTGGAGACGGAAGTTCGTAGATAGCTCTGATTTTGACTGGGTCTATTTCAATGCCCATGTATCTGACAATAAAGCCAAGAAATTTGCCACTTGAAACCCCGAAGGGGCGCTTCATGGGGTTCATTTTCAAGCTGTATTGCCTCAGCCTTTCAAATATGGTGCAGAGATCTTGCATATGATCTTCCTTTTTCTTGGTTTTGACAACTAGGTCATCAATATAACATTCAATTTGTTGATGAAGGAATTCATCAAATATCTTAGTCATTGCTATTTGGTATGTTGCACCGGCGTTCTTAAGGCCGAAGGGCATTCTTTTGTAGTGGAAGATTCCTTTAGGAGTTCTGAAGGCAGTATGAATCTTATCCTTGTCAGCCATCCATATTTGATTATATCCTGATGATCCATCCATAAAAGACAAAGCTTCATGTCCTGTGGTGGAATAGACCATGATTTCTGTAACATGCACTGGGAAGTCATCCTTTGGGCATGCCTTGTTTAGATCTCTGAAGTCTACACAGATTCTGATCTGTCCACTCTTCTTTTTTACTGGAACAATATTTGCTAGCCATGTTGTATATTGATTTTCTTGTATGAAGCCAACATCAATTAACTTGTCGACTTCAGCATTGATTTTGTTTATCAGCTCCGGCCTCATTCTTCTTGGAGCTTGTTTGATTGGCTCGATGGCTGGATCAATGGCCAATTCATGTTGAGCTACTTCTGGATCTAACCCAGGCATTTCTTTATAAGACCAGGCAAAACAATCTCGGAATTCCTTCAGAAGCGAAATATATGCTTGTTGTTGTTCTTAACTGAGCAATGCACTTATATATGTTGTCTTGGGTCTTCTTCAGAGCCCAAATTGATTTCAAGGAGTTCATCAACCGTAGCTTTCCCTCCATCTTCAAGTTCTGGAGGTGTTGGCTGGAGCTCCATTAGATTTTCTTCATTTACTTCTTCTTCAATTTATGTTTCAATTTCGTGGACTTCTTGGTCAATTTCATTTGATTGATCTGCTGTGACAATATTTGGGGCAGGATCTGCCTGTTGATTTCCTATAAGCTGAGTGAGCTCATCTTCCCTTTGAACTGTGTTAACATGAGATTCAGGGGTGATAGATAGAATTTCTTGTTTTTCTGGTATATTCTGAACCATATTGGAACTTGGATATCATTTTCCTTGACTTCTGGGACTTGGATGTCTTCTTCTTCAAGATGTTTCTAGCATTGACATGCGGGAATAGGAGATTGATCAGCTTCTGACTGGCTTTCTTGAATAGACTGACCCGTGGGCTGCTCTTCATCATAGTCATTATATATTGCCACTGAGATGCTTGGAGTGGTTGAAGTACCAATTGCTCATAAGTGGCTTGGGTGCTTCTTTCTTCAGTTTTTGAGCTTAATGACTGGTAAATAGGAACCATATGATGCAGATTTACAGATGCCACATTTGCTTTTGTCCAGGCATGAGGCTGCAGAGGATCGACAAGATGATCTCTCATCTTCAAGACAGCATTCTGAATTAATTTTTCAACTGCATCCTTGAACACATAGCATTCTTCAATAGGATGTCCCATGATTTGGTGATATGGACAATAATTTGGATCATTAGATCTTTTGGCGTCTTCTGGCCTCTTTGACTGTGGTAACACAATCTGATTGTATTTTCGTGCCCATTCAAATAGAACACGAGTTTTGTCTATGGGGAAGCTGTATGGCCTGTTCATTCTGTCTCTGAGGGAAGATAAGGCTCGGACTTCTTTCTCTCTATTGTTGCTGGTTTCGGCCTGGATAGCTGGACCTTTCTTTTGTTGCTCCGTAATGAATGTAGATAAATCTACCATGTCTGACTCACGTGGAGCATTTCTTCTATCAAATTTTCCTTTGTTGTTGTTTGGTACACTTCTGGATCGGCTCAGAAAATTTTCAACTTCTGATACCACAGTATTCAATTTGTCAAAAGATTTAATTTCAATGGCTACCAGCCTTTCAAGGACTTCATTTTTCAGATTACTCTTGCATATCACCACTGCATCTTCTTGACATGGTGGTCTTTTGCATTTCATGCTAAGATTCCTCCACCTAGCAATGAATTTGGAAGCATTTTCATTGTTTTCTTGTTTCACTGTATATAGCTCTGCCAGAGTGATATCTCTCTCCACCAGATAAAATCTGTCTTGAAATTGCTTCTAAAGGTCGGCCCACCCTACAACAGAACTAGGCCGAAGAGAAGAATACCATTCAAATGCGAGTCCAGTTAGCGAAGACCCGAAAAATTTCAGCATATAAGATTCATCGGTGGCTAGGTCTCCCATTGCCCCATTATAATATGCCAAGTGTTCTTTTGGATTTCCTTGGCCATTGAATTTTTCAAACTTGGGCACTTTGGTCATTCCCATCAGAAGCCTCTTCATAGCATGATGCACCGGATATGATACTTTATACACATCATATACCGTGGTGATACCTTCCACTCTTTCTGCCAACTTCATATCAATGAGTTGTCCTAACATCAGCCTTTAAGCCACAGCAGGATCTGCCGGATTTGGGAAGAAATTAACTCCCTGAACTTGGGAGGCTTGAAATGGCAAATTTGAGATCAAATTGTCTTGCAATACTATTGCAGGAGCAGCTTGACTATTGGATACTTGAATATATGCAGGTGTTTCATTCATAGGCATAGGCTTAGATGACTGCATAGATATATTTAGAAGATTTTGAGACGGAGGAGGTGGAACTGGAGGGTTAGCCATCCGAGGATAAGAGGAAGTTGAAGCGCCTCCTTCTTTACCAGCCCATCCTGCCCCCTGTGTTTGGGCATCTTTTTATTTCAATTGCTTTTTCAACAACTCAATTTCTTGCAATAACAACTGAGTTATGCTTGGTTCTGCTTCTTTTTGCTGATTGATTTGTTGTGGAAGCTACTGCTCTGCTGGTGCAGAAAGAGCTTCTCCTGATGCTTCAATGACATTTGCAGATAGCACTGCTTCCTCGTCAATGTTTTCTAATAGGGTAAGAAAATTTTGGGCAACTATAGATGCCGCTTGCATTCTTCAGGTAACTAGACCCGGCCTTGAGAGTAAATCTCTGATTTCTTCTGGATCTTCAGGGAGTACCCCATACTTGTTGATAGTATGACATGAATAAATCATCAGGCTTCCTTTGGTAAATTCTGCTGATCTCCTTGCGGAAGGAGGTTTCGGCTGCAGCCTTTGGAATACATATGTTTTTTAAGGCTTTTTTGACTTTTCATTTTCATATCTTTCTCTTGACTTCTTTCTTTTTGGCAACTCAGCATGAGGCAGCTGCCTTTCAATTGGTTTCCATATTTGCCGCCTTTGTGCATATTGATCTTCTTGATGTTTGGGCACCCAGATTTGTTTTGCTGGTGGCTTTTGACAATATTTCGTCCCATAACAATAAGCTGGTTTGGGGTTTCTTTCTTACTTTTCTGACATCTGAATCTTAGCTTTTCCTTTTTCTTTTCTTTCATTCTTCATTCTTTCTCTGTCCATGTCTTCAAAGACCTAGAATGAATTTTGAACTGAAATATTTGGAACCAGTCGGTCTTTGGAAATATCAACTTTGCTGCCGTCTAGAAAGATCCGCAGGCTCCCAACAAGAATTGATTTTTTGGTCCTGGACCATTGTGCAGAAACTACCTTTGAATTGAATTGGGGATTTTGACCCTTTCGGATATTTCCCCGGTATCGTCTTGAAGATGATGTAGCATGACTGTGAATAGTGCAGCAGCTGACTATTTGCGCTTGAGGTATATCATATATAATCTCAGGTTGCATGAAGACCACCTCGAGAAAATTCGAAAAACCAATAACGGGAGGGAAGCTCCCGAATGCCACAGGTACCGCCAGGTAGCCATAGTGAGCATAGTTCTCGACCACCAGAGGGCCGAAGGAAACTTTCGATTCCATTGAGTCTCCTGTAATACAACAAAGAGATAATCACTAACTTCAAAGAATGGGTGTTGTCCTTATTCTTCCGACCAGAAGATAAAGGGAGGACAGGTCCCACCGAGCGTGCCAAAAGAGATTGTCGTACATTTTTTAGGGAAAAAATGCACTTGATCTTAATTTTTTGATTTTGATTTAGATTTGTATTTGTGCGCTCTACCTGACTCAATCAGATGAATGCGTAGTTCTTCGACCCGACCCCGCTACCCATAAATGGAATAGCGTTAATTACATCCTCCTAAGAGGAAAACCCTTGATTAATCATCGGAAAAATAGAATAACACCCTTTGAAATGATATAAGTAAGATATACAAGATTGCATTCGAAAAATGAATAAATTTCAGTTTTTATTTGAGAAGAAAGCTTATTTTTTAGTTTAAAGTTGAGTCTGTGCAAGACTTGATTTATTGATTTTTATTGATGGATGATGATGAGAGACATTTTTTAGTCTTTTTGGATTGATTTATATGGATGCATTGAAGATGAAGTTGAGTCTGTGCAAGGATGCGCAGACTCATTTGTTACCAATGAGAATGCTTGTGTTTATTTTGATTTTTGATTTGTGAGAGGATTGAAGATTCTTTTTGTGGTGTTTTGATTAAGTAGATGACATTTTTTATCAAGGGGGTCTAATAAACATTTCTTATTGTGTTTCTTCAGTTTTGAAGTAAAGAGATTTTTTGAAAAAAGTATTTTTTATGTTTGTTTATTTGATTTGAGTGAAAAATGCTTCAAGGATTGATGTTTTTTATGTTTTGAATTTGTAGGTTTTGAAGGATAAGCAAGATGTGCAAGTTCAATTGAAATGATATTTCTTTTAGGTATTTTTTATGTTTTGCAAAAGGGCAAATTTGAATTTTATTTGATTTTTGATTTACATGAAGTGTAGAGTTTTATCTTGGAGTTTTTGATTTAATTTTTTAAAGGATTGAGGTTGAAAAGATTGGATTTTAACAATTGGGGGGTTGAGTCTGTGCAGGGTAGCGCAGACTCATTTGTCACAAGTCTATTTTTCAATTTTTTAGGTAATTTCAAGGAAAAAGTTATCATTTTTTTGTTTGGTTTTTTATTTGCGGAAAATATAGGTTTTATTTTTAAGATTTTGATTTGATTGTACAGACTCATTGTTTATCAAAGTGTTTAAGCATTTTTTATATTTTTTGTAAAAAGAGTTTTAAGCTTTTATTTATGTTTTTGACTTATATAAAGTATAAAGTTTTTATGTAATTTTTTGGATTTAATTTGGAGGGAATTTAAGGTCAAAAAGGCCAAATTTGGGATTTCAGGGTTGAGTCTGCACTGGGTAGCGCAAACTCATTTGTCACCAATTTGTTTTGAGTTGTTTTTTACATTTTTTTAAGAACAACTTGGTGTTTCTATTTGATATTCAGATATATAAGAATAAACTTGATTTTTAAAGGATTTTAGATCATCTTTTAGTGGTCGGGAAGTTGATTTTTTATTTTTTGTGAATTTCAGTGTTGAGTATGCACCAGGATGCGCAGACTCAAGTCTGAATTGTGCATTTTTTGTTTGTGAGTTATTTTATTGAATTTTTGGTGGGATAACTTGATTTTATGTTTTGTTTGGTGATGATTTACAGATTTGGAGCTGCGGGTATGATTTGGGGGCCAAGAGATGAGGTTTTGGCCTTGAGATTGATGCGCAGACTCAAGTCTGAAAATTGATTTTTTGAGCTTCCTGCACAGTTCAAATTGCAATTAAATCCATCAAGGGGTTAGTTTCAACCATTAAAGTTAGAATATGAAATCCGGAGTCGAGGAAAACATATTGTACCCCATTCCCAATCGAATTTCCATGGTTATAGGTGCGCAGACTCAAAATCAGAGCATAATTTCAGGTTTATACCTCTTTCAACTTGGAGTGATCCAAGAATCACCACAAATTTGGAGAGGATAACAGTGAGAAATCTCAGAAGTTGACTATGGCTACATAAAGCCTTTTCAAGGACTGGTTCTTATATGGATTTCTTCAAATGACATGATTTCTTCTTGTTTATCTCATTCTTCTTGGATCACTTTATAAAGCATTGAAAATGCTTAATATAATGATTCCAAGTTGAATTTCAACCTTTCATTCGGAAAACCCAATGAAAAGGTTTATGATCTTCATGAAGGATCATGGCATGAAGGGACCCGAAGGACCAACTCCCTTAAAGGGATATGTAATGGCTAATGGACCATAGGGATGGCTGTAAAGGGGGGCGTGCCGAGCATCCAACCACTCACCCAAAGGGTGCCCTTAATGCCTTCAAGATGTAAGAAAAACCCACAAGGGGTAATCCAAAGCATCTCTACATTTGGGGAGCAAGGAAATCCACCAATTTTCCTAGAGGATCACATGTAGCCATGAACCATGGAGGTGGCTATAAAGCGGGGCGTGCCGAGCAACCAACCACTCACCCAAAGGGTGCCCTTAATGCCTTCAAAATGAAAGGGTTATCCACAGGGAATCACCCATTCCATTTCTACATTTGGGGAGTAAGGAACTCCACCAACTCATTGGGACTTCGGGACATATCATCTAAATGAACCCATAGAAATGGGAACACAAGAATGATGTTTTTTTGTGTGAGGGCCCTTGATGGGTTACCCAACATGAGATTGTTGGCACCCTTGGATCGGGACATCCTTAGAAAATATTGAAAAACACTTAAAATCTAAAAACATATGGCAAAACTTCGGTTTGAAATATTAAGAGCTTAACAACCCAAAGTCCAAGCCATTTAGGACCTTCATTGGGCTTCAAAAGGACAGCCCTAGGTCCAAGGGACCTTTGGACAACTTGGGGGAGGATCAAAGAACCACCTCAAGCCCAAAAACCCAACTGAAAGAGGCGCAGACTCAAAACTGAACACAGGCGCTGAGTCTGCGCAGGGAGGCGCTAAGTCTGCGCAGGGAGGCGCAGACTCAAACACTGTAGCACCTGCAGGCGCAGACTCATCTGAAATCCGGATTTTTTGGTGAAAAATGGGTTAAAATCTAACCCAAATGATGGAAAATAAAGTATAAAATCTACAAGGCCTAAAATATTTTTTTAAAATATATTTTAGATGCATTTCTTTAGTAAAATATCATGAAAACTTGAATATGAACATATGAGAAACTTACATATATTTTTTATTTTTTCCATGGATCTCTCCTTCTTGGCTCCATGTTAGAGGGTTAAAGCTCATCCTCAACTAGTGAGGGAACCTCCTTGAGAACCTCTAGGGCCTAAACCCTTAGCCATTAAAGGAAAAAATCCAAACAAAACCCATTCGGTTCCAACAAGAAAATAGAAATTTGGATCTTAGTATATATGAAACTTAGGGGATTTCTCTTGATGTTTGGCCTTGGGGGAACAACATCCATGAAGGGGATGTGCTCCTAAGGGTCATGGAAGGCCAAGCCACGTTGAAAAACCCCAAAACCAAAGACAAATAAACGGAAAATCAGTTTTCAGGAAATCTGGACAGCAAAGTACATTTCGGGTCGTATCTCTATATTTAGGGGGGTTCTAAGGCTTGAGGAGACCATTTCTATAAACTAGAAAGGCCCCTCTACCATCCCCATACGAAAAACACATGCCTTATGAAAGAAAAAATAACATAAAAGCAAGATAACCAGCAGATTCACAAAACAGACTCAGAAAATCTGAACATTGCATTTCATTGCTTTCAATCACCATGGATGAACATCAAGAGGGAGATAGAAGTTTCTATGCAAACATTATAAAAAAGCAAGGAGACATAAATAAACCCCTCCTTCACCCCCACTCTACCTTTTAGAGGGGATGAGAAGGGAGAATGGCTCTTGAAGCCTATATTCTTGCTCTCTTCTTCTCTAGCAATCTTCCTTTCTTTCTCTCTTCTTTTCTAACTCTTTTTTCTCTCTTGGGATGCAGGAAATGGAGGAGAAGGAGGAGGGAGACGTGCTCCTCCAAGCTCTCTCACTTTTCTTCTTCTCTTTTCTCTTTTTTGGGATTTTTGTCTCCAACTTTTTCTTGTAGAAGATGGGGGTTCTTTTATAGATTAAGTTGGGTTACTTTTTGGGGGTAGATTAGGCATCCATTAGCCTTGGATTAGGGATAAGAAACCCCTCTTGAGATCCCTCCAATGAGACCACAACACTTGGAGAATCATGATTGGTTTCTCTTTTTGCTTTTCACCTACCCTCTTCTAGAAGAATCTTGAGGGGGGACCACTTGCTTTTCTTCTTATCCTCCTTTGGGCAGATTTGATCATGGGCCAAAGGGGTAAGAATAGGCCATGGGGGGAACCATTTGGGCCCTTTTGAAGGCTGCCACAAAATTGGGCTTTGGCCTTTACTTTTTGGGCCCTAATTGGCCCTATTGGGCTTCTTTTGCTTGAGATAATGGGCCCGGGCCTGTCCCTTTGGATTTCTTCATTATTTGGACTGAAAGTAACCCCTTTTTGACTTCTTTGGGCTTGCAAGAATGGGCATGATAGCTGTCCATTAACTTTTCTTCACTTAGGCTTTCTTTCAAAAATTGCTTGGACCTCCTTTGCTTGAGATAATGGGCCCGGTTATGCCATTGGATTTCTTCACCACTTGGGTCCTAGAGTGGCCCCTTTTTTATTCATTTGACTTGAAAAATAGGTTTGATTTCCGTTCATTAACCTTCTTCACTTGGGATTTTTTTGAAAAATTGCTTGGACCTCCTTTGCTTGAGATAATGGGCCCGGTTCTTCCTTTCAATTTTCTTTGATTTAGGCCTTCTTTGTTGATCTTTAGGCTCTTCTTCTTGTTCAATTTTTTGGTGACAACAGGTACCCTTATCCATCGTGTCAGACCGGAATCCGAGATTTACAAGATTCTGGAAGAGTTTTTAGAAGGCCTTGGGCACGCAGTTAGCCTTCAGCTCGACTTACCATCCAGAGACTGATGGGCAGTCGGAGAGGACCATGCAAACACTGGAGGATATGCTCAGGGCATGTTGCCTAGACTGGGGAGGTTCTTTGGAGCAGCAGTTGTCTACAGTGGAGTTTGCCTACAACAACAGTTATCATTCCAGTATCAGCATGGCGCCTTATGAGGCATTGTACGGGCGGCCGTGTCGATCTCCTGTGAATTGGTCTGAGATTGGAGAAAGGTAGATAGCAGGGCCAGAGTTGGTTCAGCAATGTGCTAACGTTGCCAGAGTGGTGCAGTAGAGGTTGACTACAGCTTAGAGTAGGCAAAAGAGTTATGCAGACGTCCGTAGGAGACCACTTGAGTTTGAGGTTGGGGACCACGTGTTTCTCCGAGTCTCACCCTCCAACGGTGTGATGAGATTCGAGAAGCGAGGTAAGCTGAGTCCGCAATATGTTGGGCCTTTTCCCATTCTTGCTCGAATTGGCGAAATGGCGTATCAGCTAGCCTTGCCGCCCAATCTTGCAGGAGTGCACGATGTGTTCCATGTTTCTTTCCTGAGGAGATATGTTCATGATACATCTCATGTTTTGGATTTTTCAGAGTTGGAAGTCGCGGAGGACTTGTCCTTTCTGGAATTTCAAGTACGTATTGAGGATCACAGGGAACAGGTCCTTCGGAACAAGGTCGTTCCTCTGGTTAAGGTCATTTGGCAACATCGCTTAGGAGGCGAGGCGACCTAAGAGCGCGAGGATGAGATGCGGGAGCAGTTTTCCTACCTTTTCCCGTAAGTTCTTCTTTTTACCTGTGCAATCTTGTTACTTTATAGTGACAATTTCAAGGACGAAATTCTTTTAAGGGGGGAGAATGTAATGATTGAGGTTTCAGATCCGATTACCAGGTCAATTTCGGGGTCGGATCCCTTGATTTGGGCCCTTGTCGGGTTGGGACTTGGGTTCCTTTTGAGCTTACGAGACGCGGTTCAAACGGCGTCCGGCGATGTGGACGCGTTTTAGGTTGTGCCACATGAGCGCCACGTGGGCTGGCTTTGGGTCGCAAGAGTACGGCCCTGGTTATATCGTCTAAATGGCGTCTTACATGGTCGACGCCATTCAGAGTACGGCCCTAGCATGTCAGTGTACGGCCAGGACTTATCGTCTGAATGACGTCGGTGTTAGACGACGCATTTTAACTAGCTTCAGTTTGACCCCACAAACCCTCCCTCCTTTCCCTCATTCTCTCCTTTCTCTTCTCCCTCTTCTCTTCCCTCCGAACCTCCGGCTCCCTTTCCCCCTTCTCCTTCCTTTCCTCTCCTCATTCTTCCTCTCCCTCTACTCCATCAACCTCCTAACTTCCTCCACTACCACCACCACTTCCTCCGCGGCGCATTTCTCTCCGGACGGCGGCCGACGTCCCGGTGGAGTAATGGCGTCCACTGCGGTACCGGCGGCGGCGTGTGGCGAGGCGTTTCGGCGGCTTGGAGGTCGGAGGAGTTCGAGTAACTGGTTGGGTGACGATCCTCACGTTGTTTTGTTTAAAACCATGTTTTTCCCGCTTTGGAGCATGTTTAGGGGATTTTTGGTGTGAAAATACTAATTGCATGTAATGAGAAATTGTGGGTTTTTAATGGGTACTTAGTTTCTCCTCCTCCCTCTCTATTTTTATGGTGTTTTGTGCGAATTTGGGGGAGAAATCCCGTTTTGTAACTCGGGGGAGGCCGGAGGAGAATCTGTCTGTGAGGGTTAAATGGCGTCGGGGGACAGCGACGCCTTTTAAAAAGGCGGCTTCCACCCACAACGTGATTTACCCCAGATAACAGACTATGTCTCTGGACTGAATGACATCTAGGGACAGCGACGCCATTTAAATGGCGACCAACTTAAACGACGTGTTTTAGGCCATCTTCCGAGGCCAAATTTCATATGAACCAGTTTATGAGTCTTGAATGACGTCGGCCTTGGACGACGTGATTCAAGACAGAATCTCATTAATTCCTGCAATTAACATGTGTTTACATTGATAGATAGTTTGGTTATTTGCATGTTTGATATCATACTCGAGGACGATGATTTTTGCGCGATCGTATAGCACCGTGTTGCGTTTTGTGCGATCGTGGACCTAGAGGGACAGTTGTTAATGCTTAGGCACCCTATGTCGGTGTGGGAGTGACACGGCACCGGTGTAGGAGTGGTGGGGTGACGCCTAGAGAGAGGGTCACCATGTGTACTCTGGGGTATATCTAATACCGATGTGGGAGTGGTACATTCAAAGTGTCACTCATGCTGGGGGAAGCAGGACCACCTTGAGCCAGGTCAGGCCGGAGTAACCAGTGTGCTATCCGAGGGGTTGCTATTTGGTCTCAGCGGGTCGGTGTTTTCCGCGTTCGGCCATGTGACTTGTGTGTTTAGCCGAGACGCTAGTTGTGGACTCCGTGGTAATGTGGTTTCAGAATCATGCATGTTATTGTTATAAATGCATGTGTTTTATATCGAAATCTAGGAATTGTATTACTGCTTTATTTAGTTAAATTGCCTATATTTGTGTATTGCACTTGTGGGTGTGTGAGTGGGTGGTGGGGATGGAAGGATCCATATTGAGTCTTTTTTGATGAGACTCACCCCCTGCGGTTTTCAGGTGAGGGTTCCAGTCAGGCGTAGCGAGGAGAGTGTTGCCTTGGGTTGCACGCCAACAACCGCCGTTTCAGGGTATGCCCCGATGTAGTTGTTATTTCCTTTTCTGGCATGTACGCTTAATTATTTCTTTTTTGTTGGAGTATGTAATTAATTGTTGAGTCAAGTCGAATTGTAATAATTTTTAATTTATGCACTTCCTTTACAATTCGATGTGATGTAGATGTTTAGCTTAGTTTATCATTTATTTCCCAGACTTATCGAGATCCTGGTTTGGCTCCAAATTTAATCATTCGATACCCATTTAGTAATCGGATCCCCGATTATAGGGTGGCGGGTCGTTACACAGTAGGGATCCTTTGATCCCCACCACCCACTCATGCACCCACAAGTGCAAAATACAATATAGGCAATTTAAGTAAATAAAGCAGTAAACACAACTCCCAAAGATTCTCAAATTTTGATATAAAACGCATGCAGTCATAAATGTAGCATGCACAACTCTAAAACCACTCCACTACGGAGTCCACAACCAGCATCTTGGCTAAACACACAAACCACGCGGCCGAACGCGGAAAACACCGACCTGCTGGGACCAAACAGCAACCCCTCAGATAGCGCGCTGGCTACTACAGCATGTCTAGCTCTAGGTGGTTCTGCTTCCCCCAGCACGAGTGACACTCCGAATGTACCACTCCCACACCGGTACTAGCTATACCCCGGGGTACACCAGGTGACCCTCTCTCTAGGCATCATCCCACCACTCCCACATCGGCACCGTGTCACTCCCACACCGACATAGGGTGCCTAAGCGCTAACAACTGTCACTCTAGGTCCACGATCGCACAAAACACGTCGCAGTGTGATCCGATCACGTAGAAATCCTCGACCTCGAAGTATGGTTTTAAGCATGCATTTTTAACCAAACTATCTAACAATGTAAACACGTATTAATTACATGGATTAATGAAGTTCTGTCTTGAATCGCGTCGCCCGTGGCCGACGTCATTCAAGATTCCTAAACTGGTTCACGTAAAATCTGGCCTCAGAAGATGGCCTAAATCGCGTCTTGCAAGGTAGCCACCTTTTAAAAGGCGCCGCTGTCCCTAGTCGCCATTCACGACAGAAACAGAATCAGGGCTCAAGATGAACTGGGCCAAATCGCATCTTGGGAGGCAGCCGCCATTTAAAATGGCGTCGCTGTCGCAAGATGCCATTTAGCGTTCGCAAATAGGTTTCCCCCAGCCTTCCCCGAGTACTAAAAGTGGAATTTCTTCCCCCAAATTGCATAAAAACGTACCAAAATACGGAAGGAGGTGGAGAATCCAAATACCCGTTAAAACTTACCATTCCCCAATTTATAAAGTGACCATTTTTATCCCGAAAATCCCCTAAACATACTCCAAAGTAGGAAAAACATGGTTTTAATCAAAACACAACAGAGATCGTCCCCCTACCAGTTACTTAAACTCCTCCGAGCTCCAAGCCGCCGAACCACTACGCCACAAGCCACCGCCAGTACCGCCGTGGACGCCGTTACTCCACCGGGACGTCGGCCACTATCCGGAGAACAACACGCCGTAGAGGAAATGGTGGTGGTAGTGGTGGAACTTAAGGGGGGGTGGGGGGGGTTGATGGAGTGGAGGGAGAGGAAAGGAAGGAGAAGAGTGAAGGAAGAGAGCGAAGGGATCGGAGAGAGGGAGGAGAGAGAAGAAGATGAGAGAAATGAGAGAAAGGAGGGAGGGTTCGCGAGATTAAACCGAAACTAGCTAAAACGCGTCGCCCTATACCGACGCCATTCAGACGATAAGACCGGGGCCGTACTCTCGCGGCCCGAAACTGGCCCACGTGGCGCCTACGTGGCACCCGTGTGGCACACTCTAAAACGTGTCTACCTAACCAGACGCCGTTTGAACTACGTCGAGCATGCTCGACACTTTAAAGAACCTATGCCCCATCCCCACAAGGGTCCAAACCAAGGGGTCCGACACCGAAACTGACCTAATAATTGGATCCAAAATCTCAATACTTATAGATAGTAGGCTGCCCTCTCCTTTCCTTCTTCATCCTCTTATGCCAGGACAACCCCCACTGCATCATCCAGGACAGAAATATATAGAATCAAAGGTTTGTCCGGAGATGGTGGTCTCAAAACAAGCGGACTTGCTAAATAATTTTTCAATTAATCAAATGTCTCCTGACACTTATCATCCCAATCTAACTTGACTCCCAGTTTATTAAGCTCGTAAAACGGCTTACACCTTTGTGAGTGTTGGGAGACAAATCGGCGAATAAATTGCAACCTCCCAATTAATCCTCTTAATTCCTTCAAATTCTTGGGAGGTGGCATCTCTCTGATAGCTTTGGCCTTGTTGGGATCGATCTCAATGCCCTGTTTACTGACAATAAATCTCAATAATTTCCCTGATGATACTCTGAATACACACTTCTTGTGATTCATCTTTAATTGGTATTCTCTCGACCTTTCCAAAACCTTCGCCAGAACTTCAGCATGCTCAGCTTTCATCTTTGATTTTACCAGTAGATCATCCACATACACCTCTAAGTTAATATGCATCATGTCATGGAATATCGCCATCATAGCTCTCTGATAAGTGGCTCCAGCATTTTTCAATCCAAATGGCATAACGACATAGTAATAAGTTCCCCAAGGCGTGGTGAATGATGTTTTCTATTAGTCCTCTTCTGCCAACTTAATCTGGTTATACCCTGAGAACCCATCTATAAATGACAGAGTTTCATAACTTGTTGTGTTGTCAATGAGCACATCAATATAAGGTAGTGCAAAATCGTCTTTAGGACATGCCCGGTTCAAATCTCAGAAGTCAATACAAATCCTGACATTCCCATCCTTTTTCATAACCGGGACTATATTAGCTACCCATTGCGGATAGAGGACGACTCTAATGAATTTGGCTTTATGCAGCTTATCAACCTCTTCTTTCATCTTCAAAGCCATTTGAGGGTGGAATCGCCTTAACTTTTGTTTAACCGGGTTAGCTCCATCCTTCAATGTCAATTTGTGTTCCACTAGCGATGAGTCTAACCCCGGTATATCCTCATAACTCCAGGCGAAAGTGTCCTTATAATCCTTGAGAACTCGGACCACTGCCTCTTCATCTACTTCAGACAGATTCTTGCTGACGAAGACAACCTTAGGTTCATCTTTAGTTCCTAGATTGATCTCTTTGGTAGGCTCTTCTACGGCAGCTAAGGGTTCATCAAATCTCTTCACTTCACTAGCATACGCCTCAACCGCGTCCTCGTCGTCTTCTCCTTCTACATTAATGGGGTCTTTCTCATGTAACAACTCATATACCTCATACCCATCGTCGACTAACTCATCAACTCCACATTCTTCTGACATCTGGATTGGATTTTCTAATAGCTGAGGGATTTGAGAGCAAGAAAGGCATCTTAAAGCTAACTCATGGAGATACCTATCTGGAACTCGTCTACCCTTAGACTTTCTAAACTTCCTAACCTAATTAACCTGCATGGACTCCCTAACTTCACTAGACTCCCTATCCTGACCTAATGAGGACGAAGAAGGATAAAAATCAAGGGATACAAGAGGGAATACAGGTGAATCCTCCCGAGAGGAGGGGCAGAGTAGATTTAGGAGAGAATCTTGCCCGAATGACCCACGCGATGGGATACAGTCAGACAAGTAGGAGGTTTCCTCAATGAGGATTTGGGAGGAAGAAGTTGCCAAATCGGCTTTTTTTTTTTTGTGAATTATTTGAGTTTATCATAAAGCGAGAATGGATGAGAATAGGAGGAGAATGAAATGATGGAGGTACCGGCACCAGTGCCCAGGGATTAGGGGGATCATATAACAGTGTGTCCCAGATCAGATCATAGATCCTCTCAAGATTGAGAAAAATCTAAGGGATAAGATCCTGAGGGGATATGGTAATAGTAATGGGCAAAGCCCGTGGAATGTCTTAAATAATGATTCGCGACCAAGTCGGGGTCAAGAGCAGAGTGCAGAACAGAGTATGGAGTGTGAGAATGTGATGGGGGTGGGTCCCCTTCCAGAGAAGATCTGTAGTATAACTAGCTTTATAGGGGTCATCTGGCTCCCCTTCATCTGTTTCCTCAGACAGAAGAATCCTTTTATCAAAAATGGCCACGGGCCTTTCAATTAATTCATCCACCAGTGGCGGCCACTCTGGTTCTGACGGACTTAAGAATAATCTGTTTAGTGCAATGTACAAGTCCCATGTGTCAAACCAGCGGTACCATTCACATTCTGGATCTTGAGTCTTCCTCCTCTTCATCAACCGCAGAGCCTCTAGAGACTGGTATGTCAGTGGTTGTGAACAATGTCTAGCCAGGTCTTTCCCATATACATCATGCAGGTCAAAGTGGGAAGTAATCACTATTGTATTATTGTGGTCATGTTGAATCACGGGCCCTTTAACAAAATGAGTGGACAAGGTCCAAGTCAAGGGGTCCCGATTTTCTTTGCAGGGGGTAACCATTGTTTTTCATATCTTCTGACCATCTTTGCCTTCTTGTTGTTCCACAATATTATGCCTTACTTTCTTCGGCCTGTAGCCTAGGCCACTGCCAGATACCCTTCTCTCATCTGTCACTGGTTTAATTCTTCCTTACATCCGGGTGCCCAGATCCTTTCAGGTTGATATCCCACTTTCAACATGATGTTCCAGCCTGGGGTATTCATGGACTTCCTCCACTTCACGGCATTGATTGGATAAGATGTAAGTACAGTATGCTCAAAGGGATCTGCCGAAAGGGTATAGGTTTTGCATAAGGAGATGGCTGGCTTCTGAGGGGCTGGATTGGGACTTACATTCAGCGAGTGGGTTGCAGCAAGGATAGGCATACTAGTGACTTTGATGATACGTCCTTTGGGAGGGAATTTGAGGCACTGGTCATTTGTTGATGGAATTGCCTCAAGTGACTTGATGTAAGGGCGACCGAGTATGCCTTTCAGTGAGGGGTCGATCTCGAGAATAAGAAATTCGACTTTAGCATGCCAAGCAGGGCCTAACTCTACCTTCAAATAAACCATACCCAGAGGGAAACGGGTAGAGTTTGTTAGTATTAAATGGTCTAAAAGCCAATCCGATACTATATACTGATTCAAATTATTAATAAATGGTAATAATTCATTGTGTGTAATTAATTCGATCTATGTTTATCGTATCACGATGAAGTCCATGAACATGTGCAATAGTCTTCGGATTATGATGAGATCATAATTACGGGACCAAAGACTTATAAACACATGTTCTTAATTGTTCCTAGTCATAGGATGTTTGAGATAGGATATCGAACATTCGGATATACTAGTATAGGTTACTTCAGCTCATATGATGAGGGTGACTGATCCCATAAGTCACTTGTGTGGACACACTATGCTGGACCTGTAGGTGCGCATTGGTGAATGAGTTCACTGAACTGATCCGACTATGAATCGCTGGATGGTAAACACCTCTCTGTTAACCAGCTCGATTCTTTTGTCACGGTTGCGTGGATGATCCTTGGACCTGAGACGCCAAAGATATCTTGTTGGTAGGTTTCCGAACTTTGACCTTGACTAACGAATCCCTAACCATCGGTTATCAATAAGTCAAGCGATCGGGTTCAGGGAAATGCCCTCGAAGGTAATTGTGTGTTCAATACGGAATCATCCGCTCTCGGTAGTTTGAGAGAGAATGTTCCGGGAATGATGCGCTTAAAGTCCCTGGCCAGGGCGGACTCTATATTCGATAAGGAGTTATCGGATTCAGATTAGCGGCATATGATTCAAGTGAACCGACCGAATAGGGTTTAACAGTAAACCATACCGTAGGTCGATTCGGGTTCCGATGACAGAAAGGTTCCAATAGAGGGTTGCGATAACCCCAGTGCCATCTAGGATCACGCGATGTTGCTTGGCATCCAACGTGATCGGAAGTCCGTCTGAATTTATTGTGGGACAATAAATTCGGCTGATTAATTGAATATAAGGATATTAATTAATTCAGTGGGTCAGTAAAAGGTTACTGGGCTTAATGGGCTACTAACTGGACTGGTATTCGGGCCTAGAGGGTCACACACAAATGGTTTTCAAGTTGATGGATAATCCGACAGGATTTCGGATAAGTCTAGGTTTTTATGAAAAACCGCAAACAGACTTATTATAAAAGAACGGATTCTACGTCGGGGGCCAGCAACCCTAACCAAGCCGTCGTTCTTTCTCTCTCTCTCCTCTCTTCTGGGCGTGTGACACGAGGCGGCCATCTGGAGGCTCCGCTTCGATTCCCGACTGCTCCACCTTCCGTCCGACGGGAGATTCCGAATCCGCATGTCGCAGCGGATTACGCGCAGCCAGACGGGATCCACGAACGCTGCATCGAGCGAGGAGGCGAGGATGATCCATCGCGAGGGGAACCGTGTGGATACCGCTAGAGGTCGGGCATCTACGCGACTTGCGGCATCGCTCCAACGGAACCGGAAAACGAACGCGGATTCGAATCCACACAAGGTAAATCCGATTTACTCCGGTCTTGTTTTGTTGATCGAAACGGGATGGATCCGATCCCGAAATTATTTTTATTCCGCTGCGTTTTCGGTCGGAACTCGACACAGCGAACCTAACAGTGGTATCAGAGCCAGGTTCCACTGTGTTTTAGCCGTTTCGGACTCCAAATGATGCGTTTATAATTAACTCCATGCGTAGTTTAGAATTTAATTACATGTGTTGTAATCATGTGATGATCACAGTAAATTTACTGTAAATTATTCTGATTAAAATCGATTTTTCTTTGGGTTATTTCGTTCGTCTGATGAAGAACGCATCGTGACGGCATGTTTACGGGCACCCCAAAGGTTGGGGATGGCTCGCCGGCGTGTGGATTTCCTCCCATGGGATTGTTGATAGTTAGATGTATCTAAGATCGGCGTTTTTGAGGATAGATGGAACCCCTTTATCTTCCAAAATATTATTGAAAACCCATGGAAACTGCAGGTTCGGTTTGCAGTTAAAACAGAAGAAAAAAAAAAAGGGCCTTTCGGTGACCTTGGAGGCCACCGGAGTCGTCACCGGCGTCGCTGGCCGCCGGCCAGGGGCTCACGGCGCCGGGGGCCTGCCGGCCGACGCCTGCTAGGCAGGTGGGCGGCAGCAGGGCCGCCGCCTCCCCCCCCCCCCCCCTGCGCAGCTAGGGTTACCTAACTGCGTCGGGCGGGAGGGGAGGGGCATCCAGGCCGGCCCGGGCCCTGGGCCGACCCAGCCCAGCGCCCGACCCGGGCCAGGCCCGCCCATGGGGCGGGACTGGGCCCGGTCTGGGCGTCGGCTTGGGCCGGTCCAGGGGCCGAACCAGGCCCGGGTTTGCTGCCTCTTTTTATTTTTTTTATTTTTAACCCAAATAAATTCCTATTAAATTGATTATTGGCCCATAAATTACAAAAATTTTATTAAAATTTTAAAATTTGATTTTAATCTGTATGATCATTTTATAGGCCAATAATTAAATATTTTAAATAGGAATTAGATATTTAACAAATGTTGTTAATTAGCTTTTAATCTAATTGTTAGATTATCTTGACATTAAAGAGAATTAATTTAATTGTTAAATTAAATTTTTAATGTCTGTAAAATTAGCTAGCATGGAATGTTATAAATGCGTCTATTTGGAGTAAACATGCATTTATTATTTTAATGTGCATTAGTTTGCTTATTTGAATTAGATTTAAATTAGCATACTTTGACTTATTGAAATTTTTCGAAAATTCTAAATCCAATTTTGATTGGTCCCTGGTTTTATGAAACTTAAAATTAGTTATTTTCAAAAAATTTAATTAGCCATTTGATGTGCTATTTCATGTGTGGTTTATTTAAATAAAACACATGGTGGTCATGGACGAGCATTAATTGTGGTTATGGAATGTGATTGTGTGGTTTGTTATTTATTAATAAATAGAGGTCTGCGAACCTCTCCCTCTCATATTCCAATGTAATTCTACCTCCCTCCTTGATGTAATCGCCATAAGGCTTCCTCCTTCTATAAATTATTTTGTAATTACGAATTATGATGTAATTCGATCGAGGCAGCTGCGTACGGAGCGAGGATGATGCACAACTGCCGACCAGATGAAAATGAAGGAGTTCATTGAATCCATGGGTTTGCAGACTCATGATATAAGTTGTTATATTGTGTATGTGTGTGCGTTTGACTGTCTGGCTCAAGTCAAACCGCAGTGCCGTCGATGACCACACTAATGACATGTATGTGATGCATGTGCTTTATATTTGCTAGGTTATTAGTATTTATAATATATTCGACATATTTAATACTATCACCTAGGATGAGACCAAACTAAATAAGTAAAACCTTCGTAACAAACTCTAAGCCATAGCACGAGTCATTGAGAATGCACCGCGTGGCTCTCCATCAATATGATTAATAGAACTTAATTCAGTGGTGGCAGATACTATGTGTTTACCCGAGGTCTACCATTGTCTGTTGAGAGGATTGTTGATCATGGCATTAGATGCCTTTGGATAAGAGTAGAGGAACGATATAGTTATCCACGTGTTTATCCGGGAACTATATTCCCACTCTACTCTGTCATGTATTGATGGTAATACTTAAACCGGGGATAACGGTCTACTGTGTTTACCCGGGACCATTAATAACCTGGGAGCCGAAATATGATCGGATATTGCAAGGAGTTGCAATTATCATGAGATGATTGCTCTGAGATAGCAGTATGATACTACGTGTTTACCCGAGGTCATACTGTGATGCTTGGAGATTCTGATCCCCACTAGAAGACAGTCAGCGTCTCCCATTCTGTATATCTGAAGGTTATACAATCCGTCGAAAATTAGTGGGTGTAAAACTAGATAATAAAAGACCATATCTTGTTTTAGTTAATCTGAATATCTGCTAATTATCATTTGATTATCTCCTGTAGGCTAGAATGTCGCACCATAACCCGTTGCGAGGCATACTTGATGCCAACCATTTGACAGGCACCAATTACTCAGACTGGCTCAGGAACCTGAAGATTGTCCTCAAGTCTGAGCAGATTGCCTACGTCTTGGATAATGAACCTCCTGCTGAACCAGCATTAGATGCCCCAGAGGAGGAAATGATAGCGTATGAAAAATGGAAAGAAGATTCCACTATGGCCCAATGCTACATGTTAGCCTCTATGAGCAATGAGTTGCAGAGGCAACATAAAGAGATGGATGCTAGATCCATCATGCTCCATTTGAAGGAGCTATTTGGTGAGCAGAGTAGAATCGAACGATATGAGATATCGAAGAATCTGTTCAAGGCTCAGATGGCAGAGGGAACTTCAGTACAGAATCACGTGCTGAAGATGATTGAGTGGGTGGAGAGGCTGGATGCTCTTGGGATTACACTTCCCAAGGAGATGCACACAGACCTCGTGTTATCTTCACCTCCACAGTCATATGCTCATTTCATCGTTAATTTTAACATGAACAAGATCCAGGGCACCTTAGCAGAACTACTGAACATGTTAAAGACTACTGAAGGGAATCTTGTGAAGGATAAACCCCAAGTCCTCATGGTTGGTAAGACCAACAGAAAAAGACTTGCAGTCCAAGCTTTTCGTAAGAATAAGAACAAGGTTCAAAGGAAGGCAAAGGTTCTCAATAAAGACAAAGGAAAAAGTGCTGAGAAAGGTTATTGCTTCTACTGTCACCAGAAAGGGCATTGGAAGAGGAATTGCGAAGAATACCTCAAGGACAAGGCTCAAGGAACTCTGAAGCAGCAGGACGCTTCAGGTATCTATATGATAGATGTAAACTTGTCAATAAGAGATTGTACATCATAGGTATTAGATACTAGATGTGTATCTCATATCTGCGACTCTGTACAGGCACTGACAAGAAGACATAAGCTGAGAACCGACAAGGTGGAGCTAAGGCTAGGTAACGGCGCAAGAGTTGCGGCGATAGCTGTGGGGACAGTGAAGCTCAAGATACCATCCAGAGACACATTTTTATTAGATGAATGTTATTATGTACCTAGCATAATAAGGAACATCATTTCTATTTCATGTTTAGATAGAATTTGATACAATTTAAATTTTGGGAACAATAGTTGTTCAATTTATTTTGAAAATAAATTAATAGCTTCTACTATATTATCCAATGGTTTGTATCTATTAAATGTGTCTCATGATAATTTACAAATCGGTTCTTCAATTAAAAGAAGTAAATATGAAATGAACAAAGCCTACTTGTGGCATTGTAGGCTTGGACACATTGGTGAAAATAGACTCCAAATGATGCATAAAGATGGATACTTGGATCCATTTGATTATGAATCATATGCAACCTGTGAGTCATGTTTAATGGCTAAAATGGCTGTCTCTATTTAGTGGAACTGGAGAACGAGCCAAAGACATATTAGAACTCATACATTCAGATGTATGTGGTCCTATGTCAACCCAAGCCATTGGTGGTTTCTCATACTTCATTACACTCACTGATGATTACTCAAGATTTGGATATATATATTTATTGAAGTATAAATCTGAAGCCTTTGAGAAAATCAGAGAATTTAAGAATGAAGTAGAAAAACAAAAAGGAAAGAGTATAAAACCATCCGATCTAATCGGGGTGGTGAATACTTTAGTACAGAGTTCATTAAATACTTAAAGGATAATGGTATCATTTCTCAGCTTACACCTCCTTATACACCTCAGATGAATGGTGTATCAGAAAAGAGAAATCGCACATTAATGGAAATGGTGCGATCCATGATGAGCATGTCCAAATTACCAGTGTCTTTATGGGGATATGCACTTAGCTCGGCTATGTATATCCTGAACAAGGTACCCAGCAAATCTATTGAAACCACTCCATATGAGATATGGAATGGAAGGAAACCAGACTTTAAACATGTTAAAGTCTGGGGATATCCTGCTCATGTTAAAAGACATGACGCAGATAAGCTGGAATCCAGAACTGACAAATGCAGATTTGTAGGATATCCAAAGGAAACTTATGGATATTACTTTTATCATCCTGGCGAACAAAAGGTGTTTGTGACCAGGAGAGCTGTCTTTCTAGAAGAAGATTATATTCTCCAGAAGGACAGTGGGAGTAAAGTATTTCTAGAAGAAATTTCAGACCCACAAACTGGTAATGGTTCATCAGATGAACCGTCAGTTTTTGAACCTGTTCAAAATGATACACAGGAACCTCGTAGGTCTGAAAGAGTATCTAAACCACCAGAAAGATATGTAGGACATATTAATTTGGATGGTTCAAGGATACCCTATAATGAGGATGATGATCCTAAGATTTACCAGGAGGCCATTAAAAGTCCAGAGGCCGAGAAATGGCGGGAAGCCATGAATTCTGAAATACAGTCCATGTACATCAACCAAGTTTGGAACTTGGAAGATTTACCCGATGGTATAGTACCTATCGGCTGCAAATGGATCTTTAAAAGAAAGATCGGTGTAGATGGACGTATTGAGACTTATAAAGCAAGATTAGTGGCGAAAGGCTATCGTCAAAGACAAGGTGTTGACTATGACGAAACCTTTTCACCCGTTGCTATGATTAAGTCCATCAGAATTCTTCTCGCCATTGCTGCCTACCATGATTATGAAATCTGGCAGATGGATGTGAAGACTGCATTCCTCAATGGAAACCTTGAGGAGGAGGTGTATATGATACAGCCAGAAGGATTCACATCCAAAGAATCTCCAGACATGGTATGCAAGTTGCAGAGGTCCATTTATGGACTGAAGCAAGCTTCCCGAAACTGGAACATAAGATTTGATGAGGCAATCAAATCTTATGGCCTCATTAAGAATGAAGATGAGCCCTGTGTATACAAGAAAAATAGTGGGAGCGCAATCACATTTCTGATTATTTACGTTGACGACATCCTACTCATTGGGAATGAAGTAGGAATGATGTCATCAGTAAAGATATAGCTGTCAAAGAACTTCTCCATGAAGGATTTGGGAGAAGCATCTTACGTATTAGGAATACGGATCTATAGAGATAGATCAAAGAAGATGCTAGCTTTAACCCAATCCATGTACATAGAAACCATTGTCAAAAAGTTTGGCATGAAAAATTCCAAGAGAGCTCTCATACCGATGAGATATGGAATTTCACTCTCTAAAGGTCAGTCTCCCAAGACACCTGAAGAGAGGTCTGTGATGGATAAAGTTCCCTACGCTTCTGCCAAAGGGTCCATCATGTATGCCATGCTATGTACCAAACCTGATGTAGCATATGCTCTAAGTCTTACGAGCAGACGTCAGGCAGATCCAGGCGATGAACACTGGAAGGCTGTGAAATGCATCCTTAAGTACTTGAGAAGGACTAAGGATCTATTTCTAGTCTATGGAGGAGGAGACTTAAAGCTGCAAGGATACACTGACTCAAGTTTTTAGTCTGATCCTGACGGCAGCAAGTCAACATCAGGTTTTGTTTTCACACTCAACGGGGGAGCAGTGAGCTGGAAAAGTTCTAAGTAGGAAATCACTACTGATTCGACAATGGAAGCCGAGTATATTGCTGCTGCTGAAGCCGCCAAGGAAGCTGTATGGATGAAGAAATTCATCGGTGATCTTGGTGTGGTGGAAAGCATATCTGGTCCCGTCCCACTGTTGTGTGACAACAATGGGGCGATTGCTCAAGCGAAAGAGCCGAGGTCTCATCAGAAGTCGAAGCATATTCTGCGGCGCTTTCATCTGATCAGAGAGATTATAGCTCGAGGAGATGTCGTGGTGGAAAGAGTTCCTTCAGCCAACAACATAGCAGATCCACTTACAAAGCCTTTGTCTCAAAATGTCTTTGAGCATCACTTAGAGAATATGGGTATTCTGTATAAAAGTGATTGGCCTTACTCCAAGTGGGAGATTGTTAGTATTAGATGGTCTCAAAGCCAATCCGATACTATGTATTGATTCAGATTATTAATAAATGGCAATAATTCATTGTGTAATTAATTCGATCTATGTTTATCGTATCACGATGAAGTCTATGAACATGTGCAATAGTCTTCGGATTATGATGAGATCATAATTACGGGACCGAAGACTTATAAACACATGTTCTTAATTGTTCCTAGTCATAGGATGTTTAAGATAGGACATCGAACATCCGGATAGACTAGTATAGGTTACTTCAGCTCATATGATGAGGGTGACTGATCCCATAAGTCACTTATGTGGAGAAACTATGCTGGACCTATAGGTGCTCATTAGTGAATGAGTTCACTGAACTGATCCGACTATGAATCGCTGGATGGTAAACACCTCACTGTTAACCAGCTCGATTCTTTTGTCACGGTTGCGTGGATGATCCTTGGACCTGAGACGCCAAAGATATCTTGTTGGTAGGTTTCTGAACTTTGACCTTGACTAACGAATCCCTAACCATGGGTTATCAATAAGTCAAGCGATCGGGTTCAGGAAAATGCCCTCGAAGGTAATTGTGTGTTCAATACGGGATCATCCGCTCTCGGTAGTTTGAGAGAGAATGTTCCGGGAATGATGCGCTTAAAGTCTCTGGCCAGGGCAGACTCTATATTCGATAAGGAGTTATCAGATTCATATTAGCGGCATATGATTCAAGTGAACTGACCGAATAGGGTTTAACAGTAAACCATACCCTAGGTCGATTCAGGTTCCGATGACAGAAAGGTTCCAATAGAGGGTTGCGATAACCCCAGTGCCATCTAGGATCACACGATGTTGCTTGGCATCCAACGTGATCGGAAGTCCGTCTGAATTTATTGTAGGACAATAAATTCGGCTGATTAATTGAATATAAGGATATTAATTAATTCAGTGGGTCAGTAAAAGGTTACTGGGCTTAATGGGCTATTAACTGGACTGGTATTTGGGCCTAGAGGGTCACACGCAAATGGTTTTCAAGTTGATGGATAATCCGACAGGATTTCGGATAAGTCTGGGTTTTTATGAAAAACTGCAAACAGACTTATTATAAAAGAACGGATTCTACGTCGGGGGCCAACAACCCTAACCTAGCCGTCGTTCATTCTCTCTCTCTCCTCTCTTCTGGGCGTGTGACACGAGGCGGCCATCTGGAGGCTCCGCTTCGATTCCCGACTGCTCCGCCTTCTGTCTGACGGGAGATTCCGAATCCGCATGTCGCGGCGGATTACGCGCAGCTAGACGGGATCCACGAACGCTGCATCGAGCGAGCAGGCGAGGACGATCCATCGCGAGGAGAACCGCGTGGATACCGCTAGAGGTGGGGCATCTGCGCGACTTGCGGCATCGCTCCAACGGAACCAGAAAACGAACGCGGATTCGAATCCGCGCAAGGTAAATCCGATTTACTCTGGTCTTGTTTTGTTGATCGAAAAGAGATGGATCCGATCTCGAAATTATTTTTATTCCGCTGCGTTTTCGATCGGATCCCGACACAGCGAACCCAATAGAGTTATCATAGGCTATAACAGAAATGGGAGAAGGCAGCCATTTTTCTTTCGGGACTCCACAGAGCTCCAAAGTTCTTGGTGGAAACACATTGATAGATGCCCCGGTATCTACTAAACATGTAAGGATTGAGGTTTTGGATCCAATTATCGGGCTAGTTTCGGTGTCGGACCCCTTGGTTTGGGCCCTTGTGGGGCTGGGGCATGGGTTCCTTATCGGGCGTTCGGTTGAGGGGATGCGTTTTAGAGTGTGCCACGTGGGCGCCACGTGAGTTGGTTTTAGGCCGCGAGAGTACGGCCCCGGTCTTATCATCTGAATGGCATCTTGCATGGTCGACGCCATCCAGAGTACGGCCCTGGTATACCAATGTACGACCCCGTCTTGTCGTCTAATTGGCGTTGGTCTTAGACAACGCATTTTAGCGAGTTTCGGTTGATGCTCCGAAGCCCTCCTTCCTTTCCCTCATTCTCTCCATTTCTCTCTCTCTCCTCCCCCTCCCCTCCGATCCATCCGACGCCCCCTTCCCCTTCTCCTTCCTTTCCTCTCCCCATTCCTCCTCTCCCTCCACTCCATCAACCCCCTAACTTCCACCACTACCACCACCATCTCCTCTGTGGTGCATCTCTCTCCGGACGGCAGCCGACATCCCGGTGGAGTGACGGCGTCCACGGCGGTACCGGCGGCGGCTTGTGGTGTGGCGGTTCAGTGGCTAGGAGCCCGGAGGAGTTCAAATAACCGGTAGGGTGACGATCCTCGCAGTGTTCTGTTTAAAACTATGATTTTCCCACTTTGAAAGCATGAAATATGTGTGGGTGCTTCTGGGGTAGAAAGAATGTTTTAAGGGGTGGTCTCTGTGGAATAATTAGGCTTCTCCCCTACCTTCTCCATTTTTTTTGTGTTTTGTGCGAAAAGTGGGGAGAAATCCCACTTTGTGACTCGGGGGATGCCAGAGGGGGAACCTGTCTGTGAATGCTAAATGACGTCTGGGGACAGCGACGCCATTTTAAATGGCGACTTTCACTCGAGACACAATTTAGCTCAGATAAGGGGGTTCTGTCCCTGTATTGAATGGCGTCTAGGGACAGCGACGCCATTTAAATGGCGGTTGTCAAGGGTAATGCGATTTTGGCCATATTCTGAGGCCAGTTTTTCATATGAACCAGTTTAGGGGTCTTGAATGACGTTGGTCATGGGCGACGCAATTCAAGACAGAACCTCATTAATCCATGCAATTAACATGTGTTTACATTGTTAGATAGTTTGATTAAATGCATGCTTTAAAACATACTTCGAGGACGAGGATTCTACGTGATTGGGTCGCATTGTGTCATGTTTTGTGTGATCGTGGACCTAGAGTGACAGTTGTTAGCGCTTAGGCACCCTGTGTCGGTGTGGGAGTGATACGGCGCCGGTGTAGGAGTGGTAGGGTGACGCCTAGAGAGAGGATCACCTGGTGTACCCCAAGGTATATCTAGTACCGGTGTGGGAGTAGTACATTCGGAGTGTCACTCGTGCTGGGAGAAGCAAAACCACCTAGAGCTAGACAGGCCGGAGTAGCCAGTGCGCTATCCGAGGGGTTGATGTTTGGTCCCAACGGGTCAGTGTTTTCTGCTTGGTTTGTGTGTTTAGCCGAGACGCTGGTTGTAGACTCCGTGGTGGAGTAGTTTTAGAGTTGTGCATGTTACATTTACGAATGCATGTATTTTATATCAGAATTTGAGAATCTTTGTGAGTTGTGTTTACTGCTTTATTTATTTAAATTGCCTATATTTGTGTTGTTGCACTTGTGGGTGTGTGAGTGGGTGGTAGGGATCAAAGGATCCCTACTGAGTCCATTTCAATGAGACTCACCCCTGCGGTTTTCAGGTGGGGTTGCGCCCCAACAGCCACTGTCCCGGAGTATGCACCGATATAGTTGTTATTTTTCTTTCAGGCCTGTACGCTTAATTACTTCTTTTCAGTTGGAATATGTACTTATTTGCTGAGTCAAGTCGAATTATAATAATTTTTAATTCTTGCACTTCCTTTACAATTCGATATGATGTGGAATGTTTAGCTTAGTTTATCATTTATTTCCCAGACTTATCGAGATCGTGGTTTGGATCCAAATTTTAATGATTCGGTACCCATTTAGTAATCGGATCCCCGATTATAGGGTGGCGGGTCGTTACAAAACAAGTATCCACAGCCTTTGTACATATGTTGTCAGTTATGCTTAATGCCATGCTCCTTACTGCTAGTGGTGCCAGTAAAGAAGTATGGAAGGATATAGAGGGTTGATCCCCCTGGGGTACCAACAATGCGGTGATCTTTTCCACTGGCACATTTTCGCTGACCATTACCTGTTGTAGGTATTCCATTAGGGCTTCATGATGGACCTTGGATCTCTTGATCAGCTCTAATATGGAAATGCGTGTCAGTGTTCTATCCAGCTGCTTCAACAAATCATAGTGAGTACCAGGTGTACTCTCTTCATTTTGGACTTCTTCTATTGGCTGTGACGAGCCATCTCGCACCGTAGATTGGGGAAACACTTTGTTGAATATTTAGCTGCTTCGGAGCGTATGTTCTATAATAGTGGAAGCTCTAGGCATTATCTTGAGCACTGCCGTGTTGAGGAGTGGCTTGGAAGGTGTAACGGCTTGGTAAGGGGATGTTGGTGGAGGTAAGGGAACTCAGATGAGTGGTTTGGAAGGTTGTGGGTGCGGATGAGCAGTTGACGGTGATGGGTTATTTGGTGGAGGTGTTGTGCGGATGAGCGGTTTGGAGGGTTGTATGGTATCAGTGTGAGTGGTTGTTGTAGGTGAAGTAGGGAATGGTATACGGAGTAATGGTTTGGATGGCATGAGGGGTGTATAATTGGTTTGCGGAGGGTTGCTTGGTGAGGATGTGGTGGCGGAGGGTGGAACGGGTTTAATGGTGATAGATTGTGGTTTGGGTATGCGGAGAATGCGGCGAGGCGGTTGCTCGGCAGTGCTTGACATATGACTTGCTGAATAGATAGAGGACGAATCCTCTACTTTCCATTATTGCCCTCTACTAGCCTCAGACTGGGTACCTGTCAAAATGGGGGCAATTTGCTTTTGATGTTCCGGCAACGGGTTCTGTACTATGCCCATATTCTGCGGTGCTGCATGTTGTATCGGGGCCCTTTGGACTGGCTATTGTTGCTGTGGTATTTTCGCCTTCAAGGCGGCAATGTACTTTTTCATCTCTTTCCAATCAATCCCTCCTTGATCATTGAGGTCATGAATGTAATCCCGAAAGTGAAAACAAGCATCTACTGTGTGTCCCGGTTGACGATGGAACATACAGTAACGGGACATGTCAACATTTGGTGGCCAAACGGCTCTTTCCTTTGGCAGCACTAAGGCATTGGGCGCCATGAGGGCGTTGAATATATCTGTGAGGGATTCTGGTAATTGTAGGTACACTGTGATAAGTTGATAATTTGATCATTTAAGGGCAATCATATGCATCACACTTACATTTTTATCTGTAAAATAGCATGAAATGATAGATAATTTCGTACCAATTCCAACGGTACCAATTTCGTCAAATTCCGACTTAAAAACATCGTCATTTCATGTGATTAATGGAGTATAGCGCATTTGCGGTTTTTCGACAAAATCGAGATGAAATAAATAAATAAATGTAATGATTTTTATGATAATATGCTAATTTACATTTATTCTATGTGAACAGGACATGCCAATGATGCAGTACAGTTGGTGGAGTTTCAGAAAAATTTGTGGGAGGTCCAGTGTTCGAATCTCAATAAAATTCGACTTCATTTTGGCTAAAAGGCAAAAGCAGGGGCGAAATGGTCTTTAAAAATTCTCAAGAAGTTGCCCTAATTCTTACCCTAAGAGAGGCCAGCCACCACCCCTTCCCTCCTTTCTTTATTTTGAAAATTTTCTTCCCCCCTTTAAAAGAAGCCCCCTCCCACGCATGGAATATCACTCTCTTTTTGGGCTCCCTTCTCTAACTTTCTCTCTCTCATTCCTTTTTCCTCTCTCTCTCACGCACCTCCATCCTCCTCTCTTCTGTTTGGTCTTCTTCTTCTTTGTCTTTTTCTTCCTCCCTCTCTACCTTTTCTCTTTCTCTCTCTCATCCCTTTTCCCTCTCTCTCTCACGCATCTCCCTCCTCTTCTTTTTCTGTTTTGTCCTCTTCTCCTTCGTCCTTTTCTTCCACCTTCCTTTTTCCCCTCTCTGTCCCGCTCTCTCACTTTCTATCTCTCTCCTCTAATGTCCCTCTTTCTTTTCTCTCTCCCTGCTCCTCTCTTTTCCACAGCCACCCAACCAACAGCAGCGAGCCTGCCACAACAGCACGTGGCGCCCCTGCGAAACACGCAGGGCAGCCACATCGTCGTTCGCGCCGGGGCGAGCAAGCCTCCAGCTGCCCGAGTCCACGCGTCAGTGCCTCGCTGTGCTAGCCGCTGTCCCGATCCCTACCACACGCCACGTGGCGAAGCCGCGTCGTTCGCGCGGACAAGCATCGTCGCCCATGCCGTGCCTTCCCGCCCTGCGCTGCCGTGTTGCCTCATCTGCCGCGCTATCACCTCGCCTGCAGCGCCCGCGTGCGTCTGCCACACGCCCAAGAAGCCGGCGCACTACACCGCATCCCGCGCGCCCTCCTCACCAGCCACGTATCCGAGGAGCCTAATCCATTGCACCGCGCCCTTTAGACACTGGACTAGTGCACCCAGTGCCCACAGGAGCTTCCTTTGTTGCTTTGTTCTAGTTTGTTTATTTATTCTTAGTTTTTGTTTAGGATTAAGTTATTAGAATAGGTTTAGTTTGGTTATTTAATTCTGTTGGAAATGTCAAATTCAAAACATTGTGTACTTTTGTTTCTTGCTTCTTAAATTAGTGACAATATTATTAAACTAGCTTTCTCTCCTCTAATGGTGTTATTTGTTTTGTTTCTAAACTAGTTATTTAGTTAGATTTTCAATTCTTAGCCATTTTAGTTAATTGAGTCGTAGTAAATAGGTAATTAATTAGTTCACTCAAATTCTCACCTGTTTTTAGATAATTAAGAATCACAAGGTTTTCAAAATTAAAATCTTATTTCCCTATGGATCAACTCGGTTCTCATCATTTACTATTTTCAAATTAACTTGAATGAGCCGATTAAAAATAAGGTTGTTAGTTGTGCATGTTTAACGACACATGGTTTCAAGCTATCAACCGACCTTCTGGGGCCAAGAGATTTCCTCTGCTGTGTATAGTCATTAGGAGGAGGAACATAAGTATAATTTGGCTGTTGCCGAGGTGGATTGTATACTTGCTGGTGGGAATGTTGCGGTGCCGACTGAAGCTACTGAGTAGGAGGCTTGTAACCCTGTTGGTTTTGAGGCCTGAGTGACTGATATTGTTGCTGATTCCTCATAAACTAGGGCTGACTATTATTCATTATACTGACCTGTTCATGAGACAGTGTACCCTCGGTAGTTGGACCCATAGAGGAAGAATTGGGGATGATAGACTTCCTAAGTGGAGGTCTATTAGGTCGATGAGGATCGAAGACACTGGCAAAGGTGGAGTCTTTGAATGCATTCTGAGCATAACACGCTCTTTCATACAGGTCTGCCATGGTAGTCAAGTTATTCAGTATTAGCACCAGCTTGTACTGTGAGGTGGCGTTGGCAACCATCATCTTTACCAGTTCTTGTTCAGACAAATGATCTCTTATCTTTTCAGCCATCCCTCGCCACCTATCGGCGAACACTATGAAGTCTTCATCCGGTTTCATCTTCTCATTGAACAAGTCAGTGATGGACAAGGTAGGTGCCACCCTGTCTTTGTATCTTTGCAGGAACCTCTTCGACACCATGTCGAAGTTCTCTACCTCACTTGGATCTAAAGAGAAGAACCACTTCAAAGCCGATCCCTCCAATGATCTTATGAAGAGGAATGCCAGTGCTTTTTTATCATTTTGCCAAAACGACGATTCATACAAGAATTCTTTGATGTAAAGGAAAGGATTGCCTGTGTCATTGTACTTTCTGTAGATTGGCATTTCAGAAGGTAAAAGATGGAATAGTGGCAAATCAGGGATAGAGAATTCAGGAGCAACCTTGTTGTCCATATTCTTTTCAAGATTCTTGAACCGCTCGTCCATCTAGGACAACTTGTTAAGTAAAAGTTGAGTGGTAGAATCTGCTGGTGGAGGTGGTGATTGTTGAAAAGATTGCCTCCGCGAATAAGCAGGGATGCGAGGACAGTGAGGTTGTGAAATGGCGGCGTTCCCACCGTGCCCGAAGGCATTCTGATGAATTGGGTTTGCGGCCTAAAAGGATGTCGTGAACCAGACTGTTGAGGGCTTCTATGCCGCGGGGTGGAAACATGAAGACCTTCCATGGCCTGGATGGGAGCTTAATAAGCAGAGGGGTGAACTATGGGAGTTGGCTCGGAAGGACGTAGAGGAGCTTTCCCTTTTAGAATGGATTGGATGGCGTCAAATTGACGAGGATCCACATGATTAGATAGGGCTCCCATGAGGGTAGCGAGATCAGAAGGATGATCGGCAGAGGGCCCAGCTTGGTCTTCAGCTCTTTCAACGGTAGGATTGGAGATGACGTGAACACGTGAATGATCGCCCAAATCCGGGTGATATTGACCGTAGATCGAATGATCATGAAACTGAGGGGCATGAGCATCTCCCTCATGAACAGTATGGAATTGATCGGGATAATAAAAAATATAGGCGTCCCTTTCATCCTCAGAATAAGATGTACCATGAACTTAAGGGGCATAAGCATCTCCCTCGTACCCGACCAGATCCTCTTGTTCGAAGGCAACCATGCCGACGGTTCTACCTGAACGTAGCATCATTGTGTTGAGATGACAATTATTGCAATCAAGTTTGTACATATTAACAACCAAGTAGGTGCTTACGTTGTTTTGAGAGTTATTTGTTAGGTTAATTGAATTTTTAAATTCAAATTCTCTCAATAAGTAGGATCCTAGTTTCAATTCAATTTCCACCGTTATGCTCTACGGCTTCACTCACAACAGTATGAACAACTACCCGAGACTTCAAATGATACAACCGGCCCGATGAACAAAGAGGAATTCCTTGCTTTTGGGGACGTACGGAGGTCTTAATACCAACCACTCTAGTCTGACCGAGGGACCGACCCAGTCAGAGAGAGGTGAGGATGCTAAGAGAGGTGTTCCTAAAGGAGGGGGGTGAGCCCCGATGCACATGACATGTGGCCTGGATGGCCTCTAATGTAGGATAAATAAATATAGGTACTAAAAAGATCAATGATCCAAGTGCTAATGACCAACAGGGATGAGAGCTTGAATCGTGTCGCTGTTCACAGACGCTATTTAAGACAGTAATCCTTCCTGTTCACAGCAGCTCAGGCAGCAGGGGAGATAAAAAGGGGGCTAAATCGCGTCTTAGAAGGGCGACGCGCTTAACGAAACGCGTCGCTCTAGAAAGACGCGCTTTAGTTCCCGAAAGTAACAAATAGGCAGCAAAATTAGGGGTAATTCCTTCTCCAAATAACAAGATGACTAAGAGATCAACTATTCATGCGATGACAGTTTGAACATATAGACTAATCATGCAACAACATGAATATCAATCCGAACAAAACACTTTCCAATACCACTTCTCAAGGCAATCAAGGGAGGGTAAAATTTTGCTACAAGGGGGTGTGCACGAGGTGTACGTGGGGATAAAAATCAAACTACCAACCAACAAACCATCAAACGTGCCCGAGGGACACAAGTGGTGCACCGAGGGTGCCCAATGGGAATAACAAGAGTAAAAATAAAAAGAAATGGCAAGACAAGTGCTACCGTGATCGCCAAAAAAGCTGTAATGCTCAAAAAGGGTATGTGTTCATCATGTTATCATGTATTTACTATGATTAACAATATGAAAAGAATTGTGATCGCTAGAAACCGAGAGTTTCAAAGGAAAAGTGATCGCTTTCTAACCTTGTGAATCGGGAGAATATGGGGTCCTTTTGTTCCTCTCTTCTGGCCGGCCGAAAGAAAAGAGCCTTCTCTTCCTTTACTCTTGTTCTTATTTTGTACCTTGTGAAAAATCAAACAAACATGAAAACTACGATTAGAACTAAAATAGCATAGTATCTATTCTAATTAAAAATCTAAACATGCAACTAAACTAGAAGAACTCACTTTGTGGTTTTCTTTCAAACCCCTAAAGGAGGTGTAGGTTTGGAAATTATGAAGTGAGTGTGTGTGATGAGTTGATGCAATGAAGAAATCATATGAAAGAGAAACTAGAAAGAAACTAAATAAAAGAAGAATAGGATGGTGGGTTTGGTTTGGCTCCTTGAAAGCCTTAATCTTATTGAGCTTCAGTGGAGGAAAAGGATAAAGAAACGGGGATTCCTCTTGCTATCCACGTTTTCTTCTTGAGAACCTTCAAACACTTTGTAGAAAGCTCCAAATTACTAATTGCCAACCAACTGCTAGCTGCCAACCTCCAACCTTTTTTAAAGGTCAATGTCCACATATATTTATAAGAAGTAACTTTAAGGTATTTGGCCTTCAAAAGGACTTTCCCGTAGTTCGGGCTTACCCTGGGCAATCATGAAGGGCATTGCCAACCTCTGGAATCAGACTATCTTGGCCAAATCTTGCTTATCAGGAAACTCTTAAAACGCGTCGTTTAAGTAGGATGCCTTTTAGTTCATTAATGCGGCTAAAATAGAAATAAATCTGGAAAGGGAAACCGTAAACAATTAGGAAACTAAAAAGGCGTCGTGTATACGCGACGTGCTTTAGATAATTTAGGAAATTAACTAGAATTAGAAATAGTAAACTTAGGCGGATTAGGACTCAAATGGCATCGTGTAATGGCGACGCTATTCAGTTAAATCCTCTTAAATTTAATAATTTTAATTCCGAATTGATTTGTGCTAAGAATCCAAATGGCGTCGCACAGCAGCGACGTGATTCAAAAAATTTTGAGGAAAAATCAATAAAAATTAATTAATGATTAAACATCAGACCATTCTGGAGCATTATTATTGTGACATAAAATTTACTCAATATGATGTCAATATTAGTGTGTCTACACCCATGACCAAGTTGGACCTTCTTCTCATCCCTCTGATCTTGCTACCCTCATGGGAGCTCTGTCGAATCATGTGGATCCTCGTCAGTTTGAAGCCATCCAATCTATTTTGAAGGGAAAGACTCTTTTGGGTTCTTCTGAACCAAATCCTCCAGTTCATCCTACTGTCCCTCAAGTCCCTACCCAAGCCATGAAAGGCCTTCACATTTCCACCCCTCGGCCCATGGGCCATCAACACTCCAGTTCGTGGCACCCCGTTAGGCCACAAACTCCAGTTCACACAAATGCCTTCGAGCAGGGTAGAAATACTGCCAGTTCGCAACCCTATTGTCCTCCTATCCCCACTTATTCTCAGAGATAGACCTTTCAGCAACCACCTCCCCCACCAGCAGATCCAACCACGCAAATCTTGCTCAACAAAATCACTCAGATCGATGAGCAATTCAAACAATTTCAAAAAACCATGGGTGCACAAGCTCCCCCTAAAACGGTTGTTCCTGATTTGCCAGTCTTCCATTTATTGCCTTTTGAAATGCCAGTGTACCAGAAGTATAAGGGTACGGGCAATATTTTCATCCACCTCAAAGAATTCTTGTACGAATCCTCCTTTTGGCAAAACGACCAGAGAGCGTTGGCTTTCCTTTTCAGGAGATCATTAGAAGGGCTAGCCTTGGAGTGTTTTTTTTCCATGGATTTGAGTGAAGTTGAAAACTTTGATGTAGTATCCAAGAAATTCCTACAAAGGTACAAGGATCGGGTTGCCCCTATCCTATCTATCACTTGTGGAAAGCAGTCATCCCCTTGTGGAAAGCACAATAAAGGACACTCCCAGTTAGATTGCACCACCATTACTACACAGCAATGAGTTCGTGACTAGACCCTTGCGGAAAGCATAACAAGACCAAGCTCAGTTCCTCATCCTATGGAAGCAAAGCTTTAAGGTTGAAATCCTACCACCATATCATGAACCTTATGGAAAGCACAACAAATCTATGAAATAATGACATTCAGTCACCCTACAATGGTGGAGGGCAACGACGGCTCCTAGAGCCACGTTTACAAATCTAATATTCGATAAAGAGAGAATTTTGCTTTTATCTTGGTCTCACCTTAAGTGGTAGAATAAATATATTCGATATATATATTTAATGTACCTAGTAATTGCTCAAAATAAATGTATCCCATGCAAATAAATAAGCATGGGTGATCATGGACTCTAAATTAAAGCTACGCAGATATCTAGCCTACTTCCCAAGCAGCAAGATCATCCTCGTAGTTCATCCTCCGTGCCTTTAAGCTCCATCCGCAACATTAATTACAAAAATTACACGGCTCGCGGGCCAAAAAATGAATTACATGCCAATAATTTTCAGCAGCCCTTAAGGCGCGTACATTCATCGGAGGAAGATAGAATTGCATTAGAAATTAAATAGAGAGACAAGGGAGGCTCGCAGGCATCAAAAGAACTGAACTAAGTCCATGATCACCCACCATTCCATACACAATCATATCAATCACAAAAGGGTTATTTTTTAAAATAATCCTTATATTTGGATTGAAATCATGGATTGTGCATTCGAGAAATTTTGGTCGTGATTTGGATTGAAATCATGGATTGTGCATTCGAGAAATTTTGGTCGTGATTAGTTTTGAAAAACACATTTGTTATATTCAAAAGTAATCAAACAGAGACCAAAACAAAGATGGCATCACAGTAACATCCATGCACAGAATCATTCCGTACGTATAAGAGGATACATATATGAATTTAAAAATTAAATTCAATCAATCACAATAATTAAGATAATCATGAAATTTAAATTCAAATTAATCATCAAATGATTAAACTAAATAGAATGAAGTTTAATTAAATGATCGTCTTTAATTATCTTTCATTAAAATTCATAATTTGAATCTTTGAAAATTATCCAATAATTTTACAAATATAAAATTTGAATTTTAACGATAATCCTCTCTAAAATTCAAAATCCGAATTTAACAATTATCTAATAATTAAAAATTCAAAAATTTAAATTTTATACGTATTCTTCAATTAATCCCAAAATTTACATGATAATTGTCAGATTAATCAAAATCAAATTTAACTAATCCGTTTCCGACAATTATCTTAATTTTGAGAAAAAATTTAATTTTTCAGGTCAGTGTAGTGCACTGCACGCCACTGTAGGGGAGGTCCGGAGTAGTGCGCCGTGCGGGTCAGAGCAGTGCGCCTACCGGTGAGAAAAATCGGCAACTAACCTATTTTTAAATATTTAAAAATCACTTGGACAGCGGGTCCATGTGCCGTCCACAGGGTTGGTCGTCCACGCCATGTGGACGGCCACCTTCTTGGCTGTTCAATTTTCGTAAATCTTGACGGCCACTTCAAGTGCCATTTACATTCCGTAAAATTTTCGAAAATTCACAGACAGCCTGTGTTTTTGTCGTCCTTCCCACTGGCTCTGAAAAATTAATTTTTTCATAGCCCAAAAAATTAAAATAAAATTGAAGAGCATAGAATAATTCGAACATGATGTTATAACAGATATCGTTCTTCCAGTTGCATCAACAGGAGCCTAAACCTTACTCTGATACCACTGTTGGGTTCAGTCAAAACACCCAAAAAACCATTTGCAGTGGAAGAACAAATAATAAAACATCCAAACCAGTTCGGACTCCGATTGATGTAACAAAAATGATCTAAATAAATCATACTAGATTTTTTACCTTGCACAGAACACGTCCTGTGAATATCGATGCCGAACTCCTTGAAGCTTTGAGCCGCACAAGCGTACAACCTCTAAAGTAGATCCACATGAACCCTTCGCAGCAACGGAATCTAACTCCTTCAACCCACACAACCAAAACCCCACCACCTCAAGGTCCCTCTTGCTCCTGGACAGCAGAGGAGAGAAAGAAAAGTCCAACTCTTCTGAACTTGACGGCAAGTCTTTTTGGAATTGCTAGATTAGGTTACGGGTTGGAGGATAAAGGGTTATATATAGGAGTTCGTATGGCGGCAGCTTGAACCGCCCTTTAACCAAACCCCTTTATTTAACCAACGTGGTTAAAATAAACCTAAGGACATTTTATATATCAATATATTATTATTAACTTATTTATCAAATAAGCTTATAATACATATATTATATATATACCCTTTATCTTATTGTATATATATACTTTTAAGTCATTTATCGATTCTTTTCTCAAAAGAATCTAATGCATTAGTTATATTTTTCCATACAATAATATTCCATTTTACAAGAGTTATTTGTGTGTAATCCTTTAGGCCCATTATCATTCTGGTTTAAAGATCTATTAACTTCTAATTTAATTAGAAGTAAATTAAACCGATTATTCCCAATAACCGTTTAAATTGATCCGGACCTTTTGATCACGTTGGGTCAAAGCAAATTCGCGTGATCTCAGAGGATGTTTATCTTCATCCTGTCAGGTACATGTAAGTCTTCAGTTACTGTATCGCTATAGTCCCTCGCTCATTCTATGAGTCCGATCCGATCGTGTGGTATGGTTATGTCAAACTACTAGTGATCGTGTTGTCTGACCATGACCTCCTTAATAATTTCACGTTTGTTCTAAATGAACCGATATCACCCTGGCTAGAGATTTAATAGAGCGTCTATGTCATAGCCCATTAACTGTCTGTGATATACCTAACAGTGAGTGATCCTCTCTTGACCATTAACGGTCTTCACATGAGCTCTCTTTTTAAAACTCAACTCACTGTGATTTTAGGTTCTTAAGATAGGAGTCTTATGGAGGCTATGGACTTTTGAGACCTGGCGGCTTAGTGAGGTGGTCTTGGTATGTTGGGCATGCCAGAGGGAGATCTCAGCACGTAATTCCCATTTGGTGAACTTTCTGGCTATGTAATAATGTGTTTTAACTTTGTATATATACTTAATCTTAGGCAATGGCCTTACATATGGATTAAAATCCTTTATAGTATATTTAGATTTCTTGTCTTTTTAATTCTCACATATCACCTCCGAAATATATGATATGACTATCAATCGGATAAAAACCCTATAACATGTCGGGTTAAGGAAGCTGACCCGGAGCGATCTGTTATCTTTTGACATATTAATTTTCTGACATATGAGATTCTACTTTTCCACAACATTCTTCTCTCTAGTGTTACCTATTAGTTTTAGATATTTCGACATCAAAATGACATATCACTTGGCGCACAAAGCATTTAGAAACCATAGTTCCAGCTACAGCACAAACAATAATAAAATTAGGAAAAAAAACAAGAAAGTAAAGGGTTAAAACCTCGTAACCATTGGGACTAGGGAAAGAGAAGAAAGCAATCATCACTTCAATTACTAAATGCAAGTTTCCTCAGTTTTCGACAGAACATCCTCAAATTCGTATATGATGCTTTCATAGAAAAGCTGTAGATATTCAAGGAAATCTCAAGCAAGTATTCCAAGTTGGACCTTCCTAGCTATATGAACCACCGGAACGCCTACAGATCATGTAACGCATCTGCAAGTTTAACTTGCCTAAACTAAGACAAAATGTAGAGATTACAGTGATTCAAATTTTGTCATAGACCCTTGCGAAGATTTCGGACTGAACAAATTACCCATCTTAAGTTACAACCTGCAGTTTTCTTATGTCCGTCCTTGATTGCCGTAGAACTTGGGAGTGTGGATATACTGGTTTTCAGATTTTGACGAATGCATTCAGCAAGGTGGTGTCCTTGTTCATCTAATTTTCATTAGTCAACATCAGGTCAGTATTTCCTGGTTAACCCTTAACACTCACCACCATAAACATAAGATTTCCTTTATCTGTACAACATTTAGGCGGTGTTTAATGCAGTTTCTATCAGTGTCTGACTTTTAATGTTATTTCAAGAGGCAGAAATTAAATGCTAAAAACTGTTTTTATACTTTGGCCTCCAACCAAAAGCTCAGAGGGGAGATCTTCCATTGGAGAAAGTGGAATGTTTAGGGAAGATTTGACTTTTGTAGCCTCCAATAAGTTATAACCACTTCTATTTCAACACTTTTTCTTATGTAAAAAGAATAAGTCAACAGCAAATTCCAACTAAAGAGTTTTAGCAAACATACCTTATATATATATATATATATATATATAGCTTCTAAACCTACTTCAAAATAATCGAGTAGACACCAATAAGCGCCCAAAAATACTTTAATTGAAATCTAACTGCACCAAACATGTCCTGAGACCTTGGAAGCGATTTATAAATAATTTTTGCCTTTCAACCACACGGCAACAAATCAGAGCCTCGTAAGTTGAGGAAACAAGAGTTGTTGAGAGAGCACAGCTTAAAATCAGTAATAAGCACTTTCATTCAATATTTTTCATGAATCATAAAATGATCTCCAACTAAAATTTACCAAAATGACCTTGATATAATACCTTCTAATTATACAGTTAGGCCACAGAACCAAAAACGCAAGCTCCTTTCAAAGGACCAGACATTTTGAGCCGTGACCGTCCCAGCCTATTGAACATAAGGCCCCCCTCTTAACCCCAGCTCAAATTTCAAGCTTGCAAAGGTCGGCGCTAATCTATTGTCATAACATGTTTATCCATATGACAGCCAACATATGATGAAGTTTGCAAGCTTTGTTTGTGGGTGACAGCCAGCATATGATGAAGTTTGCAAGCTTTGTTTGATGGGTGAACTTATGTCAAGTTATAATGGTTTTAAGCCGAAGGGTGGCAGTTGCAAGGGTCAGAAACATGCAAGCATTCGACAAGAATTTATGCAGATTCTTCACCAGGTTGGTTGATAAGAGATCATTCCTATAATTCTTCTTCTGAATCTTCCGAAGATTCTTCATTTTTATGGTCATCTCCCACATCATTTGCATTAGTCTTCCTCTCTTTCTTCCGCTGCTTCCTCTTCTGACGCTTCAAACGTTTCTTTGCAGTGCGGTCCTCTGCAGCTTTCATCCTCTCCTCTCTCCTCATATGGAACTCTGCTACCTCTTTCCTTCTCTGGTAGTCTACATCCATCCTTGCAAGACGATCTTGTTCCTTCCGTCTCATTTGACGGTACTGTTATAATTCAACAGAAGAAGGGTTCAGGCTAACACACAAAAAGAGAAAAACCACAGCAAAACAATTATTCAAAAAAAAAAAATCCAGCATAGAAAGGTTTCCATGTTTGCTACACAAGTACCAAGTCCAAAGCAGTATAGCACAAGAAAAAGAAAAGGAAAAAAAAAAGGACTGACATAGGTTGAACAAACTTATGACACACCTCATCGGGTAACAATGTGTCCCAACATCTACCAGAAATTTGTGTTCTTATGAAATTCTTAGTATTTTACGTAAATGCCATACACAATTTCCAATAGATGACAACATGAAGATGCATTTGATCCAATTGAAAAGGAAGATGAAACCCATCCTCAAACACGTGAAACTTGTAGAAAAGTAGAAGCATCAAAACCTTGCTCTGGAGCTCAAAAGTGTATATTCCTAATATATAGCATGCTTAGTAATGCCAAATATACTGAAAGGAAGTAAACTTTGAGAGGGAGAAACAACAAACAACAAGAAAGGAGAAAACCTGATCCAAAACCCAAACTATCAAGAGAATACGCGCTGCACCCCCCCCCCCCAAAAGCAAAAAACATCAGTCCAATCGCCAAGATCGGATGGAAGTGACTGGGGGGTGCAATTCTTTGTTTCCCAAGAAAGATACAGAGCAGGGAACAGAATGGAGCCGAGGGACAACCCCAGCTTGGTGTTCATACCATCTGATCTTTGATTGAATTGTCCCCCCCAACCCCAGCTTGGTGTTCATACCATCTGATCTTTGATGGTGCCCACATGCTGTCAGCCAGCCGTGGGTGCAGCACTGGTGCAGCCATGGATTGCACCAGTGCATGGTGAAGTATTTCAAACAGCACATCTGCATTGACCCTCCAGACTCACTTATGTGGAAGCAAAATCAAAAATCGAGGAGGTAATATTTGGCCCAGATAAGATAATAATTGTCCATAGACATCCAACTTTACATGCATTAACCAACCAGACTATGAGGTAAAACAAGAAAATTTCACCAAATTCTTGTATACCATGCAAGCATTATTCTCTCTTGATAGCATTTTCAGTTGTTTGTGCAGAAAGCCGATCAGAACATGAGAATAGACAAACAAATAAACATTTGTTTTAACTTGAAAATGTTTTAAGTTGAGAACTGTGATTAATTCAATATTTCTGTTGCATGCATAGTACATTGAATTATCTACTTCGCAATGATATGAAATCTAGTATTCAAACAAATAGACAAACAAAATGCCCCACATAGCATTAGCTTGCATTATTTTTTACTTGAGAAATACATACCCTGTTACCTGGTAACAGAGAGGTTTCCTGCTAAACAACATGTAGAGATGTCAGATTTACTACTCAGAGAATCCAAGGGTTGCCAGGCAGCAGGGGTTATGCATGTTAGCAAGATGCCCGCATGGGGGACGATGTGGTGTGTGAGGATTTCCGGTGCCCCATCAGAAAGGGTCAGGGAGTCTCCCCAGCATGCACGTCATTGTGTGCTGGACTAGAACACCACACAGCATGCACTGTCAGCCCTGGGATCTACAAATTGGCTAATCAAAGGGCAGCCTGCACTTTGGTTTGGGGTTTGGGGGAACGGATGGTCTCACAGCATGCAGAACAACATGGGGTTCCAAGGGGGGTTGGGGGTACTCTGCAGCATGTGCAGCACTGGACTGGAAGACTGCACAGCATGCATCATTATCCTTCGGATCTAAATCTGACAGCCCGTGGTCAACTGTCCAGCATTTTCCTTTTTCTGTTTTGCACAAAATGTTCTAAACACTTTGAATCTTGAATCATCCACTCCCACTCCATGAATTTGCAGCAACGGAAGGCATGCAACATATGGGACCCACTGTGTAGGAAAACATTGTCCATTGGATGTCACTTTTAGATGATCAGATGGTCAGAAAATTTTCCTGTTACCTGGTAACAAAAATCCATACTCTTTGTTATTTTTTCCTGTTCCTTTTATTTAGTTGAGATAAAGTGGTGGGGTATAGGAACACCTTTACTAGTTACAAATTTTGTTTCCAATGATGGTAAACCAAGGACATGAACAAAAAAACAGGCAGTTCAAAGCACCAAGAAACGTAGAGAAAGAGTGACAGAGTACAGACCAATTTCATTCAGCTTCAATTTACTAAGAGTACATCATTAACTCTGCCACATTACTTGTATCTGTACATTCAGATCTGCCCAATTACTTCTATTTACTTTTGTGACAAATTTTTTGCATATACCACAAGGGTAAATGTAAAATCTTGGAAGTTCTTTTGAGACAACATATTCTCAAATTTTGTGTTCCTTGACTATTTATTCACCAATTTGGACCCATCCTATCCGTTCAGTTGGTAACGAAACTCCCTCTATGCCTGCCTTTAGGCCTAAGAAGCACCCAGCATGGGAGTATGTTATGTTTTGAAGTTATATGGCCAGCATTTTAACGAAACTCCCTCTATGGCCGCCTTTAGGCCTAAGAAGCACCCAGCATGGGAGTATGTTATGTTTTGAAGTTAACAAAATAGTAGTCATATGACCAGCATTTCTGTAAGAATTGATCAGAAGCTACAAGATGCGCACAACACTCATTAATATTGGGACAAACACAGACAACAGCATGGCCCATCTGATAATCGAATGAAGAAGATGAAAGTAATACAGAAAGAAAACCAAGATGTGCCTCAGCTCAGAATCAAGAAACTAGATCAAAGGGAAGTATACAAATGATATATCGGTTTTCTCACATATTAACATTCCTTTTGAGGCAGTAGATGAAACACATTAGTACAAATGTATAATGCAGTGGTCCGGAGCTCTTTCTTTTAAAACTGTTTTGTACTAAATAATACTATTTTAAACTTCTGTCACAATCTTTGAGTTTACTGCGTTCAACTCATGAACTATTTGGCAAAACTGGAATGATTTTTAAGACTTTTCCAATATTGTTTCAGAACATCACAAAAACAAGACATCATTGTCACCATCAGAACCATATCCCATTCATTTGGGGTCCGCAACAAGAATCTTGCCCTACAATGTTAATCTATCCAATGCCGTATCAGCCAAACATAAGGAGGCCAAGTCTCCTTTAATGCATCCAGTCACCTTATTTTAGGTCTTCTCGAGTTCTTCTACTCTCCTCCACCTAATTTGAAAACACCTCCCAATTGGTGCCAAACTTGGAAGGTGGTGTACATGTCCAAACTTAGAATCTTTCCCTAAGCTTAATGTCAATAGGAGCTGCACCTAAATCACCAATATATGTCCATTTTGAATCTTATCCTTCCTAGTGTTTCGGCACATCCATCCTAACATCCTCATCTCTGCAACACAGTTTTTGTACATGATCTTTCCTTGCAGTCTCACAATCCAACACTCAGTCCTGCATAAATAACAACCTTACCATTGACCTATAAGGGGTACATATTGATCACAGAGAACTCCGGACCCACTTCTTCACTTCAACCAACCTATTTTAACTTAATGTGTGACATCTTCTTAAACCTCTCCATTCTCTTAAATAATAGACTCTAAATGTCAAAAGTTGCTGCCTTCAGGAATAACTTGGCCATCAATTATAATTAAATCTTCTAAGTCAACACTCCTATCATTGAAATTATATTTCGCATATTCTGACTTAGTTCAACTAACTATAAAACCTTAAATTTTAGGCGAGTCATCCCAGGAGAGTAGGCCCTACGGCCATTGTTTCAAGTCCTAGTAGCTTGGCCACTATACTTCCCACTGTCCCACTAGGTCTTTGGCCATCGAGAGTGTTGATCCTGAGGAGCCCCCATCCGTAGTGCAGGATGTGACTTATGAGGCTAGAGCCAATTTGGCCGCTGAGTTTCAGTCAAATGAGGAGTTGGTCGGCTGTATTCGGCACGAGCATTATCGGGTGGAGGATATTGAGGATTTACATGATGGGGAAGGCTTAGAGTCGTCCGGTGCATCTTGACTTAGCCTAAAGAGAGTGATGACTGGCGGCGTACGGCGATCTTTCACACCTATTATCAAGTGGGCGATAAGGTGTGTAAAGTGATCATCGACAGTGAGAGTTGCATTAATGCAATCTTCACAAAAGCCGTCAAACACCTTGGATTGACAGCTATAGACCATCCTTGCCCCTACCGCGTATCGTGGTTGGACTCTACCTCCGTTCCCATTCGGACAAGATGCCTCGTTACGATTTTCTTTCCCCCTTACGAGGATCAGATCTAGTGTGACATCTTACCGATGAAGGTCGGGAGTCTCATCCTTGACAGGCCGTAGATTTATGATGTGGATGCGATCCTGTACGGCCAGTCCAACACGTGCGTATTTTCATTTGGCGACCTACGCATCACTTTGCAACCTTCCCAGCCGAACTCTGCACCCCAACAGGAGGCAGCCCAGCCTAGTCCTCCTACTTCCGCTTCTACTCCTTCTACCTCCGGTGCCGTTGCATCTTCTTGTGTTACGCCCACTAGCACTCCAACCACTCAAGGCACGACACTCTTGAGTACTCCTTCCACTTCCCGCTCGACCCATTCGAGTAGTGCTTAGGCCCGTGCACCTTCCATCCTTGGCGCACCTCTTACTACGACTCTACAGCTAATTAGTGCCAAGATAATAATAAACTGAAATACTCCACCTATGATAAGGAATTTTATGCGGTAGTTCAAGCATCGAGCTATTGGAGACATTATCTGCTACCGCAGGAGTTCGTCCTGTATTCGGACCATGAGACCCTTCAGGTTCCTCCATGCTCAGAAGAAGCTGAACCCGAAGCATAGCCAATGGGTGGAATTTCTTCAGGCTTACACTTTCGTCTTGAGACACAAGGCAGGTGCGGAGAACTGCATGGCCGATGCACTGAGTCACCAATATGCACTCTTATCAGTTGTTAACGTGGAGGTCATTGGATTTGAGAGACTCTATGAGGAGTATTCAGCTTACCCAGATTATGGTCAGATCCACGTCGCTGGATTACATCTTACAGGAGCGTTATCTTTTCGTGGTGATTGATTGTGCATTCCATGGACTTTGGTCCGTGATTTTCTCATCTAGGAGGTGCATGCAGGTGGTATAGTCACTTCGGCCGGAACAAGACCATTGAGCTTGTTGAGCACTGCTTCTTCTAGCCTAACCTGAAGCGTGACGTGGCCCAAATTGTTACTTACTGTCACACATGTGCTACGGCAAAGTAGAAGCAGAACACTGGCTTGTACACTCTCCTTCTCGTGCCCAACCGTCTGTGGCAGGATTACGAACCGCCCATCAATACGATTCTATCTTGGTAATCGTTGATCGGTTCTCCAAAATGGTTCATTTTATCTCTTGTTTCAAGACATCTGATACGTCTCAAGTAGCCCATCTCTTCTATAAGGGAGTTGTTTGTTTACATGGATTGCTAAAGACCATCATCTTTGACAGAGATGTACAATTTGTTAGCTATTTTTGGAAGACTCATTGGCATCTCTTAGGCACTAAGCTCAAGTTCCCTACTGCTTAACACCCCGAAACTAATGAGCATACTAAAGTTGTTAATAGAAGTCTAGGTGATTTGTTGCATTGTCTAATTGGCGAGCGTGCACGTAACTGGGATCAGGTCTTAAAGCATGCTGAATTTGCATATAATAGTTCGATAAATAGGTCTATAGGCATGAGTCTATTTAAGATAGTCACAGACTATAGACCTAGGGGACCTATAGACCTTGTTCCTTTGCCCATTCATTCACGCATTTCAGAGTCTGCATAGGCGCTAACTAAGCATATTAGAAGTCTTCATGATAATATCCCTCGTCACATTGAGATCAGCAATGAACATTACAAGAAGATGGCGGATGCACATCAGCGACAATAAAAGTTTCAGGAGGGCGATTACGTAATGATCAGGGTTAGACCTGAACGGTTTACTTCTAGAACCGTAAAAAATTGTAATCTCGAGGAGCCGGTCCATTCAAAATGTTGAAACGAGTTGGACCGAATGCGTACATTGTAGATTTACCCCCGGACTATGGCATCAATACCACATTCAACGTCTCAAATTTGGTTGCCTACTGAGACCAGGTAGTGATTCCCAGTAACCCATTTGAGCCTTCTCTTCCACTTGAGAGTGACCCCACCCATGAGAGTCCACTTCTAGCCCTTGTTCCAGCAAGGTGTGAGCAAATTGACTATATACTGGACGAACAAGTTGTTCCTTTTAGGGATGGGGCCTATCAGCGCTATTTAGTTCACTGGAGCGAGAGGCTGTCGACCGAATACACATGGATCACATGCGAGGAGCTACAACAGATTGATCCCGATCTCTTAGAGCGCTATCAGGGTAATCGAGACCCTTACTCGACGAGATCGAGTTCCTCCCAGCCGGAGATAATTGGTGAGGAAACAAGAGTGCAGGCCCGATTCCGCTATGATCCGACCCGGGTTTACCGCGCCGCAGGACGTCCGCAGCAAATCATGCAACTGTATAGCTAGGAGATGCTCATTAATATTTTATAGTTTATTTGGACTTTGGGTTTGAGCATGATGCATTTGTTTTTATTTTTTTAGGCCCTTAGGATTGAGTTCGGCCCATTAGTGTCCCACATGCCTTTTTCTATGTTTTTCTATTTTCTTTCTGCACTTTTATGCATGGCTACTTTGGTCATTTAGGGATCTAGGACTTTCTTTTTGGGAGCCTATATATACTTATGTATGCCCATTTGGGAAAGCCAATGACTGGAAAGAAAAGGGAGCTTTGGCCACTATTATAGTGTACTCTATCTGTGTGAGGACCCGGAAGGGCCCATGTGAACCGAGGGGTAGAAGCCCCTGCCTTCTTCCTCTTCCTCCCTTCTTCTTTTTCCCCTGTTCATCACATCTTCTACCCCTGTCATCCCTCTCCCTTGGGCCTCCGACCTTCCTCCTGTTGTTCCCCTCTCTGTGCCGCACCATTTTATAATTGTTGTTTATTTTCTCTCATTTTTAGTCATGACTCATTATGCAATAGTGATGCATTATTTTAGGACACCATCTTTCACTAAGGACTAAACTATGGGACGGAATCTACAGGGCTTTCACTTTATTTTGTTAAATAACTTCTAAACAAGTCGTTGTTTATGGTGAAACGGACATAGCCTAGACTGCTTCTTGAGAGCACTCAAGGAAGTCGGCTACTACAGTCATTCTATATATTGTAACAGCAGAAAGCTCTATGTTCCTCAGGTTCCTCAACCCAAACAATGCATGCAAACTTATTGCAAGTGACAGCTCTCTTCAAAATTACAGGGATATGCCAATGTGTTACACCATCACTTAAATCTTTGTGATTTCCAGGATATCCAATTATTTGAGCCAAAGTGCTTCGCAAAAAGCAAACATAGCCACATGATATAGATAAGGAATTCCAACTATGTTGGTTTTTCACAAGACTCAATATGCAGACCGGGAGCAGACCTATCAGCTTGCACCCTGACTTGCCCCAGATGAGCGAGAAAAGTAACACATAAACATCAGATGTGCACGAGGCTCCACAACCAAAAAACTATGTAGCTCCACAACCAAAAAACAAAGTGTTGGTATTGGACTGAGATATTCTGTGTGTCTGTGATATGGCTCGATTGTTTTGTCTATACTGGTTTAAGTACTCATTTAAAACATATTGAATCCAGCTAACAACTTTCTAAATCATTTATCCCCTGTGATCAAATGACTCCACAATATGAGCAATGCGACAGGAACAAGTAGAGCGAATGGAGGATATTGGAGGTGGGGGTAATGAGGATGGGGAAGACAACTCTTCCGGAGTCCTCTGGCAGCCGATCCAACACTACCCTAGTACCAAAATCTCTTCCTAGAGGCCTAGTATCAAAAGTAATAAGTGCTTTCATTGTTTAGGTGAGGGACATCGTGCATCCACTTGTAGGAATGCATTGGTTTGTTGAAGTGCAAATCCACTGGGCATAGAAGTCGCTTCTGCAAGGAGCCGAGTTCCAACATAAACTGTACGGGAGATGTAGGGACAGTGCAGGGGCAGAGGAACGGGCTAACTTCAACAGATATCTGACAATAACTTGTTTGGTTGAGACTCGATGGTTTTTGCACCTTGGCCAAAACATTCAAGCATTATGTCAGTTCCACCCGGGGAGGCGCTGTGGATTGTTCAGCTGTGCTTCAAGCTTTGCAACAATTATGGCCTTCAGAGAAGCACTGAAATATTAGTTTGTCAGATGCTCGAAGAGTACTTCTCTTTTTATCTGATAGCAATAGCAAACAAATGAATCTTCCAACTGTACTCTATTTATAGCCCCGAACCCAACCCCAATCCCTACCAACCACTGGAGGCCACTGTTGAACCCAAAACTTTCTAAACTAGGGTTTGCTTGGAAGAAAAAAAAAAACCACGTGCATGCATGCACATGAAAAAAAATGAAGGACTAGGGTTTATGCACCTAGATCTACAACATGCATGAGATGCAAGAAGAAAGGATAAAAGATACCTTGAACCAGCCCTCCAATGCCGCAAGCAGAGCACTAACAGCAGCAACAATGCAGCCTCCAACGATGCGAAATCAGCAAGAACAGCAACAATGCAGCCTCCAACGCTGCGAAATCAGCAAGAACAGCAGCAGGGGCCAACAAAGAGCACCAACAGTAGCTGCAGGCGCCAACAAAGAGCACCAACGGCAGCAGCAAGGGCAGCCACAGCCCTCAGAAGCCAGCCCGCCAATAGGCAGCAAGGACAGCACACACAGGGAGAGACAAAGAGAGGCAACCGGCCCTCTATGTTTAAGGAAAAAAGAGAGGGAGAGGATAAAGAAAGAAAAAGAGAGAGTAAAAGAGATAAATACAAAAAAAGAGGGAGAAAGAGGACAAGAGATAAAGACAGGAAAAAGAGAGAGAGAGAGAGAGATTGGAGAACCGGCCGGCCAGTGGGGCCTGCCGGTCTCCTCTCTCCCTCCATCTCTATACGACCCTCTCTCCCATCTCTATCTCTCTCTCCCGTCCTTATATCTCTTTCCAGTCTTTATTTGGCCCTCTCTCCCTCATCTCTATCCTACCCAACCCCCCCACCGGTTGCCTAGGTGGCACCGGTGGGTGAGGGGGGGGGGGGGGGGGAGGGGGGTGCCACCGGCCGGCCTCCAAGGCCCTACTGGCGCCCCCTGCTGCCTATAAAAGGGGCCCCAGGTGCCCCACAGCAAAAGCCACACACACACGCAGCAAAAAAAAAAAAAAAAAAGAAAGGTAGAAAGGAGGCTCGGCAGAAATTGTAATAGGAGGCTTGGGATTCTTAGTGCGTGTGAAGAAGAATAAGAACAATGTGTCACCATTTTATTATGATTTTGTGATGATATTAATAAAAAATATGGTTCATTCATATTAGTTGAATAACCACAAGTTTCATGTTTACTAAATCCTATGCTCTCATGATTATATTGTTTCATATTAGTCTAATATGGTTCATTCATATTGTTGAATGGCCATAAGTTTCATGTTCTCATGTTGATTAAATTATTTCATGTTAGCATGGTTCATTCATATTGGTTGAATGGCCATAAGTCTTATGTTAATTAGCTCACACTGCTTCATATTAAACTATGGTTCATTCATACTGGTTGAATGGCCAAAGATTAATTTTAAAAAAAAATGGTTCATTCATATTGGTTGAATGGCCAAAGTTTAGTGGTTCTCTCCTATTGGTGGATTGGCCATTATATTTACGGTTCACTCTTATCCGTAGAGTGACCAAAGATTATAGTTATTACTTCATTCTTATTGAGGGAGTGACCATTGGCTTTTATAGTTATGTCCTATTGGTGGACCGGTTACGAAGTTATGGTTCACTTTAATTCGTAGAGAGGACTAATAATTATGATTCTTTGTTCATTTTATCGATGGGGTAACCATTGACTCGTGGTTCTTTCCTACTGATGGACTGACCATTAAACTATGGTTCATTCATATCAATTGAATGGCCTAAAAAATTGTAATTTCTTCATATTAGTTGGAGGACCATTAAGGGATATCCTTAAATATGTGGGAGTCCTCATACCCCATGAATTAAGGCTATCCTTCGGGAATCTTTATTCTCTCAAAAGAATTGAAATGAGAGGATATGTTGCCTAAATAACCATTTATCCTTTTAAAAGATGTTTAAAGGATAATTTCTAGAAATCTATCTTCTCCAAAAGGTCCTAATGAAATCTAGGTTTCAAAACATATCTTCTTAGTACTTTGAGATGCCCAAAGTACTCATTTCCTCATAAGTACTTAAAAATCCTTTAAGTATGTTTTAAGGGATATCTCATGAACCTTTCTAATAAAAAAAAAAATAAAGAAAATTGATCATGCTTGCACTAAACTTAAGCAAGCCTTGTTGGACGGTTAATCAAGAGTTGCCAGTTAATAACTGGCGTAATTAACACTGACCAAGATCAGTGGGGAGAGGTCAATGAACACGGATCCATGATCGATCCAAAAGAAATTTAGACTTCGATGATTAATCCTAAATTCTCAAAATCTACCTAAAAGAGAAGAAAATGTGTTTTCAAACTTAATTCCCTTTTCAAAACAAAAAATTCTTCTTTTAAAAATAATAAAGGAAGTCTCACATATTTGGCACGCCCGGTGGGACCTCTCCTTCCCTTCATCTCTCCGTCCAATAAGGCCCCTATCAGGACAAGCCTAATGTTGCCATGTTTGGTGCAGGTGCGAGGAATTTCGATTCCAAATGGCAACTAAAGTCACCTACAGTCCTCTGGTGGTGGCTACCCATGTGCAATATGGGTATCTGACCACGCTGATCTGCTTCGGCGACTTTCCAGTAGTGATTGGATCCCCCTACTTCTTAGGGGTGGTTGCTACACTGGAGCATGCTCCAGCCAAGAAAGTAAGAACAAGACGCACTCCTTGCGTCCAAAAGCAACACAACAACGACAAACCCAGTCGGGTTTATGCCGTCAACGCAATCCATATTGCGCCAGCCTCCTCTTCCAATAGAAGGCCACAAAAGAACAAGATAGCAAGTCCGTCTATTACGGGAAAGACAATTTTTGTCGGTAATCTCCGCATCCGCTTGGCTGGCGGTGAGCCGATAATGCCCAAGACCCACCACGTTATGTCGGTTCCCGTCCAGAACCGATTTGACATACTCCCGAAAGTCAGTCAAGATAAAGTAGCCTTTAAGAAGAAAGTTAGAAAATCAAGAGCTCCCAACCAGTAGGGGCAGAAGACACAAGCAAGAGCTATGGGCCAGCCAGAGCAAAGATACCAAAATAAGGCAAGCATGCCTTCAAGAACAAGCAATCCTGTGGAAGACAGGAACATCCAACTTAAACAGATTTGGGTGACCAAAGAGGAAACCCTAAAGATTCGTCGAGCTAGGACTATCCTGGCCAAGCAAACGCCTTAAAAGCTAGAAGAGCCAGTGAGGCAAATCACAAAAGAAGACTTCCGGCCTCGTCCCCCACGAGCTCAAAAAAGAAGAGGCGCTTATAAGGCTAAGAAACAGCAACAACATCAAATCAACCAACAGAGGACTTCAATCTTCTCAAGACTGGGGGCACCGCCTCCACAAATTTCCAAAAGAAGGAGAGTCACGCAAGTGACAGAAGACGGCATCTAGATATATACCTGTTATGCCTCAAGCACCAGTAATAGGCAAAACCTATTGCCAGAAGACCCTGTTGAGATTATCAATATAGCTCAGCGGGATGGGCCTTTGACGCTACAAATGAAGCAAACCTGACAATGGTTGAATCAGAGGAACATAGGAACTAATCCACAACCTCAAGAGGGCGGAGCTGCCACCACAAAAGGTGGAGATGAAGATGGGTTAAATGCTCATGAAGTAGATCCCAGCCAAGAACAAGCTAACCCGAGTCAGCCTCAGACCATAAAAAAAAATAAGGCTGGAAAATCAACAGCTCAAGACCCTCCTACTGGGTCTCATACTCGTCGTTCACCATTTGTTCAAAAAACTACCTCCCAGTCATGTGAAACGTCTCAAGTTCACCAATATGACGGGAAAGGATCTGCCCAGGAACATATCACCCACTATATGAGCGACCTAGGCGAACTAGCCATGGAAGAAACCTACTTGTTGAGGTTCTTCTCGACCTTTCTAACAGACACAGCATTCTAATGGTATGCCAAATTGAAGCCCAATTCCATCAGCAATTGGGAAGAGATGAAAAAGAAGTTCCTAAACCGCTTTAAGGTATCGAATCGGAAAGTAACCATTACCGAGCTGGTGGCATTAAAGCAAAGCAAGAGCAAATCTGCCATTTATTACATCAAGAAATGGTAGAACCTCAATATGAAGTGCGACAACCCGCTGGTGCATGAAGACGCGGTGAAGCTTTGCAAAAGGGGCTTGAAACCAGAAATCAACGAAAAGTTGATCGGGGCAAATATCAAGAACTTTGATCAGTTAAACAACATCGTGTCAGAGATTGAAATGTTCTTCGCTGACAACCCGACGGTGATGTTCAACAAAAGGAAGGCTCCCAGGGAACGAGCTTCCAATGCTAAAGAAGTGAATGTTGTTGACTTCACTTCGACAGTAGAAAAGACTGGAGGCAGGCCCAGTACAAATACATCCACATCCAATACCAAAACTGGGGGCAGGGTGTCATACTATCATCTATGTCTCTCAGTGAGAAGATGAAGAAGCCATACTCCTTTACGAGGGAGCATACCAGGAAGTTATTTGATACCTGTGTCCGAGCGAATCTACTGGCACTCCTAGAGCCAAAGAGGCCAGCTGAAGTCGAAAAGACAGACGAATCCAATTACTGCTTGTATCACCGTATGCTAGGACATGTGGTGGAAGATTGTTACCTCTGCAAGGATGAGATTGAGAAACTCATCCAAGAAGGTGCCATAGAAATGGGTAAGTATCTCGTGAGTCCACCCCAACCACATCAAAAGCCGAGGCAGGTCTTTGCGGTAAATGCAATTCATATAAATAAAGATTCATCCTGGGAGGACCGGAAGAAGACATGGATTCCTCTCCGGAGCGGGAGGCCATACCTGATTATACCCCGACAATGCTGACATATACACCGACGACGCCTCCATCAGAGGATTCCACTAGAGAAATGTTGGAAGAAATCCAAGTCAATCTGAGGTAGTTGTTTCAACAGCAAACAACTCTGACACGTAAAGTGAAGGAACTCTCGTAGTAGCTGGTCGAGGTCCTGAAAAAAAAAAGGGCCCGTTGATCCATCTCGACTAAAGAGTCAAGGTCAGAGCAACAATGCAGGAAGAACAAACAGGTGATCACCCTGAATAAGAAGCATGAAGCATGTTTCCCGTAAGGAGAAGGGGCAGTCACTGCAATGGTGAGCCCAGAGATATCGATATGGTTAAAGAAAGCCTACGAAGGAGGCTGGCCACAGGTGAAGAAGAAGGAGGGATAAGAATCAAAGGTAGTACGTCACTCAAGAAGGAGTATTCTTTACCAAAGGAAAAGACCCGGGAACTCTTCAGGTTGTGTATGAAGCAGGAGGTGATGGCTCTTCCCAAACCTAAGAAGCAAGAAGAGATATATGAAGATGGCATACCCCGATATTGCCCATATCACTGCTCTGAAGGCCACTCCATTGAGCAGTGTATTGCTTTCAAAAATGAAGTGGAAAAGCTGATCCAAAGTGGCAAAATAGACATAGGGAAGTATCTAGTGTATCCCCCACATCCTCACAGCCGAAGTGTTGATACATACACGACAAATGTGCTACATGTGAAGATCGGGGACAATGAGGAGATACCGGCTACAACAAAGACAAGTTCCTCTAGCAAAAGTCAGAAAATGGTATTTGAAGAATACCAGATGTTGCCAGATATGGTTATGGAGCAAGCCATCAAGGCCACCTTCGAACGCAACCAGCCAGAGATACCATGGACTTTGGTGTAGAAGAAAAAGAAGGAGCAGGGTCCTATGATGAAGATAAAAGAAGAGAAAGAAAAAGCCCATGTGCGTATGCCTCCGTCGCCAAAAATGCCGGCTCAGTCCCGTCTCATCAAAGAGGCGGCTAAAAAGAAAAAGTAGGAAAAGAATAGAAGAACGAAAAAAGAAAACTCAAAAAGAAAGAAACTCAGGCCGATGTTGCAGATATGCCTAAGCCAGAAATGACACCCCTCCAAAAGCTTCAGAGATTATTGATAAACTGGAAGAATATGCGCTAGGTCGTCTAGTGAAGAGAGTGCCGCTAGACGAATATATACCCTGGGAAGAAATGGAGAAGTCCTGCCTAAGGTGTTGGCTACTGCATCTCCGCCAATACAGGTGGAATACAGGGAAAGAAGTCTTTCGCGGTGAGGATGAGGTTCTTGCCTTATAAGAGGGAGAAGTGACTGTAGAATGGCTGGAAAAGCAATTTCAGTCGTTCTCCTGCAATATGGCCTCTGTGCAATTTCAAGCCGCAAGTGGCCCTATTGATGATGAGATCAGGTGTGTCTCACCCAGATCCAGAAGACCTCTGGCAACATACCAGGGAAGAAATAACTCACATAATCAAGGAAGAGGCCGAGGCCGAGACCGGAATGGCAGACGCAACAGGGGTCAGAATGCCGCAAGTCAAGACAATGTAATCCGCTTCAGGGGAGAAGTTCAGAAGTCGGTCCCTGAACCAGAAATAAGGGGGAATGTCTACTTCTACCCCTCATCCGATGAAGAGGTGAACCCCGCAGCAAGTCCCAAAGAGTAAAGTCCAGCAGTAAATCCTGACGAAGCAGGTCCTTCGGCGCCGCCTGAAGCCGCAAAAGACATAGAACCCTTGGCTGACCTGTTCGATGAAGGCTTGAGGGTTGACTCTCAGGAAAAGGAGACTCTGGCCGAAAAGCCTCCAAAAGAATCAAGACAGCAAAAAGCATTGGCCGAGACTCTAAAGAGCATAGCCAAGATACTGCCATCTGTTGAAAAGGCTCGTGCAAGAGCAGATCGGAAGATTCTTCAGACAATGAAGAGAATGCCGGCAAGCCTTAGCATCTGGGAAGCCATCTCCCTGAGCAAGGAGCTAAGAGAAGCATTGATCACTGTCCTACAAGATCCAGAAGCCTATGAAGTTCACATGCCTGAACTCCAGACCGAATTGTACACGGTGTACAAAGCCACAGTGACTTTCATTGAAGAAGACATGTTGCTAACATCTTCTTGTTATAATAGGCCTCTATACATGAAAGGTCAAATCAAAGGGCGAGAGGTAGATCGAATCTTGATAGATTCGAGATCTGCCGTCAATATTATGTCGTTCAAGACTTTCCAAACTTTATACCTCACGCTTTACATGAAGAAAGTACAATGGGTTACCATATTAGGCAACAACCAAAATGGTGAAGAGGCTATCGAAAGAGTCGATGTCGAGCTGACTCTAGATAATTGGGTGACCTACGTGTCATTCCTCATTGTCGACTTGAATACATCTTTCAAGACACTTCTAGGGAGACCTTGACTTCATAAGAATCGGGTTGTTCCCTTCACCCTACACCAGTGCATCAAGTACACCAAAGACGGCAAGCAATACCGGATCTTTGCTGATCAGGAGCCGTTCAAAGCCTACGATTGCCATCATGCTGATGTGTTGTTGTATTTTGACAACGTAATGAGCCTGGCAACCATAAATGAAGTCAAAACCGAAAAGTTCCAACGAAAGCCGAAGACCCTCATTAAGTACAAGAAGTCGTCATCAATCTAGAAACAAACTTCATCAGCAAAGGGGTGGAAGCAAGTGTCTGCATGACACCTAATTTGACGAAGCTAGCCTGCCAAAGAGAAATTCATACAGTCGAAGAGCTTAAGACCTTCATTGTCTTGCACAAAGACAATCGGCGAATTGTCTTCTATAAGGGAGAATTGGTGCCTGAAAATCCCCCTAATGATGATTTTAGGCTAAAAGCACCTCAACAAGAAGCTAAAGAAGAAATCTCAGAATTGGAAGATATGCCCCAATACATCAAAAAGACAACACCAGAAGATCCCAGACAAGCAAAGTACAATTAGAAGCAAGTTCTTCCAAGAGCTATGATATCCAGCTGAAGTAAGGGGGCAACCTCCCTTCTCCAAGCAAGATCGGAGGGGATTGGGCTACGGACGTCGTCATGGCCCCTCTGTCCACTATGCTATTAATATGGTGAGCATGTCATCATCCAAAGTAGAAAGGCAGACTTCAGAAGCAAGGGTTGACAGCCCAGAAGAAGATTATTTGCAGCTAGTCTCTCTGGAGGAGTCTAACTCCACAAAAGAAGAGTCAATATGGCACGAGGTATATGTTGTCGATATTGACGAAGAAGACGACTTTGTGGACGTTCAGCCAGCTCCACGAGAAATGGAAAACGGCGGACAAGCTACAGTTGATGAATTAAAAGAAATCAACTTAGGCGGGCCAGAAGATCCACACCCAATCTTCCTCAATGCATTGTTGAGCACAGAAGAAAGACAGGCATATACAGGGTTATTCTTGGAGTACAAGGACTGTTTTGCCTGTAATTACAAGGAAATGCTTGACTTGGATCCCTCAGTGGCAGAACATGAACTGGCCATCCTGCCTGATATCAAGCCGGTAAAGCAGCCCCAAAGGTGAATGCACCCAGAATTGGTGGTGAAAGTAAATGCGAAAGTCGACAAGATGCGAGAAGTTGACTTCATCGAATAATGCATATATCCAACCATGCCAGTAAAGAAGAAGAACAGACAAGTCCGAGTCTGCATCGACTTTCGAGACTTGAATAAGGCATGCCCCAAGGATGACTCCCCACTACCTATCACAGAAACTATGATGGATATCACTGCAGGCTTTGAAGCATTTTCCTTCATGGATGGGTCGTCGAGATACAATCAAATCAAGATGGCCGTAAAAGACAAGAATTTTACAGCCTTCAGAACCCCAAGGGTATATTCAATTACAAGTGAATGCCCTTTGGGCTCAAGAATGCTAGCACCACCTATCAAAGAGCCATGACAAATATTTTTTATGAAATGCTCCATGACTTGGTCGAGTGCTATGTTGATGACATGGTCGTGAAATATGAAAGAAAAGAAGACCCGTTGAAGTTCCTCCTCAAGCAACCCGCACTGTCAGGACGACTAGGGAAGTGGGCCTTACTCCTCATGTAGTTTGATATTACATTTGTGCCTCAGAAGTCAATAAAGGGGCAAGACATGGCCGAATTCTTGGCAGCTCATCCCATCCCCGAAGACTCTCCTCTGAGTAAGGAATTGCCAGATGAAGAAATATTGTCGGCACAAGAAGCAGTGGAAGTGCAGTTAGCAGAAATCAAGACCTGGCAGTTGTACTTCGTTGGAGCGTGAAGAACTTTCATAAAGCCTGATGGCACATCAAAAATCCGAGCTAGGGCTGGGCTTGTCCTTGTTACCCCTGAAGGCAACACCATTCGTGTGCACTTATGGAAGCGTTGACAAACAACGAAGCAGAATATGAAGCTCTGATAGTAGGGCTAGAAGTCGCCCTGAAAATTGGTGTTCGGTGCATCCAAGTATACGAAGACTCCCTCCTTGTCATACGACACGTCCTCGAAATCTTCGAAGTCAGAAAGAAAGAATTGATGGCCTATCCTGCTGCCGCTATAAGGCTAAGCGAAAAATTTTATACCTTCAGAATGCTCAAGTCGATGCCCTCGCCAAATTAGCCTCCGCTCTAAAGTTGCCACCAGCAGGCGAGGCCGAAATTTTTGTAAAAGATAGGAGGCTCTTCCCCAGCTCCTTAAATGAAGAAGACGGCCTAACAGTGTTCGAAGTCAACACTGTGGAAGAAAATGAAGCAGAAGAAGAAGACTGGCGGATTCCCATCATTAAAGTGAAGGAAGGATGGCTTCCAGATGACAAAGCCGAAAGGGTACGACTGTTACGTCGGGCAGTGTCCTACAGGATGATTGGCGGAATTCTATATTGGTTGGTCCTGAAGACAAAAATGAGATCCTCTTAAGGTGTCTTTCACCAAAGGAGGCACAAAAGATAATAAAGGAAGTTCACTCTGGGGTCTGCGAAGCACATCAATCTGGCTTAAAGATGAAAATCAACATCAAAACCAAAGGTTTCTTCTAGCCGACAATGTACACAGACTGCGAGAACATGGCCAAGAGTTGCCCTCAATGCCAAGTTTTTAGGCCAATCCCCAGAAGGCCTCCAAACCAAGTACACCCCATAGCCCCTACGTGGCCTTTTGCCCATTCGGGAATGGATGTGGTAGGCCCACTCCCACCTTCGTCAAGAGAGTGTAAATATATTCTGGCCACTACATAATACTTCACGCGCTGGGCAGAAGCCGTCCCGCTGAAGGAAGTCACAGACGAAATGGTGTCATGTTTTGTCCGACACAATATCATATATAGGTTCGGGACGTCCAGCCGAATCACTTTAGACCATGGTACCCCCTTCAAGAATCGAACAATCTACAAGATGGCGACAAAATTCCACATTGATTGAGATGCGTCTTCAATCTACTATCCCAAAGCTAATGGTACGGCTGAAGCCTTCAACAAGACACTTTGCAAGCTGCTGGTGAAGATCAGTGAAGGATAGAAGCGAAGCTGGGATAAAAAGATGCATGAGGCATTATGGGCATACCGCACAATCTACAAGACCCCTACAGGCTGCTCGCCATATTCCCTAGTTTATGGGGCAAAGGCAGTAATTCCAATTGAAATTGAATTGGCTTCTTATTAGGTGGCTATGCATTATGAATGGAAAGAAAGCGATCTAAATGAAGCACAAAGACACTACGAGGAGTTGGCAGACCCTGAAGGCAAAAGATTGGCGGCTTACCAACGCTTGCAAGTCTATCAGGCCCGAATGTCTAGGACTTTTGACAAGTTGGTGAAAGAAAGAATATTCAAGAAAGACGACCTCGTTATAGTCAAACAAAAGGACGTGATGGCAGCTCGTCTGAAGAACAAGTTCAAGCCTAATTGGATAGGACCCTTCATAGTCAACAAAGTTTATAAAGGTGGCGCCTATAAATTAGTTGACGAAAAAGACAATGTGGCATTTCCTCCATTGAATGGCGCCACATTAAGTTGTATTATGTCCCGGAGCATGAATTGTCCGAAAATACACAGCTAAAGAAGTCATGAAAAAAAAAAAAAAGAGCTTAAAAACGAAGGCCTAACGAATTCCTAATTGGAATTCTAGGATCCGCTTTAATGGATTCTTTTGTCACATTGTTATATTTCAAACCATTGAATTCTGACAGACTTAATTGGTCTTCTCACCAAAAAGGAATCCAATTAAGGGCAAAAAGGTTTTAAACCCAGTTGAGATGAAAACCCGCAAGGGCACCTCAAACAAAAATGAAAAATCATAAGAAATGGCTAGCCTTGCGAAAACCTGTGAGGTCGCTATGGTTAATAAAAAAAAAAAGAGAGAAAACAACCCATTGAGGAGGCAACTTGCAAACGCACCACGATGAGGGGAGAATTCTCCTCGCCTATCGTGGTGAGGGTTGAATTTTCCCATATCCTTACCCAGGAAGGATGTCAAAGTCGTCAATGACAAAAAAAACCCTTAGATCACTCCACAATGGTGGGATGACATTCGATAAAAGGCTACGGCCAAGACGACAATGACGATGTCCTCCCGACTCGGTAAAGAAGTGGGAAAACCCGATCTTCACATTCGATAGGTTTAAAAGGTCTTTCCATCCCAAAGTTGCTTGTCCCATTAAGCAAAATAAAAAATCCAAATTACCCCAAGTTTCTGGCGGAGCCGTTGTATCCCAAAACCCAAAGTTTCCAAAGTTGCCGGCCCAAGAAGCCGTTATATCCTAAAAACTCAAAATACCCCATCCCACCGGGGGAATCTCAGCCAATAACCCTAAAACCTATGGCTACTTGGAGCCTTCATCCCCTTGAAAACCTAAAACCCATGGCTACTTGGAACCTTTACTTCCTTGAAAATCCAAAATTTATGGCGGCTTGGAGTCTTTACACCATAAAAACCTAACGTCCATGACTGCTTAGAACCTTTATCCCCTTGAAAACACAAAATGCATGACTACTTGGAGCCTTTATCCCCTTGAAAACCAAACCCATGACTACTTGGAACCTTTATCCCTTTGAAAATCTAATATCCATGGTGCTTGGAGTCTTTATACCCTTGAAAGTTTCAAAAAAAAAAAACTCCATGACTACTGGGAACCTTTATCCCCTTGAAAACCAAACCCATGGCTACTAAGAGCCTTTAACTCCTCGAAAAAGTCTAAAAGTCCAACACACTACTTGGAACTTTCACTTTCCAGGAAAACCACTAAGGCTTCCATCCCACCGGAAAAGTTCACACAAGGGCCATTTGGTCCCCAAAGTTTCACAAACTTATAAACCTTAAATCCCACCACCTTGGCCTGCAGGGAAGCCACAATTCCCTACCGAACAAAAAAAATTCCACCCAAATCCAACCCATAGGGAAGCCATAATCCCTTACAGGGCCACTTTGATTGGAGAATAGGAGAAGAATAAGGGAGAATAAGGGGAGAATAAGCTTAATTTTGCTTTGACAAGCAGAATGGCTTATACCGGTGCAGAATAGCGTATTCGGAGAATAAGGAGAATAAGCCATCCCACCTTAGACCCAAGAATCACTTATTCTTCTTATTCCATTAGCGGGCCCCACAAAACTATCAAACCGAAACATCTCTTATTCTGGTATACGCCATTCCGTCAGTGGGCCCCACGTAAAAACTTATTCTGCAAACAAAGTGAGGCTTACTGAAAAGGAAAAAAAAAAAAGGAGTTTAAAATCGAGGAGCCATAATCCCTTACTGAAAAGGAAAAAAAAAAAAAAAGGAGTTTAAAATCGAGGTGCTCCAACGGACTAAACTGTTTCCCCCAAGAAAGGAACAGTTAAGGGCAACAAGGTCCAAAAAAAATCCGGCTAAGGAGAAAACCTGCAAGAGTGCCTTAGGCAAAAATGGATAACCCCGCTGTACGAAAGTCCGAAAGAGCGTGCAGGCAAAAGCAAGAGGGGACTAACTCCAGTGAAAACCCAAAAAGGCGCTGGCATTGAAAAAAAAGGAAAGCAAAAAAATTATTTTTACAGCATATAGCAAAGAGTTCATCCTATCAAAAGCATAGGGTGTACTGAAATATCATAGGTGCCCAATACAAGCTCTCGGGGTGGAAGAAAAAAAAAACAAGCAAAATAATAGTAAAAGCCGAGACAAGCCATCGGAATAACTCGAGAAAGAAAAATAACTTAGTCTCGAGCAGGCGACTCGAGAGGGTCTACAATCTGGCGAAGAAGTCCGAGCTTGTAAAGACACTCTACCCTTTTCTTGCAAAGCTCGGCGAGGCGAAAGTCCGCTGTTGCGACAAGATGAGAATCCTCTTCTATAAAGTTCTCAACCTCTTCCATTTGAAGACGTAAAGCGGCAAGGTATGATTCTGATGCGGGACAAGTCAAAATTTGAAAGAAGATACGCGATCGGAACGGGCATCTCACCCAAAGCGTCTCACCTTACCTCATTACAAGGCTCTCCTTTCATGTAGGTCCTCAAAATCCAACCCGACCAAGACGAGTGCGCATCTCACTCCGGGCTTCTCACCCTCCCCATCTTAGGGATCTTACAAGAATAAGACTAGAATTCCAAAAATTTGATAACTTCTTCTACTCTTCATTGTTCAAATGTAAAGTACATGTCCCTTTAAATAGAAAGCAAGCAGTAGACCAAAGGTTACCTAATAAAGATATCTCTAGTAATATGTAGGAACACCTAATTAAGACTTCATAAGAATACGTAATGTCATTCACCTAATGACCCACACTTCTCATTTAAGACTATTGGGATAATAAAAGACACCTATTAATGACTTTAAAGACCACATTCTTTATTGCGCTTCAGTTTCGATCTTGTGCATCGCTTGCCGAGCAATATGAACAAATAGGTCTCCCTCGGGTCTGTTGCAGCTCTGAACGGCTGTGACCATGAACTTATTCCCATCAATTCTCCTCCGATGGGAGAAAAACTCGCCCTCGAGTTTGAAATGCTGCGGAGGTGACGTACAAGTGTTGCAGTTGCGGCAGTACGCAAGCACAGTGGCACACTGAGTGGCACGTTGGGCAGTGTACGCGACTGCAGGGTGCGCTAGACAGCATCCAGGCCAACATGCAGGGCGCACAGGCAACACTAGCTCGCTGCGGCATTTCATCAAATACCAAGTAGACAGTCTTCACGGACTGTTTAGAGAGCAATGAACTGAAAGAATAGAGTGGTGATGGTGCGGGACAAAAAAGAGAGTGCGAGAAAATACGAGAGAAGTACCGAGCATCTCACTCGGACCATCTCACTCACCCAATCTCAAGGCTTCCCTCTCTCAAGGATTTCTCAAAACCACTCTCTCTAGGTCCTCATAGCGGAAGAATAAGATGGTGGTGACGTGGATGTAGACAGCAGAATTGTTGGCGGCGGTGTCGGCCGTTGGGCCTGCCGGCGGAAGGTGGTTCCTCTCTCCCTTTTTTTTTTTTTTTTGACTTTTTTGGAGTTGCAAAGTAAAGACCGGGAGAGAGAAGGAAGGAGAGGATAGTACTGTTCGCATGAACAGTAATCGCGATTACTGTTCGCTGTGAACAGTAACCATTTTTTTCTTTTTCTCTTTTTGGTTCCAGTGAAAAAAAAAAAAAAAAGAAGTTATGGGATGAAGAAAGAAGAGGAAAAAGGGTGTGGTGGAGGCGGCGATGGGTAGCTACTGTAGCGGGACAGCGGTGGTGAAGACGGGATGGAATGGTGGCGTGGTAAGGATCGAATCTGGCTCTGATACCAAATTTGATGCGGGACGAATCGAAATTTGAAAGAACATATGCGATCAGAACGGGCATCTCACCCAAGGCATCTCACCTTATCCCATCGCAGGGCTCTCCTTTTACGTAGGCCCTCAAAATCCGACCCGACCAAGACGAGTGCGCATCTCATTCAGGGCTTCTCACTCTCCTCATCTCAGGGATCTTACAAGAACAAGGCTAGAATTCCAAAAATTTGATAACTTCTTCTATTCTTCATTGTTCAAATGTGAAGTACATGTCCCTTTAAATAGAAAGCAAGAGGTAGACTAAAGGTCACCTAATAAAGACATCTCTAGTAATACGTAGGGACACCTAATAAAGACATCTCTAGTAATACGTAGGGACACCTAATTAAGACTTTATAAGAATACGTAATGGCATTCACCTAATGACCCACACTTTTTATTTAAGACTCTTGGAATAATAAAAGACACATATTAATGACTTTGAAGACCACATTCTTTATTGCGCTTCAATTTCGATCTTTTGCATCGCTCGCCGAGGAAGATGAACGTATAGGAAAAAATGGTGGTCCTCCCTCGAGTCTGCTGCAACTCTGAACGGCTGTGACCATGAACTTATTCCCATCAAATTCCTTCTTGTCCAAGCTTAAAAGAGTAGCATCTCGCTGGCATCGGACAACAGCAAACTCCTCGGCATTACTGTCTCTCACCCCCTCCAAAGTGGCTACTTCAGCCCTCAAAAAGGCCACTCTGGCCTCGAAGACTGCAAAAGTGTCATCGACTGGCGCTACCGCAAGAGAAATGAAGGCCTAATAAGACAACCAAAGAAAGGAACAATAGAAACATGTACAAGAAAGAAAGCTAAGCAAGAACTGAAGTAGGAGTCTGAGGATCTTCAATAGTCTCAAACGAATGAGACAATAAAACAGTGCTAGTAGAACTCCCTGAAGAAAAAGGAGAGGCGGTCCTATCAAAACAGAACCTGACAGGACTGGAAGCTGCGTCAGAATAAGATAACAGCACTGTCCAGGTGGAATTCTCCGAGGCAGAAGAAAGAGAAGCAATAGGTGAAGCTGCTGCAAGATCAGGTCACCATGGAACTAGTGCGCGGCTGCTAGCCTCAAAATCAATAGCTGGCCAGGGATCAGACTCTATATCTGAAAGTAAGACTGTCTCCTGAATAAACAGGAGAGGCAGCATCTGTCACAAAAGAAACAAAAAAGAGAGTCAAGATAAGGTCCAATAGCAAAATAAAAGAAAGCAATATAAGGTGAGAAAAGAAAATGACTTCACCATGGATAAAAGGGTCGGAAAGGAGTTGGTAGACCACCATGGCTAGCGACATGTCAGGGATAGAGGCGTCAGCTGATATGGAAGAAGCTCAATCTGCATCTTCTGAGGCTGCGGCTGGATGAGCTATCACAGGAATAATGGTTGCATAACAATCAATGTCGACTCAGCAAAGTCAAAAGAGAAAAGAAGAAAAGGCCTTGAGGGAAGGAAGGAGGTCGTTACCCAAAGGAGTGCAGTCCAAGATGGTAGCTTCCGAAAGAGCTACTTCTAAATAGGTGGCCTCCGAAAGTGTAGCCCCTGGCCCCATCAAGGGGGCATCGCTAGCAGAATCCTCAACAGACAGGGAAATGCCTGGCGCTGGCTCTACAATGACAGCAACATCTGTATAGAAAAGAAGTAAGAGGCCAGAAAAACAAAAAGAAGAAAAAAAAAGAGGGGGACAACAGAAAGGAAAAACACACCAACCTCAGGAGATGCAACAGAGATAGGAGCAATGGAATCCTCTAAAATGGCTGGTATAACTTCCATAAGATCCATTACCTCTGGCAAGGGTATGGAAGCCAGCCGGTTCAAGTCTTCTACAGTCAAATATGCACCAGAAGTGAAGTTGTCAAAAATAGACACTAAAGAAGCATAAAATAACGAAGAAAAAGGAGGGAAAGCCGTACAAGGGCCGGGGTCGTTTGATGAAAATTCTTGCATTAGCTGGTCAAAGAGAGGAATGTCTGATAGGTCTAGCTCAAAAGCTCCCTAATCCCAAGCCCCAAAATCATCTTAGGTTGTCTGTTGAACAGCCGCCGTCGGATCTGATACCCTCTGTGGCTGAGAAAAGGAAAGAAATAGTGATGTTAATATCCTAGAAAAGCCAAGGAAAAGAAGGAATCACAATTAACATACAGACCGTAGAGTCTGATAGCTGACAGTGGGAATAAACCTTGAGAGGTGGTCCCTCGAGAATGTCTACAGCTGAAAAGAAAAAAGGTGACAGATAAGGCACTATCCAAAGGAAACAAGCAGTAACAAAAAAGCAATAACTGCTATGTACCTTTGTCAGGCGAGGGAACATGCATCCCAGTTGGAAGGTCGACTGCAGTGACCTCTGCAGCGGAAGGTACACCTAGACAAAAGATGGACATAAAGTCAGAAAGACAATCAAAATAGCAAAGAGGGTTAAGCAACCCTACAAACAACAATAGTCCCACTGGCTGAAGGTTGTGCCTCTAGAGGTGGCGACGTAATGCCTTCTAGAAAGAGATCCTCAAACTCGACCTCGTGCTCACCCACTACAAGAAAGGGATGAAGAATCAACAACAATACCCAAGTCTATATAGCAAGAATGGCAAAAAAGTCGTTATGGCAATTACCTAAAGTTGGATCCTGAATAGGAGAATGAGCAAGTGGGCTAGGCGAATGTCGCAGATCCAAGCGGGTTGGACAACTCTACAAAACTCCTCCCCCTTTGCTTGCCTTCTCCGCTTGCTCAGTAAAGCTTTCTTAGCATAAGCAACCAATTTGCCTATCTCACTTGGTGTTGGGATGGGCGCAGAAATAGATTCGATAGTTAGAGCAATAGTCGGCTTGACAGGCGACCTAGTGGTCGGCACAAAAGAAGAAGGAGCCAACGCAGGAGTAGGCACAGAGGCTGGTACTGGAGCTGAAGAAGAATACAAAAGTCAAGAAAAATAATTAAGAAATCAAAAGCAGCAAGCAGAAGTGGTAGATAATTACCGTCATGACCAAAAGGTTCGGGAGGCTCTGCAATAAGGGTCTGAAAGGACATGCCCAGCTGAGTGGCAGCCTGACCAACAACACGCCAAACATCTCCCACAGTGGTCGCCCGCATCACGAGGAAAGCCTCACGTCGAGGCCCAAGTTGACATAACATATGGCTAATATAGTCCAACCAACGACAAGCCGGGTTATGATTAAAGGCCCACATCAGCAGCACAGTATCCAACGGTGCTTTCGGCGGAAGGCCGTAATCTACTAAGAAACCTGCAGTCCAGAAGTAGCCAGGGGTCACTGCATTATAGAAGTCTTATGCTCAGCAGAAGAGCCCTTCCTCCCTTTATAAGTATGCTGGGCAAAAATCCTTCCCGGTCCCGCGCATGCCTTCGATGCGCTAGCTGATGAAGCAATAGCCGGAACACCACCATGTGCAGCCCCAGAGACGCGGATATCTCTACTCCGCTAACTAAAGTTGCCTCTACGGCGCCGCCACCAAGTAGCAAAGGTGACCGTCATCCCACCCTCATAAGTGGGGAAAAGAACGTGAGGCATGTCGCCATAAATCTTATGCTGAAACAAATTCCACCACATACAAGCCACTAAATGCCCGTTGCGGCTCTCGTATACACGCGGTAGATCAGCAAAGGTAAAGCCAAAAGGTACTCTCTGGTCATACCCAAAGTTTCGCGAGAAGCAGTGAGGGTAGTATAGCTCGAAGGCAACAATGCTCCCTTTCTTCAATATAAGTAACACGAGGCGGGTACTCTGCTGCCACCCGTCAAGTACATCTGCATTGTAACCCATCTCACCTATCTATGGGTCAAACCAGAGGCGATCTATAGAACCCCCTATGTCGGCAAATGGCATGAACTGCCGTGAAGAGTGGTCAAAATCCAACTAGCGAGAAGACTGAAATGGAATAAACCTAAGCGCGTCTCGAGCAAAAGAAAGCTGGCGAGCCCCGTCTCCACTCTGCTGGCCAGCAAATCGAAGGATGATGGGAAAAGCAGCGTCCACCTCACCCCTAATGGGTGTCAAACTAGGGAGCAATAGACCTGCCCAAACATTGACGTAGTGAGTAGCCATCACTAAGGAACACCGCGGCGGGTTAACTGAACTACTAAGCACCCCGAAAGAATGGTAAATACCTGCCAGAGCAGCAAGTGCAATCGCCAGTCGACTACCAGTAGCCAGACGACAAGCTGCCAGAAGAACCTCGAGTCGCAGAACCCCCTCATTGTCGTAAGGTACGGCAAAGGTAACAAGCGAATAAGCAAGAAAGGTAGCCGTGTAAGTGACAGCGTCAAGTCTCTAAAGGTTAACTGTCTAAAGCTCTGGCTCAACAACGAAGTTGTAGGATGGAAGCTTGCTCCTAGAGATCTTAGGAAGACTCTATCTACCAGAAACATCTGCAAAGTGCTTCCTATAATAAAAAGGGTCGCCGTTGAAATAACGGACCCAAGCGGACACAGAAACCCGGCCAAGTCCGCTGGAACTACTTGCCTCAGAAGAAAATGTCTTTTTAACCTTGGAAAGATCCTTCCAGACCATTAGAAGGTAGCGGTAGCAATATGGGAGCTCATAAGAACCAGCCCCGTCCGTAACACTGCGGTAAAACTCATCCAATACTACTTCCTCATAAGGCTCGCCTGTAGTAGGAAGTCCGAAGATGTAATGGAAAGCCCATAGATCCAATGCTATCTCACCCTCTGCAGTAGCGATGGTATTGGTCTCCAGAATATACCGTTCTGCCAGGGCCTGGATAAAGCCTAAGTAGTAAGGGTAGCTGTACTAAGCAACCGCTACCGCTTGGTATATGCCCGCTCTCTCCAACAACTGGCCATGGTGCCGCAATGTATACTTGAGCCACTATGTCGCCAATGATGGAAATTATGGGAAGCTCTCATCTTCAGACGTCCTTGCCAGCTAGGACGATCCCCTGAGATGATATCACAAAGAAGAGTCGGGTGGTCAAATGGCTTGTGTACTAAGCCCTTTGATGCTCCAGTCAGAAAAGAACCCACCAACTGCCCAGAGTCGGCAACGGGAAGACCGCCAGAAGAAGTCCACACCGCAGGCTAAAAAGTGTGGGAAGTGCAATGTACCTGCAACAGGTCCCACATCGGACCTATCTGCACTAAGGGCAGATACTCCAGTACCAGACGAGCCAGAGGAGAAAAAGCCAGGTATGATGTGGAGACCAAGCGCTCCATGCTATCCCTCTCCAGAAGAATGGCCCTCTCCAAGTCGCAACGGGCATTCGAGGCAAGACCGTTTCAACTCCGCCCTAAATGGAAAGAGCTCTCTAAAGCAACTCCTGAATGGTGAAATCCGACGAGAGGTGTTGCTCTAGTCCAGCATCCCTGATAAAAGAAAAGAATCCACCACGGAAGGTGATACGTACTGTATCGACAAGGACAGCATCAGCAGAAGTAACCCAGAGGTGAGGATGTGCCACCCGAGTAAAGCCAAGGTTAAGTATAGGCTACTCAGGACCAGCCCCTCCCATGTCCTCAACCGACCCCACAGCAGGGAAATCTCCAACAGCCGCCATCTAATCAAAAAACGGGAAAAAGAAGTTGCAAAAACAAAACAAAAAATGTATATGGACAAGTTAAACACAAGAAGCAGCACAAGAATATAGCAAAAAGAAAATAGCCTGAAGACACTACAAACCTAGAGGACAGGCAAAGTTGGGACTCAAAGTCCAGAAAAGAAGCAAAGGCAGGGTAGTTAAACCCTAAAGTCTTAAAAGGGGATATTTAAACCCTATAAACCAAATTATAGAGTATTGAATCCTAAAACCGCAAGGTTCAAATTCTCACTCTCAAGTTTTACTTGGGTAGTGAATTCGAAAAGGCATCAAGCTAGTGGTTCCAAATCCAAAATAAGATCGGGTGTTCGTCAAGCTCAAGAGGCCATCAGAAGTCGCCAATCAAAGTTCTTAAACCCAACAAGACATCAAAGTCAGTTCCAAACGAACAATGGAGTTCAAAGTTCGGTCAGGAATAAAGGAATGTAAGTGCATGCATGCAGCCAACGCAGTGCAAAGCCAAAAGAAGAAGATGCACGTGAGACATGCTTACAACGATGTCTCCAGCATGCCTCCCATGAGGGGCAATTGTTGAACTCAAAACTTTCTAAACTAGGGTTTGCTTGGAAAAAAAAAAAACCATGTGCATGCATGCACATGAAAAAAATATGAAGAAGGGCTAGGGTTTATGGACCTAGATCTACAACATGCATGAGATGTAAGAAGAAAGGATAAAAGATACCTTAAACCAGCCCTCCAATGCCACAAGCAGAGCACTAACAACAGCAGCAATGCAACCTCCAATGCTGAGAAATCAGCAAGAACAGCAACAATGCAGCCTCCAACGCTACGAAATCAGCAAGAACAGCAGCAGGGGCAGCAAAGAGCACCCACAGCAGCAACAGGCGCCAACAAAGAGCACCAACAGCAACAGCAAGGGCAGCCGCAGCCCTCAGAAGCCAGCCCACCAGCAGCCAGCACGCACAGGGAGAGACAAAGAGAGGCAACAGGTCCTCTATTTTTAAGGAAAAAAGTGAGGGAGAGGATAAACATGAAAGAAAAAGAGAGAGAGTAAAAGAGATAAATATAATTAAAGACAGAGAGAGAGGACAAGAGATAAAGACAGGAAAAAGAGAGAGAGAGAGAGAGAGATTGGAGAATCGGCCGGCCAGTGGGGCCCGCCGGTCTCCTCTCTCCCTCCATCTCTACTCTATCCGGCCCTCTCTCCCGTCCTTATCTCTCTCTCCCGTCTCTATCCGGCCCTCTCTCCCTCATATCTATCCTACCCGAGCCCCCCACCAGTTGCCTAGGTGGCACCGGTGGGGGGGTGCCATCGGCCGGCCTCCAAGGCCCTACCGGTGCCCCCTGCTGCCTATAAAAGTGTCCCTAAGCGCCCGACAGCAAAAGCCCCCCCACACACAACAAAAAAAAAGGAAGAAAGGAGGCTCTGCAGAAATTGTAATAGGAGGCTTGGGGTTCTCGGTGCGTGTGAAGAAGAATAAGAACGATGTGTCACCATTTTGTCATGATTTTGTGATGATATTAATAAAAAATATGGTTCATTCATATTGGTTGAATGACCACAAGTTTCATGTTTACTAAATCCTATGCTCTCATGATTATATTGTTTCATGTTAGTTTAGTATGGTTCATTCATATTGGTTGAATGGCCATAAGTCTTATGTTAATTAGCTCACATTGCTTCATATTAAATTATGGTTCATTCATACTGGTTGAATGGCTAAAGATTAATAAAAAAAAAAAAATGGTTCATTCATATTGGTTGAATGGCCAAAGTTTAGTGGTTCTCTCATATTGGTGGATTGGCCATTATGTTTACAGTTCACTCTTATCGGTAGAGTGACAAAAGATTATAGTTATTACTTCATTCCTATTAAGGGAGTGACCATTGGCTTTTACGGTTCTGTCCTATTGGTGGACCGGCTATGAAGTTATGGTTCACTTTCATTCGTAGAAAGGACTAATAATTACGATTCTTTGTTCATTTTATCGATGGGGTAACCATTGACTCATGTGGTTCTTTCCTACTGGTGGACTGACCATTAAACTATGGTTCATTCATATCAGTTGAATGGCCTAAAAAGTTGTGATTCCTTCATATTGGTTGAAGGACCATTAAGGGATATCCTTAAATATGTGGGGGTCCTCATGCCCGATTAATTAAGGCTATCCTTTAGCAATCTTTATTCTTTCAAAAGAATTCAAATGAGAAGATATATTGCCCAAATAACCCTTTATCCTTTTAAAGGATGCTTAAAGGATAATTTCCATAAATCTATCTTCTCCATAGGGTCCTAATGAAATCTAGGTTTCAAAACCTATCTTCTTAGTACTCTGAGATTCCCAAGCACTCATGTCCTCATGAGGACTTAAAGATCCTTTAAATATCCTTTAAGGGATATCTCATGAACATTTCTAATAAAAAAAAAGAAAGAAAAATGATCATGCATGCACTAAACTTAGGCAATTTCTTGCTTTGTTCATAAGCCTTGTTGGACGGTTAATCAAGAGTTGCCAATTAATAATTGGCGTAATTAACACTGACCAAGGTCAGCGGGGAGAGGTCAAGAACACGGATCCAAGTTCGAAGATTAATCCTAAATTCTCAAAGTCTACCTAAAAGAGAAGAGAATGTGTTTTCAAACTTAATACCCTTTTTCAAAACAAAAAGGTCTTTTAAAAATAATAAAGGAAGTCTCACAGCCACCTAGCCCATGTTAGAGTTGGTCTCCAATGGCTACTTCAAATTCTAGCGGCTAGTTAGGGATCTGCCAATCCAGCCTAGAATCGACTAGGTAGGATCAAGATAATGGGTAAAATCATTGGGAATGTCAGCAAAGAAGTTTGGAAATCATTGGGCAGCTTAACTGGTAATAATATTCAGGAAGATGTGGTTATCCTTTAAAGAGTCGAGGGTGATATGGGGTAAGGACATTAGAGGCAAGTTTCTTCTCGTTATTCCTCATGCGGTCTGCTGGAGCTTAAGGGAAGTAAGAACCTTGAGGATATTTGTACTAGGGCTTTATCTTTTCTGTACAATTATGGTGGATTCAAAATCTGCCAGAACGGATGTGGAAGTGTCTTATCAAAGTTTTGTAACCAGTTTTTTCTTTTTCCTTCAATAGCTGTTTTGTGGGAGAGGAACCTCTCATCTTACCACTCTGGCTGTATTGCCTCTATTCAAATCAATAAAGTTGGTGGTACAATCCACACAATTTTCTAATAAAACAGAAAAATGTAAGCATGTGTGCCTACTGTGTAACCACAATAAAACTGATCAAGCTGGCAACGAGCCAAGACACTTGCACAGCCAAAATCAGACGAGGTGAGCTAGATCTTAGTCCCTAGACAAGCTCGTCTTGTTAGACCCTCCCAAGTCAATTAAGTTAATGTAGAAATTTTAATTTTTTATTTTATTTTTCTTTTATAGAATATAGGGGAATGTTAGATATCACCCCCTATAGTCTATTATATTTGGGAATTAAACCTTTCAGTCTTGATATTTGTCGATAACCCCTCAAAATACCAGTTATTTGATTTTCCTTTTTAGAAAATTATGAATAACTCCCTCAACTTTTGGGAAAGAAACCCAAAAATGAGGATTCATCAAATAAATATTTTGATAGATCGATAAAATAAATATTTTAAGGATGACACTGAATATATAGACAAATATTTTTAAAAGTTTTGTTAAGTTCACCTGGGCTTTGGGGTTTTTTGTGCTCAACGTTGACCTCAATTGGGCCAGACTTGGTTCAATTGAGCGCAAGATCTTTAATGGACTCGAGCGAGTTGAGCTCAAGCACTATTGCCCTCAAATCAAGTTAAGCTCGGATCCATGTCCTAGGTTTTAACAAGCCTAAGCCGAACATAGCATTCTCTCCTAGAACCAATCTCAAGTATGCAAAAGTTCAGCTAGGCTCAGCTCATCTTTGCACCTAGTCTAGAACATTTTTAGCATTATAAATTCTCTGAGAAATCTCCTCAGCAAAGCAGGTCTCCACAGTTAATCAGATATAGGGCCTTGTGGAGAAGCAAGTACACCACAAGGTATTCATAGTAAACAGGCCTATCTTCTAGGCATGCAATAGATCTCCTTTTTCTCCATAAACATTCTTTGTTTGGGGCTTCTACCGACTTACCAACATTGCTTAATGCAAGCTGTTAACTCTCCTTCTAGCCAAGATTGCCATCCTCCCCTTCCAGGATCATTCTAACTAAGGTCTTCATTCTTATGCTTCAACATGAACAAATGGATCCTCCAAGGGAATTCAATCTTCCATTTTTATTTTCTTCCCTTATGCATGTTTCATTCCTTAAGAATAAAGTGCCAATGATTTAGCTCTTATTCACATCCATTGCCAACTTATGGATAGGAAGATCAGCTTCCAAAGGCTCCATGGCCAACCCTCCAATCTCAAAGTCACATATCTGCATCTTCATCTTTAGCAGCTTAAAGCTTGCTTATCCAGCTACTCCTTGAGACTTGCCTGGTTGTCTCCTATCTTTTTCCTTTTCTCAAGAAGGGCTAGACAGATTGCCGCAGACCAGTATTGCACAACATGAAACAACAGCTGGCAAAGTTACACCTTAGAAGCAGGATGTGCCATTGTTCCCAATCCCTGCTCCTACTCCTATTGCCAAAGAAAAACTGAATGGTAAACCAAGAGATCCCTTAGTCCTATCTTTTTCCTATTACCACTTCCATGTCTGCTCATCCTGAGTTTACACTATAATTTGTAAATATCAGTCAACCCCGCTTCCCTTATCCCAATAACTTGTGTCATGTCTCTGGATACCCAGTTCTCCCTTTTCTTCTCCACAGATTCTTTTTTTTTAAGAAGAAAAGTGGGCTGGCAACCTATTTATTCTAAGATAATAAAGGCAGTATAACCCTAATCTAAAGGCATCAGGTAAGGTGCCAAATTGTCACTACATGAACTAAATACCAAAAGGAACACTATTGTGCACTTTCTTGGCTCAAATGAGGTCAAAACAATGCAACACCTCCTTCAGAACATAAACCCCTCACAAAAATAAAGGAAAAAACACATTCAGAATTAAAAAATAAATAAAGCAGTTAAAAACAAAAACTACTTGACTTATTACAGAATCCTTGAAAAACCCTCACACCAATAACAGAAAATATATGCTCGCAAAAGAAAGCTCCACAGTGTGTCAACATCAACTTCTGAATTCTTGGCTGAACCTCAAATTTTCTTTCTTTTCTCTTTCTCATACTTTAGTTAGAGGAGTTCCACAGAATTAGACTCATAGCTCTACTTTCATAGCCATAACTCAAATCTTCAAGACTGACATGAAACTAGAGGAACAGCAACCGTAGTCCATGGCAGAATAAGCTGCAAAGAAATGATCACAAAATGGAAGCTTCATTCAGCCCATCTTTATCAAATCTTGCAATCATGATCACCAGTATCCAATCCTCACATTCAAATATTGTAGAAGAAATAAATGATCATTGTAAGTGGTCTTCACTGAGTAGACACCACTGCACTTCCAACCTTTATTTCCATAGATCTCCTACACAGCACTCGACCAAGCCTTCCAGCTTGCTTAGCAATCGCATGCTTTCCCATCTTGGAGGTTTCTCCTGAAGGTAGGGCTCCAGCAACCTCCATGGTCAAAAATTGTTACTATGCAAACATCTTGATTCACCAAAATCTCATGCACTGTGTGGAAAATCTCCACCAAATCTTTTTCATCGCACTGTCTATCTTTCCAAATTCAAGCACCTGATATTATTACTGTTTCCTCCCTTAACATGAGGGTGCAAGCTACCACCAAATCCTTGGCTTAAAAGATCCCCTTCTAAAGGTGAGAGATGCAAGCATTAAGCGATGACATTATGTCCCACAAGTTGCATCTCGTATCGTACTTCTACCTGATTACCACCACCCCCCAACACACACAGAGAACCATCATCCAACCCCAGCTTCGAAAACCATTTTGCTAGTAATGCAAAACCAGAAACGCCAAGGTTTACGATCCCAGGGCCTTTATTTCTGTTGCATTTGGAGACTCACCCCAGCTAACATCGTGCAATTCTCTAAGCATGCCACCACTTCCCTCAATCACATTCAATGAAATCCGAAAGCAGAGAGAGATTTTACAAATCAGAAAGCAGACAGTTCTGAAAAGGACCCACATATCCAGAAATCATAGTGAAAATCAGCCTTCTACTGCATCACCAGAACTCCCATGCCCATCCAACAACTAGCAGCCCCCTACTAAGTGTGCATCACCTGTAATCCTAGAATACTACACTGGACAACTACAACCGTTTTAGCAAACAACTAGAGCACGAAATTGTTCGAGACACACCTCACTTAAGTAAGGAGCACAAAAAAACAGAAAGTATGCGGAAGCCTCCATATGAAACCTAACCCGCCCATAAACTTCACAAAAGAGATGTTTAACCAGGTGGAAGATGAGAATGGCGGACCTGATGAAAGTCGCCGGAGCCGGCGCCTGCCGAGCTGCCTGAGGTGTTGCTGACACGGACGGGCACGTTGTCGATGATGCGGCGGAGCTTGACCTCGAGGTCCTCTTCCTCCTCCCTCAGCACCGGCCCCTTCCCAGAGTACTCAACGATGGCGCCGTCCTTCGCCACCCCCACCGCCGTAGACACCGCCAGCTGCTCCGGCTTCGCAGCAGGCGGCACGGCGGGCACGCACTGGAGGTCCCTCTCCATGCCCAACCGCGCGCTCGATCGATCGATCGAGAGGGGGAGCTTTGCCTGGGGTTTCCAAAGAGAGCAGAACAGTCTGATGAAGAGCCCGACGCTAATGGGGGGTTAAATATGAAAGTGGCATATATTATAACAAAGAGTAATGCTTGCTGCGCAACCGGGTGTACAGCAATGCCCAGTCACAACGCACAACTGGGTGCGGTTGGACCACGTGGCGTTGAAGGCCAGCTGGAAATGTTGACATTGGCACGTCCGTTGCGCCAACGCTGACATCGGCACGTCTGCTGCGCCAGTCAGTTGTCCCGACACGCCCCCGTCAAATCCCATACCGTAAGCGCCAAGTAATGAGTACCCCGTCCTGTCCATTTGAAATTTACACTCCATTTAAACATTTTTTACCCAAAATGCCATTTTCCTATCCATCGCCATCCACGTGGGAAACAGCGAAGCCAGAGGAGCGGGAAAAAACGAGCCAAGCAACAGAGGAGAGTGGAGGAGGGAAGCGGCCGGAAGCGGAAGAGAGCGGAGGAAGCGGAGGAGAGCGGAGGTGAAGCGGGCGGACGTGAACCTGCGGCGCTAAAGCGGCCCGGCTCGAAGCGGAGCGGTGGTGAAGCGGGCATACGTGAACCTGCAGCGCTGAAACGGCCTGAAGCGGAGGAGAGCGGAAGTGAAGCGGGCGGCCAGAAGCGGAGGGGCGGCTGGAAGCGGAGGTGAAGTGGGCGGCGGTAACGACCGGGTATTTCTCCTTCACTTTTTTCCTTTCTTTCATGTCTCTCTTGTGCCATCTTCCCAACCTCCTCTCTATCATGTCCCTTCCTTTGTCATCTTTTTCTCCCACATTGGATTTCCTTCCAACGGCCACTGTCCTCAAAGAATTTCATTTGTTCGCGTGAGGTCCTCCCTCTTATCTCGTGCCGATCGTGAAGCGGCAACCCCATCTCCTGGTCAGCAGTTTGAGCAGCAGCCTGCAAGCAGGAGCTTCAGTAGCGACGACCAAGAGAGCCAGTCCAATTATCTAGTCTCTCTCCTGTATACCCTTGCAAGAAGGAGCCCACCGGAGCACGAATCAGGGTGAGTGGCAATGTCAATGTTTCTCAATCATATTTAGTTTTTTTCAATCATTGGTCTTCCTCATTTGTCATTATTTTGTAGAAAATTTCATAGCAAGTATGGCAAAAAAGAAGGGGACAACGGTGATCCCTCCAAAGGGGAAAAAAGTTGTTCGCAAGAAGACTATTACCGAGCAGAGGATGGCCACCTTTGAGACTAGCCGACCAGAGTCCACATCCACCACGTCAGGTAGGAACTGAAATATTTTTTTTTTCTCCCTTCTTGCAACCTGGTAAATTTCATCTCAAATGCCATTATCTCTTCTACTAGTATCATTGTGAAGCCACATTTTGTTGTTTGATTTTCTGTACATTATTATTTGTAACTATTTACTCCTAGATCTCCTAAGTCTACCTCTCCACATGTTCTTTCGTTTTCAATAGATCCGCTCATCCACTTCCACATTTTCCTTTCTTCTTGTCACTGTTCCAGAGGTTAGCATTAGGGAAGCCCATTAAGTTCCAAAGTAGACAGTAAAATAAAAAGTAAACTTTTGTTAAAAGGGAAAACAAGAAAAAAGAACAAATAGGACATACAAGTTCACAGCAAATCTTATACATTTTCCAATGATATATGAACTGAGCCTCAGGACACATCTAACATAGACAAGCTCTTCAATATATGATCAATTTACCGCAAAAGGCAGAGTTTGCTAAGGATATTCATGTCGTCATAAGTCAACTTTGGTCTCATAAATTGTGATCACCATTCCTAATAAATGCTTGTGCATCCTAAATGACTCATCGTCTCTCTCCTGCACATCACTTGACCTGCCTCTCTTTCCCCTCAAACCTCCACTAGTCAACATCCTCCCCACCTCACCTTACATGACTCTGCCTGATGCTAATAAAGACTTTGACTACAATACACACCTCCTCTTGTTTAACTTACAATGTGGCACTGCAAAGTTATTTATTTCTTCTACGTTGTTTCATAATTGTCAATGTCAACTTGAATTGTCATTCTCAATATGTATTTGTAGATATTAACTTGGATATGTCAATGAAAATCTGTAATTGTCAATCTTAATCTGCATGTGTAAATATTTACTTGTATTCGTTCATAGAAACCTTATTTGTTAATGTTAACATGTATTTGTGAATTAAACTTAAGTTTGTCAATATTAACTTGGATTTGTCAATGTTAACATGTCACAATTTTTTGATAACTTTTACATTCTGTTTGTGTGAACATTAACTTTTATTTGTCCATCATATCCTTTATTTGTCAATCTTAATTTGTGGATGTTGACATTATTTGTGTCCAACCCACCCTGTGGTCACTTATAATAATCATATTACTTGCCTCTCTCCCTGATTTAATTTCACATTGTCTAATATTCCTGATAACCACATGGTGAAGAGTTTTTTTTTTATTATTTAAGAATAAACAAATGATCCGTGAGAGACCTATCACCCAAGAAAGAAAATATTACATTTATTTTGTCCAACCCACCCTGTGGGCACCGATTATAAGCATATTAGATGTCTCTTCCCTTGATTTAATTTCATATTATCTAATATTCCTGACAACCATATGGTGAATAGGTTTAAATTTTTTTTTTTTTAAACAATCCAAAAATGAGAGCTTAGATACCTATCCCCCACGAAAGAAAAAATTACATGTGTTATTTCCAACTTACCCTATGCCCACCTATTATAAGCATATTACTTGTCCCTCCTCCTGATTTAATTTCACATTCCTTTTTTTTTTAATAATAAAAAATTGATAGGTGAGATACCTATCACCAAGAAACAAAAAATTATATTTATTCTTTGCAAACCACCCTGTGCCATATTGGACACTAGGACACAACACAAGTCTTGGATATACATATTCATGCTCCATTTACGATTTTAGATGGCCACTTCTTTTTTTTCAAATACTTGTTTAAACATTAAGTAAGATTCAATAAATTTATTAATATCATATCCATCATTTCTATGTTTTGGACAAGTTTCAATTGATCATATTCTTCTATATAGATGTGTACATACAAATATATTCAACTTTGTATATCTCTTGTATTGTGATGTTTTCTTTCCAAAATTATGTTGTACCCAGTTACATGTTTGTATAAACACAGAACATCCATGTCCATGGCTTACAAATCATGTGGGTAAGATAATACCTATGAACAACTTAACAAAAGATAAGTAGCAATGTTGAGAACAGCTTGCATAGTTTATATCAAATAAGGTAGCTTGCTCACAATGTTGTGGATTGCACTGCCAGTTTTATTTCAACAATACACCCCCTCTTAAATTGGTCATCAATCTTGGTCGTTTCTCGTGTATCTTGAATGTACACCTTCAATGATGCCATTAAGTTTAGAATGGTTTTCAACCTGAGGCCATATTCCTTCAACAAAGTTAGTGGGAAAATGATGTTATCTATACTATGTTGTAGCCAAAAAAATTTAGGAGAGAACATGCACATTCTTTGGGCCAAAAAGAATTGGTAGAAAGCAATTTCAGCATTCATTCTTTAGGTAGTCAGTGGTTTAGGAGATTATAGCACTGTTGTGCCATCTTTGGACAACTGGTTTATGCGTAAGATGTAAGGATGACTTTTGATTTTAACATTTCCTTTTCTTCTCTTTCTCATGGCTACTGCTTGTTATATTGGTACAGTACATGATAAACTATGAGATTCTGAAGAAAGATTAATTTGTTTACCTTGAACAAAGACTACACATATGAAGGACATAGGAAAATTAATCTGTCCTTTCCATTTTTATGGCACACTTCCAATAGTCTTATTTTGCTCAATGGTGGAATGACATGGGAAAGAACTAATCAATACACTCTTGTGATTACCATTATTTTCTTTGGATAACTAGTCTTGTAGTATCCTTCCACCCTGTGTGCAGACACACCTTCTTCCATTGAGTATGATTTGCTGCACAATCATGCTGTATACCAGTAGTCGGTATTAGACCACAATAAATAATTTTACACTTTATTTTTTATACAGTTCGGTGCCCCATAAATTGTCGTATTCTTTTCATCACCTCTTTGTAGTTTTCTGTATTTTCATTTGGTCCTCAAATTATTTCATAGTTCATTTTTTTTAAAACATGATTGTACACGTGGAATGTATGTTGCACTTAGTTAACAACCAGTGAACATGGTTCTAAATTCTAATTATGTTTACAAACTTGTAATCGTCCACAACAACATTTATTTGTCAATTTTATCCCGTATTTGTTAGTGAAAACTGAGATTTGTCAACTGAACCCAAACTCTATGAAGCAAATCTGCTATTTGTCGTTTAAGTTCTCTATTTGTAAAGTAATTGTTGTTGTTTCCTTATAGTATTTCATTCATGATATTTAGGACTAATTATTTGTTCATTAGTAACACAGGTGGACGAGGACAAATTTTGCTAGCCCGATGCTCCTTAACAGCATATGTGGATGACCGCGATGCATTGGGGTTTAGAGATTGCTACAGGAGTTTGATGTGCTAAACTCCATTTGCGCCATTCATTGACAACCGGCCTCCCACATCATTCCCTATCTATTTCTTGAAGGAAATAATAGATGCATTTCAAGGAGGGTGTGACTTCGTCCTTGGTACAACGGTGGTCACATTCTCCTCTTAAGATGTAGCATTGATTTTGGGAGTACCATGCACAGTCCTTGATGTGCACCATTAAGGTTCAAAGGATCAACCTTCCCGACTTCGGAAATGTTTCGGCGAAAAGGTAGTGTTCGACAGAAAGACCATACAGGAGCTAATTCACAGTCTCGTAGGCTCTGATCATGAGGTAGATGTAGCCAACACAGTTCGGCTGTGGATACTCCTACTTTTCTCTACATTTTTGTATCTAGTAACTCAGCATAGATGCCCCCGTCAGCTACTGCATTATTTGGATGACCTACAATCACTTAGTAAATACTCTCAGGCAGTGGCATTTCATCAAGTCATCATGCACAAATTTGATGTCCTGGTACGTACAGGAAAGGACAAGAGGAGTGGCAGAAAAACTGTAGGAAAGAGAAGGCGTGGGGGAGGTGAACCAACAAAGAATATATTCTCGTATGGTTGCTCTGCTGCCTTAGCTGTTTGTATTCTATTCGTTTTACTATTCATTGTATTTGATGTCGTGTCACTTTACATATCATATAATATATTTTTAACTCACTTTGCACGTATTTGTAGGTGTGGTTTCTGGAGCATACCCACATCCGGCAGCCACTAAATAGGTATGCACTTCCCCGTTTATTTTGGTGGTCATCCATGAATGTACGAAAATTTACGTAGACAGCAGCTACCTTGAGAACAAATCAAGTAATATTCACCGATGAAATGTGACCAAATACACGTGCATTGATGTTTTTTTTTTTTCTTAGTAACAACATGATCTGAATACTTTCAAACAGGTTGTTGAGAAATTGGAAGTAGAGCGCGCTAAAAGGTGGCTCCTTGGGATGGGAGAAGAAAGCAGAAGGAAGGAGCCAACTACCTCTAACGTCATTAAGACATTGACACGTCAAGTTACTGCGCTTGTTGACATGGTCAAATGTCTGGATGACAAGCATGCAAGGGAGCTGATGGAGGTTTGAAAACAAATGGATGCCCGATTTGATCGTTTGGAGAGCAAAGTTGATGCTCTTTTGGCACAAGGGCTTCGGGTTATGAACATGGGTAGGGGGAGGTGCCTACAATGGGTGCTACAGTTGAGGAGGAGGGAGAGCATGCAGGGATACATGGACTTGAAGCTGAAGGGGACCTCCATGACGGGGCTACATGCGTTGGTACGGAATCGGGAGAGCACCTTCATTAATAGTTGGAAGCATCTGTTAAGGTTAAGCATAAGGGAAAAGCTAAACCTTTGCGTATGTTTAAGAAGAAGAGGACTCCTGGACCCAAGAGGGTTACTTTTGAAGGGACAATGGTAAGTGGACTGTTAGAAAGTTAGTTTACTCATTTTCTTCTTATTATGATTCATGTGTACTCTAATGCAGGCATCTCCGAAGAAGGTGGAATATGAATTTTGTGGGAAGGGTCTTTTAGGAGTGAACGATGAGGCGGTCATTCACACTTTCTTATCATCCAACATGACCGAGTAAGTAAATTTCTCTATGTTTACTACATTCATCCACTTTAGAAAAAAAAGTGAACACTTGGGGAAAAGTTTAGTAGTGACAAGAGAAAAATAAATGATAAAGATGAAAAAAAAGCATGGAAAGAAATCTCTTTTTCACGTTTCATGTATATTCTCTACAAAACTCTAGGGTAACTTTACGAGTCACAAAAGATTACTCATGTCTTCTTACTTGGAGAGGCCGGAGCCGTCCGTCCACCGCCTCTTCTTGTCTAGGGATAGTGCTGCATAGTGAGATATGGGCTTCCATAGTGATAGATGCATGTATGCCGGAAGCCGAAACCCACATAGTGGGATATGGGCTTGCATGTTGAACTGGTTTTGGGGGAAAAAAAGGAAGGAAGGAAAAAAAGGTGGAAATCCTAAAGATTCAACAACATTTAGAGAAATTTTTTGCAGGTCTGAGAGGAGATTTGCACTTTTGTGGGAATTTAACAAAAAGGAGCAAGAGCATGGACCATTCAAAATCTAGAAGGGGTTCCCTGAATACATCCATGGGCTTTTTTCCCTTTTCTTCTTTCTCTGTTTCTATGAATCAACACCCCATTCGGACAAGAAGGAAAAGGGAAAGGAGAAGGGAAGAGATTAAGAAGACATGAGGAATTTTAAAGACTTTGCCTACCCATTTGATTATTTCCTCTTTCCCTCCTCCCCCATTTATTATGCTTGTTGTTGGTGCAGGTTAAAGTGGTAAAGGGAGAAAAAAAATGGCATTATAAATACCTTTAATGGTGGTTGACTCTGTACTTTTTTTACTAGATCGTCCGATTAAAAAAAGGGGCCTCTTGCTTCTCCCTTTTAATGTCAGTGCTTATAATATGAAATTTCTATAGGGATTTTATTCTAAGGGTGTCATACAAGTTTTTTTTTTTTTTGGCATAGGCTGCTTCATTAGACAATGTTAACATTTTTTTGTCAACCATGGAGATGAAAATGGTTTGTGAAAGAGAATACTAGAAAATGGGTGGCAGCTGTTTTGGAAATATGTTTATATTGGAAAGTTTAATGTTGTTGCGGTCATATTCTGTTGTCTTCCTTAATGGAAGTTATGAAGTTCTATAAGAATGCTCTCTGTTACTACATTTATAAATTGTCTTCCTTACTGCTTTTGATTATTTTTTTACTTTTTACCCTTCATATCCATCAACTTTTTCATAGAGGAAAGCTTGCATCTCATCTCGTTCTGTGGTCTTTGTTTTTGAAAATTATAGTTTTCTTTTAGTACACTTATGTCAGTTCAAAGCTTCATAGCTTCATACATGGACATTGTTCATAGTAAGCATTATCCCTTGAGGATAATCATTTATCCCTCCATTCCCGAAACATCTAGGCCCCCTCAGTCATCTACCAAACACAACGGACTAATTTTCTGTCCATTTCCCTTTGCATATGACAATTATTAGTTTGAAACTTCCTTCACTAGAGCTGTAACTTACTGAAATTTCCCTTTCATTTCAAGTAGGAGAGTAAAACATGTTTTACATATGGATCTATTCTCCATTGCATGTGTTTTATGTATGTGTATGTGTTTACATTATGCCTTCATGTTGTCAGTGAACATGTTGTTTTGAACACTACATGGGATGCCAATTTGACAAGAGTACACGTGTGCCATTTATTATCTAGACAAATGACACACGATGATGTAAGTATTGTATGTTAACATTGACAATTGGTAGTAAATTAATATTAGATTCATTCATGTAAACACATGTACATATAAACCTTTGCAGGTGATTGATTATGCTGTGGATATGATCAAACAGAGGCAATTACAATCTCCTGATAGTTACAAAGTATGTGGCTATTTGTCTACCATTCATAGAAATAAGGTAGATACTGTTAAAAAGAACGCGGCGGCCAAAGTAGAGTGCCTCATGAAGCTATTTAAGGAGTTTAGTACGGATGAGGCCTTAGGAAAAGTTGACTTTGTTTTCTTTGTGCTGCACTCCTCAAACCATTGGCATCTGCTTGCCCTTGATACACAGAGGAAGTGCTTTACATTATATAATTATATCAAGGGAGATGTGTTACATAATGGCGCAACACGGTCTTGGGTAATGAAGTGTTTGACTTATTAATATGTGACTACATTCCTTTTTAGTATTATTTGTATGACATCTCCTTGATTGTCTTTGCAGGTTCTCATCATCAAAAAGTATTTCCAACTTGCTGGTGTGCAAAGTGAAATAAAAAATTGGAAATTAGAGTTTGACGAGTCATGTGCATCTTAGCTCCCTAATAGTTTGGATTGCGCGATGTATGTGGTGAAGTTCATAGAGGCATTGATAGTAATGAGTACAATGCCTCAGATGGACATCACTGTAGATGATATCGCACGATTGAGGGGACAGTTGGTAGTCGACATGGTGAGTATGGGCGCTCAATGAAAAACCTTCAATCGGATGTATTTGAATTAGTTATCTTGTAAGAACTTTGTACAACATGTTGTCACTCAGACTTGTGTTATTCTCAAGGGTATGCCCCGGTGACATTGTTATATTTTCAGGGGTATGCCCTGGTGACGTTGTGATATTTTCAAGAGTATGCATCGGTGTGACCTTGTAAATGATTCACTTTAATATTTTCTACCTTGTGTTGTTGTGTTGCTCATGGGTCTTGTAAGCCTGTGTCTGTGAGTAGTTTATGTGAAAAGAAACATGTCTGTGATGTTACCATATACTTTTTATGTCTCTGTGATTCAGGTTACAATTGATAAGTACAGATTAACATTGAAAATTACAGGTAAGCATTCTCAAATATAGAGGTAACATTGACAAATTAATGTATGCACCCAGAGAATAATATTGACAAATACAGGTTGCTCATGGGTCTTGCAAGCTTGTGTTTGTGATTAGTTTCTGTGAAAAGAAACATGTGTCTGTGATGTTATATATACTTTTTATGTCTCTGTGATCCAGGTTACAATTGACAAATACAGGTTAACATTGAAAATTATAGGTAAGAATTCTCAAATACAGAGATAACATTGATAAATTAATGTATGCACCTAGAGGATAATTTTGACAAATATATGTTAACATTGAAAAATACAAGTAGGCATTCACAAATATCGGGTAAGATTGACAAATTAATGTAGGCATTGAGAGGATAAGATTGACAAATACACGTTAGCATTGAAAATTACATGTAGGTATTTACAAATACCGAGTAAGAATGACAAATTAATGTATGCATTGAGAGGATAACATTGATAAATACACATTTACACTGTCAAATGTGAACTATGACATTAATCACAATGGTCCTTTACTTGTCAATGTTATCCCGTGATTGTCAATTTCATCTTGCATTTGTCAGTAATAATCTATATTTGTCAATGTCAATCAAAACAATGTTAGTTTGTGTTTGTCAATATCCGACAACATTTGTCCATGTTACTCTTTATTTATCAAAACAGACCCGTATTTATCAATGTTATCCTCTACTATTCAATGTTACTTTGTGTTTGTCAATCCTACCCGGGTTTGTCAATGTTAATCTATGCGAGTGAATGTTAGTTTGTCTTTGTCAATCTTACCAACCATTTGTTACTTTTACTCTCTATTTATAAATAAAAACGCCGTATTTGTCTATGTTAGTTACCAATGTAAAAGTTATCAATATTATCCTTTACTTGTCAATATTAGACCATATTTGTCAATGTAATACAATATTTGTCAATCATACGTAGTATTTGTAAATGTAAATTTTGTCAATGCTAGTCTATGTTCGTCAACATTAACCTGCATTGGTTAATGTTAGTCTGTACTACTCGATCTTACTTTGTGTTTGTCACTATTAGTCTCTATTTATCAATAGAAACGTTATATTTGTCAATGTTAGTTGTGAATATAAATGTTGCCAATACTATCCTTTATTTATCAATGTAATCCCGTATTTATCAATATAATCTCATATTTGTCAATTATATGCTGCATTTATAAATGTAAATCTTTGTCATTTCTACCATATGTTTGTCACGATCACTATGCAGTTGTCAATGTGAGTTTGTACTAGTCAATATTAGTTTGTGTTTGTCAATCTTACCCGCAATTTGTAACTATTAATCTTTATTTATCAATATAAATGTCATATTTGTCAATCTTAATTGCTAATGTAAAGATTGCAGATATTATCCTTTATTTTTCAATGTTAGTCCGTATTGGTCAATGGCTACTTATATTTGTCAATCATAGGATGCATTTGTATATAAACGTTTGTCAGTGTCAGACTATATTTGTCAATAATAGTCTATTTTGGTTAATATTAATCTTCATTTGTCAATGTTAGTCTTTACTAGTCGATCTTATTTTGTGTTTGTCGATCTTATCTAGAATTTGTCACAATTACTCTTTGTTTATCAACATAAACGTGTTATTTATCAATCTTAGTTGCCACTGTAAGACTTGCTAAAATTATCGTTTACTTGTCAATATTAGTCAGTATTTGTCGATGGAATACCGTGTTTATCAATCATAAGCTGCATTTGTAAATGCAAACGTTTCTTAGTGTCAGACTCTATTTGTCAATGCTAGTCTATTTTGGTCAAGATTAACCTGCATTTGTCAATGTTAGCCTGTACTAGTCAATCTTAGTTTGTGTTTGTCGATCTTACTTGGAATTTGTCACCATTACTCTATTACTTTCTATTTATCAATATAAACATTGTATTTATTAATCTTAGTTGCCACTGTAAGGGTTGCTAATTATCAATATTACTTGTTAATATTAGTCCGTATTTGTTAATAGATTCTCTTATTTGTCAATGATACGCTGCATTGGTAAATGTAAATATTTGTCGATGTCAGTCTTTATTTGTCAATGATAATCTATATTTATCAATATTACTTTGTGTTTGTGAATGTTAGTCTGCACTAGTCGATATTACTTGGAATTTGTCACCATTACTCTATATTTATCAACATAAACGTATTATTTATCAATCTTAGTTGTCACTGTAAGGTTTGTTAAAATTATTCTTTACTTGTTAATATTAGTCCATATTTGACAATAGAATCTCATATTTGTAAATCATACGTTGCATTTATAAATGTAAAAGTTTGTCAGTGTCAGACTTTATTTGTCAATGCTAGTCTACTTTGGTCAAGCTTAACCTGCATTTGTTAATGTTAGTCTGTACTAGTCAATCTTGGTTTGTGTTTGTCGATCTTACTTGATTTGTCACCATTAATTTATATTTATCAACATAAGCGCCGTATTTATCAATCTTAATTGTCACTGTAAGGCTTGCTAAAATTATCAATATTACTTTGTATTTGTTAATGTTACTCTGTGTTTGTCAATATTACCATGCATTTGTCAATATTATCCTGTATTGGTGTCTATACGTTGTAGTATTTATGAACGCCACGTGAATGTGTATGCATGCCCTCAACTGAGTACAGGTACGACTGTAACCTATATAATGAGGTTGTATATCCTTAAAAGCCTATAAAATAATGGAAAAAAATTGATTTTAATTCAGATTTGAAGTATAAGAATTTCACATTCATGAATAGAAAACACATATGTCAACTTTTCGTTATATTACTTAAAATTTCACATTTACGTACAAAGATGTATTACATACAAGTCAAGAACCTATGTACATTGCTTGAGAAATGTACATTCATATACAAAATTGGTATTAAATTTTCACATCACATACATATATTCATACACAAGTTTTTCCCTATACAGCCATATAGATAATATATGTCAGTCTCCACATCATCTTTCACAAATATATAGCTGCAAGCCATATATACATGCGCCACCAAAAAGGCTTATACACAACCATCAATTTATATGTTGCTGCATTGTATCCTCTGCAACATCAGTCTTCGTTGTTTCCAGCATTTGGATATTGCTCTCAACAGTAGCCTTGTTAGTCTGAGATGCCCTTTTACATTTTTTCCTAAGTTTCTCAAGAGAGCGCTGAATCTTTTTTTCCCTTTTCCGACCTTTAGTAACTGATCTTGGAGGATCTTTAATAGGTCTATTTTTGTCCACGACAGTGAGCGTGGATTTGTCTGCTTTGATGGCAGTTATCAACTTATTCATCAGTTTGGGAATTTCATTGACAACGACATCAAATCTAAGTTTCGACAGAGAGCCAGCCTCAGCAACCTTCATGAGACGATGAATTAAATTGTCGTACCTTGCAGAGTTTGAATTTCGCAAGTCATTCTGAACATTAGAGTCATCAATTGTTGAATGATACTTCATCTTTTTTATCCACTGCTGCATAAAATATCCTTCGGGAATCTTATTGATGCCGCAAAGAAGAAATGCCATCAATGCATGCCTACATAAATATCCTTTGAATTGGAAATAGCGGCAAACACATGATACGGTTCTTTCCTTTCGATCACATGATATAGTGTACTCCTTCACAATTTCCTTAACTCTATCTTTAACTTTCACCCGTTCAAATGACTTCACCCTTAAGACACATGTACATTCATCAAGTTAAATAATAGTAGGATGACAAGCAACAACATTTATAACCTCTTGTTGAATTTTTTTGAAAATTTCTCTCGTGTAAATGTTGGCGGCTTGCTTCTCAAAAGGCGAGGTTGTTGTTAAGTAAGCTTTCGTTTCCATGGATTTAACATCCGCTTGATTCTCTGCATCATATCTTCTGTCAAATGCAATTGTATACTTTTCAATGAACTTAGCAAGTGTGGTCTTTTAGTGCACAAATCCATCAAAGAAATGATTAATGCTTTCACTATGTTGCGAGGTTGACATTCCTGTACAATCATATCATGTCCAATCCATTTATCAAATTCAAAATATAAGTTTAGACAAAACAAATGCAGCTTAAAATTGACCACCATAAATTAACATTGACACAGTGTTGGAGTGACTAACACATGTTCACCTTGCCAAATATACATTTTCATTGACATATATAAACTAAGAAATGGTCATCAAATTGAAAAACACATAGTATTCTTGAAAAATACAAATACAGGTTCAGACTGACAACTCCATATGAACATTGATAATTATAAATAATGAAAAATTATCATGATTTGTAAAATAATGATGAAGTAATAAAATATACCTGTGAAGAATGTATCTTTTAAGAACACTAGAATCCACTTCGCACAACTTTCGTACAATCTATTGAACCAGCCATTATTTTTGCATGCTTCATACTTAACAACAATTGGTCCCACTGTTCTTCAAATTCATGAGTAGAAAGAGAATCATATATGCATTCATCAAAGTCTTCCATAAATTTATGATGAGTAGTGCATATATGACCAATCTTTTTAGGTATCTTTTGCAAAATATGCCATAAGCAAAATCGATGCCGTGCATCAAGGAAGACCTCAACAATTGCTGCTTCAATAGCCTTATCTTGATCAATAATGATTGCCTTTGGTGCAACACCACCGTTGGCTTGCAACCTACAGCTAAAAACCCATATGAAAGACTGCACTTTCTCATTTGATAGTAAGGCACATCCAAGTAGGATAGATTGCCCATGATGATTTACTCCAACGAATGGTGCAAAATGCATTTCATAGGTATTTGTGAGAAAAGTAATATCTAAACATATGACGTCTCCAAAATATGTGCATGCGGTCCTTGCCCTTCTATCAATCCAAAATACATTCCTTAGTTGTTGGTTGTTATTCAAATGTATGACATAAAAGAATGACGGACTCTTACTCTACATTTGTAGAAAATGAGTCATTATTATCTTGGCATCACCTTCTTTCAATTGACTTTGTCGTTCTCTATCTAGGAAGTTTCTACAATCTTTTTCAGTAAATTGTAACTGTCGAACACTGTAGGTGCTTAAAATGCTTGTGTGATTAACATGAAAAATCTATGTTGTTTAGTGTAAAAATAATCTTATTAAAAACAGCAACTAAGTGCAGTGATCGCCAGAAACTTTTTACTTAAAAGTTTCAAAAGGAAGTATGATCGCCTACCTGTTTGAACGCGGAAGATATCGAGTCCTTGATTCCCCTCCTTCAGCCGGCTGAAGAAAGAGAGCCCTTCTTGTTCTTTGTTCTTGCTGTTGAATTTGAGGTTGAGGATCGTCCAGAAATCCTTTTGGCTTTGTGCTTGTTTTCCCCTTTGATTCTCTTGTTGTTGTTGAGTGCAGCAGAAACAGAAAAGAAAAGAAATGAAGAAATAATAATGAGAATTTAAGTAGAAGCAGTATCTATACTAATCATGATGTTAAACATGCAATTGAACAGCAAACTTACTTGCTTAAAATGGCTTTTGAAACCCCTTTAATCAAATAGGTTTTGGAAAGAATGATGTGGTGTGTGTTTTATGAAGTGAATGATGAAGCATAAGAGATTAATGACATGAAAATGAAGATGCGGAAATAAAAAAAACTTATGCCGAATTGGATGAAGCCTTGAATGGATGAAGATTCTTGAAAGGACGCCGACTTCTGGAAATGGCAGCGCTCCGGCGTTCCGACGTTGATGCTTCGATCTTCAACTCGCTATAATAACACTCTCTCTTAATGGCTTTTTTAACTTTTTTTTTAACTCTTCAAGATGCAAGGTATTTATAGGCTTCTTCTGCGTTCGCGATTAACATAGAAAAATCTAGGATTTATCTATCTTAACTGACAGATAAATATTAATTAATTCATCTTTATCTGTAATTATCTAAAACGCGTCCACCATGGCTGACGCCTTTCAGATTAATTAAGATAAGGATAAATATCCGGGAAAACTTATCTTTATCTTTATTAGCTAAAATGCGTCTACATGTGTAGACGTCTTTTACACTAATTAAGATAAGGATAAACATCCGGAAGAGAAGTAGAAATAGCCTAGGAAACTAAAAACGCGTCGACCCTCATAGACGTCTTTTAGCTAATTAATCAACTGATTAAAAATTCAAATTTAAACGTTAAAATAAGAATAAATTCTAAATGGCGTCCACATGGATCGACGTCTTTTAGAATTCTGCATATTTTAACTGAAATTTGAGCTAAAATCAATTCAATTAATTAACTTAAACATGTCTGTTAAACCCGACACTTAAAAAGATCAATAAAAATTAATCAATGATTAAATATCAGACCATTCTGAGGCATTATTATATGATATGAAATTTACTCGAAATGATGTCAAAATTAGCGTGTCTACAGCTGCCTCACCTTGGCATCGTCTTTGCAAGGGAGTGAAATGAAATGGAATGTACTGAAAAGATGATGCCAAGGTGTGATGAGACACGCTCTTAACATCACATGATTGGAATTTTTCTCAAAATCATCAATGAAGATAGCTCAAAGAGATCAATGGAATTAATCATGTTTGGATGAGGTAGACAAGGAAATAAAGTAAAGTCGATCAACCTCTTCGGAGTGGGAAGTACCCCAGGTCATAGACACTGTCGGTTTCATCATAGGGAGCGTTTGCCAGCCAATGTGGACGTGCTGCATCCATGATGGATCTTAAAAGAAAACAAGAAAATTGGATAAAGAATCCAAGAAAGGATAAAATTCCAATGATATCTTTAAGCGAACCTCAAAGATAATCAAGATACTCAATTCAGAATGGAATATTTCATATCATGTTTTGAGTTATTTGATTTAATGGTCTGAAACTTAATCAATAATTAATTCTTATCACAGTGATTTCAAAGTCCTATATGATGCATGCTGGGCTAAAAGAAAAATATAAAGTTAAATAAAATATAAATTAATCAAGGATAATATTGTTAAATTGTCATTAATGAGTCAAGATACCAATTCTTGTAATCCAGTGCTAAACCGAAGCTCGTTTTTCCACGCACCGTTTCACAAAAGTGGAACCATCGTCCTCACTAATTAACAATCCAACGGCCTATCCGTGCAGTTAAGAATCCTCTGGAATTATCACTGTTTTTGTTGTAGGGGAACTCAAATTCCAGTTTCATCAAAACCACAAGGTCCTTGACATACTTTAATAAATATTTAACATATAGTAATGCTGATCATGCAAAATAATTACATGGAATAATACAAGGGTAGAAATAACCGTCTTTTTAGCCACGGTCAGGACTTCTTGACTTCCACAATGAGATCTTCTTAATATTTCCAGCTTTACTAAGGTTTTCTTTGAATTTCCTGCAATCAAAATTATTAGTTCCAAACCAATGTTTAAGCATCAAAAATCACAGAATTTCGGATAAATTACAAAAAGGTTGAAACGCGTCGTGTTGAGCAGACACCATTCAATGTTGAAACGCGGCAGTTCTCCTAGACGCCTTTTACTAACAGAAACAGGTTTCTGGCTGTTCTCTACTCGGATCCCAACTTACCAATGCCTTGTGTCCTGTATACAACTTGAACAAACATGTTAAGTATCTGTTTAGGCTTAGCCCCTTGCCTGGTTAAGTAACCGACTACTTGATCCTATCCTTGATAGAAGGGTCAAGGGGCATAGCCTTTATTAACAAAGGTAATGAGAATAATCAAACTTAAGCAAAATGCAACATGCAAGCAAACAGATGCTCACTGAAAATAAAAGGAATGAGACACACCAAGTGCAACAAGCAAATGCTAATTGAAATATTTTTGTTGTTTTGAAATATTCATTTTTGTTTGGGGTTTTGAAATATATGCTTTTTTTTTTAATTTTGACATATGTATTTTTTTTGAATTTTTGACATATGTATTTTTTTTGAATTTTGGACATATGTATTTTTTTTGAATTTTTGATATATACATCTTTTGGATTTTTGGACATATGTATTTTTTTGAATTTTTGACGTATGTATTTTTTTTTGGATTTTTGACATATGTATTTTTTTTTGGATTTTTGACTAAAAGATCAGCATGGTACTTAGATCAAAAGATCATATTCATTTATTAACTTAATTCCCAAATTGTTCTTTAACAACTTAACTTAAAACCCATCGTGTTTGCATTTGTGTTTCCATTCGTGATCCCATTTGATGATTTGACCCTTAGTCAATGTAAGTCATTCCTTAAGTTTGGAGTACATCTCTTTAGAAAGAAAAGATGAATAAGTTTAGAAAGCCCATGAGAAGGTTCTGGAGACTTAAAAAGATGTTCCTTTCCTACTCTAATATATGTTGGGGTTCGGTCATTTCTTTCCAGGGTATTTATCGACCTTGTGTTCCCTTTCGTTTCATTTCATGGCCTTTATGTAACGTTTGTAATGTAATGGCCTTTTGATTTGACACTTGGCTTTTGCCTTTTTGCTTTTTCTATTCTTTTCTTTTCTTCGGGACGGATCTCCCCCATTTTTTTTTATGACGGCCTCCTACTAAGATGGCGGGTATTCTTGGTAATATATTCTAAGCCTCGTTCCGACGTCATGGGCCGAGTTTAAAACAGAATTTTTGCTTGAATGATTTGTACTTTACACTTTCGGTCAAGCTTTCGATATTCTTTAGGCCTTGGCATCTCTTGTTACTCACGAATCAAACGTGTCAGTGTGTGTAGTAATGGGCTTGAAATTAAGTTATCCAGATTGATAAAGAAATTCGAGTTTATAAACTTTCTGATTCCACTGGTCTTTATACCATACTGATCGACTCTTTAACCTAAGGGTAGTATTTCTTAAGATGTAAGCCATTCCATGGATGATTTAGCTCTTCTCCTTCTGCATTAACAAGACGATAAGCATTACCATGAAAAGCGTACGATACAACATAAGGTCCTTCCCAGTTGGGTTGGAGCTTAGAACGCGGACCACAAGGTTTTACAAAAAAATTTTTAACAACCATTTCACCGACTTTGAACTTACGTTCAATGACTTTCTTTTGATAAAAACGTGCTAGTCTATTTTGATAAACTTTTGCATGATTAGCGGCTGACCATCTTTTCTCGTCTAAAAGTTCCAATTGAGCGAGGAGTGCTGAACGATGTTCATCAATTGAAAATTCCTTATTCAATTGTACTCTTAATGACGGTATGAGGATCTCATATGGAACTACCGCCTCCATTCCAAATGTTAAGGAATAAGGAGTTTGTCCAGTGGGTGTGCGGATTGAAGTTCGGTAGGCCCATAGAGCCTCAACCAATTTTTCTGGCCAATCTACGAATTTGTTAGATTTGCACGTCTTTTTGATGATTTTTATCAAAGTCTTATTTGTTGCCTCTGCTTGGCCATTGCCTTGCGGATAATAAGGAGACGAATGATGCAATGCAATTCTGTACCTGTTACAGAGGTCCTTCAATTCCTGTGACACGAACTGCGGTCCGTTGTCGGTGATGATGGTGCTTGGAATTTCAAATCGGGTGATGATGTTCTTCATGATGCACTTGCAGACGGTTGATGCTTTGATCTCCACGTATGCTTCAGCTTCTGCCCACTTGGTGAAGTATTCTGTTGCCGTGAGAATGAAAGATTTTTGCTTGATGCCGGAATCTGGGTTACCAAGAGGTCCAATGATGTCGAAAGCCCACATGGAGAAAGGCCATGGGGAAGAAACAGGATGGAGTGAAGATGCAGGAGAATGAATTTTGTCGGCGTGAAGTTGACACTTAGCACACCTACGAACATATCCTACACAGTCTTCTTCCATGGTTGGCCAGTAAAATCCTTGTATGAGGATCTTCTTTGCTAGCATCTGTCCATTGACATGGCCACCACAAACTCCACTATGAGCTCCTTCCATAACCTTCCAAAGCTCATCTTCGTCTAGACATCTCAGGAGAACTCCATCAAAACCTCTCTTGTATAATGCTCCTCCAACTAGGGTGTATCGTTGAGCAACTCTCCTGATAGCTCTCTTCTCCTCAGTTGTAGCTTCCTCAGGATATGATTGATCTTTACAATATTTTGCAATTTCATAATACCATGGCTTCTGCTCATCATCCATCTCTTCTAACAGCTCCATCAACATGATTTCTCTCTTTTCCACAATATCTCCGTCCCTGACTTTCTTCAGCAACTTCTCCTTAGTTCTAAGGAATGAAGGATCTTTCACGGCGGGTGAAAGACGCCTATGAACTATGATTGATTCAAATTATTTGCTGATTGGAAAATCAAGAGAAGATGCAAGTGAATCTAGAGCGTCAGCTAAGATGTTTTGATTCCTAGGGACATGGACAAAGATCAATTTCGTGAAAAGCTTTGAGTAAGCACAAGTAAGTTCTTGATAAGGCTTGAGCTTTGGATCAAGAGTTCGATACTTGGTCAGCACTTGGCGAAGAATCAGTTGGCTATCACCCACGATCCTGAGTTTGATGGCACCATGGAAATGAGCAGCCTCGAGACCAGCAAGGAGTGGCTTGTATTCAGCTATATTGTTGGTGACTGGAAAATCAAGCTGAAAGGCTTGTGGAATGGTGACACCTTCAGGTGATAACAGAACAATACCTATCCCCTTTCCATGAGAATTCAGAGCTCCGTCAAAATGCAGAGTCCACATATCATCTCTGATTTGATTTACGGACATCAGTTCCTCATCCGGAAACTCTGATCGCACTGGATCGAAACGAGGAAGGGGATGATGAGCGAGATGTTCCGCTATGGCATAGCCCTTGATCGCTTTCTACTGAATATAAGTGATATCAAATTGAGATAGAAAGCTTTGCCATCGTGCTAACCTATCAGTAAGAATAGATTTCTCCAGAAGGAATTTGATCGGATTCATCCTAGCGATGAGATGGACTTCATGGGCCAGAAAATAATGCTTTAATTTCTGCACAACCCAGACCAATGCTGCACATGTTTTCTCCATCGCTGTATATCTCTGTTCAGCGGGGTTGAGAAGTTTAGAGAGATAATAGGCTGCCCTCTCTTTTCCCTCTTCATCCTCTTGTGCTAGGACATCCCCCACTGCATCATCCAGGACTGAAATGTAAAGTATCAATGGTTTGCCTGGAGATGGTGGTCTCAAAACAGGAGGACTTGCTAAATAGTTCTTTAATCCATCGAATGTCTCCTGACACTTATCGTCCCAATCGAATTTGACTCCCGGCTTGGTAAGCTCGTAAAACGGTTTACACCTTTGTGAGTGCTGGGAGACAAAACGGCGAATAAATTGTAACCTTCCGATTAATCCTCTCAACTCTTTCAAGTTTTTGGGAGGTGGCATTTCTCTGATAGCCTTCGCCTTGTTGGGAATGATCTCAATTCCCCGTTTGCTAACGATAAATCCAAGCAATTTTCCTGAAGATACCCCGAATACACATTTCTTGGGGTTCATCTTTAAGTGATATTCTCTCGATCTCTCTAACACCCTTGCCAAAACTTTGGCGTGCTCAGCCTTTGTTTTAGATTTAACTAATAAGTCATCCACGTACACTTCCAAATCTATGTGCATCATGCCATGAAATATTGACATCATAGCCCTCTGATAGGTGGCTCCAGCATTCTTTAACCCAAACGGCATGACGACATAACAGTATGTTCCCCAAGGTGTAGTGAATGACGTTTTCTCTTGATCTTCTTCTGCCAACTTAATCTGATTATATCCTGAAAATCCATCCATAAACGATAAAGTTTCATAGCCAGCAGTATTATCAATGAGCACATCAATATGTGGCAATGGAAAATCATCTTTAGGACACGCCCGGTTCAAATCGCGGAAGTCAATGCAAATTCTGACCTTCCCGTCCTTCTTCATAACCGGGACTATGTTGGCCACCCATTGTGGATAAAGGACAACTCTAATAAATTTGGGTTTATGCAATTTGTCAACCTCTTCCTTCATCTTTAGAGCCATTTGTGGGTGGAATCGCCTTAATTTCTGCTTGACCGGGCTAGCTCCATCCTTTAATGTTAATCTGTGTTCAACTAAAGATGAGTCTAACCCTGGCATATCTTCATAACTCCAGGCGAAAGTGTCCTTATAGTCCTTAAGTACTTGTACCATTGCCTTCTCATCCTCTGTAGAAAGATTTTTACTGACGAGGACAACCTTAGGTTCGTCTTCAGTCCCTAAATTGATTTCTTTGGTGGGCTCTTCTACGGCAGCTGAGGGTTCATCGAATCTCTTCACTCCACTGGCATATGCCTCGGCCGCGTCCTCGTCGTCTTCCTCATTTTCAACAATGGGGTCCTTTTCATGCACTAATTCATACACCCCATACCCATCATTGACTGACTCATCGTCCATGCAATCTTCTGGCATCTGAATTGGATTTTCTAAAAACTGAGGGATCAAAGAACAAGAAAATCATTTATCAGCTAAGTCCTGGAGGTATCTATCTGGAATTCGCCTACCCTTAGGCTTCCTAGACTTCCTAACCTGACTAAAACTGCCTAAAACTAGACTGCCTAACTTCACTAAACTCACTATCATAACCTAATGAAGATGAAGCAGGATAGGAATCCTGGGGTACAAGTGGAAATACAAGAGAATCCTCCCGAGAGGAGGGGTAAAGTAGATCTAAGAGAGAATCTTGACCGAAGGACCCGTGCAACGGGGTGCGATCGGACAAGTAAGATGTTTCCTCGATAAAGATTTGAGAAGAATTTGTTGTAAAATTGGCGTTTTTTTTGGATATCAGAGGAATTAAACATGAAGCAGGAGTGAATACAAATAGAAGGAGAAACAGATGGAGGAAGTGGCACCAAGGCCAGAGGATTAGGGGGATCATATAGTAATATGTCCCAGATCAAATTATACATCCTCTCTAGATCGAGAGGAGGTTGTGGAATAAGGTCCCGAGGGGACAGAGTAATCATGACGGGCGGAGCCCGTGGAATATCTTCAATAATGACCTGCGACCAAGTCGGGTTCAAGAGCAGTGTACGAAATAGAGTATGGAGCATGAAGTATTGTGAAGGATATGTCCCCCTCCAGAGCAAATCTGTAGTGTAACCAGCTTCATAGGGGTCATCTGGCTCCCCTTCATCGGTCTCTTCAGACAGCAATATCCGCTTGTCAAATATGACACCAGGGCTTTCAATCAGCTCATCAATCTGCGGCGGCCACTTAGGTTCTGCAGGATCTAGGAACAATCTGTTCAGTACAATATAAAGGTCTCTCAGATCGAACCACCTGTACCATTCTCATTCGGGATCATGGAATTTTCTCCTTTTCATAGGCCGCAGAGCCTCCAAGGATTGGTACGTAAGTAGTTCAGAGCAATGTCTGGCCAAGTCCCTCCCATATATGTCATGGAAGTCAAAACACGAAGTAATGACTACCGTGTTGTCATAGCTAAGTATGGGCCCTTTCACAAAGTGTGTATATAGGGTCCATGTTAGGAGATCTCGGCCTTCTTTGGGTGGTGTAGACATTGCCTTCCAGATTTTCGGATCTTCTTCGATCTCTGCTTGCTGAACCAAATCTTGTTTCAGTCTTCTTGGCCTATAGCCTAGACCACTTCCAGGTGTTGCTCGATGATTTCTAACAGGAGTGGTCCTGCCTTGCAACTGTGTGCCCGGACCTCTTCCAGGCTCGTAGCCGTTCTTCATCATAATCCTCCATCCTGGGGTACTCATGCACTTCCCCCTTTTTATGGCATCTAACGGGTATGGAGAAATAGTGGCGGCTTTTAGAGGATCAGCCACTGGACGGTAGACCTGTAATACCGACAGAAAAGGTTGTCGGCCAGGTAAAATAGCAGATTTAATATTCAAGGTATGAGCAACAGCAAGGATCGGCAAGCTCATCACTTTAATAATTCGTCCTTTGAAAGGGAATTTGAGGCATTGGTGATTCGTAGAGGGAATCGCCTCAAGAGTTTTGATATAAGGACGACCCAAAATGGCATTTATAGAAGGGTCGATTTCTAGGATGTGAAATTTGACCTCTGCATGACTTACAGGGCCCAGCTCCACCTTCAAATAGACCATTCCCAGAGGGGAACGGGTAGAGTTGTCATATGCCGTCACTGAGATGGGGCTGGGCAACCATTTTTCTTTGGGCACACGCACAGCTCCAAGGTCTTCGGAGGTAAAACATTGATCGAAGCTCCTGTATCTACCAGGCATGCATCCACGGCCTTCTCACAGATGTTGACCGTGATGCTCAAAGCCATGCTTCTGGCTGCCGGCGGTGCTAGTTCCGATGTATGAAATGTAATGGAGGGCTGATCCCCCTGAGGAACTAGTAGTGCTGCAATTTTTTCTACCGGCACGTCCTCATTGACCATCACCTTCTGTAGATATTACATTAAGGCTTCTTGGCGAATCTTGGACCTTTTGATCAATTCAAGTACAGTGATCCGTGCCGGTGTCCGATCCAGATGTTTCAACAAGTCATATTGAGTGCCTGGTGCACTCTCTTCATTATGGGCTTCCTCAGTCGGCTGTGATGGGCCGTCTCTAACCGTGGACTGAGGAAAGACTTTGTTAAAAATCCTTCCACCCCGGAGCGCGTGTTCCTCAACCGTGGAGGATCCGGGTGACACCTTAAGTACCGCAGGGTTGGATGGTGCGGATGACGTAGATGGTTGGTATGTAGGTGATGGCGTAGGGCTAGGTGGTGATGGCGCGGTGCGGATTAGAGGCCTAGAGGGTTGGATGGTGGATGGGTAAGTGGTTGGTGAAGTGGGGAATTGTACGCGTAATAGCGGTCTGGATGGTAAGGGGATATCTGGGTAGGTGGTAGTAGTAGCGGGTGAAGTAGGAAATGGTGCGCGTAGTATTGGCCTAGATGGGAGGAGGGGCGCGTGATTGGTTTGCGAGGGATTATATGGTAGCGGTGTAGTGGTGCGGGGCGTAATGGGCTTGAGGAAGGTGGGTAGTGGTAATGGGTTATTGGGTGCGGGCGAGTGATATGTGGGTGCCGGTAGAGGGGTGATGGTAATGGGTTGTGGCCTAGGTATGTGGATGGTGCGGCGTGGTGGTCGTTCTGCGGTACTTGGAACGTGACCCGTTGAACAAAGAGAGGAAGAGTCCTCTATTCTCCACTGTTGCCCACGACCAGCCTCAGACTGGCTGTTCGTCAAAATGGGAGCAACTTGGTTTTGGTTCTGGTGCTCCGGGAGTGGATTCTGCACTATGCCCATGTTGGGTGGTGCTGCTGCTTGTGCTGGTGGTCTTACATGCTGCTGCTGCTGCTGCTGTGGTCTTCTCTCCTTCAGGGCTGATATGTACTTTTTCATCTCCTCCCAGTCTATGCCACCCTGCTCATTGAGATCATGAATATAATCTCTGAATTGGAAGCAGGTGTCAATGGTATGCCCAGGTTGCCTATGGAAGTAGCAATACCTGGACGTATCGGCATTTTGAGGCCAGATGGCCTTTTCCCTTGGCAAAACTAAGGCATTAGCTGCCATTAGAGCGCTGAAGATATCTGCCAAGGATTCTGGGAGGGCCGGGTATTCTGTCCTTTTCGGGCCTGGAGGTCTTCTCTGCTGGTTGTAGTCACCAGGAGGAGGGACATTATAGTATGCCGGCGGTGCTCGCGGCTGATACTGCTGTTGCTGCTGCTGATATTGCTGCTGTTGGGGCTGCTGGTACTGCTGTTGCCGTTGCGGCGGCTGTTGTAGCTATTGCTGTTGCTGGTTCTGATTCGGCTGCTGGGGCCGCTGATACTGTTGCTGATAATGGGGGTTCTGCTGCTGCCTATACCCTTGTTGGTTCGGCTGCGGTGGCCTCTGGTACTGCTGCTGGTTCCTCACGAACTGGGGCGAGTTATTGTTCATGCTACTGACTTGCTCGTGAGAGAGCGTGCCCTCAGTAGTCGGACCTGTGCTGGGAGAGTTTGGCACTGCAGGATTCCGAGGTGGAGGCCTGCTAGGTCTGTGAGGATCAAAGACGCTAGAGAACGTAGCGTCTTTGAAGGCATTCTGGCAGTACCGTGCTCTTTCATAGAGCTCTGCCATGTTGGTCAGATTGTTCAAGGAGAGGACTAGCTTGAACTGGGGCGTGGGGTTAGAAATTAACATCTTCACTTGCTCGGACTCGGACAAGTGATCTTTCACCTTTTCAGCCAGGCCCCGCCACCTGTCAGCAAAACTGACAAACTCCTCATCAGGTTTCATCTTTTCTGCAATGAGGTCAGTGATGGACAAGGAGGGTGCAACTCTATCCTGGTATCGTTGGATAAATTTGCGTGAAACGATACCGTAATCCTCTACTTCGGAGGGTTCCAGAGAAAAGAACTACTCGAGGGCTGGTCCCTCTAGAGATCTCCTGAACAAAAAGGCTAACGACCTCTTGTCGTTCTGCCAGAAAGATGATTCGTACATAAACTCCTTCAAATGTGTGAAGGGGTTACCAGTACCGTTGTACTTCTGGTACACTGGCATCTCAGAGGGTGGCAGATGGAATACTGGCAGGCTCGGTAAACTGATCTCTGGCACAACTTTAACCCCCATCATCTTCTGGAGGTTGTTAAACTGCTCATCCATGCGCTCCATCTTGGCCAGCAACGCTTGCGTGGTCAGATCTGCCTGGGGAGGAGGAGGAGGTGGAAGTACTTGATAGACCTGCTGCCTAGAATAGGTTGGACAGGGAGGACAATAAAGAGGAGGTCCGGCAGAGCTTCCGCCATGCCCGAGGGCATTTTGATAAGCAGGCATTTGCGGTCTAGCCGGTTGCCTAGATGATGAAAGCTGTGGCCCAGCTGGCCGAGAAGTGACATTAAGGCCTTCCATGACCTGATGGATGTAAGGAGGAGGAAGAGGAGGTTGTTGAGTAACAACAGGGGGAGCCACAGGGTTCGGCTCAGCAGGCTGTACGGGTGCCTTCCCCTTCAGAATAGACTGGATCGCCTCGAACTGCTGAGGGTCAAGTCGGGAGGCAAGAACTCCCAGGGCGTTGACGAGATCCGAAGGATTAGAGGGTGAGGGATCATTCTGATTCATGTCCCCCTCAAGATCGGGATTAAAAATCGCATATTCATGCGGGGGAAGATCAGGATATCGATCCTGTGGATGAAAGAGAGGCGTCCGGACATTCCCATCTTGTCGATATAGAATGGGGACGGAATTACGGGAGGCATCAGCATCTCTCCCGTTCTCATAGTTGTAGTCCGAATCGCGAGGGGCATTAGCATCTCCCTCGTAGTTGATGATGGCGTCTTGAGCCATACTCAAGTCCCTGCCTGATCGCAGCAGCATGATGTTAGATTCCCTTTTCAAAGATTTGACAAACAAGTTGTACAGAGATTAATCAAACAAGTGGATGCTTAACGTGATTTTAAGGTTCCTTGTTGAGTTATTTGAATTGGATTAAACCACAAATTCGCTCAGGGAAAGGATCCTAGTTTCAGTTCCATTTCCACCGTTATTCTCTAGGGCTTTCTCTCACAACGCGTTTGGAATCTAGCCGGGACTTCAATTGGTACAACCAGCCCGATGATCAAGGAGGAATACCTTGATTTTGGGGACTTATGGAGGTCTCAACGTCAACTTCTCTAGTCTGATCAAGGGACCAACCCAATCAGAGAGAGTTGTTGTCGTCAAGTAGTGTGTTCCTAAGAAAAGGAGGGTATTCGCCTCAATGCGTATGCCCTACGGCCTGGACGGCCTCTAATTCTTAATAATAATGGGTAGCTAGCACTCAAACCACAAAAATCTGAGAACTGAAAAATAACTAAGAAACTGTCTGAATCGCGTCGATGTTAGTCGACGCTATTCAAAACAGAACTTAATTTTTTCGCAGAAACAGAACTGAAAAATAACTAAGAAACTGTCTGAATCGCGTCGATGGTAGTCGACGCCATTCAAAACAGAACTTAATTTTTTCGCAGAAACAGATGCAGACAGCAGGGAAGATATGAAGACTGAAAGGCGTCTAGGGGTGTTGACGCAGTTTTGAAACGCGTCAGTGCTCCTGGACACTTTTCAGTTCGCAGAAACAGTTTTGCAGGAGGATTTTCTGGGTTGAATCATCCTCAAACAGGATAAAAAGCAGTAAACAATCAACTCATGCAGATTTTTTTTAGTTCCAGATTTTAACAGGATGATTTACTAACTAAACAACTAGGAAATCAATCAATCACACATCATTTTCATCACAAAAACAACTTTTTGAACTAATCAAGGGGAGGGCAAGATCTTGCTGTTGGTGAGGACGTGTCGAGAGACACAAGCGGTGCACCGTGGGTGCCCGATTGATGATAGCAAGAACAAAAAAAAAACTAAAAGATGGCGAGACCAAGTCCCACCGTGATCGCCAAAAAAGCTGTAGGTGCTTAAAATGCTTGTGTAATTAACATGAAAAATCTATGTTGTTTAGTGTAAAAATAATCCTATTAAAAACAACAACTAAGTGCAGTGATCGCCAGAAACTTTTGACTTAAAAGTTTCAAAAGGAAGTATGATCGCCTACCTGTTTGAACGCGGAAGATATAGAGTCCTTGATTCCCCTCCTTCAGCCGGTTGAAGAAAGAGAGCCCTTCTTGTTCTTTGTTCTTGATGTTGAATTTGAGGTTGAGGATCGTCCAGAAATCCTTTTAGCTTTGTGCTTGTTTTCTCCTTTGATTCTCTTGTTGTTGTTGAGTGCAGCAGAAACAGAAAAGAAAAGAAGAAATAATAATGAGAATTTAAGTAGAAGCAGTATCTATACTAATCATGATGTTAAACATGCAATTGAACAGCAAACTTACTTGCTTAAAATGGCTTTTGAAACCCCTTTAATCAAATAGGTTTTGGAAAGAATGATGTGGTGTGTGTTTTATGAAGTGAATGATGAAGCATAAGAGATTAATGACATGAAAATGAAGATGCGGAAATAAAAAAAACTTATGCCGAATTGGATGAAGCCTTGAATGGATGAAGATTCTTGAAAGGACGCCGACTTCTGGAAATGGCAGTGCTCCGGCGTTCCGACGTTGATGCTTCGATCTTCAACTCGCTATAATAACACTCTCTCTTAATGGCTTTTTTAACTTTTTTTTTAAACTCTTCAAGATGCAAGGTATTTATAGGCTTCTTCTGCGTTCGCGATTAACATAGAAAAATCTAGGATTTATCTATCTTAACTGACAGATAAATATTAATTAATTCATCTTTATCTGTAATTATCTAAAACGCGTCCACCATGGCTGACGCCTTTCAGATTAATTAAGATAAGGATAAATATCCGGGAAAACTTATCTTTATCTTTATTAGCTAAAACGCGTCTACATGTGTAGACGTCTTTTACACTAATTAAGATAAGGATAAACATCCGAAAGAGAAGTAGAAATAGCCTAGGAAACCTAAAACGCGTCGACCCTCACAGACGTCTTTTAGCTAATTAATCAACTGATTAAAAATTCAAATTTAAACGTTAAAATAAGAATAAATTCTAAATGGCGTCCACATGGATCGACGTCTTTTAGAATTCTGCATATTTTAACTGAAATTTGAGCTAAAATCAATTCAATTAATTAACTTAAACATGTCTGTTAAACCCGACACTTAAAAAGATCAATAAAAATTAATCAATGATTAAATATCAGACCATTCTGAGGCATTATTATATGATATGAAATTTACTCGAAATGATGTCAAAATTAGCGTGTCTACAAACACCACCTTTCTTCTCACAATACAGGACACTATGTTTGATGTTGATATTCCCACACTATTCATATTCTTTATTTCTACTTTTTCAAGTGTGCATATCTTTCAGTGTGACCGCAAGTATACAACAGCCATTGGAGACAATGTATGATTATGTTCAAGTAGAACATGATATGCAATCCACTTTCCGCTACCTTTATCTAACTTTACTTTCATACATGCTTTGCAACCCAACTTTTGTACTATCTCGATGACACAAAACTTTTAGGTCTCTCCTACTCTGTCCATTCTTACAGCAGCCAAACATCTTGTGCGTACAAGACCCATGTGTAAACTTGCTATGGACAGTAGATATACCAAATCCTACATGTCTAGCATAGATGTTATAAAAACATCTCGCATCTTCAGCCATATCAAATTTCATACCATTGCATGGTTTTACAATATTGGCATAGCCATCATCATTTTTCTCCTTTGTAGGAGTCTTAGTATGCGAGGATAATTATGAAAATAAATATAAATAAATAATTAAAAAAATAAAATTAAAGGTTAGATTGAACAATACAAATTCCTAATGAGGCATGGGTCTCTGAATATAATTATATATGACATCATTGACAAACACATATTTGAATTGAAATGTGTCCATCGAAGATTTTAATTCTTACGTGTCACTATCACCCTATATTTGTCAATGTCAAACAATTATTCTTAATCCAAATACCTATTTGTCAACCTTATTATGTGTTTGTCAACCCTAATTTATTTGTACTGTTACCCTATATAATCTACATTTACCTATGTTTCACAATTAAAACTTGTATATGTCAATCTGAAATTATATTTCTCAAATCGAATTGTATAGTTGTAATAGTTGTCATAACCTGTATTTATTAATACTACCTTAGGTCAATCCGCTATCGTATATTTGTCATAACCTGTATTTATTAGTACTACCTTAGGTCAATTTATACCTTTGTTTGTCAATCTTACTTTATAGAATCAAACTTATACTTGATAACGTAAGTTATATTTATCAGCGATATCATATATTTGTCAATCGAAACATTTACTTATATATCCTAGCATGTATAGTCAATGATAACCTGTATTTATTTTTGTTATCATGTATATGTCAATCCAAAATTATATTTCTCAATCGCATTCTATAGTTGTCCATCGAAACTGGTTATTTATCAATGATAACTATATTTATCAATGATATTTTATATTTGTTAATCTCATCCTGTAATTGTGAATATGACATTGCGTTTATCAATCTTGAAGTTGTATTTGTAGATCTTACCTTCTACAATCAAAATTGAATTTATTTCACAATCCAAACTTCTATTTGTCAATATCGTCATCCATTTGCCACTCCAGATATTACATGTGTGGAGAAAAACATGAAAGTTTCAATTATAATGAACATCAATTTCATTAAATGTGTAACCAAGATCCTCGAGTAAATCTGTAGTGATGACTTGCATGCTTGCATTGGCCTCCGTTGTCAATCGACCCTCCCTTGTTTTTGCAGGAGTTTTATTCTCCACTTTTGTTGTGTTTTCCATTGAATGTGCTGACAAACAATAAGAAATAAAAAAAATTCTGAAATACAAAATTACATTGATGTTAACAAATTTAATAATAAACACAGTACATATACTAATCAGTTTCTCCAGTTTCTTTGGATAATACTGTAAGTTGTAAGTTCTGTATGCTTGGCTCTGTTGATGGCATAAAAGGTAAGTACATAGGAGTAGGAACTTGCATTTGCACAACTGTCGGTAGCACAACGTTTGGCATTATAGGAGTGGACGCTGGCATGTGCCACCGAAAGATGGGCCGCTGCATATGTACAAGGGGGGGTGGAAACTGCATGTGAACAATTGGGTTGGACATGTACATCTGCAAACTATTGGTCGGCTGCACTCCGTGTCGTTCTATCTCGTTACTCAGCAAGAACGTCTCTTCTCTTCCATTCTCCCTTGTAAGAGAAGGGTGGTCCGGTCTCCTTTCCCCCATAAGAGGTATGTGCAAAGTGGAGGTGTGGAATGTGAAGAACATGGCTTGCCTAGCTAGCTCGCACAACTCGCGTGGAGGTGGGCGATTGACAAACAAGCGAGCAGGAACATGGATCGGCGTGGATGGGGGGAGGACTAACACGAACCAGCAAGGAATAGGGACCGCCGTGGATGCAGGAGGCGAGTAATTTCCACAGGGTCGGCTACCTGCGATCGTGATCACGTTGCTACCTTCAGAACAGGGCTTGCGTGGAGGTGGGCAAGTGAGGAGGATGGCGGGAGAACCGGTACGAACAACCAGGAATAGGGACATGCATGGAGACAGGAGGCAAGTAATATCCAAGCGGACATGGACGTGGGAGGACTGGCAACTTCACATGTGGCTAGCTGCGGTCGCCTAGCTACCTTCACAAGCGCACATGGACGTGGGAGGATTGGCATAAGCAAGGAGCAGCTGGGGCGCGAAACGTAACTACTATGTCTTCTCTCCCATGGAGATGGGTGGGAAAAGGGCACTTTGGGTAGAAAATGTTCAAATGAAGAGTAAATTTCAAACGGAGGGAATGGTACTCATTACCTGGCGCTTACGGTAAGGGATTTAACGGGGGCGGGTTGGGGCAGCTGACTGGCGTAGCAGACGTGCCGATGTCAGCGTTGGCGCAACGGACGTACCGATGTCAGCGTTGCCAGCTGGCCTTCAACGCCACGTGGTCCAACCGCACCTAGTTGTGCGTTGTGACTGGGCGTTGCTACACACCCGGTTGTGTAGCAAGCATTACTCTATAACAAAAGACAAAGACGTAAGGGAGAGAGATTAATGATTGCTCTCAGCCCTATTGATGATATTATATAAATTATAATGGATGTTACAAGAGATATACATTACTGTGGATTGTTACAAGAGATATACATAAGAGATAAGTATGGTGACACTGTCAGTCAGGACAATTGGATTAACATGGATTTGTTGGCGCAGTTTCCTGGTGGCTGTCCAGGAGAAACAGTTGTAGCTCTGTTATCACCCCCCCTCAAACTGAGTGGTCGGTGTAGGTGCTTAAAATGCTCGTGTGATTAACATGAAAAATCTATGTTGTTTAGTGTAAACTAAACCTATTAAAAACAGTAACTAAGTGCAGTGATCGCCAGAAACTTTTGACTTAAAAGTTTCAAAAGAGAGTTTTGATCGCCTACCTGTTTAAACGCGGAAGATGTTAAGCTCTTGATTCCCCTCCTTCAGCCGGCTGAAGAAAGAGAGCCCTTCTCGTTCTTTTGTTCTTGCTGTTGAGTTTGAGGTTGAGGATCGTCCAGAAATCCTTCTGACTTTGTGCTTGTTTTCATCCTTTTGATTCTCTTGTTGTTGTTGAGTGCAGCAGAGACAGAGAAAGAAAATGAAGAAACAATGATGAGAATTTAAATAGAAACAGTATCTAAACTAATCATGATTTTAAGCATGCGATTGAACAACAAGCTTACTTGTTAAATGGCTTTTGAAACCCCTTAATCAAATAGGTTTTGAAAGATGATGCTGTGGTGTGTGTTGCATGAAGTGAATATTGAAGAATGAAAGATTAATGAAGATGTAGAATAAAAATGCAGAAATGAAACACTTATGCCCAATGGGATGAAGCCTTGAAATGATGAAGATTCTTGAAAGGATGCCGACTTCTGGAAATGGCAGCGCTCCGGCGTTCCGACGTTGTTGCTCCGATCTTCAACTCGTTATCGCTCAATTAACTCAAGATTACGCTTCACCTTTTTTTTTCTTTCTTCGAGATGCAAGGTATTTATAGGCTTTTTCTGCGTTCGCGATTAACATAGAAAAAACTTCGGATTTATCTATCTTAACCGACAGATAAATATTAATTAATTCATCTTTATCTGTAATTATCTAAAACGCGTCCCCAATGGCTGACGCCTTTCAGATTAATTAAGATAAGGATAAATATCCGGAAAAACTTATCTTTATCTTTATTAGCTAAAACGCGTCTACATGTATAGACGTCTTTTACACTAATTAAGATAAGGATAAACATCTGGAAGAGAAGTAGAAATAGCTTAGGAAACCTAAAACGCGTCAGCTTCCACATATGTCTTTTAGCTAATTAATCAATTGATTAAAATTCAAATTTAAACGTTAAAATAAGAATAAATTCTAAATGGCGTCCACATGGGTCGACGTCTTTTAGACTTCTTCATATTTTAACTGAAATTTGAGCTAAAATCAATTTAATTGATTAACTTAAACATGTCTGTTAAACCCGACACTTAAAAATATCAATAAAAATTAATCAATGATTAAATATCAAACCATTCTGAGGCATTATTATATGATATGAAATTTACTCGAAATGACGTCAAAATTAGCGTGTCTACAGCTGCCTCACCTTGGCATTGTCTTTGCAAGGGAGTGAAATGAAATGGAATGTACTGAAAAGGTGATGCCAAGGTGTGATGAGACACGCTCTTAACATCACATGATTAGAATTTTTCTCAAAATCATCGATGAAGATAGCTCAAGGAGATCAATGGAATCAATCCTGTTTGGATGAAGTAGACAAGGAAATAAAATAAAGTCGATCAACCTCCTCGGAGTGCGAAGTACCCCAGGTCATAGACACTGTAGGTTTCATCATGGGGAGCGTTTGCCAGCCAATGTGGACGTGCTGCAGCCATGATGGATCTTAAAAGAAAACAAGAATATTGGATAAAGAATCCAAGAAAGGATAGAATTCCAAGGATATCTTCAAGCGAACCTCAAAGATAATCAAGATACTCAATTCAGAATGGAATATTTCATATCATGTTTGAATTATTTGATTAATGGTCTGAAACTTAATCAATAATTAATCCTTATCACAATGATTTCAAAGTCCTACATGATGCATGCTGGGCTAAAAGAAAAATATAAAGTCAAATAAAATATAAATTAATCAAGGATAATATTGTTAAATTGTCATTAATGAGTTAAGATACCAATTCTTGTAATCCAGTGCTAAGCCAAGGCTCGTTTATCCACGAACCGTTTCACAAAAGTGGAACCATCGTCCTCACTAATTAACAATCCAACGGCCTATCCGTGCGATTAAGAATCCTCTGGAATTATCACTGTTTTTGTTGAAGGGGAACTCAAATTCCAGTTTCATCAAAAACACAAGGTCCTTGACATGATCTAATAAATATTTAACATATAATAATGCGAATGAATTACATGAAATAGTACAAGGGTAGAAATAACTGTCTTTTTAGCCACGGTCAGGACTTCTTGAACTCCCACAGTGGGATCTTCTTGACATTTTCCAGCTTTACTCAGGTTTTCTTTGAATTTCCTACAATCAAAATTATTAATAATTCCAAACATATATTCAATTTAAACATCCAAAACCACAGAATTTCGAATAAATAACAGAAAGGCTGAAACGCGTCGTGTCGCGCAGACGCCATTTAACATTGAAACGCGTCAGTTCTCCTCGACGCCTTTTACTCACAGAAACAGGTTTCTGGCTGTTCTCTATTCGGATTCCAACTCTACCAATGCACATCCCTTTTCCAATCCGGAAAAGTCTTCCTAGGATCGCAATTCCTTCTATATAAATACCCTTAGGTTGTTTCCAAGCAATCCTACCATAATCCGAAGATCCAAAGTTGAGTTTTTTTCAAAAGTTTTAAAGTTTCTTCAAAGTTCCCAATTTTCCAAGCTTCAAGAAGGAGGAACTCCGAAAAAGGGAGGATGAACTCTTCAAACAAGAAGATGAAGATGTCTTTGGAGAAGTTTTATGATGTGGAGAATCATCTCAATGGAAGGAATCCCAATCTTCAAGTAAGTTCAATCAACTTCCCTTTAATTCTTCTTCATGTTCTTCGTCTTTTCTTTTGGTCTTCAGAATTATCCCATGTTTCCTGGCCCAGGGAAGTTTACCTCCTTACCTTGGATTCGTAAACTTGCAAAAGTATTAAGCTTTCCATGCAAGTGTTCATATCCAAGTGGAATCTTCAAGGTCTTGTAGTGCTTGCCAAACATTATAAAAGTTCGAACGTAGATTGGGCGGCTATGGGTGCCTTGATCGAATGGTGGCATCCCCAAACTCATACGTTCTTCTTCCAAGACTTCGAGTGCACAATCCTTTTGGAGGAGGCGGAGCTTCTTTTAGGTCTCCCAAAGACCAAAGATAACAATGATAAGATAGTTTTGACAAGAGAGAGAATCACCGATCAACAATTGTTGACATCGATTATGAAAGATCCTTCAGAAGCTAAAGGATGCCTTACCAAGAAGGGGATCAATCTTACAAAGCTAGCTGAGTGGACGCTATATGAAATTGATGATCTAAGGGAGGATGAAGCGGAGGATGTAACGAAAGCTTTAGTTACATGCCTTGCCGGTACTTTGTTCTTCTCTGCGCAGGATAACATCTTAGAAGATGATCAGGTCAGTGCCATATGCGGCATCTGTGGGCCGTCCTCCTTATGGATGCATGCTACTCTTTGCTTTATGGGTTGAACTTCACTTCAAGTTTGAGTACAACAAGAAAAGACCTCTGAATCCATCTCAAATCTTCTTGAATAGTCCAATTCATTGCATTGCTAACATTGTAAAGTTCAATGAGCACATGGTTAACAAGGTTCCAAAGCTCAAGACCCGAGCCGACTGGAGAGAGTATTTAAAGCTCATGACGTCCGACATATTCGACTCGTCTCCACTCGCTCTTGTTGGAAAACCTGTTTGGGTGCGCTGTGCAGCAGGAGCAGATCTTAAGTTGATTGGAGCCACCGAGTTCGTGTTATACAATCCACATCGGTGCCTTACTCAACTTAGCTTGGGCCGTCGTGAATTCCCTGAGTTCTCTCCCACACTCCCAATCAAGAAGCGTGACTTGGAATCCGACGAAGATTATGAAGCCATACAAATTATTACTACTCTATGGAACCTTGGCTTCAGTTATCGTGTAAAATCCTCTAAAGATAGAGATAGAGGATTGAAATTTCCTTACCTTAAAAGTCTTCATGAAATTCTTTCTTAAATGTCCTCTTTCTCTTTGTTCATGATGTAATAAAGAATTTTATTGAATAAAGAACGATTTTTCATACCTTGAAACTTTTCCTCAACTTCCTGTGATGTGCACATGATTTTTCTTATAGTAAAAATTGGATTTTTCCTGAAAATTCAACAGTTCGGATTCTGTTAAATGTAAAACGCGTCCACTCAGAAAGATGCTTTTCAACAATAATTCTTTTTCCAGAAATTCAATTTAATCCTCAAAAACCGATTTAAACTTTAAATTGCGTCTTCCACCATTGATGCCTTTAAACTCTTTCTCCTATTTTCTCCAGGATTCTGTCATTAATTCCATGATTAATTCCCTGAAACGCGTCAACACATAAAGACGCCTTTAATCATTTTCCTCTGTACGGCTCTGATCAGAATCTTGAAACGCGTCCACTTATGCGCCATAAAACGCGTCTGTCTGAGTCGACGCCTTTCAACCTTTTCGTTAACAGACCCGCGAAGGCCCCCTTTCTTCCTCACTTATCACAAAATCTTCTCTTTCTCCCCTCTCTCCGGCGACCGAACTCCGGCGATCTCTCCCTCAAAACTCCCTCTACTCGAGCTATGGAGCGTGGTGAAGGATCCAGGAAGATGAAGACCCTAGCCAAGAGACGGCAAAGGCAAGAAGAAGAAGCTCCCGAGGAGGTTCCGGCGATGCTAGCCGAAGCCGAGGCCTTCTTGGAGGAGGAACTCCCTCCACCGGCACCCATGGCGGTGGAAGAAGAGGAGGGCGACCTCCACACGGTAAGATCCCTATGGTGTGAATGGATGAAGAGAAGAGGGGAAAACGGGGTTCTTCAAAGAACCCGGAATCTGGACTTGAAAGGCGTCCAGACCAGGTGACGCCATTCAAAAGGCGTCACCATGGGCTGACGTCTTTCAAGATAAATTCCGAATTTTTTTAATTAGATAGAAAATAATTTTGAATTGCGTCAGGGCATGTTGACGTGTTTTAAAAGACGTCCATATGGTCTGACGCCTTTTAAAACAGAACTGATTTTCCTGTTTTTATTCATTATTGACCTCTGTTTTTTTATGTTTTTATTTGCAGGGAGTGACGAGGGCTAGAATCTCATGGGACCTAGTGATAGGTGCCTATAGGGGTCTCCCGGATTTCCAGAAGGCGCGCCTGCGTCGGATGGGATTCGGCGAGGTACTAGACATCGACCCATTTTGGCTCGATTTGGTCCTCCTGCAGGTGCTGCGGGAGAGGTGGCATGCGGAAAGCCGTGCTTTCCTAATGCCGTGGGGGCATATGGTCCCCACCCTAGAGGATGTGGCCAGGATCATTGGCCTCAGGGTAGAGGGCCGACCAGTTAGTGAGGTTACTTACCCCAACTGTCAGGGATTAGCAGAGGCTCTTCTAGGGATAGAGGTGTCCAGCCTAGGCAGAGAGTCTAGGATGGTTCCTAGGGTAGAAGTAGAGGCTGCTCTAGGACTAGACGAGCCCCGGCGTCGGTCTGACGAGACCCGGGAGGAGTTTAGGGATAGACTAGCAGAGTCATCTTCCTCCGTCTACTGTAGTGACCCTAGTCAAGGGGAGGAGGTAGATAGACAGCTTAGGGTCTTCTTAGTTTTCTTCTTTGGTCGGTTGCTCTTCGGTACGAAGGGCGACCACATCCACTGTAGATTTCTTTATTTATTAGATGACTTAGATAGCTTAGGAGAGTATGCCTGGGGTGCGGCCCTTCTGGCTCATCTCTTTGCCGATCTGTCTGCGGTCACGCCGGACCGTGAGACCACTGTCAGTGGCTTCTCGCCATTTCTTCAGGTATTAACTTGTTTAATTATTTGTTTATGATATGCAGTGCAATATGATATGATACTTTTTCTAACCTATATGTTCATGAATGCAGGTGTGGAGTTACTACTACTTCCCGCTCAGCAGAGCGCGGATTGCTCGACCGGATGCCGTCCCATTGGCCTGCCGTTGGCAGCCGATCGTGGACACGGCTCCACAGCACCACCAGCTGACGGCCCTCCGTTGTCAGTTTCTGGATTACCCCGAGCTACTGGTAAATTTTTAACTTGTTTAATTTCATTAAATGCAATTTTTTTATTCATTAAGTGCAATTTATTTATGAATGCTTCTAACTTATATGCAGGTGATCTGGCGCCCGTACCTTGGTATGGGTGAGGAGGGTCAGCCGTGGGTGACGGCTGGCAGGAGGAGGTTCGGGAGGCAGATGTGGGTGCATTGCCTCAACGAAATCGAGCCCCTCCGCCTCCGGCTCGTGATGAGGACGATGGGCCTCCACCAGGAGTGGATATACGAGGAAGTCCCGGAGGGTGTGGGGAGGACCATGAGGGGCAAGCAAGCCCTCACCGACTGGCGCGCCAAGTTCCCGGAGCAATACGAGGACTGGCACCGTCGGGGCGTACGGGTGGAGTCCCGTGCGGAGAGTAGCGATGGCTACCTCCAGCAGTACCGGGCCCACTACGCCGATCAACTTTGGCTCATTCGACCACTCGATGTAAGTATGCATCCATGCGTCTTTAATTTTATTATTATCTTGATTTATATTTGTGAATGAATGCATGTATGACATGCAGGATGCACGAGATGCGGTCATCGTCGACCTCCGGGCCCGCCTACATGATGCAGAGGCCCAGCTAGAACAAGTTCAGAAGGAATTGTTCGATCTGGTATGCATGAATGCATGTGAATGATTGTTTTAATTAATTAATTGTTTTGGTGATTAATCACTGACAGTTGTCTTTTGGTGCAGCGAGCCGTCTACACCCAGGCGGCTCCCCCTTCCTTCGGAGCTTCATCTTCTTCATCATCCGCCCATGATGCTGCCCTGGCTGATCTTCAGAGTCAGCTCGCCTCCGCCATCCACCGGGCTTCTCTCGCGGAGGAGGACCGGGCTGCTCGGGTAAATTCTTCAACTTTTGACTTCTGAATTTGATTACTTGATTGCCTTGAACTAACAATGACTTTATTCAGGTTGCTGAGCTTCAGGAAGCCCTTCAGAGGGCTGAAGCGGAGCTGGAGCATTCTCGTGCTGCAGCGGCTCGTGCCGAGGCTGATGCTGCGCGGATCCGGGCTCTAGAGGAGCAGGTGGCGTGTCTCTCCACTGGAGATCTTGCACGCCTCCAGATTCGTTTGGAGGTTGTGACTGAGGAGAGAGACCGCGACTGTCTTCGACTGGAGAGTCTTCAGGGTCGACTGTCAGTTGCGGAGCATGAGCGCAAGATGGTGGAGGAAAGGTATCAACGAGCTCGGCAGCGTGCCCATGAGCGTGGTCTGACTAGTGCCTTCACGGCCAGTGTCGCCATGTCCTCTGGCCAGGCGGGTCCGAGCGCGATGGGACCACCTCCACCTCCTAGTCGAGGGCCAGCACCGGATGCGCTTGACGAGGCCCAGAGTCAGCTCGACGAGGGCGGAGGGGAGAGTCAGCCTTGAGGGCTCATGTATCTCCTTTTTTTCATGTATCATGTACAAAACACTTTTTTGATAATATACATGAAACTTTTGGGCTCCAATCTTGTATTCTTGTGCTTGTCTTGTATCCTGTACAACACTGAACAAACAGGTTAAGTATCTATTTAGGCTTAGCCCCTTGCCTGACCAAATAAATGGTCAATCAATCTTTTCTTCAATAAATGGCCAAGGGGCATAGCCTTTATTAACAAAGGTAATGAGAATTATCGAACTTAAGCAAAATGCAACATGCAAGCAGACAGATGCTCACTGAAAATAAAAGGAATGAAACACACCAAATGCAACAAGCAGATGCTAATTGAAATATTTTTGTTGTTTTGAAATATTCATTTTTGTTTGGGGTTTTGAAATATATGCCCTTTTTTGAATTTTGACATATGTATTTTTTTTGCTTTTTGACATGTATATTTTTTTGGAATTTTGATATATGTATTTTTTTGTATTTTTGACATATGTATTTTTTTTGGAATTTCGACATATGTATTTTTTTTGAATTTTTGATATATGTATTTTTTTTGGAATTTTGATATATGTATTTTTTTTGTATTTTTTTGATTAAAAGATCAGCATGGTACTTAGATCAAAAGATCATATTCATTTATTAACTTAATCTCCAAATTGTTCTTTAACAACTTAACTTAAAACCCATCGTGTTTGAACTTGTGTTTCCATTCGTGATCCCATTTGATGATTCGATCCTTAGTCAATGTAAGCCATTCCTTAAGTTTGAAGTACATCTCTTTAGAAAGAAAAGATGAATAAGTTTAGAAAGCCCATGAGAAGGTTCCGGAAACTTAAAAAGATGTTCCTTTCCTACCCTAATATCCGTTGGGGTTCAGTCATTTTCTTTCCGGGATATTTATCGACCTTGCGTTCCCTTTCATTTCATTTCATGGCCTTGATGTAACGTTTGTAATGTAATGGCCTTTTGATTTGACATTTGGCTTTTGCCTTTTGCTTTTTCTTTTCTTCGGGACGGATCTCCCCCTTTTTTTTTATGACGGCCTCCTACTAAGATGGCGGGTATTCTTGGTAATCTATTCTAAGTCTCATTCCGACATCATAGGCCGAGTATACAACATAATTTTTTTTCTTTAAAACGAATGATTTGTACTTTTCACTTTCGGTCAAGCTTTCAATATTCTTTAGGCCTTGTCATCTCTTGTTAGTCACGAATCAAACGTGTCAGTGTGTGCAGTAATGGGCTTGAAATTAAGTTATCCAGACTGATAAGAAAATTCGAGTTTATAAACTTTCTGATTCCACTGGTCTTTGTACCATACTGATCGACTCTTTAACCTAAGGGTAGTATTTCTTAAGATGTAAGCCATTCTATGGATGATTTAGCTCTTCTCCTTCTGCATTAACAAGACGATAAGCATTACCAGGAAAAGCGCGCGATACAACATAAGGTCCTTCCCAGTTGGGTTGGAGCTTAGAACGCCGACCACCAGGTTTTACAAAAATTCTTTTAACAACCATTTCACCGACTTTGAACTTATGTTCAATGACTTTCTTTTGATAAAAACGTGCTAGTCTATTTTGATAAACTTTTGCATGATTAGCAGCTGACCATCTTTTCTCGTCTAAAAGTTCCAATTGAGCAAGGAGTGCTGAACGATGTTCATCAATGGAAAATTCCTTATTCAATTGTACTCTTAATGACGGTATGAGGATCTCATATGGAACTACCGCCTCCATTCCAAATGTTAAGGAATAAGGAGTTTGTCCAGTGGGTGTGCGGATTGAAGTTCGGTAGGCCCATAGAGCCTCAACCAATTTTTCTGCCCAGTTTGCGAATTTGTTAGATTTGCACGTCTTTTTGATGATTTTTATCAAAGTCTTATTTGTTGCCTCTGCTTGGCCATTGCCTTGCGGATAATAGGGAGATGAATGATGCAATGCAATTTTATACCTGTTACAGAGGTCCTTCAATTCCTGTGACACGAACTGCGGTCCATTGTCGGTGACGATGGTGCTTGGAATTCCAAATCGAGTGATGATGTTCTTCATGATGAACTTGCAGACGGTTGATGCTTTGATCTCCACGTACGCTTCAACTTCTGCCCACTTGGTGAAGTATTCCGTTGCCGTGAGAATAAAAGATTTTTGCTTGATGCCGGAATCTGGGTTACCAAGAGGTCCAATAATGTCGAAAGCCCACATGGAGAAAGGCCATGGGGAGGAAACATGATGGAGTGAAAATGCAGGAGAATGAATTTTATCGCCGTGAAGTTGACACTTAGCACACCAACGGACATATCCTACGCAGTCTTCTTCCATGGTTGGCCACTAAAATCCTTGTCTAAGGATCTTCTTTGCTAGCATCTGTCCATTGACATGACCACCACAAACTCCACTATGAGCTCCTTCCATAACCTTCCAAAGCTCATCTTCGTCTAGACATCTCAGAGGAACTCCATCAAAACCTCTCTTATACAATGCTCCTCCAACTAGGGTGTATCGTTGAGCAACTCTCCTGATAGCTCTCTTCTCCTCAGTTGTAGCTTCCTCAGGTTATGATTGATCTTCACAATATTTTGCGATTTCATAATACCATGGCTTCTGTTCATCATCCATCTCTTCTAACAGCTCCATCAACATGATTTCTCTTTTTTCAATGATATCTCCGTCTTTGACTTTCTTCAGCAACTTCTCCTTAGTTCTAAGGAATGAAGGATCTTTCACGGTGGGTGAAAGACGCCTATGAACTATGATTGATTCGGATTGTTTGCTGATTGGAAAATCAAGAGAAGATGCGAGTGAAGCTAAACCGTCAGCTAAGATGTTTTGATTTCTAGGGACATGGACAAAGATCAATTTCGTGAAAAGTTTTGAATAAGCAGAAGTAAGCTCCTGATAAGGCTTGAGCTTGGGATCGAGAGTTCGATACTTGGTCAGCACTTGGCGAAGAATCAGTTGGCTATCACCCACAATCCTGAGTTTGGTGGCACCATGGAAATGAGCAGCCTCGAGACCAGCAAGGAGTGCCTCGTATTCAGCTATATTGTTAGTGACTGGAAAATCAAGCTGAAAGGCTTGTGGAATGGTGATACCTTCAGGTGATAACAGAACAATACCTATCCCTTTACCATGAGAATTCAGAGCTCCGTCCAAATGCAGAGTCCACATATCATCTCTGATTTGATTTACGGACATCAGTTCCTCATCCGGAAACTCTGATCGCACTGGATCAAAACGAGGAAGGGGATGATGAGCTAGATGTTCTGCTATGGCATAGTCCTTGATCGCTTTCTGCTGAATATAAGTGATATCGAATTGAGATAGAAAGCTTTGCCATCGCGCTAACCTATCAGTAAGAACAGATTTCTCCAGAAGGAATTTGATCGGATTCATCCTAGCGATGAGATGGACTTCATGGGCCAGAAAATAATACTTCAATTTCTGCACAACCCAGACCAATGCTGCACATGTTTTCTCCATCGCCGTATATCTCTATTCAGCGGGGTTGAGAAGTTTAGAGAGATAATAGGCCGCCCTCTCTTTTCCTTCTTCATCCTCTTGTGCTAGGACAGCCCCCACTGCGTCATCCAGGACTGAAATGTAAAGTATCAATGGTTTGCTTGGAGATGGTGGTCTCAAAACAGGAGGACTTGCTAGATAGTTCTTTAATCCATCGAATGCCTCCTGACACTTATCGTCCCAATCGAATTTGACTCCCGGCTTGGTAAGCTCGAAAAACGGCTTACACCTTTGTGAGTGCTGGGAGACAAAACGGCGAATAGATTGTAACCTCCCGATTAATCGTTTCAACTCCTTCAAGTTTTTGGGAGGGGGCATTTCTCTGATAGCTTTCGCCTTGTTAGGATCGATCTCAATTCCCCGTTTGCTGACAATAAATCCAAGCAATTTTCCTGAAGATACCCCGAATAGACATTTCTTGGGGTTCATCTTTAACTGATATTCTCTCGATCTCTCTAATACCCTTGCCAAAACTTTGGCGTGCTCAGCCTTTGTCTTCGATTTAACCAATAAGTCGTCCACATACACTTCCAGGTCTATGTGCATCTAGTCCTCTGATAAGTGGCTCCAGCATTCTTTAATCCAAATGGCATGACAACATAACAGTATGTTCCCCAAGGTGTAGTGAATGACGTTTTCTCTTGATCCTCTTCTGCCAGCTTAATTTGATTATATCTTGAAAATCCGTCCATAAACGATAGAGTTTCATAGCCAGCAGTATTATCGATGAGTACATCAATATGAGGCAATGGAAAATCATCTTTAGGACATGCCCGGTTCAGATCGTGGAAGTCAATGCAAATTCTGACCTTCCCGTCCTTCTTCATAACTGGGACTATATTAGCCACCCATTGTGGATAGAGGACAACTCTAATAAATTTGGCTTTATGTAATTTATCGACCTCTTCCTTCATCTTTAGAGCCATTTGTGGGTGGAATCGCCTTAATTTTTACTTGACAGGGCTAGCTCCATCCTTTAATGTTAATCTGTATTCAACTAAAGATGAGTCTAACCCCGGCATATCTTCATAACTCCAGGCGAAAGTGTCCTTATAGTCCTTAAGTACTTGTACCATTGCCTTCTCATCCTCTGTAGAAAGATTTTTACTGACGAGGACAACCTTAGGTTCGTCTTCAGTCCCTAAATTGATTTCTTTGGTGGGCTCTTCTACGGCAGCTGAGGGTTCATCGAATCTCTTCACTCCACTGGCATATGCCTCGGCCGCGTCCTCGTCGTCTTCCTCATTTTCAACAATGGGGTCCTTTTCATGCACTAATTCATACACTCCATACCCATCATTGACTGACTCATCGTCCATGCAATCTTCTGGCATCTGAATTGGATTTTCTAAAAACTGAGGGATCAAAGAACAAGAAAAGCATTTATCAGCTAAGTCCTGGAGGTATCTATCTGGAATTCGCCTACCCTTAGGCTTCCTAGACTTCCTAACCTGACTAAAACTGCCTAAAACTAGACTGCCTAACTTCACTAAACTCACTATCATAACCTAATGAAGATGAAGCAGGATGGAAATCCTGGGGTACAAGTGGAAATACAAGAGAATCCTTCCGAGGGGAGGGGCAGAGTAAATCTAAGAGAGAATCTTGACCGAAGGACCCGCGCGACGGGGTGCGGTCGGACAAGTAAGATGTTTCCTCGATAAAGATTTGAGAAGAATTTGTTGTAAAATTGGCGTTTTTTTTTGGATATCAGAGGAATTAAACATGAAACATGAATGAATACAAATAGAAGGAGAATCAGACGGAGGAAGTGGCACCAAGGCCAAGGGATTAGGGGGATCATATAGCAATATGTCCCAGATCAAATTATACATCCTCTCTAGATCGAGAGGAGGTTGTGGAATAAGGTCCCGAGGGGATAGAGTAATCATGACGGGCGGAGCCCGTGGGATATCTTTGATAATGACCCGCGACCAAGTCGGGGTCAAGAGCAGTGTGCGAAATAGAGTATGGAGCATGAAGACATGTGAAGGATATGTCCCCCTCCCGAGTGATCTGTAGTGTAACCAGCTTCATAGGGGTCATCTGGCTCCCCTTCGTCGGTCTCTTCAGATAGCAATATCCGCTTGTCAAATATGGCACCAGGGCTTTCAATTAGCTTGTCAATCTGCGGCGGCCACTTGGGTTCTGCAGGATCTAGGAGCAATCTGTTCAGTGCAATATAAAGGTCTCTAAGATCGAACCACCTGTACCATTTACATTCAGGATCATGAAATTTCCTCCTTTTCATAGGCCGCAGAGCCTCCAAGGATTGGTACGTAAGTAGTTCAGAGCAATGTCTGGCCAAGTCCCTCCCATATATGTCATGGAAGTCAAAACACGAAGTAATGACTACCGTGTTGTCGTAGCTAAGTATGGGCCCTGTCACAAAGTGTGTACACAGGGTCCATGTTAAGGGATCTCGGCCTTCTTCGGGTGGTGTAGACATTACCTCCCAGATTTTCGGACCTTCTGCTTGCTGAATCAGATCTTGCTTCAGTCTTCTTGGCCTATAGCCCAGACCACTTCCATGTGTTGCTCGATGATTTTTAACAGGAGTGGTCCTGCCTTGCAACTGTGTGCCCGGACCTCTTCCAGGCTCGTAGACGTTCTTCATCATAATCCTCCATCCTGGGGTACTCATGCACTTCTCCCTTTTTATGGCATCTAACGGGTATGGAGAAATAGTGGCGGCTTTTAGAGGATCAGCCACTGGACGGTAGACCTGTAATACCGACAGAAAAGGTTGTTGGCCAGGTAAAACAGCAGATTTAATATTTAAGGTATGAGCAGCAGCAAGGATCGGCATGCTCGTTACTTTAATAATTCATCCTTTGTAAGGGAATTTGAGGCATTGGTGATTCGTAGAGGGAATCGCCTCAAGAGTTTTGATATAAGGACGACCCAAAATGGCATTTATAGAAGGGTCGATTTCTAGGATGTGAAATTCGACCTCTGCATGACTTACAGGGCCCAGCTCCACCTTCAAATATACCATTCCCAGAGGGGAACGGGTAGAGTTGTCATATGCCGTCACTGAGATGGGGCTGGGCAACCATTTTTCTTTGGGCACACCGCACAGCTCTAGGGTCTTCGGAGGTAAAACATTGATCGAAGCCCCTGTGTCGACCAGGCATGCATCCACGGCCTTCTTACAGATGTTGACCGTGATGCTCAGAGCCATGCTTCTGGCTGCTGGCGGTGCTAGTTCCGATGTATGAAATGTAATGGAGTGCTGATCCCCCTGAGGAACTAGTAGCGCTGCAATTTTTTCTACCGGCACGTCCTCATTGACCATCACCTTCTGTAGATATTCCATTAAGGCTTCTTGGTGAATCTTGGACCTTTTGATCAATTCAAGTACAGTGATCCGTGCCGATGTCCGATCTAGATGTTTCAACAAGTCATATTGAGTGCCTGGTGCACTCTCTTCATTATGGGCTTCCTCAGTCGGCTGTGATGGGCCGTCTCTAACTGTGGACTGAGGAAAGACTTTGTTGAAAATCCTTCGACTCCGGAGCGCGTGTTCCTCAACCGTGGAGGATCCAGGTGACACCTTAAGTACCGCAGGGTTGGATGGTGCGGATGGCGTAGAGGGTTGGTATGTAGGCGATGGCGTAGGGCTAGGTGGTGATGGCGCGGTGCGGATTAGAGGCCTAGAGGGTTGGATGGTGGATGGGTAAGTGGTTGGTGAAGTGGGGAATGGTACGCGTAATAGCGGTTTGGATGGTAAGGGGATATCTCGGTAGGTGGTGGTGGTAGCGGGTGAAGTAGGAAATGGTACGCGTAGTAATGGCCTAGATGGTAGGAGGGGCGCGTGATTGGTTTGCGGGGGGTTATATGATGGAGGTGTAGTGGTGCGGGGCGTGATGGGCTTAAGGAAGGCGGGTAGTGGTAATGGGTTATTGGGTGCGGGCGAGTGATATGTGGATGTCGGTAGAGGGGTGATGGTAATGGGTTGCGGCCTAGGTATGTGGATGGTGCGGCGTGGTGGTCGCTCTGCGGTACTTGGAACGTGACCCGTTGAACAAAGATAGGAAGAGTCCTCTATTCTCCACTGTTGCCCATGACCAGCCTCAGACTGGCTGTTCGTCAAAATGGGAGCAACTTGGTTTTGGTTCTGGTGCTCCGGGAGTGGATTCTGCACTATGCCCATGTTGGGTGGTGCTGCTGCTTGTGCTGGTGGTCTTACTTGCTGCTGCTGCTGCTGCTGTGGTCTTCTCGCCTTTAGGGCTGATATATACTTTTTCATCTCCTCCCAGTCTATGCCGCCCTGCTCATTGAGATCATGAATATAATCTCTGAATTGGAAGCAGGTGTCGATGGTATGCCCAGGTTGCCTATGGAAGTAGCAATACCTGGACGTGTCGGCATTTTGAGGCCAGACGGCCTTTTCCCTTGGCAAAACTAAGGCATTAGCTGCCATTAGAGCGCTGAAGATATCTGCCAAGGATTCTGGGAGGGCCGGGTATTCTGCCCTCTTCGGGCCTGGAGGTCTTCTCTGTTGGTTGTAGTCACCAGGAGGAGGGACATTATGGTACGCCGGCGGTGCGCACGGCTGATACTGTAGCTGTTGCTGATATTGCAGCTGTTGGAGCTGTTGGTACTGCTGTTGCCGTTGCGGCGGCTGCTGTAGCTGTTGCTGGTTCTGATTCGGCTGCTGGAGCCGCTGATACTGTTGCTGATAATAGGGGTTCTGCTGCTGCCTATACCCTTGTTGGTTCGGTTGCGGTGGCCTCTGGTACTGCTGCTGGTTCCTCACGAACTGGGGCGAGTTATTATTCATGCTACTGACTTGCTCGTGAGAGAGCGTGCCCTCAGTAGTCGGACCTGTGCTAGGAGAGTTTGGCACTGCAGGCTTCCGAGGTGGAGGCCTGCTAGGTCTGTGAGGATCAAAGACGCTAGAGAACGTAGCGTCCTTGAAGGCATTCTGGCAGTACCGTGCTCTTTCATAGAGCTCTGCCATGTTAGTCAAATTGTTTAAGGAGAGGACTAGCTTGAATTGGGGCGTGGCGTTGGAAATTAACATCTTCACTTGCTCGGATTCGGACAAGTGATCCTTCACCTTTTCAGCCAAGCCCCGCCACCTGTCAGCAAAACTGACAAACTCCTCATCAGGTTTCATCTTTTCTGCAATGAGGTAAGTGATGGACAAGGAGGGTGCAACTCTGTCCTGGTATCGTTGGATAAATTTGCGTGAAACGACACCATAATCCTCTACTTCGGAGGGTTCCAGAGAAAAGAACCACTCGAGGGCTGGTCCCTCTAGAGATCTCCTGAACAAAAAGGCCAATGACCTCTTGTCGTTCTGCCAGAAAGATGATTCGTACATAAACTCCTTCAGATGTGTGAAGGGGTTACCAGTACCGTTATACTTTCGATACACTGGTATCTCAGAGGGTGGCAGATGGAATACTGGCAGGCTCGATAAACTGATCTCTGGCACAGCTTTAACCCCCATCATCTTCTGGAGGTTGTTGAACTGCTCATCCATGCGCTCCATCTTGGCCAGCAACGCTTGCGTGGTCAGATCTGCCTGGGGAGGAGGAGGAGGTGGAAGTACTTGATAGGCCTGCTGCCTAGAGTACGTTGGACAGGGAGAACAATAAAGAGGAGGTCCGACAGAGCTTCCGCCATGCCCGAGGGCATTTTGATAAGCAGGCGTTTGCGGTCTAGCCGGTTGCCTAGATGATGAAAGCTGTGACCCAGCTGGCCGAGAAGTAATATGAAGGCCTTCCATGGCCTGATGGATATAAGGAGGAGGAAGAGGAGGTTGTTGAGTAACAACAGGGGGAGCCACATGGTTCGGCTCAGCAGGCTGCACAGGTGCCTTCCGCTTCAGGATAGACTGGATCACCTCGAACTGCTGAGGGTCTAGTCGGGAGGCAAGAACTCCCAGGGCGTTGACGAGATCCGAAGGATCAGAGGGTGAGGGATCATTCTGATTCATGTCCCCCTCTAGATCGGGATTAGGGATTGCATATTCATGCGGGAGAAGATCAGGATATCGATCCTGTGGATGAAAGAGAGGCGTCCGGACATTCCCATCTTGTCGATATGGAATGGGGACGGAATTACGGGAGGCATCAGCATCTCTCCCGTTCTCATAGTTGTAGTCCGAATCGCGAGGGGCATTAGCATCTCCCTCGTAGTTGATGATGGCGTCTTGAGCCATACTCAAGTCCCTGCCTGATCGCAGCAGCATGATGTTAGATTCCCTTTTCAAAGATTTGACAAACAAGTTGTACAGAGATTAATCAAACAAGTGGATGCTTAACGTGATTTTAAGGTTCCTTGTTGAGTTATTTGAATTGGATTAAACCACAAATTCGCTCAGGGAAAGGATCCTAGTTTCAGTTCTATTTCCACCGTTATTCTCTAGGGATTTCTCTCACAACGCGTTTGGAATCTAGCCGGGACTTCAATTGGTACAACCAGCCCGATGATCAAGGAGGAATACCTTGATTTTGGGGACTTATGGAGGTCTCAACGTCAACTTCTCTAGTCTGATCAAGGGACCAACCCAATCAGAGAGAGTTGTTGACGTCAAGTAGTGTGTAAATAGGAGGGTATTCGCCTCAATGCGTATGCCCTACGGCCTGGATGGCCTCTAATGCTTAATTAATAATGGGTAGCTAGCACTCAAACCACAAAAATCTGAGAACTGAAAAATAACTAAGAAACTGTCTGAATCGCGTCGATGGTAGTCGACGCTATTCAAAACAGAACTTAAGTTTTCGCAGAAACATATGCAGACAGCAGAGAAACTGTTAAGACTGAAAGGTGTCTGGGTGTGCTGACGCGGTTTTGAAACGCGTCAGTGCTCCTAGACGCTTTTCAGTTCGCAGAAACAGTTTTGCAGGAGGATTTTCTGGGTTGAATCCTCCTCAAACAGGATAAAAAGCAGTAAACAATCAACTCATGCAGATTTTTTTTAGTTCTAGATTTTAACAGGATGATTTACTAACTAAACAACTAGGAAATCAATCAATCACACATCATTTTCATCACAAAAACAGCTTTTTGAACTAATCAAGGGGAGGGCAAGATCTTGCCACTTGGGTGTGCACGTGGTGCACGAGGGAAATTAATTAAACTAAAACACTCACTAATTGGTGAGGACGTGTCGAGAGACACAAGTGGTGCAGCGTGGGTGCCCGATTGATGATAGCAATAACAAAAAAAAAACTAAAAGATGGCGAGACCAAGTCCCACCGTGATCGCCAAAAAAGCTGTAGGTGCTTAAAATGCTCGTGTGATTAACATGAAAAATCTATGTTGTTTAGTGTAAACTAAACCTATTAAAAACAGTAACTAAGTGCAGTGATCGCCAGAAACTTTTGACTTAAAAGTTTCAAAAGAGAGTTTTGATCGCCTACCTATTTAAACGCGGAAGATGTTAAGCTCTTGATTCCCCTCCTTCAGCCGGCTGAAGAAAGAGAGCCCTTCTCGTTCTTTTGTTCTTGCTGTTGAGTTTGAGGTTGAGGATCGTCCAGAAATCCTTCTGACTTTGTGCTTGTTTTCCTCCTTTTGATTCTCTTGTTGTTGTTGAGTGCAGCAGAGACAGAGAAAGAAAATGAAGAAACAATGATGAGAATTTAAATAGAAACAGTATCTAAACTACATGATTTTAAGCATGCGATTGAACAGCAAGCTTACTTGTTAAATGGCTTTTGAAACCCCTTAATCAAATAGGTTTTGAAAGATGATGCTGTGGTGTGTGTTGCATGAAGTGAATATTGAAGAATGAAAGATTAATGAAGATGTAGAATAAAAATGCAGAAATGAAACACTTATGCCCAATGGGATGAAGCCTTGAAAGGATGAAGATTCTTGAAAGGACGCCGACTTCTGGAAATGGCAGCGCTCTGGCGTTCCGACGTTGTTGCTCCGATCTTCAACTCGTTATCGCTCAATTAACTCAAGATTACGCTTCACCTTTTTTTTTTTTTCTTCGAGATGCAAGGTATTTATAGGCTTTTTCTGCGTTCGCGATTAACATAGAAAAAACTTCAGATTTATCTATCTTAACCGACAGATAAATACTAATTAATTCATCTTTATCTGTAATTATCTAAAACGCGTCCCCAATGGCTGACGCCTTTCAGATTAATTAAGATAAGGATAAATATTCGGAAAAACTTATCTTTATCTTTATTAGCTAAAACGCGTCTACATGTATAGACGTCTTTTACACTAATTAAGATAAGGATAAACATCCGGAAGAGAAGTAGAAATAGCTTAGGAAACTTAAAACGCGTCAGCTTCCACAGACGCCTTTTAACTAATTAATCAATTGATTAAAATTCAAATTTAAACGTTAAAATAAGAATAAATTCTAAATGGCGTCCACATGGGTCGACGTCTTTTAGACTTCTTCATATTTTAACTGAAATTTGAGCTAAAATTAATTTAATTGATTAACTTAAACATGTCTGTTAAACCCGACACTTAAAAATATCAATAAAAATTAATCAATGATTAAATATCAAACCATTCTGAGGCATTATTATATGATATGAAATTTACTCGAAATGACGTCAAAATTAGCGTGTCTACAGTCGGAGGCTTAGTTTGCTTTGAAGATAGTGAAGTTGGTGCGGATGGAGCCCCTTCGTGAAGGTGTCGGCCATTTGATCAGCTGAGGAGATGAACTTGACGTCGACCAGCTTTTTGGCTACCAGTTCCCACACATAGTGGTAGTCAATTTCCATATGTTTAGTACGGGCATGGAAGACCGGGTTATGAGTGAGTGCAATGGCAGAAATATTGTCGCACCAAATGGTCGGCCACTGAGGAAGAGGGATGCCAAGCTCATGAAACAAGGATCAGAGCCACTGAACTTCGGCAGTAGTTTGGGCAAGGCACCTATACTCTGCTTCGGCAGAAGATCGAGAGATGGTGGGTTACTTCTTGGAGCTCTAGGAGACCAGATTGTGGCTGAGAAAAATACAAAATCCATTGGTAGAACGCCGGTCGACTGGGCAACCGGTCCAATCTGCATCGCAGAAGGCTCTCAACTGAAGAGGGCTAGGGCGTAGGATGAGGCTGACATCAAGTGTGCCTTTGAAGAAGCGAAGAATACGCTTGATGGCGACGAGATGATCGTTGGTGGGGTTATGCATATGTTGGCATGCTTGGTTGACGGCATAGGTGATATCCGATCTGGTTAAAGTAACATACTGCAATGCCCCGACGATACTGCATTACATATGAGGATCAGAAAGAGGGGAACCTTGGACATCAAGTTTCTGCAGGCGAGCAGGCGACACAACCGGTTTGCAACCCAGCATGTCAGTTTTGTGTAGAAGGTCCGAGATATATTTGTGTTGGTTCAGATTGATCCCGGAGGGGTTGTGGTCAACTTGAATGCCAAGGAAGTAAGAAAGATTGCCATGTGATTCATATGGAATGTTTGTTGCAAGGTGGTTATGATCCGTTGCAATGTCTTGGAAGACGTGCCGGTGAGAATGATGTCGTCTACATATAATAAAAGGTAGGCAATACAGGGGTCGTCGATGTAGACAAAGAGAGATAGATCAGATGCAGATGTGTGGAAACCAAGGTCGAGTAAAGCAGAACTAAACTTGGTATACCATACGCGTGGTGCTTGTCAGAGTCCATAAATGGATTTTCGCATGAGGCAAATGTGATCAGGGTGGTGCGGATCTGAATATCCCGAGGTTGCTGCATGTAGACGGTTTCTTGCAAGTCGCCGTGGAGAAAGGCGCACTCGACATCAAGTTGGTATAGTGGCCAGTTGTGAGAAACAACAAGCGAGAGGATGACCCGAATAGTGGTGTGTTTCACCACTGGATTGACTGTTTCAAGAAAATCGATGCCAGGTTGCCGATGGAATCCTTTGGCGACGATCCGTGCTTTGTGACGTAGAATAGAGCCGTCGGGATTGTGTTTGAACTTGTAAACCAACTTGCAGCCCACGACATTTATGTCGGGTTGGTGGGGAACAAGAGTCCATGTTTGTTGCATTTGGAGAGAGTTGAACTCGTGATCCATGGCGCTTCGCCAAGCAGGAGCTTTGTATGCCTGTGTAAAACTTGAGGGAACGTCATCAGTATTGTTGACAACAATAGGTAAGGGGTGTCGAGTGGACTGGAGGGCTTTCTTTTTGGAGATGCTGGACTGGGATCTAGTGTGCATGGGGTGGGTCCAATGGCAGGGAATGGAGGTGGCAGGTAGAGGTGGCCGTAGAGGATGGGAAGGAAGGGGCGTCTGTTGTGGGGGATTGGGGAGAGGTAAGGTGAGCAGAAGGTGTGCTGGTAAGGGTGGGCAGGGGTTGCGCTGGTGGGTCAGGGGCAGATATGATAGGAGGCAGAATGGTGGCCAGTGGAGGCTGTGAAGGGGTAGAAACAACGGGATCAACCCTGCACATATTAACGGGATCATTAGGAGGACTCGTAGAGTTGGACCAGATAACGTCGGTGGGGCGACGTATGGCCTGAGAGAGACGGAAGCCAATCAGAAGTAGGTGATGAAGGGTGGCGGGATGGAGAGGTATTGAGAAGGGAGTTGTAAGGGAAGACCATCTCATTGAAGACAACATGGCGGGACACATAAACACGGTTTGTTTTCGGGTCAAGACAACGGCATCCAAGATGGGCAGAACTGTTACCAATGAATATGCAGGGAGAAGAGCGGAAATGGAGCTTGGAGGCGGCATAGGGACAGAGCCAAGGGAAGCAGAGGCACCCAAACGCTTTAAGAGAGTGGTAGTCAGGAGCTTTCTAGAACAGGGATTCATAGGGAGAGAGTCTAGAATGGGGAGAGATGGGCATGCAATTAATTAGGTAAACACCAGTAGAAAAAGCGTCAAGCCAAAGGGAACGGGGAAGGGAGGCTTGGGCTAGTAAGGCGAGCCCAATTTCGACGATATGGTGATGTTTCCGTTCGATGATGCCGTTCTGCTCTGGGGTATAGGGATAGGCGAGTTGGTGGGTTATTCCATGTTGAGAGAGATATGTGGAGAAACGTGTGCTTGTGAATTCACCGCCACCGTCGGAGCGGAGGATTTTATTTTTCGATCAAGCAAGTTTTCTATAGCTGCTTTAAAGGATAACCAAATATGAAAGAAGTCGCTTTTATTCTTCATGGGAAATAACCAAGCACATCGTGTATTATCATCAACAAGTAACGCATAGAAGCGAAAACCATCATTAGATAACGTAGGGGGAGGGACCTAGAGAACACAATGCACAAGATCTAGGGGCCCACTTGAAACAACAGAAGATCTGCAGAATGGTAGTTTATGGCTTTTGTCGAGTTGCCACAAAGTACATGGTGGAGAAACATGCTTATTTGAAATGGAAAGACGCGACATGATAACAAACTGAATGTCCCGTGAGGGATGGCCTAAATGTTGGTGCCATAGAGTAGGAGAAGCAGCAGAAAAAGCAATCAGAGACGCGATGTGAGATGTTGCTGGACGAAGGGGGTACAGTCCATTCTCAAGCAGACCGTGGTGCAGGGTTGCTCCCATTGTCTTGTCCTTTACAAAAAAGCCAAGGTTATCAAACGTAAAATAACAGTCGTTATCATGGAAAAAATGGGAGATGGAAAGAAGGTTTGAGGAGGCTTGAGGGCAGTGAAGTATGTTGGTCAGCTTGAAAGTAGTGGAGGGAGTGGGGAGAAGTCCGGAACCAGTGTGAGAAATCGACAAAACTTGCCCATTGCCGACATGAACCAAGTCTGTACCTTCATACAGAGTAGATAATGAAAGATTACCCAGATCATTGGTAATATGATGCGTCGCGCCAATGTCCGAGTACCAAGTGGTATCTGCCACAGAGGAGGAGGCGGCCATGGCCACGAGTTTCTCCGGTGGGTGTCGTCCTTGATATACAAAATTCATACGGTGGTAGCAGTCTATGGCTTCATGACCACGCCGTTTATAGATCTGACAGCAAGTTGCAGAGAGATCAACATGTGGTTGTGTTTTTGTGGGTGGAGGTGCATCATGTTGGCGCTGGTCGCGATGAGGAGAAGAAGCGGGGAGGCCAGCGGTGGGACAACTGGGACCCCGTCCTCCACGGTTACCACGTCCAATGCGACCATTAGTGAAATGTCCATGGGAACGTGACTGGCGCTGTGCATGCAGAGCATCGGTGATAGCATGGTGCTCCTGTTGGTGTGCGAGGGTGAGTTCCTCGCTAAGGAGTAAGCTTTTCGCCTCTTCACGAGTGATGCTGGTAGATTGGGCACAATACCAGATGATGGCGTAGATGGCACTGTAAGAGGGTGGGAGTCTATCAAGCATGGCGAAGAAGATCTCGTCATCATATACAAGAGATCCGACGGCGCCAAGTTGATCGATGATAACCTTGAATTGTTGCAAACAGTCTTGCATTGATTTGTCATCCTTGCGAATATGATGAAGTTGACGCCGAAGGTTCATCACGTGAGCGGGGGATGATGCTCCAAACCTGCGTGCGAGGACGTCCCACGCTTCTTTGTCTATCGTTAGTCGGACTGTGTAAGGGAGGGCCGACATAGAAAGTGTGGCATTAAGCCATGAAAGGACCATTTGATCCAGTCGGCAAAGTTGAGGTCGTCGGATTGTGGGACGGGGAGAGTGCCGTCGACATGGCCGATGAGACGATTGATATAATTGAGTGGGCTAAAAACCAATCCTAAACTCATTTTGTACATTCTAGTTCTAAATATTAACAAAGGCAATCTTTTCATTATGAAGTTCTCTTATATTTGACTGTCGTAATGAATGTCCATAGACATATGTAAAGTGTAAGGACTGAGGCTTTCCGATCCGGTTTTCAGGGTCGGACCCTGTAGTTCAGGCTCCAGTGGGGTAGAGACTCTGTGATATTTCGCGTCGTGCCCGCGAGACGCGGTTTAAACGGCGTCCACTGTTGCAGACGCGTTTTAGGTTTTGCCACGTGGGCTGGCTTTGGGCCGCGAGAGTACGGCCCTGTCGTGTTGTCTGAACGGCGTCCGCATGGGACGACGCCTTTCAGACTGCGACTCTGGGATTGTCAGAGTACGGCCCTGACATGTCTCCTGAACAGCGTCTGTATAGAACGACGCGTTTCAGAGTCCTGTCAGAGCAGCCGTCTCATCACCTGATAGGCGTCCGTCTATGTCGACGCGTTTTAGCCAGTCTCTGGTTAACCCCGCGAGCCCTCCTTCTTTCCCTCATTTTTCTTCCTCCTCTCTTTCTCTCCTCCCATCCGGCGATCCCGGCGGCAGCCCCTTCTCCTCCCTCTTTTCCTTCCACTATTTCATCTTTCCCTCCACTCCATCCCATACCTAGCTCCCACCACTACCACCTCCACTTCCACTGCGGCGTTTTACTCTCCGGACGGCGGCCGACGTCACGGTGGAGTAAGGACGACCACGGCGGTACCGGCGGCGGCGTGGGGCGAGTCGAGTGGACGGTTTGAAGCTTGGAGGAGTTCAAGTAACCGGTAGGGTGACGATTCCCATTGTGTTCTATATCCAAATCATGATTCTTCCTCCTAAAGCATGTTTTAGATCTATGATTCTGGGGGGTAGAACAAGCATATTTAGGAGCTCTTCTTGATAAATGGGGGATTTCTATGAATGTGGTTTCCTGATGGTTGGATTCGCCCCTTTTTTTCCTCTGTTTTGGGTGATTTTGGGGTTTTTGGGGTTGAAAAGGGGAGCCCTCGGGCTCATGACAGACCTGGTTCCTGGCGTTGAAAGACGTCGTGCATGGAAGACGCCTTTTTGAAGGGCGTCGGGCCATCATGACGCCTTTTAGGCAGGAATCGTCTTACTAAGGCTCTGTCAGTTCGGGAATTATGGGACTAAAAGACGTCATGGGTGGACGACGCGATTCAGAATAGCGTCGGGTAACCATGACGCATTTTAAGGCAGAAATCCCCTGATTAATGGTTTCTGTAAATTCTGGATTTCTGTGTTGAATGGCGTCTGAGGATGTTGACGCCTTTTAAAAGGCGACCACTGATGTCGACGCCTTTTAGGCCAGATTATGAGGCCAGTGTTTTATATAAACCAGTACATGGAGCTTGAATGGCGTCGGCCTTGGGCGACGCGATTCAAGACAGAACCACACTAACTCGTGCCAGTAAAATGTGTTCATACTGCTAGATAGTTGGTTAGTGCATGCCTTAGTGTATTCGGTGGAGATAGACTCTTCATGACCGGGTGATATTACGTTGTGTTATGCGATCGCGAACTTTTCACGTGACCGGATCGTATTGTGCTGGGTTTTGTGTTACTGTGGACCTGGAGTGACAGTTGTAGCACTTTATCACCCTGTGCTGGTGTGGGTGGAGCACAGCGCCGGTGGGGGCGTGGGCGGGGTGACGCCTAGTGAGAGAGAGTCACCTGGTGAACCCCGGGGTCAGCTAGTACCGGTGTGGGCGTGGTACATTCGGAGTGTCACTCATGCTGAGGGAAGGAGTAACCACCTGAGCCAGATGGGCCGGAGTAGCTAGAGTGCTATCCGAGGGGTTACTACTTGGTTTCAGCGGGTCGAGGTTTTCCCCACTGTTGTTTGCGTGGTTGGCGTGTTCTATCGAGACGGCGGTTGTGGGTTCCTTAGTCGTCTGGTTTAGAAATATGCATGTTTAATACATTTCGACTGCATGTGATTCCACATTGAAAATTAGGAATTATACTTACCACTGTGCTTGTTACTTTACCGTCGGCTGTATTTTACACTTGTGGGTGTGTGCGTGGGTAGTGGGGATCGAAGGATCCCTACTGAGTCTTGTCTTTGAGACTCACCCCTGCGGTTTTCAGGTGAGGACTCCCAGCAGACCTAGCGAGGAGAGTGCGGCCGTGTGTTGAGTACCGTTAGCGGTTATTCCGGGGTATGCCCCGACGTAGTTGTTATTTTATTTCTGGCCTGTATGTTTAATTTTTTCCTTTCTGTTGGAGTATGTAATTATTTGCTGTATCGAGTCGCATTGTAATAATTTTTAATTCCTGCACTTTCATTTCAATTCAATGCGATGTGAATGTTTAGCTTAGTTTATTTTTTATTTCCCAGACTTACTTAGATCCTGGTTTGGTTCCAAATTAATGATTCGGTACCCATTTAGTAATCGGATCCCCGATTATAGGGTGGCGGGTCGTTACAGTTGGTATCAGAGCATACGGTCTGGCAAATAAATAAATAACTAGGTTAAATGTCGTCAGTCCGGCAAATAAATACATTATCCTGTACAGGCACGGCGGTAGTATAGGTTTTAGGACTCTAATTAGAACTTTTCGATTTTCTGACTGTAGGCGAGTAGATGGCTCCTAGGAAGAAGATGCCGATTATTCGAGAGCGGGGAGATGTCCCTAGTGGATCTGAGGCTGGGAGGCCGAGTGTAGAGCAGTTTATAGAGGCTATGATGGACACTATGGCTAGATACCAGACTCGAGACCCTAGTGAGTGTTCCAGTGCTCGGGGAGGGTCCACAGCTACACTTGAGAAGTTCCTGAAGTTGAGGCCACCTCACTTCACCGGTCGTCCCGACCCTGATGAGGCCGTTCACTGGCTTAGGGAGATAGAGAAGACTTTCGATACCATGGATTGTGCAGCAGTGGAGAGGACTCCGTTGGCTACCTTCATGCTGAAGGATAGCGCCTATGATTGGTGGACCACCTTGAAGAGTTTGTCATATGAGGACAGGAGTCTTAGGGAAATTTCATGGGAGACTTTTGTTAAAGAGTTCAATGCACAGTATTTCCCTAGGCATGTCCAGAGGGCCAAGGAGAGGGAGTTTATGGATCTGACGCAGGGGAGTATGACAGTACTCGAGTATCAGGCGAAGTTTGTTTCACTCGGAAGGTTTGTGCCTTTCATATCTGGGGACGAGGAGCGTCGTACTGAGAGGTTTGTGGACGGACTGAGGCTCAGTCTGAGGAACTTCGTGGTGTCCCACTGTTGTACAGATTTGGCATCAGCGGTTAGGTGTGCAGCAGCAGTGGAGGCTCAGCAGAACCAGTCAGCCCGGGAGAGAGGACTGACTGCTCAGGGACCAGTTCGTGGCAGGGGTAAGGCAGCGGCAGCGGCCCCTTCGTCCGGATCGGGATCGTCGTCACTCGGCTCCCGATTCAGGAGATTCTTCCGAGGCGGTGGCAGCAGTAGTGGCAGCAGCGGTAGCAACATGCCCAGGCAGGGTCAGCAGAGCCAGTCAGTGTCCAGTGCGCAGCAGGAGCCAGCTCAGAGGCTTCCGGCAGTTTGCCAGCACTGTGGTGGTGCCCATGGCGGGACTCAGTGTCCTACTCTCCCGAGGAGGTGTTTCACTTGCGGCTAGCAGGGCCATTTGGCGAGGCAGTGCCCGCAGGGGCATGGTCAGGGACAGGGTTCAGGTGATCAGAAGAAGCCGAGGACCCAGGGGAGAGTGCTAGCTATCACCAGGAGGGAGGCTCGCGCATCCAACTTGGTGGAAGGTACACTTTCTGTCCTTGGGAACTCTGCACATGTGTTGATCGATTCGGGTGCTTCGCATTCTTTCATTTCTGAGCAGTTCATAGATATTCTTTCTGCACCCGTTGATGAGTTATCTGATGGATTGATGGTAGAGGTTCCTTCTGGAGACTTCATGTTATCTTATAATTGTTTGAGGAATGTTCCTTTGACCATTGAGGGTCATGAGCTACCTGCCCAGTTGGTTGTACTTGCCATTCGTGACTTTGATATCATCCTGGGCATGGATTGGTTGGAAGCCTTTTATGTTGAGGTGGACTGCCACAGGAAGAGGGTGCGTTTCTCGATTCCGGACATCCCGACCTTCTATTTTCAAGGTATTAGGTTCTCTTCTCGAGGTATTCTCATTTCTGCCTTTAAGGCTCGGAGGTTGCTTGCTGGTGGTTGTGAGGCCTTCCTTGCCTCTGTTGTTGTTTCTGATGTCCGTGAGAGTTCCAGTCCTTGGGAGGTGCCTGTAGTGTGTGACTTCGTAGATGTGTTTCCTGAGGAGCTGTCTGGCCTTCCTCCTCAGCGAGAGGTTGAGTTTACCATCGAGCTTGCACCGGGTACGGCGCCCTTGTCTAAGGCCCCGTATCGGATGGCGCCAGCCGAACTCGCTGAGTTGAAGGCGCAGTTGCAGGAGTTACTGGATAAGGGTTTCATTCGTCCCAGTACTTCTCCGTGGGGTGCTCCAGTCCTATTTGTCAGGAAGAAGGATTGTTCTCTGAGATTGTGCATTGATTATAGGCAGCTGAACCAGGTGACGATAAAGAATAAGTACCCACTTCCAAGGATCGATGATTTGATAGATCAGCTGCAGTCTGCGAAGGTGTTTTTCAAGATTGACCTGAGATCTGGATATTATCAGATGAGGATCCGGGATGTTGATGTTAGTAAGACGGCTTTTAGTACTCGGTATGGACATTATGAGTTTTTGGTTATGCCTTTCGGCTTGACTAATGCTCCGGCGGCCTTTATGGATCTGATGAACCGAGTCTTCAGGACCTACATGGACCAGTTTGTGGTAGTATTTGTTGATGATATTTTAGTATATTCTTCTTTTGAGGAAGAGCACGCCACTCATCTTCGGGTGGTGTTGCAGGCCCTGAGAGAGCACCAACTTTACGCCAAGTTTAGCAAGTGTGAGTTTTGGCTAGACGAGGTGCACTTCCTTGGGCACGTCATTTCTGGTGAAGGTATCGCAGTGGATCCAGCCAAGATCGAGGCAGTGATGGATTGGAGCAGGCCGACTTCAGTGACTGAGATCAGGAGCTTCTTGGGGCTTGCCGGTTATTACAGGCGGTTCGTTTAGGGGTTTTCTTCGATAGCGGCCCCCTTGTCGAGGTTGACTCGAAAGGGAGTTCGTTTTGTGTGGACCGAGGATTGTGAGCGGAGTTTCATGGAGTTAAAAACTCGCCTCACGTCAGCCCCAGTGTTGGTGCTTCCATCTGGGTCAGGTGGGTTTGTGGTTTACTCAGACGCGTCCCATCGAGGTTTGGGCGCTGTTCTAATGCAGCATGGCAGGGTAGTGGCTTATGCTTCTCGACAGCTGAAGAAGCATGAAGAGAACTATCCTACCCATGATTTGGAGCTGGCAGCTATGGTATTTGCACTTAAGATTTGGAGACATTACTTATACGGAGAGAAATTCCAGGTTTTTACAGATCACAAGAGCCTGAAGTATGTGTTCACTCAGAGAGACCTGAATTTGAGACAGCGAAGGTGGATGGAGTTCATTAAGGATTATGACTTTGACCTTTCTTATCATCCGGACAAGGCGAATGTAGTGGCAGACGCCTTAAGTCGGAAGACGGTCATGTCATACCTTATGATTCAAGAATGGAAATTGTTCGAGCAGGTTGTGGAATCTTCCTTTAGGGTTCCACGTGAAGATGATAGAGCCGTGTTGGTCAGCTTGACTGTGAGACCAGCAGTGTATCATGCTGTGATTGAGGCTCAGAGGGCAGATGTTGATTTACCACAGATTCTCCAGAAGTCAGAGGTAGAGTTGTGGGATGACGGTACTGTCAGGTTCAGAGGTAGACTTTATGTTCCGACCGAGGAGGACGTGCGCAGGTGTGTACTTGATGAGGCGCACCGTTCGAGATATGCAGTGCATCCCGGGACAACCAAGATGTATCATTGTTTGAGGAGGCACTTCTGGTGGCCTGGTATGAAGAAAGATGTGGCTGAGTATGTGGCTAGATGCATGACTTGTCAGCAGGTTAAGGCCGAGCATCAGAGACCTGGGGGATTGTTGCAGCCCTTGCCGATTCCGGAATGGAAATGGGAGCACGTGACTATGGACTTTGTGATGGGATTACCTGCATCCCCCGGCAGGAAAGACGCTATCTGGGTTATTGTTGATCGGCTGACCAAGTCGGCACACTTCCTGGCTATTAGGAAGGACTGGTCAGTCGGTAAGCTGGCTAAGTTGTTTGTAGACCGGATCATCTCTCTGCACGGGGTACCTTTGTCCATCGTATCAGACCGAGATCCGAGGTTTACTTCCAGGTTCTGGAAGAGTTTTCAGAAGGCCTTGGGCACTCAGTTGGCTTTCAGTTCGGCCTACCATCCCGAGACTGATGGGCAGTCGGAGAGGACCATTCAGACTCTGGAGGATATGCTCAGGGCATGTTGCTTAGACTGGGGAGGTTCTTGGGAGCAACATTTGTCTACGGTGGAATTTGCCTACAACAACAGTTATCATTCTAGTATCGGCATGGCGCCTTACGAGGCTTTGTACGGGCGACCGTGTCGATCTCCTGTGTGTTGGTCCGAGATTGGTGAAAGACAGATAGCGGGACCAGAATTAGTACAGCAGTGTGCTGAGATTGCCAGGACAGTTCGGCAGAGGGTGACCGCAGCTCAGAGTAGGCAGAAGAGTTATGCTGACGTCCGACGGAGACCGCTTGAGTTTGAGGTTGGGGACCACGTGTTTCTCCGAGTCTCACTCTCCAAGGGTGTGATGAGATTCGGGAAGCGAGGCAAGCTGAGTCCGCGATATATTGGACCTTTTCCCATTCTTGCTCGAATTGGGGAAACCGTGTATCAGCTGGCCTTGCCGCCCAGTCTTGCAGGGGTGCACGATGTGTTCTATGTTTCCTTGCTGAGAAAATATGTTAAGGATCCGTCCCATGTTTTAGATTTTCAGAGTTGGAGGTCGCTGAGGACCTGTCCTTTCCAGAGTTTCCTGTTCGTATTGAGGATCGCAGAGAACAGGTCCTGCGGAACAAGGTTGTGCCCTTGGTCAAGGTGATTTGGCAGTATCGCTCCGGAGGTGAGGCAACCTGGGAGCGGGAAGATGAGATGCGGGAGCAGTTTCCTTACCTCTTTTCGTAAGTCTCCTTGTGAACTTGTATCCCTACTTTTGACCTTATTAATTCTAGCGGATAATTTCGGGGGCGAAATTCTTTTAAGGGAGGGAGAATGTAAGGACTGAGGCTTTCGGATCTGGTTTTCGGGGTCGGACCCTGTAGTTCAGGCTCCAGTGGGGCAGAGACTCTGTGATATTTCGCGTCGTGCCCGCGAGACGCGGTTTAAACGGCGTCCACTGTTGCAGACGCGTTTTAGGTTTTGCCACGTGGGTGCCACGTGGGCTGGCTTTGGGCCGCGAGAGTACGGCCCTGTCGTGTTGTCTGAACAGCGTCCGCATGGGACGACGCCTTTCAGACTGCGACTCTGGGATTGTCAGAGTACGGCCCTGACATGTCTCCTGAACGGCGTCTGTATAGAACGACGCGTTTCAGAGTCCTGTCAGAGCAGCCGTCTCATCACCTGATAGGCGTCCGTCTATGTCGACGTATTTTAGCCAGTCTCTGGTTAACCCCACGAGCCCTCCTTCTTTCCCTCATTTTTCTTCCTCCTCTCTTTCTCTCCTCCCTTCCGGCGATCCCGGCGGCATCCCCTTCTCCTACCTCTTTTCCTTCCACCATTTCATCTTTCCCTCCACTCCATCCCATACCTAGCTCCCACCACTACCACCTTCACTTCCACTGCAGCGTTTTACTCTCCGGACGGCGGCCGACGTCACGGTGGAGTAAGGACGACCACGGCGGTACCGGCGGCGGTGTGGGGCGAGTCGGGTGGACGGCTTGAAGCTTGGAGGAGTTCAAGTAACCGGTAGGGTGACGATTCCCATTGTGTTCTATATCCAAATCATGATTCTTCCTCCTAAAGCATGTTTTAGATCTATGATTCTGGGGGGTAGAACAAGCATATTTAGGAGCTCTTCTTGATAAATGGGGGATTTCTATGAATGTGGTTTCCTGATGGTTGGATTCGCCCCTTTTTCTCCTCTGTTTTGGGTGATTTTGGGGTTTTTGGGGTTGAAAAGGGGAGCCCTCGGGCTCATGACAGACCTGGTTCCTAGCGTTGAAAGACGTCGTGCATGGACGACGCCTTTTTGAAGGGCGTCGGGCCATCATGACGCCTTTTAGGCATGAATCGTCTTACTAAGGCTCTATCAGTTCGGGAATTATGGGACTAAAAGACGTCATGGGTGGACGACGCGATTCAGAATAGCGTCGGGTAACCATGACGCCTTTTAAGGCAGAAATCCCCTGGTTAATGGTTTATGTAAATTCTGGATTTCTGTGTTGAATGGCGTCTGAGGATGTTGACGCCTTTTAAAAGGCGACCACTGGTGTCGACGCCTTTTAGGCCAGATTCTTAGGCCAGTGTTTTATATAAACCAGTACATGGAGCTTGAATGGCGTCGGCCTTGGGCGACGCGATTCAAGACAGAACCACACTAACTCGTGCCAGTAAAATGTGTTCATACTGCTAGATAGTTGGTTAGTGCATGCCTTAGTGTACTCGGCGGAGATGGACTCTTCATGACCGGATGATATTACGTTGTGTTATGCGATCGCGAACTTTTCACGTGACCGGATCGTATTGTGCTGGGTTTTGTGTTACTGTGGACCTGGAGTGACAGTTGTAGCACTTTATCACCCTGTGCTGGTGTGGGTGGAGCACAGCGCCGGTGGGGGCGTGGGCGGGGTGACGCCTAGTGAGAGAGGGTCACCTGGTGAACCCCGGGGTCAGCTAGTACCGGTGTGGGCGTGGTACATTCGGAGTGTCACTCATGCTGAGGGAAGGAGTAACCACCTGAGCCAGATGGGCCGGAGTAGCTAGAGTGCTATCCGAGGAGTTACTACTTGGTTTCAGCGGGTCGAGGTTTTCCCCACTGTTGTTTGCGTGGTTGGCGTGTTCTATCGAGACGGCGGTTGTGGGTTCCTTAGTCGTCTGGTTTAGAAATATGCATGTTTAATACATTTCGACTGCATGTGATTCCACATTGAAAATTAGGAATTATACTTGCCACTGTGCTTGTTACTTTACCGTCGGCTGTATTTTACACTTGTGGGTGTGTGCGTGGGTAGTGGGGATCGAAGGATCCCTACTGAGTCTTGTCTTTGAGACTCACCCCTGCGGTTTTCAGGTGAGGACTCCCAGCAGACCTAGCGAGGAGAGTGCGGCCGTGTGTTGAGTACCGTCAGCGGTTATTCCGGGGTATGCCCCGACGTAGTTGTTATTTTATTTCTGGCCTGTATGTTTAATTTTTTCCTTTCTGTTGGAGTATGTAATTATTTGCTGTATCGAGTCGCATTGTAATAATTTTTAATTCCTGCACTTTCATTTCAATTCAATGCGATGTGAATGTTTAGCTTAGTTTATTTTTTATTTCTCAGACTTACTTAGATCCTGGTTTGGTTCCAAATTAATGATTCGGTACCCATTTAGTAATCGGATCCCCGATTATAGGGTGGCGGGTCGTTACATAAAGGATATTGAAACATGATGAGATCATGATAGTAAGATCAATATTCTGTAAACATTTGTCTTAAACGGTTCTCGATCATAGGATATTTGACATGGACATCAAATATCCGATAAGATCGACACAGGTTATTTCTGCTTATGCGATGAGGGTGAATGATCTCACATTCACTTGTGTGGTGACACTATGACAAACTTGTGGGTGCTCATTAGAGAATGAGTTCAGTGAACATATCCGAATAAGAATCCTTGGATGGTCATTATACCTAATAGTCAATTAGGTTATTCAGTTGTTACAGTAGCACAGTTGGTCCTTTGACCTGAGTCACCAAAGATACCTTGCTTGTAGACTGTTGTGTCTTGATTTTCTGGCTTATGGACTTAAGCCGTTAAGTCCATGATAGTCAGTCTTTCAGACACAGTGGAAAGCTTGCGAAGGAAATTGAGTGAATAACAAGGGATCGTTCACTCTTGGTATACCACTCGAGAGAAAATGCCCTATGGACGTGTACTCAGAAATCCCTGGCCAAGGTCAACTGAAAGAGGTGTCTTTCTAGAAGTTAACTGAGTACTGGAATCCATTCGGACAATGCTTTAAGGGTTTGATGTAGAAATCATACTCTTGCATTGTTGGGACATTAGATGAGTGAAGGATTGAATATGTGCGGTATCTGCACACGGAAAGGTTCAACAAAGGGAATAGTATCCCTTATATCTTATGGGATCATGAGGTAGTGCTCGGTGCCGTTCATGGTCAGAAGGTCTAGTGGATTAATCATTAGATGATAATTCACTTATTTATTGAATTAATTATTTAACATATGATGTTTAAACAATAATTAATAAATGTTAAACTTTAGAAATAGTTCTAAATTTAGTGGGCTTGAAATTAGACTGATATATGGGTCTAGAGGGTCATACATATAAGAGTTCTCGAAAGACGGTGAGAGATATTAAATATTCTATTATCTGGATTTTTGTGAAAAGCCATTGGATAAACATGAAATATTTAATGGAGAATTATCCAAGGCCAAGCTCTTGGATAATTATGAGAATTAAACTTTGGCTTTATCTCTTATTATAACAAGAGAGTTAAAAGGGGCCAAAGGGTGGGTGGTGTACGTTCACCACAAGACTTGAGAATTTCACTCTCCACTATCTCTCTCTCTCTCTCTCTTGAAGAAGGATACATCTACACTCTATCTCTCCTCCTCTTCAACTGCAAGGTGGACCTCTGAAGATTGTGCGCCTACGCAATTAGCGAACCGGTACTTCGTACGGGAGATTCGAAATCCCGCAAAGGTGAAGAACGGTTCTTCCAGTTTAATTTTAATTGTCCGCTTTTCGATCCCAGCAATGTGATACATGGAATCGTGTGTGTTATTATCATGATATCATGTGTTATATGGTTAACAAATCTAATACAAATTGTGATTGCCAGAAACCAAAGATTTCAAAAAGAATAAGTTGATCGCTTACTAACCTTATAAACTTGGGAGATTATGGTTCTTTGTTCCTCTTTTTCGGCCGGCTAAAAAAAAAGTGCCCTTCGTTTATATCTACTCTTGTTTTGTTCTTGTTGTGGATTTTGCTCCTTTTCAATCTTCTCTCCAAGCTTTCCAAAGCCTTCAAACCTTGCGAAAGAATCAAACAGAGAAAAGAAAGAAGTGAATTAGAGCTATGATGGTGTAGTAACTATTCTAACTATTAATATAAACATGCAACTAAACAAGAAGAACTCACTTTTTGTTTCTTTTCTTTAAACCCCTAACTTATGTAGGCATGGAAAATATGATGTGAGTGTGTGTATGATGGAGTGATGTGATGAAGAATTATGAAAAACAGTAAACAAATAATGAAAACTATAAAGAAACTAGTAAAGGAAAACAAAAGGGATGAGTATGGTTGGCCCCTCCATAGCCTTGGTCTTCTTGGGCTTCAATGGGGATGGAAAAGGAGGAAGAAGAAGTCTTCAAATTCCTTCTACGTTTTCTGCAGTAGAGGGCTCCTTTTCACCTTGATTTGAACTCTAAAACACCAATAGCCAATCTTTTTCAAAGGTCTAAAGGGTATTTTATACATAGAGAGTAGTTTTGGAGTGTTTTGGCTTCAATAGGGCTCTTCTTCCGCACTTGAGCTTACCTTGGATGAGCATGAAGGGAGTAAGAAACCCATCCAAACATGGAGATCGGATTATCTCGGCCAAATCACACTTATCAGGAAATTGCTTGAAATGTGTCGTCCATCCGGGATGCTATTTAGCTAATTAGGAGAGGCCAATTAGAAAGAAATTCCGGAAGGAAACCGTAAAAGATTAGGAAAGCTAAAAGGCGTCGACCATGAATGACGTTCTTTAGATAATTAGGAAATTAATTCGAATTTAAAATCGGAAACCCAGACGGATTAGGACTCAAACGGCGTTGTCCATAGGCGACATCATTAAGTTAAATCTATCTAAATTTGGGAATTTAATTCCGAACTGATTTCTGCTAGAGATCTAAATAGCGTCGGCCATGATCGATGTTAATTAACGAATTTCGACAAAAATCAATAAAAACTAATTAATGATTAAAAATTAGATCATTCCGGGGCATTATAAGTGTGATATGAAATTTACTCATTATGAAGTCAAAATCAGTATGTCTACAGCTGCCCTACCTTGGCATTGACTTTATAAAGGAGTGAAATGGAATGAAATGTACTGAAAAAGTGATGCCAAGGTATGATGATACACGCTTTTAACATCATATGATGAGAATTTTCCTCAAAATGATCAATGAAGTAGCTTGAAGAGATTAATGGAATCAATTCTATCTGGATGAAAGAGACAAAGGAAATAAAATAAGGTCGATCAACTTCCACGTTGGGAAGTACCCTAGGTCACAAACCTTGCAGGTTTCATCACAGAGAGTGTTACCAGTCAATGTGGACGTGTTATAACCATGATGGATCTGAAAAAGAAACAAAAAAATTTGGGATAAAGAATCCCACAGTGGGACCTTATTAAAAACTTCGGCATCATTTCTATTTGCTTGAATTTTCCTGCACTCAGATTTCATCAGTAATTTCATGCAAAGGAATAAACATAGACAAATAGCAGATAATATGCAGTTTCAAAAAATGTCAGAAAATTCCTAAAAGGCGTCGTTCTGAGTTGACATCATTTAATTGATGTCTCCCCGTCAAGACGCAATTCAACTTACTGAAACATGCTGCTCTAATTCCAATCCGGACTCTACTTTCCTCCCTCAAACTTCCACTTTCAACTCGGAAAAGGCTTCCCAATTTCGCAAATCACTCTATATAACCTCTCTCTCTTCAATTCAATTCAACACAACAAGCAATCAAGAGGGAAAGCTAGAGAATTCTCTTCAAGACTTAAGGGAAAAGCGGGGGAAGAGGAAGAAATCAAGCAATCAAGGAGGGAATCAATTTTATTCAAAGAGGATGGCTAACTTTGCTAAGGCCTCCTCAAACAAGAGGGCAAGGAAGATGATTAAGAGGCTTTCCGATGTGGAACGCCATCTAAGTGGGAGAGATGTTAACCTACAAGTAAGTTACTTTCTCTTTCCTATTCAAATTTTTATTCTTTTTTTCATTCTTTTACATGAATTCTCCATGCTCCAACTTCTTTTCAATGTGATAGAACTATGCTGTTTTCTTTTCAAGGGATATCCTTTCTTCTCTGGTCCAAGACGATTTTCTTCTCTTCCATAGATCTAAAAGTTAGTTAGAAAAATCAATCTCTCCAAGCAATCTTATATATCCAAATGGCACATCCAAGGATTGATTATCCATGCTAAACATTACAAAAGCACACTCATGGATTGGGCTTCAATGGGCGCTTTGATCGAGCTGTGGCACCCTCAAACTCATACTTTTCTTTTCTCCATTTTCGAAGTCACCATCCACTTGGAAGAAATTGAACTCTTATTGGGCCTTCCTAAGCTTAAGGTCAAAAATGATGAACCTGATTTGACTGAGATGATGTTCATGAGGGAAAAGATTAATGGTTATCAATTCTTGAATAAGATTATGAAGAATTCAAAAGAAATTCGAGGCTGTCTTACTCAGAAGGGGATCAGTCTTGCAAAGTAGGCTGAATGGACCTTGAAAAGGATAAAAAATCTCAAGGAGGAAGACATAGAGACTGTGATGATGGCTTTCACTGTATGTTTAGCTAGAGCACTACTATGCCCTGCCCAAGATAATATTTTGGAAGATGATCAAATTAGCGCAATCAGTGAGATCTTTGAAGGAAAGAAGATCAGCACAACAGTCTAAACCTATATCTACAGTGGGCTCTCTACAGCTTCTACGGGTCAATCTCCTTATGGCAGTATGCTACTCTTAGCCCTTAGGTGGAATTTCACTTCAAATTCAACCATAATGAGGTAAATGTTCTAAGGATATCCCAAGTGTACCAGCGTAGTCCTATCTTCCATATTGCCAACATTGTGAAGTTCAATGACAACATGACCAATCGGGTGCCCAACCTCAAGACTCGAGCTGACTGACGCGCTTATTTAAAGACCATGCCCATAAATGGATTCGAATCCACGCCACTTGCTCTCATGGAAAAGGCGGATCAAGTTCGCCGTGGTGCTGGCATAGAACTCCGACTGATCGGGGTGACCGACTTCGTCCACTATAATCCACATCACTGTCATCCTCAACTTGGTATCTGCGCTATGAATTTCCTGAGATCTCTTCTCTTTCCCCGATTAAAAAGTGCACATTAGGTACCGATGAAGACTTTGAGACGACAGAGCTTATCGCAACTTTATGGAACATCGGATTCACCCGTTGTGTAAAAACTCCCCATGAAGCGAATAGAGAATCATGGAAAGCTTATGTAAAAGAGCTTCAGAAAATCAGGCCTAAAAGCTCTCAATCTCTACCCAAAGTTTAATTGTAATTTCTGAATTTTCAATAAAAATTCTTTCTTTTATTGCAATAAAGATCTTTCCTGAATATTCGTGCAATTTTTTGGAATTTTTCCTTGAATAAAACTGTGATTTTCCTCAAAATAGCAAGTTTTGGGCTCATTAATGCAAATAGCGTCGACTTAGAAAGACGCTTTTCAACAAAATTCAATTTTCGAAAAATCAAAACTTATTCCTTAAAGAACCTGAATAACGTCGGCCATGAACGACGCTAATCATTTCTCTCTCCTATTTTCCAGAGATTTCTGAGCATTAAATTATCTGAATCACGTCGACCATGAATGATGCTAATCTCTAATTTTCTCTAGATCTCTTCTGATTTTCCCCAGAGTCCGTGGTACGGCTCTGACCATTAAAGGCGGTAAATCTTGAAACATGTCGACTATGGGCAACGCTTTCTCTGATTTTCAAAATTCAAACCGCCTGCCTAAGTTGGTGCGCCACGAATCGTGTCGCTCTGTGTCGACGCCTTTTAACCATTTTGAACAGGGTTCCCGAACTCGAGCCTTCCTCTTTCGTCATTCTCTCTTGCCCTTTCTCTCTCCTCCCTTCTCCTTTCATCTCTGGCGACCGTGGGCTTCCGGCCATCCTCAAGCTTTTCCGACGAGCCCCTCCGCCACTAGCCATCTTCTCCCCTTTCCAGCGCTCACTGGCCACCCCTCTCATCTTCTCATTCTTTCTCTCATTATTACGAGCTCCCCTTCTCATTCTCTCTCTCTCTCTCTCTCCTTCTTACTCCTGGTTGTCATGGAACGTGGAGGCCTGAGCGGCAAGCGGCAAAGGATCTTCGACGTGCCTGAGTTGGAGGGAGACGACGAAGAGGTTCTCCCGACGCAATCAGAGATCTTTCAAGATCTAGCAAACCTTGCCGCGGCCAAGGAGTTCATGGAAGCCGAGGAGGCTCCACAAGCGGCACCGGTGGCGGCACAACCCCAAGAAGCAGGTCCTTTAATGGTAAGCTCTAAACTCCCCTTTTATAGTGATTTTGGGATTGGGGGGACCAAAGGGGGATGCCACGGGTCTGGGACCCATGGTTGAATGGCGTCGGAACCAGGTGACGCCATTCAAACGACGTTGACCATGGCCGACACCATCCAAGGCAAGGTTCCTGTTCAAAAATTCAAAAATTGATTTTAATTGCCTATATAGTGATTTTTCCTAATATTTTCTTGACAATTTGGCAGGGAACGATGATGACTCGCATCTCCTGGGATCTGGTGATAGTAGCCTATAGAGGACTCCTGGACTTCTAGAAGGCACGCCTTAGGGGAATGGGGTTTGATGAGCTGCTAGACATAGAGCCATTCTGGTAGGACCTAGTTCTCCTTCAAGTTCTAAGGGAGAGGTGGGATCCAGAATGCATGGCAGTCCTAATGCCCTGGGGACATATGGTCCCCAGCCTCAATGATGTGGCTAGGATCATCGGCCTTCGAGTAGAGGGTTGGGCGGTGAGCGGGATTACTTATCTCAATTACCGTGAGATGGCAAGGCGTCTCCTAGGCTTATATGTGTCAGGGCTACCGAGCAAGGAGTCTAGGACCCTCCGACGTGTAGAGGTAGAGGATGCCTTGGGACTAGAGGACCCTAGGCAGGACCAGGGGGAGTCCCGGGAGGGGTTCATAGATAGGTTAGGTAGGTTAGCTGCGGCTCTTATTGTTGGGATGAGAGCCAGAGAGAGTTGGTAGACCGGCGGCTTAGGATCTTTTTAGTCTTCTTGTTCGGTCGGTTGCTCTTCGGGACAAAGGGCAACCAAATCCATTGTAGATTTCTTAGTTTGTTAGAAGACTTAGATATAATTCATGAGTATGCTTGGGGTGAGGTCCTCCTGGTCCACCTTTTTGCCGACTTGTCTGCAGTTACACCAGACTGCGAGACCACCATCAGTGGCTTCGCGCCATTTCTTCAGGTACAAGATATTTTAATTATTTCCTTAATGCAAATGTATGCTTATGAAATGATGTTTCTAATCTATATGTTTGTTTTATGCAAATTTGGAGCTACTTCTACTTTCCTTTGGGACGGGCGAAGCCCGTTCAGACCGATGCAGTACTACTGGCCCGTAGGTGGCGGCCAGTTGTGGACACAACTCCACAACACCATCAGCTGACAGCCCTCCGCCGTTAGTTTCTTGATTATCCAGAGCTCTTGGTGAGTTTACATATATATATATATATATATATATATATATATTTAATGCAGTTATGTTTATGTTGATTAAATGCAATTCATTTATTATGAATGCGACTAACTTAAAGGCATGCAAGTTATCTAGCGCCCATATCTGGGCATGGAAGAGGCAAGGCAGCCGTGGGTGACAGCTGGACAGGCGAGGTACAACAGATAGGTGTGAGTCCATTGCTTGAACGAGATTGAACTCCTCCACCTACGGCTAGCCATAAGGACCCTGGGCCTCCACCAGGAGTGGATCCAGCAGGAGATCCCAGAGGGGATCGGTCGGTCCATGAGGGGGAAGCAGGCGCGTACGGACTAGCGTACCAAATTCCGTGACCAGTTCGATGACTGGCACCGGTGCGGGGTCCCAGTAGAGTCACGCGCAGAGAGTAGCGAGGGCTACCTCCAACAGTATCGGGTGCACTACGCTGCCCAGCTACGACAGCTACGCCCTCTTGATGTAAGTATGCTTTCATGCTTCTTACATTTTATTATTATCTTCATTTAAATTTGTGAATGCATGAATGACATGCGTGAAAATGCAGGATGCACGCGATGCGACCATCGTCACCCTCCGGGCTCACCTCTAGGACGCGGATGCCCAACTCGAGCAGGTTCAGAAGGAGCTCCACGATCTGGTATGTATGAATGAATTATGACATGAATGAATTCTTTTATTAAGTACATGTTTTGACGCTTAGCCACTGACAATAATCTTGTGGTACAGCGTGCTGCTTATACGCAGGTTGCCCAGCCTCCTTCATACACAGCTAGAGCTTCCTCCTCTGGTGCTTCCCATGATGCCGCCTTCGCCGACCTCTAGGACCGACTGGCTCAGGCCATCCACCGGGCTTCCTTTGCATAAGAGGATCGGGCCTCCTGAGTAAATTCTAACCTTTTGACTTCCATTGTTGAATTTGGTCTTGATTGCTTGATTATCTTGGACTAACAATGTCTTCTGTCACAGGTTGCCGAGCTTCAGGAAGCCCTACAGAGGGCTGAGGCGGAGTTGGAGCAAACACGGACTGCGGCGGCTCGTGTTCCTTGGTTGGAGGAGCAACTGGCACGCCTCTCCACCAAAACGGGACCGCGATCAGAAGGAGCGGCGTAAGATGGATGTAGAGATGACCTCTCTTCGGGTCCAGCTCGGTGTCGCTAAGCATGAGCGACGCAGCGTGGAGGAGCGCTATCGACGCGCTCGCCAGCGAGCCCAGGAGAGAGGGCACGGGAGCACCTTCACCGCTAGCATCGCTGTCTCCTTTGGCTAGGCTAGTCCGAGCATGATGGGTCCACCACCGCCACCTTCCAGAGTGCCAGCGCCAGATGCCCAAGACGAAGCCCAATGCCAGTTTGATGAGGGGTGCGGGGAGAGTCAGCTGTGAGGGCTGCTTCGTTGTATCTCTTTTTTATTTGTTTTGAAGTCCTGTTGATGGACTTCTCACCTTGTGTACAAAACTTTTGGCATATATGAATGGAGTCCTTTCGTACTTGATTCTTCTATTGACTTTGCTTTTTTATACCTACACATGGCTTGAACAAATAGGTTAAATATCTGTTCTGGCTTAGCCTTTTGCCCGGTTAAGTAACTGGCTACTTGATCCTATCAAAACCTTTATTTAATGAAGGCAAACAACTGAACTAAAAGGGAAAATAAATAGTAAAATGCTACATACAAACATACAAATACTCACTGAAAGTTAAAACATGCAACACTCATGATCTGGCAAACAGATGCTAATTGAAATTCTAACAGATTCAAATATCAATTTTTTTGTCATTTTGAAATATCTATATATTTTTTTTTTGTGGTTTTGCCATATTCAATTTTTTTGTGTTTTTTTCTTCTGAAATATCCAAAAAAAATTTATTTTGAAATATTCAATTTTTTTTTAGTTTTGAAGTATTCAATTTCTTTTTGTAATTTTCATATATCCATTTTTTTTAGTTTTAAAATATCCATTTTTTTTTTAGTTTTGAAATATCCATTTATTCCTAAAGACCAGCATGGTACATAGATCAAAAGAGTTTACTTATTCGTTATCTTAATTCCCTAATCATTCTTTGATAACTTAATCCGGGTTCATCGTGCTTTTATCGTGCTTATATCTTTGATCCTATTTGATGATCTAATCCTTAGTTGACTTAGGCCGTTCTTTAAGTTTGGAGCACGTCCCTTAGAAAGAAATGAAGAGATGATCTAGAAAGCTCTCGAGAGGGTTCCGGAGACCCAAGAAGATGTCCATCCTCTACCCTATTGTCCGTTGGGGTTTGATCATTTTCACTTTGCGGGGTCTTTTTGACCTTGCGCTCCCTTTCATTTGGATATTTGTAGCCTTTTGATTTGACATTTGTAGCCTTTGTACTTGATTTGATTTGGCTTTTGCCTTTCTGATTTTTCTTTTGTGGGGCGGATCTTTTTTTTTTTTTTTTGGCCTCCTACTAAGACGGTGGGTATTTTTAGTAGTCTATCCTAAGCCTCGTTCCAACATCATGAGCCGAGTATAAAAAGGAGTAATAAAGTCAGAATGGGTTGTACTTTTACACTCTCTGTCAAGCTGTCAGTTCTCCTTGGACTTCACATCTCTTGTTACTCGAGGACAAAGCGTGTTTGTGTGCACCTGAATTAGACTATCGAAGACTAACAAAGGAATTTGGGACTTCAAATTTTCTGACTTTACTGGTCTTTGCACCATGCCGATCGACACACCTAATGTAAGGGTAATATTTATTAAGATACAAACCGTTCCTGGGATGAGATAGTTCTTGACCTTCTGCATTAACTAGTTTGTAAGCATTACCAGGAAAATCATCTTTTACAACATAAGGTCCTTCCCAATTGAGTTGGAGTTTAGAACGTGGACCACCAGATTTTATGATAATTCTTTTGACCACTATTTCACCGACTTTGAATTTGCATTCAATAATCTTATTTTGATAAAAACGTGCTAGCCTATTTTGATAAACTCGTGAGTGATTAGCCGCCGACCATCATTTTCACTTGCTCTTGCTCAGACAAATGGTCTCTTATTTTCTCAGCCATAGATCGTCATCTATCGGCGAACACCACAAAGTCTTCATCTGGCTTCATCTTTTCATTAACCAAGTCTGTGATGGATAGGGTAGGTGCAACCCGATCCTTGTACCTTTGTAAGAATTTCTTAGATACTACATCAAAATTTTCAACTTCACTCGGATCCAAGGAGAAGAACCACTCCAAAGCTGACCCTTCCAATGACCTCCTGAATAGGAAAGCCAGTGCCCGCTTGTCATTTTGCCAAAATGAGGATTCATACAAGAATTCTTTAAGGTGGAGGAAAGGATTGCTCGTGCCGTTGTATTTCGGTACACTGGCATTTCAGAAGGCAGTAGATGAGAGACTGGTAAATCAGGGACAACCATTTCAGGGGCGGATTGTGCACCCATGGTCCTTTGGAGATTTTTGAACTGCTCATCGATCTGAGTGATTTTGTTGAGCAGAATTTGAGTGGTTGGATCTACTGGTGGAGGGGGTGGTTGCTGAAAAGCCTGCCCCCTAGAGTAAGTTGGAACATGAGGACAATAGGGTTGCGAACTGGCAGCATTTCCGCCATACCCGAAGGCATTTTGATAAACCAAAGTCTGAGGCCTGATAAGGTGTCGCGAACTGGATTGTTGGTGGCCCATAGGCCGAGGAGTAGAAATACGGAGGCCTTCCATGGCCTGAATAGGGACTTGAGGTACAATATGACGAACCGGAGAGTTTGATTCAGAAGAATTAAAGGGAGTCTTTCCCTTCAAAATGGATTGGATTGCCTCAAACTGACGATGATCCACATGATTAGACCCATAAGGGTAGCAAGATTGGAGGAATGAGAAGAAGGCCCAGCTTGGTCTTGGGCTTCTTCATAAGTGGGATTAGAGATGACATGAACATGGGGGTGATTGCCCATATCTGAATTGTATTGATCATAGGGGGGATGAGATTGAAACTAAGGGGTATGAGCATCTCCCTCGTACATAGTTTGAAACTGGTTGGGGTTATGAGGGTTATAAGCATCTCTCTCATCTTCTGAATAGGACGGATCATAAACTCGAGGGGCATGAGCATCTCTCTCGTACTCAACCATATCTTCTTGTTCAAAGGCAACAATGTCGAGAGTTCTACCTGAGCGTAACATCATTATATTTAATTATCAAAGAATTTAGACAAGTTATTCAAAGATTAGCAAACAAGTTGATGGTTATGTTGTATTGGGATTCCTTGTAGAGTTTAAAACAGATTTTTAATTGAGATTCACTTAAGGAGGGATCCTAGTTTCAGTTCAGTTTCCCCGTGATATTCTATGGCTCACTCACAACAGTATGAAAATCTATCAGGGACCTCAAATGGTACAACCAGCCCGATGAACAAGGAGTAATTCTTTGCTTTTGGGGACTTACAGAGGTCTTAACACAAACCACTCTAGTATGACTGAGGGGCCGACCCAGTCAGAGAGAGGTGAGAGTGCTAAAAAGGGTGTTCCTAAAAGAAGGGGGCTGAGCCCCAATGCAAATGACTTGTGGCCTGGATGGCCTTTAATGTAGTATAGTAAATAAGTAATTAGTAAATGATCAAAAATTTGAGAACTAATGGCCAGAAGAAAACTGCCTGAAATGCGTCGATCTGAGTCGATGTTATTCAAAATAGTGACTTCTGGTCACATTGGCTCGGGCAGGCAAACAAACAGATGATGCAGGATGAATGGCGTCGTACACGGGCGACGTCCTTCAGAAAGACATCGTTCTGTGTTGACGTTATTCAAGCCCGAAAAGCAGTAAATAGTACAAATATTAGAGGCATTCCCCTCCCAACTCAACATGATGAATAAAGGATCAAATAATCATGCGAAAATAGTTCAAATAGATAGGCTAATCATGCAACATCATGGATATCAATTAAGTAAAACACACTCTCCAATACCATAACTCAAGGCAATCAAGGGGGGAAATTTTTTGCCAAAGGGGTGCACGAGGTGCACGTGGGGATAAAAATCAAATAACCAATCATCAAACGTGCCCGAGGGACACAAGCGGTGAACCGAGGATGTCCAATGGAAATAACAAGAGTAAACAAAAGAGAATGGCTAGACAAGTCCCACCGTGATCGCCAAAAAGCTGTAGGTGCTCAAATCGTATGCGTTATTATCATGATATCATGTGTTATATGGTTAACAAATCTAATAAAAATTGTGATCGCTAGAAACCAAAGGTTTCAAAAAGAATAAGTTGATCGCTTACTAACCTTGTAAAATTGAGAGATTATGGTTCTTTGTTCCTCTTTTTCGGCTGGCCGAAAAAGAAGAACCCTTCTTTTTTATTTACTCTTGCTTTGTTCTTGTTGTGGATTTTGCTCTTTTTGAATCTTTTCTCCAAACTTTCCAAAGCCTTCAAACCTTGCAAAATAATCAAACAAAGAAAAGAAAGAAGTGGATTAGAGCTATGATGGTGTAGTAACTATTCTAACTATTAATCTAAACATGCAACTAAACAAGAAGAACTCACTTTTTGTTTCTTTTCTTTGAACCCCTAACTCATGTAGACATGTAAAATATGATGTGAGTGTGTGTATGATGGAGTGATGTAATGAAGAATTATGAAAAACAGTAAACAAATGATGAAAACTATAAAGAAACTAGCAAAGGAAAACAAAAGGGATGAGTATGGTTGGCCACTCTATAGCCTTGGTCATCTTAGGCTTCAATGGGGAAGGAAAAGAAGGAAGAAGAAGCCTTCAAATTCCTTCTACGTTTTCTGCAGTAGAGGGCTCCTTTTCACCTTGATTTGAACTCCAAAACATCAATAGCCAACCTTTTTCAAAGGTCTAAAGGGTATTGTATATATAGAGAGTAGTTTTGGAGTGTTTTGGCTTCAATATGGCTCTTCTTCCGCACTCGGACTTACCTTGAATGAGTATGAAGGGAGTTGGAAATCCATTCAAGTATGGAGATCGGATTATCTCGGCCAAATCACACTTATCAGGAAATTGCTTGAAACGCGTCGTCCATCTGGGACGCTATTTAGCTAATTAGGAGGGGACAACATCGAAAGAAATTTCGGAAGGAAACCGTAAAAGATTAGGAAAGCTAAAAGGCATTGAACATGAACGACGTTCTTTAGATAATTAGGAAATTAAATCGAATTTAAAATCAGAAACCCAGACGGATTAGGACACAAACAACGTTGTCCATAGGCGACGTCATTCAGTTAATCTATCTAAATTTGGAAATTTAATTCCGAATTGATTTCTGCTAGAGATCTAAATAGCGTCGGCCATGATCGACGTTAATTAACAAATTTTGACAAAAATAAATAAAAACTAATTAATGATTAAAAATTAGACCATTCTGGGACATTATAAGTGTGACATGAAATTTATTCAATATGAAGTCAAAATCAACGTGTCTACAAAGAATGGTTCTTCCAGTTTAATTTTAATCGTCCATTTTTCGATCCCAACAACGTGATACATGGAATCGTATCGTTTCTCGATTCCTTACAACAATGGCCATGTAGAATGGGTTCAAAGAGACCCTTCCCGATGATGTAGTTTGTGTCATCGAGTTTGACAATGACAAGGTTGGATATGTTGGCGATAACCTTGGATGGGGCAATAGAGTTGTGGCCTCCAGATGCTGCGCACTGGGTGGCATCCATGGCAGCACTTGTCTCGCTCTGGGTTGTATAAGCCATGTAGAGAAGGAAGGGATGGGACCAAAAAGGAGGAAAAGAAAAGGGCGGTTAGGTGGAGGGCTCTAATATCATGAAAGGGGCAGAGATTATAACAAAAGACAAAGACGTAAGGGAGAGAGATTAATGATTGCTCTTAGCCCTGTTGATGGTATTATATATATTATAGTAGATGTTACAAGAGATATACATTACTGTGGATTGTTACAAGAGATATACATAAGAGATAAGTATGGTGATGCTGCCAGCCAGGACTATTGGATTAACATGGATTTGTTGGCGCAACTTCCTGGTGGCTATCTAGGAGAAACGGTTGTAGCTCTGTTATCAAAATACATGTGGCATCCCAGAAGGTGTAAGCGGTAAACCCATCTCCAATTCGGACTCTTAATAACGGAGTCAAAATCACACTCTTTTCGACATAGATTCGGAATCGAATCGAATCGAATAATTCTGATGAATCGAAATAAAAAACATAGTTTCTGTGTTTTTTAATTCGGTTACGTTCCGATAATTACTATAAAAAATGGAATCCATTTCTGGATGAAATTTAGGTTTTATGTTTACTTGTCATCTACTACTTTGTTTGGATAGATCGCTAATTGTTTAATATTTGCTGTTTAACATTTGGAGGGGGGGGGACTGAAAAGGATTGAATTACTTGCAACTGATGAGGATTGTAGGATTGTATTACTTGCAATTGAGGAGGATTGTATTACTTACAACTAAAGTTATGAGTACTAACTCTTGTGACTTGTTGACTTGTACACAATTTTATTTTCCCATTGAATAAGCTCATAGTGTAATATGTTTATTATATAATTAGTTTATAATCTATAAATCTTGTTACAAAAAAAAAATCATATATCTTTTGCCACATTTGATAGTTTGACTAAATTTTTGATCTCAAAATTTAAAATTTTAATTAAATTATGTTTGAATGGATGGTTATATATATCATGTTCATACCATAATTAACTAACTATACTTCAAAGCCAGTGAGGCAGGGCTGTAAGTATGTGACATGACATCTTTGACATAGTTAGTTAAATGCAGTGAGGGTATTATATGGCAAAAATACATTTGGATATTATTTGATTGAAAATTTAAATAAGATGGTCAAAATTTAGGTCAAATTATTAAAAGATTAAAAATATCAGATAAGATATCTATAAACTTTTTATCAAAATTTTTAAATAGTTGAAATAACAAACATAATCATCTAATAAATAGTTATTAATCAAATTTTGAGTTTTTTGTCAATGAAAAAGTAAGTTTTTTATCATAGTGTATAAATATAGTATTAAACATTGAGAAGTAGTAAAAGTCCTATTTTAATTCATAAATATAGTGTATAAATGGAAAGTATTAAATGTTTTGTATTATATGTGAATAAAACAGTTAGTGTCAAAAAAAGTAGTATTTTTACCTATCCTTGACTTTGGTGCAGCCTATGGGAGTTTATTTCAGAAATTCAAAAGTATGTGAATTATACATGTATAATACTGTATTAATTACAAATTTTCCCACAATTTTCCATCATATATTTTCAATCACATATTTTGATATTTGAAATTCCGTTAATGGATAAAATATTAAGTACAAAAAGATTCAACTATTGTTAGATAGTTGCAAAGGATTGGATGCTCACTTGTAACTTTATATTTCTTCCAACAATTATATATGTAATATTCTCTCCCAAAAATTACTAGCCGAAGAGTCATAGAAGTTCAAAAATTCAACTCAACCAAACCTTAATCCTAAATTAATTGGGGTCAGCTATATGGATTCTTTATCTCCACTCTAAACGATTTTGGATTACCTCTTTTGAAAAGTTTAAAGCCTCCAAATCATATTGTATTACTCTCTTCCAAGTTAATCTAGATCTACCGTTTCCTTTCTTTCCTTCCTCTATCCTAATATGCTCTACTTTTCTAACTAGAACCTCCCTAGGTCTACGCCTAACATGCCCAAACCATCTCAATCTCCCTTCTCTCAATTTGTCCTCCATTGATGCCACTCCCAGTGGCAGACGCAGAAACTTTGTCCAGTGGGGTCACTCGGATCATTATTAAATATATCGATATTTTATTTTTGTTATATTAAATATATTAAAATAAAAAATAAAAAAAATATATTTTAATCATTATAAAAATGATATACTTCAATAAAAATGATACACTTTGTTACGAATTTTTTTTTCTTCCAAATACACTCAACGAAATTTTTATTAAATCATAAATATAAATCATATTACTATGTAAAAAATTCAGTGGAACTGAGCTCCGAGTGAGACTGGGTCCTATGGGTCATCTAAAAAATTCAGTGGGGTCACCTTATATCTAAATTTGAAATTTACCTTATTAAATAAAGACTCTTCTAATAAAATTTGAAAATTTTAGTGGGGTCCTGGGACCCCACTGAAATGAGCTGCATCCGCCACTGGCCACTCCCACCTTTTCTCTAATATAATCATATGAATTTTATCTAGCCTAGTATGTCCATACATTTACTTTAACATTCTCATCTCGATAATAATCATCTTAGAGACATATTGCCCCTTCATCGCCCAACACTTGCTACCATACAATATTGCAGGTCTTATTGTCGTACGGTAGAATCTTTCTTTCAACTTTGTTGGGATCTTACGCTTACAGATGACTCCCGTGGTAAGTCTCTACGTCACCCATCCTACTTTAATCTATATGGTTAACATCCTCCTCGCATCCTCTATCTTCTTAGAGGATCGAACCAAGATATTTGAAATGAGTACTACTTAACCTGAAATCCTTAGATTCTAAGGTGCTCGCTCTTCTAAAGTTGTACTTTTCTATTAACTCCTTTTTGCGTCTCATCTATTAACAAAATATCATCCTCAAACATCATATCCCACGAAATGTCCTCTTGTATATCATTTACTAAATCATCCATACCTAATGTGAAAAGGTAAGGGCTTACTGCTGATCCTTGATGCACTCCAACTAAAAATAGGAAAATCTCTTGTTTCCTCTCTAACCATACAGACATTAGTAGTTGCTCCTTCATACATGTCTTTTAATACTTGTATGTACCTAGTGGATATCCTTTTGCGTTCTAACACCTACCACAAGACTTCTCTTGGAGCACTATCATATGCCTTCTCCAAATCGATGAATACCATATATAGATCTTTCTTAATATCTCTATATTTCTCCATCAAACTCCTAATGAGGAAGATAGCTTCTATAGTTGATCGACCTGGCATAAGGTTAAATTGGTTGGCCGAGATAGTTGTGTCACAATGTGAACGATATTCCACAGATCTCTCCTATAGTTTTATAGTATGACTCATGAGCTTAATTTTTCTATAGTTTGAGCAGTTCTAGATGTCTCTTTTGTTTTTAAAAATAGATACTGTAGACACGCTAATTTTGATGTCATATTAAGTAAATTTCATATTACACTTATAATGTCCCAGAATAGTCTGATTTTTAATCATTAATTAATTTTTATTAATTTTTGTCGAAATATATTGATTAACGTCGACCATGGTCGACGCCATTTAAATTTCTAGTAGAAATCAGTTCGGAATTAAACTCCTAAATTCAGATAGATGTGACTTAATGACATCGCCTATGGACGACGTCGTTTATGTTCTAATCCGTCTGAATTTCTAATTTTTAAATTCGAATTAGTTTCCTAATTACTAAATTACAACTTCCATGGTCGACGTATTTTTGCTTTCCTAAGGTTTTCCGATTTCCTTCGCGAATTTCTTTCTATGGTTGACCCCTCTTAATTTACCTAAATGGCGTCTCTTGATCACGACGTATTTTAAGCACTTTCCTAATAAGCATGATTTAGTCGAGCTAATCCGGTTCCAGAGGTTGGAAGGGTTTTCAACTCCTTCCATGTCTATCCAGGGTAAGCCTGAGCCGCGGGATAGCCCTTTTGAAGGCCAAATAACCCTAATTGAAGCCTCTATATATACAATACTCTTTGGACCTTTGAAAAAGGTTGACCATTGGTGTTTTGGAGTTCAAATTAAGGTGAAAAGGAACCCTTTATTGTAGAAAACGTAGAGGAGATTTGAAGGCTCTTTCTTCTTACTTTTCTTTCTCCATTGAAGCCATTGAAGACCAATGCTATGGAGGGGCCAACCATACTCATCCCCTTTGTTTTCTTTTACTAGTTTTTTATTGTTTCTTCATATTTTTCATCTATTGTTTACTATTTTTTATACAATTATTCATCACTCCATCATACATACACACACTTCATCTTTTTCAAACCCATGTCCATAATAGGGGTTTAAAAGAAGCATAAAAGTGAGTGATTTTAGTTGAGTTGAATGTTTAGATTAATATTTAGAAGAGTTACTACACTATCATAGGTCTAATTCGTTTCCTTTTTCTCTATTTGATTTTCTTGTAAGGTTTAAAAAAGAAGAAAAGCTTGAAGAAAAGGCTTGAACACCAAGAAAAGAACAAAAACAAAAGTAAACAAAGAAGAGACTTTTCTTTTTCGGCCGGCCGAAGAAGAGGAACAAAGAACCCAATTTTCCAGTCTTCACAAGGTGAGTAAAGCGATCAATTTTCTCTTTTGAAACCATTGGTTTCTGGTGATCACGATTTAATTAGATTTGTTAATTATTCAACACATGATGTCATGATGATAACACACACAGTGTGAGCACCTACAGGTACAAGAGTGCACTTCCTCCATTCATCTGGCATTTTCTTAGAGACTAGGATCTTGTTAAACAGTTGGGTTAACTATTCTATTCTTACATTTTATAAACATTTTCACACTTCAATAGGAATTCCATCAGGACCACAAGCTTTAGCTAGTTTCATCATCTTCAATGCTTCATTGACTTTCGAAAATTTACTCCTCTTAGTATAGTTCACATTACGCTTTGTTATATATTCTATGCCCACTATGTTTCCACTATGATTATCATTAAAAATATTATTAAAGTAATTTCTCCACCTTTCTCTCATGTCCTCATCTTTCACCAAAATCTTTTCTTCACCATCCTTGATGCACCGAACTTGATTAAGATCCAGATATCTTTTCTCTCTTATCCTTGCTAATCTATAAACATCTTTTCCCCCTTCCTTAGTTCCAAGTTTTTCATACATCTTTTCAAAGGCCTGAGCTCTTGCCAACTAACGACATTTTTTACTTCCTTTATTACTATCTTGTATTATTCATAAGCCTCATTATTATCATACTTTGACAATCTTTTATACTATTCTCTTTTATTCTTCACTGCCTTTTGTATCTCCTCATTCCACTACCACCTCTCTTTCATAGGTGGGCCATGTTCTGAGTACTTTTTCAGCTACTTCTCTAATCTTTGAGGCTATATCTATTTACATAGTATTGACCTCCAAATATAGCTGTCAATCGCTCATATTGAGAAGTTCAATCTTAAATATCACTTGTTTCATCTCTTTTAATTCTCACTACCTTGTTCTAGCGTCAATCTTCCTATTAAACGTATCCCACCGCCTCTTGATCTTAATATCTAAGACTACTAACCTATGTTGACTTGTTAAGGTCTCTTCGAAGATAATTATGCAATCCTTGCATAAAGCGCGATTTGTCTTACTTGTGATAAAGAAGTCAATTTGACTTCTATTTTGTCCACTTTTAAAGGTCACTAAATGAGATTTCCTTTTTATAAAATAGATATTTTCTAGTAGTGGCGTCAAAAATTGATTAGTCTCACATGTGCATCATTAAACACGTGTGTAACCATCAATCTAAATTTACCGAACTCCCATATTTTAAGCATATGGCATGAAACAAGTGCAGAGCACAGGTCCACCCCCTTTTGTTTGTTCACTACTTCTTATGAATAATCCATAGGGAGATCTCAGATTTTAGAGTTAAAAATATTGAGTTTTGAGAGAAAAAAATAGAGAGAAAAGAAGAGGGAGCGTGATGATTTGATAGATAACAATTGAAACTAGCTGGACTCACTACGAACTCCCAAAAGAAGCACCCTTAAACGAGTATAATCAGACCATATAATGAACTAAGACTACCCCTAAAATATTAAGTAAAAGCATAATATAAAGTTTGAGTAGTGTCAACAGAAGAAAAAAATAAAAGTTGTAGAAGAAAACGAGGGAGAAAAGATAACTTTTTTTCATAGGAACTACTATCATTCATTAACAGAATTACATGAAATTTAGTATATATATATAAAAAAAAAAACATGAGTTATAGAAGACAACTTTTCTAAAAAATACTTAGAAAAATTTCGTATCATAGGAGTACATAAATTAAAAAGAGAAAGAGATCAGACGAGAAAGCTAGTTAACGCAGCCACCGCAACGCCTTTGCAGATTCATGGTAGATCCTAGACTCCTCCAATGGTTGGTACGCCACCGTAGTATCCTCCGTTTGCTCCTTGCAACTGTGAGTTGACGAGAGAAAGGGAGAGATCTAGAAAGCTAAAGAGAAAGTGAGAGAGAGGGGGAGAAAGAGAGTGGGAGAGAGATGGAGAGTGCTATAGTACCATGGTATTGTAGCAGAGAAAGAGAGAGAGAGAGAGAGTTTTAAAAAAATAGAAAGTCGAAAAAAGATAAGAGTGCATGAAAAATCTCCTAATATGTATAGGCCCAGTGGAGAGACTTCAAATTCAAAATTGGTTCATATAATGAGAATTTTAAATCTAAATTTTAAACCAATCTTCCCTTAATTGGAGCAACCTCCTCTAGAATAAAGGAGTTTTAAAATTTGAAATTCAAAATAAAGGGATAATTTCTCTCTCGTAAGAAATATTTTTTAGATTCTCTCTTTCCTATGTTCTCTCTCTTAGTTGACATGTGGGTCCCACTTTAAGATAAGATTCATTAAAATAAATCATTGTTTTTACTAGGATTCCTACCCTGATCACTTCAATAGAGTTCAAGTGATCTAACTACTATGCTATCTACTTGTTCATGTCCTGCATCCACATAAAATAAAAATTAGATCCTTACAGCAAATAATTGTGATTTTTTACTGATATAAATTGTTCAAATATCCATCAAGCCCTTGATAATTATAAAAAATCTCCTGTTGGTAATGGACTTCCCACAAGTTCATTGACACTCAATTACTCTCATAAAATGATGATATTTTTTATTCCAAATTTTACAAAATTGATATTTTTGAAAGGATTATTGAATTATCTATCATTTCATGTAGTTTAGTACATAAAATCATAACTGTAATGTTCAAATTTCATGTATTTATTGTCTAAAAAAATGTAATTATTTACTCTCCTAACATTGAGTACACAAAGAACATTTTAGGGTATTTTGGCATACATTTAAAGAATACTAATTATATACAAAATTTATCAAGTGTAAGGTTTGACTCTAAAGTATATATTCTATACTAATATATATATACACACACACACGCACATACACACACACATAGAGAGAGAGAGAGAGAGAGAAATGCATTGACAACCAACATAGATTTGATAAACCAAGTATCTAACCATGTCTGGATTACTTTATAGTGGTATTTATAAATACTGTCCTCATTTATTCCCATAGCATCAACACAAAGAACATTTGAGGGCAGTTTGGCATACATTAAAAGAACACTAATTGTATACAAAATTTAGCAAGTGTAAGGTTTGACTATCCAATGCCCTGTTTGGGGAGAGTATAAATTTGATATAGTATCAATTTTAATATTGATACTTTTATGATATTGAGTATCAATATCAAGATTGGTATGATACAATGTTTAGATATTTGGTTGAGTTGTACCAATATGAAAAGTGATAAAAGGGGTTGTTTGGATGACTCTTACTATTAATTTTAATTCACTATAATAATTATGTGATCATTAGATGTGCCGGAAAATAATCTTTATCGTAAAATGATTTTATTTATACTTGATGTATCAAATATCTTGCAATGTTTTCAATAACTCATGTCATCCATTTTATCTAGTTTTAGTCATTGTAATACTACTTTTTAAAAAATAATAAATTAAATTTAGAAGTTCAAAGTGTCACAAATTATTGTGTTTAAATTAGCATCTTTCCATCCTATTCTTGGTCCAAAACTGCTTACATGCTGAAAAACATTGACATTCTTATAGATAATCAAGTACGAATCTGATTTCAAAATTCTTTTTTCCATCAAACAAGCTATTGAACAAGCACTCAAACTCTGCAGTAAGATCATTCTCAGCAGAATATAAAATAAGCGGAGAGGAACAATAACAAAATGATGAAAATGATAATGATAACTTTAATCATCTGATGCTCAAAATCACAAACGCTATTAACGTTGGGGTGACCCTAGGTGCAAGATACAACACAAAAAATAATAATTGAAATGAATAAACAATATATTACACTTGTTAATGTTGAACAATACACAGGCAGAAAACAGGTGGATTTTTCTTTTTTTTCTGACGTAGTAAGGGTCCATTTGATAACCCGTAAAATGACGGTTAGGAAAAAATATTTGGTAGCCCATAAAACGTTAGTCAACAGAAAAGATAATATGTTGACTCCATCTAAATCAAGATTCTGACATCCTAGGAGAAGGTCTGTGTGCGGTTTTCCTGAAAACCTTCAAACTTCCCGTGTACTTGTACTTGCTTGATAAGGATGACTGTGGGTCTGTCGGTTAAAAATAAAAGAGACGGCCTTTTCTTTTGTACTCTTAAAATAAATTTTTATCTATTTTTGAGTTGTTCGATCTAAAATCGAATTGATAGGCACGTAGGACATGTCAGGGGGTTTTCAAAAAAATAAAAAATCGAGTGAATAATACACTACTGTTCATTGGGGCTTAGTTTTGTAAATTTTCATCTTTTTTTGAGATGTCCGATCGAAAATCGAATTATATGAACATGTAGGTCATGTTAGAAGCCTTAAAAAAAACTTATTAAAATTAAAAAACCGATCCTCAATGAATAGTCCATTACTGTTCATCGAGCCTTAGTTTTTGAATTTTTATTATTTTTTAGGATGTACGATCGAAAATCCAATTATGTGGACATGTAGGGCATGTTGAGGGATTCAATTTTTTTTTTATAGTTTGACTGTACCATCAGAAGACTGAATAACCCCTAAGAGTGCAGTAAGTTATTCTTCCTTAAGAATTACTTATATTTATATTCTTAAAACTTAAGATATTATAATTTTACACTTATATCTTTAAAACAATATGATACTCTTGAAACTTAAGAAAGTTTCACTTTTACGGAAAAAATAAATAAAAATATTTTTTCTAAAAATATTTTTTTTATAATAAAAATTATTTTTAAAATTATTTTCCGTCTAATTATATTTTAAATACAATCAAATATATACTGTGTAACATGTAACATGTAGGGACCTGATATTTTTTTATTTGAACCATCTAATTAGATGTCAAGTTAGGGTATTCTAGCAACCAAAAGAAATAAAAAAAATAAAAAGATCTTTTAATTTTCCCATTTGAACTTTGATAGTGTGGAAGTATGATTTTTTTTATTTGAATCGTCTAATCTAATGTCGGGCTAGAATGTTCTTCAAACTCAATTTTTTTTTAAATTTATACCGATGTTTCAAATTTTGATGGTGTGAGCACATGATCTTTTTTTATTTGAAATATATGATCAAAGGCCGAGTTGGCTGTTCTCTCAACTCAAAAAGAAAAAAAAAAGGTGATTGACTATGTTATCTATGTTAATAATCTCATAAGTGTTACAGGGAAATCAAACAAGTGAAAAGATTTTTAGAAAAATAATGATTGTATTTTTGAGAAAATATTTCACAGAAAAATAAATAAATAAAAATATTTTTAAAAAAGATTTTTAAAAGTACCAAATGATAGATTATGTTTTTATCTTTCTTGTAAATTAATTTTCTTCTCCAGACTAAACGTACTCCAAACTGATTAGAGAAAAAACATTTAATCTCTGTTGAGCAGAATTGGATGAAATGAAAGTACAAATTAAAATTCTGTAATAGCTTACCAGCTAATCTGTCCATTACTTAAGGGGAAAAAAAAAATGTTTCAGTGGTGTTTGGGCTAACAAGCAGAAAAAGGTGTGTGCTCCATATCTGATTCAAGTACGCCCTCGGTTTCGCAAGTAGACACAGCCAAATGATGATAATAATCTCAGGAAAAGACTCTGTTATTGTGGCAAGTAGATAATTCAAAGAGATGACGACATGGGAAGAAAAGCTCTGCAAACACAAGTGTTGATTTGCATAAACTTCAATCAAAATTTATAGAAAATCGAGTATCTTATAATCCACTTATAATCAGCCAAACAAAGGATGATTTAAGCATTGAATATCCTGCCCAGGAATGAATATTCGTCACCATTCATGTCCTGGTTGTAGCAGTAAACATATGCATACCTATAATAATTAAGTTTACATAATGATTCAAAAAATTGAATGCCAAAGGAATATGCTCTACTTATATAAAGCTACCAAGAGTGACAGTAAATGCATGCTTTAAAGAATTTGTGTACGTAAATGTACTCTTTGAAGGCTTTATCTGTATAATATATTATATTATACACGTGAAGGATGTGGTAATAGTGGCACAAATGTGAGAGAGAAGGAAAGGTGCCTTCTTAAGAAGGCCAAGTGAAAGTATTTTTTATTTAGCCTCCATGGTCTATTTGTCTCTCCCACAACGAGGACACAAGGGGCGTCAGAGTGAGAGAGGAAGCAGTTGTTATCGTGTGAGGAGCCTGGGCCAGAAAAGATGGGCCAAGAAGAACTTCGCTCACTATTAAGGGGCCGAGCCCAATAAGTATTAGATTTTATCTAAGATTTAAAAATACATTTAAAAAATAATTGTGAGCATTCCATTAAAGGAAGTAGAGAGTTTATCTAAAGAATGTTGTCATGTGACCTACTTGATAGTAAACTTTATGTTTCGAAAGTTATCTTGATTCTTTTTTATAATACCAAGCATGAGATTATGAGTAATGCTTGTTGCACTGTGCCCTATAATGTAGGACGCCGTGCAATGTAACCGTACTGCTTGCAGTCCAACAGGGAACAATGCCGATTATTTTTTTTATTTTCTTGTTCGAATTCTTTTTTGAGATGTTCGATCAAAAATCCAACGTATAACCGGCAAGCGAGGGTCAGCCCCGCCCTGACTGTATATATTTTTTTTTTAAAAAGAAGTTTTAATATTCACCTCGATTTTTGTGGAAGATTTTTTTCAAAAAAATACAACTAGGTCGTGGCTGACCCGAGCTGGTTAACTGTACCATCAGATTTTTGAGCAGACGTCTCAAAAAATTATAAAAATTCGAACAAGAAAATTAAAAAACATAGCACTGCTCCCGGATGGGTGGGAAACAGTGCGGCCGTCCTATCCTTAAGATCGGATGACTCTGCGCCCTGCAGTGTAGAACACTAGAACAGGTGACCTGCAGGAACAGTGTAACAAGCAATACTCATGAGATCATTTCTTGGGTTTTAGAAGAAGTGTCTCTGTTATTAGGTTTGCACTAACGAAGTGACGTGCCTGGGCCAGAAAAGATGGGCCAACGAAAACGTCACTGCTCTAAAGGAGCCGAGCCCAATAAGTAGTAGATATAAGCCGGTCTTAATTTATAAGCTGGATACTCTAGATTTGGGGTGTACTGCAGATTTACATCGAATACTTATCATTATTATTACCAAAGTGATAATTAAAATGTCAATATCAACTGTCCTTGCCAGGAATTCTTCTACAAATGGTCCAGACCCATTTAGACCCATTAATTTTAGGTCTAGATATATCTGCTTGAGTAGTACTTGCTGCACCATCTGATCAAATGGCTACAGCACAAGTGCGTTTTTCATTTTTTCAAAAATCTAGATGGATGGGAGCAACACTAAGGACCTATATGTACTAAGACAGTTAACAAAAAAAAATAAAAAAAATAAAAAAATCTATTTTTTAATTTTTAATATTCCGATCAAAGATCAAATGATATAGATGGCTTCTTTAGTCAAATTATACAAATGACTTGTTTAGTTTACCCCCACCTCTTGCATTTTTAGAAAAATTAAAAGAAATTGTTATTTGCTGCTACCGTTGTCAAATCCGATTGGCAGCAAATATTACTCATACTTGTTTACCTAATAATAGTGTTAGTAATATATTTGGCACATTTATAACTGGATTTCTATAGATATGTGCCTGAAATCGAACCCATTTACCATGTATATATTAGAATTTAAGATAAACAAAAATCCTTCTTAAGCTCACTTATCCTTTAATATCAAGGAAATAGAAGGTTAGACTAAGGACCCAACTGCTCATTTACTAACTTACTCATTGATTTTTATTAGATCTGATGTAGGTCTAGATATAATCATTTGAGGTGTGAGATTTAATCTTGCAAGCATCCTTCGATCACAGATCAATAAGGGGTACGAGCAAGCGTGTTGCACCTAGCAGGTATTACAGCAAATATTATTTCTCTTTGTGTAAGTTGTTCTCCACGAGCTGTGTTTACCTCCTTTTTATTATCCATCAAGTTTCAAAAATATATTTAAAATGATGATGGCCTCTCTATATGTTTCAATTTTGAATTTGACGACCTGCTAACTTCAATAGTAACCCTCTTCCTTTGTACATAAAGGGAGGTGGTAGAATCATTTCATATTAAAAAAATTAAATAATAATATATTTAAAATAATAATGTCATCGCCACTCGGATAAGCTTTGACGACACAGTAACTTCAATACTTACCCTGTCCGGACTCCGGCAACCGTCCATTGTGCCGCTCATGAACCACATGATGTCTCCGAAGCCACGTCGGAGCATATAGAAAATCACGTAAGGAAACAAAGGATTTCTTCTGTGCAGTATCATAACACGATGTCATCATCCAACTTGTTTGTTGTTTGTTTCATGTCCATCTGATCATCTATCGAATAATGTGCACCATTCTTTAAATGTTGTCCACGATGACATTTCCTTTCCTTTTCATCTCCATCCCCAAACACAAAGGATATATACCTTACTCCACTCTTTTAAAGGTAACTGTCCTTAAAGCTTAGTCACCTCAGATCACATCCCTTGCGTCAAGTGTATAAAGCTGAGAAAATTATATAAAGCTGAGCGCACAAGAAGGTTTCAGAAACCACTGCATGAAAGGGCGAAGTCAGGCGCCATATCAAGCACCAGTTGGTTTTGTCATATATGTAAATTTTGATGAGGTGGATTACACATGTCAATGAGATGGTTTAGAATGTCTATACTCATGTGGACTTGTCCTCCACTCGTTCTACTATAAATTTGTAGGAAAATATTCACAGATATTCTATTAAAGTGTGCAATGCACCTTATCAAATTTACACACCAAAATATACACTAAGCATCATTTTATCAAATATTCAAATGTTGGTAAAAGTTTATAAAACATTTTAAGAGATTATATTTCTCAAGGATACAAAACACAGTACTTCAGAATATCTTTAATATTGTATGTTAAACCAAAGGATCCTACGTCCATCCGCCTCTTTCTTTTTCTACTTTTTTAATATTAAACTAGTATTAGCCTGCATCAAAGACGGAGACATGCTGCAGTGGCCACAATGAGATAAAGCTCATGAGACTCTAACTAATCCTAGCTTGTATTAGAAGCACTGAACAGGTTCAAGAATGATTTAATTAAGTAATCAAATTACGTGCCTCAAAAAGAAAAGGAAAGAAATTGATTGGCACACCTCATCCATTAACTTCCATGGTGCAACTCCATGAAAGAATATCGTATACAACGTCAACCCTCGTAGTTTTTCTAATCGACAAAACTGATATAATGGAGTTTGATCACCATATACATAGATATCATCATAGATCTCTATTTTTTTTTTGAATCGGTACAAATATTTACAAGTGATTAGAGACAAAATTTAAGAAATCTTTCTGAATCGGAGATAATTTTGAATTGATCGATAATTCTATCTAATTAGGTAAAAAATTCAGATATACTTGATCATCCGAAAAAATAATCCTATAAACTAAGAATAAGTATTCTAAATTTTTTTTTAGCTGGTTCTCATAGATCCCCTTTCCTTCCTCCACTCAGTGTGTTGCCATCTATAAATCAGCGTGTTGCCATTATAAAAGTATGGAAGAAGACATTAAAAAGAAGCACAAAGGGATCCGGATGGCCGTGCTTGTGTCCGAGGCTGGGGCAGCGGCAGCAAAAGATGGGAAGCACCGCCCGGCGCCCGCCTACCAACACTTGATGGAATCTAGGCAGCAGCCTACCCTCCGTTTCTGGTCCCTCTACCACAGACAACATGTAACTTTTTACTGTATCTCGTTTCCATTTGGGATTCTTGATATGTATCCTTGAAAACATCTCAAGTCCCACATATTATTATCAATGTCCCTGAAATCTTATGAATGTTCAGGTTATACCTCTTTATCAAAATAGCGACTGAATATGTCAAAAGGTTTTTATAATTCTTACAACATCAGGAGGAATGCATATGAAAAATTATAGTGAATTTAGAGATATATATGAAAAATATTAATCAATTTAAGAGTGTATTTATAAAATCTTTAAGTTTGATTTAATGGCATTTTGATGAAAAGGTATAAGTACAACATTTTTGAGATTTCGATTTCAAGAGTATTGGTATATGGAAGTTGGGGGGGTATAGGTGCAAGTATGATGCTTGTCAGAAGTATATATTCAAAAATCCCTTCTATTTTCTAATAGTTACTTCATCGAGAACTCCTAGTTTGGTGAAGAGGCATTTATTTCAGTGTTATTAAGTGTCCATCTCGTTTCACGTAAAATTAGTTATATGAATGACTTTTTTGAAAAATCTAGTCTACGTTGACTCTCACTTTTTCCCATTTTGCCATCTAAAAGACGAGACCAAATGCCTTTTGTTTCAAAGTAGCTCAAGTATTCTCATTAGTACCAAATAATGAATTTTATTTTTATTGTTTTCGTAAATTTGTGCCCTTAGAAATTTTTTTCCATTCAAATAAATCTTACGTAAAATCAAAATCACCTTAAGATTCGATTCGTTTCATATAGATGAGTAATACTTACTACACTATAAGCGGTGTAGGATGTTCTACATGGATTGCAGCACACCACAACATTGCGCTGCGTGTCACACCTCACCTGCTAGGCATGTTGGTTCTAGCTCACATTTGATTGAATGTTTCTCTTGTGTATTAACGTTCATCTCTTTGGTGAAAGACTTTTACTTATATCTCTTCTTCAAAATTAATCTGTTAGACTGATTTGCTTCAAGAAAGCTTCTTCCCGCTTGTGTCTAATATTCAAAATTCCAAGAGAGAAACTGGAGAGAGAGCATGATGGATCTGTTATGTTGACAGACTTGAGGTCATTAATGCATGGAAATTTCCTCAGATACATATCTTCGGCTTTCAGGTCAAACCTGCAAAAAGTACAGACATTAAAAAGGTAAGATTATTTTTTCTTACCATTGTGTCAGTTTCTAGTAGAAGTCTATGATAATACAAGGTGCATAAAAATTCTAACATATCTGTCAGATAAAGATAAGACATGTACCTTAGTCAAAAAGTACATATAAAATATAACTTGAGAATATTGGTTAATTTAAATTGAAATCGCATGCCGAAGTTACAAGGTAAATGGAATGACAATTCTTAAATATAAGTTATAAACGAACGCTAATCGAAGTGAGAATTTGGCCACTAATTGAAGTAAGTAAATGACTGTAAGTCTAACTCATAGACATACTGTTAATCGAAGTACAAGTGACTCTCACTTAGATTAGAGGAGTGACTTAACTTAAAACGCAAGAAACTGTTAATCGGAGTGATAACTCAAAGTGTTAATCGGAGTCTTAATTGATATGAGATAATCGCTAAAGTTTTTTACTAATCGAAGTCTCAAATTTTCAGTAATCGTCGTGAGACTTATGATCAGTAACCGAAGAGACATCGTTAATCGAAGCAACATTAGTAAGGTTAATCAAAGTGAAACATATGGCGTTGAAGTGAAGTCTGAGAGCAAAACTTCGATTATAACAATCAAAAGGATATCGTAAAATACTAATCGAAAAGAAACTTAAAACTCTATTTCGATTAAGACACAAAACGTAACTCTAAGTTAAGTTTCGATTAACGTTGTCAAGATAATCGAAGTAGTTGTTTAAATGTTAATCGAAGTCAGACTTAGACAAATTCGAAGTGAATATTATAAGTGGTAATCGAGTGCTACTCTGAAACGTTAATCGATAGATAACTTATAACACTAATCGTTAGAAGACTTATGATGCTAAATGATAGGAAACTTTAAATTTTTTACTCGAAGTGACTAAGTCAACATTAATCGAAGTGAAGCTTAATCACCTAATTGATAGAATACTTAGAGAAACAGATTGGATTAAATCAGAAAGTGATGTTTTGATTAGTGATGAACTAACTGCAAGTTAATTTAAATCCTAAAACTTAATTGAAGTTCTAATTAGCTCTTTTAATTGTAAGAGTTAAGGAACCCTGAAGGCGATTAAGTCAGAGTTTACACAACTTATGTTAGAAACTTTTAGCAACTAAATTAATGAAACCAAAAGATCACTCTCGCTCTCATAAGAACAAAATCCTGATATTTTCATAGTGTGTTATCACCAAAATATAGGGTATGAAAATACAAATTACTCAACAATCGAGTCCTAATTAACAAGTAAAGTGATTCTATTTGCAACTAGGAACTCATATTTCTGTACATAGTGGGTTTCCTTAACTAAATCGCTTAAATTCGACTCCTTTAATGACTGAATTAGCTAAAAGACCTTTAGACAAGGTTATAGTCTTTTGTATCCTCTCTCTAATCATACCCACTATGTGAATTTTAAAATTTTGTACGCGAAGTTATTGCATCTCTAATATGTTGCTGTCATACAATTTACAAGGTCTGAAATTTGACCAAGTGTTAGAAACCAACTAGTTTTCTAATTGGGACACTAATGGACTTATTGGGTCTTACTGACTCGACTAATGATGTAACGACCCGCCACCTTATAATCGGAGACCAGATTATTAAATAGGTATTTGACCATTATCTTTGGGTTTACACCTGGATCTCAAACAACAAGTCTAGAGAAGTAAGCATTAAATACGACTAAATATAACAATCTTACGGACCACAAGAAATGTACAAATGCACAGGAAGTACAATATCAATGTTCGTATACAGTCCAACAATAATTACATGGTCCACAGAAAATAAATATGTACAAGCAAAAGAAAAGGTACAACAATATCGGGGCATACCCTGGAACCGAGATAGCTGCTGGCCCGCACACTAGGAAGAAAACCATATGCCAACACTCGCCGAGAGGTCCACACCTGAAAAACTAGGGAGTGAGACACACTAGAATTAGGCTCAGTAGGGATCATCCGATCCCCACCTCTCGGAAACACTACCAAGCAACCGCAGAAGTAAAGAAAAGCTGTAAACGAAAGCAGTAAAGCTATAGCCCCAATGGCGAAAGTCAACGATAAGAAATCACAACCCCAAAGATTCCCAAGTTCCATTGCACGATATGAAATACATGCATTTGTAAATGCGACAGGCACAGTTCTAAAGCAACTCAAGCAACCCAACTCAATACCGGAGTTCACACCAACGATCCGGCTAAACACACAAACCACACAACCGAACGCGTACAGACCGCACCTTACAACACAACCAACACTCACGCTTGTTCGCCCCTACGAGCTCCGAACACCGTAGAGTGAGGCCGTGAGTCAAACTAGGATTAACTGTGACTAGTGTATCACCACCACCCAGTTATGTGTGCACACAAGCAATCGAAACCACTATCCTATCGACCGGACTTCCCTCCACGCCTAGCCTAGGCGCTATACGATGGCCCTGGGGACTGGAGAACCCCCCTCAAGCCGAAGCTATAGGGACCATCCGTAACCTTAACCTTCAGGGTTACATCAGGCCAAAGGGCGAATGGGTATACACCCGTAACCTTGACGTCTCAGGTTACATCAGGCCCAGTGGCGAATGGGTACACTTCTAGCAATATCACACCCGGCTCCACAGTCAGAAACGCACCAGAAACTGCTATGACAACCAGGAAAACATCGACCTATTGGGACGGAACAACAACCCATCGGATAGTGCGCTGACTACTCTGGCCTGACTAGCTCTAGGTGGTTCTGCCTCCTCCCAGCCACAAGTGACACCGTGACATGTACCACTCTCACACCTGTACATCGTCATTGCCACACTAACACCGCGTCACTCCCAAAGTGAGTCTGTTTGCAACTAGGAACTCATATTTCTGTACATAGTGGGTTTCCTTAACTAAATCGCTTAAATTCGACTCTTTTAATGACTGAATTAGCTAAAAGCCCTTTAGAAAAGGTTATAGTCTTTTGTATCCTCTCTCTAACCATACCCACTATGTGAATTTTAAAATTTTGTATGCGAAGTTATTGCATCTCTAATATGTTGTTGTCATACAATTTACAAGGTCTGAAATTTGACCAAGTGTTGGAAACCAACTAATTTTCTAATTGGGACACTAATGGACTTATTGGGTCTTACTGACTCGACTAATGATGTAACGACCCGCCACCATATAATCGGAGACCAGATTATTAAATGGGTATTTGACCATTATCTTTGGGTTCACACCTGGATCTCAAACAACAAGTCTAGAGAAGTAAGCATTAAATACGGCTAAATATAACAATCTCACTGTAACGACCCGCCATCCTATGACCGGAGACCCGGTCACTAAATGGATGTCGGCCCATTAACTGCGGGTTCACACCCGGATCTCACACAACACGTCTGGAGGAGTAAGTGCTAAACAAGGCTAAATATAACAAACACACGGACCACAAGGGTAAACGAGTGCGCAGAAAGGGAAGTATCAATGTCCGTGTACAGTCCAACAATAATTACATGTCCAACAAATTAAATATGTACAGGCAGAAGGAAAGTACAACAACATCGGGGCATACCCCGGGACTAAGACAGCTGCTGGTCCGCACACCAAGAAGTCACCACGCTTCCGCTCGCCTCGAAGTCCACACCTGAAACCGCAGGGAGTGAGCCACACCAGAAATGGGCTCAGTAGGGATCATCCGATCCCCTGCCTCCCACTCACACACCCACAAGTGCAACAACAGGAATATATATATAGCAATAACACCAAACAGTAAACACAACTCTCAAACCTGATAGGAACCGTACAATAAGCGGTGTAGCAAGAACGGTACCAAGTAACCCGAAGAACCCAACTCAATATGAAACGTACGCGTAAGCAGTGTAACAAGAACCATTCTAAGTAACCCGAAGAACCCAACACAGAGTCACGACTCACAGTCAAACTCCACGAAGCGACTAAACCACACTGTCGACCGAAGTCGAACGTCGCCTCCCAACACTACCACCACAGCTCACGCCTGTCCGCCCCTACAGTATTCCGGGGCACTGTAGGGTGAGGCAGTGAGTCAAACTAGGACTAGCTGGACTCAGTGTACCGCCACTGCCAGCCACGTGTGCACACAAGCAGTCTAGACTACTGTCCTACCGTCCGGATTGCCTCCACGCTAGGCCTCAGCGCTTCAGGAGGGCCCTGGGGACCGGCGAACCCCCGTCAAGCCGAAGCTACAGGAACTACCCACAAACCCAACTCTCCCGGGCTGCGTTAGGCCAAGGGCTATAGGTACCACTCGTAACCTTGATCAAAGGTCACATCAGGCCCAATGGCTAATGGGTAAACCAACTCCCACCAGAAACACCACCAGCTCCACAGCAAGAAACACGCCAGAAGCTGTCACGACAACCAAGGGAAACCCTGACCCGCTGAGACCAAACAGCAATCCCTCGGATAGCACACCAGCTACTCCGGCCCGACGGGCTCAAGGTGGTTCTGCTTCTCTCAGCCAAGGGTAAAGCACAACACGCACCACTCTACAGACACCATGGCCCTTCTCCCATCGGCCCATGGTGACAGACGTAAACCACAGTTAACCCGATCCACATTCGTATAACACAACCACACATATAACATGATTCCATTCGCACAGTAAACCTCAGTCTCAGTATATAGTTAAAGCACACACACACACACAGGTGATGTAATTCCACTCACGCAGAAGTCCTCCGTCTCAGTATACAACCCAAAGCATGCATTAGAACCATCCCAACGTGAAACATGCATGAATATAACAGAATTGAGCATTCCTGTCTTGAATCGCGTCGACCGAGGTCGACGCCATTCAAGACCCTTGGACAGGTTTATTAAAAGCCTGATTATCCTTAAAACGTGTCCACCAGTGAAGCCGCCGTTTTAAAACGCGTCAGGGTCGCCCGACGCCATTCAACCCAGAAATCCAGATTACAGAACCCTTAAACTGGGGCATTTCCTGCCTAAATGGCGTCATGATGGCTCGACGTCCTTCAGAAAGGCGTCGTCCATCCATGACGTCATTTAGCGCCAGAACCCCTAACTCAGGAAACCCAGCACAGGGAGGTTTCTGCCCTAAAACGCGTCGTACTGACCCGACGTCTTTCGGAAAGGCGTCGACCAGGCACGACGCCATTTAGCGCCAGAAACCAGGTTTCCTGGTTCGACCCGAGGGTCTCTCCCTTGAACCCCGAGTACCCCGAAAAGCCCCAAAACCAAAAGGGAAGGAAGAGAAGTCCAACCATCACAAGCATGCTACGAAACCGACTCCACAAGCACCGTCATACCCACAAGGAAACCCCCTAAACATGCTCAATCTAGCCCCAAACACGCCAAGAAGCAAACGAGCACACATGCAAGGTTTCCTCCCCCTACCGGTTCTTGAACTCCGCCAAGCTCCGTGCTGCCGTCCCGCCGCACCGCACACCGCCGCCGGTACCCTCGAGGACGCCGCCACTCCGCCGGGACGTCGGCCGCCGTCCGGAGAAGGGAACGCCGCGAAGGAGGTGGTGGAGGTAGAGGTGAGAGGTAAGGTGGTGTTGGAGTGGTGGAAGAGGAAGAAGAGGAAGGGAAGGGAGGAAGGAGGGCGGAGGGAGCGGAGAGGGCGAAGAGAGACAGTGGAGAGGCGAAAGTGAGGGAAAGAAGGGGAGGCTCGCGGGGTCAACCAGAATCCTGTTAAAATGCGTCGATCGAGGCAGACGCCAATCAGTCTGACAGGACGGCCGTACTGACACCGCTCTGAAACGCGTCGCCCACCGCGGACGCCGTTCAGACGACAAGACATGCCGTACTGACAACGCTCTGGCGCCACACCCTGACACCGCAGGTGTCGCAGTCTGAAACGCGTCGACCGAGGTGGACGCCGTTCAGACAAATCTGACAGGGGCCGTACTCTCGCGGCCCGAAACCCGCCCACGTGGCGCAACAACCAACAGACCCTAAATGGCGTCCACACACCCTGACGCCTTTTGAAAGGCGTCGAGCACTGTTGACGCCATTCAGCCAGAAATCTCAAGACCCCTCCAGGGTCCAAACCAGGGGATCCGGCCCGAACCCGACCCGAATACAGAACCCGAATTCTCAGTCATTACAATCTCCCCCCCTTAAAAGAATTTCGTCCTCGAAATTTGCAACCGCTCAATGCTCAACTCGGCTAACCCACACATGCCGACAAACATCAATAACAACAATCATTCTCACCAATCACCCACGCAGGGTTCCAACATATACACGCCAGGCTAACCAAGATTCTCAATTCTGACAAGAGCTGATAGATTAAAACAACCATACATTAACAAGGCACAAATTACAAAACCGATTTCTCCACCATCCCGAATACATACAAGTGCCACACGAGACCACAACCATCTCTAAACAAGACAAGATAAAAGTGCTCATCTAGCACAACCTCTCGAATTCCCACAAAGAGACGCGACTCCAATCACGCCTCGAACACCTACTCACCGCTCGGTCCCCGACCTGCCTTGTTCTTCTGGGGACAGTTCCTCGCGAGATGTCCCTTCCTACCACAGGCAAAACAACTACCAGTGATCAAGGGACAAATCCTGTTGCCATGAAACCTGCCACAACGGGGACAACGATCCGCAGTGTCCCGCCTCGCCTCCTGCTGCCAGCCGTCCTCTGTCTCCATCTGCTGAACCGAACCATCCTCTTCCTCATAAGGCGCCTCCTGAAACTCGACCTCGAACGAACTCGAACCGCCTGTCGAGAAGGCCGCTGATCTATCCCTGCTAGGCTGCTTCTCTCGTGCTGAATGCTCCGATTCTCTCGCCGTGTGTTGGAACTGCATCTCCACTGCTGCCGCGCGCTGAACTGCTGATGCCAAATCCCTACAACAATGGGCCGCCACAAACTCTCTCAGATCATACCGAAGTCCATCCACAAATTTCTCCGTCCTGAGGTCCTCACGCTCGGATATGTGTGGAGCAAACCTTCCCAGGGCCACAAATTTCATCTGATAGTCTAGAACTGACATATCTCCCTGCACCAATTCCATAAACTCCCTTTCCTTGGCCCTGCGAACATGCCTCGGAAGGTACTGCCCACAAAACTCTCTCACAAAGCCTTCCCAAGGAATCTCCCTCAGAGACCTATCTGGAAACATCAACCCCTTGATGGTAACCCACCAATCATAAGCATCGCCCTTCAGCAAGTAGGTTGCCAACAAGGTCTTGTCACTCTCAGCACATTCTAGAACATCAAACACCTTCTCCACTTCCTTAATCCACTGAGCTGCCGTATCTGGAACAGGTTGACCCGTGAGAGAAGGGGGCTTCAGCTTCAAGAACCGCTCCACTACCGTAGAATGGCCACCTCGGGAACTGGACCCCTCAGTTCCATCCCTCTGCTGATATCTAGCCATAGCCCCAATCATGGCTTCCATGAAACGTTCCACATCATGTCCTTCTGCCCTCGAACCACCACCATCTGCTCTCGCACCCCGAGCCACCGGAGCTCTCCGCTTCGGCGCCATCGCTGCTCCACAACACGCAAATCGAACCCAAAATACGTCAAATCCTATCAATCTACACCAGCAGCCATCGCCTGTACAGACTCGCACTTATTGTTGGACTATAATATCTAACCCAGTTTATCACATACTCGACCAGACTGAGCTCTGATACCATCTGTAACGACCCGCCATCCTATGACCGGAGACCCGGTCACTAAATGGATGTCGGCCCATTAACTGCGGGTTCACACCCGGATCTCACACAACACGTCTGGAGGAGTAAGTGCTAAACAAGGCTAAATATAACAAACACACGGACCACAAGGGTAAACGAGTGCGCAGAAAGGGAAGTATCAATGTCCGTGTACAGTCCAACAATAATTACATGTCCAACAAATTAAATATGTACAGGCAGAAGGAAAGTACAACAACATCGGGGCATACCCCGGGACGAAGACAGCTGCTGGTCCGCACACCAAGAAGTCACCACGCTTCCGCTCGCCTCGAAGTCCACACCTGAAACCGCAGGGAGTGAGCCACACCAGAAATGGGCTCAGTAGGGATCATCCGATCCCCTGCCTCCCACTCACACACCCACAAGTGCAACAACAGGAATATATATATAGCAATAACACCAAACAGTAAACACAACTCTCAAACCTGGTAGGAACCGTACAATAAGCGGTGTAGCAAGAACGGTACCAAGTAACCTGAAGAACCCAACTCAATATGAAACGTACGCGTAAGCAGTGTAACAAGAACCATTCTAAGTAACCCGAAGAACCCAACACAGAGTCACGACTCACAGTCAAAGTCCACGAAGCGACTAAACCACACTGTCGACCGAAGTCGAACGTCGCCTCCCAACACTACCACCACAGCTCACGCCTGTCCGCCCCTACAGTGTTCCGGGGCACTGTAGGGTGAGGCAGTGAGTCAAACTAGGACTAGCTGGACTCAGTGTACCGCCACTGCCAGCCACGTGTGCACACAAGCAGTCTAGACTACTGTCCTACCGTCCGGATTGCCTCCACGCTAGGCCTCAGCGCTTCAGGAGGGCCCTGGGGACCGGCGAACCCCCATCAAGCCGAAGCTACATGAACTACCCACAAACCCAACTCTCCCGGGCTGCGTCAGGCCAAGGGCTATAGGTACCACTCGTAACCTTGATCAAAGGTCACATCAGGCCCAATGGCTAATGGGTAAACCAACTCCCACCAGAAACACCACCAGCTCCACAGCAAGAAACACGCCAGAAGCTGTCACGACAACCAAGGGAAACCCTGACCCGCTGAGACCAAACAGCAATCCCTCGGATAGCACACCAGCTACTCCGGCCCGACGGGCTCAAGGTGGTTCTGCTTCTCTCAGCCAAGGGTAAAGCACAACACGCACCACTCTACAGACACCATGGCCCTTCTCCCATCGGCCCATGGTGACAGACGTAAACCACAGTTAACCCGATCCACATTCGTATAACACAACCACACATATAACATGATTCCATTCGCACAGTAAACCTCAGTCTCAGTATATAGTTAAAGCACACACACACACACAGGTGATGTAATTCCACTCACGCAGAAGTCCTCCGTCTCAGTATACAACCCAAAGCATGCATTAGAACCATCCCAACGTGAAACATGCATGAATATAACAGAATTGAGCATTCCTGTCTTGAATCGCGTCGACCGAGGTCGACGCCATTCAAGACCCTTGGACAGGTTTATTAAAAGCCCGATTATCCTTAAAACGTGTCCACCAGTGAAGCCGCCGTTTTAAAACGCGTCAGGGTCGCCCGACGCCATTCAACCCAGAAATCCAGATTACAGAACCCTTAAACTGGGGCATTTCCTGCCTAAATGGCGTCATGATGGCTCGACGTCCTTCAGAAAGGCGTCGTCCATCCATGCCGTCATTTAGCGCCAGAACCCCTAACTCAGGAAACCCAGCACAGGGAGGTTTCTGCCCTAAAACGCGTCGTACTGACTCGACGTCTTTCGGAAAGGCGTCGACCAGGCACGACGCCATTTAGCTCCAGAAACCAGGTTTCCTGGTTCGACCCGAGGGTCTCTCCCTTGAACCCCGAGTACCCCGAAAAGCCCCAAAACCAAAAGGGAAGGAAGAGAAGTCCAACCATCACAAGCATGCTACGAAACCGACTCCACAAGCACCGTCATACCCACAAGGAAACCCCCTAAACATGCTCAATCTAGCCCCAAACACGCCAAGAAGCAAACGAGCACACATGCAAGGTTTCGTCCCCCTACCGGTTCTTGAACTCCGCCAAGCTCCGTGCCGCCGTCCCGCCGCACCGCACACCGCCGCCGGTACCCTCGAGGACGCCGCCACTCCGCCGGGACGTCGGCCGCCGTCCGGAGAAGGGAACGCCGCGAAGGAGGTGGTGGAGGTAGAGGTGAGAGGTAAGGTGGTGTTGGAGTGGTGGAAGAGGAAGAAGAGGAAGGGAAGGGAGGAAGGAGGGCGGAGGGAGCGGAGAGGGCGAAGAGAGACAGTGGAGAGGCGAAAGTGAGGGAAAGAAGGGGAGGCTCGCGGGGTCAACCAGAATCCTGCTAAAACGCGTCGATCGAGGCAGACGCCAATCAGTCTGACAGGACGGCCGTACTGACACCGCTCTGAAACGCGTCGCCCACCGCGGACGCCGTTCAGACGACAAGACAGGCCGTACTGACAACGCTCTGGCGCCACGCCCTGACACCGCAGGTGTCGCAGTCTGAAACGCGTCGACCGAGGTGGACGCCGTTCAGACAAATCTGACAGGGGCCGTACTCTCGTGGCCCGAAACCCGCCCACGTGGCGCAACAACCAACAGACCCTAAATGGCGTCCACACACCCTGACGCCTTTTGAAAGGCGTCGAGCACTGTTGACGCCATTCAGCCAGAAATCTCAAGACCCCTCCAGGGTCCAAATCAGGGGATCCGGCCCGAACCCGACCCGAATACAGAACCCGAATTCTCAGTCATTACACTCACGGACCACAAGAAATGTACAAATGCACAGGAAGTACAATATCAATGTCCGTATACAGTCCAACAATAATTACATGGTCCACAGAAATTAAATATGTACAAGCAAAAGAAAATGTACAACAATATCGGTGTTAGGTTTCGGTGGCCTACAAGCCAATCTGACTGTGTAAATCTCGTTCATTTATTAATATAATGGCATAATATTCATTATGTGTAAATCGCATTAATTATCGTTTCATAATGAAGTCCGTGAATATGTGCTATAGTGATCAGATTATGATGAGATCATACTAATGAGACTGATCACTTAAACACACATATTCTTAATCGTTCCTAGTCGGAGGATATCCGAGAAGGACATCGGATATCCGGTTAGACTAGTACAGATTACTCCTGCTCATATGATGAGGGTGATTGATATCATAAATCACTTGTGTAGAGACACTAAGGCGAATCTGTAGGTGATCATTGGAGAATGAATTCACTGAACTGATCCGACTGAATCGTTGGATGGTATTGTATCTCACTGTCAACCAGCTTGATTCTATTGTCGCAGTTGCGTGGATGGTCCTCGGACCTGAGACACCAAGGACACCTTGTTGGTGGACTTCTGTGCTTTGACCTTGGTTTACGAATCTCTAGCCACAGGATTCTAATACGCCAAGGATTGGGTATAGCGGAATACCGTCGAAGTGAATTGTGTGTCAATAAGGAATCATTCGCTCTCAGTACTTAGAGAGAGAATGCTCTAGGAAGGATGCGCGGAAGTCCCTGGCCAGGGCGGACGATAATATCGGGAAAGGAGTTTTCCGATATTCATCAGTGACATCCAATCCAAGTGAGTCGACCGGTTAGGGTTTGACAGCTCGCCATACCCTGAGTTGACTTGAGAGCATTGTACAAATGAAGGATTATATCCACGCGGTAACTGTCGGCGGAAAGGTTCCAAGAGTGGGTTACTTAACCCCAATACCTTTCGGGTTCACGCGGTGTTGTTTGGCACCCAACGTGATCGGAGGCCCGGTCGAATTCAATGTGCGACATCAATTCGATTGATTAATTAATTAATAAAGGGTTATTAATTAATTAATAAAGCTAGTGAGGAGTCACTGGGCTTGTTGGGCCATTAACTGGACTGGTACTTGGGCCTAGAGGGTTACACGCAAATGATTCTCAAGGCGATGGATAAATAAGTGGGTTTTATACAAACCGGGGGTTTTTATGAAAAACCGCGCGGTTAGTATAAAACATAGTGAACGGGCTGAGCAGGCCAAGCTGCTGCTAACCCTAGCCGCCCCTGCTTTGTTTCTCTCTCTCTCTGGCGTCAAGACAGATCTAGATATGCTCCGCCGCTTCTCCGAATCTCATTCCACGGGAAATCGTCCGCGCGTTGCGGCGATCGTTGCGGCGATCGGCCGAGGTTTCGTGGGCTGCGAAGAACGAGGAATGTGGGGATATCCATCGCGAGGAGGATCGCGTGGACTTCGCTAGAGGCCGGGCACTTGCGCGGCTTGCGGTGTCGCACCGATGGAACCGAACGGTTGCGGATTCGAATCCACACACGGTAAGAATTTTGATTATCTGATAATCGTAATTTTAGTTTTTCGAAACGGGAACGGATCTCCGTTTTTATTTTATTTTCCGCTACGCGTGAGGTCTGGAGAAATCCGATAAACCCAACAATCGGGGCATACCCTGGAACCGAGATAGTTGCTGGCCCGCACACTAGGAAGAAAACCACATGCCAACACTCGCCGAGAGGTCCACACCTGAAAAACTAGGGAGTGAGACACACCAGAATTAGGCTCAGTAGGGATCATCTAATCCCCACCTCTCGGAAACACTATCAAGCAACTGCAGAAGTAAAGGAAAGCTGTAAACGAAAGCAGTAAAGCTATAGCCCCAACGGCGAAAGTCAACGATAAGAAATCACAACCCCAAAGATTCCCAAGTTCCATTGCACGATATGAAATACATGCATTTGTAAATGCAACAGGCACAGTTCTAAAGCAACTCAAGCAACCCAACTCAATACCGGAGTTCACACCAACGATCCGGCTAAACACACAAACCACACAACCGAACGCGTACAGACCGCACCTTACAACACAACCAACACTCACGCTTGTCCGCCCCTACGAGCTCCGAACACCGTAGAGTGAGGCCGTGAGTCAAACTAGGATTAACTGTGACTAGTGTATCACCACCACCCAGTTATGTGTGCACACAAGCAATCGAAACCACTATCCTATCGACCGGACTTCCCTCCACGCCTAGCCTAGGCGCTATACGATGGCCCTGGGGACTGGCGAACCCCCCTCAAGCCGAAGCTATAGGGACCATCCGTAACCTTAACCTCCAGGGTTACATCAGGCCAAAGGGCGAATGGGTATACACCCGTAACCTTGACGTCTCAGGTTACATCAGGCCCAGTGGCGAATGGGTACACTTCTAGCAATATCACACCCGGCTCCACAGTCAGAAATGCACCAGAAACTGCCATGACAACCAGAAAAATATCGACCCGCTGGGACGGACAGCAACCCCTCGGATAGCGTGCTGACTACTCTGGCCTGACTAGCTCTAGGTGGTACTGCCTCCTCCGAGCCACAAGTGACACCGTGACATGTACCACTCCCACACCTGTACATCGTCATTGCCACACTGACACCGCGTCACTCCCACACTAACACAAGGTGTCAAATACAAACCACAATCGTTCTAGATCCACGATCACATAAACACAACACAATGCAATTCCGATCACATGGAAATCTCCGCCTCCAATGTATGATTTCAAGCATGTGTTTAACAGGATTGTCTAACAACATACACACATGTTAATTGTAGGAATTAATGGGGCTCTCACTTGAATTGCGTCGTCTGAGCTCGACGCCATTCAAAGCCCTAAAACTGATTCCTTAGAAACTAACCTCGGGACATGAGGGTCCTGGGCGTAGATCACGTCACCCATGATCGACACCATTTAAATGGCGCACTTGGTCACGATGCTATTTAACGTCCGAAAACATAAATCCCCCTCCGGCCTCACCGAGCCTCAGCGTGGGATTTTCTCCCTCAAATCGCCCTAAAATGCCAAAATAGAAAAGATAGGGGAGAATCCAAATATCCAAATAAAAAACACACCAATCTCTATTTCATAAAAACGAGCATTTCCATAAAAAAGCCTCCTAAACATGCTCATTCACCCAAAATCCTCACACCTCTATAGCATTCTCCAAAAAGGGAAATCATGGTTTAAATCAAACGAATAATGTGCAAGGATCATCACCCTACCAGTTACTTGAACTCGTCCTAGCTCTTTGCCGTCGAACCGCCACACCGCAAGTCGCCGCTGGTACCGCTGTGGACGCTGTCACTCCGCCGGGACGTTGGCCTCTGTCTGGAGAGTGAAGTGCCGCGGAGGAGATGGTGGTAGTAGTGGTGAGAGGTAGAGAAGTGTTGGAGTGGTGGAAGTGGAAGAAGAGGAAGGGAAAGGGAAGGGGGAAACGGAGGGAGTCGGAGAGAGGGAGGAGAGAGAGTGAAGGAGGGAATGAGGGATGGCTTGGAGCGTCAAACCGAATAACGCTAAATCGCATCGTTCCCAGATGATGCCAATCAGACAACAAGACGAGGTCGTGCACTGGCGGATCTCTGAATCGCGTGGACCATATGCGACGTTATTTAGACGGCAAGACCAGGACCGTATGCACATGCCCCGACGCCCGACCACGCGTCCCACCAACATGACTCATAAATCGCGTCCCCCAAGGTTGACGCCTTTCAAAAAGCGCATCTCTCTAGCTTGACGTGATTAAGAGGCCATGCACCAGGCCCACAGGGGCCCAAACCAAGGGGTCCGACACTGAAACCGACCCAATAATCGAATCCGAAATCTCAGTCCTTACAAATGACTTATCCATTGTAAACCCATTATTATAGTATTAAATAAATATATTAGACATGTTTAGATTATTTTATCATATTAATTGACTTAATTATGCTTATTTAGATCTAATTGGGCATAATTAAATATGGCCCATTAACATACTTAATGGGCTCAAAATTTTAGGGCATAAGAATAGGAGTCCCCTCTGCCAAAGGAGTCCCTGCCTCTAACAGCTCCAGCACCTGTGGGAAGAGATTAAATGAGATTATAGCTTGAGGAGTTTTCCAATATAAGAACCACAGAGGATGCAATATTACCTGGTCAGGCATTATGGTTGCCAATGCAGGGTTTGCCTTCTTCCTAAAGAAATCCTGTCATCGGAATAGTCTTGGATTTTGGAGGGGGTTGGGATGGCTTCCTTACTGTTGTGTCTATAAAAACCACGCCTACACATGGTAGTAGAGTATGGCATCATTAAATTAGAAAGGACGTGACAAATACATGTACGAAGTAATAAAAGTACGTGTGAAGTGATAAAGCTATATGGGAGGCGATAAAACTACGTAGGAAGTGGTAAAATTGTCTTTTTCTTCGACCCTCTTCTTGCCAAAGATTTCATCACCGAGATTCACTACTCTAGCATTGGCAACAAGGTCCCCTTAGAAATTGTAGAGAATCATCTTCCACATGGCTTCTGTCCAGCCATACATACGACTTTAGGGCGTCCAGATCGTCAACATACGACAGGAGTTGCTTTGGACATGCACCCTTAGACATTGGGAAAAAGAATGTGCAAAACGACAATGTCCTAGATGTCCATAGTTTTCGAGGACACCACCAATTATTGAATCAATTCCACTATCGCCTCTGTCTACAGTTTAATTATCTTCCCGAACTTTTTATTCAAATGGGACTACTTTGCCCGTGTCTCAGGGAGGTAATCAATTATTCTCCCACTAGACGAGAGACCAAGAATTATAGTAAAGTCTTTTACACTGAAGATAAGCCGCTTCCCAAAAACAAGGAGGACATCGTCCTCTTCATGGAAGGATGTAATATCCTCGAGAAGAAAAACATCAAAAGAATTGGGGGAATGTTCAGGAACGTCCCAAATGGGTTCCCAGATAGTAGTTCACGATGCTCCTCTAAAAAATGTACGACCATCACTGCTTTTCCTGTATGCAAAAACCTTGTAGGCATTTATGATAAATTGATGGTGCCTTTTTGAAGGAGCTCTGCTTCTCTCTGCACGCAAAGTTCTTGATTAGAGATCAGGAAGTGATAATTCTCTATAACAGGAGAATAAGGAGGTGATTAATGTGCTTGAGAAACGGTTATACTGTATAAGCATAGAACTCTTTAGGAAGTGATTTATATTAAGTAGATGTGGTTCTTATTAGTAGAATGGGTTATAATACTTGGGAATTAAAAATTGTGCACTGGAACATAATTGGAGTAATTTGTAGGTCTAGAATGAATTATAGTCCTTAGGAAAGACTTATGGTGTACAAGAAGGAATTAAAGGTAGAAAGTGATTTTTATCTTATGCAAGGGATTGTGGTCTAAGGGAAGGGATTTAACTGGGCAAGAAGTGATTCTTATGTGTATAATGTGACTCTCATGTGCTTGAAGAGATTATGATGGACAAGAATGGATTCAAATTAGTAAAATGTGACTAATCTATTGATGAGGTGATTCTGATGAGATGCAAGTAATTATGGTGTATAGGAAGGGATTCAAATGGGTAAGAAGTGATTAACTTTCCAATGAAGTAATTCTCATGTATTGGAAGGGATTATGGTATATGAAGGTGATTCAAATGGATAATCTTCCGATGAAGTGATTCATCTACTGATAAGGTGATTCTTATGTATTGGAAGTGAATAAAATATAGCGAAAGGGATTCTTATGAATTGGAAATGATTCTTATGTACTAGAAGTGACCCTTATGTAATATGGAATTGATTAATCTATTGATGAAGTGATTCTTAAGTACTGGAAATGATTATTAAGAAGTGAAAGGAGTTCTTAGGTATTGAAAATAGTTATTGTGCTGATAAAATAATTCTTATGTAATGACATGGACTATTTTACTGGAAGGGAGTATAATAAGTAGGATGTCATTATCTCTAATGGAAGGAGCTATCTATTGTGGTAAGGAGTTACTTACTATTGAAGAGGTTGCAGAAAGGTGATTCAAATGGATAGGAAGTGATTAATCTGGTGATGAAGTGATTCTCATGTAGTTGAAGGGATTCATATGAATTGGAAGAGATCCTTATGTACTGGAAATGGTTATTCTGCCGAGCAAGTAATTCTTATATGCTGGATGAAATGTTTTACTAGAAGCGACTATAATGACTAGGATGTGATTATCTCTACTAAAAGGGACTATGTTAGTGAGAAGGAGTTACCTAGTAGAGCAGAGGGCATAGAAAGGTGTGGTAGGGGTTAACTATTGCTGGAAGGGCTGGAAGTGGCTACGTACTAGTGGAGAGGGTATAGGAACGTGTTCCCTATTGCTGGAAGGAGTTCATTTACTGCAGAGAGTTAGAAGAAGGTATTTAGATGTTAGGAATAGATAACAGAAGTGGAGACAAGATTATAATAGATGAGGTGTTGAAAAATAATGGATCAGAAAGCATCATAAAGCCCAATTCTTCTTATACCTACTGCATCCCTTTCTCTGATAATCATCTAAAATTCTTCTTTGGGATGTTCTTCCCTCCCGTCAGCCCCACTTTAGGAATGCATCCTAGTGCAACTGGAGTGGAGTAGTGGCAGCTAACCTTTTACAAGTGCGGTTGATGCGACTCTTCTTGACGCTTGTTTTTGAAGACGATAGCCCCCCCTTTCCCCCCGAGAGACTGTTGCTCAACTTTGGAAGGCGATAGGGGGATTGTGGCACGGCTTTGGGGGCGACGCAGTGATCGCGACGCTGCTCTACAGCGCGACAGAGAGACCACGGGAGGCGATGCGGTGGGAAGCAATGAAGGAAAAAGGACACACTGGGAAGAAGAAGCGGGATGCAGTATGGATGGATCGGTTCATATACCCCGTTCTTGCCTACCGCCTTTCCGAGGGCATTTTGGTCTGTGAAATGCATTGGATGAGACGACATGACGAGAGCTATTTTGGATTGGATGGCACCCATGATGACGTTTTCTCACGTGTCGAGAAGGGGTGTGACGTCATTCACCCAAGCCGAGATGGTGGGTTTCATGCGAGCAGAGAGGGCAGGTGGGATATGACACGCGGTGCAACATGGTGGCATGGTGCAATTGATAACAGCCAGCCATCCGATTAGCAACAATCTGCAAAAGCTTCAGAACCTCCACGTGTGTCCAAATAATTATGGAGTCTTTTGATGCTATCTTTTGTAACCAATGTAATCTTATCACTTCTTGAGATTTGTTTCCCTCGTGTATATCCATTGTAACATATCTCTTTACATCTATATATAATATACAATGAGGAGATGGCAAAACATGCTGTGCCTCTCCTTCTTCCACGTTTCAACGCTTTTATGGTATCAGAGCTTTTAAGCCTCACCGCATTCCTTGGGCTGTCATCTATGAGACCGTTAGAGTCTCTCCGTCATCAACGCCATGAGTTCTGAAGTCAGCAACTCGTCTGCATTGAACTCCAATAAGGGCGCAAGTACTTCACTGTCATCACTGGTAATATCCAATATCATCAATCTTGTTCCAATTGAATTGGATGGAACCAACTATCGCATGTGGAAGGGTCTTTTCGAACCAATTCTTCGTGGCCATCGGCTGATAGGCCATATTGACGGTTCCACCCCAGCACCACCTACATCCTCTCTAGAGTATGATGAGTGGTATGAAAAGGATCAAATGATCCTATCTTGGATTAATGCCACCCTATCTTTGACGACATTAACTTACACTGTAGATCTTAAATTCTCCAAACTTGCATGGGATGTGCTTGCTTGCCGTTTTGTCACCACATCTCCTTCTCATGTTATGAACTTACGTCATCAACTTCATAACATTAAGAAGGGGAACCAGTCAACGCAAGATTACCTTCAGCAATACAAAGTCATAGTAGATCGATTGAGCACCTCTGGGTCCATTGTGTCAGAAGATGAGCTCTTCTTCACTATGCTGGATGGCCTCCCCCCATGATACCAAGCAGTCTTTGCCATTATTAGATATCGGGCCCAGAGTGCCTCTATTACCTGTGAAGAAGCCGAGAGTCTCTTGCTCATGGAAGAACTCACCTATACTCGGTAGAATCAACATCAAGAAGAAGTCACTGCCCTCCTTTCCCAATGTGGAAACCAATACCGCGGCCGTGGGCGAGGTTGTGGGCGATCTGGTTGCCCTAGAGGACGCTCTGGTTGCCCTAGAGGACGCTCTGGTGAACAACAATGCACCCATAAGGACCGAGATCAACCTCGACAGGACCGAGATCAACCTCACCCTACTGCTTCCTCAGGTCAATCTCTTGCATCTACCATTTGCCAGATCTGTGAACGTCGAGGACACAACATGATCGATTGGTTTTAGAGGATGAATTATCTCTATCAAGGCCGTCATCCACCAGAAAAGCTCGCTGCAATGACGGCCTCTTCCTCCATGGATGACTCCACCTGGTACTCTGACACTGGCACTACCCATCACATCACAAGCAACTTGGGTAACTTGCCTCTTACATCTAAGTATGATGGTCCTGATTCTGTTCGAGTGGGCAATGGGCAAGGTTTGTGTATCTCGAACATAGGTTCTACCTCCATCCCTACCCTAGTCCACCTTTCATCTTAACCAAGTTTTACATTGTCCGCAAGCCTCCTCTAATCTGCTTTCAGTCTCTCGATTGTCCAAAGATAACCATTGTTATTTTCTCTTTGATGACTCTGGGTTTTGTGTGAAGGACAAGACAACTGGGATGACTCTCTACCAAGGGAAGGTTAAGGATGGACTCTACCCATTCCGTACAGGCACACAACGATCCTCTCCAGCTGCTCTTTCTTGTTCTTCAACCAAAGTCTAGCATCATCGTCTCGACCATCTGTCTCGTGATATCCAGTCTCTCATATTATCTAGTATTTCAGTTTCCAATAAAGGTCTCTCTCAAGTTTGTTCCTCTTGTCAACTTGGGAAGAGTCGCAAGCTTCCATTTTAGTTATCTAGTTCTACTTCTAGTATGCCTTTGTTTTTGATTCATTGTGACATTTGGGGACCTTCCCCAGTTGTATCCAATTCTTATTTTAAGTATTATGTTCTTTTTGTGGATGATTTCTCACATTATTCATGGACATTTCCCTTGCGAGTCAAATCTGAATTCTTTAATGTCTTTGTCTCATTCAAAGCAAAAGTAGAAAATCTTTTCAACACTAAAATTAAAATATTTAGGAGTGATGGGGGAGGCGAGTTCTATAGTCGGCTATTTGCTTCGTTTTTGTCTAAGTATGGCATCACTCACCAATTTTCTTGCCTTTACACTCCAGAGTAAAATGGGGTAGTCAAACGCAAACATAGACACATTGTAGAAACTGGCCTATCCTTACTTGCACATGTAGACACGCTAATTTTGACATCATTTTGAGTAAATTTTATATCATATAATAATGCCTCAGAATGGTCTGATATTTAATCATTGATTTTTATTGATCTTTTTAAGTGTCGGGTCGAACATACATGTTTAAGTTAATCAATTAAATTGATTTTAGCTCAAATTTCAGTTAAAATATGAAGAAGTCTAAAAGACGTCTACCCATGTGGACGCGATTTAGAGTTTATTCTTGTTTTAACGTTTAAAATTTAAATTTTAATTAGTTGATTAATTAGCTAAAAGGCGTCTGTAAGGCACGACGCTTTTTAGGTTTCCTAGGCTATTTCTACTTCTCTTCCGGATGTTTATCCTTATCTTAATTAGTGTAAACGACGTCTACACATGTAGACGCGTTTTAACTAATAAAGATAAAGATAAGTTTTCCCGGATATTTATCCTTATCTTAATTAATCTGAAAGGCGTCAGCCATGGTGGACGCAGTTTAGATAATTATAGATAAAGATGAATTAATCAGTATTTATCTGTCGGTTAAGATAGATAAATCCTAGATTTTTCTATGTTAATCCGTGGACGCAGAAGAAGTCTATAAATACCTTACATCTTGAAGAGTTAAAAAAGTTGAAAGCCATTAAGAGAGAGTGTTATTATAGCGAGTTGAAGATCGGAGCAACGACGTCCAAACGCCGAAGCGCTGCTGTTTCCAGAAGTCGGCGTCTGTTCTTCATCCAATTCAAGGCTTCATCAATCGGCATAAGTGTTTCATTTCTTCATTTTTATTTTACATCTTCATTAATCTCTCATTCTTCATCATCACTTTATGCAATACACACACAACAACATCATCTTTTCAAAACCTATTTGATTAAGGGGTTTTAAAAGCCATCCCAACAAGTAAGTTTGCTGTTTAGTTCCATGTTTAAAACTATGATTAGTATGGATACTGCTTCTACTTAAATTCTCATCTTCATTTCTTTCCCTATTTCTGCTGCACTCAACAACAACGAGAGAATCAAAAGGGGAAAACAAGCACAAAGCCAAAAGAATCTCTGGATGATCCTCAACCTCAATTTCTCAACCTCAAATTCAACAGCAAGAACAAAGAACAAAGAAAGGGCTCTCTTTCTTCAGCCGGCTGAAGGAGGGGAATCAAGAGCTCAATATCTTCCGCGTTTAAACAGGTAGGCGATCATACCTCTTTTGGAACTTTTAAGTTAAAAGTTTCTGGCGATCACTACACTTAGTTGCTGTTTTTAATAGGATTATTTTGCACTAAACAACATACGATTTTTCATGTTAAGCACCTACAGCTTTTTTGGCGATCACGGTGGGACTTGGTCTCGCCATCTTTTAGTTTTTTGTTCTTGCTATCATCAATCGGGCACCCACGGTGCACCATTTGTGTCTCTCGACACGTCCTCACCAATTGGTGAGTGTTTTAGTTTGGTTAATTTCCCTCGTGCACCACGTGCACACTCCAGTGGCAAGATCTTGCCCTCACCTTGATTAGTTTAAAAAGCTGTTTTTGTGATGAAAATGATGTATGATTGATTGATTTTCTAGTTGTTTAGTTAGTAAATCATCCTGTTAAAATCTGGAACTAAAAAAAAATCTGCATGAATTGATTGTTTACTGCTTTTATCCTGTTTGAGGAGGATTCAACCCAGAAAATCCTCCTGCAAAACTGTTTCTGCGAACTGAAAGGCGTCTAGGAGCACTGACGCGTTTCAAACCGCGTCAACACACCCGGACGCGTTTCATTCTTCATATTTTCTCTGCTGTCTGCATCTGTTTCTGCAAAAAAAAAAATTAAGGTCCTGTTTTGAATAGCGTCGACTACAATCGATGCGATTCAGACAGTTTCTTGGTTATTTCTCAGTTTTCAGATTTCTGTGGCTTGAGTGCTAGCTACCCATTATTATTAAGCATTAGAGGCCATCCAGGCCGTAGGACATACGCATTGAGGCGAATACCCTCCTTCTCTTAGGAACACACTACTTGACGTCAGCAACTCTCTCTGATTGGGTTGGTCCCTTGATCAGACTAGAGAAGTTGACGTTAAGGCCTCCATAAGTCCCCAAAATCAAGGTATTCCTCCTTGATCATCGGGCTGGTTGTACCAATTGAAGTCCTGGCTAGATTCCAAAAGCGTTGTGAGAGAAAGCCCTAGAGAATAACGGTGAAAATTGAACTGAAACTAGGATCCTTTCCCTGAGCGAATTTGTGGTTTAATCCAATTCAAATAACTCAACAAGGAACCTTAAAATCACGTTAAGCATCCACTTGATTGATTAATCTCTGTGCAACTTGTTTGTCAAATCTTTGAAAAAAGAATCTAACATCATGCTGCTGCGATCAGGCAGGGACTTGAGTGTGGCTCCTGACGCCATGGTCAATTACGAGGGAGATGCTAATGCCCCTCAGGATTCTGATTACAACTATGAGAATGGGAGAGATGCTGATGCCTCCCGTAATTCCGTCCCTGTTCCGTTTCGACATGATGGGAACGTCCGGACCCCTCTCTTTCATCCCCATGATCGATATCCTGATCTTCCCCCGCATGAATATGCGATTCCTAATCCCAATCTTGAGGGGGACATGAATCAGAATGATCCCTCACCCTCTGATCCTTTGGATCTCGTCAACGCTTTGGGAGTTCTTGCCTCCCGACTGGACCCTCAGCAGTTCGAGGCGATCCAGTCTATTCTGAAGGGGAAGGCACCCGTGCAGCCTGCTGAGCCGAACCCTGTGGCTCCCCCTGTTGTTACTCAACAACCTCCTCTTCCTCCTCCTTACATCCATCAGGCCATGGAGGGCCTTCATGTCACTTCTCGGCCAGCCGGGCCGCAACTTTCATCCTCTAGGCAACCGGCTAGACCGCAAACGCATGTTTATCAAAATGCCCTCGGGCATGGCGGAAGCTCTGCCGGACCTCCCCTTTATTGTCCCTCCTGTCCAACGTACTCTAGGCAGCAGGCCTATCAAGTACCTCCACCTCCTCCTCCTCCCCAGGCAGATCTGACCACACAAGCGTTGCTGGCCAAGATGGAGCGCATGGATGAGCAATTCAACAACCTCCAGAAGATGATGGGGGTTAAAGCTGCGCCAGAGATCAATTTGCCGAGCCTGCCGGTATTCCACCTACCACCCTCGGAGATGCCAGTGTACCGGAAGTACAACGGTACTGGTAACCCCTTCACACATCTGAAGGAGTTTATGTACGAATCATCTTTCTGGCAGAACGACAAGAGGTCGTTGGCCTTTCTGTTCAGGAGATCTCTAGAGGGACCAACCCTCGAGTGGTTCTTTTCTCTAGAACCCTCCGAAGTAGAGGATTACGGTATCGTTTCACGCAAATTTATTCAACGATACCAGGACAGAGTTGCACCCTCCTTGTCCATCACTGACCTCATTGCAGAAAAGATGAAACCTGATGAAGAGTTTGTCAGTTTTGCCGACAGGTGGCGGGGCCTGGCTGAAAAGGTGAAAGATCACTTGTCCGAATCCGAACAAGTGAAGATGTTAATTTCCAACGTCACGCCCTAGTTCAAGCTAGTTCTCTCCTTGAACAATCTGACCAACATGGCAGAGCTCTATGAAAGAGCACGGTTCTGCCAAAATGCCTTCAAGGACGCTACGTTCTCTAGCGTCTTTGATCCTCACAGACCTAGCAGGCCTCCACTTCGGAAGCCTGCAGTGCCAAACTCTCCCAGCACAGGTCCGACTACTGAGGGCACGCTCTCTCATGAGCAGGTCAGTAGCATGAATAATAACTCGCCCTAGTTCGTGAGGAACCAGCAGCAGTACCAGAGGCCACCGCAGCCGAACTAGCAGGGGTATAGGCAGCAGCAGAACCCCCATTATCAACAACAGTATCAGCGGCCCCAGCAGCCGAACCAGAACCAGCAACAGCAACAGCAGCCGCCGCAACAGCAACAACAGTACCAGCAGCCCCAACAGCAGCAATATCAGCAACAGCAACAACTACAGTATCAGCCGCGCGCACCGCCGGCGTACCATAATGTCCCTCCTCCTGCTGACTATAATCAGCAGAGAAGACCTCCAGGCCCTAAAAGGGCAGAATACCCGGCCCTCCTAGAATCCTTGGCAGATATCTTCAGCGCTCTAATGGCAGCAAATGCCTTAGTTTTGCCAAGGGAAAAGGCCGTCTGGCCTCAAAATGCCGACACGTCCAGGTATTGCTACTTCCATAGGCAACCTGGGCATACCATCGACACCTGCTTCCAGTTTAGAGATTATATTCATGATCTCAACGAGCAGGGCGGCATAGATTGGGAGGAGATGAAAAAGTATATATCAGCCCTGAAGGCGAGAAGACCACAGCAGCAGCAGCAGCAGCAAGCAAGACCACCAGTACAAGCAGCACCACCAACCAATATGGGCATAGTGCAGAATCCGCTCCCGGAGCACCAGAACCAAAACCAGGTTGCTCCCATTCTGACGAATAGCCAGTCTGAGGCTGGTCGTGGGCAACAGTGGAGAATAGAGGACTCTTCCTCTCTTTATTCAACGGGTCACTTTCAGAGTACCGCAGGACCACCACGCCGCACCATCCACATACCTAGGCCGCAACCCATTACCATCACCCCTCTACCGACACCCGCATATCACTCGCCCGCACCCAATAACCCATTACCACTACCCGCCTTCCTCACGCCCCGCACTCCTACACCGCCATCATATAACCCCTAGCAAACCAATCATGCGCCCCTTTTACCATCTAGGCCATTACTCCGCGTACCATTTCCTACTTCACCCACTACCACCTACCCAAATACGCCCTTACCATCCAGACCGCTATTACGCGTGCCATTCCCCACTTCACCAACCACTTACCCATCCACCATCCAACCCTCTAGGCCTTTAATACGCACCGCGCCATCACCACCTAGCCCTACGCCATCACCTACATACCAACCCTCTACATCATCTACACCATCCAACCCTGCGGTACTTAAGGTGTCACCCGGATCCTCCACGGTCGAAGAACATGCGCTCCGAAGTGGAAGGATTTTCAACAAAGTCTTCCCTCAGTCCACAGTTAGAGACGGCCCATCACAGCCGACTGAGGAAGCCCATAATGAAGAGAGTGCACCAGGCACTCAATATGACTTGTTGAAACATCTGGACAGGACACTGGCACGGATTACCATACTTGAATTGATCAAAAGATCCAAGATTCACCAAGAAGCCTTAATGGAATATCTACAGAAGGTGATGGTCAACGAGGACGTGCCAGTAGAAAAAATTGCAGCACTACTAGTTCCTCAGGGGGATCAGCCCTCCATTACATTTCACACATCGGAACTAGCACCGCCAACAGCCAGAAGCATGGCTCTGAGCATCACGGTCAACATCTGCAAGAAGGCCGTAGATGCATGCCTGGTTGACACAGGGGCTTCGATCAATGTTTTACCTCCGAAGACCCTGGAGCTGTGCGGTGTGCCCAAAGAAAAATGGCTGCCTAGCCTCATCTCTGTGACAGCATATGACAATTCTACCCGTTCCCCTCTGGGAATGGTCTATTTGAAGGTGGAGCTAGGCCCTGTGAGTCATGCAGAGGTCGAATTTCACATCCTAGAAATCGACCCTTCTATAAATGCCATTTTAGGTCGTCCTTACATTAAAACTCTTGAGGCGATTCCCTCTACGAATCACCAATGCCTCAAATTCTCTTTCAAAGGACGAATTATTAAAGTGACGAGCATGCTGATCCTTGCTGCTGCCCATACCTTGAATATTAAATCTGCTGTTTTACCTGGCCGACAACCTTTTCTGTCGGTATTACAGGTCTACCATCCAGTGGCTGATCCTTTGAAAGCCGCCACTATTTCTCCATACCCATTAGATGCCATTAAAAGGGGGAAGTGCATGAGTACCCCAGGATGGAGAATTATGATGAAGAACGGCTATAAGCCTGGGAAAGGTCTGGGCACACAGTTGCAAGGTAGGACCACTCCTGTTAAAGATCATCGAGCAGCACCTGGAAGTGGTCTGGGCTACAGGCCAAGAAGACTGAAACAAGATCTGGCCCAGCAAGCAGAGATTGAAGAAGGTCGAAAAATCTGGGAGACAATGTCTACGCCACCCAAGGAAGGTGGAGATCCCCTAACATGGACCCTGTATACACACTTTGTGAAGGGGCCCATACTCAGTCACGACAACACGGTGGTCATTACTTCGTGTTTTGACTTCCATGACATATATGGGAGGGACTTAGCCACGCATTGTTCAGAACTACTTACGTACCAATCCTTGGAGGCTCTGCGGCCTATGAAAAGGAGAAAATTCCATGATCCTGAATGCGAATGGTACAGGTGGTTCGATGTGAGAGACCTTTACATTGCACTGAACAGATTATTCCTAGATCCTGCAGAACCCAAGTGGCCGCCGCAGATTGATGAGCTGATTGAAAGCCCTGGTGCCATCTTTGATAAGCGGATATTGCTGTCTGAAGAGACCGACGAAGGGGAGCCAGATGACCCCTATGAAGCTGGTTGCACTACAGATCTGCTATGGAGGGGGACATATCCTTCACATGTCTTCATGCTCCATACTCTATTTCGCACACTGCTCTTGACCCCGACTTGGTCGCGGGTCATTATTGAAGATATTCCACGGGCTCCGCCCATTATGATTACTCTGTCCCCTCGGGACCTTATTCCACAACCTCCTCTCGATTTAGAGAGGATGTATGACTTGATCTGGGACATATTTCTATATGATCCCCCCAATCCTCTGGCCTTGGTGCCACTTCCTCCATCTGATTCTCCTTCTGTTTGTATTCATTCATGTTTCATGTTTAATTCCTCTGATATCCAAAAAAAAAAACGCCAATTTTGCAACAAATTCTTCTCAGATCCTTATCGAGGAAACTTCTTACTTGTCCGATTGCACCCCGTCACGCGGGTCCTTCGGTCAAGATTCTCTCTTAAATCTACTCTGTCCCTCCCCTCGGGAGGATTCTCTTGTATTTCCACTTGTATCTCAGGATTTTCATCCTGCTTCGTCTTCATTAGGTTATAATAGTGAGCTTAGTGAAGTTAGGCAGTCTAGTTTTAGGCAGGTTAGTCAGGTTAGGAAGTCTAGGAAGCCTAAGGGTAGGCGAATTCCAGATAGATACCTTCAGGACTTAGCTGATAAATGCTTTTCTTGCTCTTTGATCCCTCAGTTTTTAGAAAATCCAATTCAGATGCCAGAAGACTGTATGAATGATGAGTCAGTCAATGATGGGTATGGGGTATATGAGTTAGTGCATGAAAAGGACCCCATTGTTGAGAATGAGGAAGATGACGAGGACGCAGCTGAGGCATATGCTAGTGGAGTGAAGAGATTCGATGAACCCTCAGCTGCCGTAGAAGAGCCCACCAAAGAAATTAATTTAGGGACTGAAGACGAACCTAAGGTTGTCCTCGTCAGCAAAAATCTTTCTACAGAGGATGAGAAGGCAATGGTACAAGTACTTAAGGACTCTAAGGACACTTTCGCCTGGAGTTATGAAGATATGCCGGGGTTAGACTCATCTTTAGTTGAACACAGGTTGACGTTAAAGGAAGGAGCTAGCCATGTCAAGCAGAAATTAAGGCGATTCCACCCACAAATGGCTCTAAAGATGAAGGAAGAGGTCGACAAATTGCATAAAGCCAAATTCATTAGAGTTGTCCTTTATCCACAATGGGTGGCCAACATAGTCCCAGTTATGAAGAAGGATGGGAAGGTCAGAATTTGCATTGACTTCCGCGGTCTGAACCGGGCGTGTCCTAAAGATGATTTTCCATTGCCTCATATTGATGTACTCATTGACAATACTGCTGGCTATGAGACTTTATCGTTTATGGAGGGTACAATCAGATCAAGTTAGCAGAAGAAGATCAAGAGAAAACATCATTCACTACACCTTGGGGAACATACTGTTATGTCGTCATGCCATTTGGATTGAAGAATGCTGGAGCCACTTATCAGAGGGCTATGATGGCTATATTTCATGACATGATGCACATAGATCTGGAAGTGTATGTGGATGATTTATTGGTTAAATCTAAGACAAAGGCTGAGCACGCCAAAGTTTTGGCAAGGGTGTTAGAGAGATCGAGAGAGTATCAGTTAAAGATGAACCCCAAGAAGTGCGTATTCGGGGTATCTTCAGGAAAATTACTTGGATTCATCGTCAGCAAACGGGGAATTGAGATCGATCCCAACAAGGCGAAGGCTATCAGAGAAATGCCACCTCCCAAAAACTTGAAAGAGTTGAGAGGATTAATCGGGAGGTTACAATTTATTCGCCGTTTTGTCTCCCAGCACTCACAAAGGTGTAAGCCATTTTACGAGCTTACCAAGCCGGGAATCAAATTTGATTGGGACGATAAGTGTCAGGAGGCATTCGATGGATTAAAGAACTATTTAGCAAGTCCTCCTGTTTTGAGACCACCATCTCCAGGCAAACCGTTGGTACTTTACATTTTAGTCCTGGATGATGCAGTGGGGGCTGTCCTAGCACAAGAGGATGAAGAAGGAAAAGAGAGGGCAGTCTACTATCTCTTTAAACTTCTCAACCCCACTGAACAGAGATACACAGCGATGGAGAAAACCTGTGCAGCATTAGTCTGGGTTGTGCAGAAACTAAAGCATTATTTTCTTGCCCATGAAGTCCATCTCATCGCTAGGATGAATCCGATCAAATTCCTTCTGGAGAAATCTGTTCTTACTGATAGGTTAGCACGATGGCAAAGCTTTCTATCTCAATTCGATATCACTTATATTCAGCAGAAAGCGATCAAGGGCCATGCCATAGCAGAACATCTCGCTCATCATCCCTTTCCTCGATTTGATCCAGTCCGATCAGAGTTTCCGGATGAGGAACTGATGTCCGTAAATCAAATCAGAGATGATATGTGGACTCTGCATTTTGACGGAGCTTTGAATTCTCATGGAAAAGAGATCGGTATCGTTTTGTTATCACCTGAAGGTATCACCATTCCACAAGCCTTTCAGCTTGATTTTCCAGTCACAAACAATATAGCTGAATACGAGGCACTTCTTGCTGGCCTCGAGGCTGCTCATTTTCATGGTGCCACCAAACTCAGGATTGTGGGTGATAGCCAACTGATTCTTCGCCAAGTGCTGACCAAGTATCGAACTCTTGATCCCAAGCTCAAACCTTATCAGGAACTTACTTCCGCTTACTCAAAGCTCTTCACGAAATTGATCTTTGTCCATGTCCCTAGGAATCAGAACATCTTAGCTGACGCTCTAGCTTCACTTGCATCTTCTCTTGATTTTTCAATCAGCAAGCAATCTGAATAAATTATAGTTCATAGGCGTCTTTCGCCCGCCGTGAAAGACCCTTCATTCCTTAGAATTAAGGAGAAGTTGCTGAAGAAAGTCAGAGACGGAGATATCATTGAAAAGAGGGAAATCATGTTAATGGAGCTGCTAGAAGAGATGGATGATGAACAGAAGCCATGGTATTATGAAATTGCCAAATATTGTGAAGATCAATCGTATCCTGAAGAGGCTACAACTGAGGAGAAGAGAGCTATCAGGAGAGTTGCTCAACGATATACCCTAGTTGGAGGAGCATTGTATAAGAGAGGTTTTGATGGAGTTCTTCTGAGATGTCTAGACGAAGATGAGCTTTGGAAGGTTATGGAAGGAGCTCATAGTGGAGTTTGTGGTGGCCATGTCAACGGACATATGCTAGCAAAGAAGATCCTTAGATAAGGATTTTATTGGCCAACCATGGAAGAAGACTGCGTAGGATATGTCCGTAGGTGTGATAAGTGTCAACTTCACGCCGACAAAATTCATTCTCCTACATCTTCACTCCATCCTGTTTCCTCCCCATGGCCTTTCTCCATGTGGGCTTTCGACATTATTGGACCCCTTGGTAATCTAGATTCCGGCATCAAGCAAAAATCTTTCATTCTCACGGCAACGGAATACTTCACCAAGTGGGCAGAAGCTGAAGCATACGTGGAGATCAAAGCATCAACCGTCTGCAAATTCATCATGAAGAACATCGTCACCCGATTTAGAATTCCAAGTACCATCGTCACCGACAACGGACCGCAGTTCGTGTCACAGGAATTGAAGGACCTCTGCAATAGGTATAGAATTGCATTGCATCATTCGTCTCCTTATTATCCGCAAGGCAATGGCCAAGCAGAGGCAACAAATAAGACTTTGATAAAAATCATTAAGAAGACGTGCAAATCTAACAAGTTCGCAGATTGGCCAGAAAAATTGGTTGAGGCTCTATGGGCCTACCGAACTTCAATCCGCACGCCTACTGGGCAAACTCCTTATTCCTTAACATTTGGAATGGAGGCGGTAGTTCCATACGAGATCCTCATACCGTCATTAAGAGTACAATTGAATAAGGAATTTTCCATTGATGAACATCGTTCAGCACTCCTTGCTCAATTGGAACTTTTAGACGAGAAAAGATGGTCAGCTGCTAATCATGCAAAAGTTTATCAAAATAGACTGGCACGTTTTTATCAAAAGAAAGTCATTGAACGTAAGTTCAAGGTTGGTGAAATGGTCGTCAAAAGGATTTTTGTAAAACCTAGTGGTCCGCGTTCTAAGCTCCAACCCAATTGGGAAGGACCTTATGTTATATCGCACGCTTTTCCTGGTAATGCTTATCGTCTTGTTAATGCAGAAGGAGAAGAGCTAAATCATCCATGGAATGGCTTACATCTTAAGAAATACTACCCTTAGGTTAAAGAGTCGATCAGTATGGTACAAAGACCAGTGGAATCAGAAAGTTTATAAACTCAAATTTCCTTGTTAGTCTGGATAACTTAACTTCAAATACATTACTACACACACTGACACGTTTGATTCGTGAGTAACAAGAGATGCTAAGTCCTAAAGAATATCAAAAGCTTGACCGAAAGGGTAAAGTACAAATCATTCCTTTTTAAAGCAAAATTCTGTTTTACACTCGGCCCATGATGTCGGAACGAGGCTTAGAATAGACTACTAAGAATACCCACCATCTTAGTAGGAGGCCGTCATAAAAAAAAAGGGGGGAGATCCGTCCCGAAGAAGAAAAAAAAATAGAAAAGCAAAAGCAAAAGACAAAATCCAAATGTCAAATCAAAAGGCCATTACATTACAAACGTTACATCAAGGCCATAAAATGAAACAAAAGGGAACGCAAGGTCGATAAATACCCCGGAATGAAATGACCGAACTCCAACGGATACTAGGGTAGGAAAGGAATATCTTTTTAGGTCTCCGGAACCTTCTCATGGGCTTTCTAAACTTATTCTTCTCTTCCTTCTAAAGAGATGTACTCTAAACTTAAGGAATGGCTTAGATTGACTAAGGGTCAAATCATCAAATGGGATCACGAATGGAAACACAAATTCAAACACGATGGGTTTTAAGTTAAGTTGTTAAAGAACAATTTGAGAATTAAGTTGATAAATGAATATGATCTTTTGATCTAAGTACCATGCTGATCTTTTAGTCAAAAATTCCAAAAAAATACATATATCAAAAATCAAAAAAATACATATGTCAAAAATCCAAAAAAATACATATATCAAAAAATAAAAAAAAAATACATATATCAAAAATAAAAAAAATACATATATCAAAAATAAAAAAAAATACATATGTCAAAAATCCAAAAAAAATACATATGTCAAAAATTCCAAAAAAAATACATATGTCAAAAATTCAAAAAAATATATATGTCCAAAATTTAAAAAAAAAGGCATATATTTCAAAACCCAAACAAAAATGAATATTTCAAAACAACAAAAATATTTCAATTAGCATTTGCTTGTTGCACTCAGTATGTTTCATTCCTTTTATTTTCAGTGAGCATTTGTCTGCTTATATGTTGCATTTTGCTTAAGTCTGATTATTCTCATTTCCTTTGTTAATAAAGGCTATGCCCCTTGACCATTTATTGAAGGAAAAGATTGATTGACCATTTATTTGGTCAGGCAAGGGGCTAAGCCTAAATAGATACTTAACCTGTTTGTTAAGTATGTACATGATGCAAGACAAGTACATGAACACAAGATTGGAGCTCAAAAACTTTCATGTATATCATCAGAAAGTGTTTTGTACATGATACATGAAGAAAAAGAAGATACATGAGCCCTCAAGGCTGGCTCTCCCCTCCGCCCTCGTCAAGCTGGCTCTGGGCCTCGTCAGGCGCGTCCGGTGCTAGTCCTCGGTTGGGAGGTGGAGGTGGCCCCATCGTGCTCGGCCCTGCCTGGCCGGAAGATACAGCAGCGCTGGCGGTGAAAGCACTCGTCAAACCGCGCTCCTGCGCACGCTGTCGAGCACGCCTGTACCTCTCCTCCACACTCCGGCGCTCGTGCTCAGCAATCCCCAGCTGAACTCGGAGGGAGGCTATCTCCGAATCCATCTTCTGACGCTCCTGCCTTTCCTGCTCTCTCTGCTCGGTCACGACCTCCAGGCGAATCTGGAGGCGCGCAAGATCTCCAGTCGAGAGTCGGGCCACCTGCTCCTCCAGAGACTGAATCCGTGCAGCATCAGCCTTGGTACGAGCCGCCGCCACGCGGGCATGCTCCAGCTCCGCTTCAGCCCTCTGAAGGGCTTCCTGAAGTTCAGCAACCTGAAAGGAAGTCATTGTTAGTTCAAGACAATTAAGTAATCAACATTGAATCCGAACAGTTGAAGAACTTACCCGAGCAGCACGGTCCTCCTCCGCAAGAGAAGCCCGGTGGATGGCGGAGGCGAGCTGACTCTGGAGGTCAGCCAGAGCAGCGTCGTAGGCGGAGGAAGAGGATGATGACGCTCCGTGGGTAGGGGGAGCCGCCTGGGTGTAGACGGCTCGTTGCACCGGAAGACAACTGTCAGTGATTAATCGCCAAAATAAATAATTAATTAAAACATGCACTCATATTCATGCATACATACCAGATCGAACAGCTCTTTCTAGACTTGTTCTAACTGGGCCTCCGCATCATGTAGGCGGGCCCGGAGGTCGATGATGACCGCGTCACGTGCATCCTGCATATCACACATACATACATTCATTCACTAAACATAAATTAAGATAATAATAAAATTAAAGACGCATGAATGCATACTTACATCGAGTGGTCGGAGGAGCCGAAGCTGATCGGCGTAGTGGGCCCGGTACTGCTGGAGGTAGCCCTCGCTACTCTCCGCACGGGACTCCACCCGTACGCCTCGGCGGTGCCAATCCTCGTACTGCTTGGGGAATTTGGCACGCCAGTCGGTGAGGGCTTGCTTGCCCCTCATGCTCCTCCCTACGCCCTCCGGGACTTCCTCGTCTATCCACTCATGGTGGAGGCCCAGTGTCCTCATCACGAGCCGGAGGCGGAGGGGCTCGATTTCGTTGAGGCAATGCACCCACATTTGCCTCCCGAACCTCCTCTTGCCAGCCGTCACCCACGGCTGACCCTCCTCGCCCATACCAAGGTACGGGCACCAGATCACCTGCATATAGGGTAGACGCATTCATAAATAAATTGCACTTAATGAATAAAAAAAATTGCATTTAGTGAAATTAAACAAGTTAAAAATTTACCAGTAGCTTTGGGTAATCCAGGAACTGACGGCGGAGGGCCGTCAGCTGGTGGTGCTGTGGAGCCGTGTCCACGATTGGCTGCCAACGGCAGGCCAATGGGACGGCACTGGGGCTCGCAATCCGCGCTCTGCCGAGCGGGAAATAGTAGTAACTCCACACCTGCATTCATGAACATATAGGTTAGAAGAAACATCATATCATATTGCACTGCATATCATAAACAAATAATTAAACAAGTTAATACCTGAAGAAACGGCGAGAAGCCGCTGACAGTGGTCTCACGGTCCGGCGTGACCGCAGACAGATCGGCGAAGAGGTGAGCCAGAAGGGCCGCACCCCAGGCATACTCTCCTAAGCTATCTAAGTCATCTAATAAATAAAGAAATCTACAGTGGATGTGGTCTCCCTTCGTACCGAAGAGCAACCGACCAAAGAAGAAGACTAAGAACACCCTAAGCTGTCTATCTACCTCCTCCACCTGACTAGGGTCACTACAGTAGACGGAGGAAGATGACTCGGCTAATCTATCCCTAAACTCCTCCCGGGTCTCGTCAGACCGACGCCGGGGCTCGTCAAGTCCTAAAGCTGCCTCTACTTCTACTCTAGGAACCATCCTAGACTCTCTGCCTAGGCTGGACACCTCTATCCCTAGAAGAGCCTCTGCTAATCCCTGATAGTTGGGATAAGTAACCCCACTAACTGGTCGGCCCTCTACTCTGAGGCTAGTGATCCTGGCCACATCTTCTAGGGTGGGGACCATATGCCCCCACGGCATTAGGAAAGCACGGCTTTCCGCATGCTACCTCTCCCGCAGCACCTGCAGGAGGACCAAATTGAGCCAGAATGACTCGATGTCTAGTACCTCGCCGAATCCCATCCGGCGCAGGCGCGCCTTTTGGAAATCCGAGAGACCCCTATAAGTCCCTACTACTAAATCCCATGAAATTCTGGCTCTCATCACTCCCTGCAAATAAAAACATAAAAAATAGGGTCAGTGATGAATAAAAACAGAAAAAATCACTTCTGTTTTGAAAGGCGTCAGCACATACAGACATTTTTCAAAACACGTCCATATGCCCTGACGCAATTCAAATTTATTTTCTACCTAATTAAAAATTCGAAATTTAGCTTGAAAGACGTCAGCCCAGGGCGACGCCTTTTGAATGGCGTCACCTGGTCTGGACGCCTTTCAAGTCCAGATTCCGGGTTCCTTGAAGAACCCCTTTCTCCCCTCTTTTTCTTTACCTATTCAAACCACATGGAACTTACCGTGTGGAGGTCGCCCTCCTCTTCTTCTTCCACCGCCATAGGTGCCGGTGGAGGGAGTTCCTCCTCCAAGAAGGCCGCCGCCTCGGCTAGCATCGCCGGGACCTTCTCGGGGGCTTCTTCTTCTTGCCTCCGCCGTCTCTTGGTTAAGGTCTTCATCTTCCTGGATCCTTCACCACGCTCCATAGCTCGAGTAGAGGGAGTTTTGAGGCAGAGATCGCCGGAGTTCGGTCGTCGGAGAGAGGAGGAAAGAGAAGTTTTGTGAAAAGTGAGGAAGAAAGGGGGCCTTCGCGGGTCTGTTAACGAAAAGGTTGAAAGGCGTCGACTCAGACAGACGCGTTTTATGGCGCATAAGTTGAGGCGGCAAGGACAGCTGTTTGAAATCGATTGAAAGACGTCCACAACGGTTGACGCTTTTCAAGATTTTGGTCAGAGCCGTACAGAGAAAAATGATTAAAGGCGTCTGTGTGTCTTGATGCGTTTTAGGGAATTAATCATGGAATTAATGACAGAATCCTGGAGAAAGTAGGAGAGAGAGTTGAAAGGCGTCAACGGTGAAAGACGCAATTTAAACTTTAATCAGGTTTTGAGGATTAAATTGAATTTCTGGAAAAAGAATTAATTGTTGAAAGGCGTCTGTCTGAGTGGACGCGTTTCACATTTAACAGAATCCGAACTGTTGAATTTTCAGGAAGAATCCAATTTTTATTAAAGGAAAAATCATGTGCACATTACAGGAAGTTGAGGAAAAGTTTCAAGGCATGAAAAATCATTCTTTATTCAATAAAATTCTTTATTACATCATGACAAAAGAGAAATAGGACATTTAAGGAAGAATTTCATGAAGACTTTTAAGGTAAGGAAATTTCAATCCTCTATCTCTATCTTTAGAGGACTTTACACGATAACTAAAGCCAAGGTTCCACAAAGTAGTGATGATTTGTAAGGCTTCATAATCTTCATCGGATTCCAAGTCGCGCTTCTTGATTGGGAGTGTGGGAGAGAACTTAGGGAATTCACGACGGCCCAAGCTAAGTTGAGTAAGGCACCGGTGTGGGTTGTATAACACGAACTCGGTGCCTCCAATCAATTTAAGATCTGCTCCTGCTGCACGGCGCACCCAAACAGGCTTCCAACAAGTGCGAGTGGAGACGAGTCGAATATGTCGGATGTCATGAGCTTTAAATGCTCTCTCCAATCGGCCCGGGTCTTGAGCTTTGGAACCTTGTTGTCCATGTGCTCATTGAATTTTACAATATTAGCAATGCAATGAATTGGACTGTTCAAGAAGATCTGAGATGGATTTAGAGGCCTTTTCTTGCTGTACTCAAACTTGAAGTGATGTTCAACCCATAAGGCAAAGAGTAGCATGCACCCATAAGGAGGATGGCCCACAGATGCCGCAGAAAGCCCGCTATAAAGATATGCCAAGAGTGTAGTGCTAATGGATTTACCTTCAAAGATTGCGCATATGGCACTAACTTGATCATCTTCTAAGATATTATCCTGCGCAGGGAAGAACAAGGAACCGGCAAGGCATGTGACGAGAGCTTTTGTCACATCCTCCGCTTCATCCTCCCTTAGATCATCAATTTCATACAAAGTCCAATCGGCTAGCTTTGCAAGATTGATTCCCTTTTTGGTAAGGCATCCTATAGCTTCTGAAGGATCCTTCATGATTGATGTCAACAATTGTTGACCGGTGATTCTTTCTCTTGTCAAAGCTATCTTATCTTTGTTCTCTTTGGTCTTTGGGAGACCCAATAGAAGCTCCGCCTCTTCCAGAAGGATTGTGCACTCGAAGTCTTGGAAGAAGAACGTATGAGTTTGGGGATGCCACCACTCGATTAAGGCACCCATAGCCGCCCAATTTACGTTCGCGCTCTTGTAATTCTTGGCAAGCACCACAAGACCTTGAAGATTCCACTTGGATATGAACACTTGCATGGAAAGTTTAACACTTTTTGCAAGTTTACGAATCCAAGGGAGGGAAGTAAACTTCCTTGGGCCAGGAAACATGGGATAATTCTGAAAACAAAAAGAAAGATGAAGAACATGAAGAACATGAAGAACATGAAGAACATGAATAAGGATTAAAGGGAAGATTGATTGAACTTACTTGAAGATTATGATCTCTTCCATTGAGATGATTTTCCATATCGGAGAACTTCTCTAGAGACATCTTCATCCTCTTGTTTGAAGAATCCATCTCCTTTTTCGGAGTTCCTCCTTCTTGAAGCTTGGAAACCTTGGAAACTTTGGAAAACCTTGAAACTTTGGAAGAAAACTTAACTTAGGATCTTTGGATTATAGTAGGATTGCTTGAGAACGACCTAAGGGTGTTTATATAGAAGGAATTGCGATCCTAGGAAGACTTTTTCGGATTGGAAAAGGGATGTGTATTGGTAGAGTTGGAATCCGAATAGAGAACAGCCAGAAACCTGTTTCTGTGAGTAAAAGGCGTCGAGGAGCACTGCCGCGTTTCAAAACTGAAAGGCGTCTGCACGACACGACACATTTCAGCTCTTTATATGATTTACCCGAAATTCCATATTTTGGATATTTAAATTGAATATTTGTTTGGAATTACTAATAATTTTGATTGCAGGAAATTCAAGAAAACTCAGTAAAGCTGAAAAATATCAAGAAGATCCCATTGTGGGAGTCAAGGAGTCTTGACTGTGGCTAAAAAGACGGTTATTTCTACCCTTATACTACTTCCATGTAATTATTTTGCATTTGCATTACTATATGTTAAGTATTTATTAGAGTATATCAAGGACCTTGTGGTTTTGATGAAACTGGAATTTGAGTTCCCCTACAACAAAAACAGTGATAATTCCAGAGAATTCTTAATCGCACGGATAGGCCGTTGGATTGTTGATTAGTGAGGACGATGGTTCCACTTTTGTGAAACGGTGCATAGATAAACGAGCTTCGGCTTAGCACTGAATTACAAGAATTGGTATCTTGACTCATTAATGACAATTTAACAATATTATCTTTGATTAATTTATATTTTAGTTGACTTTATATTTTTCTTTTAGCCCAGCATGCATCATATAGGATTTTGAAATCATTGTGATAAGGATTAATTATTGATTAAGTTTCAGACCATTAATCAAATAATTTCAAACATGATATGAAATATTCCATTCTGAATTGAGTATCTTGATTATCTTTGAGGTTCGTTTGAAGATATCCTTGGAATTCTATCCTTTCTTGGATTCTTTATCCAATATTTCTTGTTTTCTTTTAAGATCCATCATGGCTGTAGCACATCTACATTGGCTGGCAAACGCTCTCCATGATGAAACCTACAGTGTCTACGACCTGAGGTACTTCCCACTCCGAGGAGGTTGATCGACCTTATTTTATTTCCTTGTTTACCTCATCCAGACATGATTGATTCCATTGATTTCATTAAGCTATCTTCATTGATGATTTTGAGAAAAATTCCAATCATGTGATGTTAAGAGCGTGTCTCATCACACCTTGGCATCACCTTTTCAGTACATTCCATTTCATTTCACTCCCTTGCAAAGACGATGCCAAGGTGAGGCAGCTGTAGACACGCTAATTTTGACATCATTTTGAGTAAATTTTATATCATATAATAATGCCTCAGAATGGTCTGATATTTAATCATTGATTAATTTTTATTGATCTTTTTAAGTGTCGGGTCGAACAGACATGTTTAAGTTAATCAATTAAATTGATTTTAGCTCAAATTTCAGTTAAAATATGAAGAAGTCTAAAAGACGTCTACCCATGTAGACGCGATTTAGAGTTTATTTCTGTTTTAACGTTTAAAATTTGAATTTTAATCAGTTGATTAATTAGCTAAAAGGCGTCTGTAAGGCACGACGCTTTTTAGGTTTCCTAGGCTATTTCTACTTCTCTTCCGGATGTTTATCCTTATCTTAATTAGTGTAAACGACGTCTACACATGTAGACGCGTTTTAGCTAATAAAGATAAAGATAAGTTTTCCCGGATATTTATCCTTATCTTAATTAATCTGAAAGGCGTCAGCCATGGTGGACGTAGTTTAGATAATTACAGATAAAGATGAATTAATCAGTATTTATCTGTCGGTTAAGATAGATAAATCCTAGATTTTTCTATGTTAATCCGCGGACGCAGAAGAAGTCTATAAATACCTTACATCTTGAAGAGTTAAAAAAGTTGAAAGCCATTAAGAGAGAGTGTTATTATAGCGAGTTGAAGATCGGAGCAACGACGTCCAAATGCCGAAGCGCTGCTGTTTCCAGAAGTCGGCGTCCGTTCTTCATCCAATTTAAGGCTTCATCAATAGGCATAAGTGTTTCATTTCTGCATTTTCATTTTACATCTTCATTAATCTCTCATTCTTCATCATCACTTTATGCAATACACATACCACAACATCATCTTTTCAAAACCTATTTGATTAAGGGGTTTTAAAAGCCATCCCAATAAGTAAGTTTGCTGTTTAGTTCCATGTTTAAAACTATGATTAGTATGCATACTCCTTCTACTTAAATTCTCATCTTCATTTCTTCATTTCTTTCTCTATTTATGCTGCACTCAACAACAACGAGAGAATCAAAAGGGGAAAACAAGCACAAAGCCAAAAGAATCTCTGGACGATCCTCAACCTCAAATTCAACAGCAAGAACAAAGAACAAAGAAAGGGCTCTCTTTCTTCAGCCGGCTGAAGGAGGGGAATCAAGAGCTCAATATCTTCCGCGTTTAAACAGGTAGGCGATCATACCTCTTTTGGAACTTTTAAGTCAAAAGTTTCTGGCGATCATTGCACTTAGTTGCTGTTTTTAATAGGATTATTTTGCACTAAACAATATAGGATTTTTCATGTTAATCACACTGTCATTCTAAGCACCTACAACACACTCTTTGCTACCCTCCACATTCTGGTTAGATGCTTTTGCCACAACCACCTATCTTATTAATCGAATGCCAATCTCTCCTCTCCCTCATGTCTCACCATTTGAATGCCTCTTCAAGAAACCTCCCAACTATCTTTCCTTTAGATCATTTGGTTGTCTTTGTTTTCCCTGTCTCCGGCCATACTCTCCTACTAAGCTCCACTTTCGTTCTTCTCGATGCATTTTTCTTGGGTATGGCTCTAACCATGAAGGATATCATTGTCTAGATCCTCAATCTGGACATCTATGCACATCCAGGCATGTGGTTTTTGATGAGTTAGTTTTTCCCTATTCCTCTCTAACTCACTTGTCCTCCAATAGATCACACTCTACTATGCAGCAAACAACTTGGCTCCCTGGGCTTGTCTTTCCTCCTCAACAACCTACATACCAAGTTTGGATCCAAGGTGCATTACCTGTGCGTCCAACCGTTCCACCTGGTGGTCCCGTCATTCCCGAGCAAGTCCACGCCACTCCAACACCCATTGCCACCCAAACCCAAACCCCTTCACCACCGCCAGAACCTCCTCACCACCTGTTGTTGCCTCCCTCACATTCCCTTAGCCCACCTGCCACCACCACACCACCTACACTTATCTTACTTACACCCACGACACAACATCCTCCAGCCGTTCATCCACCAGCACCCACCACCACCACAACTCACTACACCCATCACATGACCACCCGATCCCAATCTGGAATAGTTAAGAAAAAGGCCTTATACTCGATGAAACACCCCTTTCCCATTGCCCTCTTGCATACAGATATATATGAACCATCATGCTTCTCTAAGGCTTCTTAGGTTTTGGAGTGGCGACATGCGATGGACACTAAATTCACAACTCTTCAAAAGCAATGCACTTGGTCCCTCGTTCCTTATTCTTGACACATGAATGTGGTAGGATGTAAATGGGTATACAAGATCAAACGACATCCAGATGGGTCCATCCTGCGCTATAAAGCCCGTCTAGTTGCAAAGGGCTTTCACCAACAGCCGGGCATCAACTTCCTTTAAACATTCAGCCCGGTCGTTAAACACACTACAATACGGGTGGTACTCTCTCTTGCTATAACCTTTTAGTGGCCTCTTCACCAATTAGATGTGGAATGCGCCTTCCTTCATGGCGACCTCTAAGAGACGGTCTACATGTCTCAATCGCCTGGGTATGTTGATCCAACTTATCCAAATCATGTTTGCCTCATGCACAAATCTATTTATGGATTACGTCAAGCACCACGTGCATGGTATGAAAAATTCAGCACCTCATTATTGGATATGGGCTTCACTATCTCTAGCTCCGACCCATCCTTTTTTTCTATATCGAGATGTTAAGTGTACCGCCTATCTCCTCCTGTATGTTGATGATATTATCCTCACTGGTACAAGCCCACCTATGCTTCGCTAGCTGATTCAGTCTCTCCAACAAAGGTTCCATATGAAAGACATGGGCTACCTCTCATATTTTCTTGGCATTCAAGTGCAACGAACATCAGTGGGCCTTCACTTAAACCAAAGCAAATATGTCACTGATTTACTTACCAAAACTAACCTCCTTGGATGCAAGCCAATTTCGTCTCCATGCTCTATCAAGAAACTTGACATCACAGGACCCCGTTGGGAGATCCTCGTCCATTTCGTAGCATTGTGGGTGCCCTGTAGTACATCACACTTACAAGGCCAGACATTGCATTTTCAGTCAATCAAGTATGTCAGTTTTTGCATAACCCTATAGAGGAGCACCTACAAGCCGCTAAACGCATAGTATGCTTTCTTAAAGGCACTGCCAACCATGGCCTCCTACTTCGTCCAGGTAGTTACATGCATTTTGTGATGCCGATTGGGCCGGTTGTCCAGTTGATCGGCGCTCTACTAATGGATTTTGTGTTTTCCTTGGTCACAATCCCATCTCTTGGAGTGCTAAAAAGCAAGTCACCATTGCTCGATCATCAACTGAGGCCGAGTATCGCTGCTTGGCACACACCACTGCTGAACTCTATTGGTTATGCTCACTGTTTCGAGAACTTGGGATCTCCCTCTCAACTTGGCCCATCATTTGACGTGATTATATCTCTGCCATTGCCCTCACACATAACCCGGTTTTCCATTCTCACACGAAGCATGTGGAGATCGATTATCATTATGTTCGGAAAAAGGTGGTCTGTCAAATACTTGATGTTCGATATATCTCATCATCCGACCCGATTGCAGACATCTTCACAAAAGATTTACATCCTCGGCGGCTACAACAACTCCAACACAAGCTGAGTCTCCGTGCCCTCAGCTTGAGGGGATTCGATAACAGCCAGCCATCCGATCAGTAACAATCTGCAAAAGCTTCAGAACCTCCACGTGTGTCCAAATAATTATGGAGTCTTTTGATGCTATCTATTGTAAACAATGTAATCTTATCACTTCTTGAGATTTGTTTCCCTTGTATATATCTATTGTAACATATCTCTTTACATCTATATATAATATACAATGAGGAGATGGCAAAACATGCTGTGCCTCTCCTTCTTCCACGTTTCAGCGCTTTTAGCAATCAAGGAAGGACGCAGTACACCGCTTGCGGTGTAGTAAGTACCGCTTGCGGTGTAGTAAGTATTAGTCCATGTGATATGCGGCGCAACACGGTGGCACGTTGCAATCAAAGAAGACGCAGTACACCGCTTGCGGTGTAGCAAGTATAGTCCATATAAATAGGCTACATGTAAGATTTTTTCCGACATATATAATACAATGATCTATTTAGCAATGTAGAAGACTCTAATTCAGCAGAAGTCTTAATTCTTTGACCCTCACATTCTCCATTTTGACATCCATGGAATTAATAGTTAAAAATATTTTTGAAGTACCAAATTACAAATTTTACTTTTAGTTTTTATGAATTTATTTTTAAAAAACTTTTGCCATTTAGATATGTTTTACTACAGCTAAACCAAACGCACCCAAAGTCGGTCGGGATAAATCTGACGACTCAATACTCCCTCTTCTTTGTTATGCATGAGATCATCATCTTTATCACTATTATCATCGTCTTTTACTTCTTGCTCTTATGACAAAAAATGGTCACGAATCGAATGGACACAATTGTCTATTTAGGCGTAGAGATAAAAAGGATGCCAGATCTTTTTAATGTAAGAATTGAGATCCCTTCCGAAAAACTACTGATTGGATTTGGTCGGTACTGAGGGGAATTTTTTCAAGAAACTCCCTCACATAAAACTTTTCACATTCATAATGAGGGCTTTTTCTTTTTGAAAAAGTCCCTCTCTGCACTGAGCTGTACTGAGAGCAACCGCACTCTTACAGTACATTGGCTCAAACCATGCTTAATCTATTTTCTCTCTCTCTCCTAGGCATTACAGTAAGTGTCAGTCTTCTCCATATCTTGCATGTGTCCCCTTTGCTGGTTACCAATGGAACGTGTACTAACACTGGGCTGGGCCGGACCTGATGGGGTCAAAGTTCTAAACTAAGGGCCTTTTCCCACGCCAACGTAGAAGTCCACCTTGATGTGCGGCGGGCATGTGGAACGTTGAGTCGGCCCACAATATGCGTAAAAATATCTTAATTATAACAATGCATTTACATATGATTCTAAATTAATATATATTATTAGAAGATAATAAAAGAAATACACATGTTTTAGTTTTTGTTGCTGCGTGGTTCTATAGATATGTCCGTCCAGCGCGACAGTTTTAATTGTACCTCACATGAGACTCTGTCTTCTGAGAGCTAAAATCAGCTTCACTGATAAATTCATAGTAGTGTAAGTAAAAGTATCCTTGGCATAGAAGTAAAATTGAAAGTGTCAGCTTAAAAGATATCTTTTACTAGTAGTCGACATTTGTTTTCATAGCCTTCCTTTCTATTCGCTCACCAATTTTAGAGATCGAGGTAATTAATCGGATCCGTTTAATTACCATTCACGATGCCAAATCAAATCCGAGCATGCATGACGGTGGGTTAGGTGCACGTTTCGCGGTAGAGGATGGAAAAGATAGAAATGTCGGTCACTATCATTTAAAGAATGTTACACATTATTCCATAGATGCATGCCCACATGAACATGAAACAAATAAACAACTAACAAGTAAGATGATGCTATTACGGAACTCCTCCCTTTTTTAATACTATAAACTATGCTTGTTGTTGGACGTGGCTTTGGACTTTGGGGGCGTCATGGATATTATTGTGGGCGCCGGGAAAGATGCATGGTTGCTATGCTTGCTGCGTCTAACAGTCGTTAATCTCTCGGGGCCCCATGGAAAGGGAGAAGAACCACGGTGCAAGATAGGCTAAAGTCTCCCAAGCAGAAGAACCAGAGGACCACGTCCAAGAAGTTGGAACCGCTAACCAAAGAAAAGAGAGCATCGAGCCGCCGGTGTCTATGGCGTTCCCTTCAAGTGTCAAGTGGAGGGGACCCTTCTCTCTCTGTATGTCCCAAATCTTCGTGCGATAAATTCTAGCTTTGCATGCGCTTGCTTTACTTAGATAAGTGATTTAGTGAGCTCGATTCTATTATGTAATCGAGCACCACAGTTAAAAGGTTTTTTTTTACTTATCTTTTTTTGTAAAAAACGAAAACAGTAAAATAAAAAAAAATTCTTCACTGTGACGCTCGACCACGTAGTGTGATCGAACCCACTGAATCAGGCCTTCTTTCCCTATCCGTCCCTGAGGAGGAGTGGCCCGAGTGGCTGTGGAGAGACGCTTTAATAGCTAGCTAGGCAGGACGAGGCCAAACAAAGAATGCGTTATGGCTGGCATGGAAAGGGACGTGCGTGGGGCATCGCATTAGAACCATGCTAACCAGCATTAGAACCATGCTAACCAACATGATGATTGGATTCGGATCCAACCCAGTGGGGGAAAAGAGATCATAAGATTAAAAAAAATAAAAAACTCGTGGGAAGACGACAAGTGGAGGGTGAGGAAGAGTGGAAAACCAGTGTGAAAAGGAGGACTAGACGTGAAGGTAGAGTCTTCCCCACGCGTCCTGGTGGGTACCTTCTAATCTCAATGTTGACTCCGAACATGGTAAGATATCTAACTTTCTAGGAATCCTATATTTTAAGATATATATCTTGTGTCAAATCAGATAGCGCTTAATTAATACAAATACAGGGGACGTTACAGTTTGGCATAGCTTATAACATCCAAAGGTAAGCTGATCGTGCCTCTTCAATCGGTGTTCTATTAATCCTTGCCTTTGGCTAGCTACATGCCTACTCTAAGCACTCGCTCTTGCTCCACTTTGCATTAGCTTGACAAGTTGCTTGTCAACTTTTCTTTTTATTTAATTTTTTTGGTTTATAGCTCTTTCTATTGGAGAGTGTTCACGATTTAGTTTAGTTTTAAATCAAGTCGAAATGAAGAGTCAAATCAAATCACAAAAGTTTGAAACTGAATCAAAACGAAATAATTTGGTAGTTTGATTGCGGTTTAGGCCTCAAATGGCCACTAGAGTTGAGTAGTTTATTTAAACATTAGGCAGTTAGCAGAAGCAACTACTTAGGCATACCTCAGCAGCACTCACTGGAATGGATGGAATGAATAGCAGCTAGGTCAAGACCTAACCAAAATGCGATAGCTTCAACTAACATGGGATGTTTGTTGGTGAGCAGACCAATCCAAAATCTCACCTTTAGCTTTCCTCAAGATAACGCCAACTGAAGCTTGATCTTCTCAGGTAGCTCCATCAAGGTTAATCTTCATATGACCTACAGCTAGATGCTGCCACCCAGGGGTAGTCCCCGTATCTTGTGGAAGATCTTTGGTCTGTTGAGAAAACCGTGAGTACTAGTCTTGAGAGGCTAATTTCATAGATCGCACAGGGTGGATGTCTGTGCCATTGTAGATCTTTGCACTTTTAGGCTAATTGTAGCCTTTCAAATTTGCTATAGAAGGGATATGCGTACGATCACTCTTAGTTTCCGTAAAGGGAGGTCCACTCCATTCTAGACCCAAGCTCTTCACTTGCACATTGGAATGATACCCAGCACCCAGCTGTCCGAGGGGGAGGGGTGTGGATGTGGTAGGAGGGGTTTGCAATCCAAATATTCTACCTTCCCACCCACCTAACAACTACTATCCACATACACATGGTAGCATCCTTGCAGGAACCTGCTGCACTGGAAGTGCCTGTTGTAGAGCTTTTCCATAATCAAGTGGAGTTTTGGGTATATGACTCTCCAACACTCTTGCTCCAGGTTGATGAAGGAGGGAGTTTGGCTTCAATTAAGAAATCTACACGCAGCGCCCTTAGGAGAGAACTTGGCATTAGCGGTAAGGGATTATTAAAGATGATGATGTTGATGATAGTGCTGATGGATTGTACATCCATATATATGTAGAGAACAAGATGGATTACACAAGAGATTCTGGGGAGAATGAGTCATATAAATGATGCAGCTTAGGAGAGATTTCTCTCAATGCATCTATAAATGTATTCAAGATGGATTCAGTACTAACATATGGACAGAAAAATGGATTCCAAATAGAATTATGCCCCTAATTGCCGTTAGAGATGACTGCTTGCAAAGCCTTCCTACATGGGTATACCGATTGATTAAAGATAATCGTTGGAAACAGAAAATTTTTACCCTGTAGTCAGCCATGGATATTCGCAATGTTCAATCGCCTGATATTCCATTTGAGTACTGGGGACAAGTACATGTAAGGCCCTTTTCTCCAGATGGAAATTTCTCCACTAAAACTGCCTATATATCTGATCAAAAATCTAAAGGTTCTGCATCCTCAGTTAATCCAGTTTGGAAACTTCCATGGGATCATAAGTTGGCTGCTATAATTCCCCCTAAAATCATTCTTTTCATCTGGAGATGCTTAGCTCAGGCCATCCCAGTTCATGATCTGCTAGTCAGAAGAACTATAGCCGTTGAAAATTTATGCCTTTTCTGCTGCCATGCAGGCCCGAGTCCATTGATCATATGCTCTTTAAGTGTCTGTCAGTTGGCCAAAATGGTTTGGAAAGCCTGCCTTACCTTTAAACTTTCATTCAAACCTAGATCCTTTGCATTTGGAGGATAAAATTCTCTCTTGGTCCAAACCTCCATTCTCAAATGATTCAAAGGACATATACATGTTGGCTTTATGTTTTGCAAATATGTAACATATATGGAAAGCTGGCTGTAAATTCGTTATGGAAGGTGTTAAACCTAATCCGCTTGTGATTGCCAGGCAAGCCATGCTGGATTCTGAGTTTCGGTTTTCTTGTAAATCTCAGTTCTCAAAGGTATCTTATATTTCACATGCAAAAGGTATGTGGATTCCTCCTATGAGGGGTAGTCTGGAATTAAATTTTGATGGGGCTACTTTTGCATCAGATGGAGCGATTGGTCTTGTAGTCAGAAATCATGAAGGGGTGATTATGTATATATGCTACATCCACGTTTATCAAATCCTCAGATCCTCTGATCGTCGAAGCTATGGGTTTATTATATGCTTTACCTATGGCAGCTGAATACCCACGAATCCACGTTGTTGAAGGTGATGCGAAGGTAATTATCGGACAAGTCTCCTCCATGGAAAGTGCACAACATTGTTCAAAATTGTCGACGTCTTCTCAGATCCATGTCCGTATCGCTCATGTTTGTTTCTAGAAATGCAAACTATGTGGTACACACTCTTGCCAAGTTTGCTCTGAAGTCCTCTGTCTTTGAATCATGGTAGTTTCCTGTTTTTCCAAATTGTAGCAAAGCTGCATCATCTGCAGATGCAAATGTACCTGACTGTTATGTTTGAACGAAGTTTATTTTCTGGTTCAAAAATAAATGAGTCATATAAATTTATGAACGTAAATGAATGTAATGAGAGATAACAAGGGACTAACTTACGTGAGAGAACAAGCAATTTGTTGGTAAACAATAGAAAGTATCATCATCATCATCATCATCATCAAAGGATGGTTCGAATTAGATTACACTTGGGAGGGCCCGATTTAGTTTGGCCCATTAATGAGTGGGCCGGCCCGTTAAGAGGCGCCCAGGCTTGCTTTCAAGGCCTGGTGGGTCCTTCAGTCAGTAGGCCCATGTAAATAGGTTCCCGCGGTAGGCCTTTGAATCCAAAACGGACCCCGACATCCTATTGGCGCAAGGTGACTTCTGCCGAAGGAAGTCCTTTCCGAGTCCTCCTTTATTCCGTTGATAAGGGAAACTAGTGCCAAATAAGGAAGCCAGAATCCCGTCCCGCCAGGGGACCGGATTGGATTTGTCCTATGCGTCCATCCCACGGACTCTTTGATTGCCTTCAACTTGCCCCTATAAAAAGAACCCCTCAGTAACCTCAGAAGGTACATTCTATGCTACATATTCTACCACCAATGCCTTTGCTCTCTCGGCTTCCATGTGTTCTGACTTAGGCATCGGAAAGGGTTCCACCGGATCGGAACCGGGGTCTCCTCTGACCTAGTGTTTATCTGCAGGGGCGGTGGAGAGATTTCTGTGATCTGAAGGAGTTTCAACTGCCCGATCCAGATTGGACAAATCTCCGACCCAACATTATTTGGCGCCGTCTGTCGGAAATCGGACAAAAAAACCATAGCAGGAAGGAACAACAACCGCTCTCAACGCGGCCTCCCTGTCGACCCTCCTACTCTGCCAATAGATGTTCAGCCAGTTCCTCCACTGACAACCCTTCCCGTTGTCCCTCCGCCTGTCCAAGCCCCAGTTGCTCAGGCCAACATGCCCTTAGCACCCGATGTTGCTCCTAACGGGGTCGGACACCTAGCTCTGCCAGGGGATCTCCAGTAAGGAGAACTCCCGGTTGTGATAGCATTACTGTGGCGTCTAAAGGAACGACTCGATCGTGTGGAAGGTCTCCGAGCAGGTGACCCCGAGCCGACCAACCCGCAGCAAGAACTCCAACCAGCTGCCCCTCCCAGCTCCCAAGTCTCACGAGGACCCTAAGGTCCACATCAGGAAAATCAGCAGCCTAAGAACCGCCAGTTAACCCATCAAGAGAGTCGAGGGCGATCGCGGTGGCATCAGTGAAAGGTCGTTGCTAGCACCGTCGGTCTTCAACCTCCACTAACATTTCTACCTCGGCTTCCTCAGAGTACCATGCTCATTGCAGACAAGGGAGAGGCGTTTCCCAGGGGAGGTCTCCTGATCGCTCCTCGGGGTCCTCTGCTTCTTGGAGCAGGTGGACTTCTCGGGGAGGTCACCGTCGTTCTAGGGGCTCTTCCAGCAGAGATTGCGTTCGGAGGTTGATGGAGCGCGTAGAAAGGCTACTTCGGCATGATCGGGATGCCAACTTAGATGATGGAGATGGTGCTCGGTCGTGCTTTACCCAGCATGTGCTGAAGGCACCCCTGCCGCACCGCTTCAGGGTATCGTCACTGAAAAGATACGATGGCACTTGTTATCCCGATGACCACCTACAATCTTTCGAGAGCACCTTCGACCTGTTGGATGCACCTGATGCTATTCGGTGGCGTGCCTTCCCTACGACCCAGGAGGGACTGGCCAGGCGGTGATTCGTGCAGTTGAAGCCTAACTCTGTCGACAGCTTCTCCGAGTTGAGGAGAGCCTTCAGAAGTAACTTCGCGGTAAGTCGGCGCATGCTAGCCACGACCACAACATTGTCCTCCATGAGGCAGGGGAAGGATGAGACCCTGCGGAAATTCTGGACCCGCTTCCATGAGGCGGCCCTCAAGATCCCTAATATGAACGTGCCAAAGGCAGTGCAATATTTTATTGTCGGATGCAAAATCAAAAGGTTCACTTTGAGTTGAGCAAGTAGCTACCTATTGACCTCTCCGACTTGGTTTGGAGGGTGAACCAGTGTATTATTAGTGAAGAGCTTCTGCGGGCTTACCCCGCCCAACAGTTGTTGGATATAGGTGTCCTCAAAGCCAATCATTAGGCACCTATTACAATCTGGTTAACTGATAAATGACATTAATTTCATTATGAAGATTGACGTATTTATAATTGCGCATAATGTTGTCCTTGAATGTGTGCAATAGTCATTGAATTATGATGAGATCATAAAAATGAGACTGATGACTTATAAATACACGTTCTTAATTGTTCATAGTCGTAGGATGTTTGAGAAGGACATCAAACATCCGGTAAGACTAGTACAAGTTATTCCAGCTCATTTGATGGGGGTGAATGATCTCATTAGTCACTTGTGTGAGACACTATGGTGAACCTGTAGGTGCTTATTGGGGAATGAGTTCACTGAACTGATCCGATATGAATCACTGGATGGTAATTTACCTAACTGTCAGCCGGCTTGATTCATCGTCATAGTGGCGTGGTTGATCTTTGGACTTGAGACACTAAAGACATCTTGTTGGTGGACTTCTGGTTTTTGACCTTGGCTTACCAATCCCTATCCACGGGATCTCTAATAGTCAAGGATTGGGTCCAACAGAAGACCTTCGAAGGTGATTGTGTGTTCAATAAATGATCATTCGCTCTCATATAACTGGAGAGAGAATGCTCCAAGATAGATCTGCAGGAGTCTCTGGCCAGAGCAGACACAATATCAGAAAATTATTTTCTGATATTGTATATGGGAGTCTGATCCAAATGAGTTGACCAACTAGGGTTTGACAGTTGACCATGCCCTAGGTTGACTCGAGAGCATTGTGCGAATGAAGGATTATAGCCATGCGGTAACTGTGGACGGACAAGTTCCATGAGTGGGTTCCTAAACGTTATTACCTTCCAGGATCATGTGGTGTTGCTTGGCACCCAACTTGTTCGGAAGTCCGGCCGAGTTTACATGAGATATTGATTCGATTAAATAATTAATTAAATATGAGATATTAATTAATTAGTATAAGTCAATAAATTGTTATTGGACTTAACGGGCTGAAAATCGGACTGGTAAATAGGCCTAGAGGGTCACACGCAAATAGATTCTCAGTCGGTGGTGTTTTAGTGGGTTTTATATTAATTCAAGGATTTTTGTGAAAAGTCGCGCCGACTTAATATATAGACAAGACATGTAGAAAGCCTGGGCTAAGCTCTAGGAGCACTCCATGCAGGCCACCCCCGTCTCTCTCTCTCCTCCTCCTTTGGGTGCCCCCTTCAGGGGCACCAGGTGTTTCTCGTCTCCGCTGCGCGTACTTTCCGAATGTCGGGAAATCTTTGTCCACGTGTTACAGACATCGTTGCAGCGAAGGATCTTCAGCGAGTGTGCTGATCTGGATGAGGGAGTGAGGATGAACTGCCGCAGAGGATCGCGTGATACCATTGGAGGTTGGACGTTTGTGTAGCTAGCGGCCTCTCCTCGGTGGAACGGACACGGATGCGGATTCGAATCTGCGCACGGTGATTCAATTACAACTTGGTTTTTCAGTTTATCGTTTTTTGTTCTGAAATGGATCTGCGGGCATCGGGCGGGTTGATTTTATTGTCTATTTCCGCTATGTTCATCGCGTCCCGCCTGGATCTCAATAGTGGTATCAGAGCCAGGTTGCGCTCTGATCTATTTTAGATCGCTAAAATTAATGTTCTAAAATTAATTCCATGCTCACATTATCTTTCTCTCACAGTAAATCATTCATAGGATGAACATACGATGTTTGTTTTAATTTTCTGTGGAGAAAATCAAATTTTTGGGGTTTTTCATATTGTTCTTCATGGAGATGAAGAACCGATTTTCAAGGGCTTGGTAAGAGGTTCATTGGTGATCGGTCACCACTGTTAAGCATGCTAGTATGACCAGCTGTCCCTACCAGTCCCTAGGACCCCTGTTGTGGTTTGCAGCTGACGGCCGACGACGAAGCCTCCCTTCTCTTTGATTTTCAAAGGTTGGAAAGGGATTGAAAAGGGGAAGACAACTGGATAGGTTAAACGCTAGCAGCCCCTGGAGCACCACCGACGCTGGCCGGCCCCACTGGTACCGTCCGGCATGGCCAGGGGCGTCGGATGCCGACGGGAGTCGCCAGAAAACTTCCTCCTCTGACTACTGTTGTTGCAGGCATCGAGATGAAAGGGGGGGGGGTGGGGGGGGGGGGAGGGTGCCGCCCAGGGCGACAGCTAGGGCTCGGGACCAGGCCTCGCCCAAGCGCGCAGGGCGTAGGTCCGGACTGTTGGATTTTCTCGGTTTCTCCGGATCGCTCACGCAGCGGAAAACAAAATTATTTACAGCGATCCGTTCCCGTTTCGAAATCTAAAATACGATAATCGGATTATCGAAGTTCTCACCGTGTGCAGATTCGAATCCGCAGTCGTTCGGTTCCGTCGGTGCGACACCGCAAGCCGCGCAAACGCCCGGCCTCTAGCGAAGTCCACGCGATCCTCCCCGCGACGGATATCCTCGAGTTCGTCGTTCTTCGCAGCCCGCGAAGCCTCCGCTGGTCGCCGCAATGATCACCGCAGTGCGCGGACAATTTCCCGTCGAACGGGATTCGGAGAAGCGGCGGAGCAGATCTGGATCTGCCTGGACTCCAGAGGAAGACAGAAACTGAGGAGGTATAAAACCCACTTATTTATCCATCGCCTTGAGAATCATTTGCGTGTGACCCTCTAGGCCCAAGTACCACTCCAGTTAATGGCCCAACAAGCCCAGTGATTCCTTACTGGCTTTATTAATTAATTAATAACCCTTTATTAATCAATTAATCAATCGAATTGATGTCGCACATCGAATTCGACCGGGCCTCCGATCACGTTGGGTGCCAAGCAACACCGCGTGAACCCGGAAGGTATTTGGGGTTAAGTAACCCACTATTGGAACCTTTCCGTCGACAGTTACCGCGTGGATATAATCCTTCATTCGTACAATGCTCTCGAGTCAACTTAGGGTATGGCGAGCTGTCAAACCCTAACCGGTCGACTCACTTGGATTGGATGCCGCTGATGAATATCGGAAAACTCCTTTTCCGATATTATCGTCCGCCCTGGCCAGGGACTTCCGCGCATCCTTTCATAGAGCATTCTCTCTCTAAGTACCGAGAGCGAATGATTCCTTATTGACACACAATTCCCTTCGACGGTATTCCGCTGTACCCAATCCTTGGCGTATTAGAATCCCGTGGCTAGAGATTCGTAGACCAAAGTCAAAGTACAGAAGTCCACCGCCAAGGTGTCCTTGATGTCTCAGGTCCGAGGACCATCCACGCAACTGCGACAATAGAATCAAGCTGGTTGACAGTGAGGTTCAATACCATCCAGCGATTCAGTCGGATCAGTTCAGTGAACTTATTCTCCAATGAGCACCTACAGATTCGCCTTAGTGTCTTCACACAAGTGACTTAGGAGACCAGTCACCCTCATCATATGAGCATGAGTAATCTGTACTAGTCTAACCGGATATCCGATGTCCTTCTCGGATATCCTTCGACTAGGAACGATTAAGAATATGTGTGTTTAAGTGATCAGTCTCATTAGTATGATCTCATCATAATCTGATCACTATAACACATATTCACGGACTTCATTATGAAACGATAATTAATGCGATTTACACATAATGAATATTATGTCATTTTATTAATAAATGAACGAGATTTACATTGTTAGATTGGCTTGTAGGCCACCTAAACTAACACGGACGCCCCGACCCAGCCCAACCAGGGCCTCGGCCCAGCCCATTCGCGCCCGACCTGGTTCGACCAAGCGGGCCTGGGTGCAGGCACCTAGCCGAGCCTAGGCACCCCAATTGGGGCCTACCTGGCTTGGACCAAGTGGCCTGGACAAGGTCCTGCCAGGCAGAGCCAGGCTAGGCCCAGGGCTGGCCCAAGCCCAGGCCACTGGGCCTAATGGGCCAAACCCAATTTTACCCAAACCATTTATTAAAATAAACCCCACCCATTTAACTTAAAATTTTTAAATTGAATATTGTTTAAAATATGTTTTAAGCTTAAATTTATAATTTTGAGTTAAAGGGATTTGTTTTTAAGATATGATCTTAAAGGGGGTTGTTCTTTAAGATGTGATCTTAAATTTAATTAACAAATTTTGTAAATTTTATTTTTCTTAAGTGATTAAATATATATATATATATAATTTCTTAGCAATTATTGTTGTAAAATTATTATTTTAATTGAGGGATTCTTAATAATAGTTATTAAGTAATTAATTAACTCTTAATATAGATTATTAAAAGAGTTAATTGCTTCTTGAGAAAAACCCTTAATAATAGTTATTAAGGATTTTAATTAACTCTTAATAATGGTTATTGAGATTATTAATTAAATTTCTCAAGGATCTCTTAATTAAAGTTTTTTGAAGATCTAATATCTCTTAAAAGGACATTTTAGTAAAAAGTTATTATGAGGTTGAATTAAGTCTAATTGTTAGACTGTTTTATTTAGAAATGTTCTAAATTAATATTTCTTATCAATTGTTGTTGAGAAATATTATTTAATAAATGGGGTTCTTAACAGAGAGTTGTTATGGAATTAAAATTAGAGTTATAAATTCCTTTATATGAGTTATCAAGGGATTTTTAATTTTATCTAAAGGTTAGATGATTTCATATTAATAATTGTTATTAGTCTGATTTAAGATTAATCTAAGTGTTTGATTAATTAATTTAGAAGTGTTCTAAATTTATCATAGAATATTTTAGAATTTTAATTTTAGTCTTATATGCAGGTGTTGATGTGTTTGATGCTTTAAATTAGATTTAAATGCATGTTAGAAAATAAGATTTTTGAAATTCAAATTATCTAATTTTGATTGGTGCCTAGGTTTTAAGAAAATCAAAATAATTATTTTTCAAAATTTTCGCGTTCATGTGATGTGTATGATCATCTGTAGATGGTTAAAATTTGTGGTGGTCATGGACATGCACTTAGTTGATTTTATATCATGTGATGGTATGTGATTATGTAGATCATTTTTGGAATGTGATGTGGGTTAATTAATTGTTAATTAATGAGTGCTGTATGCCTCCATCTTTCTCTTATTCCGATGTAATTCTATCTCCCTCTATTGTTGTACTTGTCCGTAAGGCTTTCTCTTACAATTAATTTGTATTTGAAAATATTTCAAATTCAATATTATCATGTAATTGATCGTGTTGGCCGAGGAGAAGCGAGGATGATCCACAGGTGCAACTAGTAAGGCGTCAGGAGATAAGATCACCAGAGCCTATGTGTTTGTATGTCTTTAATAATATAATTGTTATATTTTGTGGTGATTAATTGTATGTCTCCAGTTAATCATCGTGCTGTCCATGACCACATAATGAATATGTATGGTTGATGCATACTTTTAGTTTTTTATTGTGAATCAATTGGTATTATCTAGGTATAGTTAAATATATGCGATATATTTATAAACTATCACCTAGGATGAGACCAACTTAAAATTGACTAAAATCCATCGATTCTAAAATCTAAACTAGAGCGCGAGTCATTAAGAAAGCACCGCGTGGCTTTCCATCATTATAGCTTTTAGAATTCGATTCAATTCTGATAGTTTCTTGTGTTTATCCTAGATCTTTCAGTATCTGATGAAGAAACTAAAAACTATGGCATGCTAATGCCTTTCGAACGGGATAGAGGAACGGTGTAGCTATCCTTACGTTTACCCAGGAGCTGCATTTTAATTTTCTCTTCACGTAATAATGGTAAATGTTAGACCAGGAATAATGATTTATTGTGTTTACCCAAGACCATTATCGACCTGGGAGTCGAAGTATGATTAGATATTGGAAGGAGTTGCAAGTATAATGAGATGGTTGCTTTTAGTTCATAGTGTGATACTTGTGTTTACCCGAGGTCATGCTATGAGTCTAAACGATTCTGATCCATATTAGGAGATTGTCGGAGTCTTCTGTTCTATATCTAAGAGTTATACACTCCGTTAAAAAATAGTGAGAAATAATTCAAGATAAAAGACCATATTTGAATTATAAGAATTGTCTGCTTAAATCTCTTTATTTCTTCTATTACATGAAATGTCGTCTATTAATCTAAGATTTGATATACTGGATGCTAATACTTTGAAATACTTCTCATATTCAGCTTGGCTATAGGACATTGAAGAATGTCTTCAGAGCCAAGGGATAGTTGTTATCCTAAATCAGATATCATGTAACCTCTTATTTGGATAGACCAAGGAGAAGAGGTACTCATGGTATGCCTTTGAGAAAGACAGTAGATATCATGTAATCTCTTATTTGGCTAGACCAAGGAGAAAAGATATTCATGGTGTGCCTTTGCGAAAGGCAAGAGGTAAGATCTTAAACGGTCGAACCGACATTTGAGAAGGATAAAGGCAAGTCAACTGAAATAGAGAAGGTACAGTTCTCCCACTGCAACCAATAAGGATATTGTAAATGGCAACAAGAATATGAAACTTATAAGAAGTTTCAGGTATTCTTATTATCAAATTTTACCTGTCTATTAGAGAATCAGCGTCTCCAATATGAGTTATTAGAAATGATTCTCATATCTACAATAGTATGCAGACTTAGATAAGTAAAAGGTAATCGAGAGTATGAAAGGGTTGAGTTAGACTCAACAATAGTGTAAGAGTTGCACATGTTACTGTGAGACAATAAATCTTTGTATGTCTTCATAAGACTATATGAAACTGAATAACTATTATTTAGTTCCATTCAACATCAAGAATGATAAAGGTGAAAATATTGACTGAGAAGGAACAAGCCTTATTCCATATGGTTTAAGAAATAAAATAAAAGATTTTAAAACCAGTCAATACACTATAAATTTTTGATGTGACATAAACATGTGATTAATGTGTAGACACACTAATTTTGACTTCATATTGAGTAAATTTCATGTCATAATTATAATATCCCTAAATGCTCTAATTTTTAAGCATTAATTAATTTTTATTAATTTTCTCGAGAATCTCGCTGATTGACGTCGACCATGGCCGACGCCATTTAGATTTCTAGCCAAAATCAATTTGGACTTAAATTTCATAATCGAGATAAATTTAACTGAATAATGTCCCCTATGGACAACGCCATTTAGGTTTTCTAATTTGCCTCGATTTTCAATTTAAATTCGAGTTAATTTCTCAATTATTTAAAAGACGTCTTTCATGGACGATGCCATTTAGGTTTCCTAATTGTTAACACTTTCCTTTCGGATTTTCTTTCTTAATTTGGCTCCTTAATTAGTCAAATGACGTTGTCTGAGAGCATAGAGGATTAATGGTAAGTGCGTTTTGGCTGAGATTATTCACTTTTCATGGTTGGAAAGGTTTCTAATTCATGGAGCTTATCCATGGCAATGTTGAAGCCGCACGAGAGCCCTCTTGGAGTCAAATTACTCTCAAATCACTCTCTATACATACATACCTCTTTTATATACACACCCCCTTTGGACCTTCAAAGTGGTTGGAGATTTCATGCTTTAGAGTTTATAGCAAGGTGAAAGGAGAGGCTCTCTGTAGAAAACGTGGGAAGGCTTTGAAGCTTCTTCTTCTCCATCCAAATTATTCCTTTAAAGCTTTGAAGAGCCATGGCTATGGAGGTGCCAATCTCTTTCTCCCATTTTTGTTTTCTTTCTAGTTTTGATTACTGTTTTTATTGATTTCAATAGCTTATTAATCATTCATCACATACATCTTCACACACTCACTACATTCAAACAATCCACCTATGTGTTAGGGGTTTAAAAAAAAAAAACAAAACAAGTGAGTCTTTTAGTTTAATTGCATGCTTAGTATTTTTCTTAGAATAGATATTACACTACATCCATAGCTCTAACCATCTTCTTTTCCTTTTGTTTGATTGTGTTTTTGCAAGGATTTGAAGAAAAGGAGAAAAAGAACCACAAAAAGAGTAAAAAGAAGAAAAGAAGGCTCTTCTTTTTCGGTTGGCCGAGGTGGAGGAAACAAAAGAACCCAATACACAAATCTCCCAAATCTGACAGGTAAGTAGTGATCAACATTTTTTCCTTTGAGATTCTCAATCTCTGGCGATCACAATTTGATTGTTTTTCATGATAATATTGATGATTATATGATAACATGACACTTTGAATACTCACAGTTTTTTGGCGATCATGGTCGGACTTGTTATTGCCAATTCTTTTTATTTTACTCTCTTTTTTCTATTGGGCACCCTCATGTGCACAGTGTAGCACCTTCGTGTGCATCCTTTGGCACCTTCATGTGCACCCCATTGTGTCCCTCAGGCACGTTTATTTGATTGTTGGTTTTTTCTCCCTTCGTGCACCTCGTGCACACCCCTAGTGGCAAAATTTTGCCCTCCCTTGATTGCCTAAGAATTTGTGATTGTTATGAGTATGATGCTTGACTTATTTCAAGCATTTTATGCAAACCTCTAGTTCAGTTGATCTTGAGCCATCAAGAACGACTTAAATGTTTACATAATTTTTTGTTTTCACATTTCGAAATTGACGCACTTAGTCAGTTAAGAACCCAAACTACTCAAAATTATATGGAGTATGGTGAAACCAAGCAAAATGCATGTACAATGTTCATTGAGGTGACTTGGATTGAACCCTCAACCCTATTATGTCATCTGGAAAATCCACAAGGGAACTGTCTCCCACATTAATTATGTGTCAACGTCATCTGCATGTCAACACATATGGAGGGGTCAGATTCAAAATTAAAAAAAATTACCTGCCAAAAGCATAATCATACTCTTGAATGGGGTGGGGAGACTCAAGTCACGCCATCTATTTTGCATGTACAGCAATGCAGTGAGCATTACACATTCATTAAATTTACAAATGCCAGACATAATGCTGGAGGTCCATTCACAATTTTTAGTAGAATCATTATGAAATAATGCATATTTAGAGTTTTGACTTACTTAGAAGATCTAATATCTATTAGGTTAAAAGTTTCCAAAATTTCATGTGAAATAACCAGGTGCTTGTAGAAAGAGGAGGTTTCAATCGCATGCAATTGCTTTCCTCCCTTTAATTATTGCACCAACCTACTAGGCTTGGGGAAACCATTGATCTCTATATATTTAACTTTTGAAGTTCTTATCCTAATGACAAGAATGCCATGTGTAGTGAAAAGGCTAATTGTTGAAAATGTCCTTGTAAAATGCAAGCCTTCCTATGCATGTGGCCATGGCAACATCGTGCATTGCAATTGTCTTGGTCTGTCCTGCCACTCATTTCAACTTTCCTACCTTGCTAGATCACCATGATGAACTTTAGAGTTTCCCAATCTATGTGATGGTTTGGCAAAGGTTTTAGTTTGATACTTTATATTGATGGTATGTCTCAAGAAGAAGTGATACTTGGAGTTATATATGAATATGTATGTACTTATATTGATGGTCAAACTTAGAGTTTGGACTAAACAAAGATATGCTAAACAAAGATTCAATGCGTCCCGGAGTGCATCTTAGTTAGATGCTACCCGTCTCGAAAACCCACCCACCCCATGTTAGAAAAAATAATTTTTTTATTAATTTTTAAATATTCAAATAGGATACTTAGGGATGATCCTCTCCTCGAGACTTTAATTTTTATTGTCCAATCTTAAAAATCAATTAAAGCTGTCCGATCGGGCATGTATCTAAAAACATCTAAAAATACTTAAAAAATAGTAAACAATTTAAAAAAAAATGTCAAATTAGTCCTTAGGATTGATCCCATCTCTTTTTTTTTTTTTTTTTAATCTCCAAGCAACGACGTATTTTATTGGATGTCTAGGCCGGCTTCAGCGGGCGTACCTGCGTGGACGGTGGAGCTACTGGAGCCGCTGGCTGGGTGCTTGCAGAGAGAAACCGAGGGAGGCGTGGAGGATGCGGCTGCAGGCGTGCTGGAGGGACGTGGAGGCTAGAGAGGAACCAAGAGAGAGGTGTGTGGGAGAGGGAGAATAAGGGAGAGAAATAACATACTGAGAGAGAGATCTGTGGAGGGAGAGAGAACAGAGAGGCTGCGGGAGATTCCAGAAGGAGAAGGAGGGTTTTCGGCTGCTGGAAAGAAAAATGGAGAGAGAGCAAAGGAGAGAGGTGTGCGTGGGAGAGAAACCGAGAGAGAGGAGGATGTGTGGAGGAGGAGAAAGAAGGAGAAAAAGAAACCGAGAGAGAGGAGGATGTGTGGAGGAGGAGAAAGAAGGAGAAAAAGAAACCGAGAGAGAGGAGGATGTGTGGAGGAGGAGAAAACGAAGAGGAAGAAGAGGGATACGGCTGCTGGAGAAAAAACGGAGAAGGAGAGAGAGAATCCAAGAGAGAGAGGGAGAATAGGACGGCCGGGAGGAAGAGATAGATATATAGAGGGGAAGAGAGAGTCGTGGGTGAAGAAGAGAGGTAGAGAAGGAAAGAAGGAGAGACAGAGAAAAGGAAACAGAGAGGAGAGAAGGAAATAGAGAGAATTGGGATCGGGAAGGAAGGTTTTTTTTAGAAAAAAAGGAAAGTGGACTTTAGGAAGACGGCTGGTCCTTTTCGGGTTCCTCTTGGCCATGGAATTAAGGCAACACTTGGGCCTCAAATGACATTTTTACCCCTGCTTTAATCTTTTGGACAAAATGACGTCGAATTTATCGAAATTCGAACCCTAGACCTCCCCCAAATTTCCGGAAACTCCACCAGCTGCACTGCATCATCGACATGTCCTGTTTACATAAAATAAATTCAAATTAGCATATTATCATAAAAATATCATTATATTTATTTATTTCGTCTCGGTTTTGTCGAAAAACCACAAATGCGCTATACTCCATTAATCACATGAAATGACGATATTTTTAAGTCAGAATTTGACGAAATCAGTACCGTTGGACTTGGTACGCAGTTATCTATCATTTCATGCTATTTTACAGATAAAAACGTGAGTATGATGCATATGATTGCCTTTAAATGATCAATTTAACACTTTATCACTCCCCCCAACTTACTCATTGCTAGTCCCTTAGCAATGTAAATAAGGAAAAGATAGGACAAACAATGAATTATCATGCTTCATTTGTAATATCTATCACAAACAGTTTAAGTGGTAGCCGATTGGTTAAGCTAAAATTTTCATATCCTACAATATTTTGATTCACGACAGGTGATTGTGCATGAAAATTGACACGCTTAGAACTCGTTTCCGACCTTTCTGGTATATTCTTGCCTTTACTACCCTTTAGATAAGACTACCTGGGGAGGAGAAGAGAATAAAAGATTTCCCGATCAGTTAGTGATGATCGTTTTTCAGTTCTCGTCCCAACTCAGCACTTTTCACGACTTAGTCATATTTCTGGTACGATGGACTTTTTAGCATGGCTTTTTTTTCTCATTTCATTGTACTTTTGCTTTTGAGAGTGCGTACTTTTTGCCACTCTCTTTGAATTGCCTGAGGGGAGGTGCGTACTTTTTGCCACCTATCTTCCTTTAGCTCTTTTAACGCCTTCTATTGCCTTTAGTGTTTACAGCTGTCCATTTTAAATGACCGCCTCTTTTAGAGTGCTGAGTGGGATAGTCCTCTATTACGAATCCTACACATTCCTTTCGTTCAACCCAAAAGAAAAATTAGAATAAGTAGTCTTATCCTTAAGGTTAATTCCAGCAATTCTATACTTTTAAGATCTTTCATTTATTCTAAGTTACCGTGTGTGTGTGAAAATCATCATGCCGTGGATTTTTGTGAAGTGGGATATTTAAACTTAGAAGGTTCTTTAACCAATGCGACAAAAAAAATAAAATTGATTTGTTTAAGATTTACTTAATGAAACATGATTTTCATGCAATTTTCATAGGATGTGAAAAGAAGTTTTTGAAAGAAATTTTAAAAATTTTGACCATTTTTCAGTGAAAGATATTAATTTATTTCAAAAGATTTCCAATAAATGCATATCAAATTGATTGTCCCACCCCCCAACTTGATTGACATTGTCCTCAATGGCATAAAAGATATGAAAAACATGTCAGCCAGAAGAGAATTGTGAAGGAGAGAAACAACCTGTGATGAAGAAGATGCGACATACCCAAGGCGACTGCTGCTCAGGGACCTAAAAATGAAAAGAAATACAAAAACTGAAGTAAAAGATTGGGTTGCCGCCTAATAAGCGCTAAGTTTATCGTCTTCAGCCAGACGGAATGTGCACACTATCCAATGCCTACTAGCACAAATTTCAGTGCATGCATTTTGAAGTTTGTTGGTTGGAGTGCACTTAACATTGCATGTAGCTGATGACTCAGAGTGTTATCATTGAGGTTCTAGAGAAAATAATTTTACAACATGGTCAATAAGATATTGGTTCTACTTGATTCATAGGCTATGTCAACCACGTACTCCGCTTCTTTTCCTTGACTAAATTGAAGGACTTGATCCTCAATAAAAAGATCAAAAGTTCCCAGAATGATGGGCCATTGATTCAATATAGGGGATGATCCAATGTCGAACATGGGGAAATCAACAAATATGTGGCTCCTATCCACCTGAATAAGAATATCTTGGATCATGTCATGTGGCTGCTTAATGAAATGATCAATTGACTGCAAAGCAACCGACATGCACTTTAATTTGTGGATTCCAAATTTCTCAAATATAGAGACTGAGAACAAGTTCAGTTCGGCCTTAAATTTCAATAAAATCCAGTAAAGATTGATGTTATCGATATTGTAAGAATTGAGTAGGGCAACACAGTGAGTTTCTTTGAGAAAATGGCTGTTGATGTGGACTTGGCCCAATAATTCCATCACCTTCTTGAGTCGGGCCAGTTTTTGGAGGCTATTGGGCTTAGATTCTCTAACACTTGGGAAACTGATCATAGGTAGGTAAATATCTGAGCTCTCACGAGAATCCTTCTCGTCTCCTTCATCTCCCCCCAACTGACCCTCAATAGGCTCTTCGTGATGATTCGCTAAGTCTATGGCTTTAGTTTTCTCTTGATGTAATTCCTCAAGATTATCCACTTTCTGATCCATTAGGAAGAAGAAATATTCAAGATCAAGACCATCATGTGTATTTAATTCCTCTGTGGGAAATAGAAAGTGTTCAAAGTCCAGATCAATATCAAGGAAATCACTCATTTCTCCTTCTCCTTTTTCCTTCAATCTCTCCTCAAGAGAGATAGGTGTGATCGTGAATTCACTTTGTTGGTCAGTCTGAGGGTTTTCCATCTTCTCTCTATCCACCTGGTATATATCTTCCAGAGTATCCACTTTCTTTATTGGGAAGGAAAAATATTCGAGGTTCGGACTAGCATGTATATTGACTTCCACTGTGGGGAACATGAAGTATTCAAAATCCGGATTAACCTCTAAAAGATCACTCACGTCCCCTTCTCCTTTTCTATCACTTAAGCTTTCCTCAGGGCAGACAGGTATGATCATGGATGCATCTTGTTGACCAGTCCAAGGATTTTTCATAGATTGATTCATGCTAGCATTCCCTATTCTCACCTGATACAACTCCTTAAGATTCTCTCCGTTTTCAAGATCAGGCATGATGTGACCATTTCCGGGTTGAGCGATTTCAAGTTGAATTTGTGAGTTGATTTGTTGATCAAAATCAGGTGAAAAAGATTGCAGATTTTCAATGGGCTTGCTAAGCACTTCTTCTAAATCCATCCTTAGATTAGTTTCAGTCAAACAGTCAACTAGGGTCTGCATTCTACCAATGATTTGTTGTTGAGCCAAGACTATTTGTTCAAGTTGCATGAATTGATCATCTTGAGGATGCGGATAATTGGGCTGATAATCAGACTGCGAAGAATAAGAATATGTCGAATAATTTGATTGGAAGTAAGGTAGACAAGAGCTTGTGGACAATGGATAATCGGAGTGTCCATGATTGTGGGCCAAACCACTAGAGTAGACTTGTAATTGGGGCCAATCCGAGAAGTCTTGGATAGCTAGACTTGGAGCTTGGGCCTGGTGAGGTGGAAATTGAAGAGCAAGTGAGGTATCATAATGGTCCTGATTGGCCCAAATGGGGCATCTCTCTTGATAGGTATATGATTGTGTGGGAGATGAGGACAGTTCTGGGCCCAAAACTAGAAATTGATCAATTGTGTGGGCCAAGTTGTCTAGCTTATCCAATCTGTGAGCCAAATCCATATTAGGTGGTGGAGGGAAAGGTGTGATGGTATTAAGACATGGGACAAGAAATTGGTTCATTTGAGTCCACTCCATGCTGAAAATCTTTTTATTTTTATTTTTTTATTAATGATGCAAACAAGCTAGCACACAATTATTCTTAAGACAACTATGGTTAAACTAGCCTACATGATGTGTTTCTTACAAATTAATCTAGGTTTAATTCAAGTCCACCCTCACAATTATCAATCGGCCAGGTAAGAGGTGGGGTGGTGGGAGGCTCCCCCTACTTTCGTAGGGACCTAATTAAAAAACCATCGACCCACTTAGGCGTTTGCCATTTGACCTCTAGCCTTAGACATCGGTCTCCAAAAGTGATAGTGGGCTCAAGCTAGGCTCAAATCTCATTGTAAACCCTACATTGAATTCCTACTCACTTTTAATGGGCTTGGGTTAGTGAAAGAGTGCAAGAGATAGTTGTTTTTGGGCCAAGGAAGGGTAATCAAATCCCCACCTTATTTTGTTAATGAACTTGCCCTTAAGATATTTTTATGTGAAGTGCACAACCAATTCAAACAAGGGGTTCTATGCAATCATGGAAATGCATGAACATGGTATTTAAGGAAGGTAGAAATCTCACCTTGTTCCCCGCAATCTTCAATAATTTATGGAAATAACTGTGAAAAGAAACTAGCTCATGCTTTCCTAAAATGATGAATGCCTAGCATGGAAGGTTTCTAATCTTGGAAATGAAGGTTTTTAAATTTGGATGTTCTTCTTTTGTTTCTTTTTTAGTTAATGGAAACCTATCTAAACTAGAAACTACAAAAAGGGAAACTAACTAAAGTCAGGAAATTGAAACATAGAAAGTTGGAATACACTTACCATGATTTCGCTTTCCTTTTTTTTTTTTTCAATATACCTGCAAAAATAAGAAATAGAAGGTTAGATAAAGAATAATTACACTAAATCCAAGATAATCAAAATTAAAAATCTAACTCCCCGGCAACGGCGCCAAAAATTGATCGTTCCAAATTGTGCGTCGTTAAACACTCATGCGGACGTTCAATCTAAATTTATTCGGCTCATTCAAATTAGATTTTGAAAAATAATAATGGTGAGTCCGAGTCGATCAACAGGGAATTAAGATTTTAATTTCGAAAACTTTAGATTTTAATTATCTAAAAAAATTGGGAATTTGAATTGATTAATTAACTATCTAGTTAAATTATACTAAATTTACGAATTAAACTAACCTAATTTTTAAAAGCACAAATACAATTACATTTAAAATTGAGAAGAGAGAGATTAACAACATATTGTAAAAATAACAAAACTTCTAAGTTGAACTAATCGAGTTTTATGCAACAATAATTAATAAACACTAACAACTTAACTAAACTAAACTAAAATAAGCCAAATTAAAATAATAGATTATACTAATAATACAAATGCAGCAGGTGCAGTGGAACTAAGAAGGATGCGAGTGCAGGTGGTTGATTGGAGGAGGTTGGCATGCGCTGGAGTGCTTGCAGGCATGCAGAGCAACGCGTGGAGTGTTGGAACCGCTAGCCGCTGGATGCTTGACTTGGGTGCACTGGTGCTGCGGTTGAAAGGAGGAGGCGCGTGGGAGCTGGTGGAGCCGCTGGATACGCAGGAAGCCCGCGGGATGCCTTGCTGCTGGTGCGCCGGTGGAGCAGGTGGAGGGACGTGCCTGCATGCATGCAGGCATGCATGGGCTACGCAGGTGCTGGAGGGTGGTGAACGCAGCTGCTGTGAAGCTTTAATCTGGCTGGAGGGGGCTCGCCGGCATGCATGCAGAGAAGACGGCGCCGGGCAACGCGTGGAGAGGTTGCTGGCTGCTGCGTGGATGGAGGCCGGCTTCAGCGGGCGTGCCTGCGTGGACGATGGAACTACTGGAGCCGCTGGCTGGGTGCTTGCAGAGAGAAACCGAGGGAGGCATGAAGGATGCGGTTGCAGGCGTGCTGGAGGGACGTGGAGGCTAGAGAGGAACCAAGAGAGAGGTGTGTGGGAGAGGGAGAATAAGGGAGAGAAAGAACATACCGAGAGAGAGAGATCTGTGGAGGGAGAGAGAACAGAGAGGCTGCGGGAGATTCCAGAAGGAGAAGGAGGGTTTCCGGCTGCTGGAAAGAAAAACGGAGAGAGAGCAAAGGAGAGAGGTGTGCGTGGGAGAGAAACCGAGAGAGAGGAGGATGTGTGGAGGAGGAGAAAGAAGGAGAAAAAGAAACTGAGAGAGAGGAGGATGTGTGGAGGAGGAGAAAACGAAGAGGAAGAAGAGGGATACGGCTGCTGGAGAAAAAACGGACAAGGAGAGAGAGAATCCGAGAGAGAGAGGGAGAATAGGACGGCCGGGAGAAAGAGAGAGATATATAGAGGGGAAGAGAGAGTCGTGGGTGAAGGAGAGAGGTAGAGAAGGAAAGAAGGAGAGACAGAGAAAAGGAAACAAAGAGGAGAGAAGGAAACAGAGAGAATTGGGTTCGGGAAGGAAGGTTTTCTTTTTAAAAAAAGGAAAGTGGACTTTAGGAAGACGGCTGGTCCTTTTCGGGTTCCTCTTGGCCATGGAATTAAGGCAACACTAGGGCCTCAAATGACGATTTTACCCCTGCTTTAATCTTTTGGATAAAATGACATCGAATTTATCGAAATTCGAACCCTAGACCTCCCCCAAATTTCCGGAAACTCCACTAGCTGCACTGCATCATCGACATGTCCTGTTTACATAAAATAAATTCAAATTAGCATATTATCATAAAAATATCATTATATTTATTTATTTCGTCTCGGTTTTGTCGAAAAATCGCAAATACGCTATACTCCATTAATCACATGAAATGACGATGTTTTTAAGTCAGAATTTGACGAAATTGGTACCGTTGGACTTGGTACGCAGTTATCTATCATTTAATGCTATTTTACAGATAAAAACGTGAGTATGATGCGTATGATTGCCTTTAAATAATCAATTTAACACTTTATCACATATCATGTTATGAATGTTCACAAATCTCTTATAGAAAAGGATAGTGTGAATCTTGATTATCTATGGTATTATACAATAGGTTGTACAATAAGAAATTATTGGTACTTATACATACTGATTTAAATAGCCCAATATCTTCTTAAGGCAAATGATAACCACTTCTATTGACTTATCTTAATAGTTCCTCTTGGAAAGATTCTGCTGTGTGTACTTGTTGAAGTACTAGTCGAATGTATCTGAGAGATTAAAGAATAGAAGATCAAGTTGAAGTGACTAATTGGAAGGAGTATTAGAATTCTTTGATTTGATCAAGGAAATTAATACTTGAATACATGATTCACACAAATCGTTGAAAAGAATAATTGTATCCTTTCTCGATTGATCCTCATAGTATATCATAGCAATATGATATAATGAGGAATTGCACTTTATGGGATATAGTGCGATACATAATAAGATTTGTCTAATTCTTATATCCTCGTAAATATGAGTATGAATATTAGATGTCAATACTTTACACATGGTTCCAAATAAGTCAGTATATCCATATAAGATACGGATATAAGATAATTCATATGAGATGTAAATTATAAATAACCTTGATTTTAAGTATATTAATGTTAAGTTATGTCCTAGTCTTTTAAAAAGGACATGATCCAAAGAAGTTGGATCCAAAAGGATATGGAGTAGTGTAAATTTGTGAGATATTGAAAGAGTGTGGACATTACATTTATTGGCCAGGTGATAATGGAATAATTATCATCCAGAAAGTTGTCTTCTATGAAGAGGAATATGTCCTCAGAGAAGACAATAGAAGCTGATGAAACTAGAAGATGTTCTAGACCTACAAATTAACACAAGATTATGAGATAATCTTTGGTTGTATGGAACCATTCATAACACACATTAGAGAGCCTCATATAATTTTTGAGGTTTTCTCAATGGCTAAAAGGTTATGTTTGACATATCAAAGATAGCAGAATGAGAGGAACTCAAAGATGTGAATTATGATTCAAAATCTATGAGGAAGCTCCATATCAAAATTACAACTTTGAGATTGACAAGAAGTTAAGAATTCTAAGCCATAGTCCATTACACCTATTAAGTTCAGAACTTGATAGTTTTGTTAGAGGGTATAGTACCTGTCACAAGTAAGTAAATCTTTAGAATAAAGAATAATACAGATGGATTAATTAAAACTTATATGGTAAACCGAACGAAATGGTTAAGGTCAAAGTATTGACTTAGACAAGTTTTTCATTAATAGTTATTATAAATAAGTTTATTAGAATTCTACTTGCCAAAACTACTTATCATGATGATGAGATAAAGGCAGTTGGATATTAAAAAGCATTTCCTCAATATGATTGAGAAAGAGGTGTATATGATACAACTTTAAAGCTTTTAGAATATCTAGGAAGTATGTTATGATTTCAAAGATCAATTTTGAATCAAACTGAAGCTTCCCAAAGTTGGAATAAGAGTTTTGAGCTAATGGTCAAATACTAAGTGATCATTAAGAATGACCACGGATTGTGTATGTACAAAGAGGATAGTGGGAGTACGGTCGCATTGATAATGCTTTGTAATAATAGCATTAAAGTCATTGAGAATGAAGTATTATTATCCATATAATTCTCCACGATAGGTTTGGTTATAACATCATATATATTAGAAATACGAATCTATTAATATAGATCGATGAGGATGTTATCTTAACCTATATGTCAAAATATTTAACATAATAAATTCCATAATAAGTCTCAATTGTTGAGACATAGAATTTCTTTATTTAAGGGAAGGTTACTTGAAAGATACATAGGAACCTTGATAGTGGGAATTAAGCACATCACTATGTACTTGAGAAGTGTTAAGGGTGCACTCCTGGATGATGGAGAGGATGATTTGAAACTATGAGGTCACATTGACTCAAATTTCAAATCAGACATGGGTTTAACCTTCTAATGAGAATGCGATGGGTTGGAAAAGTTCTAAACAAGAAACCACCACTAACATGATTGCAGTTGATACTGTTGTTAGAATAGTATTGAGTGGATTGGAACGGTTTCAACCCAAAACTCGGTATTAAGATGACGACATAAACAAGTGATACTGTTATTGGAACAGTATGGATAAAAGAGTTCATCCCTGAACTAGATGTAGTTCTAAAAGGTCTCTAATCCCGTCCCGTTGTTGTAGGACAACAATGGGAGCGATTAATCTTGTGGACGAACCATGGTCTTATCAGAAGTTGTAAAAACATTCTGAGGCTCTTTCACAAATTCAGAGACAAAGGATTAAGTGGAAATAACGTAATGAAAAATATTCTATCTGTAGATAATTTAGCAGATCTCTGACTAAGTCTTAGTCGCAAACTTTATGTGAGCATCACCTAGATTTGATAGAAATCAAATGCGAAGGTGATTGGCTTGAGTCCATGTGGGAGATTGTTGGGTATAACTGTCCTTTAAGTCAATCATAAGGCACCTATTACAATCTCACTAATAAATGACATTTATTTCATTATATAGATTAGCGTATTTATAATTACGCATAATGAAGTCCTTGAATGTGTGCAATAGTTATCAGATTATGACGAGATCATAATAATGAGACTTATAACTTATAAACACATAGTCTTAATTGCACATAATCGTAGGATGTTTGAGAAGGACATCAAACACCCGGTAAGACTAGTACACGTTAGTCCAGCTTATATGATGAGGGTGACTGATCTCGTCTGTAAGGACTGAGATTTCGGGTTCTGTATTCGGGTCGGGTTCGGGTCGGATCCCTTGGTTTGGACCCTATGGGGGGTCTTGAGATTCCTGGCTGAATGGCGTCAGCACTGCTCGACGCCTTTCAAAAGGCGTCAGGTTGTGTAGATGCCATTTAGGTCTGCTGGTTGTTGCGCCACGCGGGCGGGTTTCGGGCCGCGAGAGTACGGCCCCGGTCACATCGTCTGAACGGCGTCCAGGTTGGCCGACGCGATTCAGACTGTGACCTCTGCGATGTCAGGGTACGGCGCCAGAGCGTTGTCAGTACGGCCTGTCCTGTCGTCTGAACGGCATCCACGGTGGGCGACGCGTTTCAGACCGCTGTCAGTACGGCCGTCCTGTCAGACTGATAGGCGTCTGCCTCGATCGACGCGTTTTAGCGGGATTCTGGTTGACTCCGCGAGCCTCCCCTTCTTTCCCTCATTCTCGCCTTCACTCTCTCTCTCCTCGCCCTCTCTGGCCCCTCCCACTCTCTTCTTCCCCTTCCCTTCCTCTTCTCTCTCTTCCAATCACTCCATAGCCTCCTTACCACTCACCTCTACCTCCACCACCTCCTTCGCGGCGTTCCCTTCTCCGGACGGCGGCCGACGTCCCGGCGGAGTGGCGGCGTCCTCGAGGGTACCGGCGGCGGTCTGCGGTGCGGCGGGTCGGCGGCGAGGAGCTTGGGGGAGTTCAAGAACCGGTAGGGGGACGAACCTTGCATGTGTTGCTCGTGTGTTCCTTGGCATGACATGATGTGTTTGGGCTAGATTGAGCATGTTTAGGGGGTTTCCCTGTGGGAATGGCTGTGCTTGTGATCGTGGTTTCGTAGTATGCCTGTGATAGATGAATTCTTCTTCCTCCCCTTCTTGTTTTGGGGCTTTTCGGGGTGTTTGGGGTTAAAGGTGAAACCCTCGGGTTGAACCAGGAAACCTGGTTTCTGGCGCTAAACGGCGTCGTGCCTGGTCGACGCCTATTCAAAGGACGTCAGGGCAGTACGACGCCTTTTAGGGCAGAAACCTCCCTGTTTGAGGTTTCCCGTGATAAGGGTTCTGTCGCTAAATGACGTCATGGATGGACGACGCCTTTCAGAAGGGCGTCGGGACATCATGACGCCATTTAGACAGGAAAATCACCCCGAGTGAGGGTCTGTAAATCCGGAATTTAAGTGTGAATGGCGTCTGTGTACCTGGACGCGTTTTAGATAGGCGACTCCCTATGACGACGCGTTTCAGGGAATATTCTGACTGTTAAGTGAACCTGTCTGAGGGACTTGAATGGCGTCGACCTCAGTCGACGCGATTCAAGATAGAGATAGTAATCCTGGTTTTCATTATGTGCTTCACTGTGGGATGATTTCAATTGCATGCTTCACGTTGTACGATAAGACTGAGGACTTCTGCGTGAATGGAGTTACATCATGTTATATGTGTGTGTGTGCTTATGCGATTGTGAATGGGAATAACTGTCGTTTCCGACTGGCACCATGGGCCGATGGGAGAAGGGCCATGGTGTCTGTGAGCCGTACCGGTGGGAGAAGGGGTACATGTTGTGTTTCACCTTAGGCTGAGGAAAGCAGAACCACCTTGAGCCCGTCGGGCCGGAGTAGCTGGTACGCTATCCGAGGGGTTGCTGCTTGACCTCAGCGGGTCGGGGTTTCCCTATTTGTCGTGACAGCTTCCGGCGCGTTTCTTGCTGTGGAGCTGGTTGTGGTACCGTTGGAGTTGGCTTACCCTTTAGCCACTGGGCCTGATGTGACCTTTGATCAAGGTTACGAGTGGTACCCTTAGCCCTTTGGCCTGACGCAACCTGGGAGATTTGTGGTTGTGGGTAGTTCATGTAGCTTCGGCTTGACGGGGGTTCTCCGGTCCCCAGGGACCTCCTGAAGGGCTGAGGCCTAGCGTGGAGGCAATCCAGACGGTAGGACAGTAGTCTAGACTGCTTGTGTGCACACGTAGCTGGCAGTGGCGGTACACTGGTTCCAGCTAGTCCTAGTTTGACTCACTGCCTCACCCTACAGTGCCCGGAACACTGTAGGGGTGGACAGGCGTAAGCTGTGGTGGTAGTGTTGGGAGGCGACGTTTGACATCGGTCGACAGTGTGGTTCAGTCGCTTCGTGGACTTTGGCTGTGAGACGTTACTCTGTGTTGGGTTCTTCGGGTTGCTTAGAATGGTTCTTGCTACACTGCTTATCGTACGTTTCACCTCAGAGTTGGGTGCTATGTTTACTGCTTTACTTAAATTGCCATATATTCCTGTTGTTACACTTGTGGGTGTGTGAGTGGGAGGCAGGGGATCGGATGATCCTTACTGAGCCCATTTCTGGTGTGGCTCACTCCCTGCGGTTTCAGGTGTGGACCTCGTGGCGAGCGGAAGCGTGGTGTCTTCTTGGTGTGCGGACCAGCAACTGTCTTAGTCCCGGGGTATGCCCCGATGTTGTTGTACTTCCTTCTGCCCGTACTTATTTAATTGTTGGACGTGTAATTATTGTTGGACTGTATACGGACATTGTTATTTTCCCTTCCTGCGCACTTGCTTACCTTTGTAGTCCGTGTGTTTGTTATATTTAGCCTTGTTTAGCACTTACTCCTCCAGACGTGTTGTGTGAGATCCGGGTGTGAACCCGCAGTTAATGGGCCGACATCCATTTAGTGACCGGGTCTCCGGTCATAGGATGGCGGGTCGTTACAGATGGTATCAGAGCTCAGTCTGGTCGAGTATGTGATAAACTGGGTTAGATATTATAGTCCAACAATAAATGCGAGTCTGTACAGGCGATGGCTGCTGGTGTAGATTGATAGGTTTTGACGTGTTTTGGTTCGATTTGCGTGTTGTGGGGCAGCGATGGCGCCGAAGCGGAGAGCTCCGGTGGCTCGGGATGCGAGAGCAGATGGTGGTGGTTCGAGGGCTGAAGGTCATAATGTGGATCGTTTTATGGAAGCTATGATTGGGGCTATGTCTAGATATCAGCAGGGAGATGGAAGTGAGGGGTCCAGTTCCCGAGGTAGCCAATCCACGGTGGTGGAGCGGTTCTTGAAGCTGAAGCCCCCTTCTTTCACGGGTCAACCTGTTCCAGATGCGGCAGCTCAGTAGGTTAAGGAGGTGGAGAAGGTGTTTGATGTCCTAGAATGTGCTGAGAGTGACAAGACCTTGTTGGCAACCTACTTGCTGAAGGGCGATGCTTACGATTGGTGGGTTACCATCAAGGGGTTGATGTTTCCAGATAGGCCTTTGAGAGAGATTCCTTGGGAAAGCTTCGTGAGAGAGTTTAGTGGACAGTACTTTCCGAGGCACGTTCGTAGGGCCAAGGAAAGGGAGTTTTTGGAATTGGTGCAGGATGATATGTCCGTTCTAGAGTATCAGATGAAATTTGTAGCTCTGGGAAGATTTGCTCCACACATATCTGAGCGTGAGGATCTGAGGACGGAGAAATTTGTGGATGGACTTCGGCATGGTTTGAGGGAGTTTGTGGCGGCCCATTGTTGTGAAGATTTGGCCTCAGCAATTCAGTGCGCGGCAGCAGTGGAGATGCAGTTCCAACACACGGCGAGAGAATCGGAGCATTCGGCACAGGGGAAGCAGCATAGCAGGGATAGATCGACAGCCTTTTCGTCAGGTGATCCGAGTTCCTTTGAGGTCAAGTTTCAGGAGGTACCTTATGGCGAGGAGGAGGATGGTTCGGTTCAGCAGATGGAGACAGAGGTCGGCTGGCAGCAGGAGGCGAGGCGAGGCACTGCAGATCGTTGCCCCCGATGTAGCAGGTTTCATCGCAACCGGATATGTCCCTTGATCACTGGTAGCTGTTTCGCTTGTGGTCGGAAGGGACATCTCGCGAGGAATTGTCCCCAGAAGAACCAGGCAGGTCAGGGACCGAGCGGTTAGTGAGTGTTCGAGGTGTGATTGGAGTCGCGTTTCCTTGTGGAGGTCCGAGAGGTTGTGCTAGGAGAGCACTTTTATTTTGTCTTTTTCAGAGGTGGTTGTGAACTCGTGTGGCACTTGTATGTACTTGGGCTTGGTGGAGAAATCGGTTTTGTAATTTGTGCCTTGTTAGTGTATGGTTGTTTTAATCTATCAGCTCTTGTCAGAATTGAGAATCTTAGATAGCTTGACGTGGATGTGTTGGAACCCTGTGTGGGTGATTGGTAAGAATGATTGTTGTTATTGATGTGTGTCGGCGTGTGTTGGTTAGCTGAGTTAAGCATTGGGCGGTTGCAATTTCGAGGACGAAATTCTTTTAAGGGGGGGAGAATGTAAGGACTGAGATTTCGGGTTCTGTATTCGGGTCGGGTTCGGGTCGGAACCCTTGGTTTGGACCCTGTGGGGGGTCTTGAGATTCCTGGCTAAATGGCGTCAGCACTGCTCAACGCCTTTCAAAAGGCGTCAGGTTGTGTAGACGCCATTTAGGTCTGCTGGTTGTTGCGCCACGTGGGCGGGTTTCGGGCCGCGAGAGTACGGCCCCGGTCACATCGTCTGAACGGCGTCCAGGTTGGCCGACGCGATTCAGACTGTGACCTCTGCGATGTCAGGGTGCGGCGCCAGAGCGTTGTCAGTACGGCCAGTCCTGTCGTCTGAACGGTGTCCACGGTGGGCGACGCGTTTCAGACCGCTGTCAGTACGGCCGTCTTGTCAGACTGATAGGCGTCTGCCTCGATCGACGCGTTTTAGCGGGATTCTGGTTGACTTCGCGAGCCTCCCCTTCTTTCCCTCATTCTCGCCTTCACTCTCTCTCTCCTCGCCCTCTCCGCCCCCTCCGACTCTCTTCTTCCCCTTCCCTTCCTCTTCTCTCTCTTCCAATCACTCCATAGCCTCCTTACCACTCACCTCTACCTCCACCACCTCCTTCGCGGCGTTCCCTTCTCCGGACGGCGGCCGACGTCCCGGCGGAGTGGCGGCGTCCTCGAGGGTACCGGCGGCGGTCTGTGGTGCGGCGGGTCGGCGGCGAGGAGCTTGGGGGAGTTCAAGAACCGGTAGGAGGACGAACCTTGCATGTGTTGCTCGTGTGTTCCTTGGCGTGACATGATGTGTTTGGGCTAGATTGAGCATGTTTAGGGGGTTTCCTTGTGTGAATGACTGTGCTTGTGATCGTGGTTTCGTAGTATGCCTGTGATAGATGAATTCTTCTTCCTCCCCTTCTTGTTTTGGGGCTTTTCGGGGTGTTTAAGGTGAAACCCTCGGGTTGAACCAGGAAACCTGGTTTCTGGCGCTAAACGGCGTCGTGCCTGGTCGACGCCTTTTCAAAGGACGTCAGGGCAGTACGACGCCTTTTAGGGCAGAAACCTCCCTGTTTGAGGTTTCCCGTGATAAGGGTTCTGGCGCTAAATGACGTCATGGATGGACGACGCCTTTCAGAAGGGCGTCGGGACATCATGACGCCATTTAGATAGGAAAATCACCCCGAGTGAGGGTCTGTAAATCCGGAATTTAAGTGTGAATGGCGTCTGTGGACCTGGACGCGTTTTAGATAGGCGACTCCCTATGACGACGCGTTTCAGGGAATATTCTGACTGTTAAGTGAACCTGTCTGAGGGACTTGAATGGCGTCGACCTCGGTCCACGCGATTCAAGACAGAGATAGTAATCCTGGTTTTCATTATGTGCTTCACTGTGGGATGATTTTAATTGCATGCTTCACGTTGTACGATAAGACTGAGGACTTCTGCGTGAATGGAGTTACATCATGTTATATGTGTGTGTGTGCTTATGCGATTGTGAATTGGAATAACTGTGGTTTCCGACTGTCACCATGGGCCGATGGGATAAGGGCCATGGTGTCTGTGAGCCGTACCAGTGGGAGAAGGGGTACATGTTGTGTTTCACCTTAGGCTGAGGAAAGCAGAACCACCTTGAGCCCGTCGGGCCGGAGTAGCTGGTACGCTATCCGAGGGGTTGCTGCTTGGCCTCAGCGGGTCGGGGTTTCCCTGTTTGTCGTGACAGCTTCCGGCGCGTTTCTTGCTGTGGAGCTGGTTGTGGTACCGTTGGAGTTGGCTTACCCTTTAGCCACTGGGCCTGATGTGACCTTTGATCAAGGTTACGAGTGGTACCCTTAGCCCTTTGGCCTGACGCAACCCGGGAGATTTGTGGTTGTGGGTAGTTCCTGTAGCTTCGGCTTGACGGGGGTTCGCCGGTCCCTAGGGCCCTCCTGAAGCGCTGAGGCCTAGCGTGGAGGCAATCCGGATGGTAGGACAGTAGTCTAGACTGCTTGTGTGCACACGTAGCTGGCAGTGGCGGTACACTGGTTCCAGCTAGTCCTAGTTTGACTCACTGCCTCACCCTACAGTGCCTCGGAACACTGTAGGGGTGGATAGGCGTGAGCTGTGGTGGTAGTATTGGGAGGCGCGTTTGACTTCGGTCGACAGTGTGGTTCAGTCGCTTCGTGGACTTTGGCTGTGAGACGTTACTCTGTGTTGGGTTCTTCGGGTTGCTTAGAATGGTTCTTGCTACACTGCTTATCGTACGTTTCACCTCAGAGTTGGGTGCTATGTTTACTGCTTTACTTAAATTGCCATATATTCCTGTTGTTACACTTGTGGGTGTGTGAGTGGGAGGCAGGGGATCGGATGATCCTTACTGAGCCCATTTCTGGTGTGGCTCACTCCCTGCGGTTTCAGGTGTGGACCTCGTGGCGAGCGGAAGCGTGGTGTCTTGGTGTGCGGACCAGCAGCTGTCTTAGTCCCGGGGTATGCCCCGATGTTGTTGTACTTCCTTCTGCCCGTACTTATTTAATTGTTGGACGTGTAATTATTGTTGGACTGTATACGGACATTGTTATTTTCCCTTCCTGCGCACTTGCTTACCTTTGTAGTCCGTGTGTTTGTTATATTTAGCCTTGTTTAGCACTTACTCCTCCAGACGTGTTGTGTGAGATCCGGGTGTGAACCCGCAGTTAATGGGCCGACATCCATTTAGTGACCGGGTCTCCGGCCATTGGATGGCGGGTCGTTACATCGTCAGTCACTTGTGTAGAGACACTATGGAGAACCTGTAGGTGCTCATTGGGGAATGCGTTCACTGAACTGATCCAACATGAATCGCCGAATGGTAATTTACCTGACTACCAACTGGCCTAATTCATCGTCATAGTAGTGTGGTTGATCTTTAGAGTTGAGAGACTAAAGACATCTTATCGGTGGACTTCTGGGCTTTAACCTTGACCTACGAATCCCTATCCACGGGATCTCTAATAGTTAATGATCGGGTCTAGCGGAAGACTTTCGAAGGTGATTGAGTGTTCAATAGAGGATCATTCGCTCTCAGGTAACTAAAGAGAGAATGTTCTAGAATAGATCCGCAGGAGTCTCTTGCTAGAGCGGACACAATATTAGAAAATGTGTTTTTTGATATTGTACAGTAGAGTCTGATTCAAGTGAGTTGACTATCTAGTATTTGATAGTTGACCATATCCTAGGTCGACACGAGAGCATTGTACGAAGGAAGGATTATAGCCACGCGGTAACTGTGGACCATGAGTAGGTTGTTGAACCCCATTACCTTCCGGGATCATGCGGTGTTGCTTGGCACCCAACTTGATCGGAAGTCACGTTGAATTTACATGAGATGTTAATTCGGTTAAGTAATTAATTAAATATGAGATATTAATTAATTATTATAAGTAAATAAATAGTTATTGGACTTAATGGACTGAAAATCAGACTGGTTAATAGGCCTAGAGGGTCATACGCAAATAGATTCTTAGTCGGTAGTGTTTAAGTGGGTTTTATATTAACTCGGGGACTTTTATGAAAAGTCGCACCGACTTAATATAAAAACAGGTTGTAGAGAAACCCTAGAACAAGATCCAGGAGCTCCCAATGAAGGCCTCCCCCCTCTCTTTCCTCCTCCTCCTCTGGGCACCCCTCTCAGGGCGCCGGGTGCTTTCCCATCTCCGTCGCGCGCAATTCCCAATAGTCGGGAATTCTTTGTCTGCAGGGTTTGGATGAGTTGCAGCGAGAGATATTCAGAGAGCAAGCTGATCTGGATGAGGGAGAGAGGACGAACTAGCACGGAGGATCGCGTGGTTACCGCTGGAGGCCGGACGCTTGTGCGGCTAGCGGCATCGCCTCGACGAAACCGACACGGACGCGGATTCAAATCTGCGCACGGGGATACGATCATATCCCAAGTTTTTCGGTTTACCGTTTTTCATTCCGAAACAGATCTGCGGGCATCGGAAGGAATTTTCGTTTTACATTTCTACTGCGTTCTTCACGTCCTGCTTGAAACCCAACACCAACCTACAAGGAAAAGGATATAGTAGCCATGCAGGATAATATGAAACACATTTTAGGTGCATTGGATATGGAAAAAAATAGAAGAGCATATACTAAATGACATAGTGGCAATTAAAGATCATAAACCGAGAAGAAGAATGCTCAAAAGTACTTGGATGTAGAGAAAGTGGAAATAGATTTTGCCGGTTGTATAATATAAAATATGTTGGATTTTGGTATTGTCGGATTTTTCCCAAGGATTCAACCCAATTTGACCTGAAGATAGTTTGGATTGAACACATGAATAACCCTAACCCAAACACACCCACTACAAGAAGTTTTAATACAATCAACATGTTTGAATTATCCTACTGAGTTTATACCCTTAATACAATACTTTTTAGTAATCAGAAAATACCAAGGTGATCTTAGTTACCTATTTATAATTTGGAAGATTCACATCTAGGTAGGTATTATATTGTAGTTGTTCCCCATGAAAATATGTTGTCCTTCCCAAAGGAGATGGCATGTCTCTATCATTGATCCATGGTTCACTTATTAATAGATGCTCCAATATTTTTAGAGTACAATAATGGATAAGATCAAATAAAATGCATCACAAGGGACAACTTTGGTGCAATGGCAAGGTTGCTCTATTTTGACTTGGAGGTTCGTGGCCCAAAGCTGAAAATAATCTCTTCCCAGAGAGCAACAGAGGCTGAGTTCAATTTACCCTCCATAGACTTTATATTGTGGGAGCCTTGTGGGCACTAGGGCTGCCCTTTCTATCATACACAATATACAATATTATTTGTTGTAATCAAGGCCACTTGATGTATCAAAATGTGTTTTGTCATGGATATGATTAGTATGTCTAACAATTTTTAACTCTATTAATTTGACAAATCTATATAATGCATGTAATCTGCTCATAGGCTCTGGCTTACATGGCCATAAATCAAATGCATTCTTTGTAAATAATCCATCTTGGGAGGACCTTGAAAGGGCACAACAATATTGAGTTATTCAATGTACTCTCTCTCTCTTGAAGCAAAATGCCATAATGGACTATGTGTAAAGGCACATTAGTCTACATGATGTTCACTATCCCCTTCGCACCAACTAAGACTCAAAGCCCCTCCATACAAAAGATAGTGCAAACATAAAGAGGAAGTAGGGATGCTTTCATGCACTATTTATCCCTGACAGTCTTCCTTTTGTACTTTTTGGGAGGGTAATGTTGGTTACACTCTCTTGGTGTGTTTTTCGTACGATGGAATTTTGTGAGCTAACAACTATTATACTTATAAATTCTCTATTACTCTAATATATTTTATGGTACCCTGTACTTTCAAAAAATAAGGAGAAAGCAATGTCTGGTAGCCATTGCCAGGTCCAACATGTTTGGAGAGGAGACGGATATTGCATCTAGTATATCATAAAAAGGAGGGAGATAGCAAAGCCCTATGGGTTGTCCCTTAGTAGATAGTTGTTGAGCATAATGAACCTTAACTTGACCCCTGCCCATTAGAAATGCCTGGCACATGCTATGTTATCAAAGGTGGTCAAGGTGACTGCCTTAGCATCATGGCAAAGAAAGGCAGTTGTAAGACTCCTCACATTGGCCCTTGTCGCCTAGGCAATCACTAGAATCACCTCAGGCACGTAGGCGGTAGCTTAGGTGTACTTCTCCCACCTTTAGCACCTCATTTTGCACCTTGGACTAGGCCAAATGCTCCAACGGGCTATTTAGATGGCCCATTCGCCTGGCCCAATCATTATCCCATATCGGTTATATACAAGCATGGCCAACCCCTTCCCTCTCCCCCCCCCCCCAAACGGAATCCTATTCACCTCTTCCCCTACCTGAACCCTAACCGCTAATATCCTCTAGCAATAGGATGCAACAACGATAAAAGGCAGTCGCAACCACCGTCAAGGTAGGCCTTGCCTCTCTCTCTCTCTTACTTAGTGACACATACATAGGATTGAAGCACTCTCTCCTCCCCTCTCCTCGACATCTTGATTTGATTAAATTTTATTTCAATTTGATAGATTCTAAAATTATTTGGCCATATTTTAAGTTGGAACAGAAGGACCTCTAGGGCACCTGCTCACTTTGCATAACTAAGTCATTCCAACATAGTAGATTGTTGTTCCCGCTGCATTTGAACTATATGCTAGTCAATCGTACGTTATGGTCAGTTATATATTATGCTTCACGGAATGCAACATTTGGTTACAATCCATTAGTGTTATTCTGTCTGTTCCTCATGCCGAACTCAAGGGAATCATCATTGGAAACTAAAAAATAAATACAAAAAAGAGACCAACTACTAGAAAATAAGTTGAGGGACAAAAGGTGTAAAAGAAAACACATTTTGACTATGACCCTGTTAGTCTTAGGTGGCCTACAAGCCAATATGACTTTGTAATCTCGTTCATTTATTAATATAATGGCATAATATTCATTGTGTGTAAATCGTATTAATTATCGTCTCATAATGAAGTCCGTGAATATGTGCGATAGTGATCAGATTATGATGAGATCATACTAATGAGACTGATAACTTAAACACACATATTCTTAATCGTTCCTAGTCGGAGGATATTCGAGAAGGACATCGGATATCCGGTTAGACTAGTACAAATTACTCCTGCTCATGCGATGAGGGTGACTGATCTCATAGTCACTTGTGTGGAGACACTAAGGTGAATCTGTAGGTGCTCATTGGAGAATGAGTTCACTGAACTGATCCGACTGAATCGCTGGATGGTATTGTACCTCACTGTCAACTAGCTTGATTCTATTATCGCAGTTGCGTGGATGGTCCTCGGACCTGGGACACCAAGGACACCTTGTCGGTGGACTTCTGTGCTTTGACCTTGGTTTATGAATCTCTAACCGCGGGATTCTAAATAGCCAATGATCGGGTACAGCGGAATACCGTCAAAGGGAATTGAGTGTCAATAAGGAATCATTCGCTCTCGGTACGATGAGAGAGAATGCTCTAGGAAGGATGCGCGAAAGTCCCTGGCCAGGGCGGACGATAAGATAGGGAAAGGAGTTTTCCGATATTCATCAACGACATCCAATCCAAGTGAGTCGACCAGTTTGGGTTTGACAGTACGCCATACCCTAAGTTGACTCGAGAGCATTGTACGAATGACGGATTATATTCACGCGGTAACTGTCGGCGGAAAGGTTCCAAGAGTGGGTTACTTAACTCCGATACCTTTCGGATTCATGCGGTGTTGTTTGGCACCCAACGTGATCGTAGGCCTGATCGAATTCAATGTGCGACATCAATTCGATTGATTAATTAATTAATAAATAGTTATTAATTGATTGATAAAGCCAGTAAGGAGTCACTGGGCTTATTGGGCTATTAACCGGATTGGTAATTGGGCCTAGAGGGTCGCACGCAAATGATTCTCAAGGTAATGGATAAATAAGTGGGTTTTATATAAACCGGGAGTTTTTATGAAAAACTGCGTGGTTAGTATAAAATATAGCGAACGGACTGAGCAGGCCAAGCTGCTGCTAACCCTATTCGCCCCCTCATATGTTTCTCTCTCTCTCTGGCGTCCCATACATATCCGGATTCCCATAACTGCTCCGCCGCTTCTCCCAATCCCGTTGACGGGAAATCGTCCGCGCGTTGCGGCGATCGTTGCAGCAAACGGCGGAGACTTCGTGGGCTGCGAAGAGCGAGGAGCGTGAGGATTTCCGTCGCGAGGAGGATCACGTGGAGTCCGCTAGAGGCCGGGCGCTTGCGCGGCTTGCGGTGTCGCACCGACGGAACCGAACGGTTGTGGATTCTAATATGCACACGGTAAGATTCAATAATCCGATTATCGAGATTTTAGTTTTTTTTCGAAACGAGAACGGATCTCCGTTTTTATTTTTATTTTCGCTGCGCCGGAGATCCGTAGAAACCCGAGAACCCAACAAACCCGTCATTAACTTTGCCTAAATCATTTCAGAGATTCACATATGACTAAGTCAATATTAATCGAGGTGATACTTAATCATCTAATCGATAGAACACTTAGGAAAACTGATTTGATTAATACCGTGAGTAATGTTTCAATTAGTGCTGAGCTAACTGCAAGTTACTTGAAGTCCTGAGGTTTAATCGAAGTTCTAGTTATCTCTTTAATCATAAGAGTTGAAGAATCTTGAAAGCGATTAAGTTATAGAGCTAACACAATACATGACAGAAACTATTAGTAACTAAACTAATGAAACAAAGAGATTTCTCTCACTCTAATAGAAACAAAGTCCTAGCATTTTCATAGTGTGTTATCACCAAAACATGGGGAGTATGAAATCACAAATTACTTAACATGTATGACGGTGATGGTATCGCATGAGGCCGTCAGTGAGTCCACGTTCCAGCTGGCCTGTGACTACTGCGATGAAGGCATGTGTAAAGGGAGCAGGGAAGGTTTGCACATGGGAAAGGAAGCATATATTAGTCTTTTAAGAGTAACCTAATTAGGTTAATGGTTAACCATTCACTAGCATAAAACCCCTACTAGGCGACGGGTTAAAGTCTAACTGTCGTCAGTTTCAACAAAAATCTATGCTATCACATCCGGTAATTCCAGTCTGACTGGGAGTCGTATGGCCAACGGGTGAGTCTTTTAAAGACGGTCGGCCAAATTTTATTTCCCTAACCGCGACACTCAACCCACCAGTTTCCAAAGACCTGTGGACTCTTTTTGGGAAACTGCCCTCTGTCTTTGGCGATTGGCACGATCCCCTTCCCGAGTTTCCTCGCACACATTCCTCCCTTTCCTGTGGAGAGGGTCTTCCCTCCTGCTTTCTTTGATGTCATGGTCCACTTGACTATCCATCTTGTAACAGAAGCTAAACTTTCTGGACCAGTACAATATCGTTGCATGTATCTAATTGAAAGGTACTTTCTTATACTTAAGAATTACATTTAGGATAGAAGTCGACCTAAGGATTCCAATTGTTGAATGGTTCCTTATGGAAGAGGTTACAACATTTTGTGCACGCTATTTAGATGATGTAGAGACTAAGTTGAATAGGCCAATTAGATTTGAAGATGGTCCAATTGGAGCTGGGGTTTCAAGTTCTATACCTACAGAGCATGCTTACCAAGCCCATCGATTTCTCTTATGCAATACAACATCGATCCAACCTTATCTACTGTAAGTTTGTTATTAAGTTCATATATTGTCTTAACTTAATAAATATTATCATAATTTAATGTTGATAATATTTATTGTAGGATGCACAAAAATTCAGTAAAAGATCAACACCCTACTTGGAGCGATGATTAAGTCCAAATGGAGCAACATAATAACTTTGTTGCATGGTTTATAGATTATGTAAACTTGTTGTCATTTTCCTTCTATTGGTTTTAAAGAAAGTAAACATATTTTAAGACTTAACGTACTCTAGACTGCAGATTGATCAATTAAGGGATGAAATGATTGCCTCCATAGAGATTATGGGTCTTGCTCATAGATCAAACCACTTTATTATTTCATATCAAGGATATTTTATAAATGGATATAAATTTGAACAAGTTGTAGATACTTCACGCGTCTCACCAAACAATGGGATTGCAACTATCGGTGCTTATGGTAATATTTTTTATGGTGTTTTGCAAAGCATAATAGAGTTCCAATTTGTAATTTTGCCCCCAATACATCTTTTCAAGTTGATGATTAAAAATTCACATCTGTGAAGACAACATCGTCAAGTTTTGAAGATGAGCCATTTATCTTTCCGTCACAAGTACAATATGTATTCTACTCTAAGGATCCTTTGGAGGAAGAATGGAATGTTGTTTGCCGATGGAAGCCAAGGGATACTTATGAGGTGCCAATTGATGAACATGAAGAAGGAGAAGCTGAGGATGAAATTTTTTAAAAAGTATAGAACAAACAATTTCAATTGAGGGCTTAACAAGCGATGATAGTCATGTTTCTTGGGTTAAAAGAGGACTTGGAGTGGGTACACGCATAACTATGAAAGAAATGAGGGAAGTACGTAAAAATGATAACCAAGTGCTCCTTCAGATTTGCAGAATAATGGAGCCCCAGTTCCTTCAGGTAGCTTAGAATGACATTCATAGACAAAGTAGATATATACCAATCTAATCTTATGTTATTTTTTTAAAGAAATCTATTACACATATTTAATTTTTTTTTTATAAGTTGTAGGAGAAGGAAAAGGCCAAGATAGACATGCACCAAGTATTCCTTTAGTTTTGCATAATAAGGAAGCCTCAGTTCCCACTTATATCTCTCAAAGTGGGCATGCACCCAATGCTCCTTCAGGTAGCTTATTTTTTTAATTAAGAAATATATTATACATATATTTATAACCATCTTTATAAGTGGCAAGAGAAGGAAAATGACAAAGTACGCATGCACTAAGTGCGCCTTCAGGCATTCCTAGTAATTACTTAGAAGGCGCAAGAAAAGGCAAGGCTCAGATTTGTATTCATCCTCTACTAATTGACACTTACTTACACAAGCATCTTTATTTTGATTTAGCTTGTGTAGAAGTTTTCATGATTGATTTGTTTATCTTAACTTCTTTAATTTTCTTATAGGTACTCAAAGCACTGAATTTCATGTGGATCTCCATGAAGATCAAATAACCCAACATAGAACAAGTTTATTAGTGCAAGGTATATATAAAAAAATGTCTAGTATACAATTTTTTTTTTCATATATTCAAATGCTTCATTATATTTTTAGATGTTCTAGTGAGGAGAAGGCGTTCTAGCTTATGCCATAACACATTGGCTGCTACAGTCACTAGAACTCAGGAAGAGTAACAATCAAGTCCTCTAAATTCCAATAGGAAAGTTGAGTGTCAAGTTCACTTATCAAATAAAATATTAGAGGCACAGTCTGAGCAAACGCATGAAAATGAGTCTAGCCATATAGATGCATCCAATGTACCCATGCCTATAGTGAAAAGAACTAGAGGTCCAACTCAAAAGACAGCGGCTAATCCTCGCAAAGGGGAGAAATGGAAGTGTTTGATTGATGATGTCCAACTAGTTGGAGAACCTGCATCAAAGCTTGCCTTAGTTCTTGGACTCTACGCACGAATAGATAGTTATTTCCCACCTCACAAAGAGTGGAGTCAACAGTCGAAGTAAAGCTTCAATGATGTGATGAGAGACATAATGGTAATATAATTACTTTTCTAATCACATATTCTTATCTTTTACACATTAATAATTTAAATTGTAGGCATAATATGATTTTGTTGATCATGATAGGATGCCAGCGAATATGATAGATGTGACTGAATTTCGTAAAGCTTTGATACAAAAAAAGAAGAAGAAGAAGAAGAAGAGAGAGTGGTGGTACTCATTGGAAACCCTTTACTATAGGGAAGGAGCTCCCGAACAAGTGTGTGAGAAGGCTTGTGATGAGAGGATTAGCCGCTGGCATATCTTAAGGGTTATAATTAAATTTCAGGATTTTTAATTTGAATACAATGTGAGGAATTGGAATTGGATTACACAACTCTTGGAGCATATCTCAAGGTTTATTAAAGAAAAAGTGATTTTTTAGATGAATACACTCGTGATGAATACATATAAGCTCACAATATACAATTCACCATTTATTATTATTATTCATGTGAGTTTATTTGCAATCTAGGAAAAAGTTATAGCAATATGCGTTGAAAAGAATGTCACAAATAGTTCAGAGCCATTCATATTATTCCCTGTGTTGGATGTGGTATATAATGGACATTATGGATGGTATGAGAGAGGTCGTGGTCTGGGATGGTCAAGAGCAGTATCTGGGAGAAAAATAAAAATTCATATGTCTAATAGTAATGCCAGACAAGTTTCAATTGAGCTACAAAGCACCCAATTAGAGCTTTAGAATGTGAAGGAGCAACTAGAAGCGATGCATGCTCGAGAGCATGAAAGAGAGAGAAAGACATATGTACGAGCGAGAGACATGCAAGCATGGCTAGAATTGTTGGAAAGCACGTTTTTACCAAATGTCTTGGTGAGTCAACAAATGTACATTTTTTCTGTCTATGAATAATAAATCAAATAAATGTTGACACGGATGGATTTTATTTCCAAGCACAATTTTTGTGATGATGGTTTGTTGATATAGTGTTTCTTTCCATACTTTTATTCTTATTTATTTTGGTAACTGATAGAAGCACAATCTACAAATTTGTTGGCTTTATTTTTTCATATACTTAATTTCTTTCATTTTTAAGTTGATTTTCTAGATTGGACGGTGGAGCATCCTTTTATCAACAGCGAGGCTGATCAAGATGGCCATTTGATTATCATTCTAGAGTTGGCGCAGATGGGCCTCAAATTGGCCTTAGGCTTTTAACTTTTGATTGACCATTCTATATTTTAGTTTTGCTAAGGACATTGTTTGGATGTTCGTGGAATCGGTTGTCGTTGGAACATGAACAGTTTAACTTTTTGGTTTATGTGTTGACTGTTTTGGTTTAATTCTGGCAAAGTAAACTCACTTTTATTTACATCGATCTTTTTACATCTGTAAATTCTGGATTAAGTACTTCCGCCATTAGTTTATTGGCAGTCAACATGATTTTTTTTAACTGGATGGATATGTGGTATGTTGTTGATTATGGGATGGAGGATGGCATAAACATGTGGATGATAACAAGTAGCACAACATTAATTTTTTGTCATTGCTAGCGATGCCCGTGTCATATTTTAGGATCCTGCAGAAAATGACCACTGCGAGCAGCTGTGTCTGCAGCTTCGGATGCATACACGCATCTGCACAACGTGTGGTGGCCGGGGCCCGGGGGTTTGGAGTGGCAGGGGCCTAGTTGTTCTGTGTGCTCCACGACGTGCACTGGTGCAGCCAGGTGGCAATGGCGTCATAGGGGATGATGGTGAGGGGGAGGCGTAAGATACAGTAGCTTGTCGTGGATGACAGTTGGCAATGAAGGGTGATACCCCGTCGGCTGTGGACACAGGCGGCAGTTGACGAAGGCGTCCGCGAGACCAACGGCCGGCGGTCCTTGCGGTCGGAGATAGATTTTTTTATAAAAAAAAGAAGAAGGAAAAGACGACAGTTGCCAACGGCCGACAGGTTTGTTACTGTCGTCTAAAGAAAAGACGACGTGCACATAGACGATGGTGGAAGGACGACGGACGAACCGTCTGTGATGAAAGGACGACGGTGATACCAGTCGTGCTTAGTGATATCGCCGACAGTTACCACTGCCGGCCATGGACCCATTTGTACTAGTATTGTCAACCACCTCATTCAAATGAAGGGGTTAACGTAGGGACCTTCTCCTACAAACGGTCGAGTTTAGTGTTTCCTATAGAAAATATCTAATACAGGGATTAGAAGTTAAACATGAGATTTTTGAGGAATTAAAAGCTAATTTTTTTTTGAAAAACTCTTGTTATGTTTCCAAAATCAGTAAGGGATCCGAGTTCACGTAAATATGATGCATGCGCCATCCGGAATATTGTAACTAGACGTTCTAGAGAATGTATAGCCAGTTTCACGCATGAAACAAAGGCAGAAAAAGAGTCAGTTAGAACTTGTAATGAAATGAATATAAACAAAGATAAACGAACAAAGCATGGCTCTGCTCTGCAACAAGTCAAAAGCTTCAACAGCTCCATCAATTCACAGGTTTGCAGTATATGTGCACTCTCTCAGCATTCAACGGGAAATAGGAACTAGCTGCTGCCGCCGAGAAAGGAAAACGTCTCGTTGTTGCGGTCTCTCGGCTTCACCACCGCGGCTAGACAAGAAGCCTCTGACGATCTTTAGCGCAGTTCTCAGTACCACGTCCTCCCAAGCGTCCTTAGCCCCCTCGCCGCGTCTTCTGAACATCTCCGTGGCGTCGAGCCGGTGCATCTTCCATCCCGGCAGCGTCCGCAGACGGTCTATCTTCTGTAGCTGCCGGAGGACGAGCTCCCATGTATTGGCCTTGATCGCATCCATGGCCGCCTCAAGCGTGCTCGCCCGCAGCGTGCTGTCTGCGTCTGCATCCAGACGCAGGTACGCGTCCATCTCCGGTACGCCAGTCGCACGGCGTATGCCCCTCGAGTAGTCCCTATCTTGTGGCCGGAACACCATCCGGACCTCGTCGAGCAACCCGCCCTCCACCATCTGATCGACACGGGCCGCCACCGACCGGTAAAGCTCAGCGGGCGCTACGTCAACCCAGAGGAACTGGCAGTCATATGACGCCCGGAATCGTCCACCGTCACCGTCGACTAGCTCCTCGATGAACGAGTTCGACCCGCCTGCGACAATGGGCAGGTGCCCCCGGGCAGCGATCGCTGCCACGGCAGAGGACGCCATGCGCCGGAACTCAGCGGCCGTGCAGTCGGCATCAGGGGCGAGGACACCTATCAGGTGGTGGGGGACGCCGGCGGCCTCTTCGGCGGTGATCTTGTTGGTGAGGATGGGGAGGCCGTCGTGGAGCTGGATCTTGTCCGAGTTGACGACCCCGCCAGAGGGGCGAATGGCGAGGTCGACGGCGAGCTTGGACTTGCCGGTGCCGGTGGCGCCCATGAGGAAGGCCACCTTGGGCTTGACGATTCGGCGGCGTGAGCATCCCACGACTGCGGCGCCCTGGAAACGGGACAACGGACAGCAATGCAGATAAGAAAACAAAATCTAAAATAAGCACATTATTTAAAACCGAAGACATTTAGAAAAATACTACAATTTTATGCTCTTATCATATTCGTTGTTATTCCAAAAAGAAAGGTGTCATATAGACACTTTAAGATAATCTCCATTATAGGAGACTAATAATAACTAAAAAAAATATTCACATACCACTTAATTTTTTAAGTGGCAAAAAATACATAGCAAGAACAAAAAGCCATGACATGCTAGAATCCCAGAATGGGAAATGCTTGAATGACACGATTTCTCACTTTTCTTATTCATCTGATATGGCTGAATGGGATTCGGTGTTCTTTTGAATTTTTTATTAACAACTACCTGTGATTTTGTGAAAAAAACCCTTGAATTAGACCCTTCCTTGATCAGGAGTAAGAAAAGTGGGGAAAAAAATCCCATAACTCTAGCAGCGCTCTCCCTCAATTCATACTTCCTTTTAGATGTCTCAGTCCTCTCCACCAAGGATTTTAGGGCTGTTATGAAAGCAGTATGTTTTTATTTTTTTGAACTCTTACCATGTATAATTATTATTTTTAAATGATACAAAAGTATCTCATCTTAAAGAGTACATAGATTTTTGAGACAGAAGAGAGGTAAACACAAGAGTAAAAAGATTTTTCTCAAAATATACTAAAAGATTCTTTTTTGTGTGTGTGTTGGACAGGAGAGAGGTTTAAAGGAATGACATGAAAGAGTATTAAAGCCTGTCTCTTTATATTAAAGAATGAAAGACATTAGAATAAAGTTGTACATCTATAATTATGGTACATAAAACATCTACATGAAATTTTGATCATAAAATATCATTATGAAAAATCCATATACTTTCTAAAATTAAATAGAACTGTGGCATTTATCGATATAACCCATAATCTAATCACATTTTCAAATGAATGCTTAGACAATCTAATTCCATGATTTCTCTATATCATTTATATTTCACCTAACTAATTTTAATGATTCAATTATTATGATAGGAGAAAAATAGTTTAATAAAAATCCGTAAAAATAGTTTCTTATTTTTTATAAATCTTGCACTAATAAAATTAAAAGAAATAAAATGAGGAATAAAAAATATAATAAATATCTCAAAAGTCTATAGACTACTGTGGCATTTGTGAACACTTTGAATAGATGTTTCCTATAATCAGAAGGCCCACCATTGGCCTCTGAAAAGTGGCACCTAGCATCTGCTCCATCGATAACAAAGGATTTTGGGAGAAATCTACCAGGAAAAATAGTTAGCTATAACTTTATAACTTTCTCACCTTCATTTGGTTGCCTTGGTTTTTTCCTTTGGGGTAGCAGCTGTAGGCTTAAGGACGTCAGAGGAGTAGAGGAAGAGAGGGCCAATTAGCGAGTGCCTTCAGTTGATCAAGGAGAGTGATGTTGCTGGTGCTGCTGCTGCATGCGGCCAAACTTTATATAGCTACAGTCTCCTTTCAGCTCTGCCCCTGGGTGGATAAGTGGATAAGAATGACACTAATTACCAATTAATGCAAAAGATTTGTTTTCCCCTTGGCTAGATATAAATTGGAGGCTTCTTAAGTGGATCAACTATAGGATTCTTGCTTTTTGAAAGATACTTCTTAAGTGGATCAACTCTAGGATTCTTGTTGTTGGTGCTGCTGCTGTTGCATGCGGCCAAACTTTATATAGTTGCAGTGTCCTTTCAGCTCTGCCCCTTAGTGGATAAGTGGATAAGAATGGCACTACTTATGAATCAATGCAAAATATTTGTTTTGCCCCTGGGTAGATATAAATTGGAGGCTTCTTAAGTGGATCAACTATAGGATTCTTGCTTTTTGAAAGATACTACTTAAGTGGATCAACCACAAGACTCTTGCTTTTTGAAAGATACATTACAAGTCATAGAAATAATTGTGTCATGGGCAAGTATCTTTCTTGAAGAGGTGCAGCCTGTTCAATTAATCAAGTCGATAAGAGAAACATAGACATAAGATTTGGGCACTCACCAAGTCTTAATCCCTATTATAACATGGATACACTTGGAATTCCTACGCATGTGATCTGGCTAAATCTGATTAAAAGAAGTCGGGGTGGAACAAGAAATGGATAAGACGGAGCTTTGTAGACCCATCCTTTACTCGCATTTCATCAACTAGTGAGAAGAGAAGAACTAGAGATGCACCTTAAATGAAGAAACAAGCAACCAACAAACTAAGATGCACCTTAAATGAAGAAACAAGCAACCAACAAACTAAGGCTTGCATCCTCTAATGGATGTACTAACATAGTTTGTAGCGGTCGAAAATTGGTCGGACAACGACGACCGTTCGATGCGAAGATCCCGGCTACTCGATAATATTTGTTCGGTGGTGGAAACGCCTAGGGCAGAGCCTGCAAGAGGTAGAACGAGGGCGTCAGGGTGAGTATATGGTTCGGGAAGATGTGATCTTGCTAGAGGTTTAGCGTGCTCAGAAAAGTATACCTTCTTCTGGAGAGGACCTAGAGATTATATGGTCTCCTCCTCGAGGCATCCTGGGGACGGTTTCTTTCGGGGGAGCGATTTGCCCACGATCAGATCCCGCTGATTTGGGGAGATCGTGGGATACTGGGCAGGCCAAAACTTTCCCATAGTTGTATGGGGCGGATCTTGCGGACTTGCCGTAAGTGGGCGATTGAGTCCGTAAGACCTGCCTGATAGTGAGGACTGTGATGAAGTGCCCCCAGGAGGGCCTTGCCGAGATCTTGAGGGATCCCGGGAGTGAAGTTTGGGCTTCATGCTAAGCTATCCAATGTCCTGGGCCCAATGTGTAATGATTGAGGTTTCGGGTATAATTATTGGGTCGGTTTCGGAGCCGGACCCCTTGGTTTGAGCCCCTATAGGGGCTGGGGCATAAGTTCTTTATCACGTCGAGCTTGCAAGACGCTGTTCAAACGACGTCTTGAGAGGAAGACGCATTTTAGAGTTGCCATGTGGGCCAGTTTTGAGTCGCGAGAGTACGGCCCCGATCATGTCGTCTGAACGGCGTCTTGGATGGATGACGCGATTCAGAGATTTTGTCAGAGTATGGCCCAGGTCTTGTCACCTGAAAGGCGTCTGCTCTGGACGACGCGTTTTAACCTGTTTCAGTTTACACTCCGAACCTTCCCTCCTTTCTCTCATTCTCTCCTTCTCACTCTCTCTCTTCGCTCTCTTTGATCCCTCCGTTTCCCCTTCCCTTTCTCTTTCCCCTTCTTCCTCTTTCACCACTCCAACACCTCTCTACCTCTCACCACTACCGCCACCACTTCCTCCGCGGCACTTCATTCTCCGGGCGGCGGCCGACGTCCCGGCAGAGTGACGACGTCCACGGCGGTACCGGCGGCGGTTTGCCGTGCGGTAGTTCGGCTGCACGGTGCTAGGAGGAGTTCAAGTGACCGGTAAAGGGACGATCCTTATACGTGATTTGATTGTTTTATCCATGTTTTCCCCGCTTGAAGCATGCGACGTGTGTGGAGATTTGGGTAGAATGAGCATATTTAAGGGGTTTTTTAATGAAAATGGTCATTTCTATAAAATGGGAATTAGTATGTTTCAAGTGGTAAATTGGATTCTCCCCTTCATTTCCTATTTTTGTATATTTTTTGGGTGATTTTAGGAGAGAGGAAACCTCGTTTTGAGGTTCGGGTTGAGTTGCAGAAAACCAGATTTTGGGCTCTAAATGGCGTCTGGCTAGGGTGACGCCATTTGAAATGGTGAGGGGCTAGGACGACGCCATTTAGGCCAGATTTGTCCGGAAAGCAGTTTCTGTGAGAAGAGTGTTCTGTTTTGAATGGCGTCCGGGGACAACGACGCCTTTCAAACGGCGGCTTCCCGGAACGACGCGTTTTAGTTTAGACCACCCGGAGGCCTGAATCTGTTTCTGTCATAATTAGGCGACTAGGAACAGCGACACCTTTTAATAAATGACTACCGTGCACGATGCTTTTTAGGCCAACTTCCGAGGCCAGTTTTCACATAAACCAGTTTAGGGGTCTTGAATGACGTCGGCCTTAGGTGATGCGATTCAAGATTGAACCTCATTAAATGCATGTTTGAAATCGTACATCGAGGCCGAGGATTTATGTATAATCGGAATCACATTGTGTGTACATGTGTTTATGCGATTGTGGTTTGCATTTAACACCTTGTGTCGGTGTGGGAGGGACACGCACGGTGTCTAGGTGGCATTGTTGTTGTACCGGTGTGGAAGGGGTACATGTTAGTGTTTCACTTATGGCTGGGGGAAGCAGAACCACCTCGTGTCGGTTAGGCCGGAGTAGCCAGCGCGCTATACGAGGGGTTGCTATTTGGTCCTAGCGGGTCGGTGTTTTCCTAGTTTGTCGTGGCAGTTTCCGGCGTGTTTCTTCCAGTGGATCCGAGTGTGAATCCATAGATAATGATCAGATACCCATTTAGTAATCGGGTTTCCGATTATAGGGAGGCAGGTCATTACAGAATGGGCCCAGGATTCGGCCCTTATAGCTCAGGCTGGGGCTCAGAATGTTGTGTGGCCCTTTGCGTTGTCTCTGGAGGGCTGTGGGCTCTTGGGCCTACGTACTTACTGGGCTAATCTGGGCTGAGCCCAATTTCCCCTCGTCACTGGCCCTCTCACTCCCTTATTCGAATTTTGAATGTGGGAGTGAAGATGCGCGGAAGGTCCAAGAATAAATTGTTTTCGCCGCGTGGCAAGATCTATCATTTGAAAGGGCATTCGACCGGCAACATTTCGTCATCCCCGAGTGCTGCTGTAGGTGTCGGTTGGCTTCCGAGATGACGACCCTTTATTAGGAATGATGGAATTTCTTCTCTAGTGTAAGCTCCGTACGTACAGGGATGATGATGAAATCATAATAGTGAGATTATAATAATGAGGCTGATGAGTTATAAATACATATTCTTAATTGTTCATAGTCGTATGATATTTGAGAAGGACATCAAACATCCAGTAAGACTGGTACATGTTATTCTAGCTCATATGATGAGGGTGACTGATCTTGTTAGTTACTTGTGTGGAGACACAATGGTAAACCTGTAGGTGCTCATTGGGGAATGAGTTCACTGAACTGATCCGACATGAATCGCCGAATGGTAATTTACTTGACTGTCAATTGGCTTGATTCATCGTCACAGTGGCGTGGTTGATCCTTGGACTTGAGACACCAAAGATACCTTGTCGGTGGACTTTTGGACTTTGACCTTGACCTACGAATCCCTATTCACGAGATCTCTAATAGTCAAGGATCGGGTCTAGCGGAAGATCTTTGAAGGTGTTTATATGTTCAATAAAGGATCATTCGCTCTCAAGCAACTGGAGAGAGTGTAACGACCCGCCACCCTATAATCGGGAATTCGATTACTAAATGGGTACCAAATCATTAAATTTGGAGCCAAACCAGGATCTCGATAAGTCTGGGAACTAAATGATAAACTAAGCTAAATATCCACATCACATCGAATTGTAAAGGAAATGCAGAAATTAAAAATTATTACAATTCGACTTGACTCAGCAATTAATTACATACTCCAGCAGAAAAGAAATAATTAAGCGTACAGGTCAGAAAAGAAAATAACAACTACATCGGGGCATACCCCGATATAGCGGCTGCTGGCGCGCAACCCAAGGCAACACTCTCCTCGTTACGCCTGCCTGGAATCCTCACCTGAAAACCACAGTGGGTGAGTCTCATCGAAAAAGACTAAGTAGGGATCTTCTGATCCCCACCACCCACTCACACACCCACAAGTGCAATACACAATTATAGGCAATTTAACTAAATAAAGCAGTAAACACAATTTCCAGATTTCGATATAAAACACACGCATTTATAACAGTAACATGTACGATTCTGAAACCATCCTACCACGAAGTCCACGACTAGCGTCTCGGCTAAACACACAAGTCACACGGCCGAACGCGAAAAACGCCGACCCGCTAAGACCAAACAACAACCCCTCGGATAGCACACTGGCTACACCGGCCTGACCTGGCTCAAGGTGGTTCTGCTTCCTTTAGCACAAGTGACGCTCTGAATGTATCACTCCCACACCGGTACTAGCTATATCCCGGGGTACACTACGTGACCCTCCCTCTAAGCGTCACCCCACCACTCCCACACCGGCGCCGTGTCACTCCCACACCGACACATGATGCCTAAGCGCTAACAACTGTCACTCTAGGCCTACAATCGCACAAAACGAAACACAGTGCGATCCGATCATGTAGAAATCATCGTCCTCGAGTATATTTCCAAACATGCATTTATCCAACTATCTAACAATGTAAACACATGTGAATTACATGCTTTAATGAGATTCTGTCTTGAATCACGTCGCCCAAGGCCGACGTCATTCAAGACCCCTAAACTGGTTCATGCGAAAATTGGCCTCAGAAGATGGCCTAAAACACATCGTGCAAGGTAGTCATCTTTTAAAAGGCGTCGCAGTTCCTAGTTGCCTAATCACGACAGAAACATAATCAGGCCTCGGGGTGATCCGAAGTAAAACGCATCGTGCAAGGGGGTCGTCATTTGAATGACGTCGCTGTCTCTAGACGCTATTCAATCCAAAGACGGAGTCTGTTATCTGGGATAAATCGCGTCGTGGGTGACAGTTGACTTTTAAATAGTGTCGCTGTCCCCAGACGCCATTTAACCCTCACAGACAGGTTCTCCCTCCGCCTCCCCCCAATTTACAACGTGGGATTTTCTCCACCAAATGGCATAAAAATGCCATAAAATAGAAGAGTAGGTGTTGGGTTCTCGAGTTTTTCCGGATCGCTCACGCAGCGGAAAATAAAGTAAAAACAACGATTCGTTTTTCCCATTTCGAATAAATAAAACCGATAATCAGATTATCAAGGTCTTACCATGTGCAGATTCAAATCCGCAACCGTTCTGTTCCGTCGGTGCGACATCGCAAGCCGCTCAAGCGTCCGGCCTCTAGCGGAGTCCACGCGATCCTACTCGCGATGGATATCCTCGCGTTCCTCGTTCTTTGCAGCCCACGAAACCTCCGCCAGTCGCCGCAACTATTGCCGCAACGCGCGGACAATTTCCCATCGAACGGGAGTCGGAGAAGCGACGGAGCAGATCCGGATCTGTCTGGGACGCCAGAGAGAGAGAGAAACAGAAGAGGGGGCGGCTAGGGGTAGCAGCAGCTTGGCCTGCTCAGCCCGTTCGCTATGTTTTATACTAACCGCGCGGTTTTTCATAAAAACCCCTAGTTTGTATAAAACCCACTTATTTATCCATCGCCTTGAGAATCATTTGCGTGTGACCCTCTAGGCCCAATTACCAGTCCGGTTAATAGCTCAATAAGCACAATGACTCCTCACTGGCTTTATTAATCAATTAATAACTCTTTATTAATTAATTAATCAATCGAATTGATGTCGCACATCGAATTCGATCGGGCCTCCGATCACGTTGGGTGCCAAGCAACACCGCGTGAACCCGGAAGGTATCGGGGTTCAGTAACCCACTCTTGGAACCTTTCCACTGACAGTTACCGCATGGATATTATCCTTCATGCGTACAATGCTCTCGAGTCAACTCAGGATATGGCGTGCTGTCAAACCCTAACCGGTCAACTCACTTGGATTGGATGCCGCTGATGAATATCGGAAAACTCTTTTTCCGATATTATCGTCCGCCCTGGCCAGGGACTTCCGCGCATCCTTCCTAGAGCATTCTCTCTCTAAGTACCGAGAACGAATGATTCTTTATTGACACACAATTCCCTTCGTCGGTATTCCGTTGTACCCAATCCTTGGCGTTTTAGAATCCCGTGGTTAGAGATTCGTAAACCAAGGTCAAAGCACAGAAGTCCACCGACAAGGTGTCCTTGGTGTCTCAAGTCCGAGGACGATCCACGCAATTGCGACAATAGAATCAAGTTGGTTGATAGTGAGGTACAATACCATCCAGCGATTCAGTCGGATCTGTTTAGTGAATTCATTCTCCAATGATCACCTACAGATTCGCCTTAGTGTCTCCACACAAGTGATTTATGATATCAATCACCCTCATCATATGAGCAGGAGTAATCTGTACTAGTCTAACCGGATATCCGATGTCCTTCTCGGATATCCTCTGACTATGAATGATTAAGAATATGTGTGTTTAAGTGATCAGTCTCATTAGTATGATCTCATCATAATCTGATCACTATAACACATATTCACGGACTTCATTATGAGACGATAATTAATACAATTTACACACAATGAATATTATGCCATTATATTAATAAATGAATGAGATTACAAAGTTAGATTGGCTTGTAGGCTACCTAAGACTAACAATCTCCCACTTGGACTAAAGCCAATCACCTTTATACAGTAAGCCTATAGACTCTAGGTGACGCTCAAACACAATTTGAGCCAACGGCTTTGTCAATGGATCTGCTACATTGTCAACTGATGGAACTCTTTCCACTACTATATCTCCTCTGGATATGATCTCTCTGATAAGATGAAAGCGCCTCAGAATATGCTTAGATTTTTGATGAGACCGCAGCTCTTTCGCTTGCGCAATCGCTTCATTGTTGTCGCACAACAGGGGAACAGGTTCAGAGATGCTGGGAACTACGCCGAGGTCGGTAATGAATTTCTTCATCCACACTGCTTCCTTGGCGGCTTCAGCTGTAGCGATGTACTCAGCTTCAATCGTCGAATCTGCAGTGGTTGCTTGCTTGGAACTTTTCCAGCACATTGCTCCTCCGTTCAAAGTAAACACGAATCCAGATGTTGACTTGCTATCATCTGGATATGACTGGAAACTCGAGTCAGTAAAGCCTCACAGTTTCAAGTCACCTCCTCTATAGACAAGAAACATATCCTTAGTTCTTCTCAAGTACTTAAGGATACATTTCACTGCCTTCCAGTGCTCTTCACCTGGATCAGCTTGAAATCTGCTCGTAACACTTAGAGCAAATGCAACATCAGGCCGTGTACATAGCATGGCATACATAATAGATCTTATGGTAGAGGCATAGGGTATTCTATCCATGAATGCCCTCTCATTAGGAGTCTTAGGAGACTGCCCATTTGAGAGATTAATTCGATGTCTCATCGGTATGAGACCTCTCTTAGAATTTTCCATGCCAAACCTTTTGACTATGGTATCAATGTACAAGGATTGGGTCATTCCAAGCATTCTCTTTGATCTATCTCTATAGATCCGTATTCCCAATACGAAGGATGTTTCTCCCAAATCCTTCATGGAGAAGTTTTTCGACAGCTAGATCTTTACTGATGACATCATAGCTACATCATTCCCAATGAGTAGTATGTTATCTACGTAAAGAACTAAGAAGGTGACTGCGCTCCCACTGGTCTTCTTGTACACACAAGGCTCATCTTCATTCTTAATGAAGTCATAAGACTTGACAGTCTCGTCAAATCTTATGTTCCAGCTCCAAGAAGCTTGCTTCAGTCCAAAAATGGACTTCTGAAGCTTGCACACTTTATCTGGAGATTCTTTGGATGTGAAACCTTCTAGTTGTATCATATACACCTCTTCCTCAAGGTTACCGTTGAGGAATGTAGTCTTTACATCCATCTGCCAGATCTCGTAATCGTAGTGTGCAGCTATGGCGAGTAGAACTCTGATCGACTTTATCATAGCAACCGGTGAGAAAGTCTTGTCATAGTCAATTCCTTGCCTTTGACGATATCCCTTTTCCACCAACCTTGCCTTATAAGTATCGATCCGTCCATCAACACCGATCTTTCTCTTAAATATCCACTTGCATCCGATGGATACAATATCCTCGAGCAAGTTCTCCAAGTTCCAAACTTGGTTGGTGTACATGGACTGGATTTCTGAGTTCATGGCTTCTCGCCATTTCCCGGCTTCTGGGCCTTCTATGGCCTCTTGGTAGGTTTTAGGATCATCATCCCCTTTATATTCTACCTTAGACTCACCTTCAGCGATATGTCCTACATATCGTTCAAGTAGTCTAGGTAATCTACCAAATCTACGAGGCTCATGTGTGTGTACCTGAACAGATTCAGGAACTGATATCTCATCTGATGATAATGCAACTATTTGGGGATCTGGAACCTCTTCCAGTACTATTTTCCTCCCACTGTCCACCTGGAGAAGGTATTCCTCTTCCAGGAAGACAGCTTTCCTGGCGACATACACCTTTTGTTCACCAGGATGGTAAAAATAGTATCCAAAGGTTTCTTTTGGATATCCTACAAATATGAATTTATCAGTTCTTGATTCCAGCTTGTCTGGATCATGTCTCTTTACATGAGCAGGACAACCCCAGACTTTAACATGTTTAAATTTTGGTTTCCTACCTTTCCATATCTCATATGGAATAGAGGCCACAGACTTGCTGGGTACTCTGTTCAGTAGGTATGCTGCTGACTCTAGAGTATACCCCCAGAGGGACACTGGTAATCCCGAAAAGCTCATCATGGATCGCACCATATCCAACAGGGTGCGATTCCTCCTTTTCGATACACCATTCATCTGTGGTATATATGGAGGGGATAGCTGAGAAAGGATACCCTTATCCTTTAAGAATTGTGTGAAATTAGTGCTCAAGTATTCTCCTCCTCGATCTGATTGAAGAGCTTTAATACTCTTTCCTAACTGCTTCTCTACCTCATTCTTGAACTCCTTGAACTTCTCAAATGCTTCCGACTTGTACTTCATTAAGTACACATAGCCGAATCTTGAGAAGTCATCGGTGAACGTGATGAAGTATGAAAAGCCACCTTTGTTTTGTGTGAACATTGGACCACATACATCCGAATGTATTAGTTCTATAATATACTTTGCACGTTCTCCATGTCCAATAAATGGAGATTTTGCCATCTTTCTCATAAGGCATGATTCACATGTCGCAAACGATTCATAATCAAATGTAGTTAAGTAACCATGCTCGTGCAACTTTTGCAACATGCTTTCACCAATATGACCAAGTCTACAATGCCACATGTAGGCTTGGTTTACACAATTCTTGCTCTTCTTAAGAGCATTATCAATGTGAAGATTGTAATAAGAAACATCTAAAAGATATAGACCGTTGACTAAAGATGCCGAAGCTATTGATTTATTACCATAATAAATCGAACAACTTCTGTTCTCAATAGACAACCTATATCCCATCTTGTCCAAACAAGATACTGATATGATGTTCTTTATTATGCTTGGAACATAATAACAATCTTTCAATGATAAGACGTCTCCCGATGGAACCCTGAGGTTTGCTGTCCTTACAGCAATCACCGCAACTTTTGCGCCGTTTCCTAGCCTCAATTCCACCTCGCCTTTTCTCAGCTTACGCTTACTTGTCAGCATCTGCATATCATGGCAGATATGAGAAGCACATCCGGTATCTAATACCCAAGATGTGGAATCTCTAACTAACAAGTTGATATCTATCATACAGATATCTGAAGCTTCAGACAGCTTCACCTTTCCATGATCTTTATTGTTGGGGAACTCCTTACAGTTCCTCTTCCAGTGACCCTGCTACTTACAGTAAAAGCATTCACCTTTTACTACTCCTTTGTCTTTGTCCTTTGATCTTTTATCGTCAGCTATCATCTTTGCGTCAAGGGCAACCAATGCCGGTTCAGCAGAAGGATTAGCTCCAAGGACATAGGGAATGTGCTCAGATCTGAAGACACTCTTCAGGTTTCTGAGCTCATCCGAGTAGTTCAGGCTAATCATAAGTTTGGCATCAAGTATGCCACGGAGTGGGATATTCGATGACATAATTCCCTACAGGAGATAAGTGAAATCTATTCAGCAGATGTTCAATTATTAATTTTTAAAACAAGACATGGTCTTTTGTTCAAGTTTTAACTCCCACTAATTTTTGACGGACTGTATAACCCTCAGTTATACAGAACGGGAGATGCCGACAGTTTCCTAGTGGGGATCAGAATCTCAATGACTTGCAATACAGTCTTATGGATATCACAACAAACTGTAATACAATCAAATAGCACCCAACTCATGGGACTTGCAACTCCTTGCAATATCTGATCATAGCTTCGGTCCCCAGAGATTTAATGGCCTTGTGGATAGCACAACAAACCACTAATTTTGGTCTAAGCTAACTATCGTTACGCAACGAGCATAGATTTGCATGCAGCCCTTGTGGATAGCACAACAAAGCTACATGGTTCCTCTACCCCGATCATATAGGTATCTAATGCCATAGCCACAGTTTCTCCTCCCAATTAAACATGCCTTGTGGATAGCACAACAAACTTGCCTAAAGTGATTCGAATCCTATGACTATAACGATGGTGGACCACGCGGTAAGTTCTTAACTACTCACGTTACGGCTTAGAGTTTATCTGAGGATATTTAGGTAACTTTTATCTTGGTCTCTCCTAGGTGATAGTATATAAATATATCGTATATATTTACTAAATAGTATACCTACTTTGATTCATAATAAAATATAAAACAAGGCATCTCATACATGTCATTAGTGTGGTCATGGATAGCATAGTGGGTTTGACTGGAGCCAACAGTCAAACGCACACACAATCTAACACAATAATTATATTAGATAACCTGCAAACACATAGGGAAGAGATTTCCATCATATCGCCTTCCTGGTTGCATCTGTAGATCATCCTCGCTCCTTTCTTAGTTGCCTCGATCATATTACAATAAATTCTAGAATTTACAGGTAAATTGAAGAAGGCCTTATGGCGAGTACAAGAGAGAGGGAGGTAGAAGTACATCGGAGTTCGAGAGAGGGAGAGGTACGCAGACCTCTATTTATTAACAATTAATAAATAACCATACATCCACGATCCACACAATTCATTCATCACATGAATAATTAAATAATTGCATATCCTTGACAATGGTGTGTTTTAAACATTCCACACATGATTCAGCGCATCACATGGCTAAAATAAAAGAGTTTTCAAAATATATAATTTTGGCTTTCAAAAAGGTAGGATCCAATCAAAACTAGTGTTAAAATTTTGAAAACTCTTTTAATTAACTTAACATGCAATTAAATCAAAATTTAAAAACAATAAAACACACATCACATGTGCATACACTCCAAATCAATAATTCCAGATTATTCCATACAAATTAGAACACTTCTAATAATTAAATCAATCTAACATTTAGATTGAATCAAATTAATAATCTAACAATTAGAATATTAAAATTATTTACTAATCTAACTCTTAGATCAGTAGATCAAAATTAATCATTAATTTAACACTTAAATTAATAATTAACTATAATTTGTTATTATTTATTAATCTAACTCTTAGACTAGTTAATTAATTAATGTTAATCATTAGTTTAACTCTTAGACTAATAATTAACACAAATTAATTATTAACTATTAATCTAACTCTTAGATTATTATATTAATTTTAATTATTAGCTTAACTCTTAAACCAATAATTAATAACTACTAATTAAACCATTATATTAGTTAATTAAAATTAATCATCAATTTAACAATTAAATTAACAATTAATTTTAATTAACTAATAACTACTAATTTAACTCTTAAATTAGCTAATTAAAATTAATTATTAATTTAACACTTAAATTAATAATTAATTCAAATTAATTAACAACACATTGTTAATTATAATGATTCATAATCATTAATGCCTAATAAAAGGAAATTGAATAATAATTTAATTTTCAAAACATTTTTGAATTTAAATTAAACTTTAATTTTATTTTAATCAGGTTTATAGAATTTTGGTTTAAATAGAATAAGGAGTTAAACAACCATGGGATTAAGGGGTTCAGTAGGCTCAGCCCTCTGGGACAAGTGGTTCGATCTCGGGCTCGAGCCATGGCTCGGCCAGGGGCTCGGACCCAGGCCTGCCCGGGGCCGCCCCAGCAGGCCAGCTCCCGGCCCGGTCCAACCTGGTCGGGACCGGGCGGTCCAGCTACATCTTCTCTAACAAAAGCCCCCCGAAACCCTAATATACAGGTTCTTGGAGGCCGGCGGCGCGACAAGCAGGAGGGCGCCGGCGGCGGTCGGCCTGACGCCACCCTGCCTCGCCAGCGACGTCCCCATCGCCGGCGGGCTCACCGGCGCCGGCGAGGGCCCTCAAACGCAGTTGTTAGAGCTCCTTCAACACCCCTTTTTCTGGTTTTTAAACTTGTGCAAAAGGGGGGAAAAGAGGGGAAATCCGACCATCTCCAGCGGCCTCTCCGGCACCGGTTAGGAGTCGATTGATGCCCGGTGACAATCCCCAGATCATCAAGGGTCCTAGTCTACCATCCCAACACTTGGGAGGCTCGAAAAAAGTCGCAAAAAAATCCTGATCTTCATCACATGAAAAATCCGAAAACCCTAAAAAAATTTCAAAAAATTGCAGAAAAATTATCTAATTAACTGTTCCCATCGTATGAACACAGATCCGACAATTAATCGAACATTTATGCATGGAATAACGCATGAAATATTAACTTCGGAGACCGAAACGGGACGAGAAACAGTGGAACCTAGCTTTGATACCACTGTTGGGTTCTCGGGTTTCTCCGGATCGCTCACGCAGCTGAAAATAAAGTAAAACAACGATCCGTTTTTCCGATTTCGAATAAATAAAATCGATAATCAAATTATCAAGGTCTTACCATGTGCGGATTCGAATCTGCAACTGTTCGGTTCCGTCGGTGCGACGCCGCAAGCCGCACAAGCACCCGGCCTCTAGCGGAGTCCACGCGATCCTCCTCGCAACGGATATCCTCGCGTTCCTCATTCTTCGCAGCCCACGAAACCTCCACCAGTCGTCGCAACAATCGCCGCAACGCGCGGACGATATCCCGTCGAACGTGAGTAGGAGAAGCGGCGGAGCAGATCCGGATCTGTTTGGGATGCCAAAGAGAGAGAGAAACAGAGGAGGGGGTGGCTAGGGTTAGCAGTAGCTTGGCCTGCTCTGTCCGTTCGCTATGTTTTATACTAACCGTGCGGTTTTTCATAAAAACCCCCGATTTGTATAAAACCCACTTATTTATCCAACGCCTTGAGAATCATTTGTGTGTGACCCTCTAGGCCCAATTATCAGTCCGGTTAATAGCCCAATAAGCCCAGTGACTCCTCACTAGCTTTATTAATCAATTAATAACTCTTTATTAATTAATTAATCAATCGAATTGATGTCGCACATCAAATTCGACCGGGCCTCCGATCACGTTGGGTGCCAAGCAACATCGCGTGAACCCGGAATGTTTCGGGATTAAGTAACCCACTCTTGGAACCTTTCCGCCGACAGTTACCGCGTAGATATAATCCTTCATTCGTACAATGCTCTCGAGTCAACTCAAGTTATGGCGTACTGTCAAACCCTAACCGGTCGACTCACTTGGATTGGATGCCGCTAATGAATATCGGAAAACTCCTTTCCCGATATTATCGTCTGCCATGGCCAGGGACTTCCGCGCATCCTTCCTAGAGCATTCTCTCTCTAAGTACCGAGAACGAATGATTCCTTATTGACACACTATTCCCTTCGTCGGTATTCCGCTATATCCAATCCTTGGCGTTTTAGAATCCCGTGGTTAGAGATTCGTAAACCAAGGTCAAAGCACAGAAGTCCACCGACAAGGTGTCCTTGGTGTCTCAAGTCCGAGGACGATCCACGCAATTGCGACAATAGAATCAAGCTGGTTGATAGTGAGGTACAATACCATCCAGCGATTCAGTCGGATCTGTTTAGTGAATTCATTCTCCAATGATCACCTACAGATTCGCCTTAGTGTCTCCACACAAGTGATTTATGAGATCAATCACCCTCATCATATGAGCAGGAGTAATCTGTACTAGTCTAACTGGATATCCGATGTCCTTCTCGGATATCCTCCGACTAAGAACGATTAAGAATATGTGTGTTTAAGTGATCAGTCTCATTAGTATGATCTAATCATAATCTGATCACTATAACACATATTCACGGACTTCATTATGAGACAATAATTAATACGATTTACACACAATGAATATTATGCTATTATATTAATAAATGAACGAGATTACAAAGTCAGATTGGCTTGTAGGCCACCTAAGACTAACAGTAGGAGGAGAACCCAAATATCCCATAAAAAACCACCCATCCTAATTTTGTGACATACGCATTTTCACCCCGAAAATCCCCTAAACATGCTTGAAAGCGGAAAAAACATGGTTTTAAACAAAACATTGCGAGGATCGTCACCCTACTGGTTACTTGAACTCCTCCGAGCTCCAAGCCGCCGAACTGCCACGCCACAAGCCGTCGCCAATACCGCCGTGGACGCTGTCACTCCATCGGGACGTCGGCCGCTGTCCGGAGAGAATTGGGCCGCGGAGGAAATGGTGGTAGTAGTGGTGGAAGTTAGGAGGTTGATGGAGTGGAGGTAGAGGAGGAATGGGGAGAGGAAAGGAAGGAGAAGGGAAAGGGAACGCCGGGGTTTGGAATCGGAGTGGAGAGGGAGGAGAGAGAGAGAGATAGAGAGAGAATGAGGGAAAGGAGAGAGGGTTCGCAGGATCAAACCGAAACTGACTAAAACGCGTCATCCAAGGTCGATGCCGATCAGACGACAAGACGGGTCGTACTCTGACATACCAGGGCCGTACTCTGAATGGCGTCGTCCAATCAAGACGCCGTCCAGACAATAAGACGGGGACCCTACTCTCGCGGCCCAAAACTAGCCTACGTGGCGCCCACGTGGCACAACCTAAAACGCGTCCACCTAACCGGACGCCGTTTGAACCGCGTCGAGCTTGCCGCACAAGGGCCCAAACCGAGGGATCTGACCCCGAAACTGACCCGATAACCGGATCCGAAATCTCAATCCTTACAAAGAGAATGCTCTAGAATAGATCCGCAGGAGTCTCTGGCTAGAGCAAAAATAATATCAGAAAAGATGTTTTCGGATATTGCACAGTGGAGTCTGATTCAAGTGAGTTGACCATCTAGGGTTTGACAATTGACCATACCCTAGGTTAACTTGAGAACATTGTACGAACGAAGGATTATAGCCATACGGTAACTGTGGACAGATAGGTTCCATGAGTGGGTTGGTGAACCCATTACCTTCCGGGATCATGCAACATTCCTTGGCACCCAACTTGATCGGAAGTCCGACCGAATTTACATGAGATGTTGATTCAGTTAAGTAATAAGTTAATATCTAGATTTTAATTAATTATAATAAGTCAATAACTAGTTATTGGACTTAACAGGCTGAAAATCGGACTGGTTAATGGGCCTAGAGGGTTACACGCAAATAGATTCTCAGTCGGTGGTGTTTTAGTGGGATTTATATTAAGTCGGGGACTTTTGTGAAAAGTCGCGCCGACTTAATATATACGCGCTGTTGAGAAACCCTGGGCCAAGCTCCAAAGTTTTCCCATACTGGTCGTCCCCCCTTTCTCTCTCCTCCTCCTTTGGGCGCCCCCTTCGAGGCACCGGGACAGTCTCCATCTCTGTCGCGCGCGATTCCGGAAAGTCGGGAATTCTCGTTCGCAGGTTTTCGGACATCGTTGCGACGACGGATCTTCAACGAGTGAGCTAATACAGACGAGAGAGCGAGGACGAATCACCGCGGAGGATCGCATGGATACCGCTGGAGGTCGGACGCTTGTGCGGCTCGCGGCATAGCCTCGACGAAACCGAGACGGAAGCGGATTCGAATCGGCGCACGGTGATTTGATCATCCCATTTATTTTTTCGATTTATGCTTTTCGTTCCGATTCGGATCAGCGGGCATCGGGCGAAAATTTTATTGTTGCTTCCGCTGCGTTCATCGCGCCCTGCCCGGAACCCAACAGTGGTATCAGAGCCAGGTTCCGCTTTGATCCACTTCGAGACGACAAAATTATTATTCTAGAAATAACTCCATGCATGAACATCTTTTCTCTCGCAGATAAGTTGTTCATGGGATGAGCATACGATGTTTAATTTTAATTCTTTGTGAAGAAATCCGATGTTTTTGGGTCATTCAGTTGTATTCTTCATAAGGATGAAGAACCGGTTTCATTGGCAAGGATGGGGTTTCCACGGGGATGGAAAACCAAAAAATAAGCTCGCTGGTATGACCAGCTTCCCCTCCTTGACCCCGGGATTTTCTAGTTGTGACCGGGGGCCGGTCGTGAAGCCTCCCTTCTTTGAATTTTTGAAAATGTTTGAAGAGAAAGAAAGGGGGGCATTGCCACGGTTTAAAATGTTTAAACCATCGGATTTAAGGGGCAACCGGCGGCATGTTCATCACCGGCCGGCCACCACCAGTGCCAGGGACAAAGGGAGCAACCCCCGGGGCAACTTCCGGCCGACCCTGCCATTGGCGCCGGTGGCGGCGCCGCCCCAAGAACCTGCAACATGAAAAAGGGGGGGGAGCAAACCCTAACCGGGCGAGCGGTGTGCTGGGGCCCTGAACTGCCTAGTCCCGAGCCGGCCCGACCGGGGGCGGCTGGGCCCAGGCCGGGAGCGCCAGGCGCCAACCTGGCTCTAGCTGGGCCGAACCAGGGGCTGGCCCTACCTGCCCCAGCCTGAGCCCAAAGGCCCATTGGACCTGGCCCATTTAACCTGCCACTAAAAACCCATTAATCCCTTTAACCCCTTACCCTCTAAAGCTTTTATTCAAATAATGGCCACCTCTGTTAACTAGAAATTGAAATTTTCATTTAATATGATTTTAAGATGTGATCTTAAAAGTGGGTTATATTTTTAAGATTAGATCTTAATAGTAATTAACCAGTTTTGTTAATTTATATATGTCCTTAAAGATATGACCTTAAAACTTAATCAACAAGTGTTGTTAATTAGTTTTAAATTAAGTGATTAGAGGGGTTATTTAAAGATGCGATCTTTAAATATTAACAAGTGTTGTCTAGTTATGACATTAATATTAATTAACAAATGTTGTTAATTAATTTTAATTAGGTGATTAGATATATTATTTCCTAACAATTGTTGTTGTGAAATTACTTATTAATTAAAGGACACTTAATAAAGGTTATTAAGTGATAAATTAACTCTTAATTAATATCTTATTGCTAGAGTTCATTATTTTTTGAGAAATAAACTTTCATAAAAAGTTATTAAGATTAATTAAGTCTTAATAACAGTTATTAAGATGATTAATTAATTTTCTCAAGGGTCTTTTAATTAATGTTTTCATAGATCTAATTTACTTAAAAGGACCTTTTAATAAAAGTTATTAAGAGTTTCTATCAAGTCTAATTGTTAGACTAATTTTAATTAGAATTGTTCTAATTAATATTTCTTAATAATTGTTATTGAGAAATGTTATTTAATATAATTGAATTATAAGAAGTATCTGCTTAAATCACGTTATTTCCTTCGTTCACTAAAATGTCGTCTATTAATTTGAGATTTGGCATATTGGATGCCAATGCTTCTTATAATTAGATTGATTAGAAAACTTTGAAGAATGTCTTTAGGGCCAACTGAAAGTCACCATCACCATCCTAATTAGATATCATGAAATCTCTTACTTGGATAGACCAAGGTGAAGAGGTGATCATGGTATGCCTTTTTGAAAGGCAGTGGTTGTCATAAAATCTCTTACTTTGATAGACCAAGAAAAAGAGGTATTTATGGTGTGATTTTGATAAGGCTAGAGGTAAGATCTCAAATGGTCGAACCTACACCTGAAAGGATAACGGAAAGTCAGCTGAGATAGAGAAATAGAAGTTCTCCCACTGCAACCGATAGGGATATTGGTAAAGACAAAAAGAATATGAAACTTGTAAGAAGTTTCGGGTATTCTTATTATCATCTTTTACATGCCTACTGGAGAATTAACGTCTCCGATAAGAGTTATTGAAAATGATTCTCAGATCTGCGATAGTATTCAGACTTAGATAAGTAAATGGAAATCAAGAAAATATAAGTGTTGAGTTATACTCAACAATTGTTCAACATATGCATAGATTACTGTCAGACAGTAAATCTTTGTATATCTATAGGAGTCTGATATGAAACTGACTAATTATTATTTAGTTCCATATGACATCAAGAATTATAAAAGTGAATACATTGATTGAGAAGGAACAATAGTTGTTCTATAAGATTTTAAAATTGGTCAATGCACTATAAATTCTTGATGTAACATTTCATGTGATGAATGTTCACAAGTCTCCTATATAAATGAACTGTATGAATCCTGATTATTTATGGTATTGTACACAAGGTTGTACAATAAGAAATTATTGGTGCTAATACATACTGATGTAAATAGCTCAATATCCTCTTTAGGCCAAAGATAATCACTTCTATTGACTTACCTTATTAGTTTACTCTTGGAATGATTCGACTGTATGTACTTGTTGAAGTACAAGTTGAATGTATCTGAGAGATTAGGGTATAAGATCAAAATGAAGTATTAGAATTATTTGACTTGATGAAAGAAATTAATACTTAAGTATATGATTTACACAAATCATTAAAAGGATAATTGTATCCTCACTCGATTGATCTTCATTATACATCATAATAATATGATATAATGAAGAATTGCACCTTATTAAGATATGTTGTAATACATAATAAGATTTGCCTAATTCTTATATCTTTGTGAACGTGAGTATGAACATTAGATGTCCTTACTTTATAGATGGTTCCAAATAAGTTAGTGTGTGTCCATATAAGATATAGAAACCAAATAATTCATATGAGATGTGAATTATAAATAAACATGATTTCAAGGTCAAGTTATACCCTGGTGTGGATTTGTGAAATGTCCAAAGAATTTAGACATTACATTTATTGGCCAGGCGATAACGAAATAACTATCATCCTGAAAGCTATCTTCTATGAAGAAGAATATGTCCTCGGAGAAGACAATGAGAGCTGATAAAACTAGAAGATATTCTAGATCCACAAATTAACATAAGATTATTATATAATCTTTAGTTGTTTAGAACCACTCATAACACATATTAGAGAGTTTCATAGATTTTTTAAGATTCTCTCAGTGACTAGAAGGATATGTTTGACATATCAGGTTTAGCAAAGTGAGAGGAGTTCAAAGATATAGGTTATGATCTAAAATCTATGATGATGCTCTATATCATTACAATTTTGAGATTGGCAAGAAGTTAAGAATTCTGAGCTATAGTCCATCACTACTATTGAGTTCAAAACTTAGTATTGCTAGAGGGTATTGTATCTATCCCTTAATGTCCTGCAATTTATCTAGGATTTTTCCTTAAGTAAAACCATGATTTTTCCTTAAAACATGTTTTTCAGGTGTAAATAGCGTCGTCCCATCAAGACGCCTTTCAATCATAATTAATTTCCGAAATTTAAAGCTTTATTCCTTAAAATCCCACATTATGCCTAAAACACGTCCCCATCTGTAGACGCCTTTCATGTCTCTCTCCTACTTTTCAATAGATTTCTTGCATTAATCCTTAATTAATCCATTGAAACGCATCGTACATTCAGGATGCTTTTAATCATTGTCCGTGGTACGGCTCTGACCAAAATTGGCGGTTTAACCTGAAACATGTCGTCTGAAATAGACGCAGTTTACATATTTCAAAATTTCTGCTTTACCACCTCAGTTTATGTGCGCTGAATGGCGTCGTTGTCCCTCGATGCGTTTTAACTTCTCCAAATAGAAGCTGTGTGAGCCCGAGCTCCTTTCTTCCTCATTCTCTCATCTCATTTTCTCTCTCTTCACCCTCTCCAGCGATTCCCACTCTCCGGCAATCAAACTCCGACAATCTCTCTCAAAACCCCTCTCACCTAGCCATGGAGCCTGGTGAAGGTTCAAGAGGGAAGCGTCGCCGCGCCGTTCATGTGGTGAGGAGGGAGGAGCACGAAACGGTCCCTCCCGAGGCGGCAAGGATTTTGGAGGCAGCGGCGGCCTTCCTCAGTGAAGACATCCCTCCACCAGCGCCGATCGAAGGAGGAGAAGAAGAAGAAGAAGAAGGTCTTCACCTGGTAAGCTTCTAATGGATGAAATTTTTAGTTAAATGGGATAAGGAAAGGGACTTTTGGAAAAAGTCTGAAAATCGGCTTTGAACGGCGTCTAGACCAAGTGACGCCTTTTAAAGGGCGTCGCTCTTGTCCGACGCCATTCAAAGCGAAAATTTTCTTTTATAATGGAGCAAAAAATTGGCCTAAAAGGCGTCTAGACATGTAGACGCCTTTCAATGGGCGTCCATTATGGTAGACGCCTTTTAGTCAGAATATATATATATATATATATATATATATATATATATGCTAATGTCTATTTTTTAATGAAACTTGTTAAATTGTTTGCAAGGGACGATGAGGGACCGGATATCTTGGGACTTAGTTATTGGAGCATCCCGAGGACTCCTGGACTTTCAGAAGGCGCATCTGCGTCAGATGGGATTCGGCGAGATTTTTGACATCGAGCCCTTTTGGCTTGATCTAGTATTGTTGCAGGCGCTCAGGGAACGTTGGCACGCAGAGAGTCGGGCATTCCTAATGCCTTGGGGCTACATGGTCTCAAGTCTATAGGACATCGCCAGGATTACTAGCCTTAGGGTAGAGGGGAGGGCGGTGAGCGGGGTGACCTACTCCAATTACCGAGGATTAGCTGAGAGTTTCCTAGGCATAGAGGTGTCTACTTTTGATAGAGAGTCTAGGACAGTCCCTAGAGTAGAGGTAGAGGTAGCATTAGGGTTGGTAGAGCTTAGGCGGCAATCAGACGAGACCTGCGAGGCCTTTAGAGATAGACTAGCTAGATCTTCCTCTGCTGCCTACTGTAGTGACGCTAGTCAAGGGGAGGAGGTAGATAGGTAGTTGAGGGTCTTCTTAGTTTTCTTCTTCGGTCGATTGCTCTTCGGTACGAAGGGAGACCATATTCATTGTTGGTTTCTTTTCCTTTTAGATGAATTTGATAGTTTGCACGAGTATGCCTGGGGTGCGGCCCTTCTGGCCCACCTCTTCGCAGATCTGTCTGCGGTCACGCCAGACCATGAGACCACCATCAGCAGCTTTTCGCCGTTTCTACACATTATTTTAATTAATTGTTTATGACATGAAATGATGTGATATGATGCTTTTCTAACTTATATGTTCATGTGTGCAAGTTTGGAGTTTTTACTACTTCCTGCTCAACCGAAATCGAGCTCCTGCGCCTCCGGCATGTGATGAGGACCCTGGGCCTCCACCAGGAATGGATCGACGAGGAGGTCCCGGGGGGAGTAGGACGATCGATGAGGAGCAAGTAGGCCCTCACCGACTAGCATGCCAAGTTCCCCGAGTAATACGAGGACTGGCCCCGTCGGGGCGTACGGGTGGAGTCCCATGCGGAGGATAGCATTGCCTACCTCCAGCAGTACCGGGCCCACTATACCGATCAGTTGCTGCTCCTTCGTCCACTTGATGTAAGTATGATTCATGCATCTTTCATTTTATTATTATCTTCATTAATATTTGTGAATGAATGTGTGTATATATGATATGCAAGATGCGCGATGCAATGATCATCGACCTCTGGGCCCGCCTACAAGATGCGGAGGCCCAGCTTGAGCAGGTTCAGAAAGAATTGTTTGACCTAGTATGTATGCATGTAAATGATTATTTTAATTAGTTAATTTGTTTTGACGTTCAACCACTGATAGTTATTTCTCTTGGTGCAGCGAGCCGTGTATACGCAGGCGGCTCCTCCCCCCTTCTCTACTGGCGCTTCGTCTTCTGCTCCATCCGCTGCTCATGAGGTTCTAGTGGCGGATCTGCAAGGCCAATTAGCACAGGCCATCCGGCGGGCCACCCAGGCTGAGGAGGATCGTATTGCACAGGTAACTTCTTCATTCTGAACCTCTTTATTCTTATATCATAACCTTGCTTGCTTGTTTTGCTGATAAGGCTTTCTATTGCAGATTGATGTTCTCCGTGAAGCTCTCGCAAGGCTGAGGAAGAGCTAAGGGGAGACCCGCGGCATGGCGGCTCGCGTGCCCGAGCTAGAGGCTCAGGTGTTACGCCTTTCTACCGGCGATCTTGCACGACTCCAGGTTCGACTGGAGATTTTGACCGAGGAGAGAGAGCGTGATTGCCTTTGGATGGAGAGTCTTCAAGGCCGCCTCTCTGTTGCAGAGCATGAGCGTCAGAGTGTGGAGGCACGATATCAGCGAGCTCGCTAGCGAGCTATTGATCGTGGTCAGGCGAGCGCTTTTACGGCCAGCGTCGCCATATCGTCCGGCCAGACGGGCCGAGTGCGATGGGACCACCTCCACCTCCGACTCGTGGGCCAGAGGGACCCGATGAGGTGCAGAGCGAGTACGAGGGAGCTGGGGATAGTCAGCCTAGAGGGCTGTTATTACGTATTTTTCCTTTTCTTTTGTGAGTCCTGTACAAAAACACCTTTTGATATTCATATATATATATATATATGATACTTTTGCCTTCAACTTTGTGTCTCATGTAGATCCCTTCTTTCTTCAATCACTTAACAAACAAGTTAAATATCTTGAAATATCTATTTTTTTAGATTTTGAAATAAAGACTAGCATGGTACTCAGATCAAAAGAACATATTTATTTATTAACTTAATTCCCAAATTATTCTTCAATAATCTAACTTAGACTCATCGTGCTTGAGCTTGTGTTTTTGTTCATGATCCTATTTGATGATCTGACCTTTAGTCAATCTAGGCCGTTCTTCAAGCTTGGAGTATGCCTCTTAAGAAAGAAAGGAATAATTTGTTTAGAAAGCCCACGAGAGGGTTCTGGAGACCTAGAAAGGTATCCCTTCTTTACCCTAATATCTATTGGGGTTCGATCATTTTCTTTACGGGGTATTTAACGACCTTGCGCTCCCTTTTCATTTGATTTTATGGCCTTGGTGTAACGTTTGTAATATAGTGGCCTTTTGATTTGATGCTCAACTTTTGCCTTTTGCTTTTGCTTTTCTTTTCATGGGACGGATCTCCCCCTTTTTTTTATGATCACCTCCTACTAAGATGGCATGTACTTTTTGTAGACTATTCTAAGCCTCGTTCAGACATCGTAGGCCGAATGTAAAAATAGAATTTTTGTTTAAAAAGAAAGATTTGCACTTTACACTCTTAGTTAAGCTTTCGGTATTCCTTCGGACTTTACATCTCTTGTTACTCACGAACCAAACGTGTCAGTATGTAGTAATGCGTTTGAATTAAATTATCCAAACTGATAAAGGAATTTGAGTTTCAAAATTTTCTGATTCCACTGGTCTTTGCACCATGCTGATCGACTCTCTAACCTAAGGGTAGTATTTCTTAAGATACAGACCATTCCAGGGATGGGTTAACTCTTGCCCTTCTGCATTGACTAAGTGATATGCGTTACCAGGAAAAGCATGCGATATGACATATGGTCCTTCCCAATTGGTTTGGAGCTTAGAATGCGGAGCACCAGGTTTTACAAAGATTCTTTTGACGACCATTTCACCAACTTTTAACTTACGTTCAATGACTTTCTTTTGATAAAAATGTGCTAATCTATTTTGATATACTCGTGCATGATTAGCAGCTGACCATCTTTTCTCGTCTAAGAATTCCAATTGAGCAAGAAGTGCTGAACGATGCTTATCAATAGAGAGTTCTTTGTTCAATTGTACTCTTAATGACGGTATGAGAATTTCGTATGGAACTATTGCCTCCATTCCAAATGTTAAGGAATAAGGAGTCTGCCCAGTGGGCGTGCGGATTGAAGTTCAGTATGCCCATAGAACCTTAATCAGTTTCTCTGGATAGTCTGTGAATTTATTAGATTTACATGTCTTTTTTATGATTTTTATCAAAGTCTTGTTAGTTGCCTCTGCTTGGCAATTGCCTTGCGGGTAATAAGGAGACGAATGATGCAATGCAATTTTATACTTGTTGTAGAGGTCCTTCAGTTCCTATGATATGAACTGTGGTCCGTTGTCGGTGACGATGGTGCTTGGAATTCCGAATCTTGTGATGATGTTCTTTATGATGAATTTACAGACGGTTGATGCTTTGACTTCCGTGTAAGCTTCGGCTTCTGCCCACTTGGTGAAGTATTCCGTTGCCGTGAGAATGAAGGATTTCTCCTTAGTGCTGGAATTAGGATTGCCAAGGGTCCAATGACGTCGAAAGCCTACATGGAGAAAGGCCATGGAGAGGAAATAAAATGGAGTGAAGATGGAGGGGAGTGGATCTTGTCGGCGTGAAGTTGACACTTGGCACACCTACGAACATACCCTACACAATCTTCTTCTACGGTTGGCCAATAAAATCCTTGTCTAAGGATCTTCTTTGATAGCATTTGTCCATTAACATGGCCACCACAAACTCCAACATGACCTCCTTCCATGATCTTTCAAAGGTCATCCTCATGTAAGCATCTCAAGAGAACCCCATCAAAACATCTTTTATAAAGTGATCCTCTAACTACAGTGTACCTCTGAGCAACTCTCCTGATAGCCCTTTTTTCTTCAGCTGTGGCTTCTTCAGGATATGATTGATCTTCATAGTATCTAGCAATTTCATAGTAACATGGTTTCTGTTCATCATCCATCTCCTTGTAATTCCAATAACATTATCTATCGCTTCTCTACAATATCTCCATCCCTGACCTTCTTCAGCAACTTCTCCTTAGTCCTAAGGAAGAAAGGGTCTTTCATGGCAGGTGAGAGACGCCTATGAACAATGATTGATTCGGATTATCTGCTGATTGGAAAATTGAGAGAAGATGTAAGGGAAGCTAGAGCGTCAGCTAAGATGTACTGATTTCGAGGAACATGGATGAAGATCAATTTAGTGAAAAGCTTGGCATAAGCCGAAGTAAGTTCTTTATAAGGCTTAAGCTTAGGGTCAAGAGTTTGATATTTTGTTAGCACTTGGCGAAGGATCAATTGGCTATCACCCACAATTCTGAGTCTGGTGGCACCATGAAGATGAGTAGCCTTGAGGCTAGAAAGGAGTGCCTCATATTCAATTATGTTCTTAGTGACTGAAAAGTCAAGCTGAAAGGCTTGCGAAATGGTGACACCTTCAGGTGATAACAGAACAATGCCAATACCCATACCGTGGGAATTCAGAGCTCCATCAAATGCAGAGTCCACATATCATCTTTGATTCTATCTATGGACATCAGTTCCTCATCCAGAAACTTCGATTGGACTAGACCAAAACAAGGAAGGGGATGATGAGCAAGATGTTCTGCGATGGCATAGCCCTTGATTGCTTTCTATTGAATGTAGATAATATCAAATTGAGAGAGAAAGCTTTGACATCGTACTAATCTATCAGTGAGGACGGATTTCTCAAGGAGAAACTTAATGGGATTCATCCTAGCGATGAGATGAACTTCGTGAGCTAGAAAATAGTGCTTCAGCTTTTGAACCACCCATACAAGTGCTGCACATGTTTTCTCCATCGCCGTGTATCTCTGTTCAGTAGGGTTGAGAAGTTTAGACAGATAGTAGGCTGCCCTCTCCTTTCCTTCTTCACCTTCTTGTGCTAAGACAGCGCCCACTACATCATCCAGGACAGAAATATAAAGAATTAATGGTTTGTCCAGAGATGGTGGTCTCAAAACAGGAGGACTTGCTAAATAATTTTTCAATCCATTAAATGCCTCATGACACTTATCGTCCCAATCGAATTTGACTCATAGCTTGGTAAGCTCGTAAAAAGGCTTACACCTTTGTGAATGTTGGGAAACAAATCGGTGAATAAATTGCTACCTTCCAATTAATCCTCTTAACTCTTTCAAATTCTTGAAAGGTGGCATCTCTCTGATAGTTTTTGCCTTGTTGGGATCGATCTCAATTCCCCATTTACTAACAATGAATCCAAATAATTTCTCCGAGGATACCCCGAATACTTTTGGGGTTCATCTTCAACTGATATTCTCTTGATCTTTCCAGAACTCTTGCAAAAACTTTGGCATGCTTAGCCCTAGTCTTGGACTTTACTAACAAATCATCCACAAACACTTCTACATTGATGTGCATCATGTCATGGAATATTGCCATCATAATCCTTTGATAAGTGGCTCCAGCATTCTTCAGTTCAAAAGGCATGACGACATAACAATATGTTCCCCAAGGTGTAGTGAATGATGTTTTCTCTTGATCATTTTGTGCCAACTTAATTTGGTTATATCCTGAGAATGTATCCATAAATGATAGAGTTTCGTAGCTAGCTATATTATCGATGAGTACATCAATGTGAGGCAGAGGAAAGTCATCCTTAAGACATGCTCGGTTTAGGTCTTGGAAGTCAATACAGATTCGGACTTTCCCATCCTTCTTCATAATCAAGACTATGTTGGCCACCCATTGCGGATAGAGGACAACTCTAATAAACATGTCTTTATGCAGCTTATCGACCTCTTCCTTCATTTTTAAAGCCATTTGTGGGTGGAATCGCCTTAACTTCTGTTTAACCGGGGTAGCTCCATCCTTTAATGTTAATCGATGTTCCACTAGTAATAAGTCTAACCCTGGCATATCCTCATAGCTCCAGGCGAATGTGTCCTTATAATCCTTGAGAACTTAAACTACCGCCTCCTCATCTGTTTCAGAAAGATTTTTACTGACGAGGACAACCTTAGATTCATCTATGGTTCCTAAATTAATCTCTTTAGTAGGCTCTTCTACGGCAGCTGAGGATTCATCAAATCTTTTCACTCAGCTAGCATACAGCTCAGCTGCATCCTCGTCATCTTCCTCATCTTCAGTAATGGGGTCTTTTTCGTGTATCAATTCATACATCCCATATCCATCATTGACTGACTCATCATTTTCACAAGCTTTTGGCATCTGAATAGGATTCTCTAATAGGTGAGGGATCTGAGAACAAGAAAGGCATTTGAAAGCTAGATCCTGGAGGTATCTATCTGGGATTCTCCTACCCTTAGATTTCCTAGACTTCCTAACCTGATCAATCTGCCTAGACTAGACTCATTAACTTCACTAGACTCCCTATCCTGAGCTAATAGGGACGAAGAAGGATAAAAATCATAGGATACATAGGGGAACACAGGAGAATCCCCCCGAGAGGAGGGACAGAGTAGATCTAGAAGAGAATCTTACTCGAATGACCCACGCGATGGGGTACAATTGGACAAGTATGAGGTTTCCTCAACGAGGATCTGGGAGGAAGAAGTTGTCGAATTGGCGTTTTTTTTTGGAGAAAAGAGGAGTTAATTATGAAACAAAAATGTATATGAATAGGAGGAGAATGAGATGGAGGAAGCGGCACTAAGGCCAAAGGATTGGGGGGGATCATACAATAGTATGTCCCAGATTAAATCATAGATCCTCTCCAGGTCGAGAGGAGGTTGAGGAATATGGTCCCACGGGGACAGAGTAACCATAATGGGTGGAACCTGTAGGATATCTTCAGTGATGACCCACGACCAAGTCGGGGTCAGGAGTAGGGTGCGGAATAGAGTGTAAAGAGTGAAGATGCGAGAGGGATAGGTTCCTCTCCAGAGAAGATCAGTAGTGCAACCAGCTTCATAGGGGTCATCTGACTCCCCTTCATCTATTTCCTCGGACAACAAAATTCTCTTGTCAAAAATGGTGCTAGGCCCTTCGATCAGCTCGTCTATCAGCGGCGGCCATTTCGGCTTTGAGGGATCAAGGAATAATTTGTTTAGTGCAATGTATAGATCCCTCAGGTCGAACCACCGGTACCATTCACATTATGGATCTTGGAATTTTCTCCTTTTCATCAGCTGCAGAGCCTCCAAAGATTGGTATGTTAGTAATTCTAAACAGTGTCTTGCCAGGTCCCTTCCATATATGTCATGCAGGTCGAACTGGGAAGTGATTAGCACCGTGTTATCATTATCATGACTGATTATGGGATCCTTGACAAAATGTGTATGTAGGGTCCACGTCAAGGGATCTCGGCCTTCTTTACATGGTGTAGACATTGTTTCCCAGGCTTTCTGTCTATTTTCGTCTTCTTGTTGTTGGATGATGTCATGCCTGACTCTTCTTGGCCTATAGCCTAAGCTATTATCGGGTGTCCTTCGACTGTCTTTAATGGGCGTAGTTCTGCCATGCAATTATGTACCCAAGCCCTTTCCAGGCTGATAGCCACCTTTCATCATAATTTTCCAACCAGGGGTACTCATGCACTTCCCCCGTTTCATAGCATCAATTAGATAGGAATCAAGTGTACTGGCTTTCAAAGGATCAGCTATAGGATGACAAACCTATAATACGAACAACAGAAGTTGTTGGCCAGGTAAAGGGGTCGGCCTGATATTCAGAGAATGAGTGGTAGCAAGAGTCGTCATACTCGTGACCTTAATAATGCGTCCCTTATATGGGAATTTGAGGCATTGATGATTTGTAGAGGGGATTGCCTCAAGGGACTTAATGTAAAGGCGGCCAAGGATGCCCTTCAATGAGGGGTTGATTTCCAAGATGTGGAACTCGACCTCGTTATGACAAATAGGGCCTAATTCCACCTTTAAATAAATCATTTCTAGAGGGGAATGAGTAGAATTGTCATAGGCTGTAACCAAAATTGGAGAAGGCAACCATTTCTCCTTGGGTATACCACACAATTCAAGGGTCTTTGGTGATAGAACATTGATCGAGGCCCCTGTGTCAACTAGGCATGTATCTACGGCCTTCTTGCAGATGTTGACCGTAATGCTCAGAGCCATACTACTGGCTGCTGGAGGTGCTAGTTCCGAAGTATGGAATGAAATAGGGGGCTGATCCCCCTGAGGAACTAACAGTGTAGTGATCTTCTTGTTAGTTCAGGTGGCCTACAAGCCAATCTGACTATGTAAATCTCGTTCATTTATTAATATAATGGCATAATATTCATTATGTGTAAATCGCATTAATTATCGTTTCATAAGGAAGTCCGTGAATATGTGCTATAGTGATCAGATTATGATGAGATCATACTAATGAGACTGATCACTTAAACACACATATTCTTAATCGTTCCTAGTCGGAGGATATCCGAGAAGAACATCGGATATCCGGTTAGACTGGTACAGATTACTCCTGCTCATATGATGAGGGTGACTGATCTCATAAGTCACTTGTGTGGAGACACTAAGGCGAATCTGTAGGTGCTCATTAGAGAATGAGTTCACTGAACTGATCCGACTGAATCGCCGGATGGTATTGTACCTCACTGTCAACCAGCTTGATTCTATTGTCGCAGTTGCGTGGATGGTCCTCGGACCTGAGACACCAAGGACACCTTGTCGGTGGACTTCTGTGCTTTGACCTTGGTTTACGAATCTCTAGCCACGGGATTCTAATACGCCAAGGATTGGGTACAGCGGAATACCGTCGAAGGGAATTGTGTGTCAATAAGGAATCATTCGTTCTCGGTACTTAGAGAGAGAATGCTCTAGGAAGGATGCGCAAAAGTCCCTGGCCAGGGCGGACGATGATATCGGGAAAGGAGTTTTCCGATATTCATCAGCGGCATCCAATCCAAGTGAGTCGATCGGTTAGGGTTTGACAGCTCGCCATACCCTGAGTTGACTCGAGAGCATTGTACGAATGAAGGATTATATCGACGCGGTAACTGTCGGCGGAAAGGTTCCAAGAGTGGGTTACTTAACCCGAATACCTTCCGGGTTCACGCGGTGTTGCTTGGCACCCAACGTGATTGGATGCCCGGTCGAATTCGATGTGCGACATCAATTCGATTGATTAATTAATTAATAAAGGGTTATTAATTGATTAATAAAGCCAGTGAGGAGTTACTGGGCTTGTTGGGCCATTAACTAGACTGGTACTTGGGCCTAGAGGGTCACACACAAATGATTCTCAAGGCGATGGATAAATAAGTAGGTTTTATACAAACCGGGGGTTTTTATGAAAAATCGCGCAGCTATTATAAAACATAGCGAACGGGCTAAGCAGGCCAAGCTGTTGCTAACCCTAACCGCCCCTCCTCTGTTTCTCTCTCTCTCTAGCGTCCAGACAGATCCAGATCTGCTCTGCTGCTTCCCCGAATCCCGTTCGACGGGAAATCGTCCGCGCATTTCGGCGATCATTGCGGCGACCGGCGGAGGTTTCGTGGGCTGCGAAGAACGAGGAACGTGAGGATATCCGTCGTGAGGAGGATCGCGTGGAGTTCACTAGAGGTCGGGCGCTTGCGCGGCTTGCGGTGTCGCACCGACGGAACCGAACGATTGCGGATTCTAATATGCACACGGTGAGAACTTCGGTTATCTGTTAATCGATTTTTGATTTTCGAAACGGGAAAATGGATCGCTATTTTATTTTATTTTCCGCTGCGTGAGCGATCCGGAGAAACCCGAGAAAACCCAACAGTGGTATCAGAGCCAGGTTCCACTGTTTCTCGTCTCGTTTCGATCTCCTAAATTAATTTTTCCATGACTTATTCCATGCTTTAACTTCGATTAATTGTTGGATATGTGTTCATACGATGAACACGGTTAATTTGATTAATATTCTGCAATTTTCAAAATTAATTTTGGGGTTTTTCGGAGTTCTTCATGAGATGATGAACCGGGGCTTTTCGGCGGCTTCGTACATGCCTCCCATGCGTTGGGATGGCGGGCCAGATCTCCAGATCCATTGGTGATAGTCACCACTGCCCATCGGGCATGATAGTTGGCGCCGGAGTGCCCTTGGAGGGCTATAAATTCAAGCCCTAAATCGGTTTAACCTGTGAAAAACCAGATTTAAAGGGGAAACTAACGGCTTGGCCTGCTTGTAGAGGGCACCTCCGGCGAGCCCATCGTCGCAGAAGACGTTGCCGGCGTGGTCGGACAGCGCCATGCCGCCGGTTTCTGGCCGACGGCCGCCGCTGTACGCCCCCCCCGCCGCCGGCCTCCGCCGCCCAGCTGCTAGGGTTAGCATGGAAGAGGGCGCCGAGTGCTTGGGGAAGATGCAGGGTGGACCGGGCCATCGGGACCGGGCCGAGGCCGATCGGACCGGCTGAACCGGCCCCGAGCTGGGCTAGGGCTGCCAACCCCAGGTTCGCACCTGGGCTGGGCCCTGGCTCGGACCAGGTCCGAGCCATGGCTCCCCCTAAGGGGCTGAGCCCTCTTCTCCTCTTTCTTATTTAAAATCCCTAATTAAAACCCCAAATACCCCATTAACTTTAATTAAAATTTAAATTTAAAGTTTAAAAGTGTTTTGAATATTAAATTATTATTCAATGTTATTAAATTGGGAATATTAATGATTTTAAATCATTAAGTTAATTAAAGGATTTATTAATTAGCAATTAGTTGTGGATTAATTGAGGTTAATATTAGTTTAAGTGTTAAATTAATTATTGACCTTAATTCATCTAATTTTAAGAGTGAAAATTAGTAATCAATAATTTTTAATCTAATTGTTAGATTATTAATTATTAATACATCTAATTGTTAATTATTAATTTGAGTTAGTTATTAATTTAATTGTTAAATTAATAATTAACTTAAATGACTGATTTAAATGTTAAATTAGTAGTCCTTGATTAATTACTGTTAGTCATTAATTTAATAGTTACATTAATGATAACTTTAATTATCTAATCTAAGAGTTAGATTAATTAATTATTAATTAGTTAGTGTTAATTATTGCTTTAAGAGTTAAATTAATAATTAACATTAATTGGTAATCTAAATGTTAGATTAGTAGTTAATAATTAATTTGGTTGATTATTAATTTAAGTGTTAAATTTTTAATTAACTTTGGTGGATTAATCTAAGAGTTAGATTAATCTTTAATAGTCTAATTGTTAGATTATTAATGGGGCTTAATCTAAGTGTTAGATTATTAGAAATGTTCTAATTTGCATAGAATAATCTAGAATTATTAATTTGGAGTGTGTGCGCATGTGATGTGTGTTTAATGCTTTTAAATTTTGATTTAATTGCATGTTAAGTTAATAAAATGAGTTTTCGAAATTCAAATACCAATTTTGATTGGATTCCAGCGTTTTGAAAGCCAAAGTTATCTATTTTTGAAAAATCTTTTATTTTAGCCATGTGATGCGTTGAATCATGTGTGGTATGTTTAAAACACACCGTGGTCATGGATATGCACTTTTAATTATTCATTTGATGAATGGATTGTGTGGATCGTGGATGTTTGTTAGATATTTATTAATTGTTAATAAATAGAGGTCAGCGTACCTCTCTCTCTCTCAAACTCCGATGTATTTCTACCTCCCTCTCTCTTGTACTCGCCATAAGGCACTCTTCTAATTACATGTAATTCTATCATTAGTGTAATTTGATCGAGGCAACAGAAGAAGGAGCGATGACGATCCACAGCTGCAACCAAGAAGGCGAAAAGATGGAGATCTCTTGCCTATGTGTTTGCAGGTTATCTGATATAAATGTTATGTTAGATTGTGTGTGCGTTTGACTGTTGGCTCCAGTCAAACCCACTGTGCTATCCATGACCACACTAGACATGTATGTGATGCATTGTTTTTAATGTTTGATTATGAATCAAAGCAGGTATAGTATTTATTAAATATATACGATATATTTTTATACGATCACCTAGGAGAGACCAAGATAAAAGTTATCTAAATACCCTCAGATAAACTCTAAGCCGTAACGCGAGTAGTTAAGAACTTATCGCGTGGTCCACCATCGTTATAGTCATAGGATTCGAATCGCTTTAGGCAGGTTTATTGTGCTATCCACAAGGCCTGCTTAATTGGGAGGAGAAACTGTGGCTATGGCATTAGATGCCTATATGATCGGGGTAGAGGAACCATGTAGCTTTGTTGTGCTATCCACAAGGGCTGCATGCAAATCTATACTCGTCGCATAACGATGGTTAGCTTAGACCAGAATTAATGGTTTGTTGTGCTATCCACAAGGCCATTAAATCTCTGGGGACCGAAGCCATGATCAAATATTGCAAGGAGTTGCAAGTTCCATGAGTTGGGTGCTCTTTGATTGTATTACAGTTTGTTGTGCTATCCACAAGGGTGTAGTGCAAGTCATTGAGATTCTGATCCCCACTAGGAGACTGTCGGCGTCTCCCGTTCTGTAAAACTAAGGGTTATACAGTCCGTCGAAAATTAGTGGGAGTTAAACTTGAACAAAAGACCATGTCTTGTTTTAAAATTAATAATTGAACATCTGCTAAATAGATTTTACTTATCTCCTGTAGGGAATTATGTCGTCGAATAACCCACTCCGTGGCATACTTGATGCCCTTTTGACTTACCTGATCTACTCAGATTGGCTCAGACACTTGAAGAATGTCTTCAAATCTGAGCAGACTGCCTACACCCTTGATGCTGATCATCCTGCTGAATCGGCATTAGATGCCTCTGAGACAGAAATGATCGCATACGATAAAAGATCGAAGGATAAAGAGAAAAGAGTAGTAAAGGGTGACTGCTTCTACTATAAGCAGCATGGTCACTGGAAAAGGAACTGCAAAGAGTTCCTTCATGATAAAGCTCATGGAAAGGTGAAGCTATTTGAAGCTTCAGATATCTATATGATAGATATCAACTTGTCAGTTAGAGATTCCACATCTTGGGTATTAGATACCGGATGTGCTTCTCATATCTGTCATGATGCACAGATGTTGACAAGTAAGCGCAAGCTGAGACAAGGCGAGGTGGAATTGAGGTTAGAAAACGACGCAAAAGTTGCGGCGATTGCTGTTGGGACAGCAAACCTCAGGCTTCCATCAGGAGACGCCTTACTTTTAAAAGATTGTTATAATGTTCCTAGCAAAATAAAGAACATCATATCAATATCTTGTTTGGACAAGATAGGATATAGGTTGACTATTGAGAATAGAAGTTGTTCGATTTATTATGGTAATAAATCAATAGCTTCAACATCTTTAGTCAACGGTCTATATCTCTGTAGACACGCTAATTTTGACATCATTTTGAGTAAATTTCATATCATATAATAATACCTCATAATGGTTTGATATTTAATCATTAATTAATTTTTATTGATATTTTTGAGTGTCGGGTTTAACAGACATGTTTAAGTTAATCAATTAAATTGATTTTAGCTCAAATTTCAGTTAAAATATGAAGAATTTTAAAACGCGTCAACCTGTGTGGACGCGATTTAGAGTTTATTCCTGTTTTAACGTTTAAATTTGAATTTTAATCAATTTATTTATTAACTAAAAGGCGTCTGTGAAGGTCGACGCGTTTTAGGTTCCCTAAGCTATTTTTACTTCTCTTCCGGATGTTTATCCTTATCTTAATTAGTGTAAAAGACGTCTACACATGTAGACGCTTTTTAGCTAATCAAGATAAAGATAAGTTTTCCCGGATATTTATCCTTATCTTAATTAATCTGAAAGGCGTCATCCATGGTGGACGCGTTTTAGACAATTACAGATAAAGATGAATTAATTAGTATTTATCTGTCGGTTAAGATAGATAAATCCTAGATTTTTCTATGTTAATCGCGAACGCAGAAAAAGCCTATAAATACCTTACATCTCGAAGAGTAAAAAATGTTGAGTTGAGCCATATTGAAGAGAGAGCATTATTATAGCGAGTTGAAGATCAGAGCAACAACGTCGGAACGCCGGAGCGCTGCCATTTCCAGAAGTCGGCGTTCCTTTCAAGAATCTTCATCCTTTCAAGGCTTCAACCCATTGGGCATAAGTGTTTCATTTCTGCATTTTTATTCTACATCTTCATTAATTTCATTATTCATATTCACTTCATGCAACACACACCACAACATCAATATTTCAAAACCTATTTTATTTAAGGGGTTTCAAAGCCATTTAAACAAGTGAGTTTGCTGTTTAAGCATGTTTAAAATCATGATCAGTTTGGATATTGCTTCTACTTAAAATTCTAATCATCAGTGTTTCTTCATTCTGTTTCTCTGTCTCTGCTGCACCCAACAACAACAAGGGAACAAAAGGGGAAATCAAGCATAAAGCCAGAAGGATTTCTAGACGATCATCAACCTCAAACTCAACAGTAAGAACAAAAGTACAAAGAAAGGGCTCTCTTTCTTCAGCCGGCTGAAGGAGGGGAATCAAAGACTCAACATCTTCCGCGTTCAAACAGGTAGGCGATCAATACTCTCTTTTGAAACTTTTAAGTTAAAAGTTTCTGGCGATCACTGCACCTTAGTTGCTGTTTTTAATAGGTTAGTTTACACTAAACAACATAGATTTTTCATGTTAATCACACGAGCATTTTCAGCACCTACAACTCTTTTGGCGATCACGATGGGACTTGGTCTCGCCATCTTTTAGTTTCTTTTTGTTCTTGCTATCATCAACCGGGCACCCACGGTGCACCATTTGTGTCTCTCGACACGTCCTCACCAATTGGTGAGTGTTTTAGTTTAATTAATTTCCCTCGTGCACCACGTGCACACCCCAGTGGCAAGATCTTGCCCTCCCCTTGATAAGTTCAAAAAACTGTTTTTGTGATAAAATGGTGTGTGATTGATAGATTTCCTAATTGTTTAGTTAGTAAATCATCCTGTTTAAAATCTGGAACTAAATTTTTTTTTGCATGAGTCGATTGTTTACTGCTTTTTATTCTGTTTGAGGAGGATTCAACCCAGAAAATCCTCCTGCAAAATTGTTTCTGCGAACTGAAAAGCGTCCAGGAGCACTGACGCGTTTCAAAACCGCGTCAACACTCCCATACGCCTTTCAGTATTCACATCTTCTATGTTGTTTGCATCTGTTTCTGCGAAAAAATTAAGTTCTGTGTTGAATAGCGTCGACTACCATCGACGCGATTCAGACAGTTTCTTAGTTATTTTTCAGATCTGTTTCTGCGAAAAAATTAAGTTCTGTTTTGAATAGCGTCGACTATCATCGACGCGATTCAGACAGTTTCTTAATTATTTTTCAGTTTCCAGATTTCTGTGGTTTGAGTGCTAGCTACCCATTATTTATTAAGCATTAGAGGCCATCCAGGCCGTAGGGCATACGCATTGAGGCGAATACCCTCCTTTTCTTAGGAACACATTACTCGACGTCAGCAACTCTCTCTGATTGGGTTGGTCCCTTGATCAGACTAGAGAAGTTGACGTTGAGACCTCCATAAGTCCCCAAAATCAAGGTATTCCTCCTTGATCATCGAGCTGGTTGTACCAATTGAAGTCCCGGTTAGATTCCGAAAGCATTGTGAGAGAAAATCCTAGAGAATAACGGTGGAAATTGAACTGAAATTAGGATCCTTTCCCTAAGCGAAATTGTGGTTTAATCCAATTCAAATAACTCAACAAGGAACCTCAAAATCACGTTAAGCATCCACTTGTTTGATTAATCTCTGTACAACTTGTTTGTTAAATCTTTGAAAAGGGAATCTAACATCATGTTGCTGCGATCAGGCAGGGACTTGAGTATGGCTCAAGACGCCATCATCAACTACGAGGGAGATGCTAATGCCCCTCGCGATTCAGACTTCAACTATGAGAACGGGAGAGATGCTGATGCCTCCCGTAATTCTGCCCCCATTCCATATCGACAAGATGGGAATGTCCGGACTCCTCTTTTTCATCCACATGATCGATATCCTGATCTTCCCCCGCATGAATATGCGATCCCTAATCCCGATCTAGTGGGGGACATGAATCAGAATGATCCTTCACCCTCTGATCCTTCGGATCTGGTCAACGCCCTGGGAGTTCTTGCCTCCCAACTGGACCCTCAGCAGTTCGAGGCGATCCAGTCTATTTTGAAGGGGAAGGCACCCGTACAGCCTGCTGAGCCGAACCCTATGGCTCCCCCTGTTGTTACTCAACAACCTCCTCTTCCTCCTCCTTATATCCATCAGGCCATGGAAGGCCTTCACCTCACTTCTCGGCCAACTGGGCCACAGCTTTCATCATCTAGGCAACCGGCTAGACCGCAAACGCTTGTTTATCAAAATGCCCTCGGGCATGGCAGAAGCTCTGCCGGACCTCCTCTTTATTGTCCTCCCTGTCCAACGTACTCTAGGCAGCAGGCCTATCAAGTACTTCCACCTCCTCCTCCTCCCCAGGCAGATCTGACTACGCAAGCGTTGCTGGCCAAGTTGGAGCGCATGGATGAGCAGTTCAACAAGCTCCAGAAGATGATGGGGGTTAAAGCTGTGCCAGAAATCAGTTTACCGAGCCTGCCAGTATTCCATCTGCCACCCTCTGAGATGCTAGTGTACCGGAAGTACAACGGTACTGGTAACCCCTTCACACATCGGAAGGAGTTCATGTACGAATCATCTTTCTGGCAGAATGATAAGAGGTCATTGGCCTTCTTGTTCAGGAGATCTCTAGAGGGACCAGCCCTCGAGTGGTTCTTTTCTCTGGAACCCTCCGAAGTAGAGGATTACGGTATCGTTTCACGCAAATTTATCCATCGATACCATGACAGAGTTGCACCCTCCTTATCTATCACGGACCTCATTGTAAAAAAGATGAAACCGGATGAGGAGTTTGTCAGTTTTGCTGACAGGTGGCGGGGCCTGGCCGAAAAGGTGAAGGATCACTTGTCCGAATCTGAACAAGTGAAAATGTTAATTTCCAACGCCACGCCCCAATTCAAGCTAGTCCTCTCCTTGAACAATTTGACTAACATGGCAGAGCTCTATGAAAGAGCACGGTACTGCCAGAATGCCTTCAAGGACGCTACGTTCTCTAGCGTCTTTGATCCTCACAGACCTAGCAGGCCTCCACCTCGGAAGCCTGCAGTGCCAAATTCTCCCAGCACAGGTCCGACTACTGAGGGCACGCTCTCTCACGAGCAAGTCATTACCATGAACAATAACTCGCCCCAGTTCGTGAGGAACCAGCAGCAGTACCAGAGGCCACCGCAGCCGAACCAGCAGGGGTACAGGCAGCAGCAGAACCCCCATTATCAGCAACAGTATCAGCGGCCCCAGCAGCCGAATCAGAACCAGCAATAGCTACAACAGCCGCAACGGCAACAGCAGTACCAGCCCCAACAGCAACAGCAGTACCAGCAGCCCCAACAGCAGCCATATCAGCAGCCCCAACAGCAGCAGTACCAGCCGCGCGCACCGCCGGCGTACCACAATGTCCCTCCTCCTGGTGACTACAACCAGCAGAGAAGACCTCCAGGCCCGAAGAGGGCAGAGTACCCGGCCCTCCCAGAATCCTTGGTAGATATCTTCAGTGCTTTAATGGCAGCTAATGCCTTAGTTTTGCCAAGGGAAAAGGCCGTCTGGCCTGAAAATGCCGACATGTCCAGGTATTGCTACTTTCATAGGCAACCTGGGCATACCATTGACACCTGCTTCCAGTTCAGAGATTATATTCATGATCTCAATGAGCAGGGAGGCATAGATTGGGAGGAGATGAAAAAGTACATATCAGCCCTGAAGGCGAGAAGACTACAACAGCAGCAAGCAAGAGCACCGGCACAAGCAGCAGCACCACCCAACATGGGCATAGTGCAGAATCCACTCCCGGAGCATCAGAACCAAAACCAAGTTGCTCCCATTTTGACGAACAACCAGTCTGAGGCTGGTCGTGGGCAGCAGTGGAGAATAGAGGACTCTTCCTCTCTTTGTTCAACGGGTCACGTTCCAAGTACCGCAGAGCGACCACCACGCCGCACCATCCACATACCTAGGCCGCAACCCATTACCATCACCCCTCTACCGACACCCACATATCACTCGCCCGCGCCCAATGACCCATTACCACTACCCACGTTCCTTAGACCCATTACGCCCCGCACTCCTACGCCTCCATCATATAACCCCCCGCAAACCAATAACGCGCCCCTCCTACCATCTAGGCCGTTACTACGCGTACCATTTCCTACTTCACCTGCTACCACTACCACCTATTCAGATATCCCCTTACCATCCAAACCACTATTACGCGTACCATTCCCCACTTCGCCAACCGCTTACCCATCCACCATCCAACCCTCTAGGCCTCTAATCCGCACCACGCCATTACCACCTAGCCCTACGCCATCACCTACATACCAACCATCCGCATCATCCAACTCTGCGGTACTTAAGGTGTCACCCGGATCCTCCACAGTCGAGGAACATGCGCTCCGGAGTGGAAGGATTTTCAACAAAGTCTTTCCTCAGTCCACAGTCAGAGACGGCCCATCACAGCCGACTGAGGAAGCCCATAATGAAGAGAGTGCACCATGCACTCAATATGACTTGTTGAAACATCTGGATCGGACACCGGCACGGATCACTATACTTGAATTAATCAAAAGATCCAAGAGTCACCAAGAAGCTTTAATGGAATATCTACAGAAGGTGATGGTCAATGAAGACGTGCCGGTAGAGAAGATTGCAACACTACTAGTTCCTCAGGGGGATCAGCCCTCCATTACATTTCATACATCGGAACTAGCACCGCCGGCAGCCAGAAGCATGGCTCTGCGCATCACGGTCAACATCTGTAAGAAGGCCGTGGATGCATGCCTGGTCGACACAGGGGCTTCGATCAATGTTTTACCTCCGAAGATCCTGGAGCTATGCGGTGTGCCCAAAGAAAAATGGTTGCCCAGCCCTATCTCAGTTACGGCATATGACAATTCTACCCGTTCCCCTCTGGGAATGGTCTATTTAAAGGTGGAGCTGGGCCCTGTAAGTCATGCAGAGGTCGAATTTCACATCCTGGAAATCGACCCTTCCATAAATGCCATTTTAGGTCGTCCTTATATCAAAACTCTTGAGGCGATTCCCTCTACGAATCACTAATGCCTCAAATTTCCTTACAAAGGACGAATTATTAAAGTGACGAGCATGCCGATCCTTGCTGCTGCTCATACCTTGAACATTAAGTCTGCTGTTTTACCTGGCCGGCAACCTTTTCTGTCGGTATTACAGGTCTACCGTCCAGTGGCTGATCCTCTAAAAGCCGCCACTATTTCTCCTTACCCGTTAGATGCCATCAAAAGGGGGAAGTGCATGAGTACCCCAGGGTGGAGGATTATGATGAAGAACGGCTACGAACCTGGAAGAGGTCTGGGCACACAGTTGCAAGGCAGGACCACTCCTGTCAGAAATCATCGAACAACACCTGGAAGTGGTCTGGGCTATAGGCCAATAAAACTAAAGCAAGATCTGGTTCAGCAAGCAGAGATCGAAGAAGGTCCGAAAATCTGGGAGGCAATGTCTACACCACCCAAAGAAGGCCGAGATCCCTTAACATGGACTCTGTGTACGCACTTTGTGAAAGGGCCCATACTTAGCTACGACAACACGGTGGTCATTACTTCCTGTTTTGACTTCCATGACATATATGGGAGGGATTTGGCCAGACATTGCTCTGAACTACTTACGTACCAATCCTTGGAGGCTCTGCGGCCTATGAAAAGGAGGAAATTTCATGATCCTGAATGTGAATGGTACATGTGGTTCGATCTTAGAGACCTCTATATTGCATTGAATAGATTGTTCCTAGATCCTGCAGAACCTAAGTGGCCGCCGCAGATTGATGAGCTGATTGAAAGCCCTGGTGCCATATTTGACAAGCGGATACTGCTGTCTGAAGAGACTGATGAAGGGGAGCCAGATGACCCCTATGAAGCTGGTTACACTACAGATCTGCTCTAGAGGGGGACATATCCTTCACATGTCTTCATGCTCCATACTCTATTTCGTACACTGCTCTTGACCCCGACTTGGTCGCGGGTCATTATTGAAGATATCCCACGGGCTCCGCCCGTCATGATTACTCTGTCCCCTCGGGACCTTATTCCACAACCTCCTCTCGATCTAGAGAGGTTGTATAATTTGATTTGGGACATATTACTATATGATCCCCCTAATCCCCTAGCCTTGGTGCCACTTCCTCCATCTGATTCTCCTCCCATTTGTATTCATTCCTGCTTTATGTTTAATTCTTTCATTGTCCAAAAAAAAACGCCAATTTGGCAACAAATTCTTCCCAGATCCTCATCGAGGAAACATCTTACTTGTCCGATTGCACCCCGCCGCGCGGGTCCTTCGGTCAAGATTCTCTCATAGATCTACTCTGTCCCTCCCCTCGGGAGGATTCTTCTGTATTTCCACTTGTATCCCAGGATTTTCATCCTGCTTCATCTTCGTTAGGGTATGATAAGGAAGTTAGGCAGTCTAGTTTTAGTCAGGTTAGGAAGTTTAGGAAGCCTAAGGGTAGGCGAATTCCAGATAGATACCTCCAGGACTTAGCTGATAAACGCTTTTCTTGTTCTTTAATCCCTCAATTTTTAGAAAAACCAATTCAGATGCCAGAAGATTGCATGGATGATGAGTCAGTCAATGATGGGTATGGGGCATATGAATTAGTGCATGAAAAGGACCCCATTGTTGAAGAGGAAGATGACGAGGACGCGGCTGAGGCATATGCCAGTGGAGTGAAGAGATTCGATGAACCCTCAGCTGCCGTAGAAGAGCCCACCAAAGAAATCAATTTAGGGATTGAAGACGAACCTAAGGTTGTCCTCGTCAGTAAAAATCTTTTTACGGAGGATGAGAAGGCAATGGTACAAGTACTTAAGGACTATACGGACACTTTCGCCTGGAGTTATGAGGATATCCCAGGGTTAAACTCATCTTTAGTTGAACACAGATTGACGTTAAAGGATGGAGCTAGCCCTGTCAAGCAGAAGTTAAGGCGATTCCACCCACAAATGGCTTTAAAGATTAAAGAAGAGGTCGACAAGTTGCATAAAGCCAAATTTATTAGAGTTGTCCTTTATCCACAATGGGTGGCCAACATAGTCCCGGTTATGAAGAAGGACGGGAAGGTCAGAATTTGCATTGACTTTCGCGATCTGAACCGGGCGTGTCCTAAAGATGATTTTCCATTGCCTCATATTGATGTACTCATCGATAACACTGCTGGCTATGAGACGTTATCATTTATGGACGGATTTTCAGGATATAATCAGATTAAGCTGGCAGAAGAGGATCAAGAGAAAACGTCATTCACTACACTTTGGGGAACATACTGTTATGTTGTCATGCCATTTGGATTAAAAAATGCTGGAGCCACTTATCAGAGGGCCATGATGGCAATATTTCATGACATGATGCACATAGATTTGGAAGTGTATGTGGATGACTTATTGGTTAAATCGAAAACAAAGGCTGAGCACGCCAAAGTTTTGGCAAGGGTATTAGAAAGATCGAGAGAATATCAGTTAAAGATGAACCCCAAGAAATGTGTATTCGGGGTATCTTCAGGGAAATTGCTTGGATTTATTGTCAGCAAACGGGGAATTGAGATCGATCCTAATAAGGCGAAGGCTATCAGAGAAATGCCCCCTCCTAAAAACTTGAAAGAGTTGAGAGGATTAATCGGGAGGTTACAATTTATTCGCCGCTTTGTCTCCCAGCACTCACAAAGGTGTAAGCCGTCTTACGAGCTTACCAAGCCGGAAGTCAAATTCGATTGGGACGATAAGTGTCAGGAGGCATTCGATGGATTAAAGAACTATTTAGCAAGTCCTCCTGTTTTGAGACCACCATCTCCAGGCAAACCATTGATACTTTACATTTCAGTCCTGGATGATGCTGTGGGGGCTGTCCTAGCACAAGAAGATGAAGAAGGAAAAGAGAGGGCAGCCTGCTATCTCTCTAAACTTCTCAACCCCGCTGAACAGAGATACACAGCGATGGAGAAAACATGTGCAGCATTGGTCTGGGTTGTGCAGAAATTAAAGCATTATTTTTTGGCCCATGAAGTCCATCTCATCGCTAGGACGAATCCGATTAAATTCCTTCTGGAGAAATCTGTTCTTACTGATAGGTTAGCACGATGGCAAAGCTTTCTATCTCAATTCGATATCACTTATATTCAGCAGAAAGCGATCAAGGGCTATGCCATAGCAGAACATCTCGCTCATCATCCCCTTCCTAGATTTGATCCAGTACGATCAGAGTTTCCGGATGAGGAACTGATGTCCGTAAATCAAATCAGAGATGATATGTGGACTCTGCATTTTGACGGAGCTCTGAATTCTCATGGAAAAGGGATCGGTATCGTTCTGTTATCACCTGAAGGTATCACCATTCCACAAGCCTTTCAGCTTGATTTTCCAGTCACAAACAATATTGCTGAATACGAGGCACTTCTTGCTGGTCTCGAGGCTGCTCATTTCCATGGTGCCACCAAACTCAGGATTGTGGGTGATAGCCAACTGATTCTTCGCCAAGTGCTGACCAAGTATCGAACTCTCGATCCCAAGCTCAAGCCTTATCAGGAGCATACTTCTGCTTATTCAAAGCTTTTCACGAAATTGATCTTTGTCCATGTCCCGAGGAATCAAAACATCTTAGCTGACGCTCTAGACTCACTTGCATCTTCTCTTGATTTTCCAATCAGCAAACAAACTGAATCAATCATAGTTCATAGGCATCTTTCACCTGCCGTGAAAGATCCTTCATTTCTTAGAACTAAGGAGAAGTTGCTGAAGAAAGTCAGAGACGGAGATATCATTGAGAAAAGAGAAATCATGTTAATGGAGCTGTTAGAAGAGATGGATGATGAACAGAAGCCATGGTATTTTGAAATCGCAAAATATTGTGAAGATCAATCGTATCCTGAGGAAGCTACAACTGAGGAGAAGAGAGCTATCAGGAGAATTGCTCAACGATACACCCTAGTTGGAGGAGCATTATATAAGAGAGGTTTTGATGGAGTTCTTCTGAGATGTCTAGACGAAGATGAGCTTTGGAAGGTTATGGAAGGAGCTCATAGTGGAGTTTGTGGTGGTCATGTCAATGGACAGATGCTAGCAAAGAAGATCCTTAGACAGGGGTTTTATTGGCCAACCATGGAAGAAGATTGTGTAGGGTATGTCCGTAGGTGTGCTAAGTGTCAACTTCACGCCGACAAAATTCATTCTCCTGCATCTTCACTCCATCCTGTTTCTTCCCCATGGCCTTTCTCCATGTGGGCTTTCGACATTATTGGACCTCTTGGTAACCCAGATTCCGGCATCAAGCAAAAATCTTTCATTCTCACGGCAACGGAATACTTCACCAAGTGGGCAGAAGCTGAAGCGTACGTGGAGATCAAAGCATCAACCGTCTGCAAGTTCATCATGAAGAACATCATCACACGATTTGGAATTCCAAGCACCATCGTCACCGACAACGGACCGCCGTTCGTGTCACAGGAATTGAAGGACCTCTGCAACATGTATAAAATTGCATTGCATCATTCGTCTCCTTATTATCCGCAAGGCAATGGCCAAGCAGAGGCAACAAATAAGACTTTGATAAAAATCATCAAAAAGACGTGTAAATCTAATAAATTCGCAGATTGGCCAGAAAAATTGGTTGAGGCTCTATGGGCCTACCGAACTTCAATCCGCACACCCACTGGGCAAACTCCTTATTCCTTAACATTTGGAATGGAGGCGGTAGTTCCATATGAGATCCTCATACCGTCATTAAGAGTACAATTGAATAAGGAATTTTCCATTGATGAACATCGTTTAGCACTCCTTGCTCAATTGGAACTTTTAGACGAGAAAAGATGGTCAGCTGCTAATCATGCAAAAGTTTATCAAAACAGACTAGCACGTTTTTATCAAAAGAAAGTCATTGAACGTAAGTTCAAAGTCGGTAAAATGGTTGTTAAAAGAATTTTTGTAAAACCTGGTGGTCTGCGTTCTAAGCTCCAACCCAACTGGGAAGGACCTTATGTTATATCGCACGCTTTTCCTGGTAACGCTTATCGTCTTGTTAATGCAGAAGGAGAAGAGCTAAAACATCCCTGGAATGGTTTACATCTTAAGAAATACTACCCTTAGGTTAAAGAGTCGATCAGTATGGTACAAAGACCAGTGGAATCAGAAAATTTATAAACTCAAATTTCCTTATCAGTCTGGATAACTTAATTTCAAGCCCATTACTGCACACACTGACACGTTTGATTCGTGAGTAACAAGAGATGCCAAGTCCTAAAGAATATCGGAAGCTTGACTAAAGGTGTAAAGTACAAATGATTCGTTTTAAAAAAAAAAAAAAAAATTATGTTTTAAACTCGGCCCATGATGTCGGAACGAGACTTAGAATAGATTACCAAGAATACCCGCCATCTTAGTAGGAGGGCGTCATTAAAAAAATGGGGGAGATCCGTCCCATAGAAAAGAAAAAAGAAAAGAAAAAGCAAAAAGGCAAAAAGCCAAATGTCAAATCAAAAGGCCATTACACTACAAACGTTACATCAAGGCCATGAAATGAAATGAAAGGGAACGCAAGGTCGATAAATACCCCGGAAATAAAATGACCGAACCCCAACGGATATTAGGGTAGGAAATGAACATCTTTTTAAGTCTCCGGAACCTTCTCATGGGCTTTCTAAACTTATTCATCTTTTCTTTCTAAAGAGATGTACTCCAAACTTAAGGAATGGCTTAGATTGACTAAGGGTCAAATCATCACATGGGATCACGAATGAAAACACAAATTCAAACACGATGGGTTTTAAGTTAAGTTGTTAAAGAACAATTTGGGAATTAAGTTAATAAATGAATATGATCTTTTGATCTGAGTACCATGCTGATCTTTTAGTCAAAAAAATTCAAAAAAAAATACATATGTCCAAAAATCCAAAAAAGATGTATATATCAAAAATTCAAAAAAAATACATATGTCAAAAATTCAAAAAAAAAAATACATATGTCAATTCAAAAAAAACATATATTTCAAAACCCCAAACAAAAATGAATATTTCAAAACAACAAAAATATTTCAGTTAGCATCTGCCTGTTGCATTTGATGTGTTTCATTCCTTTTATTTTCAGTGAGCATTTGTCTGCTTGCATTTTGCATTTTGCTTAAGTATGATTATTCTTATTACCTTTGTTAATAAAGGCTATGCCCCTTGACCCTTCTATCAAGGATAGGATCAAGTAGTCGGTTACTTAACCAGGCAAGGGGCTAAGCCTAAACAGATACTTAACATGTTTGTTCAAGTCATATACAGGACACAAGGCATTGATAGAGTTGGAATCCGAATAGAGAACAAGCAGAAACCTGTTTCTGTGAGTGAAAGGCGTCGAGAAGCACCACCGCGTTTCAAAGTTGAATGGCATCTGCGCGACATGACGCGTTTCAGCCTTTCTGTGATTTACCTGAAGTTCTGTGGTTTTTGATGTTTAAATTGAATATTTGTTTGGAATTATTAATGATTCTGATTGCAGAAAATTCAAAGAAAATCTGAGTAAAGCTGGAAAATATCAAGAAGATCCCACTGTGAGAGTCAAGAAGTCCTGACCGTGGCTAAAAAGACGGTTATTTCTACCCTTGTATTCTTTCATGTAATTATTTTGCATTTGTATTACTATATGAAAAGTATTTATTAGAGTATATCAAGGACCTTGTAGTTTTGATGAAACTGGAGTTTGAGTTCCCCTACAACAAAAACAGTGATAATTCTAGAGGATTCTTAATCGCACGGATAGGCCGTTGATTTGTTAATTAGTGAGGACGATGGTTCTACTTTTGTAAAACGGTGCGTGGATAAACAAGCTTCGGCTTAGCACTGAATTACAAGAATTGGTATCTTGACTCGTTAATGACAATTTAACAATATTATCCTTGATTAATTTATATTTTATTTGACTTTATATTTTTCTTTTAGCCCAGCATGCATCATGTAGGACTTTGAAATCATTGTGATAATGATTAATTATTGATTAAGTTTCAGACTATTAATCAAATAACTTCAACATGATATGAAATATTCCATTCTGAATTGAGTATCTTGATTATCTTTGAGGTTCGTTTGAAGATATCCTTGGAATTCTATCATTTCTTGGATTCTTTATCCAATATTTTTGTTTTCTTTTAAGATCCATTATGGCTGTAGCACGTCCACATTGGCTGGCAAACGCTCCCCATGATGAAACCTACAGTGTCTATGACCTGGGGTACTTCCCACTCCGAGGAGGTTGATCGACTTTATTTTATTTCCTTGTCTACCTCATCCAGACAGGATTGATTCCATTGATCTCCTTGAACTATCCTCATTGATGATTTTGAGAAAAATTTCAATCATGTGATGTTAAGAGCGTGTCTCATCACACCTTGGCATCATCTTTTCCGTACATTCCATTCCATTTCACTCCCTTGCAAAGACGATGCGAAGGTGAGGCAGCTGTAGACACGCTAATTTTGACATCATTTTGAGTAAATTTCATATCATATAATAATGCCTCATAATGGTTTGATATTTAATCATTAATTAATTTTTATTGATATTTTTGAGTGTCGGGTTTAACAGACATGTTTAAGTTAATCAATTAAATTGATTTTAGCTCAAATTTCAGTTAAAATATAAAGAATTTTAAAACGCGTCAACCTGTGTGGATGCGATTTAGAGTTTATTCCTGTTTTAACGTTTAAATTTGAATTTTAATCAATTTATTTATTAACTAAAAGGCGTCTGTGAAGGTCGACGCGTTTTAGGTTTCCTAAGCTATTTTTACTTCTCTTCCGGATGTTTATCCTTATCTTAATTAGTGTAAAAGACGTCTACACATGTAGACGCTTTTTAGCTAATCAAGATAAAGATAAGTTTTCCGGAATATTTATCCTTATCTTAATTAATCTGAAAGGCGTCATCCATGGTGGACGCGTTTTAGACAATTACAGATAAAGATGAATTAATTAGTATTTATCTGTCGGTTAAGATAGATAAATCCTAGATTTTTCTATGTTAATCGCGAACACAGAAAAAGCCTATAAATACCTTCCATCTCGAAGAGTAAAAAATGTTGAGTTGAGCCATATTGAAGAGAGAGCATTATTATAGCGAGTTGAAGATCAGAGCAACAACGTTGGAACGCCAGAGCGCTGTCATTTCCAGAAATCGGCGTCCCTTTCAAGAATCTTCATCCTTTCAAGGCTTGAACCCATTGGGCATAAGTGTTTCATTTCTGCATTTTTATTCTACATCTTCATTAATTTCATTCTTCATATTCACTTCATGCAACACACACCACAACATCAATCTTTCAAAACCTATTTTATTTAAGGGGTTTCAAAGCCATTTAAACAAGTGAGTTTGCTGTTTAAGCATGTTTAAAATCATGATCAGTTTGGATATTGCTTCTACTTAAAATTCTAATCATCAGTGTTTCTTCATTCTGTTTCTCTGTCTCTGCTGCACCCAACAACAACAAGAGAACAAAAGGGGAAATCAAGCATAAAGCCAGAAGGATTTCTGGACGATCCTCAACCTCAAACTCAACAGCAAGAACAAAAGAACAAAGAAAGGGCTCTCTTTCTTCAGCCGGCTGAAGGAGGGGAATCAAAGACTCAACATCTTCCGCGTTCAAACAGGTAGGCGATCAATACTCTCTTTTGAAACTTTTAAGTTAAAAGTTTCTGGCGATCACTGCACCTTAGTTGCTGTTTTTAATAGGTTAGTTTACACTAAACAACATAGATTTTTCATGTTAATCACACGAGCATTTTCAGCACCTACAATCTCTTAGATGTTTCTTATTACAATCTTCAAGTTGATAATGCTCTTAAGAAGAGCAAGAATTGTGTGAACCAAGCCTACATGTGGCATTGCAGACTTGGGCACATTGGCGAAAGCAGGTTGCAAAAGTTGCACAAGCATGGTTACTTAACTGCATTCAATTACGAATCGTTTGCAACATGTGAATCCTGCCTTATGGGAAAGATGGCAAAATCTCCATTTACTGGACATGGAGAACGTGCCAAGGACATTTTGGAACTAATACTTACGGATGTATGTGGTCTCATGTCTACCTAAGCTAAAGGTGGCTTTTCTTACTTCATCACGTTCATCAATGACTTCTCAAGATTCGGCTACGTGTACTTAATGAAGTACAAGTCGGAAGCATTTGAAAAGTTTAAGGAGTTCAAGAATGAGGTAGAAAAGCAGTTAGGAAATAATATTAAAGCTCTTCGATCAGATCGATGAGGAGAATACTTGAGTACTAATTTCACACAATTCTTAAAGGATAAGGGTATCCTTTCTCAGCTATCCCCTCCATATAGACCACAGATGAATGGTGTATCGAAAAGGAGGAATCGCACCCTGTTGGATATGGTGCGATCCATGATGAGCTTTTCGGGATTACTAGTGTCCCTCTGGGGGTATGCTCTAGAGTCAGCAGCATACCTACTGAACAGAGTACCCAGCAAGTCTGTGGCCTCTATTCCATATGAGATATGGAAAGGTAGGAAACCAAAATTTAAACATGTTAAAGTCTGGGGTTGTCCTGCTCATGTAAAGAGGCATGATCCAGACAAGCTGGAATCACGAACTGATAAATGCAGGTTTGTGGGATATCCGAAGGAAACCTTTGGATACTATTTTTTCCATCCTGTTGAACAAAAAGTGTTTGTCGCCAGGAAAGCTATCTTCCTGAAAGAGGAATACCTTCTCCAGGAAGACAGTGGGAGTAAAATAGTACTGGAAGAGGTTCCAAATCCCCAAACAGCTACATTATCATCAGATGAGATATCAGTTCCTGAATTTGTTCAGGTACACACAGATGAGCCTCGTAGATCTGGTAGAGTACCTAGACTACCCGAACGATATGTGGGACATATTGCTGAAGGTGAGTCTAAGGTAGAATATAATGAGGATGATGATCCTAAAACCTACCAGGAGGCCATAGAAGGCCCAGAAGCCGGGAAATGGCGAGAAGCTATGAACTCGGAAATCCAGTCCATGTACACCAACCAAGTTTGGAACTTGGAGGACTTGCCCAAGGGTATTGTACCCATCGGTTGCAAGTGGATCTTTAAGAGAAAGATCGGTGCTGATGGACGGATCGACACTTATAAGGAAAGGTTGGTGGCAAAGGGATATCGTCAAAGGCAAGGAATTGACTATGATGAGACTTTCTCACCAGTTGCCATGATAAAGTCGATTAGAGTTCTACTCGCCATTGCTGCACATTTTGATTATGAAATCTGGCAGATGGATGTAAAGACTGCCTTCCTCAATAGTAACCTTGAGGAAGAGGTGTATATGATACAACCAGAAGGTTTCACATCCAAAGAATCTCCAGATAAAGTGTGCAAGCTTTAGAGGTCCATTTATGGACTGAAGCAGGCTTCCCGGAGCTGGAACATAAGATTTGATGAGGCTGTCAAGTCTTATGACTTCATTAAGAATGAAGATGAGCCTTGTGTGTACAAGAAGACCAGTGGGAGTGCAGTCACTTTTCTAGTTCTTTACGTAGATGACATACTACTCATTGGGAATGATGTAGCTATGATGTCATCAGTAAAGATCTGGCTGTCGAGAAACTTCTGCATGAACGATTTAGGAGAAGCATCCTACGTATTAGGAATACGGATCTATAGAGATAGATCAAAGAGGATGCTTGGAATGACCCAATCTTTGTACATAGACACTATAGTTAAAAGGTTTGGCATGGAAAATTCTAAGAGAGGTCTCATACCGATGAGACATAGAATTAGTCTCTCAAAGGAGCAGTCTCCTAAGACTCCTAATGAGAGGGCAATCATGGATAGAATACCCTATGCCTCTGCTATAAGATCTATCATATATGCCATGCTATGTACATGGCCTGATGTTGCATTTGCTCTAAGTGTTACGAGCACATTTCAGGCTGATCCAGGTGAAGAGCACTGGAAGACAGTGAAATGTATCCTTAAATACTTGAGAAGAACTAAGGATATGTTTCTTGTCTATGGAGGAGGTGACTTGAAACTGCGAGGCTTTACTGACTCGAGTTTCCAGTCAGATCCAAATGATAGCAAGTCAACATCTGGATTCGTATTTACTTTGAACGGAGGCGCAGTGTGCTGGAAGAGTTCCAAGCAAGTAACCACTGCAGATTCGACGACTGAAGCTGAGTACATTGCGGCAGCTGAAGCCGCCAAGGAAGCAGTGTGGTTGAAGAAATTCATCACCGACCTCAGCGTAGTTCCCAGCGTCTCTGAGCCTGTTCTACTGTTGTGTGACAACAATGGAGCCATTGCGCAAGCGAAAGAGCCGCGGTCTCATCAGAAATCGAAGCATATTCTGAGGCGCTTTCACCTTATCAGAGAGATCATATCCAGAGGAGATGTAGTAGTGGAAAGAGTTCCATCCGTCGACAATGTAGCAGATCCACTGACAAAGCCTTTGGCTCAAATTGTGTTTGAGTGTCACCTAGAGTCTATAGGCTTATTGTATAAAGGTGATTGGCTTTAGTCCAAGTAGGAGATTGTTAGTTTAGGTGTCCTACAAGCCAATCTGACTATATAAATCTCGTTCATTTATTAATATAATGGCATAACATTCATTATGTGTAAATCGCATTAATTATCGTTTCATAATGAAGTCCGTGAATATGTACTATAGTGATCAGATTATGATGAGATCATACTAATGAGACTGATCACTTAAACACACATATTCTTAATCGTTCCTAGTCGGAGGATATCCGAGAAGGACATCGGATATCCGGTTAGACTGGTACAGATTACTCCTGCTCATATGATGAGGGTGACTGATCTCATAAGTCACTTGTGTGGAGACACTAAGACGAATCTGTAGGTGCTCATTGGAGAATGAGTTCACTGAACTGATCCGACTGAATCGCTGGATGGTATTGTACCTCACTGTTAACCGGCTTGATTCTATTGTCGCAATTGCATGGATGGTCTTCGGACCTGAGACACCAAGGACACCTTGTCGGTGGACTTCTGTGCTTTGACCTTGGTTTACAAATCTCTAGCCACGGGATTCTAATACGCCAAGGATTGGGTACAGCGGAATACCGTCGAAAGGAATTGTATGTCAATAAGGAATCATTCGCTCTCGGTACTTAGAGAGAGAATGCTCTAGGAAAGATGCGCGAAAGTCTCTGGCCAAGGCGGACGATGATATCGGGAAAGGAGTTTTCCGATATTCATTAGTGGCATCCAATCCAAGTGAGTCGATCGGTTAGGGTTTGACAGCTCGCCATACCCTGAGTTGACTCAAGAGCATTGTACGAATGAAGGACTATATCCACGCGGTAACTGTCGGCGGAAAGGTTCCAAGAGTGGGTTACTTAACCCCAATACCTTCCGGGTTCACGCGGTGTTGCTTGGCACCCAACGTGATCGAAGGCCCAGTCGAATTCGATGTGCGACATCAATTCTATTGATTAATTATTTAATAAAGAGTTATTAATTGATTAATAAAGCCAGTGAGGAGTCACTGGGCTTGTTGGGCCATTAACTGGACTGGTACTTAGGCCTAGAGGGTCACACGCAAATGATTCTCAAGGCGATGGATAAGTAAGTGAGTTTTATACAAACCGGGGTTTTTTATGAAAAATCACGCGGTTAGTATAAAACATAGCGAACGGGCTGAACAGGGCAAGCTGCTGCTAACCCTAGCCGCCCCTCCTCTGTTTCTCTCTCTCTCTGGCGTCCAGACAGATCTAGATCTGCTCTGCCGCTTCTCCGAATCCCGTTCGACGGGAAATCGTCCGCGCGTTGCGACAGTCATTGCGGCGACTGAAGGAGGTTTCGTGGGCTGCGAAGAACGAGGAACGTGAGGATATCCGTCGCGAGGAGGATCGCGTGGACTTCGCTAGAGGCCGGGCGCTTGTGCGGCTTGCGGTGTCGCACCGACGGAACCGAACGGTTGCGGAGTCGAATCCGCACACGGTGAGAACTTCGATTATCTGATAATCGATTTTTGATTTTCGAAACGGGAAAATGGATCGCTGTTTTATTTTATTTTCCGCTGCGTGAGCGATCCGGAGAAACCCGAGAAAAACCAACACTTCTCCACCAGTACGTCCTCGTTGACCATTATCTTCTGCAGTTACTCCATCAGAGCTTCCTGATGGGTCTTGCATCTCTTGATCAACTCGAGCATAGAGATTCGTGCCGATGTCCTGTCTAATTGTTTCAACAAGTCATATTGAGTGCTTGGTGCACTCTCATCATTATGTGCTTGCTCTGGCGGCTGCGATGGGCCGTCTCTTACCATGGACTGAGGAAAAACCTTGTTGAGGATCCTCCCGCTCCGGAGCGTATGTTCTTCAATGGTGGAAGCTCCAGGTGATAGTTTGAGCACCGCAGGGTTGGTGGGTGGTTTAGATGGTGTGGGGGGTTGGTATGCAGGTGATGGTGTGGGGTTGTTTGGTGAAGGCATGGTGTGGATGAGGGGTTTAGAGGGTTGGATGGTGGAGGGGTAAGTGGTCGGTGCGGGTGATGTGGGGAATGACATATAATGCAACGGTTTAGATGGTTGTATGGTACTGGGATAAGCGGTTGTGGTAGGTGATGTGGGGAATGGTATATGGAGCAATGGTTTGGATGGTAGAAGGGGTGTATAGTTGGCTTGCGGAGGTTTGTTTGATGGAGGCGTGGTGACGGAGGGGGTAATGGGTTTAATGGTGATGGGTTGCGGTTTGGGTATACGGAGAATGTGGCGTGGCGATTGCTCGGCGGTGCTCAGGAGGTGACCTGTTGAGTAAATAGAGGAAGAGTCCTCTACCTTCCATTGTTGCCCTCGGTTAGCCTCAGACTGGCTATTCGTCAAAATGGGGGCAATCTAATTCTGATGTTGATGCTCCGTAGTGGGTTCTGTACTATATCCATGTTCGGAAGTGCTGCCGCCTGTGCTGGCGCTCTCTATTGTTGTTGTTGCTGTTGTTGGGGTTGTTGTTGTTGATGTTGTTGCTGCTGCTGAGGTCTTCTCGCCTTCAGGGCGGATATGTATTTCCTCATCTCCTCCCAGTCAATGCCTCCTTGTTCGTTGAGATCATGGATGTAATCTCGGAATTGGAAGTAGGCATCTATTGTATGCCCAAGTTGTCTATGAAAGAAACATTATATGGAGGCATCGACATTCTGGTGCCAGACTATTTTCTCTTTAGGAAAGACTAAGGCATTGGCTGCCATCAAGGCATTAAAGATGTCCAATAGAGATTCTGGGAGTGCTGGGTATGCTGCCCTTTTCGGGCCTGGAGGTTTCCTCTGCTGATTATAATCGTAGGGAGGAGGTACATTATGGTATGTTGGCAGTGCGCGCAGCTGGCACTGTTGCTGTGGAGGCTGGTACTGCTGCTGTTGAGGTTGCTGGTACTGTTGGTTCAATGGCTGCTAATATTGCTGCTGCTATGGCTGTTGGTACTGCTAGTTCTGTGGCTATTGATACTGCTGGTTCGGAGGTCTACAACCTTGCTCGTTCGGAGGTTTGTAACCTTGCTGGTTTGGAGGTCTATAACCTTGCTGGTTTGGTGGTTACTGATTTCTCACGAACTAGGGCAGATTATTGTTTATGATGCTGACTTGCTCATGGGAGAGCATGCCCTCAGTTGTCAGACCCGTACTTGGAGAGTTTGGCACGGCATGCTTCCGAGGTGGAGGTCTTCTGGGTCAGTAAGGGTCAAAGACGTTGGAGAAGGTAGCATCCTTGAAGGCGTTCTGGCAATAACGCGCCCTCTCATAGAGTTCCACCATGTTGGTCAGGTTGTTCAATGCAAGGACTAGCTTGTATTGGGGGGTGGCATTGGAGACCAACATTTTGACCTGTTCGGATTTGGACATATAATCTTTAATTTTCTCTACCATACTCCTCCATCTATCGGCGAATGTGATAAAGTCTTCATCGGACTTCATTTTCTCTCCAACCAGATCAATTATGGTCAGAGATCGTGCGACTCTGTCCTGGTATTATTGAATAAATTTCCTTGATACGATACCATAATCCTCCACCTCAGATGGTTCTAACAAAAAGAACCACTCAAGGGCTAGTCCCTCTAATGATTTTCTGAACAGGAATGCTAACGACCTCTTGTCGTTCTGCCAGAAGGAGGATTCGTACATGAACTCCTTCAGGTGGGTGAAGGGGTTACCAGTACCATTGTATTTCCTATACACTGGCATTTCTGAAGGTGGTAAGTGAAACACAAGTAGTCTTAGAAGATTGATCTCAGGCGCAGCCTTGACTCCCATCATCTTCTGGAAATTGTTGAACTGCTCATCCATGCATTCCATCTTCGCGAGCAGGGCTTGAGTTGTTGGATCAACTTGGGAAGGAGGTGGTGGTGGTACATGATACACCTGTTGCCTAGAATATGCGGGGCAAGGTGGACAATAAGGTTGTGGTCCGGCAGTGCTTCCGCCATGCCCGAGGGCATTTTGGTAAGTTGGCATTGGCGGTCTGGCCGGTTGCCTTGAAGAGGACAATTGTGGCCCAGCCGACAGAGAAGTTGAAACATGAAGGCCTTCCATGGCCAGATGAATAGAGGAAGTTTGCTGGGGAGGAGGTTGAGGAATAACAGGGGGAATTATGGAATTTAGTTCAGCAGAATGTAAGGGTATCTTTCCCTTCAAGATGGATTGGATTGCCTTGAGCTGTTGATGACTCAGATGGGAGGCTAAACCTCCCAAGGCGGTAACTAGATCAGAAGGATTGGTGGATGAGGGCTCATTTGGGTCATTGGCTCCCTCGAAGACAAGATTGGACATCGCATGCACATGCGGAGGAAGATCAACACCAGAATTGTATTGATCATGAATGACAGGAGGAGGGATATGGGGGTTTCCCTCATGCTCAGATAAGTAAGAATGAGGATCACGGGGGGCATTAGCATCTCCCCCGTTCTTATAATGATAATCAGATTCATGAGGGGCATTAGCATCTCCCTCGTAGTTAACCAGAGCATTTGAAACCATACTCAAATATCTACCTAATCGAAGCAACATGGTATTAGATTTTTCAACAAAGATTTGCAGGCAAGTTGTGCAGAGATTAGACAAACAAGTGGATGTTTAACGATGTTTTAGGATTCCTTGTTAGATTATTTAGATTCTGTTAACCACAAATTCACTCAATGGGTAGGATCCTAGTTTCAATTTAGTTTCCACCGTTATATTCTAAGGCTCTTTCTCACAACGATATGAAAATCTAACCAGGACTTCAATCGGTACAACTAGCCCGATGAACAAGGAGGAATACCTTAATTTTGGGGACTTACAGAGGTCTTTAACACCAACCACTCTAGTCTGATCGAGGGACCGACCCAATCAAAGAGAGGTGAAGATGTCAAGAAATGTGTTCCTATGAGAAGGGGAGGAGTTAGCCCCAGTGCGTATAACCTGTGACCGGGATGGCCTCTAATGCTTAATACATAATGGGTAGATAACAATCAAATCAAAGATCTAAGGACTGATGAACAAAACAAAAATTTGGTTGAATCGCGTCGCTGTAACCCGACGCTATTCAAAACAAAACTTTATTTTATTCGCAGAACCTCAGGCAACATGTAACGACCTGCCACCCTATAATCGGGAATCCGATTACTAAATGGGTACCGAATCATTAACTTGTAACCAAACCAGGATCCGAGTAAGTCTGGGAAATAAATAATCAACTAAGCTAAATATTCACATCGCATTGAATTGAAAGGAAAGTGCAGAAATTAAAAGTTATTACAATGCGACTCGACACAGCAAATGATTACATACTCCAACAGAAAAGAAATGATTATACATACAGGCCAGAAATAAAGATAACAACTACATCGGGGCATACCCCGGAACAACAGTCGACGACGCTCAGCACTCAGCCGCACAACCCTCGCTAGGTCTGCCTGGAGTCCTCACCTGAAAGCCGCAGGGGTGAGTCTCAACGAAAAGACTCAGTAGGGATCCTTCGATCCCCACATCCCACACACACACACCCACAAGTGGAAAGTACAGCAGGGATATAATAACCATGAAGAGACAATGATTTCCATGCCTATATCTCAATAAGAATCACATGCATTCAAGAATAACTAACATGCATATTTCTCAAATCATTCTATCAAGGAGCCTACAACTCATATCTCGGTAAAACACGTCAACCACGTCACCGAAAGTGGGAAACACCGACCCGCTGAGACCAAACAGTAACCCCTCGGATGGCCCGCAGGCTACCTCGGCGGCTACTCCTTCCCCCAGCACACACAGACCCGCTGAGACCAAATAGTAACCCCTCGGAGAGCACGCTGGCTACTCCGGCCCAACTGGCTCAGGTGGTTACTCCTTCCCCCAGCACGAGGTGACACTCCAGAAGGTACCACTCCGACACCGGTACAAGCTAGCTAACCCCGGGGTACACCAGGTGACCCTCTCTCTAGGCGTCACCCCGCCACTGCTCCCGTCAGCGCTGTGTCCCTCCGCACCGACACAGGGTGTAGAACGCTACAACAGCTGTCACTCTAGGTCCACCGAAACAGAAACACGGCACGGTGCGATCCGGTCACGGAAGAAGTCCACGGTCGCACGACACCCCACGCAGTGTCATCCGGTCACGAAGAGTTCAGCACATCGAATAAGCTAACAGTATGCATTAACCGACTATCTAGCAGTGTAAACACATTTTACTGGCATGAATTAGTGTTGTTCTGTCTTGAATCGCGTCGCCCGAGGCCGACGCCATTCAAGCGCCCTAAACTGGTTCAGAAAATACCGGCCTCAGAATCTGGCCTAAAAGGCGTCGACACAAGTGGTCGCCTTTTAAAAGGCGTCAACATCCTCGGACGCCGTTCACGCTGAAAAACCAGGAATTCGAGAAAACAACAATGGAAGGATTTCTGCTCTAAAAGGCGTCATGGTGTCTCGACGCTATTCAAAACGCGTCGGCCACTCATGACGTCTTTTAGTCCCATAGTCCTCAAACTGAATCCCGTTATCGGGGTGATTTTCTGCCTAAATGGCGTCATGGTGACTCGACGTCCTTCTGAAAGGCGTCGACCACTCATGACGTCATTTAGCGCCAGAACCCCTAGCCTGATAAACTCGAACAGGGGAGGTTTCTGCCCTAAAACGCGTCGTACTGCCCCGACGTCCTTCTAAAAGGCGTCGACCAGGCACGACGCCGTTTAGAGCCAGAAACCTGGTTCCCTGGTTCGATCCGAGGGATCCTCCCATAGCCCCAAATACCCCGAAAAAGCCCCAAAAACGGAGGGGGAAAGAGGGCAACCAAAGTATCCATAATTCACATCACAGAAACTCCCATTCCCATCAAGGAAAAACCCCCTAACATGCTCATTCTACCCCAAAACCATCGGTCCATAGCATGCTTTAAAACGGAGAAAAACATGATTTAGAACACAACACTGAGAGAACCGTCACCCTACCGGTTCTTGAACTCCTCCAAGCTCCGTGCCTCCGACCCGCCGCACCGTAGACCGCCGCCGGTACCCTCGAGGACGCCGCCACTCCACCGGGACGTCGGCCGCCGTCCGGAGAATGGAACGCCGCGAAGGAAGTGGTGGTGGTAGAGGTGAGAGGTAGGGAAGTGTTGGAGTGGAGGGAAGGACGAAGGGTCGATGTCGGGGTCGCCGGAACGAAGGAGAGGAAGAGAGAAGGAGGAGCAAAATGAGAGAAAGAAGGAGGGCTCTCGGGGTTAACCAGAGACTGGCTGAAACGCGTCGAGATGTACGGACGCCTATCCGTCGATGTGACGGCTGCTCTGACAACCCTCTGCGCAACGCTCTGACAGAGGTCTGAAACGCGTCTTCCATGAAAGACGCCGTTCAGTCGACAAGACTGGCGCCGTACTCTGACAACCCAGAGTCGCAGTCTGAAAGGCGTCGTGCCTCGCAGACGCCGTTCAGACGACATGTCAGGGCCGTACTCACGCGACCCAAAGCCAGCCCACGTGGCACAGGCTAAAACGCGTCAGCATATCTGGACGCCGTTTAAACCGCGTCTCGCGGGCTCGACGCGAATCCGACCAGAGTCTCAGCCCCACTGGAGCCTGAACTATAGGGTCCAACCCCGAAAACCGGATCCGAAAGCCTCAGTCCTTACATTCTCCCCCCCTTAAAAGAATTTCGCCCCCGAAATTGCCTGTTAGAATTAACCAAGACAAAGCATGGATATACAAATTCACAGGATAACTTACGAGAAAAGGTAGGGAAACTGCTCCCGCATCTCGTCCTCACGCTCCCAGGTTGCCTCGCCCCCGGAGCGGTACTGCCAAATCACCTTGACCAAAGGTACGATCTTGTTCCGAAGGACTTGCTCCCTGCGATCCTCAATACGAACTGGAAACTCTGGAAAGGACAAGTTCTCAGCAATCTCCAACTCTGAAAAATCCAAGACGTGGGATGGATCCTGAACATATTTCCTCAGCAAGGAAACATGGAACACATCGTGTACCCCTGCAAGACTGGGTGGCAAGGCCAGCTGATACGCGGTTTCCCCAATCCGAGCAAGAATGGGGAAAGGTCCAATATATCGCGGACTCAGCTTGCCTCGCTTCCCGAATCTCATCACACCCTTGGCGGGCGAGATTCGGAGGAACACGTGGTCTCCCACCTCAAACTCAAGCGGTCTCCTCCGGATATCAGCATAACTCTTCTGCCTGCTCTGAGCTGCTGCCAACCTCTGACGTACCGTCCTGACAACCTCAGTACACTGCTGAACTAACTCAGGTCCTGCAATCTGTCTCTCACCAATCTCAGACCAACACAGAGGAGATCGACACGGTCGCCCATATAAAGCCTCATAAGGCGCCATGCCGATACTGGAATGATAACTGTTGTTATAGGCAAACTCCACCGTAGACAAATGTTGCTCCCAAGAACCTCCCCAGTCTAAACAACACGCCCTGAGCATGTCCTCCAAGGTCTGAATGGTCCTCTCCGACTGCCCATCAGTCTCGGGATGGTATGCCGAACTGAAAGCCAACTGAGTACCCAAGGCATTCTGAAAACTCTTCCAGAACCTGGAAGTGAACCTCGGATCCCGATCTGATACGATGGACAAGGGTACCCCGTGCAGAGAGATGATCCGATCTACAAACAACTTGGCCAACTTACCGACCGACCAGTCCTTCCTAATAGCTAGGAAGTGTGCCGACTTGGTCAGCCGGTCAACAATGACCCAGATAGCGTCTCTCCTACTAGGGGATGTAGGTAGACCCATCACAAAGTCCATAGTCACGTGTTCCCACTTCCATTCCGGAATCGGCAAGGGTTGCAGCAACCCTCCAGGTCTCTGATGCTCGGCTTTAACCTGCTGACAAGTCATGCACCTAGCCACATACTCAGCCACATCAGTCTTCATACCAGGCCACCAGAAGTGCCTCCTCAAACACTGATACATTTTGGTTGTTCCGGGATGCACTGCATATCTGGAACGGTGCGCCTCCTCAAGGACACTCCTACGTATGTCCTCTTCGGCCGGGACATAAAGCCTGCCTCTGAATCGAACTGTGTCGTCATCCCACAATTCCACCTCTGGTCTCTGGAGAATCTGCGGTAATTCTGCGTCTGCTCTCTGAGCCTCAATCACAGCATGGTACACAGCTGGCCTTACCGTCAAGCTGGCCAACACGGGTCTATCATCCTCACGTGGCACCCGGAAAGAAGATTCCACAATCTGCTCAAATAATTTCCATTCTCGAATCATAAGGTATGACATGACCGTCTTTCGACTCAAGGCGTCTGCCACAACATTCGCCTTGCCCGGATGATAAGAAAAGTCAAAGTCATAGTCCTTAATGAATTCCATCCACCTTCGCTGCCTCAAGTTCAAGTCTCTCTGAGTGAACACATACTTCAGGCTCTTGTGATCAGTAAAGACCTGAAATTTCTCACCATACAAGTAATGTCTCCAAATCTTAAGTGCAAATACAACAGCTGCCAGCTCCAAATCATGGGTAGGATAGTTCTCTTCATGCTTCTTCAGCTGTCGAGAAGCATAAGCCACTACCCTGCCATGCTGCATTAGAACTGCGCCCAAACCTCGACGGGACGCGTCCGAGTAAACTACAAACCCACCTGACCTAGATGGAAGCACTAACACTAGGGCCGAAGTGAGGCGAGTCTTCAACTCAGTGAAACTCCGTTCACAATCCTCGGTCCAGACAAAACGAACTCCCTTTCGAGTCAACCTCGACAAGGGGGCCGCTATCGACGAAAACCCCTGAACAAACCGTCTGTAATAACCGGCAAGCCCCAAGAAGCTCCTGATCTCAGTTACTGTAGTTGGCCTGCTCCAATCCATCACTGCCTCAATCTTGGCTGGATCCACTGCGATGCCCTCGCCAGAAATGACATGCCCAAGGAAGTGCACCTTGTCTAGCCAGAATTCGCACTTGCTGAACTTGGCATAGAGTTGGTGCTCCCTTAGGACCTGCAACACCGCTCGAAGGTGAGTGGCGTGCTCTTCCTCAGAAGAAGAGTATATCAAAATATCATCGACAAATACCACCACAAACTGATCCAGATAAGCCCTAAAGACTCGGTTCATCAAATCCATAAAGGCTGCCGGAGCATTGGTTAAACCGAAGGGCATAACCAAAAACTCATAATGTCCATACCGAGTCCTGAAAGCTGTCTTACTGACATCAACATCACGGATCCTCATCTGATAGTACCCAGATCTCAGGTCAATCTTGGAAAATACCCTTGCAGACTGCAGCTGATCCATCAAATCATCGATCCTAGGAAGCGGGTATTTGTTCTTAATCGTCACTTGGTTCAGCTGTCTATAATCAATGCACAGTCTCAAAGAACCGTCCTTCTTCCTGACAAAAAGGACGGGAGCACCCCACGGAGAAGTACTGGGACGGATGAAACCCTTATCCAGCAACTCCTGCAACTGCGCCTTCAACTCAGCGAGTTCGGCTGGCGCCATCCGATACGGGGCCTTAGACAAGGGTGCCGTACCCGGTGCAAGCTCAATGGTAAACTCGACCTCTCGCTGAGGAGGAAGGCCAGGCAACTCCTCAGGAAACACATCTGCAAAGTCACACACTACTCTCTTAAATTCTTAACATTTTCCTTCTTTATAAGCTTGTGTACTTATAGACTTGAGTTCAAGACTTTCACGTACATCCGCAGTCATTTATGAATTAACATGAAAGAGTTTGAAGCCAATCTAACTAAGAAACAGATAAACACAAACTAATTCATCATTATTTGTAATTAACTAAAATGCGTCCCCCAAGGGAGATGTCTTTTAGCTTAATTAGGATAAAGATAAACTCAGGAAGAAGAAACAAAAGTACTTTAAGACACATAAACAGCATCGTGATGTACATACGTCTTTTAGTTAATTAACAAATTAATTAAAAATCAAATTAAAAATCAAAATAGGAATAAAACTCTTAATGGCGTCTTCATAGGTCGACGTCTTTTAGGATTTTTCATATTTGATTAAAATTCTGAGTTAAAATGAATTTCATTAATAAACTTAAATGGTGTCTATCTTGCCCGATATTATTTAGACCATTAATCAGTAAAATAATTAACTAATGATTAAATATCAGACCATTTTGGGGCATTGTTATACGATATGAAATTTACCCAAAATAATGTCAAAATTAATGTGTCCACAGAAAGGACTTCTTCAAAAGAGAGAGAGGGAGAGAGAGAGGAGAGAGAAAAATACTTATGGTGTTGTGTACGTATACTACCACCACCCTCCCCTTAGCCTCCTTTTCTAACAATTATAGAGAAGGCCAAGGATTAATCCTCATGATTATCCAGGAGCTTGGCCTTGGATAATTCTCCCTTTAAATATTCATGTTTATCCTGCGACTTTTCACAAAAACCCAGATAAATATAATATTTAACATCTCTTATCGTCTTACTAGAACTCTTATGTGTGTGACCCTCTAAGCCCATATATCAGTTTGGTTTCAAGCCTACTAAACTTAGAAGTAATTCTAAAGTTTAATATTTATTAATTATTATTTAAACATTATATATTAAATAATTAATTCAATAAATAAGTGGTTTATCATCTGATGATTAATCTACTTGACCTTCTGACCATGAATGGCATTAAACACTACCTTATGATCCTAGAAGATATAAGGGATACTGTTCCCTTTAATTGAACCTTTCCGTTTGCACTAAACAGCGTTGTGATGTACAAAGATTGACTTTAAGGCCACCCAATTCTATCACGAAGGGCATCCGCGTGTAGAAATAGACGCCCATGTCCGTGATGAAAGCCGTTTTCTCTTCTTCGGGGGGGTTCATCCTGATTTGGTGATACTTGAAGTATGCGTCGAGAAAACTTAGCCTTTCGTTCCCTGACGTACAGTCAATCAGCTAATTGATGTTGGGGAGTGGGTAGTAGTCCTTCGGGGTAGCTTTGTTGAGGTCGGTGAAGTCAACGCACATACGCCACTTACCTATGGCCTTTCGGGCCAAAACCACGTTGGCAAGCCACTGAGGGTACCGGATGGGCCTGAGTAGGCCAGTCTTTGGCCCCTAAATGACCTGTTCCTGGACCGCTTCTTGCCAGTCGGGTGTGCACCGCCTGTGCCTCTACTGGATCGGCTTCTTTTTTGGTAGCAGGTTTAGGTGGTGGGCGGTGACCTTGGTGGAAATACTTGGGAGTTCCCGTCGGTCCAAGCGAAGACGTCTTGGTACCGAGCCAGGAAAACTCGGTACTCTTCTACTTGTCTTGCCGAGAGGGAGGAGCCAACTTAGATCTTCATGTCAGGGTCTTCACCCAATTGGATACTCATCAGGTCCTCCGCTGGGGAGGCGGCCTTCTGATCTTTCTCGGACTCTTGGGGGAGTTCCGTGACAGGCTTATCCTGCCCTTTGGAGGCTACGGGGTAGCATCTCCGGGACTCTTCTTGATTCCCTTTGGCTTCTCCGACCCCAAAGGTGGTCGGGAACTTCATCTTCTGGTGATAGGAGGATGGGACCCCTATAATTCCTCCAATGATTCCCCTACCCATGATCGCATTGTAGGTACTCATCTTTCGGATGATTACAAAGTCAGCGACGACTGTGACTTCTCGGAGGGCTGTCCCTAGGGACGTTGCCAATGCTACTACCCCTACTGGTGGCACCGCATTGCATGAGAAGTTGAATAATGGTGTGCGTATTTGGCGGGTAGGGGGGGACATCAGCCCCCATATAGAGAACGCAGTCGTAACTGAGAACGTTGGGGCCGCTGCCACCATCTACTAATATTCGGTGAACCTTAGACTTGTTGATTGTGGCCGTTGCGACAAGAGCGTCGTCATGAGGGATGGTTATTCCTGCCAAGTACTCGTCTGAGAAAACGATGGGTTCTTTTAGAGGGTCCCCTACAGTTGTTTTCTCGTGTTTGGAATGCATGGGGTCAGGAGTTACAAGGTTCACCTGGCACGTGTATCGCTTCTTCCCGTGGCAGCTATCTCCTCCTGAGGAGAGATCGTCAGAGATCATGTGGATCTCAATGCCATGGGGGTGATTCTCGATCCTCGGGGCCTCGCGTTCTTGACAAGGTTCGCCAGGTACTTCCCAAGATATCCCCGACGAATTAGGGACTCTATCTCGTCCTTCAACTGGCGTCTTTCTTCGGTCGTATGGCCGTGGTCCTTACGGAAATTGCAGTATTTCCTACGATCTCGGTGTCTTGGATCAGTTCTCATCTTCTGGGGACAACTGACGTACTCCTTATTTTCGAGGTCTTGGAGGATCTCGAAGACGCGAGTAGTCAGTGGCGTGTATGGCCCTAGAGAGGTGGACCATTTGGGGTCGCCCTCGAAACGTCGGGACCGCTTCTTCTCGGGAAAGGACCTCTCGTATTGACGCTTGCGGTTGCCCTCTTCTCTGCGATGATGATAGGTTGTTATTACTTCGTCGCAGTCGGCATGCTGGTGCGCCAAGTCGATGAGGCCGAACATGATCGATATAGGTGTCCTCTAAGCCAATCATTAGGCACCTATTTCAATCTGGTTAACTAATAAATGGCATTAGATTCATTATGTAGATTAGCATATTAATAATTGCGTATAATGAAGTCCATGAATATGTGCAATAGTCATCAGATTTTGATGAGATCATAATAATGAGACTGATGACTTATAAACATATATTCTCAATTGTTTCTAGTCGTAGGATGTTTGAGAAAGACATCAAACATCCGGTAAGACTAGTACAGGTTATTCCAGCTCATATGATGAGGTTGATTGATCTCGTTAGTTACTCGTGTGGAGACACAATGGTAAACCTGTAGTTGCTTATTAGGGAATGAGTTCACTAAACTGATTCGACATGAATCGCCGAATGGTAATTTACCTGACTGTCAATCGGCTTGATTCATCGTCACTGTGGTGTGGTTGATCCTTGGACTTGAGACACCAAAGACACCTTATCAGTGGACTTCTGGACTTTGACTTGGACCTACGAATCCCTATCCACGGGATATCTAATAGTCAAGGATCGGGTCAGTGGAAGACCTTCGAAGGTAATTGTGTGTTCAATAAAGGATCGTTCGCTGTCAGGCAACTGGAGAGAGAATGCTCTATAATAGATCCGCAGAAGTCTCTGGCCAGAGCAGAAACAATATCAAAAAAGATGTTTTCGGATATTGTATAACGGAGTCTAATTCAAGTGAGTTAGCGATTTAGGGTTGATAGTTGACCATACCCTAGGTTAACTCGAGAGCATTGTGCGAACGAAGGATTATAGCCACGCGGTAACTGTGGACGGATAGGTTCCATGAGTGGGTTGTTGAACCCCATTACCTTCCGGGATCATGCGGTGTTGCTTGGCACCCAACTTGATCGAAAGTCCGACTGAATTTACATGAGATGTTAATTCAATTAAGTAATTAGTTAATATCTAGATATTAATTAATTACAATAAGTCAATAACTAGTTATTGGACTTAACGGACTGAAAACAGGACTGGTAAATGGGCCTAGAGGGTCACACGCAATAAGATTCTCAGTCGGTAGTACATTAGTGGGATTTATATTAACTCGGAGACTTTTGTGAAAAGTCGCACCGACTTAATATAGATACGCGGTGTTGAGAAATCCTGGGCCAAGCTCCAGGATTTCCCCATGCTCGCCGTCCCTCCCTTTTGTGAGTGCTTAAATTGAGTGTGTGATTATCATGAAAAATTATGTTGTTTAAGTGAAAAATAAACCTATTAAAAAGAAACTAAGTGAATGTGATCGGTAGAAACTTTTAATTAAAAAGTTCTAAAAGAAAGAGTTTGATCGCCTACCTGTTTGGATGTGGGAGATTGTTAAGGTTCTTGATTCCCCTCCTTCAGCCGGCTGAAGAAAGAGAGCCCTTTTTGTCTTTGTTCTTGCTTTGAATGCTTGCTGGGTTTTGAGGATCGTCTAGATTCATTGTTGTTTGCTGTCGATTCCGTCCTCTTGACTTTTCTTTTGTACCTTGTAAGAAAATGGAAAAGAAGAGAGAAAGCGCAATGAGAACTCAGGTAGATGTAATATCTATTGTAAGGACTGAGGTTTCGGGTTCAGTATTCGGGTCGGGTTCGGGCTGGATCCCCCGGTTTGAACCCTGAGGGTTCTTAAGAATTTCTTCTGAATGACGTCTATCCTGCACGATGCCTTTCAAACGGCGTCTTGCTAGGTGGACGCCATTTAGGTCTGTTGCTGTTGTGCCACGTGGGCGCCACGTGGACGGGTTTCGGGCCGCGAGAGTACGGCCCCTGTCTTGTCGTCTGAACGGCGTCTGTGATGGACGACACCATTTAGACTGCGACCCTGCGATGTCAGTGTACGGTGCCGGTCTTGTCGTCTGAACGACGTCTGTGGTGAGCGACGCGTTTCAGAGCGTTGTCAGTACGGCTCGTCCTGTCATCTGATAGGCGTCTGTCTCGGACGACGCGTTTTATCCTGTTTCATATTGACCCCGCGAGCCTTCCTTTCTTTCCCTCATTCTCACCCTCTCACTCTCTCTCCTCGCTCTCTCCACCCCCCCCTCCAACCCTCTTCTCCCTTTCCTTTCCTCTTCTTCCTCTTCCACCACTCCACTACCTCTCTACCTCTCACCACTACCACCACCGCTTCCTTCGCGGCGTTCCATTCTCTGGACGGCGGCCGACGTCCCGGCGGAGTGCCGACGTCCTCGGGGTACCGGCGGCGGTCTGCGGTGCGACGGTTTGGCGGCGCAGAGCCAGGAGGAGTTCAAGAGATCGGTAGGGGGACGAACCTTGCATGAATTGTAGTCGTTTTATCCGTAGTTTCCATGTGAAGCATGATGCGAGTCTGTGGGTTTTGGGTAGAATGAGCATGTTAAGGGGGTTTAATGGGGTTTCTATGCATGAGGATTTATGGGCTTCAAATGGTGATTCGATGTCCTTCTCCGTTTTCCCCCTCTCGGGTGTTTTGGGTTGAAATTGGGAGTAAAAGGGGACTCTCGGGTTGAGCTACGGAACCAGGTTTCTGGCGCTAAATGACGTCGTGCCTGGACGACGCCATTTAGAATGGCGACAGACCAGCACGACGCTATTTAGGCAGAAATCTCCCTGTTTGAGGTTCTGTCAGTTTGGGGTTCTGGCGATAAATGACGTCGCGCCTGGACGACGCCATTTACAATGGCGACAGACCAGCACGACGCCATTTGGGCAGGAATCACCCCGATTGAGGTTTCTGTCAGTTTCGGATTCTAGTGTGAATAGCGTCTGAGGACAGCGACGCCTTTCTAAAAGGCGGCTTCCCGGGACGATGTTTTAAGTCAGATTCTGAGGCCGGGTTTAAATGAACCAGTTTAGGGGGCTTGAATGGCGTCGGCCACGGGCGACGCGATTCAAGGCAGAATCATATTAATTCTTGTTATTAATATGTGTTTCACTATTAGATAGTCCAATAAATGCATGCTTGAGTTGTACATCGAGGCTGGGGATTTCTGTGTGAGCGGAATTATATCATGTGTGCGTGCTTATGCGATTGTGGAATTGGAACAGCTGTGGTTTACGTTTGTCACCTTGTGCCGAAGTGGGAGGGCCCTGGTGTCTGTGAGGCATTGTTGCCGTACCGGTGGTGAAGGGGTACATGTTGTGTTTTCACCTATGGCTGAGGGAAACAGAACCACCTTGAGCCCGTCGGGCCGGAGTAGCCAGTGCACTATCCGAGGGGTTGCTGTTTGGTCTCAGCGGGTCGGGATTTTCCTGTTTGTCGTGGCAGCTTCCGGCGTGTTTCTTGTTGTGGAGCTGGTTGTGGTACTGTTGGAGTTTTTTTACCCCTTTAGCCACTGGGCCTGATGTGACCTGTGATATCAAGGTCGCGAGTGGTACCCTTCGCCCTTTGGCCTGACGCAGCCCGGGAGGTTAGGGTTGTGGGTAGTCCCTATAGCTTTGGCTTGACGGGGGTTTCGCCGGTCCCCAGGGCCCTCCTGAAGTGCCGAGGCCTGGCGTGGAGGAAGTCCGGTCGGTAGGACAATAGTCTAGACTGCTTGTGTGCACACGTAGCTGGGCAGTGGTGGTTCACTGGTCCCAGTTAGTCCTAGTTTGGCTCATTGCCTTACCCTACGGTGACCGGAACACTGTAGGGGCGGACAGGCGTAAGCGTTGGTGGTGTTGTGAGGCGGCATTTGTCTACGGTCGACAGTGTGGTTTGATCACTTAGCCGGACCCTTGGTTATGAGTTGTGGCATTGTGTTGGATTATTCGGATTACTTAGAACTGTGCCTGTTGCATTGCTTATGCGTACGTTTCATATCAGGTTTTGGGAGCTGTGTTTACTGCTTTATTTAATTGCCATCTTTCTGTATTATTACACTTGTGGGTATGTGAGTGGGAGGCGGAGATTGGATGATCCCTACTGAGCCCAATTCTGGTGTGGCTCACTCCCTGCGGTTTCAGGTGTGGACCTCGTGGCGTGTGGCGGCGTGTGGTGTCTCCTTGGTGTGCGGACCAGCAGCTATCTCAGTTCCGGGGTATGTCCCGATGTTGTTGTACTTTGCTTCTGCATGTACTTATTTAATTTGTTGGACCATATAATTATTGTTGGACTGTATACGGACATTGTTATTTTTCTTCCTGCGCGCTTGTAATCTCTTTGTAGTCCGTGTGATTGTTATATTTAGCCTTGTTTAACGCCTACTCCTCCAGACGTGTTGTGTGAGATCCGAGTGCGAACCCGCAGTTAATGGACCGACATCCATTTAGTAATCGGATTCCCGATTATAGGATGGCGGGTCGTTACATCTATTCTATTGAAATTCTGAGCATGCAACTAGACAATTGAACTCACTTGCTAGGTGCTCTTTTAAACCCCTTTAAGATATGGATTGAAAATGAATGATGGTGAGTGTGTGTCGCATGGAGTGATGTGATGAAAAATGTGAGGCTAACGTGATGAAAAATGTAAGAAGATGCAGAAACAATTAAAAACTGAGCTGGATGGCCCCTAGAAAGCCTTAGTCTTGAAGATTCTTGAAAGGATGAAGAATGGACGAAGAACTCCTAGAAGCAGCAGCACTTCGATCATTCGGCGTTTGGACGTCGTCGCCAAGATTCCTTGCTCGATTATCACTATCACTGTCACTGTCACTACCACCTAGATCACTGACACTATTATCACTGTCACTAACAGTATGATCACTCACTAACACTATGATCACTAACTCTCACTTGACCAAGAGGCTGGGTTTTTATAGACTTCTTTGCATCCACGGATTTATATGAAGAAATTTTGAGATTTATCCAGCTTAACAAACATATAAATATAGATTAATTCATCATTATCTATAATTACTCTAAAACGCATCGTCAATAAAAGACGCCTTTCAGACTGATTAAGATAAGGATAAACATCCGGGAAAAGTTTATCTTTATCTGTAATTAGGTGATACGTGTCGCCCAACGTAGACGCCTTTTACACTAATTAAGATAAGGATAAACATCCGGAAAAGAGACAGAAACAACTTAGGAGACCTAAATTGCGTCGTACCTTGAAGACGTCTTTTAGGTAATTAATCAATTAATTAAAATTAAAATTTAAACGTTAAAATATGAATAAACTCTAAATGACGTCTGCTCAGCACGACGCCTTTTAGACTTCTTCATATTTTAATCAAAATTTGAGTTAAAATCAATTTTATTAATTAACTTAAGTTATGTCTGTCTGACCTAATTTAGATTTCAGAAAGATTAATAAAAATTAACTAATGATTAAATATCAGACCATTCTGAGACATTATTATATGATATGAAATTTACTCAAGATGATGTCAAAATTACCGTGTCTACAGCTGCCTCACCTTGGCATCGTCTTTGCAAGGGAGAGAAAGGAAATGGAATGTACTGAAAAGGTGATGCCATGGTGTGATGAGACACGCTCTTAACATCACATGATTGGAACTTTTCTAAAAATCATCAATGAAGATAACTCAAGGAGATCAATGGAATTAATCCTATCCGGATGAGGTAAATAAGGAAATAAAATAAGGTCGATCAACCTTCGCAGAGTGGGAAGTACCCCAGGTCGTAGACACTGCATGTTTCATCATGGGGAGCGATTTCCAGCCAATGTGGACGTGCTACATCCATGATGGATCTTAAAAGAAAACAAGAAATATTGGATAAAGAGTCCAAGAAAGGACAGAATTCCAAGGATATCTTCAAGCGAACCTCAAAGATAATCAAGATACTCAATTCAGAATGGAATATTTCATATCATGTTAGAATTATTTGATCAATGGTCTGAAACTTAATCAATAATTAATTCTTATCACAGTGATTTTAAAATCCTATATGATGTATGCTGGGTTAAAAGAAAAATATAAGGTTAAATAAAATATAAATTAGTCAAGGATAATATGGTTAAATCGTCATTAATGAGTCAAGATACCAATTCTTATAATTCAGTGCTAAGCCGAAGCTCGTTTATCCACGCACCGTTTTACAAGAGTGGAACCGTCGTCCTCACTAATTAACAACTTAACGGCCTATCCGTGCGATTAAGAATTCTCTGGAATCATCGCCGTTTTTGTTGTAGGAGAACTCAAATTCCAGTTTCATCAAAACCACAAGGTCTTTGATGTACTCTAATAAATATTTAACATATAGTAATGATATTATGCATGAAATAGTACAAGGGTAGAGATAACCGTCTTTTTAGCCATGGTCGGGACTTGTAAACTCCTACAGTGGGAACTTCTTAGTATTCCCCAGCTTCATTTAGACTTTCCTGAATTTCCTGTACTTAAAATTCATTAGTAACTTCAAGCAAGTGTTCAATCAAGTTTCAAAATATGGAATTTCGGGTAAATGACAGAAAGCTTGAAATGCGTCGTGTCGAGCCGACGCCCATTACCCACCTGAAACACGTCGCTGTGCCACGACGCCTTTTCAGTCGCAGAAACAGGTTCTGGCTGTTCTCTACTAGGATTCCAACTCTTCCCATGCCTATCCCTTTTCCAATCCGGAAAAGCCTTCCTAAGATTGCAATTCCTTCTATATAAACACCATTAACTTGTTTCAAAGCAATCCTACCTTAATCTAGAGATCCAAGCTAGAGTTTTTCTTCCATGCTTGAAGGGTTTCCAAGGTTTTCTAGGCCACAAGGTTTCAAGAAGGAAGAGGCTCGAAAACAAGATGAGTTCTTCAAGCAAGAGGATGAGAAGGTCGCTGGAGAAGCTCTCTGACGTAGAGAATCATCTAATCGGAAGAGATCCCAACCTCCAAGTAAGTTGAATTATCTTTCCTTCAATCCCTCTTCTTCAATTTCCTCTTTTTTCCCATGCTCTTCATATGCTTCAAGTCCTTCAATTGATCTTCTCTTCTACTTTCCAGACGTACCCCATGTTTCCCGGTCCAAGAAAATTCACCTCCCTCCCTTGGATTCGCAAACTTGCTAAGATTATCAAGCTCTCCATGCAAACTTTTATCTCCAAGTGGAATGTCCAAGGCTTGGTGGTCCATGCTAAGCACTACAAGAGCCCAAACGTGGATTGGGCGGCCATGGGTGCCTTGATTAAGTAGTGGCATCCTCAAACCCATACCTTTCTTTTCCCGGATTTTGAATGTACTATCTTTCTAGAGGAGGTGGAGCTTTTGTTGGGTCTTCCAAAGATCAAGGATAAGATGGCTTTCACGAGGGAAAGGATCACCGGTCAACAATTGTTGACGATGATTATGGAAGATCCCATAGAGGTAAAAGGGTGCCTTACCAATAGAGGGATCAACCTTGCAAAGCTCGCTGAATGGACCTTGTACGAGATCGATGATCTGAGGGAGGATGAAGCTGAAGACGTGACGAAAGCTTTCGTCACGTGCCTTGCCGGGGCTCTGTTCTTTCCTGCGCAAGACAACATCCTTGAAGACGATCAAGTTAGTGCGATCTGTGCGATCTTCGAGGGAAAATCCATTAGCGCTGCAATCCTGGCTTATCTCTACAGTGGGCTCTCTGCAACGTCCACGGGTCGACCTCCCTATGGGTGCATGCTGTTCTTTGCTTTATGGGTCGAGCTACACTTTAAATTTGAATATCACACGAGGATGTCAGTAAGACCGTCTCAAATCTACTTGAATAGCCCGATCCACCACATCTCCAACATCGTGAAATTCAATGAGAGGATGATCAACAAAGTACCAAAGCTCAAGACCCGAGCCGACTAGAGAGAATATCTGAGATGCATGTCGTCCAACGGGTTTGACTCTTCCCCACTTGTACTTGTTGGAAAGCCCATCAGAGTACGCCGCGCGTCCGGTGCAGAACTCAAATTGATCGGGGCTACTGAGCTTGTGTTGTACAACCCCCATCGATGCCTTACTCAGCTCAGCTTGCCTCGTTATGAATTCCCCGAATTCTCCCTTACATCTCCAATCAAAAGGCGTGCTTTGGAATCCGATGAAGACTATGAAGCTACAGAACTCATTGCAACTTTGTGGAACATTGGCTTTAGTCATCGTGTAAAATTCTCTAAAAATAGAGATAGAGGATTAAAAGTTGAATACATACTAGCACTTCGGGAGTTCCTTTCCTGAATATTCTTTTTCTTTTTCTTTCCTTGATGTAATAAATAATTTTTATTGAATAAAGAATCGTTCCTTTATGTCCTGAAATCTTTCTTTAATCTCCTGTGACTTGTCCATGATTTTTCCTCGAATAAAAACTGGATTTTTTCTTAAAATATGACAGTTCGGGTTTGTAAAACGCGTCCACTCAAAAAGACGCCTTTCAACCATAATTCATTTTCCAGAAAATCAGAGTTTAACCTTAAAATCCCGAATTACGTCTAAACTGCATCCACCAGACAAGATGCCTTTCAATCAAAATCTTTTCTTCATCATAGGAATAATCCTTAAAATCTTGAAATACCCTTAAAACGCGTCCACCATTGTAGACGCTTTTCACTCAAAAAATCAAGGTTTTAATCCTTAAAATCCGGAATTAAGCTCAAACTGCGTCTACATTTCTAGATGCCTTTCAATTCTCTCTCTTACTTTTTCCAGAACTCCGTCATTAATTCTGTGATTAATCGTCTGAAAAGCGTCTTGATGTGTAGACGCCTTTAATAATCATGTTTTGTACGGCTCTGACCAGGATTGGCGGTAACCTGAAACGCGTCGCCCTGAACATACGCCTTTCACTCAATTTCAAATAGTTGGCCTTGCCGCCTCAATTTATGCGTCCTAAAACACGTCGCTGTACCTCGACGCATTTCAAGCTTCTTCTAACAGAACCGCGAAGGCCCCCTTTTCTTCCTCACTTTTCCCTTTGCCTTCTCTCTCCTCGAGTCTCTCCGGCGATCACCGTCCTCTTCGGCGATTTAGCCCTCTCTTCCTCGCAAAACTCCCTCTTCTAAGACCATGGAGCACGGTGAAGGTTCTCGCAAGGCCAAGGTGGTGGTGAAGCGCCGTCGGACCTCGGCGAGGGATGAAGAAGAAGTGCCGGCCGAGCTCGCCGCGGCAGCGGCGTTCTTGGAGGAGGAGGAGGCCCCTCCGGAACCCGTGGCCGTGGAAGAAGGAGGGGAGGGCGACCTCCACCTGGTAAGTCTTCTATGGTTTGAATGGAGTGAGAATAGGAGGGAAGAAAAGGGTTCTTGGAAGAACCTGGAATCGGGCTCGAAATACGTCCAGACCAGGTGACGCCTTTCAAAAGGCGTCGCCCTGGTTTGACGCCTTTAAGGCTAAATTCCAGATTTTTAAATAGACAGAAAATGATCTCAAACTGCGTCAGGACCTGTGGACGCCTTTCAATAGGCATCCATGTGACTCGACGCCTTTCAATTCAGAAATATTTCATCTATTTTTATGTTCATTAACTGATCGAACTCTTCGTTTTCATTTGCAGGGGACAATGAGAGCCAGGATCAGTTGGGACCTAGTTATAGGAGCATACCGGGGACTCCCGGACTTCCAGAAGGCGCGCCTGTGCCGGATGGGGTTCGGCGAGATCCTCGAGATCGAGCCGTTCTGGCTCGATTTGGTCCTCCTGCAGGCGCTGCGGGAGAGGTGGCATGCGGAAAGTAGGGCTTTCCTAATGCCGTGGGGACATATGATCCCCACCTTGGAGGATGTGGCCAGGATCACTGGCCTCAGGGTAGATGGCCGGCAGGTAAGTGGGGTGACTTACCCCAACTACCAGGGGTTGGCAGAGACTCTGCTAGGCATAGAGGTGTCTAGCCTAGGTAGAGAATCCAGGATGGTCCCTCGAGTAGAGGTGGAGGCCGCTTTAGGACTAGAGGAGCCCCGACGTCGATCAAACGAGACCCGAGAGGAGTTTAGGAGTAGGCTAGCGGAGTCCTCTTCCCTTGTATATTGTAGTTGTTGGGATCCGGGCGGGACGCGAAGAACGCAGCGGAAACGAAGAACAAAAATTAAACCTGCCCGATGCCCGCTGATCCGATTCGGAACGAAAAACTCAAACCGAAAAACCGGGTGGGAATCTGATTACCGTGTGCGGATTCGAATCCGCTTCGGTTTCGGTTCTGTCGAGGTGATGCCGCAAGCCGCACAAGTGTCCGGCCTCTAGCGGTATCTACGCGATCCTCCGCGGTGGTTCGTCCTCGATCCCTCATCCGTTACAGCTTGCTCGCTGAAGATTCGTCGCCGCAACGATTGCGGAAATCCCGCCGACGGGAATTCCCGACTTTCAGGAATCACACGCGGCGAAGACGGGAACTGATCTGGTGCCTCGAACGGGACGCCCAAAGGAGGAGAGAGAAAGGAGGGATGACGGCCAGCAAGGGAAATCCTGGAGCTTGGCCCAGGGTTTCTCAACAGCGTGTATATATTAAGTCGGCGTGACTTTTCACAAAAGTCCCCGAGTTAATATAAATCCCACTTATGTACCATTGACTGAGAATCTTATTGCGTGTGACCCTCTAGGCCCATTTACCAGTCCGGTTTTTAGCCCGTTAAGTCCAATAACTAGTTATTGACTTATTGTAATTACTTAATATCTAGATATTAACTAATTACTCAACCGAATTATCATCGCATGTAAATTCGGTCGGACTTCTGATCAAGTTGGGTGCTAAGCAACACCGCATGATCCCGGAAGGTAATGGGGTTCAGCAACCCGCTCATGGAACCTGTCCGTCCACAGTTACCACGTGGCTATAATCTTTCGTTCGCACAATGCTCTCGAGTTAACCTAGGGTATGGTCAACTGTCAAACCCTAGATGGTCAACTCACTTGAATCAGACTCCGCTGTACAATATCCGAAAACCACTTTTCTGATATTGTTTCTGCTCTGGCCAGAGACTCCTGCGGATCTACTCTAGAGCATTCTCTCTCTAGTTACCTGAGAGCGAACGATCCTCTATTGAACACACAATCACCTTCGAAGGTCTTCCGCTGGACCCGATCCTTGACTATTAGAGATCCCATGGATAGGGATTCGTAGGTCAAGGTCAAAGTCCAGAAGTCCACCGATAAGGTGTCTTTGGTGTCTCAAGTCCAAGGATCAACCACGCTACTGTGACGATGAATCAAGCCGATTGACAGTCAGGTAAATTACCATTCGGCGATTCATATCGGATCAGTTCAGTGAACTCATTCTCCAATGAGCACCTACAGGTTTACCATTGTGTCTCCACACTAGTAACTAACGAGATCAGTCACCCTCATCATATGAGCTGGAATAACCTGTACTAGTCTAACTGGATGTTTGATGTCCTTCTCAAACATCCTACGACTAAGAACAATTGAGAATATGTGTGTATAAGTCATCAGTCTCATTTTTATGATCTCATCATAATCTGATGACTATTGCACATATTCATGGACTTCATTATGCGCAATTATAAATATGCCAATCTACATAATGAATTTAATGCCATTTATTAGTGAACCAGATTGAAATAGGTGCCTTATGATTGGCTTAGAGGACACCCATATCCATCAGTAGTGACCCTAGTAAGGAGGAGGAGGTAGATAGGCAGCTTAGGATCTTTCTAGTCTTTTTCTTTGGTCGGTTGCGCTTCGGTACGAAGGGCGACCACATTCATTGTAGGTTTCTTTATTTGTTAGATGATTTAGATAGCCTTCATGAGTATGCATGGGGTGCGGCCCTTCCGGCCCACCTATTCGCCGACCTGTCTACGGTCACGCCTGACCGTGAGACCACCATCAGTGGCTTCTTGCCGTTCCTCCAGGTATTAATTGTTTTATTATTTGTGTATGATATGCAATGTGATATGATATGATGATTTCTAACTTATATGTTCATGTATGCAAGTTTGGAGTTATCAGTACTTCCCGCTCGGCCGAGCGCGGATAGTACATCCTGGTGTCGTCCCATTGGCCTGCCGATGGCAGCCAATAGTGGACACGGCACCCAAGCACCATTAGCTGACGGCCCTTCGCCGTCAATTCCTTGACTACCCGGAGCTCCTGGTGAGTCTTTTTAATTTATTCAATTTCGTTTATTATTAAATGCAGTCTTTTATTTAAATGCAATTTATTTATGTGAATGCATCTAACTTGTATGCATGTGATCTGGCGCCCGTACATGGGCATGGGTGAGGAGGGCCAGCTGTGGGTGACGGCTGGCCAGAGACGGTTCGGTCGGCAGATGTGGTTCCACTGCCTAAACGAGATCGAGCCGCTCCGCCTCCGCCTAGTTATGAGGACCCTGGGCCTCCACCAAGAATGGATCGATGAGGAGGTCCCGGAGGGCGTTGGGAGGAGCATGAGGGGCAAGCAAGCCCTCACCGATTGGCGTGCCAAGTTCCCGGAGTAGTATGAGGACTGGCACTGCCGCGGCATCAGGGTGGAGTCTCGGGCGGAGAGCAGCTAGCCGTATCTCCAGCAGTACCCGGCCCACCACGCAGATCAGCTTCGGCTCCTCCGACCACTCGATGTAAGTATGATTTATGCGTCTTTTCATTTTATTATTATCTTAATTTATGTTTGTGAATGAATGTATGTACGTGTGATATGCAGGATGCGCGAGATGCGGTCATCGTTGACCTCCGGGCCCGCCTACACGACGCGGAGGCCTAGCTAGAGCGGGTCCAGAAGGAGCTCTTTGACCTGGTATGTATGAATGAATATGAATGAATGTTTTAATTAATTAATATGTCTTGACGATTAACCGCTGATGATTGTCCCTTGGTGCAGCGAGCTGTCTACACCTAGGCGGCTCCCCCTACATATGGAGCATCATCATCCTCCTACCCTGCTGCTGCCTACGAGGCTACTCTGGCTGACCTCCAGAATCAGCTTGCTTCCGCCATCCACCGGGCTTCCCTCGCGGAAGAGGACCGCGCTGCTCGAGTAAGTCCTATTATTTCCTTCGATTTCTGAATTCAATTTTGATTGCTTGATCGCTTTGGACTAACGATGACTTCTCCTATAGGTTGCCGAGCTTCATGAAGCCCTTCAGAGGGCTGAGGCAGATGCGACCCGAGTTCACAACCTTGAGTAGCAGGTGGCTCGTCTCTCCACTGGGGATCTTCCTCGGGAGCTTTCATATCTCCGGTCTCGACTGGAGTTCATCTCCAAGGAGAGGGAGAGGGAGCGGCTGGAGCGGCAGAGATTGGACTCGGAGATGACCTCCCTCCGAGTCCAGTTAGGCATCGCCGAGCACGAGCGCCGTAGTGTCGAGGAGAGATACAGGCGTGCTCGACAGCGTGCTCAGGAGCGCGGGCAGGCGAGCGCTTTTACAGCCAGCGTGGCCGTCTCTTCTGGTCAAGCTGGTCCGAGTGCCATGGGTCCGCCGCCGCCTAGAGCTCCACGGCCAAATGCCCAGGATGAGGCTCAGAGCAAGATGGACGAGGGGGCAGGAGAGAGCCAGCCTTGAGGGCTTATGTATTTTCCTTTCTTATGTGTATCATGTACAAATACTTTTTGATATATACATGAAATCTTTGCCTTCAGTCTCGCGTCCCACTTGTTTGTCCTATGTCCTGCACAGTACTTAACAACAGGTTAAGTATCCATTTAGGCTTAGCCCCTTGCTCAGTCAAGTAATTGATCAATCAAACTTTTTATTGGCAAAAGGGTCAAGGGGCATAGCCTTTATTAACAAAGGTCACATAAATAGTCAAACTGTAAGCAAAATGCAACACCAAGCAGACATATGCTCACTGAAAACAAAAGGAATGATGCACACTAGATGCAATAAGCCGATGCTAATTGAAATATTTTTGTTGTTTTGAAATATTCATTTTTGTTTGGGTTTTGAAATATGTATCTTTTTTGGATTTTGGGATATGTACTTTCTTTGAATTTTGAAATATGAAATTTTTTGAATTTTGAAATATGAATTTTTTTGGATTTTGAAATATGATTTTTTTTTTATTTTGAAATATGATGCAAACTAAAAGGACTAGCATAGTACTCAGAACAAAAGATCATATTCATTTATTAACTTAATTCTCAAATTGTTCTTCAATAATCTAACTTAAACCCATCGTGTTTGAACTGGTTTTCCATTCGTGATCCCATTTGATGATTTGTTCCTTAGTCAATCTAGGCCATTCCTTAAGTTTGGAGTACGCCTCTTTTAGAAAGAAGGGAAGAACTGGTCTAGAAAGCCCACGAGAAGGTTCCGGAGACCTAAAAAGATGTTCCTTTCTTACCCTAATATCTGTTGGGGTTCGGTCATTTTCTTTCCGGAGTATTTATCGACTTTGCGTTCCCTTTCATTTCATTTCATGGCCTTGATGTAACGTTTGTAATGTAATGGCCTTTTGATTTGATATTTGGCTTTTGCCCTTTTGCTTTTTCCTTTCTTTTCTTGGGACGGATCTCCCCCATTTTTTTTTTTTTTTTTTGTGACGGCCTCCTACTAAGATGGCGGGTATTCTTGGTAGTCTATTATAAGTCTAATTCCGATATCATGGGCCGAGTTAAAAACATAATTTTGTTTGAAAAAGAATGATTTGCACTTTACACTTTCAGTCATGCTTTCGATATTCCTTAGAACTTGGCATATCTTGTTACTCACGAATCAAACGTGTCAGTGTGTGTAGTAATGTGCTTGAATTAAATTATTTAGACTGATAAGGGAATTTGAGTTTCTAAATTTTTTGATTCCACTGGTCTTTGCACCATACTGATCGACTCTTTAACCTAAGAGTAGTATTTCTTAAGATGTAAACCGTTCCAGGGGTGAATTAGCTCTTCTCCTTCTGCATTAACCAAACGATAAGTGTTACCAGGAAAAGCGTGCGATACAACATAAGGTCCTTCGCAATTGGGTTGGAGCTTAGAACGCGGACCACCAGGTTTTACAAAAATTCTTTTGACAACCATTTCACCAACTTTGAACTTACGTTCAATGACTTTCTTTTGATAAAAACGTGCTAATCTATTTTGATAAACTCTTGCATGATTAGTAGCTGACCATCTTTTCTCGTCTAAGAGTTCCAATTGAGCAAGGAGTGCTGAACGGTGTTCATCAATGGAAAATTCCTTATTCAATTGTACTCTTAATGACGGTACAAAGATCTCGTATGGAACTACCGCCTCCATTCCAAATGTTAAGGAATAAGGAGTCTGCCCGGTGGGCATGCGGATTGAAGTTCGGTAGGCCCACAGAGCCTCAATCAATTTTTCTGGCCAGTCTGTGAATTTATTAGACTTGCACGTCTTTTTGATGATTTTTATCAAAGTCTTGTTAGTTGTCTCTGCTTGGCCATTGCCTTGCGGATAGTAAGGAGACTAATAATGCAATGCAATTTTGTACCCGTTGCAGAGATCCTTCAGTTCTTGTGACACGAATTGTGGTCCATTGTCGGTGACGATGGTGCTTGAAATTCCAAATCTGGTGATGATGTTCTTCATAATGAATTTGTAGACGGTTAATGCTTTGACTTCCGTATATGCTTCAGTTTCTACCCACTTGGTGAAGTATTCCGTTGCCGTGAGGATGAAAGACTTTTGCTTAATGCCGGAATCTGGATTACCAAGGGGTCCAATGATATCGAAAGCCCACATGGAGAAAGGCCATAGGGAGGAAACAGGATGGAGTGAAGATGCAGGAGAATTAATCTTATCGGCGTGAAGTTGACACTTAGCACACCTACGAACATATCCTACACAATCTTCTTCCATGGTTGGCCAATAGAATCCTTGCCTAAGGATTTTCTTTGCTAACATATGTCCATTAACATGGCCACCACAAACTCCAGTATGAGCTCCTTCCATAACCTTCCAAAGCTCATCTTCGTCTAGACATCTTAGAAGAACTCCATCAAAACCTCTTTTATATACTGCTCCCCCAACTAAGGTGTATCTTTGAGCAACTCTCCTGATAGCCCTTTTCTCCTCAGTTGTGGGTTCTTCAGGATATGATTGATCTTCACAATATTTGGCAATTTCGTAGTACCATGGCTTCTGTTCATCATCCATCTCTTCTAACAGCTTCATTAACATAATCTCCCTTTTTTTCACAATATCTCCATCTCTGACTTTCTTCAGCAGCTTCTCCTTAGTCCTAAGGAATGAAAGGTCTTTCATGGCGGGTGAAAGACGCCTATGAACAATGATTGACTCGGATTGTTTGCTGATTGAAAAATCAAGAGAAGATGCAAGTGAAGCTAGAGCGTCAGCTAAGATGTACTGATTCCTAGGAACATGGATGAAGATCAATTTTGTGAAAAGCTTTGAATAAGCAGAAGTAAGTTCTTGATAAGGCTTGAGCTTGGGATCAAGAGTTCGATACTTGGTTAACACCTGGCGAAGAATCAATTGACTATCACCCACAATCCTGAGTTTGGTGGCACCATGAAAATAAGCAGCCTCGAGGCCAGCAAGGAGTGCCTCGTGTTCTGCTATATTGTTAGTGATTGGAAAGTCAAGCTGAAAGGCTTGTGGAATGGTGACACCTTCAGGTGATAATAGAACAATGCCAATCCCCTTTCCATGGGAATTCAGAGCTCCGTCAAAATGCAGAGTCCACATATCATCTCTGATTTGGTCTATGGACATCAGTTCTTCATCCGGAAACTCCGATCAGACTGGATCAAAACGAGGAAGGGGGTGATGAGCGAGATGTTCCGCTATGGCATAGCCTTTGATCGCTTTCTGCTGAATGTAAGTGATATCAAACTGAGATAGAAAGCTTTGCCTTCGTGCTAACTTATAAGTAAGAATAGATTTAACCAGAAGAAACTTGATTGGACTCATCCTAGCGATGAGATGGACTTCATGGGCTAGAAAATAATGCTTTAATTTCTGAACAACCCATACCAATGCTGCACATGTTTCTCCATTACCGTATATCTCTGTTTAGCGGGGTTGAGAAGTTTAGAGAGATAGTAGGTTGCCCTCTCTTTCTCTTCTTCATCCTTTTGTGCTAGGACAGCCCCCACTGCATCATCCACGACAGAAATGTAAAGTATCAATGGTTTGCCTGGAGATTGTGGTCTCAAAACAGGAGGACTTGCCAAATAATTCTTCAATCCTTCGAATGCCTCCTGACACTTATCGTCCCAATCGAATTTAACTCCTGGCTTGATAAGCTCGTAGAACGGCTTACACCTTTATGAGTGCTGGGAGACAAAACGGCGGGTAAATTGCAACCTTCCGATTAATCCTCTTAACTCTTTCAAGTTATTGGGAGGCGGCATTTCCCTGATAGCCTTCGCCTTGTTGGGATCGATCTCAATTCCCCGTTTACTGACAATGAATCCAAGTAATTTTCCTGAGGATACCCCGAACACACATTTCTTAGGGTTCATCTTTAACTGATATTCCCTTGATCTCTCTAATACCCTTGCCAAAACTTTGCATGCTCAGCCTTCGTCTTAGATTTTACCAACAAATCATCCACATACACTTCTAGATCGATATGCATCATGTCGTGAAATATTGCCATCATAGCCCTTTGGTAAGTGGCTCCAACATTCTTTAATCCAAAAGGCATGACGACATAGCAATATGTTCCCCAAGGTATAGTGAATGATGTCTTTTCTTGGTCTTCTTCTGCCAATTTAATCTGATTGTATCCTGAAAATCCATCCATAAATGATAAAGTCTCATAGCCAGCAGTGTTATCGATGAGTACATCAATGTGAGGCAATGGAAAATCATCCTTAGGACACGCCCGGTTCAAATCTCGGAAGTCAATACAAATCCTGACCTTCCCATCTTTCTTCATAACCAGGACGATGTTGGCCACCCATTGTGGATAAAGGACAACTCTAATGAATTTGGCTTTATGTAACTTATCAACTTCTTCCTTCATCTTCAAAGCCATTTGTGGGTGAAATCGCCTTAGCTTCTGTTTGACCGGGCTAGCTCCCTCCTTTAATGTTAACCTGTGTTCCACTAATGATGAGTCTAATCCCAGCATATCCTCATAACTCTAGGCGAAAGTGTCCTTATAATCTTTAAGAACTTGTACCATTGCCTTCTCATCGTCTTCGGAAAGATTTTCGCTAACGAGGGATCATAGAGCAAGAAGGGCATTTATCAGCTAAATCCTGGAGGTATCTATCTGGAATTTGCCTACCCTTAGATTTTTTAGACTTCCTAACCTGACTAACCTGCCTAGAACTAGACTCCTAACTTCACTAAATTCCCTATCCTGACCTAATGAGGATGAAGTAGAAAAATTATGGGATACAGACGGAAATATGGGAGAATCCTCCCGAGGGGAGGGGCAGAGTAGATCTAGAAGAAAATCTTGACCGAAAGACTCACGCGATGGGGAACGATCGGACAAGTAAGAGGTTTCCTCAATGAGGACCTAGGAGAAATTTGTTGCCAAATTGGCGTTTTTTTTTTGATAAAAGAAGAATTTAACATAAAATAAGAATGAAGATGTATAGGAGGAGAATGGGATGAAGGAAGTGGCACCAAGGCCAAAGGATTAGGGGGATCATACAGCAGTATGTCCCAGATTAAGTCATAAATCCTCTCTGGATCGAGAGGAGGTTGTGGAATGAAGTCCCGTGGGGACAGAGTAATCATGACGGGTGGAGCCCGTGGAATATCCTCAGTAATGACCTGCGACCAGGTCGGGGTCAGGAACAGAGTACGGAACAAGGTGTGAAGCATGAAAATATGAGAAGGATAAGTCCCCCTCCAAAGCAGATCCGTGGTGTAGCCAGCTTCATAGGGGTCATCTGGCTCCCCTTCATCAGTCTCCTCTGACAGCAGTATTCTCTTGTCGAAAATGGCACCAGGCCCTTCAATCAATTCATCTATCTGTGGCAACCACTTGGGTTCAGAGGGATCAAGAAACAGTCTGTTTAATGCGATATACAGATCCCTCAAATCGAACCATTTGTACCATTCACATTCAAGGTCTTGGAATTTCCTCAATTTCATTGGCCGCAGAGCCTCCAAGGATTGGTACGTAAGCAGTTCTGAGCAATGTCTGGCCAGGTCTCTCCCATATATATCATGGAAGTCAAAACATGAAGTAATGACCACCGTATTGTCGTGACTGATTACGGGCCCCTTGACAAAATGTGTATATAGAGTCCATGTTAAGGGATCCCGGCCTTCTTTGCAGGGTGTAGACATTGTCTTCCAGACCGTTTGACCATCTTCATTTTCATCCTGCTGAGCAATGTCCTGCTTCATTCTTCTTGGCCTATAGCCTAGGTCATTTCCAAGTGTCCCTCGGTTATCCTTGACGGGAGTGGTCCTGCCTTGTAACTGTGTACCCAAACCTTTTCCAGGCTGATAACCATTCTTCATCATTATTCTCCATCCAGGGGTACTCATGCACTTCCCCCTCTTTATGGCATTTAGTGGATAAGGAGTAATGGTGGCGGTTTTCAAAGGATCAGCCACTGGATGGTAGACCTGTAATACCGACAGAAAAGGTTGTCGGCCAAGTGAAGAAGTGGGTTTGACATTCAAAGAATAAGCAGCAGCAAGGATCGGCATGCTCGTAACCTTAATGATTCGTCCTTTGAAGGGGAATTTGAGGCATTGATGATTCGTGGAGGGAATCGCCTCAAGGGTTTTTATGTAAGGACGACCCAAAATGGCATTTAAAGAAAGGTCGATTTCCAGAATGTGAAATTTGACCTCTGTGTGACATACAGGGCCTAGCTCCACTTTCAAATAGACCATTTCCAGAGGGGAATGGGTGGAATTATCATATGCTGTAACAGAGATAGGGCTAGGCAGCCATTTTTCCTTGGGCACACCGCACAGTTCTAGGGTCTTCGGAAGTAAAACATTGATCGAAGCCCCTGTGTCAACCAGGCACGCATCTACGGCTTTCTTACAGATGTTGACCGTAATGCTCAGAGCCATACTCCTGGCTGCCGGCGGTGCTAGTTCCGATGCATGGAATGAAATAGAGGGTTGATCCCCCTGAGGAACTAGCAGTGCGGCAATCTTCTCCACCGGCACATCTTCGTTGACCATCACCTTCTGCAAATATTCCATCACAGTCTTCACTATCAGGCAGGTCCTACGGACTCAATCGCCTACTTAAGGCAGGTCCGCAGGATCCGCCCCATATAGCTATAGGAAAGTTCTGGCTTGCCCAGTATCCCATGATCTCCCCAAATCAGCGGGATCCGATCGTGGGAAAATCGCTCTCCTGAAGGAAACCGCCCCCAGGATGCCTTAAGTGGGAGACCATACAATCTCTAGGTCCTCTCTAGAAGAAGGTATGCTTTTCTGAGTACGATAAGCCCCTAGCAAGATCTCATCTTCCCAAACCATATACTCACCCTGATGCCTCTGTTTGACCTCTTGCAGGCTCTACCCTGGGCGTTTCCACCACCAAACAAATATTATAGAGTTTCCGACCACTACACGATTGGCGCAGTTTATGGGAAAAGCGCAAAAAGCAATGGCAAGAGGCAACTAGAACTGTCATCGTACCAGAGTGGCATCTCAAATTAACGATACTTAAGTTGACGCCGATACTAATTAGTCGCAGAGCGCAACCTCCAGGCCATCAAGAAACGGCAACAACCCCATAGGGGTAGTTGCCCAACAATTGGAAGCCCTACTCACCCTAATGCAAGAACGCCTTCCGGCGCGGCCAGTGGTTCCAAAGCCACGCCTGGGGGCCGACGCCCAGGAACAACTGCAAAAGGAGGCTTGAAAATCCCCGGCCGCTGTAGGAAGGCGCGAAGGCGTCCAAAGTGCTAGCAGACGTTTTCTCCTCTTCGACAAGGAGATACGGCGTAACAACCTCCAACTGGAGGCTTTCAGTGTTGCCGGCTCGAACCGATCTTCCCCGAAAGGAAAAAGCGGCCCAAGAGGCCATTCCCACCGATCTCGAACCTTGATGTCCCACTCTCTATAGAGAAGCCCTACTGTAAGCCAATGGAGTAATGAATTGGAGAAAAGGCATGAGTGTTGCGAGAAGCGTGCCGTGAACCTCCTTCGGTGGTGGCGATCCCTTTCCCTCTCCGACGATGAAGCGGACAACTCCTCTTTCACCGCCGAGATCCTTGCCGTCCCAGTGCCCAAGAAATTGCCCATCAACAATCTCAACACCTATGATGGGCAAGGGGACCCAGAGACCCACTTCAACAACTTTCAATCTCACATGAGGCTGCATGGAGTACACGACGATGTCCACAGCCGCGCGTTCGCCACCACCCTGATAGGAATAGCGCAGATATGGTTCACGACCTTGGCGTCGAGCTCGATACATTCGTTTGGACAACTCGAGATACTTTTCCAAGACCATTTCACCGGTACCCACCATAAAAGGTCGTTGGCCAGTCTCGTCGCCATCAAGCAGAAGTGCGATGAATCCCTAAGGGATTACATTACCCGTTTCCATCACAACGCCCTACAGGTCCCAAAATTGGAAGTATCCTCCACCATGACTGCCCTAACACAAGGAACCCGAGATGACTCTCTCCGAAGAGCCATTATCCTCGGAGCCCCTAAGACACTGTTTGGCCTCATCGACTTGGCGCACCAGCATGCCGACTGCGACGAGGTGATAACAGCATATCATCATCGCGGAGAAGAGGGCAATCGCAAGCGTCAAGATGGGAGGTCCTTTCCCAAGAAAAAGTGGTCTCGACATTTCGAAGGCGACCCCAAATGGTGTACATCTCCAGGGCCATACACGCCATTGACTACTCCCATCTTCGAGATCCTCTAGGACCTCGAAAATAAGGAGTATGTTAGTTGGCCTCAGAAAATGAGAAACGATCCCAAACGCCGAGATCAAAAGAAGTACTGTAATTTCCATAAGGACCACGGTTATACGACCGAAGAATGCCGCCAGTTAAAGGACGAGATAGAGTCTCTAATTTGTCAGGGATATCTCGGGAAATATGTGGCAAAGCCTGGTCAAGAACGCGAGGCTCCGAGGATCGAGAATCGCCCCAACGGTATCGAGATCCACATGATCTTCGGCGGCCTCTCCTCTGGAGGAGATATCCATCACGGGAAGAAGCGATACGCACCCCAGGTGAACCTTGTAACTCCTGACCCCAAGCGCTCTGAACACGAGAAAACACCTATAGGGGACCCTCTAAAGGAACCCATCATTTTCTCGGACGAGGACTTGGCAAGAATAACCATCCCTCACGACGACGCTCTTGTCATGATGGCCATAGTCAACAAGTGTAAGGTTCACCGAATATTAGTAGATGGTGGCAGCGGCCCCAACGTTATCAGTTACGACTACTTTCTTCGAATGGGGGCCGATGTCCCTCTTACCCGCTAGATGCACACACCACTGTTCGGCTTCTCGGGCAATGCAGTACCACCAGGAGGGGTAGTAGCATTAGCAATTACCCTGGGGACCGCTCCAAGAGAAGTCACGGTTGTCACTAACTTCATAATCATCCAAGAGATTAGTACCTACAATGCAATCATGGGTAGGGGAATCATTGGAAGAATTACAGGGGTCCCGTCCTCCTATCCCCAGAAGATGAAGTTCTCGACTCCCTTTGGGGTCGGAGAAGCCAAAGGGAATCAAGAAGAGTCCCGATATGCTACCTCGTAGCTTCTAAAGGGCAGGATAAGCCTATCACGGAACTCTCCCAAGACCCTGAGAAAGATCAGAAGGCGGGTTCCCCAACGAAGTATCTGATGAGTATCCAATTAGGCAAAGATCCCGATAGGAAAGTCCATGTTGGCTCCTCCCTCTCGACAGGGCAAGTAGAAGAGTACCGAGCTTTCCTGGCTCGGTACTAGGACATCTTCACCTGGACCGACGGGGACCTCCCAGGTATTTCCACCAAGGTCATAGCCCACCACCTCAACCTGCTACCAAAATAAGTCGATCCAGCAAAGGCAGAGGCGATGTGCACCCGACATACAAGAAGTGGTCTGGGAGAGATGTCTTCCCTTCTTCAAAGTATTGCAGGGCATACAAAAACAAGCAGGGAATAAAGGCACGATCGAGTGGACTCAAGAATGCGATGACGCATTTCAGGAGCTCAAGCAGTATATGGCCTCCCCACCGATACTATCAAAGTCAGTAGATGGAGTACCCCTCATCATATGCCTCTCAATCACTCCCTATTCCCGTAGTGTGGTATTGGTAAGGGACGGCAGGATCCAAAAACTTGTCTACTACACAAGCAAAGTCCTATAGGCCCCAAGTTGAGGTACCCGATCGCCGATAAATTTGCATTCGCCTTAATCCATTCAACAAGATGGCTTCGACCTTATTTCCAAGCTCACCCCATCGTGGTCTACACCAGCCAGCCATTGGGGAAGATTTTGTAGAACCCTGAAGTGTCGGGGCGACTAGTAAAATTGGCGATCGAGCTCGGTGAGTTCGATATCACATATAAGCCTCGGACCACCATCAAAGGTCAGGCAATCGCCAACTTTGTAGCCGAATGTACGATCCTAGCGTAGGGGTCGATGGGCACCAGCCTCGGTCCTACATGGAAATTGTACGTTGATGGATCCTCGTGCGTAGAAGGTAGCGGCGCAGAGATAGTTTTGATGTCCCCCGAGGAAATTGAACTGCATTACACCTTGTGTTTCAATTTCCCAGCGTCTAACAACGTTGCGGAGTAAGATGCCCTCCTGTCGGGTGTCCGCTTGGCCCGAAGTATGGGAGCCACCAGGATAAAAGTCTACACTAACTCCCAACTCGTCGCCAATTAGATCCATGGGAACGTTGATGCCCGGGACCCAGGTATGAATCGCTACCTGCAGGAGGTGAGAAACCAGGCGGAAGGGCTCGAACTTCTTGAGGTAATCCAAATTCCAAGCGAGGAAAATGCCAAGGCCGATTCTTTGTCGCAATTAGTGTCTTCGATCGGCTTGGTTCCTTCTCAGTCTGTCCTTATTGAACAACTCGACCGATCGAGTTTTTAAAAAGAAGTCCTCCAGGTAACCCAAAGGAGAGAATCCTGGATTGAGCCGATCACAGAGTTCCTGAGATATGAAAAATTATCGGAAGATAGATTAAAGGCGAGGAACGTCAGAAAATGGGCTAGGAGATTCACCATGATAGGTGACTCCCTGTAACGACCCGCCATCCTATGACCGGAGACCCGATCACTAAATGGATGTCGGCCCATTAACTGCGGGTTCACACCCGGATCTCACACAACACATCTGGAGGAGTAAGCGCTAAACAAGGCTAAATATAACAATCACACGGACTACAAAGATATAACAAGTGCGCAGGAAGGAAGATAACAATGTCCGTATACAGTCCAACAATAATTACATGGTCCAACAATTAAATAAGTACAGGCAGAAGTAAAGTACAACAACATCGGGGCATACCCCGGAACTGAGACAGCTGCTTGTCCGCACACCAAGAAGACACCATACTCCGCCACACGCCACGAGGTCCACACCTGAAACCGCAGGGAGTGAGCTACACCAGAATTGGGCTCAGTAGGGATCATCCGATCCCCTGCCTCCCACTCACACACCCACAAGTGCAACAATACGGATATATGGCAATTAAGTAAAGCAGTAAACATAACACCCAAATCTGATATGAAACATACGCATAAGCAGTGTAGCAGGAACAGTTCTAAGCAACCCGAAGAACCCAACACAAAGTCACGTCTCACAGCCAAAGTCCACAAAGCGACCGAAGCACACCGTCGATCGAAGTCAAACGTCACCTCACAACACTACCACCACTACTCACGCCTGTCCACCCCTACAGTGTTCCAGGGCACCGTAGGGTGAGGCAGTGAGTCAAACTAGGACTAGCTGGGACCAGTGAACCACCACTGCCCAGCTACGTGTGCACACAAGCAGTCTAGACTACTGTCCTACCGACCGGATTTCCTCCACGCCAGGCCTCGGCGCTTCAGGAGGGCCCTGGGGACCGGCGAACCCCCGTCAAGCCGAAGCTACAGGAACTACCCACAACCCTAACCTCCCGGGCTGCGTCAGGCCAAAGGGCGAAGGGTACCACTCGTAACCTTGATCAAAGGTCACATCAGGCCCAGTGGCTACAGGGGTAAAACAACTCCAACAGTACCACAACCAGCTCCACAACAAGAAACGCGCCGGAAGCTGCCACGACAAACAGGGAAACCCCGACCCGCTGAGACCAAATAGCAACCCCTCGGATAGCGCACCGGCTACTCCGGCCCGATGGGCTCAAGGTGGTTCTGCTTCACTCAGCCAAAGGTAAAACACAACATGTACCCCTCCTCCACCGGTACGGCACAATGCCTCACAGACACCATGGCTCACCCCCATTGGCCCATGGTGACAAACGTAAACCACAGTAGTTCCAATTCCATATCCGCATAAACACACACACATACATGATGTAATTCCATTCACGCAGAAGTCCTCAGTCTCAGTGTACAACTTAAGGTATGCATTCGAACCATCCAATCGTGAAACATGTGTTAAATAACAGGAGTTAAGCAGTTCTGTCTTGAATCACGTCGACCGAGGTCGACGCCATTCAAGTCCCTAAAACAGGTTCATTAAAACCAGATTATTCCTTAAACCACGTCAACATGGGAAGCCGCCCTTTAAAACGCATCAGAGTCCACAGACGCCATTCACCCCAGAATTTCGGATGTCAGAAACCTCAGTCGGGGTGATTTCCTGCCTAAAAGGCGTCATGATGGTCCGACGTCCTTCTAAAAGGCGTCGTCCATACATGACGTCTTTTAGCACCAGAACCCCGTACAACGAAACCTCGAACAGGGAAGTTTCTGCCCTAAAAGATGTCGTACTGCCCTGACGTCCTTCTAAAAGGCGTCGACCAGGCACGACGCCGTTTAGCGCCAGAAACCTGGTTCTCTGGTTTGATCCGAGGGTTCCTCCTTTAACCCCAAACACCCCGAAAATGCTCAAAACAGAAGGGGGAGGAAAAGGGAAATCAACTACCACAAGCATGCTACAATTCCACAATCCCTAACACGGCCATTCCCACAAGAAACACCCCCTAAACATGCTCAGTCTAACCCAAAACATATCATTCCACGCCAAGGAAACCATAAGCAAGATAATCACGATTCATGCAAGGTTCGTCCCCCTACCGGTTCTTGAACTCCTCCAAGCTCCGTGCCGCCGACCCGCCGCACCGCAGACCGCCGCCGGTACCCTCGAGGACGCCGCCACTCCGCCGGGACGTCGGCCGCCGTCCGGAGAATGGAACGCCGCGAAGGAAGTGGTGGAGGTAGAGGTGAGAGGTAGGGAGACGTTGGAGTGATGGGAAAGGAAGAAGAGGAAGGGAAAGGGGAAAGGAGGGTGGAGAGGGCGAAGAGAGAGAAGGCGGAGGCGAAGAATGAGGGAAAGAAGGGGAGGCTTGTGGGGTCAATCTAAATCTGGCTAAAATGCGTCGATCGAGACAGACGCCAATCAGTCTGACAGGACGGGCTGTACTGACAGCGCTCTGAAACGCGTCGCTCACCACGGACGCCGTTCAGACGACAGGACAGGCCGTACTGACAACGCTCATGTGCCGTACACTGACATCGGAGGGGTCGCAGTCTTAATCGCGTCGACCGTCATGGACGCCGTTCAGACGATGTGACAGGGGCCGTACTCTCGCGGCCCGAAATCCGCCCACGTGGCGTACACGTGGCACAACAGAAAGCCGACTTAAATGGCGTCCACACAACCTGACGCCTTTTGAAAGGCGTCGAGTAGTGCAGACGTCATTCAGTCAGGATTCTCAAGACCCCTCAGGGTCGAAACCAGGAGATCCGGCCCGAACCCGACCCGAATACTGAACCCGAAACCTCAGTCCTTACACTCCTTGTATCAGCGATCCTTCTCCGAACCACTCTTGAAATTCCTCCACCCGGCGGAGGCCTCGAAGGCCATCGAAGAAGTTCATGAAGGCATGTGTGGAAGCCACTTCGGGGGCTGCTCGTTAGCCCGCATACTGCTGCGGCAAGGTATTGGTGTCCGGCCCTCCAAAAAGATGCTTTGGAGTACGTCAAGAAGTGCAACAAATGCCAGCGTTTCGCATCGACCCCGCACCAGCCGGCAATGCCTATGACTAGTCTTCTTGAGCCATGTCCATTCGCAAGGTGGGGGATCGACATATTAGGCTCCCTGTGTAACGACCCGCCATCCTATGACCGGAGACCCGGTCACTAAATGGATGTCGGCCCATTAACTGCGGGTTCACACCCGGATCTCACACAACACGTCTGGAGGAGTAAGTGCTAAACAAGGCTAAATATAACAATCGCACGGACTACAAAGGCAAACGAGTGCGCAGAAAGGGAAATATCAATGTCCGTATACAGTCCAACAATAATTACATGTCCAACAAATTAAATATGTACAGGCAGAAGGAAAGTACAACAACATCGGGGCATACCCCGGGACTAAGACAGCTGCTGGTCCGCACACCAAGAAGTCACCACGCTTCTGCTCGCCTCGAGGTCCGCACCTGAAACCGCAGGGAGTGAGCCACACCAGAAATGGGCTCAGTAGGGATCATCCGATCCCCCGCCTCCCACTCACACACCCACAAGTGCAACAACAGGAATATATAGCAATTAAGTAAAGCAGTAAACATAGCACCCAACTACGATATGAAACGCACGATAAGCAGTATAGCAAGAACAGTACCGAGCAACCTGGAGAACCCAATACAGGGTCACGTCTCACAGTCAAAGTCCACGAAGCGACTGAACCACACTGTCGACCGAAGTCAAACGTCGCCTCCCAACACTACCACCACTGCTCACGCCTGTCCACCCCTACAGTGTTCCGGGGCACTGTAGGGTGAGGCAGTGAGCCAAACTAGGACTAGCTGGACTCAGTGTACCGCCACTGCCAGCTACGTGTGCACACAAGCAGTCTAGACTACTGTCCTACCACCGGATTGCCTCCACGCTAGGCCACATTGCTTCAGGAGGGCCCTGGGGACCGGCGAACCCCCGTCAAGCCGAAGCTACAGGAACAACCCACAAGCCCAACTCTCTCGGGCTGCGTCAGGCCAAAGGACTATAGGTACCACTCGTAACCTTGATCAAAGGTCACATCAGGTCCAATGGCTAAAGGGTAAACCAACTCCCACCAGAAACACCACCAGCTCCACAGCAGGAAACACGCCAGAAGCTGTCACATCAACCAAGGGAAACCCCGACCCGCTGAGACCAAACAGCAACCCCTCGGATAGCACACCAGCTACTCCGGCCCGACGGGCTCAAGGTGGTTCTGCTTCCCTCAGCCAAAGGTAAAACACAACAAGCACCCCTCCTCACAGACACCATGGCCCTTCTCCCATCGGCCCATGGTGACAGACGTAAACCACAGTTAACCCGATCCACATTCGCATAACACAACCACACATATAACATGATTCCATTCGCACAGTAAACCTCAGTCTCAGTATATAGTTAAAGCACACACACACACAGGTGATGTAATTCCACTTACGCAGAAGTCCCCGTCTCAGTATACAACCCGAAACATGCATTAGAACCATCCCAACGTGAAACATGCATGAATATAACAGATCTGAGCATTCCTGTCTTGAATCGCGTCGACCGAGGTCGACGCCATTGAAGACCCTTAGACAGGTTTATTAAAAGTCAGATTATCCTTAAAACGCGTCCACCAGTGAAGCCGCCGTTTTAAAACGCGTCAAGGTCGCCCGACGCCATTCAACCCAGAAATCCGGATTTGCAGAACCCTTAAACGGGGGCATTTCCTGCCTAAATGGCGTCATGATGGCCCGACGTCCTTCTAAATGGCGTCGTCCATCCATGACGTCATTTAGCGCAGAACCCCTAACTCAGGAAACCTCGAACAGGGAGGTTTCTGCCCTAAAACGCGTCGTACTGACCCGACGTCTTTCGGAAAGGCGTCGACCAGGTACGACGCTATTTAGCGCCAGAAACCAGGTCTCCTGGTTCAACCCGAGGGCTTCACCCTTGAACCCCGGGCACCCCGAAAAGCCCCAAAACCAAAAGGGAAGGAAGAGGAGCTCAACCACATAATCATGCTACGAATCCACGATCACAAACATCGCTATTCCCACAAGGAAACCCCCCCTAAACATGCTCAATCTAGCCCCACACACGCCACATCATGCCAAGAAGCAAACGAGTAACACATGCAAGGTTTCGTCCCCCTACCGGTTCTCGAACTCCGCCAAGCTCCGTGCCGCCGTCCCGCCGCACCGCACACCGCCGCCGGTACCCTCGAGGACGCCGCCACTCCGCCGGGACGTCGGCCGCCGTCCGGAGAAGGGAACGCCGCGAAGGAGGTGGTGGAGGTAGAGGTGAGAGGTAAGGAAGCTATGGAGTGGTTGGAAGAGGAAGAAGAGGGAGGGAAAAGGAGGAAGAGCGTCGGAGAGGGCGGAGAGGGTGAGGAGAGAGAGAGTGAAGGTGAGAATGAGGGAAAGAAGGGGAGGCTCGCGGGGTCAACCAGAATCCCGCTAAAACGCGTCGATCGAGGCAGACGCCTATCAGTCTGACAGGACGGCCGTACTGACACCGCTCTGAAACGCGTCGCCCGCCGTGGACGCCGTTCAGACGACAGGACAGGCCGTACTGACAACGCTCTGGCGCCACACCCTGACACCGCAGGTGTCGCAGTCTGAAACGCGTCGACCGAGCTGGACGCCATTCAGACAAATCTGATAGGGGCCGTACTCTCGCGGCCCGAAACCCGCCCACGTGGCGCAACAACCAACAGACCCTAAATGGCGTCCACACAACCTGACGCCTTTTGAAAGGCGTCGAGCAGTGCTGACGCCATTCAGTCAGCAATCTCAAGACCCCTCCAGGGTCCAAACCAGGGGATCCGGCCCGAACCCGACCCGAATACAGAACCCGAAATCTCAGTCATTACAATCTCCCCCCCTTAAAAGAATTTCGTCCTCGAAATTTGCAATCGCTCAATGCTCAACTCGGCTAACCCACACATGCCGACAAACACCAATAACAACAATCAATCTCATTAATCACCCACACAGGGTTCCAACACATCATGCCAAGCTAACCAAGATTCTCAATTCTGACAAGAGCTGATAGATTAAAACAACCATACATTAACAAGGCACAAATTACAAAACCGATTTCTCCACCATCCCGAATACATACAAGTGCCACACGAGACCACAACCATCTCTAAACAAGACAAGATAACAGTGCTCATCTAGCACAACCTCTCGAATTTCCACAAAGAGACGTGACTCCAATCACGCCTCGAACACCTACTCACCGCTCGGTCCCTGACCTGCCTTGTTCTTCTGGGGACAGTTCCTCGCGAGATGTCCCTTCCTACCACAGGCAAAACAACTACCAGTGATCAAGGGACATATCCTGTTGCCATGAAACCTGCCACAACGGGGACAACGATCAGCAGTGTCCCACCTCGCCTCCTGCTGCCAGCCGTCCTCTGTCTCCATCTGCTGAACCGAACCATCCTCTTCCTCATAAGGTGCCTCCTGAAACTCGACCTCGAACGAACTCGAACCGCCTGCCGAGAAGGCCGCTGATCTATCCCTGCTAGGCTGCTTCTCTCGTGCTGAATGCTCCGATTCCCTCGCCGCGTGTTGGAACTGCATCTCCACTGCTGCCGCGCGCTGAACTGCTGACGCCAAATCTTCACAACAATGGGCCGCCACAAACTCCCTCAAACCATGCCGAAGTCCATCCACAAATTTCTCCGTCCTCAGATCCTCACGCTCAGATATGTGTGGAGCAAACCATCCCAGGGCCACAAATTTCATCTGATAGTCTAGAACTGACATATCACCCTGCACCAATTCCATAAACTCCCTTTCCTTGGCCCTGCGAACATGCCTCGGAAGGTACTGCCCACAAAACTCTCTCACAAAGCCTTCCCAAGGAATCTCCCTCAAAGACCTATCTGGAAACATCAACCCCTTGATGGTAACCCACCAATCATAAGCATCGCCCTTCAGCAAGTAGGTTGCCAACAAGGTCTTGTCACTCTCAGCACATTCTAGAACGTCAAACACCTTCTCCACTTCCTTAATCCACTGAGCTTCCGTATCTGGAACAGGTTGACTCGTGAAAGAAGGGGGCTTCAGCTTCAAGAACCGCTCCACCACCGTAGAATGGCCACCTCGGGAACTGGACCCCTCAGTTCCATCCCTCTGCTGATATCTAGCCATAGCCCCAATCATGGCTTCCATGAAACGATCCACATCATGTCCTTCTGCCCTCGAATCACCACCACCTGCTCTCGCACCCCGAGCCACCGGAGCTCTCCGCTTCGGCGCCATCGCTGCTCCACAACACGCAATTCGAACCAAAATACGTCAAAACCTACCAATCTACACCAGCAGCCATCGCCTGTACAGACTCGCACTTATTGTTGGACTATAATATCTAACCCAGTTTATCACATACTCGACCAGACAGAGCTCTGATACCATCTGTAACGACCCGCCATCCTATGACCGGAGACCCGGTCACTAAATGGATGTCGGCCAATTAACTGCGGGTTCACACCCGGATCTCACACAACACGTCTGGAGGAGTAAGTGCTAAACAAGGCTAAATATAACAATCGCACGGACTACAAAGGCAAACGAGTGCGCAGAAAGGGAAATATCAATGTCCGTATACAGTCCAACAATAATTACATGTCCAACAAATTAAATATGTACAGGCAGAAGGAAAGTACAACAACATCGGGGCATACCCCGGGACTAAGACAGCTGCGGGTCCGCACACCAAGAAGTCACCACGCTTCCGCTCGCCTCGAGGTCCGCACCTGAAACCGCAGGGAGTGAGCCACACCAGAAATGGGCTCAGTAGGGATCATCCGATCCCCCGCCTCCCACTCACACACCCACAAGTGCAACAACAGGAATATATAGCAATTAAGTAAAGCAGTAAACATAGCACCCAACTACGATATGAAACGCACGATAAGCAGTATAGCAAGAACAGTACCGAGCAACCTGGAGAACCCAATACAGGGTCACGTCTCACAGTCAAAGTCCACGAAGCGACTGAACCACACTGTCGACCGAAGTCAAACGTCGCCTCCCAACACTACCACCACTGCTCACGCCTGTCCACCCCTACAGTGTTCCGGGGCACTGTAGGGTGAGGCAGTGAGCCAATCTAGGACTAGCTGGACTCAGTGTACCGCCACTGCCAGCTACGTGTGCACACAAGCAGTCTAGACTACTGTCCTACCACCGGATTGCCTCCACGCTAGGCCTCAGCGCTTCAGGAGGGCCCTGGGGACCGGCGAACCCCCGTCAAGCCGAAGCTACAGGAACTACCCACAAGCCCAACTCTCCCGGGCTGCGTCAGGCCAAAGGACTATAGGTACCACTCGTAACCTTGATCAAAGGTCACATCAGGCCCAATGGCTAAAGGGTAAACCAACTCCCACCAGAAACACCACCAGCTCCACAGCAGGAAACACGCCAGAAGCTGTCACATCAACCAAGGGAAACCCCGACCCGCTGAGACCAAACAGCAACCCCTCGGATAGCACACCAGCTACTCCGGCCCGACGGGCTCAAGGTGGTTCTGCTTTCCTCAGCCAAAGGTAAAACACAACAAGCACCCCTCCTCACAGACACCATGGCCCTTCTCCCATCGGCCCATGGTGACAGACGTAAACCACAGTTAACCCGATCCACATTCGCATAACACAACCACACATATAACATGATTCCATTCGTACAGTAAACCTCAGTCTCAGTATATAGTTAAAGCACACACACACACAGGTGATGTAATTCCACTCACGCAGAAGTCCCCGTCTCAGTATACAACCCGAAACATGCATTAGAACCATCCCAACGTGAAACATGCATGAATATAACAGATCTGAGCATTCCTGTCTTGAATCGCGTCGACCGAGGTCGACGCCATTCAAGACCCTTAGACAGGTTTATTAAAAGCCAGATTATCCTTAAAACGCGTCCACCAGTGAAGCCGCCGTTTTAAAACACGTCAAGGTCGCCCGACGCCATTCAACCCAGAAATCCGGATTTGCAGAACCCTTAAACGGGGGCATTTCCTGCCTAAATGGCGTCATGATGGCCCGACGTCCTTCTAAAAGGCGTCGTCCATCCATGATGTCATTTAGCGCAGAACCCCTAACTCAGGAAACCTCGAACAGGGAGGTTTCTGCCCTAAAACGCGTCGTACTGACCCGACGTCTTTCGGAAAGGCGTCGACCAGGTACGACGCTATTTAGCGCCAGAAACCAGGTCTCCTGGTTCAACCCGAGGGCTTCACCCTTGAACCCCGGGCACCCCGAAAAGCCCCAAAACCAAAAGGGAAGGAAGAGGAGCTCAACCACATAATCATGCTACGAATCCACGATCACAAACACCGCTATTCCCACAAGGAAACCCCCCCTAAACATGCTCAATCTAGCCCCACACACGCCACATCATGCCAAGAAGCAAACGAGTAACACATTCAAGGTTTCGTCCCCCTACCGGTTCTCGAACTCCGCCAAGCTCCGTGCCGCCGTCCCGCCGCACCGCACACCGCCGCCGGTACCCTCGAGGACGCCGCCACTCCGCCGGGACGTCGGCCGCCGTCCGGAGAAGGGAACGCCGCGAAGGAGGTGGTGGAGGTAGAGGTGAGAGGTAAGGAAGCTATGGAGTGGTTGGAAGAGGAAGAAGTGGGAGGGAAAAGGAGGAAGAGCGTCGGAGAGGGCGGAGAGGGTGAGGAGAGAGAGAGTGAAGGTGAGAATGAGGGAAAGAAGGGGAGGCTCGCGGGGTCAACCAGAATCCCGCTAAAACGCGTCGATCGAGGCAGACGCCTATCAGTCTGACAGGACGGCCGTACTGACACCGCTCTGAAACGCGTCGCCCGCCGTGGACGCCGTTCAGACGACAGGACAGGCCGTACTGACAACGCTCTGGCGCCGCACCCTGACACCGCAGGTGTCGCAGTCTGAAACGCGTCGACCGAGCTGGATGCCGTTCAGACAAATCTGACAGGGGCCGTACTCTCGCGGCCCGAAACCCGCCCACGTGGCGCAACAACCAACAGACCCTAAATGGCGTCCACACAACCTGACGCCTTTTGAAAGGCGTCGAGCAGTGCTGACGCCATTCAGTCAGCAATCTCAAGACCCCTCCAGGGTCCAAACCAGGGGATCCGGCCCGAACCCGACCCGAATACAGAACCCGAAATCTCAGTCATTACACCCTGCCTGAGGCACGAGGGCAAAAGAAGTTTATCATAGTAGCAATCGATTACTTTCCTAAGTGGATAGAAGCAGAGCCGTTGTCCAAAATAACAGAGAGAGCGGTGTGGAATTTCGTTTGGAGATCCATAATCTGCCGGTTCGGTAAACCAAGGACGATCGTCTCAGATAACGGAAGGCAATTCGCCAGCGCTTATTTCAAGGAGAAATGCGAGCAATTAGGGATCAAAAATTGCTACACCTTGGTCGCCCATCCTCAGGCCAACGGCCTGGTGGAAAATGCTAATCGAACTTTACTCCACAGAGTTAAAACTCGATTAAAGGGGGATGCAGGGTCCTGGATAACTACCCAGCATCCTATGGTCTTACAGGACAGCAGCTCAGGCAGCTACAGGGGAGACCCCTTTTCACCTCGTCTATGGGGCAGAAGCCTTGATCCCCCTAGAGATAGGAAGACCCTCACTGCGAGTAGAGGCCACAGGAGCAGAAGGCTATCAGCAGTTAAAAGAGAATCTCGACATACCGCCAGAAGTCCGAGAAAGAGCCAGAATCCGTATGATGGAATACTAGCGAAGGATGGACAAATACTAAAACCTAAGGGTCAAAGAAAGACAATTCTTCCAAGGAGACTTGGTCTTATGAAAAGTAGGGGCCTCGGCGGCACAATTAGCGGCATGCAAAATGGCTCCCAACTGGTAGGGACCATATCGGGTCTCGAAAGTCATTGGAAATGGTTCATTCAGTCTCTCCACACTCGATGGAAGAGAAATACCCCGCACGTGGAACACCGATAACTTACAGGCATACTATTGTTAAATCCTAACACTTATGTACTTGATGGCTAAAGAATGAAACATTCCCTACTCCAAGTTTCGATTAAGCCATGTTATTCCTCGAGTGCTCACACTCGAGAAGGACATTATAAGCCATATCATTCTCCGAGTGCTCACACTCGAGAAGGGCATTATAAGCCATAATGTTCCTTGAGTGCTCACACTCGAGAAGGGCATTATAAGCCATGTCATTCCCCGAGCGCTCACACTCGAGAAGGACGTCATAAGCCACATCATTCCTCGAGTGCTCACACTCGATAAGGGCATTATAAGTCATATCATTTCCCGAGTGCTCACACTCGAGAAAGACATATAAGCCATATCATTCCCGAGTGCTCACACTCGAGAAGGGCATTATATGCCATATCATATCCCGAGTGCTCACACTCGGGAAAGGAGCATTCATAGGACCTTTATCCTCCAAGTCATAGCTAAACGAGGCCATTCAGGAAGGACGAGTTGTCTGTGCCAAAGATACAAAACATAATTTTCTCAAACAAGGAGACGAGCGCAAAGCTTCCACCCAGAAATCAAGGACACCTGGGGCGTCAGCCCCGACCTCTGCGCCGACCGCCTCTCCTGCCACGGTGACCCCTCCCTCCTACGGGGAGCAACGCCTTAGCAGATGTCGATGCCTCAGCAGGGTCACCCAAAGATGGTGCGAGGCCGATCGCTTCCAACATATGTTAGGAGAGGAAGACGTCGACATCGTGAGGGACATCAGCATAAAGGTCCCTTGAAAACCTCTCTCCTTCGTCAGAAAGCCTTCAACAGAGATCTCCCGAAAGGGGATCGACAAAGAAGTCCTACCAAGTCGTGCGGAATGGCCAGTCCTTGTCGATCGAGCAATCAACCCAAAAGAAAGCCTCCTTCTGTTGGGTTTCGGGCGGGGCGCGACGAACGCAGTGGAAGCAACAATAAAATTCCCGCCCAATGCCTGCTGATCCGAATCGGAACGAAAAGCATAAACCGAAAAAATAAACGGGATGATCAAATCACCATGCGCAGATTCGAATACACTTCCGTCTCGGTTCCGTCGAGGCGATGTCGCGAGCCGCACAAGCGTCCAGCCTCCAACGGTATCCACGCGATCCTCTGCGCTAGTTCGTCTTCTCTCCCCCATCTGTATCAGCTCACTCGTTAAAGATTTGTCGTCCCAACGATGTCTGAAAAACCACGGACGGGAATTCCCGACTTTCGGGAATCGCGCGCAGCAGAGACGGACACTATCCTAGCACCTCGAAGGGGGCGCACAAAGGAGGAGGAGAGAGAAGGGGGGACGGCTAGTATGGGAAAACCCTGGATCTTGACCCAGGATTTCTCAACAGCACGTATATATTAAGTCGGCGCAACTTTTCACAAAAGTCCTCGACTTAATATAAATCCCACTAAAACACCACCGACTGAGAATCTATTTGCGTGTGACCCTCTAGACCCATTAACCAGTCCAGTTTTCAGCCCGTTAAGTCCAATAACTAGTTATTGACTTATTGTAATTAATTAATATCTAGATATTAACTAATTACTTAATCAAATTAACATCTCATGTAAATTCGGCCGGACTTCCGATTAAGTTGGGTGCCAATCAACACCGCATGATCCCGGAAGGTAATGGGGTTCAGTAACCCACTCATGGAACCTATCCGTCCATAGTTACCGCATAGCTATATTCCTTCGTTCGCACAATGCTCTCAAGTTAACCTAGGGTATGGTCAACTGTCAAACCATAGATGGTCAACTCACTTGAATCAAACTCTGCTGTACAATATCTGAAAACATCCTTTCTGATATTATTTCTGCTCTAGCCAAAGATTCCTGTGGATCTATTATAAAGCATTCTCTCTCTAGTTACCTGAGAGCGAACGATCCTTTATTGAACACACAATCACCTTCGAAGGTCTTCCGCTGGACCCGATCCTTGACTATTAGAAATCCCGTGGATAGGGATTCGTAGGTCAAGGTCAAAGTCTAGAAGTCCACCGACAAGGTGTCTTTAGTGTGTCAAGTCAAATGATCAACCACGCCACTGTGACGATGAATCAAGCCGGTTGACAGTTAGGTAAATTACCACTCGGCGATTCATATCGGATCAGTTCAGTGCACTCATTTCCAATGAGCACCTACAAATTTACCATTGTATCTCTACACAAGTAACCAACGAGATCAGTCATCCTCATCATATGAGCTGGAATAACCTGTACCAGTCTTACCGGATGTTTGATGTCCTTCTCAAACATCCTACGACTAGGAATAATTAAGAATATGTGTTTATAAGTCATCAGTCTCATTATTATGATTTCATCATAATCCGATGACTATTGCACACATTCATGGACTTCATTACGTGCAATTACAAATGTGCCAATCTACATAATAAATTTAATGCCATTTAATAGTGAACCAGATTGAAATAGGTGCCTCATGACTGGCTTAGAGGACACCTATATCTATCAATCTCCCACTTGGACTCAAGCCAATCACCTTCGCATTTGATCTCCATCAAATGTAGGTGATGCTCACATAAAGTCTGTAACTAAGACTTTGTGAAGGATCTGCTAGATTTTCTACAGATGAAATATTTTCCATTACGTTATTTCCTCTTAATCCTTTGTATCTAAACTTGTGAAAGAGCCTTAGAATGTTCTGCAACTTTTGATGAGACCATGGCTCGATTACAAAATTGATCGCTCCCACTGTTGTCCTACAACCGCAAGACTTTATCAGAGTCCTTTTAGAACTATATCTAGTTCAGAGATGAACTTTTTCATCCATACTGTTCTATTAACAGTATCACTTGTTTATGTCGTCATCTTAATATCTAGCTCTAGATTGGAACCCTTCCAATCCATTCCTTTCTTATTTGAAGGGTAAGTCCATGATTTAACTTGAAATTTTGAGTCATGTAACCTCATGATTTCAAATCATCATCTCCACTTACAGGAGTGCATCCTTAGCACTACTTATGTACTTAGTGATGTGTTTTACTCCTTCTATCAAGGTTTCCTTATATTCTTTAATGAACTTTTTCTTAAAAAAATAAATTTCATATCTCAACAATTGAGACTTTATTATGGAATTTATGTCAAATATTTTTACATACAGGTCAATGTGACATCTTTAGCTATCTATCTTAATAGATTCGTATTTCCGATACATGGGATGTTATAACCAAACCCGTTATGGAGAAGTACACGGATGGCAATGCTTTTATTGATAGTAACATCCTGATGTCATTCTAAAATTCTTTGATATTATTATTACAAAGTATTACTAATATGACTATACACCCACTGTCCTTCTTGAACACACACAATCTGTGATTATTCTTAACGATCACATAGTATTTGACCATTATGTCAAAACTTTTATTACAACTTTGGGAAGCTTGAATTTGATTCAAAATGATCTTTGAAATCAAAACTTGCTTCCTGGATATTCTTAAAGCTCTGAAGGTGTATTATATACATGTTTACCTCAATCACATTGAGAGAACGTTTTTTATATCCAACTGTCATCATCTCATGATTATGATAGACAGTATTGACAAGTTGAATTCTAATAAACTTATTAATAGTAACCACTAAGAAAAACTTGTCTAAGTCAAAGTTTTGACGTTGACTATTTCCTTCAGTTTACTATATAAGTTTTAGGTAGTCCATTTATGCTAATATTCATTCTGAAGATTTGCTTGCTTTCTTTCTCTAGTATAAATGATTCTTTATTGAAAATAAATTCTTTATTACATCAAATGGAAGATAAAGAGAGCATTCAAGGAAGAATTTCCCAAAATCCTATTACATATGGATACGCTAATCCTCTATGAGCTTCGTGTGAAGATTTTACACAATGATTGAAGCTAATATTCAACAGTGTAACTATAAGCTCAGTTGCTTCAAAGTGTTCATCAGATTCTAGTACACGCTTCTTGATTGGAGAGATGTAGGAGAACTCTGAAAATTCATGGCGAAACATGCTGAGTTGAGTATAGCAGCGATGAGGATTATACAGCACGAACTCAGTTGTTCCGAACAGTCGGAGCTCTGCACCAGCTGCATGATGTACTCGGATCGGCTTCCTTATAAGAGCAAGTGGAGAAGAATCAAATCCATATGATGGCATTGTCTTTAAATAAGCACGCTAATCAGCTCGAGCCTTGAGTTTGGGCACTCGGTTGATCATCTTTTCATTGAACTTCACGATATTAGAAATATGGAAGATTGAACTGTTTTGATAAATCTGAGATGGTCTTGCAGAATTTCTATTATGATACTCAAATTTTAAGTGCAACTCAACCCACAAAGCAAAGAGCAACATGCAACCATGAGGAGGTTGACTTATAGATGCTGCAGAAAGCCCGCTGTAGAGATAGGCTAGGATCGTCGTGCCAATCTGTTTTCCCTCAAAGATCTCACAAATTGCACTGACTTGATCATCCTCCAGAATATTGTCCTGGGCAGGAAAGAATAGAGCTCTAGCCAAGCATGTAGTGAACGCCTTCATTACATTCTCAGTGTCATCTTCTTTGAGTTCATCAATCTCATACAGAGTCCACTCTACTAATTTTGCAAGGTTGATCCCTTTCTTTGTAAGGCATCCTTGAACTTCCTTTGGATCCTTCATAATCTTCATTAATAATTGTTGACCTGTGATCTTTTTCCTCATAAGAGCCATCTTGTTTAAGATCAGTTCATCATTGTTCAGCTTGATCTTAGGAAAGCTTAGAAGAAGTTCGGCTTCTTCAAGGAGTATGGTGGATTCAAATTCGGCAAAGAGAAAAGTGTGGGTTTGAGGATGCCACAACTCAACTAGAGCACCCATCGCTGCCCAATCCACGTTCGAACTCTTATAATGCTTTGCATGGACAACTAAACTTTGGATATTCCACTTGGAAACATAAGATTGCATGAAAATAGTGATATTTTTCGCAAGCTTCCGAATCCAAGGAAGAGAAGAGAATTTTCTTGGGCCGAAAAAAAAGAGGATATGCCTAAATAAATAAATAAAAATTACTCTAATTATATGAAGAACGCGAAGAACATGAAGAAAAAGGGAATTGAAGAAGAAGAATTGAAAGAAAGAGGATTTAACTTACTTGAAAGTTACTATCTCGTCCGCTAAGATGATCTTTCACATTAGAAAGCTTCTCAAGCGTCTTCCTCACCTTCTTGTTTGAAGAATCCATCTTGTTCTTGAACTTTGGAGAAAATCCCTTGCTTTGATCTCTAGATTGTGTATGAATTTGCCTTAATGCAAGTTAAGGAAGCCTATCTATAGTGATTTGCGATTGTGAAAAGCCTTTTCTGAATTGGAGAAGAGATGAGCATGAAAAGAGTTTGAATCCAAATTGAACAGAGTAAGAACCTGTTTATGCGACTTAAAAGGCGTTGGAAAATAGCGACGTTATTTCATCTTAATGGCGTCGCTACGACACGACGCCGTTCAGTGTTTTTCTGTTATTTGTCCGAAATTCTATGTTTTTCTATATTTGATGTTTAAATAAATATTCGCTTGAACTTACTGATGATTTCTGAGTGCAGGGAATTCAAAGAAGTGATTATGAAGCTGAAAATTTCAAGAATATCCTACTGTGGGATTTTATGAGTCCTAACCGTAGCTAAAAAGACGATTATCTCTATCCTTATATTATTTCATGTAATTGATTTGCATAATCATTATTACTATATGATAAATATTTATTAGATTATATCGAGGACCTTGTGATTTTGATGAAATTAGAATTTGAGTTCCCCTTCAACAAAAACAGTGATAATTCAAGAGAATTCTTAATCATACGGATAGACCGTTTGATTGTTAATTGATGAGGAAGATGGTTCCGCTTTTGCGAAACAGTGCGTGGACAAACGAACTTCGGCTTAGCACTGAATTACTAAATTAGTATCTTGACTCATTAATGACAATTTAACAATATTATCCTTAATTAATTTATATTTTATTTGATTTTATATTTTTCTTTTAGTCTAGCATGCATCATATATGACTTTGAATAATTGTGATAAGAATTAATTATTGATTAAGTTTCAGACCATTGATCAAATAAATCCCAAAGTGATATGAAATATTTTATTCTCATATTTTAATTATCTTTGAGGTTCGCTTGAAGATATCCTTTTAAATTCTATCATTTCTTGGACTCTTTATCCAACATTTCTTGTTTCTTTTGAGATCCATCATGATTGTAGTACGTCCACATTGGCTGGCAACCGCTCGCCATGATGAAACCTATAAGGTTTATGACCTAGGGTACTTCCCGATCGTGGAGGTTGATCGACTTTATTTTATTTTCTTGTTTATCTCATCCAGACATGATTGATTTCATTGATCTCTTTGAGTTATCTTCATTGATTATTTTGAGAAAGATTCCCATCATATGATGTTGAGAGCATGTCTCATCACACCTTGGCATCATCTTTTCAGTATATTCTATTTCATTTCACTCCTTTGCAAAGTCAATGCCAAGGTGGGGCAGCTATGGACACACTAATTTTGACATTATTTTGAGTAAATTTCATATTGTATAATAATGCCTAAAAATAGTCTGATATTTAATCATTAGTTAATTATTTTACTCATTAATTGTCTAAATAATATCGGGCAAGATAGACACCATTTAAGTGTATTAATGAAATTCATTTTAACTTAGATTTTTAATCAAATATGAAAAAACCTAAAAGACGTCGACCTATGAAGACGCCTTTAAGAGTTTTATTCCTATTTTAATTTTTAATTTGATTTTTAATTAATTTTTTAATTAACTAAAAGATGTTTGTACATCACGACGCCATTTAGGTGTCTTAAAGTACTTATGTTTCTTCTTCCCAAGTTTATCTTTATCTTAATTAAGCTAAAAGACGTCTCCCTTGGGCGACGCATTTTAATTGATTACAGATAATGATGAATTAACCTGTGTTTATCTGTTTCTTGGTTGGATTGGCTCCAAACTCTTTTATGTTAATCCATAACTGACCACGGATGTGCATGAGAGTCTTGAACTCAAGTCTATAAATACACAAACTTATAAAGAAGAAAAAGGTTAAGAATTTAAGAGAGAGACGACGTCCAAACACTGAAGGAGTTAAAGAAAGATTGAGGTGCTGCACGATTACTTCTAGGAGTCTTGAAAGAAGAGCTTCATCCTTTTTTCGTCCTTTCTTCATCTTCTTCGTCCATTCAAGACCAAGACTTCCAGGGGCCATTCAACTTCATTCTTTATTCTCATTGTTTTCATCATCATTAGTATCATAATTTCATAATCATCACTTCATGCTATTCACACACTCACAATATTCATAATTTCCAACCCGCATGCTAAAGGGGTTTAAAAGACTACAAAATAAGTGAGTGATTCTGCCTAGTTGCATGATTAAAGTTCTGATTAGAATAGATTTTACACTCTATTAGTTATTATTAGTTTCTTTTTTTTTCTTTATTTTTTTGCAAGGTACAATCACCAAGAAGAACAAGTGGAGATCATCATTAAAAGAAGGATTGGAGTAGAAAGAATGATCCTCAAAATCACCAAATCCAAACAAGAATAGAAGCATTAGAAGGGCTCTTTTTCTTCAGCCGGCTGAAGGGAAGGAATCAAGAACTTCAACATCTCCCACATCTGAAATAGATAAGTGATCATCCTTTTATCTTTTGAAGCTTTTTAGTTAAAAGCTTTCTGGCAATCACACTTAGTTTTTAATAGATTTTATTGTCATTTAATCAACAAATTTTCATGATTTCACACATCACGATTTGAGCACTCACACTTTCTATGCTCTACTTTTCAACTACATGGTAGATTTGAGATCGGGTCAAAGTACTCAAGCCGAAGAGGAAATCGTGTCTGCGTCGAGAGCTCATGTGGATACCTCTAGAGATTGTGCGCATGCGCGATTATCGAAATGGTTCAATCCACGAGAGATTCGAAATCCCGCAAAGGTGAAGAACGGTTCTTCCTGTTAATTTTATTATCTGTTTTACGATCCCAGCAACCCGATACATAGGAATCGTTTTAATTTCCGTTGCGTTCCGACGATTCCTAACAGTGGTATCAAAACCAGGTTGCTAGTTCAATCGAAAAACAACATCGTTTTTCATGTCAATTTCTCATTATATGTGTAGAACGTGTATTGTACACGTTCTTGGGCTAAAAAATATTTTATTTTCATCTGATAATTGAGAATTGTTCCCAAGATTAAAGGATTTTATTCTATGTTTTTTGAAATGTTCAGACAACATGTATCATGTTAATTATCAATATTCTCTTCTACGAGAATAATCTTAGAAAGCTTGGCTTACAGAGAATCGCAGGATTGTGCCTGCTTCTCTGCTGCTGGTAGGAGGTCCGGTGTGGGCTGGGGTGTCAATGGATCTTCCATAGGGCATTCACCTCCTTGTCAGGTTGTTGTGTTTATGCTTATTGTTTGTATGCAAGTTCAGGGAAGAGGATTAATATTCACGTTTAAAGAAACCGCAGGGATGGTCCCTAGGTTCATGCCACTGTCTGGTATGACCAGATAGATCTCTCGTGAGGACCGGGGCTTCCTATCTCGTGCAACGAAGAGCGGCAAATTTTTCTTCTTTATGTGGGCATGCGAACAGCAACGTGAAGAACCGGCCATGCTAGATCACATGCAGGGATCGGGGACGTCTGGCGACGTCCACCGACGTGGCCGGCGACGACTGCCGGCATCAACGGCGCCATCCGGCGCTGCCCGGCCCCGCCAAGGCCGGCCGCGGCCCTCCCTGCACGGCCTCGCCTACGCGAACCAGGCAGCTCCCCCCTGAAACCCTAACGGGTGACGGGGGTGAGCGGCGCGTGGGCATCCGGTCGGCCCGCCCGGACCCGCTCCGACCCGCGCATGATCCGGATCAAATTCGGACTCGGCGCCAACCCCCCGACCCATTAAGCTTTTTAAACCCCATTTAATCCCTTTTAAGCCCATTTAAATTTGTTTTAAACCCAATTTTACAGTTTTAAATTTTGTTTCAATTGTAAAATTATTACTTAACAGTTTATTTAAATTGTTTAATTAACTGTTAATTAATTAAGGGGGTTTAAATCTAATAGGGTATGAGTTAGTTATTTAAAAGGAGTTTTAAATTATTAACTCAATCCCTTTTATTTAATTAAGTTCAGAATTAAATTCTTTAACTTGATTAATATTCTGCATAACTTGATTTATCTTATTTTGTTCAAATTGTTTGAGCATGAGAAATGTTAACTAAATTGTTTAGTTAAAATGTTTATTAATGATGTTTTATTGATATGCTTGAAATAATTGTTATTTCGAAAAACTAATGGTATTATAAATTTTTATTTTACCATGCAAAAATTTTCTGGTAATTATTTGATGTATTTGATGTGTTGTGTTGAATGGGCCAATCTTGAACTTAGGTTAATCATGTGATAGTTATTATGGTTGAATGCAATGCATGTTTTATTTGGTCTTAAAATAGGACCTGCGTGTCCTCCTCTTTCTTAATCCAAATGTACATTCTATCTCCCTCAAAGTTTGTACTCCCCTTGATAAGATCAATGTTTCAAATTATTATTTAAATGTACATTAGTGGACCTGCGAGTCCTATGTTCATGTAATTTTTGCGGATTAAGTTATTGAGGACGGGATCTTCTGAAGACACCTCTGGAGGACGGACTCGCATCAAAAGGAACTTGTATTGCTGGATTCACCATAGGATTTCAATATAGATCATTGTTTGGCTCCAATGATTCCATAATAGAATTAGTAGTCCATGATCATCCTATTTTAAATTTCTGCACATATGTGATATCTGTGGAGTGTGCTATTAGATAGATATTTCATTAAAATATATATGATACTTCAAATCAAAATATTATTAATAGCACTTATTTATAAAAATAACTAAAATACCATCTTTTTCAAATTTAAGTTGTAACGTGAGATATTTAGAATAATCCACGTAACCCACCATCATTATAGATCTTAGGTTAATTTTTATTTTAAATGGATTTATTGTGCTACCACAAGGTCTATTTGATTTAGTAATTGATCACGATCTATGACATATGATGTTCTTCTAGATAGGTAGACAAATGGTGTAGTTTTGTTGTGCTACCACAATGATTGCATCACGAATTCATGTTATTTTCGTAATGATGGATTAACTTAACTAAATCATTTGATTTGTTGTACTACCACAAGATCAAACTGATTTATGGGTTAAAATTGATTGGATATTGCAAATGTTGCGATTGCTAAGAGTTGGCTGCCTAAAGAATATTATGTGATTTGTTATGCTACCACAAGATTACATGCATGATATCCAAATGATTATGATCCTCACTAGGAGAGCATCAGAATCTCCCGTTCTGTACAATAGAGGGTCGTACAGATCGCCGAAAAATAGTGGGAGCAAAATCTAGATTAAAAGTCCTAAATCTGATTTAATTGAACTATCTGCTCATTATCGTAAAATTTCTTTATAGGTCGCTATGTCGTCACCTAATCCTCTTCGTAACATACTCGATGCTAACAAACTTACGGGACCGAATTATATTGATTGGCTCTGCAACCTGAAGATTGTCCTCAGGTGTGAGAAAGTTGCTTATGTCCTAGATCAGCCTGATTCATAATAGCCTGGTGAAAATGCCAATGAAGATGAATTGTTGATTTACGAAAACTGGAAGGAGGACTCTATTAAAGTCTAATGTTATATGTTGGGTTCTATGTCTAATGAACTACAGATACATCATGATAATATGGAAGCTAAGGCCATTCTGAATCGCCTACAAGAGTTGTTTAGTGAACAGTTCAGAATAGAAAGATATGAGATATCAAAGAAACTGTTCAGGACTAGAATGACTGATGGCACATCTGTGCAAACACATGTGTTTAAAATGATAGAGTGGATAGAAAGGCTCACAGTGCTTGGCTTTGTTATGAACAATGACTTAAGTATCGATTTAATCCTTCAATCCTTACCTGATTCTTTTTCATAGTTTATCATTAACTTCAATATGAATCAAATTGAGGTTATATTGGCTGAGCTGCTCAACATGTTGAAGACAACTGAAGGAACTATCCAAAAGGATAAGGTACATGTTATGCTTGTTGGTAAGACTAATAAGAAAAGAAAAGTTGGACAAACTTTTAAGAAAGGAAAGTCCAAAAAGCCAGTGAAAAGCAAGCCAGCTGTTCCAAAGGACAAAGCAAAAGTCAATGATAAAGGTCAGTGTTTTCACTGCCATAAAGAAGGACACTAAAAAAGAAACTGCAAGACTTATCTAGCAGAAAAAGCAAAGGAGAAGCTTGGTGAAGCTTCAGGTATACTCATGATTGATCTTAACTTGTCTTATAAAGAATCTACATCTTGGGTATTAGATACTGGATGTATTTCTCATATCTGCAATAACTTGTAGGTACTAACAAGTAAAAGAAAATTGAATCGCGAAGACGAGGATCTGAGACTTGGAAATAGAGCAAAGGTTGCTGCAATAGCTGCGGGGACATCAAGACTCAAGATGTCATAATAAAATATATTGGAACCTAAAGATTGTTATTATGTTCCAACTATTATTAAGAATATCATTTCTATTTCTTGTTTAGACAAAGAAGGATATTCAATGAAACTAGAGAATAATGGTTGTTGTATTTATTTAAGAGACAAATTGTTTGATTCTGGATATTTATTAAATAGTTTGTATTTACTTGATTTAACATATGATGTATGTCTAGTAAATAAGTCTCTTGAATGAATAGATAAAGATGTGAATACATCATACCTATGGCATTGTAAGTTCGGTCATATAAATGAGAACATGATCATTAAGTTGCAAAATAATGGATATCTTGATCTGTTTGATTATGAATCATTTATGAAGCTTGTCTCATGGGAAAAATGACTAAAGCTCTATTTTCTAGACATGGAGAAAGAGCTAAGGAATTATTGGAACTAATATATAATGATGCATGTGGTCTAATGTCCACTCATGTTATGGGTGGTTACTCAAACTTCATTTTATTTACAAATGATTTCTCAAGATATGGCTGCATATAAGTTAGAAGTATTTGAGAAATTCAAAGAATTTAAAAATGAAGTTAAAAACCAAACTGGAAAGAGTATCAAGATTCTTCGATCTGATCGAGGGGGTGAATACTTAAGTATAGAATTCACACAATATCTAAAAAATAATGGTATTCTCTCTCAATGGACTCCTCCCTATACACCATAGGTAAATGGTGTATCAAAAAGGAGAAATCGTACTCTATTAGATATAGTACGATCAATGATGAGTTATGCTAACCTTCCAATTTCTTTATGGGAATATGCACTACTGTCTGTGGCATATCTTTTGAACAAAGTTCCTAGTAAGTCAATATCTTTTACTCTATATGAGATATGGAAAGGGAAGAAGCCAGATTTTAAGCATGTTAGAATCTGGGGTTGTCCTGCACATGTCAAAAGACATAATTTAGATAAACTAGATTCTAGGACAGAAAAATGTAGGTTTGTGGGATATCCAAAAGAGACTTTTGGATATTATTTCTATCAGCCCAGCAATCAAAAGGTGTTCGTCGCAAAAAGAGCTATCTTCTTAGAGAAAGAATATCTCTTAAAAGAAGACAGTGGAAGCAAGTTAGAACTGGAAGAAATTTTAGACTCACAAATCAATGTTGGCTCATCTGATGAGCCATTGACTCAAGAACTTGTTCAAGATAATACACAAGAAATTTGCAGATCTGGTAGAGTGCCTAAGCAGCCTGAAAGATATGTTGGACATATCGATGATGGCAAACCAATAGTGCACTTAAATGAGGATGATGATCCTCAAACCTACCAAGATGCCATGAATAGTCAAGAATAAGATAAATGGCAAGAGGCAATGAAATCAGAAATTCAGTCCACGTATGCCGACCAAGTTTGGAACTTGGTTAATCTGCTATAAGGTATAGTATCTATTGGCAGTAAATGGATCTTTAAAAGAAAGATCGGAATAGATGGATAGATTGACACTTACAAGGCAAGGCTGGTTGCGAAAGGGTATCGTTAAAGACAAGGAATTGACTATGACGAAAATTTTCCCAGTTACCATAATTAAGTCAATCAAAATACTTCTTACCGTTGCTACATTCTATGATTATGAAATATGACAAATGGATGTGAAAACAACGTTTCTTAACGGCAACCTTCAGAAAGAGGTGTATATGATACAACCTGAAGGATTCACTTCCAAAGAGTATTCAAGTAAGGTATGTAGGCTGCAAAGATCCATTTATGGATTAAAGCAGGCATCCCGAACTTGGAACTTAAGATTTGATGAAGCAATTAAATATTATGACTTCATTAAGAATGAAGATGAAACTTGTGTATATAAAAAGACCAGTGGGAGTGCAGTTATCTTTTTAGTACTTTACGTTGATGACATTCTACTCATTAGGAATTATATAGGAATGTTGTCATCAGTAAAGATATGGTTATCCAAGAACTTCTCTATGAAGGATTTGGGAGAGGCATCCTATATTCTTGGAATTATGATCCATAGAAATAAATCCAAGAGGATGCTCATATTATCCCAATCTATGTACATAGACACCATAGTCAAAAGGTTTGGCATGAAAAATTCTAAGAGAGGTCTCGTTCCGATGAGACATGGAATTTATCTCTCTAAAGGAATGTCTCCCAAGACACTTGAAGAGAAAGCATACATGGATAGAGTTCTTTATGCTTCGACAATAGGATCTATCATGTATGCAATGTTATGTACTAGGCCTGATGTGGCACATCCACTAAATGTCACTAGTAGATATCAGGCTTATCCAGGTAAGGACCACTGGAAGGCGGTGAAATGTATCCTTAGATACTTGAGAAGGACTAAGGATATATTTGTCGTCTATAGAGGAAATGACTTGGAACTTCGATGATTTACTGACTTGAACTTCCAGTCGGATATGGATGACAGCAAATCAATGTATGGATTTGTGTTCATGTTAAATGAAGGTGCAGTGAGTTGAAAAAGTTCTCAACAAGAAACAACTGTAGATTCGATAACCAAAGTCGAATACATTGTTGCAACTGAAGCGGCTAAGCAGGCGGTTTGGATGAAGAAGTTCATTTTTACACTTGGAGTTGTCCCAAGCATTTCATATCCGGTTCCATTATTATGTAACAACAATAGAGCAATAGCTCAAGCAAAGGAGCCAAGATCGCATCAGAGGTCAAAGCACATTTTGAGACGATTTCATTTGATTCGTGAGATTATCTCCCGATGAGATAGGTTGAGAAAGTCTCATCCGAAGATAATGTAGCAGATCCATTACTAAGCCATTGTCTCAAAATAATTTAGAACGTCACCTTAGGTCTATGGGACTTATACATATGGGTGATTGGCTTTAGTCCAAGTGAGAGAATGATAGTATTTGATGGCCTTAAAGCCAATATTTGTACATTCTAATTCTGAATATTAATAAATGCAATCATTTCTTCATATATAGTTATCTCAAATTAACTATCGTAAATAAGGTCCATAGACAAATGTATAGGATATTGAATCATGATGAAATCATGATAGTGAGATCAATAATATTAGTCACTTGTCTTAAATAGTTCTTGATCATACGATATTTGAAATGGACGTTAAATATCCGATAAGATCGACACAAGTTATTTCTGCTCATGTGATGAGGGTGAATGATCTCACATTCACTCATGTGGTGACACTAAGACAAAATTGTGGGTTCTCATTAGAGAATGAGTTCATGGAATAAATCAGAATAAGAATTCCTGGATGGTCATTATACCTAATGGTCAATCAAAGAATTCAATCGTTGCAGTAGCGTAGTTGGTCCTTTGACTTGAGTCACCAATGATACCTTGCTTGTAGACCATTGTGACTTGATTCTCTGGCTTGTGGACTTTAACCATTAAGTCCACGATAGTCAGTCTCTCAGACACAGTGGAAAGCTTACGAAGGTAATTGAGTGAATAACAGTGGATCACTTACTCTTGGTATACGACTGGAGAGAGAATGTCCTATGGATGTGTACACAGAAATCCCTGGCCAGAGTCAGCTGAAAGAGATATCTTTCTAGAAGTTAAGTGAGTACTGGATTCCATATAAATAATGTGATAAAGGGTTTGACTATGAAACCATACCCTTGCGTTATTGGGACATTAGATGAGTGAACGATTTTATCTATACAGTATCTGTAGACGGAAATGTTCAATTAAAGAGAACAATATCCGTTATATCTTCTGGGATCATGAGGTAGTGTTTGGTGCCGTTCATAGTCAGAAGGTCAAGTGGATTAATCATCGGATGATAAACTACTTATTTATTGAATTAATTATTTAGTATATGATGTTTAAATAATAATTAATAAATACTAAACTTTAGAATTAGTTCTAAGTTTAGTGGGCCTGAAACTAGACTGATATATGGGCCTAGAGGGTCACAGATAAGAGTTCTCGTAAGATGGTGAGAGATGTTAAATATTATATTTATCTGGGTTTTTGTGAAAAGTCGCAGAATAAACATGAATATTTAAATGGAGAATTATCTAAGACCAAGCTCTTGGATAATTATGAAGATTAATCTTTGGCCTTATCTATAATTGTTATAAAAGGAAGCCAAGGGGAAGGTGGTGGTAGTACAGGTACACAACACCACAAGTATTTTTCTCTCTCCTCTCTCTCTCCCTCTCTCTCTCTTAAAGAAGACCTTTCTCTCTTCTACTTTTCAACTGCATGGTGGATTTGAGATCGGGTCGAAGTACTCAAGCTGAGGAGGAAATCGCGTCGGCGTCGGGAGCTCGTGTGGATACCTCTGGAGATCGTGCGCGTGCGCGATTACCGAAACGGTTCAATTCACGGGAGATTCGAAACCCTGCAAAGGTGAAGAACGGTTCTTCCGGTTAATTTTATTGTTCGTTTTACGATCCCAGCACCCCGATACATAGGAATCATTTTATATTTCAGCTGCGCTCCGACGATTCCTTATACTTCGGCCTCAAGAATGCTGGCGCAACCTATCAGCGCTTGGTCAACTCCATGTTCGACTCCCAGCTTGGAAGGAATATGAGGTGTACATCGATGACATGATAGTAAAGAGTTTGAAAGCTTCCGACCACATGGTCGACTTGGCAGAGACCGTCGACACCTTGAGTAGGTACAATATGAAACTCAACCCCACCAAGTGTGCTTTCACGGTGAAGTCCGACAAATTCTTGGGTTTCCTTGTCACTCGTAGGGGAATTGAGGCAAACCCCAAAAAGGTGCAAGCCATCCAGAACGTGCAGCGACCCGACAGGATTCGGGACATCCAGTGCCTGACTGGGAGGGTAGCTACTCTCAGTCGCTTTTTGTCAAGAGCGGTCGAGAGATGCCTCCCCTTTTTCAAAGTACTGTGGGGCATACAGAAACAAGCGGGGAATAAGGGCAAGATTGAGTGGACGCAAGAATGCGAAGACGCGTTTCAGGAACTTAAGCAGTATATGGCCTCCCCGCCGATATTATCAAAGCCAGTAGACAGGGAACCCCTCATCCTATACCTATCGATCACTCCTTACTCCCTTAGTGCGGTGTTGGTAAGGGATGACGGGATCTAGAAACCCATCTACTATACCAGCAAGGTCCTTCAAGGGCCTGAGCTAAGGTACCCGACCACTGAGAAGTTCGCTCTCACCTTAGTCCATTCATCCAGGCGACTCCGACCTTATTTCCAAGCTCACCCCATCGTGGTCTACAAAAGCCAATCGTTGGGCAGGATTCTATAGTACTCTGAAGCATCGGGGCGACTAGTAAACTGGGCGATCAAGCTCGGCGAGTTCGATAACTCATATAAGCCTCGGACCAACATCAAGGTCAGGCACTCGCCGACTTTGTAGCCGAGTGTACAATCCCAGCGCAGGGGTCGATCGGCACCAGCCTCGGCCCTACATGGGAATTGTACGTTGATGGATCCTCATGCACAACAGGCAGCGATGCAGGGATCATTTTGATGTTTGAGGGAATTGAACTGCATTACGCCTTGCGTTTCAATTTCCCAGCATCTAACAACATTGCGGAGTATGAAGCCCTCCTATCGGGCATCCGCATGGCCTGAAGTGTGGGAGCCACCAGGATAAAAGTCTACACCGACTCCCAACTCGTCGCCAGTCAAATCCATGGGAACTTCGAGGCCCAGGATCCAGGCATGAGTCACTACCTACAAGAGGTGAGAAACTAGGTGGAAGGGCTTGAACTTCTCAAGGTAATCCAGATTCCAAGGGAGGAAAATGCCGAAGCCGATTCTCTATCACGATTAACGTCTTCAATCGGCTTGGTTCCTTCTCAGTTTGTTCTTATCGAAGAACTCGACTGACCGAGTTTTCAAAAAGAAGTCCTCCAAGTAACCCAAAGGAGAGAATCCTAGATTGAGCCAATCATAGAGTTCTCGAGATATGGCAAATTACCAGAAAATAGGTTGGAGGCGAGAAGAGTCAGAAATCGTACCAGCGATTCACCATGATAGGTGACTCCCTGTACCGGCAATCCTTCTCCCAGCCTCTCTTGAAATGCCTCTATCCGGCAGAGGCCTTGAAGGCCATCGAAGAAGTTCATGAAGGCATGTGCGTAAGTCTCCTGGGAGGCGAATCGTTAGCCCGCATACTGCTACGGCAAGGGTGCTGGTGGCCGATCCTCCAGAAAGATACTTTGGAGTATGTCAAGAAGTGTGACAAGTGTCAGCGTTTCGCGCTGACCCCGCACCAGCCGGCAGTACCTATGACAAGCTTTCTTGAGCCATGCCCATTCGCAAGGTGGGGGATAGACATATTGGGCCCCCTGCCCGAGGCATGAGGGCAAAAGAAGTTTATCATAGTAGCAATTGACTACTTCTCCAAATGGATAGAAGCGGAGCCGTTATCTAAAATAACGGAAAAAGTAGTGTGGAATTTCATCTGGAAATCCATTATCTGTCGATTTGGCATACCAAGGGCGATCGTCTCAGATAACAGAAGACAGTTCGCCAGCGCCTACTTTAGGGAGAGATGCGAGCAGTTGGGAATAAAAAATTGCTACAGCTCGGTCGCCCATCCTCAAGCTACCGGCCTGGTAGAAAATGCTAATCGAACTTTACTCCATGGAGTTAAGACTCGATTAGAGGGGGCCGTAGGGTCCTGGATAGAGAACTACCCAGCATCCTATGGTCTCACAGAACAACAACCGGACAACTACAGGGAAACCCCCTTTCACCTTGTATATGGGGCAGAAGCCTTGATTCCCCAAGAGATAGGGAGCCCCTCATTGCGAGTAGAAGCCACATAAGCAGAAGGCCATCAATAGTTAAAAGAGAATCTCGACATGCTACCAGAAGTCCGAGAGAGGGCTAGGATCTGTATGATGGAATACCAGAGAAGGATGGCCAAATATTACAACCAAAGGCAGAGAGAGACAGTTTTTCCAAGGAGATTTGGTCTTACGAAAAGCGGAGGCCTTGGTGCTACAATTAGCGGCGGGCAAAATATCTCCCAGTTGGGAGGGATCCTACTGGGTCTTAGAAGTCCTTGGAATGGGCTCACACAGGCTCTCCACACTCGACGGAAGAGAAGTTCCCCGCACATGGAAGACCAAACCTATGGGTGTACTATTGTTAAATTCTCACACTTATGTACTTATGGGTAAAGAATGAAGCGTTCCCTACTTCAAGTTTCAATCAAGCCATATCATTCCCTGAGTGCTCACACTCGAGAAGGGCATTATAAGCCATATCATTCCCCGAGTGCTTACACCCGGGAAGGACGTTATAAGCCATATCATTTCCCAAGTGCTTACACCCGGGAAGGGCGTTATAGGCTATATCATTCTGCAAGTGCTTACACTCGGGAAGGACGTTATAAGTCATATCATTCCCCAAGTGCTCACACTTGAGAAGAGAGTTATAAGTCATATCATTTCTCGAGTGCTCACACTCGGGAAGAGCGTTATAAGCCATATCATTCCCTGAGTGCTCACACTCGGGAAGGGCATTATAAGTTATACCATTCCCTGAGTGCTCACACTTGGAAAGAGAGCATTCACAAGAGCTCTACCCCCAAGTCACAACCAAACAAGGCCACTCGAGAAGGACGCATAACCTGCGTCAGAAATGCAAAATATAATTTTTTCAAACAAGGAGATGAGCACAAGGCTTCCACCCAAGAATCAAGAACGCCTGGGGCGTCAGCCCCGACCTATGCACTGGCCTCCCCTCCTTCCACGGCGACCCCTTCCTCCTACGGAGAGTAACGCCTCGGCAAGTGCCGATGCCTCGGCAGAGTCGACCAAAGATGGTGCAAGGCCGGCCGCTTCCAACATATGTTCGGAGAGGAAGACACCGACGTCGTTAGGGACATCAGCATGAAGGTCTGCTAAAAACCGCTCTCCTTCGTCAGAAAGCCTGCGATAGGGATCTCTCGTAAGAGGGTCGGCAACGAAGTCCCTCCAAATCGAGCGGACTGGCTAGTTCTCATTGATTGGGCAATCAATCCAAAAGAAAGCCTCCTTCCATCCTTGAGGAGGAAAGCCAGTAGGCACTCGGAGGGGACTGCGATCACCACGACACATGAACTGAAGGAACTCGCAGGCGCCGAGGATCATGAAAGGGTGGACGTTAAAGACGCGACAAAAGACATCGAGAAGGTCCTCGACATGACCATAAAGGTACGCCAAGATATCTCGCCATAAGGGCACGCCCATCAACCAACGCTAAGGCGAAAGGGTGCGCCCCACAGCAGATATCTCCAAGCATCCAATCACTCACGCAAGAGTGCTACGCGGACGTACTGAATTCCCGTACGTACAGGGCCTGCTTCACGGAAGAGACTTCATCATTCCCCATAAAGGGGCGTCATCTCGAAAGCCAACTGACGTCCACAGGAGCACTCGGGATGACCAAATGTCGCTAGTCGGATGCCCTTTCAGATGACGGATCCCGACGCATGTCAAAAACCATTTATGATTGGACCTCCCGCGCAACTTCACTCCCACATTCAAAATTCGAATAAGGGAGTGAGGGGGTCAGTGACGAGGGGAAATCGGGTTTAACCCAATTAGCTCATTAAGTACGAAGGTCCAAAAGCCCACAACCTTTCAAGAACAACACAAAGGGCCACGCAACATTCAGAGCCTTGGCCCACGCTATAGGGGCCGAATCCTAGGCCCATTGGGCCCGCAATCTTGTATCTCTCATCATGAAGCCCAGCCTTCACTCCCGAGATCCTCCAGGACCTCAGCAAGGCCCTCTTAGGGGCACTCCGTCACAATTATCATTATCAGGCGGGTCCTACGGAATTAACTACCCACTTCGGGATCCGCCCCGTCCAACAATGGGAAAGTTCTGGCTTGCCCAATATCCCACGATCTCCCCAAATCAGGGAGATTCGATCGTGGACAAATCACTCCCACAAAGTAAACCGTCCCTAGGACACCTCAAGGGGGAGACCATATAACCTCTAGATCCTCTCCAGAACAAGGTATGCTTTTCTGGGCACGACAAATCTCTAGCAAGATCTTGTCTTCTAGAATCTAACTTAGGCATCGGAGGATTTTGCCCTCCACCAGATCGGAGGGCCTCCCCTGACGTTTTTGTTCTCCCTCTTGCAGGCTCTACCCTAAACATTTCTACCACCAAACAAATATCATTGAGTAGCCGGGATGTTTGATCGAACGGTCGTCGCTGTCCAACCAGTTTCCAACCACTACAACTATGATTGCGGTGGTAGGTATGAGTGCCATGATCGGGATGATCGATTGTCAGATATAAATGGCATCATTGGCAAGAAACAATACATTACTATGTCTTCATTTTCAAACAGTTACAAGAGGTGGTGTAGCACTTGCTTTACCGAGAGATGAGAGGAGTCTAGCAAAACATGGGCCAAGGACCGCAAATTATCCCCCTTTTTTCACATCTAATATGTTATTTTGAGGCCCCATTACATGTTACATATTTTCACTAACTCATCCAAATAATGTTTACCGAAGACTCTCATTTCATTTTCCTAAAGTGTTGCAGTGGTTCTTGACTCAGAACCTTAAACAGATGCACTATAATGAAGCAACCAACAACCGTTTGGTCAGAAAGCTTTTCCCTTTTCGTAAGAAAATTGTGTTTGAATTCCTTACATAACAGCGTAGGACATGCAACGCAGGGAACTTGACAAAACCTTCACAGAGTCATAAAGCCAAAGAAAATCCATGGAGAACTGGTCAGGGACTGTGTGATATGCAGTTCTCTGGGCCTTTACAATAAAAGAAGAAGGCCTTCCGATCCAAAACATGAAGAGAGTACTACTAGGTCAGCTCTCCCTGCAGGGCCTATGATCCAAGACAACCACAGTGCCGTACTAGTTACAGCTAGAACTGATCCCCTTGTGGTTCATGTGAGCACAATAATGTTTACGATCAGTTATACGTTGAAAACAGCATGTGATAAACTTCTGGTATATTATACTTGTCCTTCTGGGTTTATCCTAGCAAAAGGTTACGTGTATATCTCTGCAGTAGGAAGGTGCTGGGATCCCAAGTAAATACATAGGAAAATGCTACACGTAGACCTGAAGGCAACCACTGAGATCTCCAGTACCAACTGCCACAGTGATTCCCATCTAGTGGTGACATTCTAACATGCAATGGATGGTGGAGATTAAGGGTGTAAAAATTGAGCCATTTAGCTTTACGTTGTTCCATTCACAAGCGGAAACTGAAGAGAGATGACGTTCACGGGCTGAATTCTAGGGATGTTTTGGGGTCTACAATGTTACACATGGGAGGGCATGATGGCAAGGGTTCGAAGTTAGTTTTGAAACAGTCATTAGGCTCAAGATTTCTAGCCAGTGGACTGGATTTTAAGACGGGCCAGCACGGAGCTTGTCATAAAAGGATAAGAAGGTTCATGTTAGCTATTTTTTTTTTTCAGTCACAAGATCACTCAAAGACTAAGGCCCTGTTTGATAACTCTTAATGAACTCCTATTGTCTGAAGCGGTCGGACATCCTAAGATTCAGACTATTTGATACAATATTAAAACCTAAGTTCTCTCAAAAAAAATGGCTAGTATATGACTTTTTCTCGTTCAAAGGCTGAAACCCTATTGCAAAGACCCTTTCTCGAACCCCCTCCCCCTGATGCCGCCCCTCTCGTGCTCTGCCTCCTCTTCCTCCCAGTTCATCTCGACGCCAGTGGAGGATGTCTCACGCTCGCCCGATGCCGCAGAGATCTAAGGCTTGATCCAGCTGGTCTCCTCTCCGTCCCTACGCGTCTCGATGCCAAGAAAAGAGGCCTCGTGCTCCCCTGAATCCAGCAAAGTCTCACAGCCCAGCTTCTTTCCGGTTCCTCCCTGCTCGTCTTGATGTCAGCGGAGGACGTCTCGTGCTCCTTGATGCCGGCAGGTGGAGAGGAGGAGGAAGAGGAGTTGGACAACGAGGATGAAGAAGATAAGCATCTGTCACCCCAGGTGGAAGACCAGACGATGGTGGAGAGGTGCTGCCGCCGGCACTGCCATGAGGATGATGTGTTGTCGACCAAGAATTCTGGCCTCCGGCTGCACTGCATCGAAAGGGCGCTGGCAGTTTAGTTGGTGGAAAAGATCACTATAGAGTCCTCTGAGGTGGGGCCCAAAACTGTGGCCATGGATTCCAAAGCGTGATGAGATTCCAAGTTTTGCTCAGACGTTACTTACACACTTATCAAACACACCAACTCTTAATTACGTTCAGTATTCCTTTTGATACGGTGAGACATTAGACGTGAACTTCAGATTTCATACATTAGCATTAAGTTTTACGAAACAGGGGCTAAGGTTTTGCATCTCCTCCTCATTAAGGTGCCTTCCAGAGGATCGGAGGCCAAAAGGCATTATCTGGTTGTGAAGGTCCATGGCAGATTTGATGGATCGATAGTCCATGTTAGATTTGATGGATAAATTTAGTTACACAAGGCGGCCATGTTAGATAGGTCTTCCATCGACAATGGTAATCATGTCAGTATACTAGTTAGGGTTTTAGATGGGTTCAAGTTATCCACTCTTACTTGAATGTTAAATTTTGTTTGGATTCACCAATACTCCATTTCATATTGCCATACATTGGATATTGCTGCTTGTTCTTTTCCTTTTATGCATGCACGCATACAATAAATACAGAAAATGCACAAAGTTTACACCGTAGCTCCTCGAGCCTAATTCAGAACGTTGCTCTAACACTGCTGTCCGTATCGGCTTTTCACAGTAAATTAGGATGTGTTTGACAAAAAATTTACTTGAAAATCATTTTTGACTTTTATTTCTCATAGAGTGACTTGAGGGAGAGAGATTATAATTAATTTTATTTTGTTAAAAAAGTCAACTCTTTCATAATAATCTTACATTTTCTCTAATCTTGGAAGCTTCACCTTGTAATTTTTAGTTGGAAGCTAAAACACAAGTAAAATACTACATAAATAGCTTCCAACATCCAAATACTTCCATTAAAAATAACTAAATAAAAGTACAAAAATACTTTCAAATAGAAGTTGCACCAAACATGGCCTTAGTGACTCGATCTGACGGCCATAGTTAATTGTCCTTCCGGTTTAAGTAAATTTTCTTATGGATATAGTCTCAGACCTATCTAGGAGATAAACACAAGTGACTAGCACAAGTCAACCCGGACAAAGGCCAATAAAATTGAAAATGAACTCATGCCTATCAGATGGTATGAGCCAAGTTAGCGAATCCTGAGATTAGATTGGTTATATTTCTTTTACCTCTGCAACAGTGCAATGGTGATCCAAATGGGTTAATCTGGATCAACTCCCTACATACTAATAAGAAATGTAACGCTAAACTTGTAACAATAATAGTTTAGAAATTAAACCATTAGTAGAAAAATGTATTGAAATTTGTCCTTGGACTCTTCATCAACTTGTTTCTCTAGTAACCTCTCTCTTTTATAAGCACAGCTTGGCTATTCATATGGTCATATGTGCACACATTCATCCAGGCACATGGGTTCTCCATAGTTAGGGGTTTTAAGACCCCTTCAATCATGCCAGAGTGCATTCACAAAAAGAGTGATTCTAACCTGACTCTGATGAGTAAGAAAATAGGTATGGTACCCGATACAACTTCATTTATCATAATTCTAGAATGAAACAAGATATTGATATTTTTGAACCTTGCTAATAAGTACCATTTAGTTTGAAGAACGTTTATGTCGAGACATTAAATTGAACTTCATAACATTAACTATTAAATTTGACCGATTTATTTCAATATATGTAACATACATAAATACCCACAATTGAATTGCCTAGATGTCTAAATGTCTTTAAAGGCATTCTAAGAGAAATGCTAAGCATGGAGGATAGCTTGGTCCACTTATCGATAAAAGGAGATGGGACTTTGTTGTTTAGAAGGCATCTAAGCACTCACAAGCTGAATAAGAAAACCTTTTAAAAGCTTGATTTCTAAGGAGCTCGTTACCAATTAAATCACCGATATGATCTAATACATGCTGATCAATCTGTCTTCATGTTAGACAATAACATTTGATATATTATATAACTCTAGAATGTTATGCTTTTTAGATAGTCTTAACTCCATCATATAAGTTTCATTGTGTTGGTGGCGAGGGGCTACTTGCTTTCTAAGTGCATATTGTTCATGGAAATGTACCACAATTGACATCGTGAGCTTTATCTTGTCAATCTCCTTTCAGCGCAATCCGAAAACGGATCTAAGAATTCTGAAAGGTTCCAACCAGCTACCCTGCCTAACATTAATTCTCTGCACACCAACTACAAACAACAAGCAACTTGTGTTAAAAGTAAGGTTCGCCGACTTGACGAGTCGAGGCGACTCGGATCTCCCAAGATCCGGTACGAGTCGGGTTGACTCATGCCGACTCGTACGAGTCACATAGTCATATCGTACAGACTCGGTCGAATCGCACCGACTCAGGTTCTTCCTGATACGGTACGAGTCGTCCGAGTCGGCCCGAGTCGAACCGATACGGCAAATCTTGGTTAAAAGTTCCCATCATGTCAGTTGATGGGCACATAACGATCTTTCTTCATGCACGTGTACAGAAAACAGAAGACGCTAATGCAATTGGGGAACAAAAATCCAAAGGGTGCTCTAAAGTTTGAAAAAGCCCTAGATAAATGGGGAAAGTAGAAAGATTGAAGTCAGAACATGCAATCTTCTCTATGCTAGTTGTCAGATGCAAAGTGAACAGAAACACAATCCTCTTTTCAAGGAAGATAGAGCTACATCGTCATCACAAAAGTCCTACTTAATTATGTAAGACAAGGGGGTAACTTATTTATAAGGCTACAAAATGAGAACACATACATAAAACTGTTGGGTTTTCTCGGGTTTCTCCGGATCGCTCACGCAGCGGAAAATAAAATATTAAACAGCGATCCGTTTTCCCGTTTCGAAGAACTCAAACAATGATTATCGGAATCGATTCTCATCGTGTGTGGATTCGAATCCGCAACCGTTCGGTTCCGTCGGTACGACACCGCAAGCCGCGCAAGCGCCCGGCCTCTAGCGAAGTCCACGCGATCCTCCCCGCGACGGATATCCTCGCGTTCCTCGTTCTTCGCAGCCCACGAAACCTTCGCCGGTCGCCGCAACGATCGCCGCAACGCGCGGACGATTTCCCATCGAACGGGATTCGGAGAAGCGGCGGAGCAGACCTGGATCTATCTGGATGCCAGAGAGAGAGAGAAACTGAGGAGGGGCGGCTAGGGTTAGCAGCAGCTTGGCCTGCTCAGCCCGTTCACTATGTTTTATACTAACCGCACGGTTTTTCATAAAAACCCCCAGTTTGTATAAAACCCACTTATTTATCCATCGCCTTGAGAATCATTTGCGTGTGACCCTCTAGGCCAAAGTACCAGTCCAGTTAATGGCCCAAAAAGCCCAGTGACTCCTCATTTGCTTTATTAATCAATTAATAACCCTTTATTAATTAATTAATCAATCGAATTGATGTCGCACATCGAATTCGACCGGGCCTCCGTTCACGTTGGGTGCCAAGCAACACCGCGTGAACCCGGAAGGTATTGGGGTTAAGTAACCCACTCTTGGAACCTTTCCGCCGACAGTTACCGCGTGGATATAATCCTTTATTCGTACAATGCTCTCGAGTCAACTCAGGGTATGGCGAGCTGTCAAACCCTTACCGGTCGACTCACTTGGATTAGATGCCGCTGAAGAATATCGGAAAACTCCTTTCCCGATATTATCGTCCGCCCTGGCTAGGGACTTTCGCGCATCCTTCCTAGAGCATTCTCTCTCTAAGTACCGAGAGCGAATGATTCCTAATTGATACACAATTCTCTTCGACGGTATTCCGCTGTACCCAATCCTTGGCGTATTAGAATCCCGTGGCTAGAGATTCGTAAACCAAGGTCAAAGCACAGAAGTCCACTGACAATGTGTCCTTGGTGTCTCAGGTCCGAGGACCATCCACGCAACTGTGACAATAGAATCAAGCTAGTTGACAGTGAGGTACAATACCATCCAGCGATTTAGTCGGATCAGTTCAGTGAACTCATTCTCCAATAAGCACCTACAGATTCGCCTTAGTGTCTCCAGACAAGTGACTTATGAGACCAGTCACCCTCATCATATGAGCAGGAGAAATATGTACTAGTCTAACCGGATATCCGATGTCCTTCTTGGATATCCTCTGACTAGGAACAATTAAGAATATGTGTGTTTAAGTGATCAGTCTCATTAGTATGATCTCATCATAATTTGATCACTATAGCACATATTCACGGACTTTATTATGAAACGAGAATTAATGCGATTTACACATAATGAATATTATGCCATTATATTAATAAATGAACGAGATTTACATAGTCAGATTGGCTTTTAGGCCACCTAAACCTAACAATCTCCCACTTGGACTGATGTAGCCGAAGCTATCACGACCGGATTCCGAAGCCGGAATCCGAAGAGATGGATCCGGAGCTGGGTCGGATCGGTGTTCGGAGGCCCGACGGGGATCCGGATGGCGAAGGATGCAGAGGCGAAGCCGAAGGTCCGAAGGCCGAGGGGTGCTCGGTCGGTGGCTGGCTTGCTCCGGGAAGTCGGGGGCGAAGCTCCTTCGGCGGACGAAGGGGCGACGCAAGGTCGAGTCTCCTCTGTCGCGGAGGCAGCCGGCGCACGGCGTCGAGACCAGGGAGAGGAATCCGAGGTCGGGGGCCGAGACCGACTCGGGAAGGTCGGCGATGATTCGAACCGAGCTCCTGCAGGAGGGAAAGAAGTAGAAAACCAGTCAGCAGGAGTCCCGAGCTTCAGCCCTAAGGAACCCCCTCCGACGGTCAAGTTAGCTCCTGTAGAAGATTCGATTCAGAAGGCAAAGAATGCTTTTTGGACCGTAGTCCTTAAGGGTCTCGGAGGCTTAAGAGACAATCCCTTTGGCAATAAATAGCGGTGTATTTATAGCAGAGGATAGAGGATGGTTAACGGTGGTAGCCGATATAGGACTAAACACGGACTTACTGGTAAACCGCCATAGTGCCTGATCCGCCACCGGAGTGGGCCGGACTCGGCTATCGGGCCGAAGGGGGTTAGGCCGCTGATGGGCCGAAGCCTGTTGGGCCCTGGGCTGCCGCGCTGTTCCCGGACCGTAGGCTGAGGGGCCGCTGACGGGCTGAAGCCTGTTGGGCCGGGAGCGACGGTGCCGCTTACGGGCCGAGGGCTGTTGGGCCGCTGATGGGACGAAGGCTCCCCGAGGGCCTTGTATTGCTGGTGCTGGTGCTGGGCTGAACGGGGTTTGGGCTTGCTTCAATGGGCCGAATAGGATTCTGCCTCATCACATAGCCCCCCACTCTTGTCTTCCTTAGTTCTGAGATGGCGAGAGTATAGCCCGAAGCTAGTAGGAAAATGGCGTAATAGGTGTCTTACCCGAAGCTCTGTTCTTTTTCTTTGAGAAGAGGTTGCCCTCGGTCGGCCGAGGGCTAATCGGTTGCTTCGTCTTTATTTGGAGCGGCGCCGAAGGCTCATGGCCCTGAGGGCGAAGGGTCGAGTCCTCTGACTTGCGCCAGGCTTCATTAAATGGACGGGATGGGCGTCGCCTCGCGAAGAAGCACGGGACACGCGGCGCGCATCCGGCCGCTTCGTCAAAAGCACAAAAGGATCCTGACCGCTCACGGGTGGCGGATCGCCTCGGCTCTCTGCCCGAGGCTCCACTCGGATTGCCGCCACTCCCTTCTTCGGCACGCGGATCGGGACACGTGGCGGGCATCCGAGTGATCAACCGAAGGGTCGGAGCGCTTTCGGCCATTGATCGCTCTGCTTCAAGTCCCGGAGCTAGCCCGTCATCATTGCCGAAGGACGGTGCACGTGGCGGGCATCCGAGAGGAGCAGTGAGACGAAGGGGACGATCTCGGCCGTTGGCTTCGGCGGGAGGCGCTTCGGATGGAGCTTATAAATACAAGCCCTCAGTAGGGCACTGTTCTTCTTCCTGCTGCTGCGTCTGCGTTGCTCCTGCGATCACCCGAGCTCTCCCTCCTCTCCGGCGAAAGGCTAGCTCTCTGAAGGCTTCGTCCGAGCTCGCTGGCCACCGTGGGAGGATCTTCATCCCTCAGAGCGCCTCGTTGGTGGAGCTGGGTGGCTTGAGAGGCCGCGCTCGGTTCAGGAGAGATTTCCTCCCCCTTCCTGAGAGTAAGCCTTGACCTTCTTTCTTCCCTTCGCGACCTTATGGTCCGGAGCTGCTCTTCTAGCAAGATTACTCCTTCGGACGAGGAGTATACTCCTTCCCACTCTCCCAAATCTTCTCTGTAATCTCCCCTCACCTTGGATTCCCTCGCCTCTGCGATGTCTGAAGAGCCTGAGGTTTCTGGGGCTGAGGGGTCCGAGGCTTCCGGGGCCGAGGTCTCCGGGGCCGAGGTCTCCGGGGCCGAGGTTTCCGGGGCCGAGGCTTCCGGGGCCGAGGCCCCCGAGGAGGTCCGAAACCCGGGCCGGGCTTCCACCTCGGGACGTCGCCGTCCCGATACTGCCTCGGAAGCGTCCTGCGCCCTTTCGGACGAAGAGGTTAGCAACCTCGCTTCTTATTTCCAGCTTCCTTCTTGGACGACCTCTCACCGGCCTGGCTCCACCACCAGGGGCAACACTCCCCGCCCGGGTTCCTTCTCTATTTATGTAGATAGCTTCCAGGCGGGCTTCCGTCTTCCTCTTCCCACTTTTGTCATCAATCTTCTTAGCTTCTACGGGCTGGCCCCGTCTCAGCTTTTTCCCAACTCCTGGCGCACCGTATACGGTTTCTTGAGTGTTTTCGCCCGTATACGGATCACTCCTTCCATCAACGTCTTCCGCTACCTCTTTAAAATCCAAAGGCAGGAGAGATCCGAGTGGTATTGCTTCGTCCCTCGGATCGGCCGAAGCATCTTCTCCGGGAAGCCCTCGTCCATCCATGGCTGGAAGAGGAAATTCATCCTTATCTCCCTGCCGGAGAACGAGAAGGGCGTGTGGCCCTTTCCTACCGAATGGGCGCCGCTGGCCGCAGGCCTCTCGGATCCTCCCGTTCTGACCTCCATCCAGAGCACCCTCGTGGGCCACATCCAGATCATGGCCCCGTACAACATCTGGGGGCTTCTCAGTGAGGCAGAGCGGCTGGTGAATGCCGGGGTATGGCCGGACCCTCGGTTCGATCCGGAGCGAGCCTTTCCATACCTTCCTCCCGGGGAGACTCCGCGGGGCCGCGAAGGAAGTGTTGCCGCTCCTCCGGCCGAAGCTCCTCCGGCTGACGAGGCTGATGAAGTTTCGGCCGAGGGTAAGTCGGCTTTGAGTTTGCAACTGGTCGTTGTTTCGTTTTTAACATGTCTTCTCTTGCTTGCAGCAATGTCCGGGCTCGATGCCTTACTCGCCCAGATATCCGATCAGCGCGATCAAGGCCAGGTACCAGCCCCGTAGGTGGCAGGCGGGTCCGGCCGAGGCGCTGGAGGTCCGAGGACTCGAGGCGGGGCTCCGAGGACTGCGGCCTCTACCGAGGGTCACGCTGCCGCCGCCGCTCTCGAGAGGGAGCGAAAGACCAAGTTCGCCGCTTGAAAGGGCGAACGACGGTCGAAGCGCCCCCGGGCGGAAGAGGCCGAAGAGGCGGAGCCGGCTCCGTTGATCAGGAGAAGTGCTGGGGCCCGAAGGGCAGCAAGGCTGGCGTCTCCCGAGATGCCGAGGGGCGACTCTCCTCCGGCCGTATCGGCAGGGGCAGAGGACGAAGGCGCCGGGTCGCAAGCGCCCCGAGCGCAGCGCGAGTGGTGGCGCCCTGAACCGGGGATATACAAGGACGAGAGCATGGAGGACTCGCAGACGTGCCTCCGTCTGCTCCGCAGCCTCACTCTCCCTTCGGCTTACGAAGAGCTGAGGGACCACTCGGTCACCGACCTGGCGGCGATGAGCACTCGGTTGGCGGTCCAGGTAAGAAGCTTCTGAGTGCGCTTCAACTTAGCTTTCCTTAGCCGTTCTTTGATTTTTTCTGATCCTTGTCTGCTTTCGGTCCGCAGGCCGCGGTAACGGGTAGTGTCCTGATTCACCATCAGGAGCTGCTCCGGATCAAGCTCCTGGAGGCCGAGGGGGAGTCGGCCAGTTCGGGTGAGGGTCCTTCGGCGGGGCCCCGTATCGAGCCCATGGTCGATGGGCTAGTAGCCGCAAACGCCCGTGCGCGGGCGCAACTGGAGGAGAGGGCAGCAGAGGCCCGTGCTTCCGCCGAGGCCAAAGTGAAGGCCGAGCGGGAGAAGGAGAAGGCCGAGCGGGAGCTAGGTGCGGCTCAGACTGAGATCCGGGCCCTCAAGGCACAGATCTAGGAAAAAGACTCCCGGCGGGCTTCGGAGAAAGGCCGCCATGCTGAGGAGGTATCGGCTCTGAAGCAGGAGCTGGAGGAGGTGGCGGACTCGGCCGTAGCCGATTATAAGGCCGGCCCGGACTACGCCGAAGAAATAATCCAAGCTCAACTGCTAGCGGCCTCCTCGGTCTTCGACCTTGGGCTGGCTGTCGCCCAGAAGGCCTGCCCGAGTGTTGATCTAACCGGGGTTGCCCTACTGATGGGTGAGGAAGCCAAGGAGCTCCTATCTTGGTGTAAGGAGCTTATGGCCGAGAGGGCCTCGACCCCAGCTCCAGGCGACGAAGCCGTACCCGCCGAGGAGGCCCTGTCGAGGCTGCCGCTCCTGAGGCTGTGCAGATCATTGACTCTCCCTCTCCCTCTCCCTCTCCTGGCCGAGACGCAGTCGAAGCGGAGGAGGAAGGGGTTGTCGAGGGCTGATACGAGGGTTCCCCCCGGTTTTTGTTTTTCTTCTTTTGTAAGCCTGCGGCCAGGCGGATGGCCGATTTTGTACTTCCCCTTTTGTGAATACAGGAAGTATTTCGGAGTTTTACCTTGTTGTTTTGTGCATGATTGACCGAATCTGGCCTTTCAAAAGTCCGAGATCCTGCCGTTGTTCGCTATACTTCGCGAAGCCGAGACCCGATGTAGGTTCGTATAGGGCGTTGATAGAATATCGCCAGTAGATACGGCCGGGGCCTTTGCTAATGTGGTTCATAAGATCCGAAGGGGTATCCCGCCGCCCTAGGTGCGGTTCATGTGGCCGAAGCCACTCATGCTTCGTCTTATGCAGATTTAGAGATATATCTCGCCGCTCCCTGATCCGGATTACATGGCCGAAGCCATTCGTCGGACCGAGGTTTTTGCGGACTTAGGAAGAACACCATGCCGCGTCCTGATCCGGATTACATGGCCGAAGCCATTCGTCGGATCGAAGGACTCGCGGACTTTGAGAGAATACCATGCCGCTCCCGATACGGTTTGCAAGGCCGAAGCCACTCCCGGTACGGTTTACACGGACTTAGAGAAAATAACATGCCGCGTCCTGATCCGGATTACATGGCCGAAGCCATTCGTCGGATCGAAGCACTCGGACTTTAAGAGAATACCATGCCGCTCCCGATACGGTTTGCATGGCCGAAGCCACTCCCGGTACGGTTTACACGGACTTAGAGGATAACATGCCGCGTCCTGATCCGGATTACATGGCCGAAGCCATTCGTCGGATCGAAGGACTCGCGGACTTTAAGAGAATACCATGCCTCTCCCGATACGGTTTGCATGGCCGAAGCCACTCCCGGTACGGTTTACACGGACTTAGAGGATAACATGCCGCGTCCTGATCCGGATTACATGGCCGAAGCCATTCGTCGGATCGAAGGACTCGCGGACTTTAAGAGAATACCATGCCGCTCCCGATACGGTTTGCATGGCCGAAGCCACTCCCGGTACGGTTTACACGGACTTAGAGCAAATACCAACAGGTTTCCTGAAAAAGAGATCTTTATTCATACCCTCCGGCTGAAAGCCCAGGAAGAAGTGATTCACATATAATAACGCCGAAGGCGCTCTACATTCCAGGTGCAAGGAAGAGGTTGGCCCGAAAGGGTCTCCAACCGATAAGCTCCACGCATGATCACCTCCCTGACCCGATAGGGCCCCTCCCAGTTAGGGGCAAGCTTCCCTGAGGCTTCGGCTGGTTTGGAAGCATGAGCATTCCTCAACACGAGGCTCCCTACTTCAAAGCTTCGGGGCTTTACTCGAGTGTTGTGGTACCTGGCCATGCGCTGCTGATAAGCTGCCAGCCGGATACGAGCCTTGTCTCGGGTCTCTTCAATGAGGACCAGGTGGTCTTTCAAACCTTCTTCGTTGACCTCCGGATTGTAAGCAACGACCATGGGAGAGGGAAGGCCGATTTCCACCGGAATAACGGCCTCTATCCCATAGGCCATGCGAAAGGGAGTTTCGCCGGTGGGGGTTCGGCTTGTCGTCCGATAGACCTACAGGGCACTTGGCAGCTCCTCTACCCATCGGCCCTTAGCTTCGCCGAGGCGGGTTTTCAGTCCCTGCAGCAGGCTTCGGTTGGTGACTTCGACCTGGCCGTTTGCTCGAGGATGCGCTACCGAAGTGAATTTGTGAAGTATGCCGAAGCTGGCGCAGTTGTCGCTTAACCGTCGGCTGTCGAACTGCTTTCCATTGTCAGAAATGATGGCCCGAGGGATGCCGAACCGGCAAATGAAGGACTTCCACACGAAGTTCCAAGCATTGCTAACGGTTATTGACGCGAGGGGTTCGGCTTCGACCCACTTAGTGAAATAATCTACCGCCACGATGATGAATTTTCTTTGGCCGGTGGCGATGGGAAAAGGTCCCAGGAGGTCGATTCCCCATTGAGCGAAAGGCCAGGGATCGGACAAGGGGGTCAGAAGGGTGGCTGCCCGGTGAATGAGGGAGCTGAACCTCTGGCACTGGTCACAGCGCCGTACGAGGGCTAAAGCGTCCTCTCGGAGTGTCGGTCACCAGTAGCCTTGCCTTAGAAGCTTGTGAGCCAGGGCCCTTCCTTCCGCATGCGCCCCGCACACCCCTTCATGTACTTCTCTCGTAGCGTAGTCGGCTTCAGCTGGGCCGAGGCATCGCAGCATTGGTCGGCCGAAGGACTTCTTGTATAACACCCGTCCAGAAGGAGGAAGTGGGACGAGCGATGCTGAATGTGCTTCGCCTCCCTTGGGTCTGGCGGGACTTCTCCTCGGAGAAGAAAGGCGACGAGGGGAGTCATCCATGTCTCGGCCTCGACCTCAGTGACTTGCATGGCTTCGGTTTCACCGAGGCTCGGTTCGGCGAGCTCCTCCACGAGGATCATTCGGCCTCCTCCCCCGTCTTGAGTTGACGCCAGTCGGGAAAGTGCATCGGCTCGGGTATTCTCGGCTCTCGGGATCCTCACGATTTCATAAGAATCGAATTGGGCGAGGATCTTGCGAGTCACCTGGAGATAAGATGCCATTATTGCATCCTGAGCCTCGTATTCCCCAGAGATGTGGCTGGCGATCAGTTGGGAATCGCTGAAGGCTTTCAGGTTCCGGGCGCCGAGCTTCTTCGTGGCCCGGAGGCCAGAAATGAGAGCTTCGTACTCGGCGGCGTTGTTAGTTGCTGGGAAGGAGAAACGCAGGGCGTACTCCGTGACGACTCCTTCGGGCGATGCCAGGATCCATCCGGCGCCGCTGCCCATGGAGCACGCAGAGCCGTCCACAAAGAGTCGCCATTCGTCTGCTGGTGCAGGAGCCGAAGTAGCCTCGGCTTCGACCACGTCGGGTGCCGGCTGAGGTGCCGAGGAAGCGCCGGGGGTAAGTTCGGCGATGAAGTCTGCCAACGCCTGAGCTTTTATTGCTACCCGAGGGGCGTAGGAGATGTCGAACTCTCCTAGCTCGATCGCCCACTTCGCCAGCCTGCCGGACATCTCCGGCCGGGAGAGAATCTGCCTCAGGGGCTGGTCGGTGAGAACCTTCACGGAATGAGCCAGAAAATAAGGCCGGAGCCTCCTCGCGGACGAGACGAGGGCCAGAGCCAACTTCTCCAGGGCAAGATACCGGAGTTCTGCTCCTTGAAGGGCTCGGCTGGTATAGTAAACTGGCTTCTAAACGCCATCTTGCTCTCGGACGAGGACGGCGGTGAGAGCCGTCTCGAAGACTGCAAGGTACAGGCTCAAGGGCTCCCCGGGAACCGGCTTGGACAGAACGGGGACTTTGGAGAGGTAGGCCTTCAGCTGATTGAAGGCTGCTTGGCACTCATCCGTCCAGTCGAAGCTATTAGCTTTCTTCAGCAGCTTGAAGAAGGTGAAACAGTAATCTGCCGCCCTTGCCATGAAGCGGCTTAGGGCTGCGATCCTCCCGTTCAGCTTCTGCACCTCTCGGAGGTTTGCCGGGGGGCGCATCTGCATGATGGCCGAAACCTTCTCGGGATTAGCCTCCACCCCTCGATGAGTGACCATGTAGCCGAGGAATTTCCCGGAGGCTACCCCGAAGGCGCACTTGGCCGGGTTCAGCTTCATCTTGTACCGCCTAAGGGCGGAGAAAGTCTCAGCCAAGTCGGCCAAATGCTCTGCAGCAACGCGGCTCTTGACCAACATGTCGTCTATATAGACCTCCATGTTTCGGCCGAGCTGCGGGGCGAACACTTTGTTGACCAGGCGCTGATATGTCGCGCCGGCGTTCTTCAGACCGAAGGGCATTCGGGTATAGCAGTATAGGCCCAGATCGGTCGTAAAGCTGGTCTTGCCCTCATCATCCGGATGCATCCGGATCTGGTGGTAGCCTGAATAGGCGTCGAGAAAGCTTAAGAGCTCGTGGCCGGAAGTTGCGTCCACCACCTGGTCTATCCGAGGCAGCGGGAAGCTATCCATCGGACAAGCCTTGTTGAGGTTGGTGAAGTCCACGCACATACGCCATTTGCCATCTTTCTTTGGCACCATCACCACGTTGGCGATCCAGTCCGGATGATGCACCTCTCGGAGGTGTCCGGCATCCAGCCCCTTCTGCACTTCAGCTTGGATGGCGGCTCTCCTTTCCTGATTGAAGGTGCGCCGCTTCTGCTTTACCGGGGGCTGGTCGGGATCGGTATGGAGTCGGTGCTCTGCTACCTCCGGGTCAACCCCGGGCATGTCCGCCGGAGACCAGGCGAAGACGTCGAGATTCTTTTTCAAGAACTCGGTAAGCTTCTCAGCTTCAGTCTCCTCTAGGCCGGAGCCTATCATCAGGACTCGTCCTTCGCCTCCCGGAATAGGGACGGTGAGGAGTGCTTCTCCCGGAGATGCCTCGGCCGATGATTCGATCGTCAGGGTTTCGGCTGCAATCTTCCCTTTGACCGAAATCATGTAGCACTGCCGGGCTGCTTCTTGATTCCCCCTGGCCTCGCCTATTCCATGGCTGGTATGAAACTTCAGCTTCTGATGGAAGGACGAAGGCACGGCTCCGACCCCGCCGATGGGCCTTCGGCCGAAGATGGCGTTGTAGGCTGAATCGATTTTTACAACGGCAAAGTCCGTTTCGACGGTTAGTTGCCGAGGGGAGGAGCCTAAGGTTACAGGGAGTCGGACAATGCCCTCTACTCGGCTGGGCGAGCCGTTAAAACCGAAGAGGGGGCCCCGGTGAGGCTTCATATTAGCCTCACTCAATCCCATTTTTTCAAAACAATCATAAAACAAGATGTTCGGGGCACTTCCATTATCGACAAATATTCTATGTACATCATAGCTATTTATTACAGCATTGACGACGAGGGCGTCATCGTGAGGGACCTGAACATCAGTCAGGTCCTCGGAGCCGAAGGTGATGTCTTCTTGGCGAGGCCGCTTCGGCTCGCCGTCAACTGCTGCTACGGTGCTGCGCTGCCGCGGCCTTGATCCTTCCCCCGGCCCTCCGGATATCATCATAATAGACCCGGAACTGGGTCTTTGATGGGATGCTTCTACCGGGGCCAAGGTGACCTTCGGCGGAGGAGCGGCTTCTATCGCCGGGGGTTGTTGTTTCCTGGGCGCTGCAGGGATGTCCCGGTTTCGCTGTGGCGAGGGCTGCTCCCGTCGGTACTGCGGCAATCTTCCCTCCCGGATGAGGCGGTCGATTTCCTCCCGAAGTTGCCGGCACTCATCCGTCGTATGGCCGATCTCCCGGTGATACTCACAGTATTTGCCGGGGTCCCTTCGGCGAGGATCCGTCTTCATGTGATCTGGCCGCCGGATCATGCCCTTCACCTCGATGAGCATCCGGGAAGGGGGAGCAGGTAAGGGTAGGTACCGCGGCTGCGGGTCCCGTCGCCTCTCTCTATCCCAGTCCTCCCGGCGGTATCGCTTTCGGGAGGGCTCCTGGTCTTCTGGCCGAGGTCGGACCACCTGGGGAGCAGGTGCCGAGGTGACTTCGGCTGCGCCTTTACCCCTGGACAGTATCAGGGCCTCCCGGTTGATGTATTTATGGGCCCGGGCCACGAGGTCCTGGAATGTAGGGGGATGGCGCTTCCTGATGGAGCAGAGGAGCCCCTCGTCCCGGCACCCGCTGATCACGGCTGAGACCGCGATCGAGCTGTCGAGGTTCGGGATTTGGGCGGCCTCGGTCCGGAACTTGGTGAAGTACTCCTAGAGAGTTTCAGTGGGGCCTTGCCGGATGGCCAGCAAGCTGGCGGAGGTTTTGCACTGCCGGGTGGCATCATAAAACTGGTCGATGAATAACTGGCCCAACTGGACTAGGGAGTGGATGGAGTTGGGGGCCAGCGTCTCGAACCAGGTGAGGGCGATTTTTTCAAGGGTGAGGGGAAAAAGACGGCAGCGGACTGCCTCGGAGACCCCTCGGACCCGGAGGTAGGCGTTGAATCTCTGGAAATGACAGACCGGATCTGTCATTCCGTCGTAGAGAGGGCCCTTCAGTAGCTTGAAACTGGGGGGCACCTCGGTAGCTAGGAGCTCAGCCGTGAAGGGGGTCTGCTCCAGGATGTTGCTGGCGAGAGGCGCCCCGTAAGGCCAGGACACCATCTGCTGCATCTCCTTGCGCATCGCCGTCAGCCGCCGGTCCAGGTCCGGGGCAGTCGAGGTGGCGACGGATTGTCCTCCGGTCCGGGCCGGACGGAATTCCGACGAAGCATAGTCTTGCTCCGTCAGGCGATCAGCGCGAGGAGCCCGGGCAGGTAGTGCCGAGGGCTCGCTGCGTGTCGCCGCGGTTTCGTTGGGAGAAACCGGTGTAGGCGCCGGCCGGAACCGGGCATCTTGTACTGGGTAGAGTGGGGGGAGTGGCGTCTGTTGAGGAAGCTGCCCCATCAGGCCTACGCGCTGGGCGATGGTAGACACCATCTCCTGAAGCGGCGCTAGGGAGGCGACGGCAGCTGCTAGCGTTGCCATTTGCTGCTGGAGCACCCCCACTCGGTCTTCCGAGCCGAGAGACTCCGGTATGGTTGGCAGAGGCAGGTTCGGCGGGGCAGAAGGGGCGCCTTCGGAAGGCAGCATCTGCGCCGAGGCCTCCCGTGCATCTGCTTCACTTTCTCCGGACCGTCGGGTAACAGGTCTTTGAGACATGACTTGTTTGTTGGTTTCCCACAGACGGCGCCACGTGATGTAGCCGAAGCTATCACGACCGGATTCCGAAGCCGAAATCCGAAGAGATGGATCCGGAGCTGGGTCGGATCGGTGTTCGGAGGCCCGACGGGGATCCGGATGGCGAAGGATGCAGAGGCGAAGCCGAAGGTCCGAAGGCCGAGGGGTGCTCGGTCGGTGGCTGGCTTGCTCCGGGAAGTCGGGGGCGAAGCTCCTTCGACGGACGAAGGGGCGACGCAAGGTCGAGTCTCCTCTGTCGCGGAGGCAGCCGGCGCACGGCGTCGAGAACAGGGAGAGGAATCCGAGGTCGGGGGCCGAGACCGACTCGGGAAGGTCGGCGATGATTCGAACCGAGCTCCTGCAGGAGGGAAAGGAGAAGAAAACCGGTCAGCAGGAGTCCCGGGCTTCAGCCCTAAGGAACCCCCTCCGACGGTCAAGTTAGCTCCTGAAGAAGATTCGATTCAGAAGGCAAAGAATGCTTTTTGGACCGTAGTCCTTAAGGGTCTCGGAGGCTTAAGAGACCATCCCTTTGGCAATAAATAGCGGTGTATTTATAGCAGAGGATAGAGGATGGTTAACGGTGGTAGCCGATATAGGACTAAACGCGGACTTACTGGTAAACCGCCATAGTGCCTGATCCGCCACCGGAGTGGGCCGGACTCGGCTATCGGGCCGAAGGGGGTTCGGCCGCTGATTGGCCGAAGCCTGTTGGGCCCTGGGCTGCCGCGCTGTTCCCGGGCCGTAGGCTGATGGGCCGCTGACGGGCTGAAGCCTGTTGGGCCGGGAGCGACGGTGCCGCTTACGGGCCGAGGGCTGTTGGGCCGCTGATGGGCCGAAGGCTCCCTGAGGGCCTTGTACTGCTGCTGCTGGGCTGAACGGAATTTGGGCTTGCTTCAATCGGCCGAATCGGATTCTGCCTCATCATGGACTAAAGCCAATCACCTTGATACAATAAGCCTATAGACTCTAGGTGACGCTCAAACACAATTTGAGCTAACGGCTTTGTCAGTGGATCTGCTACATTGTCGACGGATGGAACTCTTTCTACTACTACATCTCCTCTAGACAAGATGAAAGCGCCTCAGAAGATCTTTCGATTTCTGATGAGACCACGGCACTTTCACTTGTGCAATAGTCCCATTGTTGTCGCACAACAGCGGAACATGATCAAGGATACCGAGAACTGTATCAAGGTCGGTGATGAACTTCTTCAACCACACTATTTCCTTGAAAGCTTCAGCTGCAGTAATGTACTCAGCTTCAGTCGTCGAATTTGCAGTGGTTACTTGCTTGGAACTCTTCCATCACACTGCGCCTCCGTTCAAAGTAAACACGAATCCAGATGTTGACTTGCTATCATCTAGATCCGACTGGAAACTCGAGTCAGTAAAGCCTCGCAGTTTCAAGTCACCTCCTCCATAGACAAGAAACATATCTTTAGTTCTTCTCAAGTACTTAAGGATACATTTCACTGCCTTCTAGTGCTCTTCGCCTGGATCAGCCTGAAATCTGCTCGTAATACTTAGAGCAAATGCAACATTAGGCCATGTACATAGCATGGCATACATGATAGATCCTATGGCAGAGGTATAGGGTATTCTATCCATGAATGTCCTCTCATCAGGAGTCTTAGGAGACTGCTCCTTTGAGAGACTAATTCCATGTCTCATCGGTATGAGAGCTCTCTTAGAATTTTCCATGCCAAACCTTTTGACTATCATATTTTGGTACGATGGACTTTTTAGCATGGCGTTTCTTCATTTTATTGTACTTTTGCTTTTGAGAGTGCGTACTTTTTGCCACTCTCTTTGAATTGCTTGAGGGGAGGTGCGTACTTTTTGCCACCTACCTTCCTTTAGCTCTTTTATCGCCTTCTTTTGCCTTTAATGTTTACAACTGTCCATTTGAAATGACCGCCTCTTTTAAAGTGCTGAGTGGGACAGTCCTCTATTACGGATTCTACACATTCCTTTCGTTCAACCCAAAAGACAAATTAGAATAAGTAGTCTTATCCTTGAGGTTAATTCCAGCAATTCTATACTTTTAAGATCTTCCATTTATTCTAAGTTGCCGTGTGTGTGTGAAAATCATCCCGCCGAGGACTTTTGTGAAGTGGGATATTTAAATTTTGAAGGTTCTTTAACCAATGCGACAACCAAAAAAACTGATTTGTTTAAGATTTACTTAATGAAACATGATTTTCATGCAATTTTCATAGGATGTGAGAAGAAGTTTTAAAAATTTGACCATTTTTTCAGTGAAAGGTATCAGTTTTCTTCAAAAGATTTCCAATAAATGCATATCAAATTGATTGTCCCACCCCCCAACTTGATTGACATTGTCCTCAATGGCATAAAAGATATGGAAAACATGTCAGCCAGAAGAGAATTTGTGAAGGAGCGAAACAACCTGTAATGAAGATGATGCGACATACCCACGGCGATTGCTGCTCAGGGACCTAAAAGGAAAAGAAATACAAAGACGGAAGTAAAATATTGGGTTGCCTCCCAACAAGCGCTAAGTTTATCGTCTTCAGCCAGACAGAATGTGCACACTATCCAATGCCTACTAGCACAAATTTCAGTGCATGCAATTTAAAATTTGTTGGTTGGAGTGCACTTAGCATTGCATGTAGCTGTTGAGTCAGAATGTTATCATTGAGATTCCAAAGAAAAGAATTTTTCCACATGGTCAATGGGATATTGGTTCTACTTGATTCATAGGCCATGTCAACTACGTACCCTACTTCTTGTCCTTGACTGAACTGAAGCATTTGATCCCCTAGAAAAATATCAGAAATTCTTAAAATGATGGGACATTGATTCAATGTAGGGGATGATCCAATGTCGAAGATGAGGAAATCAACAAATATGTGGCTCCTATCCACCTAAATAAGAGTATCTTGGATCATGTCATGTGGCTGCTTAATGAAATGATCAATTGACTGCAAAGCAACCGACGTACACGTGAACTTGTGGATTTCAAATTTCTCAAAGAAAGAAACTGAGAACATGTTCAGTTTGGCCTCAACTTTCAATAAAATCCAGTAAAGATTGATGTTATCGATATTGTAAGAATTGAGTTGGGCAACACAGTGAGTTTCTTTGAAAAAATGGCTGTTGATGTGGACTTGGCCTAGTAATTCCATCACCTCCTTGAGTCGGGCCAGTTTTTGGAGGCTATTGGGTTTAGATTCTCTAACACTCGGGAAACAGATCATAGGTAAGTGAATATCTGGGCTCTCACTAGAATCCTTCTCGTCTCCTTCTTCTCCCCCCAACTTACCCTCAATGGGATCTTCTTGATGATTAGCTAAGTCTATGACTTCAGTTTTCTCTTGATGTAATTCCTCAAGATTATCCACTTTCTGATCCATTGGGAAGAAGAAATATTCAAGATCCGGACCATCATGTGTATTTAATTCCTCTGTGGGAAATAGAAAGTGTTCAAAGTCCAGCTCAATATCCAGCAAATCACTCATTTCTCCTTCTCCTTTTTCCTTCAAGATTACCTCAAGAGAGATAGGTGTGATCGTGACTTCACTTTGCTGGTCAGTCTGAGGGTTTTCCATCTTCTCTCTATCCACCGGGTATATATCTTCTAGAATATCCACTTTCTCTATTGGGAAGAAAAAATATTCGAGGTTCGGACTAGCATGCATATTGACTTCCACTGTGGGGAATATGAAGTGTTCAAAATCCGGATTAACCTCTAAAAGATCACTCACTTCCCCTTCTCCTTTTCTATCACTTAAGCTTTCCTCAGGACAGACAGGTATGATCATGGATGCATCTTGTTGACCAGTCTCAGGATTTTTCATAGATTGATTCATGCTAGCATTCCCTATTCTCACCTGATGCGACTCCGTAAGATACTCTCCGTTTTCAAGATCAGGCATGATGTGACCATTACCGGATTGGACGATGTCAAGTTGAATTTGTGAGTTGATTTGTTGGTCAAAATCAGGTGAAAAAGATTTCAGATTTTCAATGGGCTTGCTAAGCACTTCTTCTAAATCCATCCTTAGATTAGTTTCAGTCAAACAGTCAACTAGGGCCTGCATTCTACCAATGGTTTCTTGTTGGGCCAAGACTATTTGTTCAAGTCGCATGAATTGATCATCTTGAGAATGCAGATAACTGGGCTGATAATCAGACTGCGAAGAATGAGAATATGTCGAATAATTTGATTGGAAGCAAGGTGGACAAGAGCTTGTGGACAATGGATAATCGGAGTGTCCATGATTGTGGGCCAAACCACCAGAGTAGACTTGGAATTGGGGCCAATCCGAGAAGTCTTGGATAGCTAGACTTGGAGCTTGGGCCTGGTGAGGTGGAAATTGAAGAGCAGGTGGGGTATCATAATGGTCCTGATTGGCCCAAACGGGACATCTTTCTTGATAGGTATATGATTGTATGGGATATGAGGACGGTTCTGGGCCCAAAGCTAGAAATTGATCAATTGTGTGGGCCAACTTGTCTAGCTTAGCTAATCTGTGAGCCAAATCCATATTAGGTGGTGGAGGGAAAGGTATGATGGTATTAAGACATGGGCCAAGAAATTGGTTCATTTGAGTCCACTCCATGCTGAAAATCTTTTTATTTTTTATTTTTTTATTTATTAATGATGCAAACAAGTTATCACACAATTATTCCTAAGACAACTATGGTTAAATTAGCCTACATGATGTGTTTCTCACAAATTAATCTAGGTTTAATTCAAGTCCACCCTCACAATTATCAATCGGCCAGGTAAGAGGTGGGGTGGTGGGAGGCTCCCCCTACTTTCGTAGGGACCTAATTAAAGAACCACCGACCCACTTAAGCGTTTGCCATTGACCTCTAGCCTTAGACACCGGTTTCCAAAAGTGATAGTGGGCTCAAGCTAGACCCAAATCTCATTGTGAACCCTAAATTGAATTCCTACTCACTTTTAATGGGCTTGGGTTAGTGAAAGAGTGCAAGGGATGGTTGTTTTTGGGCCAAGGAAGGGTAGTCAAATCCCCACCTTATTTTGTTAATGGACTTGCCCTTAAGATATTTTTATGTGAAGTGCACAACCAAATCAAACAAGGGGTTCTATGCAATCATGGAAATGCATGAACATGGTATTTAAGGAAGGTAGAGATCTCACCTTGTCCCCCGCAATCTTCAACAAAATGGAAATTTACAAGAAAGGAAACAGTCTAAAAATGCAGTCCTACATGATGCATGACCTAACATGGAAGGTTTCTAATCTTGGAAATGGAGATTTTTAAATTTGGATGTTTTTCTTTTTGTTTCTTTTTTTAGTTAATGGAAACCTATCTAAATTAGAAACTACAAAAATAGAAACTAACTAAAGTCAGGAAATTGAAATATAGAAAGTTGGAACACACTTACCATGATTTCGCTTTCCTTTTTTTTTTTTTTTTTTTTTTTTTCAATTTATCTGCAAAAATAAGAAAAAGAAGGTTAGATAAAGAATAATTACACTAAATCCAAGGTAATCAAAATTAAAAATCTAACTCCCCGGCAACGGCGCCAAAAATTGATCGTTTCGAATTGTGCGTCGTTAAACACATGAAAACGTTCAATCTAAATTTATCCGGCTCACTCAAATCAAATTTTGGAAATTAATAGCGGTGACTCCGAGTCGAACCACAGGGAGTTAAGATTTTAACTTTGAAAACTTTGGACTTTAGTGAATCTAAAAATAAGTGAAAATTTAAGGAAACTAATTACTTGATTAAACTTGAATTAAATTAACTAATGTTACCTAAAATTATAATTATCTAAATTAAACAAATCTTTTTCTCTCTTTTCTTTTTCAGAAATTAAACACAAACACACATAAAAATAAGCACGACTAAAAATTATAACAACAAAAACAACCTATTGTTTGATTGTATAAATTATTAAACACCATGAATCAAATAACTTAACTAAATAACTAATAATTAATAAAACGATAACCAATCAAGAATTCACCCTAATTAAATAACCTAAGACTAATTAAACAATACCTAAACATCAAATAACTAACAACTACCCCTAATTAAATAACAAAGATTATGCTAGTGGGGGAAATAGAAAGGGTAACACAACAACAATATGTGGGTCTGCCGGTGCAGTGGACCACAAGGAAAGGGGGTGGCGCAGTGGTCCAGGCTTCATGTTGCTGCCGCAGGTTTGCTGTTGTGAACGCAGGGTTGCTGGCTTGGACAGCTGGTGGAAGGGATGTTGCTTAAGGTGCTGGCCGTGGACAGCATGCGAGGGTGCTGTTGCTGCTGGCTGCTGCGTGGCTTGCTTGCAGCTGCACGTGGAAGTCGGTGGTGGAGCTGCTGTGCATGCATGCACATTGCTGCTGGAGGCGCGTTGGAGAAGCTTGCCGCATGCAAGGTGCGGTTGGAAGGCTGCTGCAGGTTGAAGGCAGAAGATGGACGGCTGTCTTCACCACACGTGCATGCAGGTTGGCGGCTGTGCACGAGCTTGCTGGCTGGGCTTCACCGCAGCACGCATGGGCAGCGCGTGGGGGTGCCGGTTCAGCTGGGACAGCACAAGGAGGTGCAGGCTGCTGCTGGTGCTTTGCCGGCTACGTGGACGTGGAGGAGGTGCTGGTGCTGCTGGGTACGTGTGGGCCTGCTGGAGTGCAGGCTACGGTGGGCAGAGAAGAGAAGAGAGAGGGAGGCAGAGAAGAGAGAAGAGAGACCGAGAAAGAGAGAACAGAGGAAGAGCTATGGACTGGGTTTAGAAGAGAGAGAGAACAAGAGAAACCGAGGGAGAAAGAGAAGAGAAAGAGAGAGTGCTGGGAACAAAAACGAGAGAGGGAGAAAACAGAGGGAGAGAAAGAGAACACCGGAGAGAGGGAGGCTACGGGAAGCTACGGAGAAAAACGGGAAAATAGAGAGGGAGCCCCTTGGGAGAGAGGAAGTTGTGGGAATTTATAGAAAGGAGGAGGAGGAGAGGCTGCTGGGTTTGAGTTGGAAAAGGAGGAGGATATGTGGGAGACTTGGAGAAGGGACAGGATTTGGAAAAGGAAATTGGAAAAGAAATAGGATTCGACTTTCTAAAACGAGAAGAGAGAGAGAGTTTTTAAAATAAAGGAAGGGATGTGTTTAGGAAATCGGAGAGACGGAGGGAAATAGTGGGTTTTAGGAAACTCCAGTGAAAGAAGGAGTCAATTTGTATTTTTACCCCTATTTTATTTGAAATCCGCACACCGGACCACTCCCAAATTTCCGAAAACTCCACCAGCTGCACTGCATCATCAGCATGTCCTGTTCACATCAAATAAATATAATTTAACGCATTATCATAAAAATATCATCGTATTTATTCATTTCAGCTCGGTTTTATCGAAAAACCGCAAATGCGCTACACTCCTTTGATCACATGAAATGACGATGTTTTTAAGTCAGAATTTGATGAAATTGGTACCGTTGGACTTGTTACACAATTATCTATCATTTCATGCTATTTTGCAGATAAAAACATGAGTATGATGCATATGGTTGCCCTTAAATGATCAATTTAACACTTTATCAGGTCATTCCAAGCATCCTCTTTGATCTATCTCTATAGATCCGTATTCCCAATACGTAGGATGCTTCTCCAAAATCCTTCATGGAGAAGTTTTTCGACAGCCAGATCTTTACTGATGACATCATAGCTACATCATTCCTAATGAGTAGTATGTCATCTACGTAAAGAACTAGAAAAGTGACTGCACTCCCACTAGTCTTCTTGTACACACAAGGCTCATCTTCATTCTTAATGAAGTCATAAGACTTGGCAGCCTCGTCAAATCTTATGTTCCAGCTCCGGGAAGCTTGCTTCAGTCCATAAATGGACTTCTGAAGCTTGCACACTTTATCTAGAGATTCTTTGGATATGAAACCTTCTGGTTGTATCATATACACTTCTTCCTCAAGCTTACCATTGAGGAAGGCAGTCTTCACATCCATCTGCCAGATTTCATAATCAAAATGTGCAGCAATGGCGAGTAGAACTTTGATTGACTTTATCATGGCAACTGGTGAGAAAGTCTCGTCATAGTCAATTCCTTGCCTTTGACGATATCCCTTTGCCACCAACCTTGCCTTATAAGTGTCGATCCGTCCATCAGCACCGATCTTTCTCTTAAAGATCCACTTCCAACCGATGGGTACAATACCCTCGGGCAAATCCTCCAAGTCCAAACTTGGTTGGTGTACATGGACTGGATTTCTGAGTTCATGGCTTCTCGCCATTTCCCGGCTTCTGGGCCTTCTATGGCCTCCTGGTAGGTTTTCGGATCATCATCCTCATTATATTCTACCTTAGACTTACCTTCAGTAATATGTCCCACATATCGTTCGGGTAGTCTAGGTACTCTACCAGATCTACGAGGCTCATCTGTGTGTACCTGAACAGATTCAGGAACTGATATCTCATCTGATGATAATGCAGTTGTTTGGGGATCTGGAACCTCTTCCAGTACTATTTTACTCCCACTGTTCTCCTAAATAAGGTATTCCTCTTCCAGGAAGACAACTTTCCTGGCGACAAACACCTTTTGTTCACCAGGATGGAAAAAATAGTATCCAAAGGTTTCCTTTGGATATCCTACAAACCTGCATTTATCAGTTCGTGATTCCAGCTTGTCTGGATCATGTCTGTTTACATGAGCAGGACAACCCCAGACTTTAACATGTTTAAATTCTGGTTTCCTGCCTTTCCATATCTCATATGGAGTAGAGGCCACAGACTTGCTGGGTACTCTGTTCAGTAGGTATGCTGCTGACTCTAGACCATACCCCCAGAGAGACACTGGTAATCCCGAAAAGCTCATCATGGATCGCACCATGTCCAACAAGGTGCGATTCCTCCTTTCTGATACACCATTCATCTGTGGTGTATATGGAGGGGTCAGCTGAGAAAGGATACCATTATCCTTTAAGAATTGTGTGAAATTAGTACTCAAGTATTCTCCTCCTCGATCTGATCGAAGAGCTTTAATACTCTTTCCTAACTGCTTCTCTACCTCATTCTTGAATTCCTTGAACTTCTCAAATGCTTCCGACTTGTATTTCATTAAGTACACATAGCTGAATCTTGAGAAGTCATCGGTGAACGTGATGAAGTAAGAAAAGCCACCTTTTGCTTGGGTGGACATTGGACCACATACATCTGAATGTATTAGTTCCAAAATGTCCTTGGCACGTTCTCCATGTCCAGTAAATGGAGATTTTTCCATCTTTCCCATAAGGCAGGATTCACATATGGCAAACGATTCATAATCAAATGTTGTTAAATAACCATGCTTATGCAACTTTTGCAACCTGCTTTCGCCAATGTGCACAAGTCTACAATGCCATATGTAGGCTTGGTTCACACAATTCTTGCACCTCTTAAGAGCATTATCAATTTGAAGATTGTAATAAGAAACATCTAAGAGATATAGACCGTTGACTAAAGATACCGAAGCTATTGATTTATTACCATAATAAATCAAACAACTTCTATTCTCAATAGTCAACCTATATCCTATCTTGTCTAAACAAGATATTGATATGATGTTCTTTATTATGTTAGAAACATAATAACAATCTTCTAATAGTAAGGTGTCTCCCGATGGAAGCTTGAGGTTTGCTGTCCCAACAGCAATCGCCGCAAGTTTTGCGCCGTTTCTTAGTCCCAATTCCACCTCACTTTGTCTCAGCTTGCGCTTACTTGTTAGCATCTGCACATCATGGCAGATATGAGAAGCACATCCGGTATCTAATACCCAAGATGTGGAATCTCTAACTGACAAGTTGATATCTATCATATAGATATCTGAAGCTTCAGACAACTTCACTCTTCCATGAGCTTCATCATGAAGGAACTCCTTGCAGTTCTTCTTCCAGTGACCATACTGCTTATAGTAGAAGCAGTCACCCTTCACTACTCTTTTGCCTTTGTCCTTCGATCTTTTATCGTTAGCTATCATCTCTGCTTCAGGGGCATCCAATGCCGATTCAGCAGGAGGATCAACTCCAGGGACAAATTCAATGTGCTCAGATCTAAAGACATTCTTCAGGATTCTGAACCAATCCGAGTAGATCAGGTAAGTCAAAGGGGCATCAAGTATGCCACAGAGTGGATTATTCGACGACATAATTCCCTACAGGAGATAAGTAAAATCTATTTAGCAGATGTTCAATTATTAAAATTTAAAACAAGACATGGTCTTTTGTTCAAGTTTAACTCCCACTAATTTTCGACGGACTGTATAACCCTCAGTTATACAGAATGGGAGACGCTGACAGTCTCCTAGTGGGGATCAGAATCTCAATGACTTGCACTACAGCCTTGTGGATAGCACAACAAACTATAATACAATCAAAGAGCACCCAACTCATGGGACTTGCAACTCCTTGCAATATCTGATCATAGCTTCGGTCCCCAGAGATTTAATGGACTTGTGGATAGCACAACAAACCACTAATTCTGGTCTAAGCTAACCATCGTTACGCGATGAGCATAGATTTGCATGCAGCCCTTGTGGATAGCACAACAAAGCTACATGGTTCCTCTACCCCGATCATATAGGCAACTAATGCCATAGCCACAGTTTCTCCTCTCAATTAAGCAGGCCTTGTGGATAACACAATAAACCTGCCTAAAGTGATTTGAATTCTATGACTATAACGATGGTGGACCACACGGTAAGTTCTTAACTACTCACGTTACGGCTTAGAGTTTATCTGAGGGTATTTAGATAACTTTTATCTTGGTCTCTCCTAGGTGATAGTATATAAATATATCGTATATATTTACTAAATACTATAACCTGCTTTGATTCATAATCAAAAGAAAACAATGTATCTCATACATGTCATTAGTGTGGTCATGGATAGCACAGTGGGTTTGACTGGAGCCAACAGTCAAACGCACACACAATCTAACATAACATTTACATTAGATAAACCTGCAAAAACATAGGCAAAGGATCTTCATCTTTTCGCCTTCCTGGTTGCGGTTGTGGATCGTCCTCGCTCCTTCCTCGGTTGCCTCGATCAGATTACAATAATTCTAGAATTACAAGTAAATTGAAGAAGGCCTTACGGCGAGTACAAGAAAGAGAGGGAGGTAGAAATATATCGGAGTATGAGAGAGAGAGGTGCGCAGACCTCTATTTATTAACAATTAATAAACAATCATACATCCATGATCCACACAATCCATTCATCACATGAATAATAAATTAAGTGTCTATCCATGACCACGGTGTGTTTTAAACATTCCACATATGATTCAGCGCATCACATGGCTAAAATAAAAGAGCTTTCAAAATAAATAGTTTTCGCTTTCAAAAAGCTGGGATCCAATCAAAATTGATATTTGAATTTCGAAAACTCATTTTATTAACTTAACATGCAGTTAAATCTAAATTTAAAAGCATTAAACACACATCACATGCGCACACACTCCAAATTAATAATTCCATATTATTCCATGCAAATTAGAACATTTCTAATAATCTAACACTTAAATTAAACCCCATTAATAATCTAACAATTAGACTATTAAAAACTAATCTAACTCTTAGATTAATCCAACAAAGTTAATTAACAATTTAACACTTAAATTATTAATTAACTCTAATTATTAATTAACTACTAATCTAACTCTTAGATTAGTTAATTTAAAGTCAATTATTAACTTAACACTTAAATTAATAATTAACTTTAATTAATTAATAATTACTAATCTAACTATTAGATTAGAAGATTAAAGTTATCATTAATTTAACTATTAAATTAATGACTAACAATAATTAATTAATGACTACCAATTCAACATTTAAATTAGTCATTTAAGTTAATTATTAATTTAACAGTTAAATTAATAACTAACTCTAATTATTAATTAACAATTAGATGAAACAATAGTTAATAATCTAACAATTAGACTAATAACTATTAATAACTAATTTAACATTTAAATTAGTTAAATTGAGGTTAATAATCAATTTAACATTTAAATCAATATTAACCCCAATTAATTAACAACTAATAAATCAATCCAATTGTTCATATATTTAGGTAATGATTCAAAATCATTTTAAGTCCATTTAAATAAAATAATTGAATAATAAATTTAAATTTCAAAAATTTTTTGAATTTTAAAACTTATTTCAAATTTTATTTTATATGGGCATTGGGGTTTTAATTGGGGTTTAATTTAAAAAAAATGAGGGCAAATGGGCTCAGCCCAATAGGGCCAACTGGCTCGGCCCAATTACTGGCCCTGGGCTCGGCAGAGACCCGAGGCAGGGTCCCTGGGCTCGAGCCAGGGCTCGGGCCCTGGCTCGCCCAACCGACCGGTCCAGCCTGTTGAATTGGCCCCGAGCCGCTCCTTTGACCTCTGGTTCGCCCCCCCCTCCCACCCTACCCGAAACCCTAGCTGAAGCGGGTTTCAAAGGCGGCGGGTGGGGTTAGCACAGCGCCGCCGCCGGTGACCCCAAGCGCCGGCGGGCCCAAGCCGGCATCTACCCCGGGTCCAGCGACGCCGCCGGCGTCGATAGGCCCGCCGGAGGCCCACTAAAACCAACCGGCCGAGCCCCTGCAAAATGGGGTTTTTCTGGTTCTTTTTAAAACCGAAAAGGTTGAGGAAGAAGGGCCCAACCTGGCCACCTCCACCATGTTCTCCAGCGATGTCCTTGCTGCCGGATGGTGCCCAGCAACCCCTTGGTTCATCCAGGGTATAGGCCATGCCTCTCTAACGTTTGGGGATGCAAATTCGAAGCCCAAATGGCCACCGTTCTTCGTCAAACGAAAAACATAAATTTTTTTTTTTCGAATTTTGCAGAATAGAATTAATCTAATTAACTTTAGTTCATCACATGAACATTAATCCAGCAACTATTCGAATTTGTGCATGGAATAATACATAAAATATTAATTGTGGAGACCAAAACGGGACGAGAAACAGTGGAACCTGGCTCTGATACCACTGTTGGGTTTTCTCGGGTTTCTCCGGATTGCTCACGCAGCGGAAAATAAAATATTAAACAGCGATCCGTTTTCCCGTTTCGAAGAACTAAAACAACGATTATCGGATAATCGATTCTCACCGTGTGCGGATTCGAATTCGCAACTGTTCGGTTATGTTGGTGCGACACCGCAAGCCGCGCAAGCGCCCGGCCTCTAGCGAAGTCCATGCGATCCTCCCCGCGACGGATATCCTCGCGTTCCTCGTTCTTCACAGCCCACGAAACCTCCGCCGGTCACCGCAACGCGCGGACGATTTCCCGTCGAACGAGATTCGGAGAACCGGCGGAGCATACCTGGATCTGTCTGGACGCCAGAGAGAGAGAGAAACTGAGGAGGGGCGGCTAGGGTTAGCAGCAGCTTGGCCTGCTCAGCCCGTTCGCTATGTTTTATACTAACTGCGCGGTTTTTCATAAAAACTCCCGGTTTGTATAAAACCCACTTATTTATCCATCGCCTTGAGAATCATTTGCGTGTGACCCTCTAGGCCTAAGTACCAGTCCAGTTAATGGCCCAACAAGCCCAGTGACTCCTCACTGGCTTTATTAATCAATTAATAACCCTTTATTAATTAATTAATCAATCGAATTGATGTCGCACATCGAATTCGACCGGGCCTCCGATCACGTTGGGTGCCAAGCAACATTGCGTGAATCCGGAAGGTATTGGGGTCAAGTAACCCACTTTTGGAACCTTTCCGCCGACAGTTACCGTATGGATATAATCCTTCATTCGTACAATGCTCTCGAGTCAACTCAGGGTATGGCGAGCTGTCAAACCCTAATCGGTCGACTCACTTGGATTGGATGCCGCTGATGAATATCGGAAAACTCCTTTCCCGATATTATCGTCTGCCCTGGCCAAGGACTTTCGCGCATCCTTCCTAGAGTATTCTCTCTCTAAGTACCGAGAGCGAATGATTCCTTATTGACACACAATTCCCTTCGACGGTATTCTGCTGTACCAAATCCTTGGCGTATTAGAATCCCGTGACTAGAGATTCGTAAACCAAGGTCAAAGCACAGAAGTCCACCGACAATGTGTCCTTGGTGTCTCAGGTCCGTAGACCATCCACGCAACTGCGACATTAGAATCAAGCTGGTTGACAGTGAGGTACAATACCATCCAGCGATTCAGTTGGATCAGTTCAGTGAACTCATTCTCCAATGAGCACCTACAAATTCGCCTTAGTGTCTCCACACAAGTGACTTATGAGACTAGACACCCTCATCATATGAGCAGGAGAAATATGTACTAGTCTAACCGGATACCCGATGTCCTTCTCGGATATCTTCCGACTAGGAACAATTAAGAATATGTGTGTTTAAGTGATCAGTCACATTAGTATGATCTCATCATAATCTGATCACTATAGCACATATTCACGGACTTCATTATGAAACGAGAATTAATGCGATTTACACATAATGAATATTTTGACATTATATTAATAAATGAACGAGATTTATATAGTCAGATTGACTTATAGGCCACCTAAAACTAACAAAAACTATGCATTTGTTGAGTCAACAAGGTCATAAAAGGACTAGCTCAACCCAAATTCAACAAATGGTTTCAAAAAGGAACTGATTGAAGATTAAAAATTTTAACAAATAAGATTCAATTAGTAAACTAACTATGTGATAACATGCATAAACATGCAATGCTAGTCATAATTCAGTAGAAGGATGTAAGGTATCTGGACATTTATGTAGAAAAACTGTTGAGCATCTAATAAAAGAGCCTATTAAAGAAGGTAAAACATAGTAGGTCATAGTAATACAGACATCAAACTAATCAATTATCAAACTCATACTAATCCATTTCTAAGAATGCCATGCAACATTATTATGCCAGTCAATGAACAGTAGCCATGGGGTTTCTTTGCTGTTGGAGGTGCACTGGCATTGCTCTTGGTATAACTATCTGTCTTCTCCTGCTAAATATCCATTTTTTTAATTAGGCAATTTTTAGAATGGTTTTCAGTCTAATTAATGTCGTTTAATTTATCTTCTACGTGTCTTTTCTTACTTAGTTATTGCTTCGTTATATCCTTGCTTGCTTTCGTACTAACACGCCAATTGTTTATGTTAGTAGATTTTTTTTTTTGGCCTGAGATATATAAAGACTTTAAGTTGTAGTGGCAAATGGCATCTGACTAGGGATGCAAATGGTAACCTATAGCCCAACTATCCGATGGTTCGTTAGCTTATGGGTCAATGAACGGATAATCTTTTAAAACCGATTACATAGCAGATAAGAAAAGGGATATAATTTTTTTTGAAAAAATATCTATAGTACACTAATATCTAGTTATCCGATCGATTGTTAGCTTATAGGTCAATTAATAGATAATATCTTTAAACTGATAACTTAAAAAAATACTGCCATGATCTGCACTAAATCTGGCCTGTTTCCATCCTTACATCTGACTGCTTTAAATGGGTGACCATCACAGCACCATTTACTGATCAACTGGTATGGATCAATCTTTCTGCTGATTTTGTTGTTATAAAAGTAACATCATCCGTGATTGCCTCGGCTGCATTAAATGCTAACTCGAATTTACTTCAACTCAATTTAAATAATTTAAATCAATCCAACCTAATATAGTATAGACTTAATTAAATTAAATCACTGACTAACCAGCCTAATTGACATCCCTATTAACCATTCTTCTACCATCGCCCTTGAAGATACCTCTATAGAGGTCACCGTGTGCACGACAACAGTGAAGCAAGCCCGCTCTTAAGGGCGACCAAGTCAGCTCTATCACCTAGCAAGGCCACTCCGCGTGCAGAAGTTGCTGAAGCAACCCGCACAGTTGCAATTTTTTCCCTGTTATGCAGAATGAGGGAATTAAAAATGTATTTGGATCGTTTATATTATGGATAATGATAATAAGCATAATCATTTGGTCATTTCTCAGAAAAAAGTGATATTTATAAACATGTCCATATATTTAGAGACTTTTCTTACTATAGCATATAACATGTTCAATTAAATGAAGATATTATTTGTATTGCTATTTAATAGCCTCACCAGTAATAAAACGTTATACTCAGGCTAATGATATTTTATCTAAAAAAGTTCAAAATAAACCTTATAGTTTAAAGGGTTACATGAAAATACATATCATAGAAGGGGTTACCCACAAGTATAAGATCATTTAAGAAGTTAAAAAAAATATGATGGTGCTTAATAATGGATAACACACTTTAAGTTGTATATTTTATAAATGTCTTGCTTGATTGAAGATTTGAGATATGCACATTCATATTTGATGTGCAAATCTTTTTTTTTTTTTTAGATTACAATGATAAGGATAAATAGTTTAGTTCTACTATCACCAAGGAGATCACCAACCCAAATAGGATCAATTTGATGGAAGAAGAAAGGGGACTAGAGTCTGAGATGTTTTTTCTTAATGATGTAGACTATATATCTCGAGTCTCATTCTGCGTATGTTTCTTATATTGAAAAATATGGTCGCATTCATCCCATATTGTCGTGCCTGGTGAAAATTTAATGATGAAATCTAAGTTTTGGGAGCCCATAGCTGTACAATGTCGATTGTTGTGAACTTTGGTTGTTTTAAGTATTAATTGTTGTGGGTAATCTATGCATGCGAATCTCATTATTACAGCATGTTCAGTATTGTGTGGTATTTTGGTGGGCAAGTAAAAACTAATATAGTTTAACCTTTAAATGTTATCCATAGATAAGATTATATATGTTATTTCAGTTGTTCTTGCGACCATTATTCCTCTTGATTCAGTTGTTCTTAAGTATCAAGAATTTGTCAGTTTAGCTGAAAATTTTAACATTTCTCTTTTTAAAATGATTATTTGTTTGAAGTAAGTGAATTTATTATTAAGAAATTTTATACCAAAATAAATATATTCTTAAGTATCAAAAAATTTAAATTTCATGAATTTGTCATTTTAGCTGTAAATTTTAAATAATTTAAAAATATCATTAATTTTAAAATGATCATACATAAAATAGTTGATTCTACTTTCTATAAATCTGATCTTCAATTAATATATTTACAATGATTATTTGTATTTGAAAAAAGTTAATTTATTACTAAAATATTATTAGCACATTAATTATTTAATAATTAAATATTTAATTATATTTTAAAAGAGAATTTTAATTAATTAATAGTTAAAATATAATTACCATATTAAATATTTAAGTGAGTTGAAAATTATTAACCTAAATATACTTTTTAAATATAAATTCTTAAGTATCACGAATTTGTCATTTTAGCTATATTTAAGGTTGAACTATATCAAATTGAAAACTTTATTGAACAGTAATGTTGGTTATATTTTAAATTTATTATATGAATATTTTTTAGACTAATAATTGAGTTTTACTTGCTGCTCCGCAACAAACTAATTGGAATGGGCCTCCTAGCACCATTCCGCCATGTGCACATGGGGCTATCCCCTAAATGCGCCCTGTAGCACCATTCCGCCATGTGCACATGAGGCTATCCCCTAAATGCGTGACGTCAGTAAAATTTTTTTTATCCCTCTATAGGTGATCTCGAGCGCATCCTGAGGCACTCAAAAGTGGACTCATGCACGAGGGAGCGTCCTGATGCGCTCGAGAGCGCCAGGATCCTGTCGAGCACCTCAAGATGCGCTCGAGGAGCACAGTCTGTGGGTAGTTTTTTTTTCATTTTTTTTTACCTGGTGTTAGGGTGCATTTATGTGGGGAAACAACTCAATTGGCGTGCTCCAGATGGCGAAATGGAACTCGGAGGCCCATTCCATGTCAACTTGTAAGTAAAACTCTTAATAATTTTATGAGGTGATTTAAAAATATTAATATGACGTAAAAATCTAACAATAGGATTATGCCTGGATTAATATATATTTTAAATTTTTTATTAAGATAAAATTATTTAAATCAATATAAAACTTTTATCTTAAAGTTAAGTTTAAATTTTTTTAAAGAAATTTAAACAAATACCGTGCATCGCACGGGTTTAAAACTAGTTACGAATATACAGGAGTTGGAAGTCGAGGTAGGGTGGAGGAGCGGGAGATATCCATGTACACACTGTCCTTAATATAGACAATCGATCTTCTATTATAATTCATACTCAATCAGTGCTTAGCATTGGCACAAGCTCCTTTACCTTTCCATCACCCCCTACATATAAGTAAATTTTCTTCCTCAAATGTTAATGTTTGAGTCTCATAACTATCAAGTTACTTATGAGCTTCTTTTCTCATGTGCAGAGATATTGATCTGACAATGCAGTGGAACACGATGGACTTAAGATATTACTGTTAGATTTTGATGTAATTTGATGTATCTTATTGTGATGTTCTCGGGTATGTCGAGAACTGTTGGATGCTTTAGTTCAGATGTACTTTATCAGATGTTGGCAAACATTTTGATACATATTATGGAATGTCATATTAACAAATGTTGTCAAACAGATTAATGGATGTTAGCGGATGTCATCTCATCAGATGTTGTTAAAATTTGGATAGATTTATCAATTTGTTTTTGCTATCTTGGACGGGGTTGCCATTGTCATTCTTCTTTACTTTTAATGTTAATTTCAATAGGTTTGCCAAATTTTTTGATGTTGAAGTAGGTTATGTTGTAGGAAAATAAAAAGTATTTAGGACATGTTGATAGCATGCCTCACATGATATTATGTTGTGGGTTTACAATATTAAAATATGATATACAGGCTATGGCAAATCAAGGTTAAACCATTTTTTTAGGCTATACTTTTGTAAGACGATGACAGCAAAGGAAGTTAAATTTTCAAGAATAGCATTGGCAGAATCTTCAGCGAACACAGAGAATATAAGCTCCGACAATAATTAACTAGATTTCAGTTACAAAATCATATAAAAAATCGTACAACTTCTACATCATTTGCATTGTCAAAACACAACAAAAATGATAATCCCGACAATTAGAACTACTTTTAAGCCCTTCAATTACTTTTCAACTATTTCTAGCTTCTTTGTAAATTGATCTTTCATTGCTTTCATTTGATATTTCAAGTCTACAGCATCATATCTCGCATCGTCAACCCATTAAAAAAATGCCACAATCATGTTTTGGAATATTGTGATTTAGACACCGATAAAATCGTTTTCTCTTTGATAATTCACATTGTCACTCGACAGATGCCCGCTCTGTAGCGACGTTCAAGTGTTGGTGTGGACAATGAAAAGCCTCCAACAGATGCATTTGATGATGACTGCACAAAAGAACAAGAATATGCATTATTTCGTTATTTTTTCATATAAATAAGACAACGCTAAAAAATTAGAACTCCTTTTAAAAACCTCCATATGTGGCATCAGTTTGATGTTGTGGGTGCCGTGGAGAGAAAGCCCTAGCAGCGACCCCCACCTCCACTATGGAGGGGGGGCTGGGTGGACACGCTGCCACTGTGGATTTGTCAATTGGGAGGACGGTGCTGGCGTGCAGCGTCGCCGGAGGAGGAAAGATATAGGACGACACTCTGAAAGCGGGCCGGTGACGAAGAGAGCTAGTTAGTGACCGAGGGAGCTGGGCGGTCGTATGCTGAGACGGAGTGCTCCGATCTACGTGGGACAACGGAGGGGGAGCTGAGGTTAGGCGGACAGTGATGGAGGAGGGAGCTGGGGCGGGGCCGGCTGATAAGGGAGTTGGCCAAGTAGGGCGTTTTCTTCTTAAAATAAGAGAGAAGGATATGTTGGTCTAAGTAATTTATCGGTGTTGGTAAGAAGAATATTACTTGGAATATGCTCCATTTCAAACGGTTCTTAACTACATGGGTGTTCTTTAAAAACGGGGTAGATTACAGGGGTTTTTAAAAAAATACTTAGATTAGGAGTTTTTTTTTGTAAATTAGAAAGAATATAAGGGCTTATATTAACAAATCCCTTACATTAATTAGAGTAGGTAAATTAGTTAGTGTAATTTTTCTAATTTTATTTACTTTCATTTTAAATATCTCTCTCCTTTAAAATTTTAATTAAAAGTCTCAAGATTTTCAAAGTTAAAAGTCTATTCTCCTTAGATCGACTCGGTTCTCCCCACCTACTATTTTCAAATCAATTGTAAGTCTTGCTAATTTTTGAAGTTAGTTGCCGTAAGCATTTAACGATACACATCGCGTGCACATCATACAACTAGGTAGTTGCTTCACTGGGGCATGGACACTACATATACTCGTGGACCTCAGCTAGTCTTGTTGTTCACTTCCTCCCCTTCTACGTATCTAGAGCTCCAATGGCAGACGTGCATGAGTGTTTTCCCACAAGATAAGACGTCCGTTGACACACTTGGGATGTGAAGTTTGGAATTTGAACGGAAGTTGACTTTTAAGCCATTGAACTAGTGGGTGCGGGTGTCTTTGTCACTCTAGTGACTTGGTTGGATAGGACCACGTGTGGCTATGCTTTTGTTGATGAGACATTTCTCCCGTGCTAGCAGTAGTTGCATCTTTACTTTATTGTACTTTTGTTCTTCCTACTATTATGGGTACGTGCGTGGGAGGTAGAATTCGCAAAATCCTTACTGAGCCCCCATACTGATGTGTCTTGGAGCCGGAGTAGTCTCACTCCCAAACTTTTTCACGTGATGAGTCCCAGTGCGAGTAGGAGCCGGCCGGAGTGGTCTTGGAGGCACATCACTAGTTGTGGAGTTATCCGGGGTACGTCGAGTAGTTGCACTTTTATTTCTATAGGCCTATACACACTTATTGTTATTTTAATTCTGGTGGACTGTACTATATTTGCAGGACTGTACTTTCGTATTGTAGTAACTTTAATTTTCTGCTTTTTTTATTTTACAGTGTGTTGCCTTTATTTAGCTTAGTTGCACACGTACATACTTAAATGTGTGTATGATCCTAGTACGTTACCATCCACTTCAATATGAGACCCGTTAATCATCGGTTATAGGATTGCGGGTGGCTATCGTAGTACGTTACCATCCTAGTACTATTTATCTTTTTGAATATAGCATGTCATCGTAGTATATACTTTCTTCTTAATAATCTACAGACGGGAAGGCAATTTTCTGCATCTGTAAGGCCGTCAACTCACCTCGCACGGATAGTTAATCGTTAGCATTTGTGCGGCTTCAAACTCATGAACCGGTCCACAAAACCTAAGACTAATCCAACTCGCAAATAATTGATCGATTGGTGCTTCACAAATCAGACGATGTATGATTACGTACTGATTGTTCCAGCTACCTGCATCGGGAGTGTAGGTGACTCTGTACTCTCTGATCTATTGGCCAGCCACTTACAGCTGCAATTTTAGGGGCAATTCGGAAGTGTTGGTGAATGTGAAATTTTAGTTGAATTACATCAAGTACGTACACGTAGAGCGGTGACATTTTTCAAGACTAAAACCTTGCTCAATCCATCGTCAAATATTTTATTTGTCTTTCAAATTCGCTAGAAAAGTTCAATATGGGCTAATGCAAATTGACGAAGAGAAGGAAGAGCTTACAGATGCAAATGGGACTTGCAAGGGCCTGATCAACCGCAATTACCAGCGGCGAACCCAACTCTTCGCAAGCCGATGTCAAAGATAATATCAATTCCCCGCTGTTGGTTATTTCCGATGACGCCCACATCATCGTTCCGGTCATTCGCGCCGAACGCTAGGCAGACCAGCGAGTGCGCGTCATTCGCGGACACGAACACCTGCCCCGGACTGAGTACGAGGTTGGCACTGTCAGCGAAGTGAAGGGTGATGGTTGGGATCGCCGGGTTCCGCACATTGCTGAAATCGTAGCAGGTGTCCAGTTCTCGCGATGGCACCACCAGCCGATACTGTGTCATGCCGCTGCGAAAGGTGTTTCTGAGTTCCGCGTAGGCCACGGGCGGAAGATAAGATAACGTGCTCCCAGAGTCTATGATAGTGCCGACGTTCTGGAAGACTGTGGGCGGCACATGCAGCCGTTGCCTGCCCACCGTGATCCCAAGCAGGTTGATGAAGTACATGGTGAGGTGGAGGGATCTGGAAGGCCGCATGGGCGTGTACATTGGTGACTGGACAGCCCTCCTGCCAATGGTTAGGTGGCCCGAGACGCTGCTCGAGGTGGGGAGGCAGTAGGAGAAGACCCTGCCCAGACTACCAGGTGCCTGCGATATCAAGGAGGGATAGGTGCGCCCGAGGCCAAAAATGCCCGCAGCTCTACCTGTAAGCTGGTTGCTCTGGCCACACCCGAGCACGAAATTGGGGAACGTGGTTGTGTTTGTCATTGTCAGAGTTTCAGTGGCAATGAGGCCAGTGCTGCGCGATGAGTTGTTGCCATAGGTGATATGATATGCGCAATTGCTACCGGAGGCCCCCCTGTTTCCAGAGGGGAGGTTGGCGCACTGTGGAGCGGTGAAGGGGACATTGCGGTAGGAAGACGAGGTGGATGGGTTGAACTTGGGCTCTTGCTGCTCGTAGCAATTCCGGCAGGGCGTGCATTGGACCCAGCAAATGTCGCTTGCGGTGTCAATGACGACGGTCTGGTCCCTCTTAGGTGTGCCGATGCCGATGGTCACGACGTAGCTCATGGCACCGAGGAAGGCCCCGTGTAGTGCCCGAAGGGTGATTGGGCCTTGCCCGAGATTATCCGTGGTCGCGTTTTCTGTGGTGCCGACGGCACGTCGGACTCGGTTTCGGTAGTAAGCAACCCTCAGCATGTCTAGGGAGAGCATCTGGTGAAGGTCCGGTTGTCCATCGCTGGAAGGGGAGCAGGGGCCATACCGATGAACAAGTTTGAGCGAATTCCCGCTGGGTACTGAACATGCAGAAACTTGTAGTAATTAACTACTGTTACATAGCATGTAACTCTTGATAATGTAAAGGATTTTAGATCACTAGGTATGCATCATACGAATATATCCAGGTAAACAATTAAAAGGAACAACATGTAGAACCTTGCGATGTAGTGCAGACATTGGCAGGCATCAATGTCTCCATTCTGAAAACTTGAAAGCCCTTGTCATCGCCCTGGACCTTGCTGCCATGATCAGACAGAAGCAGGGACAACCACAAGACGCACTTGGTGAGGGACAGAACAGTAGCCATGGGGTTTCTTTGCTGTTGGAGGTGCACTGCATGCATTCCTCCTCGTCGGTCGGGATTTTAACCGCAGATATCGACCCCAGTGGCGAGACACCAAAGACCCCTGGCGACTGCGGTGTTATCTTAACTCTACTCGGTTTGTGGCCAATTGGAATACCTCTACCTGTGAGAGGAACAACCGGCCTAAGAGGACCGTCTCCATCCCAGAGTGCCTGGCTCAATACCATATAGCTAGATAATAGATAGCCCATATGCCGAGAATCATATCCTCAGTTCACACTTGCTGTTCAATGGCTATGATGCCGTAGCTAATGAATTGGCTTCTGCTAGGATCTTATCCTTAGCATACACTTGCCTTTTCAAGGGATATGATCCGTGAGTTGGTATCATTTCGGTTTCCTCAACTAGGATAATGCATTTTGGGCATGCCATTAGTTTGTGGTGTAATATATTTGCAGCACGTCCCCCATGCTGCAATGAACTGTAAAGAGTGGGAACGCGCATTTTTGACCCCCCTCCCCCACTCTTTATAGATCCTCCGTTGAAGACCGTAGAGGATCTCAACTATGCTGCAACGGGGTCACTGCAGGGGTAACATAAATGACTTTTATTAATTTTTTTAAGTGGCGGTACTGTACCCTTGCATGGTCGTACAATTTAATCTTCCACGCAATCGATTAAAAAAATTTAAAAAGTTAAAAATTATCATTGGGCTTGAGAGGGCCTATTTCGGTTCGGCTCATTTACTGAGTCGGCCGGCCCGTTAAGAGGCGCCCAAGACACCTCTAGAACCCACTGGCCCCCCTGCGGGCGTTATGATCATTTTGCTGCCTGTAGTTCGTTCGAATCCATAACGGATACCGGGGGGCTCGGAGCGATCTGCTCCCTTTAGGAAACTCATTTCCTACCCGCTCCGATCCTCTAATGGAGTTTATCCGTACTGAATGAGGAGGCCGGAATCCTCGGAATTCCGTCCAACCCGGAATTGAGATTGGGCTTACCCCATTACGTCTTGCCCTCGGACTCCAACCTTTCCTATAAGAAGGACCCTCTGGTAACCTCAAAGGGTATGCGAAGAATGATCCCTAAACTCCTTGCAACCATTAGCTATATTTGGTCCTGACTTAGGCATCGGAGGAGGTTCTCTGGGATCAGAACCAGGGTCTCCTCTGACCTAGTGTCTTTCTTGTAGGAAGCGGCGAAGAGGCTTCAATGGTGCGGGAAGATTCTGGCCGTGCGTTCAAGATCGGACGAGTTTGTGACCTAACATTTTTGGCGCCATCTGTGGGAAACAAACGAAAGGTCATGGCAAGAAGAAATAGCAACTGCTCACAACGTGGTGTTCCGGCCGATCTTCTTGCCCCACCGGCCGATATTCAACCCATACATCCGCTTGTAGCGCCTCTCACTGTCCCTCCATCGGCCCCAGTTCCGGTTACATAAGTCAACACGCCCATGGCCCCCGACGGAGGCCCTTATGCGATAAGGCATCGGCCCCGCCGGCGGACGTCCCGCAGGAGGAACTCCCGGCTGTAATAGCATTGCTGCGGCGTCTAGAAGAAAGGCTTGATCGGGTGAAAGGCCATCGGGCAGGAGGCCTCGAGCCGACCAATTCGCAACATGGACTTCAACCAGTAGCCCCACCGAGTTCTCAGATTTCATTAGGACCCCAGGGCCCCCAAGATCGACGGCCCGAGAACCATCAACTGACTCGATAAATGAGTCGGGGGAGGTCTCAGTGGCGATTAGAAAGAGACAGGCATCAACGCCGTCGGTCTTCAGCGTCCTCCAATAGTTCTACCTCGACGTCTTCAAAGTATCACACCCGTTACGAACGGGGAAGAGGCATATCCCGAGGGTATTCCTCAGATCGATCCTCGAGGACCTCTACTTCTCGAGACTGAAGAAGCCCTCGAGAGGGTCACCATTACTCCATGTGTAACGACCCGCCACCCTATAATCGGGGATCCGATTACTAAATGGGTACTGAATCATTAATTTGGAACCAAACCAGGATCTAGTAAATCTGGGAAATAAATAATAAACTAAGCTAAACATTCACATCGCATTGAATTGAAATGAAAGTGCAGGAATTAAAATTATTACAATGCGACTCGATACAGCAAATAATTACATACTCCAACTGAAAGAAATAATTAAACATACAGGCCAGAAATAAATAACAACTACATCGGGGCATACCCCAGAACAACCGCTGAAGGCGCTCAACACACAGCCGCACACGCCGCTCTAAGTCTGCTGGGAGTCCTCACCTGAAAACCGCAGGGGTGAGTCTCAAGACAAGACTCAGTAGGGATCCTTCGATCCCCACTGCCCACGCACACACCCATAAGTGCAAAATACAGCTAACGGTAAAACAACAAGCACAGTAGTAAGTACAATTCCTAATTCTCAATGTGAAATCACATGCAGTCGAAGTGTATTAAACATGTATATTTCTAAACTAACCGACAAGGGAACCTACAACTGCCGCCTCGATAGAACACGCCAACCACACAAACAACGATGGGAAAAAACCTCGACCCGCTGAGACCAAGCAGTAACCCCTCGGATAGCACTCTAGCTACTCCGGCCCAACTGGCTCAGGTGGTTACTCCTTCCCTCAGCACGAGTGACTCTCCGAATGTACCACTCCGACACTGGTACTAGCTGACCCCGGGGTTCACCAGGTGACCCTTTCTCACTAGGCGTCACCCCGCCCACGCCCCCACCGGCGGTGTGCTCACGCCCCCACCAGCACAGGGTGATAAAGCGCTACAATGTCACTCCATGTCCACAGTAACATAAAACCCATCACAGTACGATCCGGTCACGTGAAAAGTCCCCGATCGCATAACACACACAATAGTACCACCTGGTCATGCAGAATCCATCTCTACCGCGTACACCAAAACATGCACTAACCATCTATCTAACAGTATGAACACATTTTACTGGCATGAATTAGTGAGGTTCTATCCTGAATCGCGTCGCCTAAGGCCGACACCATTCAAGCTCCATGTACTGGTTTATGTAAAACACTGTCTTCAGAATCAGGCCTTGAAAGGCGTCGACACCACTGGTCGCCTTTTGAAAGGCGTCGACATCCTCAGACGCCATTTAGCACAGAAAACCAGGAATTCTAAAGGCCTTACTCAGGGGATTTCTGCCTTAAAAGGCGTCATGGCTACCCGACGCTATTCAAAAACGCGTCGCCCACCCATGACGTCTTTTAGTCCCAGAATCCCCGAACTGGCAGACTCTCAGTCAGGCGATTCCTGTCTAAAAGGCGTCGTGATGGCCCGACGCCCTTCAAAAAGGCGTCGTCCATGCACGACGTCTTTCAACCCCAGGAACCAGAGTCTGTCATGAGCCCGAGGGCTCCCTTTTCAACCCAAACAACCCCAAAATCACCCAAAAACGGAGGGAAAAGAGGAGCAATTCAATCAACAGGAAATCACATCGTGAAAATCCCCCATATCAACAAGAAGAATTCCTAAACATGCTTGTTCTACCTCCCAAAACCAAAGATCCATAACATGCTTAAACGGGGGGGGGAAAGCATGGTTTGAGCACAATACTATGGGAATCGTCACCCTATCGGATACTTGAACGCCTTCGAGCTTCAATCCGTCCACCCGTCTCGCCCCACGCCGCCGCCGGTACCGCCGTGGTCGTCCTTACTCCACCGTGACGTCGGCCGCCGTCCGGAGAGTAGAACGCCGCAGTGGAAGTGGAGGTGGTAGTGGTAGAAGCTAGGTAGAGGATGGAGTGGAGGGAGAGATGAAACGGTGGGAGGAAAAGAGGGAGGAGGAGGGATTGCCGCCGAGTTCGCCGGAGGGGAAGGAGAGAAAGAGAGAAGGAGAAAATGAGGGAAAGAAGGAGGGCTCGCGGGGTTAACCAGAGACTGGCTAAAACGCGTCGACATCCACGGACGTCTATCAGGTGACGCAACGGCCGCTCTGACAAGACTCTGAAACGTGTCGTCCTATACAGACGCTGTTCAGAACACTTGTCAGGGCCGTACTCTGACACATCCAGAGTCACAGTCTGAAAGGCGTCGTCCCACGGGGACACCGTTCAGACGACGCGGCAGGGCCGTACTCTCGCGGCCCGAAGCCAGCCTACGTGGCACCCACGTGGCAGAACCTAAAACGCGTCTGCAATGGTGGACGCCGTTCAAACCGCGTCGAGCCCGCTCAACGCGAAACATCACAGACCCCCAGACCCCACTAGGGCCAGAACTACAGGGTCCGACCCCGAAAACCGGATCCAAAAGTCTCGATCCTTACACCATGCGACACCCCAGCAATGACCACGTGCGAAGAATGGAGGAACGGGTAGAGCAGCTACTCCGGCATGACCGAGACGTGTACTAAAGGCACCACTACCACACCGCTTTAAGGTGTCATCGCTTAAAAGGTATGATGGCACTCGCGATCCTAATGACCACTTGCAGTCCTTCAAGAGCACTTTTGACTTGCTAGATGCACCCGACGCCATTCGATGTTGCGCCTTCCCCACAACCTTAGAAGGACTTGCCCGGTGGTGGTTCATACAACTGAAGCCCGACTCCATTGATAGCTTTTCTGAGTTAAGAAGAGCCTTTAGAAGCAACTTCTCAACAAGTCGACGCACACCAACCACGACAACAACATTGTCTTCCATGAGGCAAGGGAGGGACGAGACCCTGCTCAAGTTCTATATCCGTGTTCACGAGGCCGTTCTGAAAATTTCCATCCTAGATGTACCAAATGCCGCGCAACACTTCACCGCCGGAATTCAGAACCAACAAGTTCGTTTCAAGCTGAGGAAGCAATTACCCATAGATCTCTCTGACTTGGTCTGGAGAGTAAATCAATGCATTAATATTGAAGAACTCTTACGGGCGTATCCTGCTCAGCGATCGACCGAGTCCAACAAAGGTCGAGGCAACAGAAGTCGGGAGCCGGCTAGGGGTCGAAAGAGGCTCGATCGAAGTGCCGAAGACCAACCTTGGAAGGGTCCATGATGCAAGAGTTGAGATGATCGGCAAGAACGCCCTAGGTTACGAAGAGAAGAAAATTACACCACCCTCAACATGTTGATCGACCAAATCCTCTAGGAGATCAAGAATAAAGGCTACCTCAGATGGCCAAAGAAAATCAAGCCTACACAAGAGGTAGAGCAGTCTGAAAAATTATGTGCCTACCATCGTGAATATGGGCACTACACCTCCGAGTGTTATGATCTCAAAAGAGAAATTGAAAATATCATAAAGGGAGGTCATTTGAAGAGGTACGTTGCCAACTCGGAGGTCGACCAACAACGTCGTGATCGGACTCCCCCTACAGCTGAGCGCGCCCGACCATCCGAGGCCGAACGAGTGATCTATGTCATCTACGGAGGGTTGGTTGGCAGGGGAGACAACAACAAAAGAAGACGGAGCTACGCCTCTGAGACCCAGAGGGCAGCTCGAGAAGCAGCCTCAACCTCCCACCAGCCATTGACTCGAGAGCCGATCACTTTTGCAGAGGCCGATCTAGAAGGACTGGTGTTGTCCTTCAATGATGCCCTAATGATAGAGCCGAAGATCGTGGACTTCAAGGTAAAGAGAGTGTTTGTCGACAACGGCAGCTCTCTCGACATTATTTTCCTTGATTGTTTTAAGCAGATAGATCGGAACATGAAGGGGCTGAGGAGGGTCCAGAATCCAATATACGGCTTCAACGGCCAGCCCGTTATGGCGGAAGGCGTAATTACTCTCCCCTTGACACTTAGGATGCCGCCGTCGGCCATAACTCGGGAGATTGAGTTCATGGTGGTCGACGTACCTTCAGCGTACAACGACATCCTGGGAAGGGAATCCTTGGGTAAATTTCTTGCCGTTCCCTCGTCTTTACAGCAGAAGCTCAAATTTCCGACCCCCAATGGGGTTGGTGAAGAGCGAGGGAATCAAAACACTTCTAGACAAGCTTACTTGGCTTCTACCAACGCTCAACTCAAGAAGCCGGTGATGATCGTCAAATAAGTGACAAAAGATCCGGCAAGGAACGCCCAACCTTCAGAAGAACTGGTCACCCCCAAGGTGTGAGTGCTCAAATTGGGTGTGTGATTATCATGAAAAATTATGTTGTTTAAGTGAAAAAATAAACCTATTAAAAAGAAACTAGGTGATGTGATCGCCAGAAACTTTTGACTAAAAAGTTTCAAAAGAAAGATTTGATCGCCTACCTGTTTGGATGTGGGAGATGTCGAGTTCTTGATTCACCTTCTTCAGCCGGCTGAAGAAAGAGAGCCCTTTCTATCTTTGTTCTTGCTTTGGCTGCTTATTGAGTTTTGAGGATCGTCCAGATTCCTTGTTGTTGGGTGTTGATTCCCTCCTCTTGTTCTCTTTTTGTACCTTGCAAGAAATGGAAAGAAATAAAGAACAATGAGAACTCAGGTAGAAGTAGTAACCATTCCAGAGGAAATTTTAAACATGCAACTAAACATGTGAACTCACTTGTTGAGTGGTCTTTTAAACCCCTTTAACAAATAGGTTTGAAAAATAATGCTAGTGTATGTGTGTGTGTTGCATGGAGTGATGTAATGAAAATGTGAGGCTAATGTGATGAAAAATGTGAGAAAGATGTATAAATTAATTGAAAGCTAAGCTGGATGGCCCCTGGAAAGCTTGGATCAAATGGACGAGGAATGGATGAAGAAAGGATGCCGACTTCTGGAAGCAGCATCACTTCGATCCTTCAGCTTTTGAACATTGTCTCCTTCTTGAGTCGCCCACAAATTATCACTCTTTATCACTATCACTTCAATTACTAACACTGTCGCCACGATCACTCACAATCACTCATCATCACTAACTCTTTCACTGACCAAGGAGTTGGGTATTTATAGACTTTTACCTCCACGGTTATTAATGGATTAATATGAAACTTTTGAAGTTTATCCAGCTTAACAAACAGATAAATACAGATTAATTCATCATTATCTATAATTATCTAAAACGCGTCACCCAAGGGAGATGCCTTTTAGCTAATTAAGATAAGGATAAACATCCGGGAAAAGTTCATTATTATCTGTAATTATCTAAAATGCGTCGCTATGAAGAGACGCCTTCTAGACTAATTAAGATAAGGATAAACATCCGGAAAAGAGATAGAAACAACTTAGGAAACCTAAATTGCATCGTGCCTAGCAGACGTCTTTTAGCTAATTAATCGATTGATCAAAATATGAATAAACTTTAAATGACGTCTTCACAGGTCGACGTCTTTTACACTTCATCAAAATTTGAGTTAAAATTAATTTAATTGATTAACTTAAATTATGTCTGGCTAACTCGACACTATTTAGATAATTAATTCAAAGAGATCAATAAAAATTAACCAGTGATTAAATATCAGACCATTCTGAGGCATTATTATATGATATGAAATTTACTCAAAATGATGTCAAAATTAGCGTGTCTACAGCTGCCTCACCTTGGCATCGTCTTTGCAAGGGAGTGAAATGAAATGGAATGTACTGAAAAGGTGATGCCAAGGTGTGATGAGACACGCTCTTAACATCACATGATTGGAATTTTTGCTCAAAATCATCGATGAAGATAGCTCAAAGGGATCAATGGAATCAATCATGTTTAGATGAGATAGACAAAGAAATAAAATAAGGTCAATCAACCTCCATGGAGTGGGAAGTACCCCAGGTCATAGACACTGCAGGTTTCATCATGGGGAGCGATTGCCAGCCAATGTGGACGTGATGCAGCCATGATAGATCTTAAAAGAAAATAAGAAATATTGGATAAATAGTCCAAGAAAGGATAGAATTCCAAGGATATCTTCAAATGAACCTCAAAGATAATCAAGATACTCAATTTAGAATGGAATATTTCATATCATGTTGGAATTTATTTGATCAATAGTCTGAAACTTAATCAATAATTAATTCTTATCACAATGATATCAAAGTCCTACATGATGCATGCTGGGCTAAAAGAAAAATATAAAGTCAAATAAAATACAAATTAATCAAGGATAATATTGTTAAATTGTCAGTAGTGAGTCAAGATATCAATTCTTGTAATTCAGCGCTAAGCCGAAGCTCGTTTATCCACGTACTGTTTCACAAAAACGGAACCATCGTCCCCACTAATTAGCAATCCAACGGCCTATCCGTGAGATTAGGAATTTTATGGAATTATCACCGTTTTTGTTGTAGGGGAACTCAAATTCCAGTTTCATCAAAACCACAAGGTCCTTGATATAATCTAATAAATATTTAACATATAGTAATGATGATTATGCAAATTAATTACATGAAATAGTACAAGGGATAGAGATAACCGTCTTTTTAGTCACGGTCGGGACTCATAAACTCCCACAGTGGGATCTTTTTGATATTTTCCAACTTCATTTGGATTTTCCTGAATTACCTGCACTCAAAAATTCATCAGTAACTTCAAACAAGTATCAGAATATGGATAATCATTGGATTTCGGGAAAAATAGCAAAGAAGCCTGAAACGCGTCGTGTCGCGCCGACGCCCTTCAGTCACCTAAAAAGCGTCGTTGTTCAACGACGCCTTTTCAGTCGCAGAAACAAGTTCTAGCTGTTTCCCACCCGGATTCCAACTCTTCCCATACTCATCCATTTTCCAATCCGGAAAAGTCTTCCTAAGATCTCAATTCCTTCTATATAAACTTCATTAACTTGTTTTAAAGCAATCCTATCACAATCTAGAGATCAAGGTTAGAGTTTTTCTTCAAGTTTCAAGGGATTTCCAAGGTTTTCAAAGCTTCAAAGCTTCAAGAAGGAAGAAACTCGAAAACAAGATGAGTTCTTCAAGCAAAAGGATGAGAAGGACGCTGGAGAAGCTCTCCGAGGTGGAGAATCATCGTAGTGGGCGAGATCCTAACCTCCAAGTAAGTTGAATCATCTTTCAATCCTTCTTCTTCAATTTCTTCTTTTTCCCCCAAGTTCTTCATGTTTTCTTCAAATTGATCCTTTTTTCTTGTAACGACCCGCCATCCTATGACCGGAGACCCGGTCACTAAATGGATGTCGGCCCATTAACTGCGGGTTCACACCAGGATCTCTCACAACACATCTGGAGGAGTAAGTGCTAAACAAGGCTAAATATGACAATCATACAGACTACAAAGGTAAACGAGTGCGCAGGAAGGAAAATAACAATGTCCGTATACAGTCCAACAATAATTACATGACCAACGAATTAAATAAGTACAGGCAGAAGGAAAGTACAACAACGTCGGGGCATACCCCGGAACTAAGATAGCTGCTGGTCCGCACACCGAGAAGACACCACGCTTCTGCTCGCCACGAGGTCCACACCTGAAATCGCAGGGAGTGAGCCACACCAGAATTGGGCTCAGTAGGGATCATCCGATCCCCTGCCTCCCACTCACACACCCACAAGTGCAACAACAGGAATATATGGCAATTTAAGTAAAGCGGTAAACATAGCACCCAACTCTGATATGAAACGTACGATAAGCAATGTAGCAAGAACCATTCTAAGTAACCTGAAGAACCCAACACAGAGTCACGTCTTACAGCCAAAGTCCACGAAGCGAATGAACCACACTGTCGACCGAAGTCAAACGTCGCCTCCCAACACTACCACCACTGCTCACGCCTGTCCGCCCCTACAGTGTTCCGGGGCACTGTAGGGTGAGGCAGTGAGTCAAACTAGGACTAGCTGGAACCAGTGTACCGCCACTGCCAGCTACGTGTGCACACAAGCAGTCTAGACTACTGTCCTACCGTCCGGGTTACCTCCACGCTAGGCCTCAGCGCTTCAGGAGGGCCCTGGGGACCGGCGAACCCCCGTCAAGCCGAAGCTACAGGAACTACCCACAACCCTAACCTCCCGGGCTGCGTCAGGCCAAAGGGCTAAGGGTACCACTCGTAACCTTGATCAAAGGTCACATCAGGCCCAGTGGCTACAGGGGTAAAACAACTCCAACAGTACCACAACCAGCTCCACAGCAAGAAATGCACCGGAAGCTGCCACGACAAACAGGGAAACCCCGACCCGCTGAGGCCAAGCAGCAACCCCTCGGATAGCGCACCAGCTACTCCGGCCCGACGGGCTCAAGGTGGTTCTGCTTCCCTCAGCCTAAGGTAAAACACAACATGTACCCCTTCTCCCACCGGTACGGCACAATGCCTCACAGACACCATGACCCTGTCTCCATCGGTCCATGGTGACAAACGTGAACCACAGTTGTTCAAATCCACAATCGCATGGGCACACACACACATGTAACATGATGTAATTCCATTTACGCAGGAGTCCTCAGTCTCAGTGTACAACGTAAAGCATGCCTTTGAATCGTCCCACAGTGAAACACATGATAAAAACCAGGATTATACAGTTCTGTCTTGAATCGCGTCGACCGAGGTCGACGCCATTCAAGTCCCTCAGACAGTTTCATTAAAGCTAGATTATTCCTTGAAACGTATCGTCATAGGGAGTCGCCTATTTCAAACGCGTCCAGTTCCACAGACGCCATTTACACCGAAATTCCAGATTTACAGACCCTCACTCGGGGTGATTTTCCTGTCTAAATGGCGTCATGATGTCCCGACGCCTTTCTGAAAGGCGTCGTCCATCCATGACGTCGTTTAGCGCCAGAACCCCTATCTTGCGAAATCTCGAACAGGGAGGTTTTTGCCCTAAAAGGCGTCGTACTGCCCTGACGCCCTTCTGAAAGGCGTCGACCAGGCACGACGCCGTTTAGCGCCAGAAACTTGGTTCCCTGGTTCGAACCGAGGGTTTCTCCCTTAACCCCAAACACCCCGAAAAGCACCAAAACAAGAAGGGGAGGAAAAGGAATTCGACCACTACAAGCATGCTACGAATCCACGTTCACAAGCACAGCCATTCCCACAAGGAAACCCCCTAGACATGCTCAATCTAGCCCAAACACGTCATGTCACGCCAAGGAAAACACGAGCAACACATGCAAGGTTCGTCCCCCTACCGGTTCTTGAACTCCACCAAGCTCCGGGCCGCCGACTCGCCGCACCGCAGACCGCCGCTGGTACCCTCGAGGACGCCGCCACTCCGCCGGGACGTCGGCCGCCGTCCGGAGAATGGAACGCCGCGAAGGAAGTGGTGGAGGTAGAGGTGAGAGGTAAGGAGGTGTTGGAGTGGTGGAAGAGGAAGAAGAGGAAGGGAAGGGGAAAGGAGAGTCGGAGAGGGGGGAGAGGGCGAGGAGAGAGAGAGTGAAGGCGAGAATGAGGGAAAGAAGGGGAGGCTCGCGGGGTCAATCTGAATTCAGCTAAAACGCGTCGATCGAGGCAGACGCCTATCAGTCTGACAGGACGGACCGTACTGACAGCGGTCTAAAACGCGTCACTCTCCACGGACGCCGTTCAGACAACAGGACAGGCCGTACTGACAACGCTCTGGCGCCGCACCCTGACATCGCAGAGGTCACAGTCTGAATCGCGTCGACCAACATGGACGCCGTTCAGACGATGTGACCGGGGCCGTACTCTCGCGGCCCAAAACTCGCCCACGTGGCGCACACGTAGCACAACAACCTGCAGACCTAAATGGCGTCCACACAACCTGACGCCTTTTGAAAGGCGTCGAGCACTGCTGACGCCATTCAGACATAAATCTCAAGACCCCCACAGGGTCCAAACCAGGGGATCCGGCCCGAATCCGACCCAAATACTGAACCCGAAATCTCAGTCCTTACACTTCTATCTTTCCAGGCATACCCTATGTTTCCCGGTCCAAGGAGATTCACTTCCCTCCCTTGGATTCGAAAGCTTGCTAAGAGTCCCAAACTCTCCATGCAAACTTTTATCTCCAAGTGGAATCTCCAAGGCTTGGTGGTCCACGCTAAGCACTACAAGAGCCCAAACGTGGATTGGGTGGCCATAGGTGCCTTGATCGAGCAGTGGCATCCTCAAACCCACACCTTTCTCTTCCCTCAGTTCGAGTGCACTATCCTTCTAGAGGAGGCAGAGCTTTTGTTGGGCCTTCCGAAGATCAAGAATAAAATGGCCTAGATGAAGGAAAAGATCACCGGCCAACAACTGCTGATGTCAATCACGAAGGACCCTATAGAGGTAAAAGGGTGCCTTACCAGGAATGGGATCAACCTCGCGAAGCTTGCAGAGTGGACCTTATACGAGATTGATGATCTGAGGGAGGATGAAGCTGAAGACGTGACGAAAACTTTCGTCACGTGCCTTGCCGGGGCTCTGTTCTTTCCCGCGCAAGACAACATCCTCGAAGATGATCAAGTCAACGTGATCTGTGCGATCTTCGAGCGAAAATCCATTAACACTTGGGTCCTAGCTTATCTCTACAGTGGGCTCTCTGCGGCGTCCACAGGTCAACCTCCTTATGGGTGCATGCTGCTCTTCGCTTTGTGGGTTGAGCTACACTTCAAATTCGAATATCACACGAGCATGTCAGCAAGACCGTCTCAGATCTATCAGAACAACCCGATCTTCCACATTTCAAACATCGTGAAATTCAACGAGAAGATGATCAACCGAGTACCAAAGCTCAAGACCCGGGCTGATTGGAGAGAATACTTGAGATTCATGTCATCCAACGGGTTTGACCCTTCTCCTCTTGCACTCGTTGGAAAGCCCATCCGAGTATGCCGCGCAGCGGGAGTAGAACTCAAGCTGATCGGGGCTACTGAGTTTGTGTTGTACAACCCTCATCGATGCTTTCCTCAACTCAGCCTGCCTTGCTATGAATTCCCCGAGTTCTCCCAGACATCTCCAATCAAGAGGCGTGCTCTGGAATCCGATGAAGACTACGAAGCTACAGAACTCATTGCTACTTTATGGAATATTAGCTTCAGTCATCATGTAAAATCCTCTAAAAATAGAGATAGAGGATTGAAGGTTGCATACATACTAGCACTTCAAGAATTTCTTCCTTAAGTGTTCCCTTTTCCATTTCTTTTCCTGATGTAATAAAGAATTTTATTGAATAAAGAATCATTCCTTTATGTCTTGAAATCCCCCTTTAATCTCCTGTGACATGTCCATGATTTTTTCCTTAGTAAAAACTAGATTTTTCCTTAAAATATGACAGTTTGGGTTTACTTAATCCAAAACACGTCCACTTAGGAAGACACCTTTCAACCATAATTCATTTTCCAAAAATCATCCATTAATCCTTAAAATCCCGAATTTAAGCTTAAAATGCGTCTACCAATCAAGACGCCTTTCAACTCTCTCTCTTACTCTTTCCAGAACTCCGCCATCAATTCTGTGATTAATCCACTAAAACGCGTCTTGACATGTGGACGCTTTTCATCATCATGCCTTGTACCTTTCTGACCAGAATTGGCGGTAACCTGAAACGCATCGCTCTGTCCAGACGCCTTTCTCTCGATTTCAAACAGCTGGCCTTGCCGCCTCAATTTTTGCGCCCTGAAACACGTCGATGTACTCAGACGCGTTTCAAGCTTCTTCTAACAGAACCCGCGAAGGCCCATTTTCTTCCTCACTTTTCTTCTTCCTTTCTCTCTCCTTGAGCTCTGGCAATCGCATCTTCGGCCATCTTTCTCTCTTCCCCTCGCAAAACTCTCTCTCCATGGAATCCGGTGAAGGCGAGAATGAGGGAAAGAAGGGGAGGCTCGCGGGGTCAATCTGAATTCAGCTAAAACGCGTCGATCGAGGCAGACGCCTATCAGTCTGACAGGACGGACCGTACTGACAGCGGTCTAAAACGCGTCACTCTCCACGGACGCCGTTCAGACAACAGGACAGGCCGTACTGACAACGCTCTGGCGCCGCACCCTGACATCGCAGAGGTCACAGTCTGAATCGCGTCGACCAACATGGACGCCGTTCAGACGATGTGACCGGGGCCGTACTCTCGCGGCCCAAAACTCGCCCACGTGGCGCACACGTAGCACAACAACCTGCAGACCTAAATGGCGTCCACACAACCTGACGCCTTTTGAAAGGCGTCGAGCACTGCTGACGCCATTCAGACATAAATCTCAAGACCCCCACAGGGTCCAAACCAGGGGATCCGGCCCGAATCCGACCCAAATACTGAACCCGAAATCTCAGTCCTTACACTTCTATCTTTCCAGGCATACCCTATGTTTCCCGGTCCAAGGAGATTCACTTCCCTCCCTTGGATTCGAAAGCTTGCTAAGAGTCCCAAACTCTCCATGCAAACTTTTATCTCCAAGTGGAATCTCCAAGGCTTGGTGGTCCACGCTAAGCACTACAAGAGCCCAAACGTGGATTGGGTGGCCATAGGTGCCTTGATCGAGCAGTGGCATCCTCAAACCCACACCTTTCTCTTCCCTCAGTTCGAGTGCACTATCCTTCTAGAGGAGGCAGAGCTTTTGTTGGGCCTTCCGAAGATCAAGAATAAAATGGCCTAGATGAAGGAAAAGATCACCGGCCAACAACTGCTGATGTCAATCACGAAGGACCCTATAGAGGTAAAAGGGTGCCTTACCAGGAATGGGATCAACCTCGCGAAGCTTGCAGAGTGGACCTTATACGAGATTGATGATCTGAGGGAGGATGAAGCTGAAGACGTGACGAAAACCTTCGTCACGTGCCTTGCCGGGGCTCTGTTCTTTCCCGCGCAAGACAACATCCTCGAAGATGATCAAGTCAACGTGATCTGTGCGATCTTCGAGCGAAAATCCATTAACACTTGGGTCCTAGCTTATCTCTACAGTGGGCTCTCTGCGGCGTCCACAGGTCAACCTCCTTATGGGTGCATGCTGCTCTTCGCTTTGTGGGTTGAGCTACACTTCAAATTCGAATATCACACGAGCATGTCAGCAAGACCGTCTCAGATCTATCAGAACAACCCGATCTTCCACATTTCAAACATCGTGAAATTCAACGAGAAGATGATCAACCGAGTACCAAAGCTCAAGACCCGGGCTGATTGGAGAGAATACTTGAGATTCATGTCATCCAACGGGTTTGACCCTTCTCCTCTTGCACTCGTTGGAAAGCCCATCCGAGTATGCCGCGCAGCGGGAGTAGAACTCAAGCTGATCGGGGCTACTGAGTTTGTGTTGTACAACCCTCATCGATGCTTTCCTCAACTCAGCCTGCCTTGCTATGAATTCCCCGAGTTCTCCCAGACATCTCCAATCAAGAGGCGTGCTCTGGAATCCGATGAAGACTACGAAGCTACAGAACTCATTGCTACTTTATGGAATATTAGCTTCAGTCATCATGTAAAATCCTCTAAAAATAGAGATAGAGGATTGAAGGTTGCATACATACTAGCACTTCAAGAATTTCTTCCTTAAGTGTTCCCTTTTCCATTTCTTTTCCTGATGTAATAAAGAATTTTATTGAATAAAGAATCATTCCTTTATGTCTTGAAATCCCCCTTTAATCTCCTGTGACATGTCCATGATTTTTTCCTTAGTAAAAACTAGATTTTTCCTTAAAATATGACAGTTTGGGTTTACTTAATCCAAAACACGTCCACTTAGGAAGACACCTTTCAACCATAATTCATTTTCCAAAAATCATCCATTAATCCTTAAAATCCCGAATTTAAGCTTAAAATGCGTCTACCAATCAAGACGCCTTTCAACTCTCTCTCTTACTCTTTCCAGAACTCCGCCATCAATTCTGTGATTAATCCACTAAAACGCGTCTTGACATGTGGACGCTTTTCATCATCATGCCTTGTACCTTTCTGACCAGAATTGGCGGTAACCTGAAACGCATCGCTCTGTCCAGACGCCTTTCTCTCGATTTCAAACAGCTGGCCTTGCCGCCTCAATTTTTGCGCCCTGAAACACGTCGATGTACTCAGACGCGTTTCAAGCTTCTTCTAACAGAACCCGCGAAGGCCCATTTTCTTCCTCACTTTTCTTCTTCCTTTCTCTCTCCTTGAGCTCTGGCAATCGCATCTTCGGCCATCTTTCTCTCTTCCCCTCGCAAAACTCTCTCTCCATGGAATCCGGTGAAGGCTCGAGTGGAAGGGGCAAGCGTTGTCGCGCCATGAGGGTGGTAAGGAGGGAGGAGCGTGAGGTGGCTCTCCTCGAAGAAGCTACGGCTTTAGAGGCGGCGGCCGCCATCCTTGAAGAGGAGATTCCTCCACCGACGGCGGTCGAGGGAGGAGAAGAAGAGGAGGAGGCCTTCCAATTGGTAAGCTCCGTTATGTGTTTGATTGGAATGCGAAAAGGAGAGGGAAAGGGGTTCTCGGGAAGAACCCGGAATCGGCCTCGAATGGCGTCCAGACCAGGTGACGCCTTTCAAACGGCGTCGCCCTAGTCCGACGCCATTCAGGCTAAATTCCACATTTTTAATTAAACAGAAAATTAACTTAAATGGCGTCAAGACCAGTGGATGCCTTTCAATAGACGTCTACATGCCTCGACGCCTTTCAATTCAGAAATATTTGATCTGTTTTTATGTTCATTAACTGATGAAATTCCTTGTTCTTATTTGCAGGGAACGATGAGGGCGAGGATTTCATGGGACCTAGTTATAGGCGTATACCGGGGACTCCCGAACTTCCAGAAGGCGCGCCTGCGCCGGATGGGGTTCGGCGAGATCCTCGAGATCGAGCCATTTTGGCTCGATTTGGTCCTCCTGCAGGTGCTGCGGGAGAGGTGGCATGCGGAAAGCAGTGCTTTCTTAATGCCTTGGGGCCACATGGTCCCAACCCTAGAGGATGTGGCCAGGATCACTGGCCTCAAGGTAGAGGGCCGACCGGTTAGCGGGGTGACTTACCCCGACTACCGAGGATTGGCAGAGGCCCTACTAGGCATAGAGGTGTCTAGCCTAGGTAGGGAGTCTAGGATGGTCCCCCGAGTAGAGGTGGGGGCCGCCTTAGGACTAGAGGAGCCCCGACGTCGATCAGACTAGTCCCGGGAAGAGTTTAGGAGTAGATTTGCAGAGTCATCCTCCTCTGTGTATTGTAGCGACCCGAGTCAAGGGGAGGAGGTAGATAGGTAGCTTAGGGTTTTTCTAGTCTTTTTCTTTGGTCGGTTGCTCTTCGGTACGAAGGGCGACCACATTCATTGTAGGTTTCTTTATTCGTTAGATGACTTAGATAGGTTGTACGAGTATGCATGGGGTGCGGCCCTCTTGGCCCACCTGTTTGCCGGCCTGTCTGCGGTGACGCCTTACCGTGAGACCACCCTCTGTGGCTTCTCGCCATTCCTCCAGGTATCAAATCGTCTTATTATTTGTTTATGATATGCAATGTGATATGATGTGATGATTTCTAACTTATATGTTCATGTATGTAGGTTTGAAGTTACCACTACTTCCCGCTCAGCCGAGCGCGGATAGTATGACCCGGTGCCCTCCCATTAGCCTGCCGTTGGCAGCCAATTGTGGACACGGCACCCCAGCACCACCAGCTGACGGCCCTCTACCGTCAGTTCCTCGACTATCCCGAGCTTCTGGTGAGTTTTAACTTGTTCAATTTTGTTCATTAAATGCAAGTTAATTATATGAATGCATCTAACCTATATGCAGGTGATCTGGCGCCCGTACCTTGGTATGGGCGAGGAGGGTCAGCCGTGGGTGACGGCTGGCTAGAGGAGGTTCGACAGGCAGATGTGGTTGCACTGCCTAAACGAAATCGAACCCCTCCGCCTACGGCTCGTGATGAGGACGCTGGGCCTCCACCAGGAGTGGATCGACGAGGAGGTCCCGGGGGGCGTTGGAAGGAGCATGAGGGGCAGCAAGCCCTCACCGACTGGCGCGCCAAGTTCTCGGAGCAATACAAGGACTGGCACCGTCGCGGCGTCAGAGTGGAGTCCCGGGCGGAGAGTAGCGAGGCCTACCTCCAGCAGTACCGGGCCCATTACGCCGATCAGCTTCGGCTCCTCCGACCACTCGATGTGAGTATGCATTTATGTGTCTTTTCATTTTATTATTGTCTTTAACTTATATTTGTGAATGAATGTATGTATATGTAGTCTGCAGGATGTGCGAGATGTGGTCATCGTCGACCTCCCGGCCCGCCTACATGATGCGGAGGCCCAGCTGGAGTAGGTCCAGAAGGAACTCTTCGACCTGGTATGTATGAATGAGTATTTTAATTAATTAATTTGTTTTGACGATTGACCACTGATGATTGTCTTTTGGTGCAGCGAGCCATCTACACCCAAGCGGCTCCCCCTTCTTACGGAGCTTCATCCTCCTCGTATTCTGCCGCTCATGAGACTGCTCTGGCCGACCTCCAGAGCCAGCTCACCTCCGCCATCCACCGGGCTTCCCTCGCAGAGGAGGACCGCGCCGCTCAGGTGAGTCCTATTCTTTCCTTTGATTTATGAATTTGATTTTGATTGCTTGATTGCCTTGGACTAACAATGACTTTTCCTCCAGGTTATTGAGCTTCAGGAGGCCTTTCAGAGGGATGAGGCGGATGCAGCCCGGGTCCGCGACCTCGAGGAGTAGGTAGCTCGTCTCTCCATCGGGGATCTTCCTCGGGAGCTTTCACGCCTCCAGTCTCGACTGGAGTTCGTCACTAAGGAGAGGGAGAGGGAGCGGCTGGAGCGGCATAGGTTGGACGCGGAGATGACCTCCCTCCGAGTCCAGTTAAGCATCGCCGAGCACGAGTGCCGGAGCGTCGAGGAGAGATACAGGCATGCTCGGCAGCGTGCTCAGGAGCGCGGGCAGGCGAGCGCTTTTACAGGCAGCGTGGCCATCTCCTCTGGTCAGGCTGGTCCGAGTACTATGGGCCCGCCTCCTCCTAAAGCTCCACCGCCAAATGCCCAGGACGAGGCTCAGAGCCAGATGGATGAGGGAACAAGAGAGAGCCAACCTTGAGGGCTACATGTATTTTTGCCTTTCTTTTGTATATCATGTAAGAAACACTTTTGATATATATACAAAACTTTTGCCTTCAGCTTTGTGTTCCATGTGTTTGCCTTGTGTCCTGCACATTACTTAACAAACAGGTTAAGTACCTATTTAGGCTTAGCCCCTTGCCTGACCAAGTGAATGGTCGACCAATCTTTTCCTTAGTGGGAGGGTCAAGGAGCACAGCCTTTATTAACAAAGGTAATCGAACTGTAAGCAAAATGCAACATACAAGCAGACAGATGCTAACTGAAAATAAAAGGAATAAAGCATACTAAATGCAATAAGTAGATGCTAATCGAAATTTTTTTGTTCTTTTGAAATTTTCATTTTTGTTTGGGTTTTGAAATATGTACCTTTTTTTTTGGATTTTGGAGTATGTACTTTTTGATTTTGAAATATGTACTTTTTTTATTTTTGAATATGTGCTTTTTTTTGGATTTTGAAATATGCATCTTTTTGGATTTTTTTGAAGTATGGTGTAAACTAAAAAGGACCAGCATGGTACTCAGATCAAAAGATCATATTCATCATTAACTTAATTCCCAAATTGTTCTTCAATAATCTAACTTAAACCCATCGTGTTTGAACTTGTGTTTCCATTCGTGATCCCATTTGATGATTTGATCTTTTAGTCAATCTAGGTTGTTCCTTAAGTTTGGAGTACGCCTCTTTAGAAAGAAAGGAAGAATTGGTTTAGAAAGCCCACGAGAAGGTTCCGGAGACTTAAAAAGATGTTCCTTTCCTACCCTAATATCTGTTGGGGTTCGGTTATTTTCTTTCTGGGGTATTTATCGACTTTGCGTTCCCCTTTATTTCATTTCATGGCCTTGATGTGACGTTTGTTGTGTAATGGCCTTTTGATTTGACATTTGGCTTTTGCCCTTTTGCTTTTCTTTTCTTTTTCTTGGAACGGATTTCCCCCATTTTTTTTATGACGGCCTCCTACTAAGATGGCGGGTAATCTTGGTAGTCTATTCTAAGCATCGTTCCGACATCATGGGCCGAGTATAAAAACAGAATTTTGTTTGAAAAATGAATGATTTGCACTTTACACTTTCGGTCAAGCTTTCGGTATTCCGTAGGACTTGGCATCTCTTGTTACTCACGAATCAAACGTGTTAGTGTGTGCAGTAATGTGTTTGAAATTAGATTATTCAAACTAATAAGGGAATTTGAGTTTCTAAATTTTCTGATTCTACTGGTCTTTGTACCATGCTGATCGACTCTTTAACCTAAGGGTAGTATTTCTTAAGATGCAAACCATTCCAGGGGTGAGCTAACTCTTCCCCTTCTGCATTAACAAGACGGTAAGCATTACCAGGAAAAGCATGCGATACAACATAAGGTCCTTCCCAGTTGGGTTGGAGCTTAGAACGCGGACCACCAGGTTTTACAAAAATCCTTTTGACGACCATTTCACCAACTTTGAATTTACGTTTAATGACTTTCTTTGGATAAAAACGTGCTAGTCTATTTTGATAAACTCTTGCATGATTAGCAGCTGACCATCTTTTCTCATCTAAGAGTTCCAATTGAGCAAGGAGTGTTGAATGGTGTTCATCAATGGAAAATTCCTTATTCAATTGTACTATTAATGACGGTATAAGGATCTCGTATGGAACTACAGCCTCCATTCCAAATGTTAAGGAATAAGGAGTCTGCCTAGTGTGCGTGCGGATTGAAGTTCAGTAAGCCCATAGAGCCTCAACCAATTTTTCTGGCCAATCTGTAAACTTATTAGACTTGCATGTCTTTTTGATGATTTTTATCAAAGGTTTGTTAGTTGCCTCTGCTTGTCCATTGCCTTGCGGATAATAAGGAGATGAATGATGCAATGCAATTTTGTACCTGTTGCAGAGGTCTTTCAATTCTTGTGACATGAACTGAGGTCCATTATCCGTGACGATGGTGCTTGGAATTCCAAATCTGGTGATGATGTTCTTCATGATGAACTTGCAGACGGTTGATGCTTTGACTTCCGTATATGCTTCAGCTTTTGCCCACTTGGTGAAGTATTCCGTTGCCGTGAGGATGAAAGACTTTTGCTTAATGCCGGAATCAGGATTACCAAGGGGTCCAATGACATCAAAAGCCCACATGGAGAAAGGCCATGGGGAAGAAACATGATGGAGTGAAGATGTAGGAGAATGAATTTTATTGGCGTAAAGTTGACACTTAGCACACCTACGGACATATCCTACACAGTCTTCTTCCATGGTTGGCCAATAGAATCCTTGTCTAAGGATTTTCTTTGCTAACGTCTGTCCATTAACATGGCCACCACAAACTCCAGCATGAGCTCCTTCCATAACCTTCCAAAGCTCATCTTCGTCTAGACATCTTAGAAGAACTCCATCAAAACCTCTTTTGTATAGTGCTCCTCCGACTAGGGTGTATCTTTGAGCAACTCTCCTGATAGCTCTTTTCTCCTCAGTTGTGGCTTCCTCAGGATATGATTGATCTTCACAATACTTAGCAATTTCATAGTACCATGGCTTATGTTCATCATCCATTTCTTCTAATAGATCCATCAACATGATCTCTCTCTTTTCCACAATGTCTCCATCTTTGACTTTCTTCAGCAACTTCTCCTTAGTTCTAAGGAAGGAGGGATCTTTCACGACGGGTGAAAGACGCCTATAAACAATGATTGATTCAGATTGTCTGCTGATTGAGAAATTAAGAGAAGATGAGAGTGAGGCTAGAGCGTCAGCTAAGATGTTCTGATTCCTAGGAACATGGACGAAGATCAATTTGGTGAAAAGCTTTGAATAAGCAGAAGTAAGTTCTTGATAAGGCTTGAGTTTGGGATCAAGAGTTCGATACTTGGTTAGCACCTGGCGAAGAATCAATTGGCTATCACCCACAATCCTGAGTTTGGTGGCACCATGGGAATGAGCAGCCTCGAGGCCAGCAAGGAGTGCCTCGTATTCAGCTATATTGTTCGTGACTGGAAAGTCAAGCTAAAAGGCTTTTGGAATGGTGACACCTTCAGGTGATAACAAAACAATGTCGATCCCCTTTCCATGGGAATTCATAGCTGCGTGAAAATGCAGAGTCCACATATTATCTCTGATTTGGTCTATGGACATCAATTCCTCATTCAGAAACTCCGATCGAACTGGATCAAAACGAGGAAGGGGGTGATGAGCGAGATGTTCTGCTATGGCATAGCCTTTGATCGCTTTCTGCTGAATGTAAGTGATATCGAATTGAGATAGAAAGCTTTGCCATTGTGCTAACCAATCAGTAAGGACAGATTTCTCCAGAAGAAACTTGATTGGATTCATCCTAGCGATGAGATGCCTTCGTGGGTTAGAAAGTAATGTTTCAATTTCTGAACAACCCAGACCAATGCTGCACATGTTTTCTCTATCGTTGTGTATCTCTGTTCAACGGGGTTGAGAAGTTTAGAGAGATAGTAGGCTGCCCTCTCCTTTCCTTCTTCATCTTCTTGTACTAGGACAGCCCCCACTGCATCATCCAGGACAGAAATGTAAAGTATCAATGGTTTGCTTGGAGATGGTGGTCTCAAAACAGGAGGACTTGCCAAATAATTCTTTAATCCTTCGAATGCATCCTAACACTTATCGTCCCAATCGAATTTGATTCCCGGCTTAGTAAGCTCGTAAAATGGCTTAAACCTTTGTGAGTGCTGGGAGACAAAACGGCGAATAAATTGCAACTTCCCGATCAATCCTCTTAACTCCTTCAAGTTCTTAGGAGGTGGCATCTTTCTGATAGCCTTCTCCTTGTTGGGATCGATCTCAATTCCCCGTTTACTGACAATGAATCCAAGTAATTTCCCTGAGGATACCCCGAATACACATTTCTTAGGGTTCATCTTTAACTGATATTCCCTTGATCTTTCTAATACTCTTACCAAAACTTTGGGGTGCTCAGCCTTAGTCTTAGATTTTACCAACAAGTCATCTACATACACTTCTAAATCAATATGCATCATGTCGTGAAATATTGCCATCATAGCCCTTTGATAAGTGGCTCCAGCATTCTTTAATCCAAATGGCATGACGACATAGCAATATGTTCCCCAAGGTGTAGTGAATGATGTCTTTTCTTGATCTTCTTCTGCTAATTTAATATGGTTATATCCTGAAAATCCATCTATAAATGATAAAGTTTCATAGTCAGCAGTATTATCGATGAGTACATCAATGTGAGGCAATGGAAAATCATCTTTAGGACACGCCCGGTTCAAATCTCAGAAGTCAATACAGATCCTGACCTTCCCATCTTTCTTCATAACCGGGACTATGTTGGCCACCCATCATGGATAAAGGACCACTCTAATGAATTTGGCTTTATGCAATTTGTCAACCTCTTCTTTCATCTTTAAAGCCATTTGTGGGTGGAATCGCCTTAACTTCTGTTTGACCGGGCTAGCTCCATCCTTTAATATCAATCTGTGTTCCACTAGTGATGAGTCTAACCCCGGCATATCCTCATAACTCCAGGCAAAAGTGTCCTTATAATCCTTAAGAACTTGTACCATTGCCTTCTCATCCTCTTCAAAGAGATTCTTGCTAACGAGGACAACCTTAGGTTCGTCTTCAGTCCCTAGATTGATCTCTTCGGTGGGCTCTTCTACGGTAGCTGAGGGTTTATCGAATCTTTTCACTCCACTGGCATATGCCTCAGTCGCGTCCTCGTCATCTTCCTCATCTTCAACAATGGTGTCTTTCTCATATATCAACTCATACACCCCGTATCCATCATTGACTGACTCATCGTCCATACAATCTTCTGGTATCTGAATAGGATTCTCTAATAGTTGAGGGACCATAGAGCAAGAAATGCATCTATCAGCTAAATCCTGGAGGTATCTATCTGGAATTCGTCTACCCTTAGACTTTCTAGACTTCCTGACCTGAATAACCTGCCTAGAGCTAGACTCCCTAACTTCGCTAGACTCCCTATCCTGACCTAATGAAGATGAAGCGGAATGAAAATTATGGGATACATGAGGAAATATAGGAGAGTCCTCCCGAGGGGAGGGGCAGAGTAGATCTAGAAGAGAATCTTGACCGAAAGACCCGCGCGATGGGGTACAATCGGACAAGTAGGAGGTTTTCTCAACGAGGATCTGGGAGAAATTTGTTGCCAAATTGGCGTTTTTTTTTTATAAAAGAAGAATTAAACATAAAACAGGAATGGAGGTGAATAGGAGGAGAAAGAGATGGAGGAAGTGGCACCAAGGCCAAAGGATTAGGGGGATCATATAGCCGCATGTCCCAGATTAAATCATACATCCTCTCTGGATTGAGAGGAGGTTGGGGAATGAAGTCCCATGGGGACAGAGTAATCATGACGGGCGGAGTCCGTGGAATATCTTCAATAATGACCCGCGACCAAGTCAGGGTCAGGAGCAAAGTGCGGAACAAAGTGTGGAGTGTGAAAACATGAGAAGGATAAGTCCCCCTCCAGAGCAGATCCATGGTATAGCCAGCTTCATAGGGGTCATCTGGCTCCCCTTCATCAGTCTCCTCAGACAGTAGTATCCTCTTGTCAAAAATAGCACCAGGCCCTTCGATCAGCTCATCTATCTGTGGTGGCCACTTAGGTTCCGAAGGATCAAGAAACAACATGTTCAACGCAATATATAGATCCCTTAAATCGAACCATCTGTACCATTCATATTCAGGGTCTTGGAATTTCCTCCTCTTCATTGGCCGCAGAGCCTCCAAGGACTAGTACGTGAGCAGCTCTGAGCAATGTCTAGCCAAGTCTCTTCCATATATATCATGGTGGTCAAAATACGAAGTAATGACCACCGTGTTGTCATGGCTGATTATGGGCCCCTTTACAAAATGTGTGTATAGAGTCCATGTCAAGGGGTCCCGATCTTCTTTGCAAGGCGTAGACATTGTCTCCCAGACTTTCTGGCCGTCTTCATTCTCCTCCTGCTGAACAATGTCCTGCTTCATTTTTTTCGGCCTATAGCCCAGGCCATTTTCAGATATCCCTCAGTTGTCTTTGACGGGAGTGGTCCTGCCTTGTAACTGTATGCCCAGGCCTTTTCCAGGCTGATAGCCACTCTTCATCATTATTTCCACCCAGGAGTACTCACGCACTTCCCCCTCTTTATGGCATTTAATGGATAAGGAGTAAGAGTGGCGTTCTTCAAAGGATCGGCCACTGGATGGTAGACCTGTAATACCGACAGAAAAGGTTGTCAACCAGGTGAAGAAGTGGGCTTGGTATTTAGAGAGTGAGCAGCAGCAAGGATCGGCATGCTCGTAACTTTGATAATTCGTCCTTTGTAGGGAAATTCGAGGCATTGATAATTCGTAGAGGGAATCGCATCGAGGGTTTTTATATAAGGACGACCCAAAATGGCATTCAAAGAAGGATCGATTTCCAGAATGTGAAATTCGACCTCAGCATGACTTACAGGGCCTAGCTCCACCTTCAAATAGACCATTCCCAGAGGGGAACGGGGGGAATTATCATATGTTGTCACAGAGATAGGGCTAGGCAACCATTTTTCCTTGGGCACACCACACAATTCCAAGGTCTTCGGAGGTAAAAACATTGATCGAAGCCCCTGTGTCAACCAGACATGCATCCACGGCCTTCTTGCAGATATTAACCGTAATGCTTAAAGCCATGCTCCTGGCTGCTGGCGGTACTAGTTCCGAGACATGGAATGAGATAGAGGGTTGATCCCCGTGAGGAACTAATAGTGCGGCAATCTTTTCTACCGGCACGTCTTCGTTGACCATCACCTTTTGTAAATATTCCATCAGAGCTTCTTGATGAGTCTTCGATCTCTTTATCAGTTCAAGTACGGAGATTCGTGCCGGTGTTCGGTCCAGATGTTTCAACAAATCATATTGAGTGCCTGGTGCACTCTTATCATGGTGTGCTTCCTCTGACTGCTGTGATGGGCCGTCTCTGACTGTTGACTGAGAAAAGACTTTGTTGAAAATCCTCCCACTCCGGAGCGCACGTTCCTCATTTGTGGAAGGGTCGGGTTATAGCTTGAGCACCGCAGGGTTGATGGGTGGTGTGGATGGTGTGGAGTGTTGGTATATAGGTGATGGCGTTGGGTTAGTTGGTGGTGGCGTTGTACGGATGAGAGGCCTAGATGGTTGGATGGTGGAAGGGTAAGTGGTTGGTGCGGATGAAGTGGGGAATGACATGCGCAGTAGGGGTTTAGATGGTTGGATGGGATTTGGGTAAGCGGTAGTGGTAGTGGGTGAAGTGGGGAATGGTACGCGAAGTAGTGGTTTGGATGGCATGAGGGGTGCGTAATTGGCCTGTGGGGGGTTGTTTAATGGGGGCGTAGTGGCGTGAGGAGTAATGGGTTTGAGGAAGGTGGGTAGTGATAATGGGTTAGTGGGTGCGGGTGAGTGATATGCGGGTGTGGGTATAGGGGTAATGGTAATGGGATATGGTCTTGGTATGTGGATGGTGCGGCGTGGTGGTTGCTCTGCGTTGCTTGGAATGTGACCCGTTGAATAAATAGAGGAAGAGTCCTCTATGTTCCACTGTTGCCCTCGGTTAGCCTCAGACCGGCTACTTGTTAAAATAGGGGCAACTTGGTTTTGATTTTGATGCTCCAGAAGTGGGTTTTGCACTATACCCATGTTCGGCAGCGCTGCTGCCTGCATTGGTGCCCTCGGTTGTTGCTGCTACTGTTGTTGTGGTGGTCTTCTCGCCTTCAAGGCGGATATGTACTTCTTCATTTCTTCCCAGTCTATGCCTCCCTGCTCGTTGAGATCATGGATATAATCTCGGAATTGGAAGCAGGTGTCTATGGTGTGTCCAGGTTGTCTGTAGAAGTAACAATACTTAGAAGTATCGCCATTTTGAGGCCATATTGCCTTTTCTCTTGACAGGACCAAGGCATTGGCTGCCATTAAAGCACTAAAAATGTCCGCTAAGGACTCTGTCAGGACTGGATACTCCGCCCTCTTCGGGCCTAGGGGTCTTCTCTGCTGGTTGTAATCAGCAGGGGGAGGGACATTGTGATATGCCGACGGTGCGCGCGGCTGGTACTGCTACTGTTGCTGATACTACTGTGGCGGGGGATGGCATTGTAACTGCTGTTGCGGCTGCTGCTGTGGCTGTTGTTGTGGCTGCTGGTTCCGCTGCTGAGGCTGCTGATACTGGGGTTGATGATACTGCGGATTCGGCTGTTGCTGCCTGTAACCCTACTGGTTTGGCTGCTGTGGCCGCTGGTACTGAGGTTGCTGACTCCTCACAAACTGGGGCAAGTTGTTGTTCATACTGCTAACCTACTCATGAGAGAGCGTGCCCTCAGTGGTTGGACCTGTGTTAGGAGAATTTGGCACTGCAGGCTTCCGAGGTGGAGGCCTGCTAGGTCGGTGAGGATCAAAGACGCTAGAGAATGTAGCATCCTTGAAAGCATTCTGACAGTACCGCTTTAAGGATTGAGGATTCGGGTTCAGTTTTTGGGTCGGTTTCGGGCCAGATCCTCTGGTTTGGGCCCTGGGTGTGGGGAGTACCTTTTAAATGACGTCTAGGCTGCACGACGCCTTTCGAATGGCGTCTTGCTGAGTGGACGCCATTTAGCTAGGTTGTTGTTGTGCCACGTGGGCGCCACGTGGGCGCCACGTGGGCGGGCTTCGGGCTGCGAGAGTACGACCCCTGTCGTGTCGTCTGAACGACATCCTTGGTTGACGACGCCATTCAGAGCAGGACACTAGGTTGTCAGTGTACGGCGCCGGTCTCGTCGTCTGAACGGCGTCTTTGATAGGTGACGTGTTTCAGAGTCTCTGACGGTACGGCCCATCCTGTCATCTGATAGGTGTCTGTCTCGCACGACACGTCTTACCCTGTTTCAGATTGACCCCGCGAGCCTTCTCTCCTTTCTCTCATTCTCTCCTCCTCACTCTCTCTCTTCCCTCTCTCCGCCCCCTCCGATCCCTCTTTTCCTTTCCCTTCCCTTTCTTCCTCTTCAACCACTCCAACACCTCTCTACCTCTCACCACTACCACCACCACTTCCTTCGCGGCGCTTCATTCTCCGGGCGACGGCCGACGTCCCGGCGGAGAGACGACGTCCTCGGAGGTACCGGCGGCAGTCTACGGTGTGGCGGTTCGACGGCACGGAGCCAGGAAGAGTTCAAGTAACTGTTAGTTTTAGGTGGCCTGCAAGCCAATCTGACTATGTAAATCTCGTTCATTTATTAATATAATGGCATAATATTCATTATGTGTAAATCACATTAATAATCGTTTCATAATGAAGTCCGTGAATATGTGCTATAGTGATCAGATTATGATGAGATCATACTAATGAGACTGATCACTTAAACACACATATTCTTAATCGTTCCTAGTCGGAGGATATCCGAGAAGGACATCAGATATCCGGTTAGACTAGTACAGATTACTCTTACTCATATGATGAGGGTGACTGATCTCATAAGTCACTTGTGTGGAGACACTAAGGCGAATCTGTAGGTGCTCATTGGAGAATGAGCTCACTGAACTGATCTGACTGAATCGCTGGATGGTATTGTACCTCACTGTCAACCAGCTTGATTGTATTGTCGCAGTTGCGTGGATGGTCCTCGGACCTGAGACACCAAGGACACCTTGTCGGTGGACTTCTGTGCTTTGACCTTGGTTTACGAATCTCTAGCCACGGGATTCTAATACGCCAAGGATTGGGTACAGCGGAATACCGTCGAAGGAAATTATGTGTCAATAAGGAATCATTCGCTCTCGGTACTCAGAGAGAGAATGCTCTAGGAAGGATGCGCGGAAGTCCCTGGCCAGGGCGGACGATAATATCGGGAAAGGAGTTTTTCGATATTTATCAGCGGCATCCAATCCAAGTGAGTCGACCAGTTAGGGTTTGATAGCTCGCCATACCCTGAGTTGACTCGAGAGCATTGTACGAATGAAGGATTATATCTAGGCAGTAACTGTCGGCGGAAAGGTTCTAAGAGTGGGTTTCTTAACCTCAATACCTTTCGGGTTCACACGGTGTTGCTTGGCACCCAACGTGATCGGAGGCCCGGTCGAATTCGATGTGCGACATCAATTCAATTGATTAATTATTAATAAAGGGTTATTAATTGATTAATAAAGTCAGTGAGGAGTCACTGGGCTTGTTGGGCCATTAACTGGACTGGTACTTGGGCCTAGAGGGTCACACGCAAATGATTCTCAAGGCGATGGATAAAAAAGTGGGTTTTATATAAACCGGAGATTTTTATGAAAAATCGTACAGTTAGTATAAAACATAGCGAACGGGCTGAGCAGGCCAAGCTGCTGCTAACCCTAGCCGCCCCTCCTCTGTTTCTCTCTCTCTCTGGCGTCCAGACATATCTAGATCTGCTCCGCCGCTTCTCCAAAACCCGTTCGACGGGAAATCGTCCGTGCATTGCGGCGACCGGCGGAGGTTTTGTGGGCTGCAAAGAACGAGGAACGTGAGGATATCGGTCGCGAGGAGGATCGCGTGGACTTCGCTAGAGGCCGGGCGCTTGCGCGGCTTGCGGTGTCGCACCGACGGAACCGAATGGCTGCGGATTCGAATCCGCACACGGTGAGAACTTCGATTATCCGATAATCGATTTTTTGTTTTTCAAAACGGGAACGGATCGCTGTCTTAATATTTTATTTTCCGCTGCGTGAGCGATCCGGAAAAACCCGATAAAACCCAACAGTGGTATCAGAGCCAGGTTCCATTGTTTCTCGTCCCGTTTCGATCTCTGAATTAATTTTTCCATGTGTTATTCCATGCTTTAACTTCAATTAATTGTTGGATTTGTGTTCATGTGATGAACACGGTTAATTTAATTAATATTCTGCAATTTTCGAAATCAATTTTGGGGTTTTCGGAGTTCTTCATGAGATGATGAACCAGGGCTTTTCGGCGACTTCGTACTCGTTTCCCAAGCGTTGGGATGGCAAGTTAGGACCCCAAATCCCTTGAGGATAGTCACCACTATCCACCGATCACCTAAACCGCCGTCGGAGTGCCCTTGGAGGGCTGCAAATTCAAGCCCCAAATTCGGGTTCTAAACATCCTGAAAAATCTGAAATAAAATCAGCTTCAAGGACAAAGTCAATGTGACCCTCTAGGCCCAAGTACCAGTCCAGTTAATGGCCCAACAAGCCTAGTGACTCCTCACTAACTTTATTAATCAATTAATAACCCTTTATTAATTAATTAATCAATCGAATTGATGTCGCACATTGAATTCGACCGGGCCTCCGATCACGTTGGGTGCCAAGCAACACCGCGTAAACTCGGAAGGTATTGGGGTTAAGTAACCCACTCTTGGAACCTTTCCGCCGATAGTTACCGCGTGGATATAATCCTTCATTCTTACAATGCTCTCGAGTCAACTCAGGGTATGGCGAGCTGTCAAACCCTAACCGGTCGACTCACTTGGATTGGAAGTCGTTGATAAATATCTAAAAATTCCTTTTCCGATAGTATCGTCCGCCCTGGCCAGGGACTTCTGCGCATCCTTCCTAGAGCATTCTCTCTCTGAGTACCGAGAGCGAATGATTCCTTATTGACACACAATTCCCTTCAATGGTATTCCGTTGTACCCAATCCTTGGCGTATTAGAATCCCGTGGCTAGAGATTCGTAAACCAAGGTCAAAGCACAGAAGTCCACCGACAAGGTGTCCTTGGTGTCTCAGGTCCGAGGACCATCTACGCAACTGCGACAATAGAATCAAGTTGGTTGACAGTGAGGTACAATACCATCCAGCGATTCAGTCGGATCAGTTCAGTGAACTCATTCTCTAATGAGCACCAACAGATTCGCCTTAGTGTCTCCACACAAGTGACTTATGAGATCAGTCACCCTCATCATATGAGCAGGAGTAATCTGTACTAGTCTAACCGGATATCTGATGTCCTTCTCGGATATCTTCCGACTATGAACGTTTAAGAATATGTGTGTTTAAGTGATCAGTCTCATTAGTATGATCTCATCATAATCTGATCACTATAGCACATATTCACGGACTTCATTATGAAACGATTATTAATGCGATTTACACATAATGAATATTATGTCATTATATTAATAAATGAACGAGATTTACATAGTCAGATTGGCTTGTAGGCCACCTAAAACTAACAATCTCCCACTTGGACTAAAGCCAATCACCTTTATACAATTAGCCTATAGACTCTAGGTGACGCTCAAACACAATTTGAGCCAACGGCTTTGTCAGTGGATCTACTACATTGTCAACGGATGGAACTCTTTCCACTACTACATCTCCTCTGGATAAGATAAAAGCGCCTCAGAATATCTTTCGATTTCTGATGAGACCACGGCTCTTTAACTTGTGCAATAGTCCCATTGTTGTCGCACAACAGCAGAACATGATCAAGGATACAAGGAACTATGTGAAGGTCGGTGATGAACTTCTTCAATCACACTACTTCCTTGAAAGCTTCAGCTGCAGTGATGTGCTCAACTTTAGTCGTCGAATCTACAATGGTTACTTGCTTGAAACTCTTCCATCACACTGCGACTCCATTTAGAGTAAACACGAATCCAGATGTTGACTTACTATCATCTGGATCTGACTGGAAACTCGAGTCAGTAAAGCCTCGCAGTTTCAAGTCACCTCCTCCATAGACAAGAAACATATCCTTAGTTCTTCTCAAGTACTTAAGGATACATTTCACTGCCTTCCAGTGCTCTTCGCCTGGATCAGCCTGAAATATGCTCGTAACACTTAGAGCAAATGCAACATCAGGCCGTGTACATAGCATGGCATACATGATAGATCCTATGGCAGAGGCATAGGGTATTCTATCCATGAATGCCCTCTCATTAGGAGTCTTAGGAGACTGCACCTTTGAGAGACTAATTCCATGTCACATCGGTATGAGACCTCTCTTCGAATTTTCTATGCCAAACCTTTTGACTATGGTATCTATGTACAAGAATTGGGTCATTCCAAGCATTCTCTTTGATCTATCTCTATAGATCTGTATTCCCAATACGTAGGATGCTTCTCCCAAATCCTTCGTGGAGAAGTTTTTCGATAGCCAGATCTTTACTGATGACATCATAGCTACATCATTCCCAATAAGTAGTATGTCATCTACGTAAAGAACTAGAAAAGTGACTACACTCCCACTGGTCTTCTTGCATACACAAGGCTCATCTTCATTCTTAATGAAGTCATAAGACTTGACAGTCTCGTCAAATCTTATGTTTCAGCTCCGGGAAGCATGCTTCAGTCCATAAATGGACTTCTGAAGCTTGCACACTTTATCTGGAGATTCTTTAGACGTGAAACCTTCTGGTTGTATCATATACACCTCTTCTTCAAGGTTATCATTGAGGAAGGCAGTCTTCACATCCATCTGCCATATTTCATAATCAAAATGTGCAGCAATGGCGAGTAGAACTCTGATCAACTTTATCATGGCAACTGGTGAGAAAGTCTCGTCATAGTCAATTCCTTGCCTTTGACGATATCCCTTTGCCACCAACCTTGCCTTATAAGTGTCGATCCATCCATTAGCACCGATCTTTCTCTTAAAGATCCACTTGCATCCGATGGGTACAATACCCTCGGGCAAGTCCTCCAAGTTCCAAACATAGTTGGTGTACATGGACTGGATTTTTGAGTTCATGGCTTCTCGCCATTTCCCGGATTCTGGGCCTTCTATGGCCTCCTGGTAGGTTTTATGATCATCATCCTCATTATATTCTACCTTAGACTCACCTTCAGTGATATGTCCTATATATCGTTCGGGCAGTCTAGGTACTCTATCAGATTTATGAGGCTCATGTGTGTGTACTTGAACATATTCAGGAACTGATATCTCATCTGATGATAATGCAGCTGTTTGGGGATCTGGACCCTCTTCCAGTATTATTTTTCTCCCACTGTTCTCCTGGAGAAGGTATTCCTCTTCTAGGAAGACCGCTTTCCTAGCGACAAACACATTTTGTTCATCAGGATGGGAAAAATAGTATCCAAATGTTTCCTTTGGATATCCCACAAACCTGCATTTATCAGTTCGTGATTCCAACTTGTCTGGATCATACCTCTTTACATGAGCAAGGAAACCCCAGACTTTATCATGTTTCAATTCTTGTTTCTTGCCTTTCCATATCTCATATGGAGTAGAGGCCACAAACTTGCTCGGTATTCTGTTCAGTAGGTATGTTGCTGACTCTAGAGCATACCCCCAAAGGGACACTAGTAATTCCGAAAAGTTCATCATGGATCGCACCATGTCCAACAAGGTGCGATTTCTCCTTTTTGATACACCATTCATCTGTGGTGTATATAGAGGGGTTAGCTGAGAAAGAATACCATTATCGTTTAAGAATTGTGTGAAATTAGTACTCAAATTAATAATCAACTATAATTAATTATTAACTACTAATCAAACACTTAGATTAGTCAATTAATGTAAATTATCAATTTAACTTTTAAACTAATAATTAACACTAAGTAATTAATAATTAATTAATCTAACTTTTAGATTAAATAATTAAAGTTATCATTAATTTAACTATTAAATTAATGATTAATAATAATTCATTAAGGACTACTAATTTAACACTTAAATTAGTCATCTAAATTAATTATTAATTAACTCAAATATTAATTAACAATTAGGTGAAACAATAGTTAATAATTTGACAATTAGACTAATAACTATAAATAACTAATTTAATATTTAAATTAGTTAAATTGAGGTTAATAATCAATTTAACATTTAAATTAATATTAACCACAACCTATTAACAACTAATTGCTAGTTAATAAATCCTTAATTAACTAATGATTCAAAATCATCAAGCCCAAATAAAATAAAATTGAATAATAGATTTTAGTTTTCAAAAAATTTTGAATTTCCAAAATTTGAAATCAAATTTCAACCAAATTTTAAATGGGCAATATGGGGATTTAAAGGGGTTAAATTAGGTAAAACTGCTAAAATGGCTCAGCCACATGGGCTGAGCCAAATGGCTCGAACCTGTGCTGAGCCAGGGCCCGGGCCTAGCTCAGCCGCCCAGGCTAGCCGGGGCGGCCCGGTCCAACCGGACCGGCCTAGGGTGCCGGCCCGGCTGGCTTCTCCTCCAACCAGAAGCCCGATGCCATGTTCTTCTTGGAAGAGGAATACCTTCTCCACATGTGATGTGTGTGGAGACTGATCTCTTAAACACACATATTCTTAATCGTTCCTAGTCGGAGGATATCCGAGAGGGACATCGGATATCCGGTTAGACTAGTACAGATTACTCATGCTCATATGATGAGGGTAACTGATCTCATAAGTCACTTGTGTGGAGACACTAAGGCGAATATGTAGGTGATCATTAGAGAATGAGTTCACTGAACTGATCCGACTGAATCGCTGGATGGTATTGTACCTCACTGTCAACCAGCTTGATTTTATTGTCGCAGTTGCGTGGATGGTCCTCGGACCTGAGACACCAAGGACACCTTGTCGGTGGACTTCTGTGCTTTGACCTTGGTTTACGAATCTCTAGCCATGGGATTCTAATACGCCAAGGATTGGGTACAGCGGAATACCATCGAAAGGAATTGTATGTCAATAAGGAATTATTCACTCTCGGTACTCAAAGAGAGAATGCTCTAGGAAGGATGCGCGGAAGTCCCAGGCTAGGGCGGACGATAATATCGGGAAATGAGTTTTTTGATATTTATCAGCGGCATCCAATCCAAGTGAGTCGACCAGTTAGGGTTTGACAGCTCGCCATACCCTGAGTTGACTCGAGAGCATTGTACGAATGAAGGATTATATCCACGCGGTAACTGTCGGCGGAAAGGTTCCAAGAGTGGGTTACTTAACCCCAATACCTTCCGGGTTCATGCGGTATTGCTTGGCACCCAACGTGATCGGAGGCCCGGTCGAATTCGATGTGCGACAACAATTCGATTGATTAATTCATTAATAAAGGGTTATTAATTGATTAATAAAGTCAGTGAGGAGTCACTGAGCTTGTTGGGCCATTAACTGGACTGGTACTTGGGCCTAGAGGGTCACACGCAAATGATTCTCAAGGCGATGGATAAAAAACTGGATTTTATATAAACCGGGGGTTTTTATGAAAAATTGCGCTGTTAGTATAAAACATAGCGAACGGGCTGAGCAGGCCAAGCTGCTGCTAACCCTAGCTGCCCCTCCTCTGTTTCTCTCTCTCTCTGGCGTCCAGACATATCTAGATCTGCTCCGCCGCTTCTCCGAAACCCGTTCGACGGGAAATCGTCCGTGCATTGCGGCGACCATTGCGGCGACCGGCGGAGGGTTCGTGGGCTGCGAAGAATGAGGAACGTGAGGATATCCGTCGCGAGGAGGATCGCGTGGACTTCGCTAGAGGCCGGGCGCTTGCGCGGCTTGCGGTGTCGCACCGACGGAACCGAACGGCTGCGGATTTGAATCCGCAAACGGTGAGAACTTCGATTATCCGATAATCGATTTTTTGTTTTTCGAAACGGGAACAGATCACTGTTTTAAAATTTTATTTTCCACTGCGTGAGCGATCCGGAGAAACCCGAGAAAACCCAACAGTAACCGGTAGGGGGACGAACCTTTCATGTATTGTGGTTGTTTTATTCGTGTTTCCCGTTGTGAAGCATGATGTCTGAATGAGTTTTTTGGGAGGAATGAGCATGTTAAGGGGTTTTTCTTGATGGATATGGTGGTTTCTATGAATGTGGATTTGTGGGTTTTCCTATGATGGGTTGGTTTCCCTCTTCGTTTTCCCCTTTCTGGATGTTTTTGGGGTGAACTTGGGGTTTAAGGGGACCCTCGGGTCGAATGCAGAAACCAGGTTTCTGGCGCTAAAAGACGTCGCGCTAGGACGACGCCATTTCAAATGGCGGCTTCCTAGGACGACGCCATTTAGGCAGAAATGTCCCAGAAGCGGTTTATGTTAGAATAGATTTCCATATTGAATAGCGTCCAGAGACAGCGACGCCTTTCAAATGGCGACTTCCCAGGACGACGCGTTTCAAGTAAATAAATCGTAGTCGGTCTCTGTTTCTGTCGCTCTCCGGTGACTAGGGACAGCGACGCGTTTTTAAAAGACGACGACTGGGCACGACGCTTTTTAGGCTATATTCTGAGGCCGAGTTTATATGAACCAGTTTAGGAGGCTTGAATGGCGTCAGCCACGGGCGACGCGATTCAATGCAGAACTACAATAATTCATGATATTAAATATATGTTTACACTGTTAGATAGTTCAATCAATACATGCTTTAAATCATACATCGAGGTCGAGGATTTCTGTATGATCGGGATCGCACCGTGTGTGCTTGTGGTTATACGATTGTGGAGCTGGAACAATTGTGGTTTACGTTGTCACCTTGTGCTGAAGTGGGAGGGCCTTGGTGTCTGTGTGGCATTGTTACTGTACCGGTGTGGAAGGGGCACATGTTGTGTTTCACCTATGGCTGGGGGAAGCAGAACCACCTTGAGCCCATCGGGCCGGAGTAGCCAGCGCGCTATATGAGGGGTTACTTTTTGGTCTCAGCGGGTCGGTACTTTCCTAGTTTGTCGTGGCAGCTTCCGGCGCGTTTCTTGCTGTGGAGCTAGGTGTGGTGCTGTTGGAGTTTTACCCTTTCGCCACTGGGCCTGATGTAACCTGTGATATCAAGGTTACGAGTGGTACCCCTCGTCCTTTGGCCTGATGTGACCCAGGAGGTTAGGGTCGCGGGTAGTCCATATAGCTTCGGCTTGACGGGGGTTTTGCCGGTCCCCAGGGCCCTCTTGAAGCACCGAGGCTTGGAGTTGAGGGAAGTCCGGTCGATAGGACAGTAGTCTAGACTGCTGGTGTGTACACGTAGCTGGGCAGTGGCGGTTCACTAGTCCTAATTAGTCCTAGTTTGACTCACTACCTCACCCTACGGTGGCCGGAACACCGTAGGGGCGGACAAACGTGAGCGTTGGTGGTGTTGTGAGGCGACGTTTGTCTGCGGTCGACAGTGTGGTTTGATCGCCTAGCCGGATCCTTGGTTACGAATTGTGGTATTGAGTTGGGTTATTGAACTGCTTAGAATTGTACATGTTGCATTGCTTACGCGTATGTTTCATATCAGGTTTTGGCAGCTGTGTTTACTGCTTTATTTAATTGCCTTCATTCTGTATTATTATACTTGTGGGTATGTGAGTGGGAGGTGGGGGATCGGATGATCCCTACTGAGCCCAATTCTGGTGTGGCTCACTCCCTACGGTTTCATGTGTGGACCTCTTGGCGTAGGGCGGCGTGTGGTGTTCTCTTTGGTGTGCGGACCAGCAGCTATCTCAGTTCCGTGGTATGCCCCGATGTTGTTGTACTTTGCTTCTGCCTGTACTTATTTAATTCTTTGGACCATGTAATTATTGTTGGACTGTGTACGGACATTATTAATTTCCCTCCTACGCACTTGTACTTTCCTTGTAGTCCGTGTGATTGTTATATTTAGCCTTGTTTAATGCTTACTCCTCCAGATGCGTTGTGTGAGATCCGGGTGTGAACCCATAGGTAATGATCCGATGCCCATTTAGTAATCGGGTTCCCGATTATAGCGTGGCGGGTCGTTACAGATGGTATCAGAGCTAAGTTTGGTCGAGTATGTGGTAAAGTAGGTTAGATATCATAGTCCAACAATAAGTACGAGTCTGTATAGGCGATGGCTGCTGGTATAGATTGATAGGTTTTGACGTGCCTGTTTCGATTTTTGTGTTCGAGGGGTAGTGATGGCGCCGAAGAGGAGAGTTCCGTTGGCTCGTGGTACGGGAGCAGACGATGGCAGTTCGGGGGCAGAAGGGCATAACGTGGATCGTTTCATGGAAGTTATGATTGGGGCAATGTCTAGATACCAACAGGAAGATGGTGGTGAGGGATCCAATCCCCGAGGTGGTCAGTCCACGGTGATGGAGTGGTTCTTGAAGTTGAAGACCCCTTCTTTCACAGGTCAACTGGTCCCAGACGAGGCAGCTCATTGGATTAAGGAAGTGGAGAAGGCATTTGATGTTCTTGAATGTGCGGAGAATGACAAGACCTTGTTGGCAACCTACTTACTGAAGGACGATGCTTATGATTGGTGGGTTACCATCAAGAGAATGATGTTTGCAGATAGGTCCCTGAGAGAGATCCCTTGGGAGGTGTTTGTGAGAGAGTTTAGTGGACAGTACTTTCCGAGGCACGTTCGGAAGGCCAAGGAAAGGGAAATTATGGAATTGGTGCAGAATGATATGTCAGTTCTAGAATATCAGATGAAGTTTGTGGCTCTTGGAAGATTTGTTCCACACATATCTGAGCATGAGGAACGTCGGACAGAGAGATTTGTGGATGGACTCCGGTGTGATCTGAGGGCAATGGTGGCATCTCATTATTGTAGAGATCTGGCGTCAGCAGTTCGGTGCGCGGCAGCGGTGGAGACTCAGTTCCAACAAATGGCGAAAGAGTTGGAGCGATCAACACGAGGGAAGCAGCAAGGTAAGAACAAATCAGCGGTCTTTTCGTCAGGTGGTTCGAGTTCCTTTAAGTTTGGGTTCCAAGAAATGCCTTGTGATGAGGATGAAGACGGTTCGGTTCAGCAGATGCAAACTGTGGCCAGCAGACAGCAGGAAGCAAGACAGGATGCAGCGGATTATTGTCCCCGTTGTGGTAGGTATCATGGCAATCAGATATGTCCATTGGTCACTGGTAGCTGTTTTGGCTGTGGTAGGAAGGGACATCTTGTGAGGAACTGTCCCCAGAAGAATAAGACAGGTCAGGAGCCGAGTGGTCAGTAGAAGCCTAGGACTTTGAGTGGTGTAGTGTGTTCTCTTAGTAGAGGTCCGAGATGCTGGGCTAGACGAACACTTTTATCTTGTCTTATTAGGTAGTAGTTGTGAACTCTTATGGCACTTTTTATGTATTTTGGGCATGGTGGAGAACCAGTTTTGTAGTATGTGCCTTGTAAGGTTAATGTATGGTTATTTCAGTCTATCAGCTTTTGCAGTATTGTGGATCATAGTTAGCTTAGTGTTGATTTGATTGACTAGTTATGCAGAGCCCCGCGTAAGAGTGTGATCAGTGAGGATGATTGATGTGATCTATGTTACCGGCGTGGAATTGTTGGCTGTGGTTATCGTTTGAGCAGTTGCAATTTCGAGGACGAAATTCTTTTTAAGGGGGGGAGTATGTAAAGATTGAGGATTCGGGTTCAGATTTTGGGTCGATTTCGAGCCGGATCCCCTAGTTTGGGCCCTGAAGGGTGTGGGGAGTACCTTCTAAATGACGTCTAGGCTGCACGACGCCTTTCGAATGGCGTCTTGCTGAGTGGACGCCATTTAGCTAGGTTGTTGTTGTGCCACGTGGGCGGGCTTCGGGCCGCGAGAGTACGACCCCTGTCGTGTCGTCTGAACGGCGTCCTTGGTGGACGACGCCATTCAGAGCAAGACCCTGGGTTGTCAGTGTACGGTGCCGGTCTCGTCGTCTGAACGGTGTCTTTGATAGGCGACGCGTTTCAGAGTCTCTAACGGTACGGCCCATCCTGTCATCTGATAAGCGTCTGTCTCGCACGACGCGTTTTATCCTGTTTCAGATTGACTCCGCGAGCCTTCCCTCTTTTCTCTCATTCTCTCCTCCTCACTCTCTCTCTTCCCTCTCTCCGCCCCCTCCGATCCCTCTTTTCCTTTCCCTTCCCTTTCTTCCTCTTCCACCACTCCAACACTTCTCTACCTCTTACCACTACCACCACCACTTCCTTCGCGGCGCTTCATTCTTCGGGCGGCGGCCGACGTCCCGGCGGAGTGACGACGTCCTCGGAGGTACCGGCGGCGGTCTACGGTGCGGCAGTTCGGCGGCACGGAGCCAGGAGGAGTTCAAGTAACCGGTAGGGGGACGAACCTTGCATGTATTGTGGTTGTTTTATCCGTGTTTTCCGTTGTGAAGCATGATGTGTGTATGGGGTTTTTGGGAAGAATGAGCATGTTAAGGGGTTTTTCTTGATGGATATGGTGGTTTCTACGAATGTGGATTTGTGGGTTTTCCTGTGATGGGTTGGTTTCCCTCTTCGTTTTCCCCTTTCTGGATGTTTTTGGGGTGAACTTGGGGTTTAAGAGGACCCTCGGGTCGAATGCAGAAACCAGGTTTCTGGCGCTAAAAGACGTCGCACTAGGATGACGCCATTTCAAATGGCGGCTTCCTAGGACGACGCCATTTAGGCAGAAATGTCCCAGAAGCGGTTTCTGCTAGAATAGATTTCCGTGTTGAATAGCGTCCAGGGACAGCGACACCTTTCAAATGGCGGCTTCCCAGGACGACGCGTTTCATGTAAATAAACCGTAGTCTGTCTCTGTTTATGTCGCTCTCCGGCGACTAGGGACAGCGACGCGTTTTTAAATGACAACGACTGGGCACGATGCCTTTTAGGCCATATTCTAAGGCCGAGTTTATATGAACCAGTTTATGAGGCTTGAATGGCGTCGGCCACGGGCGACGCGATTCAATGCAGAACCACAATAATTCTTGATATTAAATATGTGTTTATACTGTTAGATAGTTCAATCAATGCATGCTTTAAATCATACATCGAGGTCGAGGATTTCTGTGCGATCGGGATCGCACCGTGTGTGCTTATGGTTATACGATTGTGGAGCTGGAACAATTGTGGTTTACGTTGTTACCATGTGCCAAAGTGGGAGGGCCTTGGTGTCTGTGTGGCATTGTTGCCGTACCGGTGTGGAAGGGGTACATGTTGTGTTTCACCTATGGCTGGGGGAGGCAGAACCACCTTGAGCCCGTCGGGCCGGAGTAGCCAGCACGCTATCCGAGGGGTTACTGTTTGGTCTCTGCGGGTCGGTGCTTTCCTAGTTTGTCGTGGCAACTTCCAGCGCGTTTCTTGCTGTGGAGCTGGGTGTGGTGCTGTTGGAGTTTTACCCTTTCACCACTGGGCTTGATGTAACCTGTGATATCAAGGTTACGAGCGGTACCCTTCGCCCTTTGGCCTGATGTGACCCGGGAGGTTAGGGTCGCGGGTAGTCCCTATAGCTTCAGCTTGACGGGGATTTCGCCGGTCCCCAGGACCCTCCTAAAGTGCCGAGGCCTGGCGTTGAGGGAAGTCCGGTCGATAGGACAGTAGTCTAGACTGCTTGTGTGCACACGTAGCTGGGCAGTGGCGGTTCACTAGTCCCAGTTAGTCCTACTTTGACTCACTGCCTCACCCTACGGTGCCTGGAACATCGTAGGGGCGGACAGGCATGAGCGTTGGTGGTGTTGTGAGGCGACGTTTGTCTGCGGTCGACAGTGTGGTTTGATCGCCTAGCCGGATCCTTGGTTACAAATTGTGGTATTGAGTTGGGTTATTGAACTGCTTAGAATTGTACCTGTTGCATTGCTTACGCGTATGTTTCATATCAGGTTTTGGCAACTGTGTTTACTGCTTTATTTAATTGCCTTCATTATGTATTATTATACTTGTGGGTGTGTGAGTGGGAGGTGGGGGATCGGATGATCCCTATTGAGCCCAAGTCTGGTGTGGCTCACTCCCTGCGGTTTCAGGTGTGGACCTCTTGGCGTGGGGCGGCATGTGGTGTTCTCCTTGGTGTGCGGACCAGCAGCTATCTCAGTTCCGGGGTATGCCCCGATGTTGTTGTACTTTGCTTCTGCCTATACTTATTTAATTCTTTGGACCATGTAATTATTGTTGGACTGTGTACGGACATTATTAATTTCCTTCCTGCGCACTTATACTTTCCTCGTAGTCCGTGTGATTGTTATATTTAGGCTTGTTTAACGCTTACTCCTTCAGATGCGTTGTGTGAGATCCGGGTGTGAACCCATAGGTAATGATCCGATGCCCATTTAGTAATCGGGTTCCCGATTATAGGGTGGTGGGTCGTTACAACCGCGCTGTTTCATAGAGCTCTGCCATGCTGGTCAGGTTGTTCAGGGAGAGGATGAGTTTGAAGTGAGGCGTGGCATTGGAAATTAACATTTTCATTTGCTCTGACTTAGACAAGTGATCTTTCACTTTTCCGCCATACCCCTCCATCTGTCAGCAAAACTGACGTACTCCTCGTCGGGTTTCATCTTTTCTGCTATCAAGTCGGTAATGGACAAGGAGGGGGAAACTCTGTCCTGGTATCGTTGAATGAATTTTCTTGAGACGATACCGTAGTCTTCTACTTCAGCAGGTCCTAAAGAAAAGAACCATTCGAGAGCTGCTCCCTCTAAGGATCTCCTGAACAAAAAGGCCAACGACCTCTTGTCGTTTTGCCAGAAGGATGACTCATACATGAACTCCTTCAAGTGAGTGAAGGGGTTACCAGTATTGTTGTACTTCCGGTACACTGGCATCTCAGAGGGTGGCAGGTGGAACACAGGCAGACTTGGTAAGTTGATCTCTAGTGCAGCTTTGACCCCCATCATCTTCTGGTGGTTGTTGAACTGTTCATCCATGCGCTCCATCTTTACCAGCAGCACTTGCTGTTAGAATTGGGTGGCCTCAAAGCCAATCATTGTACATTCTAGTTCAGATTATTAATAAAGGCAATTATTTCTTCATTTAATAGTTCTCGCAAACGACTATCGTAATGAAGGTCCATAGACAAATGTATGGGATATTGAATCATGATGAGATCATGATAGTGAGATCAATATCCTAAGGCAATTGTCTTAAATAGTTCTCGATCATAGGATATTTATGATGGACATTAAATATCCGATAAGATCGACACAAGTTATGTCTGCTCATATGATGAGGGTGAATGATCTCACATTCACTCGTGTGGTGACACTAAGACAAACAAGTGGGTGCTCATTAGAGAATGAGTTCACTGAACAGACCCAAATAAGAATTCCTGGATGGTAATTATACCTATTAGTCAACCAGGGAATTCATTTGTTGCAGTAGCACAGTTGGTCCTTTGACCTGAGTCACCAATGATACCTTGTTTGTGGACCATTGTGTCTTGATTCTCTGACTCGTGGGCTTTAACCATTAAGTCCACCATAATCGGTCTTTCAGATACAGTGGAAAGCTTGCGAAGGTAATTGAGTGAACAACAAGGGATCACTCACTCTTGGTATAAGACTGGAGAGAGAATGTCCCATGGATATGTACACAGAAATCCCTGGCCAGGGTCAAATGAAAGAGATGTCTTTCTAGATATTAACTGTGTACTAGAATCCATCTGGATAATGCGATAGAGGATTTGACTATAAAACCATACCCTTGCGTAATCGGGACATTGCATGAGTGAAGGATTATATCTGTGCGGCATCTGCAGACGGAAAGGTTCAATTGAAGGGAACAGTATCCCTTATATCTTCTGGGATCATGAGGTAGTGTTTGGTGCTGTTCATGATCATAAGGCCAAGTGATTTAATCATCAGATGATAATTCACTTGTTTATTAAATTAATCATTTAACATGTGATGTTTAAATGTTAATTAATAAATATTAAACTCAAGAAACAGTTCTAAGTTTAATGGGCCTGCAACCGGACTGATATATGGGCCTAGAGGGTCACACACATAAGAGTTCTCGTCAGACGGTGAGAGATGTTAAATTTCATGCTTATCTGGGTTTTTGTGAAAAGGTGCAGGATAAACATGAAGATTTAATGGAGAATTATCCAAGGCCAAACTCTTGGATAATCATGAGGATTAATTGTTGTGCTTATCATTATTTCTATATAAGGAGGGCCAAGGGGGAGTGGTAAAAAGTTAGTTGGACGAATTTTACTCCCTAGATTCTCTCTCTCCTCTCTCTCTCTCTTTCTCTCTCTCTTGCAGTGGATCTGTCTCTCTCCGCGCATGGTGGATCTGAGATCTGGTCGGAGCACTCAAGTCGAGGAGGAAATCGCGTCTGCTGCGGGAACTCGTGTGGATACCTCTAGAGATCGTGCGCGTGCGCGATTACCGAGTCGGCATCATCCACGGAAGATTCGAAACCCCGCAAAGGTGAAGAACTGTTCTTCCCGCGTTAGTTTTAATGTCCGTTTTACAACCCCAGCAACTGATACAATGGAATCATTTTTATTTCCGCTGCGTTCATGGCGATTCCTTACAGTGGTATCAGAGCCTGGTTCGCTGGTTCGGTTGTAAAATGGCACCGTTTTGCGTGTTTTTCTCGTTATGCGTGAAGAACCCGTATTGTACGTGTTCTTGAGTTTAATCCGATTAAAAATGACAGATTAGTGTTCATATGATGATCACGATCAATTTGATTATTTTTCTGTATTTTTTTTATTTTTATTTGGGTTTTTCGGAGTTCGTCATGTGATGATGAACCGGGGTACTTCGGCGGCTTCGTACGTGCATCCCAAGCGTTGGGATGGCCGGAAGAATCCCTAGATCTCTTGGTGATAGTCACCACTTCTCATTAGGCATGGAGATCGGCACCGGAGTTCCCTTGGAGATGCTTAAAATCGAGCCCAAACTTGGTTGTTTAACCCTGCAAAAATCAGATTTTTGGGTTTTCCGGGGCTTGTTTTGCTCTCCATCGCCGGTCACCGGCGACCCCGCCGGCGCCGGGCACGTCGCCGGCGCCGGAGGGCATCGCCGGCCGGGCTGTCACCCGCCGGGGGTGGCCGGAGCTCGGCGGCGGCGCCGCCGGGAGGGAACCCTAGGGTTCCTGGCTTCTGTTCGTTTAAAGGAAGAAGAAGGCCGGTCGACTCGTGGCAGAAGCGGTTGAACCGCCCGGTCCCGACCCGGTCGGACCGGGCGGGGCCGGGCGGCGCCCTGGCCGAGCTAGGGTGCGGCCCTGGCCGAGCCAGGGTGCGGCCCTGGCCGAGCCAGGGTGCGGCCCTGGCCGAGCCAGGGCTCGACCCTGGCTTAGCCAGGGTTCGACCCTGGCCGAGCCAGGGCCCTAATGGGCTGGGCCCATTTTTGGTTAATTATAAATTAATTTTAAATGCATGTTTAACCCCATTAAACCCTATTTTAGCCCATTTAAGCTAGTTTTAAAACAGAATAATTATAGAAATAATTATAATTGTTATTAATTATTTTTATGATTATTAACAGGTTATTAAAGTGTCTAATAACTGTTAGTCAATTAAAGGGCTTTATAATTAATGGGTGTTAGTTAATTGTTTAAAATTGTTTTAAATAATTAATTCCCTGTTAATTTAATTAGTTTAAAATTGTTTTAAACTAAATTCATGCATAACTTGATTACACTATTACTGTTCAAATTGTTTGAATCATTATTTAGATTAACTGAATGGTTTAGTTGGTTTATTTGTCAATAATGTTTTGAATATTATTGATAATGCTGAAATAAATGTTATTTCGAAAACTAATTGGTATTATAATTTTATATTTATAAAATTTAATACCAAACAGTAATTATGTGATGATTGTGATGCATGTGATGTGTTTTATGGTGGGATGATCATGGACTTAGAATTTTCATGTGATGAATGATGTGAATGGATGCGATGCTTATTTCATTTGGTATTTTAAAATAGGACCTGCGTGTCCTCCTCTCTCTTAATCCAAGTGTACTTTCTACCTTCCTATAAGATTGTACTCCCCTTGATAAGATCAAGGTTTCTAATTGTTTAAATGTACATTTGTGGACCTGCGAGTCCTGAATTTTGTATTTAAATGTATCGGATTAAGTTTAGAGGACGGGATCTTCTGAAAACACCTTTGGAGGGAAGACTCGCATCAAATGGAACCAGTGTTGCTGTTTTCACATTAGGATCCTATTATGGATCATCGATTGGCTCCGATGATTCCATAGTAGTTTAAGCAGTCCATGATCATCCCCATTTAATTTTTCTGCATATATGTGATGTTTGCGGACTATGCTATCATATATATATTTATATTAAGTATATTGATACTTCAAATTGAAATACTATTGATAGCACGATTTTTACAAATTAAAATCAAAACCCTCTTTTAAAACTTAAGTTGTAAACGTGAGATATTAAGAATAATCCACGTAACCCACCATCATTATAGATCTTAGGATAATTCTTATCTCAAACGGATTTGTTGTGCTACCACAAGGTCTGTTTGATTTAGAAATTAAACTAGGTCTACGACATGTGATGTCATTAAGATGAATGGACAAATAGTGTAGTTTTGTTGTGCTACCACAAGGATTGCACTATGAATTCATGTCATCTAAGTAATGATGGATAAACTTAACTGAATCAAAATGATTTGTTGTGCTACCACAAGGTCATTCTGATTCAGGGGTTAAATCGATCGGATATTGCAAACGTTGCAACTGTCAAGAGTTGACTGCCTAAGGGACTTGATGTGATTTGTTGTGCTACCACAAGGTCACATGCATGTTGCCCGAAGGATTCTGATCCCCACTAGGAGATCACCGGAATCTCCCGTTCTGTATCTTAGAGGGTAATACAGATCGCCGAAAAATAGTGGGAGCATAAATCTAGACTAAAAGTCCTAAATCTGATTTTAAGAACTATCTGCTCATTTTATATATTTCCATGTAGGTCGCTATGTCGTCACCTAACCCCCTCCGTTGCATACTCAATGCAAACAAACTCACGGGACCAAACTACATTGACTGGTTACGCAACCTGAAGATTGTCCTCAGGTGCGAAAAACTAGCCTATGTCCTGGATCAACCAAATCCAATGCAACCCGGTGATAATGCTAACGAAGATGAATTAATGATGTATGAAAGTTGGAAGGAGGACTCTGTCAAGGTCCAGTGTTATATGCTCGGTTCAATGAATAATGAACTGCAGCGATAGCATGATAACATGGAACCTAAGACCATTCTGAATCACCTACAAGAGTTGTTTGGTGAACAATCCAGAACAGAAAGATATGAGATATCTAAGAAATTATTCAGGACCAGAATGAGCGAGGGCACATCTGTGCAAACTCATGTGCTCAAGATGATAGAGTGGATTGAGAGGCTTGCTGTGCTGGGCTTTGTTATGAACAATGACCTGAGCATTGACTTAATCCTACAGTCCCTTCCAGATTCATTTTCACAATTCATTATCAACTTCAATATGAACAAAATTGAAGTTTCACTAGCTGAGCTGCTCAACATGTTGAAGACAGTAGAAGGCACTATCCAGAAAGATAAGCCAAATGTAATGCTTGTTGGTAAGACCAACAAGAAAAGAAAAGCTGGACAGACCTTTAAGAAAGGTAAGCCTAAGAAGCAAGTGAAAAGCAAACCGGTGGCACAAAAGCACAAAGCTAAAGTCAATGATAAAGGTCAGTGTTTCCACTGCCATAAAGAAGGTCATTGGAAGAGAAACTGCAAGATTGATCTTGCAGAAAAAGCAAAGGAGAAGCTTGGTGAAGCTTCAGGTATTCTCATGATCGATCTTAACTTGTCTTATAGAGAATCAACATCATGGGTATTAGATACTGGATGTGTTTCTCATATCTGCAATAACTTGCAGGTGTTAACAAGTAAAAGAAGATTGAACCGCGGAGACGTGGATCTGAGGCTCGGGAATGGAGCAAAAGTTGCTGCATTAGCTGTGGGGACAGCAAGACTTCAGATGCCGTCAGGAGACTCTTTGGAACTGATAGATTGCTATTATGTTCCAACCATTATTAGGAATATCATATCTATTTCATGTTTAGATAGACAGGGATATTCTATGAAGCTAGAGAATAAAGGTTATTCAATTTATCAAGGAGACAAATTGTTTGCTTCCGGGTATTTATTGAATGGATTATATTTACTTGATATTTCATATGATGTTTGTCTGGTAAATAATTCTCTTGAACGCTTAGATAAGGATGTGAATAAATCGTACCTATGGCATTGTAGGCTAGGTCATATAAATGAGAACAGGATCATAAGGTTGCAAAAGAATGGATATCTTGATCCATTTGATTATGAATCACTTGCAACCTGTGAAGCTTGTCTCATGGGAAAGATGACCAAAGCTCCATTCTCTGGACATGGAGTAAGAGCTAAGGACTTATTGGAACTAATACATAGTGATGTATGTGGTCCAATGTCTACTCATGCTATGGGTGGTTACTCATACTTTGTTTCATTTACATATGATTTCTCAAGATATGGCTACATATATTTAATGAAATATAAGTCAGAAGTCTTTGAGAAATTTAAAGAGTTTAAAAACGAAGTTGAGAACCAGACTGGAAAGAGTATTAAAACTCTTCGATCAGATCGAGGGGGTGAATACTTAAGTACAGAATTCACAGAATATCTTAAGGATAATGGTATTTTGTCTCAGTAGACTCCTCCCTATACACCTCAGTTATGCCAAACTTCCAATCTCGTTATGGGGATATGCACTGTTGACTGCTGCATATCTGTTGAACAAAGTTCCGAGTAAATCAGTACCTTCCACTCCATATGAGATATGGAAAGGAAAGAAACCAGACTTTAAGCATGTTAGAGTCTGGGGTTGTCCTGCACATGTTAAAAGACATGATCCAGACAAACTGGATTCCAGGACAGAGAAATGTAGATTTGTGGGATATCCAAAAGAGAGTTTTGGATATTACTTCTATCAGCCCAGCGATCAAAGGGTGTTTGTCGCAAAAAGAGCTGTCTTCTTAGAGAAAGAATATCTCTCAAAAGAAGACAGTGGGAGCAAGATAGAACTGGAAGAAATTCTAGACTCACAAATCAATACTGGTTCATCTTCTGAACCATTGACTCAAGAACTTGTTCAAGATGATACACAAAAGGTTCGCAGATCAGGTAGAGTGCCTAAGCAGCCTGAAAGATATGTTGGACATATCGATGAAGGCAAACCAAAGGTGCACTTAAATGAGGATGATGATCCTCAAACCTACCTTGAAGCCATAAATAGTCATGAATCAGAAAAATGGCAAGAGGCAATGGATTCTGAAATTCAGTCCATGTATGCCAACCAAGTTTGGAACTTGGTTGATCTGCCAGAAGGTATAGTACCTATTGGCAATAAATGGATCTTTAAAAGAAAGATCGGGGCAGATGGACAAATTGACGCATACAAGGCAAGGCTTGTAGCAAAAGGATATCGTCAAAGGCAAGGTGTTGACTATGACGAAACTTTTTCTCCAGTTGCCAAGATTAAGTCAATCAGAATACTTCTTGCTATCGCTGCATTCTATGATTATGAAATATGGCAAATGGATGTGAAAACAGCATTCCTTAACGGGAACCTTCAAGAAGAGGTGTATATGATACAACCTGAAGGATTCACTTCCAAAGAGCATTCAAGTAAGGTATGCAAGCTGCAAAGATCCATCTATGGATTAAAGCAGACATCCCGAACTTGGAACTTAAGATTTGATGAAGCAATCAAATCTTATGACTTCATTAAGAATGAAGATGAACCTTGTGTATACAAAAAGGTTAGTGGGAGCGCAGTTACCTTTTTGGTACTTTACGTTGATGACATTCTACTCATTGGGAATGATGTAGGAATGCTGTCATCAGTAAATGCTTGGTTATCCAAAAACTTCTCCATAAAAGATTTGGGAGAAGCATCCTATATTCTGGGAATAAGGATCTATAGAGATAGGTCAAAAAGGATGCTTGGATTATCCCAATCTATGTACATAGATACCATAGTCAAAAGGTTTGGCATGGAAAATTCCAAGAGAGGCCTCGTTCCTATGAGGCATGTAATTTATCTCTCTAAAGAAATGTCTCCCAAGACACCTGAAGAGAGAGCATACATAGATAGAGTTCCTTATGCCTCGGCAATAGGATCTATCATGTATGCAATGTTATGTACTAGGCTTGATGTGGCACACCCATTAAGTGTCACTAGTAGATATCAGGCTGATCCAGGTGAGGAACACTGGAAAGCGGTGAAATGTATCCTTAGATACTTGAGAATGGACTAAGGATTTATTTCTCGTTTATGGAGGAAACGACTTGGAACTTTGAGGATTTACTGACTCGAGCTTCCAGTCGGATATGGATGACAGAAAATCCATGTCTGGATTTGTGTTCATGTTAAATGGAGGTGCAGTAAGTTGGAAGAGTTCCAAACAGGAAACTACTACAGATTCGACGACCGAAGCAGAATACATTGCTGCAGCTGAAGCGGCCAAGGAGGCGGTTTGGATGAAGAAGTTCATCTCGGCGCTTGGAGTAGTTCCAAGCATTTCAGATCCTGTTCCATTATTGTGTGACAACAATGGGGCAATAGCTCAAGCGAAGGAGCCAAGATCACATCAGAAGTCAAAGCACATTCTGAGACGATTTCATCTGATTCGTGAGATCATCGCCCGAGGAGATATAGTAGTTGAGAAAGTCTCATCTGAAGATAATGTAGCAGATCCCCTGACTAAGCCATTGTCTCAAAACAATTTAGAACGTCACCTTAAGTCTACGGGACTTAGACACATGGGTGATTGGCTATAGTCCAAGTGGGAGAATGTTAGAATTGGGTGGCCTCAAAGCCAATCATTGTACATTCTAGTTCAGATTATTAATAAAGGCAATTATTTCTTCATTTAATAGTTCTCGCAAACGACTATCGTAATGAAGGTCCATAGACAAATGTATGGGATATTGAATCATGATGAGATCATGATAGTGAGATCAATATCCTAAGGCAATTGTCTTAAATAGTTCTCGATCATAGGATATTTGTGATGGACATTAAATATCCGATAAGATCGACACAAGTTATGTCTGCTCATATGATGAGGGTGAATGATCTCACATTCACTCGTGTGGTGACACTAAGACAAACAAGTGGGTGCTCATTAGAGAATGAGTTCACTGAACAGACCCAAATAAGAATTCCTGGATGGTAATTATACCTATTAGTCAACCAGGGAATTCATTTGTTGCAGTAGCACAGTTGGTCCTTTGACCTGAGTCACCAATGATACCTTGTTTGTGGACCATTGTGTCTTGATTCTCTGACTCGTGGGCTTTAACCATTAAGTCCACCATAATCGGTCTTTCAGATACAGTGGAAAGCTTGCGAAGGTAATTGAGTGAACAACAAGGGATCACTCACTCTTGGTATAAGACTGGAGAGAGAATGTCCCATGGATGTGTACACAGAAATCCCTGGCCAGGGTCAAATGAAAGAGATGTCTTTCTAGATATTAACTGTGTACTAGAATCCATCTGGATAATGCGATAGAGGGTTTGACTATAAAACCATACCCTTGCGTAATCGGGACATTGCATGAGTGAAGGATTATATCTGTGCGGCATCTGCAGACGGAAATGTTCAATTGAAGGGAACAGTATCCCTTATATCTTCTGGGATCATGAGGTAGTGTTTGGTGCTGTTCATGATCAGAAGGCCAAGTGATTTAATCATCAGATGATAATTCACTTGTTTATTAAATTAATCATTTAACATGTGATGTTTAAATGTTAATTAATAAATATTAAACTCAAGAAACAGTTCTAAGTTTAATGGGCCTGCAACCGGACTGATATATGGGCCTAGAGGGTCACACACATAAGAGTTCTCGTCAGACGGTGAGAGATGTTAAATTTCATGCTTATCTGGGTTTTTGTGAAAAGGTGCAGGATAAACATGAAGATTTAATGGAGAATTATCCAAGGCCAAACTCTTGGATAATCATGAGGATTAATTGTTGTGCTTATCCTTATTTCTATATAAGGAGGGCCAAGGGGGAGTGGTAAAAAGTTAGTTGGACGAATTTTACTCCCCAGATTCTCTCTCTCCTCTCTCTCTCTCCTTCTCTCTCTCTTGGAGTGGATCTGTCTCTCTCCGCGCATGGTGGATCTGAGATCTGGTCGGAGCACTCAAGTCGAGGAGGAAATCGCGTCTGCTACGGGAACTCATGTGGATACCTCTAGAGATCGTGCGCGTGCGCGATTACCGAGTCGGCATCATCCACGGGAGATTCGAAACCCCGCAAAGGTGAAGAACTGTTCTTCCCGCGTTAGTTTTAATGTCCGTTTTACAACCCCAGCAACCGATACAATGGAATCATTTTTATTTCCGCTGCGTTCATGGCGATTCCTTACACTTGCGCGGTCGAATCAACCTGGGGAGAAGGGGGAGGTGGAGGTGCATGATAGGCATGTTGCCTAGAATATGCAAGGCAGGGAGGACAATAGAGTGGAGGCCCGGCAGAGCTTCCGCCATGCCCGAGGGCATTTTGGTAAATAGGCGTCAGTGGCCTGGCCAATTGCCTAGAAGAGGAAAGTTGTAGCCCAGTTGGCCGAGAAGCTTAAACATGGAGGCCTTCCATGGCCTGGTGAATGAAGGAAGGAGGTTGAGGAGGTTGTTGAGGGATGACAGGGGGAGCCGCAGGGTTCGGCTCGGCAGACTGCATGGGAGTCTTCTCCTTCAAAATGGACTGGCTCGCCTCGAACTATTGAGGGTCCAAACGGGAGGCAAGAACTCCTAAAGCATTTACAAGATCTGACGGATTGGAAGACGACGGATCATTCGGATTTATGTCTCCCTCGAAAATAGGGTTAGGAACCGCATGCACATGTGGAGGAAGATTAGGATATTGATCGTGAACACAATGAAGAGGGGTTGGGACATTCCCCTCATAGCGAACTGGACAAGGGTGAGAATTACGGGAGGCATCAGCATCTCCCCCGCTTTCAAAATGGTAATCAGAGTCACGAGGGGCATTAACATCTCCCTCGTAGTTGACTATGGCATCTAGAGCCATACTCAGATCCCTACCTGATCGAAGTAGCATGATGTTAGAGTTTTTTTCAGAGATTGACAGATAAGTTGCACAGAGATTAAACAAACAAGTGGATGTTTAACGTTATTTCAGGATTCCTTGTTGAGTTATTTAGATTCAATTAATCTCAAATTCACTCAAAAGGTAGGATCCTAATTTCAGTTCAATGTCCACCGTTATATTCTATGGCTTTCTCTCACAACGTTATGAAAATCTAACCAGGACTTCAATTGGTACAACCAGCCCAATTAACAAGGAGGAATACCTTGCTTTTGGAGACTTACGGAGATCTTTAACGCCAACCACTCTGGTCTGATCGAGGGACCGACCCAATCAGAGGGAGTTGAAGACGTCAAGAAGGGTGTTCCTAAGAAGAGGAGGGTGTTAGCTTCAGTGCGTATGACCTGTAGCCTGGGTGGCCTCTAATGCTTAATACATAATGGGTAGTAGCACACAGATCAAAAATCTGAGAACTGAAGGAGAAACAAGAAATTGCCTGAATCGCGTCGCTGTTGGTCGACGCTATTCAAACAGAACCTTATTTTTCACAGAAGCTCAGGCAGCAGACAACAGAGAAAGTGGACTGAAAGGCATCTGGGTTGGGCGACGCTGTATGAAATGCGTCGCTGCTCCTGGACGCTTTTCAAGTCACATATTCAGTTTTCCAGGAGGAATTTCTAGATTGATTCCCCCTCACAAACAGGATGAAAGCGATAAATAATCAGCTCATGCGAATCTTTTTTTTTTTTTCAAATTTTAACAGGATGATTTTATCAGATAAACAACTAAAATATCAATCAATCACACAATCTTTTATCGCAGAAACAACTCAACTAATCAAACGGGGAGGGCAAGATCTTACCGCAGGGGTGTGCACATAGGAATAACAACTAAACTAAAAACTCACCGATCGGTGAGGGCATGTCGATAGACAGGGATGGTGCACCGTAGGTGCTCGATTAATAACAGCAAGAACAAAGAATTAAAAAGATGGTGAGACCAAGTCCCACCGTGATCGCCAAAACAGCTGTGAGTGCTCAAATTGGGTGTGTGATTATCATGAAAAATTATGTTCTTTAAGTGAAAAAATAAACCTATTAAAAAGAAACTAGGTGAAGTGATCCCCAGAAACTTTTGACTAAAAAGTTCCAAAAGAAAGATTTGATCGCCTACCTGTTTGGATGTGGGAGATGTCGAGTTCTTGATTCCCCTTCTTTAGCCGGCTGAAGAAAGAAAGCCCTTTCTATCTTTGTTCTTGCTTTGGCTGCTTACTGAGTTTTGAGGATCGTCCAGATTCCTTGTTGTTCGGTGTTGATTCCCTCCTCTTGTTCTCTTTTTGTACCTTGCAAGAAATGGAAAGAAATAAAGAACAATGAGAACTCATGCAGAAGTAGTATCCATTCCAGAGGAAATTTTAAACATGCAACTAAACATGTGAACTCACTTGTTGAGTGATCTTTTAAACCTCTTTAACCAATAGGTTTGGAAAATAATGCTAGTGTGTGTGTGTGTTGCATAGAGTGATGTGATGAAAATGTGAGGCTAATGTGATGAAAAATGTGAGAAAGATGCAGAAATTAATTGAAAGCTAAGCTGGATGGCCCCTGGAAAGCCTTGATCGAATGGACGAGGAATGGATGAAGAAAGGATGCCAACTCCTAGAAGTAGCAGCACTTCGATCCTTCAGCGTTTGGACGTCGTCTCCTTCTTGAATCGCCCACAAATTATCACTCTTTATCACTATCACTTCAATTACTGACACTATCTCCACGATCACTCACAATCACTCATCATCACTAACTCTTTCACTGACCAAGCAGCTGGGTATTTATAGACTTTTACCTCCACAGTTATTAATGGATTAACATGGAAATTTTGAAGTTTATCCAGCTTAACAAACAGATAAACACAGATTAATTCATCATTATCTGTAATTATCTAAAACGCGTTGCCCAAGGGAGACACCTTTTAGCTAATTAAGATAAGGATAAACATCCGGAAAAAGTTCATTATTATCTGTAATTATCTAAAACGCATCGCTATGAAGAGACACCTTTTAGACTAATTAAAATAAGGATAAACATCCGGAAAAGAGATAGAAACAACTTATGAAACCTAAATTGCGTCGTGCCTGGCAGACGTCTTTTAGCTAATTAATAGATTGATCAAAATATGAATAAACTCTAAATGACGTCTTTACAGGTCGATGTCTTTTAGACTTCATCAAAATTTGAGTTAAAATTATTTTAATTGATTAACTTAAATTATGTCTGTCTGACCCGACACTATTTAGATAATTAATTCAAAAGGATCAATAAAAATTAACCAGTGATTAAATATCAGACCATTCTGAGGCATTATTATATGATATAAAATTTACTCAAAATGATGTCAAAATTAGCGTGTCTACACAAGGTGGGTCCAGCTGTGGACCAAGAGTTAAAGGTGGGGGCCTCCCTACCCGAGTAGCAGAGGCTACAATATCAAATGTTCATGTTAGCGAACGTAGATGTTTTCGCTTGGGAAGGTACTCCTCTGCCAGGGGTCCCCCCAGTGGTTGTTGTACACTCCCTGAATTTCAATCTGGGCCATCCTCTTGTACAGTAGAGTAAGAGGCGGCTTGCCACCGATCGACAAGAGATTGTTAAGGAGCAAGTCAACCTGCTCCTAGAAACAGGCATAATCAGACATGTTCAATACCCCGTCTGGGTCGCCAACGTTGTATTGGTAAGGAAAGTTAATGGGAAGTGGCGCATGTGCATCGACTTTACCGACCTCAATAAGGCCACTCCCAAAGATTGCTTTCCGTTGCCAAAACGTAGATCAACTAATCGACGCCACTGTTGGTCACGAGCATTTGAACTTCCTCAATGCCTTCTCAGGGTATCACCAGATACAGATGAACAAGCCTGACGAAGAGCATACTGCCTTCGTCACAGAGGCATGATTATATTGCTACACCCGAATGCCATTCGGATTAAAGAATGCTAGAGTGACCTACCATAGGTTGGTGAATCGGATGTTTGACCGACTAATCGGTCGAAACATGGAAGTATATGTAGACGACATGCTGCTGAAATCCACTAAGGCTGCCGATCACCTGGAAGACCTTGCGAAAACATTTGACACACTAAGAAGATACCGTATGAAGTTGAACCCCGCCAAGTGCGCCTTCGGGGTCATAGTAGGGAAGTTTCTGGGTTTCATGGTGACCCAACGAGGGATTGAGGCCAACCCCGACCAAATATCGGCCATCCTCTCTATGCATCTCCGACCCGCCTCAATGACGTCTAGAGGCAGGGAGGCTAGCAGCACTGAGCAGGTTCCTCTCAAGGGCAGCCGAGCGCTTCTTCCCCTTCGTCAAATTACTGAGGGTGAAGGAGAACACAACAGACAAGCAAGGCCGCATCGCTTGGTCGCCGGAATGCCAGGCGGCTTTCGAGGATCTCAAGGAGTATCTGAAACAACCCTCAGTACTTTCCAAGCCACTCATAGGTGAACAACTACTAATCTACCTATCTGTAACCCCCTCCACAATTAGCTTTGTTCTTATCAGGGAAGACGGAGGAACACAATGGCCCGTCTACTATGTTAGTTGGGTCTTTCAAGGGCCAGAAGCTCGATATCAAGCGGTGGAAAAAATGGCCCTTGCCTTGGTGACAGCCACAAGGAAGCTACGTCCTTACTTATAGGCTCACCCAATAGAGGTCGTCACCGATAGGCCACTTCGGCAACACTTGCAGTGACCGGACGCTTCCGGCCAAATGATCAAATGGGCAATCGAATTGCCAGAGTTCGAGATCACTTATCAACCCTAGACGGCTATCAAGGCGCAAGCTCTTGCTGACATTGTCGCCGAGTCTACACTCCCGGCAGAAGAATTGAGTGGTGAACTCGGCGAAGGGCCCACATGGCAAGTTTTTGCAAACGGATAGGCCCGAGCCATAGGCTGTGGGGCCGGTCCGATCTTGGTTCTTGTGAAGCAGATGGCCTCCGATTCTCGTTTAAATTTCAATTTCCAGCCACGAATAATGAGGCGGAATACAAAGCCCTTATTTCAGGGATCCGAATGGCCAAATGGTTAGGAGCAACCCAAATTCAGGCTTACTCCGATTCCCTACTACTGGTGAAGCAAGTCAAAGGGGAGTACGAAGCCAAAGAACCCTCTATGAAGAAGTACAAGGACATGGTCCTTCGGGTGGTCTCGACACTCGAAGGATTTGAGATCCTTCATATACCAAGGGAGCAAAACCAGAGAGCAGACGAGTTGGTAAACTGGCTTCCTCTTCCCAGACGATCGGACGATCAGTCTTTGTCGTGGAACTACTTAAGCCCGCCATTCACCCTGCTAACTCTGTGGAGGTGTTCCAAGTAGACCGAGAAGATACATGGATGACTCCCATAGTTGAATACCTCGAAAGTGGCCGTCTACCCACGGACTAGGCAAATGCTAGGAGGATCAAGTACCAAGCACCCAAATTCACGATGATCGGGAAAAGTCTCTACCGAAGATTTGTAACCAATCCCCTCCTTCGTTGCTTAGCACCAAACGAAGTGTTCAGAGCCATTGTAGAGGTCCATGAAGGGATATGCGGCAGCTACATCGGGCTGCACGCTTTAGCGCACACCCTCGTCTACCACTGATACTGGTGGCCAACCCTTGCATAGGATTGTGCAGAATACACTAGAAGGTGTCTCGACTGCCAAATCAATGCCCCTCTCCCCAGGTTGGTAGCAAACGAGTTACAAAGTATTGCCGAGCCTTGCATGTTCGCCATGTGGGGAGTCGACATCCTAAGACCATTTCCCAAAACCACCAACCAACGACAATTTGTGGTAGTCGCCATTGACTACTTCACCAAATGTCCAGAAGCTCAGCCTCTGGCTAATATAAGGGATGATACGGTATGAAATTCTTTTTACATAATGTTATCTACAAGTTTGGCATCCCAAAGGCGCTGGTGACAGACAACGATCAGCAATTCACTAGTCATTGGTTTGCCGAGTGTTGTAAGGATTTTAGCATACGACACAGGTTTTCTTCAGTAGTCCACCCACAAGCCAACAAACTCGTGGAAAACGCCAACAAAACTATCATGAAGGGTATCAAAACACACCTTCTTAAAGGTGGGAATTGGCTGGAAGCACTCCCAAAAATCTTGTGGTCTTTCCGAACCACGACCAGAACAACCACGGGAGAAACACCGTACCATCTCGCCTACGGTTCTGACGCTTCAATCCCTCTAGAGATCGGCCTGCCGGCCGTCAGGTTGGGAGAACTTGATGAAGTTACTAACAACCCGAAGCTAAAAGATAACATCGACCACATCGAAGAGGCAAGGGAAGCAGCTCGGGTCCGGGTAATCAACTACCAGCGAGCAGTCGCACGCTGGTACAACTCTAAAGTGCGATCGAGAATCTTCCACCCTGGGGACTTAGTTCTACGATGCATGCAAGTATCTCGACCACTCGAAGCGGAAAGGAAGCTATCACCCAACTGGGAAGGACCATAAAAAATCAAAAAAAGTTATGGGAACGGAGCATACAGGCTTGCTCGCTTGGACATCGACTAATAGAAAATAAATGGAACGCAGAGCACCTACGCCCTTTTTTCAGTTAGATAATTGTTGACATGATGGCGATTCATTAATAAATAGTTATTTTTCCTCACACTTTTTCTCAATTATCTATAGCATCAGTCGACCAAGGTGTGGCGTAATTCTTCAACTGAATACCTCTATCAGTTCGAACCACATAGAAAGGGCTCCCTACCCAAATAAGGGATAAAACTCATCGGAATACCTCTGTCGGTCAGAACCACTGAGAAAGGGCTCCCCACCCAAAGAAGGGATAAAACTTGTTGGAATACCTCTGTCGGTCCGAACCACAGAGAAAGGGCTCCCCACCCAAAGAAGGGATAAAACTCGTCAGAATACCTCTGTCGATCCGAACCACAGAGAAAGGGCTCTCCACCCAAAGAAGGGATAAAACTCGTTGGAATACCTCTGTCGGCCCGAACCACAGAGAAAGGGCTCCCCACCTAAAGAATGGATAAAACTCGTCGGAATACCTTCATCAGTCCGAACTACAGAGAAAGGGCTCCCCACCCAAAGAAGGGATAAAACTCGTTTGAATACCTCTGTTGGTCTGAACCATAGAGTAAGGGCTCCCCACCCAAAGAAGGGATAAAACTCGTCTGAATACCCCTGTTGGTTCGAACCACAGAGAAAGGGCTCTCCACTCAAAGAAGGGATAAAACTCGTCTGGTACCTTTAAAGGTCCGAGCCACGTCGAAAAGGCGAGATTCAATAGTCAACAAACACAGTGACTCAGCCTAAACCGGTAAGCACCGGTTTTGCCTACCCGATCGGGGGGAGAAGGGGAGAGATCATAACAACATGGAATCACAAAAACTGGTATGTTTCATTAACAAAATTGGGACTACAAAGTTCATATTATATTCTCGAAATCAAGCAAAACTACAAACATTCGAAGAAGGCTCCATCACCGAGCCACCCCTTCACTACGGCAACGCCTTAGAAGCAAACGAACATCACCAACGGCCACTTGGAGGGGATGAGGTGTGCTAAGGCAGAGGTTCGCAGGACCGTCAAATAGGTTGTGGTCGCCACCGACCTCTACCTCCCCCTCTCCTGCCTACCTCAACGCCAGCCACCTCTCCCTCCCTGTCTGCCGCGGTCTCCCCTAACAGTAAGTGGTGGCTCGCGGGGGAGACGCGAGGAGGGAGAGAGCCCGATCAGCTGCAATATGGCGTCAGACACCAGGTGTAAGGATTGAGATTTTGGATCCAGTTATTGGATCAGTTTCGATGTCGGACCCCTTGGTTTCGACCTTTGTGGGGCTAGGGCATAGGTTTTTTGTCGCATCGAGCTTGCTCGACGCAGTTCAAACAGCGTCCTATTAGGGGGACGCGTTTTAGAGTGTGCCACGTGAGCGCCACATGGGCCAGTTTCGGGCCGCGAGAGTATGGCCCCAGTTTTGTCGTCTGAATGGCGTCGGTATTGGGCGACGCATTTTAGTTAGTTTCGGTTTTAACCCCGCGAACCCTTCCTTCTTTCCCTCATTTCTCTCATCTTCTTCTCTCTCCAATCTCTTCGCTCTCCCTTCCCCTTCTCCTTCCTTTCCTCTCACTCCACTCCATCAACCACCCCCCTAACTTCCACCACTGCCACCACCATTTCCTCCGTGGCGTATTGCTCTCCGGACGGCGGCCAACGTCCCGGTGGAGTAACGGCATCCACGGTGGTACCGGCGGCGGCTTGTGGCATGGCGGTTCGGCGACTTGGAGCTCGGGGGAGTTCAAGTAACTAGTAGGGTGACGATCTCTGTTGTGTTTTGAATAAAACCATGTTTTTTCCCGCTTTGGAGCTTTAGGGGATTTTCGGGGTGAAAATGGAAACTTTATAAATTAGGGAATGGTAGGTTTTAACGGGTATTTGGATTCTCCTCCTCCTTGTGAGTGTTTAAATTGGATGTGTTATTATCATGAAAATTTTGTTATTTATGTGACAAATAAAACCTATTAAAACTAAGTAAATGCGATCGCCAGAAACTTTTAACTAAAAAGTTCCAAAAGAAAAGATTGATCGCCTACCTGTTTTGGAATTGGGAGATGTTCGAGTCCTTGATTCCCCTCCTTCAGCCGGCTGAAGAAAGAGAGCCCTTTTGACTTTGTTCTTGCTTAAGATGCTTATCGGACTTTGAGGATCATCCAGATTTCCTTTTCGTTGTTGATTCTTTCCTCTTTATCTCCTTTTGTACCTTTGAAACTTGCAAAAAGTGAAAGAAAGAGGGAACAATAAGAACTTAAATAGACGTAGTATCTATTCTAGTAGAAATTCTAATCATACAACTAAACAAATGAACTCACTTGTTTGATGGTCTTTAAACCCTTTAGAACATGGATTGGAAAATAATGCTAGTGAGTGTGCGTTGCATAGAGTGATGTGATGAATGAGATTTTGAACTAATATGATGATGAATAATTAAGAACTGAGTTGGATGGCCCCTGGAAAGCCTTAGTCTTGAAAGTTCTTGAAAGGACGAAGAAGTGATGAAGAAGGGATATAGCTTGCTTCAAGATTCTTGGAAGTAGCAGCACTTCGATCCTTCAGCGCCTGGACGTCGTCTGACCCGATACTATTTAGATAACTAATTCAAAAAGATTAATAAAAAATAACTAATGATTAAATATCAGACTATTTTGAGGCATTATTATATGATATGAAATTTACTCAAAATGATGTCAAAATTAGCGTGCCTACACTCCTTCGCTATTTTGGTACATTTTTATGCAATTTAGGGGTAGAAATTCTACTTTTAGTACATAAGAAGGCTGGGGGAACCTGTTAGAGAACGCTAAATGGCATCTTGCGACAGCGACGCCATTCTAAATGGCAGCTGCCTCCCAAGACGCGATTTAGCCTAGTTCATCTCGAGCCCTGATTATGTTTCTATCGTGAATGGCGACTAGGGACAGCGACGCCTTTTAAAATGTGACTACCTTTCACGACGCAATTTAGGCCATCTTTTGAGGCTAGGTTTTACGTGAACCTGTTTAGGAGTCCTGAATGACGTCGGCCACGGGCGTCGCGATTCAAGACAAAATCTCATTAATCCATATAATTTCAATGTGTTTACATTGTTAGATAGTTTGGTTAAAATGCATGCTTAAAACCATGCTTTGAGGTCGAGGATTTCTACGTGATCGGATCGCACTGTGACGTGTTTTGTGCGATCGTGGACCTAGAGTGACAGTTGTTAGTGCTTACGCACCCTGTGTCGGTGTGGGAGTGACACAATGCCGGTGTGGGAGTGATGGGGTGACACCTAGAATGAGGGTCATCTGGTGTACCCCGGGGTATAGCTAGTACCAGTGTGGGAGTGGTACATTTAGAGTGTCACTCGTACTGAGTGAAGCAGAACCACCTAGAGCCGGTCAGGCCGGAGTAGCCAGCGCGCTATCTGAGGGGTTGTTGTTTGGTCATAGCGGGTCGGTGTTTTCTGCATTCGGCCGCGTAGTTTACGTGTTTAGCCGAGACGTTGGTTGTGGACTCCATGGTGGAGTGGTTTCATAGTTGTGTTTATTGCTTTATTTATTTAAATTGCCTATATTTGTATTGTTGCACTTGTGGGTGCGTGAGTGGGTGGTGGGGATCGAAGGATCCCTGCTGAGTCCATTTCGATGAGACTCACCCCTTACAGTTTTTAGGTGAGGGTTCCAGGCAGGCTTAGCATGGAGGGTGTTGTCTCGGGTTGCGCGCCAGCAGCCACTGTCCCGGGGTATGCCCCGATGTAGTTGTTATTTTTCTTTCAGGCTTGTACGCTTAATTACTTCTTTTTAGTTGGAATATGTAATTATTTGCTGAGTCAAGTTGAATTGTAATAATTTTTAATTCCTACACTTCCTTTACAATTCAATGTGAAGTGGATGTTTAGCTTAGTTTATCATTTGTTTCCAAGACTTATCGAGATCCTAGTTTGGTTCCAAATTTTAATGATTCAGTACCCATTTAGTATTCGGATCTCCGATTATAGGGTGGCGGGTCGTTACACCAGGAGATCCACATCATGAGGACCTTGCTCCCAGAGATCCAGCACCAACCTGGCGCCAGCCTTAGAGAGCCCTTCCCGAAACCCGTTGGGAACGGGGTCTTCAGCAAGTTCCTATTGGGTTCTCGTATTTCTTAAGATCGCAAAACACAGCGGAAAATAAAATAAAATCGACGATCCGTTTCCCATTTCGAAAATACTAAAACCGGATTATCCGATGATCGGATTCTTACCGCGTGCGGATTTGAATCCATAACCGTTCGGTTTCGTCGGTGTGACACCGCAAGCCGCGCAAGTGCCCGGCCTGTAGCAGAGTCCACGCAGTCCTCCTCGCAACGGATATCCTCACGTTCCTCGTTCTTCGCAGCCTACGAAGACTCCACCGTTCGCTGCAACGATCGTCGCATCGCGCGGACGATTTCCCGTCGAACTGGAGTCGGAGAAGTGGAGGATCAGATCCGGGGATCACCAGATTCGTCTAGGGTGCCAGAGAGAGAGAGGAAGAGAGGAGGGGGCGGCTAGGGTTAGCAGCAGCCTTGTCCTGCTCAATCCGTTCGCTATATTTTATATCAACCGCGCGATTTTTCCAAAAAACCCCCGGTTTATATAAAACCCACTTATTTATCCATCGCCTTGAGAATCATTTCCTTGTGACCCTCTAGGCCCAATAACCAGTCCGGTTAATGGCCCAATTAGCCCAGTGACTCCTCACTGGCTTGATTAATCAATTAATAACCCATATTAATCAATTAAACAATCGAATCAATGTCGCACATCAAATTCGATCGAGCCTCCGATCACGTTGGGTGCCAAGCAACACCGCGTGAACCTGGAAGGTATCGGGGTTAAGTAACCTACTCTTGGAACCTTTCTGCCGATAGTTACTGCGTGAATATAATCCTTCATTCGTACAATGCTCTCGAGTCAACTCAGGGTATGGTGTACTGTCAAATCCTAACCGGTCGACTCACTTGGATAGGATGTTGCCAACTAATATCGGAAAACCCTTTTCCCGATTGTAACAACCCGCCACCCTATAATCGGAGATCCGATTACTAAATGGGTACCGAATCATTAATTTGGAACCAAACCAGGATCTAAGTAAGTCTGGGAAATAAACAATAAACTAAGATAAACATTCACATCGCATTGAATTGGAAGGAAAATGCAGGAATAAAAAGTTATTACAATGCGACTCGATACAACAAATAATTACATACTCCAATAGAAAAGAAATAATTAAGCATACAGGCCAGAAATAAAGATAACAACTACGTCGGGGCGTACCCAGGAACAACAACTGACGGCGCGCGACTCACAGCAGTACCCCCTCGCTAAGTCCGCCTGGAACCCTCACCTGAAAACTGCAGGGGTGAGTCTCAATGAAAAGACTCAGTAGGGATCTTTCGATCCCCACTGCCCACTCACACACCCACAAGTGTAAAACACAGCTGAAGGTACATTGAACAAGTAAAGCAGTAATCACTACTCCTAAATCTCGATATGAATCACATGCATTCGAAATATGTTTAACATGCATATATCTGATAACCAATCTACCAGGGAACCCACAACCAGCGTCTCGATAGAACACGCCAACCACACAAACAAAGGTGGGGAAAACACCGACGCACTGAGACCAAATAGTAACCCCTCGGATAGCACTCTAGCTACTCCGGCCCAACTGGCTCAAGTGGTTACTTCTTCCCTCAGCACGAGTGACACTCCAAAGGTACCACACCCACACCGGTACTAGCTAACCCCGGGGTCCACCAGGTGACCCTCTCTCACGAGGCGTCACCCCGCCACACGCACACCGGCGCTGTGCTCCACCCACACTAGCACAGGGTGATAAAGCGCTACAACTGTCACTCTAGGTCCACAGTAGCTCAAAACACAGCACGGTAAGAAGTCCACGGTCACACGCAACACCACGTGTACGATCCGGTTACAAGGAATCCATCACCATCGAGTATAACTTAAAGCATGCATTTAACCAACAAAACAACTGTCTAACAGTGTAACATGTTTTAATGGCATGAATTAGTATGATTCTGTCTTGAATCGCGTCGCCCAAGGCCGACGCCATTCAAGTCTCCTAAACTGGTTCACAGAAACTCGACCACAGAACCTGGCGTAAAACGCGTCGCCACAAGTAGCCGCCTTTTGAAAGGCGTCGCTGTCCCTCGTCGCCTTTTAGCGACCGAAAATAGGGACAGGCCATGAGGTGATTTTCACTAAAACGCGTCGTCGACGCAAGTCGCCTATTGAAAAGGCGTCACTGTCTCTAGACGCCTATCAGTCCGGGGACAGGGTCTGTTATTGGGTTAAATCGCGCCGTGGGTGGGCGCCGCCTTTTTAAAAGGCGTCGCTTCACGTCGACGCCATTTAGCCCCGACAGACAGGTTCTCCCCCTTCGCTCACCTCGACGCCATTTAGCCCTGACAGACAGGTTCTCCCCCTTCGCTTCCCCCAATCCTCGAGGTGGGATTTATCCCCCAAAACGCATAGAAAATGGCACAAAACATAAGGGGGAAGGAGGAGAACCCAACTACCTATTAGAACACCCAATTTCTCATACATGCACTTAGCGTTCACCTCAAAAAGCACCCCAAAACATGCTTCAAACGCGGGAAAACATACATTCAAATGAAAATGCACTGGGAATCGTCAGCCTACCGGTTACTTGAACTCCTCCAAGCTCCAAGCCGCCCACCCGTCTCGCCCTACGCCGCCGCCGGTACTGCCGATGTCGTAGTTACTCCACCAGGACGTCGGCCGCCGTCCGGAGAGAAAACGCCGCGGAGGAGGTGGTGGGAGTTAGGAGGTCGATGGAGTGGAGGGAGAGATGAAATGGTGGGAGGAAAAGAGGGAGGGGAAGGAGGCGTTGCCGGAATCGCCGGAGGAAGGGAGGAGAGAGAGAGAGAGAAGGAAGAAGTGAGGGAAAGGAAGGAGGGTTCGCGGGGTAACCAGAAACTGGGTAAAATGCGTCGCGCTGTACGGACGCCTATCAGTTGACATGACGGGCCGTACTGACAGAACTCTGAAACGCGTCGTCTACCCAAGACGCTGTTCAGACGACAAGACCGGCACTGTACACTGACAACCCAGGGTCGCAGTCTGAATGGCGTCGTCCATCGCGGACGCCGTTCAGAAGACACGACAGGGCCGTACTCTCGCGGCCCAAAACCAGCCCACGTGGCACCCATATGGCACAATCTAAAACGCGTCTGCAATGCTGGACGCCATTTAAACCGCGTCGAGCCTGCTCGACGCGAAACGGAATAGAGTCTCAGCCCCATTAGGGCCTGGACTACAGGGTCCGACCCCGAAAACTGACCCGATAACCAGATCCGAAAACCTCAGTCCTCACACCGATATTATCGTCCGCCATGGCCAGGGACTTCTGCGCATCCTTCCTAGAGCATTCTCTCTCCAGGTACCGAGAGCGATGATTCCTTATTGACACTCAATTCCCTTGAACAGTATTCTACTGTACCCGATCCTTGGCTATTTAGAATCCCGTGGTTAGAGATTCATAAACCAAGGTCAAAGCACAGAAGTCCTCCGACATGGTGTCCTTGGTGTCTCAAGTTCGAGGACCATCCACGCAATTGCAACAATAGAATCAAGCTGGTTGACAGTAAGGTACAATACCATCCAGCGATTTAGTCGGATCAGTTCAGTGAACTCATTCTCTAATGAGCACCTACAGATTCATCTTAGTGTCTCCACACAAGTGACTATGAGATCAGTCACCCTCATCTTATGAGCGGGAGTAATTTGTACTAGTCTAACCGGATATCCGATGTCCTTCTCGGATATCCTTCAACTAGGAACTGTTAAGGATATGTGTTTAAGTAATCAATCTCACTAGTATGATCTCATCATAATCTGATCACTATCGCATCGCACATATTCATGGACTTCATTATAAGACGATAATAACGAATTATACATAATGAATATAATGCCATTATATATATTAATAAATGAGCGAGATTACAAAGTCATATTGGCTTGTAGTCCACCTAAAACTAACAATCTCCCACTGATCATAAAGGTGATTGGCTTTAGTTCAAGTGGGAGATTGTTAGTCTTAGGTGGCCTACAAGCCAAACTGACTTTGTAATCTCGTTCATTTATTAATATAATGGCATAATATTCATTGTGTGTAAATCGTATTAATTATCGTCTCATAATGAAGTCCGTGAATATGTGCTATAGTGATCAGATTATGATGAGATCATACTAATGAAACTGATCACTTAAACACACATATTCTTAATCGTTCTTAGTCGGAGGATATTCGAGAAGGACATCAGATATCTGGTTAGACTAGTACATATTACTCCTACTCATATGATGAGGGTGATTGATCTCATAAATCACTTGTGTGGAGACACTAAGGCAAATATGTAGGTGCTCATTGGACAATAACTTCACTGAACTGATCCGACTGAATCTCTAGATGGTACTATACCTCACTGTCAACCAGCTTGATTCTATTGTCGCAGTTGCGTGGATGGTCCTCGGACCTGAGACACCAAGGACACCTGGACGGTGGACTTCTGTGCTTTGACCTTGGTTTATGTATCTCTAGCCACGGGATTCTAAACAGCCAAGAATTGGGTACAGTGGAATACCGTCGAAGGGAATTGTGTGTCAATAAGGAATCATTTACTCTTAGTACTTATAGAGAGAATGCTCTAGGAAGGATGCGCGGAAGTCCCTGGCCAGGGCGGAGTTTTTCGATATTCATCAGCGGCATCCAATCCAAGTGAGTCGAACGGTTAGGGTTTGACAACATGCCATACCCTGAGTTGACTCGAGAGCATTGTACAAATGAAGGATTATATCCATGTGGTAACTGTCGGCGGAAAGGTTCCAAGAGTGGGTTACTTAACCCCGATACCTTTCGGGTTCACGCGGTGTTGCTTGGCACCCAACGTGATCAGACGCCTGGTCGAATTCGATGTGCGACATCAATTCGATTGATTAATTAATTAATAAAGGGCTATTAATTGATTAATAAAGCCAGTGAGGAGTCATTGGGCTTATTGGGCTATTAACCGGACTGGTAATTGGGCCTAGAGGGTCACACGCAAATGAATCTCAAGGCGATGGATAAATAAGTGAGTTTTATACAAACTGGGGGTTTTTATGAAAAACTGCACGGTTAGTATAAAATGTAGCGAACGGGCTGAGCAGGCAAAGCTGCTGCTAACCCTTGCCACCCCTCCTCTATTTCTCTCTCTCTCTCTAGCGTCCCAGACAGATCCGGATTTGCTTCGCCACTTCTCCGACTCCTGTTCGACGGGAAATCGTTCGCATGTTGCGGCGACCGGCGGAGGTTTCGTGGACTGCGAAGAACGAGGAACGCGAGGAGGATCGCGTGGACTCCGCTAGAGGCCGAGCGCTTGCGCGGCTTGCAGTGTCGCACCGACGGAACCGAATGGTTGCATATTCGAATCCGCATACGGTAAGAACTGATTATCAGATAATCTGGTTTTTTAGTTCTTTCGAAACGGGAATCGGATCTCCGTTTTATTTTTATTTCCGCTGCGCGGGAGATCCGGAGAAACTCGAGAACCCAACAGTGGTATCAGAGCCAGGTTCTACTGTTTCTCGTCCCGTTTCGGTTTCCGAAATTAATTTTTCTATGTGTTATTCCATGCATATATTCGATTTATTTGCTGGATCTATATTCATATGATGATCACAATTAATGAGATTAATTTAGATCTTGAAAAATCGAATTTTTTTTGGGGGGTTTCGGTGTTCTTCATGTGATGAAGAACAAACTTCATACCAGTGTTGTTTTGAAGATCTTAATGGCCATATATGATGATTAGATCATCCTAGATGCCAATGGATTTAAGCCGGTCATTGAGAGCATCCCACCTGCCACAAGAGTAGCCTAGAAGGGCTATTTAATGAGGGCCCTCCTTTTGTTCTTCCTACGATTTGCAAAGAAACCAGAAAAAATCTAATTTTTTTTTAGAAGGGAGGGCTTGGCCAACCTAGTTAGGCCTCGCCGGCGTGCGTGCCGGGGCCGGGAGGCCCGCCGGCGCCGGAGGCTTCGCCTGCCAGGGCCGGACTGCCGGCCGGCCGCCTGGGGCGCCGCCGTCGGCCACCTGCACATGGGGTTTTAGGGCTTCAGGTGATGCAAGTTAGAGGGTGGAAGAAGCCAGTTTGACCGGGCCTGGGCTGGCTGAGCCAGGGGCCCGAGCCCTGGCTCAGTTTTAGGGCTGGGCCCATTTCTTTTGATAAACCCCCTGAACTCATTCTCTAATTACCCCAATTCTAAACCCTTAATGACCCAATTTAATTAGAATAGGATTTTAATTTTAAAATTCAAAAGTGTTTTGAAATTTAAATTATTTTTCTATTTTACTTAATTGGTGCCTTAATGATTTTGAATCATTATATAATTTAAGGGTTAATTAATTAGCAATTAGTTGTTAATTAATTAGGGTTAATATTAGTTTAAATGTTAAATTAATTACTAACCTTAATATAATTAATTTAATGAATTAAAGTTAGTGGTTAATAGTTATAATCTAATTGTTAGATTTTGATTATTTAATCATCTTATTCTTAATTTATTAGAGTTAATTATTAATTCAAGAGTTAAATTAATAATTAATTTTAATAACTAATTTAATTGTTAAATTAGTAGTCTTTGATTAATTATTGTTAGTTATTAATTTAATAGTTAAATTAATGATAACTTTAATTATATAATCTAAGAGTTAGATTAATTAGTTATTGATTGGTTAGTGTTAATTATTAGTTTAAGAGTTAAATTAATAATTAACATTAATTGACTAATCTAAGTGTTAGGTTAGTAATTAATAATTAATTATATTTGATTATTAATTTAACTATTAAATTATTAATTAACTTTGTTGGACTAGTCTAAGAGTTAGATTAGTTATTAATAGTCTAATTGTTAGATTATTAATGTGGTTTAATCTAAGTGTTAGATTATTTAATTATTAGAAATGTTTTAATTTGCATGGAATAATATGAAAATTATTAATTTGGAGTGTGTGCACATCTGATGTGTGTTTAAATGCTTTTAAATTAGATTTGATTGCATGTTAAGTTAATAAAAGAGTTTTTGAAATTCAAATGCCAATTTTGATTGGAACCCAGCTTTTTGAAAGCCAAAACTATTTAATTTTCAAAAACTCTTTTATTTTAGCCATGTGATGTGCTGAATCATGTGTGGAATGTTTAAAACACACCGTGGTCATGGATATGCACTTATTTAAATATTCATGTGATGAATGGATTGTGTGGATCGTAGATGTATGGTTATTTATTAATTGTTGATAAATAGAGGTCTGCGTATCTCTCCCTCTCTCGAACTCCGATCTACTTCTACCTCCCTCTCTCTTGTACTCGCCATAAGGCTCTCTTTTAATTACATGTAATTATAGAATTATTGTAATATGATCGAGGCAACTGAGGAAGAAGTGAGGACGATCCACAGCTGCAACCAGGAAGGCAAAAAGATGAATCCTTTGCCTATGTGTTTGCAGATTTATCTGATATAAATGTTATGTTAGATTGTGTGTGCGTTTGACTGTTGACTCCAGTCAAACCCACTGTGCTATCCATGACCACACTAGACATGTATGTGATGCATTGTTTTTCATGTTTGATTATGAATCAAAGCATGCATAGTATTCATTAAATATATACGATATATTTATAATATCACAAAGGAGAGACCAAGATAAAAGTTATCTAAATACCCTCATCTAAACTCTAAGCCGTAACACGAGTAGCTAAGAACCTACCGCGTGATCCACCATCGTTATAGTCATAGGATTCGAATGACCTTAGGCAGGTTTGTTGTGCTATCCACAAGGCCTATTTAATTGGGAGGAGAAACTGTGGCTATGGCATTAGATGCCTATATGATCGGGGTAAATGAACCATGTAGCTTTGTTGTACTATCCACAATGGCTGCATGCAAATCTATGCTCGTCGCGTAACGATGGTTAGCTTAGACCAGAATTAGTGGTTTGTTGTGCTATCACAAGGCCATTAAATCTCTGGGGACCGAAGCTATGATCAGATATTGCAAGGAGTTGCAAGTCCCAAGAGTTGGGTGCTCTTTGATTCTGGTACAGTTTGTTGTGCTATCCACAAAGCTATACTGCAAGTCATTGAGATTCTAATCCCCACTAGGAGACTGTCGACGTCTCCCGTTCTGTGTAACTGAGGGTTATATAGTCCGTCGAAAATTAGTGGGAGTTAAAACTTGAACAAAAGACCATGTCTTGTTTTAAAAATTAATAATTGAACATCTGCTAAATAACATTCACTTATCTCCTGTAGGGAATTATGTCATTGAATAACCCACTCCGTGGCATACTTGATGCCAAACTTATGACTAGCCTGAACTACTTGGATGAGCTCAGAAACCTAAAGAGTGTCTTCAGACCTGAGCACATTGCCTATGTCCTTAGAGCTGATCCTTCTACTAAACCGGCATTGGATGCCCTTGACGCAAAGATGATAGCTGACGATAAAAGATCGAAGGATAAAGACATAGTAGTAAAAGGTGATTGTTTTTACTGTAAGCAACAGGGTCACTGGAAGAGGAACTGCAAGGAGTTCCTCAACGATAAAGATCATGGAAAGGTGAAGCTGTCTGAAGCTTCAGATATCTATATGATAGATATCAACTTATCAGTTAGAGATTCCACATCTTGGGTATTAGATATCGGATGTGCTTCTCATATCTGCCATGATGTGCAGATGCTAACAAGTAAGCATAAGCTGAGAAAAGGCGAGGTGGAATTGAGGCTAGGAAACGGCGCAAAAGTTGCAACGATTGGACAGCAAACCTCAGGGTTCCATCGGGAGACGCCTTATCATTGGAAGATTGTTATTATGTTCCTAGCATAATAAAGAACATCATATCAGTATCTTGTTTGGACAAGATGGGATATAGGTTGTCTATTGAGAATAGAAGTTGTTCGATTATTATGGTAATAAATCAATAGCTTCGGCATCTTTAGTCAACGGTCTATATATGTTAGATGTTTCTTATTACTATCTTCACATTGATAATGCTCTTAAGAAGAGCAAGAATTGTGTGGACCAAGCCTACATGTGGCATTGTAGACTTGGTCATATTAGTGAAAGTAGGTTGCAAAAGTTGCACAAGCATGGTTACTTAACTGCATTCGATTATAAATCATTTGCGACATGTGAATCTTGCCTTATGGGAAAGATGGCAAAATCTCTATTTACTGGACATGGAGAATGTGCCAAAGACATTCTGGAACTAATACATTCGGATGTATGTAGTCCAATGTCCACCTAAGCCAAAGGTGGCTTTTCATACTTCATCACGTTCACCGATGACTTTTCAAGATTCGGCTATGTGTATTTAATGAAGTACAAGTCGGAAACATTTGAGAAGTTCACAGAGTTCAAAAATGAGGTAGAGAAGCAGTTAGGAAAGAGTATTAAAGCTCTTTGATCATATCGAGGAGGAGAATACTTGAGTACTAATTTCACACAATTCCTAAAGGATAATGGTATCCTTTCTCAGCTAATCCCTCCATATACACCACAGATGAATAGTGTATCAGAAAGGAGGAATCGCACCTTGTTGGACATGGTGCGATCCATGATGAGCTTTTCGGGAATACCCGTGTCCCTCTGGGGGTATGCTCTAAAGTCAGCAGCTTACCTACTGAACAGAGTACCCAGCAAGTCTGTGGCCTCTACTCCATATGAGATATGGAAAGGTAAAGAATTTAAACATGTTAAAGTCTAGGGTTGTCCTGCTCATGTAAAGAGGCATGATCCAGACAAGCTGGAATTAGGAACTGATAAATGCAGGTTTGTGGGATACACAAAGGAAACCTTTGGATACTATTTTTACCATTCTGATGAACAAAAGGTGTTTGTAGCCAGGAAAGCTGTATTCCTAGAAGAGGAATACCTTCTCTAGGAGGACAGTGGGAGCAAAATAGTACTGGAAGAGGTTACAGATCCCCAAATAGCTGCGTTATCATCAGATGAGATATCAGTTCATGAATATGTTCAGGTATGCACAGATAAGCTTCGTAGATCTGGTAGATTACCTAGACCACCCGAACGATCTGTGGGACATATCGTTGAGGATGAGTCTAAGGTAGAATATAATGAGGATGATGATCTTAAAACTTACCAGGAGGCCATAGAAGGCCCAGAAGCCGGGAAATGGTGAGAAGCCATGAACTCAGAAATCCAGTCCATGTACACCAACCAAGTTTGGAACTTGGAGGACTTGCCCGAGGGTATTGTACCTTTCAGATGCGAGTGGATATTTAAGAAAAAGATCGGTGCTGATGGAAAGATCGATACTTATAAGGCAAGGTTGGTGGCAAAGGGATATCGTCAAAGGCAAGGAATTGACTATGACGAGACTTTCTTACCAGTAGACTGTCCGAACGATATGTAGGATATATCACTGAAGGTGAGTCTAAGGTAGAATATAATGAGGATGATGATCCTAAAACCTACCAAGAGGCCATAGAAGGCCCATAAGCCGGAAAATAGCGAGAAGCCATGAACTCAAAAATCCAGTCCATGTACACCAACCAAGTTTGGAACTTGGAGGACTTGCCCGAGGGTATTGTACCCATCGGTTGCAAGTGGATCTTTAACAGAAAGATCGGTGCTGATGGACGGATCGACACTTATAAGGCAAGGTTGGTAGCAAAGGAATATCGTCAAACACAAGGAATTGACTATAAGGAGACTTTCTCACCAGTTGCCATGATAAAGTCGATCAGAGTTCTGCTCACCATTGTTGCACATTTTGATTATGAAATCTGGTAGATGGATGTAAAGATTACCTTCCTCAATGGTAACCTTTAGGAAAAGGTGTATATGACACAACTAGAAGGTTTCACATCCAAAGAATCTCCAGATAAAGTGTGCAAGCTTCAGAGGTACATTTATAGACTGAAGCAGGCTTCCCTGAGCTGGAACATAAGATTTGACGAGGCTGTCAAGTCGTATGACTCCATTAAGAATGAAGATGAGCCTTGTGTGGTTGAAGAAATTCATCACCGACCTTGGCGTAGTTCGCAGTATCTCTGAACCAGTTCCCCTGTTATGCGACAATAATGGAGTGATTGAGCAAGCAAAAGAGCCGTGGTCTCATCAGAAATCGAAGCATATTCTGAGGCGCTTTCATCTTATCAGAGAGATCATATCCAGAGGAGATGTAGTAGTGGAAAGAGTTCCATCCGTCGACAATGTAGCAGATCCACTGACAAAGCCGTTGGCTCAAATTGTGTTTGTGCGTCAGCTAGAGTCTATAAGCTTATTGTATAAAGGTGATTGGCTTTAGTCTAAGTGGGAGATTGTTAGTTTAAGGTGGCCTACAATCCAATCTGACTATGTAAATCTCGTTCAGTTATTAATATAATGGCATAATATTCATTATGTGTAAATAACATTAATTATCGTTTCGTAATGAAGTCCGTGAATATGTGCTATAGTGATCAGAGTATGATCAGATCATACTAATGAGACTGGTCACTTAAACACACATATTCTTAATCGTTCCTAGTCGGAGGATATCCGAGAAGGACATCGGATATCCGGTTAGACTAGTACAGATTACTCTTGTTCATATGATGAGGGTGACTGATCTCATAAGTCACTTGTGTGGAGACACTAAGGAGAATCTGTAGGTGCTCATTAGAGAATGAGTTCACTGAACTGATCCGATTGAATCGCTGGATGGTATTGTACCTCACTGTCAACCAGCTTGATTCTATTGTCGCAGGTGCATGGATGGTCCTCGGACCTGAGACACCAACGACACCTTGTCGGTGGACTTCTGTGCTTTGACCTTGGTTTACGAATCTCTAGCCATGGGATTCTAAAACGCCAAGGATTGGGTATAGCAGAATACCGTCGAAGGGAATTGTGTGTCAATAAGGAATCATTCGCTCTCAGCACTTAGAAAGAGAATGCTCTAGGAAGGATGCGCGGAAGTCCCTGGCCAAGGCGGACGATAATATCGGGAAAGTAGTTTTCCGATATTATTCAGCAGCATCCGATCCAAGTGAGTCGACTAGTTAGGGTTTGACAATACACAATACCCTGAGTTGACTCGAGAGCATTGTACAAATGAAGGATTATATCCACGCGGTAACTGTCGGCGGAAAGGTTCCAAGAGTGGGTTACTTAACTCTGATACCTTCCGGGTTCACGCGGTGTTTATTGGCACCCAACGTAATTAGAGGCCCGATCGAATTCGAAATGTGACATCAATTCGATTGATTAATTAATTAATATGAGTTATAAATCGATTAATCAGGCCAGTGTGGAGTCACTGGAGTTATTGGGCCATTAACCGGACTGGTTATTGGGCCTAGAGGGTCACACACAAATGATTCTCAAGGCGATGGATAAATAAGTGGGTTTTATATAAACTAGGTGGTTTTTATGAAAAACCACGCGGTTAGTATAAAATGTAGTGAACGGGCAGAACAAGCCAAACAGTTGCTAACCCTAGCCGCCCCCTCCTCTCTTTCTCTCTCTCTCTGGCGCCCCAGGTCGGATCCGGATCCCCGGATCTGCTCCGTCGCTTCTCCGACTCCCGTTCGACGGGAAATCGTCCCCGCGTTGTGGCGAACGGCGGAGGTTTCGTGACTGCAAAGAATGAGGAACGTGAGGATATCCACCGCGAGGAGGATCGCGTGGACTCCGTTAGAGGCTGGGCACTTGTGCGGCTTGCGGTGTCGCACCGACGGAACCGAACGGTTGCAGATTCAAATCCGCACACGGTATGACTTCGATTATCCGATAATCAATTTCTGTTTTCGAAATGGGAATGAATCACAGGTTTTAATCTTTATTTTCCACTGCGTTTTTGCGATCCGGAGGAACTCGAGAACCCAACAGTGGTATCAGAGCCAGGTTCCATTGTTTCTCGTCCCGTTTCGGCCTCCGATTAATATTTCCATGTATTATTCTATGCGGTAGTTCGATCTTATTGCAGAATCCGTGTTCATCTGATGAACACAAATCATAAGAATAATTTTGATTATTATTTTTATTATTCTGCAATTTTCAAATTTCTTTTTGGAACATTTTGTGTTCTTCGTGAGACGAAGAACGGCGTGGGTCTGCGTCCTTGTTCTGGCGTCCTCATCAGATGGGGAGGTGACCAAGGGTCCTGGTATGACTAGGGACCCCATTGGTCACCGCCGACACCAACTGCCAGAGCCGGACTGTGTAGCCGGGTGGTATGCGGTCGGATTCTCCATGGTTTTTGGAAGAACCGGAAAATAGCAAAGAAAAGGGGAAACCGAAGCCTTTTGGGGCTTCCATTGGCACCGGGTTAGACGCCAGCTCCATCGTCGAGGGCGACTGTGGCCTACCGGCGCCGACGTCGGATAGGGCGGCCCTGGCGCCGGGCACCACCACCTGCAACGGTTTTAAATGGCTCGGACAACAGCTATTTGGGGGGGGCCCTCGCCGGCGCCGTGCCCCACTGGCGTCGGGGGCGTCACCAGCGGAGTCGGCCGATGCCAGGGCAGGCCACCGGCGACACTGTCGGTGCCCCACTTGCCGCCTTGCACACCTGGCCAGCGCCTGCAGGAAGTTTAAGATTAGGGTTTGGGGTGGAAGAGATGGGCTTGGGGGGCTCGGTCCCGAACCGGTCGGACCGGCCCGGGCCGGGTCCAGGGCCCGGTCGAACCAGGCCCGCACCAAGCGCCCACTGTGGGCGCCTGGTCCGAGCCCTAGCTCAGCCAGGGCCCAAGCCCTAAGGCTCAGCTCTTGTGGCTGAGCAACACTCTGATTTCTTTTCCCCATTAACCCATTAAAACCCCAAAATACCTAATTAAACCCGATTGCCCATTTAATAATTAAATTGAATTTTAATTTAAAAATTCAAAATTGTTTTGAAACATTTAAATTATCATTCAATTTTAATTTTATTTGGCATTAATGATTTTAAATCATTTATATTAACAAAGTGTTGTTAATAATTAGAATTAGTTATTAATTTAAATGTTAAATTAATAATTAATTTTAATTATCTAATTTAAGTGTTAAATTAGTAGTTATTAATTAATTGGAATTAATTGTTAGTTTAATTGTTAAATTGATGATTAATTTTAATTAACTAATATAATGGTTTAATTAGATGTTATTAATTATTGATTTAACAGTTAAATTAATAATTAATATTAATCCACTATCTAAGAGTTAGATTAGTAGTTAACTATTCATTTGTGTTAATTATTAGTTTAATAGTTAAATTAGTGATTAACATTTATTAATTAACTAGTCTAATTGTTAAATTAGTAATTAATAACTTATTAGAATTGATTATTAATTTAAGTGTTAAATTAATGATTAATTTTAATTTACTGATCTAAGAGTTAGATTAGTAATTAATTATTAATAGTATAATTGTTAGATTATTAATATTATTTAATCTAAATGTTAGATTGATTAATTATTAGAATTGTTCTAATTGTATGGAATAATCTGAAATTTATTAATTTGGAGTGTGTGTGCACATGTGATATGTCTTTTATATGCTTTTAAGTTTTGATTTAATTGCATGTTAAGTAAATAAAATGAGTTTTTGAAATTCAAATGCTAATTTTGATTGGAACCCAGCCTTTTGAAAACCAAACTTATTTAATTTCGAAAACTCTTTTATTTTAGCCATGTGATGCGCTAGTTCTTGTGTAGAATGTTTAAAACACACCGTGGTCATGAATGCACGTTGGATATTTATTAATTGTTAATAAATAAAGGCCTGCATACCTCTCTCTCTCTTATGCTCCAATGTACTTCTACCTCCCTCTCTCTTGTACTCGTCATAAGGCCTTCTTATGTTTACATGTAAATTTAGATTTAAATGTAATATGACCGAGGCAACCGAGAAAGGAGCGAGGACGATCCATAGATGCAACCAGGAAGGTAATGTGATGGAGATCCTTTGCCCATGTGTTTGCATGGTTATCCAATATAAATATTATGTTAGATTGTGTGTGCGTTTGACTGTTGGCTCCAGTCAAACCCATTGTGCTATCCATGACCACACTAGACATATATGTGATACAATGTTTTTATGTTTGATTGTAAATCAAAACAGGTATAGTGTTTATTAAATATATACGATATATTTGTACACTATCACCTAGGAGAGACCAAGATAAAAGTTGTCTAAATACCATCGTCTAAATTCTAAGCAGTAACGTGAGTAGTTGAGAACTTACCGCGTGGTCTACCATCGTTGTAGTTATAGGATTCAAATCACTTTAGGCATGTTTGTTGTGTTACCATAAGGCATGTTTAATTGTGAGGAGAAACTGTGGTTATGGCATTATATGCCTATTTGATCGGGGTAGAGGAACCAGGTAGCTTTGTTGTGCTATCCATAAGGTCTGCATGCAAATCTATGCTCGTCTCGTAACGATGGTTAGCTTAGACCAAAATTAGTGGCTTATTGTGCTATCCACAAGGCCATTAAATCTCTAGGGACCGAAGCTATGATCGGATATTGCAAGGCGTTGCAAGTCCCATGAGATGGGTGCTCTTTGATTGTTTTACAGTTTTTTTGTGCTATTGTAAGGACTGAGGCTTTCGGATTCGGTTTTCGGGGTCGGACCCTGTAGTTCAGGCTCCAGTGGGGCAGAGACTCTGTGATGTTTCGCGTCGAGCGGGCTCGACGCGGTTTAAATGGCGTCCACCGTTGCAGACGCGTTTTAGATTCTGCCACGTGGGTGCCACGTGGGCTGGCTTTGGGCCGCGAGAGTACAGCCCTGTCGTGTCGTCTGAACGGCGTCCGCATGGGACGACGCCTTTCAGACTGCGACTCTGGGATTGTCAGAGTACGGCCCTGATATGTCTCCTGAACGGCGTCGGTAAAGAACGACGCGTTTCAGAGTCCTGTCAGAGCAGCCGTCACATCATCTGATGGGCGTCCGTCTATGTCGACGCGTTTTAGCCAATCTCTGGTTAACCCCGCGAGCCCTCCTTCTTTCCCTCATTTTCTTCCTCCTCTCTTTCTCTCCTCCCTTCCGGCGATCCCGGCGGCAGCCCTTCTCCTTCCTCTTTTCCTTCCACCATTTCATCTTTCCCTCCACTCCATCCCATACCTAGCTCCCACCACTACCACCTCCACGTCCACTGCGGCGTTTTACTCTCCGGACGGCGGCCGACGTCATGGCGGAGTAAGGACGACCACGGCGGTACCGGCGGCGGCGTGGGGCGAGTCGGGTGGACGGCTTGAAGCTTGGAGGAGTTCAAGTAACCGGTAGGGTGACGATCCCCTTTGTGTTCTATGTTCAAACCATGATTCTTCCTCCTAAAGCATGTTTTAGATCTATGATTCCGGGGGGTAGAACAAGCATGTTTAGGAGCTCTTCTTGATAAAATGGGGGATTTCTATGAATGCGGTTTCCTGATGGTTGGATTCGCCCCTCTTTCTCCTCTGTTTTGGGTGATTTTGGGATTTTTGGGGTTGAAAAGGGGAGCCCTCGGGCTCATGACAGACCTGGTTCCTGGCGTTGAAAGACGTCGTGCATGAACGACGCCTTTTCGAAGGGCGTCGGGCCATCATGACGCCTTTTAGGCAGGAATCGTCGTACTAAGGTTCTGTCAGTTCGGGAATTCTGGGACTAAAAGACGTCATGGGTGGACGACGCGATTCGGAATAGCGTCGGGTAACCATGACGCCTTTTAAGGCAGAAATCCCTTGGTTAATGGTTTCTGTAAATTCTGGATTTCTGTGTTGAATGGCGTCTGAGGATGTTGACGCCTTTTAAAAAGGCGACCACTCGTGTCGACGCCTTTTAGGCCAGTATCTGAGGCCAGTGTTTTTTATAAACCAGTACATGGAGCTTGAATGGCGTCGGCCTTGGGCGACGTGATTCAAGACAAAACTACACTAATTCATGCCAGTAAAATGTGTTCATACTGCTAGATAGTTGGTTAGTGTATGCCCTAGTGTACTCGGTAGAGATGGATTCTTTATGACCGGATGGTATTACGTTATGTGTTATGCGATCGCGGACTTCTCACGTGACCGGATCGTACTGTGCTGGGTTTTGTGTTACTGTGGACCTGGAGTGACAGTTGTAGCACTTTATCACCCTGTGCTGGTGTAGGTGGAGCACAGCGTCGGTGGGGGCGTGGGCGGGGTGAAGCCTAGTGAGAGAGGGTCACCTGGTGAACCCCGGGGTCAGCTAGTACCGGTGTGGGCGTGGTACATTCGGAGTGTCACTCATGCTGAGGGAAGGAGTAACCACCTGAGCCAGTTGGGCCGGAGTAGCTAGAGTGCTATCCGAGGGGTTACTGCTTGGTCTCAGCGGGTAGAGGTTTTTCCTACTGTTGTTTGCGTGGTTGGCATGTTCTATCGAGACGGCAGTTGTAGGTTCCTTAGTCGTCTGGTTTAGAAATATGCATGATTAATACTTTTCGACTGCATGTTATTTCAAGTTGAAAATTACGAATTGTACTTACCACTGTGCTTGTTACTTTACCGTCGGTTGTGTTTTACACTTGTGGGTGTGTGTGCGTGGGCAGTGGGGATCGAAGGATCCCTACTGAGTCTTGTCTTTAAGACTCACCCCTGCGGTTTTCAGGTGAGGACTCCCAGCAGACCTAGCGAGGAGAGTGTGGCCGTGTGTTGAGCGCCGTCAGCGGTTATTCCGGGGTATGCCCCGACGTAGTTGTTATTTTATTTCTGGCCTGTATGTTTAATTATTTCCTTTCTGTCGGAGTATGTAATTATTTGCTGTATCGAGTCGCATTTTAATAATTTTAATTCCTGCACTTTCATTTCAATTCAATGCGATGTGAATGTTTAGCTTAATTTATTATTTATTTTCCAGACTTACTTAGATCCTAGTTTGGTCCCAAATTAATGATTCGGTACCCATTTAGTAATCGGATCCCCGATTATAGGGTGGCGGGTCGTTACAGCTATCCACAAGGTTGTACTACAAGTCATTGAGATTCTGATCCCCACTAGGAGACTGTCAGCGTCTCCCATTCTATATAGCTGAGGGTTATACAGTCTGTCGAAAATTAGTGGGAGTTAAAACTTGAACAAAAGACCATGTCTTGTTTAAATTTTAATAATTGAACATCTGCTAAATAGATTTTATTCATCTCCTGTAGGGAATAATGTCATTGTATAACCCACTCTGTGGTATACTTGATGCCAAACGTTTGGCTAGCCTGAACTACTCGGATTGGTTTAGAAACATGAAGAATGTCTTCAGATATGAGCACTTTGACTATGTCCTTAGAGCTGATCTGCCTGCTGAACTGGCATTGGATGCCCTTAAGACAGAGATGATACCTAACGTTAAAAGATTGAAGGACAAAGGCAAAGGAGTAGTAAAAGGTGACTGCTTCTACTGTAAGCAGAATGATCATCGGAAGAGGAACTGTAAGGAGTTCCTCAATGACAAAGCTCATGAAAAAATGAAGTTGTCTGAAGCTTCAGATATCTATATGATAGATGTCAACTTGTCAGTCAAAGATTCCATATCTTGGGTATTAGATACCGGATGTGCTTCTGATATCTGTCATGATGTGTAGATGCTGACAAGTAAGCGCAAGCTGAGAAAAGACGAGGTGGAATTGAGGCTAAGAAATGGCGCAAAAGTTGCGGCGGTCGCTGTTGGGACAGCAAACCTCAAGCTTCCATCATGAGACATTTTATTATTAGAAGATTGTTATTATATTCCTATCATAATAAAGAACATCATATCAGTATCTTGTTTGGACAAGATAGGATATAGGTTAAGTATTGAGAATAGAAGCTGTTCGATTTATTATGGTAATAAATCAATAGATTCGACATCTTTAGTCAACGGACTATATCTTTTAGATGTTTCTTATTACAATCTTCATATTGACAATGCTTTTAAGAAGAGGAAGAATTGTCTGAACCAAGCCCACATGTGGCATTATAGACTTGGTCATATTGGTGAAAGCAGGCTGCAAAAGTTGCACCGACATGGTTAGTTAATAACATTCGATTAGGAATCGTTTGCGACATGTGAGTCCTACCTTATGGGAAAGATAGTAAAGTCTCCATTTACTGGACATGGAGAACGTGCTAAGGACATTTTGGAACTAATACATTCAGATGTATGTGGTCTAATGTCCACCTAAGCCAAAGGTGGTTTTTCATACTTCATCATGTTCACCGATGATTTCTCAAGATTCGGCTGTGTACTTAATGAAGTACAAGTCGGAGGCATTTGAGAAGTTCAAGGAGTTCAAGAATGAGGTAGGGAAGCAGTTAGGAAAGAGTATTAAAGCTCTTCAAGCAAATCGAGGAGGAGAATACTTGAATATTAGTTTCACACAATTCCTAAAGGATAATTGTATCCTTTCTCAGTTGACCCCTCTATATACACTACAAATGAATGGTGTATTAGAAAGGAGAAATCGCACCTTGTTGGACATGGTGCGATCCATGATGAGCTTTTCGGGATTACCAGTGTCCCTCTCGGGGTATGCTCTAGAGTCAGCAACATTACCTACTGAACAGAGTACTGAGTAAGTCGGTGGCCTCTACTCCATATGAGATATGGAAAGGCAGAAAACTAGAATTTAAACATGTTAAAGTCTGGGGTTGTCGTGCTCATGTAAAGAGGCATGATCCAGACAAGCTGGAATCACAAACTGATAAATGCAGATTTGTGGGATATCCAAAGGAAATCTTTGGATACTACTTTTACCATCCTGGTGAACAAAAGGTGTTTGTCGCCAGGAAAGCTGTCTATCTGGAAGAGGAATACCTTTTCTAGGAGGAGAGTGGGAGTAAAATAGTACTGGAAGAGGTTCCAGATCTCCAAATAGTTGCATTATCATCAGATGAGATATTAGTTCCTAAATCTGTTCAAGTACATACAAATGAGCCTCGTAGATCTGGTAGATTACCTAGACTACCCGAACGATATGTAGGACATATCGTTGAAGGTGAGTTTAAGGTAGAATATAATAAGGATGATGATCCTAAAACCTACCAGGAGGCCATAGAAGGTCTAGAAGCTGGGAAATGGCGAGAAGCCATAAACTCAGAAATCCAGTCTATGTACATTAACTAAATTTGGAACTTAGAGTATTTACCCGAGGGTATTGTACCCATCGGATGCAAGTGGATCTTTAAGGGAAAGATCGGTGCTGATGGATGGATCGACACTTATAAGGAAAGATTGGTGGCAAAGGGATATCGTCAAAGGCAAGGAATTGACTATGACGAGACATTCTCACCAGTTGCCATGATAAAGTCGATCAGAGTTCGACTTGCCATTGCTGCACACCTCGATTACGAAATTTGGCAGATGGATATGAAGACTGCCTTCCTCAACGGTAACCTTGAGGAAGAGATGTATATGATACAACCAGAAGGTTTCACATCCAAAAAATCTACAGATAAAGTGTGCAAGCTTTAGAGGTCCATTTATGGACTGAAGTAGGCTTCTCGGAGCTAGAACATAAGATTTGACGAGGCTGTCAAGTCTTATGACTTTATTAAGAATGAAGATGAGCCTTGTGTGTACAAGAAGACTAGTGGGAGCGCAGTTACCTTCTTAGTTCTTTACGTAGATGACATACTACTCATTGGGAATGATATAGCTATGATGTCAACGGTAAAGATTTGGTTGTTGAGAAATTTCTCCATGAAGGATTTGGGAGAAGCATCCTAAACATTGGGAATACGGATCTATAGAGATAGATCAAAGTGGATGCTTGGAATGACTTAATTCTTGTACATAGATACCATAGTCAAAAGGTTTGGCATGAAAAATTCCAAGAGAGGTCTCATACCGATGAGACATGGAATTAATCTCTCAAAGGAACAATCCCTTAAGACTCCTAATGAGAGGGCATTCATAGATAGAGTACCCTATGCCTCTTCCATATGATCTATCATGTATGCCATGCTATGTACATGGCCTGATGTTGCATATGTTCTAAGTGTTACGAGCAGATTTAAGACTAATCCAGACGAAGAGCACTGGAAGGCAGTGAAATATATAATTAAGTACTTGAGAACGGAGGCGTGTTTACTTTGAACGGAGGCGCAGTGTGCTGGAAGAGTTCCAAGCAAGCAACCACTGCAGATTCAACGACTGAAGCTGAGTACATCGCTGCAGCTGAAGCCGCCAAGGAAGCAGTGTGGTTGAAGAAATTCATCACCGACCTTGGCGTAGTTCCCAGTATCTCTGAACATGTTCCGCTGTTGTGCAACAACAATGGAGCCATTGCGCAAGTGAAAGAGTCGCGGTCTCATCAGAAATCGAAGCATATTCTGAGGCGCTTTCATCTTATCAGAGAGATCATATCCAAAGGAGATGTAGTGGTAGAAAGAGTTCTATCAGTCAACAATGTACAAGATCCACTGACAAAGCCGTTGGCTCAAATTGTGTTTGAGTGTCACCTAGAGTCTATAGGCTTACTGTATAAAGGTGATTGGCTTTAGTCCAAGTGGGAGATTGTTAGTCTTAGGTTGCCTACAAGCCAATATGACTTTGTAGTCTTATTCATTTTATTAATGTAATGGCAATATTTCATTATGAGTAAATTCGAATTATCGTCTCATAATAAAGTCCGTGAATATGTGCGATAGTGATCAGATTATGATGAGATCATACTTGTGAGACTGATTACATAAACATACATATTCTTAATAGTTCTTAGTCGGAGGATATCCGAGAAGAACATCGGATATCTGGTTAGGCTAGTACAGATTACTCCCGCTCATTAGATGAGGGTAACTAATCTTATAGTCACTTGTGTGGAGACACTAAGGCGAATCTGTAGGTGCTCATTAGAGAATGAGATCACTGAACTGATCTGACTGAATCGCTGGATGGTATTGTACCTCACTATCAACCAGCTTGATTCTATTGTCGCAGTTGCATGGATGGTCCTCGGACGTGAGACACCAAGGACACCTTGTCGGTGGACTTCTGTGCTTTGACTTTGATTTATGAATCTCTAACCACGGGATTCTAAACAGCCAAAGATCGGGTACAGCGGCATACCGTCAAAAGGAATTAAGTAAAAATAAGGAATCATTCCCTCTCGGTACTTAAAGAGAGAATGCTCTAAGAAGGATGCGCGAAGTCCCTAGCCAGGGCGGACGATAATATCGGGAAAGGAGTTTTCCAATATTATTCAGCAGCATCTGATCCAAGTGAGTCAACTGGTTAGGGTTTGACAGTACATCATACATTGAGTTGACTCGAGAGCATTGTACGAATGAAGGATTATATCCACGCGGTAACTGTCAGCGGAAAGGTTCCAAGAGTGGGTTACTTAACCCCGATACTTTCGGGGTTCACGCGGTGTTGCTTGGCACCCAACGTGATCGGAGGCCCGATCGAATTCGATATGCGACATCAATTCAGTTGATTAATTAATTAATATGAGTTATTAATTGATTAATCAGGCCAGTGAGGAGTCACTGGACTTATTGGGCCATTAACCGGACTGGTTATTGGTTCTAGAGGGTCACACGTAAATGATTCTCAAGGCGATGGATAAATAAGTGGGTTTTATATAAACCGGGGGGTTTTTATGAAAAACCGCGCGGTTAGTATAAAATGTAGCGAACAGGCTGAGCAAGCAAAGCAGCTGCTAACCATAGCCGCCCTCTCCTCCCTTTCTCTCTCTCTCTGGCTCCCCAGGTCGGATCCGGATCCCCGGATCTACTCCGCCCCTTCTCCGACTTCCGTTCAACGGCAAATCGTCTGCGCGTTGTGGATATCGTTGCGGCGAACGGCGGAGGTTTCGTGGCTACGAAGAACGAGGAATGTGAGGATATCTACCGCGAGGAGGATCGCATGGACTCAGCTAGAGGCCGGGCACTTGCGCGGCTTGCAGTGTCACACTGATGGAACCGAACGGTTGAGGATTCGAATCTGCACACGGTAAGACTTCGATTATCCGATAATCAATTTCTATTTTTGAAACGGGAACGGATTGTAGGTTTTAATCTTTATTTTCCACTGCATTTTTGCGATCCGGAGGAACTCGAGAACCCAATAGGTGTACTGTCTAACCCTAACTGGTTGACTCACTTGGACTGGATGCTACCGACTAATATCGGAAAACTCTTTTCCCGATATTATCGTCCACCCTGGCCAGGGACTTCTGCGCATCCTTCCTATAGCATTCTCTCTTTAAGTACCGATATTATCGTCCTCCCTTCGACGGTATTCCGTTGTACCCGATCCTTGGCTGTTTAGAATCCCGTGGTTAGAGATTCATAAACTAAGGTCAAAGCACAGAAGTCCTCCGACAAGGTGTCCTTGGTGTCTCACGTCCGAGGACCATCCATGCAACTGCGACAATAGAATCAAGCTGGTTGACAGTGAGGTACAATACCATCCAGTGATTCAGTCAGATCAGTTCAGTGATCTCATTCTCTAATGAGCACCTACAGATTCGCCTTAGTGTCTCCACACAAGTGACTATAAGATCAGTTACCCTCATCTAATGAGCGGGAGTAATCTGTACTAGTCTAACCTGATATCCGATGTTCTTCTCGGATATCCTCCGACTAAGAACTATTAAGAATATGTGTGTTTAAGTAATTAGTCTCACAAGTATGATCTCATAATAATCTGATCACTATCGCACATATTCACGGACTTCATTATGAGACGATAATAACGAATTATACATAATGAATATATTGCCATTATATATATTAATAAATGAACGAGATTACAAAGTCATATTGCCTTGTAGTCTCCCTAAGACTAACAAATCCCACCAGACTATCGGAAATGGCCACTCCTCGCCGGCCGAATAGTCGACCTAGAAAAAGGCATCCTTACAGCCTTGCGGAGGAAATGACGAAAGGGCAGCGGTTGCCGCTTCCCTAGAATTGAAGGAAGTCATGGGCACCAGAAATCTGGTAGCGGCGGATGTAGATGAGATGGCAGAACACGTCGTCTAGAGGCCTAGCATGATCGACAGCATGCGCCTGGACAAGGAAGGCAATGGCCAAATACTAGGAGTTCGGCAGGACCTGGGAAGGCACAACAGAGAAGAGCCGCAGCAGGTCAATGAGAAAAGGAGAGATTGGGAAGTGAAACCTGGCCTCGAACATGGTCTCAGTCGCCATGAAAGAGCTGGAGGTACCACAGTACAAACGATCCTCCGCCGCAAGTACTCGCAGACCAAACTCACTAGATATTCGGAATTGCTCCCTGATCCAAGCTAGGTCGCCTTCAGCAACCGTAGACGTCGTAAGAGCAGCTTGATCATAAGCCACCCCGTTTGTGTAGTTGGGAGCCATCTGAAAAGGGATTCAAAGCAAAGAAATTTAGAAAAGAAGAAGAGAACAGATGTGGGATGGCCAGTTCACCTCTCTACCTCCCCATATAGAAGGTGTAAACCAAACGCCCCGCTCTTCCAATTCCACTGCATTTAATGCAGGATACCTCCCCGATGCCACCTTTCATATGTTTATCATTTGACTGGTCAAAACTGTCATCAGGAGTTACAAAAAGAGGCTCCCTATAAGCCAAAAAAGGTAACCAAAACAAGAAGTGTAATGGTCACTAAGCCACGTCTCCTCCTTCCACGCCACCCCCGAAAGTTTCATCGAACCAACTGCCCAAAGCCTTCTCAACATCGGCGACCCCCCTTTCGTACCCCTTGCGGTAAGCGAGGGCATACGGCAGGCATATCTCTCCAGCTCCTGGTGAAATTCCTCTGAAGCCTTGAAATTTGGAACCCCAGCAACACGACCTTCCTCATGGGCAACGTCAACCTCCCAGCGAGCGGCGACCAGCTTCCGGTGAAGATTTGCCATCTCCTCCCTCATCCGCACTGATGATGATTCAGCTTCGGACAAATACTACGAAGGCAGAAAATCTCCACCGAGGAGTCTGATAGCTCCTATTGCAAGGTCTCCGACCGGCAGACCTCCTTCTCCTAAAGATCGCGCAAGGCTGTCCAATCAAGGTCGGCCTGGGCCAAAAACGCGGGAGTCCTGGCACGACCGAGATCACCCCCCGTAGGCGAGGTACCGCAGGCGTATGAGTCCCCTCCAGAAAGAAAGGACCTTTAGAAGATGAAATCGGCCTTTTTAGTGAAGACAAGATTGCCGATCGGACCGGTTTGTTCACACGGAGGTGTCGGAGCCGTTCCAGGTAGAAATTTGCCGCCAACACCTCAATTGTGGCAACCATAGAGAGAGGATCCCCTCTGTATTCCACAATTGGGGGATGGTCAGGAGTCCGCCATGACTTGGGGGCTCGCCGAATCCCTCGGGGTCGTTTCTAGATCTCGAGGTTCAGGCTCCTGTGTTGCTGGCACCCCGAGGGGAAGAACTGATGGCTCGATCGCACACGATACCGGTCCCTCCCCGGCGTCTACCGATCCCTCAGCGACGTCAGCCGGTCTCGCGGCGACATCCGCCGTTTCTTCACCAACACTTGTTTCCTTGGAGCCCGTCGCCAAAAGTCCTGTCGCCCTCGCCTCAAGCTCCTCGCTGATCGTTGCTCCAGAAAGCAGGGATAAAAGAGACCCGATCATGAAGTAAAACGAGAACCGCACCGGACCGGTGAGCAAAAGCTGAGCAGAATAACATACCTACTAGAAGAATGCCGTGACGAAGCCTCTTCAACTGTCGGGCCCCTAGCTATTCCGCCTCCTCCTCCGACGGAGGGCGCGCGATCCCTTCTGGGGAGGTTTCCACTACCGTCGCTTTCGCCCCCTCGGTGCTCTCTCCGTTTCCCTCACTGGAGCACTCTCTGGCACCCTCGCCGGCGTTCTCCCTGGCGCCTTCGCCAGCACTCTCTCCATCGCCTCCGCTGACGTTAAAGACCCCTTCGTCGCTCCCTCCTTCCCCGTTCGATTCCGTCGCAGGTACTGACTCCCTTGACGCATGGGAACCCGCTTCTTTTGGGCCACTCTCCCCCTCGTCGGGGAAGGTGGTTCTCCCCCAGAATACCTGTGCCAGAGGAAGCCGAGACTTGGGGGAACCCTCTACTCTTTGTGGGTCCACTTGAGACCTTGCCAGGATGGTGGCAACGTCCTGTTTTCTTTCGCTCCAGCGCCAGCGCGGCTCCTCCAAGCCGGCCCCTGCTATGTGCACCTTTTTGTAACTTGGCCCTCGAGATTCAGGATACAAAACAGGGTCGGAAGCGGTCAAGATTCAGGATACAGTTCAACGTACAGACGGATAAACTCGTGTGCCTTACCGGACTTGGCTATTGTCACCTCAAGAGCCCTGCTGGAGTCCTGAGGCGACGCCGCGGCAGGAGCCTCCCACCTTACATGTTGGGGGGGCCGGGTGGCAATCCCTAAAACAAGAGCAGGATTACTAAACATCCCATGACAGAGAAGACGATAGAACAGTGTAAGGTCTAGTCAAAAAATAGATACCTGGGACCGCCAGGCCACTCAAGCTCGCTAACTCCAATCGGCTCTCTGTCAACACCTCACTAATATCTACTAGAGCATCATCCCGAAGAGCCGCTACCCTCTCAGCATCCCTTGGATGGATTGATGGCGGTGAAAGATCAAGAGACGGACCACTAGCAAGGTCCCAAAAAACAACAAGGAACTGCAAACGTCCCCCTTTCCACTCGCTGACATAGAAATAGTTGTCCTGCCAATGGGCTACGTTGCTAAATTTGGTGAGGGAGAACAATGCCTTTCCGTGGGCTTCAAGCTGAACGAAGCCTCGATTGCCAGCTTTCGCCCCCCTCTTCGGCTGGAAGGCGAGCTGTAGCATCACTGGTGATGGGTTAGCACACCCGAGCTTCGTCGCCCGTACGAAAAATGCAATTATAAGGCACCAAGAGTTGGGCATAATCTGCCTTGGCGCCAGATGAAGATAATTGAGTAGCCGCTCCACACACGTGGCGACCGGCAAACAGAAGCTCGCATCAAACATGGCTTTGTAGGCCATGAACAATCCCGTCCTCCTACTGAAGATACGCTCCCCAGGCTGCGGAACACCCAGCTGATATTCCGCCAGGATCTGGAACTTCATCCAGATCTCCTCCTGATGGCCCTCTGAATAGGTGGAAGGCCGCATCACCTCCTGTTCTTCTTCAACCAACTTGGCATAGGACATATCTCTTCACGACGGTGTTGCGTGGTGACTCATCGGGAGATGAACGACAGGAAAATAGAAAAGGAATGGAAGGGAAAAGAGCGGGCCTGAACAACAGCATCTACAAAGTATTGCCTGAAAAGTTTGTTCCCTCTGGTCTGAGGGACGGTATATATCCTTGCCTGGCGACTCCTGGAAATGCCTGGTCAGGAGGAACCCTACACCTCCCCAGGTCGGTGAAAAGGTGCTTGCCTTAAGCAGACGCGACCGCCTAATCGCGGCTCATTCGGAGGCATGATACGTGTCATTTTCAAATCCTAACCGCCTGCCCTCGTACGAAGAGGTGAAGCGTTTCTGGCTCACATTACATTTGCCGGCCCACCTGGCACTCGACTGCTCCGAAGGCCGTGCATCGCCCCACGGAGCAGAGGGGCTAGTGAGAGGGCCTATTTCAGTTCAGCCCATTTACTGAGTGGGCCGGCCCGTTAAGAGGCACCCAAGACACCGGAGAAAATTTGCTATCTTATACTTTTATGCTTCTAGGGAAATTAATGATTGATTAAATAATAACAAAATTTTATGCTTCCATAACCCTACTCAAGGTGCTCTTTCATTCTATTTTTCTTGCACTATTACTTTTCTTCACCAACTCTAATTATTCTTATTGACCATTGATATGCCAATCTTGTATGCCGTGATCATGGCCCTTCGTCTCCAATCAGAGGGGTGTCGTCTCACGGTCTTTATGAGAGAGAACACTGGTAGTGGACCTTCGATAGCAATCTGGGGAGATCCCCTTCTGATGTGTAATGCTCCACCGACTCGGTTCAGTCATGCCGGCTTACTACGAACCAGCAGGTGCGCCACAGTGGGAACCCAAACATATACTTACTCCAGAGTGAGCACATACATACATCCATAACACCATGAACCAACCATCATAATCACATATTTATCCACTAAATAATAAATATTGTAAATTACAATACTTGTCCAGGATCTCTAAACATATCAAGTTATTACATCAATTCAATAGTAGCTCGATCTTCCGTCTCTAAATCATCTAGTCCCACAGCTTAACATTTACCCCTCTTTGCCTACAAAATGTTAGCGAGCAAGTATAAGTCCCAGTAGACTTAGCAAGTTCATAACCCATAAAACCACAGGTTTTCATACACTATATTATAAAGGGAAAAGACACGATAAATATCTAAATAACATGCACCATAATATCGTATATACATGCTTATGCCCTAAACATGTTCTTTAGCATCGAATATGAGCGTCGAACATGATAAGCCTAACATGAATCTTAACATTACTTAACATGCATCTTAACGTAACACGCCTCTATCATCAACTTAATATATCGTACATCTTAATTCTTAACATACCATCATGCTATCATGATTAACTGACCATGATCATGTATATCATCATCTTATTACTCGTATACCAGACATGCATTCAAACCACGACATAAGGAGTACCTACTGACTAATCTTACTGACTAACATATACCAAAGGACCTAGGCATGAAGTGCTAAGGTCTTGGCACTGCGCAGAACGCAGAACAGCGGATATCCCATCCGTATACCCGATGCCCACGGTGTAGACACGCTAATTTTGACAACATTTTGAGTAAATTTCATATCATATAATAATACCTCAAAATGGTCAAATATTTAATCATTAGTTAATTTTTATTATTTTTCTTGATTAATTATTTAAATGATATCGGGCAAGACAGACATAATTTAAGTTTATTAATGAAATTCATTTTAATTCAGATTTTTAATCAAATATGAAGGATTCTAAAAGACGTCGACCTATGAAGACGCAATTTAGGATTTATTCTTATTTTGATTTTTAATCTGATTTTTAATTAATTTATTAATGAACTAAAAGACGTCTACCTTGCACAACGCTATTTAGGTTTCCTAATATGTTTATGTTTCTTCTTTCCGATGTTTATCCTTATCTTAATTAAGCTAAAAGACGTCTCCCATGGGCGACGCGTTTTAGTTAATTATAGATAATGATGAATTAGACTGTGTTTATCTATTTCTTGGTTGGATTGGCTTCAAACTCCTTCGTGTTAATATGTAAGTAACCACGGATGCGCGAACTTAAGCCTATAAATACCCAAGTCCTTGGCCATTAAAAAGTTAGTGATAATTTTGAGTGATTAGAGTGATGATTAGTTAAAGATTTTGAGAAAGACGACGTCCAAACGCTGAAGGATCGAGGCGCTGCTACTACTTCCAGGAGTTTTGAAGGAAGCTTCATCCTCTCTTCGTCCTTTCTTTATCCATTCAAGAACCAAGGCTTTCCAAGGGCCATCCAACTTAGTTCTTAATCAATTTCTGCATCTTTCTCATATTTTCATCATATTAGTATCATAATTTCATCATATCATTCCATGCAACGCACACTCACTAGCATTGTTTTCCAATCCATGTGTTAAGGAGTTTCAAAGACTATAAACAAGTGAGTTCATTAGTTTAAGTTGCATGATTAGAATCGTTACTGGAATAAATACTACCACTATTTGAGTTCTTATTGTTCTTTCCCTTCTTTCTTTCTTTCTACTTTTTGCAAGGTACAAAGGAGATCAAAAGGAAGGAATCAACAAGGAAATCTGGACAATCCTCAAAGCCTCATAAGCATTCAAAGCAAGAACAAAGTCAGAATGACTCTTTTTCTTTAACCAGCTGAAAGAGGAGAATCAAGAACTTCAACATCTCCCACGTCCAAAACAAGTAAGCGATCAATCTTTTTCTTTTGAAACTTTTTAGTCAAAAGTTTCTGGCGATCACATAGTTTTCAATAAGTTTATTTGTCACTTAATCAACAAAGTTTTCATAATAATCACACATCACTATTTGAGCACTCACAGCTTTTTGGCGATCACGGTGGGACTTGGTCTCGCCATCTTTTAAATCTTTGTTCTTACTTTTATCAATCGGGCACCCGTGGTGCACCACCTGTGTCCCTCGGATACGCCCTCACCGATCAGTGAGTTTTTAGTTTAATTGTTATTCCCACGTGCACACCCTTGTGGCAAGATCCTGCCTTCCCCGTTTGATTGATTGAAGAGTTGTGATTATGATAAGAAGTATGTGTGATTGATTGAATGTTTTACTTGTTTACATGATAAATCACCCTGTTAAAAATTGAAAAAAAAAAAGAAGGAAAGATTGGTATGAGCCGATTATTTACTGCTTTATCCTGTTAGTTTGAGGGGTAATTAACCCAGAAATTCCTTCTAAATTGTTGATTCTGCGACCTGAAAAGCGTCCAGGAATAACGATGCGTTTCATAACGCGTCGCCCTACCCAGACGCCTTTTAGGCAAAATTCCCTATTGTTTGCTACCCGAGCTTCTGCGACAAAATAAGGTTCTGGTTTGAATAGCATCCAGGAACAGCGACGCTATTCAGGCAGTTTCTTGTTTTGTTCTTCAGTTCTCAGATTTTTTATTTGCTTGCTATTACACATTACATATTAAGCATTAGAGGCCATCCCAGCCACAGGTCATACGCACTGGGGCTAATACCCCCCCTTTTCTCATAGGAACACCTTTCTTGACATCTTCACCTCTCTTTGATTGGGTCAGTCCCTCAATCAGACTAGAGTGGTTGGCATTAAAGACCTCCGTAAGTCTCCAAAATCAAGGTATTCCTCCTTGTTCATCGGGCTGGTTGTACCAGTCGAAGTCCTGGTTAGATTTTCATGTTTTTGTGAGAAAAAGTCTTAGAGTATAACGGTGGAAATTGAACTGAAACTAGGATCCTACCCATTGAGTGAATTTGTGATTAATTGAATCCAAATAATCCAAGAAGGAATCTCAAAACAATGTTAAACATCCACTTGTTTGTCTAATCTCTGCACAACTTGTCTGCAAATCTTTGTTGAAAAAAAATCTAATACCATGCTACTTCGATTAGCTAGGGATTTGAGCATGGCTCCATATGCTCTAGTCAACTACGAGGGAGATGCTAATGCCCCTCTTGAATCTGATTATCACTATGAAAACGGGGGAGATGCTAATGCCCCCCGTAATCTCCATTCTTATCCATTTCAACATTAGAGGGGTTATCCCTCGAGTGGTTCTTCTCATTGGAACCGTATGAGGTGGAAGATTACAGTATCATATCCCGAAAATTTATTCAACGATACCAGGACAGAGTCGCACCGTCTCTGTCCATCATTGATCTAGTTGCTGAGAAGATGAAGCCCGATGAAGACTTCATCACATTTGCTGATAGATGGAGGAGTATGGCAGAGAAGTTTAAGGATTATATGTCCGAATCTGAACAAGTCAAGATGCTGATTTCCAATGCCACCGCCAATACAAACTGGTCCTAGCTTTGAACAACCTGACCAGTATGGCAGAACTTTACGAGAGGGCGCGTTACTGTCAGAACGTTCAAGGATGCCACTTTTTCCAATGTCTTTGATCCCTACTGACCCAACAGACCTCCACCTCAGAAGCCTGCCGTGCCAAATCCTCCTAGCACGGGTCCGACAACCGAAGGTACACTCTCTCATGAGCAGATCAGCACCATGAACAACAATCTGCCCCAGTTCACAAGAAACCAGCAACCACCAAGCCAGCAAGGTTACAAACCTCCAAACCAGCAAGGTTATAGACCTCCGAACCAACAGGGTTACAGACCCCAGCAGCCATAGTACCAGCCCCCGAACCAGCAGCAGTATCAGCAATCCCAGTACCAGCAGCAGTACCAGCCACGCACACCGCCGGCATACCATAATGTACCTCCCCCAAATGATTACAACCAATAGAGGAAGCCTCTAGGCCCTAAAAGGGCGACATATCCAGCACTCCCATAATCTTTACTGGACCTTTTCAACGCCCTGATGGCAGCCAATGCCTTAGTCTTGCCCAGGGAAAAGACAGTCTAGCCCCAGAATGCCGACGCTTCTAGGTATTGCGCCTTCTACAGGCAATCTAGAGATACAATAGATACATGCTTCTAATTCTGATATTATATCCATGATCTCAATGATCAAGGAGGCATTGACTGGGAGGATATGAGGAAGTACATATCTGCCTTAAAGACAAGAAGACTTTAACAACAACAACAGCAACCACAACAACAACAGTAGCAGCAACAACAGAGAGCGCCAGCACAGGCGACAGCACCTCCAAACATGGGTATAGTGCAAAACCCACTTCCGGAGCATCAGCATCAAAATCAGATTGCCCCCATCTTGACGAATAGCCAGTCTGAGGCTAATCGAGGGCAGCAGTGGAAGATAGAGGATTCTTCCTCTATTTACTCGACAGGCCATCAACCGAGCACCGCCGACCAACCACCACGCCGCATTCTTCGCATACCCAAACCACAATCCGTTACCATTATACCTATACCAACACTCGCATATCTTCTACCCACACCCATTACACCATCCACTACCACGCCACCATTAAATAACCATCCGCAAGCCAATTATGCACCCCTATTGCCATCCAAACAATTACTCCGTATGCCATTTCCCACATCATCCACCATAAACACTTACCCCAGTGACATACAGCCATCCAGACCACTGCTCTGTATGCCATTCCCCACTTCACCCACACCAACCGCTTACCCCTCCACCATCCAACTATCTAAACCCCTCATCCGCACCACGCCTCCACCGAACAACCCCGCACCATCACCCGTTTGCCAATCCCCCACACCATCTAAACCATCCACCAACACCGCGGTGCTCAAACTGTCACCTACACCTTCCACCATGGAAGAACACACGCTTTGGAGTGGGAGGATATTCAACAAGGTCTTTCCTTAGTCTACTGTCAGAGACGGCCCATCACAGTCGCCAGAGGAAGCTAATAATGATGAGAGTGCACCAGGTACTCAATATGACCTGTTGAAACATTAGACAGAACACCGGCACGAATCTCCGTGCTCGAGTTGATCAAGAGATCCAATACCCATCAGGAGGCTCTGATGGAGTATCTATAGAAAGTTATGGTCAACGAAGACGTGCAAGTGGAAAAGATCACCACACTGTTAGTTCCTCAGGGGGACTAGCCCTCTATTACATTCCATACTTCGGAACTAGCACCACCAGCAGCCAGAAGCATGGCTTTGAGCATTACGGTCAACATCTGTAAGAAGGCCGTAGATGAATGCCTGGTTGACATAGGGGCTTCAATCAACGTTTTATCACCGAAGACCCTTGAATTGTGTGGTATACCCAAGGAGAAGTGGCTGCCTTCCCCAATTTCTGTTACAGTGTACGACAATTCTACCCGTTCCCCTCTGGGAATGATTTATTTGAGGGTAGAATTAGGCCCTATTTGTCACAATGAAGTCGAGTTCCACATCCTGAAAATCGATCCATCTTTGAAAGGTATCCTTGGCCGCCCTATTATTAAGTCGCTTGAGGCAATTCCTTCTACAAATCATCAGTGCCTCAAATTTCCATATAAGGGACGTATTATTAAAGGCACGAGCATGCCGATTCTTGCAGCTACTTATTCCTTGAATATCAAGCCGACTTCTTTACCTGGCCAACAACCTCTGTGTGAGTGCTCAAATTAGGGGTGTGATTATCATGAAAATTTATGTTGATTATGTGATAAATAAATCTATTAAAAACTAAGTGAATGTGATCGCTAAAAACTTTTAACTAAAAGTTCCAAAAGACAGAGATTGATCGCTTACCTGTTTTAGAATTGGAAGATGTTAGAGTCCTTGATTCTCCTCCTTCAGCCGGCTGAAGGAAAAGAGCCCTTCTGACTTTGTTCTTGTTTTGGATGCTTATGGGGCTTTGAGGATCGTCCAGATTTCCTTGTTGTTAATTCTCTCCTCTTGATCTCCTTTTGTACCTTGCAAGAAAGTGGAAAGAAAGAGAGAAAAAACAATAAAAACTCAAATAATGGTAATATCTATTCCAGTAATGATTCTAATCATGTAACTTAAACAAATGAACTCACTTGTTTGTGGTCTTTGAAACCCCTTTAAAATATGGATTGGAAATTATATGCTAGTTAGTGTGTGTTGCATGGAGTGATGTAATGAAATTATGATGCTAATAAGCTGAAAATATGAGAAAGATGTAGAAATTAATTAAGAATTAAGTTGGATGGCCCCTGAGAAGCCTTGGTTCTTGAATGGATCTTGAAAGGACGAAAAAATGACGAAGAAAGGATGAAGCTTGTTTCAAGACTCCTGGAAGTAGTAGCAGCGCTTCGATCCTTCAGCGTTTGGACGTCGTCTCTCTCAAAGATTATTAACTAACTCTCTTAAAAAATTATCACTCAAAATTATCACCAATAATCACTAACCTTTCAAGAATTATCACTAACTTTTTAATGGCCAAGGACTAGGGTATTTATAGGCTTAAGTTCACGCGTCCGCGGTTACTTACAGATTAACATGAAGGAATTTAAAGCTAATCCAACTAAGAAATCGATAAACACAGCCTAATTCATCATTATCTGTAATTAACTAAAACGTGTCGCCCATAGGAGACGTCTTTTAGTTTAATTAAGATAAGGATAAACATCAGGAAGAAGAAGCAGAAGCAGTTTAGGAAACCTAAATGGCGTTGTGCAAGTAATACATCTTTTGGTTTATTAATAAATTAATTAAAAATAAAAATAAGAATAATCCCTAAATGGCGTCTGCATAGGCCGACGTCTTTTAGAATCTTTCATACTTAATTAAAAATCTGAGTTAAAATAAACTTCTTTAATAAACTTAAATTATGTTTGTTTGACCCGATATCATTTAGATAATTAATTCAGAAAGATTAATAAAAACTAATTAATGATTAAATATCAGACCATTTTGGGACATTATTATATGATATGAAATTTACTCAAAATGATGTCAAAATTAGCGTGTCTATAGCTGCCTCAACTTGGCATCGTCTTTGCAAGGGATGGAAATGAAATGGAATATACTGAAAAGGTAATGCCAAGGTGTGATGAGACACGCTTTTAACATCACATGATTGAAATTTTTCTCAATATCACCAATGAAGGTAACTTGAAAATATTGATGGAATCGATCATGTCTGGATGAAATAGACAAGGAAATAAAATAAGGCCGATCAACTTCCATGATTGGGAAGTACCCTAGGTCACAAACCCTGCATGTTTCATCATGGGGAGCGATTGCCAGCCAATGTGGACGTGCTGCAACCATGATGGATCTTAAAAGAAAACAAGAAATGTTGGATAAAGAGTCCAATAAAAGATAGAATTCGAAGGATATCTTTAAGCGAACCTCAAAGATAATCAAGATACTTAATTCAGAATGGAATATTTCATATTATGTTAGGATTTATTTGATCAATGGTCTGAAACTTAATCAATAATTAATTCTTATCATAGTTATATCAAAGTCCTACATGATGCATGCTGGGCTAAAATAAAATATAAAGTGAAGTAAAATATAAATTAATCAAGGATAATATTGTTAAATTGTCGTTAATGAGTCAAGATACTAATTCTTGCAATTCAGTGCTAAGCCGAAGCTCGTATATCTACGCACCGTTTCATAAAAGCAGAACAATCGTCCTCATTAATTAACAATCAAACGGCCTATCTGTGCGATTAAGAATTCTCTAGAATTATCACTGTTTTTGTTAAAGGGGAACTCAAATTCCAGTTTCATCAAAATTACAAGATCCTTGACATAATCTAATAAATATTTATCATATAGTAATGCTGATGCAAATCAATTATATGAAAGAATACAAGGGATAGAGATAACCGTCTTTTTAGCCACGGTCGCGACTCATAAACTCCCACAGTGGGATCTTCTTTGACATTCTTAGTTTCATTTGGATTTTTCTAAATTTCCTGCACTCAAAATCATTAGTAACTTCAATCAAATGCATTAAAATCTAGATAAGCATGGCTTTTCGAGCAAATAACAGAAAAGCGTCATGTCGCGCTGACGCCATTAAGGTGAACTAAAACACGTCGCTATTCAACGACGCCTTTCAGTCACAGAAATAATTTATGGCTGTGTTCAATCCGGATTCTAACTCTTTCCATGCACATCCCTTCTCGAATCTGGAAAAGCCTTCCTAGAATCGCAATTCTCTCTATATAAACTTCATTAAGTTGTATCAAGGCAACCCTAACACAGTCTAGAGATTGAAGCAAGAGATTTTCTCCAAAGTTCAAGGATGTTTAAGGATTTTCAAGGTTTTAAGAAGAAGAAGCCCAAGAATAAGATGGATTCTTCAAGCAAGAGGATGAAGAAGACGCTCAAGAAGCTCTCCAGCGTGAAAGATTATCTAAGTAGAAGAGATCCTAACTTCCAAGTAAGTTAAATCCTTTCTTCCTTCAATCCTTCTTCTTCAATTTCCCTTTTTCTCCATGTTCTTCAAGTTCTTCATAGCAACTCTCCTTTTATTCTTCTAGGCATATCCTTTATTTCCCAGTCTAAGAAAATTTACATATCTTCCTTGGATTCGTAAGCTTTCTAAAAGTATTACTATTTCCATGCAATCCTTTGTTTCCAAGTGGAACATCCAAGGTCTAGTAGTTCATGCAAAGTATTACAAGAGTTCAAACGTGGACTGGGAGGCTATGGGGGCTTTGATTGAATTATGGCATCCTCAAACCCATACTTTCCTTTTTCCTGAATTTGAATGTACTATTCTTCTAGAAGAGGTCGAACTTCTATTGGGCCTTCCTAAGATCAAGTTGAACAACAATGAAGTGATCCTGAATAAGATGGCTCTGATGAGTGAGAAAATCACATGTCAACAATTGTTGATGAAGATCATGAAGGATCCAAAAGAAGTTAAAGGATGCCTTACCAAGAAAGGAATCAACCTTGCAAAGCTTGCAGAGTGGACTTTATACGAGATTGAAGATCTTAGAGAGGATGACACTGAAAACGTGATGAAAGCATTCACCACGTGCCTAGCTGGAGCTCTATTTTTTCCTGCTCAAGATAACATACTAGAGGATGATCAAGTCAATGCAATCTGCGAGATCTTTGAGGGAAGACAGATCGGCTCAGTGATTCTAGCCTATCCCTACAGTGGGCTCTCTGTAGCATCTACAGGTTAGCCTCCTTATGGTTGCATGCTTCTTTTCGCTCTGTGGGTTGAGTTGCACTTCAAATTTGAGTATCACACTATAAATTCTGCAAGCCATCTCAAATTTATCAGAATAGCCCTATCTTCCATATTTCCAACATTGTGAAATTCAATGAGAGGATGATCAATCGAGTGCCTAAACTCAAGACTCGAGCTGACTGGAGAGATTATTTGAGAACAATGTCATCAAATGGGTTCGACTCTTCACCTCTTGGTCTTGTAGGAAAGCCCATTCGAGTATGCCGTGCAGCGGGTGCAGAGCTTAAACTGATCGGGGCTACTGAATTCGTGTTGTACAATCCTCATCGATGTCATATTCAACTCAGCCTACCTCGCTATGAATTCCCTGAGTTTTTCCATACATCTCCAATAAAAAGCGTGCCTTGGAATCTGATGAAGACTTTGAAGCGATTGAACTTATAGTTACATTATGGAATATTAGCTTCAATCATCGTGTAAAATCCTCCGAGAATAGAGATAGAGGATTACCATATCTATATATAATGAGACTTCGGGAAATTTTTCCTTGAATGTTCTCTTTATTTTCCCTTTTTATGTAATTAAGAATTTATTTTCAATAAAGAATCATTCCTTTATACTTTGAAATTCATCCTTAATCTTCTGTGACTTGTCTAAGATTTTCCTCTAAATAAAAACTTAAAACATGAATATTCGGGTTTACTTAATGCAAAACGCATCCACTCAGAAAGACGCCTTTCAACCATAATTCATTTTCCAAAAATCAGAGATTAATCATTAAAATCCCGAATTATGCTTAAAACGCGTCCATATATATAGATACCATTAGACTAAAAATCATTTTCCAAAAATCATAGATTAATCCTGAAAATCGTATTTATGCTTAAAACGCGTCCATACAGGTAGACGCCTTTCAATTAAAAATCATTTTCCAAAAATCAGAGTTTAATCCTTAAAATCCCGAATTATGCTTAAAATGCGTCCATATGTGTAGATGTCATTCAATTCTCTTTCTTTCTTTTCTCCATTAATTATGTGATTAATCCACTGAAATGCGTCGTGTGACCGAGACGCGTTTAATCATCATGCCTTATACGGCTCTGACCATCATTGGCGGTGTAAGGACTGAGGCTTTCGGATCCGATTTTCGGGGTCGGACCCTATAGTTCAGGCTCCAGAGGGGCAAGGACTCTGTGATGTTTCGCGTCGCGGGCTCGACGCGGTTTAAACGGCATCCACCGTTGCAGACGCATTTTAGGTTCTGCCACGTGGGTGCTACGTGGGCTGGCTTTGGGCCGCGAGAGTACGGCCCTGTCGTGTCGTCTGAACGGCGTCCGCATGGGACGACGCCTTTCAGACTACGACTCTGGAATTGTCAGAGTACGGCCCTGACATGTCTCCTGAACGGCGTCTGTGTAGAACGACGCATTTCAGAGTCCTGTCAGAGCTGCCGTCACGTCACCTGATAGGCGTCTGTCCATGTTGACGCGTTTTAGCCAGTCTCTGGTTAACCCCGCGAGCCCTCCTTATTTCCCTCATTTTCTTCCTCCTCTCTTCCTCTCCTCCCTTCCGGCGATCCCGACGGCAGCCCCTTCTCCTCCCCCTTTTCCTCCCACCACTTCATCCTTTCCTCCACTCCATCACCCACCTAGCTCCCACCACTACCACCTCCACTTCCACTGCGGCGTTTTACTCTCCGGACGGCGGCCGACGTCACGATGGAGTAAGGACGACCACGGCGGTACCGGCGGCGGCGTGGGACGAGTCGGGTGGACGGCTTGAAGCTTGGAGGAGTTCAAGTAACCGGTAGGGTGACGAATCCCATAGTGTTCTATGTTCAAACCATGATTCTCCCTCTTGAAGCATGTTTTAGATCTATGGTTTTGGGGGTAGAACAAACATGTTTAGGAGCTCTTCTTGTTGAAATGGGGGATTTCTATGAATATGGATTCGTGATGTTTGGGTTTGCCTCTCTTTCTCCTCCGTTTCTGGTGATTTTGGGGTTTTTGGGGATGAAAAGGGGAGCCCTCGGGCTCATGACAGATCTGATTCCTGGGGTTGAAAGACGTCGTGCATGGACGACGCCTCTTTGAAGGGCGTCTGGCCGTCATGACGCCTTTTAGACAGGAACTGCTTTACTGAGGTTCTGTCGGTTCAGGGATTTTAGGACTAAAAGACGTCATGGGTGGGCGACGCGATTCATAAAAGCGTCGGGTAACCATGACGCCTTTTTAGGCAGAAATCCCCTGATTAATGTTTTCTGCAAATCCTAGATTTCTGTGCTAAATGGCGTCTGAGGATGTTGATGCCTTTCAAAAGGCTACCGCTGGTGTCGATGCCTTTTAGGTCAGATTCTGAAGCCAGTGTTTTATGAACCAGTACAGGGAGCTTGAATGGCGTCGGCCTTGGGCGACGCGATTCAAGACAGAACTACACTAATTCATGCTAGTAAAATGTGTTCATACTACTAGATAGTTGGTTAATGCATGCTTTAGTGTACTCGATAATGATGGATTCTTCATGACCGGATGGCACTGCGTTGTGTGTCGTGCGATTGCGGGCTTTTCACGTGACCGGATCGTACTGTGCCGGGTTTTGTGTTACTGTGGACCTGGAGTGACAGTTGTAGCGCTTTATCACCCTGTGCTGGTCTGGGTGGAGCACAGCGCCGGTGGGGGCGTGGGCGGGGTGACGCCTAGTGAGAGAGGGTCACCTGGTGAACCCCGGGGTCAGCTAGTACCGGTGTGGGCGTGGTACTTTCGGAGTGTCACTCATGCTGAGGGAAGGAGTAACCACCTGAGCCAGTTGGGCCGGAGTAGCTAGAGTGCTATCTGAGGGGTTACTGCTTGGTCTCAGCGGGTCGATGTTTTCCCCACTGTTGTTTGTGTGGTTGGCGTGTTCTATCGAGACGGCGGTTGTAGGTTCCCTAGTCGCCTGGTTTAGAATTATGCATGTTTAATACATTTCGATTGCATGTGATTCGCATTGAGATCTAGGAATAGTAATTACCACTGTGCTTGTTACTTTACCGTCAGCTGTATTCTTCACTTGTGGGTGTGTGCGTGGGCAGTGGGGATCGAAGGATCCCTACTGAGTCTTGTCTTTGAGACTCATCCCTGCGGTTTTCAGGTGAGGACTCCCGGCAGACCTAGCGAGGAGTGTGCGGCTGTGTGTTGAGCGCCGACGGCTGTTATTCCGGGGTATGCCCCGATGTAGTTGTTATTTTATTTTTGCCCTGTATGTTTAATTAATTCTCTTCTGTTGGAGTATGTAATTATTTGCTATATCGAGTCGCATTGTAATAACTTTTAATTCCTGCATTTTCCTTTCAATTCAATGCGATGTGAATGTTTAGCTTAGTTTATCATTTATTTCCCAGACTTACTTAAATCCTGGTTTGGTTCCAAATTAATGATTCGGTACCCATTTAGTAATCGGATCCCCGATTAAAGGGTGGCGGGTCGTTACAGGCGGTCTATCCTGAAACGCGTCTTCCTATGTGAACGCCTTTTAAGAATTTCAAAATTTCTTCTTTGCCGCCTCAGTTTAAGTGCACTGAATGGCGTCGCTATTTGTAAACGCGTTTTAGACTTTCCAAACAGAAGCCTGCGAGCCCGAGCCCTCCTTCCTCATTCTCCCAAAACTTCACTTTCTTCATCCTCTCCGGCGACTCCTTGCTCTTTCGGCGATCTTGCTTCCGGCGACCACCTTTGTCTCCGTCACCGGCCTCTTTCCCTAGCCATCTTTAGTTCTCTTTCTAGCCCTCTCTCGAGCTCTCCCTTCTCTACCCGTACTCCTCTCAAAACCATGGAACAAGGCGAGGGTTCAAGGGGAAGCGGCAAGCGCTGCCGCGTTACGCACATAGTGAGGAGATCGGATCTTGGAGCAGTTCCCCCCGAGGAGGCCATGGCCTTGGAAGCGGCGGCGGCCATGTTAGAAGAGGAAGTTCCTCCTATGGTGATGGGCGAAGAAGAAGAAGGGGAGGACATCCTCCATTTGGTATGTCTCTTATGGATGTTTATTTTGGATGAATGGAATGAAGAAAAGGAGAGAAATGGGGAGAAACGGGCTTGTTGGAAGAAGCCCGAAAATCGGGTTTGAATGGCGTCCAGACCAGGTGACGCCTTTCAAAGGCGTCGCCATGGTCCGACGCCATTCAAAAGGAATTTCAATTTTTTTATTAGAGTATAAAATGGGTTTAAATGGCGTCAAGGTATGTGGACGCCTTTCAATGGGCGTCCATGTTGCTCTACACCTTTCAGTTAGAACACTTTATTGATTTTCTATGTCCATTGACTGATGAAATTTTTTTGAATTGTTTGCAGGGGACAATGAGGGTCCGCATATCATGGGACCTAGTCGTCGGTGCCTACAGAGGGCTCCTAGACTTCCAGAGGGAGAGACTTAGGCGAATGGGATTTGGAGAGATTTTGGACATAGAGCCATTTTGGCTCGATCTAGTGCTACTACAGGCGCTCAGGGAGCGTTGACATGTAGAGAGTCGGGCATTTCTGATGCCCTAGGGCTACATGGTCCCAAGTCTAGAGGATGTGGCCAGGATCACTGGCCTCAGGGTAGACGGTAGACTGGTGAGCGGGGTGACCTACTCCGAATACCGAGGGTTAGGTAAGGCCTTACTAGGGATAGAGGTCTCTAGCCTAGACAGGGAGTCTAGGACGGTCCCTAGAGTGGAGGTAAAGGCAGTTCTAGATTTAGCAGAGCCCCGGCGTCGGTCTGATGAGACCCGGGAGGAGTTCAGAGATAGGTTAGCAGAGTCCTCCTCCTCTGTCTATTGTAGTGACCCTAGTTGGGTAGAGGAGGTAGATAGACAGCTTAGGATTTTTCTTGTCTTCTTTTTCGGTCGGTTGCTCTTCGATACGAAGGGTGACCATATCCACTGTAGGTTTCTTTATTTGTTAGATGACCTAGACTACCTTCATGAGTATGCCTGGGGTGCGGCCCTCCTGGCCCATCTCTTCGCTAATCTCTCTGTGGTCACGCCAGACCGCGAGACCACCGTCAGCGGCTTCTCGCCGTTTCTCCAGGTAAGCATTATTTTAATTATTTGTTTATGATATGAAATGCAATGATATGATGCTTTTCTAACTTACATGTTCATAGATGCAGGTGTGGAGCTACTTTTACTTCCCGCTCGGCCGAGCGAGGATTGTGAGGCTGGACGCTGTCCCGTTGGCTCGTCGTTGGCAGCTAATTGTGGATACGGCCCTACAGCACCATCAACTGATGGCCCACCGCCGTCAGTTCCTTGATTATCCGGAGCTTTTGGTAAGTTGTTTAATTATTTTGTTTATTTTTATGGAATGTAATGTTTCATTTAATAAATGCAATTTATTTATATGAATGCATCTAACCTGTGCGCAGGTGATCTGGCGCCCATATCTGGGCATGGGGGAGGAGGGCCAGCCGTGGGTGACGGCTAGTCAGAGACGGTTCGGTCGGCAGATGTGGCTCCACTGCCTGAATGAGATCGAACCGCTCCGCCTCCGCCTAGTGATGAGGACATTGGGCCTCCACCAGGAGTGGGTGGACGAGGAGGTCCCGAAGGGAGTAGGACGGAGCATGAGGGGCAAGCAAGCCCTCACTGATTGGCGGGCGAAATTCCCGAAGCAATACGAAGATTGGCATCGCCAGGGTGTCCGAGTGGAGTCTTAAGCGGAGAGTAGCGCAGCCTACCTCCAACAGTACTTGACACATTACGCCGATCAGCTGCGACTTCTCTGTCCACTCGATGTAAGTATGATTCATGCTTCTTTCGTTTTATTATTATCTTTGTTTATATTTGTGAATGAATGTGTCTATGTATGATATGCAGGATGCGCGAGATGCGGTCATCATCGACCTCCGCGCCCGTCTTCAGGATGCCGAGGCCCAGCTGAAACAGGTCCAGAAGGAACTTTTTGACTTGGTATGTATGCATACATGTATGAACATTTTAATGAATTAATTTGTTTTGACGATTAGTCACTGACAGTTAGTTTTTTGGTGCAGCGAGCCGTTTACACCAAGGCGGCTCCCCCTTCATCCTTAACTGGTGCTTCATCATCTTCTACGGCTGCTTACTGTTAGTTTAGGTGGCCTACAAGCCAATCTGACTATGTAAATCTCGTTCATTTTATTAATGTAATGGCATAATATTCATTATGTGTAAATCGCATTAATTATCGTTTCATAATGAAGTCCGTGAATATGTGCTATAGTGATCATATTATGATGAGATCATACTAATGAGACTTATCACTTAAACACACATATTCTTAATTGTTCATAGTCGGAGGATATCCGAGAAGGACATTGGATATCCAGTTAGACTAGTACATATTACTCCTGCTCATATGATGAGGGTGACTGATCTCATAAGTCACTTGTGTAGAGACACTAAGGCGAATCTGTAGGTGCTCATTGGAGAATGAGTTCACTGAACTGATCCGACTGAATCGCTGGATGGTATTGTACCTCACTGTCAACCAGCTTGATTCTATTGTCGCAGTTGCGTGGATGGTCCTCGGACCTGAGACACCAAGGACACCTTGTTGGTGGACTTCTGTACTTTGACCTTGGTTTACGAATCTCTAGCCACGGGATTCTAATACGCCAAGGATTGGCTGCAGCGGAATACCGTCGAAGGAAATTGTGTGTCAATAAGGAATCATTCGCTCTCGGTACTTAGAGAGAGAAAGCTCTAGGAAGGATGCGCGAAAGTCCCTGGCCAGGGCGGACGCTAATATTGGGAAAGGAGTTTTCCGATATTCATCAGCGGCATCCAATCCAAGTGAGTCGACCGGTTAGGGTTTGACAGCTCGCCATACCCTGAGTTGACTCGAGAGCATTGTACGAATGAAGGATTATATCAACGCGGTAATTGTGGGCGGAAAGGTTCCAAGAGTGGGTTGCTTAACCCCAATACCTTCCGGGTTCACGTGGTGTTGCTTGGCACCCAACGTGATCGGAGGCCCGATCGAATTCGATGTGCGACATCAATTCGATTGATTAATTAATTAATAAAGGGTTATGAATTGATTAATAAAGCCAGTGAGGAGTCACTGGGCTTGTTGGGCCATTAACTGGACTGGTACTTGGGCCTAGAGGGTCACACGCACATGATTCTCAAGGCGATGGATAAATAAGTGGGTTTTATATAAACCGGGGGTTTTTATGAAAAACCGCGTAGTTAGTATAAAACATAGCGAACAGGCTGAGCAGGCCAAGCTGCTGCTAACCCTTGCCGCCCCTCCTCAGTTTCTCTCTCTCTCTGGCGTCTAGACAGATCTAGATCTGCTCCGCCGCTTCTCCGAATCCCGTTCAATGGGAAATCGTCCGCGCGCTGCGGCAATCGTTGCGGCGACCGGCGGAGGTCTCGTGGGCTGCAAAGAAAGAGGAACGTGAGGATATCCATCGCGGGGAGGATCGCGTGGACTTCGCTAGAGCCCGAGCACTTGCGCGACTTGCGGTGTCTCACTGACGGAACCGAACGGTTGCGGATTCGAATCCGCATACGGTGAGAACTTCGATTATCCGATAATCGATTTTAGTTTTTCAAAACGGGAAAACGGATCACTGTTTTATTTTATTTTCCGCTGCGTGAGCGATCTGAAGAAACCCGAGAGATCCCAACAGTGGTATCAGAGCCAGGTTCCACTGTTTCTCGTCCTGTTTCGGGTTCCGAAGTTAATTTTTCTTCATTTATTCCATGCCATATGTTCGATTATTTGCAAGATCTGTGTTCATATGATGAACACAAATTAATTGGATTAATGTTCTGCAATTTTCGTAATTATTTTTGGGGTTTTTGTGTTCTTCGTGGGACGAAGAACGGCGGGTTTTCGGCGGCTTCTTTCGCGATTCCCAAGCGTTGGGATGGCGGCCCGGATGCCCAGATCTCTAGGTGATAGTCACCACAGCACATCCGGTATGTTTGCCGGCGCCAGAGTGGCCTTGAAGAGCTGCAAAAATCGAGCCCTAATTCGGGTTTTTTGAAACCCTGCAAAACCAGAAAAATCCCACAAATTTGGGGCTTGGCCGGCAGCCCGTTTGGGCTTCTCCAGTGGTCCTGCCGGCGCCGGGGGCACCGCCGGCGGGGCCGGCGCCGCCGGGGGGCAGGGCCGCCGGCGTCCCCGCCGCTGCAGCCGCCGGCCTCCTTCCCTGCATCATTAGGGTTTGCAGGTTATAGGGGGGGCGGCTGGGTTGAGGGAGGCCCAGGGCCGGTCCCGAGCCGGTCCGACCGGCTGGGCCGGGCCGGGCCGGGCTGGCTGGGACCTAGCCCTGTGCCAGGGCTTGAGCCAGTCCCCCCCTTGGTTCGAACCCTAGCCGAGCCAGGGCTAGGGCCTTTTGGCTGAGCCTGTTTGGGCCTCCCCTTATCTCAATTTAATTTCAAATTAAACCCCAAATTGCCCAATTAAATAATAATTGGATTTTAATTTTGAAATTCAAAAGATGTTTTGAAACTAAAATTATTTTTCAATTTTATTTAATCAGGGTAATAATGATTTTTGAATCATTTTGGATTAACTTTTAGTTGTTAATTTATTAATGTTAATTGAAAGTTTAATTGTTAAATTAATAATTAATATTAATTAAACTAATTTAAGGGTTAAATTAGTTATTAATAATTATTAATCTAACAGTTAGATTATTAATTATTATTTCAAGTAATTGTTAATTAATATCTATGTTAATTGTTAATTTAAGAGTTAAATTAATAATTAACTTAGATAACTAATTTAAGTGTTAAATTAGTAGTCTTTAATGATTAATTGTTCGTTATTAATTTAAGGGTTAAATTAATAATTAACATTAATCTTATAATCTAATTGTTAGATTAGTAATTATTAATTAATTAAGGTTAATTGTTAATTTAAGTGTTAAGTTAATAATTAATTTTAAATTAACTGATCTAAGAGTTAGATTAGTAGTTAATTAATAATTTAAGTGTTAAATTGTTAATTAAGCTTGATGGACTAGTCTAAGAGTTAGATTAGTTTTTAATAGTCTAATTGTTAGATTATTAATGGGGTTTAATCTAAGTGTTAGATTATTAGAATTGTTCTAATTTGCATGGAATAATCTGGAATTATTAATTCGGAGTGTGTGCACATGTGATGTGTGTTTAATGCTTTTAAATTTTGATTTAATTGCATGTTAAGTTAATAAAATGAGTTTTCGAAATTCAAATACCAATTTTGATTGGATCCCAGCTTTTTGAAAGCCAAAGTTATCTATTTTTTAAAACTCTTTTATTTTAGCCATGTGATGCACTGAATCATGTGTGGGATGTTTAAAACACACCGTGGTCATGGATATACACTTATTTAATTATTCATGTGATGAATGGATTGTGTGGATCGTGGATGTATGATTGTTTATTAATTGTGAATAAATAGAGGTCTGCGCACCTCTCTCTCTCATACTCCGATGTATTTTTACCTCCCTCTCTCTCTTGTACTCGCCATAAGGCCTTCTTCAATTTACCTGTAAATTCTAGAATTTATTGTAATATGATCGAGGCAACTGAGGAAGGAGCGAGGACGATCCACAGCTGCAACCAGGAAGGCGAAAAGATGAAGATCATTTGCCTATGTGTTTGCAGGTTTACCTAATGTAAATGTTATGTTAGATTGTGTGTGCGTTTGACTGTTGGCTCCAGTTAAACCCACTGTGCTATCCATGACCACACTAGACATGTATGTGATGTATTGTTTTTCTTTTGATTATGAATCAAAGCAGGTTATAGTATTTAGTAAAGATATACGATGTATTTATATACTATCACCTAGAGGAGACCAAGATAAAAGTTATCTAAATACCCTCAGATAAATCTAAGCCGTAACGCGAGTAGTTGAGAACTTATTGCGTGGTCCACCATCGTTATAGTCATAGGATTCGAATCACTTTAGGCAGGTTTGTTGTGCTATCCACAAGGCCTGTTTAATTGGGAGGAGAAATTGTGGCTATGGCATTAGATGCCTATATGATCGGGGTAGAGGAACCATGTAACTTTGTTGTGCTATCCACAAGGGCTGCATGCAAATCTATGCTCGTCGCGTAATGATGGTTAGCTTAGACCAGAATTAATGGTTTGTTGTGCTAACCACAAGGCCATTAAATCTCTGGGGACCGAAGCTTTGATCAGATATTGCAAGGAGTTGCAAGTCCCATGAGTTGGGTGCTCTTTGATTGTATTACACTTTGTTGATAGCCACAAGGCTGTAGTGCAAGTCATTGAGATTCTGATCCCCACTAGGAGACTGTCGGCGTCTCCCGTTCTGTATAACTGAGGGTTGTACAGTCCGTCGAAAATTAGTGGGAGTTAAACTTGAACAAAAGACCTTGTCTTGTTTTAAATTTTAATATTTGAACATCTGCTAAAATAGAACTTATCTCCTATGGGGAATAATGTCGTCGAATAACCCACTCCGTGGCATACTTGATGCCCTTTTGACTTACATGATCTACTCGGATTGGTTCAGAAACCTGAAGAATGTCTTCAGAACTGAGCACATTGACTTTGTCCTTGGAGCTGATCCTCTTGCTGAATCGGCATTAGATGCCCCTGAAGCAGAGATGATAGCTAACGATAAAAGATCGAAGGACAAAGGCAAAAGAGTAGTGAAGGGTGACTGCTTCTATTATAAGCAGTATGATCACTGGAAGAGGAACTGCAAGGAGTTCCTTAACGATAAAGCTCATGGAAGAGTGAAGCTGTCTAAAGCTTCAGATATCTATATGATAGATATCAACTTATCAGTTAGAGATTCCACATCTTGAGTATTAGATGCCAGATGTGCTTCTCATATCTGCCATGATGTGCAGATGCTGACAAGTAAGCGCAAGCTGAGACATGGTGAGGTGGAATTGAGGCTAGGAAACGGTGCAAAAGTTGCGGCGATTACTGTTGGGATAGCAAACCTCAGGCTTCCATCGGGAGACATCTTACTATTAGAGGATTGTTATTGTGTTCCTAGCATAATAAAGAACATCATATCAATATCTTGTTTGGACAAGATAGGATATAGGTTGACTATTGAGAATAGAAGTTGTTCGATTTATTATGGTAATAAATCAATAGCTTCAACATCTTTAGTCAACGGTCTATATCTATTAGATGTTTCTTATTACAATCTTCAAATTGATAATGCTCTTAAGAAGAGCAAGAATTGTGTGAACCAGGCCTACATGTGGCATTGTAGACTTAGGCACATTGGCGAAAGCAGGTTGCAAAAGTTGCACAAGCATGGTTACTTAACAACATTCCATTATGGATCGTTTGCAACATGTGAATCCTGCCTTATGGGAAAGATGGCAAAATCTCCATTTACTAGACATGGAGAACGTGCCAAGGACATTCTGGAGCTAATACAATCTGATGTATGCGGTCCTATGTCCACCCAAGCCAAAGGTGGCTACTCATACTTCATCACGTTCACCGATGACTTCTCAAGATTCGGCTGTGTACTTAATGAAGTACAAGTTGGAAGCATTTGAGAAGTTCAAGGAGTTCAAGAATGAGGTAGAGAAGCAGTTAGGAAAGAGTATTAAAGCTCTTCGATCAGATCGAGGAGGAGAATACTTGAGTCCTAATTTCACACAATTCTTAAAGGATAATGGTATCCTTTCTCAGCTGACCCCTCCATATACACCACAGATGAATGATGTATCAGAAAGGAGGAATTGCACCTTGTTGGATATGGTGCGATCCATGATAAGCTTTTCAGGATTACCAGTGTCCCTCTGGGGGTATGCTCTAGAGTCAGCAGCATACCTACTGAACAGAGTACCCAACAAATCTGTGGCCTCTACTCCATATGAGATATGGAAAGGCAGGAAACCAGAATTTAAACATGTTAAAGTCTGGGGTTGTCCTACTCATGTAAAGAGGCATGATCCAGACAAGCTGGAATCACGAACTGATAAATGCAGGTTTATGGGATATCCAAAGGAAACCTTTGGATACTATTTTTTCCATCCTGTTGAACAAAAGGTGTTTGTCACCAGGAAAGTTGTCTTCCTGGAAGAGGAATACCTTCTCCAGGAGGACAGTAGGAGTAAAATAGTACTGGAAGAGGTTCCAGATCCCCAAACAGCTGCATTATCATCAGATGAGATATCAGTTCCTTAATCTGTTCAGGTACACACAGATGAGCCTCGTAGATCTGGTAGAGTACCTAGACTGCCCGAACGATATGTGGGACATATTGCTGAAGGTGAGTCTAAGGTTGAATATAATGAGGATGATGATCCTAAAACCTACCAGGAGGCCATAGAAGGCCCAGAAGCCGGGAAATGGCGAGAAGGCATGAACTATGTAATCTAGTCCATGTACACCAACCAAGTTTGAAACTTGGAGGACTTGCCCGAGAGTATTGTACACATCGGTTGCAAGTGGATCTTTAAGAGAAAGATCGGTGCTGATGGACGGATCGACACTTATAAGGAAAGGTTGGTGGCAAAGGGATATCGTCAAAGGCAAGGAATTGACTATGACGAGACTTTCTCACCAGTTGCCATGATAAAGTCGATCAGAGTTCTGCTCGCCATTGCTGCACATTTTGATTATGAAATCTGGCAGATAGATGTGAAGATTGCCTTCCTCAATGGTAAGCTTGAGGAAGAGGTGTATATGATACAACCAGAAGGTTTCACATCCAAAGAATCTCCAGATAAAGTGTGCAAGCTTCAGAAGTCCATTTATGGACTGAAGTAAGCTTCCCGGAGCTGGAACATAAGATTTGACGAGGCTGTCAAGTCTTATGACTTCATTAAGAATGAATATGAGCCTTGTGTGTATAAGAAGACCAGTGGGAGTGCAGTCACTTTTCTAGTTCTTTACGTAGATGACATACTACTCATTGGGAATGATGTAGCTATGATGTCATCAGTAAAGATCTGGCTGTCGAAAAACTTCTCCATGAAGGATTTGGGAGAAGCATCCTACGTATTGGGAATACAGATCTATAGAGATAGATCAAAGAGGATGCATGGAATGACCCAATCCTTGTACATAGACACCATAGTCAAAAGGTTTGGCATGGAAAATTCCAAGAGAGGTCTCATACCGATGAGACATGGAATTTATCTCTCAAAGGAGCAGTCTCCTAAGACTCCAGATGAGAGGGCATTCATGGATAGAATATCCTATGCCTCTGCCATAGGATCTATCATGTATGCCATGCTATGTACACGGCCTGATGTTGCATTTGCTCTAAGTGTTACGAGCAGATTTCAGGCTGATCCAGGCGAAGAGCACTGGAAGGCAGTGAAATGCATCCTTAAGTACTTGAGAAGAACTAAGGATATGTTTCCTGTCTATGGAGTAGGTGACTTGAAACTGCGATGCTTTACTGACTCGAGTTTCCAGTCAGATCCAGATGATAGTAAGTCTACATCTGGATTCGTGTTTACTTTGAACGGAGGCGCATTGTGCTAGAAGAGTTCCAAGCAAGTAACCACTGCATATTCGACGACTGAAGCTGAGTACATCGCTGCAGCTGAAGCCGCCAAGGAAGCAGTGTAGTTGAAGAAATTCATCACCGACCTCGGCGTCGTTCCCAGCATCTATGAGCCTGTTCCACGGTTGTGCGACAACAATGGAGCAATTGCGCAAGTGAAAGAGTCGCGGTCTCATCAGAAATCGAAGCATATTCTGAGGCGCTTTCATCTTATCAGAGAGATCATATCCAGAGGAGATGTAGTAGTGGAAAGAGTTCCATCCGTCGACAATATAGCAGATCCACTGACAAAGCCGTTGGCTCAAATTGTGTTAGAGCGTCACCTAGAGTCTATGGGCTTATTGTATAAAGGTGATTGGCTTTAGTCCAAGTGGGAGATTGTTAGTTTAGGTGGCCTACAAGCCAATCTGACTATGTAAATCTCGTTCATTTTATTAATATAATGACATAATTTTCATTATGTGTAAATCGCATTAATTATCGTTTCATAATGAAGTCCGTGAATATGTGCTATAGTGATCATATTATGATGAGATCATACTAATGAGACTGATCACTTAAACACACATATTCTTAATTGTTCCTAGTCGGAGGATATCCGAGAAGGACATCGGATATCAGGTTAGACTAGTACAGATTACTCCTGCTCATATGATGAGGGTGATTGATCTCATAAGTCACTTGTGTGGAGACACTAAGGCGAATCTGTAGGTGCTCATTGGAGAATGAGTTCACTGAACTGATCTGACTGAATCGCTGGATGGTATTCTACCTCACTGTTAACCAGCTTGATTCTATTGTCGCAGTTGCGTGGATGGTCCTCGAACTTGAGACACCAAGGACACCTTGTCAGTGGACTTCTGTACTTTGACCTTGGTTTACGAATCTCTAGCCACGGGATTCTAATACGCCAAGGATTGGGTGCAGCGGAATACCGTCGAAGGGAATTGTGTGTCAATAAGGAATCATTCGCTCTCGGTACTTAGAGAGAGAATGTTCTTGGAAGGATGCGCGAAAGTCCCTACCCAGGGCGGACGATAATATCGGGAAAGGAGTTTTCCGATATTCATCAGCGGCATCCAATCCAAGTGAGTCGACCAGTTAGGGTTTGACAACTCGCCATACCCTGAGTTGACTCGAGAGCATTGTACGAATGAAGGATTATATCCACACGGTAACTGTCGGCGGAAAGGTTCCAAGAGTGGGTTGCTTAACCCCAATACCTTCCGGGTTCACACGGTGTTGCTTGGCACCCAACGTGATCGGAGGCCCAGTCGAATTCGATGTGCGACATCAATTCGATTGATTAATTAATTAATAAAGGGTTATTAATTGATTAATAAAGCCAGTGAGGAGTCACTGGGCTTGTTGGGCCATTAACTGGACTGGTACTTGGGCCTAGAGGGTCACACGCACATGATTCTCAAGGCGATGGATAAATAAGTGGGTTTTATATAAACCGGGGTTTTTTTTGAAAAACCACGCGGTTAGTATAAAACATAGCGAACAGGCTGAGCAGGCCAAGCTGCTACTAACCCTAGCCGCCCCTCCTCAGTTTCTCTCTCTCTCTGGCGTCCAGACAGATCCAGATCTGCTCTGCCGCTTCTCTGAATCCCGTTCGACGGGAAATCGTCCGCGCGCTGCGACGATCGTTGCGGCGACAGGCGGAGGTCTCGTGGGCTGCGAAGAACGAGGAACGTGAGGATATCCGTCACGGGGAGGATCGCGTGGACTTCGCTAGAGGCCGGGCACTTGCGCGGCTTGCGGTGTCGCACCGACGGAACCGAACGGTTGCGGATTTGAATCCGCACACGGTGAGAAGTTCGATTATATGATAATTGATTTTAGTTTTTCGAAACGGGAAAACAGATCGCTGTTTTATTTTATTTTCCGCTGCGTGAGCGATCCGGAGAAACCCGAGAAATCCCAACACTTACGAGGCTACTCTTGCTGACCTCCTGTAACGACCCGCCACCCTATAATCGGGGATCCGATTACTAAATGGGTACCGAATCATTAATTTGGAACCAAACCAGGATCTAATCAAGTCTGGGAGATAAATAATAACTAAGCTAAACATTCACATCGCATTGAACTGAAATAGAAGTGCAGGAATTAAAAATTATTACAATCCGACTCGATACAGCAAATAATTACATACTCCAACAGAAAAGAAATAACTAAACGTACAGGCCAGAATAAAATAACAACTACGTCGGGGCATACCCCGGAATAACTGCTGACGGTGCTCGACACACGGCCGCACTCTCCTCGCTAGGTCTGCAGAGAGTCCTCACCTGAAAACCGCAGAGGGGTGAGTCTCAAAGACAAGACTCAGTAGGGATCCTTCGATCCCCACTGCCCACGCACACACCCACAAGTGTAAGGTACAGCTAACGGTAAAATAATAAACACAGGAGGTACAATTCCTAATTTTTAACGTGAAATCACATGCAGTCAAAATATAATAAACATGCATATTTTAAACCAGCCGACTAGGGAACCCACAACTGTCGTCTCGATAGAACTCGCTAACCACACAGCAACGGTGGGAAAAAACCTCGACCCGCTGAGACCAAGCAGTAACCCCTCAGATAGCACACTAGCTACTCCGGCCCAACCGGCTCAGGTGGTTACTCCTTCCCTCAGCATGAATGACTCTCCGAATGTACCACTCCGACACCGGTACTAGCTGACCTCGGGGTTCACCAGGTGACCCTCTCTCACTAGGCGTCACCCCGCCCACGCCCCCACCGGCGCTGTGCTCACGCCCCCACCAGCACAGGGTGATAAAGCGCTACAATGTCACTCCAGGTCCACAGTAACACAAAACCCAGCAAGTACGATCCGGTCACGTGAAAAGTCCGCGATCGCATAACATACATGTAGCATCGTCCGGTCATGAAGAATCTATCTCTACCGGGTACACTAAAACATGCACTAACCATCCGTCTAACAGTATGAACACATTTTACTGGCATGAATTAGTGAGGTTCTGTCTTGAATCGCGTCTCCCAAGGTCGACGCCATTCAAGCTCCATGTACAGGTTCATGTAAAACAGTCTTCAGAATCAGGCCCTAAAAGGCGTCGACACCAGTGGTCGCCTTTTAAAAGGCGTCGACATCCTCAGACGCCATTCAGCACAGAAATCCAGAAATTCCAAGGAAGCTACCCAGGGGATTTCTGCCTTAAAAGGCGTCATGGCCGCCCGACGCTATTCAAAAACGTGTCGCCGAACCATGACGTCTTTTAGTCCTAGAACCCCGAACAGGCAAACTACCAGTCAGGCGATTCCTGTCTAAAAGGCGTCGCGATGGTCCGACGCCCTTCAAAAAGGCGTCGCCCATGCACGACGTCTTTTAACCCTAGGAACCAGAGTTGCCATGAGCCCGAGGGCTCCCTTTCCAACCTAAATATCCCCAAAATCACCAAAAAACGGAGGAGAAAGAGGGGCAATACAATTCATAGGAAATCACATTCATGGCAAAACCCCCATATCATCAAAAGAACACCTAAACATGCTCATTCTACCCCCCGAAACCAAAGATCCATAATAAGCTTAAACGGGGAAAAACATAGTTTGAACACAAAACTAAGGGAACCGTCACCCTACCGGATACTTGAACGCCTCCGAACTTCAAGCCGTCCACCCGACTCGCCCCACGCCGCCGCCGGTATCGCCGTGGTCGTCCTTGCTCCACCGTGACGTCGGCCGCCGTCCGGAGAGTAGAACGCCGCAGTGGAGGTGGAGGTGGTAGTGGTAGGAGCTAGGTAGAGTATGGAGTGGAGGGAGAGATGAAACGGTGGGAGGAAAAAGAGGGAGGAGGAGGGATCGCCGCCGAGTTCGTCGGAAGGGAAAGAGAGGAAGAGAGGAGAAAAATGAGGGAAAGAAGGAGGGCTCGCGGGGTTAACCAGAGACTGGCTAAAACGCGTCGACATCCACGGACGCCTATCAGTAGATGTGACGGCTGCTCTGACAGGACTCTGAAACGCGTCGTTCAAGGCAGACGCCGTTCAGACGACATGTCAGGGCCGTACTCTGACAAACCCAGAGTCGCAGTCTAGAAGGCGTCAACACACGTGGACACCGTTTAGGCGACATGACAGGGCCGTACCCTCGCGGCCCGAAGCCAGCCCACGTCGCACCCACGTGGCAGAACCTGAAACGCGTCTGCGACGGTGGACGCCGTTTAAAACGCGTCTCGATGTCTTGACACGAATCGCCATAGAACCTCCGACCTCACTAAGGTCAGAACTACAGGGTCCGACCCCGAAAACCGGATCCGAAAGCCACGATCCTTACAATCTCCCCCCCTTAAAAGAATTTCGCCCCCGAAATTGACTGCTTAGAATTAACAAGGTCAAAACAGGGATACAAGTTCACAAGGAAACTTACGAAAAGAGGTAAGGGAACTGCTCCCGCATCTCATCCTCTCGCTCCCAGGTTGCCTCACCTCCGGAGCGGTACTGCCAAATCACTTTGACCAACGGTACAATCTTGTTCCGCAGGACCTGTTCTCTGCGATCCTCAATGCGAACAGGATATTCTGGAAAGGACAGGTCCTCAGCGACGTCCAACTCTGAAAAATCCAAGACATGGGACGGATCCTGAACATACTTTCTCAGTAAGGAAACGTGGAACACATCGTGCACCCCTGCAAGTTTGGGCGGCAAGGCCAGCTGATACGCGGTTTCCCCAATCCGAGCAAGGATGGGGAAAGGCCCAATATATCGTGGACTCAGCTTGCCTCGCTTCCCGAATCTCATCACACCCTTGGAGGGTGAGACTCGGAGAAACACGTGGTCCCCAGCTTCAAACTCAAGTGGTCTCCGTCGGATGTCAGCATAACTTTTCTGCCTACTCTGGGCTGCGGTCAACCTCTGCCGAACTGTCCTGGCAATCTCAGCACACTGCTGTACTAACTCGGGTCCCGCTATCTGCCTTTCACCGATCTCGGACCAACAAACTGGAGATCGACACGGTCGCCCATACAAAGCCTCGTAAGGCGCCATGCCGATACTGGAATGGTAACTGTTATTATAGGCAAATTCCACTGTGGACAAATACTGCTCCTAAGAACCTCCCCAGTCTAGACAACAAGCCCTGAGCATATCCTCTAAGGTCTGAATAGTCCTCTCCGACTGCCCGTCAGTCTCGGGATGGTAGGCTGAGCTGAAAGTCAACTGAGTGCCTAATGCCTGCTGAAAGCTCTTCCAGAATCTAGAAGTAAACCTTGGATCTCGATCTGATACAATGGACAAAGGTACCCCGTGCAGAGAGATGATCCGGTCTACAAACAACTTTGCCAGCTTGCCGACTGACCAGTCCTTCCTAATAGCTAGGAAGTGTGCCGACTTGGTCAGTCGATCAACGATGACCCAGATGGCATCTCTCCTGCTAGGGGATGTAGGCAATCCCATCACGAAGTCCATCGTCACATGCTCCCATTTCCACTCTGGAATTGGTAAGGGCTGCAGCAACCCTCTAGGTCTCTTATGCTCGGCTTTAACCTGTTGACAAGTCATACATCTAGCCACATATTCAGCCACATCATTCTTCATACCGGGCCACCAGAAGTGCCTCCTCAAACAATGGTACATTTTGGTCGTTCCAGGATGCACTGCATATCTCGAACGGTGCGCCTCATCAAGAACACATATGCGCACGTCCTCCTCAGTCGGAACATAAAGTCTACCTCTGAACCTGACAGTACCGTATCCCACAACTCCACCTCTGACCTCTGGAGGATCTGTGGTAACTCAACATCTGCCCTCTGAGCCTCAATTACCGCATGATAAACAGCTGGTCTCACAGTCAAACTGACCAGCACGGCTCTGTCATCTTCACGTGGGACCCTGAAGGAAGATTCCACCACCTGCTCGAACAATTTCCACTCTCGAATCATAAGGTATGACATGACCGTCTTCCGACTCAAAGCGTCTACCACCACATTCGCCTTGCCCGGATGATAAGAAAGGTCAAAGTCATAATCTTTAATGAACTCCATCCACCTTCGCTGCCTCAAATTCAGGTCTCTCTGAGTGAACACATATTTCAAACTCTTGTGATCGGTGAAAACCTGAAATTTCTCCCCATATAAATAATGCCTCCAGATCTTGAGTGCAAATACCACAACTGCCAGCTCCAAATCATGAGTAGGATAGTTCTCTTCATGCTTCTTCAGCTGTCGAGAAGCATAAGCCACTACCCTGCCATGCTGCATTAGAACTGCGCCCAAACCTCGACGGGACGCATCAGAGTAAACTACAAATCCACCTGATCCAGATGGAAGCACCAGCACAGGGGCTGATGTGAGATGGGTCTTTAACTCAATAAAACTCTGCTCACAATCCTCGGTCCACACAAAGCGAACTCCCTTTCGAGTCAACCTCGACAAGGGGGCTGCTATCGAAGAAAATCCCTGAACAAACCGCCTGTAATAACCGGCAAGCCCCAGAAAGCTCCTGATCTCAGTCACTGAAGTCGGCCTGCTCCAATCCATCACCGCCTCGATCTTGGCTGGATCCACTGCGATACCATTGCCAGAAATAACATGCCCAAGGAAATGCACCTCGTCTAGCCAAAACTCACACTTGCTAAACTTGGCGTAAAGTCGGTGCTCCCTCAGGACCTGCAATACAGCCCGAAGATGGGTGGCATGCTCTTCCTCAGAAGAAGAATAGATCAGAATATCATCAATAAACACAACCACAAACTGATCCAGGTAGGTCCTGAAGACTCGGTTCATCAGCTCCATAAAGGAAGCCGGAGCATTGGTCAAGACAAAGGGCATAACCAAAAACTCATAATGTCCATACCGAGTTCTGAAAGCCGTCTTACTAACATCAACATCCCGGATCCTCATCTGATAATATCCGGATCTCAAGTCGATCTTGGAAAATGTCCTTGCGGACTGCAGCTGATCCATCAAATCATCGATCCTTGGAAGTGGGTACTTATTCTTTATCGTTACCTGGTTCAGCTGCCTATAATCAATGCACAATCTCAGAGAACCATCCTTCTTTCTAACAAACAGAACTGGAGCACCCCATGGAGACGTACTGGGACGAATGAAACCCTTGTCCAGCAACTCCTGCAACTGCGCCTTTAACTCAGCGAGTTCGGCTGGCGCCATCCGATACGGGGCTTTAGACAAGGGCGCCGTACCCGGTGCAAGCTCGATGGTAAACTCGATCTCTCGCTGAGGAGGAAGGCCAGGCAGTTCCTCAGGAAACACATCTATGAACTCACATACAACAGGTACCTCCCCAGGGCTGAGAATATCCCGGACATCAGAGACAACAACAGAGGCAAGGAAAGCCTCACAACCACCAGCAAGCAACCTCCGTGCCTTAAAGGCAGAAATAAGAATACCTCGGGAAGAAAGCCTAATACCTTGGAAAAAGAAGGTCGGGATGTCCGGAATGGAGAATCGCACCCTCTTCCTGTGGCAGTCCACTTCCGCATAAAAGGCTTCCAACCAATCCATGCCCAGGATGATATCAAAGTCACGAATGGCAAGCACAACTAACTGGGCAGGTAGCACATGACCCTCAATGGTAAAGGGAACATTCCTCAAACAATTATAAGATATCATAAAGTCTCCAGAAGGAGCCTCCACCATCAAACCATCAGATAACTCATCAACGGGTGCAGAAAGAATATCTAGGAACTGCTCAGAAATGAAAGAATGCGAAGCACCCGAATCAATCAATACGTGTGCAGAGTTCCCAAGGACAGAAAGTGTACCTTCCACCAAGTTGGACGCGCGAGCCTCCCTCCTGGTGATAGCTAGCACTCTCCCCTGGGTCCTCGGCTTCTTCTGCTCACCTGAACCATGTCCCTGACCATGCCCCTGCGGGCACTGCCTCGCCAAATGGCCCTGCTGGCCGCAAGTGAAACACCTCCTGGGGAGACTGGGACACTGAGTCCCACCATGGGCACCCCCACAGTGCTGACAGACTGCTGGAAGCCTCTGAGCTGGCCCCTGCGGTTCACTGGATACGGACTGACTCTGCTGACCCTGCCCGGGCCTGTTGCTGCCGCTGCTGCCACCACCCCTGAAGAATCTCCTGAATCGGGAGCCGAGCGACGACGATCCCGATCCGGATGAAGGGGCTGCTACCGCTGCCTTACCCCTGCCACGAACTGGGCTTTGAGTAGCCAGTCCTCTCTCCCGGGCCGACTGGCTCTGTTGAGCCTCCACTGCTGCCGCACATCTAACCGCAGAAGCTAGATCCATGCAACAGTGAGACGCCACGAAGTTTCTCAGACTGAGCCTCAGTCCGTCCATGAACCTCTCAGTACGACGCTCCTCGTCTCCAGATATGAAAGGCACAAACCGACCCAGCGAAACAAACTTCGCCTGGTATTCGAGTACCGTCATACTCCTCTGCGTCAGATCCATGAACTCCCTCTCCTTGGCCCTCTGGACGTGTCTAGGGAAATACTATGCATTGAACTCCTTAACAAAAGTCTCCCATGAAATTTCCCAAACACTCCTGTCCTCGTAAGACAAACTCTTCAAAGTGGTCCACCAGTCATAGGCGCTATCCTTCAGCATGAAGGTAGCCAACGGGGTCCGCTCTACTGCTGCACAGTCCATGGTATCAAAAGTCTTCTCTATCTCTCTAAGCCAGTGAATGGCCTCGTCAGGGTCGGGACGACCGGTGAAGTGAGGTGGCCTCAGCTTCAGAAACCTCTCAAGTGTAGCTGTGGACCCTCCCCGCGCACTGGAACTCTCACTAGGGTCTCGCGTCTGGTATCGAGCCATAGTGTCCATCATAGCCTCCATAAACTGCTCTACACTCGGCCTCCCGGCCTCAGACCCACTAGGGACGTCTCCCTGCTCTCGAATAACTGGCATCCTCCTTCTGGGAGCCATCTACTCGCCTACAATTACAAAATTAAAAAGTTCTAGTTAGAGTCTTAAAGCCTATGCTACCGCCGTGCCTGTACGGGATAATGTATTTATTTGCCGAATTTACGATATTTAACCTATTTATTTATTTATTTGCCAGACCGTATGCTCTGATACCAACTGTAACGACCCGCCACCCTATAATCGGGGATCCGATTACTATATGGGTACCGAATCATTAATTTGGAACCAAACCAGGATCTAATCATGTCTGGGAGATAAATAATAACTAAGCTAAACATTCACATCGCATTGAACTGAAATAGAAGTGCAGGAATTAAAAATTATTACAATGCGACTCGATACAGCAAATAATTACATACTCCAACAGAAAAGAAATAATTAAACGTACATGCCAGAATAAAATAACAACTACGTCGGGGCATACCCCGAAATAACTGCTGACGGTGCTCAACACAGGGCCGCACTCTCCTCGCTAGGTCTGCTGAGAGTCCTCACCTGAAAACCGCAAAGGGGTGAGTCTCAAAGACAAGACTCAGTAGGGATCCTTCGATCCCCACTGCCCACGCACACACCCACAAGTGTAAGGTACAGCTAATGGTAAAATAATAAACACAGGAGGTACAATTCCTAATTTTTAACGTGAAATCACATGCAGTCAAAATATAATAAACATGCATATTTTAAACCAGCCGACTAGGGAACCCACAACTGTCGTCTCGATAGAACTCGCTAACCACACAGCAACGGTGGGAAAAAACCTCGACCCGCTGAGACCAAGCAGTAACCCCTCGGATAGCACACTAGCTACTCCGGCCCAACCGGCTCAGGTGGTTACTCCTTCCCTCAGCATGAATGACTCTCCGAATGTACCACTCCGACACCGGTACTAGCTGACCCCGGGGTTCACCAGGTGACCCTCTCTCACTAGGCGTCACCCCGCCCACGCCCCCACCGGCGCTGTGCTCACGCCCCCACCAGCACAGGGTGATAAAGCGCTACAATGTCACTCCAGGTCCACAGTAACACAAAACCCAGCAAGTACGATCCGGTCACGTGAAAAGTCCGCGATCGCATAACATACATGTAGCATCGTCCGGTCATGAAGAATCTATCTCTACCGGGTACACTAAAACATGCACTAACCATCCGTCTAACAGTATGAACACATTTTACTGGCATGAATTAGTGAGGTTCTGTCTTGAATCGCGTCTCCCAAGGTCGACGCCATTCAAGCTCCATGTACAGGTTCATGTAAAACAGTCTTCAGAATCAGGCCCTAAAAGGCGTCGACACCAGTGGTCGCCTTTTAAAAGGCGTCGACATCCTCAGACGCCATTCAGCACAGAAATCCAGAAATTCCAAGGAAGCTACCAAGGGGATTTTTGCCTTAAAAGGCGTCATGGCCGCCCGACGCTATTCAAAAACATGTCGCCGAACCATGACGTCTTTTAGTCCCAGAACCCCGAACTGGCAAGCTCTCAGTCAGGCGATTCCTGTCTAAAAGACGTCGCGATGGTCCGATGCCCTTCAAAAAGGCGTCGCCCATGCACGATGTCTTTTAACCCTAGGAACCAGAGTTGCCATGAGCCCGAGGGCTCCCTTTCCAACCCAAATATCCCCAAAATCACCCAAAAACGGAGGAGAAAGAGGGGCAATACAATTCATAGGAAATCACATTCATGGCAAAACCCCCATATCATTAAAAGAACACCTAAACATGCTCATTCTACCCCCCGAAACCAAAGATCCATAACAAGCTTAAACGGGGAAAAACATAGTTTGAACACAAAACTAAGGGAACCGTCACCCTACCGGATACTTGAACGCCTCCGAACCTCAAGCCGTCCACCCGACTCGCCCCACGCAGCCGCCGGTACCGCCGTGGTCGTCCTTGCTCCACCGTGACGTCGGCCGCCGTCCGGAGAGTAGAACGCCGCAGTGGAGGTGGAGGTGGTAGTGGTAGGAGCTAGGTAGAGGATGGAGTGGAGGGAGAGATGAAACGGTGGGAGGAAAAAGAGGGAGGAGGAGGGATCGCCGCCGAGTTCGTCGGAAGGGAAAGAGAGGAAGAGAGGAGAAAAATGAGGGAAAGAAAGAGGGCTCGCGGGGTTAACCAGAGACTGGCTAAAACGCGTCGACATCCACGGACGCCTATCAGTAGATGTGACGGCTGCTCTGACAGGACTCTGAAATGCGTCGTTCAAGGCAGACGCCGTTCAGACGACATGTCAGGGCCGTACTCTGACAAACCCAGAGTCGCAGTCTGAAAGGCGTCAACACACGTGGACGCCGTTCAGGCGACATGACAGGGCCGTACCCTCGCAGCCCGAAGCCAGCCCACGTGGCACCCACGTGGCAGAACCTGAAACGCGTCTGCGACGGTGGACGCCGTTTAAAACGCGTCTCGATGTCCTGACGCGAATCGCCACAGAACCTCCGCCCTCACTAAGGTCAGAACTACAGGGTCCGACCCCGAAAATCGGATCCGAAAGTCACGATCCTTACACCTCCAGAGTCAACTCCCCTCTGCCATCCACCGAGCCTCTCTTGCGGAGGAGGATCGGGCTGCTCGAGTAAGTTCCATCCTTCTTCTTTCATTGTTGGACTTGATTTGCTTGATTATCTTGAACTGATAGTGTCTTCTTTTACAGGTTGTCGAGCTTCAGGAGGCCCTTCAGAGGGCTGAGATAGACGCAACTCGGGTCCGTGAGCTCGAGGTGCAGGAGGCCCGTCTCTCCACCGGGGATCTCGCACAACTCCAGGTTCGCCTGGAGATCTTGACTGAGGAGAGGGATCGCGACTGCCTTGGATTGGAGAGTCTTCAGGGTCACCTCTCCGTGGCAGAGCATGAGCGCCGGATGGTGGAGGAGAGATATTAGCGAGCCCGCCAACGGGCTATCGATCGCGGTCAGGCGAGCACTTTCACGGCCAGCATTGCCATATCATCCGGCTAAGCATGGCCGAGCGCCATTGGCCCACCACCGCCGTGGTCTAGAGCTCCAGTGCCAGATGCCCAGGATGAAGCCCAGAGTCAGTTTGACGAGGGGACAGGAGAGAGTCAGCCATAAGGGCTTCATCATGTACTTTTTTTCTTTTTGTTTTTAATTCTTGTACAAAGCACCTTTTGATATATATGAAATTTATGTCTTCAGGTTTGTGTCTCATTTGTGTGAGTTACTTGGCTTTCATACCTGTACCCTGTACATTACTTAACAAACAGGTTAATTATCTATTTATCTTCCCCGGTTAAGTAACCAGCTACTTGATCTTATTCTTGGTAGAAGGGTCAAGGGGCATAGCCTTTATTAACAAAGGAAATAATAATTGAATTGAAGAAAATAACAGAGTAAGATGCGACATACAAGCATGTAGATGCTCGCTGAAAATAAAAGAATGAAGCATACCAAATGTTACAAGCACATGCTAATTAAAAAATATATATACATATATATATATATATATATATATTTGATTTTTTTTGAAATATTCATTTTGTTTGGGTTTTGGAACATATATATATATTTTTTGGATTTTGAGATATGTACTTTTTTTTTTTGGATTTTGAAATATGTATTTTTATTTTATTTTTAGATTAATGTGCAAACTAAAAGACTAGCATGGTACTCAGATCAAAAGAACATATTCATCTATTAACTTAATTCCCAAATTGTTCTTCAATAATCTAACTTAGACCCATCGTGCTTGAACTTGTGTTTCCATTCGTGATCCCATTTGATGATTTGATCCTTAGTCAATCTAGGTTGTTCCTTAAGCTTGGAGTACACCTCTTTAGAAAGAAAGGAAGAATTTGTCTAGAAAGTCCACGAGAAGGTTCCGGAGACCCAAAAAGATGTTCCTTTCCTACCCTAATATCTGTTGGGGTTCGGTCATTTTCTTTCCGAGGTATTTATCGACCTTGCGTTCCCTTTTATTTCACTTCATGGCCTTGATGTAACGTTTGTAGTGTAATGGCCTTTTGATTTGATATTTGGCTTTTGCCCTTTTGATTTTTCTTTTTCTTTTCATGGGACGGATCTCCCCTTTTTTTTTATGACGGCCTCCTACTAAGATGGCGGGTATTCTTGGTAGTCTATTCTAAGCCTTGTTCCGACATCGTGGGCCAAGTGTAAAAACAAAAATTTTTGTTTAAAAGAATGATTTGCACTTTACACCCTTAGTCAAGCTTTCAGTATTCCTTCGGACTTCACATCTTTTGTTGCTCACGAAGCAAACGTGTCAGTATGTGTAGTAATGTGTTTGAATTAAATTATCCAGACTGATAAGGGAATTTGAGTTTCTAAATTTTCTGATTCCACTAGTCTTTGCACCATGTTGATCGACTTTTTAACCTAAGGGTAATATTTCTTAAGATACAAACCGTTCCAGGAGTGAGTTAACTCTTGCCCTTCTGCATTAACTAGACGATAAGCGTTACCAGGAAAAGCATGTGATATGACATAAGGTCCTTTTCAATTGGGTTGGAGCTTAGAACGTGGACCACCAAGTTTTACAAAGATTCTTTTGACGACCGTTTCACCAACTTTGAACTTTCGTTCAATGACTTTCTTTTGATAAAAACGTGCTAATCTATTTTGATATACTCTTGCATGATTAGCAGCTGACCATCTTCTCTTGTCTAAGAGTTCCAATTGAGCAAGGAGTGCTGAACGGTGTTCATCAATAGAAAATTCCTTATTCAATTGTACTCTTAATGACGGTACGAGAATCTCATATGGAACTACCACCTCCATTCTAAATGTTAAGGAATAAGGAGTCTGCCCGGTGGGCGTACGGATTGAAGTTCGGTAGGCCCATAGAGCATCAATCAATTTTTCTGGCCAGTCTGTAAATTTATTAGACTTGTACGTCTTTTTGATGATTTTTATTAAAGTCTTGTTAGTTGCCTCTGTTTGGCCATTGTCTTGCGGATAATATGGAGACGAATGATGCAATGCAATTTTGTACCTGTTGCAAAGGTCTTTCAGTTCTTGTGACACGAACTGCGGTCCATTGTCGGTGACGATGGTGTTTCAAATTTCAAATCTTGTGATGATGTTCTTCATGATGAATTTGCAGACGGTTGATGCTTTGACTTCTGTATACGCTTCAGCTTCCACCCACTTGGTGAAGTATTCCGTTGTCGTGAGAATGAAGGACTTCTGCTTAATGCCGGAATCAGGATTGCCAAGGGGTCCAATGACATCAAAAGCACACATGGAGAAAGGCCATGGGGAGGAAACATGATGGAGTGAAGATGCAGGAGAATGAATCTTGTCGGCGTGAAGTGGACACTTGGCACACCTACGGACATATCCTACACAATCTTCTTCCATGTTTGGCCAATAGAATCCTTGTCTAAGGATCTTCTTTGCTAACATCTGTCCATTAACATGGCCACCACAAACTCCAGCATGAGCTCCTTCCATAATTTTCCAAAGCTCATCTTCCTCTAAACATCTTAAAAGAACTCCATCAAAATCTCTTTTGTATAGTGCTCCTCCAACTAGGGTGTATCTCTAAGCAACTCTCCTGATAGCCCTTTTCTCCTCAACTGTAGCTTCTTCAAGATATGATTGATCTTCACAATATTTAGCAATTTCATAGTACCATGGTTTCTGTTCATCATCCATCTCTTCTAACAGCTCCATTAACATAATATCTCTCTTTTCCACAATATTTCCATCTTTGACCTTCTTCAACAGCTTCTCCTTAGTTCTAAGAAATGAAGGGTCTTTCACGGCCGGTGAGAGACGCCTATGAACAATGATTGATTCGGATTGTCTGCTGATTGGAAAATTGAGAAATGATGCAAGTGAAGTTAGAGCGTCAACTAAGATGTTCTGATTCCGAGGAACATGAATGAAGATCAATTTAGTGAAAAGCTTTGCATAAGCAGAAATGAGTTCTTGATAAGGCTTGAGCTTGAGATCAAGAGTCTGATATTTGGTTAGCACCTGGCGAAGAATCAATTGGCTATCACCCACAATTCTGAGTTTGGTGGCACCATGGAGATGAGTAGCCTCGAGGCCAGCAAGGAGTGCCTCGTATTCAACTGTATTGTTAGTGACTGGAAAGTCAACCTGGAAGGCTTGTGGAATGGTGACACCTTCAGGTGATAACAGAACAATGCCGATACCCTTTCCATGAGAATTCAGAGCTCCGTCAAAATGCAAAGTCTACATTTCATCTTTGATTTGGTCTATAGACATCAGTTCCTTATCCGGAAACTCCGATCGGACTGGATCAAAACGAGGAAGGGGATGATGAGCGAGATGTTCTGCTATGGCATAGCCTTTGATCGCTTTTTGTTGAATGTAAGTGATATCAAATTGAGATAGAAAGCTTTGCCATCATGCTAACCTATCAGTAAGGACAGATTTCTCAAGGAGAAACTTGATCGGATTCATCCTAGCGATGAAATGAACTTCATGGGCTAGAAAGTAATGCTGCAATTTTTGAACCACCCATACAAGTGCTGCACATGTTTGCTCCATCGCTGTGTATCTCTGTTCAGTGGGATTGAAAAGTTTAGAGAGATAGTAAGCTGCCATCTCCTTTCCTTCTTCATCCTCTTGTGCCAGGATAGCCCCCACCGCATTATCCAGGACAGAAATGTATAGAATCAAAGGTTTGTCCGAAGATGGTAGTCTCAAAATAGGAGGACTTGCCAAATAATTCTTCAATCCATCAAATGCCTCCTGACACTTATCGTCCCAATCGAATTTGACTCCCGACTTGGTGAGCTCGTAGAACGGCTTACACCTTTGTGAGTACTGGGAGACAAATTGACGAATAAACTACAACCTCCCAATTAATCCTCTTAACTCTTTCAAGTTCTTGGGAGGTGGCATTTCTCTAATAGCCTTTGCCTTGTTGGGATCGATCTCAATTCCCCATTTACTGACAATGAATCCAAGTAATTTTCCTGAGGATACCCCGAATACACATTTCTTGGGATTCATCTTCAACTGATATTCTCTTGATCTTTCTAATACTGTTGCCAAAACTTTGGCATGCTCAGCCTTAGTCTTAGATTTCACTAACAAGTCATCCACATATACTTCTAAATCGATATGCATCATGTCATGAAATATTGCCATCATAGCCCTCTGATAAGTGGCTCCAGCGTTCTTCAATTCAAAAGGCATGACGACATAACAATATATCCCCCAAGGTGTAGTGAATGATGTCTTTTCTTGATCTTCTTCTGCCAATTTGATCTGATTATATCCTGAGAATCCATCCATAAATTATAGGGTTTCATAGCCAGTTGTATTATCGATGAGTACATCAATGTGAGGCAATGGAAAATCATCCTTAGGACACGCCCGGTTCAAATCTCGGAAGTCAATACAGATTCTGACATTCGCATCTTTCTTCATAACCGGGACTATGTTGGCCACCCATTGCAGATAGAGGACAACTCTAATGAATATGGGGCTTTATGTAACTTATCAACCTCTTCCTTCATCTTCAAGGCCATTTGTGGGTGGAATCGCCTTAACTTCTGTTTAACCGGGCTAACTCCATCCTTTAATGTCAACCTGTGTTCCACTAGTGATGAGTCTAACCCTGGCATATCCTCATAACTCCAGGCGAAAGTATCCTTATAATCCTTAAGAACTTGTACTACTGCCTTCTCATCAATTTCAGAAAGATTTTTGCTAACGAGGACAACCTTAGGTTCATCTTCAGTCCCTAGATTGATCTCTTTGGTGGGCTCTTCTACGGCAGCTGAGGGTTCATCGAATCTTTTTACTCCACTGGCATATGCCTCAGCCACGTCCTCATCATCTTCCTCATCTTCAATAATGGGGTCTTTTTCGTGTATCAATTCATACACCCCATATCCATCATTAATTGACTCATCATCTACACAATCTTCTGGCATCTTAATAGGATTCTCTAACAGCTGTGGGATCATAGAGCAAGAAGGCATTTAAATGCTAAATCCTGAAGGTATCTATCTGGAATTTGTTTACCCTTAGATTTTCTAGACTTCCTAACTTGACTAACCTATCTAGAACTAGACTCCCTAATTTCGCTAGACTCTCTAACTTCACTAGACTTCCTATCCTGAGCTAATGAGGACGAAGAAGGATGAAAATTATAGGATATATGAGGAAATATAAGAGAATCCTCCCGAGGGGAGGGGCAGAGTAGATCTAGAAGAGAATCTTGACCGAATGATCCGCGCGATGGGGTACAATCGGACAAGCAGGAAGTTTCCTCAATGAGGATCTGAGAGAAATTTGTTGTCAAATTGGTGTTTTTTTTTGGAGAAAAGATGAATTAATCATAAAACAAGAATGAAGATGAATAGGAGGAGAATGAGATGGAGGAAGCGGCACCAAGGCCAAAGGATTAGGGAGATCATACAGTAACATGTCCCAGATTAAATTATAAATCCTCTCTAGATCGAGAGGAGGTTGAGGGATAAAGTCCCGTGGGGACAGAGTGATCATGATGGGCGGAGCCCATGGAATATCTTCAGTAATGACCCGCGACCAAGTCGGGGTCAGAAGCAGAGTGCGGAATAAGGTATGGACTGTGAAAATGTAAGAGGGATAAGTTCCCCTCCAAAGAAGATCTGTGGTATAACCAGCTTCATAGGGTCATCTGGCTCCCCTTCATCTGTTTCCTCAGACAGCAGAATTCTTTTGTTAAAAATGGCACCAGGCCCTTCAATCAGCTCATCTATTTATGGCGGCCACTTTGGTTATTAGGGATCAAGAAATAGTCTGTTTAATGTAATGTACAGATCCCTTAAGTCAAACCATTGGTACCATTCACACTCAGGATCTTGGAACTTCCTCATTTTCATTGGCCGTAGAGCCTCGAAGGACTGGTACGTCAACAATTCTGAACAATGTCTGGACAGGTCTCTTCCATATATTGCATGGAGATCAAAACAGGAACTGATGACCACTGTGTTGTCATGACTGATCACGGGCCCCTTGACAAAATGTGTGTACAGGGTCCATGTCAAGGGGGTCCCGACCTTCTTTGCATGTTGTAGACATTGTTTCCCAGACTTTCTTGCCGTCTTCATTTTCTTCTGCTGAATAATGTCGTACCTCACTTTTCTTGGCCTATAGCTCAGACCATTTCCAGGTGTCCTTCGGTTATCCTTGAGGGGCGTGGTTTTGCCTTGTAATTGCGTGCCTAGGCCCTTTCCAGGCTGATAACCATCCTTCATCATTATTTTCCATCCAGGGGTACTCATGAACTTCCCCTGCTTTATGGCATCCAGTGGGTAAGGAGTAAGAGTGGCGGCCTTTAAAGAATCAGCCAGAGGACGGTAGACCTGTAATACCGATAGAAAAGGTTGTCGGCCAAGTGAAGGAGTTGGCTTGATATTCAAGGAGTGAGCAGCAGTAAGGATAGGCATGCTCGTAACTTTAATGATTCGTCTTTTGTTGGGAAATTTGAGTCATTGATGATTCGTAGAAGGAATCGTCTCAAGGGTTTTAATATAAGGATGGCCCAAGATAGCCTTCAAGGAAGGATCGATTTCCAAGATGTGAAACTCGACCTCGGCATGACATATAGGGCCTAACTCTACTTTTAAATAGACCATTCCTAGAGGGGACCGTGTGGAGTTATCATATGCTGTAACAGAAATGGGGCTAGGCAACCATTTTTCCTTGGGTACACCACATAGTTCAAGGGTCTTCGGAGGAAGGAGATTAATTGAAGCCCCCGTATCAACCAGGCATGTGTCTACGGCTTTTTTGCAGATATTGACCGTAATACTTAGAACCATGCTCCTGGCTGTTAGTGGTGCTAGTTCCGAAGCATGAAATAAGATAGAGGGCTGATCCCCCTGCGGAACTAGTAGTGCGGTGATTTTCTCTACTGGCACGTCTTCGTTGACCATTACTTTTTGTAGGTATTCCATCAGAGCTTCCTGATGGATTTTCGATCTCTTGATCAACTCAAGCACATAGATTCGTGCCAGTGTTCTGTCAATTTGTTTCAGCAGGTCATATTGAGTGTCTGGTGCACTCTCATCATTATGCGCTTCCTCTGGAGGCTGTGATGGGCCGTCTCTGACTGTAGATTGAGGAAGGACTTTATTGAAGATCCTCCCACTCCGGTGTGCATGTTCTTCACTAGTGGAAGGGCCAGGTGATAACTTGAGCACCGTGGGGTTGGTAGATGGCGTAGATGGTGTGGAGGGTTGGTATACGGGTGATGGCGTGGGGTTAGTTGATGATGGCATGGTGCGAATGAGGGGTTTAGAGGGTTGGATAGTGGTGTGGTAAGTGGTTGGCACAGTTGAAGTGGGGAATGGTACGCGGAGTAATGGTTTGGATGGTTGTATGGTATTTGGGTAGGCGGTGGTGGTAGTAGATGATGTGGGGAACGGTACACGGAGCAATGGTTTGGATGGCATGAAGGGTGCGTAATTAGCTTGCGGTAGGTTGTTTGATGGAGGTGTGGTGGCGTGGGAGGTAATGGGTTTTAGGAAAGCGGGCGGTGGTGATGGGTTAATGGGCATGGGTAAACGGTATGCGGGTGTTGGTAATGGTGTGATGGTAACGGGTTGTGGTTTAGGTACATGGAGGGTGCGGCGTGGTGGTTACTCAGTGGTGCTCGGAGTGTGACCCGTTGAATAAATAGAGGAAGAGTCCTCTATCTTCCACTGTTGCCCTCGATTAGCCTCAGATTGGCTATTTGTTGAAATGGGGGAAACTTGATTTTGGTGTTGGTGTTCCGGAAGTGGGTTCTGCAATATACCCATGTTCGGGGGTGCTGCCGCCTCTGCCGGCGCTCTTGGTTGTTGTTGTTGTTGGGGTTTCTGCTGTTGTTGCTGGGGCCTTTTTGCCTTCAAGGCAGATATATACTTCCTCATTTCTTCCTAATCAATGCCTCCATGCTCGTTAAGATCATGGATATAATCTCGAAATTGGAAGCATGCATCTATTATGTGTCCAGATTATCTATGGAAGTAACAATACCTGGAAGTGTCGGCATTTTGTGGCCAAACTGTTTTTTCTCTTGGTAAAACCAAGGCATTGGCTGCCATTAAAGCATTGAAGATATCTGATAAGGATTCTAGAAGGACTGGATATTCTGCCCTTTTCGGGCCTGGAGGCTTCCTCTGCTGGTTATAATTAGCAGGAGGAGGTACATTATGGTATGCCGGCGGTGCGTACGGCTGGTACTGTTGTTGTTGTGGGGGCTGGTACTGTAACTGCCGTTGTGGCTGTTGCTGTGGCTGTTGTTGTGGCTATTGGTTCAGCTGTTGTGGCCACTGGTACTGTGGCTGCTGATATTATGGATTTGGCTGCTGGGGTTGTTGATACTGCGACTGCTGTTGTCTATAACCATGCTGGTTCGGTGGTCTTTGGCCTGCGAACTGTGATGGTGGCTGGCTCCTCACGAACTGGGGCTGATTGTTGTTCATGGTGCTAATATGCTCATGAGAGGGTGTGCCCTCAGTTGTTGGACCCGTGCTAGGAGAATTTGGCACGGCTGGCTTATGAGGTGAAGGCCTGCTAGGTCAGCGAGAATCAAAGACACTAGAGAATGTAGCATCCTTGAAAGCATTTTGACAGTAACGCGCCCTTTCATAGAGCTCTGCCATGCTGGTCAAGTTGTTCAGGGCGATGACTAGCTTAAACTGAGGTGTAGCATTGGAAATCAACATCTTTACTTGCTCGGACATAGACATATGATCTTTAACTTTTTCTGCCATGCCCCTCCATCTATCAGCAAAACTGACGAATTCCTCGTCGGACTTTATTTTTTTTGCTATCAGGTCAATAATGGACAGAGAGGCTGCAACTCTATCTTGGTATCGTTGAATGAATTTTCGAGATACGATACCATAGTCCTTTACTTCATATGGCTCTAAGGAAAAGAACCATTCGAGGGCTGGTCCCTCCAAGGATTTCCTAAACAAAAATGCCAACGACCTCTTGTCGTTCTACTAGAAAGATGACTCGTACATGAACTCCTTCAAATGAGTGAAGGGATTATCAGTACCGTTGTATTTTCGGTACACTGGCATTTCGGAGGGTGGCAAATGGAACACGGGCAGACTTGGCAGGTTAATCTCAGGTGCAGCTTTAACTCCCATCATTTTCTGAAAATTATTGAACTGCTCATCCATATGCTTCATCTTCGCGAGTAGAGCTTGAGTCGTCGGATCGACTGGAGGAGGGGGAGGTGAAGGTACATGATAGGCCTGTTGCCTAGAGTATGTGGGGCAAGGGGGGAAATAGGGTTGTGGTCCGGCAGCGCTTCCGCCATGCCCGAGGGCATTTTGATAAGTTGGCGTAGGCGGTCTAGCCGATTGCCTCAAGGAGGACAATTGTGGCCCAGCTGGCCGAGAAGTTGAAGCCTGGAGGCCTTCCATGGCCTGGTGAATGAAGGAAGCATGATGGGCAGGTGGTTGATGAATAACAGGGGGAGCCGCAGAATTTGGCTGGGCAGACTGCATGGGCGTCTTCTCCTTCAAAATAGACTGGATCGCCTCGAGCTGGTGAGGATCCAGATGGGATGCTAGAACTCCCAGAGCGTTGACTAGATCAGATGGATTCGAAGATGAGGGCTCATTCGGGTTCATGGCCCCCTAAAAGACAGGATTAGAAACAGCATGCACATGCGGAGGAAGATCAGTGTTAGAATTATGTTGATCATGGACAAAAGGAGGAGGGAAATGAAGATTTCCCTCATGTTCAGATGGATAAGAATGAGGATCATGGGGGCATTAGCATCTCCCCCATTTTCATAGTGATAATTGGATTTAAGAGGGGCATTAGCATCTCCCTTACAGTTGACCATAGCTCTCGAAGCCATGCTCAAATCCCTACCTGATCGAAGTAACATGAGGTCAGATTTTTTTTCAAAGATTTGCAGACAAGTTATACAGAGATTAAGCAAACAAGTGGATGTTTAACATTATTTTAGGATTCCTTGTTGGGTTATTTGGATTCAATTAATCACAAATTCACTCAAGGGATAGGATCCTAGTTTCAGTTCAATTTCTACTGTTATACTCTATGGCTTTCTCTCACAACATTATGAAGAATCTATCCACGACTTCGATCGGTACAACCAGCCCGATGAACAAGGAGGAATACCTTGATTTTAGGGACTTACGGAGGTCTTTAACGCCAACCACTCTAGTCTGATCGAGGGACCGACCCAATCAGAGAGAGGTGAAGACGTCAAGAAAGGTGTTCCTATGAGAAAAGGAGGGTGTTAGCTCCAGTGCGTATGACCTGTGGCCGGGATGGCCTCTAATCCTTATTATGTAATGTGTAGTAGCAAGCAGATCAAAAATCTGAGAACTGAAGAAAAAAACAAGAAACTGCCTGAATAGCGTCGCTGTGCCTTGATGCTATTCAAAATAGAACCTTATTTTTCTCGCGGAAGCTCAGGCAGCAGACAATAGAGAATTTTTCCTGGAAGGCGTCGTATTAGGGCGACACGGTTATGAAACGCGTCACTGTCCCAAGACGCTTTTCAAAACGCAGAATCAACAATCAAGAAAGAATTTCTGGATCGATTCCCCCTCAAACTAACATGTTAAAGCAGTAAATAATCAGCTCATGCGAATCTTTTTTATTATTTTTTTTTAACAAGATAATTTATCATGTAAACAACTAAAATATTCAATCAATCACACATGCTTCTTATCACAATCACAACTCTTCAATCAATCAACGGGGAGGGCAAGATCTTGCCGCAAGGGCGTGCATGTAGTGCACGCAGGAATAACAACTAAACTAAAAACTAAATAGAGAAGAAAGAAGAGGGAGCATGATGATTTGATTTGTTAAGAATTAAAATTAACTGGACTTACTATGAACTCACAAAAGGAACACCCTTAAACGAGCATAATCAGACCATCTATTGAATTAGGACTACCTCTAAAACACTAATTAAAAGTATAATATAAAATTTGAGTAGTGTCAACAGAAGAAAAAATAAAAGTTGTAGAACAAAAAGATGGAGAAAAGATAACGTTTTTCAAAGGAGCTATTCTCATTCATTATCAGAATAATATGAAGTTTTATAGAGATATTGAAAATCAAAAATTAACATAAGTTTTATAAGAAAACTTTTACCGAAAATATTCGAAATACAGTGTAACATGGAAAACTTAAAAACTAGAGAGAGATAGTGGAGAGAGAAAACTGATATTTGCAACCGTCGTATGCCCTTCGCACGGATCCTTGGTAGCCTTGGACTCTTTCCAATGGTCAGTTGCATTGCCTCGAGTCCACCTCTTGCACTAATAGCCGCTGGTTTGAGAGAGATGTAGAGAGAGAGAGAGTGAAAGAGAGAGAGAGAACAAAAGCTAGAGGGAGAGGGGGCTGCTACAGTACTTGCGGGTACTGTAGCAAAGAGAGGGAGAAAGTGGAAGAGAAATTGAGAGAGAGAGCTATTTGGTGGAAGGGGTGAGAGAGTTTAAAATTTTTCAAAAGTTCTGAAAAATCTCCGAAATGAGAGGGAGAATTTCCAAAAACAAGCTTCCCTTTTCCTCCCCCCTCCCATGGTTTTATAGAAGAGAATTCTTAATTCAAATTTTGAATTTCAAATAGGGTAATAAATAGGCTATTAAGCTCCCCCTTGGTTAGTGGATCTTCTTTTAAGCCCATAAAGATTATTTTGAATATTGAATTTCTAAATAAATATCTTTCTTTTCAAATTTCAGGATTCCTTCCTCCTCTCTCTCTTGGTTTTATAGAAGAGAATTCTTAATTCAAATTTTGAATTTAAAATCTTCTAATAAATGGGTCCTTAATTGCTCGCATTAAGCTCCCCCTTGATTAGAGGATTTTCCATGAATGTACATTTGAAATTTAAATTTAGAGAGGGATATTTCAAATTTTGAATTTTGAATTGAAGAATAAATTTTATTTTTGAGATTTTGAAATTTTAAAATTCAAATAAAAAAAATACTATTTTTGAAATTTGAATTCCGAAATTCTCTCTTCTCTCTCTTAGTTGGCTTGTGGTTCCCTTTTTTAAGATAAAAAGAAATACAATCTTGTTCTTTCTAGGATTCGAACCCTAGTCACTTCCTTGAAATCCAGGTAGTCCAACCTCTATACCATTTACTTGTTCATGTCCTGTATTCATATAAAATAACAGTTAAGTTCATGTGGCAATCAATAAATCATCCAAATGCACATTAAATGATTGTCGAGAAAGTCTTATTTGAGAATCAAATTGCTATCCTTATTCAATCTATGGAGTGATGATATTTGAAATTCGAATTTTACATAATAGATATGTTTGAAAGCATAATTGATTTATCTATCATTCCATGTGATTTTGTTCATTAAATTGATAGCAAAGTGTGTAAGTTTCATCTGTTATTTATGTAAAATTGTGAACTTATCACATCTCCCAACTTAATCATTGTTAGTCCCTTAGCAATACAATCATTTGAAAAATTAGGACTATCATGATTAGTAAAACGAATCACACTTCATTTTAAAGGATATCTATTGCAAATGGTAGGTAATTTGAATTCAAGTTTTTGTTCTCCCGCCTACTATACTTGGAATCAAGACAAGTGATTGTGCATATCATTTGAGGTGCTTGGAGTTCATTTCTATCATGTTTGGTATATCGTTGTCTTCACTGACTCTTAGAGTAGAATTACCCAGGGGAGAGAACAGAAAAGGAGATCTCCGGATTAGTTGGCTAGGAATGCTTTTTGGTTTTCGCCCCGACTTAAAACTTTTTAGAATTTGGTCTTATTTTGTTGTGAAGGACTTTAGCGCGATTGTTTTGTGCTTTGAGAGTGCGTACTTTTTGCCACCCTCTTTATTTTTGTCTGAGGGGAGGTACGTACTTTTTGCCACTGTCTTTCCTTTGACTCTTTTGAAGCATATTTATTTGATTTTCACGCTTCTGATTGTCCTTTTTCGAAGTGACCGCCTCTTTAAAGTGTTAAGTAGTTTGATCTCCTATTACGAATCCTAACTTTCCGTTCGTTTGACCTAAAAATAAAAACAGAATGAGTAATTCTACACTTCGGGTCAACTCCAGCAACTCTACACTTTCAGGATCTTCCACTCTTTCCAAGTTACCGTGTGTGTGTGTGAAAATCATCCCGTCGTGACTCTTTGTGGAGGGGGGGGTTAATTAAAACTTTTACTCAACTTCCTCACTAAATTTTGATCAAGATTCCCCAAATGAATTATGATAGATAAGAATTTCTGTTGGGGTGTGAAAGGGAAAAAAATTTGTGTAAAAATGATGAAATTTTTCAAAAAATGTTCATTTAAAAGATTGTTCAATATTCATAATGATTTATTCAATATTCATCATGATTATCCTCCCCCCAACTTGACTGATACTGTCCTCAATGGTATAGAAATGCATAAAAATTATTTAATATGGAATTCATGATGAGGAAAGATACAACCTGAGGTGTGACGAGGCTTCTCTCTGTTCTCCAAGGTGGATTTTCTAAGTTTTCTAAAAAGAAAAAAAAAGAGAATAATCAGAATAAAAATGAGAAGATTGGGTTGCCTCCCAATAAGCGTTAAGTTTAACGTCTTCAGCCAGACGCATGTGAGTTCTTATCAACCCGGATCAATTGATTTGTTGGTATCATTTTGTGTGCCCTGCTCAGATATTATCAGAGCCATACTTTTCCTACTCATGAAGTGATGATTTGTCTGATTTGACCATTTGACTACCTCATTCATGCTTACTTCACTTAGACCTTGGTTCATGTGTAATTCTCCTCTCGACTTAGCATGTCTCACCATATAAATGTCGTGCATGCGATCAGGTTGTAAGTAATTGTGCTCAAATTCAGGAGGAGATATAGGAGATGGCAGTGTTGGCCTAGGGTGCAACTTTGGTATAGGTTCAATGATAGGCCAAGGACTAAGCGAGTGAGGCAAATTGTGAAGTGAATCAATGTCCTTCGTGTAGGATAAAGACTGTTCAAATTCCAAATTCTCTTCTATGGGAAAGAGGAAATGTTCTAAATCCAGACTATCATCTACCATATTATCCATGTCATGCACTGTATAACAACCCTCATTCTGATCCAAGTACTTGGAAGCTTGAAAAATATTGATCCCAATCTGCCGATCCCCAAAAGATATGCCCATCTTACATGTTGCATAATTGATATTTTCCTTTGCTGTAGCTAAGAATGGACGTCTTAGAATGATTGGAGTGTGATTCAAATCTGAGGATAGGGCTATATCCAAGATAAGGAAGTCCACGGGCAAGTAGCAATCTTCGATTTGGACAATTACATCCTCAATGAGTCCTCGTGGCACTTTAATTGATTGATCTGCCAGTTGGAGAATAATAGGAGTGGCCTTCAGTTCTCCAAGATCCAGTTGTTCATAGGCAGAAGTGGGTAAAAGGTTTACACTAGCCCCAAGATTAAGAAGTGCCTTGTCAAATGTGATTCCTTCAATAACACAAGAGATAAGTGGAGCCCCAGGATCTTTCATCTTTTTAGGCAATTGGTTAAGCAAAATGGCACTCACTTCTTCAGACAAAAAGACCTTCTTAGGATTTGTTTTGGGCTCTCTCTTATGAGTACAAAGTTCTTTTAAAAATTTGACATAAGCTGGCACATGTTGGATTGCATCAACCAATGGTATATTAATGTGGACTTGTTTAAATAAGTCCATTAACTGTTCATTTTTTGTTTGAATTTGATGTTTTCTTTTATCTTTGCCATTCTCTAAAGCTTGTGGAAAAAGGATTTTTGGTTTATAATTCTCAGGACATTCCTCAATTTTTCCTTTTCCTTGACTGATATTCGGTTGTTCATTCTCATCTTCATCTTCTTCTTCTTCTTCTTCTTCTTCATTCTGTTCAGGATTGGGCTGACTAGATCCTTGATTTGGGTAAGGATCCGACAAGACTTTACCATTTATTAAGGCCAAAATTGCTTTCGCATTTTCTAACTGTGGGCCTCTTGGTGGATTTGAGCCCTTTTGAGGTTGGGCTTGAGGATTAGGTAGGATTGGTTGATGTTGGAAACCCAGAGGATAGTTTCGCGGGTTTGCAATGAGTTGACTTGGTAATGGGCCCACTTCCCTTCTTATGGTTGTATTAGCCATTTGACCAAATTGGACTTCTAATTTCAAAATGGATTGTTGTTGAGAGATGACCAATTGTTGCAATTGTTGCTATTGTTGTTGTTGATTCATGAGTAATTGTTACAGCATATTGAATTTGTCATCATTTTGATTTGATGGCTGATGTTCTGGGATTTGATATGGAGGTTGAGAGAACATATTCTGATTGTTATTGGGCTGAAAATATGGAGCTTAAGCTTGGGACTGGATAGGTTGGCTTTTATTGAAAGATTGATTTGGGTAGTAATTCTGTTGATGGGCCCTGTTCTGAAAGTTTTGTGCTTGTGGGTTTGGAGCTTGGGCTTGTTGAGATTTCCATGAAAAATTAGGATGATTCTTCTAGCCAGGGTTGTAGGTGTTAGAATATGGATCATGATTGGGCTTTGAATAACCCTGGGCTGCTTGGACTTGTTCTTAGATGAACGGCGACAATTGGGCCGCCGTAGGACACTCACTGACATGGTGAGTTGGGCTAGCACAAAGACTACAAGCTTCTTGATAATATGGAGAAAGTTCTGAGTATGGTCTTGATTGTGCATAGATATTAGATCCTTGATTATTTGAAGCTAGGACTTGGTCTAGCTTTTGGGTCATAAGATCCATTTTGCTCATTTGTTGGGACAGAAGGTCCACCTTATCCAACTTTTGGGCCAAGGCATTGATATCCATCTTAGGTTCAAATTCTCCTCTCTATTTCTTATTTCATAAACTCCAGTCCGTTTGGATGTTCCCACAGATCTTTCATATGATGAAAGTGAGCATAATTTATTGAATTTTCACTTACCATTTCAAACAGATCATATGCTTCTTCCTCACTTTTACTCATGAATGCTCCTCCACAAGATGCATTTACCATTTGCCTGTATTGTGTATCTAAACTTTCATAGAATATTTGCACAATTTGCCATTTAGACAATCTATAGTGTGGGCATTTTCTCAACAATTCCTTCAATCGTTCCCAAGATTCATGGATTTGTTCACCAGGTAATTGTGAAAACCCGGTTATGGCCCGTCTCATGGTTTTGGATCTTCCTATAGGATAGAATTTCTTCAAGAACTCTCATTGCATTTCAGGCCAAGTTCTAATGGGCTTCCCTATCGTTCCAAGCCAATATTTGGCTTTGTCCTTAAGTGAGAAAGGGAATAGGGTAAGTCGAAGGGCATCTTTCGTGAAATCTTGAATTTTCATGGTTGAACAAATCTTAAAGAATTCATCCAAATATTTATATGGATCTTCATTGGTATTCCCATAAAAAGATGTGAGCATTTGGATGGAGCTTGTCTTGATCTCATAATGGCTAGCATGGACATTAGGCAATTGGATACAAGATGAAGGATTATAGTCTTGAGGAATGAAGTATTCCTTCATTTGTTTAGGCATTTGTTGATTATTTCCAGCCATTTGATGTTGAATATTGGTTTGGTGATGTAAGTATCTCTCAATTTCTTGAATGGGTTTGATAATATATGGCTTTTGAGATCTTCTACCTAACATATACTAGACAAAGATGAGATGAGAGTGGTTGTTTTTGTTATTTTTATTTTTATATATTTTTATGTTTATTTATGCAAAGACAAACAAGTTAACAACAAATTCCTATTGACCTAAATGTACCATAGACTTAAGAATGAGATTTCTCACAAAATGGCTAGAATTCACTATGAATCACTCCTACAACAGATCAATCGGCCAGGTAAGAGGTGGGATAGTGGGAGGCTCCCCCTACTTTCGTAGGGACCTAATTAAATAACCACTTGTCCACTTAAGCGTTTGCCTTTGTAACATCTAGCCTAGATACCGTTGTCCAAAGTAGAAATGAATTCAAAGCTCGGTCCAATCATAGTGTGAACCCTACGTGCAATTGCTATTTGATTTTTATTGCGCTTGGGACAATGCAAGATGGAGTGTTTGTGGTTTGTGGGCCAAGGAAGGGTGATGAAATCCCCACCTTATCTTGTTATGAAGATGCCCTTAAATTATTTTATCAATGAGATGCTTACCACAATTCAAACAAGTTTGTTTTGTGCAATAATGAAATGACAATACATGAATATGTTATTTGCTCAATTTTTGAAAGACTCACCTTGCTTCCCGCACTCTTCAACATGAATCAAATGACAAAAATAAAAGCTAAATGGCTAATTCTAATGCAATTCTATATGATATATGTCTTAAAATATGAAGGTTTTATTTCTAATCTTGAGATGTATTTTTTTTAATTTTATGTTTTCTTATTTTTTTATTTAATGAGATCTATATCTACTCTAAGCAAATCTGAAAATAAAATAAAAATATTTAAGAAATTGGAACAAACTCACCAAGTTGAGCTTTCCTTTTGTCTTTTTTTTTTTTAAAAATTCTTGCAAAAAGAGAAAATGAATGTGAGTATGGATTATACAAATGGATCCAAAATAATCAAAATTAAAATTCTAATTCTCCGGTAACGGCGCCAAAAATTGATCATTCGAAATTATGTGTCGTTAAGCATATTCGAACATCAATCTTAAAATTCCAATTTTCACATATAATTATTTGAAAAATAGCAAGTGGTGAGATTGGGTCGAATCCACATGGAAATAGACTTTTAAAGTTGAAAACTTTGAGTTTTTAGAAGTAAAATAGAGTATAAAGAAGAGGGAGCATGATGATTTGATTTGTTAAGAATTAAAATTAACCGGACTTACTATGAACTCACAAAAGGAGCACCCCTAAAAGAGCATAATTAGACCATCTACTGAACTAAGACTACCTCTAAAACACTAATTAAAAATAGAATATAAAATTTGAGTAGTATTAACAAAAGAAAAAATAAATGTTGTAAAACAAAAAGATAGAGAAAAGATAACGTTTTTCAAAGGAGCTACCGTCATTTATTATTATAACAATATGAAATTTTACCGAGACATTGAAAATAAAAACTTAACATAACTTTTATAAGAAAAATTTTACAAACAATATTTTAAATACAGTGTAACATGGAGAACTCAAAAACTAGAGAGAGAGACAGTGGAGAGAGAAAATTGATGTTTGCAGCCGTCGTAATCCTTCGCGCGGATCCTTGGTAGCCTTGGACTCCTTCCAATGGTCAGTTTCAGTGCCTCGAGTCCACATCTTGCACTAATAGACACTGGTTTGAGAGAGATGTAGAGAGAGAGAGAGAGAGAGAGGGGGGGCTGCTACAGTACCCGTGGGTACTGTAGCAAAGAGAGGGAGAAAGTGGGAGAGAAATTGAGAGAGAGAGCTATTTGGTGGAAGGGGTGAGAGAGTTTAAAAATTTTCAAAAGTTCTGAAAAATCTCCGAATTGAGAAAGAGAATTTCCATAAACAAGTTTCCTTTTTCCTCCCCCCTCCCATGGTTTTATAGAAGATAATTCTTAATTCAAATTTTAAATTTCAAATAGGATAATAAATAGGCTATTAAGCTCATCCTTGATTAGTGGATCTTCTTTTAAGCCAATAAAGACTATTTTGAATTTTGAATTTGGAAATAAATATCTTTCTTTTTAAATTTTAGGATTCCCTCCTCCTCTCTCTCTTGGTTTTATAGAAGAGAATTCTTAATTCAAATTTTAAATTTCAAATCCTCTAATAAATGGGCCCTTAATTGCTCGCATTAAGCTCCTCCTTGATTAGAGGATTTTCCATGAATGTACATTTGAAATTTAAATTTAGAGATGGATATTTCAAATTTTGAATTTTGAATTGAAGAATAAATGTTATTTTTGAGATTTTGAAAATTTAAAATTCAAATAAAAAAATACTATTTTTGAAATTTGAATTCCGAAATTCTCTCTTCTCTCTCTTAGTTGGCTTTTGGTTCCCTTTTTAAGACAAAAAGAAATACAATCTTGTTCCTTCCAGGATTCGAACCCTGGTTACTTCCTTAAAATCCAGGTAGTCCAACTACTATGCCATCTACTTGCTCATGTCTTACATTCACTTAAAATAACAGTTAAGTTCATGCAGCAATCAATAGATCATCCAAATGTACATTAAATGATTGTTGAGAAAGTCTTATTTGAAAATCAAATTGCTATCTTTATTCAATCCATGGAGTGATGATATTTGAAATTCGAATTTTACAGAATTGATATGTTTGAAAGTATAATTGATTTATCTATCATTCCATGTGATTTTGTTCATTAAATTGATAGCAAAGTGTATAAGTTTCATCTGTTATTTATGTAAAATTGTGAACTTATCAATGCAGAAATTAATTAAGAACTAAATTGGATGGCCCCTAGGAAGTCTTGGTTCTTGAATGGAACTTGAAAAGACGAAGAAAGGATAAAGCTTGCTTCAAGACTCCTGAAAGTAGTAGCAGCGCCTCGATCCTTCAGCGTTTGGACGTCGTCTCTCTCAAAGATTCTTAATTAACTCTCTTAAAAAATTATCACTCAAAATTATCATCAATAATCACTAACCTTTCAAGAATTATCACTAACTTTTTAATGGCCATGGACTTGGGTATTTATAGGCTTAAGTTCACGCATCCGCGGTTACTTACAGATTAACATGAAGGAATTTAAAGCTAAGCCAACCAAGAAATAGATAAATACAGCCTAATTCATCATTATCTGCAATTAACTAAAATGCGTCGCCTATGGGAGACATCTTTTAGTTTAATTAAGATAAGGATAAACATCGGAAAGAAGAAGTAGAAGCAGTTTAGGAAACCTAAATGGTGTCGTGCAAGCAAGACGTCTTTTAGTTTATTAATAAATTAATTAAAAATCAGATTAAAAATTGAAATAAGAATAATCCCTAAATGGCGTCTACATGGGCCGACGTCTTTTAGAATCTTTCATATTTGATTAAAAATCTGAGTTAAAATGAATTTTTTTAATAAACTTAAATTATGTCTGTTTGACCCGATATCATTTAGATAATTAATTCAGAAAGATTAATAAAAATTAATTAATGATTAAATATCAGACCATTTTGGGGCATTATTATTATTGGGTTCGCTGTGTCGGGATCCAACCGAAAATGCAACGGAATAAAAATAATTTTATGATCGGATCCATCCCGTTTCGATCAACAAAACAAGACCGGAGTAAATCGGACTTACCTTGCGCGGATTCGAATCTGTGTTCGTTTTCCGGTTCCGTTGGAGCGAATTTAATGTCCCACAATAAATTCGGACGGACTTCCGATCACGTTGGATGTCAAGCAACATCGCGTGATCCTGGATGGCACTCGGGTTATCGCAACCCTCTATTGGAACCTTTCTGTCATCGGTTAGCACGCGGATATAATCCTTCATCCGTGCAATGTTCCCGAATCGACTTAGGGTGTGGTTTACTGTTAAACCCTATTCGGTCGATTCACTTGAATCAGATGCCGCTAATCTGAATCCGATAACTCCTTATCGAACACAGAGTCCGCTCTGGCCAGGGACTTTAAGTGCATCATTCCCGGAACATTCTCTCTCAAACTACCGAGAGCGGATGATCCCGTATTGAACACACAATTACCTTCGAGGGCATTTCCCTGAACCTGATCGCTTGACTTATTGATAACCTATGGTTAGGGATTCGTTAGTCAAGGTCAAAGTTCAGAAACCTACCAACAAGATATCTTTGGCATCACAGGTTCAAGGATCATCCACACAATCGTGACAAAAGAATCGAGCTGGTTAACGGTGAGGTGTTTACCATCCAGCAATTCATAGTCGGATCAGTTCAGTAAACTCATTCGCCAATGAGCACCTACAGGTCCAGCATAGTGTCTCCACACAAGTGACTTATAGGATCAGTCACCCTCATCATATGAGCTGAAGTAACCTATACTAGTCTATCTAGATGTTCGATGTCCTATCTCAAACATCCTATGACTAGGAACAATTAAGAACATGTGTTTATAGATCTTCGGTCCCGTAATTATGATCTCATCATAATCCGAAGATTGTTGCACATGTTCATGGACTTTATCGTGATACGATAAATATAGATCGAATTAATTACACACAATGAATTATTGCCATTTATTAATAATCTGAATCAGTACATAGTATCGGATTGGCTTTGAGACCATTTGATACTAACAATCTCCTACTTGGACTAAAGCCAATCACTTTTATACAGAATACCCATATTCTCTAAGTGACGCTCAAAGACATTTTGAGACAAAGGCTTTGTAAGTGGATCTGCTATGTTGTTGGCTGAAGGAACTCTTTCCACCACGACATCTCCTCGAGCTATAATCTCTCTGATTAGATGAAAGCAACGCAGAATGTGCTTCGACTTCTGATGAGACTTCGGCTCTTTCGCTTGAGCAATCACCCCATTGTTGTCACACAGTAGTGGGACGGGACCAAATATGCTTTCCACCACACCAAAATCGCCGATGAATTTCTTCATCCATACAGCTTCCTTGGCGGCTTCAGCAACAACAATATACTTGGCTTCTGTTGTCGAATAAGCAGTGGTTTCCTACTTGGAACTTTTCCAACTCACTGCTCTCCCGTTGAGTGTGAAAACAAAACCTGATGTCGACTTGTTGTTGTCAGGATCAGACTAAAAACTTGAGTCAGTGTATCCTTGCAGCTTTAAGTCTCCTTCTCCATAGACTAGAAATAGATCCTTAGTCCTTCTCAAGTACTTAAGGATGCATTTCACAGCCTTCCAGTGTGCATCACCTAGATCTGCCTGATGTCTACTCGTAACACTTAGAGCATATGCTACATTAGGTCTGGTATATAGCATGGCATACATGATGGACCCTATGGCAGAAGCATAGGGGACTTTATCCATCACAGCCCTCTCTTCAGGTGTCTTGGGAGACTGACCTTTAGAGAGTGAAATTCCATGTCTCATCGGTATGAGACCTCTCTTAGAATTTTTCATGCCAAACCTTTTGAGAATGGTTTCTATGTACATGGATTGGGTTAAAGCTAGCATCTTCTTTGATCTATCTCTATAGATCCGTATTCCTAATACGTAAGATGCTTCTCCCAAATCCTTCATGGAGAAGTTCTTTGACAGCCATATCTTTACTGGTGACATCATTCCTACATCATTCCCAATCAATAGGATGTCGTCAACGTAAAGAATCAGAAATGTGATTGCGCTCCCACTGTTTTTCTTATATACACATGGCTCATCTTCATTCTTAATGAAGCCATAAGATTTGATTGCCTCATCAAATCTTATGTTCCAGCTTCGGGAAGCTTGCTTCAGTCCATAAATGGACCTCTGCAACTTGCATACCATGTCTGGAGATTCTTTGGATGTGAATCCTTCTAGTTGTATCATATACACTTCCTCCTCAAGGTTTCCATTGAGGAAGGCAGTCTTCACATCCATCTGCCATATTTCATAACCATGGTATGTAGCAATGGCGAGAAGAATTCTGATAGACTTAATCATAGTAACGGGTGAAATGGTTTCGTCATAGTCAACACCTTGTCTTTGACGATAGCCTTTTGCCACTAATCTTACTTTATAAGTCTCTATACGTCCATCTGCACCGATCTTTCTTTTAAAAATCTATTTGCATCCGATAGGTACTATACCATCGGGTAAATCTTCCAAGTTCCAAACTTGGTTGATGTACATGGACTGTATTTCATAATTCATGGCTTCCCGCCATTTTTCGGCCTCTGGACTTTCAATGGCCTCCTGGTAAGTCTTAAGATCATCATCCTCATTATAGGGTATCCTTGAACCATCCAAATTAATATGTCCCACATATCTTTATGGTGGTTTAGATTATCTTTCAAACCTACAAGGTTCCTGTGTATCATTTTGAACAGGTTCAGAAACTGACGGTTCATCTGATGAACCATTACCAGTTTGGAATTTCTTCCATAATTACTTTACTCCCACTGTCCTTTTGGAGAATATAATCTTCTTCCAAAAAGACAGCTCTCCTGGCCACAATCAGCTTTTGTTCGCCAGGATGATAAAAAGTAATATCCATAGGTTTCCTTTGGATATCCCATAAATGTGCATTTGTCAATTCTGGACTCCAGCTTATCTGCGTCATGTCTTTTAACATGAGCAGGACATCCCCAGACTTTAACATGTTTAAGGTCTGGTTTCCTGCCATTCTATATCTCATATGGAGTGGTTTCAACAGACTTGCTGGGTACCTTGTTCAGGATATGTATAGCTGAGCTAGGTGCATATCCCTATAAAGACACTGGTAATTTGGACATGCTCATCACGGATCGCACCATTTCCATCAATGTGCGATTTCTCCTTTCTAATACACCATTCATTTGAGGTGTATAAGGAGGTGTAAGCTGAGAAAGGATACCATTATCCTTTAAGTATTTAATGAACTATATACTCAAGTATTCACCACCCCGATCGGATCGGATGGTTTTTATACTTTTTCCAGTTTGTTTCTCTACTACATTCTTAAATTCTCTGAATTTCTCAAAGGCTTCAGATTTATACTTCAATAAGTATATATATCTAAATCTTAAGAAATCATCAGTGAATGTAATGAAGTATGAGAAACCACCAATGGCTTGGGTTGACATAGGACCACATACATCTGAATGTATGAGTTCTAATATGTCTTTAGCTCGTTCTCCAGTTTCACTAAATGGATACTTAGCCATTTTACCCATGAAACATGACTGACAGGTTGCATATGATTCATAATCAAATGGATCTAAATATCCATCTTTATGCATCCTTTGGAGTCTGTTTTCACCAATGTGTCCAAGCCAACAATGCCGCAAGTAGGCTTTGTTCATTTCATACTTCTTTTAATTGAAGAACCGATGTGTAAATTTTCATGAGACACATTTAATAGATACAAACCATTAGAATATATAGCAGAAGCTATTAATTTATTTCCAAAATAAATTGAACAACTATTGTTCCCAAAATTTAAATTGTATTCAATTCTATCTAAATATGAAATAGAAATATGTTCCTTATTATGCTAGGTACATAATAACATTCATCTAATGAAAATGTATCTTCGGATGGTAGCTTGAGCTTCACTGTCCCCGCAGCGATCGTCGCAACTCTTGCGCCATTACCTAACCTCAGCTCCATCTCACCGATTCTCAGCTTACGTCTTCTTGTCAGTGCCTGCACATAATTGCAGATATGAGATACACATCAAGTATCTAATATCCATGATATACAGTCTCTTATTGACAAGTTTACATCTATCATATAGATACCTGAAGCGTCCTGCTGCTTCACAGTTCCTTGAGCCTTGTCCTTGAGGTATTCTTTGCAATTCCTCTTCTAGTGGCCCTTCTGGTGACAGTAGAAGCAATCACCTTTCTCAGCACTCTTGCCTTTGTCTTTCTTGACAACCTTTGCCTTTCACTGAACCTTGTTCTTATTCTTTCGAAAACCTTGGACTGCAAGTCTCTTTCTATTGGTCTTACCAACCATGAGGACTTGGGGTTTATCCTTCACAAGGTTCCCCTTTGCAGTCTTTAACATGTTCAGCAGTTCAGCTAAGGTAGTCTGGATTTTGTTCATGTTAAAGTTAACGATGAACTTAGCATATGACTGTAGAAGTGAAGATAACACGAGGTATGTGTTCATCTCCTTGGGAAGTGTAATCCCAAGAGCATCCAGCCTCTCCACCCACTCAATTATCTTCAGCACATGATTATGTACTGAAGTTCCCTCTGCCATCTGAGCCTTGAACAGATTCTTCGATATCTCATATCGTTCGATCTGCTCTGCTCACTATAGCTCCTTCAAATGGAGCATGATGGATCTAGCATCCATCTCTTCATGTCGCCTTTGCAACTCATTGCTCATAGAGGCTAGCATGTAGCATTGGACCATAGTGGAATCTTCCTTCCACTTTTCATATGCAATCATTTCCTCCTCTGGGGCATCTAATGCTGGTTCAGTAGGAGGTTCATTATCCAAGACGTAGGCAATCTGTTCAGACCTGAGGACAATCTTCAGGCTTCTGAGCCAGTCTGAGTAGTTGGTTCCTGTCAAACGGTTGGCATCCAGTATGCCTCTCAACGGGTTATGGTGCAACATTCTAGCCTACAGGAGATAATCAAATGATAATTAGCAGGTATTCAGATTAACTAAAACAAGATATGATCTTTTTTTTATCTAGTTTTACTCCCACTAATTTTTGACGGACTATATAACCTTCAGATATACAGAACGGGAGATGCCGACTGTCTCATAGTCGGGATCAGAACCTCCAAGCATCACAGTATGACCTCGGGTAAACACGTACTATCATACCGCTATCTCAGAGCAATTATCTCATGATAATTGCAACTCCTTGCAATATCTGATCATATTTCGACTCCCAGGTTATTAATGGTCCCGGATAAACACAGTAGACCATTATCCCCGGTCTAAGCATTACCATCAATATGTGATAAAGTAGAGTAGAAATATAGTTCCCGGGTAAACACGTGGATGACTATATCGTTCCTCTACTCTTATCCAAAGGCATCTAATGCCATGATCAATAGTTCTCTCATCAGTCAATGGCAAACCTTGGGTAAATACATAGTATCTGCCACCACTGAATTAAGTTCTATTAATCATATTGATGGAGAGCCACGCGATGCATTCTCAATGACTCACACTGCAGCTTAGAATATGTTACAAAGGTTTTACTTATTTAAGTTGGTCTCATCCTAGGTGATAGTATTAAATATATCAAATATATATATAAATACTAATAACCTAGCAAATTTGATTCACAATCAAAAATTAAACACGCATCGCATACATGTCATTAGTGTGGTCATGGATGGCACTGTGGTTTGACTTGAGCCAGACAGTCAAACGCACACACATACACAATATAACAACTTATATCATGAGTCTGCAAATCCATGGATTCAATGAACTCCTTCATTTCATCTGGTTGGCAGTTGTAGATCATCCTCGCTCCGTGCGCAGTCGCCTCGATCAAATTGCATCATTAATTTAAAAGATGAATCCTTATGGCGAATACATAGAGAGAGAGGTAGAAATACATTGGAATATGAGAGGGAGAGGTTCGCAGACCTCTATTTATTAACAATTAATAAATCACACAACCAGATTTCACATTCACAATTAATGCTCGTCCATGACCACCATGTGTTTTATTTAAACAATCCACACATGAATTGCACATCAAATGGCTAAAGAAATCTTTCGAAAATAACTAATTTTAGGTTTCATAAAACCAGGGACCGAACAAAAATTTTGGAGAATTTTCGAAAAATTAGTATTAATTAAATCCAATTTAAATAAGCAAACTAATGCACTTTAACATAAATGCACAATAACTACAAATTGAAAATTTTATAATATTCCATGCGCTTAAAAATATAGACATTAAATTTTAATTTAACAATTAAATCAATTCCCTTTAATGTCATTTATTCTAACATTTAGAATAATGAAAAATATTAACAACAATTGTTAATATAACCCCATAATCTTATTTATAAGCCATAAACAATTAAAAACGAAATATAATTAAATAAAAAATCCACTTTTAAATTTAAACTAAATTCTGTAATTTAATTATGGCATTAAATAAGAAAAATGGGGTTTAAATACAAAAATAACAAGAAAAAGGGTAATGGGCCTGTCGAACTGGGCCTGGTTCAGCAGCTGGATCGAGCCAGCCGGCCCCCAAACCGAGTTGGCTTGGACCTAGGGTCGGGCCCGGCCTGGCCGCCTCCCCCTTCCCTGCCCGACGCAGCTAGGGTTTCCTAGCTGCGTTGCAGGCAGGAAGGGGGCGCCCCCCCAGCCGCCGCCGGCCTGCCCCATAGGCGGGGGCCAACACCGGGGTGGCCCCCCCCGGCAGCCAGGGGTCCCGGCGATGGCGCCGGTGGCCCTGGCAGCCGGCGGTCACCCCAAATCCCCCCCCCCCTTTTTCAGCATAAATCTGAAACCCTCCCCCCCCTTTCCTGCATATTCCGAGGAGAAAAAGAGAGGAGGAAGGCCGACCATGGTTCTCCGGTAACCGAAGACCCCATGGGTGGTGTTCCCATGCTCCGGTGAGGCATCCCCAACCTTTGGAGTGCCCCTAAAACTGCCGGTCCATGTCCGTTATTCGTTGGACGAAGAACACGAAAAAGGGTACGCAAAAAAAATGATTTTTGATGCGAAAAATAATTTTAGTTCACAGTGTTCATCACATGAATGCTTTGCATGTAATTAAAATCAAACCTGGACATGGAATCAAATTATAAAATTATCAAATATGGAGATCGAAATGGCGAAAATACAGTGGAACCTGGCTTAGATACCACTATTGGGTTCGCTGTGTCGGGATCCGACCGAAAACGCAGGGGAATAAAAATAATTTTAGGATCGGATCCATCTCGTTTCAATCAACAAAACAAGACCGGAGTAAATCGGATTTACCTTGCGCAAATTCGAATCCGCATTCGTTTTCCGGTTCCGTTGGAGCGATGCCGCAAGTCGCGCAGATACCCGACTTCTAGCGGTATCTACGCGGCTCTCCTCGGGATGGATCGTCCTCGCTTCCTCGCTCGATTCGACGTTCGTGGATCCGGTCTGGCTTCGCGTAATCCGCCGCGACATGCGGATTCAGAATCTCCCGTCGAACGGAAGGCGGAGCGGTCGGAAATCGAAGCGAAGCCTCCAGAGGGCCGGCCTCGTGTCGTGCGTCTGGAAGAAAGGATAGAGATTGAACGACGGCTAGGTTAGGATTGCTAGCCCCCGACGTAGCGTCCGTTCTTTTATAATAAGTCTGTTTGCAGTTATTCGTAAAAACCCAAACTTATCCGAAATCCTATCGGATTATCCATCGACTTGAAAACCATTTGCGTGTGACCCTCTAGGCCCAAATAGCAGTCCAGTTAATAGCCCAGTAACCCTTTATTGACCCACTGAATTAATTAATATCCTCATATTCAATTAATCAGTAGAATTTAATGTCCCACAATAAATTCGGACGGACTTCCGATCACGTTGGATGCCAAGCAACATCGCGTGATCCTGGATGGCACTGGGGTTATCGCAACCCTCTATTGGAACCTTTCCGTCATCGGTTAGCACGCGGATAAAATCCTTCATGCGTGCAATGTTCCTGAATCGACCTAGGGTATGGTTTACTGTTAAACCCTATTCGGTCGATTCACTTGAATCAGATGCAAGTACATATCTCAAAGTCCTAAAAAAGGTACATATCTCAAAATCCAAAAAAAGTACATATCCCAAAATCCAAAAAAATATATATATTTCAAAATCCAAAAAAAGGATACATATCTCAAAATGCAAAAAAATAGATATTTCGAAAAATCTAAAAAAAAGATAGATATGTCAAACTCCAAAAAAAATATATATGTTCCAAAACCCAAACAAAATGAATATTTCAAAAATCAAAAATATTTCAATTAACATCTGCTTGTAACATTTGGTGTGCTTCATTCCTTTATTTTCAACGAGCATCTGCATGCTTGTATATTGCAACTTACTCCGTTATTTCTTTCAGTTCAATTACCGTTACCTTTATTAATAAAGGCTATACCCCTTGACCTTTCTACTAAGGATAGGATCAAGTAGTCAGTTACTTAACTGGGCAAGGGGCTAAGTTGAAGTGTAGGGCACATGAATCAAAGACACAAGGCACAAAGCTGAAGTGCAGGGCACAGGAATCAAAGACACAAGGCACAAAGCTGAAGTGCAAAAATTTCATTTATAAACTCAAAAGCTTCATGTACATATGAAAAGTCCATTAACATTAGGACTCACAAAAAAGAAGAAGATACATGATATGCAGCCATCAAGGCTGGCTCTCCCCTGCCCCCTCGTCAAATTGGCTCTGAGTCTCATCTGGGGCGTCCGGTGCTGGTCCTCGGCTAGGTGGCAGTGATGGTCCCATCAAGCTTGGCCCAGCTTGACCCGATGAAATGGCAACGCTCGCGGTGAACGCACTCCCGTGCCCCCTTTCCTGCGCTCGCTGGCGGGCACGTCGGTAACGCTCCTCCACGTTGCGTCGCACATGCTCCACAACGCCAAGCTGGACCCGGAGGGAGGTCACCTCAGCATCAACTCGCTGCCGCTCCTGCCGCTCCCGGTCCTCAATAAGTATCTCCAGATGAGTCTGGAGGCGCGTAAGCTCTCGAGGGAGGTCATCGCTGGAGAGGCGTGCCAGCTGCTCCTCCAAAGCCCTGATGCGGGCAGCATCAGCCTAGGCTCGAGCAGCCGCTGCACGAGATTGCTCCGCATCTGTCTCAGCCCTCTAAAGGGCTTCCTGAAGCTCAGCAACTTACAAGGGAAGATATTGTCAGTTCAAGATCATCAAACAATCAATATCAAATTCAAGTCAAAAGGATTGGAACTTACCCGAGCAGCCCGATCTTCTTCCGCAAGAGAGGCTCGGTGGATGGCGGAGGCAAGCTGACCCTGAAGATCAGCGAGGACGACCTCGTGAGCAGTCAAAGGTGATGAAGCGCCATATAAAGGAGGAGCCGCCTCGGTATAGACGGCTTGCTGCACCAAAAGAATGATTGTCAGTGGCTAATCGTCAAAACAAACTAATTAATCAAAATAAATATTCATGCATACATACATACCAGATCAAAGAGTACTTTTTGGACCTGTTCAAGCTGGGCCTCGGCATCTTGAAGGCGGGCTCGGAGGTCGATGATCACTGCATCTCATGCATCCTGCATACCATCCATGCACACATTCAATCACAAACATAAATAAAGATAATAATAAAATGAAAGAAACATAAATGCATACTTACATAGAGCGGACGGAGGAGCCGTAACTGATCGGCGGAGTGGGCCCGGTACTATTGGAGGTAGGCATCACTACTCTCTGCATGGGACTCTACACGTACGCCTCAGCGGTGCCAATCCTCGTACTGCTCCGGGAACTTGGCACGCTAGTCGGTGAGAGCCTGCTTGCCCCTCATGGACCATCCGACTCCCTCCGGGACCTCCTCATCCACCCATTCCTGGTGGAGGCCCAGCATCCTCATGACGAGGCGGAGGCGGAGTGGCTCGATCTCGTTGAGACAGTGTACCCACATTTGTCTCCCGAACCGCCTTCGGCCAACTGTCACCCACGGCTGACCCTCCTCGCCCATGCTCAGATATGGGCGCTGGATCACCTACATACAGGTTAGATGCATTTATGGTAAATAAATTGCATTTAAATAAATAAAAGATTGCATTTAATGAATAAAACTAAATTTCAACAACTTATCAGAAGCTCTGGGCAATTAAGGAATTGACGGCGGAGGGCCGTCAACTGATGGTGCTGTGGGGTGGTGTCCACAATTGGCTGCCATCGACAGGCCACTAGGACGGCACCCGGTCTCACTATCTACGCTCGGCCCAGCGGGAAGTAGTGGTAGCTCCAAACCTGCACACAAGAACATATAGGTTAGAAAAGCATCATATCATATCATTTTATAGCATAAAACAAAAAAATTAAAATGACTTAATATTTAGAGAAACGGCGAGAAGCCGTTGACAGTCGTCTCGCGGTCTGGTGTGACCGCGGATACATCGGCGAAGAGGTGGGCCAGGAGGGCCGTACCCCAGGCATACTCATGGAGACTCTCTAGGTCATCTAACAGAAAAAGAAATCTACAGTGAATATGGTCGCCCTTCGTACCGAAGAGCAACTGACCGAAAAAAAAAACTAAGAAGACTCTTAACTGTCTATTTATCTCCTCTACCTGACTAGGGTCGTTACAATAGACGGTGGAGGAAGGCCTGGCTAATCTATCCCTAAACTCCTCCCAGGTCTCGTCAGACCGATGTCGGGGCTCAACTAAACCTAGGGCAGCCTCTATCTCTATCCTGGGGACGGTCCTAGACTCTCTATCTAGGGTAGACACCTCTATACCTAGTAGGGCCTCAGCTAACCCACGGTAGTCGGGGTAAGTCACCCCACTCACCGGTCTATCCTCTACCCGAAGGCTAGTGATCTTGGCCACATCCTCTAAGTTGGGAACCATATGTCTCCAAGGCAATAGGAAAGCCCTGCTTTCCGCTTGCCACCTCTCCCGCAGCGCCTACAGGAGTACCAAGTTGAGCTAGAAGGGCTCGATCTCCAGGATCTCGCCGAACCCCATCTGGCGTAGGCGCGCCTTCTGGAAATTCGGGAGTCCCCAATAGGCTCCTACAACTAGATCCCATGAGATACGAGCCCTCATCGTCCCCTACAAGCAAAATCAACAAGTTCCATCAGTCATTGGACATAGAAAATCAATAAAATATTTTAACTGAAAGGCGTCGACTATGATGGACGCCCATTGAAAGGCGTCCACATACCTTGACCCCATTTGAACCTATTTTCTACTGTATTTAAAAATTGATTTTCGGTTTGAAAGGCGTCGGACCATGGCGACGCCCTTTGAAAGGCGTCACCTGGTCTGGACACCATTCAAACCCGATGTCGGGCTTTTACCAAAAGCCCCTTTCTTCTCCATTTCCACACCTCTTTCATAAAAAAAAAATCCATTCCATAGAGCTTACCAGATGGAGGTCGCCCTCCCCTCCTTCTTCGGCCAGGGCCACAAGTGGAGCCTCCTCTTCCTCTAAGAACGCCGCCACCGCCGCAAGATTGGCCGTTTCTGCCGCGGGAGCTTCTTCCATCGCTACCACCGAGAGGGAGGCAGTTCGCCGACGTTTCACGACCACCTTGGGCATGCTTGATTGTCCACGATCCATGGGTGGAGCTCGGATAGAGGAGAGGGAGCTTGAAGGAGAGAATCTCCGGAGAAGAAGATCACCGGAGACAGTAAAGAGAGAGAAAGCTTGAGAGAATGAGGAAGAAAGGAGGGCTTTCGTGGGTTCTGTTTGGAAAGTCTAAAACGCGTCGATCGACAACGACGCCATTCAATGCACTTAAACTGAGGTGGCAAAGAATAAATTTTGAAATTCTTAAAAGGCGTCCAAATAGGAAGACGCGTTTCATGTTAAACCGCCAATTCTGGTCAGAACCGTATAAGGCATGATGATTAAACGTGTCCACGTTACACGACGCGTTCCAGTGGATTAATCACAGAATTAATTGCAAAATTATGTGGAAAAGTAAGAGTGAGAATTGAAAGGCGTTTACTTGTAAGGACGCGTTTTAAGCATAAATGCGATTTTAAGGATTAATCTCTGATTTTTTAGAAAATGATTTTTGGTTTAAAGGTGTCTGCACGTGAAGACACGTTTCAGGCATACTTTAGTTTTTTAAAGAATTGATCTTTGAATTTCGAAAATTAATTATGATTGAAAGGCTTCTTGGATGGACGACGCCAATTACACCCATAAATTATATTTTAAGGAAAATCATGGTTTTGTTTAAGGAAAAATCTTGGACAAGTCACAGAAGATTAAGGATGACATATAAAAGAATGACATTCTTTATTAGAAATAAATTATTTATTACATCAAAAAGTAAGATAAAAGAGAACTTTCAAGGACAGATTTTATGAAGTCACATTATATATGGATATGATAATCCTCTATTTGTTTGTTGAGAGGATTTTACACGATGGTTGAAGCTAATATTCCATAATGTAACTATAAGTTCTGTTGCTTCAAAGTCTTCATCGGATTCCAAGGCACACTCTTGATTGGAGATGTATGGGAAAACTCAGGGAGTTCATAACAAGGCAGGCTGAGTTAAGTATAACATCGATGAGAATTGTACAGAACGAACTCAGTAGCTCCGATCAATTTAAGCTCTGCACCCGCTGCACGGCGTACTCGAATTGGTTTTCCTACCAGAGCAAGTGGTGAAGAGTCGAACCCATATGATGGCATTGTCCTCAGATAAGCTCTTAAATTAGCTCGAGTCTTGAGTTTGGGCACTCGGTTGATCATCCTCTCGTTGAATTTCACAATATTGGAAATAGGGTTAGCAGCAGCTTGGCCTGCTCTGCCCGTTCACTACAATTTATAATAATCACGCGGTTTTTCATAAAAACCTCCGATTAATATAAAACCCACTTATTTATCCATCACCTTGAGAATCTTTTACGTATGACCCTCTAGGCCCAATAACTAGTCCGGTTAATGGCCCAATTAGACCAGTGACTCCTCACTGGCCTGATTAATCAATTAATAACTCATATTAATTAATTAATCAATCGAATTGATGTCGCACATCGAATTCGATTGGACATCCGATCACGTTGGGTGCCAAGCAACACCAAGTATGGGGGTTAAGTAACCCACTCTTGGAATCTTTCCGCCGACAGTTACCGCGTGGATATAATCCTTCATTCGTTCAATGCTCTCGAGTCAACTCAGGATATGGCGTGCTGTTAAACCCTAACCGGTCGACTCACTTGGATTAGATGCCGCTGATGAATATCGGAAAACTCCTTTCCCGATATTATCATTTGCCCTGGCCAGAGACTTTTGCGCATTCTTCCTAGAGCATTATCTCTCATCGTACCGAGAGCGAATGATTCCTTATTGACACTCAATTCCCTTCGATGGTATTCCCCTGTACCCGATCCTTGGCTGTTTAGAATCTTGTGGTTAGAGATTCATAAACCAAGGTCAAAGCATAGAAGTCCACCGACAAGGTGTCCTTGGTGTCTCAGGTCCGAGGACCATCCACACAACTGCGACAATAGAATTAAGCTGGTTGATAGTGAGGTACAACACCATCCAGGGATTTAGTCAGATCAGTTCAGTAAACTCATTCTCTAATGAGCACCTACATATTCGCCTTAGTGTCTCTACAAAAGTGACTATGAGATTAGTCACCATAATCTTATGAGTAGGAGTAATTTGTACTAGTCTAACCGGATATCCGATGTCCTTCTCAGATTAAGAATATGTGTGTTTAAGTGATCAGTTTCGCTAGTATGATCTCATTATAATCTGATCACTATCGCACATATTCACGGACTTCATTATGAGACGATAATTAGTACGATTTAGACAGAATGAATATTATGTCATTATATTAATAAATGAGCAAGATTACATAGTCATATTGGTTGGTAGGCCACCTAAGACTAGCACCAACAACATAGCTGAATATGAAGCTCTCCTTACTGGCCTTGAGGCCGCTCATCTCTATGGTGCCACCAAACTGAGAATTGTGGGTGATAGTCAGCTAATTCCTCGCCAAGTGCTTACTAAGTATCGCACCCTTGACCCCAAGCTTAAACCCTATCAGGAATTCACTTCAGCTTATGCCAAGCTTTTCACCAAACTAATCTTTGTCCATATTGTAGTGCTCAAAAAGAGTGTGTGTTAGTCATGTTATCATGTGTTTACTATGATTAACAATATGAAAAGGATTGTGATCGCCAAAAATCGAGGGTTTCAAAGGAAAAGTGATCGCTTACTAACCTTGCAAACTGGGAGAATATGGGGGTTCTTTTGTTCTTCTCTTCTGGCCGGTCGAAAGAAAAGAACCTTCTCTTTCTTTACTCTTGCTCTTCTTTTGTACCTTGCACAAAGAATCAAATAAACAATAAAACTATGATTAGAACTAAAGCAGTGTAGTATCTATTCTAATTAAGAATCTAAACATGCAACTAAACTAAAATAACTCACTTTTTGTGTTCTTTTAAACCCCTTTAAGGAGTGTAGGTTTGGAAATCATGAAGTGAATGTGTGCGATGAGTTGATGCAATGAAAAACTATATGAAAAAGAAACTAGAATAAACTAGAAAGGAAATAGGTTGGTTTGGCCCCTTGAAAGCCTTGATCTTCTTGAGCTTCAATGGTGGAAGAGGATGAAGAAACAAGAATTCTCTAAATACCAACTTTTTTCAAAGGTCAATATCCATATATATTTATAAGAAGTGACTTTAGGGTATTTGGCCTTCAAAAGGACTCTCCTGCTGTAGACACGCTAATTTTGACGTCATTTTGAGTAAATTTCATATCATATAATAATGCCTCAGAATGGTCTGATATTTAATCATTGATTAATTTTTATTGATCTTTTTGAGTGTCAGGTCAAACAGACGTGTTTAAGTTTGTAACGACCCGCCATCCTATGACCGGAGACCCGGTCACTAAATGGATGTCGGCCCATTAACTACGGGTTCACACCCGGATCTCACACAACACGTCTGGAGGAGTAAGTGCTAAACAAGATTAAATATAACAAACACACGGACCACAAGGTAAGCAAGTGCGCAGGAAGGAGAATAACAATGTCCGTATACAGTCCAACAATAATTACATGTCCAACAATTAAATAAGTACAGGCAGAAGGAAGTACAACAACATCGGGGCATACCCCGGAAACTAAGACAGCTGCTGGTACGCACACCAAGAAGACACCACACTTCCGCTCGCCTCGAGGTCCACACCTGAAACCGCAGGGAGTGAGCCACACCAGAAATGGGCTCAGTAGGGATCATCCGATCCCCTGCCTCCCACTCACACACCCACAAGTGTAACAACAGGAATATATGGCAATTTAAGTAAAGCAGTAAACACAGCACCCAACTCTGGCATGAAACACACGGTAAGCAGTGTACAAAGAACCATTCTAAGTAACCCGAAGAACCCAACACAGAGTCACGACTCACAGTCAAAGTCCACGAAGCGACTAAACCACACTGTCGACCGAAGTCGAACGTCGCCTCCCAACACTACCACCACTGCTCACGCCTGTCCACCCCTACAGCGTTCCGGGGCACTGTAGGGTGAGGCAGCGAGCTAAACTAGGACTAGCTGGACTCAGTGTACCGCCACTGCCAGCTACGTGTGCACACAAGCAGTCTAGACTACTGTCCTACCGTCCGGATTGCCTCCACGCTAGGCCTCAGCGCTTCAGGAGGACCCTGGGGACCGGCGAACCCCCGTCAAGCCGAAGCTACAGGAACTACCCACAAACCCAACTCTCCCGGGCTGCGTCAGGCCAAGGGCTATAGGTACCACTCGTAACCTTGATCAAAGGTCACATCAGGCCCACTGGCTAAAGGGTAAACCAACTCCCACCAGAAACACCACCAGCTCCACAGCAAGAAACATGCCGGAAGCTGTCACGACAACCAAGGGAAACCCCGACCCACCGAGACCAAACAACAACCCCTCGGATAGCACACAGCTACTCCGGCCCGACGGGCTCAAGGTGGTTCTGCTTGTCTCAGCCAAGGGTGAAACACAACAAGCACCACTCCACAGACACCATGACCCTGTCCCCACCGGTCCATGGTGACATACGTAAACCACAGTTAACCCGGTCCACATTCGCATAACCCGAACACACATATAACATGATTCCAGTCGCATAGTAAACCTCCGTCTCAGTATATAGCTAAAGCACACATACACACACCTCGGTGATGTAATTCCACTCACACATAAGTCCTCGATCACAGTGTACCACATAAAACATGCCTCAGAACTTTTACAGTGAAACACATGTTAAAAACCAGCAATATAACACTTCTGGGTTGAATCGCGTCGACCGAGGTCGACGCCATTCAAGCCCCTCAGACAGGTTCAGTTAAACGTCAGATTATTGCTTAAAACGCGTCCACCGTTGAAGTCGCCTTTTAAAACGCGTCTGGGTGTCCCGACGCCTTTCAACCCAGAAAACCCGATTTGCAGAACCCTTAAACGGGGGCATTTCTTGCCTAAATGGCGTCATGATGGCCCGACGTCCTTCTGAAAGGCGTCGTCCATCCATGACGTCATTTAGCACAGAACCCCTAACTCAGGAAACCTCACACAGGGAGGTTTCTGCGCTAAAACGCGTCGTGCTGACCGGACGTCTTTCGGAAAAGCGTCGACCCAGCCCGACGCCATTTAGCGCCAGAAACCAGGTTTCCTGGTTCGACCCGAGGGCTTCACCCTTGAACCCCGGGCACCCCGAAAATCCCAAAATCAAAGGGGGAAGGAGAGAAGCTCAACCACACAATCATGCTACGAATCCACGATCAAAAACACCGTTATTCCCTCAAGGAAACCCCCTAAACATGCTCAATCTAGCCCCACACACGCCACATCACGCCGAAAGCAACGAGCACACATGCAAGGTTTCGTCCCCCTACAGGTTCTTGAAATCCTCCAAGCTCCTCGCCGCCGACCCGTCTCGCCCCACGCCGCCGCCGGTATCCTCGAGGACGTCGCCACTCCGCCGGGACGTCGGTCGCCGTCTGGAGAAGGGAACGCCGCGAGGAAGGTGGTGGAGGTAGAGGTGAGAGGTAGGGAAGCTATGGAGTAGTTGGAGGAAGAAGATGAGGGAGGGAAGGGAGGAAGGAGGGCGGAGAGAGCGGAGAGGGCGAAGAGAGAGAGTGGAGAGGCGAAAGTGAGGGAAAGAAGGGGAGGCTCGCGGGGTCAACCAGAATTCCCCTAAAACGCGTCGATCGAGGCAGACGCCATTCAGTCTGACAGGACGGCCGTACCGACACCGGTCTGAAACGCGTCGCCCACCACGGACGCCGTTCAGATGACAAGACAGGCCGTACTGACAACGCTCTGGCGTCGCACCCTGACACCGCAGGTGTCGCAGTCTGAAACGCGTCGACCGAGGTGGACGCCGTTCAGACAAATCTGACAGGGGCCGTACTCTCGCGGCCCGAAACCCGCCCACGTGGCGCACACGTGCCACAACAACCAGCAGACCTAAATGGCGTCCACACACCCTGACGCCTTTTGAAAGGCGTCGAGCACTGTTGACGCCATTCAGCAAGAAATCTCAGGACCCCTCCAGGGTCCAAACCAGGGGATCCGACCCGAACCCGACCCGAAATCTCAGTCATTACAAAGTTAATCAATTGAATTGATTTTAACTCAAAATTTCAGTTAAAATATGAAGAAACTTAAAAGACGTCGACTTGTCTGGACGCCATTTAGAGTTTATTCTTATTTTAACGTTTAAATTTGAATTTTAATCAATTGATTAATTAGCTAAACGGCGTCTGTGAGAGTTGACGCGTTTTAGGTTTCCTAAGCTATTTCTACTTCTCTTCCAGATGTTTATCCTTATCTTAATTAGTTTAAAAGACGTCTATACATGTAGACGCGTTTTAGCTAATACAGATAAAGATAAGTTTTTCCGGATGTTTATCCTGATCTTAATTAATCTGAAAGGCGTCAGCGTTACTGGACGCGTTTTAGATAATTACAAATAAAGATGAATTAATCTGTATTTATCTGTTGATTAAGATGTATAAATCCCAAGTTTTTTCCATGTAAATCCGCGGACGCAGAAGAGGTCTATAAATACCTTACATCTTGAAGAGTTAAAAAAGGTTAAGCGTTGATTATCATTGAGCAATAGCTAGTTGAAGATCGAAGCAACAACGTCGGAACGCCGAAGCGCTGCCATTTCCAGAGGTCGGCGTCCTTTCAAGATTCTTCATCCATTCAAGAATTCAACCATTGGGCATAAGTCTTTATTTTTCTGCATTCATTTCATTTAGTTCTACATTCTTCATCATTCACTCCATGCAACACACATCACATTCATTCTTTTCAAAACCTATTTGATTAAGGAGTTTCAAAAGCCACACAACAAGTAAATTTGCTGTTTAATTGCATGTTTAACATCATGATTAGAATAGATACTATGTTTGCTTAAAGTTCTCATCATTGTTTTCTTCATTTCTTTTCTTTCTATTTCTGCTGCACTCAACAAAAAGAGAATCAAAAGGGGTAAATCAAGCACAAAGTCACAAGAATTTCTAGACGATCCTCAAATCCTCAACTTCAAATTCAACAGCAAGAACAAAGAACGAGAAGGACTCTCTTTCTTCAGCCGGCTGAAGGAGGGGAATCAAGAGCTTAACATCTTCCGCATTCAAACAGGTAGGCGATCAAAACTTTCTTTTGGAACTTTTAAGTCAAAAGTTTCTGGCGATCACTTCACGTAGTTTCTATTTTTAATAGGTTTATTTTGCACTAAACAATATAGATTTTTCATGTTAATCACAGTATCATTTTAAGCACTCACAGCTTTTTTGGCGATCACGGTGGGACTTGGTCTCGCCATCTTTTAATTCTTTTGTTCTTGCTATCATCAACCAAGCACCCACGGTGCACCACTTGTGTCTCTCGACACGTCCTCACCAATTGGTGAGTGTTTTAGTTTAGTTAATTTCCCTCGTGCACCACGTGCACACCCCTGTGGCAAGATCTTGCCCTCCCCGTTGATTAATTGAAAAAGCTGTTTCTGTGATGAAAATGCTGTGTGATTGATTGGCATCTTGGTTGTTTAGTTAGTAAAATCATCATGTTAAAATCTGGAACTAAAAAAATCTGCATGAGTTGATTATTTACTGCTTTTATCCTGTTTGAGGAGGATTCAACCCGGAAAATCTTCCTGCAAAACTGTTTCTGCGACTTGAAAAGCATCTAGGAGCACTGACGCGTTTTAAACCGCGTCAATACAACTAGACGCCTTTTAGTCATTTCCTCTCTGCTGTCTGCATCTGAGTTTCTGCGAAAAAAATAAGATTTTGTTTGAATAACATCGACTATACTCGACGCGATTCAGACAGTTTCTTAGTTAATTTTCAGTTCCCAGATTTTTGTGACTTGTGTGCTACTACCCATTATTATTAAGCATTCGAGGCCATCCAGGCCATAGGACATACACACTGAGGCGAATACCCTCCTTTTCTTAGGAACACCTTACTTGACGTCAGCAACTCTCTCTGATTGGGTTGGTCCCTTGATCAGACTAGAGAAGTTGACATTAAGACCTCCATAAGTCCCCAAAATCAAGGTACTCCTCCTTGATCATCGGGCTGGTTGTTCCAGTTGAAGTCTGATAAAGTGTTAAATTGATCATTTAAGGGCAACCATATGCATCATACTCATGTTTTTATCTGCAAAATAGCATGAAATGATAGATAATTGTGTAACAAGTCCAACGGTACCAATTTCATCAAATTCTGACTTAAAAACATCGTCATTTCATGTGATCAAAGGAGTGTAGCGCATTTGTGGTTTTTCGACAAAACCGAGACGAAATGAATAAATATGATGATATTTTTATGATAATGCGCTAAATTATATTTATTTGATGTGAACAGGACACGTCGATAATGCAGTGCAGCTGGAGGAGTTTCCGAAAATTTGGGGGAGGTCTAGTGTGCGGATTTCAACTAAAATAGGGGTAAAAATACAATTTGATTCCTTCCTTCGCTGGAGTTTCCCAAAACCCACACTTTCCTTCCGTCTCTCCAATTTCCTAAACACATCCCTTCCTCTATTTTAAAAATCCTCTCTCTCTCTCTCTCGTTTTAGAAATTCGAATCCTAATTCTTCTCCAGTTTCCTTTTCCTCTCTTTCCTTTCCCAATTCAGACTCTCTCTTCCTCTTTCCGTTTTGTTTTCCAACTTCTCCCTTTCCAAAAACTCTCCCACACGCTCTCTCTCTCTCTCTTCTTCTCTCCCATATATTCCGAGCTCCTCCTTCTCCTCCGTAACTTTTCTCTCCCACAGCTTCTCCTCTCCTCTTTCTCTTCCTCTCCAGATTCGCAGCCCTCTCCTTCTCCACTCTCCGCAGCCCTCTCCTCTTCTTTTCCAAACCTTTCTCTCCCACAGCTGCTCTCCCCCTCTCTCTCCCGGCAGTCGGTTCTTCCTCCCTTTCTCTTCTCTTCCTCTCTCCCGTATTCTCTCTTAGTTTGTTTTCACAGCATCCGTCCCCCTTCCTCTATTCTCTCCTTCTTCACATCTCTTTCTCGCCCACGCTCTTCCTCGGATCTCCAGCTGCTCCACGCGTTCTGGCAGCACCAACCAAGCTCCACGCGTTCTGGCAGCACCAGCAAGGTTCTCAACCTCCTCCAGCTGTCAGCGTTCACGGCAGCTCCTCCCAGCAGCAACCGTCTACTCCATGCATGCACGCCTGCATGCACGGCCAGCAGCAACTCCTGTGCAGCCCCTCCAGCACGTAGCTGCCATCCAGCGCGACTCAAGCAACACCCCCACGTTCCAAGCTGCTCCCACACGCTGCACTTGAAGCTGAACCAGCACCCTCCACGTCCCGGTTAGATTCCATAAAGCGTTGTGAGAGAAAGTCGTAGAGAATAAGGGTGGATATTGAACTGAAACTAGGATCCTTCTCCTGAGCGAATTTGTGGTTTAATTAAATCCAAATAACTCAACAAGGAATCTCAAAATCACGTTAAGCATCCACTTGATTGATTAATCTCTGTGCAACTTGTTTGTCAAATCTTTGAAAAAAGAATCTAACATCATGCTGCTGCGATCAGGCAGGGACTTGAGTATGGCTCAAGACGCCATCATCAATTACGAGGGAGATGCTAATGCCCCTCGCGATTCGGACTACAACTATGAGAACGGGAGAGATGCTGATGTCTCCTGTAATTCTGTCCCCATTCCCTATCGACAAGATGGGAATGTCCAGACACCTCTCTTTCATCCCCATGATCGATACCCTGATCTTCCCCCACATGAATATGCGATTCCTAATCCCAATCTTGAGGGGGACATGAATCAGAATGATCCCTCATCCTCTGATCCTTCGGATCTCGTCAACACTTTGGGAGTTCTTGCCTCCCGACTGGACCCTCAGCAGTTCGAGGCGATCCAGTCTATTCTGAAGGGGAAGGCACCCACGCAGCCTGCTGAGCCGAACCCTGTGGCTCCCCCTATTGTTACTCAACAACCTCCTCTTCATCCTCCTTACATCCATTAGGCCATGGAAGGCCTCCATATTACTTCTCGGCCAGCTGGGCCGCAGCTTTCATCCTCTAGGCAACCGGCTAGACCGCAAACGCCTGCTTATCAAAATGCCCTCGGGCATGGCGGAAGCTCTGCCGGACCTCCCCTTTATTGTCCCCCCTGTCCAACGTACTCTAAGCAGCAGGCCTATCAAGTACCTCCACCTCCTCCTCCCCCCCAGGCAGATCTGACCACGCAAGCGTTGCTGGCCAAGATGGAGCGCATGGATGAGCAGTTTAACAACCTCCAGAAGATGATGGGGGTCAAAGCTGCGCCAGAGATCAATTTGCCTAGCCTGCCGGTATTCCACCTACCACCCTCTGAGATGCCAGTGTACCGGAAGTACAACGGTATTGGTAACCCCTTCACACACCTGAAGGAGTTTATGTACGAATCGTCTTTCTGGCAGAACGACAAGAGGTCGTTGGCCTTTTTATTTAGGAGATCTCTAGAGGGACCAGCCCTCGAGTGGTTCTTTTCCTTGGAACCCTCCGAGGTAGAGGACTACGGTATCGTCTCTCGTAAATTCATTCAACGATACCAAGACAGAGTTGCACCCTCCTTGTAACGACCCGCCACCCTATAATCAGGGATCCGATTACTAAATGGGTACCGAATCATTAATTTGGAACCAAACCAGGATCTAGTAAGTCTGGGAAATAAATAATAAACTAAGCTAAACATTCACATCGCATTGAATTGAAATGAAAGTGCAGGAATTAAAATTATTACAATGCGACTCGATACAACAAATAATTACATACTCCAACTGAAAGAAATAATTAAACATACAGGCCGGAAATAAATAACAACTACATCGGGGCATACCCCGGAACAACCGCTGAAGGCGCTCAACACACGGCCGCACACGCCGCTCTAAGTCTGCTGGGAGTCCTCACCTGAAAACCGCAGGGGTGAGTCTCAAGACAAGACTCAGTAGGGATCCTTCGATCCCCACTGCCCACGCACACACCCACAAGTGCAAAATACAGCTAACGGTAAAACAACAAGCACAGTAGTAGGTACAATTCCTAATTCTCAACGTGAAATCACATGCAGTCGAAGTGTATTAAACATGTATATTTCTAAACTAACCGACAAGGGAACCTACAACTGCCGCCTCGATAGAACACGCCAACCACACAAACAACGGTGGGAAAAAACCTCGACCCGCTGAGACCAAGCAGTAACCCCTCGGATAGCACTCTAGCTACTCCGGCCCAACTGGCTCAGGTGGTTACTCCTTCCCTCAGCACGAGTGACTCTCCGAATGTACCACTCCGACACCGGTACTAGCTGACCCCGGGGTTCACCAGGTGACCCTTTCTCACTAGGCGTCACCCCGCCCACGCCCCCACCGGCGGTGTGCTCACGCCCCCACCAGCACTGGGTGATAAAGCGCTACAATGTCACTCTAGGTGCACAGTAACATAAAACCCAGCACAGTACGATCCGGTCACGTGAAAAGTCCGCGATCGCATAACACACACAATAGTACCACCCGGTCATGCAGAATCCATCTCTACTGCGTACACCAAAACATGCACTAACCATCTATCTAGCAGTATGAACACATTTTACTGGCATGAATTAGTGACGTTCTGTCTTGAATCACGTCGCCCAAGGCCGACGCCATTCAAGCTCCATGTACTGGTTTATGTAAAACACTGTCTTCAGAATCAGGCCTTGAAAGGCGTCGACACCAGTGGTCGCCTTTTGAAAGGCGTCGACATCCTCAGACGCCATTTAGCACAGAAAACCAGGAATTCCAAAGGCCTTACTCAGGGGATTTCTGCCTTAAAAGGCGTCATGGCTACCCGACGCTATTCAAAAACGCGTCGCCCACCCATGACGTCTTTTAGTCCCAGAATCTCCGAACTAGCAGACTCTCAGTCAGGCGATTCCTGTCTAAAAGGCGTCGTGATGGCCCGACGCCCTTCAAAAAGGCGTCGTCCATGCACGACGTCTTTCAACCCCAGGAACCAGAGTCTGTCATGAGCCCGAGGGCTCCCTTTTCAACCCAAACAACCCCAAAATCACCCAAAAACGGAGGGGAAAGAGGAGCAATTCAATCAACAGGAAATCACATCGTGAAAATCCCCCATATCAACAAGAAGAATTCCTAAACATGCTTGTTCTACCCCCCAAAACCAAAGATCCATAACATGCTTAAACGGGGGGGGGGGGGGGGGGGGAAGCATGGTTTGAGCACAATACTATGGGAATCGTCACCCTACCGGATACTTGAACGCCTTCGAGCTTCAAGCCGTCCACCCGTCTCACCCCACGCCGCCGCCGGTACCACCATGGTCGTCCTTACTCCACCGTGACGTCGGCCGCCGTCCGGAGAGTAGAACGCCACAGTGGAAGTGGAGGTGGTAGTGGTAGGAGCTAGGTAGAGGATGGAGTGGAGGGAGAGATGAAACGGTGGGAGGAAAAGAGGGAGGAGGAGGGATCGCCGCCGAGTTCGCCGGAGGGGAAGGAGAGAAAGAGAGAAGGAGAAAATGAGGGAAAGAAGGAGGGCTCGCGGGGTTAACCAGAGACTAGCTAAAACGCGTCGACATCCACGGACGTCTATCAGGTGACGCGACGGCCGCTCTGACAAGACTCTGAAACGCGTTGTCCTACACAGACGCCGTTCAGAACACTTGTCAGGGCCGTACTCTGACACACCCAGAGTCGCAGTATGAAAGGCGTCGTCCCACGCGGACGCCGTTCAGACGACGCGACAGGGCCGTACTCTCGCGGCCCGAAGCCAGCCTACGTGGCACCCACGTGGCAGGACCTAAAACGCGTCTGCAACGGCGGACGCCGTTCAAACCGCCCCTCGCGGGCTCGACGCGAAACATCACAGAGCCCAGAACTACAGGGTCCGACCCCGAAAATCGGATCCGAAAGTCTCGATCCTTACACTCCTTGTCCATCACTGACCTCATAGCAGAAAAGATGAAACCTGATGAGGAGTTTGTCAGTTTTGCTGACAGGTGGCGGGGCCTGGCCGAAAAGGTGAAGGATCACTTGTCCGAATCTGAGCAAGTGAAGATGTTAATTTCCAACGCCACGCCCCAGTTCAAGCTAGTCCTCTCCTTGAACAATCTGACCAACATGGCAGAGCTCTATGAAAGAGCACGGTATTGCCAGAATGCCTTCAAGGATGCTACGTTTTCCAGCGTCTTTGATCCTCATAGACCTAGCAGGCCTCCACCTTGGAAGTCTGCAGTGCCAAACTCTCCCAGCACAGGTCCGACTACTGAGGGCACGCTCTCTCACGAGCAAGTTAGTAGCATGAATAATAATTCGCCCCAGTTCGTGAGGAACCAGCAGCAGTACCAGAGGCCACCGCAGCCAAACCAGCAGGGGTACAGGCAGCAGCAGAACCCCCATTATCAGCAACAGTATCAGCGGCCCCAGCAGCCGAACCAGAACCAGCAACAACAACAGCTACAGCAGCCGCCGCAACGGCAACAACAGTACCAGCAACCCCAACAACAACAATATCAGCAACAACAGCAATATCAGCCGCGCGCACCGCCGGCATACCATAATGTCCCTCCTCCTGCTGACTATAATCAGCAGAGAAGACCTCCAGGCCCTAAAAGGGCAGAATACCCGGCCCTCCCAGAATCCTTGGCAGATATCTTCAGTGCTCTAATGGCAGCTAATGCCTTAGTTTTGCCAAGGAAAAAGGCCGTCTGGCCTCAAAATGCCGACACGTCCAGGTATTGCTACTTCCATAGGCAACCTGGGCATACCATTGACACCTGCTTCTAGTTTAGAGATTATATTCATGATCTCAATGAGCAGGGCGGCATAGACTGGGAGGAGATGAAAAAGTATATATCAGCCCTGAAGGCGAGAAGACCACAACAGCAGCAGCAGCAGCAGCAAGCGAGGCTACCAGCACAAGCAGCACCACCACCCAACATGGGCATAGTGCAGAATCCACTCCCAGAGCACCAGAACCAAAACCAAGTTGCCCCTATCTTGATAAGCAGCCAGTCTGAGGCTATCCGTGGGCAACAGTGGAGAATAGAGGACTCTTCCTCTCTTTATTCGACGGGTCATATTCCAAGTACCGCAGAACGACCACCACGCCGCACCATCCACATACCTAGGCCACAACCCATTACCATCACCCCTCTACCGACACCCACATATCACTCACCCGCACCCAATAACCCATTACCACCACCCGCCTTCCTTAAGCCCATTACACCCCACACTCCTACGCCTCCATCATATAACCCACCTCAAACCAACTACGCGCTCCTCCTACCATCCAGACCGCTATTACGCGTACCATTTCCTACTTCACCCGCTACCACTACCACCCACCCAGACACCATCCAACCTTCCAGACCACTATTACGCGTACCATTCCCCACTTCACCAACCACTTACCCATCCACCATCCAACCCTCTAGGCCTTTAATCTGCACCTCGCCATCACCATCTAACCCTACGCCATCACCTACATACCAGCCCTCTACATCATCCGCACCATCCAACCCGGCGGTACTCAAGGTGTCACCCGGATCCTCCACGGTTGAGGAACATGCGCTCCGAAGTGGAAGGATTTTCAACAAAGTCTTTCTTTAGTCCACAGTTAGAGACGGCCCATCGCAGCCGACTGAGGAAGCCCATAATGAAGAGAGTGCACCAGGCACTCAATATGATTTGTTGAAACATCTGGACAGAACACCGGCACGGATCACCGTACTTGAACTGATCAAAAGGTCGAAGAGTCACCAAGAAGCCTTAATGGAATATCTACAGAAGGTAATGGTCAACGAGGACGTGCCGGTAGAAAAAATTGCAGTACTACTAGTTCCTCAGGGGGATCAGCCCTCCATTACATTTCACACATCGGAACTAGCACCGCCAGCAGCCAGAAGCATGGCTCTAAGCATCACGGTCAACATCTGTAAGAAGGCCGTAGATGCATGCCTGGTAGATACAGGGGCTTCGATCAATGTTTTACCTCCGAAGACCCTGGAGCTGTGCGGTGTGCCCAAAGAAAAATGGCTGCCTAGCCCCATCTCTGTGACAGCATATGACAATTCTACCCGTTCCCCTCTGGGAATGGTTTATTTGAAGGTGGAGCTAGGCCCTGTAAGTCATGCAGAGGTTGAATTTCACATTCTAGAAATCGACCCTTCTATAAATGCCATTTTGGGTCATCCTTATATTAAAACTCTTGAGGCGATTCCCTCTACAAATCACCAATGCCTCAAATTCCCTTTCAAAGGACAAATTATTAAAGTGACGAGCATGCCGATCCTTGCTGCTGCTCATACTTTGAATATTAAATATGCTGCTTTACCTGGCCGACAACCTTTTCTGTCGGTATTACAGGTCTACCATCCAGTGGCTGATCCTCTAAAAGCCGCCACTATTTCTCCTTACCCGTTAAATGCCATAAAAAGGGGGAAGTGCATGAGTACCCCAGGATGGAGAATTATGATGAAGAACGGCTACCAGCCTGGAAAAGGTCTGGGCACACAGTTGCAAGGCAGGACCACTCCTGTCAAAGATCATCGAGGAGCACATGGAAGCGGTCTGGGCTAGAGGCCAAGTAAACTGAAGCAGGACACGGTTCAGCAAGAAGATGGTCGGAAAATCTGGGAGACAATGTCTACACCACTCAAGCAACGCCGAGATCCCCTAACATGGACCCTGTATACACACTTTGTGAAGGGGCCCATACTTAGTCACGACAACACGGTGGTCATTACTTCGTGTTTTGACTTCCATGACATATATGGGAGGGACTTGGCCAGGCATTGCTCAGAACTACTTACGTACCAATCCTTGGAGGCTCTGCGGCCTATGAAAAGGAGAAAATTCCATGATCCTGAATACGAATGGTACAGGTGGTTCGATCTGAGAGACATTTACATTGCACTGAACAGATTATTCCTAGATCCTGCAGAACCTAAGTGGCCGCCGCAGATTGATGAGCTGATTGAAAGCCCTGGTACCATCTTTGATAAGCGGATATTGCTGTCTGAAGAGACTGATGAAGGGGAGCCAGATGACCCCTATGAAGCTGGCTACACTACAGATCTGCTCTGGAGGGGGACATATCCTTCCCATGTCTTCATGCTCCATACTCTGTTTCGCACATTGCTCTTGACCCCGACTTGGTCGCGGGTCATTATTGAAGATATTCTACGGGCTCCACCTGTTATGATTACCCTGTCCCCTCGGGACCTTATTCCACAACCTCCTCTCGATCTAGAGAGGATGTATGATTTGATCTGAGACATATTTCTATCTGATCCCCCTAATCCTCTGGCCTTGGTGCCACTTCCTCCATCTGATTCTCCTTCTATTTGTATTCATTCATGTTTCATGTTTAATTCCTCTGATATCCAAAAAAAAACGCCAATTTTACAACAAATTCTTCTCAGATCCTTATCGAGGAAACTTCTTACTTGTCCGATCGCACCCCGTCGCGCGGGTCCTTCGATCAAGATTCTCTCTTAAATCTACTTTGCCCCTCCCCTCGGGAGGATTCTCCTGTATTTCCACTTGTATCCCAGGATTTCTATCATGCTTCATCTTCATTAGGTTATAATAGGGAGTTTAGTGAAGTTAGGCAGTCTAGTTTTAGGCAGGTTAGTCAGGTTAGGAAGTCTAGGAAGCCTAAGGCTAGACAAATTCCAGATAGATACCTCCAGGACTTAGCTGATAAATGCTTTTCTTGCTCTTTAATCCCTCAGTTTTTAGAAAATCCAATTCAAATGCCACAAGATTACATGAATGATGAGTCAGTCAACGATGGGTATGGGGTATATGAGTTAGTGCATGAAAAAGACCCCATTGTTGAAGATGAGGAAGACGACGAGGACGCAGCTGAGGCATATGCCAGTGGAGTGAAGAGATTCGATGAACCCTCAGCTGCCGTAGAAGAGCCCACCAAAGAAATCGATTTAGGGACTGAAGACGAACCTAAGGTTGTCCTCGTCAGCAGAAATCTTTTTACAGAGGATGAGAAGGCAATGGTACAAGTACTTAAGGACTACAAGGACACTTTCGCCTGGAGTTATGAAGATATGCCAGGGTTAGACTCATCTTTAGTTGAACACAGATTGACGTTGAAGGAAGGAGCTAGCCCTGCCAAGCAGAAATTAAGGCGATTCCACCCACAAATGGCACTAAAGATGAAGGAAGAGGTCGACAAATTGCATAAAGCCAAATTTATTAGAGTTGTCCTTTATCCACAATGGGTGACCAACATAGTCCCGGTTATGAAGAAGGACGGGAAGGTCAAAATTTGCATTGACTTCCGTGATCTGAACCGGGCGTGTCCTAAAGATGATTTTCCATTGCCTCATATTGATGTACTCATTGATAATACCGCTGGCTATGAAACTTTATCGTTTATGGACGGATTTTCAGGATACAATCAGATTAAGCTGGCAGAAGAGGATCAAGAGAAAACGTCATTCACTACACCTTGGGGAACATACTGTTATGTTGTCATGCCATTTGGATTAAAGAATGCTGGAGCCACTTATCAGAGGACCATGATGGCAATATTTCATGACATGATGCACATAGTTCTGGAAGTGTATGTGGATGATTTATTGGTTAAATCTAAGACAAAGGTTGAGCACGCCAAAGTTTTGGCAAGGGTATTAGAGAGATCGAGAGAATATCAGTTAAAGATGAACCCCAAGAAATGTGTATTCGGGGTATCTTCAGGAAAATTGCTTGGATTTATCGTCAGCAAACGGGGAATTGAGATCGGTCCCAATAAGGCGAGGCTATCAGAGAAATGCCACCTCCCAAAAACTTGAAAGAGTTGAGAGGATTAATCGGGAGGTTACAATTTATTCGCCGTTTTGTCTCCCAGCATTCACAAAGGTGTAAGCCATTTTACGAGTTTACCAAGCCGGGAGTCAAATTCGATTGGAACGATAAGTGTCAGGAGGCATTCGATGGATTAAAGAACTATTTAGCAAGTCCTCCTGTTTTGAGACCACCATCTCCAGGCAAACCATTGATACTTTACATTTCAGTCCTGGATGATGCAGTGGGGGCTGTCCTAGCACAAGAGGATGAAGAAGGAAAAGCGAGGGCAGCCTACTATCTCTCTAAACTTCTCAACCCCGCTGAACAGAGATATACGGCGATGGAGAAAACATGTGCAACATTGGTCTGGGTTGTGTAGAAATTGAAGCATTATTTCCTGGCCCATGAAGTCCATCTCATCGTTAGAATGAATCCGATCAAATTCCTTCTGGAGAAATCTGTTCTTACTGATAGGTTAGCGCGATGGCAAAGCTTTCTATCTCAATTCGATATCACTTATATTCAGCAGAAAGCGATCAAGGGCTATGCCATAGCAGAACATCTCGCTCATCATCCCCTTCCTCGATTTGATCCAGTGCGATCAGAGTTTCCGGATGAGGAACTGATGTCCGTAAATCAAATCAGAGATGATATGTGGACTCTGCATTTTGACGGAGCTCTGAATTCTCATGGAAAGGGGATCGGTATCGTTCTGTTATCACCTGAAGGTATCACCATTCCCCAAGCCTTTCAGCTTGATTTTCCAGTCACCAACAATATAGCTGAATACGAGGCACTCCTTGCTGGCCTCGAGGCTGCTCATTTCCATGGTGCCACCAAACTCAGGATTGTGGGTGATAGCCAACTGATTCTTCGCCAAGTGCTGACCAAGTATCGAACTCTTGATCCCAAGCTCAAGCCTTATCAAAAACTTACTTCTGCTTACTCAAAGCTTTTCACAAAATTGATCTTTGTCCATGTCCCTAGGAATCAAAACATCTTAGCTGACGCTTTAGCTTCACTTGCATCTTCTCTTGATTTTCCAATCAGCAGGCAATCCGAATCAATCATAGTTCATAGGCGTCTTTCACCTGCCGTGAAAGACCCTTCATTCCTTAAAATTAAAGAGAAATTGTTGAAGAAAGTCAGAGACGGAGATATTGTGGAAAAAAGAGAAATCATGTTAATAGAGCTGTTAGAAGAGATGGATGATGAACAGAAGCCATGGTATTATGAAATTGCCAAATATTGTGAAGATCAATCGTATCCTGAGGAAGCTACAACTGAGGAGAAGAGAGCTATCCGGAGAGTTGCTCAACGATACACCCTAGTTGGGGGAGCGTTGTATAAGAGAGGTTTTGATGGAGTTCTTCTGAGATGTCTAGACGAAGATGAGCTTTGGAAGGTTATGGAAGGAGCTCATAGTGGAGTTTGTGGTGGCCATGTCAATGGACATATGCTAGCAAAGAAGATCCTTAGACAAGGATTTTATTGGCCAACTATGGAAGAAGACTGTGTAGGATATGTCCGTAGGTGTGCTAAGTGCCAACTTCATGCCGACAAAATTCATTCTTCTACATCTTCACTCCATCCTGTTTCCTCCCCATGGCCTTTCTCCATGTGGGCTTTCGATATCATTGGACCCCTTGGTAATCCAGATTCTTGCATCAAGCAAAAATCTTTCATTCTCACGGCAACGGAATACTTCACAAAGTGGGCAGAAGCTAAAGCGTACGTGGAGATCAAAGCATCAACCGTCTGCAAGTTCATCATGAACAACATCCTCACCCGATTTGGAATTCCAAGTACCATCGTCACCGACAACGGACCGCAGTTCGTGTCACAAGAATTGAAGGACCTCTGCAACAGGTACAGAATTGCATTGCATCATTCGTCTCCTTATTATCCGCAAGACAATGGCCAAGCAGAGGCAACAAATAAGACTTTGATAAAAATCATCAAAAAGACGTGCAAATCTAATAAATTCGTAGACTGGCCAGAAAAATTGGTTGAGGCTCTATGGGCCTACGCCCACTGGGCAAACTCCTTATTCCTTAACATTCGGAATGGAGGCGATAGTTTCATATGAGATCCTCATACCGTCATTAAGAGTACAATTGAATAAGGAATTTTCCATTGATGAACATCGTTCAACACTCCTTGCTCAATTGGAACTTTTAGACGAAAAAAGATGGTCAGCTGCTAATCATGCAAAAGTTTATCAAAATAGACTAGCATGTTTTTATCAAAAGAAAGTCATTGAACGTAAGTTCAAAGTTGGTGAAATGGTCGTCAAAAGGATTTTTGTAAAACCTGGTGGTCCGCGTTCTAAGCTCCAACCCAACTGGGAAGGACCTTATGTTGTATCGTACGCTTTTCTTGGTAATGCTTATCGTCTTGTTAATGCAGAAGGAGAAGAGCTAAATCATCCCTGGAATGGTTTACATCTTAAGAAATACTACCCTTAGGTTAAAGAGTCGATCAGCATGGTACAAAGACCAGTGGAATCAGAAAATTTATAAACTCAAATTTCCTTGTTAGTCTGAATAATTTAACTTTAAACCCATTACCACACACTGACACGTTTGATTCGTGAGTAACAAGAGATGCCAAGTCCTAAAGAATATCAAAAGCTTGATTAAAAGTGTAAAGTACAAATCATTCGTTTTTAAAGCAAAATTCCGTTTTAAACTCGGCCCATAATGTCGGAATGAGGCTTAGAATAGACTACCAAGAATACCTGCCGTCTTAGTAGGAGGCCGTCATAAAAAAATGGGGGAGATCCGTCCCAAAGAAAAGAATAGAAAAGCAAAAAGGCAAAAGCCAAATGTCAAATCAAAAGGCCATTACATTACAAACATTACATCAAGGCCCTGAAATGAAACAAAAGGGAACGCAAGGTCGATAAATACCCCGGAAAGAAATGACCGAACCCCAACGGATACTAGGGTAACAAAGGAACATCTTTTTAGGTCTCCGGAACCTTCTCATGGGCTTTCTAAAACTTATTCTTCCTTTCTTTCTAAAGAGGCGTACTCCAAACTTAAGGAATGGCTTAGATTGACTAAGGGTCAAATCATCAAATGGGATCACGAATGGAAACACAAGTTCAAACACGATGGGTTTAAGTTAAGTTGTTAAAGAACAATTTGGGAATTAAGTTAATAACTGAATATGATCTTTTGATCTAATACCATGCTGATCTTTTAGTCAAAAATCAAAAAAATACATATGTCAAAAATCTAAAAAAATACATATGTCAAAAATAAAAAAATACATATGTCAAAAATCTAAAAAAATACATATGTCAAAAATAATAAAAAAATACATATGTCAAAAATAAAAAAAAATGCATATGTCAAAAATAAAAAAAAATACATATGTCAAAAATCCAAAAAAAATACATATGTCAAAAATCCAAAAAAATATGCATGTGTCAAAAATTCAAAAAAAAATACATATGTCAGAATTCAAGAAAAAGCATATATTTCAAAACCCAAACAAAAATGAATATTTCAAAATAACAAAAATATCTCAATTAGCATTTGCTTGTTGCACTCAGTATGTTTCATTCATTTTATTTTCAGTAAGCATCTGTTTGCTTGCATGTTGCATTTTGCTTAAGTTTGATTATTCTCATTACCTTTGTTAATAAGGCTATGCCCCTTGACCATTTATTGAAGAAAAAATTAATTGACCATTTTCTTGGTCAGGCAAGGGGCTAAGCCTAAATAGATACTTAACCTGTTTGTTAAGTAATGCACAGGATACAAGACAAACACAAGGTTGGAGCCCAAAAGTTTCATGTATATCATCAAAAGGTGTTTTTGTACATGATACATGAAAAGAAAAGAAGATACATAAGCCCTCAAGGCTGGCTCTCCCCTCCGCCCTCATCAAGCTGGCTCTGGGCCTCGTCAGGTGCGTCCGGTGCTGGTCCTTGGCTGGGAGGTGGAGGTGGTCCCATCGCGCTCGGCCCTGCCTGGCCAGAAGACATGGCGACACTGGCCGTGAAAGCACTGGTCAAACCACGCTCATGGGCACGCTGTCGAGCTCGCTGATACCTCTCCTCCACCATCTTGCGCTCATGCTCTGCAACTGACAGCCGACCCTGAAGACTCTCCAGTCGAAGGCGGTCGCGATCTCTCTCCTCGGTTACGACCTCCAAGCGAATCTGGAGGCGCGCAAGATCTCCAGTCGAGAGTCGGGCCACCTGCTCCTCCAGAGCCCAGATCCGCGCCGCATCAGCCTCAGCACGAGCAGCTGCAGCGCGGGAACGCTCCAGCTCCGCTTCAGCCCTCTGAAGGGCTTCCTGAAGCTCAGCAACCTGAAAAGAAGTCATTGTTAGTTCAAGGCAATCAAGTAATTAAAATCAAATTCATAAGTCAAAAGATGGAACTTACCCGAGCAGCGCGATCCTCCTCCGCAAGAGAAGCTCGATGGGTGGCAGAGGCGAGCTGACTCTGAAGGTCAGCCAGAGCGGCATCATGAGCAGCAGAGGAAGAAGATGAAGCTCCGAAGGAAGGGGGAGCCGCCTGGGTGTAGACGGCTCGCTGCACCGAAAGACAACTGTCAGTGTCGATCGCCAAAACAATTAATTAATTAAAACATGCACTCATATTCATGCATACACACCAAATCGAACAGTTCCTTCTGGACTTGTTCTAGCTGGGCCTCCGCATCATGTAGGCGAGCCCGGAGGTCGATGATGACCGTGTCACGCGCATCCTGCATATCATACATACATACATTCATTCACCAAACATAAATCAAGATAATAATAAAATTAAAGACGCATGAAAGCATACTTACATCGAATGGTCGGAGGAGCCGAAGCTGATCGCCGTAGTGGGCCCGATATTGCTGGAGGTAGGCCTCGCTACTCTCCGCATGGGACTCCACCCGTATGCCTCGGCGGTGCCAGTCCTCGTACTGCTCCAGGAACTTGGCACGCCAGTCCGTGAGGGCTTGCTTGCCCCTCATGCTCCTCCCGACGTCCTCCGGAACCTCCTTGTCGATCCATTCTTGATGGAGGCCCAGCGTCCTCATCACGAGCCAGAGGCGTAGGGGTTCGATTTCGTTGAGGCAATGCACCCACATTTGCCTCCCAAACCTCCTCCTGCCAGCCGTCACCCATGGCTGACCCTCCTCGCCCATACCAAGGTACGGGCGCCAGATCACCTGCATATAGATTAGGTGCATTCATTAAATAAATTACATTTAAGGAATAAAAGATTGCATTTAATAAAATTGAACAAGTTAAAAACTTACCAGGAGCTCTGGGTAATCCAGGAACTGACGGCGGAGGGCCGTCAGCTGGTGGTGCTGAGGAGCCATATCCACGATTGGCTGCCAACGGCAGGCCAACGGGACGGTGCTAGGTCTCGCGATCCGCGCTCTGCCGAGCGGGAAGTAATGGTAACTCCAAACCTGCATTCATGAACATATAAGTTAGGTAAAAGCATCATATCATATTGCATTGCATATCATGAAAAAATAATGAAATAACTTAATACCTGAAGTAACAGCGAGAAGCCGCTGACAGTGGTCTCACGGTCCGGCGTGACCGCAGACAAATCGGCAAAGAGGTGGGCCAGAAGGGCCGCACCCCAGGCATACTCTCCTAGACTCTCTAAATTATCTAATAGATAAAGGAATCTACAGTGAATGTGGTCGCCCTTCGTACCGAAGAGCAACCGACCAAAAAAGAAAACTAGAAAGACTCTAAGCTGCCTATCTACCTCCTCCCCCTGACTCGGGTCGCTACAGTAGACGGAGGAAGATGAGTCGGCTAACCTATCCCTGAACTCCTCCCGGGTCTCGTCAGACCGACGCCGGGGCTCATCTAGACCTAGGGCGGCCTCTACCTCCACCCTAGGGACCATCCTAGACTCCCTGCCTAGGCTGGACACTTCTATTCCCAGTAACGCCACCGCCAATCCCTGGTAGTTGGGGTAAGTCACCCCACTCACAGGTCGGTCCTCTACCCTGAGGCTAGTGATCCTGGCCACATCCTCTAGGGTGGGACCATATGCCCGCACGGCATTAGGAAAGCACGGCTTTCCGCATGCCACCTCTCCCGCAGCGCCTGCAGGAGGACCAAATCGAGCCAAAATGGCTCGATGTCTAATACCTCGCCGAATCCCATCCGGCGCAGGCGCGCCTTCTGGAAGTCCGGGAGACCCCTATAAGCCCCTATCACAAGGTCCCATGAGATCCTGGCCCTCATCACTCCCTGCAAACGCAAAAAAAAAATAGGGTCAGTAATGAATAAAAATAGAAAATCACTTCTGTTTTGAAAGACGTCAGCACACACAGACGTTTTTTAAAAACATGTCCACATGCCCTGACGCGCTTCAGATTTATTTCCTGCCTAATTAAAATTCGGAATTAGTCTTGAAAGACGTCAGCCCATGGTGATGCCTTTTGAATGGCGTCACCTGGTCTGGACGCCTTTCAAGACCCGATTCCGGGTTCTTGAAGAACCCCGTTTTTCCCTCTCTTTTCTTCATCCATTCATCCCATAGCAAGCTTACCGTGTGGAGGTCGCCCTCCTCTCCTTCTTCCATTGCCACGGGCACCGATGGAGGGATTTCTTCCTCCAAAAACGCCGCGGCTTCGGCTAACGTCGCCGGAACTTTCTCGGGAGCTTCCTCCTCTTGCCTCCGCCGTCTCTTGGCTAAGGTCTTCATCTTTCTTGAGCCCTCGCCTCGTTCCATGGTCAAGAAAGGAGGAGTTTTGAGGGAAAAAGGGAAGGAGATCGCCGGAGAGGTCACTGGAGAGGAGAGAGAGAGTTTTGTGAAAAGTGAGGAAGAAAGGGGGCCTTCGCGGGTCTGTGAACAAAAAGGTTAAAAGGCGTCGACTCAGACAGACGCGTTTTAGGGCGCATAAGTTGAGACGGCAAGGACAGCTGTTTGAAATTGATTGAAAGACGTCCACACATGCTGACGTGTTTCAGATTACCGCCAATTCTGGTCAGAGCCGTACAGAGGAAAATTATGAAAGGCGTCTTAGTGTGTTGATGCGTATTAGTGGATTAATCACGGAATTAATGGCAGAATCCTGGAAAAAAGTAAGAGAGAGAGTTGAAAGGCGTCAAATGTTACAGACGCCATTTAGGGGTTAAATCAGGTTTTTGAGAATTAAGATGAATTTCTGGAAAAGGAATTATTGTTGAAAGGCGTCTTTCTGAGTGGACGCGTTTTACATTTAACAGAACCCGAACTGTCAAATTTTCAGGAAAAATCAAGTTTTTACTGAAGGAAAAATTATGTGCACATCACAGGAAGTTAAGGAAAGGATTTCAAGGCATAGAAAAATCATTCTTTATTCAATAAAATTCTTTATTACATCATAAAAGAAGAAAAAGAGAAAGAGGACATTTAAGGAAGAATTTCATGAAGACCTTTAAGGTATGGAAATTTCAATCCTCTATCTCTATCTTTAGAGGATTTTACACGGTAACTAAAGCCAAGGTTCCATAAAGTGGTGATGATTTGTATGGCTTCATAATCTTCGTCGGATTCCAAGTCACGCTTCTTGATTGGGGGTGTGAGAGAGAACTCAGGGAATTCACGACGGCCCAAGCTAAGTTGAGTAAGGCACCGATGGGGATTGTATAACACGAACTCGGTGGCTCCAATCAACTTGAGATCCGCTCCTGCTGCACGACGCATCCAAACAGGCTTTCCAACAAGAGCGAGTGGAGATAAGTCGAATATGTCGGATGTCATGAGCTTTAGATACTCTCTCCAGTTGGCCCGAGTCTTGAGCTTTGGAACCTTGTTGACCATGTGCTCATTGAACTTTACAATGTTAGCAATGCAATGAATTGGACTATTCAAGAAGATCTGAGATGGATTCAGAGGCCTTTTCTTGCTGTACTCAAACTTAAAGTGAAGTTCAACCCACAAGGCAAAGAGTAACATGCACCCATAGGGAGGACGACCCACAGATGCCGCGGAGAGTCCGCTATAAAGATATGCCAAGAGTGCGGTGCTAATGGATTTACCTTCAAAGATTGCGCAGATGGCACTAACTTGATCATCTTCCAAGATGTTATCCTGCGCAGGGAAAAACAAGGCACCGGCAAGGCATGTAACGAAAGCTTTCGTCACATCCTCCGCTTCAACCTCCCTTAGATCATCAATTTCATATAAAGTCCACTCAGCTAGCTTTGCAAGATTGATTCCCTTTTTGGTGAGCCATCCTTTAGCTTCTGAAGGATCCTTCATGATTGATGTCAACAATTGTTGACCGGTGATTCTCTCTCTTGTCAAGGCTATATTATCTTTGTTATCTTTGGTCTTTGGGAGACCCAATAGAAGCTCTGCCTCCTCCAAAAGGATTGTGCATTCGAAGTCTTGGAAGAAGAACGTATGAGTTTGGAGATGCCACCACTCGATCAAGGCACCCATAGCCGCCCAATCTACGTTCGAACTTTTGTAATTTTTGACAAGCACCACTAATCCTTGAAGATTCCACTTGGATATGAAAACTTGCATGGAAAGCTTAACACTTTTTGCAAGTTTACGAATCCAAGGGAGAGAGGTGAACTTCCTTAGGCCAGGAAACATGGGATAATTCTGAAAACAAAAGGAAGGATTGAAGAACACTACGAAGAACATGAAGAGCAAGAACAAGAATTGAAGGGAAGTTGATTTAACTTACTTGAAGATTAGGATCTCTTCCGTTGAGGTGATTTTCTACGTCGGAGAACTTCTTTAGAGACATTTTCATCCTCTTGTTTGAAGAATCCATCCCCTTTTTCGGAATTCCTCCTTCTTGAAGCTTGGAAACCTTGGAAACTTTGAAGAAACCTTGAAACTTTGGAAGAAAACTCAACCTAGGATCTTTGGATTATGGTAAGATTGCTTGGGAACAACCTAAGGGTGTTTATATAGAAGGAATTGCGATCCTAGGAAGACTTTTCCGGATTGGAAAAGGGATGTGCATTGGTAGAGTTGGAATCCGAGTAGAGAACAGCCAGAAACCTGTTTCTGTGAGTGAAAGGCGTCGAGGAGAACCGCCGCGTTTCAACATTGAATGGCGTCTGCTCGACATGACGCGTTTTAGCCTTTCTGTGATTTACTTGATATTCTGTGGTTTTTGATGTTTAAGTTGAATATTTATTTGGAATTATTAATAATTTTGATTGCAGAAAATTCAAGAAAACTCGAGTAAAGCTGAAAAATATCAAGAAGATCCCACTATGGGAGTTTAGAAGTCCTGACCGTGGCTAAAAAGACGGTTATCTCTACCCTTGTATTATTCCATGTAATTATTTTGCATTCGCATTACTATATGATAAATATTTATTAGATCATATCAAGGACCTTGTGGTTTTGATGAAACTGGAGTTTGAGTTCCCCTACAACAAAAATAGTGATAATTCCAGAGGATTCTTAATCGCACGGATAGGCTGTTGGATTGTTAATTAGTGAGGACGATGGTTCCACTTTTGTGAAACGGTGCGTGGATAAACGAGCTTCGGCTTAGCACTAGATTAAAAGAGTTGGTATCTTGACTCATTAATGACAGTTTAACAATATTATCCTTGATTAATTTATATTTTATTTGACTTTATATTTTTCTTTTAGTCCAGCATGCATCATGTAGGACTTTGAAATCATTGTGATAAGAATTAATTACTGATTAAGTTTCAGACCATTAATCAAATAATTCAAACATGATATGAAATATTCCATTCTGAATTGAGTATCTTGATTATCTTTGAGGTTCGCTTGAAGATATCTTTGGAATTCTATCCTTTCTTGGATTCTTTATCCAATATTTCTTGTTTTCTTTTAAGGGTCCATTATGGCTGCAGCACGTCCACATTGGCTGGCAAACGCTCCCCATGATGAAACTTACAGTGTCTATGACCTGGGGTACTTCCCACTCCGAGGAGGTTGATCGACTTTATTTTATTTCCTTGTCTACTTCATCCAGACAGGATTGATTCTATTGATCTCTTTGAACTATCTTCATTGATGATTTCGAGAAAAATTCCAATCATGTGATGTTAAGAGCGTGTCTCATCACACCTTGGCATCACCTTTTCAGTACATTCCATTCCATTTCACTCCCTTGCAAAGATGATGCCAAGGTGGGGCAGCTGTAGACACGCTAATTTTGACGTCATTTTGAGTAAATTTCATATCATATAATAATGCCTTAGAATGGTCTGATATTTAATCATTGATTAATTTTTATTGATCTTTTTGAGTGTCGGGTCAAACAGACGTGTTTAAGTTAATCAATTGAATTGATTTTAACTCAAAATTTCAGTTAAAATATGAAGAAACCTAAAAGACGTCAACTTGTCTGGACGCCATTTAGAGTTTATTCTTATTTTAACGTTTAAATTTGAATTTTAATCAATTGATTAAATAGCTAAACGGCGTCTGTGAGAGTTGATGCGTTTTAGGTTTCCTAAGCTATTTCTACTTCTCTTCCGGATGTTTATCCTTATCTTAATTAGTTTAAAAGACGTCTATACATGTAGACGCGTTTTAGCTAATACATATAAAGATAAGTTTTTCCGGATGTTTATCCTTATCTTAATTAATCTGAAAGGCGTCAGCCTTACTGCACGCGTTTTAGATAATTACAAATAAAGATGAATTAATCTGTATTTATCTGTTGGTTAAGATGGATAGATCCCAAGTTTTTTCCATGTAAATCCGCGGACGCAGAAGAGGTCTATAAATACCTTACATCTTGAAGAGTTAAAAAAGGTTAAGCGTTGATTATCATTGAGCAATAGCGAGTTGAAGATCGAAGCAACAACGTCGGAACGCCGAAGCGCTGCCATTTCTAGAAGTCGGCGTCCTTTCAAGATTCTTCATCCATTCAAGAATTCAACCATTGGGCATAAGTCTTTAATTTTCTGCATTCATTTCATTTAGTTCTACATTCTTCATCATTCACTCCATGCAACACACATCACATTCATTCTTTTCAAAACCTATTTGATTAAGGGGTTTCAAAAGCCATACAACAAGTAAGTTTGCTGTTTAATTGCATGTTTAACATCATGATTAGAATAGATACTATTTTTGCTTAAAGTTCTCATCATTGTTTTCTTCATTTCTTTTCTTTCTATTTCTGCTGCACTCAACAAAAGGAGAATCAAAAGGGTAAATCAAGCACAAAGTCACAAGAATTTCTGGACGATCCTCAAATCCTCAACTTCAAATTCAACAGCAAGAACAAAGAATGAGAAGGACTCTCTTTCTTCAGCCGGCTGAAGGAGGGGAATCAAGAGCTTAACATCTTCCGCATTCAAACAGGTAGGCGATCAAAACTTTCTTTTGGAACTTTTAAGTCAAAAGTTTCTGGCGATCACTTCACGTAGTTTCTGTTTTTAAAAGGTTTATTTCGCACTAAACAACATAGATTTTTCATGTTAATCACACTAGCATTTTAAGCACTCACAGCTTTTTTGGCGATCACGGTGGGACTTGGTCTCGCCATCTTTTAATTCTTTTGTTCTTGCTATCATCAGCCGGGCACCCACGGTGCACCACTTGTGTAACGACCCGCCATCCTATGACCGGAGACCCGGTCACTAAATGGATGTCGGCCCATTAACTGTAGGTTCATACCAGGATCTTATTTGCACATCTGGAGGAGTAAGCGTTAAACAAGATTAAATATAACATTCACACGGACTACAAGGGGTACAGTGTGTAGGAAGTAAAGTAACAATGTCCGTACACAGTCCAACAATAATTACATGTCCAACAAATTAATTAAGTACAGGCAGAAATAAAGTACAACAACATCGGGGCATACCCCGGGAACTGAGATAGCTGCTGGTCGCACACCAAGGAGAACACCACGCGCCGCCACACGCCACAAGGTCTACACCTGAAAACGCAGGGAGTGAGCCACACCAAAATTGGGCTCAGTAGGGATCATCCGATCCCTCGCCTCCCACACACACACCCACAAGTGCAGTAGCAAAGATACAGGTAATAAAGCAAGTAAAGCTGTAACACGCTACTCCTAAAATCTCGATATGAATCATGTGCCTTCGGAATGTAACATGCATATTTCTAAAATCATTCTATCAAGGAGCCTCCAACTCCCGTCTTGGCAAAACATGTCAACCACTCCTCCGAAAGTAGGAAACACCAACCACACAGCCGTAAGTGGGAAACACCGTCCACACAAGCACAAGTAGGAAACACCGACCCGCTGAGACCAAACAGTAACCCCTCGGATAGCACGCTAGCTACTCCGGCCCAACTGGCTCAGGTGGTTACTCCTTCCCTCAGCATGAGTGACTCTCCGAATGTACCAATCCGACACCGGTACTAGCTGACCCCGGGGTTCACCAGGTGACCCTCTCTCACTAGGCGTCACCCCGCCCACGCCCCCACCGGCGCTGTGCTCACGCCCCCACTAGCACAGGGTGATAAAGCGCTACAATGTCACTCCAGGTCCACAGTAACTCAAAACACCAAAACCCGGCACAGTACGATCCGGTTACGTGAAAAGCCCGCGATCGCACTACACACAACGTAGTGCCATCCGATCATAAAGAAACCAAGTATACTAGAGCATGCACTAACCAACTATCTAGCAGTATGTACATTTTACTGGCATGAATTAGTGTTGTTCTGCCTTGAATCGCGTCGCCCAAGGCCGACGCCATTCAAGTTCCCTAAACTGGTTCATAAAACAGAGGCCACGGGAATCTGGCCAAAAAGGCGTCGACACCAGAAGTCGCCTTTTGAAAGGCGTCGACATCCTCCGACGCCATTCAGCTGATAAATCCAGAATTTCAGGAAAACATTACCCAGGGGATTTCTTCCTTAAAAGGCGTCATGGTTACCCGACGCCATTCAAATCGCGTCGTCCACCCATGACGTCTTTTAGTTCCAGAATCCCGAGTTGACGGACCCTCAGTCGGGGTGATTTCCTGCCTAAATGGCGTCATGATGGCCCGACGTCCTTTTGAAAGGCGTCGTCCATCCATGACGTCATTTAGCGCCAGAACCCCTAACTCGTGAAACCTCGAACGGGGAGGTTTCTGCCCTAAAACGCGTCGTACTGCCTTGACGTCCTTTTGAAAGGCGTCGACCAGGCACGGCGCCGTTTAGCGCCAGAAACCTGGTTCCCTGGTTCGAACCGAGGGTTTCTCCCTTAACCCCAATTGCCCCGAAAAGCCTTTAAAACAGAAGGGGGAGAAAGAGAAGTTCACCCCCCCACAAACCTACTACAAAACCACATACAGGAACACGGCCATACCCACAAGAACACCCCCCTAAACATGCTCAATCTAGCCCAAAACACATCAAAACACGCCTAGGAAAGCACGAGCAACACATACAAGGTTCGTCCCCCTACCGGATACTTGAACTCCTCCTGGCTCCGTGTCGCCCAACCGCCGCGCCGCAGACCGCCGCCGGTACCCCCGAGAACGTCGCCACTCCGCCGGGACGTCGGCCGCCGTCCGGAGAATGGAACGCCGCGAAGGAAGTGGTGGTGGCAGAGGTGAGAGGTAGGGAGGCGTTGGAGTGGTGGAAGAGGAAGAAGAGGAAGGGAAAGGGAAAGAGAGGGGTCGGAGGAGGCGGAGAGGGAGAGGAGAGAGAGCGAGAGGTGAGAAATGAGGGAAAGAAAGGAGGGCTCGCGGGGGTCATCAGAAACTACCTAAAACGCGTCGAGCGAGAAGGACGCCTATCAGATGACAGGACGGGCCGTACTGACAGCTGTCTGAAACGCATCGACCACCATGGACGCCGTTCAGCTGACATGTCAGGCACCGTACACTGACATCGCAGGGTGGCAGTCTGAATCGCGTCGTCCATCATGGACGCCGTTCAGACGACAAGACAGGGGCCGTACTCTCGCGGCCCGAAACCCGCCCACGTGGCGCCCACGTGGCACAACAGCAAATCGCCTAAATGGCGTCCACCTATCAAGACGCCGTTTGAAAGGCGTCGTGATGTGTAGACGTCATTCAGAAGAAATTCTCCAGACCCCGCAAGGTCCGACCCAGGGGATCCGGCCCGAAACCGACCCGAAAACCGAACCCGAAACCTCATTCCTTACAACTTGTGTCTCTCGACACGTCCTCACCAATTGGTGAGTGTTTTAGTTTAGTTAATTTTCCTCGTGCACCACGTGCACACCCCTGTGGCAAGATCTTGCCCTCCCCGTTGATTAATTGAAAAAGCTGTTTCTGTGATGAAAATGTTGTGTGATTGATTGGCATCTTGGTTGTTTAGTTAGTAAAATCATCTTGTTAAAATCTGGAACTAAAAAAATCTGCATGAGTTGATTATTTACTGCTTTTATCCTGTTTGAGGAGGATTCAACCCGGAAAATCCTCTTGCAAAACTGTTTCTGCGACTTGAAAAGCGTCTTGGAGCACTGACGCGTTTTAAACCGCGTCAATACAACTAGACGCCTTTTAGTCATTTCCTCTCTGCTGTCTGCATCTGAGTTTCTACGAAAAAATTAAGATTTTGTTTGAATAACGTCAACTATACTCGACGCTATTCAGACAGTTTCTTAGTTAATTTTCAGTTCCCAGATTTTTGTGACTTGTGTGCTACTACCCATTATTATTAAGCATTAGAGGCCATCCAGGCCATAGGACATACGCATTGAGGCGAATACCCTCCTTTTCTTAGGAACACCTTACTTGACGTCAGCAACTCTCTCTGATTGGGTTGGTCCCTTGATCAGACTAGAGAAGTTGACGTTAAGACCTCTATAAGTCCCCAAAATCAAGGTACTCCTCCTTGATCATCGGGCTGGTTGTACCAGTTGAAGTCCCGGTTAGATTCCATAAAGCGTTTTAAGAGAAAGCCGTAGAGAACAAGGGTGGATATTGAACTGAAACTAGGATCCTTCCCCTGAGCGAATTTGTGGTTTAATTAAATCCAAATAACTCAACAAGGAATCTCAAAATCACGTTAAGCATCCACTTGATTGATTAATCTCTGTGCAACTTGTTTGTCAAATCTTTGAAAAAAGAATCTAACATCATGCTGCTGCGATCAGGCAGGGACTTGAGTATGGCTCAAGATGCCATCATCAACTATGAGGGAGATGCTAATGCCCCTCGCGATTCGGACTACAACTATGAGAACGGGAGAGATGCTGATGCCTCCCGTAATTCTGTCCCCATTCCCTATCGACAAGATGGGAATGTCCGGACACCTCTCTTTCATCCCCATGATCGATATCCTGATCTTCCCCCACATGAATATGCGATTCCTAATCCCAATCTTGAGGGGACATGAATCAGAATGATCCCTCATCCTCTGATCCTTCGGATCTCGTCAACGCTTTGGGAGTTCTTGCCTCCCGACTGGACCCTCAGCAGTTCGAGGCGATCCAGTCTATTCTGAAGGGGAAGGCACCCACGCAGCCTGCTGAGCCGAACCCTGTGGCTCCCCCTGTTGTTACTCAACAACCTCCTCTTCATCCTCCTTACATCCATCAGGCCATGGAAGGCCTCCATATTACTTCTCGGCCAGCTGGGCCGCAGCTTTCATCCTCTAGGCAACCGGCTAGACCGCAAACGCCTGCTTATCAAAATGCCCTCGGGCATAGCGGAAGCTCTGCCGGACCTCCCCTTTATTGTCCCCCCTGTCCAACGTACTCTAGGCAGCAGGCCTATCAAGTACCTCCACCTCCTCCTCCCCCCCAGGCAGATCTGACCACGCAAGCGTTGTTGGCCAAGATGGAGCGCATGGATGAGCAGTTTAACAACCTCCAGAAGATGATGGGGGTCAAAGCAGCGCCAGAAATCAATTTGCCGAGCCTGCCAGTATTCCACCTACCACCCTCTGAGATGCTAGTGTACCAGAAGTACAACGGTACTGGTAACCCCTTCACACACCTGAAGGAGTTTATGTACGAATCGTCTTTCTGGCAGAACGACAAGAGGTCGTTGGCCTTTTTGTTCAGGAGATCTCTAGAGGGACCAGCCCTCGAGTGGTTCTTTTCCTTGGAACCCTCCGAGGTAGAGGACTACGGTATCGTCTCTCGTAAATTCATTCAACGATACCAAGACAGAGTTGCACCCTCCTTGTCCATCACTGACCTCATAGCAGAAAAGATGAAACATGATGAGGAGTTTGTCAGTTTTGCTGACAGGTGGCGGGGCCTGGCCGAAAGGGTGAAGGATCACTTGTCCGAATCTGAGCAAGTGAAGATGTTAATTTCCAACGCCACGCCCCAGTTCAAGCTAGTCCTCTCCTTGAACAATCTGACCAACATGGCAGAGCTCTATGAAAGAGCACGGTATTGCCAGAATGCCTTCAAGGACGCTACGTTTTCCAGCGTCTTTGATCCTCACAGACCTAGCAGGCCTCCACCTCGGAAGCCTGCAGTGCCAAACTCTCCCAGCATAGGTCCGACTACTGATGGCACGCTCTCTCACGAGCAAGTTAGTAGCATGAATAATAATTAGCCCCAGTTCGTGAGGAACCAGCAGCACTACCAGAGGCCACCGCAGCCAAACCAGCAGGGGTACAGGCAGCAGTAGAACCCCCATTATCAGCAACAGTATCAGCGGCCCCAGCAGCCGAACCAGAACCAGCAACAGCAACAGCTACAGCAGCCGCCGCAACGGCAACAACAGTACCAGCAACCCCAACAACAGCAATATCAGCAACAGCAGCAATATCAGCCGCGCGCACCGCCGGCATACCATAATGTCCCTCCTCCTGCTGACTATAATCAGCAGAGAAGACCTCCAGGCCCTAAAAGGGCAGAATACCCGGCCCTCCCAGAATCCTTGAGCAATAGCGAGTTGAAGATCGAAGCAACAACGTCGGAACGCCGAAGCGCTGCCATTTCCAGAAGTCGGCGTCCTTTCAAGATTCTTCATCTATTCAAGAATTCAACCATTAGGCATAGGTCTTTATTTTTCTGCATTCATTTCATTTAGTTCTACATTCTTCATCATTCACTCCATGCAACACACATTACATTCATTCTTTTCAAAACCTATTTGATTAAGGGGTTTCAAAAGCCACACAACAAGTAAGTTTGCTGTTTAATTGCATGTTTAACATCATGATTAGAATAGATACTATTTTTGCTTAAAGTTCTCATCATTGTTTTCTTCATTTCTTTTCTTTCTATTTCTACTGCACTCAACAAAAGGAGAATCAAAAGGTGTAAATCAAGTACAAAGTCACAAGAATTTCTGGACGATCCTTAAATCCTCAACTTCAAATTCAACAGCAAGAACAAAGAACGAGAAGGGCTCTCTTTCTTCAGCCGGCTGAAGGAGGGGAATCAAGAGCTTAACATCTTCCGCATTCAAACAGGTAGGCGATCAAAACTTTCTTCTGGAACTTTTAAGTCAAAAGTATCTGGCGATCACTTCACGTAGTTTCTATTTTTAATAGGTTTATTTTGCACTAAACAACATAGATTTTTCATGTTAATCACACTATCATTTTAAGCACTCACACCTGCGGCTCGGACTTGCCCTGGACGATCATAATGAGAATTGGAAACCCTTCCAACCTCTAGAAGAAGATTAGCTCGGCCAAATCTTGCTTATCAGGAAACTCTTAAAACGCGTCGCTCAAGGGGGACGCCTTTTAGTTCATTAATGCGGCCAAAACAAAAATAAATCCGGAAAGAGAAACCGAAAATAATTAGAAAACATGAAAGGCGTCGTATACACGCGACGTGTTTTAGATAATTTAGGAAATTAAACAGAATTAGAAATAGTAAACCTAAGCGGATTAGGACTTAAAAGGCGTCGCGTAAGAGCGACGCTATTCAGCTAAATCCTCTTAAATTTACAATTTTCAATTCCGAATTGATTTCTGCTAAGAATCTAAATGGCGTCATGTATATACGACGTGATTCAACAAATTTTGAGAAAATCAATAAAATTAATTAATGATTAAACATCAGACCATTCTGGGGCATTATCATTGTGACATGAAATTTACTCAATATCATGTAAAAATTAACGTGTCTACAGCTGCCCCACCTTGGCATTGACTTTGTAAGGGAGTGAAATGTACTGAAAAGGTAATGCCAAGGTGTGATGTGACATGCTCTTAACATCATACGATGGGAATCTTTCTCAAAGCAATCAGTGAGGATATCTTGAAAAGATTAATGGAATCGATCTGATCTGGATGAGGGAGACAAAGGAAACAAAAGGTCGATCAACTTCCGCGATTGGGAAGTACCCTAGGTCACAAACCCTGCAAGTTTCGTCATGAAGAGCAGTTACCAGCAAATGTGGAAGTGCTACAATCATGACGGATCTTAAGAGGAAACAAGAAATGTTGGGTGAGAAATCTAAGAAATGATAGAATTCCAAGATATCTTCAAGCGAACCTCAAAGATAATCAAGATACTCAACTCAGAATGGAATATTTTATATCACGTTATGATTTATTGGATCAATGGTCTGAAATTTAATCAGAAATTAATTTTTATCTCAATTATATCAAAGTCCTACATGATGCATATTAGGCTAAAAGAAAAATATAAAATGAAATAAAATATAAATTAATCAAGGATAATATTATTAAATTGTCATTAATGAGTCAAGATACCAATTCTGTAATTCAGTGCTAAGCCGAAGCTCGTTTATCTACGCACTGTTTCAAAAAAGTGGAACTATCGTTGGCCTATCCATGCGATTAAGAATTCTCTAGAATTATCATTGTTTTTGTTGTAGGGGAACTCAAATTCCGGTTTCATCAAAACCACAACGTCCTTGATGTATCTAACAAATATGTACCATATAATAATGCGAATGCAAATCAATTACATAAAAGAGTACAGGGTAGAGATAACCGTCTTTTTAGTCACGGCTGGGACTCATGAACTCCCACAGTGGGACCTTCGTGAAATTCTCAGCTTCATTTTCACCTCTTGGTATTTCCTGCACTCAGCATTTCGTCAGTAACTTCAAGCAAATTGTATATCATGAAATCATGCATTTTCAGCAAGGTAACAGAAATTCAGAAAACCTGTTTAAAACGCGTCGTTGTTCCCAGACGTCATTTAAATGACGTCGCCCCGTCAAGACACCATTTAAATTACAGAAACTGCTCTCCTTTCTGACTCCAATCCGAACTCTGCTTGCCTTAATGCACATTCCTCCTCTAATTTGGAAAGGGACTTCCAATTTCGCAAATCACTCTATAAATCCCTCCTTTCTTTATATCAAAGTATCACAACAAGCAATCAAAAGGGAAAGGTAGAGAATTCTTCTTAAAACTCAAGGAAAAGAGGTGAAGAACAAGAAGGAGTTAAGAAAGTCAATTCAAGGAGGATGGATTCTACACAAGATTCTTCAAAGAAGAGGGCGAGAAAGGTGAAAAGCTTTCTGAGGTGAAGGATCATCTAAGTGGGCGAGATCCTAACTTACAAGTAAGCTATTCTCTCCTATAATCAATTCTTTCTATGCAACTTTCTACATGATCTCCATATTCTAATTCTCCATCTAGGGATATCCTTTCTTCCCCGGTCCAAGAAGATTTTCTTCACTTCCATGAGTCCAAAAGCTAGTTAACAAGATCAATCTCTCTATGCAATCTTATATATCCAAGTGGCATATCCAAGGATTGGTAGTCCATGCCACGCATTACAAGAGCACAAACATGGATTGTGCTGCAATGGGTGCTTTGATCGAACTGTGGCATCCACAAACTCATACTTTCCTCTTCGCCACATTCGAAGCCACCATACTCTTAGAAGAAGCTGAACTCTTATTGTGTAAGGATTGAGGTTTCGGATCCGGTTATCGGGTCAGTCTTCGGGGTCGGATCCTGTAGTTTGTGCCCTGGTGAGGCTGAGACTTGGTTCTTGTTTTGCGTCGAGCCTGCTCGACGCAGTTTAAACGGCGTCCAGCAATGCAGACGCGTTTTAGGCTATGCCACGTGGGCTGACCTTGGGTCACGAGAGTACGGCTCCGGTCATATCGTCTGAATGGCGTCTTGGATGGACGACGCCATTTAGAGTACGACCCTGCTTCGTCAGAGTACGGCCTGGTCTTGTCATCCGAATGACGTCGGGCTTGCACGACGCGTTTTACCCAACTTCTGGTTGACCCCGCGAACCCTCCCTCCTTTCCCTCATTCTCTCCTCCCTCTTATCTCTCCTCTCTTCCTCCGGCGAGCCGGCGACCCTTTTCCCCCCTTTCCTTCCTTTCCTCCCTCCATTCCATCTCTCCCTCCACTCCATCAACCTCCTAACTACCACCACTACCACCACCATCTCCTCCGCGGCGTTTTTCTCTCTGGACGGCGGCCGATGTCCCGGTGGAGTAACGGCGTCCACGGTAGTACCGGCGGCGGCGTGTGGCGAGGCGGGTTGGCTGCTTGAAGCTAGGAGGAGTTCGAATAATCGGTAGGGTGACGATTCCCGTTGTATTGTGTTTAAAAACTATGTTTTCCCGCTTTGGAGCATGTTTAGGGGTGTTCTTGGGGTGAAAATACTAAATGCATGAAATGAGAAATTAGGTGTTTTAATGGGTATTTAGGTTATTCTCCTCCTCTTTCACGTTTTTTGTATTTTTGCACGATTTGGGGAGGAAATCCCACCCCGTGGATCGGGAAATGGCAGAGGAAGAACCTGTCTGTGAGGGTTAAATGGCGTCGAGGGACAGCGACGCCTTTTATAAAAGCGGCTCCCACCCACGACGCGATTTAAGCCCAAGTAACAGACTCTATCTCTGGACTGATGAGCGTCCAGGGATAGCGACGCCTTTCAAAAGGCGACTTGCACGGGCGACGCGTTTTAAGTGGAAATCACCCCGTAGCCTGTCTCTGCTTCTGTCGCTATCAGGCGACGAGGGACAGCGACGCCTTTCAAAAGGCGGCTGCATGTGATGACGCGTTTTAGGCCATTCCCGAGGTCAGATTTCATATGAACCAGTTTAGGAGGCTTGAATGGGGTCGGCCTTGGGCGTCGTGATTTAAGACAGAATCACATTAATTCATGCTATTAACATATCTTCACACTGTTAGATAGTTGGTTAAATGCATGCTTGAAATCGTACTCGAGGATGAGGATTTCTATGTGATTGGATCGCACTGTGTTGTGTTTCGTGCGACCGTGGACCTAGAGTGACAGTTGTAGCGCTTAGCACCCTGTGTCGGTGTAGGAGGGACACAACACCGGTGTGGGAGTGGTGGGGTGACGCCTAGAGAGAGGGTCACTTGGTGTACCTCGGGGTTAGCTAGTACCGGTGTAGGAGTGGTACTTTTGGAGTGTCACTCGTGCTGGGGGAAGCAGAAACCACCTAGAGCCAATTGGGCCGGACTAGCTAGCGTGCTATCCGAGGGGTTACTGTTTGGTCTCAGCGGGTCGGTGTTTCCCGCGTTCGGCTGTGTGGTTGGCATGTTTTACCGAGACGCTGGTTGTAGGTTCCTTGGAAGAATGGTTTCAGAGTTGCGCGTGTTACATTTCGAATGCATGTGTTTTATATCGAAATTTAGGAATTGTGTTACTGCTTTACTTGCTTAATTTACCTAAATTTGTGTTGCTGCACTTGTGGGTGTGTGAGTGGGTGGTGGGGATCGAAGGATCCCTACTGAGTCTTTTCATTGAGACTCACCCCTACGGTTTTCAAGTGAGGGTTCCGGGTAGGCTTAGCGAGGAGAGTGCTGCTTTGGGTTGCGCGCCAACAGCCGTTGTTCCGGGGTACGCCCCGACGTAGTTGTTATTTTATTTTCTGGCCTGTACGCTTAATTATTTCTTTTCAGCTGGAGAATGTAATTATTTGCTGTGTCGAGTCGCATTGTAATAACTTTTAATTCTTGCAGTTCCTTTTCAATTCAATGCGATGTGAATGTTTAGCTTAGTTTATTATTTATTTCGCAGACTTATCTAGATCCTGGTTTGGCTCCAAATTAATGATTCGGTACCCATTTAGTAATCGGATCCCCGATTATAGGGTGCCGGGTCGTTACATATTGGGCCTTCCCAAGCTTAAGGTTAACAATGATGATCCTGATTTGAGTGAGATGATATTCATGAGGGAAAGAATCACGGGTCAACAATTATTAGGGAAGATTATGAAGCACCCAAAGGAAATTCAAGGCTGCCTGACCAAGAAAGGGATCAATCTTGCTAAATTACCTGAATGGATTTTGAAGATAGAAGATTTCAAAGATGGAGATACAGAGAATGTGATGAAGGCATTCACCACGTGCTTAGCTGGAGTACTACTATTCCCTGCCCAAGACAACGTTCTAGAAGATGATCAAATTAGCGCAATCAACGGGATTTTTGAAGGGAAGCAGATTAACACAGCGGTTCGAGCCTACCTCTACAGTAGGCTCTTTGCAGCTTCTATGGCCCAACCTCCTTATGGCAGCATGCTACTCTTGGCTCTGTGGGTGGAATTCCACTTCAAATTCAACCATAATGAGGAGAAAGTTCCAAGGATATCTTAGGCATATCAGCGCAGTCCTATCTTTCATATCGCCAACATTGTGAAATTCAATGATAACATGACCAATCGAGTGTCCAACCTCAAGACTCGAGCTGACTGGCGTATTTATTTCAAGACTATGCCCACAACCAGATTCGAATCTACACCACTTGCTCTCATCAAAAAGGCAGTTCGAGTGCGCCGTGGTGCTGGCACCAAGCTCCGACTGATCGGGGCGACCGAGTTTGTTCTTTATAATCCCCATCGGTGTCATCCACAGCTTGGCATGCCTCACTATGAGTTTCCAGAAATATCTTCTTTTTCTCCAATCAAGAAGTGGGCATTTGGAATTGATGAAGACTTCGAGGCGACATAACTTATTGCCACTCTTTGGAACATCAGATTCACCCGTCGTGTGAAAACTCCTCATGAAACCAATAAGGAACTGTGGAAATCATATGTAAAGGAGCTCAAGAAAGTTCGACCTTGAAAGCTCTTTGCCTTTCTTCCAATTTGATGTATTTCTTATTTTATTTCAATGAAGAAATCAATCTTTAATATAGTAGAAATCCTCCTTTAACGTTTTACAGTCTTCCTGTAATTTTTCCTTGAATGAAACTGTGATTTTTCCTCAAAATATGAACTCTCGGGTTCAGTTAATTCAAATTGCATCGACTTAGAGAGATGTTTTTCAATCTTAATCAATTTCCAAATTTAAAAATTAATCCTTAAAGAACCCTGAATCGCGTCTAGTCGTCAGGACGCCATTCAATTCTCTCTCTCCTATTTTCCAGAGATTTCTAGCAATTAATCCACTAAATGGCGTCATCCTTACAAGACGCGAATAACCATTCTTTTCAAACTCTCCGTGGTATGGCCCTGAGCAGAAGAGGCGGTAAATTCCAAAAGGCGTCGCCTTAGGGGGACGCATTTCACTTATTTCAAAAAATTCCAGTTGCCGCCTTAGTTTGTGCACCCCTAAATGGCATCGCTGTACCAAGACGCGATTTAACGAATTCAAACAAGAGCTTGCGAGCCCGAGCCCCTTTCTTCCTCATTCTCTCCTTTACTTTTCTCTCTCCTTTCTTCTCCGGCGAACGACGGCTCCTCTCCTTTTATGGCCATCTTCTCCCTCTTCGGCCATCTCCCTTAACTCTGGCGAGCTCTCTCTCATCCTCTCTCACAAGCTTCCTCTCTCTCTAGCTCTCACGAGCTCTCTCTCCCTCTAGCTCTTCTCCTCTCTCCCTTACAGTCCAATGGAGCAAGGAGGACCTAGCGACATGGGTGGCAAGCGGCGGCGAGTCATCGCCGTTGAAGTTGTGGATGTGGGTGAGGAGGAAGTCCCGTCGATCGAGGAATCGGCGCTCATGGAGGAGGCGGCCTTCATGGAGGCCGAGGAAGCCCCTCCGGCCGCTCAAGCGGGTGAGGAAGCGGCGGCACCGGCCGAGGAGGCAGGCCCTCGTTAGGTAAGCCTCGGAACACTCTTTATAGCACTTAAATTCCAATTTTGGGGAGAGAAAATAGCCCGCCCACAGGTTCTTTAAACCTGTGGTGAAAGGCGTCTGGGGACAAGGACGCCTTTTGAAACGCGTCCCCGTACCCTGACCCGATTTAAAAAAGGGGATTAATTCTCCAAATTAATTTAAAAATTGATTATTAGTGTTCTAATGATGATCCCAATTGAAAATTTCAAAGCACGATGAGGACCAGGATCTCCTGGGACTTGGTGGTGGCCGCCTACCGGGGTCTCCCGGACTTTCAGAAAGTGAGATTGGAGGAGATGGGATTCCGGGAGATATTAGAGATAAAGCCCTTCTGGATCGACCTGGTATTGCTCCAGGTCCTTAGAGAGAGGTGGCATGCTAAGAGCAGGGCATTTCTGATGCCCTGGGGACACATGGTCCCTAGCCTCGAGGATGTGTGCCGGATCACCGGCCTTCGAGTGGAAGGCCAAGCGGTGAGCAGGATTACGTATCCCGACTACCATGGGTTGGCTCAGGAGCTGCTAGGCCTAGAGTGCACGGGATTGGAGGGCCGGGAGTCTCGGACCCTCCTCAGGACATCTGTGGAGAGATCCCTAGGACTAGAGGAGCCTAGGCAGCAGCCTGACGAGTCTCGGGATGAGTTGAGATCCAGACTAGCCAGGGCGGCTAGCGCAGTATACTGTCAAGACCCTAGCGATAGGGTAGCTACTGATAGGGACCTTAGGAGGTTCTTAGTCTTCTTTTTTGGTAGGCTTCTCTTCGGGATGAAGGGCGACTACATCCATTGTCGCTTCCTGAACTCTTGGTAGATCTTGACCGTTTAGGCGAGTATGCCTGGGGTGCGGCCCTTCTGGCCCATCTCTTTACTATCTCTTTACTGATCTCTCCGCCGTCACACTTGACCAGGAGACCACCATCAGCGGCTTTGTGCCGTTTCTTCAGGTACTTGGTTTATTTTATAATTGTTCATTTCATTAAATGCTTGCAATGCGTATGATCCTAACTACATGTTCTTTCATGCAGGTGGACGTATTTTTATTTTCCTTTAGGCCGAGCGAGGCCATCTATACGACCGGCAGCGGTCCCACTTTCCCGGCGCTGGCGTCCGGTAGTGGACACGGCGCCGCTGGCGTCCGGTAGTAGACACGGCGCCGTAGCATCACCAGTTGACGGCCCTCCGTCGTCAATTTCTTGACTACCTAGAGTTGTTGGTGAGTTTTAAAATTCCTTTCTGTTTAGTTATCTGATCGTTGAACTGATTAATTAATTAATTGTTTTGTTAAAGTGTTGTTAACTTATTATTGGTTTAATTTGCATATTTGATTATTGAAATGCAATGCGTATATCCTATACGAATGCAGGTGTTGTCACCAAAAAATTGAACAATAAGAAGAGCCTAAAGATTAACAAAGAAGGCCCAAATCAAAGAGAATTGAAAGGAAGAACTAAGCCTATTAATTCAAGCAAGAAAGGTCTAAGCAATTTTTTCAAAGAAAGCTCAAGTGAAGAATAATTAATGGACAACAGTCATGTCTATTTTACAAGCCAAACGAATAAAAAAAGAGGCCACTCTAGGGCCCAAATGGTGAAGCAATCCAATGGCACAACCGGGCCCATTATCTCAAGCAAAGGAGGCCCAAGCAATTTTGTAAAAGAAGGCCCAAGTGAAGAAAGCTAATGGACAACTGTCATGACCATTCTTGCAAGCCCAAAGAAGTAAAAAAGGGATTACTTTTAGCCCAAATGATGAAGAAATCCAAGGGGGCAGGCCTAGGCCCATTATCTCAAGCAAAAGAAGCCTAATAGGGCCAATTTGGGCCCAAAAAGTAAAGGCCAAAGCCCAATTTCTTGGCAGCCTTCAAAAGGGCCCAAATGGTCCCCCCCATGGCCTATTTTTATCCCTTTGGCCCATGGTCAAATCTGCCCAAAGGAGGATAAGAAGAAAAGCAAGTGGTCCCCCTCTCAAGATTCTTCTAGAAGAGGGTCGGTGAAAAGCAAAATGAGAAGCCAATCATGATTCTCCAAGTGTTATGGCCTCATTGGAGGGCTCTCAAGAGAGGTTTCTTATCCCTAATTCAAGGCTAATGGATGCCTAATCTACTCCCCAAAAGTAATCCAACTTTATGTATAAAAGAACTCCCATCTTCTACAAGAAAAAGTTGGAGACAAAAATCCCAAAAAATAGAAAAGAGAAGAAGAAAAGTGAGAGAGCAAGATTGTAGGCTTCAAGAGCCATTCTCCCTTCTCATCCCCTCTCTAAGGTAGAGTGGGGGTGAAGAAGGAATCTATTTCTGTCTCCTTGCTTTCTTATAATGTTTTCCTTCATTTTGATATTCATAGAAACTTCTATCTCCCCCTTGATGTTCATCCATGATGATTGAAAGCAATGAAATGCAATGTTCAGATTTCCTATGTCTGTTTTGTGAATCTGCTGGTTATCTTGCTTTTATGGCATTTTTTCCTTCATAAGGTATGTGTTTTCTGTGTAGGGATGGTAGAGGGGCCTTTCTAGTTTATAGAAATGGTCTCCTCAAGCCTTAAAACCCCCTAAATATGGAGATATGACCCGAAATGTGCTTTGCTATCCAGATTTCCTGAAAATTGGTTTTTCATTTATTTGTCTTTGGTTTTGGGGTTTTTCAAGGTGGCTTGGCCTTCCATGACCCTTAGGAGCACATCCCCTCCATGGATGATGTTCCCCCAAAGCTAAACATTAAGAGAAATCCCCTAAGTTTCATATCTATTAAGATCTAAGTTTTTATTTTCATGTTGGAACGGAATGGGTTTTGTTTAGACCTTTTTTCTTTAATGGCTAAGGGTTTAGGTCCTAGAGGTTCTCAAGGAGGTTCCCTCACTATTTGAGGATGAGCTTTTTTGGGTAGAAACCCTCTAACATGGAGCCAAGAAGGAGAGATCCATGGAAAAGATAAAAAATATAGTTAAGTTTCTTATATGTTCATATTCAAGTTTTCATGATATTTTCCTAAAGAAATGTATCTAAAATGTATTTTAAATAAATATTTTAGGCCTTGTACCTTTTATACTTTATTTTATATCATTTGGGTTAGTTTTAAACCCATTTTTTACCGAAAATCTGGGTTTCAGCCTGAGTCTGGGGTTTGCAGGTGCTACAGTGTTGAGTCTGCGCCTCCCTACGCAGACTCAGCGCCAGTAGCAGGTTTTGAGTCTGCGCCTCTTCCAAGTAGGTTTTTGGGCTTTAGGTGATTCTTTGATCCTCCCCCAAGTTGTCCAAATGTTCCTTGGACCTAGGGCTATCCCTTTGAAGCCCAATGAAGGTTCTAAATGGCTTGGACTTTGGGTTGTTAAGCCCTTAATGTTTCAAATCGAAGTTTTGCCATATATTTTAAGCTTTTAAATGTTTTCCGATGTTTTTTAAGGATGTCCCAATCTAAGGGTGCTAGCCATCTCATATTGGGTAACCCATCAAGGGCTCTCATACAAAAAACATCATTCTTGTGTTCCCATTTCTATGGGTTCATTTAGGTGATGTGTCCCGAAGTCCCAATGAGTTGGTGGAGTTCCTTGATCCCCAAATGTAGAAATGGAATGGGTGATTCCCTATGGATAATCCTTTCATTTTGAAGGCATTAAGGGCACCCTTTAGGTGAGTGGTTGGATGCTCGACACGCTCTCCTTTATAGCCACCTCCATGATTCATGGCTACATGTGATCCTCTAGGGAAATTGGTGGAGTTCCTTACTCCCCAAATGTAAAGATGCTTTGGATTACCCCTTGTGGGTTTTTCTTATATCTTGAAGGCATTAAGGGCACCCTTTGGGTGAGTGGTTGGATGCTCGGCACGCCCCCCTTTATAGCCATCCCTATGGTCTATTAGCCATTACATATCTCTTTAAGGGAATTGGTCCTTCGGGTCCCTTCATGCCATGACCCTTCATGAAGATCTTAAACCTTTTCGTTGGGTTTTCCTAATGAAAGGTTAAAATTCAACTTGGAATCACTATATTGAGCATTTTCAATGCTTTATAAAGTGACTCAAGAAGAATGAGATAAACATGAAGAAATCATGTCATTTGAAGAAATCTATACAAGAACCACTCTTTGAAAAGACCTCATGTATCCATACTCAACTTTTGAGATTTCTCAGTGTTATCCTCCCCAAATTTGTAGTGATTCTTGGATCACCTCAAGTTGAAAGAGGTATAAATATGAAATTATGCTATGATTTTGAGTCTGTGCACCTATAACCATGGAAATTCGATTGGGAATGGGGTACAATTTGTTTTCCTCGACTCCGGATTTCATATTTTAACTTTAATGGTTGAAACTAACCCCTTGATGGATTTAATTGCAGCTTGAACTGTGCAGGAAATTCAAAAATCAAATTTCAGACTTGAGTCTGCGCCACTGTTCTGAGTCTGCGCACCCTTGCGCAGACTCAACTCAAAATTGTCAAAGAGGCCTTGCATGGGCTGATAGACTCATTTATGGTTCAAGTAACTCAAATAATTAAAGTAAATTCATTCAAAAAAGGTTTAAGATAGCTATCTTCTATTTTAAATAAATACAAAATTTCAAACACAAGTTGAGTCTGCACAACTTTCATAAGCTCATTTCAAATGAAAAAGTTAACTAAACAATAAATCAAATTGCTCAAATCACTCACAATCATATATCAAACACTCCATATCATTTAAATAAACATCCATTTACAAAAAGGATCCAAATCCCTTTAAAATGAACCAAAATTACAAGTTCAGCTGAGTCTGCGCACCCCTTGCGCAGACTCAAACCCATTTTTCTTGTCTCCTTGATATTTGAAGCTTCCTAACTCTTTGAAATGCTTGGAATTCCCCTCAACCTCAGGATGTTCCATCTTTTCAAGAATCTTGCTCAAATTCTGTTTGAACTTGAGTCTGCACATCAATCCCAAGGCCAAAACCTCGTCTCTTGGCTCCCAAATCATGTCCGCAGCTCCAAATCTGTAAATAATCATCAAACAAAACATAAAATCAAGTTATCCCACAAAAAATCCAATAAAACAACTCAAAATAAAAAAATCCAAAATTTAGACTTGAGTTTGCGCATCCTGGCCAAACTCAGTCCTGAAATTCACAAAAAATTAAAAATCAACTTCCTGAGCACTAAAAGATGATCTAAAACCCTCTAAAAATCAAGTTTATTCTTATCTATCAGAATATCAAATAAAAACACCAAGTTGTTCTTGAAAAGATGCAAAAAATAACTTAAATCCCAAATTTGGTCTTTTTGACCTTAATTTCCCCCCAAATTAAATCCAAAAATTTACATAAAAACTTTATACTTTATATAAGCCAAAAACATAAATAAAAGCTTAAAACTCCTTTCACAAAAAATATAAAAAATGCTAAACAATTTGATAAACAATGAGTCTGCGCTCTATAGCGTACACTCAACCTTAAATTCCTAAAATCTGGTATTTTGGCTATTAAAATTCCATTAAATCAAATTTAACTCTTAAGAATAAAACATATATTTTCCACAAATCAAAACCCAAACAAAAAATGATAACTTTTTCCTAAAAAATCACATAAAAATTTGAAAAATGGGCTTATGACAGGTGAGTCTGCGCTACCCTGCGTAGACTCAGCCCCTCATTGCTAAAATCCAAATCTTTTAACTCTAATTCTTTTAAAATTAAATAAAAAAACCCCAAGATAAAAATAAAATACTTTCTATAAATAAGAAATCAAATAAAACTCATTTTTGCTCTTTTGTAAAACATAAAAAATACCTAAAAGAAGCCTCACTTCAACCTTGCTCATTCTCTAAAAACCTATAAATTCAAAACATAAAAGGCATACATATTGAAACATAAAAAATACCTTTCCATATCTTACAAATCAAATCTAAAATCTTTTCACTTCAAAACTGAAAAAACACAATAAGAAATCTTTTTTAAACTCCCTTGATAAAAAATGTCATCCACTTCAATCAAAACACCATAAAAAAGGTTTTCACTCCTCTCACAAATCACAAAATCAAAATAAGACAAGCATTCTCATTGGTAACAAATGTGTTTGTGCATCCCTACACAGACTCAACTTCATATTCACTTCCAAATTTAAAAAATTCAATAAATCTTCAATGCATCCACATAAATCAATTCAAAAAGAGTAAAAAATGTCTCTCATCATCATCCATCAATAAAAATCAATAAGTCAAGTCTTGTGCAAACCCAACTCTAAACTAAAAATGAGTTTTCTTCTAAAAAAAAAACTGAAATTCATTTATTTTTCAAATGCAAGCTTGTATATCTTACTTATATCATTTCAAAGGGTGTTATTCTATTCTTCCGACGATTAATCAAGGGTTTTCCTCTTAGGAGGATGTAATTAACACTATTCCATTTATGGGTAGCGGGATCAGGTCGAAGAACTACGCATTCATCTGATTGAGTCAGGTAGAGCGCACAAATAACAAATCTAAATCAAAATAAAAAAATCAAGATCAAGTGTATTTTTTCCCTAAAAAATGTACGACAATCTCTTTTGGCACGCCCGGTGGGACTTGTCATCCCTTCATCTTCTCGTCGGAAGAATAAGAATGACATCCATTCTTTGAAGTTATTGATTATCTCTTTGTTGTATTACAGGAGACTCAATGGAATCGAAAGTTTTCTTCAGCCCTCTGGTGGTCGAGAACCATGCTCGCTATGGCTACCTGGCGGTACCTGTGGCATTCGGGAGCTTCCCTCCCGTTATTGGTTTTCCGAATTTTCTCGGGGTGGTCTTCATGCGACCTGAGATTATAACTGATAATCCTCAAGCACAAGTAATCAACTGCTGCACTATTCACAATCATGCTGCATCATCTTCAAGACAATATCAGGGAAATACCTGAAAGGGTCAAAATCCCCAATTCAATTCAAAGGAAATCTCTGCACAATGGTCTAGGACCAAAAAATCAATTCTTATTTAGAGTCTGCGGATCTTTCTAGATGGCAGCAAAGTTGATACTTCCGAAGACCGACTGGTTCCAAATATTCCAGTTCAAAACACATTCCAGGTCTTTGAAGACATGGACAGAGAAAGAATGAAAAATGAAAGAAAAGAAAAAGGAAAAGCTAAGATTCAAATGTCGGAAAAGCAAGAAAGAAATCCCAAACCAGCTTATTGTTATAGGATGAAATATTGTCAGGAGCCACCAGCAAAACAAATCTGGGTGCCTAAACATCAAGAAGACAAATATGTACAAGAAAAATCAAAGCCAATCTTCCAGTCACAAAGGTGGAAAATATGGAAACCAATTCAAAGGCAGTTGCCTCATGCTGAGTTGCCAAAAAGAAAGAAGTCAAGAGAAAGATATGAAAATGAAACATCTGTATTCCAAAGGCTGCAGCCGAAACCTCCTTCCGCAAGGAGATCAGCAAAATTCACCCAAGGAAGCTTGATAATTTATTCATGGCATACTATCAACAAGTATGCGGTACTCCCTGAAGATCTAGAAGAAGTCAAAGATTTAGCCTCAAGGCCGGGTCTAGTTACCCGAAGAATGCAAGCGGCAGCTATAGTTGCCCAAAATTTTCCTACCTTATTGGAAAACATTGATGAAGAAGCGGAGCTATCTGCAAATGTCATTGAAGCATTAGGAGAAGCTCTTTCTGCACCAGCAGAGCAGCAGCTTCCACAGCAAATCAATCAACAAAAAGAAGCAGAACCAAGCATAACTCAGTTGTTATTACAATAAATTGAGTTGTTGAAAAAGCAATTGAAAGAAAAAGATGGCCAAATACAGGGGGCAGGCTGGGCTGGTAAATAAGGAGGTGCTTCAACTTCCTCTTATCCTCGGGTGGCTAACCCTCTAGTTCCACCTCCTCCGTCTCAAAATCTTCTAAATATATCCATGCAGTCATTTAGGCCTGTGCCTATGAATGAAACACCTACATATATTCAAGTATCCAATAGTCAAGCTGCTCCTGCAATAGTATTGCAAGACAATTTGAACTCAAATTTGCCATTTCAAACCTCCCAAGTTCAAGGAGTTAATTTCTTCCCAAATCCAGTAGATCCTGCTGTGGCTCAAAGGCTGATGCTAGAACAGCTCATTGATATGAAGCTGGCAGAAAGAGTGGAAGGGACATCCATAGTATATGATGTGTACAAAGTACCATATCCGGTGCATCATGCTATGAAGAGGCTTCTGCTGGGAATGACCAAAGTGCCCAAATTTGAAAAATTAAATGGCCAGGGAAATCCAAAAGAACACTTGGCATATTATAATAGAGCAATGGGAGACCTAGCCACTGATGAATCTTATATGCTGAAATTTTTTGGGTCTTCATTAACTAGACTCGCATTTGAGTGGTATTCTTCTCTTCGGCCTGGTTCTGTTGCAGGGTGGGCCGACCTTCAGAAGCAATTTCAAGACAGATTTTACCTGGTGGAGAGAGAGATCACTCTGGCATAGCTATATATTGTGAAACAAGAAAACAATGAAAATGCTTCCAAATTCATTGCTAGGTGGAGAAATTTTAGCATGAAATGCAAAAGACCACCATGTCAAGAAGACGCAGTGGTGATATGCAAAAGTAATCTGAAAAATGAAGTCCTTGAAAGGCTGGTAGCCATTGAAATCAAATCTTTGACAAATTGAATACTGTGGTATCAGAAGTTGAAAGTTTTCTGAGCCGATCCAGAAGTGAACCAAGCAACAACAAAGGAAAATTTGATAGAAGAAATGCTCCACGTGAGTCAAATACAGTAGATTTATCTACGTTCATCACGGAGCAACAAAAGAAAGGTCCAGTCACGCAGGCCGAAACCACCAACAATAGAGAGAAAGAAGTCCGAACCTTATCTTCTCTCAAAGACAGAATGAACAGGCCATACAACTTCCCAAAAGACAAAACTCGTGTTCTATTTGAATGGGCACGAAAATACAATCAGATTGTGTTACCAGAGTCGAAAAGGCCAGAAGATGCTAAAAGATCTAATGATCCAAATTATTGTCCATATCACCAAATCATGGGACATCCTATTGAAGAATGCTATGTGTTCAAAGATGCAGTTGAGAAATTAATTCAGAAAGGTGTCCTGAAGATGGGAGATCATCTTGTCGATCCTCCACAGCCTCATGCCTGGACAAAAGCAAATGTGGCATCTGTAAATGTGTATCATATGGTTTATATTTACTAGTCATTAAGCTCAGAAACTGCAGAAAAAAGCACATAAGCCACCTATGAGCAATTGGTACTTCAACCACTCCAAGCATCTCAGTGGCAAACAGTCAAAAAGAAGTCAAGATCTCATATCAAGCAAAAATCATCAGAAGTATATATTCAAGGGGGTATTCTACGACGGCCGACATACGTTCAACCCGTCCCTCCACCAAATTTGGATAATATGATATCCAATATGGCTAAAATGGTTTTATCTGCACCAGTTAAAGCTGCAACTTCAAGCAAAAAATAATGTGTGTCTTTCCTTCAGCAGGAGACATCCCAATCAAGTTCAAATTACCCTGCTCCAACAAGCAGTATATGGAAATGGGTAGATACTCATACTGTAAGAAGGGTTACCAACAGAAAGAAAAACAGAAACACCAATACCAATTCTACCTAAGGGTAAAGATCCGTTGTCAAAGTTGCAACAGCTAATAGACAGCTTGGATGAATATGAACAACCTCAAAGAAAGCCAACAAAGTTGAAGCATTATATCCCATGGGAGAAACTCCAAAATATGAAAATGAAGCAAATACATAAAGAAGCCCTATTTTGGGAACATGAAGTCAAAAAGCCGAAGACTGATGATAATCAGGAAAATGGGAGAGAAGAGCAGGAAGGCACTTGCACTGTCATGTCTTGCAACACAATATCAACAATAAATGAAAGTGAAGATGATGAGGAGGAAGAAATATTCCTTGTTCCAAAAATAGAAGTGATGGAAAGCTCCACATCAACTCCAAATGAGCAACATGTCACCCACTCTGGCGAAAAGTGGGGACGAAAGCCACCATTGGCTACCACTCAAAAAACTATCCAGCTGCAAGGGGAAGCACCATATGTTATCACAGAACTATAATTCAGAGGAATGAAATCCATGCCTTTGTCAAAAAGAAATATTCAAATCCTGCCTCCGGTCGAGCTATATCCAGAAAATTCTGATCAAGAAAATGGGGTGTTACCCTCTTTATATGAATTCATGACAGTTCAAAAGTCTGCAAAGAAAAGCAAACAAGTCCAACAGCAGCCGTTTGAAGAACAAGAGCCTCAGGTTGCCTCTCTAGAAGTTCATGACAATGAAAAAGCAGAAAAGAAAGTCATCGGCTTACTAAAAAGGTTGCCATCTAAATTTACTGTGTGGGAAGTTTTGTCACTCAGTGAGGAATTGCGAAAGGCTCTCATTGCAGCTTTAAAAACTCCTCAAATTTATGAAGCTCATGCAGCAGAAATTCAAGAAATACCCTATGAGTCATTCACAGCTTCCATCACCTTCACTGAGGATGATATGTTACTACCTACAAATGACCACAACAGGCCACTCTACATGAGAGGAAAGATAAATGGACAATATGTCAATAGAATTCTGGTTGATCAAGGCTCTGCTGTCAGCATCATGCCTCTCAGAACTTTCCAGAAATTTCATTTTCATATGCACCTAAGAAGAGTGCAAGATTTCAAAATAGCTGGATTCAACCAGAAGTCAGAAACACCAATTGGGGCAGCTGAATTTGAAATGGTCGTCGGTGACTTTCACTTCACAGTCCTCTTCCATATCATAAATTATGATACCACATATAAAGCTTTGCTTGGGCGGCCATGGCTACATCAATATTTTGTGGTGTCCTCCTCATTGCATCAATGCATTAAATTTCCCTGGGAAGGACAAATACAACGAGTTTTCGCTGATCTCGAGCCTTTTGAGGTTCATGAATGCCATCTTATGGATGCCAACCTCTATATACCTCCACCCCTGGAGGAAAAAGAAGATAAAGAAATAAGAAAGCCTGATACCAGTCGGAGCAGGGAATGGTTTCCTCCTCTACCAAATATCGGCTCTCTCAGTCTTGAAGACAAAGAAGCTACAGTTCTGAAAAGTCCTTCCGCAAAGACAATCAAACAACAAGATGTACTCTCTATAGACGTCATGGTCCCAATCGGACTAATGCATCCTATTGAAGAGTATGAATGTCAGCTCGTAGAGCCTTTGAAGAAATTCGTGGTTCCTCATGAAGATGGACATAAAACATTCTTTTATAGAGCTGATGAGCAGTCGGCTATTGAAGACAAAGATTGCTATATTCCTGATGTAGAAGAAGAATTATGGGTTGACATCATGGGTCTCCCAGACATGACAAAGCATACTGAGGAATTAGCTAAGGCTCAGTCAATTTCATTATATCAAACAAAAAAGGAATGGAGTAGGTTCCAACAGCTATGGTACCCTCCTAACATGTCCAAAGCATTGATGCAACATACACAATATCTAGGCTTGGGATATACCTTGTCGAAAGAAGAAACTCCTGAATTATCAGTAAATATGACATCTATTTTGCCAGAAATTTCAGAAATTGCACAAGCAATATATGATGACTATGATGAAGAGCAACCCACGGGTCAGTCTATTCAAGAAAGTCAGCCAGAAGCTGATCAATCTCCTATTCCGGTATGTCAATGCTGGAAACATCTTGAAGAAGAAACATCCAAGTCTCAGAAGTCAAAGAAAATGATATCCCAAGTTCCAATATGGTTCAGAATATACCAGAAGAACAAGAAAATCCACCTATCATCCCTGAACCTCATGTTAACATAGGTCAAAGGGAAGATGAGCTCACTCAGCTTATAGAAAATCAACAGGCAGATCCTGCCCCAAATATTTTCACAGTAGATCAATCAAATGAAATTGACCAAGAAGTCAACGAAATTGAAGCAGAAATTGAAGAAGAAGTAAATGAAGAAGATCTAATGGAGCTCCAGCCAGCACCTCCAGAACTTGAAGATGGAGGGCAAGCTACGGTTGATGAACTCCTGGAAATCAATTTGGGCTTTGAAGAAGACCCAAAACCAGCATATATAAGTGCATTGCTCAGTCAAGAACAACAACAAGCATATATTTCGCTTCTGAGGAAATTCCGGGATTGTTTTGCCTGGTCCTATAAAGAAATGCCTGGGTTAGATCCAGAAGTAGCTCAACATGAGCTGGCCATTGATCTAGCCATCGAGCCAATCAAACAAGCTCCGAGAAGAATGATGCCGGAGTTGATAAACAAAATCAATGCTGAAGTCGACAAGTTAATTTATGTTGGCTTCGTACTAGAAAATCAATATACAACATGGCTGACATATATTGTTCCAGTCAAAAAGAAGAATGGACAGATTAGAATCTGTGTAGACTTCAGAGATCTAAACAAGGCATGCCCAAAGGATGACTTCCCAGTGCCTATTACAGATTCATGGTCGATGCTACCACAGGACATGAAGCTTTGTCTTTTATGGATGGATCGTCGGGATATAATCAAATATGGATGGCTGACAAGGATAAGATCCATACTACCTTCAGAACTCCTAAAGGAATCTTCCACTACAAAAGAATGCCCTTCGGCCTTAAGAACGCCGGTGCAACATACTAAAGAGCAATGACCAAGATATTTGATGAATTCTTTTATCAACAAGTTGAATGTTATATTGATGACTTAGTTGTCAAAACCAAGAAAAAGGAAGATCATATGCAAGATCTCCGCACCATATTTGAAAGGCTGAGGCAATACAGCTTGAAAATGAACCCCATGAAGTGTGCCTTCGGAGTTTCAAAAAATTTCTGAGCTTTATTGTCAGATATAGGGGCATTGAAATAGACCCGATTAAAATCAAAGCTATCCAGGAGCTTCCGCCTCCGAAGAATCTCAAAGAGCTGCAGTCCCTTCAGAGACGGCTCGCATACATTCGAAGGTTCATATCCAACCTAGCCGGACGGTGTGAACCCTTCTCTAAATTAATGAAGAAAGATACCCCATTCATATGGGATGATGAATGTCAAAATGCGCTTGAGAAAATCAAGCAATATCTTGTATCGCCACCCGTGCTGGGGGCACCTATCAAAGGCCAGTCATTAATCTTATATATCGCTGCTCAGGAGACTTCTCTAGGGGCAATGCTGGCACAAGACAATGAAGACGGCAAAGAGCAAGCACTATATTACTTAAGCAGAAGCCTGATCGGGGCTGAACTCTAGTACTCACCTATCGAAAAGATATGCTTAGCCCTGGTCTTTGCAACTAAAAGACTTAGACACTATATGCTATCACATGAAATCCAGCTCATCTCTAGGGCTGATCCTCTCAAATATATCCTAAATCGACCAGCCTTGAAAGGTCATTTGGGCAAATGGGCAGTCCTCTTCATGGAGTTCGACATCAAATATGTCCCTTAGAAAGCCATCAAAGGTCAAGCCATTGCAGACTTCTTGGCAACACATCCAGTGCCAGAAGATTCACCGTTGGTTACCGACTTGCCAGATGAAGAAACATTAGAAGCTAACCATACATAACAAAAGATATGGCAGCTATATTTTGACGGGGCCTCCCGTTCAGCAATTGCACAAGATGGTACATTCACTACAAAGGCCGGGGCAGGCATTGTCCTGATATCTCCAGAAAGCGAGGTTCTGCATACCTCGTGTTCCTTAACTAAGCCATGCACCAACAATGAAGCTGAATATGAAGCTTTGATAGTTGGCCTGGAAGTTGCTCTGGATATGGGCATTCAAATGATTCAAGTCCATGGAGACTCAATGTTGATTATATACCAAGTCCAAGGAATATATGATGTCAAAAAGCCCGAGTTGATTCCTTATCACAAAAGGGCCCTCAAGCTAATACAAAGATTTTATTTCTTTGAAATCAATCATATCAACCGCAGTGCAAATGCTCAAGCTGATGCTCTGGCTAAATTAGCAAGTTCTCTGGCTCTGCCGCTAGAGGAGTCCCTTAAAATATGGGTCAAGAATAGAAGATTGTTACCAACTGTGTTGGAAGAAGAAACATAAATGCAAACAAAAGTATGTGCAGTGGAAGAAGCTGATAAGACTGATTGAAGGGAAATGCTTCTCGATTGGTTCAAGCATAAAATATTGCCAAGCACTCGAATCAAACGTGCTAAACTGATCCGTCTCAAGGATTCATCTGAATACAAAGGAGACACTCTCTTTTGAGTGACATATGATGGCAAAAGAAAAGTTCTCCTCAGATGCCTGTCACCAAAAGAGATAGCTGAAGCCTTGAGGGAAATACATGCCGGGGTCTGTGGTGCTCACCAGTCTGGCCCCATGATGAAAAATCAACTCAAACAATTAGGCTACTACTGGCCCACAATGTTCGATGATTGTGCACAATATGCCAAATCATGTCACAAATGCCAGGAACATGGCCCAATTCCAAGAAAACCCCCGGTGCCCTTGCACCCTACAACACCATCATGGCCTTTTGCCGAATGGGGCATGGACGTTGTCGGTCCATTCATACCCTCCTCAAGAGGTGCTAAATATATTCTGGCCGCCACGGATTATTTTTTCAGATGGGCCGAAGCAGTAGCATTAAAAGAAGTCACTGGCGCACCCAGTCGGATCATTTCAGATAATGGAACATGCTTCCAAAATCAAATCATATACAAACTAGCTGCGAAATTCAAAATTGATTGGAGGACCTCCACAGTCTACAATCCACAAGCCAATGGGTTAGCAGAAGCCTTTAACAAGACTCTATGCACCATTCTAGCAAAGACAGTCAATTCAACTAAGAAAGACTGGGAAGAAAGAATGTATGAAGCATTATGGGCTTACAGAGCCATATACAAAACTCCAACAGGCTGTTCTCCCTATTCCTTAGTGTATGGGTCAGAGGCAGTCGTACCAATTGAATTATAAGTCCCCTCTTTGCGCATTGCCTTAGAGCAGGGGCTTATCAAAGGAAATCAATCAAATGCAGAAAGGTGGCTTGAGAAATTATTAGCCTTGGAAGGCGACAAACTTCGAGCCCAACAAAATATCCAGATATATCAAGCTCACATGGCTCGAGCATTTGATAAACTAGTCAAAGAAAGAGCCTTCAAGAAAGGAGACCTAGTTATGGTCAAAAGAAGAAAAGTCATGGCGTCAAATCCAAAAGGGAAGTTGACCAGTAATTGGATCGGCCCCTATGTCGTCAAAACTGTTTATGAAGGAGGAGCATACACCCTCACCAATCATAAGGGAGAAGTGCAGTTTCCTCCCTTAAATGGCAAACATATGAAGCGCTATCATGCGTCACCTCCGTGCTTTCCAAGCGAAGGTTGAAAAAATATATGAAGCACTGTCTACGGTGTGAATATGATCACCATGAAGACAGTCAAAAGAAATCATCCAGTTCTCGAGATGTATTTCCCCGAGATTATAAATCTTAAATGGCATGGTAAAATTAACCTGCCCATATGAGCCAAGGACATTGAAGAGGCTCCAAAAGGCTTTACGAAGCCGCCCCAAAGCACCTCATGGGTTGCCAATGATGAAATGCCATTGAAAAAGAAAGAAAAAGAAAAAAGTTGGCATGACTATCCCGCCAGTCGGGCAATGGTGCTGAGGCAAACCCGGTGTGGAGGGAGTATAAATCATTTCCCGCTTCCCGTTTTATAACCGGTCGAAGTTTTCAATCAAATCAATATGAATCGATGATGTTTTCCGATTCTGAAATTGTTTGGTATAAACATGCATATGTATTGCAACCTTGTCTCTTCAATGAACAGGAGGCAAGAAGCTACAAAGAAATAAAGAAGATGGCCTGAGTCTTGCTGGACCTTGCCAATCAAGTACAAATTCAAATTCAAACCCAAATTCAAGCACAAATTCAAACACAAGCTCAAAGTCAAGTATAGACTGGCCCGGGTCAGTAAGGTTCTGCCACTCATGTTCAAAGCTCCAGCTCAAACTCGAGCAGAAAATCAAGTTCAAAATTCAAGTTCAAAGTTCAAGAACCTAAAGCTTCAACTTAAGGAGCAAATTCAAATGCAAATTCAAACCAGAGCTCCGCTTAAAGGGCAAGCTGAAGTTAAAAGGCAAATTGGCTTGAGTCAATAAGACCCGCCGCTTAAATTCAAGATCAAATTCAAGTTCAAATTCAAAGCTTCAAATGAAGCTCGAGATCAAAATGCAAGCTCAAATACAAGTTTAAATGCAAGTTCAAAGCTCCAGCCAAAGAGTAAGCACAAATTCAAGTATAAGACAGCCTGGGTCAACGGGACCCGCTGCTTAAATTCAAGATCAAAATCCAAGTTTCAAGTAAACTTGAAAGCAAGAAGATGGCCCGGTTTCATTTGATTCCGCCATCCAAGGTCAAAACAAAGAAGATGGTCCGGGTTTATTCAACCCCTCCATGCAAAGCTCAAGTTCAAGTTTAAATCGGCCTGGGTCAATAGGACTCGCCGATTAAATTCAAAGCTCATGTTAAAATTTAAGTTTAAACTCAAGTTCAAGCTTCAAACCAAGCTTAAATCTAAGAATGAAGCAGCCTGGATCAACAGGATCCGCTGCTTAAATCCAAGTTCAAGCTCAAATTCAAGTTTAAGTTCAAGATCAAATATCTAAAGCTCCAGTTCAAGCTCAAAGCAAAGTTGAAAGCAACAGAATGGCCTGGGATCATTCGATCCCGCCATTCAAAGTACAAATTCAGAGCTCCAATTGAAGTTCAAATGCAAAAAACCAAGCCTAAATCAGGCTCAAGTTCAAATGCAAACCGGCCCAAGTCAGCAAGACTCTGCCGCTCAAGTTCAAAATCAAATCCAAATGCAAATTGGCATGTGTCCTATTGGATTCCGCCATTCAAGCATGAAACAAAAAAGATGGCCCGGGCTCATTCGACCCCCCCGTTCAAGCTCAAATAGAAGTTCAAGCTCAAATTCAAGCTCAAATCCAAATACAAATCGGTCTAGGTCATGAAGACTCTATCGTTCAAATTCAAAGCAAGCTCAAAACAAAGGGAGTGGCCTGGATGCATTCAGCACCGCCACTCAATTTTAAGCCCAAAGTCAAATCCAAGTACAAGCAAAGCAAAGCAAAGTAAGTCGTCCGGAGTCTTCAACAACTACGTCGCACCGGTGGCTTGCCCGGGACCCTCGTGACTCCGTCATCCCCGAAAGACCGGGTCTGCGAGAGGAGTACTCTATCAACAATCAAGCAAATTCAAATCAAAGCAAAGTAAGTCGACCGGGGTCTTCAACGACTACGTCGCACCGGTGGCTGGCCCGGGTCCCTCGTGACTTCGTCATCCCCGAAAGACCGGGTCTCCAAGAGGAGTACTCCGTCAACAATCAAGCAAATTCAAATCAAAGCAAAGTAAGTCGACCGGGGTCTTCAACGACTACGTCGCACCGGCTGATGGCCTGGGTCCCTCGTGACTCCGCCATCCCCGAAATTACTGGGTCTCTGAGAAGAGTACTCCGTACTCCCGATCTACCTCGGCTACAAACCTATGAGTCTGCTGTGGTAGTTAGGGTTCATCCATTCAAAATCACCCCTAGTTATCATGACCAAAAGCCTTTAAGCCCGTCATTGATAATTAGGGTCCTCATGACCTAGATATCTAGGTTTGCATCATTCAAACACCCCTATCTACTTCAGGCTACAAACCTATGAGTCCGCTTGAAGTATTATGGGTTCATGCATTTCAAATCATACTTATGTTACCACGATAAAAAACCTATGAGTCCGTCGTTGGTACTTAGGATTTGCATGGCATAGACCCTTCCGATCTATTGCCACCCTGCATAGTGGTTAAGATTCTAAGATCTTTGCCACCCCAATAAAGGCTCAGACCCTTACGGTTTGTGCCATTTTCAATAAACAAGTGATTGAGGTATTCATTGCCCCTCTCACTCTGTCCTTCCTTTTTTAAGCTTCAGTAATCCCCATAACATTGTTAGTTATGGAAGCCAATAAACATTGTTAAGTCATCTTCATTTGAAATCTTTTCCTTTCAGCTTTGCAGTTACCATGGGTGCATACTTCACTCTACTTTATTTACAACATGGGGAGAGAAGGATAAAAAAAAATGAGAGAAAAATCAAAAGGGGCTTAAAAAATATAGATGCCTCGCCGGACTTGATCGTACCTTCTGCGGTCAAGGGAAACAAGAGCTATATACCCGGCTGTGGTGAAAACCCGAAAGGGCGCTACAGGCAAAATCGGGAAACCCGCCGTGTGAAAACCCGAAAGGGCGTACGGGTAAAAGCAAGAGGGGGCCGACTCCGGTGAAAATCCAAAAGGGCACTTGGGTCGGTAAAGTGAATAAAAAAAAAAAAAAATTCAAGTATGGCATTCATTGAAAGGGAGATATGATACAAAATTCTCTGTATAATGTGCCGAAGGTTTACAAGGAATGACTTCCATCCCAGTTTACATGGAAAAGCAAAAAAGGAAATACCCTTCCCAAGTACAAAGTTCAAGTATAAGCAACATCATGGATCCTCAAGTAACATAGACAACAGTGGAAGTCCTTCTCCAACTTGAGTATGCAATTCAGAAAGAGCTTCTTCTTCAGTCTGCAGCTTGGAAACTTCACTAGATAATGATTCAAGAAGGCCCTGGGAAACCAGAAGATCATCTTGACGTCTGTGTACATTGTTCCTTAAAGTTTCCAGTTCGGCTTTCGCAGCAGCAAGTTCATTCTCTAAGCGTTGAATATTTTCCACCAACAAGCCTTCTTCTGTTCAAAGCCGGCTATTTCTGCCTGTTGCTGTGAAATTTGAAGAGAAACAGGCTGCATCTGCAAGTTATATTCATGCCGCTGAAGAGACAAGGCTTGGCGTCGATCTTGTATAACTGAGTGAATATATTCTTGACGCTTAAAAAATCTCAAAGCAGTGTAAGCAATAGGAAGCCATTCATCCAAAGAAGCTCCTGCCAGATGAATCCATGTAGTCATGCTCTCAATTTGCTGGTGCAGAAGATCATATGATGAACTAGGCTGCCGGCGTATAATTTGTTGTAAAAGCTTGATATTGGCGCCGAGGACATCAACACCCTGTATGCCTGAACCAGCAGGAATAGAAGGAATTGCAATGTGTACAAACTCATCCACTGAAGTCCAGTCCATGACCGTTTGATGGGAAGAGGAAGGCACTGAACTAGATGAAGGTTCGGTAATAGAAGGGGCAGATGTGACAGCTACAATGCTTGATATGGCTGGGGGCAGGTCACTTTCTGTAAGTTTAGCTGCGGGCAGAGCAACTATAAAGGCGGAAGGTCCAGCTAAAGTAATTGGCTCAGAAGAACTCTGTACAAGGGATGATGTACATATATGAGTCACAATATCAATAAGTCGAAGAATATGTTCAGCAGAGTTTAATGTACAGGGGACAGGACGGGATACTATCACCTGTTGACTCGGTGAACTTGTTCCCGAGTCAACCCCGCCATGCTCTGAAGTAGCCACAATACTCGCAAGCTCAGGAGTTGAAAGTTCCATAGTTTTGATATCCGAGAAGGTAATGACCTCCGTCGAAGTTATGACAGTTGGAACCATCGAAGTCTCTTCTGGTTCCGCATCTTCAGCAAAAACAACTTCTGCCTCTTCAGAAGAAGAAACTGGCATGGAGGTCGATATTTCAAAATCCATGTCCCTTTTAGTCGGGACATGAGCAATTTCCATCCTTTCCGCATGAGCTGGGGATGCCTGATATTCAAAATATATACAAGTCAAGTTTAAATGATGGAAAAAGCAGAAAAAATGTGGTAAAGAGAAATTACCATAGCAGACTGCACTGTTTCAACCTGATGAGTCTGTGATATCAAGCCTTCAGTTGTTTCAAAACCTATATGGTCGAAGTCAGAAATTCAGTAGTGAAATGAAATCACTCTTGCGATAAGACTCAGAAGGGTTACCTTGATCTCTCGAGGGCGACCAAACAGTTGTTTCTGGCAAAGCTTCACTACTAATGTGTTCAGTAGTAGGGGAAGAAATAGAAGGTGAAGGAGGAATGCCGCTTATTTCTTCCACACTGGAAGAAGTATCATCAGTTTCTTCTTTCCTTGTCTGAGCCAGTAATCTCGAGGATTGGCGCTTGGGAAGAACAATCTTCTTAGGGGGGACAGATTCTTTGGGCCCTTTGTGAAATCTTTTTGCAACTTGCTTAACCCTTCCTGTAATGGAAACAAAAGGAAGTTGTTCGTCATCGATGTCAAAATTCTGAAAGGCATAAATTAAAAGCATAGTGCATACCACCCTTGGCTGGGGATGGAGAAACCAGGGCACTCGCCCGCTTGGCAGTCTTTGCTATAAAAGCTTCAAATTTAGCAAGCACCGACAAATTGACAGGAGGAAGAGGTTCAGGGGCAGGCTCTTGTCTCTTCTTTGTACGCGCCTCTTTGGCAGCGGCAACCACCCTCCCTATAGCACTGACCTCCACAGGGGATGCAGGGGTTGATGTTTTAGAAGGCACAGGAGGAAAGAAAGATGGTCCCTTTGCAATAGCCACTACCCTCCGATGCTGCTGAGTCAGATATTTGGCCGCAGGCACTACAGAAATGTGCAAAAGAAGAAATCAATTTATATAAGCAGAGGCAAGGCACAAAGCTCAAAAGAAATCAAACACAAATGCATATACTTACAGCAATCGCCTTCATAACAGTTTGATAAAAGCCAGTATTCATATATGGAAGACTTATCTCTAAGTGAAGCCTCCTTCACAATATATATGACATCATTCATTGTCTTTGCTTGAGAAGCTAGGCTACTGAGATCGTAATGCTTTCTATCGCTCAAGCAAATGCCCAAGCGCAAAGCATCAAGTCCCCACCCATCTATATGATCCCAAGAAGTGGGTAGTTTTACATCCAACATACCCTGCGCAGTGGAATCCTGGGATACACCACAATATTTCAAAAGGGCAAGTAGCTAGCTGGTGCCCTTGTAGAAGTCAGGTTTCTCCTCCTTGTGCGGGACATAAAATCTCTGAATGCCTGAGAGACTCTTAGGAGCTTGCTGAGAATCTTTGCCACTGATATCTTCCTCTTCTGGGAAATCGATATCAGGATAATCTTCAGAGGTCACAGAGATATTAAATTGCTTCAAGAAGGCCCCCTTCAGCTCTTCAGTATCCAGTCTTGTCAACTCTGGATCAATCAAGGGTAAAGATTATGATCACTGGGAAAGTGAACTGGATAATCTTTGTCCTGTCTATATTTATAGAATCCTTCTGAAAAGACAAGCCTACTCTCATCAACCTTGCCATCTGATTCATCGGCAAAGGGATGGTCCAAGACAGCAACCTCAAAAAATTGTTGTAGTTCACTATCCTCATCTATGCCTACTGTAGGTGTCAAGTAAAAGGGACTTATCATAGGCCCACTCTCATCAGCCATCATAGGAGTCTGTTCAGAAGACCCTGTTGGAGAAACTGGCACATCTTCGGAGATAGTCTCGGGCATCACAGCTTTGTCTTTCCCCCGAGAAGCCATTATATTGAAAAAGAAGAGACAACAAGTCAAAATCAAATGCAAAAAGCTTTCCTCGAAAAAGAAAATTCTGTCAAAATTTCGGCAGCATCTCCCCTTAAAAGAGGGCTCTTATAATTTTATCGAGAGCCATCCGAGACAGACCGAGATGCTCTGATAAGAAGAAGACCCATGTCAAAGACAGAGGGGTGTAGAAATGGCATTCCAGTAACCCATTTCCCGAGAGCCGAGCTACAACCGGGACTAGGTACTGAAGCCGCAGCCCTAAGGATTGCTCCCGAGGGAACTGCCAAAGTCAAACAGCAGGAATGCTGAAGAAGAGCCATCTGACCTGCAGTGCTACAGTAGTGAGTCTGCGCCTACTGTAGATGGAGGGATCCAAAGTCGATTTCCTGCAAAAAGAAGACGAAGAAAAAATGTTAGAACATCAAACAAGGCAGAAGAGACTCTCTTCACTCTCCCCATGCCCAAATCAATGGCGGCCAACAATACTCAATCAGTCCCACCGGCCAAAAAATCGAAAGAAAGGCCCCACCTTTCATGTTGAAACTACGGTGTAGGAACCCTTCTCCCTCAAATAGTAGTCTTCAAGTCCAACCGATGCCCCTTTTCATGGCAGCAATGATGCTCTTCGAAGTCCCCTACGAGGCTGCCGACGAAGAAGGAGCAAGGAAGGCAAGGCCGGTAGTTCTGAACCCGACGGCCTGCACACCCACAGGCGATGGCAACAACGCTCCCCAACAGAGTTGTAGCGTTGTCACTGGCCAAGGGAAGAGGAGGCGACCGGCGGGCCAAGCAAATGGCACCCCCCAAGCGGCGGAGGGCCGACGCACAGACGGCGGCAGCGGCAGCTCTCGTCGGCAATGGCGCTCCCCGACAGCTGTTGTGGCCCCGACGACGACGGGAAGAACGAGAGAAGTGTGGCGGCGGCGATCTGCGGCGGCAAGGGTCTGTCCCCGCGGCTCCGGCAGCTCCGTCCACCGGCAATGGAAAGAGGAAGAAGAGGAAGGGTCGGGTGACGCTCGGAATCCCTCAGCACAACAGCAAAGGCATCCCGCCCCCTCCCTTTTTATAACCGATCGGGCCGGTCCTTGAAGCCGTGGCCGGTCCAAGGCCTGAACCGGACTGAACCGGCGCAGACTCAAGGGCATATGCCCCCCTCTTTCAAACCTCACATATGTGAACCGGTTCGAAGCCAAAATGAAACTGAACCGATACAGACTCAAGGGGATCTACCCCTTTCTCTCAAATTCAACATATATGGCTGGGTTTGGAGCCGTATTGAAGCCCGAACCAGCGCAGACTCAAAGGGCACATGCCTCATCCTCTAAATTCAAGAAATCTGGTCGGTTTAAAGCCAAAATTTAACCTGGACTGGCGCAGACTCAAAAGGGTATACTAACCTATGGTTGCCCGAAGCTCAAGACCCGATCTAGGTCGGTCGCGGAAACAAATTCAAGAAGGAATCCTAGTGATTGCAGCAGTCCTCAAGCAAAACAAGTCCTTAAGGGGTGAATCAAGACCTTTAAGTGGGGCCGATTTTAAACTGTGAGCCGCTTAAATGGGATAAGTACGTGACAATGGGCCATGCATACAACTCACTTCATCGCCTTCGGTCTCCGTACGTGAGCCGCATGCGTGGGGGGCATTTGTTGTCACCAAAAAATTGAACAAGAAGAAGAGCCTAAAGATCAACAAAGAAGGCCCAAATCAAAGAGAATTGAAAGGAAGAACCAAGCCCATTAATTCAAGCAAGAAAGGTCTAAGCAATTTTTTCAAAGAAAGCTCAAGTGAAGAAGAATTAATGGAAAACAGTCATGTCTATTTTACAAGCCAAATGAATAAAAAACGGGGCCACTCTAGGGCCCAAATGGTGAAGCAATCCAATGGCACAACCGGGCCCATTATCTCAAGCAAAGGAGGCCCAACCAATTTTGTAAAAGAAGGCCCAAGTGAAGAAAGCTAATGGACAGCTGTCATGACCATTCTTGCAAGCCCAAATAAGTAAAAAAGGGATTACTTTTAGCCCAAATGATGAAGAAATCCAAGGGGGCAGGCCTAGGCCTATTATCTCAAGCAAAAGAAGCCCAATAGGGCCAATTTGGGCCCAAAAAGTAAAGGCCAAAGCCCAATTTCGTGGCAGCCTTCAAAAGGGCCCAAATGGTCCCCTCCATGGGATATTCTTATCCTTTTGGCCCATGGTCAAATCTGCCCAAAGGAGGATAAGAAGAAAAGCAAGTGGTCCCCCCCTCAAGATTCTTCTAGAAGAGGGTAGGTGAAAAGCAAAAGGAGAAGCCAATCATGATTCTCCAAGTGTTGTAGCCTCATTGGAGGGCTCTCAAGAGGGGTTTCTTATCCCTAATTCAAGGCTAATGGATGCCTAATCTACCACCCAAAAGTAATCCAACATTATCTATAAAAGAACCCCCATCTTGTACAAGAAAAAGTTGGAGACAAAAATCCCAAAAAATAGAAAAGAGAAGAAGAAAAGTGAGAGAGCTTGGAGGAGCACGTCCTACTCCTCCTTCCCCTCAATTTCCTGCATCCTAAGAGAAAAAAAAGAGTTAGAGAAGAAGAGAAAAAAAAAAGAAGAGTGCTAGAAAAGAAGAGAGCAAGATTGTACGCTTCAAGAGCCATTCTCCCTTCTCATCCCCTCTCCAAGGCAGAGTGGGGATGAAGAATGGGTCTATTTCTATCTCCTTACTTTCTTACAATGTTTTCCTTCATTTTGATGTTCATAGAAACTTCTATCTCTTCCTTGATTTTCATCCATGATAATTGAAAGCAATGAAATGCAATGTTCAGATTTCCTGTGTCTGTTTTGTGCATCTGCTAGTTATCTTGCTTTTATGGCATTTTTTCTTTCATAAGATATGTGTTTTTTGTGTGGGGATGGTAGATGAGCCTTTCTAGTTTATAGAAATGGTCTCATCAAGCCTTAAAACCCCCTAAATATGGAGATATGACCCGAAATGTGCTTTGCTGTCCAGATTTCCTGAAAACTGGTTTTTCATTTATTTGTCTTTGGTTTTGGGGTTTTTCAAGGTGGCTTGGCCTTCCATGACCCTTAGGAGCACATCCCCTCCATGTATGATGTTCCCCCAAGGCTAAACATCAAGAGAAATCCCCTAAGTTTCATATATATTAAGATATAAGTTTCTGTTTTCATGTTGTAACGGAATGAGTTTTGTTTAGACCTTTTTCCTTTAATGGCTAAGGGTTTAGGCCCTAGAGGTTCTCAAGGAGGTTCCCTCACTAGTTGAGGATGAGCTTCTTTGGGTAGAAACCCTCTAACATGGAGCCAAGAAGGAGAGATCCATAGAAAAGATAAAAAATATAGTTAAGTTTCTTATATGTTCATATTCAAGTCTTCATGATATTTTCCTAAAGAAATGCATCTAAAATATATTTTAAATAAATATTTTAGACCTTGTACCGTTTATACTTTATTTTCTATCATTTGGGTTAGTTTTAAACCCATTTTTTACCGAAAATCCGGGTTTCAGCCTGAGTCTGGGGTTTGCAGGTGCTACAGTGTTGAGTCTGTGCCTCCCTGCGCAGACTCAGCGCCAGTTGTAGGTTTTGAGTATGCGCCTCTTCCAAGTGGATTTTTTGACTTGAGGTGATTCTTTGATCCTCCCCCAAGTTGTCCAAATGTTCCTTGGACCTAGGGCTGTCCCTTTGAAGCCCAATGAAGGTTCTAAATGGCTTGAACTTTTGGTTGTTAAGCCCTTAATATTTCAAATCGAAGTTTTGCCATATGTTTTAAGCTTTTAAATGTTTTCCGATGTCTTTTAAGGATGTCCCGATCTAAGGGTGCCAGAAATCTCATGTTGGGTAACCCATCAAGGGCTCTCATACAAAAAACATCATTCTTGTGTTCCCATTTCTATAGGTTCATTTAGGTGATGTGTCCCGAAGTCCCAATGAGTTGGTGGAGTTCCTTGCTCCCCAAATGTAGAAATGGAATGGATGATTCCCTGTGGATAACCATTTCGTTTTGAAGGCATTAAGGGAACCCTTTGGGTGAGTGGTTGGATGCTCGGCACGCCCCCCTTTATAGCCACCTCCATGGTTCATGGCTACATGTGATCCTCTAGGGAAATTGGTAGAGTTCCTTGCTCCCCAAATGTAGAGATGCTTTGGATTAGTCCTTGTGGATTTTTCTTACATCTTGAAGGCATTAAGGGCACCCTTTGGGTAAGTGGTTGGATGCTCGGCACGCCCCCCTTTATAGCCATCCCTATAGTCCATTAGCCATTACATATCCCTTTAAGGGAGTTGGTCCTTCGGGTCCCTTCATGCTATGACCCTTCATGAACATCTTAAACCTTTTCATTGGGTTTTCCTAATGAAAGGTTGAAATTCAACTTGGAATCACTATATTGAGCATTTTCAATGCTTTATAGAGTGACTCAAGAAGAATGAGATAAACATGAAGAAATCATGTCATTTGAAGAAATACATACAAGAACCACTCTTTGAAAAGGCCTCATGTATCCATACTCAACTTCTGAGATTTCTCAGTGTTATCCTCCACAAATTTGTGGTGATTCTTGGATCACCTCTAGTTGAAAGAGGTATAAATATGAAATTATGCTCAAATTTTGACTATGCGCACCTATAACCATGGAAATTCGATTGGGAATGGGGTACAATTTTTTTTCCTCGACTTCGGATTTCATATTTTAACTTTAATGGTTGAAACTAACCCTTGATGGATTTAATTACAGTTTGAACTGTGCAGGAAATTCAAAAATCAAATTTCAGACTTGAGTCTGTGCCACTGTTCTGAGTCTGCGCACCCTTGCGCAGACTCAACTCAAAATTGTCAAAGAGGCCTTGCATGGGCTGATAGACTCATTTATGGTTCAAGTAACTCAAATAATTAAAGTTAATTCATTCAAAAAAGGTTTAAGATAGCAATCTTCCATTTTAAACAAACACAAAATTTCAAACACAAGTTGAGTCTGCACAACTTTCATAAGCTCATTTCAAATGAAAAAATTAACTAAACAATAAATCAAATTGTTCAACTCACTCACAATCATATATCAAACACTCCATATCATTTAAATAAACATCCATTTACAAAAAGGATCCAAATCCCTTTAAAATGAACCAAAATTACAAGTTCAGCTGAGTCTGTGCACCCCTTGCGCAGACTCAAACCCATTTTTCTTGTCTCCTTGATATTTGAAGCTCCCCAACTCTTTGAAACTCTTGGAATTCCCCTCAACCTCAGGAGGTTCCATCTTTTCAAGAATCTTGCTTAAATCCTCTTTGAACTTGAGTCTGCGCATCAATCCCAAGGCCAAAACCTCGTCTCTTAACTCCCAAATCATGTCCGCAGCTCCAAATCTGTAAATAATTATCAAACAAAACATAAAATCAAGTTATCCCACCAAAAATCCAATAAAACAACTTATGATCAAAAAATCCAAAGTTCAGACTTGAGTCTGCGCATCCTGGCGCAGACTCAGCCTTGAAATTCACAAAAAATTAAAAATCAACTTCCTGAGCACTGAAAGATGATCTAAAAACCTCTAAAAATCAAGTTTATTCTTATCTATCAGAATATAAAATAAAAACACCAAGTGTTTCTTGAAAAAATGCAAAAAACAACTCAAAACACTTTGGTGACAAATGAGTATGTGCTACCTAGTGCAGACTCAACCCTGAAATCCCAAATTTAGTCTTTTTGACCTTAATTTCCCCCCAAATTAAATCAAAAAATTTACATAAAAAATTTATACTTTATATAAGCCAAAAACCTAAATAAAAGCTTAAAACGCCTTTTACAAAAAATATTAAAAATGCTAAACACTTTGATAAACAATGAGTCTGCACTCTATAGTGCAAACTCAACCTTAAATTCCTAAAATCTGGTATTTTGGCTATTACAATTCCATTAAATCAAATCAAACTCTTAAGAATAAAACATATATTTTCTCCAAATCAAAACCCAAACAAAAAATGATAACTTTTCCCTAAAAAATCACCTAAAAAACTGAAAAATGGGAGTATGACAGGTGAGTCTGTGCTACCCTGCGCAGACTCAGCCCCTAATTGCTAAAATCCAAATCTTTTAACTCTAATTCTTTTAAAATTAAATAAAAAAACCCCAAGATAAAAATAAAATACTTTCTATAAATAAGAAATAAAATAAAACTCATTTTTGCTCTTTTGTAAAACATAAAAAGCACCTAAAAGAAGCCTCACTTCAACCTTGCTCATTCTCTAAAAGCCTACAAATTCAAAACATAAAAGGCATAAGTATTTGAAACATAAAAAATACATTTCCATATCTTACAAATCAAATCTAAAATCTTTTCACTTCAAAACTGAAAAAACACAATAAGAAATCTTTTTTAAACTCCCTTGATAAAAAATGTCATCCACTTCAATCAAAACACCATAAAAAAGGTTTTCACTCCTCTCACAAATCACAAAATCAAAATAAGACAAGCATTCTCATTGGTAACAAATGAGTTTGCGCATCCCTGCGCATACTCAACTTCATATTCACTTCCAAACTTAAAAAATTCAATAAATCTTCAATGCATCCACACAAATCAATCCAAAAAGACTAAAAAATGTCTCTCATCATCATCCATCAATAAAAATCAATAAGTCATGTCTTGTGCAGACTCAACTCTAAACTAAAAATGAGTTTTCTTCTCAAATAAAAACTGAAATTCATTTATTTTTCAAATGCAAGCTTGTATATCTTACTTATATCATTTCAAAAGGTGTTATTCTATTCTTCCGACGATTAATCAAGGGTTTTCCTCTTAGGAGGATGTAATTAACGCTATTCCATTTATGGGTAGCGGGATCGGGTCTAAGAACTACGCATTCATCTGATTGAGTCAAGTAGAGTGCACAAATAACAAATCTAAATCAAAATAAAAAAATCAAGATCAAGTGCATTTTTTCTCTAAAAAATGTACGATAGCAGGTTATCTGGCGTCCATATTTGGGTATGGACAATGCTAGACAACCGTGGGTGGAGTAGGGCCGAGGCAGGTTCGGGCGCCAGGTTTGGCTGCACTGTATGAACGAGATCACCCTCCTGCGCCTGAGGCTGGCAATGCAGACGTTGGGTCTGCATCAGGAGTGGGTGGAGGAGGAGATCCCAGAGGGGATCGGGAGGTCAATGCGGGGGAAGCAGGACCGCACGGATTGGGGTGCCAAGTTCCCAGATCAGCGGGATGACTGGCACCGATACGGGGTCCCGGTGGAGTCACAGGCGATAAGCAGCGACGCTTATCCGTAGCACTATCGGGCCCATTACGCTGCCCACCTCCAACTTCTTCGACCTCTCGATGTGAGTATTATGATATGTATGCCTGTGAATGCTTCTTTCATTTTATTAATTATCTTGTTTATATTAGTAAATGCATGACATGTCATGAAAAATGTAGGATGCTCGAGATGCCACAATCATCACACTCCTCGGCCACCTCCAAGATGCTGAGGCGCAATTGGACATGGATGTTATGAATGCTCTATTTTATTATTAAATTGTTTTGACACTTGTACACTGACGGTGGTCCCCCTTTCGTTACAACGTGCCGCTTATACCCATGCGGCGACCCCCTCACCTTCTGCTGCTGCCGGTCCTTCCTCCTTTTCTGCTACCCATAAGGCCGCCATGGCTGACCTGCGGAGTCAGCTAACCTTTGCCATCCGTCAAGCTACCCAGGCTGAGGAGGATGTTGCTGCTCGGGTAAGTCTTCAACTTGCTTCCTTCATCTCAACATTGACTTGTTTGCTTGCTTGGCTGACGATGTCTTCTGTTGCAGGCCTAAGTGCTCTGCGTGGCTCTTGAGGAGAGGGATGTGGAGCTGGCGCAGGCCCGCAGCTCAACAGCCGAGTCGCAGAGCTAGAGGAGTAGCTGGCCAGACTCTCCACGGGCGACCTCCCTCGCGAGCTTGCACGTCTCCAGGTTCGGCTAGAGGTCTTGACAGAGGAGAGGGATCGAGACCGGTCTCGATTGGAGAGTCTCCAGGGACAACTATCGGTGGCGGAGCATGAGCGCCAGAGCATCGAGGCTCGCTACTAGTGTGCACGCCAGCGGGCGTTGGAGCGGGGACAGGAGAGTGCGTTCACCACCAGCATTGTAGTATTCTCTGGCCAGGCAGGGCCAAGCGTCATGGGGCCACCGCCGCCGCCAGCTCGAGGTCCAGACGTCCAGGATGAGGGGCAGAGCCAACTGGACGAGGGTGCAGGGGAGAGCCAGCCGTGAGGGTTGCCACCATGTATTTTTGGAGTCCTGTGGATGGACTTTCATGTTGTACAAACTCTTAATGATATATGAAAGTACTTTCTTCATGCTTGAGTTGTCTTGGTGTTGTTTTTCACTGTCTTTCCTTTTCTACTCCTGCACATGGCTTAAACGAACAAATTAAATGTCTATTCAGGCTTTGCCCCTTGCCCAGTTAAGTAACCAATTATTTGATCCTATCCTTGGTAGAAGGGTCAAGGGGTGAAGCCTTTGTTTAACAAAAGTGAATAAAGATAATTAAAAGGAAGTAAAATGCAACATACAAGCATGCAAATGCTCGCTGGAAGTAAAGGGATGCAACATGAGCATGATGCGACAAACAAATGCTAATTGAAATATTTTTGTTTCGCAAATGCATATTTAGAAATATCCAATTTTTGAAGTTTTGCCATACTCAATTTTTTTAGATTTTGAAATATTCAATTTTTGGTTTTTGAAATATTCAATTTTTTTTTAGTTTCGAAATATTCAATTTTTTTTGGGTTTTGAAATATTCAATTTTTTGGATTTTGAAATATTTAATTTTTTGGGTTTTGAAATATTCAATTTACTGAGTAAACTAAAGATCAACATGGAACTTGAATCAAAAGAGCGTATCCATTCGTCAACTTAATTCCCACATTAATTTTTAATGACCTAATCCTAACTTATCGTACTTGAATTATGTTTGGAATCGTGATCCCATTCGATTGTCCAACCCTTAGTCAACCTTGGCTATTCCTCAAGTTTGGAGCACGCCTCTTTAGAATGAAAGGAAGAATTGGTTTAGAAAGCCTACAAGAAGGTTCCGGAGACTCAGAAAGATGTCCTTTCTTTATCCTATTATCCGTTGGGGTTCGGTCATTCTTATTTTTGCGGGGTATTTAACGACCTTGCGCTCCCTTTCCATTTGATTTTGTGGCCTTTTGTAATAACATTCGCAATATTGAGTGGCCTTTTGATTTGGTTTGGCTTTTGCTTCTTTTTTTTTTGCCTTGGCGGGGTAGATCTCCCTCTTTTATTTTATGACGGCCTCCTACTAGGATGGTGGGTATTGTCAGTAGTCTATTCTAAGCCTCGTTCCATCATCACGGGCCGAGAGTAAAAACAAAAGTTTTGTTTTGAAAAGAATGAGTTGTACTTTTCCACTATTAGTCAAGCTTTCGGTGTTCCTCAGACTTTGCATCTCTTGTTATTCACGAATCGAACGTGTTTGTGTGCAATAATACGTTTGGATTAGATTACCAAAGATTAATATGGGAATTTGAGTTTTCGAATTTTTCAATTCTATTGATCCTTGTGCCATGCTGATCGATTATACTAAGGGTAGTATTTCTTAAGATACAGACCATTCCAAGGGTTAGTTAACTCTTGTCCTTCTATATTGACTAAGCGATAATCATTATATGGAAAAGCATGTGATATGACATACGGTCCTTCCCAGTTGGATTGGAGCTTAGAACATGGACCACTAGGTTTTACAAAGATTCTTTTCACAACCATCTCACCAACTTTAAACTTTCGTTCAATGACCTTATTTTGGTAAAAACGTGCTAATCTGTTCTGATATACTCTTGCATAATTGGCGGCCGACCATCTTTTCTCATCTAAGAGTTCCAATTGAGCAAGGAGTGCGGAGCGATGCTCATCAATGAAAAATTTCTTATTCAATTGTACTCTTAATGATGGGATAAGGACTTCGTATGGAACTACCACCTCCATTCCAAATGTTAGGGAATAAGGAGTTTGCCCAGTGGGAGTGCGGATTGAAGTTCAGTATGCCCATAGAGCCTCAACTAATTTCTCTGGCCAGTCCGAGAACTTATTAGACTTACACGTTTTCTTGATAATTTTTATCAGAGTTTTATTGGTTGCCTCTGCTTGGCCATTGCCTTGCGGATAATAAGGATATGAATGATGCAATACAATTTTATACCTATTGTAGAGGTCCTTCAGCTCTTGTGATATGAACTGTGGTCCATTGTCGGTGACGATGGTACTTGGGATTCCAAATCTGGTGATGATGTTCCTCATGATAAACTTGCAAACCGTTGATGCTTTGATCTCCGTGTATGCTTCGGCTTCCGCCCACTTAGTGAAATATTCTGTTGCCGTGAGGATGAAAGATTTTTGCTTGGTGGCAGAATCAGGATTACCAAGGGGACCAATGATGTCGAAAGTCCATATGGAGAAGGGCCATGGGGTTGAAACAAGATGGAGTGAAGATGCGGGGGAATGGATCTTATCGGGATGAAGCTGACACTTAACACACCTACGGACATATCCTACGCAATCATCTTCCATGGTTGGCCAATAATACCCCTGTCTAAGGATTTTCTTTGATAACATTTGTTCGTTAAGATGGCCACCACAAACTCCAGCATGAGCTCCCTCCATGATTTTCCAAAGCTCATCTTCATCCAGGCATCTTAAGAGAACATCATCAAATCCATGTTTGTATAAAGTTCCTCCAACTAAGGTGTACCTCTGAGCAACTCTCCTGATAGCTCTCTTCTCCTCAGTAGTGGCCTCTTCGGGGTATGACTAATCTTCATAGTACTTGGCAATCTCATAATCCCATGGTTTATCCTCGTCTTCCATTTCTTGTTGCCAGTCTAGTAGCATAATTTCTCTCTTTTCCACAATATCTCCATCTCTAACCTTCTTCAGCAGCTTCTCTTTAACCTTAAGGAAAGAATGGTCTTTCACGGCAGGAGAAAAACGCCGATAGACAGTAATGGAGTCAGATTGCCTGCTGATCGGGAAATTTAAGGAATATGCTAGAGAAGCCAAAGCGTCAGCTAGAATGTTCTGATTCCGAAGAATTTGGACGAAGATTAGTTTGGTGAAAAGCTTGGCATAAGCTGAAGTGAGTTCCTAATAGGGCTTGAGTTTAGGGTCAAGAGTGTGATATTTGGTAAGCACTTAGTGAAGAATTAATTGACTATCACCTACATTTCTCAGTTTGGTGGCACCGTGGAGATGAGCGGCCTCGAGGCAAGCAAGGAGAGCCTCATATTCAGCTATGTTGTTAGTGACATAGAAGTTAAGCTGAATGGCTTGTGGGATGGTGACACCTTTGGGTGATAGGAGAATAATGCCGATACCCTTACCGTAAGAATTCAGAGCTCCGTCAAAATGCAGGGTCCACATATCATCATTGATTTTGTTTATGGACATCAGTTCCTCATCCGGAAACTCTGATTGGACTGGATGGAATCGAGGAAGAGGGTGATGGGCAAGATGTTCTACTATGGCATAGCCTTTAATCACTTTCTGCTGAATATAAGTGATATCGAATTGGGAAAGAAAGCTCTGCCATCGTGCCAACCTATCAGTGAGGACGGATTTCTCAAGAAGGAACTTAATGGGATTCATTCTAGCAGTGAGATGAACTTTATGGGCCAAGAAATAATGCTTCAACTTTTGGACCACCCATACAAGTGCTGCACATGTTTTCTCCATCGCTGTATATCTCTGTTCAGCGGGGTTGAGAAGTTTTAAGAGATAATAGGCTGCCCTCTCCTTTCCTTCTTCATCCTCTTGTGCCAGGACAACCCCCACTGCATGATCCAGGACATAAATATATAGAATTAAAGGTTTGTCCGGAGATGGGGGTCTCAGAATAGGAGGACTTGCTAAATAATTGTTTAATCCATCAAATGTCTCCTAACACTTATCATCCCAATCGAACTTGACTCCCGGTTTAGTAAGCTCGTAAAATGGCTTACACCTTTGCGAGTGTTGGGAGACAAATCGGCGAATAAATTGCAACCTCCCGATTAATCCTCTTAATTCCTTCAAATTCTTGGGAGGTGGCATCTCTCTAATAGCCTTGGCCTTGTTGGGATCTATCTTAATGCCCCGCTTGCTGACAATGAATCCAAGTAACTTCCCTGAAGATACCCCGAATACACATTTCTTGGGGTTCATCTTCAACTGATATTCTCTCGACCTCTCTAGAACCTTTGCCAGAACTTCAGCATGTTCAGCTTTTGTCTTAAATTTCACTAGCAGATCATCCACATACACCTCTAAGTTAATGTGCATCATGTCGTAGAATATCGCCATCATGGCTCTCTGTTAAGTGGCTCCAGTATTTTTCAATTCAAATGGCATAACAACGTAGCAGTAAGTTCCCCAAGGTGTGGTGAATGATGTTTTCTCTTGATCCTCTTCTGCCAACTTAATCTGGTTGTACCCCGAGAATCCATCCATAAATGATAGAGTTTCATAGCCAGCAGTGTTGTCAATAAGTACATCTATGTGAGGCAGTAGGAAATTGTCTTTAGGACATGCCCGATTCAAATATCGGAAGTCAATACAGATTCTGACCTTCCCATCCTTTTTTATAATCGGGACTATATTGGCCACCCATTGCGGATAGAGGACAACTCTAATGAATTTGGCTTTATGCAGCTTATCGACCTCTTCTTTCATTTTCAAAGTCATTGAGGGTGGAGTCGCCTTAACTTTTGTTTAACCGGGCTAGCTCTCTCTTTCAATGTCAATCTATGTTCCACTAGTGATGAGTCTAACCTGGCATATCCTCGTAACTCCAGGCCAAGGTGTCCTTATAATCTTTGAGAACTCAGATCACTACCTCTTCATCTACTTCAAACAGATTCTCCCTGACGAGAACAACCTTAGGTTCATCTTCAGTTCCTAGATTGATCTCTTTGGTAGGCTCTTCTACAGCAGCTGAGGGTTCATCAAATCTCTTCACTCCACTAGCATATGCTTTAGCCGCGTCCTCGTCGTCTTATCCTTCTTCATTAATGGGGTCTTTCTCATGTAACAGCTCATATACCCCGTATTCATCATCGACTAACTCATCAACTCCACATTCTTCTAGCATCTGGATTGGATCTTCTAATAGCTAAGGGATCTGAGAGAAAAAAAGGCATCTTAAAGCTAACTCCTGGAGGTATCTATCTGGAACTCGTCTACCCTTAGACTTCTTAAACATCCAAACCTGACTAGCCTGCCTAGAAATAGACTCTCTAACTTCACTAAACTCTCTATCCTGATCTAATGAGGACGAAGAAGGATAAAAATCAGGGGATACAGGGGAGAGCACAGGTGAATCCTCCCACGGGGAGGGGCAGAGCATATCTAGGAGGGAATCTTGCCCGAATGACCCATGAGATGGGGTACGGTCGGACAAGTAAGATGTTTCCTCGACGAGGATTTGGGAGGAAGAAGTTGCTAAATTGGCTTTTTTTTTGTGAATTATTTGAGTTTAACATATAGCAAGAATGGATGTAGATGGGGGGAGAAAGAAATGATGGAGGTACCGGCACTAGTGCCCAAGGATTAGGGGGATCATACAGTAGTATGTCCCAAATCAGATCATAGATCCTCTCAAGATTAAGAGGAATATGAGGGATGAGATCCTGAGGGGATATAGTAATAGTAATGGGCGGAGCCTGTGGAATGTCTTCAGTAATAACCCGTGACCAAGTCAGGGTTAGGAGCATAGTGCGGAACAAAGTATGGAGTGTAAAAATATGAGAAGGATAGGTTCCCCTCCATAGAAGATCAGTGGTACAACCAGCTTCATAGGGGTCATCTGGCTCCCCTTCATCTGTTTCTTCTGCTAGCAAAATCCTTTTGTCGAAGATGGCCCCGGGCCTCTCGATCAGTTCATCTACCAATGGCGGCCACTTTGGTTCTGATGGGTTCAAGAATAGTCTGCTCAGTGCAATATACAAGTCCCACATGTCAAACCAGCGGTACCATTCACATTCCGGATCTTGTGTCTTCCTTTTTTTCATTGGCCCTAGAGCCTCTAGAGACTGGTACGTCAGCAGTGGAGTACAATGTCTAGCCAGGTCCTTCCCATATACATCATGCAGGTCAAAATGAGTGGTGATTACTACTGTGTTGTTGTGGTCATGTTGAATAACGGGCCCTTTAACAAAACGAGTGGACAAGGTCCAAGTCAAGGGATCCCGATTCTCTTTGCCGGGGGCAATCATGGTTTTCCATGTTTTTTGACCATCTTCACCTTCTTGTTGTTCTACAATACTATACCTCACCTTCTCTGGCCTGTAGCCTAGGCTGCTGCCACGTACTCTTCTCTCATCATCTATCACCGGTTTAATTCTTTCTTGCAGTCGGGTACCCAGACCCTTTCCAGGTTGATATCCCACTTTCAGTATGATGTTCTAGCCTGGAGTATTCATGAACTTCTTCTGCTTTACAACATTGATCGGGTAAGATGTAAGTATAGTATACTCAAAAGGATCTGCCAAAAGGGTGTGGGTTTGGTATAAGGAGATGACTGGCCTTTGAGGGGCCGAGTTGGGATTCACATTCAGTGAGTGGGTTGCAGCAAGGATAGGCATGCTAGTAACTTTGATGATACGTCCTTTGTGGGGGAACTTAAGGCATTGATGGTTCGTCGATGGAATCGCCTTAAGTGACTTGATGTAAGGACGACCAAGTATGCCTTTCAATGAATGGTCAATTTAAAGAATATGAAATTCGACTTCAGCATGGCAAGAAGGACCTAACTCTACCTTCAAATAAACCATCCCAGAGGGAAACGGGTTGAGTTATCATAGGCGGTAACAGAAATGGGAGAGGGCAGCCATTTTTCTTTCGGGACCCCACAGAGCTCCAGGGTTCTCAGTGGTAACACATTAATAGATGCCCTGGTGTCAACTAAACATGTATCCACAACCTTTTTACATATATTGACAGTTATACTTAATGCCATGCTCCTTGCTGCTAGTGGTGCCAGTTCAGAGGTATGGAAAGATATAGAGGGTTGATCCCCCTTGGTACCAACAATGTCGTGATTTTTTCCACTGGCACATCTTCGCTGACCATTACCCGTTGTAGGTATTCCATTAGGGCTTCTTGATGGACCTTAGATCTCTTGATCAGCTCTAATATGGAAATGCGTGCCGTTGTTCTATCAACTGTTTCAACAAGTCATAATGGGTACCAGGTATACTCTCTTCATTCTGGACTTTTTCTACTAGCTGTGACGGGCCATCTCACACTATAGATTGAGGGAACACTTTGTTGAATATTCGACCGCTTCGGAGCATATGTTCTTCAATAGCGGAAGCTCCAGGCGTTATCTTGAGCACTGCCGTGTTAAGGAGTGGTTTGGAAGGTGTAATGGCTTGGTGAGGGGATATTGATGGAGGTAAGGGAACTCGGATGAGTGGTTTGGAGGGTTGGGGTTGAGCAACTGACGGTGATGGGTTATTTGGTGGGGGTATTTTGCGGATGAGTGGCTTGGAGGGTTGTAGGGTATCGGGGTGAGTGGTTGTTGTAGGTGATGTAGGGAATGACATACGGAGTAATGGTCTGGATGGCATGATGGGTGTATAGTTGGTTTGCGGAGGGTTGCTTGGTAAGGATATGGTGGTGGAGGGTGGAATGGATTTAATGGTAATAGGTTGTGGTTTAGGTATGCGAAGAATGCGGCGAGGTGGTTGCTCGGCAGTGCTTGACATATGACTTGCTGAATAGATAGAGGATGAGTCCTCCACTTTCCATTGTTGCCCTCTACTAGCCTCAGACTGGTTACTTGTCAAAATGGGGGCCCTTTGAACTGGCTATTGCTGTTATGGTGCTCTGGCAATGGGTTCTGCACTATGCCCATATTCTGTGGTGCTGCTTGTTGTACCGGGGCCCTTTGAACTGGCTATTGCTGCTATGGTGGCTGTGGTTATTGTTGCTGCTGTGGTCTTTTTGCCTTCAAGGCGGCTATGTACTTTTTCATCTCTTCCCAATCAATCCCTCCTTGATCATTGAGGTCGTGAATATAATCCCGAAAATGAAAACAAACATCCACTGTGTGTCCTGGTTGATGATTGAACACACAGTAGCGGGACATGTCGACATTTGATGGCCAAATGGTCCTTTCCTTCGGCAACACTAAGGCGTTGGCCACCATGAGGGCATTGAATATATCTGTGAGGGATTATGGTAATTGGGGGTATACCGACCTTCTGGGACCAGGAAGTTTCCTCTGCTGTGTATAGTCATTAGGAGGAGGAACATGAGTGTAATTCGATGGCTGCCGATGTTGATTGTATACTTGCTAATGAGAATGTTGCGGTGCCGACTGAAGCTGCTGAGTAGGAGGCCTGTAACCCTGCTAGTTTTGAGGCCTAGGTGACTGATATTGCTGCTGATTTCTCATAAAATGGTGCTGATTATTGTTCATTGTACTGACCTGTTCATGGGACAATGAAACCTCAGTAGTTGGACCCATAGAAGAATTGGGGATAATAGACTTCCGGGGCGGAGGTCTACTGGGTCGATGAGGATCGAAGACACTAGCAAAGGTGGAGTCCTTGAACGTATTCTGAGCATAACGTGCTCTCTCATATAGATCTGCCATGGTAGTCAAGTTATTCAGGGTTAGCACAAGCTTGTATTGTGGAGTGGCGTTGGCAACCATCATCTTTACCAATTCTTGTTCGGACAAATGGTCTCTTATCTTTTCAGCCATCCCTCGCCATCTATCGGCGAACACTATGAAGTCTTCATCCGGCTTCATCTTCTCATTGAATAAGTCAGTGATGGAGAAGGTAGGTGCCACCCTGTCTTTGTACCTTTGCAGGAACCTCTTCGACACCACGTCGAAATTCTCTACCTCACTGGGGTCCAAGGAATAGAACCACTCCAAAGCTGATCCCTCCAACGACCTTCTGAAGAGGAATGCCAATGCTTTTTTATCATGCTGCCAAAATGATGATTCATACAGAAATTCTTTGATGTAAAGGAAAGGATTGCCTGTCCCATTGTACTTTCTGTAAATTGGCATTTCAGAAGGTAAGAGATGGAATACTAGCAAATCAGGAACAGAGAGTTCAGGAGCGGCCTTGTTGTTCATATTCTTTTCAAGATTCTTGAACCGCTCGTCCATCTAGGACAACTTGTTAAGTAGGAGTTGGGTGGTAGAATCTACTGGTGGAGGTGGTGGTTGTTGAAAAGACTGCCTCCACAAATAAGTAGGGATGCGGGGACAGTGAGGTTGTGAACTGGCGGCGTTCCCACCATGCCCAAAGGCATTATGATAGATTGGGGCTTGCGGCCTGACAGGATGCCGTGAACCAGACTGTTGAGGGCTTCTGTGCCGTGGAGTGGAAATACGGAGACCTTCCATGGCCTGAGTAGGAGCTTGATAAGCAGAAGGTTGAACCATAGGGCTTGGCTCGGAAGTATGCAGAGGAGCTTTCCCTTTCAAGATTGATTGAATGGCGTCAAATTGACAGGGATCCACGTGATTAGACAGAGCTCCCAAGAGAGTAGCAAGATCAGAAGGATGATCGGCAAAGGGCCTAGTCTGGTCTTGGGCTCTTTCAACAGTAGGATTAGAGATGACATGAATACGTGAATGATTGCCCAAATCCGGGTGATATTGACTGTAGATCGAATCATCATGATACTGAGGGATATGAGCATCTCCCTCGTGAACAGATTAGAATTGATCGTGATAATCAGGGATATAGGCATCCCTTTCATCTTAAGAATAGGATGTACCATGAACCTGAGGGGCATAGGCATCTCCCTCATACTCGACCAAATCTTCTTGTTTAAAGGCAATCATGCCGATAGTTCTACCTGAACGTAGCATCATTGTATTAAGATGGCAATTATTTCAATCAAGTTTGCACAGATTAACAACCAAGTGGATGCTTACGTTGTTTTGAGAGTTACTTGTTGGGTTAATTGAATTTTTAGACTCAAAATTCTCTCAATGGGTAAGATCCTAATTTCAAATCAATTTCCACCGTTATGCTCTACGGCTTCACTCACAGCGATATGATCAACTACCCGGAACTTCTAATGGTACAACCGGCCCGATGAACAAAGAGGAATTCTTTGCTTTTGGGGACTTACGGTGATCTTAACACCAACCACTCTAGTCTGACCGAGGGACCGACCCAGTCAGAGAGAGGTGAGGATGCCAAGAGAGGTGTTCCTAGAGGAGGGGGGTAAGCCCCGATGCAAATGACCTGTGGCCAGGATGGCCTCTAATGTAGAATAAATAAATATAGGTAGCAAGAAGATCAATGATCCGAGTGCTAATGACCAACAGGGATGAGAGCTTGAATCGCGTCACTGTTCACCGACGCTATTCAAAACAGTAATCCCTCCTGTTCACAGAAGCTCGGGCATGAAGGAAGATAAAGGGGGCACTAAATCGCGTCTTGAGAGGGCGACGCATTTAATGAAATACGTCTCCCTGTGCAGATGCGCTTTAGGTCCCAAAAGCAACAAATAAGAAGCACGATCAGGGACAATCCACTCTTCAAACAACAAGATGACTAAGAAATCAACTGCTCATGCGATGGCAATTTGAACATATAGACCAATCATGCAACACATGGATATAAATCTGAACAAACACACTTTCTAATACCACTTTTCAAGGCAATTAAGGGAGGGCAAAATTTTGCCACAAGGAGGTGTGCATGAAGTGCACGTGGGGATAAAAGTCAACTAACCAACCAACAAACTATCAAACGTGTCCGAGGGACAAAAGTGGTGCATCGAGGGTGCCCAATAGAATAAACAAGAGTAAAAAGAGAGAAACGGCAAGACAAGTCCCACCGTGATCGCCAAAAAATTGTAGTGCTCAAAAAGAGTGTATGTTAATCATGTTAATCATGTTATCATGTGTTTACTATGATTAACAATATAAAAAGAATTGTGATCGCCAGAAACCGAGGGTTTCAAAGGAAAAGTGATCACTTACTAACCTTGCAAACTGGGAGAATATGGGAGTTCTTTTGTTCCTCTCTTTCGGCCGGCTGAAAGAAAAGAGCCTTCTCTATCTTTACACTTGCTCTTCTTTTGTACCTTGCACAAAGAATCAAATAAACAATAAAACTATGATTAGAACTAAAGCAGTGTAGTATCTATTCTAATTAAGAATCTAAACATGCAACTAAACTAAAATAACTCACTTTTTGTGTTCTTTTAAATCCCTTTAAGGAGAGTTGGTTTGGAAATCATGAAATGAGTTAATGCAATGAAAAACTATATGAAAAAAAAACTAGAAAGGAAATCGGTTGGTTTGGCCCCTTGAAAGCCTTGATCTTCTTGAGCTTCAATAGTGGAAGAGGATGAAGAAACAAGAACTCCTTCTTGTTAGCCACGTTTTTCTCCCTTGAGGACCTTCAAACACCTTGTAAAGAGCTCCGAATTCTCTATATACCAACCTTTTTCAAAGGTCAATGTTTATATATATTTATAAGAACCGACTTTATGGTATTTGGCCTTCAAAAGGACTCTCCTGTGACTCGGACTTGCCCTAGACGATCATAATGGGAATTGGAAATCCTTCCAACCTTTGGAACAGGATTATCTTGGCCAAATCTTGCTTATCAGGAAACTCTTAAAATGCGTCGCTCAAGGGGGACACCTTTTAGTTGATTAATGTGGCCAAAATAGAAATAAATTCGGAAAGGAAAATCGAAAATAATTAGGAAACATGAAAGACGTCGTGTACACGCGACGTGCTTTAGATAATTTAGGAAATTAACCAAAATTAGAAATAGTAAACCTAAGCGGATTAGGACTTAAAAGGCGTCACGTAAGAGCGACGCTATTCAGCTAAATCCTCTTAAATTTACAATTTTCAATTCCGAATTGATTTCTGCTAAGAATCTAAATGCCGTCGTGTATATACGACGTGATTCAACAAATTTTGAGAAAATCAATAAAAATTAATTAATGATTAAACATCAGACCATTCTGGGGCATTATCATTGTGACATGAAATTTACTCTATATGATGTAAAAATTAGCGTGTCTACACATGTTCCTCGGAATCAGAACATTCTAGCTGACGCTTTAGCTTCTCTCGCATCTTTTCTAAATTTCCCGATTAGCGGGCAATCTAAGTCGATCATTGTTCATAGGCGTCTTTCTCCTGCAGTGAAAGACCCTTCCTTCCTTAAGGTTAAAGAGAAACTGCTGAAGAAGGTTAGAGATGAGGATATTTTAGAAAAGAGAGAAATTATATTGTAGAAAAGAGAGAAATTATGTTGCTAGATTGGCAATAAGAAATGGAAGATGAGAATAAAACATGGTATTATGAGATTGCTAAGTACTGTGAAGATCAATTATATCCTGAAGAAGCCGCTACTGAGGAGAAAAGAGCTATCAGGAGAGTTGCTCAGAGATACACCTTAGTTGGAGGAACCTTATATAAACGTGGATTTGATGGTGTTCTCTTGATATGTCTGGATGAAGATGAGTTTTGGAAGATCATGGAAGGAGATCATGCTGGAGTTTGTGGTGGCCATGTTAACGGACAAATGCTATCAAATAAAATCCTTAGACAAGGATATTATTGGCCAACCATGGAAGAAGATTGTGTAGGATATGTCCGTAGGTGTACTAAGTGTCAACTTCACACCGATAAGATCCATTCTCCCACATCTTCACTCCATCATGTTTCATCTCCATGGCCTTTCTCCATGTGGGCATTCGACATCATTGGTCCCCTCGGTAACCCTTATTCCGCCACCAAGTAAAAATCGTTCATTCTCACGGCAACGGAATACTTTACCAAGTGGGCAGAAGCCGAAGCGTACACGAAAATCAAAGCATCAATAGTCTGCAAGTTCATCATGAGGAACATTATCACCAAATTCGGAATTCCAAGCACTATTGTTACTGAAAATGGACCTTAGTTTATATCACAATAGTTAAAGGATCTCTACAACAGGTATAAAATTACATTGTATCATTCATCTCCTTATTATCCGTAAGGCAATGGCCAAGCAGAGGCAACCAACAAGACTCTGATAAAAATTATCAAGGAAACGTATAAGTCTAATAAATTTTCAGATTGGTTAGAAAAATTAATTGAGGCTCTATGGGTATACCGAACTTTGATCCACATGCCCACTGGGCAGACTCCATATTCTTTGACATTTGGAATGGAGGCGGTAGTTCCATACAAAGTCCTCATCCCATTGTAAAGGGTACAACTGAGCAAGGAATTTTTTATTGATGAGCATCGCTCTGCACTCCTCGCTTAGTTGGAATTCTTAGATGAGAAGAGATGGTCAGCAGCTAATCATGCACGAGTATATCAAAATAGACTTGTACGTTTTTATCAAAAGAAAGTCATCAAATGGAAATTTAAAGTTGGTGAAATGGTGGTTAAAAGGATTTTCATAAAACCTAGTGGTCTGCGTTTTAAGCTCCAACCCAATTGGGAAGGTCCTTACTTTATCTCTCACGCTTTTCCTGGCAATGTTTACAGATTAGTTAATGCTGAAGGTCAAGAACTATCTCACTCCTAGAATGGTTTGAACCTCAAGAAATACTATCCTTAGAATAGGTTGTGTCGACTAGCATGGCGCAAGGACCAATGGAGTTTGAAAATCTAAAAACTCAAATTCCCTTATTAGTCTTAGATGGTCTAATTTAGGCACATATACACACACTAACACGCTCGGTTCGTGAATAATAAGAGATGTGAAGTCCAAGGAACACCAAAAGCTTGACTACGAACGTAAAGTACAATTCATTCATTTCAAACAAAATTTATGTTTTACTCTCGGCCCACATTGTTGGAACAAGACTTAGAATAGACTACCGAAAATACCCGCCATTTTAGTAGGAGGCCGTCATAAAAAAAAAGGGGGAGACCTGCACCACGAAAGCAAAAGAAAAGAGGCAAAAGCCGATAGAAAATTAAAGGCCATCATACTACAAACATTACACCAAAAGGCCACGAAAGCAAACAGAAGGGAGCGCAAGGTCGATAAATACCCCGCAAAGTGAAAATGACCGAACCCCAACGGATAATAGGGTAAAGGAGGGACATCTTTCTGAATCTCTGAAACCTTCTCGTGGGCTTTCTAGACCAATTCTTCCCTCCTCTCTGAAGAGGCGTACTCCAAGTTTAAGGAACTGCCTAGGACAACTAAGGGTCAGATCATCAAATGGGATCATGACCACGAGCAAAATTCAAGCACGATGAGTTTGGATTAGAACACTGAAGAATAGTCTGGGAACTAAGTTAACAAAATAGTAAGCTGTTTTGATCCAAGTTCCATGCTAGTCTCAAAAGCAAAAAAAAATGGATATTTAAAAAAAAAAAAAAAAAAGATATTTCAAAAGCAAAAAAAATGGAAATTTTAAAAGTAAAAATATATATATATATATATATATTTCAAAACCCAAAAAAATGGATATTTCAAAAAAAAAAAAGGATATTTCAAAAGCAAAAAAATGGATATTTCAAGAGAAAAAAAGATATATATGTATATAATACATATTGCAAAAGTACAAAAAAAAAATGGATATTCGCAAATCAAAATATTTTAGTCAGCATCCGCCTGTCGTATCTTGTGTGTTGCATTCCTTTTATTTTCAGTGAGCATTTGCATGCTTGCCTGTTGCATTTTACAATTCCACTTCTCTTTTCAGTTGTTCTTCATCTTCATTAAATAAAGACTTTGCCCCTTGATCAATCTACTAAGGATGAGATCAAGAATTCGGACAAGGGGCCAAGCCAGAATAGATAGTTGACTTGTTTGCTGAGACACGTGCAGGTTGTAGATAAACAAGAAGGTCGGGAGTAAAAGGGGAGACATTTTAAGAGCGAAAGATGTCATATATATATATATATATATATATCAAAAGTTACACATAGGTGAGAGTCCGACATCATCAAGACTCACAAAAAAAAAAAAAAAGAAGTAAAAGAAAGTACATAAAGTAGCCCTCATGGCTGACTCTCCCCAGCTCCCTCATCAAGCTGGCTCTGGGCCTCGTCTTGAACATCTGGTGCTGGCGCTCGAGACGGCGGCGGCGGTGGTCCCATCACACTTGGCCCGAAGATAATGCGATGCTCGCCGTGAAAGCACTCGCCTGTCCTAGCTCCAGCGCCCGCACGCACGTTCGTACCGAGCCTCTATACTCTGGCGCTCGTGCTTTGCCACTGATAGGCGGCCCTGGAGGCTCTCCAATCGGGATCGGTCATGATCCCTCTCATCAGTCAAAACCTCCAGTCGGACTTGGAGTCGTGCAAGCTCACGCGGGAGGTTGCCGATAGAAAGCCTCGCCAGTTGCTCCTCCACCTCGACAACACGAGAAGCCCTGGCCTGAGGCTCCTCTAAGTCGGCTTTCGCCTTCTCGAAGGCCTGAATGAGTTCCTGAACCTGTAGCAGAAAGCACCGTCAGTCGAATAATCAAGCAAGCAGATTCATGATGAAATAAAGAAGGCAAGCTGAAGACTCACTCTAGCAGTAGCATCGTCCTCAGCCTGAGTGGCGCAGCGAATAGCGGAGGCCAGCTGACTCCGCAGATCGATGATTGTGGACTCGTAAGTAGCATTGCAAGATGGATTGGCAGTTGAATCAGTGGGAGGGGCTGCATGTGTATAAGCGGCTCGCTATAACAAAAGAAGGAGACCATTGTTAATGGATTAGTGCCAAAATAGTTTAATAATAGAAGAAAGTATTCATAATATCACTCATGCATGTCATACTTACCAGTTTGTTCAACTCCTTTTGAATCTGTTCCAGCTGAACCTCGGCGTCCTAGAGGTGGCCTTGAAGAGTGATGATGGTGGCATCCCGCGCATACTGCATATTCATATCATAATATGTCATGCATTCACAAATGTAAGCAAAATAATTAATAAAATGAAAGAAGCATACATATCATATTACTTACATCAAGAGGACAGAGTAGTCGAAGATGAGCGGCGTAGTAGGTCTGATATTGTTGAAGGTAAGCATCGCTGCTCGCCACCTATGAAGTCACCAGAACTCCATACCGGAACTAGTCTTCATATTGGTCCGGGAATTTCGCCCTCCAGTCGGTGCAGGCTTGTTTCCCCCTCATCGTCCTCCCAATCCCCTCAGGGATCTCCTCCTCTATCCATTCTTGGTGCAGTCCTAAAGTCCTCCTTACCAGCCTTAGGCGTAGGAGGGCAATCTCGTTCATGCAATGAACCCAAACTTGACACCCAAACCGGCCCTGCCCGCGCTCTACCCATGGTTGCCCCACATCATCTATACCAAGATATGGACGCCAGATAACCTACATTCATATAGGTTAGTTGCATTGCATAATTAAACAAATGAATAAGCAATTAAATAGGCATTTAATAAAATGTTTAGCAAAATATTCTAAATAAAGATCCAATCTTACAACGAAAACATTTAACATGGAATAATTCAGTAAAAATATCCAATGAATCATATATAATTAAATATTTAATTAAACATTTAATCAAACATCTTAGACATAATATAATTCCATAAAACATTTGAATATATAATTAATTAGTTGCTCTAATCAGCACATTTCATTTAAACAAACATTTTAAGTAATTTAACGTAAAAACATTTTCAATAAAAATATAAACATTCAGAACATGTTATAAAACATTTGAGGAAAAAAAGAGGAATTAAAACTTACCAAGAGCTTTGGGTAGTCAAGAAATTGACGGCGGAGGGACGTCAGCTGGTGGTGCTGTGGCGCCATATCTACGATAGTGCGCCAACGCTGGGTCAGTGGGACTGCCGCCGGCTGCTTGGATGGCCTCGCTCGGCCTAGAGGAAAATAATAATAACTCCACACCTGCATACAAGAATGTGTGTGTTAGAATCATCATAATCATGTGCATCATATTAAATAATCATAATAAACAAACATAAAATGAACTAAATACCTGAAGAAACGACGCGAAGCCACTGATGGTGGTCTCCCGATCAGGCGTGACTGCAGAGAGGTTAGTGAAGAGGTGGGCCAGTGTGGCCGCACCCTAGGCATACTCACCTAGACGGTCTAGGTCTGTCAGAAGGGTCAAGAAGCGGTAATGGATGTAATCACCCTTGGTACCAAACATGAGTCTACTAAAGAAAAAGACCAAGAACCTCCTAAGGTCCCTATCTACACTAGCCCTATCGCTCGGATCCTGGCAGTAGGCCTCGCTGGCTGCCCTAGCCAATCTATCTCTAAACTTTCCCCTGGACTCATCGGTGTGCTGTCTTAATTCTACTAATCCCAAGGATCTCTCCATTGCCACTGTCGCGAGAGTCCGAGACTCTTGGCCTTCTCGCCCCGTGCACTCAAGACCCAGTAGCTCCTGAGCCAACTCTCGATAATCAGGATACGTGATCCCGCTCATCGTCTGGCCATCCACCCGTAGACCGGTGATCCTGCACACGTCTTCGAAACTGGGGATCATGTGTCCCTAGGACATCAGAAATGCCCTACTCTCAGCATGCCATCTCTCCCTCAGCACCTGAAGGGGTACTAGGTCAATCCAAAATGGCTCTATCTCTAATATTTCCCGGAACCCTATGTCCGCCAGCCTTGCCTTTTGGAAATCTGGGAGACCCCGGTAAGGGGCCACCACCAAATCCCAGGAGATCCTGGTCCTCATTGTGCTTTACATTGAATAAAAGTTGATTAAAATCATGATCAGAACATTAATAATCAATTTTTAGAATTATTTTAGATTTTTATCACCATTTTTGAATCGCGCCTAGGTCAGGAGACGCGCTTCAAAACACGTCCCTGTACCTGGACGCCTTTCAGCCACAGGTTCAAGAACCGGTGGCCGAGCCCCCTTCCCTCCAAAAATTGAGATTTGAACACTAAATAGAGTGTTTTGAGTCTTACCAGGCGTGGGCCGGCCTCTCCCACTGGTGCCGCCGCCTCATCCCCCTCTTGAGCCGCCGAAGGGCTTCCTCGGCTTCCATGAAGGCCGCCGCCCACAATTCCTAACTCCGCAGCCAATGCCGTCTCTAGAGTTTCTACCACTGCCTCCATCCTTGCCGTGAGGGGGGCAAGTCGTCGCCGCTTCCCACCTGCGCCGCTAGGCTCGCCGGACTCTATGAGAGCTAGAGAGAGAGGATAAGGGCTAGAGAGGGAGATAGAGGGAGAGAGGGAGTTGGAGAGTGAGAGAGGTTTCAAGAGAGAGAAAGAGGAGGTCATCGGAGCCGCAGTGGTCGCCGGAGCTGGGGGGGTCGCCGGAAAAGGGAGGAGCTGGAGAAGCCTGCCGTTGCCGGAGAAGGAAGGTAAGAGAGGAGAGAGAAGATCAAAGGAGAGAATGAGGAAGAAGGGGGCTCGGGTTTGCGAGACCCTGTTGAAATTTGGTAAATCGCGTCTGGGGACAGTGACACTATTTAGTGGTGCACAAACTGAGGCGGCAATAGAAAATTTTTGAAATTCTTTAAATGCGCCCCCCTTAGACGACACTTTTTGGAAATTACCACCTCTTTTGGTCTGGGTCATACCACGGAAATACGGAGTAATCAATGAAAAGCATCTTGATCGGACGACGCTATTCAGTGGAAAATCGTTGGAAATCTCTGGAAAATAGGAGAGAGAAAGTGAAAGGCGTCCTTCTGTAGAGACGCGTTTAGGCTTTTCAAGGATTAAATATTAATTATCGAAAACTAAATCTGGGATAAAGGCGTCTCTCTGTAGCGACACTATTTTGACTAAGTAAGCCTGAATTGCTTTGTTTTGAGGAAAAATCACAGTTTTGTTTAAGGAAACGTTCGAAGTTGTGCGATATTAAGGAGTAATCTTTATGGCAATAAAGGAATGATATCCTATTGAGAATAAAGCAAATACACTAAATTTGGATGAGGGTGAAGAGCTCTCAAGGATGAATCTTCATAAGCTCCTTTACATATGATTTCCATAATTCTTTATTGGCCTCATGAGGAAGTTTTATGCAACGGGTGAATCCGATGTTCGAAAGAGTAGCTCAGCTTTGTCGCCTCGAAATCTTCATTGGTCCCCAATGCTCGGTTCCTGATTAGTAAAAGAGAAGATATTTCTGGAAATTCATAGCGAGGCATGCCAAGTTGAGGATGACATCGATGTGGATTATAGAGAACGAACTCGGTCACCCCGATCAGTCGGAGCTTTGTGCCGACACCACGGCGCACCCGAACCACCTTTTCCTTGAGAGCATGTGGCGTAGATTAAAATCCAGTTATGGGCATAGTCTTCAACTAAGCGCGCCAGTCAGTTCGAGTCTTAAGGTTGGGCACTCGATTAGTCATGTTATCATTGAGATTCACTATGTTGGAGATGTGGAAGATAGGACTGCGTTGATATGTTTGAGATATCCTTGGAACTTTCTCCTCATTATGGCTGAATTTGAAGTGTAATTCCAGCTACAGAGATAAGAGTAGCATGCTACCATAAGGAGGCTGACCTGTGGAAGCCGCAGAGAGACCACTATAAAGATAGGCTAGAACCGCTTGCTGATATGCTTTCCTTCGAAAATCTCGTTGATTGCACTAACCTGATCATCTTACAAAGCATTATCTTGGGTAGGGAATAGTAAAGCTCCAGCTAAGCACGTGGTGAATGATAAAATGTTAAATTGGTCATTTAAGGGCAACCATATGCATCATACTCATGTTTTTATCTGTAAAATAGCATGAAATGATAGATAATTGTGTAACAAGTCCAACGGTACCAATTTCATCAAATTCTGACTTAAAAACATCGTCATTTCATGTGATCAAAGGAGTGTAGCGCATTTGCGGTTTTTCGACAAAACCGAGATGAAATAAATAAATATGATGATATTTTTATGATAATGCGCTAAATTATATTTATTTGATGTGAACAGGACATGCCGAAGATGCAGTGCAGCTGGAGGAGTTTCCGGAAATTTGGGAGTGGTCCGGTGTGCGGTTTTCAACTAAAACAGGGGTAAAAATACAAAGTGACTCCTTCCTTCGCTGGAGTTTCCTTAAACCCACTGTTTCCTTTTTCTCCCCAATTTTCCAAACTCCAGTCCGATTTCTTCTCCAGTTTCCTTCCCACGCCTATCTTCCTCCCTATATTAATATATATCCTCCCTTCCCACACAGATCCCCCCGGCAGATTTCCTCTTTCCCGTTTTCCTCTTCCGTAGCAACTCTCTTTCACGTTTTCTCTCTTTTCTCTCCAGATCCTACCCTCCCTCTCTCTCGTCGGCTCTTCCCCCCTTCCTATTCTCTTCCTCTCTCCCGTGTTCTCTCTCATTTTTATTCTTTTTCTGCAGCACCCTTCTCTTCCTCCCTCTTCTATTCTCTCCTTCTCTGTCTCGTTATCTCTTCTCTCCCACACGATCTCTATCTCCCCACGTTCTCTCTTGGATCTCCAGCAGCCTTCCTGTCCAACTTGTCCTTCCTCCGGTGCACCAGCAGACGCGGCAAAGCCCTCCGGCAAGCATCACCTGCAGCATCCAGCAGCTGTGGTGCAGCAGCCTCCTCCACGTGCAGCAGCCTCCTCCACGGCGAACCAGCGGAGCTTCCTCCAGCAGCCACGTAGAAGACTGCAAGCCTTCAGCTTCTCCACGTGTTCCTGCACGTCCTAGCAACCCACAAGCAGCAGCCGCCATCCACGCATGCCGGCGGCCCCCTTTCACCTGCTCTGCCAGCGTTCAAGGCAGCACCAAGCAGCGTTCACGGCAGCACCAAGCAGCAGCAAACGTGCAGCAGCCACCTTCAGCACCTGCAAGTCCAGCAAGCCACGTGCCGGGCAACCCGTGAAGCCTGCACCTCCTTCAGCCAGCAGCTACACGTGCAGCATCCACGTGCTGCAGCTACCACCAGTTAGCAGCAAACGCAGCAGCAGCAGTTCCAAGCTCCTTCCTCCAACGCACGTAGCAACCGGCAAGCTCCCATGCGCAGCAAATCCCAACGCTGCCACCAGCTGGGTCTCTCCTCCTCCATGCATGCAGCAAGTTCACGCTGCACCTGAAGCACCTCCATGCTGCAACCATCTCCAGCAGTATCCTCCTCCAGCAAGCCCAGCCAGCTGCGTCTGAAGCACTGCCAGCAGCTGCACCAGCCCCCTCCTGCTCTCCACGTGCCTACTCGGCCAGCAACTCTCCAACAACGCACCAGCTGCTGCCTCTCCAGCAACCCTCCATGCAGCTGGCAGCATCCTTCTAACCTCCTCCACAACCTGCAGCGAGCAGCAGCTTCCCAGCAACCCACCAGGCAAGCACCCAGCCAGCAAAGCTCCTCCAGCCTCTCCACGTTGCAGCTGCCAAGCCTCCTTCCACGTGCAGCCATGCATGTAACCTGCAACTTCAATGCGCATGAAGCCCAGCAGTAGCCTTCTCCAAGCCCTATTTGCTGCATAAGCTTGTTTATTTAGTTCTTCGTTAATTACTTTGGTTAGTTTAGATAAGTGTTTTTTTTGTTAAACAATTAGTGGTTAATAAAAGTTTTATTCAATTTTTATTTAGTTAACATTTATTTCATCATTACATTAGGAGTGTTTACTTGTTTACTTAGAATTAGTTTAATTAATTTGATTTCTTTTTAATTTTAATTAAGTAGCTTGTGTGTGGTTTAATTAGGTAATTAAACATTTAGTATAATTAGTTAATTTAGGTTGTTGTTATTTTTAGAATAATTGAATTATAGAGCATAAAAAAATCATAAACAATCATCACTTATTTTTTTAGATTAACTAAACTCCAAAGTTTTCAAAACTAAAATTCTATCTCCCTGTGGTTCGACTCGGACTCACCACTATTAAATTTCCAAATTTTGATTTGAGTGAGCCGGATAAATTTAGATTGAACGTTTTCATGTGTTTAACGACACACAATTCGAAACGATCAATTTTTGCCGCCGTTGCCGGAGAGTTAGATTTTTAATTTTGATTATCTTGGATTTAGTGTAATTAGTCTCTAACTAACCTTATTTTTCTTATTTTTGCAGGTAAATTGAAAAAAAAAAAAAAAAAAAAAGGAAAGCGAAATCATGGTCAGTGTGTTCCAACTTTCTATGTTTCAATTTCCTTACTTTAGTTAGTTTCCTTTTTTGTAGTTTCTAGTTTAGATAGGTTTCCATTAACTAAAAAATAAACAAAAAGAGGAACATCCAAATTTAAAAACCTTCATTGTCAAGATTAGAAACTTTCCATGCTAGGCATTCACCATCTTAGGAAAGCATGAGTTAGTTTCCTTTCACAGTTATTTCCATAAATTGTTGAAGATTGCGGGGGAAAGGTACGTGTTTCAATTTTTAGCAAGTCATTCATGATTGCATCAACACACCTTGCATTGATTTGTTGCCTTGTATTGCATTCAAAAAGACATTAAGGGCAGCAACTTTAACCACATAAGGTAGGGATTTGATCACCCTTCCTTAGCCCACAAATCACCCTCCTTGCATTGGCATTTCCTAATCCAACTAAAAGCAAGTCGAAAGAGAATCTAGGGTTTACACCGTGAGTGGCTTAAATCTCGAGTTGCCTCCATTTTTGGAAACGGTGTCTAGGCTAGAGGTAAAAAGGCAAACGTCTAAGCGGGAAAGTGGTTCTCTAATTAGGTCCCTACGAAAGTAGGGGGAGCCTCCCACTACCCCACCTCTTACCTGGCCGTTGACTGATTGTGGTTGTGACTCGACGTGGACTCCATTCACCTTGTAAGAAAATTCACATAGAGAGTCTAGGTTAACATTAGATCATTAGGATAATTTGTTTGTCAACATTGATTGCATTTAAAAAAAAAAAAAAAAAAACAAGAAATAGAAAACAAAATCTTCTCTCCATCAGTCCTAGTGCATGCAAGGTAGGAGATCTCAAAATCCTAACCTTCTAGGACCACTTGCTGAAATAGAAAGAATCCTACATCACAGAAATCCACCACAAGATCCAATGGCTGATAATCAGGACCCACCAAAGCAAATGAAGGACTATTTCATTCCAAATCGATATCAACCTTCATCTTGTATTCATCTTCCTCAGAATCCAGCCAATCAATATGAAATCAAATCTAGCACCATTCAGATGCTCCCATCCTTTTATGGGAATACTAATGAAGATCCTTATAAGCGTCTGGATGAATTCCTAGAAATCTGTTCCACGGTGAAGATCCAGAATTTCACCGATGATGGCCTTAAATTGACCTTATTTCCCTTTTCATTAAAGGACAAGGCTAAATATTGGTTGGGAACCATAGGAAGGCCCATTAGGACATGGGAAGAAATGCAGAAAGAATTTCTCAAGAAGTTCTATCCCATCGGGCGGACCAATACCATGAGACGGGCCATCACGAGTTTTACCCAAACTCCCGGGGAATTGATCCATGAATCTTGGGAAAGACTGAAAGAATTGCTTAGAAAATGCCCTCATCATGGGCTTTCAAAATGGCAAATTGTCCAAGCATTCTATGAAGGATTGTCTGAACAGTTCAGACAGATGGTGGATGCTTCATGTGGAGGGGCGTTTATGATGAAGAATGAAGATGAGGCTTATGATCTGTTTGAGATGTTAAGTGAAAATTCCATCAATCATGCCTCATTATCGTCTTATGAAAGGTCTGTTGGGCCATCTAAACGGACTGGAATGTATGAACTTAAGGCCCGCGGAGAGCCCGAATCCAGAATGGACATAAATCTGATTAATCAGAAGTTGGATAAGGTAGACGCCTTGGCCCAGAAACTAGACCAACTCTTGGCCTTAAACAAGCAAGAGCCTACTTACCCAACACAATCTAGTCCATATGAAGGCCCATCTACTGCCAATCATGATATTTGTGCCTTATGCGCAAGTCCAACCCATCAAGTGAATGAATGCCCAACTGCGGCCCAACTTCCACCATTCATTCAAGAACAAATTCAGGCCGCCCAGGGATTCTCCAGGCCCAATAATGATCCATTCTCAAATACTTACAATCCTGGCTGGAGAAATCATCCTAACTCCTCTTGGAAGAATCAACAGGCCCCATTACCAATGTCCCATCCTCCTATGCATCAAGCCCAAAAGCCACAGAACTCATTCCAACAACAATCTAATTTCTATGGAAATGTTCAGGCTAGGGGACCTCAAACCCAGTTTTCTCAACCGGCCCAGTATCAATCAGGTCAACCGGCCCAATATCAATCAAGTCAACCGGCCCACTACCACTCATTCCAATCAGGACAACCAACCCAATACCATCCTCCACCCACTTACCAGCAACCTCCTCAGCCCAACTTTGATGATAAATTCACTCAACTCCAACAACTGATTTTGACCCAGCAACAATCCATTGCTAAGTTGGAAAGTCAAATGGGCCAACTAGCTGAGGCCGCGATGCGAAGAGAAGTAGGCCAACTTCCTAGTCAACCGGTTGCTAATCCAAGGAATCACCCTCCAGGTTTTCCACAGCAATCGGGCCTTTTACCTCAGCCTGGCCCGGTACCACAGCCTAAAGGGCCACAATTTGAGAATGCTAAAGCCATTTCAGCCCTTAGGAGTGGGAGAAGTTTAGAAAAACCACATGCAGATGGAGAGTTAGCTAAAGGTTCCACTGATGGGCCTCAGGAAATTGAAAGTGAGAGTGAAGATGAACCCATCATAGAGAAGTTGGAGGAAGATCTGAAAGGAAAAGGGAAGATTGATGAAGGCCCAAGTTCTTATAAACCTAGGGTGCCATTTCCTAATGCCTTGTTAGCTAAGCCCAATACCAGGAAGAAACTGGCCCAGAATGAGGAGTTGTTGGATTTGTTCAAACAAGTCCAAATTAATATTCCACTCCTCGATGCCATCAAGCATGTGCCAGCTTATGCTAAGTTTCTCAAGGAATTATGTACTCCACGAAGAGAATCTAGAATGGCACCCGAAAAGGTTCGGCTTTCTGAGGATGTTAGTGCAATTGTGATGAATCATTTACCCAAGAAGTTAAAGGATCCTGGAGCACCTCTAATTTCATGTGACTTAGCTGGAGTTACATTTGATAGAGCTTTATTGGATCTGGGTGCGAGTGTAAATCTATTGCCAACAGCCATTTATGAAAAATTTGATATTGGAGAATTAAAGCCCACACCCATCATCTTGCAGTTGGCTGATAGGTCTGTGAAAACTCCACGGGGATTAATTGAGGATGTTATCGTAAAGGTTCATGATTGTTATTTTCCCGTGGATTTTCTTATTCTGGATATGGCATTACCTGAGGAACTCATTCACACCCCGATCATCTTAGGTCGTCCATTCTTAGCCACTGCCAAAGCTAATATAAATTGTGAAACTGGCATAATGGACATTTCATTTGGGGGTCAAAAAGTCCAGATTAATGTCTTCAAAGCATCTCAATACCCAGATCATGAAAAAGAATGCCATACTGTTGATATCGTGGATAATCTGGTTGAAGAAAATGAGATGTCCACATATGACCTTTTGAAGGAAGCCAATACTTTAAAGGACTCCCCTGGCCCATTAACATCTTGGCCCAAGGTTGAACCTTTACCAGCCCTGCAGTCTGAACCCGCTTTGCCATCTTTAGAGGACCCTCCTGAGCTTGAACTCAAACCATTACCGGAGTCTCTCAAGTATATCTTTTTGGGTCCGGACCAAACTCTCCCGGTCATCATTGCGGCAAATCTCACATCGCCGCAGGAGGCCCAATTAACCGAGGTCCTCAAAGACCACAAAGGTGCTATTGGATGGTCGGTGGCCGATTTGAAAGGAATAAGTCCGTCCATTTGCATGCATCACATCTATATGGAAGAGAATTCTAAGCCCAGTCGGGAGATGCAAAGGCGGCTTAACCCCAATATGAAAGAAGTGGTGAAGAAGGAAGTTGTGAAATGGCTAGATGCGGGTATTATTTACCCAATATCAGACAGTAAATGGGTCAGTCCAACTCAAGTGGTACCCAAGAAATCTGGATTAACAGTTATTAAGAATGATCATGGAGAAGAGGTACCCACTAGGCTCACCACGGGATGGAGAGTATGTATTGATTACAGAAAGTTGAATCTCATGACTAAGAAGGACCACTTTCCACTCCCATTCATGGACCAGATTCTGGAAAAGTTATCGGGCCAGAAGTACTTCTGCTTCTTAGATGGGTACTCCGGGTACAATCAATTGGGCTATTTACCCGGAAGATCAAGAAAAGACCACCTTCACGTGCCCTTATGGCACGTTTGCTTTTAGGAGAATGTCATTCGGATTATGCAACGCACCAGCCACATTTCAACGGTGCATGATGGCCATCTTCTCCGATATGGTGGGAGAATTCCTCGAAGTTTTCATGGATGATTTCTCAATCTTCGGGGACTCTTTTGAAAATTGCCTGGAAAATCTTAAACAGGTGCTAGCACGATGCATAGACACCAATCTGATTCTTAGCTGGGAAAAGAGCCATTTCATGGTTCGAGAGGGCATTGTTCTAGGCCACATTGTGTCTGAAAGGGGGATAGAGGTAGATAAAGCTAAGATCGATCTCATATCCAATCTTCCTCCTCCCACCTCGGTCAGACAGATCCGTTCATTCCTTGGCCATGCCGGTTTCTATCGCCGGTTTATCCACAATTTCTCTCAAATTGCCCGGCCCCTAACTCTTCTCTTAGCTAAGGATGTCCCTTTCCAAATGGATGAATCTTGCATCAAGGCATTTAATTCTTTGAAGGAATCTTTGACCAAAGCCCCGATTCTTCAATCTCCAGATTGGTCTTTACCCTTCGAAATCATGTGCGATGCCTCTGATTATGCTATCGGTGCAGTTTTGGGACAAAGAATCAACAAATGTCCCGTGGTGATATATTATGCAAGTCGCACCCTTGCAGATGCTCAAATGAATTATACCACCACAGAAAAGGAATTATTGGCTGTGGTTTTTGCCCTAGAAAAATTCAGATCTTATCTTTTAGGGGCAAAAGTCATAATCTATTCTGATCACTCAGCTCTAAAATATTTGTTGACCAAGAAGGATGCAAAGCCTAGGCTTATTAGATGGATATTACTCCTCCAGGAATTTGATTTGGAAATTCGGGATAAGAAGGGTTATGAGAATGTGGTAGCTGACCACCTATCCTGAATTCCGATCTCTGACAGTACACCAATCACTGATTCCTTTCCTGATGAGCATCTACTGACCATTTCTCACACTGTTGCACCTTGGTATGCTCATATTGTCAATTACAAGGTGACTAATCAGCTTCCGGAAGGATGGACTAAAAGTGAAAAGGACAAATTCCTTTCTCAGGAAAAATATTATTTCTGGGAAGATCCTGAATTATTCAAATTCTGTCCTGATCAAATCATTAGGCGATGTGTTCCTGAAGAAGAACAACAGAGTGTTCTCAACTTCTGTCATAATCTAGCTTGTGGGGGCCATTTCTCAGGAAAGAAAACTGCAGCCAAAGTCCTGCAAAGTGGTTTTTACTGGCCCACACTTTTCAAAGACGCCCATGAGTTCAGCAAAACGTGCCTCCGATGTCAGGCCGTAGGAAATATGGCGAAAAGGGATATGATGCCACTCAACCCAATTTTGGTGGTTGAAGTCTTTGACGTTTGGGGAATTGACTTTATGGGACCTTTTCCACCTTCTTTTGGACATACATATATTCTGGTAGCGGTGGATTATGTCTCAAAATGGATTGAAGCAGTAGCCACCCGAACCAATGATCATAAAGTGGTCATTAAATTCGTTCAGAAGAATATCTTTTCTCGGTTCGGGTGGCCCAAAGCTATCATTAGTGATGGGGGAACGCATTTCACGAATTACCAATTTCGGGCTTTGCTTAAGAAATATGGGATTAATCACAAAGTAGCTACCCCTTATCACCCCCAAACCAGTGGCCAAGTGGAAGTTTCTAATAGGGAGATCAAGAATATTCTGCAAAAGTCCGTTAGGCCCGATAGAAAAGATTGGTCTGAAAGATTGGATGATGCTTTATGGGCCTATCGGACCGCTTACAAAACTCCTATTGGCATGTCTCCTTATCGCCTGATTTTTGGAAAAGTGTGCCACCTTCCAGTGGAATTAGAACATAGGGCTTATTGGGCCATTAAACAAGTCAATCTGGACCTAGCCCAAGCTGGTTCCCACCGAACCTTACAACTGAGTGAGCTGGAAGAGTTGCGTAATGAGGCCTATGAAAATTCAAAGATCTATAAAGCCAAAACCAAAGCTTTTCATGATAAACATATTGTCAGAAAATCATTTCTTCCAAATCAGAAAGTTTGGCTATTTAATTCTAGGCTTCGCCTATTTCCTGGAAAACTGAAATCCAGATGGGATGGACCCTTCGTGGTTGTTAAAGCCTTCGATCATGGAGCCGTTAAAATTCTGAACCCCAAAAGTGGGAACACTTTTACTGTTAATGGTCAACGGTTGAAACCATTCATTGAAAATCTTCAAAATGAACCACCTGAATCCATAGAACTGAGTGATCCACACTAACGGAACTTCCGTCTGGCTGAAGACGATAAACTTAGCGCTTGTTGGGAGGCAACCCAATATTTTATTTCAGCCTTTGTATTTCTTTCCTTTTAGGTCCCTAAGCAGCAATCGCCGTGGGTATGTCGCCGCCTCGTCATTACAGGTTGTTTCGCTCCTTCACCAATTCTCTTCTGGCTGCATGTTTTTCATATCTTTTATGCCATTGAGGACAATGTCAATCAAGTTGGGGGGTGGGACAATCATATGCATTTATTGAAAATCTTTTGAAGAAAACTGATATCTTTCACTGAAAAATGGTCAAATTTTTTCAAAAACTTCTTTTCACATCCTAGGAAAATTGCATGAAAATCATGTTTCATTAAGTAAATCTTAAACAAATCAGTTTTCTATTAGTCACATCGGTTAAAAAGCCTTTAAAGTTCAAATATTCCACTTTACAAAAATCCACGGCGGGATGATTTTCACACACACACGGCAACTTAGAATAAATGGAAGATCTTAAAAGTATAGAATTGCTGGAATCAACCTCAAGGATAAGACTACTTATTCTAATTTTTCTTTTGGGTTGAACGAAAGGAATGTGTAGAATCCGTAATAGGGGACTGTCCCACTCAGCACTCTAAAAGAGGCGGTCATTTAAAATGGACAGCTGTAAACATTAAAGGCAAAAGAAGGCGATAAAAGAGCTAAAGGAAGGTAGGTGGCAAAAAGTACGCACCTCCCCTCAGGCAATTCAAAGAGAGTGGCAAAAAGTACGCACTCTCAAAAGCAAAAGTACAATAAAGAAACACCGCGCTAAAAAGTCCATCGAACCAAAAATATGACCAAGTCGTGAAAAGTGCTGAGTTGGGACGGAAACTGAAAAACGGTCCTCACTGACTGATCGGGAAATCTCGTATTCTCTTCTCCTTCCCAGGTAGTCTTATCTAAAGGGGAGTAAAGGAAAGAATATACCAGAAAGGTCGGAAACGAGTTCTAAGTATGTCAAATCACCTGTCTGAATCAAAATAGTGGGATATGAAAACTTTTTAGCTCAACCAAACGGCTATCACTTAAATTGATTGTGAAAGATACTACAAATGAAGCATGATAATTCATTGTTTGTCCTAACTTTTCCTTATTTGCATTGCTAAGGGACTAGCAATGAGTAAGTTGGGGGGTGTGATAAAATGTTAAATTGGTCATTTAAGGGCAACCATATGTATCATACTCATGTTTTTATCTGCAAAATAGCATGAAATGATAGATAATTGTGTAACAAGTCCAACGGTACCAATTTCATCAAATTCTGACTTAAAAACATCGTCATTTCATGTGATCAAAGGAGTGTAGCGCATTTGCGGTTTTTCGACAAAACCGAGATGAAATAAATAAATATGATGATATTTTTATGATAATGCGCTAAATTATATTTATTTGATGTGAACAGGACATGCCGAAGATGCAGTGCAGCTGGAGGAGTTTCCGGAAATTTGGGAGTGGTCCGGTGTGCGGTTTTCAACTAAAACAGGAGTAAAAATACAAAGTGACTCCTTCCTTCGCTGGAGTTTCCTTAAACCCACTGTTTCCTTTTTCTCCCCAATTTTCCAAACTCCAGTCCGATTTCTTCTCCAGTTTCCTTCCCACGCCTATCTTCCTCCCTATATTAATATATATCCTCCCTTCCCACACAGATCCCCCCGGCAGATTTCCTCTTTCCCGTTTTCCTCTTCCGTAGCAACTCTCTTTCACGTTTTCTCTCTTTTCTCTCCAGATCCTACCCTCCCTCTCTCTCGTCGGCTCTTCCCCCCTTCCTATTCTCTTCCTCTCTCCCGTGTTCTCTCTCATTTTTATTCTTTTTCTGCAGCACCCTTCTCTTCCTCCCTCTTCTATTCTCTCCTTCTCTGTCTCGTTATCTCTTCTCTCCCACACGATCTCTATCTCCCCACGTTCTCTCTTGGATCTCCAGCAGCCTTCCTGTCCAACTTGTCCTTCCTCCGGTGCACCAGCAGACGCGGCAAAGCCCTCCGGCAAGCATCACCTGCAGCATCCAGCAGCTGTGGTGCAGCAGCCTCCTCCACGTGCAGCAGCCTCCTCCACGGTGAACCAGCGGACCTTCCTCCAGCAGCCACGTAGAAGACTGCAAGCCTTCAGCTTCTCCACGTGTTCCTGCACGTCCTAGCAACCCACAAGCAGCAGCCGCCATCCACGCACGCCGGCGGCCCCCTTTCACCTGCTCTGCCAGCGTTCAAGGCAGCACCAAGCAGCGTTCACGGCAGCACCAAGCAGCAGCAAACGTGCAGCAGCCACCTTCAGCACCTGCAAGTCCAGCAAGCCACGTGCCGGGCAACCCGTGAAGCCTGCACCTCCTTCAGCCAGCAGCTACACGTGCAGCATCCACGTGCTGCAGCTACCACCAGTTAGCAGCAAACGCAGCAGCAGCAGTTCCAAGCTCCTTCCTCCAACGCACGCAGCAACCGGCAAGCTCCCATGCGCAGCAAATCCCAACGCTGCCACCAGCTGGGTCTCTCCTCCTCCATGCATGCAGCAAGTTCACGCTGCACCTGAAGCACCTCCATGTTGCAACCATCTCCAGCAGTATCCTCCTCCAGCAAGCCCAGCCAGCTGCGTCTGAAGCACTGCCAGCAGCTGCACCAGCCCCCTCCTGCTCTCCACGTGCCTACTCGGCCAGCAACTCTCCAACAACGCACCAGCTGCTGCCTCTCCAGCAACCCTCCATGCAGCTGGCAGCATCCTTCTAACCTCCTCCACAACCTGCAGCGAGCAGCAGCTTCCCAGCAACCCACCAGGCAAGCACCCAGCCAGCAAAGCTCCTCCAGCCTCTCCACGTTGCAGCTGCCAAGCCTCCTTCCACGTGCAGCCATGCATGTAACCTGCAACTTCAATGCGCATGAAGCCCAGCAGTAGCCTTCTCCAAGCCCTATTTGCTGCATAAGCTTGTTTATTTAGTTCTTCGTTAATTACTTTGGTTAGTTTAGATAAGTGATTTTTTGTTAAACAATTAGTGGTTAATAAAAGTTTTATTCAATTTTTATTTAGTTAACATTTATTTCATCATTACATTAGGAGTGTTTACTTGTTTACTTAGAATTAGTTTAATTAATTTGATTTCTTTTTAATTTTAATTAAGTAGCTTGTGTGTGGTTTAATTAGGTAATTAAACATTTAGTATAATTAGTTAATTTAGGTTGTTGTTATTTTTAGAATAATTGAATTATAGAGCATAAAAAAATCATAAACAATCATCACTTATTTTTTTAGATTAACTAAACTCCAAAGTTTTCAAAACTAAAATTCTATCTCCCTGTGGTTCGACTCGGACTCACCACTATTAAATTTCCAAATTTTGATTTGAGTGAGCCGGATAAATTTAGATTGAACGTTTTCATGTGTTTAACGACACACAATTCGAAACGATCAGTGAACGCCTTCATCATGTTCTCTATTTCTTCATCCTTGAGATCTTCAATCTTCTTCAATATCCATTCAGCTAACTTGACAAAATTAATTCCTTTCTTGGTAAGATAACCTTGGAGTTCCTTTGGGTTCTTCACAATCTTTTCCAGCAATTGTTGACCTGTGATCCTTTCCCTCATGAGCATCATATCACTTAAATCAGATTCATCATTGTTGATTTTGAGCTTAGAAAGACCCAATAGGAGTTCAGCTTCTTCTAGAATGATAGTGGCTTCGAACGTGGCAAAGAGAAAGGTATGAGTTTGAAGATGCCACAGTTCGATTAGAGCACCCATAGCAGCCCAATCCATGCACGCGCTCTTATAATGTTTGGCATGAATCACTAGTCCTTGGATATGCCACTTGGAAATATATGACCGCATGGAGAGGTTAATCTTGTTGGCTAGCTTTTGGATCCAAGGAAAAGAAGAAAATCATCTTGGACCGGGGAAGAAAGGATATCCCTAACAAAAAGAATTGGCATAGTCCTATGATACTTAAAAAAGAATCGGGAACATAGAGAATATATAGGGAGTCATAAGAAGACAATTTGGATAGAGTAGAGAAGAAAACTTACTTGTAGGTTAGGATCTCGCTCACTTAGATGATCCTTCACCTCAGAAAACTTTTCGATTATCTTCCTCATCTTTTTCCTAGAAGAGTCTTGTGAAGAATTTGCCATCTTTTCTTGAATAGAATTGATATTCCTCTTGGTTTCTCCTTGTTCTTACCCTCTTTCTTGAGCTTTGAAGAGAATTCTCTAGCTTTCCCTCTTGATTACTTGTTCTGTTAAATTGAATTGAAGAAAGGGAAGTTTTATAGAAGGATTTGCGGAGTTGAGAGAGCTTTTTCCGAATTGGAAGAGTAAGTTGAATGAAGGCAAGTGGAGTTCGAATTGGAGTCAGAAAGAAGAGTAGTTTCTGTAAGTTAAATGACGTCTAGACGAGGCAACGTCATTTAAATGACGTCTAGAAACAGCGACACCTTTTTGATTAGTTTTTTGCATTTCGAATTCCCATGATTGCTGGTACTGATATTGATTATCTGTTTGCTTGAAGTTACTGATAAATTCTGAGTGCAAGAAATTCAAGAAGAGAAAAAGAAAGTTGAAATTTCAAATAAAAGTCCCGACCATGGCTAAAAAGACGGTTATCTCTTTCCTTGTATTCCGTTATGTAATGATTTGCATTGGCATTTAATATATGTTAAATATTTATTAGAATATATAAGGACCTTGTGGTTTTGATGAAACTGGAATTTGATTTTCTCTCCAACAAAAATAGTGATAATTCCAGAAGATTCATAATCGTACGGATAGGCCGTTGGATCGTTAATTAATGAGGACGATGGTTCTATTTTTGTGAAACATCGTGTGGACAAACGAGCTTCGGCTTAGTACTAAATTACAACGATTGATATCTTGATTCATTAATAATAATTTAACAATATTATCCTTGATTTATTTATATGTTATTTTATTTTATATTTTTCTTTCAGCCCAGCATGCATCATATAGGACTTTGATATAATTGTAATAAGAATTAATTCCTGATCAAATTTCAGACCATTGATCCAATAAATCTCAACGTGATATGAAATATTCCATTCTGAATTGAGTATCTCGATTATCTTTGAGGTTCGCTTGAAGATATCCTTGGAATTCTATCCTTTTTTGGATTTCTCACCTAACATTTCTTGTTTCCTCTTAAGATCCGTCATGGTTGCAGCACTTCTACATTGGCTGGTAACCGCTCTTCATTACGAAACTTGTAAGGTTTGTGACCTAGGGTACTTCCCAATCACGGAGGTTGATCGACCTTTTGTTTCCTTTATTTCCTTCATCCAGGCAGGATTGATTCCATCGATATTTTCGAGTTATCTTCACTGATTGTTTTGAGAAAGATTCCCATCATGTAATGTTGAAAGCGCGTCACATCACACCTTGGCATCACCTTTTCAGTACATTTCACTCCCTTGCAAAGCCAATGCCAAGGTGGGGCAGCTATAGACACGCTAATTTTGACATCATATTGAGTAAATTTCATGTCACAATGATATTGCCCCAGAATAGTCTGATGTTCAATCATTAATTAATTTTTATTGATTTCCTTTTGAGATTCGTTGAATCACGTTGCTCATGCACGACGCCATTTGAATTCCCAGCAGAAATCAATTCGGAATTAAAATTAGTAAATTTAGGAGGATTTAACTAAATAGCATCGCTTGTGGACGATGTCATTTATGCCCTAATCCGCCTAGGTTTACGATTTCTAATTCTAGTTAATTTCTTAAATTGTCTAAAGAACGTCGCGCATGGACGACGCCTTTTATCTTTCCTAATCTATTTTAGCTTCCTTTTCAGGATTTCTTTCTATTCTGGCCGCATTAATTGGACAAAAGGCGTCCCCCAAGAGCGACAGATTTTAAGAGTTTCCTGATAAACATGATTTGGCCGAGATAATCCGGTTCCAGAGGTTGGAAGGATTTCCAACTCCCTTCATCATCATCCAGGGCAAGTCTGTGCTGCGGGAGAGCCCTTTTGAAATCCAAAATACTCTAAAACCTATTCTTATAAATACAACACCCTTTGGACCTTTGAAAAAGGTTGGCTATTGGATAATTTGGAGCTTCCTACAAGGTTTTTGAAGGCCCTCAAGAAGAAGAACGTGAACAGCAAGGGAAGCTTCATCCTCTTCACCCTCTTCATCCTTTGAAGCCCATTGAAGACCAAGGCTATGGAGGGGCCATTCTTTTCCTTTCTTTTTGATCTTTTTCATTGAATTTTGATAAGATTCGTATAGTTTAAATTTCTGTTTTCATATAGTTGTTCATTGCATCACTTCATCATACACATTCACTTCATCTTTTCCATTCCTATACATCCTTTAAAGGTTTAAAAGAACATGAAACAAGTGAGTTCTTTTGTTCAGTTGCATGATAATTTTGTTGGATATAATAGATACTACCTCTCTTTAGTTCTAATCTATTTGCTTTCTTTTGTTTTCAATCTTTCTTGCAAGGTTAGAAGGAGGATTTGAAGGATAAGGCTTCAAAGCTTGAAGTTTGGACGGAAGGAGAAACTGTTAGAATTGGGTGGCCTCAAAGCCAATCATTGTACATTCTAGTTCAAGATTATTAATAAAGGCAATTATTTCTTCATTTAATAGTTCTCGCAAACGACTATCGTAATGAAGGTCCATAGACAAATGTATGGGATATTGAATCATGATGAGATCATGATAGTGAGATCAATATCCTAAGGCAATTGTCTTAAATAGTTCTCGATCATAGGATATTTGAGATGGACATTAAATATCCAATAAGATCGACACAAGTTATGTCTGCTCATATGATGAGGGTGAATGATCTCACATTCACTCGTGTGGTGACACTAAGACAAACAAGTGGGTGCTCATTAGAGAATGAGTTCACTGAACAGTCCCAAATAAGAATTCCTGGATGTTAATTATACCTATTAGTCAACCAAGGAATTCAATCGTTGCAGTAGAACAGTTGGTCTTTTGACCTGAGTCACCAATGATACCTTGTTTGTGGACCATTGTATCTTGATTCTCTGACTCGTGGACTTTAACCATTAAGTCCACCATAATCGGTCTTTCAGATACAGTGGAAAGCTTGCGAAGGTAATTGAGTGAACAACAAGGGATCACTCACTCTTGGTATAAGACTGGAGAGAGAATGTCCCATGGATGTGTACACAGAAATCCCTAGCCATGGTCAAATGAAAGAGATGTCTTTCTAGATATTAACTGTGTATTGGAATCTATCTGGATAATGCGATAGAGGGTTTGACTATAAAACCATACCCTTGCATTATCGGGACATTGCATGAGTGAAGGATTATATCTGTGCGGTATCGGCAGACGGAAAGGTTCAATTGAAGGGAACAATATCCCTTATATCTTCTGGGATCATGAGGTAGTGTTTGGTGCTGTTCATGATCAGAAGGCCAAGTGATTTGATCATCAGATGATAATTCACTTGTTTATTAAATTAATCATTTAACATGTGATGTTTAAATGTTAATTAATAAATATTAAACTCAAGAAATAGTTCTAAGTTTAATGGGCCTGCAACCGGACTGATATATGGGCCTAGAGGATCACACACATAAGAGTTCTCGTCAGACGGTGAGAGATGTTAAATTTCATGCTTATCTGGGTTTTTGTGAAAAGCTGCAGGATAAACATGAAGATTTAATGGAGAATTATCCAAGGCCAAACTCTTGGATAATCATGAGGATTAACTGTTGTGCTTATCCTTATTTCTATATAAGGAGGGCCAAGGAGGAGGGGTAAAAAGTTAGTTGGACGAATTTTACTCCCCAGATTCTCTCTCTCCTCTCTTTCTCTCATTCTCTCTCTCGGAGTGGATCTGTCTCTCTCCGCGCATGGTGGATTTGAGATCTGGTCGGAGCACTCAAGCCGAGGAGGAAATCGCGTCTGCTGCGGGAACTCGTGTGGATACCTCTAGAGATCGTGCGCGTGCGCGATTACCAAGTCGGCATCATCCACGGGAGATTCGAAACCCCGCAAAGGTGAAGAACTGTTCTTACCGCTTAGATTTTAATGTCCGTTTTACGACCCCAGCAACCGATACAATGGAATCATTTTTATTTCCGCTGCGTTCATGGCGATTCCTTACAGAAACACCCCCAAAGAACAAGAGTAAAGAAAGAGAAGGCTCTTTTCTTTCGGTCGGCCGAAAGAGGGGAACAAAAGAACCCCATACTCTCCTGATTTGCAAGATTAGTAAGCGATAACTTTTTCCTTGAAGCCCTCGATTTCTAGCGAGCACAATTTCTTTCATATTGTTAATCATAGTAAACACATGATAGCATGATGAACACACTCTTTTTGAGTACTACAGGTTGCCCATGGTCGACCTGATTCACGGCGCTTTAAGGAATAAATTTTAATTTTCATAAAATGAATTTTATTGAAACGCATCACCTGGTCTTGACACCATTTGAATTAATCAGTCTGAAACTCTGAATTTTGAGGAAAATGAGCTATTTTGCTTAAGGAAAAATTCCAGAAAATCGCATAATACTAAGGAAAGATCTTTATGGCAATAAAGGGATAACTTTTCATTGAAAATAAATTTGAAAAGTACATGAAACTGGGTAGAAGTTGAGAGCTTTCAGCCCGAATTTTTTGAAGCTCTTTTACATAATTTTTCCATAGCTCCCGATTCGCTTCATAAGGAAGTTTAACACAATAGGTGAAACCAATGTTCCACAAAGTTGCAATAAGCTCTATCGCCTTGAAATCTTCACCAGTTCTTATCGCCCGCTTCTTGATTGGAGCAAGATTGGGTATCTCAGGAAATTCATAGTGTGGCATACCAAGTTGAGGACGACAGTGATGTAGATTGTATAAGACGCGCTCGGTTGCCCCAATCAGTCAGAGCTCTATGCCTGCACAATGGCACACTCGAACCGTCTTTTCTCTGAGAGCGAGTGGTGTAGATTCGAAGCCGATCCTCGGCATGGTCTTGAAGTAAGCGCGCCAGTCAGCTCGAGTTCTGAGGTTGGGCACCCGATTGGTCATGTTGTTGTTGAATTTCATTATGTTGACAATGTGAAAGATAGGACTGTGCTGATATATTTGGGACATCTTAGGAACTTCTTCCTCATTATGATTGAACTTGAAGTGGTAATCGACCCATAAAGCTAGAAGTAGCATGCTGCCATAAGGAAGCTGAGCTGTAGAAGCCGCTGAGAGCCCACTATAGAGATAGGTTAGGACTGCTGTACTTATTTGTAAAATCCCGCAAATCGCATTGAGCTGATCTTCCAACAATATGTTGTCATAGATAGGGAATATTAGAGCTCCAGCCAAACATGCAGCGAACAAAATCATTACGGTCTCTGTCTCTTCCTCCTTAGCTTCTTCTATCTTTTTCAAAGTCCATTCTGCCAGCTTTGAAAGATTAACTCCTTTCTGAGTGAGAACACTCTGGATTTCCTTAGGACTATCCATGATCTTTTATAAGAACTGATGACAAGTGACCTTTTCCCTCATGAATAACATATCCATCACGTCAGGTTCATCACTGTTAGCTTTGAACTTTGGAAGTCCCAATAGGAGCTCAGCTTCTTCCAAGAAGATGATAGCTTCGAAGGAAGTGAAGAGGAAAGCATGTATTTGGAGATGCCACAGTTCAATCAGAGCACCCATAGTACCCTAATCTATACACGCACTCTTATAATGTTTGGCATGAATGACTAAGCCCTGGATATGCCACTTTGAGATATATGATTGCATGGAAAAGTTAATTTTCCCCACTAACATGGAAATCCATGGGAGAGAAGAAAACATTCTTGGAACAGGGAAGAAAGGATATCCCTTGAAAAAAGAATTGGCATAGTTCTATCATATTGAAGAGAATTTGGAGCATGTAGAATATGTAAAAGAATAAAGAAAAGAAAATAAATTTTTAATGAGGAAAGAGAGAATATCTTAGTTGTAGGTTAGGATCTCGCCCACTAAGGTGGCCTTCTATGCTAGAAAGCCTCTCAATCATCTTCCTTGCCCTCTTGTTTGAAGAATCTTTAGCAAAACTAGCCATCCTTCTTGATTGCTTGAGCTCCTCCCTTTTTTTATCATTTCTCCTTCTTTCTCTTGAGCTTTGAAGTGAATCCCCAGCCTTTCCTTCTTGGATGCTTGTTGTGATGGTTTGGTATGAAGAGAGGGAGGTTACATAGAAGGATTTGCGAGATTAGAAGGCCCTTTCTGAATTGGAAGAGGGTGCTTGATGGAGGCAAGTAGAGTTTGGATGGAGTAAAAAAGATTCCTATTTCGGTAAGTTAATTGGCGTCTGGACGGGGCGACGTCATTTAAATGACGTCGATTCAGATCGACGCCATTTAGGCCATTTCTGATTTCCGAAAAGATTGCATATTTGATGATATTTGATGCTGTCTGATTATCTACTTGAAGTTATTAACGAAATTTAAGTGCAGGAAAATTCGAGGAATAAGAAAAAATTGGAATTTCAGATGAGGTCCCATTGTGATCACTGAGTCATGTCGTGACTAAAAGACGGTTATCTCTACACCTGTATTCCTTTATGTATTTACATCATCGTTATTATATGATAAATATTTATTAGAGTATATTAAGGACCTTGTGGTTTGAATGAAACTGAAATTTGAGTTCACTTTTATCAAAAACAGTGATAATTCTAGAGAATTCTTTATCTCACGGATAGGCCGTTAGGTTGTTAATTGATGGGGACGATAGTTCCGCTTTTGTGAAACGGTACATGGATAAACGAGCTTTGTCTTAGCACTGAATTGTAGGACTAGTATTTTGATTCATTATTGATAGTATAGCAATATTATCCTTGATTAATTTATATATTATTTCATTTTAATTTTTCTTTTAGTCTAGCATGCATCATGTAGAACTTTGAAATCATTGTTATAAGAATTAGTTATTGATTAAATTTCAGACCATTGATTTATTAAATCTTAACGTGATATGAAATACTATTCTGAATTGATCTCTCTATTATCTTTGAGATTTTCTTGAACATATCCTTGGAATTCTTTCCTCGCTTGGATTCTTTATCTCATATTTTTTTGTTTCATTTTAAGATCCATCATAGTTGAAACACATCCACATTGGCTGGTAATCGCTCTCCATGATTAAACCTGTAGAGTTTGTGACCTAGGGTACTTCCCCTCATAAAGGTTGATCGTCCTTATTTTGTTTTCTTTGTCTATTTCATTCAGACATGATTGATTCCATTGATCATCTTTGAGTCACTTCACTAATCATTTTGAGAAAGATTCATATCATGTGATGTTGAGAGCGTGTCTCATCATACTTTGGCATCATCTTTTCAGTTCATTCTATTTCATTTCACTCTCTTGCAAAGTCAATGCCAAGGTGGAGCACCTGTAGACACGATAATTTTGACTTCATATTGAGCAAATTTTATGTCACAATTATGATGCTCCGAAATGGTCTGGTTTTTAATCATTAATTAATTTTTATTGATTTTTCGAGAAATTTGATGATTAACGTTGATCATGGCTGAGGCCACTTAGATTTCAAACTGAAATCAGTTTGGAATTAAATTTCATAATCTAGATAGATATAACTGAATAACGTCGCCCATGGACGACGCCATTTAGTTCTCTAATTCGTCTGGATTTTCGATTTGAATTTGAATTAATTTCCTAATTAACTGAATAACGTCGCTCGTAGGCGACGACTTTAAGGTTTCCTTATTCTTCCCAATTTCCTTCGCATATTTTATTTCTATTTTTGGCTCATTTAATTAGCCAAATAGTGTCCCGGATGAACGACGCGATTTAAGCACTTTCTTGATAAACTTAATTTGGTCGAGCTAATCCCGTTTCAGAGGATGGAAGGGTTTCCAACTCCTTGGATGGCTATCCATGGCAATCAGGAGGCCATGGGAGACCCCTTTTGAAGCCAAGTTCCCCTCAAAACCTATTCTATATGTACCCACCCCCTTTGGCATTGAAAAAAGGTTGTCCATTGAGGTTTTGGAGTTGAAGACAAGGTGAAAAGGAGCCCTTCTCTACAAAAAATGTGGGAGGACATTGGAGCTTCTTCTTCCTCTTCCTCTTCCTCTTCATCCATTGAAGCCATTAAAGACCAAGGCTTTGAAAGGACCGAACACTCTCTTTTCTAATCTAGTTTCTTAGATTTCTAGTCAGTTTCATCACTGTTTTCATTAAAATTTTCATCTTCATCAATTTATGATCCACACCCTCACATCATAATTTTTCCTACCCATACATGTTAGGGGTTTAAAGAATACTAAACAAGTGTGTGTTCTTAGTTTAGTTTATGTTAGATTTGCTAGTTAGAATAGATACTATACTCCAAATAGCTCTAACCATGTTCTTTCCTTCTTTTGTTTAATCTTTTTTGTAAGGTTTGGAGAGAAGGAGAAAAGCTTGAAACAAAATATTTGAAGAGACCTAAAAATCAACAAAAACAAGAGTAAATAAAAGAAGGGGCTCTTCGTCTTTGTCCGGCCAAAGAAGGAGAATAAAAGGAACCATAACTCTCTCACAAATCTGCGAGATAAGTAAAGCGATCACTTTTTCATTGAAATCTTCGGTTTCTGGCGATCACACGTAGTTTAATTTGATTATTTATCATATGAATGCATGATATCATAGATAGCACAACACGATTTTGAGCACTACACCCATCAGTTGCAAATGGATCTTTAAAAGGAAGATCGGCGCAGATAGACGAATTGAGACTTATAAAGCAAGATTCGTGGCGAAGGGCTATCGTCGAAGGCAAGGTATTGACTATGATGAGACCTTTTTGTCCGTTGCCATGATTAAGTCTATCAAAATTCTTCTCGCCATTACTGTAATGACCCACCACCCTATAATCGGGGATCCGATTACTAAATGGGTACCGAATCATTAATTTGGAATCAAATAAGGATCTAATCAAGTATGGGAGATAAATAATAAACTAAGCTAAACATTCTCATCGCATTGAACTGAAATAAAAGTGCAGGAATTAAAATTATTACAATGCGACTCGATACAGCAAATAATTACATATTCCAACAGAAAAGAAATAATTAAACGTACAGGCCAGAAATAAAATAACAACTACGTCGGGGCATACCCCGGAACAACTGCTGACGGTGCTCAACTCACAGCCGCACTCTCCTCGCTAGGTCTGCTGAGAGTCCTCACCTGAAAACCGCAGGAGGGGTGAGTCTCAAAGACAAGACTCAGTCGGGATCCTTCGATCCCCACTGCCCACGCACACACCCACAAGTGCAAGGTACAGCTAACGGTAAAGTGATAAGCACAAGAGGTACAATTCCTAATTCTTAACGTGAAATCACATGCAATCGTAATGTAATGAACATGCATATATTAAACCAGCCGGCTAGGAAACCCACAACTGTCGTCTCGATAGAACTCGCTAACCACACAACAACGGTGGAAAAACCTCGACCCGCTGAGACCAAACAGTAACCCCTTGGATAGCACACTAGCTACTCCGGCCCAACCGGCTCAGGTGGCTACTCCTTCCCTCAGCATGAGTGACTCTCCGAATGTACCACTCCGACACCGGTACTAGCTGACCTCGGGGTTCACCAGGTGACCCTCTCTCACTAGGCGTCACCCCGCCCACGCCCCCACCGGCGCTGTGCTCACGCCCCCACCAGCACAGGGTGATAAAGCGCTACAATGTCACTTCAGGTCCACAGTAACACAAAACCCAACAAGTACGATCCGGTCACGTGAAAAGTCCGCGATCGTATAACATACATGTAGCATCGTCCGGTCATGAAGAATCTATCTCTACCGGGTACACTAAAACATGCACTAACCATTCGTCTAACAGTATGAACACATTTTACTGGCATGAATTAGTGAGGTTCTGTCTTGAATCGCGTCTCCCAAGGTCGACGCCATTCAAGCTCCATGTACAGGTTCATGTAAAACAGTCTTCAGAATCAGGCCTTAAAAGGCGTCGACACCAGTGGTCTCCTTTTAAAAGGAGTCGACATCCTCAGACGCCATTCAGCACAGAAATCCAGAAATTCCAAAGAAACCACCCAGGGAATTTCTGCCTTAAAAGGCGTCATGGCCTCCCGACGCCATTTAAAAACGCGTCGTTGTCCCATGACGTCTTTTAACCCCAGAATCCCGAACTGGCAACTCCTCAGTAAGGCGATTCCTGTCTTAAAAGGCGTCGTGATGGTCCGACGCCCTTCAAAAAGGCGTCGTCCATGCACGACGTCTTTTAACCCCAGGAAACAGAATTGCCATGAGCCCGAGGGCTCCCCTTTTAACTCAAATAACCCCAAAATCACCCAAAAACGGAGGAGAAAGTGGGGCAACACAATTCATAGGAAATCACTTACATAGCAAGACCCCCATATCATCAAAAGAACACCTAAACATGCTCGTTCTACCCCCCGAAACCAAAGATCCAAACAAGCTTAAACGGGGGTAAACATGGCTTAAAACACGATGCTTATGGGAACCGTCACCCTACCGGATACTTGAACGCCTCCGAGCTTCAAGCCGTCCACCCGACTCGCCCCACGCCGCTGCCGGTACCGCCGTGGTCGTCCTTGCTCCACCGTGACGTTGGCCGCCGTCCAGAGAGTAGAACGCCGCAGTGGAAGTGGAGGTGGTAGTGGTAGGAGCTAGGTAGAGGATGGAGTGGAGGGAGAGATGAAACGATGGGAGGAAAAGAGGGAGGAGGAAGGATCGCCGCCGCGTTCGTCCGAAGGGAAAGAGAGGAAGAGAGGAGAAAATGAGGGAAAGAAGGAGGGCTCGCGGGGTTAACTAGAGACTGCCTAAAACGCGTCGACATCCACGGACGCCATTCAGTTGATGTGACGGCTGCTTTGACAAGACTCTGAAACGCGTCGTTCAAGGCAGACGCCGTTCAGACGACATGTCAGGGCCGTACTCTGACAAACCCAGAGTCGCAGTCTGATAGGTGTCGACACACGTGGACGCCGTTCAGGCGACAAGACAGGGCCGTACCCTCGCGGCCCGAAACCAGCCCATGTGGCACCCACGTGGCAGGACTTGAAATGCGTCTGCGACGGTGGACGCCGTTCAAAACGCGTCTTGATGTCCTGACGCGAATCAACTCAGAACCTCCGCCCTTACTAAGGTCAGAACTACAAGGTCCGATCCCGAAAACCGGATCCGAAGGTCACGATCCTTACAATTACCACATACCATGAATATGAAATCTAGCAGATGGATGTGAAGACAGCCTTCCTCAATGAAAATCTTAAGGAAGAGGTGTATATGATACAACCAGAGTGCTTCACATCAAAAGAATCTCCAGATATGGTATGCAAGTTGTAAATGTCCATTTATGGACTGAAGCAAACTTCCCGGAGCTGGAACATAAGGTTTGATGAGACAATCAAATCTTATGGCTTAATTAAGAATGAAGATGAGCCTTGTGTGTATAGGAAAAACAGTGGGAGCACAATCACCCTCCTAGTCCTTTACATTGACAACATCTTACTCATTGGGAATGATGTAGGGATGATGTCATCATTAAAAGTTTGGCTGTCTAAGAACTTCTCCATAAAAGATTTGAGAGAAGCATCTTACGTATTGGAAATACGGATCTATAGAGATAGGTCAAAGAAGATGTTTACTTTAACCCAATCCATATACATAGAAATCATTGTCAAAAGGTTTGACATGAAAATTTCCAAGAGAGGTGTCATACCGATGAGACATGGAATCTATCTCTCTAAAGGTCAGTCTCTTAAGACCCCTGAAGAGAGGGCAATGAAGGATATAATTTCCTATGCATCAACCATAGATTCCATCATGTATGCCATGCTATGTACTTGACCTGCTGTAGCATATGCTCTAAGTGTTGCGAGTAGACATTAGGCAGTGATGAACACTGGACGGCTGTGAAATATATCCTTAAGTACTTGAGAAGAACTAAGGATATGTTTCTAGGATATAAAGGAGGAGACTTAAAGTTGCATGGATATACTGACTCGAGTTTTCAGTCTGATCCAGATGGTAGCAAGTCAACATTAGGATTTGTCATTACACTCAACGGGAGAGCAGTGAGCTGGAAAAGTTCCAAGCAAGAAACCACTACTGATTCGACAATAGACGCTGAGTACATTATTGCTGCTGAAGCCGCTAAGGAAACAATATGGAAAAAGAAATTCATGGGCGATCTTCGTGTGGTGGAAAGCATCTTTGGTTTCGTCCCACTTCTATGTAACAACAATAGGGCGATTGCTCAAGTGAAAGACTCGAGGTCTCATCAGAAGTCAAAGCACATTCTGTGGCGCTTTCACCTGATCAAGGAGATTATAGCACGAGGAGATGTCGTGGTGGAAATGGTTCATTCAGCTGACAACATAGCAGATCTACTAACAAAGTCATTGTCTCAAAATATTTTTGAGCGTCACTTAGGGAATATGGGTATTCAACATAAGAGTGATTGGCTATAATCCAAGTGGGAGATTGTTAGTATTAGATGGCCTACAAGCCAATCTGATAGTATGTAATATTTAGTTTATTAATATAATGACAAAATTTCATTGTGTGTTTAATCTTATCTTTGTTTATCGTATCACGATGAAGTCCATGAACATGTACAATGGTCTTCAGGATTATGATGAGATCATAATTAAGAGATCGAAGACTTATAAACACATATTCTTAATTATTCCTCGTCGGAGGATGTTTGAGAAAGACATCAAACATCCGGATAGACTAGTACATATTTCTTCAGCTCATATAATGAGGACAACTGCTCCTATAAGTCACTAATGTGGAGATACTATGCTGGACCTGTAGGTGCTCATTGGTAAATGAGTTCACTAAACTTATCCAACCATGAATCATCGGATGGTAGCTACCTAACTGTTAACCAGCTCGATTCTTTCGTCACGGTTGTGTGGATGGTCCTTGGACTTAAGTTACTAAAGATACCTTATTGGTAGGTCTCTGACCTTTGGCCTTGACTAACGAATCCCTAACCATGGGATATCGACAAGTCAAGTGATCGGGTTCAGGGAAATGCCCTCGAAGGTAATTGTTTGGTCAATATGGGATCATCCGCTCTCGGTAATAAGAGAGAGAATGTTCCGAAAAATGATGCGCTTAAAGTCCCTGGTTAAGGCAGACTCTATATCAGACAAAGAGTTATCTAATATAGATTAGCGGCGTCTGATTCAAGTGAATCGACTGGCTAGGGTTTAAGAGTAAACCATACACTTAGTCGATTCAAGAACATTGCATGGAAGAAGGATTATATCCGTGCGGTAACCGATGACGGAAAGGTTCCCATAGTGGGTTGCATAAACCCTAATACATTTTGGGATCATGCAGTGTTGCTCGGCACCCAATGTGATCGAAAGCCCGTCCGAATTTATTGTGGGACATTAAATTCAGCTGATTAATTAATATAAGGATATTAATTAATTCAGTGGATCCATTAAAAGTTACTAAACTTAATGGGCCATTAACTTGACTGGTATTTGGGCCTAGAGGGTCACATGCCAAAGGTTTTCAAGTCGATGGATATTTTGATGAGGTTTCAGATAAATATGGGTTTTTCTGAAAAACAGCAAAACCACTTATTATAAAAGTATCGCTGCTAGGTCAGAGGCCAGCAACCCTAACCTAGCCGCCGCCGCCCTCTCTCTCCTAGACACCCCCCCTATGTGGTTGGCCTCCCCGGAGGCTCAGCTCCGACTCCCGCATGCTCCGCTTCCCGCCCGACGAAAATTCTGAATCCATATGTTGCGGAGGATCACGCGCAGTGAGACGGGATCTGTGGACGCTGCACCAAACAAGGAAGCTAGGACGATCCGTTGAGAGGAAGACCGCATGGATACCGCTAGAGGCCGGGCACTTGCGAGGCTTGCGGCATCGCACTGAGGGAATTAAAAGAATGTGGATTCGAATCCGTGCAAGGTAATATCTGATTTATTGTTTTAATTTTTGTATCCGAAACAGCGCAGATCAGATTTATTTTTTCGCTACATTTTTCTTCAGATACGACATAGGGAACCTAACACAAATAAATTATAACCAGTACTCGGGATCTTCGATCGGACGGTGGTCACAGTCTGACCAATTTTCGAGCAATAAACATGCCATTTCCCATCATTAAATCTAAATATTCCATTCTATTGCTATAACTAGGATCCTTAAATTTCATCAAACATGCAACGAAAATAAAATCTCTCAACTCACTAAAGATATATAAAAGTACATATACTCTCTCAAGTTCCTACTACATCAAATCTAAGAATAGTAAATCTAATCCTAGATAACCTCCAAATGAGTTTGAATCCAATTCCTTAAGCAAAGTCATGTCCTTCAGCTAACTCTTCCTTCTCAGTCTCTGAAAATGTTAGTAGGGGTTATGAGTACAACCACTCAGTAGACAAATTAAACCCAACAAATGCTAACAATATAATAATTGAAGAGGAATAATATCAAATATACATACGATTCACAATCCTACATATAACTCAAATAAGATCATGATACAAAACATGGTCAAATATAAATTACCAAATCACATGTGTTTTCTAATAGCAAGAACAAATTGAACTAATATATAACATATAAGGCATGATCAGATTCTGATTTAACTGAACAAGTCTACTAGTTATGATCAAAATATATCACATATCAAACTGAACATATAGCAAATTTGTCATGGTATGGTAGCTTATCAAATCAAAGTTCATATTGTCAGAACAATTAATTAGAATGAATATAGATTCTTAATTAAATAAGCTGATATCAAAATAATTGAGCATAGATATCAAAAGAACAAACTGAGTAGATTATAAGCTGAATCAAATAAATCTAAACAGCAAATTATATTTCATAATTATGTGCCAAACAAATCAAATCTAAACGTATCAAATAGACATGCATCCAACTACTATATAAAGAGCCGAACAAACAAATATCAAAGCATATACGCAAGTATGCTAAGATAAAGGCACATGCATAGCTGGGGAGTTTATGGTCCCATCTCGGATAACTGCAAACAAAACACAATCACCGGGATTTTCCCGTTGCCCACGGGTAGAACTCATCTACGGACGCTTATGGAATGAGCCCCAATCTCCTTAAGATGACAATGTCTAAATATATATCAAACAAATATGGCGCAACAATATTTATATAAATTTCACAATGATTATAAATCTGAAAATTAATTTGGCATAATGATACTTACATATAAGAGTCAAAATATATACTTTTATATACAAAATAGTCACTTAAAGAGTCAAAATGGTCATATTGATAGACAATCAAATTAAAGATGATCAAAATAGGTTGATGGATAAAAGTGTGTGCTATTAAAATTTTATCAGATTTTTTGGACAAAGAATTATAATTTCTAGCTAATAAAACTAATTTTCAGAGATGAAAAATAGACAAATAAAGCCGAAAATAGCAAATAGATTCATAAAATTATCAAACTTGTTGAACATGTCCAAGATGTTAAATAAATCATAAGTGCAAGGTTTCATGTAATTCCAACATCAAATGAATAATTTAGAGTATCAAATGACATATAAATAACTTAAGTCAAATTGGGCTAATCGAATAAATAACAGAATAATTTGCACATAAAATTTAAAATTTATGAGATTTTACCAGAAGTTATAACAGGTCGAAATAAAAGTGTTTTAAAACTTTTAAGTCAATCGGCTAAGGAACAAGATAGTTATGATCAAAGCTGAAAATTTGTCTCAGCTTTTGAAAACCGTAGGTAAAGGCACTAAAAAACGTAGCTATATGTCATGAATTTCCAGAATATAGGATTTTGCGAATTTGATAAAAAATTCATAGATCAAGGTGGAATATAAAGTCATGGATTGATAGATTATGATTCTATAAAGTATATTTGACCACTTTTAAAAATCAGAATGCGGTTTTTATATTAATACAAAATATTATTCAATGGGTTATCATCACCAACTTCAAGAATATGAAGAACACTCCCCTCTAATGCCTTTCGATTTTCTTGTTATCTAAGGCTTCTCTCATGACCTCTAAACCTCAAAGAACAACAATCCATCCATTATAATCAATTTTCAAAAAGAATTAAATCAAAATATTTATCTTTCTCATGAAGAACATCATGTTCTTACCTCTTATCTTGAGTCTGCGTAGAGAAGGTCTTATGCATGACTCCAAGACTTCATATATACTATTTTGGCTTCCTAAAACTACCTAAATTAAGCCTCCAAAGTTTCCAAGTCGAAGTCAAACCGTAGCTTCCTTAATTAACAAGTTAAAGTATTCCGATTCAAATTAGGAATCCATATTTTCATAGAGAATGGGTTACCTCTCATAAACCCCCTTCAATTCGATCCCTTAAACGTCGAAATTAGCTTTTTTTTTTACCAAGTTGTAGGCTTTTATATCTTCTTTCCAACCATATATTTCATATCACTTTTGGTGTTTTGGGAGTGAAGTTATTGCGCTCGCAAAATAGTACTTTGTCACAGTTTTCAGATCCAAAAATTTGACTAAGTGTTAGAAACTAACTAGTTTCCTAATTGGGTCACTAATGGGTTTTTGGGCTTGTTTTGACTTAACTAATGATTTACCCATTCTAAACTTATTATTATATTATTAAATAAATTTTAAATAGATTTAAATCATTTTAGTCTATTAATTGATTTAATTAGGCTATGATAGAGTTTCAAGAGATGTCTTGTGGTGGGTATTAGAACGCAAGAGAGTATCTACTAGGTACATACAAGTATTAAAAGACATGTATGAAAGAACAACTACTAGTGTCCGTACGGTCAAAGGGGAAACAAGAGATTTTTCTATTTCTATTGGAGTGCATTAAGGATCAACAATAAGTCCTTACGTTTTCGCATTAGTTATGCATGATTTAACGAAGGATATACAAGAGGACATTCCATGGTGTATGTTGTTTGCGGATGATATTGTGTTGATAGATGAGACGCAAGAGGGAGTTAATAGAAAACTAGAGCTTTGGAGGAGCAGCTTAGTGTCTAAAAGTTTCAGGTTAAGTAGAACTAAGACAAAATACATGCATTGTAAGTTTAGTGAAGGTCGGATAGGCAAAATGGAGGGAGTTAATTTAGATGGGATGGCAATAACCGAAAGCACAATTTCAAATATCTTGGTTCGATCCTCTAAGAAGACGGAGGGTGCGATGACGATGTTAGCTATAAAATTAAAGCAGGATAGCTGAAGTGGAGACTTGCCACGGGAGTCTTATGAGACCGCAAGATCACAACGTAGCTGAAAGGAAAATTTTACTGTACGGCGATAAGACCTACATTGTTATATGGTAGCGAGTGTTGAGCGATGAAGGGGCAACATGTCTCCAAGATGAGTGTTGCCGAGATGACAATGTTAAGGTGGATGTGCGGGCATAATAGGCTAGATAAAATTCGTAATGAGTATATTAGAGAAAAGGTAGGAATGGTACCAATTGAGGATAAATTGAGAGAAGGGAGACTGAGATGGTTTGGGCATGTTAGGCATAGGCCTAGGGAGGCTTCAGTTAGAAAAGTGGAGCATATTAAGATAGAGGAGGGGAAGAAAAGAAGCGGTAGACTTATATTAACTTGGAAGAGGGTGGTACAATATGATTTGAAAGCTTTGAACCTTTCAGAAGAGGTTGCCCAAAATCGTTTAGAGTGAAAACATAGAATCCATATAGTTAACCCAAATTATTTGGGATTAAGGCTTCGTTAAGTTGAGTTGAGAATTGATTTAATTAGGCTTATTTAAATATAATTAGGCTTAATTAACCTTAGCCCATTATAACATATATTGAGCGTACCGACTAACTGATTTAAAATCTCATTGATAATTGCAACACATATAGCAAGAATAATTGAGGATGTAATCGTTGTATGACAGCTGTTAATCGAAGTACATGCGACTCACACTTAGATTATGGATATGACTAGAGTTAAGGTACTATAATCGCTAACTGAAATAGTTGTTAATCGATCGAATCGATATAACGTTAGTCGAAGACATAATTGAAGTGATATAACGTAAATCGATAAGACGTTAATTGATGTAACACTTAAGTGCAAATCAATTTCTATTCGCTGAGTTATTCGAAGTAACATATAAAGTGTTAATCGATGGACAAGATAAAACGATAATCAAAGTGGTTCTAGAAATGTTAATCAAAGTGATTCTTCCAGTGCTAATCAAATCTACACTTAAAGCGTTAACCGATATGTGTCTAAAGGCACTAATCAAAGAGTCAATCCATATAAGACTTGAGTCGGTAATTGAAGAGCTAATCGATACAAAACTAAAGTGGTAATCAAAGAGCTAATCGATATAAGACTTAAAGTGTAACTGATACCCGACTAACAGTGGTAATCAAAATGCCACTTAAAATGTTAATCGATATGGAGGAGTAAATGGAATAATCATTCTAAACATTATTCGATAGAATACTTAGCGATTTTCTTATAAAACGGAATTGATTAAACCTAAATATAGTTAGTGATAATAAACAGTTAAAGTCTGATAATTTGTACTGATATTTCTAAAGTTTTGTTATCATCAAAATATGGAGAATAATATAAATCCACAAATTATCCAACAAATTTCCTTGGCTATCTTTTCTATGCATAGACCTATTCTGATAAGCTTTTCTTTGATTTTCTATATATATGATCATGTTGGCTCTTTAAGTGACTATTTTGTATATAGAAATATGTATTTTGACTATTATATATAAGTATCACTTTGCTAATCTAATTTTCAAATATATGATCATCATGAAATCTGTGAAAATATATTTGTGTCATATTTATTTGATATATTTGAGACATTACTATCTTAAGGAGATTGGAGCTCATTTACAAGTATCTGTTATCCGTGGGCAACGGAAAAATTTCGGTGATTGTGAATTTGTGATCAGTTATTTGGATGAGTCATAAAGCCCTGGATGTGCATGTGCCATGACCATAGTATACTTGCCTATACGCTCTAGTATTTGTTTGTTTGCTTCCTTATGTGTGGTTAGATATATGTCTATTTGATATGTTTGGATTTGATATGTTTGGCACATAAATATGAAACATAATTTACTATTTAAACTATATGAATTCAGCTTATAATATATTCAGTTCGTTCATTTGATATCTTTGCTCAATTATTCTTTGATCTCAACTTATTTGTTTGAAAATTCATATTTGTTCTGATTAGATATCCTTCTGAAACTTATGAATATATTCTAACCATATGATCTTTGATATGAATTTTATTGATAAGCTACGATGCCAATGTAATTTTCTATATGTTCAATTCGATATGTGATATGTTCTGTTCATGGCTAGTAGATTTGTTCAGTAAGATAAGAACCCGATCATACGATATACTATATGTTAGTCGATCTGTTCATATTATTAGAAAATATATTTGATTTGATAAATTTATATTTGACCATATTTTTGTATCCTGTTCTTATTTGAGCATATGTAGAATTGTGTAAAATTATATTTAGTATAATTGTATAATGTGATTTACAAAATTATTATATGTTAAGTCATATGGATGGTTTAAAGCATACTAAGTGGTGGAGTCATAAATCTGACCAACCGTTTTTAAGAGAAGCTGATTCGGAATTTGCCTAGGGGGAGAATCAAGCACGTTGAATTTTCAGACAAGCTTTTGGTTATCAAATTAGTAGTTTGGTGTAGTAGGAAATGATGAGAAATTTATGTATTTTTCTTTATTTAGTGAGATTGAAAATTGAGATACTAATTGATGGATATTGTAATTTTTGAACATTTATTATTGGCTAAATTTAGATATTTTAGATTAATTGATGGTTATGATGTTTATTTAAATCGTCTTGTGGTTGTTTAGCTCTCATATATATTTGTTTTAATGGAATTTATTCCGAAAATACGCAATCGGACTACGAATAAAAGAAAAAAGAAAAAAGAATTAGATCAAGGGCGTAACAATATGGTATCAGAACAATTATAAAAGTTTAAACATCTACAACCATCTAATCTTAAGACATACCAACTGATCTTATGGGATACAATGAAGTTTTGAATCAATATGGTTTTAGGTTTAGATTAACAATTAATGTAGTGTCTATTTTCAACTTAGAGGTTTGGGAGTAGGTGATTGTAGATGATGTAATTAGTTGGTTCCCACAATTACACATATACAAAAGAAAATTCTTGATATAGATAGAGATTAAGAAGATTAAGTTACATCTTTTTAAGGGAGAGAGCCAGCTATAAGATGCATATATGTCACCTACGTACACCTTTCTACTAAGTTTATTGAGCCATTAGAAATTAACTTATTTTTATTTCTGATTCTTTGATAATTAATACTAAGGGATGCTTTGACCACAACATACATTCATAGATTTAATTAACGTTGTCTATTCATTTATATTCATTTGTGTTGCTCAGAAACTAAAAATAGTCTGTTAATACTTTTAATGCTAGCATAAGTTAATGCCTTCTTGTGACATCTTTCAATTTCACAAGTGACTGAGATTTAAGTTTATGACATATGTTTGGTAGGATGTTGATGATCTTAAATCTACTTTTGCGGTGAGTAACTAGAATCATACTATGACTACTGATATTTTGAATGTAAATACTTCTACGAGAAGGTATAGAGACCATATGAGATAGAAGTTTATTTAATAGCAGTGCTATACCATAGATATATTCTCTTAATTTGTTAGAATATTAGGAAAACACTTGTAAGCATGTTCATGGCCCCTTCAAAGTGATCTATTAGGCCACCTATAGGCATATACTTAAGCCCTTCTATGTGATCCTTTAGGCCTTATACGATTTCAAATATAGATTACTTCTAGTTTCATGATGAGTAGATTGCTAAGTACAAATACTTTGTATTCAGTTAAGAGAGTGGACCTGTGAAGGGTATTTAGGAGTTAAGCTCATTATCCTGATTGGGAATTAGATCCATTTCTTAAAGCTATAAAATTAGAAGTAGAACATCGATGACTCATGTTTTTTATTAGATCTTTAAAATATTATAATTGTCTGAAGTATAGATGATTATATAACAACATATTGTGATATTAGAACTCATGTATTTCAAGTTGAAAATACTCATAGGAGTTAACTAATATATTTTTATAATATTTAAGTACTTTTATGAAGCAATTATAAGTCACGATGATATTGTTATGATCATAATATGTATCCTAATTGTTCTAGTACATGCTCAACGATATGAAAACTAGTTAGTCTTCAATTTCTTTCCACCCTATACCTTTAACTATGTGAGGATAAGTTGACCTATTGATTAATTAAGTTGATTAAGTAGGTCAAATATTGAATCTATTGACATATTAAATTAAAGTCTATATATTAATCTCATTACAAATCAGTATGAGTAATCTATTAATACTAAGTTTGTTAAAATCTATCAAATTTCGAGGATACAATTTTTTTAAGGGGGAGAGGAAGTTATGCCCTACACATTTACAATATATTAATAAATTTAAGTTAGACCAATAACTAATTATGAGAATCCATTAGTGAGTTTAAGTAATTTAATTTAACCCAATTAACCTAATTATGAAAGTCCATTAGCCCAATGATACTAGTAAGAATAACCTACTAATTTAGTTAAAATTCTAGATTTAGGTGCATTGGACAACAATATAGTAAAATAATGATAACTTTCTATAAAGAGCTCAGATGAAGGCATGGTTAGTACTGTTGGAAGGAGAATAAAAGGATCTATATCTTTATAGAAGAAAATCTTTATTATTTTAGATATTTTATAGGTCAAAAATATCGATGATCAATTTTAGAAAGAACTACTAATGGGAAGCAAGCCCTAATAAACCTAGGATTCAAATTAGCAAATAAAAAAAATATAATTAAAGTTAACCACAATCTGAAAAATTATGTAAGACATATTTCAGTTAGATTATAAGTAGAACATAATAAATATGAGTATTATTAAGATTTTAATTGGTGGGTAAAAGTCATAATTGAAATTCTACTTAAGTTAGAATTCTACACGCAGATTTACTTGACATAGTTTTGATATTTTTAGCACAACTTTGTATATAAAAGTTCAAATCAAGTGAGACAATTTCCATTAGAAAGATGACTTAAGATTTTACTTAACTTTAATAAATATCATAGTTTTAAAATAAATCTTACTAACCAGAATCAGGACATCTTTAGGCGGGAACATAATCTATCAGATTTTTAGATTCAAAGCACTCATAACAGTAGCTTAGTAAAATAAGGTTAATGTTTTGTACAAATGTCTAGAAATAGTGAGGTCGGTAGCATTGGAAAGATAATAAACTTTTCATTGAATTTTTTTCTTAAATGAGACGTTTAAGGTCAACTTTCTAGAGATATATTATGATCAGCTTTGCTCTGATTTTTTATATATATGACTATGTTAGCTCTTTAAGTGACTATTTTGTATATAATAGTATGAGCTTTCCAGAAACAAATTATGATTAACTTTGCTATAATTTTCTATATATATGACTATGTTAGCTCTTTAAGTGACTAATTTGTATATAATTGTATGTATTTTGGCTGTTATATCTAAACATTACTTTGCCAATCTAATTTCTAGATCTATAATTATTATGAAATTTGTGAAAACATATTTGCGCCATATTTATTTAATATTGTTGAGATATTGTTATCTTAAGGAGATTAAAGCTCATTCTACAAGTATCCGTAGATGAATTTTACCTGTGAGCAACAGAAAAATCTTGGTGATTGTGAATTTGTGATCAATTATTCGGGTAGATCATGAAGTCTTGGCTACGCATGTGCCATGACTTTAGCATATTTGCCTATATACTTTAGTATTCGTTTGTTCAGTTCCTTGTGTGTCTATTTGATATATTTGGCATATAAATATGAAATATAATTTACTGTTTAAATCATATGAATTCAACTTATAATCTGTTTAGTTCATTCATTTGATATCTTTACTTAATTAGTCTTTGATCTTAGCTTATTCGTTTGAAAATTCATATTCGTTCTGATTAAATATCCTTCGAAAACTTATGATATGTTCTGACTCTATGATCTTTGATATGAATTTGATTTGTCATAATATAATGTGTTATATGTTCAGTTCAATATGTGATGTTTTCTGCTCATGGTCAGTAGATTTGTTCAGTAAGATAATAATCTGATCATGTCATGTGATATATGTTAGTTGATCTATCCATTCTATTAGAAAATACATCTAATTTGATAAATCTATATTTGACCATATTTTTAATTCATATTCTTATTTGAGCTATATGTAGAACTGTATAAAATTATATTTAGTATTATTGTATAATGTGATTTAAAAAATTGTTATATATTTAATAATGTAGACGGTTTAAAACTTACTGAGTAGTAGACTCATAAATCCGACCAACCACCTTTCAGTAAAAACCAATTTAAGATTTGTCCAGGAGGAGAGTCAAGTATGTTGAATTTTCAGAAGAACTTTTAGTTATGAAATTAGTAGTTTGATGTAGTAGGAACTGATGAGAGATTGATATATTTTTTTTATTTGGTGTGATTGAGAATTTAGATATTAATTGATGGATATTATAATTTGTAAATTTTAGTATAAATAGATTTCAGATATTTTAGATTAATTGATAGTTATGGTATTTATTTAAAACGTCTTGTGGTTGTTTAACTTTTATATATGTTTGTTATAATGTGATTTATTATGAAATTACGCAGTCAGACTCCAAGTAAAAAAAAAAAAAAAGAAACGAATCCGAGACGTAACATATAATCGGATAGTCAGATCATACTTGCATATAATCGAGTGGTAGGTTGAAATCAATTTGAATGTGTTGGATTTAAATCGAGTCGGGATGACTTGGGCCAATCTGATTTTGGATCTGGAACCCAATTTGATTTCAATCTGATCCAGTGTCCAACTTGCAAAGCTAATGGGAATGTTATAAGGTGTAGTATCAAACGTAATATTATATTGTTTCTCTGAAACACTCATTATACTCGAACGCTACTTTTAACACTTGAAATTCCTCTTAGCAAACTGAAAGTTTCTTGTGGTAGTAGATTTGAATTGTGAAGTAGAATGCAACTTGTGGAAGATGGACGGACACAAACGCCTGTAGGAATAAGTTAATCAATAGAGTGCCCATAAACAAAGGGAGGGGATTGTTTGTGCCGCAAGGCTGTTGCCCAGATTCCATCAAGTGTTCCCCATCAGGTGTGGTGAGGTGGGCGGTGGTTCCCAACTTTCCCTGCCTCCCCAGCCATCCTTCCTTTGTTTTTGATGGTCTGCTTCTACTACACAGTTTTGTAATGGCAACATGCATTCATGTAGAAGGAAAGGAGGACAAAAGCGATCAAACCACATTATCAGTTTCTTCTCCCATGGTTGCACAGTCCGAGTTAATGGAGGGGTCCAATAATTTGATCACTTAACCCATGCGTGAACCTGTTGTCACCTCCAAATACAAGTTAGTACTAGTCTAAGTCTCACGAGTTTCGTTCCTCGTAGCATAGGAGTTTAGCCACAACTCACAAGAGAAAGGAAAGAAGGGCAGATGAGAGGTAAGGGACAGCAGTATAACTTGCAAGGAGGGTCCATGAAGAAGATAAAGATCGTATTTTTATTATGACAAGGAAAGAGGGGTATGTGAGTGATTGAAAGGCAGGTCGTCTATGTTTAGAACGTGCATACAGCTTGAAAACTTGATGCGTCTCAGGGATTTGTTAGAATGGACTGTGAAACCTTCTTGTACACGAAACTTCACACACTTGAACCAAGAATATTGTCCTCCTGATTTCAGATGGTCGAGGTTAAGCCGAGTATGAAGGAGAGGTGGGGTTAGGGAATGTTTGGCGACGGGGATGGAAAGGAGAAAGAAACGTATATATGGCGTTTGTCGAGAATGTGATAGACGGCTACATGGATATGAAACAAACAACTAATTAGTGGGATGCCTTAGGGCAGCCTCCACTAATGACAAAATATAGAATATAGATATCTTTTGCCTTTGTCCTAAGATTTTAAATTTAAGAAATCAATAGATTTAACTTAACATGACATAAGAATGAATAGTTATATTTTAGGCTACTCACTCCATCGTGCATATATGATTCACATGACCAAGTTTAAGTCTCATTCAGCACGAAAGAGACCGCGTAGAAAAAAATTATATTGAGTAGTAAATTACAAGAAATATCGAAAAACTTTGAGATGATAATCTTATGATTCTATGATTTTAGGACTCCTTTCTCTGTACGTCTTCTACCCATACAGAAGTCAGGTCAGTTTTTCTAATTTGTTATCTATGTATGCTCTTTTATGAGGTCGAAAGTCTCATCGCAAAGAATAATATTTTTCTCACGCTAATATCATTGAAGTAGATCTGACGTTTAATATTTCAGGGCCCCATGAAGATTGAAGAGAGCTATGGGACAACTGGCAAGAGAGAGGCCAGGATGTTGAAGAGAAAGAAGAAGAAGACACCTCGCGCAAGGTGTGGTCACAGAGGGCAGCGTCGAGCCGCCGGTGCCCATTCCGTGCCCTTCATCATCATGGAAGGAAGGGGGGTCCCGTCCCTTTTCTCCCTGTCGTCTACTTCGAACGCGGTCTAATATGGCACGCCACTTCTTTGTCGTAGGGAAGGGAAGACGCTTACTGTGCCTACCAACGGTGGCGGGCGAGGCAGGGGAATGCGTTATGGCTGGCAAGGAAAGGGACCCCTGCGCGGGGGCATGCCCACACAAGCCAACGTGATGATTAGATCCATCCAAACAAGCCTAGTGGGGAGCCACCAACGTAAGGAAAAAGACCATATCTTAAAAGAGAACAATAGATCAGCGGGCCGCAGCAAGAGCAGCCTCCCTTCCAACTAACACGTGCAGTGTATGGATTTGTCGCCTAGAATGCATCTTCTTCTCTCGATGCGATGCGAGGTATAACCTGTCTCTATCACCCGCCACTACCACCAGCAATCATTTACCCTCACTAACGAGGGAAGAATGGGTCCGGACGTGGCGCCCAAAACTCCAACCCGCGTAATTGCAGCCAAATTCTGAACCAACCCAGTCCAGGCTATTGGATTCTCCGGCTTGGAGCCCAACCGTTTCTCTCGAGATACCCGAAGGTCTCGACAAAGCGTACCCCCCCCTCCGGGGCAATTCATCGTGCATCCCCACTATCAGGCGGGTTCTACGGACCCAACCGCCCGCTTATGGCAGGACCGCATGATCCGCCCCATACAACTATAGATGAGTCCTAGCTTGCCCAATATCCCACGATCTCCCTAAATCAGGAGAAGATGATCGTGGGCAAATCACCCTTCGAAAGAAACCGTCCCCTGGACGCCTCGAGGGGGAGGGGAGACTATATAATCACCTAATCTTCTTCGGTGAAAGGTACGCCTTCCTGAGCATAAAAAATCCCTAGCAAGATCTCATCTTCTAGCACCTAACTTAGGCATCAGAGTGTTTTACTCCCTATCAGACTGGGAAGCCCCCTTTAACGCCTCGGTCCACCATCTTGCAGGTTCTATCCTGGGTGTTTTAACCAACAAATAAATTCTATCGAGTAGCCGGGATCTTTGGTCGGACGGTCGTCACAGTCTGACCAATTTTCGACCGCTACACGATTGGCGCCATCTATAGGAAACACGCAAAAACAATGGTAAGAGGCAACAAGAACAACTGTTGTGCCAGAGCGGCATCTCATATAAATGAAGCCGGAATAAATGCCGGTACCAACCGGTCATAGAGTGCGACTTTTAGGCCGTAGAGGAATAGCAACCACACCATGGGGGTAGTCACCCAGCAGCTGGGCACCCTACTGACCCTGATGCAGGAGTGCCTTCCCGCGCAGCCGGTTGTTTCGAATCCTCGCTTGAGGGCCGACCACTAGGAGCAACCTCAAAAGGAGGCCCAGAGAGTCCCAGCCATAGTAGGGAGGCGCGAAGGCGTCCAAAGTGCCGGTGACCGTTTCCTCCTCTTCGACAAGGAGATCCGGTGCAATAACTTACACTCGGCGGCTTCCGGGGTAGTCGGCTCGAACTGATCCTCCCTAAAAAGGAGGAGCGGCCCAAGAGGCCAATCCCACCATTCGCATACCTCGAGATCCCACTCTCCGTGAAGGCGCCCCGTCGTGAACCAACGGATCGATGAACTGGAGAAAAGGCTCAAGCGCTATGAAAAGCACATCGAAAATCTCCTCCGAAGACGGCAATCCCTTTCTCTCTCCGACAAGGAAGAGGCAACTCCCCTTTCGCCGCTAACCCATCAACGACCTCAACACCTATGATGAACAAGGGGACCCGGAGACTCATTTTAACAACTTCCAGTCTCACATGCAGCTGTACAGAGTCCACGGCGCCATTCGCTACTGCGCGTTCGCCACCACCTTGGTAGGAACGGTGCAAACATGGTTCACCATCCTGGCGTCGGGGTCGATACATTCGTTTGGGCAGCTTGGGAAGCTATTCCAAGACCATTTTGCCGGCGCTCACCGCAAAAGGTCGTTAGCTAGCCTCGTCAGCATCAAGCAGAAGCGTGGTGAATCCTTGCGGGACTACATCACCCGTTTTCACCACGAGGCTCTCTGGATCTCGAAGATGGAGGTGTCCTCCGCTGTGACTGCCCTGATAGAGGCACCCAAGACATTGTTCGACCTTGTCAACTTGGCGCACCAGCACGCCGACTGCAATGAAGTGATAACCGCCTATCACCATCGCGAAGAAGAGGGCGATTGCAAGCGTCAAGGCGAGAGGCCCCTCCCCGAGAAGAAGTGGTCTCGGCATTTCAAAGGTTCCAAGCGGTCCACATATCTTAGGCCATACATGTAAGGACTGAGGTTTCGGATCCAGTTATCGGGTCGATTTCGGTGTCGGGCCCCTTGGTTTGGGCCGTTGTGGGGCTAGGGCATGGTTATTTTTCGCGTCGAGCAAGCGGTGTCTGGTTAGGGGGACGCGTTTTAGAATGTGCCACGTGGGCTGGTTTTGGGCCGTGAGAGTACAGTCGCGGTCTTATCGTCTGAATGGCGTCTCGCATGGTCGACACCATTAAGAGATCTGTCAGTGTACGACCCCGTCTTGTCGTCTGATTGACGTCGGTCTTGGACGACGCGTTTTATCGAGTTTCGATTGATGCTTTGAAGTCCTCCTTCCTTTTCCTCATTTCTCTCATTCTCTTCTCTCTTCTCTCTCTCTCCGATCCATCCGCTTCCTCTTCTCCCTCCCTTCCTCTCCCCATTCCTCATCTTCCTCCACTCCATCAACCTCCTATCCCTCACCACTACTACCACCATCTCCTCCGTGGCGCATTACTCTTCGGACGGCGGCCGACGTCCTGGTGGAGTAACGGCGTCCACGGCAGTACCGGCGGCGGCTTGCAGTGTTGCGGACCGACGGCTAGGAGCACAAAGCGGTTCAAGTAACCAATAGGGTGACGATCCTCGCGGTGTTTTGTTTAAAACCATGATTTTTCTGCTTTGAAGCATGCAATATGTGTGGGTGCTTCTAAAGTAGAAAGCATGTTCTAAGGGGTTCTTTATGAAAATAATTAGGCTTCTCCCCTACTTTCTCCATTTTGACATTTTTTGTGCGATTTGGAGGAGAAATCCCACTTTGTGACTCGGTGAGGCCAGAGGGGAGAACTTGTCTGCGAGTATTAAATGACGTCTGAGGACAGCGATGCCATTTTAAATGGCGGCTTTTACCCGAGACGCGATTTAGCCCAGATCAGGGGATTCTGTCTCTGTCTTGAATAGCGTCTGGGGAAAGCGATGCCATTTTAAATAGTGACTGCAAGGGCCGACGCAATTTAGGCCATCTTCTGAAGCCAGCTTTCATGTAAACTAGTTTAGGGGTCTTGAATGACGTCGTCCACAGGCGACACGATTCAAGACAGAACCTCATTAATTCATGCAATTAACATGTGTTTACATTATTAGATAGTTTGGTTAAATGCATGCCTGAAAACATACTTCAAGGACGAGAATTTCTACGTGATTGGATCGCACTGTGTTGTGTTTTGTGCGATCGTGGGCCTAGAGTGACAGTTGTTAGTGCTTAGGCATCCTGTGTCTGTGTGGGAGTGACACAGTGCCGGTGTGGGAGTGGTGGGGTGACGCCTAGAGAGAGGGTCACCTGCTGTACCCCGAGGTATAGCTAGTACTGGTGTGGGAGTGGTACATTCGGAGTATCACTCGTGCTGGGGGAAATAGAACCACCTAGAGCTAGACAGGCCGGAGTAGCCAACGTGCTATCCGAGGGGTTGCTGTTTGGTCCCAGCGGGTTGGTGTTTTCTGCGTTCGCCCGCGTGATTTGTGTGTTTAGCCGAGACGCTGGTTGTGGACTCCGTGGTGGAGTGGTTTCAGAGTTATGCATGTTACATTTATGAATGCATGTGTTTTATATCGAAATTTGGGAATCTTTGGGAGTTGTGTTTACTGCTTTATTTATTTAAATTGCCTATATTTGTGTTGTTGTACTTTTGGGTGCGTGAGTGGGTGGTGGAGATCGAAGGATCCCTACTGAGTCCATTTCGATGAGACTCACCCCTGCGGTTTTCAGGTAAGGGTTCCAGGCAGGTGTAGCGTGGAGGGTTTCATCTCGGGTTGCACTCCAGCAGCTATTGTTCCGGGATATGCCTTGATATAGTTGTTATTTTCCTTTCAGGCCTGTACGTTTAATTACTTCTTTTTAGTTGGATATGTAATTATTTGTTGAGTCAAGTCGAATTGTAATAATTTTTAATTCCTGCACTTCCTTTACAATTCGATGTGATGCGAGATGTTTAGCTTAGTTTATCATTTATTTCCTAGACTTATCGAGATCTTGGCTTGGCTCTAGTTTTTAATGATTCGGTACCCATTTAGTAATCAGATCCCCGATTATAGGGTGGCAGGTCGTTATAATACATGCTATTGACTACCCCCGTCTTCGAGATCCTTTGGGGTCTCGAAAATAAGGAATACGTCAATTGCCTCAGAAGATGAGGATCGACCCCAAGTGTCAATGTTAGAGGAAGTACTGCAACTTCCACAAGGACCACGGCCACACGACCGAAGAATGCCGCTAGTTGTGAGACGAGATAGAGTCCCTGATATGTCGGGATATTTTGGAAAGTACGTGGCGAAGCCTAGTCAGGAACGCGAGGCTATGTGGATCGAGAACTGCCCTAATGACACCAAGATCCACATGATCTCTAGTGGCCTTGCCTCGGGAGGAGATAGCCGCCAAAGGAAGAAGCGCTACGTGCGCCAGGTGAATCTTGTAACTCCCGACCCCAATCGTTCGGAACACGAGAAAACAATTGTAGGGGACCCCCTAAAGCAACCCATCGTTTTCTCGGACGAAGACTTGGCAGGAGTGACTGTCCCTCACGACAATACTCTTATCGTGACGGCCACGGTCAACAAATGTAAAGTTCACCGAATTTTAGTAGATGGTGGTAGCGGCCCCAACGTTTTCAGTTACAACTGCTTTATCCGAATAGGTGCCGACGTCCCACCTACGCGCTAAATGCGCACACTGCTGTTTGGCTTCTCAGTAAACACAGTACCGCTAGTAGGGGAAGTGGTGCTAGTAGTAACTCTCGGGACCGCTCCCCGAGAGGTCACCTTCGTCGCTGACTTTGTGATTATCCGAGAGATGAGTACTTATTATGCGATCATAGGTAGGGGAATCATTGGAGGAATTACGGGGGTCCCATCTTCCTATCACCAGAAGATGAAGTTTCCCACCACCTTTGGGGTCGGAGAATCTAGGGGAGATCAAGAGGAGTCCCGGTGATGCTACCTCATAGCTTCCAAAGGACATGATAAGCCTGTTGTGGAACTCTCTCAGGATCCCGGAAAATATCAGAAGGCAGCCTCCCCAGCAGAGGATCTAATGAACATCCAACTAGGCGAGGATCTCGAACGAAAGGTCCAGGTCGGTTCCACCCTCACTACAGAGTAAATAGAAGAGTATCGAGTTTTTCTGGCTCGGTACATGGACGTCTTTGCCTGGTCCGATAGGGCCTCTCAGGCATTTCCACCGAGGTCACTGTCCACCACCTCAACCTACTGCCAGAAAATAATCCGATCCAACAGAGGCGCAGGCGATGTGCACTCGAGAGGCAAGAAGCAGTCCAGGAATAGGTCACCAAAGGGTTGAAGACCGGCCTACCCAGGCCCGTCCAATACCATCAGTGGCTTGCCAACGTGGTCCTAGTCCCGAAGGCTACAGGAAAGTGGTGTATGTGTGTTGACTTTACCGACCTCAACAAAGCCACCCTGAAGGACTGCTACCCGCTCTCCAACATCGATCAGCTGATCGACTCTAGGTCGGGGAATGAGATGCTAAGTTTTCTTGATGCATACTCTAGGTATCACTAGATCAGGATGAACCCCCCCCCCCCCCCCCCCCCCCCGACGAAGAGAAAAGGCTTTCATCACGGACTTGGGCATCTACTGTTACACAAGGATGTCCTTCGGCCTCAAGAATGTTAGCGCAACCTATCAACGCCTGGTTAACTCCATGTTCGACTCCCAGCTCAGAAGGAACATGGAAGTCTAGATTGGCGACAAGCTAGTGAAGAGTCCAAAGGCATCTGACCACATGCTCGACCTAGCCGAGACCCTCGACACAGTAAGGAGGCATAATATGAAACTTAACCCCTCCAAGTGTGCTTTTGCGGTTAAGTTCGACAAGTTCTTAGGTTTCCCCGTCACTCACAGAGGGATCGAGGCAAACCCAAAAAAACTGCAAGCCATCTAGAATATGCAGCGTCCCGACAGGATTCGGGACATCTAGTGCCTGACTGGGAGAGTTGCTGCCCTCAGTCACTTCTTGTCAAGAGCGGCGGAGAGGTGTCTGCCCTTCTTCAAAGTGCTGCGGGCCATACAAAAGCAAGCAGGGAATAAGGACATGATCGAGTGGACCCAGGAATACGAGGACGCATTTCAGGAGGTTAAGCAATATATGGCCTCCCCACCGATATTGTCAAAGCCGGTAGTGTAGACAAGCTAATTTTGACATCATTTTAAGTAAATTTCATGTCATATAATAATGCCTTAAAATGGTCTGATATTTAATCATTAGTTAATTTTTATTATTTTTCTGGAATAATTATCTAAATGACATCGGGTCAGACATACATCATTTAAGTTTATTAATGAAATTCATTTTAACTCAGATTTTTAATCAAATATGAAAGATTCTAAAAGACGTCGACCTGTGAAGACCCCATTTAGGATTTATTCTTATTTTAATTTTTAATCTGATTTTTAATTAATTTATTAATAAACTAAAAGACGTCTGCCAGGCACAACGGCATTTAGGTTTCCTAAATTGATTCTATTTCTACTTCACGATATTTATCCTTATCTTAATTAAACTAAAAGACGTCTCCCATGGACGACGCATTTTAGGTAATTACAGATAGTGATGAATTAAGCTGTGTTTATCTGTTTCTTGGTTGGATTGGCTTCAAACTCCTTCATGTTAATCTCTAATTAACCGCGGATGCGCGAACTTAAGCCGATAAATACCCAAGCCTTTGGTCATTAGAAAGTTAGTGCGGAAGTGATAATTTTTGAAAGGTTAGTGATAATTTTAGTGAAGAAAGAGTGGAAATCCTTGAAGAAGGATTTTAAGAAAGAGATGACGCCAAACGCTGAAGGAGTTGAAGGATCGAGACGCTGCTACTACTTCCAAGAGTTTTGAAGCAAGCTTCATCCTTTCTTTATCCATTCAATAACTAAGGCTTTCCAGGGGCCATCCAACTTATTTCTTCTTAATCAATTTCTGCATCTTTTTCATATTTTCATCACATTAGCATCATAATTTCATCATATAACTTCATGCTACACACACAACACTAGCATAATTTCCAATCCACGTGTTAAAGGATTTCAAGGACCACAAAAACAAGTGAGTTTATTTGTTTAAGTTGCATGATCAGAATCATTACTAGAATAGATACTACCACTATTTGAGTTCTTATTGTTCTTTCCCTTTTTCTTTTATTTCACTCTTTGCAAGGTACAAAGAAGATTAAAAGGAAGGAATCAACAAGGAAATCTGGACGATCCTCAAAGCCCAATAAGCATTCAAAGCAAGAACAAAGTCAGAAGGGCTCTTTTTCTTCACCCAGCTGAAGAAGGAGAATCAAGAACTTCAACATCTCCCACGTCCAAAATAGGTAGGCAATCAATCTTTGTCTTTTGGAACTTTTTAGTCAAAAGTTTATGGCGATCACATAGTTTTTAATAGGTCTATTGTCATTTAATCAACGAATTTTCATGATAATCACACATCACTATTTGAGCACTCATAGGTAGCTGGGGAGCCCCTCTTCCTATACCTATCAATCATCCCTCACTCCTTAAGTTCGATACTAGTAAGGGACGATGGGATCTAAAAAGTCATCTATTACATTAGCAAGGTCCTGCAAGGCCCCGAGCTGAGGTACCCGATCGCCGAGAAGTTCGCACTCGCTCTAATTCACTCAGCAAGGCGGCTCCACCCTTACTTCCAGGCCCACCCCATCATGGTCTACACAAGCCAACCACTGGGCAGGATCCTTCAAACCTTGAAGTGTCAGGGCGCCTAGTAATGTGGGTAATCGAGCTCGGCGAGTTCGACATCACCTACATGCCTTGGACCGTTATCAAAGGTCAGGCGCTCGCCGATTTTGTGGCCGAGTGCACGATCCCCACACAGAAGTCAATTGAGACCAGCCTCGGTCCTGTTTGGGAATTGTACGTCAATGGTTCCTCGTGCACGTCAGGTAGTGGTGCAGGGATAGTTTTGATGTCCCCTGAGGGAATCGAACTACACTACGCCCTGCGTTTCAAATTCCCGGCGTCCAACAACGTTGCGGAGTATGAAGCCCTCCTATTAGGTGTTCGCATGGCCCAATGCATGGGGGCCACCATGATAAGGGTCTACACCAACTCCCATTTGGTCGCTAGCCAGATCCATGGGAGCTTCGAAGCCTGAGATCCGGGCTTGAGTCGTTACCTGCAGGAAGTCAAGAACTAAGCGAAAGGGATCAAACTTTTCGAGGTGATCCAAATACTGAGGAAGAAAACGTCTAAGCCGACTCTTTGTCTCAATTAGCATCTTCGATCAGCTTGATACCCTCTCAGTCTGTCCTTATCGAGGAACTCGACCGACTGAGTTTCCAAAAGGAGGTCATCCAGGCCATCCAAAAGAGCGAATCCTGGATTGAGCCAATCATAGAGTTCCTGAAGCTTAGCAAATTACCAGAAGATAAGTTAGAGGCAAGGAGCATCAGGAACTTGGACAGGCGATTCACCATGGTAAGCGACTCTCTATATCGACGATCCTTCTCCCAGCCCCTCTTAAAATGCCTCCACCTGGTGGAAGCCTTGAAAAGTTCATGAAGGTATGTATGGAAGCCACCTGGGGGGCCACTCGCTAGCTCGCAAACTGCTTCAACAAGGGTATTGGTGGCCGACCCTCCAGAAAGACAGTCTGGAGTACGTCAAGAAGTGCGACAAGTTCCCGTGTTTCGTGGCAACCCCTCACCAGCCAGCGGTGCCTATGACGAGCCTTCTTGAGCCATGTCCATTCTAAAGATGGGGGATCGACATATTAGGTCCTCTGCCCGAGGCTCGAGGACAGAAGAAGTTCATCATTGTAGGCATCAATTACTTCTCCAAGTGGATAGAAGCGGAGCCCTTGGCCAAGATAATGGAAACAGTAGTGTGGAACTTCATCTGGAAGTCCATAATATGCCGATTTGGTATACCGAGAGCAATCATCTTGGACAATGGAAGATAATTCGCCAACGCCTACTTTAGGTAGAGGTGTGAGTAGCTTAAGATCAAGAATTGCTACACCTTGGTCACCCATCCTCAGGCTAAGGGCCTAGTAGAAAATGCTAATCGAACTTTACTCCACGGAGTTAAGACTCGATTAGAGGGGGCCGTAGGGTCCTAGATAGAGGAGCTACCTAGCATCCTATAGTCGCACAGGGTCCTGGATAGAGAAGCTACTCCTTTTCACCTTGTCTACACGGCAGAAGTGTTAATCCCCCTAGAGATAGGGAGCCCTTCGTTGCGAGTGGAGGACACAGAAATAGAAGGCCACCAGCAACTAAAAGAGAATCTTGACATGCTGCCAAAAGTCCAAGAAAGAGCCAAGACCCGTATGATGGAATACCATCGAAGGATGGTCAAATATTACAACTTAAGGGTCAGAGAGAGGCAAGTCTTCTAGGAAGACTTGGTCTTATAGAAAACAGGAGCCTCGACACCACAATTAGGGGTAGGCAAATTGGCTTCCAATTGGGAAGGACCATACCGAGTCACGGAAGTGCTCAAAAAAGGCTCCTACAGGCTCTCCACACTCGATGGAAGAGAGGTACCCCGCACGTGGAAAAGTGATAACCTACGAGCATATTATTGTTAACCACACACCCTTATGTACTTAATGGTTGAGGAATGAAAAATCTTATTTTCCGTGTTTTGACCAAGCTACATTGTTCCCCGAGTGCTCACACTCGGGAAGGGCGTTCTAAGCCATATTATTCCTAAGTGTTCACACTCGGGAAGGGCGTTCTAAGCCATATTATTCCCCAGTGTTCACACTCGGGAAGGGCGTTCTAAGCCACTATTTCCCGAGTGCTCATACTCAAGAAGGGCGTTCTAAGCCATATTATTCCCCGAGCGTTCACACTCAAAGAGGGCATTCTAAGACATATTATTCCCTGAGTGTTCATACTCAGGAAGGGTGTTCTAAGACACATTGTTCCCCGAGTGTTCACACTCGAGAAGGGCATTCTAAGCCACATTGTTCCCCTAGTGCTCACACTCGGGAAGGGCATTATGAGCCATATCATTCCCCCAAGTGCTCATACTCGGAAAAGGTGCATTCGTAGGAGTTCTATCTCTAAATCACAGCCAAACAAGACCATTTAAGAGGAACACGCGTAGTCCACATGAAGCTGCAAAAGAGGCAAAGGATAATTCTCTTCCAATCAAAGAAATGGGTACAAAGTTTTCGTCCAAAAGTCGAGAATAACCTTGCCGTCAGCGCCGACCTCTGCGACGACCACTTCTCCTGCCACGATGACCCCTTCCCCTAACGGGGAGCAGCGCCTCAACAAGAGCCGGAATCTGGGCAGGATCGCCCGAGGATGGAGCAAGGCCAGCCGCTTCCAACATGTGTTCAAAAAGGAAGACGCCGACGTCCTGAGCGACGTTAGCATGGAGATCCGCCACCAGCCAGTTCCCTTCGTCAGAGAGCCCTTGGTAGAAGCCTTCCGAAAGGGGATCGGAAACGAAGTCCCTCCAAGTCATGTGGAACGGCCACTCCTCGCCGCTTCGGCAATCGACCCAGAATAAAGCCTCCTTCCACCCCTAAGGAGGAAAGCTAGAAGGCACATGGAGGGGAACCTGTTCACCGCGACACATAAACTGAAGGGATCTACACGTGTTGGGGATCACGTAAGGGCGGACATTAAAAACATGACAGAAGACATTAGGTAGGGCCTCAGCATGATCGTAAAGATACATCAGCACGTTGAGAGCCATGGCCATACGCCAAGATTTTGGAAGGATCTGTACGGGGACCACGGCAAAGAACTGCAACAACTCCACGACTAATGGAGAGATCGGAAACTGTAAGCCAGCTTCGAACATAGCCTCCATGGCGATGATGGAGCCGAGACTACTCGAGTAAAGACAGCCGTCGGCAGAAGGCAAGCGTAACCCAAACTCAGTGGGAATTCTGAACCCAACCCCCTATACAGTTGAGCGAACCAACGTCAATCGTGGAGGCCCTGAGGGAGGACCGATCCGCCAACACCCCTCGGGCATAACTTGATGCCATTTCAACCTATTGGAAGAAGAAGCCACGAAGAAGAAGGTTACACAGATTGTTATGGCTCAGCCCCTTCCTACACCCCTCTTTTTATAAGCAAGAAACGGGGCACCCCTGCCAGTACCTATCAAGCAGTAAAGGCAAGAAAAGCTATAATTGATCTTGACTGACTCCAAAAGAAGAAAGAGTCAAAGATACTATTTGACAGAAGGAAAGGTACAAGCCGTGAAACAACAGTGTATTAATCCGGGTAACTGGTGGTATATTTGAAATATAGACTAGAAGCTCTGACAAGCCTAAAAAAAAAGAGAAAGAAGAAATAAATAGATAGAGAGCCTAAGGCGGACCAGCCATCTCGTTCCCTAACGGGGCATTTTTAGATTTGTCATGAAAGATATTTGAACTTAGAAAAAAAAAACCTTGTATCTTACGTATTGTGATTTGCCTCCACTAAACTTTATTCTTTTTAGTACGCGAGAAAGAGAGAGAGAGAGAGATGTGCTATCGTCCAACTAGTAAAGGGCCATTGTCCTGCCAGTCAAGGTTGTTGGGTACATGACCCCAGTCTAAATTGGCATCCCCACTACCTACCTTGTCAGTATCTTTTGTGGCCTATGAGCCAATCATGTACAATGTATAAACATAAAAGTCATTTATTATTTAATGGTAATATATTCATTATTTGTAAATTGCTTCATTAATATCCATTTCGCAGTGAAGCCCATGAATGTATTCAACATATGTCAGATTATGATGAGAACATAATAATGAGACTGGCAACTTATAAACATATTTTCTTAATTATTCCTAGTCGAAGCATATTGGAGAAGGACATCAAATATCCGGTGAGCCTAGTACATGTTGTAGGTGCTTAAATCATGTATGTGACGTTCATGAATTTCATGTTATTTGTATGATAAATAAAACTATTGGACACTAAAGAAAATGTAATCGCCAGAAACTATAAAGTTTCAAAAGAAAAATTAATCGCTTACTTTTTCAAATTTGGGAGATTGAGTCTTTGATTCCCTCTCTTTGGCCGGCCAAAGAAAGAGAGTCCATTTGTTGATGTATTATTGCTTTTGATTTCTTGATAGTTATTCTTTTGGATTTCCTTCTTTCTTCTTCTTTGTACCTTACAAAAAAAAATTAAATAAGAAAGAATCTAATTAGAACTAAAGTAGAGTAGTATCTATTCTAATAAGAAATTTAAACATGCAACTAAACTAATCTACTCACTTGATTGTTGTTCTTTAAACCCCTAATATGCATATATTTTGGATATATGATGTGTGTGTGTATGAACATGAAGTGATGATGATGATAAACTATGAAAAACAGTGAATAAAGTATATGAAATTGATGAAAAGCTAGAAAGAAATTAGGAAAAGAAGATGGTTGGTTGGCTCCTCTATAACATTGATCTTCAAGAGCTTCAAAGGATGAATAGGATGAGGAAGAAGAAGCTTTAGATGAAGCTTCTCTTGCTGTCCACGTTTTTCTCTTTCCCAGCTTCCAAACACCTTGTATTGAGCTTCAAAATCACCAAAGCCAACATCTTTCAAAGGTTCAAGGGGTGTTTTATTTATAAGAATAGGTTTAAGGGTGTTTTGAGCTTCAATAGTACTCTCTCCCGCAGTCGGACTTACCTTGGATGAGTATGGAGGAGTTAGCAACCTTCCCAACTTCGGAAACCGGATTATCTCGGCCAAATCATGTTTATCAAGAAACTCACAAATCGCGTCGTTCAGACGGGACGCCATTTGGCTAATTAAAGCGGCCAAAATAGAAAGAAAATCCGAAAAGGAAACCGAAATACATTAGGAAACCTAAATCACATCTCCCTAGGGCGACGTGCTTTAGATAATTAAAAAATTAATTCGAATTAAAAATAAAAAACCCAGATGGATTAGGATCTAAATGGCGTCTCCCTGAAGCGACGCTATTCAGTTAAATCTTTCTGAATTTAGGAATTTAATTCCGAATTGATTTGGCTAGGAATCTAAATGACGTCGTGCATGGGCGACGCTAACCAACAAAATTTGATAAAATTAATAAAAATTAATTAACGATTAAACATCATACCATTTTGGGGCATTATAATTGTGACATGAAATTTACTCAATATGAAGTCAAAATTAGCGTGTCTACAGTTGCTCCACCTTGGTATTGACTTTGTAAGGTAGTGAAATGGGATGGAATGTATTGAAAAGGTAATGTCAAGGTGTGATGCGACACGCTCTCAACATCATATGATGAAAATCTTTCTCAAAATAATCAGTGAAGCAATTCAAAGAGATAAACGGAAACAATAATGTTTGGATGAAAGAGACAAGGAAATAAAATAAGGACGATCAACTTCCACGATTGAGAAGTACCCTAGGTTACAAACCCTGCTGGTTTCATCATGGAGAGCGGTTACCAGCCAATGTGGACGTGCTACAACCATGACGGATCTTAAAAGGAAACAAGAGAATTTGGGATAAAGATCCAAGTAAGGATAGAATTCCAATGATATCTTCAAGAAAATCTTAAAGATAATTGGGAGATTAATTCGGAATGGAATATTTCATATTACAGTGGATTTATTTGAACAATGGTCTGACATTTAATCAATAACTAATTTTTACCACAATAATTTCAAAGTCCTACATGATGCATGCTGGGCTGAAAAGAAAATTAAGATGAAATAAAATATAAATTAATCAAGTATAATATTGTTAAACTGTCATTAATGAGTCAAGATACCAGTTCTTGTGATCCAATGCTAAGCCAAAACTCGTTTGCCCACGCACTATTTCACAAAAGCGGAACCATCGTCCTTATCAATTAACAATCCAACGGCCTATCCGTGCGATTAAGAATCCTCTAGAATTATCACTGTTTTTGTTTAAGGAGAGCTCAAATTCCTATTTCATCAAAACCACAAGGTCCTTGATATATATATAAATATTTATCATATAGTAATGCTAGTGCAAATCAGTTACATAAAGGAATACAAAGATAGAGATAACCGTCTTTTTAGTCACAGTTGAGACTCAGTGAAACTTCCACAGTAGGACCTTATTGGAATTTTCAACTCCATTTATCTTTTCTTGAATTTTCGTTCACTCAGAATTTGTCAGTAACTTCTAGCAAGTAGTAATGAATATCAAGTATCAGCAATTATTGATTTTCGAGAAAATAAGAGTAAGGTAAAAAACAGATAAAATGGCATTGCTGTTCATGGACGTCATTTAAATGACGTCGCCCCGTCCAGACGCCATTTAACTTACAGAAATTGTTCTCTGTTCTGACTCCAGTCCGAACTCCACTTTCCTTTAATGCACATCCCTCTTCCAATTCGGAAAGGGCTCCTCAATCTCATAAATTCCTCTATAAAGCCTCCCTCTCTCTATATCAAAACATTACCACAAACAATCAAGAAGGAAAGCTAGAGGATTCTTTTCAAAGCTTAAGAACGAGAGGGAAAGAATAAGAAGAAGTCAAGAGGAAGATCAATTCTATTCAAGAACATATGGCAAATTCTTTACAAGATGCTTCTAACAAAAGGATGAGGAAGACGAATGAAAAGCTTTTAGAGGTGAAGGATCATCTAAGTGGGCAAGATCCTAATTTACAAGTAAGCTAATCTCTCTTCTAATCAATTTTCCTTCTATTTTCTTCAATTCTCTTTATATGTCTTCCAAATTCTCAATTCTTCAATAAGCAAGAGCGGACTATTCCAATTTCTTTTCTCTTCCTCTAGGGATATCCTTTCTTCCCTGTTCCAAGAAGATTTTCTTCACTTCCATAGGTTCAAAAACTAGTTAACAAGATCAATCTCTCTATGCAATCTTATATATCCAAGTGGCATATCCAAGGGTTGGTTATTCATGTCAAACAATACAAGAGCACAAGCATGCACTAGGCTACGATGGGTACTTTGATCGAGTTGTGGCATCCTCAAACTCATACCTTTCTTTTTGCCATGTTCGAAGCCACTATCTTTTTAGAAGAAGTCGAACTCTTATTGGGCCTTCCTAAGCTCAAGGTCAACAATGATGAACCTGATTTGAGTGATATGATGTTCATAAGGGAAAAGATTACAGGTCAACAATTGTTAGAGAAGATCATGAAGGGTTCAAAAGAAGTTCTAGGCTATCTTACTAAGAAGGGGATCAATCTTACTAAATTAGCCGAATGGACTCTGAGGAAGATAGAAGATCTCAAGGAAGAATAAATAGAGAGTGTGATGAAGGTGTTCACCACCTACTTGGCTGGAGCTCTACTATTCCCTGCCCAAGACAATATCCTAGAAGATGATCAGATAAGTACAATCAATGGGATTTTTGAAGGGAAGCATATTAGCACAGCGGTTCTAGCCTACCTCTACAGTAGACTCTCTGCAGCTTCTACAGGTCAACCTCCTTATGGTAGCATACTACTCTCAACTCTATGGTTAGAATTCCACTTCAAATTCAACCACAATGAAGAAGAGGTTCCAAAGATATCCCAAACATATCAGCGCAGTCCCATCTTCCATATTTCCAATATTGTGAAGTTCGACGAAACATGACCAATCGGTTGCCCAACCTCAAGACTCGGGCTGACTGGCGTGCTTATTTCAAGACCATGCCCAGAACTAGATTTGAATCCACGCCACTTGCTCTCATAGAAAAGGCAGTTCGAGTGCACCGTGGTGTTGGCACAGAGCTCCGATTGATCGGGGCGACCGAGTTCATCTTGTACAATCTACATCGTTGTCATCCTCAACTTGGTATGCCACACTACGAATTTCTAGAAATATCTTCTCTTTCTCCAATTAATAAGCGGGCATTAGGAACTGACGAAGACTTTGAGCCAATAGAACTCATTGCTACTTTGTGGAACATCGAATTCACCCGTTGTGTAAAAACTCCTCATGAAGGGAATAAAGAATTGTGGAAAATATATGTAAAAGAGCTTGAGAAGATCCGACCTTGAAAGCTCCTCATCCTTATCTTCCACTTTGATGCACTTTGATTTTATTTTCAATGAAAAAATCATTCCTTAATACAATAAAGATCCTCCTTTAATGCTTTGCAATTTTTCTTTGAGTGAAACTGTGATTTTTCCTTAAAATATGAAGGTTCGGGTTCATTTAATTCAAATCGCTTCGACTCAGAGAGATGCTGTTCAATGTAATTCAATTTTCAAAAATAAGAATTTAATCCTTTAAAACCCAAATCGCATCTGGCCAGAGAGACACCTTTTACTTTCTCTCTCCTATTTTCTAGAGATTTCTAACAATTATCCACTGAATAGCATCCTCCTTGACAGACGCGTATCCCTGATTACTCCGTATTTCCGTGGTACGGTCCTGACCAAAAGAGGCGGTAAAGTCTAAAAGGCATCGCCCTTAGGGGACGCGTTTAAAAATTTTCAAAAATATTTGTTGCAGCCTCAATTTATGCGCCACTGAATGGGGTCGCTGTCCTAAGATGCGATTTGACCAATTCAAGCAGGGGTTCGTGAGCCCGAGCCCCTTTCTCCCCTCACTTTCTCTTTGGCATTCTCTCTCCTGTCTTCCTTCTTCTCCAGCGACGGTGGGCGACTCCGGCGAGTTCCCGAGATTCCAACCGTCTTCCTCAACTCCGGCAAGCTCCTTCGGCTCCCGCGAGCTTCTCGGGCCATCTTCTCTCTTCTTCTCACTCTTCCTCACCCACACACTCTCTCTCGGGCTCCCCCAATCTTACTCTCACTCTCTCCATTCGAGCTTTCCTCTCCGAGCTCTCCATCTTTCTTATCTCTAGCCATGGAATCTGGTGGACCTAGCGATCTCGGTGGGAAGCGACACCGAGTCGCAGCCATCGCGGTGGTGGAAGTCGCCGAGGGTGAAGAAATAGCGGTGGAACTAGCGGAGGTGGCGGCCTTCATGGAGGCCGAGGAAGCTGCTCCTTCCGAGGCTCCAGTGGGCGAGGCGGCAGCGGCACCGCCGAGGAGGCCGGCCCACGTTTGGTAAGCCTCAAAACACTCTTTTATAATTCAAAATTCAGTTTTAGGTGGGAAGGGAACTCGACTATAGGTTCTTGGAATCTGGGGTAAATGGCGTCTGGGGACAGGGACGCCTTTTGAGATGCGTCCCTCGACCAAGGCGCGATTAAAAAATGTTGAGAATTCTTTCAGAAATTGATTATTAATGACTTAATAAGTTATTTGATGAGTTATTTGACAATTGCAGGGGACAATGAGGACCCAGATATCATGGGACCTAGTGGTGGCGACTTACAGGGGTCTTCCGGATTTTCAGAAGGCACGACTAGCGGAGATGGGATTCCGAGATATCTTAGAGATAGAGCCATTCTGGATAGATTTAGTATTGCTACAGGTATTAAGGGAGCGATGGCATGCCGAGAGCAGGGCATTTTCTGATGCCCTGGGGACATATGATCCCCTGTCTCGAGGACGTATGCAGGATTACCGGCCTCTGGGTAGAAGGCTGAGTGGTTAGTGGGATCACATACCCCGATTACCGTGGGCTAGCTCAGGAGTTGCTGGGCTTGGATGTGACGGGGATAGAGGGTCAAGAGTCTCGGACTCTCCTTAGGACGGCAGTAGAGAGATCCCTAGGACTGGAGGAGCCTAGGTAGCAGACTGATGAGTCCCGGGCTGAGCGGAGAGCGAGACTAGCCAAGGCGGATAGTGAGGTATATTTCCAGGATCCCTCTGATAGGGCTAGAGCAGATAAGGACCTTAGGAGGTTCTTAGTCTTCTTCTTCGGTAGGCTTCACTTTGGGATGAAGGGCGACTACATCCATTGTCGTTTCCTGAGTCTCCTTGTAGATTTAGATCGAGTAGGCGAGTATGCCTGGGGTGCAGCCCTTCTGGCTCACCTCCTCACCAACCTCTCTGCGGTTACGCCGGACCGGGAGACCACCATCAGCGGCTTCGCGCCGTTTCTTCAGGTACTTAGTCTATTTCAAATCTGTCTGTTTTATTAAATGCTCATGATGTGATGCATGTGATTCTAACTACATGCCCTTTTATGCAGATCCGGAGTTATTACTATTTTCCCCTGGGCCGAGCGAGGCCATCCACACAGCCGGCGGCAGTCCCAGTTGCCCGGCGCTGGCGTCCGGTAGTAGACATGGCGCCACAGCATCACCAGTTGACAGCCCTCCGCCGTTAGTTCCTCGACTACCTAGAGCTTCTGGTAAGTTTTAGAATTATTTTCTTGCCATTATCATGTTTCATTTATTAGAATGCTTGATTATTTGTTTTATTAGAATGTTTTTCAGATGCTTAATTATTAATGGATTGTTTTGTTAAATCGTTTTAGATACTTATTCCTGGATCTCGGAGGGGATCAGGAGGACTATGCAGGGCAAGCAGGCCCACACCGACTGGAGCGCCAAATTCCTGGATCAGCGGAATGACTGGCATCGGTACGGGGTTCCGGTGGAGTCGCAGGCGGTGAGTAGCGATGCTTACCTTCAGTGCTACCAGACCCATTACGCGACCCACCTCTAGCTACTCCGTCCTTTCGATATAAGTATGATGCATATGCACGACATGAATGCTTCTTTTATTTTGTTAATTATCTTGCTTATATTTGTGAATGTATGACATGATATGGTATGACTATGAAGGATGCGCGGGATTCCACCATCATCACCCTCCGGGGCCACCTCCAGGATGCAGAGGCCCAGTTAGAGAAAGTGCAGAAGGAGTTGAATGAACTAGTATGCATGAATGAAACAAGAATTATGAATGTATCGTTTTATTATTAAATTGTTCTGACCCTTGTAAACTGACGGTGATCTCCTCTTTATCACAGCATGCCACTTATACTCACGTAGCTCCTCCTTCATCCTCTACCGGCGCTTCTTCTTCCTTTGCTGCTCATGAGGCCATCCTCACTGACCTTCGGAGTCAACTGGCCTCCGCCATCTACTGAGCTGGCCAGGCTGAGGATGATTCTGTTGCCCAAGTGAGTTTTCAACTTGCTTTCTTGGTTTCAGCATGAGTCTGTCTGCTTGATTAGATGGCTAACAACGTCTTCTACTGCAGGTTCAGGACCTCATTAAAGCCCTCGAGAAGGTGAGAGCCGACCTGGAGGAGTCTCAAGCCAGGGCTTCCCGCGTCGCCGAGCTGGAGGAGCAGTTGGCGAGGCTCTCTGCTAGTGACCTCCCCGTGAGCTTGCCCGACTCCAGATCCGGCTGGAGGTCTTGACAGGAGAGAGGGATCATGACCGGTCCCGGTTGGAGTCTTCAGGGGCAGCTATCGGTTGCGGAGCACGAGTGCCAGAGTATCGAAGCTCATTACCAGCGTGCACATCAGCGAGCACTGGAGCGAGGACAGGCAAGTGCTTTCACGGCGAGAATAGCAGTATCTTCCGGCCAAGCTGGGCCGAGCACCATGGGACCACCACCGCCACTGACTCGTGGGCTAGACGGACCAAATGAGGCCCAGAGTCAGTTTGATTAGGGGGCAGGGAGAGTCAGCCTTGAGGGCTGCCATCATATTATATCTTTCTTTTGTTTTGAAGTCCTATGGATGGGCTTACATCTTGTATACAAACTCTTTTTAACATATGAATGGAGTTTCTTGAGTTGTCTTTGTACTTTTCTCTATTGTCTCACTTTTCATACACACACATGACTTAAACAAATAAATTAAATATCTGTTCAGGCTTAACCCCTTGCCCAGTTAAGTAATTGGCTACTTAATCCTATTATCGGTAGAAGGGTCAAAGGGCAAAGCATTTATTAATGAAGGCAAATAATAATTGAAAAAGGAAATGGAATTGTAAAATGCAACATAGATGACATACTACTCATTGGGAATGATGTAGCTATGATGTCATCAATAAAGATTTGGCTGTCAAAAGCTTCTCTATGAAGGATTTGGGAGAAGCATCGTACGTATTGGGAATACGGATCTATAGAGATAGATCAAAGGGAATATGACTTTGTAATCTCGTTCATTTATTAATAAAATAGCTTTATATTCATTGTGTGTAAATCGTGTTAATTATCGTCTTATAATGAAGTTTGTGAATATGTGCGATAGTGATCAGATTATGATGAGATCATATTGATGAGACTGATCGCTTAAACACACATATTCTTAATAGTTCCTAGTCGAAGGATATCCGAGAAGGACATCGGATATCCGGATAGACTAGTACAGATTACTCCTGCTCATAAGATGATGGTGACTGATCTCATAGTCACTTGTGTGGAGACACTAAGGCGAATCTATAGGTGCTCATCAGAGAATGAGTTCACTGAACTGATCCGACTGAATCGCTGGATGGTATAGTACCTCACTGTCAACCAGCTTGATTCTATTGTCGCAGTTGCATGGATGGTCCTCGGCCCTAAGACACCAAGGACACCTTGTCGGTGGACTTCTGTGCTTTGACTTTGGTTTATGAATTTCTATCCATGGGATTCTAAACAGCTAAGGATCAGGTACAGCGGAATACCGTCGAAGAAAATTAAGTGTCAATAAGGAATCATTCGCTCTTGGTACTTAGAGAGAGAATGCTCTAGGAAGGATGCGCGGAAGTCCCTGGCCAAGGCAGACGATAATATCGGGAAAGGAGTTTTCCAATATTATATGGCAACATCAGATCCAAGTTAGTCGACCGGTTAGGGTTTGACAGTACACCACACCCTGAGTTGACTCAAGAGCATTGTATGAATGAAGGATTATATTCACGCGGTAACTGTCGGCGGAAAGGTTCCAAGAGTGGGTTACTAAACCCCAATACCTTCCGGGTTCACGTGGTATTGCTTGGCACCCAACGTGATCGGAGGCCCGATCGAATTTAGTGTGTGACATTGATTCGATTGATTAATTAATATGAGTTATTAATTGATTAATCAGGCCAGTGAGGAGTCACTGTGCTTATTGGGCCATTAACTAGACTGGTTATTGGGCCTAGAGGGTCACACACAAATGATTCTCAAGGTGATGGATAATAAGTGAGTTTTATATTAACCGGGGGTTTTTATGAAAAACCGCGCGGTTAGTATAAAATATAGCGAGCGGGCTGAGCAGGCCAGGCTACTGCTAACCTTAGCCGCCCCTCCTCTCTTCCTCTCTCTCTCTGGCGTCCCAGACAAGTCGGGATCCCCGGATCTACTCCGCCACTTCTTTGACTCCTGTTCGACGGGAAATCGTCCACACGATGCGGCGATCGTTGCGGCGAAGGGTGGAGGCTATGTGGGCTGCGAAGAACGAGGAATGTGAGGGTATTCGTTGCCAGGAGGATCGCGTGGACTCCGCTAGAGGCTGGGCACTTGCGCGGCTTGCTGTGTTGCACCGACGGAACCGATCGGTTGCGGATTCGAATCCGCACACAGTAAGAATCCGATTATATGATAATCATTTTAGTTTTATCGAAACGGGAAACAAATCGCATATTTTGTTTTGTTTATTCCGCTGCGTTTGCGATTCGGAGAAACGTCAAGAACCCAATAAGTAGAACAATGCCGAAACCCTTACCATAAGAGTTTAGAGCTCTGTCAAAATGCAAAGTCCACATATTGTCTTTGGTTCTATCTATGGACATCAGTTCCTCATCCGAAAACTCCGATCGAACTGGATCAAAACTAGGAAGAGGGTGATGAGCAAGACGTTCTACGATGGCATGGCCTTTGATTACTTTCTGTTGAATGTAGATGATATCGAATTGAGATAGAAAAGTTTGCCATCGTGCTAATCGATCGGTGAGAATAGATTTCTCGAGGAGGAATTTGATTGGATTCATCCTAGCGAGAGATGGACCTCATAAGCTAGAAAGTAATGCTTCAATTTCTAAACCACCCAAACTAATGCAGCACATGTCTTCTCCATCGTTGTGTATCTTTGCTCTGCAGGGTTAAGAAGTTTAGAGAGATAATAGGCTTCCCTCTCCATTCCTTATTCATCCTCTTGTGCTAGGACAACCCTCACCGCATCATCCAGGACAGAAATATATAGAATCAAAGGTTTGTCTGGAGATGGTGGTCTCAAAACATGAGGACTTGCCAAATATGTCTTCAACCCATCAAATGCCTCCTGCAATTATCGTCCTAATAGAACTTGACTCCCGGCTTAGTAAGCTCGTAAAACGGCTTACACCTTTGTGAGTGCTGGGAGACAAAGCGGCGAATAAACTGCAACCTCTTGATTAATACCCTTAATTCTTTCAAGTTTTGGGGAGGTGGCATCTCTCTAATGGCCTTTGCCTTGTTGGGATCGATCTCAATGTCCTATTTACTCACGATGAACCCTAACAACTTCCCTGATGATACACCAAATACGCACTTTTTGGGATTCATCTTCAATTGATATTCTCTTGACCTTTCTAAATCTCTCGCCAAACCTTTAGCATGCTCAGTCTTAGTCTTGGATTTCACTAACAGACCATCCACATACACTTCTAAATCAATGTGCATCATGTCATAGAATATGGCCATCATAGCCCTTTGTTAAGTGGCTCTAGCATTCTTCAATCCAAATGGCATGACAACATAACAATAAGTGCATCAAGGTGTAATGTTCGACGTCTTCTCTTGGTCCTCTTCAGCCAACCGAATTTGATTATTTCTTGAGAATCCATCCATGAATGACAATGTTTCATAACCAGCTGTGTTGTCGATGAGTACGTCTATATAAGGCAGTGGAAAGTCGACATTAGACAAGCCCGGTTCAAAGCTCAGAAGTCAATGCAAATTCTGACATTCCCATCTTTTTTCATAATCGGGACTATATTTGCCACCCATTGTGGATAGAGGACAACTATAATAAATTTGGCTTTATGCAATTTATCAACCTCTTCTTTCATTTTCAAAGCCATTTGAGGGTGGAATCGCCTCAATTTCTGTTTAACCAGGCAAGCTCCATCTTTCAATGTTAATCGGTGTTCCACTAAGGAAGAATATGATCTCGGCATATCCTTATAACTCTAGGTGAAAGTGTCCTTATAGTCTTTGTGAACTTGAACCACTGCCTCCTCATCTATTTTAGAAAGATTTTTACTGACAAGAACAACCTTAGGTTCGTCTTCAATTCCTAGATTAATCTCTTTGATAGGCTCTTCTACGACGGCTGAGGGTTCATCAAATCTCTTTACTCTACTAGCATACGCCTTAGCCGGATCCTCGTCAACTTTTTCTTCTTCAGTAATGGGTTTCTCGTGTAACAATTCATATACCCCATACTCGTCATCGACTAACTCATCAACTTCACATTCTTATGGCATTTGAATGGGATTCTCTAACAGTTGGGGAATCTGAGAGCACAAAAGACATCTTAAAGCTAGATCCTAGAGGTATCTATCTGGAACTTGTCTACCCTTAGACTTCCTAGACTTCCTAATCTGACTAACTTCACTAGACTCCCTAACTTCATTAAATTGCCTATCGCTAGACTCACTATCCTGACTTAGTGAGGATGAAGAAGGATAAAAATCAAGGGATACAGGATGTGACATAGGTGAATCCTCTCGAGAGGAGGGGCAAAGCAGATCTAGAAGAGAGTCTTGCCCGAGTGACCCGCACGATGGGGTATATTCGGACAAGTATATGATGTTTCCTCAACAAGGATTTGAGAGGAGGGAGTTGCCAAATCAACATTTTTTTTTTTGGTGATTTTGAATGTTAATCATAAAACAGGAGTGAATCTGGAAATGAGGAGGATGAGGGGGTGACGGCACCAAGGCCAAAGGATTAGGGGGATCATACAATAGTATGTCCCAAATCAGATCATAGATCCTCTCAAGGGCGAGAGGTATTTGAGGAATCAGGTCCTAGGGGGACAGAGTAATAATGATGGGTGGAGCTCGAGGAATATCTTCAGTAATGACCCTCGACCAAGTCGGGGTCAGAAGCAGAGTGCGGAATAAGATATCGAGGGTGAAAATATGATGGGGATAGGTTCCCCTCCAGAGAAGATCAATGGTGAATCTAGGTTGGTAGGGGTCATCAGGCTCCCCTTCGTCTGTCTCTTCACTTAGCAAAATTCTCTTATCAAAAATGGCCCAGGCTCTTCAATCAACTCATCTATCAGTGGTGGCCACTTTGATTCTGAGGGATCAAGGAACAGCTTGTTCAGTGCAATGTACATGTCCTATGTGTCGAACCAACAGTACCACTTACACTCCGGATCTTGAGTCTTCCTCCTCTTCATTGGCCGCAGAGCCTCTAAGGATTGGTATGTCAGTAACTTAAAACAATGCCTAGCTAAATCTCTCCCATATACATCATGCAAGTCGAAATGGGAAGTGATCACTATAGACACCGACTTTGGACCGCCCTTTTGGTCATGAACCCCATCCATCATTAACCCATCATCACCAAACCCCTCATCTTAGCCATCTCAGCCCACTAATAATTAGGCCCATTAACCAAATCCCGACTCTAGCCACCTTTTTCGTCGAAAGCCAGCCAATCCGCCTTCCACCACCCTTCGAAGGCCACCCCTTGCCTTCCACCACCCTTCGAAGGCCAGCCAGTCCGCCTTCCACCATCCTTCGAAGGCCAGCCAGTCCGCCTTCCACCATCCTTTAAAGGCCAACCAGTCCGCCTTCCATCACCCTTCGAAGGCCAGCCAGCCCGCCTTCCACCACCCTTCGAAGGCCACCCCTTGCCTTCCACCACCCTTCGAAGGCCAACCGGGCCGCCTTCCACCACTTCGTGGAAGGCCAGCTACCTGGCCTTCCACGGGATTGGAAGGCATGTTGGCTGACCGTCCACTCCTCTAACTACGACCTTGACCGTGTCTTCCCCACGATCTCCTGTACTCGCAGCCCTCACCTCCACTACTCCGATCACTCCCCACTCCGGCGACTGCCGCGCGCACCACCTCCGATCCTTGACCACTTCCCATTGGCTCCAGGATGATTTACGGGGATTTAGACCCCTATTTTCTCCTATTTTCCCTTCACCTATTTAAACCCCCCATATCCTCTCGAGTAGGGGGGGCTAGGAAGGGATTAAGGAGGATTTTTTCTGGAGGGAACGCTCAGAAGAGGTTGGCAAGTGAGTCGGCCTTGAGGAGTCGAGTGTACAAGGAGTCAGAGAGTCTCAGAAGGGGCTTCAAGAGGAACCCTTCGCACTTCGAAATGGACTTGTCTTCTTAACCCCCTTTTACTTTTCTTCTATTCATTTCATTGCATCCTCACTTTCCGTTCATGCCGTCACATTCTCCATCTCTCACTCTTCTTTTCACTTTTGGCATATTACTTCACTTTTCACACACGAGCACCCCCATCTGCATGCATGCATGTTAGGATAACTTAGCATCCTTTACCCCTAGATGTTTTAAACAAAAACGGGAGGTGGGTGGCCATAACATATGGTCACCTTCCCTCCCCACCACCCGTCCGGTGCGTTTCCCTCCAATTCTAGTTAATTTTATATTCTTATGGATAGATTCTACATGCCATAGTTCTAATCGGGTCATTTTCCTTGTCTTGTCTTGTCTTGTCTTTTCAGGGATCCTTACCGCATCTCCGCGTGCAGACTGCCGGGCTCTCCTCCTCTGGCCGGCCGGAGGAAGAGAAGGAGGAGCCACCATTTCCCGCTCCCTCAGAACGCGATCACTCTTACACTCCTGCGGAGCACAGGGACCGAAAGGTAATGCTCCTGGCGATTACACCTTAATTTCTAACCCCCTTTAAAATCGCCACAGTGCTAAGACGAACGGAGAAACCCTCGCCCGAAGCCCGCAGCAGCGGCGGGGGACGTTCCGGGCGCCTACAGCCCTCTGGCGATCACGGTGGGACGACTATAGCCCGCTTCACGCGTCGCGATCAAAGGGAAGAAGGTAAGGACCTGAGATATCCCACTATGATTAAAAGAAAAAAAAAAAAAACCTACCAAACGGCCAGGCGACTGGCTGTCCAACACCTTGGACGGCCACTCACCTTGCCGTCGCCTGCCCCTTAGACGGCCAGTCCCTGGCCGTCCTTTATTTTAGACGGCTAACACCCTGGCCGTCCTCCCTATTGGACGGCCAACACACAGGCCGCCCACCTTATTGGACGGCGGGCCCCCAGGCCGTCCACTTGTACCTGACGGCCAACCCTTGGCCGTCCTCTGGCTTCGACGGCCAAGACCCTGGCCGTCCACTGCTTTGACGGCGGAGCCTCTGGCCGTCCTTCCTGCTTGCTGTTGCTGTTCATGTATGCTGTTCTGCGGCTTGTTTTGTTGATTTGTTATATGTTCTGACCTGCTGGTTGTTAAATTTATGGGTTTCTTGGGGTATTCTCCGCAGGGGTTTTAAGGAAGAGCCGGCATCACACTTCTAGTTACCTCTCCCGCAGGATTTGACTCTCCACCTAAGGATTCCCACTTGGGTGTGACTAGTCTTATTCTGTTGGGAACCTCCGTCAATCTCCGCGAGCCAGGGATTCCCACTTGGCCGCCGAGCAGGTTGTACCTGAAACTACCCCATAGGAACCTCGGGTTTGTGTGAGAGATTAGCTCAACCTTTCCATTTACAATCATCCACCTATAGGTGTCACTGAGAGAATTATTTCAAAATTTAAAGACACCTAATTAAACCTTGGTGGAACAAGTTTTGAAAAGTGAAGGATCGCTAAGGGTTTGAACTTGATTTGTTAGAAACCAACTCTCATAAAACATTGTTAATACTTCAACTGAAATATAAAAACATTTAGGGTCTGTGTTTCATAATGAACCGAGTGTATGTTAACGTTGTGTATGATGACATGGACGAGTTTGGTAATAATGTTATACACAACCCTTTGTTCGAAATTGAAGAAGATCCCCAACAGATCTTCATAGGAATGCTCCAAGCATCTAGAGAAGGGCTTCAGAAGAAGGATTTTGATGAATCTTCTACCTCACAAGGGGAAGATGAGCCAGTAATTTCCAGAAGGACATTCCAAAACCCTGGAGAAGATCAGGAACTCATTGTTGTGCTATAACGCTATACTCCGGATCAACTTATCCAGTTGCTTTCCCGTGGCAAAATTCAGGACGCCACTCCTCGGAAAACCCAATTCCAAGGATCTTTTAGCAGACCCCAGGCAAGTCAAGCTATGCCCACTCACACAATCCCATTTAATCCCATCAACCAGGTCACACCTCTTAACCAGGAGGAGTTCATCTACAAGAATGAGGTTGAGACTTGTGTACGGCAACTCATGGCCGAAAATCTCAGCCTTAGGCAGCCTCATTCTCTCTTGAGCTACTGTAAGCTCCCCCCAGCCTACTTTCCACCAGGGTTCAAAGTACCTAAATACAGGAAGTACGATGGTACTACTGACCCACATCATCATTTATCCGGGTTTCTCATGGATTCCCACCAGTGGCTCTTCGATAGAGTCCTCCTTGTCCACCTTTTTCAGAAGTCTCTCGAGGGAGAGGCCTTGAGATGGTTCTCTTCTCTACCAGCCACTGACCTAATCAACTTTGATATGGTCTCTGAGAGCTTTATTACCCACTTCAACCACATGGCAGCCTTTCCCCCGACCTTGTTTGATCTTGTAATGGAAAAAATGAAGTCCGATGAAGACTTCACTCACTTTGCTAATAGGTGGAGAGCTATGGCTTCTAGAGCAGAGGTTGTTATCCCTGAAGCACAAGCAGTCACTATGCTTGTTAACAACGCTACCCCCCAGCTCCGAGCTATTCTCATGCTTAGCGAACTTCAAACATTCGCTCAGCTGTACAACCGAGCTAGGGTAGTTCAGTCCAAAATCCGAGACTCCACTCTGCCTTCGTTCTTTGAGAACAGAAACAGGAACAAGAAAACCACACCAGCTCCTACCACAAAAGGAGTCACCATCAATGAACAGGTCAGTATGCTAGCACAACCAACCAGGGTTCCCAATCCCCATTCTAAGTCTGACACTCAGCCCAATCAGAAGCAATATTTAGCTGTTGCTCCCCCGACTAATTACAGTCGTCCTATGGCTAAGCGAGCATCATATCCACCTCTGTTGGAATCATTGGCAGACATTTTTTATGCCTTGCTAGCCTGTAACGCCATTCAACTCCCACCTCAAAGAGAAGGTGTCCCGCGCAATACGGACACGTCCAGGTATTGCCCCTACCATAGGATCACGGGACACACAATCTACAATTGCTTCACCTTCAGGGACTGGGTATATGACTTGAACGATGAAGGGCGGATAAACCGGGAGGACATGAGAAAAGCCATTGAGGCTTTGAAGGCTAAGAAGGAACTGGGAATTGTGAAAGACCCGTTACCTTCTCATCAAGGGGTTCAAGATTCGTCCAGTTCTCAAGGAAAGGTCAACACTTTGATTAAAGACTTGGAGCCCGTAACAGTTCGCAGGGAACAATACTGGGAGTACGAAGGGTCTGGGATAAGACATCAAGATCCCACTTGGTCGCGTGAAACTAAAGGAGTTACTCCAGAAGTCTCCACACTGTCCCCTAACGAGTCTTTGGTCCTAATTCGGCCCAAAGAGCAACCGGCAACCCTCAAGCCGGTCACTCTCATTCAGATCCCTTCGATCACAGCCGAGGGGCCCACCCTATCTATCTTTTGTCCAACCAGGAACCAGGGTTCGATGACTGGCTTCAATCCCATTAGGTCACCATTGGAAGCAGATCCAATCTCGATAGGAGTAACGCTCAGGAATCACATCATTCCTCCGAGCCAGCCCTTGGACTCTCAAGGTAACTCAATCCCTACCATGGGGAATGCCCAGTCTGAGTACGACATCCTCCAGCATTTAGAGAAGACTTCCGCTAAGATCTCTATCCTCGAGCTTATCCGGAAGTCTCCCACATACAGGGAGACGTTGTTTAATTTCCTACAACAAATCACGGTCAATGAGGATCTTCCTAGTGGTGGAGTCACTAATGCCATCCTCTCAGTCACTCAGACTCCCATGATCTCCTTCCCGGAAAAGCATCTAGCTCCCCCTGAGTGTCGGTCCCTTCCTCTGTGCCTAACCGCCATTCTCAATGGTCATTCAGTAGACTCCATTCTACTGGATACCGATGCCTCTATCAATGTCTGTCCCCTTAAGACCCTCAAAAGGATAGGGATAGACCCTAAGAAGGATGAGTCCACCTCTATGATGGTCTCAGCATATGACAATTCCCAGAGACCAGCAGATGGGAAGATCTTCCTGCAACTAGAAATCGGCCCGGTATCCATGATTTCGGAATTCTACATCTTGGATGTTAAGCCAATCTACAATGCTATTCTAGGGAGACCATGGATAAACCAAACCTTGGGAGTCCCATCCACCAACCACCAGTGCTATAAGTTCCCGTATAACGGGAAGATTGTGAAGGTCAAAAGCACTCCCTACATTGAGTCATTGGACTCAGTGACAGCAGAGCAAATTCCATCCATGATAACTTCCAGGAAAGGCAAAGAGCATGTTCTTTCATCAGTGAATTCTCACCTAAGGCCTAGGTCTGGCATAGGTTGGTAGCTCATAAGTAAGATGGGGTATAGCTCAGGCTCCGGGTTAGGGAAAGAAGAACAAGACATTCGTGGCCCCATCTCAGAGAACCCTGTCAGTGGGGGATGTGGCCTAGGTTATAAGTTTACTGAACCACCAAAAGGAACAAATAAGTGGTCCCTCATGAACCACTTTCTGAGAAAGAAGCAGGAATTGCCCAGGATAGAGGAGGAAGTGTAAGAATATCATGAGGGTAGTCAAGAGGAAGACTTTGGCATATCATCTTTGTTTTGTGAATCAAGCAGCCCACTGATAGGGCTTTTCTTGGCCAGGAATGAACCAGCTCCGGCTACGTTCATTCCTTTCTTGTTCCACCCACCTTCCGTCCCGATGCTCTCAGCTCCGATCGACGCCATTTCTTCTGAATGTTTCATGTTACAGGCGTTCGGTCATGAAAAAAAAAGTCTGTTTCCCATCCTGAGGGAGGGGAGGTCACTTTCGAGGAGCTTACGTGGTGGGGCAACCCCGCCATCATTGAATCTTTGTCCCAAAGGTCTACCCTTGTCCCATCCAGGACAAAACTGACCCATTCTCCAAGCCATGTACATAGTAGTTTAGGAATTAGGATAGCTTCCTCCCTGTCTAGAAATTGTAGGGCTAAGCAAGTTCCTTCATTCTTAGTTCAGGAATTAGCAAATAGATGCAAAGCTTTGAAAAAGTTGGATAAGTTTCTTCAGGTAGGAGTCATCTCCGAACCATTGGAATTAGTGAAGGATGAGTCTTGCAGTGATGGTCTGGCAGTATTTGAGCTTAGTGAAGAGGAAGAGGTGGATGACTTGGTCGAACCACTTATGAATGGGACGAGACGGTTTGATGAACCTTCATCAGCCATCGACGAACCCACTAAAGAAGTCAACCTTGGAACAGAGGAGGATCCGAAGATAGTGCTAATTAGTGCCCGTTTGAGTCCAGAAGAAGAAGGGTCCATAATAGCCGTGCTCCAAGAACACCATGATGGGTTTGCTTGGTTATACGAGGATATGTCCGGATTAAACACAGAATTGGTGGAACATTGGCTAATCCTCAAGCCTGATGCCAAACCCGTGAAACAAAAGTTGAGACGGCTACAATCGGAATTAGCACTTAAAGTAAAAGAAAAGGTTGACAAATTACACAAGGCCAAGTTCATCCGGGTAGTACTCTACCCTAAGTGGGTGGCTAATATCGTCCCCGTGGCAAAAAAGGACGGAAAGGTTAGAGTTTGCATAGACTTTCGCAACCTCAATCAAGCCTGCCCAAAGGATGATTTCCCACTACCTCATATAGACTTGCTAGTTGATAACACGGCTTGATTTGAGATGTTACCTTTCATGGATGGTTTTTCGGGATATAATCAGATCAGACTAGCTGAGAATTTCATAACTCCATAGGGAACTTATTGCTACATGGTCATGCCATTTGGGCTTAAGAATGCTGGAGCCACCTACCAGAGGGCTATGATGGCAATCTTTCATGACATGATTCACATTGACAAGGAGGTTTATGTGGATGATATCTTAGTGAAGTCTAAAACCAGGAAGGGACATGCTCAAATCCTTAGGGCTGTAATGCAGAGGTCAAGGGAGCACCTGTAAGGACTGAGGTTTCGGGTTCAGTTTTCGGGTCGGTTTCGGGCCGGATCCCCTGGCTTGGACCTTGAGGGGTCTTGAGAGTTTCTTCTGAATGACGTCTACACTTCACGACGCCTTTCAAACGGCGTCTTGATAGGTGGACGCCATTTAGATGAATTGCTGTTGTGCCACGTGGGCGGGTTTTGGGCCGCGAGAGTACGGCCCCTGACTCGTCGTCTGAACGGCGTCCATGATGGACGACGCGATTCAGACTGCCACCCTGCGGTGTCAGTGTACGGTGCCTGACATGTCAGCTGAACGGCGTCCATGGTGGTCGACACGTTTAAGACAGCTGTCAGTACGGCCCGTCCTGTCATCTGATAGGCGTCTTTCTCGCTCGACGCGTTTTAGACAGTTTCTGATTGACCCCGCGAGCCCTCCTTTCTTTCCCTCATTCTTACCCTTCCACCCTCTCTCCTCTCCCTCTCCGCCTCCTCTGATCCCACTCTTCCCCTTTCCCTTCCTCTTCTTCCTCTTCCACCACTCCAACGCCTCCCTACCTCTCACCTCTGCCACCACCACTTCCTTCGCGGCGTTCCATTCTCCGGACGGCGGCCGACGTCCCGGCGGAGTGGTGACGTTCTCGGGGGTACCGGCGGCGGTCTACGGTGTGGCGGTTCGGTGACACGGAGCCAGGAGGAGTTCAAGTAACCGGCAGGGGGACGAACCTTGCATGTGTTGCTCGTGTTTTCCTAGGCGTGATATGACGTGTTTTGGGCTAGATTGAGCATGTTTAGGGGGTGTTCTTGTGGGTATGGTCGTGCTCGTGAATGTGGATTTGTAGCATGCTTGTGGTGGATGAACTTCTTTTCCTCCCCCTTCTGTTTTGGGGCTTTTTCGGGGTATTTGAGGTTAAGGGAGAAACCCTCGGATCGAACCAGGGAACCAAGTTTCTGGCGCTAAACGGCGTTGTGCCTGGTCGACGCCTTTCAGAAGGACGTCAGGGCAGTACGACGCCTTTTAGGACAGAAATCTCCCTGTTCGAGGTTTCAAGAGTTAGGGATTCTGGCGCTAAATGACGTCATGGATGGACGACGCCTTTCAAAAGGACGTCGGGCCATCATGACGCCATTTAGGCAGGAAATCACCCCGACTGAGGGTCTGTCAGTTCGGGGATTCTGGGACTAAAAGACGTCGTGGGTGGGCGACGCGATTCGTAAAAGCGTCGGGTAACCATGACGCCTTTTAAGGCAGAAATCCCCTGATTAATGTTTTCTGGAATTCCGGGATTTTCGGTGTGAATGGCGTCGGAGGATGTCGACACCTTTCAAAAGGCGACCACTGGTGTCGACGCCTTTTAGGCCAGAGTTCGTGGCCGGAGTTTTATGAACCAGTTTAGGGAGCTTGAATGGCGTCGGCCTTGGGCGACGCGATTTAAGACAGAACAACACTAATTCATGCCAGTAAAATGTGTTCATACTGCTAGGTAATTGGTTAGTGCATGCTTTAGTGTACTCGGAAGAAATGGATTTCTTCATGACCGTATGGCACTGCGTGTGTGTCGTGCGATCGCAGGCTTTTCACGTGACCGGATCGTACTGTGCCGGGTTTTGGTGTTTTGTGTTACTGTGGACCTGGAGTGACAGTGTAGCGCTTTATCACCCTGTGCCGGTGGGGGCGTGAGCACAGCGCCGGTGGGGGCGTGGGCGGGGTGACGCCTAGTGAGAGAGGGTCACCTGGTGAACCCCGGGGTCAGCTAGTACCGGTGTCGGAGTGGTACATTCGGAGAGTCACTCGTGCTGAGGGAAGGAGTAACCACCTGAGCCAGTTGGGCCGGAGTAGCTAGCGTGCTATCCGAGGGGTTACTGTTTGGTCTCAGCGGGTCGGTGTTTCCCACTTTCGGTTGTGTGGTCTGTGTTTTCCCACTTTCGGTTGTGTGGTTGGTGTTTCCCACTCTCGGAGGCGTGGTTGGCGTGTTTTGCCGAGACGCGAGTTGTAGGCTCCTTGATAGAATGATTCTAGAGATATGCATGTTACATTTCGAATGCACATGGTTCATATTGAGATTTTAGGAGTAGTGTGTTACAGCTTTACTTGCTTTATCTCCTGTATCTTTGTTAATGCACTTGTGGGTGCGTGAGTGGGAGACGGGGGATCGGATGATCCCTACTGAGCCCAATTCTGGTGTGGCTCACTTCCTGCGTTTTCAGGTGTGGACCTTGTGGCGTGTGGCGGTGCGTGGTGTTCCCCTTGGTGTGCGGACCAGCAGCTATCTCAGTTCCCGGGGTATGCCCCGATGTTGTTGTACCTTATTTCTGCCTGTACTTAATTAATTTGTTGGACATGTAATTATTGTTGGACTGTGTACGGACATTATTACTTTACTTCCTGCGCACTGTACCTCCTTGTAATCCGTGTGAATGTTATATTTAATCTTGTTTAACGCTTACTCCTCCAGATGTGTGTATAAGATCCGGGTGTGAACCTACAGTTAATGGCCCGACATCCATTTAGTGACCGGGTCTCCGGTCATAGGATGGCGGGTCGTTACAGCACCAACTGAAAATGAACCCAAAAAAGTACGTATTTGGTGTTTCTTTTGGAAAATTGCTAGGGTTCATGGTGAGCAGAAGAGGGATTGAGGTTGATCCAGACAAAGTGAAGGCAATAGTGGAAATGCCCCCACCTAAAAATGTCAGGGATATAAAAGGTCTCATCGGCCGTTTGCAATTCATCAGACGGTTCATATCTCAACATTCTGTGAGATGTAAACCCTTTTACGATCTATTGAAAGGAGGGGCAAAGTTTATTTGGAGCGATAAGTGTCAAAAGGCCTTCGACGAATTGAAGAGCTATCTCCTCAATCCACCAGTCCTTATGGCTCCTATCCCGAGGCGGCCTCTATTGCTATATGTCTCCACCACTGAAGAATCAGTTGGAGCAGTATTGGCCCAACTTGACGACAAGAAGAAAGAAAGAGCAGTGTACTATCTCTCCAAACTCTTTAACGATGCCAAAAAGCGATACACTGCCATAGAAAGGACATGTGCGACCGTCGTCTGGGTAGTGCAGAAATTGAAGCACTACTTCCTCGCCCACGAGGTCAAACTTCTAGCAAGAATGGACCCGATCAAATATTTGCTAGAGCGGCCAGTTGTAACAGATAGGCTGGTACGATGGCAGACCTTCTTGAACCAATTTGACATCACCTATGCAAATCAGAAGGCTGTGAAGGGGCAAGCAATTGCCGAACTCCTAGCCCATCATCCACTGCCTACATTTTCACCCGTCAACGAGGAATTCCCGGATGAGGAGTTGGGTCTAATAGTGGATGATACTCCATCCTGGGTCCTTTATTTCGACGGGGCATTTAATTCTCAAGGCAGCCGGATAGGGGTGGTCCTCGTATCTCCAGAAGGGGTAAGTATTCCGCACGCTTGCCAACTCTCCTTCTCAGTGACCAACAATGTCGCTGAATATGAGGCCCTCCTAGCTGGCTTAAAATTGGGGCTGGTTCTTAAAGTCTTAGAGTTGAGGATAATTGGAGACTCTCAACTAATCCTCCGCCAAACCGTGGGCAAGTACCAAACCCGGGATTCAAAATTGAAGCCATATCAGGAGTTAGTGAAGTCGCTAGCCAGGCATTTCAGAAGGATCACCTATGTACTTGTGCCTAGGTCTCAGAATATCCTAGCAGATGCCCTGGCCTCCTTATCTTCAACACTAGAGATTCCTGTCACCAAAAGTTCAGCCACCATCACTCTCCACAAGCAAGACTCGCCTTCCTTCCGGGACCCCTGGTTCCAGCAGTTCCTCCGCCCATCTGAACATGTCTCTGCTATCACGGATGAACTCACCCCCGATTGGGATGATGGGAATCCATGGTATTTTGATATCATGAACTATCTCCGCGATGGGTCATTCCTATCTTATGCCACATCTTCTGACCGTAAGGCTATCCGCCGTGCATCTCAACGATACCTTATCTTAGGCGTCGCCTTTTCATAAGATCCTTCAGCGGAGTGCTCCTTCGGTGTCTAGATGATACCGAAATCCATCATGTCATGGAAGCAGCTCATGCCAGTGATTGTGGCGGCCATATTTATGGTCGTGCCTTAGCTCAGAAGCTCCTCATGTCCTATTATTGGCCTTCAATGGAGGCTGATTGTTCCATATTTGTTCAGAGGTGCTTGAAATGCCAGTTACATGCTAACAAGGTTCATGCACCTTCATCATCTCTCACATCTGTCATTTCCCCGTGGCCCTTTTCCATGTGGGCATTCGACGTTATAGGACCTCTGGAGGATCGATCAGGCGAAATAAAAAGGAAATCATTTATCTTAACCGCCACTGAATATTTCACTAAATGGGCTGAAGCGGAAGCATTTGCAGAAGTCAAAGCATCCACGGTGGTGAAGTTCATCAAGCGCAACATTCTCGCCAGGTTCGGGACACCGCGCGATCTCATCACCGACAATGGACCACAATTCATCTCCCAAGAGCTCCAGGACATGTGCAGTAAGTATGGCATTAATTTGCACCATTCTTCGCCCTACTACCCACAAGGAAACGGTCAGGCCGAAGCCACCAATAAAACTCTCATTTGAATCATCAAAAGAACTTGCAGATCTCACAATTATTCAGACTGGCCGGATCGCCTAGTAGAGCTCTTTAGGCGTATCGCACTTCTGTCCGAACCCCCACTGGACAAACTCCTTATTCACTAACATTCAGAGCAGATGCGGTACTCCCATACGAGATTCTCCTCCCTTCTCTAAGAGTGCAGTTGGACAATGGAATTAGCGACGCCGAACGTCGTAAGGCCATGTTAACCCAACTGGAACTATTAGACGAAAAAAGGATGATGGCGGCAGACCATGCTCAAGTTTATAGAAATAGGATCGCAAGATTCTACGCAAAGAAGGTTCTCGAATGAAAGTTCGAAATTGGGGAAATGGTACTCAAAAGAAAAATGATCAAAATTCTTGGTCCCAGGAGCAAATTGCAAGAAAATTGGGAAGGTCCATTTGTAATCAAGAAGGCATACTCAGGTAATAAATACCGCTTAATCAATGAAAAAGGAGAGGAGTTACCCCACCCATGGAATGGGGTGTATCTGAAGAAGTTTATCCATTAAAACACAAAAAAAATCAAAAATCAAAAATCTCAAAAAAAATCAAATATCCCAAAAAGCAACAAAAATATTTGTAAATATGTGCATACTTCAATGAAAATGACAAAAAAATCAGAATAGACACAAAATCCAACTGTCTGGTGATTGCCATGTAACCCCCTGTCTAGGTCTAGTTGCATGATAGATTGGGTTAACATTAAGGTTTGGCTAAGACTTTGGTCCACCAGAACCTTGGACGTGTCTACTTTACTTTCATACGGATCCCTATGATCATCCTGAGATGCACATACTTATACGTTTTTTCAAAAGAAAACCTTTTTAAAATGAGTTCCAAGTCTTTAGTATAATGTCAAAATGCGACCTTTGCTCTTCGTCTCTCGACCAATCAGGACAGTTGACGCCCTTAAACGGTCGAGCTCAGCAAACTGCGGTTCCTCAACAACCTGATAGATGTAACCCCTAAAAAGGGCCCAAAACTGAAATATAAAGGACCAGAGCACGTGAAGAGGACAATGTCCCCGCAGGCGGAATATCAAATAACTCCGAAAAATGTCAAGAGGGGAAAAGAAACACAAAAAAGAAAAGGGGTTCAAGCAATCATACAAAAAAGCCTGGTCGTGACCGTGCCTGGCCATGAAATCTACCAAAGGCCTGAAAAGTCAAAATAGGGGCATCTAGGAGGTCAAAAAGGTGTCCGTTTTGTCACAGCTCGTCCTTTTAACGGTGTTGTCAATCCTCCTGTGAGGTTTGTCTCCAAAATTCCTTCACTTTTTTCTCCCTCAAGGTTTTAGCACGAGATAGCTACCTAAATACCGAACATCATTTTAAAATGGTTCGTTTTTCAAAAATCGTCACATGCTCACATGATCACAGGAGTCCAAAATGGGTGAAGAGTAATGTCGATGTTTCTGGTGAACTAATTTCTTAACCATAATCTCAATGTGTACTCTCGAAGACTTCGGGCTTAGGTCAATGCATGCGTGTCACCAATTAGTGCGACGGCGTCTGATTCCGGGTCAGCGTCGCGCGGTTGACCGTTAGGGTTCCAAGGTGTTCCATCATATACCTTCTAGATTGTGAGGAAAGAGAACCGGGTCGGGCAAATCATTTACCTTGAAAACTTTTTGGGCAAACTTGGTGGTCGGAAGCAGTTGGGAGCCTAAGCATGGCATGACGATATTGTCATCAGTATGAGTCTTAGCTGGTCAAGGTTAGTTTGAGGAGTCTAGAGGCCCAAATCAATCTAGATGCGTGCTTAGGATACCTGGGAAGTTGAGTGTGCATTTCCCTTTCATCATTCGACCAGGCTAAGTTTGGGCAGTCACCAGGTAGGTGGAATAAAAAACGTGTTTTCATTCATCATACACCTCATTTGTTAATACCCACCAGCATTTGCATATTTACTTGTCGCATTAGTTTCAATATTCTTCCATTTGTCTGGTTAGTAAGCCACGGCCCCTTGACCCTATGCGAAGGCTAGGGAAAAGGTAGTTGCTCTTTCGGGCAAGGGGCCGAAAACAGATACTACTAACAGTTTCCCCAATGTTGTGCATGCAGAAATAACATGTATGGACATAAAGCAGAACAAGAAGTGCCCAGATATGAATAGTGAAATATGCAAGCATAACATAATAATCATACATCACGACACAGGGGCATACCCCTGCATCAGCTCCCAATCCCTCTTCCTCTCAATCCCTCTTCCTTCCTTCCGCGTCATCATCTCTCCTATCTTGAGATGGGTGCCTCATCTGACTCTCAGCGTCATCCTCCCGAGCACGGCGATGCCCTGACGCCGGTCGCATAGACCCCGATGAGCCAGTGGGTCGCAATGCTCTCCACGCATCATCAGCAAGAAGGGAGTCAAGGTCTCTGAAGACAGAGCTTCCAGCAGGTGCCTGGCCAGCTGACGGGGCAGGAATGGGGGGACGAGCTCCTGGACTCTGTGTGCTGGATCTCGTAGCTCACTCTCGCCCCTTCTTCATCACTCAGTCCCACAGGGTTCGGTACTTGAAATCAAGCTCCCGCACCTCTGTCTGCGACCTCGTTAGCTCCTCCCGTAAGCCAGCTATCTTACCCTCCTAGTACACGTCTGGGTGGGATCCTTCTCTCGCCCTGGCCCTAGCTGTCCGCTCCTCTAAGACCTGGTCTCTTAACTGCTGATTGAGGCTCTCCAACTCTTGTGCCCTGGCTAAGGCGGTCTCCACCTCCTAACGCTGCAAAGGAACTCAGGGTCAAACAAGCTCAATCATTATAACTCAGGAGCGCAACAAGTCTCACCTGCTATGCCAAATCCGCCTCTCGAGCCTCCGCATGGCGGAGAGCATCCTGCAGTCTCGCCTCCCAATCAGCAGGGGCAGCTGGCCCCTTGGATGATGAGCCCGTACCAGGATCCCCTCGCAGCCCGTGACGAGCTAGCGTCTCTCTCTGCATCACAATGGTTTTTCACAAAGATAAGATGGACAATCTCACACCCGAATTTAGAAATCAGACTTCTCACCAATTCCCTAATCTGGTGAAGCAGGTCACTCGTCTGCAGAACCAGAATATCATTCTGATTCTTTAGGACCTACACGGCTTCAGTTTCAGGCATATGTTGCAGGAATATCACTAAGGTTAGTCCATGAAAAATTTGAGTGAAATAGACTGAAGGGTTTGAGTGACGTACCCGCCGCGCATCCAGAAACATGCGGTCTGAGTACCGCCGGGCATAATCTCCCATGTATCTGAAACTGTTTCGCAGGGATTTATCCTCCTGCAGGGCATCCCCGGTGCGGTGTCATACTTCAATCTCAGCCCGCCTCACCACTCGCCAATGCTGACCAATAGCAGAAGATCGGCGACGACCGCGGTTCATATCAGGATAGGTCGGATAGGCGAGTAGAGGCTGATGTCATCCCCATGTGCGGTAGGCCATCCAAGCAAAGAGGCCGTCACAAATGTTCACGCACAGCAAGGGCACTTCCCGCCGGAACTGAGAAAGGCTCTGGGACACCCATGGATGATCGGCCAGGTCCTCCTCTGCATATGGCATCCACACCACCTGAATGAAACAAAGGGTCAGACCTAACCATTTGCTTAGATGCACATATATTTCAAATCACTCACCATATGAGAAGGAAATGTGTTGAGCTGGGCGCGGATGTCCTCCACGCGGTACATCACGGGACGATAATCCCGGATCATTTCCCACCGCGCCATGAGAGGGGTCCATCCCTTACGGTCCGCAGAAACGGTCCCTCGGCCGATGGGGAAGCGGGTATAACCCCAGATCTACAAAGAACAACACAGTCAGTGCCAATCAACATAAGTGAGGATGGAGATCCACAACCAAGAGGATTACCTGAAGAAAAGGTGTGAATCCACCCAAGTTGCCAGAACCCTGGCGGTAGCTCACCAGATGGGAGAAAAGGTGACCCAACATCGCAGCTCCCCACGCCATCTTCTTCGCCGCTTGAAGGTCATCCAACAGCAGCAGGTACTTCAGATTGACCTTATCTGAAGTTGTAGCAAACAGAAGCCTCCCGAAGAGGAATAAGAGGAAGATCCGCAGGTTCTCATCGTCTGAGCGGCCATCCAAATCCAAGAGCGCCTCCACTCTCTCGGCGAAAGCCTCCAGAGTCTCGCTCGGCATCCGCCGTACCCGGCTCAACCCCACAGATCGGTGAAGTGTCCGAGGGTATGTGAGATAGTGCTCCTTGGACCCGGTAATACCCCTCACCCAGGAGTCGATCGGATAGCTGCCTGTAATCTCTGAGCTCGGGACCCACTACCGGATCACCAATGACGGGCAAGCCGGTCAAGAAAGAGACGTCCTCCAGTGTGGGCAGCATGTGCCCCTACGGCATGATGAAGGCCCTGCATCTGTCATCCCAGCGCTCCTGCAGAGCCACTAAGAAGGGCGCATCCACCATGAAAAGTCAGATCCTAAACAGCGGCCCGAACCCAAACGCGTCCACCTGGAAGAGGAGCCGATCGGGCAGCGCGTGGTACCAGGCCTAGACCAACTCCCACGAAACTCGGCCTCGGACTCTGTGTGGACCATGAAAATCCCAACAAGATTAAAGGTTAGGAGCATGTTCATACAAATAATTTTGAGAAAGCGAGGCAGTTGGCCCCACCCTGACGGATGGCTGGGCCCTGCGCCGCCCGCCGTCCGCCCAGACAGGCGGCGGGGCGGTCCGCCGTCCGCTCTGGCGGGTGGCGGGGCGTCCGCTGTCCTTACGGACGGACGGCCGGGAGCCCCGCCGCCCGCCACACCGCCGTGATTCAAAGAAAAAAAAAAGGGGGGGAATCAAAGGACTCACCTTCTTCTTCTTCGGGGACACCTCTCCGTTGCCACCACCTTCCTCATCACCTTCTCCTTCTCCTTCTTCTTCCTCTCCATCAGCCCCGTCTTCTTCCTCTTCATCTTCCTTCGTTGCCGCCGTCCTCCCTTCTGCTTCTTCTTCCTCTCCGGCGCGAAGAGCCTCCTCGCCCCCGCCGCCGCCAAGAACCTCCTCGCCGCCGCCGCCACCGCCAAGAGCCTCCTCGCCGCCGACGTCCACCTCGTCGCCGCCGCCGCCACTGGTGTAGACACGCTAATTTTGACGTCATTTTGAGTAAATTTAATATCATATAATAATGTCTCAGAATGGTCTGATAATTAATCATTAATTAATTTTTATTGATATTTTTGATTGTCGGGTCAAACAGACATGTTTAAGTTAATCAATTAAATTGATTTAGCTCAAATTTCAGTTAAAATATGAAGAAAGTCTAAAAGGCGTCGATCCATGTGGACGCTATTTAGAGTTTATTCCTATTTTAACGTTTAAATTTGAATTTTAATTAATTGATTTATTGGCTAAAAGGCGTCTGTGAAGGTCGACGCGTTTTAGGTTTCCTAAGCTGTTTTAACTTCTCTTCCGGATGTTTATCCTTATCTTAATTAGTGTAAAAGACGTCTGCACACGTGGACGCGTTTTAGCTAATAAAGATAAAGATAAGTTTTCCCGGATATTTATCCTTATCTTAATTTAATCTTAAAGGCGTCAGCCATGGTGGACGCGTTTTAGATAATTACAGATAAAGATGAATTAATCAGTAATTATCTGTCGATTATAAATCCGAGATTTTTCTATGTTAATCGCGAACGCAGAAAATGCCTATAAATACCTTACATCTCAAGGAGTTAAAAAAAAAAAGGAGAGAGAGAATTATTGAGCCACAGCGTTATAGCAATTTGGAGATCGAAGCAACCACGCCGGAGCGCTGTCACCAGAAGTCGGCATCCTTCTTCAAGATCTTCATTCTTCAAAGCTTCAACCAACTGGACTGGGCATAAGTTTTTCATATCTGAATTTCATTTTCATTTATTAGTTTCATTCTCTCATACTCACTTCATGCAACACACACCACATCATTAATTTTCCAAAACCCATCTGTTCTAAAGGGGTTTCAAAGTCATTTAAAACAAGTGAGTTGCTGTTTAAATATGTTTCCAATCATGGTTAACTTTGATATTTCTATTTAGATCCTCATCACTGTTTCTTCTTTATTTTTCTGTCTCTCTGTCTGCTGCATTCAACAACAACAACAAGAAATCAACAAGAGGGAAATCAAGCACGAAGCTAGGAGAACTTCTGGACGATCCTCAACATTCAACAGCAAGAACAAAAGAACAAGAAGAGGCTCTCTTTCTTCAGCCGGCTGAAGGAGGGGAACCAAGAATTCAATCTTCCGCGTTTAAACAGGTAGGCGATCAAACTCTTTTGAAGCTTTTTAGTTAAAAGTTTCTGGCGATCACAGCACATTAGTTGCATTTTTTTTAATAGGTTAATTTACTCTAAACAACATAGTTTTTCACATTAATCACATGAGCAAATTTTCAGCACCTACAGCTCTTTTGGCGATCACGGTGGGACTTGGTCTCGCCGTCTTTTAATTTCTTTTGTTCTTGCTATTATCATACCGGGCACCCACGGTGCACCACTTGTGTCTTTCGACACGTCCTCACCAATTGGTGAGTGTTTAGTTTGTTTAATTTCCCTCGTGCACCACGTGCACACCCCAGTGGCAAGATCTTGCCTCCCCTTGATTAGTTAAAAAGCTGTTTTTGGTGATAAAATGCTGTGTGATTGTGTGATTTCTTAGTTGTTTGGATAGTAAACCATCCTGTTTAAAATCTGAAACTAAAAATCTTTGCATGAGTCGATTATTTATTGCATTTTTCCCTGTTTAAGGAGGATTCGACCCAGAAAATCCTTCTGGAAATCTGTTTCTGCGAACTAAAAAGCGTCCAGTAACGACGACGCGTTTCAAAACCGCGTCAGTGCTCCTAGACGCCTTTTAGCTTCCACATTCTCTCTGTCGTTTACATCTGTTTCTGTGAAATAATTAACTTCTGTGTTGAATAGCGTCGACCATCATCGACGCGATTCATACAGTTTTTAGTTATTTTCCAGGTTTTCTCTGCTGTTTGCATCTGTTCTCTGCGAAAGAATTAAGTTCTGTTTTGAATAGCGTCGACTATAATCGACGCGATTCAGACAGTTTCTTAATTATTTTTCAGTTTCCAAATTTCTATGTTGAGTGCTAGCTACACATTACTCTATTAAGCATTAGAGGCCATCCAGGTCGCAGGGCATATGCATTGAGGCTAAAACCCTCCTTTTCTTAGGAACACATTACTCGACGTTAGCAACTCTCTCTGATTGGGTTGGTCCCTTGATCAGACTAGAGAAGTTGACGTTGAGACCTCCATAAGTCCCCAAAATCAAGGTATTCCTCCTTGATCATCGGGCTGGTTGTACCAATTGAATTCCCGGCTAGATTCTGAAAGCGTTGTGAGAGAAAAACCTTAGAGAATAACGGTGGAAATCAAACTGAAACTAGGATCCTTCCCTGAGCGAAATTGTGGTTTAATCCAATTCAAATAACTCAACAAGGAATCCTGAAATCACGTTAAGCATCCACTTGTTTGATTAACCTCTGCACAACTTGCTTGATTAATTTTTTTGAAAAGAGAATCTAATATAATGTTGCTGCGATCAGGCAGAGATTTGAGTATGGCCCAAGACGCCATTATCAACTACGAGGGAGATGCTAATGCCCCTCGCAATTCTGATTTCAACTACGAGAACGGGAGAGATGCTGATGCCTCTCGTAACTCTGTCCCCATTCCAGTTCGACATGACGGGAATGTCCGAACTCCTCTTTTTAATCCGCACGATCAATATCATGATCTTCCTCCGCATGAATATGCGATTCCCAATCCTGACTTTGAGGGGGACATGAATCAGCATGATCCCTCATCCTCCGATCCTACGGATCTTGTCAATGCTCTGGGAGTTCTTGCCTCCCGACTGGACCCTCAGCAGTTCGAGGCGATCCAGTCCATCTTGAAGGGGAAGGCACCCATGCAGCCTGCTGAGCCGAACCCTGTGGTTCCCCCCGTTGTTCCTCAACAACCTTTTCCTCCTCCTCCTTTTATCCATCAGGCCATGGAAGGCCTTCATCTTACCTCTCGGCCAACTGGGCCACAACTTTCTTCATCCAGGCCACCGGCTAGACCGCAGACGCCCATTTACCAAAATGCCCTCGGGCATGGCGGAAGCTCTGCCGGACCTCATCCTTATTACCCTCCTTGTCCAACGTACTCTAGGCAGCAGGCCTATCAAGTACTTCCTCCTCCTCCTCCTCCCCAGGCAGATCTAACCACGCAGACGTTGCTGGCCAAGATGGAGCGCATGGATGAACAGTTCAACAATCTTCAGAAAATGATGGGGGTTAAAGCTGTGCCAGAAATTAATTTACCGAGCCTGCCAGTGTTTCATCTGCCACCCTCTGAAATGCCAGTGTATCGAAAGTATAACGGTACTGGTAACCCCTTCACGCACCTGAAGGAGTTCATGTACGAATCCTCTTTCTGGCAGAATGATAAGAGGTCATTAGCTTTCTTGTTCCGGAGATCCCTAGAGGGACCAGCCCTCGAGTGGTTCTTTTCTCTGGAACCCTCAGAAGTAGAGGATTATAGTATCGTTTCACGCAAATTTATCCAACGCTACCAGGACAGAGTTGCACCCTCCTTGTCTATCACGGATCTTATTGCAGAAAAGATGAAACCGGACGAGGAGTTTGTCAGTTTTGCTGACAGGTGGCGGGGCCTGGCTGAAAAAGTGAAAGATCACTTGTCCGAATCCGAACAAGTGAAAATGTTGATTTCTAACACCACTCCCCAGTTCAAGCTAGTCCTCTCCTTGAACAACTTGACGAACATGGCAGAGCTCTATGAAAGGGCACGGTACTGCCAGAATGCTTTCAAGGACGCTACATTCTCTAGCGTCTTTGATCCTCACAGACCTAACAGGCCTCCACCTCGGAAGCCTGCAGTGCCAAATTCTCCTAGCTCAGGTCCAACTACTGAGGGCACGCTCTCTCACGAGCAGGTCAGTACTATGAACAATAACTCGCCCCAGTTTGTGAGGAATCAGCAGTACCAGAGGCCACGACAGCCGAGCCAGCAGGGGTACAGGCAGCAGCAGAACCCCCATTATCAACAGCAGTACCAGCGGCCCCAGCAGCCGAATCATAACCCGCAATAGCAACAGCCGCAACGGCAACAGCAGTATCAGCAGCCACATCAGCAGCAACAGCAACAGCCACAGTACCAGCCGCGTGCACCGCCGGCGTACCACAATGTCCCTCCTCCTGGTGACTACAACCAACAAAGGAGACCTCCAGGCCCGAAAAGGGCAGAGTACCCGGCCCTCCCAGAATCCTTGGCGGATATCTTCAGCGCTTTAATGGCAGCCAATGCCTTAGTTTTGCCGAGAGAGAAGGCCGTCTGGCCTCAAAATGCCGATACGTCTAGGTATTGCTACTTCCACAGACAACCTGGGCATACCATTGACACCTGCTTCCAATTCAGAGATTATATCCATGATCTCAACGAGCAGGGCGGCATAGACTGGGAGGAAATGAAGAAGTACATAACAGCCCTGAAGGCGAGGAGACCGCAGCAGCAGCAGCAGCAAGCAAGACCACCGGCACAAGCAGCAGCACCACCCAATATGGGAATAGTGCAGAATCCACTCCCGGAGCATCAGAACCAAAACCAGGTTGCTCCCATCTTGACGAACAGCCAGTCTGAGGCTGGTCGTGGGCAGCAGTGGAGAGTAGAGGACTCTTCCTCTCTTTGTTCAACGGGTCACGTTCAAAGTACCGCAGAGCGACCACCACGCCGCACCATCCACATACCAAGGCCACAACCCATTACCATTACCCCCATACCCACACCTACATATCACTCGCCCACGCCCAATAACCCATTACCGCTACCCACCTTCCTAAGACCCATTACGCCCCGCACTACTACACCTCCATCATATAACCCCCCGCAAACCAATAACGCACCCCTCCTACCATCTAAGCCATTATTACGCATACCATTCCCCACTTCACTCGCTACCACTACCGCCTATCCAGATATGCCTTTACCGTCTAGACCACTATTACGCGTACCATTCCCCACTTCGCCAACCACTTACCCATCCACTATTCAACCCTCTAGGCCTTTAATCCGCACCGCGCCATCACCACCTAGCCCAACGCCATCACCTACCTACCAACCCTCTACGCCATCCGCACCATCCAACTCTGCGGTACTTAAAGTGTCACCCGGATCCTCCACGGTTGAAGAACACGCACTCCGGAGTGGAAGGATTTTCAACAAGGTCTTTCCTCAGTCCACAGTCAGAGACGGCCCATCACAGCCGACTGAGGAAGCCCACAATGAAGAGAGTGCACCAGGCACTCAATACGACCTGTTGAAACACCTGGATCGGACACCGGCACGGATCACTATACTTGAACTGATCAAAAGATCCAAGAGTCACCAAGAAGCTTTAATGGAATATCTGCAGAAGGTGATGGTCAATGAAGACGTGCCGGTAGAGAAGATTGCAGCACTACTAGTTCCTCAGGGGGATCAACCCTCTATAACATTCCATACATCGGAACTAGCACCGCCGGCAGCCAGAAGCATGGCCCTGAGTATTACGGTCAACATCTGTAAGAAGGCCGTTGATGCATGCCTGGTCGACACAGGGGCTTCGATCAATGTTCTACCTCCGAAGACCCTGGAGCTATGCGGTGTGCCCAAAGAGAAATGGCTGCCCAGCCCCATATCAGTAACAGCATATGACAATTCTACCCGTTCCCCTCTGGGAATGGTTTATTTAAAGGTGGAGCTGGGCCCTGTAAGTCATGCAGAGGTTGAATTTCACATCTTGGAAATCGACCCTTCCATAAATGCCATTTTAGGTCGTCCTTATATTAAAACTCTCGAGGCGATTCCTTCTACGAATCATCAATGCCTCAAATTTCCTTTCAAAGGACGAATAATTAAAGTAACGAGCATGCCGATCCTTGCTGCTGCTCACTCATTGAACATCAAATCTGCTGTTTTACCTGGCCGACAACCTTTTCTGTCGGTATTACAGGTCTACCGTCCAGTGGCTGATCCTCTGAAAGCCGCTACTATCTCTCCATATCCGTTAGATGCTATCAAGAGGGGGAAGTGCATGAGTACCCCAGGATGGAAGATCATGATGAAGAACGGCTACAAGCCTGGGAAAGGTCTGGGCACGCAGTTGCAAGGCAGGACCACTCCTGTCAGAAATCATCGAGCGGCACCTGGAAGTGGTCTGGGCTATAGGCCAATAAAATTGAAGCAAGATCCGGTTCAGAAAACAGAAATCAAAGAAGGCCCGAAAATCTGGGAGGCAATGTCTACGCCACTTAAAGAAGGCCGAGATCCCTTAACATGGACCCTGTGTACACATTTTGTGAAAGGGCCCATACTCAGCTATGATAATACGGTAGTCATTACTTCCTGTTTTGACTTCCATGATATTTATGGGAGGGATTTGGCCAGACATTGCTCTGAACTGCTTACGTACCAATCCTTGGAGGCTCTGCGGCCTATGAAAAGGAGGAAATTTGATGATCCTGAATGTGAATGGTACAGGTGGTTCGATCTGAGGGACTTGTATATTGCACTGAACAGACTATTTCTGGATCCTGCAGAACCTAAGTGGCCGCCGCAGATTGATGAACTAATTGAAAGCCCTGGTGCTATATTTGACAAGCGGATGCTGCTATCTGAAGAGACTGATGAAGGGGAACCAGATGACCCCTATGAAGCTGGTTATACAACAGATCTGCTCTGGAGAGGGACATATCCTTCACATGTCTTCATGCTCCATACTTTATTTCGTACACTACTCTTAACCCCGACTTGGTCGCGGGTAATAATTGAAGATATTCCACGGGCTCCGCCCGTCATGATTACTCTGTCCCCTCGGGACATTATACCACAACCTCCTCTCGATCTAGAGAGGTTGTATAATCTGATCTGGGACATATTACTATATGATCCCCCTAATCCTCTGGCCTTGGTGCCTCTTCCTCCGTCTGATTCTCCTTCCATTTGCATTCATTCTTGCTTTATGTTTAATTCTTTCATTTTCCAAAAAAAAACGCCAATTTGGCAACAAATTCTTCCCAAATCCTCATTGAGGAAACATCTTACTTGTCCGATTGCACCCCTCCGCGCGGGTCCTTCGGTCAAGATTCTCTTCTAGATTTACTCTGTCCCTCCCCTCGGGAGGATTCTCTTGTATTTCCACTTGTATCTCAGGATTTTCATCCTGCTTCATCTTCGTTAGGTTATGATAGTGAAGTTAGGCAGTCTAGTCAGATTAGTCAGGTTAGGAAGTCTAGGAAGCCTAAGGGTAGGCAAATTCCAGATAGATACCTCCAGGACTTAGCTGATAAGTGCTCTTCTTGCTCTTTAATCCCTCAGTTTCTAGAAAATCCAATTCAGATGCCAGAAGATTGTATGGATGATGAGTCAGTCAATGATGGGTACGGGGTTTATGAATTAGTACATGAAAAGGACCCCATTGTTGAAGAGGAAGATGACGAGGACGCGGCTGAGGCATATGCCAGTGGAGTGAAGAGATTTGATGAACCCTCAGCTGCCGTAGAAGAGCCTACCAAAGAAATTAATTTAGGGACTGAAGACGAACCTAAGGTTGTCCTCGTCAGTAAAAGTCTTTCTACAGAGGATGAGAAGGCAATGGTACAAGTACTTAAAGACTATAATGACACTTTCGCCTGGAGTTATGAGGATATGCCGGGGTTAGACTCAACTTTAGTTGAACACAGGTTGACATTAAAAGACGGAGTTAGCCCGGTCAAGCAGAAATTAAGGCGATTCCACCCACAAATGGCTCTAAAGATGAAGGAAGAGGTCGATAAGTTGCATAAAGCTAAATTTATTAGAGTTGTCCTTTATCCACAATAGGTGGCCAACATAGTCCCTGTTATAAAGAAGGACGGAAAGGTCAGGATTTGCATTGACTTCCGCGATCTGAACCGGGCGTGTCCTAAAGACGATTTTCCATTGCCTCATATTGATGTACTCATCGATAATACCGCTGGCTATGAGACGTTATCATTTATGGACGGATTTTCAGGATATAATCAGATTAAGCTGGCAGAAGAGGATCAAGAGAAAACATCATTCACTACACCTTGGGGAACATACTGTTATGTTGTCATGCCATTTGGATTAAAGAATGCTGGAGCCACTTATCAAAGGGCTATGATGGCAATATTTCATGACATGATGCACATAGACTTGGAAGTGTATGTGGATGACTTATTAGTTAAATCGAAAACAAAGGCTGAGCATGCTAAAGTTTTGGCAAGGGTATTAGAAAGATCGAGAGAATATCAGTTAAAGATGAACCCCAAGAAATGTGTATTCGGGGTATCTTCAGGAAAATTGCTTGGATTCATTGTCAGTAAACGGGGAATTGAGATCGATCCTAACAAGGCGAAGGCTATTAGAGAAATGCCACCTCCTAAAAACTTGAAAGAATTGAGAGGATTAATCGGAAGGTTGCAATTTATTCGCCGTTTTGTCTCTCAGCACTCACAAAGGTGTAAGCCGTTTTACGAGCTTACCAAGCCGGGAGTCAAATTCGATTGGGACGATAAGTGTCAGGAGGCGTTTGATGGATTAAAGAACTATTTAGCAAATCCTCCTGTTTTGAGACCACCATCTCCAGGCAAACCATTGATACTTTACATTTCAGTCCTGGATGATGCTGTGGGGGCTGTCTTAGCACAAGAAGATGAAGAAGGAAAAGAGAGGGCAGCCTATTATCTCTCTAAACTTCTCAACCCCGCTGAACAGAGATATACGGCGATGGAGAAAACATGTGCAGCATTGGTCTGGGTTGTGCAGAAATTAAAGCATTATTTTCTGGCCTATGAAGTCCATCTCATCGCTAGGATGAATCCGATCAAATTCCTTCTGGAGAAATCTGTTCTTACTGATAGGTTAGCACGATGGCAAAGCTTTCTATCTCAATTCGATATCACTTACATTCAACAGAAAGCGATCAAGGGCTATGCCATAGCAGAACATCTAGCTCATCTTCCCCTTCCTCGATTTGATCCAGTCCGATCAGAGTTTCCGGATGAGGAACTGATGTCCGTAAATCAAATCAGAGATGATATGTGGACTCTGCATTTTGACGGAGCTCTGAATTCTCATGGAAAAGGGATCGGTATTGTTCTGTTATCACCTGAAGGTGTCACCATTCCACAAGCCTTTCAGCTTGATTTTCCAGTTACGAACAATATAGCTGAATACGAGGCACTCCTTGCTGGCCTCGAGGCTGCTCATTTCCATGGTGCTACCAAACTCAGAATCGTAGGTGATAGCCAACTGATTCTTCGCCAAGTGCTGACCAAGTATCGAACTCTCGATCCCAAGCTCAAGCCTTATCAGGAGCTTACTTCTGCTTACTCAAAGCTTTTCACGAAATTGATCTTTGTCCATGTCCCTAGGAATCAAAACATCTTAGTTGACGCTCTAGCTTCACTTGCATCTTCTCTTGATTTTCCAATCAGCAAACAATCTGAATCAATTATAGTTCATAGGCGTCTTTCACCCGCCGTGAAAGATCCTTCATTCCTTAGAACTAAGGAGAAATTGCTAAAGAAAGTCAGAGACGGAGATATCATTGAAAGAAGAGAAATTATGTTGATGGAGCTGTTAGAAGAGATGGATGATGAACAGAAGCCATGGTATTATGAAATTGCAAAATATTGTGAAGATCAATCGTATCATGAGGAAGCTACAACTGAGGAGAAGAGAGCTATCAGGAGAGTTGCTCAACGATACACCCTAGTTGGGGGAGCATTATATAAGAGAGGTTTTGATGGAGTTCTTCTGAGATGTCTAGACGAAGATGAGCTTTGGAAGGTTATGGAAGGAGCTCATAGTGGAGTTTGTGGTGGTCATGTCAATGGACAGATGTTAGCAAAGAAGATCCTTAGACAAGGATTTTATTGGCCAACTATGGAAGAAGATTGTGTAGGATATGTCCGTAGGTGTGCCAAGTGTCAACTTCACGCCGATAAAATTCATTCTCCTGCATCTTCACTCCATCCTGTTTCTTCCCCATGGCCTTTCTCCATGTGGGCTTTCGACATTATTGGACCTCTTGGTAATCCAGATTCCGGCATCAAGCAAAAATCTTTCATTCTCACGGCAACGGAATACTTCACCAAGTGGGCAGAAGCTGAAGCGTACGTGGAGATCAAAGCATCAACCGTCTGCAAGTTCATCATGAAGAACATCATCACCCGATTTGGAATTCCAAGCACCATCGTCACCGACAACGGACCGCAGTTCGTGTCACAGGAACTGAAGGATCTCTGTAACAGGTATAAAATTGCATTGCATCATTCATCTCCTTATTATCCGCAAGGCAATGGCCAAGCAGAGGCAACAAATAAGACTTTGATAAAAATCATCAAAAAGACGTGTAAATCTAACAAGTTCTCAGATTGGCCAGAAAAATTGGTTGAGGCTCTATGGGCCTACCGAACTTCAATCCGCACACCTACTGGGCAAACTCCTTATTCCTTAACATTTGGAATGGAGGCGGTAGTTCCATATGAGATCCTCATACCGTCATTAAGGGTACAATTGAATAAGGAATTTTCCATTGATGAACATCGTTCAGCACTCCTTGCTCAATTGGAACTTTTAGACGAGAAAAGATGGTCAGCTGCTAATCATGCAAAAGTTTATCAAAACAGATTAGCATGTTTTTATCAAAAGAAAGTCATTGAACGTAAGTTCAAAGTCGGTGAAATGGTTGTCAAAAGAATTTTTATAAAACCTGGTGGTCCGCGTTCTAAGTTCCAACCCAACTGGGAAGGACCTTATGTTGTATCGCACGCTTTTCCTGGTAATGCTTATCGTCTTGTTAATGCTAAAACATCCTTGGAATGGTTTACATCTTAAGAAATACTACCCTTAGGTTAAAGAGTCGATCAGTATGGTACAAAGACCAGCGGAATCAAAAAGTTTATAAACTCAAATTTCCTTATCAGTCTAGATAACTTAATTTCAAGCCCATTACTGCACACACTGACACATTTGATTCGTGAGTAACAAGAGATGACAAGTCCTAAAGAATATCGAAAGCTTGACCAAAAGTGTAAAGTACAAATCATTCATTTTTACAAAAAAAATTCTGTTTTATACTCGGCCCATGATGTCGGAACGAGGCTTAGAATAGACTACCAAGAATACCCGCCATCTTAGTAGGAGGCCGTCATAAAAAAATGGGGGAGATCCGTCCCAAAGTGAAAGAAAAGAAAAAAGAATAGCGAAAAGAAAACGCAAGGCAAAAGCCAAATGTCAAATCAAAAAGGCCATTACATTACAAACGTTACATCAAGGCTATGAAATGAAATAAAAGGGAACGCAAGGTCGATAAATACCCCGGAAAGAAAATGACCGAACCCCAACGGATATTATGGTAGGAAAGGAACAACTTTTTAAGTCTCCGGAACCTTCTCATGGGCTTTCTAAACTTATTCATCTTTTCTTTCTAAAGAAATGTACTCCAAACTTAAGGAATGGTTTAGATTGACTAAGGGTCAAATCATCAAATGGGATCATGAATGGAAACACAAGTTCAAACACGATGGGTTTAAGTTGAGTTGTTAAAGAACAATTTGGAAATTAAGTTAATAAATGAATATGATCTTTTGATCCAAGTACCATGCTGATCTTTTAGTCAAAATTACAAAAAAAAAATTACATAAGTCAAAATTACAAAAAAAAAATTACATAAGTCAAAATTACAAAAAAAAAAATACATATATCAAAATTACAAAAAAAAATACATATATCAAAAACCCAAAAAAAAATACATATATCAAAATCCAAAAAAAAATACATAAGTCAAAAATCCAAAAAAATACATATGTTTCAAAAAAAATTCAAAAAAAAATACATATTTCAGAAATCCAAAAAAAAAAAAAGCATAAATTTCAAAAAAACCACAAACAAAAATGAATATTTCAAAACAACAAAAATATTTCAATTAGCATCTGCTTTTTGCATTTAGTGTGTTTCATTCTTTTTATTTTCAGCGAGCATTTGTCTGCTTGTATGTTGCATTTTACTTAAGTTTGATTATTCTCATTACCTTTGTTAATAAAGGCTATGCCCCTTGACCATTTATTGAAGAAAAGATTGATTGACCATTTATTTGGTCAGGCAAGGGGCTAAGCCTGAATAGATGCTTAACTTGTTTGTTCAGTCATATATAGGACACAAGACATGAAGAGAGTGAGAATTCGAACAGCCAGAAACCTGTTTCTGTGAGAAAAAGGCGTCGAGGAGCACTGACGCGTTTCAACGTTGAATGTCGTCTGCGCGACACGACGCGTTTCAGATCTTTATGTGCTTTGTCCGAAATTCTATGTTTTCATGTTTTGATTGAAGATTTGTTTGGAACTAATAATTTTGATTGCAGAAAATTCAAAGAAATATCAAGAAGATCCCACTGTGGGAGTCATGAAGTCCTAACCGTGGCTAAAAGACGGTTATTTCTATCCTTGTACTATTTCATGTAATTATTGTGCATCAGCATTACTATATGATAAATATTTATTAGAGTATATCAGGGACCTTGTGTTTTTGATGAAACTGGAATTTGAGTTCCCCTACAACAAAAACAGTGATAATTCCAGAGGATTCTTAATCGCACGGATAGGCCGTTTGATTGTTAATTAGTGAGGACGATGGTTCCACTTTTGTGAAACGGTGCGTAGATAAACGAGCTTCGGCTTAGCACTGAATTACAAGAGTTAGTGTCTTGACTCATTAATGACAATTTAACAATATTATCCTTGATTAATTTATATTTTATTTGACTTTATATTTTTCTTTTAGCCCAGCATGCATCATGTAGGACTTTGAAATCATTGTGATAAGAATTAATCATTGATTAAGTTTCAGACCATTAATCAAATAATAATAAAACATGATATGAAATATTCCATTCTGAATTAAGTATCTTGATTATCTTTGAGGTTCGCTTGAAGATATCTTTGGAATTCTATCCTTGATTGGATTCTTTATCCAATATTCTTGTTTTCTTTTAAGATCCATCATGGCTGCAGCACGTCCACATTGGCTGGCAAACGCTCCCCATGATGAAACCTACAGTGTCTATGACCTGGGGTACTTCCCACTCCGAGGAGGTTGATCGACCTTATTTTATTTCCTTGTCTACCTCATCCAGACAGGATTGATTCCATTGATTTCATTGAGCTATCTTCATTGATGATTTCGAGAAAAAATTCCAATCATGTGATGTTAAGAGCGTGTCTCATCACACCTTGGCATCACCTTTTCAGTACATTACATTCCATTTCACTCCCTTGCAAAGACGATGCCAAGGTGAGGCAGCTGTAGACACGCTAATTTTGACGTCATTTTGAGTAAATTTAATATCATATAATAATGTCTCAGAATGGTCTGATAATTAATCATTAATTAATTTTTATTGATATTTTTGATTGTCGGGTCAAACAGACATGTTTAAGTTAATCAATTAAATTGATTTAGCTCAAATTTCAGTTAAAATATGAAGAAAGTCTAAAAGGCGTCGATCCATGTGGACGCTATTTAGAGTTTATTCCTATTTTAACGTTTAAATTTGAATTTTAATTAATTGATTTATTGGCTAAAAGGCGTCTGTGAAGGTCGACGCGTTTTAGGTTTCCTAAGCTGTTTTAACTTCTCTTCCGGATGTTTATCCTTATCTTAATTAGTGTAAAAGACGTCTGCACACGTGGACGCGTTTTAGCTAATAAAGATAAAGATAAGTTTTCCCGGATATTTATCCTTATCTTAATTTAATCTTAAAGGCGTCAGCCATGGTGGACGCGTTTTAGATAATTACAGATAAAGATGAATTAATCAGTAATTATCTGTCGATTAAGGTAGATAAATCCGAGATTTTTCTATGTTAATCGCGAACGCAGAAAATGCCTATAAATACCTTACATCTCAAGGAGTTAAAAAAAAAAAGGAGAGAGAGAATTATTAAGCCACAGCGTTATAGCAATTTGGAGATCGAAGCAACCACGCCGGAGCGCTGTCACCAGAAGTCGGCATCCTTCTTCAAGATCTTCATTCTTCAAAGCTTCAACCAACTGGACTGGGCATAAGTTTTTCATATCTGAATTTCATTTTCATTTATTAGTTTCATTCTCTCATACTCACTTCATGCAACACACACCACATCATTAATTTTCCAAAACCCATCTGTTCTAAAGGGGTTTCAAAGTCATTTAAAACAAGTGAGTTGCTGTTTAAATATGTTTCCAATCATGGTTAACTTTGATATTTCTATTTAGATCCTCATCACTGTTTCTTCTTTATTTTTCTGTCTCTCTGTCTGCTGCATTCAACAACAACAACAAGAAATCAACAAGAGGGAAATCAAGCACGAAGCTAGGAGAACTTCTGGACGATCCTCAACATTCAACAGCAAGAACAAAAGAACAAGAAGAGGCTCTCTTTCTTCAGCCGGCTGAAGGAGGGGAACCAAGAATTCAATCTTCCGCGTTTAAACAGGTAGGCGATCAAACTCTTTTGAAGCTTTTTAGTTAAAAGTTTCTGGCGATCACAGCATATTAGTTGCATTTTTTTTAATAGGTTAATTTACTCTAAACAACATAGTTTTTCACATTAATCACATGAGCAAATTTTCAGCACCTACAACTGGAGCTCGCTCCATCGCCACCGCCGGTCCTCCTCCTCCTAAGGGAGCGGGGAAGCCAAACTCTCGCAATGGATGGAAGGGTGGGAAAAATTTTGGAATCGGAGAAGAGGAAGAAAGGGGTAGGAGTGGAGAACAATAGAACCCAGGGCCTCTTAAAGCCATCCGTCGGCATGGATGGCCAGACGCCTGGCCGTCCGCCAGCGTGGACGGCCACGGGCGTGGCCGTCCGCTGGCCGTCCGCCAGCGTGGGTCGGCCACGGGCGTGGCCGTCCACTGGCATGGACGGCCAGCCGCCTGGCCGTCCACCACGTGGACGGTCAGCGGGCTGGCCGTCCTCCAGCGTGGACGGCCACGGCCGTAGCCATCCCACGCGTCCGCCAATGTGGGCGGTTTGCTTACATCTTTGGAGCGAAATTTTTAGGAAAATAAAATTGGTATTATTCACTAAAATTTGAATGGATACATTATTCAAATGCTCTACGGCCCATGAAAAAGGCACATACAGCAGGTCGTATATTGGTTAAATAGTTCGCATATCTTTTGACTTCCTCTGAAGTCTCTGCTACATCAAGACGAGCTTTGGTGAATCTGGAGTGACGGCGCCATGTATGTCGGAATCGCTATATTGCTTGCGCCTCTCTCGCGTACCTTGTATGTCTTGGTACGATCAGTGTGTCATGCAAAGCGGGGAGTGGCACCCGTCTGGGAACTCCGATCTGAAGATGGCAACGATGTCCTTGGTACACAGCTAACTCGTCAGGGCCAATTAGCCACAACTCACGCTCACGAGAAGCCCTTGTGGTGAACTCCATATCTCGAAGGATCATCGGGACAAAGATAAATTTCTCTACGGGCAGGAAGTTTAGGTAATCACGCCAGTCGTCCCTCGTCTTGAGATGAGCCGTGAGACACCTGACTTGATCTTCGGGACCAAGAAGCGAGCGTGCAGGATACCATGCGCTGTGCTGAAAAATCCTGGAGGTGGAAGTCACTTTTTCATCAAAATCAAAAGATAAATGCATCTCCATCCACAATTGTAAGGTGAACAAGCTTCCCCTCACAGATTGCCCCATGCTCATGTGGCTGAGCCCTCCATACAGGTGTGACAAGATCACTGGGGCGAGAGAATGACCCTTCCACAATAAGCTCAACACGCTCACATACTCCCTCTCTAGCACAGAGCCCGAAGTGGGAAACCATAAGACTCCCCCAAGAACTAGGCATAAGCCTCGCATCAGCCTCTCAGATTCGACCGTCTTGCGCTTAATCTCTCGGATCAACCAGTACGCAAGGCGATCGACGAGGATTCCTCGACTGTAGTCATGCGGCATACCTCCCATTTGTCCTGCACTATATCAACAAAGATTTCCTCCCATGCAGGCAAACCAGAGGGATCACCGGTGGCTAGGCCCTCCCAGCCATAGAAGGTTTCTACCTCCTCCAGCAAAACTGTCGCCTCGAACTCTCGAAATACGAACGTGTGCGTCTCCGGATGCCACAGTTCGAGCAGTGCACCCAGCCCCTCCCAGTGCCAGTGGATGAAAGCGAACCACTTTGCAAACACAATGGAACGGGTCAAATTCCACCGATGCATATATACCCTCATGCCTAGGGTAATCACATCCAGCAAGGCCGCAAGCCATGCATACTTACGAGTATGCCTAGCATCAGGGAATTTGGGAAGAGGCTCCAGGATAACCAAGGGTCAAGAGAGAGAGGAGAGAGCCATGGTCGACAACACAAAGGTTTGAGCATACCTATCCGTGGGCCACCAGGTTGCTGAGGTGGCCTTCCACATTAGATAGAACTTGAGGCTCCATAGCAGTAGTGCGAGCAGAAGGTGAGGCCATCTTTCCGCAGATAGCTTGAGTCCTGGAAGAAAGCCCCGCGACAACCCTCCCCTTTTAAGGCCACGGGATAATTACAAACTTTTCCACGTCCCATAAGAGACAGAAGGGCATGCATATTCTTTTCTTTTCCCCTCTTATGGACGGCATACCCCTTGGCCTTCCACCACTTCATGGAAGGCATGCTAGTTGGCCTTCCACCTTTTCGTAGAAGGCATGCCAATTGGCCTTCTACCACTTTAGAAAAGGCCCATCCATGAGAAGGCAAAGTGCCCTTCTCCCTTCTCTACTTTGAGAAGGTAACCTCACCCCAGGGTCAAGAGACCACCTTGCTCAATATCAACAAATTAATGGTTCTTCCTGGAATTCGAGTCGAAGCCATATCGGATTGGCATTCTACCAATAGAATAGCCATATCTTCCATATCGGCTTCGACTCGAAACTAAACATTTGCTTCTCATCCTCCTGTAGTTTAATGTTTAATGTTGTGATCATTGAATATGTGAACGTTGCTAATGTGTGTTTTTGCAGCTGCAGGAAATCTGAGGCAAGTAGGATTGAAGACACAGGAGGCTAATAACTTCGGGCGTATAGACTCTGAGTTCCTCTTTAAACAAAACAATGAGGAGTCTATATTCCCCAAGTTATTCGATTGGCCAATAAACCCCTGCTGTTTGCATTAGGAATTTGTTTGTTAATTTTAAACCAGCATGCATTTGCATAAGCATCCACCCTCGCCCTAGGGGCAATGACTATAATTCATCATTCTACTTAACCCATCGCTGATTTGTGAGTCTGGCAATTGTACGTCTGTTAACTCTTTGAATTGCAAGACCTCATCTTTTTCCCAATACATGTGCTTGAGATTCTCTCACTTGGCAATCACATGATGCGCCAGGCCACCGCGCACCCGTTGTGTCGAGACCTTTTCAAGTCACCCACCTCTATCTTTCATGCTTGAGATCCCCTTGGGCCAGATCGTTGCATCCTGGTGCACCAAGGCCTCGCGGTTCCAGCACCCGAGGGTCCCACGGATTGTGATTCTCTAGTCTGAATTTGGTTCCTTTCCTCGATCACCCTTGCAATTCGAATAGCTAGCCTTCATGCATTTGCCGCGCTCGCATATCATCCTTGGATATAGCTCATCCCTTCTTGGGCCATCCAAAATTAGTTTTGATTTCCGGAACACCTATTTATTATTCCGTTCCACTCCACTGCAAAACAGGTGTCCCGGAGGGGCATTTGTAGACACCGATTTTGAACCGCCATTTTAGTCATGAACCCCATCCATCATTAGCACATCATCACCAAACCCCTCAACTTAGCCATCTCAGCCCACTAATAATTAGGCCCATTAACCAAATCCCGACTCTAGCCACCTTTTTCGTCGAAAGCCAGCCAGTCCTCCTTACACCACCCTTCGAAGGCCACCCCTTGCCTTACACCACCCTTCGAAGGCCAGCCAGTCCGCCTTCCACCATCCTTCGAAGGCCAGCCAGTCCGCCTTCCACCATCCTTCAAAGGCCAGCCAGTCCGCCTTCCATCACCCTTCGAAGGCCAGCCAGCCCGCCTTTCACCGCCCTTCGAAGGCCACCCCTTGCCTTCCACCACTTCGTGGAAGGCCAGCTACCTGGCCTTCCACGGGATTGGAAGGCATGTTGGCTGGCCGTCCACTCCTCTAACTACCACCTTGATCGCGTCTTCCCCACGATCTCCTCTACTCGCCGCCCTCACCTCCACTACTCCGATCACTCCCCACTCCGGCGACTGCCGCGCGCACAACCTCCGATCCTTGACCACTTCCCATTGGCTCCAGGATGATTTACGGGGATTTAGACCCCTATTTTCCCTTCACCTATTTAAACCCCCCATATCCTCTCGAGCAGGGGGGGCTAGGAAGGGATTAAGGAGGAGTTTTTCTAGAGGGAACGCTCAGAAGAGGTTGGCAAGTGAGTCGGCCTCGAAGAGTCGAGCGGACAAGGAGTCAGAGAGTCTCAGAAGGGGCTTCAAGAGGAACCCTTCGCACTTCGAAATGGGCTTGTCTTCTTAACTCCCTTTTACTTTTCTTCTATTCATTTCATTGCATCCTCACTTTCCATTCATGCCGTAACATTCTCCATCTCTTACTCTTCTTTTCACTTTTGGCATATTACTTCACTTTTCACACACGAGCACCCCTATCTGCATGCATGCATGTTAGGATAACTTAGCACCCTTTACCCCCAGAGGTTTTAAACAAAAACGGGAGGTGGGTGGCCATAACATATGGTCACCTTCCCTCCCCACCACCCGTCCGGTGCGTTTCCCTCCAATTCTAGTTAATTTTATATTTTTATGAATAGATTCTACATGCTATAGTTCTAATCGGGTCATTTTCCTTCTCTTGTCTTGTCTTGTCTTTTCAGGGATCCTTACCGCATCTCCGCGTGCAGACTGTCGGGCTCTCCTCCTTTGGCCGGCCGGAGGAAGAGAAGGAGGACCGAAATGTTATGCTCCTGGCGATCACACCTTAATTTCTAACCCCCTTTAAAATCGCCACAGTGCTAAGACGAACGGAGAAACCCTCGCCCGAAGCCCACAGCAGCGGCGGGAGACGTTCCGGGCGCCTACAATCACCACCGTATTATCATAGTCATGATTAATCACGGGTCCCTTAATGAAGTGTGTATATAAGGTCCAAGTTAAGGGATCCTGGTTTTCTTTGCACAGGGTGGTCATTGTCTTCCAGATTTTCTGACCATCTTTGTCTTCATGCTACTGAACAATCTGCCGTTTCATCCTTGCCAGCCTATAACCCAGACCATTACCAAGTACCCTTCTATTGTCCTTGATAGGCTTGGTTCTGCCCTACAGTTGTGTGCCCAGGCCTTTTCCAGGTTGGTAACCACCCTTCATTATGATATCCCAGCCAGAGGTACTCACGCAGTTCCCCCTTTTCACAGTATCAACTGGACAAGGAATAAGTATAGTGGCTTTCAAAGGATTAGCCGAAGGAGAACAAACCTGTAATACCGATAGAATGGGTTGTCGGCCAGGTAGAGGAGTCGGTTTGATGTTCAAAGAATGAGAAGCAACAAGGATTGGCATACTCGTTACTTTAATAATCCGTCCTTTATAAGGAAACTTGAGGCATTGATGGTTTGTAGAGGGTATGGCCTCAAGGGATTTGATGAAGGGATGGCCAAGGATGCCTTTTAAAAAGGGGTCGATTTCCAAGATGTGGAACTCGACCTTGGCATGACAGACGGGACCTAACTCCACCTTCAAGTAAACCATTCCCAGAGGGGAATGGGTGGAGTTATCATAGGCAGTAACAAAGATGGGTGAAGGCAACCACTTCTCTCTAGGTACACCACAGAATTCCAGGGCTTTTGGTGATAGCACATTGATAAAACCCCTGTATTGACTAGACATGCATCCACGGCCTTCTTGCAAATATTCACTGTAATGCTAAGTGCCATGCTCCTGGCCGTTGTTGATGCTAGTTTAGATGTGTGGAATGAGATAGAGGGTTGATCCCCCTGTGGAACTAGCAGTGTTGTGATCTTTTCTACCGGCATATCTTCACTGACCATTACTCTCTACAGATATTCTATCAGAGCCTCTTGATGGATTTTGGATATTTTGATCGGTTCTAGTATGGAAATACGTACTGGTGTTCTGTCCAGCTGCTTCATTAAGTCATACTGAGTGCCAGGTGCACTCTCTTCATTCTAAATTTCTTCTGACGGTTGTGATGGGCCGTCTCTTACTGTGGACTGAGGGAAGACCTTATTGAAGATTTTCCCGCTCCGGAGCGTATGTTGTTCAATATTGGAAGGTCCAAGTGAGATCTTAAGTACCGCCGTGTTGATGAGGGGTTTTGTAACGACCCGCCATCCTATGACCGGAGACCCGGTCACTAAATGGATGTCGGCCCATTAACTGCGGGTTCACACCCGGATCTCACACAACACATCTGGAGGAGTAAGTGCTAAACAAGGGTAAATATAACAATCACACGGACTACAAGGTAAGCAAGTGCGCAGGAAAGAAAATAACAATGTCCGTATACAGTCCAACAATAATTACATGTCCAACAATTAAATAAGTACAGGCAGAAGGAAGTACAACAACATCGGGGCATACCCCGGAACTAAGAGAGCAGCTGGTCCGCACACCAAGAGGACACCACGCTCCCGCTCGCCTCGAAGTCCACACCTGAAACCGCAGGGAGTGAGCCACACCAGAAATGGGCTCAGTAGGGATCATCCGATCCCCTGCCTCCCACTCACACACCCACAAGTGAAACAACAGGAATATATGGCAATTAAGTAAAGCAGTAAACACAGTACCCAACTCTGATATGAAACGTACGGTAGCAGTGTAGCAAGAACCATTCTAAGCAACCCGAAGAACCCAACACAGAGTAACGTCTCACAGCCAAAGTCCACGAAGCGACTGAACCACACTGTCGACCGAAGTCAAACGTCGCCTCCCAACACTACCACCACAGCTCAAGCCTGTCCACCCCTACAGTGTTCCGGGGCACTGTAGGGTGAGGCAGTGAGTCAAACTAGGACTAGCTGGAACCAGTGTACCGCCACTGCCAGCTACGTGTGCACACAAGCAGTCTAGACTACTGTCCTACCGTCCGGATTGCCTCCACGCTAGGCCTCAGCGCTTCAGGAGGGCCCTGGGGACCGGCGAACCCCCGTCAAGCCGAAGCTACAGGAACTACCCACAAACCCAACTCTCCCGGGCTGCGTCAGGCCAAAGGGCTAAGGGTACCACTCGTAACCTTGATCAAAGGTCACATCAGGCCCAATGGCTAAAGGGTAAACCAACTCCCACCAGTACCACAACCAGCTCCACAGCAAGAAAACGCACCGGAAGCTGTCACAACAAACAGGGAAACCCCGACCCACTGAGGACAAACAGCGACCCCTCGGATAGCACACCGGCTACTCCGGCCCGTCGGGCTCAAGGCGATCCTGCTCCCTCAGCCAAAGGTAAAACACACATGTACCCCTTCTCACCGGTACAGCTCACAGACACCATGACCCTGTCCCCATCGGTCCATGGTGACAAACGTAAACCACAGTTATTCCGATCCACATTCACATAACACAACCACACATATAACATGATTCCATTCGCACGGTAAACCTCAGTCTCAGTATATAGCTAAAGCACACACACACATACACACACACACAGGTGATGCAATTTCACTCACGCAGAAGTCCTCCGTCTCAGAATACAACCCAAAGCATGCATTTGAACCATCCCACCGTGAAACACGCATGAGATAACAGAATTAAAGCATTCCTGTCTTGAATCGCGTCGACCGAGGTCGACGCCATTCAAGATCCTCAGACAGGTTTATTAAAAGACAGATTATCCCTTAAAACGCGTCCACCAGTAAAGCCGCCGTTTAAAACGCGTCAGGGTCGCCAGACGCCATTCAACCCAGAAATCCAGATTGCAGAACCCTTAAACGGGGGCATTTCGTTCCTAAATGGCGTCATGATGGCCCGACGTCCTTCTGAAAGGCGTCGTCCATCCATGACGTCATTTAGCGCAAAACCCCTAACTCAGGAAACCTCGTACAGGGAGGTTTCTGCCCTAAAACGCGTCGTACTGACCAGACGTCTTTCGGAAAGGCGTCGACCAGGCACGACGCCATTTAGCGCCAGAAACCAGGTTTCCTGGTTCAACCCGAGGGTCTCACCCTTGAACCCCAAGCACCCCGAAAAGCCCCAAAACCAAAAGGGGGAAGGTGAGAACGTCAAGCACCACGATCATGCTATGAAACCACGTCCACAAACACCGCCATTCCCACAAGGAATCCCCCTAAACATGCTCAATCTAACCCCAAACACGCCACATCACGCCAAGAAGCAAACGAGCACACATGCAAGGTTTCGTCCCCCTACCGGTTCTTGAACTCCGCCAAGCTCCGTGCCGCCGTCCCGCCGCACCACACACCGCCGCCGGTACCCTCGAGACGCCGCCACTCCGCCGGGACGTCGGCCGCCGTCCGGAGAGTGGAACACCGCGAAGGAAGTGGTGGAGGTAGAGGTGAGAGGTAAGGTGGTGTTGGAGTGGTGGAAGAGGAAGAAGAGGAAGGGAAGGGGAAGAAGAGCGTCGGAGAGGGCGGAGAGAGCGAAGAGAAAGAGAGAGAAGGCGAGAATGAGGGAAAGAAGGGAAGGCTCGCGGGGTCAACCAGAATCCCGCTAAAATGCGTCGATCGAGGCAGACGCCTATCAGTCTGACAGGACGGCCGTACTGATAGCGGTCTGAAACGCGTCGCCCACCGTGGACGCCATTCAGACGACAGGACAGGCCGTACTGACAACGCTCTGGCGCCGCTCCCTGACATCGCAGAAGTCACAGTCTGAATCGCGTCGACCAAGCACGACGCCGTTCAGATGATGTGACCGGGGCCGTACTCTCGCGGCCCGAAACCCGCCCACGTGGCGCAACAACCTGCAGACCTAAATGGCGTCCACACAACCTGACGCCTTTTGAAAGGCGTCGAGCAGTGCTGATGCCATTCAGCCAGGAATCTCAAGACCCCTCACAGGGTCCAAACCAAGGGATCCGACCCGAACCCGACCCGAAAACAGAACCCGAAATCTCAGTCCTTACAGGTTTAGAGGGGGTAATGGGTTCGTAAACGGGTGATAGTGGGGGATTGTTTGGTGGAGGTGCTAGAACACAGATTAGTGGCTTGGAGGGTTGTATGGTATTGGGGGGAATGGTTGATGCAGATGATGTGGGAAATGGTATGCGTAGCAATGGTTTATAAGGCATGAGGGGTTCGTGGTTGGGTTGTGGAGGGTTATTTGGTGGAGGCATGGTGGCGGAGGGGGTAATGGGTTTAAGGAAGATAGGCGGTGGAGTGGGTCTATGGTAGGCGGGTGTCGGTATAGGAGTAATGGTTATGGTTTCTGGCTTGGGTATGCAGAGAATGCGGTGAGGCGATTGCTCGGTAGTACTCGGGATGTGGCCTGTTGAGTAGACAGAGGAAGATTCCTCTTCCTTCCATTGTTGCCCCCTATTAGCCTCAGACTGGCTATTAGTAAGAATTGGGACGACTTTGTTTTGATGCTCCGGTTGCGGGTTCTACACTATACCCATGTTCGATGGTGCTGCTACATGTGCTGGTGCTCTTTGCATCTGTTGTTGTTGTTGCTTTGGCTGTTGTTGCTGTTGTGGCTGTGATCTTCTTGCCTTTAGGGCGGCTATGTATTTTCTCATCTCCTTCAAGTCAATACCCCCTTGTTCATTGAGATCATAGATGTAGTCCCTGAATTGGAAACATGCATCCACTGTATGCCCAAGTTATCTATGGAAGACGCAATATCTGGAGGCATCAACATTCTGGGGCCAGACAGTTTTCTCCTTTGGCAAAACCAAAGCATTGGCTGCCATAAGGGCATTGAATATGTCTACTAGAGACTCTAGGAGTGGAGGATAAGATGCCCTCTTTAGGCCTGGAGGTTCTCTACTGATTGTAATTGCCTGGGGGGGGAACATTGTGGTATGCTGGCTGCTGACATGGCTGGTTGAACGTCTGCTGATACTGCTGTTGAGGCTGATTGTAGGCTGGTCGGTATGGTTGCTGTGGTGGCCTAAAGCCCTATTAATTTAGCGGTCTCTGCCCTGTATACTGCGGCTGTTGCTGTTGGTTTCTCATGAACTCCTGTTGGTTATTATTCATGGTGCTAATCTGTTCATGGGAGAGTGTGCCCTCAGTAGTGGGACCCATTCTAAGAGAATTTGGCATGGTAGGCTTCCGAGGTGGAGGTCTGCTAGGTCTATGGGGGTCAAAGATGCTAGAGAAGGTTGAATCTTTGAAAGCGTTCTTGCAATAATGCGCCCTCTCATATAATTCTGCCATGCTAGTCAAATTGTTCAATGCAAGGACTAGCTTGTACTGAGGCGTGGCATTGACAATCAACATTTTTACTTGTTCTGACTCAGATATGTGATCTTTTATCTTCTCTGTCATACCCCTCCATCTATCAACATAGGTAATGAAGTCTTCGTCAGGTTTCATCTTTTTAGCTACCAAATCAGTTATTGATAAGGACGGTGCAATTATGTTTTGGTATCGTTGGATGAATTTCCTTGACACAATGTCATAATCCTCCACATCAGATGAATCCAATGAGAAAAACCACTCAAGGGCTGGTCCCTCAAATGATTTTCTGAACAAGAATGCTAACGACCTTTTGTCATTCTGCCAAAAGGAGGATTCGTACATAAAATCCTTCAAGTGGGTGAAGGGGCTACCAGAGCTGTTGTACTTTCTATATACTGGCATTTCAGAAGGCAGCAAGTGAAATACTGGCAGACTGGGGAAGATGATCTCAGGTATAGCCTTGACTCCCATCATCTTCTTGAAACTGTTGAACTGCTCGTCCATACGATCCATCTTAGTGAGTAGAGCCTGAGTCATGGGATCAATTTGCGAAGGAGGAGGTGGTGGAGCATGATAAGCTTGATTCCTAGAATAAGTGGGGCAAGGGGGACAATATGGCTGAGGTTCGGCAGTGCTTCCGCCATACCCGAAGGTATTTTGGTGAGTTGGCGTATGCGGTCTAGCCGGATATCCCGAGGAAGATAATTGTGGTCTAGACGGCTGGGGAGTAGAAATATGAAGACCCTCCATGGCTTGATGAACAGAGGGAATATGGCGAGGGGGAGGAACTTGACAAACAATAGGGGGGACGGAGGGATTCGGTTCATCAGAACACGAGGGCATCTTCCCCTTAAGAATGGATTGGATCGCTGTAAGTTGTTGAGAGTTCACGTGGGTAGCCAGAGCTCCCAAGACGGTAACCAGATCAAGGGGGTTGTTAGGCGAAGGCTCAACTTGATCTTGAGCCTCCTCATAAGTAGGATTGGAGATTACATGCACATGAGGATGATTGGTACCAGGATTACACTGGTCATGGGTAAATTAAGTCTGATGAGGGACATAAGTGTCTCCCTCGTATTCAACATGAAAAAAGTTGGAGTCATGGGGGGCATTAGCATCTCCCTTATTCTCAAAATAGCAATCATAATTACGAGGAGCATTAGCATTTCCCTCATATTCAAACACATCTTCCTGTTCAATGGTAACCATGCCGAGAGTTCTAACTTAACGAAGCATCATGATGTTAAGTTTTGACAAAGATTCAAGCAGGTTGTGCGTAGAATTAGCAAACAAGTGGATGGTTATGTTATCTTAGGATTTCTTGTTGAATTATTTAGATTTTTAAACACAAATTCACTCAACGGGGTAGGATCCTAGTTTCAGTTCAATTTTTTCACTATTATACTCTATGGTTTTCTCACAACGTTATGAATAACTAATCAGGACTTCAATTGGTACAACCAGCCCGATGAACACGGAGGAATACCTTACTTTTGGTGACTTACGGAGGTCTTAACACCAACCACTCTAGTCTGACCGAGGGACCGACCCAGTCAGAGAGAGGTAATGATGCTAAGAAAGGTGTTCCTATAAGGGGGGGGTGAGCCCCAATGCAGATGACCTACGACATGGATGGCCTCTAATGTAGTATAAGATAAATATAGGTAACAAAGAAATCAATGATCTGAGGACTGATGGACAAAAGAAGGAACTGTTTGAATCGCGTCGCTGTTCACCGACGCTATTCAAGATAGAAACTTCTTCTGTTAACAGATCCTCAAGCAGCAGCACTAATAGGAATATGAGGCTGAATGGCGTCTAGGGTGGGCGATGCGGTTTGAATTGCGTCTCTCTACTTAGACGCTATTCAAAGCCTAAAAACTGTAAACAGAGAGGAATTCCGGGGACAATCCCCTCCCAAATTATCAAGATAAACAAAAACCTAACTGATCATGTAGACTCTAGTTAAATAGATTTATTATCATGCAGACAAACATAAACTCGATTAACCACACACTTCCTATCACACTCACAACTTTCAATCAATCACAGGAGGGCAAGATCTTGCCATGAAGGCGTATGCACATAGTGCACATAGGGATAAAAGTAACTAAACTCACCAATTGGTGAAAGGAGTGCCCGAGGGACACAAGTGGTGCACCGTGGGTGCCCAATGATAAAAAGCAAGAACAATTGTTAAAAGACGGCAAGACCAAGTCCCACCATGATCGTCAAAAAGCTGTAGGTACTCAAATCATGTGTGTGACATTCATGAATTTCATGTTGTTTGTATGATGAATAAAATTATTAGAAACTAAAGAAAACGTGATCGCCAGAAACTGTAAAGTTTCAAAAGAAAAATTGATCGCTTACCTTTTCAAATTTAGGAGATTAAGTCCTTTATTCCCTCTCTTCAGCCAACCAAAGAAAGAGAGCCCTTTTGTTGATGTGTTCTTTCTTTTGATTTCTTGATGGTTATTTATTTGGATTTCCTTCTTTCTTCTTCTTTGTACCTTACAAAAAAAAATTAAACAAGAAAGAATCTAATTAGAACTAAAGTAGAGTAGTATCTATTCTAATAAGAAATTTAAACATGCAACTAAACTAATCTACTCACTTGATTGTTATTCTTTAAACCTCTAATATGCATATAGGCATGGATATATGATGTGTGTGTGTGTGAACATGAAGTGATGACAATGATGAACTATAAAAAATAGTGAATAAACTATATGAAATTGATGAAAAGCTAGAAAGAAATTGGAGAAAGAAGGTGGTTGGTTGGTTCCTCCATAGCCTTGATCTTCAAGAGCTTCAAAGGATGAATAGGATGAGTAAGAAGAAGCATTAGATGAAGCTTCTCTTGTTGTCCACGTTTTTCTCTTTCAGTGCCTCCAAACATCTTCTCTTGAGCTTAAAAATCACCAATGGCCAACCTCTTTCAAAGGTTCAAGGGGTGTTTTATTTAAAAGAATAGGTTTAAGGATGTTTTGGGCTTCAATAAGACTCTCTCCTGTAGTCGGACTTACCTTGGATGAGCACAGAGGAGTTAGCAGCCTTCCCAACTTCAAAAACCGGATTATCTGGACCAAATCATGTTTATGAAGAAACTCACAAATCGTGTCGTTCAGATGGGACGCCATTTGACTAATTAAAGCGGCCAAAATAGAAAGGAAATCCAAAAAGGAAACCGAAATACATTAGGAAACCTAAATTGCGTCTCCCTAGGGTGACGTCCTTTAGATAATTAAGAAATTGATTCGAATTAAAAATCAAAAACCCAGACGGATTAGGATCTAAATGGTGTCTCCCTGAAGCAACGCTATTCAGTTAAATCTATTTGAATTTAGGAATTTAATTCCGAACTGATTTCGGCTAGGAATCTAAATGGCGTCGTGCATATGCGACGCTAATCAACAAAATTTGAGAAAAATCAATAAAAATTAATTAACGATTAAACATCAGACCATTTTGGGGCATTATAATTGTGATATGAAATTTACTCAATATAAAGTCAAAATTAGCGTGTCTACACATGTTACTCTTGCTCATGTGATGTAAGGATTAAGGTTACAGATCCGATTATCGGGTCAGTTTCGGTGTCGGATCCCTTAGTTCGAGTCCTGATGGGGCTGAGACTTAGTTTCTTTTTCACGTCGAGCTTGCTCAACACGGTTCAAACGGCGTCTAGCAATGTGGATGTGTTTTAGACTGTGCCACGTGGGCGCCACGTAGACTGGCCTTGGGGCGCGAGAGTACAGCTCCGGTCATATCGTTTGAATGGCGTCTTGGATGGACGACGCCATTTAGAATACGACCCTGGGTTGTCAGTGTACGGCCCGGTCTTGTCATCTGAATGACGTCGAGCTTGCACGACGCATTTTACCCAGCTTTTGTTTGACCCCGCGAACCCTCCTTCCTTTCCCTCATTCTCTCCTTTCCTCTCTCTCTCTCCTCTTTCCCCTCCGAGCTCCTACGAACCACCTCCCCTTCTCCTTGCTTTCCTCCCTCCATTCCATCTCTCCCTCCACTCCATCAACCTCCTAACTCCTACCACTACCACCACCATCTCCTCCGTGGCGTTCTTCTCTCTAGACGGCGGCCGATGTCTCGGTGGAGTAACGGCGTCCACGGCGGTACCGGCGGCAGCGTGTGGCGAGGCGGGTTGGCGGCTTGGAACTAGGAGGAGTTCGAGTAACCGGTAGGGTGACGATCCCCGTTGTATTTCGTTTAAAAACCATGTTTTTTTCCGCTTGGAGCATGTTTAGGGGTTCTCTTGGGGAGAAAATATTAAATGCATGTAATGAGAATTGTGTGTTTTATTGGGTATTTAGGTTCTTCTCCTCCTTCTCCACTCTGTTTGTGTTTTTACACGATTTGGGGGAGGAAATTTCACCCCGTGGATTGGGGGATGTAGGTGCTGAAAATTTGCTCATGTGATTAATGTGAAAAAACTATGTTGTTTAGGGTAAATTAACCTATTAAAAAATGCAACTAAGGTGCTGTGATCGCCAGAAACTTTTAACTAAAAAGCTTCAAAAGAGTTTGATCGCCTACCTGTTTAAACGCGGAAGAATGAATCCTTGGTTCCCCTTCTTCAGCCGGCTGAAGAAAGAGAGCCTCTTCTTGTTCTTTTGTTCTTGTTGTTGAATGTTGAGGATCGTCCAGAAGTTCTCCTGGCTTCGTGCTTGATTTCCCTCTTTTTGATTTCTTGTTGTTGTTGTTGAATGCAGCAGAGACAGAGAAACAGAAAAATAAAGAAGAAATAGTGATGATAATCTAAATGGAATATCAAAGTTAACCATGATTATAAACATGTTTAAAATAGCAACTCACTTGTTTAGATGGCTTTGAAACCCCTTTAGAACAGAAGGGTTTTGGAAAATTAATGATGTGGTGTGTGATGCATGCAGTGAGTATGAGAGAATGAAATTAATAAATGAAAATGAAATTCAAATATGAAAAACTTATGCCCAGTCCAGTTGGTTAAAGCTTTGGAGAGATGAAGATCTTGAAGAAGGATGCCGATTTCTGGAAATGGCAGCGCTCCGGCGTGGTTGCTCCGATCTTCAAATTGCTATAACACTGTGGCTCAATAATTCTCTCTCTCTCTTTTTTTTTAACTCCTTGAGATGCAAGGTATTTATAGGCATTTTCTGCGTTCGCGATTAACATAGAAAAATCTCGGATTTATCTACTTTAATCGACAGATAATTACTGATTAATTCATCTTTATCTGTAATTATCTAAAACGCGTCCACCTTGGCTGACGCCTTTCAGATTAAATTAAGATAAGGATAAATTTCCGGGAAAACTTATCTTTATCTTTATTAGCTAAAACGCGTCCACATGTGTAGACGTCTTTTACCCTAATTAAGATAAGGATAAATATCCGGAAGAGAAGTTAAAACAGCCTAGGAAACCTAAAAAAACGTCGACCTGTACAGACGCCTTTTAGTTAATAAATCAATTAATTAAAATTCAAATTTAAACGCTAAAATAGGAATAAACTCTAAATAGCGTCCACATGGGTCGACGCCTTTTATAATTATGCATATTTTAACTGAAATTTGAACTAAAATCAATTCAATTGATTAACTTAAACATGTCTGTTAAACCCGACACTCAAAAATATTAATAAAAATTAATCAATGGTTAAATATCAGACCATTATGAGGCATTATTATATGATATGAAATTTACTCGAAATGACGTCAAAATTAGCGTGTCTACAGCTGCCTCACCTTGGCATCGTCTTTGCAAGGGAGTGAAATGGAATGGAATGTACTGAAAAGGTGATGCCAAGGTGTGATGAGACACGCTCTTAACATCACATGATTGGAATTTTTCTCAAAATCATCAATGAAGATAGTTCAATGATATCAATGAAATCAATCCTGTCTGGATGAGGTAGACAAGGAAATAAAATAAGGTCGATCAACCTCCTCGGAGTGGGAAGTACCCCAGGTCGTAGACACTGTAGGTTTCATCATAGGGAGCGTTTGCCAGCCAATGTGGACGTGCTGCAGCCATGATGGATCTTAAAAAGAAAACAAGAATATTGGATAAAGAATCCAAGAAAGGATAGAATTCCAATGATATCTTCAAGCGAACCTCGAAGATAATCAAGATACTCAATTCGGAATGGAATATTTCATATCATGTTGAAATTGTTTGATTTATGGTCTGAAACTTAATCAATAATTAATTCTTATCACAATGATTTCAAAGTCCTACATGATGCATGCTGGGCTAAAAGAAAAAATATAAAGTTAAATAAAATATAAATTAATCAAGGATAATATTGTTAAATTGTCATTAATGAGTCAAGATACCAATTCTTGTAATTCAGTGCTAAGCCGAAGCTCGTTTATCCACGCACCGTTTCACAAAAGTGGAACCGTCGTCCTCACTAATTAACAATCCAACGGCCTATCCGTGCGATTAAGAATCCTCTGGAATTATCACTGTTTTTGTTGTAGGGGAACTCAAATTCCAATTTCATCAAAACCACAAGGTCCTTGATATATTCTAATAAATAATTAATATATAGTAATGCGAATGCACAATGATTACATGAAATAATACAGGGATAGAGATAACCGTCTTTTTAGCCACGGTCAGACTTCTTGAATTCCCACAGTGGGATCTTCTTGATATTTTCCAGCTTTACTCAGGTTTTCTTTGAATTTTCTGCAACCAAAATTGTTAATAATTCCAAACAAATATTCAATTTAAACAGAATTTCGGATAAATAACAGAAAGGCTGAAACGCGTCGTGTCGCGCAGACGTCATTCAACGTTGAAACGCGGCAGTGCTCTTCGACGCCTTTTACTCATAGAAACAGGTTTCTGGCTGTTCTCTATTCGGATTCCAACTCTATCAATGCCTTGTATCCTGTATACAACTTGAACAAACATGTTAAGTATCTGTTTAGGCTTAGCCCCTTGCCTGGTTAAGTAACCGACTACTTGATCCTATCCTTGATAGAAGGGTCAAGGGGCATAACCTTTATTAACAAAGGTAATGAGAATAATCAAACTTAAGCAAAGTGCAACATGCAAGCAGACAGATGGTCACTTGAAAATAAAAGGAATGAAACACACCAAATGCAACAAGCAGATGCTAATTGAAATATTTTTGTTGTTTTGAAATATTCATTTTTTTTTGTTTGGGGTTTTGAAATATATACTTTTTTTTTTTTGAATTTTGACATATGTATTTTTTTTTGAATTTTTGACATATGTATTTTTTTTTGACTTTTGAAATATGTATTTTTTTTTAATTTTTGACATATGTATTTTTTTTGGCTTTTTGTTGATTTTTGAAAACATGTATAATTTTTTTTGAATTTTTGACATATATATATTTTTTTTCGATTTTTTTTTGACATATGTATTTTTTTTTTTTTTTTTTTTTTTTTTGACTAAAAGATCAGCATGATACTTAGATCAAAAGATCATATTCATTTATTAACTTAATTCCCAAATTGTTCTTTAACAACTCAACTTAAACCCATCGTGTTTGAATTTGTGTTTCGATTCGTGATCCCATTTGATGATTTGACCCTCAGTCAATCTAAGCCATTCCTTAAGTTTGAAGTACATCTCTTTAGAAAGAAAAGATGAATAAATTTAGAAAGCCCATGAGAAGGTTCCGGAGACTTAAAAAGATGTTCCTTTCCTACCCTAGTATCCGTTGGGGTTCGGTCATTTCTTTCCGGGGTCTTTATCGACCTTGCGTTCCCTTTTGTTTCATTTCATGGTCTTGATGTAACGTTTGTAATGTAATGGCCTTTTGATTTGACATTTGGCTTTTGCCTTGCTTTTTCTTTTCTTCCTTTCTTTTCTATTCTTTCACTTTGGGACGGATCTCCCCCATTTTTTTATGACGGCCTCCTACTAAGATGGCGGGTATTCTTGGTAGTCTATTCTAAATCTCGTTCCGACATCATGGGCCGAGTTTAAAACAAAATTTTTGTTTAAAAAATAATGATTTGTACTTTACACTTTCGATCAAGCTTTCGATATTCTTTAGGACTTGTCATCTCTTGTTACTCACGAATCAAACGTGTCAGTGTGTGTAGTAATGGGCTTGAAATTAAGTTATTCAGACTGATAAGGAAATTTGAGTTTATAAACTTTCTGATTCCACTGGTCTTTGTACCATACTGATCAACTCTTTAACCTAAGGGTAATATTTCTTAAGATGTAAACCATTCCAGGGATGTTTTAGCTCTTCTCCTTCTGCATTAATAAGACGATAAGCATTACCAGGAAAAGCGTGAGATACAACATAAGGTCCTTCCCAGTTGGGTTGGAGCTTAGAACGCGGACCACCAGGTTTTATAAAAATTCTTTTAACAACCATTTCACCGACTTTGAACTTACGTTCAATGACTTTCTTTTGATAAAAACGTGCTAGTCTATTTTGATAGACTTTTGCATGATTAGCAGCTGACCATCTTTTCTCGTCTAAAAGTTCCAATTGAGCAAGGAGTGCTGAACGATGTTCGTCAATGGAAAATTCCTTATTCAATTGTACTCTTAATGACGGTATGAGGATCTCATATGGAACTACCGCCTCCATTCCAAAGGTTAAGGATTAAGGAGTTTGCCCAGTAGGCGTGCGGATTGAAGTTCGGTAGGCCTATAGAGCCTCAACCAATTTTTCTGGCCAATCTGCGAACTTATTAGATTTAGACGTCTTTTTGATGATTTTTATCAAAGTCTTATTTGTTGCCTCTGCTTGGCCATTGCCTTGCGGATAATAAGGAGATGAATGATGCAATGCAATTTTATACCTGTTACAGAGATCCTTCAGTTCCTGTGACACGAACTGCGGTCCGTTGTCGGTGACGATGGTGCTTGGAATTCCAAATCGAGTGATGATGTTCTTCATGATGAATTTGCAGACGGTTGATGATTTGATCTCCACGTACGCTTCAGCTTCTGCCCACTTGGTGAAGTATTCCATTGCCGTGAGAATGAAAGATTTTTGCTTGATGCTGGAATCTGGATTACCAAGAGGTCCAATAATGTCGAAAGCCCACATGGAGAAAGGCCATGGGGAAGAAACATGATGGAGTGAAGATGCAGGAGAATGAATTTTGTCGGCATGAAGTTGACACTTAGCACACCTACGAACAAATCCTACACAATCTTCTTCCATGGTTGGCCAATAAAATCCTTGTCTAAGGATCTTCTTTGCTAACATCTGTCCATTGACATGGCCACCACAAACTCCACTATGAGCTCCTTCCATAACCTTCCAAAGCTCATCTTCGTCTAGACATCTCAGAAGAACTCCATCAAAACCTCTCTTATACAGTGCTCCCCCAACTAGGGTGTATCGTTGAGAAACTCTCCTGATAGCTCTTTTCTCCTCAGTTGTAGCTTCTTCAGGATATGATTGATCTTCACAATATTTTGCAATTTCATAATACCATGGCTTCTGTTCATCATCCATCTCTTCTAACAGCTCTATCAACATGATTTCTCTTTTTTCAATGATATCTCCGTCTCTGACTTTCTTCAGCAACTTCTCCTTAGTTCTAAGGAATGAAGGATCTTTCACGGCGGGTGAAAGACGCCTATGAACTATGATTGATTCAGATTGTTTGCTGATTGGAAAATCAAGAGAAGATGCAAGTGAAGCTAGAGCGTCAGCTAAGATGTTTTGATTCATAGGGACATGGACAAAGATCAATTTCGTGAAAAGCTTTGAGTAAGCAGAAGTCAGTTCTTGATAAGGCTTGAGCTTGGGATCGAGAGTTCGATACTTGGTCAGCACTTGGCGAAGAATCAGTTGGCTATCACCTACAATCCTGAGTTTGGTAGCACCATGGAAATGAGCAGCCTCGAGACCAGCAAGAAGTGCCTCGTATTCAGCTATATTGTTGGTGACTGGAAAATCAAGCTGAAAGGCTTGTGGAATGGTGATACCTTCAGGTGATAACAGAACGATACCGATCCCTTTTCCATGAGAATTCAGAGCTCCGTCAAAATGCAGAGTCCACATATCATCTCTGATTTGATTTACGGACATCAGTTCCTCATCCGGAAACTCTGATCGTACTGGATCAAATCGAGGAAGGGGATGATGAGCAAGATGTTCCGCTATGGCATAGCCCTTGATCGCTTTCTGTTGGATGTAAGTGATGTCAAATTGAGATAGAAAGCTTTGCCATCGTGCTAACCTATCAGTAAGAACATATTTCTCCAGGAGGAATTTGATCGGATTCATCCTAGCGATGAGATGGACTTCATGGGCCAGAAAATAATGTTTTAATTTCTGCACGACCCAGACCAATGCTGCACATGTTTTCTCCATCTCCGTATATCTTTGTTCAGCGGGGTTGAGAAGTTTAGAGAGATAGTAGGCTGCCCTCTCTTTTCCTTCTTCATCTTCTTGTGCTAAGACAGCCCCCACTGCATCATCCAGGACTGAAATGTAAAGTATCAATGGTTTGCCTGGAGATGGTGGTCTCAGAACAGGAGGACTTGCTAAATAATTCTTTAATCCATCAAACGCCTCCTGACACTTATCGTCCCAATCAAATTTGACTCCCGGCTTGGTAAGCTCGTAAAACGGCTTACACCTTTGTGAGTGCTGAGAGACAAAGCGGCGAATAAATTGCAACCTCCCGATTAATCCTCTCAACTCTTTCAAGTTTTTAGGAGGTGGCATTTCTCTGATAGCCTTCGCCTTGTTAGGATCGATCTCAATTCCCCGTTTGCTGACGATAAATCCAAGCAATTTTCCTGAAGATACCCCGAATACACATTTCTTGGGGTTCATCTTTAACTGATATTCTCTCGACCTCTCTAATACTCTTGCCAACACTTTGGCGTGCTCAGCCTTTGTTTTCGATTTAACCAATAAATCATCCACATACACTTCCAGATCTATGTGCATCATGTCATGAAATATTGCCATCATGGCCCTTTGATAGGTGGCTCCAGCATTCTTTAATCCAAATGGCATGACAACATAACAGTATGTTCCCCATGGTGTAGTGAATGACGTTTTCTCTTGATCCTCTTCTGCCAACTTAATCTGATTGTATCCTGAAAATCCATCCATAAATGATAACGTCTCATAGCCAGCGGTATTATCGATGAGTACATCAATATGAGGCAATGGAAAATCATCTTTAGGACACGCCCGGTTCAAATCGCGGAAGTCAATGCAAATTCTGACCTTCCCGTCCTTCTTCATAACCGGGACTATGTTGGCCACCCATTGTGGATAGAGGACAACTCTAATAAATTTAGCTTTATGCAACTTATCGACCTCTTCCTTCATCTTTAGAGCCATTTGTGGGTGGAATCGCCTTAATTTCTGCTTGACCGGGCTAGCTCCTTCCTTTAATGTCAATCTGTGTTCAACCAAAGTTGAGTCTAACCCCGGCATATCCTCATAACTCCAGGCGAAAGTGTCCTTATAGTCCTTGAGTACTTGTACCATTGTGTTTTCATCTTCTGAAGAAAGATTTTTACTGACGAGGACAACCTTAGGTTCGTCTTCAGTCCCTAAATTAATTTCTTTGGTGGGTTCTTCTACGGCAGCTGAGGGTTCATCAAATCTCTTCACTCCACTGGCATATGCCTCAGCCGCGTCCTCGTCATCTTCCTCAATGGGGTCCTTTTCATGTACTAATTCATATACCCCGTACACATCACTAACTGAGTCATCGTCCATGCAATCTTCTGGCATCTGAATTGGATTTTCTAGAAATTGAGGGATCAAAGAGCAAGAAGAGCATTTATCAGCTAAGTCCTGGAGGTATCTATCTGGAATTTGCCTACCCTTAGGCTTCCTAGACTTCCTAACCTGACTAATCTGACTAGACTGCCTAACTTCACTATCATAACCTAACGAAGATGAAGCAGGATGAAAATCCTGGGATACAAGTGGAAATACAAGAGAATCCTCCCGAGGGGAGGGACAGAGTAAATCTAGAAGAGAGTCTTGACCGAAGGACCCGCGCGATGGGGTGCAATCGGACAAGTAAGATGTTTCCTCGATGAGGATTTGGGAAGAATTTGTTGCCAAATTGGCGTTTTTTTTTGGAAAATGAAAGAATTAAACATAAAACAGGAATGAATATAAATGGGAGGAGAATCAGACGGAGGAAGTGACACCAAGGCCAGAGGATTGGGGGGATCATATAGTAATATGTCCCAGATCAGATCATACAACCTCTCTGGATCGAGAGGAGGTTGTGGTATAATGTCCCGAGGGGACAGAGTAATCATGACGGGCGGAGCCCGTGGAATATCTTCAATTACGACCCGCGACCAAGTCGGGGTCAAGAGTAGTGTACGGAATAAGGTATGGAGCATGAAGACATGTGAAGGATATGTCCCTCTCCAGAGCAGATCCGTTGTGTAACCAGCTTGATATGGGTCATCTGGTTCCCCTTCATCAGTCTCTTTGGACAGCAGTATCCGCTTGTCAAATATGGCACCAGGGCTTTCAATCAGCTCATCAATCTGCGGCGGCCACTTAGGTTCTGCAGGATCCAAGAATAGTCTGTTCAGTGCAATATACAGGTCCCTCAGATCGAACCACCTGTACCATTCACATTCAGGGTCATGGAATTTCCTCCTTTTCATAGGCCGCAGAGCCTCCAAGGATTGGTACGTAAGCAGTTCAGAGCAATGTCTGGCCAGATCTCTCCCATATATATCATGGAAGTCAAAACATGAAGTAATGACCACCGTATTGTCATAGCTGAGTATGGGCCCTTTTACAAAGTGTGTACACAGGGTCCATGTTAAGGGATCTCGGCCTTCTTTAGGTGGTGTAGACATTGCCTCCCAGATTTTCGGGCCTTCTTTGATTTCTGCTTTCTGAACCGGATCTTGCTTCAGTTTTATTGGCCTATAGCCCAGACCACTTCCAGGTGCTGCTCGATGATTTCTGACAGGAATGGTCCTGCCTTGCAACTGTGTGCCCAGACCTTTTCCAGGCTCGTAGCCGTTCTTCATCATGATCCTCCATCCTGGGGTACTCATGCATTTCCCCTTTTTGATAGCATCTAATGGATATGGAGAAATAGTAGCGGCTTTCAGAGGATCAGCCACTGGACGGTAGACCTGTAATACCGACAGAAAAGGTTGTCGGCCAGGTAAAACAGCAGATTTAATGTTCAAGGAATGAGCAGCAGCAAGGATCGGCATGCTCGTTACTTTAATTATTCGTCCTTTGTAAGGAAATTTGAGGCATTGATGATTCGTAGAAGGAATCGCCTCGAGAGTTTTAATATAAGGACGACCTAAAATGGCATTTATGGAAGGGTCGATTTCCAAGATGTGAAATTCAACCTCCGCATGACTTACGGGGCCCAGCTCCACCTTTAAATAAACCATTCCCAGAGGGGAACGGGTAGAATTGTCATATGCTGTCACTGATATGGGGCTGGGCAGCCATTTCTCTTTGGGCACACCGCACAGCTCCAGGGTCTTCGGAGGTAGAACATTGATCGAAGCCCCTGTGTCGACCAGGCATGCATCCACGGCCTTCTTACAGATGTTAACCGTGATACTCAGAGCCATGCTTCTGGCTGCCGGCGGTGCTAGTTCCGATGTATGAAATGTTATGGAGGGCTGATCCCCCTGAGGAACTAGTAGTGCTGCAATCTTCTCTACCGGCACGTCTTCATTGACCATCACCTTCTGTAGATATTCCATTAAAGCTTCTTGGTGACTCTTAGATCTTTTGATCAGTTCGAGTATAGTAATCCGTGCCGGTGTCCGATCCAGGTGTTTCAACAGGTCATATTGAGTGCCTGGTGCACTCTCTTCATTGTGGGCTTCCTCAGTCGGCTGTGATGGGCCGTCTCTGACTGTGGACTGAGGAAAGACCTTGTTGAAAATCCTTCCACTCCGGAGCGCGTGTTCCTCAACCGTGGAGGATCCGGGTGACACCTTAAGTACCGCAGAGTTGGATGGTGCGGATGGCGCAGAGGGTTGGTAGGTAGGTGATGGCGTAGGGCTAGGTGGTGATGGCGTGGTGCGGATTAAAGGCCTAGAGGGTTGGATGGTGGATGGGTAAGTGGTTGGCGAAGTGGGGAATGGTACGCGTAATAGCGGTCTAGATGGTAAGGGCATATCTGGATAGGTGGTAGTGGTAGCGGGTGAAGTAGGAAATGGTATGCGTAGTAATGGCCTAGATGGTAGGAGGGGTGCGTTATTGGTTTGCGGGGGGTTATATGATGGAGGTGTAGTGGTGCGGGGCGTAATGGGTCTAAGGAAGGCGGGTAGTGGTAATGGGTTATTGGGCGTGGGCGAGTGATATGTGGGTGTGGGTATAGGGGTGATGGTAACAGGTTGTGGCCTTGGTATGTGGATGGTGCGGCGTGGTGGTCGCTCTGCGGTACTTTGAACGTGACCCGTTGAACAAAGAGAGGAAGAGTCCTCTACTCTCCACTGCTGCCCACGACCAGCCTCAGACTGGCTGTTCGTCAGGATGGGAGCAACCTGGTTTTGGTTCTGATGCTCCGGGAGTGGATTCTGCACTATGCCCATGTTGGGTGGTGCTGCTGCTTGTGCCGGTGGTCTTGCTTGTTGCTGCTGCGGTCTTCTTGCCTTCAAGGCTGTTATGTACTTCTTCATTTCCTCCCAGTCAATGCCGCCCTGCTCGTTGAGATCATGGATATAATCTCTGAATTGGAAGCAGGTGTCAATGGTATGCCCAGGTTGTCTGTGGAAGTAGCAATACCTAGACGTATCGGCGTTTTGAGGCCAGACGGCCTTCTCCCTTGGCAAAACTAAGGCATTGGCTGCCATTAAAGCGCTGAAAATATCTGCCAAGGATTCTGGGAGGGCCGGGTACTCTGCCCTTTTCGGGCCTGGAGGTCTCCTTTGTTGGTTGTAGTCACCAGGAGGAGGGACATTGTGGTACGCCGGCGGTGCACGCGGCTGGTACTGTGGCTGTTGCTGTTGCTGCTGATGTGGCTGCTGATATTGCTGTTGCCGTTGCGGCTGTTGCTGTAGCTGTTGCTGACTCGGCTGCTGGGGCCGCTGGTACTGTTGTTGGTAATGAGGGTTCTGCTGCTGCCTGTACCCCTGCTGACTCGGCTGTGGTGGCCTTTGGTACTGCTGATTCCTCACAAACTGGGGCGAGTTTTTGTTCATAGTACTGAACTGCTCGTGAGAGAGCGTGCCCTCAGTAGTTGGACCTGAGCTAGGAGAATTCGGCACTGCAGGCTTCCGAGGTGGAGGCCTGTTAGGTCTATGAGGATCAAAGACGCTAGAGAACGTAGCGTCCTTGAAAGCATTCTAGCAGTACTGTGCTCTTTCGTAGAGCTCTGCCATGTTCGTCAAGTTGTTCAAAGAGAGGACTAGCTTGAACTGGGGAGTGGCGTTAGAAATCAACATTTTCACTTGTTCGGATTCGGACAAGTGATCTTTCACTTTTTCAGCCAGACCCCGCCACCTGTCAGCAAAACTGACAAACTCCTCGTCCGGTTTCATCTTTTCTGCAATAAGATCCGTGATAGACAAGGAGGGTGCGACTCTGTCCTGGTATCGTTGGATAAATTTGCGTGATACGATACCGTAATCCTCTACTTCTGAGGGTTCCAGAGAAAAGAACCACTCGAGGGCTGCTCCCTCTAGGGATCTCCTGAACAAGAAAGCCAATGACCTCTTATCATTCTGCCAGAAAGAGGATTCGTACATGAACTCCTTCAGGTGCGTGAAGGGGTTACCAGTACCATTATACTTTCGATACACTGGCATTTCAGAGGGTGGCAGATGGAACACTGGCAGGCTCGGTAAATTGATTTCTGGCACAGCTTTAACCCCCATCATTTTCTGAAGATTGTTGAACTGTTCATCCATGCGCTCCATCTTGGCTAGCAACGTCTGCGTGGTTAGATCTGCCTGGGGAGGAGGAGGAGGAGGAAGTACCTGATAGGCCTGCTGCCTAGAGTACGTTGGACAAGGAGGGTAATAAGGATGAGGCCCGGCAGAGCTTCTGCCATGCCCGAGGGCGTTTTGATAAATGGGCGTCTGCGGTCTAGCCGGTTGCCTGGATGACGAAAGTTGTGGCCCAGTTGGCCGAGAAGTAAGATGAAGGCCTTCCATGGCCGGTTGGATATAAGGAGGAGGAGGAGGTTGTTGAGGGACAACGGGGGGAGCCACAGGATTCGGCTCAGCAGGCTGCATGGGTGCCTTCCCCTTCAAGATAGACTGGATCGCCTCGAACTGCTGAGGGTCCAGTCGGGAGGCAAGAACTCCCAGAGCATTGACAAGATCCATAGGATCGGAGGATGAGGGATCATGCTGATTCATGTCCCCCTCAAGGTCAGGATTGGGAATCGCATATTCATGCGGAGGAAGATCAGGATATCGATCCTGTGGATGAAAGAGTGGGGTCCGGACATTCCCATCTTGTCGATATGGAATGGGGACGGAATTATGGGAGGCATCAGCATCTCTCCCGTTCTCGTAGTTGAAATCAGAATTGCGAGGGGCATTAGCATCTCCCTCGTAGTTGATAATGGCGTCTTGGGCCATACTCAAATCTCTGCCTGATCGCAGCAACATTATATTAGATTCTCTTTTCAAAAAAATTAATCAAACAAGTTGTGCAGAGATTAATCAAACAAGTGGATGCTTAACGTGATTTCAGGATTCCTTGTTGAGTTATTTGAATTGGATTAAACCACAATTTCGCTCAGGGAAGGATCCTAGTTTCAGTTTGATTTCCACCGTTATTCTCTAAGGTTCTCTCTCACAACGCTTTCGGAATCTAGCCGGGACTTCAATTGGTACAACCAGCCCGATGATCAAGGAGGAATACCTTGATTTTGGGGACTTATGGAGGTCTCAACGTCAACTTCTCTAGTCTGATCAAGGGACCAACCCAATCAGAGAGAGTTGCTAACGTTGAGTAATGTGTTCCTAAGAAAAGGAGGGTTTTAGCCTCAATGCGTATGCCCTGCGACCTGGATGGCCTCTAATGCTTAATAGAGTAATGTGTAGCTAACACTCAACATAGAAATCTGGAAACTGAAAAATAATTAAGAAACTGTCTGAATAGCGTCGATGATAGTCGACGCTATTCAGAACAGAACTTAATTCTTTCGCAGAGAACAGATGCAAACAGCAGAGAAAACCTGGAAAATAACTAAAAACTGTCTGAATCGCGTCGATGATGGTCGACGCTATTCAATACAGAACTTAATTATTTCACAGAAACAGATGTAAACGACAGAGATAATCTGGAGGCTAAAAGGCGTCCAGATGTCCTGACGCGGTTTTTAAACGCGTCGCTGTTCCTGGACGCTTTTTAGTTCGCAGAAACAGATTTCCAGAAGGATTTTCTGGGTCGAATCCTCCTTAAACAGGGAAAAATGCAGTAAACAATCGACTCATGCAAAGATTTTTAGTTTCAGATTTTAAACAGGATGGTTTACTATCTAAACAACTAAGAAATCACGCAATCACACAGCATTTTATCACCAAAAACAACCTTTTTAAACTAATCAAAGGGGAGGCAAGATCTTGCCACTGGGGTGTGCACGTGGTGCACGAGGGAAATTAAACAAACTAAACACTCACCAATTGGTGAGGACGTGTCGAAAGACACAAGTGGTGCACCGTGGGTGCCCGGTATGATAATGGCAAGAACAAAAGAAATTAAAAGACGGCGAGACCAAGTCCCACCGTGATCGCCAAAAGAGCTGTAGGTGCTGAAAATTTGCTCATGTGATTAATGTGAAAAAACTATGTTGTTTAGGGTAAATTAACCTATTAAAAAATGCAACTAAGGTGCTGTGATCGCCAGAAACTTTTAACTAAAAAGCTTCAAAAGAGTTTGATCGCCTACCTGTTTAAACGCGGAAGAATGAATCCTTGGTTCCCCTCCTTCAGCCGGCTGAAGAAAGAGAGCCTCTTCTTGTTCTTTTGTTCTTGCTGTTGAATGTTGAGGATCGTCCAGAAGTTCTCCTGGCTTCGTGCTTGATTTCTCTCTTTTTGATTTCTTGTTGTTGTTGTTGAATGCAGCAGAGACAGAGAAACAGAAAAATAAAGAAGAAATTGTGATGAGAATCTAAATGGAAATATCAAAGTTAACCATGATTATAAACATGTTTAAAACAGCAACTCACTTGTTTAGATGGCTTTGAAACCCCTTTAGAACAGAAGGGTTTTGGAAAATTAATGATGTGGTGTGTGATGCATGCAGTGAGTATGAGAGAATGAAATTAATAAATGAAAATGAAATTCAAATATGAAAAACTTATGCCCAGTCCAGTTGGTTGAAGCTTTGGAGAGATGAAGATCTTGAAGAAGGATGCCGATTTCTGGAAATGGCAGCGCTCCGGCGTGGTTGCTCCGATCTTCAAATTGCTATAACACTGTGGCTCAATAATTCTCTCTCTCTCTTTTTTTTTAACTCCTTGAGATGCAAGGTATTTATAGGCATTTTCTGCGTTCGCGATTAACATAGAAAAATCTCGGATTTATCTACTTTAATCGACAGATAATTACTGATTAATTCATCTTTATCTGTAATTATCTAAAACGCGTCCACCTTGGCTGACGCCTTTCAGATTAAATTAAGATAAGGATAAATATCCGGGAAAACTTATCTTTATCTTTATTAGCTAAAACGCGTCCACATGTGTAGACGTCTTTTACCCTAATTAAGATAAGGATAAATATCCGGAAGAGAAGTTAAAACAGCCTAGGAAACCTAAAAAAACGTCGACCTGTACAGACGCCTTTTAGTTAATAAATCAATTAATTAAAATTCAAATTTAAACGCTAAAATAGGAATAAACTCTAAATAGCGTCCACATGGGTCGACGCCTTTTATAATTATGCATATTTTAACTGAAATTTGAACTAAAATCAATTCAATTGATTAACTTAAACATGTCTGTTAAACCCGACACTCAAAAATATTAATAAAAATTAATCAATGGTTAAATATCAGACCATTATGAGGCATTATTATATGATATGAAATTTACTCGAAATGACGTCAAAATTAGCGTGTCTACAGGGGAAGGCGGAGGGAGAACCTGTCTGTGAAGGTTGAATGGCGTCGGGGGACAGTGACGCCTTTTAGAAAGGCGGCTTCCACCCATGACGCGATTTGGCCTAGATAACAGACTCTGTCTCTATAACTGAATGGCGTCCAGGGACAGCAACGCCATTTGAATGGTGTCATCCATGAACGACGCGTTTTAGGCCATCTTCCGAGACCATATTTCACATGAACCAGTTTAGGGGTCTTGAATGACGTCGGCCTTGGGCGACGCGATTCAAGTCAGAATTCCATTAATCCATGCAATTAACACATGTTTACACTATTAGATAGTTTAGTTAATTGCATGTGTAGAAATGTACTCGATAACATTGGATTCTTTGTGATTGGATCGTACCGTGTTGTGTTTTGTGCGAACGTGGGCCTAGAGTGACAATTGTTAGTGCTTAGGCACCCTATGTCGGTGTGGGAGTGACACGGCGCCGGTGTGGGAGTGTGAGGGTGACGCCTAGAGAGAGGGTCACTTGGTGTACCATGGGGTATAGCTAGTACCGGTGTGGGAGTGGTATATTCGGAGTGTCACTCGTGCTGGGGGAAGCAGAAACCACTTGGAGCCTGTCGGGCCGGAGTAGCCAGCGCGCTATCCAAGGGGTTGCTGTTTGGTCTCAGTGGGTCGGCATTTTCCACATTCGGCCATGTGACTTGTGTGTTTCGCCGAGACGTATGTTGTGGACTTGTGACGGAGTGGTTTTTAGAGTGCATGTTATCGTTTGAATGCATGCGTTTCATAACGAAATTGGAAAAGGTATTTACTGCTTTAATTGCTTAAATTGTCTATATTTGTGTTGTTATACATGTGAGTGCGTGAGTGGGCGGTGGGGATCGAAGGATCCCTACTGAGTCTTTTTGATGAGACTCACCTCTGCGGTTTTCAGGTGAGGGTTCCAAGCAGGCGTAGTGAGGAGAGTGTTGCTTTGGGTCGCGCGCCAGCAGCCGTTGTTCCGAGGTATGCCCCGATGTAGTTGTCATTTTATTTTCTGGCCTGTATGCTTAATTATTTCCTTTCTGTTAGAGTATGTAATTATTTGTTGAGTCGAGTCGCATTGTAATAATTTTTAATTCCTGCATTTCCTTTCTAATTCAATGCGATGTTAATGTTTAGCTTAGTTTATCATTTATTTCCCAAACTCATCAAGATCCTAGTTTGGCTCCAAATTAATGATTCGGTACCCATTTAGTAATCGGATCCCCGATTATAGGGTGGCGGGTCGTTACATGTGAAGAGGGTGACTAATCTCATAATCACTTGTATGGAGATACTAAGGCGAACTTGTAGATGCTCATTGGTGAATGAGTTCACTGAACTGATCCAACTTGAATTGTTAAATGGTAATGTACCTGATTATCAGCCAGCTTGATGCAATCGTCACAATTGTGTGGCTGATCCTTGAACCTGAGACACCAAAGACACCTTAGCAGTGGACTTCTAGGCTTTGATTTTGGCTAAAGGATTCCTGGCCATGGGGTCCTGATCAGTCAACTGATCAGGTTGAGCGGAATACCTTCGACGCTGTCGATATTTAGAGAGACAATGCTCTGAGAATGATACGCGGGAGTTCCTAGTTAGGGTAGATGTTAGTCTTAGGTGGCCTACAAGCCAATCTGACTGGGTATTCGCATTCATTTATTAATATAATGGCATAATATTCATTGTGTGTAAATCGTATTAATTATCGTCTCATAATGAAGTCCGTAAATATGTACTATAGTGATCAGATTATGATGAGATCATACTAATGAGACTAATCACTTAAACACACATATTCTTAATCGTTCCTAGTCGGAAGATATCAGAGAAGGACATCGGATATCCGGTTAGACTAGTACAGATTACTCCTGCTCATATGATGAGGGTGATTAATCTCATAAATCACTTGTGTGGAGACACTGAGGCGAATCTATAGGTGCTCATTGGAGAATGAGTTCACTGAACTGATCCGACTGAATCACTGGATGGTACTGTACCTCACTGTCAACCAGCTTGATTCTATTGTCGTAGTTGCATTGATGGTCTTCGGACTTGAGACACCAAGGACACCTTGACGGTGGACCTCTGTGCTTTGACCTTGGTTTATGAATCACTAGCCACAGGATTCTAAACAGCCAAGGATTGGGTACAGCGGAATACCGTCGAAGGGAATTGTGTGTCAATAAGGGATTATTCGCTCTCAGTACGATGAGAGAGAATGCTTTAGGAAGGATGCGCGAAAGTCCCTGGCCAGGGCGGACGATAATATCGGGAAAGGAGTTTTCCGATATTCATCAGCGGCATCCAATCGAAGTGAGTCGACCGGTTAGGGTTTGACAGCATGCCATACCCTGAGTTGACTCGAGGGCATTGTACGAATGAAGGATTATATCCACGCAGTAACTGTCGGCAGAAAGGTTCCAAGAGTGAGTTACTTAACCCCGATACCTTCCGAGTTCACGCGGTGTTGCTTGGTACCCAACATGATCGGAGGCCCGGTCGAATTCAATGTGCGACATCAATTCGATTGATTAATTAATTAATAAAGAGTTATTAGTTGATTAATAAAGCCAGTAAGGAGTTACTGGGCTTATTGGGCTATTAACCGGACTGGTAATTTGGCCTAGAGGGTCACACGCAAATGATTCTCAAGGCGATGGATAAATAAGTGAGTTTTATAGAAATCGGGGTTTTTTTTGAAAAATCACGCGGTTGGTATAAAATGTAGGGAACGGGCTGAGCAGGCCAAGCTGCTGCTAACCCTAGCCGCCCCTCCTCTGTTTCTCTCTCTCTGACGTCCCAGATAGATCCGGATCTGCTCTGCTGCTTCTCCGACTCCCATTCGACGGGAAATCGTCCGCACGTTGCGGCGACCGGTGGAGGTTTCGTGGGCTACAAAGAACAAGGAATGTGAGGAAATCCGTCGCGAGGAGGATCGCGTGGACTCCACTAGAGGCCGGGCACTTGCGCGGCTTGCGGTGTCATACCGATAGAACCGAACGGTTGCGGATTCGAATCCGCACACGGTAAGAACTGATTATCCGATAATCCGGTTTTTAGATTTTTCGAAACGGGAACGGATCTCCGTTTTTTTTTTTATTTCGTTGCGCGGGAGATCCGGAGAAACCCGAGAACCCAACAGTGGTATCAGAGCCAGGTTCCACTATTTCTCGTCCCGTTTCGATCTCCGGCTTAATATTTTCATGAGTTATTCCATGCAACGGTTCGTTTTTATTTGTTGGATCCGTGTTCATGCCATGAACACATATTATATAATAATTTTAATTATTATAATTCTGCAAAATTCGAAATTTTTTTTGTGGGTTTTCATGTTCTTCATGTGATGAAGAACTAGGGTCAATGGAGGCTTCGATCGGACATCCCCATGTGATAGGGAAGTAAGCCGGGGGGTCCTGGTATGACCAGGGACCTTACCGGTCATCACCGGTGCCGGAGTGGCCATGAGGGGGTGCGAATCAGACCCTTATTCTTTTTTTTACACTCGGTTTTGAAAAACAGAAAAGTAGTTTTTTGAAGAAGATAAGAAGGGTCTTGACCATTGTTGGGGTCTTCTCCTGCAATCCCGCCGACGCCGGAGGGGTCGCCGGCAGGAACTGACGACGTCGGCCGCCGGAGGAGCCCCGCCGCCAGCACCCTGCAAATCCTAGCTGCCGGCCTGCACCTGTTGCACTTGGGGCTAGGGTTTCAAAGAAGGGGCGTCGGGTTGAAGACGATCATGGGCCGGCCCGAGCCGGTCCGACTGGCTGAACCGGCCGACCAGGGAGCCCAAAGGGGGCTTGAGCCGCCTGAGCCAGGGGGTCGAGCCCTGGCTCACCCTAGTTCGAGCCTCTGCCGAGCCCTAATTCAACCAATGGGCTGAACCCTGTTTCTTTTTATTAAATCCCTAAACCCCAAGCCCATCAAAATGTAAAATGAATTGAATTTTAATTTTAAAATTCAAAAAATGTTTTGAACTTATAGTTATTATTCAATTTATTATTTAATTGGGCTTATTAATGATTTTTGAATAATTTAGATTAGCATTTAGTTGTTAACCTATTAATGTTAATTGTTGGTTTAAATGTTAAACTGATAATTAACCTTAATTAAACTAATTTAATGGTTAAATTAGTAATTAATAATTATTAGTCTAACAGTTAGATTATTAATTATTATTTCAACTAATTGTTAATTTATTTGTAAGTTAGTTATTAATTTAAGTGTTAAATTAATAATTAACTTTAATGACTGATTTAAATGTTAAATCTGTAGTCCTTTAATTATTGTTGTTATTAATTTAATAGTTAAATTAATAATAACTTTAATTATCTAATCTAAGAGTTAGATTAATTAATTATTAATCAGTTAATGTTAATTATTAGTTTAAGAGTTAAATTAATAATTAACATTAATTGACTCATTTAAGTGTTAGGTTAGTAGTTAATAATTAATTATGGTTGATTATTAATTTAAGTGTTAAATTATTAGTTAACTGTGTTGAACTAGTCTAAGAGTTAGATTAGTCATTAATAGTCTAATTGTTAGATTATTAATGGGGTTTAGAATTGTTCTAATTTGCATGGAATAATCTAGAATTTATTAATTCAGAGTGTGTGCACATGTGATGTGTGTTTTATTACTTTTAAATTTGATTTAATTGCATGATTAAGTTAATAAAATGACTTTTTAAAATTCAAATACCAATTTTGATTAGAACCCAGCTTTTTGAAAGCCAAAATTATTTAATTTTGAAAAACTCTTTTATTTTAGCCATGTGATGCGCTGAATCGTGTGTGGATTGTTTAAAACACACCGTGGTCATGGATATGCATTTTTAATTATTTATTTGATGAATAGATTGTGTGGATCGATGTACTTCTACCTCCCTCTCTCTCTCAAACTCCAATGTACTTCTACCTACCTCTCTCTTGTACTCACCATAAGGCCTTCTTAAGCTTACATGTAAATTTAGATTTAAATGTATTCTGATCGAGGCAATCGAGGAAGGAGCGAGGACCATCCACAGATGCAACCAGGAAGGCGATGCGATGCAAATCCTTTGCCTGTATGTTTGCTGATTCTCTAATGTAAATGTTATATTAGAATTGTGTATGCGTTTGACTGTTGGCTACAGTCAAACCCACTGTGCTATCCATGACCACACTAGACATGTATGTGATGCATTGTTTTTAATTTTTTATTGTAAATCAAAACAGGTATAGTATTTAGTAAATATATACGATATGTTTATATACTATCACCTAGGAGATACCAAGATAAAAGTTATCTAAATACCCTCATCTAAACTCTAAGCCGTAACGCGAGTAGTTAAGAACATACTGTGTGGTCCACCATGTTATAGTCATAGGATTCAAATCACTTTAGGCAGGTTTGTTGTAACGACCCGCCACCCTATAATCGGGGATCCGATTACTAAATGGGTACCGAATCATTAATTTGGAACCAAACCAGGATCTAAGTAAGTCTGGGAAATAAACAATAAACTAAGCTAAACATTCAAATCTCATTGAATTGAAAGGAAAAGCAAGAATTAAAAGTTATTACAATGCGACTGGATACAGCAAATAATTACATACTCCAACAGAAAAGAAGTAATTAAGCATACAAGCCAGAAATAAAGATAACAACTACGTCGGGGCATACCCCGGAACAACAACTGACGGCGCGTGACACACAGCAGCACACCCCTCGCTAAGTCTGCCTGGAGTCCTCACCTGAAAACCGCACGGGTGAGTCTCAACGAAAAGACTCAGTAGGGATCCTTCGATCTCCACTGCCCACTCACACACCCACAAGTTCAAAGTATAGCTGAAGGTAAAGTAACAAGTACAGTAGTAATTACTACTTCTAAATCTCGATATGAATCACATGCATTCGAAGTACATAACATGCATAACTCTAAAACCAGTCTACCAGGCCCACAACCAACGTCTCGGCCAAATGCGCCAACCACACGAGCAAAGGTGAGAAACACCGACCCGCTGAGACCAAACAGTAACCCCTCGGATAGCACTCTAGCTGTTCCGGCCCAACTGGCTCAGGTGGTTACTCCTTCCCTCAGCACGAGTGACACTCCAAAGATACCACACCCACACCGGTACTAGCTCACCCCTGGGTCCACCAGGTGACCCTCTCTCACTAGGCGTCACCCCGCCACACCCACACCGGCGCTGTGCTCCACCCACACCAGCACAGGGTGATAAAGCGCTACAACTGTCACTCTAGGTCCACAGTAACTCAAAACACAGTACAGTAAGAAGTCCACGGTCGCATGCAACACCACGCGTACGATCCGGTTACAATGAATCTATCACCATAGAGTATAATTTAAAGCATGCATTTAACTAACTAAACAACTGTCTAACAGTGTAACATGTTTTAATGGCATGAATTAGTGTGATTCTGTCTTGAATCGCGTCGCCCAAGGCCGACACCATTCAAGTCTCCTAAACTGGTTCACAGAAACTCGGCCACATAACCTGTCGTAAAACGCGTCGCCACAAGTAGACGCCTTTTGAAAGGCGTTGTTGTCTCTCGTCGCCATTTAACGACCGAAAACAGGGACAGGAAGTGAGATAATTTCACTAAAACGCGTCGTTGACGCCAGTCGCCTATTGAAAAGGCGTCACAGTCCCTGGACGCTTATCAGTCCGGAAACAGGGTCTGTTAATGGGTTAAATCGCGTCATGTGTGGGCGCCGCCTTTCTAAAAGGCGTCGCTTCACCTCGACGCCATTTAGCCCCGACAGACAGGTTCTCTCCTTGCTTCCCCCAATCCTCGAGGTGGGATTTCTCCCCCAAAACGCGTAGAAAAGGCACAAAACATAAAGGGGAAGGAGGAGAATCCATCTACCCATTAGAACACCCAATTTCTCATACATGCACTTAGCGTTTTCACCTCAAAAAGCACCCCAAAGCATGCTTCAAATGCTGGAAAACATGATTTTTCAAACAAAATGCACTGGAGATAGTCACCCTACCGGTTACTTGAACTCCTCCAAGTTCCAAGCCGCCCACCCGTCTCGCCCCACGCCGCCGCCGGTACCGTCGAGGTCATCGTTACTCCATCGGGACGTCAGCCGCCGTCCGGAGAGAAAACGCCGCGGAGGAGGTGGTGGTGGTAGTGGTGGGAGTTAGGAGGTCGATGGAGTGGAGGGAGAGATGAAATGGTGGGAGGAAAAGAGGGAGGGGAAGGAGGCGTCGCCGGAATCGCCGGAGGAAGGGAGGAGAGAGAGAGAGAAGGAAGAAATGAGGAAAAGGAAGGAGGGTTCGCGGGGGTAACCAGAAACTGGCTAAAACGCGTCGAGCTGTACGGACGCCTATCAGTCGACATGACGGGCCGCTCTGACAGAACTCTGAAACGCGTCGTCCATCCAAGACGCCATTTAAACGACAAGACTGGCGCCGTACAATGACAACCCAGGGTCGCAGTCTGAAAGGCGTCGTCCCTCGCGGACGCCGTTCAGACGACACGACAGGGCCGTACTCTCGCGGCCCAAAGCCAACCCACATGGCACCCACGTGGCACAATCTAAAACGCATCCGCAATGCTGGACAGAATAGAGTCTCAGCCCCATCAGGGCCTGAACTACAGGGTCCGACCCCAAAAAATAGATCTGAAAACCTCAGTCCTTACATTCTCCCCCCCTTAAAAGAATTTCGCCTCCGAAATTGCCTGCTAGAATTAACGAGGTCAAAACATAGAGATACAAGCTCACAAGGGGACTTACGAGAAAAGGTAAGGAAACTGCTCCCGCATCTCGTCCTCACGCTCCCAGGTTGCCTCGCCCCCGGAGCGGTACTGCCAAATCACCTTAACCAAAGGCACAACCTTGTTCCGAAGGAACTGTTCTCTGCGATCCTCAATACGAACTAGAAACTCTGGAAAGGACAAGTCCTCAGCGATCTCCAACTCTGAAAAATCTAAAACATGGGATGGATCCTGAACATATCTTCTCAGCAAAGAAACATGGAACACATCGTGCACCCCTGCAAGACTGGGCGGCAAGGCCAGCTGATACGCAGTTTACCCAATTCGAGCAAGAATGGGAAAAGGCCCAATATATCGCGGACTCAACTTGCCTCGCTTCCCGAATCTCATCACACCCTTGGAGGGTGAGACTCGGAGAAACACGTGGTCTCCAACCTCAAACTCAAGCGGTCTCCTCCAGATATCAGCATAACTCTTCTGCCTATTCTGAGCTGCGATCAGTCTCTGCCGTACTATCCTGGCAACCTCAGCACACTGTTGAACTAACTCTGGCCCTACTATCTGCCTCTCACCAATCTCGGACCAACACACCGGAGATCGACACAGTCGCCCGTACAAAGCCTCGTAAGGCGCCATGCCGATACTAGAATGATAACTGTTGTTGTAGGCAAACTCCACAGTAGGCAAATGTTGCTCCCAAGAACCTCCCCAGTCTAAGCAACATGCCCTGAGCATATCCTCCAGAGTCTGAATGGTCCTCTCCGACTGTCCATCAGTCTCGGGATAATAGGCCGAACTGAAGGCCAACTGCGTGCCCAAGGCCTTCTGAAAACTCTTCCAGAACCTGGAAGTAAACCTCGGATCCCGGTCTGATACGATGGATAAAGGCACCCTGTGCAGAGAGATGATCCGATCTACAAACAACTTAGCCAACTTACCGACTGACCAGTCCTTCCTAATAGCCAGGAAGTGTGCCGACTTGGTCAGCCGATCAACAATAACCCAGATTGCGTCTCTCCTGCCAGGGGATACAGGTTATCCCATCACAAAGTCCATAGTCACGTGCTCCCATTTCCATTCCAGGATCGGCAAGGGCTCCAACAACCCTCCTGGTCTCTGATGTTCGGCTTTAACTTGCTGACAAGTCAAGCACCTAGCCACATGCTCAGCCACATCCTTCTTCATACCAGGCCACCAAAAGTGCCTCCTCAAACAATGATACATCTTAGTTGTCCCGGGATGCACTGCATACCTAGAACGGTGCGCCTCATCAAGGACACTTCCGCGCACGTCCTCTTCGGCCGGAACATAGAGTCTACCTCTAAACCTGACTGTACCGTCATCCCACAACTCCACCTCTGGTCTCTGGAGAATATGCGGTAACTCTACATCTGCCCTCTGAGCCTCAATCACAGCATGGTACACTGCTGGTCTCACAATCAAGCTGGCCAACACGGCTCTATCATCCTCACGTGGAACCCGAAAGGAAGATTCCACAACCTGCTCAAATAATCTCCATTCTCTAATCATAAGGTATGACATGACCGTCTTCCGACTCAAGGCGTCTGCCACCACATTCGCCTTGCCCGGATGATAGGAAAGGTCGAGGTCATAATCCTTGATGAATTCCATCCACCTACGCTGTCTGAAATTCAGATCCCTCTGCGTGAAAACATACTTCAGACTCTTGTGATCAGTAAAAACCTGGAATTTCTCTCCATACAAATAATGTCTCCAGATCTTTAGTGCAAATACCACAGCTGCCAATTCCAAATCATGGGTGGGATAGTTCTCCTCATGTTTCTTCAACTGTCTAGAAGCATAGGCCACGACCCTGCCATACTGCATTAGAACTGCACCCAAACCTCGACGAGACGCATCTGAATAAACCACAAACCCACCAGAACCTGATGGAAGCACCAACACTGGGGCCGAAGTGAGGCGAGTCTTTAACTCAATGAAACTCCGCTCACACTCCTCGGTCCACACAAAACGAACTCCCTTTCAAGTCAACCTCGACAAGGGGGCCGCTATCGAGGAAAACCCCTGAACAAACCGCCTGTAATAACCTGCTAGCCCAAAGAAGCTCCTGATCTCAGTCACTGAAGTTGGCCTGCTCCAATCCATCACTGCCTCGATCTTGGTTGGATCCACTGTGATGCCCTCGCCAGAAATGACATGCCCAAGGAAGTGTACCTTGTCTAGCCAGAATTCACACTTGTTAAACTTGGCATAGAGTTGGTGCTCTCTTAGGACCTGCAACACCACCCGAAGATGAGTGGCGTGTTCTTCCTCAGAAGAAGAATATATTAAAATATCATCTACAAATACTACCACAAACTGATCCAGATAGGCCCTGAAGACTTGGTTCATCAGATCCATAAAAGTTGCCGGAGCATTGGTCAAGCCAAAAGGCATGACCAAAAACTCATAATGTCCATACCGAGTTCTAAAAGTTGTCTTACTAATATCGACCTTACGGATCCTCATCTGATAATATCCAGATCTCAAGTCAATCTTAGAAAATACCTTTGCAGACTGCAGCTGATCCATCAAATCATCGATCCTTGGAAGTGGGTACTTATTCTTTATTGTCACCTGGTTCAACTGTCTATAATCAATGCACAGCCTCAGAGAACCATCCTTCTTCCTGACAAATAGAACTGGAGCACCCCACGGAGAAGTACTGGGACGAATGAAACCCTTATCCAGCAATTCTTGCAACTGCGCCTTCAACTCAGTGAGTTCGGCTGGTGCAATCCGATACGGGGCCTTAGACAAGGGTGCCGTACCCAGTGCAAGCTCAATGGTAAACTCGACCTCTCGCTGAGGAGGAAGGCCAGGCAACTCCTCAGGAAACACATCTGCAAAGTCACACACTACAGGCACTTCCCAAGGACTGGGACTATCACTGACATCGGAAACAACAACAGAGGCAAGGAAGGCCTCACAATCACCAACAAGCAACCTCCGAGCCTTAAAGGCAGAAATAAGAATACCTCGAGAAGAGAGCCTAATACCTTGAAAGTAGAAGGTCGGGATGTCCGGAATAGAGAAACGCATCCTCTTCCTGTGGCAGTCCACCTCAGCATAATAAGCTTCCAACCAATCCATGCCCAGAATAATATCAAAGTCACGAATGGCAAGCACAACCAACTGGGCAGGTAACTCATAGCCCTCAATGGTCAAGGGAACATCCCTCAAACAATTATAAGATAACATGAAATCCCCAGAAGGAACCTCTACTATCAATCCATCAGATAGCTCATCAACGGGTGCAGAAAGAATATCTATGAACTACTCAGAAATGAAAGAACACGAAGCACCCGAATCAATCAACACATGTGCAGAGTTCCCAAGGACAAAAAGTGTACCTTCCACCAAGTTGGACGCACGAGCCTCCTTCCTGGTGATAGCTATAACTCTCTCCTGGGTCCTCGGCTTCTTCTGATCACCTGAACCCTGCCCCTGACCATGCCCCTGTGGGCAATGCCTCGCCAAATGACCCTGCTGGCCACAAGTGAAACACCTCCTGAGAAAAGCAGGACACTGAGTCCCACCATGAGTACCACCGCAATGCTGACAAACTGCTGGAAGTCTCTGAGCTGTTTCCTGCTGGGCACTGGACACCGACTGGCTCTGCTGACCCTGCCTGGGTCTGCTGCTACCACTACTGCCACTACTGCTGCCACCGCCTCGAAAGAATCTCCTGAATCTGGAGCCGAGTGAAGACGATCCTGATCCGGACGAAGGAGTTGTTGCTGTTGCCTTTCCCCTGCCACGAGCTGGTCCCTGAGTGGTCAGTCCTCTCTCTCTAGCCGATTGATTCTGTTGTGCCTCCACTGCTACTGCACACCTAACTGCCGATGCCAAATCTGAGCAACAGTGAGATGCCACAAAATTCCTCAGACTGGACCTCAGTCCATCTACAAACCTCTCAGTCCAACGCTCCTCGTCCCCTGAAATAAAAGGCACAAACCTCCCAAGCGAAACAAACTTCGCCTGGTACTCGAGTACTGTCATACTCCCCTGAGTCAGCTCCATAAATTCCCTCTCCTTGGCCCTCTTAACATGCCTAGGGAAGTATTGTGCATTAAATTCCTTCACAAAAGTCTCCCATGGAATCTCCCTGAGACTCCTATCTGCATAAGACAAACTCTTCAGAGTGGTCCACCAATCGTAGGCATCATCCTTCAGCATGAAGGTAGCTAAAGGAGTCCTCTCAACTGCCGCACAGTCCATAGTATCAAAGGTCTTCTCCATCTCCCTCAACCAGTGAACAGCCTCATCAGGGTCGGGACGACCGGTGAAATGAGGCGGCCTCAACTTCAGAAATCTCTCTAGTGCAGCTGAAGACCCTCCCCGAGCACTGGAACTCTCGCTAGGGTCTCGGGTCTGATATCTAGCCATCGTGTCCATCATAGCCTCCATGAACTGCTCTACACTTGGCCTACCAGCCTCAGATCCACTAGGGACATCTCCTCGCTCTCTAATAACCGGCATCCTCTTCCTAGGAGCCATCTAATTGCCTACAATCACAAAATCGATAAGTTCTAATTAGAATCCTAAAACCGACACTACCGCCGTGCCTGTACGGGATAATGTAATTATTTGCCAGACTTACGACATTTAACCTAGTTATTCATTTATTTGCCAGACCGAATGCTTTGATACCAACTGTAACGACCCGCCACCCTATAATCGGGGATCCGATTACTAAATGGCTACCGAATCATTAATTTGGAACCAAACCAGGATCTAAGTAAGTATGGGAAATAAACAATAAACTAAGCTAAACATTCACATTGCATTGAATTGAAAGGAAAAGTAGGAATTAAAAGTTATTACAATGCGACTGGGTACAACAAATAATTACATACTCCAACAGAAAAGAAGTAATTAAGCATACAAGCCAGAAATAAAGATAACAACTACGTTGGGGTATACCCCGGAACAACAACTGACGGCGCGTGACACACAACAGCACACCCCTCGCTAAGTCTGCCTGGAGTCCTCACCTGAAAACTGCAGGGGTGAGTCTCAACGAAAAGACTCAGTAGGGATCCTTCGATCCCCACTGCCCACTCACACACCCACAAGTGCAAAGTATAGCTGAAGGTAAAGTAACAGGTACAGTAGTAATGACTACTTCTAAATCTCGATATGAATCACATGCATTCGAAGTACATAACATGCATAACTCTAAAACCAGTCTACCAGGCCTACAACCAACGTCTCGGCCAAACGCGCCAACCACACGAGCAAAGGTGAGAAACGCCGACCCGCTGAGACCAAACAGTAACCCCTCGGATAACACTCTAGCTGCTCCGGCCCAACTGGCTCAGGTGGTTACTCCTTCCCTCAGCACGAGTGACACTCCAAAGATACCACACCCACACCGGTACAAGCTAACCCCAGGGTCCACCAGGTGATCCTCTCTCACTAGGCGTCACCCCGCCACACCCACAACGGCGCTGTGCTCCACCCACACCAGCACAGGGTGAAAAAGTGCTACAACTGTCACTCTAGGTCCACAGTAACTCAAAACACAGCACAGTAAGAAGTTCACAGTCGCATGCAACACCACGCGTACGATCCGGTTACAATGAATCTATCACCATAGAGTATAATTTAAAGCATGCATTTAACTAACTAAACAACTGTCTAACAGTGTAACATGTTTTAATGGCATGAATTAGTGTGATTCTGTCTTGAATCCCGTCGCCCAAGGCCGACGCCATTCAAGTCTCCTAAACTGGTTCACAGAAACTCGGCCGCAGAACCTGGTGTAAAACGCGTCGCCACAAGTAGACGCCTTTTGAAAGGCGTCGCTGTCCCTTGTCGCCTTTTAACGACTGAAAACAGGGACACTAAAACGCGTCGTTGACGCCAGTCGCCTATTGAAAAGGCGTCACTATCCCTGGACGCTTATCAGACCGGAAACAGGGTCTGTTAATGGGTTAAATCGCGTCGTGTGTGGGCGCCGCCTTTCTAAAAGGCGTCGCTTCACCTCGACGCCATTTAGCCCCGACGGACAGGTTCTCTCTTTGTTTCACCCAATCCTCGAGGTGGGATTTCTCCCCCAAAACGCGTAGAAAAGGCACAAAACATAGAGGGGAATGAGGAGAATCCATCTACCCATTAGAACACCCAATTTCTCATACATGCACTTAACGTTTTAACCCCAAAAAGCACCCCAAAGCATGCTTCAAATGCTGGAAAACATGGTTTTTCAAACGAAATGCACTGGGGATAGTCACCCTACCGGTTACTTGAACTCCTCCAAGCTCCAAGCCGCCCACCCGTCTCGCCCAATGCTGCTGCCGGTACCGCCGAGGTCGTCGTTACTCTACCGGGACGTCGGCCACCGTCCGGAGAGAAAACACTGCGGAGGAGGTGGTGGTGGTAGTGGTGGGAGTTAGGAGGTCGATAGAGTGGAGGGAGAGATGAAATGGTGGGAGGAAAAGAGGGAGGGGAAGGAGGCGTCGCCGGAATCGCCGGAGGAAGGGAGGAGAGAGAGAGAGAAGGAAGAAATGAGGGAAAGGAAGGAGGGTTCGCGGGGGTAACCAGAAACTGGCTAAAACGCGTCGAGCTGTACGGACGCCTATCAGTCGATATGACAGGCCGTTCTGACAGAACTCTGAAATTTGTCGTCCATCCAAAATGCCGTTCAGACGACAAGACTGGCGCCATACACTGACAACCCAGGGTCGCAGTCAGAAAGGCGTCATCCCTCGCGGACGCCTTTTAGACGACACGACAGGGCCGTACTCTCGCGGCCCAAAGCCAGCCCACGTGGCACAATCTAAAACGCGTCAGGGCCTGAATTACAGGGTCCGACCCCGAAAATCGGATCCGAAAATCTCAGTCCTTACATTTGTTGTGCTATCCACAAGGCATGTTTAATTGGGAGGAGAAACTGTGGCTATGGCATTAGATGCCTATATGATCGGAGTAGAGGAACCATGTCGCTTTGTTGTGCTATCCACAAGGGTTGCATGCAAATCTATGCTCGTCGAGTAACGATGGTTAGCTTAGACCAGAATTATTGGTTTGTTGTGCTATCCACAAGGCCATTAAATCTCTGGGGACCGAAGCCATGATCAGATATTGCAAGGAGTTGCAAGTCCTATGAATTGGGTGTTCTTTGCTTGTATTACAGTTTGTTGTGCTATCCACAAAGTTGTACTGCAAGTCATTGAGATTCTAGTTCCCACTAGGAGACTATCGGCGTCTCCCGTTCTGTATAACTGAGGGTTATACAATCCGTCGAAAATTAGTGGGAGTTAAAACTTGAACAAAAGACCATGTCTTGTTTTATATTTAATATTTGAACATCTGATAAAATAGAACTTATCTCCTATAAGGAATTATGTCGTTGAATAACCTAGTCCGCGGCATACTTGATGCCCTTTTGACTTACCTGATCTACTCAAATTGGCTCAGACACTTGAAGAATGTCTTCAGATCTGAGCAGATTGCCTATGCCCTTAATCTGATCCTCCTGCTAAATCGGCATTAGATGCCCCTGAAGTAGAGATGATAGCTACCGATAAAAGATCGAAGGACAAAGGCAAAAGAGTAGTAAAGGGTGACTGCTTCTACTATAAGCAGCAGGGTCACTGGACGAGGAACTGCAAGGAGTTTTTCAATGATAAAGCTCATGTAAAGGTGAAGCTGTCTGAAGCTTCAGATATCTATATGATAGACATCAACTTGTCAGTTAGAGATTCCACATCTTGGGTATTAGATACCAGATGTGCTTCTCATATCTGCCATGATGTGCAAATGCTGACAAGTAAGCGTAAGCTGAGAAAAGGCGAGGTGGAATTGAGGCTAGGAAACGGCACAAAAGTTGCGGCGATTGCTATGGGGATAGCAAACCTCAGGGTTCCATCGGGAGACATCTTATCATTGGAAGATTGTTATTATGTTCCTAGCATAATAAAGAACATCATATCAGTATCTTGTTTGGACAAGATGAGATATTGGTTGTCTATTGAGAATAGAAGTTGTTCGATTTATTATGGTAATAAATTAATAGCTTCAGCATCTTTAGTCAACGGTCTATATCTGTTAGATGTTTCTTATTACAATCTTCATATTGATAATACTCTTAAGAAGAGCAAGAATTGTGTGAACCAAGCCTACATATGGCATTGTAGACTTGGCATATTGGTGAAAGTAGGTTGCAAAAGTTGCACAAGCATGGTTACTTAACTGCATTCGATTATGAATCGGTTGTGACAAGATGAGAAAATCTCCATTTGTTGGACATAGAGAACGTGCCAAGGACATTCTGGACTAATACATTCGGATGTATGTGGTCCAATGTCTACCCAAGCCAAAGCCAGCTTTTCATACTTCATCACGTTCACCGATGTCTTCTTAAGATTCGGCTATTTGTACTTAATGAAGTACAAGTCGGAAGTATTTGAGAAGTTCAAGAATGAGGTAGAGAAGCAATTAGGAAAGAGTATTAAAGCTCTTCGATCAGATCGAGGAGGAGAATACTTGAGTACTAATTTCACACAATTCTTAAAGGATAATGGTATCCTTTCTCAGCTAACCCCTCCATATACACCACAGATGAATGGTGTATCAGAAAGGAGGAATCGCACCTTGTTGGACATGGTGCGATCCATGATGAGCTTTTCGGGATTACTAGTGTCCCTCTGGGGGTATGCTCTAGAATCAGCAGCATACCTACTGAACAGAGTACCCAGCAAGTCTGTGGCCTCTACTCCATATGAGATATGGAAAGGCAGGAAACCAGAACTTAAACATGTTAAAGTCTGGGGTTGTCCTGCTCATGTAAAGAGGCATGATCTAGACAAGCTCGAATCACGAACTGATAAATGCAGGTTTGTGGGATATCCAAAGGAAACCTTTGGATACTATTTTTACCATCCTGGTGAACAAAAAGTGTTTGTCGCCAGGAAAGTTGTCTTCCTGGAAGAGAAATACCTTCTCCAAGAGGACAGTAGGAGAAAAATAATACTGGAAGAGGTTCCAGATCCCCAAACAGCTGCATTATCATCAGATGAGATATCAGTTCCTAAATCTGTTTAGGTACATACACATGAACCTCGTAGATCTGGTCGATTACCTAGACTACCCGAACGATATGTGGGACATATCGCTGAAGGTGAGTCTATGGTTGAATATAATGAGGATGATGATCCTAAATCCTACCAGGAGGCCATAGAAGGCCTAAAAGCCGGGAAATGGCGAGAAGCCATGAACTCAGAAATCCAGTCCATGTACACTAACCAGGTTTGGAACTTGGAGGACTTGCCCGAGGGTATTGTACCCATCGGATGCAAGTGGATCTTTAAGAGAAAGATCGGTGCTGATGGACGGATCGATACTTATAAGGCAAGGTTGATGGCAAAGGGATATCATCAAATGCAAGGAATTGACTATGACGAGACTTTCTCACCGGTTGCTATGATAAAGTCGATCAGAGTTGTACTCGTCATAGCTGCACACTACAATTACGAGATCTGGCAGATGGATGTGAAGACTGCCTTCCTCAACGGTAACCTTGAGGAAGAGGTGTATATGATACAACCAAAAGGTTTCACATCCAAAGAATCTCCAGATAAAGTGTGCAAGCTTCAGAGGTCCATTTATGGACTGAAGCAAGCTTTCCGGAGCTGAAACATAAGATTTGACGAGACTGACAAGTCTTATGACTTCATTAAGAATGAAGATGAGCCTTGTGTGTACAAGAAGACCAGTGGGAGCGCAGTCACCTTCTTAGTTCTTTACGTAGATGACATACTACTCATTGGGAATTATGTAGCTATGATGTCATCAGTAAAGATCTGGCTGTCGAAAAACTTCTCCATGAAGGATTTGGGAGAAGCATCCTATGTATTGGGAATACGGATCTATAGAGATAAATCAAAGACGATGCTTGGAATGACCCAATCCTTGTACATAGATACCATAGTCAAAAGGTTTGGCATGGAATATTCCAAGAGAGGTCTCATACCGATGAGACATGGAATTAATCTCTCAATGGAGCAGTCTACTAAAACTCCTAATGAGGGGGCATTCATGGATAGAATATCCTATGCCTCTGCCATATGATCTATTATGTATGCCATGCTATGTACACGGCATGATCTTGCATTTGCTCTAAGTGTTACGAGCAGATTTCAGGCTGATCTAAGCGAAGAGCACTAGAAGGCAGTGAAATGTATCCTTAAGTACTTGAGAAAAACTAAGCATATGTTTCTTGTCTATGGAGGAGGTGACTTGAAGCTGCGAGGCTTTTCAGACTCAAGTTTCCAGTCAGATCCAGATGACAGAAAGTCTACATCTGGATTCGTGTTTACTTTGAACGGAGGGGCAGTGTGCTGGAAGAGTTCCAAGCAAGCAACCACTGCAGATTCAACGACAGAAGTTGAGTACATCGCTACAGCTAAAGTCGCCAAGGAAGCAGTGTGGTTGAAGAAATTCATCACCGACCTCGGCGTAGTTCCCAGCATCTCTGAACATGTTCCACTGTTGTGCGACAACAATGGAGCGATTGTGCAAGCGAAAGAGTTACGATCTCATCAGAAGTCGAAGCATATTCTGAGGCACTTTCATCTTATCAAAGAGATCATATCCAGAGGAGATGTAGTGGTGGAAAGAGTTCCATCAGTCGGCAATGTAGCAGATCCACTGACAAAGCTGTTGGCTCCAATTGTGTTTGAACGTCACCTAGAGTCTATAGGCTTACTGTATAAAGGTGGTTGGCTTTAGTCCAAGTGGGAGATTGTTAGTCTTAGGTGGCCTACAAGACAATCTGACTTTGTAATCTCGTTCATTTATTAATATAATGGCATAATATTCATTGTGTGTAAATCGTATTAATTATCGTCTCATAATGAAGTCCGTGAATATGTACTATAGTGATCAGATTAAGATGAGATCATACTAATGAGACTGATCACTTAAATACACATATTCTTAATCGTTCCTAGTCGAAGGATATCTGAGAAGGACATCGAATATCCGGTTAAACTAGTACAGATTACTCATGCTCATATGATGAGGGTGATTGATCTCATAAATCACTTGTGTGGAGACACTAAGGCGAATATGTAGGTGCTCATTGGAGAATGAGTTCATTGAACTGATTCGACTGAATCGCTGGATGGTACTGTACTTGTTGGGATCTGGGCGGGACGCGAAGAATGCAGCGGAAACGAAGAACAAAATAAATCCCGGCCGATGCCCACTGATCAGATTCGGAACGAAAAACGCTAACCGAAAAATCGGGTTGGAATCTGATTACCGTGCGCAGATTCGAATCCGCTTCCGTCTCGATTCCGTTCAGGCGATGCCGCGAGCCGCACAAGCGTCCGGCCTCCAGCGGTATCCACGTGATCCTCCGCGGTGGTTCGTCCTCGATCCCTCGTCCGTTTCAGCTCGCTCGCTGATTATCCGTCGCCGCAACGATTGCCGAAATCCCGCTGACGGGAATTCCCGACTTTAGGGAATCACACGCGGCGGAGACGGAAGCTGTTCTGGCGCCTCGAACGGGACGCCCAGAGGAGGAGAGAAAAAGGAGGGATGACGGCCAACATGGGGAAATCCTGGCGCTTAGCCCAGGGTTTCTCAACAGCGCGTATATATATTAAGTCGGCGTGACTTTTCACAAAAGTCCCCGAGTTAATATAAATCCCACTTATGTACCACCGACTGAGAATCTTATTGCGTGTGACCCTCTAGGCCCATTTACCAGTCCGGTTTTCAGCCCGTTATGTCCAATAGCTAGTTATTGACTTATTGTAATTAATTAATATCAAGATATTAACTAATTACTCAACCGAATTATCATCACATGTAAATTCGGTCGGACTTCCGATCAAGTTGGGTGCCAAGCAACACCGCATGATTCCAGAAGGTAATGGGGTTCAGCAACCCACTCATGGAACTAGTCCGTCCACAGTTACCACGTGGCTATAATCCTTCGTTCGCACAATGCTCTCGAGTTAACCTAGGGTATGGTCAACTGTCAAACCCTAGATTGTCAACTCACTTGAATCAGACTCCGCTTTACAATATCCGAAAACCACTTTTCTGATATTGTTTCTGCTCTGGCCAGAGACTCTTGCGGGTCTATTCTAGAGCATTCTCTCTCCAGTTACCTGAGAGCAAACGATCCTTTATTGAACACACAATCACCTTCAAAGGTCTTCCGCTGGACCCGATCCTTGACTATTAGAGATCCCGTGGATAGGGATTCGTAGGTCAAGGTCAAAGTCCAGAAGTCTACCAACAAGGTGTCTTTGGTGTCTCAAGTCCAAGGATCAACCACGCCACTGTGACGATGAATCAAGCCGATTGACAGTCAGGTAAATTACCATTCGGCGATTCATGTCAGATCAGTTCAGTGAACTCATTCTCCAATGAGCACCTACAGGTTTACCATTGTGTCTCCACACTAGTAACTAACGAGATCAGTCACCCTCATCATATGAGCTGGAATAACCTGTACTAGTCTAACCGGATGTTTGATGTCCTTCTCAAACATCCTACGACTAGGAACAATTAAGAATATGTGTTTATAAGTCATCAGTCTCATTATTATGATCTCATCATAATCTGATGACTATTGCACATATTCATGAACGTCATTATGCACAATTACAAATATGCCAATCTACATAATGAATTTAATGCCATTAATTAGTGAACCAGATTGAAATAGGTGCCTTATGATTGGCTTAGAGGATACCTATATCCATCAATCTCCCACTTGGACTCAAGCCAATCACTTTCGCATTTGATCTTCATCAAATCTAGGTGATGCTCACATAAAGTGTGTGACTAAGACTTGGTCAGGGATCTGCTAAATAATCTATAGATGGAATATTTTCCATTACGTTATTTCCTCTTAATCCTTTGTCTATGAACCTGTGAAAGAACCTCATAATGTTCTGCAACTTCTGATGAGACCATGGCTCGATCACACAATTGATCGCTTCCACTGTTGTCCTACAACAACGAGATTTTATCAGAGACCTTTTAGAACTACATCTAGTTCAGGGATGAACCTTTTCATCCATACTGTTCCAATAACAGTATCACTTGTCTATGTCGTCATCTTGATATCGAGTTTTGGATTGGAACCATTCCAATCCATTCCTTTCTACTAGAAGGTTGAATTCATTATTTGACTTGAAATTTGAGTTAGTATGACCTCATAGTTTCTAATCATCCTCTCCATATACGTGAATGCATCCTTAGCACTTCTCAAGTGCTTAATGATGCAATTCACTCATGTATCCTTTAAGGAACCTTTTCTTTAAAGGAATAAATTCCATATCTCAACAATTGAGACTTGTTATGAAATTTATGCCAAACGTCTTGACATACAGGTCAATGTAATATCCCCACCGATCTATCTTAATAGATTCGTATTTCCAATACGTGGAATATTATAACTAAACTTATTATGGAGGAAAATATGGTTAATAATGCTTTCACTAATAGTAACATCCCGAAGTCATTCTTAATGACTTTGATATCATTATCATAAAGCATTACTAAAGTGATCGTACTCCCACTGTCCTCTTTGAACACACACAATCTGTGATCATTCTTAATGATCACGTAATATCTGACAATTAAGTTAAAAACTCTTATTACAACTTTGGAAAGTTTTAGTTTGATTCAAAATAATCTTTTGAAATCATAACTTGCTTTCTGGATATTCTAAAAGCTTTAAAGGTGTATCATATACATCTTTACCTCAATCACATTGAGTGGACACTTTTAATATCCAACTGTCATCATCTTATGATTGACAGTATAGATAAGTAGAATTCTAATAAACTTATCAATCTCAAAGTTGTAATGACAGAGAGCATCATTATCATAGATTTTAGATCATAATCTATTTTGAGCTCCTCTCACCTTGCTAAATCAGATATGTCAAACATATCCTTCTAGTCACTGAGAGAATATCAAAAAATCTATGAAGCTCTCTGTTGTGTCATGACCGGTTCCAAACAACTAAAGATTATCTAATAATCTTATGTTAGCTTGTGAATCTAGAACATCTTCTAGTTTTATCAGCTCACACTGTCTTCTTTGAGGACATATTCCTCTTTACAGAAGACAGCTTTCAGGACGACAATTAATTCATTATCGTCTGGCCAATAACTGTAATGTCCAAACTCTTTAGACATTCACAAATTCACATCACGATAGTACCTGACTTTTAAATCAGGTTTGTTCATAATTCACATCTCATATGAATTATTTGGTTTCCATATCTTATATGGACATACACTGATTTATTTGGAACCATCTGTGAAATATGGACATCTAATGTTCATACTCATGAGCAAAAGGATTTAAGAATTAGGCAAATCTTATTATATGTATTGCACCATATCTTAATAAGCTGCAATTCCTCATTCCATCATATTGCTATGATGCACAATGAGGATCAATCGAGCGAGGATACAATTATCCTCTTTGTGATTTATGTGAATCATATACCTAAGTATTAGTTTCTTTGATCAAATCAAAAATTCTAATACTTCATATTGATCTTATACCTTAATCTTTCAGATGCATTCGTCTCGTACTTCAGTAAGTACATACAGTCGAATCATTCTAAAAGTAAACTATAAGGTAAGTCAATAGTAGTGATTATCTTTGGCCTTTGAGCTGTTTACATCAATATGCATTAGCATCAATAATTTCTTATTGTACAATCCTATGTACAATACCATAGATAATCAGGATTCACATAGTTCATTTCTATAGGAGACTTGTGAACATTCATCACATGAAATGTCACTTCAAGAATCTATAGTGCATTAACTGATTTGAACAACTATTGTTCTTTTCAATCAATGTTATTCTTGATTTCTTATGCAACTAAATAACAATTATTTAGTTTCATATTAGACTCCTATAGATATACAAAGATTTACTGTTAGACAACAAACTATGAATATCATGAACAATAGTTGAGTCTAACTCAACACTTACATTTTCTCGATTTCTTTTACTTGTCTAAGTCTGCACACTATCGCAGTTCTGAGAATCATTTCTAATATCTCATATTGGATATGCTAATTCTCCAATAGACATGCAAAAGTTGATAATAAGATTATATGAGACTTCTTTCAAGTTTCATATTCATTTTGCCTTTACAAGTATCCTTATATTGGTTGCAGTGGGAGAACTGCTACTTCTCTATCTTAGCTGACTTTTCTTTATCCTTTTTTAGGTGTGGATTTGATCGCTTAAAATCTTACCACTAGTCTTTCTCAAAGGCACATCATAAATATCTCTTCATCTTGGTCTATCCAAATAAGAGATTTCATGATAATCATTGCATTTCAATAAGGCATACCATGAGCACCTCTTCACCTTGGTCTATCCAAGTAAGAGGATTCATGATATTTGATTAGGATAGTGACTTTCACTTGGCCCTGAAGACATTCTTCAGAGTTTTCTAGTCAGTCTGAGTATGAGAAGTATTGGCATCCAATATGCCAACTTCTCGAATAGACGACATTTTAGTGATCGAAGGAAATAACGTGATTTAAGCAGATAGTTCTTATAATTCAATTATGGTCTTTTATCTTGAATTATTTTCCACTATTTTTTGACGGATTGTATAACCTTCAGGTATACAGAACGGAAGACTCCGACGGTCTTCTAGTGAGGATCAGAATCTCCAAGAATCACAGTATGACCTCGGGTAAACACATAGTATCATACCATTATCTTAGAGCAACCATCTCATGGTAATTGCAACTCCTTGCAATATCCGATCTTATTTTGGCTCCCAGGTCTTTAATGGTCCCGGGTAAACACAGTAGACCATTATACATGGTCTAAGCTTTACCATCAATACGTGACAGAGTAGAGTAAGAATGCAGCTCCCGGGTAAACGCGAGGATAGCTACACCGTTCCTCTATTCCAATCTCAAGGCATCATAATGCCATAGTTAATAGTCCTTTCATCAGATGGTTGCAGATCTCGGGTAAACACGTAGAAACTGTCATCATTGAATCAAGTTCTAAGAACTTGGGCTTGGAGAGCCACGCGGTACATTCTCAATGACTCGCGCTCCGGCTTAGACTTTATGTTGAAGGTTTTGTTTATATTAAGTTGGTCTTATCCTAGGTTATAGTTTATAAATATATCGAATATATATATTTAACTATACCTAGATATTAGCAATCGATTCATAATCAATAACTAAAAAGCATGCATCAACCATACATGTTCATTATGTGGTCATAGACAGCACGGTGATTAACTGGAGCCAAACAATTAATCACCAAAACTATATAACATTTATATAATCTAAACATGCAAACACACAGCCACTGGTGATCTCATCTCCTGTCGCCTTCCTGGTTGCAATTGTGGATCATCCTCGCCTCTCCTCGGTCGGCGCGATCAATTACAAATATAAAATAGAATTTGAAACATTTTCAAATTCAAATTAATTGTAAAAGAAAGCCTTATGGCCGAGTACAATGACAGAGGGAGATAGAATTATAATGGAATGAGAAAGAGAGGGAGACTTGCAGGTCTCATTAATTAACACTTAATTAATGTACATCACATCCCATAACAATCCACATAATCACACACCATCACATGATATGAAATTATAACAAAGTGCATGTCCATGACCACCACAAATTTTAATCATCCACACATGATAGAACACATCACATGAAGGCTAAAATTTAGAAATTGTAATAATTTTGGCTTTCTTAAAACCTGGGTCCAATTAAAATTGGATAATTTGAATTTCGAAAATCATATTTTCTAACATGCATTTAAATCTAATTTAAAGCATTAAACATATCAACATATGCATACCAAACTAAAATTAAAATTCTAAAATATTCCATGCATAATTTAGAACAATTCTAAATTAGTTAATCTAACATTTAGATTAATTTTAAATCACATTAATTACAATTATTAATGTGAAGCAATCTAACATTTAGATAGAATAAAAAATTCCTAAATAATATTTATAAAAGAATTTTCAACTTAAATTACTAACCCCTTAACAACTTCTTGTTAAAACCCCTTAATTAAATCATATTTCTCAATAACATTTATTAAGAAATAATAATTAGAACATTTCTAATTAACATAGTCTAACAGTTTAGAGTTAATTTAATCTTTTAATAACATTTATAAAAGATTAAATTCCAAGTAGATTAGATCATTAAAACCAATAATTAAGAGATACTTGAGTAAACTAATTAATAATCTTAATAACTATTATTAAGACTTAATTAATCCTTAATAACTTTTATTAAGGTTTATTACTCAATAAATAATCAACTTAATTATAACTATTATAATTAGTTAATTAATCACTTAACAACTATTATTAAGTGTCTCTAAATTATTTAAATAATTCTCTAACAACAATTGCTAAAGAGTTATCTAATTAGTTAATTAAAATTAAATTAACAACATTTGTTAATTAATTTTAAAACCATGACAATGATCTAATCTCTTAAATAATTTAACAACATTTGTTAATTAATATTAAAAAAATATATATCATATTAATTATCAATAACTACAATTGTTAATAATTAATTAAGATCCCATATAATATAAATAACAACTTTGTTAATTATAAAGTAAGATCACATCTTAACACATAAACCCCCTATATCATTCAGATCAAATATATTAAATTAACAACAATTGTTAATTAAATTAAGATCATATCTTAAATAACCTTCTAATAATTTTATTAAAAGGAATTAACAACACTTGTTAATTCTAATTAAGATCATATCTTAATAATAACCCTTAATTAACTGGAAATTATTTATTAAAGTCTAAAACATATTTTAAACTTTATTTAAAGCAATTCTCAGTTAATTAGAAGTGGGTTAAAACATTTATAAAAAACTTTTAGAGGGTTAAATGGGGTTTAGGGGTTTAAATACAGGTTAAGGGGTTTAAATGGGCTGGGATGAGGGGGGTTTTGGGCCCAATGGGCATGGAGGGCTCGGGTCTACCCCCAGGTCCTAGCCTGGTTCGAACCAGGTAGGGGGTTGGGCTCGGGCCTGGGCCCAGAACCACTTGGCTCAACCAGGCTAGCTGGCTGGTGCGTCTGGGCCGGTCCAGGCCCCCCCGTCGAGCCGGCGCGGGGCCGGCCGGTCCAGGCGCACCACGCCAGGTTCGCCCAGCCCTTAGGGCTAGGGTTTCCTGGCGTTTCCCAGCAGCCGCCCCCCCCTTTCTTGCTCCCCTCCGGCGCCGGTAGGCCGGTAACTGGCCGGCGAGTTGCAGGGGCTGCTCCCCCTTACCATCCTCGACGCCGGTGATCGCCGGCCGGTGAGCCTCGTGCCGTCGGTAACCCCCAAAAGGAGCCTCAAAACCGGCGGTTGTCCCTTTTTCAAACTGTTTGAAAAATCAGAAATCGAGGCTCGATCACCGGCTATTGACCACAACAAAAATTTTCGAGGACATGAAAAAATAGCTGGTCGTACCAGCAAGCAAGAGTATAGTGGTCGATCATCATTAAACCCCTTACTATGTCCCGGAAAGCCGGTTCTTCATCTTCATGAAGAACACCACGAATCCCCAAAAACAGATTTTTCTCCACAGAAATTTAATCTAAATTTTATCGATCATCCCATGAACAAACTCGTGTGCGAGAAAAATAAATTTACGCATGGAATTAATTCTAGAATATTAATTTTAATCGTTCCGGAGCGGATCAAAGCGGAACCTGGCTCTGATACCACTGTTGGGATCCGGGCGGGACGCGAAGAACGCAGCGGAAACGAAGAACAAAATAAATCCCGCCCGATGCCCACTGATCCGATTCGGAACGAAAAACGCTAACCGAAAAACCTGGTTGGAATCTGATTACCGTGCGCGGATTCCTATCCGCTTCCGTCTCGGTTCCGTTGAGGCGATGCCGCGAGCCGCACAAGCATCCGGCCTCCAGCGGTATCCACGTGATCCTCCGCGGTGGTTCGTCCTCGATCCCTCGTCCGTTTCAGCTCGCTCGCTGATTATCCGTCGTCGCAACGATTGCCGAAATCCCGCCGACGGGAATTCCCGACTTTCGGGAATCACACGCGGCAGAGACGGAAGCTGTTCTGGCGCCTCGAACGGGACGCCCAGAGGAGGAGAGAAAAAGGAGGGATGACGGCCAGCATGGGGAAATCCTGGAGCTTGGCCCAGGGTTTCTCAACAGCGCGTATATATATTAACTCAGTGTGACTTTTCACAAAAGTCCCCGAGTTAATATAAATCCCACTTATGTACCACCGACTGAGAATCTTATTGCGTGTGACCCTCTAGGCCCATTTACCATTCCGGTTTTCAGCCCGTTAAGTCCAATAACTAGTTATTGACTTATTGTAATTAATTAATATCTAGATATTAACTAATTACTCAACCGAATTATCATCGCATGTAAATTCGGTCAGACTTCCGATCAAGTTGGGTGCCAAGCAACACCGCATGATTTCGGAAGGTAATGGGGTTCAGCAACCCACTCATGGAACCTGTCCGTCCACAGTTACCACGTGGCTATAATCCTTCGTTCGCACAATCTCTCTCTCTGACATCCCAGACAGATCCGGATCTGCTCCGCCGCTTCTCCGACTCCCGTTCGATGGGAAATAGTCCGTGCGTTACGACGATCGTTGCGGCGACCGGTGGAGGTTTCGTGGGCTGTGAAGAACGAGGAACGTGAGGATATCTGTCGCGAGGAGGATCGCGTGGACTCCGCTAGAGGCCGGGCGCTTGCGCGGCTTGCGGTGTCGCACCAACGGAATCGAACGGTTGCGGATTCGAATCCGCACATGGTAAGAACCGATTATCCGATAATCCGGTTTTTAGACTTTTCGAAATAGGAATAGATATCCATTTTTATTTTTATTTCGCTGTGCGAGAGATCCGAAGAAACCCGAGAACCCAATAGTAGACACCTTATTAGAAAAGGAGTTTTCTGATATCGCATAGTGGCATCCAATCTAAGTGAGTTCACCAGTTAGGGTTTCACAGTTGACTATACCTTATGTTAACTTGACAGCATAGTGCGGATAAAGGATTATAGTCATGCGGTAACTGATGATAGACAAGTTCCTTGAACGGGTTGCTAAACCCCATTACCTTCCAGGATCATACGGGCTGCTTGGCACCCAACTTGAACAGAGGCCCGACCGATTAACATGAGTGATGTTAATTTAGTGTATTAATTATATAATATTAGTTATTAAATTAATACATTTAAGCCAATAAGGTATTACTAGGCTTAGTGGATCAATAATCGGACTGATACTTGGGCTTGGAGGGTCACATGCATAAATATTCTCAATCGATGGTCGATAAGTAGGATTTATATTAATTCAAGCACTTTTGTGAAAAGTCATCCTAAATTAATACAAATGTATGTCGAGAGGGGAACCCCGGGCCAAGCTCCAACTCCCCTCTCTAGCTTCCCCCCCCCTCTTTGGTTCGCCCAAGTAGGGCACCTCTTGCTCTTCTGCCTTCATTGTCTCCAACTCCCAATTGTCGAGAATATGTCGTTTACATGCCGTGAGCACCATCACAAAGAAGGGACACTACTATGCACGCCGAACTGAGCAAGGGAGTGAGGATGATCCATCAAGAGGATGATCGCATGGACAATGGTAGAGGCTTGGCACCTGTACGGCTAGCGACGTTGCTCCATCAGAACCAAACGGTCGCAAATTTGAATAAGCACAAGGTGATGTTCAATCACCACGTTCTTAGTTTTTGTTTACAATTTTTGCTACATTATTCGATGTCTTGTCTGATCCTTATAGTGGTATCAGAGCTAGATGCTGAGTTATTCTATGTAATTATTTCAATTCCTATGTTTTGGTGATAACTGTTTATGGAAATGACAAATGTATCAGCTGTTGTGATTATTTCAATTCCCATGTTTTAGTAACTTATAACACCTTATGTACACTATTCAATCTGAGACTTGGTCATTTCCCACAGCCTTCTTGATCCCTCTTATTAAAGGTTTACTGAGAAATCGACAAATCGATTAATCCTCTATCATCGATTTATTAACAGTATTAGCATCTCTGAAACTCTTTGACTCATTATCAATTAGAGAACACTTCACTTTTTTGAAAATAATCTCTATCGCTAATCGATTAAGCCTTCTTTCGAGCTAAATCAATTAGAAGTACCGATTACTCGCCTATCTCTAATCGACTTATTTTCATATCGATTATATAACTACTCTTCTTTAATTGGTGTCACTATCGCTTACCCAAATCGATTATTGATTAATCATTGCTTCGATTAACGTTATATCGCTAATAGATTATCTACTTTTCTCACTAATCGATTATTTGCTTTTCCCGCTTTGATTTGTCTTATATCTGTGAATCAATTTCTGTAGCCTACCAAATCGATTAACCTAACTGGTTGTAATTGTGATTAGTGTTACATGGCTAATCGATTAATGGCTAAAGTTTAATTGATTCTGAAACTCTATTCTAACTTAAATTGCCTACTTACTCTTAATCGATTCTGAGAGTATATTATGACTTCGATTACTATTGCCCCTATAAATCGATTATTTGGTTGCTTGTCAAATGGATTTGTCGTCTGAACATAATCTCGATCACTGATAAATGACTAATTGATTAACTAACTTATTATCAATCATTCTGAGAGTTTGTTTGAACTTCGATTCTTGTATCGATTAATGTGTTATCTCTCAAGCAATTAACTCAAAACGTTGAATTCATTTAGATGCCTAATGTTTTCAGCTCTTTAATCCATTATTTGTCTTTAGGGCGCCAAGTTTGAAAATTCTATGAATCAATTAAATAGTACTTTATTCCTATCCTTGTTTAAATTGAAACATCAGATAGGAAACAATTTAACACCACATATCTTCTAGCTCTGACAACATATTTGCCTATAAACTTTTTCTAACAACTTGTTCCAGGATTTCTACTCTCACCTACCTTTGGTTGATAGACCAGTAGGGATGTTTCTTGTATTTGGTATGTGTGCAGAACAAGTGAAGTCTACAGCGACTTCATTGAAGAAAGAAAAGAGAAATATTCATTCCATCTAGAAGATATGGACCTATAGTCTGACGGGATATCTCTTCTCTCTCTTTAGACCAAGACTAGAGTGGTCTTCCTCTCCAGCTAGGGCAATTTACATTAGACTAAAGCAGGAGTCACTGGACTCAGTAGAAAGAACTTAGTGTTAACGAGAACATTTTTTAATCTTGTCTATATATTGAAGACCTACTGCTCTAGTAAACAAGAACGAAAAGAGAGAGAGAGAGAGAGAGAAAGAGAAAGAGAGAGAGCATATACACTAAGTCTGAAGCTTCAAGCCTTCACTCTGTGCATTCAAAGCTTCCTTCAGTGTGTTGAGAAAAAGAGCTAAAGCTATAGAAGAATCCAAGGGCTTGATTCATCTCCGACCTCTACTCATTCAAGAGTCTCCTAGAGATTCTTCTTCCAATCAACACAGCTTGATTTCATTGTCTTTATTATTATATTCACTATCCTGGACTTGTAGTTGTTCATCTGTAAACAAAAGCCCATTAGAAGGGCACCCTCAACAATATAAGTTACTGTTTCATTATTCCTCTTCCTCGTTGTGTGGAAGAGAGGGCTTGTTTGTGGACCGGAGATTGTTTGCCCCTTCTGAGGATTGAAGGGAGGCCCTATCTGAGGATAGGAGGTTATTTACCGCTTTTGAGGATTGAAGGGAGGGCCTACTTGAGGACAGGAGGTTGTAAGAGCAGCAAGGGATCTATACCTTGGGTTAGTGAAAATCCCAAGAGGTAGCTTGGGGACTAGATGTAGGTCTAGCTAAATAGAACCAGCATAAATCCTTGTGTACATTGCTTCCTTATTCTCTCATCTTATGTGCATTTAAATTTTAATTCTGCAATAGTTTTTCATTTATCTGCACTTGAACCCATTCACCCTTCTCTGGGTTCATCATAGCTCGATCAACAGTAGGTTGACCACTGCATTTGTTTTGTTCATCTAAGTTGAATTTTAGAAGGATTCCTTATAAAGGATCTACTTATTTTTAATTATTTAACTCATGGTGATGAATCTGAATAATACAACCCCAATATCATGAAAAATTGATGAAAATTTTTATTTTTCAGATTTTTTTTCCATGTTCTCAATGCTTACGATTTGAACGGGGGGAACTAGCCACCAAGGGCACCGACAGTGGCAGTGAGGGGCTGGTCGACGACTGGCGGTGCTGGCATCCCCCTCTCCTGACCGATCTTCATGCGTTGGAGAGGAGGAGAAGGGGAGGAGATCTGCGACCCCTCAAGCAGCTGCCGACATGATCGACGACACCGGAGGGTGTCGGCGGCCTTGCCTGGCGTCAGTAAGGCTATCTGGAAAGAATGACGACGATAGCTTCTTACCCCCCCTCCCCCCACACCCCCGCCCTCATCTCATACGGGGGGGGGGGTGTTGAGGGTGCACGGCTCCCCATACGCGTAGGGAAGGGGTGCATGTCCCGTTCATGAGCCAACTCAGCCTTTGGGCTGGGGCTGGCTCAGGCCAAGGGCCCTAGCCCGAACCTGGTAGACCCAATTTCCCTTCCCCAAAAGGAGCCCATATTATTTTTTAAAATCTATTTTTTGTTTTTGAATTAAATTTTAATGTGGGTCGTTGTAATTTATTTTAGGGCTTGTAAATTAAAAAATGTTGTTAGTCTAGTTAATTTAATTCTTAGATTAATGACATTAGTTTATAAGCATTATAAGCTTTTAAAATTATCAAGTGTTGTTAATTTGTTTAATATAATTGTCAGATTAACTAGATTAGTTTAGGATCGTTCTAAGCTTAAATTTGGAATCCCTTTCTAGATTATTCAATTTAGATTCTATATACGTGTTAATGTTTTACAATTTTTAATTAGAAGCATGCTAGAAAAAGAGTTTTCTTGAGAATTTCAAATGTTCAATTTTGATTGGAACCCGATTTTATGAAAACCAAAATTAAATCATTTTTTAAAATTCTAGCCCATTTATGATGTGCACCTTCATGTGTGGATGGTTGAAAGTTAACTTAGTCATGGATATGCACTTTAATTAATGTTATGTGATGATATTTATTTTTGTGGATGTGGAATGATTTGTGAGTTAATTAATTGTTAATTATTGAGGCCTACGTGCCTCCCTATCTCTCATTCCGATGTACTTCTACCTACCTCCTCTAATGTACTCGCCATAAGGCTTTGTTTATTACAACTGTAAATTTGATAATGTATCATTTATTATCTTGTAAATTGATCGCAATAGTTGAGGAGGAGCGAGGATGATTCACAAGTGCAACCAAGAAGGCCAGGAGATGAGACCACCCACCTATGTGTTTGCAGGATTATTTTAATATAAATGTTATATTAAAATTTGTGTGATTGATTGTATGGCGCTAGTCCAATCGTTATCCTATCCATGACCATATAAAATGGACATGTATGTTTGATACATGGTTTATTTATTTGATTTTGAATCAAATTATTATCTAGGTATAGTAAATATCTAAATATATCTAATATATCTATTTACTATCACCTAGGATGAGAACAATATAATAATAATCTAAAATCCCTCATTATTAAACTTTAAGTCGTAGTGCAGTAGTTAATAATGCACCGCATGGCCCTCCATCATTATAGCTTTAAGACTAGACCTAGATCGGGTAGGTTTGTTGTGTTATCCACAAGATCTGTCAAATTTGACGACAAGACTAAAGCTATGGTATGAAGACCAATAAACGGAGTAGAGTCACTGTGTAGTCTCGTTGCACTATCCACAAGGGTTGCATTATAATCCATGCCCATTAAGTAATGATAATAACATTAAACTAGAAATTATTAACTTGTTGTGCTATCCACAAGGCCATTAATATTCTAGGGGCCAATTTAAGATTAGATATTGCAAGGGAGTTGCAAGTGCCAAGAGTTGGTTGCTCCATGATCATGTTGTAATTTGTTGTACTATCTAGAAGGCCACATTATGAGTTAGTGAGATTCTGATCCTCACTAGGAGTCTGTCAACACCTCCCATTCTATACGTCTGAGGGTTGTATAGTTCATCAAAAATTAATGGGTGTTAAACTTAATAAAAGTCCATATCTAGTTTTTAACTAATAACTGAACATCTGCTAATTATTGATATTTCTCTAGTAGGTAAAAATGTCGTAACATAACAAACTTTGTAGCATACTAGATGCCAACAAGTTGGCAGGCCTTAATTAATCCGACTGGATCAAAAACCTAAAAATTGTTCTCAAGTCAAAGCACATTGCATATATCATAAAGGATTAGGCACCACTTGAACCGACATTAGATATCCTTAAAGAGGATATGATAATTTATGAGAAGTGAAAAGAGGACTCCACTATGGCCCAATGCTACATGTTATCCTCTATGAGCAATGCATTGCAGAGGCAACATAAGAAGATGGATGCTAGATCTATCTTGCTTTATATAAGCGATCTATTTGAGAAGCATAGTACAATTGAAAGATATGAGATATCCAAGAGCCTGTTTAGAGCTTAGATGGCAGAATGATCTTTAGTACTGACTCATATACTGAAGATGATTGAGTGGATTGAAAAGTTGATTGTGCTCAGGGTTGAGTTACCTAAGGAGATGTGTACTGACCTTGTCCTCAGCACTTCCAGACTCATATTCTCAATTCATAGTTAAGTTTAACATGAACAAAATTCAGGCCACACTAGCAGAGCTGCTTAACATGCTGAAGGCTGTAGAGGGTAACCTTCAAAAGGAGAAGCCCGCTATCCTTATGGTTGGTAAGACTAACAAGAAAAGGAAGGCAATCCAAGCCTTTAAGAAAAGCAAGGGAAAGAAGCCGCACAAACCAAAGACAACAGCAAAGAAAGACAAAGGCAAAGGGGCAGAGAAGAGTGAATGCTTCCACTATCACGAGAAAGGTCACTGGAAAAGGAACTGTAAGGAGTACCTCAAGGAGAAGGGTGAAGAAAACACGAAGCTTGGGGAAGCTTTAGGTATCTATATGATATGAACTTGTATGTTAGAGATTCTGCATCTTGGGTACTAGATACTAAATATACTTCTCATGTCTGCAATAATATATTACTGCTAACAAATAGGCGAAAGCTGAACAAGGGTGAGATGGACTTGAGCTAGGAAACGATGCAAAGGTTGTAGCGTTCACTAATAATTACATATTTTGAGATAATAAATAGATAGAATTTGCACATTACACTTGTGATTTTATGTACAAAATCATATGAAATAATAGGTAAATCAATCATCCTTTCAAAGATATCAATTTTGTAAAATTCGAAATTGAAAATATCATCATTTCATGTGATTAATTGAGTGTCAATAGATTTGTGAGAATTCTTTTATCACGGGGGCTTCTCAGTAATTTTCAAGGACTTACTATACATCTGAATAATTTATGTCAGTACAGAAGCACAAGTAGTTGCTGCAGGGATTTAAGTTTTCATTTTATGTGAATGTAGGATATGAATGAGCAGATGGCATAGTAGTTAGACCACTTAAACTCTATTGAAGTGACCAGGGTTTGAATCCTGGTAAAAACAATGATTTATTTTTGTGCTTTCTCTTCAAGTGGGGCCCACATGCCAACTAACAGTAAGAAGAAGGAGGGAATCTTGAAATTCAACGGGAGAGAGATTTCTCCTCTCTAAATTCAAATTTCAAAAATCCTCTTATCTTAGAGGAGGTTCCTCTAAGTAAGGGGAGATAAGTTTTAATTCAAAATTCAAATGTTTTATTTTTAGTATCAAATTTTGAATTTCAAAACTCCCTTTAGGCCTATAAATCCTAAAAGTTGTTCTCTTTTTCAGGGGATTCCAATTTTTTTCATTCTCTTAATTTTAAACCTTTTTTCTCTCTTTCCCTTCTCTCTTGCTATAGCACGAGTACTGTAGCTATAGTACCATGCTACAGTAACCCACCTTCTCTTTCTCATTCTCTCATCTCCCTATCGTTCTTTCCTTTCTTCATCTCTTTTGCTGCGATCTACTGCACCAACTGGTGATTCGAGTGCCACCACGCCTCCTGCATGAAGTAGCTATAGATGCCGTCATTGATGGACCTTCTCCACCTGCCTGGGACCGTGGAAACTCAGTGTCTTCGCTTCCTGTGCCTCTTACAATTAGATTTATTTAGTTTTTCTTTTGTTATTGCAATTCTATTTTTATAACTGGAAGTACACTGTTTTGTGTTTGTTGTTTAGTATTTAAATCTTTATGTAAAAGGTTATTTCTTTCTTCTAATCTCTTCTTTTTCAAGTCTACTTTCATTCAGAGGTGGTTTGGTAATTTTGTTGTGTTTTGATTAGTGTAATAATTAGTTTAAATTAATCTAGTTCTGCATATCTAGTTTCGCGCAGTGCCTGTTGCATACATCATTTTATGTAAAAACGTTCCCTAAATTGAGTCAAACCAATCTTGTTTTGTAGATAGCTCATTCCTCTAACTACTCCAATTGGTTTCATCTAATTCAGAGTTTTGTAAGAAGAGTTCTCGCAGGTACATCATTAGGCTAGTTTTCTATTCGACCAGATTTTTAGATTGCACTAGATAGATTTCTTAGTTAAGTCTAAAATACAACAAAAATCAAATTTGTCATCCATTTTCTTCTAGAAGCTTTAGATTACATCTAAATCAGTTAAAACTTCTCTGTGGATCGACTCGGACTCCCAAGTAATTGATCATCATTTTCTTTCAAGTGCGGTTAATTAAGATTGAATGAACAGTATTGTGTGCAACAATCATCGCAATCACATCACTCGCTATATGGACAATAGATCTTAAGCTTCCATCTAGACATATAATTATCTTATCTGATTGTTATTATATTCCTGATATAATAAATAATAACATTTATGTTTCTTATTTAGATAGACTTGGGTACAATTTAATCATTTTATTTATATCTCATATGGAGTAGAGGCCACAGACTTGCTGGGTACTCTGTTCAACAGGTATGTTGCTGACTCTAGAGCATACCCCTAGAGGAACACTGGTAATCCCGAAAAGCTCATCATGGATCGCATTATGTCCAACAAGGTGCGATTCCTCCTTTCTGATACACCATTCATCTGTAGTGTATATGGAGAGGTCAGCTGAGAAAGGATACCATTATCCTTTAAGAATTGTGTGAAATTAGTACTCAAGTATTCTCCTCCTCGATCTGATCGAAGAGCTTTAATACTCTTTCTTAACTGTTTCTTTACCTCATTCTTGAACTTCTTGAACTTCTCAAATGCTTCCGACTTGTACTTCATTAAGTACACATAGCCGAATCTTGAGAAGTCGTCGATGAACGTGATGAAGTATGAGAGCCACCTTTGGCTTGGGTTGACATTGGACCACATACATCTGAATGTATTAATCCTATAATGTCCTTGGCACGTTCTCTATGTCCAGTAAATGGAGATTTTGCCATCTTTCTAATAAGGTAGGACTCACATGTCGTAAACGATTCATAATCGAATGCATTTAAATAACCATGTTTGTGCAACCTGTTTTCACTAATATGCCCAAGTCTACAATGCCACATGTAGGCTTGGTTCACACAATTCTTGCTCTTCTTAAGAGTATTGCCAATATGAAGATTGTAATAAGAAACATCTAAAAGATATAGTCCGTTTGACTAAAGATGCCGAAGCTATTGATTTATTACCATAATAAATAGAACATCTTCTATTATCAATAGTTAACCTATATCCTATCTTGTTCAAACAAGATATTGATATGATGTTTTTTATTATGCTAGGAACATAATAACAATCTTTTAATGATAAGACGTCTCCTGATAGAAGCCTGAGGTTTGCTGTCCCAACAATAATCACCGCAACTTTTGCGCTGTTTCCTAGCCTCAATTCCACCTTGCCTTTTCTCAGCTTGCACTTACTTGTCAACATATATACATCATGACAGATGTGAGAAGCACATTCGGTATCTAATACCCAAGATATGGAATCTCTTACTGACAAGTTGATATATATCATATAGATATCTGAAGCTTCAGACTGCTTCATCTTTTCATAAGCTTTATCGTTGAGGAACTCCTTGCCGTTCCTCTTCCAATGACCATGCTGCTTACAGTAGAAGCAGTCACCTTTTACTACTCCTTTGCCTTTGTCCTTCGATCTTTTATCATCAGCTATCATCTCTGCGTCAAGGGCATCTAATGCCGATTCAGCAAGAGGATCAGCTTCAAGGACAGTCAATGTGCTCAGATCTAAAGACATTCTTCAGGTTTCTAAACCAATGCGAATAGTTCAGGCTAGTCGAACAATTGGCATCAAGTATGCCACGGAGTGGGTTATTCGACGATATAATTCCCTACAGGAGATGAATAAAATTTATTTTAGCAGATGTTCAATTATTATATTTAAAACAAGACATAGTCTTTTGTTCAAGTTTTAACTCCCACTAATTTTCGACGGACTGTATAACCCTCAGCTATACAGAATGGGAGATGTTGACAGTCTCCTAGTGGGGATCAAAATCTCAATGACTTGCAGGACAACCTTGTGGATAGCACAAGAAAGCTATAAAACAATTAAAGAGCACCCAACTCATGGGACTTGCAACTCCTTGCAATATCCGATCATAGCTTCGGTCCCCAGAGATTTAATGGCCTTGTGGATAGCACAAGAAACCATTAATTCTAGTCTAAGCTAACCATCGTTACGAGACGAGCATAGATTTGCATGCAGCCCTTGTGGATAGCACAACAAAGCTACATGGTTTCTCTACCCCGATCAAATAAGCATCTAATGCCATAGCCACAGTCTCTCCTCACAATTAAACAGGCCTTGTGGTAGCACAACAAACCTGCTTAAAGTGATTCGAATCCTATGACTATAACGATGGTGGACCACGTGGTAAGTTCTAAACTACTCACGTTACGACTTTGAGTTTAGACGAGGGTATTTAGATAATTTTTATCTTGGTCTCTCCTAAGTGATAGTATATAAATATATCGTATATATTTACTAAACACTATACCTACTTTGATTCACAATCAAACATAAAACAATGCATCTCATACATATCAAGTGTGGTCATGGATAACACAGTGGGTTTGACTGGAGCCATCAGTCAAATGCACACACAATTCTAATATAATATTTATATTAGAGAATCAGTAAACATACAGGTAAAGGATCTGCATCACATCGCCTTCCTGGTTACATCTGTGGATCATCCTCACTCATTCCTCGGTTGCCTCAATCGGATTACATTAAATTCTAGAATTTACATGTAAATTCAAGAAATCCTTATGGCGAGTACAAGAGAGAGGGAGGTAGAAGTACATCGGAGTATGAGAGAGAGAGAGGTGCGCAGACCTCTATTTATTAACAATTAATAAATATTCATTCAATCGTACAACCACGATCCACACACATCATTCATCACATGAATAATTTAAAATAAGTGCATATCCATGACCACGGTGTGTTTTAATCATTCCACACATGATAAGCGCATCACATGGTTAAAATAAAAGAGTTTTTCAAACATAAATAATTTTGGCTTTCAAAAAGCTGGGATCCAATCAAAATTGGTATTTGAATTTCGAAAATACTTTTAATTAACTTAAGCATGCAATTAAATAAAATTTAAAAGCATTAAAACACACATCACATCTGCAGACACTCCAAATTAATAAATTCTAGATTATTCCATGCAAATTAGAACATTTCTAATAATTAAACAATCTAACAATTATATTGATTCAAATTAATAATCTAACAATTAGAATATTAAAATTATATACTAATCTAACTTTTAGATCAGTAGATTAAAATTAATCGTTAATTTAACACTTAAATTAATAATAAACTTTAATAAGCTATTAACAATTAATCTAACTCTTAGACTAATTAATTAATGTTAATGACTAATTTAACTCTTAAAGTAGTAATTAACACAAATTAATTACTAAATACTAATCTAACTCTTAGACTAGTTTATTAATGTTAATTACTAATTTAACTCTTAAACTAATAATTAACATCAATTAATTAATAACTTTTAATTAAAGCATTAGATTAGTTAATTAAATTTAATTATCAATTTAACACTTAAATTAAAAATTAATTTCAATTAAATAATAATAACTAATTTAACATTTAAATTAGTCTATTAAAATTAATAACTAACTCTAATTTATAACAACAATTTGTTAATAATGATTCCAAAATCATTAATAACCCAATTTAAATAAAATTGAATAATAACTTAATTTTCAAAATACTTTTGAAGTTTAAAATTAAAATTCAATTATAATTAATAGGGTATAAGGGGTTTTATAGGATATAAAGGGACTAAAGGGGGCACAAGGCTGAGCCAATAGGCAGCCTGGCTTGAACCCTAGTTCAGCCAGGTTCGAGCCCTGGCTCGGCCAGGCTCGAGCCCTGGCTCGAACCAGGTCCGAGTTTCGGTCACCTCGGGCCGCAGCACCCAGCCTGGTCCGACCGGGTCAGGGCCGGGCGGTCCGCCTGGTTCTCCATCTTCCCCAAATGCCACCCGAAACCCTAACCCTAATAGCTGCAGGTGCATGGCGCCGGCGGGTCTGCCCGGCGCCGCTCGGTGGCCGGCAGCCTGGCGCCGGCTGGACCTGCCGGTGCCGGCGGGGTCGCCGGAGATGCCCCCAAAAGAGTCTAATGCCCGATCCTCCCTCCCTCTTTCATTTTTTTGTGATTTTCGCAAAACCAAAATTAAGAGGAAGAAGAACCCTATTAGGCAGCCCTTCATGGCTACTCCTGTGCTAGGTAGAGGTGCTCACAGTGACCGGCCAAAATCTAGGGTCATCTAGGATGATCTAATCATCATTCATGGCCCTTTAGATCTTTAAAACAACACCGGTATGAACACCGTTCTTCATCACATGAAGAACTACGAAAAACCTCAAATTAAAATCTGAAAAATTATAGAAAAATAATCTTATTATTGTGTTCATCTAATGAACAAATTTCTATTATTTTAATTGGATTAAACGCATGGAATAACTCAAAGAATAATTATTTCGGAGATCGAAACGGGACAAGAAACAGTAGAACCTAGCTCTGATACCACTGTTGGGTTCTCGTGTTTCTCCGGATCTCCCGCTTAGTGGAAATAAAATATAAATCGGAGATTCGTTCCTGTTTCAAAAAATCTAAAACCTCGATAATCGGATTATCGAATCTTACCGTGTGCGGATTCGAATCCGCAACCGTTTGGTTCCGTCGGTGCGACACCGCAAGCCGCGCAAGCGCCCAGCCTCTAGCGGAGTCCATGTGATCCTCCTTGCGATGGATACCCTCACATTCCTCGTGCTTCGCAGCCCACGAAGTCTCCGCCGTTCGCCGCAACGATCGCCGCAACGTGCGGACGATTTCCCGTCGAACGGGAGTTGGAGAAGCAGCAGAGCAGATCCAGGGATCCCAATTCTTCTGGGCACCAGAGAGAGAGAGAAAGAGAGGTAGGGTGGCTAGGGTTAGCAGTAGCTTGGCCTGCTCAGTCCATTAGCTACATTTTTTACTAACCGCGTGGTTTTTCATAAAAACCCCCGGTTTACATAAAACCCACTTATTTATCTATTGCCTTGAGAATCATTTGTGTGTGACCCTCTAGGCCCAATAACCAGTCGAGTTAATATCCCAATAAGCCCAGTGACTCCTCACTGGCTTTATTAATCAATTAATAACTCTTTATTAATTAATTAATCAACGGAATCAATGTCACACATCGAATTCAGTCGGGCCTCCGATCACGTTAGATGCCAAGCAACACCGCGTAATCCCGGAAGGTATCGGGGTTAAGTAACCCACTCTTGGAACCTTTCCGCCGACAGTTACCGCGTAGATATAATCATTCATTCGTACAATGCTCTCGAGCCAACTCAAGGTATGGCATGCTGTCAAACCCTAACCGGTCGACTCACTTGGATTGGATGCCGCTGAGGAATATCGGAAAACTCCTTTTCCGATATTATCGTCCGCCCTGGCCAGGGACTTTCGCGCATACTTCATAGAGCATTCTCTCTCATAGTACTGAGAGCGAATGATTCCTTATTGACACTTAATTCCCTTCAACGGTATTCTGTTGTACCCGATCTTTGGCTATTTAGAATCCCGTGGTTAGAGATTCATAAATCAAGGTCAAAGCATAGAAGTCCACTCACAAGGTGTCCTTGGTGTCTCAGGTCCGAAGACCATCCACGCAACTGCGACAACATAATCAAGCTGGTTGACAGTGAGGTACAGTACCATCCAGCGATTTTGTCGGATCAATTCAGTGAACTCATTCTCTAATGAGCACCTACAGATTCGCCTTAGTGTCTCCACACAAGTGACTATGAGATCAGTCACCTTCATCTTATGAGCAGGAGTAATATGTACTAATATAACCAGATATCCGATGTCCTTCTTGGATATCCTCCGACGATTAAGAATATGTGTGTTTATGTGATCAGTCTCACTAGTATGATCTCATCATAATATGATCACTATTGCACATATTCACGGATTTCATTATGAGACGATAATTAATACGATTTACACAAAATGAATATTATGTCATTATGTTAATAAATGAACGAGATTACAAAGTCATATTAGCTTGTAGGCCACCTAAGACTAACAGAGAAGAGGATAGGACGATACTATAAAAGTATTAGTAAGATATAAAGATAACATAGACTTAGCTCTCAAAGGAGATCAAACAAACGAAGTACCTGAAAGAAACAAAAACCTATTAAAAATAGGACAAAAACCAAAGAAAGTTATCTAAAAATTCCTCCCACAGGAGATGGGGTCCTCCTGAGAGGGAGAAGAAAGGGGAGGAGGAGGGAGCTTCTCTAAAGAGAAAGGGCCAGCCTGCCCTCTCCCCATCATTAGATACATCACCTGTGAAAGGAGTATCCCCCCATTGGAAGGGCAACTACCAGATAGTTGGATCTTCGGAAGTATTCACCATGTAAGTGTAATTAAGGAAAGACTATATAGTTTGATCTCTATTGCCCTCCTTAAGAGGGTTATCATTATAGTGTACTATCACCTTTTCTTTGCTAGGATTGAATTGTACCGAATGATGGCCTATGCCTTCTCAAGCCATGGACAATTATGTGAGTAGCATGTACTGCCCACTGGCTTTATTAGGTTCTTTATATAGACAGCTAGCTACTAAATTCTTGGGAACTATTATGTCTTGAGAGCCTTCTTCTCTGTAACACCTGGCCCATTAGAATCTTAGTTAGAGCCCACTAGCAGCCTGGGTAGGCCCATTAATAGATTAGACTGAGCCTTTTAGTGGGTATGGCCGAGATATTCGCATCTGCCCCCGTTGACGCGATTAAAAGAGGTGCTTAGAAGGTGTCATATCGTCCTGACGTGGAGTCTGATTCCAGGGCAAACTATTTTGAGTTCTTTCCTTCTAGAGTGTTTGATTCCTAGTATACTTCGACCTTAGAGTCTATATAAAGTATCCCTGAGCATGAGAGAGAGGTTTAGTGCATCCAAAGCCCTAGGGAAACCATGAAAGAGAGATCAGCGGTGATTCCCAGTGCAAGAAGGTGGTGTTCTTCATGTTTTCCTTGAATTCTTAGTGTGCACGAGTGAGGCGGCGGCTTTGCAATGTTCCGGTGCATGGGAGGTGCTTAGTAGCCTTGCCTAAGCGACCTTGGTGCATTCGTGTGACTGTAGAGAGGCAAGTGATGACGAATTTCGACGTTCATAATACTTTTAAATAAATACAACCTTATTTTCAAAGTATTTTATAACTACTATCATAGTAGCATGAAAATAAGGTTTTATAGTTATGTTTTATGTGTATGAATCTCCATGCATGATCTCTCCTATACAGTCCCCTGAACTCCACGTAAAAACCCTGGTTTTTCCATGCATGAACCCTAACATGCATGTTAGAACACGTACGGGAGGCCTAACTGGATTTGTTAATCATGTCATAGATAGTTGACACATTTAAGGCCCTGTATGGTTGGTTTGAAGCTTTATTTTTTTGTAAATTCTATGGACATGATTATGAATATTGAATGACTAATAAGCCACGAATTTGCTCTGATACACTGCATGCATGACATGTAACAAGAACAATATTCCTTAATTATTTCTATGATGATGCATACTTGGCTTGCATGATTCCATGAATTGCAATACATTAGATTATAAGTTATATTAAAAGCCATGTTTAGCACTGTATTAGGGCAAAAAATTATCCACGTTAAATCTATAAATCCATGAAGTTTTAGTGTTTTGAACATGCCCTGACTGTCTTAATGACGTCATAGGAAGATGATGCGATTAGCTATTCACGTCATCTGTGTCTGACGTGATTAAGGTTGCCAGTAGACTGATGCATTGATAGTCTGTTCGCATAGGATGTTTAATTTCATGTTATGCAACACTGTCACAGAGCATACTGCATGCATGATTTAAGATGATTAATGCTATGGATAATACCACTATGGGAGGTTAAGTGTACAACCCACAATAACATCCTTATGGGGGAAGACTAAGACAAAATGTAAAAGGGATCGAGGCATCAAGTCAAAATTTTGACAGTGTGCTTGCTTGCGGGTACACCCACCCTAGGTGGGATATGTCGATCCTCCGACTGCGCAGTCGAAGATCTAGTGGACTTTGTCTTACCACTAGGTGACGATAATGATGAATAAAATGAACTATGACTCCTAATAATGTAGTTGGATACATGTCCTATATAAAAGAGAGAATAAGATGCATGTTCATAAATGATGATGAAAATGATGTTCTATGATTTAATACCATGTTTACAATGCAATGCTTATTTGTTTGAAAATCCATGTTATGCATGTGTAAACGATGTAAGTAGAACGATGTGAAGGACTAGATGCACTTAGTTTTGACTTAGATATTTAATTCGCATATTAGGACTTAAGAATGCTTATGTATATGTTATGGTTGCAGCATGATTGGATGTTAATTATCATGTCTTTCCCTTATGATAAAGTAATGTAAAACTATGAATGGTTGTTTTTCAGAGCTTGTTGAGTTCCATGTGACTCACCCTTGCATACTAACTTGTTTTCCAACTGAGGGAGATCCGGTTGAGGTGGGTGAGACTAGAGTAGCTGTTCCAGAAGCTTGAGACTTGAGTTGAAGCCAGTTATCTAGAAGTTGGTTTTATTTCATCTTTAGGTAGCAATAGATGTAATATGGTTTATTTTTAGCACATGAGATGTACTTTTATTATGGATATTTAGTAATCCTAGACATGGAAACTTCGTATTTTACTTCAATAGTTTTAATAGTAGATTTTCTTGTGGCAATGATGGTTGTGTCATGATGATTACGGTCTTGTTCTTATATACTCTTTCTCTATGGTTCATAAGAGGATGTTTGGATTGTTCCCACTATGGCACTCTTGTAATGTCAGTTCGCTATAGGCCAGCATGACTGAACTGGGTCGGCAAGGCAGGGGCATTACATTCTCAGGGAAGGTGCATCGGGGGTGGATCCTAGATGTCCATGTGAGCTTCGAAGTTCTCATGATGTCTATAGGTTTGAGGTTTGCAAGATGCCGATAAACAAGGCATCTGATTCTACTTTAGCTACTTTGAGGGGTAGGGCCTGATTATGCATCAAGCAAGTAGATCTTTCCCATATTGGCACATTGGCCCATTTCACCTTCTTCAATGCTTTCCTAACCTTCCATATGGACAAATTGATGGTATAGGTCTTAGGCTGCATTTGATAACGATCAATCCAAAACAAAATTACTCATAATCCTCTTTGACATAAGGTGTTAGAATGGTATGCTTTATGCGCCCCTTCCATTGAGGTGCTTTAGGAGGAGAAAAAAACAAATTAAAGACTTTTCAATGCTAGGCAAATTTTCTACCCTGTCCTTCCCCTCTCTTGGCCTAGCTTTTATAAGGGACATCATTTGCAACATAACATGGTAACTTTCTAGCTAAAATTGATTCCACTCTCTAGAAGTTCAGTCTAACAGGCTTCCGCCAATTCTGCTCTAGGTTTCAATGCACAGTCTGTCTCTATGCTTGTGTACAAAATCCTCGAGTACGCCAAAGTTGAGATGAAGGTGGCCATTTTGGCACTGTTTAAGTCTTGTAGGGCGACTTCGTCCTTTTAAGCAGTGTCAAATGCACCGTTAACTTATTTGTTATGTGTATGGAGAAATGACACTTTCTTTGTCCTATATATTATGTTTTCGTTGCTCTATTGTTATATTAGATGACTCTCACGCGCAAGTATAATAATACCATTATTAATAACTATATGGTTATATACTAGTAGTGTTACTATTCATATACTAATAAACCATATGGAAAATTACCAAGACCTCCCTATCAAAGGGGATGCTTTATCTCCTCCTTCCTACCATAAAAAAGTATACCAAGAGCTCCCTACTTTATGGGAGGCTTATTTTTCTCTCCTCCACATCATTAAATCTCTTAGAATACCTATTTTACCCTATTGTCCTACTTTATGCCTTTTTTTTTTTTTTTAAAGTATAGTTTTGCCACTCCACCTTTTAGCATGTGAATATAACTATAATACTTTAAAAGTTAAAGTTGTAAAGTATTATACAAGTGTTATGTTATTTAACTATTTAGTACTTTTGATACTTAACTCTTTAATTCTTAAGTCCTAAATATCTTTAATCTTACAAATCAAGGACTTAAGGCACTAACTTGTCTTACATTTAGAGTCATTTTCTAGATGAGATGAAGTGCAATAATAGATATGCAACATCTCTACATTCTTAGTTGATCTTTTATTCTTATAACACAACACTCGGGTAAAGTCCTACTTGGACTCCCTGAATACAATCTGCAAACCTGATTGATATAGCATTAGTGCCATCCTCTACACTGCCGTCCACAAGCTCCCCGCCACTGAAACCGTCCTGCCCATGCTCCAACTCAACCAGTCTGGTGTCATCCACTCCTGCGGCACTGCCTTCTATTGTCAAGTTTTTTACTAAATATAGAGGTTATAGGAGTTTTTTTTCTAAATTGAGTAAATTAAATGAACTAAAATCTAAAAGAAATCTATGATCATAAATTATTAAGAAAAGTTAAATCTTATGTATGATATCTCAATGATTGCTTTTAGAGGAAAAAAGAGATCCACAGAATTGTGATCGCTCAAATTGAGATTTTGAAAAGAGATTAAAAAATATCGTGCTAGAACAATGAATATGCGATCGCCAGAGAATGAGATTCTCAAAATTAAAAGAAAAATGAATGATCACGTGCACCATGTGATTCTGAGATGATTATGACTCCTTAACTTCTCCTCCTTCAGCTGGCTGAAAAAGAAGAGCCTCCCTTTCTAGCTTTTTTCATCCTCTTTGATATGTTCCTTGCAAAGAAAACAAACAAACGAACAAAAGAAAATGATTAGAGCTTGATTATAATGTAGTATCTATTCTAAATGGAAAAGAAGCATGCAACTAAACTAGAAACTCACTTTTTTTTATTCTTTTCTTTAAAACCCCTACGTGCAAGAGGGAAGATGTATATAAATGAACTATGAACTAATTATGAATGAAAATTAAATGAAAAGAAGAAAAGAGAAGAAATTGGCCCCTCTAAAAGCCATCCTTGATTGAAGGCACCCTTCAATGAAGAAGAAAGCTTCTTGAGAAAGAAAGAAGAGCTTCAAACTTGTTGATTTTTGTGAACAGGTGAGAGGACACTCTTTTCTCTCTGATATAACTCGCACAGCTCAATTAGCCAACCTCTCTTAACCTCTAACACTCATATGTATATATAGAGTTAATTCCTACATTAAATCAATGTGAAATTGAGTTCTTGGGCTCCAAGGCACTCCAAGGATAGATAACCATTCAAAACTCAACCTCTCCCTCAGATTAATCCATAGAAAGAACGATTAGCATGAAAAGAAACCTCATTAGAGCTAATTTTCTCAATTTGGCTTGTATTGGGCCTGCTCGGCTACTCAATTGAATCGCGTCCAGTCGAGCAGACACGTTTTAGAAACGTGTCCTCTAATCAGGACGTCTTTTAGGGAGGGCAAAAAGAAAACAAAAATTGAAAATGAATATGGAATCTTTAAATGACATCTACATTAGTGGACGTGTTTCAAGGTAATAGTAATCCGTTCAAAAATCAAATAGTTAATAGATTATGATTAAAACTCAAAATGGCGTCCAGAGTGCAAGACACGATTCATATTATTTAATAATCGATTAAAAATTTTGATTAATAAACCGATTAGAGGGGACAACCTTTTCTTTTCTTTTCTTCTCTTCATTTTTATTTTCATCATATTTTTCATAGTAGTTGCATCACATATATCATTCTTTCACATACATTCATTAGCATCTCATGATAGATTCCTCCCTTTGCATATAGGGGTTTTAAAGAAAACTAAAACAAGTGAGTATTTTAGTTGAGTTGCATGGAATTTTTCTTAATAGAATAGATGCTACACTATTCAAGGCCTTGATCATATTTCAATTTCTTTTTGTCTTTTGTCTTTCTTGTGAGGTATTGGAAGAAGAATTCGAAAAGCGTCCTTCTTGCCATACATCATTTTCAATTAAGAGTAAACTTTTTGACAAGAAGGCTCTTTTTCTTCGGCCGGTTGGAGAAGAGGAAGTAGAAGAATTCACAATACTCTCAATTTGGAAAGGTAATTCGCAATCATTTCATTTGCTTTTAAGGTCTTCGATCTCTGGCGATCATATTTTATTATCATTTATAGCAATATTGCTTCATGTCATTGAGAGCACGTTTTTTAGCATGCATACCTGGTTGCAGTAGTGGATCATCCTCGCTCCTTCTTCAATTAGTTTGATCAAATTACATAAAATTCAAAATTTACATGTACAATTTGAAGAAAGCCTTATGGCGAGTTCAAAATGGAAGGAGGTAGAAGTATATCGAAGTATGAGAGAGGAGAGATATGCAGACCTCTATTTATTAACAATTAATAAAATAAAATATACATCCACGATCTACAACCATACATCATCATATGAAGCATATTCACAAGTGCTTATCTATGACTACAGTGTCTTTTATTCATTCTACATATGGAAGAGTACATCACATGGTCAAATAAAAGAGTTCAAAAAATAAATAATTTTTTACTTTCATAAAGTGTGGTTCCAATCACAATTGATAATTTGAATTTTCAAAAGCTCATTTAATTATCTTGAGCATGCAATTAAATATCATTTAAAAGTATTAAACACACATCTCATGTGCACACACTCCAAATTAACAATTTTTAGAATATCTTATACTATAAAAATACTTCTAATAATTTAAAATTAATCTAACATTTAGATTAATAAATATTTAGCAATCTAACAATTAGATTATCAAATATTAACTATTAATCTAACCTTCAGATTAGACAATTAGAGTTAATTACCAATTTAACCCTTAAACTAATAACTAACACTAATTAAATTAACAACATTTGTTAATTAAAATGATTCAAAATCATTAATGGCCCAATTAAATAAAATTTGAAGAAATTTTATAATTCAAAATAGTTTTAAAATTTTAAAATTAAAATCTAATTTTAATTAAATTTGGGCCTAGGGTTCATTGGGCCTGGCTCGGCTCAACCCCTGGCTGAACCAAGGATTTGGCCAACTGAGCCCTAGGCTCGAGCCAAGGTCTAGCCCGGCCCAGCCCTAGGGCTCGGGCCTAGGCGCCCATCAAATGGGCCCCTGGCTCGAGCTCGAGCTGGGGCGGGGATCGAGCCCTGGCTCGGGACCAACTCGAGTCATAAGGTTCGACCCCCTTCCCGTCGGGTCAGGCTAGGGGAGGCAGCAGGGAGCCCAATCTGGCAAGGAGTCCGAGCTCAGCGAACTCCCAACGTTGCATGGCACCGCCGGCGACGCCCCTAGCATCGGCAGGGCTCACTGGTGATGCCCCATGCCTCTGCGAGCCATATAAACTACCCCCCCTTTCTTATCTGTTGCAGACCGTGAAGAAGAAAGGGAATGGTGGCCAACTGACGGTTGCCTAGGCACTCTCCCCAGCGTCGGCAACCAGGCCCATGGTGACCGACGGGTCCTGGTCACACCAGGACTGCCGGCCACCTCCCCATCTCATGGGAATCGCATTAACACCACCGTGAAGACTCGTTCTTTGTCCGATGAAGAACATCAAAAACCTCAAAATAAAAATATGATCTTTTGCTGAATAAAAATAATCTAATTATCTGTGTTCATTGTATAAACATAGTTCTAACAAAAAAAATCCAATTAACGTATGGAATATTATATGAAAAAATTAATTTTGGAGATCAAAACGGACGACAAACAGTAGAACATGACTCTGATACTAGTGTAAGGATCTCCCTGACGGGATCGCGGATGTAGCAAAAACAAAATAAAATAAATCTACAGCTCTCCCAGTCCGTTTCGAAAAATGAAAACATGAAAGCGGTGATCAATCATCACCTTGCATGGATTCGAATCTACAACCAATCGGTTTCAACGAAGTGATGCTACCAACCGTGCTGATGTCCAGCCTTCAACGGTATCCATGCAATCCTCCTCATGACGGATCTCCCTCGGTTTCTCGTTCGTAGCAATTCTCGTTGATACCACCGGTCTCCGCAATGATCTCTCAGGCATGTGGACAATTTTCCAATGATTGAGAGTCGGAGACGAAGGTGGGATGGAGCACTGAGGGGGGTGCCCCTCTTGGCGCCATAGAGAGAGTATAAAGAGGGGGATGGCAGCTACTTTGTGCATGGCCACAGCAACCCTCTCAACGAATATATATATTAAGTTGTCTCGACATTTTTCACAAAAACCTCTGACTTAATATTAATCCAATTTTCGACCCGTCGCTCGAGAATCTTTTGCATGTGACCCTCTAAGCTTAAGTAGCAGTCCAGTTAATGACCAACTAATCCAGTAACACTTTACTGACTTAATTAATTAATTAATATCAGATATTAACTAATTAATTATCCGAATTAATGTCGCACATGTAATTTAATCGGACATCCAATCACGTTGGATGGTAAGCAACGCCGTTTGAATCCATAAAGTATTGGGGTTAAGCAACCTACTCATCGAATCTTTCTGTCAACAATTATCGCGTGAATATAATCATTCATTCGCTCAATGCTCACAAGTCAACTCAAGGAATGGTATACTGTCAAATCTTAACCGGTCGACTCATTTAGTTTGGATATTTGGAATCCCGTATTTAGAGATCTATAAACCAAGGTGAAAGCACAAAAATCCACCGACAAGATATCTTCAGTATCTCAGGTCCAAAGACCATCCATACAACTGCGACCATTGAATCAAGTTAGTTGATAGTTAGGTATATTATCATCCAGCAATTTAGTCGGATCAGTTCAGTAAACTCATTCTCCAATGAGTACCTACGGATTCGTCTTAGTACCTTCATACAAGTGGCTATAAGATCAGTTACCCTCATCACATGAGAAGAAATAATCTATACTAATCTAACCAGATGTCTGATGTCCTTCCCAGACATCTTCTGACTACGAACAATTAAGAATATGTGTGCATAAGTGATCAATCTCATTAATATGATCTCATCATAATCTGATCACTATTGCACATATTCATGGACATCATTATGAAATGATAAGAATACGAATTACTCAAAATGAAATAATGTCATTTTATTAATAAATGAACGAGATCATACACTGTCGGATTGACTTGTAGGCCACCTAAGACTAACATGAACAAGGCAAAGTTCCATGTTGATCATAAGCCCACTCATAAAGGTGAGGTCCAATGACCTCAAGAATGCCATGTCAAGTCCTGGACTCCTCAAAGTATCAAAGAACAACGGGTAAACATCCCCCAAGGTCAGAATCCATTCTCCTAGGGCCAGCCCACCATGTGGCACAACTATGGTCACCCTTTTGTCAACATCTAAAAATGTTTATTTACTATTTCTCTACCTAATGATCAAAAGAATCATCATAGTTTCCAGTAAGTTAGCCACCGCCCTTGTCTTATTCCTAGCATGAAAAATGAGAGCCATTAGAGAGTCTCTAATCATATAGTAGAGCAGTACAACTGTATGGTTCAAGTATCTAGGAAGGTTATGCTTCTCCCTCCGTAGCCCATTATGCAAGTCACGCAAGCTACTACTGCTCTGGGGATTAGCCCACATACGGCTACATACTATGGAACATGTATCCCCTCTCTTCTCTACTAAAAAGACAGTATAAATATCTAATTAGATCCTACAGAAAAGAGGTAGATATTACACAATACATGGTTCACCAACACCAATCCCACTCACACATGTCTGACCCAATAACAAGGCATTGACTTATGCAACATAGAGTTTTCTTCCACTAAAAGTCGGAAGCAGATCCACTGTAAGCTCTAGATAAATCTGTAGTGGCTATCAGCAGTGACTTGGGACATCATAGCCATTGAACAAAAAGGAAAATCCAAGCTTGCCACCATCAAATCTTCTACTGGTGTGATGGGATTGCACTCCAATTGACTTTTGAGGGATATTGTAATTACAAAAACATTCCTTTTTCTTCATTTAATGACAAAAGATAAAAACGATCCAAAATTTTTATCCATTGAAAAATAATGCTTTAGTGATACTTCAATGTCGACTATTGGTCTTGGGACTTAACGAAAATGGTCAGTTGTCATATTAAAGCTCCACAAACATGCAAATGTATTTTATGCTGCAGCAAGTATGTAGTTTGGATATATAATAATAAAGGATTTGCAAAGGAAAAAAAAACAGGTCATTTGTTGTTTAAAGAAGAAGAAAAGGAAGCAAAATACTAAAACTATTTGTATAGGTCTTTTGCCTCCTCTTTGATTTTATTATTTGTGAACACAAATGTTAAAGGAAAACTAATATCTTCCCTATGGCAATGTGCTTAACATATCTATTGTATACTAATAAAAAGGGGAGATGGAGGAGACTATCAAATTTGACCTAAATAAATTGCCACCTTAACGTAGAGACGAAGGTCTGGCGAGATAAGTATTGCTTCCCTGTAGGACTAATTAGTGTGTAGATATGACAGGACCAATTAGGATGTCTGTCAAGAGATGAAATCTTCTGGACTGCATTCTCTAGATGATATCCAGATGAATATTGATAGGACAAATCTTGCTTCCCAATAATGTGTGTAAAGTATGATTTGGATTGTCTCTAAAGAGATGAGATCTTTGAATCAAATTCTCTAAATCCTAATATATCTCTACTCACAAAGATGAATTTGATATTTTATTTTATTTTTTAATTAAATGACTAGTTCACCCTTCATTCTTGTAAGTAAGGTGAATGGATGAGAGTCAAACGATGTCCAACCATCTGACAGGCACACAGTGTGTGGCTTCGTCACTCGGGTGCTCAGCAATAACTAATCCACCCTGGTGCTGCATCATCAAGCATGAATGCGTCGATGGTTCTGTCACGCCGACATGTTCAGGTGCCAAGTGCGGACGAATTATTCATTCACCGTTGATTTGTTAAATCACAGAAATGATTCGAATTTTGGGCAGGTCAGCCAGTGACCTAGTTCAATCCAACTTATATTAAAAGAAATTGTGTTGGCCTAAATTATATAAATTTGGTTGAACTTAAATTTGCGTTGACATTACTTAAATTTTAATTCGATAAAATACTTTTAATAAATTATTTATAAATAAGACCAGCTCAATTCAATCCAAGTCAACCTACTCACTATTGAATTGGGATTGAGTTTGAGTTGAATTTGAGTTAAATTTAAATTGATTTAAAATTAGACTGGATTATTTTGATTTGAGTTAGATCTAAATTATCACATAATACAATCCAACCCATCCAATTTACATCTCCAATTCAAACTAAGCATGTACTCAATATCATAGGGAAGAAAAATGCTCATCGCGAGAATGTCACTTTTTTTCCTTTTTAATTTAAAAGCACGCAGGCTTTTTTTTTTTTTTTTTTTTTTTTAAGAGTAGATTTCCGGTCTTCCTACATGCGAAAGCTCTTTATTTGTGAAATAATCTGCACACAAATCATTGATCCGCCCGCTTTGAGCAAGAATTCTCTAAAAAGAGCATTTGTATCCGCAGAAAAAAAATCCCCTGCATGCACTTGAGCTACTTTGGTCCATATGGTTATGTGAACCGCAACAAACTCATGTCTAGTTAACTTCCTATTTTCCACTGGAGTTAATATTGGTTTTATGAGTTGAACTTGTTGCAGTGTCGGTGCAGTTGGGTTGTCTGATGGTGCAGCAAGAAAAAGTTCAAAAAAAATAATAGTAAGAACAAATATCTTAATTTAATGCGTCAAACCCAGTAACAATTCTTATTTTTTTTATTTTTTATCATCTAATTAAAAATCGACTTGTACAAACGCATAGAACATGTTAGAGTTGACCTAAAAATTCCTTTTCGCTCAAGTAATGCAGTAAATTTAACTCTTCTATTATATTAAATGAACGAGAGCTCTGAAGACGCCAAGTCAGTATCTATAAAAGGAGAAAAGAGAATACCACCTGAAAAAAAAAAAAAAAAAAAAAGTAGTTACGAAAAACTATGAGCAAAGAAAATAAAAAAACAATACTAAAAGAGAAATAGTAAAAACCCAGGCATCAGGATATGGGAGGGAGAGGAGGAGAGATCAATGGATTGCCCCTTGCATCGCCTGAGGCATGAGATTTGATCTTTACTCAAATGATAATTTGTCAAGATTAATCAAATCAAACAGGGGGCAGAGATCAATCATAATCATCCACACTACAAATGGAGTCACACCACTAATAATAAGATAAATAAACTGCCAAACTAGCTTCCAAGAGGATGGAGATGTGCCATAATTCCATGACACGGAAGTACATCATTTATATATATTATGCTGCTCCATGATATGATATGCTTTTTTCTCTTCTTTTTATATATAGAGAGAGAGAGAGGGGTGAAGATGATGTGTGCGGAATCCACAACAAATATCCATGGCCCCACGGGGGCGAAGAAAAAGAAGAATAGAACAAAGAGTGGATAGAAGCATGGCATCGGGCCGCCGGCATCCAAGTCTGTCACCTTCGCGATAAGTGCTTTTTCCCTCCAGAAGCTTTACAGCTTCGCTTGTGGGGCAAGTATGGAGCTCTCGAGTCAAAGGGGAAGAGGCCCACCATCACCATGGCGTGGTACGGTGCTGCTGCCGCTTTGGCGACGCGAATGCGCTGCGGCTGGCACGGAAAAGGACTTGTGACGACCGCGCCAACCAAACCAACCGAAACCGACAGAGCTTAGGTATGCAAGAGGCGGATCCCCCACGCTATCTATCTATCCATGCAGTGGGCTCACTTTGATTGGACCTTTTGTCAATGTATCCCTTCAATTTTTTGTATTTAATTTTATCCTTTTTTTTTTTTTTTTTTTTTTCAGTGGCACAGTGGCCAGATATGTATAAGTATTTACAAGTGACCAGAGATCGAATTCCATAAATCCTCCAAACTTGGAGATAGTTCCGTGCCGGTCAAGAAGTCTATCTAATTAGGCAAGAATTTCAGGTCCGCCTGATTATCTGGAAAAATAATCTCGCAGACCAAAGGATAAAGATCTCAACAACACTTTAGACTGCATGGTTGAAGAGTTTTTAGGCTCCAATCATATTCGAACCTGAAACCTCCCAATTAAGAGGCAAGTGGTGAATCAACTGTGCTAGGCAGCTGACTCAAATTATTTTATTGATGTGTTGAGACTTTTGATACAAACTGCCCGTCATGCATCCATATGATTGCTACCATCTAATCTAATAGAGAGGAACGTTATGAATATCTTGTAACTGTGGTTAGTAATAGAGGAAATTAATTAGTTAACCTTTCATCCTCAGTTGGAAGTCCCAAAGTAAGAACAACCCAAAAGACATCTTCCTCAAGAGTACTCATTCAAGGCTTCATGGTCACCGCCCACAGCGTCACTCCGCTTATGGCTTCAATGCCACCAACAATATCTCTTTTCGTTTCTTTTGGAGTACAAAAGCTAACTTATCAGCAATATCTCAATACCTGACATTCTTGCCTTGACATGAATGTGCTGAGTGCATTCTCTTACTATGTCAGCCTCGTGAAGTATTCCCTAATTTTATAACTCTCTCTTTCATATTGAAATATGTCACCTGTCTTTAGAGGTAATTAAAATAGGTTTACAATTGTTAGGTTAAGAGCTAACTCAATTGTGTGGTTAATGTTTTACAATTGTTAGGTTAAGAGCTAACTCAATTGTGTGGTTAAGTCACTTGAACTGATATCGATGGTGGAGACGTAGACGATGATGTACATGTGTTTCAAGGATATGTAGGCCAATACATGGATTCGAGGAGATAGTATGAAGTTAAAGATGACAGATTTGACGATATGTAGACAAGAAACCCTAGTCTAATGCCAATGATACTTCCAAAAAACAAAGAAATGATACCCAAAACAACACGTTTCGTCCCTTTTAGTCGTGTTTTGGCATTATCTTTTGCTTAATGTTACAACAGTGAATTGAAGAAAGCATGTGTTCTCCATTGTATGGAAGGTAGATATATGCAAGTACAAGAATCCATAATAGGGCAAGAGGCCACCAGCAGGCCTAAGCAAGCCTGTACATATTAAATCTAGAACCTACTAAATCTAGACGTACTGTATATACATCAACACCCCCCCTCAAACTCACGGTGGATTATGAACCGAGAGTTTGCTAACCAGTTCACGAAAGCGTAGAGTAGGCTGTGATTTCGTGAAAAGATCAGCAAGCTGTGCAACTGTCGGGACATAAGGGAGAGACAAATCGCCGGAAAAATAATGCTGACGAACAAAGTGACAATCAATTTCAATGTGCTTCGTCCGTTCATGAAAGACAAGATTGCTGGTAATCTGAAGAGCACTCTGATTATCACAGTAGAGAGGAGTCGGAGTGTTAAGAGCAATCTCAAAAGCGCGAAGAAGACGTCGGAGTCAAATAATCTCGACAGACGTGTCAGCCATAGCTCGATACTCTGCTTCAGTATTAGAGCGTGAGACAACTGTTTGTTTCTTACTTCGCCAAAAGATGAGAGAGGAACCCAAGAAAATGCAGAACCCAGTGGTAGAGCGACGATCAATAGGATCTCCAACCCAATCAGCATCAGTGTAGGCACGGAGCTCTAAGGAGGAAGTAGAAGATAGAATAAGTGAGCGATGAATAGTGCTACGCAGATAGCGGAGTACTCGAAGAAGAACAGCATAGTGAACAAAAGTAGGCGTACTGACAAACTAACTCAAGACATGCACAGCATGGGCGATGTCAGGATGTAAGGTAGTAAGATAAACCAGGACACCAACTAACTGACGATAACGTGTGGGATCATCCAGGAGTACACCATCAGTCGGGCGAAACTTAACATGTAGTTCTATGGAAGTATCTATCGAGCGAGTGTCAGAGAGAGAGGCACGCTGAAGAATATCTGCAATATACTTCTACTATGACAGTAAGTAACCCAGAGAGGAATAGGCAACCTCAAGACCAAAAAAATAACGAAGGAACCCCAAATCTTTCATATCAAACTGTTGTTGAAGATGAGCCTTGAGGGAGGTAATGGCAGTCGAGTCATCGCCAGTGATGATCATGTCATCTACATAGAGAAGTAGGATGGCACGACCATTAGGAGAATCACGAACAAAGAAGGCATAATCATTGGCGCTCTCCTGAAAACTAATCTCAAGAACCGCTCGCCGAAAACACTCAAACCAGGCACGGGGTGCCTGCTTGAGCCCATAAATGGCCTTGAGGAGATGGCAAACATGTCCAGGCGGAGCAGGAAGACTAGGAGGTGACTGCATATAAACTTCTTCTATGAGATCCCCATAGAGAAAAGCATTCTTCACATCAAGCTGATAGAGAGGCCAACGACGGACTGTGGCAATAACAAGTAAAGTAAAGTGCGAACAATAGTCATCTTTGCCACAGGTGCAAAAGTCTCCTCATAATCAATGCCATACTCTTGAGTGAAACCGCATGCCACAAGCCATGCCTTGTGACGATCTATAGAATCGTCAGCCTTAGTCTTGATCTTGTATATCTACTTACAACTGACAGGAGAGACACTAGAAGAGAGTGATACAAGATCCTATGTGTGAGTCCGCTGAAGTGCCTGAATCTCCTCCTGTATAGCCTGACGCCATTCTGGTAACTGAATGGCCTGTCTAAAACTCTGAGTCTCCTAATGAGTGTGAATAGATGTAAGAAAAGGTGAAAACTGAGCATAGTAAAAGTCAGTAGGATCATAACCCAGCCTATCAGGAGGTCAATGAGAATGCTGAGGGTAGCGTCGAGGAGGATCCACAGCCGACAGAGAAGGAGTAGGAGCAGGGGCTGTTGGGATCCGGGCGGGACGCGAAGAACGCAGCGAAAACGACGAACAAAAATTAATCATGCCCGATGCCCTCTGATCCGATTCGGAACGATAAACGCTAACCGAAAAACCGGGTTGGAATCTGATTACCGTGCGCAGATTCGAATCCGCTTCTGTTTTGGTTCCGTCGAGGCGATGCCGCGAGTCGCACAAGCGTCCGGCCTCCAGCGGTATCCACGCGATCCTCCGCGGTGGTTCGTCCTCGATCCCTCGTCCGTATCAGCTCACTCGCTGAAGATCCGTCGCCGCAACGATTGCTAAAATCCCGTCGACGGGAATTCCCGACTTTCGGGAATCACACGCGGCGAAGACGGAAGCTGCTTTGGCGCCTCGAACGGGACGCCCAGAGGAGGAGAGAGAAAGGAGGGGGGTGATGGCCAGCAAGGGAAATCCTGGAGCTTGGCCCAGGGTTTCTCAACAGCGTGTATATATATTAAGTCGGCGCGACTTTTCACAAAAGTCCCCGAGTTAATATAAATCCCACTTATGTACCACCAACTAAGAATCTTATTGCGTGTGACCCTCTAGGCCCATTTACCAGTCCGGTTTTCAGCCTGTTAAGTCCAATAACTAGTTATTGACTTATTGTAATTAATTAATATATAGATATTAACTAATTACTTAACCGAATTAACATCGTATGTAAATTCGATCAGACTTCTGATCAAGTTAGGTGCTAAGCAACACCGCATAATCCCGGAAGGTAATAGGGTTCAGCAACCCACTCATGGAACCTGTCCGTCCACAGTTACCACGTGGCTATAATCCTTCGTTCGCACAATGCTCTCGAGTTAACCTAGGGTATGGTCAACTGTCAAACCCTAGATGGTCAACTCACTTGAATCAGACTCCGCTGTACAATATCCGAAAATCACTTTTCTGATATTGTTTCTGCTCTGGCCAGAGACTCCTGCGGATCTACTCTAGAGCATTCTCTCTCTAGTTACCTGAGAGCGAACGATCCTTTATTGAACACACAATCACCTTCGAAGGTCTTCCGCTGGACCCGATCCTTGACTATTAGAGATCCCGTGAATAGGGATTCGTAGGTCAAGGTCAATGTCCAGAAGTCCACCGACAAGGTGTCTTTGGTGTCTCAAGTCTAAGGATCAACCACGCTACTGTGAAGATGAATCAAGCCAATTGACAGTCATGTAAATTACTATTCGGCGATTCATGTCGGATCAGTTCAGTGAACTCATTCCCTAATGAGCACCTATAGGTTTACCATTGTGTCTCCACACTAGTAACTAACGAGATCAGTCACCCTCATCATATGAGCTGGAATAACCTGTACTAGTCTAACCGGATGTTTGATGTCCTTCTCAAACATCCTACGACTAGGAACAATTGAGAATACGTGTTTATAAGTCACCAATCTCATTATTATGATCTCATCATAATCTGATGACTATTGCACATATTCATGGACTTCATTATGCGCAATTATAAATATGTCAATTTACATAATGAATTTAATGCCATTAATTAGTGAACCAGATTGAAATAGGTGCCTTATGATTGGCTTAGAGGACACCTATATCCATCAGGGGCAGCATCAACTGAGGAACCCGAAACATCTTCCAAGGCAGGAACACATTGACTGGAGGCCTGAGAAATAGGTGACACAAAAGGAAAGCTAGGTAGCGGAGTCATTGAAGAGCTTGAAGGCGCAGACTCTGAGATTGACACAAGAGTAGGTGAAGCATCAGAAGGTAGAAGACCCGGAAGACCAGGAACAATAGAGGAAGGAGGAGAGAGATCAGGATCCTGAAGGAAGGAAAGATCCTGTGAGCTAGTGGAGAAGAAGGGAACATGTTCAAGAAATGTGACATGACGAGAGATACGAAGACGACGAGCAGTAGGATCATAGCAGCGATATCCAAGATGTTCTGTGTTGTAGCCAAGGAGGACACACTTAACAGATCGGGGTGAGAGTTTAGTGCGTTCATGAGGAGGCAATAGCACAAAACACGTACAACCAAAAGTACCAAGTCGATTGTAGTATGGAAGTTTAGAGTAGAGTTGCTCATAAGGGGTGCCACCCGATAGGATAGAAGAAGGAGTAATATTGATGAGAAATACGGAAGTGAGAACAGCTTCAACCCAAAAAGCATGGGGAACAGAAGCACAGGGAAGAAGAGTGAGAGCAGTTTCAAGAATGTGACGATCTTTTCGCTCGGCAAGACCATTCTATTGAGGTGTATAAGGGCATGAGAGCTGAGGAAGAATGCCATGGGAGGCCAGAAGTAGCCGAAAGTCTGAAGAGAGATACTCACGAGCACTATCAGTTCGAAGAACTTTAATACGACAATAGAAGAATGTGTGCACCATCTCAGTGAACTGACGATAAACAGATAGAAGATCTGACCGCTTATAAAGTAGATAAACCCAAGTAAAATGCGTGCAATCATCCACAAAACTAACGTAATATAAGAAGCCAGTCATAGACGGAAGAGGAGAAGGACCCTAAATATCAAAATGTACTAAATCAAAAGGATAAGGAGAAACAGACTCATGGGAAGAAAAATGAAGAACTGTATGTTTAGCAAGTTGACAGCTTTCACAATGAGGCAAAGAAAATAACGTGCTAAGACCTAAGACTCCAGACTGAAAAAGAGATCGAAGACGAGCTGCTGACGGATGACCCAGACGACAATGCCATGGGTCGGCGGAAGTAGAAAGACGTCCTGGTGAGGACAACGCAGCAAGTGCAAGTCAAGGAAGATGCAACGTGTCCAAGTAGTAAAGGCCACCCTTTCTATGACATGTTCCAATCCTCTGACCGGTACGTAGATCCTACACATCACAAGAAGAAGCAGTGAATGAGATATGATATCCTGACTCAGCTAGACTACTAACAGAGACAAGATTCATAGAAAGATGAGGAACATGAAGAACAAAAGAGAGGGTGAGATGACTAGAGGGGTCAGAGTCGGTGGTGATGGAGCCATACTTGGAGACGGAAAGAGGGGTTCCGTCTACAATGTGAATCCGAAGGTTTGGTGGAACAGGCGAATAATTAAGAAGAATAGAATCATTAGGTGTCATGTGATGAGAAGCCCTAGAGTCTAAGATCCAATAAGAAACAATACTAATGGCGGCAGGCAAAGCGGAAGGTTCAGAAAGGAAACTAGCGGTTTGGAGAAGCTGCTGAATCTGTTGTATCTGTCCGGCAAGCTGCATCACGTCAAGGGAACTTCCTGGAGGGGTTGACCCAAACGGGATTGTAGGTGATGAGACAGGAGATGGCAACTCTGCCACAGTAGCAGTGGGATGCGGTTGCCGTTGGCGACGCTGAAACTTACGACATTGATAAAAAATGTGGCCACAGTTGCGACAGTACTTGCAGAAGAGATTCGCCGGTGTGCTACCAGAATCACCAGGTGGAGACGAAGAATCCATGCCACGTGATTGCGTCGGAGTGTCCAGTAAAGGAGAAGGTCTGGAAGGCCTCGAAGAGCTAGACCGTAAGGCAGTAGCGAGAACAGTCTCAGATGGAGTGCTAGATGTCCCCAGAGCACGCAGCCGAGTCTCTTCTGCAATAAGCTCAGTAAGAGTATCATCCAGACTCGACAAAGGATATCAATGAAGGAGTTGATCACGGAATGCCTCATACTCAGGACGAAGACGCATCAAGAAGTGATATAGATGTTGCCGATCCCGCTGAAGACTGCAAGAATATGAAGAAATACTGAAGGATTTTATTTGTGCGGTATCTGCAGACGGAAATGTTCAAATAAAGGGAACACTATCCCTTATATCTTCTGGGATCATGAGATAGTGTTTGGTGTCGTTCATGGTCAGAAGGTCCAGTGGATTAATCATTAGATGATAAACCACTTATTTATTGAATTAATTATTTAACATATGATGTTTAAATAATAATTAATAAATATTAAACTTTAGAATTAGTTCTAAGTTTAATGGGCCTGAAACCGGATTGATATATGGGCCTAGAGGGTCACACACATAAGAGTTCTCGTAAGACGGCGAGAGATGTTAAATATCATGCTTATCTGGGTTTTTATGAAAAGTCGTAGGATAAACATGAATATTTAATGGAGAGTTATCCAAGGCCAAATTCTTGGATAATCATGAGAATTAATCATTGTGCTTATCCTTATTTCTTATATAAGGAGGCCAAGGGGAGGGGTGAAACAGGTTGGACGAAAAACACACCCTCAGATTTTCTCTCTCCTCTCTCTCTCCTTCTCTCTCTCTTGGAGTAGATCTTTCTCTTTCCGCGCATGGTGGATTTAAGATCGGGTTGGAGTACTCAAGTCGAGGAGGAAATCGTGTATGCATCGGGAGCTCGTGTAGATACCTCTGGAGATCGTGCGCGTGCGCGATTACAGAGTCGAAATCATCCACGGGAGATTCGAAACCCCGCAAAGGTGAAGAACTGTTCTTCTTACGTTTATTTAATTGTCCATTTTTCAATCCCAGCAACCGATACATAGGAATCGATTTATTTTTCCGCTGCGTTCTAGACGATTCCTTACAAATACGACCAGAGACATGCATGACATCTAACTCTGACCAGATACGTCGAAGCCGAGTGAAAAACTCTTGAATCGATAATTCGTTCTGACGAAGACTATCAAGCTCAATACGAAGTTGGTACTCTCGAGCACCACTAGACTGAATATTATGTCTGGTAAGATAAATCCATTGTGCTCGAGAAGTAGTAAACTCCAGAAGGTCCAGACGAATAGAAGGATCAATAGAACGAAAAATATAACCCATAACAACTTCATCATTATCCTTCCAAATAGAAGCAGTACCTTTGTCTGTAGAGGATTCAATTTCAGTCACAAAAGTCCCATCAACATATCCCCATACCTTAGCAGCACGAAGATTAAATCGAATCCTAGCAGCCCATACAGCATAATTACTTGCATCTTTTAACTGAACATCCATCTTCGAAATATCTGAAACTGAAATAGAATTCACCATCGCCATAGCAACAACTATAAGTGGTGACTGCTACCTTACAATGGAGGTGGTGACCGGATCTGCGCAGGGAGACTTCGCGGGAGGTGACCGGAACTCAAAGATGAGAAGCTACTCAAGCCAAACCTACAGAACCTGCGAGATGCTCAGTCGGCGCCACCTGCAAGTTGCTCAACAACCCTGGGATGTCAGCCTGCGGGTTGCTCACCCCGACAGCTTGCAGAATACAGGAATCAGCCAACAGGGAATCAACACCCCTGGGATGTAGCCGCGTGCAGGAATCTTGAGGCAGAAGCGGAGGAGGAAGGAAGGAACGATGTCGACAACCCCCACGAGTGTGACGGACAGTGTAGAGAGGGAAGAAATCGAGTCCTAAACCCTATGCTCTAATACCATGTTACAACAGTGAATTGAAGAAAGTGTGTGTTCTCCATTATATTGAAGGTAGATAAATGCAAGTACAAGTATCCATAATAGGGCAAAAGGTCAGCGGGCCTAAGCAAGCCAGTACATACTAAATCTAGAACCTAGTACTGTATATACATCAACACTTAAGACGTGACTATAAAGAATTGGGTGAGTTCATAATTATTGTTTATAGTCACATACTCTTTTAACTTGGCGACTTTATTATCTCGTCTTAAGATAGTTGAAACGACCATTCCTCTTAGAATAAAAGTTAGCTTTTATCTATTCCATTTCTTTGTTATTACATTCTAATTAAGCACAATTCTTTCAAATTAATTTATCCGGTTATCATGGAACATGGTGTATTATAGTCCATTTGGCAACAGAATGGGTGGATAAAATAGGAGAGTAAATGATCTTCCATATTAAAATACTCTTTAATAATTGAAATATTTGGAAGGTAGAATATTCTCTCGAACAGGTGGAATAAGCAAAAGATTTTAGTTGAGTCACCCCTCAAGTAAAAGAAGAGCAGGAAGAAAAAGAAAAAGATATATAGGAGATCTCACTTTCGTCTTTTCTTGTCTATCTATTGTTCGTCAAAATAATTTGATAATGATACACTAATCTTTATGAAAAAGATATTCTTCTCTACATTTATTCTATTGCTAAATGATGATTTTCTATAATTAGATTGCTTATCCTAGCATAACTAATCTAGGATTGTTTATGCTGGAACAAGAGATTTTTTTGTTTATTTTTATTTTGAAGTAAATTATTTCTATTTATAAACCCAATCATCTAAAAGATATAAGTTCGAATAATTCGAGCAGGTCATCCTACTCATAGTTTATTTGCTTACCAACAGGGAACCTTAAAGAAGGATTGGAGTATAAACCTCCATAGAATTAGCTGCTTAATGTAGTTGTTCCACCTCTTGCCTCTCAATTGAGAGGTCTTAAATTTCATTCTTGATTGGAACCTAAAAATTCTCCTGAGATACTTATCTCCGGTCAGTAAGATTACTTTCTTAGATGATCAAGTGGATTTAAATTTTTCGTCTAATTAGACGAAATTATCGGCTAGTTTGAAATTATCGACCAATTAAAAGAATCTCTCAAACTTTATTCCTAGTTATCTATAAATATTTGTACCAATTCACAAAAAAAAAAAAAAAAACCTTCATATGGTAATGATCGCAGCAACGCCCTCCTATCACAAATGCATAGATTTGCAATCTCCAAAGCGTGTGCTATTTCATCATGTTGAACGGATGATTGTATAAATAAATTATTTTGTTATTTTCTTTAAAAAAACAACTAAAAAACTATCTCAATTCGGCATCACCAGTATGATCTAATTTTTAATCAGATAATAAAAGCAATTATAAAACAAAGTTACTGGAGCACATAAAGATGCATTCCAAAGAGTGCGGTCAGTGGTCGGTTAACCGATCTGGAAAGATGTGTCTGTCACATCAGTATTGCCGGGCCCACCTATTCATGTACGGTAACTCCATGCTTCCTTTGTCATTCAAAAATTAACTAAAATTAAACTGTGTTGAAGAATTTTCACTGCCACCATCTCAGATTTCTGTGGAACCCACCACCATCTCTAACAAGTTTAGGCAGCATATGAAAATAGAGAATTATAAATCATATTTGAAATTTTAAAATACTACAAATTATGATTTTTAATAATAGTACAAAACTTTATTTGAATATTCATTCAGATTATAAATCATAGTAATATATGTCTACTCTCTTGTCTTTACCTTTTTAATGAACTTTAAAACCTTTACGTGTCGTCAGTTGTGCCCATCTAACTGGTGAGCTGGGTATTTGACATCCGAGTGGGGAGGGTGCCACTAAGGGGTCAAAAAGTCTCATCGCTAAGGTAAGACAGTTGTTGCCCGAAAAAAAAACAAAAACTTTATATGTCATCTTACTCTATTAACCATCTCGTTTCTCTTAAAATCCATATAAAAGTAAACCCAAGGTTGCTTTTGAAGACAATTTCTTCTCTCCTCCTTTCCTTTCTGTGTGTGTCTCTCTCTCTTCTCCCCTCATAATCTCTTTTCTCATAAGCTCTACACTATGATTCATTTGAAATAGATTGTGGCATGTCAAGGGTTTCCAATGATTAGAAATCCTAATTCCTTCCAAACATATCATAAGTAATGTTTTTTATTTTGTAAATAAGAAAGAAAAATTTTACATAAATAACCAGACAGATAATTGAAATATATCACAACCTCAAATATTAAAAAATTTAATGTCTCTGATGCAATAAAGTTAAATTGATGTTGTCTTGTTAACACAAGTACTTTCACCTTATGACTCAAATGATAAGAGGGCAATTATAATAATCTCTCTCTAAGAAAGTGTCATAACCATCCCCACTATGAAGCGTTAAAATAAGAGAAGGTGGTAAGTGTCCTTTTTAATAAAAGAAAATCTTGTGAGATTTAGGAAAATAGGTGTGATCTATGTTCATTGGGAAATTGTCTTAGATTTCCGTATACAGGGAATGAAAATCCAAAATTCTCAAACATTTGGGGAGATTTAAATTAGTGTGTGAATTTTCGTTCAACATTATCCAATTATGCCTTGAGCTTAAGGTTTATACATTTGGAGTTGTATGGATACTTGTTCTATAAAAGTAGATGAGATGAACAGAATAAATGTGGGTGCACTATGATGCATTGGACTGAACTGGGGCTTTATCTCTCTATTGAGCTTTGCCCTATGAAACCTTGAGCTTTGAATTATCTCTCTATCTCTCTATTGTTACTTGTTTACCATGTTTATCTACATGTATGCTATTTTGTTTTCAACTTGAAGTGTAAACAAATTGTCAAAATATGATCAACAAGATGGAGATGATACGCTGACAAGTTGTTGGCCAAGCGACAGGAGACGTTCTCATGAAAAAGGTTTTGAGATCAAATCATCTCTCTTATTACAAGAGGAAAAATTCATCCTATGAACTCAGAGATTTATATCTAGGTATCTTCAACATGTAAGAAGCCTCACGAAAGAATTGTACGACCAATGCAGTAAGTATTACTCTGCAAAAAGATTATTTGTTGTAGTTGTTAGTTTTAGGTGGCCTACAAGCCAATCTGACTATGATAATCTCGTTCATTTATTAATATAATATTCATTATGTGTAAACCACATTAATTATCGTTTCATAATGAAGTCCGTGAATATGTGCTATAGTGATCAGATTATGATGAGATCATACTAATGAGACTGATTACTTAAGCACACATATTCTTAATCGTTCCTAGTCGGAGGATATCCGAGAAGGACATCGGATATCCGGTTATACTAGTATAGATTACTCCTGCTCATATGATGAGGGTGACTGATCTCATAAGTCACTTGTGTGGAGACACTAAGGCGAATCTGTAGGTGCTCATTGGAGAATGAGTTCACTGAACTGATCCGACTGAATCGCTGGATGGTATTGTACCTCACTATCAACCAGCTTGATTCTATTGTCGTAGTTGCGTGGATGGTCCTCGGACCTGAGACATCAAGGACACCTTGTCGGTAGACTTCTGTGCTTTGACCTTGGTTTACGAATCTCTAGCCACGGGATTCTAAAAAGCCAAGGATTAGGAACAGCGGAATACCGTCGAAGGGAATTGTGTGTCAATAAGGAATCATTCGCTCTCGGTACTTAGAGAGAGAATGCTCTACGAAGGATTCGCGGAAGTCCCTGGCCAGGGCGGACGATAATATCGGGAAAGGAGTTTTCCAATATTCATCAGCGGCATCCAATCCAAGTGAGTCGACCGGTTAGGGTTTGACAGCTCGACATACCCTGAGTTGACTCGAGATCATTGTACGAATGAAGGATTATATTCACGCGGTAACTGTCGGCGGAAAGGTTCCAAGAGTGGGTTACTTAACCCCAATACCTTCCGGGTTCACGCGGTGTTGCTTGGCACCCAACGTGATCGGAGGCCCGGTCGAATTTGATGTGCGACATCAATTCGATTGATTAATTAATTAATAAGGGGTTATTAATTGATTAATAAAGTCAGTGAGGAGTCACTGGGCTTGTTGGGCCATTAACTGGACTGGTACTTGGGCCTAGAGGGTCATACACAAATGATTCTCAAGGCGATGGATAAATAAGTGGGTTTTATATAAATTGGGGGTTTTTATGAAAAATCACGTGGTTAGTATAAAACATAGCGAACGGACTGAGCAGGCCAAGCGGCTGCTAACCCTAGCCGCCCCTCCTCTGTTTCTCTCTCTCTCTCGCGTCCAGACAGATCCAGATCTGCTCCGCCGCTTCTCCGAATCTCGTTCGACGGGAAATCGTCCGCACGTTGCGGCGATCATTGCGGCCACCGGCGGAGGTTTCGTGGGCTGCAAAGAACGAGGAACGTGAGGATATCCGTCGCGAGGAGGATCGCGTGGACTTCACTAGAGGCCGGGCACTTGCGCGGCTTGCGGTGTCGCACCGACGGAACCGAACGGTTGCGGATTCGAATCCGCACACGGTGAGAATCGATTATCCGATAATCGTAGTTTTTAATTTTTCGAAACGGGAAAACGGATCGTTGTTTTATTTTATTTTCCGCTGCGTGTGCGATCCGGAGAAACCCGAGAAAACCCAACAGTGGTATCAGAGCCAGGTTCCACTGTTTCTCGTCCCGTTTCGATCTCCGAATTAATTTTTCCTTGAAATTATTCCATGCTTTAAAACTCGATTTTTTGTTGGATCTGTGTTCATGAGATGAACACTAATAATCAGATTATGATGCTGCAATTTCGAATTTTTTTTGGGGGATTTATTTGTGTTCTTGGTTGGACGAAGCATGGGTCTTCAACGGCCAAGTTCACACCACCCCAAGTGTTTGGGAGGCAGGCTGGACTTCAAATCCCTAAAGGGATGTCCCTGCTCTCCACCGGACTGGTGGCCGGCGCCTGAGTAGCCTCTTGAGATGGCCGGTTGGTGCCCCATCTCCTTCTTCTTCATTCGGTTTCAAAAGGAATCCAAAAATCAGATTTTTAGGGAGTTTTGTGAGGGTTGGCCGGCTGTCTTAGCAGGGGATTCTGGCGGGGCCACTGGCACCGCGGCTCCACCAGCACCAAAGGGGGTCGCCGGCAAGGGCTCGGGCACCATCTTCATCATCCTCCTCGGTTTTAAGGAAAACCAGAAAAAAGGGGAGAAACTAGGGCTCGGGCACTAGTTTCGGGGTGCCGCCGGCGACCCTGCCAGCACCGAGAGCACCGCCGACGCTGGGAGTGTTGGGTTTTCTCGGTTTCTCCGGATCGCTCACACAGCGGAAAATAAAATTTTTACAGCGATCCGTTTCCCCTTTCGAAGAACAAAATACGATAATCGGATTATCGAAGTTCTCACCGTGTGCGGATTCGAATCCGCAGCCGTTCGGTTCCTTCGGTGTGACACCGCAAGCCGCGCAAGCGCCCGGCCTCTAGCGAAGTCCACGCGATCCTCCCCGCGACGGATATCCTCGAGTTCGTCATTCTTCGCAGCCCGCGAAGCCTCCGCTGGTCGCCGCAGTGCGCAGACGATTTCCCGTCGAACGGGATTCGGAGAAGCGGCGGAGCAGATCTGGATCTGCCTGGACTCCAGAGGAAGACAGAAACTGAGGAGGGGCGGCTAGGGTTAGCAGCAGCTTGGCCTGCTCAGCCCGTTCGCTATGTTTTATACTAACCGCGCGGTTTTTCATAAAAACACCCGGTTTGTATAAAACCCACTTATTTATCCATCGCCTTGAGAATCATTTGCGTGTGACCCTCTAGGCCCAAGTACCAGTCCAGTTAATGGCCCAGTAAGCCCAGTGACTCCTCACTGGCTTTATTAATTAATTAATAACCCTTTATTAATCAATTAATCAATCGAATTGATGTCGCACATCGAATTCGACCGGGCCTCCGATCACGTTGGGTGCCAAGCAACACCGCGTGAACCCGGAAGGTATTTGGGGTTAAGTAACCCACTCTTGGAACCTTTCCGTCGACAGTTACCGCGTGGATATAATCCTTCATTCGTACAATGCTCTCGAGTCAACTCAGGGTATGGCGAGCTGTCAAACCCTAACCGGTCAACTCACTTGGATTGGATGCCGCTGATGAATATCGGAAAACTCCTTTCCCGATATTATCGTCCGCCCTGGCCAGGGACTTCCGCGCATCCTTCCTAGAGCATTCTCTCTCTAAGTACCGAGAGCGAATGATTCCTTATTGACACACAATTCCCTTCGACGGTATTCCGTTGCACCCAATCCTTGGCGTATTAGAATCCCGTGGCTAGAGATTCGTAGACCAAGGTCAAAGTACAGAAGTCCACCGCCAAGGTGTCCTTGGTGTCTCAGGTCCGAGGACCATCCACGCAACTGCGACAATAGAATCAAGCTGGTTGACAGTGAGGTACAATACCATCCAGCGATTCAGTCGGATCAGTTCAGTGAACTCATTCTCCAATGAGCACCTACAGATTCCCCTTAGTGTCTCCACACAAGTGACTTATGAGACCGGTCACCCTCATCATATGAGCAGGAGTAATCTGTACTAGTCTAACCGGATATCCGATGTCCTTCTCGGATATCCTCCGACTAGGAACGATTAAGAATATGTGTGTTTAAGTGATCAGTCTCATTAGTATGATCTCATCATAATCTGATCACCATAGCACATATTCACGGACTTCATTATGAAACGATAATGAACGCGATTTACACATAATGAATATTATGCCATTTTATTAATAATGAACGAGATTTACATTGTTAGATTGACTTGTAGGCCACCTAAACTAACAATCTCCCACTTGGACTAAAGCCAATCACCTTTATACAATAAGCCCATAGACTCTAGGTAACGCTCAAACACAATTTGAGCCAACGGCTTTGTCAGTGGATCTACTGTTAGTTTAGGTGGCCTACAAGCCAATCTAACAATGTAAATCTCGTTCATTATTAATAAAATGGCATAACATTCATTATGTGTAAATCGCGTTAATTATCGTTTCATAATGAAGTCCGTGAATATGTGCTATGGTGATCAGATTATGATGAGATCATACTAATGAGACTGATCACTTAAACACACATATTCTTAATCGTTCCTAGTCGGAGGATATCCGAGAAGGACATCGGATATCCGGTTAGACTAGTACAGATTACTCCTGCTCATATGATGCGGGTGACTGGTCTCATAAGTCACTTGTGTGGAGACACTAAGGCGAATCTGTAGGTGCTCATTGGAGAATGAGTTCACTGAACTGATCCGACTGAATCGCTGGATGGTATTGTACCTCACTGTCAACCAGCTTGATTCTATTGTCGCAGTTGCGTGGATGGTCCTCGGACCTGAGACATCAAGGACACCTTGGCGGTGGACTTCTGTACTTTGACCTTGGTCTACGAATCTCTAGCCACGGGATTCTAATACGCCAAGGATTGGGTGCAGCGGAATACCGTCGAAGGGAATTGTGTGTCAATAAGGAATCATTCGCTCTCGGTACTTAGAGAGAGACTGCTCTAGGAAGGATGCGCGAAAGTCCCTGGCCAGGGCGGACGATAATATCGGGAAAGGAGTTTTTCGATATTCATCAGCGGCATCCAATCCAAGTGAGTCGACCGGTTAGGGTTTGACAGCTCGCCATACCCTGAGTTGACTCGAGAGCATTGTACGAATGAAGGATTATATCCACGCGGTAACTGTCGGCGGAAAGGTTCCAAGAGTGGGTTACTTAACCCCAAATACCTTCCGGGTTCACGCGGTGTTGCTTGGCACCCAACGTGATCGGAGGCCCGGTCGAATTTGATGTGCGACATCAATTCGATTGATTAATTGATTAATAAAGGGTTATTAATTAATTAATAAAGCCAGTGAGGAGTCACTGGGCTTACTGGGCCATTAACTGGACTGGTACTTGGGCCTAGAGGGTCACACGCAAATGATTCTCAAGGCGATGGATAAATAAGTGGGTTTTATACAAACCGGGGGTTTTTGTGAAAAACCGCGCGGTTAGTATAAAACATAGCGAACGGGCTGAGCAGGCCAAGCTGCTGCTAACCCTGGCCGCCCCTCCTCGTTTTCTGTCTTCCTCTGGAGTCCAGGCAGATCCAGATCTGCCCCGCCGCTTCTCCAAATCCCGTTCGACGGGAAATCGTCCGCGCACTGCGGCGATCTTTGCGGCGACCAGCGGAGGCTTCGCGGGCTGCGAAGAACGACGAACTCGAGGACATCCGTCGCGGGGAGGATCGCGTGGACTTCGCTAGGGGCCGGGCGCTTGCGCGGCTTGCGGTGTCACACCGACGGAACCGAACGGCTGCGGATTCGAATCCGCACACGGTGAGAACTTCGATAATTAGATTATCGTATTTTAGTCACCGAAACGGGAACGGATCACTGTAAATAATTTTATTTTTCCGCTGCGTGAGCGATCAAGAGAAACCGAGAAAACCCAACATCTACTACATTGTCGACAGATGGAACTCTTTCCACTACTACATCTCCTCTGGATATGATCTCTCTGATAAGGTGAAAGCGCCTCAGAATATGCTTCGATTTCTGATGAGACCGCGGGTCTTTCGCTTGCGCAATCGCTCCATTGTTGTCGCACAACAGTGGAACAGGCTCAGAGATGCTGGGAACTACACCGAGGTCGGTGATGAATTTCTTCAACCACACTGCTTCCTTGGCGGCTTCAGCTGCAGCGATGTACTCAGCTTCAGTCGTCGAATATGCAGTGGTTACCTGCTTGGAACTCTTCCAGCACACTGCACCTCCGTTCAAAGTAAACACGAATCCAGATGTTGACTTGCTATCATCTGGATCCGACTGGAAACTCGAGTCAGTAAAGCCTCGTAGTTTCAAGTCACCTCCTCCATAGACAAGAAACATATCCTTAGTTCTTCTCAAGTACTTAAGGATGCATTTCACTGCCTTCCAGTGCTCTTCGCCTGGATCAGCCTGAAATCTGCTCGTAACACTTAGAGCAAATGCAACATCAGGCCGTGTACATAGCATGGCATACATGATAGATCCTATGGCAGAGGCATAGGGTATTCTATCCATGAATGCCCTCTCGTCAGGAGTCTTAGGAGACTGTTCCTTTGAGAGATTAATTTCATGTCTCATCGGTATCAGACCTCTCTTGGAATTTTCCATGCCAAACCTTTTGACTATGGTATTTATGTACAAGGATTGGGTCATTCCAAGCATCCTCTTTGATCTATCTCTATAGATCCGTATTCCCAATACGTAGGATGCTTCTCCCAAATCCTTCATAGAGAAGTTTTTCGACAGCCAGACCTTTACTGATGACATCATAGCTACATCATTCCCAATGAGTAGTATGTCATCTACGTAAAGAACTAGAAAAGTGACTGCACTCCCACTGGTCTTCTTGTACTCACAAGCCTCATCTTCATTCTTAATGAAGTCATAAGACTTGACAGCCTCGTCAAATCTTATGTTCTAGCTCCGGGAAGCCTGCTTCAGTCCATAAATGGACCTCTGAAGCTTGCACACTTTATCTGGAGATTCTTTGGATGTGAAACCTTCTGGTTGTATCATATACACCTCTTCCTCAAGATTACCATTGAGGAAGGCAGTCTTCACATCCATCTGCCAGATTTCATAATCAAAATGTGCAACAATGGCGAGAAGAACTCTGATCGACTTTATCATGGCAACTGGTGAGAAAGTCTCGTCATAGTCAATTCATTGCCTTTGACGATATCCCTTTGCCACCAACCTTGCCTTATAAGTGTCGATCCGTCCATCAGCACCGATCTTTCTCTTAAAGATCCACTTGCATCCGATGGGTACAATACCCTCGGGCAAGTCCTCCAAGTTCCAAACTTGGTTGGTGTACATGGACTGGATTTCTGAGTTCATGGCTTCTCGCCATTTCCCGGCTTCTGGGCCTTCTATAGCCTCCTGGTAGGTTTTTGGATCATCATCCTCATTATATTGTACCTTAGACTCACCTTCAGCGATATGTCCCACATATCGTTCGGGTAGTCTAGGTACTCTACCAGATCTACGAGGCTCACCTGTGTGTACCTGAACAGATTCAGGAACTGATATCTCATCTGATAATAATGCAGCTGTATGGGGATCTGGAACCTCTTCCAGTACTATTTTACTCCCACTGTCTTCCTGGAGAAGGTATTCCTCTTCCAGGAAGACAGCTTTCCTGACGACAAACACCTTTTGTTCACCAGGATGGTAAAAATAGTATCCAAAGGTTTCCTTTGGATATCCCACAAACCTGCATTTATCAGTTCGTGATTCCAGCTTGTCTGGATCATGCCTCTCTACATGAGCAGGACAACCCCAGACTTTAACATGTTTAAATTCTGGTTTCCTGCCTTTCGATATCTCATATGGAGTAGAGGCTACAGACTTGTTGGGTACTCTGTTCAGTAGGTATGCTGCTGACTCTAGAGCATACCCCAGAGGGACACTGGTAATCTCGAAAAGCTCATCATGGATCGCACCATGTCCAACAAGGTGCGGTTCCTCCTTTCTTATACACCATTCATCTGTGGTGTATATGGAGGGGTTAGCTGAGAAAGGATACCATTATCCTTTAAGAATTGTGTCAAATTAGTACTCAAGTATTCTCCTCCTCGATCTGATCGAAGAGCTTTAATACTCTTTCCTAACTGCTTCTCCACTTCATTCTTGAACTCCTTGAACTTCTCAAATGCTTCCGACTTGTACTTCATTAAGTACACATAGCCGAATCTTGAGAAGTCATCGGTAAACGTGATGAAGTAAGAAAAGCCACCTTTGGCTTGGGTGGACATTGGACCACATACATCTGAATGTATTAGTTCCAAAATGTCCTTGGCACGTTCTCCATATCCAGTAAATGGAGATTTTGCCATCTTTTCCATAAGGCAGGATTCGCATGTTGCAAACGATTCATAATCGAATGCTGTTAAGTAACCATGCTTGTGCAACTTTTGCAACCTGCTTTCGCCAATGTGCCCAAGTCTACAATGCCACATGTAGGCCTGGTTCACACAATTCTTGCTCTTCTTAAGAGCATTATCAATTTGAAGATTGTAATGAGAAACATCTAATAGATATAGACCGTTGACTAAAGATGCCGAAGCTATTGATTTATTACCATAATAAATCGAACAACTTCTATTCTCAATTGTCAACCTATATCCTATCTTGTCCAAACAAGATATTGATATGATGTTCTTTATTATGCTAGGAACATAATAACAATCTTGCAATAGTAAGGTGTCTCTTGATGGAAGCCTGAGGTTTGCTGTCCCAACAACAATCGCCGCAACTTTCGCGCCGTTTTCTAACCTCAATTCCACCTCACCTTTTCTCAGCTTGTGCTTACTTGTCAGCATCTGTACATCATGACAGATATGTGAAGCACATCCGGTATCCAATACCCAAGATGTGGAATCTCTAAACGACAAGTTGATATCTATCATATAGATATCTAAAGCTTCAGACAGATTCACTCTTCCATGAGCTTTATCATGAAGGAACTCCTTGCAGTTCCTCTTCCAGTGACCATACTGCTTATAGTAGAAGCAGTCACCCTTCCCTACTCTTTTACCTTTGTCCTTCGATCTTTTATTGTTAGCTGTAATCTCTGCTTTAGGGGCATCTAATGCCGATTCAGCAAGAGGATCAGCTCCAGGGACAAAGTTATTGCGTTCAGATCTGAAGACATTCTTCAGGCTTCTGAACCAATCTAAGTAGATCAGGTAAGTCAAAACGGCATCAAGTATGCCACGGAGTGGGTTATTCGACGACATAATTCCCTACAGGAGATAAGTAAACTCTATTTAGCAGTTGTTCAATTATTAAAATTTAAAACAGGACATGGTCTTTTGTTCAAGTTTAACTCCCACTAATTTTCGACGGACTGTATAACCCTCAGTTATACAGAACGGGAGACGTCGTGTAATGACTGAGATTTCGGGTTCTGTATTCGGGTCGGGTTCGGGCCGGATCCCCTGCTTTGGACCCTGGAGGGGTCTTGAGATTGCTGGCTGAATGGCGTCAGCACTGCTCGACGCCTTTCAAAAGGCGTCAGGTTGTGTGGACGCCATTTAGGGTCTGTTGGTTGTTACGCCACGTGGGCGGGTTTTCGGGCCGCGAGAGTACGGCCCCTGTCAGATTTGTCTGAACGGCGTCCAGCTCGATCGACGCATTTCAGACTGCGACACCTGCGGTGTCAGGGTACGGCGCCAGAGCGTCGTCAGTACGGCCTGTCTTGTCGTCTGAACGGCGTCCGCGGTGGGCGACGCGTTTCAGAGCGGTGTCAGTACGGCCGTCCTGTCAGACTGATTGGCGTCTGCCTCGATCGACGCATTTTAGCGGGATTCTGGTTGACCCCGCAAGCCTCCCCTTCTTTCCCTCATTCTCACCTTCACTCTCTCTCTCCTCACCCCCTCCGCCCTCTCCGACGCTCTTCCTCCTTTTCCCTCCCTCTTCTTCCTCTTCCAACCACTCCATAGCTTCCTTACCTCTCACCTCTACCTCCACCACCTCCTTCGCGGCGTTCCCTTCTCCGGACGGCGGCCGACGTCCCGGCGGAGTGGCGGCGTCCTCGAGGGTACCGGCGGCGGTGTGCGGTGCGGCGGGACGGCGGCACGGAGCTTGGCGGAGTTCGAGAACCGGTAGGGGGACGAACCTTGCATGTGATGTTCGTGTAATTCTCGGCGTGACGTGGTGTTTGGGGGATAGATTGAGCATGCTTAGGGGGGGATTCCATGTGGGAATGACGGTGTTTGTGATCGTGTTCTCGTAAGCATGATTGTGTGGTCGAGCTTCTCTCCTTCCCCCTTTGATTTTGGGGTTTTCGGGGTGCTTGGGGTTCAAGAGAGAAGCCCTCGGGTTGAACCAGGAGACCTGGTTTCTGGCGCTAAATAGCGTCGTACCTGGTCGACGCCTTTCCGAAAGACGTCGGGTCAGTACGACGCGTTTTAGGGCAGAAACCTCCCTGTGCGAGGTTTCCTGAGTTAGGGGTTCTGCGTTAAATGACGTCATGGATGGACGACACCTTTTAGAAGGACGTCGGGCCATCATGACGCCATTTAGGCAGGAAATGCCCCCGTTTAAGGGTTCTGCAAATCTGGATTTCTGGGTTGAATGGCGTCGGGACACCCAGACGCGTTTTAAAAGGCGACTTCAACGGTGGACGCGTTTTAAGAAATAATCCGGCTTTTAATAAACCTGTCTATGGATCTTGAATGGCGTCGACCTCGGTCGACGCGATTCAAGACAAGAATGCTCAAATCTGTTATATTCATGCATGTTTCACGTTGGGATGGTTCTAATGCATGTTTCGGGTTGTATACTGAGACGGGGACTTCTGCGTGAGTGGAATTACATCACCTGTGTGTGTGTGTGTGTGTGCTTTAACTATATACTGAGACTGAGGTTTACTGTACGAATGGAATCATGTTATATGTGTGGTTGTGTTATGCGAATGTGGATCAGGTTAACTGTGGTTTACGTTTGTCACCATGGGCTGATGGGAGAAGGGCCATGGTGTCTGTGAGGAGGGGTGCTTGTTGTGTTTTACCCTTGGCTAAGACAAGCAGAACCACCTTGAGCCCGTCGGGCCGGAGTAGCTGGTGCGCTATCCGAGGGGTTGCTGTTTGGTCTCAGCGGGTCGGGGTTTCCCTTGGTTGTCGTGACAGCTTCTAGCGTGTTTCTTGCTGTGGAGCTAGTGGTGTTTCTGGTGGGAGTTGGTTTACCCTTTAGCCAGTGGGCCTGATGTGACCTTTGATCAAGGTTACGAGTGGTACCTATAGCCCTTGGCCTGACGCAGCCCGGGAGAGTTGGGTTTGTGGGTAGTTCCTGTAGCTTCGGCTTGACGGGGGTTCGCCGGTCCCCAGGGCCCTCCTGAAGCGCTGAGGCCTAGCGTGGAGGCAATCCGGTGGTAGGACAGTAGTCTAGACTGCTTGTGTGCACACGTAGCTGGCAGTGGCGGTACACTGAGTCCAGCTAGTCATAGTTTGGCTCACTGCCTCACCCTACAGTGCCCCAGAACACTGTAGGGGTGGACAGGCGTGAGCAGTGGTGGTAGTGTTGGGAGGCGACGTTCGACTTCGGTCGACAGTGTGGTTTAGTCGCTTCGTGGACTTTGACTGTGAGATGTGACTTTGTGTTGGGTTCTCCAGGTTGCTCGGTACTGTTCCTATTACACTGCTTACGCGTACGTTTCATATTGAGTTGGGTTCTTCGGGTTACTTGGTACCGTGCTTGTTACACTGCTTATTGTACGGTTCCTATCAGGTTTGAGAGTTGTGTTTACTGCTTGGTGTTATTGCTATATATATATTCCTGTTGTTGCACTTGTGGGTGTGTGAGTAGGAGGTAGGGGATCGGATGATCCCTACTGAGCCATTTCTGGTGTGGCTCACTCCCTGCGGTTTCAGGTGCGGACTTCGAGGCGAGCGGAAGCGTGGTGTCTTCTTGGTGTGCGGACCAGCAGCTGTCTTAGTTCCGGGGTATGCCCCGATGTTGTTGTACTTTCCTTCTGCTTGTACATATTTAATTTGTTGGACATGTAATTATTGTTGGACTGTATACGGACGTTGTTATTTTTCCTTCCTGCGCACTTGCTTACCTTGTACTCCGTGTGATTGTTATATTTAGCCTTGTTTAGCACTTACTCCTCCAGACGTGTTGTGTGAGATCCGGATGTGAACCCGCAGTTAATGGACCGACATCCATTTAGTGACCGGGTCTCCGGTCATAGGATGGCGGGTCGTTACAGATGGTATCAGAGCTCAGTCTGGTCGAGTATGTGATAAACTGGGTTAGATATTATAGTCCAACAATAAGTGCGAGTCTGTACAGGCGATGGCTGCTGGTGTAGATTGATAGGATTTGACGTGTTTTGGTTCGATTTGTGTGTTGTGGGGCAGCGATGGCGCCGAAGCGGAGAGCTCCGGTGGCTCGGGGTGCGAGAGCAGATGGTGGTGATTCGAGGGCAGAAGGACATGATGTGGAACGTTTCATGGAAGCCATGATTGGGGCTATGGCTAGATATCAGCAGAGGGATGGAACTGAGGGGTCCAGTTCCCGAGGTGGCCATTCTACGGTGGTGGAGCGGTTCTTGAAGCTGAAGCCCCCTTCTTTCACGGGTCAACCTGTTCCAGATACGGCAGCTCAGTGGATTAAGGAAGTGGAGAAGGTGTTTGATGTTCTAGAATGTGCTGAGAGTGACAAGACCTTGTTGGCAACCTACTTGCTGAAGGGCGATGCTTATGATTGGTGGGTTACCATCAAGGGGTTGATATTTCCAGATAGGTCTTTGAGGGAGATTCCTTGGGAAGGCTTTGTGAGAGAATTTAGTGAGCAGTTCCTTCCGAGGCATGTTCGCAGGGCCAAGGAAAGGGAGTTTATGGAATTGGTGCAGGGTGATATGTCAGTTCTAGACTATCAGATGAAATTTGTGGCCCTGGGAAGGTTTGCTCCACACATATCCGAGCGTGAGGATCTCAGGACGGAGAAATTCGTGGATGGACTTCGGCATGATTTGAGGGAGTTTGTGGCAGCTCATTGTTGTAGGGATTTGGCATCAGCAGTTCAGCGCGCGGCAGCAATGGAGATGCAGTTCCAACACACAGCGAGGGAATCGGAGCATTCAGCACGAGAGAAGCAGCCTAGCAGGGATAGATCAGCGGCCTTCTCGACAGGCGGTTCGAGTTCGTTCGAGGTCGAGTTTCAGGAGGCGCCTTATGAGGAAGAGGATGGTTCGGTTCAGCAGGTGGAGACAGAGGACGGCTGGCAGCAGGAGGCGAGGCGGGACACTGCGGATCGTTGTCCCCGTTGTGGCAGGTTTCATGGCAACAGGATATGTCCCTTGATCACTGGTAGTTGTTTTGCCTGTGGTAGGAAGGGACATCTCGCGAGGAACTGTCCCAGGAAGAACAAGGCAGGTCAGGGACCGAGCGGTGAGTAGGTGTTCGAGGCATGATTGGAGTCGCGTCTCTTTGTGGAAATTCGAGAGGTTGTGCTAGATGAGCACTTTTATCTTGTCTTGTTTAGAGATGGTTGTGGTCTCGTGTGGCACTTGTATGTATTCGGGATGGTGGAGAAATCGGTTTTGTAATTTGTGCCTTGTTAATGTATGGTTGTTTTAATCTATCAGCTCTTGTCAGAATTGAGAATCTTGGTTAGCTTGGCATGACGTGTTGGAACCCTGTGTGGGTGATTAATGAGATTGATTGTTGTTATTGGTGTTTGTCGGCATGTGTGGATTAGCCGAGTTGAGCATTGAGCGGTTGCAAATTTCGAGGACGAAATTCTTTTAAGGGGGGGAGATTGTAATGACTGAGATTTCGGGTTCTGTATTCGGGTCGGGTTCGGGCCGGATCCCCTGGTTTGGACCCTGGAGGGGTCTTGAGATTGCTGGCTGAATGGCGTCAGCACTGCTCGACGCCTTTCAAAAGGCGTCAGGTTGTGTGGACGCCATTTAGGGTCTGTTGGTTGTTACGCCACGTGGGCGGGTTTTCGGGCCGCGAGAGTACGGCCCCTGTCAGATTTGTCTGAACGGCGTCCAGCTCGATCGACGCGTTTCAGACTGCGACACCTGCGGTGTCAGGGTACGGCGCCAGAGCGTCGTCAGTACGGCCTGTCTTGTCGTCTGAACGGCGTCCGCGGTGGGCGACGCGTTTCAGAGCGGTGTCAGTACGGCCGTCCTGTCAGACTGATCGGCGTCTGCCTCGATCGACGCGTTTTAGCGGGATTCTGGTTGACCCCGCGAGCCTCCCCTTCTTTCCCTCATTCTCACCTTCACTCTCTCTCTCCTCACCCCCTCCGCCCTCTCCGACGCTCTTCCTCCTTTTCCCTCCCTCTTCTTCCTCTTCCAACCACTCCATAGCTTCCTTACCTCTCACCTCTACCTCCACCACCTCCTTCGCGGCGTTCCCTTCTCCGGACGGCGGCCGACGTCCCGGCGGAGTGGCGGCGTCCTCGAGGGTACCGGCGGCGGTGTGCGGTGCGGCGGGACGGCGGCACGGAGCTTGGCGGAGTTCGAGAACCGGTAGGGGGACGAACCTTGCATGTGATGTTCGTGTGATTCTCGGCGTGACGTGGTGTTTGGGGGATAGATTGAGCATGCTTAGGGGGGGATTCCATGTGGGAATGACGGTGTTTGTGATCGTGTTCTCGTAAGCATGATTGTGTGGTCGAGCTTCTCTCCTTCCCCCTTTGATTTTGGGGTTTTCGGGGTACTTGGGGTTCAAGGGAGAAGCCCTCGGGTTGAACCAGGAGACCTGGTTTCTGGCGCTAAATAGCGTCGTACCTGGTCGACGCCTTTCCGAAAGACGTCGGGTCAGTACGACGCGTTTTAGGGCATAAACCTCCCTGTGCGAGGTTTCCTGAGTTAGGGGTTCTGCGTTAAATGACGTCATGGATGGACGACGCCTTTTAGAAGGACGTCGGGCCATCATGACGCCATTTAGGCAGGAAATGCCCCCGTTTAAGGGTTCTGCAAATCTGGATTTCTGGGTTGAATGGCGTCGGGACACCGAGACGCGTTTTAAAAGGCGACTTCAACGGTGGACGCGTTTTAAGAAATAATCCGGCTTTTAATAAACCTGTCTATGGATCTTGAATGGCGTCGACCTCGGTCGACGCGATTCAATACAGGAATGCTCAGATCTGTTATATTCATGCATGTTTCACGTTGGGATGGTTCTAATGCATGTTTCGGGTTGTATACTGAGACGGGGACTTCTGCGTGAGTGGAATTACATCACCTGTGTGTGTGTGTATGTGTGTGTGCTTTAACTATATACTGAGACTGAGGTTTACTGTGCGAATGGAATCATGTTATATGTGTGGTTGTGTTATGCGAATGTGGATCAGGTTAACTGTGGTTTACGTTTGTCACCATGGGCTGATGGGAGAAGGGCCATGGTCTCTGTGAGGAGGGGTGATTGTTGTGTTTTACCCTTGGCTAAGACAAGCAGAACCACCTTGAGCCCGTCGGGCCGGAGTAGCTGGTGCGCTATCCGAGGGGTTGCTGTTTGGTCTCAGCGGGTCGGGGTTTCCCTTGGTTGTCGTGACAGCTTCTGGCGTGTTTCTTGCTGTGGAGCTGGTGGTGTTTCTGGCGGGAGTTGGTTTACCCTTTAGCCATTGGGCCTGATGTGACCTTTGATCAAGGTTACGAGTGGTACCTATAGCCCTTGGCCTAACGCAGCCCGGGAGAGTTGGGTTTGTGGGTGGTTCCTGTAGCTTCGGCTTGACGGGGGTTCGCCGGTCCCCAGGGCCCTCCTGAAACGCTGAGGCCTAGCGTGGAGGCAATCCGGTGGTAGGACAGTAGTCTAGACTGCTTGTGTGCACACGTAGCTGGCAGTGGCGGTACACTGAGTCCAGCTAGTCCTAGTTTGGCTCACTGCCTCACCCTACAGTGCCCCGGAACACTGTAGGGGTGGACAGGCGTGAGCAGTGGTGGTAGTGTTGGGAGGCGACGTTGACTGCGGTCGACAGTGTGGTTTAGTCGCTTCGTGGACTTTGACTGTGAGATTTGACTTTGTGTTGGGTTCTCCAGGTTGCTCGGTACTGTTCCTGTTACACTGCTTACGCGTACGTTTCATATTGAGTTGGGTTCTTCGGGTTACTTGGTACCGTGCTTGTTACACTGCTTATTGTACGGTTCCTATCAGGTTTGAGAGTTGTGTTTACTGCTTGGTGTTATTGCTATATATATATTCCTGTTGTTGCACTTGTGGGTGTGTGAGTGGGAGGCAGGGGATCGGATGATCCCTACTGAGCCATTTCTGGTGTGGCTCACTCCCTGCGGTTTCAGGTGCGGACTTCGAGGCGAGCGGAAGCGTGGTGTCTTCTTGGTGTGCGGACCAGCAGCTGTCTTAGTTCCGGGGTATGCCCCGATGTTGTTGTACTTTCCTTCTGCCTGTACATATTTAATTTGTTGGACATGTAATTATTGTTGGACTGTATACAGACATTGTTATTTTTCCTTCCTGCGCACTTGCTTACCTTGTAGTCCGTGTGATTGTTATATTTAGCCTTGTTTAGCACTTACTCCTCCAGACGTGTTGTGTGAGATCCGGATGTGAACCCGCAGTTAATGGACCGACATCCATTTAGTGACCGGGTCTCCGGTCATAGGATGGCGGGTCGTTACACGTCGACAATCTCCTATTGGGGATCAGAATCTCAATGACTTGCACTACATCCTTGTAGATAGCACAACAAACTGTAATACAATCAAAGAGCACCCAACTCATGGGACTTGCAACTCCTTGCAATATCTGATCATAGCTTCGGTCCCCAGAGATTTAAGGCCTTGTGGATAGCACAACAAACCACTAATTCTGGTCTAAGCTAACCATCATTACGCGACGAGCATAGATTTGCATGCAGCCCTTGTGGATAGCACAACAAAGGTACATGGTTCCTCTACCCCGATCTATAGGCATCTAATGCCATAGCCACAGTTTCTCCTCCCAATTAAGCAGGCCTTGTGGATAGCACAACAAACCTGCCTAAAGTGATTCGAATCCTATGACTATAACGATGGTGGACCACGCGGTAAGTTCTTAACTACTCGCGTTACGGCTTAGAGTTTATCTGAGGGTATTTGGATAACTTTTATCTTGGTCTCTCCTAGGTGATAGTATATAAATATATCGTATATATTTACTAAATACTATAACCTGCTTTGATTCATAATCTAAAGATAAACAATGCATCACATACATGTCATTAGTGTGGTCATGGATAGCACAGTGGGTTTGACTAGAGCCAACAGTCAAACGCACACACAATCTAATCATAACATTTATATTAGATACCCTGCAATCACATAGGCAAGAGATCTGCATCTGTTCGCCTTCCTGGTTGCAGTTGTGGATCGTCCTCGCTCCTTCCTCGGTTGCCTCGATCATATTACATTAATTCTAGAATTAACAGGTAAATTGAAGAAGGCCTTATGGCGAGTACAAGAGAGAGAGGGAGGTAGAAATACATCGGAGTATGAGAGAGAGAGAGGTGCGCAGACCTCTATTTATTAACAATTAATAAACATCATACATCCACGATCCACACAATCCATCATTCATCACATGAACAATTAAATAAGTGCATATCCTTGACCACGGTGTGTTTTAAACATTCCACACATGATTCAGCGCATCACATGGCTAAAACAAATGAGTTTTTCAAAATAGATAAGTTTTGGCTTTCAAAAAGCTGGGATCCAATCAAAATTGGCATTTGAATTTCGAAAACTCATTTTATTATCTTAACATGCAATTAAATCAAATTTAAAAGCAATAAACACACATCACATGCGCATACACTCCGAATTAATAATTCCATATTATTCCATGCAAATTAGAACATTTCTAATAATCTAACACTTAGATTAAACCCCACTAATAATCTAACAATTAGACTATTAAAGATTAATCTAACTCTTAGATCAATCCATCAAAATTAATTAACAATTTAACACTTAAATTATTAATTAACTGTAATTATTAATTAACTACTAATCTAACTCTTAGATTAGTTAATTAATGTTAATTAGTAATTTAACATTTAAATTATTAATCAACACTAATAATTAATAATTTTCATCTAACACTTAGATTAGTTAGCTTGAGTTTAATCATTAATCTAAACACTTAAAATCAACAATTAACTCTAATTAACTGATAATTACTAATTTAACAATTCAATTAGTCAATTAGAATTAACTATTAATTTAACACTTAAATTAATAACTAACTCTAATTATTAATTAACAATTAGATGTTTTAATAACTAATAATCTAACATTTAGATTAATAATTATTAACCATTAATTTTAACACTTAAAATTAGATAACTACAGTTAATTATTAAATTAACACTTAACTTAATAATTAACCATAATTAGTTAACTTAAATTAATTATTAGCTTAACTATTAAACTAATAATTAAATTAATTGTTAATCATGATTTAAAATCATAAATAAGCCCATTTAAAATTACAAAACATTTTTGAATTTTATTGAAATTAAAATCAAATTTTAATTCATTTTAAATGGGCAAAGGGGAATTAAATAAAAAAAAATTAGGGTTGGAGTGGGCCCAGCCGGATGGGCTGAGCCCTGGGCTCGGGCCCTGGCCGAGCCAGGGCTCGGACCAGGGGCGCCAGGCCCTGGCCTGGCTCTGGACCTGGCTCGGCCAGGTCCGACCAAGCGCTGGACCCGGCCCGGCCGGTCCGACCGGCTCGGGACCGGGTCCAGCGGAGCGGTTCGCCCGCTCCACCCCCTAGCCGAAACCCTAATCACTGTTGCAGGTGGCTGGCGGCGGCTGCAGGGCTGGGGCGCCGGCGGCCGCCCCCCCCGGCGGCCCAGGCCCCGGCCGGCGGTGACCCTGGCGCCGGCGACGAGTCCGGCGCCGGCAGGGTCGCCGTCGGTGGCCAAGAACACATCCGGCCGAAGCCTAAAAGATCCCCAAAAAATCTGATTTTTCAGGATTTTTAATCCGATTTGGGGCTCGATTTTGTAGCTCTTCGAGGCCACCATGGTGCCGGCTATCATGCCTGGTGTGTAGTGGTGACTATCACCAAAAGATCCGGGCATCCGGGCCGCCATCCCAACGCTTGGGAATCGTTAACGAAGCCGCCAAAGTACCCCGGTTCATCATCACATGAAGAACTCCGAAAACCCCAAATAAAATCCGAAAAATCACAGAAAAATAATCAAATTATTTGTGTCCATCTCATGAACACTATTCCGTCATTTTAATCGGATTAAACGCATGGAATAACTCAAGAAAAATCAATTTCGGAAACCGAAACGGGACGAGAAACAGTGGAACCTGGCTCTGATACCACTGTTGGGTTTTCTCGGTTTCTCCGGATCGCTCACGCAGCAGAAAATAAAATTTTTACAGCGATCCGTTTCCCGTTTCGAAGAACAAAATACGATAATCGGATTATCGAAGTTCTCACCGTGTGCGGATTCGAATCCGCAGCCGTTCGGTTCCGTCGGTGTGACACCGCAAGCTGCGCAAGCGCCCGGCCTCTAGCGAAGTCCATGCGATCCTCCCCGCGACGGATATCCTCGAGTTCGTCGTTCTTCGCAGCCTGCGAAGCCTCCGCTGGTCGCCGCAATGATCGCCGCAGTGCGCGAACGATTTCCCGTCGAACGGGATTCGGAGAAGCGGCGGAGCATATCTGGATCTGCCTGGACTCCAGAGGAAGACAGAAACTGAGGAGGGGCGGCTAGGGTTAGCAGCAGCTTGGCCTGCTCAGCCTGTTCGCTATGTTTTATACTAACCGCGCGGTTTTTCATAAAAACCCCCGGTTTGTATAAAACCCACTTATTTATCCATCGCCTTGAGAATCATTTGCGTGTGACCCTCTAGGCCCAAGTACCAGTCCAGTTAATGGCCCAGTAAGCCCAGTGACTCCTCACTGGCTTTATTAATTAATTAATAACCCTTTTATTAATCAATTAATCAATCGAATTGATGTCGCACATTGAATTCGACCGGGCCTCCGATCACGTTGGGTGCCAAGCAACACCGCGTGAACCCAGAAGGTATTTGGGGTTAAATAACCCACTCTTGGAACCTTTCCGTCGACAGTTACCGCGTGGATATAATCCTTCATTCGTACAATGCTCTCGAGTCAACTCAGGGTATGCCGAGCTGTCAAACCCTAACCGATCGACTCACTTGGATTGGATGCCGCTGATGAATATCAGAAAACTCCTTTCCCGATATTATCGTCCGCCCTGGCCAGGGACTTCCGTGCATCCTTCCTAGAGCATTCTCTCTCTAAGTACCGAGAGCGACTGATTCCTTATTGACACACAATTCCCTTCGACGGTATTCCGCTGCACCCAATCTTTGGCGTATTAGAATCCCGTGGCTAGAGATTCGTAGACCAAGGTCAAAGTACAGAAGTCCACCGCCGAGGTGTCCTTGGTGTCTCAGGTCCGAGGACCATCCACGCAACTGCGACAATAGAATCAAGCTGGTTGACAGTGAGGTACAATACCATCCAGCGATTCAGTCGGATCAGTTCAGTGAACTCATTCTCCAATGAGCACCTACAGATTCACCTTAGTGTCTCCACACAAGTGACTTATGAGACCAGTCACCCTCATCATATGAGCAGGAGTAATCTGTACTAGTCTAACCGGATATCCGATGTCCTTATCGGATATCCTCCGACTAGGAACGATTAAGAATATGTGTGTTTAAGTGATCAGTCTCATTAGTATGATCTCATCATAATCTGATCACCATAGCACATATTCACGGACTTCATTATGAAACGATAATTAACGCGATTTACACATAATGAACATTATGCCATTTTAGTAATAATGAACGAGATTTACATTGTTAGATTGGCTTGTAGGCCACCTAAACTAACAGGGATCACCGCCGACGCCGGTGGCATCGACGGCCAGGGTCGGCAGCGCTTGGGGACAGCCGGCGGCGGCGCTCCCCAGCCTGCAAAACCTAATAGGATTAGGGTTTCTGGTGTGCAGGATAAGGTTGGGGATGGAAGGGGACGGGCCGGTCCCGAGCCGGTCCGACCGGCTGGGTCGGGTCGGACCGGACCGGGTTGGTTCTGTTTTTCTTTTTATTTCCCATTTAACCCCTTAAAACCAAATGAGCCCATTTAAAATTTGAATAAAATTTGAATTTAATTTTAAAATTCAAAATTGTTTTCAAATTCAATTTTATTATTCGATTTTATTTTATTGGGCTTATTAATGATTTTTGAATCATTAATATTAACATTTAGTTGTTAAATGATTAATGTTAATTGTTAGTTTAATGGTTAAACTAATAATTAATATTAAGAAAACTAATTTAATGGTTAAATTAGTAATTAATAATTATTAGTCTAACAGTTAGATTATTAATTATTATTTCAACTAATTGTTAATTTATTTGTAAGTTAGTTATTAATTTAAGTGTTAAATTAATAATTAACTTTAATGATTGATTTAAATGTTAAATTTGTAGTCCTCCTTTAATTATTGTTGTTATTAATTTAATAGTTAAATTAATAATAACTTTAAATATCTAATCTAAGAGTTAGATTAATTAGTTATTAATTAGTTAGTGTTAATTATTAGTTTAAGTGTTAAATTAATAATTAACATTAATTGACTAATCTAAGTGTTAGATTAGTAGTTAATAATTAATTATGGTTGATTATTAATTTAAATGTTAAATTATTAATTAACTTTGTTAGATTAATCTAAGAGTTAGATTAATCTTTAATAGTCTAATTGTTAGATTATTAATGGGGTTTAATCTAAGTGTTAGATTATTAGAAATGTTCTAATTTGCATGGAATAATCTGGAATTATTAAAAGTGTTTTCAAAATTCAAATACCAATTTTGATTGAATCTCAGCTTTTTGAAAGCCAAAATTAAATACTTTGAAAACTCTTTTATTTTAGCCATATGATGCGCTGAATTATGTGTAGGATGTTTAAAACACACCGTGGTCATGAATATGCACTTATTTAATTATTCATGTGATGAATGGATTGTGTGAATCGTGGATGTATGATTGTTTATTAATTGCTAATAAATAGAGGTCTGCGCACCTCTCTCTCTCATACTCCGATGTATTTCTACCTCCCTCTCTCTCTTGTACTCGCATTAAGGCCTTCTTCAATTTACTTGTAAATTCTAGAATTTAAATGTAATATGATCGAGGCAACCGAGGAAAGAGCGAGGACGATCCACAGCTGCAACCAAGAAGGCGAAAAGATGGAGATCTCTTGCCTATGTGTTTGCAGGTTATCTAATATAATTGTTGTGTTAAATTGTATGTGCGTTTGACTGTTGGCTCCAGTCAAACCCACTGTGCTATCCATGACCACACTAATGACATGTATGAGATGCATTGATTTCTTTTGATTATGGATCAAAGCAGGTATAGTATTTAGTAAATATGTACGATATATTTATATACTATCACCTTGGAGAGACCAAGATAAAAGTTATCTAAATACCCTCAGATAAACTCTAAGCCGTAACGTGAGTAGTTAAGAACTTACCGCGTGGTCCACCATCGTTATAGTCATAGGATTCAAATATCTTTAGACAGGTTTGTTGTGCTATCCACAAGGCCTGTTTAATTAGGAGGAGAAACTGTGGCTATGGCATTAGATGCCTATAGATCGGGGTAGAGGAACCATGTAGCTTTGTTGTGCTATGCACAAGGGCTGCATGCAAATCTATGCTCGTCGCGTAATGATGGTTAGCTTAGACCAGAATTAATGGTTTGTTGTGCTATCCACAAGGCCATTAAATCTCTGGGGATCGAAGCCATGATCAGATATTGCAAGGAGTTGCAAGTCCCATGAGTTGGGTGCTCTTTGATTGTATTACAGTTTGTTGTGCTATCCACAAGGCTGTACTGCAAGTCATTGAGATTCTGATCCCCACTAGGAGACTGTCGGCGTCTCCCGTTCTGTATAACTGAGGGTTATACAGTCCGTCGAAAATTAGTGGGAGTTAAACTTGAACAAAAGACCATGCCTTGTTTTAAATTTTAATAATTGAACATCTGCTAAATAGATATTACTTATCTCCTGTAGGGAATTATGTCGTCGAATAACCCACTCCGTAGCATACTTGATGCCCTTTTGACTTACCTGATCTACTCGGATTGGTTCAGATACCTAAAGAATGTCTTTAGATCTGAGCACATTGACTTTGTCCCTGGAGCTGATCCTCCTGCTGAATCGGTATTGGATGCCCCTGAAGCAGAGATGATAGCTAACGATATAAGATCGAAGGACAAAGGCAAAAGAGTAGTGAAGGGTGACTGCTTCTACTATAAGCAGTATGGTCACTGGAAGAGGAACTGTAAGGAGTTCCTTCATGATAAAGCTCATGGAAGAGTGAACCTGTCTGAAGCTTCAGATATCTATATGATAGATATCAACTTATCAGTTAGAGATTCCACATCTTGGGTATTAGATACCGGATGTGCTTCTCATATCTGCCATGATATGCAGATGCTGACAAGTAAGCGCAAGCTGAGACAAGGTAAGGTGGAATTGAGGTTAGGAAACGGCGCAAAAGTTGCGGCGATTGTTGTTGGGACAACAAACCTCAAGCTTCCATCGGGTGACACCTTATTATTAGAAGATTGTTATTATGTTCCTAACATAATAAAGAACATCATATCAATATCTTGTTTGGACAAGATAGGATATAGGTTGACTATTGAGATTAGAAGTTGTTCGATTTATTATGGTAATAAATCAATAGCTTCAGCATCTTTAGTCAACGGTCTATATCTATTAGATGTTTCTTATTACAATCTTCATATTGATAAAACTCTTAAGAAGAGCAAGAATTGTGTGAACCAGGCCTACATGTGGCATTGTAGACTTGGTCCCATGTCCACCCAAGCCAAAGGTGGCTTTTCTTACTTCATCACGTTCACCGATGACTTCTCAAGATTCGACTATGTGTACTTAATGAAGTACAAGTCGGAAGCATTTGAGAAGTTCAAGGGGTTCAAGAATGAGGTAGATAAGTAGTTAGGAAAGAGTATTAAAGCTCTTCGATCAGATCGTGGAGGAGAATACTTGAGTACTAATTTCACACAATTCTTAAAGGATAATGGTATCCTTTCTCAGCTGACCCCTCCATATACACCACAGATGAATGGTGTATCGGAAAGGAGGAATCGCACCTTGTTGGACATGGTGCGATCCATGATGAGCTTTTCGGGATTATCAGTGTCCTTCTGGGGGTATGCTCTAGAGTCAGTAGCATACCTACTGAACAGAGTACCCAGCAAGTCTGTGGCATCTACTCCATATGAGATATGGAAAGGCAGGATACCAGAATTTAAACATGTTAAAGTCTGGGGTTGTCCTGCTCATGTAAAGAGGCATGATCCAGACAAGCTGGAATTATGAACTGATAAATGCAGGTTTGTGGGATATCTAAAAGAAACCTTTGGATATTATTTTTTCCATCCTGGTGAACAAAAGGTGTTTGTCGCCAGGAAAGCTGTCTTCCTGAAAGAGGAATACCTTCTCCAGGAGAACAGTAGGAGTAAAATAGTACTGGAAGAGGTTCCAGATCCCCAAACATCTACATTATCATCAGATGAGATATCAGTTCCTGAATCTGTTCAGGTATACACAGATGAGCCTCGTAGATATGGTAGAGTACTTAGACTACCCGAACGATATGTGGGACATATTGCTGAAGGTGAGTCTAAGGTACAATATAATGAGGATGATGATCCTAAAACCTACCAGGAGGTAATAGAAGGACCAGAAGCCGGGAAATGGCGAGAAGCCATGAACTCAAAAATCCAGTCCATGTACACCAGCCAAGTTTGGAACTTGGAGGACTTGCCCGAGGGTATTGTACCCATCGGTTGCAAGTGGATCTTTAAGAGAAAGATCGGTGCTGATGGACGGATCGACACTTATAAGGCAAGGTTGGTGGCAAAGGGATATCGTCAAAGGCAAGGAATTGACTATAACGAGACTTTCTCACCAGTTGCCATGATAAAGTCGATCAGAGTTCTGCTCGCCATTGCTGCACATTTTGATTATGAAATCTGGCAGATGAATGTAAAGACTGCCTTCCTCTATGATAACCTTGAGGAAGAGGTGTATATGATACAACCAGAAGGTTTCACATCCAAAAAATCTTCAGATAAAGTGTGCAAGCTTCAGCAGTCCATTTATGGACTGAAGCAAGCTTCCCGGAGCTGGAACATAAGATTTGACGAGGCTGTCAAGTCTTATGACTTCATTAAGAATGAAGATGAGCCTTGTGTGTACAAGAAGACCAGTGGGAGTGCAGTCACTTTTCTAGTTCTTTACGTAGATGACATACTACTCATTGGGAATGATGTAGCTATGATGTCATCAGTAAAGATCTTGTTGTTGAAAAACTTCTCTATGAAGGATTTGGGAGAAGCATCCTACGTATTGGGAATACGGATCTATAGAGATAGATCAAAGAGGATGCTAGGAATGACCCAATCCTTGTACATAGATACCATAGTCAAAAGGTTTGGCATGGAAAATTTCAAGAGAGGTCTCATACCGATGAGACATGGAATTTATCTCTCAAAGGAGCAGTCTCCTAAAACTCCTAATGAGAGGGCATTCATGGATAGAATACCCTATGCCTCTGCCATAGGATCTATCATGTATGCCATGCTATGTACACGGCCTGATGTTGCATTTGCTCTAAGTGTTACGAGCAGATTTCAGGCTGATCCAGACGAAGAGCACTGGAAGGCAGTGAAATGTATCCTTACGTACTTGAGAAGAACTAAGGATATGTTTCTTGTCTATGGAGGAGGTGACTTGAAATTGCGAGGCTTTACTAACTCGAATTTCCAGTCAGATCCAGATGATAGCAAGTCTACATCTGGATTCATGTTTACTTTGAACGGAGGTGCAGTGTGCTGGAAGAGTTCCAAGCAAGTAACCACTGTAGATTCGACGACTGAAGCTGAGTACATCGCTGCAGCTGAAGCCGCCAAGGAAGTAGTGTGGTTGAAGAAATTCATCACCGACCTCGGCGTAGTTCCCAACATCTCTGAGCCTGTTCCACTGTTGTGCGACAACAATGGAGCCATTGCGCAAGCGAAAGAGCCGCGGTCTCATCAGAAATCGAAGAATATTCTGAGGCGCTTTCATCTTATCAGAGAGATCATATCCAAAGGAGATGTAGTAGTGGAAAGAGTTCCATCCGTCGACCATGTAGCAGATCCAATAACAAAGCCGTTAGCTCAAATTGTGTTTGAGGATCACCTAGAGTCTATAGGCTTATTGTATAAAGGTGATTGACTTTAGTTCAAGTGGGAGATTGTTAGTTTTAGGTGGCCTACAAGCCAATCTGACTATGTAAATCTCGTTCATTTATTAATATAATGGCATAATATTCATTATGTGTAAACCGCATTAATTATCGTTTCATAATGAAGTCCGTGAATATGTGCTATAGTGATCAGATTATGATAAGATCATACTAATGAGACTGATTACTTAAACACACATATTCTTAATCATTCATAGTCGGAGGATATCCGAGAAAGACATCGGATATTCGGTTAGACTAGTACAGATTACTCATGCTCATATGATGAGGGTGACTGATCTCATAAGTCACCTATATGGAGACACTAAGGCGAATCTGTAGGTGCTCATTGGAGAATGAGTTCACTGAACTGATCCGTTTGAATCGCTGGATGGTATTGTACCTCACTGTCAACCAGCTTGATTCTATTGTCGCAATTGCGTGGATGGTCCTCGGACTTGAGACACCAAGGACACCTTGTCGGTGGACTTCTGTGCTTTGACCTTGGTTTACGAATCTCTATCCACGGGATTCTAATACGCCAAGGATTGGGTACAGCGGAATACCGTCGAAGGGAATTGTGTGTCAATAAGAAATCATTCGCTCTCGGTACTTAGGGAGAGAATGCTCTAGGAAGGATGCGCAGAAGTCCCTGGCCAGGGCGGACGATAATATCGAGAAAGGAGTTTTCCGATATTCATCAGCGGCATCCAATCCAAGTGAGTCGACCGGTTAGGGTTTGACAGCTCGCCATACCCTGAGTTGACTCGAGAGCATTGTACGAATGAAGGATTATATTCACGCGGTAACTGTCGGCGAAAAGGTTCCAAGAGTGGGTTACTTAACCCTAATACCTTCCGGGTTCACGCGGTGTTGCTTGGCACCCAACGTGATCGGAGGCCCGGTCGAATTCGATGTGCGACATCAATTCGATTGATTAATTAATTAATAACGGGTTATTAATTGATTAATAAAGTCAGTGAGGAGTCACTGGGCTTGTTGGGCCATTAACTGGACTGGTACTTGGGCCTAGAGGGTCACACGCAAATGATTCTCAAGGCGATGGATAAATAAATGGGTTTTATATAAATCGGGGGTTTTTATAAAAAATCGCGTTGTTAGTATAAAACATAGCGAACGGGCTGAGCAGGCCAAGCGGCTGCTAACCCTAACCGCCCCTCCTATGTTTCTCTCTCTCTCTGGCGTCCAGACAGATCCAGATCTGCTCCGCCGCTTCTCCGAATCCCGTTCGACGAGAAATCGTCCGCGCGTTGCGGCGATCATTGCGGCGACCGACGGAGGTTTCGTGGGCTGCGAAGAACGAAGAACGTGAGGATATCCATCGCGAGGAGGATCGCGTGGACTTCGCTAAAGGCCAGGCGCTTGCGCGGCTTGCGGTGTCGTACCGACGGAACCGAACCGTTGCGGATTCGAATCCGCACACGGTGAGAATCGATTATCCGATAATCATAATTTTTAGTTTTTCGAAACGGGAAAATGGATCGTTGTTTTATTTTATTTTTCGCTGCGTGTGCGATCCGGAGAAACCCGAAAAAACCCAACAGTAGAATAATCATCCGAAAGAAAAAATGCATAAGGATGGTAAAAATGATGATCTCTCAATAAGCTTTATTACTTGCAGAGAATGTTTTAGGTTTTCACTAACGTGTAAACTGTGTAAAGATCTCTCTTAAAAGAGAAATGTATTCATTATACTGGGAAAAACAAGTGCTTCCTCTTCCGCAGTGGCGGATCCAGTATTTATTTAGTGGAGTCTTAGATTTTGTCAAATTTATTAGTCCAATTTTAAGCAGTCTAGTTTGAGACATCACTGAGCTACCTCAAGATCCTACTAACCTAACTCAGAATCTCATATGACCTAACCCATGACATATTGATTTAATCATACTTATGACCTAATATTTGAATGATCCCACTGGACAAAATTTTTAAGTTCTCCACTGCTCTTCCGTAACATATATGGTTTTTGGAACATATGGGAGTTGTTTGCGGAATGATGATTGCTTGCCCATTTAATCTCTGAAACAATATAATATAGAGCTCGAGCGAAGGTGAAGCTAAAGAAGAACCGAACAAGCGACCTAATATAAGAAGAATAGGGTAGGGGACGGTGGAATGGGCAAGAAGCACAGGAGGAGATGGCCCGCTGGCATTCATCAGTCGTCCATGTCCTTTTCACTAATAAGGGGCCCTCTTTCTCCCGCCAGGCCCAGGCGCCTTCTTTTATATTATTATATAAATAAATAAAAGAAAGTTTCACATATATACTCCTAAAAGTTCATAGTTACATAGATACTCTTGATTCTCACATATTATTTCTAATATATGAGATCTCAAAAATATAAAGGTTATTTCTCTTCCATCAAAATAACGTGAATTCTAATTAAGTGTGTCAAAAAATCTATAAATCTTGATAACATCATAAGTACATGTGCAAAAATGTAATGAATTTAGGAGTATATAAATATTGGTGAATTTAGGAGTATGTATGCATAATCTTTATACTTGATTTAATAGTTTTTTAATAGAGAGATATGATCATAATATTTTTAAGATTTTAAGAATATTAAAAATAATAGGATTTTTTATTAAAATAATTATATTTTACTTAAAATTTAAAATTTAATTAAAAAAAAATATTTACTAAAATAATCACTTGAGGCGCCACATCAGCTTGTCAGACGATGATGCTTGGTAGACTGACATGGCGTATCATGTGACTATTCTTGCAAATATTTTTTAATGATGATTAAATTTTTAATTTTTTATTAAAATTATTTATTTAGTAAAAATCCAAAATAATATGTCAAAGTTGAAAGCCTATGTACAAATAATATATACAAAAATATTTAAAAATAAGAATATCTAGAGGTGTGTAGTCCTCTTCGCACGGCTTGTTGTATACGGAAACGGAAGAGGCCAATTAACTACCCGCACGGTCCTGCTCTCCCTTTGGCGACCTTGGCTGGCACGGAAAGAAAAGGACTCTCTCTCTCTCTCTCTCTCTCTCTCTCTCTCTCTCTCTCTCTCTCTCTCTCTCTCTCTCTCTCTCTCTCTCTCTCTCTCTCTGGGGCCAAACCGACGGAGAGAGGCATGCGATGCCTTTCTTTTGTTTTCTTTTCTTTTTTTAACAAACGACTCGATGATCAAATATTTATATAATATTTATATTTACAGTGTCTTTCGGATACATGAAAGAGATTTAATAATTTTCACAAATTTCTTTACTAAGCATAATTTCACTTGATAAAATCTTTACCTCTGGTGCAAAAAAACATAAAATATTTACCTACTAAAAATGCTGTCAAATCAAAATTAATCTTTTCAAAAATAAAATACTTCTCCTCAGGTTTTACCAAACAGCACTTTAGACTAGTTACATGACCTCGGATTGCAGTGGAGTAATTTTATGCCATAAGGTTCCTCTTCGCGTCTTTTTTCTCAACATAAGTACAGGCAAAGATATCTCTGAATTGGAGGCTCCTGATGCTCTTCGACATAAGAGTAGAAAAACAAACAACTTATTTGTGGGAAGGCTCACTAATATACATTTATTTTGAAGAATGAGAGAAAGATTTTTTAGTTTAAGAATGACTTGTCTAATTTTAAAATGAAAGGCTTCAATATGGAATACACCTGTATTTATTAAAGGCCTTTGCTGGGACGAAATCTCATCTGTTGTGATCAAAGGCCCTTCGCTCAGTATCGTAACTCGTAAGGTCAAGAACTCATAGGCTTACAAAAGAGAACACTATTAAGAGTCCCCGGTAGAGAACTCAGGGATCCTTTCTGATCCTTAAGTCAGAAAGCTATCAGTCGATAGGCGAGAGTAGGAGAGGTATGGGTTCCCGAGAGTGTACCTAGAGAGGTTGAACTAAGGATTTTTATATAGTGGTTCAAGAGCTCCTTAGAGACTGATTCCAATCGGAAAGGGTAGATCCTAGGAAGATCTCTCCTTCGAGTCTGAGATCCATGGGACTCTTATTATGAAAAGTTTCCGTATCTGGGTAGTTCAAGTACGTTTCCGGTTGTGATCGAATTCATCCGAGGGAAGTGGGTTCTACCGACGATCTTGGCTTGTCGCAAATTCAAGTAACGTTATAGGGTCCCTTCTAGGGGACAAACTTGGATGTGCCCCTAGCATGGGCTGCGTGCTTTTTAGGTCACTAGACTAGACTTGGGCTCATATAAGTCTTCCTTCTAATCCCCACTGGTCCAAGACCCAAAGTTGAATAGTCTAGGCTTCAGGTTGCATAATTGGATGGAGCAAAATTCTCATCCTTCACTTGCTCCTCACTCCTTGGCATCTTGGCACGCAAGGAGATAGTGGATATCGATTAGGAGAAGATGGACTACTTGATCCGATCATGGTGAGTTACCCATAGAATCACCCCGTCTATTGCGGTTGATGGGGCAGGTGATGCATAGTGCTCAAGTGCGGGAGGGCTAGGCAAGTACCCCCGTTCAGTGCGTGGCATTCAAAATAACAGTGCACTTCTTTGTCTTGGGGGACGCCGATTCATCTTCCAACTTTTACTGGCTTTCCACCTTACTCTAGCCATCAGCCTCCCTAATGTTCATTGGCTAGCTCGTACCCAAAAGATGCTCCCTCGAAAGACATCAAAAGCCATCTACAACTGGGGGAACGCTCTTTATAAAAGGGGCGGTAGCCTCAAAAGGAGCCACAATGGTCCACTGCGAGTCCTGGGAAGAGCTTTTTATGTTTATCAACAGAGGATGTCTCCTCTTCATCTCGGCCTTCTTCCGTCACATATCTTAAGGTGGCTCGGGGCCCCATGGAGGGTATGGATTAAGCTGCGAGGGTGGCAGAGGATCGTTGAGCCATGAGGCCTTTGCGGGCCATAGCAGAGCTCCTCGCTGAACTTTAGACAACCTACCATATTCCAAACGAATACGATCTGTTGATACCATCACCCATGGATCGCATATTTTCGAAGAGATATCTCTCGTTCATTGCTTATGTCGCCATGTTTGAGGCAGGGTTTAGGCTATCGTACCCACCTTTATTGAAAGTTGTTGCAACACTTCTAGATTGCTCTTGCCCAACTGATGCTAAATGTGTGGAGGTTAGCTCAAGGCTTTGCTACATTAAACTAGGACATGGGTCACCCCGGAGCTGCAGCGGACATGTTCTACCATCTCTTTCGGTCTATGTGGTGTGTCGTTACAGGCACTCAGAACTTCGTTTAATTTGAAGCTAGGGACAGGGCACTGCTAATGTTGGGTTCAAGGTTCCTAATGTCTGGTGGAAGGACTCCTTCTAGGTCGAGGACCGACCTCAGGGAAGGTGGCCCTTCCTTACATCTTTCAGGGATCACTTAGCTGGTGCCTCCATGAGCAGGGGTATCCTTGCTTCCGTACGAGGACGCGTACTTCCTCACTCTCATCTTGGTAGGTCCTCCCATCATTATCGATCCACAGATTGTCGAGTCTACACTGCAGCAATCAAGCCTATCCAACCTAGATCTTCCTCATGAGCATCCTTCCTCATCCATCAACCTTTGCCCTTTGTCCATGTAGTCGTGAGGCTTGGCCTGCTAACTATAATTCCTCATGTTGTCTGGTAGCTCTTCAAGTGTAGTCATCCTCAGAGCACTTCCGAAGGATCGAAGAAGCTTGCCGTGCAACCCGACGGGGTAGAGCGGAGGCTTATTGGGCGTCTTAAGAGTGGCAACGCGTGAAGAGTGGTGATCACTGCTGGGAAGCGGGCTTACATCCCTTGCTTCACCATCGCAAAATGCTGCTTTCTCCTATCGAGGTCTTCTATTGGAGAGCCTGAGGGGACCATCCAGAGAGCTTCAAGAGTAGGTCCTATTGTGAAGAGAGGGCAAAGAAGATTGCTTCTCCTAGGGGTGGCTGGCACAGTGAGTGGGGGAAGGTTGGTCAGCCTCGAGCATGTACCTTTCTTCCTTTTTTTTCTTTGTCAGGTTGTATCCCGCACCACAAGAACGTGAATATGTTTTTAAAATATAATGAGTTTCTATTTAGGTTGTATGCAAAGTACCTATTTCTTCTGACCAGGTGAACCAAGCCATGTCAGGAGCTTAGGCCAGCAACCTGGTGGTTGATTGGCCGAGTTGTAATGTTTGTGTCGTGATAGTCCCTCCTTTGGACGAGTGTTGTTTTATCAGGAGACGCTTATATGGCAGTCGCGGGACTACGCTAGGCATGTTGACTCCCGAGAAAGGCATCTCGTCTGTTAAAGAGTGACAGGGTGAGGGCGCTAAAGGACATCGGAGAGTCATGGGCATCACCCCCAATCCTGCGCTTGGAAAGATGGTTGGGGTGCTTGATAGGTCTCTTCAGGTCCTTTCAGGCCCTTGCTTATTATTATCATTATTTTTTATTTGGTCTATCCCGCAGTGGGGGCCATGCTACCATCACAAGGGGAACGTTTCCCTATAATAAGAGGGGTGGAGTTCTATAGATAACCACCCTACACTGTTCCTTTTATATAGGCCCTCAAGGGCGTTCTTATGAGGGGGTGTTATCATGTAGCTTCCTGCCATCGTCTTCCAGTTTGTCTACACCTAGGATGCTAAAGCAAGCAAGGTCTCCCAATGTCTGGGGCTGGAAGGAACTTTGCTTATAGGTTTGTATACGCAAGTGGGTGCCTCCGGTCCTCTTCTAGGATCCATGCACTAACAGAGCCCTAGATCAAGGGATGCTACTATTGTCGTCGAGGCCCATTACCCATACGGCCCTATTCTTATCGATCCTTTGTGTCAACGATGAGTTATAGGCTACTGAAGTGGCCTTAGGGCGGGCAAGCTTGGTGGGCCTGACGGCCTTCCATAGGTTTCGTCCATTTTGTCTTGGTTTGCAATGTCTAGGTGAGCTTCATTTTGTAACTGTTTCCTTTGGATAGATACTGCAACTCACCTTCGATGCATTGGTAATAGCATTGTTACAAGATTCGTGTGGGGGCATTCTTTCAACTGGAGTCCAAGTGAGCTATGAATGCCACCATCGCGATAGCCATTCTCAATCGCACATTCTCTTGCTCAAATGACTAGGAAAAGAAAAGGGGGGGAGGTTCCTGCCCTTGGTTTTCCATTCTGATCATCGGGGGCACTAATCGGTCAAACGGACGAACCCTAAGCCTGGAAGGGTAACAGCTCAGGGACCCCTGGTTGAGGAGGTCAAGAAGGAGTGACTATATCGGCATTGCATAGTGGTGCTACTGCATGAAGAATGCCCCCTGAGGGGCGGTGAGGTTGGGTAACGAGAAGCAGGTCATTAGCCCGACAGCTGACACCTTTATCCATCATGAAAAGTAATCGCGAAGCACAAGCTCTTCCATAGGCCCCTCTGGTTGAGTCTAGCTTAGTTGTTGGCAATCAACTAGTGAGAGGTAGGGGCACCAGAAGGAACTGTCGTTGTCTGAGCACACATGGAAGAAGACGGGGGTAGGATAATACATTTTTGTTTAAACAAAACCAACGTATAAATGACGTTTATAGCATATCTTCCCCCCATTCCCCCTCAGCCGACTAGGCTAAGCTACGTTCGGAACTTAGGCTAAGTTAATGATGTCGCCTGGTTGATGTCGTTGGTGAACTGCTTTGTAGAAGAGACCATGGACGAATCTTTGTTATTGGCAGCGTCTTCTTCATGTTGGACATTTAGGTTTAATAGCATCTGGGGGTTGGGATCCCCTTTCCTGCCAGGTGTGGCTCAGTAAGTGAGTTTTATCTCATCTGAGGATAGGGAGCCTCATCCCTGTGAGGCGTTGCTCGGTACGGGGAAGAAGAGTGAGTTTTAGCTCATCTAAAGATGGAGAGCCCCTTCCTTGTGAGACGTGGCTCAGCGGGGGAAATGAGCGAGTTTTATCCCATATGAGGGTAGGGACCCCTTTCCCTGTGAGTCATGACTCGGCAGGGAGAAGATGAGCCAGTTTTATCCCATCTGAGGGTGGAGAGCCCCTTCCCTTCGAAGCATGGCTTGGTAGGGGAAAGACGAGCGATGTTGGAGTTGATCGGTATTTACTTTGGTCAGTTGCTGTCCACAGTGACTGGTCGATGTCAGCTGTGATCAATCACATCAGCTGCGGCCGACTGGTGACAGCCGTGGTCAATCAAAGCTTGTCAATGTCAGTAGCTTGTGGATGTTGATCGTTGTTGACTGATGCCAAAAAATATGGACAAGGCTCAAATCATACATTAGTGATGGACCATTGTATTACTTGTAAGAGAACAATTAAACATTTTGAAATATTGCTTACTTGTAAGAGAACAATTAAACATTTTGAAACATTGTTGTTGAAAGGAAACTTGCAATCAAAGATAACTTATTGAAAGGAATCTTCTAATAGAATGGGCACCGGTGCTTTGCATTCTACTTATTATCTAGAAGTATGTCATCTAATCGGGCAAGGCGATATGCTCTGTTGCCATAGCTTTTGGCAATCACATACGGTCCTTCCCAGGTGGGTGCCAGCTTACGCCCTCCTTCCAACGGCTTGGAGGCATACATACTTCGTAGGATGAGGTCGCCAGGGTGGAAGCTCCTTGGATAGATCTTCTTATTGTAAAGGTTCACCGTCATGCACTGATAATTGAATCCTAACTTGTTCCTTAGTTTTGTCAACGAGATCAAGGTTCTTTTAGAGGCTTTGACTATTTGTTTGCTTGTAATATTCTTTGATCTAGGAGGAAGGCAGCCCAACCTTGAGTGTAATTACAACATTTGTTTCGAAGGCGAGATGATAAGGGGTTTCTCTTGTAGCTGTTCAGACAGTGATCCGAAATTACCATAGATCCTTGGGAAGTTGTTCCAACTAATTCTGACTACCCTATAATTGAGTTTTAATTCCCTTCACAATCGCTCTGTTGACATTTTTCACCAATCCATTGGCCTAAGGATGTGCCACTGAGGAGAAGTGATGTCAAATATTGAATTGACAGCAGCAATCAGCGAACCACTAACTGGCAAACTGTTTGCCATTGTCTGAGACAAGCACTCATGGTTCTCTGGACCTGTATATGACGTGAGAAAGAAAGAACTTCCATACAGTGACTTCCCTGATGTTCACTGTTATTGTGGCTTCAGGCCGCCTACTAAAATAATTGATTACAACCTTTACAAACTGCTTCTGTATGGTAGTCTTGGGGAAGGGACCCAAGATATCAACTCTCCACATGGTGAATAGGCACGGCTCGGTGATGGTGTAAAGCTTTTCGCCTATAGTCGATGGATCGGGCCGTGAATCTGACAACTTGGGCACTTTTTGACATACTCGACGTAGTCGAGCGCCATAGTACAGTATCAATATCCGTGGCAAAGCAGCATGTAGACCAAGGCTCACGAGCCCGCATGGCTTGCACAGATGCCCTCATGGACCTCTACCAGTGCATCCATCGCTTCTTTTGGTGTGAGGCATTTAAGCAGGGGAAGAGTCAATGACCAGCAGTAAAGCTCATCCCCTACTAGGGTAAACTTATCTGCTTGGTACCTTATACTTCTTGCTTCCATCTTGTCCTCCGACAACTGGTTGTCCCGAAGGAAGATAATGATTGGACCCATCCAGGTGACTTTGGTGTCGATTTCTATGAATATGGATTCGTGATGTTTGGGTTTGCCTCTCTTTCTCCTCCGTTTCGGGCGATTTTGGGGTTTTTGGGGATGAAAAGGGGAGCCCTCGGGCTCATGACAGATCTGGTTCCTAGGGTTGAAAGACGTCGTGCATGGACGACGCCTTTTTGAAGGGCGTCGGGCCGTCATGACGCCTTTTAGACATGAACTGCTTTACTGAGGTTCTGTCGGTTCAGGGATTCTGGGACTAAAAGACGTCATGGGTGGGCGACGCGATTCGTAAAAGCGTCGGGTAACCATGACGCCTTTTTAGGCAAAATCCCCTGATTAATGTTTTCTGCAAATCCTGGATTTCTATGCTAAACGGCGTCTGAGGATGTTGACGCCTTTCAAAAGGCGACCGCTGGTGTCGACGCCTTTTAGGCCAGATTCTAAGGCCGGTGTTTTATGAACCAGTACAGGGAGCTTGAATGGCGTCGGCCTTGGGCGACGTGATTCAAGACAGAACTACACTAATTCATGCCAGTAAAATGTGTTCATACTGCTAGATAGTTGGTTAATGCATGCTTTAGTGCACTTGATAACGATGGATTCTTCATGACCGGATGGCACTGCGTTGTGTGTAGTGCGATTGCGGGCTTTTCATGTGACCGGATCGTACTGTGTCGGGTTTTGTGTTACTGTGGACCTGGAGTGATAGTTGTAGCGCTTTATCACTCTGTGCTGGTGTGGGTGGAGCACAGCGCCGGTGGGGGCGTGGGCGGGGTGACGCCTAGTGAGAGAGGGTCACCTGGTGAACCCCGGGGTCAGCTAGTACCGGTGTGGGTGTGGTACTTTCGGAGTGTCACTCATGCTGAGGGAAGGAGTAACCACCTGAGCCAGTTGGGCCGGAGTAGCTAGAGTGCTATCCGAGGGGTTACTGCTTGGTCTCAGCGGGTCGATGTTTTCCCCACTGTTGTTTGTATGGTTGGCGTGTTCTATCGAGACGGCGGTTGTGGGTTCCCTAGTCGCCTGGTTTAGAATTATGCATGTTTAATACATTTCGATTGCATGTGATTCGCATTGAGATCTAGGATTAGTAATTACCACTGTACTTGTTACTTTACCGTCAGCTGTATTCTTCACTTGTGGGTGTGTGCGTGGGCAGTGGGGATCGAAGGATCCCTACTGAGTCTTGTCTTTGAGACTCATCCCTGCGGTTTTCAGGTGAGGACTCCTGGCAGACCTAGCGAGGAGTGTGCGGCTGTGTGTTGAGCGCCGACGGCTGTTGTTCCGGGGTATGCCCCGATGTAGTTGTTATTTTATTTCTGGCATGTATGTTTAATTAATTCTCTTATGTTGGAATATGTAATTATTTGCTGTATCGAGTCGCATTGTAATAACTTTTAATTTCTGCATTTTCCTTTCAATTCAATGCGATGTGAATATTTAGCTTAGTTTATCATTTATTTTCCAGACTTACTTAGATCCTGGTTTGGTTCCAAATTAATGATTCGGTACCCATTTAGTAATCGGATCCCTGATTATAGGGTGGCGGGTCGTTACAGTTGGTATCAGAGCATTCGGTCTGGCAAATAAATGAATAACTAGGTTAAATGTCGTGAGTCCGGCAAATAATTGCATTATCCCGTACAGGCATGACGGTAGTATAGGTTTTAGGATTCTAACTAGAACTTTTCGATCTTGTGTCTGTAGGCGATTAGATGGCTCCTAGGAAGAGGATGCCGGTCATTCGAGAGCGGGGAGATGTCCCTAGTGGATCTGAGGCCGGGAGGCCGAGTGTAGAGCAGTTTATGGAGACTATGATGGACACTATGGCTAGATACCAGACCCGAGACCCTAGTGAGAGTTCCAGTACTCGGGGAGGGTCTACAGCTACACTTGAGAGATTCCTGAAGCTGAGGCAACCTCACTTCACCGGTCGTCCCGACCCTGATGAGGCCGTTCACTGGCTTAGGGAGATAGAGAAGACTTTCGATACTATGGATTGTGCAGCAGTGGAGAGGACTCCGTTGGCTACCTTCATGTTGAAGGATAGCGCCTATGATTGGTGGACCACCTTGAAGAGTTTGTCATATGAGGATAGGAGTCTCAGGGAGATTTCATGGGAGACTTTTATAAAGGAATTCAATGCGCAGTGTTTCCCTAGGCATGTCCAGAGGGCCAAGGAAAGGGAATTTATGGAGCTGACTCAGGGGAGTATGACAGTACTCGAGTACCAGGCGAAGTTTGTTTCGCTTGGGAGGTTTGTGCCCTTCATCTCAGGGGACGAGGAGCGACGTACTGAGAGGTTTGTGGATGGGCTGAGGCTCAGTCTGAGGAACTTTGTGGCATCTCACTGTTGTACAGACTTGGCATCAGCAGTTAGGTGTGCAGCAGCAGTGGAGGCACAGCAGAACCAGTCAGCCCAGGAGAGGGGACTGACTGCCCAGGGACTAGTTCGTGGCAGGGGTAAGGCAGCGGCAGCGGCCCCTTCGTCCGGATCGGGATCGTCGTCACTCGGCTCCCGATTCAGGAGATTCTTTCGAGGCAGTGGCAACAGTAGTGGCAGCAACGGTAGCAGCAGGCCCAAGCAGGGTCAGCAGAGCCAGTCAGTATCTAGTGCACAGCAGGAGCCAGCTCAGAGGCTTCCGGCAGTTTGTCAGCACTGTGGTGGCGCCCATGGCGGGACTCAGTGTCCTACTCTTCCTAGGAGGTGTTTCACTTGCGGCCAGCAGGGCCATTTGGCGAGGCAGTTCTCGCAGGGGCATGGTCAAGGGCAGGGTTCAGGTGATCAGAAGAAGCCGAGGACCCAGGGGAGAGTTCTAGCTATCACCAGGAGGGAGGCTCGCGCGTCCAACTTGGTGGAAGGTACACTTTCTGTCCTTGGGAATTCTGCACATGTGTTGATCGATTCGGGTGCTTCGCATTCTTTTATTTCTGAGCAGTTCATGGATATTCTTTCTGCACCCGTTGATGAGTTATATGAAGGATTGATGGTAGAGGTTCCTTCTGGAGATTTCATGTTATCTTATAATTGTTTGAGGGATGTTCCCTTGACCATTGAGGGTCATGAGCTACCTGCCCAGTTGGTTGTACTTTCCATTCGTGACTTTGATATCATTCTGGGCATAGATTGGTTGGAAGCTTTTTATGCTGAGGTGGACTGCCACAGGAAGAGGGTGCGTTTCTCTATTCCGGACATCCCGACCTTCTATTTCCAAGGTATTAGGCTCTCTTCTCGAGGTATTCTCATTTTTGCCTTTAAGGCTCGGAGGATGCTTGCTGGTGGTTGTGAGGCCTTCCTTGCCTCTGTTGTTGTTTCTGATGTCCGTGATAGTCCCAGTCCTTGGGAGGTGCCAGTAGTGTGTGACTTCGTAGATGTGTTTCCTGAGGAGCTGTCTGGCCTTCCTCTTCAGCGAGAGGTCGAGTTTACCATCGAGCTTGCACTGGGTATGGCGCCCTTGTCTAAGGCCCCGTATCGGATGGCGCCAGCCGAACTCGCTGAGTTGAAGGCGCAGTTGCAGGAGTTGCTGGATAAGGGTTTCATCCGTCCCAGTACTTCTCCATGGGGTGCTCCAGTTCTATTTGTCAGGAAGAAGGATGGTTCTCTGAGGTTGTGCATTGATTATAGGCAGCTGAACCAGGTGACGATAAAGAATAAGTACCCACTTCCAAGGATCGATGATCTAATGGATCAGCTGCAGTCTGCGAAGGTGTTTTCCAAGATTGACCTGAGATCTGGATATTATCATATGAGGATCCGGGATGTTGATGTCAGTAAGACGGCTTTTAGGACTCGGTATGGACATTATGAGTTTTTGGTTATGCCTTTCGGCTTGACCAATGCTCCGACGACCTTTATGGATCTGATGAACCGAGTCTTCAGGACCTACCTGGACCAGTTTGTGGTGGTATTTGTTGATGATATTTTAATATATTCTTCTTCTGAGGAAGAGCACGCCACTCATCTTCGGGTGGTGTTGCAGGTCCTGAGAGAACACCAACTCTACGCCAAGTTTAGCAAGTGTGAATTCTGCCTAGACAAGGTACACTTCCTTGGGCATGTCATTTCTGGTGAGGGCATTGCAGTGGATCTAGCCAAGATCGAGGTAGTGATGGATTGGAGCAGGCCAACTTCAGTGACTGAGATCAGAAGCTTTTTGGGGCTAGCAGGTTATTACAGGCGGTTTGTTCAGGGGTTTTCTTCGATAACGGCCCCCTTGTCGAGGTTGACTCGAAAGGGAGTTCGTTTTGTATGGACCGAGGAGTGTGAGCGGAGTTTCATTGAGTTAAAAACTCGCCTCACGTTAGCCCCAGTGTTGGTGCTTCCATCTGGGTCAGGTGGGTTTGTGGTTTACTCAGACGCGTCCCGTCGAGGTTTGGGCGCTGTTCTAATGCAGCATGGCAGGGTAGTGGCTTATGCTTCTCGACAGCTGAAGAAGCATGAAGAGAACTATCCTACCCATGATTTGGAACTGGCAGCTGTGGTATTTGCACTTAAGATTTGGAGACATTACTTATACGGAGAGAAATTTTAGGTTTTTACTGATCACAAGAGCCTGAAGTATGTGTTCACTCAGAGAGACCTGAATGTGAGACAGCGAAGGTAGATGGAGTTCATTAAGGATTATGACTTTGACCATTCTTATCATCCGGGCAAGGCGAATGTAGTGGCAGATGCCTTGAGTCGGAAGACGGTCATGTCATACCTTATGATTCAAGAATGGAAATTGTTCGAGCAGGTTGTGGAATCTTCCTTTAGGGTTCCACGTGAAGATGATAGAGCTGTGTTGGTCAGCTTGACTGTGAGACCAGCAGTGTATCATGCTGTGATTGAGGCTTAGAGGGCAGATGTTGAGTTACCACAGATTCTCCAGGGGTCAGAGGTGGAGTTGTGGGATGACGGTACTGTCAGGTTCAGAGGTAGACTTTATGTTCCGACCGAGGAGGACGTGCGCAGGTGCGTACTTGATGAGGCGCACCGTTCTAGATATGCATTGCATCCCAGGACAACCAAGATGTATCATTGTTTGAGGAGGCACTTCTGGTGGCCTGGTATGAAGAAAGATGTGGCTGAGTATGTGGCTAGATGCATGACTTGTCAGTAGGTTAAAGCCGAGAATCAGAGACCTGGAGGGTTGTTGCAGCCCTTGCCGATTCCAGAATGGAAATGGGAGCACGTGACTATGGACTTTGTGATGGGATTACCTGCTTCCCCTGGCAGGAAAGACGCTATCTGGGTTATTGTTGATCGGCTGACCAAGTTGGCACACTTTCTGGCTATTAGGAAGGACTGGTCAGTCGGTAAGCTGGCTAAGCTGTTTGTAGACCGGATCATCTCTCTGCACGGGGTACCTTTGTCCATCGTATCAGACCGAGATCCGAGGTTTACTTCTAGGTTCTTGAAGTGTTTTCAGAAGGCCTTGGGCACTCAGTTGGCTTTATGTTCGGCCTACCATCCCGAGACTGATGGGCAGTCGGAGAGGACCATTCAGACTCTGGAGGATATGCTCAGGGCATGTTGCTTAGACTGGGGAGGTTCTTGGGAGCAACATTTGTCTACAGTGGAGTTTGCCTACAACAACAGTTACCATTCCAGTATCGGCATGGCGCCTTACGAGGCTTTGTATGGGCGACCGTGTCGATCTCCGGTGTGTTGGTCCGAGATTGGTGAAAGACAAATAGCGGGACTAGAGTTGGTACAGCAGTGTGTTGAGATTGCCAGGATAGTTCGGCAGAGGTTGACCGCAGCTCAGAGTAGGCAGAAGAGTTATGCTGACGTCCGACGGAGACCGCTGGAGTTTGAGGTTGGGGACCACGTGTTTCTCCGAGTCTCACCCTCCAAGGGTGTGATGAGATTCGGGAAGCGAGGCAAGCTGAGTCCGCGATATATTGGACCTTTTCCCATTCTTGCTCGAATTGGGGAAATCGCGTATCAGCTGGCCTTGCCGCCCAGTCTTGCAGGGGTGCACGATGTGTTCCATGTTTCCTTGCTGAGAAAGTATGTGCAGGATCCGTCCCATGTTTTAGATTTTTCAGAGTTGGAGGTCGCTGAGGACCTGTCCTTTCCAGAGTTTCCAGTTCGTATTGAGGATCGCAGAGAACAGGTCCTGCGGAACAAGGTTGTGCCTTTGGTTAAGGTAATTTGGCAGTACCGCTCCGGGGGCGAGGCAACCTGGGAGTGTGAGGACGAGATGCGGGAGTAGTTTCCTTACCTTTTCTCGTAGGTTATCTTGTGAGCTTGTATCTCTATGTTTTGACCTGATAATTCTAGCAGGCAATTTCGGGGGCGAAATTCTTTTAAGGGGGGGAGAATGTATGGACTGAGGCTTTTGGATCCGGTTTTCGGGGTCGGACCCTGCAGTTCAGGCTCCAGCTGGGCAGAGACTCTGTGATGTTTCGCGTCGAGCCGGGCTTGACGCGGTTTAAACGGCGTCCACCATCGCAGACGCGTTTTAGGTTCTGCCACGTGGGTGCCACGTGGGCTGGCTTTGGGCCGCGAGAGTACGGCCCTGTCGTGTCGTCTGAACGGTGTCCGCATGGGACGACGCCTTTCAGAATGCGACTCTAGATTTGTCAGAGTACGGCCCTGACATGTCTCCTGAACAGCGTCTGTGTAGAACGACGCATTTTAGAGTCCTGTCAGAGCGGCCGTCACGTCACCTGATAGGCGTCTGTCCATGTCGACCCGTTTTAGCCAGTCTCTGGTTAACCCCGCGAGCCCTCCTTCTTTCCCTCATTTTCTTCCTCCTCTCTTTCTCTCCTCCCTTCCGGCGATCCCGACGGCAGCCCCTTCTCCTTCCTCTTTTCCTCCCACCACTTCATCCTTTCCTCCACTCCATCCCCTACCTAGCTCCCACCACTACCACCTCCACTTCCACTGCGGCGTTTTACTCTCCGGACGGCGGCCGACGTCACGGTGGAGTAAGGACGACCACGGCGGTACCGGCGGCGGCGTGGGACGAGTCGGGTGGACGGCTTGAAGCTTGGAGGAGTTCAAGTAACCGGTAGGGTGACGATTCCCATAGTGTTCTATGTTCAAACCATGATTCTCCCTCTTGAAGCATGTTTTAGATCTATGGTTTTGGGGGTAGAACAAGCATGTTTAGGAGCTCTTCTTGTTGAAATGGGGGATTTCTATGAATATGGATTCGTGATGTTTGGGTTTGCATCACTTTCTCCTCCGTTTCGGGCGATTTTGGGGTTTTTGGGGATGAAAAGGGGAGCCCTCGGGCTCATGACAGATCTGGTTCCTGGGGTTGAAAGACGTCGTGCATGGACGACGCCTTTTTGAAGGGCGTCGGGCCGTCATGACGCCTTTTAGACATGAACTGCTTTACTGAGGTTCTGTCGGTTCAGGGATTCTGGGACTAAAAGACGTCATGGGTAGGCGACGCGATTCGTAAAAGCGTCGGATAACCATGACGCCTTTTTAGGCAAAATCCCCTGATTAATGTTTTCTGCAAATCCTGGATTTCTGTGCTAAACAGCGTCTGAGGATGTTGACGCCTTTCAAAAGGCGACCGCTGGTGTCGACGCCTTTTAGGCCAGATTCTAAGGCCGGTGTTTTATGAACCAGTACAGGGAGCTTGAATGGCGTCGGCCTTGGGCGACGTGATTCAAGACAGAACTACACTAATTCATGCCAGTAAAATGTGTTCATACTGCTAGATAGTTGGTTAATGCATGCTTTAGTGCACTCGATAACGATGGATTCTTCATGACCGGATGGCACTGCGTTGTGTGTAGTGCGATTGCGGGCTTTTCATGTGACCGGATCGTATTGTGCCGGGTTTTGTGTTACTGTGGACCTGGAGTGACAGTTGTAGCGCTTTATCACCCTGTGCTAGTGTGGGTGGAGCACAGCGCCGGTGGGGGCGTGGGCGGGGTGACGCCTAGTGAGAGAGGGTCACCTGGTGAACCCCGGGGTCAGCTAGTACCGGTGTGGGTGTGGTACTTTCGGAGTGTCACTCATGCTGAGGGAAGGAGTAACCACCTGAGCCAATTGGGTCGGAGTAGCTAGAGTGCTATCCGAGGGGTTACTGCTTGGTCTCAGCGGGTCGATGTTTTCCCCACTGTTGTTTGTATGGTTGGCGTGTTCTATCGAGACGGCGGTTGTGGGTTCCCTAGTCACCTGGTTTAGAATTATGCATGTTTAATACATTTCGATTGCATGTGATTCGCATTGAGATCTAGGATTAGTAATTACCACTGTACTTGTTACTTTACCGTCAGCTGTATTCTTCACTTGTGGGTGTGTGCGTGGGCAGTGGGGATCGAAGGATCCCTACTGAGTCTTGTCTTTGAGACTCATCCCTGCGGTTTTCAGGTGAGGACTCCCGGCAGACCTAGCGAGGAGTGTGCGGCTGTGTGTTGAGCGCCGACGGCTGTTGTTCCGGGGTATGCCCTGATGTAGTTGTTATTTTATTTCTGGCATGTATGTTTAATTAATTCTCTTCTGTTGGAATATGTAATTATTTGCTGTATCGAGTCGCATTGTAATAACTTTTAATTTCTGCATTTCCCTTTCAATTCAATGCGATGTGAATATTTAGCCTAGTTTATCATTTATTTCCCAGACTTTCTTAGATCCTGGTTTGGTTCCAAATTAATGATTCGGTACCCATTTAGTAATCGGATCCCCGATTATAGGGTGGCGGGTCGTTACACTAGGTGACAGCAATTTATTGGATGGTTAGTTGCAACACATCCTCTACGAATACCATCCAGGCAGTGGGCAATGTAGAGGAGGAAGGTTTGGCTAACTTGTCTGCCTTTTGGGTCTCTTCTCTGGGTATATGTGAGATCTCGAACCCTTCAAGGATAGCGGCCATTTGCATGGCCAATTCCTTGTACTACTTCATGATAAGATCTTTTACATCATATTCATCTCTTAATTGTCAGACAACGAGTTGCAAGTCCATGAAGGCTCGGACTTGGCAGCTCCCAGGTGGCGAGCCATGTAGATGCCTGTAAGCAATGCTTCGCTGCCATATTATTAGTTGCTCAAAACTGAAACCTTAGGAAACATTGCAAACTTCCCCCCTCTAAAGCATCCAAAGGGATTATAATCAAACTGGCCCTACAGCCAGAAGTCTAGATGACCCATCTATATAGATCTACCAAATTGGGCCAAGTCGGATCCTTGTTGCTTGCTCTTGTGGGGGAAGAGTTCACTCAGCTATGAAATCCAATAGTGCCTTGGCTTTGATAGCGATCATGGGCCTTTAAGAGATGTCGAACTCTGAAAGTTCAACTACCTATTTCACCATCCATCCAAAAGAGTCCAGGCACTACAAAAAGAGTTGCTGCAAGAGTAGATCAGTCACAACCTTGACTGGATGGGCTTGGAAGTAAAGGTGTACTTTTCATATGGCTATAATTAGAGCCAATGTGAACTTCTTTGCGGTCGAGTAGCGGAATTCAACGCCTTAGAGGACTCGGCTCACATAGTATGCAATCTTCTGGATGTTTACTTACTCCCTAACCAACACAGAACTTATGATGTGAGGAGTAATTGATAGATAGAAGAGTAATGTCTCACCTTGTTGAGGTTTAGAGAGCACTGGAGGGGCTGCCAAGTACTACTTCAACTCATCGAACGCTTGCTAGTACTCTGGTGACTACTTGATGTTGCCTTCAGCATCAGCAGGGTTCTCCTTAACTCGGAGTAGTTGGAAAAAGGGGAGACAACATTTGGTGGCTCTAGACAAGAACTAGCCGAGTGTAGTGAGCCGCCCAGCCAGCCTTTGGATATCCTTGAGGCGGGTCAATGGCTTCACAGCCAGATCACCTTGATTTTATTTGGGTTGGCTTCTATCCCTTGTGGGTGCTCAGATTAGTAGTTAACAATTAATTATAGTTGATTAATAATTTAAGTATTAAATTAATAATTAAGTTAAGTGGACAAATCTAAGATTTAGATTGGTAATTAATTATTAATAGTCTAATTGTTAAATGTTAGATTGTTTTAATTATTAGAAATATTCTACTTGTATGGAATAATCTGGAATTATTAATTTGGAGTGTGTGCACATGTGATGTGTATTTTTATGCTTTTAAATATGATTTAATTACATGTTAAGTTAATAAAAATAGTTTTCAAAATTCAAATGCCAATTTTGATTGGAGCCCAGTTTTCTGAAAGTTAAAATTATTTATTTTGAAAACTATTTTGTTTTAGCCATGTGATAAGCTTATCATGTGCGAATTGATTTAAAATACACCGTGGTCATGGATATGCATTATTTAATTATTCATGTGATGAATGATTATGTGGATCGTGGATGTGTGATTGGAATATTTATTAATTGTTAATAACTAGAGGTGTATCTACCTCTCTCTATCTCATACTCCGATGTAATTCTACCTCCCTCTCTCTTGTACTCGCCATAATGACTTCTTCTATTACATGTAAATTATGAAATTATTGTAATATGACCGAGACAACCGAGGAAGGAGCGAGGACGGTCCACAACTGCTACCAGGAAGGCAGAAAGATAGAGATCCTTTGCCTTTTAAGTTTGCAGGTTATCTAATGTAAATGTTATATTAGATTTTGTGTGCGTTTGACTGTTGGCTCCAATCAAACCACTTTGCTATCTATGACCACAGTAAACATGTATGAGATGTAATGTTTTTTTTTATTATTATGAATCAAAGCATGTATAGTATTTAGTAAATATATACGATATATTTAAATACTATCACCTAGGAGGGACCAAGATAAAAGTTATCTAAATAACTTGTCTAAATTCTAAGCCGTAACGTAAGTAGTTAAGAACTACTGCGTAGTCCACCATCGTTATGGTCATAGGATTCAAATTACTTTAGGCAGGTTTGTTGCACTACCACAAGGCCTGTTTAATTGTGAGGAGAGACTGTGGCTATGGCATTAGATGCCTATTTGATCGGGGTAGATGAACCATGTACCTTTGTTGTGCTATCTACAAGAGCTGCATGCAAATCTATGCTCGTCTCGTAACGATGGTTAGTTTAGACCAGAATTAGTAGCTTGTTGTGCTATCCAGGCCATTAAATCCATGGGGACCGAAGATATGATCGGATATTGTAAGAAGTTACAAGTCATATGAGATGGGTGCTCATTGTTTGCTTTACAGCTTTCTTGTGCTATCCACAAGGTTGTACTACAAGTCATTAAGATTCTAATCCCCACTAGGAGACTATCGGCGTCTCCCATTATGTATAGCTGAGGGTTATACAACCCGTCGAGATTAAACTTGATTAAAAGTCCATATCATGTTTTATATTTAATAATTGAACATCTGCTAAATAGATTACTTACCTCCTGTAGGGAAATATGTTATCGGATAACCCTCTCCGTAGCATACTTGATGCCAATCTTTTGAAAAACCCAAACTACTCGAATTGGTTCAGAAACCTGAAGAGTTCAAATCTAATCACAATGCCTACGTCCTTGTAGCTAATCTTCCTGCTAAATAGGCATTAGATGCCCCTGAGGCAGAGATGATCACGTACGATAAAAGATCGAAGGACAAAGGCAAAGGAGTAGTAAAGGGTGACTGCTTCTACTATAAGCAGAATGGTCACTGGAAGAGGAACTGCGAAGAGTTTCTCAACGATAAAGTTCATAGAAAATTGAAGCTATCAGAAGCTTCAGATATCTATATGATATATATCAACTTGTTAGTTAGAGAATCTACATCTGGGATATTAGATACCGGATGTGCTTCTCATATCTGCCATGATGTGCAGATGTTGACAAGTAAACGCAAGCTAACAAAAGGCGAGGTAGAACTGAGACTAGGAAATGGAACAAAAGTTGCGGCAGTTGCTGTTGGGACAACAAAGCTTAAGCTTCCATCGAGAGACGTCTTATCATTGGAAGATTATTATTATGTTCCTAGCATAATAAAGAACATCATATCAATATCTTGTTTGGACAAGATAAGATATAGGTTGTCTATTAAGAATAGAAGTTGTTCGATTTATTATGGTAATAAATCAATAGCTTCAGCATCTTTAGTCAATGGTCTATATTTTTTAGATGTTTCTTATTACAATCTTCACATTGATAATGCTCTTAAGAAGAGCAAGAATTGTGTGAACCAAGCCTACATATAGCATTGTAGACTTAGACAGATTATCGAAAGCAGGCTGTATAAGTTGCACAAGCATGGTTATTTAATTGCATTCGATTATAAATCATTTGCGACATGTGAATCCTATTTTATGGGAAAAAGAGAAAAATCTCCATTTACTAGAGATGGAGAATGTACTAAGAACATTTTGGAACTAATACATTCGGATGTATGTGGTTCCATGTCCACCCAAGCCAAAGGTGGCTTTTCATACTTCATCACGTTCACCGACGACTTCTCAAGATTTAACTGTGTACTTAATGAAGTATAAGTCAGAAACATTTGAAAAGTTCAAGGGGTTCAAGAATGAGGTAGAGAAGCAGATAAGAAAGAGTATTAAAACTCTTCGATCAGATCGGGGAGGAGAATACTTGAGTACTAATTTCACACAATTCTTAAAGGATAATGGTATCCTTTCTCAAGTGACCCCTCCATATACACTACACATGAATGGTGTATCTGAAAGGGGGAATCGCATCTTGCTGGACATGGTGCGCTCTATGATGAACTTTTTAGGTTTACTAGTGTCCCTCTGAGGGAATGCTCTAGAGTCAGCAGCATACTTACTGAATAGAGTACCCAGCAAGTCTGTGACCTCTACCCTGTATGAGATATGGAAATGTAAGAAACCATAATTTAAACATGTTAAAGTCTGGGGTTGTCCTGCTCATGCAAAGAGACATGATCCAGACAAGCTGGAATCACGAACTGAGAAACGCAGGTTTGTGAGATATCCAAAGGAAACCTTTAGATACTATTTTTACCATCCCGGTGACTAAAAGGTGTTTGTCGCCAGGAAAGCTGTCTTCCTAGACGAAGAATACCTTTTCCAGGAAGACAATGGGAGTAAAATAGAATTGGAAGAGGTTCCAGATACCCAAACAGCTGAATTATCATTAGATGAGATATCACTTCCTAAATCTGTTCAGGTAGACATAGATGAGCCTCGCAGATCTGGTAGGATACCTAAACTACCCGAACGATATGTGGGACATATCGATGAAGGTAAGTCTAAGGTAGAATATAATGAGGATGATGATCCTAAAACCTACCACAAGGCCATAGAAGGCCCAGAAGCCGAGAAATGGTGAGAAGCCATGAACTCAGAAATCCAGTCTATGTACACCAACCAAGTTTGGAACTTGGAGGACTTGCCTGAGGGTATTGTACCCATTGGATGCAAGTGGATCTTTAAGAGAAAGATATGTGCTGATGGACGGATCGACATTTATAAGGCAAGATTGGTGGCAAAATGATATCATCAAAGGCAAGGGATTGACTGTGACGAGACTTTCTTATCGGTTGCCATGATAAAGTCGATCAGAGTTCTACTCAATATAGTTGCACATTTCGATTACGAAATTTGGCAGATAGATGTGAAGACTGTCTTCCTCAATGGTAACCTTGAGGAAGAGATGTATATGATACAACCAGAAGGTTTCACATCCAAAGAATCTCTAGATAGATTGTGTAAGTTTTAAAGGTCTATTTATGGACTGGAGCAAGCTTTCCGGAGCTGGAACATAAGATTTGACAAAGCTGTCAAGTCTTAAGATATCATTAAGAATGAATATGAGCCTTGTGTGTACAAGAATACCAGTGGGAGTGTAGTCACTTTCTTAGTTCTTTGCATAGATGACATACTACTCATTGGGAATGACGTAGCTATGATGTCATCGGTAAAGATCTGGATGTTGAAAAACTTCTCCATGAAGGATTTCGGAGAAGCATCCTACATATTGGGAAAGCGGATCTATAGAGATAGATTAAAGAGGATGTTTGGAATGACCCAATCCTTGTACATAGATACCATAGTCAAAAGGTTTGGTATGAAAAATTCCAAGAGAGGTCTCATAACGATAAGACATGGAATTAATCTCTCAAAGGAGCAATCTCTGAAGGCTCCTAATGAGAGGGCATTCATGGATAAAGTACCTTATGTCTCTGTAATAAGATCTATCATGTATACCATGCTATGTACATAGCCTGATGTTCCCTATACTCTAAGTGTTACGAGCAAATTTCAAGCTGATACAGGCAAAGAGCACTGGAAGGCAGTGAAATGTATCCTTAAGTACTTAAGAAGAACTAAGGATATGTTTCTGCTCTATGGAGGAGGTGACTTGAAACTACGAGACTTTACTAACTCGAGTTTCTAGTCAGATCCAGATGATAGCAAGTCTACATCAGGATTTGTGCTTACTTTAAATGGAGGCGCAGTGTGCTGGAAGAGTTCCAAGCAAGAAACTACTATTATACGGCAGTATCCGATCCAAGTGAGTCGATCGGTTAGGGTTTGACAGTATACCATACCCTGAGTTGACTCGAGAGCATTGTACAAATGAAGGCTTATATCCATGTGGTAACTGTCGGCGGAAAGGTTCCAAAAGTGGGTTACTCAACCCCGATACCTTTCGGATTCACACGATGTTGCTTGGCACCCAACGTGATCGGATGCCCGATCGAATTTGATGTGAGACATTAATTCGATTGATTAATTAATTAAATGAGTTATTAATTGATTATCAGGCCAGTGAGGAGTGATTGGGCTTGTTGGGCCACTAATCAGACTGGTTATTGTGCCTAAAAGGTCATACATAAAAGATTCTCAAGGCGATAGATAAATAAGTGGGTTTTATATAAAACGGGGATTTTTATGAAAAATCACACGGTTAATATAAAATGTAGCGAACGGGCTGAGCAGGCCAAGCTACTGCTAACCGTAGTCGCTCCCTCCTCTCTTCCTCTCTCTCTTTGGCGCCCTAGGCCAGACATGTTCTCCAGGTCTGCTCTGCCGCTTCTCTGACTCCCGTCCAACAGGAAATCGTCCACGCGTTGTGGCGAACCGCAGAGGCTTTGTGGGCTGCGAAGAATGAGGAACCGTAAGGATATCCACCGCGAGGAGAATCGCGTGGACTTCGCTAGAGGCCGGGCGCTTGCACAGCTAGCGGTGTCACCGACGAAACCAATCAGTCGCGAATTCAAATCCGTTCACAGTAAGAACCGATTATTCGATAATCCGGTTTTTAGTTTTTCGAAACAGGAATCGGATCACCATTGTAATTTCGTTATTTCCGCTGTACTAGCAACCAGAGAAACACGAGAACCAAACAACAGTATTAGAGCCTGGTTTCACTGTTTCTCGTCCCGTTTCGATCTCCAAATTAATATTTTTATGATTTATTCCATGCCTAGATTTGATTTTTTTTGCTGGATCTGTGTTCCTAAGATGAACGTACATTAATTAGATTAATTTTTGCAAAAAAAAAAAAAAAAATTGGGGTATTTTGTGTTCTTCGTGAGACGAAGAATGATAAGATTCGGGCGGCTTCGTTCTGGCTTCCCAAGCGTTGGGATGGAGGACCGAGACCCTGGATCATTTGGGGTAAGTCACCGGTCACCACTGGACATCAAGATCGCCGCCGTGAACCCTCTGGAGGTGGCTAGAAATCGTCCTCTTATTCCCACGATTTTGAAAAAACCAGAAAACAAGTTTTTTTGGGGCTTAAAAGGGGCTCCACTACTGCTTGAAAAAGGCCCACTGGCGGCCCTGCTGGCGTCGCCGGCGCTGGGTCGATGCCAGCGGGGGCCGGCTGTACCGGGTGCCAGCCGCCGGGCAGCCCTGTAAACCCCCATTCAGCTGCCGAACACGAACCTGCTGCAACATGCAGGGTTAGGATTTTAGGGTTGAGCTTTGGGGAAGGAGAGGCGGGCCGCTCCGCCCGAGCCCAGTTGGACCGGGCTGGCCTAATTGGACTGGGCCCTTACTAGCCCTGGAAGCTGGCGCCTTTGGCTCGAGCCCTGGCTCAACAAGGGGGCCGAACCATGGCTCGACCATGGGGCTGAACCCACTGTGGTTCCTTTTTCCCATTAAAAACCCAATAACCCCATTAGCCCATACAACATAATTAAGAATTGGATTTTAATTCTAAGATTCAAAATTGTTTTGTAATTCGAAATCATTATTCAATTTTTAATTTAAATGGACATTAATGATTTTGAATCATTAAGATTAACAATTAGTCGATAATTAATTAAAGTTAATTATTAGTTTAAATATTAAATTAACAATTAACCTTAATTAAACTAATCTAAGAGTTAGATTAGTGTTTAATAATTATTAGTCTAAATGTTAGATTATTAATTATTAATTTTCTTATTGTTAATTAATGAAAGTTAGTTATTAATTTAAGAGTTAAATTAATAATTAATTCAATTGACTAATTTAACTATTAATTAGTAGTTATTAATTAATCAGTGTTAATTATTATTTTAAAAGTTAAATTAATGATTAACATTAATTAACTAATGTAAAAGTTAGACTAGCACCTTTTAATTAATTAGAATTAATTTTTAATTTAAGTGTTAAGTTAATGATTAATTTTAAATTAACTATTCTAAGAGTTAGAATTAACAATTATTAATTAATTGGTGTTAATTGTTGGTTTAAATGTTAAATTAGTGATTAACATTAATTAACTAATCTAAGAGTTAGATTAGTAGTTAACAATTAATTATAGTTGATTAATAATTTAAGTGTTAAATTAATAATTAACTTAAGTGGACTAATCTAAGAGTTAAATTGGTAATCAATTATTAATAATCTAATTGTTAGATTATTAATATGGTTTAATCTAAATGTTAGATTGTTTTAATTATTAGAAATGTTCTAATTGCATGGAATAATCTGGAATTATTTATTTAAAGTGTGTGCACATGTGATGTGTGTTTTTATGCTTTTAAATATGATTTGATTGCATGTTAAGTTAATAAATAGGGTTTTCAAAATTCAAATGTCAATTTTGATTGGAACCCAGCTTTTTGAAAGCCAAAATTATTTATTTTGAAAACTCTTTTGTTTTAGCTATGTGATGAGCTTATCATGTGTGGATTGAATTAAAACACACCATGGTCAGGGATATGCATTATTTAATTATTCATGTGATGAATGATTGTGTGGATCATGGATGTGTGATTGGAATATTTATTAATTGTTAATAACTAGAGGTTTGCGTACCTCTCTCTCTCTCTCATATTCTGATGTAATTCTACCTCCCTCTCTCTCATACTCGCCATAACGACTTCTTCTATTTACATGTAAATTATGAAATTGTTGTAATCTGATCGAGGCAACCGAGGAAGGAGTAAGGACGATCCACAACTGCTACCAGGAAGGTAGAAAGATTGAGATCCTTTGCCTTTTGAGTTTGTAGGTTATTTAATGTAAATGTTATATTAGATTTTGTGTGCGTTTGACTGTTGGCTCCAGTCAAGCCATTTTACTATCCATGACCATAGTAAACATGTATAAGATGCAATATTTTTCTTTTTAATTATGGATCAAAGCAAGTATAGTATTTAGTAAATACATACGATATTTTTATATACTATCACCTAGGAGAGACCAAGATAAAAGTTATCTAAATACCCTCGTCTAAATTCTAAGCCGTAACGTGAGTGGTTAAGAACTTACCGCGTGGTCCACCATCGTTATAGTCATAGGATTCGATTTACTTTAGGTAGGTTTGTTGTGCTACCACAAGGCCTGTTTAATTGTGAGGAGAGACTGTGACTATGGCATTAGAGATGCCTATTTGATCGGGGTAGAGGAACCATGTACCTTAGTTGTGCTATCCACAAGGGTTGCATGCAAATCTATGCTCGTCTCGTAACGATGGTTAGCTTAGACCAGAATTAATAACTTGTTGTGCTATCCACAAGGCCATTAAATCTCTAGGGACCGAAGATATGATCGGATATTGTAAGGAGTTGCAAGTCCCATGAGATGGGTGCTCTTTGTTAGCTTTAAAGCTTTCCTGTGCTATCCACAAGGTTGTACTGTAAGTCATTGAGATTATGATCCCCACTAGGAGGCTATCGGTGTTGATCGTTTCGAATTGTGCGTCGTTAAACACTCATGAAAACGTTCAATCTAAATTTATCTGGCTCACTCAAATCAAATTTTGGAAATTAATAGCGGTGAGTCCGAGTCGATGCACAGGGAGTTAAGATTTTAACTTTGAAAATTTTGGAATCTAGTTATCTAAAAAAACTGATGAGAATTTGAATAACTAATTACTTAATTAAGCTAAAACTCAATTAACTAATGTTACTTAAAAAATATAATTACTTTAATTATAAAAATCTTTTTTTTTCTTTTCTTTTTAAGAAATTAAACACAAACACTTATAAAAAATAAGCACAACTAAAATCTATGACAAAGACATTAAAATTTAACTACGTGGAACTCATTAATTATCTAAACATTACGAAATAAATTACAAAATTTAATGGTTTAATAAACTTAAACTAAATAAACAAAATATGAAATAACAATTAACTAACCCTAAATAATTAAACTAATTCTAAACTAATAGGGGAAGGAAAAGAACAGAGCAAAATAGCAATCTGTGGGTTTTGTGGAGACTGCCGGCTCAATGGACCGGGCTGGGGAAGGATGGCGCAGTTGACCAGCGGCTTCACCAAACGTTGATGCGTGTGGGAGGGTTGCTGCTGCCGGCAACGTGGAGGCTTCAACGTTTGCATGCAGGCTGTTGCTGGTTCACTTGGAGGAAGGATGCTTGGCAGCTGCTGGTGGACTGCTGGGCAGGAGGAAGCCGTGCGTGGAGGTGCTTGGCTCAGCTGGGACGTGGAGGAGCTGGATGCGTGCTGCTGGTTCACGTGGAAGTCGGCAGTGCTGGAGGGAGCAGCTTCACCGGGCTGCATGCAGGTTGAACTTGAGGAGGAGGCCGGCTTCACCACGTGGAGATCTTGCCGACATGTGTGGAAAGAGGAGGGCTGCACCGCGGCTGTGAAGCTTGCATGCGGGGGCTGTTGTGAGCGCTGGCTACGTGCCTACATGCATGCTCTGGCAGCACTGCCGCGTGGAGCCGCTGGGTTGCTGCCACTGGAGGTGCAACAGGTGCGTGGAGCTGTTGGATGCAGCTGCTGGCCGTGGAGGAGACGAGGAAGAGAAAGAAGGAGAAAAAGAGACCAAGAGAGGGAGAACCCGAGAGAGAAGGAGGTGGAAAAACTGAAGAGAGAAGGGCTGAGATGCGGCTGGAAATTGGAGTTGGAAAAAGAGCAGAACGGAGAGAGGAAGAGAGGGCTGCGGGGTGAGAGTTGGAAAAAGAGGAGGAGAAGGCTGCCGAGAGGGAGTTGGGATTCGAGGAGGAGAGGCTGGGGAGAGAGAGTTGGGATTCGAGGAGGAGAGGCTGCGGAGAGAGGGTTGGGATTCGAGGAGGAGAGGCTGCGGAGAGAGAGCACTATGCGTGGGAGAAAGAGAGAGAAAAGCTGCGGGAGAGGAAGAATCGAGAGAGAGAAAAAGGGAGAGGCTGTTGTGCGTGGGAGAAAGAGAGAGGGAGAATACCGGCGAGAGGAAGAGAGGGTTGTGGGAGGTTTTATAGAGAGGAAGAGAGAGTCGGAATTGGGGAAGGAAAGAGATTAAAGGAGAGGAAAAGGAAACTGGAGAAGGAGGAGGATTCGGAATTGGAGAGAGAATTTCTAAAAAGAGAGAGAGGGTTTCAAAAAATAAAGAAAGGAAGGGATGTGGTTGGGAAATTGGAGAGACGGAAGGAAATAGTGGGTTTTGGGAAACTCCAGCGAAGGAAGGAATCAAATTGCATTTTTACCCCTGCTTTGGTTGAAATCCGAACACTAGACCTCCCCCAAATTTCCGGAAACTCCACTAGCTGCACTGCATCTTCGGCATGTCCTGTTCACATAAAATAAATATAAATTAGCGCATTATCATAAAAATATCTTCATATTTATTCATTTCGTCTCGGTTTTGACGAAAAACCGCAAATGCGCTATGCTCCTTTAATCACATGAAATGACGATGTTTTTAAGTCATAATTTGATGAAATTGGTACCGTTGGACTTGTTACGCAATTATCTATCATTTCATGCTATTTTGCAGATAAAAACAAGAGTATGATGCATATGATTGCCCTTAAATGATCAATTTAACACTTTATCAGGTGTCTCCCGTTCTGTATCGCTGAGGGTTATACAGTCCATCGAAAATTAGTGGGAGATGTAGACACGCTAATTTTGACATTATTTCGAATAAATTTCATATCATATAATAATGCCTCAGAATGGTCTGATATTTAATCATTGGTTAATTTTTATTTGATCTTTTTGGGTTAATTATCTAAATAGTGTTGGCTCAAATAGACATGATTTAAGTTAATTAATTAAATTAATTTTAACTCAAATTTCAGTTAAAATATGAAGAAGTCTAAAAGACGTCGTATTTTGTAGACGCCATTTAGAGTTTATTCTTATTTTGATGTTTAAAATTTGAATTTCAATTAGTTGATTAATTAGCTAAAAGACGCCTTCACGGCACGACGCCATTTAGGTTTCCTAAGTCGTTTCTATCTCTTCCGAATGTTTATCCTTATCTTAATTAGTCTAAAAGGCGTCTTCATTGGGCGACGCGTTTTATCTAATTACAGATAAAGATAAACTTTACCCGGATGTTTATCCTTATCTTAATCAGTCTAAAAGGCGTCTCTCATGGGCGACGCATTTTAGATAATTACAGATAAAGATGAATTAATCTGTATTTATCTGTTAGTTAAGCTGGATAAACCTCAAATTTCCCTATGTAAATCCGCAGATGCAAAGAAGTCTATAAATACCCTGCCTCTTGGACGAGTGACAGAGAGTGATGTTGAGTGATCATTAGTAATTATTCTGATGGCGATTGGAGCAAAGAAGCTTGACGACGTCCGAACGTTGAAGTGCTGCTACTTCCAGAAGCCGGCATTCCTTCTTCATCCATTCAAGATTTTCTCGAGACCAAGGCTTCCCAGGGGCCTTCCAGCATTAGCTTTCAATTCATTTCTGCATACTTCTCACATTTTTCATCCCATTAGTCTCACATTTTTCATCACATCACTCCATGCAACACACACACACATCAGCATTATTTTCCAAACCTATTTGTTAAAGGGGTTTAAAAGACCATCCCAGCAAGTGAGTTCACCTGTTTAGTTGCATGTTTAATTTTTTCTCTGGAATGGATACTACTTCTTCCTAAGTTCTCATCATTGTTCTTCATTTCTTTCTATTTCTTGCAAGGTACAAAGAAGAATCAAGGGAAGGGAATCAACAGCGAACAACAAGGAATATGGACGATCCTCAAAACTCAATAGTAGCCAAAGCAAGAACAAAGACAAGAAAGGGCTCTCTTTCTTCAGCCGGCTGAAGGAGGGGAACCAAGAGCTCAACATCTCCCACATCCAAACAGGTAGGCGATCAAATCTTCTTTTGGAACTTTTTAGTCAAAAGTTTCTAATGATCACATCACTTAGTTTCTTTTTAATAGGTTTATTTTGCACTTAAACAACATAATTTTCATGATAATCAGACACCCATTTTAAGTACTCACAGCTTTTCTGGCGATCACGATGGGACTTGGTCTCGTCATCTTTTTAATTCTTTGTTCTTGCTGTTATTAATCGGGCACCCACGGTGCACCACCTATGTCTCTCGACACGCCCTCACCAATTGGTGAGTTTTTAGTTTAGTTGATTTCCTACGTGCACCACGTGTACTCCCCTACGGCAAGATCTTGCCCTCCCCATTGATTAGTTGAAAAGCTGTTTTTGTGATAAAGATTGTGTGATTGATTGATATTTCAGTTGTTTATTTGATAAAATCATTCTGTTAAAATTTAAAACAAAAAAAAAATTGCATGAGCTGATTATTTATCGTTTTTATCCTGTTTTGAGGAGGAATCGATCCAGAAATTCCTCCTGGAAAACTGCATCTACGACTTGAAAAGCGTCCAGGAACACCGACGCATTTCAAACTGCGTCGTTAGACCCAGACGCCTTTCAGTCTCATTTCTCTGTTGTCTGCTTCCTGAGCTTCTGCGAAAAAATAAGGTTCTGTTTGAATAGCGTCGATCAACAGCGACGCTATTCAGGCAGTTTCTTATTTCTTCTTCAGTTTTCAGATTTTGTGATATGTGTGCTATTACCCATTATGTATTAAGCATTAGAAGCCATCCAGGCTACAGGTCATACGCATTGAGGCTAACACCCTCCTCTTCTTAGGAACACTCTTCTTGACGTCTTCAACTCTCTCTGATTGGGTCGGTCCCTCGATCAGACTAGAGTAATTGGCGTTAAAGACCTCCGTAAGTCCCCAAAATCAAGGTATTCCTCCTTGATCATTGGGCTGGTTGTACCAATTGAAGTCCCGGTTAGATCTTCATAACGTTGTGAGAGAAAGCCATAGAATATAACGGTGGACATTGAACTGAAACTAGGATCCTATCTCTTGAGCGAATTTGTGATTTAATTGAATCCAAATAACCCAACAAGGAACCCTAAAATCACATTAAACATCCACTTGTTTGCTTAATCTCTGTACAACTTGTTTGCCAATCTCTGAAAAAAAAAAATGACATCATGCTGCTTCGATCAGGCAGGGACTCGAGCATGGCTCCATATGCCATTGTCAACTACGAGGGAGATGCTAATGCCCCAAGCGATTCTGATTACCATTTCGAGAGCGGGAGAGATGCTGATGCCTCCCGTAATTCTCTTCCTTGTCCAATTCGGTATGAGGGGAATGTCCTAACCCCTCTTTATCATCCTCATGATCAATATTCTGATCCTCCCCCACATGTGCATGCGGTTCCTAACCCTATCTTCTAGGGAGACATGAACCAGATGATCCCTCATCTTCTGATCCCTCGGATCTTGTAAATGCTTTGGGAGTTCTTGCCTCCCGTCTGGGCCCTCAACAGTTCGAGGCGATCCAGTCCATTCTAACGGGGAAGACGCCCGTGCAATCTGCCGAGCCGAACCTTGCGGCTCCCCCTGCCATCCCTCAACAACCTCCTCATCATCATCCTTTCATTCACCAGGCCATGGAAGGCCTCCATGTCTCAACTTCTAGGCCAGCTGGGCCGCAACTTTCCTCTTCTAGGCAACTGGCCAGACCGCTCACGCCTGCTTATCAAAATGCCCTCGGGCATGGCGGAAGCTCTGCCGGACCTCCTCTTTATTGTCCTCCTTGTCCTATGTACTCCAGGCAACACGCCTATCAAGTACCTCCACCTCCCCCTCCTTCCCAGGCTGATCTGACCACGCAAGCGTTGCTGGCAAAGATGGAGCGCATGGATGAACAATTCAACAACCTCCAGAAAATGATGGGGGTCAAAGCTGCACCGGAGATCAATTTACCAAGCCTGCCAGTGTTCCACCTGCCACCCTCTGAGATGCCGGTGTACCGAAAGTACAACGGTACTGGTAACTCCTTCACCCACTTGAAGGAGTTCATGTACGAGTCATCCTTCTGGCAAAACGACAAGAGGTCGTTGGCCTTTTTGTTCAGGAGATCTTTAGAGGGATCAGCCCTCGAGTGGTTCTTTTCTTTGGAACCCTCCGAAGTAGAAGACTATGGTATCGTCTCCCGAAAATTCATTCAACGATACCAGGACAGAGTTGCCCCCTCCCTGTCCATTACTGACCTAATAGCAGAGAAGATGAAGCCCGATGAGGAGTTCGTCAGTTTTGCCGACAGATGGAGGGGCTTGTTCGAGAAAGTAAAAGATCACTTGTCTGAGTCGAAGCAAGTAAAGATGCTCATTTCCAATGCTACGCCTCAATTCAAACTAGTCCTCTCCCTGAACAATCTGACCAGCATGGCAGAGCTTTATGAAAGAGCGCGGTACTGTCAGAATGCCTTCAAGGACGCTACGTTCTCTAGCGTCTTTAATCCTCACAAACCTAGCAGGCCTCCACCTCGGAAGCCTGCAGTGCCTAATTCCCCCAGCACAGGTCCGACTACCGAGGGTACGCTCTCTCATGAGCAAGTTAGCAGTATGAACAATAACCAGCCCCAGTTTGTGAGGAGTCAACAGCAGTATTAACGGCCACAGCAGCCGAGCCAGCAGGGTTACAGGCAGCAGCAGCCAAACCCCCAGTATCAGCAACCCCAGTTTCAGCGGCCCCAGCAGCCGAATCAGCAACAGCAACAGCCACAGCAGCCGCCGCAATGGCAGTTACAGTACCAGCCTCCGCTACAGCAGTACCAGCAACAGCAAAAGTACCTGTAACGACCCGCTACCCTATAATCGGGGATCCGATTACTAAATGGGTACTGAATCATTAATTTGGAACCAAACCAGGATCTAAGTATGTCTGGGAAATAAATAATAAACTAAGCTAAACATTCACATCGCATTGAATTGAAAGGAAAATGCAGGAATTAAAAGTTATTACAATGCGACTCGGTACAGCAAATAATTACATACTCCAACAGAAAAAAAAAATTAAGCATATAGGCCAGAAATAAAGATAACAACTACGTCGGGGCATACCCCGGAGCAACAACTGACGGCGCGACACACACAGCAGCACACCCCTCGCTGAGTCTCAACGAAAAGACTCAGTAGGGATCCTTCGATCCCCACTGCCCACTCACACACCCACAAGTGCACGGTACAGTTGGAGGTACAGTAACCAAGTAAAGCAGTAATTATTACACCTAAATCTCGATATGAATCACATGCATTCAAAGTATATTTAACATGCATAATTCCAATTTACCAGGGACCCCATAACCAGTGTATCCTCAAAACACGTCAACCACACAACGAAAGTGGGAAACACCGACCCGCTGAGATCAAACAGTAACCCCTCGGATAGCACGCTAGCTACCCTGGCCCAACTGGCTCAGGTGGTTACTCCTTCCCCCAGCACGAGTGACACTCCACAGGTACCTCTCCAACACCGGTACTAGCTAACCCCGGGGTTTTCCAGGTGACCCTCTCTCACTAGGCGTCACCCCGCCACTGCTCCAACCAGCGCTATGCTCCACCCACACCAGCACAGGGTGATAAAGCGCTACAACTGTCACTCTAGGTCCACAGTAACACAAAACACGGTACAGTGTGATCTGGTCATGAAGAATCCATCATTATCGAGTAGATTTAAGGCATGCATTTAATCGACTATCTAATAGTGTAAACACATTTTACTGGTATGGATTAGTGTGGTTCTGTCTTGAATCGCGTCGCCCAAGGCCGACGCTATTCAAGCATCCTAAACTGGTTCATGAAATCTCGGCTACAGAACTTGGCGTAAAACGCGTCGTCCTGGGAAGCCGCCTTTTCAAAAGGCGTCACTGTCCTCAAACGCCATTCACACCAGAATCTGAAACTTGCAGAATCCTAAATCAGGGTGATTTCTGCCTAAATGGCGTCGTACTGTCCCGTCGCCATTCTAAATGGCGTCGTCTAGATACGACGTCATTTAACGCTAGAAACCCAAACTGACAGAACCTCAAACGGGAAGATTTCTGCCTAAAAGGCGTCGTACTGGCCCGTCGCCATTCTAAATGGCGTCGTAGAAACTCCCAAATCCATATTCATAGAAACTCCCATTCCCATCAAGAAAAGCCCCTAACATGCTCATTCTACCCAAAAACCATAGATCCGTAGCATGCTTCAAGCGGGAGAACATGGTTTTAAAATGAAACACTACGGAAATCGTCACCCAACCGATTCTTGAACTCCTCCTTGCTTCGCCACCAAACCGTCGCACCGCAGACCACCACCGGTACTTCGAGGACGCCGCCACTCCGCCGGGACGTCGGCCCCCGTCCGGAGAATGGAACGCCGCGAAGAAAGTGGTGGTGGCAGTGATGAGAGGTGGAAAGGTAGTGGAGTGGTGGAAGAGGAAGAAGGGGAAAGGGAAGGGGAAGAGAGGGGAGAGTCGGAGGGTGGAGAGGGTGAGGAGAGAGAGTGTGAGGGTAAGAATGAGGGAAAGGAGGGAAGGCTCGTGAGGTAACCAGAAACTGGCTAAAACGCTTCGAGCCGTACGGACGCCTATCAGTCGACATGACGGGCCGCTCTGACAGAAGTCTGAAACTCGTCGTCCATCCAAGATGCCGTTTAGATGACAAGACTGGCGCCGTATACTGACAACCCAGGGTCGCAGTCTGAAAGGCGTCATCCATCGTGGACGCCGTTCACATGACACGACGGGGCCGTACTCTTGCAGCCCAAAGCCAGCCCACGTGGCACCCTCGTGGAACAATCTAAAATGCGTCTGCAATGCTGGACGCCGTTTAAACCGCGTCGAGCGGGCTCGACGCGAAACAGAACATAGTCTCAGCCCCATCAGGGCCTGAACTACAGGGTCCGACCCCGAAAATCGGATCCGACAACCTCAGTCCTTACAGTACCAGCCGGGCGCACCGCCGGCGTACCACAATGTCCCTCCTCCTGCTGACTATAACCAGCAGAGAAGACCTCTAGGCCCGAAGAGGGCAGAATACCCAGTCCTCCCAGAGTCCTTGGCGGACATTTTCAGTGCTTTAATGGCAGCCAACGCCTCGGTCCTGCCAAGAGAAAAGGCAATTTGGCCTCAAAATGCCGATACCTCTAGGTATTGCTATTTCCATAAGCAACCTGGACACACTATTGACACATACTTCCAATTTAGAGATTACATTCATGATCTCAACAAGCAGGGCGGCATTGATTGGGAAGAGATGAAAAAGTACATATCTACCTTAAAGGCGAGAAGACCACCACAGCAGCAAGCAAAAGAACCAGCACAAGCAGCTGCACCACCGAACATGGGCATAGTGCAAAACCTGCTTCCACAGCACCAAAATCAGAACCAAGTTGCCCCTATTCTGACAAATAGCCGGTCTGAGGCTAACCGCGGACAACAGTGGAGGATAGATGACTCTTCCTCTATTTATTCAACGGGTCACATTCCGAGTACCGCAAAACAACCACCACGCCGCACCATCCACATACCCAGACCACAGCCCATTACTATTACCCCTATACCAACACCCGCATATCACTCACCCGCACCCACTAACCCATTACCACCACCCGCTTTCCTCAAACCCATTATACCCCACGCCACTATGCCCCCACTAAATAACCCCCCGCAAACCAACTACGCATCCCTCCTACCTTCCAAACCACTACTCCGCGTACCATGCCCTACTTCACCAGCTACCACTACCGCTTACCCAGATACCATCCAACCTTCTAAACCGCTATTACGCATGCCGTTCCCCACTTCATCCACACCAACCACTTACCCTTCCACCATCCAACCATCTAGGCCTTTAATCCGTACCACGCCACCACCGACTAACCCCACGCCATCACCTACATACCAACACTCCACCCCATCCGTACCATCCAACCCTGCAGTACTCAAAGTATCACCCGGACCTTCCATGGCTGAGGAACATGCGCTCCGGAGTGGAAGGATTTTCAACAAAGTCTTTCCTCAGTCAACAGTTAGAGACGGCCCATCACAGCCGACAGAGGAAGCACACAATGAAGAGAGTGCACTAGGCACTCAATATGACCTGTTGAAGCACCTTGACCGAACACCGGCACGGATCTCCGTGCTCGAACTGATTAAAAGATCAAAGACCCACCAAGAAACCCTAATGGAATATTTGTAGAAGGTGATGGTCAACGAGGACGTGCCGGTGGAGAAGATTGCAACACTATTAGTTCCTCAAGGGGATCAGCCCTCTATTTCATTTCATACATCGAAACTAGCACCGCCGGCGGCCAGAAGCATGGCTCTGAGCATCACGGTCAATATCTGCAAGAAGGCCGTAGATGCATGTCTGGTTGACACAGGGGCTTCGATCAATGTTTTACCTCCGAAGACCTTGGAATTGTGCGGTGTGCCCAAGGAAAAATGGCTGCCTAGCCCCATCTCCGTGACGGCATATGATAATTCTACCCATTCCCCTCTGGGAATGGTCTATTTGAAAGTGGAGCTAGGCCCTGTAAGTTATGCAGAGGTCGAATTTCACATTCTGGAAATCGACCCTTCTTTGAATGCCATTTTGGGTCGTCCTTACATAAAAACTCTTGAGGCGATTCCCTCCACGAATCATCAATGCCTCAAATTCCCCTTCAAAGGACGAATCATTAAGGTTACGAGCATGCCAATCCTTGTTGCTGCTCATTCTTTGAATGTCAAACCCACTTCTTCACCTGGCCGACAACCTTTTCTGTCGGTATTACAGGTTTACCATCCAGTGGCTGATCCTATGAAAACTGCCACTATTACTCCTTATCCGTTAAATGCTATAAAGAGGGGGAAGTGCATGAGTACCACAGGATGGAGAATAATGATGAAGAATGGTTATCAGCCTGGAAGAGGCCTGGGTACACAGTTACAAGGCAGGACCACTCACGTCAAAGACCACCGAGGAACACTTGGAAGCGGCCTGGGCTATAGGCCAAGAAAACTGAAGCAGGACATTGTTCAGCAAGTAGAGAATGAAGGCGGCCAGAAAGTCTGGGAGACGATGTCTACACTGCACAAAGAAGGCTGGGACCCCTTAACTTGGACTCTATACACTCATTTTGTAAAGGGACCCGTAATAAGCCATGACAACACGGTGGTTATTACTTCATGTTTTGACCTCCACGATATATATGGCAGAGATTTGGCTAGACATTGCTCAGAACTGCTCACGTACCAGTCTTTGGAGGCTCTGCGGCCTATGAAGAGGAGAAAATTCCAAGACCCTGAATGTGAATGGTACAGGTGGTTCGATTTAAGAGATCTCTACATCGTATTGAACAGGCTGTTTCTCGATCCTGCAGAACCCAAGTGGCCGCCGCAGATAGAAGAGCTGATTGAAGGTCTTGGTGCTATTTTTGACAAGAGGATACTGCTGTCAGAAGAGACTGATGAAGGGGAGCCAGATGACCCCTATGAAGCTGGCTATACCACAGATCTGCTCTGGAGGGGGACTTATCCTTCTCATGTTTTCATGCTTCACACCTTGTTTCGCACTTTGCTCTTCACCCCGACTTGGTCGCGGGTCATCATTGAAGACATTCCACGGGCCCCGCCCGTCATGATTACTCTGTCCCCACAGGACCTCATTCCACCACCTCCTCTCGATCTAGAGAGGATGTATGATTTAATCTGGGACATACTACTGTATGATCCCCCTAATCCTTTGGCCTTGGTGCCGCTTCTCTCATCTTATTCTCCTTCTATTCATCTTCATTCTTGTTTTATGCTTAACTCTTCTATTGCCAAAAAAAAAAAGCCAATTTGGCAACAAATTCTTCCCAGATCCTCATTGAGGAAACCTCTTACCTGTCCGATTATACCCCATCGCGCGGGTCTTTCGGTCAAGATTCTCTTCTAGATCTACTCTGCCCCTCCCCTCGGGAGGATTCTCCTGTATTTCCATCTGTATCCCATGATTTTCGTTCTGCTTCATCTTCATTAGGTCAGAATAGGGAGTCTAGTGAAGCTAGGAAGTCTACTTCTAGGTAGGTTAATCAGGTTAGGAAGTCTAGAAAATCTAAGGGTAGACAGATTCCAGATAGATACCTCTAGGATTTAGCTAATAGATGCCTTTCTTGCTCTATGATCCCTCAGCTATTGGAAAATCCCGTTCAGATGCCAGAAGACTGTATGGACGATGAGTTAGTCAATGATGGATATGGGGTGTATGAGTTGACACATGAAAACGACCCCATTGTTGAAGATGAAGAAGATGACGAGGACGCAGCTGAGGCATATGCCAGTGGAGTGAAGAGATTCGATGAACCTTCAGCTGCCGTAGAAGAACCTACCAAGGAAATCAATTTAGGAACTAAAGACGAACCTAAAGTTGTCCTCGTCAGCAAGAATCTTTCTGAGGAAGATGAGAAGGCAATGGTACAAGTTCTTAAAGACTATAAGGACACTTTCGCCTGGAGTTATGAAGATATGCCGGGGTTAGACTCATCCTTAGTGGAACACAGGTTGACGTTAAAGGATGGAGCTAGCCCGGTCAAGCATAAGTTAAGGCGATTCCACCCTCAAATGGATCTAAAGATGAAGGAAGAAGTCGACAAATTACATAAAGCCAAATTTATTAGAGTTGTCGTATATCCACAGTGGGTGGCCAACATAGTCCCGGTTATGAAGAAGGACGGGAAGGTCAGGATTTGCATTGACTTCCGAGATCTGAACCGGGCGTGTCCTAAGGATGATTTTTCATTGCCTCATATTGATGTACTCATTGATAACACTGCTGGCTATGAGACTTTATCATTTATGGATGGGTTTTCAGGATACAATCAGATTAAATTGGCAGAAGAAGATCAGGAAAAGACATCATTCACTACACCTTGGGAAACATACTGTTATGTCGTCATGCCATTTGGATTAAAGAATGCTGGAGCCACTTATCAGAGGGCTATGATGGTAATATTTCACGACATGATGCATATCGATCTAGAAGTGTATATGGATGACTTGTTGGTTAAATTTAAGACGAAGGCTGAACATGCCAAAGTTTTGGCAAGAGTATTAGAAAGGTCAAAGGAATATCAGTTAAAGATGAACCCCAAGAAATGTGTATTCGAGGTATCTTCAGGGAAATTACTTGGATTCATTGTCAGCAAACGGGGAATTGAGATCGATCCCAACAAGGCGAAGGCTATCGGAGAGATGCCACCTCCCAAGAACCTGAAGGAGTTAAGATGATTAATCGGGAGGTTGCAATTTATTCGCCGTTTTGTCTCCCAGCACTCACAAAGGTGTAAGCCGTTCTACGAGCTTACTAAGCCGGGAGTCAAATTCGATTGGGACGATAAGTGTCAGGAGGCATTCGATGGATTGAAGAATTATTTGGCAAGTCCTCCTGTTTTGAGACCACCGTCTCCAGGCAAACCATTGATACTTTATATTTCTGTCCTGGATGATGCAGTGGGGGTTGTCCTAGCACAAGAGGATGAAGAAGGAAAGGAGAGGGCGGCCTACTATCTCTCTAAACTTCTCAACCCCGCTGAACAGAGATATACGGCAATGGAGAAAACATGCGCAGCATTGATCTGGGTTGTTCAGAAATTGAAACATTATTTTCTAGCCCATGAGGTCGATCTCATCGCTGGGATGAATCCAATCAAGTTTCTTCTGGAGAAATATGTCCTTACTGATAGGTTAGCACGATGGCAAAGCTTTCTATCTCAATTCGATATCACTTACATTCAGCAGAAAGCGATCAAAGGCTATGCCATAGCGGAACATCTCGCTCATCAACCCCTTCCTCGTTTTGATCCAGTCCAATCGGAGTTTTCGGATGAGGAACTGATGTCCATAGACCAAATCAGAGATGATATGTGGACTCTGTATTTTGACGGGGCTCTGAATTCCAAATGGAAAGGATATTGGCATTGTTATGTTATCACCTGAAGGTATCACCATTCCACACGCCTTCCAGGTTGACTTTCCAGTCACCAACAATATAGCTGAATACGAGGCGCTCCTTACTGGCCTCGAGGCTGCTCATTCCCATGGTGTTACCAAACTCAGGATTGTGGGTGATAGCCAATTGATTCTTCGCCAAGTGTTAACCAAGTATCGAACCCTTGATACCAAACTCAAGCCTTATCAAGAACTTACTTCTGCTTATTCAAAGCTTTTCACCAAATTGATCTTCGTCCATGTTCCTAGGAATCAGAACATCTTAGCTGACGCTCTAGCTTCACTCGCATCTTCTCTTGATTTTCCAATCAGCAGGCAATCCGAATTAATTATAGTTCATAGGTGTCTTTCAACTGCTGTAAAAGACCCTTCATTCCTTAGAACTAAGGAGAAGCTGCTCAAGAAAGTCAAAGATGGAGACATTGTGGAAAAGAGAGAGATCATGTTGATGGAGTTGTTAGAAGAGATGGATGATGAACAGAAGCCATGGTACTATGAAATTGCCAAATATTGTGAAGATCAATCATATCCTGAAGAAGCCACAGCTGAGGAGAAAAGAGCTATCAGGAGAGTTGCTCAATGATACACCCTAGTTGGGGGAGCATTGTATAAAAGAGGTTTCGATGGAGTTCTTCTAAGATGTCTAGACGAAGATGAGCTTTGGAAGGTTATGGAAGGAGCTCATGCTGAAGTTTGTGGTGGCCATGTTAATGGATAAATGCTAGCAAAGAAGATCCTTAGACAAGGATTTTATTGGCCAACCATGGAAGAGGATTGTGTAGGATATGTCCGTAGGTGTGCTAAGTGCCAACTTCATGCCGACAAAATTCATTCTCCTGCATCTTCACTCCATCCTGTTTCTTCCCCATAGCCTTTCTCCATGTGGGCTTTCGATATCATTGGACCCCTTGGCAATCCTGATTCCGGCATCAAGCAAAAGTCTTTCATCCTCACGGCAACGGAATACTTCACAAAGTGGGCAGAAGCTGAAGCATACACGGAAGTCAAAGCATCAGCCGTCTACAAGTTCATCATGAGGAACATCATCACCAGATTTGAAATTCCAAGCACCATCATTACCGACAATGGACCGCAGTTCGTGTCACAAGAGCTGAAAGACCGCTGCAACAGGTATGAAATTGCATTGCATCATTCATCTCCTTATTGTCCGCAAGGCAATGGCCAAGCAGAGGCAACTAACAAGACTTTGATAAAAATCATCAAAAAGACGTGCAAATCTAACAAGTTCACATACTGGCCAGAAAAATTGGTTGAGGTTCTATGGGCCTATCGAACTTCAATCCGCACGCCCACTGGACAGACTCCTTATTCCTTAACATTTGGAATGGAGGCGGTAGTTCCATACGAGATCCTTATACCGTCGTTAAGAGTACAATGGAACAAGGAATTTTCCATTGATGAACACCGTTCAACACTCCTTGCTCAATTGGAACTCTTAGACGAGAAAAGATGGTCAACTACAAATCATGCAAGAGTTTACCAAAATAGACTAGCACATTTTTATTAAAAGAAAGTCATTGAACGTAAGTTCAAAGTTGGTGAAATGGTCGTCAAAAGAATCTTTGTAAAACCTGGTGGTCCACGCTCTAAGCTCCAACCCAATTGGGCAGGACCTTATGTTGTATCACATGCTTTTCCTGGTAACGCTTACCGTCTGGTTAATGCATAAGGAGAAGAGCTAACTCACCCCTGGAATGGTTTGAATCTTAAGAAATACTACCCTTAGGTTAAAGAGTCGATCAGCATGGTACAAAGACCAGTGGAATCAAAAAGTTTAGAAACTCAAATTTCCTTATCAGTCTAGATAATTTAATTCCAAACACATTACTACACACACTGACACGTTTGATTCGTGAGTAACAAGAGATGCCAAGTCCTAAGGAATACCGAAAGCTTGACTGAAAGTGTGAAGTACAAATCATTCTTTTTAAGCAAAATTTTGTTTTTACACTCGGCCCATGATGTCGGAACGAGGCTTAGAATAGACTACCAAGAATACCCGCCATCTTAGTAGGAGGCCGTCATAAAAAAAAAGGGAGAGATCCGTCCGAAAGAAAAGAAAAGAAAAAACAAAGCAAAGGCAAAAACCAAATGTCAAATCAAAAGGCCATCGCACTACAAACGTTACATCAAGGCCATGAAATGAAATAAAAGGGAACGCAAGGTCGATAAATACCCCGGGAAGAAATGACCGAACCCCAACGGATATTAGGGTAGGAAAGGAACATCTTTTTAGGTCTCCAAAACCTTCTCATGGGCTTTCTAAACCAATTCTTCCTTCCTTTCTAAAGAGGTGTACCCCAAACTTGAAGAACGGCCTAGATTGACTAAGGATCGAATCATCGAATGGGATCACGAATGGAAACACAAGTTCAAACACAATGGGTTTAAGTTAAATTATTGAAGAACAATTTGGGAATTAAGTTAATAAATGAATATGATCTTTTGATCTGAGTACCATGCTGGTCTTTCAGTTTACACCATAGTTTAAAATAAAAAAAATAGACATTTCAAAATCCAAAAAAATACACATTTCAAAATCCAAAAAAATACACATTTTAAAATCAAAAAAATACATATTCCAAAATATAAAAAAAATACATATCCCAAAATCCAAAAAAAAGACGCATATTTCAAAAATTCAAAAAAAAAGGTACATATTTCAAAACCCAAACAAAAATGAATATTTCAAAACAACAAAAATATTTCAGTTAGCATTTGCTTATTGCATCTAGTATGCTTCATTCCTCTTATTTTTAGTGAGCATCTGTCTGCTTGTATGTTGCATTTTGTTTACAGTTCGATTACCTTTGTTAATAAAGGCTATGCCCCTTGATCCTTCCACTAAGAAAGAGATTGATTGACCATTTACTTGGTCAGGCAAGGGGCTAAGCCTAAACAGATGCTTAACCTGTTTGTTAAGTGACGTACAGGATGCAAGGCAAACACATGGAACATAAAGCTGAAGGCAAAAGTTTTGTGTATATATCAAAAGTGTTCTGTACATGATACATAGAAGAAAGGAAAATACATAAGCCCTCAAGGCTGGCTCTCTCCTGTCCCCTCGTCCATCTAGCTCTGAGCCTCATCCTGGGCATCTGGCGGTGGAGCTCTAGGCGGCGGCGGACCCATGGCACTCAGACCAGCCTGACCGGAGGAGATGGCCACGCTGGCTGTGAAAGTGCTCGCCTGCCCGCGCTCCTGAGCACGCTACCGAGCACGCCTATACCTCTCTTCCACACTCCGGTGCTCGTGCTCGGCAATGCCCAACTGGACTCGGAGGGAGGACATCTCCGAGTCCATCCTCTGCCGCTCCAGCCGCTCCCTCTCCCTCTCCTCGGGGATAAACTCCAATCGGGACCGGAGGTGTGAAAGTTCCCGAGGAAGATCCCCGGTGGAGAGGCGAGCCACCTGCTCCTCAAGATCCCGAACCCGAGCCACATCCGCTTCAGCCCTCTGAAGGGCTTCATGAAGCTCAACAACCTGCAGGAGAAGTCATTGTTAGTCCAAGCAATCAAGCAATCAAAATCAAGTTCAGAAATCAAAGAAAATAACAAGACTTACTCGAGTGGCGCGGTCCTCCTCCGCGAGGGAAGCCCGGTGGGTGGCTGAGGCAAGCTGGCTCTGGAGGTCTGCCAGAGCAGCCTCATGGGCAGCAGAGGAAGAGGATGACGATGCTCCATATACAGGAGGAGCCGCCTAGGTGTAGACGGCTCGCTGCACCAAAAGACAATCATCAGCGGTTAATCGTCAAAACAAATTAATTAACTAAAAACATTCATTCATATTCAATCATACATACCAGGTCGAAGAGCTCCTTCTGGACCTGCTCTAGCTGGGCCTCCGCGTTGTGTAGGCGGGCCCGGAGGTCGATGATCACGGCATCTCGTGCATCCTGCATACCACCCATACATACATTCATTCACAAATATAAATTAAGATAATAATAAAACGAGAGACGCATGAATGCATGCATACATCGAGTGGTCAGAGGAGTCGAAGCTGGTCGGCGTAGTGGGCCTGGTATTGCTGGAGGTAGGCCTCGCTACTCTCCTCCCGAGACTCCACCCTGACGCCGCGGCGGTGCCAGTCCTCGTACTGCTCCGAGAACTTGGCACGCCAATCGGTGGGGGTTTGCTTCCCCCTCATGCTCCGTCCGACGCCCTCCGGGACCTCCTCGTTGATCCACTCCTGGTGGAGGCCCAGTATCCTCATCACGAGCTGCAGGCGGAGGGGCTCGATCTCGTTCAGGCAGTGCAGCCACATCTGCCTGTCGAACCGCCTCTGGCCAGCCGTCACCCGCGGCTGACCCTCCTCGCCCATGCCCATGTACGGGCGCCAGATCACTTGCAGATAAGTTAGATGCATTCATATAAATAATTTGCATTTAATAAGGGACAGATTGCATTACAAAATTGAACAAGTTAAGAACTCACCAGCAGCTTCGGGTAGTCAAGGAACTGACGGCGGAGGGCCGTCAAAAATCATTTCATTGCATGTCATAAACAAATAATAAAATAATTTAATACCTGGAGAAACGGCAAGAAGCCGCTGATGGTGGTCTCGCGGTCGGGTATGACCGCAGACAGGTCGGCGAACAGATGGGCCAGAAGGGCCGCACCCCATGCATACTCTCCTAAACAATCTAAGTCAGCTAGCAAATAAAGAAACCTACAATGAATGTGGTCGCCCTTCGTACCAAAGAGCAACCGACCAAAGAAAAAGACTAAAAAGACCCTAAGCTGCCTATCTACCTCCTCCTCCTGACTAGAGTCGCTGCAGTATACGGAGGAGGATGACTCTGCTAGTCTACTCCTAACTCCTCTCGGGTCTCGTCTGATCGACGGCGGGGCTCCTCAAGTCCTAAGGCGGCCTCCACCTCTACCCGGATGACCATTGTAGACTCCCTACCTAGGCTAGACACTTCTATGCCTAGTAGGGCCTCTGCCAATCCTCGGTAGTCGGGGTAAGTCACCCCGCTAACCGGTCGGCCCTCTACCCTAAAGCTAGTGATCCTGGCCACATCCTCTAGGGTTGGGACCATATGGCCCCACGGCATTAGGAAATCCCGGCTTTCTACATGCCACCTCTCCCGCAGCGCCTGCAGGAGGACTAGATCGAGCCAAAATGGCTCGATATCTAAAACCTCACCGAATCCCATTCGGCGCAGGCGCGCCTTCTGGAAATCCGGGAGCCCTCTATATGCCCCTATGACCAAATCCCAGCTAATCCTCACTCTCATGGTCCCCTGCAAATGAAAACAAGGAACTTCATCAGTTAAAGAATAAATAAAAATAACTGTTCAAAAGACGTCGAGTCATATGGACGCCTATTGAAAGGCGTCCACATGTTTTGATGCGACTTGAAGCATTTTCTGTCCAATTAAAAATTGAGAATTTTACTTGAATGGCGTCGGACCAGCGCGACGCCGTTTGAACGGCGTCACCTGGTCTGGGCTCCATTCAAGGCCAAATTCTGGGTTCTTCCAAGAACCCCGTTCCCACTCCTTTTCCTCACTCCATCCAAACCATAGGGAGCTTACCAGGTAGAGGTCGCCCTCCCCTCCTTTTTCTACGGCCATGGGCGCCGGATACCTCGGCAAGCTCGGCCGGGACTTCTTCTTCACCCCTCGCCGAGGTTCGACGGCGTTTCACCATCGCCTTAGCCTTGCGAGAACCTTCACCACGCTCCATTGACTTGAGAGAGAGGGTTTGCAAGGGAGAAAGGAGCGAAATCGCCGGTGATCGCCAGTCGCCGGAGAAGAAAGAGGAAAGAGAGAATTTTGAGAAAGTGAGGAAGAAAAGGGCCCTTCGCGGGGTCTGTTGAGAAAGTCTAAAACGCGTCTTAGTACAGCGACACGTTTTATGGCGCATAAATTGAGGCGGCAAGGCCAGCTGTTTGAAATTGAGTTAAAGGCGTCTACACAGAGCGACGCGTTTCAGGTTACCGCTAATTCTGGTCAGAACCGTACAAGGCATGATTATGAAAGGCGTCCAACCATGCAGACGCATTTCAGAGGATTAATCACAGAATTGATGGCGGAGTTCTGGAAAAAGTAAAAGAGAGAGTTGAAAGGCGTCTGTAGTCGTAGATGCAATTTAAGCTTAATTCGGGATTTTGAGGATTAATGGCTAAATTTTGGAAAATGAATTATGTTTGAAAGGCGTCTTTCTGAGTAGACGCGTTTTGGATTTAGTAAACCCGTACTGTCATATTTTAAGAAAAAATCCAGTTTTCGTTAAGGGAAAAATCATGGGCATATCACAGGAAGTTAAGGAAGGGTTTCAAGGCATGAAAAATGACTCTTTATTCAATGAAATCCTTTATTACATCAGGAAAAGAAAAAGAAAATGGAACATTTAAGGAAGAAGTTCATGAAGTGCTTCAAGGTATGAAAATTTCAATCCTCTATCTCTATTTTTAGAAGACTTTACACGATAACTAAAGCCAAGGTTCCACAAAGTAGAAATAAGTTCTGTGGCTTCATAGTCCTCATTGGATTCCAAAGCTCGTCTCTTGATCGGAGATGTATGAGAGAACTCGGGGAATTCATTGCGAGACAAGCTGAGTTGAGGGAAGCATCGGTGAGGGTTGTACAGTACGAACTCAGTAGCCCTGATTAATTTAAGCTCTGCACTAGATGCGCGGCGCACTCTAATGGGCTTTCCAACAAGGGCAAGTGGAGAAAAGTCAAACCCGTTAGACGACATGCATCTCAGATACTCCCTCCAGTCAGTCCGGGTCTTGAGCTTTGGTACTTTGTTGATCATCCGCTCGTTGAACTTCACGATGTTGGAGATGTAGTAGATCGGGCTATTCAAGTAGATTTGAGATGGTCTTGCTGACATCCTCGTGCAGTACTCGAATTTGAAGTGTAGATTGACTCACAAAGCGAAGAGTAACATGCACCCATAAGGAGGACGACCCGTGGACGCCGCAGAGAGCCCACTGTAGAGGTAAGCCAAGATCGTAGCACTAGTGGATTTCCCTTCGAAGATCGTGCAGATCGTGCTAACTTGGTCATCTTCCAAGATGTTGTCTTGCGCAGAGAAGAACAGAGCTCCGGCAAGGCACGTGACGAAAGCTTTCGTCACGTCTTCAGCTTCATCCTCCCTTAGATCATCGATCTCATATAAAGTCCATTCAGCGAGCTTTGCAAGGTTGATCCCTCTATTGGTAAGGCATCCTTTAGCCTCTGAGGGATCCTTCATGATTGACGTCAACAGTTGTTGACCGGTGATCCTTTCCCTTGTCAAAGCCATCTTGTATTTGATCTTTAGAAGACCCAATAAAAGCTCCGCCTCCTCTAAAAGGATAGTGCACTCGAAATCCGGGAAAAAGAAGGTGTGGGTTTGAGGATGCCACTGCTCGATCAAGGCACCCATGGCCGCCCAATCCACGTTCGAGCTCTTGTAGTGCTTAGCATGCACCACCAAGCCTTGAAGATTCCACTTGGAGATGAAGGCTTGCATGGAAAGTTTGAGACTCTTGACAAGCTTGCGAATCCAAGGGAGGGAGGTGAATCTCCTTGGACCGGGAAACATGGGATATGTCTGGAAAATAGAAGAAAGGATCAATTAAAGAATTTGAAGAACATGGAAGAAAAAGAGGAGATTGAAGAAGAAGAATTGAAGGAAAGCTAATTCAACTTACTTGGAGGTTGGGATCCCTTCCAATAAGGTGATTCTCCACATCGAAGATTTTCTCCAGCGACCTCCTCATCCTTTTGTTTGAAGAACTTATCCTATTTTCGAGTTTCTTCCTTCTTGAAGCTTGAAAACCTTGGAAAACCCTTGAACCTTGAAGAAAAACTCAACCTTGGATCTCTAGATTGTGGTAGGATTGTTTGGAAATTGCGATCCTAGGAAGACTTTTCCGGATTGGAAAAGGGATGAGCATTGGAAGAATTGGAATCCGGTTGGGAATTAGCCAGAACCAGTTTCTGCGACTGGAAAGGCGTCGTGGAACCAGGACGCATTTTATTTGGTTAAAGGGCGTCAGCGCGACACGACGCGTTTCAAGCTTTCTGTCATTTACCCGAAATTCCATATTTTGATGCTTGTTGTTTGAAATTACTAATGATTTTTTAGTGCAGGAAAATCAGGAAAATTCAAAGATCCCACTGTGGGAGTTTATGGAGTCTCGACCGTGGCTAAAAAAAACAGTTATTTCTACCCTTGTACTATTTCATGTAATTCATTTGCATAATCTCATTACTATATGATTAATATTTATTAGAGCATGTCAAGGATCTTGTGGTTTTGATGAAACTGGAATTTGAGTTCCCCTACAACAAAAACAGTGATAATTCCAAAGAATTCTTAATCGCATGGATAGGCCGTTTGACTGTTAATTAGTGGGGATGATGGTTCCACTTTTGTGAAACGGTGCGTAGATAAACGAGCTTCGGCTTAGCACTGAATTACAAGAATTGGTATCTTGACTCATTAATGACAATTTGACAATATTATTCTTGATTAATTTATATTTTACTTGACTTTATATTTTTCTTTTAGTCCAGCATGCATCATATAGGACTTTGAAATAACTGTGATAAGGATTAATTATTGATTAAGTTTCAGACCATTAAATCAAATAATTCAAACATGAAATGAAATATTCAATTCTGAATTGAGTATCTTGATTATCTTTGAGGTTCGCTTGAAGATATCCTTGGAATTCTATCATTTCTTGGACTCTTTATCCAATACTTCTTATTTTCTTTTAAGATCCATCATGGCTGCAGCACGTCCACATTAGCTGGCAACCGCTCCCCATGATGAAACCTGCAGTGTCTACGACCTGAGGTACTTCCCACTCCGTGGAGGTTGATCGACATTATTTTATTTCCTTGTCTACCTCATCCAGACAGGATTGATTCCATTGATCTCCTTGAGCTATCTTCATCGATGATTGTGAGAAAAAATTCCAATCATGTGATGTTGAGAGCGTGTCTCATCACACCTTGGCATCACCTTTTCAGTACATTCCATTTCATTTCATTTCATTCCCTTGCAAAGATGATGCCAAGGTGAGGCAGCTGTAGACACGCTAATTTTGACATCATTTCGAGTAAATTTCATATCATATAATAATGCCTCAGAATGGTCTGATATTTAATCATTGGTTAATTTTTATTTGATCTTTTTGGGTTAATTATCTAAATAGTGTCGGGTCAAACAGACATGATTTAAGTTAATTAATTAAATTAATTTTAACTCAAATTTCAGTTAAAATATGAAGAAGTCTAAAAGACGTCGTATTTTGTAGACGTCATTTAGGGTTTATTCCTATTTTGATGTTTAAAATTTGAATTACAATTAGTTGATTGATTAGCTAAAAGACGTCTTCACGGCACGACGCCATTTAGGTTTCCTAAGTCGTTTCTATCTCTTCCGGATGTTTATCCTTATCTTAATTAGTCTAAAAGGCGTCTTCATTGGGCGACGCGTTTTATCTAATTACAGATAAAGATAAACTTTTCCCGGATGTTTATCCTTATCTTAATCAGTCTGAAAGGTGTATCTCATGGGCGACGCATTTTAGATAATTACAGATAAAGATGAATTAATCTGTATTTATCTGTTAGTTAAGCTGGATAAACCTCAAATTTCCCTATGTAAATCCGCGGATGCAAAGAAGTCTATAAATACCCTACCTCTTGGACGAGTGACAGAGAGTGATGTTGAGTGATCATTAGTAATTATTCTGGTGGCGATTGGAGCAAAGAAGCTTGACGACGTCCGAACGCTGAAGTGCTGCTACTTCCAGAAGCCGGCATTCCTTCTTCATCCATTCAAGATTTTCTCGAGACCAAGGCTTCCCAGGGGCCATCCAGCAATAGCTTTCAATTCATTTCTGCATACTTCTCACATTTTTCATCCCATTAGTCTCACATTTTTCATCACATCACTCTATGCAACACACACATACATCAACATTATTTTCCAAACCTATTTGTTAAAGGGGTTTAAAAGACCATCCCAGCAAGTGAGTTCACCTGTTTAGTTGCATGTTTAATTTTTTCTCTGGAATGGATACTACTTCTTCCTAAGTTGTCATCATTGCTCTTCATTTCTTTCTATTTCTTGCAAGGTACAAAGGAGAATCAAGGGAAGGGAATCAACAGCGAACAACAAGGAATCTGGACGATCCTCAAAACTCAATAGTAGCCAAAGCAAGAACAAAGACAAGAAAGGACTCTCTTTCTTCAGCCGGCTGAAGGAGGGGAACCAAGAGCTCAACATCTCCCACATCCAAACAGGTAGGCGATCAAATCTTCTTTTGGAACCTTTTAGTCAAAACTTTCTGGCGATCACATCACTTAGTTTCTTTTTAATAGGTTTATTTTGCACTTAAACAACATAATTTTCATGATAATCACACACCCATTTTAAGCACTCACAGGAGATAAAACTTGATTAAAAGTCCATATCATGTTTTAAATTTAATAATTAAACATCTTCTAAATAGATTACTTATCTCCTGTCGAAAAATATGTCGTCGAATAACCCTCTCCGTGGCATACTTGATGCCAATCTTTTGACGAGCCCAAACTACTCAAATTGGCTCAGAAACCTAAAGAGTGTCTTCAGATCTGACCACAATGCCTACGTCCTTGGAGCTGATCCTCCTGTTAAACAGGCATTAGATGCCCTGAGGTAAAGATGATCGCGTACGATAAAAGATCGAAGGACAAAGGCAAAGGAGTAGTAAAGGGTGACCGCTTCTACTATAAGCAGAAGGGTCACTGGAAGAGGAACTGTAAAGAGTTTCTCCACGATAAAGTTCATAGAAAATTAAAGCTATCAGAAGCTTCAGATATCTATATGATAGATATCAACTTATTAGTTAGAGATTCCACATCTTGGGTATTATATACTGGATGTGCTTCTTATATTTGCCATGATGTGCAAATGCTGACAAGTAAACGCAAGCTGACAAAAGACGAGGTGGAACTGAGACTAGAAAACGACGCAAAAGTTGCGACAGTTGCTGTAGGGACAGCAAACCTCAAACTTCCATCGAGAGACGTCTTATCATTAGAAGATTGTTATTATGTTTCTAACATAATAAAGAACATCATATCAGTATCTTGTCTAGACAAGATAGGATATAGGTTGTCTATTAAGAATAGAAATTGTTTGATTTATTATGGTAATAAATCAATAGCTTCAGCATCTTTAGTCAACGGTCTATATCTTTTAGATGTTTCTTATTACAATCTTCATATTGATAATACTTTTAAGAAGAGCAAGAATTGTGTGAACCAAGCCTTTGGACACATTAGTGAAAGCAGGCTGCAAAAGTTGCACAAGCATGTTTATTGAACTGCATTCGATTATGAATCATTTGCGACATGTGAATCCTGTCTTATAGGAAAACTGGAAAAATCTCCATTTATTAGACATGGAGAATGTACTAAGAACATTTTGGAACTAATACATTTGGATGTATGTGGTCCCATGTCCATCCAAGCCAAAGGTGGTTGTTTATACTTCATCATGTTCACCAACGACTTCTCAAGATTCAGTTATGTGTACTTAATGAAGTACAAGTCGGAAGCATTTGAGAAGTTAAAGGAGTTCAAGAATGAGGAAGAGAAGCAGACAGGAAAGAGTATTAAAACTCTTCGATCAGATCGGGGAGGAGAATACTTGAGTACTAATTTCACACAATTCTTAAAGGATAATGATATCCTTTCTTAGTTGACCCCTCCATATACACCACAAATGAATGGTGTATCTGAAAGGAGGAATCACACCTTACTAGACATGGTGCGCTCCACGATGAGCTTTTCGGATTTACTAGTGTCCCTCTGGGGGTATGCTCTAGAGTCAGCAACCTACTTACTGAACAGAGTACCCAGCAAATCTATGACCTCTAAACAAATTAAATATAGAAAGGAAAGAAACCAAAATTTAAACATGTTAATGTCTGGGGTTGTCCTGCTCATGTAAAGAGGCATGATCCAGACAAGTTAGAATCACGAACTGAGAAATGTAGGTTTGTGAAACCTTTGAATACTATTTTTACCATCCTAGTGAACAAAAGGTATTTGTCGCCAGGAAAGCTGTCTTCTTGGAAGAAGAATACCTTTTCTAAGATGACAATGAGAGTAAAATAGAACTAGAAGAGGATCCAGATCTCCAAACAACTAAATTATCATTAGATGAGATATCACTTTGTAACAACCCGCCACCCTATAATCGGGGATCCGATTACTAAATGGGTACCGAATCATTAATTTTGGAACCAAACCAGGATCTAAATAAGTCTGGGAAATAAACAATAAACTAAGCTAAACATTCACATCGCATTGAATTGAGAGGAAAATGCATGAATTAAAAGTTATTACAATGCGACTCGATACAGCAAATAATTACATACTCCAACAGAAAAGAAATAATTAAGCGTACAGGCCAGAAATAAAGATAACAACTACGTCGGAGGATACCCCGGAACAACAACTGGCGGCGCGCAACTCACAGCAGTACACACCTCGCTAAGTCTGTCTGGAATCCTCACCTGAAAACCGCAGGGGTGAGTCTAAACGAAAAGATTCAGTAGGGATCTTTTGATCCCCACTCCCCACACACACACCCACAAGTGTAGGATACAGCTGAAGGTACAGGAAACAAATAAGACAGTAAATACTACACCTAAATCTCGATATGAATCACATGCATTCGAAGCATAATAACACGTATAATTCTAATTTACCAGGGGACCCATAACCAGCGTATCGTCAAAACACGTCAACCACACAACGAAACTGGGAAACACCGACCCGCTGAGACCAAACAGTAACCCCTCGGATAGCCCGCTAGCTACTCTGGCCCAACTGGCTCAGGTGGTTACTCCTTCCCCCAGCACGAGTGACACTCCACAGGTACCTCTCCGACACCGGTACTAGCTAACCCCGGGGTTCACCAGGTGACCCTCTCTCACTAGGCGTCACCCCGCCACTACTCCCACCGGCGCTGTGCTCCACCCACACCAGCACAGGGTGATAAAGCGCTACAACTGTCACTCTAGGTCCACAGTAACACAAAACACGGTACAGTATGATCCGGTCACGAATAATCCATCATTATCGAGTAGATTTAAGGCATGCATTTAACCGACTATCTAATAGTGTAAATACATTTTACTGGTATGGATTAGTTTGGTTCTGTCTTGAATCGCGTCGCCCAAGGCCGATGCTATTCAATCATCCTAAACTGGTTCATGAAATCTCGGCCTCAGAATATGGCCTAAAAAGGCGTCGTCACAGTTAGCCGCCTTTTAAAAACACGTCGCCATCCCTCGTCGCATAACAGTGATAGAAGCAGGGACAGGCTACGGTTGATTCTCTTAAAACGCGTCGTCCTGGGAAGCCGCCTTTTCAAAAGGCGTCATTATCCTCAGACGCCCTTCACACCAGAACCCAAAACATGCAGAATCCTCTAATCGGGGCGATTTCTGCCTAAATGACGTCGTGCTGGCCCGTCGCCATTCTAAATGACGTTGTCCAAGTCCGACGTCATTTAACGCCAGAAACCCAAACTGGCAGAACCTCAAACAGGGAGATTTCTGCCTAAAAGGCGTCGTACTGACCCGTCGCCATTCTAAATGGCGACGTCCAGGTACGACGTCTTTTAGCGCTAGAAACCTGGTTCCGCAGTCTGCCCGAGGGCTCCCTTTTTTACCCCCAAATGTCCCAAAATCAAACCAAACGGAGGAGGAAGAGGGGTAAGCTAAACCATCCCAAATCCACATTCACATAAACTCCCATTCCCATCAAGAAAAAGTCCCTATCATGCTCATTCTACCCAAAAACCATAGATCCGTAGCATGTTTCAAGCGGGAGAACATGGTTTTAAAATAAAACACAACGGGAATCGTCATCCTACCGATTCTTGAACTCCTCCTGGCTCCACCGCCAAACCGTCGCACCGCAAACCGCCGCTGGTACTCCGAGGACGCCGCCACTCTGCCAGGACGTCGGCCGCCGTCCGGAGAATGGAACGCCGCGAAGAAAGTGGTGGTGGCAGTGGTGAGAGGTGGAGAGGTAGTGGAGTGGTGGAAGAGGAAGAAGGGGAAAGGGAAGGGGAAGAGTGGGGAGAGCCGGAGGGTGGAGAGGGTGAGGAGAGAGAGTGTGAGGGTGAGAATGAGGGAAAGGAGGGAAGGTTCGCGGGGTCAAACCTACACAGGGTGAAACGCGTCGTCCAAGACAGACGCCAATCAGATGACAGGACAAGCTGTACTGACAGAGGCTCTGAAACGTGTCGTCCACCATAGACGCCGTTCAGACGACAAGACCGGCATTGTACACTGACATCGCAGGGTTGCAGTCAGAAAGGCGTCGTCCCTCGCGGACGCCGTTCAGACGACACGACAGGGCCATACTCTCGCGGCCCAAAGCCAGCCCATGTGACACCCACGTGGCACAAACTAAAACGCGTCTGCAATGCTGGACGCCGTTTAACCCGCGTCGAGCCCGCTCGACGCGAAACAGAACAGAGTCTCAGCCCCATTAGGGCCTGAACTACAGGGTCCGACCCCGAAAATCGGATCCGAAAACCTTAGTCCTTACACACTTCCTGAATCTGTTCAGGTAGACATAGATGAGCCTCGCAGATCTAGTAGGATACCTAACCTACCCGAACGATATGTGGGACATATCGATGAAGGTAAGTCTAAGGTAGAATATAATGAGGATGATGATCCTAAAATCTACCACGAGGCCGTAGAAGGCCCAGAAGCCAAAAAATAGCGAGAAACCATGAATTCAGAAATCCAGTCCATGTACACCAACTAAGTTTGGAACTTAGGGGACTTGCCTGAGGGTATTGTACCCATTGGATGCAAGTAGATCTTTAAGACATAGATAGGTGTTGTTGGGCGGATCGACACTTACTAGGCATTTTTGGTGGCAAAGGAATATCGTCAAAGGTAAGGAATTGACTATGACGAGACTTTCTCACCAGTTGCCATGATAAAGTCGATCAGAGTTCTACTCGCCATAGCTACACATTTCGACTATGAAATCTGGCAGATAGATGTGAAGACTGCCTTCCTCAATAGTAACCCTGAGGAAGAGGTGTATATGATACAAACAGAAGGTTTCACATCCAAAGAATCTCTAGATAGAGTATGCAAGCTTCAGAGGTCCATTTATAGACTGAAGCAAGCTTCTTGAAGCTGAAAAATAAGATTTGACGAAACTGTCAAGTCTTATGACTTCATTAAGAATGAAGATGAGCCTTGTGCATATAAGAAGACTAGTGGGAGTGCAGCCACTTTCTTAATTCTTTACTTAGATGACATATTACTCATTGAGAATGACGTAGCTATGATGTCATCGGTAAAGATCTGGCTGTCAAAAAGCTTCTCAATGAAGGATTTGGAGAAGCATCCTACATATTGGGAATACGGATCTATAGAGATAGATCAAAGAGGATGCTTGGAATGACCCAATTCTTGTATATAGATACCATAGTCAAAAGGTTTGGCATGGAAAATTCCAAGAGAGGTCTCATATCGATGAGACATGGAATTAATCTCTCAAAGGAGCAATCTCCAAAGACTCCTAATGAGAGGGCATTCATGGATAGAGTACCCTATATATCTGCCATAAGATCTATCATTTATGCTATGCTATGTACACGGCCTGATGTTGCCTATACTCTAAGTGTTACGAGCAGATTTCACGCTGATCCAGGCAAAGAGCACTGGAAGGCAGTGAAATGTATCATTAAGTACTTAAGAAGAACTAAGGATATGTTTCTGCTCTATAGAGGAGGTGACTTGAAACTACGAGGCTTTACTGACTCGAGTTTCCAGTCAGATCCAGATGATAGCAAGTCTATATCAGGATTTATGCTTACTTTAAACGGAGGCACGGTGTGCTGGAAGAGTTCCAAGCAAGAAACCACTGCAGATTCGACGACTGAAGCTGAGTACATCACTGCAGCTAAAGCTGCCAAGGAAGTAGTGTGGTTGAAGAAATTCATTATCAACCTCGACATAGTTCCCTGCATCTTTGATCCTGTTCCGCTATTGTATGACAACAATGGGGCTATTCACAAGTGAATGAGCCGAGGTCTCATAAGCAATCGAAAGATATTCTGAGGCATTTTTCATCTCATTGGAGAGATCATTTCAAGAGGAGATGTAGTGGTGGAAAGAATTTCATCTGCCGATAATGTAGCAGATCCACTGATGAAGCCACTGGCTCAAAATTTGTTTGAGCATCACCTTGAGTCTATAAGATTAGTACATAAAGGTGATTAACTTTAGTCCAAATGGAAGATTGTTAGTCTTAGGTGGCCTACAAGCTAATCTGACTATGTAAATCTCATTCATTTATTAATAAAATGGCATTAAATTCATTATGTATAATTCATATTATTATCGTCTCATAATGAAATCCGTGAATAAGTGCGATAGTGATCAGATTATGATGAGATCATACTAGTGAGATTGATCACTTAAACACACATATTTTTAATAGTTCCTAGTCAGAGGATATCCGAGAAGGACATCGGATATTAGGTTAGACTAGTACAGATCACTCCCGCTCATAAGATTAGGGTGACTGATCTCATAGTCACTTGTGTAGAGACACTAAGGCGAATATGTAGGTGTTCATTAGAGAATGAGTTCACTAAACTGATCCGACTGAATCGCTGGATGGTATTGTACCTCACTGTCAACCAGCTTGATTCTATTATCGCAGTTGTGTGGGTGGTCCTCGGACCTGAGACACCAAGGACACCTTGTCTGTGTACTTCTGTGCTATGACCTTGGTTTATGAATCTCTAACTATGGGATTCTAAATAGCCAAGGATCGGGTACAACGGAATACCGTTGAAGGGAATTGAGTGTCAATAAGGAATCATTCGATTTTGATACTTAGAGAGAAAATGCTTTAGGAAGGATGCGCGGAGGTCCATGGCCAAGGCAGACGATAATATTAGGAAAGGAGTTTTCCGATATTATACGGCAATATCTGATCCAAATGAGTTGACCGGTTAGGGTTTGACAGTATACCATATCCTGAGTTGACTCGAGAGCATTGTACGAATGAAGGATTATATCCATACGGTAACTGTCGGCGAAAACGTTCCAAGAGTGGGTTACTTAACCTCGATACATTCTGAGTTCACGCGGTGTTGCTTGGCACCCAACGTGATCAGAGGCCCAATTGAATTTGATGTGCGACATTAATTCGATTCATTAATTAATTAATATGAGTTATTAATTGATTAATCAGGCCAGTGAGGAATCACTGGGCTTATTGGCCCGTTAACTGGACTGGTTATTTAGCCTAGAGGGTCACACGCAAAAGATTCTCAAGGTGATGTATAAATAAGTAGGTTTTATATAAACTGGAGGTTTTTATCAAAAATCGCACAGTTAATATAAAATATAGCGAACAGGTTGAGTAGGCCAGGCTACTGCTAACCGTAGCCGCCCCCTCCTCTCTTTCTCTCTCTCTCTGGTGCCCTAGGCCGGACACGTTCTCCGGGTCTGCTCCGTCGCTTCTCCGACTCCCGTCCGATGGGAAATCATCCGTGTGTTGCAGCGATCGTTGCGGCGAACCACGGAGGCTTTGTGGGCTGCAAAGAACGAGGAACCGTGAGGATATCCACTACGAGGAGAATCATGTGGACTTCGCTAGAGGCCGGGCGCTTGCGCGGCTAGCAGTGTCACACCGACGGAACAAATCGGTCACAAATTCGAATCCGCACATGGTAAGAATGGATTATTCGATAATCCGATGTTTAGTTTTTCAAAACGGGAATCGGATCGTCGTTTTAATTTGTTATTTCTGTTGCACGGGTGATTCAGAGAAACACGAGAACCCAACACAAACACGGTATTGATGAGTCTCTGGTAAGTCACCCTAACATTTCTTTAGACCGAATGGCATTTGGGTGTAACAATAAGGTCCATATCGGTGACGAACGATGTATGCTCTTCATCTACCTGATTCATCCTTATCTAATGGTACCTTAAGAAAGCGTCAAGGAAACTTAGTTGTTCCTATCTAGCTGCTGCATTGATGAGCTTGTCAACATTAGCAAGGGGAAATAATCCTTAAGCGTGGTCCGATTAAGAGATTTAATGAAATCGATGTACATGCGCCACTTCTTAGATGCTTTCTTTACAAGGACCACATTGGCGACCCAAGCTAAATATTGGGCATTGCTGATGATGCCGGTTTCTAATAATGAGTCATATGCTCCTTGATGGCATCTTGCTGCTCTATCATAAAATGGCACTTTCAGTGCTAAACTGGAGGGAACCTAAGGTCCAGGTTGAGTGAATAGGTGGCTATGTGTTCCGATACTCTGGGGAGGGGAGCTCCCTCCTAGGCGAGCACATCTAAATGATCTAAGAGAAATTTTTGGTACTCTTCCCTTTGTTGCTCGGACAAAAGAGTTCCCACCTTACTTTCCTGATTAGGGGTCGAACCGACCCAGACAATAACCAAATCTTCAAAAGGCTCAGTTGCTTCCTTGTGCTTCTCTATTACTTCATGAACAAGCATGATGAGTTTCTTCAGTTGGGCATTGGTTGCTAAGAGATACATTTGTTGAGGGACATTTTGCTTTCCCCATGCCTCTCTGATCCCCTTTGTGGTCAGGAACTTGATTTTCTAGCGTAGACTAGAAGGGACAATTTTAGACCACCCAGGGACTCTCTTCCCAAGATAGCATTGTAAGCCGAGGTAATATTCGTTGGCTACCGTAAATTCAACCTTTCGAGTGATAAACAAGGGGGAGTTCCTAGCATCACCATAAGGTTTATTTGTCCCTCGGGAGTCACAGGCTAGCTGCTAAATACATATATGGAAATTTAGACCCTCCTCATGCTTGATAAATTGGAAACGAGTTAACGGAAGTAATTGAGGAAGATGATGTCAAGTGAACTCCCAATATCGATGAAGACTCTTTTGACGTGGTATCCTGCAATGTCAGCCTCTATAACTAGAGCATCATGATGGGTAAGTAATATCTTACAGGTCTTCGTCGATGAAGGTTATCGGCTCCTTAGTAAATGGAGGGTCGTCGATAGCAACAACCTCCCAGGTGACTCTCTAAGTCTTAGAGGCATAGCTATGCCTCCTTTTGTTACTATGTTGGCCGCTCGAGGCTCCTCTATAGATTATATGGATCACCTACTCGAACTGAGTGGGATGACCACAATTATCTAACAGAGGTGATCGATTGTTACACTCGTGGAAGTGGCAGCGCAATGCTCCGTCCTACGGAGAATTGTGGCTCCACGATTAGCTAGGTGAGAGTTATGTAAACGGATGGCCTTTTGCATGCTGCTCGCAGAACCGTCCGTGGACCTCTTCTGGATTAGAGTTGTGGCGAGAAGGCCATCCTCTGAATGGGACCAACGTGCTGTTGTACGAAGGAGGTGGTGGCGGAGGCATTAGGTTGTTGAATCATATCAACCAAGACTTGAAAATCTGGTGCTTGCGGTGGCTGATTCATTCCTTCACGGGGAGGATGAATGTTATCTCCATTATCCAACACTAGTTCGCCTTGGACTTCGATCGCTAGAGGTGGTGTGAGGGTTGTGCCACTTGTTGTAACTTTCATTTGCCTGGAAGCTTAACTATTGTTTGCCCCATACCATGGCTTTTTACTTACATTTCCCATAGGTGGCGTCGAGGGATGTTGGATCGAAATCTCGTCTGCCATGAATAGAGACCCTCTGCTGAGTATTGGAATGCTAGAAACTTGTAGGCCTACAAAAGATAACACCATTAAGGGCCCCTGGCAGATAATTGGAGGATCCCCCTCTGATGCTTAAGTCAGAAAGCTATGAGTTGATGGGCGAGAGTAGGAGAGGTCTGGGTTCCAAAGAGCATACCTAGCAAGGTTGAACCAGGGGTCTTTATATAGGGTTTAGGGCTCCTTAGTGACCAATTCCAATCGAGAAGGGTAGATCCTAGATAGATTTCCCTTCGAGTTTGAGATCCGAGGGGCTCTTATTATGGAAAGTAATTGTATCCGGGCAGGTTCCTGAATCTCCTCCAAGCACGTTTCCAGTTGTGATCGAATTCGACCGAGGGAAGCAAGTTCTCCCTACTGGGGATCCTAGCTTGTTGCAAATTCGAGTAACGTAATAGGGTCCCTTCTCGGGGACGAACTTGGATGGGCTCCGAGTGTGAGCTGCATGCTTTGTGGGTTACTGAACTGGTCTTAGGCCCGAGTAAGGCTTCCCTATGATCTCCACTAGTCGAAGGCCCAAAGTCAAACAATCTAGGCTTCATGTTGCATAAACGGGTCGAGCAAAATTCTCATCCTTCAGCCTTATTAATAGTTGAATAAGCCTAAAATAGACCGAATTATCTACATTATTTAGAGCTTAGTCGCTTCGTTGGTTAGAATGCGATATTTAGATGAGAGAATGAGTTATTTGAAATAAAACAAAATATCTAATTCACTTAAAGAAGCACGACTTAGGTTTTCTTGTTAGAAGATAAGTCAATTTATTTATTTTATTTATGTACATAATATATTTTCTATGTCAAATGGAATAAGATTATAATTATCTACTCAAAAAATTATTTGTTTCGAACTAACTCATCCAAAACAAGTTAACATATTCGATCTATTATAAAGAGCCCCCAAAGGTATAACCAACATCCTTTGCACCCAAGGAGCGAGATTCTTTAAACTTTATCTTTTAAGTTCTTATGTACTCCCACTCATGAGGACTAAAGATGAATGAGTCATTTGATTGAAGAAATTAGATAAAATACTAAGTACACTCTCCTTACTTATGAATAAAAGCATACTAAGATATACATAATGGACTTGAGAGAATCTTCATCTCCCAACCAACCCTTTAAGCTATTTTAAGAGATGACCAAGGGAATGATACTCCAAAACGGCACGTTTTCCACTCTTGAGTCACGACTCCAAAACGGCACGTTTTCCACTCTTGATACTAAGTACACTAATTTCTGGGAGAGGGGATGATGGCCACCAGGCAGCGTATATTAAAGATGAGGAAGAAGAAAAGCGTCGTACATTATAAGAAAACTTTAAGAAGCATTAGTTTGTACTGCCATTATGGGTAGTGATCTCGTCACAACAAGGGGTTGCGTACTTCCCATGTGAAGGGAATCCACCTGGTTCCTGCCACGGCTTTCTTTGCTTTGCGTCACTTTGCTTAGGTTCTGGTCATGTGCTGCTCTTTTCCCTTTGGAAATAATTGAATAAGTCATGTGTTGCTCTTTTTCCTTTGGAAATAATTGAAGGAGTATTTGCATTGTGGTTTGTCATACCCGATCGATTCATGCTAACTTGGACGACTTGATCCCGTCTGAATGATTTAAGAGATCTTTTTCATACGATGTTACACAACCTAGAAGCATCATCATATGAGCATAAAACTTTGTGAACATTTTTTTGGAGATGTCCAAGAATGCAAGGATTATGTCATAAAAATTTTAGATCATTTTATGAAACATAAATTATTAAAATTCACATTCTAACATACTATCAAATAAAGTCAAAAAATTGTATCTACAAATCATCCCTAACTCAGATAGATGAAAACTTAATAAAAATTTATGAAATTTTATTTGGGTATTTTATAGATCTTTAAGAACATAGCTAAAAATTTTATATTATTTTATAATAAATAAAATCATTAAAATTTGTAGATTACCCTACTGTCACATGAGTTAAGGAGAAAAGATAGGTTATCAAAATTTAACTCTTACTATACTAACCTATTCTAGGCTTTCAAAAATTGAAATTCCAGCATCATTCATTATTTCACACTTGAGAACTTCATAAAAAGATATAATTTAAAGAGAGGTTAAAAAATATTAAAGAATTACATATTACATATGATAAACTAGACTAAAGCCTTATGAAATTATCACCCACACTATCTACCTTCTTCAAGAGCTCAAAGACCCCTCAAAGCTGGCTGGCCACCTCCTTCCCCAGTTCCTCCTACATTTTGCTCCAAAAGAAAGTGGAAAAGTGCCCAACCATATCCAAAAACCCAGGATAGAACCTCTTAAATAGTGAGGTTTAATTAGTCCCACTATGGTTAGGTTGATGGGTTTAAAATCCACTATTTCCTGCCCATCCAAGTTATACTAAGCTTACCATACTCACTAACATTAACCAAGGTTAATAATATCCACCGATGGGCAAAAATCTGAGTAGGTGCCCTCCCCCTACTAGACTATTCCTAGAATACCCCTACTACCCCTTAACATTTCAACAAACTCAGACTACACCACCATTATCTATTATAATACTAATATTTCTAGGAGAAGCACTAATTAATAAATTACAATTTTTAACTATAGATTTTTTTTTTTCACTATGGATTAACTATTCATCAAATGATCTTCTACTTTCAGTAATTGCATATTTACCCTTAAACTCCAATTAACCTTTCTAATCTAAATCCGATTATGATTTACACTAAGTTTTCTATCACAATTGATCATATCTAATTCTTCTATAGGATTTAACCAACCAAGTTTAATCTTAGTGAATATCTTAACATACATAATGGTACTTGGTCAAAATTAATTAATAACATAATTATGCCAATTACATATTAATAGTCGAATGTTACATATTCTCTCCTCCTTAAAATAATCTTGTCCTCAAAATTACAATATTCTCGCATGAATAGTTCTGGATACTTCGCCTGCATCTTCTCCCCCAATTCCCATGTAGCCTCTTCCATTGAGTGATGACGTCATAACACCTTGACTATGGGAATGCTCTTTGACCTTAATTCTTGCACCTTTCGATCCAAAATATGAATAGGCTCCTCTTCAAATGTCCAATCCACTTTAATTTCTAATGCAGTGTAATCGATAATGAGAACTAGGTCATATATATACTTCCTCAACATTGATACATGGAAAACATCATGAACTCCAGCAAACTCAGGTGGCAATGCTAACTGGTAAGCTACTATGCCCAACCAAACCAAAATCTGAAATGGTCTGATATAACGTGGGTTCAGCTTCCCACGTTTACCAAACCGAATCACACCTTGAGTAGGAGAGACTTTTAAGAACACATGATCATCCTTTGCAAACACCAAATTTCTCCTCCGATTATTAGCATATTGGATTTGTCAATTCTGAGCTATTAATAACTGATGCCTGATAGTCTTGATCTTCTCAGTGCAATCTTAAACTACTTCTGGCCCCACCAATCTATCATCATTATTCTCATGCCAACACAGTGTGAATCTACAAGGTTGACTATACAACGCCTCAAATGGAGCTATACCTATACAGGAATGGTAACTATTATTGTAGGCGAATTCCACCAAACACAAATATCGATCCCAACTGTCCTTCCAATCAAGACTCCATGCCTTAAGCATATCCTCTAGCGTTTGAGTGGTCTGTTCTGACCGACCATTCGTCTAGGGATGAAATGCTGAACCAAAACTCAATTGGGTTCCTAAAGCTGATTTCATACTCTTCCAAACTCGTGATGTGAATCTCAAATCCCTATCAAATACAATGGTCTTGGGAATTCCATGAAGCTTTACAACCTCATCTATAAGGACTGAGATTTCGGATCCAGTTATCGGGTTGGTTTCGGTATCGGACCCCCTGATTCGGGCGTTCTGTGGTTGGCGTGATTTTGAATGGCGTCAGCCTAAGGGGATGCTATTTAGAAGCCTTTCAGGTGTGCCACGTGGACAGGCATTGGGGCACGTATGTACGCCCCGGTCTTGTCATCTAAATGGCGTCTTGCATTGTCGATGCCATTCAGAGATCTGCTAGTGCACGACCCCATCCAGTCGTCTAAATGGCGTCGTCTGGGAATGACGCGATTTACCGTGTTTTGATTTGACGCCCCAAGCCCTCCCTCCTTTTTCTCATTCTCTCCTTGTCTCACTATCTCTTCCCTCTCTCCGAATCCCTCCGACTCGCTCCTTCCCTTCCTCTTTCTCTTCTTCCTCTTCCACCACTCCAATACTCTCCCACCTCTCACCACTATCACCACCATCTCCTCCGCAGCACCTTACTCTTTGGACAGCGACCGATGTCTCGGTGGAGTGACGGCATCTACGGTAGTATCGGCAACGGCTTGCAGTGTAACGGATCAACAGCGAGGAGTTAGGACGAGTTCAAGTAATCGGTAGGGTGACAGTCCTCACTTGTAGTCGATTGCTTTAAAATCATGATTTCCCGTTTTGGAGAATGCTATGGTTATGTGGGAAGATTTTAGGGCTTGAAATGAGCATGTTCTAGGAGTTTTGAATTGAAAAAGGTGTTATCGAAGATGGATTCAGCATGTTATTACGTTCATGATTTTCCCCTTTCTCTATTTTTGGGTTTTTTCGTGCAATTTGGGGGAGAGGGACCCTAGTGTGGCTCAGTGGAGGCCAGAGGAAACTCTATTTTCGGTCGCTAAATGGCGTCGAGACCAGGTGACGCCATTTGAAATGGTGTCGACCTAGGTCGATGCGATTTAGGGCCCATGTTCCCAATTCTCGAGGCCAGTGTAGGGATAAAGAGCTGAATGGCGTCGGCCATAGGCGATGCGATTCAGGCTAGTATCCCTAGGTCCCAGCGTCTAAGTATATAGAAAACCAGTTTCGAGGTCTTGAATGACGTCGGCTATGGGCGATGTAATTCAAGACAGAACCCCATTAATTCCTGAAATTACCATGTGTATATATTGTTAGACAATCCTATTAAATGCATGCTTGAAATCATACATTGGGGGCGGATATTTTCATGTGATCGGAATCGCATTATGTTGTGTTTATGCGATCGTAGACCTAGAGTGGCAGTTGTTAGTGCTTGACACCCTGTATGGGAGTGACGCAGTGTCAGTGTGGGAGTGACAAGGTGACGCCTAGTAGGTGAGGGTTACCTAGTGTACCTCGGGATAATAACTAGTACTAGTATGGAAGTGGTACACTTCGGAGTGTCACTCGTGGCTGGGAGGAGGCAAAACCACCTAGTGCTAGACAGACTGGAGTAGCTAGTGTGCTATCCGAGGGGTTGCTGTTCCGTTCCAACGGGTAGGTATTTTCCTGGTTGGCTTGGCAGCTTCTGGTGTGTTCCTTTTCAATGGGCGTGTGATTCACTTACTGTTTTACTTATGCTTATGTTGCCTTTAACCTTGTGTTATTGTGATTGTGGGTACGTACGTGGGAGGTGGGGATCGAAGAATCCCTACTGAGTCCATTCTGGTGTGACTCACCCTTACGGTTTTCAGGTGAGGGTTCTCGGCAGGCGTAGCATTGTGGGGTTCCGTCTGGGGTTGCGCACCAGCAACCATTGTTCCGGGTATGCCCCGTCATAGTTGTACTTTCCTTTTTCAGACCTGTACGCATAATTATTTCTTTTCAATTGGATTATGTAATTATTTGCTGAGTCGAGTCGAATTGTAATAATTTTTAATTCTTGCACCTTCTTTACAATTCAATGTTGTTTAGATTGTTTAGCTTAGTTTATCATTTCTTTTCTAGACTTCTTTAAGATCTTGATTTGGTTCCTAATTTTAATAATTCGGTACCCATTTAGTAATCGGATCTCCGATTATAGGATAACGGGTCATTACATCATCAATGTACAACTGTGCCAAGCTCTCTACATGATGGGACTGTTTAATCTGTAGAAAGTGAGTTGATTTAGTAAGCTGATAAACCACTACCCAAATAGCATCATGTTGCTTTCTAGTTCGCGGCATACCTATAACAAAGTCCATGGTCAAGTCCTCCCATTTCCACTGTGGGATCTCCAGAGGCTGCAAATAACCTGCTGGCTTTTAATGCTCAACCTTAACTTGCTGGCATGTGAGACATCTGGACATAAATTCCGCTACATCCCTCTTCATGCCAACCCACCAAACGCTTCTCTTTAAATTTTGGTATATCTTGGTACTACTAGGGTGAATGGTGTACTTAGATCTGTGAGACTCATCTAATACTTCATGCCTCAACCCAGTTGGAACTATAATTCTACCTTTGAAAATCACCACCCCATCAGTTCTTTAAGTGCCATTTTGGCTTCCCAATCAAATCATGTATCTGCTGATCATTCCTCTATGCTGCCACAATTTGATCCACAAGAGATGAATGAATTACTAACTTACCCACAAATATGTTGGACCTGCCTTGCATCATTCTTGGTTCAAACCTTGCACCTCCGCCAGATTCCTCCACATCTTTCTAAACTGTACTGACTTCAATTTCTTCCTACTAAGGCATCTGCCACCACATTTGCCTTTCTTGGATGATACTGAAGGGAGAACTCATAGTCTTTAAGTAACTCTAACTATCTTCTCTGTCTTAGATTTAGCTCCTTCTGAGAGAAAAGGTACTTCAAACTCTAGTGATCTGTAATGACTTCAAAAGATTCTCCATATAAGTAATGCCGCCAGATCTTCAAGCATGGACTATCGCTACAAGTTCCAAATCATGTGTGGGGTAATTCTACTAATTCTCTTTTAGCCACCAGGAAGCATAGGCTATGACCTTCCGATTCTGCATCAACATGCACCCAAGTCCTTGTCGAGATGCATCAGTGTAGACAACATAGCCACATGTCCCTTTAGGTAATGTAAAGACTAGAGCACATGTCAACTTCCTCTTCAGCTCTTGGAAGTTGCTCTCACAAGCATCAGTCCATACAAACTTGACCCATTTTCTTGTCAACTTAGTCATTGGTGTTACAATCTTTGAGAATCCCTCAATAAACTTGCGATAATAACTAGCCAAACCAAGAAAGCTTCTCATTTCTGTTGGGGTTCTTGGAGTCCCCCAGTCAAGCAGAGTCTTCACCTTCTCAGGATCAATTGCAATACCATCTTTAGAAATCACATGCATTAAAAATTGGACCTTGTCAACCAAAAATTCACATTTACTAAACTTTTCAAATAATTGGTGCTCTCGAAGAGTTTAGAGAACTATCCTCAAATGTTCCCTATGGACTTCAATACTTGAAGAATACACTAGCACATCATCTATAAACACAACAACAAACTCATCAAGATAGGCTTAAAAATCCAATTCATCATATCCATAAAGGCTACTAGTACATTAGTAAGCCCGAAAGGCATCACTAAAAACTCATAGTGCCCATATCTCGTCTTGAAGGTTGTCTTTGATACATCCTCACTCTGGATCCTTAGCTGATGTTACCCTGTCCAAAGATCAATCTTAGAGAAAACCTGAGCCGATTGCAACTGATCAAATAGATCATCTATCCCCAGCAATAGGCATTTATTCTTGACAGTAGCTTGGTTGAGCTTCCTGTAATCGACACATAACCTCAAAGTCCCATCCTTCTTCCTGATAAACAAAACTAGGTCTCCCCATGGAGATACACTTGGACGAATGAAACCCTTAGCCAATAAGTCTTGCAATTGCTTCTTCAACTCCATCAACTCAGCCAATGCCATCCTATAGAAAGTCTTAGAGATAGGTTTTGTGCCAGACATCAATTCAATAGTGAACTCAGTTTCCCAAGAAAGAGGTAATCTTGGGAGCTCATCTGGGAAGACATCAGAAAACTCACGAACCACCTCAATATCAGCAACAGTTCTTGATATCCCAGACTTTGGATGAGTCACTACACTAATGAGATAACCTTGACAACCTCGCATCAACTACTTCTTAGTTTTAATTGCCAACACAACAATCTTAGTAAGTGCATGTTTAAGGCATTGAAAACAAAACTTTATCTCTCCTGGAATATGAAACGGTATCTTCTTGTACTGAAAATCTATTACGGCATAATAATGTTCAAGCCAATCCATCCCTAGAATAACATCAAAGTCATTCATATCTAGGAGGTAGAGATTGGTTGGCATGCATCTATTTTGAATCACCATATCTACATCAGGCATGATCTGAGAAGTATTGCCCTCACCCATAGGGGTACTAATAAGTATAGATTCAACATCAGAAATAAGATAAATCTTATGTAGAATAACAACAAATCTTCTAGGTATAAAAGAATTTGTAGCACCTGGATCAAATAAAACACGAGCATGTGAATTTGCAACCAGGGTTGTACCTCCTACTGCTACTCCGGAATTTTCCACATCATCTATGGTGAGATTATAAACTCTGGCTGGCACCTTTGGCCCATCAACTCTCATTGACTTTGGGCAATTCTTCACCGTATGGTCTGCAGCACCACAACGGTAACACCTGCCTCCCATCTTCCAGCATCCATCATGTTTGACACCACAATAACTACATATAGGAAGATTCCTTAGTGGAGTAGTTGGAATAGGTGGAGATGCTCCTAGGACAATCTTAAGCTTCTTCCTCTAATCTCTCTGGAATCTCCAAGGCTGCTCCTTGCCCTTCTAATGTCCCCTTTGATTCTTTTGCATAGCTTCAATATTGCCTTATGCAATGCAAGCAACACAATAGGCAGCTGCAATAGTCTCATGATCAAACAAGGACACGATCTCGAATAGGACCTCAAAGCTCGTGAACTAACTTCTTGGTGCCCCTCTTCTCGTATGTGCATAAGTGGGGTGCATACTTGGCCAACTCAGTGAAATGTGCCTCATACTATGCCACTATCATCGAACCTTATTGTAGATTCATAAATTCTAGTTCTATCTAATCTTGCACATGTTTAGGAAAGAACTTTGCCCTAAACACCTTGAGAAAGTCTTCCCAACCAATATCAGCTTGTCCTACGAATAATATCCTCTTGGTTGCCTGCCACCACTAATATGCTCGCTCTTGGAGCATGAATGTATCAAGGACAATCTTGTCTCCATCATTACACTGAATGGCATCAAGGATTTTATCCATTTCTCTTACCCACCTCTCGGCTACCTCAGCCGACTCTCAACCTTAAAGGAGGGTGGATTCATACGGCAGAGTTTCTCTGTAAGGACTGAGGTTTCAAATCTAGTTGTTGGGTCGATTTCGGAGTCGGACCCTTTGGTTTAGGCCCTCGTGGGCCTGGGGTATGGGCTCTCGACGCGATTTTGAACAACGTCGGCCTTGGGGGACACGATTTAGGAGCCATGCAGGTGTGCCACGGAGGCGAATGTTGGGGCGCGAGTGTATGGCCCCGGTTTGATCGTCTAAATGGTGTCTTGCATGGCTGACGCCATTCAGACATCTGCCAGTGTACGACCCTGTCGTGTTGTCTGATTAGCATCGGTCTTGGACGATGCGATTGTTGGGATTTCTCGGTTTCTCCGGATCGCTCACGCAGCGGAAAATAAAATTTTACAGCGATCCGTTTCCCGTTTCGAAGAACTAAAATACGATAATCGGATTATCGAAGTTCTCACCGTGTGCGGATTCGAATCCGCAGCCGTTCGGTTCCGTCGGTGTGACACCACAAGCCGCGCAAGCGCCCGGCCTCTAGCGAAGTCCACGCGATCCTCCCCGCGACGGATATCCTCGAGTTCGTCGTTCTTCGCAGCCCGCGAAGCCTCCGCTGGTCGCCGCAATGATCGCCGTAGTGCGCGGACGATTTACCGTCGAACAGGATTCGGAGAAGCGGCGGAGCAGATCTGGATCTGCCTGGACTCCAGAGGAAGACAGAAACTGAGGAGGGGCGGCTAGGGTTAGCAGCAGCTTGGCCTGCTCAGCCCGTTCGCTATGTTTTATACTAACCGCGCGGTTTTTCATAAAAACCTCCGGTTTGTATAAAACCCACTTATTTATCCATCGCCTTGAGAATCATTTGCGTGTGACCCTCTAGGCCCAAGTACCAGTCCAGTTAATGGCCCAGTAAGCCCAGTGACTCCTCACGCTGGTTGACAGTGAGGTACAATACCATCCAACGATTCAGTCGGATCAGTTCAGTGAACTCATTCTCCAATGAGCACCTACAGATTCGCCTTAGTGTCTCCACACAAGTGACTTATGAGACCAGTCACCCTCATCATATGAGCAGGAGTAATATGTACTAGTCTAACCGGATATCCGATGTCCTTCTCGGATATCCTCCGACTAGGAACGATTAAGAATATGTGTTTAAGTGATCAGTCTCATTAGTATGATCTCATCATAATCTGATCACCATAGCACATATTCACGGACTTCATTATGAAACGATAATTAACGCGATTTACACATAATGAATATTATGTCATTTTATTAATAATGAACGAGATTTACATTGTTAGATTGGCTTGTAGGCCACCTAAACTAACAATCTCCCACTTGGACTAAAGCCAATCACCTTTATACAATAAGCCCATAGACTCTAGGTGACGCTCAAACACAATTTGAGCCAACGGCTTTGTCAGTTAATCTGCTACATTGTCGACTGATGGAACTCTTTCCACTACTACATCTCCTCTGGATATGATCTCTCTGATAAGGTGAAAGCGCCTCAGAATATGCTTCGATTTCTGATGAGACCGTGGCTCTTTCGCTTGCGCAATCGCTCCATTGTTGTCGCACAACAGTGGAACAGGCTCAGAGATACTGGGAAATACGCCGAGGTCGGTGATGAATTTCTTCAACCACACTGCTTCCTTGGCGGCTTCAGCTGCAGCAATGTACTCAGCTTCAGTCGTCGAATCTGCAGTGGTTACTTGCTTGGAACTCTTCCAGCACACTGCCCCTCCGTTCAAGGTAAACACGAATCCAGATGTTGACTTGCTATCATCTGGATCTGACTGGAAACTCGAGTCAGTAAAGCCTCGCAGTTTTAAGTCACCTCCTCCATAGACAAGAAACATATCCTTAGTTCTTCTCAAGTACTTAAGGATGCATTTCACTGCCTTCCAGTGCTCTTCGCCTGGATCAGCCTGAAATCTGCTCGTAACACTTAGAGCAAATGCAACATCAGGCCGTGTACATAGCATGGCATACATGATAGATCCTATGGCAGAGGCATAGGGTATTCTAGCCATGAATGCCCTCTCGTCAGGAGTCTTAGGAGACTGTTCCTTTGAGAGATTAATTCCATGTCTCATCGGTATGAAACCTCTCTTGGAATTTTCCATGCCAAACCTTTTGACTATGGTATCTATGTACAAGGATTGGGTCATTCCAAGCATCCTCTTTGATCTATCTCTATAGATCCGTATTCCCAATACGTAGGATGCTTCTCCCAAATCCTTCATGGAGAAGTTTTTCGACAGCCAAACCTTTACTGATGACATTATAGCTACATCATTCCCAATGAGTAGTATGTCATCAACGTAAAGAACTAGAAAAGTGACTGCACTCCCACTGGTCTTCTTGTACACATAAGGCTCATCTTCATTCTTGATGAAGTCATAAGACTTGACAGCCTCGTCAAATCTTATGTTCCAGCTCCGGGAAGCTTGCTTCAGTCCATAAATGGACCTCTGAAGCTTGCACACTTTATCTGGAGATTCTTTGGATGTGAAACCTTCCGGTTGTATCATATACACCTCCTCCTCAAGATTACCATTGAGGAAGGCAGTCTTCACATCCATCTGCCAGATTTCATAATCAAAATGTGCAGCAATGGCGAGCAGAACTCTGATCGACTTTATCATGGCAACTGGTGAGAAAGTCTCGTCATAGTCAATTCCTTGCCTTTGACGATATCCCTTTGCCACCAACCTTGCCTTATAAGTGTCGATCCGTCCATCAGCACCGATCTTTCTTTTAAAGATCCACTTGCATCCGATGGATACAATACCCTCGGGCAAGTCCTCCAAGTTCCAAACTTGGTTGGTGTACACGGACTGGATTTCTGAGTTCATGGCTTCTCGCCATTTCCCGGCTTCTGGGCCTTCTATGGCCTCCTGGTAGGTTTTAGGATCATCATCCTCATTATATTCTACCTTAGACTCACCTTCAGCGATATGTCCCACATATCGTTCGGGTAGTCTAGGTACTCTACCAAATCTACGAGGCTCATCTGTGTGTACCTGAACAGATTCAGGAATTGATATCTCATCTGATGATAATGCAGCTGTATGGGGATCTGGAACCTCTTCCAGTACTATTTTACTCCCACTCTCCTCCTGGAGAAGGTATTCCTCTTCCAGGAAGACAACTTTCCTGGCGACAAACACCTTTTGTTCACCAGGATGGTAAAAATAGTATCCAAAGGTTTCCTTTGGATATCCCACAAACCTGCATTTATCAGTTCGTGATTCCAGCTTGTCTGGATCATGCCTCTTTACATGAGCAGGACAACCCCAGACTTTAACATGTTTAAATTCTGGTTTCCTGCCTTTCCATATCTCATATGGAGTAGAGGCCACAGACTTGCTGGGTACTCTGTTCAGTAGGTATGCTGCTGACTCTAGAGCATACCCCCAGAGGGACACTGGTAATCCCGAAAAACTCATCATAGATCGCACCATGTCCAACAAGGTGCGATTCCTCCTTTCTGATACACCATTCATCTGTGGTGTATATGGAGAGGTTAGCTGAGAAAGGATACCATTATCCTTTAAGAATTGTGTGAAATTAGTACTCAAGTATTCTCCTCATCGATCTGATCGAAGAGCTTTAATACTCTTTCCTAACTGCTTCTCCACCTCATTCTTGAACTCCTTGAACTTCTCAAATGCTTCCGACTTGTACTTCATTAAGTACACATAGCCGAATCTTGAGAAGTCATCGGTGAACGTGATGAAGTAAGAAAAACCACCTTTGGCTTGGGTGGACATGGGACCACATACATCCGAATGTATTAGTTCCAAAATGTCCTTGGCACGTTCTCCATGTCCACTAAATGGAGATTTTGCCATCTTTCCCATAAGGCAGGATTCACATGTTGCAAACGATTCATAATCGAATGTTGTTAAGTAACCATGCTTGTGCAACTTTTGCAACCTGCTTTCGCCAATGTGCCCAAGTCTACAATGCCACATGTAGGCCTGGTTCACGCAATTCTTGCTCTTCTTAAGAGCATTATCAATCTGAAGATTGTAATGAGAAACATCTAATAGATATAGACCGTTGACTAAAGATGCCGAAGCTATTGATTTATTACCATAATAAATCGAACAACTTCTGTTCTCAATTGTCAACCTATATCCTATCTTGTCCAAACAAGATATTGATATGATGTTCTTTATTATGCTAGGAACATAATAACAATCTTCCAATAGTAAGGTGTCTCCCGATAGAAGCCTGAGGTTTGCTGTCCCAACAGCAATCGCCGCAACTTTTGCGCCGTTTCCTAGCCTCAATTCCACCTCACCTTGTCTCAGCTTGCGCTTACTTGTCAGCATCTGCACATCATGGCAGATATGAGAAGCACATCCGGTATCTAATACCCAAGATGTGGAATCTCTAACTGACTAGTTGATATCTATCATATAGATATTTGAAGCTTCATACAGCTTCACTCTTCCTTGAGCTTTATCGTTAAGGAACTCCTTTTTGTTCCTCTTCCAGTGACCATACTGCTTATAGTAGAAGCAGTCACCCTTCACTACTCTTTCGCCTTTGTCCTTCGATCTTTTATCGTTAGCTATCATCTCTGCTTCAGGGGCATCTAATGCCGATTCAGCAAGAGGATCAGCTCTAGGGACAAAGTTATTGTGTTCAGATCTAAAGACATTCTTCAGGCTTCTGAACCAATCTGAGTAGATCAGGTAAGTCAAAACGGCATCAAGTATGCCACGGAGTGAGTTATTCGACGACATAATTCCGTACATGAGAAAAGTAAAATCTATTTAGCAGATGTTCAATTATTAAAGTTTAAAACAAGACATGGTCTTTTGTTCAGGTTTAACTCCCACTAATTTTCGACGGACTGTATAACCCTCAGTTATACAGAACGGGAGACGCCGACAGTCTCCTAGTGGGGATCAGAATCTCAATGACTTGCACTACAGCCTTGTAGATAGCACAACAAACTGTAATACAATCAGAGAGCACCCAACTCATGGGACTTGCAACTCCTTGCAATATCTGATCATAGCTTCGGTCCACAGAGATTTAATGGCCTTGTGGATAGCACAACAAACCACTAATTCTGGTCTAAGCTAACCATCATTACGCAACGAGCATAGATTTGCATGCAGCCCTTGTGGATAGCACAACAAAGCTACATGGTTCCTCTACCCCGATCTATAGGCATCTAATGCCATAGCCACAGTTTCTCCTCCCAATTAAGCAGGCCTTATGGATAGCACAACAAACCTGCCTAAAGTGATTCGAATCCTATGACTATAACGATGGTGGACCACGCGGTGAGTTCTCAACTACTCGCGTTACGGCTTAGAGTTTATCTGAGAGTATTTGGATAACTTTTATCTTGGTCTCTCCTAGGTGATAGTATATAAATATATCGTATATATTTACTAAATACTATAACCTGCTTTGATTCATAATCAAAAGATAAACAATGCATCACATACATGTCATTAGTGTGGTCATGGATAGCACAGTGGGTTTGACTGGAGCCAACAGTCAAACGCACACACATTCTAATCATAACAATTATATTAGATAACCTGCAAACACATAGGCAAGAGATCTCCATCTTTTCGCCTTCCTGGTTGCAGCTGTGGATCGTCCTCGCTCTTTACTCGGTTGCCTCGATTACATTACATTAATTCTAGACTTAACAAGTAAATTGAAGAAGGCCTTATGGCGAGTACAAGAGAGAGAGGGAGGTAGAAATACATCGGAGTATGAGAGAGAGAGGTGCGCAGACCTCTATTTATCAACAATTAATAAATAATCATACATCCACTATCCACACAATCCATTCATCACATGAATAATAAATTAAGTGCATATCCATGACCACGGTGTGTTTTAAACATCCCACACATGATTCAGCGCATCACATGGCTAAAATAAATGAGTTTTCAAAAATAGATAAATTTTGGCTTTCAAAAAACTGGGATCCAATCAAAAATTGGCATTTGAATTTCGAAAACTCATTATTTAATTAACTTAACATGCAATTAAATCAAATTTAAAAGCAATAAACACACATCACATGCGCACACACTCCGAATTAATAATTCCAGATTATTCCATGCAAATTAGAACATTTCTAATAATCTAACTCTTAGATTAAACCCCTTTAATAATCTAACAATTAGACTATTTAAAGATTAATCTAATTCTTAGATTAATCCACCAAAGTTAATTAAAAATTTAACACTTAAATTAATAATCAACCAATTAATTATTAACTATTAATCTAACATTTAGATCAGTTAATTAATGTTAATTAGTAATTTAACACTTAAGTTAATAATTAACACTAATTAATTAATAACTATAATCTAACAATTAGATTGGAAGATTAAAGTTAATCATTAATTTAACCCTTAAATTAATAACTAACAATTAATCATTAAATACAACTAATTTAACACTTAAATTAATCATTTAAGTTAATTATTAATTTAACAATTTAATTAATAACTAACTCAATTATTAATTAACAATTAGTTGAAATAACAATTAATAATCTAACTATTAGATTAATAATTATTAATTACTAATTTAACCATTAAATTAGTATCATCAAAATTAACTATTAGTTTAACCATTAAACTAACAGTTAATGTTAATCAACTAACAACTAAATGTTAATTAAAATGATTCACAAATCATTTGTTAAGCCCATTATAAAATTACAAAACATTTTTGAATTTTATTGAAATTAAAATTAAATTTTAATTCATTTTGTAAGTGGGCAAAGGGGAATTAAACTAGAAAATGGGGTGGGAGTAGGCTCAGCCTAATGGGCTGAGCCCTGGGCTAGAGCCCTGGCCGAGCCAGGGCTCGGACCAGGGGCGCCAGGCCCTGGCCTGGCTCGTGGCCTGGCTCGGCCAGGTCCGTCCCAGCCCTGGACCCGGCCCGGACGGTCCGACCGGCTCGGGACCGGGTCCAGTGGAGCGGTTCGGCCGCCCCCTTCTTTCCCAGAAACCCTAATGTTACAGGTTGCAGGGCGGCGGGAGGGGATCTTCCGGTGCCGCCGCCGGCCGGCACCGGACCTGTCCGACACCGGCCGGCGACGCCCTTGTCGCCGGCGACGAGCCTGAGGCCGGCAGGGTCGCCGGAGAAGGTCTCTAAGTGGTCGGTTGAGCCCTCTTAAAACACCCCAATTTCTGAATTTTGCAGGATTTAAATCCGATTTGGGGCTAGATTTTTGCGCCTCTCCAAGGCCATTCCGGTGACGGATAGATACCGGATGTGGAGTGGTGACTATCACCAGTGGATCCGGAGTCTCGGCCGGCCATCCCAACGATTGGGAAGCCGATTCAAGCCGCCGTAAAGTCGCCGTTCTTCGTCTCACGAAGAACACGAAAAACCCCCAAAATAATCTCGAAAAATCACGGAAAAATAATCAAATTATTTGTGTTCATCTTATGAACAATATTCCGTCAATTTAATCGGATTAACCGCATGGAATAACACAAGAAAAATCAATTTCGGAAACCGAAACGGGACGAGAAACAGTGGAACCTGGCTCTGATACCACTGTTGAGATTTCTCGGTTTCTCCGGATCGCTCACGCAGCGGAAAATAAAATTTTACAGCGATCCGTTTCCCGTTTCGAAGAACTAAAATACGATAATCGGATTATCGAAGTTCTCACCGTGTGCGGATTCGAATCCGCAGCCGTTCGGTTCCGTCGGTGTGACACCGCAAGCCGCGCAAGCGCCCGGCCTCTAGCTAAGTCCACGCGATCCACTCCGCGACGGATATCCTCGAGTTCGTCGTTCTTCGCAGCCCGCGAAGCCTCCGCTGGTCGCCGCAATGATCGCCGCAGTGCGCGGACGATTTCCCGTCGAACGGGATTCGGAGAAGCGGCGGAGCAGATCTGGATCTGCATGGACTCCAGAGGAAGACAGAAACTGAGGAGGGGCGGCTAGGGTTAGCAGCAGCTTGGCCTGCTCAGCCCGTTCGCTATGTTTTATACTAACCGCGCGGTTTTTCATAAAAACCCCTGGTTTGTATAAAACCCACTTATTTATCCATCGCCTTGAGAATCATTTGCGTGTGACCCTCTAGGCCCAAGTACCAGTCCAGTTAATGGCCCAGTAAGCCCAGTGACTCCTCACTGGCTTTATTAATTAATTAATAACCCTTTATTAATCAATTAATCAATCGAATTGATGTCGCACATCGAATTCGACCGGGCCTCCGATCACGTTGGGTGCCAAGCAACACCGCGTGAACCCGGAAGGTATTTTGGGTTAAGTAACCCACTCTTGGAACCTTTCCGTCGACAGTTACCACGTGGATATAATCCTTCATTCGTACAATGCTCTCGAGTCAACTCAGGGCATGGCGAGCTGTCAAACCCTAGCCGGTCGACTCACTTGGATTGGATGCCGCTGATGAATATCGGAAAACTCCTTTTTCGATATTATCGTCCGCCCTGGCCAGGGACTTCCGCGCATCCTTCCTAGAGCATTCTCTCTCTAAGTACCGAGAGCGAATGATTCCTTATTGACACACAATTCCCTTCGACGGTATTCCGCTGCACCCAATCCTTGGCGTATTAGAATCCCGTGGCTAGAGATTCGTAGACCAAGGTCAAAGTACAGAAGTCCACTGCCAAGGTGTCCTTGGTGTCTCAGGTCAGAGGACCATCCACGCAACTGCGACAATAGAATCAAGCTGGTTGACAGTGAGGTACAATACCATCCAGCGATTCAGTCGGATCAGTTCAGTGAACTCATTCTCCAATGAGCACGTACAGATTCGCCTTAGTGTCTCCACACAAGTGACTTATGAGACCAGTCACCCTCATCATATGAGCAGGAGTAATATGTACTAGTCTAACCGGATATCCGATGTCCTTCTCGGATATCCTCCGACTAGGAACGATTAAGAATATGTGTGTTTAAGTGATCAGTCTCATTAGTATGATCTCATCATAATCTGATCACCATAGCACATATTCACGGACTTTATTATGAAACAATAATTAACGCGATTTACACATAATGAATATTATGCCATTTTATTAATAATGAACGAGATTTACATTGTTAGATTGGCTTGTAGGCCACCTAAACTAACAGCGATTTGGCGCAGTTTCGGTTGTCGCTCCAAGCCCTTCCTCGTTTCCCTCATTCTTTCCATTCCTCTCTCTCTCCTCTCCTCTCTCCCTCCAAACACTCTGTTTCCCCCTTCCCCTTCTCCTTCCTTTCCTCTCCTCATTCCTCCTCTTCTTCCAATCCATCAACCTCCTACCCCTCACTACTACCATCACCATCTCCTCCGCGGCACATTGCTCTCCGGACGGCGGCCGACGTCCCAATGGAGTAACGGCGTCCACGGTGGTACCGACGGCGGCTTGCGGTGTAGCGGCGGCGGCTTGGAGCTAGGAGGAGTTCAAGTAACTAGTACGTTGACGATTCTCGTTGTGTTTTGTTTAAAACCATGATCTTTCCGCTTTGAAGCATGCGATGTGTGTGGATATTTTTCGGTAGAAAACATGTATTAAGGGGTTTTTAATGAAAATAGGCATTTTTTGAAATGGGGTTTTGGGTGATGATTTGGTTATTAGACTTCTCCTCTTGTGTCCTTTGCATTTTTTGAGTGGTTTGGGGGAGAAGAGGGGCCCTCAGTTTGGCTCGGTGGGACGCAGTTTTAGACGTAAAAGGCGTCTACTCACAACGGCGCTATATAAGATAGGCGTCGACCTGAGTCGACGCGATTTGCAGCCCATTTATCTGGTTTCCGAGGCCAATGTGGGATAAAGAGCTGAATAGCGTCGGCTATGGGCGACGCCATTCAGGCCAATATCCATGGTCCCAGTGGCTCTGCAAAAACTGAACCAGTTTAGAGGTCTTGAATGAGGTCGGCCACGGGCGATGCGATTCAAGACAGAACCACATTAATTCATGAAATTAACATATGTTTACATTATTAGATAACTCAGTTAAATGAATGTTCGGAACCGTACTTCACGGACAAGGGTTTCCACGTGACCGGATCGTACTATGTTGTGTTTTGTGCGATCGTGATCCTAGAGTGACACTGATTAGCGCTTCGGCACCCTGTGTCGGTGTGGGAGTGGTGGGTTGACGCCTAGAGAGAGGGTCACCTAGTGTACCCCAGGTTATATCTAGTACCAGTGTAGGAATGGTACATTGCGCAGTGTCACTCGTGGCTTGGAGGAGGCAGAACCACCTATAACAAGATAGGCCAGAGTAGCTAGTGTTCTATCCGAGGGGTTGTTGCTCCGTCCCGGCGGGTCGATGTTTTTTCGCGTTCGACGGCGTGATTTGTGTGTTTCGCAGGAATGCTGGTTGTGGACTCCGATGTTGAGTAGAGTGGTTTTAGAGTTATGCTTGTTGCATCTTCGAATGCATGTGTTTCATATCGGAATTTGGGAACTGTGTTTACTGCTTTACTTATTTAATTGCCTATTTGTGTTGTTGCACTTGTGGGTGCGTGAGTGGGTGGTAGGGATCGGAAGGTCCCTACTGAGTCCATTTCGATGAGACTCACCCATGCAGTTTTCAAGTGAGGGTTCCAGGCAAGCGTAGTGTGGAGGGTTTCGTCTCAGGTTACGTGCCAACAACCACTGTTCTGGGGTATGCTCCGATGTAGTTGTTATTTCCTTTTCAGGCCTATACGTTTAATTATTTCTTTTCAGTTGGAATATGTAATTATTTGCTGAGTCGAGTCGAATTGTAATAATTTTTAATTCCTGCACTTCCTTTACAATTCGATGTGATGTGGAATGTTTAGTTTAGTTTATCATTCATTTTTCAAACTTATTGAGATCCTGTTTTGACTCCAAATTTTAATGATACGGTACCCATTTAGTAACCGGATCCCCGATTATAGGGTGGCGGGTCGTTACAGTTGGTATCAGAGCATTCAGTCTGGCAAATAGATGAATAACTAGGTTAAATACCGTAATTTCAGTAAATAAATACATTATCCAGTACAGGTACGACAGTAGTTTAGGTTTAGGGTTCTAATTAGAATTTCTCATTCTTGTGATTGTAGGCGATTAGATGGCTCCTCGGAAGAGAGTGCCAGTTATTCGAGAGTAGGACAATGTTCCTAGCTTGTCTGAGGTCGGTAGGCTGAGTATGGAGTATTTTATGGAGGCTATGATGGACACGATGACTAGATATTAGACTCGAGACTCAAGTGAGAGTTCTAGTGCTCGGAGAGGGCCTTCAGCTACTCTGGAGAGATTCCTGAAGCTGAAGCCGCGTCATTTTACCGTCCGTCCCAACCCTGATGAAGCCGTTCATTGGCTGAAGGAGTTAGAGAAGACTTTCGATACCATAGACTGTGCGGCACTTGAGAGGACTCCGTTGGCTAATTTCATGTTGAAGGATGATGCCTATGACTGGTGGACTACTTTGAAGAGCTTGTCTTATGCAGATAGGAATCTCAAGGAGATTCCATATGAGACATTTGTAAAGGAGTTCAACCGTCAGTACTTTCCTAGGCATGTCCAGAAGGCCAAGGAGAGGGAGTTTATGGAATTGACCCAAGGGAGCATGATAGTGCTCGAGTACCAGATGAAGTTCGTCGCTTTAGGACGGTTTGTACCCTTCATCTCGGGGTATGAGGAGCGTCGGGCTGAGAGGTTCGTAGATAGACTGAGGTCCAACTTGAGGAGTTTTGTGGCGTCCCACTATTGTTCGGACTTGGCATCGGCGGTTAAGTGTGACGTAGCAATAGAGGCACAACATCAGTCAGCTCGGGAGAGGGGGCTGGCTACTTAGGAGCAAGCATACAGCAAAGGGAAGACAGTAGCAACGGCAGCAGCTCCTTCGTCTAGATCGGGATCGTCTTCACTCAGCTCCATATTCAGGAGGTTCTTTCGAGGTGGTGGCTGCAACAACGGTAGCAGTGGCAGTAGCAGACCCAGGTAGATGCAGCAGAGTCAGTCGGTACCTAGCACACAGCAGGAGGTAGCGCAGAGACTGCCAGAGGCTTGTCACCATTGTAGTGGTACTCATGGTGGGACTCAGTGTCCCGCATTCATTGGGAGGTGTTATACTTGTGTCCAGCATGGCCATTTGGCAAGGTATTACCCGCAAGGGCATGGTCAGGGGCAGGAACTGGGAGATCAAAAGAAGCCGGGGACCCAGGAGAGAGTTCTCGCTATTACCAGGAAGGAGGCTCGCGCGTCTAACCTGGTGGAAGGCACACTTTTGGTCCTTAGGAAGTATGTCCATGTGTTGATTGATTCGAGTGCTTCGTATCCTTTATTTCTGAGTAGTTTGTAGATGTTCTTTCCGCACCCGTTGATGAGATATATGATGGACTGATGGTTGAAGTTCCTTATGGGGATTTCATGTTGACTTATAACTGTATGAGTGAGATTCCCTTGACCATTGAGGGTCATCAATTACCTGCCCAGTTAGTTGTGCTTGCCATTATTGACTTTGATGTCATCTTAGGCATGGACTGGTTGGAAGCTTATTATGCCGAGGTGGACTGCCACAGAAAGAGGGTGCGCTTCTCCATCTTAGGTATCCTGGCCTTCTACTTCAAAGGTATTAGGCTCTCTTCTTGTGGTTTTCTTATTTATGCTTTTAAGGCCCAAAGGTTACTTGTTGGTGGTTGTGAGGCTTTCCTTGCTAAAGTAGTTGTAGCTGATTATAGTAGTGGTTCCAGTCCTTGAGAGGTGTCTATAGTCTGTGACTTTGTTGATGTGTTTCATGAGGAGTTTCCTGGCCTTCCTCCGATTTCACTATTGAGCTTGCACCGGGTACGGCGCCCTTGTCTAAGGCCCCATATCGGATGGCTCCAGCCAAACTCGTTGAGTTGAAGGCACAGTTGCAGGAATTGTTGGATAAGGGTTTTATCCATCCCAGCACTTCTCCGTGGGGTGCTCCAGTTCTATTTGTTAGGAAGAAGGATGGTTCTCTGAGGCTGTTCATTGATTATACACAGCTGAACCAGGTAATAGTAAAGAACAAGTACCTGCTTCCGAGGATCGATGATCTGATGGATCAGTTGTAGTCTGCTAGGATATTCTCGAAGATTGACTTGAGGTCAGGGTATTATCACATGAGGATCTGTAAAGCTGATGTGAGTAAGACGGCTTTTAGGACTCGGTACGGACATTATGAGTTTTTGGCTATGCCTTTCGGCTTGACCAATGCTCCGGTGGGTTTTATGGATTTGATGAACCGGATCTTTAGGGCTTACCTGGATCAGTTTGTGGTGGTGTTTGTAGATGATATTTTGGTGTATTCTTCTTCTGAGGAAGAGCATGCCATGCATCTTCAGGTGGTGTTGCAGGTTCTGAGAGAGCACCAACTCTATGCCAAGTTTAGCAAGTGTAAATTCTGGCTAGATAAGATGCATTTCTTGGGGCTTGTCATTTCTGGTGATGGCATTACTGTAGATCCAGCCAATATTGAGGCAGTGATGGACTGGGGCAGACCGACGACAGTAACTGAGATCAGGAGCTTCCTGGTGTTGGTAAGGTATTACAGACGATTTGTCCAGGATTTTTCTTCCATTGCGACCCCCTTGTCGAGGTTGACTCGTAAGGGAGTTCGTTTTGTGTAGACCGAGGAGTATAAGCGAAGCTTTACTAAGTTGAAGACTCGTCTTACTTCGGCTCCAGTTCTAGTGCTTCCATCTGGTTCTATTGGCTTCGTAGTTTACTCAGATGCATCTTGTCGAGGATTGGGTGCGATTCTGATGCAGCATGGTAAGGTTGTGGCCTATGCTTCTAGGCAGTTGAAGAAGCATGTGGAAAATTACCCCACTCATGACTTGGAGTTGGTGGCTGTGGTATTTGCACTAATGATCTGGCGGCACTACTTATATGGGGAGAAGTTCTAGGTCTTCACTGATCATAAGAGCCTGAAGTATGTATTCACGCAGAGGGATCTGAACTTAAGGCAACATCAGTAGATGGAGTTTATCAAGGATTATGATCTTGACCTCTCTTACCATCCGGGCAAGGCGAACGTAGTGGCGGACACCTTGAGTCGGAAGACGGTCATGTCATATCTCATGATTCGGGAGTGGAGATTGTATGAGCAGGTTGTGGAATCTTCCTTTAAGATTCCTCGGGAGGCTGATAGAGCCATGCTGGCCAGCTTGACTGTGAGGTCAACAGTGTACAGTGCAGTGATCGAGGCTTAGAGAGTGGTTGCAAAGTTACCATAGATTCTCTAAATATCAGAGGTGGAGTTGTGGGATGACGGCACAGTCAGATTTAGAGCCAGACTTTATTTTCCAGCTGAGGAAGATGTGCGTTGGAGTGTTCGTTCTAGATATGCAGTGCATCCTAAAACGACTAAGATCTATCATTTTTTGAGAAGGAACTTTTGGTGGCTTGGCATGAAGAAGGACGTGGCTGAGTATGTGGCAAGGTACCTGACTTGTCAGCAGGTTAAGGCAAAACATCAGATACCAGAAGGGTTGTAGCAACCATTACCGATCCCGGAGTGGAAATGGGAACATGTGACTATGGACTTTGTGATGGAACTGCCCGTGTCACCCGACAGGAGAGACGCGATCTGGGTCATTGTTGATAGATTGACCAAGTCAGCGCGCTTTCTAGCTATTAGGAAGGACTGGTTAGTCGGTAAGTTGGCTAGATTATTTGTAGATCGGATCATCTCTCTGTATGGGGTGCTCTTGTCTATCGTGCCATATCGGGATCTGTGATTTACTTCTAGGTTCTGGAAGAGTTTTTAGAAGGCATTGGGTACGCAATTAGCTTTCAGCTCAGCTTACCATCCTGAGATTGATGGACAGTCTGAGAGGACCATTCAGACACTAGAAGTGTAAGGATTGAGGATTCGGGTTCAGCTATCGGGTCGGTTTCGGGCCGGACCCCCTGGTTTGGGGCCCTGATGGGTCTGGGGCGTGCCTTCTAAACGACGTCTGGGGTGCACGACGCCTTTAGAATGGCATCTTGCTGTATGGACGCCATTTAGCTAGGTTGCTGTTGTGCTACGTGGGCGCCACGTAGGCTTGCTTTGGGCCGCAAGAGTACGGCTCTGGTCTTGTCGTCTGAACGGCGTCTTGTATAGACGACGCGTTTTAGAGTTTCTGTCAGAGTACGGCCCCATCATGTCAACTGATAGGCGTCTGTCTAGTACGACGCATTTTAACCAGTTTCAGTTTGACCTCACAAGCCTCCCCTCCTTTCTCTCATTCTCTCCTTCTCACTCTCTCTCTTCCCTCTCTCCAACCCTCTCCGTTTCCCTCTTTCCTTTCCCCTCCCCCTTCTTCCTCTTCCACCACTCCACCACCTCTCACCACTACCACCACCACCTCCTCCGCGGCACTTCATTCTCCGGACGGCGGCCGACGTCCCGGCGGAGTGACGGCGTCCACTGCGTTACCGGCGGCGGTTTGCGATGCGGCATTTCGGCGGCACGGAGCTAGGAGGAGTTCAAGTGACCGGTAGGGGGACGATCCTTGCATGTAATTTGGTTGTGTCATCCGTGTTTCCCGCTTTGAAGCATGCGACGTATATGAAGAGTTTGGTAGAATAAGCATGTTTAAAGGGGCTTTTCGATGAAAATGGTCATTTTTATAAAATGGAAATTAGTGTGTTTCTTGTGGTAAATTGGACTCTCCCCTTCATTTCCTATTTTTGGGTATTTTTCGGGTGATTTTGGGGTAGAGGAAACCCTGTTTTGAGGTTTGGGTTAAGTTTCATGGAACCAGATTTCGGGCTCTAAATGGCGTCGGGCTAGGACGACGCCATTTAAAATGGTGACGGACTAGGACGACGCCATTTAGGCCAAAATTGTCTCGGAAGTGGTTTCTGTGAGAGAATAGAGTTCTATTTTGAATGGCGTCCGGGGACAGCGACGCCTTTCAAACGGCGGCTTCCCAGGATGACACGTTTTAGTTCAGACCGCCCAGAGGCCTGAATCTGTTTCTATCATGATTAGGCGACTAGGAACATCGACGCCGTTTAAAAAATGATTGCCATGCACGACGTGTTTTAGGCCAACTTCCGAGGCCAGTTTTCACATGAACCAGTTTAGGGGTCTTGAATGACGTCGACCTTGGGCGACGCGATTCAAGACAGAACTTCATTAAATGCATGCTTAAAATTGTACATCGAGGCCGAAGATTTGTGTATAATCAAAATCACATTGTGAGTACATGTGTTTATGTGATTCTGGTTTGCGTTTGACACCTTGTGTCGGTGTGGGAGGGACACGGTGTCTAGGTGGCATTGTTGCCGTACCGGTGTGGGAGGGGTACATGTTAGTGTTTCACCTATGGCTGGGGGAAGCAGAACCATCTAGAGCCAGTTGGGCCGGAGTAGCCAGTGCACTATTCGAGGGGTTACTGTTTGGTCAGTGGGTCGGTGTTTTCCTAGTTTGTCGTGGCAGTTTTCGGCATGTTTCTTACTATGGAGCCGGGTGTGGTGTTGCTGGAGTTTACCCTTTCGCCACTAGGCCTGATGTAACCTAAGATATCGAGGTTACGAGTGGTACCCTTCGCCCCTTGGCATGATGTGACTCGGGAGGTTAGGATTACGGGTAGTCCCTATAGCTTCGGCTTGAGAGGGTTTCGCCGGTCCCCAGGGCCCTCTTGAAGCGCCAAGGCCTGGCGTTAACGGAAGTCCAGTCAATAGGACAGTGGTCTAGACTGCTTGTGTGCACACCTAACTGGGCGGTGGTGGTTCACTAGTCCCAGTTAGTCCTAGTTTGACTCACTGCCTCACCCTACGGTTCCCGGAACATCGTAGGGGTGGACAGGCGTGGGTGTTGGTGGTGTTGTGAGGCGCCGTTTGTATGCGGTCGACAGTGTGGTTTGAGTGTTTAGCCGGATCTTTGATTACGAATTGTGGTGTTGAGTTGGGTTACTTGAATTGCTTAGAACTGTGCCTGTTGCATTACAGATACATATGTCTCAAATTGGTATTTAGGAACTGTGTTTAGTGCTTTAATCAAATTGCCTTCTTTTCTGTATTACTGCACTTGTGTGTGTATGTGAGAGGCGGGGATCGGATGATTATTGAGCCCAATTCTGGTGTGGCTCACTCCCTGCGATTTCAGGTGTGGAATTCTTGGCAAGTGGCGGCATGTGGTGTTCTCCTTGGTGTGCGGGCCAACGGCTATCTCAGTTCTGGGGTATGCTCCGATGTTGTTGTACTTTGCTTCTGCCTATACTTATTTAATTCTTTGGACCATGTAATTATTGTTGGACTGTGTACGGACATTATTAATTTCCTTCCTGTGCACTTGTACTTTCCTTGAAGTTCGTAAGATTGTTATATTTAGCCTTGTTTAACGCTTACTTCTCCAGACGTGTCGTATGAGATCCGAGTGTGAACCTGTAGATAATGATCCGATACCCATTTAGTAATCGGATTTTCGATTATAGGGTGGCGGGTCATTACGGGAAGACATGCTCAGGGCTTGTCACCTAGATTGGGGAGGTTCTTAGGAGCAGTATTTGTCCACGTTTGAGTTTGCTTATAACAACAATTATCATTCCATTATCGGTTTGGAGCCGTATGAGGCTTTGTACGGGCAGCCGTGTCGATCTCCTGTGAACTGGTTAGAGATTGGTGAGAGGAAAATGGCAGGACCATAGATGGTACAGCAGTGCGCAGAGGTTGCCAAGGTAGTGCAGCAGAGGTTGACTACAGCTCAGAGCAGGCAGAAGAGTTATGCAGATATCCGCAGGAGATCGCTTGAGTTCGAGGTTGGGGACCACGTGTTTCTCCAAGTCTTACCCTCCAAGGGTGTAATGAGATTGGGAAAGCGAGGTAGGTTGAATCCGCGATATATTGGGCATTTTCCCATTCTTGCTCGAATTGGGGAAACGGCGTCTCAGTTAGCCTTGCCACCCAGTCTTGCAAGAGTACACGATGTGTTCCATGTTTCCTGGCTGAGGAAATATGTCTAGGATCCGTCTCATGTCTTGGAATTTTCGGAATTGGAGGTCGTTGAGGACTTGTCCTTTCCAGAGTATCCAGTGCGCATTGAGGATCACAGGGAATAGGTCCTTCGGAACAAGGTTGTTCCCTTGGTTAAGGTGATTTGGCAACATCGCTCCAGAGGTGAGGCAACCTAGGAGAGAGAGGATGAGATGCGGGAACAATTTCCCTACCTTTTCTTATAAGTTCTCTTGTGAGCTTGTACCATCATTTTCGTTCTCGTTATTTATATAGCAGCAATTTTAGGAACGAAATCCTTTTAAGGGTGGGAGAATGTAAGGACTGAGGTTTCGGATATAGTTGTTGGGTCGGTTTCGGTGTCGGACCCTTTGGTTTGGGCCCTCGTGGGCCTAGGGGGGCGCGATTTAGGAGCCATGCGGGGGTGCCATGTGGGCGAACGTTGGGGTGCGAGTGTACGCCCCGGTCTGATCGTCTGAATGACGTCTTGCATGGCCGACGCCATTCAGACATCTACCAGTGTACGACCCTGTCGTGTCGTCCGATTAACAGCAGTCTTGGACGACGCGATTTGGCGAAGTTTCGGTTGTCACTCCAAGCCCTCCCTCGTTTCCCTCATTCTCTCCATTCCTCTCTCTCTCCTCTCCTCTCTCCCTCCAAACTCTTTGTTTCCCCCTTCCCCTTCTCCTTCCTTTCCTCTCCTCATTCCTCCTCTTCTTCCACTCCATCAACCTCCTACCCCTCACTACTACCACCACCATCTCCTCCGCGGCACATTGCTCTCCGGACCACGGCCGACGTCCCGGTGGAGTGACGACATCCATGGTAGTACCGGCAACGGCTTGCAGTGTAGCGGCGACGGCTTAGAGCTAGGAGGAGTTCAAGTAACCGGTAGGGTGACGATCCTCATTGTATTTTGTTTAAAACCATAATTTTTCCGCCTTGAAGCATGCGATGTGTATGAATATTTTCGGGTAGAAAGCATATTTTATGGGATTTTTAATGAAAATAGGCATTTTTATGAAATGGGGTTTTGGATGGTGATTTGGTTATTAGACTTCTCCCCTTGTCTCCTTTATGTTTTTTGAGTGTTTTGGGGGAGAAGAGGGGCCCTCGGTTTGGCTCGGTGGAATGCAGTTTCGGACGTAAAAGGCGTCCACTTAGGCCGATGCTTTTTAAGATAGGCGTCAACCTAAGTCGACGTGATTTCTGGCCCATTTATCTAGTTCCCGAGGCCAGTGTGGGATAAAGAGCTGAATAGAGTCGGTCATGAGTGATGCCATTCAGGCCAGTATCCCTGGTCCCAGTAGCTCAGTGGAAACTTAACCAGTTTAGGGGTCTTGAATGACGTCGGTCACGGGCGATGCGATTCAAGACAGAACCCCATTAATTCATGAAATCAACATATGTTTACATTATTAGATAACTCGATTAAATGCATGTTCGGAACCGTACTTCAAGGACGAGGGTTTCTACGTGATCGGATCGCACTGTGTTGTGTTTTGTGCGATCATGGACCTAGAGTGATAGTTGTTAGTGCTTAGGCACCCTGTGTCGGTGTGGGAGTGACACAGCGCCGGTGTGGGAGTGGTGGGGTGATATGTAGAGAGAGGGTCGCCTGATGTACCCAGGGGTATAGCTAGTACCGGTGTGGGAGTAGTATACTGCGGAGTGTCACTCGTAGTTGGGAGGAGGCAGAACCACCTAAAGCTAGACAAGTCGGAGTAGCTAGTGTGCTATCAGAGGGGTTGCTGCTCTGTCCCAGGGTCGGTGCTTTTCTGTGTTTGGCTACGTGGTTTTTGTGTTTCGCAGGAACACTAGTTGTGGACTCCAGTGTTGAGTCGAGTGGTTTTAAAGTTATGCATGTTGTATCTTCGAATACATGTGTTTCATATCGGAATTTGGGAACTGTGTTTACTACTTTACTTATTTAATTGCCTATTCGTGTTTTTGCACTTGTGGGTGCGTGAGTTGGTGGTAGGGATCGGAGGATTCCTACTGAGTCCATTTCAATGAGACTCACCCCTGCGATTTTCAGGTGAGGGTTCCAGACAGACGTAGCGTGGAGGGTTTTGTCTCGTGTTACGCGTTAGCAGTCGCTATTCCGAGTATGTCCCATTGTAGTTGTTATTTTCTTTTTAGGCTTGTATGTTTAATTATTTCTTTTCAGTTGGAATATGTAATTATTTGCTGAGTTAAGTCGAATTGTAATTATTTTTAATTCTTGCACTTCCTTTACAATTCGATATAATGTAGAATGTTTAGTTTAGTTTATCAATTATTTCTCAGACTTATTGAGATCCTGTTTTGGCTCCAAATTTTAATGATTTGGTACCCATTTAGTAATCGGATCCCCGATTATGGTGGGTCGTTACATTCTCCATCAAAGTAACACCCGCCAATCTGTCTGAATGCTCTGGTTGGGCTGCAACCATCACTCGTAACTGCTCCTGCATATGAGTCAGCATTTGAGCCTGGGTTTGGGCTTGGGCCTACAAGTCCTGTACCAAACTTTGAAAAGTCTATAGGAAATCTCCATATCCTCTAGCTGTTGTAGCCAATGGGTCGCCCCCTCCAGATCCCTGGGCCTCTCCATGCCTATCCAAGGGATGCATTCCAGTCGGCCGCTTGTTATTTCGCCTCGACTCTCTTCCAGCCATGTATCTGTAACACCCAAAAAAATAAATAATTCTAAGCACACGTCAAAGGTAAACTCGGACTGTTTATTTGAAGTAACTTTCCATGCAAAGATCTTGGGGTATAATCACACAGAAGAATCCCAACCAAGCACTGATACCACAATCTATCATGCCCCGGCCTAGTCATCCGTAATATACGAGATAATTACAGGGATGGCCAAAGTGCAACAGGGGGAAAAGACACCTTAGAATAGATAATTGGGAGGTACTATGTTTTAAATGGGAGCACATTATATAAATGAGTAACATAAATCTAAATACTAAGAAAAACTTCTACCATTCACAACATTGTACCAATGCGTCGCATAGCAGATTGTCATTATACATGTCAAGATCATCATTGTACATTCCAACTAAAACAAAATCATAAGTTTATATATGATTTGGTTCTCTAGGCTCGCCCAAAAAGAGATATCGTCCTACACGAATCCAGAGTGACTCGGCTCCAAACTCACTCCGCTGCTCCCTTTGGCCGATCACTTGAAAAATAAGTGAGTCCCAAAGAAACGACAACTCAGTAGGCAGATAGGGTTGCCCTCATAAGAATTGCCGAACAAAATAACTAAAACAGGATATGTACATTGCATAAGAACATTAAACATAACAGAAAATAAAACTATCACATAATACGCACGTGAGTCAAAATGGTATGCCAATAATAATGTTGAAATGCATAATCTATAATAAAATGTCAACTCTGAACAAAACTACATAAGTTTATCAATATATGAATAGGGGCCAGAATATAGAATATAATACAAAATTTCAGATTTTGAGCCGACTTACCGAAATGCCGTATAGATTGGAAGATATAGTTTTTAGACTATAGGTTTCTACTTATTACAGAGGTGCCCAGACACACTTCCAACAGTCACTATGAGCCATAAACATAATCCAAAAGTTAAGCTCCCAGGTACGTACAGAGCTAGGTTATGCGGATAGCGCTACCCCGAGAGTCGTCACCTCACTTTAACAAAGGATTTCTACCTGCGGCCCCCGGGTAACAGAGCTAATGGGTTATGATGGTGGCTCCCACCTTTTTAAGTGTAGCACGTAGTCCTATAATAGATGAATCCTAGTGGGGATGGTACCACCATTTCCCTAGGACTATTCTCAAATAGTGGCTATGTCCAATTGGCAGGCTTCATTAAAGTGAATACAATCATGGGATAAAACATCTACTTAATATTTATGCACATATGCAATATCATTTTTTTTATGGTCATAAATTAAATCTTGTGGTGGTGAAATTATGCCTAATTTCTACTTGTAGTGCTAAGAAATCAAATGCCGACATGTGCTGAAGTGGAATATATTTTGTAGCTACAACAATATGTACATACTAAAATGATTAACTACTTTAGTGGCTTTTCTTTTTGGAATTAATTTTAACGACCTACACCCTATAATCAGGGATCCGATTACTAAATGGGTACCGAATCATTAAAATTTAGAGTCAAACTAAGATATCGATAAGCCTGGAAAATAAATGATAAATTAAACTAAACATTCCACATCACATCAAATTGTAAAGGAAGTGCATGAACTAAAAATTATTACAATTCGACTCGACTCAGTAAATAATTACATATTCTAATTGAAAAGAAATAATTATGCATACAAGCCTGAAAAGGAAATAACTACATCGGGGCATACCCCGGAACAATGGCTGCTGGTGCTAACCCGAGACGAAACCCTCCACGCTACTCCTGCTTTGAACTCTTACCTGAAAACTGCAGAGGTGAGCCTCATCGAAATAGACTCAATAGGGATCCTTCGATCCCCACCACCCACTCACGGACCCATAAGTGCAACAACACAAATATAGGCAATTAAATAAGTAAAGCAGTAAACACAACTTCCAAAGGTTCCCAAATCCCGATATAAAACACATGCATATGTAAATGCAACATGTACAACTTTGAAACCACTCCACCACGGAGTCCGTAACCAGCATCTCGGCTAAACACACAAACCACGCAGCCGAACATGGAAAACACCGACCTGCTGGGACGGAATAGCAACCCCTTGGATAGCGTGATAGCTACTCCGACCTATCTAACTCTAGGTAGTTCTGCTCCTCCCAACCACGATTGACACTCCGAATGTATCACTCCCACACAGGTACTAGCTATACCCCAGGATACACCAGATGACCCTCTCTCTAGGTGTCACCCCACTACTCCCACACCGGTGCTGTGTCACTCTCATACCAACACAGGGTGCCTAAGTGCTAACAATTGTCACTTTAGATCCATGATCGCACAAAACACAACACAGTGCGATCCGGACACATGGGAACTTTCGTCCTCGAAGTATGGTATCGAACATGCATTTAACCGAATTATCTAATAATGTAAACATATGTTAATTACATGAATTAATGGGGTTCTATCTTGAATCGCGCCGCCCCTGGCCGACGTCATTCAAGACCCCTAAACTGGTTCAGTTTTCCACAATAACTGAACCCAAGGATACTGGCTTGAATGGCATCGCCCATGACCGACATCATTCAGCTCTTTATCCTACGCTGGCCTTGGGAACCGAGAAATTTGGTCGTTAAATCAAGTCACCTGGTCTTGACGCCATTCTAAATGGCGTCACTTGGTCTCGACGCCATTTAACGCCCGAAACTACGTTCCACCGAGCCAAACCGAGGGTCCATCTTCTTCCCTAAAACACCCAAAAAACGCAAAGGATATAAGGGGAGAAGTTTACTAACCGATGATCACCCAAAACCCTATTTCATAAAAATATTCATTTTCATCAAAAACCCCTTTAAAACATGCTTTTCTACCCAAAACCTCTACGTACGACGTATGCTTTAAAGCGGAAAAAATATGGTTTTAAACAAAACACAACAAAGATCGTCACCCTACCAGTTACTTGAACTCCTCCTTGCTCCTAACTGCTGAACCACCACGCTACGAGCCACCGTCGGTATAGCCATGGACGTCGTCACTCCACCGGGACGTCGGCCGCCGTCCGGAGAGCAAAGTGCCGTGGAGGAGATGTTGGTAGTAGTGGTGAGGGTTAGGAGGTTGATGGAGTGGAGGAAGAGGAGGAATGGGGAGAGGAAGAGAAGGAGAAGGGAAAGGGGGCGTCGAAGGGTTCAGAGAGAGAGAGAGGAGAGAGAGAGAGAATAAGAGAAATGAGAGAAAGGAGGGAAGGCTTGGGCGTCAAACCGAATAAGCTTAAATCGCGTCGTTCGAGCAAGATGCCATTTAGACAACAAGATGCGGGTCGTACACTGGCAGATGTCTGAATTGCATCATCCATGCAAGATGCCACTCAGACGACATGACCGGGGCTGTACACACGCGCCCCCACACCCGCCCACGCGGCACCCCTGTAAAGCTCCTAAATGGCATTCCCTTAGGCCAACGCCGTTCAAAATCACGTCTCGCATGCTCGACACAAAATAGAGCCCATGCCCCAGCCCCACAAGGGCTCAAACCAAGGGGGTTCGACACCGAAACCGACACCAAAACCGACCCGATAACCAGATCCGAAACCTCAGTCCTTACATTAATAAACTAAGAATATGTCTAAATCATAATTAAAAAGCAAAATAAATCAAGTTACAACTTGAATTAGAACTCAACTTGTCATAAACTCAAGCAACACATATAGGTTAATCACAAATCATGTACAGAAGTACATGCCTACATTTAAAACACAGATTTTATTCATGCACAAAAGTGCTTCTAAATATTCTAAAATTTTCACATGTTATATTAATTCATGTTAGGTATAACCTGTAAAAGTTTAGGCTCAAATGGCTCTTTACAAAGATAGTAGAAAATAAAACATCATTGTACTATTCTTGAGTTACCAAAATATCAGAGTGGAATATGAACCGTGTTACACGACCTAGAAACATCATCATATGAACATAAAAATTCTTGCAATATTTTTTGGAGATGTCAAATAATATAAGGATCAAATTGCATAAAAAATTCAGATCATTTTATGAAATATATAAATTATTAAAATTCACGTTCTAACATATTATCAAATGTAGTCAGAAAACTGTATCTACAAATTGCACCCGATTACATGACCTAGAAGCATTGTCATATGAACATGAAACTTCGTGAAAATTGTTTTTGATATGTCTAAGGCTGTAAAGATTATGTCATAAAAAATTTAGATCATTTTATAAACACATAAATTACTAAAATTCACGTTCTAACATATTATCAAATGAGGTCAGAAAACTATATCTACAAATCGTCCCTAGCTCAGATAGATGAAAACTTAATAAGTATTTATGAAATTTTATTTGGATGTTTTTATAGATATTTAAGAACCAAACATAAAAATTTCATATTTTTTTATATAAGAAATAAAATCATCAAAAATTTTAGATTACCCTGCTACCATAAGTGTCAAAGAAAAAAAAATAAGTTGCAGAAATTTAACTCTTAATATACATAACATGTCCTAGGATTTCAAAAATTTAAATTCATGCATCATTCATTATTTCACACTTGAGAACTCTATAGAGACATATAATTTAAAGAGAGATGAAAAAAGATTAAAGAATTATATATTACTTATGATAAACTAAGCTAAACCCTTATGAAATTAGCACCCACGCTACCTACCTTCTTCAAGAGCTCAAAGACCCCTCAAAGCTGGCCGTCCACCTCTTTCCCAGCTTCTCCCACATTTTGCTCTAGAAGAAAGTGGAAAGAAATGTCCAACCATGTCCAAAAACCCGTGTTAGAGTCTTCTAAATAGTGAGGGTTTAATTAGTCCCACTATGGTTAGCTAGATGGGTTGAAATCCACTATTTCCCACCCATCCAAGTTATACTAAGCTTACTATACCCACTAACATTAACCAAGGTTAATAATATCCACCGACAGGCAAAAATCTATGTCGGTGCCCTCCCCCCACTAGACTATTTCTAGAATACTCCAACTACCCCTTAACATTTCAACAAACTCCCACTACACCACCACTATCTAATATAATGTTATTATTTCTAGAAGAAGCACTAATTAATATATTTCAATTTCCAACTACATTTTTTTTTCCACTATATGAATTAACTATTCTTCAAATGATCATCCTATGTTCAGTAATTGCATATTTACCCTTAAACTCCAATTAACCATTCTAATATAAATCTGATTATGATTTTGTAACGCCTTGGATCCAGTTCATTTTTTTTTTTCAACTCGGAGTCCGACTGCGTAATCTCGGAACAAATTCCACCATAACAAATAGATATAAGAGCTAAACAACTACAAGGTGATTTAAATAAATAGTATAGTCATCAAATAATCTAAAATATCCAAATATGGTCGAAATCAAAATTCACAAATTACAATATCCATCAATTTGTATATACATTCTTAATCTGAAAAGAAAAATACATCGAACTCTCATTATCCTTACTACATCAAAGCTGTAAATTTAAATCTAAATAACCTCATGAATATGTCAAATGCCTCAATCAGAAGTCTACTCAAATTTTAGGTTCTCTTTCTCATACTATGAAAATGTTAATAAGGTTTATGAGTACAACCACTCAGTAGGCTTCAAACCATCTATATGACTTAATATATAGTAAATTTTATAAATCACATTATACAATTATACTAAACATAATCTTACACAGTTCTACATATAGTTCAAATAAGAACATGATACAAAATATAACATATATGGTATGATCATATTTTTATCTAATTGAACAAGTATCGTTAAGATGACAATGTCTAAACATATATCAAACAAATATGATACAAACATATTTTCACCAATTTCATAATGATCTTAGATCTGGAAATTAATTTGCAAAGCGATGCTGACATATAAGAGTTAAAATACATACTTTTATATACAAAATAATCACTTAAAGAGTCAAATGGTCATATCGATAGATAATCAGAGTAAAGCTGATAAACATAGGTTGTTGGACAAAAAAGATAGTCAAAAAAATTTTCCTAGAATTTTCGATAACAAACATATTTTTTAGCCATCAAAACAAATTTTCAGAGCTAACAAATTAACAAACAAGCCGAATAATATTAAATAGATTCATAAAATTTTAAAACTTGGAGAAAATGTTAAAAAGATCATATTTAAAGTGTGGACAAAGTTTCATTAATTTCCTGATTGGTTTGATATGATTTTAGATTCTCACTTTGATTCGGAGAATCCGACTTAAATGGAATTCTAGCAAATCCAAATAGAGGGCAAACTAAATAGCAAACGAGATTATAAAATTCTCCAACTTTTCTTAATAGTCAAAGATAGTATAACAAAGGTCTTTACAAAATTTGACATAAATAAAGTGTGATATAAGATTTACAAGTTGGGATTTTAAAATTGTCAGGATAAATTTTATAGTCCAAAAATAATATTATGGAATAAATATCTAAAGAATTTATAAAATTATGAAGTTTATTAGAAGTCAAGATAACATAAAAATTAAACCTTTTCTAAACTCTTAGATCAATTGGACATCATACAAAGGAGAACTAATATCTGTAACTCATGTGATCATAATTAGAAACAAAATAGATTGAATGGACAGATTGCATAAGCTGTGATAATAATCATAGAATAAATAGTAAAAAAGATCACAAAAATCTGAAACTTGATGATAATGAAATAAATATAGATCAAACTTCTTACTAATTGATTAGCATTTGAAAATCTTTAAAAATAATATAGTTTTTAATACAAAATAGATCATGTTTAGAGTTATTCACCTACCTCTTGAAGAAAGATCGGCTTTGGCTTCCTTGCTATCTATTTATAGTTTTTTCTTCCTCTAAACTCTTTTTCACATTCTCTAATCTCTTTCCTACATTCTTTAAGCCTCTAATAACATAAAACATTGATTAGAATCAAATTCTCAAAAGAAATAACTATAAACCAACTCTATTCTTTCAAGAATACCACATGAACTTACCTTTGGAAGAGGGTTGTATGCAATAGAGCTTTGAGCATGACCCCAAGACTATATTTATGCTTATTTACCTTCCTAATACGACTACTAACACCCCCTTTTTTTTCTGGAGTAGAACTCATACTCCTCATGACTTAATCTCAAAGTCAAAGTCACTTCCTAGTGCAAATCGGACTACATTCACACTACCTGTAGTTTTCTTTTCTGAAGACCTTTATATTCGACCCCTTATCGTCCGAATTCAAAAAAATCTTTGTTTTACAAAGTTTTTTATTTTTTATTTAATGTTTCCATTGCCATCAATCTCACTATTTTTAGACATCTATACAAAAAGATATGCCTATTTTATTGACCTGCTCTCCTGAGTACTCCGAACTCAGAAATCTGAAAGATTTCTTTCTCGTCCAAAGAATTCATGATTCTAACTAATAAACGACTTATTGTAAATATATGATATTCATAAAACTTCTAGAATTTTGAGTCATCGTTCTAATGAGAATTGTCTTACTTAATTTGGAATTTGTAACATGGACTTATGTTAAAAATATTAGGACTATGTCAAGTAAATCTGTGTATAGAATTCTAGTTCAAGTAGAATTCCAATTATGACTATCTACTCCTTAATTAGAATCTTAATTATATTCAAATTTATTATATTCTACTTCTAATTCAAGTCCAATATATCATACATAAGTTTTTAGGTCGTGGTTAATTTTAATTATATTATCTTTTATTTTCTAATTCTAATCCTAGTATAATTAAGACTTGTTCTCTATGAGTAACCCTTTTTAAAACTGATCATCAAAATTTTTGAGAGAGCCACCTCTTGAACCTGTAGGGGCCACCTCTAGAATCCTACCTGCCTGGTGATTAGGAATAGTTGTGATATGGTGACGAGGATGTCGTCTATCTAAAGGGGGGTAGATTGTCACACCCAGTATAAGATGTTAAATAGACTAAATCAGTTGACTACCAACAACACCGACTAGCCATTTTTTGGAGTTCGAGTTGGAAAGAACTTTGAAGTTAAGCGTGCTCGGTTAGGAGAAGTCTCAGGATGAATGACCTTCCTGGGAAGTCTACCAATTAGCACAGTTGTTGGGCCAAATAACTGATTGGGTTATTAAAAATGGTATCAGAGCCTGACACTAACCTGAAGTGTGGGAGCTAAGTGCCACATAGGGCAAAGTGCTACACTATGGGAGCCACCTCTTGAACCCATATAGGACAAAGTACTATATGGTGGGAGCCACCTCTTGAACCTATGGGGGCCACCTTTAAAATCCTACCTGCCTGGTGATTTGGAATAGTAGTGATATGGTGACGAGGATGTCGCCTATCTAATGGGGGGTAGATTGTCACACCCCGTATAAGAAGATGTTAAATAGACTAAATCAGTAGACTACTAACAACACCGAATCATTAAAATTTTGAGCCAAACCAAGATCTCGATAAGTCTGGAAAACAAATGATAAACTAAGCTAAACAAACCATAACACATCGAATTATAAAGGAAGTACAGGAATTAAAAATTATTACAATTCGACTCAACTCAGTAAATAATTACATATTCTAATTGAAAAGAAATAATTAAGCGTACACACCTAAAAAGGAAATAAAACTACATCGGGGCATACCCCGAAAAAGTGGTTGCTGACACGTAACTCGAGACAAAACCCTCCACGCTACGCCGGCTTGGAACCCTCACCTAAAAACCGTAGGGGTGAGTCTCATCGAAAAGGACTCAGTAGGGATCCTCCGATCCCCACCACCCACTCACGCACCTATAAGTGCAACAACACAAATATAGGCAATTAAATAAGTAAAGCAGTAAACACAACTCCGAAAGATTCCCAAATTCCAATATAAAACACATGCATTTGTAAATGCCACATGCAGAACTCTCAAACCACTCCACCACGGAGTCCACAACCAACGCCTCGGCTAAACACACAAACTAGCCGAACGCGGAAAACACTGACCCGCTAGGATCGAATAGCACGCTGGCTACTCTAGCCGATCTAGTAGGTGGTTCTGCTCCTCCTAGCCACGAGTGACACTTCGAATGTACTACTCCCACACCAGTACTAGCTATACCCCGGGGTACACCAGGTGACCCTCTCTCTAAGCGTCACCCCACCACTCCCACACCGACGCTATGTCACTCCCACATTGACACAGAGTGCCTAAGCACTAACAACTGTCACTCTAGGTCCACGATCGCACGAAACACAACACAGTGCGATCCGATCACATGAAAACCTACGTCCTCGAAGTACAGTATCGAACATGTATTTAACCGAATTATCTAATAATGTAAACACATGTTAATAGCATTAATTAATGGGGTTCTGTCTTAAATCGCGTCGCCCGCGGCCGACATCATTTAAGACCCCTAAACTGGTTAACGTAGAAACTGGCCTCGGGAGATGAGCCTAAATAGCGTCGCTCATGGTTGACACCATTTAAATGGCGTCACCTGGTTGCAACGTTATTTACCACCTGAAAACCGAACTGCCCTCTGGCATTTGGGCCTAAATCGCGTCGCCCCTGGTCGACACCATTTGCAAATGGTGTCGCCCTGGCCCGACGCCATTTAGCACCCGAAGCAAGATTTCCCTGTGGCCTCCCCCGAGCCATAAAATGGGATTTCCTCCTCCCTAAATCGTCCCAAAACTCCCAAAAATAGAGAAGGAGGAGGAGAATTCAAATAAAGGTTTAAAACACACCGTTCCCTTCCCCATTTTATAAAACAAGCATTTTCACCTAAAACCCCCCCAGAACAAGCTCCAAAGTGGGAAAAACACAATTTTAAGCAAAACACCGCGAGGATCATCACCCTACCGGTTACTTGAACTCCTCCTTACTCCTAGCTGCCGAACTGTCATGTCACGAGCCGCTGCCGATACTGTCGTGGATGCCGTCACTCCACCGGGACGTCGGCTGCCGTCCGGAGAGCAAGGTGCCGCAGAGGAGATGGTGGTGGTAGTGGTGAGGTTTAGGAGGTTGATGGAGTGGAGGAAGAGGAGAAATGGGGAGAGAAAGGGATGGAAGGGGGTCGGAGCCGTTCGGAGAGGAGGGGGAGGAGAGAGAGAGGAGTGGATAGAATGAGGGAAAGGAGGGAGGGCTTCGGAGCGTCAACCGAAACTCTCCAAATCACGTCGTCCAACATAGACGCCAATCAAACGACAAGACGGAGTCATACACTAGCAGATGTCTGAATGGTGTCTCTCATGGCAGACGCCATTTAGACGACACGATCGAGGCCATACACATGTGCCCCCACACCCGCCCACGCAGCACCCCAGCAAAGTTCTTAAATGGCGTCCCCCTAGGCTGACGCCGTTCAAAATCAAAATAGCCCATACCCCAGCCCCGCAAGGACCCAAACCAAAGTGTCCGACACCGAAACCGACCTGATAATTGGATCCTTAACCTTAGTCCTTACACACATGATAGATCCTATAGCAGAAGCATAAGAGACTCTACTCATGCACTCTCTCTTTGTAGGAGTCTTAGGAAACATCTCTTTGGAGAGGTTAATTGGAATGAGGCCCCTCTTGGAATTTTCTATGTCAAACCTTCTGACAATGGTGTCTTTGTATGTGGACTGGGTTAAGCGAAGCATTCTTTTTGAACTATCTCTATAGATCCCTATCACTAAAATATAGGATACATCTCCTAAATTCTTCATGGAGTAGTTTTTTAGATAGCCATACTTTGATATATGACAATATCCCTATATCATTCCCAATGAGAAGGATGTCATCAACGTTAAACATAAGAAAAGTGACTGGGTTACTACTAGTCTTCTTATACACACATGGTTCATCTTTATTTTTAATGAAGTCATAAGATTTGATTACCTCACTAAACCTTATGTTCCAACTCCGTAAAATTTGCTTTAATTCATAGATAGATCTCTGAACCTTGCACACAGTTTGAAAACTCTTTGGATGTAAAACCCTCAGCTTGTATCATATACACTTTTTCCTCAAAGTTTCCACCAAGAAATGTGGTCTTTACATCCATTTGTCAGAACTCATAACTGTAGTGCGTAGCTATGGTGAGAAGAATTCTAATTGACTTATAATGTCAACTAGTGAGAAAATTTTGTCATAGTCAATTTGTTACCTTTGACGATAACCCTTTGCCACGAATCTTGCCTTATAAGTGTCAATTCGTCTATTTGCATCGATCTTGTTGGAAATAGGTGTCCTCAAATCCAATCATATGTCACCTATGTACATTCTTATTCATTAATAAGTGGTAATTAATTCATTATGTTGATTGGCATTTTTACTTATTGCACATAATAAAGTCCTTAGAACTATATAGGGAATATTGGACTATAATGAGATTATGATAATAAGACCAATATTCTTCACCATAATTCCGAAACTATTCCCAGTCATAGGATATTAGAGACAGGACACCTTATATCTGAATAGACTGGTGTGTTTTATGCATGCTCATATGATGAGGGAGATTGGTCTTATACTCACATGTATGGGGACACTAAGTCAAGCACACAAGTGCTCATTGGAGAATGAGTTCACTAAATCGATCTGACTTGAATCATTGGATGACAATTTATCTGATTGTCAACCAACTTGATTCAATGTTACAATGACGTGGTTGGTCCTTGGACTTGAGGCACCAGAGACACCTTGTTAATAGATTTCTAAGCTTTGACCTTGGCTTATGGATATCTAACCATGGGATCCTATTTAGTCAAATGATAAGGTTTAGTAGAATACCTTTGAAGGTAATTGAGTGTTCATTATGGGATCATTCTCTCTCGGCAGTCAGAAAGCAAATATTGTAGGAATGATTCACAGGAGTCTCTAGCCAAAGCAGACACTATATCTAATAAGGAGTTTTCTAATTTAGGACAATGGCATCTAATCTAGGTGAGTTAACTAGATGGGATTGATAGTTAACCACACCCTAGGTCGACGCGGGAGCATTGTACAAATGAAGGATTAGAGCCACTCAGTAACTATTGACAGATAGGTTCCTTGCGTGGGTTGTTGAATCCCATTATAGATCATACTGTATTGCTTGGCACCCAACTTGATCGGAAGCTCGACTAATTAATATGATATATTAATTTAGTTAGTCAATTAATTAATATATAATATTAAATTAATTTATTTAAGCTGGTAAAGTGTTATTGGGCTTAGTGAGTCGAAAATCACTGGTACTTGGGCTTGGAAGGTTACACGCACAAAATTCTCGGCTAATGGTGTTATATTACGTGTGGATGATTAAAATCAACCATGGTCATAGATAAGCACTTTAGTTAGTTTATCATATGATGAAATTATTTGTAGATCTTCTATGGAATGGTGTGAATATAACTAAGTGTTAATTATTAAGGCCTGTGTGCCTCCCTCTCTCTCATTCTAGTGTACTTCTACCTCCTTTCATAAATGTACTCTACTATAAGGCTTTCTCTTACATTTAATGTACATTTGATATTTATATTAAATAGTTTAATTGTAATTGATTGTGATGGCCGAGAATTAGCGAGAATGATCCACAAGTACAACCAAGAAGGACCAAGAGATGAGATCCCTAGCCTATGTGTTTGCGTGCTTGATTAATATAAGTGTTATATTAATTAATTGTAGTAATTAATTATTTGGCTCCAGTTAATCGCCGTGTTGTCCATGATCACATAATTGATATGTATGGTGATGCATGTAGTTTATTTTTTTTATGAATCAAATATAATTATCTAGGTATAGTTAAATACATAAGTATATTTATACGCTATCACCTATGATGAAACCAAGATAAAGCTTAATTAAATCCCTCGTTTTAAAATTTTAAGTCATAGCACAGTCATTGAGAACATAACACATGTCCCTCCATCATTATACTTTTAATATCGGAAGTCAGACTTGATGTTGTTTGTTGTGCTATCCATAAGGCCCATCAAATTCTGATTACAAACTAAAACTATTGATGATGCCTTAAATGGGGTAGAGTCATGGTGTAGCTTTGTTGTGCTATCCACAAGAGCTACATCCTATTCTATGACCATTAAGTAATGATGGTAATACTTAAACCCGAACTTAATAGTTTGATGTGCTATCCATGAGACCATTAATATTCTAAAAGACAAAGTCTGATTAGATATTGCAAGGAGTTGCGAGTGCCGGGAGTTGGCTGCTCTCTGATCATAGTGTGATTTAGTATGCAATCCACAAGGTCACATTGTGACTCAATGAGATTCGAATCCCACTAAGAGATCCTCGATATCTCCCGATTTATATATCTGAGGGTTATACAGTCTGCTAAAAAATAGTAGAAGCTGATTCAAGATACAAGACCATATCTAAATTAATTTAACCATCTGCTAAATTGCTTTATTTCCTCTGAAAGTAGTAAATGTCGCCAAATAAACTGATACATGGCATACTGGATGCCAACATACTGATATACTCTACTTATTCACGCTAACTAAGAGAATCTAAAGAATGTCCTCAGATCCAGGAAATACCTTTTGTCCTCAATAAGCAATCCACTCCAAATATTACTAACAATGTCAGTAAGGAGAAATTATGTGATCCTCTTGTTTAGTGAGACTAAGATAAAGAGATACTTAGTGTAGGTGCTCAAATCATGTGTGTGATATTATTCATGAATTTCATGTTATTTATATGATGAATAAAACTATTAAAACTAAAGAAAACGTGATCGTCAGAAACTGTTAAGTTTCAAAAGAAAGATTGATCGCTTACCTTTTCAAACTTGGGAGTTGTTAAGTCCTTGATTCCCTTCCTTTGGCCGGCCAAAGAAAAAAAGTCATTTTCGTTCTTGTTCTTACTTTTATGTTCTTTTCGTGTGGTTCTTTTTTTCAAAGCCACTCTTCTTCTTCAAACCTTACAAAAGATCAAACAAATAAAAGAAAGAAAAACGGATTAGAGCTATGAAAGTGTAGTAACTATTCTAAAGATTGATCTAAACATACAACTAAATTAAAATCACTCACTTTTATGTTTCTTTTAAACCCTTACCATGAACATGGGTTTGGAAAAATATGATGTGGGTGTGTGAATTATGAAGTGATGTGATGAAAAAAAACTATATGAAAATAATGAATAAAAATTATAGAAATCAATGAAATCAAGTGAAGAAATCAAAGGGAAAGTTGATTGGTTGGCCCCTCTATAGCCATAGTCTTCAATATGCTTCAAGGGATGAAGAGAATGAAGAAGGAAGAAGCTTCTCATGCTATCCACGTTCTTCTCCTCTAGAGCATTTAAACACCTTGCCTTGAGCTTCAAATTTTTCAATGGCCAACCTTTTCAAAGGTCCAAAGGGTGTTGTATTTATAAGAATAGGTTTAGGGGTGTTCGGGTTTCAAAAGGGCTCTCCCGCAGCTCAGGCTTGTCATGGATAGACATGGAAGGAGTTGAAAATCCTTCCAACCTCTGGAACCGGATTATCTCGGCCAAATCATGCTTATCAGGAAAGTGCTTGAAGCGCGTCGTAATCAAGAGACGCCATTTAGATAATTAGGAGGGGCCAACATAGAAAGAAATTAGCGAAGGAAACCAGAAAATATTAGGAAAGGTAAATGGCGTCGACCATGATAGTCGTAATTTAGATAATTAAGAAACTAATTCGAAATGAAACCCAGACGTATTAGGACTTAAACGGCGTCATCCATGGGCAACGTCATTCAATTAAATCTATCTAAATTTGGGAATTTAATTCCGAAGTGATTTCGGCTAGAAATCTAAATGGCATCAACTATGGTCGACGTTAATCAACGAATTTTGAGAAAAATTAATAAAAATTAATTAATGATTAAAAATCAGACCATTCTGGGGCATTATAAATGTGACATGAAATTTACTCAATATGAGGTCAAAATTAGCGTGTCTACAGCTGCCCCACCTTGGCATTGACTTTGTAAGGGAGTGAAATAGAATGAAATATACTGAAAAGGTGATGCCAAGGTGTGATGTGACACACTCTCAACATCATATGGTAGGAATTTTTCTCAAAATAATCAATGAAGCAACTCAAAGAGATCAATGGAATCAATTCTATCTAGATGAAGTAGACAAATAAAATAAAATAAAGTCGATCAACCTCCATGATTGGGAAGTACCCTAGGTCACAAACCTTGTAGGTTTCATCATGGAGAGCGGTTACCAGTCAATGTGGACGTGCTACAACTATAGTGGATCTTAAAGGAAATAAGAAATATTTGGAATAAAGAATCCAAGTAAGGATAGAATTCCAAAGATATCTTCAAGAAAACCACAAAGATAATTGATAGATCAATTTAGAGTGGAATATTTCACATCACGTTGGAATTTTTAGAACAATGGTCTGAATTTTAATCAATAACTAATTCTTATCACAATTATATCAAAGTCCTATATGACGCATATGATAGATATAGGTGACCTCCAAGGCAATCACGAGGCACCTATTTCAATCTGGTTTAATAATAAATGGCATATATAATTCATTATGTAGATTGGCGTGTTTATTATTATTGCGCATAATGAAGTCCATGAATGTGTGCAACGGTCATCAGTTTATGATGAGATCATAACAATGAGATCGATGACCTATAAACACATATTCTGAATTGTTCCTAGTTGTAGGATGTTTGAAGAGGGCATCAAACATCCGGTAAGACTAGTACAAGTTATTCCAGCTCATATGATGAGGGTGACTGATCTCGTTAGTCTAATGTGTGGAGACACAATAGTGAACCTGTAGGTGCTCATTGGGGAATCGAGTTCACTGAACTTATCTGAAATGAATCGCCGAATGGTAATTTACCTGACTGTCAACCGGCTTGATTCATCATCACAGTGATGTGGTTGGTCCTTGGACTTGAGACACCAAAGATACCTTGTCGGTGGACTTCTGGGCTTTGACCTTGGGTTACGAATCTCTATCCACGGGATTTCTAATAGTTAAGGATCCGGTCCAGCAGACGACTTTCGAAGGTGATTGTGTGTTCAATCGAGGATCGTTCGCTCTCAGGTAACTGGAGAGAGAATGCTCTAGAATAGATCCGTAGGAGTCTCTGGCTAGAGCAGACACAATATCAGAAAAGGTGGTTTCTAATATTGTACAGCGGAGTCTGATTCAAGTGAGTTGACCATCTAGGGTTTGATAGTTGACCATACCCTAGGTTAACTCGAAATCATTGTGCGAACGAAGGATTATAGCCACGCAGTAACTGTAGATGTACATGTTCCATTAGTGGGTTGCTTAACCCCATTATCTTCTAGGATCATGCAGTGTTGCTTGGCACCCAACTTGATCAGAAGTCCGATCGAATTTTACATGAGATGTTAATTCGGTTAAGTAATTAATTAATATCTAGATATTAATTAATCACAATAAGTCAATAACTAGTTATTGGACTTAATAGGCTGAAAACTGGACTAGTTAATGGGCCTAGAGGGTCACACGCAAACAGATTCTCAATCAGTGGCACTTAAGTGGGAATTATATTAACTCGGGAACTTTTGTGAAAAGTCGCACCGACTTAATATATATACGCGCTGTTGAGAAACCCTGGGCCAAGCTCTAGGAGCTCTCAAGGCTAGCCATCCCCCTCTCTCTCTCCTCCTTCTCTGGGTGCCCCGTTCAAGGCGCCAAGAGACTTCCCGTCTCTGCCGCACGCGTTTCCCGAAAGTCGGGAATTCCCGTCCAGATGATCCGGACATGGTTATGGCAAGGATTCTTCAGCAAGCAAGTTGATCTAGACGAGGGATCGAGGATGAACCACCGCAGAGGATCGCGTGGATACCATTGGAGGTCGGACGCTTGTGCGACTAGTAGCAACGCTTCGACGGAACCAAAATGGTCGCGGATTCGAATCCGCGCAAGGTGATGAGATCACGACTTGTTTTGTTTTTCGTTTTTTTTTTCGTTTCGAATCGGATCAACAGGCATTGAGTGGTATTTTCTTGTTGCTTCCGCTGCGTTTGTCGTGCCCTGCCTCGATCCCAACAGCATGCCAGGCTAAAATAAAAATAAGATGAAATAAAATATAAATTAATCAAGGATAATATTGTTAAATTGTCATTAATGAGTCAAGACACCAATCTTGTAATTCAATGCTAAGCCGAAGCTCGTTTATCCACGCACTGTTTCACAAAAGCAGAACCATTGTCCCAATCAATTGACAATCTAGCGGCCTATCTGTGTGATTAAGAATTCTCTAGAATTATCACTGTTTTTGTTGAAGGGCAACGCAAATTCCAGTTTCATCAAAACACAAGGTCCTTGATATAATATAATAAATATTTATCATATAGTTATGCTAATGCAAATCAATTACATGAAGGAATATAGGGATAGAGCTAACTATCTTTTTAGTCACGGCTGGGACTCATAAACGTCCACAGTGGGACCTTAGTGAAATTCTCAGCTTCATCTTCTTTCTTAAATTGCCTGCACTCAGAATTCATCAGTAACTTCAAGCAAATAGTAATCAACATTAAATATCATGTGATTATGGAATCTTGGGAAAGTAACAGAAAGACAGAAAATCATTAACTGGCGTTGTTGTTCACGGACGTCAATTAAATGACGTCGCCCTGCCCAGACGCCATTTAACTTACAAAAATTGTTCTCTGTTCTGACTCCAATCCGAACTTCACTTTCCTTCAATGCACATCCCTCTTCTAATTCAAAAAGGGCTTCTCAATCTCGCAAATCTCTCTATAAAACCTCCCTCTCTTCATATCAAACCATTACAATACACAATCAAGAGGGAAAGGTAAAGGGTTTTCTCTAAAAATCAAGAACGAGAGGGGAAGAACAAGAAGAAATCAAAGAGAAACAACCCAATTCAAACAAGAAGGGAGGATGGATTCTACTCAAGATTCTTTGAACAAAAAGATGAGGAAGACCATTGAAAAGCTCTCTGAAGTAAAAGACCATCTAAGTGGACGAGATCCTAACTTACAAGTAAGCTAATCCCTCTTCTAATCAATTTTTCTTCTATACTCTTCAATTCTCTTTCCATGTTTTCTAAATTCTCAATTCTTCAATAAGCAAGATAGAACTATTCCGATTCTTTTCTTCATCTAGGGATATCATTTCTTCCCCGGTCCAAGATGATTTTCTTCACTTCCATAGGTTCAAAAGTTAGCCAACAAGATAAATCTCTCCATGAAATCTTATATATCCAAGTGGCATATTCAAGGATTAGTTGTTCACGTTGGGATCTCGGCATTTCTACGGATCGCTCATGCAGCGAAAAATAAAATATTAAACCAGCGATCCGTTCCCATTTCATATATTGGAAATCGATTATCGGATAATCGAAGTCTTACCGCATGCGGATTCAAATCTGCAACCGTTCGATTCTGTCAGTGTGACACCACAAGCCGCGCAAGCGCCCAGCCTCTAGCGGAGTCCATGCGATCCTCCTCACGACGGATATCCTCACGTTCCTCGTTCTTCGCAGCCCACAAATTCTCTACCGTTCACCGCAACGATCGCCGCAACGCGCAGACGATTTCCCATTGAATGGGAGTCGGAGAAGCGGCTTAGCAGATCCGGGGATCCTGATTCTTCTAGGGCACCAGAGAGATAGAGGAAGAGAGGAGGGGGCAGCTAGGATTAGCAGCAGCTTGGCCTGCTCAGCCCGTTCGCTAAATTTTATACTAACCGTGTAGTTTTTTATAAAAATCTCCGATTTATATAAAACCCACTTATTTATCCATCGCCTTGAGAATCTTTTTGCGTGTCACCCTCTAGGCCCAATAACCAGTCTGGTTAATAGCCCAATGACTCCTCACTGGCTTTATTAATCAATTAATAACTCTTTATTAATTAAGTAATTAATCAAATTAAAGTCGCACATTAAATTCGATCAGGCTTCCGATCATGTTGGGTGCCAAGCAACACCGCGTGAACCCGGAAGGTATCAGGGTAAAGTAACCCACTCTTGGAACCTGTCCGTCAACAACTGCTGCGTGGATATAATCCTTCATTCGTACAATGCTCTTGAGTCGACTCAGAGTATGGTGTACTGTCAAACCCTAACTAGTCAACTCACTTGGATTGGATGCCGCTGATGAATATCGGAAAACTCCTTTTCCGATGTTATCGTCCGCCCTGGCCAGGGACTTCCGCGCATCCTTCTTAGAGCATTCTCTCTCTAAGTACCGAGAGCGAATGATCTCTTATTGACACAATTCCCTTCGACGGTATTCCGTTGTACCCGATCCTTAGCTATTTAGAATCCCGGAGTTAGAGATTCATAAACCAAGGTCAAAGCACATAAGTCCACCGACAAGGTGTCCTTGGTGTCTCAGGTCCGAGGACCATCCACATAACTGTGACAATAGAATCAAGCTGGTTGACAGTGAGGTACAATACCATCCAGCGATTCAGTCGGATCAGTTTAGTAAACTCATTCTCTAATGAGAACCTACATATTCGCCTTAGTGTCTCCACACAAGTGACATATGAGATCAGTCACCATCATCATATGAGCAGGAGTAATCTGTACTAGTCTAACTGGATATCCGATGTCCTTCTCGGATATCCTCTGACTAGGAACGATTAAGAATATGTGTGTTTAAGTGATCAGTCTCACTAGTATGATCTCATCATAATCTGGTCATTGTCGCACATATTCACGGACTTCATTATGAGACGATAATAATACGAATTAAACATAATGAATATAATGCCATTTTATTAATAAATGAACGAGATAACAAAGTCATATTGGCTTGTAGGCCACCTAAGACTAACAATCTCCCACTTGGACTAATGTCAATCACCTTTATACAGTAAGCCTATAGACTCTAGGTGACGCTCAAACACAATTTGAGACAACGGCTTTGCCAGTGGATCTACTACATTGTCGATAAATTGAACTCTTTCCACCACTACATCTCCTCTTGATATGATCTCTCTGATAAGATGAAAGCGCCTCATAATATGCTTTGATTTCTGATGAGACCGCGGCTCTTTCGCTTGTGCAATGGCTCCATTGTTGTCGCACAACAGTGGAACAGGTTCAGAGATGCTGGGAACTACGCCGAGGTCTGTGATGAATTTCTTTAACCACACTGCTTCTTTGGTGGCTTCAGCTGCAACGATGTACTCAACTTCAGTCGTCGAATCTGCAGTGGTTGCTTACTTGGAATTCTTCCAGCACATTGTGCCTCCGTTCAAAGTAAACACAAATCCAGATGTTGACTTGCTATCATCTGGATCTGACTAGAAACTCGAGTCAGTAAAGCCTCGCAGTTTCAAGTCACCTCCTCCATAGATAAGAAATACATCATTAGTTCTTCTCAAGTACTTAAGGATACATTGCACTGCCTTCCAGTGCTTTTCGCCTGGATTAGCCTGAAATCTGCTCGTAACACTTAGAGCATATGCAACATTAGGCCGTGTACATAGCATGGCATACATGATAGATCCTATGGCAGAGGCATAGGGTACTCTATCTATGAATGCCCTCTCATCAGAAGTCTTAAGAGACAGCTCCTTTGAGAGATTAATTCCATGTCTCATCGGTATGAGACCTCTCTTGGACTTTTTCATGCCAAACCTTTTGACTATAGTATCTATGTATAAGGATTGAGTCATTCCAAGCATCCTCTTTGATCTATCTCTATAGATCCATATTCCCAATATGTAAGATGCTTCTCCCAAATCCTTTATGGAGAAGTTTTTCGACAGCTAAATCTCTACCGATGAGATCATAGCTACATCATTCCCAATGAGTAGTATGTCGTCTACGTAAAGAATTAAGAAGGTGACTACACTCCCACTGGTCTTCTTATACACACAAGGCTCATCTTCATTCTTAATGAAGTCATAAGACTTGACAGCCTCGTCAAATCTTATGTTCCAGCTCCAGGAAGCTTGCTTCAGTCCTTAAATAGACCTTTGAAGCTTGCACACTTTATCGGGAGATTCCTTAGATGTGAAACCTTCTGGTTGTATCAAATACACCTCTTCCTCAAGGTTACCATTGAGGAAGGCAGTCTTCAAATCCATCTACCAGATCTCGTAATCGTAGTGTGCAGCTATGGTGAGTAGAACTCTGATCGACTTTTTTATAGCAACTGGTGAGAAAGTCTCATCATAGTCAATTCCTTACCTTTGACGATATCCCTTTGACACCAACCTTGCCTTATAAGTATCGATCCGTCCATCAGTACCGATCTTTCTCTTAAAGATCCACTTGCAACCGATGCGTACAATACCCTCGGGTAAGTCTTCCAAGTTCTACACTTGGTTAGTGTACATGGACTGGATTTCTGAGTTCATGGCTTCTCGCCATTTCCCGGCTTCTGGGCCTTCTATGGCCTCGTGGTAGGTTTTAGGATCATCATCCTCATTATTTTCTACCTTAGACTTACCTTCATCGATATGTCCTACATATCGTTCGGGTAGTCTAGGTAATCTACCAGATCTACGAGGCTCATCTGTGTGTACCTGAACAGATTCAGGAGCTGATATCTCATCCGATGATATTGTAGCTATTTGGGGATTTGGAACCCCTTCTAGTACTATTTTACTCCCACTGTCCTCCTGAAGAAGGTATTCCTCTTCTAAGAACACAACTTTCATAGCGACAAACACCTTTTGTTCACCATGATGGTAAAAGTAGTATCCAAAGGTTTCCTTTAAATATCCCACCAACTTACATTTATCAGTTCATGATTCCAGCTTGTCTCGATCATGCCTCTTTACATGAGCAGGACAATCCCAGATTTTAACATGTTTAAATTCTGGTTTCCTGCCTTTCCATATCTCATATGGAGTAGAGGTCATAGACTTGTTGGGTACTCTGTTCAGTAGGTATGCTACTGACTCTAGAACATACCCCCAGAGGGACACTGGTAATCCCGAAAAGCTCATCATGGATCGCACCATGTCCAACAAGGTGCGATTCCTCCTTTTTGATACACCATTCATCTGTAGTGTATATGGAGAGGTCAGCTAAAAAAGGATACCATTATCCTTTAAAAATTGTGTGAAATTAGTACTCAAGTATTCTCCTCATCGATCTGATCGAAGAGCTTTAATACTCTTTCCTAACTGCTTCTCTACCTCATTCTTGAACTCCTTGAACTTCTCAAATGCTTCCGACTTATACTTCGTTAAGTACACATAGCCGAATCTTGAGAAGTTGTCGGTGAACGTGATGAAGTACGAGAAGCCACCTTTGGCTTGGGTAAACATGAGACCACATACATCGAAATGTATTAATCCCAGAATGTCCTTGGCATGTTCTCCATGTGCAATAAATGGAGATTTTGCCATCTTTCCCATAAGGCAGGACTCATATGTCGCAAACAATTCAAAATCGAATGCTGTTAAATAACCATGTCGGTGCAACTTTTGCAGCCTGCTTTCACCAATATGTCCAAGTCTACAATGCCATATGTAGGCTTGGTTCACACAATTCTTACTCTTCTTAAGAGCATTATCAATATGAAGATTGTAATAAGAAACATCTAAGAGATATAAACCGTTGACTAAAGACGCCGAAGCTATTGATTTATTACCATAATAATTCGAACAACTTCTATTCTCAATAAACAACCTATATCATATTTTGTCCAAACAAGATACTGATATAATGTTCTTTATTACGCTAGGAACATAATAACAATCTTCTAATGATAAGACGTCTCCCGATGGAAGCTTGAGGTTTGCTGTCTCTACAGCAATCGCCGCAACTTTTGTACCGTTTCCTAGCCTCAATTCCACCTCGCCTTTTCTCAGCTTGCGCTTACTTGTCAACATATGTACATAATGACAAATATGAGAAGCAAATCCGGTATCTAATACCCAAGATGTGGAATCTCTAATTGACAAGTTGATATCTATCATATAGATATCTGAAGATTCTGACAGCTTCCTTTTTCCATGAGCTTTATCGCTGAGGATCTCCTTGTTGTTCCTCTTCCAGTGACCATTCTCCTTACAGTAGAAGCAGTCACCTTTTACTACTCCTTCTCTTTTGTCCTTCGATCTTTTATCGTTAGCTATCATCTCTGCCTCAAGGGCATCCAATGCCGGTTCAGCAGGAGGATCAGCTCTAAGGACATAGTCAATGTGCTCATATTTGAAGACATTCTTCAGGTTTCTGAACCAATACGAGTAGTTCAAGCTAGTCAAACGTTTGGCATCAAATATGCCACGAAGTGGGTTATTCGACGACATAATTCCCTATAGGAGACGAATAAAATCTATTTAGTAGATATTCAATTATTAAAATTTAAAACAAGACATGGTCTTTTGATGAAGTTTTAACTCCCACTAATTTTCGACGGAATGCATAACCCTCAGTTATATAGAACGGAAGACGTGTACAGTCTCTTAGTGGGGATCAGAATCTCAATGACTTACAATACAGCCTTGTAGATAGCACAACAAACTATAATACAATTAAAGAGCACCCATCTCATGGGACTTGCAACTCCTTGCAATATCCGATCATATCTTCGGTCCCCAGAGATTTAATGACCTTGTGGATAGCACAACAAGCCACCAATTCTGGTCTAAGCTAACCATCGTTACGAGATGAGCATAGATTTGCATGCAGCCCTTATGGACAGCACAACAAAGCTACATGGTTCCTCTACCCCGATCATATAGGCATCTAATGCCATAGCCACAATCTCTCCTCACATTAAACAGGCCTTGTGGTAACACAACAAACCTGCCTAAAGTGATTCGAATCCTATGACTATAACGATGGTGGACCACGCGATAAGTTCTTAACTACTCACGTTACGGCTTAGAGTTTAGACGAGGGTATTTAGATAACTTTTATCTTGGTCTCTCCTAGGTGATAATATATAAATATATCGTATATATTTAATAAATACTATACCTGCTTTAATTCACAATCAAACATAAAAAACATTGTATCACATATATGTCTAATGTGGTCATGGATAGCACAATCGGTTTGACTGGAGCCAATAGTCAAACGCACACACAATCTAACATAATAATTATATTAGATAACCCTGCAAACACATAGACAAAGGATCTCCATCACATTGCCTTCCTGGTTGCATCTGTGGATCGTCCTCACTCCTTCCTCAGTTGCCTCGATCAGATTACATTTAAATTCTAGAATTACATGTAAATAGAAGAAGGCCTATGGCGAGTTCAAGAGAGAGGGAGGTAGAAGTACATAGGAGTATAAGAGAGGGAGAGGTACGCAGACCTCTATTTATTAAGAATTAAAAAAATTCAATCACACATCTACGATCTTCGCACATCATTTATCACATGAATAATATTAAATATGCATATCCATGACCACGATGTGTTTTAAACATTCTATACAAGATTCAGCGCATCACATGGCTAAAATAAGAGAGTTTTTCAAAAATAGATAATTTTGACTTTCAAAATAACTAGGTTCCAATCAAAATTGGCATTTGAATTTCGAAAACTCTTTTAATCAATTTAGCATGCAATTAAATCAAATTCAAAAGCATAAAATTACACATTACATGTGCAAACACTCTAAATTAATAATTCCATATTATTCCATAGATATTAGAACATTTCTAAAATTAAAACAATCTAACATTTAGATTAAAACATATTAATAATCTAACAATTTAGACTATTGATAATTAATTACTAATCTAACTCTTAGATTAGTCAATTATAGTCAATTACTAATTTAACACTTAAATTAATCAATCAACTATAATTAATTATTAACCACCAATCTAACTCTTAGATTAGTCAATTAATATTAATTATTAATTTAAATCTTAAACCAACAATTAACATTAATTAACTAATAACTACTAATTTAACACTTAAATTAGTCAATTACATTAATTATTAATTTAACAGTTAAATTAATAACTAACTCATTAAACTACTAATTTAACACTTAAATTAGTCAATTATATTAATTATTAATTTAACAGTTAAATTAATAACTAATTCATTAATTAACAATTAGATGAATTAATAATTAACAATCTAACACTTAGACTAATAATTATTAATCACTAATTTAACCCTTAAATTAGTTAAATTAAGATTAACTATTAATTTAACATTTAAACTAATAATTAATCCTAATATATTCACAACTAAATGTTAATCAAAATGATTCTAAATTATTATTAAGCCCAATTTAAATTTCAAAACTCTTTTGAACCTTTTAAAATTAAAATCAAAATTTAATTGAATTTTAAATGGGAAATTGGGGATTAAATGGCGTTTTAATGTGGAATTTAAAATTGGCCAGGGCTCGGCCACCAAGGCACCTGGTTCGAGCCCCTGGCTCGGCCAGGGGGTTAGACCCGGGGAGCCCTGGCTCGGCCAGGGCAGTCCTGGTCTGCCCGGCCCGGTCCACGAGCAGCCTAGCAGCTTTCTTCCCCACCCGACGCCCCCTACAACACCCGAAGCCCTAGTTGCAGGGGGGTGAGCGGCGGCTACCCATGGCGCGCACCGGCGGCAGGCCTTCAGCACCGGCCAGCATCACCGGTGATGCCCTCCCGGCGCCGGCGGGCTGCCCGGTGCCGGCGAGGCCCTCAAAAGGGGCAGCTGTCCGAGCCCATGTAAAATCCTTCCCTTTTTCAAGGTTTTCAAAACTGTTTTGAAGAAGAAGGAGATGGGACTCTCTCTGGCCATCACCAGAGGCCTCTCCGGGGCTGGCCATTGGTCCGGTAGCGAGCAGGGACATCCCTAAAGGGATTAGGGGTCCAGCCCACCTTCCCAACAGTTGCGGTTGCACGAACGAGGCCGCCGTGAAGTTCGATTCTTCGTCCGACGAAGAACACCAAAACCCCAAATTAAAAAAAAAAAAAATCGATTTTGCAGAATAATAATTCAATTATTATTGTGTTTATCAAATAAACACGGATCCAACAAAGCAATCGAATTCGCACATGGAATAAATCATGAAAATATTAAATTTGGAGACCGAAACGGGACGAGAAACAGTGAAACTGGCTCTGATACCACTATTGGGATCTCGGCGTTTCTCTGGATTGCTCACGCAGCGGAAAATAAAATATAAAACCAGCGATCCATTCCTGTTTCATATACCGGAAATCGATTATCAAATAATCGAAGTCTTACCGCGTGCGGATTCGAATCTGCAACCATTCGATTTCGTTGGTGTGACACCGCAAGCCGCGCAAGCGCCCAGCCTCTAGCGGAGTCCACGCGATCCTCCTCGCGACTGATATCTTCACGTTCCTCATTCTTCGGAGCCCAAGAAGTCTCCGTCGTTCGCCGAAACGATCGCCGCAACGCGCGGACGATTTCTCTTCAAACGGGAGTCGGAGAAGCAGCGGAACAAATCCGAGGATCCCGATTCTTCTGGGGCACCAGAGAGACAGAGGAAGAGAGGAGGGGGCAGCTAGGGTTAGCAGCAGCTTGGCCTGCTCAGCCCGTTCGCTATATTTTATACACCGCGCGATTTTTCATAAAAACCCCCGATTTATATAAAACCCACTTATGTATCCATCGCCTTGAGAATCTTTTTGCGTATGACCCTCTAGGCCTAATAACCAGTCCGGTTAATAGCCCAATAAGCGCAGTATCTCCTCACTGGCTTTATTAATCAATTAATAACTCTTTATTAATTAACTAATCAATCGAATTAAAGTCGCACATTAAATTCGAATGGGCTTCCGATCACGTTGGGTGCCGAGCAACACCGCGTGAACTCGGAAGGTATCAGGGTTAAGTAACCCACTCTTGGAACCTGTCCGTCAACAATTGCCGCGTGGATATAATCCTTCATTCGTACAATGCTCTCGAGTCGACTCAGGATATGGTGTATTGTTAAACCCTAACCAGTCAACTCACTTGGATTGGATGCCACTGATGAATATCGAAAAACTCCTTTCCCGATATTATCGTCCGCCCTGGCCAGGGACTTCCGCGCATCCATCCTAGAGCATTCTTTCTCTAAGTACCGAGAGCGAATGATCCCTTATTGACACACAATTCCCTTCGACGGTATTCCACTGTACCCGATCCTTGCCAGTTTAGAATCCCGTGGTTAGAGATTTATAAACCAAGGTCAAAGCACAAAAGTCCACCGACAAGGTGTCCTTTGTGTCTCAGGTTTGAGGACCATCCACGCAACTGCGACAATAGAATCAAGCTGGTTGACAATGAGGTATAATACCATCCAGCGATTCAGTCGGATCAGTTCAGTGAACTCATTCTCTAATGAGCACCTACAGATTCGCCTTAGTGTCTCCACACAAGTGACTTATGAGTTCAGTCACCCTCATCATATGAGTAGGAGTAATCTATACTAGTCTAACCGAATATCCGATGTCCTTCTTGGATATCCTCCGGCTAGGAACGATTAAGAATATGTGTGTTTAAGTGATCAGTGTCACTAGTATGATCTCATCATAATCTGATCATTGTCGCACATATTTACGGACTTCATTATGAGATGATAATAATACGAATTATACATAATGAATATAATACCATTTTATTAATAAATGAACGAGATAACAAAGTCATATTGGCTTCTAGGCCACATAAGACTAACAGTTCATGCCAAACATTACAAGACCACAAGCATGGACTGAGCTGCTATGGGCACTTTGATCGAGCTGTGGCATCCTCAAACTCATACCTTTCTCTTTTCCACATTTGAATCCACCATCCTCTTAGAATAAGCTGAACTCCTATTGGGTCTTCCTAAGCTCAAGGCCAACAATGATGAACCTAATTTGACTGAGATGATGCTCATGAGGGAAAGAATCACGGGTCAACAATTGTTATAAAAGATTATGAAGAATCCAAAGGAAACTTAAGGTTGTCTTACTAAGAAGGCGATCAATCTTGCCAAAGTAGCTGAATGGACTTTGAAGAAGATGGAAGATCTCAAGGATGGAGATACAGAGGACCTGACGAAGGTGCTTACCACCTGCTTGACTGGAGCTCTACTATTCCGTGCCCAAGATAATGTTTTAGAAGATGATCAAATAAGCGCAATAAATGGGATTTTTGAAGGAAAGCAAATCAGCACAGCAGTTCTAGCCTATCTCTACAGTGGACTCTCTACAGCCTCTACAGGTCAACCTCCTTATGGCAGTATGCTACTCTTAACTCTATGGGTGGAATTCTACTTCAACTTCAACCACAATGAGGAAAGAGTTCCAAGGATATCCCAAATGTACCAGCGTAGTCCTATCTTCTATATTGCCAACATTGTGAAGTTCAACGACAACATGACCAATCGAATGCCCAACCTCAAGACTCGAGCTGACTAGCGCGCTTACTTCAAGACTATGCCCAGAACTGGATTCAAATCCACGCCACTTGCTCTCATGGAAAAAGCGGTTCGAGTGCGCCGTGGTGCTAGCACAGAGCTCTGACTGATCGGAGTGACCGAGCTTGTTCTCTATAATCCACATCGTTGTCATCCTCAACTTGGTATGCCGCGCTATTAATTTCCAGAAATATCTTCTATTTCCCCAATCAAGAAGCGGGCATCGAAAATTGACGAATACTTTGAGGCGATAGAATTTATTGCTACTTTGTGGAACATCGGGTTCACCCGTTGTGTAATAACTCCTCATGAAGTCAATCGAGAATTATGGAAAGCTTATGTAAAGGAGCTTAAGAAGATCCGTCCTTGAAAACTCTTCAATCTTCCAACTTTTTTATTTTATTTTCAATGAAGAATCATCCCTTATTACAATAAAATCATTCATTAATGTTTTGCGATTTTTCTGTAATTTTTCCTTGAGTGAAATTATGATTTTTCCTCAAAATCAAGGTTCGGGCTTGTTTAATTCAAATCGCGTCGACTCAGAGAGACACTTTTCAATCAGATTCAATTTTCAAAAATAAACATTTAATCCTTTAAAAGCGCAAATCACGTCTTGTCAGATAGACGCCTTTTTGCTACTCTCTCCTATTTTTTCAGAGATTCTCAACATTAATTCATTGAATCGCGTCCTCCTGAGGAGACACACATCTCTTATTACTCCGTATTTCCATGGTACGGCCTTGTCGAAAAAGGTGGTTAATTCCAAAAGGCGTCGCCTTTAGGAGACGCATTTAACAAATTTAAAAAAATTTCTGTTGCCGCCTCAGTTTGTGCGCCACTGAATGGCATCGCTGTTCTTAGACGCGATTTAACGAATTCAAACAGGGTCACGCGAGGCCGAGCCCCTTCTCCCCTCATTCTCTTTCTCACTTTCTCTCTCTTCATCTTCTTACTCCTCTCCAACGACAACGGCGGTTTTCGGCCATCTTCCTCTCCTCTAGTCATCCTCGACGTCTCCGGCGATCACCAGCGGCTCTTCCACCACCGCCGGCTGTTCCTTTCTCCTCCTTATTCATCCCCTCTCTCTCTAGCTCTCCCGAGCTCTCTCTTTATACTTGCCATGGAACAAGGTGGGCCGAGCGATCTTGGCGGGAAGCGACGCTGAGTGGCGGCGGTCGAAGTGGTAGAAATTGTCGGGGGCGAGGAAACTCCCGGAGTGGCCGGCGAGATGGTGGGGGAACTCGCAGAGGTGGCGGCTTTCATGAAAGTCGAAGATGCCCCTCCTGCGGCAGAAGAGGGCAAAGCGGCAGTGGCACTGGTCGAAGAAGTCGGTCCACGTTTGGGAAGACTCCCAAAACACCCTATTTATATTACAATTTCAATTTTTGGGGCAAAGGGAACTCGGCCACAGGTTCTCAGAACCTGTGGTGAAAAGCGTCTGGGGACAAGGACGTGTTTTGAAACACGTCAACCTGGCTAGACGCGATTCAAAAAATGGTGATTAAACCTCAAAATTAATTTAAAAATTGATTATTAGTGTTCTAACGATGATTATGATCAATTATTGGTGGCCGCCTACAGGGGTCTCTCGGACCTCCAAAAGGCGCGACTGGCAGAGATGGGATTTAGGGAGATCCTAGAGATAGAACCATTTTGGATAGATTTAGTGTTACTCTAGGTTCTTAGAGAGCGATGGCATGCCGAGAGCCAAGCATTCCTAATGCCCTGGGGACACATGATCCCAGTCTCGAGGATGTTGCGAGGATCACCGACCTTCGGGTGGAAGGTCGGGCAGTTAGCGGGATCACGTATCCCGATTACAAAGGATTAGCATTAGAGCTTCTAGGCTTAGAAGTGACAGGGAATGAGGGCCGAGAGTCTTGAACTCTCTTGAAGACAGTCGTCGAGAGATCCCTAGGACTAGTAGAGCTTAGGCAGCAGACGGATGAGTCTTAGGAGAAGTTGAGAGAGAGATTAGCTAGGGCGACTAGTGCAGTCTACTGTCAGGATCCGAGTGATAGGGCTAGTGCAGATAGGGATCTTAGGAGATTCTAAGTATTTTTCTTTGGTAGGCTTCTCTTCGGGACGAAGGGCGACTACATCCACTATCGTTTCCTGAGCCTCCTTATAGATTTAGATAGACTAGGCGAGTATGCCTGGGTGCAGCCCTTCTGGCTCACCTTTTCACTAACCTCTCTGCGGTTATGTCGGACTGGGAGACTACCATCAATGGCTTCACGCCATTTCTTCAAGTATTTAATTTGTTTTTCATTATTATTATTATTCAATGCAATGCATATGATGATTCTAATCTATATGTTCATGTGTGCAGATCTGGACTTATTATTATTTTCCTCTGGGCCAGGCGAGGCCTTCTCTCCTGCCAGCGGCGGTCCCGTTGGCTAGACACTGGCATTCAATAGTGGACACGACGCCACAACATCACCAATTGACGACCCTCCACCGTCAATTCTTAGACTACCCAGAGTTGCTGGTAAGTTTTAAAATTCTTTTCTTGTCATTATTTAAATGTTAGATTGATTAACTATCTTGTTAGAATGTTTACATATTTGTTAAATTAACATTTATTTGCTAAACATTTGATTAAATATTTGATTGATGATTTAAAGGTTTATCATGACTTGTTTAATGTTTTATTAATTTATTTCTCATTATTTTCGTATGAAATGCAATGCAACTAACCTATATGAATGCAGGTTATATGGCGTCCATACCAAGGTATGGATGATGTAGGACAGCCTTGGGTCGAGCAAGGCAGGGGTCGATTCGGGCGACAAATTTGGTTGCATTGTATGAACAAAATAGAGATCCTGCGCCTACGACTGGTGATGCGGACATTAGGTCTACACCAAGAGTAGGTAAAGGAGGAGATCCCGGAGGGGATCGGGAGAACCATGCGTGGCAAGCAGGCACACACCGATTGGAGTGCCAAGTTCCCGGATCAGCGGGACGACTGGCACCGATACAGGGTCCCGGTGATATTGCGAGCGGAGAGTAGCAAGGGCTACCTCCAACAGTACCGGACCCATTACGCCGCCCATCTTCAGCTGCTGCGTCCTCTCGATGTGAGTATGATGCATATGCATGACATGAATGCTTCTTTTATTTTATTAATTATCTTGCTTATATTTGTAAATGTATGACATAATATAGTATGAATATGCAGGATGCACGGGACGCCACCATCATCACACTCCGAGGCCATCTCCAGGACGCCGAGGCCCAATCGGAACAAGTTTCGAAAGAGTTGAATGAACTGGTAAGTGCAACATGCATGATATGAATGAATGAAATATGAATTCTTATTAAATTGTTTTGACACTTGCACACTGATGGGGATCTCCTCTTGTTACAATGTGCCGCTTATACTCACGCGGCTCCTCCTTCATCCTCTACTGCCGCCGGCTCATCTTCCAGTGCCGTGCATGAGGCCACCATCACTGACTTGCGGAGTCAGTTGGCCCTAGCCATCCGCCGTGCCACCCAGGCTAAGGACGATGCTACTACCCGAGTAAGTCTTCAACTTGCTTTTTTCATGGTATCCTTTGCTTGCTTGATTAGTTGGCTAACAGTGTCTTCTATTGCAAGTCCAAGAGCTCTGTCGGGATCTTGGAGAGAGATATGCTGAGTTGGTGAAGGCCCGTGGTTCAGCAACCCGTGTTGCTGAGCTGGAAGAGCAGTTGGCTAGGCTTTCCGCCGGCGATCTTCCTCGCGAGCTCACACGACTCCAAGTTCGGCTGGAGATCTTGACCAAGGAGAGGGATCGTGACCGAGTTCGTTTAGAGAGTCTTTAGGTCCGGCTATCGGTCACAGAGCACGAGCACCAGAGCATAGAGGCTCGATACCAGCATGCGTGGCAGCAGGAGCTAGATCGAGGACAGGCGAGTGCATCCACGACCAACATAGCAATATCTTCTGGCCAGGCTGGGCCGAGTGCCATGGGACCGCCTTTGCCACCGACTCTTGGGCCAGACAGACCAAACGAGGCCCAGAGTTAGTTTGATGAAGGCGCGGGGGAGAATCAGCCGTGAAGGCTGCCATCATAATGTATCTTCCTTTTGTTTTGAAAGTCCTGAGGATGGACTTACATCTTGTACACAAACTCTTTTGATATATATGAAGGGAGTTTCTTTTATGCTTGAATCGCCTTTGTACTCTTCTCTGTTGACCTTCTTTTCATACATGCGCATGGCTTAAACAAACAAATTAAATATCTGTCTGGGCTTAGCCCCTTGCCCAACTAAGTAACTGGTTAGTTGATCCTATCCTCGATAGAAGGGTCAAGGGGTAAAACTTTATTTAACGAGGGCAAATAAAGATGATTAAAGGGGAATAAATAGTAAAATGCAACATACAAGCATGCAAATGCTCACTGAAAATAGAAAGGATGCAACACACATGATGTGACAAACAAATGCTAATTGAAATATTTTTGTTTTGCAATTGCAATTTTTGAAATATCTAATTTTTTGGGATTTTGAAATATTCAATTTTTTTGTAGTTTTGAAATATTCAATTTTTTTTGTTTTGAAATATTCAAATTTTTTTGTGGTTTTGAAATATTCTTTTTTTTGTTGTTGTTTTAAAATATTCAAAATATTTTGGTTTTGAAATATTCATTTTTTTTTTTTGTGGTTTTGAAATAAGACATCAACTAAATAAACTAAAGTCGAGCATGGTACTTGAATCAAAAGAATATATTTATTCATTAACTTAATTCCCAAATCATTCTTTAACGACCTAGTCCAAACTTATCGTCCTTGAGTTATGTTCATGATCGTGATCCCATTTGATGGTTCGATCCTTAGTCAACCTAAGCTATTCCTCAAGTTTGGAGTACGTCTCTTTTGAAGGAAAGGAAGAATTGGGCTAGAAAGCCCACGAGAGGGTTCCGGAGACACAGAAAGATGTCTCTCCTTTACCCTATTATCCATTGGGGTTCGGTCATTTTCACTTTCGTCGGGTATTTAACGACCTTGCACTCCCTTTTCGTTTGATTTTGTGGCCTTTTAATGTGACGTTTGTAATGTTGAATGGCCTTTTGATTTTGTTGGCTTTTGCCTTTTGTTTTTGTTTTTTTTGCTTTTTTTGTATGGGGAGGATCTCCCCCTTTTTTTTATGATGGCTTCCTACTAAGACGGCGAGTATTTTCGGTAGTCTTTTCTAGACCTCGTTCTGACATTGTGAGCTAAGAGTAAAAACAGAAGTTTTGTTTAAAAAGAATGAATTATACTTTACGCTCTTAGTCAAGCTTTCGACGTTCTTCGAGCTTCGCATCTCTTGTTACTCATGAACCAAACGTATTTGTGTGCAATAATGTGTTTGAATTAGATTATCAAAGACCAACGAGGGAATTTGAGTTTTCGAATTTTCAGACCCCACTGGTCCTTACACCATGCTGATCGACACACTCATCTAAGGGTAGTACTTCTTAAGATAGAGACCATTCCAGGGATAAGTTAACTCTTGCCCTTCTGTATTAACTAAGAGATAGGAATTACCAGAAAAAGCATGCGAGATAACATAAGATCCTTCCCAATTGGGTTGAAGCTTAGAACGTGGACTACCAGGTTTTACAAAGATTCTTTTAACAACTATTTTACCAACTTTGAATTTTCATTCAATGACTTTCTTTTAATAAAAACGTGCTAATCTGTTCTGATATACTCGCGCATGATTAGCGGCTGACCATCTTTTCTTGTCTAAAAGTTCCAATTGAGCCAGGAGTGCTAAACGATGCTCATCAATGGAAAACTACTTGTTCAATTGTTCTCTTAAGGACGGGATGAGGACTTCGTATGGATATACCGCCTCCATTCCGAATGTTAAATAATGTGGAGTCTGCCCAGTGGGCATGCGGATTGAAGTTCGGTATGCCCACAAAGCCTCGATTAATTTCTCCGGCCAGTCTGTGTATCGGTTAGATTTACACGTTTTATTAATGATTTTTCTCAAAGTCTTATTAGTTGCCTCTATTTGGCCATTGCCTCGCGGATAATAAGGAGATGAATGATGCAATGCAATTTTATATCTGTTGTAGAGGTCCTTCAACTCTTGTGATATAAACTGTGGTCCATTGTCGGTGACGATGGCGCTTGGAATCCCTAACCTCACGATGATGTTCTTCATAATAAATTTGCAAACTGTAGACGCTTTGACTTCCACGTAAGCTTCGGCTTCTGCCCACTTGGTGAAGTACTCCATTGTCGTGAGATTAAAGGATTTTTGCTTAATGCCGGAATTGGGATCACTGAAAGGTCCAATGATGTCGAAAGTCCACATGGAGAAAGACTATGGGGAGTAAACAGGATGGAGTGAAGATGCGGGGAAATGAATCTTGTTAGCATGAAGTTGACACTTAGCACACCTACAAACATACCCTACACCCAATATAGTCTTCTTCCATGGTTGGCCAGTAGAATCCTTGTCTAAGGATCTTCTTTGATAACATCTATCCATTAACATGGCCACCACAAACTCCAGCATGAGCTCCTTCCATAACCTTCCAAATCTCATCCAAGCATCTCAGAAGAACACCATCAAAACCTCGTTTATAAAGCGCTCCTCCAACTAGGGTGTATCTCTGAGCAACTCTCTTGATAGCCCTTTTCTCCTCAGCTGTGACTTCTTCAGAATACGACTGATCTTTACAATATTTGGCAATCTCAAAATACCACGTTTTCTCTTCGTCTTCCATCTCTTCTTGGAATTCTAATAGCATGATCTCTCGCTTCTCCACTGTATCTCCATCTCCAACCTTCTTCAACAACTTCTCTTTAGTTTTAAGGAATGAAGGGTCTTTCACGGCAGGTGAAAGATGCCTATGGACGATGATCGATTCAGATTGTTTGCTGATTAGGAAATCCAGGGATGATGCGAGAGAAGCTAGAGCATCAGCTAGAATGTTCTGATTTCGAGGAACATAGACAAAGATCAATCTAGTGAAAAGCTTGGCATAAGCATAAGTGAGTTCTTGATAAGGCTTGAGTTTAAGATCAAGAGTGCGATATTTAGTAAGCACTTGGAGAAGGATTAGCTGACTATTACCTACAATCCTGAGCATTGTGGCACCATGGAGATGAGCAACCTCGAGATCGGCTAGAAGAGCCTCATATTCAACAATGTTGTTGGTGACAGGAAAGTCAAGCTGAAAGGCGTGTGGAATGGTGACACCTTCGGGTGATAGCAGAACAATGCTGATATTCTTACCATGAGAGTTTAGAGCTCCGTCAAAATGCAGAGTCCACATATCATCTTTGATTCTGTCTATGGACATCAGTTCCTCATCCGGAAACTCCGATCGGATTGGATCAAAATGAAGAAGAAGGTGATGAGCAACATGTTCTGCGATGGCATAGCCTTTGATTACTTTCTACTGAATATAGATGATATAGAATTGAGATAGAAAGCTTTGTCATCGTGCTAATAGATCGGTGAGAACATATTTCTCAAGAAGAAATTTGATTGGCTTCATCCTAGCAATTAGATGGACTTCATGGACAAGGAAATAATGCTTCAGCTTATGAACTACCCATACTAATGCAGCACATGTCTTCTCCATCGCGGTGTATCTCTATTCTATAGGGTTGAGGAGTTTAGAGAGATAATAGGTTGTCCTCTCCTTACCTTCTTCATCTTCTTGTGCTATGACAGCCCCCACTGCATCATCCACGACAGAAATATATAGAATCAAAAGTTTGTCCGGAGATGGTGGTCTCAAGACAGGAGGACTTGCTAAATATGTCTTCAATCCATCAAATGCCTCCTAACACTTATCGTCCCAATCAAATTTGACTTCCGGCTTAATAAGCTCGTAAAACGGCTTACACCTTTGTGAGTACTGGGAGACAAAGTGGCGAATAAATTGCAACCTCTCCATCAATCCTCTTAATTATTTCAAATTTCGGGGTGGTGGCATCTCTCTAATAGCCTTAGCCTTGTTGGGATCGATCTCAATGCCCCGTTTACTCACGATGAATCCTAATAACTTCCCTGATGATACACCGAATACGTACTTTTTAGGATTCATTTTCAATTGGTATTCTCTTTACCTTTCTAAAACTCTCGCCAATACTTGATATGCTCAGCCTTAGTCTTAGACTTCACTAACAGATCATCCACATACACTTCTAAATCAATGTGCATCATGTCATGGAATATAGCCATCATAGCCCTCTGATAAGTAGCTCCAGCATTCTTCAATCCAAACAGCATAACGACATAACAATAAGTACCCCAAGGTGTAGTAAACGACGTCTTCTCTTGGTCTTCTTATGCCAAGCAAATCTAATTATATCCTGAGAATCTATCCATGAATGATAGTGTTTTATAACCAGCCGTGTTGTCGATAAGTACATCTATGTGAGGCAATGAAAAATCATCTTTAGGACATGGCCGGTTCAAATCTCGGAAGTCAATGCAAATCCTGACCTTCCCATCCTTTTTCATGACCAGGAATATATTTGCCACCTATTGCGGATAGAGGACAACTCTAATAAATTTGGTTTTATGTAGCTTATTGACCTCTTCTTTTATCTTCAAAGCCATCTGAGGGTGGAATCGCCTCAATGTCTATTTAACCAGACTAGGTCCATCTTTCAATGTTAATCGGTGTTCCACTAAGGAAGAATCTAATCCCGACATATCTTCATAGCTCCAAGCGAAAGTGTCCTTATAGTCTTTGACAACTTGAACCACTGCCTCCTCATCTATTTCAGAAAGATTTTTACTAACAAGGACAACCTTAGGTTCATCTTCAGTTCCTAGATTAATCTCTTTGGTAGGCTCTTCTACGGTAGCTGAGGTTCATCAAATCTCTTCACTCCACTAGCATACACCTCAACTGCGTCCTCGTCAATTTCCTCATTTTCAGTAATGGGGTCTTTCTCGTGTAGAAGTTTATATACCCCATACCTGTCATCGACTAACTCATCAACTTCACATTCTTATGGCATCTGAATGGGATTCTCTAATAGTTGGAGAATCTGAAAGCAAGAAAGGCATCTTAAAGCTAGATCTTGGAGGTATCTATCTGGAACTTGTCTATCCTTAGACTTCCTAGACTTCTTAACCTGACTAACTTCACTAGACTCCCTAACTTCATTAAATTACCTACCGCTAGACTCACTATCCTAACCTAGTGAGGACGAAGAAGGATAAAAATCAAGGGATACAAGATGTGATACAGGTGAATCCTCCCGAGAGGAGGGGCAAAGCAGATCTAGAAAAGAATCTTGGCGAGTGACCTGCACGACAGGGTATATTTCGACAAGTAATATGATGTTTCCTCGAAGAGGATACGAGAGGAGGGAGTTGTCAAATTGGCTTCTTCTTTTTTTTGAGATTATTGGAGTTTATCATAAAACAAGAGTGAATCTGGAAAGGAGGAGACTGAGAAGGTAACAACACCAAGGCCAAAGGATTGGGGGGATCATACAATAGTATATCCCAAATGTAGATCATGGATCTTCTCAATATTGAGAGGAATCTGAGGAATTAGGTCCCAAGAGGACAAAGTAACCATGATGGACAGAGCAGGTTGGGGTCAGGAACAGAGTGCGGAATAGGGTATGGAGGGTGAAAACACAATGGGATAGGTTCCCCTCCAGAGAAGATCAGTGGTGAATCCAGGATGAAAGGGGTCATCGGGCTCCACTTCGTCTGTCTCTTCACTTAGTAAAATTCTCTTATCAGAAATGGCCCCAAGCCCTTCAAAGAACTCATCAATCAACATAGGCCACTTTGGTTCTGAGAGATCAAGGAACAGCCTGTTCAGTGCAATGTACAAGTCCCGTGTGTCGAACCAGCGGTACCACTCGCACTCCGGATCTTGAGTCTTCCTCCTCTTCATTGGCCGCAAAGCCTCCAAGGATTGGTATGTCAGCAGTTTAGAACAGTGCCTGGCTAAGTCTCTCCCAAATATGTCATGTAGGTCGAAGTGGGAAGTGATTACCACCGTGTTATTATTGTTATGATTAATCACGGGTCCTTTAATGAAATGTGTATATAAGGTCCAAGTTAAGGGATCCCGGTTTTCTTTGCACAAGGTGGTCATCGTCTTCCAGATTTTCTGACCATCTTTATCTTCCTGCTGCTGAACAATGTGTCGTCTCACCTTCGCTGGCCTATAGCCCAAACCATTACCAGGTACCCTTATGTTGTCTTTGATAGGCTTGGTTCTGCCCTGCAATTGTATGCCCAGGCCTTTTTCAAGTTGATAACCACCTTTCATCATGATGTCCCAGCCAGAGGTACTCACGCACTTTCTCCTTTTAACAGCATCAACTGGACAAGGAACAAGTATAGTGGCTTTCAAAGGATCAGCCAAGGGAGAACAAACCTGTAATACTGATAGAATGGGTTGTCGGCCAGGTAGAGGAGTCAGTTTGGTGTTCAAAGAATGAGTAGTAGCAAGGATTGGCATGCTCGTTACTTTAATGATTCGTCCCTTATAATGAAACTTAAGGCATTGATGATTTGTGGAAGGTATGGCCTCGAGAGATTTGATGTAGGGACGGCCAAGGATGCCTTTGAAAGAGGGGTCGATTTCCAAGATGTGGAACTCGACCTCGGCAAGACAAACGGGACCTAACTCTACCTTCAAGTAAACCATTCCTAGAGGAGAATGAGTAGAGTTGTCATAGGCAGTAACATAGATGGGGGAAGGAAACCACTTCTCCTTGGGTACACCACAGAATTCTAGGGTTTTCAGTTATAGTACATTAATAGAGGCCCCTGTGTCAACCAGACATGCATCCACAGCCTTCTTGCATATGTTAACTGTAATGCTTAGTGCCATGATCCTGGCTGCTGATAGTGCTAGTTCAGATGTGTGGAATGAGATAGAGGATTGATCCCTCTATGGAACTAGCAGTGCAGTTATCTTCTTTACTGGCACATCTTCACTGACCATTACTCTCTGCAAATATTCCATCAGAGCCTCTTGATGGATCTTAGATCTTTTGATCAGTTCTAGTATGGAAATGCGTGTCGGTGTTCTGTCCAACTACTTCAGAAAGTCATACTGAGTGCCAGGTGCACTCTCTTCATTCTGAATTTCTTCTGACGGTTGTAATGAGCCGTCTCTTACTGTGGACTGAGGAAAAACTTTGTTGAAAATTATGCCACACCGAAGCGTGTGTTGATCATCATTAGAAGGTTATATCTTGAGTAACACCGTATTGATAAGGGGTTTAGAGGGGGTAATAGGTTTGTAAACGGGTGATGATGGGGGTTTGTTTGGTGGAGGTGCTGGGACGCGGATGAGTGGTTTGGAAGGTTGTATGGTATTAGGATAAGTAGTTGGTGCAGGTGATGTGGGAAATGGTATGCGTATCAATGGTTTAGAAGGCATGAGGGGTTCGTGACTTGGTGGTGGGGGGTTACTTGGTTGATGTTTGAGGGAAGGTTTAAGGAAAGCGGGTGTCAGTATGGGGGTGATGGTTATGGGTTCTGGTTTATGTATGCAGAGGATGCGGCGAGGCGATTGTTTGGCGATACTCGGAACATGGCCTGTTGAATAAATAGAGGAGGACTCCTCTTCCTTCAACTATTGCCCCCTGTTAGCTTCAGACTGGTTATGGGTAAGGATTGGGGCAACTTGGTTTTGATACTCTGGCAGTAGATTATGCACTATACCCATGTTTGGTGGTGTTGCTGCCTGCGCTGGTGCTCTCTGTATCTGCTGTTGCTGTTGATGTGGTTGTTGTTGGTGTTGTGGCTGTGATCTCCTTGCCTTCAGGGCGGCTATGTATTTTCTCATCTCCTCCCAATCAATATCCCCTTGCTCATTCAGATTGTGGATGTAGTCCCTGAATTGAAAACATGCATCCACTGTATGTCCAGGTTGTCTATGGAAGATGCAATACCTGGAGGCATCAGCATTCTGGGGCCAGACTGTTTTCTCCTTTGGCAAAACTAGAGCATTGGCTGCCATAAGGGCATTGAATATGTCTGCTAGAGATTCCGGGAGTGGAGGATAAGATGCCCACTTTGGGCCTGGAGGTTTTCTCTGCTGATTGTAATCACTTGAAGGGGGATACATTATGGTATGCTGGCTGCTGACGTGGCTGGTTGAACGTCTGTTGATACTGCTGCTGAGGCTGATTGTAGGCTGGCTGGTATGGTTGTTGTGGCGGCCTAAAGCCCTGCTGATTCGGCGGTCTCTGTCCCGTATACTACGGCTGTTGTTGTTGGTTTCTCATGAACTGTGGTTGGTTATTGTTCATGGTGCTGATTTATTCATGGGAGAGTGTGCCCTCAATAGTAGGACCCATGCTAGGAGAATTTAGCATGGCAGGCTTCCGAGGTAGAGGTATGCTGGGTCTATGGGGGTCAAAAAGAGCTGTCTTGTTAGAGAAAGAATATCTTTTAAAAGAAGACAGTGGGAACAAGATAGAACTGGAAGAAATTTCAGACTCACAAATCAATGCTGGCTCATCTGATGAGCCATTGACTCAAGAACTTATTCAAGATAATACACAAGAAATTCGCAGATCTGGTAGAGTGCTTAAGCAACCTGAAAGATATGTTGGACATATCGATGACGGCAAACCAATAGTGCACATAAATAAGGATGATGATCCTCAAACCTACTAAGATGCCATAAATAGTCAAGAATCAAAGAAATGGCAAGAGGCAACGAATTCAGAAATACAGTCCATGTATGCCAACCAAGTTTGGAACTTGGTTAATCTGCCATAAGGTATAGTACCTATTGGCAGTAACTAGATCTTTAAAAGAAAGATTGGGGCAGATGGACAGATTGACACTTACAAGGTAAAGCTGGTTGCAAAAGGGTATCGTCAAAGACAACGAATTGATTATGATGAAAACTTTTACCCCAGTTGCCATGATTAAGTCAATCAGAATACTTCTTGCCGTTGCTGCATTCTATGATTATGAAATATGGCAAATGGATGTGAAAACAACGTTCCTTAATGGCAACCTTCAAGAAGAGGTATATATGATACAACCTAAAACATTCACTTCCAAAGAGCATTCAAGTAAAGTATACAGACTACAAAGATCGGACGTGCTGGTACCATTCCTCCACACTACGTCTCTCATGCTCCGTAACTGCCAGCTGCACACGAAGAGTGTTGTTCTTCGCCAGGATCCGGTTCTCTCCCGGTCTCTCTCCTCTATGATGACCTCCAGACATGTCTGGAGGCGTATAAGCTTGTGGGGGAGGTCGCCACTGGAGATCACCGCCAACATCTCCTCTAGCTCTCGAACCCGGGAGAAGGTTGAATCTTTAAAAGCATTCTGGTAATAATGCGCCCTTTCATATAATTCTGCCATACTAGTCAAATTGTTCAATGTGAGTACTAGCTTGTATTGAGGTGTGGCATTGGAAATCATCTTTTTCACTTGTTCTGACTCAGACATGTGATCTTTTATCTTCTCTGCCATACCCCTCCATCTATCAACAAAGGTGATGAAGTCTTCATCAAGCTTCATCTTTTCAGCCACTAAATCAGTTATTGATAAAGACGGTGCAATCCTATCCTGGTATCGCTGGATAAATTTTCTTGACACGATTTTATAATCCTGCACATCAAATGAATCCAACGAGAAGAACCACTCAACGGCCGGTCCCTCTAATGATTTCCTGAATAAGAATGCCAGTGACCTTTTGTCGTTCTACCAGAAGGAGGATTCATACATAAACTCCTTCAGGTGGATGAAGGGGTTTCCAGAACCATTGTTCTTTCTATACACTGGCATTTTAGAAGGCGGCAGATGAAATACTGGCAAATTGGGGAGGGTGATCTCAGGTACAGCCATGACTCCTATCATTTTCTTAAAACTGTTGAATTGCTCATCCATCCGATCCATCTTTGTGAGTAGAGCCTGAGTCACTGGATTAATCTAGGGAGGAGGAGGTGATGGAGCATGATAAGATTGCTTCTTAGAGTAACTGGGGCAAGGGGGGTAGTACGGTTGTGGTCCGACAGTGTTTCTGCCATACCCGAAGGCATTTTGGTGAATTGGCATATACGGTCTAGCTGGGTGCCTCGAGGAAGATTGTTGTGGCCCAGATGGCCGGGGATTAGAAATATGGCTTGATGAACAGAGGGGATGTGGTGAGGAGGAGGAACTTGACGAATAACAGGGGGAACCACAGGATTTGGTTCATCAGAATGCAAGGGCGTCTTCCCCTTGAGAATGGACTGGATAGCCTCAAGTTGTTGAGGATTCACGTGGGTAGCCAGAGCTCCCAAGATAGTAACTAGATTAGGAGGGTTGGTAGACGAAGGTTCAGTTTGATCTTGAGCCTCCTCATAAGTGGGATTGGAGATTACGTGCACATGGGGATGATTGGTACCAGGATCATACTGGTCATGACTAAACTGAGCTTGATGAGGGGCATAAGTGTCTCCCTCATATTCAGCATGAAAGAAGTTGGAGTCATGAGGGGCATTAGTATCTCCCCCATTCTCATAATGGTAATCATAATTATGAGGGACATTAGCGTCTCCCCCATTCTCAGAATGGTAATTATAATTGCGAGGGGCATTAGCATCTCCCTCATATTCAAACACATATTCCTATTCAATGGCAACCATGCCGAGAGTTCTACCTGATCGGAGCATCATGATATTAAATATTGACAGAGCTTCAAACAAGTCGTGCAAAGGATTAGCAAACAAGTGGATGGTTACGTTATCTTAGGATTCTTTGTTGAATTATTTAGATTTTTAAATACAAATTCATTCAACAGGATAGGATCCTAGTTTTAGTTCAATTTTTCTACCGTTATACTCTATGGTTCTCTCACAATGTTATGAATAATTAACCAGGACTTCAATTGGTACAACCAGCCCGATGAACAAGGAGGAATACCTTGCTTTTGGGGACTTACAAAGGTCTTAACACCAACCACTCTAGTCTGACCGAGGGACCGACCCAGTCATAGAGAGGTGAAGATGCTAAGAAAGGTGTTCCTATGAGGGGGGGTGAGCCCCAATGCAGATGACCTACGGCCTGGATGGCCTCTAATGTAGTATAAGATAGATATAGGTAACAAAGAAACCAAAGATCTGAGGACTGATGGACAAAAGAATGAACTGTTTGAATCGTGTTGCTGTTCACCGACGCTATTCAAGACAGAAGTTTCTTCTGTTAACAGATCCTCAGGCAGCAGCGCCAACAGGAATATGAGGCTGAATGGCGTCTTGGCCAGGCGACGCAGTTTGAATCACATCTCTTTACTTAGACGCTATTCAGAGCCTAAAAACTGTAAACATAGAGCAATTCTGGAGACAATCCCCTCCCAAGTTATCAAGATAAACAGAAGCCTAACTAATCATGCAAATTCAAGTTAAACAGATTTATTATCATGCAAACAAACATAAACTCGATCCACCACACACTTCCTATCACACTCACAACTTCCAATCAAGCACAGGAGGGCAAGATCTTGCCACAAAGTCGTGTGCACGTAGTGTATGTAGGGATAAAAGTAACTAAACTCACCAATTGGTAAAAGAAGTGTCCGAGGGACACAAGTGGTGCACCGTGGGTGCCCAATGATAAAAAAAAGTAAGAACAAATATTAAAAGACGGCAAGACCAAGTCCCACCTCGATCGCCAAAAAGCTGTAGGTGCTCAAATCATGTGTGTGATATTCATGAATTTCATGTTATTTATATGATGAATAATACTATTAAAACTAAAGAAAACGTGATCGCCAGAAACTGTTAAGCCTCAAAAGAAAGATTGATCACTTACCTTTTCAAACTTGGGAGCTGTTAAGTCCTTGATTCCCTTCCTTTGGCCGGCCAAAGAAAGAGAGTCATTTTCATTCTTGTTCTTACTTTTATGTTATTTTCGTATGGTTCTTTTCTTCAAAGCCACTCTTCTTCTTCAAACCTTGCAAAAGATCAAAGAAAGAAAAGAAAGAAAAACGGATTAGAGCTATGAAAGTGTAGTAACTATTCTAAAGATTGATCTAAACATGCAACTAAACTAAAATCACTCACTTTTATGTTTCTTTTAAACCCTTATCATGAACATGGGTTTGGAAAAATATGATGTGGGTGTGTGAATTAAGAAGTGATATGATGAAAAAAAACTATATGAAAACAATGAATAAAAACTATATAAATCAATGAAATCAAGTGAATAAATCAAAGGGAAAGTTGATTGGTTGGCCCCTCCATAGCCATAGTCTTCAATATGCTTCAAGGGATGAAGAGAATGAAGAAGGAAGAAGCTTCTTTTGTTGTCTACGTTCTTCTCCTCTAAAGCCTTCAAACACCTTGTCTTGAGCTTCAAATTTTCAATGGCCAACCTTTTTCAAAGGTCCAAAGGGTGTTATATTTATAAGAATTGGTTTATGGGTGTTTTAGGCTTCAAAAGGGCTCTCCAGCAGCTCAGGCTTGCCTTGGATAGAGATGGAAGGAGTTGGAAACCCTTCCAACCTCTGGAACTGGATTATCTATGCCAAGTCATGCTTATCAGGAAAGTCCTTGAAACTCGTCGTGATCAAGAGACGCCATTTAGGTAATTAGGAGGGGCCAACATAGAAAGAAATTCACGAAGAAAATCGGAAAACATTAGGAAAGCTAAATGGCGTCGATCATGATAATCTTGATTTAGATAATTAGGAAACTAATTAGAAATTAAAAATAGAAAATCCAAACGAATTAGGACTTAAACGGCGTCGTCCATGGGCGACGTCATTCAATTAAATCTATCTAAATTTGAGAATTTAATTCCGAAGTGATTTCAGCTAGAAATCTAAATGGCGTCAACCATGGTCAACGTTAATCAACGAATTTCGAGAAAAATCAATAAAAATTAATTAATGATTAAAAATCATACCATTCTTGGGTATTATAATTGTGATATGAAATTTACTCAATATGAGGTCAAAATTAACGTGTCTACACTTAGTGTAGACCTCTGAGAAAGGTAAAAGGTAGAACCTTCAAGAGCTGAACCAGGTGCTACTAAGGATAAAGGCAAGCTAGCTGAAACGGAGGAGTACTTCCACTACTATTAGCAAGGAAACTGAAAGATGAACTGTGAGTCCTATCTTGCAGATAAGGCAAAAGAAAAGAATGTGAAGCTTAAAGAAGTTTTGACTATTCTTTAATTAATTTTTGCTATCTATTGGAGAATTTGCATCACCGGTATGAGATATTAGATGTGCTTCTCATATCTATAATGGTGTGTAAATTTTGACAAGTAAAAGAAAACTGAGAGCTGGGAAAGTTAAAACCTAAGAATGATTCAAGAGTTGCAGCTATTGCTATAGAGACAGCAAACCTCACGATGCCCTCTGGAGACTTAATGGGACTTAATAATTGTTATTTTGTTCCATGTATCATCAAGATCTCAATCTCAGAATCTTGCTGAGATAGAGTTGGTTATCCATTGACTGAGAGGGAACAATTCCGCTTATTTTAAAAATAAAATGATTGATCTTGTAAAACTAGTCAATGGTTTAATTACCTTATTGATGTGACATGACATGTGATTGGTGTTTAAAATCTCTGAAAATAAAAGGCAAACTGTGAATCTAGAATATCTATGGCTCTGTAAGGCTGGGTCATTTAGATGAAGACAAAGTCCAAAGGTTGCATAATATCAATATATTGTTCCATTTGATTATGAATCACATGCAACAAGTGAATCTAGTCTCATAGTAAAGTTGAAAAGTTATCCATTTACTCGACATAGAGAAGTAGTTGCGGACTTTTTGGAACTTGTACATAATGATGTATATGACCCAATGTCCACTCAAGCCAGCAATGGTTACTTGTATTTCGTCTTCCTTAATGATAACTTCTCTAAAGATTTGGCTATGTGTACTTAATGAAGTACAAGTCAGAAGTATTTGAGAAAATTAAGAGATTTAAGAATAAAATAGAGTGATAAACTAAAAAGACTATTAAAGCTCTTCGATTAGATCAAGGAGGTGAATACTTAAGTACAGTATTCACACAATTCCCTAAGAATAATGGTGTCCACTCTCTATTGACATCTCCTTATATGCCACAGTTGTATGGTGTACTTAAAAAAGAGGAATCACACCTTATTTGATATAGTGCGATCTATGATAAGTTTTGCCTAATTTTCTGTGTCCTTGATATGTATTGGCATTTGATGACTATATTTTGAATAGGGTTCCAAATAGTTGAGTGTGTAATACTCCATATGAGATGTGGAGAGAAAAGAAATCTAACTTTAAGTGTGTTAAAATCAGGTGATATCCTATTCATGTGAAGAGGCATGATCCAAGGAAGTTGGAATCAAGGACAGAGAAGTATAAATTTGTGAGATATCCAAAGATAGTGTTAGGATGCTATTTCTATCAGATGAGCAATAAAAGAATGTTTATCGCTAAGAGAATTGTCTTCTTTGAAGAGGCCAGATAGAACTGGAAGAAGTTCCAGATATACAAATTAACATTGGACCATCGAATGATCCCTTTTCAGTAGAACCTATCATGATACACATTAAAGAGCAGTGTAGGTCTTTTAGAGTTTTCCAGACAGGCAGATAGATATGTATGACATATCAAGGATGGAAAAATGGAGGAACTCTACGATAAGGATAATGATCCAAAGACCCATGAAGAATCTCTTAGTAGCTATGACTCTGGGAAATGGCAAGAGGCCATGAATTCTGATAAGCAGTCCATGTATACCAATCAAGTTTAAAACTTGGTGAACTTGTCTGAGGGTAAAGTACCCATTAGTTCCAAGTCAATCTTCAATGGAAGATTAGTGCAGATGGATTATTTGACACTTATATAGCAAGCTTAGTAGCCGAAGGAAATCATCAAAGATAAATTGTTGACCTTGATGAGACCTGCTCGACAGTTGCCATAATTAAGTCAATTAGAATTCTTCTTGCTATACATTCTTATCACATTGATGAGATATGGCAGATGGATGTTAAAACGGTCTTCCTCAATGAGATTTTAAGGAAGAGGTGTATATAATACAACTTGAATGTTTTACATCTAGAGGGTATCCTGAAAGGATATACCAGCATCACAGATTCACTTATGGGTTGAAGCTAGCTTACCGAAGTTAGAATTAGATATTTGACCTGGTGATCAAATATAATGAATTCATTGATAATGAATATGCATTATGTGTATATAATAAGGTTAGTGAGAGCATTGTCGCTTTATTAGTGCTTTGTGTTTATAACATCATACTCATTAGGAATCATATAGGGATGTTACCATCGGTAAAAGTACGGTTATCCAAAATTTCTCTATGTTAGATTTGGGTAATGTATCATGCCTATTGAGAATATGGATCTATAGAGAAAGATCAAAGAAGCTGCTTGATTTGACCCAATCCAAGTATATTAAGTCAAATGTCGAAAGGTTTAGCATGAAAAATTTCAAAAGTAGGTCTCATGTTGATGAGATGTGGAATTAATCTCTCTAAGGAAATGTCCCTTAAAGGTCTTATAAAGAGATAATACATGAGTCGAATGCCTTATGCTTCAGCAATAGGATGCATCATATATACTAGACCTGATATAGTGCATGCTCTAAGTGTTATGAGCAGGTATCAGGTAAATCTAGGAGAACATCATTGGTAGGCAGTGAAATACATCATTACGTACTTGAGAAGAACTAAAGATGTGTTCCTAAAATATGAAGGAAATGATTTGAAGCTATGAGGTTGCACTGACTCAAGCTTGAAATGTGACTTGGTAGAAGGCAAATCAATGTTAGGATTTGTTTTTACCTTCTATTCAAGGGTAGTGGACTAGAAGTGTAAGGACTGAGGTTTTGGGTTCAGTATTCGGGTCGGTTACGGGCCGGATCCCCTGGTTTGGACCCTGAGGGGTCTTGAGAGTTTCTCATGAATTACGTCTAGACTGCACGACGCCTTTCAAACGGCGTCTTGCTGGGTGGACGCCATTTAGGTGAGTTGCTGTTGTGCCACGTGGGCGCCACGTGGGCGGGTTTCGGGCAGCGAGAGTACGGCCCCTATCGTGTCGTCTGAACGGCGTCCGTGATGGACGACACCCTTCAGACTATGACCCTGTGATGTCATTGTACGGTGCCGGTCTTGTCGTCTGAACGGCGTCTGCGGTGAGCGACGCGTTTCAGAGCTTCTGTCAGTACGGCCCGTCCTGTCATCTGATAGGCGTCTGTCTCGCACGACGCGTTTTACCTTGTTTTAGATTGACCCCGCAAGCCTCCCCTTCTTTCCCTCATTCTCACCCTCTCACTCTCTCTCCTCGCTCTCTCCACCCCCTCCGTTTCCCTCCTTCCCTTTCCCCTCCCCTTGCTCCCTCTTCCACCACTCCACTACCTCTCTACCTCTCACCACTACCACCACCACTTCCTTCGCGGCGTTCCATTCTCCGGACAGCGGCCGACATCCCGGTGGAGTGGCGACGTCCTCGGGGGTACCGGCGGTGGTCTGCGGTGCGGCGGTTTGGCGGCACGGAGCCAGGAGGAGTTCAAGTAACCAGTAGGGGGACGAACCTTGCATGGATTGTGGTTGTTTTACCCGTTATTTCCATTGTGAAGCATGATGCGTTTGGGGTAAGATGAGCATGTTAAGGGAGGGTTTTCTTAGTGGATTGGCCGTGTTTATGAATGTGGATTTGTGAGTTTCACATGGTAGTTTGGTTTCCCCTCTTCCCTCTTCTGTTTTGGTGTGATTTTAGGGTGTTTGGGGTGAAAAGGGGGACCCTCGGGTAGAGCTGCAGAACCAGGTTTCTGGCGCTAAATGACGTCGCGCCTGGACGACGCCATTTAGAATGACGACGGGCCAATACGACGCCATTTAGGCAGAAATCGCCCCGATTGAGGTTTCTGTCAGTTTGGGGTTCTGTTGAGAATAGCGTCTGAGGACAGCAACGCCTTTCTAAAAGGCGGCTTCCCAAGACGACGCGTTTTACGTTAATCAACCGTAGCCTATCCCTACTTCTGCCGCTATCAGACGGCGATGCGTTTTATTAGACGGCTACCTTTGGCGACGCCTTTTAGGTCAGATTCTGAGGCCGGGTTTAAATGAACCAGTTTGGGAGGCTTGAATGGCGTCGGCCACGGGCGACGCGATTCAAGGCATAATCACATTAACTCTTGATAATAATGTGTGTTTCACTGTTAGATAATTCAATAAATGTATGCTTTAAATCGTACATCGAGGCTGAGGATTTCTGTGTGAGTGGAATCATATCATATGTTGTGTGCTTATACGATTGTGGAGTTGGAACAGCCGTGGTTTACGTTTGTCACCTTGTGCCGAAGTGGGAGGGCCTTGGTGTCTGTGTGGCATTGTTGCCGTACCGGTGGGGGAGTGGTACATGTTGTGTTTTCACTTATGGCTGGGGGAAACATAACCACCTTGAGCCCGTCGGGCCGGAGTAGCCAGCGCGCTATCCGAGGGGTTACTGTTTGGTCTCAGCGGGTCAGGGCTTTCTTGTTTGTCGTGGCAGCTTCCGGCGCATTTCTTGCTGTGGAGCTGGGTGTGGTGCTGTTGTTGTTTTACCCCTTTAGCCACTGGGCCTGATGTGACCTGTGATATTAAGGTTGCGAGTGGTACCCTTCGCCCTTTGGCCTGATGCATCCCGGGAGGTTAGGGTTGTGGGTAGTCCCTATAGCTTCGGCTTGACGGGGGTTTCGCCGGTCCCCAGGGCCCTGTTGAAGCGCCGAGGCCTGGCGTTGAGGAAAGTCCGGTCGGTAGGACAGTAGTCTAGACTGCTTGTGTGCACACGTAGCTGGGCAGTGGTGGTTCACTGGTCCCAGTTAGTCCTAGTTGGACTCACTGCCTCACCTTACGGTGCCCGGAACGCCGTAGGGGTGGACAGGCGTGAGCGTTGGTGGTGTTGAGAGGTGACGTTTGTCTGCGGTCGACAGTGTGGTTTGATCGCTTAGCTGGACCCTTGGTTATGAGTTGTGGCATTGTGTTGAGTATTCGAAGTGCTTAGAATCGTGCATGTTGCATTGTTTATGCGTACGTTTCATATCAGGTTTTGAGAGCTGTGTTTATTGTTTTATTTAATTGCCATCTTTCTGTATCATTATACTCATGGGTGTGTGAGTGGGAGGCGGGGATCGGATGATCCCTACTGAGCCCTTTTCTGGTGTGGCTCACTCCCTGCGGTTTCAGGTGTGGACCTCGTGGCGTATGGCAGCGTGTGGTGTCTCTCGGTGTGCGGACCAGCAGCTATCTCAGTTCCGGGGTATGCCCCGATGTTGTTGTACTTTGCTTCTGCCTGTACTTATTTAATTCTTTGGACTATGTAATTATTGTTGGACTGTATACGGACATTGTTAATTTCCTTCCTGCGCGCTTGTAATCTCCTTGTAGTCCGTGTGATTGTTATATTTAGCCTTGTTTAACGCTTACTCCTCCAGATGTGTTGTGTGAGATTCGGGTGTGAACCCGCAGTTAATGGTCCGACATCTATTTAGTAATCGGATTCCCGATTATAGGATGGCGGGTCGTTACAAGAAGAGTTCTAAGCTGGAAACCATTGCAGTCTTGAAGACAAAGACAAACACACACTGTTGATGAAATAGTGCGAATGAAGAAGTTCATCGCCAAACTAGGAGTAGTTTTGAACACCTCTGATCTTGTCCTGCTGTTGTGCGACAATAATGGGCGATATCTTAAATAAAAGAGTCACAGTCTCATCAAACGTTATAGTATGTTCTGAGGTGCTTTCACCTGATCAAAGAGATCATTACCAGAGGAAATATTGTAATGGACGGAGGTCCATCTGAAGATGATATAGCATATCCATTGACTAAGCCTTAGTCTTAGACTGTCTATAAGCGTCACCTGAGTTTGATGGAGATCAAAACGTGAAAGTAATTGGCTTTAATCCAAGTGGGAAAATGTTGGAAATAGGTGTCCTCAAAGCCAATCATATGGCACGTATCTTACATTCTTGTTCATTAATAAGTGGCAATTAATTCATTATGTTGATTGGCATTTTACTTATTGCACATAATGAAATCCTTAGAACTATGTGAGGAATATCGGATCATAATGAGATTATGATAATAAGACCAATATTCTTGACCATAATTCCTAAGTTGTTCCTCATCATAGGATATTATGTTAGTATTAGGTAGCCTACAAGCCAACCAAATACTATGTATTGTTCAGTTATTTATTAAATTGGATAAAATTCATTATGTGTAATTCAACTTTAATTATCGTTTCGTGATAAACTCCATGAATATGTGCAATGGTCTTTGGATTATAATGAGATCATAATTATAGGACTGAAGACTTGTAAACACATGTTCTTAATTGTTCTTACTTAGAGGATCTTTGAGAGGGACATCAAACATCCGGTTACACTAGTGCAGGTCTCTTCAGCTCATGTGATGAGGTTGATTGAACCTATAAGTCACTTGTGTAGAGACACTATGTTGGACATGCAGGTGCTCATTGGCGAATCAGTTCACTAGACTGATCCGGCCTTGAATCACTGGATGGAATTACCTAACTGTTAACCAGCTTATTCAGTGTACGGTTGCGTAGTTGCTCCTTGGACCTGAGATACCAAGGATACCTTGTTCGTAGGTTTCTGATCTTTGACCTTGACTAACTAATCCCTAACCATGGGATCTCAATAAGTTTAAGCGATCGGGTTCAAAGAAATACTCTTAAAGGTAATTGTGTGGTTAATAAGGGATCATCCTCTCTAGGTAAAAAGGAGAGAGAATGTTCTGAGCATGATGCGCTTATGTCCTTGGTCAAGGCGGACACTTTATCAAATAAGGAGTTATCTGATAGAGTTTAGCAGCATCCGATTCAAGTGAATCCCAGTTTTAACAGTTCGCCATATCTTAGGTCGATTCGGAAACATTATACGGATGAAGGATTATATCCATGCTGTAATCAATGATGAAAAGGTTCCATTAGTGGGTTGCAGAACCCCAATGCCTTACAGGTTCATGTAGTGTTGCTTGACACCCGACGTGATCGGAGGTCCGTTTGAATTTAATGTGTGACATTAAATTAAATTAATTAATTAATATATAGATATTAATTAATTTAGTGAGTCAGTAAAGAGTTCCTAAGCTTAATGGGCCATTAACTGGATTGGTATTTGGGCATAAAGGATTACACGTAAAAGGTCTTCAGTCGGCGGGTTGATAAATGGGTTTTATATTAAGTTTGGATTTTTCTGAAAAACCATGAATACACTTAATATAAAAGAATCGCTATTAGGTCAGAGTCTAGGCACTCTGACTCCAGTAGTCGCCCCCTCTCTCTCCTCTCTCTGGCTGCCCCCTTCAGAGGCGCCCCGCTCCAGTCTCTGTTCCGTCTCCCACCAGCGTCGCTTCTCGTCAGATGGGAATTCATCTCCGCATGTCGCAAAGGATTATGCGAAGCCAGTCGCGATCCGCAGAAGCCGCACCGTATGAGGAAGTGAGGACAATCCGTAGCGGGGAAGATCGCGTAGATACCGCTACAGGCCGAGCATCTGCGCGGCTTGCGGCATCGCACCGATGAAACCACTCGCACCAGATTCGAATGCGCGGAAGGTGAAATCCATTCACCACAGATTTATTTTGTTCTTCGAAATGGCACGAGATCCTTACATATTAGAGACAGGATAACTTATATCCGGATAGACTAGTGTGTGTTACGCCTGCTCATATAATGCAGGTGACTGGTATCATAGTCACATGTGTTGCGACACTAGGGCAAGCACACAGGTACTCAATGGAGAATGAGTTCAATGAACTAATCTGACTTGAATCGATAGATGGTAATTTACCTAACTATCAACTAGCTTGATTCAGTGTCATAGTTACGTGTTTGGCCTTGGACCTGAGATTCTCAAGGCACCTTGTCGGTGGACTTCTGGGTATTGACCTTGGCTCACAGATCTCTGACATGTTAGTATTTGTTGGTCTGAAAGCCAATCCAATACTATGTATCATTCAGTTTATTAATATAATGGCATTAATTCATTGTGTGTAATTAGTTCGATCTATAATTATCGTCTCACGATGGAGTCCATGAACATGTGCAACAATCTTTGGATTATGATGAGATCATAACTACGGGACCGAAGACTTATAAACACATGTTCTTAATTATTCCTAGCCGGAGAATGTTTCAGATGGACATCAAATATCCAGATAGACTAGTACAGGTTTCTTCAGCTCATATGATGAGGGTGACTGATCCTATAAGTCACTTGTGTGGAGACACTATGCTGGACCTGTAGGTGCTCATTAAGGAATGAGTTCACTGAATTGATCTGACCTAGAATCGATGGATGGTATATACCTCACTGTTAACCAGCTTGATTCTTTTGTCTCGGTTGCGTAGATGATCCTTGGACCTGAGACACCAAAGATACCTTGTTAGTACGTCTCTGGGCTTTGACTTTGACTAACGAATCCCTAGCCATGGGTTATCAATAAGTCAAATGATCAGGTTCAGAGAAATGCCATCGAAGGTAATTGTGTGTTCAATATGGGATCATCCACTCTCGGCATTATAAGAGAGAATGTTCCGGGAATGATGCACTTAAGTCCCTGGCCAGGGCGGACGCTGCATCAGATAAAGAGTTATTTGATATAGATTAGCAGCATCTGATTCAAGTGAATCGACCGACTAGGGTTTAACAGTAAACCATACCCTAGGTCAATTCGGGAACATTACACAGATGAAGGATTATATCCGCGTGCTAACCGATGACAAAAAGGTTCCAATAGAGAGTTGCGATAACCCCAATGCCATCCAGGATCACGCGATGTTGCTTGGCATCCAACGTGATCGGAAGCCCGTCCGAATTTACTGAGGGACATTAAATTCGGCTCATTAATTAATATAACGATATTAATTAATTCAGTGGGTCCGTAGAGAGTTACTGGGCTTAATGGGCCATTAACTAGACTGGTATTTGGGCCTAGAGGGTCACACGCAAAAGGTTTTCAAGTCGATGGATATTTAGACGGGATTTCAGATAAGTATTGGTTTTTATGAAAAATCGCAAACATACTTATTATAAAAGAACGGCTGCTAGGTCAGGGGCCAGCAACCCTAACCCTAGTTGTCGCTCTCTCTCTCTCCTCTCTCCTGGGTGCACACCTTGAGGCCGGCCCTTTGGAGGCTTGGCTTCGGCTCCCGACTGCTCCGCCTTCCGTCCGACGGGAGTTTTCGAATCCGCATGTTGCGGCGGATTACGCATAGCCAGACGGGATCCACGAACGCCGCATCGAGCGAGGAGGCGAGGACAATCCATCGTAAGGAGAACCGCATGGATACCGCTAGAAGTCGGGAACTTGGGCGGCTTGCGGCATCACTTCGACGGAATCGGAGAACGAACACGGATTTGAATCCGCGTAAGGTAAGTCAGATTTCCCGGTTTATTTGATTGATCGAAATGGGACGGATCCGATCCCGAATAATTTATTTCCGCTGCGTTTTCGGTCGGATCCGGGAACTGAGAACCCAACAGTGGTATCAAAGCTAGGTTCCACTGTGTTCTTCGCCGTTTTAGTCTCTAAAATTGTGGTTTTCGAATTTATTCCATGCTTGAATTTATTTTCTTACTAGATTAATATTCATGAGATGTTCACCGCGATGAGATCGCGATATTAATCTGTAGAAAATATTTTAATTTGGGCTTTTTCGTCGTGTTCTTCGTTGGACGAAGAACGGTGTGTTCTTGAGGAATTCGGATCCATAAGATGAATCTTTGGGGCTATGATCACTATAAACTATGCCCACTGGCGTTGGACGAGATACCGGCGGCGTGGGGAGCAAGGTACAGCCGGCCATGGCCTTCCTTGTTCTTCCTCCTACGTTTTTTGAAACCGCCATGAAAGAGGATTTGAAGGAAGGGGAAAAAAAAAAATTAAGGCCACCGGACCCCTTCTCAGGCCTGCTCCGGTCGCCGGACGGCACCGCCGACGTCGCCGTTGCCGGCGGACGGAACCGGAGAACGAATGCAGATTCAAATCCGCGTAAGGTAAATCAAATTTCCCGATTTATTTTGTTGATTGAAACGGGACGGATCTAATACCGAATAATTTATTTCCGCTACGTTTTCGGTCGGATCCGGGAACAAAGAACCCAACATGACCATGGGGTCCTATTTAGTCAAGTGATTAGGATCAATATAATACCTTCAAGGGTGATTGAGTGTTTAATATGGGATCATTCGCTCTCGATAGTTAGAGAGAGAATACTCTAGAAATGATGCATAGGAGTCTCTAGCCAAAGCGGACACTATATCAGAAAAAAAGAGCTTTCTGATATAGTACAGCGACATATAATCCAAGTGAGTTGACCAGATAGGGTTTGACAGTTGACCATACTCTAGGTTGACTCGAGAGCATTGTACAAATGAAGGAATATTATAGCCGTACGATAATTGTTGATGGATACGTTCCTTGAGCAGGTTATTGAACCCCATTATCTTTCGGGATGATGCAGTGTTGCTTGGCACCCAAGTTGATCGGAACCCGATCGATTAATATGAGATATTAATTCAAATAGTTAATTAATTATTATATAATATTAAATTAATTCATTTAAGCTGGTAAAGTGTTATTGGACTCATTGGGCCAAAAATCAGAATAGTAGTTGGCCGTGGAGGGTCACATGTGTTAGTTTTAGGTGGCCTACAAGCCAATCTGACTATGTAAATCTCGTTCATTTATTAATATAATGGAATAATATTCATTATGTGTAAATCGCATTAATTATCGTTTCATAATGAAGTCCGTGAATATGTGCTATAGTGATCAGATTATAATGAGATCATACTAATGAGACTGATCACTTAAACACACATATTCTTAATTGTTCCTAGTTGGAGGATATCCAAGAAGAACATCGGATATCCGGTTAGACTAGTACAGATTACTCCTGCTCATATGATGAGAGTGACTGATCTCATAAGTCACTTGTGTGGAGACACTAAGGCAAATCTGTAGGTGCTCGTTGGAGAATGAGTTCACTGAACTGATCCGACTGAATCACTGGATGGTATTGTATCTCACTATCAACCAGTTTGATTCTATTGTCGTAGTTGCGTGGATGGTCCTCGGACCTGAGACACCAAGGACACCTTGTCGGTGGACTTCTGTCCTTTGACCTTGGTTTACGAACCCCTAGCCACGGGATTCTAAAACACCAAGGATTGGGTACAGCGGAATACCGTCGAAGGGAATTGTGTGTCAATAAGGAATTATTCGCTATCGGTACTTAGAGAGAGAATGCTCTAGGAAGGATGCATGGAAGTCCCTGGCCAGGGCAGACGATAATATCGGGTAAGGAGTTTTCCGATATTTATCAGAGGCATCCAATCCAAGTGAGTCGACCGGTTAGGGTTTGACAGCACGCCATACCCTGAGTTGACTCGAGAGCATTGTACGAATGAAGGATTATATCCACGCGGTAACTGTCGGCGGAAAGGTTCCAAGAGTGGGTTACTTAACCCCGATACCTTCCGGGTTCACGCGGTGTTGCTTGGCACCCAACGTGATCGGAGGCCCGATCGAATTCGATGTGCGACATCAATTCGATTGATTAATTAATTAATAAAGGATTATTAATTGTTTATAAATCCAGTGAGGAGTCACTGGGCTTATTGGGCTATTAACCGGACTAGTAATTGGGCCTAAAGGGTCACACGCAAATGATTCTCAAGGCGATGGATAAATAAGTGGGTTTTATACAAACCGAAGGTTTTTATGAAAAACCGCGCGGTTAGTATAAAACATACCGAACTGGCTGAGTAGGCCAGGCTGCTACTAACCCTAGCCGCCCCTCCTCTGTTTCACTCTCTCTCTCTGGCGTCCCAGACAGATCTAGATCTGCTCCGCCACTTCTCCGACTCCCGTTCGAAGGGAAATCGTCCGCGCTTTGCGGTGATCGTTGCGGCAACCGGCGGAGGTTTCGTGGGCTGCAAAGAACGAGGAACGTGAGGATATCCGTCGCCAGGAGGATCGCGTGGACTTTGCTAGAGGCCGAGCGCTTGCGCGGCTTGCGGTGTCGCACTGATGGAACCAAACGGTTGTGGATTCGAATCCGCACACGGTAAGAACCCATAATCCGATTATCGTGTTTTTAGATTTTTTGAAACGGGAACGGATCACCGTTTTATTTTTATTTCCGCTGCGCGGGAGATCCAGAGAAACCCGAGAACCTAACAGTGGTATCAGAGCCAGGTTCCACTATTTTTCGTCCCGTTTCGATCTCCGAATTTAATATTTTCATGTATTATTCCATGTGTAAATTCGATCTGTTTGCTGGATCCGTGTTCATGAGATGAACATAGATATTTAAGAATAATCTGATTATTTTTTTCTTCAAAATAGAATTTTTGGGATATTTTGGTGTTCTTCATGAGATAATGTTTTGGGGGTTTTCGGCAAGTCCGTACACGCTTCCCAAGCGTTGGGATGGCGAAACTGGACCTCAGATCCCCTGAGGATAGTCACCACTATCCACCAGTCACCAAGACCGCCGCCGGAGTGCCCTTGGAGGTCTATAAATTCAAGCCCCAAAATCGGTTTTAAAACCTGTGAAAAACCAGATTTTTTTGGTGGGATTCAAGGGCTTGAACAGCTTCTTTAAAGGGGCTTCCGGCTGCCCCACCGGCGCCGGACAGGTCGCTGGCGGTGGGGGCTTGGCCGGCCGGCACTTGGGGGGGGGCCGCCCCCGGGCGGCGCCGCCTGGATCTGCCGCCCACCTCCCACCTGCAACCTGTAACGGCGTTAGGGTTAGAGGTTGGGGAAGACCCGATCCCGAGCCGGTCGGACCAGCTCGGACCGGGTCTGGATGGCCTGGTCAAACCAGGTTCGAGCCAGGCGCCCACTGTGGGCGCCTGGTCCGAGCCCTGGCTCGGCCAGGGTCCGAACCCCATGGCCTAGCTAAGTGGTTGAGCCCTAATTTAAATTAAACCCCAGGTTAATCCCTGTTTAAACCTTATTAAGCCCATTTGACCCAATTAATAATATGATTAGATTTTAAATTTATGTTTCAAAATTGTTTTGGAAATTAATTTTTTTTTTTATATTATTGAATTGCGTCATTAATGATTTTGGAATCATTTTAATTAACAAATTGTTGTTAATTATTGTAGTTAGTTATTAATTTAAATGTTAAATTAATAATTAAATTTAAATGATTAATTTAAAATTTAAATTAATGTTCATTAGTTAATTATAATTGATTTTTAATTTAAATGTTATGTTAACAATTAATTTTAACTGACTAATTAAATGGTTTAAGTAAGATTTATTAGTTATTGGTTTAAGAGTTAAACTAATAATTAATTTTTAATCCAATAATCTAAAAGTTAGATTAGTGGTTAATTATTAAGTAGTGTTAATTATTAGTTTAAGAGTTAAATTGATAATTAACATTAATTAATTAACTAGTCTAAGAGTTAGATTAGTAAATAATAACAAATTAGAGTTAATTATTAATTTAAGTGTTAAATTAATGATTAATTTTGTTGGACTAGTCTAAGAGTTAGATTAGTCATTAATAATCTAATTGTTAGATTATTAATGGGGTTTTAATCTAATTGTTAGATTAATTATTAGAATTGTTCTAATTTGCATAGAATAATCTGGAATTATTAATTTGGAGTGTGTGCACATGTGATGTATGTTTTTATGCTTTTAAATTAGATTTGATTGCATGGTAAGTTAATTAAAAATGTTTTCGAAATTCAAATACCAATTTTGATTGGATCTCAGCTTTTTGAAAGCCAAAGTTATCTATTTTTGAAAACTCTTTTATTTAGCCATGTGATGCGCTGAATCATGTGTGGGATGTTTAAAACACACCGTGGTCATGGATATGCACTTATTTAATTATTCATGTGATGAATGATGTGTTTGTGTGGATCGTGGATGAATGATGGATGTTTATTAAATTGTTAATAAATAGATATCTGCGTATCTCTCCCTTTCTCATTCTCCGATGTACTTCTACCTCCCTCTCTCTTGTACTCGCCATAAGGCCCTCTTCTATTTACATATAATTCTATAATTATTGTAATCTGATCGAGGCAACCGAGGAAGGAGCGAGGACGATCCACAGATGCAACCAAGAAGGCGATGTGATGCAGATCCTTTGCCTGTGTGTTTGCTGATTATCTAATGTAAATGTTATATTAGAATTTTGTGTGCGTTTGATTGTTGGCTCCAGTCAAACCTACCGTGCTATCTATGACCACACTTGACATGTAGAGGAACCATGTAGCTTTGTTGTGCTATCCACAAGGGCTGCCTGCAAATCTATGCTCGTCACGTAACGATGGTTAGCTTAGACCAGAATTAGTAGTTTGTTGTGCTATCCACAAGGCCATTAAATCTCTAGGGACCGAAACTATGATCAGATATTGCAAGGAGTTGCAAGTCCCATGAGTTGGGTGCTTTTTGATTGTATTATATTTTGTTGTGCTATCCACAAGGTTGTACTGCAAGTCATTGAGATTCTGATCCCCACTAGGAGACTGTTGGGTAACTGAGGATTATACAGTCCGTCGAAGATTAGTGGGAGTTAAAACTTGAACAAAAGACCATGTCTTGTTTTATAGTTAATATTTGAACATCTGCTAAATAGAACTTATCTCATGTAGGGAATTATGTCGTCGAATAACCCACTCTGTGGCATACTTGATGCCAAACGTTTGACTAGCCTGAACTACTCGGATTGGTTCAGAAACCTGAAGAATGTCTTCAGATCTGAACACATTGCCTATGTTCTTGGAGCTTATCCTCCTACTGAACCGGCATTGGATGCCCTTGACGCAGAGATGATAGCTAACGATAATAGATCGAAGGACAAACACAAAAGAGTAGTAAAGGGTGACTGCTTCTACTATAAGCAGTATGGTCACTGAAAAAGGAATTGCAAAGAATTCCTTAACGATAAAGCTCATGGAAAAATGAAGCTATCTGAAGCTTCATATATCTATATAATAGATATCAACTTATCAGTTAGAGATTCTACATCTTGGGTATTAGATATCGGATGTGCTTCTTATATCTGTCATGATGTGCAGATGCTGATAAGTAAGCGCAAGTTGAGACAAGGTGAGGTGGAATTAAGGCTAGGAAACGGAGAAAAAGTTGCGGCGATTGCTGTTGAGACAGTAAACCTCAGGCTTCCATCAGGAGACGCCTTACTATTAGAAGATTGTTATTATGTTCCTAGCATAATAAAGAACATCATATCAGTATCTTGTTTCGACAAGATAGGATATAGTTTGACTATTGAGAATAGAAGTTGTTCGATTTATTATGGTAATAAATCGATAGCTTCGGCATCCTTAGTCAACGGACTATATCTTTTGGATGTTTCTTATTACAATCTTCAAATTGATAATGCTCTTAAGAAGAGTAAGAATTATGTGAACCAAGCCTATATGTGGCATTGTAGACTTGGGCACATTGGCGAAAGCAGGTTGCAAAAGTTGCACAAGCATGGTTACTTAACAGCACTCGATTATGAATCGTTTGCAACATGCGAATCCTTCCTTATAGGAAACATGGAAAAATCTCTATTTACTGGACATGGAGAACGTGCCAAGGACATTCTGGAACTAATACATTCGGATGTATGTGGTACAATGTCCACCCAAGCCAAAGGTGGCTTTTCATACTTCATCACATTCACCGATGACTTCTCAAGATTCGGCTATGTGTACTTAATGAAGTACAAGTCGGAAGCATTTGAGAAGTTCAAGGAGTTCAAGAATGAGGTAGAGAAGCAGTTAGGAAAGAGTATTAAAGCTCTTCGATCAGATCGATGAGGAGAATACTTGAGTACTAATTTCACACAATTCTTAAAGGATAATGGTATCCTTTCTCAGCTAACCCCTCCATATACACCCCAGATGAATGGTGTATTAGAAAGGAGGAATCGCACCTTGTTGGACATGGTGCGATCCATGATGAGCTTTTCGGGATTACCAGTGTCCCTCTGGGGGTATGCTCTAGAGTCAGCAGCATACCTACTGAACATAGTACCCAGCAAGTATGTGGCCTCTACTCCATATGAGATATGGAAAGGCAGGAAACCAGAATTTAAACATGTTAAAGTCTGGGCTTGTCCTGCTGATGTAAAGAGGCATGATCCAGACAAGCTGAAATCACGAACTGATAAATGCAAGTTTGTGGGATATCCAAAGGAAACCTTTGGATACTATTTTTACCATCCTGATGAGCAAAAAGTGTTTGTCTCCAGGAAAGCTGTCTTCTTGGAAGAGGAATACCTTCTCTAGGAGGACAGTGGGAGTAAAGTAGTGCTGGAAGAGGTTCCAGATCCCCAAACAGCTGCATTATCATCAGATGAGATATTAGTTCCTAAATCTGTTCAGGTACACAAACATGAGCCTTGTAGATCTGGTAGATTACCTAGACTACCCGAACGATATATAGGACATATCACTGAAGGTGAGTCTAAGGTAGAATATGATGAGGATGATGATCCTAAAACCTACTAGGTGGCCATAGAAGGCCCAGAAGCCGGGAAATGGAGAGAAGCTATGAACTCAGAAATCCAGTCCATGTACACCAACCAAGTTTGGAATTTGGAGGACTTGCCCGAGGGTATTGTACCAATCGGATGCAAGTGGATCTTTAAGAGAAAGATCGGTGCTGATGGACGAATCGATACTTATAAAGTAAGGTTGGTGGCAAAGGGATATCATTAAAGGCAAGGAATTGACTATGACGAGACTTCCTCACCAGTTGCTATGATAAAATCAAATAGATCCAAATATTTATTCTTTTGCAATTTCTGAAGTCTATTTTTACCAATTTGTCCAAGCCTACAATGTCACAAATAGACTGGATTCACACTATTCTTTCTCCTTTTAGGAGATCTGTTAAGGTGGAGAAAATCATAAGAAACATTAAGCAGATACAAATCATGGACCAAATGCCCTAAATCAAGCTATCTATTATTAAATTAAACAAATAAACCATTGTTGTAACGACCCGCCACCCTATGATCGGAGACCCGATCACTAAATGGGCGTCGAATCATTAACCAACGGTCTCACACCCGGATCTTATACATACATCTGGAGGAGTAAGCATTAAACAAGATTAAATATAACATTTCACACGGACAACAAGGAAGTACAGTATGCAGGAAGTAAAGTAATAATGTCCGTCCACAGTCCAACAATAATTACATGGTCTAACAATTAAAGAAGTACAGGCAGAAGTAAAGTACAACAACATCGGGGCATACCCCGGAACTGAGATAGCTGCTGGTCCGTACACCAAGGAGAACACCACGCGCCGCCACTCGCCACGAGGTCCACACCTGAAAACTGCAGGGAGTGAGCCACACCAGAACTGGGCTCAGTAGGGATCATCCGATCCCTTGCCTCCCACTCACACACCCACAAGTGCAATTGCAAAGATACATAGGAACAAGATAAGTAAAGCTATAACACATTTTTCCTAAATTCTCGATATAAACCACATGCATTTGGAATATAACATGCATATCTCAGAAATCATTCTACCAAGGGACCTATAACTCGCGTCTCGGCAAAACGCGTCAACCACGTCTCCGAAAGTGGGAAACACCGACCCGCTGAGACCAAACAGTAACCCCTCGGATAGCACGCTGGCTACCTCGGCGGCTACTCCTTCCCCCAGTAAACACCGACCCGCTGAGACCAAACAGTAACCCCTCGGATAGCACGCTGGCTACTCCGGCCCAACTGGCTCAGGTGGTTACTCCTTCCCCCAGCACGAGTGACACTCCAAAAGTACCACTCCGACACCGGTACAAGCTAGCTAACCCCGGGGTTCACCAGGTGACCCTCTCTACTAGGCGTCACCCCGCCACTGCTCCCGTCAGCGCTGTGTCCCTCCGCACCGACACAGGGTGTAGAACGCTACAACTGTCACTCTAGGTCCACCGAAACATAAAACACGGCACGGTGCGATCCGGTCACGGAGGAAGTCCACGGTCGCACGACACACAACGCAGTGCCATCCGGTCACGAAGAGTCCATCAAATCGAGTATACTAACTGTATGCATTAACCGACTATCTAGCAGTGTAAACACATTTTACTGGCATGGATTAATGTAGTTCTGGCTTGAATCGCGTCGCCCTAGGCCGACGCCATTCAAGCGCCCTAAACTGGTTCATGAAATACCGGCCTCAAAATCTGGCCTAAAAGGCGTCGACACCAGTGGTCGCCTTTTAAAAGGCGTCAACATCCTCAGACGCCGTTCACACCGAAAATCCAGGAATTCCAGAAAACATTAATCGATGGATTTCTTCCTTAAAAGGCGTCATGGTGGCTCGAAGCTATTCCAAAACGCGTCGCCACCCATGACGTCTTTTAGTCCCAGAATCCTCGAACTGAGTCCCTCAGTCGGGGTGATTTCCTGCCTAAATAGCGTCATGATGGCCCGACGTCCTTCTGAAAGGCGTCGTCCATCCATGACGTCATTTAGCGCCAGATTCCCTGACTCTCGAAACCTCGAACAGGGGGATTTCTGCCCTAAAAGGCGTCGTACTGACCCGACGTCCTTCTAAAAGGCGTCGACCAGGCACGACGCCGTTTAGCGCCAGAAACCTGGTTCCCTGGTTCGATCCGAGGGTTTCTCCCTTAACCCCGAATACCCCGAAAAAGCCCCAAAACAGAAGGGGAGGAAAAGAGGTTCATCCACCACAAGTATGCTACAAATCCACATTCATGAGCACGGTCATACCCACAAGAGCACCCCCTAAACATGCTCAATCTAACCCAAAACACGTCACATCACGCATAGGAAAACACGAGCAACACATGCAAGGTTCGTCCCCCTACCGGTTACTTGAACTCCTCCTGGCTCCGTGTCGCCGACCGCCGCACCGCAGACCGCCGCCGGTACCCCCGAGAACGTCGCCACTCCGCCGGGACGTCGGCCGCCGTCCGGAGAATGGAACGCCGCGAAGGAAGTGGTGGTGGCAGAGGTGAGAGGTAGGGAGGCGTTGGAGTGGTGGAAGAGGAAGAAGAGGAAGGGAAAGGGGGAGAGTGGGATCGGAGGAGGCGGAGAGGGAGAGGAGAGAGAGTGAAAGGGTGAGAATGAGAGAAAGAAAGGAGGGCTCGCGGGGTCAATCAGAAACTGCCAAAAACGCGTCGAGCGAGAGAGACGCCTATCAGACGACAGGACGGGCCGTACTGACAGCTCTCTGAAACGCGTCGACCACCACGGACGCCGTTCAGCTGACATGTCAGGCACCGTACTCTGACACCGCAGGGTGGCAGTCTGAATCGCGTCGTCCATCATGGACGCCGTTCAGACGACGAGACAGGGGCCGTACTCTCGCGGCCCGAAACCCGCCCACGTGGCACAACAGCAACAGACGTAAATGGCGTCCACACAACCTGACGCCTTTTGAAAGGCGTCGAGCAGTGCTGACGTCATTCAGTCAGAAATCTCAAGACCCCTCACGGCCTAATCCAGGGGATCCGGTCCGAAACCGACCCGAACTCTGAACCCGAAACCTCAGTCCTTACATTCTCCCCCCCTTAAAAGAATTTCGTCCCCGAAATTGCCTACAACGAGTAACGAGAGCGAAGTAGAACCACCACCAACTCACATGGGAACTTACCAGAAAAGGTAGGAATTGTTCCCGTAACTCAAACCCGTACTCCCAGGTCGCCTCGTTCCCAGAACGCTACTCCTAAATCACTCAATCCAAAGGTACGACTTGGTTTCGGGGAACCTGTCACTTGTGACCCTCGACATGAACTGAACATTCTGGAAAGGACAAGTCCTCAGCAACGACGCATGAAACGCACTGCACTAGTCTAATATCCTCGGCACACTGATGAACCAACTCTGATCCTGCCAACTGCCTCTTTGCCAATCTCAGACCAAATCACAGAAAATCGACACGGCCATCTGAACAAAGCCTCATAAAGCGCCATGGCAAAGCCAGAATAGTAACTGTTATAATACGCAAAACTCCACTGCAAACAAACGCTGCTCCCGAGAACCTTCTCAGACTAGGCACACGCCCCGAGCAAACCTTCAAAAATCTAAATGGCCCTCTCAGACTGCCCATCAGCCTCGGGATGATAGGTCGGGCTGAAGGCTAACCGCATATTCGAGGCCTTCCAAGAACTCTTCCCACAATTAAGAAGTGAATTCTCAAAACCCGATCTGACATGATGAACAAAGACACACCGATTAGTAAGAGATGACCCGACACACCAACAGTTCTGCCAACCTACAGACTGACCAGTCCTTCCTAATAGCCAGGATGTGTGCTGACCTGGTCAATTGCTCAATGATAACCCAGATCATGCCCCCACCATTGGGGGATAAAACAATCCTAGCATAAGCCCAAGGTTACGAGCTCCCGTTCCCATACCGGGATTGGTAAGGACTGCAACCATGCTTCCGCTGCACCACTCTGATGTTCAACCTAACCCGATGACAATATAAGTACCAAACCACAAAATCCACCCCATCCTTCTTCCTACTGAACCATCTCAAGCAATGATACGACTTACTTAATCAGGAAGCACTATTTATCTAGAACAGTGCGCCTCCATAAACACATCTGCGTACGTCCTCCATGGCCGGAACACAGGGTCAGCCTCTGAACCCCACTGTACCATCAACCCACAATTGAACTGGCCAACATGGTTCTATCCGCCTCACATGGCACCCAGAAAGAAGATTCCACAATCAGCTTGAATCCTCTTCATACTAATAACGCCTCTGGATCTAAAGCGTAACCGCCACAGCTGCCTACTCAAGTCATGAATGGATGGTTCCCCTCATAGCTTGTTCAACTGCCTATAGGCATAGGCCACAATCTTACCAAGTTGCATCAGAACCGTCCCCAGTACTTCGATGTGATGTATCTGAACAAACCACTCTTACACTGGAATCTAATAGAAGTACCAATATTGGAGTCAAAGTGAAGCGAGCTTTTCAACTAGATGAAACTCCGCTCACACTCCTCGGTCCACATGAAACGAACTCCTCTACAAGACAACCCTGACAAAATAAGGGTCGCTATCAAAGAAAACCTCTAGACCAACCGTCGATAAAATCCTACAATGCCAAGAAGCTCTCGGTCTCCGCTACTGTCGTCGGCCTGATCCAATCCATCACTACTTCAGTTCTAACTGTATCCACTACAATACCCTCATCGATCACATACTTACACGGGACTCCATACACATAATCGGTCAATCAAGTCAATACTAAGTTAATTATGTTCCATGATTCCGCCAAAATTGATAAACCAACATCATTATATATAACAACCTCACAAAGTACATTTTACAATACAGATTCCCCACCATGCATAATACATAAAAAGTGTCATAACGCTCACAATCACTACCTACTAAGACAAGATAGGAGTGCTCATGTAACCTAGCATCTCGGACCTCCACTGAAAGAACACACAACACCATACTAGGTACCGGGCTCCTACTAACCACTCGGCTCCTCACCTGTCTTATCTCTCTGGGGACAATTCCTCAAAAAATGCCCCCTCTTGCCGCAGCCAAAACAACTACTAGTTACCAATGGACACGTCCGACTGCCATGATGACCACCACAATGGGAACAATGATCTGCCGCAACCTGCCTTGCTCCCTGCCGCCTGCTAGCCACAGTCTGCATCTGCTGAGCCGAACCATCTCTGTTCTTACCACAGGGCATCTCTTGGGACCCGAATTCAAAGGAACTCGAACCACCTGACGAAAAGACCGTTGATTTGCCCTTACCTTGCTGCTTCCCTCGTGCCGATCGCTCCAATTCTCTCGCCATCTGCTGGAATTGAGTCTCCACCGCTACTGCGTATTGAGCTGCTGACGCCAGATCTCTCCAACACTGGGATGCCACCATTGTCCTCAGATCATACCGGAGTCCACCCACAAATCTCTCTACTCTAAACTCCTCGTGCTCAGATATATGTGGAACGAATCCTTCAAGAGCCGCAAACTTTGCTTGGTATTCTGAAACTGACATCTCATTCTGCACCAATTCCATAAACTCCCTTTCCTTAGATTTCCGGACGTACCCTGAAAAGTACTGTCCACTAAACTCTCTCACAAACACCTCCCAAGGGATTTCTCTCAAGGGCCTATCTGCGAACATCACCTTCTTGGTAGTAGCCCACCACTCATATGCATTATCCTTCAATAAGTAGGTTGCCAACAAGGTTTTCTCATTCTCGGCACATTCAAGGACGTCAAATGCCTTCTCCATTTCCTTAATCCAAAAAGCTGCCTCGTCTGGGATTGGTCGACCCGTGAAAGAAGAGGTCTCCAACCTCAAGAACCGCTCCAAAATCGTAGGCTGGTCGTCCCGAAAATTGGATCCCTCGCCACCGACTCCCTGCTGGTATCTAGACATAGCTCCAATCATAGCTTCCATGAAACGATTCGCATTACGCCCTTCTGCACCTGAGCTAACATTGTCTGCTCTCGAACCACGAGCCAACGCTACTCTCTTCCTCAGTGCCATCACTACCCCACGAACGCAAAAATCAACACAAATACGTCAAAACCTATCAATCTATACCAGCAGCCATCGCCTGTACAAACTCGTACTTATTGTTGGACTACGATATCTAATCCAGTTTAGCACATACTTGACCAGACTGAGCTCTGATACCAATTGTAACGACCCGCCACCCTATGATCGGAGACTCGATCACTAAATGGGCGTCGAATCATTAACCAACGGTCTCACACCCGGATCCTATACATACATCTGGAGGAGTAAGCATTAAACAAGATTAAATATAACATTTCACACGGACAACAAGGAAGTACAGTATGCAGGAAGTAAAGTAATAATGTCCGTCCACAGTCCAACAATAATTACATGGTCCAACAATTAAAGAAGTACAGGCAGAAGTAAAGTACAACAACATCGGGGCATACCCCGGAACTGAGATAGCTGCTGGTCCGTACACCAAGGAGAACACCACGCGCCGCCACTCGTCACGAGGTCCACACTTGAAAACTGCAGGGAGTGAGCCAAACCAGAACTGGGCTCAGTAGGGATCATCCGATCCCTTGCCTCCCACTCACACACCCACAAGTGCAATTGCAAAGATACATAGGAACAAGATAAGTAAAGCTATAACACATTTCTCCTAAATTCTCGATATAAACCACATGCATTTGGAATATAACATGCATATCTCAGAAATCATTCTACCAAGGGACCTATAACTCGCGTCTCGGCAAAACGCGTCAACCACGTCTCCGAAAGTGGGAAACACCGACCCGCTGAGACCAAACAGTAACCCCTCGGATAGCACGCTGGCTACCTCGGCGGCTACTCCTTCCCCCAGCAAACACCGACCCGCTGAGACCAAACAGTAACCCCTCGGATAGCACGCTGGCTACTCCGGCCCAACTGGCTCAGGTGGTTACTCCTTCCCCCAGCACGAGTGACACTCCAAAAGTACCACTCCGACACCGGTACAAGCTAGCTAACCCCGGGGTTCACCAGGTGACCCTCTCTACTAGGCGTCACCCCGCCACTGCTCCCGTCAGCGCTGTGTCCCTCCGCACCGACACAGGATGTAGAACGCTACAACTGTCACTCTAGGTCCACCGAAACATAAAACACGGCACGGTGCGATCCGGTCACGGAGGAAGTCCACGGTCGCACGACACACAACGCAGTGCCATCCGATCACGAAGAGTCCATCAAATCGAGTATACTAACTGTATGCATTAACCGACTATCTAGCAGTGTAAACACATTTTATTGGCATGGATTAATGTAGTTCTGGCTTGAATCGCGTCGCCCTAGGCCGACGCCATTCAAGCGCCCTAAACTGGTTCATGAAATACCGGCCTCAGAATCTGGCCTAAAAGGCGTCGACACCAGTGGTCGCCTTTTAAAAGGCGTCAACATCCTCAGACGCCGTTCACACCGAAAATCCAGGAATTCCAGAAAACATTAATCGATGGATTTATGCCTTAAAAGGCGTCATGGTGGCTCGACGCTATTCCAAAACGCGTCGCCCACCCATGACGTCTTTTAGTCCCAGAATCCTCGAACTTAGTCCCTCAGTCGGGGTGATTTCCTGCCTAAATAGCGTCATGATGGCCCGACGTCCTTCTGAAAGGCGTCGTCCATCCATGACGTCATTTAGCGCCAGATTCCCTGACTCTCGAAACCTCGAACAGGGGGATTTCTGCCCTAAAAGGAGTCGTACTGATCCGACGTCCTTCTAAAAGGCGTCGACCAGGCACGACGCCGTTTAGCGCCAGAAACCTGTTTCCCTGGTTCGATCCGAGGGTTTCTCCCTTAACCCCGAATACCCCGAAAAAGCCCCAAAACATAAGGGGAGGAAAAGAGATTCATCCACCACAAGTATGCTACAAATCCACATTCATGAGCGCGGTCATACCCACAAGAACACCCCCTAAACATGCTCAATCTAACCCAAAACACGTCACATCACGCATAGGAAAACACGAGCAACACATGCAAGGTTCGTCCCCCTACCGGTTACTTGAACTCCTCCTGGCTCCGTGTCGCCGAACCGCCGCACCGCAGACCGCCGCCGGTACCCCCGAGAACGTCGCCACTCCGCCGGGACGTCGGCCGCCGTCCGGAGAATGGAACGCCGCGAAGGAAGTGGTGGTGGCAGAGGTGAGAGGTAGGGAGGCGTTGGAGTGGTGGAAGAGGAAGAAGAGGAAGGGAAAGGGGGAGAGTGGGATCGGAGGAGGCGGAGAGGGAGAGGAGAGAGAGTGAAAGGGTGAGAATGAGAGAAAGAAAGGAAGGCTAGCGGGGTCAATCAGAAACTGCCTAAAACGCGTCGAGCGAGAGAGACGCCTATCAGATGACAGGACGGGCCGTACTGACAGCTCCCTGAAACGTGTCGACCACCACAGACGCCGTTCAGCTGACATGTCAGGCACCGTACTCTGACACCGCAGGGTGGCAGTTTGAATCCCGTCGTCCATCATGGACGCCGTTCAGACGACGAGACAGGGGCCGTACTCTCGCGGCCCGAAACCCGCCCACGTGGCACAACAGCAACAGACGTAAATGGCGTCTACACAACCTAACGCCTTTTGAAAGGCGTCGAGCAGTGCTGACGTCATTCAGTCAGAAATCTCGAGACCCCTCACGGCCTAATCCAGGGGATCCGGTTCGAGACCGACCCGAACACTGAACCCGAAACCTCAGTCCTTACAATTGTTCTCTATGGTTAACTTGTATTTAAACCTATCTAAACAGGAGATAGAAATAATGTTCATTATGATACTAGCAACATAACAATCATCTAAACTAATCCTATCTCCAGAGGGTAGCTTGACCTTCATTATCCCCGCAACGAGTGCCACAACCTTTGTTTCATTTCCAAGCCTCAAGTCCACCTCTTCCTTACTCTCCTTTTACTTGTCAGCACCTGCAGATCATTGCAGACATGAGAAGTATACCTAGTATCTAATACCAACGATGTTGAATCTCTTACAAACAAATGAAGATCGATCATGTAAATACTCAGCAAGCTTCTTCTTTGCCTTCTCTTCAACTTTCTCTGCAAGATAGGCCTTATAACTCTTCTTCCAATGTCCTTTCTAGTAATAATAAAATCACTCACCCCCTTTTCTACGGCATTGCCTTTGTCCTTCTTCTGTACTGGCTTTCCTTTTCCCTACTTCTTCCCTTTGCCTTTTTTAAAGGCCTTGATTGCCTTCCTCTTCACGTTGGTCTTACCAACCAAGAGGACAATGAATTTTTTCTTCTGAAGGTTGCCCTCAATAGTCTTAATCATATTGAGCAACTCAGCCAAACTTACTTGAATCTTATTCATGTTAAAATTAACAATGAACTGGGAGAACGAATAGGGAGGTAACTAAAGGATGAGGTCAATGCTCAGGTCTTTGCCTAGGACAAAACCAAGCATAGTGAGCCTCTCAATTCACTCTATCATCTTTAGCACATGAATCTACACTGAAGATCCCTCTACGACACGAGCCCTGAACATGTTTCAAGATGTCTCATACCCATTAATCCTACTCTGCTCCTCAAATAGCTCCTTTAAATGGAGCATAATGGACTTGACATCCATCTTCTCATACTGTCTCTCCAACTCATTGCTCATAAAGGCGAACATGTGGCATTAGGTGATAGTAGAATCCTCCTTCCACTTCTCATACATGATTACCTCCCCTTCAAGTGCATCATCTGATGGTTAGCTAGAGCCTGATCCTAGGACATAGGCTATCTACTCAGATCAGAGGACAATCTTCATATTCCTGAGCCAATCCAAGTAGCTCGAGCCTGTCAATTTATTAGCATCCAATGTGACGTGGAGCGGGTTGTTCAATGACATTCCTGCCTACAAATGAAATGTAAATAAATAACCAGATGTTTATAAATTTTAAATTATGATAAGATCATTTATCGTGATTAACTCCTACTAATTTTCGCCGAATTGTATAACCCTTAGATATATAGAACAAGAGACTCTGACAGTCTCCTAGCGGAGCTTAGAATCTCATGAACTCATGCATGTGGTCTTATGGTAACACAACATACCACATCATGTTCAGAGAATAGTCAAATCTTGACACTTGCAACTCCTTACAATATCTAATCCTACTTCGGCACCTAGACTTTAATGACCATGTGGATAGCACAACCAATCATTAAAATCCAGTTAAATTGTACCATCATTACTTAACCGGCATAGATTTATATGAAGACCTCATAAGTAGCACAACAAGGCTACACCATTCCTCTACCTCATTTAAGGCATCATCATGCCTTACTTTTAATTGATCGTCAATCTAGCAGGTTAGTTTTAATTGATCGTCAATCTAGCAGGTCTTATGGTAACACAACACACCTACCAAATCTGATTCAAATCCTAAAACTATAACGATGGAAGACCACACAGTGCATTCTCAAAATTCTCCTTTCCACTTAAATTTTAACATTAGAGGGATTTTATTTTATCTTGGTCTCATCCTAGATGATAGTAAATGAATATATCAAATATATTTGAATATTTACTATACCAAAAATAATTACATTTGATTCCTAATCAATGTAAATAATCATGCATTAAACATACATGTCATTAGGGTGGTCATGGAGAGCATGGTTGTAAGGTTCGTGACCTTCGGATCCGGTTTTCGGGGTCGGACCTTGTAGTTCTAACCTTTGTGAGGGCGGAGGTTCTGTGTTGATTAGCGTCAGGACATCGAGACGCGTTTTGAACGGCGTCCACCGTTGCAGACGCGTTTCAGATCCTGCCACGTGGGTGCCACGTGGGCTGGCTTCGGGCCGCGAGCGTACGGCCCTGTCTTGTCGCCTGAACGGCGTCCACGTGTGTCGACGTCTTTCAGACTGTAACTCTGGGATTGTCAAAGTACGGCCCTGACATGTCGTCTGAACGGCGTCTGCCTTGAACGACGCGTTTCAGAGTCTTGTCAGAGCAGCCGTCGCATCAACTGAATGGCGTCCGTGGATGTCGACGCGTTTTAGGCAGTCTCTGGTTAACCCCGCGAGCCTTCCTTCTTTCCCTCATTTTCTCCTCTCTTCCTCTCTTTCTCTTCCGACGAACTCGGCGGCGATCCCTCCTCCTCCCTCTTTTCCTCCCACCGTTTCATCTCTCCCTCCACTCCATCCTCTAACTAGCTCCTACCACTACCACCTCCACCTCCACTGCGGCGTTCTACTCTCCGGACGGCGGCCGACGTCACGGTGGAGCAAGGACGACCACGGCGGTACCGGCGGCGGCGTGGGGCGAGTCGGGTGGACGGCTTGAAGCTCGGAGGCATTCAAGTATCCGGTAGGGTGACGGTTCCCATAAGCATCGTGTTTAAGCCATGTTTTTCCCCGTTTAAGCTTATTATGGATCTTTGGTTTCGGGGGGTAGAATGAGCATGTTTAGGTGTTCTTTTGATGATATGGGGGTTTTGCTATGAATGTGATTTCCTATGAATTGTGTTGCCCCTCTTTCTCCTCCGTTTTTGGGTGATTTTGGGGTTATTTAGGTCGAAAAGGGAGCCCTCGGGCTCATGGCAACTCTGGTTCCTGGGGTTAAAAGACGTCGTGTATGGACGACGCCTTTTTGAAGGGCGTCGGGCCATCGCGACGCCTTTTAGACAGGAATCGCCTGACTGAGGGGTTCCCAGTTCGGGATTCTGGGGTTAAAAGACGTCATGGGACGGCGACGCGTTTTGAATAGCGTCGGGAGGCCATGACGCCTTTTAAGGCAGAAATCCCCTGGGTGGTTTCTTTGGAATTTCTGTATTTCTGTGCTGAATGGCGTTTGAGGATGTCGACGCCTTTTAAAAGGCGACCACTGGTATCGACGCCTTTTAGGGCCTGATTCTGAAGACTGTTTTACATGAACCTGTACATGGAGCTTGAATGGCGTCGACCTTGAGAGACGCGATTCAAGACAGAACCTCACTAATTCATGCCAGTAAAATGTGTTCATACTGTTAGATGGATGGTTAGTGCATGTTTTAGTGTACCCGGTAGAGATAGACTCTTCATGACCGGACGATACTACATGTATGTTATACGATCGCGGACTTTTCACGTGACCGGATCGTACTTGTTGGGTTTTGTGTTACTGTGGACCTGGAGTGACATTGTAGCGCTTTATCACCCTGTGCTGGTGGGGGCGTGAGCACAGCGCCGGTGGGGGCGTGGGCGGGGTGACGCCTAGTGAGAGAGGGTCACCTGGTGAACCCCGGGGTCAGCTAGTACCGGTGTCGGAGTGGTACGTTCGGAGAGTCACTCATGCTGAGGGAAGGAGTAGCCACCTGAGCCGATTGGGCCGGAGTAGCTAGTGTGCTATCCGAGGGGTTACTGCTTGGTCTCAGCGGGTCGAGGTTTTTCCACCGTTGTTGTGTGGTTAGCGAGTTCTATCGAGACGACAGTTGTGGGTTCTCTAGTCGGCTGGTTTAAAATATGCATGTTTATTATATTTCGACTGCATGTGATTTCACGTTAAGAATTAGGAATTGTACCTCCTGCGTTTATCACTTTACCGTTAGCTGTACCTTGCACTTGTGGGTGTGTGCGTGGGCAGTGGGGATCGAAGGATCCCTACTGAGTCTTGTTTTTGAGACTCACCCCCCTGCGGTTTTCAGGTGAGGACTCTCAGCAGACTTAGCGAGGAGAGTGCGGCCGTGAGTTGAGCACCGTCAGCAGTTATTCCGGGGTATGCCCCGACGTAGTTGTTATTTTATTTCTGGCATGTACGTTTAATTATTTCTTTTCTGTTGGAGTATGTAATTATTTGCTGTATCGAGTCGCATTGTAATAAATTTTAATTCCTGCACTTCTATTTCAGTTCAATGCGATGTGAATGTTTAGCTTAGTTTATTATTTATCTCCCAGACTTGATTAGATCCTGGTTTGGTTCCAAATTAATGATTCGGTACCCATTTAGTAATCGGATCCCCGACTATAGGGTGGCGGGTCGTTACAGTTGGTATCAGAGCATACGGTCTGGCAAATAAATAAATAACTAGGTTAAATATCATAAATTCGGCAAATAAATACATTATCCCGTACAGGCACGGCGGTAGCATAGGTTTTAGGACTCTAATTAGAACTTTTTGATTTTGTAATTGTAGGCGAGTAGATGGCTCCCAGAAGGAGGATGCCAGTTATTCGAGAGCAGGGAGACGTCCCTAGTGGGTCCGAGGCCGGGAGGCCGAGTGTTGAGCAGTTTATGGAGGCGATGATGGACACTATGGCTCGATACCAAACGCGAGACCCTAGTGAGAGTTCCAGTGCGCGGGGAGGGTCCACAGCTGCACTTGAGAGGTTTCTGAAGCTGAGGCCACCTCACTTCACCGGTCGTCCCGACCCTGACGAGGCCATTCACTGGCTTAGAGAGATAGAGAAGACTTTTGATACCATGGACTGTGCTGCAGTAGAGCGGACCCCGTTGGCTACCTTCATGCTGAAGGATAGCGCCTATGACTGGTGGACCACTTTGAAGAGTTTGTCTTACGAGGACAGGAGTCTTAGGGAAATTCCATGGGAGACATTTGTTAAGGAGTTCAACGCACAGTATTTCCCTAGACACGTCCAGAGGGCCAAGGAGAGGGAGTTCATGGATCTGACGCAGGGGAGTATGACGGTACTCGAGTACCAGGCGAAGTTTGTTTCGCTAGGTCGGTTTGTGCCTTTCATATCTGGGGATGAGGAGCGTCGTACTGAAAGGTTCGTGGACGGACTGAGGCTTAGTCTGAGGAACTTCGTGGCGTCTCACTGTTGCACGGATCTGGCTTCTGCGGTTAGATGTGCGGCAGCAGTGGAGGCTCAACAGAGCCAGTCGGCCCGGGAGAGAGGACTGGCAGCTCAGAGCCCAGTTCGTGGCAGGGGTAAGGCGGCGGCAGCGGCCCCTTCATCTGGATCGGGATCGTCATCACTCGGCTCCCGATTCAGGAGATTCTTCAGGGGTGGTGGCAGCAGTAGTGGCAGTAGCGGCAGCAACAGGCCCGGGCAGGGCTAGCAGAGTCAGACAGTATCCAGTGCACCGCAGGGGCCAGCTCAGAGGCTTCCGGCAGTCTGTCAGCACTGTGGGGGTGCCCATGGTGGGACTCAGTGTCCCACTCTCCCCAGGAGGTGTTTCCCTTGCGGCCAGCAGGGCCATTTAGCGAGGCAGTGCCCGCAGGGGCATGGTTCAGGTGAGCAGAAGAAGCCGAGGACCCAGGGGAGAGTGCTAGCTATCACCAGGAGGGAGGCTCGCGCGTCCAACTTGGTGGAAGGTACACTTTCTGTCCTTGGGAACTCTGCACACGTATTGATTGATTCGGGTGCTTCGCATTCTTTCATTTCTGAGCAGTTCCTAGATATTCTTTCTGCACCCGTTGATGAGTTATCTGATGGTTTGATGGTGGAGGTTCCTTCTGGAGACTTTATGATATCTTATAATTGTTTGAAGAATGTTCCCTTGACCATCGAGGGTCATGTGCTACCTGCCCAGTTAGTTGTTCTTGCCATTCGTGACTTTGATATCATCCTGGGCATAGATTGGTTGGAAGCCTTTTATGCAGAGGTGGACTGCCACAGGAAGAGGGTGCGATTCTCCATTCCGGACATCCCGACCTTCTTCTTCCAAGGTATTAGGCTTTCTTCCCGAGGTATTCTTATTTCTGCCTTTAAGGCACGGAGGTTGCTTGCTGGTGGTTGTGAGGCTTTCCTTGCCTCTGTTGTTGTCTCTGATGTCCGGGATAGTCGCAGCCCTGGGGAGGTACCTGTTGTATGTGAGTTCATAGATGTGTTTCCTGAGGAGCTGCCTAGCCTTCCTCCTCAGCGAGAGGTCAAATTTACCATCGAGCTTGCACCAGGTACGGCGCCCTTGTCTAAGGCCCCGTATCGGATGGCGCCAGCCGAACTCGCTGAGTTGAAGGCGCAGTTGCAGGAGCTGCTGAATAAGGGTTTCATTCGTCCCAGTACATCTCCTTGGGGTGCTCCAGTTCTGTTTGTTAGAAAGAAGGATGGTTCTCTGAGATTGTGCATTGACTATAGGCAGCTGAACCGGGTAACGATAAAGAATAAGTACCCACTTCCAAGGATCGATGATTTGATGGATCAGCTGCAGTCCGCAAGGATATTTTCCAAGATCGACTTGAGATCCGGATATTATCAGATGAGGATCCGGGATGTTGATGTTAGTAAGACGGCTTTCAGAACTCGGTATGGACATTATGAGTTTTTGGTTATGCCCTTTGACTTGACCAATGCTCCGGCGGCCTTTATGGAGCTGATGAACCGAGTCTTCAGGACCTACCTGGATCAGTTTGTGGTTGTGTTTATTGATGATATTTTGATTTATTCTTCTTCTGAGGAAGAGCATGCCACCCATCTTCGGGCTGTATTGCAGGTCCTGAGGGAGCACCGACTTTACGCCAAGTTTAGCAAGTGTGAGTTTTGGCTAGACGAGGTGCACTTCCTTGGGCATATTATTTTTGGCAATGGTATTGCAGTGGATCTAGCCAAGATCGAGGCGGTGATGGATTGGAGCAGGCCGACTTCAGTGACTGAGATTAGGAGCTTTCTAGGGCTTGCCGGTTATTACAGGCGGTTTGTTCAGGGATTTTCTTCAATAGCAGCCCCCTTGTCGAGGTTCACTCGAAAGGGAGTCCGCTTTGTGTGCACCGAGGATTGTGAGCAGAGTTTTATTGAGTTAAAGACCCGTCTCACGTCAGCCCCTGTGCTGGTACTTCCATCTGGATCAGGTGGATTTGTGGTTTACTCTGATGCGTCCCGTCGAGGTTTGGGCGCAGTTCTAATGCAGCATGGCAGGGTAGTGGCTTATGCTTCTCGACAGCTGAAGAAGCATGAAGAGAACTATCCTACTCATGATTTGGAGTTGGCAGCCGTGGTTTTTGCACTCAAGATCTGGAGGCATTATTTATATGGGGAGAAATTCCAGGTTTTCACCGATCACAAGAGTTTGAAATATGTATTCACTCAGAGAGACCTGAATTTGAGGCAGCGAAGGTGGATGGAGTTCATTAAAGATTATGACTTTGACCTTTCTTATCATCCGGGCAAGGCGAATGTGGTGGCAGACGCTTTGAGTCGGAAGACGGTCATGTCATACCTTATGATTCGAGAGTGGAAATTGTTTGAGCAGGTGGTGGAATCTTCCTTTAGGGTCCCACGTGAAGATGATAGAGCCGTGCTGGTCAGTTTGACTGTGAGACCAGCTGTGTATCATGCGGTAATTGAGGCTCATAGGGCAGATGTTGAGTTACCACAGATCCTCTAGAGGTCAGAGGTGGAGTTGTGGGACGACGGTACTGTCAGGTTTAGAGGCAGACTTTATGTTCCGACTGAGGAGGACGTGCGCAGATGTGTTCTTGATGAGGCGCACCGTTCGACATATGCAGTGCATCCTGGAACGACAAAGATGTATCATTGTTTGAGGAGGCACTTCTGGTGGCCCGGTATGAAGAAAGATGTGGTTGAATATGTGGCCAGATGCATGACTTGTCAGTAGGTTAAAGCCGAGCATCAGAGACCTGGTGGATTGCTACAGCCCTTGCCGATTCCAGAGTGGAAATGGGAGCATATGACGATGGACTTCGTGATGGGATTGCCTACATCCCCTAGCAGAAGAGATGCCATCTGGGTCATCGTTGATCGGCTGACCAAGTCGGCACACTTCCTAGCTATTAGGAAGGACTGGTCAGTCGGCAAGCTGGTAAAGTTGTTTGTCGACCGGATCATCTCTCTGCACGGGGTACCTTTGTCCATTGTATCAGATCGAGATCCAAGGTTTACTTCCAGATTCTGAAAGAGCTTTCAGCAGGCATTAGGCACTCAGTTGGCTTTCAGCTCAGCCTACCATCCCGAGACTGATGGGCAGTCAGAGAGGACCATTCAGACCTTGGAGGATATGCTCAGGGCATGTTGCCTAGACTGGGGAGGTTCTTGGGAGCAGCATTTGTCCACAGTGGAATTTGCCTATAATAACAGTTACCATTCCAGTATCGGCATGGCGCCTTACGAGGCTTTGTATGGGCGACCGTGTCGATCTCCAGTTTGTTGGTCCGAGATCGGTGAAAGGCAGATAGCGGGACCCGAGTTAGTACAGCAGTGTGCCGAGATTGCCATGACAGTTCGGCAGAGGTTGACCGCAGCTCAGAGTAGGCAGAAAAGATATGCTGACATCCGACGGAGACCACTTGAGTTTGAAGCTGGGGACCACGTGTTTCTCCGAGTCTCACCCTCCAAGGGTGTGATGAGATTCGGGAAGCGAGGCAAGATGAGTCCATGATATATTGGGCATTTTCCCATCCTTGCTCGGATTGGGGAAACCGCGTATCAGCTGGCCTTGCCGCCCAGTCTTGCAGGGGTGCACGATGTGTTCCACGTTTCCTTACTGAGGAAGTATGTTCAGGATCCGTCCCATGTCTTGGATTTTTCAAAGTTGGGGGTCGTTGAGGACCTGTCCTTTCCAGAATATCCTGTTCATATTGAGGATCGCAGAGAACAGGTCCTGCGGAACAAGATCGTACCGTTGGTCAAGGTGATTTGGCAGTACCACTCCGGAGGTGAGGCAACCTGCGAGCGAGAGGATGAGATGCGGGAACAGTTCCCTTACCTCTTTTCCTAAGTTTTCTTGTGAGCTTGTATCCCTGTTTTGACCTTGTTAATTCTAAGCAGTCAATTTCGGGGGCGAAATTCTTTTAAGGGAGGAGATTGTAAGGATCGTGACCTTCGGATCCGGTCTTCGGGGTCGGACCTTGTAGTTCTAACCTTTTTGAGGGCGGAGTTTCTGTGTTGATTAGCGTCAGGACATCGAGACGCGTTTTGAACGGCGTCCACCGTTGCAGACGCGTTTCAGATCCTGCCACGTGGGCTGGCTTCGGGCCGCGAGTGTACGGCCCTGTCTTGTCGCCTGAACAGCGTCCACGTGTGTCGACGTCTTTCAGACTGTAACTCTGGGGTTGTCAGAGTACGGCCCTGACATGTCGTCTGAACGGCGTCTGCCTTGAACGACGCGTTTCAGAGTCTTGTCAGAGCAGCCGTCGCATCAACTGAATGGCGTCCGTGGATGTCGACGCATTTTAGCCAGTCTCTGGTTAACCCCGCGAGCCCTCCTTCTTTCCCTCATTTTCTCCTCTCTTCCTCTCTTTCTCTTCCGACGAACTCGGCGGCGATCCCTCCTCCTCCCTCTTTTCCTCCCACCGTTTCATCTCTCCCTCCACTCCATCCTCTACCTAGCTCCTACCACTACCACCTCCACCTCCACTGCGGCGTTCTACTCTCCGGAAGGCGGCCGACGTCACGGTGGAGCAAGGACGACCACGGCGGTACCGGCGGCGGCGTTGGGCGAGTCGGGTGGACGGCTTGAAGCTCGGAGGCGTTCAAGTATCCGGTAGGGTGACGGTTCCCATAAGCATCGTGTTTAAGCCATGGTTTTCCCCGTTTAAGCTTATTATGGATCTTTGGTTTCGGGGGGTAGAATGAGCATGTTTAGGTGTTCTTTTGATGATATGGGGGTTTTGCTATGAATGTGATTTCCTATGAATTGTGTTGCCCCTCTTTCTCCTCCGTTTTTGGGTGATTTTAGGGTTATTTGGGTCGAAAAGGGAGCCCTCGGGCTCATGGCAACTCTGGTTCCTGGGGTTAAAAGACGTCGTGTATGGACGACGCCTTTTTGAAGGGTGTCGGGCCATCGCGACGCCATTTAGACAGGAATCGCCTGACTGAGGGGTTGCCAGTTCGGGATTCTGGGGTTAAAAGACGTCATGGGACGGCGACGCGTTTTGAATAGCGTCGGGAGGCCATGACGCCTTTTAAGGCAGAAATCCCCTGGGTGGTTTCTTTGGAATTTCTGGATTTCTGTGCTGAATGGCGTTTGAGGATGTCGACGCCTTTTAAAAGGCGACCACTGGTGTCGACGCCTTTTAGGGCCTGATTCTGAAAACTGTTTTACATGAACCTGTACATGGAGTTTGAATGGCGTCGACCTTGGGAGACGCGATTCAAGACAGAACCTCACTAATTCATGCCAGTAAAATGTGTTCATACTGTTAGATGGATGGTTAGTGCATGTTTTAGTGTACCCGGTAGAGATAGACTCTTCATGACCGGACGATACTACATGTATGTTATACGATCGCGGACTTTTCACGTGACCGGATCGTACTTGTTGGGTTTTGTGTTACTGTGGACCTGGAGTGACATTGTAGCGCTTTATCACCCTGTGCTGGTGGGGGCGTGAGCACAGCGCCGGTGGGGGCGTGGGCGGGGTGACGCCTAGTGAGAGAGGGTCACCTGGTGAACCCCGGGGTCAGCTAGTACCGGTGTCGGAGTGGTACGTTCGGAGAGTCACTCATGCTGAGGGAAGGAGTAGCCACCTGAGCCGGTTGGGCCGGAGTAGCTAGTCTGCTATCCGAGGGGTTACTGCTTGGTCTCAGCGGGTCGAGGTTTTTCCACCGTTGTTGTGTGGTTAGCGAGTTCTATCGAGACGACAGTTGTGGGTTCTCTAGTCGGCTGGTTTAAAATATGCATGTTTATTATATTTCGACTGCATGTGATTTCATGTTAAGAATTAGGAATTGTACCTCCTGCGTTTATCACTTTACCGTTACTTGTACCTTGCACTTGTGGGTGTGTGCGTGGGCAGTGGGGATCGAAGGATCCCTACTGAGTCTTGTTTTTGAGACTCACCCCCCTGCGGTTTTCAGGTGAGGACTCTCAGCAGACTTAGCGAGGAGAGTGCGGCCGTGAGTTGAGCACCGTCAGCAGTTATTCCGGGGTATGCCCCGACATAGTTGTTATTTTATTTCTGGCCTGTACGTTTGATTATTTCTTTTCTGTTGGAGTATGTAATTATTTGCTGTATCGAGTCGCATTGTAATAAATTTTAATTCCTGCACTTCTATTTCAGTTCAATGCGATGTGAATGTTTAGCTTAGTTTATTATTTATCTCCCAGACTTGATTAGATCCTGGTTTGGTTCCAAATTAATGATTCGGTACCCATTTAGTAATCGGATCCCCGATTATAGGGTGGCGGGTCGTTCCAATGGTAATCAGACTGGAGCCAAACAGTCTATCACAAATAATTAATATAGTTGTTATATTAAAATTCAGCAAACACATAGACTGGTCATCACATATCCATGGTGTCTTCTAGTTGCTCCTATGGATGATCCTCGCTCTTTCTCAACCAACAATTTTGTTGAGCCCCTTGGATTGATTTTGACGGAACAAATTACTTATAACTACTATGGGTAAGTTTTAATCAAATGTTTATTTTCAAAAGTCATAGGGATACATTGTCAAATATTTTGTTGTATATGTATGAATGCAATAAGATTCTTGGGCCATAAATATTATTTTTTGAAATTAAAATGACCCCAGAAAGGATCCTCAAAAAATTAAAATTGAATGAAAAGGCCAAAATCCACATGTGGGTATTGGTCGACTAACACTAGATTGGTCGACCAGAACCAGAACTAAGTTTTTAGTGAGTGGCTTGTTTGGTCGACCAACTGGTCATTGGTCGACTAATACCAGAACTCAATTTTTCAGAGTCTGGCTGGTTGGTCGACCAATCTATAAATTGGTCGACCATGACCAGGGGATGTTCTGAGGGCCTGATTTTCCTGCATTGCATATTAGACATCCAATTATGGGCTCTGATCATCCAGAATGACTTAGACGCCCATGTGACTGGACAGATTGACCTATCCTTATCTATCCCAAAGCAAGGACAATTACATGGGAGCCTTTATGATAAAAGGACTATAGGCTAATAACTCAGCTTTTCTCTTATGATTGTATAGATCCATCATATATTTTTTAAGATTCTAAAGTATCTTTTGGAAACTTTTGTAAGCCTACTTTTTTCCTTTACATGTTATATATCACCATCACCTTTTTACTAGCCACTCATTTGATTCTCCAATGAGAACTTTTTACTGGGAATATTTTTGTCCAAGTGACATAATGTAATACCCTACTAGCCGGTACGTTATGGAACCAATCAAATGCTAGGATTTAACATGACTTGGACCTTTGTGCCTTTAAAAATATTGGAACATGTGTGGAACCTTCCTAGGCAGGCTTGTTGGCCAAGGATCTTGGAGGAAAAACATGAGAGCCTTTGAGAGAGAGTTCCTCGGGTTTCTTGACTTCCTCTTATGGTTATATTCTAACCTTTTGTTACATCCATGATCTAGTTCAGTCATTTGGATTCACGTCGAATTCAAGCCACGTAAGTACGGAACCAAAATAGCGTACAAATCAAAAATAAATGATGAAAGACAAATAAACAAGGACAGAAAGTGTACCTTCCACTAAGTTGGATGCACGAGCTTCCTTCCTTGTGATAGCGAGAACTCTCCCCTGGGTCCTCGGCTTCTTCTGGTCTCCCGGTCCCTGCCCCTGACCATGCCCCTGCGGGCAACTCCTTGCCAGATCGCCCTGCTGGCCACAAGTATAACACCTCCCAGAAAATGCGGAACACTGAGTCCCACAGTGAGTACCACCACAATGACGGCAAGCTACTGGAAGTCTCTGAACTACCTCCTGCTGAGCGCTAGACACTGACTGACTCTTGTGAGTCTGCCTTGGTCTGCTACTACCACTGCTGCTGCTGCTGCTGCCACCGCCTCGAAAGAATCTCCTGAATTTGGAGCCGAGTGAAGACAATCCTGATCCAGACGAAGGAGCTGCTGCTGTTGTCTTCCCCTTGCTGTATGCTGGCCCTTGAGTAGCCAATCCTCTCTCCCGAGTCGATTGATCGTGCTGTGACTCTACTACTGCGTCACACTTAACCGCCGAAGCCAAGTCTGTACAACAGTGGGACGCCACAAAACTCCTCAACTTGGACCTCAGTCCGTCCACGAACCTCTCGGTCCGATGCTCCTCGTCCCCTGAAATGAAGGGCACAAATCTCCCATGCAAAACAAATTTCATCTAGTACTCGAGCACTGTCATGCTCCCTTGGGTCAATTCCATAAATTCCCTCTCCTTGGCCTTCTGGACATGCCTAAGGAAGTACTACGTATTGAACTCCTTCGCAAATGTCTCCCATGGAATCTCCCTGAGATTCCTATCTGCATAAGACAACCTCTTCAAAGTAGTCCACTAGTCATAGGCATCATCCTTCAACATGAAGGTAGCCAACGGAGTCCTCTCAACTGCCGCACAGTCCATGGTATTGAAAGTCTTCTCTAACTCCTCCAGCCAATGAATGGCCTCATCAGGGTCAGGACGGCCGGTAAAGTGAGGCGGCTTCAGCTTCAAGAATCTCTCCTGAGCAGCTGAAGGCCCTCCCCGAGCACTAGAACTCTCCTTAGGGTCTCGAGTCTGATATCTAGTCATCGTATCCATCATAGCCTCCATAAAACGCTCCATATTCAGCCTACCAGCCTCAGACCAGCTAGGAACATCACCCTGCTCCCTAATAACTGGCACTCTCTTCCTAGGAGCCATCTAATCGCCTACATTCACAAGAATCGAAAATTTTCTGATTAGAACCCAAAACCTATACTACCGCCGTACCTGTACGGGATAATATATTTATTTGCTGAAATTTATAGTACTTAACCTAGTTATTCATTTATTTGCCAGACCGAATGCTCTGATACCAACTGTAACGACCCGCCACCCTATAATCGGGGATCCGATTACTAAATGGGTACCGAATCATTAAAATTTGGAGCCAAACCAGGATCTCAATAAGTCTGGGAAGTAAATGAAAAATCAAGCTAAACATTCCACATCACATCGAATTGTAAAGGAAGTGCAGGAATTAAAAATTATTACAATTCAACTCAACTCAGCAAATAATTACATATTCCAACAGAAAAGAAATAATTAAGCGTATAGGCTTGAAAAGAAAATAACAACTACATCGGAGCATACTCCGGAAAAGTGGCTGTTGGCACACAACCCGAGACAAAACCCTCCACACTACGCCTGCCTGGAACCTTCACCTGAAAACCACAGGGGTGAGTCTCATCGAAATGGACTCAGTAGGGATCCTTCGATCCCCACCACACACTCACGCACCCACAAGTGCAACAACTCAAATATAGGCAATTAAATAAGTAAAGCAGTAATTACAACTCCCAAAGATTCTCACATTCCGATATAAAACACATGCATTTGTAAATACAACATGCACAACTCTGAAACCACTCCACCATGAAGTCCACAACCAGCGTCGCGGCTAAACACACAAACCACGCAGCTGAATGCGGAAAACACTAACCCGCTGGGACCAAACAGCAACCCCTCGGATAGCACGCTGGCTACTCCGGTCTGTCTAGCTCTAGGTGGTTCTGGTTCCCCCAGCACGAGTGACACTCCGAGTGTACCACTCCCACACCGGTACTAGCTATATCCCGGGGTACACCAGATGACTCTCTCTCTAGGCTTCACCCCACCACTCCCACACCGGTGCCGTGTCACTCCCGCACCGACACAGGGTGCCAAGTGCTAACAACTGTCACTCTAGGTCCACGATCGCAAAAAACACACCACAATGCAATCTAATCACGTAGAAATCCTCATCATCGAAATACGTTTTCAAGCATGCATTTAACCAAACTATTTAACAATGTAAACATATGTTAATTGCATGAATTAATGGGGTTCTATCTTGAATCGCGTCACCCGTGGCCGACGTCATTCAAGACCCCTAAACTGATTCACAGGAAAACTGGCCTCGGGAGATGGCCTAAATCGCGTCGCCCCTAGCAAACGCTAAATAAAAAGACGTCGCTGTCCCCAAATGCTATTAAAAACAAAGACAGAATCTAGCCTCGGAACAAGTTGGGCTAAATCGCATCTTTGGTGGCAGCCGCCATTTAAAATGGTGTCGCTGTCGCAAGACGCCATTTAGCACTCTCAAACAGGTCCCCCTCCCCCCCCGGCCTCCCCGAATCAGAAAGTGGGATTTCTCCCTCAAATCACACGAAAACATCAAAAAATTGAGCAAGTAGGGGAGAAACTTAATTATTTCATAAAGCATGCTTTCTACCCCAAGAGCATTCACACACATTACATGCTTTAAAGCGGGAAAATCATGTTTTTAAACAAAATACCGTGAGGATCGTCACCCTACTGGTTACTTGAACTCCTCCGTGTTCCTAGCCGCCGAACTGCCACGCCACAAGCCGCCGCCGGTACCGCCGTAGACGTCGTTACTCCACCAGGACGTCGGCCGCCATCCGGAGAGAAATGCGTCGCGGAGGAGATGGTGGTGGTAGTGGTGGAAGTTAGGAGGTTGATGGAGTGAAGGAAGATGAGGAATGGGGAGAGGAAGGGAAAGAGAAGGGGAAGGGGGCATCGGAGGTTCGGAGAGAAGGAGGAGGAGAGAGAGAGGAGTGGAGAGAATGAGGGAAAGGAGGGAGGGATTTGGAGCGTTAACCAAAACTATCTAAAATACGTTGTCCAAGACCGACGCCAATCAGATGACAAGACGGGGTCGTACACTGACAGATCAGGGCCGTACTCTGAATGGCGTCGTCCATGCAAGACGCTATTCAAACGATAAGACCGGGGCCGTACTCTCGCGCCCCAACGCCCGCCCACGTGGCACATTCTAAAAGGCGTCCCCCTAAGCAGACGCCGTTTGAACCGCGTTTCGCAAGCTCGACACGAAAAAGAACCCACGCCCCAGCCCCACAAGGGCCCAAACCAAGGGGTCCAACATCGAAACTGACCCAATAACCAGATCCGAAACCTCAGTCCTTACACATATAATGGATTGCATAGTTAAAACATATTCATATGATTCCAAAGAATATGACTAAACAGAATGATCAACGGATTCAAATGACTAAACTGAAGATATGAGAGCAAAGGTGTCCGATTTGTGTGTCAATCAAACATATCATAACAAACATACATCCAAACCACCATATAAGGAGTTGAACGAACAAATATCAAAGTATCTAGGCAAATAATGCAAAGGTTTTAGCCTTGCGTAGAACCGGAGAGTCTAAGTCCCACCATAGTCATACAAATGGCAAATAAGTTTCAAGAGGTGGCTCCCATAGATTGAAGAGGTGGCTCCTACTCAGCGTAGCACTTTGTTCCACGTGACACTTTATACCTACTGTCCAACTGAAAATTACCCATTGCCCTCTGGTTTCACACATAAAATGTCATATCCAATGCAGATGCTTATAATGGAATCGAACTTTACAATCTCCTTAAGATAGCAATATCCAAATATAACAAATCATATGTGGCACAATCAGATAATGGAGAATTCATAATGAGCATAGATCTGGTAATTAACTTATCAAAGGATACATAAAACTAGAAGTCAAAATACAAGCTTATACATACAAAATAGTCACTTATAGAGTCAAATAGGTCAAATATGTGACAAATCATAGTAAAGATGGTTTTAACATGTTACTGAATAGAAAAGTAAGTTGTTGGAATTTTTTTCAAAAATTTCAAAATCATAATCATATTTCCTGGCCACTAAAACTAATTTTTAAAGCTGAAAAATTAATAAACAAGGCCGAAAATATCAAACATATTCAAAATTCGATCAAACTTGATGAATATGTCCAAGAGGTCAAAGGAATCATGTGGACAAGGTTTTATGTAACTCAGACATCAAACGAGTGATTTAAAGCATTAAATGGCATATAAAGAACTTAAGTCAAATTGGACTAATCGAATAAACAACTAATAATAGGCAAATAAAATCTAAAAATTATGAAATTTTACTAATAGGTAAAATATGTCAAAATCAAGGGTGGTCAAAATTCCGGTCAATTGGCTAAGAAACGAAGGAGTTATGGCCAATCAAAATTCAGTATGGAAAGAATAATAGAAAATCAGCAAATCTGAATCGTGTCATCTATTAGTGACGTTTTTCAAAAGACATCACTAAAGACTAACGCCTTTCATAGTCATATAGCTAAAGGCTTATGAGTACTTAATCAATAAAAGAGAGTAAAAGACATCATGTCGGGCTGACGTTAATCAAATCGCGTCATCTAATAGTGACGACCTAAACCGCCAGAAAGATATGTGGGACATATTAATTTGGATCGTTCTAAGATACTCTATAATGAGGATGATGATCTTAAGACTTACTAGAAGGCCATTGAAAGTCCAGAGGCTGGGAAATGGCGAGAAGCCATGAATTCTGAAATTCAGTCAATGTACGTCAACTAAGTTTGGAACTTGGTCGACTAGCCCGAGGGTATAGTACCCATCGGCTGCAAACGGATCTTTAAAAGAAAGATTGGTGCAGATAGACGAATTGAGACTTATAAGGCAAGATTAGTGACGAAGGGTTATCGTCAAAGGTAAGGCATTGACTATAACGAGACCTTCTCACCCGTTGCCATGATTAAGTCTATTAGAATTCTTCTCGCTATTGAAGCATACCATGATTATAAAATCTGGCAGATGGATGTGAAGATGGCCTTCCTCAATGAAAACCTTGAGGAATAGATGTATATGATACAACCAGAGGGTTTCACATCAAAGGAATCTCCAGATATGGTATGTAAGTTACAAAGTCCATTTATGGACTGAAGCAAACTTTCCGGAGCTGGAACATAAGGTTTGATGAGGCAATCAAATCTTATGGCTTCATTAAGAATGAAGATGAGCCTTGTATATACAAGAAAAATAGTGGGAGCGCAATCACATTCCTGATTTTTTACATTGACGACATCCTACTCATTGGAAATGATATAGGGATGATGTCATCAGTAAAGATCTGGCTATCTAAGAACTTCTCTATGAAGGATTTAGGAGAAGCATCTTACGTATTGCAAATACGGATCTATAGAGATAGGTCAAAGAAGATGCTAGCTTTAACCCAATCCATGTACATAGAAATCATTGTCAAAAGGTTGGGCATGTAAAATTCCAAAAGAGGTCTCATACCGATGAGACATGGAATTTCTCTCTCTAAAGATCAGTCTCTCAAGACTTCTGAGGAGAGGGCAATGATGGATAAGTTTCCCTATGCTTCAGCCATAGGTTCCATCATGTATGCCATACTATGTACAAGACCTAATATTGCATATGCTCTAAGTATTATGAGCTGTTGGGTTTTCTCGGTTTCTCCGGATCGCATACGCAGCAGAAACCAAAAAAAATATAGCAATCCGTTCCCGTTTCGAAATCTAAAATACAAGATAATCGGATTATCTGTTCTCACCGTGTGCGGATTCGAATCCGCAGTCGTTTGGTTTCGTCGGTGCGACACCGCAAGCCGCGCAAGCGCCCGGCCTCTAGTGAAGTCCACGCGATCCTCCTCACGATGGATATCCTCGAGTTCCTCGTTCTTCGCAGCCCACGAAGCCTCCGCCGGTCGCCGCAATGTTCGCCGCAGCGTGCGGACGATTTCCCGTCGAACGGGATTCGGAGAAGCGGCGGAGCAGATCTGGATCTGCCTGGGCGCCAGAGAAAGACAGAAACTAAGGAGGGGCGGCTAGGGTTAGCAGCAGCTTGGCCTGCTCAGCCCGTTCGCTATGTTTTATACTCCCCGCGCGGTTTTTCATAAAAACCCCCGGTTTGTATAAAACCCACTTACTTATCCATCGATTTGAGAATCATTTGCGTATGACCCTCTAGGCCCAATAACCAGTCTAGTTAATGGCCCAATAAGCACAGTGACTCCTCACTGGCCTGATTAATCAATTAATAACTCATATTAATTAATCAATCGAATCAATGTCACACATTAAATTCGATCGGGCCTCCGATCACGTTGGGTGCCAAGCAATACCACGTGAACCCGGAAGGTATTGGGGTTTAGTAACCCACTCTTGGAACCTTTCCGCCGACAGTTACCGCGTGGATATAATCCTTCATTCGTACAATGCTCTCGAGTCAACTCAGGGTATGGCGAGCTATCAAACCGTAACCGGTCGACTCACTTGGATTGGATGCCGCTGATGAATATCGGAAAACTCCTTTTCCGATATTATCGTCCGCTCTGGCCAGGGACTTTCGCGCATCCTTCCTAGAGCATTCTCTCTCTAAGTACCGAGAGCGAATGATTCCTTATTGACACACAATTACCTTCGACGGTATTCCGCTGTACCCAATCATTGGCGTATTAGAATCCCATGGATAGAGATTTGTAAGCTAAGGTCAAAGCACAGAAGTCCACCGCCAAGGTGTCCTTGGTGTCTCAGGTCCGAGGATCATCCACGCAACAGCGACAATAGAATCAAGCTGGTTGACAGTGAGGTACAATACCATCCAGCGATTCAGTCGGATCAGTTCAGTGAACTCATTCTCTAATGAGCACCTACATATTCGCCTTAGTGTCTCCACACAAGTGACTTATGAGATCAGTCACCCTCATCATATGAGCAGGAGTAATCTGTACTAGTCTAACCGGATATCCGATGTCCTTCTCGGATATCCTCCGACTATGAACGATTAAGAATATGTGTGTTTAAGTGATCAGTCTCATTAGTATGATCTCATCATAATCTGATCATCATAACATATTCACGGACTTCATTATGAAACGATAATTAATATTATGCCATTTTATTAATAAATTGAACAAGATTTACATAGTCAGATTGGCTTGGAGGCCACCAAAACTAACAATCTCCCACTTGGACTAAAGCCAATCACCTTTATACAATAAGCCCATAGACTCTAGGTGACGCTCAAACACAATTTGAGCCAACGGCTTTGTCAGTGGATCTGCTACATGGTCGACGGGTGGAACTCTCTCCACTACTAAATCTCCTCTGGATAATATGAAAGCGCCTCAGAACATCTTTCGATTTCTGATGAGACTACGGCTCTTTCACTTGTGCAATAGTCCCATTGTTGTCGCACAACAGCGGAACATGATCAAGGATACCGGGAACTATGTGAAGGTCGGTGATGAACATCTTCAATCACACTATTTCCTTGAAAGCTTCAGCTGCAGCGATGTGCTCAGCTTCAGTCGTCGAATCTGCAGTGGTTACTTGCTTGGAACTCTTCCAGCACACTGCGCCTCCGTTCAAAGAAAACACGAATCCAGATGTAGACTTGCTATCATCTGGATCCGACTGGAAACTCGAGTCAGTAAAGCATCGCAGTTTCAAGTCACCTCCTCCATATACAAAAAACATATCCTTAGTTCTTCTTAAGTACTTAAGGATGCATTTCACTGCCTTCCAGTGCTCTTCGCCTGGATCAGCCTGAAATCTGCTCGTAACACTTAGAGCAAATGCAACATCAGGCCGTGTACATAGCATGGCATACATGATAGATCCTATGGCAGATGCATAGGGTATTCTATCCATGAATGCCCTCTCATCAGGAGTCTTAGGAGACTGCTCCTTTGAGAGATTAATTCCACGTCTCATCGGTATGAAACCTCTTTTGGAATTTTCCATGCCAAACCTTTTGACTATGGTATCTATGTACAAGGATTGGGTCATTCCAAGCATCCTCTTTGATCTATCTCTATAGATCCGTATTCCTAATACGTAGGATGCTTCTCCCAAATCCTTCATGGAGAAGTTTTTCAACAGCCAGATCTTTACTGATGACATCATAGCTACATCATTCCCAATAAGTAGTATGTCATCTACGTAAAGAACTAGAAAAGTGACTGCACTCCCACTGGTCTTCTTGTACACACAAGGCTCATCTTCATTCTTAATGAAGTCATAAGACTTGACAGCCTCGTCAAATGTTATGTTCCAGCTTCGGGAAGCCTGCTTCAGTCCATAAATGGACCTCTGAAGCTTGCACACTTTATCTGGAGATTCTTTGGATGTGAAACCTTCTGGTTGTATCATATACACTTCTTCCTCAAGGTTACCATTGAAGAAGGCAGTCTTCACATCCATCTACCAGATTTCATAATCAAAATGTGCAGCAATGGCGAGTAGAACTCTGATCGACTTTATCATGGCAACTGGTGAGAAAGTCTCGTCATAGTCAATTCCTTGCCTTTGACGATATCCCTTTGCCACCAACCTTGCCTTATAAGTGTCGATCCGTCCATCAGCACCGATCTTTCTCTTAAAGATCCACTTGCAACCGATGGGTACAATACCCTCGGGCAAGTCCTCCAAGTTCCAAACTTGGTTGGTGTACATGGACTGGATTTCTAAGTTCATGGCTTCTCGCCATTTCCCGGCTTCTGGGCCTTCTATGGCCTCCTGGTAGGTTTTCGGATCATCATCATCATTATAGTGTACCTTAGACTCACCTTCAGCAGTATGTCCCACATATCGTTCAGGTGGTCTAGGTACTCTACCAGATCTACGAGGCTCATCTATGTGTACCTGAACAGATTCAGGAATTGATATCTCATCTGATGATAATACAGCAGTTTGGGGATCTGGAAACCTCTTCCAGTACTATTTTACTCCCACTGTTCTCCTAGATAAGGTATTCCTCTTCCAGGAAGATAGCTTTCCTGGCGACAAACACCTTTTGTTCACCAGGATGGAAAAAATAGTATCCAAAGGTTTCCTTTAGATATCCCACAAACCTGCATTTATCAGTTCGTGATTCCAGCTTGTCTGGATCATGCCTCTTTACATGAGCAGGACAACCCCAGACTTTAACATGTTTAAATTCTGGTTTCCTGCCTTTCCATATCTCATATGGAGTAGAGGCCATGCTGCTGACTCTAGAGCATACCCCTAGAGGGACACTGGTAATCCCGAAAAGCTCATCATGGATCGCACCATGTCCAACAAGGTGCGATTCCTCCTTTCTGATACACCATTCATCTGTGGTGTATATGGAGGGGTCAGCTGAGAAAGGATACTATTATCCTTTAAGAATTGTGTGAAGTTAGTACTCAAGTATTCTCCTCCTCGACCTGATCGAAGAGCTTTAATACTCTTTCCTAATTGCTTCTCTACCTCATTCTTGAACTCCTTGAACTTCTCAAATGCTTCCGACTTGTACTTCATTAAGTACACATAGCCAAATCTTGAGAAGTCATCGGTGAACGTGATGAAGTATGAAAAGCCACCTTTGGCTTGGGTGGATATTGGACCACATACATCCGAATATATTAGTTCTAGAATGTCCTCGGCACGTTCTCCATGTCCAGTAAATGGAGATTTTGTCATCTTTCCCATAAGGCAGGATTCGCATGTTGCAAACGATTCATAATCGAATGCTGTTAAGTAACCATGCTTGTGCAACTTTTGCAACCTGCTTTCGCCAATGTGCCCAAGTCTACAATGCCACATGTAGGCTTGGTTCACACAATTCTTGCTCTTCTTAAGAACATTATCAATATGAAGATTGTAATAAGAAACATCTAATAGATATAGACCGTTGACTAAAGATGCTGAAACTATTGATTTATTACCATAATAAATCGAACAACTTTCTATTCTCAATAGTCAACCTATATCCTATATTGTCCAAACAAGATATTGATATGATGTTCTTTATTATGCTAGGAACATAATAACAATCTTCCAATAGTAAGGTGTCTCCCGATGGAAGCTTGAGGTTTGCTGTCCCAACAGCAATCGCCGCAACTTTTGCGCCGTTTCCTAGCCTCAATTCTACCTCACCTTGTCTCAGCTTGCGCTTACTTGTCAGCATCTGCACATCATGGCAGATATGAGAAGCATATCCGGTATCTAATACCCACGATGTTGAATCTCTAACTGATAAGTTAATATCTATCATATAGATATCTGAAGCTTCAGACAGCTTCACTCTTCCATGAGCTTTATCGTTAAGGAACTCCTTACAGTTCCTTTTCCAGTGACCATACTGCTTATAGTAGAAGCAGTCACCCTTCACTACTCTTTTACCTTTGTCCTTCGATCCTTTATCATTAGCTGTCATCTCTGCTTCAGGGGCATCTGATGCCGATTCAGCAGGAGGATCAGCTCCATGGACAAAGTTATTGTGCTCAGATCTGAAGACATTCTTCAGGTTTCTGAACCAATCTGAGTAGATCAGGTAAGTCAAAACGGCATCAAGTATGCCACGGAATGAGTTATTCGACGACATAATTCCCTACAGGAGATAAGTAAAATCTATTTAGCAGATGTTCAATTATTAAATTTTAAAACAAGACATGTCTTTTGTTCAAGTTTAACTCCCACTAATTTTCGACGGACTATATAACCCTCAGTTATACAGAACGGGAGACACCGACAGTCTCCTAGTGGGGATCAGAATCTCAATGACTTGTACTACAGCCTTGTGGATAGCACAACAAACTGTAATACAATCAGAGAGCACCCAACTCATGGGACTTGCAACTCCTTGCAATATCTGATCATAGCTTCGGTCCCCAGAGATTTAATGGTCTTGTGGATAGCACAACAAACCACTAATTCTGGTCTAAGCTAACCATCGTTACGCGACAAGCATAGATTTGCATGTAGCCCTTGTGGATAGCACAACAAAGCTACATGATTCCTCTACCCCGATCTATAGGCATCTAATGCCATAGCCACAGTTTCTCCTCCCAATTAAGCAGGCCTTGTGGATAGCACAACAAACCTGCCTAAAGTGATTCAAATCCTATGACTATAACGATGGTGGACCACGCGGTAAGTTCTTAACTACTCGCGTTACGGCTTAGAGTTTATCTGAGGGTATTTAGATAACTTTTATCTTGGTCTCTCCTAGGTGATAGTATATAAATATATCGTATATATTTACTAAATACTATAACCTGCTTTGATTCATAATCAAAAAATAAACAATGCATCTCATACATGTCATTAGTGTGGTCATGGATAGCACAGTGGGTTTGACTGGAGCCAACAGTCAAACGCACACACAATCTAATCATAACATTTACATTAAATATCTTGCAATCACATAGGCAAGAGATCTCCATCTTTTCGCCTTCTTGGTTGTAGTTGTGGATCGTCCTCGCTCCTTCCTCGGTTGCCTCGCTCATATTACATTTAAATTCTAGTATTTACAAGTAAATTGAAGAAGGCCTTATGGCGAGTACAAGAGAGAGAGGGAGGTAGAAATACATCGGAGTATGAGAGAGAGAGGTGCGCAGACCTCTATTTATTAACAATTAATAAAAATCATACATCCACGATCCACACAATCCATCATTCATCACATGAACAATTAAATAAGTGCATATCCATGACCACGGTATGTTTTAAATATCCCACACATGATTCAGCGCATCACATGGCTAAAACAAATGAGTTTTCAAAAATAGATAAGTTTTGGCTTTCAAAAAGCTGGGATCCAATCAAAATTGGTGTTTGAATTTCGAAAACTCATTTTATTAACTTAACATGCAATTAAATCTAAATTTAAAAGCATTAAACACACATCACATGCGCACACACTCCGAATTAATAATTCCAGATTATTCCATACAAATTAGAACAATTCTAATAATCTAACACTTAGATTAAGCCCCATTAATAATCTAACAATTAGACTATTTTAAAGACTAATCTAACTCTTAGATTAATCCAATGAAATTAATCATTAATTTATCACATAAATTAATAATTAACTTTAATTTATTTATTAATTATCAATCTAACAATTAAAGTAGATAATTAATAAGTGTTAATCACTAATTTAACTATTAAACTAATAATTAACACAAATGAACAGTTAACCACTAATCTAACTCTTAGATTAGTAAAAATTAATTAATTATTAATTTAACTTTTAAATCAATAATTAATAACATCTAATTAAACCATTTAACCAGTTAATTAAAGTTAATTATCAATTTAACATTTAAATTAACAATTAACAACAATTAACTAATATATATATATATACTAACTTAACATTGAAATTATTCAATTAAAAATTAATTATTAATTTAACTTTTAAATTAATAACTAACTCTAATTGATGAATAATTAGATGATTAAATAATTAAAAATCTAAAATTTAGATTATAACTATTAACCACTAATTATAATTCCTTAAATTAGCCATATAAAGGTTAATAATTAATTTAACAATTAAATTAACATTAACTCGAATTAATTAACAACAAATTGCTAATTAATAATCCCTTAATTGACTTAATGATTCAAAATCATTAATAAAAGCCCAATTTAAAATTCAAAACACTTTTGAACATTTTAAAATTAAAATCAAATTTTAATTCAATTTTAAATAGGCAATAGGGGATTAAACTAATTAATTGAAAAATGGCAATTAGGCTCAGCCCAACAGGACCTTGGCTCGGGTCTAATTTAGTCCCATGGCTCAGTCAACTGACTGAGCCAGGGCTCGGGCCAGGCCCGAGCCACCCAACAGTGGGCTTGAACCCTGGCGACACCCAGGCTTGGGCCCGGTTCTCCCAGAAACCGGCCCGACCGACCGGTCCAACCGGTCGGTCCAAACCTTTCTTCAACCTCCAGCCCGAGCCCCATCTATGCAGGAACCCTAGGCGCTGGCGGCAGGGTTGCTGGAGGGAAGTCGCCGGCGGCCGGCCCGACGTCGCTCCCGGCACCGGCGATGCCACCGGTGCCGGCCGGCACACCGGCGGTGCCCCAATGAAGCAGCCCGAGCCCATTAATCTCCCCAAAAATAAACTGGTTTTTATTCCTTAAAACCGGGGATAAAGATGAAGGGGCTCCCACTGGCCATCTCTATCAACCTCACTATCGCCGGTGACTGATCCGGTGGTGGCCGGCGGTGCCTCTTAGAGGATCTGGGGCACAGGCCCACATCCCCAACACTTGGGGAGTCCAGACGAAGCCGCAGTAAACCCGGTTCCTCGTCCAACGAAGAACATCAAAATAATAATTAATTTTATGCAAAATTAAGCGATCGAATCGCAGAAATCATCATATGATCATTAACTTCGCATAAAATCAAAACGATGCATGGAATAATATCATGGAAGATTTAATTTCGAAGACCGAAAAGGGACGAGAAATAGTGGAACCTGGCTCTGATACCACTGTTGGGTTTTCTCGGTTTCTCCGGATCGCATACGCAGCGGAAACCAAAAAAATACAGCGATCCGTTCCCGTTTCGAAATCTAAAATACAAGATAATCGGATTATCTGTTCTCACCGTGTGCAGATTCGAATCCGCAGCCGTTTGGTTCCGTCGGTGCGACACCGCAAGCCGCGCAAGCGCCCAGCCTCTAGCGAAGTCCACGCGATCCTCCTCGCGACGGATATCCTCGAGTTCCTCATTCTTCGCAGCCCACAAAGCCTCCACCGGTCGCCGCAATGTTCGCCGCAGCGTGCGGACGATTTCCCGTCGAACGGGATTCGGAGAAGCGGCGGAGCAGATCTGGATCTGCCTGGGCGCCAGAGAAAGACAGAAACTAAGGAGGGGCGGCTAGGGTTAGCAGCAGCTTGGCCTACTCAGCCCGTTCGCTATGTTTTATACTCCCCGCGCGGTTTTTCATAAAAACCCCCGGTTTGTATAAAACCCACTTATTTATCCATCGCTTTGAGAATCATTTGCGTATGACCCTCTAGGCCCAAGTACCAGTCCAGTTAATGGCCCAACAGGCCCAGTGACTCCTCACTGGCTTTATTAATTAATTAATAACCCTTTATTAATCAATTAATCAATCGAATTGATGTCGCACATCGAATTCGAACGGGCCTCCGATCACGTTGGGTGCCAAGCAACACCGCGTGAACCTGGAAGGTATTTGGGGTTAAGTAACCCACTCTTGGAACCTTTCCGCCGACAGTTACCGCGTGGATATAATCCTTCATTCGTACAATGCTCTCGAGTCAACTCAGGGTATGGCGAGTTGTCAAACCCTAACCGGTCGACTCACTTGGATTGGATGCCGCTGATGAATATCGGAAAACTCCTTTTTCGATATTATCGTCCGCCCTGGCCAGGGACTTTCGCGCATCCTTCCTAGAACATTCTCTCTTTAAGTACCGAGAGCGAATGATTCCTTATTGACACACAATTCCCTTCGACAGTATTTCGCTGTACCCAATCCTTGGCGTATTAGAATCCCATGGATAGAGATTTGTAAGCCAAGGTCAAAGCACAGAAGTCCACCGCCAAGGTGTCCTTGGTGTTTCAGGTCCGAGGATCATCCACGCAACTGCGACAATAGAATCAAGCTCGTTGACAGTGAGGTACAATACCATCCAGCGATTCAGTCGGATCAGTTCAGTGAACTCATTCTCTAATGAGCACCTACAGATTCGCCTTAGTGTCTCCACACAAGTGACTTATGAGATCAGTCACCCTCATCATATGAGCAGGAGTAATCTGTACTAGTCTAATCGGATATCCGATGTCCTTCTCGGATATCCTCCGACTATGAACGATTAAGAATATGTGTGTTTAAGTGATTAGTCTCATTAGTATGATCTCATCATAATCTGATCATCATAGCACATATTCACGGACTTCATTATGAAACGATAATTAATATTATGCCATTTTATTAATAAATTGAACGAGATTTACATAGTCAGATTGGCTTGGAGGCCACCTAAACTAACATGAGCAGCATCAGGCAGATCCATGTGATGAACATTGGAAGGCTGTGAAATGTATCCTTAAGTACTTGAGAAGAGCTAAGGATATGTTTCTAGTATATGGAGGAGGAGACTTAAAGCTGCAAGGATACACTGATTCAAGTTTTTAGTCTGATCTAGATGACAGCAAGTCAACATTAGGATTTGTCTTCACACTCAACGGGGGGGCAGTGAGCTGGAAAAGTTCCAAGCAGGAAACTACTGTTGATTCGACAATGGAAGCTGAGTATATTGTTGCTACTGAAGCCGCCAAAGAAGCTGTCTGGATGAAAAAATTCATCGACGATCTTGGTGTAGTGGAAAGTATCTCTGGTCCCGTCCTACTACTATGTAACAACAATGGGGCGATTGCTCAAGCGAAAGAACGAGGTATCATCAGAAGTCGAAGCATATTCTGTGGTGCTTTCATTGGATCACAGAGATTATAGCTCGAGGAGATGTCGTAATGGAAAGAGTTCCTTCAACCGACAATATAGCAGATCTACTGACAAAGCCTTTATCTCAAAATGTCTTTGAGCGTCACTTAGGGAATATGGGCATTCTGTATAAAAGTGATTGGCTTTAGTCCAAGTGGGAGATTGTTAGTATTGGATGGCCCGCAAGCCAATCCGACACTATGTATTATTCAGATTATTAATAAAATGGCAATATTTCATTGTGTGTAATTAATTTGATCTATGTTTATCGTATCATGATGAAGTCCATGAATATGTGCAATAGTCTTTGGATTATGATGATATCATAATTACGGGACCAAAGACTTATAAACACGTGTTCTTAATTATTCCTAGTCGGAAGATGTTTGAGAAGGACATCAAACATCCGGATAGACCAATACAGGTTTCTTCAGCTTATGTGATGAGGGTGACTGATCCTATAAGTCACTTGTGTGGAGACACTATGCTGGACCTGTAGGTGCTCATTAGGTAATGAATTCACTGAATTGATCTGACCATGAATCGCTGGATGGTATATACCTCACTGTTAACCAGCTCGATTCTTTTGTCACGGTTGCATAGATGATCCTTGAACCTGAGACACTAAAGATACCTTGTTGGTACATCTTTGAGCTTTGACTTTGACTAACGAATCCCTAACCATGAGTTATCAATAAGTCAAATAATCGGGTTCAGGGAAATGCCCTCGAAGGTAATTGTGTGTTCAATATGGGATCATCCGCTCTCGATATTATGAGAGAGAATGTTCCGGGAATGATGCGCTTAAGTCCCTGGCCAGGGCGGACTCTATATCAGATAAAGAGTTATCCGATATAGATTAGCGGCATCTGATTCAAGTGAATCGACCGGCTAGGGTTTAACAGTAAACCATTTCCTAAGTCGATTCGGGAACATTGCACGGATGAAAGATTATATCCGCGCGCTAACCGATGACAAAAAGGTTCTAATAGAGGATTGCGATAACCCCAATGCCATCTAGGATTATGCGATGTTGCTTGACATCCATTATGATCGGAAGCTCGTCCGAATTTACTGTGGGACATTAAATTCGGCTGATTAATCAAAATAATGATATTAATTAATTCAGTGGGTCCGTAAAGAGTTACTAGACTTAATGAGCCATTAACTGGACTGGTATTGGGCTTAGAGGGTCACACGCAAAAGGTTTTCAAGTCGATGGATAATTTGACGGGATTTCGGATAAGTGTGGATTTTTGTGAAAAACCGCAAAAATACTTATTATAAAAGAACGGACGCTAGGTCGGGGGCCAGCAACCCTGACCTAGCCGCTGTCCTCTCTCTCTCTTGGACGCACCTCTCGAGGCCGGCCCCCTGGAGGCTCTGCTCCGGCTCCCGACAGCTTTGCTTCTCGTTTGACGGGAGTTTCCAAATCCGCATGTCACGGCGGATTACGCGTAACCAGACGGGATCTGCGGACGCCACATCGAGCGAGGAGGTGAGGACGATTCATTGTGAGGAGAACCACGTGGATACTGCTAGAGGCCGGGCACCTGCGCGGCTTGCGGCATCGCTCCGACAGAACCAAAGAACGAATGCGGATTCGAATCCGAGCAAGGTAAATATGATTTACCGCTTAAGCTTTTTGTTGACCGAAATAGGACGGATCCGTTCCCGAATAGATTTTTTTGCTGCGTTTTTCGGACGGATCTTAACACAGCGAAACCCAACATACCTTTGGAATCATAACCTCCCGCCCAAAGGTGAAAGCCCAGGCATTCCTAGCCGACATCAATGCACCGACCCACTCATGGTTCGATTTCTCCGAAGGCCATGCCCTCGGCCCTCGGAGTAGGGGGACTAGTGAGAGTGCCCAGTTTCACTGGCCCATTTGTTAGGTGCGCCGGATCGCTAAGGGCTGCCCTTGCTCGCTACAAAAGTCCGGTGGGCCTTTCAACTGGTAGGCCCACGAACCTAGGCTCCAATAGGGAGCGTCCCGATCCGAGACGGATCCCATTGCCCTGGAGGTACCAAGAAACTTTTTGCCGAAGGAACTCTCCTCCATATCAACTCCAGAGCAGATAAGGGAAAGCTAGAACCCCGTTCCATACCGGGAACAGGCCTAACTTATCGTAATACGCTCCCCATTCGAACTCAGCTACGGCCTCAGATATGCCCCTATAAAAGGGCCCCCCTGATACCCTCAGAAAGGTATGTCCTACACTAGATCCTCTATCTTCTCCTTGTCCCTACACTTTCTAACTTAGGCATCGGAGGGGGTTCCCCCAGATCGCAATCGGGGTCTCCTCTGACCTAGTGTCTGTTTTGTAAGAGCACGAGGAGTTTTTGTGATCCAAGGAACCCTGACCGTCTGATCTAGAGCAGATGAATCTCCTCCCCAACAACACAAATTCATGAACTTCACTATGAAGTGGTATATTCGAATTACACATAAAGAATATGATGCCTTTATTATTATTAAAAAAATAAATACGAAAGTTATATGATTGGCCTGACGGACGTACAAAACTAGCAGTTCTCTGGTCCTACAAAATAAGAAAAGGACCAATGGCTCTCATAGCTCTTGGTGGGGGAAAACTCTATGATGGTTAAGTTAGCTTGATCCTTTGATTGGAACGAGAAGCGAATAGCTCCTATGACATCACTTATATGGACTAGGAGATCCAATGGGCATGTCCCTTTTTCTTGGAAGCCCATTAAGGTATTTATCTAGTGCCTGTAGTAGAGGGAGGCATATGGGTACGTGTCTATGATAGGTGCTTGTAGTTGACTGGGCCTCGGAGTAGATGGCAGTGTGATCGGAAGTAGCATTAGAGAGGGCTGCCCACATATCACACTCCAATACCTATGTCATACCGCCATTTTTTCGTAGGATTAGATGCAATGTAATGACATGCGCCTCCCGATACACCAAAGAGAAATGCTTACTACAATCCATAGAGTAATGCTTACTGCAATCCATCCCCCCCCCCTCCAACTGTAATGGGGACAATGCAATGAGTAAACAATTTTCTTTTAATTCTTTCCAGGACGTCTAATTTTTTTTTACCCACTGGCAATGCCCCCATTGGAATTAAGGTGGGCATTGTAGCTGGTATTACTTATACGCCAAATAAGATAAGGTGTAGATCGAGTTCATGGAGGTCATATGACTCCTCTTGTCGTTAACTGTGACATATTAAATGAGGGCCCTTGGGTGTGTCAAAATAGGCGTAGCTCGTCCCTTGCCCTACACTAGGCTAGTCCTCGAGAAGGTGCTTGTTCACTGGCCACCTAACATCCCGAGGAATCAGAGGATTTTCTTGGAGGTCCCTGTAGGTCATGGTCGTTAGGATGGTTGAGGAAAATATATTCCCGACTTTCCTGGTGTGCCATTAGCCTACAAGGAGGCCGCGAGGAGCTTCCAAGGGCATTGTCTTACCTTGATGAGTAGCTTAGTGATCGATGTGGGCCTTAACCTTTATCTTGGAGCCTTACAAATCATTGGGGGTCGAGGGAGACATGCGCCTGACCTTAACAGGAGGCCAGTGCACTTTGGTAATCCCCTTAAGGACTCTTGAAGGTGTGAAGGTTGTTGGGTTTTCGGCATTTCTCCAGATCGCGAATGCAGCATAATAAACAAAATAAAATATGCGATATGTTTCCCGTTTCGATAAAACTGAAACGATTATCAGATAATCGGTTCTTACCGTGTGCGGATTCAAATCCGCAACCGATCGGTTCCGTCGGTGTGACACCGTAAGCCGCGCAAGCGTCCGGCCTCTAGCGGAGTCCACGCGATCCTCCTCGCGATAGATATCCTCACGTTCCTAGTTCTTCGCAGCTCACGAAATCTCCGCCGTTCGCCGCAACGATCGTCGCAACGTGCGGATGATTTCCCGTCAAACGGGAGTCGAAGAAGCGGCGGAGTAGATCCGGAGATCCCGATTCTTCTGGGGCACCAGAGAGAGAGAGAAAGAGAGGAGGGGGCGGCTAAGGTTAGCAGTAGCTTGGCCCGTTTGCTATATTTTATACTAACCGCGCAGTTTTTCATAAAAACTCCCGGTTAATATAAAACCTACTTATTTATCCATCGCCTTGAGAATCATTTGCGTGTGACCCTCTAGGCCCAATAACCAGTCCGATTAATGGCTCAATAAACCCAGTGACTCCTCACTGGCCTGATTAATCAATTAATAACTCATATTAATTAATTAATCAATCGAATCAATATCGCACATCAAATTCGATCGGGCCTCCGATCACGTTGGGTGCTAAGCAACACCGCGTGAACCCGGAATGTATCGGGATTAAGTAACCCACTTCTGGAATCTTTCTGTCAACAATTGCCGCGTGGATATAATCTTTCATTCGTACAATGCTCTCGAGTCAACTCAGGGTATGGTGTACTGTCAAATCCTAATCGGTCAACTCACTTGGATTGGATGCCGCTGATGAATATTGGAAAACTCCTTTCTCGATATTATCATTCGCCCTGGTCAGGAACTTTCGCGCATCCTTCCCAGAGTATTCTCTCTCAGGGTACTGAGAGCGAATGATTCTTTATTGACACACAATTCCCTTCGACGATATTCCGTTCTATCCGATCCTTGGCTATTTAGAATTCCGTGGTTAGAGATTCATAAACCAAGGTCAAAGCATAGAAGTCCACCGACAAGGTGTCCTTGATGTCTCAGGTCCGAGGACCATCCACACAACTACAACAATAGAATCAAGTTGGTTGATAGTGAGGTACAATACTATCCAGCAATTCAGTCGGATCAGTTCAGTGAACTCATTCTCTAATGAGCACCTATAGATTCACCTTAGTGTCTCTACACAAGTGACTATGAGATCAGTCACCCTCATCTTATGAGAAGGAGTAATCTGTACTAGTCTATCCGGATATCCGATGTCCTTCTCGGATATCCTCCGACTAGAAACTATTAAGAATATGTATGTTTAAGTGATCAGTCTCATTAGTATGATCTCATTATAATCTGATCATTATCGCACATATTCATGGACTTCATTATGAGACGCTCATAACGAATTATACATAATAAATATAATGTCATTATATATTAATAAATGAATGAGATTACAAAGTCATATTGGCTTGTAGGCCACCTAAGATTAACAAAGGTGACTGATCAACTCAGACTTACTATATCCCGAGGAGTTCTAGGCCTTGATTAGCTTACTAGGCCTAAGGATCGGACAGATTGAACTAAAAATCTGATTAGAAGGATCGGACGGCTACGGTGCAGCTCGACATAGTAGGTGGGCATCAATTTTTCTTTTTTGTTTGGATTTTTAAAAAATTTTGGAGCGTTCGATTAAAAGTCGGATGATACAGCTGAGTTGCTCGGATCGGCTTTGACTCGGCTATATATATATTTTTTTTAAAAATTAATGAACACCTCGATTTGCATGCAAAAATTTTAAAAAAAGTTTTTTTAAAAAAATTATACATCCGGATCAAGGCCAACCGGAACAACTCGATTGTACCGTCCGATTGTTAATCGGATGCACTAAAAAATTTAAAAAATCTGAACAAAAAAAAAAAATCAATGCCCACCCACCCTGTCGGGTTGCACAACAACCGTCCGATCCAATCGGATCTGGCGGCTATTGCTTCTACATCCACATTGGATTGCGATGGAGCAGTATTGCAGCAAGTATTAGTCTTTAAGCTAAGCTTTCTCCCGTTTACTAATCTATTCATAATTTATAGCTCTCAAATAGAGGTCAAATTCTGAAAAGCGTAAATGATAATCCAACTAATGGGCCACCAATTAGAATTATATATTAACGCTTATCCCTAATATGCAGTCTTGTTGTCGTTCGATTTTATTTTATTTTGCAAAGATACTTCGATCCTTCCTCACTCGCGTTTGTTTTAGGCTAACCGCAACATTCTCTCTCTTTTTAGCATAAGTAGTATGCAAGATAACCATTTCATTCCTTAACCGCAACTAAATTACATAGTAAGACCGTAAACGGGGAGGATATTGAAATAGAAAGACTAAGTTTCGTTTTCAATTCAATAGCGAAATCATATTTCTGATTCTAATTCCTATAGAATTGAAGAGTAATTTTCCATTTTTCATTTTGTTTTTGGTTCCGATATTAAAAGTCAAAATAGTTTTCAAAAAATTATTTAAAACAATTTTGCACATCGTGAATACTCATCCTCTTCACTGTATGCATCTAAGTAAACTTTTTAGATAGAATAGATCCCATGCCTAATAACATTTATATGTTATAACTATTAATTTTAATTTTAATTTTAATATTTAACAAAACTAAAAATAAAGATAGGATATGTAAATACAAAATAACAGCTCTGATTTTGATTCTTATAATTTATCAGAAAATTTCAATCCATATTCTAATAGTTACCAGATAGTCTTTGCTATCTGAATCTTTTTTTATAAAATATATCATAAAAAATCAGATAATCAAATTTCAGTTTACCGCGCTACCGCATAGTTATCACTACGTCAATTATTATTGTAAAAAAAATGCGAGCGTTATATTCTTCCATTCCCTCTCCTTTTTACTGCCCCGCATGTAAAATTTATCAAACAAACACATGTAAAAGAGCTGTTCAAAATTTGGCTCATTTTTTTAACTTTCATAGAAAAAACAATCGAAAGGAATCCTTTTAAAAATTTGAACCCGACGGTGCCGTGCGTGTATTCCCGCGGAAACGGCGGAAAACGACAAAATGACGTTTCATGGTGGAGCAAAAGCAAGATCAGCAAGCACACACAACCGTATTGGAAGCCAGCTGGCCACGCGTAACCGCACACAGTACGATCTCCCCGAAACCCCGCTTCTCTCTCTGCTCTGCGTTTAGCCACTCTCATTCTCCTGCGCCGCACGCCCCGCCGAGTACCGTGGCACGCTTTCAGCTCATCAACCCACGAGTTTAGACTAACCAGAAAGTGCCACGATACATGCGCGTACGCCCAAGGGTGCAGCCCGTATCTCTCCTCTTTTTGTTTCCTTCTTCGTGCAGCCCGGCCCAGCTTTCCCTCTTTTTCCAACCTCCCCACCTCTGTTTCCGTTTTTTCTGTTTGTGCTTCCTCAGAGCGCCACCGCACCTCCACGCATGCATCACGCTCCCCGCTACGCTCACCTCCATTCGGCACAACCTGCTCCCACCTCCTCCTAACGTGAGGCAGAGTCGTCCCACCGGGGCGCCAGGGGAAACGACAAGGGAAGGTGACCGCACCGCACCGGAGCAAAACAGATAAGTGTTGACTCCAACGGCCCCACGGCGGCGACGAGGAGGGCATCCGTACGCGAGGGGCACGCGGACCCCACCGGTAGGAAGCGGTTAGCGCGAAAGGGACTCGTGACCGGGAAGGACACAAGTATCAGTTACGGCCGGGATGGAAAAAGAGAACAAAGGAAACAAAAAAAAAGGGAAACAAAACCAATATCGAATCTGGAAGCATCCACGTCCGTTACGAAAACTACCCCCGCCCGATAAAATCTCCTCCTTCTCGCGAGTTACTGACATATCCATTATCGTTAATTAAAGCGTGCGGAAAGGAAACCATCGAAGGGGCGCCATGCGGCTGGTGTTCGGTGGCCGGTACGGTGTACGAGCCGCAGCAACAACAAAGAGGGCTCTACGGAACGGAGGACGGACGCGAACGTTATGCTTATCTCTTCTTTCCTTGTATACTCGTGGCCCAATCTAATGATAATATTATTATTATTTAAAACTAAAGCCTTATACTGTTGGAGAAATAATAAATAAATGCACGTCGGAAGGTGCGAGAACAATCAGGGGCATATCTTGAATAGTATATGCATGCATTCAGAGACTCGAGCATATGCATGTGAATGAATCGTATTCAAGTGTGGGAAGGAAGGGAGGAGGAAGGTCGGTATATGAATAGAATAGCAGCTACATTAATAATAAGCATGGAAGAGGCAGAGGATGGAGGGTACGGACTGGTGCAGTGACCGACTGGTGCCGGTCAAAGGAAGAAGAGAGGCCCCTTACAGGCTGGCGGAGGCTGACAGGATGGCACTAAATGATCCGACCTCCGATTCGGCGACCGGGCTTGTCGCTTCCTCACCGCCGACTCCGACCCCTACCTGCCCCGCTTCGCGAAACCAACAAAAAAAGAAAAAAAAAAACGAACACAACCCGTCCCCGGCGGTCTTTTCTTTTGGTCTTTCCCTACTTTGCCCTCGGCACCACACGGTCGGTCGACGCCTCTCGCCCTTTTTTCTCTTCTTCTTCTCCAGCAGCGCGAGTTAATCTGTTGGTGGGGCTCTTCTCTTCTCGTGTCGGCCGAGGCGCCGATCGGGGCGACCACTTAACGCATTTCTTGTTGGTTTGAAAAAGAAGGGAAAGTTGGTTTTTATATTTGCGCACGGGAGTGCAGTCCAGGCTGGCTCGGTCAAAATCCCGTCGCTTTCCGGGGCGTCCCCGTCCAGTCCGCTCCTAAATCTCAATATTTAATAGCGATATGGTTAAGATAATCGGTGGTGATCTTTGTCAGCAGGAGGAGGGGCGGGATTAATTGATTAGGCGTTCCGAGTCCGTTGCGGAGGGTGGGAGGGGGATTACGTATCCGGATTCCCGTAATCCCGTCCACATCGAGGGGGAGGAGGAGATCTTTTGTTTAACGGCTCGCGGATCTTGCTGTTGCCGCCATGCCTGCCGGTGTGCAGGACTGGGTCCGCCAGCTAAGCAGCCAACCCACCGGACGCAACTCAAGTTAAACAAGGCGCCACATTCCGTGTTCCGCTCCGATCACGAAAAGCGAAGCCCGAAACCCCACCACGGAAACCATCCAACGGTCCTAAAGGCTCGCCCACGCCTCCACTGGGCAAAAATTAGACACTTTCTCGAAAACTGGCGGTTGCAACTTTGATAGGTTTGGGCTCGACGAGTAGACTCCCCCGTGTGCTATTATATTCATAGGTTTCTCTGCGCCGCGGCATGATGCGCCAACGCCAATGAACGCAGTAGCCGTCGTGGCATAGCACCCGTTGGTTGATCGGGCGCAGTGCGCCGGACCGGCGGGGGGGTTGCCAGGCTCCAGTGGTTATTAAAGAAAGCGTTGGGGCCTGGGGGGAGTCCACACGACTGGGCGCGCTGCGTGGGGGGAAGAGGGAAGGGGATGAGATTGATGGAGATCGGGGAGTAGAGGCGCGACGCGTGTCGCGTTGACAGCTGTATCCAAGCAACCACCCGACCGGTCGCCCCAACCGGCTCTTTCCGGTGGCGACCGCCCCCGGCTCCATGCTTGCTATATAACTTGCCTACATCGGTTCTTCCCAACTCGTTCCTCTCTTCTTCTTTCCATCCAACCTCGCGACCTTCTACCGCAGCCGAGCGAAGAAAAAAAACCACCTAGGCTGATAGAAGAAGAACAAGCTATAGTCTCGACCTGTCTAGGGTTTGGGTTGTGTTGGGATCGGTCGAAGAAGAAGATCTTAATCGTGATCATCAGATCTGGCATGGCGGCGGGGGGCGGGAGCGCGGCGACATGCTCGTCGGGGCGCAAGGAGGCGGCGGTGGATAGGATAAAGGGGCCATGGAGCCCGGAGGAGGACGAGGCGCTGCGGAGGCTGGTGCAGAAGCACGGGGCGCGCAACTGGTCGCTCATAAGCAAGTCGATACCGGGGAGGTCGGGGAAGTCGTGCCGGCTACGGTGGTGCAACCAGCTGTCGCCGCAGGTGGAGCACCGACCCTTCACCCCCGAGGAGGACGAGAGGATCCTGCGCGCCCACGCCAAGTTCGGCAACAAGTGGGCCACCATCGCCCGCCTCCTCTCCGGCCGCACCGACAACGCCATCAAGAACCACTGGAACTCCACCCTCAAGCGCAAGTTCTGCGCCGCCGCCGTCGCCCCCGCACCAACCTTCTCCGATGACGACGACGACGATGACGAGGGCGCCGGCGGTGGGGAGCCGCCGCTGAAGCGGACGGCGAGCGGGGGGCCTACGCTGTCGGGGCTGTGCCTGAGCCCCGGGAGCCCCTCCGGGTCGGACATCAGCGACCCCAGCCACCACTCCTCGCCGCCGGCCACGGCGGCGTCCCACGTCTACCGCCCCGTGCCGAGGGCCGGCGCGATCGTCGCGCCTCCACCGATGGATCTGTCGCCGTCGATCAACACCGGCGGGAGCCTCGCCAACGAAGAGGATCCGTCCACGTCGCTCACGCTCTCCCTCTCCCTTCCCGGCTCGGATCCCCGCGACGCCCCCGCATCAGCCCGGCTTCAGCATCAAGAGCAGCCGCACCACCCCTTCATGGCGAAACCACAGCCGCCGCCGCCGGTCCTCCACCACCCTGTACAGCAGCAGCAGGCGCCCCCGTCTCAGGGGCTCTACATGGACGGCGGCTCCATGGATGCGGTGGCGGCGCCGCTGCTGCAACAGCAGCAGCAGCGGCTCCCGTTCAGCGCGGACTTCCTGGCAGTGATGCAGGAGATGATAAGGAAGGAGGTGCGGAGCTACATGTTAGGATTGGAGCAGAGCGGGGCCATGTTCCTGCAGCAGCAACAGCAGCAGCATGTGGTGGTGGACGGCTTCCGGAATGGCGCCGCCGGCCGCATCGGGATCAGCAAGCTGGAGTAGTGGTAGTGGTAGTGTCCTCGTCGCCCGCGTCTCCGCGTCACGTCGCTCTCTAGAAATGGATGGAAGCGAAGCGAAGGCCAGAGAGGAGGAGAAAAGAAAAAGGGTTGCTCTTTGTCTAGTTTTTTCTGGTTGGGTTTTGAGGTTTTTGTTTTGTTCTCCGCTCTTTCTCTCTCTTCTTGTTTCAAAACTTGTTTCTTCTTTCTTTCTCTAGAAATTCTATGTTTATTTTGGTGGGGCGGACAAAGGGCGTGCCTGGTTCTCTCTGCAAAATAGAGTATGGGGCAAATAAAAGGGCTTTTGTGGGTTCTGTACAGAGGCAGAAACTTTTAAAGAGAAAGATGAAAGAAAAAAAAATGCCAAAACCAAGTTCCTTTTTAAATTTTCTATATATTTTGAAGGAAAATGTCTCTTCTGCAGTGGATTCACTCGTCAAATTGAAGGTAGAACCTTTTTCTTTTTCTTTTTCTTTTTTTCCCCTCTTTATTCTTGTTGTTCATCACAAGCTGCCAGCTGGACGAAAGCGGTGATGTTTTGGGTCTGGATTAATTTGATGGTGGGCTGTTCCTGTTGATAGAGGGGATGGTCTGTCCTATCACCAACAGGGAGGGGGGTTGGATCGGTGATGGCAACTTTCGTGTGGAACGATGGCGTTTCTATTGCGGGGCTCACAAGAAGACAAGAAAGCCTCGTATATATGTGCATAAAAGGTTAACACAACTTGCAGCTGTTAACAACCAAGAAGAGGGTCGGTCCTGATGCTGAAGGAGTAAAGTGAGATGAGATGAGATCACTTTAAGAGTTGTGTGGAAACAAAGGGTGGGTACCCGCGCGCGTTGTGTGCGAGCAAGGGTCTTCCCGTGAAATATCGCTTTTTTTTAGCGGAAAAATTTATATGTTTGGACGGATATTTAGTTTAGTGTATAGGCGGATTCGAACTCAACTTCTCGAATTGGATATTTAGTCTTGTAACCATCGAGTCAGTTCGACCAAAAAAAAGAAATAAAGGGTGGGTAATCGCTTCCTCCCCGTTTACGAGACGAATCAAATTCCTCGTGGTGTTTTGTAATCTTTATGGTCCTGAGTGGTGGTTAGTCTTCGTTGTCGTTATCGCCGGGGTGGGGTTGTTTTCGGTTTGGGAAGGGGACAGATCCAGTTCACTTGCTGACGACGACGACGACAGCGCAGTGGCGAAAGCTGCCCCCACATCCATCCCACAGGGATAAGATTAACAGAATCCTTTGTCTATATGCTTGTACAATCTTTTATTTACTGCTTTCCCTCTCGAAAAGTCTTCAGCATTTGCATCTATTCATATCCCTCTCAATTCAACCGTGGGTTGCATTGCCTTATTCGGCCTCCGGCAACACCCTGACACTTGACTATAATAATAATATTTTGTAAGGGCTTTAAGTTCAAAACTTGTGGGAAAAATTCTGGGGAAGAATAAACAACTTCGGACGGTGTGACTTACCTGGTGGGGTCTATTGGAATAAGATATTTTCTTATTTTTGCCAATTGGCAAAGGCATGAATTGTGAAGGAAAAATTTTGAGTTGATATGATGACAGATGTTAAGACTGTCATCAAAGAGTTAATCATAAGTTGTGACAATATCTATCCGACCATCTTTTGGTGGACGCTACTTGAGAAAAATGACATCTTAACTCAAGTATAGAGTCGAAGTATAAGTCGTTGGAGAGATGTCTTAAAAATAAAGATTTTAAGACAAAGTCAGCCGGATCAAGAATAACTGGCGTCATTCATAGAGGTGATTACTTACAGTAATAGGATTTATCATTTAACAGAATGAGTGATCTAGGAAGTATATTGCCCGCGAGGTTAAGGCAAACTAGATGAACTGGACAAGATCTGCAGCAGCCTGGTATGATCATCGTGTATCCTTAAATTTTAAACGAAAGAAAGTTTTACAAAACCAATGTACGATCTATCTTATTGAACAGGTGATACTGATAAGAAGAATATAACCCAAACGTGTATACAGTGGAAATCAAAACGTACGTACAAAAAGAATAACAAACATATAACGTTTGGCAGGACATGTTTGAAGACTTACGAGTAGTAGCTCTAATTGTCAAGTTGAGGAAAAGCAAACTTAAGAGTAATTGGTGTTTCATGGACACGACACAAGTTAAAGATGTGCGACCAGCACCCAATAATTAGAACAAGATTCTAATGTTGAACATGGTAACACTGAGGGAAAGCGAAGAATGCAGTAATCTGTTCATGTGGAAAGTGAGAAGGTCAGATTCGATTCAAAGCCCATTTACTAAGTGAGCCAACCCGTCAGGAAGCACCCAAGATGCCTTTGGAATTCACTAGCCCCCTCCAAGGCGTTATGAGCATATTCCCGCCAGAAGCTCATTTGAATCCGTTATGGACTCCGGGAGGCTCGAGACGATCCACTCCTCTTAGGAAAGTCCTTTCCTAATCCCTCTCCGATCCTCTAATGAAGGAAATCTGCACTTATTAAGGAAGTCGAAATCTTCGGAATCCCGTCCAGTCTGAGATCAGGATCAAGCTTACCCCATTACGTCTTGCCTTCGGACTCTCGAACCTTTCCTATAAGGATGATCCTCCAGTAACCTCAGAAAGTACGTTCAGAGCAATCCATAAACCTTCGGCAACTATTCGTCATATTCGGTCCTAACTTAGGCATCGAAGGGGGCTCCCCGAGATCAGAACTGGGGTCGCCTCGGACCTAGTGTCTTTCTTGCAGAAAGTGGCAAAGAGACTTTTGTGGTGCGGGAAGATTCTGGCCGTGCGATCAAGATCGGACGAATCCGTGACCCAACATTTTCTAGCGCCGTATGTGGGAAACCAACAAAAGGTCATGGCAAGAAGAAACAACAACCGCTCACAGTATGATATTCCGGCCGATCTTCCAGCCCCACCGGCCGATATTCAATCACTCTATCCGCTTGCAGCCCCCCTCGCTATCCCTCCATCAGATCAAGCTCCGGTTACACAAGCCAACGTGCCCATGGCTCTCGGCAGAGGTCCTAATGCAATGAGACATCCGGCCCCACCGGTGGACCTCCCGCAAGAGGAACTCCCGTCTGTGATAACATTGCTACGAGGCTTACAAGAGAGACTTGATCAGGTGGAAGGCTATCGGGCGGGAGGCCCCAAGCCGACCAACCCGCAATAAGGTCTCCAACCAGTAACCTCGCTGGGTTCCCAGGTTTCGCTAGGACCCGAGGGCCCCCGAGATTGATAGCCTGAGAACCATCAATTAACCCGACAGATGAGCCGGGGGCAGTCTCGGCGGCAATCGAAAAAAGATAGGCATCAACGTTGTCGATCTTTAGCCTCCAATAGTTCTACCTTGACGTCTTCGAAGTGTCACACCCGTCATGCACGGGGGAGAGGTGTTTCCCCAGGGTATTCTTCGGATCGATCCTCGAGGACCTCTTCTTCCTGAGACCAGCAAGGCTCCCGAGAGGGTCGCCACCACTCCAGGCGACACCCCGGCAATGATCGCGTGCAAAGGCTGGAGAAACATGTAGAGCGACTACTCCGGCATGACCGGGACACCAAAATCGACGACAGAGACGGTGCTCGGTCATGCTTCATCTGGCGTGTGCTGAAGGCACCACTACCACACTGCTTAGGATGCCATCGCTAAAAAGATATGACGGAACTCGTGATCCTAATGACCACTTGCAGTCCTAAAAGAGCACCTTTGACTTGTTAGACGCGTCCGACGCCATCTAGTGTCGCGTCTTCCCCACGACACTAGAAGGACTTGTCTAGCGTTGATTCGTACAATTAAAGCCCCACTATATTGATAGCTTTTCCGAACTAAGAAGAGCCTTTAGAAGCAACTTCACGGCAAGCCGGCACACGCCGGCTACGACCGCAACATTGTCCTCCATGAGGCAGGAAAGGGATGAGAGCCTATGCAAATTATGGACCTGCTTTCACCAGGCCATAATGAAAATCCCAAATCTAGACGTTCTGAATGCCGTGCAATACTTCATTGTCGGAATTCGGGACCAACAAGTTCGTTTTGAGCTGAGCAAGCAATTACCTATAGACCTCCCCGACCTGGTTTGGAGGATAAACTAATGCATTAATAGCGAAGAGCTCTTGCGGGCGTACCACCAACGGCCAACCAAGTCCAGCGAGGGTCGACGTAACAAGAGTTGGGAGCCGGCTAGGGGTTAGAAAAGGTTCGATCGGAGTATCGAAGACTGACCCTTGAAGAGTCCACGATGAGAAAATCCGGATAACCGGCGAGAACGCCCCGAGTTTCGAAGAGGGGAAAATTACATCCCTCTCAATATGCCGATCGACCGAATCCTCCAGAAGATCAAGAATGAAGGCTACCTCAGATGGCCAAAGAAGATCAAGCCTTCCCCAGGAGCGGAGCAGACCGGGAAGTTTTGTGCCTACCATTATAAGTATGGGCACGACACCTCAGAATGCTACAATCTCAAGAGAGAGATTGAAAACCTCATAGAGGTCATTTAAAGAGGTACATTGCCGACCCAAAGATTGACTGGCAACGTCGGGAGCAGACTCCCCCCGCGGGCGAGCACGCTCAGCCATCCCAGGCTAAACGGGTAATTCATGTCATCTATGGCGGATCGGCCAGCGGAAGAGACAACAACAAAAGAAGAAGGAACTACGCCTCTGAAACTCAGAGGACAGCTCGAGAAGTAGCCTCAACCTGCCACCAACCCCTGACCCGAGAACCGATCACCTTCACTGAGGCTGACCTGGAAGGATTAGTGCTACCCCACAACAACACCCTGGTGATAAAGCCAAAGATCGCAGACCTTAAGGTAAAGAGAGTGTTTGTCGACAACAGCAGCTCTTTTGACATTATATTCCTTGATTCTTTTAAGCAAATGGATCCAGATATGATGTAAGAATTGAGGTTTCGGATCTGGTTATCGGGTCGGTTTCGATGTCGGACCCCTTGGTTTGGGCCCTTGTGGCTCGACGCGGTTCAAACAACGTCCGGTTAAGGGGACACGTTCTAGAATGTACCACGTGGGTGCCACGTGGGCCGGTTTTGGGCCGCGAGAGTACGACCCTAGTCTTATCGTCTAAATGGCGTCTTGTATGGTCGACGCCATTCAAATATTTGTCAGTGTACGATCCCGTCTTGTCGTCTGATTGACGTCAGTATTGGACGACGCATTTTAGAGAGTTTCGGTTGATGCTATGAAGCCCTCCTTCCTTTCCCTCATTCTCTCCATTCTCTTCTCTCTCTTCTTTCCCTCTGAACACTCTGCTCCCCCTTCCCCCTTCTCCTTCCTTTCCTCTCTCCATTCCTCCTCTCCCTCCACTCCATTAACCTCCTAACTTCCATCACTACCACCACTATTTCCTCCGCACTGCATCTCTCTCCGGACGATGGCCGACGTCCCGGTGGAGTAACAGTGTAACGACCCGCCATCCTATGACCGGAGACCCGGTCACTAAATGGATGTCGGCCCATTAACTGCGGGTTCACACCCGGATCTCACACAACACATCTGGAGGAGTAAGTGCTAAACAAGGCTAAATATAGCAATCTTACGGACTACAAGGTAAACAAGTGCGCATGAAGGAAGAATAACAATGTCCGTATACAGTCCAACAATAATTACATGTCCAACAATTAAATAAGTACAGGCAGAAGGAAGTACAACAACATCGGGGCATACCCCGGAACTAAGACAGCTGCTGGTCCGCACACCAAGAAGACACCACGCTACCGCTCGCCTCGAGGTCCACACCTGAAACCGCAGGGAGTGAGCCACACCAGAAATGGGCTCAGTAGGGATCATTCGATCCCCTGCCTCCCACTCACACACCCACAAGTGTAACAACAGGAATATATGGCAATTAAGTAAAGCAGTAAACATAGTACCCAACTCTGATATAAAACGTACGATAAACAGTGCAGCAAGAACCATTCTAAGCAACCCGAAGAACCCAACACAGAGCCACGACTCACAGTCAAAGTCCACGAAGCGACTGAACCACTCTGTCGACCGAAGTCAAACGTCGCCTCCCAACACTACCACCACAGCTCACGCCTGTCCACCCCTACAGTGTTCCGGGGCACTGTAGGGTGAGGCAGTGAGTCAAACTAGGACTAGCTAGAACCAGTGTACCGCCACTGCCAGCTACGTGTGCACACAAGCAGTCTAGACTACTGTCCTACCGTCCGTATTGCCTCCACGCTAGGCCTCAGCGCTTCAGGAGGGCCCTGGGGACCGGCGAACCCCCGTCAAGCCGAAGCTACAAGAACTACCCACAAACCCAAATCTCCCGGGCTGTGTCAGGCCAAAGGGCTAAGGGTACCACTCGTAACCTTGATCAAAGGTCACATCAGGCCCAATGGCTAAAGGGTAAACCAACTCCCACCAGTACCACCACCAGCTCCACAGCAAGAAACACGCCGGAAGCTGCCACGACAAACAAGGGAAACTCCGACCCGCTGAGACCAAACAGCAACCCCTCGGATAGCACACCAGCTTCTCCGGCCCGACGGGCTCAAGGTGGTTCTGCTTCCCTCAGCCAAAGGTAAAACACAACATGTGCCCCTCCTCACAGACACCATGGCCCTTCTCCCATCAGCCCATGGTGACAAACGGAAACCATAGTCATTCCGAATCCATATTCGTATAAGCACACACACACAACATGATTCCATTCGTAAAGTAAACCTCCGTCTCAGCGTACAGTTGAAGCACACACACATAGATGATGAAATCTCATTCATGCAGAAGTCCTCAGTCTCAGTGTACAACTCAAAGCATGCATTTGAATCATCCTACCGTGAAGCACATGGTGAAAACCAGGTTTACACCTCTCTGTCTTGAATCGCGTCGACCGAGGTCGACACCATTCAAGTCCCTCAGACAGGTTCATTTAACAGTCAGAATATTCCCTGAAACGCGTCGTCATAGGGAGTCGCCTATCTAAAACGCGTCCAGGTCCACAGACGCCATTTACACCGAAATTCCGGATTTACAGACCCTCACTCGGGGTGATTTTCCTGTCTAAATGGCGTCATGATGTCCCGACGCCCTTCTGAAAGGCGTCGTCCATCCATGACGTCATTTAGCGCCAGAACCCCTATTTCGCGAAACCTCGAACAGGGAGGTTTCTGCCCTAAAAGGCGTCGTACTGCCCTGACGCCCTTCTGAAAGGCGTCGACCAGGCACGACGCCATTTAGCGCCAGAAATCAGGTTTCCTGGTTCAACCCGAGGGTCTCACCCTTAACCCCAAACACCCCGAAAAAGCCCCAAAATAGAAGAAGGAAGAGGAAACCATCCACCACAAGCATGCTACAAATCTACGTTCATAAGCACGGCCATACCCACAAGGACACCCCCTAAACATGCTCAATCTAACCCAAAACACATCATGCCATGCCAAGGAAAGTCACGAGCAACACATGCAAGGTTCGTCCCCCTACCGGTTCTTGAACTCCGCCAAGCTCCGTGCCGCCGTCCCGCCGCACCGCACACCGCCGCCGGTACCCTCGAGGACGCCGCCACTCCGCCGGGACGTCGGTCGCCGTCCGGAGAGTGGAACACCGCGAAGGAAGTGGTGGAGGTAGAGGTGAGAGGTAAGGTGGTGTTGGAGTGGTGGAAGAGGAAGAAGAGGAAGGGAAGGGGAAAAGAGAGTCGGAGAGGGCGGGGAGGGCGAAGAGAGAGAGAGAGAAGGCGAAAATGAGAGAAAGAAGGGGAGGCTCGCGGGGTCAATCTGAATCCAGCTAAAACGCGTCGATCGAGGTAGACGCCGTTCAGACGACAGGACAGGCCGTACTGACAACGCTCTGGCGCCGTACCCTGACATCGCAGAGGTCACAGTCTGAATCGCGTCGACCAACATGGACGCCGTTCAGACGATGTGACCGGAGCTGTACTCTCGCGGCCCGAAACCCGCCCACGTGGCGCACACGTGGCACAACAACCTGCAGACCTAAATGGCGTCCACACAACCTGACGCCTTTTGAAAGGCGTCGAGCAGTGTTGACGCCATTCAGCCAGGAATCTCAAGACCCCACAGGGTCCAAACCAAGGGATTCGGCCCGAACCCGACCCGAAAACTGAACCCGAAACCTCAGTCCTTACAATCTCCCCCTCTTAAAAGAATTTCGTCCACGAAATTCCAACCGCTCAACGCTCAACTCGGCTAACCATCACACGCCGACACTCATCAATAACAACAATCATTCTCACCAATTACCCATACAGGGTTCCAACACATTCACGCCAAGCTAACCAAGATTCTCAATTCTGACGAAAGCTAAAAGATCAACAATAACCACACACTAGCAAGGCACATATTACAAAACCGATTCTCCACCAAACCCAAATACATAAAAAGTGCCACAAGAGTTCACAACTTCCTCCAAATAAGATAAGACAAAATGCTCCTCAAGTCCGATATCTCGAATCTCCACTAAGAGATACAACACCACTCAACGTCTCAAACACCTACTGACCACTCGGCTCCTGACCTGCCTTATTCTTCTGGGGACAGTTTCTCAGAAAATGCCCCTTCTTACCACAGCCAAAACAGCCACCAGCAACTAATGGACACGTCCGACTGCCATGATGACCACCACAATGGGCACAATGACCTGCTGCATCCCGCCTCGCTCCCTGCTGTCCGCTAGCCACAAATTGTATCTGATGTATCGGACCGTCTCTGCCCTCACCACAGGGCACCTCTTGGGACCTGAACTCGAAGGAACTCGGATTACCTGATGAAAAGATCATTGGTCTGCTCCTGCCTTGCTGCTCCCCTCGTACCGAACGCTCCAATTCTCTTGCCATAAGCTGGAATTGGGTCTCCACCGCTGCCGCGCACCGTGCTGCTGACGCCAGATCTCTACAATGCTGAGATGTCATCATCGACCTTAGATCATACCGAAGTCCGCCCACAAATCTCTCTGTTCTAAATTCCTCATGCTCAATTATATGTGGAACGAATCTTCCAAGAGCCATAAACTTCGCTTGGTATTCTATAACCGACATATCATTCTGCACTAATTCCATAAACTCTCTTTCCTTAGACTTCCGGACGTGCCCTGAAAAGTATTGCCCACAAAACTCCCTCACAAACACCTCCCAAGGGATTTCTCTCAATGACCTATCTGCGAACATCAACCCCTTGGTAGCGACCCATCACTCATGTGCATTATCCCTCAATAGGTAGGTCGCCAACAAGGTCTTCTCATCCTCAGCACATTCAAGAACAGCAAATGCCTTTTCCATTTCCTTAATCCAATGAGCTGCCGCATCCGGAACAGGTTGACCCGTGAAGGAAGGGGTCTTCAACTTCAAGAACCACTCCAATATCGTAGACTGACCGCCTCGGGAATTGGACCCCTCACTTCCAACTCCTTGCAGGTGCTTAGACGTTGCCCCAACCATAGCTTCCCTGAAACAATCCTCATTATGTCCTTCTGCCCTCGAACCACGAGCCATCGGAGCTCTCCTCTACGGTGCCATCACTACCCCACAAACACGAAAATCGAGCCAAACACGTCAAAACCTATCAATCTATACCAGCAGCCATCGCCTGTACAGACTCGTACTTATTGTTGGACTATAATATCTAACCTAGTCTACCACATACTCGACCAGATTGCGCTCTGATACCAACTATAACGACCCGCCATCCTATGACCGGAGACCCGGTCACTAAATGGATGTCGGCCCATTAACTGCGGGTTCACACCCGGATCTCACACAACACATCTGGAGGAGTAAGTGCTAAACAAGGCTAAATATAGCAATCTCACGGACTACAAGGTAAACAAGTGCGCAGGAAGGAAGAATAACAATGTCCGTATACAGTCCAACAATAATTACATGTCCAACAATTAAATAAGTACAGGCAGAAGGAAGTACAACAACATCGGGGCATACCCCGGAACTAAGACAGCTGCTGGTCCGCACACCAAGAAGACACCACGCTACCGCTCGCCTCGAGGTCCACACCTGAAACCGCAGGGAGTGAGCCACACCAGAAATTGACTCAGTAGGGATCATCCGATCCCCTGCCTCCCACTCACACACCCACAAGTGTAACAACAGGAATATATGGCAATTAAGTAAAGCAGTAAACACAGTACCCAACTCTGATATAAAACGTACGATAAGCAGTGCAGCAAGAACCATTCTAAGCAACCCGAAGAACCCAACACAGAGCCACGACTCACAGTCAAAGTCCACGAAGCGACTGAACCACTCTGTCGACCGAAGTCAAACGTCGCCTCCCAACACTACCACCACAGCTCACGCCTGTCCACCCCTACAGTGTTCCGGGGCACTGTAGGGTGAGGCAGTGAGTCAAACTAGGACTAGCTGGAACCAGTGTACCGCCACTGCCAGCTACGTGTGCACACAAGCAGTCTAGACTACTGTCCTACCGTCCGGATTGCCTCCACGCTAGGCCTCAGCGCTTCAGGAGGGCCCTGGGGACCGGCGAACCCCCGTCAAGCCGAAGCTACAGGAACTACCCACAAACCCAAATCTCCCGGGCTGCGTCAGGCCAAAGGGCTAAGGGTACCACTCGTAACCTTGATCAAAGGTCACATCAGGCCCAATGGCTAAAGGGTAAACCAACTCCCACCAGTACCACCACCAGCTCCACAGCAAGAAACACGCCGGAAGCTGCCACGACAAACAAGGGAAACTCCGACCCGCTGAGACCAAACAGCAACCCCTCGGATAGCACACCAGCTTCTCCGGCCCGACGGGCTCAAGGTGGTTCTGCTTCCCTCAGCCAAAGGTAAAACACAACATGTGCCCCTCCTCACAGACACCATGGCCCTTCTCCCATCAGCCCATGGTGACAAACGGAAACCATAGTCATTCCGAATCCATATTCGTATAAGCACACACACACAACATGATTCCATTCGTACAGTAAACCTCCGTCTCAGCGTACAGTTGAAGCACACACACATAGATGATGAAATCTCATTCATGCAGAAGTCCTCAGTCTCAGTGTACAACTCAAAGCATGCATTTGAATCATCCCACCGTGAAGCACATGGTGAAAACCAGGTTTACACCTCTCTGTCTTGAATCGCGTCGACCGAGGTCGACGCCATTCAAGTCCCTCAGACAGGTTCATTTAACAGTCAGAATATTCCCTGAAACGCGTCGTCATAGGGAGTCACCTATCTAAAACGCGTCCAGGTCCACAGACGCCATTTACACCGAAATTCCGGATTTACAGACCCTCACTCGGGGTGATTTTCCTGTCTAAATGGCGTCATGATGTCCCGACGCCCTTCTGAAAGGCGTCGTCCATCCATGACGTCATTTAGCGCCAGAACCCCTATTTCGCGAAACCTCGAACAGGGAGGTTTCTGCCCTAAAAGGCGTCGTACTGCCCTGACGCCCTTCTGAAAGGCGTCGACCAGGCACGACGCCATTTAGCGCCAGAAACCAGGTTTCCTGGTTCAACCCGAGGGTCTCACCCTTAACCCCAAACACCCCGAAAAAGCCCCAAAATAGAAGGGGAAGGAAGAGGAAACCATCCACCACAAGCATGCTACAAATCTACGTTCATAAGCACGGCCATACCCACAAGGACACCCCCTAAACATGCTCAATCTAACCCAAAACACATCATGCCATGCCAAGGAAAGTCACGAGCAACACATGCAAGGTTCGTCCCCCTACCGGTTCTTGAACTCCGCCAAGCTCCGTGCCGCCGTCCTGCCGCACCGCACACCGCCGCCGGTACCCTCGAGGACGCCGCCACTCCGCCGGGACGTCGGCCGCCGTCCGGAGAGTGGAACACCGCGAAGGAAGTGGTGGAGGTAGAGGTGAGAGGTAAGGTGGTGTTGGAGTGGTGGAAGAGGAAGAAGAGGAAGGGAAGGGGAAAAGAGAGTCGGAGAGGGCGGGGAGGGCGAAGAGAGAGAGAGAGAAGGCGAAAATGAGAGAAAGAAGGGGAGGCTCGTGGGGTCAATCTGAATCCAGCTAAAACGTGTCGATCGAGGTAGACGCCGTTCAGACGACAGGACAGGCCGTACTGACAACGCTCTGGCGCCGTACCCTGACATCGCAGAGGTCACAGTCTGAATCGTGTCGACCAACATGGACGCCGTTCAGACGATGTGACCGGGGCCGTACTCTCGTGGCCCGAAACCCGCCCACGTGGCGTACACGTGGCACAACAACCTGCAGACCTAAATGGCGTCCACACAACCTGACACCTTTTGAAAGGCGTCGAGCAGTGCTGACGCCATTTAGCCAGGAATCTCAAGACCCCACAGGGTCCAAACCAAGGGATTCGGCCCTAACCCGACCCGAAAACTGAACCCGAAACCTCAGTCCTTACAAACAGCATCCACGGCGGTATCGGTGGTGACTCATGGCAGTTCGGCGGCTAGAAGCTAAGAAGAGTTCAAGTAACTAGTAGGGTGACGATCCTCGCGGTGTTTTATTTAAAATCATGATTTTCCCGCTTTGAAAGCATGAAATATGTGTGGGTGCTTCTAGGGTAGAAAGCATGTTCTAAGGAGGTTCTCTATGAAAATGATTAGGCTTCTCTCCTACCTTCTCCATTTTTAATGTTTTGTGCGATTTGGGGAAGAAATCCAACTTTGTGACTCGGGGGAGGCTAGAGGGGGAACCTGTCTGCGAGTGTTAAATGGAGTCTGGGGCTATCGACGCCATTTTAAATGACGGCCTCCACCCGAGACGCGATTTAGCCCAGATCAGGGAATTTTGTCTCTGTCTTAAATAGCGTCTGGGGACAGCGACTCCATTTTAAATGGCGGCTGCCATGGGCAACGCGATTTAGGACATCTTCTGAGGCCAGTTTTTTGTATGAACCAGTTTAGGGGTCTTAAATGACGTCGCCCATGGGTGACGCGATTCAAGACAAAACCTCATTAATCCATGCAATTAACATGTGTTTACATTGTTAGATAGTTTGGTTAAACGCATGCTTGAAAACGTATTCGAGGACGAGGATTTCTACGTGATCGGATCGCACTGTATTGTGTTTCGTGCGACCGTGGACCTAGAGTGACAGTTGTTAGCGCTTAGGCACCCTGTATCGGTGTAGGAGTGACACAGCGCCGGTGTGGGAGTGGTGGGGTGACGTCTAGAGAGAGAGTCACCTGGTGTACCTTGGGGTATAGCTAGTACCGATGTGGGAGTGGCACATTTGAAGTGTCACTCGTGCTAGGGGAAGCAGAACCACCTAGAGCTAGACAGGCCGGAGTAGCCAATGCGCTATCCGAGGGGTTATTGTTTGGTCCCAGCGGGTCGGTGTTTTCCGCGTTCAGCTGTGTGGTTTGTGTGTTTAGCCGAGACGCTAGTTGTGGACTCCGTAGTGGAGTGGTTTCAGAATTGTACATGATACATTGATGAATGCATGCATTTTATATCGAAATTAGGAATCTTTGGGAGTTGTGTTTACTGCTTTATTTATTTAAATTGCCTATATTTGTGTTGTTTCACTTGTGGGTGCGTGAGTGGATGATGGGGATCGAAGGATCCCTACTGAGTCTATTTCGATGAGACTCACCCTTGCGGTTTTCAGGTGAGGGTTCTAGGTAGACGTAGCGTAGAGGGTTTTGTCTCGAGTTGCACACTAGCAGCCACCGTTCCGGGATATGCCCCGATGTAGTTGTCATTTTCCTTTCAAGCCTGTAAGCTTAATTATTTCTTTTCAATTGGAATATGTAATTATTTGCTGAGTCGAGTCGAACTGTAATAATTTTTAATTCCTGCACTTCCTTTACACTTCGATGTGATGTGGAATGTTTAGCTTAGTTTATCATTTATTTTCCAGACTTATCAAGATCCTGGTTTGGCTCAAATTTTAATGATTCGGTATCCATTTAGTAATCGGATCCCCGATTATAGGGTGGCGGGTCGTTACATATGAAGAGGCTTAGGAGAGTCCGGACGCCGATATACGGCTTTAGCGGCCAACCCGTTATGGCAGAAGGTATAATCATCCTTCCCTTGATGATGAGAACACCGCCGGCGGCCATAACACGGGAGATCGAATTCACGGTGGTCGACGTCCCCTCGGCGTATAACAGCATCCTGGGGAGGGAATCCTTGGGGAAGTTCCTCACCGTTCCCTCGTCTTTGCATCATAAGCTCAAGTTCCCGACCCCCGATGGAGTTGGCGAAGAGCGAGGAAATCAAAATATCTCTAGACAGACATACCTGACTTCTACCAATACTCAACTCAAGAAGCCGATGATGATTGTCAGAGAAGTAACGGAAGACCTGTCGAGAAATGCGCAACCCTCAGAGGAGCTGGCTATCATCAAGGTAGGACCGGCTGCAGACCAAGAGCTAAAGGTAGGGGCCTCCCTGCCCGAGCGACAAAGGTTACAATATCAAAAGTTCCTGTCAGGAGACTTAGATATTTTCGCTTGGGAAGGTGCCCCTCTGCTAAGGGTTCCCCCGGAGGTCGCTACACACTCCCTGAATTTGGACCCGGGCCATCCTCTTGTGCAGGAGAGGAAGAGGGGGCTTGCCCCTAGGAGACAAGAAGTTGTCAAGGAGTAGGTCAATCTGCTCCAGGAGACATGCACGATCAGACACGTCCAATACCCCATCTAGATCGCAAATGTCGTTTTGGTGAAGAAAGCTAATGGGAAATGACGCATGTGCGTCGACTTCACCGACCTCAATAAAGCCGCTCCCAAGGATTGCTTTCCTCTACCGAATGTAGACCAGCTGCTTGACGCTGTAGACACGCTAATTTTGACATCATTTTGAGTAAATTTCATGTCATATAATAATGCCTCAAAATGGTCTGATATTTAATCATTAGTTAATTTTTATTATTTTTCTGAATTAATTGTCTAAATGACATCGGTCAGACAGACATCATTTAAGTTTATTAATGAAATTCATTTCAACTCAATTTTTTAATCAAAATATGAAACAATTCTGAAAGACGTCGACCTGTAAAGATGCCATTTATAGTTTTATTCATATTTTGATTTTTAATCTGATTTTTAATTAATTTATTAATAAACTAAAAGATGTCTGCCTTGCACGATGCCATTTAGGTTTCCTAAACTAATTCTGTTTCTTCTTCCCGATGTTTATCCTTATCTTAATTAAACTAAAAGACGTCTCTTTTGGGAGACGTGTTTTAGTTAATTACAGATAATGATGAATTAAGCTGTATTTATCTGTTTCTTTATTAGATTGACTTCAAACTCCTTCATGTTAATCTCTAAATTAACTGCGGATGCACGAACTTAAGTCTATAAATACCCAAGTCTTTGGCCATTAAAAAGTTAGTGATAATTTTTGAAAGGTTAGTGATAATTTTAATAAAGAAAGAGTGGAAATCCTTAAAGGGATTTTAAGAAAGAGACAACGTCCAAACACTGAAAGATCGAAGTGCTGCTACTACTTCTAGGAGTCTTGAAGCTTCGTCTTTTCTTCATCTTTCTACATCCTTCAACATCCATTCAAGAACCAAGGCTTTTCAGGGGCCATACAACTTAATTTCTTCTTAATTAATCTTTACATCCTTTTCATATTTCTATCATATTAGTTCATAATTTCTCATCACATCACTCCATGCTACACACACAACACTAGCATTATTTTCCAACCCACATGTTAAGGGATTTCAAAGACCACAAAACAAGTGAGTTCATTTGTTTTAGTTGCATGATTAGAATTATTATTAGAATATATACTACTTCTATTTGAGTTCTTATTAGTTCTTTCTCTTTCTTTTTATTCTTTGCAAGGTAAAAAAGGAGATCAAAAGGAAGGAATCAACAAGGAAATCTAGACAATCTTCAAAGCCCAATAAGCATTCAAAGCAAGAACAAAGTTAGAATGACTCTTTTTCTTCAGCCGGCTGAAGGGAAGGAATCAAAAACTTCAACATCTCCCACGTCTGAAACAGGTAAGCGATCAATCTTTGTCTTTTGAAACTTTTTAGTCAAAAGTTTCTGGCGATCACATAGTTTTTAATAGGTTTATTTGTCATCTAATCAACAATTTTTCATGATAATCACACATCAAGATTTGAGCACTCACAGCTTTTTGGCGATCACGATGGGACTTGGTCTCGCCATCTTTTAAATCTTTGTTCTTGCTTTTATCAATCGGGCACCCACGGTGCAACACTTGTGTCCCTCGAACACGCCCTCACCGATCGGTGAGTTTTTTGTTTAATTGTTATTCCCACATGCACCACGTGCACACCCTTGCGGCAAGATCTTGCCCTCCCTATTTGATTGATTGAAGAGTTGTGATTGTGATAAGAAGAATGTATGGTTGATTGAATGTTTTAGTTGTTTACATGATAAATCATCCTGTTAAAAAAAAAGATTCGCATGAGCTGATTATTTACTGCTTTATCCTGTTAGTTTGAGGGGGAATTGACCCAGAAATTCCCTCTTAATTGTTGATTCTGCGACTTGAAAAGCGTCCAAGAACAACGACGCGTTTCATACCGCGTCGCTCTCCCCAGACACCTTTCAGGCAAAATTTCCTGCTGTCTGCTGCCTGAGGTTCTGCGAGCAAAATAAGGTTCTGGTTTGAATAGCGTCGAGGAATAGTGACGCAATTTAGGCAATTTCTTGTTTTGTTCTTCAGTTCTCAGATTTCTGATTTGATTGCTACTAACCATTACATATTAAGCATTGAAGGCCATCCCGGCCACAGCTCATACGCACTGGGGCTAACCCCCCCTTTTCTCATAGGAACACCTTTCTTGACATCTTCACCTCTCTTTGATTGGATCGGTCCCTCGATCAGACTAGAGTGGTTGGCGTTAAAGACCTCCGTAAGTCCCCAAAATCAAGGTATTCCTCCTTGTTCATCGAGCTGGTTGTACCAATTGAAGTCCTGATTAGATTTTCATGTCGTTGTGAGAAAAAGCCTTAGAGTATAACGGTGGAAACTGAACTGAAACTAGGATCCTACCCGTTGAGTGAATTTGTGATTAATTGAATCCAAATAATCCAATAAGGAATCCAAAACAACGTTAAGCATCCACTTGTTTGTCTAATCTCTGCACAACTTATCTGCAAATCTTTATTGAAAAATCTAATACCATGTTACTTCGATCAGGTAGGGATTTGAGCATGGCTTCAGATGCTCTTGTCAACTACGAAGGAGATGCTAATGCCCCTCTTGAATCTGATTATCACTATGAAAATGGGGGAGATGCTAATGCCCCCCGTGATCCCCATTCTTATCCATTTCAACATGAGGGAAATCTCCAAATCCCTCCTCCTTTAGTTCATGATCAACATAATTCTGGCGTTGATCTTCCTCCGCATGTGCATGCGGTGTCTAATCCTGTCTTTGAGGGAGCCATGAACCCGAATGAACCCTCATCCTCTAATCCCTCTGATCTAGTTAACGCTCTCAGAGTTCTGGCCTCCCATCTAGATCCTCAACAGCTTCAGGCAATCCAATCCATCTTGAAGGGGAAGACGCCTATGCAGTCAACTGAACCGAATCCTGTGGTTCCCCCTGCCGTTCCTCAACCTCCTCCCCATCACACTTCCTTCATTCATCAGGCTATGGAAGGCCTTCAAGTTTCAACTTCTCGGCCAGCTGGGCCACAACTATCCTCCTCAAGGCAATCGGCTAGACCGCCTATGCCAACTTATCAAAATGCCCCCGGGCATGGCGGAAGCGCTGCCGAACCTCAACCCTATTGTCCCCCTTGCCCTACATACTCTAGGCAGCAAGCCTATCATGTACCACCACCACCTCCTCCTCAGGTTGATCCAACGACTCAAGCTCTGCTCACGAAGATGGGGCGTATGGATGAACAGTTCAATAATTTTCAGAAAATGATAGGAGTTAAGGCTGCACCTAAGATCAGTCTTCCTAGTTTTCCCGTGTTTCATTTGCCGCCCTCGGAAATGCCAGTGTATAAGAAATACAACGGTACTGGTAACCCCTTTACCCACCTGAAGGAGTTCATGTACGAATCCTTCTTCTGGCAGAATGACAAGAGGTCGTTGGCATTCCTGTTCTGGAAGTCGTTCGAAGGACCAGCTCTCGAGTGGTTCTTCTCATTAGAACCGTCAGAGGTGGAGGATTACGGTATCGTATCCCGAAAATTTATTCAACGATACCAGGACAGAGTCGCACCGTCTCTGTCCATCATTGATCTGGTTGCTGAGAAAATGAAGCCCAATGAGAACTTCATCACATTTGCTGATAGATGGAGGAGCATGGCGGAGAAGATTAAGGATTATATGTCCGAATCTGAACAAGTCAAGATGCTGATTTCTAATGCCACCCCCCAATACAAACTGGTCCTAGCTTTGAACAACCTGACCAGCATGGCATAACTTTACGAGAGGGCGCGTTACTGTCAGAACGCCTTCAAAGATGCCACTTTCTCCAATGTCTTTGATCCTTACCGACCCAGCAGACCTCCACCTCAGAAGCCTACCGTGCCAAATCCTCCTAGCACGGGTCCGACAACTGAGGGCACGCTTTCCCATGAGCAGATCAGCACCATGAACAACAGTCAGCCCCAGTTCGTGAAAAATCAGCAACCACCAAGCCAGCAGGGTTATAGACCTCTAAACCAGCAAGGTTATAGACCTCCAAACTAGCAGGGTTACAGACCTCAGCAGCAACAGTACCAGTAGCCCCCGAACTAGCAGTAGTATCAGCAACCCCAGTACTAGCAGCATAACCAGCAGTAGTACCAGCCGCGCGCACCACCGACGTACCATAATGTACCTCCCCCAAATGATTACAATCAGCCAAGAAAGCCGCCAGGCCCTAAAAGGGCGACATATCTAGCACTCCCAGAATCTTTACTGGACATTTTCAATGCCCTGATGGCAGCCAATGCCTTAGTCCTACCCAGGGAAAAGACAATCTGGCCCCAGAATGCCGACGCTTCCAGGTATTGCGCCTTTCACAAGCAACCTGGACATACAATAGATACCGGCTTCCAATTCCAAGATTACATCTATGATCTTAACGATCAAGAAGGCATTTATTAGGAGGAGATGAGGAAGTACATATCTGCCTTGAAGGCAAGAAGACTTCAACAACAACAACAGCATCAACAACAACAACCATAACAGCAACAACAACAGCAACAACAGAGAGCGCCAGCACAGGCGGTAGCACTTCCGAACATGGGTATAGTGCAGAACCCACTACCAGAGCATCAGCATCAAAATCAGATTGCCCCCATCTTGACGAATAGCCAGTCTGAGGCTAATCGAGGGCAACAGTGGAAGGTAGAGGACTCTTCCTCTATGTACTCAACAGGCCATCAACCAAGCATCGCCGACCAACCACCACGCCGTATTCTCCGCATACCTAAACCGCAACCCGTCACCATTACACCTATACCAACACCCGCATACCTTCTACCCACACCCATTACACCATCCACTACCACGCCACCATTAAACAACCATCTGCAAGCCAATTATGCGCCCCTACTGCCATCCAAACCATTACTCCGCATGCCATTCCCCACATCACCTACCACAACCACTTACCTCGGTGACATACAACCATCCAAACCGCTACTCCATATGCCATTCCCCACATCACCCGCACCAACCACTTACCCCTCCACCATCCAACCATCTAAACCCCTCATCCGCACCACGCCTCCACCAAACAACCCTACGCCATTACCCGTTTGCCAACCCACCACACCATCTAAACCACCCACTAACCCCGCGGTGCTCAAACTATCACCTGGACCTTCTACGCCTGAAGAGCATACGCTCTGGAGCGGGAAGATTTTCAATAAGGTCTTTCCTCAGTTTACAATCAGAGACGGCTCATCACAGCCGCCAGAGGAAGCTAATAATGATGAGAGTGCACTAGGCACTCAATACGACCTGTTGAAACAGTTAGATAGAACACCGACACAAATCTCCGTGCTTGAGTTGATCAAGAGATCCAAGACCCATCAGGAAGCCCTGATGGAGTATCTGCAGAAGGTTATGGTCAACGAAGACGTGCCGGTGGAAAAGATCACCACACTGTTAGTTCCTCAGGGGGATCAACCCTCTATTACATTCCATACTTCGGAACTAGCACCACCACCAGCCTGAAGCATGGCTTTGAGCATTATGGTCAACATATGTACGAAGGCCGTAGACGCATGCCTGGTTGACACAGGGGCCTCAATCAATGTTCTATCACCGAAGACCCTTGAACTGTGTGGTATACCTAAGGAGAAGTGGTTGCCTTCCCCTATTTCTATTACAGCTTATGACAATTCTATCCGTTCCCCTCTGGGAATGATTTATCTGAAGGTAGAATTAGACCCTGTTTGTCACAATGAAGTCGAGTTCCACATCTTGGAAATCGATCCATCTTTGAAGGGTATCCTTGGCCGCCCTTACATTAAGTCCCTTGAGGCAATTCCTTCCACAAATCATCAGTGCCTCAAATTTTCATACAAGGGACGCATTATTAAAATTACCAGTATGCCGATTCTTGCTACCACTCATTCTTTGAATATCAGGCCGACTTCTTTACTTGGCCAACAACCTTTGTTGTCGATATTACAGGTTTACCGTCCTGTGGCTGATCCCTTGAAAGCTGCCACACTTAGTTCTTATCCAATTAATGTCATGAAGCGGGGGAAGTGCATGAGTACCCCTGGTTAGAAAATTATGATGAAAGGTGGCTATCAGCCTGGAAAGGGCCTAGGCACACAATTGCAGGGCAGAACTACGCCTATTAAAGACAGCCAAAGGACACTTGATAATGTCCTGGGCTATAGGCCAAGAAAAGTCAGGCATGATATCATTCAGCAGCAAGAAGATGAAGACGGCCAGAAGGCTTGGGAAACAATGACCACGCCATGTAAAGAAGGTCGGAATCCCCTGACATGGACCCTGCATACACATTTTGTTAAGGGCCCATAATCAGTCATGATGATGATAATACGGTGCTAATTACTTCCCAGTTCAATCTGTATGACATCTATGGAAGAGACCTGGCCAGACATTCCTCAAAATTGCTGACGTACCAGTCCTTAGAGGCTCTGCGGCCAATGAAAAGGAGGAAATTCCAAGATCCAGAATGTGCATGGTACCGATGGTTCGACCTGAGGGATCTGTACATTGCATTAAACAGATTATTTATTGATCCATCAGAGCCGAAGTGGCCGCCATTGATAGACGAGCCGATTGAAGGGCCCGACGCCATTTTTGACAAGAGGATCCTACTGTCCGAGGAAACAAATGAAGGGGAGACAGATGACCCCTATGAAGTGTTGGTTTCTAGTTTCTCTCCGGATCATTCATTCAGTGGAAAATAAAATATTAAAACAGCGATCTGTACCCATTTCGAATATCAAAAATCGATTATCGGATAATCGAAGTCTTACCATGTGCGGATTCGAATCCACAACCGTTCGATTCCGTCGGTGTGACACCGCAAGCCGCGCAAGCGCCCGACCTCTAGCGAAGTCCACGCCATCCTCCTCGCAACAAATATCCTCATGTTCCTCGTTCTTCGCAGCCATGAGACCTCCGCCGATCGCCGCAACGTTCGCCGCAACGCGCGGACGATTTCCCGTCGAACGGGAGTCGGAGAAGCGGCGAAGCAGATCCGGGGATCCGGATATGTATGGGACGCCAAAGAGAGAGAGAAACAGAGGAGGGGGCGGCTAGGGTTAGCAACAGCTTGGCTTGCTCAGCCCATTCGCTATATTTTATACTAACCGCACGGTTTTTCATAAAAACCCCCGGTTTGTATAAAACCTACTTATTTATCCATCGCCTTGAGAATCATTTGCGTGTGACCCTCTAGGCCCAATTACCAGTCTGGTTAATAGCCCAATAAGCCCAGTAACTCCTTACTGGCTTTATTAATCAATTAATAACTCTTTATTAATTAATTAATCAATCGAATTGATGTCGCACATCGAATTCGACCGAGCATCCGATCACGTTGAGTGCCAAGCAACACCGCGTGAACCCGGAAGGTATTTGGGGTTAAGTAACCCACTCTTGGAACCTTTCCTCCGACAGTTACCGTGTTGATATAATCCTTCATTCGTACAATGCTCTCGAGTCAACTCAGGGTATGGCGAGCTGTCAAACCCTAACCGGTCGACTCACTTGGATTGGATGCCGCTGATGAATATCGGAAAACTCCTTTTCCGATATTATCGTCCGCCCTGTCCAGGGACTTTCGCGCATCCTTCCTAGAACATTCTCTCTCTAAGTACCGAGAGCGAATGATTCCTTATTGACACACAATTCCCTTCGACGGTATTCCGATGTACCCAATCCTTGGCGTATTAGAATCCCATGGATAGAGATTTGTAAGCCAAGGTCAAAGCACAGAAGTCCACCGCCAAGGTGTCCTTGGTGTCTCAGGTCCGAGGACCATCCACGCAACTGCGACAATAGAATCAAGCTGGTTGACAGTGAGGTACAGGACCATCCAACGATTCAGTCAGATCAGTTCAGTGAACTCATTCTCCAATGAGCACCTACAGATTCGCCTTAGTGTCTCCACACAAGTGACTTATGAGATCAGTCACCCTCATCATATGAGCAGGAGTAATATGTACTAGTCTAACCGGATATCCGATGTCCTTCTCGGATATCCTCCGACTAGGAACGATTAAGAATATGTGTATTTAAGTGATCAGTCTCATTAGTATGATCTCATCATAATCTGATCACTATAGCACATATTTACGGACTTCATTCTGAGATGATAATTAATACGATTTACACACAATGAATATTATGCCATTATATTAATAAATGAACGAGATTACAAAGTCAGATTGGCTTGTAGGCCACCTAAGACTAACATGAAGCTGGTCACACAACTGATTTTCTCTGGAGAGGAACCTATCCCTCTCGCATTTTCACACTTCATACTCTATTCCGCATTCTGCTTCTGACCCCGACTTGGTCGCAGGTCATCATTGAATATATTCCACGGGATCCACCCATTATGATTACTCTGTCCCCACAGGACCTTCTCCCTCAATCTCCTCTCGATCTAAAGAGGATTTATGATTTAATCTGGGATATGCTACTATATGATCCCCCCAATCCTTTGGCCTTAGTGCTGCTTCCTCCATCCCATTCTTGTTTCATGATTAGTTCATCTTTTCTCCAAAAAAAAACGCTAATTTGGCAACTTCCTTCTCCTAGATCCTCATTGAGGAAAATTCCTACTTGTCCGACTGTACCCCATCGCGTGGGTCAGTCGGGCAAGATTATCTTCTAGACTTGCTTTGTCCCTCCCCTCGGAAGGATTCTCTTGTATTCCCCCATGTACCTTATAATTTTCATCTTTCTTCGTCCTCATTAGGTCAGGATAGGGAGTCTAGTGAAGTTAGGGAGTCTAGTTCTAGGCAGGTTAATCAAGTTAAGAAGCCTAGGAAGTCTAAGGGTAGAATAATTCTAGATAGATATCTCCAGGATCTAGCTACTAAATGCCTTTCTTGCTCTATGATCCCTCAGCTGTTAGAGAATCCTATTCAGATGCCAGAAGATTGTATAGATAATGAGTCAATCAATGATGGATATGGGGTGTATGAATTGATACATGAGAAAGACCCCATTGTTGAAGATGAGGAAGATGACGAGGACGTAGTTGAGGCGTATGCCAGTGGAGTAAAAAGATTTGATGAACCCTCAGCTGCCGTAGAAGAGTCTACCAAAGAAATCAATCTAGGGACTGAAGACGAACCTAAGGTTGTCCTCGTTAGTAAAAATCTTTCTAAAATAGATGAGAAGGCAGTAGTCCAAGTTCTCAAGGATTATAAGGACACTTTCGCCTGGAGTTATGAGGATATGCCGGGGTTAGACTCATCACTAGTGGAACATCGATTGACATTAAAGGATGGAGCTAGCCCGGTTAAGTAGAAGTTAAGGCGATTCCACCCACAAATGACTATGAAGATGAAGAAAGAAGTCGATAAGCTACATAAAGCCAACTTTATTAGAGTTGTCCTCTATCTACAATGGGTGGCCAATATAGTCACGGTTATGAAAAAGGATGAGAAGGTCAGAATCTGTATTGACTTCCGATATTTGAACCGGACATGTCCTAAAGATGACTTTCCACTGCCTCACATTGATGTACTCATCGATAACACAGCTGGTTATGAAACACTATCATTCATAGATGGATTCTTAGGATATAATCAGATCAAGTTGGCAGAAGAGGATCAAGAGAAAACGTCATTCACTACACCTTGGGGGACATATTGCTATGTCGTGATGCCTTTTGGATTCAACAACACTGGAGCCACTTACCAGAGGACTATGATGGCAATATTCCATGACATGATGCATATAGATTTAGAAGTGTACGTGGATGACTTGTTAGTGAAATCTAAAACTAAGGCTGAGCATGCTCAAGTTTTGGCAAGAGTGTTAAAAAGATCAAGAGAATATTAGTTGAAGATGAACCCCAAGAAATGTGTATTCGGGGTATCCTCAGGAAAATTACTTGGATTTATTATTAGTAAGCGGGGAATTGAGATCGATCCCAATAAGGCAAAGGCTATTAGAGAAATGTCACCTTCCAAGAACTTGAAAGAGTTGAGAGGATTGATCGGGAGGTTGCAATTTATTCGCCGCTTTGTCTCCCAACATTCACAAAGGTGTAAGCCATTTTACGAGCTCACCAAGCCGGGAGTCAAATTCGATTGGGACGATAAGTGTCATGAGGCATTTGATGGATTGAAGAATTATCTAGCAAGTCCTCCTATTTTGAGACCACCATCTCCGGACAAACCTTTGATTATATACATTTCTGTCCTAGATGATGCGGTGGGGGCTGTCCTAGCACAAGAGGATGAAGAAGGAAAGGAGAGGGCAGCCTATTATCTCTCTAAACTTCTCAACCCCGCTGAACAGAGATACACAGCGATGAAGAAAACATGTGCAATACTTGTATGGGTGGTTCAGAAATTGATGCATTACTTTCTAGCCCATGAAGTTCATCTCATCGCTAGGATGAATTCGATCAAGTTTCTCCTTGAGAAATCAGTCCTCACTGATAGACTAGCACGATGGCAAAGTTTTCTATCTCAATTTGATATCACTTACATTCAGCAGGAAGCGATCAAAGGCTATGCTATAGCAGAACATCTCGCTCACCATCCCCTTCCTCGTTTTGATCCAGTCCGATCGGAGTTTCTGGATGAGGAACTGATGTCCATAGACAAAATCAAAGATGATATATGGACTCTGTATTTTGATGGAGCTCTGAATTCCCATGGTAAGGGTATCAGCATTATTTTGTTGTCACCTGAAGGTGTCACCATTCCACAAGTCTTTCAGCTTGACTTTCCAGTCACTAACAATATAGCTGAATATGAGGCCCTCCTTGCTGGCCTCGAGGCTGCTCATCTCCATGGAGCCACCAAACTCAGAATTGTGGGTGATAGCTAGTTGATTCTTCGCCAAGTGCTAACCAAATATCGAACTCTTGATCCCAAGCTCAAGCCTTATCAAGAACTCACTTCTGCTTATACTAAGCTTTTCACTAAATTGATCTTCATCCATGTTCCTCGAAATCAGAACATCTTAACTGACACTCTAGCTTCCCTTGCATCTCCCTCGATTTTCCAATCAGCAGACAATCCAAATCAATCATTGTTCATAGGCATCTTTCACCCGCTGTGAAAGACCCTTCATTTCTTAAGACTAAAGAAAAGTTGCTGAAGAAAGTCAGAGATGGAAATATTGTGGAAAGGCAAGATATAATGTTATTGGAATTACAAGAAGAGATGAATGATGAAGAGAAGCCATAGTACTATGAAATTGCCAAATATTATAAAGATCAATCATATCCTGAAGAAGCCACAGCTGAGGAGAAAAGGGCTATTAGGAGAGTTGCTCAAAGGTATACTCTAGTTGGAGGAGCACTTTATAAAAGAAGTTTTGATAGACTTCTCTTGAGATGTTTAGGCGAAGTTGAGCTTCAGAAAATCATGGAAGGAGCTTATGCTAGAGTTTGTGGTAGCCATGTTAATGGACAAATGCTAGCGAAGAAGATCCTTAGACAAGGATTCTATTGGCCAACCATAAAAGAAGACTGTGTAGGATATGTTTGTAGGTGTGCCAAGTGTCAACTTCATGCCGACAAGATCCATTCTCCTGCATCTTCACTCCATCATGTTTTCTCCCCATGGCCTTTCTCCATGTGGGCTTTCGACGTCTTTGGACCCCTTGGCAATCCTGATTCCGGCATTAAGCAGAAATCCTTCATTCTCACGACAACAGAATACTTCACCAAGTGAGCGAAAGCCGAAGCATACACGGAAGTCAAAGCATCAACCGTATGCAAGTTCATCATGAAGAATATCATCACAAGATTCGGAATCCCAAGCACCATCGTCACCAACAATGGACCGCAGTTCGTGTCACAAGAGCTGAAGGACCTCTACAATAGGTATAAAATTGCATTGCATCATTCATTCACATATTATCCGCAAGGCAATGGCCAAGCAGAGGCAACTAACAAGACTTTGATAAAAATCATCAAAAAGATGTGTAAATCTAATAAATTCACAGATTGGCCAGAGAAACTGATTGAGGCTCTATGGGCATACCGAACTTCAATCCGCACGCCCACTCGGCAGACTCCTTATTCCTTAACATTTGGAATGGAAGCGGTAGTTCCATATGAAATCCTCGTACCGTCATTAAGAGTACAATTGAATAAGGAATTTTCTATTGATGAGCATCGCTCAACACTTCTTGCTCAATTGGAACTCTTAGATGAGAAAAGATAATCAGTTGCTAATCATGCAAGAGTATATCAAAATAGATTAGCACGTTTTTATCAAAAGAAAGTCATTGAACGTAAGTTCAAAGTTGGTAAAATGGTTGTCAAAAGAATCTTTATAAAACCTCGTGGTCCGCGTTCTAAACTCCAACTCAATTGGGAGGGACCATATGTCATATCGCATTCTTTTCCTGGTAATACATACCGTCTAGTTAATACAGAAGGGCAAAAGTTAACTGACCCCTGGAATGGTCTGTATCTTAAGAAATATTACCCTTAGAGTCGATCAACATGGTGCAAAGACTAGTGGAATCAGAAAATTTAGAAACTCAAATTTCCTTATCAGTCTGGATAATTTAATTCAAACATATTACTACACATACTGACATGTTTGATTCGTGAGTAACAAAAGATGAGAAGTCCGAAGGAATACCGAAAGCTTGACTGAGGGTGTAAAGTGCAAATCATTATTTTAAACAAAAATTCTATTTTTACACTCGGCCCACGATGTCGGAACGAAGCTTAGAACATACTACCAAGAATACCCATCATCTTAGTAGGAGGCCGTCATAAAAAAAAGGGGGAGATCCGTCCCATGAAAAGAAAAAGAAAAAACAAAAGCCAAAAGCCAAATATTGAATCAAAAGGCCATTACAATACAAACGTTACACCAAGGCCATGAAATCAAATGAAAAGAGAGCACAAGGTCGATAAATACCCCGGAAAAGAAAGTGACCGAACCCCAACAAATATTAGGGTAAGAAAGGGACATCTTTTTGGGTCTCCGGAATCTTCTCGTGGGCTTTCTAAGCAAATTCTTCATTTCTTTCTGAAGAGGCGTACTCCAAGCTTAAGGAATGGCTTAGATTGACTAAGGGTCAGATCATCGAATGAGATCACGAATGAAAACACAAGCTCAAGCACGATGAGTCTAAGTTAGATTGGGAGGGACCATATGTCATATCGCATTCTTTTCCTGGTAATACATATCGTCTAGTTAATACAGAAGGGCAAAAGTTAACTCACCCCTGGAATGGTCTGTATCTTAAGAAATACTACCCTTAGAGTCGATCAACATGGTGCAAAGACTAGTGGAATCAGAAAATTTAGAAACTCAAATTTCCTTATCAGTCTGGATAATTTAATTCAAACATATTACTACACATACTGACACGTTTGATTCGTGAGTAACAAAAGATGAGAAGTCCGAAGGAATACCGAAAGCTTGACTGAGGGTGCAAAGTGCAAATCATTATTTTAAACAAAAATTTTATTTTTACACTCGGCCCACGATGTCGGAACGAAGCTTAGAACATACTACCAAGAATACCCATCATCTTAGTAGGAGGCCGTCATAAAAAAAAGGGGGAGATCCGTCCCATGAAAAGAAAAAGAAAAAACAAAAGCCAAAAGCCAAATATTGAATCAAAAGGCCATTACAATACAAACGTTACACCAAGGCCATGAAATCAAATGAAAAGAGAGCACAAGGTCGATAAATACCCCGGAAAAGAAAGTGACCGAACCCCAACAAATATTAGGGTAAGAAAGGGACATCTTTTTGGGTCTCCGGAACCTTCTCGTGGGCTTTCTAAGCAAATTCTTCATTTCTTTCTGAAGAGGCGTACTCCAAGCTTAAGGAATGGCTTAGATTGACTAAGAGTCAGATCATCGAATGAGATCACGAATGAAAACACAAGCTCAAGCACGATGAGTCTAAGTTAGATTATTGAAGAACAATTTGGGAATTAAGTTAATAAATGAATATGTTCTTTTGATCTGAGTACCATGCTGGTCTTTATTTTGCACATTATCTCAAAATCCAAAAAAAATAGATATTTTAAAATTCAAAAACATAGATATTTCAAAAATCCAAAAAAATAGATATTTCAAAAATAAAAAAAGTATATAGTTCAAAATCCAAAAAAAATAGATATATTCCAAAATCCAAAAAATATATATAGATATGTCAAAAATCCAAAAAATATATATATACCAAAATCCAAACAAAATGAATATTTCAATTACCATCTGCTTGTAGCATTTGATGTGTTTCATTCTTTTATTTTCAACGAACATATGCATGCTTGAATGTTGCATAATTCTATTTCTTTTGATGGTTATCATTACCTTTGTTAATAAAGGCCTTACCTCTTGACCTTTCTACCAAGGATAGGATCAAGTAGACAGTTACTTAACTAGGTAAGGGGCTAAGCCTGAATAGATACTTAACATGTTTGCTAAGTCATATACAGGGCACAAGAATGTAAATCAAAGACACAAGGCACAAATCTAAAGTTGAAAATTCCAGGAAGGTCCCACTGTTGAAGTTTATGAGTCCTGACCGTGGCTAAAAAGATGGTTATCTCTATCCTTGTATTATTTCATGTAATTGATTTGCATAATTATAATTTACTATATGATAAATATTTATTAGATATATCAAAGACCTTGTGATTTTGATGAAACTGGAATTTGAGTTCCCCTTCAACAAAAACATTGTTAATTCCAGAGAATTCTTAATCACACGGATAGGCCGTTTGATTGTTAATTAATGAGGACGATAGTTCCACTTTTGTGAGACAGTGCGTAGATAAACGAGTTTCGGCTTAGCACTGAATTGCAACAATTGGTATCTTGACTCATTAATGACAATTTGACAATATTATCTTTGATTAATTTATATTTTATTTAATTTTATATTTTTCTTTTAGCACAGCATGCATCATATAGGACTTTGAAATCATTGTGATAAGAATTAATTGTTGATTAAACTTCAGACCATTGATCAAATAATTCTAATATGAGATGAAATATTCTATTTTGAATTGAGTATCTTGATTATCTTTGAGGTTCGCTTAAAGATATCTTTGGAATTCTATTCTTTCTTAGACTCTTTATCCAAATATTTCTTGTTTTCTTTTAAGATCCATCATGGTTGCAGCACGTTCACATTGGCTGGCAATCGCTCCCCATGATGAAATCTGCAAGGTTTGTAACCTAGGGTACTTCCCAATCGTGGAGGTTGATCGACTTTATTTTATTTCCTTGTCTATCTCATCCAGACAGGATTAATTCCATCAATATCTTTGAGTTACCTTCATTGATGATTTTGAGAAAAATTCCCATCATGTGATGTTGAGAGCGTGTCTCATCACACCTTGGCATCACCTTTTCAATACATTCCATTTCATTTCACTCCCCTTGCAAAGACGATGCCAAAGTGAGGCAGCTGTAGACACGCTAATTTTGACATCATTTTGAGTAAATTTCATGTCATATAATAATGCCTCAAAATAGTGTGATATTTAATCATTAGTTAATTTTTATTATTTTTTTAGATTAATTGTCTAAATGACATCAGTCAGACAAACATCATTTAAGTTTATTAATGAAATTCATTTCAACTCAAATTTTTAATCAAAATATGAAGAAATTCTGAAAGACGTCGACCTGTAAAAACGTCATTTATAGTTTTATTCATATTTTGATTTTTAATCTGATTTTTAATTAATTTATTAATAAACTAAAATACGTCTGTCTTGCACGACGCCATTTAGGTTTCCTAAACTGATTATGTTTCTTCTTCTCGATATTTATCCTTATCTTAATTAAACTAAAAGACGTCTCCCTTGGCCAACGCATTTTAGTTAATTACAGATAATGATGAATTAAGCTGTATTTATCTGTTTCTTGGTTGGATTGACTTCAAACTCCTTCATGTTAATCTCTAAATTAACTACGGATGCGCGAACTTAAGTCTATAAATACCCAAGTCCTTGGCCATTAAAAAGTTAGTGATAATTTTAGTGAAGAAAGAGTGAAAATCCTTAAAGGGATTTTAAGAAAGAGACAAGGTCCTAACACTGAATGATCGAGGCGCTGCTACTACTTCCAGAAGTCTTGAAGCTTCGTCTTTTCTTCATCTTTCTTCATCCTTCAACATCCATTCAAGAACCAAGGCTTTTCAGGGGCCATCCAACTTAGTTTCTTCTTAATTAATCTCTACATCCTTTTTATATTTCTATCATATTAGTTTATAATTTTTCATCACATCACTGCATGCTACACACACAACACTAGTATTATTTTTCAACCCACATGTTAAGGGGTTTCAAAAACCACAAAACAAGTGAGTTCATTTGTTTGAGTTGCATGATTATAATTATTACTATAATAGATACTACTTCTATTTGAGTTCTTATTAGTTCTTTCCCTTTCTTTTTATTCTTTGCAAGGTAAAAAAGGAGATCAAAAGGAGGGAATCAACAAGAAAATCTGGACGATCTTCAAAGCCCAATAAGCATTCAAAGTAAGAACAAAGTTAGAAGGACTCTTTTTCTTCAACCGGTTGAAGGAGGAGAATCAAAAACTTCAACATCTCCCACGTCCAAAATAAGTAAGCGATCAATCTTTGTCTTTTGAAACTTTTTAGTCAAAAGTTTCTGGCGATCACATAGTTTTTAATAGGTTTATCTGTCATTTAATCAACAAAATTTTCATGATAATCACACATTACTATTTGAGCACTCACAGACGCCACTGCTGGCCACGAGCGTTTGAGCTTCCTCGATGCCTTCTCACGGTATCACCATATACAGATGAACAAGCCCTACGAAGAGCATACTGCTTTCATCAACCGAGGCAAGATTATACTGCTACACCTAAATGCCCTTCGGGCTGAAGAATGTTGGCGCGACTTACCAAAGGTTGGTGAACTGAATGTTTGATCGAATAATCGGTGGAAACATGGAGGTATATATGGACGACATGCTGGTCAAATCCACCAATGCTGCCAACCACCTGGAAGACCTTGTGGAGACCTTTGATACACTAAGAAGATACAGCATGAAGTTGAATCCCGCCAAATACGCCTTCAGGGTCACAGCCGGGAAGTTTCTGGACTTTATGGTGACCCAACGAGGGATTGAGGCCAACCCTGATAAAATATCAGCCATCCTCTCCATGCATCCTCCGACCCGCCTCAATGACGTCCAAAGACTCACGGGGAGGTTGGCGGCATTAAGTAGGTTCCTCTCCAAGGCAACCGAACGTTGTTTCCCCTTCATCAAGTTATTGCGAGTAAAGGAGAACCCGCCGAGCAAGCAAGGCCACATCGCTTGGTCACCAGAGTGCCAAGCAGCGTTCGAGGAGCTCAAGGAGTATCTGAGACAACCCCCGGTGCTTTCCAAGCCGCTTACAGGTGAACGACTCTTGATCTACTTGTCTATAACCCTGTCCACAGTTTGCTCCGTTCTTATCAGGGAGGACGAAGGAACGCAGAAGCCCATATACTACGTTAGTTGGATCCTTCAAGGACCAGAAGTACGGTATCAAGCGGTCGAGAAAACGGCCCTCGCCTTGGTGATGGCCGTGAGGAAACTGCGTCCTTACTTCCAAGCTCACCCGATAGAGGTCGTCACCAATAGGTCATTTCGGCAACTATTACAACGACTAGACGCTTCTGGCCGGATGATCAAATGGGTAATCGAATTGTCAGAATTCGAAATCACCTATCGGCCCAAGACGGCTATTAAGGTGTAAGCCCTTGTCGACTTTGTGGCCAAGTGCACACTCCCGATAGAAGAGCTGAGTGGTGGGCTTGGTAAAGGACCCACTTGGCATATTTTCACCGATGGATCAGCCCGAGCCACGGGCTGTGGGGACGGTCTTATCCTAGTCCCTCTTAGTTCTCGAAAGGTAGACGAACTCCAATTCTCGTTAAAATTTCAATTCCCAGCTACAAATAATGAGGCAGAATACGAAGCCCTTATCTCAGGGGTCCGAATGGCCAAACGGTTGGGGGCAACACTAATTCAGGCTTATTCATATTCCCTACTACTGGTGAAGCAAGTCAAATGGGAATACAAAGCCAAAGAACTTTCTATGAAGAAGTATAAGGACATGGTCCTTCAGTTGGTCTCATCCCTCGAAGGATTTGAGATCCTCTATATACCGAGGGAGAAGAACCAGAAAGCGGATGTGTTGGCCAAACCGGCCTCCTCTTCCCGAATGATTGGACGATCAATCTTTGTCGAAGAAGTACTGAATCCCGCCATTCACCCTGCTGATCCTTCGGAGGTTTCTCAGATTGATCGAGAAGATACATGGATGACTCCTATAGTGGAATATCTTAAAAGTAGCCGTCTACCCACAGACCGAACTGATACAAGAAGGATCAAGTACCAAGTACCTAAGTTTACAATGATCGGGGAAAATCTCTACTGGAGATTTGTAACCACTCCCCTCCTTTATTGCTTGGCACCGAACGAAGCATCCCTAGCCATTGCAGAGGTCCATGAAGGGATATGCGGCAGCCACGTTGGGCCGCGCGCTTTAGCACGCACCCTCCTTCGCCATGGATACTGGTGGCCGACCCTTGCCTATGATTGTACGAAATACACCAAAAAGTGCCTCGGTTGCCAAATCAATGCCCCTCTCCCCAGGCTGCCAGCAAACGAGTTACAAAATATTGTCGAGCCTTTCCCGTTTGCCATGTGGGGAGTTGATATCCTGGGCCCATTTCCCAGAACGACCAGCCAACGGCAATTTGTAGTGGTCGCCATCGACTACTTCACTAAATGGCCGGAAGGTAAGGCTCTGGCTAATATCAAGGATGATACAGTATGAAAATTCTTTCTACATAATGTTATTTACAGGTTCGGCATCCCAAAGGTGCTGGTAACGGACAACACTCGGCAATTCACCAGTCATCGGTTTGCGGACCACTGTAAAGATTTCAGCCCAAACCGGTGGCGACCGGTTTCGTCTCTTCAGTCGGGGGGAGATGTGGAGAGATCATAATAGCAGGGAATTATAAAAACTGGTATGTTTCGTTCACAAAAATGGGGTTACAAAGTTCATGTTACATTCCCGAAATTGAGCAAAACTACAAACATTCGTAGAAGGCTCCACGGTGGAGTCTCCATGCCCGCTGCAAGCGACTAAAAACATCACTGAGCCACCCCTTCGCTATGACAACGCCTCAAAAGCAAACTAACGCGTAGCTGACGCAAACGAACACCGATGGCCACCCGATGCGGATGAGGTTCGCTAGGGCAGAACCCATCGGGAATGGGGTCTTCAGCAAGATCCCGCCATACTGTCGGGAAAGGCCACTCTTCGTCGGCCGAATAGTCGGCCCAGAAAAAGGCATCCTTCTAACCTTGCGGAGGAGAACTGGAAGAAATGATGAAGGGGCCATGGTCGCCGCCGCTCAAAAACTGGAGGAAGCCACGGGCACTAGGAATCGGGCAGCGGCGGACGTAGACAAGATGGCAAAACATGTCGACCAGGGGTCCAGCATGCTTGAAAGCATACACTTAGGCAATAAAGGCAATGGGCGTAACAAAAGATGAGATTGGCGGGCGAAACCTAGCCTCAAACATGGCTTCAGTCACCATGAAAGAGTTGGAGGTGCCACGATATAGACGGTCCTCCGCCGCAGGCACTCGCAGACCAAACTCATTAGATATCTGGAATCACTCCCTAATTCTAACGAGGTCGCCTTCGGCGATCGTAGACGCCCTAATGGCAGCTCAATCATAAGCTGCACCGTTCGCGTAGTTGGAAGCCATCTCAAAAAGGATTTTAGGCAAAGAGATCTAGAAAGGGAGAGGATAGCAAATGGAGAATGACCAGTTCCCTTCTCCGTCTCCCCATTTATAAGGTGTAAACCAAACGCCCCATGCTTTTAATTCCACTGCAATTACTGCGGGGTACCTTACCGATGCGACAACGACAAGCAAAAAACAATGGATGAAGGTAGCCCAAGCGGCGAAGTACAAAGACATACAGGCAAATACTGGTGCAACTTTTCATATTCTTTATTGTTTGACTGGTCAAAACCATCATTGAGAATTACAAAATGAGGGCCCTAATAAGCTGAAGAAGATAACCAAAATAAAAATGTACAATGGTCAATAAGCCACGTCGCCTCTTTCCACACTACCCCCGGGGAGATCGTCCGATCGGCCGCCCAAAGCCTTTTCAACATCGGCGACCCTCCTCTCATACCCCTTTCGATAGGTAAGGGAAGAACTCTCAATACAGGCACGACGGGCGTATCTTTCCAGCTCCCGCCGAAACTCCTCCGAAGCCTTAAAATTTGCAACCCCGGCAACGCGACCTTCCTCACAAGCGGCCTCAATCTCCCAGCGAGCGGCAACCAGCTCCCGACGGAGATCTGCCAGATCCTCCCCCATCTGCACCGCCGAAGACTCAGCCTCGAACAGACTACCACGAAGACAAACAATCTCCACTGAGGAGTCTGAAAGCTACCATTGCAAGGTCTCCGACTGGCAGACCTCCTTCCCCCAGAGATCGCGCAAGGCCGCACAATGAAGGTCGGCCTGAGCCAAAAGCATGGGAGTACTGGTACACCCGACGTCGTTGGTGGCGCCCCTTGTAGACGAAGTACCGCGGGGAAGCTCTGGATGGGCTCTTGGTGCCATCCCCACGGCCGACCCCTCCCTGAGATCGGGGACTGGGGTGTCTGCAGTCGAAGTCCCTTCTGGAAGGGAGCAGCCTTTAGAAAATGACTTCGGCCTCTTCGGCGAAGGCAAATCTGTCGACCTGACCAGTTTGGGCACTCGGAGGTGTCGGAGATGTCAGAGCCATTCTAGGCAGAAATACGCCGCCAGCACCTCGATCGTGGCGACTAGGGAGAGGGGATCCCCTTTGTATTCTATGGTTAGAGAAGGTTGTCGGGAGTCCACCACGACTCGGGGGCTCGCTCGATCCCTCACTGTCGTTTTCGTCTCCCAAGGTTCGGTCTCCTACGCTGTCGGCTCCCCGAGAAAAAGGGCAAATGGGTCGATCGCACTCACTACCGGTCCCTTCCCGACGTCCACTGGGCCTTCAGCAATGTCCGCCGGTTTTGCAGCGACATCTGTCGTCTCTTCACCGATGCATATCGATCCCTTGAACCCCATTGCCAAGAGTCCGATCGTCCTCATCTCAAGCTCCTCACCGATCGCTGCTTCAGAAAACGAGGATGAAAGGAACCCGATCATGGAGTATGGGGGAAGCCCACTGGACTAGTAAGTGAATGCTGAGCGGGATGACGTACCTGCTGGAAGAGTGCCACGGCAAATCCTCTTCAGCGGTGGGGGTTCCGAGGATTCCGCTTCCTCCTCCGACGGGGAACGTGCAAATACTTCCGGTGGGGAAATAAGCTCCTTCGCCATCGCTCCTGCCCCGTCGGCAACCTCGCCAGCACTCTCTTCGTCTCCCTCGCTGACGTTCCCTCGATTGCCCTCCTCATCCTCATCGGCGGTCGCTTCATCACTCCCCCCTTCCTTGCTTAACGCCATAGCTGATACCAAACCCCCCGATGTGTAAGAGCCTGCCTTGTCTGGGCTGCTAGCCTCCTCGTCCCGGAAGGCTATCCTCCCCCGAAATACCTGTGCTAGAGGGAGCCGAGACTCGGGGGAACCCTCTGCTGCTCGAGGGTCTACTTGAGACCCAACCAGGATGGTGGCAACGTCCTGTTTTCTTTCCCTCCAATGCCAGCGCGGCTCCTCTGGACCGGCTCCTGCTATATGCACCTTTTCGTAACCTAGCCCTATGGATTCAGGATACATAATGGGGTCGGAAGTGGTCGAGACTAGTCAATCGCCTCTTCGCTTTGACCACCTCTCTACGTCCGGACAGATGAACTCGCGTGCCACACCGGGATCGGCTATGGTCACCTCAGAGGCCCTGTTAGGGTCCTGGTGCGACGCCATGGCAGAAGACTCCCACCTCACATGTTGAGGCGGTCAGCGGGTGATCTCTGAAGCAAAAGCAGGGTTACCAAGCATTCCATGAAAGGAAAGACCATAGAGCGGTACAAAATATAACCAAGAAGTACATACCTAGGACTGCTAGGCCACTCAGGTCTGCCAACTCCAATCTGCTCTCTGTTACCACCTCGTTGATGTCTACCAGAAGATCATCCCGAAGAGCCGCCACCTTCTCAGCATCCTCCGAAGGGATCAGTGGCGACGAAAGGTCAAGAGCAGGACCACTAGTGAGGTCGTTAAAAACGACAGGGAACTGCCAACGTCCCCCTTTCCGTTCAGTGGCCCAGAAATACCAGTCCTTCCAGTGGGCTATTTTGCTGAATTTGACGAGGGAGAATAGAGCCTTCTCTCGGGCTTCGAGTTGGACGAACCCTCGATTGCCAGCTTTCGCCCCCCTCTTCGGTTGGAAGGCAAGCTGCAACATCGCCGGCGACAGATCAGCACATTCGAGCTCCTTCACCCTTATAAAGAACACCATTATAAGGCGTCAGGAGTTGGACATAATATGTCCCGGCGCCAACTGAAAATGATTAAGCAACCGCTCCACGCACGCGACGACTGGCAAATGGAAGCCTGCATCAAACATGGCTTCATAGGCCATGAACGATCCCGTCCTCCTGTTGTAAATGCGCTCCCCGGACTATGGAACGCTAAGTCGATATTCTGCCGGGATCCGGAACTTCGCCCAGATCTCCTCTAGATGGTCCTCTGAGCAAGTGGAAGGCTGTATCGCCTCCTGTTCTACCTCGACCAACCTGGCGTAGGACATATCTCTTGACGACGGCGCTGCGCGACAACTCATCGAGAGACGAACGACAGGAAAACAGAAAAGAAATTGAAGGAGAAAAGCGGGCCCGAACAATGGCGTTCGCAAAATTTTGCCTGAAGAGCTTGCTTTCCCAGGACCAAGGGATAGGTTATATCCTTGCTTGACGACTGCTGGAAGCATCCGATCAAGAGGAGCCCTTCGCCTCCCCTGGCAGATGAAAGGACGTTCACCTTGAGCGGACACAAACATTGGACCGGTGCTCGTTCGGAGATATGACACGTGTCCTTTTCAAATCATGACATTCCGCCCTCGTACAGAGGGGGCGTAACATTTTCTATTCGTATTACATTCGCCGGTCCACCTGGGACTCGACTGCTCCGAAGGCCGTACATCGTCCCTCAAAGCAGGGGGGCTAGTGAGAGGGCTAGATTCGGTTCGGTTTATTTACTAAGTGGGCCGGCCCGTTAAGAAGCACCCAAGATGCCCTTGGAATCCACTGACCTCCTCCGAGGTGTTTTGAGCATGTTCTCGCCAGAAGCTCATTTGAATCCGTAATGGACTCCGAGGGGCTCGAGACGATCCGCTCTCCTTAGGAAAGTCCTTTCCTAATCCTTCTGCGATCTTCTAATGAAGGAAACCTGCACCGATTAAGGAAGCCGAAATCCTCGAAATCCCATCCAACCTGAAATTGGGATTAAGCTTACCTCATTACGTCTTGCCTTCGGACTCTCAAACTTTTCCTATAAAGACCCTCCAGTAACCTCAGAAGATACGTTCAGAGCAATCTCTAAACCTTCGGCAACTATTCGCCATATTCGGTCCTGACTTAGGCATTGGAGGAGACTCTCCGAGATCAGAACCGAAGTATCCTCTGACCTAATGTCTTTCTTGCATAAAACGGCAAAGAGACTTTTGTGATACGAAAAGATTTTGGCCGTGCGATTAAGATCGGACGAATCCGTAACCCAACATAAAGAAAAAGAAAGATGAAGAAAGTCTCAAGTCAACTAATGCTTGGCCGCCAAACACAAAAGACAACCAAAGCAGTTAGTTGGCTTGTTTGTTTCTTTGTTACTTACCCCACTCATGCCCAGCTTACCTGTTCTCGGTCCCATCACAGCTTCCTGCATTACGCAAGTCCAAATCCCCAGTCCACTTAACGCGGCCCAGCCATCGTTGCTTGCATTTTCTCCTCCACTACCTGCACATGTAAGATCTGCAAACAAAAAGCAAGGATTAGCATTACCAAAACATGACACCATAGCCACTCGTCTTACGTACGTTTTCCGCTAGCAAGCACACGAGAGGCTACCTTCCAAACAACACGACGACATGACACCATGCCCCCCCCCCACATGACAATACACCCAGCGGTGCTGCGGCTGGCCTTCACACAGATGGCGTAACGCCGAAGGCCGATAAGACGTCAACATCATCACAATCTTCTCTCCTTAAAGACTCATCTCTTTCTTCATGTTTGGCTGGTTTTGGACTCGACACCCCAACAAAACTTTGGTCGTATAATTCCTTTCACGGCTTGTTCGTTGAACCATTAACCCCGACAAACAACATCAAGTAGTGGGCAGAGATGACCCACCTCGTGAGAGGTGCCCGGTTTCCATCTGCTAGTTGGCCGATAACGACATCTACTGAGTCGGCGGATCCAAGAATGACAAGAAATATATGAAAAGAGCGGGTACCACGCACATTGAAAAAAGACATAAAACATTCATAAATGTAAATACATATCTAAAAGAATTGATAAAATCGCCAAATACAGATCGAAGGGGACAACCGCACTAATTATTATTGACCGCCCCAAGTGCCGACTTCAAAGAATTGGAACGGCAATTTCATAAGTCTCCCTACGTGACAAACACAGCTGGCAGGTGGGGAAAAAAGATACAATACTCAGAGACAAGGAGCCATTAAATCACAACTGCAATGGATAACCAGATCATGCACTTTCGCATCAGCTGTACTCTCCTCAAATTGGAGAGAGACTACCACGTACCACTCAACAATGAATTTACACAAATAGAAGAATGTGCTTGTTATTTACAAAGTGACGCTTTGGACAGCGTTCGAGGGAGGCGTTCCATGCAGGATAGAGGTCACATATCTTCTTAGTCCTTCCAAAATTTCTTGCAGATCGTGTCTCCAAGACCATGTGGGTTTGTTAAGAGCGCGGATAGAATTTAAGCAAACGAGGAGTGTACCTCCCTCGTGCAGAAGAACCTGCACAGAATAATGAATAGCCATTCATATCAAAAATCAACTAGTTGTGGCATATAACAGCAGTCTTCAGTACGTCTGGCAACGATCTGAAATCATGGACAATTCATTTTTACAATGAGTCACATTTGAGCATCAGAAACATAAGTGCCGCAAGGCTACATTGTCCTCGCATAGAGAGCAGGTTAGGGGTTCCAGAAATTATGACGAAAATAAACATTAGCAATCTTTCTACTTGTTGGCTCAGAAAATCTTCCTGAGCAACAGCTGACATTTGCCTTTTAACTCAGATGAGATTTAAGTTTTCTCCCAGCAATCTCTCACCAGAGACATTTTATTTTTTAATGTTTTTTAGTCTGGGGGAAAAAAAAAATCCTTCCCCAAAGAATACCAAATTTTCAATAACACCTAACTTGCCCAAAACATATTCCAAACAACGCATAAAGCCCCTGACATCACTGTTTTTTTCATTGCTGTATATATGACAGCAGCCTGTTTTGTCCTAGGCATGCTGTCGTAACCCAACCCCATCGCATCATTTCATGCACTCATCTATCTCTATGCCAAGGTCATGTAATGTTGAGATTGGTTGTTGCAAGTTTTAACTGTGTCATTCAAACCTGGTTTCTGACTTGCAGACAACAAGATACCGCACAAAACGTTTGCCTCTAGCAGCTGTCCATGAAGAAAAATCATAATACAGATGTGTTTATTAAAAAATGCAATTTAATTCAGAATAATGCAGCCATCAGCCTTAAGGGGTCAACTTCCAATTGCACTAGGAATGGTTGCCAAAATCCAGTGTTGCTACCATTAGATATGGCATCCACCGGTAACAGAAAAGGCATGCATGAACTGAGACGTGACTCACGCGACCTCATGGTATTGCTCAACATTGACATACCACCAAAGCAGACAAAGTGATTAAAAATATAATAGAGCATACTGTTTCTTCTAACAGATGACACTTAATTTGCAACAAGACCAGAGGTCCCTTCTTTTCTTTGAGCCTTCCGTGGATGACAAGAAGCAAATCTTCCAGAGGCCAAATAATCCCAGCTAAATTGCTAAAACCATGTCATTTATTTGGGAAGATTCAAGAAAAAAGAAACATATGCAGACACCTTTTCTTCCTAAATTATGTAGCCACAAGTCTGTCTGGAGTGCAATCTCCACCACTAGGACGCACCAAGTACATGTGTTAACAAACCAAGGAGCATACACAGATCAGGTCAGCTTATTTTATGCCTTCTTTTCATTGGCACTGAGCTTTATGTCGGAGATCATGTGGCAGCCCAGAGATGTGACTTTTGTCTCAATCATAACTAGCTATTGACAAGGTTATCTCCAAACTAGAAATCAGTTTCAGGGCTATTTGCATTAAGCTCCTGCACACACATCAAAAGTTCAGTATGAAAATTGCAACATAAGGTAAAGGAAAAGGCACCATCCCTGTTACATGGTCTTCTCATTTTGGTTCCCATCGAGGGGAAAAAAGCTGGACCTTCGGAACAAACTACATTATATGACAGAAGGGTGTGGTTAAATGAGCTGCTCAACCTAAGAATTGAACCCTTGACTCTTGATTGAACAACCATCATTCCACTCGGTTCTTACTGGATACCTTCCAAACAGCTCCAAGTCTAGACCAGAATAGTTATCAGCTTAAGAAAAACCAGCAATCAAAAGAATGAGCTGAGTAAAACATATGAAAAAGAAACTGATTCACCATCCCAGAGATGCAAGCTGGACTGACGCCAGCTTGTGAACCAACCCACGAATTTTGTCGGTTGGGCTGATAATCAACCGACTAGTTGTTAGGCTGCGCATAGCCCAGCCATGCCATGGCACAATCTTAGCCCAACCAAGATATGTACATATATCTATCTATCTATCTATCATCATCAAAGCCTTATCCCATCTATTTTGGATCGGCTACAAGAATTATGTCCTCCATTGTTGAGATAGTTGAGGGCTTTATTATAATTTTCCCTTTTCTGTATTGTCATTTTCTTTGTTCTTCTGTCCCTTCTTGCCCACTAGCTTATTACTTAAGCAGGGGCAGTTTAGTCATGTACTCTTAATAGTGTGCCCATATAATATAAATAGAAGAGATGGGGCTGATGGTGAGAGGTGGCAGGCCAATCATTATCGCAGCCTCCATCCTAGTTCTGCACCATCCTGTCTCTCTCTTTTCTCTTGCTTGGTCTTCTTTTCTACATGGTATCAGAGCACCGGGGGAGAAATTGATGTGGGGTCGACGCAAATAGGAGGAGAACTCCAAGGATTTTGGATTCGCGAACTTGGGATCTGCTCCTCTGCTTGTGAACCCTTGTTCAGCTATCCTTATAAGATCCCACAAAAAATTCAACGCCATATTTATTAAATTCTTAAAAAGTATAAATATAAGTATTAAAAATTTAAGAGTTATAATGTCATAGATTATTTTTATAGGATTTTAAGTAAAATTATATAAGGTTCAAAAAGTAATCTAAAAAAGTTAGAAAAGGACCATAATCAATTACTTAGTAAAGAAGTAAGGGTACATATGCAATTAATGAAAGACAAGAGGGTTAAACTTAAAAAAATTTCACTTAATAAGTTAATGGGCCTAATGGACCCTAATTATAAGGTTTGTTAGAGGTCCTAATGAGCCAGATTTAGAGGCCTAAATGGGCCTGAAGGCCCAAACAGGGGCCTGTTAACCAGGTCCAATGGGCCCTAGTTTGATGGGCCTATTACAGGCCCAATGGGGCACTGCCCGGGGAAGACCTCCCCCACTGCCTCACACCCCCCTTGCCCACCTCTATGTAAAGGGGATAGGGGTGCTGGGGGCAGGGAGAAGAGAGAGAGAGAGAGAGAGAGAGAGAGAGAGAAGGAAGAAGGGGGGAGCAGCCGGCAGTGGTCCGGCGACGGCGAGGCGGCAGTCCGGCGATAGCATGGTGGCAGTCTGCAGCAGTCTTCTTGATAAGAGGTAGGGTGATACTCCTTTTGATAATCCTTTTATTTTTAGATTTTGGAGATTATAAAATATAGTAAAATTATGATTATAAGAAGACTTGAGTAGGCTGAAAAAAGATATACAACCGTGGCAAGAACGTCATTCGGCGGAATAGGTCGTGAAATGTTTTGGTTGTTGGGGCTCGTCTCTCAAGAGTATCTTATCGTTCTTCTACTCGTAATGTGCCTTGAACACATTTGCATTTTGGGGTATTGAGGTGGTTCATGCTAGGTTAATTAATAGTGTGAGGGCAATTATAGGATAACTTTATGGATTAAGGAAGTTACATGTTTAAGCATGTTAAGGCATAAATAGATACAAATTTCTAGCATGACTTTTTTGTTCCAATTTGGTTCCATTTTAGTATCATTTTACTAACAAAAGCATGTTATGATTTGATTAAGTATTAGAACCCATAATGATATGATTAAACTATAAGAACCTAACTGGGGGGAATTCCAACTAGAGTCTTCCTAACACAGACATTTAAAATTTGAATTATGAGATGGTGAGAACATCCGAGCTACTATCTGGTTTCACCTTGAGTACGTCTATCGTCGTCGAAGGCTTTTATTTGATTTTATTAGCCCTATTTATGGCCCAGTATGTGATTTTCCTTTTTATAAAGATTTTTAGGTGCAATTTTCGTACTAATTAAGGGCTAGTGGATAGAGACGGGTTTAGGAATAGGATTGGATGACTTGTTAGAGTTAGAATAGGAGTCCAAAGAAGAAGTCTATATATGTTATTGACAGTCTATTTCAGAAAATTTAATACATGATTAATTGAGAAAAAAAATACTTGAGTTATGTGTTTGCCTCTGCGACGGCGCCTTTCTTCCTCGGTAGACGCCGAGGAAGTCTGTCTCCGGTGTGACCCCGGAGAAGACCCAACCTGCTGGTGCGACGCCAGTAGGTCCTTCTCCCCAAACCCCTCTCTCTTTCTCCCTTGGTTCGAGCCCCAACAACACCGGTTAGAAGAAGAAGAAAACAAGGAGGGACGACGGAGAGCAGTCGGCGGCCGCCCACAGCCGTTGTCGGCACCCGCCCGCGCTATCGACACCACTGCCAACCCTCGTTGGCGCCTGCAGGACCGGCGCCTACCCCACCCGCCTCTACCGCCACCGCCGCCGTCGTACGCCACAATCACTGCCGCCGACGCCACCGACCATCTGCCCCGCCGCTGCCTTCTCCGCCAACTGCCTCCCCCGCCACCTACGTTATTGACAGTCTATTTCAGAAAATTTAATACATGATTAATTGAGAAAAAAAATACTTGAGTTATGTGTTTGCCTCTGCGACGGCGCCTTTCTTCCTCGGTAGACGCCGAGGAAGTCTGTCTCCGGTGTGACCCCGGAGAAGACCCAACCTGCTGGTGCGACGCCAGTAGGTCCTTCTCCCCAAACCCCTCTCTCTTTCTCCCTTGGTTCGAGCCCCAACAACACCGGTTAGAAGAAGAAGAAAACAAGGAGGGACGACGGAGAGCAGTCGGCGGCCGCCCACAGCCGTTGTCGGCACCCGCCCGCGCTATCGACACCACTGCCAACCCTCGTTGGCGCCTGCAGGACTGGCGCCTACCCCACCCGCCTCTACCGCCACCGCCGCCGTCGTACGCCACAATCACTGCCGCCGACGCCACCGACCATCTGCCCCGCCGCTGCCTTCTCCGCCAACTGCCTCCCCCGCCACCTACGTCACTCTGCCTCCCCTTCAGGCTCGATTAGGGTTGAAGAGAGAGAGAAGAGGAACAAAAAGGATGGGGGGAGAGAGGCCCATCCCCCTTTAGTTCAACCTGGTCAAATCGAGTTTACCCTAGTCCCCCAAGCCATTTGGAATCTGGTCCGAGCCAAATCAGGACCCAACGGGTCCATTCTTATTGACTCAAGCCAATTCCTCTTACTTGGTTCGACCAGGGCCCGATGGTCCAAACCACCTGCAGTCAGATCCGAGCCAACGTCCTATTGGATTCGAGCTAGGGTCCTATCTAGGTTCGTTGTTGTGTGTCAGATGGTGTAAGAAGAGCCGTTAGCGCATCGCCCTTGTTCTGAGCTTTGTTCGGGCTCTGATTCGCTCACTGTTTGCGTCGTTGGATTCGTCTCGACGAGGTCAACCTAAATCCAGTGCGGTGCGTCCCCGACTTTGCTTCGTTTTGCGTGCCACCTATGCACGCATACAGAGGTCATACGTTTGCGCATCCAAAAATCCGCGTCAGCCGCCTCAATTTACGTGCTAGTACCTAGACGCTACAGATTTCTCGACACGCTTTCTGAGGCATCTTCCCAGCAATGTATACGCCATCGGCGACCCGTCAATTGCCGTATTTACCACCCCATATTATTTTTATTACTTAATTGTAGCATTTTACCTCCCTGCAAAGAGTGGGCCTAATTATTGTACTTGGAAGGTGGTACACATACATCGCGTGGTCTTCTCCCACGCACCAGCGTAAAGGTATGTACAGTCCCTCCCACCATAACTTTGCTTGTCTAGTATTTGCTTTCATCTGCCGCCGACTTATGAGGTAGGATACCTAGCCCGTGATACATCATCACTGCTGGCTTGTGAGCGCAAGCGCGTTACACCTATCCAGAGTTCCCTCAGGACTTTGAGTGATTCTAATTTCCTAGACTTGTGGTAGTTCCTCAACTACCAACGATCCCACGTTCTCTCATCGTAAGAGGGACGGTTACTTAACTACTTCAATTATATGGCGTAGTTATCGAACTCGATAATTGTGCGATTAAGCTGCTTATACTTATTATTATATTGCTTGTTGTTGATATCTACTATCGCTAGTGAGTTCGTTAGTTCCATTAGCCGTCCTGCATCATCTTTTTTTGTATCAGAGCCAGACTCTACCTGTCTAGGGAGTCAATTAAGAGTCTTGATTGGGGTCTAGTTGTTTGCATGCCCATGCATAATGGTATTAATTACCATCCATCTGCAGCCATGTCTAGGTCCCTAGTAGAATCTCCTGCAGGGTCTCAAACTGAAGCTAGAGTCTATACTGATTTTGACTTGTCGGACATGATACATGAGCTCAACAATACTGTAGGTCAGTTTGACTAGCGCTTTGATCAGATAGAGGGATCGCTCAAGACAATTTAGGATAGGATGACTCAAAATAATCATTCGCTTCAGGGTGTAGTTGACCGAGTCACAACCTTAGAGGGAGCCCCTCAATGACCTCAGGATCATGTGAGAACCCAAAATCTAGGACCTGTAAAGGTTGTTGAGCATCAGCCACTCCCGCCTTCCCCAGCCGTTCATGCCGCTCGATATAATGATAGGAGGGGTAGCCACCCAAGCTATGAGGACGATCCCTTTGAGGCGGTTGATGATGGATTTCGAAGAATTCCGCCTACACAGAGAGATCCCCGCCCTGATTTTAGGTGTGTCAGAGACTATGAGTATGAACGTAGGCCCTTCGTGATCATGAGGATTTAGATTATCAGGCCATCAAGAATGTGAAAGTGGATGCGCCTACCTTTAACGAATCCTTGGATCCTCAGATTTATATAGATTGGAAGGTTGGTATGGATCATTATTTTGACTGGTACGAGATGTCTAATAGTCGATAGGTCTGATTTGCCAAAATGAAATTACTGGGCCAAGCTAAGACCTTCTGGTCTAATGTGGAAGCCCTTCTTAGGCAGCGATATCAGAAACCCATAGAGACATGGGATGAGATGAAGGTGAAACTTCGTTAGAAGTACCTTCCTGCCACATACTGTCATTGTCTTATTGATAAGTGGTAGAACCTCACCCAGGGGAACCGTACTATGGCTGAATACATCTCTGAGTTTGATACTTATCTTTTAAGATGTGTTCATGAGGAGAGTGCGATGACCCTTTCATGCTTTCAGAAGGGTTTACGTCCAGCTTACCAACGCAAGTTGTTCAGGAGGGATGTGTCTACGTTAGAGTATGCCGATCAGGTGGCGCTAGAGGCTAAGCAGTTAGAGATTGAGAGTGAGTCCTTCCAACGTACGAGGCCTCCTTTTCAACGCCCTCCTGACCCTCGAGGTGCACCTACCAACCCATAGAGATGACCTATGCTTAAGACCTCAGGATCCAGCTCGTCAAGAGGTTTCTGCTCCGAACCCCCGTTTTTTCCTGTCCGAGATCAGCCGTTACCACTTTCTACCCCTCCCCCTCCCCCTCGCCCCCAGGCAATAGCTCCAACATCCCGACAAGAGGATAAAGGAAAGGCTCCTCTGGCTAAAGTGTCCTCCACTACTGGTCCGCATACTTAGTGCTTCTGATGCCATGGGTATGGCCATTACGTATCTTACTGTCCTACCCATACCTTGACCTTGGATGGTACGGAATCTTCATGCAATTGGTTGTATTCAGAGAAAGTATCACTTGTGGAGGATATCATGGACCTTCCAGAGGGAGGGAGGTTAGGCGTGGTCTGTTGCATTTTGACCCAGCCCAAAGTGAGTGATGATTGGTGCAGGACCGCGATCTTTCATACCTACTTTAAGCATGATGGCAAGGTGTGTAAGGTGATCATTGATAGTGGGAGTTGCATCAATACAATCTCCACGGGTACAATTGCATGCCTTGGCTTGACCCCTATAGAGCATCCAAGTCCGTATCGTGTCCTGGGTGGACTCGACGTCCATTCCGATTCAGACGAGATGTTTGGTCCTTATTCATTTTCCTCCCTATAAGGACCTTATATGGTGTAATGTCTTACCTATAGAGGTTGAAAGCATTATCTTAGGCAGGCCGTGGATTTATGATGTGGACGTCGTTCTTTATGGTCGATCCAACACCTGTGTATTTCAGTTTGGCACTCGCCGCATCACTTTTTACTCTTCTCGGCCACAAGCATTTGCTTAGCAGAAGTCCACTCAGTCTAGCACTTCTCTTCCTAGTGCTTCTACTACTTCTGGTGCTTCATCTAGGACCCCAGTTACACCTAGCACTGTCCAGTCAAACACTCCTGCTACCCTTTGCTTGACTCATTCGAGTAGCACTCCCACGCATAATATTTATATCCTTGGAGAGCCTCCATCAACGACTCTACAGTTGATCAGTGCGAGGGAGTTTGAGCACGAGTGTGTTGAGAGTGACCCGATCTATACCTTAGCCATTAAGGAGATTGTGGACGAGGAGGCCCTGAGTAAGCATTCACCAGAGGTTACTGTTGTCCTTCAAGAGTTCCAAGATATGTTTCTAGAGGATTTACCGAATGTTCTGCCTCCGATGCGTGACATCCAGTACGTTATAGATCTTGTTCTGGGGTCCACTTTGCCAAACCTGCCACATTATCGGCTCAACCCCGCTAAGCATGCAGAATTGCAGAGGCAAGTTGAGGCATGGATTGCTGAATCGGCCGACTCCAATTCGAATCTGAATCGGCGGGCTCCGATCCGAGTCAGGGGGATTTCACTATTCATCCCCCCCCATTAAAAAAAAAAAAAAACAGTGTGAATCGGTCCGAATCTAGCCAAATCAGGTCCGGACCGGCCAATCAGGCCGATCCAATCCGATTTGGCCCGATTCGGATCCCCCCCTTAAGGGGGCCGATCCAGCCAGTAGTAGCAACGTTTATGCTGCTACTGCTAGCCTTCCCCCCTTCCCCTAGCCCCTCCCCCTCCCCCGGCCACCACCGCCGCCACTCGCCGCCGCCGGCAACTTGACCCCCAAAACAAGCCACAACTTGAAAAATCTCAAATAGAATAGGCTAGGAACAAACGAAGTGATTAAACCTTGTTGCCTTTTATCTGGAAAGATCCAAAATAGACTTCATCCAAAAAAAAAGGTTGCCACTGGCTTCAGACATTGGAAGGAAAATATACACATGATCATCAGTATATAAGACGAAAAGAGAATAACCAGCAACCACAATAGATACAAAACCATCAAAGCAGAAACAAGAAACTGATGTACATTGCCATGCTATGAATGGCTACCATTCGCCGTTCTCTGCAATCCCCCATTAGATCTCTCCCAGCCACTTCTCTCGCCAGAACTATGTGTTCCACCATGAGGCTTTTCTTGACTCCAAGCATCTCTCTACTGAAATAAACCACTGCGATTGCCCCAACAACCAGGCTCGTCAGCTTTATCGAAATCAGTCTTTGGAGTCCAAGCTTGATCCTCATTAGACATTGCTCCTTTGGTGTGTCCACTTGCTTTTTCAGAGGGAACAACATCACTCTTCTAGACATCAGACCCTTAGTTGTCTTTAATGTATATATTTTTATAGATGTACATGAATTGCATTTATTTTTATTGTACATTCATTGAATCATATGTATACAATTTTTTCTGATTTTCTCTGATTTTTTTCTTGATTGTTTCTAATTTTTTCTGATTTTTTTTTATTTTTTTAATTTGGCCGAGTCAGACCGGCCATACTTCATATGGATCAGCCGATCCGATCCAGGTCGGATCGGGATCGCCGGGTCCCGATTCGGAGACCCGATCCGTCCTGGAATTCTATAGGTTGCGGAGCTCCTAAGGAGAGGTTCGATTCGAGAGAACATGAGTCTTTGTGTTGTTCCCACACTGTTAGCTCCAAAGAAAGATGGTACTTAGAGGATGTGTGTGGATAGTCGCGTAATAAATCGGATCACTGTCAAATACCGTTTTCCCATTCTCTATTTGGATGACATGTTGGATATGATGGCAAGAGCTACGATATTCTCTAAAGTTGATCTTAAGAGTGGCGATCACCAGGTCAGGATCCGTCCAGGTGATCAGTGGAGACGGCCTTCAAAATGAAAGACAGTCTTTATGAGCAGTTGGTGATGCCCTTCGAGCTATCCAACGCCCTTAGTACCTTCATACGACTGATGACCCAGGTATTACGACCATTCACTAGGACATTTGTGGTCGTGTATTTTGATGATATTCTATCTATAGCCATACTAGAGAGGATCGTGTTGATCATTTGCACTAGATTTGTATCGTCCTTCGGAAGGAGCAGTTGTATGGCAACTTTAAAAAGTGTGCATTCATGACTACTAGAATAGTCTTCTTAGAGTTCATTGTATCTAGTGAGGGTGTTTCTGTAGACCGTGAGAAGGTTAGAGCGATAGTAAAGTAGCCTGAGCCCCAGAATGTCCACAATGTTCGTAGTTTCCATGGGTTGGCTACATTCTACAGTCGATTCATACGTGAATTCAGTACGATTACGGCTCCAATCACATATTGCATCAAGAAGGGAGCCTTTGCTTGGACAAAGTCTGCCGCATTAGCCTTCTGTGACATCAAGGAACGGATGACTCAGGAACATGTTCTTCGATTACCTGATTTCTCTAAGATGTTTAAGGTTTCATGTGATGTTTTCTGGTGTTGGCATAGGTGGAGTGTTGAGCCAGGAGGATCACCCTGTTGTATACTTCAGCGAGAAATTAAATGATACTAAGTGGAGGTATTCCACTTATGACAAGGAGTTTTATGCGGTAGTCTAGACTCTGCATTATTTGAGGCATTATTTCTTGCCCCACGAGTTTGTTATCTACTCTGATCGCGAGGCCCTCAGATTTCTCTATGCCCCAAAGAAGCTCAATCTTAGGTACAATCGCTGGATAGAGTTCCTCCAGACATACACATTTATTCTCAAACATCGAATGGATATGGAGAACCATGTGGCCGACGCGCTGAGTCGTCGAGCTTATCTTTTATCTACTGTCAGCGCAGAGGTCACTGGATTCGAGACTTCGTGAGGAGTATCCTATTTGTCCTTATTTCTGCCTGATCCATACGGTACTTCAATATGGACCCTCTAGAGAGTTTAGCGAGTTTGTTCTTCAGGAATGTTATCTTTTTCGTGGAGATAGGATGTGTATCCTGCAGACCTCAGTCCATGACTTCTTAATGTGGGAGATCCATGCGGGTGGTCTAGCCGGTCACTTCGGCCGCAATAAGACCATTGAATTAATGGAGCATCAGTTCTATTGGCCTAACCTGAAGTGCGACGTGGCAGGCATAGTGGCTCAATGCTGCACATGCACTACGGCAAAGCAGAGTAAACAGAACAGTAATTTGTACACTCCACTCTCCGTACCAAATAGTCCATGGCAGGACGTTAACATAGACTTTATTTTAGGTCTACCACGAACGGTCCGTAAGCATGATTCATCCTTGTGGTTGTCGACAGGTTTCTTAGATGGCTCATTTTATCCCCTGCTCTTAAGACTACTGATACGTCTAGAGTAGTCCGTTTGTTTTTTGATGGGGTTGTCCGTTTGCATGGATTACCAAAAACCTTAGTCACTGACAGGGATGTTCAATTTACGAGCTATTTTTGGAAGACCTTGTGGCATCTATTAGGCACTAAACTCAAGTTCTCCATAGCTTATCACCCTCAGACCGATGGTCAAACTAAGGTAGTCAATAATAGTCTGGGGGATCTGTTGCGTTGTTTAGTGGGAGAACATGCGCGTAGTTGGGACCTGATCCTATCTCATACTGAGTTTACGGATAATGATTCGATCAATAGGTCTACAGGTATGAGTCCCTTTGAGATTGTCACCGGCCATAAACCTAGGAGACCTGTGGATCTAGTTCCTTTGTCCTTTCATGCCCGTGTCAGAGTCTGCCGAGTCTTTAGCTGAGCATATTAGGAGTTTGCATGACACCGTCTGTCGTCATATAGAAGCAATGAGCATTATAAGAAATTGGCAGATGCAGACCGACGTCAACAAGAGTTTTATGAGGGTGACTACGTCATGATCAGGGTCAGACCTAAGCGGTTTCCATCTGAAATCGTCAAGAAGTTGCAAGTTAGAGGAGTCGGTCCTTTCAAGATCCTGAAACGGATGAAGCGTAATGCGTATGTTGTTGATTTACCACCAAATTATGGTATTAGTTCTACATTCAATGTCTTTCATCTGGTACCATATCGGGACCCAACAGTGATACCTAATGATCCATTCGAGCCTTCTCCTCCTCTTGTGAGTGACCCCACACATGAGTATCCACCTGCAGCCCCTATACCTATTCAGCGTGAGCAGATTGAGCATATACTGGATGAGCAGTTTGTTACATTTCGGGAGGACGCACACCACCGATACCTGATTCGTTGGAGGAGACAACCGCCTTCAGATGAGACATAGATTACTCGAGCCGAGTTGCAGAGGATCGACCCTGACCTCTTAGAGTGTTACCAAAGCAACAAAGACCCTTACTCGACAAGGTCGACTTCCTCCTAATCGAGGAGGATTGGTGAGGACCCGAGCCACTATCTGGTTTCACTCGGATTACGTCTACCATCGTCGGAGAGCTGTTTCGGCATCCCTTTAGCTTCGAGATGAAGCATGGCCTATTTGATGCATGGAGATACATTTTATTTGATTTTATTAGATCCATTTATGGCCCAATATGTGATTTTTCATTTTTTCAGGATCTTTTTATGCGATTTTCGCACTAATTAAGAGCTAGTGGATAGAGACAGGTTTAAGGATAGGATCATATGGCTTGTTACCATGGAATGCCGAATCGGTCGATCCCGATCTGGATCGACTGATTCAGATCGAGATCGGCAAGTCCCAATCCGGCCGATTCCGGCTGATCCGAACCCGATTCGGATCAGGATCGACGAGTCCCAATTAGGGGACTCGATTCGACCTGAAATTCTTTACTTGTTAGAGTTGGGGTAGGAGTCCAATGAAGGAATCTATATATGTTATTGTCAATTTATTTCAGAAAATTTAATGTATGATTGATTGAAGAAAAAAAACATGAGTTGTGTGTTTGCCTCTGCGATGGCTCCTTTCTTCCTAGGTGAGACGCTGAGGAAGTCTGTCCCTGGTGCGACAATGGGGAAGACCCAACTTGCTGGTGCGACACCAGCAAGTCCTTCTCCCCAAACCCCCTCTCTTTTTCTCCCTCGGTTCGAGCCCCAGCAGCATCGGTTAGAAGAAGAAGAAGAAAAGGAGGAAGCAGAGGACGGCAGAGAGTAGTCAGCGGCCGCCCGCAGCCGTCGCCGGTGCCCACCGCTGCTGCTGGCCCCCGTCGGCGCCTGCAGGACCAGCGCCTGCCATAGCCGCCTCTACTGCCACCACCGTTGTCGTCTGCCGCAGTCATTGTCGTCATCACCACCGTCCACTGGCACCGCTAGAGCCGGTGCCGTCGTCGCCGCCGACCGTCTGCCCTGCCGCCACCTTTGCCGCCAACCGCCTCCCCCGCCGCTTGCATCACCCCGCCTCCCCTTCGGGCTCGGTTAAGGTTGAAGAGAGAAAGAAAAGGAACAGAAAGGGTGGTGGGGGGAGAGAGGCCCGTGCCCCTTTAGTTCAACCCAGTCAAACTGGGTTTGACATGGTCCCCCAAGCCATTTGGAATCTGGTCCGAGCCACATCAAGACCCAGCGGGTCCATTCTTATTGACTCAAGCCAATTCCTCTTACTCGGTTCGACCAAGGCCCGGTGGTCCAAACTACCTGCAGTCAAGTTTGAGCCAAGGTCCTATTGAGTCCGATCCATGGTCTTATCTAGGTCCATTGATGTGTGCCAGGCAGTGCAAAAGAGCCGTTAGTGTACTGCCCCTGTCCTGAGCTCGTCCGGGCTCCGATCCGCTCACCGTTTGCATCGTCGGATTCGTCTCGACGAGGTCAACCTAGATCCAATGTCTTGCATCCTCGACTTTACCTCGTTTTATGTGCCACCTTTACACATATAGTCGTATACCGAAGTCACACGTTCACGCATCCCAAGGCCCACAGCAGCCACCTCGATTTGCGTGCTAGCATCTATACGCCACTGATTTTGTAGCACGCTTCCTGAGGCATCTTCCCAGCAACGTACACACCATCGGTGACCCGTCAACAGCCGTGTTTACCACCCCGGATTATTTTTATTGTTTAATTGTAGCCTTTTACCTCCCTGCGAGGAGTGGGCCTATATTTTATTGTACTTGGAGGGTGGTATACGTGCACCAGGTGGTCTTCTCCCACGCACCAGCATGGAGGTACGTGCAATCCTTCCCACCGCAACTTTGCTCATCTAGTATTTACTTTTATCTGCCGCCGACTCGTAAGGTAGGATCCGTAGCCCGTAATACGTCATCACTATTGGCTTATGAGCGCGTTACACCTATCTCGAGTTCCCTCAGGACTTTAGGTGGTTATAATTCCCTAGACTTGTGGTAGTTCCTCAACTACCAACGGTCCTACATTTCCTCATCGTGAGAGGGACGGTTACTCAGCTACCTCTGTTATTTGGCGTAGTTATCCAACTCGATAATTATGCAATTAGGTTGCTTCTATTATTATATTACTTCTTGTTGATATCTACTACCGCTAGTGAGTTCGTTAATTCCATTAGCCATCCCGCATCATGAAATCTCCATGGAATTTTCCATTATAAAAAAGAAATGATAGACCGAGTCCATTCAAATTTAGATGAGTTATGAAAGGAATAACGATTTAGAGCTTTGAACTCCAAAAGATGTTTAAAGCTACACCTGTATTACGCATATTTATAATATAGAGGATAAGGGAGCTTTCACGGCTATGATGACCCTATAGTGGGGGAGAAAGATTAAGGAATTTAGAAAATAATGGGAAAAAATTTATATGAAGGTTAGGAAGCCTTCCATGATGATTAACCTTTACGATAATAACAAACAATGGTTCCATGATGATTTATGAAGAAAAGACTTGACATCTATTTTAAGCTATATTGTACCATAGACACATATGTATATGTATATATTATAGAATATAAAGACTTATAAAACAATCTTATAGTTATGATGACCCTATTAAGAGGAATAAAATATGATGAAATGAAACGAGGCATGGAAGTCTCTATGACGATAAAAAATGAAATACAATTATGATGATGAATATGGAAACAGGGCATGAAAGCCTTTTATAATAATAATGAAGTTTTATAAAATGTACGACGGCACGTCTCCCGGAGATAAGGGGACGTACGAAAAGCTCTACAACGATGTGTGCCGAGGCACAGAGCATCCCTTCTTTAGTTACGGTTCCAGAGTCCAAGATCGGGACCTCAAGTAGGTAGGGAACAGAGTTTCTATGTACTCATAGGCTGAGGCGTGGACGCTATAGTGAGGGAGAGTGGAAACACTACGGATCTGGTTTAGTCCTTTTCCAGCCTCCTCAGTAGGTTTCTAGAGATTTAATGGGCTAGGTAGGCTGAAGAGTAGTAGGTGCATCAGAGGAACTACTTACTCACTGTTATACAATTGTTAGTTCATAGTTATCAATGTCACTTCTGGTCGAAAGGATGAGTTGCCCTACGAACTCACAACTTCTGAAAGATTAATGAATTTTACGATTGATCAAGTGATGATTATGAGAAAACTACCGATCAAGTGAATGATTAATAAAATTGAACGACTCAATCCTAAACCCTTGCGTTTATGATTGACAATGAGTACCTTTATATTTTCTATACAAATATAAAGTATCACTGAAAACAATGAACGTATGAAAATGTTTAACTATTATTACTCTGTTGAATATTCCTGCTTCGAGTTTACGTTGTTTTTATGATTCATGCATTTTATATTAGTTCAATCAAAATCACATGCATCTATGAATAGAGTATTGGATAAGTTAAAAAGGTTAACAGTTAAAGAATAAAACTTAAAATTCTAGTCTAAGTTTAATTAAGGAACTAGGGGGTGCGTATATGTTTGCAGGATATCAATAGAGATGTAAATGATCCCTACTGAGAACTCAATTTATGGATTCTCATCCAAGCTATTTAATATATTTTTCAAATATTTGTGACGGAAGATGCAAAAAAGGAAAAATGGTTCCAGTTCAAAAAAAGAAAACTATCAGGTATGGCCAGTTTATTTAATTATTTGGGATAGGTTACTTATATTTCTATTGTATGATGGACATGATCTGGCTGTTATTTCTTTACATTTATATTCCTTATTATTTTGTTTTTACTCTTATGCACCTACCGGAGATCTATAAAAGCTGGGCCATTACACCTTCTCCTCCTCTACGGTTGGTATTCTTGGTTGTTCTGCCCTATCTCTCCCACTGGCTGGCTATGGAGGACAGTTTCTTGCAGCCCAAACCTGTGGAGGATGGTTTCTTGCAGCCCAAGCTAGGACCGATTGGTTGTGGAGGAGCGTTTCTTGCAGCCCAAGCGAGGACATGCCCTCTTCATCTCCTATAGAGAGCCTACTGCAGTCACCGGAGGACTGTACTGTGAAGGTTTCTAGGACCCAGGGCAGCAATTGACGCAAAGGGAAATTTCTCACAGTAGATTCAAAGATTTTGTCTGGTTAGGATGCCTCTTCTCAAAGCACCGGTACCATCCCTGTTCATACAGATCTATCTCCTACGAAGAAATCTACATCCTCTTCCTACCATGACAATCATACTCTTCAAATGGCTCCAGTAAAACTCCACAAGTGAAATTATGTGGAGTGGTCATCTTCTGTCAAAATGTTTCTTCAATGGAAGAGATAATTGGGCTATGTAAATGGAAAAATCAAACAGTCGGATGTTGAATATGATAAGTTTGATGACTGAGTTGAGGACAATGGAATTATGATGTCTTGGCTTATCAACTCAGCGGAAGATGCTCCTCGAAAATTGATAATGAGGAAAACAGCTACCAGAGATATGTGGGTATTCTTAGAGAAGATGTATGGAGAAAGAAGGAATGATCGTAAAGTTCATCAAATTGAAAGCAAAATCGATGAGACCAAGCAAGGAAGTCTCACAGTTGAAGATTATTTTACTGCCGTGCAGACTTTATGGGAAGAACCTGACTATTATGAGATTGATGAGTGGGATTGTAATAATGACCACAAGCGATATTTGAAGAAAATCCAGAAGGTGCGGATGCTTAAATTTCTTAGAGGATTGAATCTAGAATGGGAACCCTTGAGGGGTCAGATTCTCAATGAGATTCCGATTCCCTCACTTGAAAAGGTTTTTCTTTTAATAGAATCAGGTGTACTATCAATTTTATTAAAATAAATAGAGGGGGTACATCCAAAGATAGTCTAGAGGAGAGATTCCTCTGACCATAAAACAGAAAAAAAACAAAAAATTAAAGAATTCTTGTTGAAAAGGTATACCAAAGAATTCTTGTTGAAGAAAGTCAAAGAGAAATGATGAATGTTGCTGTAAAAAATACAAATGATCTACATCTTGGTGATCATTCAGCTTTGGTTAGTAAGGAGAAACAGCCAACTGTGAATGCATCTAAGGAAGAATCCATAGGAGGCCTGAAGTGTACACATTGTGGGCCTACAAACCACCTAGTTGACACTTGGTGGGAGCTTTATCCTGACAAAAAGCTTGCAAAATTCAGAACAAAAAAGGATGGACAGCAAGTCAAAGGAAGTGCAGCCACTGTCCAAGGTGCCTCCACTGAAGGGGGAACATCAAGTTCCATAGAATGTAGACTTCTAGGTCTCTCTTCTAATGATATTGCCAACATGCAGAAGCTCCTATCACAGCTAGATACATCCACTTTTCCTTCTACTTCCCTGTGTCAGTCGGGTATTGAAGGGACAACACTGAGTGTTGCTTCCAAACCTAGTCATACCCCTTAGATTATTGACTCTAGAGCTACTGATCACATGACCGGTAACCCAAACCTCCTTTTCTTCATATTCTCTTTCTTCTGGATAGGATAAGGTGATGGTGGCTGATGGTACTCGAGCCACAATTGCTGGCAAAGGCACAGTCAAACTTGGCCATCACCTTTCCCTTCCTTCAACTCTTCATGTTCCTTCACTTCCAATAAATTTGTTGTCTATTAGCCGTCTTACAAAATCGTTGGATTGTACAATAACCTTTTTTCCTGATCGTTGTGTTTTTCAGGACATGAGGACCCAACAGACGATTGAGAGTGGTAAAGAGGAGAGAGGACTTTATCTGCTTGAAGACGGGGAGTACAACGCTCCAGTTGCAGCTGTCCAGTAGTAAGCCAAGTCGAATAAAAGAAATCCACTTGTGGCATTGTCATCTAGGACATCTCTCTTTCAAATCTTTGAGAGTCCTGTTACCTTCTTTGTTTCAGTCTATTAGTCTTGAGTCTCCTCAATGTCAAGTCTGCCAATTGGCTAAACATTGTAGAACAAAATTTTCGGATTCAATAAAAAGGAGCACAGAGCCTTTTGCTCTTGTTCATTCTGATGTTTGGGGCCCCTCACCTATTTCTTCCATGGATGGTCATCGGTATTTCATCACCTTTATTGATGATTTTTCTTTGTGCACTTGGGTTTACCCTCTAAAATCTAGGGCTGATGTTCCTCAGGTTGTTTAAATTTTCTCCACTATGGTGCAAACTCAATTTGAGCGGAACATTAAGATGTTTCGATCAGATAATGCAAAAGAATTCTTCACACAGTTTGAACATGTTCATGGAAGATGCAGGAATTATCCATAAGTCCTCTTGCCCTTACACTCCACAACAAAATGGAGTGGCAGAGAGAAAAAATAGGCACCTACTGGAAACAGCTCGTTCATTTCTTTTTGAGCACCACCTTCCCTAAGGTTTGGATTGAGGTAGTCCTTAACCGTATGCCATCTAGGGTCCTTGGCTTCCACTCACTTGTGACAGTCCTACAACCTAAACACCCACTTTTTCCTTTGCCTCCAAGGGTGTTTGGTTGCCTTTGTTTCATTCACGTTTTAGGGTCCAAGTGGATCCAAACTTGATCAGAAACCCATCAAGGGCATCTTTCTGGGATATTCTCACCCAAAAAGGATATAAATGCTTGGATCCTGCAACTGGAAAAAAATATGTTCAAAATGATGTCACCTTCTTTGAAACTCAATCTTACTATTCACCTCAAGTAATGTCTGAGGGGGAGACACACGGGAACTCTTCAAACAAAACTTCTCCTTTAGTTTCTCAATTCACTCCTCGTCATGTCATTCTTGATACTACCAACCTTATTCTTGACACTTCTACCGCTGTCCTCGAGGATATTGTCACAAGTGGTAAATGTGGTGGAGATAAAAGGGATGAATTTGGGTGACCAAATTGAAGGAGATGATGAGAGAGAAAAAATAATAAAAGTGCACAGCAGAAAGGAGAAAAGACAAAAAAATCAGCAACAATATGAAGCCTCCTCTCTCCTTGAAAACCACTCTCAAGAGAATGCAAGGACCTCACATCCCCCTGAGCAAGCTCCAGAGCCTCAAGTTGAATCTATTCCTAGAAATCTCTCTGACCTAGATTAACCTATTGCTTTTAGGAAAGGTGTAAGAGAATGCACCAAGCATCCAATTTCCAGATATTTATGTTATTCTAGAGGTTCCCCTTCATATCATGTTTTTATTTCGGTTATTTCCTCTTATTCTCCTCCTTCATGCTTCATACAGGCCATAAAAGACCCAAAGTGGGTAAAAGCAATGGAGGAAGAGATGTAGGCCTTAGAGAAGAATGGTGCATGGGAACTTGTTGATCTTTCTACTGGAAGGAAACCTATGGGATGTAAATGGGTGCATACAGTCAAGTTCAAAGCTGATGGTTCAATGGAAAGATATAAAGCCAGGTTGGTTGCTAAAGGGTACACTCAGACATATGGCATTCACTACTAGGAAACCTTTGCACCATGGCAAAGTTATGCTCTGTGAGAGTACTGTTATCCCTTGCTGTCCACTTCTCATGGGAATTGCATCAACTTGATATAGCTTTAGCAGGAAAGGGGGGGAGCGCCCAGGTTCGAACCTGGGTGGGTGCTGTTTCTAATTCGTATGAACTGTGTCCTACCACTGCGGTAGGGACCTCAAAAAAAACTTGATATAAAAAATGCATTCCTCAATGGAGACTTGTCTAAGGAAGTATGTATGCAGTATAAAAAATGCATTCCTCAGTGGAGACTTGTCTAAGGAAGTATGCATGCAGCCACCTCCAGGCTATGAAGCAAAAGGGAAAGTCTACAGGTTGAAGAAGAGCCTTATATGGCGTCAAACAGTCACCCAGAGCATGGTTTGAGAGGTTCAGAACTGCTATGCTGAAGATGGGGTTCAAACAAGGCTATGCTGATCACACATTATTTGTTAAATGGAAGGGTGGACAAGTTACCATCCTTCTAGTATATGTGGATGATATGGCGGTCACTGGTGATAACTTGCAGGAAATTAAGTTGTTAAAGGATAACCTAGAAAGAGAATTTGAAATCAAAGATCTTGGCCCCTTAAAATATTCCTTGAGATTGAGGTTGCCAAATCTCAAGGAGAAATTTACATCTCTCAAAGAAAATATGCTTTAGCTTTTGAAAGAAACTGGAAAGTTGGGAAGTAGACCTACAAATACACCTATTGAGGTTGAAGAAAATGAAGAAGAAGAGGAGGGCCGATGGAGACAAAACTGGAGGCTGCGGCAGCACAAAACAGGCCGCACCTCTCCTCTCTTTTATACCATGAGTTTTGAGATTACATAAATTGGACAAGGACAAGAATACCCCTTGCTCCAATGAACACACAATAAACCCCATAAACCTGCACATAAAAGATACAAAAGGGAGAACAAAAAAAAACTTAAACAACTAGACTAAATTACCCCTGACTGCACTCCCCCTCATATTGAGCATAGATATCAAACATGCACAGCTTGGATAAGAGAGAGATAAAAACTTCCTTAAATAGCCCTTTAGTGAAGACATCAGATAGTTTATCAACCGAGCGAACATAAGAGAGACATATCTCCCCATTATCCAACTTCTCGCAAATAAAATGACGGTCAACCTCAATATTGGTGCGTTCATGCTTAACTGAGTTAATTAGCAATTTTGATGGCAGCTTTATTGTCACAATACAAGCGCATAGGTGTGTGAACTTGAACACCAAGATCTTGGAGAAAGAGCTTAACCCACAACATCTCTGTAACACCATATGCTATGGCTCGATATTTAGCTTCAGCACTGGAACGAGCACATACAATTTATTTCTTGTTTCGCCAAATAACAAGGTTTCCACCAGAAACAAACAATAGTCAATAGTTGACCGTCTATCATCACGAAAACCTACCCAATCAGCATCAGTATAAGCATCAATACTCACATGTGGAGCCTTAGTGCACAATAGGCCTTTACCAGGACAAGACTTGATATAGCGCAGAATTCTCTCCGTAGCTCGCATATGTGGAGACCGAGGGCATGCATGAATTGACTTACAATGCTCACAGTATAGGCAATGTCTGGTCGAGTGAGAGATAAGTACCAGAGTTTCCTGACAAGGCGTTGGTAGGAACCTTTATCGAACTCAGATAGGAGTTTCCCCCACTGACTCTGACAACCCATGATTGGTCTCTATAGGAGTATGAGTTGGTTTACACTCCAACTTCCCAATTTCTTGAAGCAAATCAAAGGTATATTTCTTTAAACAAATATAGAGACCATACTGAGACCTAGCCGCCTCAATACTAACAAAATACTTCAGCTCCCCAAGATCCTTAATGTAAAACTCATGTCCCAGGCTATGTTTAAGCTTATGTATCTCTATGGTATGATCTTCAATGATAATCATATCATCCACATACACAAGAACTACCACACGGCCATCCACCTATTTGGTGAAGAGAATGTGATCTGAGTTGCCCTACAGATAACCACCAAGTTGAACTATAACAGTTCTAAATCTCTCAAACCAAGCTCCTGGTGACTGTTTTAACCCAACCAAAAATACACACAACCAAAAATACGAGACTCTAGAACAAATAACGGGTAGTCAGGATATAATATCCGAATAGGAGACATATAGTCAAATGTCCGCAAAGGCATACAGTTGATAACATATGTGGCGGTTAGGATAGCATCTACCCAAAATTTTTTGGGCAACTGACGTTACAAAAGGAAAGCACGAGAAATCTCAAGTAGATGTCTATTTTTTCTTTCAGCCACCCTATTTTATTGAAGTGAGTAAGCACAGGAGAATTCATGAATGATACCCTCATCTTCCATAAAGATATGGAGAGTCCTCTCAAAGTACTCATTTGCATTGTGTGAGACTTCCTCTTTGAAAAATCACCTTCTTTTGATTTTGAAAAATCTTTTAGTGGATTTGAAAATCTTTGTGGAAATCTTATCTTTTGATTTGATCCTTTTGAAAAAGGAACTTTGCTTTGAAAAAGAATTTTTAAATTTGAAAACATGTTCTCTTATCTTTTAGGTAGACTTTTAAGATTAATCCTCAAAGTCAACATTTCTTCTGGATCGATTATGGATCCGTGTTCTTGACCTCTCCCCACTGACTTTGGTCAGTGTTAATTACACCAATCATAAATTGGTAACCCTTGATTAACCATCCAATAAGACTTCAAAAGAAAGCAGGAAACAAGCAAAATTTGATGCAAGCATGCAAATCTTTTTTTTTTTTTGTTCTTTTATCAGAAAGATTCATGGAATATCCTTTAAAGGATACTTAAAAGGATTTTTGAGTTCTTATGAGGACATGAGTATTTCAGGCATCTTAAAGTTTTAAGAAGATAGGTTTTGAGACCTAGGCTTCATTAGAACCCATTGAAGAAGGTAGATTCCTAGAAATTATCCTTTAAGCATCCTTTAGAAGGATAAAGGACTATTTGGACAGCATATCCTCTCATTTGAATTCTTTTTAGAGAATAAAGATTGCTAAAGGATATCCTTAAATAATGGGACATGAGGGCTACCACATAATTAAGGATATTCCTTAATGGTCCTTCAACCAATATGAAAGAACCACAATTTTTAAGCCATTCAACCAATATGAGTGAACCAGAATTTAATGGTCAATCTACTGGTAGGAAAGAACCACATAGGTTGATGGTTACCCCATCGATAAAAATGAACAAAGAACTATATTTATTAGTCCTCCTATGGATGAAAGTGAACCATGACTTCGTAGCCGGTCCACCAATAGGACAGAACCATAAAAACCAATGGTCACTCCATCGATAGGAATGAACTAATAACCATATTCTTTGGTCACTCTACCGATAAGAGCGAACCATAAACATAGTGGTCAATCTAACAATAGGAGAACCACAGAATTTTGGCCATTCAACAATATGAATGAACCACTTTTATTAACATGAAGTAGTTAATGAAATTATTAAACTACAAAACATTATGTAGTATAGTTCATTTTTAATAGAATGATCCTTAAATTATATGGCCGCTCTACTAATAAGAGAGAATCATATGATCATGTGGTCATTTTATTTAAAATGAACCATCTTTCTTCTTCCCCCCCCCTTTTTTTATGAAGCTTTGGTCATCCAACCAATAAGGATGAACCAAGTTTTATTGTTATTATAGTTTTTTTTAAATTGATTAATAAGAACATATTCCAACCAATATGGATGAACCAAATTTTGCTATCATGAAACAGCATAAAAACACATGAATTAGCTAACATGAATTGTATGGCCATCCAACCAATATGAATGAACCATACTCCTTTTTTTTATATATAAAATCACAATAGGATAATAACACTCTTCTTCTTCTTTTTTCTAATCTTCTTCCCACACAAGAAATACAAGCCTTCAAAAAATCTGCAGGGCCTCCCTTCCTCCTTTTCTTTTTTTCTGCTCCTGTGTGTGTCTGGGAGGCTGGAAGGGGGCAAAGATGGGGTGCCTGGGGCCCCTTTTATAGGGCTGCCAGGGCCACCGTTGGGGGGCATGAAGGCCCACCGGTGCCACCTAGGTGCCGGTGGTTGGGGCGGATAGGGCCGGGTGAGAGAGAGGGAGATAGGGATGGAGATGGAGAGAGGATAAAGATGGGAGAGAGATAGGGATGGGAGGGAGATAGAGATGGAGAGAGTGAGGGCCGGATAGAGACGGGAGGAAGAGAGGAGACTGGCGGGCCCCACTGGCCGGCCGGTCTGCTCTCCCTCTTTTTCTTTTTGTGTTTATCCTTTGGCCTCTCTCTCTCCCTTTTGTATTTATCTCCCCCCCCCTCTTTATCTCTATCCCTTCTCTCTCTTTTTCCTTTAAAAGAGGACAGGTAAGGGGGGGGCAGCCGGACCCTGCTGTCTCTCCCTCCCTGTGTTGCGGTTTCTGCTAGCTGGCGCCCCTGCTGCTCCTGCTTGCTTCCTCTGCTGCTGGCTGCCCTCTCAGCTGATGTTGGTGCTGCATTGGAGGCTGCATTGCTGTTGCTGGCTGCTCTTCTTGCATATTGGTGCTCTCTTTCTTGCTACATTAGTGCAGATTTGCATCATTAGAGGGCTGCATTACTGCAACTTTGAGGTATGTGTATCCCCCTTATTTTTTCTTTGCACCCACATACACAGACCTATATGTGTTTGCACAATTTCTTACATGCATCTTATTGATTGCCATGAACCCTATTGGTCATGTTTTTAGGGTAAAACCCTAGTCTTTCTTCATTTTTTCATGTGCATGCATGCATGCCTTTTTTTTTTTTTCAAGTAAACCCTAGCTTAGAAAATTTTGGGTTCAATACATTGTCAAATCCAAACACCTTGACACGCCTTTCAAATTGGTTCTCAACTGTTTTGCAGAATAACTGAATGATTCGAAGTACTTCTTTACAGAATTTCATGAGATAGATCCAACAACAATGGAAAAATTCATCAAGAAAACTAATGAAGTAATGATGACCATCCACAGAAGGAATAGGAGATGGGCCATAAACATCCGAATGAACAAGTTAGAAGGGAATCATACTCTTATTCATAGAAATTGAAAAGTTAGTTCTACAATATTTAGCAAGCTGACATACTTGACACTAGAAAGTATCAACTTTTATTGACTTAAACAATGAAAGAAACAAGACTTGTAAGGACCTAAAAGACAAATGCCCTAAACGACCGTGCCACAAATAGATCACTTCATGTTTCTGGTTCGTCCCACCATCAATACTAGGTTAAACGCAACCATTAGGCTCCAAATGATATCAGATAAAAGATTAATAGATAGGGCAGGAACATGAATCACAGAGGACAGAGGCAACTCATCACTAAGACTCGCAGAACCTTTACCTGCCACTATGGCACGGGTACCATATGCAATGGTGACCTTCTCTTGCCCAGAATTTAAGGAATATGAAGTAAAGAAAGAAGAGGTATCAGTCATATGATCTGTAGCTCCTGAGTCAATGACCCAAGGGCTATGGGGATAAGCAAAATGAGTCACACTCAAGGCCGCCCCTGCGGTACCTGATCTGGAGGATGTAGTAGTGGATGAAGACGTACCAAGCTGAGAGAGGATCCGCTGAAGGTGCAGAATATCATCCGAAGAGAGTGCAGCATTTGTCCACACTGTGGTTGTTCTTCCCACAGTGTGAACAATGTCTCCCGGTCTTTCCTTTCTCCTTTCTCTTCCCACTATCACCCTTCACAGGCTTGAATAGATATTAGCCAGCGCATAAGACTCCACCAAGTCTCGATTACCATCTGTAACAGTGCCTCCACTCATGACCTTCTTCTACCCCTCTTCTCTCGTCACCTTACGATATACTTGTTCAATGGATGGCAGGCGGTTAATACTAAGTATGTGAGCTCTCAAGCTCTCATATTCTGAGGTGAGACCAACGAGGAACTTGAAGATGCAGTTCCACTCTACATGTTGCAATAAACCTTCTGATCTTCAATACAAGTCCAACTATAGGCAGAGTAGTAGTCTAACTCCTCCCACTTACTTTTCAGCAACCCAAAATAAGTGGTGCAGTACCATCCTGTTTCAACTCATATATATCAGTTAAAAACTGATATATGCGAGAGACATCTTGCTTCTGGCCATACATCAAGTTCAGAATATCCCACATCTCCCTCGTTGTCCTCTTCATCATAATCAGCTGCTGGATCTTTAGACTGACTGAGTTAAGGATCCAACCTATAACCAGATTGTTTTCTTACTCTCACCTGGCATAGGTGGGACCATCATATGCTCGCTCCTTGGTCCTGCCATCAATATAACATGTCTTTCCTCGTTCTCCAAGAAAAATACGGGCGAAGACGGACCAAAGACAGTAATGGGTCTCCGTTAGCTTCACTATAGTCATTTGCAGGGCAAGCAGGTGGTGCTTAATGGATGAAGAACCAGCATGGCACATCACTGAGGAATTAACTTCTTGATGCTCAGCACCGCTGGTTGTAGAAGACTCCATGACAGCCCTACACAAGAGCTACTAAGGTGAAGACGACTCCTAAACACCTAGCAGAATCTCCACCAAAGAAAAGGCACCGGCCTGCTGCTAGGGCAACCCCGGAGCACCCTTCAATTACACAGAAGCACCGGCCTGCAGAGGATGCTTTATAGGTGCCCGAAGCAATGATGGAAGGGGACGGCCTCCCTTTCGAACACCAAAACAGAGACCCGGCATGCACCTGCCTGCATAGGGTAGACCGGACAGATCTTAGGAAGGGACGGCCCTTCTCTAGCTTCAAATAGAGCACCCGAGGCAGAGCAAGGCATCGGCCTGCTCTGGATACCCTAGGGTGCACTGGACTGTGCAGGAGAAACCCTAGAACCACTGGATAGAGAAGAGAAGGGTGTCGACTTGCTCTTAGAAGCCTTAGAAGGCACCGGATAGGACAGTGAAAGCCCTAGGTGGACTGGCCTGCTCTTAAGAGCCCTAGAAGGCACCGTACAGGGCAGTGAAGGCCCTACATGGACCGGCCTACTCTGATACCATGAAGAAAATGAAGAAGAAAAGGAGGGCCGATGGAGACAAAACTGGAGGTTGCGGTAGCACAGAACATGCATCACCTCTCCTCTCTTTTATACCATGGATTTTAAGATTACATAAATTGGACAAGGACAAGAAAACCCCTTGCTCTAATGAACACACAATAAACCCCATAAACCGATACATAAAAGACACAAAAGGGAGGGAAAAAAACTTAAACAACTAGACTAAATTACCCCTGACTACAAAGGTGAGTCACAAACTCAGTAGTAAGGACAGAGGTGCACTCTCAAAAGCAAAAAAGGGGAGATATCAAATAATTGCTGGAAAGTTGTTGTATTTGTCTCTCACAAGGCCCGATATCACTTATGCCGCAAGTATTGTCAGCCAGTTCATACATGCACCTAAAACAGCCCACTTGCAAGCAACGAGATAGGATGCTAAGGTACATCAAAATATGTCTAGGGAAAAGCCTACTGTTTAGCAAAAAAGGAACATTGACTATAGAAGGATACTCTGATACTGATTGGCAGGTTCTCAGATGATAGAAGATCAACCTCAGTCTATTGTATCTACTTAGAAGGTAACCTTATCACTTGGAGAGGCAAGAAACAAATAATGTGTACAAGGTCAAGTGTTGAGGCAAAGTATAGGGCTATAGCACAAGCTGTTACTGAACTTTTGTGGCTAAAGGTTCTCTTAAAGGATTTGGCATTGATATTCCCCTTCCTATGAGACTTTATTGTGACAACAAAGCTGCTATAAGCATTGACAGAACAAAACACATTGAAATTAATAGACATTTCATTCGAGAAAAGTTGGATTCCGGTGAGCTGTGTGTGCCATATGTTCTGTCCAAGGACCAAGTTGTTGATATGTTCACAAAGGGCATGATTAGAATAGATTTCAAGACGATCTTAAGCAAGCTGTGCGTGAAAGATGTCTATGCTTAGCATGAGGGGGAGTGTTGAGATAGTTGAGGGCTTTATTGTAATTTTTCCTTTTCTAAGTATTATCTTATTTCCTTTGTTTCTTTTGTCCCTTCTTGCCCACTAGCTTATTACTTAAGCAGGGGCAGTTTAGTCATGTATTTTTAATAGTGTTGCGCTAATAATATAAATAGAAGAGATAGGACCGATGGTGAGAGGTAGTAGGCCAATCATTACCGTAGCCTCCATCCTTGTTATGTGCCATCTTGTCTCTCTCTTTTCTCTTGTCTGATCTTTTTGTCTATATCCATCTTAATCTATCCAATGCCATACTTGTGGTAACATGCAATGACAAGTCTTTAACTATATCCAACCACTTCATTTTAGGTCTTCTCGATTTCTTCTGCCTTCTTCCCGCTCTAATTTTATCACATCTCTTAACCAGTGCTGAACTTGGGCGACAATGTACAAGATCAAACCATCGCGATACGTCGCAGCCCATTCTCCCTAAGCTCAATGTCAATAAGAGCTACACCTAAACCCGTACATATATATATTCATTCTTAATTTTACGTTTCCTAATCTTACTACATATCCACCTCAATATCTTCATCTTAATAACACAGTTTTTGCACGTGATCCTTTCTTCTGGCCCAACATTCGAAACCATATAACATAACAGGTCTCACAGCCATCCTATAAAACTTATTGTCAAGTTTCAAAGGGACGCGTCAAGCATCAAGGACTTAAGATGAACTTCTCCACACCAACCAACCTCCCTTGACTCTTAATTTAGCATCCTCTTGGATCTCTTCATTCGATTCAATAATGAATCCTACTTTTGGGAATAACTTGATCCTCGATTGTAATTAAATCTACCTAGTCAACTGTTATATTCCTGAAATTATATTTTGTATATTCTAACTTAGTTCGACTAATCCTAAAACCTCTATATTCCAAACCGAATCTCCATTTTTTCAATTTACCATTCAAACTCTCAATATTCTCATCAACTAGAATAATATCATCTGCAACTAACATATATATATAAAGACGTCATCATGCAAGTGTTTAATAATCAAGTGTTCAATAATCTCATCCATAAACTAAAGTAAAGAGATAAGGACTCAATGCCATCAGATTGCGCAAGTGCGGTGATCCCTTTTTTAAAATTTTGTTTAATCGTCCGATCTAGGATCAAATGGTACAAAAGTCGCCTCTCCCACCTCGACAAACTTTTTCAAATTAAAAAAAAAAACAAAAAACAAAAAAAACTTGTTGAACCACTTGCATCCGTCCTATCTAAGAGATCAGACGACAACGCTAGCGTGGTTCAGCAAGTCGAACTCATGTTTTAGATACTCACTTCTTTGAAATCCATCAAATTAACTTCTTAGGTACGTAATCATAGGCTTTCTCTAAATCAATGAAAACTATACCTCGACAAATTTTAAAAAAAAGACAAAAAAAACTTGATGAACCGCTTGCATCCGTCCTATCTAAGAGATCGGACGACAATATTAGCACAGTTCAGCAAGTTGAACTCATGTTTTAGATACTCATTTCTTTGAAGTCCATCAAATTAACTTCTTAGGTACATAATCATAGGCTTTCTATAAATCAATGAAAACTATGTATAAATATTTTCTCATCTCTCTTTATTTCTCTATCAATTGATTCAATAGGAAAATAGCTTCTATAGTAGATCTATTGAGCATAAACTCAAATTGATTTTATGAGACATTAATTATACGCTTGAGACATTTCTTTACTACTCCATCCTAGGATTTCACAGTGTGGCTCATAAGTTTAATTCCACAGTAGTTATTACAATTTTGAATATCCTTTTATTTTTAAACAAGGAGATTATAATATTTCTTCTCCAAACATGCGGGATTCTCTTCTCTATTAAAATCTTACTGAAAAGTCTAGTCAGCCACTTGATATCTATATTATCTACACTTTTCTAATCTTCGATAGGTATCTTATCCAACTCCAAAGGCCTTACCCACTCTCATCTTTTTTAGACCATCTTCAACTTCTGAAACTCTAATTTGTCAAATGTAATGATAATTAATGTCTACTAGACTCAAAAATTCCTTCACAAATATAACCTCTGAATTGATCATCATTCAGTAATTTCTCAAAATAAGTACTATATCTCTCCTCAATCTTACAATCCTTTATTAGAACCCTTATATCGTCACTCTTAATACATCTAATATGATCTAAATTCTTACTCCTTTGTCTCTTAGTTTAGCAAGTTTAAATGCCTTTTTCACCTTCTCTAGTTCTCATTTTATGATACAATTCCTTAAAAGCCTTTAATTTCACTAACTATTTTCTTAATGTCTTTTAGCAATTTTGTAATCTTTGATGGTTTGATCATTTTTACTCTTTTGCCAAACTTTAAAGCATTATCACTTATTATCAATAGACTTTTGAATTTCATTATACCACTACCATGTCTCTTGTTTGAGAACCCTTTTATCTTTAGATTCAACTATGATTTCTTTAGTTGCTCTTTTTATACTATTTGCTATTCTATTCCATATTATGTTAATTTCTTCTTTAAAATCCCACATATCTTCGTTTAATAGATACTTTTTAAGGGCATTTAAATTTTTCTCCCTCAAGTTCCACCATTTAATTTTAAGACAGCTATTCACTACAACCTTTATCTTCCACTTTTAGATATAAACATCCATCGCTAAGATCCTATGTTGAGGAGTTAGACACTTCCCAAGTATGACTTAACAATCTTTACACAATGACCGATCGATTTTTTTAATAAGAAAATAATCTACTCGACTTTATGTCTTTTATTTTGATAAGTTATCAAATGTTCATCGCTCTTTTCAAAATAAGTGTTTGTAATTATTAGATCATATGCAATAGTAAAGTTAAGAATGGCATCACACATGCCATTTCCATCACCAAAGCCAAAGCCTCCATAGATACCTTCATAGCCGTTATTATCCTTTCCTACATGACCATTTAAATCTCCTCTGACAAAAATATTTTCCTCATTAGGGATATCTTGGATTATCTTATCCAAACTCTCCCAAAATTCTTTCTAAACACTCTCTTCTAGTCCTCCTTGAAGTGCATAAACACTAATTATTTTAAAACTTCTTCGTCTACCACAAGTTTAACTAGTATGAGTCTATCCCCCTCTTATCGGGCTTTTACAACTTTGTCTTTTAACTTTTAACTTTTTATATATACTAAATAAATACACCATTTCTATTATTGCTCTTGTCTATGTGCCATAATTTAAAACCTTCAATTTCTTTAGCTTTAGAACCCTTCTACCTAATTTCTTGTAAACAAGCTATGTTGACCTCATATCTCTCACAAGTTTAACTAACTCTAAGCTTTTATTTATAGGGATCCAGGACCAGTGCACGATATGTTACATATGATGGAGTACATCTACTACCGTCGGAAGACCAAGTTAGTGTACCTATGGCTTGAAGGCTCACCCGAGTCCATCTAATGCATAACCTATTGTTAAACGAGTCCATAGACACTTTCTTTGGCCCATTTGTTAGCCCGTTTAGTTGGTTTTTCTATTTTTTTAGAATTTTTTGTGCAATTTTTGCACTATTTTCTTATGTTAGGGGTATTATGGATATAGTCAAATTTAGAGAGTCGTTGGGAGTTTGATTGATCTTTAAATAGTATTGCAATACTCTTTTCAAATGAATGGATGATTGTTGTTGCGAATTTAGTCAATTTTCTTGTGTTCCTCTCTGCGATATAGAAGACGACCCTAGGACAGGGTCGAAGAAGCCCTGCATCGGGACCTAATGAGACACCTGAGTATTATAGGATGAGACTCCTTCAATTGTTACACATCATTTACCTATTAGGGTTCCTATGTTCCATGTAGCTAAACGAATTTTATTTTTACGGACTAGCTTCTTTACTTATGCTCACCTAATACACAAGGACCTTTGCCTGTTTGCCACTGCAATCAGGTGCCATTGCGGTGCGTCGCTTCTGGATAACACCCTACCAACCCCTTGCCTCACTTCTCATTACATCTAGAGCCCGTTCTTGTCGCTTCTAGGGAATGCCCTAGCAACCCCTTGCTCACTTCTCATTACACTCGAGAGCTGATGTAACGCATCGCTTCTGGAGAACATCCTAGCACTAATATTAAAAATTGGCTCAAGATTCATGATTGAGTTGTCACAAGCCTTATTATGTATTGGTTGTCGACCTAACGTACACCCTCCTCCTTCCTTATCTAGCCTTGGGACCGACCATACCAAGGTTTATATATATAGGGAAATTAAAAAAAAAAAGAAATATTTTTTTATATAACAGTAGTAAGTTTTTAAAAGTTTAAATGTTTCCTTTAAGCTATTCAGAGGATGACAGATTTTAATGGGTGTTCTATTTCGTATACTATGCAGCCTCTCCTAGATTCTTCCTCTTGTAGATGTTTCCACATGCTCACACACAACAAAGGGGATCATGAAAGCCGGACAAGAAGATTTAGAAACAATTAAATAGTCAACTATGTACAAAGCCACAGATATAATTGCAAGCATCTAACATATACAAGATGCCACACAAAATTGAGAACTTGACGATCAAGAAAAATCTGTTTCAAGTCATATTAGAGGAATATGAATTATTTCAGGTTCATTACCATCGAAGAGCCAATGTACAAGTTAGGGAATGTCATGGTTCTGAATCGAGTACAAATACTAGGTATATCCGGTACTAAATCCAACAAGGGAAACCACCATCCATAGTTTGTTCAATTCCAATAGGAAGTTGCTTATACAGTACCATTTCCTTATCCGGTACTTACTAGTATTTGATAGCATAATTGAAAATCTGATAGTATTTAGTTTATATCTTATCAATCTTTTAAAAATGCCTAGGCGGGCCGAGGCGGTAGAACCACCTGCTGCCTAGGCGGACTACCTAGTCGGCGAGGCGGACGCCTCATTAACAAGGCAGTTATTTTGTTAGTTTTTAACATTTCACACTTTATGCACTGTTTGGCCTATCTAAACATACTTTTATGTTTGATGACATTTGAGATCTTTTTCCGATATGTTAATCATAAAGAAGGAATAGTTATGAGTCTTAATCAGTTTAGAGGGCAGATAATTCATGAAAAGTATAGCAAGCTCTTAGAAGAAAAGAACTCAGAAATTGGCTAAGTCCCAAATTGTAACATCCCAAACCTTAAAAAGTCCTTTTAAGCTTTAATAATTAAGTTAATAAGCATTCATAATTTAGTATAGTATATTGTGTTAGTTAGAAGAAGAAGAAGAAGAAGAAGAGCAGAGAGAAAATAAAAGAAGAAAATAAAAATTAATAAAAATATAAATAAAATAAATAAATAATAAGCAACGAGTAATTAGTTAAATTGAAGAGAACTTAGTTAATTGATATAAGTCATTTAGTTAATTAGTTAATTGATAGAAAGATCAATTAATTGATTACCTGAACACATGTAATTGAAATATCAATTAGTGTTATTGTAGCACTATAATTAAAATTACTATAACAAACACTTATAATCAATTATCAGAACACATACAATTAAAATATCAATTAGTGTTACTATAGTGAACAACTATAATCAAAGTTACTATAGCAAACACTTATAATCGATTATCAGAATACATGTAATTGAAATATCAATTAACGTTGTTGTCGTAGTAAATTATCAATTACATAAAACATATCAATTAACGTTACTGTAGTAGTAAATTATCAATTACGTGAACACTTGTAATTGATTCTTGCCAGAAGTAAATTCTTTATTTCTGCCACTTTAAGGGTGACTCATGAGGGACACCTAAATTCTAGTAAGGGGTTTATGACTATGTTCAGGGTCTGAACAATTCTGTAGTGAGTTTTAGCTATGTTTAGGTAAAAAAATATCTCATTCTTTCCATACAAAATCTAGAAAATTAGAGATAGAGAGAGAAGTGGAGGAAGAACATGTAAGAAGAAGATTTTTGGGCTCGGGTACTTCCAGATAACAGACAATACTTAAAGTTGCTGCGTTTTTCTTCATTCTAGGTAGGTGTATGATGTCATGTTAGTTGTTATTTAAATTATTTTAAACTTTATTTTGTTATTAGAAAAGCAAGCTTTGTCATTCATGAGCATGAACTAAGTTTGCATGTTGATAAAAGATGTTTCAACTGTATATATAGTTTAACACTAAAATCATCATAATTATAGCCGTAATTATGTCATTTTTCTGTTAATTATTTATTTATGATTCTGAACTATTTACAGTTATTAATTTGTTATAAAAATCTGTCATTAAAATGTAAAGCTATTTTGAACTAAACCGTGCATAACACTGCTATTATGTAAGAAAATACTTGCAATTTTAAACACGTATGGACAATGCCACGTTAAGGGGGGCAGAACAAATCTATAATAAGTATTTAGTGTGGTAAACACAATCCGAGGACGATGGAGAAAAAATAAAAATCCGAAGCCAAACTTTGTTTTGTAAAAAGACAAGAAGAACTAAAGTCTTGAAGTAACTAAATTTTGATTAAGTGGAAGGTGGGGCATTGACCTCAGATTTTGTGCAGTATCTCAACAGATGCACTCAATCGTCTAGGTGCTCAAGTCACGACTTCTTATATTGTGATTGGATATATGTCTAAAGACATGTATAATTAAGAAATTATTCTAGTTGAACATAAATTGCATGTTTGCATATGTATGAATCTGACCTATTGAAATGAATCGATTATGCATGAATATGACATGTTGATGTGTGAATTGAATATGAGTAGTTCTGCCCAAGGTTTGCCGTATCGTACCGGATCGGGCCGACTCGTACGAGTCGGCTCGTATCTGGGTCGACCCGATCCTCTGATACGCACCGAGTCGAACCGGATCGTGCCGACTCATACATGCTTAATGGAATGTTTTAAGTTGAGTTTCTTCTATTTGATAAGTAGAATTATATTCTTATATCAATTAATATGGTGCATTTATCTAAAATGTGGCTTAAACTCATTAATTTTAACAAACAACTCATTGATTTTAACAAACTCATTGGCTGGACTCGTGCGACTGGTACGAGTCGGACCGAGTCGGCCCGAGTCGGATCGGTATCGTATCGTATCTGGGAAGATACGATCCGATATGGATCAGCAATACGGCAAACCTACTTCTGCCTACAAGTCCAATCAATATGAATGGTTACGTACATGTTGTTATAAGAATGAGTAGGTCATTTGCAAAACTAAAATTTAAGAAAGAATCTAAACTACATAATTCATGAATTGATCCTTGTTCACTATTCAAGCAAGGTTATAAGTATGATATTCCTCGCAGATCATGCTATAATTAGAGATATCATATGCTTCGATACATTTAATATAATTTTAAACATGTTTTTTATTCTGATGCCTATTGAGTTGTAAACTCATAAACACCCAGTTATAAACTTTTTCAAGAGAGTATCCAACATGGAATTTAGAGTGGAGTTAAGGCTGTAATTTTGGGGAATTCAGGACACGGAGATTTTGCTATGTTAGAACATAGGTTCCATTATGTAAGATCTTAATTTATGATCTACTTTGTAAAAGTTTTTGCTGTAAACCCCAAGACTGGAGCTTGGGAAATTGTTCATGTAGTTAACAGATTTTCATTAATGGATTTAGTATGGTTATTTTGGAATTTTGTATTTTGTGTGGATGGTTTGACAAATATGCCTTGTAGGCTTCTTAAGATCACAACAGTGTGATTTGAGGTGGTATTGCCTAGAAGGCGGTGTTATAGCTACACAAGGAGTAAGTAGTATTGACTCTATTCAACATTGCCGCAATCTTATTACATGTGGGAAGATGGCCATGGATAATTCTCCTCATCAAGATTTAAACTTTCGTGGGGCTTTTAGTTCTCCACACCTGTTTAAAGAAAGGAAAAGACACCCCTCCACCTTGAATGTGCATATAAGTTGATCGCATATAATAATAACCCGACTTGTCCCAACTCCAAGACCAAGAATCTTTAACATCCGGATTAATGGTGAAATCTTGTATTAGAAGGAGCAACTCCACAAGCTGACCACACTCTACTTCAGTCATATTCCTTTGGAAAGTAGGACACCATTCTCCGTCCACCCACACATGGGAGATCACTTCCGCTGGGGATAAGGAAATTCTGAATAGGTAGGGTAATTTCGCCTTAAAAGGGGTTCGGGTACACCACCTGTCCTCCCAGAACAACCAAGTCTGTCCATTTCCCAAATTAAGATGAGTACCAGTAATAACCAAGTCTGCCGCTTGTAGGATGCCCCTCCGAATAGGAGAAGTCCCATGCCTTGAGGAGAGGACTAAGTTCTGGACTTCGCAGCCTGATAATATTTATCAAAAATTATATCTACCTACAAAGAAGTGCTTGGAACACCTAGCTACGACAACCATTTGCCGAAGAGGGCCAAATTGAAATCTCTAATGTTCTTTAAGGAAAGTCCCCCTCTAGCCTTGTCCATACAAATTTTGGGCCATTGAATATCATGCCATCATTTCTTTTTCTCATAAGCTCCATGCCAGAAGAATCTACACTTCAATGAGTCAGTATCTTGGCCACCATAACGGGAATATAGAAAAGAGAGAGAAAGTAGGGTAAGGAGACTATCCAGTATTGGCACAATGTCAATCTCCCACCATAGGATAATAGTCTGCCCTCCCAACCAGCCAGTCTAGTCTCAAACATCCTAATAACCTTATTCCAGTACGAGCACCGGGTGACATAGGGGGACAACAGAAGTCCAAGATAGATAATAGGGAACTGGCCAACATCACAACCCAACAATGAGGCTCCCCTACAGAGAATGCCATGCTTCACATTACAAATAAACTCTTCTCATAATTAATTCTCAGGCCGCTGACATCCTCTAGAATTTACAGCATTGGCCTTATAATACACAACTGGTACAAGGAAGGTGGAAGAAAAACGATGGTATGATCAGCATATTGTAGGTGGGAGACTTACCTAATACTGTTCTGCACTCTAAAACCAGAAATAACCCCAAGGCTTTCAGCTCTCAACCACATTACACTCAAGTATTGGCCACCAAAACAAAGAGTAGAGGAGACATGGGATCTCCTTGTCTAAGACCACATCCAGCATAAAAGCAAGTGGAGGGCTCACCATTAACAAGCACATCAAAAGTAGCAGATGAGATACATGTAGAGATCCACCTGACCCATTTATCTCCAAAACCCATTAGTGAGAGAATATAGAGAAGACAACCACAATTAACTATGTCATAAGCCTTCTGGAAATCTAGCTTGAGAACTAGACATTTCTTCCTTTGATGCTTCATTGCATGTATACACTCGTGAGCAACGAAAAATTTATTTTGGATTTGCCTTCCTTTGATAAAACGCACCCACCAATCTATGCATAACTAAAGATGGAGAACAAGAGTCACATTCGTTAAGACATGAGGCTATTAGCTAATATTGTTACATCTCAATAATTTATGTGTAAAGTTATATAAAAATTATTATAACTTCATGAAAAATTATTATAACTTCATGCCCAGATTGAGAATTACAATCATTGTGTAGGTATATATGTGTAGATTATAACTATACTCAACTCAACTCAACCAAGCCTTCTCCCAAATAATTGGGGTCGGCTATATGGATTCTCTGTCTCCACTCTAAACGATTTTAGGCTACCTCTTCTGAAAGGTTTAAAGCCTCAAAATCATATTGTACTACTCTTTTCCAAATTAATCTAGGTCTACCCCTTCCTTTCTTCCCCTCCTCTATCCTAATATGCTCCACTTTTCTAACTGGAGCCTCCCTAGGTCTACGCCTAATATGCCCAAACCATCTCAGTCTCCCTTCTCTCAATTTGTCCTCAATTGGTACCACTCCTACCTTTTCTCTAATATACTCATTATAAATTTTATCTAGCCTAGTATGTCCGCACATCCATCTTAACATTATTATCTCGGCAACACTCATCTTAGAAACGTGTTGCCCCTTCATCGCCCAACACTCGCTACCATACAACATTGCAGGTCTTATCGCCGTACGGTAGAATCTTCCTTTTAGCTTCATTGGGATCTTGCGGTCACACAAGACTCCCGTGGCAAGTCTCCACTTCAGCCATCCTGCTTTAATCCTATGACTAACATCCTTATCGCACCCTTCATCTTCTTGGAGGATCGAACCAAGATATTTAAAATGGATGCTTTGGGGTATTGTCATCCCATCCAAGTTAACTCCCTCCTTTTCGCCTATCCGACCTTCACTAAACTTACAATACATATATTATGTCTTAGTTCTACTTAACCCGAAATTCTTAGACTCTAAAGTGCTCCTCCAAAGCTCTAATTTTCTATTAACTCCCTCTTACGTCTCATCTATCAACACAATATCATCCGCAAACATCATACACCACATAATGTCCTCTTATATATCATTTGTTAAATCATCCATAACTAATACAAAAAGGTAAAAACTTACTGTTAATCTTTGATGCAGTCCAACATAAATAGAAAAATCTCATATTTCCCCTCCAACCGTGCGGACACTAGTAGTTGCTCCTTCATACATGTCTTTTAATACTTGTATGTACCTAGTAGATACCCTCTTGCACTCCAACACCCACCACAAGACATCTTTTGGAACTTTATCATAGGCCTTCTCGAAATCGATGAACACCATATGTAGATCTTTCTTCGTATCTCTATATTTCTTTATCAAGCTCCTAATGAGAAAGATAGTTTCCATAGTTGATCGACCTAGCATAAAGCCGAAATGATTGGCCGAGATAGTTGTGTCACAACGTAAACGCTGTTCCATAACTCTCTCCCACAACTTCATAGTATGACTCATGAACTTAATTCCTCTATAATTTGAGCAATTCTGAATGTCTCCTTTGTTTTTAAAAATAGGTACAATAGTGCTATTCCTCCATTCATCTGGCATTTTCTTAAAGACTAGGATATCGTTAAATAGTCGGATCAATCATTCCACTCCTACATCTTCTAAGTATTTCCACACTTCAATAAGAATTCCATCAGGGCCACAACTTTTACCTACTTTCATCATCTTCAATGTTTTCTTGACTTCCGAAAATCTAATCCTCCTAGTATAGTTCACATTACGCTCTGTTATACATTCTATGCCCACTATGTTTCCACTATGATTATCATTAAAAAGATTGAAAAGTAGCTTCTCCACCTTTCTCTAATGTCATCATCTTTCACCAAAACCTTTTGTTCACAAGATTATGACTATATATATGAAAAAATATAAAATATGACCTTAAAGTGGAAAATTAGTGAAGAGTCCAACCAACATATACAACGCTAGAAAAGGGGTGAAATACCATTCAATTTGGTGTGTTCCCCTATTTATTGATGTAGAGCTAACGCAGCCACTTTTTCTATCGTAAAATTCTAACCACAAATAAACATCAAAGAATGAAGTGAATCAAACATCTACAGAAAGATCTTCAAGTTGTTATTATAAGTTTTTTAGTCACACCTAACATCTAGGCCCAACATTTAGAGATACAACACATGCTATGTAATGTATATTATTATCCAAGACATTTAGGTAATTAGATATTTACATGAGGGGGAAAAAGCTTTGAGACAAAACTATCAAGAAAAGTCCAAGGCGGAAACTGTAAGGACTGAAATTTCGGGTTCTGTTTTCGGGCCGGGTTCGGGTCGGATTCCTTGGTTTGAACCCTGTGGGGGGTCTTGAGATTCCTGGCTGAATGGCGTCAGCACTGCTCGACGCCTTTCAAAAGGCGTCAGGTTGTGTGGACGCCATTTAGGTCTGCTGGTTGTTGCGCCACGTGGGCGGGTTTCGGGCCGCGAGAGTACGGCCCCGGTCACATCGTCTAAACGGCGTCCAGGTTGGCCGACGCGATTCAGACTGTGACCTCTGCGATGTCAGGGTGCGGCGCCAGAGCGTTGTCAGTACGGCCTGTCCTGTCGTCTGAACGGCGTCTACGGTGAACGACGCGTTTCAGACCGCTGTCAGTACGGCTGTCCTGTCAGACTGATAGGCGTCTGCCTCGATCGACGCGTTTTAGCGGGATTCTGGTTGACCCCGCGAGCCTCCCCTTCTTTCCCTCATTCTCGCCCTCTCTCTCTCTCTCTTCGCTCTCTCCGCCCTCTCCGACGCTCTTCTTCCCCTTCCCTTCCTCTTCTTCCTCTTCCACCACTCCAACACCACCTTACCTCTCACCTCTACCTCCACCACTTCCTTCGCGGTGTTCCACTCTCCGGACGGCGGCCGACGTCCCGGCGGAGTGGCGGCGTCCTCGAGGGTACTGGCGGCGGTGTGCGGTGCGGCGGGACGGCGGCACGGAGCTTGGCGGAATTCAAGAACCGGTAGGGGGACGAACCTTGCATGTGTTGCTCGTGACTTTCCTTGGCATGGCATGATGTGTTTTGGGTTAGATTGAGCATGTTTAGGGGGTGTCCTTGTAGGTATGGCCGTGCTTATGAACGTGGATTTGTAGCATACTTGTGGTGGATGGTTTCCTCTTCCTTCCCCTTCTATTTTGGGGCTTTTTCGGAGTGTTTGGGGTTAAGGGTGAGACCCTCGGTTTGAACCAGGAAACCTGGTTTCTGGCGCTAAATGGCGTCATGCTTTGTCGACGCCTTTCCGAAAGACGTCGGGTCAGTACGACGCATTTTAGGGCAGAAACCTCCCTGTTCGAGGTTTCCTGTGTTAGGGGTTCTGGCGCTAAATGACGTCATAGATGGACGACGCCTTTCAGAAGGGCGTCGGGACATCATGACGCCATTTAGACAGGAAAATCACCCCGAGTGAGGGTCTGTAAATCTGGAATTTATGTGTGAATGGCGTCTGGCGACCCTGACGCGTTTTAAACGGCGGCTTCACTGGTGGACGCGTTTTAAGGGATAATCTGGCTTTTAATGAACCTGTCTGAGGGTCTTGAATGGCGTCGACCTCGGTCGACGCGATTCAAGACAGGAATGCTTAACTCTGGTTATTTGATACATGTTTCACAGTGGGATGATTCAAATGCATGCTTTGAGTTGTATACTGAGACTGAGGACTTCTGCATGAATAAGATTTCATCATCGATGTGTGTGCTTCAACTGTACGTTGAGACGGAGGTTTACTGTACGAATGGAATCATGTTGTGTATATGTGCTTACACGAATATGGATTCGGAATGACTATGGTTTCCGTTTGTCACCATGGGCTAATGGGAGAAGGGCCATGGTGTCTGTGAGGAGGGGTACATGTTGTGTTTTACCTTTGGCTGAGGGAAGCAGAACCACCTTGAGCCCGTCGGGCCGGAGTAGCTGGTGTGCTATCCGAGGGGTTGCTGTTTGGTCTCAGCGGGTCGGAGTTTCCCTTGTTTGTCGTGGCAGCTTCCGGCGTGTTTCTTGCTGTGGAGCTGGTGGTGGTACTGGTGGGAGTTGGTTTACCCTTTAGCCATTGGGCCTGATGTGACCTTTGATCAAGGTTACGAGTGGTACCCTTAGCCCTTTGGCCTGACGCAGCCCGGGAGAGTTGGGTTTGTGGGTAGTTCCTGTAGCTTCGGCTTGACGGGGGTTCGCCGGTCCCCAGGGCCCTCCTGAAGCGCTGAGGCCTAGCGTGGAGGCAATCCGGACGGTAGGACAGTAGTCTAAACTGCTTGTGTGCACACGTAGCTGGCAGTGGCGGTACACTGGTTCCAGCTAGTCCTAGTTTGACTCACTGCCTCACCCTACAGTGCCCCGGAACACTGTAGGGGTGGACAGGCGTGAGCTGTGGTGGTAGTGTTGGGAGGCGACGTTTGACTTCGGTCGACAGTGTGGTTCAGTCGCTTCGTGGACTTTGGCTGTGAGACGTTACTCTGTGTTGGGTTCTTCGGGTTGCTTAGAATGGTTCTTGCTATACTGCTTATCGTACGTTTCATATCAGAGTTGGGTGCTATGTTTACTACTTTACTTAATTGCCATATATTCCTGTTGTTACACTTGTGGGTGTGTGAGTGGGAGGCAGGGGATCGGATGATCCCTACTGAGCCCATTTCTGGTGTGGCTCACTCCATGCGGTTTCAGGTGTGGACCTCGCGGCGTGTGGAGGCGTGTGGTGCCTTCTTGGTGTGCGGACCAGCAGCTGTCTCTGTTCCGGGGTATGCCCCGATGTTGTTGTACTTTCCTTCTGCCTGTACTTATTTAATTGTTGGACATGTAATTATTGTTGGACTGTATACGGACATTGTTATTTTCTTCCTGCGCACTTGCTTACCTTTGTAGTCCGTGAGATTGTTATATTTAGCCTTGTTTAGCACTTACTCCTCCAGACGTGTTGTGTAAGATCCGGGTGTGAACCCGCAGTTAATGGGCCGACATCCATTTAGTGACCGGGTCTCCGGTCATAGGATGGCGGGTCGTTACAGAAACCTTTGAGACCGCCAACACATCTGAGGTGCCTAGGCAGGCCCCTAATCATCTAGGAGGCCGCTTTTTAAAACAGTGTATCTGATCATTAATATGGTCATTTGATTATAATCTAATGGCTGAATAGCATACAAAATATTACATTATGTATCATATTAATATATGATGTTATATTGATTTAATCATACCAGATAAACGTTCTTATTGGATTTGAATATATCTCATATCCAATCCAATTAGCGAACCTGTTAAAGAACCAGTTTTGAATACTGTCCAAAAGTTTAATAAATGGGTTGGTTATCGGAGTACCAATTATCATTTACATCCTGGGTGTGAGGATTCAATCCCTTACTGGACTTCTTAGGTATAGCACATCAGATGAACCCGAAAATTTGTCTTCAACTAGGAAGCTATATGCCATGACGATGATGTCAACAACATGGTTTTTCATTAAGCTCCCCTGGATTCTTATAACCTACATCATCACCATCTCATTATCAGAAAAGACCTATCATCCATTCAGACTTAACGACTTGAAAGACCAAGTCCCAAAACGATCCAATGGTTTTCCAGTTGATTGCCAAGTGCCAACCTAGTTCCAAGCTCTGTTTATTACACCAAAATGACTGACAAATACCAATTGAGATCAGGAAAAATACCTTTAAGAGGTGCCAAAAGTTCCTAAACTATAAAACATAAGTAAAGATTGCACAAAAGGTGAGACAAATACCAAAACAGTGTAACGGAGAGAAAATAGCATAACCATAGCTATAATTTTGACTCTTCCAAATCATTAACAAAATGATAAGGGGGGAAAAGGAGAACCTGACACCATCAACATTCTACCGGTAAATGAAATTCAACATTTCCACAGGCTAAACGACTTATCTTGGGAAAGGAATGTGGTCTAGTAATATAAGCATACCGTCAACCATAGAGGCAGAAATCCCATAACCGAAGGGAGAGCAGCCAAACAAATGCATGATAGAGCAAGTCCCACGCTTTGTTTAACCTGTATTTACCAGAGTTTCAGAAGAAATATGGCAACTATAAAGGCCACTAACTTTCACGCACAGTACCAGTAAGGTTGTTTGACGAGCTTTAGCTACACAAAAGGGCACACCAGAGATATTGTCTTGCAATAATAAAACATCTGCCACAGCTATTGCAGTTGCACTAGCACGCTGGGCAAGAACAATACCCACGGTTGCTGCAGCAAGTGCAGGTGCATCATTGATACCATCACCCACCATTATCAAACCACCACCTGCAAGACGAATGTAGGAACCTCTTCAGTCATAGTTGTTCTTAAATACTGATCAAATTGATAGAAAAAGAAAAAGCACTCAATCAAAGCCGCATACACACATAGCCACCATAATGAATTAAAAGTTTAACACTGGAGCATCTATCACTTGGAAAAGGGCAAAAAGTTCAACCCTTACCTTTCATGAAAACATAAAAGCATGTTATAGCTAAAAACTTTCATCTAGGTAGAAAAAGGTAATAGAACATAACGCATAGCCTTGAAGGTCACAAAATCAATGCAATTATATGCCCACATGTATGCAAACAAAACCTTGAATGCATAATAGTTAATCCCATCATGTCCCAGCCTGTCCTAGCCAGGACACCCCGTCCTAGTGAGACAATAGGACAGGACATTTTCTAGTTTGTCCCAATACATGTCCCGGCCCATCCCAGTCTGTTCTGGCCCGTCCCAGCCTGTCCCCCCCCCCCCCCCCCCCTCTTCCAACGAGATTTTTTTTTTCATGAGATTTTGCTAACTACTTAAGCTCCTTGTAAACTTATTTTGGGGGGTTCATTCGATGAATATGCTCATTTATAAACATATAAATCTGTCCTCAATACTTCTATTGCATTAATTTTGTGTTATTTATACGTTTATGTCTTTATTTTCATATTGTTTATCATATATCTATGTTTTATATTGGTTGAAATATGTATGGAAAAAATTCCGGGACAGGACACAAAAATTGTCTGGGACGTCCCATCTTAGTAGAAAAGTGGGGCAGGGACTGGGACGGGATTGACAACTATGCTTGAATGTGAAAATGAGACAACACAATGCCTTCAAACATACCTCTGGGCAGTTTAAATAGGTTACATTTAAGAAGAATGAGGTGAAACCAGGAAGAAAGATTTAAAAAGAGAGGAAAAGGGTGTGAGAAGAAAGGAAAATAAGAAGAGTATAGAATAGAAAATATAAAAACATAAGAACAAGTGGCACATAGAAGAGTCCAACCCAGAGTCCAAGACGATAAATGATAATGAGAAACAAAACATAAAAAACCTCCAATTCAAGTTTCTACTTGTACAACAGGTTCAACAAAATTTCATAAATGTACATGACTCCATTAGAGGATTTTCATCTCCTAATTTTTTTCTAGTTGATATAATTCCCTAAACTCATACTTGCATGACCCTTAATCCATAATTAACATGACTGAAATTTTGGTACATGACTCCAAAACTACATCATAGTTTTGAAAACATTACTTAGCCCACATTGTATACACAGACAACACAGGCTTCTAGCTTCCATGGAAACCACAGTTTGCACCACAAAGACAGATAGATGCCCTTATGAGATTATGCTATAGATGGATGCTTCCTGGAGGACTCCCTATCCCCTAAACTCCTTTGGTACTCTTTCAACTTACTTGGATGCTTTAATTTTCTTTATGGGGATATTTACATTATACCCCTAGAATTTGTCATATTTTACTGTATACCCCTATATTCCTCGTGTGGTTTTTGGGATTTCGATCCCTATAAACATAGCGAATTTGAAACAAGTTCGTATACCCTATATCTGGCATATTTAGGGTTCAATCCTCTAAAATTTAATGTTGCCTACTAATAAGTCCTTCCGATTAAGAACAGTCTAAGAGATAAGAATATCCACATAATATTCTTCAATCCACGTTGAAATAAACAATTACCATCCATAAAGAGGGAGAGGGAGGGAGAGAGAGGGGGGTGGGCTTTGAGATGAGGATTGCAGGTATTGCTCCAATGCAGGGTGTTGTGAGGGAGAAGCCTCAATGTTCACCAGTCCTCGAAATCTCTTATACAAAGTACTCCACCCCATGTCCTCCCAGCCACCACCTCCCTCTCCCTAAGGCTGCAGTCTATGTCAACCACCCACCAGTCCCAAAAACCCACCACCTCCTCTCAAACATTACTACAAAGTGCAAACCACACCAAGACCCTAGAATGAAACCACCGCCACAGCACTCCATAGATTAGCAGTAGATCCATTATGAAGCAGTGACAACCAATTGTAGGAAAAGACGGCATGCTGGCCGCCCTCAACCCTGACAGAGGTTCACAGGTCATGGTAGGCCTCCATCCTGAACTCACTTGCTGCTGCCACCGCAGCACCACCCTCCACGTCCACCACCTTGTCCTCTTCCACTCTGCTTGCATCCAGTCCTCCGCCATGACAAGGCACACCACCACAGCCTTCCTCCTCTTCCCCCAAAATGAAGGCAAGGGCTGCAGCCGGTGAGGAGGAAAGTCAATAGAGAAGGATTTACACGTACGTGATATGTGCCGAAGGTCGTCACCGTGGCAGAGATTTACACCACCATTCTCCCCATTGCAGTGCTAAACCTGGAAGGAGAACATCAGCAGAGGAAGTGGAAGGTGATGGAATAAGTGCCGGCTGAGTGGTGACAAGGGACGAGTTTGAGAGAGAGAGAGACATATAAAAGTCAATTTACTAATATAGTTAACATTAACTCTTGTCTAAGTATGGTTAAGATATTAGAATGTGACAGAAGTGGATGGCAGGAACTAAGAAAAGGAAAGTACATGTATGTGAGGATTAGAATCTAAACACACCAATTGTAAGGACTTATTTCGAATTCGCAAACCTTCCTTATATTGTTATGTGTACCCCCATAATAAATGATAGTTTGTCATTGTGGTCCCGCCATCTGCCGTTTATTTAAGTTAACCTACAAGTCAAGAGAGAAAAAGATTAAGCTGACCTTGTTTACCATCTTTGCACAATTGAAATGACCCCAAGAATCTTTCTTATTCTCCTATGTATCCCAAAACCCCATATTTTATGTCTCAGTTGTATTTTAATGGAATATTCCCTCAGGTCTCATGGTGCCGAAAGCAAAGAGACAAAACCATAGTAATGTAAGTAAATATGAGGATATGCATGACAAAATAATCCCCATTTATTTGGCCAGATTCCTTGGAAGCTGCATATTTGCAATGTAAAAATTGATGATCTACTTCCTCTATTCAAATGGAACATGATATAAGGGAGTGTGAAGAGTGAAACCAAGCACAATAATTGAAAGGATAAACAAATAAGCTATTGCAGTAATAGCTCATTGCTACCTGTATCCCTTGAAATATGTTTTACTTGATTGAGTTTATCTTCAGGCTTCAAATTCCAATATACTTCATCGATGCCCACAGCTTTTGCAACCCGCCGAGCACTTGACTCATGATCACCAGTAAGCATCATCACACGAAGTTTTCCTTGATCCCTTAAGGCAGAAACAACATCTACGACACCCTTTCTGGGTTCGTCCTCAAAATGAAATAGTGTTACCTAGCCAAAAGTTTTCAAAATGTATCCTGTAAGCTGCTAAAAATATTCTTGTGAGACATTAATATCCTACATTTGACGGGAAGAAGCATCAAGTGCATAAAAACATTAATTCACAGGACTGGATAGAAGTTCTTCCTAGGTTATTGATATCTTTCATTCTTTTTCAAAAGGAAATGATGTCTTTCACTGTTAGTTCTGACCAAAGCAAGATGGCGATAAAACCACTCAGCCCCCAATTACAATGAACTCTTAAATTTTAAATGTCATATAGACGTGCTTTTATACTAGGCATGCCAAAGAATTGCAAATAGAATGATCATTGTTACTATTTGAGGAATGTCTGTCAGGATTCATAGTAACTGATGCAGCTAGCCAGTTCCATTAGTGTCATGCTATTGTAAACAAATGAAGTGTACGTCAAGATAATTCTGAAGAACAAATACAAGTAGACAAAATTGTCTAAAGAGAAGTCCAACCTTTCTATTCACAGATAAGGCTGCTTGAACAAAGTCACTGCCATATGAAGACGTCCTAGCTGCTTCCTTTATCTTTTCAGATTCATCATCAGATTTACATAAAGAGGCAATGTACTCCAAAGAACCAATTGATGCTTTTGAATATTCACTACCTCTGGTTCCTGACTATAACAAATAAAATTGTTGTTTCATGATAGCAGAAGTGCAAACTTTGAACAGAGAGGGTTAAAGCTAAAAAACCTCTTTCAGATACAATTGCACAAAATGGTAGCTGGAGAAAAATAAGAATCATGCTCACAGTCTAATCCTGAACATCCATGTTCATATTGAGGAATAACTTCCACAGCACTGTAATCACTTGATTTATGGATTATGTTCTCATCTAATATGCTACTTGTACAAGGAAAGAAAAATCAGAATGTAGCTATGTTTCTCAAAGCATCAATGAAAAAAATAGCAATATCTGTTCCATCCAAGGAGGCTGACCAGGAGAGGTGGAGCACATTGAGATCTCACCCGGCCCTATGCTGTGATGGAAAGGAGATTCTTTCCAATGATGTTTTTTAGGTCCTGGAATCTAGGTGGGATTAAGGGGGCATTGGACAGTTTGCAGGCTACATCCAGGATACCCCAAGGTTCAGCTTCCTGAAGGGAAAGGTGGCCAAGAAGCACCAAATGCTGGAAAGATGTTGTTGGACTAGAGAGAACATGTGGTGGAAAGATGAGGTCCAGGCGATCTCTTGTGGGTCAAATTAACAAGTGCCCTGCTTTATAGCTCGAGGGAAATTGTTGTTGAAATCATCAGTGGGTAGACACTGCAGATTGGCAAGCTCAACTGAAGGACATATTGAACCTCTGCATTTCCCATCAAAGCTGATTTTATGCAAAGTCAAGGTTAATTCCTGTGGCTTCATTTTCAAGGTATAGGCAGATTAAGCTGAGGAAGTTGGAATTGAGGTAGAAAGGTCAGGAGAGGCATCAGCAGCAGAGAAAACAGAATTATAGAGGGATCCTACACTTCCTCAATATAGGGATCACGATTGAGTTAATTGACCTTCTGGAGTTACCCAAAAGGTTCATATCAGACAGCAACGGATGCACCTTGAACTGGATGGGTAAGTACTTGTGCTGACACAGTTTGATATGGAACTCTGGCAGTGTTTGATATGTTCAGAGTGTAGTTGTATTATTGCGTATATGACTTGTATATACACTGTTGTAGAGCATTCTATTCTCCTCCTGTTGATGCCTAACACCAATTTGGAGTCAGATTGCTCTTTGCAGCTCCCTTTGTACATCTAGACCGCATACTTTCTGCAGTCATGACATGCAGCCGCACACATTTTTGGCCTTTCCTAATGCCCTCATGATTCCTACCACACGTGATGAGGATCCAAGTGTTGTTTTCAAAGCCAGCTTAGGGTTTGATTTAGCTTTGCTTTAAATAGTGATGTAATCCCCTCTTTGAAGAACAATGAAGAAATTTGAGAGAATTTGCAACTTTGCAGCCTCCGTGATGGAGCCCCTCCTTGGGTGAGATGCTTTAAACCCTTCCCCTTCCCTGGTGTGATGCCAGTAGCCCCTCCAACCCCCACCCCTCCTCTTCCCTGCTGTCCCACATCAACTTGGTATTAGAGCCAAAAATCCGATCCCCCACCACGCCATGTCTCACTACCGCTCTTCTTCTTTCTCTCTCCTGCTTGTTCTCTCTCTTTTCACTGTGTATTGCTGCAGCTACTGTTCTGTGAATGGTAACCCCACAGGGGAGGGGAGGGGAGACCACCGCACCCCTCATTCTCTACACACCCTTCTCTCTTCGCCTAACGCCCACTTTCTCTCATGTGATCTCTATCTCCTACCCTCTGTCTCACCATGTTCCCTCCATTTTCACTCTCTACTTGTGTGACAAGGGAGAAGACTCCACCGGAAACCCCCTCCACATTCTTCCCTGCTGTCCCGCATCAACACCATTGCCCGACATTGCAACTGCCACTTCCCATTTCAGTGGCCATAGCAATAGCCATCACAAGGGCTGCTGCTACAAAAATTCCCGGCCGACTACCATTGCTATAGCTTGTCACCATAGTCCATGGCTGGTGAATACCCAATATGGGGCTAAACAGTTTTCACCAACACCTCTCCCTCAACTAAATTCCCCGTTATGACAAACCTCGATAAAGGTGTACAGCAAATGGTGCTCTCCAAAGCGACAGTGCCAAGCAAGGGAAGCCCAACAAGCAAGTCCACTCTGATACCTAGAGAGCTTTCATTATTCACCTCCCTAGGTATGATAGTGTGGAGCTAGCCGCTTGTTAGGTTTCTCCTATCGTGTCATGGTTTCAGGAAGTGCCACTTACCCTATAACTGCCTAGGTTTGTTGGAAGGGGTAGTGTCCTTAGAAAGTGGACCAAAAATCCACAATTTCATTATTAATGAAAGATTAATACAAAAGACAGCTAAACGCAAGACAGAAAACAAAACCAATAAAACCCTCAAAACAGGCAAGAGCAATGAGAAGTGAAAGCCCAACTCGAATGCGTTATCTTATCAAGATAAAATAAGGATACATAATAAGGAAACCAACCAACCCCAAGATCACCCAAAGTCCAAAATCACAAAGTCGGATTGTTCCAATTGAGAAGCTTGGAAATGATATGGGAGAGCTCTGATCATCTGACAAGATCCCCACAGCCCTGCCCCAGGAAATGGGAGTTCTGCTCATCTAACAAGATCCTCACAGCCCTGCCCCAAGCAATCACCCAATTGATTGTTTCCCTGATAATACCATAGACATCATTAAAACTCGGAGACATTCTTTTGTAGTTCCTTTCAATCCTGATAATACCAGAGACATCATTATAAGGGGCAGTGTTGACAAAAGGTGATTAGTCCAATGGAGGGTATCCAGGAGCCACTCTGCATTTATATCAGTTCTAAGTCTCTCCACCCACCACCTCAAGTTTTGGGTCAGCCATTTGGTTTGGTAACAAATGAAAAGGAAAAATCAGGAAAAAGGCAGAAAAGTAAATAGAAGACAATAATGTTATAAAACTAAGAATATAACATCATCGATAGTGCCCACAATAATTGAAAAAAAGATAACATGTCATACTGCACTTTACAAAATGCCAAAAAAGCTACTTAACTGTAGAAAAGGCACAATTTTCTATGCTTTAACTATGGACAAACTTGCCTTTCATCCCAACTAATTGCAAATGATGTTTGCATGCAAATATGCCCAATTGAATGCAAGGATGCCGAATTGTAGCTTAATTATGTATGATTGCATCTAATTGTAGAAAAACCTCCATATCTGAAGTCCTATTGGGGCAGTTTGGATGGTTTGCACTTATTGACTGCAATTGATGTCCAGTTGCGAAGGTGATTGCTACAGGATTGAGCAAGGTTGGAAGTTAATTGAAGAGAATCAGACTGCTTTTGTACCTAGTAGAAGGCTTAAAGACACTTTTTTAGTAGCCGATCAGGTATTATATTCTACTGCGAAAGCAAAGAAGAAAGGTCTCTGATGTAAACTGGATTTCAATAAAGCATATGATCAAGTAGCCTGGCGATGTTCACAGAATATTAAGTCAATCCACAGTTTTCCTAACCAATGGCTGGAGATGATGAAAAACTGTTGGACTACAGCCACATTTTCAATACTCTAAAATGGGACCGTAGCAGGTTAGTTTCATAGCTCAAGGGATTTGAGACAAGGTGATCCATTGTCCCCATTGTTGTTTGTGATGGTAGCCAATATGTTGAGCAGCATGTGCAAGATCGCCAAAAAAGAGCAGTTGATACAGTGTGTGAAGATGTTAAAAACCCCTTTCTGCATTTCTCATATGCAATACGCAGATTATACTTTGCTTTTCATGGAAAAAAGGCACAGAACAAATTATATTCCTCATATTTCTGTAAAAGGTTTTTGAACACAGCTTGGGAATGGAGAAAATTTTTGAAAAGAGCTCCACTGTAGGAATCAACATGGAGTAAGACATTGTCAAACAACCATCAGATAAGCTGGGATGTAAAACTGAGCAGCTGCTGATTATTTGGATTACCTCTGCATCTTAAACAAATTTCTGCAGCTGATTGGGGCATGGATTGCGGAATCGGCCGATTCCGATCCGAATCGGCCGATTCGGATCGGGATCGGCGGGTTCCGATCCGATTCGGGGGGGATTTCACTGTTCCCCCCCACCGATTTGAAAAAAAAAAAAAAAACGGCCGAGATCGGCCCGAACCGGACCAGATCGGGGCCGAACCGGCCAGATCGGGGCCGGACCGGCCAGATCGGCCGGTCCAGACCCGATCTGGTCCGGTTCGGGCCGATTTCGGTCCCCCCCTTAAGGTTTAAGGGTTTAGGGGTTTAGGGTTTTAGGGTTTAGGGTTTAGGGTTTAGGGTTTAGGGTTTAGGTTTTAGGGTTTTAGGGTTAAGGGTTAAGGGTTAAGGGTTTAGGGTTTAGGTTTTAGGGTTTAGGGTTTAGGGTTTTAGGGTTAAGGGTTAAGGGTTAAGGGTTTAGGGTTTAGGGTTTAGGGTTTAGGGTTTTAGGGTTTTAGGGTTTTAGGGTTTTAAGGGTTAAGGGTTAAGGGTTAAGGGTTAAGGGTTTTAGGGTTAGGGTTTTAGGGTTTAGGGTTTAGGGTTTAGGGTTTAGGGTTTAGGGTTTAGGGTTTAGGGTTTTAAGGTTTTAGGGTTTAGGGTTTTAGGGTTTTTTATGGATGTACATGAATTGCATTCATTCTTATTGTACATCAATTGAATAATATGTATGTAATTTTTTCTGATTTTATTTTTATTTTTTTCTGATTTTTTCTGATTTTTTTTAATTTTTTATTATTTTTTAATCTGGCCGAGTCGGACTGGCCAGACTCATCTGGATCGGCCGACTCGGCCGATCCGATCCGAGTCGGATCGGGATCGGCGGGTCCCGATTCGGGGACCCGATCCGATCCGGAATTCCTTGGATTGGGGCCCACTGATTTTAAAAATGCAGATGAAACTAGCCACATGGAAGGCAAGGAATCTGTCTTTGGGAGGAAGGATTTATTGAATTTGGTTTTGTCATCCATTCCACAGCATTATCTATCCATTTTTCCCATGCCAAAAGCAGTCTGGAATAAGTTGGACCAGAACAGGAGGTATGAGTGACAGATCAAAGGGTATTCAACCAGTCAAATGGGACAGTTAAACATGGTGGATTAGGAGCTAAAAACCTGCATATTATAAATCAGCACTTCAAGGTCAATGGGAAGTGCTGAAAGAGGAGGGAAATTTGTGGATAAAGTTGATAAAGCGTAAACACTACAGAAGCCAGCACAGTTTACCCCATTCAGATAATACCAGTTTGATGTCTCCAATCTGGAAAGGTATATTTGGGACTGCTGAATGGATTGGAAAAGGAGTTGGAGGAGACAGGAGCACCATATTCTTCTTGAGAGATAAATGGACTGGAAACTTTGACTCCAAAGGATAAGTTTCCACAAGTTTTCATTGTGTCCGCCCCAAAAGAGTCCGCTTCTAATACCTTCAAGTTGCCTGGCTACAGACTTTGGGATCCTGAACAGGGAAAGATAATAAACAGGTAAGCTACCAAGAATAGCCCTGCAGAGTGTCAATCTCCCACCATAGGAAAGCAAACGGCCCTCCCAGCCCGCCAGTCTGGACTAGAATCTCTGGACTATAGGCTGCTATCACTGCATCTGATCTGCCCCAGGGAAAGCGGCATCCCCGAATAAGTAACAGGAAAAGTCACCACGTGACAACCCAGAATGGTGACTGCCTTCTCCATAGATTCATCATACTTATTGATACCATACACTGCACTCTTCTGAAAATTCATCCGCAGACCTGTCACCTCATCCAGAAACTCAAACATCAATATGATGAAGTACATTTGATCTTCCTCTCCTGAAACAAATAGGACCGTGTCATCTTCATATTGCAAGTGAGTGATGGACCGAACCTAAGAATCCACCCGGAAGCTTGAGATGAGGCATGCTGCCTCTGCCTTATCCCACATGCAACTGAGGATCTGAGCAACCAGCACAAAGAGCAGTGGAGAGAGAGGGTCCCCCTGCCTAAGCCCTCTACCACTAAGAAAAGAGGGAGTTGGTTCCCCATTTACCAAAATGGCAAAGGAGGCTGAAGAAATACAGGCTCTTATCCAAGAGACCCACTTCTCACCTAAACCCATCTTCACCATCGTATCAAGGAGGCAAACCCAAATAAGTCTATCATATGCCTTCTCAAAATCTAGCTTAATCACGAAGCCACTTTTCCTCTGAGTCTTCAAGGAGTGTAAACATTCTTGGGCAACCAAAAAGCCCTCTTGGATCTGTCTGCCACCAATAAAAGCACTCTACTGATCACCAAGTTTTCAGTGTGTCTTTGAATAACTGGTCAACTCTTTAGGAGGCCTATTACTCGGAAGGCAGCAAGCCATAGTGGAATGTTACTTTCAGAAGAGCTCTCAAAAGAGTTTGAACAAGATTTATCTTTACTTCAGTTGCTGTCCCAGATTAATATCTTACCAAAACAAAATGATAATTTACTTTGGGATAAAGATAATGGCATGTTCACTCTGAAATCTCTTTACTGGATGATCGAAGGTGATTTTACTATGTATCCTAAGTTTAGATAAGTGTGAAAGTAAAGTGCCCTCTCAAAATTAGAGCTTTCATGTGGCTGATGTTTGAGAAACATATAGTCACAAAGGTTTATTGGAGAAAATGGGATAGAAATTTTGAACTCTTATGTTCCTTCTGTGGACAGGAGGAAGATGATGTCGATCATCTTTTCACCAAATGTCATACTAGTAGAAGAATGTAGAACACCATTGCAGCCTTAGTTGATCTCAGCATAAATTTTGACACTGTCCAAGATACATGGAGCACCTTCAAAGCAATCTGAATGAAAGGAGGAAGAGTTCCAGAGGAAGATGTTACTTCTCATTCCCCACATGATAAGTCCTAGCATCTGGAGGAGTATGATGATATCATCTTTCGGGGAAGTAATCTCTATGTTGAAAACATTTGTCTTAGGGTGATCTCTTTTTATGTACAACTGGAGTACAAATTTTCTTTAATGTTTCTCGTACTACTTGGAGAGTGGCTTTTAGCAATTAGGTTTTAGCTTTGGTGGAAGAGGAATCTCACCTCTCATCTGCCTGGCTGTACTACGTCTATTTAACTTAATCAAATTGGTGGTGTCAGCCATACAATACTTTCAAAGAAGATGTCCATTTGATGTAATACCATAATGTCTAACTATAACTCAAGCAGGTTAATCATAACTAGTTGTACACTAGTCTCACCTCTCATCTGCCAGGTGTACTACCTCTATTTAATTTAAATCAAATTGGTGGTGTCAGCCATATGATTCTTTCATAAAAGATGTCCCATTTGCAAGTAAATATAGTTAATTGTACCATAATGCCTAACTGTAACTCAAGTAGATCGAATAGCAACTAGTTGTATGTAAGTCCCACACTCTAGAAGGCAAAAGTTGGGACTTTTGCCATACTCGATTGCAACTGGTGTTGAACTGCATACAGATATGGTTAATTGCACAAAAAGTTCAAATTAAGGCCAAATCTGAGGCATTTGCCCCAGTTGAGTGTAATTTATTTCCAATTGCATGCAAATATAGTTAATTGCAAGCGAAGATGCATAATAGTAATAGAATACAGATCTATTTGAGGCAAGTTTAGGTTGAATTTGGTTCAAAAGCCAAGTCAGTACAATTCTGGGTTGAACTGATTTATTTTTGGGTTTTTTATATTTTCATCCATATACACTAGCTGATTTGGGAGCTCCCCCTATAATTTGAGCATTTACAAATAAGTCAAATTAACCCTTCTTAGTAACAGACACCTCCAGATGATAACAGTCTTGTTGAGGGGGACCATTTCAGAATATCCTTTAACCCCCCTTTTAACATAAACAATGATGCCCCTGGGTAGGTGGGTGCGTGGTGGTGGAGTAAACAAATCAGTGGAACTTCGGGAGAACAAAGTCAACATTTCATAAAGGTATTATCTCTCTTAATTTTAAATCACTACATTGCCTATGCACCTCTCTAGTTGTTCTTTACCTGCTGATGTATGAAATTCCTGGTGCACACTTCATTTCCTTTCTTTTGTTTCTCTTGCACTTCCTGCAGTTTGACTTTTGCAGGTTATCCAGATTCCAAACCAACAACATATGACCATAGTGATGGTTTCAGTACCGCCTTCATGGCTGGAATTCGGGTCGTCATAGGAAGCCCACACAGTTTTATCGCCAAAATGCACCACACAAGTTATAGATCCAAATCCTTCATATGACACAACAATTTTTTCCATTTTTCGATGTCTGACAAATTCAGTTCCTTTCTGCTCTAGCCTCCAAACGCAGTAGTGCCTCCACACCATGGTGGCTCCACTCCGACTTACTTTGCAGGTGGTCCTTTCTTGTAGATAGCCTTTTCCTCTTGCCCATCTTGTGATTAGGTCATCATAGGCCTACCAGTTTCTGTGTAGTTTATCTTCAAACCAGCCTTTATTGTACAGCATGGGTCCTATTTTGATATCATTCTATAACGACCTGATCCAACCTTTGTAAGGTATTGTCTGCTTTGAGCCAAGCCCGCATGACCTTATCTCCAAAAAGCACCTCACAACTTACGGATCTAAATCATTCATACATGGCCAAGCAACTTTTTCCTTTTCCAATATAAGACTAATCTGGTTTATTCCCGCCCTAGCTCCCAGACACAGTGGTATATCCACTCCGACTTACTTTGTAGGTAACCCATTCCCACGGATAGCCTTTTCTTCCTACACAGCTCATGACTAGGTCACGACAGGAGTGCTAAAATATCCACTAAACTAGGACCTAGTTACAGGTTTATGGTTGCACAAAATAGAGTGGGAACAGAATTTATATCACCCTTAAAGCTCGACATGGAGATGAGTATATTAAGCCCTTCAACCCAAGCAACAACCATTAATCAATTCCTACCCCACAACATTGTTAGACCTGAATTATTTAACCATAAAAAATCATGGCAAATTGTGATTCATGTAGACGGCATTAAAACAAACATATCGTTCACATGTTTTCATGCACACAGCATATACCGCAATGTTCACCAAATCAAGACCTAGTTGTAAGTCTAAAAGGTGCACTATATAGTGTAATATAGCTGTCTACACCACCCACAACCTTGGCTATAAAGTGAGTATAGTTAACCATTCAACTCAAGTATAGACTCCATAATAAATCCTCCCACACAGCATGAGTAAATAAGAATTCAGAAATGATGTTATTGTCTATATGAATGTAAACTAAATAAACTATCCTCACTCGCATAAAACTTGGACAGCGTCTCCCCTGTTCAGGAATGCAAATTTTCCACCAGAAAGTGGGGCACAACAAAACTTGAAATACCACAGAAGCAAATGGGGCAAGGTATGTAGAAAGGGATTGCGACCGGGCATCAATCCAATCCGGATCGGGACCGGATTGGAGAATTTGCTGATCAATTCAGAAAAGGCCAATCCTTGAATCGGCCTGAATTTTTAAATTAAAAAATTCTGACAATGAGAAAAAATCAAGAAAATCAGGAAAAATCAGAAAGAAGCTAGAAAAGGTGAAAATGGCATAGTAACAACTAATTGAATTATATTGATTTGGGTTGGTACTGGTCAATTGGGGTTCAAGATTAAACATATAATTTTAATAAATGATCAAATTTCTAATGACACAACAACGTGCAATATAATAACACCAATTAATCCCTTCAATATGAGAAACCCAATACATATCACATTATTAAATGGATAAATGATAAAAGTTCAAGGTTTTGAACTCATATCAGCCAGATCGGACCTGTATCAGATGATCCAGGCAGGATCGACCCAATTCATGGCCGATCCAGGCCGATTCTGCTCGATTCTGGTCAATTCCAAGCCAATTCTTGCCCTTATTATTACTATTACTTGATTTTCTTTAGGGGATCGGATTTCCCCTAGAAATCAGATCGACCTGTCAATTCCAACCGGGATCGCAATCGGCCGATTCTGCATACCATAACATGGGGAGCAAAAAGGTTAGTCTCCTACCCCTAATGAAACTTGTTGCAGTCTTCTTTCAGAAGTAGGAGACCTATCCCTCACTCCCTATGTGCCCTGCTGCAATTTTTTTTGTTGGTTTTGCATTTTGAACCCACGTAGAAGTGGGATTTGCACCTCCATGCAGGGGACATGCTGCTGGATTTCTGTCTAAGAAAGGAAGGTTATTAGGGGTGAAACTTGGTAGATGATGGACTGGTTTGAGAGCATAACCTGCCATAGAACTTGGAACACTTGTCTGCCATTAATCATGTAGCACAGGATTTAATGTATAGATCTTGCACATGTTGCATGATTTACCGTGTTTAATTAAAGCTCAGATTTTAAAGGTGCACAGGAAACTGCTTTTATGATCTTGGATGCATCTCTGACCTGTAAACACACTTTAAAGTAGTGGTTATTAGCAGCACACACTTGCACATAACAGTCTTCTCCTCATAGAAGCATAATTGTGGCTTAGGGCGTAGGCACTTGTGATCGTTAAAAACCCATATAAAGGATGTACAAACCTTATACAATTAAAAGTTATAGTGCAACCTAGCAATCAGGTTTTTCAATGGAATCAAGCCTATAGTGTATTTGATACTTGTTTAAAGCGTCACCAAATTTTGTTTTTACTATAAAACTGCATCATGCTTTTCTTATTATTATGGACAAAGAATGGAGTGAAAACCAGAAATTTAGTTCTATAAATTGAGTTCTACAATATAAAAACCATGATTAAAGTGATACATGGCATCTAGAAATGTTATTACAAGAGCATAGATGCGGAAGTGTGTTATCATGATTAACTCAGTGGGTATAAGGGTCTTACTTCTGCTGGCATATTTATGTATTGTATGTAAGCATTGTTTTCAAGGCGTCGCCTAGGCGACAAGGCGCTCCCTTGTGCCCAAGGCGACTTGGCGCCTAGGTGAGCAACCCACTAAGGCACTCGCCTAGGCTGCCCAAGGCCATGTAAGGCCTGCCCAACCCACCGTGTCGCAAAAACAACCTACTTCCTTTTAGGTCTATTTTAATCAGTAGAAAAAGTTGAAAGATATTTTCATATAATTATCCATATTTACATCAAAAAGGGGAAACAGATGATCAAACTTCCCACTTTGTGTGCGATTCTTTTGCCATGGTTTCTTTTCCTTTATTTTCCTCTTCTCAAATTTTGAAGTCACAATGTTTAGTATAGGCTGGTTTGCTTATTGTTTATTTAAATATATCTTATTTGTCTTTCTTTCTTTATATGGCATGATTACTTTAGTGAATTTCAGGTTAGGTTGATTTTTTAATCTTGATTACTCAAGTTCTAATTGGTTTTTCCTTATTCATTTGTTCATATTTGTCGTTTACTTTTTTCTTTTAACACTATGAATATATGTTGAATATTGTGAATGACACCATTGTATACAAATAAAAATAGATTTTATATGGTGGAAATGTAGATAGTAATTCTCTTGAAACATACTAGGTTCCATAAACTAGGCTTTGCCTAGGCGCCTCGCCTTGGCACCTAAGCAGTGAGGCAGTAATCCACTGCCTTAATCACCTTGGATGCCTTGACAGCCATGCATGTAAGTTAACTTGGGAATGGAGAAAGACCGTAGAATGACTGTTTTATGACCATGGAAGACCGTAAACGAACTTATTATGACTGTAGAAAAACCTTGAACAACTGTAGAGCTTCATGACTGTGAAATTCAATGCCTTTGTTGACTTTTATGTGAAGTGATGCCCTCACACTAGTTCTCTTTCCCCCCTTTTTAAGATAGGGACCCTCATTAGGGGGGGTTCAGGGACCCTAGCCTAATTACAACCATAGGTGTGTATGAACCTTGAGAGCCTTTAAGACATGGAGATATGAGTCCAGTCTTAGCATTCTATTATTAGCAATCATACTATCACATAAAAGGCTGGCTTTATTTTTAACTTAATAGTTAAATTGTTAGATAAACTTGTAATTGCCTCACTGTCAGTCCTCATATGTTTAACGAAGGGGGTGTCTTTACAAACATTTCAAACAAAATTGGTGTAAGATAACTAACACAAGGTTAACTCAAAAGATCATGTCACTAGATTAGGAAACCCTAAACGGCATTCATGAGGTAAAGCAAAATCTGTAATATACTACCTAGATTAACAAGCCAAGACTTTCACCCTAAGGACATACACATCTATTTATTGACTGTAACTCCTTGTCACCCTACCTTTTTTGAAAGTGGATGGTACCACCAAAATGTATTGAAGAAAAGGATGTACAAGTGTGGGCATATGAGCAAAGAAAAGATTTACAAAGCACCAAGAAGATGCAGCCCCAATCAGCTATCCAAGGCAACTAACAAAGAAGAAGAGTGTGCTTGCACACTCTACAAAAACTTGCCCCACCCTAGCACCCTATCAAAAATAAACAAAACAAGAGACTCTGCTGACTTTAACTGCTTCTTGAAAATCCTTGCATTTCATTCTCCCCAAATGACAAACGGTGGCATGGAGCATAGTTTGTCGTACCGGATCGACTCGTGCTGACTCGAGCGACTTGTACCATATCATGGCAAATCCAAGTCGGTGCGACTCGGGCCACTCGGCCGACTATGTGCGAGTCAACCCGACTTGTACCGGATCATGGGAGATCCAAGTCGGTCCGACTCTTCGAGTCGGCAAACCCTGGCATGGAGAATAATCCACCACACCTGCCAGTCCACTTTGCTCATGCCATTCCTCCTCCAACCCTAAAAAAGGTCCTCAATAGTACAAGGGAATGTCGGGTGACGATCTTCACAAAAATCATTTCCAAATCCTTTTAGTAAAAGGGCATCTAAGCAGAAGGTGCTCTAAGGTCTCATCATGTAGGCCACACAAGGAGCAGGTGGTATTGACTTCATTCAACACAACAGCAATCTTATCAAATGTAGGCAAGCAGCCATTGATAATTCTCCACGTCAAAATCTGAACCTTCAAGGGGCTTTTAGTTCTCCACACTTGCTTAGAGAAAGGAAAGTCACCCCTCCACCTTGTATCTGCTTATAAGTTGACCACACCGAGTAATAACCTGACTTGTCCCAGCTCCAAGACCAAGAATCTTGTACATCCAGCTTAACAGGGAAGTCTTGTAGTAGAAGGAGAAGGACCACAAGCTGACGGCACTCTACATCAGTCACATTCCTTTGAAAAGTTGGAGACCAATCTCCATCCACCTACAAATGAGAGACCACTTACACTGGGGATGAAGAAATCCTGAATGGGAGGGGGAATTCTTCTTAAGAGGGGTCCGGGCCCCAAGGATGGCAGTACCGGTACCGGTACCGGTACGTACCGGCCGGTACCGGCCCAGTACCGGTGCCGGCCGATACCGGTACGTACATCCATGGGTCCGGCTACACCACTTATCCTCCCAGAACAGCAAAGTCTGTCCATTTCCTAAGTTAAGGCAAGAACCAGCAGTCACCAAGTCTGCTGCTTATAGTATACCTTTCCAAATAGGAGAAATCCCATGCCTAGAGGAAGGTGCTAAGTCCCAAACAATAGCAGACTGATAGTATTTGTAAGAAATGATGTCTACCCAAAAAGATGTACTTGGGACACCCAGCGGCCATAGCCACTTGCCAAGGAGAGCCAAATTAAAGTCTAATGTTCTTTAAGCCAAGTCCCCCTCTAGCCTTATCCATACAAATTTTGGACCATTGAATATCGTGCCACCCTCTCACTCTCTCATAAGCCCCATGCTAGAAAAATCTACACCTCAAGGAATCAAGTCTCTTTGCCACCAAGATGGGGATACGGAAAATGGACAGATAGTATGTAGCAAGATTGTCCAAGACAGACTAGCATAGGGTCAATCTGCCTCCATACGACAAGAGTTTAGCCTTCCATCCAACAAGTCGCATCTCAAACATCCTGATAACCTTATTCCAATCCAAGCATCTGGTAGCATAAGGAGATAGTGGAAGGCCCATATAGGTAACAGGGAATTGGCCAACGTGACACCCAACAAAGAGGCCGCCCTACAAAGAGTTGCAATGATCCCCATTGATGCCTACCAATAGACTCTTCCCATAGTTCACCCTCAGGCCGTTAACATCCTCCAGAATCTGCAACACTATCTAATAACACAACTGGTGCAAGGAGGGAGAGAGCAGGAGGATGATACCATTGGCATACTGCAAGTGAGAGACTTGTCTACCACTGTTCTGCACTCTGAAACCAGAAATAATCCCTTAACTTTCAGCTCTCAACCTAAGTACACTCAAAATATGGGCCACAAAGACAAAGAGGAGAGGAGACATAAGATCCCCTTGTCTGAGACAGCGGCTAGCATAAAAGAAAGTGGAGAGTTCACCATTAGCAAGCACAGCAAAAGTAGCAGACAAGATATAGGCAGAAATCCAACAGACCCATTTATCTCCAAATCCTGTAAGGGAGGGAATATGGAAAAGGCATCCCCGATTAACTATGTCATAAGCCTTCTAGAAGTACAACTTAAGAACTAAACCTTTTTTCCTCTGAAACTTCATTGCATGTATACACTCATGAGCAAACAGAAAATTGTCTTGGATATGCCTTCCTTTAATGAACGCCCGGTGGTGGATACTCACCAATCTATCCACCACCTTTTCCAACCTAGTAGCCGGTATTTTTGTAATAATTTTACAAACCCCGTTCAAAAGGCGAATAGGTCTATAATCCTAAAGACTCTCAACACCCTCTTTCTTAGATAGATATGTCACATTAATGCCCCCCAGATGAGCTCTGCCATCTTGGAAATCCCATAATGCCTACACCATATCATGCTTGACAATATCCCAGCATTGTTGGTAGAAGAACATTAAGAAACCATCGGGACCTGGTGCCCTGTCCCTTAGAAAAAGAGAACACAGCCACTTTGACCTCCTCAGTAGAGAAAGGAGAGGAGATCTCATTCATTTCATCTGATGAGAGTCTAGGCACAGGGATAGCAGGCCTCTGAATATCCTCTTCAGAGAAAAGGTTAGCACAGTAAGCTCTTGCATGGTCAAGGATTTCCTTTTGGGAAGAGACAACTCAATCGCCCACTTTAATATTTCTCGAAGCATTCATTCTCCTCCTACTGGAGGCCACTTTCTAGAAATAAGGAGTGTTTGTATGCCATTCTTTAATCCACCTCTCTCTAAATCGCTGGTGCCAATATGTTTCTTCTCTCATAAGGAGAGACCCATACTCTACCTTTAGGGCATTCCTTTGCCTTCTATCTTCCTCGTCTAGCAAGCCTGCTTCTTCAAGTGCATCCAAGCCCTCCAACTGAAGAAGAATGTTCTCCTTAGCAGCTTTGTCAGGCAAAACTTTGTTGGCTCCCCATTTAGAAAGTTCTATAGCCAATTTCTTCAGCTTCTTCACTAACAATGCCATCCCATTATTCCCCGTAATAGGAAAAGTCCAAATAGTACTAACCACCTGCAAGAAGTCACCCTCCCGAAGCCAATATCTCTCCAACTGATGTGACGAGATATCCACTGTCTATTCGACCGAAGAAGGATGGGCCTATGGTCAGAAACCGGTCTGAAAAGACAAGAAGCCTCCAATGAAGGGAAATTATCCTCCCAATCTAGCAACACTAAAAACCGATCCAACCGAGACAGGGATGGAGAATCCCTAACTTAGACCAAGTAAAGGTGGCATTCGGGGTGGGTACCTCGACTAAAGTTGTATCATGTATAAAGGCTGTAAAATCCTCCATGTCTGATATCAGCTGAGAATAACCAGATCTCTCTGTCGTTGAAGTTCTAGCATTGAAGTCTACACCCAAACACCAAGGCCGCCCCGCCCTAGCATGGTGCTCAAGGAAGTCATCCCAAAGCTCCTTCTTACCTTCCCTATTTTAAGGACCATACACTCCTATGACATCCCAAATAAAACCATTCCTCGTTTTGAAAGGTAAGAGAAATAACGGAGCTACTTACCTTTTGAACTCTATCATCTCCTTTAAAATGAAATCACTCCAAAAGATCATAATACCCCCAGATCTCCCTCTAAAAGGAGAAGCAACCCCTTTACACAATCTTCCACCCCAAATCTCCCTCGTAATGTGCTCACCATTATTGTCACACTTAGTCTCCTGAATGCATGGCACATCCATCTTACATCTCCTTACAAAATCTTTCAAGACCACCCTCTTCTCCCTCCCCACTACTCCTCTGACATTCCAAGTAATAAGTCTCATCGGATAACTAAAAGATTATCTTCACCCTTTTCACTCTCAGACTATCCTTCCACTTCTTCCTATCCACCGAACTGCTTCCCTTTGACTGACCTTTCCCCTTTGGACCACCTTACTAATTTTGCCAGCCATCACTTTTTGATCTTAGCGACACCTTTTCTCACTTCCTTATCCATTCCTACATATGAATCCCCCAACTTAACAGCTAGATCCCGAAGCTGCTCTTCAGTGGTAATCTCCACAGCTTCACACAACTCACAAACTTCCTCTTTGCTTAGTTCTCCCTCAAAGGTATCATTGTCTAAGGGACCATCTTCATCTTCCTGCCCCTCCATTCCCAAGACATGACAAAAGTCTAGCACAAAGGATAGCCACGTTCCATCAGGACTAATAATCTCTGGGCCTTGATTCCCATACAGCTCTGGGTCGACACCTAGCCTAGGAGCCTCACGGGTAGGGAGAAAGACCGCAATCTCCACCCTGCCTAAAGCTCCACATCTTTCTACCTACTTGGCACAACTATAAGGATAGGCGATGTAGAAGGGTGGGTCGGTAATAGCCAGGGCCACCAAAGCACCACCCTCAACTTGGTTGGCTAAAGAGGCCCCTGCTCCTGTACAAGTGACATCACTACATGTAGGGGTGACTGGGGGAGACAGCAACAATTCTGTGATGACCATTCTCCTTGCAGAGTTTGGTACAGGCGAGGGCCAAGGCACTGCCGTTAGACGCCGTCGTATGCTTTGCTACTAGGTGTACTACGTCGCCAAGAGCATGGAAGTGTCAACTACTACAGCCATGGCAATCATGTGAAGATGATGGGCGAGATCCGGTCGATGATCAGGCCGAACACAAACTCCCGTAGTGGGTAAGTTCTGGGCCAAGCAATCAGTAAGGCTTGGAAAGGGGTCAATCCTCGACCCGACTACGAAACGGAAGAACCGCCCAGTTCGGCGGCCAATGAATTAAACACCCTTAAAACCTGAGTGGGCCGATCGAAGTTCAAACAAAGCTCCGAACAACCGCCACAACTCCCTTGCCTCTTCCACCCAACTTCTATCGGTAGATGCTGCCCTGGTGGCACCTTCATCCAAGACCTAAAGCAAGATCGGTAATAGCCTATCCTCCAGTCGAAGAAGGATGGCCTCGGGAATGTTTGCCCTGCTACACACTAGAAGAACCCCTACAACCCAATTGAGACCTCCCAACCATCCTACCTCCAAGCTGCCCTCCTCCCATTTTTCGATCGTCCCCATGACCATCTTCATCCCCTGACGACGATCACAAAGGATAATCGACAGCCCACGAAGGTGGACCTTCACCCTGATAGCACTAGGATCTAGGTGAGAACCAAAGGCAAGATCCCATCTGACTATTTGAAACGCACATATGTTGCCAGCCATAACCCCAAAATCAACAAGTGCCCTGGCTTCCTCTTCCAAAGGGGCGACTCCCAAGAAACATTCATCGAGATCAAAGATCTCCCAATCTCGCTGGTTACATCCCCCTCTGTCTAACAGATCATTGATCAACAAAATGCTAGGTTAACCAACCACCAAGGAATTCCGGTACGGATCAGCCGGCCAGATCGGGACCCATCGATTCCGATCCGAATCGGCCTCGGATCAACCGGAATCGGCTGATAGTGGCCAGAATTGGCCAGGATCGGCCGATTCCGATCGGCACCGGCCGATCCCGATCCGAATCGGTCGATTTGGATCGGAATCGGTCGATTCTGCCTTCTATGCCAACCACCGGAATAAACCTTATCGATCTCTGTAATCTCGACATCTGAGGGTTTACAAACTCTGGAGACAGAGTCGGAAGAGAGACAGTAGTTGGCTCATAGTAGACTTTCTGCACCTCTGCTCCTACCCTCTTCCCAGCGACCACTTCAGGGAAGGTCGACTTCACCCTCATACAAAACCGATGAACATGCCCTGTCTCACCACAAGAGAAACGCCTCACCGGTGCGCTGCATTCTCTGGCTCGATGGCCCTTACAAAGGCACCAAAAACAAAAGGGTCCACAAGAGTGAAGACCCGAGTAAGGGAAGGCGTCGTGAGGCAAATATCGGAGGTTTGTCCACCTACCGGAGCCCAAGGACACCATGTTCACTCCAGAGGCTACGGAGGGTGGCATCCTCTGGGATCCGATTGGTGCACAACTCCTTTTGTAATGAGGAATAATATTGACCACCCATAAAGTAAGTCAGAGTGGAGCCACCATTACATCTGAGGGCTAGAGCAAGAATGAACTAGATTAGTCTCATATATGAAGGGTTTGGATGTATAACTTGTGAGGCGTCTTTTGAGAACTATATTGTTTGGACTTTCGGACTTGACCTAAAGCAAATAATATCTCATCAGGGTTGAATCGAGCCATTACACCCCCTGTAGCAACCCACATGAGCCAGGCAGGAGGAAGGGTTACTTATAAGAAAGGGCTACCTGTAGAGTAAGTCGAAGACTCAGAGTGGAGCTGTCACAGTGTGGAGTCACCATTATGTCTAGGCTTGGGTGAGGAATTGAACTAGTCCCATATCGCAAAACAAAAAAAGTTATGAGGTCATAAATGAGAGATTTGGATCCATAACTTGTAAGGCATCTTTTACAGACAAAACCATGCAAGCTATGCCCAAAGTGGACAATACCTCATAAGCATTGGATCAAGTCATTATAGAATTTAGGGGGGTGGAATATCATGTGACACGTATGCATGAGGAAGGAGAAAGTCAAAAAGAGGGAGAGCCTCTTGTCATCTGGCGTCATCTAGACATGTGCTTTATGAGGGGGTATGCAAACGAAGAAAGACAAGGCCAAAGAGAGGGCTCCTTGCCTGTAAAAGCCTCTTGTCCCAGCTTCATCTGGATCTGTGGTTGATAAGGCAGATCCTAGAGTTCAGCCGCATTACATAGCAAAGCAGAGCTCAAGTAGTCCTAGCCACCATAATCAGGTGGGATGGCATCTCCTTTGGCAACAGCTCAAATCGCTACATTAGAACCTCCAAGAACATCCCCTCCATGGCCAGGTAAAAATTCATCATCAATTCCAATCAGGCCACGATGTACCACACCCTAATCCCTTTTGCAGGTTCTCCTTCACCTTTCTCTAATCATGGCGGGTGCTTCCTCCACAATCCATCCCCTCTATTTTCAAACTGGCACGCACGCACTCTCTAGTCGATATGATGATAGACAAAGGTAGTACCCCTGTGCACTGTAGCTCCAAGTACCTCCCAGCATGGTGACGGCAGAATCCCTCACTGCATACCGCTGCAACTACCTCTACATTGCTCAGCATCTAAAAGTCATTGTCATCATTTCACTCAAATGAGCCAAGAAGGAATGTAGATGAGGGGCATAGTGCTGCAAGGCAGTCAAAGACAGAGCCTTCCTAGATGGTGACTCTGATTGGGTCAGGGCTACCATTCTCGAACCTATCAGAGAAGACCCAAGTCATCATCATCGGAATCATTTCCCCTTATGTCTTCGTTCCACAGTCGGAGGTAGCATCCATATTGAACTTATTCCTTGTGCTGCTGGGAGGGAATCTTCCCCGCTGCTGTTGTCATTATCCAAAATCCCTGGGAACAGAAAACTATCACACACACACACAGGGAGGCCCTCCCTGCAGAGAGAGTGCCATTGGGACTAAGACGCATCACCGAAAGAGTCTCTGGAAGGGACAGTGAAGGAGCTTTTGTTAGATCCAAGTCTGAGCTGTTGCAATTGGAATAGGTTTAACAAAATCTTGGTGATCTTCTCTATCTAATGAATGAGGAGTCTGTTTTGAAGTCGTCCGCCCTGCACCCACCTCCTGAGTAGATGATTCAATGGGTCATGGGGTGGTTTTGCTGACGACATTAGCCATAGGTAAGTGCAACCTATGGTTAACCTGTTAGGCGTAAATAAGGGCAAATAGTGGGGATAGAAATATTAAAAAAAAAGTCAATTTTGAGATGAATTATTTCCAAATATCCAACTTATAGAGAGTTCTTTTCCAAATTGTTAGGATCCCATCAACAACTTGGACCATATGTGAAGTGGCAATTTTTTAACGTCAAATGCCACAGCAGCAAGCATAAGAAGAGAACTCCAAAAGGACTGGGAGCAGAAAAATATCTCAGAATGTGAAATTGAAACTTCCATGTCAGATCTATTCAGTTGTCCTCTATTTAAAATGCCCCTTACCAAATGTCTCCCCTGTCTGCAACTTTAGTCCATCTGGTCCTGATGCTCACAGTATCCACATTCTTTCCTTTCATTAATGCTTCTCATGTTTTGTAAACCTACCTGCTTCTTAAATGACTGCAACCCATAATGAGGTTTCATTGGTTTATGATTGCTGTCCACAATTCAGTATCAACTGCTAATATAGGGAAGAGGAATTCCCTCCTACCAGAGCCTGATCAAATAGTAAAACATTGATGAACATAGTTGTGCAGACAAGATGTACCTAATGAGGGCTCTATGCAAAGAACAATATTAACCAAAAACACTTGTAAAACAATAAAAGAGGGCATAATTTCATACCCTGAATGGTGCAGAACTATGTTACTCAAACATCAAAATGATAGAACTGAGAATATGGCTATTAGTGGATTCTGGAGAGTGCATTACCTTTACACCAGTTAATGTGGCAAGAAGTCCTCTACCAGGTAGGCACTCAAAGCTTTCAACAGAGACAACTGGAAGGTCTTTTCCAAGACTATGGTCTACAACTGCTCTGCAATGCTTACAAGATTGAAGTAAATTGATAGTGTCAAAGATTGTAGTCAAATTACACAATCCATAGTAGTCCAACCTTCAGAATTTAAAAGAACAATTAAAAAAGGAACAGCAATGGAATAATGAGTTCCAAGGCTCAGACAGAAACTTAAACACGAAAATGAGCATCCATGCAAGGTCATACTGAAACCCTACGCTTTTTTCCTCATTCAGTATCCTACTATTATGCACTAGAAAACTCACTAGTTTTCGATGGAACCTGTGAAGAAGGCTGAAATAAATAAAATGGCAATGTGAAGAAATGGTTCCATTGCTTTAAACAAGGTTTAGGGTTCAGGGCTTAGTAATGAGCAGGGCAATAGGAAAGGGAAACATGTCAGAGCGGGCTACCTAAAAGAATAATGCGATTGTGTGGAGTCACCACTCTGACTAGGGACTAAGTCAGGAATTTCAACCAAATAGTCCCATAAGGTGGAGCTGCTTGAATGTAGTAGGGCTCCACACGACAGTCCTGCTACATCCTAGTAGCAGGCCCTCTAGGGCCTGTCTAACATCGTATATTATGCACTCTCTTATTAGAAAAAAAATGCACAATTGGAAAGGCCGACTACGATCAATGCATTCTCATGAATTTTCAGGCTCAAAGGTGGCATATAAGGATACCACACAGCACTCCTCGAGGCACACCTGCATGCTGGGTAGGAGAAATCCTCTCCAGCAAACCTTTCCCCCATTCTCAAAGGATGGTGTGGAACAGCACATTGGTTTCCAAAACACAATTGCCACCGCCAGGCAATCTCCAAGGGCCTAGCTGTGTATTATGGCATCCATTCAGTTATTGACCACAGTATTTCTACTGGGTTGCTGTCAGATGCATTGGCAATTGTGCAAGGCTCCGGGGCTCAGGGACAGGGATTGCGGAATCGGCCGATTCCGACTCGAATCGGCCGATTCGAGTCGGGATCGGCGGGTTCCGACCCGAGTTTGGGGGGAAATTACTGTTCCCCTCACCGATTTTTAAAAAAAAAAAAAAACGGGAGAAATCGGCCCGAACGGGACAAAATCGGGTCCGGACCGGCCAGATCGGACGGTCCGGACCCGATCTGGTCCGGTTCGGGCCGGTCCCGATCTCCCCCTTAAGGGGGGATCGGGAACCAGACGCCAGCAGCGTTTCTGCTGCTGGCGCCTGGCCCTTCCCCAGCCCCTCCCCGGCTCGCCGCCGCCCCCCCCCCCCCCCCCCCCCCCGCCGCCGGCCGTCCGCCGCCGGCCTGCCGCCGCCGGCCCGCCGCCGCCGGCCCTCTCTCTCTCTCTCTTTTTCTCTCTCTTTTCTCGGCCCTCTCCGAGTTTAGGTATATTTCGAATTAATTTTTTAAAATTCTAAAAAAATTAGAAATGATGTATGATTGTGTTTATTGTGTAGATCTCTTAATATTTAGGTTGAAAATTTTTTTAGCATGTTGATTAGACAAAATTGTCAAAATTAGCCCTATTAGTGGTTAAAAATTGGGGCTTTTGTATGATTAGTGTGATTAAGGTTCAATTGAGTGTGCTAACCACTCAATTGAACTTGTTAGGACATAAATGTGTATTTTTTTGCATTAATTGCATGTTATTAGCGTTAATTAGTTAAAATTAACCCTAATTAGGGGTTAAAAATTGGGGCTTTTGTATGATTAGCGTGATTAAGGTTCAATTGAGTGTGCCAACCACTCAATTGAACTTGTTAGGACATAAATGTGTATTTTTTTGCATTAATTGCATGTTATTAGCGTTAATTAGTTAAAATTAACCCTAATTAGGAGTTAAAAATTGGGGCTTTTGTATGATTAGCATGATTAAGGTTCAATTGAGTGTGCCAACCACTCAATTGAACTTGTTAGGACAGAAATGTGTATTTTTTTGCATTAATTGCATGTTATTAGCGTTAATTAGTTAAAATTAACCCTAATTAGGGGTTAAAAATTGGGACTTTTGTATGATTAGCGTGATTAAGGTTCAATTGAGTGTGCCAACCACTCAATTGAACTTGTTAGGACATAAATGTGCATTTTTTTGTATTAATTACCTGTTATTAGCGTTAATTAGTTAAAATTAACCTTAATTAAGTGTTAAAAATTGGGCCTTTTGTATGATTAGTGTGATTAAGGTTCAATTGAGTCTGCCAACCACTCAATTGAACTTGTTAGAACCTGATTGCATTTTTGTATTTTTATGTTATGCAGGAATATGGCAGAACAGGATGTGGAGCAACATGGTGCTGATCCTGGTTGGCAGCATTGCACACTGGTGGACAGTGTTAGGAGGAGGGTAAAATGCAACTGGTGTGGAAAGGAGATGGGTGGTGGCATCTATCGCCTAAAAAATCATCTTGCTGGCATATCAGGAGATGTCAGTAGATGTGAGTCAGTCCCGCTGGCCTTGAAGAAGGAAATGAGGGCTTATATGATGGGTAAAAAGGCACACAAAGATTTATCATCTCAACAACACATGGATTTGCAAGATGAGATATCAGGGCACCAAAGACGAAGGGATTACAGTCTACCTGTTCAGCGCCCGATCAATTTAGATGATGATGATGAGGAGGAGGAGGATGAGGAGGATCCAGATGACCCTGATGCAGAGTACACCAGAGCTGTTCGTGCCAGTTTGCGGACAAATAGAGAAGATGAGGACCGGCGAAGAGGCATAGGATCATCAGGTGGATCAATGCCTGCTGCTTCTCAGCCTGGGATATTCGTTCCTAGGGGTTCTTCTGGTCGCAGGACTGCTAGTTCTATATTGAGTTGTGGACGGACATCAGATGTGGCACGCGGTCCTATGGACCAATTTTTGTACAGATCAAGGTCTGCCAGACAGCCTGGAATCAAGCAAGCATTAAAAGGAGTCAAGGCATCAGCAAAAAATGCCTTGAAAGGAATTGTGAAATGGTTTTTACATGCAGGTGTGCCAGCACATGCCGCATCTAGTCCATATTTTCAGACGATGGTGGATGCACTTGCAGATGCTGGACCTGGTGTAAAGGCCCCCACAGCTCGCTACATTTATGATGTTGGGCTTGAAGAAGAGTATAATGACTTGAAGGTATTGGTCGACAACTTCAAGAATGTGTGGAGGGAGCGTGGTTGTACCATCATGTGTGATGGTTGGACAGGGACCACAAGAAGATCCATGATTAATTTTCTTGTGTATTGCAGCGAGGGCACTATTTTTTTGAAGTCTGTGGATGCCTCAAACAAAATAAAGAATGCTAATTATTTGTACAGGCTAATGGATGACGTGGTGGAGGAAATTGGTGAAGAAAATGTTGTGCAGATAGTCACTGACAACGAAGCAAGCTATAAAGCAGCCGGTAATTTGTTGATGCAGAAGAGACACCATTTGTACTGGGTGCCTTGTGCAGCACATTCTATTGACTTGATGATGGAGGACATAGGTAGAGATCCTTTTGTTGCTGAGGTGGTACAACAAGCTCAGATGATCACGGGATTTATTTATAGTCACAACAGGATCTTACATATGATGAGAGAACATACAGGTGGACGGGATCTTCTTCGTGCTGGCCCTACTAGATTTGCATCCAACTTCATTTCTTTAGAGAGCCTGAGTAAATACAAGCATCAGTTGGCCCAGTTAGTCCACTCTGACGAGTTTCTGGCACATATAGGGACACTGAGAGCCGATGCTAGAGAAGTTGCCTTGGCAGTGCAATCGCTAGTTGGGGAGAGAAGTTTTTGGGATAAGGTTTCTCGCTATCTGAAAGTGGTTGAGCCTCTGGTACGTGTTCTGAGGTTAGTTGATGGAGATGACAAAAATGACATGGGATATTTGTATGAGGCCATGGATAGAGCAAAGGAGCAATTGAGCGAAAGCCTTCCTACTTCTCATGACAAATGGTGGAGGATCATCGATAATAGATGGGAGTCGACTCTTCATCATGATCTTCATGCTGCTGGTTAATTCTTCATCTATTTAAGTTGATTTTATGTTATTAATTTTGTTCACATTTATTTTTATAACTAATTAAAATTCAATTTATATGCAGGATATTTTTTCAACCCAAGGTATCAGTATAGTGAGAGCGTGCATAATGACGGAGAGGTCCTTCGAGGCACAACTAATGTGATTACTAGAATATCAAGGAATGTGAATGAAAGGATAGATGCCTTAGCAGAGGTACCGTACAAAGTAGGAGTTTATGAAAATGCATGCGTCTATCATTAACTTATGTTATTTATATTTATTTTGTAGATGGAGAGATTTAAATTGAAGACTGGCATTTATGGAGATGATGACGTCAGGGCTGCAGTAACGAGAACAACTCCAGGTGAATTACATAATAAATAGTCAAATATTAAATTTAATGATTGGCATTTATGATTATTGATATCGTCGTCTTCTTTTTTTTTGAACAGCTGAATGGTGGATTCAGATTAATTACAGACAAGCTGCCACAAATCCTTTGGCGTATGTTGCAGTGCGAGTACTCAGTCAAACCACTTCTTCCAGTCAATGTGAAAGAAACTGGAGTACATTCAGTCTCATTCACACGAAGGTTCGTAACAGATTGGGGGTTTCTAGGCTGGAGAAGTTGGTGTACTGTCACTACAACATGCGTCTAAAAATCAGGCAGATTCAGGAAAGACATAGGCTTGAAAGACAGAGATTCATGGAGTTTGCTGGCAGACCAGTTGATGAGCCTGTACATCAGATTGATATTGATGAACTGTTAGATGAAGAACACCCACTGCATTCTTGGGTGGAGAGCAGAGCAGCCAGAGATGCACAGCCTGAGTTTGATCCTCAGGATCGGAGTTGGGCAGAAGGTGAATTAGATGCAGTAATTGCTCGAGATCCTGAATTTCAGACAACACAAGAAGGAGGTGCACTAGTTCTGCAGAGGCGCCGAAAGTCAGCCACACTAGGAGACACTGCTAGAACTTCTGCCTCTCAGCCAGCACTCAGGAGATCAGCTACTCAGGTGGATCCACAAAGAAGAAAGGAGAAAGAGCCAGCGGGATTGCAGTCATCGAGCAGCAAAAAGAGAAAACAATCAAAAGGAAAGTCTAAACAACGAGAAGAAGGGACAGTTCAGCAGACTGGAGAGACACCTGAGGACACCCCAGCTTTACCACCTCACTTGGCCAGCATGTACGAGGCAGAAAGACAAACCTACAGGCGTAGAAGAAGGCGATTGAGGAAAACAAGCCAAGTGCGGAGTGATGACTCCACTGATGATGATGATGATGATGATGATGGAGATGGTGATGGTGATGGCGTTGCTGCTGCTGGACTATCAGGAGGTTCTGCACTTGGGAGCAGTTACACAGGATACGATGATTACTCCGTACCTCCGAGTCATTCTGAAGGAACTCAAGGTCAGAGACAAGGACAAGAAAGGGGATTTGAAGGCCAACAGAGACATGCAGGATGTGATTGGCCACCATGGGAAGATGCACCTTCTTATCCGCCCATTTTTCATCCCCCTACACTGCCATATTCAGACATCAGCAGCACTACTGAAGGGTACTCTGGACCTCCACCTATACAGTACGGCATTTTTGTCCCTCCAATACAATCAAGAGAAAGTTCAAGCCAACAAGCTTACACACCTAGAGGTATTCAAAGAGGATTCGAAGACCTCGCTAGTTCCTTGTTTGGCTATGGTTATGCACCGGCAGATTATGGCCCGCCTGCTCAAACTTATGAACCGGATGATGAAGGATCACAAATGTGATCTTTCTAAGGTATTTTTCAACAACAATATCTTTTTTAATTAATGCACAACAAAAATTATTAGTTAGTTAGTTGTCTTTAATGTTTATTTTTTATGGATGTACATGAATTGCATTCGTTCTTATTGTACATCAATTGAATAATATGTATGTAATTTTTTCTGATTTTTTTTAATTTTTTCTGATTTTTTTCCTTATTTTTTTCTGATTTTTTCTATTTTTTCTGATTTTTTTTTTTTTAAAAAAATTCCGGCCGAGTCGGACCGGCCGGACTGAGTCTGGATCGGCCGACTCGGCCGATCCAGATCGGGTCGGGTCGGGATCGCCGGGTCCCGATTCCCGATCCCGACCCGAGCCGAAATTCCTTGGGGACAGCAGTACAAGCTCATGACACCTGCAGATCTAAACATGTCTAGCTTTTAGTCAAAGACTGTAGTAACCAGAAATTCCCAGCTAAGCTTCTAAAACCTTTACCTTAAAAGAATATCTAAATAAATAAAGTATAAGTGAAATTTCAAGAACGTTAAGGATAATATGTAATTCTCCACTTTTAGTGGGAGTGAAAAAAATGTATCAAGGAGGCTGAACATGGCCATTGTGGACCAGCTCTAATGGGCCAGTCCATTAGAGTTGGGTGGTTCCCAAGGTTCGTCATATCGCTGATCCGTAATGGATCATATCTTCCCATATACAATACAATATCGATCCGACTCGGTCCAACTCACACGAGTTGCATGAGTCGAGCCAATGAGTTCGTTAAAAGTAATGAATTTAAGCCACATTTTAGAGAAATGTCTCCTATTAATTATAAAAAGGTGTAATTTCACTTATCAAATAGGAAAAAGTCAATTTAAAACAACACATTATGTATGTATAAGTCAGCACGATCCTGTCCAACTCGGTGCATGCTAGCGGATGGGACTCACCAGATACGAGTCGACTCGTATGAGTCAGCACGATCCGATACGATATGGCAACTCCACCCCATAAAAACATCAGTCTAGCTCCCGACCCTCACTTCTGAACACCCATTGAGGTTCCCTAATGGGCTCTTAAGTGCAGCTCATTAGGGAGCAGCTGCCAGCTGTTCACAACTGGCAGCAAGCCTTTACAAGTGAAGAATGAGGAGAGAAAGAGTTGGAGAGGCAAAACAGGAGGTGCGGCTGGCTCTCTCTCACAACCAGAGAGGCAGGCCAGCCCTCACAAACTATATATGTTAGGGCAAAAAGTATTACAACATGTCAATGACTATTCTACCCCTGTTTACATAACACATGGGGGTAGAACCAGAATAAAACATAAAGACACGTAGTGGACTGACCAAAAAGACATAACAGCCCCTACCCTTAACATCTATTTATTTCTACACTCCCCCTCAAGCTGAGCATGGATATTTAACATGCCTAGCTTGCCAATCACATTTGAAAATTGCTCTTTTGGAAGACCTTTGGTGAAGACATCTGCAAGCTGATGTCCAGTATTTATATAGGGTAGGCATAAATCCCCACTATCTAATCTTTCTCTGATGAAGTACCTATCAATCTCAATATGCTTGGTCCTGTCATGCTGGATAGGATCATTGGCAATGTTGATAGCAACCTTGTTATCACAATAGAGCTTCATCGGCAGCTGTACTTTTACTCCAACATCCTGAAGCAAAATTTTTAACCAAACAAGCTCGGCCACAGATTGAGCCATGGCCTGATATTCAGCTTCTGCACTGGATCTAGCACATACAGATTGCTTCTTACTCCAAGATTACCACCCAAAAATATACAATAGCCTGTTGTGGATCTCCTATCATTCTGTGATCCAACCCAATCTGCATCAGTGTACCCTTCCACAGCAAGATGATTGCTCTTAGAAAATGGAAAACATTTTCCTGGGCAAGACTTTATGTATCTCAATAATCTGTCCACAACTCCAAGATGGGATGTACAGGGCGCATGCATAAACTGACTAATTATACTAACAGCAAAGGCAATGTCAGGCCTAGTTAGGGATAGATATAACAATTTCCCAACTAGTCTATGATATTTCCATTTCCCCCCCTCAGACAAAATTTCACCATCTGAGATACTCAGTCTATGATTTGATTCAATAGGCGTATCTGCAGTTCTGCATCCAAGCTTCCCCGTTTCTTTCAGTAGGTCCAGTGCATACTTTCGTTGGCACACATAAATTCCTCTGGATGATCTGGTCACTTCAATGTCCAGAAAGTGTCTCAGTTGCCCCAAGCCTTTGATTTCAAACTCTTTTGCTAGATTTTTTTTCAAGAGTGCAATTTCAGCATTGTTGTCTCCTGTGATAATCATGTCATCAACATATACTAGTAAAACCACAACTTTACCATTTACCCATTTTGTAAACAGAGTATGATCAGCATTTCCCTGGATGAAGCCATATCTAACAATTGCTACTCTAAACCTCTCAAACCAGGCTCAGGGGAACTGTTTTAAGCCATATAGAGTCTTATTCAATCTACACACTTTGCCATCACTGATCATTCCTGGAGGCGGCTGCATATATATTTCTTCAGTAAGTTCACCATTCAAAAAAGCATTTTTGACATCCAGCTAATACAATTCCCAAGAATGATGGGTAGCCATAGCAAGAACCACTCTAATTGTGTTCAACTTAGCCACTGGTGCGAAGGTTTCCTCATAATCAATTCCATATGTTTGAGTAAACCCCTTTGCAACCAGTCTTGCTTTGAATCTTTTTACACTACCATCAGCTCTGAACTTAGTGGTGTACACCCATTTTGATCCAACCAGCTTCTTCCCTTGGGGAAGATCAAGCAGAACCCAAGTAATGTTCCGTTTAAGGGCATCCATTTCCTCCTCCATAGCCTTCACCCACCGCTGGTCTCCAGTAGCCTCTATAAACGTTAGAGGATTTGAACAAGAAGAGAAGGCAGCAATAAAGGTTCTGTAACAAGGAGATAATTGTGAGTAACATAGATACTTTGAGATAGGATATTTGATGCACTCTCGTACACCTTTCTGAACAGCAATAGGTTTCTCAAGATCCAGCTCATTTTGCACAATTTCAGCTGGAACAACATCAAAATCAATGGGTTTAACTGAATCAATAGGAAAATTGGGTTCAGTGTTCAGAACCTTACCAACTTCTTGGGATAGTGGATCTACAGAACAATCTGTCACAGTATCCAGTCCCAAGTTCTCAACTTACTTTTGAACTTTTGATCTTCTGACATAGTGCTTCAATTCAGTCCCCTGCGTGTTAATATCATGGCTATTTTTTGAGAGTGCAGGTTCATCAGTTGTGGCATCCCTGGAGGGGACAACAACATCGGGGATAGTCAAAGGTGTGGCTGAAACTTGAGAACTCTCCTCCTCAGACACATCTTAGGAGTGATAATATGAGTGGGATTCAAAGAAAGTGACATATTTCACAACATATTTTGTCTTTGTCAAAGGGTCATAGCATTTGTAATCCTTTTGAGTGGGAGAGTACCCAAGAAATATCCCACGAATAGCCTTGGCATCAAGTTTCGATTTGCCAAGGGCTAGATCATGGATAAAACACAAAGACCCAAACACTTTCAATGGCAGAGGAAAGAGAGAGTGTTGCAGTCGAAGAATAGAGTATGAAGTCCAAAACTGGAGGACTCTGGATGGCATTCGATTGATGACATATGCAACAGTGAGTACAGCCTCTGTCCAAAACCTTTTAGGGAGGCTATGATGGAGAAGAAGTCCTCGAGCTATTTCGAAAATATGGCGATTTTTCCGTTCAGCTATTCCATTTTGTTGAGGGGTATAGGGATATGATGACTCATAGATGATCCCTTTATCCTCAAAAAAGATATTCAGATTTTTTTTCAAAGTGTTCTTTTGCATTGTTTGAACGGAACATTTTTATTTTCTTTTCAAACTAATTTTCTACCATGTTCTCAAATACCTGTATGACCCGGGACACATCCTCCCTGGACTTCATAGGATACACCCAAGTGCAGAGAGAAAAATCATCAATGAAGGTGATAAAATAGCGATAACCATCAATAGAGAGAACAGAAGCAAGACCCCACACATCTGAATGGATTAACTCAAAAGAGGATAAACTTTTATTCATAGGAGGAAATGAAGTTCTACAATGTTTTGCAAGATGACAAGTTTGACAATGAATAGACTGAATGCCTATTTTGTGGAACAATGATGGAAACAAATATTTTGAAGCTAGAAATGAAAGATGTCCTAGACGGAGATGCCACAGTTGTATCTCCCTTATTTTCTTAGACAAGACACTAGTGCTTGAAGACTGAAGAGCAGCACAATGCTGGGACTGGAGCTGATAGAGACCTCCTGCTTTACGTCCACTCCCAATCAATTGGCATGTCCTCAGATCTTGAAACACATAATGAGTTGGAAAAAAGGTTATGGAACAATTCAAGGATTTTGTGAGACTGCTCACAAAAAGCAAATTTATGGACAATTTTGGAACATATAATGCTAAGGATAAGTTAAAATGCTCATCCAGAGGTATAGTGCCTTTCCCAGCTATGGTAGCTAGGGTACCATTTGCAATGGTCACCTTATCTTGTCCTGAGCATAATGTATAAGAAGTAAAGAGGTTAGGGGTATCCGTCATGTGGTCAGTGGCCCCTGAATCGATGATCCAAGATTGCCCAGTATGGTGCGAGACAACACTGAGTGTTACTCCAGAAGTACCTGACATGCTGGTGGATGATGAGGGTGTCAAATGTAAGAGAAACTGTTGAAGGTTGGCTACATCAGAGGTAGACAGCCCCACGAAGCTTCCTTGTGTTCCTGCTAACGCGTTCCCTTCTGAAACAGCCCCAGAAGACTGTTGTGTAACCTTTGTAGTAGCAGCAGCCCCTTTATTTTGCTGACCTTTCCTGAACTTGAGTGGCTTCTTATCAGGATACAGCTCCCAACAAAAAGCCACAGAGTGATTGGATCGTCTACAATGCGAACACTTCCTCTCACCTTTATGTGAATCCTTTCATGTGTTGTCTCCCTTTTTTTCATTTCCTGCATTGATGCTGACAAGGGCAGAGTAATCACCAACATTGGCCCCTCCTGCATCAACCTGCATAGTCTTCCTCCGTAACATTGTTCGAGAGATGGGATGACCTCAAAATTCAGAATCTGAGATCGCAGTCCTCATACTCAGAGTTAAGCCCATGAAGAAACTTAAGAACCCTTTGGTCTTGGACATGCTTCAAGTACTTCTTGTAGTCTGCAACAGTATCCTAGTCCTCCTTTATGGCGAAGGAATCTTGTTCCTCCCATAACGCTCACAGGGCATGATAGTATTCACATACAGATTGTGTGCCTTGTTTAGTGTCATGGATAGCAATTTCAAGATCATACAGATTCACAAAATTGGCCTTCTCACAGTACATCTTCAAGGATAAGCCGCATCTCTCTTGTAGTTGACTTCCTCACCATATACTTCAATTGTCCATCAGTCACGGAGCTAAGAATCCATGTTTTCACAATATTGTTATGATGTTCCCATTCCTCATACTTCTCATCATCGATAGGAGGTAATTTTATCCTCTCATTTATGTATCCAACCTTGGATCTTGCACTGATAAAAGTCTTGATGGCTGCTGCCCAATCCAAGTAGTTAGAGTCGTTCAACTTTATAGGGGGAAGTTTAAGGTGGAAATTTTCTCCCTTGTTGTCACACCTGAAGGACGCTTCGTTTGCTGTCACCTCGGACATCTCCTTGCTCCTAGAGATGCTTGAGCAGGTTGGAAGAAGGGTGGCAGCAGAAAGAGGGCTAGCCGGCCTCTCACAACCCTCAAACAAGGGTGTTGAATCAAGGACAGCTTCCATAAAACCCTAACCAGGGTAAATGCAGCAGAAAGTGATGGCCGGCTTGTTCAAAAAACTGAGCAAGGAGCTTGGACAACCCTCACACAGGCTGCGGTTCACAAAAAGAACCCTAACCAGGATTTCGGTGCAGGTGGAGGAAACCGCAGGCCCAATGAGTTTCAGAACAGGGGAACCGATTCCCAAAAATCCCAAAACAGGGGCGCCGGACCGGTCTTCTGAGGTTTTCTGGGTTTTTTTTTTTTTTGTAGAGCTCCTCCACGAAGATGATGGCTTAACGCTCCACCGGGCAAAGAGAAAAGGGGGCCAACCGGCCTAGGGTTTACTCCTCTTCTTTCACAAGCTATGATACCATGAAGAATGAGGAGAGAAAGAGTTGGAGAGGCAAAACAGGAGGTGCGGCTCGCTCTCTCTCACAACCAGAGAGGCCGGCCAGCCCTCACAGACTATATATATTAGGGCAAAAAATATTACAACATGTCAATGACTGTTCTGCCCCTGTTTACATAACACATAGGGGTAGAACCAGAATGAAACATAAAGAGACGTAGTGGACTGACCAAAAAGACAAAACAGCCCCTACCCTTAACATCTATTTATTTCTACAACAAGGCTGCCACCTCCCATCTCCTATATAGGGAGGTTGGCAGCCTGCCCCTCCCCCATCTCAGCCAGGCTAAGTCAAGTGCGGAAGGGAGGGAGGGGGAGAAAGTTAAAGAGAGAAGGGGAAAAAGAAAAAAGGGTTAGAGAACCAGAAATGGAGGGGAGAGAGAGGGAGAGAGAGAGAGGAAGCAAGGTGGGAGTGACTTCAAGCAAGGGCAGCTGAAGAAGAAATCAAAGAATCTGCATGTAGGGACCGTGCATCCTTCAACCTGCCCGTATCAAGACTATCAGGTGCAGCAGAGCTTTAGCAAGACAAAGTGACCTCTACCTTTCCATGTTCTTTTTCCCTGCTGATGGGGTTCTGTTCTTCTCTTCTTTTCTTTTTTCCTTCTGGGATTAAGGTATCTTGAAATTCACAACTAGTGGAGGAGGTTTTGCACAGTTTGTGAAGAAGTGAAGCATATGAGTTTCATATTGTAGAGAGGATGAAAGAAAAACCCCGAAGTCAGGGAATGACCCTTCTTGTGGTGGTTTTAAATAGAATCTTCATGTTTGGGTTGAGTGATGCACTCACTATTTAATGGTCAACCTGATGGTTTACTACTGGGTCATAGATTCATTACTTAAGAGAGACTTTTAGTCTCTATGGAGTATATGATTCTTTTGAGATGACTGAAATCTGGTTTAGTGTGTTGTGTTCTGCATGTGTTTGTCTTATGCTTGGAAATTAGAACCGGTGACCCCATGAGGTAGTCTGGTAATTGGATATATAATGGCCTCTTTAGTTAAATTGAATGATTCTTAGTGAAAGTAAATATGAAATTAAATAGGATATGAGTGCTCTTAGTAGAATAGGAGTGGTTAAATTGTAGTATCATATTAATGTCTTTTTGGAAGAAACATTATAACAGGTTTCCTTTTGTTCAAGCATTTTGGTTAACCACGATAGAGAATTAGTAAGATGTGTTGAAAGATTTTGGCATACAGTTGTGAAGATTCAAATTTCCTATTAAAAATAACCTTTATGCTTTGCATATTGTGTGCATTAAACGTGTGAGAAATAATCATTGGAAGTGTCAATGTTTAAGTCTCTATTTAGAATGGATGTTGGATTTATAAATAATTGGGTGTGTGATCTATTATGTGTGATTGACCATTTTGTTGCACTAATAATGTCATCTTGCCAAGGGAAAAGGTGAGAAAATCTTCCTTGGAAATGAATGGAAGCCAACTTGCACAAATCAACCCTTCACTATGGGTCCCTAAGAAAGCAGGGAATGTGTTGTTGCCCTTTTACTGGGGAATGTGGTCAAGTCCCAAGCTGCCCTTTCACTAGGGAACTAGAGTCTTATGCTGCGTTTGGGAACTCGAGAGAAGTCCTTCTAAATGACTTCTCCTCTTCAAAGAATTACTTCGGTAAAAAATGAATGTGTTTGTTGACTTTGTTATTCTTACTTCTCCTTCCGCATGAGGAAGGAGAAAACCCACTTCCTATTGAAGGAGAAAATTTCTCCTCCTATATGGAGTGATTCCGTGCGGAGTGATTTTTCATCCGTGAGAGATGGAGAAAAAATAGGAAAGAATATCTCTCTCTCTCTTTCTCTCTCTCTCTCAATCCACATCTCTATCCACGGAACTGATCTCTCTCTCTCTCTCTCCACATCTCTATCCACCGATTTTCTCTATGGCACCCATTAATGACCAAGAAAATTATATTTCTGTCTTTATCTATATAATGTTATCATGTATTATTATGCATAAGTTATATTAATTATTTAGTTTGATGATTATTGTAATATCGTATTCTCTATTAATATATTTTATTTATGTAAAAATATATAGTATTATATTTTTATTTTATGATTTAATTTATAATATATTTATCGTTAACTCAAATTTTTTGAGGTAAAAGAATTTAAATATTTAGAGTGAGGATACTTTAATTAAAATCTATCAAGAAGTCCTTCAAAAGATTGGGTTCATTTTGTGTTCCCAAACTACTTCACTTCTAAAATAGTAAGTACTTCTATTTGAAATTACCTCTACTTGAAGTCACTTCTGCACGAAGTGCTTCAAAAAAGTTTCCAAACACAGCCTTAGTCCTGGATCTGCCGACCTTAGGATAGAGAGTGGAACCTCTTCTTGTGTGCACAGATGACTGAGTCTAGGATGACATAGAGTTGCAACACGTGGCCCGGTTAGTGCTGCCAACCACTACTTCTTCCAGGTTACCAGTACCTCCAGTTGGAGGTTAGATGGATGCTTGGGTAAATTAGTTGGACACTACTTAACCCAAGTCTAGTGTGATTGTTAGTGTGTTGTGCTTGGTGCTAGTTAAGGACTATCATTTTTTTAAAATTACAATGACTCTGTACCATTGCTTACAATTCATTCAGATACAATTCTACTCATCATGTAAGAAATCACCTTGAAAGCTCCGTTCCGGTTGGAATTGTCGTTACATTTTTTTTCTATTACCTTTTCTTTAATTGGATAATTCTATTTATGTTTATGCATATAACATGCTTACTTATTTCTTTCAGCTATCCTGTTGTGTCACTAATTCTGATTAGGCAAGTGTGTCATAGATTAGGTAAGTGTACTCTGCATGCGTTTTTACTCACTGGCACTCTTCTTGTTTGTGAGGACGGCAGGTGAGGAAGCTGAACCCTAGAAGCAACTAGCTTGAAGATATAAGGAGTAACCACCGAGAGTGTGATCATGTTTATAATATATAGTCCTATAGTTTTTCTTTCTTCTCGGGAAACAAGCCATGTACTTCTTTCTGAAACTGTACTACCTAAACAATAAAGGTGATCAAGGTCATACTTTGCCCCTCATTTCAAATAAACAATAGACATACATTTGTGAGTTATTGGGGGTTATGCTTGCATTGTCTCATTTTTATTATATATGTCACTTATTAAGCGCTCTTTCAAATTAAGACTTACAGCTTGCCAACCGATTGTGATCTGTTGATAACACTCACGATCAGGTCCAGATGCCGGAGAGGCCATGATCTAACCTGTAACATTACAAAGGACTGATGCATGCTATTAGGCAAACCTTCTCAACAGACAATTCACAAGGACAGTGAACGAACAGGTGACAAATAAGCAGCCTGAGCTACTCTTCTTACTCCAATACAAGGTTCACCGTATCGCTGATTCATATCAAATCGTATCTTCCTAGATACGATACGATATCGATCTGATCGGACCGACTCAGTCCGACTCACATGAGTCAGGCCGATTGCTTATTTTTTATTTTTTCAGATTCTCTAATTTTGTGAATAATTATGACATAAATAAACTTTTAACTCCAGTAGTTTATTAATGACAATGACTTTAAGTCAAATTTAGGAGAAATCTACCCTATTAATCAATATAGAAGTGTAAATCACCTATATTAGAGAAAAGAGTCCAATTATTTACCAATTAGAGAAAAAAAGCCTAATTACTTATCGAATTAGAAAAAAAGTCTACTTAATAAGATACAAGTCACATTGAGTAGGCTTGAGCTGGATCACAGCAACCCGTGCCGAATTGCAGCGTATTGCACGAGTCATCACAAGTCACATACGAGTCCCATCGAGTCGGCACGAGTCACGTATGAGTCACATCGAGTTAGCTCGAGTCAGATGCGACTCGGCGACTCGAACTATCCCAGCGACTCGGAATCATCTAGATACAAGTCGACTCATATGAGTCGGCCCGATCCGATATGATAAGGCAAACCATGCTCCAATACATGTAGTAACAATCTTCATTGTGGCCATCTATGAAAGCAAACAAGGACCAGATATACAATGTGCAATGTAACTAAAATTGCGCAAGCACACTACAAACCAGAAATATATCTGATAGACAATAACGTGGATGTGAAGAACATGTACTAAGGACCCTCAAGAAGCCAGCCATCGGTTACTAATATGACAAAACCTTAAATGGAGATCAGTTGGACAATTAAGATGCACAAAGAATATAAAAAAGTTAAATATCACTCTTTTATAGGATTATTTTTTTTTCAAAAACACTCGTAGATTGCACCACCAATTTTATTAAAAATAGACAGAGATGGTACAATCAAATAGGAAGAGGTGTGATTCCTCTTCCTCAACTGCACACTAGAGGTAAAAACAAGCAAACACTTCACACTTCATACAGGGCAACCCTTACAGCAAGACCCCAACTAGCAAAATAAAACAAGATCCTCTAATAAAATAAATCTGATCAGATTTCTAAGCACCAAGGACAAGAGAACCATACCACTAATCTGCACTGTTGTTTTTCTATTTTCTGGTACCAAAACCTACTCTACCTTCTCTGGTCATGGTTGCATCTATCAGAAGATCCTGGAGCTCCCTATTCCCTTTAGGCTTCTTATAGTGGTTACGTGAACCTTCTGACCCATTTCTCATCAGCTTGTGAAACTGGCCTACCGTGTTTTGTATTTGAAGCCCAAGGATTGCAGCTTTTTCAATAAGTTCTCCGTTGTCCCAACTAGAGATGATCAGATGAAGGATATACCATGTTCCCCACCCTGCTGTACATCTTCGTAACTTGATTTTTCACCACACATTTCAGTTATCCCATCAAGACATTCCATAGACCCTCCAATGATAGTAAGTGGAGACAGAAGAATGGAAGTTGGTACAATTATCTCTTCCTTAGCCGGGATAGATGAAGAACCTCATGACATAGGTACAATTATCTCTTCCTTAGCAGGGATAGATGAAGAACCTCATGACATATGAATCGTATCTCCATCCAGAATTTCTGTGTAAAACCTGATCCATCATCATCGCCGCTGGGATAGGATTCCTCAAACATACTGGCAGGGGATCCTCGTCAATGATGCAACACCCCGCCCCCCAGGTCCATGGCAATGTATGCAGACAGGAATCCCTTGCCTCCTTCCCCCTTTTAATTCCACTCGAGTGCCCCATATTATTCTTGAAGCTACAGTGGAAATAACACCTTACCAATCCTCATCGCTGTCTTTGATACTTTTGAAATCGTTTTGGCCTGTAGTGCCGGTTACCTTTTTGAAGGTATCAGCATCCTTAGCCGTACCACTTGCTAATTTTCTGCCGCTGTCAGCATTGGTACCCTTTTTCGGATGCGGTGCATGCACCAGTTGCAAGAGAGGACTCGTGCGGTGTCAGCATGTCCAATCCTGAATCATCCGGTTTTATTTCAACTTGCTGGGCTGACCCACCCTCACTCGTCATCTTCAACCTTGCACCAGTGCTCTGAACTGATTCAGACCTGTACTGCTTGTAAGCATGGTGTGCCGGATCACCATGGATCGGCCAGTTCAATCTGATCCTGTACCCCACTGCGTCATTCCTTGACAGGGATGGCTGGATCAGATGAATCGGCCAATCCTTGGACCGGATTGGCCGATCCACACCAGATCAGGCTGATTCGGCGCCCAACAGCTAGCTTCTTAGGGGGTCTATATAAACCCCCCAAGGCACTCTCCACCCCATCCAAGTGCCCTCCTCTCTCTCTCTCTTCCTTTCTCTCTTCCCTCCCTCACTAAGTTTTTTCTATCTAATTATTATTTCTCTATCTAAGTTTTCTCACCCTATCTCTCTTCCCTCTCTCTCTAAGTTTTTTCTATCTAATTAATATTTTCTCTATCTAAGTTTTCTCTCTTTCTCTCTTGCTCTAAGCTTTCTTTCTTTAAAGTCTAAAGTCTAAACTCTCTTTTCTGCCAAGTTGACTATGGGAAGTGGCACCCTACAATGATCAGATGGACTCTTCAAGGCAGTTTTTTACGGAGTTGTCTTTCTATAACACACTCTCCCCCTCTCTAACATCCTTATCTATCTAAAATTTTCTCTTTCTTGCTCCCTTTTTTTCCTTAGATATATTAATATTAATAGTTCTCAATAGTAAATAAAGTCAATATATTTATCGAGTTGTATTTTAAAAGAAAATTAAGAAATATACACCACTCTTTTTTGTTGAGAATTATCCAGTTACGATACAAGCGACAATAAGAGTACTGAAATTTATTAAATTTTTTGTCAATGACTGAAATCTATATCCTTTTTGGTGACAGTACCACATTCTCATAGTATAACATCATACTGAAATTTTTATCAATATACGATCTTATACTATAAGAATGAAGTGTAGTATGATCCAAGACTTCAAATAGGTCCTAACTATTCCACCAGGTAAAGAATATATTTTTGAGGGTATGGAGAATTTTTAGAGTAGTTTATCTTTTTTTTTCTCTAAGCATTTATAAATATCATAAATTCAATAATCAGCAGAATATATATCCAATAGATTTGAAAATTTACAAAATTTATTGGGGATGATTCCAAAGTCATTTAGAACATGTCTATAAAGTTTCATTTAAATATGGGTTCATTTTATATCAATTCGGGCATCCATGAAAATTCTGGGAAAGTTGTATACATGTCGTAATCATGTGAAACATGATCAAAAGGCTCATAAGTGTAAAATCAATCCGAAAAGATTAAATACATGTTCCTAAAGGTGTGACATAAATTTCAGATTTTTCAGAATATCTGAAGTATTTTTCAGTATCAAAGGGAGCATGTACTCCAGTCATTGATAAAAAATTTGAGTAAATTTTTTTTTTTCAGTACCTTATTATCACTTGTATCCCAAATCGAACAAGTTTCAGTACAAAAAAATGGTGTATATTTTTTTATTTTCTTCAAAAATACAACATGGTAAATTTATTAATTTTTATTTACTGTTGAGAACCATTAATACTAATGTGTATAAGAGGGAAAAAAAAGAGTAAGAGAGAGATTTTAAAGATGAAAGATAGAGAGAGAATGTATGTTATAGAGAGACTGCTGACTAAAGAAACAAGATAGAGTTGACTTAGACAGCAAAATGAAGAAATCAAGGTTCGAACAAAGAAAATCATTCTACATTTTTAAGATTTTGATATATTTTTTTATTTTTTCCAGAACACTTAAAAATTATATAAGGGAGAAGAGGGATCTGATCGGATCAGATCCACTGATCCCATTGGTCTAGATCGGGCCGATCTGTGCCCGATCCTTGATCCTTCCTTCCTTGCTTGTAAGCCAAAGCGACATCTATAACTCCACTGTGACTGGTTAATGGAAGATGATGGAATTGGGTCTGCAATCAACCTCACCTGAAAACCCTGTTGGCTCCAGCAAGTTTCACTTCTTCCAGAATAGCAGAGATGTCTTCAAGTTCAATTAACATCCTTGCATGCTCCAAATTTTACGAAACCATAGCATCCCTGTTTTCCATCTTCCACACTCACAAAGGGGAAACCAATGCCAAGAAAACCACCACATCCTACAGTGTATAAGGGACTCCAATCATGCATCACCCACACCTGTCTGCTCCCAGCAACAATTACTGTCCCTATAACGATGTCCCAAGGAGACCAAACGACAATAGAGGACTATTTATTTTTCAACAAGCATCATTTCATTTGGTTGCTTCTGAAGAACAAAAGTCAACACCATGCTTGTTTGCTTACCGATCTTCCATTCTCTCGCTTCCAGCCATGTTCATTCTACTTCAACCTGAACCTCTACCAAATAAGCAGGGATGTTTCCTGTCAATCCTATTACATACTTCTCCAAATACCTCTAACAAGGAAACCGCAGCACATCCACACAAGGACCCTAGCATTTAACCTGTTCCAGAGGCTCTGCTACATCTCCCTGACAACTGACTTTGACAGGAAGTTTCTCCCTGTCTGGGCACATGAAACTATGATGGCTAAGGCCTCCATGATGCCAGCAAACAATAGTGTTTCTGCACCTCACAGAAACATGCCCAACCTCTAAGCATCTGAAACATTTGTATCTTCTATCTCTCTGGTAGCCCCCAAAGTATACCTCTTTTTTTTTTTAAATGAAATCCTGGTGCACCACCAATTGTATTCAAATAAATAGAAGTAGAAAATCCGCTAAAGCAACGGAGAGGTTCCTCTAGCTAATAAATAAAAAATGCAAAACAAATTTCAGGGTCCTTATCAACTTATCCAAGTTTCAGCTGAAACACCTAATACAAACCGACTCCACTGACATAGAAGAGATACCGCCTGAATACAAATATTTCCAATATAAACCTTACTCTCCCAAAAAAGCAATCATTCCTTTGCCTCCAAATGCTCCAGCAGACCGTGTGTGGAAGAATACGGACGACTTTATGCTGAGAAGTATTCCCTCCTGCCACCCTACAGGTCGTGAAAAATTACCACCCCTTTGATGGTATGGAAGTTGAGCTGGATGTTTGCTAAATCAGAAAATCAGAAACAATCCTCCGCACCTCTCTGTTGATGTCACATCAAATGAATAAATGAACTGCATCTTCATCATAAATACCACAGAAGGAACAAAGCGTAGGAGTATTTGGAGCCCAAAGCCTCCTATAAACCTTCGTAACAAGCCTTTTCTGTAAAAGCAACCACATGAAAGCTTTGACTTTCAGAAGGGATTTGACTTTCCAAACCTCATTAAAAGACGGATAAGGCGGTAATTCCCCTTAAATCGAAGTGTACACTGACTTAACAGAAAAATACCATTGTTCTTCTCCAATACATCATCTCTTTGATGGTCAATAATCTGGACTTCAGTTAAGAGCTTTAAAAGTTCCATTAATTCATTGATTTCATTGTCCTTCAAACCTCTCCTGAGAGTTACACTCTAATGTACACCCCCCTCCTTGGAACATCCTTAACTGTGTTCCATGTGTGCACTGCAAGGGAGAAAAAATGTGGGAATCTGTCCTCGAGAGTAGAAACTCCCAGCCACCTGTCATACCAAGTACGCTAGCCATCTCCTACTCGGACCCTGCTGTATTTATAAACCCATTTCCCGATTGCAAGACTCCTTTCCTGATAGGAGGCGTAGCTGTTTGACTCCTGTTATGTAAATAAAACCTCCCACAGTTGGCATAGTATCTTGATCTCATAACTGTCTTCCACATCTGCAGACCTCGTGTCAGAATACCCCAAAACCACTTACCCAACAAGGCAAGATTCATAGAACTCAAATTATTAACACCCAGACCTCCCTTCCTGATTTGTCTGCATTCTTTATTCCAAGTCATCAAAGGAATGCCTTTACAGTTCTCATTAATACTTCCCCATAAGAACACTCTCCAGATTCGATCTATTTGCCTGACCACAGCCTTTGGCATCAAAAAAATAGACATATAATGTACTGGAATAGAGGATAGGACTGAATTCAGCAGTGCAATTCTTCCTCCTAATCCCAGATTTCTAGCCTTCCACAGAGACAACTTCTTTCGCACCCTGGAAATCAGTGGCTCCCAATCACCCTTCTTGCAGGCTTTAACAATGGAGAGGAAACCCCAGATATATGATAGGAAACTGATCCACCTTGCAGCAAAAGATTTAAGCAAAATCAGCAAGAATATTGTCCTTCATAGTGACTTCCACGTGAGAACTTTTTTCAAAGTTAATCTCAAGTCCTGAGGTGTATTCAAAACTCTTCAAAACAAAGAGGAAATTCTTAAGTTGCTTAACCCCATGTTGGAACCTTTTTTTTAAAACAAAAAAAGGGGCAAAAGGGAGGGGGAGAAGCCCCCCACCGGTTGGGGACCCCCCCCCACCGGTTCCAAGAGGGAAACCGGTGGGGGGGGAGGAGGATTCCCTCCCTTCTCTCCCATTTTAAAATTCAAAGAAAAGGGGGGGGGGGGGGGGGGGGGGATTAATTAGGGTGAAGGGGAGTTAATGGGAATCTTAACCCCATTCACACATGGGTTAAGAATCCCATGTGAACCCCATTTAATACTCATCCTAAAACCCCCTTTCACATGGAGCCAAATCTGGACTTAAGGGGTTTAAACCCCTTTCACATTGGCCCATCCCCCAAATCTGCCACCCAAACTCATTAATGAGCCCCAAAAAACAGAAAAAAGAAGGAAGAAGTGGGGAGGGGAACCCCCCACCGGTTTCCCAAAACCGGTGGGGAGACCCCCCCACCGGTTCCCAACCGGTGGGGGGGGTCCATCCGGTGGCACCCCCCTCCACCGGTTGGAACCGGTGGGGGTGCCAACCGGTCCCCCCCTCCCTCTCTCTCTCTCCTTTTTTTAATACTCTCTCCCATCTCTCTCTCACCCATGTGATTAAAAAATTAAAAAAAAGAGAGGGAGAGGAGGAGGAGGCAACCGGTGGGTACCCCCCACCTCAAGCATTCCGGTGGGTACCCCCACCGGTTAAGGCTTTGAAGCCTATAAATACCCCCCAAGGGGTAAGAAGAAGCCCCATGCCCATTTGGCCCAAAATTTCCTAGGGGAAACTCTGCCAGTTTGAAGACCAAATCCGGTGCTCTTGCCCGGGTTTGTTGCGATTTGCAGGAGATATTTTCTTGGAGGGCTCTCTTCCTAAGGTTTATTCCTAAGGGGAAGCTCTGCCAAATTTATGTTGTAAAATCACCGTCCTATAAGACGGGATTATGCCGAAATAATGAATGAATGCTACTATTTGTTCTTTGAGCATATGTGTGTGCATGTGTGTTCATGAATCTACTATTTAAGTAACACTATGTTACTATATTTTCATATGCAAAATAATTAGTTTTATAACTAATTAAAATACATAAAACATATAATTAAATATTCTAAAATATCATTGGCCTCATCCCATACATAACTAATCTTAGACTCATAATTAAAACTTAATAATGAAACATTGAGACATAAAATAATATACTTAAGTTAAAAAATGACTTAAATACTCCACATACTTAATTAATTAATGAAATCTACGAAAATTATCTAAAATTAATAAAATAAATATAAAAATCAGAAAAATTCTGTAAAAATCATTAATACTCAGTAAAAATCAGAAAACAAAATCTGAAAATTACATAAATCCAAAATATAACTTAAATATCCTTCATATACCTAACTAATTAATAAAAATCAGTAAAATTAATAAAAAAATTCAGTAAAAACCAGTAAAAAACAGAGAACCAAATCTGAAAACATATAAAATTCTGAAATGACTAAAATGCCCCTAGAGCTTAATACAAATTACAAAAATACCCTCATACATGTTAAAAATCTGTAAAAATCACAGAAAATTCTTAAAAATATCAAAATCTCCCATATGTCCAAAATACCCTAAAACCTTAATAAGATGGATAAAATTACCAAAATACCCTCAATATGATAAAAATAAATAAAAATCTCAGAAAAATATAAAAATAGACTTTAAGTCTAAAAATCCAATTTGGGCAAAATTACCAAAATACCCTTACAATCCAAACACACTTGAAATAACTCTAAAATACCTCCTAAGGTTTTGAAACCTTCCTAAATCATTAAAACTCATTTCATAAACTTAAATAACCATAATCTCCCTATACCCTCCAACTTGGCATAATTACAAAAATACCCTTATGGATCTAAAATACTTGGAATCAATCCAGAATACTTGGAGTCAATCCAATATACTTGGAATTAATCCAGATAGCTTGGGATCAATCCAAAATCATATAAACACATTCTAAACTTGGGCGAGGCCAAGAGTTTAACCTAAAATATATCTTCATATGCATGTGCTGCCTGTAGTAGTAGTGTTGCATGTTATAAGGGCATCATACGGACGGTTAATCAAGGGTTGCCGAGCAGTCGCTCAGCGTAATTAACACTAACCGAGGTCAGTGGAGAGAGGTCGTATACTCGAATCTTCGCCTGATTCGAAGTCCCGGATTCCCTGAGGGCTAATCCCAAGCTCTCATAGTCCGATAAAATATAAAACCGACCTTTAATTCTCTAGATAAACAAAAAAAAAATGGATTTCCGAATAATCTGACATAGGAGAGATGTGTCTAGGTCAGGTCCCGACGAAGGTTAGAAAAATCTTCGCAAACACCCCACCATCCATAAAGAGCGGAGTATCATCTGTATACTGCATATGAGGGACAGAAAGAGGGGTTCTAAGGCCTGTTACCCCCTTAATCCACCCGCTGCTTCAGCCCACTAACATAATCTACTGAGGACATTAGCTACCATGATAAATAGATAAGGGGACAAAGAGTCCCCTTGTCTAAGATCTTTGGAACTCTTGAAAAAGCCTGCCACACTTACATTAATAATCATGGAAAAAGGAAGCAGTTGGAAGGCAATTCTTCAATATTGCAATCCACTGTTCAGGAAAATCATTAAGTGTCGTAGCATTCCACAAACACTGCCAGGAAACCCTGTCATACGCCTTATTAGAGTCTAACTTCATAAGCAAACCTGTTTTTCCCAGACTTCATTGAGAATAAAACTTCATGAGCAATTAGAAACACATCAAACAGCTTCCCGCCAGGTACAAAAGCATGTTGATATTCATCAATACGCTTCCGTATGATCTCATACCAGTAACCAAGACTTTGGTGCATATCTTGTAGGATCCATTCAATAAACTAAAAGGCCTGAAGTCCTTTAATTCTACTGCATTCTCTTTTTTGGGGAGAAGGACAATGAAAGTTTGGCTGACAAACTCTCCACCCCTTTGTTTCGAGAACCACTCCCAGGCAGCCTGATTAATCAAATCCCAGAAGGATTGATAGAAGAACATTTGAAACCCATCAGGGCTGACACCTTATCACTCCCTAAGTTAGACTGCCCGTTTAATCTCCTCCACTGAAATTTGAGAACTAAGCATTTCCAAAGTATACCTCTTGTTGTCCCCCAGCGTTCCATTAATCATCATTGGTGAGGTATCCTACTCTTTTGTAGGATTTCTATTCTATTAAAACTTACAGTCCTCTAAAAAAAAATTCAAGTATCAGAAAAAGCATTATGGACTACCAAAAACTTGGTACTCATATCTTTTACCATCAATTGCATTCAGTGTAATCCCAAAGTAGCAGACAAGCATATACCACATTGCATCTGCCAGAAGGTTAATAATAGTACAGGTTGTATCAGTACTCTTCTGAGAGATAGAATACAGAATCATGATCATAAGGAGATTAAAAGACAGGTAAACTCCATGCTTGCAGGAGTAAGGATAAAAAAATACCATAATAGAAGTGAATTAAAAGGAATAAATTTTAGGGGTTTTTGCAAATAACCCCTACAAGTTTTGATATTTGTAGATAACTCCCTGCATTATTCATATTTGCATATAACCCCCTTAACAATAATGGTATTTGCATATAACCCCCTTAACTATGTAGTTTGTCTTGAATTTTATCAGAGTAAAAATAATTCTATTACATAAAAGCAAGAATAGTTTTTTTATGTTAAATATATACAACAAGCTTACGGATAGATGGTTATGTGCTTTTTCTTGTAAAGTGTTTGTATTTTAATTGAGGGTATTATTAATATTTTCATTTAATTAGCTTCACATATTCTATGTATAGAAACAATAGTTTAATTCATGTGAAATTCAAAGTAAACTCACACAGTAAGGGGGTTATATGTAAATTCTACTATAATTAAGGGGGTTATATGCAAATATGAATCATGCAGGGGGTTATCTACAAATATCAAATCTTGTAGGGGGTTACTTGCAAAAGCCCCTAAATTTTAATACATCTGATTTCACTATGTATATGAGTGACTTGTGTCCTTAAAAGAACAAAGCAACTGTTGGAATAATGGTTTAGAAATTTCCAAGGCACATCAGAGAAGGGGAAAAAGAGCGAAAAACAAATTATGGCGAGCATAAACATGACAGAATATGTAAAATATAGATGTTGCTTGTTTGAACTGGACAGCAGAAAACTAGTGGAGATTACATGACATAAGCATGGTCCTATAAACTACATAAAAGAAGTTAGATCAGAGTGGAAGAGAGATGCTCCAGCAACATATAATGCTAGTCAGAAAATCAACCAAGAAATGTACAACAGCAAGTACCATCTTACATGAGAAGCAAAAATCAACAGATATGCCTCCATAACAAAATAAACCAAAATGTTTAGGCAATTGGGACTAATGGTACATTTACCATAAAGGAAAGCATTATTCTATTCTTACCTTCCAATGGGATGAGTTGTTCCCTTTTCCATTGCCGCAGCCACAGCAAGAGCCTCATTTTCACAATTTGGAGTACAACAAGCAGGAACTTTGGAGCTGTTCTGTTCAACTGAATGCCCATGAATAGGCTCAATTGCTTTGCACATAAGTTTCCCAGTTGTCAGAGTCCCAGTTTTGTCAAATGCAACAGTGCGACAAGATGCCAGAGCATCTAAAACATGGCCACCCTTCAACAGTATACCCTGTCAAACAAACAAGTAAAGTCAATGTTGGACGTACCAGTGTTGAAGGAGTTCTCGATAATAGTTAAGGCCTAATAAATGAAATGCAAGCTCGTGAGATAAAATATGCAAATATTAGTAAAGTGAGATGACAGACAGTAGATGCATAGATGCACCTTTATTCTAAATATGAGAATGCACCTTGTAGTCTCACAATCAATCAGAAATTTGAATAGATCAATTTCACTGTTGGAAGATATGGATAATAAATTTGGCAAATTTCATTCATGAAACTCGTATAACCTTTCAAGAAAAGAGCGGGATGCCTGCAAACAGGTCCAACTTTTCCACACAAGCTATAACTTGCAAGAATAACCGTTGCACGGTTGATCAAAATCAAGCCAAAAGTCTACTGCTGTTATATCCGATGAACAGAACTACAGCTTACTGGGATTGCATGGAGCTTTCTTTCATGACTTAAGGTATCATCCGACCACACTGGAAGTAAATAATATAGAACTAAAACCAAACAACCATGCTTACTGAAAGAGAAACATGGTTGCATCCATGTCCATAGCCAATATATCCAGGCTATCTAGGTACATATACTTTCTTCCAGGTGCATTTAGACTAAAGTATTTTGGGGATGTATGGGGAGAAGCAAACAGAAGAATCAAGCCAGTCAGAAAGAAGCAGCTAGAAAAGAAGCCATGATGAGGATGTCTAATGACAAGAAATAAATGACTATTTAGGAACTGAAGGCTAACATTAAGAATGGCAACATAAGAGGGTTCTTAGGTTTAATTGCAATGTGCCTCTAAAGACATAACCCAGTAACCCACCCTTATGCATGGCTGGGCATCAAGCTATGTGCTGCATATATCAAGGGTTGCAGAATCAGCTGATTCAAGGGAACCTAACCAATATAAAATTATAAAAAAGAATATATACCACCTCTTTGACCTCCTCAGCAGCAGTGCCTCACCTCCCACTCTCAGCTTCTCCTCTCCTCTGCTCCACTGGAGGTAACTGAGGGAAATCGAACCCCCTTCCCCCACCCAAAAGAAGGGGATAAAAAAAAACGAGAATCAGAAGAGGTCAATTCTGACTTGAATCGAAGTATCAAACTGATTCTGCAAATGATACAAGGCGTGAGTTGAAAGAGCCTCCCAGACAGACAAAGGCTTAGAATTTATCATAGCACAAGTCTTATATTGTTACTCTTAATTGTATTCAATTTTCTAATCCTAATTCATGGTGATCAAACACCCAATATCACCACATTGTGAATCATAAAAATTCAGTCTGAGGTTAAAAAAAATTGCAATTCATGAAAAAAAGAGAAAATTGTGAAAAGTCATGAAAGAATCATTATCATTCCAATACAGAAGTAGTTTTAAGATAACCAATAATTATAAGTCCATTATTATCATCAAAGTCTTATCCCATCTATTTGGGTCGGCTACATAAATCATGTCCCGCCATCTTAATCTATCAAATGCCAAGCTTGAAAGAACATGTAGCAATGTCATGTCATTTCTAACTACATCTAACCATCTCATCTTAGGTCATCCTCGATGTCTTCTACCCTCCTCCACTCTAATTCTATCACACCTCTTAACTGGTGCTAAACTTGGGCGACAATGTACATGACCAAACTACCACAACCTATTCTCCCTAAGCTTAACGTCAATAGGAACTACACCTAAATCCTTACGTATATATTCATTCCTAATTTTATCTTTTATAGACTTACCACACATCCACCTTGACATCCTCATCTTAGCAACACATAATTTTTGCACATGATCCTTTCTCGCAGCCCAACACTCGGAACCATATAACATAATCAATAATTATAAGTTAAGTTTTTAAATTAAATCATTCTTTTTCAAAAACCATGTGAGTTAAAGCATGAATAATACTATTATGACAGTTTGCAATCCATAAGATGATAGAATGTGGTATTCTTTGGTTTAACAGCAATTCCTGATCAAATATACGGAATCGACGTTACACATACAAGGATTTTGCATAAAGCAAAGTCCGGTCTTTTATAGACAAAATATTCCAATTCGTAAAGGGAAAAGTGCATAAACAGACAATTCTAAACCCCCTAAGAAAGCCCCTCTAGTAAAAGTATGTCAAACAAATACAGGAGCATGAGTATGTGTCTGCTCATAGTTAGTTAAATATGGTACAAGAATGTAAAGGTACGTTCGAGTATAATTCAACTTTAATTTTTTTTAAAATACAGTCAAACATTCTGTCAAAATATTGCATTTTTCAAAATTCGGTGCAAGATACGTACGATGAATTATACATTTATCATTTAAAAATGTGGACCTAAAAGTATGGATAGTATATGACACCAAATGCAAAAATATATTGCAGCTATTACATTAGATGGATATCATGCATATTGCAAAGTAGAGAGAAAAAAAGTATTACAGAGTACCTATATGAAAATTATTCAAAATATAACTTACATTATGCAATTGAAAACTTCACACAGCATAGTTTTGCAAGGCAAAGATCTTAAAATATTATCAACACAGATTTTGAAGGGTAGCAGATGGAAAAAAAGGTTTTGCCAAAAAAAAAAGCAGATGGAAAAAAGGATAGAGACAGCAACAATCCCATAGGATGGAAAGGATTCAAACTCTGGCCAGCTGGCAGCTGATGGCTGCAGTGGAGTCCTGGTACTTAATTAGACGGAGAGGAGGAAGGGAGGGGATAAGACTTATATTAAATGTCCGTTTAATTTGCAGCCACATACAATATGCATTTTAGACGTTCCGAAGTGAAAGAATGCATACAGAACCGTCTCTTTGGCAAAAGGAAGGAATACACATGTATTTTTGCTTCATACATACAAATGCATATTATGTGCATACTTCATGCAAATTAACTGTGTCTGCTACATATACACGGCACATTGACATGACTACATGCTTGGGCAAACAGGAACTAAAGAGGAACCTAACTTGAATGACCAGTGCCCTATGTTTCTACTGATCATATGATGCTTAATGTCATATTCCACACAAACTGGGCGATTCCTTTTTTTAAAAGCACATGCACATGCATGAACACAGTTATCTATCAATCTGGATGATTTCTCTACTGGATCATGTGATGGTTTTTCTTCCAAAACGTGTGGATTGCACCACCAATTTAATTGATAATAAACAGAGGTGATACAATCAATGACAACATGAGAGGATCCTCTTAGCCAAAAAGCCAAAACAAACACGACATCAACTGGGAGTAAGTGGTTTATTGATCTCCTTACTCCAATAGGAAACTGAAATATATCATATTCCACTGAATGACTTTTCTACTGAAGCACGTGTACAAGAGCCATTGGCTATGTTACTGTTGGCACTGATGCAATGCATGCAACTAAAAATGTATCGCTTTGACCTAACGGTGAGGACACCAGCGCGCGGACCCGGTTCGACCCGACCCGCGTTTACAGACGGAGGAGGACGTCAGCGGCGATTCCGGCGTCTTTGTGGCTGGACGATGGTCTTGGGCAGCCCATGCAGACGAACCACACTCTCAGGGAATAACTGGGCCACTCAAGAAACATCTGACGTCTTCGAACATGGGATAAAATGTGCTATTTTGGAAAACCGATCAACGATGACCATGATAGAATCATGCTTTCGGACTATTCGAGGCAGGCCTAAGACAAAATCCATACTAACGTCCTGCCACGGACAATCCGGCACGGGATGAGGGGTGTACAGACCCGTGTTATGCTTCTTCTGCTTTGCCATAGCGCATATGCGGCACTGAGCAACGATACGAGCAACGTCGTGCTTCAGGCTCGGCCAGAAGAATCTATACCCTACGAGCTCAATGGTCTTGTTCCGGCCAAAGTGACCGGCTAGACCCCCAGCATGAATTTCCCACGTCAAGAAATCACGGACCGAAATCCGGGGAATGCACAACCTGGACCCATGAAACAGGTAGCCCTCCTGAAGGATGTACTCAATATGCTCTCTAGAGAGTCCTGACTGAAGGGCCGAGTGGATAGGACCAAAGTCGGGACAGGTAGGGTACTCGTCCCAAAGTCTCTCAAATCCCATGACCCCCACACTGACAACTGAAAGAAGGAAAGATCGTCGGCTCAGTGCGTCAACCACACGGTTCTCCACACCCGTCTTGTGTTTCAGGACGAATGTATAGGCCTGAAGAAACTCGACCCATCGACTGTGCATCGGGTTCAGCTTCTTCTAGGCGTGGAGAAACCGAAGCGCCTTATGATCGAAGTATAGCACGAACTCCTGCGGTAGCAGATAATGTCTCTAATATCTCAATGTCTGTACTACTGCATAAAACTCCTGATCACAGGTGGAGTACTTCAACTTAGCGTCATTCAGTTTCTCACTGAAGTAAGCAATGGGATGGCCCTTCTGGCTCAAAACCCCACCTATGCCGACACCAGAAGCGTCACATGAGACCTCAAACACCCTCGAAAAATCAGGCAGACGAAGGACAGGTGCTTGGGTCATACTCTCCTTGATGTCACGAAAGGCTGAAGCAGCAACCTTCGTCTAAAGAAAGGCTCCCTTCCGAATGCAGTCAGTGATCGGGGTCGTAATGGAGCTGAATCCGCGGATAAATCGACGGTAGAACGTCGCTAAGCCGTGAAAACTTCGCACATCATGGATAAATTGTGGCTCAGACCATTCTACCACCGCTCTGACCTTTTCGGGATCAGCGGAAACGCCCTCAGATGAAACGATGAACCCTAAGAAGATCACTCGATCTGTCATAAAAGCGCACTTCTTAAGATTCCCATACAAGCTCTCACGACGAAGAATAAGGCATACCTGCCGAAGGTGCTCCAAGTGGTCCTCCCTAGAACGGCTATAGATGAGGATATTGTCAAAGTACACAACCAAAAATGTACCAATGAAAGGTCGTAGTACCTGCATCATAAGCCACATGAAGGTACTAGGGACGTTGGACAGGCCGAAGGGCATGACCAACCACTCATAAAGCCCATCTTTCGTCTTGAAAGCCTTCTTCCACTCATCCCCAGGTCTGATCCGAACCTGATGATAACCACTCTTCAGATCGATCTTTGAAAACACAGTGGCTCCCGCCATCATATCAAACATATCATCAAGGCGGGGAATGGAAAAGCGATATCTCACCGTGATGCGGTTGATCGTGCGGCTATCCACACATATCCTCCAAGTGCCATCTTTCTTTGGAATTAGGAGTGCGGGGACAGCGCAAGGACTCATGCTCTCACGAATGGAGCCCCTCGTCAGGAGTTCCTCAACCTGCCTCTGGAGCTCAGAGTGCTCCTTGGGATTCATGCGATAATGCAGCAGGTTGGGTAAAGTGGATCCCGGAATCCGGTCGATGGCGTATTGAATATCACGCATAGGTGGTAGACCTTCCGCTTAGCGTCTAACCACGCCAATCTAACCACGCCAATCCTACCCTCATCAGGAAGATCCTCACTACCATCACCCCACAGAAACTAAGTCTGGATGCAACCCACAAACTCTCCCTCAGAGTGAAAATCATAACCAACTAGTTAGAGACGGTGAGTTATGCAGCTGGAGATGAGATGGCGGATGATTTTCACTCTGAATCCCAAGGAGCACGCCATCGACCTAAGTCCGGGATCCACTTTTACCCAACCTGCCGCACTATCGCATGAATCTCAAGAGCACTCTAAGCTTCAGAGGCAGGTTGAGGAACTCCTGACGAGGGGCTCCATTCGTAAGAGTATGAGTCCCTGCGCCGTCCCCGCACTCCTAGTTCCAAAGAAAGATGGCACTTGGAGGATATGTGTGGATAGCCGCGCGATTAACCGCATCACGGTGAGATATCGCTTTCCCATTCCCCGCCTTGATGATATGCTTCATATGATGGCAGGAGCCACTGTGTTTTCAAAGATCGATCTGAAGAGTGGTTATCACCAGGTTCGGATCAGACCAGGGGATGAGTGGAAGACGGCTTTCAAGACGAAAGATGGGCTTTATGAGGGGTTGGTCATGCCCTTCGGCCTGTCCAACGCCCCTAGTACCTTCATGCGGCTTATGACTCAGGTACTACAACCTTTCATTGGTACATATTTGGTCGTGTACTTTGACAATATCCTCATCTATAGCCGTTCTAAGGAGGACCACTTGGAGCACCTTCGGCAGGTATGCCTTATTCTTCGTCGCGAGAGCCTGTATGGGAATCTTAAGAAGTGCGCTTTTATGACAGATCGAGTGATCTTCTTAGGGTTCATCATTTCATCTGAGGGCATTTTCGCTGATCCCGAAAAGGTCAGAGCGATGGTAGAATGGCCTAAGCCACAGTCTATCCATGATGTGCGGAGTTTTTACGGCTTAGTGACGTTCTACCATCGATTTACCCGCGGATTCAGCTCCATTACGGCCCCGATCACTGACTGCATTCGGAAGGGAGCCTTTCTTTGGACGAAGGTTGCTGCTTCAGCCTTTCGTGACATCAAGGAGAGTATGACCCAAGCACATGTCCTTCGTCTGCCTGATTTTTCGAGGGTGTTTGAGGTCTCATGTGACGCTTCTGGTGTCGGCATAGGTGGGGTTTTGAGCCAGAAGGGCCATCCCATTGCTTACTTCAGTGAGAAACTGAATGACGCTAAGTTGAAGTACTCCACCTGTGATCAGGAGTTTTATGCAGTAGTACAGACATTGAGATATTAGAGACATTATCTGCTACCGCAGGAGTTCGTGCTATACTTCGATCATAAGGCGCTTCGGTTTCTCCACGCCTAGAAGAAGCTGAACCCGATGCACAGTCGATGGGTCGAGTTTCTTCAGGCCTATACATTCGTCCTGAAACACAAGACGGGTGTGGAGAACCGTGTGGTTGACGCACTGAGCCGACGATCTTTCCTTCTTTCAGTTGTCAGTGTGGGGGTCATGGGATTTGAGAGACTTTGGGACGAGTACCCTACCTGTCCCGACTTTGGTCCTATCCACTCGGCCCTTCAGTCAGGACTCTCTAGAGAGCATATTTAGTACATCCTTCAGGAGGGCTACCTGTTTCATGGGTCCAGGTTGTGCATTCCCCGGATTTCGGTCCGTGATTTCTTGACGTGGGAAATTCATGCTGGGGGTCTAGCCGGTCACTTTGGCCGGAACAAGACCATTGAGCTCGTAGGGTATAGATTCTTCTGGCCGAGCCTGAAGCACGACGTTGCTCGTATCGTTGCTCAGTGCCGCATATGCGCTATGGCAAAGCAGAAGAAGCAGAACACAGGTTTGTACACCCCTCTTCCCGTGCTGGATTGTCCGTGGCAAGACGTTAGTATAGATTTTGTCTTAAGCCTGCCTCGAACAATCCGAAAGCACGATCCTATCATGGTCGTCGTTGATCGGTTTTCCAAAATGGCACATTTTATCCCATGTTCGAAGACGTCAGATGCGTCTCGAGTGGCCCAATTATTCCATGAAAGTGTGGTTCGTCTGCATGGACTGCCCAAGACCATCGTCTTGGATCGGGATGTCCGCTTTGTTAGCTATTTTTGGAAGACCCTATGGCATTTGCTGGGCACTAAGCTTAAAATCTCTACTGCCTATCATCCTCAGACCAATGGACAGACCAAGGTCGTCAATCGGAGTCTGGGTGACTTACTGCGATGCCTTGTGTGCGCGAGGTTGGGATCAGGTGCTATGGCAGGCTAAGTTTGCATACAATAGCTCGGTCAATAGGTCTACAGGCATGTATCCGTTCAAGATTGTTACTGGTTATAGGCCTAGGGGACCCATTGACCTCGTTCCTTTATCCATCTAATCCCGCACGTCTGAGTCTGCACAGTCCTTAGCTGATCACATTAGGAGTCTATATGAGGATGTCCGTTGTCACATCGAGATCAGCAATGAGCATTACAAGCAAATGGCAGATGCACATCGGCGATTCCAGGAGTTTCATGAGGGTGATTACGTGATGATCAGGGTTCGACTTGAGCGGTTTCCTTCAGGAACCGTTAAGAAGTTGCAAGCTCTAGGAGCCGGCCCCTTCAAAGTGCTAAAACGGATTGGACCGAACGCGTATGTGGTAGATCTACCCTCGGATTACGGCATTAGCAACACATTCAATGTCTCAGATTTGGTGGCCTACCGGGACGCGGCAGTGATACCCAGTGATCCGTTTGAGCCTTCTACCTCCCTTGCGAGTGATCCCACCCCTGAGTGTCCACTTACAGCCTCCTTACCAGTACAGCGAGAGCAGATTGATCATATACTGGACGAGCAGGTTGTTACTTCTAGGGATGGGGCCTATCAGCACTATTTGGTCCACTGAAGAGGACAGCCACCTACGGAAGACATGTGGATTACGCGTGAGGAGCTACAGCAGATTGACCTGGACCTTATGGAGCGATATCAGAGTGGGCGAGACCCATACTCGACAGGGTCGAGTTCTTCCCAGCCGGGGAGAATTGGTGAGGACACCCGCGCGTGCACCCAGTTCGACCCGACCTGCGTTTACAGACGGAAGAGGACGTCAGGGGCGATTCCAACGTCTTTGTGGCTCAACGATGGTCCATCTGAGTATTGATGTGTGTTTACTTGCTTGAGGAGCATCTGGAATTTGTGTGAGGCCCATTATGAGGCCCATTTATCAGTTTCTAATTTTTTTAGCATTTATCTGCACGAATTTCTGTATTTATCAAGATGCAGGGTCATTGTCGTCATTTGCTTCATTAGGATGTCATTAGGGTTTTCTTTACTCTATTTAAAGCACTGTAGCCTCTCTCTGGAGGCAATGATGATTGACGTTGATTATTGAATGAGAAAAAAACATTGCAAGCCGCCGTTGTGCGTTTGTGTGTGTTCTAGGGCGTGAAACCCCACCTACGTTCCCCTTGCCTTCTTCTTCCATCTCCCTCTACCTCTACGTTGCCATCGTCACCTGTCGTTTTCCCAACGACGAACCATCCACCCTCCACTCCCTTCTCTCCTCTCTCTCTCTCTCTGTTCTGTCGCCCGTATGAGCTGACCCCGAGGAACCTGCGGCCACACGCCCTGCGAATCCAACTAATGCCGGCGTAAACCCGCCTGTGCGCCTCCCCGCGTACGGGCCTCCTAGCCAACAGCCTGCTCCACGCGGCGCTTGAAGCCGCCCTGGTTTAGCCCCTCCCCACCAGCACCCCGCTCCACGCGGCACTCGAAGCCACCCTGGTCGGGCCCCTCCCCGCCCCCCTTTCTGCCCTCCTTCCCGCTCGCGCTTGGTCGAGCCACGCGTTGGCTCCCGCACACCGCCGACGAAGCCTGCAGTTCCCCAAGCCCTGCTCGCCCACGCGAGCGCACCTCCTGGCCGTCGAAGCCCCACCTGCCACGCGCCAGCTCGAGCGCTGCTACAGTGCTTGTCTTCTTCGCATTCCTGCCGCTGCAGACGGAGTTATATGCGTTCTTGAATAGTGGAGTAATTCTAGCGTCCATTGTGCGTTGAGTCACGGCCGCTGGCACTGCTGCATGCACCGACGGCTTAGCACGCTCAATTTTGCTCCATCGCGAATTGGTACAGCCTCCTAGTTTCAAGGGCCGGGATGTTTGTTACGAGATCGCTGCATAGTTTGTGGATTCACGTCACTCTAACTCAGAACCCCACTCGACAGTGGGATGGTTAGCGTTGAGTCGTTGACTGATCTCATCTCATTCAATCTGTCGTTTAGTATTTGGTTAAATTTGCTCCCGTGCTTTCAAATAGGATCCTAGCCACTTTATCTTAATTGCTGCCGGATTGTGAGATTGAGGACCTACCCGTGGTCCGATTTGAGTGCATTTATCGTATTGCGAGTGCCCTAGTCTTTCGGTAGTTCTCACTACCGGCGACCCTATTCGTTTGTTCATTACGAGAGGACGATTCCCGATATTGTTGCGCTTAAGTTGCGTAATTATTTTCATGACGCGTGGAATGTCTCGTGGGTATTTGCTGTTCGCTTGCGTCTCTACTGCTGTTCTCGGATAGTGACATTAGTTTGGAGTCTTTTTTTCGGTCGTCGTCCCGCATCACCTAACCAAGAATGCAAGTAAAAATAAAAAAGTGTTTTTTTAAACTAAAAGATATGTTTACAAACTAAAAGAGCATTCTCATAGACAAAAAAGTATTTTTGTAAAAACCTAAGATATTGCAGTCCTTTTCTAAACCCTTCCATCTTTTACTCACAAGCTACCTTAATGCTTCTCGTATTTCCCACTTCAGTTCTTAGCCACCCGAGGGGGAGAAAGGAAGAGGAAGGAAGAGGAACACAATGCCGATGATGGGGCCATAGACGTGATGGCAGTATCGGCAGCAGTGGCACTAAGCCACAAACCTGGTATCAGTTTTCTCTTTATCCCAGTCATCAGGCTGCTGTTGCCACATGGACATTTTCATAGTCATGGGGCATTTAAAATCCTTCACTTTTCCAATTCTCAAGAATAGGAACCAGGTGAAGTTGGGCTGGCCCAAGTCAAATCACCTCAGATCAGCCAATCCAAGTCTGACTTGGATGATTTTGAGCCAATTCTGCCCAATTCAACATTTTTAACCTTTTGTAAGGGGAAAAGAACAGTTCCTTTGGGCCATATTGGATCAGCCTACCAATCCCAACCCAGATCAACCAATCCCAATCTAGATCGATCAATCCTGCATTCTACATCCAGATTGGAATCAACTAATAAACAAACGGTTTTAGGCCAGTTCCATCTGATCAATTCCTTTTTTCTCTTTTTTAACTAAAGGAGGGATTGAATTTCACCCTTAAAATCATATCATCGTTGAGTGATCCGACCAGCCAATCCAGATCCAGATTGTCCGATTTTGCAAAGGATGGGTGGTATTAATTATTCTTTTCAAATGTTGACGCATTAGAGGGTGGGGAGCAAAAGGTGGAGCCTTGGTGCAATGGTAAAGTTGCTCCACGATGACCTGGAAGATTCAGGTTCAAATATGGAAACAGCCTCTTTGCCCAAAAGAGAAAAAGAAAAAATAAGTTGCATGTAACTAACCCCCCCCCCCAGACCCTGCAGTGGCAAGAACCTCAAGGCACTGGGCTGCCTTTTAGGGTGGGAACATAAGGACATTGCAGAATTGAAGGTTGAAAACTCTATAGAACCACCAGCGATCTTATGGGCTACATGAGGCACAGAGTTTTTGGCACAGTGATCTTGATATTATTGAAGAGGTCCTCCGATCTTGTAGAGGACTGACTGCTGATAATTGAGAATAAAAACTTAATAAAGGCAGCAGCATTGCAGAAAATCAAGAGGTGAAGAGATGTGGTCACATACGAAAGAGCATTTCTTTTTGCAAAACTTGTAACTCTGTTTATGATGGATTAATAGATATACCACCTAATCTCTCATCTTATGTCTGAACTGGGTTTCTTGGTTTGGTTATCTCCAGATGGATGAGTACTACGTTCTATCTTTCATTCCTAAGAGAGGCCTTCCAATTTTGCAAAAGGCCTTGGCCCTGGATGTTGCGCGGAAGTTTCATTTCTTTTCCTCCTACTTACATCCTTCCTTCATGGTGATTTTTCCCTTCTTTTTCTTAGGGAGGTCTCAGCATTTGAGGCAGAGGCGATTCCCATGTTGCTCTCGCCTTTAACTACACAAAACTAAGTGACACTGTCAAAGTCTTAGAAAAATGACAATACAAATAATAGATATTAAACACATTGAATTCCATGAAAATATGTGAGGAACACATGTGCAATCAGAATTAAGCATAAATGATTGCCTGTCAGAAAGAATAATAAACTTATATTAGCACAAGCACCAGGCATATTATCTGCAATTTGTGGATAGTAATGACATTTATACCTTACTTGCACAGGCACTGATTGCAGTAGCATATGCCAAAGGAGCAACCGCAAGTGCACATGGTGATGCTGCCACCATAAGTCCTAATGCTCGGTAAATTGAACCTCTATTGACTGCATAATAAGATGTTAAAAAGGTTAGAAGAGAGATTTTTTTTTTCATATACAGATGTTAAAAAGGTTAGGACGTATAGCCTTCTATTCTTTTGGCGCAAAAAGGTTGGAAGACAACATAGATTCTATCTCCAAGGTTAAATTTTTATTTCTACAAAGTATAATCAAATATTTTACCAGACCATTACATCAACAGATGGATTTTGACCATCTCCTCTCCTCAGGGACAGTTGCCTTCCATATCTGTGATATTATGATGCAGGAGAGGGAAAACTAAGTTCTCAAAAGAAATGCATTCCATTTATCCAACTAGTTTTACCTACATCCCCATCAGTTTGCTTTAATAAATGTTTTGGGCAAACCCCAAGTCCTAACACAGCCATTTCCTGCAGCAAACACCATCTCGCAGGGCCCAGTCCTCCATTGTCCCAGAGGCCAGAGCCCTTTAATCACTGGTAAAGTGGTAGAAATATTATGAGGAACATCTCTTGCATAGGAGGTAAATCTAAGGGTGTAACCTTTTTTTTTCCAAAAAACGATAGTGTTGAATGACCAATTTTATTAAAAAATAAAAGGCAGTACAACCAGGGTGAAGAAGAGAGGTTCCTCTTATAATCTCAATTAAAAACTAAAGAAAAGAGCTAGAGGAGACTTATCAAACAAAGAAAACTACAGGGACTTCTGCAGAGCATTTCTCCACTTATCCGCTGTAAGTGTGAGGATATACCCACTCCAGGGGTGTAACTTGAGTCTTGATTACAACATCTGAAGTCAAAAAGCACCAAATATTGGCCTGGTAATAAATTGACCTCATGCAGGAAGGAATTACCAAATAAAGCTACAAGATTTATAAAAGTGCCCCAAAACCATTTTTTAGCATCCTCACGCTGGACATATTGCAGAAAAATAGCTATAACCACAACAATCCACCTGAGAATGTGAGTGCACCTAATAGTTTGATCATCCTTGATTTCTCCCATGTAATCATGCCCAAGATACACAATCAGTCCAAGTGTATCAACACTCTTTGTAACAAGCTACAAAAGTGTGAGGGTATTTACACAATTATATTAAGTATAGGGTTTATTTGTAAAAAGATAATAGGTAGGGTCTTAGATCAACTACTTAAGAATCACAACTTAAAGGACATAGTTATAAATCTAGCAGTACAAACATATATTTTATCAGTTAAAAGTCAAAATGAAAGTATTCTTAAACCACTAATGAGATTGATGAGCCATTAAAATAGATTTTTGTGGACTCTTTATAGACCACATACCAGCCTTTTTTACCCTCTTCCTTTATATTCTAGAAGGACACCTAAGGGGGCACCTCATCTTCTAGAAGGGGTCACCTCACCCCCTTATACAAGCTTCTATGAGACACCTAATGGGACACCTCACTTATGCCATCATTACAAATTTACAAGACTTCATCCTCTTTCCATCTTTTCAAAAGGGGACACCTCATCCTCTTATACCCTTAAAGAGAAGCCACAGTACCCTCCTTCCTAGTAGGTTCTTTAGGCCTAATAACTAAGAGGAAAGGGACACCTCACTACTCCTTGTACTTCCCATGGATGCCTAGACACTTCTAGGTTCTTCTATCCTTATCTTCTTCCTCTCCTCCCTCTATATATATAGGAGGACAACTTAAGAATAAAGGATTAAGGGGTTGAGAGGAATAGAAAGAAAGACATAAGGATAAGGAGGGAAAAATCTACAGGAAGTGTGATAGAGAGCAAAAGTAAGTCTGCAAGAGAGAGAGAAAGAGACAGAGAAAGAAGAGAGAATTTGTGATTTAGAAGAAGAAAGTGAAAGGGACAGAAAGAGAGAAAGTCGTAAAAATCAAAGAAAGAGATCAGAAAAAGGAGAGAGATAGAAATTACCAATTGTAGTCGGTTCTTCTTTGACTCGAGTTACGACATATCTTCCTAACCGATTGGAAAGTCTAAATTTTTATCTTCTAAAAAGTAAGGTAACACTGGCCAGTCTGGCCTACTTTCCTCCACTTATAGTTTAAAATCTGATTAGATGTTCAAATTAGTTTAATTGAAGGTCTTAAATATCATTCCTAACAAAAGAGACTCTATCAAATTGGTTTTCAAAACAAATCAATTCTTAAGAAAAGATCTGGTCTAAATGATTTTCTTACAAAAAATAACAAAAAGCTCCTGTCAAATGTTTTCTCAAAAGAAGCTATTTTTCTTTGAAAAGATTCTGACTTTTGTTCTATCTATAAAATTATTTTATTTTATTGTGAAAAAACAAAAAGATTCCATATGCTAAAGATAATGACTTAATAGCACCTATTTTCTTAATTTCTGGGAAGTCTTAGAAAAGATGAATATAAACGAAGATGAAATAATTATATGAAATTTAGTTCTTTATACATAAAATGAACATGCATAGCTACAAAAGACAATGATATAGACTCCTGATTCATGATGATTTCTACTACTATAATTTTTTACGACCGTGATCTCATAATTTCAATTTTTACGATTTTTGTGAAATGTATTATTATAATGATAGTATTTCTTGTGCTCTATCTACTTATATAATAAAGCATGACGTTACAACACTAACGGGATAAGCTCTACAATCTACCTCTTGGGGATAAGGAGATAGTAAGTTCCTTATGATTAGTACTATTGGGGCACAAAGCATCTCTTTGGTTATAAGGTAAATGTCTAGACTCGAGACATTCTCGATATAGGCGGGGGGTAAAGACCCTATTTGAAATGCACTCGTGATTGGGGCATGGGCTAGTGTGGAGACCACATCCCTAGGTCAGCCTAAATTTTCATCTCACCAGAAGAGTGTTCTGAGACTCCCCATAGCAGATAGGTAGAGGGTTTTTTTTTTTTTTCTTTTATTTTTTTCTTTTTTTGGGGGGGACTGTTGTAATGGTTCCGCATTTTTAAATGATCTAATGTATCAAAAATGCAGACCCATCACCTAGATTTGGATGGATTGTCTAAATACGCCTTACTTGCAGACTATTCGGTAGGGCACAAACCTGTAGTGATAAACAAATTATGACATTTATACATGGAAGCATGAACTAGAATAAACTTTAATTCATTATTACACATGTCCAGTACAACTGATTCTTTGATAAAAAGTGCTTAGTACATAGCCAAGATACTAGTATAACTAAAAGACAAAAAAATTTCTACTAACCACTATTATCAACTAACACTAGATTTGAAACTTAAATGGGAATTAATGCTGCATTATTGCTCCTTTTACTTCGGAGATCCTTCTCCTGAAGAAAATGTTAGATAAAAATCTCTGAGTCACACTGTTGGACTCAGTATGGATCATTTACTCCCTACGTCATCCATGCATTCATCTTCATTTTCTTATTAAATGATTGTATTATGCTTAAATAGAAATTAAAAGATCATGATGCTATTATCTAAATGCATACTTGAAATAGTGATGCAAAAAAAATATCATGAAAAATAAATAATAATCAACACATAACATAATCATCATTCTTAACATAGGCTATTCTTGATCTTCAACCATAGTTCTTTCCTTGTCTTGAAGGTTCTTCTATGTAAATACATAAATGATAAATAAAATATATTTATCTTCTAAGAATTTCTGAAGTAGAGCCACAGTTAAAGAATTTGTCTTGACCCCTTGTTCTTTCTTTATATAAGTTGATCTATCTATCTTAGTTGTGATTCACTCCATTTTTTTGAAGTAATAGGGATAACCACCACCAGTAGGCTTCAATTGCTGAGTGGAGATACCCAAAGGTCTTAAGCTGACTGGAACACATAGATCCCCAACTACGTCATCCTGGTTCCAATACCAAGTGCACTTAAATGGTCTTATAATCGACTGCCCTAAGTTGGTGTGCCCCAAGTCTGAACTTCTAGACTCCTTTAAAATGAAAAAGGGACGCTCCGCACCCCAACTTCGGCACACATCTCAAGGAGCCATTACCCGAGTCTCCTATCCGCAAGGGACATATCTTAGATGGGCCCTTCCAACCAATTAAGTGATGCTACTTCTCTCATAGTCTTCAGAAAAACTTTAATACTTGATAACTCTTCTTGTAGTGGCCAATTCTTAATGAGGTTCTTATTGATTCAGAATTTACCTTGACCTCGGTCTTTAATCTTAACATTCATCTCTAATAAGAGATGACCATACTTTTATGTACAATATAATATATAATCAAGTCTTAACAAAGGCCACAATTCATAAGATATTCAATATAAAACATAAACATAAGTAAATCACAAATCATGTCATGATGCTTATTGTAGCATAATCATAATTTGACAATAATCATGCATATTCATGTTTAATACTAAGCATGCTGAAACGAAAACCAATGTGTTGGATCTAGCTATGGAGAACACCGAGGAGGGTGAATGGGTTCTCCTCATGTGCTAAGTAGAAACTAAGCGCAGAAGTAAAATAATATGCACAGAAAGAGAAACAATCGGGAATCAAATACACAGAGGCACAAGGATTTATAATGGTTCGGTCTCATCCATACCTACATCCAATCCTCAAACAACCTTTGAGAGTTCCACTATCCACAAGATACTGACCCCTTGCTTGTCTAAAGTGCAGACCCCTCACTGGTCAAACAACCACTTGTCACTACAGGTCTTTCCTTCCAATCCAAAGGGGGACAACAACCATCTGTCACTACAAGTCTTCCCTTCCAATCTGAAGGGGCATAACAGCCACCTGTCAGGTCTTCCCTTCCAACCCGAAGGACACAACAACAACTGTGAGTAATAGAGTTACGAGTATGTCTCTACGATAGGCAAATATTATAATGACGCACACTAAACAAAGAATCAAGACAATAAGGCTCACTTTGTTTACGGAATAAGGCCGGAATAACCGGCATAAAGACCTTATTCTGGTTTGGTTGCGGGAATACCTAATTCCCCCAATTCCCCAAACTCTACCTGGAATACCTAATTCCCCCATTCCCTCAATTTTACCCTTTATTTCACTACTTATTCCACTTATTCCTACCAAATCACTTGGAATAGCGCAGTGTAATTCTCCTTGTTATGGGTGGAATACCAACAACTTACCAAATCAAAATACCTCTTATTCTGGTTTAAGAAATCTCCAAAACCTTATTCTGATTTAAGCTATTCTGCAAACAAAGTGAACCTAAGAATAGAGTGGAAAACACAGGTCTTGATCATGTTTGCTGATATCCCGAGAGCTTTAAAGTTGCAGTGGATTGAAGCCTTTGCTCTCAGGATCTTGCTTACTCTCTCTTGTTGCAGAAGGAAGAAGACTTATGCTGGCGATTAATGCTTCTTGCCTTCTTGCACCTCTTATTCTTCTTCTGTGAGCTAAGCTTCTTTAAACTGTGTTGTGGCTCTCTTGCTCTCTTTGTATGTGTGTCTATTTTGTTGTGCTCACTACTCTCTATCAATCTCAATTCATGCACTCTTCTTTCCTTTTTTTGTGTCGCTATGTCTATCTGATGGAAGTCTGGTCTTTATAGGAGAATTTGAATTTTCAGCTTCCCTCCTCTTTGTTGCAACGTCTCTGATTTGAGTCTAACAAAAAGTAAATTTGAGTCTAATGTTAACCAGCTTGAGTCTAACGTTAGCCGGTCTTGGTCAAGAGCAACGTTAGCCTACGGTCAGATACTTGAGAGAGAGAGAGAGAGAGAGAGAGATGATCAACTTAACTAAATTTCTTTCATTTTCTTTGATGCCCATAGCACTCTATTAGTTTTCACCTAGCCCTGCAAGCAAAGCTATGAAAGGAAGGCTCCATCTAGTATTCTGACCAACAGGTAGGTGAGTCCATAAAAAGTACAGTACTAATAGATATTTTCTGTGACAAAATCTTTTTTCTTGATGCTAGAATTTTAATAGTGTCACGTGAAACTCTACCGAGAATTAATTGCAGTGGTACAAGAAATATAATTTTAATCCTTTCTCATGGATCTTGAAGTACAACGTTTGACGCTGGTTAAATATTCAATTTTACTCAGAGCAATCAAACAAAAGAAATAAGAATTTTACTATGAGTGATCGAAGATTAAAAGTACAACTTAATCGCAATCAAAAGACACATTGCAGAATGGGCATAATCGATTTAGTTATCTAGCACATAGTTGAAGCATGAGTATGTAAGTGATCTGTAGATAACTGAACGATAATCAACTAGAGAAGCAAACTAAGAGTGAACTTCATTCTGCCAATTGATTATCAGTGTCTTCAAATGAATAATAAAAGGAATGAGATAAATAATTCAGGTAATCGATTCCAAGACTTCATGTTATAACTGATTGAAACTCTGTTCTGTAATCGATTACAGACAAAGGATAATCACTCGTTCAACGGATACTCTATAATCGATTTCAAGGCTCTGCACGTAGTCGAAGAAGACATGTGATCAATTAATATAATTGATAGGGCTTAATCGATCTTGTCATTTTAACAGTAATTGATAACTTCATCGATTTTTCTTAGTAGCACTTTCAATTATAAAATCGATTAGCGATATCGATTGACAAAGGGGTGCTTTAATCCATTAGCTATATGGATTGTCATAGTAACTCTATAATCGATTAGCGATATATAAGCGCCCAATACCTCTAACCGATCAAACTTATAGGCTTGATCGATTAGCGATAGGAAAATGTTAATCGATTATGAGTATAAAGCAGTTTAAGAGTCTAACACTGTTAATCGTTTAGCAATAGACGACTTTAATCGATTTCATGAAGTACTGTTGAACCCGAAATTTTTTTTATGCAAATAATGCCGTTTGAGTATGCATGCATATGCATATGGCATATACTCACATCGATGTGAGCTCACTATAGGAAAATATATACATATGCATAACGACATGTTCACGAATAAAACTATGTTATGCAAAACAAAATATGCACCTATGATACGAGCGTATATGGAAAAACATAAAGCCATAGGCTCACATTATGAGGGTAATGGAATAGGAAGCATACCTAGGCCAAAAAGGCCCTGATCGGGATTTTTTAAGGAGGCCTAAGACAGCCCCAAATCACCCTCGTAGGCTTCTGAAATCAACTCCTAAGCCTCCTTCGCAACCCTTGATGGTGAGGCCCAAAGGAGGACCCTAAATGCAGCAACAAGGGGGAGCCGAATGCTGCGAAATAAAGGCTTAAAATCTGTCCCGGAATAGGCCAAAACCAGTCCCGAAATGGGCCAAAACCAGTCCCGAAATAGGCCAAAATCAGTCCCAAGGCTTGCCCAAAATGGCCCCAAATGAAGGCCCAATGGCAAAGGGTGATAGGCCCAATAGATGCCCCAATAAGGGACCCAATATAAGGCCCAATAAGGACCCCAAATGAGCCCAAAAATCAGTCCCACAGGGGCACCAAATCTGCAGGCCAGAAGGAGAAAAAAATTTTGAAAACCCATGGAAGAAAATTCCCAAAATGGAAGTGGACCCCTCCTCCCCATTCCCCTCTATTTAAATAAGTCAAGAGGGGGTGGAGGAGAGAGAGAGGGAACCGGTGGGGGCCCCCCCCACCGGTTCCAAGAGGGAAACCGGTGGGGGGGAGGAGGGGGGATCTCCCTCCCTCTTCTTTCTTTCCAGAATTTTGAAATTCAAAATGGGGGGGGGATTAATTAAAAAGAAGGAGAATTAATGAGGTTCTTAACCCCATTCACATGGGTTAAGAACTCCATGTAAACCCCCATTAAAATCCCATCCTAAACCCCTTTCACATTGAAACCAAGTCTGAAATTAATGGGCAAAAAACCCCCTTTCACACTTGGGAAAATCTGAAACCAAAAGAGCACAGGCTCATTAAGAGCCAAAAAAAGTGGGAAAAGCAAAGAATGAGGGGGAGGGAAACCCCCCCACCGGGTGTCCACCGCCCCCCCCCCCTCTCTCTCTCATCCCTATGCTCTCTCTCACCCCCTTCACTCACTCATTGAATTAAAAAATGAAAAAGATGGGAGGAAAGAGGGTGAAACCGGTGGCACCCCCCACCGGGCCCAAATTCGGGCCTATAAATAGGGCCCCTTGGCCCCCAAATCCAACACACAAAGGCATACACACAGCAACATATACACATCCGTATACAAGGAGTGTGGAATTGAGAGGGGAGGTTCTACTTGAAGACCAAATTCGAGTTTCTTAACCCGGGTTTGCTGCGCTTTTTGGAGTTCTTTTCCGTTTCGGGGAGTTTTCTTTCCGAAGGTTCAATCCTAAGGAGAGGCTCTACCGAGTAATTATTGTAATATGCCTTCTTATAAGGCGAACCCCTGTCGAAATAAAGACCGATATTTTCATGGCTGAAATGTGTGCTTGTGTGTCATTAAATATGTAAATAATATCATGTTTTCATACTTTATATATATGTATACTTAATTTCATAAAACCAAAAATATGTGTACACCCTCAACTTAACCTTGACCTCCCCCCATAAATAAATTAAATATAATAAATCTTAATAAAATCATACTTAAGTCAAAAATAACCTATAATTAATTAATTAATAAAGATTTATAAAATTATTTAAAAATCAGAAAAAATCAGGAAAAATCAGTAAAAATCAGAAATGCAACTTAAAAATCATATTAAACTAAATGACACAAATACCCCTCATATATTTAATTAATTAATTAATCGTAAAAATCAGTAAAATTAATAAAATAAAATCATTAAAAATCAGTAAAAAAAAAAAACAGAAAACCAAATCTGAAAGAGTATAAAAGTTTCTTAAATAATTAAAAATACACATAGAACTTAATAAAATTACGAAAATACCCTCACTCATAATAAAAATTTATAAAAAATTGGATAAAATCCTTAAAAATATCAGAACTTATTTTATGACCAAAATACCCTCCATACAATAAAAATCTCATAAGCAAATAGACTATAAATACAATAAACCCGATTTGGGGTAAAAATTACTAAAATACCCTTATACACTTAAAAATTAATTTCACAAATCTCATAAGATTTTAGAACCATTAAAACTTGCTCTCATATGCTTATAAACCATAATACCTCCATAATTCCTAAAAATTGTATAATTGCAAAAACACCCCCATGGGTTTAAAATATTTGGAATTAATCCAGATAACTTGGAATCAATCCAAATACACTGGAATTAATCCAAAAACATATAAAACCTATCTCAAACCGGGGTGAGGTCAAGGACTCAACCTAAAATGCACCTTCATATTCATATACATGTGCAGCCTGTGGTAGTAGTGTTGCATGTTACAAGGGCATCATACGGACGGTTAATCAAGGGTTGCCGAGCAGTTGCTCGACGTAATTAACACTGACCGAGGTCAGTGGAGAGAGGTCATATACTCGAATCTTCGCCTAATTCGAAGTCCCGGATTCCCTAAGGGCTAATCCCAAGCCCTCATAGTCCGATAAAATATAAAATCGACCTATATTTCTCTAAATAAACAAAAAAACAAAAAAATGGATTTCCGAATAATCCGAATAGGAGAGAGACGTCTAGGTCAGGTCCCCGACGGAGGTTTTAAGAAATAAACCTCCCAAACAAGTACACAGAGATGAGACTTGGAATTTCTAGGGTAATCACAAGGATTAAGTCAACACAATGGTCAATGACAATATATTTTATAGTAACTATGATGCATATATGTTATCTGAAATGAAACTTTCAAAGCATCTTTTATGAGATCAGTAGGCTTAATCATTTCTTTATCATCATAAAAAGATAAATCTAGGTTTCAAACTAACAGAGTTTCACCTTAGAAATAACCTTAATCCTACTCCTAAACATAATCAAAAATATACTTAAACTACTAACTAAATTAGTGTCCTAATTCTAAATTATAGGAAGAGTAAAGGAAGTATCACCCTACTTGACAGGGACCCAGAAGCTTGGACCATCGCCGCGAGCCGCCGCCGGACCGCTGTTGCTGGCCGCCCCTGTGCCGCCACCTAGCTATTGGCTCTTCTCCTCCTCTTCCCACCTTCCCTCTTTCTTTCTTTCTCTCTCTCACCTTACCCTCTCTTCGGCACATAGGGCTATAGGGGGGTAACCCCCTATTTATAGAAGTGAGAGGAAGTGGGTAAGGAGGTCTATTGAGGAGGTGGGCTGAGGCAACTTAGGATTTGGGCTTTTTAGAGGCCCATTAATGGCCCATTACATGGCCCAACTATGGACTGGTCATTTTAGCCCATTAAGGCTCATATAGGACCTGGTTTTGAGGTGCTGCTTGGCCCATTTCTTAAGGTGCAATAAGGGTCTTTAGGAAAATTTTAATTAAGTCCTTGTGTTCTTTTATAATAATAGGCATATAATTAATGCATAATCGATTCAGAAATAATAGGCGTATAATCAATGCATAATTGATTCAGAAATAAGCATATAATCGATTCAGAATTATACAGATAGTAGACTTCAAAACTGGTCACAAAATCTATTAAAAATATGCACATAATTGAATTCAGAACAGGCAGGTAATTGAACTTAGAAATGATCATGAAATCAGTTAGACGAGAACAGATAATCGATTAACGCTCATAGAGACCGATTAACACTCATAGAGATGATCGAGTTCAAAACAATCCAGCATTCCTGGACCTAGTTGTAGACGGGCGGGTAATCGATTGGCACAGATCTGGTAATCGATTAAAAGAAATAACATAGATAATCGAGTTATGAAATATGCACATAATCGATTAAACAACTAAGGATAATCAATTTCAAAACAAGTAGTTATTCAAACTTATAAATGGCCATGAAATCGATTAGACAAGAACAAGTAATCGAATAATACCATATAGAAAAGATCGAGTTCAAAACAATCTGTAAATCGATTTAGTTTAGAACGGATAATCGACTTCCATGTAGGCGCATAATCGAGTAACTCAGCTAATCACAAGGTCCTTCTAATGAATGTAATTGATTAGGTGAAGAGAATCGATTACTTGTTGACTTATCAATCAGTCGATAACTGATAATCAATGAAATGCATAATAAATTAGACGGAACGGCAAAGCGAAGCGGCGTTCAGTTAATTGATAGACTTAATCGATTAAGTAATGTGCATATAATCAATAGGGCTAATCGATTTGGCCTTAGAAATAACAGCGCGCGGTTAGCAATATCGATTAGCGACAGTCCTGTAATCAATACCTTTAATGGACGCGGCCTTAGCGATAGACATAATCGATTATCGATAGTGATTACAAGAGATAATATAAGAGACTCTAATCGATTAGGAGGTAAAATAAGATAACTGACTTTCTCACTGTTAATCGATGAGGATAGAGATGTAATCGAAGTTCTAGTTAGGCTTTAATCGATTTGATCAAAATCTTTCCTGAAAATCGACTAAGTCCCAGACAGGGGATTTCTTAATAGTAAGTTTGACAGCATTTAATTGATTAATTCAATCATTTAACTAAGATAATAACTTTCTGATTTCTGACATTTTCATTGTGTGTTATCACCAAAATATGGGGACTAAACATAATATAACAAATGGGCTCAACATCCTCTCCTGCCAAAGTGGATTAGGATGTTAAAATTTTATGTTGGTACAACAAAGTTCTTTTAGTGATTGTTGATGGCAATATCATTGTCTTCGCTAGGACTAGGTGCCTTAGATCCCAGCTTTTTGTGTTGGCAGCTATTACCAGAATGTGTAAGAAAGATGAAGAAAATGATTGATAGCATGAAATTCAGGATAAGACCCCAGCATCTCATTTTTTGTTTGCTGATGACATACTAGTTTTATGGAAGGAGGGAATTGAGCAGTTAAAATGCTTGGTTTCATTCTAAAATGTTTTGAGTTTAGCATGGGTGCTAAGGTAAGTTAGGATACAAGAACAATCATTAGCACTAACACAGATGATGACATACCCAAAAAATGTGTAGATCTCTTGGAATGCATGTTACATCAGCTGTCAATCATTTACCTGGGACTCCCCTTACATTACAAGCGAAAGCTCTCAGATAGGGAGCCACTTGTTCAAAGAATGGAGGAAAAATGGCAGCTTGAAAGGCCAGAAACTTATCATTTGGAAGCATAATTATTTTTTTGTGAATTCAGGTCCCTCCAGAATTCTTTTGCACTAAAGTCAGTGTTTTACACCGCTCATGGAAGCAGGGGAAAAATGAAAATAAGATGGTCTCTTTGGAGAAGTTCAATTGAGAATTCAAATCAAATTTCAATTGGAGGCTGGGGAAAAGTTTGTAGAGTTCAGAAGGAAGGGATCAGTCAATCAGAAGTGAGATTTGCACAAAATGAACTTGGCTGTGTTGGCAAGTGATTATGGGAAATCTTAGATGAAGGCAAAGGTTTTATGGAAAAGGATCATGAAGTTCAAACAATATGCAGACAGATTCAGTTTCCTGGAAGATAATCCAAATTCTACATCACCCTTACGGAAAGGTATTCCTAAATTATTGAAATAGATAGAGTTGGGTACCAAAAATAAGGGTGTGTAATGGTGCAAAACCTCTCCTTAAAAGATGAATAGTTAGGTGACAGCAACCTTGAAACAAAATCCCATGATTTATCTCCTAGCAACCAACCAATGGCAACTAGTCGAGAATAGTTACACAGCAGATGACAATAAAGTTCAATGGTGCCTGAATTTGAGAAGAGCTTTAAAAGACAAGGTTTCTTATTTTTAAGAAGTTACCATCAACATGGGAGAAGAATACCATATAACATATTATGTGGAATAGGCACAAGGGGTTCTACTCAATCAAAACCCCCTACAAGCTGGTAGATACTAAACACACAGTATATCAGGAGTATAAGGAAGTCTGTAAGGTCAAATCCCCTATCAAATTAGGGCTTTTTATGTGGCCTGTGTGCAGCAGAAGTATTGCCATGGAGCTCTTCAGAAAAACATAGTACAGGGACTTCAATGTAGATTGCTCTTTCTGTGGTCAATATGATGACGATGTTCATTTGATGATAGGGTGCATCACCAGCCAGAAGGTTTAGAAGATTTTGAGGTCTTTTGCTTAATTACAAACAGGATTTCAGAGAACACAGGACATGTGGTTTTATTTTCATGACCTGAGGAAAAGAGACCGAAAGACCCGTAGATCACAATTCATTCGACTAATCCTGCATAGAATTTGCTGAAGCATTACCACACAAGTTACCAGGTCTAACATAAGAACAGCAGTTTAAGGTGAAGGAATAATAATGTGTTAGAATACAAAATGGAGGATCATTTCAGCATTGGGGAACAAACAAATTAATCAATCATAAGCCTTTCACCACCAAGCAGAATCGGCTAGGATCTGGTGTAGATTCCTAGGGCATCACAAGACACACATAATGGCAGGCTATGATTCTAACATAACTCTCCATGTTCTTGACAACCATCGCTCTTACAGACCATCAGCACCCAGCAGAACACTAGAAAAGTATGTCTTCAGCAAGTAAAGTAGAATGATGACCTAGAGAAGACAAATATTATGCATAATCACAAGAGATCTCATACAATTGCATAGCCATATTCCTGACATTATATTCCACTTGAGATAGTTTTCTAGTGTAGGATACCTGATGATCCGATAAAAGGCCACTTAAAAAGAAATGGACCAAGGAGTGCAACTGCTACCGACAGAGCTACTACGACCTTGCTATAGCGCTCACCAAATTCATCAAGCCACCTTTGTAGTCTTGGCTTGTTTAGGTGTCCTTCTTCAGTCAGCTGCATAATCTTGCTCAATGTTGAATCTTTCCATGCCTTGGTAGCCTAAATAAAAGCAACAAGGAAATTTTAGTTACAAAATTGAATAAGCAAGTACCAAAATTAGATGAGGCCTTCAGATCCAACAAAGAAAAGCCAACCTAGATACACAGTTACATGATAAAGTATCAAGGTAGTAGCTCTCAAGAGGTTGATAAGCAAGAAAGCAAGAGAATAAGAAGAATGTGGTGAAGATTTCAACCAGATTAACGTGGCTATTGCCAAAAAACATGTAAACTCAGTGCTTGGTAAGCAATAATATGTTTTGAGTTCTTATACATATATGTGTATATTAAACATAGGCTTCGATAGTTCGTTAGTAACCCGGTCACAAACTAGGCAAGAGGAAAGGGCTAACCGCACAATAAGCTGGAGTGGAGCAACTATTGTGCCTGGGGGGGGTGTGATGAACCAGATTAAGTCCCACATTGAAAAATGGAAAAAGTTGTTGGACCATATACTAAGGATTTGGATCCACAACTTGTGAGGCACCTTTCGAGACAAAACCGTGTGGGCTTGGCCCAAAGTGGACAATACCTTATAATGGTAGATCGGTTGGGCGTGCACCATTGTAAAAGTTTGGCACTGATCAGAATGTAAGATCAAATTCAAGAGGAAAATCATAAAAGGACTTGAGGAAGCCCTAAAATGAGATGGTTCAATGTACTACCAAAAAGACATGACCTTTCTAGGTTTCGCTGCGAACATGGCACTGAACAGGATGTAGTAGTGCAACATGATTCATGTAGCCACACCAGAATAAATGGAATAAGGTTGTGATAATGATGATGATGATGCTGATGGTTTTTTCATACACATATCCCAAAATCTCATCAGTATCTGTCAACTTAGCCCAACCATGATAGAGAAATGACTATTCTAATTTTGAGCACATCATTTGCATTATTGATGATATATCTGAAAATCTAAAATGCAAGAATGATAAATCTGCATTTTTATTCTAACAATGGTTTACGCAAAAGCCTCTTTTCCTTTTCTTTTGGAAGTATCTCAGAAGTTGTCATTAATAACAGAAGCACGGCAGAAAAGCCAAAGATACTGGTGACACAACTCCCTGAACATAGCCGACACTGAATAGGCTGTATGAAGGATCCATGATAGGAGACAAAAGATGCTCCATCACCATGTAACATAGGAGACATTTTACTCATTGAGATAATAAGGTCCCAAAGCACCTTATTCAAAAGACGCCAAAAATGACCAAAAAGGTCACCTACACAGTAAAGCCAAGATTGGAACCAAAGGGCTAGTACTACAAGAGATAGAAGAGGGATCATTGCTCCAAATTGAGCACAGCATGTACATATACAAATATCGTATATTGTTTTACCAGAATGAAGATCTCGCACGGAACATGAGGAAAAATAAACAAACTAGTAAAACCAGAATCTACGATAGAACCAAAGGACATATGTTCAACAACTGCTCAGAAATGTGGAACATATGTGTATTAGCTATAACACTCAAACAAAGGAGTGACAGGACCAAAAGGTTTCCGAGTGTGGAGCATTCATACACAAGAAAATAATGTGAACATGACCAACCATCTCATGATCAGTACAATCATATGACAAGGTACCCTCATATGACAAGGTGCCCTCAGCAATCAGCAGCCTGCAGAGCCATGGGCACTAACTCGGTTCCCCCAGGTTCATGGAGATTCCCTGGCTGATCTGCTGGGAGTGTGAACTAAGGAGCCACGTGAGGAGGTCCTATGCTCTGCTTTGGTGACCTTCCTATGCAGTGGTAGTTTTTGGTGCACCTGCAAGAAGAGGGCACCTCAATGGGGTTTCTTTGGCACAAGATACAGGGTAGGTACGAGAGTTACTCAGGAGGACAGATGAGGTAAGGCTTAGGTAGCAATAGTTAAGCAACTATGTTAGAGTAATAGTGATTGAGGGAAGAGGTGAGGGTGTAGAATTCCTCCACTTCTTGAGTGCAACGACCCAATCTAAACTTTGTAAGGTATTGTCCACTTTGGGTCAAGCACATACGATTTTATCCTTAAAAGAAGCTTCATAAATTATGAACCCAAATCCCTCGTATATGGCCTAGCAACTTTTTCCATTTTCCAATACGGATCTAATTTGGTTCACTCCTACCTTTGGTGGCTCGACTCCGACTTACTCTACGAGTACCCCTTTGCTATGGTGACTAGGTCATTACAGGCCCACTAACTCTGTGTGGTTCGTCCACAAATTAGCTCATATCATACTACATGGGTCCGGCTCTAATACTATTTTGTAATGACCTAATCTAATCATTGCAAGGTATTGTCTACTTTGAGGCAAGCCTACACAATTTTATCCTCAAAAAGCGGCTCACAAGTTATGAATCCAAATCCTTCATATATAATTGCTTAATAGCTTTTTCTGTTTCCCGAATAGGACTAGTCTGGTTCATTCCTGCCTAGCCTCAAAACATAGTAGTGGCTCCATACTATGATGGCTTTGCTCTGACTTATTCAGCAAATAGTCATTTCCTACGGGTAGCCCTTTCTTCATGCATGGCTCATGACTAGGTTAGTACATTGAAAGGAACCGACGTGACATAAAGCATGGGGATTTACACCAACAAACACCTTCCTAGTCATCTACTTAATAGGTTAAGTGTTTATTGTAGTTGTAGAGGTTAGTGTGATGGCAACATTATAAGTAATTTGAAGGTTGATTAGGTTACCTTTGATAGCTACAGAAGTCAATTAAATTTTATAAGCAGTTGCTTAATGCTGAAAACAGGTGGTATCCTCCTTGGAAGGACCCTTTTTCTTGCATTATTTCAAAAGAGCAAATCGGTATTTTGCGAAATGGAGTTTTAGAAAAGCAAGTTAAAAGGGCGGTGTTCAATTTGGGTAATGACAAGGTAATAACACTGATGGATTTTCAAATATTCTCATTTTAGGAGCTGGTCAAAAAAGATGTAGTCAAAATGGTCCAGGAATGTTTTCTCTATGGGAGAGGGTGTAAGTTTCTCAACTGGACTTTTCTAGTTATGATGCTGAAGAGAGGAGAATATCTTGGATCCTAAGGACTCTAGGCCCATCAGTTTACAATTTGGAACCTAAGGAGTTTAGGCCCATCAGTTTTCTAAGTGGGTCCTAAAGAATCTTAATGAACGTACTTGCTAACCAATTAAACTTGGTGCTAGGCACTATTAATACGGGGAATTAATGTGCTTTCATCGAAGGGAAACATTTAAAGGATATATTTTTAGTGCCTCATGAAGTTTTGTTTTTGAAGAAAGAGGAGACATGGTATAAGCTTGATTTTAATAAAGCTTATGACAGGGTGTCTTAGCAACATTTGTAGAATCTAGTGAGTACTCATTAATGTCACAACATTTTTCTGAAAGCACTAAAGGCTTGTATGGGATTTGCTTAGCTTTCAATCATTGTTAATGAAAATGACGCTTGTGTGGATTTGCAATGAGGGAAGGGAGGCACTGCAGGTGGCAGAATTGGAAACCTTAGTGCCCTTTGGAGTTCCCCTTTGTTCTCGCACTGGGAACTTCACACAGCCACCTTCCCGTCTCGGGGGTTCCATTGGTTATTATAGAGGAGCAACTGCCAGCTTCTATGGTGGCTGGCTTTACCTCCTGCCTCAAGATCGAGAACAGTTTCCTTGGTGGCAGAGTGATGCTTGCAGTGGAGATCTCTGTCAGGGTATGCAGCCTTGAAGATGCACCGGCGATCTTAGAGGTGGCCATCGGGGGTGGTCTTTTCATCATCAGGACAATAGTGGTGAGGAGGGAAGACCCAGGTTAGCTGGCACAGTCTAGTGAGGGTTTCATGAAAGGGAGCTGGAGGTAGGGGACAAGGGCATTGCATGCGAGAAGCACATGGGCTCGCTTAGGCAGGCGGGTTCAAAATTTGAGTCACCCCCCGCTCGGCAGACCAATCTAAGAAGCCCCCGCTGGGTGTTGGGCCATTAGGACCTGATGACTTTCCAATTCCACAATCGGGGAGTGCAAGCGAATCCAGCTGCAACTATTTCGAGCCCGATGGAACCTGAAACCATTCATCTCCCTCGCCCACTTTCTGTGCTCCCAAGGGGAGTTCTTGACGAACCCATCATTGATGGTAGGTTTCTCCCTTTTGCCCTCCTACCCCCCCCCCCCCAAGCGACAACTGAGACTGGCAGGGGCTTGACCAGTCATCGTCCTCTGTGCTCGCCATCCTATTCTGACAGGCGCTATCCTCTCTCACTGCTTTCAGCTTTTGTCTATTCCCTTGGCTGGTATGACCATCTACTATCAGCCTAGGGGGCTTCTCTTGGGGGACTCTAGATGCGCAAAGGGTGATACTCAAGAGGAGGTGAAGCATGCAAACGATCCCATTATGGGTGTGCGAGAGGGGGATGCATTTCAACAGTTGGAAGGGGGTCCAGTGAACCTTCCTGACGATGCAGAGATCATGAGAGGTAGAAACTAGGAGCGACAAGGGAAGCCGGTGGATTGCAGCCTGCCCAAGAGGTGGCGGCAAATCTGTCCCCTCCTCTTCAAGGCAAGGACACTCGGGAGGGAGGACTGAGGAGGGGCTATGGAAGGGAAGGTGGTCAGGGTTCCAGACTCACAGACAGGACAAGATGACAGGTGCGATAAGCAACAGGCCAGAAAGGCAAGGGTAGGGGCAAGGAATTCCGGCTCGGGTCGGGATCGGGAATCGGGACCCGGCGATCCCGACCCGACCCGATCTGGATCGGCCGAGTCGGCCGATCCAGACTCAGTCCGGCCGGTCCGACTCGGCCGGAATTTTTTTTTAAAAAAAAAAATCAGAAAAAATAGAAAAAATCAGAAAAAAAATAAGGAAAAAATCAGAAAAAAATAAAAAAAATCAGAAAAAATTACATACATATTATTCAATTGATGTACAATAAGAACGAATGCAATTCATGTACATCCATATAAAATAAACATTAAAGACAACTAACTAACTAATAATTTTTGTTGTGCATTAATTAAAAAAGATATTGTTGTTGAAAAATACCTTAGAAAGATCACATTTGTGATCCTTCATCATCCGGTTCATAAGTTTGAGCAGGCGGGCCATAATCTGCCGGTGCATAACCATAGCCAAACAAGGAACTAGCGAGGTCTTCGAATCCTCTTTGAATACCTCTAGGTGTGTAAGCTTGTTGGCTTGAACTTTCTCTTGATTGTATTGGAGGGACAAAAATGCCGTACTGTATAGGTGGAGGTCCAGAGTACCCTTCAGTAGTGCTGCTGATGTCTGAATATGGCAGTGTAGGGGGATGAAAAATGGGCGGATAAGAAGGTGCATCTTCCCATGGTGGCCAATCACATCCTGCATGTCTCTGTTGGCCTTCAAATCCCCTTTCTTGTCCTTGTCTCTGACCTTGAGTTCCTTCAGAATGACTCGGAGGTACGGAGTAATCATCGTATCCTGTGTAACTGCTCCCAAGTGCAGAACCTCCTGATAGTCCAGCAGCAGCAGCGCCATCACCATCACCATCTCCATCATCATCATCATCATCATCATCAGTGGAGTCATCACTCCGCACTTGGCTTGTTTTCCTCAATCGCCTTCTTCTACGCCTGTAGGTTTGTCTTTCTGCCTCGTACATGCTGGCCAAGTGAGGTGGTAAAGCTGGGGTGTCCTCAGGTGTCTCTCCAGTCTGCTGAACTGTCCCTTCTTCTCGTTGTTTAGACTTTCCTTTTGATTGTTTTCTCTTTTTGCTGCTCGATGACTGCAATCCCGCTGGCTCTTTCTCCTTTCTTCTTTGTGGATCCACCTGAGTAGCTGATCTCCTGAGTGCTGGCTGAGAGGCAGAAGTTCTAGCAGTGTCTCCTAGTGTGGCTGACTTTCGGCGCCTCTGCAGAACTAGTACACCTCCTTCTTGTGTTGTCTGAAATTCAGGATCTCGAGCAATTACTGCATCTAATTCACCTTCTGCCCAACTCCGATCCTGAGGATCAAACTCAGGCTGTGCATCTCTGGCTGCTCTGCTCTCCACCCAAGAATGCAGTGGGTGTTCTTCATCTAACAGTTCATCAATATCAATCTGATGTACAGGCTCATCAACTGGTCTGCCAGCAAACTCCATGAATCTCTGTCTTTCAAGCCTATGTCTTTCCTGAATCTTCCTGATTTTTAGACGCATGTTGTAGTGACAGTACACCAACTTCTCCAGCCTAGAAACCCCCAATCTGTTACGAACCTTCGTGTGAATGAGACTGAATGTACTCCAGTTTCTTTCACATTGACTGGAAGAAGTGGTTTGACTGAGTACTCGCACTGCAACATACGCCAAAGGATTTGTGGCAGCTTGTCTGTAATTAATCTGAATCCACCATTCAGCTGTTCAAAAAAAAAGAAGACGACGATATCAATAATCATAAATGCCAATCATTAAATTTAATATTTGACTATTTATTATGTAATTCACCTGGAGTTGTTCTCGTTACTGCAGCCCTGACGTCATCATCTCCATAAATGCCAGTCTTCAATTTAAATCTCTCCATCTACAAAATAAATATAAATAACATAAGTTAATGATAGACGCATGCATTTTCATAAACTCCTACTTTGTACGGTACCTCTGCTAAGGCATCTATCCTTTCATTCACATTCCTTGATATTCTAGTAATCACATTAGTTGTGCCTCGAAGGACCTCTCCGTCATTATGCACGCTCTCACTATACTGATATCTTGGGTTGAAAAAATATCTTGCATATAAATTGAATTTTAATTAGTTATAAAAATAAATGTGAACAAAATTAATAACATAAAATCAACTTAAATAGATGAAGAATTAACCAGCAGCATGAAGATCATGATGAAGAGTCGACTCCCATCTATTATCGATGATCCTCCACCATTTGTCATGAGAAGTAGGAAGGCTTTCGCTCAATTGCTCCTTTGCTCTATCCATGGCCTCATACAAATATCCCATGTCATTTTTGTCATCTCCATCAACTAACCTCAGAACACGTACCAGAGGCTCAACCACTTTCAGATAGCGAGAAACCTTATCCCAAAAACTTCTCTCCCCAACTAGCGATTGCACTGCCAAGGCAACTTCTCTAGCATCGGCTCTCAGTGTCCCTATATGTGCCAGAAACTCGTCAGAGTGGACTAACTGGGCCAACTGATGCTTGTATTTACTCAGGCTCTCTAAAGAAATGAAGTTGGATGCAAATCTAGTAGGGCCAGCACGAAGAAGATCCCGTCCACCTGTATGTTCTCTCATCATATGTAAGATCCTGTTGTGACTATAAATAAATCCCGTGATCATCTGAGCTTGTTGTACCACCTCAGCAACAAAAGGATCTCTACCTATGTCCTCCATCATCAAGTCAATAGAATGTGCTGCACAAGGCACCCAGTACAAATGGTGTCTCTTCTGCATCAACAAATTACCGGCTGCTTTATAGCTTGCTTCGTTGTCAGTGACTATCTGCACAACATTTTCTTCACCAATTTCCTCCACCACGTCATCCATTAGCCTGTACAAATAATTAGCATTCTTTATTTTGTTTGAGGCATCCACAGACTTCAAAAAAATAGTGCCATCGCTGCAATACACAAGAAAATTAATCATGGATCTTCTTGTGGTCCCTGTCCAACCATCACACATGATGGTACAACCACGCTCCCTCCACACATTCTTGAAGTTGTCGACCCATACCTTCAAGTCATTATACTCTTCTTCAAGCCCAACATCATAAATGTAGCGAGCTGTGGGGGCCTTTACACCAGGTCCAGCATCTGCAATTGCATCCACCATCGTCTGAAAATATGGACTAGATGCGGCATGTGCTGGCACACCTGCATGTAAAAACCATTTCACAATTCCTTTCAAGGCATTTTTTGCTGATGCCTTGACTCCTTTTAATGCTTGCTTGATTCCAGGCTGTCTGGCAGACCTTGATCTGTACAAAAATTGGTCCATAGGACCGCGTGCCACATCTGATGTCCGTCCACAACTCAATATAGAACTAGCAGTCCTGCGACCAGAAGAACCCCTAGGAACGAATATCCCAGGCTGAGAAGCAGCAGGCATTGATCCACCTAATGATCCTATGCCTCTTCGCCGGTCCTCATCTTCTCTATTTGTCCGCAAACTGGCACGAACAGCTCTGGTGTACTCTGCATCAGGGTCATCTGGACCCTCCTCATCCTCCTCCTCCTCATCATCATCATCTAAATTGATCGGGCGCTGAACAGGTAGACTGTAATCCCTTCGTCTTTGGTGCCCTGATATCTCATCTTGCAAATCCATGTGTTGTTGAGATGATAAATCTTTGTGTGCCTTTTTACCCATCATATAAGCCCTCATTTCCTTCTTCAAGGCCAGCGGGACTGACTCACATCTACTGACATCTCCTGATATGCCAGCAAGATGATTTTTTAGGCGATAGATGCCACCACCCATCCCCTTTCCACACCAGTTGCATTTTACCCTCCTCCTAACACTGTCCACCAGTGTGCAATGCTGCCAACCAGGATCAGCACCATGTTGCTCCACATCCTGTTCTGCCATATTCCTGCATAACATAAAAATACAAAAATGCAATCAGGTTCTAACAAGTTCAATTGAGTGGTTGGCAGACTCAATTGAACCTTAATCACACTAATCATACAAAAGGCCCAATTTTTAACACTTAATTAAGGTTAATTTTAACTAATTAACGCTAATAACAGGTAATTAATACAAAAAAATGCACATTTATGTCCTAACAAGTTCAATTGAGTGGTTGGCACACTCAATTGAACCTTAATCACGCTAATCATACAAAAGTCCCAATTTTTAACCCCTAATTAGGGTTAATTTTAACTAATTAACGCTAATAACATGCAATTAATGCAAAAAAATACACATTTCTGTCCTAACAAGTTCAATTGAGTGGTTGGCACACTCAATTGAACCTTAATCATGCTAATCATACAAAAGCCCCAATTTTTAACTCCTAATTAGGGTTAATTTTAACTAATTAACGCTAATAACATGCAATTAATGCAAAAAAATACACATTTATGTCCTAACAAGTTCAATTGAGTGGTTGGCACACTCAATTGAACCTTAATCACGCTAATCATACAAAAGCCCCAATTTTTAATCCCTAATTAGGGTTAATTTTAACTAATTAACGCTAATAACATGCAATTAATGCAAAAAAATACACATTTATGTCCTAACAAGTTCAATTGAGTGGTTGGCACACTCAATTGAACCTTAATCACACTAATCATACAAAAGCCCCAATTTTTAACCACTAATAGGGCTAATTTTGACAATTTTGTCTAATCAACATGCTAAAAAAAATTTCAACCTAAATATTAAGAGATCTACACAATAAACACAATCATACATCATTTCTAATTTTTTTAGAATTTTAAAAAATTAATTCGAAATATACCTAAACTCGGAGAGGGCCGAGAAAAGAGAGAGAAAAAGAGAGAGAGAGAGAGGGCCGGCGGCGGCGGGCCTGCGGCGGCAGGCCGGCGGCGGGGGGGGGGGGGGGGGGGGCGGCGGCGAGCCGGGGAGGGGCTGGGGGCTGGGGAAGGGCCAGGCGCCAGCAGCAGAAACACTGCTGGCGTCTGGTTCTCGATCCCCCCTTAAGGGGGAGATCGGGACCGGCCCGAACCGGACCAGATCGGGTCCGGACCGGCCGATCTGGCCAATCTGGCCGGTCCGGACCCGATTTTGTCCGGTTCGGGCCGATTTCTCCCGTTTTTTTTTTTTTTTTTTAAATCGGTGGGGGGAACAGTAATTTCCCCCCAAACTCGGGTCGGAACCCGCCGATCCCGACTCGAATCGGCCGATTCGAGTCGGAATCGGCCGATTCCGCAATCCATGGGTAGGGGAGCAAGGGGTGGAAGGCCTGTTAAGAGGAGGGACTGGAGATGATAGGTAAGGAGGGGAAAGGTGAGGAGAGAGTGTGAGGCCTCTTTTCAATGAAGATTGTATCATGGAATGTGATGGGGCTTGAGGAAGGGAATAAAGGGTGGTGATGAAGGAGCTTATTAGAAGATGTAGAGTGGACATCCTATGCATTCAGGAATCCAAGACTAAGGAGTCAACTAAGAAGCTATGGAGGGAGCTTAGAGGGGGTAGATTAAATACGGGGGCTGTCTTGCTTGTGGTTGGGAGATTTGGGGGTATTGTAGTGTTGTGGAATGACTACTTGGTAGAGGAGGTGGATAATCATGTGGGAAGATTTGATTTATTTATTTATTTTCTAAGGTGGTCTTAAAAAAAGCCACAATTCATTAGAAGAAAAAAGTTACACAGGAGAGAACAAAAGGGATCCCTCCCATCCATTCTACCAAAACAGTAGAACAAATGCTCAGTCACCCTAAGACACCCTGAAAACCCAAAATTACAACACAGAGCAGAGCAAGGCAACCTCTCACTTAGTAAATCTATTCCAAGTGAGTAATTGTTGAACCCATTTTCTGAATGGTACAAAAAAAGAGATGAAAGAGGAGCAAAAAAAAAAATCAATCAACAATGGCCCATTGATGGCCTTTAATAGAGGAATAAAGAAAGGAAGGAGAGGGAGGCTAGACCCCCCCCCCCCCCACCGGTTCCATTGGAGCTCCCCACCGGTAGGGGGTCTTGCCCCCATTAAATAAAAGAAGAAAAAAAAACCCCAACCGGTGGGGGGGAGATCTACTCTCCATTAAAAAAAACAGAAAAAGAATGAGAGAGGGGAGAATTAATGGGTATGAACACCATTAAGAGGGGTTTTTTTAAAAGTCTTGCTCTGCCCCATGTTATTGAGGCTCCCACTAACTCACATTTAATTCCCCCATGATTAGTGGAAACCCATCTTTTCACACCTAAACCAATGGAGAAAAGGGAAGAGGGGGTTAAATGGGGATCACCTCATTTAATACAAACAAGAGAGAAGAATAAAATAAAGAGGAGGAGGAGAATGGGGGTGGCCACCGGTTCCTTAAACCGGTGGCACCCCCCCCCACCGGTTCTTAACCGGTAGGGGGAGGGATAAACCGGTGGCAACCCCCACCGGTTCCCAACCGGTGGGGTGGCCAACCGGGCCCCCTCCCCCTCTCTATTCTCTCTAATCTCTCTCTCTCTCACTTGGTATCCGGTGGGTACCCCCCCCCCCACCTCAAAGATTCCGATGGGTACCCCCCCACCGGTTAAGGCTTTCAAGCCTATAAATACCCCCCCCAAGGGGTAAGAAGAAGGCCATGCCCATTTGGCCCAAAATTTCCTAGGGGAAACTCTGTCAATTTGAAGACCAAATCCAGTACTCTTGTCCGGGTTTGCTGCGATTTGGAGGAGATATTTTCTTGGAGGGCTCTCTTCCTAAGGTTTATTCCTAAGGGGAAGTTCTACCAAATTTATGTTGTAAAATCATCGTTCTATAAGACGGGATTATGCCGAAATAATGAATGAAATGCCACTATTTGTTCTTTGAGCATATATGTGTACATGTGTGTTCATGAATCTACTATTTAAGTAACACTATGTTATTATATTTTCACATGCATAATAATTAGTTTTATAACTAATTAAAATACATAAAATATATAATTAAATATTCTAAAATATCATTGGCCTCATCCCATACATAACTATTCTTAAACTCATAATCAAAATTCCATAATGAAACATTGAGACATAAGATAATATACTTAAGTTAAAAAATGACTTAAATACCCCTCATGCTTAATTAATTAATAAAATCTGTAAAAATTATTTAAAATAAATATAAAAATCAGAAAAATTCTGTAAAATCCAGTAATACTCAGTAAAAACCAGAAAACTAAATCCGTAAATTACATAAACCCAAAAATATGACTTAAATATCTTTCATATATCTAATTAATTAATAAAAATCAGCAAAATTAATAAAAAATCAGTAAAAATCAGTAAAAAAACCAGTAAAAAATAGAGAACCAAATCTGAAAACATATAAAATTCCTGAAATGACCAAAATACCCCTAGAACTTAATAAAATTACAAAAATACCCTCACTCATAATAAAAATCTGTAAAAATCATAGAAAATCCTTAAAAATACCAGAAATCTATTTTATGACCAAAATGCCCTCAATATGATACAACTAAATAAAAATCTCATAAAAAATAGACTCTAAGTCTAAATAATCCGATTTAAGGTAAAATTACCAAAATACCCTTATACACTTAAAAATAACTCCATAAATCTCATAAGGTCTTTGAAACCATTAAAACTTATTTTCATACATTAAAATAACCATAATACCCCTATAACTCTTAAATTGTATAATTACAAAAATACCCTTATGGGTTTAAAATACTTGGAATTAATCCAGATAACTTGGAATCAATCCAAATACCTTGGAATCAATCCAAAACCATATAAAACTTATCTCAAACTTGGGTGAGGCCAAGGGCTTAACCTAAAATATACCTTCATATGCATGTGCTGCCTGTAGTAGTAGTGTTGCATGTTATAAGGGCATCATACGGACGGTTAATTAAGGGTTGTCGAGTAGTTGCTCGACGTAATTAACACTGACCAAGGTCAGTGGAGAGAGGTCATATACTCGGATCTTCGCCTGATCCGAAGTCCCGGACTCCCTGAGGGCTAATCCCAAGCTCTCATAGTCCAATAAATAAAATACATAAAACCGACCTATATTTCTCCAGATAAAAACAAAAACGACTTGGATTTTAAATAATCCGATAGGAGAGACATGCTAGGTCAGGTCCCGAACAAACAGTAACCTATCTAACAAAAAAGAACCCCTAAGAGTGTTTCCAGTCCTTCTGAAATATCATTCATGAACAAAGTTGATACAGCCATACATGATGTAAAAGGATCCCTGAAGGCATTCTTGAAAACCCTATTGTTTTGCTCCCTCCATATGGCATAGCTGGAAGACATGATTCCCTAATATCCGCCTCTTGCTTAGCTAGATAGATAGAAGCCCATAACTTGATGAGGTCCTTGATATAGCAGACTTGGTACCCTTGGATACCAAGAGTCTTAAAGAAAATAATCCATATTGTGTGCACTATACCACAACTTACGAAAAGATGAACAATGTTTTCTTCAAAGCAGCCATAAAAAATACACTTGCTTCTTCTGTCCTTATCCATCCGCCATAGTCTGTCCGCAGTCATGAGCCTGCCCCATGCAATCTTCCACATAAAAATTCTGATTTTAATGGGCCAAGAATTTTCCCACACCAGCAAATGCCAAGGTACATTAATGCCTCCTTTCAGAAGGACATTAATTACTGATTTGACTGAGAATGAACCATCTGACTCCCACCTCCAGATTCTCTTATCTGGAATTCCTGGCTTCAAATGATATTGATGAATAACCAATAGAAGCTCCAACAGTTCTTCTGTCTCCTGGTCTCTTAAATCTCTGTAAAAATGAATGTCCCATATGCCCTGATTCCCTACTGGTAACCAATGATTCTTTATCCAGCGATTAGCATCAGAAGTAATACTGTACAGTGCTGGAAACCTCACCAAAAGAGCTGATGCTCCTATCCAAGAATCCTCCCAAAATCTGATGGTCTCTCCATTTCCTGCTATTACAGAAGATGAACATAGGAAAAAGTCCAAGTTTGCTAGAATATTCCTCCAAACTGATGATAATTGAGTAAAGTTCTGAGTAGTCGAGAACCATTTCGACTGATTGTGAAAATACTTGGCTCTGACCACCTGCACCCATAAATTCCTTTTTCAACTCTCCAAGCCATTTAGTGAGCAAAGCCCTATTGGTGGAATCAATAGAAACCAGACATGACCCTCCTTCCTCCTTGGACCTGCACACTTTCCTCCAAGCAATAGGATGGACCCTACTGGAATTTGGACCTTTGCCTTTCCAGAAGAATGCTGCTCGGATGGATTCAATTCTTTGGCAGACTCCCTTGGGAATTTTGAAGATAGACATGTAATAAGTAGCCAAATTTAACAGCACAACTTTACAGAGTATCCACTTTCCCCCAGCTGATAGGAAATTCCACTTCCAACCTTGAAGTTTATCCTCAAATTTCTTAATAAGAAAGTTCCAATCTGAAACTTTAGGGTTTTTTCCTGACAAAGGTAAGCCAAGGTACTTAATTGGGATTCGGGAAGGAACCTCATCTAGTACCCATGACTTCAGCAATAAAATTCTTCTCCTCAGGTACATGCATCCCCACTAGATCACTTTTGTAGAAGTTAGTTTTCAATCCTGTAGCAGCTTCAAGTAACTTAAGAAGAAGCTTCAAGTTCATCACTTTCCTCTCTTGACATGAAGAAAATAACAGTGTCATTAGCATATTGTACATGTGTCACTTCTTCACTTCTCCTAGCCAATATGATACCCTCAATTAAACCATTATTACTTGCCTTAACCCACATCATACTTAAAACCTGTCCCACTAAGACAAATAAAAGTGGACATAGTGGGTCACCTTGTGTTAGGCCCCTAGAGCTATTAAAGTAACCATAGGGATTACCATTCACCAATATTGAAAACCTGGCCGTTTCAATGCAACTCCTCATCCATCTAATCCACCCTTCATGAAGCCCATCAGATCCATAACCTTGTAGAGGCAACTCCAATTAATTTTTACATGGGCCGTCTCAAAGTCAATCTTGAAGAGCAAGAATTCTTTCCTCCTTACTTTTTGTTCGTGAATGCACTCGAATGTTGCCATGAAATTATCTAAAATGTATCCGTCATGGATGAAAGCTGATTGGTTGTAGACTTGTGGTCCACTAAATCTCCAATAACCTGCTTGAGTCTATTAGCTAAAGCCTTTGTGATAATCTTGTACGAACAGTTCAAAAGACTTATAGGCCTGCAGTCAGTGACATTCTCTGCATTCTCTCTTTTTTGGAACAAGCACTACATGAGTAGAGCTGAAAGTTTTAATGCTCATGGGTCTGTCTTTAAATTCTGAAGCCGCAGCCATTAAATGTTCTCTTATTACATCCCGAATTCTTGATAGAAGCCTATAGAAAACCCGTCGAGATTTATTGGGGTCCATTTCCATAAGAGGTTTCTTGATTTCTTCCTCAGATAAAGGTCTAACTAGACCACTTGCAATTGTTGGAGTCAACTTTGTGAAAGTATCAGATTCAATAGATGGCCTCCATTCTTCTTCTTCCTTGAACAAGTTTTCATAATTCTTGACCACTGATGCACCTATATGAGCTTCTTCTTTGTAGGTATCATTCCCGACCTTGATGGGTTGCAAATGAGATCTCCTTTTCTTAACACAGCCCATGGCATGAAAGAAAGATGTGTTTTTGTCCCCTTTTCTCAACCAAGTTTCTTTCGCCCTTTGTTTCCATTTCAATTCTTCCCTGAAAGACCATTCATTATACTGATTTTTCACTTCCTGCCATTGAATTCTTTCATCGTCTGTCAAGACCTCCTGATCATTCTTAATCTCGAAATCCTCAATTTGTTGGAGCATCTATTGTCTAAATTTAGCTGATTCCAAATGTTTTAGCACTCCAATCCTTCATCTTCTGCCTGATATACTTCAGTTTGTTAGAGAAGTTGTTGCATGCTTGGGGTCTTTTTGGGGGCTTCAGTCCACCATTTAATGACCAGTTCTGAAAATTGCTCATGACTGGTCCAAGCTCTTTCAAATCTGAAAAGTCTGGTCTTACTTCCCCTCGGTAGGCCTGTATCCAACAGAATAGGAACATGATCTGATACAACTCTTGGAAGTGCCTTCGCTAAGAATAGAGGAAACAAAGCTTGTCAATCCCCTGTGACAAAAAATATGTCGAGCTTAGACTTTGCCAATCTGGTCGACCATGTATAGTGAAGAGTAGGGAGTTCAACCTCTAACACTGCCGCTGAGTAAACTCAATCTTGAAACATATCCATTTCCCTTGTCCATGAATTATGATTAGATCTCTCCCCTGGCTGCCTGACTGCGTTGAAATCACTGGATATCCACCACGCCTTCTTAGCTTGATGTTTAGCCTCAAGCAATTCAGCAAAGAAAGGTTGCCTTTTATTCTCCTCCACTTGGCCATAAACCCCTGTACATGTCCAGACAGAGTCCTTTCCAATATTCTGGAAATCCACAGAAATACTAAAAGTACCAATTCTGGAGCTGATAGGGAAGAATTGTTTATCATCCCACATAACAAGCAGACCACCCCTCCATCCTTCAGCCGGTTTGAACTGAAACCTTCCAACTTCACTCCTCCTATTTTGCAAACAAAGTCCCTGTCAATATCAGCCATTTTTGTTTCTTGCAGACATAGAAAATCCAGCCTTCCCCTATGAATAATTGCATTAACTTCTCTAATCTTCCTGCTGCCATTGAGACCCCTTATATTCCAATTGAGAATCTTCATAAGAACTGAATAGCCACACCCTTCCCATTGTTTCTACTTGGTCGAAGATTATCCACCTGAGAATTATTCTTGACATAAGATAATTCTCTTTTCCCAATCTTCAAGCCACCACCACTTCCTTTCTTAAAGTTATTCAGAGAGAGATTAAGATCTCTCCTAAATTTCTTCAAAAACCTCCTCACCGTTTCCTCCTTACTGTTGAAAGAAATCCCCACCAATGGCCCTATAGTTCTTATTGTATCATTATCCCAGTCATGGATTGCGGAATCGGCGGGTCCCGAGCCGATTTGGGGGGGAATTTACTGTTCCCCCCCCACTGAGTTAAAAAAAAAAAAAAAAAAAACGGCCGAAATCGGCCCAAACCGGACCAAATCGGGGCCGGACCGACCAGATCGGCCGGTCCGGACCCAATCTGGTCCGGTTCGGGCCAGTCCCGATCCCCCCCTTAAGGAGGGATCCAGGCGCCAGCAGCAGAAACGCTGCTGGCGCCCCCCTTCCCCAGCCCCTCCCTGGCTCCCCCGCTCGCCGCCGCTCGCCGCCGCCGCCGCCGGCCCGCCGCCGCTCGTTCCTCTCTCTCTCTCTCTCTCTTTTCCTCTCTCTTTTCTTTTTTTTTTTGAGATTCGACCAAAAGGAGAGGGTTTTCAACCCATCATCGTCGGCCGGCCGTCTGGGAGCCGCCGTCACCACCGCCCTCGACGTCGGATTTTTTTTTCGCATTCCGATCCGAGTTTAGGTATATTTCGAATTAATTTTTTAAAATTCTAAAAAAATTAGAAATGATGTATGATTGTGTATATTGTGTAGATCACTTAATATTTAGGTTGAAAAAAAATTTAGCATGTTGATTAGACAAAATTCTCAAAATTAACCCTAATTAGGGCTTAAAAATTAGGGCTTTTGTATGATTAGTGTAATTAAGGTTCAATTGAGTGTGTCAACCACTCAATTGAACTTGTTAGGACATAAATGTGTATTTTTTTGCATTAATTGCCTGTTATTAGCATTAATTAGTTAAAATTTACCCTAATTAGGAGTTAAAAATTAGGGCTTTTGTATGATTAGTGTAATTAAGGTTCAATTGAGTGTGTCAACCACTCAATTGAACTTGTTAGGACATAAATGTGCATTTTTTTACATTAATTGCCTGTTATTAGCATTAATTAGTTAAAATTAACCCTAATGAGGAGTTAAAAATTAGGACTTTTGTATGATTAGTGTGATTAAGGTTCAATTGAGTGTGCCAAACACTCAATTGAACTTGTTATGACATAAATGTGCATTTTTTTGCATTAATTGCCTGTTATTAGCGTTAATTAGTTAAAATTAACCATAATTAGGGGTTAAAAATTAGGACTTTTGTATGATTAGTGTGATTAAGGTTCAATTGAGCGTGCCAACTACTCAATTGAACTTGTTAGAACATAAATGTGTATTTTTTTGCATTAATTGTCTGTTATTAGTTTTAATTAGTTAAAATTAACCCTAATTAAGTGTTAAAAATTTGGACTTTTATATGATTAGTATGATTAAGGTTCAATTGAGTGTCCAACCACTCAATTGAACTTGTTAGAATCTGATTGCATTTTTTTGTTTTTATGTTATGCAGGAATATGGCAGAACAGGATGTAGAGCAGCATGGTGTTGATCCTGGTTGGCAACATTGCATACTAGTGGACAGTGTTAGGAGGAGGGTCAAATGCAACTGGTGTGGAAAGGAGATGGGTGGTGGCATCTATCGCCTAAAAAATCATCTTGCTGGCATATCAGGAGACGTCAGTAGATGTGAGTCAGTCCCGTTGGACTTGAAGAAGGAAATGAGGACTTATATGATGGGTAAAAAGGCACACAAAGATTTATCATCTCAACAATACATGGATTTGCAAGATGAGATATCAGGGCGCCAGAGACGAAGGGATTACAGTCTACATGTTCAGCGCCCGATCAATTTAGATGATGATGATGAGGAGGAGGAGGATCCAGATGACCCTGATGCGGAGTACACCAGAGTTGTTCGTGCCAGTTTACGGACAAATAGAGAAGATGAGGACCGGTGAAGAGGCATAGGATCATCAGGTGGATCAGTGTCTGCTGCTTCTCAGCTTGAGAGATTCGTTCCTAGGGGTTCTTCTGGTCGCAGGACTGCTAGTTCTATATTGAGTTGTGGACGGACATCAGATGTGGCACGCGGTCCTATGGACCAATTTTTGTACAGATCAAGGTCTGCCAGACAGCCTGGAATCAAGCAAGCATTAAAAGGAGTCAAGGCATCAGCAAGAAATGCCTTGAAAGGAATTGTGAAATGGTTTTTACATGCAGGTGTGCCAGCACATACAGCATCTAGTCCATATTTTCAGACGATGGTGGATGCAATTGTAGATACTGGGCCTGGAGTAAAGGCCCCCACACCTCGCTACATTTATGATGTTGGGCTTGAAGAAGAGTATAATGACTTGAAGGTATGGGTCGACAACTTCAAAAATGTGTGGAGGGAGCGTGGTTGTACCATCATATATGATGGTTGGACAGGGACCACAAGAAGATCTATGATTAATTTCCTTGTGTATTGCAGCGAGGGCACCGTTTTTTTGAAGTCTGTGGATGCCTCGAACAGAATAAAGAATGTTGATTATTTGTACAGGCTAATGGATGACGTGGTAGAGGAAATTGGTGAAGAAAATGTTATGCAGATAGTCACTGACAACGAAGCAAGCTACAAAGCAGCCGGTAAATTGTTGATGCAGAAGAGGCACCATTTGTACTGGGTGCCTTGTGCAGTACATTCTATTGACTTGATGATGGAGGACATAGGTAAAGATCCTTTTGTTGATGAGGTGGTACAACATGCTCAGATGATCACGGGATTTATTTATAGTCACAACAGGATCTTACATATGATGAGAGAACATACAGGTGGACGGGATCTTCTTCGTGCTGGCCCTACTAGATTTGCATCCAACTTCATTTCTTTAGAGAGTCTGAGTAAATACAAGCATCAGTTGGCCCAGTTAGTCCACTCTGAGGAGTTTCTGGCACATATAGGGACACTGAGGGCCGATGCTAGAGAAGTTGCGTTGGCAGTGCAATCGCTAGTTGGGGAGAGAAGTTTTTGGGATAAGGTTTCTCGCTATTTGAAAGTGGTTGAGTCTCTGGTACGTGTTTTGAGGTTAGTTGATGGAGATGACAAAAATGACATGGGATATTTGTATGAGGCCATGGATAGAGCAAAGGAGCAATTGAGCGAAAGCCTTCCTACTTCTCATGACAAATGGTGGAGGATCATCGATGATAGATGGGAGTCGACTCTTCATCATGATCTCCATGCTGCTGGTTAATTCTTCATCTATTTAAATTGATTTTATGTTATTAATTTTTTCACATTTAGTTTTATAACTAATTAATATTCAATTTATATGCATGATATTTTTTCAACCCAAGGTATCAGTATAGTGAGAGCGTGCATAATGACGGAGAGGTCTTTCGAGGCACAACTAACGTGATTACTAGAATATCAAGGAATGCGAATGAAAGGATAGATGCCTTAGCAGAGGTAACATACAAAGTAGGAGTTTATGAAAATATATGCGGCTATCATTAACTTATGATATTTATATTTACTTTGTAGATGGAGAGATTTAAATTGAAGATTGGCATTTATGGAGATGATGACGTCAGGGTTGCAGTAACGAGGACAACTCCAGGTGAATTACATAATAAATAGTCAAATATTAAATTTAATGATGCTACTAGTCTACAATGTAGACTCTACCTATGATTATTGATATCGTCGTCTTCTTCTTTTTTTTCAACAGCTGAATGGTAGATCCAGATTAATTACAGACAAACTGGCACAAATCCTTTAGCGTATGTTGCAGTGCGAGTACTCAGTCAAACCACTTCTTCCAGTCAATGTGAAAGAAACTGGAGTACATTCAGTCTCATTCATACGAAGGTTCGTAACAGATTGGGGGTTTTTAGGCTGGAGAAGTTGGTGTACTATCACTACAACATGCGTCTAAAAATCAGGCAGATTCAGGAAAGACAGAGGCTTGAAAGACAGAGATTCATGGAGTTTGCTGGCATACCAGTTGATGAGCCTGTACATCAGATTGATATTGATGAACTGTTAGATGAAGAACACCCACTGCATTCTTGGGTGGAGAGCAGAGCAACCAGAGATGCACAGCCTGAGTTTGATCCTCAGGATCGGAGTTGGGCAGAAGGTGAATTAGATGCAGTAGTTGCTCGAGATCCTGAATTTCAGTCAACACAAGAAGGAGGTGCACTAGTTATTCAGAGGCGCCGAAAGTCAGCACACTAGAAGACACTGCTAGAACTTCTGCCTCTCAGCCAGCACTTAGGAGATCAGCTACTCAGGTGGATCTACAAATAAGAAAGGAGAAAGAGCCAGCGAGACCTTCATTGCAGTCATCGAGCAGCAAAAAGAGAAAACAATCAAAAGGAAAGTCTAAATAACGAGTGGACCCATCGAAATGAGAAGAATGGAGAGTTCAACAGACTGGAGAGACACTTGAGGACACCCCAGCTTTACCACCTCACTTGGCCAGCATGTACGAGGCAGAAAGACAAACCTACAGGCGTAGAAGAAGGCGGTTGAGGAAAACAAGCCAAGTGCGAAGTAATGACTCCACTGATGATGATGATGATGATGATGATGATGATGATGATGATGGAGATGGTGATGGTGATGGCGCTACTGCTGCTGGACTATCAGGAGGTTCTGCACTTGGGAGCAGTTACACAGGATACGAAGATTACTCCGTACCTCCGAGTCATTCTGAAGGAACTCAAGGCCAGAGACAAGGACAAGAAAGGGGATTTGAAGGCCAACAGAGACAGGCAGGATATGATTGGCCACCATGGGAAGATGCACCTTCTTATCCGCCTATTTTTCACCCCCCTACACTGCCGTATTCAGACATCAGCAGTACTACTGAAGGGTATTCTGGACCTCCACTTATACAGTATGACATTTTTGTCCCTCCAATACAATCAGGAGAAAGTTCAAGCCAATAAGCTTACACACCTAGAGGTATTCAAAGAGCATTTGAAGACCTCGCTAGTTCCTTATTTGGCTATGGATATGCACCATACATGTCGGCAGATTATGGCCCGCCTGCTCAAACTTATGAACCGGATGATGAAGGATCACAAATGTGATCTTTCTAAGGTATTTTTCAACAACAATGTCTTTTTTAGTTAATGCACAACAAAAATTATTAGTTAGTTAGTTGTCTTTAATTTTTATTTTTTATGAATGTACATGAATTGCATTCATTCTTATTGTACATCAATATAATAATATGTATGTGATTTTTTCTGATTTTTCCTGATTTTTCTTGATATTTTCTGATTTTTTTTTTTTCCGGCCGAGTCGGACCGGCCGGACTTCGTCTGGGATTGGATCGGGTCGGGATCGCCGGGTCTCAATTTCGGGTCCCGACCCGACCCGGAATTCCTTGATCCCAGTCCACTGTCACCTGTGGATGAATAATTTGCAGCGGAGTACAAACCTTGGCATGTTCCTCCAACACTGAGGTTGAAAGTTCCAGGCCAGCCCCGGATAGGACCGGCTGATACCCAATCCCCTACTCCACTGCTTGCTGAAAAAGTGGAGAGGGTGATGGGGGAGGCGGGGAACTCACCTCCAAACCCTCCTCATGGGCAATGTCCACCAAGGATGGTGAAACAGAGTCGCCGGAAATGTCCCTAACTCCAGACCTGAGTGATAGATGTACAGTGGGAGAAGCTACCTTAGAAGAAGCACCAGGTCCTCCCCTGGAAGGCCAATCTGCACAGGAGACTCAGACTCTCGGAGAGGAACATTGCCTTCCTCAGCAACAATAGTCGGAGAACCACAATGTCCAGGAAGACGAAGCTTGCCCTCAGCCTGAAGTGAGGAGGGCAGAAGAGTTGGGTAGGCCGTTGGGATACCTGAGTGACTTACCCGCGAAAGAAACCCCCGGATCTGAATATTGGGCATTGTTTGAACCCACGGATCCACCACCGACCCGCAATTGTTGACCTTCTCCGCCCACCTCGACCTGCACAGAGGATTTCGTGGAGACAGGGCCGCATGCAGCAGATGTATGGATGTATGAGATTTTACCGGAGTGTACGGCCCTTAAGGGAGGGATGAGAATAAAATGTTGTGGACAGACCTTATTTGTAACGACCCGCCATCCTATGACCGGAGACCCGATCACTAAATGGATGTCGGCCCATTAACTACGGGTTCACACCCGGATCTCACACAACACATCTGGAGGAGTATGTGCTAAACATGGCTAAATATAACAATCACACGGACTATAAAGGTAAACGAGTGCGCAGAAAGGGAAATAACAATGTCCGTATACAGTCCAACAATAATTACATGGTCCAACAAATTAATTAAGTACAGGCAGAAGGAAAGTACAACAACATCGGGGCATACCCCGGAACTGAGACAGCTGCTGGTCCGCACACTAAGAAGGCACAACACGCCGCGAGGTCCACACCTGAAACCGCAGGGAGTGAGCCACACCAGAATTGGGCTCAGTAGGGATCATCCGATCCCCTGCCTCCCACTCACACACCCACAAGAGCAACAACAGGGATATATATCAATTAAGTAAAGTAGTAAACATAGCACCCAAATCTGATGTGAAACGCACGATAAGCAGTGTAGCAAGAACAGTTCTAAGCAACCCGAAGAACCCAACACATAGTCACGTCTCACAGCCAAAGTCCACGAAGTGACTGAACCACACTGTCGACCGAAGTCAAACGTCGCCTCCCAACACTACCACCACTGCTCACGCCTGTCCACCCCTACAGTGTTCCGGGGCACTGTAGGGTGAGGCAGTGAGCCAAACTAGGACTAGCTGGGACCAGTGTACCGCCACTGCCCAGCTACGTGTGCACACAAGCAGTCTAGACTACTGTCCTACCCACCGGATTGCCTCCACGCTAGGCCTCAGCGCTTTCAGGAGGGCCCTGGGGACCGGCGAACCCCCGTCAAGCCGAAACTACAGGAACTACCCACAACCCTAACCTCCCGGGCTGCGTCAGGCCAAAGGGCTAAAGGTACCACTCGTAACCTTGATCAAAGGTCACATCAGGCCCAGTGGCTACAGGGGTAAAACAACTCCACAACCAGCTCCACAGCAAGAAACGCGCCGGAAGCTGCCACGACAAACAGGGAAACCCGACCCGCTGAGGCCAAGCAGCAACCTCTCGGATAGCGCACCAGCTACTCCGGCCCGACGGGCTCAAGGTGGTTCTGCTTCCCTCAGCCAAAGGTAAACCACAACATGTACCCCTTCTCCCACCGGTACGGCACAATGCCTCACAGACACCATGACCCTGTCCCCATCGGTCCATGGTGACAAACGTAAACCACAGTTGTATAAGCACATACACACATATAACATGATGTAATTCCACTCACGCAGAAGTCCTCAGTCTCAGTGTACAACGTAAAGCATGCCTTTGAACCACCTAACAGTGAAATACATGTTAAAACCAGCATTTAGACAGTTCTGTCTTGAATCGCGTCGACCGAGGTCGACGCCATTCAAGCCCCTCAAACAGGTTCATTTAATAATCAGATTATTCCTTGAAACGCGTCGTCATAGGGAGTCGCCCTTTAAAACGCGTCCACGTCCACAGACGCCATTCACATCGAAATCCCAGATTTACAGAACCCAAAGTCAGGGAATTTCCTGCCTAAATGGTGTCATGATGGCCCGACGTCCTTCTGAAAGGCGTCGTCCATCCATGACGTCATTTAGCGTCGGATTCCCTGAACTGACAGAGACTTGATGGAGCGATTTCTGCCTAAAAGGCGTCATGATGTCCCGACATCCTTCTAAAAGGCGTCGTCCATCCATGACGTCTTTTAGCGCCAGAAACGAAGTCTTGTCCTCAACCCGAGGGCACCCCTTTCACCCCCGAAATACCCCAAAATCGCCCAAAAGGGGGAAAACGAAGTAGGAAAGCAAATCACCATTTGAAGCCCATAATTCTTCATGCATAGAAACCCCATTAAACCCCCTAAACATGCTCAATCTACCCCAAATACAACATGCTCCGCCATGGAAAACGCAAGCAATACATTCATAGTCCATGCAAGGTTCGTCCCCCTACCGGTTCTTGAACTCCTCCAAACTCTTCGCCGCCGACCCGCCGCACCGCAGACCGCCGCCGGTACCCTCGAGGATGCCGCCACTCCGCCGGGACGTCGACCGCCGTCCGGAGAAGGGAACGCCGCGAAGGAGGTGGTGGAGGTAGAGGTGAGAGGTAAGGAGGCTATGGAGTGATGGAAGAGGAAGAAGAGGAAGGGAAGGGAGGAAGGAGGGCAGAGGGAACGGAGAGGGCGAGGAGAGAGAGGGTGAAGGCGAAAAATGAGGGAAAGAAAGGGAGGCTCGCGGGGTCAATCTGAATCTAGGTAAAACGCGTCGATCGAGGCAGACGCCAATCAGTCTGACAGGACGGTCGTACTGACAGCGCTCTGAAACGCGTCGCTCACCGCGGACGCCGTTCAGACGACAGGACAGGCCGCACTGACAACGCTCTGGCGCCGTGCCCTGACATCGCAGATGTCGCAGTCTGAATCGCGTCGACCAACCTGGACGCCGTTCAGACGAAGTGACAGGGGCCGTACTCTCGCGGCCCGAAACCCGCCCACGTGGCGCCCACGTGGCACAACAGCAAGCAGACCTAAATGGCGTCCACACACCCTGACGCCTTTTGAAAGGCGTCGAGCAGTGCAGACGTCATTCAGTCTGAACTCTCAAGACCCCCTCCAGGATCCAAACCAGGGGATCCGGCCCGAACCCGACCCGAAAACTGAACCCGAAACCTCAGTCCTTACATTATTGCTTGCCACAGCTAGGCTACGAGGCCTTAGTGTATGGCGGGTGCTTCAACACTATCTCCTTCCTACTAGACATGTTGCAGGGAACCCCAACTTCAGCCAGCATGGAGGACTTTCAAGATTTCATTTAGCATGTAGCTCTTATTGATGTGCACACATCTAATGCCTTTTCACTTGGTTCAACCTGAGGGCTCATCTTATTTGCTTTCGCTTGGATAGGTTCCTTGTTTATGTGGATTGGGAGGAGCACTTTCCTAACTTGCAGGCATCTCGTCTTTAGAGGACGGTGTCGAATCACAAGCCCATCCTGGTTAACTCCAACTTTAAAGTCTGAAAAAGTCAATGAACGGAGAGGCTTTAGATTCAAGAGGAGGGCTTCATGGAGGTGGTCAGGTAAGCATGGGCAACTAAATCCTCTAAGGGTTCAGCAACGGCTACCTTGGTCAGCAACCTCAAGGCAATGGCTCAAGCCTTTGCTACTTGGTGTAACCTAGGCAACTTCCAGGGAAGGCTAATAAGGACAGGATGTTGAGATAACTAGAAGGATTGAATGCCTTAGAAGAGGCAAACTTGATGGATGAGGCAGATAAGAGGACCATAGACAAGCTCAGGGCAGATTATGCAGACTATCTTCTCAAGGAGGAGGTCTACTAGAAGCAAAGATCTAGAGACAAGTGGCTTAAGGAGGAGAACAGGAATACAACTTACTTCTAAAGGATAGCTTCATAAGGAGGTGTTTGGGACCTGACCTAGACGTCTCTCCTATCGGATTATTTAAAAAATCCATATCGTTTTGTTTTTATCTAGAGAAATATAGGTCGGTCTTATGTATTTTTATTTATTGGACTATGAGAGCTTGGGATTAGCCCTCAGGGAGTCTGGGACTTCGGATCAGGCGAAGATCCGAGTATATGACCTCTCTCCACTGACCTCAGTCAGTGTTAATTACGTCGAGCAACTGCTCGACAACCCTTCATTAACCGTCCGTATGATGCCCTTATAACATGCAACACTACTACTACAGGCAGCACATGCATATGAAAATGTATTTTAGGTTAAGCCCTTGGCCTCACCCAAGTTTGAGATGAGTTTATATGGTTTTGGATTAACTCCAAGTTATCTGGATTAATTCCAAGTATATTGGATTGACTCCAAGTATTCTGGATTAATTCCAAATATTTTAGACCCATAAAGATATTTTTGTAATTATGCCAAGTTGGAGGATATAGAGGTATTATTGCCACTTTAGGTTTTTTAACATTTTAGGGAGACTTGAAAACCCTTAGAATGTATTTTAGGATCATTTCAAACATATTTGAGTTATAGGGGTATTTTGGTAATTTTACCTTAAATCGGATTTATTAGACTTAGAGTCTATTTTTATATTTTTTCTGAGATTTTTTTATTTATTTTATCATATTGAGGGTATTTTGGTAATTTTACCCATCTTATTAAGGTTTGGAAGGTATTTTGGGCATATGAGAGGTTTTGATATTTTTTTTAAGAATTTTCTGTGATTTTTACAGATTTTTATCATGGGTGAGGGTATTTTTGTAATTTTATTAAGTTCTATGGGCATTTTGGTCATTTCGGGAATTTTATATGTTTTCATATTTGGTTCTCTGTTTTTTACTGAATTTTACTGATTTTTTTTATTAATTTTACTGATTTTTATTAATTAATTAGATATATGAAGGATATTTAAGTCATATTTTTGGATCTATGTAATTTCCAGATTTTGTTTTCTGATTTTTACTGAGTATTACTGATTTTTACAGAATTTTTCTGATTTTTATATTCATTTTACTGATTTTAAATAATTCTCGCAGATTTTATTAATTAATTAAGCATGGGGGGTATTTAAGTCATTTTTTAACTTAAGTATATTATTTTATGTCTCAATGTTTCATTATTGAGTTTTAATTATGAGTCTAGATTTAATTATATATGGGATGAGGCCAAGGGTATTTTAAAACATTTGATTATATACTTATGCATTTAATTAGTTATTAAACTAATTAATAAGTTAATTATGTATGTGAAAATATAATAACATAATGTTACTTAAATAATAGATTTATGAACACACATGCACACGCATATGTTCAAAGAATAAATAGTGGCGTTTCATTCATTATTTTGACATAATCCCGTCTTATAGAACGGTGATTTTACAACATAAATTTGGCAGAGCTTCCCCTTAGGAATAAACCTTAGGAAAAGAACCCTCCAAAAAAATATCTCCTCCAAATCGCAGCAAACCCAGACAAGAGCACCAGATTTAGTCTTCAAATTGACAGAGTTTTCCCTAAGAAATTTTGGGCCAAATGGGCATGCCTTCTTCTTATCCCTTGAGGGGTATTTATAAGCTTGAAAGCCTTAACCGGTGGGGGTACCCACCGGAATTCTTTGAGGTGGGGGGGTGCCATCGAAATGCTTCTCTCTCCTCCCTTTTCTCCTTTTTTTTATTTTAATAAGGGTGAGAGGAGAGAGTGAGAGAGAGGCTTGAGAGGGGGGGGGGGGGGAGTTGGCACCCCCACCGGTTCCCAACCGGTGGGGGGTGCCACCGGTTGGTTCCCCCCACCGGTTCCCCTTTCCCCTTTTTCTTTAAAGAGGGTTCCAACAGGAGGCAAATTAACCAGATTGGTTGTCTTAGGCGAACAGGAGGATTCTCTCCCAAAAGGCAAGCTTGTTAGACACATCGCTTCGTTCTATACCTCTCCTTTTTTTAGGAGGATCGCTCGCGGCCATCCATGGTAAGGGATCTCCTCCCGTCTATCCCAGATGAGGAGAGCCTTTCCCTATCATGAGGTAGTTGTCTTCTCCTTGGATGCAGACAAGGCCCCCGCACCGGATGCCTTCCTTATAATGTTTTACCAACATTGTTAGGAGGCGATCAAAGACCTCCTTCTCCAAGTGGTGTTGGAATTCTAGGAAGGGAAAGTGCACCTCAGAGGCATTAACGAGACCTTCATTGTGCTCATTCCCAAGAAGGAGGTAGCTAATTCTCTCGTAGACTACAAACCTATTAGCTTACTGAATGAGACGTACAAGGTCATTACTAAGGTGTTGGCTTCCAAGCTGGAGAGAGTCATCCATAGGGTGATCAGAGACGAGCAAAGTGCCTTCTTTAAAGGTAAACAAATCCCTAAAGGCTTCTTGGTAACCCAAGAATGTCTACGTGCAATGAAGCAAAGGCAGGGGAGTGGGGAGGTCATAAAGTTAGACTTTGAAAAGGCAAAACACAGAGTTAACTGGGATTGTCTACTTCGAGCTATAAGTTTCATGAACTTCAGTTATAAGTGGGTGGGTTCAATTAGAGCTTGCATTGCTTCTACATCCTTCTCCATCCTTATCAATGGGGAGCCCACCCCTTATTTCCATAGTGTAAGGGGTCTTGGTAGGAGGATCCCTTGTCCGCTCTCTTGTGTCTTCTAGTGGCTAATACCCTCAGCTCCATGTGGAGTAGAGCTCAAGCTGTGGGATCATCACAAGCTTTTATAGGCTTGGCAGGGAGATAGATTTTGCATTTGTGGTATGCTGACGACATTATCCCTTTCTTATCTACTAAGAAGGAGAAACTTATGGTCACTAGACTCATTCTAGAGTTGCTGGAGGAGGTTACTAGCTTGAGGGTGAATTTTCATAAAAGACATATCCTTGGTATTAACTTGGATCATCAAATGCTCAATAGGGCGGCTTCCATTCTTGGGTGTTAGAATGGATCATTTCCAGTCACCTATTTGAGCCTTCCTCTCTCGCCTGACCCTATTAGGTGCAAAGATAGGCAATTGATGGTCAAGAAGTTTGAAGCTAGGCTAGTAGAATGGAAGGATGGACTACTCTCTAATGGCAGGAGATTAGTGCTTTGTACATCAATGCTAGACAGCCTTCCCACCTACTACCCACCTCTCTATCTTCAAGATTCCAAGGACGGTGGTCAAGAGTATAAATGCTATCCAGAATATATTCTTTTGGAAACACACTAGCGTGACATCCAAGGGGTGGATATGATGTTTTCTGGAGTAGAGTATGTCAAAGTAAGGAGAATGGAGGGCTAGGAGTCAAAGACAGTAATCTTTTCAACCTTTCTCTCCTCTCCCAAGTGGTTATGGAAGCAAGGCTACGATAGACCACAGGATCTTGCGGGACATTGTCAGGGTTGTACTATGCTAGGGCCAAGAACTAGGACGTATCCCGCATGCTATATATAATGTGTCCCATTTTTGGAGGGACATTCTTCAAGCAAGGGACATTATCAAGGCAACTACCAGAATTACTATTCAGGACAAAAGGAGGTGCTTATTTTGGTTAGACAGGTGGTGTGGGCCTACACAGCTCTTGATCAAGTTCCATAACCCCCCCCCCCCCCGGGGGGGTAACAATGGCCCTCTATTTTGTGATCTCTCTGTTAAGAAGGGGGGAGTCGACTTTGACCTTCCGAAGGGATCTTTGGGAGGACGAGATTTAGGACTTCACCGATATCCTTTTGCTACTCTGCGATTACAAGCATCTAGTTCGCTGAGGGGCACTTGGACTTGGGGGTGGCATGCATCAGGCTCTTTGTATGTCAAATCCGCCTATCAGCTTATTGCTTCTGAGGGAATTAGGAGCCCCTTCCTCAAGCATGTGGGCTCCTACTCCCCCCCTAGAGGTCAAGATCCTGATCTGGATGACTTCCATAGGAAGGCTACCTACTTGTGATAGACTGACCCACTTTGGCATTGAGGTATCCCTGATCTATTCCTTTTATGGGCAGCTAGAGGAGACGATTGATCACTTGCTCATGGGTTGTTTCTTCTCCTGTGAGCTCTGATAGATGCTGGGATCCAAGATCAAGAGGATGTTGCCCTCTAGAGATTTGACCAAGACTCTTCTTGGTAGTGGTTCATAGACCCCGTTCCTTAATAGGACCGCATGATGTGGTGGCTGATCCTCCATGTCACATTATGGGCCATCTAGGGAAAGAAGAACTACAAGATCTTCAAGAAAGAAGCCCGAGTGCCAGAGGCTATAGCGCGTTTTATTTGTCACAAAGTGAGGGAATGGGTGCAGGTCTGTGTCATGGGGTGGTTGCTTCTTCATCCCTTTTCACTCTTTTGGGCTGGGATTAAGGTGTTAATGCTTTTGTAAAGGGACTTTGTGAGCATCCTTTCTACACATACATGCACATCCCCTTCTTTTGATTAATATATATTCGTGGTACTGTCCATCTTCAAAAAAAAAAAGAGAATGTACATGGTTATTTTTCTGGTGCTGGAGGTCTGTGGCAAGGAGATCCTTTATCACCTTTGTTGTTTATCACAGTGGCCAATATATTGAGCAAAGTTTGTAAAAGAGCAGAGAAGTTGCAGCAGTTCCACACTGTACATATTATCAAGTCTCCAATTGGGTCCAATTGGGGCTTCTCGTACTCAGTTTGTCGATGACACTCTATTATTACTAGAAGGGGGAATTGAACAGCTGAAGAATCTGGTCTTCATTCTTTAAATCTTTGCAATACACATCAGGCTTGAAGATTAACTTTGATGAAAGCTCTTTATTGGTATAAATATAGAAGAAGCTCTGGCAAAAAAGTGGTGCTGATTCATTTAACTGTAAGACAAATTTCCTATTTTGTATTTGGGTTTGCCTTTGCATTTCAAGCAATTTAAAATATCACAGTGGGAGCAACTGATTTCAGAATTGCAGAGAAAGTTGCCTGTGTGGAAAGCAAAGAATTTATCACTAGGTGTGAGGCGGATTTTGTTAAAATACAGTTCTTAGCTCTACTCCACAATGCTATTCATCTGTTTTTCTTATGCCACAAGCAATCAGAAAAGAGGTGGACAGAATTTGCAGCACATTTTTTATGGGGAAATACCTTTTTTTGAGATATGGATCATACCACATATTGTATTCACTATTAACTGTAGAAAAGAGGTGAATGTACAAGAGTAAGGAACGAAAACTCTCATATATCCCTTCTATGCAAAAGGCACCAAAATGGTGTGACCCTCAATCAACCCCCCAAAAGAGCAAAAAAGGTTGAAGTGTTGTCATTGACATTACAAAAAGCTGACGCCCACTTCCTCACTGTAAGAGAAACAGATGACATAGTTCTCTCTAGGACCAAAGTTTCATTCTCGTGTTCCATTCTCCCGAATTCCCAATGTAGCCCACAAGGCCACATGAAAAATCAGCCACCAAAAATGAGCATCTCCCTTGGATATCGGACACATTCCCCAAATTGTGGAGACGATTATCCACCGCCTCTGCCGTGGCTGAAGGCCCATCCCAAACATGTAGCTTCTCAAAAAGGAGCTTCCATACATCTCAGGCAAACGAACACGTCAAAAACAAGTGACAATAGACTTCTCATTTAAGCACGAAGACAAACAGCGTGCAAGCCATCTACAACACTGGCCAATCTACTACTGGCTGCAAAGAGAAATCCTCCACAAAAGAACCCATCAAATGGGAGGGTACTCTGCCTACAAAAGTGTGTACCCTTTATGCGAAAATAATAATCATAAGAGGAAGGGTACACTCTTGGTCAAATGGGAGAAGGTGTGTACTCCATTTAGGAAAGGTTGTCTGAGGGTTAAACATTTTGGAGTTCCACAACTTAGCTCTTTTGTGTAGATGGCTGTGGGGGCTTAAGCTGGATGGCAACATGTTACGGAAGAAGGTTACTTATTCCAGACACTACACTCTCATGATAGATTCTCTTAGGTCACGGATAATCAGTCCTTCATGTCCCCTAATCTGGAAAGGCAGATTAAAAGCAGCTAAATGGGTTGAGAAGCATTTGATACGGGGTAGGCAATGGGACCTCTACTTTTCTGAATGGACAAATGTTCAGGAGATTTTTACTTAAAGGATAGGTATCCAAGTTTTTTTTTCTTTTCTTTTTTGAGCTGACAGTGAGTTCTTGTCTTATATTTTCTCAAAATAGTGCTCAATGGGCAGTTAATTTGAGAAGGCGAAATAAGAGCAAGTTCAAGAGTATATAGAGATGTTACAAATGGTATCATCTGTTCAGGTGGACAGTAATAGATAAGGTACAATGGAAGTTTAATCAAGGAACCTTTTTTTCTGCAAAGTCCCTGTACATCTAATAGAAGGTAATCCCTCCAATTATTCAAAGTCTGGAGAGGTTTGAAAAGTTAAATCCCCTTTGAAAGTGAAGGCTTTTATGTGGCTTTGTTCAAAAAGAGGCTGGTTACTGAACTGTATAGAAGAAAATGGGATGTTCACCGAGATATTACCTGTGTTTTTTGTCCTGTGAAGACCAAAGATGTAGATCATCTATTTGTGGCATATCAATTCAGAAAGGAATTGTAGATTGTCTTGGGGAAGCAAACTTTCTTAAACTTCAGTTCTGCCCAGGAGATGTGGGCTTATTCCCATCATCTTAAATATCATTCCTGGAAATCTACAAGGGGCAAGATCTTCTTTATGATTCCCCATGCGAATTCTTGGAGCATTTGGATGGAGTGCAATGGCTAGATCTTCAAGGGAAGTCATATATACATCGAAAATATTTGCTTCCGAGCCATTTATAATTTGTATAACCAGACAGGCTCATTCTTCAAGTTTCAGTTGCGGAGTGGGGAAGGATCATAGGTTCTTTATCATTTTCAGTTTTCTATGATTTCTTGATGTGGTGAGAGGAACCTCTCCTCTCTCCTATTGCCCCCCATGTGCATTTGGCAATATTAATGGATCCTTCTTTTTGTAACTGGAGATAAGAGTACTGAAACATTTTCTTTGTAATAGTACTTGGAAATTCATCTGTCAATTAATTTCAAAAAAACAAAAAAACTTTTATTTGCCTCCATGTGCATGCGGCAATATTAATGCATGCTTCTTTTTGTTACTGGAGATGAGTATTGAAACATCTTTCTTTGTAATAGTACGTGGAAGTTCATTCTATCCACTAATTCCAAAAATAGTTACAATTTCTCAAAGTCAAAGAGACAGTCAATGCTTAAGTATTCTGAGAGTGGGCATCCTGTCTGAATATACAGCCCTTTGTTTTTTCGAGTGCTTTTTTTTTCTTTTGGTGGGGCTTTTCTTGCGTCGGGGATTGTGTATTTTGGGCGCAAGGGCCTCTGTATAAGGATTCTTCTTTGTGGGGACCATTTTGACTTTTGGTCGCCTTTTTGTGTTCTTTTCTTTTTCCACCTGTACATATTTTTCCTATTTAATGAATTCAGTGATACTACCCACTTTCCCAAAAGAAACAATGAATGGTTAAAATTCTGATTTCAGATAATTTAAATTGCTATCATAACATGTGAATGCCTCAATATGCACCATAGAATCAACAAAATATAACAAAGATCAGCATAAGAAAGAAGCTATTGTCACATAACAAATGCATAAAATAACAGCGGCATGGTCACAACTGCACCTTGACAATCATCATTCCTTCCAAGTTCCTAGCACCACCTGGGATTCTATCCCCAACTTTCCTTTCTAAGGGTTTTGTCTCTCCAGTAAGATGCTCAATGGTAATAGTTGAAGCACCTTGATACACTTCTCCATCCACTGGTACAGCCTAGTTCAAAGCAAAATACACAGTAAATGAGATAAATTTAGTGACAACAGAGACCAAGGCAAATTAGATTGAAAATGAGTAGAATAACTCATGATGGTAGCCAAATGTCGATTAAGATTTTTCTCAAAAACAAATATTTAATTGATATTCAAATGCAGAAACGGAGGTTAAATAATTCAAGCTGAGTGGCTTCACTCAACATCAATAGGAAGGCTTGATGGATCTCCCTCATCCAAGACATGGGCAAAACTTTAGCAAACAGCCAGGTTTGTGTCTAAAAGGTTCCCCTATCCAATACTAACCATGAAGTCATGCATAGAAATAAAGCCCGATTTCTTATCATATTTGAACCCACAAAATTGGTGTTCCAGCTTCGATTTGGCATTTTGCTATTCAGATCCAAGATGACAAAATTGAGAATGATTGTACCTACATATTTCCCAGATACAGTCCCCTTAAACCTTTTTAATTTCTGCCTATCAACATGCTTAGTGATGCAGGATGGATAACGGAACTAACGGACTTGTTAATGGAATATGAGATCACGGGTAGCACTACGTGTGAGCATGCAGACAATTAGACATCGACCAGACTATTTGACTCTAAACGGACAACCTAGACAAGCAAACATGAAGCTTTGATACCAAAAAAAGATGATGCAGAACGGCTAACGAAACTGACAGACTCACTAACAGAATATGAGATCAGCCAATAAACAATAAACAAATAAACAAATGCCTACGCACAGAAAGTAAAGCAGGATAACTATGCCAAAAACAGAAGCTAGCTCATAAAACCGTCCCTCTCGCGAAGAGGAAACATGGACCATGTGGGAGACGTGAGGGAGATCGAACCCTCATGCTGGTTTTATTTTGAATTTTATTTTCTTATTTATGATAGATCTTGACAACTTGGGATGAATCCTCAAGAGATCAAAGGTGTTGGATCAAGCATGTGGATCCACTGATTTTGACCTCTCCCCATTGACCTTGGTCAGTATTAATTACGTCGATCCTATGATCAACAACCTTGATTAATTGTAATAAGGCGATACCCTTTAAACAAATCAAACATAATAAAACTTATGTGATCATAGCATGGTTCTATTAGTTTGATAAAAGACCCATTTAAAATGTACCTTTACAATTCATGACATGCACAAAAAAAAGACTTTGGGAACTCTTAAGATGTGTAAGCGAACTATAAACAATGCATTGACTTTATTAAGTCCTTTAAAAGATGCATTTTGGTTAATAAAGACACACTTTGATGATGAAGTTTGGTTATCTTTTAGACCTCTTAAAGGGTATACTCCAACTAAAACTTAATTACTCATGAGTGTTAAAGTTTTTTAGAGTTTCTTAAAAGATAAAACCTTATGATAACATTTGATCAACAATGAGTGTTAAAAGTTTATTAGATCTTGTCAAGGATATTTTTTAAAAGTAAAGTTTGTTGCATCCTTTTAGATCTCTTCAAAGACATCTTTTAAAGATAAGATTGATCAAATGTTAAACGAGATGTCCTTCTAAATTTCTTAGAAGATACATCAAAAATTAATTTGAAAATATGATCATTTCATGGGATTTATTAACATCATAGTTCATTAAGTATAGAGTACAGTAACATTCACTAAGTATCTTTTAAAGCATTATCCCTTAATAGATCTTAACAAACCATACCAATGACCTATTAAATATCATTTAGCTTAATGGGTATTGCTAAATCCACTTAGGATCTATTAACGATTCACATTGATTAAATAAAATTCAGTATGATTAGTTCAAAGTAAGGGCACATTAAGGGAGACAGCTCCGGCCAGAGGAGAGAGGTTTTCTGCAGTGTGGGTTCAGCAAGACGATGCACCTTACTCGAGGAGTGGCCAGGTTGACATAGGTCCTATCTGGGCTGATGGAGGGGGGATGGGGAAAAGCGTTGGTCTTCCGGAGGTCCAACTTCTCAAGTTTGCAGGGAAAGGCTGGAACAGTAATAGAGAGGAGGGGTCGTCACAGGAAGAGATAGGAGCGATTGTTACTTACAGTTTGCAAGATGAACTAGAAGAAGAAGGATCGAAAAAGGTTATAGGAGACAGGGAGTTGCAGGAAGAGATTCAAGCCAAACAGATTACGACATATGAAGGCAGTGAGGTCCCGTTGGCAGTTAAATTGTGTGATGAGGAAGAAGTCTGGAGGAATGAAATAGTGCAGTTTGGACAGCGTATAGGGGTGTCATTTGATGGCAGGGAAGATATGGTCCTGAGCTTTCTTAAGAAATTGAGAAGGAATGACATCCTTCAGCAATCAGCTAAGAGGAAAGGTACGGGTGGTGGAATGAAGATTGGAAAAAGAGAAGTAAGTTTTGTGAGTAACAATGAAGTCCTGGACAGTTTGAGAGGGAAGAAGACCAAGGATAAAGGGAAACAGGTTGTTACACAATGAATTTGATCTCATGGAACATCAGGGGCCTCAATGGGGACTTCAAGAGGAGAGCTGTAAAAGATTTGGTGTACTCTCAGCATCTAGACTGCATCTGTTTACAGGAAACCAAGATGGCCAGTATTGATAAATCTGTTTTAAGTAGAATATGTGGGAATAAGTTAAATGAAGTGGCAGTTTTTCCTGCAGATGGAATTAAAGGAGGGCAACTAGTGATTTGGGATGGAAACAGGTTCGAGGGTAATGTCTGTGATGTAGGCAATTTCAGCATATCGGTTGCCTTTAAACATAAGAATAGAACCTCTAATAATGACTGTTGGGTCATTACATCTGTGTATGGACCCCACACCGATCAACAGAGGGAGGGATTTGTCCAAGAACTATATAGGTTGCATAGTCTTTTCCCGAAAACCTGGTGTATCTTGGGAGACTTTAATTGTGTAAGGTTTCCATGGGAGAGGTCTGGTAGACAGAGATGGAGCAATAGCATGGATATTTTTAATCAGTGGATCAGAGATGTTCAACTAATAGAGGTGGATGACCCAAACAGAAATTATACCTGGTCCAATTTACAGCAGGTCAGCATCCAATCTAAGATTGACAGAGTCTTGATCTCTCCAGATTGGTTCAAAAAATTTCCCTTGTCACATGTGAAAGGGTTGTTCAGGTCTGTCTCTGATCATATACCTTTGCTCATTATGATGGAGGATAAGAGGAGCTCCAGAATTTTCAGATATGAATTGAAATGGCAAAGGGAAGTTGGATTTAAGGAAATGGTTGGCAAATGGTGGCAGCAAGCACCGATGGCAAATTCTGCAGTGCTTAATTTCATGGGCAAGCTGAAATGGATCAGGAAATGCTTGAGACAATGGTCTAAACAGAATTTTGGAAAGGAAAAGGAAAAAAGGCAGAAATTGATGAGCAACATTGAAGAATTGGAATTGAAAAGTGAGGTTGCTGATCTTTCCAATAAAGAGCTGCACTCTTTGAAGGAGTTCCGGAAGATTTACAATGAAGAACTTTTGAAAGAAGAAATTGGTTGGAAACAAAGAGCTAAGGAGCATTGGTTAAAGGAAGGTGATAAAAATTCTTCTTTCTTCCATGCGATGGCTAGTGCTAAAAGAAGATACCTGTCTATTGATCATGTCAAAGAAGAAGAAAGTGTCATTGAAGATCCCGAGGAGATCAAAAACAGATTTGTGGATTTCTTCAGAAATCTCTTCTCAGAAGATTTTCATATGAGACCCCACATGCAAGATGGATTACTTCCTAAGTTAGAAGATACAGAAGCTGAAAAATTGAGTGAACCCTTTGCGGAGGAGGAAGTTAGAATGGCTGTTTTTAGTATGGATCCTAATAAAGCTCCGGGTCCCGATGGGTTTTCTCTTGGGTTCTATCAATTCTTTTGGGATGTCATTAAAGAAGATTTGGTTAACCTTGTGCAAGAGTTTTATGACAGGCTGGAAAGGATTCAATCGGTTAATGCTACATATGTTGTTCTTATTCCAAAGTCAGAAGGAGCGGAAAGAGTGACAGATTTTCGGCCCATCAGTTTACTCAATGGATGCTATAAGGTTATTGCCAAGATCCTAGCAACCCGATTCAAGAAGGTGATACATAAACTTGTGGGCATTAATCAATCAGCATTTATGCAAGGCAGATTTATACTGGATAACTTTATGACAGCTTATGAGGTTATACATCATTACAAGATCAGAAATAAGCAAGGAGTGCTATTAAAGCTCGACTTTGAGAAGGCTTATGATAGAATCAACTGGAATTGTCTCAAAAAAACAATGATCCTCATGGGTTTCAATGAAAGATGGGTTAGATGGGTAATGAGCTGTATTTCATCCTCTAAGTTTTCTGTGTTGATCAATAGAGAACCGTGTGGCTATTTCAGCAGTTCAAGAGGTCTTAGGCAGGGAGATCCATTGTCTCCGTTTCTGTTTCTGCTTATTGGACAGACTTTTAGCTCTCTTTGGGATAATGCAGTTCAACTTGGCTTAATTGAGGGGTTCAGAATAGGCAGGAGCAACATTCACCTTTCTCATCTTCAGTTTGCAGATGATACGCTATTGTTTTCATCAGGAAGCAAGGAGGATATCCAGAATATCAAAAGATTGCTTATTTTGATAGAACTTATCACAGGGCTGAGGATCAACTATGAGAAATCAGAAATAGTGGGTTTGAATGTGCCACAGCCTAGTCTTTTGGAGATTGCAAAATCCTTAAAGTGCAGAGTGAATAGGTTCCCTATTAAATATTTGGGTTTGCCCCTATCAGATGGAAACTTAAGGGTGAGAGATTGGGATGGTTTAATTAAGAAATTTGAGAGTAGATTGGAAGGGTGGAAAGGCAAATTTCTTTCAGGAGGAGGGAAAATGATATTGTCAAAATCGGTTCTTTCGTCTTTGGCAATCTACCATGCTTCTATATTTAAGATACCTCGGGCTGTGGAAAAAATCATTGAAGCAATTCGAAGTTCATTTTTTTGGTCAGGAGGGAGAAGGGAAAAGAGAGGTATCCATTTGATCAAATGGAGCAATGTTTGCAAAAGTAAGGAGCAAGGAGGAATTGGTCTCTGCGGTGTGGCTACTTTCAATAAAGCAATGCTAGCTAAATGGTTGTGGAGAAGGGGAGAGCATCCGGATGCACTTTGGGCTGTGATTGTGAAGGATCTTTACTTTCAAAGTGAGAACAAATGGAATTTTCATCCTTCAATCAGCTACAACATGTCTTCAATCTGGAAGAATATTGTTAGATGTGCTGAATTCATGGATATTTCGAGTACTATTCAGGTGGGAAATGGCAGGGATACACAGTTTTGGAAAGATAAATGGTGTTCCAGTGTGGTCTTCTCTGAGTGTTTCAGCAATATCTTCAATATAAACCTTCACCAAGAAGCTACAGTAGAGGATGTGTTATGCAATATAGATGCAGGGCAGATCAGTTTGCCTTTGAGAAGGAATCCCACGGATGAGGAAGCAGAAGAACTAGTATTGCTAATTAACACCATTAGTGAAGTCAGAATTTTTGGTGAGGTGCAAGACAAAAGAAATTGGAGATGGACCAACAATGGGCAGTTCTCGGTCAATTCCATGGCTCAAATGTTGAATGATGGTGGAACTAGGGTGTGGTGGAAAGAGTTAGTATGGTCTAATCATCTTCCAAATAAGATCAAAATTTTCTTGTGGAAGCTTGCTTGGTGCAGAATTCTTACGGGAAGGAGGGCTAAGAAACTACACATCTCTGGGAGTTTCTCGTGTGTTTTTTGTGCTCTTTTTGAGGAGGATCAAAAGCATTTATTCTGTGGTTGTGGTATTATTATCATACAGTGGAAGATTATGTGTAGATTATTCGGAATCAATTGGGTAGAGCAATCCTCTGTGTTGGATCTCCTACACTGGTGGAGCATTAATTGTCCATATAAAGATCTTAAACAATTGTGGTTCTTGACTTGCCCGGCCCTTTTGTGGGCCATCTGGTGTGAGCGAAACAGAAGAAAATTCAATGATCATTGCAGAAGCCCAAATGAACTGCTGAGGAGTACATTTAGATGGGTGGAAGAATGGGGATGGGCTGCTGGTATTCTCAAGGAGGGGAGTTCTGAATTTTTTGACAAGGCTAGGAATTGGAAGGAAATGACCTCCTGATAGACAGTTCTTAGAGTGTTTTTGTTTTATTTGCTTGATAAAACATCCTTGTAAATTTTCATCATTTCATATGTAGATGGGGACCAGGACGGGGGTTGTCCGATCCTGATGGTGATGGCCCCTGGGCTATTCATTCTCTTTGTAATCCTCCTTTCTATTCAATGAAATTGTGACTTAGTGTCACCTTCAAAAAAAAAAGGTAAGGGCACATTAAGCATATAATGAACAAAATGTAAGACTCAAGAATACATGAGTCATTACATAATTAGCAAACCTCAAGAATACATGAATTTGCATGCAAAATTCTAAGAGATAACTCATGAATACATGACCTTATCTTCCTAAAACTAAAAAATGAACAGGCTCAAGAATACATGAATTTGTCTTCAACTCTTCAAAGCTCTCTAAGAAACAAGTAGTGGCACGAAGCTTTTCAAAAGTCCTCTTTTGCAACAACCTCTTGGAGGGTTTAATAGGTCAAAGGGGTGTTCGGTGGAGGGTTAAATGATCCGTGGCACCCTCCACCAGATGGTTCTTCCCTCCAATTTTTTTTCTGATAATTTTTTGATTGGAAGGTCAAAAGAAAGAAAAATAAATAAGCGAGAGATGGATGAGAGAGATTAAATGAGAGTAAGAAAGGGAGGACATAGCCTCCTGTTCAAGAGGAGACTGTCCAGTAGGGGGTCCCGATGGGTCCAGCGGCATCCCCACCGAATCGACCCTCTCTCTCTTCTTTCTCTCTCCCCCTTTCCTTTTCTTCTTTTCTATTCTTCTCCTTCCACTTTTTTTATTATGCACCTCCCACAAGATCTTTTCTCTCTTTTTCATTCTTCTTCCTTCTATGCTTCTCTCGTTCGATGCGAAGAGGAGGTGGAATAGGTGGGGGGGGCCACAACCCCCACCCACCAGATCCCTTTCTCTCTTTCTTCCCTTCCTTTTCTTTCCCACCTCCTTTTTCTTTTTGTATTTATGGATATCCAGTCGGGTCGTTTTTATTTTCTTTCCACCCTATCTCTTTCTCTCTCTTTTTTTTTGGTATCCACCTAGTGTGGCGAGGGCCTCCACTTTTTTCCTTCTTTCTCAACCCTCCCTCTCTTTCCTTTTTTCTTTCTTGTTCATCAGGGGGCTCTTTGTTTTCTTCCTCTTCTATTTTTCTTGGCTGCCTGCCTCTTTCCTACAGCCTTTCTCTCTTCCCCGCAACCCTCTCTCATGGTTCCCTCATTATGTGTACAGAGAATAGGGGACAAATGGTCCTTCTTGTAGCAGTCGTCAGCTGCTACTATTTTTCTTGTTGTTGTTTGTTGTTGTCACCTTTGCGATGTTGCTGTTGTCTTTTTGTGTTGTTTGGAGCTATTGTTGACTGGTTGTTGCTGAGCAGACAAAGTCCACATCAAGGTAACAAAATTCTTGTCTGATTCTTCATTCTTTTTTATGTATTGTATAGGTTTTAATAAATGATGATTGAGACAAAGGAAAAAAAAATCTGTCAAACAAATGCCCCCACATGACATGTGTCCGAGATGGGCGCAAAGGCACATGCCCTATATATTCGAACAGGTCATATGCTTTTTATTTTGCACGCTTTAATCATTTTATGAGGTGCGAAATTGATTTTTATGCTTTTACTACCATCTTTGACTGAAATTTAAGTGTATAAGTATGCGGGCATTTATGTACTACATCTGAGACACCCTGGCTGTGTGTTGTGGGTTTTAGGATCGATCGGTTCACCTTGAATATGTTCGACGACCCTCTTATTTATTTAAGTTTATTGCAAAAATTCTGATAATATGCGACAAATTTTAATCGCATTGAGTGTTGAAATTTTTCCTGATTTTGGGGCCAAAAAACCCCTCTTCCGGGCCTCTAGGCGATCTGAAAAGTGCCCAAATCCGCCTAAATTATTTTTTCGACTTTCATGCCTATATCATTAAGCAAGTCTCTAAATAAACTCGACTCACCGCACTTTTCATCATTCGACGAAATTTTGATTTTTCTGACATAAATGACCCTATTTTAAGTGTCCAGACATGCTGAAAAGTGTCTGAAATAATTCCAACTTTGCGGTTTGCAAACCGAAATAATTTAAATGTCTTTTGTGAGTACCAAACAGTGTCGACTCACTTTTTTCTTCTTCATTTGACAAAATTTTGAATTTTCATGATGCTAAAGATCCCATTTTTTGCTTTTCAGGCACGGTAAAAAGCATCTAGAACAACTCCAATTTTGTAGCTTTCAAGCTTGACATGACTGAAAACGACTTTTTGTGATTTTTAGAGTACAAATAACCCCCATTCGGCTTTTTGAGCACATTGAAAAAGCGCCTAAACTGACCAAAGTTTCTTGACTTTTTGTTGGTGTAATCGAACAAAATTTTTGTAAGGCGTGTCCTACATCGACTCATTTTATTTGTTGGGCATTCGGTCAAATTTTAAGCCTTGGAGTATAAATAACCTAATTTTAGACATCCAAGAAAAGTCTAGAATATTCTATAGCTTTGCTTGCGCAGTAATTTGAGGTTTACAAGGTCTATATTTTGCTTGTTAGAATGATTTTTATTCTGATTATTTTTCTAAATTGCTTTTGAAATATTAATTCGTTCTTCCTTTTTATTTACAGTATTTTTCTCTCTCCATGGTACCATGATTGACGCAAACGGCCTTCCTGATAGTAAGCATGGATAGGACTATAGAGGCGACTAAGGAAAAACTGACGACTTTACCTAAACCATTGCTTCATTCTCATTATTGGACCTAAGATATTCTCAAATAGCTTAGCCCAACCTAAGCATTACAGTGGAGGATACGACTCTTATTGACAAAGACTGCATTGTTACTCATAGAGGCACCTTTTATTTTATCTGGAGAGCAAACTTAGGATCCTTGGATATTTCTATTTATCAATTGATTGAGACTTTTACATAAGAGGCATATGATGTCAAGAGACCTCTAACTCCAGAAGCCCAATGCAAGTTGGAGCTCTCCATCTTAGTTGACCAAGACAACATGAAGGTTTTGGTGTGCTATTCGTGCCCTTCATTTTCCCTGCTCATCGATCATATATAGAAGTTTCCTTTACCTGAGCAATTAGGTCATTTACACAACTTGATGCAAGTACACAATGTTTCGCAGACCTTTCAGTCAGCCACATAGATTTCGGCGGGTGGTGGTACTGCAGCAAGGTTTGGGCGCCTACTAGACGTATTTCTTGCTTAAGCAAAAAAGACATCAGAATACGAGACTTTTGATTATTTTTGTCTCTTGACAAATATTCTTCAGGAGACTCGCCCAAACTAAAATGGATATTTGAGATTAAGGCATGCACGCGTTCCTTAACTCAGGACTATAGAGTGGCTGCAATTTAGACTAGAGAACTATGGCTGGATACTTTAGAAAGTGGACATCTATTATACAATATCAGCATCACACTACCACTATTCTTACTACACGGGTTTCATCCAAACTTTAGAAAGTGGAACATGAAGGAAACAAACACAAACCACACTGCAGAAAGGGTGACAACCATTGACTTATGGACCCTTCATCATATTTGTAAGGACTGAGGTTTCGGGTTCCGTATTCGGGTCGGGTTCGGGTCGGATCCCCTGGTTTGGACCCTGTGAGGGGTCTTGAGATTTCTGGCTGAATGGCGTCAGCGCTGCTCGACGCCTTTCAAAAGGCGTCAGGTTGTGTGGACGCCATTTAGGTCTGCTGGGTGTTGTGCCACGTGTGCGCCACGTGGGCGGGTTTCGGGCCGCGAGAGTACGGCCCCTGTCAGATTTTTCTGAACGGCGTCCAGCTAGGTCGACGCGTTTCAGACTGCGACACCTGCGGTGTCAGGGTACGGCGCCAGAGCGTTGTCAGTACGGCCTGTCTTGTCGTCTGAACGGCGTCCGCGGTGAGCGACGCATTTCAGAGCGGTGTCAGTACGGCCGTCCTGTCAGACTGATTGGCGTCTGCCTCGATCGACGCGTTTTAGCGGGATTCTGGTTGACCCCGCGAGCCTCCCCTTCTTTCCCTCATTCTCACCTTCACTCTCTCTCTCCTCACCCTCTCCGCCCTCTCCGACGCTCTTCTTCCCCTTCCCTTCCTCTTCTTCCTCTTCCACCACTCCAACGCCACCTTACCTCTCACCTCTACCTCCACCACTTCCTTCGCGGTGTTCCACTCTCCGGACGGCGGCCGACGTCCCGGCGGAGTGGCGGCGTCCTCGAGGGTACCGGCGGCGGTGTGCGGTGCGGCGGGACGGCGGCACGGAGCTTGGCGGAGTTCAAGAACCGGTAGGGGGACGAAACCTTGCATGTGTTACTCGTTTGCTTCTTGGCATGATGTGGCGTGTGTGGGGCTAGATTGAGCATGTTTAGGGGGGTTTCCTTGTGGGAATAGCGGTGTTTGTGATCGTGGATTCGTGGCATGATTATGTGGTTGAGCTCCTCTTCCTTCCCTTTTGGTTTTGGGGTTTTTCGGGGTGCCCGGGGTTCAAGGGTGAAGCCCTCGGGTTGAACCAGGAGACCTGGTTTCTGGCGCTAAATAGCGTCGTACCTGGTCGACGCCTTTCCGAAAGACGTCGGGTCAGTACGACGCGTTTTAGGGCAGAAACCACCCTGTGCGAGGTTTCCTGAGTTAGGGGTTCTGCGCTAAATGACGTCATGGATGGACGACGCCTTTTAGAAGGACGTCGGGCCATCATGACGCCATTTAGGCAGGAAATGCCCCCGTTTAAGGGTTCTGCAATCTGGATTTCTGGGTTGAATGGCGTCGGGACACCCAGACGCGTTTTAAACGGCGACTTCAACGGTGGACGCGTTTTAAGAGATAATCTGGCTTTTAATAAACCTGTCTAAGGGTCTTGAATGGCGTCGACCTCGGTCGACGCGATTCAAGACAGGAATGCTTAATGTTGTTATTTCGTGTATGTTTCACGGTGGGATGGTTTAAATGCATGCTTTTGGTTGTATACTGAGACGGAGGACTTCTGCGTGAGTGGAATTACATCACATGTGTGTGTGCTTTAGCTATATACTGAGACTGAGGTTTACTGTGCGAATGGAATCATGTTATATGTGTGGTTGTGTTATGCGAATGTGGATCGGGTTAACTGTGGTTTACGTCTGTCACCATGGGCCGATGGGAGAAGGGCCATGGTGTCTGTGAGGAGGGGTGCTTGTTGTGTTTTGCCCTTGGCTGAGACAAGCAAAACCACCTTGAGCCCGTCGGGCCGGAGTAGCTGGTATGCTATCCGAGGGGTTGCTGTTTGGTCTCAGCGGGTCGGGGTTTCCCTTGGTTGTCGTGACAGCTTCTGGCGTGTTTCTTGCTGTGGAGCTGGTGGTGTTTCTGGTGGGAGTTGGTTTACCCTTTAGCCATTGGGCCTGATGTGACCTTTGATCAAGGTTACGAGTGGTACCTATAGCCCTTGGCCTAACGCAGCCCGGGAGAGTTGGGTTTGTGGGTGGTTCCTGTAGCTTCGGCTTGACGGGGGTTCGCCGGTCCCCAGGGCCCTCCTGAAACGCTGAGGCCTAGCGTGGAGGCAATCCGGTGGTAGGACAGTAGTCTAGACTGCTTGTGTGCACACGTAGCTGGCAGTGGCGGTACACTGAGTCCAGCTAGTCCTAGTTTGGCTCACTGCCTCACCCTACAGTGCCCCGGAACACTGTAGGGGTGGACAGGCGTGAGTAGTGGTGGTAGTGTTGGGAGGCGACGTTGACTGCGGTCGACAGTGTGGTTTAGTCGCTTCGTGGACTTTGACTGTGAGTCGTGACTCTGTGTTGGGTTCTTGGTGTTGCTTAGAATGGTTCCTGTTACACTGCTTACGCGTACGTTTCATATTGAGTTGGGTTCTTCGAGTTACTTGGTACCGTTCTTGCTACACTGCTTATTGTACGGTTCCTATCAGGTTTGAGAGTTGTGTTTACTGCTTGGTGTTATTGCTATATATATTCCTGTTGTTGCACTTGTGGGTGTGTGTGAGTGGGAGGCGGGGGATCGGATGATCCCTACTGAGCTCATTTCTGGTGTGGCTCACTCCCTGCGGTTTCAGGTGCGGACCTCGAGGCGAGCGGAAGCGTGGTGACTTCTTGGTGTGCGGACCAGCAGCTGTCTTAGTCCCGGGGTATGCCCCGATGTCGTTGTACTTTCCTTCTGCCTGTACATATTTAATTTGTTGGACATGTAATTATTGTTGGACTGTATACGGACATTGATATTTCCCTTTCTGCGCACTCGTTTACCTTTGTAGTCCGTGCGATTGTTATATTTAGCCTTGTTTAACACTTACTCCTCCAGACGTGTTGTGTGAAATCCGGGTGTGAACCCGCAGTTAATGGGCCGACATCCATTTAGTGACCGGGTCTCCGGTCATAGGATGGCGGGTCGTTACAATATTCATAGTCTTCTCATCATTGGGGAGCCACAAGAAGACGCAGTATTGGATGAGTTCTATAAGAACATCACTTACGGTCAAAGACAGTATTGCACACCTTATTATTTTCGATACTTGTTAAAAGTGTAGCGGGATCTTTACAAGGCCAAGTAATTTGCTTTTACTGAGAAAGGTATTTCCAATAGTCAACAGTAAGTGACACTTTCCAATTAAGTCCATTACTTCTATGACAACATTTTTATTATAACCGTAAGTTTGCAAATGCTTTAAGTAGGAAAGATTTGTCAAATATCCCCTAAGAGCACTTGCCTCGTCATAGTGTGGTTATTGAGTTAAATGGTTATACTGAGAACCCATGGCAACTGATGAGATTACTTATGTAGCAGCATACATGGCTTGTTGAATGACTACATTTGTTGTTCCTTATAGTAGTAAGAGTATTTTGCGGTCCGAGGTCCTATATCATGCATGTCTCTTAGCTCTTGGAGTACCTTTGACCATGGCCCTAACTTCTTTGATAGGTATTTACCACTTATTTAGTGCATTACCGAGTTCGATGGATCCTCAACATTACTCGGTGATCATAGCATTCATTATGTCAACACACAGGCCAATCTATTCCTTCTTAGATTTTCTTCTATTGGCAATATGGTAGAGCACTCTATTTTTCACTTCATCGGATAGCAAAATAGAGATTCGAAGCGAGGGTTAACTTATGCCAAGAATGTCTTAGGCAGTTAGGCTTCATGCCTTACTGTTCTTCCAGGAAGCTTACGAGCCCATTGGTGGCACAAATACGAGGGCAATGTTCAATACAAAGCCCAAATCTAGTCTACTGAGAATTCGTATTTGACTAAAGGCGGCCGTGCTTCCCAAGCTCAAAAAGAGCGCCAGAGTTTAGAGGCATGTGTAGGATCGAAAAAGGCTTCAGCCTGACACACTTATAAAGGATGCAATGCCTCTCCTTCCAAGAAGTCAAAGACAAAGCACAAATCCACTACGGATGACAGCTTGTATGTGACTTACAGTACCTGACTATTATTGATTTTCTCATTTTCTTTAGGAGTACGACTGTGTCGGAAGCCTTCCATGTATACTTTGTTGCCCGAGGGAAGCTTCATTGGGGATTAAGCCTAGGATTGGTTGAAATATCTTAGCCAAATACTTTTCTCGTTGGGACCCCATCGCAAAGCATTTTTTTATCCTGCAAGCTAGCCACTTAGGTGATGTATGCGGAAGTAATGAGTCAAACTGCTATTTCGCTGGTAGAGGAATGGTCATACTCAAGCATGTTGGAAGAATCAAAATGAATGAAGGCCAAGGCATTTTTGACATGAGTCAACCCACACTTCGTATCTCCACTTTGTCGTCCAATGAAATAAAAAATAGCGAAAATAGAGTGCTCCACTGTACTGCCAATAAAAGAACACCCAAGAAGGAATAGACCAACTTAAGCACTGACATACGGGGTGGAATAGACTGGCTCAAGCATTGACATAATAGGTGGCCATAACCATCGTGCAATGTTGAAGATCCGCCGAACTCAATGTTTTAAGAATGCCTAGGCGGAACGAGTCGGCCAACCCCGTTACTGCCTAGGCGGCGAGGCGGGCGCCTCAATTCTGAGCCAATTATTTTCTTTCATACCTTTTTTTGAAGTTTTTTATATATACTCTATTAATTGATAATGCTATCAACTATCGACATCTCATATTTACTTATATACGCATCATAAAATAATAAAATATCCAATTCAATTATAAATCTTAATTTGCTGCAAGTCAATAACTATTTTGAAGAATAATATAGTATTAAACACAAAGTTGTTATGCCAATATCTACAGATGCGAGAACCATCTTTGAAGTCCCATAACTATCATTGATTGTAGTTTTTATATAGGAGCGAAGTCTCCACATAGTTGTAGTCGCCGCTAGTTGCTATGGTAGGATAGACAGAGTTGTGTCCTAGGCGAAGACAAAGCGAACCTTTCATCATGGTCTTCATGGGCATGCCACATCAATGAGCTGCATTTATACAAAGGACAATTTTCAAGACCATGTATGAGTCATTGTAGAAGCATAAAAGTCTTTCAACAAAAGATGAAGATGTCCAACTAAAATATCATACAAGAAGACGAGTTGGTTTCCACCTAGGCGGGAATGGGGTGTGAACCGTCCAGGCAGGTTGCCTAGTCAGCGAGGCGGTCGACTTTTAAATCACTAGCTGAACTCGACAACGCACCTAAAAAGTGGTAAAGACCTGCCAAAGAGGCTGGGACAATTGCCAAAGGCGTCCCAAAAGCTAAGATACAAGCAGGATATATGACCTTAGGTTGCAAAAAACACTATCACTGCCATAAAGAATAGCAAATATAGTTAGCCAATAAGCCAAGTATGTCGCTACATAAGTAACATCATCTAGATGCCATAGGTTCTCGATATTATGACTGTCTAGCTCAATAATCGCACTATGATGAGATAGGTTCTCTCAAATGATCTATGACAAATCTCTCATGTCTGAAGCATTTGCAAATTGGTAGTTATAATAAAAAGACCCACCATAGAAGTAACGGACCCAAACTGAAAGTGGCACTCACCACTAGCTATTGGAACTACCTTCCTTAGTAGAGGTCGCTTGACCTTGCAAAGGTCCCGCCACACTTTTAACAAGTATCGATAACAATAAGATGTGCAATATTGTCCTTGGCCGTCAGTGATGTTTATGTAAAACTCATCCAACATCAGCTCCTCATATAGCTCCCCATGATGGGAAGATCAGAAATATGATGAAAGGCACATAAGTCAATCGTTCTCCCTTTTTTGCAATGACAATTGTATTTATCTCTGTAATGTACAGCTCTACCAAAGTATAGATGAAACCAATATAGTAAAGATGGTAGTATTGTACTGCCAATACTGCATGATAAATAGTCACTCTCTCAAATATCCAAACATAGTTCTCTAATATAAATCGCAATCATTTTGTAGCCTTGGGATAAGGAATATGTGTATTCCTCAATCTCGAACACCCATTCTAACATAAGCGAGACTCCTGAAGAATATCTGTCAAAAGATAAGAATGATTTAAAGTCTCTTACTCTAATGCCTCCTCCGCTGAAGTAAGAAATAAGCCTAGACGTCCCGGGCCCTACTACAATACCACTACTAGCTGAAATCCACGTGGTGTGCTAAAAGGTAAGTAAAACATTGTGCACTTGTATTAGGTTGTGCAAAGGACCCGGTTACTCGGGTGAAGGAAACTCCTATATACGATCGATGAATATGAGAAATGAAAATTAGGAATAGAACACTAAACCCTCCATGTTGTCTCGGTCAATCAAGATGGAGTGTTTCAAGTGAGATTGGACCTTCGGGATAAGTGGTCTCTTGACGCCATCCATCTCTTATGTAAAAGTCTTAATAAATTGATAAATAGAAATATCCGATGGAAGATGCGCACTAAGTCTGCTCCTCGAATAAAATAAAAGAAGCTTCCATGAGCAACAACACAGTCCCTGTCAACAAGGATCACATCCCCCACTATAATGTTTAGGTGGGACCAAGCCACTCAAGAAAAATTTAGGTCCAACAATGGCAATGGAGCAGCGGGCTGGGAAAAGTCATCAACCTCTTCGTAGTCACCTCAATGGCCCTATCCATGGTCACCATCAGGAAGGCCACCTACTTCAACCGTAATACTGAGGAGAGAAAAAATGATGCAAACAAGAAGGAATTAATATTTCAAGAGCAATTCAGAAAAAATCATAATGCAAGTCATTTTAGGAAGCAAAATAAAAGTCATGTAAACCACTAATTAATGTGTAAGTAAAGCTGTAAATGGAATAATTCTAAACATTTCTCGAATGTCCAAAATAGGATTATCTATACCCCAAAGCTCAAAATTCGGCCGAATGCTCAATAAATAAAATAAGCCGACACAGGTCAAACCTTACAAAAGTTTGTTTGATCACACCAACAAAAAAGGCCAGTTATAGCACCTTTTCAAGGTACCCGAAAAAACCTAATGGGGGTTATTTATACTCTAAAAATCTAAAATTTTGTTGAATAACACTGTTTAAAACTCACAAAAGTCATTCCTGGTCATGACTCATGTCAACTTGAAAGCCACAAAATTAGGATTATCATGGACGCTTATCATCATGCCCGAAAAAGCCAAAAAGGAGAGGGAGGTCTTCGACATCCCAAAGATTCAAAATTTCGTCAAACGACAAACAATAAAGTTATTTGACACTGTTTGAGACTTACAAAAGATGTTTAAATTATTTTTACTTGAAAATCGTAAAGCTGAAACTGTTTTGGACACTCTTCAGCATGCCTAGACACCCCATTAAGTCCTAAAAATCAAAATTTCGTCGAATAACGAGCAACTTCATTAAGTCAGGATTCAGGAAAATTCGATCAGATGAAAAAAAAAATTCACATTAGTAAAAAATCTGAAAACATTGTAAAAACTTGTAAAGCATTTGGTAATTACTTTATCTGAAAAATACGTAATTAAATTGTGATTAAATCACTACTTTTAAATTTTATGAAGATTTAAAGATTCTTTTATGAAAAGTACATGATTAAATCGTGATTACATCGCTACTTTTAAAATTGTATTAGAGACCAAGCATTCGTATTGGTCCCCTAATACAAATGTGGTATGCTCCTTCTGTGGTTTTTATGATGAGATTGTTAATCAACTTCTTATTCAGTGTGGATTTGGTAGAGAGGTTTGGAAAATTATTGCTTCAGTAGCAGGCCTTTAGGTCATGTTTGATAATATCCACGAAACATGGCGTATTTCAAAAGGTGCCAGTTGACTATGGGTACAAATTTCAAACCAAGCTTCTTCTTATTCTTCAACATGCAGTTTGTTGGAGTATATGGACACAATGAAATGATTTCTGATTCAAAGGAAGCAAAATTTACACCGAAAATATCTGCATTCAGGCAGCCAATTTTCTATATCAATGGAGAAGAATTATACTGATGTAGTGCTTTAACTTTTCAAAAAGGCAATACTTTGCAAAATATGTTTTTAGTGTGTCATTAGGCTAACAAAAAAATTAATATGATATTAAAAAGAATCCCTTATGAAAGAATATGATATGCTTATCCATGCACCACCAATATTACACCTTTGTCGGAGAAAATTTTATCTTCCAGAAAGAACCTCCAACCCCAAGTGGTACAATGCCACCAAATGGCATTTTTATTAAAGCATCCATATTCCATATATATGCACGTTACTATAATGGTAACATTGATCATGAAAGATGGAGTCTAGAAAAAGCGTATGTGCAAAGAGCACTGACCTCGCCAGCTCTGACGAGAATATAAGAACCCACTTCGACATCCAACACAGGGACCTTTCTGTGCTTCAATTCCAAAAACTGAGGTTGCATGCCTCCATTTGCCTCCAGCACCAGGGCAAATTCAGGATGGTTATCTTTGAGTTCCTTCACATCAATCATTGCCCGACTAGTGAAATACTCCTCCGCTGCAAGCACGACAAAAAGGAAATGCATCACCCACGGATCCTGAACATTTCCAGATGCGCCATCAATTAAAATTTTAGCAACCCTCACCAATATGAGCTAAATTAAACATAGCAAGAAGAAGGCCACCCTCCAATGCATTCCCCATGAACACTGAAGCGAAGGCTGCCAGAGCCATGAGCACGTGAATGTTCACTTTCCCAGCGGTGATATGGAGAACGGCATCAAGAGCTGATGAGATCTGAATTATAACAGCCAAAGCACATCCTTGTAACATGCACATTCCACAGACCATCAAATCGCTTACATAATTAACGAATATGTAACGAAAAAGTAGAAGAAGAAGACATTAAGAACAGCATCAGTAGCCGATGAAATCTGAAGCACAGCAGCCAAAAACACGAACACTTTCCAAAGGCCATCATAAAAAACAGCAAAAAAACGCATAATTCCAGGTGCCGATCCACGTACCCCGACCAAGGGGAAGGCGAGAAGGATGGTGGCATCCTGGAAGGGCTTCACGGCGGGCTTGGGGAGCAAGTAGGGGGAGGCAGCCGCCACGAGGAGCAGGGCCATGGAGCAGCAGCAAAGCTGCAGGTGCTCCCGGAGGAAGTCCGCCACACGCACCCACCCCACCGCACTGGCGAAGCGCAGCACCGCCTGCTCGGCCGCCGTCGGCTCCCCATCCCCTTCCCCGTGGTGGTGATGGTGGTGGTGGTGATGATTGTGGTGCTGGTGCTGATGCTGCTGATGGCGATGGTGATGGTGATGGTGACTACCATGGTGATCGTCGTGGCCGTGGTCGTGGCCATGGTCCCCGTGCGCCCGGCAGACGGCGGAGCCCTCGCTTCCTCGAAGGAAGAAGAGGCTGCTGGTGGCCGGCCTCGTTCCTCCACCGATCAACGGCAAACGAGAGCAGGGGATTGGGAGACGCAGTGCGTGGTGGTGGTATGGGCGGCGGGCTGGGAGAGGGAAGGAGGAAGAAGCGGGGAGTCCGGCGCTGCTGCTAGTGCGGCAGCAGAGCATGGCGAGGGCGGAGCCGCCGCGGGAGGCTGCGAAGGGGATGGTCTCCATTGGCCACCGGGAGCTTGCGGACGAGGGGTGGGGAGGATTTGAGTTTGTCTACTCCATCGTCGCAGAAAGGAAGCAGAGTGGTGGGGAAAGCGGTGCGAAGTTGGGCTTGGGGGGTGACGTCATCGTGGCGGAACTATCTTCCAGGTTTCCACGCTTTGCACGCACGTTTGACTTTTCCTTTTAGGAAGTCGTGGCTGTGCGAGCGGGCGGGCCATAAAATGTTAGGGGGTAGCGGTAGTTAATGAGTCGAGCCGTATTTGTCTTAACGAGTCGAGTTCGAGTTTGAGATATAGTTTGTTTCCTGAAACGAGAATCCGAGTGCAGCTCAGCTCGATTCGATTGGCTCGCAAGGTGATTATATTAAAATAAATAAGAAATATAATATTTTATTTCACTTGTAAAGCGCACAACACCACCCACAAGTCTAACCATTTTGGGCTTGGGGGGGACAGCGGTGCGAAGTTGGGCTTGGGGGGTGACGTCATCGTGGCGGAACTATGAGTATCTGTGGCTCTTCCAGGTTTCCACGCTTTGCACGCACGTGTTTCCATTCTTTGCACGCACGTTTGACTTTTCCTTTAGGAAGTCGTGGCTGTGCGAGCGGGCGGGCCATAAAATGTTAGGGGGTAGCGGTAGTTAATGAGTCGAGCCGCATTTGTCTTAACGAGTCGAGTTCGAGTTTGAGATATAGTTTGTTTCCTGAAAAGAGAATCCGAGTGCAGCTCAACTCGATTCGATTGGCTCGCAAGGTGATTATATTTATTTCATTTGTAAAGCGCACAACACCACCCACAAGTCTAACCATTTTGAGCCGCATTTGTCTCAGCGAGTCGAGTTCGAGTTTGAGACATACTTATTTGGTGTAACGAGAGCCCGAGTGCTGTTCAACTCGGCTCGATTGGTTCGCAAGTTGATTATATTCAAATAAATAACAAATATAATATTTTATTTCACTTGTAAAATGCACTACACCACCTACAAGCCTAACCATTTTCAAATGTAGTTGTCGCTGGAAACATTAAAAGGTGGGACCTGTTTTTAAAGTAACCGATGAAAGATTAAAGTCCCAATGCACCCAACCCAACGCACGTAGGCAGGCTGGTGGGTAGTTTGGTGCTCACTGTTCGGGGACTTTAGTCCAAGTATCGGAAACCTTAGTCTTTCCCTGCTCAAGTTTCTCTATAAAAGAACGGCCAAGCATCCCCATGTTTTATAGTTTTGGGCTGACCATGTTGAATCGTGTTGGTCCAACTAAATTTAAATGGGTTACTTAGTGTTAGCTGGTTTGGCCCATTAAATGTATTTTATAACAAATTAAATGCTTTTTGGGCCAAGTAAGTTAGGTAGGCCTACTCAGATGAACTGGGCTCAAAAGCTCGACTCGAGCTTGACTTATTTTGCTCAAGCTCAAGCTCAAGTTGGGCCATGGGCTCAAATTGAGGCTCGGACTCAAAAAAATTTTGCCGAGTCGAGCCCAAGCAGTGCCCAGCTCAGGCTCGACTCGGCTCGTTGCCACCCCTAGCATTAGTGCTTGTTGCAATGGTTCCTTAACTGTAATGATTTTTCATTTTTTTTAAGTAGGGTCTAACATGTCTAACTCATTTGATTTTTCGATTTTTTTTATCATTGTAGACATGTTAATTTTGATCACTCATTGAGCAAACTTCATATTACTTATATAATGCCTCGAAATGGACTTCATTTAAATCAAATGGTTGTTTTTAATTATATTTCTATGGCCTTTGGTTACATGCTGAATTCGCATCACTCCCTCCTGCTAGTGCCTTATGCCTCCATGACCCCACTTCAAAAAAATACCTAAAACGTCTTCCCGCCTATTGTTAGTGACAAATGGTGATTTGTTAAAATCGCGTCAGCTACTGTTGACGCGACTTTGGTTTTCTTTTTTTAAGTTTCTATTTTTCTTCAAATTCCCTCTTGGATCTAGTCCCTTATTCGCGTCATGTGGATATAATGTAATTTCAATCACTTCAGCCCGACATGATATAAATTCAATTTTGTTAAGATTTCAAACCACACCCGCCATTTAAGCACAATTTTTGAACTGATTGGCAATCTTCACGCCACCCAGGCATCCTAATCGACCTTGAGAAAGTTTTATAGGTGGATTTTTCCTCTATAATGGCTTAAAATTCAATTTCCAAAATTTTACTCTACTTTAGTGTAAAAATCACTTAAGTTCTATAAATATCACCCCCTTCCAAACTTGGAAGGAGATTGGCCATTTGGGAGTTCGTGCCTAACAATGAGAGACTTATCCTTAGAGCCCACAAAACGTAAAGGACCCTCTTCCTCTCTTCTATAATGCATAGAAGTTTCAATTCTTCATCCATAGAAGGAGATCACCAGGTTTCAGTGACTACAAGGTTCCAACCCTCTTCTTTTTATTTCATTTGAGTATTTCATCATTCTCATTCTTAGTTACATCCATTTCATCATTCGATCACGTTTGAATACACACATTCCATACATTCGTTCACCTCCTATTGTATCGTATAGGGGTTTAAAAGATATCAAAACATGAGTCTTCTTATATTGTTTAATGATTTTCTTCATGGTAGAATATATACTACACACTACTTTAACTCTAATCCTTTCCTTTTCGATTTATCTTTTGTGTTGTCTTGCAAGGCTTAGTGAAGTTAAGAAGAACATCTAGACTATTCTCAAAGGAGTAAAACATTAACATCCATCTAAGAGGATTTTAAAGTTTGAAGAGAAGATGGATCTTCCTCTTCAACCAGACGAGGAGGAAGAAGATAGAATTCACAGATCTCTAGAATCCATTTTGGTAAGGTAACCGCGATCAACCCATTCTCTTTTCATTCGAGAGACCTCGTTCTCTCTTGCAATCACATCATGTTTTCCTTTTTTTCTTCCTTCTAAGCACATGTTGATCACCATATCCAAGAGAGCGTGACACTACCATGGTCACAGCTTTTTGGCGATCACAATGGAACCTTCTTTATCGTCTTCTCTTTTGTTTCTAAACCCTTTATTGTCCTTAAACACCCTCGGTGTCCCCTTTTATTATTGCACCCCACGTGTGCATCTCATGCGCCCCCTCGGGCATGGTTACTTGTTCTGTATTTCATTTTCGTGTACCTCGTGCACACACCTTCAAACGGCAAAGTCACCTCATTGAGATTGCTATTTAGTTTTGATCCATGGAGTTCACACTCTCGTATGTTTGGCTTTGATTTATATATGTTCATTGTGTTTCCTTCACCATATCATCTTCGAGAAATTGTGGGTCGCTGTATTCTTGTTTGTATGTCTGGTCGAGGGAAAGATCCCCTCGTTTTCTACGTGCTTGTGTGTTTCGGTTTAGCATATTAAAATCACATCACGCACAGGTGGCGTAATTTTAATCGTGTCATCATAACTTGATGCAACTTCGCGTCTATCTACCTACTGCCTAAGCGCCACAGTGAACAGGGTCGCATTTGACATTCACGTCAGCTCATCCTGACGCGACTTCAAATATACGCCATTTGTCATTGATGCGACTTAGATCTGTGTATGCTTTGTTATTTTTTGTTTTGCATTTGTGCATTAGAGGTTGTTGGTTTGCCAAGGTTGCAGGTCATTTGGGTTGAGGGCCCATTCTCCCTCACATCCTAGGATTCACACACCTTTCTAACACTTGTTGATCTCTCCGGGAGGCGGTTCCTCTCTTTCAGATTATAAATACTTGTGTTGAGACCTCCGTAAGTCCCCAAAAGCAAGGGAGTCATGCCTTACTCATTAGGTAGATTGTACCATACGAGAAGACCTGTGTTTAGATCACCCATTCGCTGTGAGTGAGAGGACACCTAGCGGATAATGGTGGTCATTGGACTAAAACTAGGACCTTATGTAACGACCCGCCACCCTATAATCGGGGATCCGATTACTAAATGAGTACCGAATCATTAATTTGGAACCAAACCAGGATCTAAGTAAGTCTGGAAAATAAATAATCAACTAAGCTAAACGTTCACATCGCATTGAATTTAAAGGAAAATACATAAATTAAAAGTTATTACAATGCGACTCGATACAGCAAATAATTACATACTCCAACAGAAAATAAATGATTATACATACAGGCCAGAAATAAAGATAACAACTACGTCGGGGCATACCCCGGAACAACAGCCGACGACGCTCAACACACAGCCGCACAACCCTCGCTAAGTCTGCCTGGAGTCCTCACCTGAAAGCCGCAGGGGTGAGTTTCAACGAAAAGACTTAGTAGGGATCCTTCGATCCCCACTGCCCACACACACACCCACAAGTGTAGCAGAGATATAATAACCATGAAAGGCAGTAATTGCTATGCCTAAATCTCAACACGAATCACATGCATTCGAAGTATAATTAACATGCATAATTCCATTTTATCAGGGAACCCGTAATTCGGCGTATCTTCAAAACACGTCAACTACACAACGAAAGTGGGAAAAACATCGACCCGCTGAGACCAAACAGTAACCCCTCGGATGTAACCCCTCGGATAGCACGCTGGCCACCTCGGCGGTCACTCCTTCCCTCAGCAAACACCGACCCGCTGAGACCAAACAGTAACCCCTCGGATAGCACGCTGGCTACTCCGGCCCAACTGGCTCAGATGGTTACTCCTTCCCCCAGCACGAGTGACACTCCAAAGGTACCACTCCGACTCCGGTACAAGCTAGCTAACCCCGGGGTTCACCAGGTGACCCTCTCCACTAGGCGTCACCCCGCCACTGCTCCCGTCAGCGCTGTGTCCCTCCGCACCGACACAGGGTGTGGAACGCTACAACTGTCACTCTAGGTCCACCGAAGTGGTGGGAGGAAAAGAGGGAGGAGAAGGGGTCGTCGCCGGAGTCGCCGGAAGGGAGGAGAGAAAGAGAGAAGGAAGAAAAATGAGGGAAAGAAGGAGGGCTCGCGGGGTTAACCAGAGACTAGCTAAAACGCGTCGAGATGTACGGACGCCTATCAGTTGACGTGACGGCTGCTCTGACAAAACTCTGCAACGCTCTGTCAGAGGTCTGAAACGCGTCTTTCATACAAGACGCCGTTCAGACGACAAGACTGGCGCCGTACTCTGACAACCCAGAGTCGCAGTCTGAAAGGCGTCGTGCCTCACGGACGCTGTTCAGACGATATGTCAGGACCGTACTCTCGCGGCTCAAAGCCAGTCCACGTGGCACCCACGTGGCACAAGCTAAAACGCGTCTGCCTCGCTGGACGCCGTTTAAACCGCGTCGAGCGGGCTCGACGCGAAACAACATAGAGTCTCTGCCCCACTGGAGCCTAAACTACAGGGTCCGACCCCGAAAACCGGATCCGAAAGCCTCAGTCCTTACATTCTTCCCCCCTTAAAAGAATTTCGCCCCCGAAATTGCCTGCTAGAATTAACCAGGTCAAAACATAGAGATACAAGTTCACAAGATAACTTACGAGAAAAGGTAAGGAAACTGCTCCCGCATCTCGTCCTCACGCTCCCAGGTTGCCTCGCCCCCGGAGCGGTACTGCCAAATCACCTTGAGCAAAGGTACAATCTTGTTCCGAAGGACTTGCTCCCTGGGATCCTCAATACGAACTGGAAACTCTGGAAAAGACAAGTTCTCAGCAATCTCCAACTCTGAAAAATCCAAGACATGGGATGGATCCTGAACATATTTTCTCAGCAAGGAAACATGGAATACATCATGCACCCCTGCAAGATTAGGTGGCAAGGCCAACTGATACGCGGTTTCCCCAACCCGAGCAAGAATGGGAAAGGGCCCGATATATCGCGGACTCAGTTTGCCTCGCTTCCCGAATCTCATCACACCCTTGGAGGGTGAGACTCGGAGAAACACGTGGTCCCCAACCTCAAACTCAAGCGGTCTCCTCTGGATATCAGCATAACTTTTCTACCTGCTCTGGGCTGTGGTCAATCTCTGTCGTACCATCCTGGCAACCTCTGCACACAGCTGAACTAATTCAGGCCCTGCAACCTGCCTCTCACCAATCTCGGACCAACATAGAGGAGATCGACACGGTCGCCCGTACAAAGCCTCGTAAGGCGCCATGCCGATGCTAGAATGATAACTGTTGTTGTAGGTGTTAGAATTGGGTGGCCTCAAAGCCAATCATTGTACATTCTAGTTCAGATTATTAATAAAGGCAATCATTTCTTCATTTAATAGTTCTCGCAATTAACTATCGTAATGAAGGTCCATAGACAAATGTATGGGATATTGAATCATGATGAGATCATAATAGTGAGATCAATATCCTCAGTCAATTGTCTTAAACAGTTCTCGATCATAGGATATTTGAGATGGACATTAAATATCCGATAAGATCGACACAAGTTATGTATGCTCATATGATGAGGGTGAATGATCTCACATTCACTCGTGTGGTGACACTAAGACAAACAAGTGGGTGCTCATTAGAGAATGAGTTCACTGAACATACCCAAATAAGAATTCCTGGATGGTAATTATACCTATTAGTCAACCAGGGAATTCAATCGTTGCAGTAGCACAGTTGGTCCTTTGACCTGAGTCACCAATGATATCTTGTTTCTAGACCATTGTATCTTAATTCTCTGACTCGTGGACTTTAACCATTAAGTCCACCATAATCGGTCTTTCAGATACAGTGGAAAGCTTGCGAAAGTAATTGAGTAAACAACAAGGGATCACTCACTCTTGGTATAAGACTGGAGAGAGAATGTCTTATGGATGTGTACACAGAAATCCCTGGCCATGGTCAAATGAAAGAGATGTCTTTCTAGATATTAACTGTGTACTGGAATCCATCTGGATAATGCGATAAAGGGTTTGACTATAAAACCATACCCTTGCGTTATTGGGACATTGCATGAGTGAAGGATTATATCTGTGTAGTATCGGCAGACGGATAGGTTCAATTGAAGGAAACAGTATCCCTTATATCTTCTGGGATCATGAGGTAGTGTTTGGTGTTGTTCATGATCAGAAGGCCAAGTGAATTAATCATCGGATGATAATTTACTTGTTTATTAAATTAATCATTTAACATATGATGTTTAAATGTTAATTAATAAATATTAAACTCAAGAAACAGTTCTAAGTTTAATGGGCCTGCAACCGGACTGATATATGGGCCTAGAGGGGTCACACACATAAGAGTTCTCGTCAGACGGTGAGAGATGTTAAATTTCATGCTTATCTGGGTTTTTGTGAAAAGCTGCAGGATAAACATGAAGATTTAATGGAGAATTATCCAAGGCCAAACTCTTGGATAATCATGAGAATTATTCCCTGTGCTTATCCTTATTTCTATATAAGGAGGGCCAAAGGGGAGGGGTAAAAAGTTAGTTGGACGAATTTTACTCCCCATATTCTCTCTCTCCTCTCTCTCTCTCCTTCTCTCTCTCTTGGAGTGGATCTGTCTCTCTCCGCGCATGGTGGATTTGAGATCTAGTCGGAGCACTCAAGCCGAGGAGGAAATCGCGTCTGCTGCGGGAACTCGTGTGGATACCTCTAGAGATCGTGCGCGTGCGCGATTACCGAGTCGGCATCATCTACGGGAGATTCAAAACCCCGCAAAGGTGAAGAACTGTTCTTCCCGCTTAGATTTTAATGTCCGTTTTACGACCCCAGCAACCGATACAATGGAATCAATTTTATTTCCACTGCGTTCATGGCGATTCCTTACAGTAGGCAAATTCCACAGTAGGCAAATGTTGTTCCCAAGAACCTCCCCAGTCTAAGCAACATGCCCTAAGCATATCTTCCAGTGTCTGAATGGTCCTCTCCGACTGCCCATCAGTCTCGGGGTGATAGGCCGAACTGAAGGTCAACTGCGTGCCCAAGGCCTTCTGAAAACTCTTCCAGAACCTGGAAGTAAACCTCGGATCCCGATCTGATATGATAGACAAGGGTACTCCGTACAGGGAGATGATCCGGTCTACGAACAACTTCGCCAGCTTACCGACTGACCAGTCCTTCCTAATAGCCAGGAAGTGTGCCGACTTGGTCAGCCGATCAACAATAACCCAGATTGCGTCTCTCCTGCCAGGGGATGCAGGTAATCCGATCACAAAGTCCATAGTCACGTGCTCCCATTTCCACTCCGGGATCGGCAAGGGCTGCAACAACCCTCCTGGTCTCTGATGTTCTACCTTAACCTGTTGACACGTCATGCACCTAGCCACATCTTTCTTCATACCAGGCCACCAAAAGTGCCTTCTCAAACAATGATACATCTTGGTTGTCCCAGGACGCACTGCATACCTAGAACGGTGCGCCTCATCAAGGACACTCTTACGTATGTCCTCTTCGGCCGGAACATAAAGTCTACCTCTGAACCTGACTGTGTCGTCATCCCACAATTCCACCTCTGGTCTCTGGAGAATCTGCGGTAATTCTACATCTGCCCTCTGAGCCTCAATCACAGCATGGTACACTGTTGGTCTCACAGTCAAACTGGCCAACACGGGTCTATCATCCTCACGTGGAACCCGAAAGGAAGATTCCACAACCTGCTCAAATAATTTCCATTCTCGAATCATAAGGTATGACATGACCGTCTTCCGACTCAAGGCGTCTGCCACTACATTCGCCTTGCCCGGATGGTAAGAAAGGTCAAGGTCATAATCCTTGATGAACTCCATCCACCTACGCTGTCTCAAATTCAGGTCTCTCTGTGTGAACACATACTTCAGGCTCTTGTGATCAGTAAAGACCTGAAATTTCTCACTGTACAAGTAATGTCTCCAAATCTTAAGTGCAAATACTACAGCTGCCAATTCCAAATCATGGGTGGGATAGTTTTCCTCATGCTTCTTCAGCTGTCTAGAAGCATAAGCCACAACCCTGCCATGCTGCATTAGAACTGCGCCCAAACCTCGACGGGACGCGTCTGAGTAAACCACAAACCCACCTGAACCAGATGGAAGCACTAACACTGGGGCCGAAGTGAGGCGAGTCTTTAACTCAGTGAAACTCCGCTCACATTCCTCGGTCCACACAAAACGAACTCCCTTTCGAGTCAACCTCGATAAGGGGGCCGCTATCGAAGAAAACCCCTGAACAAACCGCCTGTAATAACCTGCAAGTCCCAAGAAGCTCCTGATCTCAGTCACTGAAGTTGGCCTGCTCCAATTCATTACTGCCTCGATCTTGGCTGGATCCACTGTGATGCCCTCGCCAGAAATGACATGCCCAAGGAAGTGTACCTTGTCTAGCCATAATTCACACTTGCTAAACTTGGCATAGAGTTGGTGCTCCCTCAGGACCTGCAACACCACCCGAAGATGAGTGGCGTGCTCTTCCTCAGAAGAAGAATATATCAAAATATCATCGACGAATACCACCACAAACTGATCCAGATAGGCCCTAAAGACTCGGTTCATCAGATCCATAAAGGCTGCCGGAGCATTGGTCAAGCTGAAAGGCATAACCAAAAACTCATAATGTCCATACCGAGTCCTAAAAGCCGTCTTACTGACATCGACATCACGGATCCTCATCTGATAATATCCAGATCTCAGGTCAATCTTAGAAAACACCTTCGCAGACTGCAGCTGATCCATCAAATCATCGATCCTTGGAAGTGGGTACTTGTTCTTTATCGTCACTAGGTTCAGCTGTCTATAATCAATGCACAATCTCAAGGAACCGTCCTTCTTTCTGACAAATAGGACTGGAGCACCCCACGGAGAAGTACTGGGACGAATGAAACCCTTATCCAGTAACTCCTGCAACTGCGCCTTCAACTCAGCGAGTTCGGTTGGCGCCATCCGATACGGGGTCTTAGACAAGGGCGCCGTACCCGGTGCAAGCTCAATGGTAAACTCGACCTCTCGCTGAGGAGGAAGGCCAGGCAACTCCTCAGGAAACACATCTGCAAAGTCACACACTACAGGCACCTCCCAAGAACTGGGACAGTCACGGACATCGGAAACAACAACAGAGGCAAGGAAGGCCTCACAACCACCAGCAAGCAACGTCCAAGTCTTAAAGGCAGAAATAAGAATACCTCGAGAAGAGAGCCTAATACCTTGGAAGTAGAAGGTCGGGATGTCCGGAATAGAGAAACGCACCCTCTTCCTGTGGCAGTCCACCTCAGCATAAAAAGCTTCCAACCAATCCATGCCCAGGATGATATCGAAGTCACGAATGGCAAGCACAACCAACTGGGCAGGCAACTCATGGCCCTCAATGGTCAAGGGAACGTCCCTCAAACAATTATAAGATAACAAGAAATCCCCAGAAGGAACCTCTACCATCAATCCATCAGATAGCTCATCAACGGGTGCGGAAAGAACATCTATAAACTGCTCAGAAATGAAAGAATGCGAAGCACCTGAATCAATCAACACATGTGCAGAGTTCCCAAGGACAGAAAGTGTACCTTCCACCAAGTTGGACGCACGAGCCTCCTTCCTGGTGATATCCAGCACTCTCCCTTAGGTCCTCGGCTTCTTCTGATCAGCTGGCCCTTGCCTCTGGCCACGCCCCTGCGGGCAAAACCTTGCCACGTGGCCCTGCTGGCCACAAGTATAGCATCTCCCAGAGAAAGCAGGACACTGAGTCCCACCATGAGTACCACCACAGTGCTGACAAACTGCTGGAAGCCTCTGAGCTGGCTCCTGTTGGGCGCTGGACACCGACTGGCTCTGCTGATCCTGCCTGGGTCTGCTACTACCGCTGCTGCCACTACTGCTGCCACCGCCTCGGAAGAATCTCCTAAATCTGGAGCCGAGTGACGACGATCCTGATCCGGACGAAGGGGCTGCTGCCGCTGCCTTACCCCTGCCACGAGCTGGTCCCTGAGCAGTCAGTCCTCTCTCTCGGGCTGACTGATTATGCTGTGCCTCCATTGCTGCTGCACACCTAACTGCTGATGCCAAGTCTGTAAAACAGTGAGATGCCACAAAGTTCCTCAGACTGAGCCTCAGCCCATCCACAAACCTCTCAGTACGTCGCTCCTCGTCCCCTGAGATGAAGGGCACAAACCTCCCAAGCGAAACAAACTTCGCCTAGTACTCGAGTACTGTCATACTCCCCTGAGTCAGCTCCATAAATTCCCTCTCCTTGGCCCTCTGGACATGCCTAGGAAAATACTGCGCATTGAATTCCTTCACAAAAGTCTCCCAAGAAATCTCCCTGAGACTCCTATCCTCATAAGACAAACTCTTCAAGGTGGTCCACCAATTATAGGCGCTATCCTTCAACATGAAGGTAGCTAACGGAGTCTTCTCAACTGCTGCACAATCCATAGTATCGAAAGTCTTCTCCATCTCCCTAAGCCAGTGAACAGCCTCATCGGGGTCGGGACGACCGGTGAAGTGAGGTGGCCTCAGCTTCAGAAATCTCTCTAGTGTAGCTGTAGACCCTCCCCGAGCGCTGGAACTCTCACTAGGGTCTCGGGTCTGATATCGAGCCATAGTGTCCATCATAGCCTCCATGAACTGTTCTACACTCGGCCTACCGGCCTCAGAACCACTAGGGACATCTCCCCGCTCTCGAATAACCGGCACCCTCTTCCTAGGAGCCATCTAATCGCCTACAGACACAAAATCGAAAAGTTCTAGTTAGAATCCTAAAACCTATACTACCGTCGTGCCTGTACGGGATAATGTAATTATTTGCCGGACTCACGACATTTAACCTAGTTATTCATTTATTTGCCAGACCGAATGCTCTGATACCAACTGTAACGACCCGCCACCCTATAATCGGGGATCCGATTACTAAATGGGTACCGAATCATTAATTTGGAACCAAACCAGGATCTAAGTAAGTCTGAGAAATAAATAATCAACTAAGCTAAACGTTCACATCGCATTGAATTGAAAGGAAAATGCATAAATTAAAAGTTATTACAATGCGACTAAATACAACAAATAATTACATACTCCAACAGAAAACAACTGATTATACATACAGGCCAGAAATAAAGATAACAACTACGTCGGGGCATACCCCGGAACAACAGCCGACGACGCTCAACACACAGCCGCACAACCCTCGCTAAGTCTGCCTGGAGTCCTCACCTGAAAGCCGCAGGGGTGAGTCTCAACGAAAAGACTCAGTAGGGATCCTTCGATCCCCACTGCCCACACACACACCCACAAGTGTAAAGTACAGCAGAGATATAATAACCATGAAAGGCAGTAATTGCTATGCCTAAATGTCAACACGAATCACATGCATTCGAAGTATAATTAACATGCATAATTCCATTTTATCAGGGAACCCGTAATTCGGCGTATCCTCAAAACACGTCAACTACACAACGAAAGTGGGAAAAACATCGACCCGCTGAGACCAAACAGTAACCCCTCGGATAGCACGCTAGCCACCTCGGCGGTCACTCCTTCCCTCAGCAAACACCGACCCGCTGAGACCAAACAGTAACCCCTCGGATCGCACGCTGGCTACTCCGGCCCAACTGGCTCAGGTGGTTACTCCTTCCCCCAGCACGAGTGACACTCCAAAGGTACCACTCCGACTCCGGTACAAGCTAGCTAACCCCGGGGTTCACCAGGTGACCCTCTCCACTAGGCGTCACCCCGCCACTGCTCCCGTCAGCGCTGTGTCCCTCCGCACCGACACAGGGTGTGGAACGCTACAACTGTCACTCTAGGTCCACCGAAACATAAACACGGCACGGTGTGATCCGGTCACGGAAGAAGTCCACGGTCGCACGACATACAACGCAATGCCATCCGGTCACGAAGAGTACATCATCATCGAGTGTACTAGAAGCATGCATTTAACTAACTATCTAGCAGTGTAAACACATTTTACTGGCATGGATTAGTGTGGTTCTGTCTTGAATCGCGTCGCCCAAGGCCGACGCCATTCAAGCACCCTAAACTGGTTCATGAAATCCCGGCCTCAGAGTCTGGCCTAAAAGGCGTCGACACCAGAGGTCGCCTTTTAAAAGGCGTCAACATCATCAGACGCCATTCACACAGAAAAATCGGAATTAGCAGAAAACCTTAATCGGGGGATTTCTGCCTTAAAAGGCGTCATGGTGACCCGACGCTATTCCAAATCGCGTCGTACAGTCATGACGTCTTTCAGTGCCAGAATCCCCGAACTGACAGAGCCTTAGTGGAACGATTTCTGCCTAAAAGGCGTCATGATGGCCCGACGCCCTTCTGAAAGGCGTCGTCCATGCACGACGTCTTTTAGCGCCAGAAACCAGGTTCTGTCTCCAGCCCGAAGGCTCCCTTTCCAACCCCCAAAACACCAAAAACAGAAGAGAAAGAGGGCAAACCAAAGCACCATAAATCCACGTTCATAGAAACTCCCATTCCCATCAAGGAAAAGCCCCTAACATGCTCATTCTACCTCAAAACCACAAATCCATAACATGTTTTAAACGGGGGAGACATGGTTTAAAACACAACACTGGGGGAACCGTCACCCTACCGGTTACTTGAACTCCTCCAAGCTCCAAGCCGTCCACCCGTCTCACCCCACGCCGCCGCCGGTACCGCCGTGGTCGTCCTTACTCCACCGGGACGTCGGCCGCCGTCCGGAGAGTAAACGCCGCGGAGGAAGTGGAGGTGGTAGTGGTGGGAGCTAGGTGGGTGATGGAGTGGAGGGAAGGACGAAGTGGTGGGAGGAAAAGAGGGAGGAGAAGGGGTCGTCGCCGGAGTCGCCGGAAGGGAGGAGAGAAAGAGAGAAGGAAGAAAAATGAGGGAAAGAAGGAGGGCTCGCGGGGTTAACCAGAGACTGGCTAAAATGCGTCGAGATGTACGGACGCCTATCAATTGACGTGACGGCTGCTCTGACAAAACTCTGCAACGCTCTGTCAGAGGTCTGAAACGCGTCTTTCATACAAGACGCCGTTCAGACGACAAGACTGGCGCCGTACTCTGACAACCCAGAGTCGCAGTCTGAAAGACGTCGTGCCTCACGGACGCTGTTCAGACGATATGTCAGGACCGTACTCTCGCGGCCCAAAGCCAGTCCACGTGGCACCCACGTGGCACAAGCTAAAACGCGTCTGCCTCGCTGTACGCCGTTTAAACCGCGTCGAGCGGGCTCGACGCGAAACATCACAGAGTCTCTGCCCCACTGGAGCCTGAACTACAGGGTCCGACCCCGAAAACCGGATCCGAAAGCCTCAGTCCTTACACCTTACCTACTTTGAGAGAGTCCTCTTGGTTTGAAAAGTGATATAATTCAACAAGTAACTCAAAGTGTCGTAATCATACACTTATGTGAAGTTCTGTGCAAACTTGTTTGATCTACAACAACACCTCTAATTGTTGGATAATGATGCTTCATTCAGGAAAATGAACGGGTATGGCTAGTTATAGGTATGATGATGAACATTACCATGAAGATTCTCATTATGATCCTATTTACCCATATACCTACCATCAAACCTTTGCCCATGATGATGAAGCCAATGCAAATATAGCTCATTACAAACATTCTCAGGTTCACGCCTTAGATACCAACAATCAAGAGCTGAATCCAACCGTAGCTCTGGAGGCCTCCACCTCCAATCCCACTCCTCCTGCTACTACGGTGGATCTCTCCTCCGCTCTCGGGTTTCTTCCCTCTCATTTGGACCCCTAGCAATTCCAAGCTATACAGGACATGATCAAACGGAAGGCCCATGCACCTCAAGATACTTCTCCCCCCATAGAGAGATTGCATGTGTCCACACCCAAAGTTCAAGCAGGTCAGCAACAGACCTCCCAAGTCCACGAGGTCCACTCAAGACCTCAAACCCCCCGAACACTTACTCTTTCATGCTCACCGGTGCAACCACAAGATCCGGCCAAAAAACCTCATTACCCAATCGTGCCCAATTATTACCCTTTCTATGCTTACCGACCGGGATACAGTCCATCTCTACCTCAAGGAACCCAAGATCAGCTCAACCAGTCATGAATGAACAAGTTGAACAAAATGGATGAACAGTACAGAAATCTCAAGAAGTTAATTGATGCCAAGTACGTCCCAGATGTGTTATTACCAATGCTCCCCGTATTCCACCTTCCTCCCTTCGAAATGCCCACCTATCAAAGGTACAATGGTGGTAATCCTTTTGTACGCTTGAAAGATTTCATGTATGAATCATCGTTTACGCAAAATGACATGAGGTCGTTGTCTTATCTCTTCAGGAGATCACTGGAGGGTAGTGCATTAGAGTGGTTTTATTCTTAAGAACCAAATGAGGCTGAGGATTTTGAGATCGTACAGAGAAAGTTCTTTCATATGTATAAGGATAGAGTTGGTCCATCTCTTTCTGTAACTGACTTAGTGGCTGAGAAGATGAAGCCCAATGAGGACTTTGTTACATTCACCGACAGATGGCGATCTATGGGCAATAAATTGAAATATCATTTATCAGAATTGGAACAAGTGAAGTTGATTCTTGCCAATTCCACACCAAAGTTTCGCACTCTCTTATCAGTCAACAAGCTCGGCACCATGGACGAGCTATACGAGAGGGTGAGGTACGTGCAAATTCATTTTGAAGGACTCGCCTCTCCTGACGATGTTGGAACCACAAAAGTTGCAGCCGAACATGATATGGGGCAGTCCAAATGAAAGCAACACCCCTGGTGGGGCCACTGTCAAAGGGGCTGTCACAAATGAACAACTTAATATTATTGGCAACCCCCCGTTCTTGAGAAACCCACAGGCCCCCAACCAAAGGCCACCTCTGTATCAAAAGTACCGACAACCTCCCCAAAATCAACAATATCAGTAACATCAACAACCTCGACAACATCAACAACATCAGCAGAAACTCGAACAGCCCAATTACGACCAAGTGCCCCCTCCCGGGAATTATGCCCCTCGATGGCCGCAAGGTCCCAAGAGAGTTCAATACCCACCATTGCCAGAGTCCCTTATAGATATCTTTAATGCTCTCATGGCTGCCAATGCTCTCACACTCCCCATGGAAAGGACAGTTTGGCCTCAAAAAGTCGACATGTCCTGATATTGCTTCTACCATCGACAGCCCCGGCACACTATATGTAACCACCCACCACCCTATAATCGGGGATTCGATTACTAAATGGGTGTCGAATCATTAAAATATGGAGCCAAACCAAGATCTCGATAAGTCTGAGAAATAAATGATAAACTAAGCTAAATATTTCACATCAAATCGAATCATAAAAGAAGTGCAATAATTAAAAATTATTACAACTCGACTCGACTCAACAAATAGTTACATATTCCAACTGAAAAGAGACAATTATGCATACAAGCCTGAAAAGGAAATAACAACTACATCAGGGCAATACCCCGTAACAGTGGCCGCTGGTGCACAACCCCAGACGGAACCCTCCATGCTACACCTGCCGGGAAGCCTCACCTGAAAACCACAGGGGTGAGTCTCATCGAAATGGACTCAGTAAGGATCCTCCGATCCCACCGCCCACTCACGCACCCACAAGTGCAACAATACAAATATAGGCAATTAAATAAGTAAAGCAGTAAGTACAACTCCCAAATATTCCCAAATTTCGATATGAAACACATGCATTCGAAGATGCAACATACATAACTCTAAAGCCACTCGACTCAACACCGGAGTCCACAACCAATGTTCTTGCGAAACACACAAACCACGTAGCCGAATGCGAAAAAACACCGACCCGCTGGGACGGAGCAGCAACCCCTCGGATAGCACATGGGCTACTCCGGCCTGTCCAGCTCTAGGTGGTTCTGCCCCCTCCCAGCCACGAGTGACACTCCGAATGTACCAATCCCACACCGGTACTAGCTATACTCTGGGATACACCAGGTGACCCTCTCTCTAGGTGTCACCCCACCACTCCCACATCGGCGCTGTGTTACTCCCACACCAACACAGGGTGCCTAAGAGCTAAGAACTGTTACTCTATGTCCACGATCGTATAAAACATAACACAGTGCGATCCAGTCAGGTGGAAACCCTTTTTCTCGAAGTACGGTATCGAACATGCATTTAACCGAGTTATCTAGTGATGTAAACACATGTAAATTTTATGAATTTATGAGGTTCTATCTTGAATTGCGTCGCCCGTGGCCGACGTCATTCAAGACTCCTAAACTGGCTTAGTTGACTAGGGATACTAGCCTGAATGACGTCGCCCATGGCCGACGCTATTCAGCTCTTTATCCCACACTGGCCTCGGGAATTGGAAAAATGGGTTGTAAATCGCATCGACCCAGGTCAGCACCATTTAAAATGGCGTCATCTAGTCTCAAGGCCATTTAACGCCCGAAATTGCGTTCCACCGAGCTAAACCGAGGGACCCTCTTCTCTCCCAAAACACTCAAAAAACGCAATGGAGACAAGGGGAGAAGTTCAATAACCAATTATCACCCAAAATCTTATTTCTTAAAAATGCTCATTCTCATTAAAAATCTCCTTAGAACATACTTTCAACCAAAAAAAATCCATATACATCGCATGCTTCAAAGCGGGAAAATCATGGTTTTAAACAAAACACAACAAAGATCGTCACCTTACCGATTACTTGAATTCCTCCTAGCTCCAAGCCGCCGTCGCTACACCGCAAGCCATCTCGGTACCACCGTAGGAGCCATCACTCCATTGGGACGTCGGCTGCTGTCTGGAGAGCAATATGCCGCGGAGGAGATGGTGGTAGTAGTGGTGAGGGATAGGAGGTTGATGGAGTGGAGGAAGAGGGAGAATGGGGAGAGGAAAGGAAGGAGAAGGGGAAGGGGGAAATGGAGCGTTCGGAGAGAGAGAGGAGAGAGAGGAGAATGGAGAGAATGGGGGAAAGGAGGGAGGGCTTCAGGCTTCAACCGAAACTCGTTAAAACGCGTCATTCCTGAACGATGCCAATCAGGCGGCAGCACGGGGTCGTACATTGGCAGATGTTTGAATCGTGTCGTCTATGCAAGACGCCATTCAAACGACACCACCGGGGCCGTACATACGCGGCCCTACGCCGGCCCACACAGCACCCCTGCAAAGCTCCTAAATGGCGTCCCCCTAGGACGACGCCGTTCAAAATCGAGCTCATGCCCCAACCCCACAAGGGTCCAAACCAAGGGATCCGACACCGAAACCGACCCGATAACTGGATCATAAACCTCAGTCCTTACATTCTCCCCCCTTAAAAGAATTTCATCCCCGAACTTGCCGGAACAAAACTAGCACCAACGACAAGATAACACAGACTTAAAAACGAACTTACAAGAAAATGTAAGGAAACTGCTCTCGCATCTCATCCTCTAGTTCCCAGGTCGCCTCTCCTTCGGAATGATGCTGCCAAATCACCTTGACTAGAGGAACTACCTTGTTCTGAAGTACATGCTCTCTGCGATCCTCAATACGCACTGGAAATTCCGAAAATGACAAGTCCTCAGCGACCTCCAATTCCGAAAAGTCTAAGACATGAGATAGATCCTGGACATATTTTCTCAGCAAAGAAACATGAAACACATCGTGCACTCCTGCAAGACTGGGTGGCAAGGCTAGTTGATACGCCGGTTCCCCAATTCGAGGAAGAATGAGAAAAGGCCCAATATATCGCGGGCTTAGCTTACCTCGCTTCCCGAATCTCATCACACTCTTGGAAGGTGAGACTTAGAGAAACACGTGGTCCCCAACCTCGAACTCAAGCGGTCTCCTGCGAATATTTGCATAACTCTTCTGTCGACATTGAGCTGCAATCAACCTATGTTGCCACTCTGGCAACTTATGCACACTGTTATACCAACTCTAGTCATGTTATTTTCCTCTCACCAATCTCTGACCAGTTTACAGTTGATCGACACGGACGCCTGTACAAAGCCTCATACGGCGCCATGCCGATATTGGAATGATAATTGTTGTTATAAGCAAACTCAATCGTAGACAAGTAATGCTCCCAAGAACCTCCCCAATCTAGGCAACAAGCCCTGAGCATGTCCTCCAGTGTCTAAATGGTCCTCTCTGACTGTCCATCAGTCTCGAGATGGTAAGCCGAGCTAAAGGCTAACTGCATACCCAAGGCCTTTTGAAAACTCCTCCTGAACATAGAAGTAAATCTTGGATCCCGATCTGCCACGATGGACAAGGGCACCCCATGTAGAGAGATGATCCGGTCCACAAACAACCTAGTCAACCTACCAACTAACCAGTCCTTCCTAATAGCTAGAAGGTGCGCTGACTTGGTCAATCGATCAATAATGAACCCAAATCGCGTCTCTCCTGCCGGGGTGACACGGGCAATTCCCTCCCAAAGTCCATACTCACATGTTCCCATTTCCATTCCGGGATCGATAATGGCCGCAACAACCCTCTAGTCTCTAATGTTTTGCCTTAACCTGCTGACAAGTCAGGCACCTTGCCACATACTCAGCCACGTCCTTCTTCATTCTAGGCCTCCAAAAGTGTCTTCTCAAACAATGATACATCTTAGTCGTTTCGGGATGCACTGCATATCTAGAACGGTGCGCCTCATCTAAGACATTCTTGCGCACCTCTTCCTCTATTGGAATATAGAATCTACCTCTAAATCTGACCGTGGCGCCATCCCACAACTCTACCTCTAATATCTAGAGAATCTGTGCTAACTCTGCATCTGCCCTCTGAGTCTCGATCATAGAATGGTACACCGTTGGCCTCACAGTCAAGCTGGCCAATACAGCTCTATCAGCCTCTCGGGGAATTCTAAAGGAAGATTCCACAACCTACTCATACAATCTCCACGGTTGAATCATGAGATATGACATGACCATGTTCCAACTCAAAGCGTCCACTACCACGTTCGACTTGCCTGGATGGAAAGAGAGGTCAAGATCATAGTCCTTGATAAACTCCATCCACTGACGTTGCGTCAAGTTCAGATCCCTCTGCGTGAATACATACTTTAGGCTTTTGTGATCAATAAAGACCTAAAACTTCTCCCCATATAAGTAGTGCTGCCAGATCTTTAGTGCAAATACTACAGCCGCCAACTTCAAGTCATGAGTGGGGTAGTTCTTCTCATGCTTCTTCAACTGCCGAGAAGCATACACCACAACCTGACCATGCTGCATAAGAACTACACCCAAACCTCGACGAGATGCATCTAAGTAAACTACGAATCCACTAGAACCAGATGGAAGCACTAGAATTGGACCCAAAGTGAGACGAGTCTTCAACTCAGTAAAGCTCCGCTCACACTCCTCGGTTTATACAAAACGAATTCCCTTACGAGTCAACCCCGACAAGGGGGTCGCTATAGAAGAAAAATCATGGACAAACCGTTTGTAATACCCTGCTAACCCCAGGAAGCTCCTGATCTCAGTTACTATCGTCGGTCTGCCCCAGCCCATCACTGTCTCAATCTTGGCTAGATCTACAGTAATGCCATCACCAGAAATGACATGCCCCAGGAAGTGCACCTTATCTAACCAGAATTCGTACTTGCTAAACTTGGCATAGAGTTGGTGCTCTCTCAGAACTTGCAACACCACCTGAAGATGAGTGGCATGCTCTTCCTCAGAAGAAGAATACACCAAAATATCATCTACAAACACTAACACAAACTGATCCAAGTTGACCCTAAAGACCCGGTTCATCAAATCCATAAGAGCCGCTGGAGCATTGGTCAAACCAAAAGGCATAACCAAAAACTCATAATGTCCGTACCGAGTCCTAAAAGCCGTCTTACTCACATCAGCCTCACGAATCCTCATCTGGTAATATCCTGACCTTAAGTCAATCTTCGAGAATACCCTAGCAGACTGCAATTGATCCATTAAATCATTCGTTCTCGAAAGTGGGTACTTGTTCTTTATTGTTATATAGTTTAGCTGTCTATAATCGATACATAACCTCAAGGAACCATCCTTCTTCCTAATGAACAGAACTTGAGCACCCCACGGAGAAGTGCTGGGACGAATAAAATCCTTATCCAACAATTCCTGCAACACTGCGCCTTCAACTCAGCGAGTTCGGCCAGAGCCATCTGATACGTGGCCTTAGACAAGGGCGTCGTACCCGGTGCAAGCTCAATAGTGAACTCAACCTCCCGCTAAGGAGGAAGGCCAGGCAACTCCACCGGAATCACATCAACAAAGTCACATACTACATGCACCTCTCAAGGACTGGAACCACTACTAACACTAGCTACAACTACTGAGGCAAGGAAAGCCTCACAACCACCAACAAGGAACCTCCAATGCTTAAAAGCAGAAATAAGAATACTACGAGAAGATAGCCTAATACCTTGGAAGTAGAAGGCCAGGATGCCCGGGATGGAGAAGCGCACCCTCTTCCTGTGGCAGTCCACCTCGGCATAATAAGCCTCCAACCAGTCCATGCCCAAGATGACATCAAAGTCAAAAATGGCAAGCACAACTAACTAGGCAGGTAACTGATGACCCTCAATAGTCAAGGGAATCTTACTCATACAGTTATAAGTCAACATGAAATCTCCAAAAGGAACCTCAACCATCAGTCCATCAGATAACTCATCAACGAATGCAGAAAGAACATCTACGAACTGCTCATAAATAAATGAATGTGAAGCACCCGAATCGATCAACACATGCGCAGAGTTCCTAAGGACAGAAAGTGTACGTTCCACCAAGTTTGGCGCAAACGTCGGCCTCTAGCGAAGTCTATGCAATCCTCCTCGCGTTAGATTTCTTTACATTCCTCTTTCCTTGCAGCCCACGAACAAGTCATCGTTCAATGCAACGACCGCCACAGCGTGCGTTCGAACTCCCATCGCACGGGAGTCGGAGAAGACGATGGAGTAGACCTCAAAGAGAGGGGCCGGCCAGGGGCGCCAAAGAGAGAGAGAGGGAGAGAGGAGGGGGCGGCCAGGGCTGAGCAGCAGCTTGGCCTACTCAGCCCACTCGCTATATTTTATACTTTCCGCGTGGTTTTTCATAAAAACTCCGAAAAAATATAAAACCCACTTTTAATCCATCGCCTTGAGAATCTTTTTCATATGACCCTCTAGGCCCAATTACCAATCCATTTAATGGCCCAATAAGTCCAGCGACTTCTCACTGACTTAATTAATCAATTAATAACTCATATTAATTAATTAATCAACTGAATTAATGTCGCACATTCAATTCGGACAGTATTAGGGTTAAACAGCCCACATTTGGAAACTTTCTGCTGACAGTTACCACGTAGATATAATCCTTCATTCGCACAATGCTCTCAAGTCAACTCAAGGTATGGTGAACCGTCAAACCCTAACCGGTAGACTCACTTGGATCAAATGCTACCATATAATATCAAAAAGCTCCTTTCCCGATATGTGTTCGCCCTGGCTAGGGACTCCTACACATCTTACCTAGAGCATTCTCTCTCTTAGTAACGAGAGTGAATGATTTCTTATTGAACACTCAATTTTCTTTGATAGTATTCCGTTATACCTGATTATTGGCTGTTTAGAATGCCATGAATAGAGATTCGTAAACCAAAGTCAAAGTACATAAGTCCACCGACAAGGTGTGCTTGGTGTCCCAGGTTTGAGGACCATCCACGCAACTGCGACAATATAATCAAGCTGGTTGACAGTTAGGTACATTACCATCCAGCAATTCAGTCGGATCAGTTCAGTGAACTCATTGTCTAATGAACATCTACAGATTCGCCTTAGTGTCTCCATACAAATGACTATGAGATCAATCACCCTCATCATATGAGCAGGAGTAATCTATACTAGTCTAACCGGATATCTGATATCCTTCTTAGATATCCTCTGATTATGAACAATTAAGAATATGTGTGTATAAGTGATTAGTCTCATTAGTATGATCTCATTATAATTTGATCACTATTACACATATTCACGGACTTCATTATAAGACGATAATAAAATGACATAATGAAATAATGCAATTTATTAATAAATGAACGAGATTCTACGAAGTCGTATTGGCTTGTAGGCCACCTAAGATTAACAATCTTCCACTTGGACTAAAGCCAATCACCTTTATGCAATATGCCTTTAGCCACTAGGTGCCACTCAAATACAATTTGAGACAATGGCTATGCCAGTAGATCTGCCACATTATCAGAGGATGAAACTGTTTCCACTACTACATCTCCTTTGTAAATCATCATCTCTGATAAGATGAAAGCGTCTCATAATATGTTTCGATTTCTAATGAAAATGCGGCTCTTTCGCTTGAGAAATAGCTCCATTCTTGTCGCACAAGAGCGAAACAGGATTAGAGATGCTCGAAACTACGCCGAGGTCGGTGATAAACTTCTACAACCACATAGCTTCCTTGCGGCTTCAATTGTAACGATGTACTCAGCTCCTGTAGTCGAATTTGCAGTGGTTTCCTGCTTGGAACTCTTCCAGCACACTGCACCTCCGTTCAGAGTAAAGACAAAACTAGATGTAGACTTGCTATCATCTGGATCTGACTGGAAACTCAAGTCATTAAAGCCTTGCAGTTTAAAGTCACCTCCTTTAAAAACAAGAAACATATCCTTAGTTCTTCTCAAGTACTTAAAGATACGTTTCACTGCCTTCAAGTGCACTTCGCCTGGATCAGCCTGAAATATGCTCGTAACACTTAGAACATATGCTACATCAGACCTTGTACATAGCATGGCATGCATGATAGATCCTATGGCAGAGGCATAGGGTACTTTGTCCATGAACACACTCTCTTTGAGAGTCTTAGGAGACTGCTCCTTTGAGAGATAAATTCAATGTCTCAACGGTATGAGACCTCTCTTAGAATTTTCCATACCAAACCTTTTGACGATGGTATCTATGTACATGAATTGAGTTATTCCGAGCATCATCTTTGATCTAACTCTATAGATCCGTATTCCTAATGCGTAGAATACTTCTCATAAATCCTTTATGGAGAAGTTTTTTCGATATGCAAACCTTTACTGATGACATCACAGCTACATCATTCCCAATGAGTAGAATGTCATCTATGTAAAGAAACTAAGAAGGTGACTGCACTCCTATTGGTCTTCTTGTACATACAAGGCTCATCTTCATTATTAATGAAGTATCGTCAAATCTTATGTTTTAGCTCCGGGAAGTCCGCTTCAGTCCATAAATGGATCTTTGAAACTTGCACACTTTCTCTGGAAACTCCTTGGATGTGAAACCTTTTGGTTGTATCATATACACCTCTTCCTCAAGGTTACCATTGAGAAAGTCAATCTTCACATCTATTTGTCAGATCTCATAATCGTAGTGTATAGCTATTACGAGGAGAACTTTGATCAACTTTATCATGGCAACTATTGAGAAAGTCTCGTCATAGTCAATTCATTGCCTTTGACGATATCCCTTTGCCACCAACTTTGCCTCATAAGTATCGATCCGTCCATATGCACCGATCTTTCTCTTAAAGATCCACTTGCACCCAATGGATACAATACCCTCGGACAAGTCCTCCAAGTTCCAAACTTGGTTGGTGTACATGGACTGGATTTCAAAATTCATGGCTTCTCGCCACTTCCCAGCTTCTGGGCCTTCCATGACCTCTTGGTAGGATTTAGGATCATCATCTTCATTATATTCCACTCTCAACTCACCTTTAGCGATACGTCCCACATATCGTTCGGTGAGTCTCTATACTCTACCAGATCTACGAGGCTCGTCTGTGTGTACCTGAATAGATTCCTGAATACCTTCTCCAACAGCTGCTATTTGAGGATCTAGAACCTTTTTCAGTATTATTTTATTCTCATTGTCCTCTTGGAGAAGGTATTCCTGTTCCAGGAAGACAGCTTTTGTGGCCACAAACACCTTTTGTTCACTAGGATAGTAAAAATAATATCTAAACGTTTCATTTGGATATCCTACAAACCTGCATCTATCAGTTCTTGATTCCAGCTTGTCTGGATGATGCCTCTTTACATGAGTAGGACAACCTCAGACGTTAACATGTTTAAATTTTGATTTTCTGCCTTTCCATATCTCATATGGAGTAGAGGTCACAGACTTGCTGGGTACTCTATTCAATAGGTATGCTACTGACTCTAGAGTATACCCCTAGAGGGACATTGGTAAATTCGAAAAGCTCATCATAGATCACACCATATCCAACATGGTACGATTCCTCCTTTCAGATACACCATTCATCTGTAGTGTATATGGAAGGGTCAGCTGAGAAAGGATATCATTATCCTTTAAGAATTGTGTGAAACTAGTACTTAAGTATTCTCCTCTCCGATCAGATCGAAGAGCTTTAATACTCTTTTATGTTTGCTTTTTTGCTTCATTCTTGAACTCCTTGAACTTCACAACGCTTCCGACTTGTACTTCATTAAGTACACAGCCGAATCTCGAGAAGTCATCGGTGAACGTGATGAAGTATGAGAAGTCACCTTTGGCTTGGGTGGACATGATATCACATACATCCGAATGTATTAGTTCCAAAATGTCCTTGGTCCGTTCTCCATGTCCAGTAAATGGAGACTTTGCCATCTTTCCTAAAAGGTGGGACTCACATGTTGCAAACGAATAATCGAATGCATTTAAATATCTATGTTTGTACAACTTTTGCAGCCTACTTTTACAAATGTGTCCAAGTCTACAATGTTACATGTAGGCTTGGTTCATACAATTCTTACTCTTCTTAAGAGCATTATCGATATTGAGATTGTAGTAAGAAACATCTAAAAGATATAGGTCGTTGACTAAAGTTGCCGAAGCAATTGATTCATTATTATAATAAATCGAACTACTTTTGTTTTCAATAGTCAACTTATATCCAATCATGTGTGAACAATAAACAGAAATTATGTTCTTTATTGTAACGATCCGCCATCCGATGACCGGAGGCCCGATCACTAAATGGATGTCGGCCCATTAACTGCGGGTTCACACCCGGATCTCACACAACACATCTGGAGGAGTAAGCGCTAAACAAGGCTAAATATAACAATCACACGGACTACAAAGATATAAACAAGTGCGCAGGAAGGAAGATAACAATGTCCGTATACAGTCCAACAATAATTACATGGTCCAACAAATTAAATAACTACAGGCAGAAGTAAAGTACAACAACATCGGGGCATATCCCGGAACTGAGCAGCTGCTGGTCCGCACACCAAGAAGACACCACCCGCCGCCAAACGCCACGAGGTCCACACCTGAAACCGCAGGGAGTGAGCCACACCAGAATTGGGCTCAGTAGGGATCATCCGATCCCCTGCCTCCCACACACACACCCACAAGTGCAACAATATGGATATATGGCAATTAAGTAAAGCAGTAAACATAGCACCCAACCTGATATGAACCGTACGATAAGTAGTGTAGCAGGAACAGTTCTAAGCAACCCGAAGAACCAACACAGAGTCACGTCTCACAGCCAAAGTCCACAAAGCGACTGAACCACACTGTCGACCGAAGTCAAACGTCGCCTCACAACACTACCACCACTACTCACGCATGTCCGCCCCTGCAGTGTTCCGGGGCACTGTAGGGTGAGGCAGTGAGTCAAACTAGGACTAGCTGGGACCAGTGTACCACCACTGCACAGCTACGTGTGCACACAAGCAGTCTAGACTACTGTCCTGCCGACCGGATTGCCTCCATGCTAGGACTCAGCGCTTCATGAGGGCCCTGGGGACCGGCGAACCCCCGTCAAGCCGAAGCTACAGGAACTACCCACAACCCTAACCTCCCGGGTTGCGTCAGGCCAAAGGGCTAAGGGTACCACTCGTAACCTTGATCCAAGGTCACATCAGGCCCAGTGGCTACAGGGGTAAAACAACTCCAACAGTACCACAACCAGCTCCACAGCAAGAAACGCGCCGGAAGCTGCCACGTCAAACAGGGAAAACCCCGACCCGTTGAGACCAAACAGCAACCCCTCGGATAGCACACCGGCTACTCCGGCCCGACGGGCTCAAGGTGGTCCTGCTTCCCTCAGCCAAAGGTAAAACACAACATGGACCCCTCCTCCACCGGTACGGCACAAAGCCTCACAAACACCATGACCCTGTCCCCATCGGTCCATGGTGACAAACGTAAACCACAGTCATTCCGATTCCATATTCGCATAAGCACACGCACACACACCATGATTCCATTCACACAGTAATCTCCGTCTCAGTATACAACTTAAAGCATACATTCGAACCATCCAATCGTGAAACATGTGATAAATAACAGGAGTTAAGCAGTTCTGTCTTGAATCGCGTCGACCTCGGTCGACGCCATTCAAGCTCCTCAAACAGGTTCATTTAAAGCCAAATTATTCCTTAAAACGCGTCCACCTGGGAAGCCGCCGTTTGAAACGCGTCAGAGCTCTCAGACGTCATTCACACCGAAATTCCAGATTTGCAGACCCTTAGTCGGGGTGATTTCCTGCCTAAATGGCGTCATGATGGCCTGACGTCCTTCTGAAAGGCGTCGTCCATCCAGGACGTCATTTAGCGCCAGAACCCCAAACTCGTGAAACCTCGAACAGGGAGGTTTCTGCCCTAAAAGGCGTCGTACTGCCCTGACGTCCTTCTAAAAGGCGTCGACCAGGCACGACGCCGTTTAGCGCCAGAAACCTGGTTCCCTGGTTCAACCCGAGGGTTTCTCCTTTAACCCCAAACACCCCGAAAATGCCCCAAAACAGAAGGGGGAAGATAGGGAAATCAACTACTTCCAGCATGCTACAAATCCACGTTCACGAGCACGGCCATTCCCACAAGAAAACCCCCTAAACATGCTCATTCTAACCCAAAACATAACATGCCACCCCAAGGAAATCACGAGCAACACATTCACAGTCCATGCAAGGTTCGTCCCCCTACCGGTTCTTGAACTCCTCCAAGCTCCGTGCCGCCGACCCGCCGCACCGCAGACCGACGCCGGTACCCTCGAGGACGCCGCCACTCCGCCGGGACGTCGGCCGCCGTCCGGAGAATGGAACACCGCGAAAGAAGTGGTGGAGGTAGAGGTGAGAGGTAGGGAGGTGTTGGAGTGATGGAAGAGGAAGAAGAGGAAGGGAAGGGAAAAGAGGGTCGGAGAGGGCGAAGAGAGAGAGGGTGGAGGCGAGAATGAGGGAAAGAAGGGGAGGCTCGCGGGGTCAATCTGAATCTAGCTAAAACGCGTCGATCGAGGCAGACGCCAATCAGTCTGACAGGACGGGCCGTACTGATAGCGGTCTGAAACGCGTCACTCTCTACGGACGCCGTTTAGACGACAGGACAGGCCGTGCTGACAACGCTCTGGCACCGTACCCTGACATCGCAGAGGTCACAGTCTGAATCGCGTCGACCAACATGGACACCGTTCAGACGATGTGACAGGGGCCGTACTCTCGTGGCCCGAAACCCGCCCACGTGGCGCACACGTGGCACAACAGAAAGCAGACTTAAATGGCGTCCATACAACCTGACGCCTTTTGAAAGGCGTCGAGCAGTGCAGATGTCATTCAGTCAAAATTCTCAAGACCCCTCAGGGTCGAAACCAGGGGATCCGGCCTGAACCCGACCCGAATACTGAACCCGAAACCTCAGTCCTTACATTTATTATGCTAGGTACATAATAACAAACATCCAATGATATGACGTATTCCGATGGAAGCTTGAGGTTTGTTGTCCCTACAGCAACCGCCGCCACTTTTGCGTCGTTTCCTAGTTTCAGATCCACCTCGCCTTTTCTCATCTTACGCTTACTTGTCGGCATCTACACATCATGGCAGACATGAGAAGGACATCCAGTATTTAATACCAAAGATGTGGTGTCTCTTACTCACAAGTTAATATCTATCATATAGACAACTGAAGTTTCTGATAGCTTCACCTTTCCATGAGCTTTATTGTTGAGGAACTCCTTGCAGTTCCTTTTCCAGTGACCATTCTGCCTACAATAGAAACAGTCATCCTTTCCTACTCCTTGGTCATTGTCCTTCTTAGGCACATACTTTGGCTCATTCAACTTCTTGCTCTTGCCTTTATCAAAGGCAATTGCTGCTTTCCTCCTTTCATTGGTGTCACAAACTACGAGGACATAGCGCTTTTCCTTCACAAGAAGCTTAGCCAATGAAGTCTGCATCTTGTTCATGTTGAAGTTAACTATGAATGGTGTATACGTGCAGGGAGTGAGGCAAGTACGTGGTCAATATGCATCTCATTGGGAAAAGGAATCCCAATAGCTTCTAACCTCTCAATCCATTCAATCATCTTCAGCACATGGGTCTGCACTGATTATAGTCCAATGGCTATTGATGGATGCTTTGAGTATAATCCAAACTTCACGCTTTCTCTAGTGATTCCTTGCAAAGAAAGACAATACAACAAATAAAAAAGTATGGATTAGAACTTGAGTAGGTGTAGTATATATTCTATAACGTATGAAAGCATGCAACTAAACTAATTACTTACTTTTTTTTGTCTTTTCTTTGTACTCCTATATGCATGGGAAAGGATTGTATGTTATGAAGTGTTTTTTGTGTGTTTTTGAGTGATAAATGAATGCAAACTTTTTTTTTGGAGCCCAGAACCTTATCTAGGACCTTGGGAAGGCCCTTGGAATTTTATTGATTAAATCAAATCAAAATACATAGGGGGGACATGCCACCTTACCCCAGGGAGAAACAAGAATAAAGAAAGTAAAACATACCCCCCAGGTACAATAACCAATCAAAAATGAAAATGAGGAAGTCCAGATTTGTCCATAGTCAACTCTTCTCTAATAGCAGGAGGCAAAGCAGTAGCTGAAGAAAATGCTTAAGAAGTATGAGAGGAGCATGAGAAGTTGGCCAATGCATCAGCTGCCTTATTACACTCTCTAACCACATGCTGGAACTGTATATGCATAGAGCCCTTTAAAGAGCAGAGCATATCCCACCAAGGATGAAGAATCTATGGAATAGTCTTGCCACTAGAAAGAAGGAGCATAATTAAAACCTTGCAATCAGACTCCAGTATGATAGAAGAAATCCCCAATTGACAGCACATCTGTAAACCAATAAGCATAGCCATGATTTCTGAAATTATACTGCATGTAATACCAAAATAACCACAGGAAGTTGAAATAAAAGAGCCTCTGTCATCCCTGACAATAGCAGCACCTGCAGATAAACCTAGATTACCTCTACAACAGCCATCAGTATTAAGCTTGACATAGAATCTGGGAGGAGGCATCCAATAAACAAGAGAGGGAGGAGCAGGAGAAAACTTATCAGTTAAGCCCAAGGCCTGCATAGAGGCTTTCTCAGTAGATGATGAAGCATAATGCAAACTAATTTGAAAATGTGTCATGAAGAAGCTAAGCTAAGAAATTAAGAAGAAAGAGATTGAGAAGGAAGATTGGCCCCCTAGAACGCCATCACGACCAAGAACACCCTTCAAGAGGAAGGAGTCCTTAGAGAGAAGAAGAACACCAAGAATCATATCAATTTTGTGCTAGAGGGAGTTAGGTCGGTCCTTTCTGTGGCGGAGCTCTCAATCACGCATTGGCCAACCACTCTCAAGCTCCAATATGTATATAAATGATCAATTCCCGCAATAAACCAATAATAAATTGGTTTCTTGGGCTCCAAAGTTTCTTTGGAAGGAAAGACCTACTCAAACTCACTTCAATCCCGAATCTATCTATAGGGGAAAGTTTCCATGCAGATAAAACTCTCAAACAATATGAATTAAGGAAATTGAGGTAGGTTCGGGATGTTTTAGTATACGTAGGTGAAACGCGTCATGTCGGGCTGATGTGTTTTGAAACACGTCATATATACATGACGTCTTTCATAGAGGCCAAAATTAGAAAGAAAATCTTTAAAAATTCAGAAAGAAATTTATCGAAACTTGAAAGACATCACTAACAGGTGACACGATTTAGCAAAATATCATTTTTATGAAAAATTAATACAAAATTAATTAGGGCTAAAATGCTGAAAGACGTCATCTATCGGTGACGTGATTCAAGTTGTTCAACTATAAGTCCACAAATTCGAGTAAAAAACAATAAATCGAGTATTTTAAAGACCATTTTGGGGTGTTATGATGTGACATGAGATCTACTCAACATGATGTGACATAGTATCTGCTTTGCAAGAAAATGAAGTGAAATTAAATAAAGCGGCGGTTAAATGAAATGAAAAATGATTGGGATCTTTTCAAAGCGGTGAAAATGGCAAGCTGTGATGAGATAGACTCAATATCACATGATAGGAATCTTTTCAAAGCAATCAATGAAATGACTCAAAAGAATCCATGAAAATCAATCATGTCTAGATAAGGTAAACAAAGGATGAAAAAGAAAATAGATCAATTTGCACAATAGGAAGTACCCTTGGTCACAAACCTACAGGTTTCACTATTGGAGAGCGATTACCAGCCAATATAGACGTGCTACAACTAAGGCAGATCTTAAGGAAATCAAAATGAATACAAGGATGAGAATCCAAACAAGAAAGAATTCTAAATACTTCTTTAAAAAAATATCATAGAGAGCTAAGTACTCAATTCATAATGGAATATCTCATATCACGTTGGGACTTACAGGATCAAATGGTTAATAAAATGTATCAATTGATTGATTATTACCACCATGATGTCAAAGTCCTACATGAATGCATGATAGGCTAAAAAGAAAAATAAAAGAAAAGAAAAATATAAACTAATCAAGGATAATATTGCTAAGTTATTTATGATGAGTCAAGATACTAATTCTGCAAGCCAATGCTAAGCCGAAGCTCGTTTGTTTATATACCAGTTCACAAAAGTAAAACCAGTGTCCCCATCAAATCAACAACTGAACGGCCCATCCACGGGACTAAGAATCTACTGGAATCATCATTGTTTTTGTTAAAGGAAAACTCAAAGACACAAGATCCTTGATATGATCTAATAACTAATATTATATAATAACGCAAATGAATTAAATGAAAAGAATACAAGATCTCTAATGCCAACATATATGCAATAAATGTATGGTCACAATGAGACTGATGATGAGACAACTTAAAGACCATTCCTTCATTTCCTGCATCCAAAATATATCAGCCAACAAGAACAAATAATATTCAAAACATTATCATAACCCTCATGAAAATGCATCACCTGATAGTGACGTCATTTACATTAGTGAAACGTGTCATAGCGAGCTGACGCCAATCACTTCCGATACAGAACATGCTCAATTTTGATTCCTGCTGGAGTTTTCACTATTGATGGCAACCTTTTGCCTTAAACTAAGACAAAAGAACCTTTGTAAGGATTGAGGTTTCAGATCCGATTATCAGGTCAGGTAAGGTATCGGATCCCTTGGTTTGGGCCCTTGTGGGCCTGGCTCGACACAATTTTGAATGGCGTCGGCCTAGGGGGACACCATTTTGGAGTCATACAGGGGTGCCACGTGGGTGAGCGTTGGGGAGCAGGTGTACGACCCCAGTCTCATTGTCTGAAAGGCGTCTTGTATGACCAAAAGCGTTCAGAAATTTGCCAGTGTACAATCCCGACCCGTCGTCTGAATGGCGTCGTCTGAGAACGACGTGATTTAGCATGTTTCGATTTGACATCCGAAGCTCCCACATTTCTCTCCTTCTCACTCTCTCTCTTCCCTCTCTCCGAACAGCTCCGTTTCCCCATCTCCTTCCTTTCCTCTCCCCATTTCTCCTCTTCCTCCACTCCATCAACCTCCTACCCCTCACCACTACCACCACCATCTTCTCTGTGACACATTGCTCTCAGGACGGCGGCCGATGTCTCGGTGAAGTGACGACGTCCACGGTGGTAATGGCGGCGGCTTGCGGTGCACTGGCGGCGTCTTGTAGTTAGGAGGAGTTCAAATAACCGGTAGGGTGACGATCGTCGTTGTGTTTTGTTTAAAACCATGATTTTTCCGCTTTGAAACATGCGATGTGTATAGAGAATTTTGGGTAGAAAGCATGTTTTAAGGGACTTTTTAATGAAAATAGCTATTTTTATGAAATGAGATTTAGTGTGTTTCAATCAGTTATTTGATTTCTTCTCCTATCTTCTTGCGTTTTGGGTGTTTTTGGGGGAGAAGGGACCCCGGTTTTGGCTCGGTGGAGGTCGAAGGATATTCCGATTTCGGACATTAAATGGCGTTAAGACTAGGTGACGTCATTTAAAATGGTGTTGATCATAGCCGTTGTGATTTACGGCCCATTTTCTTGGACCCCGAGGCCAGTGCGGGGATAAAGAGGCGAATAGCGTCGCCCATGGGCGATGCCATTCAAGCCAATATCTCCTGGGTCCAAGTGCTGCATAACATAGAAACTATTTAGAGGTCTTGAAGGACGTCGGCCACGGGCGACGCCATTCAAGACAGGATCCCATTAATTTACGCAATTAACATGTGTATACATTATTAGATAATTTGGTTAAATACATGTTCGAAATCGTACTTCGAGGTCGAGGGCTTCCACATGACCGGATCGCACTATGTTGTGTTTTATGTGATTGTGGACCTAGAGTGACAATTGTTAGCGCTTGACACCCTGTGTCGGTGTGGAAGTGACACATCGTCGGTGTGGGAGCGGTAGGGTGACGCCTAGTGAGAGAGGGTGACCTGGTGTATCCCGTGGTATAGCTAATATGGGTGTAGGAGTGGTACACTGCGGAGTGTCACTCGTGACTGGGAGGAGGTAGAACCACCTAGAGCTAGACAAGCCGGAGTAGCCAGTGTGCTATCCGAGGAGTTGCTGCTCCGTCCCAGCGGGTTGGTGTTTTCCGCGTTCGGCTGCGTGGTTTGTGTGTTTCGTAGGAACGCTGGTTGAGGACTCCCGTGTTGAGTCGAGTGGTTTTAGAGTTATGCATGTTGCATCTTCGAATGCATGTGTTTCATATCAGAATTTGGGGAACTGTGTTTACTGCTTTACTTAATTAATTGCCTATTCGTGTTGTTGCACTTGTGGGTGCGTGAGTGGGTGGTAGGGATCAGAGGATCCCAACTGAGCCCATTTTGATGAGACTCACCCCCGTAGTTTTCAAGTGAGGGTTCCAGGGAGGCGTAGCGTGGAGGGTTTCCTCTCGGGTTGCACGCCAGCAGCCACTATTTCGGAGTATGGCTTGATGTAGTTGTTATTTTCTTTTCAGGTCTGTACGTTTAATTATTTCTTTTTAGTTGGAATATGTAATTATTTGTTGAGTCCAGTCGAATTGTAATAATTTTTAATTCTTGCACTTTCTTTACAATCCGATGTGATGTGGAATGTTTAGCTTAATTTATCATTTATTTCCTAAACTTATCAAGATCCTGGTTTGGCTCCAAATTTTAATGATGAGATATTGACCAAAAGGAGTTCTAAAATTGAGAGGGAAAGATAAGGATTAAGAGAACTAATGATTAAGGGGGATAATGCCTTGAAGGGATCTTCAAAAAGAATCAAGCTGGATAATGATGTGATGTTCAAGAGAATTTTAGAATTTGATGGTCATTTTAGCACAAGAAACCCTAACCGTCAAGTAAGGATTCTTCTCCCTTCTCCCTTCTTACTCTCAACTCAACTCAACTCTTCTTTGTTCTTTGATTTTTCTAGACATGATGAAATTTAACACTTCTCACTTTCCAAGAAATTACTTCTCAAATTAGCACTTATTTCTTCCTTAAAGGATTATCCACTCTTCTCGAGACCAAGGCGATTCTCCAAACTTCCATGGATTTCTCAACTCGTGGAGAACATCCCACTCTACATAAGATCTCTCATCTCCAAATGGTACTTAGAGGGTTTTGTGATTCATGCAAAGCATTACGATAAGATATGGGTGGATTGGACTACCACCATAGGAGCACTTGTAGAAATTTGGCACCCTCAAACTCACACTTTCAAATTCTCCACCTCCGAAGCAACCATACTCTTAGAAGAAGTTGCTTTTAGTGGGCATGAACAAGACTAGGAAAAATGATGAGGAAGACATGGTGCTCACTCAATTACTCAATGAGAGATCCTAGAAAGCTTCATGGGACATCTACAAGCCAGCAAAGATGTTATGACACAAAGAGGAATCAACTTACAGAAGTTGGCTATATGGATGGTCAAAGTTTTTACTAAAGTAGAGAAAGATGAACACTTTGAAGATGTCATGAAAGGGTTCACCATATGCCTAGCTTGAGGACTTCCCTTCCGATCTCAAGATAATATCCTAAAAGATGATCAACTAAGTGTGATTCATGGAATTTGGGAAGGCAAGAGAATCGGGCCGGCATTGCTAGCCTACCTCTTTCGTGGTCTTACTACAACATCCATTGGAAAACCTCCTTATGGTAGCATGCTTGTCTTGGCTCTATGAATCGATCTTCATTTCAAATTCGATTATAGCCAAGAAGCTCCAAGTGTTTCCAGAGTCCTCAAGAAAAGTGTCATTTACAACATTGCTAATGTCATCGGCTTCAATGATCACATGCTCAACCGAGTGCCCAAGTGATGTGCGCGCGATGCGCATCGTTAAACACTCACGATAACCAACTTCAAATTACCAGACTCGCAATTTATTTGGAAATAGCTAAGTGTTGAGAACCGAGTCGATCCACGAGGAAATAGTTTTTAGATTTGAAATCTTGGATTTTGAATGACCAATTTTAAATTATGTAAGGATTTAAAACTAGAACCTAAAATAGTCTAGTAAACACTTAGCTAACTATAAAAAACTAATTGATTAATTAAAAAAATAGATTTGAAAACTCCCATACATTCTAAAACGCTTGACTAATACTACAAATAACCATTGGAATTCAACCAACACCTTCACTATTGCTTTTAAAAATAAAGGGGGTACACAAAATTTTCACGGGGAATTAAAATTACTTGAAACCAAGTTAAATGCCCTATGAAAATAAATTTAAATTATATTTCTATGCTAGATAAAATAAAAACTATGCCCAAATAAAATTATTAAATGTCTCGACTTTGCCCAAAAAACACAAATATATTGCACTCAATTTTTCATATGAAATGATAATATTTTTAACTCGGAATTCAACAAAATTGATATCGTTGAAAAGAGCATAAAATTATCTATCATTTCATGCAATTTTGTACATAAAATCATGAACGTAATGCATAATTTCAATGAATTAATATCTAAGAATGTATAATTATCAAACCCCCTAACTTAATCATTGTTAGTCCCTTATCAATGCAAATAATAAAAAATTCGAATTACAATGAACTCTAAAAAGTCACGCTTCATTCAAAAGTTATCTGTCACAAATAATTAATTGATGGCTAGTTAGTTAAGTTGAAGTTTCATTTTCACCTTTTCTAGTTTGCTTAGAGTTCATTTCCACCTTTTCTAGTATATCACTCCGTTTGCTAACCCTTGGGGTAGACCTACTTAGAGGAGAGAAGAGATAAAAGAAGTCTCCTAATCAGTCGGTAAGGATCGCTTTTCGGCTCTCGCCCCGACTCAACACTTTTCAAGACTTGGTCTTACTTTGATATGAGGGAGTTTTAAATTAGCGCAGCTTTTTTATTTAATTCCGTTGCTTGCCTTTGAAAGTGCATATTTTTTGTCACTCTCTTTAATTTGTCTGAAAGTAGGTGCGTACTTTTTGCCACATGTCTTCCTTTAGCTCTTTTAAAGTATTTTTGCTATTTGTCATTCAGTTTACATGCTTACATCTGTCTTTTTTGGTTGACCACCTCCTTAGGGTGCTAAGTGGGTTGGTCCCTTATTACGAATCTCGACCTTCCTTTCGTTCCACCCAAAGATAAAAAACAAAATAGGTAGTCCTACCCTTTAGGATAATTCTAGCAATTCTACACATTCAAGGTCTTCCACTCATGCTAAGTTGTCGTGTGTGTGAAAATCGTTCTTTGTTGTGACTCCTTTGGAGGGGGATATTCTTAACTTTTAAGACCTTATCCGACTAACTAACACAAAATTAATTTGTTTAGGATTCCTTTAATGAAGCATGACTTCATGAGAACTTAAGTAAGGTGTGAAAAAGTTTATTTTTTTCTAAAGTTTTGAGCATTTTTATATGTGAGAAACACAAGCTTCCTTCAAAAGATGTTACAATCGTATACAATAGTCGCTCCCCCTAACTTAAATGACATTGTCCTTAATGTCATAAAAAATATAATGGAATTACAGTCAAAAGGAGTCAGGGAAGGAGAGATACAACCAAAGGCATCAAGATTTTTCATCCACCTTTCGCCCAAGCCAACTACTACCCGAACCATTAAACGTATAAAGAAAAAAAAAAAAACTTACTAAATTAACCTAAACACATTGGGTTGCCTCCCAATAAGAGCCAACGTCTTCAGGCGGACGCAATGTTCATGCTACCTAATGCTTGCTGGCATAAATTTCAGTGTATGCATTTTGAAAACTGTTGGATGGAGTGGGCCCAACATTGCATGCATCACATGGGCCAAAGAGTCAACCTTGAGGCCCAAAATAGTAGGACCTTTCAATATGGTAAAATAAAAATGAATCAGGGACCATATTGTAGGTGTTTAGAATGACAGTGTGATTAACATGAAAAAATCTATGTTGTTTAGGTGCAAAATAAATCTATTAAAAACAGAAACTACGTGAAGTGATCGCCAGAAACTTTTAACTAAAAAGTTTCAAAAGAAGTTTTGATCGCCTACCTGTTTAAACACGGAAGATATTGAGTCCTTGATTCCCCTCCTTCAGTCGGCTGAAGAAAAAGAGCCATTTCTTTGTTCTTTGTTCTTGCTGTTGAATTTGGAGTTGAGGTTGAGGATCGTCCAGAGATTCTTGTGACTTTCTGCTTGATTTACCCCTTTTGATTCTCTTGTTGTTGAGTGCAGCAGAAATAGAAAGAAAAAAAAGAAATGAAGAAAACAATGATGAGAACTTTAAGCAAAAACAGTATCTATTCTAATCATGGTATTAAACATGCAATTAAACAGCAAACTTACTTGTTGAGTGGCTTTTGAAACCCCTTAATCAAATAGGTTTTGAAAAGAATGAATGTGTTGTGTGTTGCATGAAGTGAATGATGAAGAATGTAAAATTAAATGAAATAAATGCAGAGAATAAAAACTTATGCCCAATGGTTGAATTCTTGAATGGATGAAGAATCTTGAAAGGACGCCGACTTCTGGAAATGGCAGCGCTTCGGCGTTACGACGTTGTTGCTTCGATCTTCAACTTGCTATTGCTCAGTCAACTCAAGATTACGCTTCACTTTTTTACTCTTCAAGATGTAAGGTATTTATAGACCTTTTCTGCATCCGCGGATTTACATGAAAAAACTTGAGATTTATCCATCTTAACCGACAGATAAATACTGATTAATTCATCTTTATCTGTAATTATCTAAAATGCGTCCACCGTGGATGACGCCTTTCAGATTAATTAAGATAAGGATAAGTATCCGAAAAACTTATCTTTATCTTTATTAGCTAAAACGCGTCTACATGTGCAGACGTCTTTTACACTAATTAAGATAAGGATAAACATCCGGAAGAGAAGTAGAAATAGCCTAGGAAACCTAAAACGCATCCGCACTAACAGACGCCGTTTAGCTAATTAATCAATTGATTAAAATTCAAATTTAAACGTTAAAACAGGAATAAACTCTAAATGGCGTCCATATGGGTCGACGTCTTTTAGACTTTTTCATATTTCAACTGAAATTTGAACTAAAATCAATTCAATTGATTAACTTAAACATGTCTGTTAAACCCGACACTTAAAAATATCAATAAAAATTAATCAATGATTAAATATCAGACCACTCTGAGGCATTATTATATAATATGAAATTTACTCAAAATGACGTCTAAATTAGCGTGTCTACAGCTGCCTCACCTTGGCATCGTCTTTGCAAGGGAGTGAAATGGAATGGAATGTACTGAAAAGGTGATGCCAAGGTGTGATGAGACACGCTCTTAACATCACATGATTGGAATTTTTCTCAAAATCATCAACGAAGATAGTTCAAGGAAATCAATGGAATCAACCATGTCTGGATGAGATAGACAAGGAAATAAAATAAAGTCGATCAACCTCCTCGGAGTGGGAAGTACTCCAGGTCATAGACACTGTAGGTTTCATCATGGGGAGCGTTTGCCAGCCAATGTGGACGTGCTACAACAATGATGGATCTTAAAAGAAAACAAGAAATATTGGATAAAGAATCCAAGAAATGATAGAATTCCAAGGATATCTTCAAGCGAACCTCAAAGATAATCAAGATACTCAATTCAGAATGGAATATTTCATATCATGTTTGATTTTATTTGATTAATGGTCTGAAACTTAATCAGTAATTAATCCTTATCACAATGATTTCAAAGTCCTACATGATGTATGCTGGGCTAAAAGAAAAATATAAAGTCAAATAAAATATAAATTAATTAAGGATAATATTGTTAAATTGTCATTAATGAGTCAAGACACCAATTCTTGTAATTCAATGCTAAGCAGAAACTCGTTTATCCACGCACCGTTTCACAAAAGTGGAACCATCGTCCTCACTAATTAACAATCAAACGGCCTATCCGTGCGATTAAGAATTCTCTAGAATTATCACTGTTTTTGTTAAAGGGGAACTCAAATTCCAGTTTCATCAAAACCACAAGGTCCTTGATATACTCTAATAAATACTTAATATATAGTAATGCAAATGATTTACATGAAAGAATATAAGGATAGAAATAACAGTCTTTTTAGCCACGGTCAGGACTTTATAAATTCCACAGTGAGATCTTCTTGGTATTTCCAGTTTTACTTTTTTGAATTTCCTGCAATCAAAATTATTAGTAATTCCAAATAAATATTCAATTTAAGCATAAAAAACCACAGAATTTCGGGAAAATCATATAAAAACTAAAACGCGTCGTGTCGAGCAGACGCCATTCAGTGTTGAAACGCGGCAGCTCTCCTCGACGCCGTTTACTCACAGAAACAGGTTTCTGGCTGTTCTCTACTCGGATTCCAACTCTACCAATGCACATCCCTTTTTCAATCCGGAAAAGTCTTCCTAGGATCGCAATTCCTTCAATATAAACACCCTTAGGTTGTTCCCAAGCAATCCTACCATAATCCAAAGATCCAAAGTTGAGTTTTCTTCCAAAGTTTCAAGGTTTCTTCAAAGTTTCCAAGGTTTTCAAGCTTCAAGAAGGAGGAACTCCGAAAAAGGGGATGGATTCTTCAAACAAGAGGATGAAGATGTCTCTAGAGAAGTTTTCCGATGTGGAAAATCACCTCAATGGAAGAGATCCCAATCTTCAAGTAAGTTAAATCAACTTCTCTTCAATTCTTCTTCTTGTTCTTCTTGTTCTTCGTGATATTCTTCATGTTCTTCAATCTTTTTTTTTTCAGAATTATCCTATGTTTCCTGGCCCAAGGAAATTCACATCTCTCCCTTGGATTCGTAAACTTGCAAAAAGTGTTAAGCTTTCCATGCAAGTTTTCATATCCAAGTGGAATCTTCAAGGTCTTGTAGTGCTTGCCAAAAATTACAAAAGTTCGAACGTAGATTGGGCGGCTATGGGTGCCGTGATCGAGTGGTGGCATCCCCAAACTCATACGTTCTTCTTCCAAGACTTCGAATGCACGATCCTTTTGGAGGAGGCAGAGCTTCTATTGGGTCTCCCAAAGACCAAAGAGAACAAAGATAAGATAGCCTTGACAAGAGAGAAAATCACCGGTCAACAATTGTTGACATCGATCATGAAGGATCCTTCAGAAGCTAAAGGATGCCTTACCAAGAAGGGGATCAATCTTGCAAAGCTCGCTGAGTGGACTCTATATGAAATTGATGATCTAAGGGAGGATGAAGCGGAGGATGTTACGAAAGCTTTCGTTACATGCCTTGCCGGTGCCTTGTTCTTACGTGCACAGGATAACATCTTGGAAGATGACCAGGTCAGTGCTATCTGCGCAATCTTCGAAGGTAAATCCATTAGCACTGCACTTTTGGCATATCTTTATAGCGGGCTTTCTGCGGCATCTGTGGGTCGTCCTCCCTATGGGTGCATGCTACTCTTTGCCTTGTGGGTTGAACTTCACTTCAAGTTTGAGTATAGCAAGAAAAGGCCTCTAAATCCATCTCAGATCTTCTTGAATAGTCCAATTCATTGTATTGCTAACATTGTAAAATTCAATGAGCATATGGTTAACAAGGTTCCAAAGCTCAAGACCCGGGCCGACTGGAGAAAGTATTTGAAACTCATGACATCCGACATATTCGACTCATCTCCGCTCGCTCTTGTTGGAAAGCCTGTTTGGGTGCGCCGTGCAGCAGGAGCGGATCTCAAGTTGATTGGAGCCACCGAGTTCGTGCTATACAATCCACACCGGTGCCTTACTCAACTTAGCTTGGGCCGTCGTGAATTCCCTGAGTTCTCTCCCACATCCCCAATCAAGAAGCGTGACTTGGAATCCGATGAAGATTATGAAGCCATACAAATCATCACCACTTTATGGAACCTTGGCTTTAGTTACCGTATAAAATCCTCTAAAGATAGAGATAGAGGATTGAAATTTCCTTACCTCAAAAGTCTTCATGAAATTCTTCCTTAAATGTCCTCTTTCTCTTTTTTCTTTTTCTTTCGATGTAATAAAGGATTTCATTGAATAAAGAACTATTTTTCTATGCCTTGAAACCTTTCCTTAAGTTTCTGTGATGTGCCCATGATTTTTCCTTTAGTAAAAACTTGATTTTTCCTGAAACTTTGACAATTCGGGTTCTGTTAAATTCAAAACGCGTCCACTCAGAAAGACGCCTTTCAACCATAATTCTTTTTTTCCAGAAATTCAATTTAATCCTCAAAAACCTGATTTAATCTTAATTTGCGTCTATCAAAGTGGACGCCTTTCAACTCTCTCTCTTACTTTTTCCAGGATTCTGCCATTAATTACGTGATTAATTCACTAATACGCGTTAACACTATAAGACGTCTTTCATCATTTTCCTCTGTACGGCTCTGACCAGAAGCTTGAAACGCGTCAGGACAAGTGGACGTGTTTCACCATTTTCAAACAGTTGTCCTTGCCGCCTCAACTTATGCGCCCTAAAATGCGTTTGTCTGAGTCGACGCCTTTCAACCTTCTTGTTAACAGACCCGCGAAGGCCCTCTTTCTTCCTCACTTTTCACAAAACCTTCTCTCTCCTCACCTCTCCGGCGACCTCTCCGACCATCTCTTTCTCTAAAACTCCCTTTGTCTGACCATGGAGCGCGGCGAGGGCTCAAGAAAGATGAAGACCTTAGCCAAGAGGCGGCGTAGGCAAGAGGAGGAAGCTCCCGAGGAAGTTCCGGCGGCGTTAGCCGAAGCCGTGGCATTTTTGGAGGAGGAACTCCCTCTACCGGCACCCATGGCGGTGGAAGAAGAAGAGGAGGGCGACCTTCACACGGTAAGATCCCTATGGTTTGAATGAGGTGGAGAAAAAGAGGGAAGAAAGGGGTTCTTCAAGAACCCAGAATCTGGGCTTAAAAGGCGTCCAGACCAGGTGACGTCATTCAAAAGGCGTCACCGTGGGCTGACGTCTTTCAAGACCAATTCCGAATTTTTAATTAGGCAGAAATAAGTTTGAATTGCGTCAGGACATGTTGACGTGTTTTGAAAAACGTCTGTGTGTGCTGACGCCTCTCAAAACAGAACTGTTTTTCCTATTTTTTATTCATTACTGACCCTATTTTTATGTTTTTATTTGCAAAGAGTGATGAGGTCCAGGATTAGTTGAGACCTAGTGATAGGGGCTTATAGAGGGCTCCCGGATTTCCAGAAGGCGCGCCTGCGCCGGATGGGGTTCGGCGAGGTATTAGACATCGAGCCATTTTGGCTTGATTTGGTCCTCCTGCAGGCGCTGCGGGAGATGTGGCATGCGGAAAGCCGTGCTTTCCTTATGCCGTGGGGGCATATGGTCCCCACCCTAGAGGATGTGGCCAGGATCACTGGCCTCAGGGTAGAGGGCCGACCTGTGAGTGGGGTGACTTACCCCAACTACCAGGGATTGGCGGAGGCTCTATTAGGGATAGAGGTGTCCAGCCTAGGCAGGGAGTCTAGGATGGTCCCTAGGGTGGAGGTAGAGGCAGCTTTAGGATTAGATGAGCCCCGACGTCGGTCTGACGAGACCCGAGAGTAGTTTAGGGATAGGTTAGCTGAGTCATCTTCCTTCGTCTACTGTAGCGACCCGAGTCAGGTGGAGGAGGTAGATAGGCAGCTTAGGGTCTTTCTAGTTTTCTTTTTTGGTCGGTTGCTCTTCGGTACGAAGGGCGACCACATTCACTGTAGGTTCCTATATCTGTTAGATGACTTAGATAGCTTAGGAGAGTACGCGTGGGGTACGGCCCTTCTGGCCCATCTCTTTGCCGATCTGTCTGCGGTCACGCCGGACTGTGAGACCACTGTCAGCGGCTTCTCGCCGTTCCTTCACGTATTAAGTTATTTCATTATTTGTTCATGATATGCAATGCAATATGATATGATGCTTTTTCCTAACTTATATGTTCATGAATACAGGTTTGGAGTTACCATTACTTCCCGCTCGGTAGAGCGCGGATTGTTCGACCCGGCGCCGTTCCATTGGCCTGCCATTGGCAGCCGATCGTGGACACTGCCCCCCAGCACCACCAGCTGACGGCCCTCCGCCGTCAGTTCCTAGATTACCCAGAGCTTCTGGTGAGTTCTTAATTTATTCAATTTTATTAAATGTAATCTTTTATTGTTTAAATGCAAATTATTTATATGAATGCATCTAATCTATATGCAGGTGATCTGGCGCCCGTACCTTGGTATGGGCGAGGAGGGTCAGCCGTGGGTGACGGCGGGCAAGAGGAGGTTCGAGAGGCAAATGTGGGTGCATTGCCTGAACGAGATCGAGCCCCTCCGCCTCCGGCTCGTGATGAGGACCCTGGGCCTCCATCAAGAATGGATCGACGAGGAGGTCCCGGAGGACGTCGGGAGGAGCATGAGGGGCAAGCAAGCCCTCACAGATTGGCGTGCCAAGTTCCCGGAGCAGTACGAGGACTGGCACCGCCGAGGCGTACGGGTGGAGTCCCGTGCGGAGAGTAGCGAGGGCTACCTCCAGCAGTACTGGGCCCACTACGCCGATCAACTTCGGCTCCTCCGACCACTCGATGTAAGTATGCATTTATGCGTCTTCAATTTTATTATTATCTTGATTTATATTTGTGAGTGAATGTGTGTATGTGTGACATGCAGGATGCACGTGATGCGGTCATCATCGACCTCCGGGCCCGCCTACATGATGCGGAGGCCCAGCTAGAACAAGTCCAGAAAGAGTTGTTTGACCTGGTATGTATGAATGCTTATGAATGCATGCTTTAATTAATTAATTGTTTTGGCGGTTGACACTGACAGTTGTCTTTTGGTGCAGCGAGCCGTCTACACCCAGGCGGCTCCCCCTTCCTTTGGAGCTTCGTCTTCTTCCTCTTCGGCCTATGATGCGGCTCTGGCTGACCTCCAGAGCCAGCTCGACTCCGCCATTCATCGAGTTTCTTTTGCGGAGGAGGACCGCACTGCTCGGGTAAGTTCTTCGACTTTTGAATTTTAATTTTGATTGCCTGATTGCCTTGGGCTAATAAAATCTTCTCTTCAGGTTGCTGAGCTTCAGGAAGCCCTTCAGAGGGCTGAAGCGGGCCTGGAGCATTCTCGCGCTGCAGCTGCTCGTGCTGAGGCTGATGCGGCGCGGATCCGGGCTCTGGAGGAGCAAGTGGCCCAACTCTCGACTGGAGATCTTCCTCGAGAGTTTGCACACCTCCAGTCTCGACTGGGGTTCATCAACGAGGAGCGAGAGCGAGAGAGGCAAGAGCGGCAGAAGATGGATTCAGAGATGGCCTCCCTCCGAGTTCAGCTGGGGATTGCTGAGCACGAGCGCCGGAGTGTGGAGGAGAGGTACAGGCGTGCTCGACAGCGTGCGCAGGAGCACGGTTTGACGAGTGCTTTTACCGCCAGTGCCGCCGTGTCTTCCGGCCAGGCAGGGCCGAGCACGATGGGGCCACCTCCCCCTCCCAGCCGAGGACCAGCACCGGACGCACCTGACGAGGCCCAAAGCCAGTTGGATGAGGGCGGAGGGGAGAGCCAGCCATGAGGGCTTATGTATCTTCTTTTCTTTTCATGTATCATGTACAAAAACACCTTTTGATGATATACATGAAACTTTTGGGCTCCAATCTTGTGTTCCTGTGCTTGTCTTGCATCCTGTACATCACTTAACAAACAGGTTAAGTACCTATTTAGGCTTAGCCCCTTGCCTGACCAAATAAATGGTCAATTGATCTTTTCCTTTAATAAATGGTCAAGGAGCATGGCCTTTATTAACAAAGGAAATATGAATAATCAAACTTAAGCAAAATGCAACATGCAAGCAAACAGATACACACTGAAAATAAAAGGAATGAGACATGCCAAGTGCAATAAGCAGATGCTAATTGAAATATTTTTGTTGTTTTGAAATATTCATTTTTGTTTGGGTTTTGAAATATATGGTTTTTTTTTAATTTTGACATATGTATTTTTTTTTTTGAATTTTTGACATATGTATTTTTTTGGATTTTTGACATATGTATTTTTTTTGGTTTTGACATATGTATTTTTTTTTTATTTTTTTGACATATGTTTTTTTTTTTTTTTTTTTTTTACTAAAAGATCAGCATGGTACCTAGATCAAAAGATCATATTCATTTATTAACTTAATTCCCAAATTGTTCTTTAACAACTTAACTTAAAACCCATCGTGTTTGAACTTGTGTTTCCATTCGTGATCTCATTTAATGATATGATCCTTAGTCAATCTAAGCCATTCCTTAAGTTTGGAGTACATCTCTTTAGAAGGAAAAGAAGAATAAGTTTAGAAAGCCCATGAGAAGGTTCCGGAGACTTAAAAAGATGTTCCTTTCCTACCCTAATATCCGTTGGGGTTCGGTCATTTCATTCCGGGGTATTTATCGACCTTGCGTTCCCTTTCATTTCATTTCATGGCCTTGATGTAACGTTTGTAATGTAATGGCCTTTTTGATTTGACATTTGGATTTTGCCTTTTTGCTTTTATTTTTCTATTCTTTTTTTTTCTTTGGGACAGATCTCCCCCTTTTTTTTTTATGACGGCCTCCTACTAAGATGGTTGGTATTCTTGGTAGTCTATTCTAAGTCTCGTTCCTACATCATGGGCCGAGTATAAAACAAAATTTTTGCTTTCAAATGAATGATTTGTACTTTACCCTTTCGGTCAAGCTTCGGTATCCTTTAGGACTTGGCATCTCTTGTTACTCACGAATCAAACGTGTCAGTGTGTGTAGTAATGTGTTTGAAGTTAAATTATCCAGACTAACAAAGAAATTCGAGTTTATAAACTTTCTGATTCCATTGGTCTTTGTACCATACTGATCGACTCTTTAACCTAAGGGTAGTATTTCTTAAGATGTAAGCCATTCCAGGGATGATTTAGCTCTTCTCCTTCTGCATTAACAAGACGATAAGCATTACCAGGAAAAGCGTGCGATACAACATAAAGTCCCTCCCAGTTGGGTTGGAGCTTAGAACGCGGACCACCAGGTTTTACAAAAATCCTTTTGACGACTATTTCACCGACTTTGAACTTACGTTCAATGACTTTCTTTTGATAAAAACGTACTAGTCTATTTTGATAAACTTTTGCATGATTAGCAGCTGACCATCTTTTTTCGTCTCAAAGTTCCAATTGAGCGAGGAGTGCTGAACGATGTTCATCAATAGAAAATTCCTTATTCAATTATACTCTCAATGACGGTATGAGGATCTCATAAGGAACTACCGCCTCCATTCCAAATGTTAGGGAATAAGAAGTTCGCCCAGTGGGCGTGCGGATTGAAGTTCGGTAGGCCCATAGAGCCTCAACCAATTTTTCTGGCCAGTCTGCGAATTTGTTAGATTTGCACGTCTTTTTGATGATTTTTATCAAAGTCTTATTTGTTGCCTCTGCTTGGCCATTGCCTTGCGGATAATAAGGAGATGAATGATGCAATGCAATTCTATACATGTTGCAGAGGTCCTTCAATTCTTGTGACACGAACTGCGGTCCGTTGTCGGTGACGATGGTGCTTGGAATTCCAAATCAGGTGATGATGTTCTTCATGATGAACTTGCAGACGGTTGATGCTTTGATCTCCTCGTACGCTTCAGCTTCTGCCCACTTGGTGAAGTATTCCGTTGCCGTGAGAATGAAAGATTTTTGCTTGATGCCGGAATCTGGATTACCAAGGGGTCCAATAATGTCGAAAGCCCACATGGAGAAAGGCCATGGGGAAGAAACAGGATGGACTGAAGATGCAGGAGAATGAATTTCGTCGGCGTGAAGTTGACACTTAGCACACCTACGGACATATCCTACGCAATCTTCTTCCATGGTTGGCCAATAAAATCCTTGTCTAAGGATCTTCTTTGCTAGCATCTGTCCATTGACATGGCCACCACAAACTCCACTATGAGCTCCTTACATAACCTTCCAAAGCTCATCTTCGTCTAGACATCTCAGAAGAACTCCATCAAAACCTCTCTTGTACAGTGCTCCCCCAACTAGGGTGTATCGTTGAGCAATTCTCCTGATAGCTCTCTTCTTCTCAGTTGTAGCTTCCTCAGGATACGATTGATCTTCACAATATTTTGCAATCTCATAATACCATGGCTTCTATTCATCATCCATCTCTTCTAACAGCTCCATTAACATGATTTCTCTCTTTTCCACAATATCTCTGTATCTGACTTTCTTCAGCAACTTCTCCTTAGTTCTAAGAAATGAAGGGTCTTTCACGGCGGGTGAAAGACGCCTATGAACTATGATTGATTCGGATTGCTTGCTGATTGGAAAGTTAAGAGAAAATGCCAATGAAGCTAGAGCGTCAGCTAAGATGTTCTGATTCCTAGGGACATGGACAAAGATCAATTTCGTGAAAAGCTTTGAGTAAGCAGAAGTAAGTTCTTGATAAGGCTTGAGCTTGGGATCAAGAGTTCGATACTTGGTCAGCACATGGCGAAGAATTAATTGGCTATCACCCACAATCCTGAGTTTGGTGGCACCATGAAAATGAGCAGCCTCGAGGCCAGCAAGAAGTGCCTCGTATTCAGCTATATTGTTAGTGACTGGAAAATCAAGCTGAAAGGCTTGTGGAATGGTGACACCTTCAGGTGATAAAAAAACGATACCGATCTCCTTTCCATGAGAATTCAGAGCTCCGTCAAAATGCAGAGTCCACATATCATCTTTGATCTGATTTACGAACATCAGTTCCTCATCCGAAAACTCTGATCGCACTGGATCAAATCGAGAAAGAGGATGATGAGCGAGATGTTCTGCTATGGCATAGCCCTTGATCGCTTTCTGCTGAATATAAATGATATCGAATTGAGATAGAAAGCTTTGCCATCGCGCTAACCTATCAGTAAGAACAGATTTCTCTAGAAGGAATTTGATCGGATTCATCCTAGCGATGAGATGAACTTCATGGGCCAGAAAATAATGCTTTAATTTCTGCACAACCCAGACCAATGCTGCACATGTTTTCTCCATCGCCGTATATCTCTGTTCAGCGGGGTTGAGAAGTTTAGAGAGATAATAGGTTGCCCTCTCTTTTCCTTCTTCATCCTCTTGTGCTAGGACAGCCCCCACTGCATCATCCAGGACTGAAATGTAAAGTATCAATGGTTTGCCTTGAGATGGTGGTCTCAAAACAGGAAGACTTGCTAAATAGTTCTTTAATCCATCAAATGCCTCCTGACACTTATCGTCCCAATCAAATTTGACTTCCGGCTTGGTAAGCTCGTAAAACGGCTTACACCTTGGTGAGTGCTGGGAGACAAAGCGGCGAATAAATTGTAACCTCCCGATTAATCCTCTTAACTCCTTCAAGTTTTTGGGAGGTGACATTTCTCTAATAGCCTTCGCCTTATTAGGATCGATCTCAATTCCCCGTTTGCTGACGATAAATCCAAGCAATTTTCCTGAAGATACCCCGAATACACATTTCTTGGGGTTCATCTTTAACTGATACTCTCTCGATCTCTCTAATACTCTTGCCAAAACCTTGGCGTGCTCAGCCTTTGTCTTAAATTTAACCAATAAATCATCCACATACACTTCCAGATCTATATGCATCATGTCATGAAATATTGCCATCATAGCCCTTTGATAAGTGGCTCCAGCATTCTTTAACCCAAATGGCATGACGACATAACAGTATGTTTCCCAAGGTGTAGTGAATGACGTTTTCTCTTGATCTTCTTCTGCCAGCTTAATCTGATTGTATCCTGAAAATCCGTCCATAAATAATAAAGTTTCATAGCCAGCGGTATTATCAAAGAGTACATCAATATGAGGCAATGGAAAATCATCTTTAGGACACGCCCGGTTCAGATCGCGGAAGTCATTGCAAATTCTGACCTTCTCGTCCTTCTTCATAACCGGGACTATGTTGGCCACCCATTGTGGATAAAGGACAACTCTAATAAATTTGGCTTTATGTAATTTATCGACCTCTTCCTTCATCTTTAGAGCCATTTGTGGGTGGAATCGCCTTAATTTCTGCTTGACAGGGCTAACTCCTTCCTTTAACGTCAATCTGTGTTCAACTAAAGATGAGTCTAACCCTGGCATATCTTCATAACTCCAGGCGAAAGTGTCCTTATAGTCCTTAAGTACTTGTACCATCGCCTTCTCATCCTCTGTAGAAAGATTTTTGCTGACGAGGACAACCTTAGGTTCGTCTTCAGTCCTTAAATTGATTTCTTTGGTGGGCTGTTCTACGGCAACTGAGGGTTCATCGAATCTCTTCACTCCACTGGCATATGCCTCAGCTGCGTCCTCGTCATCTTCCTCATCTTCAATAAGGGGGTCATTTTCATGTACTAACTCATATACCCCGTACCCATCATTGACTGACTCATCATTCATGCAATCTTCTGGCATCTGAATTGGATTTTCTAAAAACTGAGGGATTAAAGAACAAGAAAAACATCTATCAGCTAAGTCCTGGAGGTATCTATCTGGAATTCGCCTACCCTTAGACTTCCTAGACTTCCTAACTTGACTAACTAGCCTAAAACTAGACTGCCTAACTTCACTAAACTCCCTATTATAACCTAATGAAGATGGAGTAGGATAGAAATCCTGGGATACAAGTGGAAATACAGGAGAATCCTCCCGAAGGGAGGGACAGAGTAGATCTAAGAGAGAATCTTGACCGAAGGACCCGCGCGACGGGGCGCGATCGGACAAGTAAGATGTTTCCTCGATAAAGATCTAAGAAGAATTTGTTGTAAAATTGGCGTTTTTTTTTTGATATCAGAGGAATTAAACATGAAACAGGAATGGATATAAATGGAAGGAGAATCAGATGGAGGAAGTGACACCAAGGCCAGAGGATTAGTGGGATCATATAGCAATATGTCCCAGATCAAATCATACATCCTCTCTAGATCGAGAGGAGGTTGTGGAATAAGGTCCCGAGGGGACAGAGTAATCATAACGGGCGGAGCCCGTGGAATATTTTCAATAATGACCCGCGACCAAGTCGGGGTCAAGAGCAGTGTACGAAATAGAGTATGGAGCATGAAGACATGTGAAGGATATGTCCCCCTCCAGAGCAGATCTGTAGTGTAACCAGCTTCATAGGGGTCATCTGGCTCCCCTTCGTCGGTCTCTTCAGACAACAATATCCGCTTATCAAAGATGGTACCAGGGCTTTCAATCAGCTCATCAATCTGCGGCGGCCACTTGGGTTCTGCAGGATCTAGGAATAATATGTTCAGTGCAATGTAAAGGTCTCTCAGATCGAACCACCTGTACCATTCGCATTCAGGATCACGAAATTTTCTCCTTTTCATAGGCCGCAGAGCCTCCAAGGATTGGTACGTAAGTAGTTCTGAGCAATGCCTGGCCAAGTCCCTCCCATATATGTCATGGAAGTCAAAACACGAAGTAATGACCACCGTGTTGTCGTGGCTAAGTATGGGCCCCTTCACAAAGTGTGTATACAGGGTCCATGTTAGGGGATCTCGGCCTTCTTTGGGTGGTGTAGACATTGTCTCCCAGATTTTCCGACCTTCTTCAATCTCTGCTTGCTGAACCAGATCTTGCTTCAGTCTTCTTGGCCTATAGCCCAGACCACTTCCAGGTGCTGCTCGATGATCTTTAACAGGAGTGGTCCTGCCTTGCAATTGTGTGCCCAGACCTTTCCCAGGATCATAGCCGTTCTTCATCATAATTCTCCATCCTGGGGTACTCATGCACTTCCCCCTTTTTATGGCATCTAACGGGTATGGAGAAATAGTGGCGGCTTTTAGAGGATCAGCCACTGGATGGTAGACCTGTAATACCGACAGAAAAGGTTGTCGGCCAGGTAAAGCAGTAGATTTAACATTCAAGGTATGAGCAGCAGCAAGGATCGGCATGCTCGTCACTTTAATAATTCGTCCTTTGAAAGGGAATTTGAGGCATTGGTGATTCGTAGAGGGAATCGCCTCAAGAGTTTTAATATAAGGACGACCCAAAATGGCATTTATAGAAGGGTCGATTTCTAGGATGTGAAATTCGACATCTGCATGACTTACAAGGCCTAGCTCCACCTTCAAATAAACCATTCCCAGAGGGGAACGGGTAGAATTGTCATATGTTGTCACAGAGATGGGGCTAGGCAGCCATTTTTCTTTGGGCACACCACACAGCTCCAGGGTCTTCGGAGGTAGAACATTGATTGAGGCCCCTGTGTCAACCAGGCATGCATCCACGGCCTTCCTGCAGATGTTGACCGTGATGCTCAAAGCCATTCTTCTGGCTGCTGGCGGTGCTAGTTCCGATATATGAAATGTAATGGAGGGCTGATCCCCCTGAGGAACTAGTAGTGCTGCAATTTTTCCTACCGGCACGTCCCCGTTGACCATCACCTTCTGTAGATATTCCATTAAGGCTTCTTGGTGACTCTTTGATCTCTTGATTAGTTCAAGTATGGAGATCCGTGCCGGTGTTCTGTCCAGATGTTTCAAAAAATCATATTGAGTGCCTGGTGCACTCTCTTCATTATGGGCTTCCTCAGTCGGCTGTGATGGGCCGTCTCTAACTGTGGACTGAGGAAAGACTTTGTTGAAAATCCTTCCACTTCGGAGCGCATGTTCCTCAACCGTGGAGGATCCGGGTGACACCTAGAGTACCGTAGGGTTAGATGGTGCGGATGATGTAGAGGGCTGGTATGTAGGCGTAGGGTTAGGTGGTGATGGCGCGGTGCGGATTAAAGGCCTAGAGGGTTTGATGGTGGATGGGTAAGTGGTTGGTGAAGGGGGAAATGGCACGCGTAATAGCGGTCTGGATGGTAAGGGGGTATCTGGGTAGGTGGTAGTGGTAGTGGGCGAAGTAGGGAATGGTACGCGGAGTAATGGCCTAGATGGTAGAAGGGGTGCGTAATTGGTTTGCGGTGGGTTATATGATGGAGGCGTAGGAGTGTGGGGCGTAATGGGCTTAAGGAAGGCGGGTGGTGGTAATGGGTTATTGGGTGCGGGTGAGTGATATGTGGGTGTTGGTAGAGGGGTGATGGTAATGGGTTGTGGCCTGGGTATGTGGAGGGTACGGCGCGGCGGTCGTTCTGTGGTACTTGGAATATGACCCGTCGAATAAAGAGAGGAAGAGTCCTCTATTCTCCACTGTTGCCCACGGTCAGCCTCAGACTGGCTGTTTGTCAATATAGGGGCAACTTGGTTTTGGTTCTGGTGCTCCGGAGTGGATTCTGCACTATGCCCATGTTGGGTGGTGGTGCTGCCTGTGTTGGTGGTCTGGCTTGCTGCTGTTGCTACTGTGGTCTTCTTGCCTTCCGGGCTGATATATACTTTTTCATCTCCTCCCAATCTATGCCGCCCTGCTCGTTGAGATCATGAACGTAATCTCTAAACTGGAAGCAGGTGTCGATGGTATGCCCAGGTTGCCTATGGAAGTAGCAATACCTGGACGTGTCGGCATTTTGAGGCCAGACGGCCTTTTCCCTTGGCAAAACTAAGGCGTTAGCTGCCATTAGAGCACTGAAGATATCTGCCAAGGATTCTGGGAGGCCGGGTATTCTGCCCTTTTAGGGCCTGGAGGTCTTCTCTGCTGATTATAGTCAGCAGGAGGAGGGACATTATAGTATGCCGGCGGTGCGCGCGGCTGATATTGCTGCTGCTGTTGCTGATATTGCTGTTGTTGGGGTTGCTGGTACTGTTGTTGCCGTTGCGGCGGCTGCTGTAGCTGTTGCTGGTGCTGGTTCTGGTTCGGCTGCTGGGGCCGCTGATATTGTTGCTGATAATAGGGGTTCTGCTGCTGCCTGTACCCCTGCTGGTTTGGCTGCGGTGGCCTCTGGTACTGCTGCTGGTTCCTCACGAACTGGGGCGAATTATTATTCATACTACTAACTTGCTCGTGAGAGAGCGTGCCCTCAGTAGTCGGACCTGTGCTGGGAGAGTTTGGCACTGCAGGTTTCCGAGGTGGAGGCCTGCTAGGTCTGTGAGGATCAAAGACGCTAGAGAACGTAGCGTCCTTGAAGGCATTCTGGCAGTACCATACTCTTTCATAGAGCTCTGCCTTGTTGGTCAGATTGTTCAAGGAGAGGACTAACTTGAATTGGGGCATGGCGTTGGAAATTAACATCTTCACTTGCTCGGACTCGGACAAGTGATCTTTCACCTTTTCAGCCAGGCCCCGCCACCTGTCAGCAAAACTGACAAACTCTTCATCAGGTTTCATCTTTTCTGCAATGAGGTCAGTGATAGACAAGGAGGGTGCAACTTTGTCCTGGTATCGTTGGATAAATTTCCGTGAAACGATACCGTAATCCTCTACTTTGGAGGGTTCCAGAGAAAAGAACCACTCGAGGGCTGGTCCCTCTAGAGATCTCCTGAACAAAAAGGCCAACGACCTCTTGTCATTCTGCCAGAAAGACGATTCGTACATAAACTCCTTCAGATGTGTGAAGGGGTTACCAGTACCGTTGTACTTCCAGTACACTGGCATCTCAGAGGGTGGTAGGTGGAATACCGGCAGGCTCGGCAAATTGATCTCTGGCACAGCTTTAACCCCCATCATCTTCTGGAGGTTGTTGAATTGCTCATCCATGCGCTCCATTTTGGCCAGCAACGCTTGCGTGGTCAGATCTGCCTGGGGAGGAGGAGGAGGTGGAGGTACTGGATAGGCCTGCTTCCTAGAGTACGTTGGACAGGGAGGACAATAAAGAGGAGGTCCGGCAGAGCTTCCGCCATGCCCGAGGGCATTTTGATAAGCAGGCGTTTGCGGTCTAGCCGGTTGCCTAGAGGATGAAAGCTGCGGCCCAGCTGGCCGAGAAGTGACATGAAGGCCTTCCATGGCCTGATGGATGTAAGGAGGGTGAAGAGGAGGTTGTTGAGTAACAACAGGGGGAGCCACAGGGTTCGGCTCAGCAGGCTGCACGGGTGCCTTCCCCTTCAGAATAGACTGGATCGCCTCGAACTGCTGAGGGTCCAGACGGGAGGCAAGAACTTCCAAAGCGTTGACAAGATCCACAGGATCAGAGGATGAGGGATCATTCTTATTCATGTCCCCCTCAAGATTGGGATTAGGAATCGGATATTCATGCGGGGGAAGATCATGATATCGATCATGGGGATGAAAGAGGGGTGTCCGGACATTCCCATCTTGTCAATAGGGAATGGGGACAGAATTACGGGAGGCATCAACATCTCTCCCGTTCTCATAGTTGTAGTCCGAATCACGAGGGGCATTAGCATCTCCTTCGTAGTTGATGATGGCGTCTTGAGCCATACTCAAGTCCCTGCCTGATCGCAGCAGCATGATGTTAGATTCCTTTTTTCAAAGATTTGACAAACAAGTTGCACAGAGATTAATCAAACAAGTGGATGCTTAACGTGATTTTAAGGTTCCTTGTTGAGTTATTTGAATTCGATCAAACCACAAATTCACTCAGGGAAAGGATCCTAGTTTCAGTTCAATTTCCACCGTTATTCTCTAGGGCTTTCTCTCACAACGCTTTTGGAATCTAGCCGGGACTTCAATTGGTACAACCAGCCCGACGATCAAGGAGGAATACCTTGATTTTGGGGACTTATGGAGGCCTTAACGTCAACTTCTCTAGTTTGATCAAGGGACCAACCCAATCAGAGAGAGTTGCTGACGTCAAGTAGTGTGTTCCTAAGAAAAGGAGGGTATTCGCCTCAATGCGTATGTCCTATGGCCTGAATGGCCTCTAATGCTTAATAATAATTGGTAGCTAGCACTCAAGCCACAAAAATCTGAAAACTGAAAAATAACTAAGAAACTGTCTGAATCGCGTCGATGGTAGTCGACGCTATTCAAAACAGAACCTTAATTTTTTCGCAGAAACAGATGCAGGCAGCAGAGAAAATATGAAGACTGAAAGGCGTCTGGGTGTATTGACGCGGTTTGAAACGCGTCAGTGCTCCTAGACGCTTTTCAGTTTGCAGAAACAGTTTTGCAGGAGGATTTTCTGGGTTGAATCCTCCTCAAACAGGATAAAAGCAGTAAATAATCAACTCATGCAGATTTTTTTTAGTTCCAGATTTTAACAGGATGATTTAGTAACTAAACAACTAGAAAATCAATCAATCACACATCATTTTCATCACAAAAACAACTTTTTAAACTAATCAAGGGGAGGGCAAGATCTTGCCACTGGGGTGTGCACGTGGTGCACGAGGGAAATTAACTAAACTAAAACACTCACCAATTGGTAAGGACGTGTCGAGAGACACAAATGGTGCACCGTGGGTGCCCGATTGATGATAGCAAGAACAAAAAACTAAAAGATGGCGAGACCAAGTCCCACCGTGATCGCCAAAAAAGTTGTAGGTGCTTAGAATGACAGTGTGATTAACATGAAAAAATCTATGTTGTTTAGGTGCAAAATAAATCTATTAAAAACAGAAACTACGTGAAGTGATCGCCAGAAACTTTTAACTAAAAAGTTTCAAAAGAAGTTTTGATCGCCTACCTGTTTAAACGCGGAAGATATTGAGTCCTTGATTCCCCTCCTTCAGTCGGCTGAAGAAAGAGAGCCCTTTCTTTGTTCTTTGTTCTTGCTGTTGAATTTGGAGTTGAGGTTGAGGATCGTCCAGAGATTCTTGTGACTTTGTGCTTGATTTACCCCTTTTGATTCTCTTGTTGTTGAGTGCAGCAGAAATAGAAAGAAAAAAAAGAAATGAAGAAAACAATGATGAGAACTTTAAGCAAAAGCAGTATCTATTCTAATCATGGTATTAAACATGCAATTAAACAGCAAACTTACTTGTTGAGTGGCTTTTGAAACTCCTTAATCAAATAGGTTTTGAAAAGAATGAATGTGTTGTGTGTTGCATGAAGTGAATGATGAAGAATGTAAAATTAAATGAAATAAATGCAGAGAATAAAAACTTATGCCCAATGGTTGAATTCTTGAATGGATGAAGAATCTTGAAAAGACGCCGACTTCTGGAAATGGCAGCGCTTCGGCGTTCCGACGTTGTTGCTTCGATCTTCAACTTGCTATTGCTCAATCAACTCAAGATTACGCTTCACTTTTTTACTCTTCAAGATGTAAGGTATTTATAGACCTTTTCTGCGTCCGCGGATTTACATGAAAAAACTTGGGATTTATACATCTTAACCGACAGATAAATACTGATTAATTCATCTTTATCTGTAATTATCTAAAACGCGTCCACCATGGATGACGCCTTTCAGATTAATTAAGATAAGGATAAACATCCGAAAAACTTATCTTTATCTTTATTAGCTAAAACGCGTCTACATGTGCAGACGTCTTTTACACTAATTAAGATAAGGACAAACATCCGGAAGAGAAGTAGAAATAGCCTAGGAAACCTAAAACGCGTCCGCACTAACAGACGCCGTTTAGCTAATTAATCAATTGATTAAAATTCAAATTTAAACGTTAAAACAGGAATAAACTCTAAATGGCGTCCATATGGGTCGACGTCTTTTAAACTTTTTCATATTTCAACTGAAATTTGAACTAAAATCAATTCAATTGATTAACTTAAACATGTCTGTTAAACCCGACACTTAAAAAGATCAATAAAAATTAATCAATAATTAAATATGAGACCACTCTGAGGCATTATTATATGATATGAAATTTACTCAAAATGACGTCTAAATTAGCGTGTCTACACATATCAACCACATAACTTCTTTCCTCTCCTGGCAAGGATTTCTTGATATTGGAAATATAAATTTGAAATTATGTTCCCGTATGAACTGTTCCTGAGTCCAGATTAACAATTGATGTGGACATTAGCAGTAGCCAAGACTGGATGACTACATATGATAAGATTTTGGTTAAGATTTTGGAAAGACTCCATGTCAAGAATTAAGAAATCGGTATGCGAGGGACAAGTGTCTACCCTCCCCAAAGCTTTTTGGATTGGCCCATGCAGTGGTTTGATAGATTGATCAGTAGGCTGCAAGATAACTATCATAAGCTTCAACTGCCCTTGCATCATCCTCCCTAACCTAGCATTCACCTTCATATAGATATGATCCATGCATGTGGAAAGTAAAGGTTTGAACTCAAGCTGTGAAGAAAATTCATGAGAGGGCAGTGTTGGCTCAGATTGCAAGGTAAATAAGGGAGCAATTCTAGGCCTAGGATTGAGAGCATGAGAAGAATCATGTAGAGCATCTACTTCCTTTGTGGGAAAGAAAAAAAAATTCAAGATCCGAATTAGCAAGGGTATCTACTTTCTCTATGGAAAATAGAAAGTATTCAAAGTTTGGATCAATATCACGAAACCATTCGATTTCCTTTCTCCCTTATCCTTCAGGCTCTCCTCAGTAGAGGCGTGACTGTAGATTCACCTTGCTGGTCAGTCTCAGGATTCTCCATATTCTCTCTTTCATCCAAATATAATTCTTCAAGATTATCCACTTTCTCTCTTGGGAAGAAAAAACATTCGAGGTTCGGACTAGCCTACGTATTTATTTCTGCTATAGCATAAAGTGCTCAAAGTCTGAATTAAGATCTAAAAGATCACTCACTTCCCTTTATCCATTTCTATCATTTAGGCTCTCATTAGGACGAATAGGTGTGATCGTAGATGCATCTTGCTCGCCAATCTCATGCCAATATTTCCTATTTTCACCTGATATGACTTCTCAAGACTCTCCGATTTCAAGATCAGGTCTGATGTAGGCACTATAACGACCCGCCACCTTATAATTGGGGATCCGATTACTAAATGTGTATCGAATCATTAAAATTAGGAGCCAAATCAGGATCTCAATAAGTCCGAGAAATAAATGATAAACTAAGCTAAACATTCACCACAATATCGAATTATAAAGAAGGTGCTTTAATTAAAATTTATTACAATTCGACTTGACTCAGCAAATAATTACATATTCCAACTGAAAAGTAATAATTATGCGTACATGCCTAAAAATGAAAGTGCAACTACATCGGGGCATACTTCGGAATAGTCGCTGCTGGCAGGCAACCTGAGACGAAACCCCACAACCGCTACGCGTGCCAAGAACCCTTACATGAAACTGCAGGAAGTGAGTCGCACCAGAATGGACTCAGTAGGGATCCTTTAATCCCCACCTCCCACACACGCACACACAATCGCAAAATAATAAGGATACATATATAAAGGCAAGATATGTGCGAGTAAAGCAGTAATTAAATCACACGTCTACCCAAAAGGAACACACAAGAAACTATCAAGCCAACCCAGAAAACACCGACCCACTGGGACGGAACAACAACCCCTCGGATAGCGTACTGGCTACTCCGGTATGTCTAGCTCTAGGTGGTTCTGCCTCCTCCCAGCCACGAGTAACACTCCGAAATGTACCACTCCCACACCGGTACTAGCTATTATCCTGGGGTACACCAAGTGACCCTCGCCTACTATACGTCACCTTGTCACTCCTACACCGTCATTGTGTCACTCCCACACCGACATAGGATGTGAAGCGCTAACAACTGTCACACTAGGTCCATGAGCGCATAAACACAACACAATGCGATTCCGATCACATGGAAACCCCCCCCCCCCAATGTATGATTTTAAGCATGCATTTAACAGGATTGTCTAACAATATACAAGAATCTAATTAACATAATGTATAATAATCATAATTTTGAAATGCAGGATTTATGGGGCTTTGGCTTGAATCGCGTTGCCCATGACCGACGTCATTCAATGGTCTTATTACTGGTTTTCCTCAGTCTCAAGTGCTGGGACCTGGAGATACTAGCTTGAATCGCATCGCCTATGGCCGACGTCATTCAACTCCCTATCCCACCCTGGCTTCGAGAACCGGGGACATGGGCCGTAAGTCGCGTCGAGTAAAGTCGACGCTATTCTCAAATAGCGTCGGCCTGAGTAGATGACATTTGTGCTCAAAATCGAACTCCCCTACAGTCTCCACCGAGCCATAACACGAAGTCCCTTCTCCCCCAAAACGCACGAAAATTCAAAATAGAGAAAGGGGGAAATCCATGAACGCAATAACATGTTATTCCTATTTTCGAAAACATCCATTTTAATCCAAATCCCCCTATAACATGCTCATTCTATGCCCAATATTCTCCCACATATCCCTAGCATGCTCCTAAAGCGGAAGATCATGACTTAAAGCAATCGAACTACATGTAAGGACCGTCACCCTACATGCTACACCGCAAGCCACCGTCGATGCCACCGTGGACGCCGTCACCCCACTGAGACGTCGGCCATCGTCCAGAGAGTAAAGTGTCGTGGAGGAGATGGAGGTGGTGGTGGTGAGAGGTAGGGGGTGTTGGAGTGGTGGAAGAGGAAGAAGGGGAAGAGGAAGGGGAACGGAGGGAGTCAGAGAGAGAGAGATGGAGAGAATGAGAGAAATGAGGGAGGGCTCAGGGCATCAAGCATGACCAAATTGCATCGCGTCGTCCCCAGACGGCGCGGTTCAGGCAACAGGACATGGGTCGTACACTAGCAGTTGTATGAATCGCGTCGACCATGCAAGACGCCATTCTGACGACAAGACCGAGACCGTACACACGCACCCCAACGCCCGTCCACGTGGCACACCTGCATGGCTCCTAAATCGCATTCCCCAAGGCCGACGCCTTTCAATAGCACCATGCACCAGGCCCACAAGGGCCCAAACCATCCGACATCGAAATCGACCCAATAACTGAACTTGAAACCTCAATCCTTACCGGCACCTTCAGGCTAAGAGATCTCAGGTTGAATTTCTGAATTGAATTGTTGGTCAAAATCAGGTGATAGATCTTCCAGATTTTTAATGGGCTTTCGGTAGGTAGCTAATCTAAATCCATCCTCAGGCTAGTTTCAGTTAAGTAGTCTACTAAGGCCTACATTTTACCAATGGTCTATGTCAACAGGTGATTAAATAATTTTTAAAACATGTAAAATAATTTCCCAGAATTAATAGGAATTTGTTTTGAAGTTTTTATTTTTTTTGGAATTTTAAACTATTTAAAAACCCCAAAAATCAAATTGTGCATAAAAGTAAGGGTTCGGCGCAATGCGCCCATGCCCATGGCAAGAGGAAGAGAGGCGCACTAGGCCCGACAGGCGTAGTGGACCGTGGTCCACTGCCCGCACTTAAGTCGGGGGGTCGACCACGGTCCTCCCTGACGCTGGGCGCGCGGCTAGTGGTCGATGCAGCATTAATCCAATGGGGTCCTGGGACCCCACTGACCCAGCCAATGACCCCATTGGCCTAATCCAAGAACCCAAATAACCTAGTCCAAGACCGCACTGACCCAGCCATACTTATGACTTAATGTCCGAGTGACCCATTAGACAAAATTTCTGCGTTTGCGACTGCTCGCGGCTAGGGTTTCCCCTACCTGCCACCGCCCGTCCCCAGCCCGACGTCGAGGAGGGAGGTCCTGCACCACTGTCCAGGGCTCCGGTGGCCACCGTCGTCGACACCACTGGCCTCGCTAGTGCCGGTGCTGACGGCACCCCTTTTGCCACAATCTTTTTTTTTGTTGTTAAAACTGCATCTCCTTGCCACCTTGGGACTCCAACAGTCCGTCCACCGCAACCGAGCACCACCCAAGCCTTTTACGACCTCCGTTCGATGCCCACTACCAATGTGGACCTCTTCTGGTGTTCCAGAAACTCCGGCGACTCGATTTATGGGGTTATAAAATGATTTTAAATCCCCAAAGAACTATTGCGAACTTGCAAAACGGTCGATTTTGCGGCGCCAGTTCTTGCTCTATGGTGCTTCAAACTTTGCACTGAAAGAACCGATGTGACCCCAATACTACCGGGGACAATTCCCAAGAGATGAATACAATATACTTATCTCGTAATAAAATCGAGAATGTCGTCAACATGGCAACCCCGTATAAAATGCGAATATACATAAACCTCGAAACTGGCAAGAACAAAGCACGAAGCTAGCTCTAATACCATTGTAAGATGATCGCAAGATGCACCAGAAGAAACAAATCGACGAGCAACGGGATCAAAATGTAATGTTCTTGCTGTTGGAGATCAAGAAAAATCTTGAAAAAACTCCCGATAATTTGAGACGAACAAGTGGAGATCAAGGATCTCCTCAAATTGCAGATGATCTGCAGGATGAGATAGATGCACACGCCCACGGCTTCTAGACGTAGCATCCACACGGATCTACACGCAAACGGGATCTCCTTCACATCATTGGCGTTGCCTTCTACCACCGGAGAGAGGAGAGAGACGGCTAGAGAGAGAGAGATACAGAGAAAGGGGGGACGACCAGAGAAGAAACCCACATGCTGGTTAGGATATTTCTCTACATTCATCTATTATATATACCCTCCCAACTTTTTCACAAAATTCCAAAGAATATATATAAACCTCTATTAAAACAAGTCTCACGTAAATCCTTATGTGCCCGGCTATCAACCTGGTTGGAGGCCCATTAACTTTAAAATATATTTTAAAATTAAATTAATTCATTTATCATCTCATGATCAAATGAATTAAGCCCTTCAATCACGAACGGCACCAAACAATACCTAGTGATCCCAAGAGATGTCGGGGATCATCATCCCGCTATCGGAACCTGTATATCCAAAAATTATCATACGAAAATAATCTTTCGTCCACATAACTTAAAAGTGATGACGTAGTATAGTTAACTGTCAACTCCTCAATCATTTTAGTGGATGGATCATTCAACGACATATTGAAAAACTCCTTTTCCAATAATGCTATTAATCCTAGCCAGGGACTTAAACGAGCATAGATTATTGTAAGTGATTCCATCTTGACCACTCAATCACCTTCGTACGACTTGCACTGCTAACGGTCACTTGAATATTTGAACCCGTATACTTTGAATCCTTAATCAAGAGCTACGTAGCAGCGGTCCTTGCCCAAGGTGTCCTTGGCGTCTCAGGTTAAAGGACCTATCGTACTATTGAGACACAGAATATCCTGGTTGACAGTAAAGACTATCCAAGAATTATGGAGTGGGTCAGTTCAGTGAACTCATTCTATCAATAAACACCTATATGTTTGTCTGAGTGTCTCCACACTAGTGGTTATGAGACTAACCACTCTCATCACATGAGTAGACACAACATGTATTAGTCTGTTCAAATGCTCAAAGAATGGTTCGAGCATTCTATGACTGAGAATAGTTTATAACTTATGTTTATAAGGGGTTAATCTCATTATCACAAATCCTTGTGATGTGCACACGCGCGCACACACACACATACACACATATGAGAAACACCATTTATTGTTGAATAAGAATTACAGGAATTAAGTTCGTGATTGGCTTAGGACACCCTAACTCCTTCGCATTTGAAGTGAGAGATCATGTGTTCTTGAAGGTGTCTCCCACTAAGGGTGTGATGCAGTTCGGTAAGAAGGACAAATTGAGTCCAAGATGTTGGGTTCGGTTGTAACCCCTGGGAAATCACAGAAGAGTAAGAACATAAAACAAAATAATTTTCCAAACTGGTTCGTGCTCCGATTGATACAACAAAAACGATCTAAAATAAATCGTACGAGATTTATCACCATGCACAAAATATGTTATCATGTGAAAATTGATGCCGAACACCACGAAGCTTTGAGCCGCACAAACATCCGGCCTCTAAAGCCGATCCACACCAATCTCGCAACAACGGAGTTTTCTTTTCCTTCAATCCGCACAACACAACCCCCTGTCCCAAAGCTTCTGGGAAGAATCTTATTCTTCCAACTAAAGAACTTGACGGCCAAGTATGGAATGGGTTGATTAAAGCATTTTCTTCTGCGGGTTGGAGAATATGGGTTTATAAAGGGTTTAAAGGCGGCAACTTGAACCGCCATTTCAGCCAATCTCGTCATTTAACCGCCTCGGCTAAAAGTAACTATGGTTAAATATTAAACCCGACGACCTTTTACATATCAATAAATTATTATTAGATCATTTATCAAATAAGCCTAATAATACATATATTATATATATGTCCTTTATGTTATTGTATATATACTTTTAAGCCATTTATAAATTCTTTTCCCAAAAGAATTTAATACTTTAATATATTTTTCCATACAATAATATTCCGTTCTGCAAGAGTTATTTGTATGTGATCATCTAGGCCCATTATCACTCTGATTTAAAGATTCATTAACTTCTAATGTAAATAGAAGTGAATTAAACCGGTTATTCCTAATAACCGTTTAATTTATTTCGGACTTTTTGATCACATTCGGTCAAGCAAATCTGCGTAATCCCAGAGGATGCTGGGTTCATCTTTTCCTTGTCTGGTATCTGTAAGTCTTCAGTTACCGTATCGCTATAATCTCTCACTCATTCTATGAGTATGATCCGATCGTGTGGTATGGTTTCGTCAAACCACTAATGATTGTGTCGTCTAACCATGACCTCCATAATAATTTCACGTTTGTTCCAAACGAACTGATATCACCCTGGTCAGGGATTTAGTGGAGCGTCTTTGTCATGACTCATTAACTATTTGTGATACACCTGACAGTGAACGATCCCCTTTTAACCATTAACGGTCTTCGCATGTATCCCGATGTTGCTAATAATTCAGTGTTTCATGGCTTATGGTTAAAATCATTTAACCAAACATTAAACCATATCGGTCCTCACGCAAGACCTCATTAATGTCTCAGGTCAAAGGATCAACGATACTACTGAGACAGATGGATTTTCGGTTGACATTAGGTATAATTAACCATCTGAAGATCCATCTGCGGATCAGTTCAGTGAACATCATCGCAGGATGAACACCCACACATATGTGCCGGGGTTCAGTGAACATCATCACAGGATGAACACCCACACATATGTGCCAGTGCCCCACACCTATGACCGTGAGATTGGTCATCAACACGTCATGCGTGCGGATTTACGAGTAATCAGTGTCTAGAGTGATTACTCTCCAATCGGGAACAGTTTAAGGTATGCGTCCATGTACAGTCAAACTCACATTCGAGATCCCATCTCGAAATTGACTTTACAACCACATATCCTAGGGACAACACAAAGCAATCCACAGATTACAAGTTTACGCTCTAAATACCACTTAAATATATTGAACAAGATTGTACTACACTTTAGGCCTACACGGCCCATAATTGGTCTGTAGGACACCCAAAAAACTAACACAAGATTCATTGGACCATTTGATATTTTATAGGGAGTTTGCGAGGTCGCGTATAAGTTGGCATTACCACCTGTAATGGCCAATGTACATCCGGTGTTTCATATCCCTATGCTCAGAAAGTACATATCAGATCCATCTCATGTGATTGAGTATGACCCGTTGAATATGTAACATGACCTCTCCTATGAAGCGAAGTGAATTCGCATATTGGATCGTAAATAGCAAGTACTTCAACCTAAGGTGATTTCTCTCGTAAAGGTTTTATGGCGGAGTGTTCTATAGAGAAAGTCACCTGGGAGACCGAGCAAGACATGAAGAAGAAGTATCCATCTTTATTTGGAAAGATATGCTGATTTAAATTTCGAAGATGAAATTTCTTCAATGGGGAGAGGATGTTATACTCTAGACCTTAAACCCATTAATTTCTTAATGGGTCAAGGTTAATTAAGCTCAATTAGATTAGGATCAACTTAATTAAGTAAATTAGTAGACTACATGATTTAAATATGTTTAATATTTATTTAATAATATAATAACGGTTTAGAATGGATAAGTCATTAGTTAAGTAAAGACAAGCTCAATAAACTTATTAATGACTCAATCAAGAAACTAGTTGGTTTCCAACACAAGTCAAAATTTGGGTCCTGAAAACTATGTGACAGGGGCATATTGGAGATGCAATAAATTTACATACAAAACTTCAAAATTTGTATAATAGATATGATTGGAAAAAGGATACAAGGACTATTACTTTGTCTAAAGAGCTTTTAGCTAATTCAATCATTGAAGGGGTCGAAATTCAAGAATTGTAGCTAAGGAAACCCATTGCAAGTGAAAATCTAAGTTCCTAATTGCAAACATACTCACTTTACCTGTTGGCTAAAACTACATCTATTGGAGTCCAACCCTGCAACCAAGGGGCATAATTGGGGTAGTATTAGGAACGGAAGTAACCATAAATAAGACTTAAGGTCATGCATAAGCTCTCTTGCACGCAACTTCAATCATAGGGTAAGTAACATGGTGTTCTTCCTTAAGAACAAGAAGAAGTTTTAGTTTAATCTTTTAGGAGTTGATTCTAATGGATGAATTGTACTTTTAGGTGATTAGAGAACGTGAGAAAGGCTCTACAAGAAGAGAAATTTGTAACTAAAGCTTAAGGACTTGGTTAGAGAAAATTGGTTATTCTTCTTTTAACAGATAAGTGATCATAACTCATTAAGTGTTTATTTTGTATTGATATAAAAAACTTCATTTTGATTTTCAAAAGTGGTCAAACATGATTCATGGAACCTTAATATATAAGTCTATTATATTAGTTCCCTCTTTGGTTTCTCAATTCCATGTGAATTCTTCAAAATATTATAGTTAAGAAAACTGATCTAAATCGTGTCCAGACAAGCGGACGCGATTTAAAAGAAGTCCGCTCAACAAGATGCCTTTTAAACTTGAAGTTTAGAACCATCTTTGGGCTGTTTTACTTGTTTAAAAGTCATCCAATATGGTGGACAGGATTTAAAAGGTGTCCACTAAGGCAGACGCAATTTAGACTACCCTTCTGGTGCAAGTTACGAAACCTGATATGACTTGTTTTGGCTATAAATCTCTCAATACCCACCCAAATCATTTGAAATTCTGATTCAAGGTTGTGATAGATGTTTATGTTGTTCTCACCAAATTTCTGATTTTTGTGAATTTATTTACTATTGTTTACGTAACGATTTTCTCAGTCTATGCAATTGCTCAAACTAAAGATAGTTCAGATTTTTTTGATGCACTTTGATCGACCATAACTCCTTTGTTTATATTCTATAATGATAAATAACTTGAAATTTTGGACACAACTTTGCCATTATAGAATCTACTTGTTTGTAAAGTTTTATAATTTTTGAAAATTTATTAATCATTATTCTGCTATTTATTCTATTGGCCAAAATTCACTTAAGTTTGACACATGCAACTAAAAGCTCTACATTACTCAAACGATGTCCAATTTACTTAAAACGTTGTCCACATATTTAATTTGACATATTTAATATTTTCACTAAATTTGGTATTTTTTTAGAATATGGTTGTATTTTCGGCCTTATTTGTTAAATTTTTAGCTCTGAAAATTAGTTTTATTGGCCGAAAATTATAATCCTTTAGCCGAAAAATCAGAGAAAATTTTAGTACCATATTCTTCTGTTAAGATGATAAAGGAGGAGGGTGTGCGCTAGGTTGACAGGCAGCACTTAATAAAGTTTGTCACAACATAATCATGAATCATGAACCAATATTATATGCTAGTGCTAGGGCGTCCGGAAGTGACCCGTTACATCGGCCCCCAGGTGTAATGAGAAGTTAGCAAGGGGTTGCTAGGGCATCCCAAAGTGTGAAATTAGTGTAACTATATAGGGGGACACGAGGAACACAGCAGAAACTAAACATTAAAATTTTTCTATCCCATCGTCACTGATTCGTTTCGACAAATAAACCACAAAATGGAGATTCGATAATCACCTTGCACGGATTCAAATCCGCATACGTTTTATTCCGAACCTGCGATATCGCCAACCACGCAAACGTCCGGCCTCTTGGGGTGTCCATATGGTCTGATAGAATTTGGTGGCCTCAAAGCCAATCATTGTACATTCTAGTTCATATTATTAATAAAGGCAATCATTTCTTCATTTATAGTTCTTGCAAATTAACTATCGTAATGAAGGTCTTTAGAAAAATGTATGGGATATTGAATCATGATGAGATCATGATAGTGAGATCAATATCCTTCGTCACTTGTCTTAAACAGTTCTCGATCATAGGATATTTGAGATGGACATTAAATATCCGATAAGATCGACACAAGTTATGTCTGCTCATGTGATGAGGGTGAATGATCTCACATTCACTCGTGTGGTGACACTAAGACAAACTTGTGGGTGCTCATTAGAGAATAAGTTCATTGAACAGACCCAAATAAGAATTCCTGGATGCTAATTATACCTATTAGTCAACCAGGGAATTCAATCGTTGCAGTAGCACAGTTGGTCCTTCGACCTGAGTCACCAATGATACCTTGTTTGTGGACCATTGTGTCTTGATTCTCTGACTTGTGGACTTTAACCATTAAGCCCACAATAGTCAGTCTCTCAGATACAGTGGAAAGCTTGCGAAGGTAATTGAGTGAACAACAAGGGATCACTCACTCTTGGTATAAGACTGGAGAGAGAATGTCCTATGGATGTGTACACAGAAATCCCTGGCCATGGTCTAATGAAAGAGATGTCTATCTAGAAATTAACTGAGTACTGGAATCCATCTAAATAATGCAATAGAGGGTTTGACTATAAAACCATACTGTAACGACCCGCCATCCTATGACCGGAGACCCGGTCACTAAATGGATGTCGGCCCATTAACTGCGGGTTCACACCCGGATCTCACACAACACGTCTGGAGGAGTAAGTGCTAAACAAGGCTAAATATAACAAACACACGGATTACATGGGAAGCAAGTGCGCATGAAGGAAAATAACAATATCCGTATACAGTCCAACAATAACTACATGTCCAACAATTAAATAAGTACAGGCAGAAGGAAGTACAACAACATCGGGGCATACCCCGGAACAAAGACAGTTGCTGGTCCGCACACCAAGAAGGCACCACACGCCTCCACACGCCGCGAGGTCCACACCTGAAATCGCAGGGAGTGAGCCACACCAGAAATGGGCTCAGTAGGGATCATCCGATCCCCTGCCTCCCACTCACACACCCACAAGTGTAACAACATGAATATATATGGCAATTAAGTAAAGCAGTAAATATAGCACCCAACTCCGATATGAAACGCACGATAAGCAGTGTAGCAAGGACCATTCTAAGCAACACAAAGAACCCAACACAGAGTCACGTCTCACAGTCAAAGTCCACGAAGCGACTGAACCACACTGTCGACCGCAGTCAAACGTCGCCTCCCAACACTACCACCACAGCTCACGCCTGTCCACCCCTACAGTGTTCCGGGGCACTGTAGGGTGAGGCAGTGAGTCAAACTAGGACTAGCTGGAACCAGTGTACCGCCACTGCCAGCTACGTGTGCACACAAGCAGTCTAGACTACTGTCCTACCACCGGATTGCCTCCACGCTAGGCCTCAGCGCTTCAGGAGGGCCCTGGGGACCGGCGAACCCCCGTCAAGCCGAAGCTACAGGAACTACCCACAAACCCAACTCTCCCGGGCTGCGTCAGGCCAAAGGGCTAAGGGTATCACTCGTAACCTTGATCAAAGGTCACATCAGGCCCAATGGCTAAAGGGTAAACCAACTCCCACCAGTAACACCACCAGCTCCACAGCAAGAAACACGCCAGAAGCTGTCACGACAACCAAAGGAAACCCCGACCCGCTGAGATCAAACAGCAACCCCTCGGGTAGCACACCAGCTACTCTGGCCCGACGGGCTCAAGGTGGTTCTGCTTCTCTCAGCCAAGGGTAAAACACAACATACACCACTCCACAGACACCATGGCCCTTCTCCCATCGGCCCATGGTGACATACGTAAACCTCAGTTAACCCGATCCACATTCGCGTAACACAACCACACTTATAACATGATTCCATTCACACAGTAAACCTCAGTCTCAGTATATAGTTAAAGTACACGTACACACACACACACACAGGTGATGTAATTCTACTCACGCAGAAGTCCTCCGTCTCAGTATACAACCCAAAGCATGCATTAGAACCGTCGCACCGTGAAACATGCACGAAATAACAGAATTAAGCATTCATGTCTTGAATCGCGTCGACCGAGGTCGACGCCATTCAAGACCCTTAGACAGGTTTATTAAAAGCTAGATTATCCTTAAAACGCGTCCACCAGTGAAGCCGCCGTTTAAAACGCGTCTGGGTGTCCCGACGCCATTCAACCCAGAAATCCAGATTGCAGAACCCTTAAACGGGGGCATTTCCTGCCTAAATGGCGTCATGATGGCCCGACGTCCTTCTGAAAGGCGTCGTCCATCCATGACGTCATTTAGCACCAGAACCCCTAACTCAGGAAACCTCGAACAGGGAGGTTTCTGCCCTAAAACGCGTCGTACTGACCCGACGTCTTTCGGAACGGCGTCGACCAGGTACGACGCTATTTAGCGCCAGAAACCAGGTCTCCTAGTTCAACCCGAGGGTTTCTCCCTTGAACCCCAGGCACCCCGAAAAGCCCCAAAACCAAAGGGGGAAGATGAGAACGTCAAGCACCACGATCATGCTATGAAACCACGTCCACAAACACCGTCATTCCCCAAGGAATCCCCCTAAACATGCTCAATCTAACCCCAAACACGCCACATCACGCCAAGAAGCAAACGAGCACACATGCAAGGTTTCGTCCCCCTACCGGTTTTTGAACGCCGACCCGCCGCACCGCAGACCGCCGCCGGTACCCTCGAGGACGCCGCCACTCCGCCGGGACGTCGGCTGCCGTCCGGAGAAGGGAACGCCGCGAAGGAGGTGGTGGAGGTAGAGGTGAGAGGTAAGGAGGCTATGGAGTGGTTGGAAGAGGAAGAAGAGGAAGGGAGGGGAAGAAGAGCGTCGGAGAGGGCGGAGAGGGTGAGGAGAGAGAGAGTGAAGGCGAGAATGAGGGAAAGAAGGGGAGGCTCGCGGGGTCAACCAGAATCCCGCTAAAACGCGTCGATCAAGGCAGACGCCAATCAATCTGACAGGACGGCCGTACTGACACCGTTCTGAAACGCGTCGCCCACCGCGGACGCCGTTCAGACGACAAGACAGGCCGTACTGACAACGCTCTGGCGCCGTGCCCTGACATCGCAGATGTCGTAGTCTGAAACGCGTCGACCGAGCTGGACGCTGTTCAGACAAATCTGACATGGGCCGTACTCTCGCGGCCCGAAACCCGCCCACGTGGCGCACACGTGGCACAACAATCTGCGGAGCTAAATGGCGTCCACACAACCTGACGCCTTTTAAAAGGCGTCGAGCAGTGCTGACGCCGTTCAGCCGGGAATCTCAAGACCCCTCACAGGGTCCAAACCAGGGGATCCGACCCGAACCCGACCCGAATACAGAACCCGAAACCTCAGTCCTTACACATACCCTTACGTTATTGGGACATTGGTTGAGTGAAGGATTTTCTCTGTGCGGTATCTGCAGACGGAAAGGTTCAATTAAAGGGAACAGTATCCCTTATATCTTCTGGGATCATGAGGTAGTGTTTGGTGCAGTTCATGATCAGAAAGCCAAGTGAATTAATCATCAGATGATAATCCACTTGTTTATTAAATTAATCATTTAACATATGATGTTTAAATGTTAATTAATAAATATTAAACTCTAGATTTAGTTCTAAGTTTAATGGGCCTGAAACCGGACTGATATATGGGCCTAGAGGGTCACACACATAAGAGTTCTCGTCAGACGGTGAGAGACGTTAAATTTCATGTTTATCTGGGTTTTTATGAAAAGCCGCAGGATAAACATGAAGATTTAATGGAGATTTATCCAAGGCCAAACTCTTGGATAATCATGATGATTAATCCTTGTGCATATCCTTATTTCTATATAAGGAGGCCAAGGGGGAGGGGTAAAAAGTTAGTTGGACGAATTTTACACCCCATATTCTCTCTCCTCACTCTCTCTCCTTCTCTCTCTCTTGGAGTAGATCTGTCTCTCTCCGCGCATGGTGGATTTAAGATCTGGTCGGAGCACTCAAATCGACGAGGAAATCGCGTCTGCAGCGGGAGCTTGTGTGGATACCTCTAGAGATCGTGCGCGTGCGCGATTACCGAGTCAGAATCATCCACGGGAGATTCGAAACCCCGCAAAGGTGAAGAACCGTTCTTCCCACGTTTGTTTTATCGTCCGTTTTACGATCCCAGCAGCCGATACATAGGAATCGATTTTATTTTCCGCTGCGTTCTAGGCGATTCCTTACATGGTCCTCCTGTTGCGGGATCGTCCTCGTCTCCTCACTCTAATTAGCAGTCGTGCGATGCTTCTAAATCCGAAACGATCGTCGCGGCATGTGGACGAGGAAATCCCAACGAGCAGGAACCGCGAAGCAGAGTAGACGAATCTCGAACAACCTCCCTAGGGGGGCGCCCAAAGCACAGAGAGAGAGGGAGAGAGGAAGGGGGGCGGCTAGGGTTGTTCTGGAGCTTGACCCAAGGCAGCCCTCTTCGCTGTTATGCCGGCGGTTTTTCATAAAAACTCCCCGTTAATATAAAACCCACTTAAATATCACGAATCAAGAACATTTTTGCGGGTGATCCTCTAGGCCTAAATGCAGTCTGATTTTCGACTCTTATTGGCTTATTGTAATTAATTAATATCTGATATTCAATTAATTATGGAACCGAATTACCGTCTCACGATAATCGTTTAGGTCTTCAATCATGTTGGGTGCCAAGCAACACCGCATGATCCTGGAAGGCGATGAGGTTCCGTAATCCGCTCTTGAAACATGTCCGTCTATAGTTACCGCGTGAATTTAATCCTTCATCAGTACAATGCTATCGAGTGAACCTAGGGTATAGTTAATTGTCAAACCCTAACCGGTTAGCCCACTCGGTATGAATGCATGCATCTTCAATATCATAAAACTCCTTTCCTAATATTGAGTCTGCCCTGCTTAGGGACTTCCACGTATTTAACCTGAAGCATTCTCCCTCTAATCACTGAGAGCGAAAGATTCCTTATTGACACACAATCGCCTTCGAGGATCTTCCGTTGAGCCCGATCACATGACTGGCTAGAATCTTGTGGATAGGGATCCATAAGCTATGGTCAAAGCCCAAAAGTCCACCGGCAAGGAGTTTTTGCTATGTCATGTCCAAGGACCATCCATGCTACTGTGATAATGAATCAAGCTGGTTGACAATCAAGTAACTTACCATCCAATGATCCATATCATATCAGTTCAGTGAACTCATTTCTCAATACGCACCTATAGGTTCAACATTGTGTCTCCACATAAGTGATTATGAGATCAGTCACCCTCATCACATGAGCTGGAGCAACTTGTACTAATCTAACTGGATATCCGATGCCCTTCTTGAATATCTACTGACTAAGAACAATTAGGAATGCATGTTTATAGATTGTCAATCTCATTATTACGATCTCATCATAATCTGGCAATCATTGCATACATTCATAGACTTCATTATAATACGATTAATATAAAAGAGACTATTTACACATAATGAATATTTATTGCCATACTTTAACCGAAGATAGCAACGCTACATCAACCACAATGAGTAAGATGTCATCAACACAAAGTACAAGAAAAGTAACTGTGCTCCTACTAGTCTTAAGCTCCTTGATGCTTGCTTCAATCTATAAATGGATCTTTGAAGCTTGCATACCTTATATGGATTCCCTTTGCATGTGAAACCCTCAGGTTATATCATATATACTTCTTCCTCATGATTTTCATTAAAGAAGGCAGTCTTCACATCCATTTGTCAAATCTTATAATCATATAAATGTGTAATGGCAAGAAGAATTCTAATCGATTTTATCATGGCAACTGATGAGAAAGTCTCTTCATAGTCAATTCCTTGTCTTTGACGATATCCCTTTGCCACCAACCTTGCCTTATAAGTATCGATTCATCCATCTACATCGATCTTTCTCTTAAAGACCCACTTGCATCGAATAAGTATAATACCTTCGAACAAGTCTTCTAAGTTCCAAACTTGGTTAGTGTACATGGACTCTATCTCATAGTTCATAGATTCTTGCCATTTGCCTGCGTTAGGACTTTCAATGGCCTCCTTGTGAGTCTTGAGATCATCATCCTCGCAATAGCCACATATATACCTTGACTGATATATCCTACATACGTTTCAGGTTGTCTGAGCATCCTAGCAGACCTTCGAGGCTTAGGTATGTGTTCTTGAACAGGTTAGGAACTGATGGTTCATCTGATGTACCAACTACTGTCTGTGAGTCTAAAACCTGTTCTAGAATTACTTTACTCTCACAGTCTTTCTGGATAGGGTATTCCTCTTCTCGGAAGATAGCTTTCTTGACAACAAATACCTTTTGTTCGTCAGGATGGTAAAAGTAATATGCAAAAATTTCTTTTAGGTAACCCACAAGCCTGCATCTATCAGTCCTTGATTCTAGTTTGTCAGGATGTTTAAAGTGTGGTTTTCTGCCCTTACATATCTCATATGGTGCGGAAGTGACTGATTTACTTGGAATCCTGTTTAACAAATATGATGCAGTCTCCACTGCATATCTCCATAAAGATATGGGTAACTGTGCAAAGCTCATCATGGATCGTACCATATATAATAAAGTGTGATTCTTCCTTTCAAATACACCATTCAATTGGGGTATCTAAGGAGGAGTCCACTTAGAAAGGATACCATTATCCTTCAAGAACTATGTGAATTTTGTACTTAAGTATTTTCCTCCTCGATGCGATCGAAGAGTTTTAATACTCTTTTATGTTTGCTTCTCTATTTCATTCTTGTATTATTTGAACTTCTAGAATGCTTCCGACTTGTACTTTATTAAGTACACGTAGCCGAATCTAGAGAAGTCGTGAGTGAATGCTATGAAGTAAGAGTAGTCACCTCTAACTTAGGTTGACATTGGACCGCGTACATCAGAATGTTTCAGTTCCGATATCTCTTTGGCCCTTTATTTATGTTCAATAAATGGAGATTCGGTCAACTTACCTATTAAAGATGACTCACGTTGCATATAATTCATAATCAAATGGATCTAAGTATCAATTTTTATACAGCTTTTGGAGTCTATTTTCGCCAATGTAACCTAACCTGCAGTGCCAAAGGTAAGTGAGTCTCACACTGTTCTTGCTTCTCTTATAAGCATTAGCAAGATACAAAGAATCATAAGAAGCATCCAATAGGTACAACCCGTTAACTAAATTTGCAGTAACAAATAACTCATTCTAAAAAAAAATTGAACAACTATTATTCTAAATAGTTAACTTGTAACCTTGTATGTCTAAATATGAAACGGAAACTATGTTCTTTATTATGCTAGGAACATAATAGCAATCATATAAAGTTATTCTCCATCCAGATAGTTGATTGAGTTCCACTGTCCCTGCAGCGACCATCGCAACCTTTACGTCGTTTCTCAGCCTTAATTCCACCATGCCCTTGCTCAGCTTTCTTCTACTTATCAACACCTATAGAGAACTGCAGATATCAGATGCACATCCAGTATATAATATTAACGACGTGGAATCTCTAATGGACAAGTATGTGTCTATCAGATAGATACCTGAAGCTTCTCCAAGCTTCACCTTTCCTTGAGCTTTGTCATACAGATACTTCTTACAGTTCCTTTTCCAATGTCCCTACTAATGATAGTAGAAACACTCGCCATTTTCTACTCCTTTGTCTTTCTTAGAAGTGAGCTTCTTCTTGGGCTGCTACTTGTTCTTGCCTTTCTTAAAGGCTTGGACAACTTTTCTCTTCTTGTTAGTAGCGGGCTTTTCCTTCATAAAGTTACTCTCAATGGTCTTCAACATATTAAGCAGCTCAGCTAATGTTACCTGAACCTTATTCATGTTGAAATTCACGATGAACTGAGAGCATAAAGCTGAAAGTGAGGCTAAGACAACGTCAGCATGCATCTCCTTAGTAAAGACATCCAAAGGGCCTCCAACCTCTCTATTCACTCTACCATCTTTAACACATGCATCTATACTGAAGGTCACTCTACCATCTGAGCCTTGAATAGGGATTTAGATATCTCATATGATAGAATTTGGTGACCTCAAAGCTAATCATTGTACATTCTAGTTCGAAATATTAATAAAGACAATTATTTCTTCATTTGTAGTTCTCGCAAATTAACTATCGTAATGAAGGTCCACAGACAAGTGTGTAGGATATTGAACCATAATGAGATCATGATAGTGAAATCAATATTCTTAGCCACTTATCTTAAACAGTTCTCGATCATATGATATTTGAATTGGAAATTAAATATCCGATAAGATCGACACAGGTTATTTCTGCTCATGTGATGAGGATGAATGATCTCACATTCACTTGTGTGGTGACACTAAGACAAACTTGTGGGTTCTCATTGTTAGGATACGGGCGGGACTCGAAGAATGCAGATCCCACTGATCCGATTCGGAACGAAAACTAAAACTGAAAAATCGGGTCGAAATCTGATTACCGTGCGCGGATTCGAATCTGCTTCCGTCTCGGTTCCATCTAGGCAATGCTGCGAGCCGCACAAGCGTCCGGCCTCCAGCGGTATCCACGCGATCCTCCGCGGTAGTTCGTCCTCGCTCCCTCGTCCGTATCTGCTCGCTCACTGAAGATCCGTCGCTGCAACGATTGTCGAAAACCCGCGGACGAGAATTCCCGACTTTCAGGAATTGACCGCGACGGAGACGGAGACTATTCCGACGCCTCGAACGGGGCGCCCAGAGGATGAGGAGAGAGAAAGGGGGGACGGCCAGCATGGGGAAACCTTGGAGCTTGACCGAGGGTTTCTCAACAGCGCGTATATATATTAAGTCGACGCGACTTTTCACAAAAGTCCCCAAGTTAATATAAATCCCAGTTAAGTACCACCGACTGAGAATATTATTGCGTGTGACCCCTCTAGGCCCATTAACCATTCCAGTTTTCAGCCCATTAAGTCTAATAACTAGTTATTAACTTATTGTAATTAATTAATATCTAGATATTAACTAAATACTTAACCGAATTAATATCGCATGTAAATTCGGTCGGACTTCTGATCAAGATGAGTGCCAAGCAACACCGCATGATCTCGGAAGGTAATGGAGTTCAGCAACCCACACATGGAACATGTCCGTCCACAGTTACCACGTGGCTATAATCCTTCGTTCGCACAATACTCTCGAGTTAACCTAGTGTAACGGCCCACCACCCTATAATCGGGGATTCGATTACTAAATGGGTACCGAATCATTAATTTGGAGCCAAACCAGGATCTCGATAAGTCTGGGAAACAAATAATAAACTAAGCTAAACATTCACATCGCATTGAATTGAAAAGGAAGTGCAAGAATTAAAAGTTATTACAATGCGACTCGACACATCAAATAATTACCTACTCCAACTGAAAAGAAATAATTAAGCGTACAGGCCATAAAATAAAATAACAACTACGTCGGGGCATACCCCGGAACAACGGCTGCTGGCACGCAGCCCAAAGCAGCGCTGTAAGGATCGAGACTTTCGGATCCGGTTTTCGGGTCAGACCCGGCTGTTCTAACCCTTGTGGGGGGGCGGAAGTTCTGAGTTGAATCGCGTCAGGACCTGGCGACGCGTTTTAAACGGCGTCCACCTTGGCAAACGCATTTCAGGTGCTGCCACGTGGGTGCCGCGGGGGTTGGCCTTGGGCCGCGTGGGTACGGCCCTGTCAGGTCGTCTGAACGGCGTCTGCGAAGGACGACGACTTTCAGACTGCGACTCTGGGTGTGTCAGAGTACGGCCCTGACAAGTTGTCTGAATGGCGTCTGTGTAGGACGACGCGTTTCAGAATCTTGTCAGAGCGGCCGTCACATCACCTGATTGGCGTCCGTGGATGTCGACGCGTTTTAGCCAGTTTCTGGTTAACCCCGTGAGCCCTCCTTCTTTCCCTCATTTTCTCCTACTCTCCTTCTCTCCTCCTCCTCCGGCGGTACCGGCGGCGACCACCTCCTCCTCCCTCTTTTCCTCCCACCATTTCGCCTCTCCCTCCACTCCATCCTCTACCTAACTCATACCACTACCACCTCCACTTCCACTGCGGCGTTCTACTCTCCGGACGGCGGCCGACGTCACGGTGGAGCAAGGACGACCACGGCGGTACCGGCGGCGGCGTGGGGCGAGAAGGGTGGACGGCGTGAAGCTTGGAGGAGTTCGAGTGTCCGGTAGGGTGACGTTCCCCGTAGCGTTGTGTTTAAAATCATGTTTTCCTCGATATGTATGTGGTAGATCTTCGGTTTGGGGGTTTAGAATGAGCATGTTTAGGTTTTCTATGAGGGTGTTTGCCTATGAATTGTCTTGCTCTCCGTTTCCCCTCCAGTTTGAATGATTTTTGGGGTTATTTGGGGTTAGAAAGGGAGCCCTCGGGTTTAGGGCGTTCCTGGTTCCTGGGGTTGAAAGACGTCGTGCATGGACGACGCCTTTTTGAAAGGCGTCGGGCCATCACGACGCCTTTTTAGACAGGAATCAACTGATAGGCAGACTGCCAGGTCGGGGATTCTGTGGCTAAATGGCGTCATGGGTAAACGACGCATTTTTGAATGGCGTCAGGCGTCCATGACGCGTTTTAACCACAGAAATCCCCTGAATAAAGCTCTTGGAATTTCCGGATTTTCGTGTTGAATGGCGTCTGGGGATGTCGACGCCTTTTAAGGCCAGAATCTGAAGACTGATTTATATAAACCTGTACTTGGAGCTTGAATGGCGTCGACCTTGGTCGATGCGATTCAAGACAGAATCTCACTAATGCATGCCTGTAAAACGTGTTCATACTGCTAGATAGACGTTAGCATATGTTTTAGTGCACCCGATAGAGATGGATTCCTCATGATCGGATGGTTCTATGTGTGTTATGCGATCGCGGGCTTTTCACGTGACCGGATCGCACTGTGTTGGGTTTTCAGTTACTGTGGACCTGGAGTGACATTGTAGCACTTTATCACCCTGTGCTGGTGGGGGCGTGAGCACAGCGCCGGTGGGGGCGTGGGCGGGGTGACGCCTAGTGAGAGAGGGTCACCTGGTGAACCCCGGGGTCAGCTAGTACCGGTGTCGGAGTGGTACATTCGGAGAGTCACTCATGCTGGGGGAAGGGGTAGTCACCTGAGCCAGTTGGGCCGGAGTAGCGAGCGTGCTATCCGAGGGGCTACTCCTTGGTCTCAGCGGGTCGAGGTTTTCCCCACCGTTGTTTGCACGGTCGGCGAGTTCTATCGAGATGACGGTTGTAGATTTTCTAACGGCTGGTTTAGAATGTGCATGATTATTATAATTGCGATTGCATGTATTCTCACGTAGAGAATTAGGAATTGTACCTGCCACTACACTTGTTACTTCACCGTTAGCTGCACTTTACACTTGTGGGTGTGTGCGTGGGCAGTGGGGATCGAAGGATCCCTACTGAGTCTTGTTCTTGAGACTCACCCCTGCGGTTTTCAGGTGAGGACTCCCAGCAGACTTAGAGCGGCGTGTGCGGCCGTGTGTTGTGCGTCTTCGGCAGTTGTTCCGGGGTATGCCCCGATGTAGTTGTCATTTATTTCTGGCATGTATGTTTAATTATTTCCTTTCAGCTGGAGTATGTAATTATTTGCTGTAATCGAGTCGCATTGTAATAATTTTAATTCCCTGCACTTTCATTTCAATTCAATGCGATGTGGATGTTTAGCTTAGTTTATTATCTATTTCCCAGACTCACTAGATCCTGGTTTGGTCCCAAATTAATGATTCGGTACCCATTTAGTAATCGGATCCCCGATTATAGGGTGGCGGGTCGTTACAAGCGCTCTCCTCGCTAAGCCTGCCTGGAACCCTCACCTGAAAACCGCAGGGGTGAGTCTCAACGAAAAGACTCAGTAGGGATCCTTCGATCCCCACCGCCCACTCACGCACCCACAAGTGCAGTAACACAGATACAGGTAGAATAAGCAAGTAAATATGTAACACAATTCCTAAATTCCGATATAAAACACATGCATTCGAGATATACCATACACAACTCTGAAACTATTCTACCAGGGAGCCTACAACCAGCGTCTCGGCAAAACACGCCAACCACACAGCCGAACGGGAGAAGCACCGACCCGCTGAGACCAAACAGTAACCCCTCAGATAGCACGCTAGCTACTCCGGCCCAACTGGCTCTAGGTGGTTTCTGCTTCCCCCAGCACGAGTGACACTCCACAGGTACCACTCCTACACCGGTACTAGGTAACCCCGGGGTACACTAGGTGACCCTCTCTCTAGGCGTCACCCCACCACTCCCACACCGGCGCTGTGTCCCTCCCACACCAACATAGGGTGGCAAGCGCTACAACTGTCACTCTAGGTCCACGGTCGCACGAAAACACAACACAGTGCGATCCGATTACGTAAAAATCATCATCCTCGAGTACAATTTTAAACATGCAATTAACCAAATTATCTAACAGTGTGAAGATATGTTAACAGCATGAATTAATGTGGTTCTGTCTTGAATCGCGTTGCCCAAGGCCGACGCCATTCAAACCTTCTAAATTGGTTCATGTGAAATATGACTTCGGAAATGGCCTAAAAGGCGTCGTCACATGTCGCCGCCTTTTAAAAGGCGTCGTTGTCCCTCGTCGCCTGATAGCGACAGAAGCAGGGACAGGCTACGGGACGATTTCACTTAAAACGCGTCACCCACGTAAGTCGCCTTTTGAAAGGCGTCGTTGTTCCTGGACGCTCATTAGTCCAGAAACAGGGTCTGTTATTGGGCTAAATCGCATCGTGGGTGGGAGCCGCCTTTCTAAAAGGCGTCGCTTTCCCTCGACGCCATTTAGGCCCGACAGACAGGTTCTCCCCCCCCGTTCCCCCAATCCACAAGGTGTAATTTCTCCCCAAAACGTACAAAAAGGCCGCAAAACATAGAGGGGAAGGAAAAGAACCTAACTTCCATTAAATCCCACAATTTTTCCATACATGCAGTTAGCATTTTACCCCAGAAGTTCCCAAAACATGCTTGAAAGCAGGAAAACAAACATGATTTTAAGTTGAAACACCACGGGGATCGTCACCCTACCCGCCTACCCGCTTCGCCCCACGCCGCCGCCGGTACCGCCATGGACGCCGTTACTCCACCGGGACGTCGGCCGCCGTCCGGAGAGAGAAACACCGCGGAGGAGATGGTGGTGGTAGTGGTGGGAGTTAGGAGGTCGATGGAGTGGAGGGAGAGATGAAATGGTGGGAGGAAAAGGAAGGAGGGGGGGAAAGGAGCCGCCTGCTCGCCGGAGGAAGAGAGGAGAGAGAAGAGGGAGGAGGAAATGAGGGAAAGGAAGGAGGGTTCGCGGGGTCAACCAGAAGCTGGGTAAAACGCGTCGTGCATGCCCGACGATTTTCAGATGACAAGACCGGGCGGTACACTGACAAGCCAGGGTCATACTTTGAAAGGCGTCGTCCATCCAAGACGCCATTCAGGCGATATGACCGGGGCCGTACTCTCGCGACCTAAGGCCAGCCCACGTGGCACAGCCTAAAACGCGTCTACATTGCTGGACGCCGTTTAAACTGCGTCGAGCAGGCTCGACGCAAAACAGAACTGAGTCTCAGCCCCATCAGGGCCCGAACTAAAGGATCCGACTCCGAAAACTGACCCGATAACCGGATCCGAAAACCTCAATACTTACACCTAGTGTATGGTCAACTGTCAAACCCTAGATGGTCAACTCACTTGAATTAGACTCCGCTGTATAATATCGGAAACCATCTTTTCTGATATTGTTTATGCTCTGGCTAGAGACTCCTGCGAGCATTCTCTCTCCAGTTACCTAAGAGCGAACGATCCTTTATTGAACACACAATCACCCTCGAAGGACTTCCGTTGGACCCGATCCTTGACTATTAGAGATCCCTTGGATAGGGATTCGTAGGTCAAGGTCAAAGTCCAGAAGTCCGCCGACAAGGTGTCTTTGGTGCCTCAAGTCCAAGGATCAACCACGCCACTCTGACGATGAATCAAGCCGATTGACAGTCTGGTAAATTACCATTCGGCGATTCAAGTTGGATCAGTTCAGTGAACTCATTCCCCAATGAGCACCTACAGGTTCACCATTGTGTTTCCACACAAGTAACTAACAAGATCAGTCACCCTCATCATATAAGCTGGAATAACCTGTACTAGTCTTACCGGATGTTTGATGTCCTTCTCAAACATCCTACGACTAGGAGCAATTAAGAATATATGTTTATAAGTCATCAGTCTCGTTATTATGATCTCATCATAATCCAATGACTATTGCACACATTCATGGACTTCATTATGCGCAGTTACAAATATGCCAATTTACATAATGAATTTAATGCCATTTATTTGTGAACCAGATTGAAATAGGTGCCTTATGATTGGCTTAGAGGACACATATATCTATCACTCATTAGAGAATGAGTTCACTGAACAGATCCGAATTAGAATTCCTGGATGATTAATATACCTAATAGGTCAACCAGGGAATTCAATCGTTGCAGTAGTGCAGTTGATCCTTTGACCTAAGTCACCAATGATACCTTACTTGTAGACCATTGTGACTTGATTCTCTGGCTTATGGACTTTAACCATTAAGTCCACAACAGTCAGTCTCTCATACACAATGGAAAGCTTGCGAAGGTAATTGAGTGAACAACAGGGGATCACTCACTCTTGGTATACGATTTGAGAGAGAATGTCCTATGGATGTGTACACAGAAATCCCTGGCCATGGTCAACTAAAAAAGATGTCTTTGTAGAAGTTAACTGAGTACTGGAATCCATCTAAATAATGCCATAAAGGGTTTGACTGTAAAAGCATACTCTTGCATTATTGGGACATTTGATGAGTGAAAGATTTTATCTGTGCGGTATCTGCAGACGGAAAGGTTCAAATAAAGGGAACAATATCCCTTATATCTTATGGGATCATAAGGTAGTGTTTGGTGCCGTTCATGGTCAGAAGGTCAAGTGGATTAATCATCGGATGATAAACCACTTATTTATTGAATTAATTATTTAACATATAATGTTTAAATAATAATTAATAAATACTAAACTTCAAAATTAGTTCTAAGTTTAGTGGATAAATCAAACTGATATATGGGCCTAGAGGGTCACACACATAAGAGTTCTTGTAAGACGGTGAGAGATGTTAAATATTATATTTATCTGGGTTTTTGTGAAAAGCTGCAGGATAAACATGAATATTTAAATAGAGAATTATCCAAGACCAAGCTCTTGGATAATCATGATAAATAAACCTTGTGCTTATCTATAATTGTTATAAAAGGAGGCCAAGGGGAGGGGTGGTGAGGTTGTTGGAAACGTATACTACACCTTGGAGTTTTTCTCTCTCCTCTCTCTCTCTCCCCCTCTCTCTCATGAAGCAAACGTGTAAGGATTGAGGTTTCAGATCCAGTTATCGGGTCAGTTTCGGCGTCGGATCCCTCGGTTTGAGCCCTTGCGAGGCTAGGGCTTGTGTTTTTTTCGTGTCTCGCGAGCTCGACGCGGTTCAAACGGCGTCCAGCAATGTGGACGTGTTTTAGGCTGTGCCACGTGGGCGCCACGTAAGCTGGTTTTGGGGCGCGAGAGTACGGCCCCGATCTTATCGTCTGAATGGCGTCTTGTATGGACGACACCATTTAGAGTACAACCCTGGTTTGTTAGTGCACGGTCTGGACTTGTCGTCTGATTGACGTCGGCCTTGAACGACGCATTTTTCCCAGTTTCTGTTTGACCCCGCAAACCCTCCCTCATTTCCCTCATTCTCTCCTTTCTCTTCTCTCTCCTCTCTTCCCTCTGACCCTCCGGCTCCCTTTCCCCCTTATCCTTTTTTTCTTCTCCCCATTCCTCCTCTCCCTCCACTCCATTAACCTCCCAACTTCCTCCACTACCACCACCACTTCCTCCGCTGCACATTTCTCTTCGGACGGCGGCTGACGTCCCGGTGGAGTAACGGTGTCCACGGGGGTACCGGTGGCAGCGTGTGGCGTGGCGAGTTGGCGACTTGGAGCTCGGAGGAGTTCGAGTAACCGGTAGGGTGACGATCCCCGTTGTATTTGGTTTAGAACCATATTTTTTTTCCGCTTTGGAGCATGTTTAGGAGATTTTTGGGGTGAAAATACTAATTGCATGTAATGAAGAATTGTGGCTTTTTAATGGGTATTTAGGTTCTCCTCCTCCTCTATTTTTTGGTGTTTTGTGAGAATTTGGGGGAGAAATCCCATTTTGGTATTCAGGAGAGGCCGGAGGAGAACCTGTCTGTCAGGGTTAAAAGGCGTCTGCAGACAGCGATACCATTTAAAAGGCGGCTTCCATCCATGACGCTATTTAATTAACCCCAGATAACAGACTCTGTCTCTGGATTGAATAGCGTCCAGAGACAGCGACGTCTTTTAAACGGCGACTTCCGTGCACGACGCGTTTTAAGTTCCGGTCACCCTGAGGCCTATCTCTGTTTCTGTCGTTATTAGGCGATTAGGGACAGCAACGCCTTTTAAACGGCGACCTGTTTGAACGACGCTATTTAGGCCATATTCCGAGGCCCATTTTCACATAAACCAGTTTAGGAGTCTTGAATGACGTCGGCCTTGGGCGACGCAATTCAAGACAGAATCTCATTAATTCCTGCAATTAACATGTGTTTACATTGATAGATAGTTTGGTTAATTGCATATTTGAGAACATACTTGAGGACGGTGATTTTTACGTGATCAGATCGCAGCATATTGCGTTTTGTGCGATCGTGGACCTAGAGTGACAGTTGTTAGCGCTTTGGCACCCCGTGTCGGTGTGGGAGTGACACAGCGCCGGTGTGGGAGTGGTGGGGTGACGCCTAGAGAGAGGATCACCTGGTTTACCCCGGGGTATAGCTAGTACCGGTGTGGGGGTGGTACATTCGGACTGTTACTCGTGCTGGGGAAAGCAGAACCACCTTGAGCTAGGTCAGGCCGGAGTAGCCAGTGTGCTATCCGAAGGGTTGTTGTTTGGTCTCAGCAGGTCGGTGTTTTCCGCGTTCGGCCGTGTGACTTGTATGTTTAGCCGAGACGCTAGTTGCGGACTCCGTGGTAGTTTCAAAATCGTACATGTTACTGTTATAAATGTGTGTGTTTTATATCGAAATTGTGTTACTGCTTTATTTAGTTAAATTGCCTATATTTGTGTATTGCACTTGTGGGTGTGTGAGTGGGTGGTGGGGATCGAAGGATCCCTACTGAGTCTTTTTCAATGAGACTTACCCCTGCGGTTTTTAGGTGAGGGTTCCAGGTAGGCGTAGCGAGGAGAGTGCTCTCTTGGATTGCGCGCCAACAGCCGCTGTTCCGGGGTATCCCCCGATGTAGTTGTTATTTCTTTTTTTGGCTTGTACGTTTAATTATTTCTTTTTCAGTTGGAGTATGTAATTATTTGCTGAGTCGAGTTGAATTGTAATAATTTGTAATTTCTACACTTCCTTTACAATTCGATGTGATGTGGATGTTTAGCTTAGTTTATCATTTATTTCCCAGACTTATCGAGATCCTAGTTTGGCTCCAAATTTAATGATTCGGTACCCATTTAGTAATCCAATTCCCGATTATAGGGTGGCGGGTCGTTACAAAATGTCCATTCTCTCTCCCTCCTGCATGGTGGATTTGAGATCGGGTCGAAGTACTCAAGTCGAGGAGTAAATTGTGTCTGCGTCGGGAGCTCGTGTGGATACCTCTGGAGAATGTGCATGCGCGCGATTACCAAAATAGTTGAATCCACGGGAGATTCGAAACCCCGCAAAGTTGAAGAATGGTTCTTCCCGTTATTTTTTTTATTGTCCGTTTTACGATCCCTTCCTAACAGAGGTATCAGAGCCAGGTTGCTGGTTTAATCGTAAAACGACATCGTTTTGCATGATAAATTCTCGTTATGCGCGAAGAACTGTATTGTACATGTTCTTAGGCTAGATTAAAATTATTTTATTTTTCATTTGATGAACGGGAATTTCCCAAGGTTTAATGGGAGTTAGTTTATTCTGTTAGATAACCATGCAGGTAGTTCTAACATGGCCATTATTTTATTCCCTTTTTTTAGAATAATCCTCTACATGTACGGCCTATTGAGATCGAGGACTGTCCTCGATTCTCTGCTATTGCATGGAGCTATGGTGAGGAGAACAGGGGTTTACGGGTTAGGAAAGAAGCTTTGATAATAAGGTGTTTAAGGAAACCGTAGGGATGGTCCCTGGGTTCCTGTCACAGTAAAGGATGGCTTGGAAGGTCTCCGGTCACGACCGGTGCTTCCCAACGCCGGCGACAACCTCCTTTTTCCTTCCCGAGGGCATGCGAAGATACCGCATGCAGGACCGGCCATGCAAAGAGGGTTTCGGGCATGCAGAGCAAAACGGACGTCCGATGACGTCCACCGGTGTCGCCGGCAACATTTGCCAGTGTCGGAGGGTCCGGCCGGAGCCCCGCTTGGCATCGCCGGGGCAAGAGCCGGCTCACCCCCCGCCGGGCGGGGGGCGAACCAGTCGCGCGCTCCCCCAAAACCCTAACATGCAACGGGGGTGAGCGGCACGCGGGTCGTGGGCCGACCCGCCCGGACCCGACCCGCCCGCCCGGGCCCGCACCTACCCGAACACCGCCCGGACTCGGCGCCCTACCCGGTTCTACCCGACCCTTTAACAACCCCTTTTAGCCCCTTTTTAAAAACCTTTTTAAGCCCATTTTAAAACTGTTTTAAAATTTTAATTTTTTTTATTGGTTAATTAATAACTGTTATTAATTAATTCTTATTATTTTTAACATATTATTAAACAATTTATTAATATGTTAATATTTGTTGAAGGGTTTTAATTAGTCTATTGGAATTGTTAATTCTTTTAAAATTGTTTTAAATTGTTAACTTCCCTGTTAAACAATTGTATTATGCATAACCTGTTTTTATTTCTCTTGTTCAAATTGTTTGAGCATTAATTAAGATTAACTAAATTGTTTAGTTATATTGTGGTTTATCAATAATCTTTGATAAATATATTGAAATAAATCTTATTTCAAAATCTATTGGTATTATAATTTTATATTTATAAAAGTTAATACCAACAGTAATTATGTGATAATTATGTTGTTGCATGTGATGTGATGTGATACATGAAGAGATGATCATGGACTTAAATTAATCATGTGATGTGATACATGAAGGTAAGCCAAAGAACCTAGTGAAAAGCAAACCAATGATTCAAAAGGACAAAGCTAAAATCAATGATAAAGGACAGTGTTTCCACTGCCATAAAGAAGGTCATTGGAAGATAAACTGCAAGATTTATCTAACAGAAAAAGCAAAAGAGAAGCTTGGTGAAGCTTCAGGTATACTCATGATTGATCTTAACTTGTCTTATAGAGAATCTACATCTTGGGTATTAGATACTGGATGTGTTTCTCATATCTGTAATAACTTGCAGGTATTAACAAGTAAAAGAAGATTGAATCGTGGAGACGTGGATCTGAGACATGGAAATGGAGCAAAGCTTGCTGCAATGGCTGTGGGGACAGCAAGACTTTAGATGCCGTCAGGAGACTCATTGGAACTTAAAGATTGTTATTATGTTCCAACTATAATTAGGAATATTATTTCTATTTCTTGTTTAGACAGAGAAGGATATTCTATAAAACTACATAATAATGGTTGTTATATTAATCTAAGACACAAATGTTGGGTTCTCGAGTTTCTCCGGATCTCCCACGCAGCGGAAATAAAAATAAAACGGAGATCCGTTCCCGTTTTGAAAATACCAAAAATCGGATTATCAGATAATCGGTTCTTACCGTGTGTGGGTTCGAATCCGCAACCGTTCGATTCCGTCTGTGCGACACCGCAAGCCGCGCAAGCGCCCGACCTCTAGCGGAGTCCACGCGATCCTCCTCGCGGTGGATATCCTCACGTTCCTCGTTCTTCGCAGCCACGAAACCTCCGCCGTTCGCCGTAACGATCGCCGCAACGCGTAGACGATTTACCGTCGAACGGGAGTCGGAGAAGCGGCGGAGCAGATCCGGGGATCCGGATCCGACCTGGGGCGTCAGGGAGAGAGAGGAAGAGAGGAGGGGGCAGCTATGGTTAGCAACAGTTTGGCCTGCTCAGCCTGTTCGCTACATTTTATACTAACCACGCGGTTTTTCATAGAAACCCCCGGTTAATATAAAACCCACTTATTTATCCATCGCCTTGAGAATCATTTCCGTATGACCCTCTAAGCCCAATAAGTAGTCCAGTTAATAGCCCAATAAGTCCAATGACTCCTCATTAGCCTGATTAATTAATTAATAACTCATATTAATTAATTAATCAACCGAATCAATGTCACACATCGAATTCGGTCGGGCCTCCGATCACGTTGGGTGCCAAGCAACACCGCGTGAACCCGAAAAGTATCGGGGTTAAGTAACCCACTCTTGGAACCTTTTCGCCAACAGTTACTGCGTGGATATAATCCTTCATTCGTACAATGCTCTCGAGTCGACTCAGGATATGGTGTACTGTCAAATCCTAACCGGTCAACTCACTTGGATTGGATGTCGTTGATGAATATCGGAAAAATCCTTTCCCGATAATATCGTCCGCCCTGGCCAGGGACTTCGGCGTATCATTCCTATAGTATTCTCTCTCATCGTACCGAGAGCGAATGACTCCTTATTGACACTCAATTCCCTTCGACGGTATTCCGCTGAACCCGATCCTTGGCTGTTTAGAATCCCGTGGCTAGAGATTCATAAACTAAGGTCAAAGCACAGAAGTCCATTGACAAGGTGTTCTTGGTGTCTCAGGTCCGAGGACCATCTACGCAACTGCGACAATAGAATCAAGCTGGTTAACAGTGAGGTACAGTACCATCCAGCGATTCAGTCGAATCAGTTCAGTGAACTCATTCTCTAATGCGCACCTACAGATTCACCTTAGTGTCTCCACACAAGTGAGATCAGTCACCCTCATCTTATGAGCGGGAGTAGTCTGTACTAGTCTATCCGGATATCCGATGTCCTTCTTGGATATCCTCTGACTAGGAACGATTAAGAATATGTGTGTTTAAGTGATCGGTCTCATTAGTATGATCTCATCATAATCTGATCACTATTGAACATATTCACAGACTTCATTATGAGATGATAATTAATACGATTTACACACAATGAATATAATGTCATTTTATTAATAAATGAACGAGATAACAAAGTCATATTGGCTTGTAGGCCACCTAAGACTAACAACAAATTGTTTGCTTCTGGATATTTATTAAATGGTTTGTATTTACTTGATATTGCATATGATATATGTCTAGTAAATAAGTCTCTTAAAAAAATAGATAAATATATGAATAAATCATACTTATGGCATTGTAGGCTCGGTCATATAAATGAAAATAGGATCATTAAGCTGCAAAAGAATGGATATCTTAATCAATTTGATTATGAAGAAGTTAAAAATAAAGAAGGGTTTGGATCTTTTAAAAAGAGAAGGAGAGAGAGAAAAGAAAGGGTAAAAGAGGGCTGGCGGCTGCTCCTTGTGGCTTCCTTAAAGGAAAAGTTAGGACATCCTTCTTAATGATTTTCTTGCCCAAAATATCTTTACATTTATCCCATACACAAAAATAAACGTTATTCCTGGGATTTGAAATCGGGTCACTCCAACGGGCACCAACTAGTCCAACCAACTACACCATATGTTCTTTATGTCATGTTCACACAAAATAATTTAAAATTATATTTCTGTGGTGAACAGAATAACAATTATGTTCAAATAAAATTATTACATATATCTCGGCTTTGCCAAAAACCCACAAATGCGCTACACTCAGTTTTTTACATGAAATGACGATGTTTTTAACTCGGAATTCAACAATACTAGTGTCGTTGGAAAGTGTACAAAATTATCTATCATCACATGTAGTTTTACACATAAAATCATGAGTGTAATGTATAATTTTAATTAATTAATGCTCAAAAATATGCAATTATCACACTCCCCAACTTAATCATTGCTAGTCCCTTAGCAATGCAAATAATGAAACATTAGGACTACAATGATCTTTAGAGAGTCATGCTTCATTTAAAGGTTATATATCACAAATAATTATATGATAATCATTTAGTTAAGTTAAAGTTCTCATTTTTCTCACTACATTTGGGGTTCCGACAAGTGATTGTACATAAAAATTGGCATGATTTAAAGTTCATTTCCACCCTTTTTAGTATATCATCACCTTTACTGACCCTTGGGGTAAAACTACCTAGAGGAGGGAAGAGAAAAAGAAGTTTCCTGATCAGACGGTAAGGATCGCTTTTCAGCTCTCGCCCCAACTCAACACTTTCAGGACTTGGTCTTACTTTGATATGAGGGACTTTTAAATTTGCGCATCTTTTTTTTTTTATTTAATTGTGCTCTTTGCCTTTGAGAGTGCGTACTTTTTGCCACTCTCTTTAATTTGCCCGAAGGGAGGTGCGTACTTTTTGCCACATGCCTTCCTTTGGCTCTTTCAAAGCATTTTTGCTATTTGTCCTTTAGTTTACATGCTTACAATTGTCCCTTTTTCCTGACCGCCTCCTTAAGTGTTGAGTGGTTTAGTCCCCTATTACGAATCCTGACCTTCCTTTCGTTCAAAAAAAAAAAAAAACATAATAGGTAGTCCTACCCTTTAGGTTAATTCCAACAATTTTACACTTTCAAGGTCTTCCGCTTCCCTTAAATTGCGGTGTTGTGTGTGAAAATCATCTCTATCGTGGCTCCTTATGAAGTAGGGAATATTTCGAACTTCTTAAGCTTTCTCTAACTGACTAACACAAAATTGATTTATTTAGAGATCCCTTAATCAAGCATGATTTTATGAAAGCTTAAGTAGGGTGTGAAAAGGAATTTTTGAAAACTTTTGAGCATTTTTATCTATGAAAAACATAAGCTTTCTTCGAAAGATTTAACAATCATGTACAAAATAGTTGCTCCCCCCAGCTTAAATGACATTGTCCTCAATGGCATAAGAAATATGAAAGAGTTACAGTCAAAAGGCGTCAGGGAAGGAGAGATACAACTTGGGGTGTCAACGATTTTTCATCCACTTTACGTCCAAGACAACTGCCACCTATAAAGAAAAAAAAAAATGACGTATTAAATTAATCTAACAACTTTGGGTTGCCTCCCAATAAGCGCTAAGTTTAACGTCTTCAGCCAGACGCAATGTGCACACTATCCAATGCCTACTAGCACAAATTTCAGTGCATGCATTTTGAAGTTTGTTGGTTTGAGTGCACTCAGCATTGCATGTAGCTGATGACTCAAGAGTGTTATCATTGAGGTTCCAGATAAAAGAATTTTTCAACATGGTCAATGGAATATTGGCTCTACTTGATTCATAGGCCATGTCAACCACGTACCCCGCTTCTTTTCCTTGACTAAATTGAAGGACTTGATCTTCGATAAAAAGATCAAAAGTTCTCAGAATGATGGGGCATTGATTCAATGTAGGGGATGATCCAATGTCGAAGATGGGAAAATCAACAAATATGTGGCTCATATCCACCTGAATAAGAGTATCTTGGATCATGTCATATGGCTGCTTAATGAAATGATCAATTGACTGCAAAGCAACCGACGTGCGCTTTAATTTGTGGATTCCAAATTTCTCAAAGATAGAGACTGATAACAGGTTCAGTTTTGCCTCAAATTTCAATAAAATCCAGTAAAGATTGATGTTATCGATATTGTAAGAATTGAGTTGGGCAACACATTGAGTTTCTTTGAGAAAATGACTGTTAATGTGAACTTGGCCCAATAATTCCATCATCTCGAGGCTATTGGGCTTAGATTCTCTAACGCTCGGGGAGGGAATTATGGGTAGGCACATGCTCAGGTTCTCACTAGACTCCTTCTCATCCCCGTCGTCTCCCTCCAACTTACCCTCCATAGGCTCTACCTGATGATTATCCAGGTCTATGGATTGAGTTTCCTCCTAATACAACTTCTCAAAATTATCCACTTACTCCACTGGGAAGAAGAAATATTTAAGATCAAGGCTAATGTGTGTATTTAATTCCTCTATGAAAAAAAGAAAGTGTTCAAAGTCCGGATCAATATCACGCAAATCACTCACTTCTCCTTCTCCTTTTTCCTTCAAGCTCTTCTCAGGAGAAATAGGTGTGATCGTGGATTCGCCTTGTTGGTCAGTCTGAGGGTTCTCCATATTCTCTCTTTCCACTTGGCATAACTCTTCCAAATTATCCACTTTCTCTATTGGGAAGAAAAAATATTCGAGGTTCGGACTAGTATGTGTATTTACTTCCGCTGTGGAGAACATGAAGTGCTCAAGGTCCGAATTAACCTCTAAAGGATCACTCACTTCTCCTTCTCCTTTTCTATCACTTAAGCTTTCCTCAGGACAGACATGTATGATCATGGATGCATCTTGTTGACCAGTCTCAGGATTTTTCATGGATTGATTCATGCTAGCATTCCCTATTCTCACCTGATACAACTCCTTAAGATTCTCTCCGTTTTCAAGATCAGGCATGATATGACCATTTCCGAGTTGAGCGATTTCAAGTCGAATTTGTGAGTTGATTTGTTGGTCAAGATCAGGTGAAAAAGATTGCAGATTTTCAATGGGCTTGCTAAGCACTTCTTCTAAATCCATCCTTAGATTAGTTTCAATCAAACAGTCAACTAGGGCCTGCATTCTACCAATGGTTTGTTGTTGGGCCAAGACTATTTGTTCAAGTTGCATGAATTGATCATCCTGAGGATGTGGATAACTGGGCTGATAATCAGACTGCGAAGAATAAGAATATGTCGAATAATCTAATTGGAAGTAAGGTGGACAGGAGCTTGTGGACAATGGATAATCAGAGTGTCCATGATTGTGGGGCAAACCACTAGAGTAGACTTGGAATCGGGCCCAATATGAGAAGTCTTGGATAGCTAGACTTGGAGCTTGGACTTGGTGAGGTGGAAATTGAAGAGCAGGTGGGGTATCATAATGGTTCTGATTGGCCCAAATGGGGCATCTCTCTTGATAGGTATATGATTGTGTAGGAGATGAGGACGGTTCTGGGCCCAAAACTAGAAATTGATCAATTGTGTGGGCCAAGTTGTCTAGCTTATCTAATCTGTAAGCCAAATCCATATTAGGTGGTGGAGGGAAATGTGTGATGGTATTAAGACATGGGTCAAGAAATTGGTTCATTCGAGTCCACTCCATGTTGAAAATCTTTTATTATTATTATTATTTTTATTTTTATTATGATGCAAATAAGTTAGCACACAATTATTCCTAAGACAACTATGGTTAAACTAGCCTACATGATGTGTTTCTCACAAATTAATCTAGGTTTAATTCAAGTCCACCCTCACAATTATCAATCGGCCATGTAAGAGGTGGGGTGGTGGGAGGCTCCCCCTACTTTCGTAGGGACCTAATTAAAGAACCACCGACCCACTTAGGCGTTTGCCATCTGACCTCTAGCCTTAGACACTAGTCTCCAAAAGTGATAGTGGGCTCAATCTAGGCCCAAATCTCATTGTGAACCCTAGATTGAATTCCTACTCATTTTTAATGGGCTTGGGTTAGTGAAAGAGTGTAAGGGATGGTTGTTTTTGGGCTAAGGAAGGGTAATCAAATCCCCACCTATTTGTTAATGGACTTGCCCTTAAGATATTTTTATGTGAAGTGAACAACCAATTCAAACAAGGGGTTCTATGCAATCATGGAAATGCATGAACATGGTGTTTAAGGAAGGTAGAAATCTCACCTTGTCCCCCTCAATCTTCAACAAAATGGAAATTTACAAGAAAGAAAACAGTCTAAAAATGCAGTCCTAAATGATGCATGACCTAAATATAGACAATTTCTAATCTTAGAATGAAGATTTTTATTTATTTGGATTCCTTATGATTTTTTTTTTAATTAATGGAAAGTTAACTATGTTAGGAAACTAACTAAAAAGGAAATTAAAAAAGAAAGGCAAGTTGGAACAAACTCACCAGGGGGGGAAGATTTTTATTTCCTTTTGTTTTTTCAATTCTCACCCTCTTTTTTTTTTTTGATACCTACCAAAGAAAAAGAAAAAGTGTTAGCATGGATATTTACAATGAATCCAAAATTATCAAAACTAAAAATTTAATTTCCCGGCAACGGCACCAAAAATTGATAGCTTAAGATTGTGTCGTTAAAAATCAAAGCTAACAATCTAAATTAATCGGCTCATTCAAATTGAATTTTTAACAGTAGCAATGGTGAGTCCGAGTTGAATCCACAGGGAAATAGATTTTTAAAGTTGAAAAGTTTAGATTTTTTTAGAGGGAATATAGAGAAGAAAGAAGATGGAGCATAATGATTTAATAAATAACAATTGAAATTAATCGGACTGGCTATGAACTTACAAAATGGGCACCCCTAAACAAGCATAATCAGACCATCTACTGAATTAAGACTATCTCTAAAATACTAATTAAAAGTTGAATATAAAGTTTGAGTAGTGTCAACAGAAGAAAAAATAAAAGTTGTAGAACAAAAAGAAGGAGAAAAGATAACTTTTTTCAAAGGAGCTACTGTCATTCGTTAACAGAACTATATAAAATTTTACAGGGACATTGAAAATAAAAAAAATAACATGATTTTCATAAGAAAACTTTTACATAAAATATTTGAACTACAGTGTAACATGGAGAACTAAAAAACTAGAGAGATAAGCGATGGAGAGAGAAAACTAGTACTTGCAGCCGTCGTCGCCCTTCGCGTGGATCATTGACAGCCCTAGATTCCTTTCAATGGTCAGTTGTAGTGCCTCGAGTCCACCTCCAGCCCCTAGCAGCCGCTGGTTTGAAAGAGATGTAGAGAGGGAGAGAGAGAGAGAAAGAGAGAGAACAAAGCTAGAGAGAGAGAGGGGGGTGCTACAGTACCGCGGTACTGTAGCTACAGTACCCGCGGGCACTGTAGTAGAGAGGGAAAAGAAGTGAGAGCAAAAGGGAGAGAAGGCAGGAGGGAGAAGAAGAAGTTAAAAATAAAGAAAGGTTTGGATCTTTTAAAAAGAGAAGGAGAGAGAGAAAAGAAAGGGTAAAAGAGGACTGGGGGCTGCTCCTTGTGGCTTCCTTAAAGAAAAAGTTAGGGCATCCTTCTTATTCATTTTCTTGCCCAAAATGTCCTTACATTTATCCCATGCACAAAAATAAACGTTATTCCTGGGATTTGAACTCGGGTCACTCCAACTAGTCCAACCAACTGCACCACATGTTCTTTATGTCCTGTTCATACAAAATAATTTAAAATTATATTTATGTGGTGAACAGAGTAACAATTATGTTCAAATAAAATTATTACATATCCCGACTTTGTCGAAAACCCACAAATGCGCTGCACTCAGTTTTTTACATGAAATGACGATGTTTTTAACTCGGAATTCAACAAAATTGGTATCGTTGGTAAGTGTACAAAATTATCTATCATCACATGTAGTTTTACACATAAAACTATGAGTGTAATATATAATTTTAATTAATTAATGCTAAAAAATATGTAATTATCACTTCTTGCCATTGCTGCATTATTTGATTATGAAATATGGCAAATGGATGTGAAAACAACGTTTCTTAACGGGAACCTTCAGGAAGAGGTGTATATGATATAACCTGAAGGATTCACTTCTAAAGAGCATTCAAGTAAGGTATGCAGGCTGCATAAATCCATTTATGGATTAAAGCAGGCATCCCGAACTTGGAACTTAAGATTTGATGAAGTAATCAAATCTTATGACTTCATTAAGAATGAAGATGAACCTTGTGTATATAAAAAGACCAGCGGGTGCGCGGTTACCTTTTTAGTACTCATTGGGAATGATGTAGGAATGTTGTCATAAGTAAAGATTTGGTTATCCAAAAACTTCTCCATGAAGGATTTGGGAGAGGAATCCTATATTTTGGGAATTAAGATCTATAGAGATAGATCCAAGAGGATGCTTGGATTATCTCAAGCCATATACATAGACACTATAGTCAAAAGGTTTGGCATGGAAAATTCTAAGAGAGGTCTCATTCCGATGAGATATGTAATTTATTTCTCTAAAGGAATGTCTCCCAAGACACCTGAAGAGAAAACATATATGGATAGAGTTCCTTATGCTTCGGTAATAGGATCTATCATGTATGCAATGCTATGTACTAGGCCTGATATGGCACATCCACTAAGTGTCACTAGTAGATATCAGGCTGGTACTGGTGAGGAACACTGGAAGGCGGTGAAATATATCCTTAGATACTTGAGAATGACTAAGGATATGTTTATCGTCCATGGAGGAAACGACATGGAACTTCGAGGGTTTACAGACTCGAGCTTCCAGTCGGATATGGATGACAACAAATCCATATTAGGATTTGTGTTCATGTTAAATGGAGGTGCAGTGAGTTAGAAAAATTCCAAACAAAAAACAACTGCAGATTCGACGACCGAAGCAGAATACATTGCTGCAGTTGAAGCGGCTAAGGAGGCGGTTTGGATGAAGAAGTTCATCTCAGTACTTGGAGTAGTCCCAAGCATTTCAGATCATATTCCATTATTGTGTGACAACAATGGAGCAATAGCTCAAGCAAATGAGCCTAGATCGCATCAGAAGTTAAAGCACATTTTGAGATGATTTCATCTGATCCTTGAGATAATCGCCAGAGGAGATATAGTGGTTGAGAAAGTCTCATCCGAAGATAATGTAGCAGATCTCTTGACTAAGCCATTGTCTCAAAACAATTTAGAACGTCACCTTAAGTCTATGTGACTTAGACACATGGGTGATTGGTTATAATCCAAATGGGAGAATGATAGAATTGGGTGGCCTCAAAGCCAATCATTGCACATTCTAGTTCGAAATATTAATAAAGACAATTATTTCTTCATTTGTAATTCTCGCAAATTAATTATCGTAATGACGGTCCGTAGACAAGTGTGTAGGATATTGAATCATGATGAGATCATGATAGTGAGATCAATATTCTTAGTCACTTATCTTAAACAGTTCTCGATCATAGGATATTTGAATTGGACATTAAATATTCGATAAGATCGACACATGTTATTTCTGCTAATGTGATGAGGGTGAATGATCTCACATTCACTTGTGTGGTGACACTAAGACAAACTTGTGAGTGTTCATTAGAGAATGAGTTCACTGAACAGATCCGAATTAGAATTTATGGATGATCATTATACCTAATAAGTCAACCGGGGAGTTCAATCGTTGCAGTAGCGCAGTTGATCCTTTGACCTGAGTCACCAATGATACCTTGCTTGTAGACCATTGTGACTTGATTATCTGGCTTATGGACTTTAACCATTAAGTCCACAACAGCCAGTCTCTCAGACAAAGTGGAAAGCTTGCGAAGGTAATTGAGTGAACAACAAGGGATCACTCACTCTTAGTATACGACTGGAGAGAGAATGTCCTATGGATGTGTACACAGAAATCTCTGGCCAGGGTCAACTAAAAAAAATGTCTTTGTAGAAGTTAACTGAGTACTAGAATCTATCTAAATAATGTCATAAAGGGTTTGACTGTAAAACTATACCCTTGCGTTATTGGGACATTGGATGAGTGAAAGATTTTATCTGTACGGTATCCGCAGACGGAAATGTTCAAATAAAGGGAACAATATCCCTTATATCTTCTGGGATCATGAGGTAGTGTTTGGTGCCGTTTATGGTCAGAAGGTCAAGTGGATTAATTATCGGATGATAAACCACTTATTTATTGAATTAATTGTTTAACATATGAAGTTTAAATAATAATTAATAAATACTAAACTTCATAATTAGTTCTAAGTTTAGTGAGCCTGAAACTAGACTGATATATGGGCCTAGAGGATATATGGGCTTAGAGGGTCACACACATAAGAGTTCTCGTAAGACGGTGAGAGATGTTAAATATTATTTAAACTTATCTAGATTTTTGTAAAAAGCCGCCGGATAAACATGAATATTTAAATAGAGAATTATCTAAAGTCAAGCTCTTGGATAATCATGATAAATAAACCTTGTGCTTATTTATAATCGTTATAAAAGGAGGCCAAGGAGAGGGATGGTGAGGTTGTTGGAAACGTACACTACACCTTGGAGTTTTTCTCTCTCCTCTCTCTCTCTCTCTCTCTCTTAAAGCAAACGTCCATTCTCTCTCCCTCCTGCATGGTGGATTTAAGATCAGGTCGAAGTACTCAAGTCGAGGAGGAAATCGCATCTGCGTCGGGAGCTTGTGTGGATACTTCTGGAGATTGTGCGCGTGCGCGATTATTGAAACAGTTGAATCTACGGAAAATTCGAAACCCCGCAAAGGTGAAGAACGGTTCTTCCCGTTTTTTTATTTATTATTGTCTGTTTTACGATCCCAACAACCCGATACTTGGAATCGTATTTAATTTCTGCTGCATTCCGACGATTCCTAACATCATATCTCTCAACCTTACTCTGCTCCTCAAACATTTCCTTTAAGTGAATAAGGATGGATCTGACATTCATGTTTTTGTGTTGCCTCTGTAAGTCATTACTCATTGAGGCCAACATATAACATTGGACAAGATTATAGTCTTCTTTCCATTTTCCATACACAATCATGTCATCTTTAGCGGCATCCAATACTAGCTCAGGGGTCTCACTCTCCAAGACATAGTCAATTTGTTTAGATCTCAAGACAACTTTGAGATTCCTAAGTCAATCGGAGTAGTTTGGACCTATTTACTTGTTGGCATCAAGTATGCCACAGAGTGGATTATGTGACGACATTTTTACCTATAAGAGAAAATATTGAAATTAGTAGATGTTCAATTTATTAGAAAAAATATGATATAGATTTTTATTAAATTTTACTCTAACTAATTTTCGATGAGCTGTATAACCCTCAGATATACAGAACATGAGACGTCAATGGTCTCATAGTGGGGATTATAATTCTAATGACTCATGATGTGGCCTTATAGATAGTACAACAAATCACACTAAATTCATAGAACAACTAACTCGTGGTACTTACAACTCTTTGCAATATTTGATCATTATTTGACCTCCATAAATTTAGTGATATTGTGGATAATACAACAAGCCGCTAACTTATGTTTTAAGTATTACCATCATTACGTTACAACAATAGATTCGGATGTTACTAGTAAGACCGTCTTCTATCCCACGGTTATACATTAGCATGCCATAGTTATAGTGCTAGAAATAGAGAGACATGTCTCACAGATAGTACAACAAATTTGTATAATCTAGATCTAAGCATCTAAAACTACAATGATAGATGGACCACTTTCTTAATTTTTAGAGAACTATTTCCTCTTTTGTTAAGTTTTCTCAAAATAAAAATAACCCTTTACTTATTTTTTATTTGAAAGAAAGGAATGACGGGCACTCGGGACTCCCTGGCGTCCCCGCTCGGCCTTGCCTCTCCTTCCCTGAAACGTATGCTTTCTTTGTTGGGATCAGCACAGATCGTTTTCCTCCTCTCAACACCAGACCATCTCTCATCTGTTGGCACACAAGCAGAGCGAGACCCCCTCTCTCTCTCTCTTCCTGAACCTTGGACGGGGAAATTAGAGTTCTCCCTTTTCCTCCATCTACGTAAAGGCCATCACAGCTGTGAATGGTGAGATGGGCTTGGGCTGTGGAGGTGTTGCTTCGGCCTTTGCCGGCTTGAAGAATGCTTGAGAAATTGAAGGACCCAAACGTCTTAATCGTATCACTAAGCAGTCCTCCTCAAGATGGTTTTCCTTATTTGCAACACAAATGGGCATCTTCATAGCTTTGAACCAAGGTCACTGCAGAAATCTCCAATCACAAAATACATATGTTACACAGACACCGCATGTAATCCCTTGTTAGAAGTCTGGCAAGAGATGCACCTAAGAATAAAGAGCTTGGCTCATCTTCACGGGGCAGTGGCCTGCGTTTGTTTAAAAATATTTATGGTGATAAATTTGACTATTGTTTTTATGTATTATGTCATTTATTTATTTCTAAATATTGTAGATGTGAATTTGGTTTATTTATCTTATTTTGGAATGGAACTTTATTAACTTTTTGTTGAAACAGTGTTTGCCAAACATGTTTATCTTACTTTTAAAAAACGTGACCATTTTGCCAAACGGGTCTATGTGTCAAAAATGAAAATAGATTAAAATTTAAAACCGAAATAACCTTAAAAACAAAAGTGCTCCCAACCTCAAAAGTTCCTTTCATAAAACTTAAGATTTATTACATATATACCCCTCAAATACATCGTATTTACATGCATACCCCCAACTCTCATGTATTAGCATTAATACCCTTGAAATCTTTAGTAAGTTGCACTTATACCCCTCAATTTAGTGATTCTACATAAATATCTTTAAATTCACTAATATTTTGCATATGTACCCATCAATTCACTAAAATCTTGCATTTTGTACCCCAACAACTCCGTTGGTATCATGATTTATGTAATGTTTTTGACATATTTCATTAAAATTCATCTAAGTTTGACAGGAGGGGTATAAATGCAACATTTTGAAGATTTGAGGAATATTGATGATAATATGTGAGAGTTGGGGGTATACATACAACTACGGTGTATTTGAGGGATATATATGTAAAAAATCCTAAAACTCACAACTTCTTCCCCAACATGAGGTATTTTTTTAGGAGCCAATGTTTTAAAGAAAAAAAAGAATTTTTTGCATATATACTTCTCAAATACACCGTATTTGCATGTATACCCCCAACTCTTACGCATTAACATAAGTGCTCCTGAAATTTTTAGAAAGTTGCACTTATATCTCTCAATCTAGTGATTTTACATAAATATCTCTAAATTCACTAATATTTTACATATATACCCCTGAATTCACTAAAATCTTGTGTTATGTAGCCCGGACACCTCCGTTGATATCATGATCTATGCAATGTTTTTGACATATTTCGTTGAAATTCACCTAAGTTTGATGGGAGGGGTATAAATATAATATTTTGAAGATTTCAGAGATATTGATGATAATCTGTGAGAGTTAGGAGTATATATGCAAATATGGTGTCTTTGAAGGGTATACGTGCAAAAATACCAAAAAAAGACGATATGCGTATCCCAAATTAATTAGCCAAATCATGGACAAACAAAAACGGAATGGAGCGGCCACCCTAACAGGGATCTTCCGATTCTGCCCCTGTTTCCTCTCCAGTTTTCAAAAAATCGACTCCGCCGAACGGCGGTTCGCTCCGGTCTACACAGTGCAAGAAATCCGTCCCCACGCCCGCCGTGCCGCGTCGTTAAGACAAAACCACCGTTCTAACTTCTATTTTCATCTCCGTTTCCACAATAATAAGGAGGGGCGAAGGGGGCGGGGCGAGGGGATCGTTCGTGCTCGAGGGGCCGCTCGGACTCTTTTCGAAGCAGAAGCCAAGAGGCGAGCCAGCGGAGAGAGATGGGGAGCTCAAACACGGGGGGCGGGGCCAGCGACAAGGGAGGAGGGGCCTCCAAGGCCGAGAGCCCCCCCGAGGCGGGGGAGGCCAACGCCAACGCTGCCCCCGCAGGGGACGCCTCCGCAGCGCCGGACTCCCCGCCAGGCCAGCCCGTGTACGTCGAGGGGGAGAAGGTCCTCGCCTTCCACGGCCCCCGCATCTACGAGGCCAAGGTCAGTTCCCCCTCGGTGCTCGCTGTTGGAATTGGGATCTTTCATGCTAGTCTTTTTTTTTTCTACTGTGGAGTGTGGGGCAGCGGTTAGCAAAGGCAGTTAGTTCACAGGGAGTTGTGTAAGGAATCCATCTATTATGCTTGTTTTCTGGCCAAGTGGGGAAGCTTGTATGTTCTTTAAATCCGAGGCGCTTCATGTGGTTGGTGCAGCGTTAGATGTTCCCCACAAAGGAATGCTGAACCGGGTGGGGTACACAATTTGAAACCATTTATATTCAGGTGCATGGTAAGCATCACAGCTTTGTGCTACGTGTGTTAAGAAATTTGATCCTACTGAAGATTCAGAAGAATCTTCTTGTATTATATGCCATGCGGTGAGTAACGAAAATTTTTCTAAACTGGAAAATGATAATTTGTTTTGAACGAGAAATATTATGCTTGAAAACATTATCCTCAAGGCATGGTTGTCGAGGTGAAAAGGCAACCCAAGGCATTCTTGGGGTGCCTAAGCACTTAGGGACTTAGGCGGCAACCTAGGTGTAGGCACGTGTGCGTGAAAAACATCATCCTTAGGGTTGTAAAGGCAACCCTTGGTTCCCCTTTGAAAACCAAGAATACACATGGCACTAGTAAAAAAATCTAATAACACAATATTTGTTTAAACAAAGTGAACTACAATAACATAATGAACTTCAAATAATATAAGGTAAAATCAATTGTGACAATGAAACTTGTCAAATTTTTAGAATAGGGGTAAACTAAAACAAAAAAATAAACTTGAAATAATGTAATGGGAAAAACAATCATGAGATTCATGACAATGAAATAACGATCTAAGTTTACTCATACAATGTTTGTAGAGGAGGGATGGAAGGAGGGAGGGAAAGGGAGGAGTGCATGTTACATACGTGCATGTAAGGGGACACATGGGTACAAAGAGAGAGAGAGAGAGTCTCATCTTAGCAGTGCAAGTTGGAGAAAGAGTGGGCTTATCTATACGGGGGGAGGATAAAGGGAGAGAAAGAGGCAAAGTCTGCAATTATCGACGGAGGAGAAGGAGATAGCAGCAGCCCAAAGTTGTCGGGTAATATTGGCGAGCAGGGTAACTGGGAAACGATGGTGGGCAGTGGCGACAAATGACGGCAGAAACCCTAATGTGTAACCTTTGCTGACCTTAGGCGCCAAGGTGCAATTAGTGGGCAACCTGGCCACTTAAGCGGGCACCTGGTCCACACTCGTGGCCCAACAAAGGCTGTTGGGCACCTAGCCACTATATTGGATCCTTGGCGCCTAGGTGGTGCTTAGGCGTATACCTCAACAATAGTGCCTCGTGGTTTTTAACTATGGTAACTCATGGAGTTTCCGCATTTCCGATGTTCCCCATATGCACACTTTGAACATCTTCCTTAGTTCCCTTTGGCTAGCGCACTTTGTATTTCAGGGGTTTCAAGGTTTTCATGGCAACAAAGGGGTGTTTTGACTATTTCTGTTTTTATTTTCTCTTCCAAGTTGATGTGACATTGCATCTGATTGGGGAAAGGGGGGGGGTTTATTTGGTGCTCAAGTGGCTTTAGGGTTAATCCACAGTTGACGGATTGACTCCCACCCATTGGTACCTTCGGCAAGGTTAGACATCGGATTGAGACTGTGTCCACTTTGAACTTCTTGGTATGATGCATGCCCTTATCGCAGCTTCGGGTCACAAGACCGGCCACATTGGGAGTCCAGGTTTAGGGTGCAGGGTTGCCTATGCACTTGGTTGTTGGGGTAGGGCAGTGGGTATCACCCATTGTAAAAAATCATATTATTTTTTTGCACTTGATTTATTTTTCATATTAGTATATCTGGTTGTTGGTATCCTATTTCTTGCCAGTTTTTTCTAAGATGTATCTTGCCAGTTGTTTCTAGAGGCAAGATACATCTTAGAAAAAACTCTTCTAATGTGTACGATTATATGAATATCAAACTCTATATTCTTTTAAGCAGCCCTTGAACCGAGCCCTGATTGCATGGTTTTTATTTTCTTTCATTGGCACAACTTGTTTGCACCAAAGTCACATTGTCTGGTGATTTACTATCTCCTGGTGGTTGTTGTTGTTGTTGCCATTCTTGTATTTTTTTTTTTTTTAGGCTAACTTCTGTTCTATTTCTTTCTTCTTTCTCAATGTCCTTTTCTTTGTGGAAGGAAGGTTTGTTTGTTCAATCTATACTTCAATAGTGGAAGGTTTGAAGAACCGAGGGTATAAGTTAGGAATGATTCCATACAGGCAACAAGAATATACTATTTGCATTGGACCAAAGTATTTTTTTGGCATTCTTGTAAGTGCCATTATTCCTACATGGAACAAGGAAACTAGTTCTTTATATCAACTCATTGACAGATTCTATTAAATTGGTGTGCATGCATGTGTATGATGCAGAGAGTGGAGAGTGGTGATTAATCAGGGCCAATGTGAGGTGGAAAGATAATAAGAAAAGGAAATAAAAACAAGTCCCTGTGAAATTCATAATTTTGCTCTACATTGTGGAAAATTTAATCAGAAATATCAATACTCATGTAGGACAGCCACAACAGGTCCGAAGAAGAGCTCTATATCTCAATCAAGGTTGTTTTGCAGGAATTGGCAAGTATGGCTATCGTGAGCTGATTGGTATGTCTTTGAGGCACGTTTGTAAAGGGTTCAACAAGTTTAATTTGATTGGCCATATGCTCAAGGAAAAGCATGGAATAAACTTTGCAAGCATGGAAATAAAGTTGCAGAAGAGTACACAACTTGTAGATGTTGGGGAAAGTGGTAGGTACTGTGGACATTTCCCCCCCCCCTGTAAAGGATGTGGTAGTGTGAGCATGTTAGTGGACTGGAACAAGAAAGAATATTTTTCACAGAGAGGACTAGCAAATGGGGCATGCTTGGTGTCATTGCTTTGTTGTGGATCAGGCAAGTAAAGCTTAAACTGTGAGTGGGACTTTTGAGAGATGGATCTCTCTAGTTCATCTACATGGATGTTCTAGGATACCAGTTGACCAAAGCATCTTCTGCGGCAACTCTTATCTCCAATGCAAGATAGAAGAAAGTAGATGCCAGGCCTGCTGTGTCAAGGGGCAGAATATTGAGCCTTATCCTCAAGAATGTGAGCTGCTTTTCTTTTCAAGTTAACATCTATTTAGAACTACATTGGAGACGGACGGTTCTCTTTCTCACCTGTTGCCTATTGGATACTCTTCTTTCATAGTTCTTTTGGTCTATTTTCTGTGTTATGTCATATTTAGGCTGTTTATGTTGTCCACATGGTGGATTTCATACCTTCTTATGGACGTCATATTCTTTCATAACACAAGCCAAATCGTACAAGACAACCCCCCCTACCCCCCCCCACCCCAAAAAAAAAAAAAACCAAAAAAGGGGGAAAAAAGCCATGTCAGGAAGGTGTTAGAATTTTTGAGTAAGGTAAGGAAGCAATTTCTTTTACTTGTTTGGCACATCTAGTCAAACACATATTGAACAACCATGTGTTTGTTGTCTGCATAGTGCACTAAACACGCTTGTCTATATCTTGGTCCTCAGTGCTATCTTCTTGACGTGGATAGTGGTATTAGGGATCTTTTTACCAATCTCCGTATTCGTGATTACTGGCATACTTCCACTAAACTCTTCGTTTTTGTAACTTTTGCCTTTAAGGACAAGTACTTCTTTTTGTCAATGGGTTAAAAGTCGTAAGGGGGACCTTTATCTAAATGTTTTTATCAATTGGGCTAGCTTGATTATAATGGCGCTAGTGGCATTAGTCATGACATTTTAATATGAACCATGGAATGCAGCATCGGCCGGTCCCGATCTGGATCGGCTGATTCGGATCGGGATCGGCGGGTCCCGATTCGGGGACCCGATCCGACCCGGAATTCCTTGATATGAACAGCACCAATTGTTGATAGGAGGAATTTCTAGTAGGCTTTTCAGGATGGATGGGTGTTTCAATGTCCCATAGAGTTTGAGTAAATGTATTAATATAGACTTCCATTAGCGCTGGTTTTTAATTGATGCAACTTGTTTCCTATTTCAAGAAGGATTCTATTATGGGATTTTATATGGTCTAGGAGATTTATTCTGTTGAAGAACATAGACTGTGAGGCAGATGAGAGTTCTGACAAAAAGTCCATGTTCTCAATTAGGACTAGAAATAAGTGTACGGTGGAATTCAAATCATGCAGAAAGAAAAGGAAACACAACAGCCATCACAAAAAGTCTGCTTATGTTTCCTCATCATTGCGAAATCTACAGTCACCCACTTCATTCCAGTCTACCAAATGGTAAGCTTGTGTCCATCCCTGCTGCCTCATTAAGATAATCATTGTTCTATTCTTATCTCCATGCAGCTCAAAAGTGAAGAGGCGGGAGGGGAGAGAAAACCACGTATGTGTGTCCTCCTGGTCTCTTTTTGAAGCAGAAGCCAAGAAGCGAGCCAATGCCTGGAAGAGATGGGTAGCTCCAACACAGTTTGGGGGGCGGCCACCACCACTTTCAGTTTTTTAAACTGCTATCCACTCCCGAATCTGGGTTAACATACCGTCCCCCTTTTCACCACCTCTGTAGATAGGATCTGTGCAAAGAAAACTTCTGTGCCCTATGGACTTACATCTCCAGCAAGCCACAGTGTTTTCACATGATGACACCTGATGTCCACCTCTGCCCATGCAACGAATTTTTTTTGCTTTTGATACTTGGCCTCTACAACACACTTACTGGTTTTTGGCATTTGGGATGTACCAATTGCAAGTGGATTGTGGTTGATCTTGTTGTGGTATGCTGGCAATTGTTTTTGGGTCTTCTCACTCTTCAAGATATACTTCACATTTTTTATACGTCTTTATAGACATTCAGTTGCCTCTCTTTGACAAATATATTTGCCCTTAGTTGTATATTTCCTGTTTCTACACTTTACACGATTCAACTGGCGTTCTTTGACAAATTTGTATGGGCTTTCATTAGAAGAATCCATTGAGAACCTGCTAATTAAATCTTTCTTTTCTAAGGTACAAAAAGTCGAGTACCGGGAGAATGAATGGAAATATTATGTTCATTACCTTGTGAGTTGCTTCTATGCACGTAATTTTCCTCTTATTTATATCACACTTAATTCACCTGTTTAGTCTGTCTTTCTTCAGCTGAATAATTAGATTGCCTTTTTCTTAGTTCATCTTTTAGCAGAAAAAAGGTATCAATCATTTCAAATATTTAACAATTTATACATTCTTCCCTTGCAGGGTTGGAACAAAAAGTAAGTATGAACTGTCTGTAATTTTTGCAGTACTTGTTGGCATCCAGCTGCGATCTGCAATATATATACACACACATATAAATGCATACATATATATAATGTGTGTGTGTGTGTATTATATTGGAGAGAATATATATATGCATGTGTATGTGCGTATATATACATATATGTGTATATACGTGTGTGTGGGGTGGGGGGAACAATTCATTAATGACAAGAAATTGGATGTACCTTTTTTCACTATCTTTTGTAGGCTTTAATTTTGTGAATCCTGAAGTGTACCTTTTCCCCCCGAAATACCATTTTCCACAGTTGGGATGAATGGATTGAAAATGATCGCTTGTTGAAATTTAATGAAGAAAATGTTGAGAAGCAGAAAGCACTTGAAAAGAGCCACGGTGCAGAAAAGAATCCGAAGTCTGGGCGTTCTGCTCAAAACAAACCCAAAGGATCTAATGGTCTGTCTTTTTTACACACTTTTGTCTTTTCTGAAACTTGCTTATGTTCAAGAGAAATGTTTCTATGTTGAGCTGTAAATATGTTAAAGGTCGTCATAATAAAGGCAAGAACACATTTATTTCATAACGATTCTGCAACTGGAATGCAATGTTTATTGCTAGGTTACTTGTTACATTTTGATCTTCAGGTAGCCCTGTTTCTGGCCTCTATTGTGCAGTCTACCATTGGAAGCTTTGTGCAGGAATAACAAAATCATTGGAAGAATGACACTTCATTCAGTGTAGATTCTTTTAGATCCCACAAATTGTTTACTGCTGTATTGTTTATTCCTTTCATTTGACATTGATGAGGTAAAATTTCATGTGAAGCCATTTCAAATATTATCAGGGGGTTCATGGCCCACTGTTCCATAAACAGTAGGCTGAGTCTGCCAACTCCACAACACTTTGCCCTTCTTGTTTGCTGATTTGTCCTAAGCAGAAGAAACTCCAAAGGGGAGGGAAGGGCTTGAATTGTTTTTGGGTTTTTTACTTTTTGGTTCCTATACTCATTCAATATTCGTTATTAGTCCCTGTAATCTTCATATTTCCTTAAAACTGCCCACAATCTTCAAACCTTCCTTAAGAGTCCCTCTAGAGGGGCTTTTTTAGGGTGGGTTAAGGGACCTTTAAGGTACATTTTAAATAATTATGGGGACTAATAAGGAATTTAAAGTTTACAAGGACTAATAAGGGATATTGAATGATTGTGGGGACCCCAAATTAAAATAAAAAAACCCAAATTTTTATAAGTTCCCTCTCCCCCATAGAGAAGTGGTACTATTCAAACATAACAGGAGGCTCATAGTGCACCGATTCATGTCCCAAGGTGGGCTATGAGTACACGCACTCTCTCACTCCCATTTGTAGTCGGCTTCTCTTGTGAAGCCAGGAAGAAGAGGAAGGAGGGGAAAGAAGAGAAGGGGGTCGATTTCCAACTTGAGATTATCGAAGGTGTCCTATACCTTTGCTATTGAAGATTCAAGGATGACTTACAATCCCACCATTATAAAAATTCGAAGGTAGCTTATGTCGAAGGTAGCTTACGTCCCCTATCATTAAACCTCAAAGGTTAAGGGGGCTATTTGCGAAGGTCAGCCATTTCAGTAGAACCACCCACAGCAGGACCAATTAGAATCCAGCACATCAGCACCGCTCATCACTCGATAAATCAAGAATCAACACAGTGTCATTGGTCAGGGATTGCAAGGAGGGCTTATATGAGGCTGCCGCCTCTTACAAGAGGAGGATCTAACATTCAGTGCATCCAGACTGATTCAAAGCAAGAGATCTAGAGAATAGAAGAGATTGAGGATAGAGCTCTGCAGAGAGAAATTGAGAAATTCTCATCAATGTAATATGTCCATACCCCCCTTCAATAAAATTCTTGTTCTCTTCAAGCCTACTGATGATGCAATAAAAACATGGGGATATGGAAGCAACTTTTAGAAGATTGGGATACACGCAAACTCGAAAAAGATGAGGGGTAAAAACAAGTCCTGAAAAGTTGAGAATGTAGGAAATTTTCATTAAGAAAGAGACATAAAAGCAAAATCAAAAGGAGGTGGTATAAGGAAAAAGGAAAACTACAAAGGGGTGTTGAATTAAAAAAAAAAAGGAGAAAAGAGGGGAGCAGCAGCAGAGCTGCTGATGCCCATAAAACTGTATCTAGGCTTTTTTACACAGCTAATAAGAAGAAGCAACCAAAAAAAAAGAGGAAAAGAAGAGGGAAAAAAAAGTCCTGAAGATGAAGCCAGCCAAGAAAGATATCTCCTAGGGATCTGTGCGCAGCAGATGGGGGCTGAGGGGTTGAGCTTTAGAAGAAGTCCTTCTGTGGGGCTGTTTACACACCACACATGAGAGTGGGGGAGGCTGCAGTCTATTCTCAAGCTCCTAAAGTGGTGTCTTGCAATTTGCAAAGAAGAGAGGGTGATTGGTATGTGGGTTTGTTTCCTTTTTTGTTTTATTTTAGATAGACTTTGAGAAATTAGGATTAATCCTCAGGGAGTCTAATATTTTGGATCTGACAAGTGGTCCATGGATTTGACCTCTCTCCATTGACTTAGGTTAGTGTTAATTACGTCAATCAATTGATTGACTGCCCTTGATTAACCGAATTGATGCCTTTAAGTAAAGCCATGCACTAGCATATCCGAAATAAGTCAAGCTGCGATTTATGAAGAGGGACTTCATGACAACTCATTTATATCCTTTTGTGTATCCTCAGATCCTTAAAGGATATCTTACCATGCAAAGCGATATCCTTTAAGTATCCTTTAAGGGATTTAAGGGAAATTGTACATTAACGTGCATATCTTACCATGCAAAGCGATATCCTTTGAGTATCCTTTAAGGGATTTAAGGGACATTGTACATTACCGTGCATCCTTAAAGGATACTAAAGGGTACACATTGGGATGTCAAATTTCCTTTGATATCCTTAAATGATATTCTTACTCCTTTAAGCATCTTTTAGGGCATAGCATTCCCATGAGCTATAGGGAACTTAAGTGTCCTTTATGTTAATAGGCTTTTGTGGGTTCACTTAAGATCCATTAAAGGCCCAACTACAAAGCTTGTTCCATTTGGTGAAGTCATACACTTGTATTTCATGAAATAACATGGATCAAATAATTCACTAAGTGGACTCAATCTTGAATGTGCTTTCCATGATGACATTGATACATTATCTAATCATATTTTAACTTGATTAGTGAGATATGCCCTCACTTAATCAAAGAAAAAAATAACATTCATGACTCCGACATGATAGAGTCATGATACAAGAATGCCATGCTTAAAATAAAGGATCACTCAAACATTATAAGGGCATTCATAGATCCCTCAAGCATAACGAGGGCATCCTTCTAATCTAAAAAAATGTGGTGACTTTTGTTCTTGAGCTTCTTGCCTTCAAAAGTAGACAACACTTTAATTTTTTTCCACAGAAACCTTCTTTAGAGTCTCTCCTCGTGTCTTTTCTCCGTGCTGCAGCATCCCCCTTTGAAGGGGTATTTATAGTGGATGGGAGGAGGCAACTAGTTGGGGGGGGGGGAGGCACCCGTGGCACCCCCACCGGTGGCTTCCCATCCTTTTTTTTTGAATTTTCATTGGAGAGAGAGAGGGAGAGAGAAGGGTGACCGGTGGCACCCCCCACCGGTGGGAATAATTGGTGGGGGGTGGTCGGTGGGACCCCCCACCGTTGAAAGCCATCAGTGGGGGGTTAACCAGTAGGTATCCCTACCGGTCCCCTTCTCTTCTTTCTTTTTTTACCCCCTTCTCTTTTCCTCTTTTTTTTCTTCTTCTTGGAGATTCCCCCCCCCCCCCCCCCCCCCAAAAAAAAAAATAAAATAAAAAATAAAAAATACAATAAAAAAATAAAATAAAAAATACAATAAAAAAATAAGATAAAAAATAAAAAACGATAGGGTGTGTGCTGGTAGCCTCCCCTCTCTTCTTTCTTTCTTCTTCTTCTTTTTCCTGTCTTTACCCCCCACTGGTGGGGGTCCAAGTAGAACCGGTGGGGGGTCCCCCTCTCTTTCTTCTTTACCCTTCTTTCTTCTTTTTTTGTCTGAATGTCCCTGTTAAAAAAAAACCTTAAAACAAATGCCCCTACGGGGCATATGTTTGTGGTGAAGATGAAGACATGTGTCCCATGTATGATTTGCTTAACACGCTTTTGTTGGCTTTATTATGTGCGATTGGCTTGCATTATCTCTAATGTTCAGATTTTTTTCTTTGATTTAGGACTTATAAATCCTAACTTGAAAACATCAGGATACCACGAAAATGTTGCAATCTGCCCTAACCTTCTTGGAACTTTGGGAGTAAATCCTAACTTGAAAACATCAGGATACCACGAAAATGTTGCAATCTGCCCTAACCTTCTTGGAACTTTGGGAGTAAATCACTCTTTATGATGTTGACCCACTAGAGTTTTGCCTTCTCTTGGGCTATGTATAGCCCTGCTTCAAGTGTTATGGTGAGCCAAAGGTGTCCAACTAGACCCACATTTGTGGTTTCGAGCCAGACCCAACTCAACTTCTTTAGTGAATCCTGGCCTGTGTCATTTGGAACTTCAGAGTTCTTCGCTGGCTTCTTGGATATTTCCAATAGTACTCGACATGACTTGATATTTTGGGGCCTTTCTGTCATCCATTACTGAAGGGCCTCTTTGAGAATGTTTGGGCGATATATTTTATCTTTCAATACTTGTCTGGCTTCATGATTTTAGGGTGTGAACAGCGTCATTTCGGCTTTTTTAGCACGCTAGGAAGAACGCCCTGAGGTGGCCAAGGTTTGACTCATGTCGAGCCTGTCCGATTGGAATGTTTGGAACAATCTTTGTGAGTCTCAAACTGCGTTGACTCACTTCTTACCATCCGACGACATTTGAAATCTTCGGAGTACCAAACACTCCTCTTCGGCTTTCTGAACATTCGAAAGAATGTCCGGAATAGCCTGACTCGTGCGGCCTTCAAAGCAGACATTGCTTATGAATGTTGTGCATGTCGGTCCTCTGTCATTTCCCGACATTTGCTTACATTTCAAAGGCTGTGTGACAAAGTGTTCATGTAGGTTGGTTGATGTAGAGCAGGATTTTGACCTAATATGTGCCACTTTTAGGTTATCATAAAGTCCAACGAGGCTGCCAACTATAGGCACGTAGTGGTTGATTTTTGGTATGCATTGCGGACACTTTATTTTGAGCATCTCATCTTCTCTGGAGAAGCTCAAGTCGAAGGGATAGAGTAGATGGTCCAACTACAGAGCTGCTTCTTTTTCATTACTTCCATGGTCATGCAGCAAGATGATGAACATCTAGGGTTCAGGAGGAAGATTAATCATACAGATTGGCAGGAAGATGTTCTTGTAGGTGGTTGTACCTTGTTTAACAAAATTGATGGAAAGTTATTAAGAGAAGGTTTTGGGGTACATGGGAAATAATTGGTGTTAGCAGGTCCATAATTGAATAGGAGCCACTTGGAGAACCAGATAGGGCATGAACCTTTGGGCCTTCGTCTAGCATGTTGACCCCCCACACCACACACACCCACACACACACCCACACAAAACCCTCACTCTCACTCATGTGAACGCACACAAGCACACCCATGCAGAATCTCCTCCACACAATGCACCCAGGATGGGGAAGGGAGGGAGGGGGTGGGATAGAGTCATGCTCTAAAATTTAAAGTAAATCATGTGACATTCTGGCGAAAGCAGCTTTCCCAGACAGGTGGCTGTATGATGACAACCAATGAAAGTGGAAGCTTCTTCAAAACATTCTATGGTGACAAAATTTACATCTAAAATTTAGAGTTTGATGTTCTAAACTTTAAACTAAATGATGTGACCCTTCATAAGAAAGCTGACTGGTGGCTGGTATGATGACCTCCAATGGAAGCAGAGGCTTCTCCAAAACATGCTACGGTGTCAAACTTTACATCTTAACGTCTCAAATTATTCATTGTATTCCCTTCTTTTCTGGTGCATGATATTTCAACCGTCCACATTTAAACCATTTTCTTATGATTTTTATTTAAACCATTTTCTTATGATTTTGTGCATTTAATGGGATAAATAAGTGAAGGGTACTCCCCTTGTCTGCAAGTGTTAGTTTGGATTAACCACAGTAAGCGATAGAGATTCTAAATGTTTTGGGCAGTAGCCGGAGTACCCTTCAAGTGTGTTATATGCTTTCAGTATATAAGCATTACCCAACAATTGTGTTTAGGCGGAAGCTGGCATAGGTCCCAGGCTTATCTGCATAAGACTTATCAAAACTTTTATTCTCATCAATCGAGATAATTTTGTTATGTTTTCTTTAACTTTCTAGTTTGTATTCTGTTGCTAATACCTACATTGGATGTTTTTTGGAAAGAAATTGTGGATTATACCACTAATTTTATTCATAGATAAATTGAGGTACTACAATGATAAGAAAGGAGAAATTCCTCACCATCTACTCAAGAAACTACTTTGAATGAAACAAAAAGGATAATACCTTCGTTGGATGTGTATTCCTTGAATAGCATTTTTTTGTTTTGTTTTTGTTTTGTTTTTGTTTTTATGATACATCATTGATAACTGCTTATTTATGATGCATGATATTGGTGGACCATTCAGAAGCCAAGGTGGAGAAAGAAGATGCAAAGAATAATTGTAAGCTGTGTTTCTTTTTCAATTGTAAATGGCTTTCTTGGTTTTTATTGTACCTCTGTTACATATTGTTAACATTGTAAGTAGATTCAGGAAAATTTTGTTCCAACTTCTTTATAATCAAATCTGCTATCCTGCAGATGTTTCTTGATTATATTTATGTATTTTATCCATCATCTTTACTTGGTTTGTGGATCATGACATGGCCTAATGTTATTCCATGATTTGCCTTTGAGTTGGATGGATACAGTAAATGACGTCGCAAAATGCTCTGAAAGTTGCCAAGCCTTAGCTGACATCTCATATGTGTCTGCACAACTTAACCATTTCATCGGTTTGTTTTAGCACTAAGATTGACTTGTATCAATGTCTTGAGAAAAACATTTGTTCTTGGATTACATTTCTATGAAAGTGTAAAATTCCCTCTACCTTTTTCTACATCTGGTTCATTTAATGGCAATTTTGATTATCTGCTGCTGGAGAAATTCCAGGTGGATTTATGACCTCCTAGTAGCCTGTGTGCATGCAAAAGTGAGTTGCACTACAAATGTACACTTGGAAAAGAAAAATGGGTTGTACAATTATAAACACCATTTGCATGCCCAGTCCCTGAAAAGAGGATCCTACATTGAGGTGGTGGGGCCCTTTATCTATCCAATCTATTGGTTGTTATTGAACTGGCAGAACTCTTAACAACCATCACAAACCCTCCATGAACTGTGCCAGAAGATCATGTTAGAAATCCCATGTGTTAATGGTGGGGACACCAATACCATCATCACGACTTTTGACGGCATCGATGGACTGTCCCCACGACTCCGGTGTCACTTCAGTTGGGAGACGACGTGGCGGACTGATGGATCATGCTTGTGGACTTTTTTTTTTCATTTATTCTGTATTTTTTTTTAATTTTTTAGGAGCTGTTAGCTACCTTTAGATTTATTTTATATATATATATATATTACAGGGTAGCATTGCAGTGATGTACTTTTTCCCTTTAAAAGGGGCCCCTGTACCTTTTGGTTCTTTAATAAAGAAGAGAATAGAAAGTTCCTTTCGGGGGAAACCTTAGAGTCTCGTGATGAGAGGGGTCCTAAGAGGAGGCCCCTCCTTCGCCGCCACCATCATCCTCCCTGCTCAGCCTCAGTCTGTGCCCCTGCCCTTTTCCCAATCACCTTGCCTTTTAGTATAGCTTTCTTCCCCACATGTGAGAGCGTTCTGTGACCTCATCATCTGCATCTAGAACTTGAGTCTTCTTTTTATATATTGTCCCCAATGCATTAGGCCCAACATAGCTGGCACGTAGATCCCATCAGCTTCATTCCTTTATGATAATCCTTTCCTTTTTTAATGCCACTGTGGGAGCTGTGCCCATTTTCCCCTAACCCATCTCCCTCCCCTTTTATTTTATTGCTCAATCTGTAGTGAGAAAATGGCCAGCATAGGAAGATGGAGTCTATGTGAGCATTTATTTCTTATTTTAGTCATGGCCCCGTGTTAGCCTTGGAGGCAATGCCCTACTTCCTGTTATCCTTTCTCTTTCTTTATTCCTCTCCTTTGGTGAAGGGACAACACAAATCCCCCTTTGGAATCTGCGTCCCTTTCCTTTCCCACCTTTCTCTTACTCCTTAACTTCATTCAGGTGGCCAGTTGAGCTCATGTCCCATTAGCAGGAGTCCTTGAACCAGACCCATTCAGGCTCACTCCCCCTTGCGTGCTGGGAACCTTGCCCCTTCTTGTCACCAGTGCTGTTAGGGAGGCCCCCAAGGAAACGCCAGTAAAGGTGAAGTGCCCCTGTTGACCACACTTGTCCTTCACTTTGCTGTTCAATCCATCCCCCGAGGGTCTGCAGCCACTCTGAGGATGCCGTGCCAGCGGCACCTTCATCAACTGGTGGGTGCTAAGCCATCCCATGATCAGCAGACAGCACGTTATGCCGGGATGGAGGAGAACATTCTGTTCTGGCAGATGTGTGCAGCGTGCTAACAGCCGTGATACCTCGATTTTTGTGCATGCTTCTCCAGCAATGCCTCAGTTTCTGTGCCAGTTTATTTAGCGGCAAGTCAATTTCGTACCAGCACTGTCATCGTCCTCAGCTTCTTCATTGGTGTCATCTGCGCATCATTGTCTGGCGACCGGAATCTCCATGCGCATCGGTTAGCATGCCCAACTTGTTTTTTTGTAGAAATTCTTGCAAATCTTTTGTGCTTGATATCTGTTTGCGCCTAGAAACCGAGTGCCTGCCCATTATTTTAATTGTCATGTGCGAATCGCTGTTGGTTGTGTGATTGTATGAGGGCCCTGATTCCCCTTCTACTGTTTTGCCACGTTCGACAAGTTGGACGTATCCTACCTATGTTGGTGGTTCCTCAACTACCGTCGATCATTACTTCAATCTTGCGTGGGACTCCTCACGTGGCTTTGCCCCTATTCGGTTTGGGTAAACCCGTTCTCCCGAATCTTTTGATGTGATCAGACGTTGCTGATGTTTATTAGTGTGATTCCTATATTTGATATGCTTGCTGTTGTCCTGCATTAGTTAAAATCACCAGTCAAAGAGCTTCACTTCAATGGAGTGAGAGGTTGCTATGCTCCATTTTCCATAACATATCAGAAACATCAATTTGTCAACCTGTATGTGGATCTAGAAAAGAACTTACTGTTGCTCTCCCACTGACACTTTTGTGTCTTCTACTGTTCTATGTGATAAATAATTAGGCACATAACCCTCAGCCCAAGTGGTAGTTTTTCTATCTGGCCACTCTTCTCCTCAAGCGGTTTCTTCTAAATGTGGGTTTTCATCTCTATGCCACTTTACACGTCTCAGCTGCCAGTGCCTTAGGCTGCGTTTGGCAACTTTCGGAGCACTTCTATGCGAATTAACTCCTGTAAAAAGTTCCTTTACCAAGAAGGAATTCTTAAAAAAATTGTTTGGAACCTAGGAAAGACTCCACTTCTCCGAAAACACTTGACATTTGTTTTACCGAAAGCAGCCAATGATGTGGCCTCGACACGTCGGAAAGCCGGAGGAACCAAATGGGCTTGATCTTTTTGCCTCTGCACAGCCTCCTGTTTAGAAGGGTCTCCAATCCTCACTGACGGCTGATGCGGAACAAAGGGAAAGAGGGGTGAATGGGAGATGGGGTCCTCAGCCTTACATCGGGGGGGTGGGGGATTCTGTTCGGCGTCGCACTGGAGCAGGGGGGCCTTGACTTCGCACCAAGGAAGAAGGGTAGGGGGTTCTCCATCACAGAGAACCGAACTCGAGAAAACACTCTGATAAAATTTTTTTTCTTCAATAATTCCTCTTTTTCAATTCTTCATCTCTTTTTTTTTTTTTTTTTTTTTTTTTTTTTTTTTTTTCTGAAAACAAAAGTATACATATATAGGGACTCAATCTGTAACTCCTGACTTTAGAACTCCGATATGACTCTAGGACTTCCCCTCCCTTATTCACGTTTCTATAACTCCTAGAAAATATAAAAAAACATAATGGGCCATAAATAGGCCTAATAAAAGCAAAAGCGAATTGGAGAGGGACCGGTCATTTGTGGGAATCTCCAAGTAGAGAATCATACCAAGAATCTCCAACTAGTCTGCTGCATATGAATCACAGAAGGTCTGCCATATCATATCCACGGGAAACCGTAGCAAGTCATACATATTCTCGTGTAGGATAGTGTTTGCGCGAAGATTTTTCTAACCTTCGTCGGGACCCGACCTAGACACATCTCTCCTATGTCGGATTATTCGGAAATCTATTTTTTTTGTTTATCTAGAGAATTATAGGTCGCTTTTATATTTTATCGGACTATGAGAGCTTGGGATTAGCCTTCAGGGAATCCGGGACTTCGAATCAAGCGAAGATTCGAGTATATGACCTCTCCCCACTGACCTCGGTCAGTGTTAATTACGCTGAGCGACTGCTCGGCAACCCTTGATTAACCGTCCGTATGATGCCCTTATAACATGCAACACTACTACTACAGGCAGCACATGCATATGAAGATATATTTTAGGTTAAATTCTTGGCCTCACCCAAGTTTAGGATATGTTTATATGATTTTGGATTGATTCCAAGCTATCTGGATTAATTCCAAGTATATTGGATTGACTCCAAGTATCCTGGATTGATTCCAAGTATTTTAGACCCATAGGGGTATTTTTGTAATTATGCCAAGTTGGAGGGTATAGGGAGATTGTGGTTATTTAAGTGTATGAAATGAGTTTTAATGATTTAGGAAGGTTTCAAAACCTTAGGAGGTAATTTAGAGTTATTTCAAGTGTGTTTGGGTTGTAAGGGTATTTTGGTAATTTTGCCCAAATTGGATTTTTAGACTTAAAGTCTATTTTTATATTTTTCTGAGATTTTTTATTTATTTTTATCATATTGAGGGTATTTTGGTAATTTTACCCATCTTATTAAGGTTTGGAGGGTATTTTGGACATATGAGAGATTTTGATATTTTTAAGAATTTTCTGTGATTTTTACTGATTTTTAACATGTATGAGGGTATTTTTGTAATTTGTATTAAGCTCTAGGGGCATTTTAGTCATTTCAGAATTTTATATATTTTCAGATTTGGTTCTCTGTTTTTTACTGGTTTTTACTGAATTTTACTGATTTTTTTATTAATTTTACTGATTTTTATTAATTAATTAGGTATATGAAGGATATTTAAGTTATATTTTGGATTTATGTAATTTCCAGATTTAGTTTTCTGATTTTTACTGAGTATTACTGATTTTTACAGAATTTTTCTGATTTTTATATTCATTTTACTGATTTTAAATAATTTTCGCAGATTTTATTAATTAATTAAGTATGGAAATATTTAAGTCATTTTTAACTTAAGTATATTATTTTATGAGTCAATGTTTCATTATTAAGTTTTAATTATGAGTCTAAGATTAGTTATGTATGGGATGAGGCCATTGATATTTTAGAATATTTAATTATATGTTTTATGTATTTTAATTAGTTATAAAACTAATTATTTTGCATATGAAAATATAGTAACATAGTGTTACTTAAATAATGGATTCATGAACATACATGCACACACATATGCTCAAAGAACAACATGGGCATTTCATTCATTATTTCGGCATAATCCCGTCTTATAGGACGGTGATTTTACAACATAAATTTGGCAGAGCTTCCCCTTATGAATAAACCTTAGGAAGAGAGCCCTCCAAGAAAATATCGCCTCCAAATCGCAGCAAACCCGGGCAAGAGCACCGGATTTGGTCTTCAAACTGGCAGAGTTTCCCCTAGGAATTTTTGGGCCAAATGGGCATGGGGCTTCTCCTTACCCCTTGGGGAGGTATTTATAGACTTTAAAGCCTTAACCGGTGGGGGTACCCACCGGAATGCTTGAGGTGGGGGGTACCCACCGGTTGGCTTGAGGTGGGGGGGTACCCACCGGTTGCCTCCTCCTCCTCTCCCTCTTTTTTTTTTTAATTTTTTAATCACATGGGTGAGAGAGAGATGGGAGAGAGTATTAAAAAAAGGAGAGAGAGAGAGGGAGGGGGGGACCGGTTGGCACCCCCACCGGTTCCAACCGGTGGAGGGGGTGCCACCGGATGGACCCCCCCCACCGGTTGGGAACCGGTGGGGGGGTCTCCTCACCGGTTTTGGGAAACCGGTGGGGGGTTCCCCTCCCCACTTCTTCTTTCTTTTTTCTGTTTTTGGGGCTCATTAATGAGTTTGGTGGCAGATTTGGGGGATGGGCCAATGTGAAAAGGGTTTAAACCCCTTAAATCCAGATTTGGCTCCATGTGAAAGGGGGTTTTAGGCTGAGTATTAAATGGGGTTCACATGGGATTCTTAACCCATGTGTGAATGGGGTTAAGATTCCCATTAACTCCCCTTCATCCTAATTAATCCCTCCCCCCTTTTTCTTTGAATTTAAAATGGGCAAGAAGGGAGGGCTCCCTCTCCCCCCCCCCCCCCACCGGTTTCCCCTCTTGGAACCGATGGGGGGTTCCCCAACCGGTGGGGGGGCTTCTCCCCCTCCCTTTGGCTTCTTCTCTTCTTTTTTTTTTTTTTTGAAAAATGGTTCCAACAAATGCCCCCCACGGGACATGTGCCGGAGGTGAAGACGACGGTGCATGTCCCGTGCCCCATTCGGCTACAAGAATCATCATTTTGCATGCTTGAGGAATTCTCAAATGCGGCATGCCGGCATTGTCTTGATGAACTCCCGTTTCTCGCCTTATGTATTTACGGCTATTGGGGGAAGTCAACCGCTGTCTCATATATACCAGGCGATACATTGCTTTGGCTTGCTATGCATATGCTCCATCTGAGCTTGTCTGGGTCCCAATGACCCTCAATTTTGGTACTTAGACACCTCAAACTATGCCCAGGAAGTCCTGTTTTCATAACTTTTCGACTTTCTGGATATATTTGAAAGCGTCTACCCCTCTGATTATGAGAATCCTCTTGGCCTTCGCGACTTGGAGGTTCTACGAGAGTTGATGCCGCTTGAATCTTTCGACGTTTACTTGGATTCTAGGAGATCTCTTGGCCTTCACGACATGGAGACTACTTAAGAACGCACAGGCGAGTCGTTTAATTCTTCCGGCATTTGCTCTATCTTGGGGTATCAGTACCTTATATTGGCATTTCCAGGAGCTCCGCACGAAGCGTTCTGGACTGGCCTAATATCTGGTTCATAGCAATTTGACTTAGTCCTATGACTTTATTAGGACTTGGTCGATTTTTGCTTTTCGAGACTTTTATTGCAGCTCTCTGGCGCTGATTTTATCTGTCTATCTTCTTGTAGCTTGCTGTCTTTGTCTTCATGGCTCTCATGGGAGTTTCTCCTATGGCGGGGCATGGGGAGGACGATATCCCATTCCTGCTAATTGTTGAGTAACTCTCCGCCAAAGCGAGCCGAGACTGAAACTATCGAGGCAGGCTATGCAGCTCGGGTTGCAGAGACCCCCATGCTCCAATATCAGGAGGACATTGTCCTTTCTGGTACCGCGGACGCCCATATCGCCGCTCTGCGTCAGCATGCATATGTTCTTGAAGCTTCACTGGAGGGAGAACTCTCATTTTGTAGCGACCATCGAACATCGCTCCGACTGATATTCCGAAGATGTAGTCGAATTTCTTCAAAAGGATTGAAATTTTCCATTTGCTGAAGAACTCGAACTACTCTGCATGTTCATCTCGAACTCCAACATTGCTCCAGTGTATCGCAAATATTCTCCTGAAGATAAATGCTAAGTTTGAGTGGTACGGACCATTTATTATATGTTGCATGTATTCTCTCTTTCTTATGTAACTAATACTAGCGCCTTTTTAGGTTTTCGCCAGCATTAGTCCCCTCTTATTTTTGCCTGTGCGCCCTTGCGGGTTTTCACACAGCGGGGTTGCCCGATTTTGCCTAAGGTGCCCTTTCGGGTTTTCACCTTAGCTGGGTATAAGGCATTTTTACCCTTAACCGACCCCTTTTGAGAATGAGATCGATTAAGTCCGTCGGAGCACCTCATTTTTAAGCTCCTTTTTTTTTTTTTTTAACTAATACCAGCGCCTTTTCAGGTTTTCACCAGTATTAGCCCCCTCTTATTTTTGCTTGTGCGCCCTTGCGGGTTTTCACACAGCGGGGTTACCCGATTTTGCCTAAGGTGCCCTTTCGGGTTTTCACCTTAGCTGGGTATAAGACATTTTTACCCTTAACCGACCCCTTTGAGGATGAGATCGATTAAGTTCGTCGGAGCACCTCATTTTTTTAAGCTCCCTTTTTATTATTATTATTATTATTATATTTTTTTTTTAGTAGAGAATTACGGTTTCCCTGATAACCGCTCAGAAATATATGTAGGGAACTAAGTCTTCCCTGAGAAATGATAATGAATTTTATATGTAGGGAATTGAGTCTTCCCTGAGAACCGATAAGAAATATATGTGGGGAACTGAGTCTTCCCTGAGAACCGATAAGGAATATATGTAGGGAACTGAGGCCTCCCTGTGAGCCGATAAGAAATATATGTAGGGAACTGAGGCCTCCCTGTGAGCCGATAAGAAATATATGTAGGGAACTGAGTCTTCCCTGAGAGCCGATAAGGAATTATATGTAGGGAATTGAGTCTTCCCTGAGAACCGGTAAGAAATATATGTGGGGAACTGAGTCTTCCCTGAGAACCGATAATGAATATCTGTAGGGAACTGAGTCTTCCCTGAGAACCGATAAGGAAGTATATGTAGGGAACTGAGTCTTCCCTGAGAACCGATAAGAAGTATATGTAGGGAACTGAGTCTTCCCTGTGAGCCGATAAGAAGTATATGTAGGGAATTGAGTCTTCCCTGAGAACCGATAAGGAATTATATGTAGGGAATTGAGTCTTTCCTGAGAACCGATAAGGCATATATATGTAGGGAACTGAGGCCTCCCTGTGAGCCGATAAGAAATTATATGTAGGGAATTGAGTCTTCCCTGAGAACCGATAAGACATATATGTAGGGAACTGAGGCCTCCCTGTGAGTCGATAAGAAATTATATGTAGGGAATTGAGTCTTCCCTGAGAACCGATAAGAAATATATGTGGGGAACTGAGTCTTCCCTGAGAACCGATAATGAATATATTTGGGGAATTGAGTCTTCCCTGAGAACCGATAAGGGATATATGTAAGGGAACTGAGGCCTCCCTATGAGCCGCTAAGAAATATCTGTAGGGAACTGAGTCTTCCCTGAGAACCGGTAAGAAATATATGTAAGGGAACTGAGGCCTCCCTATGAGCCGCTAAGAAATATCTGTAGGGAACTGAGTCTTCCCTGAGAACCGATAAGAAATTTTATGTAGTTTTCGAGAAACGGGGGCTCTAGGTAGCCGTGGACTTGGGATACAACGGCTCCCGAAGACCAAATATTTTGAGACACAATGTCCCCCAGAGGCGTATTCCGGAGTTTAACGCCTCCCGTAGGTGAAATATGAACTCCGGGACTTAAAGCCTCCCGTGGGCGAAATATGAACTCCGAGATTCAAAGCCTCCCGTAGGCAAAATATGAATTCCAGGATTCAAAGCCTCCTGTAGGCGAAATATGAGTTCCGAGATTCAAAGCCTCCCGCAGGCGAAATATAAATTTCAGGATTTAAAGCCTCCCGTGGGCGAAATATGAACTTCAGAATTTAAAGCCTCCTATAGGCGAATTCCGGAGTTTAACGCCTCCCGTAGGCGAAATATGAATTCCGGGATTTAATGCCTCCCGTAGGCGAATTCCGAGGTTTAACGCCTCCTGTAGGCGAATATGAATTCCGAGATTCAAAGCCCCTCGTGGGCGAAATATGAACTCCGAGATTCAAAGCCTCCCGTAGGCGAAATATGAATTCTAGGATTCAAAGCCTCCCGTAGGCGAATATGAATTTCCAGGATATAAAGCCTCCTGTAGGCGAATATGAGTTTCCGGGATATAAAGCCTCCTGTAGGCGAATATGAGTTTCCAGGATGTAAAACCTCCTGTAGGCGAATATGAAATATGAATTTCCAGGATATAAAGCCTCCTGTAGGCGAATATGAAATATGAATTTCCAGGATATAAAGCCTCCTGTAGGCGAATATGAAATATGAATTTCCAGGATATAATGCCTCCTGTAGGCGAACATGAATTATGAATTTCCAGGATATAATGCCTCCTGTAGGCAAATATGAAATTTGAATTTCCAGGATATAAAGCCTCCTGTAGGCGAATATGGATTTCTAGGCCACCAAGGCACACCAGTGGGACTAGCGTATATCAGGGGCAATATTAGGGTATAATGTCCCTTTGGGGCGAATTCGACCGCCTTCAGCACGCCGATGGGACTATAGCATATGGGTATGCCGATGGGACTAATGTATGCTCCGGGGAAGATTCAGGATACATTGCCTCCTCGGGGCGATAGGAAAATTTTCAACCCTTTTATGGCATGCCAGCGGGACTGGCGTATGCTCAGGGAAGACTTTAGGATACAATGCCTCTTTGGGGCAAATGAATTTTTCAACCCCTTTATGGCATACCGGTGGGACTAGTTTAAGCCAAGGGGAGGATTTAGGATATATTGCCTTCTCAGGGCGGCTATGAAAATCTTCAGGGTATAACGCCTCCCCGGGGCAGATTCCGGAGTTTAACGCCTTCCGCGGGCGAATGCCGGAGTTTAACGCTTTCCGCAGGCGAATGCCGGAGTTTAACGCCTTCCGTGGGCGAATGCCGGAGTTTAACGCCTTCTGTGGGCAAATGCCGGAGTTTAACGCCCTCCGTGGGCGAATGCCGGAGTTTAACGCCTTCCGTAGGCGAATGCCGGAGTTTAACGCCTTCCGTGGGCGAAATATGAATTTCCGGGATTTAATGCCTCCCGTAGGCAAATTCTGGAGTTTAACGCCTTCCGTGGGCGAATGCCGGAGTTTAACACCTTCCGTGGGCGAATATATGGATATCAGGATTTAAAGCCTGTAGTAAGCGAATATAAATTTTGGGATATATCTGCCTCCCAGGTGGACGAAATTCCGGAGTTTAACGCCTTCCGTGGGCGAAATGCCGGAGTTTAACGCCTTCCGTGGGCGAACGCCGGAGTTTAACGCCTTCCGCGGGCGAATTGTGAATTCTGCATTGCATGATATTCTTGACGGCAAATATTTTCTTTCGAGGTGAATCACCCACAATTATGTGACATCTTTCAAGAATATGCATGTGTATTTGCCTTGGGTATAACTGGAACGGGGACCATCACTCAGGCTGTATCGATCAGAAGAGCGAGTTTTCCCACTTCCTTACCGGGTCGGGAGGTCATCGTCATCATCGCCTCGGTCGTAGCCCTTGATGGGACATTATTGTACCACCAGTGTGGTACCAAGGGTTTATTCGTCATTGGCGACTCTGATATCCTCCCTGGGTAGGGATGTGGGAAAACTCGATCTCTACCCTCAACAGGCTGAGAGAGTTCTCCCCCCGTCGGGGAACAAATATGCGGCTTTATGAGCCTATGTATTCGCGCACGAATATTATTGGCTTTTCTTGGCGCAAATAACTTTTGCGCGTTGTCCCCCGACGGGTTGCAGGATGATGTGTTTTTTTTTTTTTTTTTTTAATATATAATACTAACATCGGTGCTCTTACGAGTTTTCACCGAAGCTAGCCCCTTTTATTTTTGCCTGTGCGCCATTGCGGGTTTTCACAGAGCAGGGTTCACCCATTTTTGCCTGAAGCGCCCTTTCGGGTTTTCACTTCAGCTGGGTTTTTTAGACTTTTTTGCCCTTAATTTGCCCCTCACAGGAGCGGGACCAATCAAGTCTGTCGGGGCACCTCATTTTTAAGCCCCACACTTTTTTTTTTTTTTTTGCTCATGGGTCTGCGAATTACACTCAATGTGTAATCGTATGCGACTGTGGGGGATTCACCAGGTATTTCCCCATATTTATCTTTCCTTCTTCAATCAGCTTTTCTACTTCATCTTTGAACATAAAGCAACGTTCAATTGGATAGGTGATGAAGCGGTGGTATGGGCAGTAATTGGGTGCATCTACCCGATGTATTTCTTCTTCCCTTTTTGGCTTGAGCAGAATAATTGCTTTTCTGCTCATACATAACTCGAAGAGTTCTTTGGTCTTTTCCTTTGGAAAGGAGTATGGTCTCTTGATCCTTTTTGCCAGGGATTCAGCATCTTTAAAACTTATCCCTGTTTCTGCACCAGCAACTTGCTTTCCCCGGGAACTTTGCCTAGCTGCAAAGGTGGCCTTGAGAGTATTGTCGTGACTTTCACAACCTTTGCATTTGAGCACCACTCCCTCTCGGTACTGGGCTTCTGGTGGTTCATTTAAGTCTATGATAAGTTTGCCCTTATTCTTTAGAGGACGGCTGCATTTTGGTCCTGGCTCCTCAAAGGAGAAGGGCCTATTGATTCTGTCAATTGACATGACTTCTGTCCATTGTCTTGCAAGACCTTCCATTACTTGAGTGAGTTCATACTGCTGATGAGAGATTTGTCCCAGACTCACTTGAATCCCCTCCAGTGCTGCCATAATGGACCCCTCGAGAGTGGAAATTGCTGGAGTATATGATGGATTTATCTTCTGCTCCAATGAGATTTGCTGGTGAGAGAGTTGTATCAGAGTCATCTGAATCTTCTCTAATGTTGTCATGATAGACACTTCTGGAGTGGAAGTTGTTGGAACATATGACGGTATTGCCTCCTGTTCCGGCGAAACTCGCTGATGGGAGAGCTGTGACATATTCATCTGAATCTCCTCCAGTGTCGCCACGATAGACCTTTCTGGAGTGGAAGTCGCTGGAGCATATGATGGTCTTGCCTCCTGCTCTGGAGGGGCATCTATATTCTTATTTGTAGGCTCTTCTTCTGAGGAGTTTTCATCCATATGGACGACATTTGCTGTAAATGTTTGTCTGGGCATTCGATGTGGTTGAGGCGGGTCTACCAGGTATTTCCCCATCTCCACAGCCCCTTCTCGAATAAGCATTTCAATTTCCCCTTTGCAGATATAACAATCCTCTATTACATGTCCCAACATACGATGGTACATGCAATAGTTGGGTTCATCTATTTTACCAACTTCTGCTGGTCTTTTTGGTTCGGGTAGCATCAAGAGATTGGCCCGCATGCAGACATTAAACAACTCTCTTGTATCCTCCCTTATGAAAGAGTAAGCCATTTTCCTTCTCTCATTAAGGGTGGCATATGATCCCCTTCTATTAGATGTTGAGGCATTTACATTGTTCTTGCCCCCTGTATTTTCTGCATCCGAGGTGAAGTCTATGGCATTGACCTCCTCTGTATCCATATCTTGCTTCTTTGGGACTTTCCCCCCAATGGAGGCAATGGTTGGATGGTCTGCATAGAATATTTCGACCTCCGTCACAATGTTATTTAGTTGATCAAAGTTCTTGACATTTGCGCCAATCAGCTTTTCACTTATTTCAGGCTTTAAGCCCCTCTTGCACAATCGTATCGCATCCTCGTGGGTCGGCGGATTGTCGCATTTCATGCAGAGGTTCCGCCATTTTTTGATATAATCGGTGGCGGATTCATTCCTGCCTTGCTTTAGTGTCACCAATTCAGTGATGGTGACCTTTCGTTCCGACACTTTGAAACGGTCGATGAACTTTTTCTGCATTTCCTCCCAACTGTTAATAGAGTTAGGCTTCAACTTTGCATACCATTGAAATGCAATGCCCGTGAGAGAGGTAGAGAAGAACCTCAGAAGATAGGCCTCATCAGTAGCCAACTCTCCCAAGTCACTCATATAGTGGGCAATATGTTCCTGGGCCGAGCCTTCCCCGTCATACCTGATGAATTTGGGACACTTATTGTGATCTGGCGGGAGCTTCTTGAACATATGACGTACCGGAAATGGCACTTTGTATAAGTCGAATGTGCCTATTCCGTCGTCTTGTTTTGCTATTTTGGCTTCAACAATTTGCTCAATAAGGTGCTTCTGCAATGCCGTAGCATCATCTGCAGAAGCATGGGATTGCTGAGCATTATGATTGGGCTCCACAACCCGATCTTCTTGTATCTCATCAGGGTCGAAGTTGACATCTGCAGCTTGCGGTCTTATCACCGCTGGCATAGGCACTGCCCTTGGAGGTGATACATTTACTAGGGGGACTTGAGCTACCCTTTGCTGCTCCTCCATCTTTTGTATTAGGCCATAGAGTAAAGCCTTGAGTTGTTGATTTTCTTGTCTAATCTCCTCTATAGTCTGAGGTTGTATTTGATCTTGAGGTTGTTCTGGAGCGGCTTCAATATCTGAAGCATTTGCCCCGTCTTCATCAGCTCCTCCAGCAGCATTGCTACTGCCAATTTGGGGTGGCTCTGCCCCCTGGCTTCCTCGATTCAGCAAGCGCATAGCCTGCTCCATTTGAGGGGTTATGGGCCCGACCCGTTGCATCAGATTGATGATATCATTTGGGTCTTCCGGCTGGGAAGGCTGCCGGTTGGTGATATTGGAGGTGTAGCATGTGTAGACCCGTATACTATTCTCTGTCCTTCTGGCAATTTTCTTCTTTTTGTGAGTCGATCGGACCAATGCGCCCAACCGCTCGAGGACAGATGTCTGTTGCCAAACTTGTTCCTGCGCCTTATAGGCACTTTTTATCTTTTGACCATGTAAAGAACAAGGCCAGGTAGTTGAGCTGATTATCTGCCCCTCAGGCTCTACGAGCTGTTGAGGCTGTTGTTCTGCTAGGGTATCCCTAGCTTGGCGAATTTTGCGGGCTTCCTTTTTGGTTACCCACATTTCCTTTATACGGAGGCTCCTATCCTCCAATGGATTGCCCCCAGCCCGAGGCATAAATTTGCCCCCATTCCGAGGCATAGAGTTGCCCCCTGCTCGAGACATGACAGGCTCTGGTATAATTATTGGCTCCCGACAAGCAGTGTCCTTTGGAGTCCTTTTCTTCTTTTCGAACGTTGCCCCATCTTGGCAAACCTTCTATAGAATCCCGAACCGATTCTGGATAGGAACTGTCGGGATATGATGGATCTTAGGAATGATGGGTTGCCCGCCATCCAGACGAATATGCAGGTTCCCCACCAATATAGTTTTCCCCGTCCTAGACGGACTTGCGGTTAGGACCTTCCGCTTTTGCCCCCCGTTGGACGAGGAGGCTGGAGAGATGCTGATGGTATTCACGGCAAGTACTCGCCCATATCGGCTGCCGTTGCATGTTCTGGCGCGAGAAGCGCACCTCTTCTTCTTCTTTTCCGGAGCAAGCTCCGGTGCCGGAACGACCCCCATAAAGTATGGAGATCCTATCACTGCGGGGAAGCCCCCAAAGCATGTTGGTGTGGTTAGATATCCACACCGAGTGTGGGTCGCCACCACAAGTGGGCCATACGTGACCCTTGCCGCCATCGTCGTCTTTTAAGCAGAAAGTCAGTCACCTGCATAAGACATGACAAAGTTAGTAGTAGAGTTGTGGTGAGGGCATCACCGGACGGAGAGATGAAGGGAGAGAGAGGTCCCACCGGGCGTGCCATCTCTGTTTGCGCGAAGATTTTTCTAACCTTCGTCGGGACCCGACCTAGACACATCTCTCCTATGTCGGATTATTCGGAAATCTATTTTTTTTGTTTATCTAGAGAATTATAGGTCGCTTTTATATTTTATCGGACTATGAGAGCTTGGGATTAGCCTTCAGGGAATCCGGGACTTCGAATCAAGCGAAGATTCGAGTATATGACCTCTCCCCACTGACCTCGGTCAGTGTTAATTACGCTGAGCGACTGCTCGGCAACCCTTGATTAACCGTCCGTATGATGCCCTTATAACATGCAACACTACTACTACAGGCAGCACATGCATATGAAGATATATTTTAGGTTAAACTCTTGGCCTCACCCAAGTTTAGGATATGTTTATATGATTTTGGATTGATTCCAAGCTATCTGGATTAATTCCAAGTATATTGGATTGACTCCAAGTATCCTGGATTGATTCCAAGTATTTTAGACCCATAGGGGTATTTTTGTAATTATGCCAAGTTGGAGGGTATAGGGAGATTGTGGTTATTTAAGTGTATGAAATGAGTTTTAATGATTTAGGAAGGTTTCAAAACCTTAGGAGGTAATTTAGAGTTATTTCAAGTGTGTTTGGGTTGTAAGGGTATTTTGGTAATTTTGCCCAAATTGGATTTTTAGACTTAAAGTCTATTTTTATATTTTTCTGAGATTTTTTATTTATTTTTATCATATTGAGGGTATTTTGATAATTTTACCCATCTTATTAAGGTTTGGAGGGTATTTTGGACATATGAGAGATTTTGATATTTTTAAGAATTTTCTGTGATTTTTACAGATTTTTAACATGTATGAGGGTATTTTTGTAATTTGTATTAAGCTCTAGGGGCATTTTAGTCATTTCAGAATTTTATATATTTTCAGATTTGGTTCTCTGTTTTTTACTGATTTTTACTGAATTTTACTGATTTTTTTATTAATTTTACTGATTTTTATTAATTAATTAGGTATATAAAGGATATTTAAGTTATATTTTGGATTTATGTAATTTCCAGATTTAGTTTTCTGATTTTTACTGAGTATTACTGATTTTCACAGAATTTTCTGATTTTATATTTATTTTATTAATTTTAGATAATTTTCGCAGATTTCATTAATTAACTAGGTATGTGGAGTATTTAAGTCATTTTTTAACTTAAGTATATTATTTTATATCTCAATGTTTCATTATTAAGTTTTAATTATGAGTCTAAGATTAGTTATGTATGGGATGAGGCCAATGATATTTTAGAATATTTAATTATATATTTTATGTATTTTAATTAGTTATAAAACTAATTATTTTACATATGAAAATATAGTAACATAGTGTTACTTAAATAGTAGATCCATGAACACACATGCACACACATATGCTCAAAGAACAACATGGGCATTTCATTCATCATTTCGGCATAATCCCGTCTTGTAAAACGGTGATTTTACAACATAAATTTGGCAGAGCTTCCCCTTAGGAATAAACCTTAGGAAGAGAGCCCTCCAAGAAAATATCGCCTCCAAATCGCAGCAAACCCGGGCAAGAGCACCGGATTTGGTCTTCAAACTGGCAGAGTTTCCCCTAGGAAATTTTGGGCCAAATGGGCATGGGGCCTCTCCTTACCCCTTGGGGGGGTATTTATAGGCTTTAAAGCCTTAACCGGTGGGGGTACCCACCGGAATGTTTGTGGTGGGGGGTACCCACCGGTTGGCTTGAGGTGGGGGGGGTACCCACCGGTTGCCTCCTCCTCCTCTCCCTCTTTTTTTTTTAATTTTTTAATCACATGGGTGAGAGAGAGATGGGAGAGAGTATTAAAAAAAGGAGAGAGAGAGAGAGGGAGGGGGGGACCGGTTGGCACCCCCACCGGTTCCAACCGGTGGAGGGGGTGCCACCGGATGGACCCCCCCCACCGGTTTTGGGAAACCGGTGGGGGGTTCCCCTCCCCACTTCTTCTTTCTTTTTTCTGTTTTTGGGGCTCATTAATGAGCTTGGTGGCAGATTTGGGGGATGGGCCAATGTGAAAAGGGTTTAAACCCCTTAAATCCAGATTTGGCTCCATGTGAAAGGGGGTTTTAGGCTGAGTATTAAATGGGGTTCACATGGGATTCTTAACCCATGTGTGAATGGGGTTAAGATTCCTATTAACTCCCCTTCATCCTAATTAATCCCCCCCCCCTTTTCTTTGAATTTAAAATGGGCAAGAAGGGAGGGCTCCCTCTCCCCCCCCCACCGGTTTCCCCTCTTGGAACCGGTGGGGGGTTCCCCAACCGGTGGGGGGGCTTCTCCCCCTCCCTTTGGCTTCTTCTCTTCTTCTTTTTTTTTTTGAAAAATGGTTCCAACAGATAGTTATCATCACATCTTCAGTAAGTGTTGGATGAGGTTTTAAGTCAGCAAAAACATCATTAGCAAGAGGATGTAACTCTGCCTCAACAAATAAGTCATGATCTCATGAGATAATAGGAAATTGTGCAGTATCTAGTAGATCTGCGCAACATACATCATCATAGATGCGATCCAATCCTGATCGTCTAAACAATACGTGATCCCAACTGTGAACCGCCCATGAGGCATCAATTTCAAACACTGTATCATCAATCAAATGTAGTCAGAAGTAATGAATAAGTCGTGATTTCAACCAGTAATAGATGAGGGTGCCACTTTAGTTAAACAAGCTAAATATAACTATTGAAGCTTCTCTCGATCAAGATAAGTGGAATTGAGAATACGAAGGGACGTTGTGTATCCCTCGGGTCGTAAAAGACAATCCCGCCCAGTGGGATTGACTACTACGTGTCGCTCGTCCATCCATTCTCTGCCCAAGCTAATATATGAACCAAGTGGTATAATCTTGCACCATGCATCATCATAATATCCCACGGATCGGGAAGCATTTTTGCTCTTTAGAAGATGATAAAATTGCACACATGCTCGATCTCTAAAGACAACCATGTAGTCCGTATGGAATAGAGAATCCATAATAGATTGCGAAATAAAATTGCTGAACGGATTGGCAGTAAGAAACACCCTGGCTTGCATAGAATCGGGTAGGCCCACCTCAAACGTAAAATCTATGGTGAGGAAGCGTACCTAGGATTCTGATTTGTAAGACAAATTGGTCCGAATAAAGCAGATGATGCACATATCAATGCACTACTGGCGGAAGAAGCACTGGACGAGGTCTGCCTTGCTGCAAGGATGCCAACGATACGATCGGCGCGTGAAACGGGGAACAAATGATGACCTTGATATACGTGCAGAAGTGGCACACAAATCGAGGCAAATCTGATGTGTGCTGAAACTGGAGGGGCCTCGCTGAGATGAGATCAACGCCACTGATGGCGCTCAAATCGGGATCCGGGACGACCTCGAACGGTGAGCACTAGTGTCCTTAAACGGGAAGTATGCTGCAAACTCGGCACACCGAGAGGTTGGCACTCAAATCGAGACGGATGACGTGGGCCTCGGGATGCGCGATCGGAGTCCTCGGTATGCTTGCAGAAATGGCACACAAAATGAGGTAGATCGAGACGTTAACTGCTGCGAAATCAATGCGCCGAGAGGCTGGCACGGAAATCGAGGTAGCTGATGCGAGCCTCAGGATGCGCGATCGGGGTCCTCGGTATCCGTCAAGATGAATATGGGACGCAATACTCTGGATCTGGGATGGCCTCGTCAAGATGAATCCAACGGCGCAGACGGTGTGCGAATCGGAGTCTGGACGAGCTCTACACGAGGGCTGTGCGTTAACGGTTGTAATTGCACCGCTCGGCACCCAACACGGACTTGGATTGGGCTCTGGCTCGGTCTTGGCTGCACCCTTGTTCGAACCATAGCTGAACCAGGTGGCTCGGACCCCTTAACCTTCTTAGAACCTGATCGAATCAGGTGTCAAATAGGGCCTAGGTGCCTTTCTAAAGGAGGTGGCTCGAGCCAGGTGTGGTTGGGTTCGGACCCTGGCTCGAGTCAACCTGGCTAGACCAGGTTGGCCCCTTTAAAGGTCACGTACCCCTCCTTTACTATTCCTCCTCCTCCTCCTTTCTTGACGTGCTCGAACTAGAAGGGGAAAGGGCAAGGCTAGGGCGGATGGCTATGGTGGTGGTGATTCCTGGCGGTGGGGCGAGCGGCGGTTGGCGGCACTGGTGGCTGGCGGGGCGGCGACAACGGCAGGGAGACGACGACGGCGGGGCGCGGCGGCTACGACGTCGATACCGGTGGCTGTGAGAAGGGGAAAGGGCAGTGGCGGACGGTAGCGGACAGTCGGGTGGCGGCTGCGTTGGCGGCGGCTAGGCGGAGCTGCCGGCGGCGACGGCAGCGGCTACCACGGCAGGCGATGTTGGCGGGGACAGGTGATGGTGAGGATGCCTTCAGATGCCGACAGTGATAGTGGGGGTCCCTGCAGGGTCCGGTGGCGGAGGCAAGGCGAGGCTGAGGGCCGGCGATGGTGAGGAGGCCGACGGGTGCTGGCAGGGGCAGCGGGGGCCCCTGCGGGGTCCAGTGGTGGTGGCGATGGTGGTGGGAGTCGGAGGAGCTGGGCATAGGACTCGGATTGTGAGAACGATCCAAAACCTGGCTGCTCTGATACCAAACTTGATGCGGGACAAAGGGAAAGAGGGGGGAAATGGGAGAAGGATTTTGCGGGCCTTGCACCGGCAGGGAGAGCTTCTCCGGTGTCGTACGGGGAGGGGGAAAGGGGCTGGCGTCACATCAGTTAGGAACCTCTGTTGCAGAGGTAAAACACACAAATCAGGTCATTTTTTCTTTAACCAAAATATTCTCTTTTTCAATTCTTTCATCTCTTTTTTTTCTGATCAAAAGCATACATATATAGGAACTCAATCTGTAACTCCTGATTCTAGAACTCCCATCTGACTCTAGGACTTCCTTCCCTTATTCACGTTTCTATAACTCTTAGAAAATATAAAAAACATAATGGGCCATAAATAGGCCTAATAAAAGCAAAAGAGAATGAGAGAGGGACCATTTGCTTCGTATCCTGCATCATCGGCCAATCCTAGTTCTAGCGCTACGAAATGTCCTCCTTGCCATGACAGTTGCCCCCCTCTCCACCCACCCCCTCACACATGCTACCAACACAGGCCAGCCAACCTGCCCAATGCCCACCCCAACCCCAACCTAATGCCCAGCATGGGATGATAGGCATGACGGAGGGAGGAGGGAGGGAGGGAGGGTGATGGAGGCCAACAGGACGATGAACATGGAGATAGGAGGTAGAGGCCGGAGAAGCTGTGAATACCGAGATCTGAAATGGGCAGTTTGGTATTTCCCCTAAAATTTCTCCTCCGGTGTGGAGGAGAGAAAACGCTCCAGGTAGAAGTAAGCTTTTTTAACTTCTTTACGGAGGAGATTTCCCCCCACCATGGAGGAGAAGCTGGACACTAAACATCCCAAATTAGTTCAAAGTACTTTTGGAAGAAGTAAAAGTTTGTTAGAAGCACTTCTAAGGGAGTTCCCAAATGCACCCTTAGAATCCATAGAGATTCTTAAATGAGGCATTTATGCCTCTACCAAACTACTTATGCTGTACCAGTTAAAGAGCATACCCAGTGCATGAGGCGCCTGCCACTTGCGGGGTTCTAGGAAGGGACGATGTACCAATTACCTTTCAAAATGTGTGATCCTCCCTTTTCCCTAATGACATAGAGATGCTTGCATATGTAACATCCTGGGCTTGGAAAATTCCCTTCCAAAGACAAGATATTACCTGAACAAAGTGACCGAATATCCCACACTTTGTCCTCTAGTACTTCTGCTTGCTCACTTCTAGCCATAGCCTTCTCCTTTATCATGATCTTCAAATGCCATTTGCGTGCCCTTAGGTGCCTGATCGCAGTCCTCAAACATCAGCCAACCTTTATGTTCCTCCAAATGTCATAAATATCTGCATTGAATAATTTCAAAGAAATGTCATGTCATTTTTTGGTTTTAGCTATTAGTGATTCCTAGTAGACGGGTAAGATATCTACACTGCTTTTACGGAGGTCTGACCATCCCTCCATAGATGAAAGCCTATTTGATCAATCGTCTCTCAAAATTTGCACCATTCCTTCATGTTGTCGGCGGCTAACTTTACGCAGTATTAGAGGTGACAAATATTTAATAGAATAATAGGAAAGCCCCAACTGCACATCCCAATTTGGCTGTGGCCCTCTTGTTCTTTCTTCTCTCCATGCCATTCTTTCTGTCGTCAGTTCTGAAAATCCAAAGACTCTTCTAATATTCTTGCACCTCCTTGGAGACAAAAAGTTGCATTTTATTCTGAGCTATCAGGTCATCAATGTATTGTAGGTGGGTAATCTGCACCCCTTCTCTGTAAAATCCTCGATGAAAGCCATTCTTGCTGCATGATCCCACATCCTCGTCATAATGGGTCACCAAGTCAAATAGAAGAGGCAAAATAGGGTCTCTTTTCTCGAGTCCTCTCCAACTATGGAATTACCTGGTTGGTTGTCCATTCACCAGCATTGCAAATCTTACAGTGAACTGATGCATGGGCTAATCAAGCTCATTGATCTTCCATCACAGCACTCCATCTGCTCTATCTGTATCACCTGAAATAGACAACAACGTATCTAACACCATCATTGACTTTTTCAAAATCCATCTTGATCACATTCCCCTGCTTGGTTGGTATTGTGCATGGACGCATTTGTTTGCTAGTGGGAAATTTCTTGGATATGCCTCCACATTGATGAAGGCTGTCTATATTCAGTGGACCATTTTGTCTATCAAAGTGAGCCTTGTATAGTACAATGTGGGCTGGTACGGGGACAAACCATGCTGAAGCTGGTGTGCCTATAGCCACCCAGTCCCGAGTTGGGCAAGGGGAGAGGACTACATGTAGGAAAGGGCTTCCTGTGAGGTGAAGCGGTATGGAGCCACCACAATGTTGAGCCACTACTGGTCTGGGGGTTGGGGCAATGATGAACTAGATTAGTCCAACATCGGAAAATAGAAAAAGTTGTTAGGCTATATATGTGGGGTTTGGACCCCTAACTTATGAGGCTCCTTTTGAGGTCAAAAGCGTGTTGGTCTTGGCCCAAAGCGGATAGTACCTCACAATAGTTGGATCAGGTCATTACATTCCGATTGCCCTCTATCTCCTCTAGGATAAAGTCATTCCAAAGGATCATAATACCCTTGAACCTTCCTATGGAAGATGAGGCGACACCTTTGTGCCGTTTACCACCTCCTATTTCCCTCAAAATATCTTCTCCATCCGTATTGCATTTAGTCTCCTGAATGCAGAGAACATCCATCTTGCATCTCCTGACAAAATCCCTCATCATAGCCCTCTTTTCTTTCCCTACTACACCTTTGACATTCCAAGTGATAAGCCTCATTTAGAATGTAGGTTAGCATGTTCACCCCCACCCCCTCTGACCCCTCATCACCAATCAATCTTTCCCCTTTGTCCTCCACCCTCACTAATTTCTCCCCCTTGGACCATCTAGCTAACCTGGCCAACCACCTCTTTTTTAATTTTGGACATTCATCTTTTGACTTGTCAAGCCTATCATAAGAAACTCCTAGCTTCACAACCAAATCTTGAAACTGATCTTCTGTGACACTTTCCATAGCAGTATATAGTTCCATTACGTCCTCTTGGCTCAACTCCTCTTCGCAGGTTTTTGTATCTGAAACAGCTCCCTCCTCACCTTGATCCTCCAATACTTCAGAGGGAAGGGACTCAGGCACATAGGAGTTTCCTGACCCCATAAGATTGGGATCAACATTTTTCATCATCTCCTATCAGGGCCTGGAACTTGCATGTTGGGCCTCATCCCAAATAGAATTTGTCGGGTCATCCGGACATAGGCTACGATTGTGGGGAGGAAAGAAAGTAAGGAGGGTAGAAGGGGGGCCCCCTACGGTTGAGCCTCCTACTCTATAGTCTCTGATGGGGTCAAGATAGGGTCCCCACTCACGTACAACTCCAGAAGAGTTGCAGTAGAGAGGCTTCCAGTACTAGCCATCAATGGCCGTGGAGCAGCTCCTACTCCCCTACTGCAACTGATGGAAGGATTACTGAGGCCTATGCAAAGCGCCATCTTCAGTATGGGCTCCCTACTAGCATGGGCATCGACTAATGTCTGTTGAGAGGCAAGCAATCCAACCCCCTGTGGCACCAAAGGAGGAGAAGCCTGAATCTTCCTGCTTACAGAAGAGTCAACTGGAGCACCTCCTAGTCTCCTACCCCTCTGTGACGCTCATTGGAGGTTGCCCTTCTTAGCTCTTGCCTCTTGGTCATCTACGTTGGCCCATGACTCGACAGAGGAGGGGAGAATGGCAGGAAGCTTTGGTGGCCAGCCATAGTAAACGAGTGAGGAGGACGAGTGGGAGTGGTCTAATAGCGGGGCCTGAAAGACTCCCAACCGGGTAAGTCGCGGGGATCATTTTGGGTCTCTAGCTCCGAAAGGAGTTGGTTGAACATGGATTCGCTAGTTGGTTCCATGCCGGCTAAGCCACTCGGTTCAATGGCTGGCGGACCACTCTCTTCCGATGCTTGGGCGGGCCTTTTGAATTTTGAAGGACCAAACGAGACGTTGCCACGATCCCGTCCCCCAACTGCCCAAAGTCTTCTTCCTCCAGATCGGGGCCTTGAAACCCTAGCGCTGATTGGTTCTTTGATGGCACCCTCCCAAGGAGCTATACAAAGATTGGGAAAACACAACCCTCAAGGGAGAGAAGGAGGCCATTCGGGACATCCTCGTTACTGCAGGTAAGCATGGTCCCTTCCACAGAGAGGAGCCTTCCCCTAAATTGGAATCTCATACTTCCTTCCTCTCAAGCTCCAACATCATGTAGGGCCATCCAGATCCCAGCCTCATCACAGAGCATGGTTGGGATACCAAGAAGCCTAACCCTTACTCTAGAGCGTCTAGGGTCCAAGAAGGTGCCATTCTGCGTATCCCCTTTGAGGGCTAGGATTGCACAACCCTCCCAGGTCAAGGCACCAAGGCTCGCCATTGTTCGCACATCCTCTTCCGAAGGGGCAACCCCTAGGAAGCAATCCCCCAGGTCCAAGAGGTCCTGCCTCTTTCCTCCGTAAAGAAGCAATACAAGAACTTGGGGGGTGCTTGGCCGGCCCACCAAAGGGAGGATCTTGATGTACCTCCTCAGACGAAGCAGGCGCAGGGCAAGAAAGTCCAACAATGGCGGCATACGACAAATGACCGGTGGTTGACGAGCAAGCTTGAGACGATCATTGCTCCTCCTCTCCGTGGAGACAACCTTATAAATGACCTTTGTCCCCTTCTATAAAGATGACGGACATGACTGGACTCTTTGCATGAGAGGCACTTCACCGGAGAAGTAGTCTATGGCTAGGTGTCTCTTAAGGAGGCATCCGAAGTAGACCCACTTAGCTCCCGGAGCATGATCCCTGTTGTGAAGAAACCTCGGCAATTGCCGGCAATTGGATCAGCCACCTATGCTCAGGGGCACACGGTTTGCCCCCGAGGCAATAGATGGCACCATCGCACCCTTCAACCCAACAAGGCTCAAGAAATGTGGTGCCAAGTACCTGGAAAGATCCTGCCATGTCTCTTAAGAAGGTGATATTAGAGCCCACCGATCTCAACTCAATATGGCATGCATATTTTGAGTTCCTTTGTGAAGTTCACTTGTTGTTTCTCCGAACACTTCCTTCATCTTTTTATTTTGCTATTGTGGGTACTTCCTTCTCATGGCAGTGGTTAAGCTCACACTGAGTCCCCCTTGCGACGCCGTGGCATTTGGAACCCCCTTTGTCATTAAACTTTCAGCATTTAGCCATTGTCAACTTCCACTGTTGCCGTATTGCAGCTTATCATTATCGATTTTGCAGGGCATCTGCTAGTTACTATTGCTGCTTGGTTTTTTATGGCAGGCTTTGCTGTTTCCCCCACTGTCTGTCACCTTTTGCAAGTTGCAGAGATCTCCCCTTCTGCTGATTTTCATCATGTGGCTCATCATTGTCTCAGCCACAGTCATTCGTTGATTCTCCTCCAACTGCCAGACCCACTCCCCTCCTTTTGTGCTGCTGCTACTTTACTCGCTGCCGTCATTGCTATTGTTGATCTTGCCTCTCATCTTGCCGCTGTTGTTTGCCGTTTGCATTTTCCGTCATTGTAACGTTGTCATATTCGTCTGGCTTTGCTACTGCCATCATTGCCTTTCCTCATTGTTGTTGATGTCTGCCATCTACTGCACTGGGTCCACCATCATTGCATTTGCCTACTTGGGGCAAGCGTGACAACATTTTCATAGTCACTGTTAGTGGTTGGCGTACCATCAATGCCATGTAGTATAGATTGCTGTTGGTGTTGGTTCTACTATTCTCTTCCTTTTCGTTTTGGAGACTTGGGAGAAGAAGATTCATTCCGGTCTTTTATAGACCCAATACTAGCACGGGATCTGGATCTTGCAGTAGATCCACGTCTGTAATTGGGATCCACTTCACTTACAAAGAACCAGATTCTTGAACCATTTTGAAGTGGTCCTGGCTTGTTTTACATAAAAGCTGGTTTAGGGGTTTTCATCTGGTTTTACGCCAGCTTAGTTGGTCTTGTACCAGACTCATTCAGGAGTTTTCGGTGTTCTGTCTAAAATTTGCAGTCCATTTTCTTTTCTGATGTGCCGGTTCTAGAGCTATTTGGCAGTCACATTGCTGTTTTCCACATGTTGGAGTTCTGAACAAAATAGTAGTCTAGGGGTCATTCTAATCTTCCTTTATCTGCTGTTCAGTAGCATAGAGAAAGACAAATTAAGAGATGGTCATCTTTGGATGTCCATTGAGTTGGTGCACCTGTTACTTCAATTCATTAATGAAAGGGAAGGATAGTTGCAAAAAGATTGATGCAGGTATGTAGCTCTTGATAATGATGATTCAGAGACTACATCAACCTTGATCAACAAGCTGTACACTGGTTCTAACTTAGAACTTGAGAGAATGAGTGGGGCCCTTGAATGTTTAGGCACCTGGTGACATGAAAGCATTTGCTGTAGGTGCTCCAAGAATTCTTCTAATTGGGATCACTATCTGGAAGCAACTCCTTGATAAAAGTTCTAAACATGAAAAACACAGGTTTTGACTAGATTGGGGACACATGCCTAAATGCTGACTTAAGAAGCTTTTGGTAGGAAAATTGCGTACTGCAATGTTAATTGAGTTTTATGTTACAAATCATCTTTGCAAAACTAGGTCCTTTGCTATTTTTCCTTTTTCTGACCCCATATTTTGGCTGAAGACATCTTGGACATTGATAAGCTAGCCAACCATTGTGGCATGGGTTTCAAGTTCGAATCTCATATGATCAAGTGGTTTGCTAATGTTCAGTCATTCACAATTAAAATTAGGAATACTTGAGTTTTAGCCTGCCACTTTCTTTGTTGATAGCTATTGACTGGAAAGCACTGGTGTTAACATTGACTCCAGGGCTTTATATTGACAATGTACTCTTGATTATGCAGTGGCCAGAGGTAAAAAGCGCAAGGGGCAGACAAGTGTTGAGGTATGCCTGGTATACCTGAATCTCCACATTTTGGGTTTAGATGCAATTTATTTTGGACAATACTGTTGGTCCTGTTTGGTGTAGCTTCTAGCTTTCTGCAAGTGTGTATTTCCAGTCTTGGTGTTATCTTTAGAAATTTTGAACTGTTTATCCAAGATGGTATCATGTTTCACCACTGGATTCTATGCTTCATGTTCAGACTCTTGGTTTCAGGAGGACACAAAGCCCTCAGAGAAGCTTACGATGATACAATTGCCATTGACATTGAAAAAGCAACTGGTTGATGATTGGGAGTTTGTAACTCAGCTGGGTAAGGTAGTTGCATGTTTTACTACATTCTCTTGTATTTATTTTTTATTTGTTTATTTATGCTACATCTATTAAGTACTAAGCCTGATTTTCTACATTAGAGTTTTTGGATCATACCAGTTTTTGAGCTAAAAAATGAAGTTATTTCTCCCTGTGTCAACAGAGAATTTCTTAACTTCTGTGCATCATTTTGATATCTTTGCATTAGCTAATGGAACATAATGAAAATATTTTACTAAAATCAATTAACATTAGAGGAATCATTCTTTTGTGTTGTTGTATTCCATTGAGGTATTTTCACCTTTTAGGTTGTCTTTGTTTGTTACAGTTGAAGCCAAACAATATGCAAACCAGCAGCTATTTGAGATCTTCAATTTTCTCAACTACTGTTGCCTCTCCTTGTACTAGGCATTGTTCTTGACGTTTTCGTAAACAGATTGTATAAAAGGATGAATGTTAATTCATCTTCCAGGCCATTTTTGCTGCATCTTCACCAGTTGTCCTTTTCTTCCTGCCCCCACTTCCTATTGTGATGTTTATCCTAGTCCTATGTTTCCTCTTGAATTTGTTGAAGGTGGTATCTAATGCTTTGAAAAGATAACTAAGACTGATGAAGAAAATCATAGGAGCAAAGTGGTCATGGTACTTGGGATGCTGGGCTGTAGTGTTCCCAATCCACTCTCAGATCTTTAATTGTCTCCAAGGGGATTTGTTGTAGGGATTGGAACAATGAATTAGGAACTCAAAGAATCAGCTAGCGGGGTGCAAAGGCTGGCTATTGTTCTATAACAAAAGGTTGATTCCGTGCAAAGTGGTGCCCTCAAGCACCCCTTGTACTTTCTTCCTATAAATAAAGGTTTCCTCATTTGAAGAGGAGCTTGCATCATAGGGAGATAGAGCAGCTGGACAATTTGCCGATTTCACTAGAGGGAATCACCATCTAAAGATATGCAGCTGATTTATTGATATGAAGGTTGGAGGTAATGGTGTGTTCTTGGTGAAGTTTGCTCATCAGGTTATTCTGGATGGAAGGATCTGATTTCCACTGATGAAGACGATGTGGCACCCCTCCTGACCCTTGAAGATGAAGGTCCTCATTTGGAGGGTCATGCAAGAAAGGCTCCTTACTTGAGATTGGCTAGTGCCATTCAGAGAGGGGTTATCAATACCCCTTTCACTTTGTAATGAAGAGGAACTGTCTACGGATCATTTATTTGTTCACTATTCTTTCACTCAGTCCATACAGAGAAAGATTATCTAGAAAATGCAGATTAGATGGCACTCAACAGCTAGCATGGAGTGCTGACTTGGGTTTGTGTGAAAGAGTGGATTGTCATAGGGGACGAGATGGTTTTACATGTTTATTTTTCAGGCTTCATTGTTAATACGTCATGGCACTCTAAGTTCCCTCTTGCCAGGGCAAAGGGTCTTCCTAGACTGATTTCAGATCATATTCCAATCTCTCTTGCTAGTGTCCCCTTTGTTAAATGGCCCAGATTATTCAGATTTGAGCTCTCTTGGCTCCATCATAGTAACTTTCCTGATTTGATATCTCAGTGGTGGTCTGAGGCTCCATTTATACATTCCTGCAGGATGTTTTTCTGTAAAGTCAGATGGATCAGAAATCAGATGAAAGCTTGGTAAAAAACAGGCAAAGACCTTGAAGAGAAGAATTTCCTCTTGCACAGGATTGGACAGCTTGATATGAAGAATGATGCTGGTCTTAAATCTCAACTCAACGAATGCCTCTTAAGGGTGGAAGTTAAATGGAAGCAAAGATCCAAGGGATTATTGCTTTAACAAGGTGGCAAGAATACCAAGTTCTTCCATACAGCAGCTAGTATTAAGAAGAAATCCTTCAATATTGAAGCAATCAAAGTTGGTGACATCACATATTCTGATGAAAAGGAAATTCAGCGGGCCATATCTGATTTTTACACAGACCTTTCTCTGAAGACAATTTTTCCAGACAATGTTTTGTTGAAAATCACTTCTCTAGATTGACTGAGGTTGATGCATCCAGCCTTACTATTCCCATTGGGCTGGAGGGTGTTAAGGAGGCTGTTTTCAGTATGAAGGCTGAAACATCCCCAAGACCAGATGGTATTTCAGTGGGCTTCTATCAGCACTTCTTGGATTTAATCAAGGATGATCTCATGGAGGCAATCAAGGACTTTCAACTTAACCCCCAGGCCCCAGTGTATCAGCTATCTTAATACCACTCATGTGGTTCTCATCCTAAAAAAGGATAAGCATTTCAGACCATAAGTCTCTTGAATTGATATTATCACTAAAGTTCTTCCAAATAGATTAATAAGGGTCATTGGTAAGCTTATCGATCACAATCAATCTGCATTTATTCCAGGAAGAAACAACGTTGACAACTTCATGGCAACACATGAGACTATTCATTACCTGAAGTCCCACAAGAAGGAATTCTTGGCCCTCAAGTTAGACTTTGAGAAGGCTTTTGATAGGGTTAATTGGCACTGCCTTCTCAATGTCATGAGGCTTATGAGATTCAATGAAAAATGGATCAAACTAGATCAGATGTTGCATCTCCACTGCAAAGTTCTTAGTGCTTATCAATGGAGAACCTTGTGGATTTTTGGCAGCTCTAGAGGGCTTAGGCAAGGAGTCCCTCTTTCACCATTACTTTTTATTCTTGTTGGGCAAGTCTTCAGCACTCTTTGGAACAAAGCTTTGCAGTTTGGCCTTATCCAAGGTGTTAAAGTGGGCAGACATAATACCCTTATGTCCCACCTCTAGTTAGTTGACGATACGTTAATCTTCTCTCCTTTGGGCATTCGTTGTATCAAGCATATTAAGGCTCTTCTGAAGATTTTGGAAAAAATTCTGGCCTTAAGATCAACTTTCATGGGAGTGAGTTGACTGGGTTTGGGTTTTGTAATCATGTCAACCTCAGACTAAGGATGGCAGTACCGGTATTGGTACCGGTATCAGAGGGTACCGACACTGATATGTACCGGTATCGGTATCAGCCACATTGGCCGGTACTGGCCAATAAAAAATATTTTTTCTTAACTATAAAGACCGGTACGGATACCCCCCCCCCCCCCCCCCCCCCCCCCCCCCCCCCCGCATACGTATCAGCCGATATGTATTGGTATCGTTCGATACTCCCAACCATGACTCAGACTGGCAGCTGAAATGATTCTTTCTTGTTCATGGGGCTCCTTTCCTATCAAATATTTGGGTTTATCCTCTCAGATGCCTCTCTAAAACTTACTGACTGGAGCTCCATCATTAAAAGGTTCGACACCAAATTAGTTGGCTGGAAATCCAATCTTTTATCTGATGGGAGCAGGTGGATCTTGTCCAAATATGTCCTTTCCTCACTAGCCTTATTTGATCTATCTATTTTTAAGCTCCCAAAGGCCACTGAAAAAAGAATTGAAACTGTAAGAAGAACCTTCTTATGGAAAGGGAAAACCTCTATTCAGAGAATTTGTAATTGTATTAGTTGGGTCAAAGCGTGTCTGCCTAGATGTGAAGGTGGAGTTGGCCTTATGCATGTTGCCTACTTAAACACTACTCTTCTCTCAAAATGGTTATGGATGCTTAGTGAAGAGCGGGATTCTTTATGGAAATCTGTGGTGAGAGCTAAATACTTCACCTCTTCCAATCCTTGGGAGTTTTCTATGTTCCAATAGAAGTGGAATTTTCCTCTATTTGGAGAGCCATTCTTGATTGTGAACACTTTGTTAAGGCTGGCACCTATCTCACTATGGGTAATGTAGAGCATTTCAAATTCTGGACTGATACGTGGGCTATGGACTTCCCTCTTGACGTTTGTTTCCCTAGAATTTTCTCTCTCTCCACCACTAAGGAGGCATCAATTCTCTCCTCGTTTGTGGAAGGATCTCCTAATTCTTGGGACCTTGAGTTTAGAAGGAACTTCAATGATGAGGAACTTATGGAATATCTTACCTTTAATAGCATTCTTCCCTCTATCAATATCATTCCCTCTATCAATATCAATCCACATGAGGAGGAGAAGAGGACTTTGATTTGGAACTCTAAGGGATAATTTACTGTTAAAATCAATCTGCAATATTATCTCCTATGGTGGGCTTAATGTCTCTTGAGCCAATAGTTTATGGAAGAAAGTCTGGTCCTCCAAAATTAACATTTTCATGTAGAAACTCACTCAGGACAGACTTGCTATTATACTTCGTGTCAAGAAATTTAAAACTTGCTATTATACTTCGTGTCAAGAAATTTAAACCAAGCATCAATGATCTCTGTATTTTCTGTGGAACCTTCCAAAAATCAGCTGTTCACATGTTCTTACATTGTGGTATTATCTCCAATATGTGGACCATTATTTTCCTCTGTTTCGTCTCCTCCTGGCAGCAGCCACACTCTATCCAACATCTGATCACCTCTTGGGATGATCTCAATGTTATAGAGTTTGATAAGGATACCTAGAGCAGGTTACTAGCTGTTGTTCTCTGGGCCATTCGGAAAGAGCACAACGCTATGCGTTTCAAGCAGGATTTTTGCCCACCTTTCAATCTCATCAATCATGCTCTGAACTTAATGAAGAACTGGAGAATAGCAGTCTACCTTAAGCCTGATGTTGTTTCTACCTCTCTTCTTCCTTTATTAAGCTTGAGAGACTAGCTCCTTTGATGCATTTTGTTTTCTGATCTTGCTTTATTTGTGGTTTCAGGCTTTTGCCTTTTCGATGTCTTTAGTTTCCCTTGGGCTATTGTCTCTGTAGGTTTTTTGTAATTTGCCTCCTTTATTTCGTTTTAATATAATTGTGGCTTTGCCACCTTTAAAAAATGATAATAAAATGTAAGAAAAGGAAGTTCATGATAATTTTTAAAATTGCAAGATGTTTAATTATCATGTTTGGTGGAAACGTTATAATTTTAAAAAATTGTAATGAACCATTTGGTGGCGCTTTTAAATTAAATAATATAAGTTTCAGAAATATTTAAAACCAAAAAATCTATAAATATCAAAAAATAATGTCACCAAGTACAAAATAAAGACTAATACTTGCTATATAGCGTGGGGTGCAGCCCCAAAAAATATTTTTTATAATTTTTTTAAAGTCGTTCCCACCATGCCCACCATGTCCATACCACCCGATCTCCGATCGGACAATTAAAAAAAAAAAAAAACCGAGTCTCAATGAACATTAAAAAGCACCCTTAATGTGCTGAGCCCAATAAATTGAAGCTTAGTTTTGATTTTTCCATTTTTTTGGGTCATCCAATCTGAGATCAGGTTGTATGGACATGTCAGACATGGTGGAGCCGATTTAAAATCTTGTCACATTTCATGATATGGATCCAATCAAAATTGACATTGGAACGTCCTCTACTTACGATGCGCTGCACTGAAGCCTGGGTGTAGTGAGAAATAGGCAAGGGTGGAGGGTGTTCCACGCAAGCGACGCGCCACGTCGACGTCCGAATGTAGTGTTAAATGAGCAAGGGTTCCCACATCATAGATGGATGTGGGTAAAGAAGCTAGTCTATAAAATCGAACAGAGAATATGACACATGACAAATTTAGAAATAATAGATGTTATTATAGAAAGAATTTTAGGAAAGTGTGGGTTGAGAGGAGGATCAAAATATGTACTTAGAATATCGGGTCTCTTACAGGAAAGTTCATGGAACTTGTTGAGACCATAGAGGGAAGAAAAGTCAATATTGCTTGCATTCAAGAGACTAAATGGATCGGTGTTTGGCCCTTTTTTTTATAAGAAAGGGAGAGGGGAAGGGCACTCCCTCCGGTGGCACCCCCCACCAGTTCCCTTCCTCCTCTCTAATCTCTCTCTCACTCTCTCTCACTTGGGTTGCCGGTGGGTACTCCCCACCTCAAAAAATTCTCCGGTGGCACCTCCTACCTCAAAATCCCACGGTGGGTACCCCCGCTGGTTAAGGTCCCCATGACCTATAAATACCCCCCAAGGGGTAAGAAGAACTCGATCCCATTTTGGCCCAAAGTTTGTAAGGGGAAACTCTGTCCATTTGAAGACCAAACCAAGTGCTTTTGCATGGGTTTGTTGCGTTTGGAGGAGATATTTTCTCGGAGGGCTCTCTTCCTAAGGTGTTTTTTTTCCTAAAGGGAAGCTTTGCCGAATTTATGTTGTAAAATTGCCGTTCTATAAGACGGGATTATGCCGAAATGATGAATGAAATGCCAATATTGTTCTTTGAGCATATGTTTGTGCATGTGTGTTCATAAACCTATTACTTAAGTAACATTATGTTATTATATTTTCACATACATAATTAATTTATTAATTAGTTTAATAACTAATTAAAATGCATAAGTACATAATTAAATACTCTAAAATATACTTGGCCTCACCCCATACATAACTAATCCTAGACTGATAATCAAAACTCAATAATGAAACATTGAGACATAAAATATTATACTTAAGTTAAAAAATGACTTAAATACCCCTCTATACTTAATTAATTAATAAAATCTGTGAAAATTATTTAAAATCAGTAATATCAATATAAAAATCAGAAAAGTTCAGTAAAAATCAGTAAAACTCAGTAAAAAATCAGAAACCAAATATGAAAATTACATAAGCCCAAAAATGACTTAAATATCCTTCATATATTCAATTAATTAATAAAAACCATTAAAATTAATAAAAAATCAGTAAAATTCAGTAAAAAATCAGTAAAAACAGAGAACCAAATCTGAAAATATATAAAATTCCCGAAATGACCAAAATGCCCCCAGAACTTAATGAAATTACCAAAATACCTTCAATATGATAAAAATAAGTAAAAATCTCAAAAATATATATAAAAATAGACTCTAAGTGTAATAAATCCGATTTGTGGTAAAATTATCAAAATATTCTTATAACTTAAATATGTTTAAAATGATCCTAAAATACATCCGAAGGGTTATCAAGTTTCCTTAAAATGTTAAAAAAACTTAAAATGACTATAATGACCCTAATGCAACATAATTACAAAATACCCATAAATAGACTTTAAGTCTAGAAATCCAATTTCGGATAAAATTACCAAAATACCCTTACAACCCAAACATACTTAAAATAACTCTAAAATACCTCCTAAGGTTTTGAAACCTTCCTAAATCATTAAAACTCACTTCACACACTAAAGTGACCATAATACCTCTATACCCTCCAACTTGGCATAATTACAAAAATATCCTTATGAGTCTAAAATACTTGGAATCAATCCAGATAACTCGGAGTCAATCCAAAGCTTTAAAAAAAAAATATTCCTATCAATTATAAACCCATCCTAAACTTGGGTGAGGCCAAGAGCTTAACCTAAAATATATCTTCATATGCATGTGTTGCGTGTAGTAGTAGTGTTGCATGTTGTAAGGGCATCAATGGATGCTTAATCAATGGTTGTCGAGCGGTTGCTCGATGTAATTAACACTGACCGAGGTCAGTGGAGAGAGGTCATATACTCGGATCTTCGCCTGATCCGAAGTCTCAAACTCCCTGAGGGCTAATCCTAAGCTCTCATAGTCCAAGAAATAAAATAAATAAAACCAACCTATATTTCTCCAAATAAACAAAAAGAGACAAAAACATAAGATTTAATAAATATCCGATAGGAGAGATATCTAGGTCAGGGTCCAAACAGATGGCACGCTCGGTTAGACCTCTCTTTTCCTTTATCTCTCCGTTCGGTGATGCCCTCACCACAACTCTACTACTAACTTTGTCATGTCTTATGTAGGTGATCGAGTTTTTGCTCAAAAGACGACTATGGCGGCAAGGGTCATGTATGGCCCACTTGTGGTGGCGACCCACGTACGGTGTGGATATCTGACCACACCAACATGTTTCGGGAACTTCCCCGCGGTGATTAGATCTCCATACTTTCTAGGGGTCATTCTGGCGCCGAAGCCTGCTCCATAAAAGAAGAAAAAGAGGTGCGCTTCCCGCGCCAGAAGAAGCAACAACGGCGGCCGACCTAGGCGAGTGCTCGCCGTTAATACCATCAGCATCTCTCTAGCCTCCTCGTCCAATAGGAGGCAAAAGTGGAATGCTCTAACTGCAAGCCCGTCCAGGACGGGAAAAACTATATTGGTGGAGAACCTGCACATTCGTCTGGATGGCGGACAACTCATCATTCCCAAGATCCATTATATCCCGACGGTTCCTGTCCAAAATCGGTTTGGGATTCTACCGAAGGTTTGCCAAAATGGGGCAACCTTCAAAAAGAAGATAAGGACTCCAAAGGCTCTTGCTCGTCGGGAGCCAATAATGATATCAGAGCCCGTCATGCCTCGAGCATGGGATAATGCTAATCCCTGAGCAGGGGCAACTCCATGCTTAGGAATGGGGGCAAATCTTTGCCTCGGATTGGGGGCAATCCAACGGAGGATACTTGCCTCCGCATAAAGAAAATGTGGGTAACCAAAGAGGAAGCCCGCAAAATTCGCCAGGTTAGGGTCACCCTAGCAGAACAACAACCTCAACAGCTCATAGAGCCTAAGGGGCAGATAACCAACTCAGCTACCCGGCCTCGTTCTTTATGAGGTCAAAAGAGGAAAGGTGCATGTAAGGCACATGAGCAAGTCCGATAGCAAACACCTGTTTTCGAGCGATTGGGCGTATTTGATCGATCGACTCAGAAGAAGAAGAGAATTGCCAGAATGATAAAGAATGGCATACGAGTCTATACATGCTACACCTCCAGCACCACCAACCGGCAACTTTCCTTGCGGGAAGACCTAAATGATGTTGCCAATCTGGTGCAACGGGGCGGGCCCCTAACCTGTCAAATGGAGTAGACTATGCGCCTGTTGAATCGAGGAAGCCAGGGGACAAAGCCACCCCAAATTGGCAGTAGCAATGCTGCTGGAGGAGTTGATGAAGACAGGGCAAATGCCTTAGGTACCGAGGCCGCTCTAGAACAATCCTAAGATCAAATACAACCTCAGACTATGGAGGAGATGAGGCAAGAAAATCAACAACTCAGGGCCTAATATAAAAGATGGAGGAGTAACAAAGGATAGCTCAAGTCCCCCCAGTAAATGCACCACCTCCAAGGGCAGTACTTATGCCAACGGTGATAAGACCACAAGCTACAAAGGTCAACTTCAACCCTGATGAGATACAAGAAGATCAGGTTGTGGAGCCCAATCATAATACTCAACAATCCCATACTTCTGCAGATGATGCTACAACATTGCAGAAGCATATTATTAAGCAAATTATTGAAGTCAAAATGGCAGAACAAGACGATAGAATAGGCACATTCGACTTATACGGAGTGCCATTCCCAGTACGTCATATGTTCAAGAAGCTTTCGCCAGATCACAACTAGTGCCCCAAGTTCACCAGATATGACGGGGAAGGCTCGGCCCAAGAACATATTGCCCACTATATGAGTGACTTGGGAGAGTTAGCTATTGATGAGGCTTATCTTCTCTCACGGACATTGCATTCCAATAGTATGCAAAGTTGAAGTCCAACTCTATCAACAGGTGGGAGGTGATGCAGAAAAAGTTCCTCGACCGCTTCAAGGTGTCGGAGCGAAAGGTCACCCACCATCACTAAATTGGTGACGCTAAAGAAAGGCAGGAATGAACCCGCCACCGACTACATCAAAAAATGGCAGAACCTCTGCATGAAATGTGACAATCCGCCGGCCCATGAGGATGCGGTGTGATTGTGCAAAAGGAGCTAAAAGCCCGAAATAAGTGAAAAGCTGATTAGCGCAAATGTCAGGAACTTTGATAAGCTAAATAACATTGTGAAGAAGGTCGAAATATTTTTTGTAGACCATCCAACCATTGCCTCCATTGGGGGGAAAGTCCCAAAGAAGTAGAGTATAGATATAGAAGAGGTCAATGCCCTAGACTTTGTCTCGACTGTAGAAAACACAGGGGGCAAGTGCAATGCAAATACCTCGACACCCAATAGAAGGGGATCATATGCCACCCTCAATGAGAGGAGGAAAATGCCTTACTCTTTCATTAGAGAGCATACAAGAAAGCTGTTTGACGCATGGGTGCGGGCAAATCTCTTGACGCTACCTGAACCAAAAAGGCCAGCAACAGTTGGTAAAATAGATGAACCCAACTATTGCATGTACCATCGCATATTGGGACATGTAATAGAGGATTGTTATATCTGCAAAGGAAAAATCGAAATGCTCATCTGAGAAGGGGCCGTGGAGATGGGAAAATACCTAGTAGACCCGCCTCAGCCACATCGAATGTCCAGACAAACATTTGCAACAAATGTTATCCACATGGATGAAAACTCCTCAGAAGAAGAGCCTGCAAATGAGAATATGGATGCCCCTCTGGAGCAAGAAGTGATACCATCATACCCTCCAGCGACCCCCACTTCCGAAGGGTCTATTGTGGCGGCACTGGAGGAGATTCAGATGAGTATGTTACGGCTCTCCCATCGGCAAGTCTCGCCGGAGCAGGAGGCAATACCATCATACCCTCCAGCGACCTCCGCTCTAGAAGGGTCTATCATGCAACACTAGAGAAGATTCAGATGTGTCTGATACAGTTCTCCCACCAGCAAGCCTTACTGGAGTAGAAGATAACTCCATCATACACTCCAACGACGTCCATTCTAGAGGGGCCCATCATGGCAGCACTAGAGGGGATTCAAGTAAGTCTGGGACAAATCTCTCATCAGCAGTATGAACTCACTCAAGTAATAGAAGGTCTTGCAAGACAATGGACAAAAGTCTGACAATGGAAAGAGTCAATAGGTCCTACTCCTTTGAGGAGTTAGGACCAGAATGCAACTGTCCCTTAAAGAAGAAGGGCAAACTTATCATAGACTTAAATGAATCATCAAAAGCCCAGCACCGAGAGAGAATGATGTTAAAATGGAAATGTTGTGAAAGTCACAATAATACTCCTGAGGTCACCTTTGCAGCTAGACAAGGTTCTTGGGGGAAAGAAGTTGCTGGTGTAGAAACATGGATAAGCTTTAAAGACACTGAATCCCTGGCAAAAAGGCTCAAGAGACTATATTCCTTCCCGAAGGAAAAGACCCAGGAACTCTTCGAGTTATGTATGAGCAGAAAAGCAATTGTTCTACCCAAGCCAAAAAAGGAAGAAGAAATACATTGAACGGATGCACCCAACTACTGCCCATACCACCGCTTCATCACCCATCCAATTGAACGTTGCTTTATGTTCAAGGATGAAGTGGAAAAATTGATTCAAGAATGAAAGATATCACCCATTCTCCTTTATGGGTTCAAGATACAATATTCAACTATGGTGGCATGTACAAATAATAGTCTATAGTCAAATGCACGAATATACTAATGGTTGTACAAAATATTCGATTTATTTTGCTGATATTCCTAACACATTATTCATGCTAAAAGGATGTAAAATCCACTAGCAAAAATGATGGGTTATATGTGGAATGGTCTTGTAAGTGCATCATAGCCCACAACTGTATACAGAGTTCCTACTACCACAGCCATTTCATTTCTTCTCGTTTCTTTTTGTTCAGAGTATTTACAGAGCCTCCCTATAGGAAATAGTACACAATTTAACATTTAAACCAATGTCTCCTCATTAGTAGGAGAATTTCTCGCACCATCGAGTTCAATTTGCCTTCTTCAGGTGACTACTCCGGCTCGGAGATCCCCATCGCATTCTCTCCAAAGGCCCCACCACCTGTGGGGAGCACTCAGAAGTCGGTCCTACAAACTCATGGGAAAAAATGGGCCCTACCTTTTTTAACAATGTTTTCATAATAAGCATGGTTCACTTAAGGCTAGACCAAGGAAGTTAGTGTGTGCATTATCTTTGAACCCACTAAAAGGTTAAATAGTGTCATTATCTGTATCTGCTAAATCAAAGGAAATAACATCACATGCACATTAATACGCTAGTTACGTGATAAAATCTGAAGCAAATTAATTAGAAAACTAAACAAAATTCTTTTGATCGAAGCAAGAAGAAATAAGCTAGATACAACAAGCAGAACACGTTTGAGGCCAAGGAACACAAAGATCATAACAACAAACTAATTGAAACACCAAAGACCAGGAAAAAGAACAATAAAATAACTCCATCAAAGGGAAACACCACGGCTCAAGACTAATCCGGTACCCTCCACCCAGCAGCTCCAGAGTGCAGCTTCCTTCTAGCCGTCCACTGGTCGAAATTACATTTTTATCTCCACTACACCAAAGTTGATTTCATTAGTTTCAGAAATGCATAAAAATCAACACAAGATGAAAGGTCGTTGCTGAAAATACCTGTTTGATAATTAGAGATATCCACACAAACCTTCTAACGAACAGGTGGTGGGGGTCTTTCATACACTCCTTATGGACACACAATCTGCCAGCATTCTCTATCAACCCCTGCTTTTGGAAACTCTCACAATTATAGAGTAGAGGAAAGCCCGTAGATAATAAAAACTATTTAAATAGTTAGAACATTACCCAAACCAAAAAAAGCAAGTGCACCTTAAATGAAAAAAAGGAGTAGCCAATTGAATGACCTAGAAATTATGAACAAGATGAGAAGACCTCGATCCAATCACAAACCTTGATTAGGAGAAACTGCGAAATGGAAGTGATCAGCCTCGTCTCTGGGACACAACACGAGAAGGCCAGAGATGGCAGCATAAGTTCGGAGAATGACATAGAGAACAGTGGAGAAGGTCAAGCAAGGGTAGAGAAAGATGCGGAGAAGGTTCAAGCAGGGTGTGGACTATGGACAAGGCCATGGCATGAAGAAGGGGCAGAGAAAGCTGACAGAAGGTAGTGAAGATGGTGCAGAGAGAAGCATGGGGAGGAAAATAGGGTTTCTGTAGGAAGGAGGCTCGGGGAGTGACACAGTGTCGGGACGAGTGTGACAGAAAAAAAGAGAGGGGTAAGGCTCTTTTTTTGTTAAAATTATGATTAATGAAGGGAATGTTTTTCAAAATATATATTGATAGGGCACGCCAAACACCTTGTTTTGGTCATTTTTGCTACAAAAATATATTTTTGTAAGAAAAATTTGTGTTATAATGCGACCAAACACCCCATTAGGTTAACCCTCTAAACTTTAACTTCTTTACTAAAACCTTATATTTTTCTGAAATTGTATAAATACCCCTATGTTTTAACAACAATGCCTCATAACTGAAGGCTGGTTCTTACAATATATATATATATATACATACATATTTATATTTGCATACATATATATACACACAAATAAATATAAATAAAAATAATATATATATATATATATATATATATATATATATATATAGAGAGAGAGAGAGAGAGAGAGAGAGAGAGAGAGAGAGAGAGAGAGAGTAAAACATAAAAGAAGGAAAGTACAATGAAAGAGAGAACTTAGAAGAAAATCAAATGCGTGAAGAGTTGGGAGAGCGGTTGGTCAATTACTAGCCCCATGTAACATCATCTGCTCTCCTTTCACACCTAGATCCACATTCCCAATCGGCACTACATATTTCCTCGCGTTACATTCCACTGTCCCTATCTGTACTTTGTACATCTCTAACCTTCACACCAAGGTTTGCCGACTTGTATCTGGGTGATTCAGAGATACATACGGTTTGACCATCAAGTCACATCTGGTTCGAGCCAAATTGCTTTGACTCCATCTGGCTCGTATCATATTGCACGAGTCAATGCGGTATTGCGGTTCATTGAAATCCAGTGCGGTTCACTGCGATCCGGCCCGATCTAGCCTGACATGCCTCAATCCAATATAATACAAACAGAAAAGGCTTTGATAATGAGTCTATGAGATTAACCTTATATATTTCACTACCATGGGTTCATTTATATGCATAACTGAGTTTTTCATCCAAAATTGTTATAAACTAGACTTTATTTTTTCCAATGGTAAGGACTTGTACATCTTTTTCTCCAATTTTTAAGTAATCGGACTCTTTTATTCAGTTTGATAGATAATTTACAGTTTTATATCGATCATAGGGTAGGTTTTCCCCAAAATTTGGTTTATAAGGGCATTGTCGTTAATAAACCACTGGACTTAATTGTTTTTTATGTCATAATTATTCATAAAATTAAAGAATCTAGATAAAAAACCAGAAACTGGCACGAATCGGCCCAACTCCTGTGAGTCGGACTGAGTCAGATTGATGTCTCGTATCTTGGAGCGCATGATTGACTGATTTGGCAAACCTTGCTTCACATTATACAATACCTTAACCTCAACATATGTTCTTCAGCCCATTGTTGATCTCTCTTTCTCTCTCCTTCATCTCCAGTGGACCTAGCACTTCTGCACACAGTAACCTCGGAGCCTCCTTGGAGGAGCATCCAAAAACCCCAATAGCTGCTCGACCTCAAATCTCCCTGTAGAAGCCTTCAGTTCACCATGGAAGCCTATATATGGTAACAATTTGTTTGTAAGAGGGTGATAGACAAGTGGTAGTTTCATGGTAGGGAAAAGAGGTTTGGAAGGCCATGGGTTCGTTTTACTGTTTTAGTAGTTGAGTGAACCTGAGAGAAAACCTTTGCGGTGTCTTTATTTGACTGAAGCTGTCGAGTTGGATCACGTTTTCTGGAGTGTGATTTGGCATGAGTTTCACCTAGTCAATCTGGGTCTCGATAAGGACCGTAAAGTTGACCTTGCTCAGTGACTCTTAAGGTTCAAAACCTGACCTGCCTTGTGCAATATGACACGAGTCAGACCAGTCTGGCAAACAATGCATCCAACCGAAGCACTTCTAATCGAAGCTCATTCAATGTAAACACCTAGGCTCTCTTTGGCAACAGGATCAAATGAGTGAGGAATATTTGATATGCCAGGGTATTCGAATGTTGAATTTCTCTTGACATGCTTACCACCTGTTCAGCAGCATGGATACATGATGAAAGAGGCAATAAACATTTGTTACAGACAATATGCTTAATCCTTGGTTTTCCCTTTTTTCTGTTTTGCTGATCATGCATGGCGTATGGGATATTTCTTCTTTCAGTATACTTGTGTTTAACAAAAATAATCTTGGGACACATTATTTTTTTGGACATTTAGATGAATGATATGCCCTATTTTTTCCATTCTAAGTGGGGTCTCTTAATGTAAATTACCTGATTATCACCTTCCTTCACAGGATATTCATCTTCTAAGATATTCGACTGCAATTTTTTTGGGGGGAATTTGACCAAATAAACCTCTCTGCCATGTACTTGTCCAGTTCCTAAGTAATTGCTTAGAGGGAAAAAAGAACAAATTTTAAGAACCACCAAAAATGCAGAGGGAAATTGCAGTTAACCCTTGGATCCCTTGGAAGGCATCCAGGGGGGAAGACACCATAGCCATCATGTCATTGAGGTTTGGGGGTGGAGGAGGAGGAAAAGATGCTCCTGAATACTGCTAGTACATTGGTGAATAGAAGTGAGACAAATGTCATTAATGACCACATAAAGTAGTAAGTTGGCAGGAAAATTACATGTGTACCTCTGAGTACCATCATTTCAGTGATGAGGGACAAGAAGATACTCACGTACATCTATGGCTCTTGGTTGTCCAAATGAACATTGAGAAACATCATGGGACAATTGGTAAATATGTTGAGGGCTTGGGATTTATGAATGTGTTTCTTCAACAAACAGATTTATATGCACCTTCATATGGAAATCTAATCTCCCATGCTAAGTATGATTAGTGATGTGAGACTCTCCTGTCCAGATGTCTGGGGGTGGACGTGGAGTGCTTCTGGGACCTTCTCCGTCAGATGTGCTTACCATGTCTTCACAGTTGGGTTGTTAGGAGCCCTTTCCTGAGTCATATTTGGTCTCCCAAGTTTCCATTGAGTCCTTATGGAGGGTTTTCCCCATGGAGGCCTACATGTGGCAGGCTGATTCGGTTCCACTTTGTTGTTTCCCATCTGCTGCCTATGTGCGGATATGGATGAGATGCTTGATCATGATTTTGTGGTGTGTTCTTTTGCTTGAGAAGTGTGGCAGGTTATCTTCAGTAAGATTCGCCTTCAAATGTGGCCGGTGGGCAAGGTTGATACTCTCCTATGTCTGTGGTCTTCGGTTGTCTAGCCCCTCGTAGACTACAAGGTTTGGTGGCTGATCCTTCATGCCATGCTTTGAGCCATTTCCGGTGAGAGGAATAGGAGGATCTTCAAGCAACAGGCCCTTGTGTCGGAGAGAGTGGCTGCCTTTGTTAGTGAGCAAGGGAGCGGGTGAGGGTTCTATGTGATTTGGATAATGGGTCTTCCTCCATTTTGTTCGGTTAGGAGGATTTGAGTGTTCCACTATCTTGGTGCTTTTGTATAGAGGGATTTTGAGAGCTTGTTTTCCTTACTCTTGCTTATTCCCTTTGTTTTTAATCATAGTTGTCAAGGCACCCGCCTAGGTTTTGCCTAGGTCCTAGGCGGTTTTCCAGCAGCAAGGCGCTGGGCCGCCTTTCCAACAGCTCACAAGGCGCCCAAGGTGCCCACATTACTGAAACCCAAGGTTCCCTGCCCCTCTCTCTTTGTATATATACATATATATATATAATTATATAAATACATACTAATACATATATATATATATATATACATATTACATACATATGTATCATGTATGTAATATGTGTATATATATATATATACACACAGACATACACATATTACATACATGCATTTATATATATATATATATATAGATTTACATACATATATACATATTACATACATACATTTATACATACATATATATGTATGTAATGTATATATATGTGTGTAAATCTAAATGTGTGTGTATATATACATACACATTTAGATTTACACACATATATACATATTACATACATACATATGTATGTATATATATATATATATATGTATGTATGTATGTATGTATGTATATGTATGTGTGTAAATCTAAATGTATATATATACATACATATATATATATATAATATTATATATATATTAAAATATTATATTATGAAGTTGATGCCTAGGCAGGCGCTTAGGCGTTCCGGAACCCCAAGCATGCCTTGGTCGCCTTACCGCCTTGACAACTATGTTTTTAATATATACATGTGGTGCTACCCCTTTCAAAAAAAAAAAAAAAAAGATTCGTGATGTGAGTTGTTCATACTCCATAGCTTGTAACGATAGAGACATAACCAGAGTCAAATTGAGAGACAAACACAGAGATATCCTACCATTTACCATTTTGATGCCCAAAATACTCCCCTTAAGATGCCAAGAGGAGTTCACAGTTCCATTAGGCCAAATGACGTTTGAAAACAAGTTGGATCCATTGCCGTACAAACCTTTGAAGCCAAATGTATTAGCATTGGATCCCACTCCAAGTGCCAGAAAATCATCTCTTCAAATCCTTTCAGATGCCATCACTGACCCAAAATGATGGCCAACATCTGCAAAAGGTGTGAGACTTATATGTGGTTTAACTTCACGTGTCCAGTTACCCAGTTAGTCAGATTCATATTCATTAAAAAAAACATTTTTCGTATTTGCATTATATTCTGGTGACTAGTCAAATCTTCTTCCATCAGTGGGATGTAATTGAGGTTGCTTTTGAGATGATGTTTGGAGGGAGTATAAAGTTATCTGAATCTTTCCTTAAAATTGTTGCTGGTCTATGCAGCTTGATTTTTCTGAAGTTGGGTGGTTGGTTTAGGTGGGCTTAGGGGCAGTTTGTATGCTATATTACAATGGACAACGAACTTTGATCCGTTGGCAACATTGGTGTTGTTTTGTTTTGGTTCCAGTCTTTGATTTGAATCCTGTGTGCTTTTGCAAGTCTGAGATACTGGGGGATTTCGATGAATTTTATGCTGGTGAGTTTCTGTGGGTCTTTTATTCACCTTTATGATTTCATTTGGCTAGGCAGTAATCTGGAATTGGTTAAAATTGCTTGCACAATTCTCTAGTTCATTTAGTTACTTTATTGGTGAAAAGCATTTGCTCTTAGTTGTTAGTAATATTTGCTAATGCTTTAGGACTTTTGGTTGTCTGGGTAGTTGAGTTTTTTAGTGAGGTTAAACCGTGATGTTTTAAACTTCTTGTTTAATAATTTATTCTTTGTAATTTTTTCTAATTTTCCCTTAAACTTTCTAGTGGAGTATGAAACAATATTCACCTTTGCCTTTGTACTTTTCCTTCTGTTTCTGTAAACCAGAAATGCATCCATTAAAGTTTATCCTCGTATTTTCTCTCTCTCTTTTTTTTTTAAAATTAAGCAACCATACTCTTGGTGGTAAATTTGTATAATATGGTAGTGACTCTTTTGCAGCTAGTTAAGCTTCCTCGTAATCCTAATGTGGATGACATATTGAAGAAGTATCTTGACTACCGGACGAAAAAGGATGGCATGTAAGCACATCTTGGTTATGTTTCAAAAGAAAATATTTCATTTCCTTTATCTTGATGTCCATTTGAGCTTCTGAGATTAACCCTTCCAAGATTGATGTTGCTTCATACTATAATCGAAATTTGGAAGGCCAAAAGAATGGTTAATGCATGGAGGATCATGGTATTTTGTAAAATTTGAACATAGTGGCTGTGTGGAGAATTGTTTAACCTATTAATGGATCAACCACTAAACATAACTTGAAGATTAGAAATAGCTGGCGAGTATTTTGATGATCTCTTAAACTCTAATTTTGACAAAATTGTCTCCACAAATTTTAATCTTCTCCTGTTATCATAACAATGGCATCGAGAGGGAAAGAAACAGCCAACGAAACATTTAGTTTCAAGTTATTATGTGAGATAAAAATAGCAAAATCTTCAAGTCCTTTTCCAACTAGTTCATGAAGTTTGGAATACGGGCTTCCAATGTGAACGACATTGGTATTTCTTGGTGGAGTATGTGGGTGGGTGGTTGTGGCTCTGTATGGTTGTATAGGGCTGTGTGTTGTCATGACCGAAAGATCGTGCTTGGACTTGACGAGTCCTCGTTTGGCATTTGAAGCATGGCCAGAGCAACAACTAGAGGGACAAGTTACTGAAGCTTGCAAGACAATGAAGCACTCAAGGGAAGCTTAATTGGCCGGTTGGAGGAAGATTTGACTACCTCAACTTTGGTGAGAGAATTTTTAATTAAGTTGTAACAAACATCCCCCCCTTCGTACTTTGAGAGGGCCACAACTGGGATGCATACTTCTTCACTAGCCCTCCCAGGTGTGTTTGGGGGGTAGCTGATGTGTTAGAAGATGCTAAACTTGGTTACAGAACTGTTCAAGTTAGCCTAAGTACAATTCCCTTCATGTTCTAGTTGGTGCATGCAACGTTTGGTAAGTTTATGGAAGTAAATATTGTCGCAATGCTAAAAGCCTCTGGGGGCATTCCTAGGCAGAAACTTGAGAAAATCTTAACATGAGGACTACAGGTTGTTGTGCGATGTTCCTTCCTCATAACAATAGGGACTGCAGAAGAGATGGGCTTGAAGATGGTTGGCAGTCGAACCAGAAAGTTGGCCTCATACAAAGGTTAGTGTACTTGGTAGGTCGCAATGCTAGCGTGTTTGTGAAGCTCGCAGTAGCTCGTCGCAATGCCAAAGAGCGAAAGATGGCCAACTGCCAGTTAGTATATTCACTTCAACTTGCAGTGGCCGTATTGGCTGAAAGCTTCGGCACTAGAGCCAGTGGTAGTGACCTTAGTTGATCTTATGGGAAGGTTAAAGCTACCTGACTTCACCAATTGTTGTGGCACCAAAATATTGCAAGTAATGCACAATAGCTATAAAAAGGACCCGAAGCAAAACAAATTGTGCATGTTGCATGAGCGAAGCACTCCATCATCAAATTCATCAGATCGGAAAGGACTTATGTTCATGAGGGAGTTTTGTGCCTGCCGAGCAAGTCTTGCATCTCCGAAGCATGTTGCCCAGGATCGTCCCGTATAGAAGCTGCAAGTGCAAAAGATGCAAAGTCAAGAAGGAAATCGTCTGTGTTTGCAACCCTCTACAAGTTGTGCAACGATGTAGTAAGTAGCCCCTTTCTCTATGCTAACGTGTCAGTCTTGTAGTTTGCAGTCCCTTTGACCGCGTGACGGAAGAAAGAAGGGCTTGGTGAAAGCATCTTGTGCAGCGAGTGCCAATGACAATAACACATCGTGCAGGCCAAAAGTCCACCACTATCTAGCCGTTCGCTCAGTTGAACTGAGGCGCAATTCAGCCCACGACATGAAGACTCACACTAGGTTGGGATAGTGAGAGAGTTCGCGAGGCCGTACTGTCCCGTCATCAATGAAGTCTAGTTAAGGAGCCCGAACCTGTAGCTAGACTTGGAACTCTGCCAAAGCAACTCCAACTTGTTCACGAGGCAGGTAAAGCATCTAGAAGGTTTATGGGGGCACACGATGCGAGGCCTGGTTCCCGCTCGTTGGGAGTGTTGGAGTGTGCCAACCTCTGAAGTAGATGTCGGTGCTTGTCCAGGAGCAATGCAAGTAGGTGGATGTGTGGAGGTGTTAATGTAGCCGGCGTGTGGAAGCTTTGCAACTGTGGGAAGATCCCAAACTCGGCCACGACCGGGTAGACTTAGGCGGAGCTGGGTTGCCAAGCTTATAAAGCCGAAGCATGTGCCTTGACTATGTTGTTTGCAGTGGAGCCCAAACCATTCTCTAAGTCGGAGGTTCGAAGGAGGAGCGTCAGGTAGGCAGTCTTGAAGGAGTTTAAGGTTAGAGTGTTAGCGCGAAGCTAGCAATTGGGTAGATAGGTTTCCTTACAGATATATAAGGCGGAAGATGCAAGCCATTTAACTGTACCTAGGTTGGGAGACTGGTGTGAGCAGTTTTTTGAAGCAATGGGGGTGTTGGCTGAAGTTAGTAAGTCGATGAGGACGTTGACAGCTTAGTGCCACGACATAATTTTGGAAAGCTCAAGTTACAGGCGATGCCGTGCGGCGCCCCGATGGCGTAAGTACACACCGAGATCAGCCTACAATTTTTTCGCTTCATACTAGAGTACCGCAGTGCCCAAGTGCTCAGCCCGAAGGCTTACACAAATCTTTCCGAGGAGGTTTGCCACACCAAACCCCGGGAACCCGTGCGGGTTGCACATACGCGGGATGGTCGTCGCTCGGGTCCGGCCGATATCTGCACCCATACACATTGCCCTCGGCGCCCTCGCCGTACGACCAAGACCTCCGCACTTGTCATCGGCTCTGCGCCCATACACTTTGCCTAGGCGCTCGCGCATTGGTCATATGGAACTTCGCTCGGGGCCTGCTGACTCTGCGCACCGTGCCTTGTCTAGGCACCCTCACTAGGTCGGGCAGGCCTTCACTTCGGCTTGTCGGCTGCGTGCATAACGCCTCACTTAGGTACCCCGCTACGGCCATGCGGACTTGCGCTCGGGGCCTATCGGTTCCGCGCCTTCACCTAGGTACCATCGCAACCGCAATACACTTTCGCTCGGAGCCTGTCGGCTACACACATCGCGCCTTCGCCTAGACTCCCTCGCTTAGGTCCATCCTAGGTTAACCGGCCCTCGGCCCACTGGCCTTGCAGGAGGGTGAATGGCATAGCCCGGGATCTGCCCAGCTAGTTACACTTAAAGGCCTTTCACTTTGCCAACACTTAGCCACTGAACATCGCCGCCTCAGCGGGATTGTGTCGGTACACCATGCCACCGCTGCGGCGTTGCCCTTCATGCACAAACTTGCATGTTGGGTCCTGCGCCTTTACACGGGTCCTGCTTCAACAGTTGCTTCAGAGTTCACGGCCTCCGCCGCCTTATGAGACTTAGCTCCACACGAACGGGTCTCCTTCGATGCACCGCTTGCTTCACGGGCCACTCGGTGTTCAAGGCCATCGCTTTGCGGGAGATGTGCACGGACAAGTATCACCAACTTCTGCCTTCGTTGAAGCATACAAGGTATGCGCCTAGCCTTACGCATATGAGCGGAGGCGACTGCCACCTGCGGGATTTGCCTTCGGCTAGCCGGCGCGACATAGCCTACGACCAACGGACCCTAGGGGGTAGCCTACTCCATGAATCCCGTCGCACTTAGCATGGCTCTCTGCCATTGCTAAGCCCGGCTCCTTCCACGAAGGAACTCACCGGCATGTTAGGTCACACCTAAACGCAGCGGTTACACAACCTAAGTGTGACTGACGGGGTCCGATTAGGTGAGGCCGTAACCTATCGCCCTCCGGACATAGTCCGACTCCATCATCAACTCGCAATTTAAAGACTTCACCAACTCGGCTGCCCCTCCCGGCACCCCCGAGTAGTCAAGGCTTAGTAAAAAGCCTATGTCACAATTTCGGTCGTGACAGGCTCCCCTAGCTAGGTTATTGACGTCCTTGTCGACCTTTAACTTTTGCCAACCTTCACTGCTGTAAGCACTACTCCGACTAGTACCCCAGCTTAGCTCCGATTATGCTTCAATCTTCAATCATTTTACCTCCGCTAGGACCTATCTACCCACTGCAAGCTTCATGCTAACACTCCGACCCTGAACTCGTTCAAGGCTGCCTACCCAACATTCCTCCTTCGCAACTTCTGCATGGAGAACGGTTTGGGCTATGCTGCACAACACAAGAATAGGCTCCTGCTTTGGCTTCAAAAGACTTGACAGCCCAGCTCCGCCTAAGTCTACCCGATCGTGGGCAGGCTCGAGATCTCCCGCGCGGTTATAATGTTTCCATACGTCGGCTTCATAAGCACCTCCGCACTTCCACCTCCTTGTAATGCTTTTGGACAAGCACCGCCAACTCCTCGGAGTATGGCGCTCCGGCAATCCCAACAGACGAGCACCGTGCTTTGCATCGCTTGCCCTGACGGACCTTCTACATGCTTTGCCTGCCTCTGAACTGCTCCTCAGTTCGGCTGAGCGGATGGCTAGATAGTGGCAGACTTTTAGCCTGCACACCTGTGCTCCAAACCTTAGCACCTGCCGCACAAGGTGCTTTCACCAATTCTTCTTTCTTCCGCCACGTTGTCAACGGGGTTGCGAACAGCAAGACGAACGCATTAGCACGGAGAAGGGAGTTACTTACTGCACTACTGCACGACTTGTGGTAGGTTGCGAACATGGCAGACAATATAGCACAGCCGTGTAGCTTGACTGGTTGAGACCATTCCTGCTGACTTTTGCCTCTTGCACTTGCAGCTTCAATACAAGGGAGGATCCTGGGCAACATGCTTCGGGGTTCCAAGACTTTCTTGGTAGGTACAAGTTTCTCTTACGAACATTGGCCCTTTTCGAATCTGCCAAATTTTGTGATGAGTGCCTTGCCCATGCAACATGTACAAACACAATTTGCTTGGGGTCTCCTCTATGGATACTGTGCTTTACTCGCAGCTTCAGTCTTCCCACAAGACAACTAGGGTCACTGCCACCGGCTCTAGTGCCCAAGTTTTTAGTTAACACGGCGACAACAAGATGAGGTGAACACACATTTTGGCACTGTTTCAGGCGGCGGTCACTTGCCCTTGACTTCTTAACGCGCTGCGAGCTTTACGAGCATGCTGACATTATGACTTACTGAACACACTGACCTTTGCACGAGGCCAACTCATTGGTTCCACTGCCGACCATCTTTAAGGCCATGACTTCTGCTGACCCATGCGGCTATGGGGAAGGAACATCGTGCAGCAACCGGTGGGTCTCATGTTTAGCTTTTCTCAGGTTTTAGCCTACAAATGCCCTCAGGCTTTGAGCATTGCGACAATACTTGCTTATATGAACTTAACCAAGTGCACTGCATGCGTCAACTGAAATATGAAGGGAACTGCACTTTCGGCTAACTAGAACAATTCTGCACCCTAAGTTCAGCATCTTCGAACACACTGGCTGCCCCATGACACACCTTGGGAGGTTATACATCCATCGCCAAGGTCGAGGTGGTCAAACCCTCTGCCAAACGGCCATATATGCATCTCTTAAGTGCCTTCTTCTTTTGCAAGCTTCGGTGAACAAGTCCTTCTGATTGTTGATCTGGCCATTCTTCACATGCCGAACAAGGATTCGCCGAGTCCAAGACGGTCTTCAACACGGGTAGTACCGGTTCAACTGTCATCAACCATATCGACGCACCCTACTGCACCCGCACAATCACCAGGTGTGAGTGCTCTGATACCAAATGTCATGGCATAACTTTAGAAAGCCCAAGTTATCGGCGATGCCGTGCGGCGCCATGGTGGAGGAAAGCACACCGATATTAGCCTACAAATTTTTCGCTTCATACCAGAGTTCCGCAGCGCCAAAGTGTTCAGCCCGAAAGTTTCGCACAAATCTTTCCGGGGAGGTTCGCTACACCAAACCTCGGGCACCCGTGCAGGTTGCGCATACGTGGGATGGTCGTCTTTCGGGTCCGGCCGGCATCTGCACCCATACACATTGCCCTCGGTACTCTCGCCGTACGACCAAGATCTCTGCACTTGCCATCGGCTCCGTGCCGATGCACTTTACCTAGGCGCTCGCGCGTTGGTCGTACGGACCTTCGCTCGGGGCCTGCCAACTCCACGTACCGGGCCTTGTCTAGGCACCCTCTCTCATGGAATGCAGAATCGGCCGATCCCGATCCGGATCGGCCGATTCGGATCGGGATCGGCAGGTCCCGATTCGGCCGATTCCGACTGATCCCGGCCGATCCAGGCCGATTCCGGCCGATCCGATCCCAATTCAGATCGGGATCGGCGGGTCCCGATTCAGGGACCCGATCCGATCCGGAATTCCTTGCCCTCTCTAGGTCGGGTGGGCCTTCGCTTGAGCCTATCGGCTGTGCGCACAGCGCCTCACCTAGGCACTCCGTTACGGCCATGCGGACTTGTGCTCGGGGCCTGTCGGTTCCGCGCCTCACGCCTTCACCTAGGCACCCTCGCGACTGCAAAACAGCTTTGCTCGGGGCCTGTCGGCTACGTGCATCGCGCCTTCGCCTAGGCTCCCTCGCTTTGGTCCATCCCAGGTTAACCGGCCTTCGGCCCACTGGTCTTGTAGGAGGGTGAATGGTATAGCCTGGGATGCGCCCAGCTAGTTACATTTAAAGGCCTTTCACTTGGCCAACACTTAGCCGCCGAACATCGCCGCCTCATCGTGATTGCGTCGGTGCAATATGCCACTGCCGCCCTTCATGCACGAACTTGCATGTCTGGTCCTTCGCCTTTGCATGGGTCCTACTTCAACGGTTGCTCCGGAGTTTATGGCCTCGCCGCCTTACGTAACTTAGCTCTGCACAAACGGGTCTCCCTCGATGCACAGCTTGCTTCACGGGCCACTTGGTGTTAAAGGCCACCGCCGCCTTGTGGGAGATGCGCTCAGACAAGCACCACCAACTTTTGCCTTCGTTGAAGCATACAAGGCATGCGCCTAGTCCTGTGCATACCAGGGGAGGCGACTGCCACCTGCGGGATTTGCCTTCGGCTAGCCGGTGCGACATAGCCTATGGCCAACGGGCCCTAGGGGGCAGCCTCCTTCATGAATCCCCTCGCACTTAGCATGGCCCTCCGCCATTGCTAAGCCCTGCTCCTTCCATGAAGGAACTCACCGGCACGTTATGTCACACCTAAACATGGCGGCTACACAACTGAAGTGTGGCTAAGGGGGTCCAGTCGGACGATGCCGCAACCTACCATGCTCCGGACATAGTCTGGCTCCGTCATCAACCCGCAATTTAAAGACTTCACCAACTAGGTCGCCCCTCCCGACATCCTCGAGTAGTCAAGGCTTAGCAAAAAGCCTATGTCACAATTTCAGTTGTGACATTAACTAGGGGAGTATGTCATGACTTAGGCTTTTCACTAAGCCTTGACTAGGGGGTGCCGAGAGGGGCGGCATGGTTCATGAAGTTGATTTAGTTGCAAATGATTGATGGTGCCGGACTATGTCTGACGGGTAGTTGGGTTGCGGTTCTGCCCGTTCGGACCCCTTTAGCCACACTTCGATTTTGTAGCTGCAACGGTTAGGTGTGACTTGTCGTGCCAGTGAGTTTCTCATAGGAAAGAGCCGGGCTTAACAATGGCGAAGGGCCGTGTTAGGTGTGAGGAGATTTATGGAGGAGGTTGTCCCCTAGGGCGCCCTTGTCATAGGCTATGCCATCCCGGCTAGCTGAAGGCAAGTCCTGCAGGTGGTCGTCTTCCCTCTTGGTATGTGCAGGGTTGGGCCCATGCGTTGTAAGCTTCAACGAAGGTTTACAATTGTTTTAACTTGTTCGTACACATCTCCTATAGGATGGTGGTGGCTTTGAACATCGGTTAGCTCGTGAAGCAAGCTTGATGCAGTAAGGGAGACCTGTTCGTGCGAAGCTACAAGTCCCATGAAGGCGGTGGAGACCTTAAAACTCTAGAGCAATTATTGGAGTTGGACCTATACAATGGTGAAGGACCTTGTAGGTAAGTTAGTTGCGCGCAAAGGATGGCAGTGGCCTGTGCTCCGATGCAACCTTGCCAAGGGGGTGGTGCTTGGCAAGCTAAGTGTTGGCCAAGTTAAGGCCTTTTGGTGTAACGAGCTAGGCGGTCGTCATTCAACGCCATAACCTCTCCTACAAGGCCAATGGTTAAGGGCATGCTTCACCTCTCTTGTAAGGCTAGTGGTTTATGGCAGGCTTGCTTGGAGATGACCATAGTGAGGGAGCCTACGTGAAGGCGCGATGATGCGTAGTCGACAAGCTCCGAGCGAAGGTCTGCTCGACTAAGCGGGGGTGCCTAGGCGAGGCGTTGCGTGCATAGTCGGCATGCCCTGAGCAAAGGTCTGTTTGACTGAAGCGTAGGCGCAAAGTGTATGGGCGCAAAGTCGACGGCTCCATATGGAAGTCTCGGTTGGTGTGAGGGTGCCGAGGCCCGCCTTGAGTGACAACCGCTCCCGCGTATATGTAACCTGCATGGGTGCCCGGGTTTGGAGTGGCGAACCTCACCCGAAAAGATTTGTGGGAGGCCCATGGGCCGAGCACTTGGCTGTTGCGGATCTTTGATGCGATGCAAAAAATTTAAGGCTGATCTCAGTTTTTTTTTTGCTGCCAGGGTGCCGCATGGCTTTGCCAATTACTTGGACTTTTCCATAGGTGGCAGGGGTGGGCGGGTAGGTGGGTGTGTGCTCATGTGTTCGTGCAAAATCTTCAAGCCCTTTTCCAAGTAGTTCAGGGACTGTAGAAATACCGAATTTAAGTGTGAAAGGTATGGTACTTCTTGGTTGCTGGTTTGCTTGGTTGTGTAAATGATTTGTGTGTGTGCGCGCGCGTGTGTGCGTGTGCACAATCTTCAATCCCTTTTCCAAGTAGTTTAGGAACTTTAGAATACTGGATTTAAGTGTGAAAGGTATGGTATTTCTTGGTTGCTGGTTTGCTTGGTTGTGGAAATGATTTTTTGTGTCTGCATCACACATTCTCTGTGGTGGCATGCATGTCTAAATGTTTCTTAGGTGTGTATCCTTGCATTAGTATGTGCACATTCTCAATGGTGGCGCAAGGTCATGTGTATGTGCACGCACGTGTGAGTGGGGGTGTGTGTGGACTGTGGGGTGGGTGGGTGAGGTTGGAGGGGTGGGGTGAGGGCTGTTGAGTATGTGTAAGTGTGGGTGGGTGGGTAGGTTGTGTGGGACGGATGGGTGGGTGTATGTGTGTGGGGGATGGGTGGGTGTGGGTTGGTGCATGCGTATGGATGGGTATGCACATGTGTGCATGTGTCATAGTTGTCAAGGTGTCCACCTAGGTGATGCCCAGCCACCGGCTAGGTTACAAGGCCTTTTTTCAAGCTCTAGGCAGTTTAATGCCTGATTGGGCTTTGAAAATGTGTGCCCGTGCACTATTAACATGCCTAGGTGGGCCTAGCATGCATGGGCAACACCTAGGCCAATTTATGGGCCAATGGGTCCATTGGGCCTCAACTGGAATATAAGTAGGTTTATATAGGCTCTAGTTCTTGATACCCCTTCATCTCATTTACCTCATCATTTCATCTTCCTTGCTGTCTCTAGCCTCATCTCTCCTTGCAAACTAATTTCAGACATCAACAATGAGGAATTCTTACACAAACAGTAAGATTCCTCTTACTACAATGGCCATGATGACATGACAATCCTCACTTGCTAACGTTGATAAACTTGGAATTCCTTGTGGCCATTAACATCCTCTCAAATGACCCAATAGGCAAGATGATGAAGCACGATTCTTTTGGCAAGCATAACAGATAAGGGAGGTTGAGTCCCTCTCTTCGTCCTCTCACCACTCCTGGGTTCCCTATGTCCCCATCCTTTCTTCTCCCTTCTCTACAAGCCAGGGATGAATGATGTTTTTCCTTCTGGGTGTGGGGGTTAGTAGGGGTGGAGGGGGGGAGAATACAGCTATACATAGTATTTGTCAATTTTTTTAAACAAAAGTTCATTTCAATGTTGTTTGATATTTTCTTTCGTATAAGCATAATCATTTATTTTTGATTTTACATTAATTCTAATTTACAAAATTTTGTTATATCAAAAAATAATTGAAGCATTGAATGTTAAAATTGAGTTACAAACCTATCGCTGATCCACTATGACTTGTATTTACGGATAACAAAACTTTATAGATCATAAGATAGTGCACAAAAGAAATACATAAAACTAATTTGACAAAGTGAAGCATCAAGATTAACAACTAACAATGATAAGTAGCATACTAATCATTGGATTCTAAAACTCACAAGAATTGGAATTAACTTAAGAACTAATATATATATATATATATATATATATATATATATATGCAGAACAAGCTCAAACTAGCAGAATAGGTTCTCAGTGTGGTGAAGAGAGGGGCCGATAGAATGGTGTAACTTGATTGCTGCTGTAAAAAGGATTTCTAACTTCTTCATTTGGTTAAGTCACGCTAATGTGAGAGCGCCGTATAGAAATGTGCTCTAAGTGGTAACATAGCTGGCAATGTGGAGAAAAATTGAGAGTTTCCCTTCCTCAAACTTTTGTTTTGGAAGGTGGGAAATAAAAGTTTTGAGAATGTTGGGGTAGCATGTCTGGCAACATGCAGAAAAGTCAGGAAAGGAAAATTTTCCCTGCAAACTGTCACTAAAATCAACTTTAGGGTTTGGTGAGGGGGATTGCAATTAACTGAATGGAAGATGTTTCCATCAAATCTTCTACACCAAGATAAGAAATTCAGAGCAGGTGGGCATGGCCTCCCTTGGGTCTGCACCTGCTACAAGTGTTTATCTCCCTGTCGATGTCTCTCAAGTCTTAACCACGTTTCTGGACTGTGAAGATGCCACCTAGGCACTGGTTAGTTTGGCGCCTAAATGCTTAGTTGCTCAGGGAGCCCAAAAGGGAGCTAGTAACAGTACCATCAAGAGGGAGGAGGTTAGAGATACAGCTCTGGTGTACTCTCATTTAGTTTGTAGACTCTTTGCCAATGTGCCCAGCCGCAGCAGGTGCACTGGCATTGTTGCCAAACAGGGAGGATCTAGGGCGTGGAGTGTCTCACATTTGGTTGACAGTAGCCTGTTCATCTAATTCAGCAGTAGGGTGATGCCAGATGGAATTCCATGGACCACATGATTAGGGGTGGATGGCTGACAATTTGAGGTATGTAATGGAAGCCAGGTATTGGAGCAACATGCTCAAGGAACATAAATGAAACTGGGTGGAAATCATCGTGCTGCCTCTTCGTTTATCGAGGAGGGATGTTGTGCTGTGGAACACGGAGGAGGCAAGTCATGCCATTCAAATTGATGTTGTGCTTCTTGATACTCAGCTTCTGCCTGCTGGTGCTTGGGCATTGGTAGCCAGGGATGTGGAGACCTGGCCGCTGGGGTGGATTTGATTCGTTGGGATTTTCCTTCTGGGTTTGATTTAGAGATAGTGGGAGAAAGGTGGGAGAGAGGGGGAGGGAGGCCAAAGTCTTTGCTGGAGTTGGTGGTGCAGAGACCTAGAACCAGTGGCCTGCCGGCAGAATAGGAGCTGGAAATCCTGGGGAGGGGCTTGGGAAGAAGATGACAGAGGAGGAGCACTTTAGGGATATGGGATACCAGACCTCATGGATTTCTTGGTGAATTTATTGAGCTGTGCTTGGTTTCAGGTTCTAATTCAAGTTTGAATTAGAACAGTTAACCATTGCCTGTTTGGATGGTTAATTAAGTGGAATTAAATTGGATTCAGATGCATTGATAATGTGTCAATTGAGCAGGTCCAACGAGGGCCCAATAGGATTGGAGGCTTGATCAAAGCTTAAGGGGTTCTTTTTTCTGTTTAACCATTCGAACTTTTTTTTTTAACCCTTACTCAAAGCAACTATGGTGCCCTTACTCAAAGCAACTATGGTGCATATGTATTCTTGTTGTATGGAAATCATGGTATGCTTTGTGAATGACAAAGGGACAGGGTGGCAAAACTGGATACGGTTTGATGGTGGCATCATATGTGAGTCTCTGAAGCATGTGGAATGACGGAAATCGGGGGGGTGTTTAATGAGCACACATGTACTTCACTACGAGGAGAGAACAGATGTTGTGGGCTAGTGGCATTGCATATGAGCTTTCGAAGCATGTGAAATGACAAAAAATGGAGGGTGTTTACTGGGCGCACATTAGCTTCACTGTGAGGAGAGATTGGATGTTGTGTTGTTAACTCTGAATGGGTAAAATTTCTAGAAAATATGAATAAAATTGATGAATCTATTTTGGTATGTATTTAGGGCTGGAGCCTTTGTGTTCATAGGGTTGTGATGGTCGATTATTCATAAAAGTGCTGCCCAATGTCATGAGGCTCTTGCCACTTTGGGTTTTGAAAACTTGCTGAACTGGCCAAATCCTCTCTGTTTCCAATAGAGAGAGAAACTCCTAGAACTGGTTTGTTTTGGCCAAACTGGCATTGGAATATAAACTGAAATTGAAATTGACCAGGATCGCTCTGATTCCAAAATCTTATTTTTAATTCTTTGTTTTCCTTATATCTTTGCCCTAGCTTGAGACCCTTCAAGCTTAAATACTACTCATCTTTGTCGACTCACAAGGAGGATCTTGTTGAGTTCATTTTTGAGGAGACTCATCGGTAGGCTTTTAGTCTTACTCCACTTGACTTAAATATTGTATTTGCCACCTTTGCTTGCCCACTAGATCCTTACGGTATGTCGCAATCCTTTTTTCTGTGGAATCCTCCTGACTCTATTGGTTCTGCCACATGGGCCTTCTGCCACTGTTGCTACCAATGCGACCATGACAAGGACTATCAGAAGCTAGATCCTAAGCATGCTCATGTCAACATTGTCATTAATGTCCCAAAGGCAACTCGAACTAGATCTTCTACAATCTTTCCCTCTCACTCTGCAGTGATCACCAAGCTTGCTTCACTAGCCATTTATTAGGCTTAACTTGCCAGTCAGATTCAATAGCTTTAAGCCTTTAACAAATGCTTTAGTCTATTGGTCTCTCCTCTAGTTCTGCAACTTCTGTCTTGTCTATGTCTTTCTTTGGGACCAAGGTTCGCCGTATCATATCGGATTGGGCTGACTCGAACGAGTCGACTCATATTTGGGCCGACCGATCTGCTGGCACGCTTGAATTGGACGATCCAGCTTGGATAGTCTCCGGATCGCACCGACTCGAGCCGTATCGGGTCCAACTCGTACGGGATCGCACAATACGGGCTCGAGCCGCTGTGATCCGGTGTGAGCCGGTCGCGGTTAGCCTCGAGTCGGTGCGATCCGGCCCGAGTAGGACCTGATACACCTAGATCCGATATGAGACACCCTAAACCCCCCTTTTCCTGTTTGTTGCGTTTTTGTTTGGACAGAAACACAGCAGATGAAGCACCGACACCTCTCTAGCCCTTCCCCCCTCTTCTTTCTTCCATTTCTTGGTGTTTTTGGGAGATCCAAGGGGTTTTCAAGCTTTGGAGGTGATTTTATTGGTGGAGAAAGGTTTTTCTAGCTTCAAGGACCATTTTCATCCGACTTGAAGGTAAGCATTCGAACCTTATTTTTTTTTTGATTTTCATCTTCTTTTCTTGTTGTTTGACGTTGTTTAGGATATTAAAACATGAAGAATAGGTATATCTATTGCCTCTTTGTAATTTTGACATGAAAAAATTAGGATTTATTCAAATTTGAGGTTGATTTATAGATTTTTATTAAAAGCTAAAAATACAAAAAAATTAAAAAAACAAAAAAATGATCTATTAATGTGGTTATAGGTATAGATCTATGACTTTCACATGTTTGGTGAAATTTTGATTCAAAAGTTTAGGGGTATAGAGAATAATTTATTAATATGATTATTAAATTATTAAATAAATTTAAAAATATAAAATATTTTATAAATTGTCTGCTTTAGAAGTAAAACTATCTAAATAAACATGCAAGGCAACATGATTAGATTTATGTTTTAAATATAAATTTTTTAGTTTTAAATATTACTTTTTAAGTAACTAATATAATTAATGGTATAATATATCATTACTTAATGTTTTTTAAATGTGATACTTATATACAAATTTTAGACATGGCTCAAATTTTATTTGTGTTCTTCATGCACATTAAAATTTAAATATGTTCAATTAATATTTGTAATTAGTTTAATTTATTAAGTTTATTTTAGTAATTTATTTATTTTTTAAATTAATAAGAAATAGTAAAAATTCTTTTCATGTAAGAAAAATTTTAGTAGCACTTCAAGTCATGCTTTTTTAAATATGTCTAATTAATATTTATAATTTATTTAATTTGTTAAGTTTATTTTGATAATTTGTTTAATTTTTTTAAATTAATGAAAAATGTAAAAATTCTTTTATTGTAAGGATAATTTTAACAACAGTTCAAGTCATACTTTTCTTAGTTTTTGTTTAATGTATTTTTTTGTTTTTGTTTTTCTTTTGTTTGTTGCAAGTAGATGGTCGCCCTACCCCCTCGTCGAGAGTCTGGAGACATCGGATGGCAGTATGGGACCATGGTTGATGGCAATAGACACAAGTTAAAGTGCAACTATTGTTAGTTTATAGAACAAGGCGGTGTTGTTTCTCGATTGAAGAAGCACTTTGTAGGAGGAAAACCAGTTGGAAAAGTTTGAAGGGAAGTCCGCTTAAGAAGGCTGCATACAAAGAGAGGGAAGAACGCATGATCTACGTAGTTGTCGGTTGAAGGAGGCTAGACTGAGTCTGATGATGATGATGATGATGTTCAAGAGGTACATGGTCGTGAGCCGCCTCCTCCACGTACTCGGCGAGTGTTGGACCTCAGTAGGCATGCGTATCGGGAGAGAGAATTTATGAGAGCTCAGGGGGTCCACTTTCAAGGAGCAGAGCTGGGTGTTGGTGGATCATCAAGTCCTGGTAGGAGCTTCTTTAAGGAACATGCTCAACTTAGGAGGAGTATATCCTCCTATTTCACTAGTGGATTAGCACCTATAGGTCGGCCTCAGAAGCACAAGTCAGACACCCCTGTTGAGGAGGTTGACCCTTGTATGTTTCCTAAGGAGCGTGGGAAACAAACAAGAGTTGATGATAGCTACGAGAAGAGTAGTCCAAGATATATATTGGGAAGGGCTGTTGTAAAATTTTGGAATCATGCAGGCATCTCCTTTAATGCAGCAAACATCCCTTATTATTTTAGTATGATCCATAAAGCACAAGCTCATGGGTTACATGTTAAACCTCCTACTCTAAAAGAATTGGCAGGAAAATATCTTGATGATGAGATCAAGGAGATCAAGCAGTACATTGATTCATTCAAGAAAAAGTAGGAGAAGTATGAGGGTTATCCTGATGTGTATGATTGGTCAGAGACCACCAAAAGCAATCTTATTAATTTTCTTGTGTAGTACGAGTTTGCGATAGACAAGTATTTTATCATAAGTCTGTGGATGCATCAAATCAGATACATAGTCATGAGTACATTCTGTAACTTAGATAGCGTTGTAGAGGAAATTGACGAGAAGTACATTATCCAAGTGGTGACAGATAATAACTATGCATACAAGAAGGCAGGAGAGGAACTAATGTTCCGCATACCTCATTTGTTCTGGACCCCATGTGCAGCTCATTGTGTAGATTGAATGCTGAAAGAAATTGGATAGCTAGACACTGCCAAGAAGAATGTTGCCACGGCACAGAAGATTACACGATATATCTACAACCATTATTATATGTTGAGACTGATGAGGGGTCATATGCATGATGAGTTGTTAAGGCTTGTCATCACAAGATTTGCCACTAACTTCATTACCTTGCAGAGTATGTTGACACATGAAGTAGGGTTGAAACAAATATTTAGAAGTGACAAATGGTTGCACTCCACGATTGCTACGATATACAAGGGAGAGAAGATTGAAGGCTTGATGAATAATAGTGATTTTTGGGTGAAGATAAAGTTTTGTACAGTTTATTGAGTCATTATATAAGGTCTTGCACGATTATAGTAAGGAGGTGGGACTTCCAGATAGGTAGAGAGTTGTATATGACAGGTGAAAAATTTACATTTCATGACCTTTGATGATAATTTGTACTTTTTGAGTAATGCTTTATAGGTGACACTTATTATAACGTATTATCTTCATCCGGTATTTCAGTATGTCCATGCGTTAGCATATGATGATGACTTGATTGCAGCCGTGACAATGGTGATCAACCGACTTGTGGATGATCCGAATGCAACAGTGGAGGCGATTAATGTAGGATACTTGATCTATTCTTATTTCATTTCTTTGCGTCTGTTATGCAACGGTCCTAATAATGTTGTTAATTATGTAGATGAAATTTTTTTAGAAGGTAATAGGGACCTTTGTAGAGCCATCAGTTATAGTTGGCCGTGAGAGATCTGATACTAGTATAAAAAAAATTGTTTAGAGAAAAGTTTCACATACTTGTCTTTCTATTTTTCATATCTTGATAGAGACTTCTATTATTTATTTTGTAGTTGACTGGTGGTCAAATTTTGACAAGTCTGAACCAAAGTTGAGAGAGATAGCCATCAAGGTCTTGTTGCAGACTTCTTTCTCCAGTAGACGTGAGTAGAATTGATTTACCTTTGCACTCATACATACAAAGATCAGGAATCGCTTGTCACACATATAGTTAGACAAGTTTGTGTATGTCCACTACAATATGAGATTGATGATTAAACATTTGCAACATGATGTAAAGAAGGAAAATGATGATTATAATCTCACTGATCTTAGTTACTTTCGAGATGATGAGGATCCTGTGGTTGCTTGGAATGCCAGAACAACATATCGTGGGGAGTTAGAACTTGATGAGACAGTAGATCCTGATGAGGGCCTTCATCCTAACACCTTTTTGGCAGCAGATGTATCAGCAGTAGTAGGCTAGGACAGAGACTGATGATGAATATATTGCTGGACAAGGTCATGATCAGGAGGTTGACTTAGGGGCTAATGATGATGATGATGATGATGATCAGGTCACAAAGGGCAGAAGCAGAGTAGCTCGGGATGATGATATAGAGTGGGAGCAGTTAATGTAGGGTCCTGCACCTTAGCATCCTCCATTTGCACCTGCACCTTAGCGTCTTCTAGTTGCACCTACACCTAGGCGTCCTCCAGTTGCACCTGTATTTTGGCATCCATTTAGATCTCAGCCTATCCAGAGTGGAGGTGCACATAGACAATTTTCTAGTCAGAGTTCACGTCATTCCAGTGTACGCCCTCCAGCACACGTCCCAACTGGTGTAATCTAGAAGCAAGCAGGTGGTAAAGAAGTAAGCTCAAAGAAGAAGGGATGGAGTAGCATGAAGTCCCAGATATCAAAGGTGTTAGGAGGATCCAAAAAGGACAAAAAGAAGAGGGATGCAGTCTCAGATGATCTACTTGACATTGCAGACTTAGATATACTAGATCCTAATGATCAAGATGAGACACTATCTCCTTCTGATATCAGAGTCTCAGAGAGTGGATCTGATTAGCTGGAGATGACACAGATGGTGGTGACGAGGGTGGTGGTGGTGAGGGTGCTGTTAGTAATGGTCGTGGTCCTAGTGCCAACCATGCTAGTGGGGGTGGTGATAGTGCTAGTCATGCTAGTGAGGGTGGGGGAGGTATGATCATTTTTATTGCGGAGCAGGACTTCACGCATGTTACTCAAGATAATGACCATAGAGCTCGTCAGGCAGATGACCTTGTGGAGACACTACCTCGAGCTCTGATAAAGGTTTCATATTGTCGAAGGGTAGGGTTGTCAACGGAGCGAATACAGAGCGGATATCACAATATCCGACTCCGCTATGTTTTATATTATCCGAATATCCGACTCCGGATGCTATCTAATGGATAATAATTTTTTCTATCCGAATTCGACTTCGCCGGATAATCTTCGAATTCGGATAATAATTCGAATACTTGATTATTTCAACTTTGTCTTGTAACTTATGATTTGTAAATTTTATTCTTTGTATAGTTCATGAATATCATAGATTTAAATTAATAAATATTCAAGTTATAAATATTTAGATAAATTTTAAATAATTTAAATACTTTATTAAATATGCTTTTGATAATAACAAATGACATAAAATTTATTTAAATAAGTAAAATCATTAAAAATAAAAATCACAATAACTTCATTATTATTGCTCAACACGGCTTAAGCATACTTCAAATATCAAATTTATCGTTTACTTAAACATATAAACATCATTAAAATTAAAAGAACTTATCAAAATACATAATCGATCGGATAATAATCGGAGCAGATATTTAGTTTTCGTTTTCGCTTCGAATATTAATCGAATAATTAAATGGATGTTCGGATATATTCGTCGAATGTTCAAATCGGATAAATATCCAACTAATCGGATGCGGATATGAATCGGAGTCGGATATTATGCAGATCCGTTGATAGTCCCATCAAAGGGGGCAGTAGGTAGACATGCCAGATTAGATGCGCACTGACTCATCCTTAGATGATGAATGTTATTATGATCCTGAGCCTGGCACCATCATGTATGAGTACGGATTGCACAATATGATGAGAGAGTTTGATAGGCTGATCACACAAGATGAGAGAAGCTCAGGTATCAGATAGCATAGTTCTAATGCATCTAACTCTTATCGGCGGCCACAGACAGGCTATGAGTATATCGTATTATAGTGGTGATCATTCGGTCTTAGGATATCAGCAGTCAATATTGGTTCCGTATAGATACTCTACTTCAAATGCATATCCATATGGTAGTTACAGTTATGGTAAATGTGTACCTTATGTTCCTGTAGTACCACAGCTAATAATGTACACATCGAGTCATGTGGCATATCAACAGTACTTAGTAGATTATCATGAGAGATATAGCTCCTATATGACTTGGAGCCAATATCAGGACTATGTGCTGTCTAACTATCAGGTTCGGTTACTAGGAGATACTCTGACGAGGACTTATAGCTATGACATGCCTACACAGTATCTATATTGGGGCCATGATTGGTATTTGATTCTTTACTTTTATTGTAGTCTTAAACTCTTAATGTCTTTGTCTTATATTAATATGGTTCAATAGTTCAAATGAAGATTATGTTGTTAAATTATTTTATCAATTCTTCTTTTGCAGATGCCCCGTGAGTGAAGTCATCCGGTATGGGACCACGGGTACACAGTCCTAAGAGATTGATGGATCCATTATCTTTACTGTGGACATCTTGTTAGCGGTATCCATCGTTTCTCGGAATATCTTGCAGGGATATGCAGAGATAACATTCCATGTCCTTCAGTTCCGCGTGATGTCTGTGTACAGTTCTAGAGGTTTTTGAGGCAGGAGGAGGCATCATCTAGTACGGGACCTTGACAGCTGACAGTTAGGCCACCTATAACATCGACTCGTCTATCGTCATCTACATCGGCAAGAGGATCTAAGATGGAGATTGTGGATGCAGTGCGAGCATTCTTTTCAAAGTTTCATGTTCTATCTATTGTTGTCCACACATCATTATTTGTTCAGATGGTTAGATGTATTCAGAGACAGCCACATGTTCTATCTCCTATCCATATTGAGTTAGACTTTGGTAGAGAGGATGAGGGGTTTTTTGTTTCTTCTGATGACTTTAATGAAGATGATTGAGTTATTTCATCACTCATGTACTACATATGTCATTTATATTATTATCTCTGAGAAACTTATGAGTTTTCAGTGTTGATGCTTGAAAATTTACATTTGATCATTTTATGAGATTTGGTGTGCCACTTTCTTTTGGAAATTAATATTTATTGTATTAAATTTCTCTTAATTAGCATGCTAGAGTATCATTTTTCCATAGTTATATATATGAAATTGATGTTTTCCTCTTAAACATGACTCATAATCATTTATTGTAACAAGAAACATCAAATAGAGTTTATAAAAGTATATATTTATTTCAATAAATTATATATTTCTTTCCAAAAGAAAAAAAATCTTGAACCAGCCTGAACCGGCTCGACTCGTATGACTCGTGCAAGTCGCCCGAGTCGGGCCGATCTGGATCGGATCCAACTTGTAGCTGGTCAGACTGATCCGGATCTACAATACGGCGAACCTTGTTTGGAACCACTTCTATATGGATTTGAGACTTTAGGGCTTCCGACCATGGTACCATATGACATTAGGTGGCTTCTTACGTGTAGACTACACCTCGTTTCCATTTGAATTCCAAATACACAGTGCTGATGGCACTCCACTTCATCTTTTTAAGTGCGGATTCTTCTCTCTCCAGTTCAATCCCTCTGGCTGTTTATGCTTTCCCGTGCACTACAGTTAATTTTCTATGAACTCGGCTTCTATTTGCTTGCTTATTGACTCTGGTTATACTGTTTCATTCACTACTTTTTATTCCATGTAGGATTTGTGTACAGAGAGAAAATTGGGACTGGGAATAGAGTGGGCGATTTATATCATTCTAAGCATCTGTATTTGCCACCTCAACCATTCTATCCCCTTCATGTTGTGTGGCATTGCCTTTTACATTGTCAACTTGTGGCATCAAAGGCTCAGGCAGTTAATTGCATCCCAGCTTTGACGTATATTTCTAGGAATCTTTTCTTCTCTAGAGTCTGTCTCTTTTACGCCCTTTAATCTTGTTTGTTTAGATACCTGGGTCCAACTCCTTTTCCTAAATGATACAATTTGTTTATTTGCATCCCAGCTTTGGTCAATTTTACAGCCTTATGCTTGGTTTTTGCAAAGAGGCTGTTTCCAGATTTGAACCTGTGTCATCATCCAGGTCACAACTCACAATGGAGCGACCTTACTAGGTTTTTGGCTTCCTTTGGAGGGGACGTGGAGACCACAAGTTTATCTCCAGATATATCATATGTATACATACACTTACATACGTGACACTGTACATGTTGGAAATTCAGTTTGTCTCCTTTTCTACAATGGAAAAAAATCTGCATGTTTTTTCTTTTCATTGCAGCAACTTAATGTAGGATCTTTGTTGTAGTTTTTACACATTAGTAATGATGAGGAAATTCTGTTGTGGCTACAGGATTGCTGATTCAGTGGGAGAGATTTTAAAGGGCATTCGTTGCTACTTTGACAAGGCACTGCTTGCTATGCTGTTGTACAAAAATGAGCGTGAACAATATCATGAAGCAGTTGGTGATAAAGTATCTCCTTCGACTGTATATGGTGCTGAACATCTACTTCGCCTCTTTGGTACAAACTCAGTGCCTTATTCCCTGTTCTCCTTTCTATTTCCTGATTCTTCCTTTTGGTTTCTGGTAGATTGCAAAAAGGATTTGCTAAATCAGAACAGTTTTTATTGATTCCGCCTATTTTTTATACATTCTTCTGAATATGCCAATTGAAGTACTTAAAATTAGCCAGTTATGACTATTGGTTTCTCATACCTAGATCAGCATCTTACAGTATATTCCATCGTAATTTCGCAGCATACTATTAACCAAAAAGCTTAAGGACTGAGTACATGTATATGGTCCTTTTATATGGTTGCATCTAAACCCAGAGGATAACCTATATTCTCTTAAAAAGCCAATGCTATGACATGTTCAAGCAAAATGTTTACTATTAGTTTGAATGGAATAAGTTCTCCCAACGAGATTATTAGGATACTTTTGTTGGAAAGGTGCGCCATGATTGTTTTATGATGGCAGATATTTAAAATCTGTATGGGGCCTTTCAGCATCCAGTTGTTTCCCTACAATCAAGATATTTGTGAAAGTGGCCATATTGATTGATGGATATACTTATCTATACACTTGTAATTTTCGCTAATCTCAATCTCAAACATGAGACTCATCGATATGGATCTGAGAAGGGACATTGTTGATGGAGGAGCATCGGCTATGGTTGACCGATGATGTCATTTGAATGCTTGGTTGCTCATTTCTGTTCTGTTTCCTTTTTCTTAGTGATATGTGGTAGTCTGCTAATTTTTGGGTTGGTTAGGTGTATTTTTGTTAAGAACTGAAAGTGCTGAATATTGTTGAAGTTGGCCCTATTATAAATATGATCATTAGGCCCTAGTCTCAGGCTAATGAAGTTTGCAGAAAAAGGATTGCAGGTGCACTGCTGCACATGGAGGGAAGGATGGATGGAAAGTGTTTAAATGATGTCTTTGGCGTGATGGTCTTGGGTTCGTTAAAAGCTCGCAGCAGGAAGAAAGTGGTCCAAATGAAACTTTCACATTTTCTCATGTCTCTACAAGATTTGCAAACAAGAAAGGAGGCTGATGAGAAGGGAGTTGAAGGATTTCTTCCTCACTTCTATCCTTTCACAGTGGGACAGCCAGGAAAAGAATAACTGACTCTGGGCATGGCAGTGTGGAAGGGAACCTGACTTTGACAGTAACAACTTGGTGATGAAAATGGGCGGGGAAAATGATGTAGATGGTGGCTTTATATGCTGGTGGTGACAAGAAGAAGGTGTGACGGAGAGGAAACACAAAATGGGAGGGGAAGGGATGGTGAGGGTTCTATGCTGGGGGAGGAGAACAATGACAAATGGTAGTAGCAGCAAAAGCAGATGTGGCGGAGATGAAGGGAATTGGGTGGTGTCTTGTTTGCAGAGAATGACCCACCTAGAAAGCAAGGAAGGATAAAAAATGAGGCACTGATCAGTTCAGCCCAGACTAATCGGATTGGCCAATCAAATCTGATTGACCCTCCCTTCTTGGAACACATGGCGTATGAACAAATTCAAATGTTTTTCTTGAAAAATATAGAAAAGATGCTTACAGTGTTTGGGACAATTTGAGGGGGAAAAAACTATTGGATCCTCACACTCAAAATTTACATTCCTTTGCCTCATTTCCATGTTTATCCTCCTTAAATAATAGAAGGTGTCACAAAAGAATATGAATTTGTACATATGCAACACTTAAAATTGACGGATTATTTGCATCTGATCCAATCCTAGCTGTTCCGGCCTGACCCTCCCTTCTTAGAATAAATGGCATATGGGCAAATTAATTTTTTTTGTAAAAAATATAAAAAAGGTGCTTACAATGGTTGAGACAATTTGAAGGAAAAAAAAAACCCTACTGGTACTGTATCTCAAGGCTTAAAATTTACCTTCCTTTACCATGTCCATATTTGTCCTTAAAGAATAGAAGTATTACGAAGAATACGAGTTTGTACATGCGCAATACTCAAAATTGATGAAGTATGTGCATCTAATATTTTCATCATTTGACATAAATAATTCATTAACTTTGTGTATTATCAATGTATCAATTCATATTCTTTTGTGATACTTCCAATAAGGAATATAGAAGTGTGACAAACGAATGTAAAAATTGCAAGGCTACAACAATTTACCATAATAATACAACATACAATAAACAAACATTTACAAATCATTATAATGTCTTCATTGGAGTCGATCAGATCACCATGGGGTATCATTGAAGACATTCTAATGCCTCACTGTGGCACAGAGCAGTGATTGTATCTAATGTGCTCTTATGCCATGAAGTCGTCAGGATGTCTTCTTTTGGAGCCGGTTTGATCACTATGGAGAGCGATCCCCAAGATCAAACATAATAACAAAGATGAGAGAGAGAGAGCGTGCGCCAAATACATGCTATTGATATCCCTAAAGTCATCCCTAAGCCATGATGAAGTCATTAGAATGCCTTCTTTTGGAGCTGGTTTGATCACTACAGAGAGCAATCCCCAAGGTTGAACATAATAACAAATATGTGTGTGTGCGCGAGAGAGAGAGAGAGAGAGAGAGAGGTGTTATTTATAGCCCCAAAGCCATGATAAAGTCATTGGAATGTCTTCTTTTGGAGCTAGTTTGATCACTATGGAGAGCGATCCCCAAGGTCGAACATAATAACAAATATGTGTGTGAGAGAGAGAGGTGCTATTTATATCCTTAAAGCCATCCCCAATCCCCAACTAGTCATTGGAGGCCCTCTGACATGGGATGAGTATGATATAAGCCATCATCTCGAACCCCCAACTAGCCGTTGGAGGCCTTCTGACATGGGATGAGTACAATATAATGTAATATGGTAAGTGCAATGACGTCCACAAGAAGCCCATAATGTATGGCAAATAAGCACATGCAACTCAACAACTCCAATCGTGCGACAATGAAATGAACATGTGATTTAAGCATCCCGTGCTAATGGATCCACACAGAATTGCATGAATTCATGGATGGCAGTACCGGTACCGGCCGGTACGACCGGTACGGGCTTAAAAGGGCCCAAAAAAATCAGAAAAAAAAGAAAAAAATTCAGAAAAAATCAGAAAAAATCAGAAAAAATGTAAACAATTAATTAACTATGTGTTGGGTGTGATAAAAGTAGGTTAAGACAAAGAAGTACACATAACACATACAAAATGACTATTTTCATAAAGATTAAACATGAAAAATATTATGTTAATGTACTAAATATTTACAACAATGCAAAATATTAACGAAATCAAACGATCCTTACCTATGAAAAACATAAGTGAGTCCCTTAATATGGATAATAACCCGTAGATCCTTCTGATTCATCATCTGGTTGCTGTTGCTGGTATCCATAATAAGGTTGCATATGTTCCCTATATTCACCATAACTAAACAAGGATGCAGCCAAGTCGTACATCCCTCTTTGAATCCCTCTTGGAGTATATGCTTGTTGACTTGATGAAATTCCAGAATCATGGTGCAAAGAAGTAGTATGAGGATAAGAAGAAGACCCTGACCCATAACTGCTACTGGGTGGAATCGGTGGATGGAATTGAAAGCCTTCATACTCTACTTGATCTCCCCAGCTATACATGCCTGCTTCTTGTTGGCCACCTCCATAACCTGACTGTTGTCCATGCTGACTTTGTGAATCATAATCTCCTTGACTTTCATGTTGTCCTCTTCCTGTGTCAATATGTAAGGAGAAAGAAGGTGCATACACTCCGCCCCCGGTAGTAGCACCTGCAGCTGCACCAGCATCATCACTAGGAGACTCTGTCCCATCATCATCATCATCTTGATCATAATCAACAATTAACTTTCTTTTAACAATACTTGATTTTTTCTTTTGTGATGCCTGTTTTTGCTGGCTTTCTTTTTTTTCTAGATCTTTTTGCAAGTTCAATCGATTCAATACTCATTTTCCTCGTGGTGTATGCCTCACATAAATTTGCTTCATCTCATCAATGGTAGGATCGTCTCTGGCAGCCAGATTAGTCCTCTCCAATGTAGATGTACTCCTTTTCAAGAATGATGGTGGCCCAACCATTCTAGGAGTGACTGGCCTACTATCTGATTCTGAGTGTCTAGCAGGCTCAAGCTCAGTATCAGGTGCAAATAAAGGCACATGCTCAGTCTGACTCTGATGCTCATGTGAAGGAGGAGGTGAATTTTCTTTTTGCCTTTTCGAGGTTCTTAATTCTGGATCTCTAGCAACAGCTCCATCTAGTATGCCTTCTGCCCATTCTGTATCATCAGGATCAAAAACTGACTCATCGACAGTTGCTCGTGTCTCAACCCAAGTCTGCAAGGGATTATCATCATCAAATAACTCTTCCACATCAATTTGGCCAACCACATCTTCTGCGTGCCCTGCAACTCGTTTCTCCCTCAGTTGTTGTCTCAACCGGATGTTTTTGATCCTCAATCTCATATTGTAATGGCAGTACACAAATTTGTCCAATCGTTCAGCCTTTAACCGGTTACGAATTTTTGAGTGTATAAGGCTGAACGTGCTTCAGTTTTTTTCACATTGGCTTGCCGACGTCGTCTGACTCAAAACCCTCACTGCAACGGAAGCCAATGGATTATAGCACCTATTTCTGTTGTACACCATTATCCACCACTCAGCTGTGCCATCATTAAAAGAAACCAAAAAAAAAATTTATCAATGTATGTTCTCGTTTCTTATGCACATTTTACAACAATGCAATGACTAAGTATACCTGGGCTCACTTTCTCTACAGCAATTTGCACAGAGTCTTCATTATATGTCTCCAGTCTTAGCCTATAAGCCTCCATCTACAAAGATGGAATTAACAATTAATAGAATTCATAGGCTCTTCAAATTACAAGTAATTGGATAAATCTTAAAGTCAGATCTTCACTAAGTATACCTGTCTCTCTGCCTCAATCCTATCTTCTATTGTCCTCGACAAACGTGCAATCACATTTAGTGTGCCTTGAATCACCTCTCCATCAATATGCACTTGACGACTGTACATTACTCGAGGATTTAAATAATAACCTGCATTTAGGTGAAAAATTACTAATGTCAATTTAATAAATAATCTCCCATGTAACAGTATAAGACTTCACTTACCAGCTGCATGCAAGTCGTGGTGTAATGTGCTTTCCCATCTGACATCAATAAGGTCCCACCACTTCATATAAGTGTTGGGAAATGCGTTCTTGATGTGCACCTTAGCAATGTCAATTGCCTCGTACAAATATCTCATGTAATTCTTATCATCCCCATCCACCAATTTTAACACCTGTACGAGAGGTTCCACCAACTTCAGATAAGTCTTCGTATTACTCCAAAATTTTTTATTCTCTATGATTTTTCTCACTTCCAAATGTTCAGATTTAGATTCATTGGAGGTGGTCCGCATATACTCCAAGAACTCCTTATTAAACATAAAACCCTTGATCTCATTCTTGAATTTGTGCAAAGATTCTAAAGAAATAAAATTAGATGCAAATCGTGTAGGCCCTGCACGGATGAGATCTCGACCTCCAGATGCTTTTTCTCTGAACATATTCAAGATACTGGGATGACCATAAATAAATTGGGTAATTCTTTGGGCTCTCTTTACAGTCTTGCTGATAGTTGGATCCTTACCAATGTCTTCAAGCATCAAGTCCAGACTATGCGTTGCACATGGGACCCAATAAAGGTGTTTGCGCCAAGGAATTCCGGATCGGATCGGGTCCCCGAATCGGGACCCGCCGATCCCGATCCGACCGGATCGGATCGGCCGAGTCGGCCGATCCAGATGAAGTCTGGCCAGTCCGACTCGGCCAGATTAAAAAATAATAAAAAATTAAAAAAAATCATAAAAAATCAGAAAAAAATCAAAATAAAATCAGAAAAAATTACATACATATTATTCAATTGATGTACAATAAGAATGAATGCAATTCATGTACATCCATAAAAAACCCTAAACCCTAAAACCCTAAACCCTAAACCCTAAACCCTAAACCTTAAACCCTAAAACCCTAAAACCCTAAACCCTAAACCCTAAACCCTAAAACCCTAAAACCCTAAACCCTAAACCCTAAACCCTAAACCCCTAAAACCCTAAACCCTAAACCCCTAAAACCCTTAACCCTAAACCCTAAACCCTAAACCCTAAACCCTAAACCCTAAACCCTAAACCCTTAACCCTTAACCCTTAACCCTTAACCCTTAACCCTTAACCCTTAAACCCTTAAACCCTAAACCCTAAAACCCTAAAACCCTAAACCCTAAACCCTAAACCCTTAACCCTTAACCCTTAACCCTTAACCCTAAAACCCTAAAACCTACCCTAAACCCTTAACCCTTAACCCTTAACCCTAAAACCTAAACCCTAAACCCTAAACCCTAAAACCCTAAACCCCTAAACCCTTAAACCTTAAGGGGGGGACCGAAATCGGCCCGAACCGGACCAGATCGGGTCCGGACCGGCCGATCTGGCCGGTCCGGCCCCGATCTGGTCCGGTTCGGGCCGATTTCGGCCGGGTTTTTTTTTTTTTCAAATCGGTGGGGGGGAACAGTGAAATCCCCCCCAAATCGGATCGGAACCCGCCGATCCCGATCCGAATCGGCCGATTCGGATCGGAATCGGCCGATTCCGCAATCCATGGTTTGCGCTTGTCCATTAACTTCTTCCCTGCAGCTTTATAACTTGGTTCATTATCGGTGACCACCTGGACAACATTTTCCTCTCCAATTTCCTGCACCATCTGATCCATCAAACCAAATAAATATTTTGCATTTTTTGAATAGTTTGATGCATCAACAGATTTCATAAAAACTGTCCCTTCTGTGCAATAAACAAGAAAATTAATCATGGACTTCTTCGTGGTACCAGTCCAGCCATCGCACATAATTGTGCATCCTCTCTCCTTTCATACTGCCTTAAAACTTTCAACCCACTGTTGAAGTTTCTCGTATTCTCCATCAAGCCCCCGTCCGTATATGTCTTGACGTGTGGGGGCTTTGAACCCACGACCATGATCTGCTATCGCATCAATCATAGGCTGAAAATAAGGAGACTGAGCAGCATGTGAGGGAACACCTGCATGCAAAAACCATTTGCATATGCTTTTAAAAGTATGTCCTGCCGCTTCAGCTGACTTTTTTACTCCTCTCATTGCTTACTTGATTTTTGGCTGAGTAGAACTCTGTCTTCTAAAAAGATAACTGTCCATAGGACCCACTTGGCCTGTAGGTTGACTTGTGCATCTTATTGATGGTCCATCACCTCTCCTTCGGGCTTCATCTTCTTGTTGATGCCACAAACTCTCTCTTCTAGCTGTAGCCATGTCAGGATCATCATCATCATCATCATCACTAGAATCTACAATTTGTTCAACCCTTTGCCTCTCACGTATAGAAATGCCACTGGCCGCAGTATACATCCCTTTGCCTTTTGTATTATGTCTACCTGAAATTTCGCCTTGCAGTTCAACCTCATCTTCATTCTTTTGTTCTTTTTGTGCTTTTCGGCCACGCAACAATTCACGCATCTCGTTGGCAACTTGTCGGGGACAGACAGTACACCTTGTCACCTGTCCTGTCTTCCCTGCTAAATGGTCTTTCCCTCGGGTGATTCCACCACCCATCTCTTTGCCACAATATTTGCATTTCACTTTCCTCTTTGCAGTATTAACTAAGGTGATATGGGCCCACCCTGGGTCTTGCTCTTGCTGTTCAGCCATGTTCCTACAACACATAAAAAAAAAAATAGAAACAAATATAAGAACATTTGGCATTATGCTCCTAGTTTAAAACATGTAAAATTGGGGCCCCAAAATTGAGGATTTCCCCTAATTAACCGTTGATCAACACAATTGACAGCACACTCCTATTTTAAAACATGCAATGAAGGTTAATTAGGCTCCAATTGATGTTTAATTTAAATAATTAGATAAAAGCCCCAATTTTTAACCGCTAATTAGGGCCAAAATTGAGGATTTCCCCTAATTAACCGTCGATCAACGTAATTGACAGCACACTCCTAGTTTAAAACATGCAATGAAGCTTAATTAGGCTCCAATTGATGTTTAATTTAAGTAATTAGACAAAAGCCCCAATTTTTAACGCTAATTAGGGCCAAAATTGGGGATTTCTCTTAATTAACCGTCGATCAACGTAATTGACAGCACACTCCTAATTTAAAACATGTCATGAAGCTTAATTAGGCTCCAATTGATGTTTAATTTAAGTAAGTAGACAAAAGCCCCAATTTTTAACCACTAATTAGGACCAAAATCGGGGGTTATCTATTTTATCAAGAAAATGAACGTAAATCATCTAAGAAATATGTAACAAATTAAAAAATAATCACTACATTAAAATATAAATCATACCTTATTTTTTTCTTCCACCCAAAACAGTGAAAACGTCTCCGGAAAAGGATGAAAACGCCTCCGATGGCGGTGGCGGGCGGCGGCGGGCTGCGGCGGCGGGTGGCGGCGGCGGTTCCTTCTCCTCCTCCTTTCCCTCCTTCCCTTCCCTCCCACTGCAAAAAACCGGAATCCCCTCTCACAGATCTGTTTCTGTGAGAGGGGACAGTGAAACACCCCTTTAAACCCTAAACCCTAAACCCTAAACCCCTTTAAGGGGTGTTTCACGGGCGTACCGGCCCGGTACTGGCCCGGTTTCGGGCGTACCGGCCTGAAACCGGACCGGTACCGGTCCGGTACAGTCATTTTTATCTTTTTTTTTTTTTTTTTTACGGTACCGGCCCGAAATGGGGGTACTGGTACCGGTCCGGGCCGGTACCGGTACGTACCGGTACCGGCCGAAACTGCCATCCATGGCATGAATGGATTGTTGGTAGTTGAGAAACTACCACTAGAATAGGGTACAATTCCAAACTTAATATGATAGATCGAATCAGAGACAAGGTCAATTCAGGTGTTCTTGCACATGATTTCTCACAACATGATTGGAATTTGTAAAATAGATGGACATAAGAATTACTCTCTCCCTCTCTATCAGCGTGCCACAGAAGAAAGTACATACTAAAGTGATAGGTTATAATCAGATGTGAACTGAAGGTCTCGTTGCTACTTGTGCTTAGAGAAGAAGTGAACCAAAGGGTCTGCAAGTGGTCCTCGATCATCAGAGCTACATAGCGATCTGCGTGAGGGGCAGTTGGCTCGGTGGGCTACCTGGACTTGGTGATGATGGCCTCTTGCACAGGGATGGGGCTAGACGGTTGGGCCCTGGAGCAGTCCTCAAGATGGACTCATGCGCATGGCCTACAGACGCATGTGAGGCCCATTAGAGGCATAAATGACATAGGAGGATGGCCACGTGCTGGTTGGGCTTGGATGCTGGATGGCAACTTGGTGCCACACCCCTCAATCTTGAAACAAGTAAAAACTGGATGTATCTTGGTAAGGTCCAATGCCTCTGCGGATGCATGGTGATGGAGGAGGCGGGAAAAATAGGAGCCGGAGGGACCCACTCTCGAGATCCTTGGCACATGCCATGGGGCAGGGTGGCATTGGCAGAGATGCCTACATGCCTCAGCTGGACCACAGGTGCATCATGTTGGCAGGAGCCGTGCAGGTCACGAGGAACTCCTGGTAGGCCTCAACATTAAAGAAAGAGGGAGAAAGGGAGGAGGAAAGGCGGATGAGAGGGATTTGGGTTCCCATGCAGTTAGAAGGTGAAGGATAATAGAATGCAAAGGAGAGCGGTGGTGATGTGTGTGCGCAAACCAAGAAGATCTGCTGGTAGGTTATTTTGGGTAGTTACATGTGGGGTAAAGATTAGAATGAGAAGAGGGGAAGAAGAGAGAATAAACGTGGCACAGGGTGGGAGTTGGTACACAAGTCTAGGAGGGCTGGGAAGATGGCAGCAGCACTGCAGATGGGGCCTCTCACCCCTTCCGCTCATGGGAGCTTCCTTACAAGGTGAGCTAGCTAGCTAGGGTTTGAGAAAGGAAACCTGAACATCAGCAAATGATTTTAACACTCTAATGGAGAATGCCTGCTTCTCTGCTCTAAGCATATGATTTCAATGTGAAAGCTCGACTTAATAGGAACTGCTCATTCGGTGATTGTGATACCTTTCATTAATGAAATTGTAGCTGGCCGACGGCAGCTTTTTGAATGTCAATATGACTAATAAATCCATCTTACTAGTATTAGTATATAAGGTTATTCAGTCTTGAACTCTAAGCAAATGATTTTAATGATAGCGTAGGTCATTGTTTCTTCTTCTGCTAGTAAGAATGAAACAGCATGGTACTAGCTGATGTTTGCTATGGAAATTTGATTACAATTTATTTGTCCTCACCTTGATTAATTTATGAGTCAAAAGATCCTAGCTGTGAACTAGCCTGCTTGTCCATAATGATAGTTTATTGCTGAACCCATATTCTTTGATGTCTCATTCACTGGCAGGATTAGCATAGCCTAATAATTTTCAAATTTTCAGTGATCTCATCTGCTCTTCTTTTTTTCATACTAAGCCTGAGAAGATCATGTTTCAGCTTTTCTCTTTTTCTTTCAAAGTTGAGAGTTTTGTAGAGAATGACTAAACAATTCTTATAGCTCTCTAACACATTGGCTGCTTTTTGGGGTTGCTGAATCTTATTCAGGGATTTTTGCCCTTTAGCATGGCTAACAGTGATTTGTGCTCTTTTCAGTCAAGCTGCCTGAATTATTGGCCTACGTCAATATGGAAGAGGAGGCTCTTACAAAATTGCAGCAGAAATTATTAGACTTCCTCAAGTAGAGATTATTCGTTTCTTTCGTTATTTTCTTCCGTTTTAATGGAATATTTTTATGAATATGCGTTCCTAGCATTCCCACTTGTTCATTTCTAATTTTTTGATTATGAAGCACAGATCATGGAAATAAAAGCATGTAGCACATTACAGGTCTCTGTTGAAGATAAAATAATCACCATAGACTTAAATCACTGTGAGATGCTCATAGCGACTCATAAAAACTTTATTGATTTTTTCTGTGCACCAAACAAGAATTGTGCCTATTTGGAAGAAAGATGCATGTTCTTGTGTTTTTGGTAGTGCATTTTAGGGGAATATCAAGCTTGACCGTCAATCGAGTCCCATGGAAGCACAACTTGGATGGTTCCGCTTAAGCACAATGAGAAGTCCAGAATTGATATTGGATAGGGCTCATGCCGAGTCAATCCTTATCCTTGAACTGTTCTAAGCTGCTTCAGATTTTTCTGGAAGAGCCCACCAGGATCAGGAAAACTGTCACCTTCTGTGCCATCTAATCCTGGTAACCATGTGCTTCTTAATGTTTCTGCTGCCGGGCGTACTTCGGGGATGAGACATTTGCTTTGGAAGCTACTTGAGAGATGTACTAGGATTTTTATATCTAGTAGATTCCAACAAAAAATATGGCTGCATAACTACAATAATAAAGCATACTCTTTGGAAATAATCTAACTAAGAAGCTTATATTTAGTTCTGGTCTTTCTCCAAGACCTGTTTTTGCATCCATCAACTGAGGCTTGAACAGAGAATGCATCTCAATGGTGTCTTGAGAAATAGCTGAGTGATGGCAGCTGGCCATCCACTTGATATGGGAAGGGCCAACTGCATTCCCATGAGGGAGCAAGGCATGAGGGGCCAAGCATCGGGAGGCGATTCTTCTACAGCTCAAAGAACTGCCACCCTATGGTTTGCAGCAGGTAATAAAAAAATTATGCTTCAGATGCTTAGATTGGTCCATAAAGCCCTGTCTGCTGCTTGGTGTTTGGGTGGAAGGGGTATTGGAGTTGCTTGTACCACAGGTTGTGGAGGAAGTGCCTATAAGATGAAGCAGGATATACGGTCCTAAGCTACTGTAGCTGGAAGTGAAAGTGAGATGCAAGCAGATGAACGAATAGGTTTAGGGACAAGTGAAAGCAGAACCTTGCGGCAAAGGAATCTTTCCGGTGGCTATTGTTAGGGTTTGCCATATCGTACCGGATTGTGCCCCACTTGTACGACTCATATTTGGGCGAGTTCGATCTATTGGCGCGCACCGAGTCAGACTGGATCGTACCTACTCATACGTGCATAATGGGTTATTTTAAATTGAGTTTTGCCATTTGATAGGTACAATTACACTTTTTATATCGATTAATAGGATACATTTCTCTAAAATGTGAAATTAACTAATTACTTTTAACAAACTCACTGGCTTGATTCGTGCGACTCAGGCGAGTCAGACCGACTTGAATCAATATCGTACTGTATTTGGGAAAATATGATCCGATACGGACGGCAAATCTTGGTCTGACATTCGAAGTCATTTCTGATGAGCTCCATAGATGTTTGTTGGCATCTGTACTAGAAGGATTGTGAGAAGAGTGGCTGGTAATGACTCTTCAAGGATGAATGGGGAATTGTTGGTTAGTAGCGTGTAAGGTGATGAGGCTTGTGGAGAATCATTGGACTGGTAATTTTTGATGTGGATGTCTTGGAACTTTCTATGTGGAGGTGCTCGTGCCAGTAAGTTTTGCGGAAGAAATTTGAAAGTCATGGAGGTGCATGTAGAAGGAACATGTCAGGATGCTGCACGACCTAAATGGATACATTCACTTGTCGCAGTTCGTGGGTCCTAAATTACGTCAACTAGAGCATCTGGTGGGTGAACAATTCAGGTGGTGGGAATCTATCCCAAGTACATGAGGTGCAAACACTTTGATTGAGGATGCATGCCTGAGCTAGCTATGGGTGGAACTTTTGTTCTCAAAATTGATAGATGCGGACTTGGAATGTGGAGATGCTGTGCTGCTGAATGATGGGCGAGAGTGCCTTAGTTGACCAAGTCTAGACCCATTGTGCAATTGTTCAGAGGCTGTTGGGCTTGATAGATGTGGGGTAATGGGCCGGAGCTCTTTGCCCAATTCCTTGGCCCCACTACTATGATGTAACATATGACAGATCTGGGTACTTTAATCTGATGCTTTCACAGTTTGATGAGGCCTGCGTACGGGCCCAATAATGGATTTCATATTCATCAATTGACAACCCTATTCTCATTTTTTATTTAGAATGAACCATACAAAAGTAGTAATCTATGCATAGTCATTCTCGGTCCACACATGTTGGAGAGTTATTATAGGCCCTTAGCCTTTGGAACCAGTGGAACCCTAAAGTCATTCACCCATTCAAACTCTTCCCCAGTACGTGCAACTCTTCTGTCCATCCCATCTAAAACTGTTGAATCAGTGAATCCAGGGACAAAGACTGTGACTCACATCTCAGGCAATAATATGCTACAATAGTGCATTTATAGTCAGAGAACATGTGTTGGTCACATGATAGCTTGTGAGATTGAAGAAACCTGTTAGTGCTCAAGGGAGAGGAAGAGGTTGAGGTGCCAATCAAGGAGCTAAAAACTGGCTGAACCAGATGGGAAGTTGTCAGGACTGGCCCAGTTTTGGCCTTTTTGGGGAACAATGCTGAAAACAAGTAGTAAAGAAGTTCAATTTTTTCTGTTACACTTCAGGTTCATTTTAAATAAAAATTACTATATTCAATTGCCTTTTTAAGGGGCCATTTTATAAAATGCTCTACTCATCTTAAACCCCACATTACTATTGAGAGCTTGATGGAGGGAAGGGTTAAAAGGTCCTTCACTAGCTGCAACATGCTGTCATCGTTGCGCCCATGCTTTTTCTCTGCTGTTGTCCTGGTTGCCACTGCTTTATGTGCCATCCGTTGCTACTTTTAGTGCCATCTGTCGTTTCCCCTCTTTCATCTTCTTCTTCTCCTCATATTTCATTCTGCTAGGGGCCAGCACGGGTTCAATGGTTCACATGGATATTACAGGAGGAATGATATCAGAGAACAGGAAGACAAAGTGTATGCCTAAGTAATTGTGTTTTCTTTCACCCTTTGATTGAGAATTCCCCTAGTAAAGATCACATATCCTTATATCAAGCTTGCTTTTTTTCCTCCTTATCTAGTCTCTTTTCAAAAGTGTAGCAAACATGATGAATGCTCCCTATCTGTAGATGTATAACCACAAATTGCAACTATGGAAGTAGTTTTTCATCCGCTAACTAGTCTCACAAGACTTTCACAGGCTATCATCTATCAAAACTTGACCAGGCAATTTCAATCACCTTGTTGAGGTTAAAATCAGGCAAGCTGACAAGTTGAAAAACTTTGACAAACCTTTGTGTTATTGTTGAAATCTAGCTGAACTTAGATTTATGGATAAGACATAATTTGATGCTGATGCAGACCACAAGGATACAGCTCCTGTTTTTTTCTACAAACTTCAATGAGAATCAAATGCATCTTCCGGCACAACTCTGGACAAAAAGAAATTGGATCACAAGCATGTGTCAAGTCTCATACCTTTATATTTGGGAGTTCATGTAGATGAATGAGTTTTCATTTAAGTAATTTTAAGGACCCACATGAGAAAACAGGACAAATATTTTTCTTCCAACTTTTACAGAGTTCGAGCTCAGATTTTATTTGAAATTTATCTTAAGTTTGGGCCTGTCCAACCCGTAATGGGTTAAAAATAGTCCAATAAAGAGTTCATTAACCGGCTTATTGGACAGTCTTAGTGGCTTTCATAACAGGCCCTTTATGGGCCTGTTAATGGGCTTAGTGGGGGGCCATTGAGAACCACCATCACCACAAGAAATGATTGCTGCAATGGGTGCATTACAGGAAGCAAGGAGGAAGCAGAGGAGGACATGGGTGGGCGATGGTATCCAACTCATCCCCTTTGTTCCCTTTTTCCTTCCAGGTCCTCACCTTTGGTCCTTCATCCCTTTGCCCACTTACTTCTATCTTCCTCCCATCCTCCAATCCTCCTGAAACTAGGCAGAACCAGTATATATTGCTGAACAGGCTGGTTTCCAACTTGAACCAGAATTGCCCACTTACTTCTATCTTCCTCCCATCCTCCAATCCTCCTGAAACTAGGCAGAACCAGTATATATTGCTGAACAGGCTGGTTTCCAACTTGAACCAGAATTGCCCACTTACTTCTATCTTCCTCCCATCCTCCAATCCTCCTGAAACTAGGCAGAACCAGTATATATTGCTGAACAGGCTGGTTTCCAACTTGAACCAGAACTGGAAATGTGGTTATGGTTCCAAACTCTAGTTTTTAATTCCCTGGTGTCAGTGGGTCCCTATAGAGCAATTGGTTCCTGAAGGCGACATACCAATTCTCGAGATGCCAAGCATGGTTTGCAATCGTGTGTTTTGGATCCATCTTGGATGGTTAGGGAGAAGATATCTTACAGAGATTGAAAATTAATTTTTTAATATAATATATCTATATGCATGAAATCTTGACTTTTTTATTGTTAAGGACTATTGTACTTTTTATTTATTTATTTTTATATGACATTTATTATTTATATTATTTCTTTTTATTAGTTGTTATGGGCCACACTAAATGTTTCTTTTTTCACTTAAGGTCTATTTATAAAAATTGACTTGTATCCCAGTCCTCTTGTGCTGCAACACTTGGGTCGTTGCCACGTGTTGGTCAACTGCTGCCTAGTCTTTACCATCATCATCACCCATCTCTCTTTCTTTCTTCAAAACCACAAGGGTGTGGACTTGAAATTTGGAATCCCCAGTTTTTTTTTAATCTCAAGAGCTAGTCACTTACTGTGCACTTGTGATTTATTTTCCTCTTGTGAAGGGGCCATTGATGTCCACCTGTAGCACCCACTTTCTTTTCTTCCTCCCCAGCTCAATAGCATCCAAACACTTTTATCTCGGCAGGTCTGTTTCTTAGGACTCCAACCCTCTACCTGATTTTGCATGTTTATGAAACAAGAAGGCCTCCGAAGAAATCCAAATAGGAGATGGAGGGTGTGATGAGAGGGAGATGGGTGGGTGGGACTTGTCAAGCATTAGCCTAGGTTTGAGAAATGTAGTTAGATAAGCAATTAAGAAAGTGGGAATGGTTGGTGAAGGATCATATAGGAAATTGGGAGGCTATAATGCCGTTCCATATTCCCCACAGCAACATGCAATGATTTGAATTTGTATGTAAGAAGGATTGGGATGTACCACAATATGATGATGAAACATGGAGCAGTTTGGAAGGGGGTGCAGTGCAAAGGAGATGGATTGACGGAGAAGCCTGGTGTCATGGACTCAGACATGGTAGTAGCATTGTTATTGCCCTAGAAACCCAAGGATGGTGATCCACGAATGCTAGAAGGATATATTGATGGGAGGGATCGACTGCTAGGGAGAAGGTAATTCAGGTTGGGGGTGGCGGAGTGCAGTTCTGTTGGGGTGGGGATGTGGCAGGTTGTTGACAAAGGGAAGAGTTTTCAAGAGCTTAAAATTACAGGTGAAGGAACTTCAGGGGAAGAGGCTTCTATTGGGGTAAGGAGTTCTGCATCAAGTGTCTTGATATGCAAAGCAGTGGATTTTCATGGTTCATAGGATCATTTGATTCGGATAGGGATCAAGCCAAGCCAATCTGATTATAATGCCAAACTTGATCCCCTCCTGAAAATGGAAAAAGGGAAATCAGGCCAAAGTGCCCCAGGATCAGGTTAAGCTTGGCCCAAAACTTCCATGATCGGCAGATCAAACTCTAATCAACCAAGCCCAGGCCTTTCCAGCCTTATCAGCCTTTGAACTGGAATATCAGTCTGTGGTTGGAAATCCCACCTCCCAACCCCCCCACCCTGAACCCCTATATTTCAATGTTATTGTGTCATATTCATTTTTCTGTTTTTTTTTTCTGTTTTTTTATAGATTTTCCTGAGTTTTTTTAATTCTTAAAAAGTAAAATTCAAGCTGATCCATGAATGCGGCTTTCTTCCTTTGGATCAGCCAATTTGGCTGATCTGATCCCAATCCAGATCTGATCAGGGGCCCCGATCCTCAGTCCCGATCCCATTTAACCTTCCCGAGGAATACTACAACGTGCTCAGAATGCAACTGTTTGGGTCATTGAGATGTGCTCTGCAAGAGGTTTAGGATGGAGGGAAGCCATCCTAATGAACTTGCAAGACAAACCAAGGGATGTACCTATGAGTTCTGGTCTGTCTAAATACTTCGTCTATGTATGTTTCGAAAGTGAGAAAGATGTTGGAAGCTTGCACTGTGGTGGCAGGTGAGGAGTGGTTACCAAGGAAACAACTAGAGGTTTCAGACTGGTGGATTATGGAAATTGGAGATACTACATGCCTTGTTTGATTTTCTTGGAGAATTGAACGAAAGATTGTCCGAGTGTGGTGCTGCATGAATGGAAGATATCTAACACAAAGTAGAAGCTGCCAAGAAGGCAATTTATCGCAGGTTGGAAGGGATCCTGTTACAGTTTGGAATTGCAAATCTTTCCACTCTATTGCTGCTGAGTTTGAGATATTGGGAAAGGTAGATTGATGACAAATGGAGGGAGTAAACCTAAGATTTTCCCACATGTTAGCAGAAGTTGATAGTCGGCAAAAGATGCTCAAAAAGATTATTAGAACCAAAGTTGGTCATATCATTTGATCAATATGACTCAGTTTCTCTTAAAATGGAGTTGTACCGGTCCGACTTGTATGAGTCGGCGTGTCTCAGGCCAACTCGGTAGATCTTGTAAACTCCAAAAATGGATACAACTCATATGAGTCCTACTGGGTGGCATACGGTGGGCAAACCATGATTAGAACGGAGGAAAAAGGTTTTGGGTCGGCATCTTCAAGGAGCCAACTTCTCACACCTCGAGGACGATGACATGTGTTTCTCACTGTTCTTCAACCTGAGCTGATGTGATTTGTGGTGTAGAAGCACGAGGAGGAATAGAGGACTGGGTGGTGTGGAGCAGGTACATGGTCTGGGAATTTGGAAAGGAGAACAAGTCATCAAGGGAGTTGTGGGTGGACTTGGTGAGTCATGAAACCTTGTGAATGGGTGACATGGGGATGTGTGGTCGGAAGAGAAAGGTGGGTAGGTGATTCAGCCATGAACAAAGGGGTAAAACTTCATAAGTAGGGGATGGCAATTGCCATTGATGCACAAAGAGGTTGTGATGTTCCAAGAAGGATGATGGATGCTTGAGTATATGCTTTTGTTGATTGTGGAGGCACTAGGCCTTTGTTGAATGTGCCAGGTAAGAGCATTATAAGCATGTGGTATCACAGAATTATATATAAAATATATAACACTTAAATAGTTTGTTAACCATATATTGATTGTCCAATACAGATGCATCTTCTAGCCTTAAATGCACAAACTCTTAACTAATCAACTATTTTTTTAAAAAAATTTAAATAAAATTGGTGAACTCTACAGTCCAATTAATGTTTAATCCATTGTAGCATAGTAAAATAACATGAGTATAAATTTTCCCCTGTGGATGAGACAAAAATCGAACTAGTTAGTAACACATTAAATCTCCCCCCTTATAGTAACCACTCAAAAGACAGTTCAATAGAACTAAGTTAAATTTAAAGTGGGAAGTAGTAAAGTAGCAATTGCTAAAACATCTTTTAGTAAAGTAATACAATCATTAAAAACATCTTTTTGAGCACAACACATTGATAGTGATAAAGTGGTGATATATACAATTAACAAATTTTGAAAGACAAATCTTATGTGTTTAAAGTCACATCTAAGGTGAAGGTCTTGTTTGACAGAGCTTTTTGTAGTCAAACCTTTTTTAAAATTTGATTCTTCTGTCATGTGTCATAAGGTGTAGATTGTTGGTACATCTCTTTCTCAAGCTTCTGACGTTTGGATTGTTGAACAGGAATAGATATAAAGGTGTAACTTTTTACTTTTTACCCCCAAAGTCCCCCACCTTTATATTGGGGTAAAGCCAAGTTTATAAGGGTATTATTGGTAGTGTACATCAAAAGCTGCTGGGGCTATCAGGAAAGCTCACTCTTGTGAGCTTTTGGTAGAAAAAATGTTGAATGTTACTTGTGACTATCTCGCTTTTATTTTAGAAAAGCAGATTTCATTAAAACTAGGTGATCTACGTTCATCTTGGAATTGGGTTGAAAGGTGTCCGAGACTTTTGAACATGGGAATCACCCCAAAGGCTGTTCCCAAATGCCACCTGAGTAATCCATTTAGGACTTTCAAATAGACCAGTCTTTTAGATACACATTATACGTTTTAGATAGGAGGATATATCAAATTGCATAAAGATCAGAAAGTTGGAAACAAGAAAGCCTTTAAATCACAGGCCAGTCTTACAATACCAATGATGTGCTGGGGGGCCCATTGATAATGTCTTGCAACACCAGCAACATATGTGAAGGTTTCATTCGGTACAGGTCCAGTTGTTATTGTGTTTGAATGCATCTGCTAGGAACATGTCTAATAATGCCGGTATCACATCCAAAGACTAATCTAGTAATGCAGTAAACTCAAAGGCCTCCACTGCCAACAGGTCGACTAATGCTAGTGATACCCTTGAATGTTGCTGTTGGCAATGCTCAAAGGCCTTCACTGCCAACAGGTCGATTAATGCTAGTGACGCCCTTGAATGTTGCTGTTGGCATTCAATCCACTAATATTAGCCAACATTCTGACTTTAAACACATGCCTGTTAAATAAAAGATATTTAACTAAGATATAAAAGGATCTGGTTGATTGAAAATTCTAACAAATGGTCATGATAACTAAATTTAGGTCGATCACTTGTAAACAACAATTATTGGATTTTTTATGGAAAGAATACCACATAAGAAAGACACATTAGTCTTTGGAAGGAAAATAGTAGAGCTTGTGTTATGTTATTATAAATCCTGAAACAACAGTGAGCTGAGCTACAATTACACCATCTCTGACAAACACTCCCCCCCCAACCCCCCACCCACGAGAAAGTGGCAAAAAAAAAAAAAACTCAGTGGGTCGAATGTTTGTCAACCAGCTGAAGTGCACTAGCTGCACATCTGTGCCGGGCCCTAGTAGTCTCCTATACTAATGCCTTTCAAGTAATTCATGACATTGTGGGCTGTAATTTATGCATAGATGACAATACATCAGTGAGTTCGAGAGTTCTCCCTCCTGTCTTGGGGGCCTGAATTGTTCAATTTGCTCGACAGTTTACTGAATATTAGTATTTCTGATGATTTTTCAACTGACACAGGCGTACAATAAACTGCCATTTCAGAAATAGTTGTAACATGATCGTCATTTTTGGATCTTCTGAACTTGGCATTTTCCTTCCAACTTTGAGATTCAAGGATGCTCTCTGTTTTTGTCTTCATAGTCCTATCAATGTTTTATTGGTGGCATTCGTTTTTATTGCTTTGCATCTATAATCATTCTCATGAGCTGTGTTATTTAGGGAAAGTGGTCTGCAAAGATTTTTGACCGGGCTAATCAAGATGATGTAGTGATTGCTGTCTAAACTCATTGTCAAACCACACCATGGTGTCTAAATCTGGTTGTTTCATATGTGCGCGTATTCTAATCTTCTCTCTTTTCTTGAAGGTTTTTACAGAAAAATCAGAGTTTGTTCTTCCTCTCCACTTATGACGGTTCAAGAAATCAATGATGACACATTCGACAAGGCATCACCATCTTCATGGATATCCAATGGTGCGTCCACAGATTATGGGGTACTTCAAGGTTCCGGTGATGTTAGTTCTGTTGTATGTCTAGTCCCATTGACGTCATTGCCAAATGACTGCTGGATTTCTGTATACTTTCTGGACCTTCAGCTAGACACGTCTTGCAAGCCCAGGTCCACTCCAATAGGTGTGTTGTGAATGTAACTAACCCTTGAATTGGAATCTGGTTATCCACCATCTTTTTTCTGCCCAGCAGATGCCTTCTTGATCTGGGTGAGCAAGTCATTTATTGATAACATCTGTGACATTATAACCTGGTTGTCATTTCCCCCTAAATTTCATGCTGCTACAGTGGTGCATTTGTACATGTTTTTGTGTAGCTATTAACGTGAAGTAAGACTTGTTCTAAGGCTGGTACCACTAATTATCCGACATGCGGGCGGCAAATTTAGCTAATGAACTAACGTTCAACCCAAAAATGTGATCAAATATTTATTCTGATACGGTGCAAGTCGGCACCATCGATGCTTAAGAAATATGCCATTCCCAACATTTTTAGGCTTCTTTTGGTAACCAAGATTCCCGGTGTGAGCTGCACAGAAACAACGTTTGCTCTGTCATCTTGGAAAATGGGATGGGAGTGAGCGAGCAGTTGCCGTATAATGGCAACTTCGTGAACTCCGCATAAGTGACTAAAAAGTGAAGATATCCCTTGTGCTCTTTTGCCTGCCTTTTGGTTTGTTTGCACTCACGCGGGACTCTCTTTTGCCTGCCTTTTGGTTTGTTTTCACTCACACGAGACTAAGGACAAATATGTAATTTGATAACATAAGATGGTGAAGCGTTAAATTAACTCTCAAGTACCAAGTGCAGGCAAAGGAGTGCTAAGCTCTCGTCTCCTCATAAACGAAGTACAGGGCATTTCAAAAACATTATCCTGAGTTTCTAAATTTCCCTTGGCAGTCAAAGCTTCATCTAAGGTTCTACACATCTCACCCTTGAGAGGAAGCAGGGTATCCTTAAGACGAATCATTATCGGCCTTAAAATTTTGATTCGGTGGCTTGGGGGTCTCCCCTCGGGCTAATCACTAAATGCAAGCTCAGGAGCAATATTTGCTGCAATGTCCCCGTATCGTAATAGGTTAATAATTCTTTTTTTTTCGTATTGCAGTAGGTTAACTTTTTATAAGGTCGGGCCCCACATGCTCACGTGTCTGTAGGCTGATTTTGATTTTTGACCGTACGACTTAATTTTTTTTTAAAATTTCAAAATCGAGTCCCAGTGAACAATAAAAATACATTTTAGGTAGGCTGAGCCTAACAATAGTTTTTGATTTTTTAGTTTTTTTTTTTTGATTGCTTGATCGGATGTTGATGTGTACGGACACATGTGGCATGTGGAGTCCCACATTAAAAAAATTTATTTATTTTGACCTGCTGCAATGCCCTGCACTGCAGCAGTGGAGGGGAAGTATTACTCGATATTTAGATTAAGGAGAAAAGGTCTAATGTGTTTCGCAATTGGAACAACTCTTCCTTTAGCTTTAGGCTCTCTCCTTATCCTCTCTCTCCTTCTGGGTCCCACATTTAGAAGTACGAGTGTAACGTTGAAAAAGGGACAGCAATAATACAAAATTTGCAAGTACGTGGAAAATTCCATTCAAATAATTCTTTGAGATCTAACAGTTCCGTACAAACATTAGAAAATGGTAATTAATGCCTCAATTCAACTCCTATCTTCCAGACTGCCATTTGCATCTTCCGATGCCGAAAAGTAAACTAAAACATCTAGCAAGGCAAATGTATAGGAATAGTTTCATTGGTCTCCTTTGAACATTATGGGGTATTAGCGAAGAAAGTGTATTCACTATTTATTATTTCTATGACGTGGAACATGTGAGAAAGGTTACTAAGACACATGACGTGACATGCAAGGAAAAGATCCTAACAGACACTGTGACTACGTTAAGCTTCCTTTTTTTTTTGAGGGAACCTGTGTGTGTGTGTGTGTTTTTTTTTTTTTGGGGGGGGGGATTGAACCATAAGATTTACTTTGTTATATCAAGATGAAATTAACGGATCTGAAGTGGCCAGAATCTGAGGGAGGACGAGAATTGTCGGACTCAGATCCCGACTACCACAACGAGATTTGTAGATAGGGCAAATGAGCACCACTCCCTGGCCTGCGATCACAGAGAGACGTCAGAGGATCATCTAGCTAGATGGGGGGAAGGACCCACTGACGCTTAAATTAGTCACCTGTTTTTTGGAGGAGAAAGTTCTAGTTGCAACATGGTGGAGTGTGTACCTTGTTGGAGGGGATCCTTCATGTTATAAGGCAGAGGAGAATCCTCGTGACTAAAAGTGTGTGCCCTACAATCTTTAGAGCCACGATCTTGGGAGGGAGGACCACTTCTTCCATAGATGGTTGCTTGGTTTAGACTGAGCCTTCCGCTATTGATTCCATCGATCTCCCGAGAATTGATCAGTCAACCGCTTTGGAGACCTCGTCAAGAAAGGGAGGAGATGTCTTGACGGGCCTTCTTTGATGGACCACCTTCAGTGGCCCTTACTGTGCCCTATTAGGCATGCCCATTATCACCCTCCTTACTAACCCCCTCACTTTCGAGTGTACAGTTTGTACGTTTCAGGAGAGAAATGTGGAAGGTTTGCATTCTAAGGTGGACTCTGGTGGCCCCTTGACGATGTCCCAAATTTGCCGTGGTAAAGGTCAAAGGGATGCCTCTTAATGGGGCATAGGCAGGCGATTGACGTGGCGTACCGTGGAGGGATGCATGTCATCTCCGGGGGTGCTATGAGGTTGATCACTTATCTAGGATTGTGCTTCGCAGCCATCATGGTACTGCACTTGAGTGCCCTTTCGAGGACCCGTCACTTCGAATGCGGCAGACTCACATTAGGAGTCTCTTAGGCTTCACCCCTTATGATGAAGACTTCCCCTTGGCCCCCTTATGTAAGGAAGGCTTAGGGGGTACCTTTAGGGTTCCTACATCACCTTCTTCGGGGCATGTTGTCTAGGTGTTTGTGATCGTTGCCAGTGAGAGCATCTACCTTCTTCAGAGGTGGAGGCCGGCTTTGGTTGGGTGAGTGCCTTATTGGCTCCCTTATCTTCCCTATCGTCGTCCTGCTCTTCTTCTTGGACCGAGGGGTCATCCCTTAGGTCTAAGACTCCATTCCACACATTTTTCTTCCCCCTCTAGCTTTCTATCCCTCACCATGTCTTCTGAGGAAGCCTCCAATTTTCCTAGTCCGGTGGAGTGATGCCTGCCTACGCTTACCCACTACACCCGTAGCATGGTGAAGGGGAAGGAGTTATAGGAGCTCATGCGGGAATTCAAGGTGCCCTACGAGTGCCGACTCATTGAGGTTGGCTTCGACAACAACCTCATTTATGTAGCACCCAATTCCTTTGTCGCCTATAAAGAAATTTTTGCTGCTGGGTTCCGACTCTTGGCTTCCTATTTTGTAGTTAGTCTTTTGAAGCAATACTATTTAGTCCCTGCCTAGCTTGTCCAAATGCTTGGTCGTATATCTATTCTTTTCTCCTCTTTCATGAGTGCTGAGTGCATTCGACTGCCATCCTCTTCCATACGATATTCCTTAGGCAGCCTATTACCTTGAAATGGGTTCTACTTCCTTAAGGACCATCCTTGTAACCTTTTCCTCTGACTCTATACTGTGGCCTTGAGCCACAAGAAGTGGAAGAACTACTTCTTCTTCATGAGTTGAGATTTGGAGCTCATCCCACCTTGGAAGTTCTAAAAGGAGTTTAACCTCCACTCGATGCCTTTGGATAGACTTCCTTACAAGATTCCTCTGGACATGGCACTGAGGAAGAAGGTCCTTTTGAGAGGCATCATTAAGGATGCTGACCTCGATATCAATGAGAAGGCCTTGGTCATGACAGGTGTCTCTCTTGAGGAGTCTCGAGGTAAGTGGTGGTTGTTTATCGATTGAGAGGATGGATTTTGACTAGTGGCAAACATATCTTCATTCGCAACGTCGACCTGCCCAATCTCGCGGGTAACATCCGAGAGGGGCACTCAGGGTGCTGTATCAACTAAATGTCTAGGCTTCGGTCATAGTGAAGGATGCAAAGGAAGATTTGGGGTTGTTCCTGGGGGCGGCCCCCAGGCGGGGATCTAGAACTACCGGTGGCACAGAGAGGCGTTCCTGCATCAGGATGAGCAGAGCGCCCAGTTGTTGGGCGACCATCCCCATGGGATCGCCACCATTCCTCGACGGCCTAGAGGTCACGCTTTGCAACCGGTTAGTGCCAACGTCGACTTTGGCCTCGTTGATCTGCGATGCTGCTCTAGCACGGCGGCTATTCTTATTACCTCTTGCCATGGTTTTTTGTGCGTTTCCCATAGACGGTGCCAATCGTGTAGCGGTCGAAAACTGATTGGACCACGGTGACTGTCCGACAGAAGATCCCAGCTACTCAAAAGAATTTGTTTGGAGTGAAAACACTTAGGGTAGAACCTGCAAGAGGGGAACAAAGGTGTCAAGGGGGCTCCCCAGTTTGATGGGGAGCAAAACCCTCGATGCCTAAGTTAGGTGCTAGAAGATGAGATCTTGCTAGGAGTTTTTTGTGGTCAGAATGGCATACCTTGGACCGGAGAAGATCTGGTGATTATATAGTCTTTCTCCCCCGAGGCGTCTCAGGGACGGTTTCCTCTGAAGGGGTGATTCGCCTACGATCAGATCTCCTTGATTAGAGAGATTGTGGGATAATGGACAAGGAGAGTTTCGCCTGCAGTTGTGGGGGGCGGATTGTGCGGACCTACTGTAAGTGGCCAGTTGCATCCGAAAGATCCACTTGATGATGTGGAGGTGCGAAGGGTCTTCATTATAGCGAGGGACCGGGGGAAGGGGTCTTCCAACATCGGGTCCCTGGTCTTCGTTTGGCTGAGTTGCCGATAGAAGAGGATTGAGGGCGGTAAGTATATCCCGAATCTTAAGGGTTTAGTCGAGATCTTGGGGGGTCTCGGGATTCGCTACTGGACGCGAGGTCGGGATATCCAGCGATCTAGACTTCGTGGTTCCGGACTCCTGCCTCTGTCATACGGGTCAGGGTACCGAGTGTCATGTGTCCCCTCGCGCCCGCTTCGGTGGGCCATAGGCCTTTGGGCCAATGGGCTAAATGGGCCTGGTTGGGCTAGACCCAATCATCCCTTGTCACGCACCATAAAGAGGACTTGGTCTTCTTGAGTTGGTATGTTTGGAAAAGCATAGTTGTCTGTAATGGGGTCGAAGTATTAAACTCACCATCTCAAAAAGAAAGAGCAAAATAAAGTTCTCTTCAAAACTTTTGATATTGCAAGTAACTTCTTCTAATCACACTATTTACAAATAAGTTTATGCAATCTCAACTTTCTTACAAAATTCTCTTTTGAGCCACTTTTCCACAACACTCACAAGGATTTTTCTGTAACGTTCAAGGGCCTTCCACCAATTCACAGAGAAGTTGTGAGAGTTTATTCGTAAATACTTGAGTTATAGAGGCTTATTTGTAAATATGTATTTTTTTGGGAGACTTATTATTTTACAGGACTGTATATTGTAAAGATTTGGGGAGTTCCAATTTCAGATTGGGCATACATAGATCTGTAGCAGACCCAATAAGAGAATCGGATAAATAAATAAATTAAGTCCGATCTTAGGTCTACTTTAAGCTTCCGAGACGGTAAATAACAAATGAGCGAAAGAAAACATTGATTTACCTCGAAGTCTAATATAGATGGCATAAGAGCTTAGTTTCAAATTCAATTTAAGCAAATCTTATCATACATGGGTCACGTAGTATACATTCAAACCCGTAACTATCGGATCGTATAGTCTTAGTTTGATAGCAGAATAAGAGGACATAAAGAGGAGTTATTTTGGAAATATGGTGGATTCTGACTTGATAGGTGTGATCCGTTATTTCAATGTAGAATGACATATTTAAACAAGTCATTCCTCACGCCACCTTATATTCTATCTTATCGTCAATTTTTTTTTTTTTTTTTTTTTTTAGAATGACATATTTAAAATAAGAAATCTGAAATAATTCATCCCCTCAAAAACGATTTTTCTATGAAAGAGAGGCATAGGGTCTGAAGTCATTTCTAGAGTCTCCAGTGACATAAAACTTGTTTAATGATAAGTGACAAAGGTCATCACTGTACTCTTCTAGAAGAGTCAGAGGAAAATAAAAGACAACTACTGGTAGAAGACCAAGGCCATGATCACCGACGGACGAAAAAGTAAAAGAAGCAAGTTTACGTTTTTGGAATGTGGTTCGGTGGTCTGGTCCGTACAATTATTTACAAGTGATCGAAGTTCTAATCTGGAATTCGAAAATTTCTTCCAGAATTGGAGATAATTTCGGTCAAGTCGATGGGTCCGCCTAATTAGGCGACAATTCCAAATTTACCTGATTTCTGAGAAAATAATCCCACAAATCAAAAGATAAAAATCCCAACAGCACTAAGATTGCACGACTAGAGAGTTTTTAGGTTGCAACCAAGTTCGAACTTAAGATCTTTCTATTGAAAAAGAGGCGGTGAACCAACTGTCCTATACAACTTATTCGAAGCAGGTTTACCTCGTCCGTAGTCTTGGAAACGTCAAAAGATAGTGGAGTCTTCTGACGCGAACCCACCAGAACCTCCGAGTCTCACAACAAACAGAAGCAACCAAAGACGTAGATTAACATAATTCCCATACTGTGTTACAAACTTCATGATCAGCATCATCACCACACTCGAAGAAGAAGAGGAAGCGAGGAGTTCAAGGTTGTTGTTAGGGGGAGACGTCCCATCAGTCGTGGTTGCACCTAAGCTTGCCAAACTTAGGTTGTCCTGTTCTTTCTGGCTTCCAACGCTAGCCAATTTGCGAGCGCATTTGTCTCCCTAACATCATGTACAAAGAATTTCACCTACTAATTTACTCAATCTGCAGATATCTTGAATCCAATTGATGATGACCCGCAAGTCCGGCCTATTAGGAGGACGTCGGAACTTGGCTCCGACCTGGAGAGAAGAGGTCAGGCCCGAACAGGTGTCTGAAAAAAATTCTGTGACGGTCAAGTCAATTCTCAGATGTTATCCGATCGAGCTATGTACGTATAGATCCTAAGTTAGGGTCTAGATTGCTTACCTTTCTCTGAAGGAATGGTGAGACTCTAATAGGACCCAGCACCTGAGGTCATGTTTGATTGTAGGACAGGGATAGAGATAACTAGAGTTAGCCCTAGGGAGCCCCATTAAGTTAACCCTGATTTAATCTATTTTTGGCTATTCCAGATATAAGTAGCTCTTGTTTCAAAGTAGAAGTTAGCTTAGGATCGGTACATAGAATCTTCATTTAAATATTTTTTAAGTTAATGCATAGTTTAATTTATCATACGTGTATTTTGAATCAATCATATTCAAATTATGATTATTTAGATGAATTTTCTATCACTCAAATACTCTTAGGTAATAACAAAAATATGATTTAAGTAATTTATATAAATAAGTTTCATTACTAAGAATAAAAAATATAGTAAATTTCATTAGTATATCTACACATAATTATTAAATGTGCTTCATATATATTAGTAATTAATTTATTTTAATTATTTATTAATATTTTATTTTAATATTAATCAAATTTATGATCGTTAAATAGAGCATAATAATATTAATAAAAAAATTAACTATGATTGGTTTTAATTAATAATAATTAATCAAAATAATATTAATTAAGATGTATTAATCACAATAATATTTATTAATATTATCAATATTAATTAATATTTATTAATCAAGATAATATTCTTAACATTTATTACTTAACATTTATTAATATTTAAATAGAGTATTAACACATGGGTTAATCCCTTCTATCCCACCCCCAGGGTGGGATACATTAGCCCAGGCTAAAGCTAGGTTAACACCTATTTAACCCATTTTTAGCCTAGAACCACAAAACTGACTTGAAGTGGGATAAGCCGGGTTATTTGTGGGTTAACCTGCAATCAAACAGGGGCTGAGTGCTTGGCTTTGGGGAACAAAGTCCCCTTTCACCACGTGCTGGTTTCTTCGTGACATTGCGGAGATTATGCACACTACAATCAGAGCAAATGCCAGGCAGCCACGTGGCTGGGGCTGACTGCCAGGGAAGATTTGTGGGCTCGAGGAGGTCAGCCTCTCTTATCTGGCCCGGCTAACTGTGGCAAACAGTTTCGGACACAGCCCATACACCAGACAGGCCCTCCATTACACCGGGCCTCATCATTGCTCTCCGACCTCCATGCCGAGATGAAAGGTCGGGTTCAGCGGACTCCTGGGAAGTTGTAACGATGGCATGGAGGTCGGAATCATTGCACCCCAACATAATGCCCGCCTCTTCACATCTTTTTGCCACGTCGCCTGCTGAGCGGACACCTTTAGCTTTGGTAGCCAGGCCAGCCCTTATGTAAGCGGCCCATTGCATGGTTCCCTCCGGGGCTGTCAATGGAAATCCGATTATCTAATTTTTCGAACTGTTATTAAAAAAAAATCTGTTTTCGATAAAAAATATCTGTCCGATAGTTATTGGAATCGGAATTGGATATTTTCGATAAGCTATCAGAATCGGAAACGGAAACACCTATTTTCGTATCCGCTTTTCGATTTTTTATTCTGATTATTATTAAAGATCTTTAAATATAACTTTATGGATACATGGGTACATTCATTGTGTTTTAATCTTATTAATCATTATCTAATATACTAAGCCGTATTGATTATATTTAGATCTCATTCTATATATTTTAAACAAATAAATAAAGAAATAACATTTTTTGGTAATTATCGGAAATAATATCCGATTCCGATATCGGAATCGGAAACAAATCGGTAATGGAAAATGGACTGTCCGATTTTATCAGAAACGGAAACGGAAAATACACTTTCCGATCTTATCGGAATCGGAAATAGATACAGGTTATCGTTATCGGAATCGAAAAACGGAAACACCTGTTTCCATATCCGTATCCTACCTGTTTACAGCCCTAATTCCCTCCCTTATTGAAGAGTGCGGAGAGGAGGACCCATAAGTAGACCTCAGGTCCGAGGTCGGGAAGAGGTCAGGAGTGTGATAGGTCAGGTCAAGGGGCTGGTCAGTATTAGTCTACCGACTCTTAGGCTGTGTTTGGCGCAGTTTCTATTTGAAAGTATTTTTATATTTTTATTTAGTTATTTTTTATGAAAGTCATTAGATCTTGAAAAGTCATTTATGTAGTATTTTTCTTATTTTTAGCTTCCAATCAAAAGTTACAAGAAAAGAACTTCCAAAATTAAAGAAAAAATGAGATTGCTACGAAAGAGTTGACTTTTGTAATAAAGCAAAATTAGTTATAATCTCTCTCCCTCAACTCATTCTATGTAAGAAGTGAAAGCCAAAAGTAACTTTCAAATAGAAGTTTTACCAAGCATGCCCTTAGTATTAAGCCCCCTCCTTTGATGTCATCTAGTTCTAGTTCTATCTAGGAGGCATAAAACCGAGAATTGTTCTCCTCTTATTCTTCTATACCTTGGAAAAAAGTCCAGTGCATCAAGAGTGGATATATTTTTGGCCAGTCTAGAGCGAACTTTGGTCACTAACCTCCCTTATTCTGTAAACGAGTGGAAGACCCATTTTTTCTTTGTAAAGACCTCGGATTCGTTAGATTGGCCTTTCCCTATTGTGTGGTCAGATGGCTTTCCACCCAAGCTTGTGTTGAAAGAGCCTAGATTTTTCAACGACCAACTAGCTGAGGTAGACACAATTGCCATTGTACCCTACCTCGATCTAGGATTTGCTAAGGGTGGAAGCACTTGGGGTGGCTGGGCTTGCCCCTGTCACCTCGTAGGGTAAGCTCGGTGTTGAGCTCTGTAGCGTTCCCTGTCCATGCTAAAGTTCTAATGCCTTGTATCTACCAGCGAAGATGGTTTCTGCCAACCTTCTCTGATATCTTAGAAGCAGAAGGGAAAGGAAGTGTAGTCTTCAGCCCCACCCTTCCTGCCTAAGAGGAAGAAGACATCTTGGTTGCCTGGCATGCAAGCGGCGAAGACCAGAAGGGTCCCTACCTAAGGATCCGATGCCTCTAAGGAAGAGGCCAAATGAATTGGTTGGCAGTTTTGGGCCAGAGAGAGTTTCCTGCTTGACCTCGCTCACCCTTACTTTGAACAATTCACTTACGAACCCCGATGTCATTGGTCAACTAAGCTGGGCTTGCCTCCTTCCCACTGATGAGGCTAAGTAAGAGCACGTCTCTGTTAGGATCCGGGCGGGACGCGAAGAACGCAGCGGAAACGACGAACAAAATTTTATCCCGCCCGATGCCCGTTGATCCGATTCGGAATGAAAAACTAAAACCGAAAACAACGGGAAGTAATCCGATTACTGTGCGCGGATTCGAATCCGCTTCCGTCTCGGTTCCGTCGAGGCGATGCTGCGAGCCGCACAAGCGTCCGGCCTCTAGCGGTATCCACGCGATCCTCCGCGGTGGTTCGTCTTCGATTCCTCGTCCGTATCAGCTCGCTCGCTGAAGATCCGTCGCCGCAACGATTGGTGAAATCCCGCCGACGAGAATTCCCGACTTTCAGGAATCACACGCGGCGGAGACGGAAACTGTTCTGGCGCCTTGAACGGGGCACCCAGAGGAAGAGAGAGAAAGGAGGGATGACGGCCAGCAAGGGGAAATCCTAGAGCTTGGCCCAAGGTTTCTCAACAGCACGTATATATATTAAGTCAGCGCGACTTTTCACAAAAGTCCCCAAGTTAATATAAATCCCACTTATGTATCACCGACTGAGAATCTTATTGCGTGTGACCCTCTAGGCCCATTTACCAGTCCGGTTTTCAGCCCGTTAAGTCCAATAACTAGTTATTGACTTATTGTAATTAATTAATATCTAGATATTAACTAATTACTTAACTGAATTATCATCGCATGTAAATTCGGTCGGACTTCCGATCAAGTTGGGTGCCAAGCAACACCGTATGATCCTGGAAGGTAATGGGGTTCAGCAACCCACTCATGGAACCTGTCCGTCCACAGTTACCACGTGGCTATAATCCTTCGTTCGTACAATGCTCTCGAGTTAACCTAGGGTATGGTCAACTGTCAAACCCTAGATTGTCAACTCACTTGAATCAGACTCCGCTTTACAATATCCGAAAACCTATTTTCTGATATTGTTTCTGCTCTTGCCAGAGACTCCTGCGGATCTATTCTAGAGCATTCTCTCTCTAGTTACCTGAGAGCGAACGATCCTTTATTGAACACACAATCACCTTCGAAGGTCTTCTGCTGGACCCGATCCTTGACTATTAGAGATCCCGTAGATAGGGATTCATAGGTCAATGTCAAAGTCCAGAAGTCCACCGACAAGGTGTCTTTGGTGTCTCAAGTCCAATGATCAACCACGCCACTGTGACGATGAATCAAGCCGATTGACAGTCAGGTAAATTACCATTCGGCGATTCATGTCGGATCAGTTCATTGAATTCATTCCCCAATGAGCACCTACAGGTTTACCATTGTGTCTCCACACGAGTAACTAACGAGATCAGTCACCCTCATCATATGAGTTGGAATAACCTGTACTAGTCTAACCGGATGTTTGATGTCTTTCTCAAACATCCTACGACTAGGAACAATTGAGAATATGTGTTTATAAGTCATCAGTCTCATTATTATGATCTCATCATAATCTGATGACTATTGCACATATTCATGGACTTCATTATGCGTAAATATAAATATGTCAATCTACATAATGAATTTAATGCCATTTATTAGTGAACCAGATTGAAATAGGTGCCTTATGATTGGCCTAGAGGACACCTATATCCATCAGTCTCGACCACAATTGTCCTCTACAAGATAACGTGCCAGACTTGCCAAGTGTTAGTAGTATGTGTCCGTCAAGTTAATCACATATTTTATATAATTTTGTTCTTATATAAGTAATAAATACAATTATATTCATTATGTGTAATTCGATCGAACATTTCATAATGAAGTCCATAAATGTGTGAAATAGATGTTAAATTATGATCAGATCATAATAATGAGACTAACATCTTTTAAACATACATCCTTAATTATTCTTAGTCAAAAGATATTTTAAAAAGACATTAAATATCCAGAGAGAGTAGTATATGTTACTCCTGCTTATATGATGAGGGTGACATGTAATGACTTGTGTGTGTTGGGTTCTCTATACCGAATCTAAGCAAAATGCAATGGATAAAATTAAATTGGGATCAGATCCATTCAGTTTTGATCTACAAAAACCTTGAACGGAAAATCGCATTTACTTTGCGCGGATTCGAATATGCGTTCGTCCGATTCCGCCGATGTGATGCCGCAAGCCACGCAGGTGCTCGGCCTCTAATGGTATCCACGCAGTCTTCCTCTAGGTGGATCATCCTTGCTTCCTCGCTCACTGCAACATCTGCCAATCCCGTCTGGCTGCGCGTAATCCTCCGCGACATGCGGATTCGGAAATTCCCATCGGACGGAAAAGTAGAGTAGGCGGGAGTCAGAGCGGAGTCTCTAGGGGCCGGCCAGAGGTGGGGGGCACCAAGAGAGAGAGAGGAGAGAGAGGGGGGCGGCTAGGTCAAGGTTTCCTACCCCTGACCTAGCCCCGGTATTTTATAATAAGTGATTTGCAGTTTTTCATAAAAACCCACACTTATCTGAAATCCTGTCAAAATATCCACCAACTTAAAAACCTTTTGTGTGACCCTTTAGGACCAAATACCAGTCCAGTTAATGGCCCATTAAGTCCAGTAATCTTTTACGGACCCACTGAATTAATTAATATCCTTATATTAATTAATCAGTTGAATTTAATATCCCACAATAAATTTGGACGGACTTCCGATCACGTTGGGTGCCAAGCAGCACCGCGTGATCCCGGAAGGCATTGGGGTTTATGCAACCCACTATGGGAACCTTTCCGTCAACGGTTACGGTGCAAATATACTCTTTCATCTGTGCAATATTCCCGAATCGACTTAGGGTATGGTTTACTGTTAAACCCTAGCCGGTCGATTCACTTGAATCAAATGCCGCTAATCTATATCAGATAACTTTTTATTTGATACAGAGTCCGCCCTGGCCAGAGATTTAAGCGCATCATTTCTGGAACATTCTCTCTCCTATTACCGAGAGTGGATGATCCTGTATTAAACACATAATTACCTTCGAGGGTATCTCTCTGAACCCGATCACTTGACTTATAGATAACCCATGGTTAGGGATTCGTTAACCAATGTCAAAGTTCAGAAACCTACCAACAAAGTATCCTTGGTGTCTCAGGTCCAAGAACCATCTACGCAATCGTGACAAAAGAATCGAGTTGGTTAACAGTTAGGTAGATATCATCCGACGATTCATGGTCGGATCAGTTTAGTAAACTCATTCACCAATGAGCACCTACATGTCCAGCATAGTGTCTCCACACAAGTGACTTATAGGATCAGTCACCCTCATCATATGAGCTGAAGAAACCTGTATTAGTCTATCCAGATGTTTGATGTCCGTCTCAAACATCATCCGACTTAGAACAATTAAGGACATGTGTTTAAAAGTCTTCGGTTATGTAATTATGATCTCATTATAATCCGAAGACTATTGCACATGTTCATGGACTTCATCCTGATACAAGAAATAAAGATCAATTTAATTGCACAATGAACTTATGCCATTATATTAATAAACTGAATAATACATAGTATCGGATTGACTTTCGGGCCACCTAATACTAACAATCTCCAACTTGGACTAAAGCCAATCACTTTTGGATTAAATACCTATATTTTTTAAGTGACGACATTTTGATACAAAGGCTTTGTCAGTGGATCTGCTATGTTGTCGGCTGAAGGTCTTTCCACCATGACATCTCCTCGAGCTATAATCTCTTCGATCAAATGAAAGCGCCGCAGAATGTGCTTCGACTTTTGATGAGACCTCGGCTCTTTCGCTTGAGCAATCACCCCATTATTGTCACATAGCAGTGGGATGGGACCAGAGATGCTATCCACTACACCAAGATCGCTGATGAATTTCTTCATCCAGGCTGCTTCCTTGGTGGCTTCAGCAGTAGAAATGTACTCAGCTTCTATTGTCGAATCAGCAGTGATTTCTTGCTTAGAACTTTTCCAACTCGCTGCTCTCCCGTTGAGTGTGAAGATAAAACCTGATGTCGACTTGCTATCGTCCGTATCAGACTGAAAACTCGTGTCAGTATATCATTGCAGCTTTAAGTCTCCTCCTCTACAGACCAGAAACATATCCTTAGTTCTTCTTAAGTACTTAAGGATACATTTCACAGCTTTCTAGTGTTCATCACCTGGATCTGCCTGATATCTGCTCGTAACACTTAGAATATATGCAACATGAGGTCTAGTACATAGCATGGCGTACATAATGGAACCTATGGCTGAAGCATAGGGAACTTTATCCATCATTGCCCTCTCCTTACGAGTCTTGGGAGACTGACCTTTAGAGAGATAAAATCCATGTCTCATCGGTATAAGACCTCTCTTAAAATTTTTCATGTTAAAGCTTTTGACAATGGTTTCTATATATACGGATTGGGTTAAAGCAAGCATATTCTTTCATCTATCTCTATAGATCTGTATTCCCAATATGTAAGATACTTCTCTCAAATCCTTTATGGAAAAGTTCTTGGATAGCCAAATCTTTATTGATGACATCATCCCTACATCATTCCCAATAAGTAGGATGTCGTCAACGTAAAGAACTAGAAATGTGATTACGTTCCCACTGTTTTTCTCATACACACAAGGCTCATCTTCATTCTTAATGAAGCCATAAGATTTGATCGTCTCATCAAACCTTATGTTCCAACTCCGGGAAGCTTGCTTTAGTCCATAAATGGACCTTTGCAACTTGCACAACATATCTGGAGATTCTTTTGATGTGAAACCCTCTGGTTGTATCATATACACCTCTTCCTTAAAGTTTTCATTGAGGAATGCCGTTTTTATATCCATCTGCCAGATTTCGTAATCATGGTATGTGTCAATGGAGAGAAGAATTATGATAGACTTAATCATGGCAACAGGAGAGAAGGTCTTGTCATAGTCAATGCCTTGCCTTTTTGACGATAGCCTTTCGCCGCTAACCTTACCTTATAATTCTCAATTCGTCCATCTGCACCAATATTTCTTTTAAAGATCCATTTGTATTCGATAGGTATTATACCCTCAGGCAAGTCGACCAAGTTTCAAACTTGGTTAATGTACATAGACTGCATTTCAGAATTCATGGCTTCTCAGCATTTTCCGGCCTCTGGACTTTCAATGGCTTCCTGGTAAGTCTTAGGATTATCATCCTCATTATAGAGTATCCTAGAACCATCCAAATTGATAAGTCTCACATATCTTTCGGCTGGGTTGAGATACACTTTCTGACCTACGAGGTTCTTGTGTACTTTCTTAAACAGGTTCAGAAACTAACATTTTATCTAATGAACCATTAACAATTTGTGGGTCTGGAGTTTCTTCCAAAGTTACTTTACTCCTATTGTCCTTTTGGAAAATATAATCTTCTTCAAAAAAGATCGCTCTCTTGGCTACAAACACCTTTTGTTCCCCAGGATGATAAAAGTAATATCTATAAGTTTCCTTAGGATATCCCACAAATTTGTATTTGTCAGTTCTGGACTCCAGCTTATCTGCATAATGTCTTTTGACATGAGCAGGACATTCCCAGACTTTAACATGTTTAAGGTCTAGTTTCCTTCCATTCTATATCTCATATGGAGTGGTTGTAATCGATTTATTAGGTACCTTGTTCAGGATATATATAGTCGAGCTAAGTGCATATCCCCATAACGATACTCGTAGTTTGGACATACTCATCATAGATCGTACCATTTCTATTAATGTGCGATTCCTTCTTTCTGATACACCATTCATTTGAGGTGTATAAGGAGGTGTAAGCTGAGAAATGATACCATTATCCTTTAAGTATTTTGTGAACTCTATACTCAAATATTCCCCACCACGATCGGATCAGATGGTTTTAATATTCTTTCCAGTTTGTTTCTCTACTTCATTCTTGAATTCTCTAAATTTCTTAACAACTTTTGATTTATACTTCAATCAGCATATGAAGCCATACATTGAGAAATCATCAGTAAACGTAATAAAGTATGAGAAACCACCAATAGCTTGGGTTGACATAGGACCACATACATCAGAATGTATTAGTTCCAGTATGTCTTTGGCTCGTTCTCCATTTCCAGTAAATGGAGATTTAGCCATTTTACCTATCATATATGACTCACAGGTCGCATATGATTCATAATCAAATGGATCTAAGTATCCATTTTTATGCAGCCTTTGGAGTCTGTTTTCACCAATGTGACCAAGCTTACTATGCCATAGATAGGCTTTGTTCACTTCATACTAATTTCTTTTAGTTAAAGAATCGATATTTAAATTATCATGAGACACATTCAATAAGTACAATCTATTGGATAATGAAGTAAAAGCTATTAATTTATTTCTGAAATAAATTGAACAACAATTGTTCCCAATATATAAAGTGTAAGGATTGAGGTTTCGGATCCGGTTATCGGGTCAGTTTCGGTGTTGGACCCCTTGGTTTGGGCCTTTGTGGGGCTGGGGCATACGACGCGATTCAAATGGCGTCGGGTTGGGGGGACGCTTTTTAGAATGTGTCACGTGGGCTGATTTTGGGCAGCGAGAGTACGGCCCCGATCTTATCGTCTGAATGACGTCTTGCATGGTCGACGCCATTCAGAGGTTTGTCAGTATACGATCATATCGTGTCGTCTGATTGGCGTCAGTCTTGGACGACGCATTTTAACTAGTTTCGGTTTGACCCCGCGAACCCTCCCTCCTTTCCCTCATTTCTCTCATTCTCTTCTCTCTCCTCCCTCTCTCCTCCCTCTCTCCGACCCATCCGCTCCCCCTTCCCCTTCTCCTTCCTTTCCTCTCCCCATTCCTCCTCTCCCTTCACTCCATCAACCTCCTAATTTCCACTACTACCACCACCATCTCCTCCGCGGCGCATTTCTCTCCGGACGGCGGCCGACGTCCCGGTGGAGTAACGGCGTCCACGGCGGCGGCTTGTGGCGTGGCAGTTCGGCGGCTTGGAGCTCGGAGGAGTTCAAGTAACCGGTAGGGTGACAATCCTTGTGGTGTTTTGTTTAAAACTATCATTTTTCCGCTTTGAAGCATGCAATATGTGTGGATGATTTTGGAGTAGAAAGTATGTTCTAAGGAGTTCTTTATGAAAATAATTAGGCTTCTTCCCTACCCCCTCCATTTTTGATGTTTTGTGTGATTTGGGGGAGAAATCCCACTTTGTGACTTGGGAGAGGCCGGAGGGGAACCTGTTTTCAGGTGCTAAATGGTATCTGGGGACAGCGACGCCATTCTAAATGGTGGCTGCCACCCAAGACACGATTTAGCCCAGCTTGTTCCAAGACCATTCTGTCTCTATATTGAATGGTGTCTGGGGACAGCGACGCCATTTTAAATGGCGGCTGCCAAGAGCGACGCGATTTAGGCCACCATCTTTCGAGGCCAGTTTCCGTGTGAACCAGTTTAGGGGTCTTGAATGACGTCAGCCACGGGCGACACGATTCAAGACAGAACCTCATTAATTCATGCAATTAACATGTGTATTCATTGTTAGATAGTTTGGTTAAATGCATGTTTGAAAACGTACTTCAAGAACGAGGATTTCTACGTGATCGGATTGCACTGTGTTGTATTTTGTGCGATCGTGGACCTAGAGTGACAGTTGCTAGTGCTTAGGCACCCTGTATCGGTGTGGGAGTGACACGGCGTCGGTGTGGGAGTGGTGGGGTGACGCTTAGAGAGAGGGTCACCTGGTATACCCCGGGGTATAGCTAGTACCGGTGTGGGAGTGGTACATTCGGAGTGTCACTTGTACTGGGAGAAGCAGAACCACCTAGAGCTAGATAGGCCGGAGTAGCCAGCGCGCTATCCGAGGGGTTGCTGTTTGGTCCCAGCGGGTGGGTGTTTTTCGCGTTCGATCGCGTGGTTTGTGTGTTTGGCCGAGACGCTGGTTGTGGACTCCATGGTGGGGTGGTTTCAGAGTTGTGCATATTGCATTTACGAATGCATGTGTTTTATATCGGAATTTGGGAATCTTTGGGAGTTGTGTTTACTGCTTTATTTATTTAAATTGCCTATATTTGTGTTGTTGCACTTGTGGGTGCGTGAGTGGGTGGTGGGGATCGAGGGATCCTTACTGAGTCCATTTCGATGAGACTCACCCCTGCGGTTTTCAGGTTGAAGGTTCCAGGCAGACGTAGCGTGGAAGGTGTTGTCTCAGGTTGCGCGCCAGCAGCCACTGTTCCGGAGTATGTCCCGATGTAGTTTTTATTTTTTCTTTCAGGCCTGTACGCTTAATTATTTCTTTTCATTTGGAATATATAATTATTTGCTGAGTCGAGTTGAATTGTAATAATTTTTAATTCGTGCACTTCTTTTACAATTCGATGTGATGTGGAATGTTTACCTTAGTTTATCATTTATTTCCCAGACTTATCGAGATCCTGGTTCGGCTCCAAATTTTAATGATTCGGTACCCATTTAGTAATTGGATCCCCGATTATAGGGTGACGGGTCGTTACATAAAGTGTACCTAATTCTATCTAAACATGAAATAGAAATAATGTTCCTTATTATACTAGGTACATAATAAGATTCATCTAATGAAAAAGTGTCTCCGGATGGTAGTTTGAGCTTCACTGTCCCCACAGCAATCGCCGCAACTCTTGCCCCGTTACCTAGCCTCAGCTCCATCTCATCGGTTCTCAGCTTACGCCTTCTTGTTAGTGCCTGCGCAGACTTGCATATATGAGAAACACATCCATTATCTAATACCTGTGATTTATAATCTCTAATTGACAAGTTTACATATATCATATAGATGCCTGAAGCGTCCTACTGCTTCACAGTTCTTTGAGCCTTGTCCTTGATGTATTCTTTGCAATTCCTCTTCCAGTGGCCCTTCTGATGACAGTAGAAGCATTCACCCTTCTCAGCACTCTTGCCCTTGTCCTTCTTGACAACTTTTGACTTCTTCTGATTCTTGCATTTACCTTTCCTAAAGGCTTAGACTGCTAGTCTTTTCCTACTGGTCTTACCAATCATGAGGACTTGGGGTTTCTCCTTCACAAGGTTCCCTTCTGCAGTCTTCAGCATATTCAGTAATTCAGCTAAAGTTGTCTGGATCTTGTTCATGTTAAAGTTAATAATGAACTGAGCATGTGATTGTGGAAGTGAAGACAACACAAGGTCGATATGCATTTCCTTGGGGAGTGAGACCCCAAGAGCATCCAGCCTATCTACCCATTCTATCATCTTCAGCACATGAGTTTGTACTAAAGATCCCTCTGCCATCTGAGCCTTGAACATATTCTTAGATATCTCATATCTTTTGATTCTTCTTTGCTCACCGAATAGCTCCTTCAAATGGAGCATGATGGATCTAGCATCCATCTTCTCATGCTGCCTCTGCAACTCATTGCTCATAGAGGCCACCATGTAGTATTGGGCCATAGTGGAATCTTCCTTCTATTTTTCATATGTCAACATGTCTTCCTCTGGGGCATCTAATGCTAGTTCAATAGGAGGTTTTTCATTCAGGACATAAGCAATTTGCTTAGACCTGAGGACAATCTTCATGTTCCTAAGCCAGTCTGAGTAGTTAGGGCCTGTTAAACGATTGACATCCAGTATGCCACGCAACGGCTTATGGTGCGACATTTTAGCCTACAGAGAGATAATCAAATTTTAATAAGCAGAAATTTAGTTATTAATGAAAAACAAGATATGGTCTTTATCATCTAGTTTTACTCTCACTAATTGTTGTCGGACTGTATAACCTTTAGATATATAAAACAGGAGACGCCGACAGTTTCTTAGTAGAGATCAGAATCTCCAAAGAATCACAAACCTCGGGTAAACACATAGTATCATACTGCTATCTTAGAGCAACCATCTCATGGTAATTGCAACTCCTTGCAATATCTGATCTTATTTCAGCTTCCAGGTTATTAATGGTCTAAGGTAAACACAGTAGACCATTATACCCGGTCTAAGCTTTACCATCAATACGTGATGGAGTAGAATCGGAATATAGCCCTCGGATAAATACGTGGATAGCTATATCGTTCCTCTACCACAATCTCAAGGTATCTAATGCCATAGTTAATATAGTCCTCTCATCAGATGATGGCAAATCTCAGGTAAACACGTAGAAAATGCTACCACCGAATTAAGTTTTAAAAACTATATTGATGGAGAGCTACGCGGTGCATTCTAATGACTCGTGCTCTGGCTTAGACTTTGAAACGAAGGTTCTATTTATTTATTTTGGTCCCATTCTAGGTGATAGTATTAAATATATCGAATATATTATTTATATACTAATAACCTAGATAATTTGATTCGTAATCGAAAGAAATATACGCATCGCATACATGTCATGGTGTGGTCATGGATAGCACTATGGTTTGACTCTAGCTACGCAGTCAAACACACACACATACACAATATAACAATTATATTATGAGTTTGCAAACTCATAGGCTGAATGAACTCCTTCATTTCCTTCTTGGTTGTAGTTGTGGATCATCCTTGCTCCACGCTCAATCACCTCGATCAAGTTACGAGATAATTTAAAAGAAGCCTTATGGCGAGTACATCAAGGAGAGAGGTAGAGATACAATGGAATATGAGAGAGAGAGAGGTACGCATACCTCTAGTTATTAACAATTAATAATCCAAACACACCATTGATCCATATCCACATATCATCACATGAATGAAATATTGTAACATCACATTACATGTTTATAAACACTAAAAGAAGCCTTTGGATAATAAGGATTTTCGAAAAAAGGTTTATCTAGTTAACATGCAATTAAATCATATTTAAAAACTGTAACATCACATTACATGTTTATGAACACTAAAATTAATGATTTAGGAGTATTCCATGTTACATTTGAACACTTCAAATAAATGGGGTAATCTAACAATTAAATTACAAAAGATTAATCTAACGATTTAGAACAATTAATTAAATCAACAATATTTGTCAATTAATTAATAAAAATGAATAATATTTTATTAAGACCCAAAAAATTAAAAAAACTGAATTTGATTTTAATTTTCAAAATCACACTTTATTAATAAAAACAAATTCAATTTATAAAAAAAATATTTTATTGGCCCCAATTGGAAAGGGCAATTGGGCTTAGCCCAGGCCAGGACCGAGCCAGGGCCCAACAGTGGGCTCGGACCTAGGCTCACATAGGTGGGCAAGGCTGGTCCAAGAACTGTTGGGTTCTGTCTCGGGCCGCTTGGCCCGGGCCAGGGTCCGGCCGGGCCGGACCATGTCGGCGCCTGTTCGTCGGCAACGGCAACGTCGCCGGCGCCGTCCGACGAGTGGTGTGAGCCCGAGAGGGGTTCCGGTGGGGGGTTTTTCTCTTCTTTAAAATCCCCTTTTTGCAAGTTTCAAAAACCACAGGAAGAGGAAGAAGAAGGCCATGGCCGGCCGTCCACCGCTCCCCATGCCGCCGGCATCTCGTCTAGTGTCAGTGGGCATGGTTTGCAGCGATCCTTGCCTCAAAAATCCATCCCGCATCCCACAAGAATGAAGCGTTCTTCGTCCAACGAAGAACACGACGAAAACTCCCCAAAGAATTATTTTCTATAGATTAAAATTGCGATCTCATCGCTGAGATCATCTCATGAACATTAATCAAACAAGAAAATAAATTCTAGCATGGAATAAATTCGAACACCACAATTTTAGAGACCGAAACGACGAAGAACACAGTGGAATCTGACTCTGATACCATTTTTGGGTTCTTTGTGTCGGATCTGAGCAAAACGCAACAGATAAAATTAAATCGAGATCGGATCCATCTTGTTTCGATCTACAAAAACCTTAAACGGTAAATCACATTTACCTTGTGCGGATTGGAATCCGCGTTCATCCGGTTCCGTCGGTGTAATGCCGCCAGCCGCACAGGTGCTCGGCCTCTGGCGGTATCCACGCGGTCTTCCTCTTGGTGGATCGTCCTCGCTTCCTCGCTTGTTGCAACGTCCACGGATTATGTCTGGCTGCGCGTAATCCTCCGTGACATGCAGATTCGAAAATTTCCGTCGGACGGAAAAGCGGAGCAGGCGGGAGTCGGAGCGGAGTCTCCAGGGCCGGCCAGAGGTGGGGGGCGCCCAGAGAGAGAGAGGAGAGAGAGGGGGGCGGCTAGGTGAGGGTTTCCTATCCGTGACCTAGCCCTGATATTTTATAATAAGTGATTTGCGATTTTTCATAAAAACCCACACTTATTCGAAACCATGTCAAAATATCCACCGACTTGAAAGCCTTTTGCGTATGACCCTCTAGGCCCAAATACCAGTCTAGTTAATGGCTCATTAAGTCTAGTAATCTTTTACGGAGCCACTGAATAAATTAATATCCTTATATTAATTAATCAGCCGAATATAATGTCCCACAATAAATTCGGACGGACTTCCGATCACGTTGAGTGCCAAGAAATACCGTGTGATCCCGGGAGGCATTGGGGTTTATGCAACCCCTATGGGAACCTTTTCGTCAATAGTTACCGCGCGGATATAATCCTTCATCCGTGCAATCTTCCTGAATTGACCTAGGGTATGATTTTCTGTTAAACCCTAGCCAGTCGATTCACTTGAATCAGATGGCGCTAATCTATATTAGATAACTCTTTATCTGATATAGAGTTCGCCCTGGCCAGGGACTTAAGCACATCATTTTTGGAACATTCTCTCTCCTATTATCGAGAGCGGATGATCCCGTATTGAACACACAATTACCTTCGAGGGCATCTCCTTGAATCCGATCACTTGACTTATAGATAACCTATGGTTAGGGATTCGTTAGTCAAGGTTAAAGTTCAGAAACCTACCAACAAGGTATCCTTGGTGTCTCAAAGTCCAATGACTATTTACGCAACCATGACAAAAGAATCGAGCTGGTTAACAGTTAGGTAGATACCATCCAGCGATTCATGGTCTGATCAGTTCAGTGCACTTATTCACCAATGAGCACCTACAGGTCCAGCATAGTGTCTCCGCACAAGTGACTTATAGGATCAGTCACCATCATCGTATGAGCTAAAGAAATCTGTACTAGTCTATCCAGATGTTTGATTTCCGTCTCAAACATTCTCCGACTAAGAACAATTAAGAACATGTGTTTATAAGTCTTCGGTCTTATAATTATGATCTCATTATAATCCAAAGACTATTGCACATGTTAATGGACTTTATCGTGATACGATAAACAAAGATCAATTTAATTACACAATGAATTTATGACATTATATTAATAAACTAAATAATACACAGTATCGGATTGGCTTTCGGGCCACCTAATACTAACAGTGTGGAGACATTAGAGTGAACCTATAAGTGCTCATTGGTGAACGAGTTCACTGAGTTGACCGGACATGAATCACTAGATGGTAACATTTTCTAACTGTCAACTAGTTTGATTCATCGTCACAGTGGAGTGAGTGGTTGATCTTTAAACCTGAGACACCAAAGATACCTTGTCGATAGACTTCTGGGCTTTGACATTGGCTAATAGATCTCTAACTATGAAGTCCTAATTAGTCAATGGATCAGATGTAGTAGAATACCTTCGAATGTGATTGAGTGTTCAATATAACACCATTCACACTAGATAATTAAGGAGGTAATGGTCTAAGTATGATGCCCAGGACTTTCTGGCCAGGACAGGACAACATACTACAAAAGGTGTTTTCTAATGATGCTTTGCAGCATTTGAGAAGGATTAACAGTTTATTCGGGTTTAATAGTTAACCATACCCTAAGTCTCTCATGAGTATTGGTTCGAGAGAAGGATTATAGCCACGTGGTAACTAATAACGGAAAGGTTCCTTGAGTAGGTTGTTGAACCCCATTGCTGTCTAAGATCATGCAGTATTTTTTGGCACCTAACTTGATCAGAAGCCCGATCGATTATCATGATATGGTAGATAGGTTACGTAATAATTTAATATGAGATATTAAATTGATTACTTTGAGTCAGTAAGGAGTTATTGGGCTTATTTGGCTAAAAACTAAACTGACACATGGGCCTAGACAGTCGCACGCACAAAGATTCTCAGTCAATAGTATTTAAGTGAGATGTATAACAACTCAAAGACTTTTATGAAAAGTCACGTTAGTTATTATAGATATTAGTTAGGAGGAACCCTGGGCCAAGCTCCAGGGTTTCCCATAGAGCATAGCCACCCCCTCCTCTCTCTCTCTTGCTAGCGCCCCCCTCCGCCATCAAAGAGGTCTCCCCCTTTGCTCTCTCGTCCACTGCTCCGATTCCTGCCCGTGGAGAATACCGGTCGTATGCCATAGGCACCATCGCAGAAGAAGAACCTCGGCGAATGCGCCGAACTAGCTGAGTGATCGAGAACAAATCATCAATCGGAGGATCAAGTGAATACCGCTAGAGGCCAGACACTTGTGTGGCTAGCGACATCCCTCCATCCAAACCAAACGGTCATGGATTCAACTCTACGCAAGGTGATTTCAAAACCAATGCTTCACAATGTAAAACATCAAACCAAAGGTGAAGAAAGGGGATGGGGGACGCAATTCAACCCTCCACCTTGCATTTTTTTTCCCCAAGGTGCTAGATATAGTAGCAACAAGAGGAAGAAGACCTTAAGAATCCTACTTGTGCCATTCTTTCTTTTCTAAAAATAATGCAGAGAAGAGAAAAGGGGCTCTGTACACAATTAGACATAACCATTGTTAAGCCACGTAAATATATCTTGATCTCTTTTTTTCTCTTTCTCTCTCTTGCCCTTCTCCACCTTTTTTTGTGCATATGTGTGGTTTGGTTCTTCTAGGCAGAGAGGCAAATCCCTAGCATCTTCCATGCAGTTCCTGAGTTTGCCTCTGCTTGTTTTAAGATCTTACAATGCCAAGTTGCCGAAGGACCCCTTCTTAAGCCAGTATTCACAAAGAAGCAAAGAGTGTCGTCTCTTTCAAAGTATAGTGTTATTCTAACGAGGTGCATGCGTCTATGACAACATGTTTTACATGTTTACACACATTTTTCTGAACTTCGGTAATCATATTTGGAAAACATTCAATTTGGATTCGATTACCAAGACTCCTGATTAGATCTTCCAATTCATATTAGATCACAAAGTATACTAAGAATGATAATTATATTAGTCTTGTTAGAATAGTCTCATATTGTGCTGCCTACTCCACTCAATGTCTTAAGGTTTTAAGTTGGAAGGCCCAATAATTTGAATATGTTATCAGAGCCCATGGTTATGAATCAGAACATGCACCCCATCTTTGTAGGTACACGTGACAAAACTTAAAATCGGCCTGTGCATAAGGAAAAAGGACAAAGTTAAAAAGTATTTGAAATAATGATCCCTATTCCACTCAATACAAGATTTTAAGTTGGACGGCCCAGTAACTTGAATATGTTATTAGAGTCTATGGTTACGAACTGGAACATGCACCCTATCTTTGTGGGTACACGTGACAAAACTTAAAATCGGCCTGTGCATAAGGAAAAGGGACAAAATCAAAAAAATATTTACCATAATGGTGCATATTCCACTCAATGCTTAAGGTTTTGAGTTGGATGGCCTAATAACTTTAATATCAGAGTCTATAGTTGCGAATTGAGCCATGCACCATCTTTGTGGTTCATGTCACAAGACATGAAATCAACTTGCATGACCATTTGCATATGCTTGGAAAGAAGCTGGAAGATGTTGAAGATTATATCTTGGACAAATGGCACAGATTTGAGGTGGCTCAAATAGAGGGACAAATGATGCTAAGTCAAGAGACATGTTATTTAACCTTCATGATTTGTTTGAGAAAAATGACAGGAGGGCTGACACTGAATTTGACATTATTGATAGATTCAAGGAGGAGGCGTTGGATAGGCTTGCCAAGGTGCACTGACACGGATTCTCTCAAATAGACATTCAAGAAGTATAGCAAATACCTCAACTCTATGAATGGCGAAGTAGAGACCCTCACTAAACCTAATGTGCAGCTGGGACCTCAAATTACGGGAGTCATCAACTACCTATTTCCCTTTGCTCAAACTAGGCATGTATACTACTTTGATCCTAATCTTGAAGACCATGACCTCAGTGAAAAACATGATGAGCCATCAAAACCCCAGAAGACATATGCCCCTTGTATGATAAGGGCAAAGGACGAAAGAAATTCCAATTTCTATTGTATATTATTTCTCACTAAAAACACTACTTTGCTCTATCTTTTATTTAGCTTGCTCTACCTTGTTAAATTTCTGCATGAACTTAGTCATCCTATTTGTATAATCTATGTTATATCTACCTTCGTTTTGATGATGCCAGAAAGGGGGAGAGAAATGTGAAGGTATGAATGATTGTTATTGTGATATATATTGTGATATATGTTGATTGAAAGGAGAATTTTATATAATGATATGGAACATATGTTATATATTGTTTACATAAGAAAGTGCATGCTATGTGACATGCCTCCATGCTATGTGATATGGTACTTATGATATGGTAAAGCTGAGAAATAGTTGACAACTGACCCATGACAAGGTTGAGATCTTGTATGTGATTAATTGAAAAATGATAAAGTGATTGTGATTGTGCAGATTGAATATTTAAGGTTGTGAAAATTGAATGTTTTTATAAACATCTTTAGAGCATGCATTAACTAAAAATCTTTTTTGTGAAGAAAGTGTAGGACTCATATCATAACTTTAAGTGTTTTGTCTTTATCAAAAAGGGGGATAATGTTGAACCCCTCTGGTTTGATTTGGTTTGAAATTATAAAAGAATGTGATTGATTATGATTAAGGAAATTGAGAAATTTTCAAAAAGGATATATTGTCAAAAAAAATATATTTTGGATAGTACTGAAATAGATTTTTGGAGTTTCAAATAATTTTTTTAAGATCAAAATGATCCCTAAAAGTCTCCTAAAATATCCTCTAAATGTGAAGGTCAAAACTCAACTAGGTGGGTGTTGGTCGACCAGAGCCGATACTCAATTTAACTGAGTAAACATGGTTGGTCGACCTTACTTGTCTGTTGGTCGACCAGAGACAGGGGACAAGTTTTCTTATGCTTGGGTATTGGTCGATCAAGCTTGAACCTGGTCGACCAAAACCAGTAGAAGTCTGTCTTGGCCTATCTCCCCTGCACTACTTCTGGGCACCCAGTTCTTGGCCCTAAATGACCAGAGGGACCCTGAATCCCATGTGAACCTTTAGACTGACGTGTCCTTGGTCTATCCAGTGGAAGGACAATCATATGGGCTATTTTTTTAGTCAAGGACTAATATGCCAACCATTTCCTATGATAGTACACTGTGGTTTAATGTTTCTTAGTTCTAGAAGTATTTGCAAGGCACCTTTTTCTATTTATATACTATCCAGCACAATCACCTTTTTACCTACCACTATGAGTACTCTAAGGTAACCATTTGCATGATCTTTTTAGAGTGAGGGATGCTACATGCAGGGTCTTCACTAGCCGGTATACAAGAAGCAAAAAGGAAGAAGATTTCAAATCAACCTTGGAGAATCCTCTGCAGAAACCTTTTGGAAGGAAAAAAGGAATATTTTCCTCACCTACCTCCCAACAGTTAAGGATTCTTTTTGGGACTATAAAAGGATCAATTGTGGGCTATTTTGGACGAGGGCCTTGGAGAGCAAAACGTGCATTACATCTTTAAGAGTTTGAGAGAGTTTCTTGACCTAACTTGTCCTGCTCTTTGATTCATGTTCTAACCCCTTAAGAGGAGGGTTTCTTAAGTGATTCTCTCGTGTGTGCAGGTCAAGAAGGAATGTGCTAGATTGGTAGATAGTCATCATCTTGATCAAGACCAAGACCATGGGCAACTACTTCGGTGCTAACAACGTCTTCTTCTTGTAAAGAGAAGATCTTGTGGAGCTTCTTAAGAAAGGACTACTAGATGGATTTAAGGAGCTTCTACTATATCAACTTGACACCTAGAGCATGGACACCACAAGAGTGAATCAAAGACTTGAGCTTTCTTTGTTTTGTTTATAGCTGTAATATTTAAGAAAGCTACATTATCTTGTACGTGTAGTGTAGAGTAGGAAGTAAGGGTTCCTTTCTTTTTTATCTTTCTTGTTGTTTACCTTATTTTGTAGAAGATGGCTAATACTGATATAAATGTATGTCCTATAAGCCAATCACATGAGATGTAATGGTATCATTTCATGTAATTATCTCATTCTTATTAATAATAAATAATATTTTTTAATTGTGCCTTATCATTTTATGTGTGTTTATCATTTGATGTGATGAATTCTTACAACACATGTGATGATGACTAAATCATAATGAGATTATAATAATGAGATCGATCATTTAGATGCATGTGTTCGAATTGTTCCTGGTCATAGGATCTCTAAGACAGGAGACATTGAAGATCTGGATAAACTAATGCACGTGATTCTTACTCATATAATGAGGGTGACTGATCTCATAGTTACTAGTGTAGTGACACTAAGGTACATATGAAGGTGCTCATTAGTGGCGTGAGTTCAATGAACTGATCTAACCTAGAATTCGTTAATGGTTATCATACTGACTGTCGATCGGTATATTCTATAGTTACAGTAGCATAGTTAGATCCTAGACCTGAGTCACTAAGGATGCCTTACTTGAGTGACACGGAGTATTTGATTACTGACTTAAGAATTTCAAATTTGTGATTCTATATAGTCAGTTATTCGGGCTCAGGTAGGATTCTCGCGAAGGCAATTGAGTTGACAACATGGAACCATTCACTCTTAGTATATCATCGGAGAAAGAATGTCCTATAGAATAGTACTGAAAAATTCATGGCCAAGGTTATATAATTAAATGGAAAAAGGAGTCTTCTATTTAATTTAATAGTGAGTACAAGGTTCCATTAGGTTATGACATATCAGGATTTGACAGTTAAACTATACCCTAGTTTGACTGGGACATTGCATGGATGAGGATCTATAGCTACGTAGTATCTGTAGACGAAAGGCTACGATTAGTGGGTTGCATATCCTCGATGTCTTTTGGGATCGTGAAGTGTAGGTTGGTGCCATTCATGATAAAAAAGTTAGAAGAATTCATAAGGCGATAATCAGATTGAAATTCATTATAAGATAATAAATAATAATGACTTAATGGGCTGAAAATCAAATAGATAGTTGGGCCTAGAGGGTCACACACAAATGAGTAGTCACAGATCCGGAGAGGATTTAAATATTTATAAACTTCTAGTTTTTGTGAAAAATATCTGAAGTCTATAAATAGTTGCTATGGAGGAACCCTAGCCAGGCTTTAGGATTTTCTACTTTGACCAACTGTCATCCTCCCTGCTCCTCTCTCTCTCTGGAGCTGCCCTCTCTCTCACCTATCTATTCATAGTGGAGTTGAGATCCGGAGGGAGTTTGCAGAGCATGGAGGAGATCTAGACTACCGCGGAGACTCGTGTGGATACGTCTAAAGGCCGGACGCTTGAACGGCTTGCGATCCCGAGATTGACCACTCGCTCGTCTCTGATTTGACGAGGGACTTTCATCCCCGTGATGGTGAATATCCGATCTTCATATTTTATTTATTATTTTATTGCGATCTAAACACCCGAGAATTAATACACATGGATCGAGTGAAGATTTAATTAATTTTTAATTCCGCTACGCTATTGTTCTTCTAACATGACTCCTTTTTTAGTGGAAGAGGTCCATCCTTTGCAAAGGGTGGAGGTTGGTGTTCCTTTTGTGGTGGAAGAGGGTCAATCCTTGCGAAGATTAGAGGTGTGCCTTACTAGAGACTTAATACCTAGTCGTTTGGTTGGCTAGGACCGCATATACTAGTAGTGTACTAGAAATATTTTCTAGTGAAAAGGTCCAACGAAGTTGAGTGGATGTAGGTCGTCATTTGGTGAACTAAACTACGATAAATCTTGTGTCTCTTGTGTGGTTGTACTTGTTCTTCATTATATAATAATTATAGTACGATATTGTTTTAAGGTACAACAACTTAGTGAAACATTTCATGAAAAAAATTTCAACACCCTATTAACTCTCTCCCCACCCCTCTAGGGTGTAGTCCATAACTTTAAATTTAACAGGGGTGAGTAAAGAATCATACTATACGATTGATTGTTAATACTTCTATGAGAAGGTATATAGGCCATATGGGATATTATTTTATTTGATAATAGTGTTGTACCATAAATGTATTCTCTTGATTTATTAGAATACTAGGAAGACACTTATGGACATGTACGTATCCTTTTACAAAGTGATCTATTAGGCCACCTATAGACATATCCTTAAGTCCTTTTTATGCGATATTTTAGGCCTTACCATTTATTTCAAATATAGATTACTTCTAATTTTAGGATGAGTAGATTGCTTTAAATATAGACGATTCTTTAACCACATAATATGATGTTAGGGCTCTTACGTTTCTCAGGTTGATATCGTATCCATGTGGCTATGATTACCTAATGATTGTCTAGTCATGCATTACCCATAGGAGTTAATTAACATATTTTTATTATATTTTAAGTGTTTTTAAGAAGCAATTATAAGTGATGATGAGATTTTTATAATCATGATCAGTCTCCTAGTTATTTTAAAACATGCTCAATTTAGTGATCTTACTAGCAATGGTATGAGAATTATGAACCATATGAGAGTTAGTTAGTCATCAATCTCTTTCTACCCTATGCCTTTAACTGTGTCAGGATAAGTTAACCTATTGACTAATTAAGTGGATTAAATAGATCGGATCTCAAGTCTATGGACACATTAAATCAGAAGTGTATGTTAATCTCATTAATGCTCCTCAATATAGATCTATTTACCGCAGTGTTCTGATCTTCATTGAGTAATCCCTTACTCTTATTCTATGGCCTTAGAAATCAATATATATATAATATTAATACTAAGATAAATTATTAGAATCCATCAAATTTCGAGAATGAAATTTCTTTAAGGGGAAAATGATATTTTGTCCTGTACTCTTTCAACATATTAATGAATGTAATGAATTTTAGTTGGATCAATTAACTAATTATGAGAGTCTATTAGTGAGTTTATATAATTTGATTTAGTTCAATTAACCTAATTATGAAAGTCTATTGGCCCAGTAAAACTAGTAAGGATAGCCCGCTAACTTAGTTAAAATTCTGTGTTTGATGCACTAGATAGAAGCAAAGTAAAATAATGATAACTTTTAGTAGAAAATTCTAATGAAGACATGGTTGATATCTTTGAAAATAATATAAAAATATCTATAACTTTGTAGAAAATATTTTTTGCTAATTCATATACTTTAATGGTCAAAAATATCTATGATCATTTTTAGAAAGAGCTACTAATGGGAAACAAATCCTAATAGAATTAGGATTCAAATTAGAAAATAAGAGAAAGTATAAGTAAAGTTAACCACCACCTAAAAAGTTATGTAAGACATATTTTAGTTGGATTACAAGTAGAACATAATAAATTTGAGTATGAGTATGATTAAGATTCCAATTAGTGGATACAAGTCATAATTAGAATCTTACTCGAATTAAGATTCTGCACATAGATTTACTTGACACAGTCCTAGTGTTTTAAGTATAACTTCGTGCAGAAAATTTTAAATTAGATAAGACAGATCTCATTAGAAAGATTATTTAAAATTCTAGAATTTGTGTGAAGATTATATTTTTATAATAAGTCATTTACTAGTTAGAATTATGAATTCTTTGGACGAGAACAAAATCTACTTGATTTATGAGTTCGGAGCACTCAAGACAACAAGTTAATAAAATAGAGATAACTTTTTACACATAAGTTCAAAAATAGTGAGTGGTGTCGGAAAGATTATAAAAAGTTATACAACTTTTTAACAGAAAAATTTTCCTGATTCAGACATTTAAGGGATCAAATTTAGAATGTTTTCATATTAGGAAACAAAGGGCTGCGGGAATTGTGTCCTAATTATACTAGAAAAGCATCTTAACTTAAAGATTAAATTATGTAGAGTTGAAGTTCAACTTCAATAAAGAAAAAGGATGTTAATAGTTATGTTACAAAGAAAAATAAGTGTAAATAGAGCCTTGAGATCGTGCATATGTCCCCTTGCACACAGTTCCAAGTTTAAGGTAAGAACATGTTATCTTTTGGAGAGAAAGATGATATTTCTTAGTTGATTCTTTTAAAAATTTTATTATAATGTTTTGTACTATTGGAGGTGCAGAGGATATGAGAAAGAACTTAGAGAATGTAAAAAAGAGTTTGGAAGATGAATAAACTATGGATAGATAGTAAGAAAATCATAGGAGAATCAAGAACCGATCTTTCTTCAAGAGATAAGCGGATAATCCTAAGTATGATCTATTTTATATTAAAAATTATATTATTTTTAAAAAATTTCAAAAGTTAATCAATTAATAAGAAGTTTGATCTATATGTCTAATTGGTAAGAAGCTTGGTAAGAAGCTTGAGTTATACCCGTGGACAACGAGAAAATCTTGATAATTATCAATTTATGATCAGTTATTCAGGTTGAAGCCCTAGTTACACATATGCCATGACTTTAGCATATTTGTCTAAATGCTCTAGTATTTATTTGTTTGGCTTCTTATCTGATAGTTAGGTGTATGTCTATCTGATATATTTAAATTTGATATTTTTACACATAAATATGAAATATAGTTTGTTGTTTAAATCATATGAAATCATATTATAATTTATTCAATTCATTTATTTGATATCCTTACTCAGTTATTCTTTGACCTCAGCTTAATCATTTAGAAATCTATATTTGTTCTGATTAGATATCTTTTGAAAATTTATAAATATGTTCTGACCAAATGATCTTTGACATGAATCTGATATGATAAACTTGTATGTCATGATAATTTGTTGTATTTTCAGTTCGATATGTGATTTGTTCAGTTCATTGTTAGTAGATTCATTTAATAAGATAAGAATTTGAACATGCCATATTTGTTATGTGTTAGTCGATTTACTTATTCTATTAGAAAATATATTTAATTTGATAAACTTATATCTAATAATATTTTTGTATCATGTTCTTATTTGAGCTATATGTAGAATTATGTAAGATGATATTTAATATAAGTATATAATATGATTTACAAAATTACTATACGTTAAATCATGTGGATGACTTGAAGTCTACTGAGTGGTAGACTCATAAATCTGACCAACTATTTTTCGAGAGAAGTCAATTCAAGATTTGCCTAGGCTGAATATCAAATATGTTGAATTTTCAGAAGAACTTTTAGTTATAAAATTAATAGTTTGATGTAGTACGGAATGATGAGAGATTGATATATTTTTCCTTATTTAGAGAGATTGAGAATTTAGATATTAATTGATGAATATTGTAATTTGTGAATTTTGGTACTGATTATGTTTTGGATATTTTAGATTAGTTGATGACTATGACATTTATTTAAATCACCATATAGTTGTTTAACTCTCATATATATTTATTATGATGAGATTTATCTCGAAATTATGCAGTCGAACTTTGAGTTAAAAAAAAAAGAACCGAATCCAAGACCCAACACTGATACCACTTGCTAAGCTCCTAACCTAATAAGTTTTGATTATGACAACATTTATATTTAATTTAGTAAGCTTTTATGTGCCTATAAACATAGACAATCATTTATGAAAGATCGTTGAGGAGCTCGTACCTCAAATTTCCTACCTATTCATTGAAATAAAGATTTTATTAACTTATATGTCCTTGTAACTAGAAAGAATCTCCTTGAGTTCTATGGATGGAAGTCCTTGGGTTTCAAATAGGAGGATTTCCTAAAAATAGGTTGGTAGATCAGCCAAGATCATCGGTCAACTGGTCAACACCATTCGAACACAAATCAAATGACTGTTGAATCACTAGAAGATTGGTCAACCAACACGAGTTACTAGCCGACCATCTTTGGTATGACTATTGTAATTGGGCAAGTGAGCCAATTATTCTAAGAGTAACATGCCAGAAAGTTGTTGCACTGCATGAAGTGCAGCTTATTTTTTCTTATTTTTTAAATTTCTTTTTAGGTCGGCCTCATCATGATTGACACATTCATATAGACTAATCCTTCATCGGGTAATCCAAAAAAATTTGAAAAATAAAAACTCGAGTTCAATGAATAGTTCGATTTTACATTTTTTAGATTTTTTTGAGTCGTCTGATGAAGGATCGACTTGTACAAAAAGTGTCAGTCATAGTGGGGCTGACCTAAACAAATTTGAAAAAAATAAAAAAAGCATTCTTACTGCAGTCGTCCGATCTACCTACCTACTGGCAATGCAGCAAGTATTATTCTTATTCTAATTGACCAATATAGGATTCTTGTCAACCAACACAAGGAATTTTAAAGCTTTCAAGGATGTACTAGACACTGAGCACATAGACTAGACAGCCAATCATTTGATGTTGGGTTACCACTGATAGTGATAGCTCAATGGATGAATGGCACACGTATCATACAAGATAGCTATCATACTCATTTATACAAAACTTCTATTGTTGAGTACCCCAATGGATGAATGACACACATATTATGCTAGACAGCTCAATGGAAATAAAAATTATTTAGATTAAGTAGTATTATGTGCAATCATCTACAATAAGTGGTGAACACCTTAAATCCCATTGCTAAGTACCCCAGAAGCCATTCTCAGACACATTCATTTTTAAAATTATGCCCTATGAGTTACTAGCCAACCATTTTCAGGCTAGGCCTTGGTTCATCTGGTTCTGGCCAACTAGGAGTTCACTCCCATTGTTCAATGGTTCTTGCAATTTACTTTAAAGTTATGAAACATGCTTTCATTTCTCAAACCCAATTTAAGCATGTCTATTCTCTTAAGCCACTTTGATTGGAGAATAGGAGAAGAATAAGGAAGAATAAAAGGAGAATAAGCTTAATTTAACTTTGACAAGCGGAATGACTTATACCGGTACAGAATAACTTATTCGGAGAATAAGGAGAATAAGCAATTCGACCCTAGACCCAAGAATTGCTTATCCTTCTTATTCCGCCAGTAGATCCTACAGAATTATCAAAGCTAAGCACCCTTTATTCTAGTATACGCTATTCCGGATAAGTAATTCCGGAGTAACCTATTCAGAGGCCACTTTGATTGGAGAATAGGAGAAGAATAAGGAAGAATAAAGGGAGAATAAGCTAAATTTAGCTTTGACAAGTGGAATGACTTATACCGGTGCAGAATAGCTTATTCGGAGAATAAGGAAAATAAGCAATTCAACCCTAGACCCAAGAATTGCTTATCCTTCTTATTCCGCCAGTGGGTCTCACAGAATTATCAAAGCTAAGCACCCCTTATTCTAGTATATGCTATTCCGGATAAGTAATTCTGGATTAACCTATTCTGTAATCAAATTGAGGTTTCAGAATAAGGACGAATAAGAGGAGAATAAGTTTAATTTTGTTTTGACAAGTGGAATGTCTTATACTGGTGCAAAATAGTGTATTTGGAGAATAAGGAGAATAAGTCATCACACTTTAGACTCAAGAATTGTTTATTCTTCTTATTCTGTCAGCGGATCTCACAAAACTATCAAACCAAAACACCTATTATTCTAGTATACTTTATTCCGTCAGTAGGCCCTACGTAATAACTTATCTTGCAAACAAAGTGGGACTATAGGTGTCCCTTTGCCTTCTCCTATCCGCCTTGCACATGAAAATCTCTTCTGAAGTTTCTTTTCCACTCTAGACACCTTCTTTCTCATTGTATTCCCTTCTCCCTGTGCTCTCCTTCTTTAACCCATTTCTTGCCTTAGAAGGGTGGTTCACACCCAGGGTAGAGGCAAACGTAATGAGAGCAGTCCCTCGTAGATGAAGAGAAAAAGGCTGAGGAGCAAGCAAGTCTTAATGCTTCGTCCTGGAGATTAATGAAAGGTAATCCTCAACACCCGAAGGAGAAATTACATTTCGTGACAAGTACGTTTTTAAAGGGAGTCTTTGAAGGAAGGCGGTGCACTTTGAATCATTTTTTGAGAATAAAGCAATGTTCAAGAACATGGTTTGGATTAAAATCTGCATTCTTAAGGAGCCAAAGTTATCCTGTTTTGATGAACGATGTTAGAGGTGAGGGTAACTAAGAAGAGTGGTTGCCACTTGGCTTGCCGGCAGACAACTAGGATACTTTAGCAACGAGTAGTCTAGTCCTATTGGTAGTGCGTGAAAAGGGTTCTTAGTGGTCTTGCGCTGGTACCGACCAAGGGTTGCTACATGTCGCGATGGGGGCCAGTGGCAACTAGGGTTGTACTTGGTGGTGGGTAGGATGAGGGGCAAGAAACGAGGAAGACAAATGACAGAGACCAGAGGGAGGGAACGAGATCGTCTGGATTTATGTATTTGGATTATCTAATATCTTTCAGACATAAGAAATTGAGAAATACATATATTGTGTACGTCATTTTAAATGACTCATATATCCCTCGTAAAGTTCGGTTTCATATGTCTAAGGCTGCTGGACGGTCCAGACGCACGGGCCCAAGCGATCTGATTTTGGGAGGGAGTGGATCACCTTTTATCGATGACAATGATAGGTGCGAATAAAAGCTTCAAATTAATTATATCTTGAATTTTTTAGATTTTCTTAATTTTATGAAAAGAAGTATATATGCGAGAGTTAAGAGAAAGCAACCAAAAACGACATTCGTTGCCAGTGTGGCATGTCGCTTACTCACAACATTGAAATTTAAATTTTGAAAAGGCTAACATGCGGCGCAAGTTTTCCTGTCGACCAACTTACTTGGAGACGACTTTTTGCACTCACCATGAAAACCACATTCCATGTATCTTTCCTATAGAAACCGTCACTAATAAGTATTTTAATTTAAACCATCTCTCCTCCACAAGATTATCTGTGCCTCACCATAAAAGACATAACAAAATTTACCATCACAACCACAATTTGAAGGCCACCTGGTGGCTGATCTAGAAACTTCATTCGTGCCGAGTTATTATCAAAGGAGAAGACTTTGTTTTCTTGAGTTTGAATGTGTCAAATCATAGTCGTCTGATGTCATTGTGTTGAACTGTTGAAGCTCTACCATGTCAGCAGAGAAAGAGTTACATCTGATAAAAAAATTTATATCTTACATGTTTATTCTCAATTCATACTGAACTTCTCTTTTTAATTAGAGAGTAATGCTAAGAGGACACATAATAAAAGCAAAAAAAGTAGGACACTTTGATTCTCTGCTGAGCCCGCGCCTCTAGACCTTATCTTTCTGTCATCTTCTCATAAATCTCCTCTATTTAATATTTCGGCTGTGAAAAAATAAAAAGAATCAACTCATCAAATAGATCAAAAAAAATGTAAAAGAATAAAAGGAGTCAGTCCATCAGATTGATTAAAAAAAAACATCTACATAAATGTATCATGGTCGACTTAGGCTTTGTTTGGTGGATTGTAAAATACTGCATTGTAAAATACCGTAAAATATCATAAATAGTAAAATGATGTTTTCCTTATATTTTGAAGTGTTGTAAATTATTTTATAGTATCTTTTTGTATGTTTGAGGTATCGTAAATTGTCGTATTTTAAAACTAATTGACCCATAAATTTTCCTTTTAGATGATTTAGATTTTCATTTTAGAACCACCGTAAATTGACATCGATTTCAAAATGGATGTAAATATGTTCGGATATAATTTAGTGTAAATTTTAAAGTAGATGGTGAAAATTCAGTCATGCAATTAACATGTGATTAAAAAGGTATGACGTCATGGTTATTTGTTAATTTTATATAGTTTTAATAAAAAACAATTTATATAATATGCATACTTAACTATACAACCCAATAGAGATGTCAACAAAACGGAGGTGAGAAAATAGATCATGCAACTTAAGTTATTTTTCATTTTTAGACGTATCCTACTGCAACCTTGTTCTTTATGTTCTTCCCAGCTGCAGTAATATTTGTAGAATAACGGATGGAAGAGAGGAATACGGAAGGGTGAGGAAGGATTAAAGGGGCGTGTTCAGTGGAGACTCTTACTTTCTCTTCTACATCGTGACCATACAGTTATCGATAGGTTGTAATTTTTTTGAAATATGAGGTGCCACATCAGACAGGTAAAAGAAATAAAGAACATTTCCCGTCCTCCTAGCATTAGTCTTAATTAGAGGTACAAATGACTTGAGCTGAGTTAGAGTTTTACCTTGTCCAAACTTGATTCAATTAGTTGTAATCGAGTTCAAATTTGAATTCAAACCAAGTATCCATGATGCTTGTTTAAGTTTGGTTCATTTAGATATTAAACGAGTTCGACCGAGTATCAAGTAATTTACAAGTCCAATGAGTTCACGATAGATTTAATATAAAATTTTTTAAATTTAAATTTATAAATTCAAACCAAACCATTGGGAACCCCAAGTAGTTTACACTCCTAATTGTTTGTTAGAAAATTTTATAAAATATTAAATATCTCATTAGCAAAATTTATTCATGAATAAAATAATTAAATAAGTATTTTAAAAAATTATAAATACTTGTAAACGACTTCTGAACGAATACTTAAATAAGTATGTTCACGAACGTAACCGAGTCAAGCTTGTCTGTGTTTAAATTTGACTCCTCTAATGAATCAAATTTAAATTTTTGTTCAAATATGTTTATCTAACTTAATAAACAAGTGGAGTCAAATTATTATTGAGTTATCTATGGGAGATATTTATTGATTTGTTTGTAGTCCTATATTTAACCAATAATACTTGTTGCGAGGGCATTGCAGTGGATAAATTAATTTTTCTTTTTCTTTTTTCAGATAGGCTCCAAAGTGTCCTAGTCATCTGTACAGTACAATACCTAATCTTACTACTTAAAAAAAAATCTGAAAGGAAAAAAATCAAACTCTGATGAACAGTAAAAAAAAAGATACATTTTTACTGTTCATTGAAAGTTGAGTTTTTCTTTTTGAAGTTTTTTTAGGTCATCCGACCGGATATTATATTGTATGAATAGTTAGGACACCTTGGAACCTACCTAGAAAAAAGTAAAAGACAACAAGTATTACTCATATTAATTACCAGAAACACACCCTCCTGGCTCTTCTCTTTCAAGAGAACGAGTCCAATGAGAAGAAGATAAAAAAAGAGTAAAAAATGATGACTGACTTCTCTTTTTCTTTGAATCGATACATATATTTACGAGTGATCAGAAGTAAAGTCTGAGAGATTCTTTAAAGTTGGAGATATTTTTAAATTGGTAGTTAGAGATAATTTTAAATTGATCAATAATTCTAAATAATAAGCCGAGAAATTCAAATCTACCTATCATCCGAAAAAGTAATCTTAATGACTTGAAAATTATCTCAACTCTTAAGTTTTAATAAAAAATAAAATTTAAAACCTCCCAAATAACAGGTAAGAAATGAAGTAAGTGCGTTAGGAAGCCGGTTGAACGGTGGCAAACTCCACCGCAAAGTGCTGTTAGATAAAAAGATGGAAAGTAGCAGAAGACTAGTTTGGCGCGCCTCGGAGGCGTGAAAAGACGGCAAATCTTTGTATTTTCTTGTTACAGCATCTCCTTCGTTAATTAGTGAGAAAAGACGCTAACCAAATCTTTTGGGGAACCGCACACCTTCGCCGCAAGAGTCCTTGTTAAAATAAATAAATAAAGGCCAAGCCGGCACCCGCCGTCGCTAAAACCCAGATTAATAATATATTTATTAGCATCGGAGCTGGGGGATAAGGATCAGAACGCTCCACATGAAGCTCCAAATAGATTAATATAATATAATCACCATACTGCTGCCACAAACATCGTCATCAACGTCACCACTTGTTTAAGACAAGAAGATTGCCACTCGGAGAGGAGGATTGGAAGGAACCCGAAAGTTCACAAGCGAAACAGAGAAGAGACACATCTGCTGGTGGTGGTGGCGGTGGTGGTGGTGTTGTAGCTGTTGTTGGGACAAGACGGCCACCCCCACCCATCAGTCGAGGTTGCTGCCGGCGACGTCCACCACGAACCGGTACCTGACGTCGTTGTTTTCCAGCCTCTCCAGCGCCTTGTTGACGTAGTCCATCTTCACCACCTCGATCATGGAGGTCAGCCCCTTCTTCTCGCAGAAGTCGAGCATCTCCTGCGTCTCCTCCATGCTCCCGATGAAGGACCCCGTTATGGTCTTCCTCCCTGACCCATTCCATCCATCGTGGCCGCTTACCATCAGAATTAACCAAGACAAAGGGAAGCAAGAAGCCAAGTACGTACATACGTAGCAGAAAGAGCACACATATATATATATACCTAGCATGACCACGGGGGAGAGGAACTTGAGGGGCTCGTTGATGACCCCGTTAAGGATGAGCTTGCCGTCGAGCTTGAGGAGGGAGAGGTAGGGCTCCAGCGGGTGGAAGACCGGGATGGTGTCGATGATGTAGTCCAGGGTCTCCACGGCGCCGGCCATCTGCTCGGCGTCGGAGCTGAGGACGTAGGCGTCGGCGCCGAGGTGCTCCATGGCCTCGGCGCGCTTCTTGTCGGAGGAGCTGATGACGGTGACGTGGTGGCCCATGGCCTTGGCGATCTTGACGCCCATGTGGCCGACGCCGCCGAGGCCCAGGACGCCGCCCCGCAGGCCCAGCGACGTCAGCCCGAAGTGGCGCAGCGGGCTGTAGACCGTCACGCCGGCGCAGAGCAGCGGCGCCGCCTGCTCCGGCGCCATCTTCTCCGGGATCTTCACCACGAACCTACAACACCATTCAAGTCGTTACAAGGTCAAGTCCCGTCCATTGCAGGCCACATATGTATGTATATACACGTATCACATTCATGTCCTATGGAACACACTTTCCCACTAACTGCGGCCTTTTCAATCCGAGGGGCCGGAATTCTACTCTGCTGACATGCATGTTCAGATTGCTGTCAAACGGATTTGTCGACCCACCGGGACGTTTCCCACTGGCACATTCAACTAGAAGAATGATTGATATAGCTCCAACCCGCCTTTTTTTCTCTCCCATCGACAAGGCTGCCCAAGACCCAAGCTTGCCGATTAATTCCACCTATACAAACCCAGACCTCTCGCTCTCAATTTTGATGGGTTGGGCTGGCTTGACTTGCTGGTTTCTGTTATGTGTGTGGTGGCGCTGAGTACTTCCCTTCTCCAACACAAAGTTAAGTGCTTCAATTTTCACAAATAAGCATGACTTCTCTTGCACAAGAGAAAACAAGAAAGTTGTTCTCTTGGGCTCGATTTTTTTTTGTGGGTGTGGAAACAAAAATGCTTGCAACAGGAGAGGCTTACTTCTGATCCACAACCATGGCGGTGGCGAAGCCCCCCTGCGTGGGCAGGCCGTCGGTGTAGACGTCGTTGTAGGACCAAATCCTCTGGTTGCAGTACTGCTCGACGTTGCCCCTGCAGGCGCCGCAAGACCGGCAGCAGCCGACGATGACCCCGGAACCGACGACGTCCCCGGGCCGGAACTTGGTCACCTCCGACCCGACCTCCACCACCTCCCCCACCACCTCGTGCCTGCGGGAATCCGTGGAGCCGGTCAGGATTCGAATTCAAGACAGAACCGAGAAAACCATTTGATGGCGCTGACAGAGCAGCGCAGAGTTGCGGGCGAATACCCACCCGGGGACCATGGGGTACTTGGATATGCCCAGGTGGTTCTTAATCTGGTGGATGTCGGTGTGGCAGATGCCGCAGTAGAGCACCTTCATGAGCACGTCCTCCGGACCCGTCTGCCTGCTCGCCCCGTCACCAACGCCAAAGAGATAGCCATATGTTAGCAGAGACTACACACACACACGCACAGAGGGAGGGAGGGAGGAAGGGAAAGGGAGAAGGCTGAGTAAGTGTTCACCTGATATGGTAGGCGTAGGGCGAGAGGACGCCGGAGGCGTCCCTGGCTGCCCAACCTGTGACTGTTCTCTCTGCCGCAAGGCTGCCCATGTTCCCTCCCTGTAAAAGTAAAAGAGGAGCCGCGACTGCTGAGGTTGAGAGAGAGAGAGCACACGGGTGAATGGAGAGAAGAACCAGGCGCTGGGCGGTGAGGGGGAAGATGGGACGGGGAGGCTATATAAGTAGCGACGGGGGCCCGGGGAGATGGTGGTCTGCCGTCGTGCTGGAGGTGTCTGCTAGGGTATCATGACAAAACCACGCTAGCGGAGGTTGGTAAGGGAGGTTGGGGAGGTGGTACCGCGGTGGCGTCACTTCTTCGTCACCTAACGCAAGGAAGGGCAGGGCAGGAGCGGCCCGCGCGAAGGGCGGAAATAGGGTTGTGCATAATTGGCTTCAAATCGAAAAATCAAATTGAACTAAGTGATTGGGTTTGGTACCATTTGATTTGGAGTCGTATTCGATTTGATTCGGTTTTATAAAATTGTGAAATTAAATTAAAATATTAAATAAATTAATTTTTAAATAAATATATATTATATATTAATATTTTAATATCAAATATATATCTATATTATAAATATATATATTTAAAATTAACTCTAATATTAAATATATATATATATTTAATATAAATAAAATAAAAAGTTTAATTTAAAGCGAATCTAATTAAAATATTTAAATTCGATTTAAAAAACATTAAAACCGAACGGAATCAAACCGTACAGACCCCTAGGCCGAATCGTGCGCTCACACGCGTTGTGGAACTGGCACTTGTGAGGTTGCTAAAAGAAAGAGACGAAGTTAGAGCGAGGTGGGAAATGCTGAGGCCGCACGGCCCCATAGGCAGCGGCATCTGCCCACCACATCAGCCACTGGCTGCACGCCGGGTGGTAGTGGCCCTAATGGGGATGGCAACCTACTACGCTAAACTCTGCCTTTTTTTTGTTTTTTGTTTTTTTGTGTGCGTGTGCATGGGGGTGGGGAGGTGCATTATATTTAGGTTGAACCTACGGGCTGCAAACGAAAAAAATAGGAAAACTGTTTTTTGACTCCCTCATTTGACACCTACATTTGACATCATGCACATGGCACAAATTTCAAACTTTGTATTTACCATTCAAATTTGCATTTGTCATTTACTCACCTTGAAATTTGTGTTATGTGCCTAGTGTCAAATGTAGATGTCAAAAGAAGGAGCCACAAAACAGTTTTTCAAAAAAATAAGTGACTACTTGATAACGGTTGGACTTGGGTGGAATAAATAAGTTTAAATAAATTTGTGCTCAATTCATGAGAAGAGTTTGAACAAAAGTAAACTCAACTTGATTACGTTCATAAACAAAGTCATTTAAGTACTTATTAAAATTTTATTTTAATATTCGTTATGTTTAATTATTCTATTCATAAATAAACTCGATTAATAAGATATGATTTATCATATAGAATTTTCTATCAAATAAGTAAGCATGCAAATAACTTGCTATTCATCATGGTTTAGCCTGATTTATATATTTAAATTTAAAAAGTTTTAGACTAAACCAATCATATATTCATTGACTTGTGAACTACTCGATATTTGACGCAGTCACGTTTAGTATCTAAACGAGTCAAACTTGAACAACCATTACGAATATTCGGTTCGAATTCGAATCTGATTAAAATTATTCTAACCAGGTATCAATATGATAAAATTCAGCTTGACTCGGCTTATTGTTACACCCTCCAAACATCAGGTCGAATCACAAGTCTACTGCGGCGTCATGATACATATGACAGTGGGAACAACCTAACAAACATAGCAAATATTGTGGAGAATACAAAACTTAAAGAACAATTATGTCATAAAAGTATCTAAAATATACATTATCAATATTAAAGACTTTAAAAGTATAATGTCAAAAAATCCCAAATAAACAGTGTTCAAACATACGGCTAAATCCATAATTTCTTCGAAAGTACATCACAACTCTCAGGTTAATCAAATATTACACCATTCTCTCAGAAATCTTATTACAGATTCTATTGTACTAAGACTACAATGACTGAAATCTGAGTCAACACCTTAGAATTAATAGCGGATAATTCTCAGCAAAAGATCAATGACCTCAAACTCTTAGAGCCTCCTCAAACTTAGAATCTAAAATTGTTAATAAGTTTAATGAGTACAAAATACTCAACAAACTTCAAAACTATCACAAGCTAAATATATAATAATTGAAATCAGTAGATAATATCCAATTTCTTAGGAATATGTAGGACTCAGCACATATCTAAATTCAAAGGAATAATTAACAAAGCATAATCTTAATTTTGGAATAATTAGAGGCACTTTTCAGGAATTAATAATATAATAGAATAGATAATCATAAAAATTTCTTAGAATTTCAGATAATTAAATTTAGATAAAAAATAATCAAATTCTAAGAATTCTATCAGATAATTAAATTTCCGAGAAATAACTCAAACAATCAAATTTAGCATAAAAGATTAATTATCAAGCAATTCATCAAAATTTATCAAAATATAATCACTTGCCAAAGGGTAGATAATCAAGCTCAGAAATGGACTTAATCAAAGCCATATCACAGCATATTGAAATCAAAAATTATATAATCGATTACCAAATACAAAGATAATCGAGGTCTGAAATATAAGCCTAATCGATTACAGAACACAAGGGTAGTCAATTAGTAGATAGAAGATATTTGGAGACAGAACAAAAGTCGAATTGACTACCGAACTAAGGTAGAATGGATTACAAGAGAACATGTAATCGATTATAGGATAAAAAGTAATCAAATACAAGAATAAAGCAACTCGATTAATAGACCACAAAGTCAATCGATTACAAAAACAAAGGCAATTGATTAAAATATTGAAGGTAATCGAAGATTTAATCAATTACAAAGCTGAACGGATAATTAATTAGCAAACTGGAAGTAACTGATTACAAAATTGAGGGTAATTGTTTACAAGAGAAACAACTAACTAATAGTAAAGCATGTAAATCAATATCTTAACTGAATACATAATTGATAGATTACTCAAGTAATCCATAACACATCTGAACATATAATCGATAATTTGAACATGTAATCAATATCAGAATTGGATGTAATTGATATCAAAGGTGATTTTTTGAACTTATCACTTAGCCTATCTTTCTTCAGCTAATCAATGGGGGTCTATGACCACCTGAAAAGTGTCCAGGCCTTTAAATAAATTGTTTTTCAAATAATGTTTCAATAAGTTATTATAAGGTTTGAACCTATTAACTGTTAGAATTGGGTGGCCTCAAAGCCAATCATTGTACATTCTAGTTCAAATTATTAATAAAGGCAATTATTTCTTCATTTATAGTTCTCGCAAAGTAACTATCGTAATGAAGGTCCATAGACAAATGTATGGGATATTGAATCATGATGAGATCATGATAGTGAGATCAATATCCTAAGGCAATTGTTTTAAATAGTTCTCGATCATAGGATATTTGAGTTGGACATTAAATATCCGATAAGATCGACACAAGTTATGTCTGCTCATATGATGAGGGTGAATGATCTCACATTCACTCGTGTGATGACACTAAGACAAACAAGTGGGTGCTCATTAGAGAATGAGTTCACTGAACAGACCCAAATAAGAATTCTTGGATGGTAATTATACCTATTAGTCAACCAGGGAATTCATTTGTTGCAGTAGCACAGTTGGTCCTTTGACCTGAGTCACCAATGATACCTTGTTTGTGGACCATTGTGTCTTGATTCTCTGACTCGTGGGCTTTAACCATTAAGTCCACCATAATCGGTCTTTCAGATACAGTGGAAAGCTTGCGAAGGTAATTGAGTGAACAACAAGGGATCATTCACTCTTGGTATAAGACTGGAGAGAGAATGTCCCATGGATGTGTACACAGGAATCCCTAGCCAAGGTCAAATGAAAGATATGTCTTTTTAGATATTAACTGTGTACTGGAATCCATCTGGATAATGCGATAGAGGGTTTGACTATAAAACCATACCCTTGCGTTATCGGGACATTGCATGAGTGAAGGATTATATCTGTGCGGTATCTGCAGACGGAAAGGTTCAATTGAAGGGAACAATATCCCTTATATCTTCTGGGATCATGAGGTAGTGTTTGGTGCTGTTCATGATCAAAAGGCCAAGTGAATTAATCATCGGATGATAATTTACTTGTTTATTAAATTAATCATTTAACATATGATGTTTAAATGTTAATTAATAAATATTAAACTTAAGAAACAGTTCTAAGTTTAATGGGCGTGCAACCGGACTGATATATGGGCCTAGAGGGTCACACACATAAGAGTTCTCGTCAGACGGTGAGAGATGTTAAATTTCATGCTTATCTGGGTTTTTGTGAAAAGCTGCAGGATAAACATGAAGATTTAATGGAGAATTATCCAAAGCCAAACTCTTAGATAATCATGAGGATTAACTGTTGTGCTTATCCTTATTTCTATATAAGGAGGGCCAATGGGGAGTGGTAAAAAGTTAGTTGGACGAATTTTACTCCCTAGATTCTCTCTCTCCTCTCTCTCTCTCCTTCTCTCTCTCTTGGAGTGGATCTGTCTCTCTCTGCACATGGTGGATCTGAGATCTGGTCGGAGCACTCAAGTTGAGGAGGAAATCGCGTTTGTTGCGGGAACTCGTGTGGATACCTCTAGAGATCGTGCGCGTGCGCGATTAACGAGTCGGCATCATCCACGGGAGATTCGAAACCCCGCAAAGGTGAAGAACTGTTCTTCCCGCTTAGTTTTAATGTCCGTTTTACGACCCCAGCAACCGATACAATGGAATCATTTTTATTTCCGCTGCGTTCTTGACGATTCCTTACAGTGGTATCAGAGCCAGGTTCGCTGGTTCGGTTGTAAAACGGCACCGTTATGCGTGTTTTTCTCGTTATGCGTGAAGAACCCGTATTGTACGTGTTCTTGTGTTTAATCCGATTAAAAATGACAGATTAGTGTTCATATGATGATCACGATGAATTTGATTATTTTTCTGTATTTTTTGGATTTTTATTTGGGTTTTTCGGAGTTCGTCATGTGATGATGAACCGGGGTACTTCGGCGGCTTCGTATGTGCATCCCAAGCGTTGGGATGGCCGGAAGAATCCCTAGATCTCTTGGTGATAGTCACCACTTCTCATTAGGCATGGAGATCGGCACCGGAGTGCCCTTGGAGATGCTAAAAATCGAGCCCGAACTCGGATTTTTAAACCTGGAAAATCAGATTTTCAAGGGGAGTTTAGGGCACGATTCAAGGGCCATTTGGCCACCGCCGGCTGCCCCACCGGTGCCGGGCTGACCGCCGGAGGAGGGGGCATCGCCGGCGGTGCCTGGCGGCGCCGTCGCCGGCGCTTGGCGGCACTGCCGTCGCCTCTTCCACCGCCGGCCTGCACTTATTAGGGTTGCAGGTTTAGGGAAGAAACGAGCCGGTCGAATGCTGCTGAAACGGGTGAACCGCCCGGTCCCGACCCGGTCGGACCGGGCGGGGGCCGGGCGGCGCCCTGGCCGAGCCAGGGTTCGACCCTGGCCGAGCCAGGGCTCGACCCTGGTCCAGCCAGGGTCCGGGCCCGGGCCTTGGCCCTTTGGGCCTTAATGGGCTGGGCCCATTTTATATTTTATTAAAAATGTTTTTAATATCTGTTTACCCCCTTTAAACCCAATTTTAGCCCGTTTTAGCCTGTTTTAAAATTGTTTTAAAATAGAAAAATTATAAGAATAATTAATAAATGTTATTAATTAATTTTTATGATTATTAACAGCTTATTAAAGTGTTTAATAACTGTTAGTCTAAGAAAGGGCTTTATAATTAATGGGTGTTAGTTAATTATTTAAAATTGTTTTAGATAATTAATTCCCTGTTAATTTAATTAGTTTAAAATTGTTTTAAACTAAATTCATGCATAACTTGATTACACTATTACTGTTCAAATTGTTTGAATCATTATTTAGATTAACTGAATAGTTTAGTTAGTTTATTTGTCAATAATGTTTTAAATATTATTGATAATGCTGAAATAAATGTTATTTCGAAAACTAATTGGTATTATAATTTTATATTTATAAAATTTAATACCAAACAGCAATTATGTGATGATTGTGATGCATGTGATGTGTTTTATGGTGGGATGATCATGGACTTAGATTTTTCATGTGATGAATGATGTGGATGAATGCGATGCTTATTTCATTAGGTATTTTAAATAGGACCTGCGTGTCCTCCTCTCTCTTAATCCAAGTGTACCTTCTACCTTCCTATAAGATTGTACTCCCCTTGATAAGATCAAGGTTTCTAATTGTTTAAATGTACATTTGTGGACCTGCGAGTCCTGAATTTCATATTTAAATGTATCGGATTAAGCTAAGAGGACGGGATCTTTTGAAGACACCTCTGGAGGGAGGACTCGCATCAAATGGAACCAGTGTTGCTCTTTTCACATTAGGATCCTATTATGGATCATCGTTTGGCTCCGATGATTCCATAGTAGTTTAAGCAGTCCATGATCATCCCCATTTAATTTTTCTGCACATATGTGATATTTGTGGACTATGCTATCATATATATATTTCTATTAAGTATATTGATACTTCAAATCGAAATACTATTGATAGCACGATTTTTACAAATCAAAATCAAAACCCTCTTTTAAAACTTAAGTTGAATATTCCACGTAACCCACCATCATTATAGATCTTAGGATAATTCTTATCTCAAACGGATTTGTTGTGCTACCACAAGGTCTGTTTGATTTAGAAATTAAACTAGGTCTACGACATGTGATGTCATTAAGATGGATGGACAAATAGTGTAGTTTTGTTGTGCTACCACAAGGATTGCACTGTGAATTCATGTCATCTAAGTAATGATGGATAAACTTAACTGAATCAAATTGATTTGTTGTGCTACCACAAGGTCATTCTGATTTAGGGGTTAAATCGATCGGATATTGCAAACGTTGCAACTGTCAAGAGTTGACTGCCTAAGGGACTTGATGTGATTTGTTGTGCTACCACAAGGTCACATGCATGTTGCCCGAAGGATTCTGATCCCCACTAGGAGATCACCGAAATCTCCCGTTCTGTATCTTAGAGGGTCATACAGATCGCCGAAAAATAGTGGGAGCATAAATCAAGATTAAAAGTCCTAAATCTGATTTTAAGAACTATCTGCTCATTTTATATATTTCCATGTAGGTCGCTATGTCGTCACCTAACCCCCTCCGTTGCATACTTGATTCAAACAAACTCACGGGACCAAATTACATTGACTGGTTACGCAACCTGAAGATTGTCCTCAGGTGCGAAAAGCTAGCCTATGTCCTGGATCAACCAGATCCAACCCGGTGATAATGCTAACGAAGATGAATTAATGATGTATGAAAATTGGAAGGAGGACTCTGTCAAGGTCCAGTGTTATATGCTCGGTTCAATGAATAATGAACTGCAGCGACAGCATGATAACATGGAACCTAAGACCATTTTGAATCACCTACAAGAGTTGTTTGGTGAACAATCCAGAACAGAAAGGTATGAGATATCTAAGAAATTGTTCAGGACCAGAATGAGCGAGGGCACATCTGTGCAAACTCATGTACTCAAGATGATAGAGTGGATTGAGAGGCTTGCTGTGCTGGGCTTTGTTATGAACAATGACCTGAGCATTGACTTAATCCTACAGTCCCTTCCAGATTCATTTTCACAATTCATTATCAACTTCAATATGAACAAAATTGAAGTTTCACTAGCTGAGCTGCTCAACATGTTGAAGACAGCTGAAGGCACTATCCAGAAAGATAAGCCAAATGTAATGCTTGTTGGTAAGACCAATAAGAAAAGAAAAGCTGGACAGACCTTTAAGAAAGGTAAGCCTAAGAAGCTAGTGAAAAGCAGACCGGCAGTACAAAAGGACAAACCTAAAGTCAATGATAAAGGTCAGTGTTTCCACTGTCATAAAGAAGGTCATTGGAAGAGAAACTGCAAGATTTATCTTACAGAAAAAGCAAAGGAGAAGCTTGGTGAAGCTTCAGGTATTCTCATGATCGATCTTAACTTGTCCTATAGAGAATCAACATCCTGGGTATTAGATACTGGATGTGTTTCTCATATCTGCAATAACTTACAGGTGTTAACAAGTAAAAGAAGATTGAACCGCGGAGACGTGGATCTGAGGCTCGGGAATGGAGCAAAAGTTGCTGCGTTAGCTGTGGGGACAGCAAGACTTCAGATGCCGTCAGGAGACTCTTTGGAACTGATAGATTGTTATTATGTTCCAACCATTATTAGGAATATCATATCTATTTCATGTTTAGATAGACAAGGATATTCTATGAAACTAGAGAATAAAGGTTGTTCAATTTATCAAGGAGACAAATTGTTTGCTTCCGGGTATTTATTGAATGGATTATATTTACTTGATATCTCATATGATGTTTGTCTAGTAAATAATTCTCTTAAACGCTTAGATAAGGATGTGAACAAATCGTATCTATGGCATTGTAGGCTAGGTCATATAAATGAGAACAGGATCATAAGGTTGCAAACGAATGGATATCTTGATCCATTTGATTATGAATCATTTGCAACCTGTGAAGCTTGTCTCATGGGAAAGATGACCAATGCTCCATTCTCAGGACATGGAGAAAGAGCTAAGGACTTATTGGAACTAATACATAGTGATGTATGTGGTCCAATGTCCACTCATGCTATGGGTGGTTACTCATACTTTGTTTCATTTACAGATGATTTCTCAAGATATGGCTACATATATTTAATGAAATATAAGTCAGAAATCTTTGAGAAATTTACAGAGTTTAAAAACGAAGTTGAGAACCAGACTGAAAAGAGTATTAAAACTCTTCGATCAGATCGAGGGGGTGAATACTTAAGTACAGAATTCACAGAATATCTTAAGGATAATGGTATTTTGTCTCAGTGGACTCCTCCCCATACACCTCAGTTAAATGGTGTATCGGAAAGGAGAAATCGTACTCTATTAGATATGGTACGATCCATGATGAGTTATGCCAAACTTCCAACCTCTTTATGGGGATATGCACTATTGACTGCTGCATATCTGTTGAACAAAGTTCCGAGTAAGTCAGTACCTTCCACTCCATATGAGATATGGAAAGGAAAGAAACCAGACTTTAAGCATGTTAGAGTCTGGGGTTGTCCTGCACATGTCAAAAGACATGATCCAGACAAACTGGATTCCAGGACAGAGAAATGTAGATTTGTGGGATATCCAAAAGAAATCTTTGGATATTACTTCTATCAGCCCAGCGATCAAAGGGTGTTTGTCGCAAAAAGAGCTGTCTTCTTAGAGAAAGAATATCTTTAAAAAGAAGACAGTGAGAGCAAGATAGAATTGGAAGAAATTCTAGACTCACAAATCAACACTGGTTCATCCACTGAACCATTGACTCAAGAACTTGTTCAAGATGATACACAAAAGGTTCACAGATTAGGTAGAGTGCCTAAGCAGCCTGAAAGATATATTGGACATATCGATAAAGGCAAACCAAAAGTGCACTTAAATGAGGATGATGATCCTCAAACCTACCTTGAAGCCATAAATAGTCATGAATCAGAAAAATGGCAAGAGACAATGGATTCTGAAATTCAGTCCATGTATGCCAACCAAGTTTGGAACTTGGTTGATCTGCCAGAAGGTATGGTACCTATTGGCAGTAAATGGAACTTTAAAAGAAAGATCGGGGCAGATGGACAAATTGACACGTACAAGGCAAGGCTTGTAGCAAAAGGATATCGTCAAAGGCAAGGTGTTGACTATGACGAAACCTTTTCTCCAGTTGCCATGATTAAGTCAATCAGAATACTTCTTGCTATCGCTGCATTCTATGATTATGAAATATGGCAAATGGATGTGAAAACAACATTCCTTAACGGGAACCTTCAAGAAGAGGTGTATATGATACAACCTGAAGAGTTCACTTCCAAAGAGCATTCAAGCAAGGTATGCAAGCTGCAAAGATCCATCTATGGATTAAAGCAGGTATCCCGAACTTGGAACTTAAGATTTGATGAAGCAATCAAATCTTATGACTTCATTAAGAATGAAGATGAACCTTGTATATACAAAAAGGTTAGTGGGAGCGCAGTTACCTTTTTGGTACTTTACGTTGATAACATTCTACTCATTGGGAATGATGTAGGAATGTTATCATCGGTAAAGACTTGGTTATCCAAAAACTTCTTCATGAAAGATTTGGGAGAAGCATCCTATATTCTGGGAATAAGGATCTATAGAAATAGGTCCAAAAGGATGCTTGGATTATCCCAATCAATGTACATAGATACCATAGTCAAAAGGTTTGGCATGGAAAATTCCAAGAGAGGCCTCGTTCCTATTAGGCATGGAATTTATCTCTCTAAAGAAATGTCTCCCAAGACACTTGAAGAGAGAGCATACATGGATAGAGTTCCTTATGCCTCAGCAATAGGATCGATCATGTATGCAATGTTATGTACTAGGCTTGATGTGGCACACCCACTAAGTGTCACTAGTAGATATCAGGCTGATCCAGGTGAGGAACACTGGAAGGCGGTGAAGTGTATCCTTAGATACTTGAGAAGGACTAAGGATCTATTTCTCGTTTATGGAGGAAACGACTTGGAACTTCGAGGATTTACTGACTCGAGTTTCCAGTCGGATATGGATGACAGCAAATCCATGTCTGGATTTGTGTTCATGTTAAATGGAGGTGCAATAAGTTGGAAGAGTTCCAAACAGGAAACTACTGCAGATTCGACGACCGAAGCAGAATACATTGCTGCAGCTGAAGCGGCCAAGGAGGCGGTTTGGATGAAGAAGTTCATCTCGACGCTTGGAGTCGTTCCAAGCATTTCAGATCCTGTTCCATTATTGTGTGACAACAATCGGGCAATAGCTCAAGCAAAGGAGCCAAGATCACATCAGAAGTCAAAGCACATTCTGAGACGATTTCATCTGATTCGTGAGATCATCGCCCGAGAAGATATAGTAGTTGAGAAGGTCTCATCTGAAGATAATGTAGCAGATCCCTTGACTAAGCGATTGTCTCAAAACAATTTAGAACGTCACCTTAAGTCTATGGGACTTAGACACATGGGTGATTGGCTATAGTCCAAGTGGGAGAATGTTAGAATTGGGTGGCCTCAAAGCCAATCATTGTACATTCTAGTTCAAATTATTAATAAAGGCAATCATTTCTTCATTTATAATTCTCGCAAAGTAACTATCGTAATGAAGGTCCATAGACAAATGTATGGGATATTGAATCATGATGAGATCATGATAATGAGATCAATATCCTAAGGCAATTGTCATAAACAGTTCTCGATCATAGGATATTTGAGTTGGACATTAAATATCCGATAAGATCGACACAAGTTATGTCTGCTCATATGATGAGGGTGAATGATCTCACATTCACTCGTGTGGTGACACTAAGACAAACAAGTGGGTGCTCATTAGAGAATGAGTTCACTGAATAGACCCAAATAAGAATTCCTGGATGGTAATTATACCTATTAGTCAACCAGGGAATTCATTTGTTGCAGTAGCACAGTTGGTCCTTTGACCTGAGTCACCAATGATACCTTGTTTGTGGACCATTGTGTCTTGATTCTCTAACTCGTGGGCTTTAACCATTAAGTCCACCATAATCGGTCTTTCAGATACAGTGGAAAGCTTGCGAAGGTAATTGAGTGAACAACAAGGGATCACTCACGCTTGGTATAAGACTGGAGAGAGAATGTCCCATGGATGTGTACACAGGAATCCCTGGCCAGGGTCAAATGAAAGAGATGTCTTTCTAGATATTAACTGTGTACTGGAATCCATCTGGATAATGCGATAGAGGGTTTGACTATAAAACCATACCCTTGCGTTATCGGGACATTGCATGAGTGAAGGATTATATCTGTGCGGTATCTGCAGACGGAAAGGTTCAATTGAAGGGAACAATATCCCTTATATCTTCTGGGATCATGAGGTAGTGTTTGGTGCTGTTCATGATCAAAAGACCAAGTGAATTAATCATCGGATGATAATTTACTTGTTTATTAAATTAATCATTTAACATATGATGTTTAAATGTTAATTAATAAATATTAAACTCAAGAAACAGTTCTAAGTTTAATGGGCGTGCAACCGGACTGATATATGGGCCTAGAGGGTCACACACATAAGAGTTCTCGTCAGACGGTGAGAGATGTTAAATTTCATGCTTATCTGGGTTTTTGTGAAAAGCTGCAGGATAAACATGAAGATTTAATGGAGAATTATCTAAGGCCAAACTCTTGGATAATCATGAGGATTAACTGTTGTGCTTATCCTTATTTCTATATAAGGAGGGCCAAGGGAGAGTGGTAAAAAGTTAGTTGGACGAATTTTACTCCCCATATTATCTCTCTCCTCTCTCTCTCTCTTGGAGTGGATCTGTCTCTCTCCGCACATGGTGGATCTGAGATCTGGTCGGAGCACTCAAGTCGAGGCGGAAATCGCGTCTGCTGCGGGAACTCGTGTGGATACCTCTAGAGATCGTACGCGTGCGCGATTAACGAGTCGGCATCATCCACGGGAGATTCGAAACCCCGCAAAGGTGAAGAACTGTTCTTCCCGCTTAGTTTTAATGTCCGTTTTACGACCCCAGCAACCGATACAATGGAATCATTTTTATTTCCGCTACGTTCTTGACGATTCCTTACATTAACTGACAGAAAAATAGACTAATAATTAGAGCAAAATTTCAATCAAATATATCAATACTGATCAGAATTTCATAGTATTAAAGTCTAAACTAATTTGAATAAAAATATATTGATCTATAGGTATCCAAACAAATTCAAAGGATACAAATTAATAAGAATTTAAAGAATAATAGAGTCTAAAATGAATTAAATTGAATCCATTGAACTGAACATAAGAAATCAAATTGAACTGAATTGATGTTTAAACTACTTCAAAATTTTAAAAATAAAAGTCCTGATTTTACAATTCAACTCAACTTAGCCAAACTTTAATTTTAAATTAATTGGAGTCGGCTATATGGATTCTCTGTCTCCACTCTAAAAGATTTTACGTTATTTCTTTTGAAAGGTTTAAAGGTTCTAAATCATATTATACTATAATCTTCCAAGTTAATCTAGGTCTTCCCCTTCCTTTCTTCCTTTCCTCTATCTTAATATGCTATATTTTTCTAATTCGAGTCTTCCTAGGTCTACGCTTAATATGCCCAAACCATCTCAATCACCCTTCTCTCAATTTGTCCTCAATTGATATTATTCTCACGTTTTCTTTAATGTATTCATTACGAATTTTATCTATTCTAGCATGTCCGTACATCTACCTTAACATTCTCATCTCAGTAACACTCATCTTAGAGACATGTTGCCACTTTATCACCTAACATTTGCTATCATACAATATTGCAGGTCTTATCGCTATACGGTACAATTTTTTTTTTTTCAACTTCGTTGAGATCTTGCAGTCACACATGACTCCCGTGACAAATTTCTACTTCACCCATCCTGCTTTAATCCTATGGCTAAGATCCTCCTCGCACTCTCCATTTTCTTGGAAGATCAAACCAATATATTTGAAATGGGTGCTTTGAGATATTGCCATCCCATCTAAATTAACTCTTTCCTTTTCGTCTATTCGACATTCACTAAACTTACAATATATGTATTCTGTCTTAGTTTTACTTAACTTGAAATCCTTAGACTCTAAAACACTCTTCCAAAGCTCTAGTTTTCTATTAACTCCTTCTTACATCTCATTTATCAACACAATATCATCCACAAATATCATATAGCATATAATGTCGGTAAAAACTTATTGTTGATCTTTGATGCACTCTAACTGAAATAGAGAAATGTCTTGTGTCCTTTCCAAACGTGCGGGCACTAGTAGTTGCTCCTTCATACGTATCTTTTAATACTTGTATATACCTAATATATACCCTCTTACGTTCCAACACCCATCGCAAGACATCTCTTAGAACTTTATCATAGGCTTTCTCCAAATCGATGAACACCATATGTATATATTTCTTCATATCTCTATACTTCTCTATCAAATTCCTAATAAGGAAGATAACTTCCATAGTTGATCAACCGGATATAAAGCCGAATTGGTTGTCCGAGATAATTGTGTCACAACGTAAATGATGATCCACAACTCTCTCCCACAGCTTCATAGTATGACTCATGAGCTTAATTCTTCTATAGTTTGAGCAGCTCTAGATGTGTTCTTTGTCTTTAAAATTAAGTAAAAGGGTACTCTTCCTCCATTCATCTAGCATTTTCTTAGAGACTAGGATCTTGTTAAATAGTTGGGTTAATTATTCAACTTCTATATGTTCTAAATATTTTCACACTTCGATAAGAATTCCATCAGGGTCATAAGTTTTGCCTACTTTCATACTCTTCAATACTTCCTTGACTTTTGAAAATCTAATCCTCCTAGTGTAGCTCACACTACTTTATGTTGTACATTCTATGCCTACTATGTTTCCACTATGATTATCATTAAAAAGATTGTCAAAATAGCTTATCTACCGTTCTCTGATGTCCTCTATAAGGATTGAGGTTTCGGATTCGGTTATCGGGTCGATTTTTGGCCTCGAACTCCTTAGTTTGGGTCCTTATGGGCTTGGGGTATGGACTCTTTATTGCGTCGAGCTTGCGAGACGCGATTTTGAACTGTGTCGGCCTAAGGGGACGTCATTTAGGAGCCATGCGCTGGTGCCACGTGGGTGAGCATTGGGGCGCGAGTGTGCGGCCCCAGTCTGATCGTCTGAAAGGCATCTTGCTTGACCGACGCCATTCAGGAGTTTGTAAGTGTACGACCCTGTACCGTCGTCTGAATGGCGTCGTTTGGGAACGCCGCGATTTAACGAAGTTTCAGTTGACGCTCCGAGCCCTCCCTCCTTGCCCTCATTCCCTCCTTCACTCCCTCTCTCTTCACTCCCGTCCAACTCCTTCCGAATCCCATTCCTTTACCCTCTCCCCTTCTTCCTCTTCCCCCACTCCGACATCCCTCTATTTCCTACCACTACCACCACCATCTCCTTTGCGGCACTACACTCTCTGGACGACGGCCGACGTCCCGGCAGAGTGACGGCGTCCACGGCGGTACCAACGGCGGCTTGTGGCACGGCGGTTCGGCGGCAAGGATCAGGGAGGAGTTCAAGCTAAACCGGTAGAGGGGCGATCCTTACATATGATTTGGTTGTTTTATCCATGTTTTCCGCTTTGGAGTGCGTTGTGTGCGTGGAGATTTCGGGTAGAACAAGCTGTTGGATTCTCTGGTTTCTCCGGATCTCCCGCGTAGTAGAAATAAAAATAAAACGGAGATCCGTTCCCGTTTCGAAAAATGTAAAATCCCGATAATCGGATTATCGAATCTTACCGTGTGCGGATTCGAATCCGCAACCGTTCGGTTCCATCGATGCGACAATGCAAGCCGCGCAAGCGCCCGGCCTCTAGCGGAGTCCACGCGATCCGCCTCGCGACGGATATCCTCACGTTCCTCGTTCTTTGTAGCCCACGAAGTCTCTGCTGTTTGCCGCAACGATCACCGCAACTCGCGGACGATTTCCCGTCGAACGAGATTCGGAGAAGCGGTGGAGCAGATCCGGGGATCTGGATATGTCTGGGATGCCAGAGAGAGAGTGAGAAACAGAGAAGGGGGCGGCTAGGGTTAGCAGCAGCTTGGCCTGCTTAGCCCGTTCGCTACATTTTATACTAACCGCGCGGTTTTTCATAAAACCCCCCGGTTTGTATAAAACCCACTTATTTATCCATTGCCTTGAGAATCATTTGAGTGCGACTCTCTAGGCCAAATAACCAGTCCGGTTAATAGCCCAATAAGCCCAATGACTCCTCATTGGCTTTATTAATCAATTAATAACTCTTTATTAATTAATTAACCAATCGAATTGATGTCGCACATCAAATTCGATCGGGCCTCCGATCACGTTGGGTGCCAAGCAACACCGCGTGAACCCGGAAGGTATCGGGGCTAAGTAACCCACTCTTGGAACCTTTCTGTAGACAGTTACCACGTGGATATAATCCTTCACTCGTACAATGCTCTCGAGTCAACTTAGGGTATGACGTGCTGTCAAACGCTAACCGGTCGACTCACTTGGATTGGATGCCACTGATGAATATCAGAAAACTCATTTCCTGATATTATTGTCCACCCTGGCCAGGGACTTTCGCGCATCCTTCCTAGAGCATTCTCTCTCATCGTACCGAGAACGAATGATTCCTTATTGACACTCAATTCCCTTCGACGGTATTCCATTGTACCTGATCCTTGGCTGTTTAGAATCATGTGGTTAGAGATTTATAAACCAAGGTCAAAGCACAGAAGTCCACCGACAAGGTGTCCTTGGTGTCTCAGGTCCGAAGACCATCTACGCAACTGCGACAATAGAATCAAGCTGGTTGACAGTAAGGTACAATACCATCCAGCGATTTAGTCGGATCAGTTCAGTGAACTCATTCTCCAATGAGCACCTACAGATTTGCCTTAGTGTCTCCACACAAGTGACTATGAGATCAGTCACCCTCATCGCATGAGCAGGAGTAATCTGTACTAGTCTAACCGGATATCCGATGTCCTTCTCGGGTATCTTCCGACTATGAACGATTAAGAATATGTGTGTTTAAGTGATCAGTCTCCCTAGTATGATCTCATCATAATCTGATCACTATCGCACATATTCATGGACTTCATTATGAGACGATAATTAATACTATTTACACACAATGAATATTATGCCATTATATTAATAAATGAACGAGATTACAAAGTTATATTGGCTTGTAGGCCACCTAAGACTAATAATCTCCCACTTGGACTAAAGCCAATTACCTTTATATAGCAAGCCTATAGACTCTAGGTGACGTTCAAACACAATTTGAGCCAACGGCTTTGTCAGTGGATTTGCTATATTGTCGTCAGATGGAACTCTTTCCATCATTACATCTCCTCTGGATATGATCTCTCTGATAAGATGAAAGCACCTCAAAATATCTTTCGATTTCTGATGAGACCGTGGTGTAGACACGCTAATTTTGACATCATTTTGAGTAAATTTCATATCATATAATAATGCCTCAGAATGGTCTGATGTTTAATCATTGATTAATTTTTATTGATTTTTTTTTGAGTGTTGGGTTTAACAGACATGTTTAAGTTAATCAATTAAATTGATTTTAGCTCAAATTTCAGTTAAAATATGAAGAATCCTAAAAGGCGTCGACCCATGTAGACGCGATTTAGAGTTTATTCCTATTTTAGCGGTTAAATTTGAATTTTAATTAATTGATTTATTAGATAAAAGGCGTCTGTGGAAGTCGACGCGTTTTAAGTTTCCTAAGCTATTTTAACTTCTCTTCCGGATGTTTATCCTTATCTTAATTAGTATAAAAGACGTCTACATACGTGGACGCGTTTTATCTAATAAAGATAAAGATAAGCTTTCCCGGATATTTATCCTTATCTTAATTAATCTGAAAGGCGTCATCCATGGTGGACGCGTTTTAGATAATTACAGATAAAGATGAATTAATCAGTGTTTATCTGTCGGTTAAGGTAGATAAATCCGAGATTTTTCTATGTTAATCGCGAACGCAGAAAATGCCTATAAATACCTTGCATCTCAAAGAGTTAAAAAAAAAAAAGAGAGAATTGAATTAAGTTGAGCCATAGCGTTATAGCGATTTGAAGATCGAAGCAACCACGTCGGAACGCCGGAGCGCTGCCATTTCCTGAAGTCGGCACCCCTTTAAGATCTTCATCTTTTCAAGGCTCCAACTGGGCATAAGTTTTTCATTTCTGCAATTTCATTTTTACATATTTATTAGTTTCATGCTTCATATTCACTTCATGCAACACACACCACAGCATCAATCTTCCAAAACCTATCTGTTTTAAAGGGGTTTTAAAGCCATTTAAACAAGTGAGTTGCTGTTTAAGCATGTTTATAATCATGGTTAGTTTTGATATTACTTCTACTTAAAATTCTCATCAATGTTTCTTCATTTCTGTTTTCTTTCTCTATTTCTGCTGCATTCAACAACAACAAGAGATCAAAAGGGGGAAATTAAGCACAAAGCCAGAAGGACTTCTGGACGATCCTCAACCTCAACCTCAACAGCAAGAACAAAAAGAACAAAGAAATGGCTCTCTTTCTTCAGCCGGCTGAAGGAGGGGAACCAAAGACTCATTCTTCCGCGTTCAAACAGGTAGGCGATCAAAAATCTCTTTTGAAGCTTTTTAGTTAAAAGTTTCTGGCGATCACTGCACTTTAGTTGCTGTTTTTAATAGGTTAGTTTACACTAAACAACATAGTTTTTCATGTTAATCACACGAGTATTTTCAGCACCTACAGCTCTTTTGGCGATTACGGTGGGACCTGGTCTCGCCATCTTTTAGTTTCTTTTTGTTCTTGCTATCATCATATCGGGCACCCACGGTGCACCATTTGTGTCTCTCGACACGTCCTCACCAATTGGTGAGTGTTTAGTTTAATTAATTTCCCTCGTGCACCACGTGCACACCCCAGTGGCAAGATCTTGTCCTCCCCTTGATTAGTTCAAAAAAGCTGTTTTTGTGATAAAAATGATGTGTGATTGAGTGATTTCCTAGTTGTTTAGTTAGTAAATCATCCTGTTTAAAATCTGAAACTAAAAATCTTTGCATGAGTCGATTGTTTACTGCCTTTTACCCTGTTTGAGGAGGATTCGACCTAGAAAATCCTCCTGCAAATCTGTTTCTGCGAACTAAAAAGCGTCCAGGAACGTTGACGCGTTTCAAAACCGCGTCAGCACACCCAGACGCCTTTTAGTCTTCAGACTTTCTCTGCTGTTTGCATCTGTTTCTGCGAAATAATTAAGTTCTGTGTTGAATAGCGTCGACCACCATCGACGCGATTAAGACAGTTTTTTAGTTATTTTTCAGATCTGTTTCTGCGAAAGAATTAAGCTCTGTTTTGAATAGCGTCGACTACCATCGACGCGATTCATACAGTTTCTTAATTATTTTTCAGTTTCCAGATTTCTGTGTTTTGAGTGCTAGCTACCCATTATTTTATTAAGCATCAGAGGCCATCCAGGCCGTAGGGCATATGCATTGAGGCGAAAACCCTCCTCTTCTTAGGAACACATTACTCGACGTCTGCAACTCTCTCTGATTGGGTTGGTCCCTTGATCAGACTAGAGAAGTTGACGTTGAGACCTCCATAAGTCCCCAAAATCAATGTATTCCTCCTTGATCATCGGGCTGGTTGTACCAATTGAAGTCCCGGCTAGATTCCAAAAGCGTTGTGAGAGAGAACCCTAGAGAATAACGGTGGAAACTGAACTGAAACTAGGATCCTTCCCTGAGCGAAATTGTGGTTTAATCCAATTCAAATAACTCAACAAGGAACCCTAAAATCACGTTAAGCATCCACTTGTTTGATTAATCTCTGTACAACTTGTCTGATTAAATCTTTGAAAAGGGAATCTAATATCATGTTGCTGCGATCAGGCAGAGACTTGAGTATGGCCCAAGATGCCATCATCAACTACGAGGGAGATGCTAATGCCCCTCGCGATTCAGACTATAACTATGAGAACGGGAGAGATGCTGATGCCTCCCGTAATTCTGTCCCCATTCCAGTTCGACATGATGGGAATGTTCGGACTCCTCTTTTTCATCCACACGATCAATATCCTGATCTTCCCCCGCATGAATATGCGATCCCTAATTCTGATCTAGAGGGGGACATGAATCAGCATGATCCCTCATCCTCCGATCCTATGGATCTTGTCAACGCCCTGGGAGTTCTTGCCTCCCGACTGGACCCTCAGCAGTTCGAGGCGATCCAGTCTATTTTGAAGGGGAAGGCACCCATGCAGCCTGCTGAGCCGAACCCTATGGCTCCCCCCGTTGTTACTCAACAACCTCCTCCTCCTCCTCCTTATATCCATCAGGCCTTGGAAGGCCTTCATATTGCTTCTCGGCCAACTGGGCCACAACTTTCATCATCTAGGCAACCGGCGAGACCGCAAACGCCTATTTATCAAAATGCCCTCGGGCATGGCGGAAGCTCTGCCGGACCTCATCCTTATTATCCTCCTTGTCCAACGTACTCTAGGCAGCAGGCCTATCAAGTACTTCCACCTCCTCCTCCTCCCCAGGCGGATCTGACCACGCAAGCGTTGCTGGCCAAGATGGAGCGCATGGATGAGCAGTTCAACAACCTCCAGAAGATGATGGGGGTTAAAGCTGTGCCAGAAATCAGTCTACCGAGCCTGCCAGTATTCCACCTGCCACCCTCTGAGATGCCAGTGTATCGGAAATATAACGGTACTGGTAACCCCTTCACACATCTGAAGGAGTTCATGTACGAATCCTCTTTCTGGCAGAACGACAAGAGGTCGTTGGCCTTCCTGTTAAGGAGATCTCTAGAGGGACCAGCCCTCGAGTGGTTCTTTTCTCTGGAACCCTCCGAAGTAGAGGATTACGGTATCGTTTCACGCAAATTTATCCAACGATACCAGGACAGAGTTGCACCCTCCTTGTCTATCACGGACCTCATTGCAGAAAAGATGAAACCGGATGAGGAGTTTGTCAGTTTCGCTGACAGGTGGCGGGGCCTGGCTGAAAAAGTGAAGGATCACTTGTCTGAATCTGAACAAGTGAAAATGTTAATTTCTAACGCCACTCCCCAGTTCAAGCTAGTCCTCTCCTTGAACAATTTGACTAACATGGCAGAGCTCTATGAAAGAGCACGGTACTGCCAGAATGCCTTCAAGGACGCTACGTTCTCTAGCGTCTTTGATCCTCACAGACCTATCAGGCCTCCACCTCGGAAGCCTGCAGTGCCGAATTCCCCTAGTACAGGTCCGACTACTGAAGGCACGCTCTCTCACGAGCAAGTCAGTACCATGAACAATAATTCGCCCCAGTTCGTGAGGAACCAGCAGCAGTACCAGAGGCCACCGCAGCCGAGCCAGCAAGGGTATAGGCAACAGCAGAACCCCCATTACCAACAGCAGTACCAGCGGCCCCAGCAGCCGAATCAGAACCAGCAACAGCTACAGCAACAGCCGCAACGGCAGCAGCAGTATCAGCAGCAACAACCACAGTACCAGCCGCGCGCGTCGCCGGCGTACCACAATGTCCCTCCTCCTGGTGACTACAACCAGCAGAGAAGACCTCCAGGCCCGAAGAGGGCAGAATACCCGGCCCTCCCAGAATCTTTGGCGGATATCTTCAGCGCTTTAATGGCAGCTAATGCCTTAGTTTTGCTAAGAGAAAAGACCGTCTGGCCTCAAAATGCCGATACGTCCAGGTATTGCTACTTCCATAGGCAACCTGGGCATACCATTGACACCTGCTTCCAGTTCAGAGATTATATTCATGATCTCAATGAGCAGGGCGGCATAGACTGGGAGGAGATGAAAAAGTACATAACAGCCCTGAAGGCGAGGAGACCGCAGCAGTAGCAGCAGCAAGCAAGACCACCGGCACAAGCAGTAGCACCACCCAACATGGGCATAGTGCAGAATCCACTCCCGGAGCACCAGAACCAAAACCAGGTTGCTCCCATTCTGACGAACAGCCAGTCTGAGGCTGGTCGTGGGCAGCAGTGGAGAGTAGATGACTCTTCCTCTCTTTGTTCAACGGGTCACGTTCAAAGTACCGCAGAGCGACCACCACGCCGCACCATCCACATACCAAGACCACAACCCGTTACTATCACCCCTATACCCACACCCACATATCACTCACCCATACCCAATAACCCATTACCACTACCCGCCTTCCTTAGACCCATTACGCCCCGCACCCCTACGCCTCCATCATATAACCCCCCGCAAACCAATAACGCGCCCCTCCTACCATCCAGGCCATTACTACGCATACCGTTTCCTACTTCACCCGCTACCACCACCGCCTACCCAGATATGCCTTTACCATCTAGACCATTATTACGCGTACCATTCCCCACTTCACCAACCACTTACACATCCACCATCCAACCATCTAGACCTTTAATCCGCACCGCGCCATCACCACCTAGCCCTACGCCATCACCTACCTACCAACCCTCTACGCCATCCGCACCACCAACCCTGCGGTACTTAAAGTGTCACCCGTATCCTCCACGGTTGAGGAACACGCGCTCCGGAGTGGAAGGATTTTCAACAAGGTCTTCCCTCAGTCCACAGTCAGAGACGGCCCATCACAGCCGACTGAGGAAGCCCACAATGAAGAGAGTGCACCAGGCACTCAATATGATTTGTTGAAACACCTGGATCGGACACCGGCACGGATCACTATACTCGAACTGATCAAAAGATCCAAGAGTCACCAAGAAGCTTTAATGGAATATCTGCAGAAGGTGATGGTCAATGAGGACGTGCCGGTAGAGAAGATTGCAGCACTACTAGTTCCTTAGGGGTATCAGCCCTCCATTACATTTCATACATCGGAACTAGCACCGCCGGCAGCCAGAAGCATGGCTCTGAGCATCACGGTCAATATCTGTAAGAAGGCTGTGGATGCATGCCTGGTCGACACAGGGGCTTCGATCAATGTTTTACCTCCGAAGACCCTGGAGCTGTGCGGTGTGCCCAAAGAGAAATGGCTGCCCAGCCCCATCTCAGTAACAGCATATGACAATTCTACCCGTTCCCCTCTGGGAATGGTTTATTTAAAGGTGGAGCTGGGCCCCGTAAGTCATGCAGAGGTCAAATTTCACATCCTGGAAATCGACCCTTCCATAAATGTCATTTTGGGTCGTCCTTATATTAAAACTCTTGAGGCGATTCCCTCTACGAATCACCAATGCCTCAAATTCCCTTATAAAGGACGAATTATTAAAGTGACGAGCATGCCGATCCTTGCTGCTGCACATACCTTGAACATTAAATCTGCTGTCTTACCTGGCCGACAACCTTTTCTGTCGGTATTACAGGTCTACCGTCCAGTGGCTGATCCTCTGAAAGCCGCCACTATTTCTCCATACCCATTAGATGCTATCAAGAGGGGGAAGTGCATGTGTACCCCAGGATGGAGGATCATGATGAAGAATGGCTACGAGCCTGGGAAAGGTCTGGGCACACAGTTGCAAGGCAGGACCACTCCTGTCAGAAATCATCGAGCAGCACCTAGAAGTGGTCTGGGCTATAGGCCAATAAAACTGAAACAAGATCTGGTTCAGAAAGCAGAAATCGAAGAAGGTCCGAAAATCTGGGAGGCAATGTCTACACCACCCAAAGAAGGCCGAGACCCCTTAACATGGACCATGTGTACGCACTTTGTGAAAGGGCCCATACTTAGCTATGACGACACGGTGGTCATTACTTCATGTTTTGACTTCCATGATATATATGGGAGGGACTTGGCCAGACATTGCTCTGAACTACTTACGTACCAATCCTTGGAGGCTCTGCGGCCTATGAAAATGAGGAAATTCCATGATCCTGAATGTGAATGGTACATGTGGTTTGATCTGAGGGACCTGTATATTGCACTGAACAGACTATTCCTAGATCCTGCCGAGCCGCAGATTGATGAACTGATTTAAAGCCCTGGTGCAATATTTGACAAGCGGATACTGCTGTCTGAAGAGACTGACGAAGGGGAACCAGATGACCCCTATGAAGCTGGTTACACAACAGATCTGCTCTGGAGGGGGACATATCCTTCACATGTCTTCACGTTCCATACTTTATTTCGTACACTACTCTTGACCCCGACTTGGTCGCGGGTCATAATTGAAGATATTCCACGGGCTCCGCCCGTCATGATTACCCTGTCCCCTCGGGACATTATACCACAACTTCTTCTCGATCTAGAGAGGTTGTATAATTTGATCTGGGACATATTACTATATGATCCCCCTAATCCTTTGGCCTTGGTGCCACTTCCTCCGTCTGATTCTCCTCCCATTCGTATTTACTCCTGCTTTATGTTTAATTCTTTCATTGTCCAAAAAAAAACGCCAATTTGGCAACAAATTCTTCCCAGATCCTCATTGAGGAAACATCTTACTTGTCCGACTGCACCCCGCCGCGCGGGTCCTTCGGTCAAGCTTCTCTCCTAGATTTACTCTGTCCTTCCCCTCGGGAGGATTCTCTTGTATTTCCACTTGTACCCCAGGATTTCTATCCTACTTCGTCTTCGTTAGGTTATGATAGTGAAGTTAGGCAGTCCAGTTTTAGTCAGATTAGTCAGGTTAGGAAGTCTAGGAAGCCTAAGGGTAGGCAAATTCCAGATAGATACCTCAAGGACTTAGCTGATAAATGCTCTTCTTGCTCTCTGATCCCTCAGTTTTTAGAAAATCCAATTCAGATGCCAGAAGATTGCATGGACGATGAGTCAGTCAATGATGGGTACGGGGTATATGAATTAGTACATGAAAATGACCCCATTGAGGAAGATGACGAGGACGCGGCTGAGGCATATGCCAGTGGAGTGAAGAGATTCGATGAACCCTCAGCTGCCGTAGAAGAGCCCACCAAAGGAATCAATTTAGGGACTAAAGACGAACCTAAGGTTGTCCTCGTCAGTAAAAATCTTTCTACAGAGGATGAGAAGGCAATGGTACAAGTATTAAAGGACTACAAGGACACTTTCGCCTGGAGTTATGAAGATATGCCGGGGTTAGACTCATCTTTAGTTGAACACAGATTAACGTTAAAGGATGGAGCTTGCCCTGTCAAACAAAAATTAAGGCGATTCCACCCACAAATGGCTTTAAAGATGAAGGAAGAGGTCGATAAGTTGCATAAAGCCAAATTTATTAGAGTTGTCCTTTATCCACAATGGGTGGCTAATATAGTCCCGGTTATGAAGAAGGACGGGAAGGTCAGAATTTGCATTGGCTTCCGCGATTTGAACCGGGCGTGTCCTAAAGATGATTTTCCATTGCCTCATATTGATGTACTCATCGATAACACTGCTGGCTATGAGACGTTATCATTTATGGATGGATTTTCAGGATATAATCAGATTAAGTTGGCAGAAGAGGATCAAGAGAAAACATCATTCACTACACCTTGGTGAACATACTGTTATGTTGTCATGCCATTTGGGTTAAAGAATGCTGGAGCCACCTATCAGAGGGCTATGATGGCAATATTTCATGACATGATGCACATAGATCTGGAAGTGTATGTGGATGACTTATTAGTTAAATCGAAAACAAAGGCTGAGCACGCCGAAGTTTTGGCAAGGGTATTAGAGAGATCGAGAGAATATCAGTTAAAGATGAACCCCAAGAAATGTGTATTCGGGGTATCTTCAGGAAAATTGCGTGGATTCATTGTCAGTAAACGGGGAATTGAGATCGATCCTAATAAGGCGAAGGCTATTAGAGAAATGCCCCCTCCCAAAAACTTGAAAGAGTTGAGAGGATTAATCGGGAGGTTGCAATTTATTCGCCGTTTTGTCTCCCAGCACTCACAAAGGTGTAAGCCGTTTTACGAGCTTACCAAGCCGGGAGTCAAATTCGATTGGGACGATAAGTGTCAAGAGGCATTCGATGGATTAAAGAACTATCTAGAAAGTCCTCCTGTCTTGAGACCACCATCTCCAGGCAAACCATTGATACTTTACATTTCAGTCCTGGATGATGCAGTGGGGGCTGTTCTAGCACAAGAGGATGAAGAAGGAAAAGAGAGGGCAGCTTACTATCTCTCTAAACTTCTCAACCCCGCTGAACAGAGATATACGGCGATGGAGAAAACATGTGCAGCATTGGTCTGGGTTGTGCAGAAATTAAAGCATTATTTTCTGGCCCATGAAGTCCATCTCATCGCTAGGATGAATCCAATCAAATTCCTTCTGGAGAAATATGTTCTTACTGATAGGTTAGCACGATGGCAAAGCTTTCTATCTCAATTCGACATCACTTATATTCAGCAGAAAGCGATCAAGGGCTATGCCATAGCAGAACATCTAGCTCATCATCCCCTTCCTCGTTTTGATCCAGTACGATCAGAGTTTCCGGATGAGGAACTGATGTCCGTAAATCAAATCAGAGATGATATGTGGACCCTGCATTTTGACGGAGCTCTGAATTCTCATGGAAAAGGGATCGGTATTGTTCTGTTATCACCTGAAGGTATCACCATTGCACAAGCCTTTCAGCTTGATTTTCCAGTCACCAACAATATAGCTGAATACGAGGCACTCCTTGCTGGCCTCGAGGCTGCTCATTTCCATGGTGCCACCAAACTCAGGATTGTAGGTGATAGTCAATTAATTCTTCGCCAAGTACTGACCAAGTATCGAACTCTCGATCCCAAACTCAAGCCTTATCAGGAACTTACTTCTACTTATTCAAAGCTTTTCACGAAATTGATCTTTGTCCATGTCCCTAGGAATCAGAACATCTTAGCTGACGCTCTAGCTTCACTTGCCTCATCTCTTGATTTTCCAATCAAAAAACAATCTGAATCAATCATAGTTCATAGGCGTCTTTCACCTGCCGTGAAAGATCCTTCATTCCTTAGAACTAAGGAGAAATTGCTGAAGAAAGTCAGAGACGGAGATATCATTGAGAAAAGAGAAATCATGCTGATAGAGCTGTTAGAAGAGATGGATGATGAACAGAAGCCATGGTATTATGAAATTGCAAAATATTGTGAAGATCAATCGTATCCTGAGGAAGCTACAACTGAGGAGAAGAGAGCTATCATGAGAGTTGCTCAACGATACACCCTAGTTGCGGGAGCATTATACAAGAGAGGTTTTGATGGAGTTCTTCTGAGATGTCTAGACGAAGATGAGCTTTGGAAGGTTACGGAAGGAGCTCATAGTGGAGTTTGTGGTGGTCATGTCAATGGACAGATGTTAGCAAAGAAGATCCTTAGACAAGGATTTTATTGGCCAACCATGTAAGAAGACTGCGTAGGATATGTCCGTAGGTGTGCTAAGTGTCAACTTCACGCCGACAAAATTCATTCTCCTGCATCTTCACTCCATCCTGTTTCTTCCCCATGGCCTTTCTCCATGTGGGCTTTCGACATTATTGGACCTCTTGGTAATCCAGATTCCGGCATCAAGCAAAAATCTTTCATTCTCACGGCAACGGAATACTTCACCAAGTGGGCAGAAGCTGAAGCGTACGTGGAGATCAAAGCATCAACCGTCTGCAAGTTCATCATGAAGAACATCATCACCCGATTTGGAATTCCAAACACCATCGTCACCGACAACGGACCGCAGTTCGTGTCACAGGAACTGAAGGACCTCTGTAACAGGTATAAAATTGCATTGCATCATTCATCTCCTTATTATCCGCAAGGCAATGGCCAAGCAGAGGCAACAAATAAGATTTTGATAAAAATTATCAAAAAGACGTGCAAATCTAATAAATTCGCAGATTGGCCAGAAAAATTAGTTGAGGCTTTATGGGCCTACCGAACTTCAATCCGCACACCTACTGGGCAAACTCCTTATTCCTTAACATTTGGAATGGAGGCGGTAGTTCCATATGAGATCCTCATACCGTCATTAAGAGTACAATTGAATAAGGAATTTTTCGTTGATGAACATCGTTCAGCACTCGTTGCTCAATTGGAACTTTTAGACGAGAAAAGATGGTCAGCTGCTAATCATGCAAAAGTTTATCAAAATAGACTAGCACGTTTCTATCAAAAGAAAGTCATTGAACGTAAGTTCAAAGTCGGTGAAATGGTTGTCAAAAGAATTTTTATAAAACCTGGTGGTCCGCGTTCTAAGCTCCAACCCAACTGGGAAGGACCTTATGTTGTATCGCACGCTTTTCCTGGTAATGCTTATCGTCTTGTTAATGCAGAAGGAGAAGAACTAAAACATCCCTGGAATGGTTTACATCTTAAGAAATACTATCCTTAGGTTAAAGAGTCGATCAGTATGGTACAAAGACCAGTGAAATCAGAAAATTTATAAACTCAAATTTCCTTATCAGCCTGGATAACTTAATTTCAAGCCCATTACTGCACACACTGACACGTTTGATTCGTGAGTAACAAGAGATGACAAGTCCTAAAGAATATCGAAAGCTTGACCGAAAGTGTAAAGTACAAATCATTCTTTTTGAAGCAAAATTCTGTTTTATACTCGGCTCATGATGTCGGAACGAGGCTTAGAATAGATTACCAAGAATACCCGCCATCTTAGTAGGAGGCCGTCATTAAAAAATGAGGGAGATCCGTCCCGAAGAAAAGAAAAGAAAAAAAAGGGCAAAAGCAAAAAGGCAAAAGCTAAATGTCAAATCAAAAGGCCATTACATTACAAACGTTACATCAAGGCCATGAAATGAAACAAAAGGGAACGCAAGGACGATAAATACCCCGGAAAGAAAATGACCGAACCCCAACGGATATTAGGGTAGGAAAGGAACATCTTTTTAAGTCTCCGGAACCTTCTCATGGGCTTTCTAAACTTATTCATCTTTTCTTTCTAAAGAGATGTACTCCAAACTTAAGGAATGGCTTAGATTGACTAAGGGTCAAATCATCAAATGGAATCACGAATGGAAACACAAGTTCAAACACGATGGGTTTAAGTTGAGTTGTTAAAGAATAATTTGGAAATGAAGTTAATAAATGAATATGATCTTTTGATCCAAGTACCATGCTGATCTTTTAATCAAAAAAATCCAAAAAAAATACATATGTCAAAAAATCAAAAAAAAATAAAATATATCAAAAGTAAAAAAAAAATGCATATATCAAAAATCAAAAAAATACATATGTCAAAAAATCCAAAAAAATACATATATCAAAAAAACCCAAAAAAATACATATGTCAAAATTAAAAAAAGGCATATATTTCAAAACCCCAAACAAAAATGAATATTTCAAAACAACAAAAATATTTCAGTTAGCATCTGCTTGTTGCATTTAGTGTGTTTCATTCCTTTTATTTTCAGCGAGCATCCGTCTGCTTGTATGTTGCACTTTGCTTAAGTTTGATTATTCTCATTACCTTTGTTAATAAAGGCTATGCCCCTTGACCATTTATTGAAGAAAAGATTGATTGACCATTTATTTGGTCAGGCAAGGGGCTAAGCCTGAATAGATACTTAACCTGTTTGTTAAGTGTGTACAGGATGCAAGATAAATACAGGAACACAAGATTGGAGCCAAAAAGTTTCATATATATTATCAAAATGAATTTTTTTACATGATACATGAAGAAAAGAAAAGATACATGAGCCCTCAAGGCTGGCTCTCCCCTCCGCCCTCGTCCAACTGGCTCTGGGCCTCGTCAGGCGCATCCGGTGCTGGCCCTCGGCTGGGAGGTGGAGGTGGTCTCATCGCGCTCGGTCCTGCATGGCCGGAAGATACAGCAGCACTGGCAGTGAAGGCGCTGGTCAGACCACGCTCATGGGCACGCTGCCGAGCTCGCTGGTACCGTTCCTCCACCATCTTGCGCTCATGCTCCGCAACTGACAAGCGACCCTGCATAGCCTCCAGTCGAAGACGGTCGCGGTCTCTCTCCTCAGTCACAACCTCCAGGCGAATCTGGAGGCGTGCAAGATGTCCAGTCGAGAGAAGGGCCACCTGCTCCTCCAGAGTCCGGATCCGCTCTGCATCAGCCTCGGCACGAGCCGCTGCAGCACGGGCATGCTCTATCTCCGCTTCAGCCCTCTGAAGGGCTTCCTGAAGCTCAGCAACCTGAAAGGAAAATTTTGTTAGTCCAAGGCAATCAATCAAGTAATTAATTTCAGAATTCAAAAGTTGAAGAACTTACCCGAGCAGCACGGTCCTCCTCCGCTAGAGAAGCCCGGTGGATGGCGGAGGCGAGCTGACTCTGGAGGTCAGCCAGAGCAGCATCATGAGCGAACGATGAAGATGATGAAGCCCCGAAGGTAGGAGGAGCCGCCTGGGTGTAGACGGCTCGCTGCACCGAAAGACAACTGTCAGTGGCTAATCGCCAAAACAATTAATTAATTAAAACATGCATTCATTTTCATTCATACTTACCAAGTCATATAGTTCCTTCTGAACTTGTTCTAGCTGGGCCTCCGCATCATGTAGGCGGGCTCGGAGGTCGACGATGACCGCATCACGTGCATCCTGCATGTCATACATACATTCATTCACAAATATAAATCAAGATAATAATAAAATTAAAGACGCATGAATGCATACTTACATCGAGTGGTCGAAGGAGCCTAAGCTGATCGACGTAGTGGGCCCGATACTGCTGAAGGTAGCCCTCGCTACTCACCGCATGGGACTCCACCCGTACGCCCCGACGGTGCCAATCCTCGTACTGCTCCGGGAACTTGGCACGCCAATCAGTGAGGGCTTGCTTCCCCCTCATGCTCCTGCCCACACCCTCCGGGACCTCCTCATCAATCCACTCCTGGTGGAGACCGAGGGTCCTCATCACTAGCCGGAGGCGGAGGGGCTCGATCTCATTGAGGCAATGTACCCACATATGCCTCCCAAACCGCCTCCTGCCAGCCGTCACCCACGGCTGACCCTCCTCATTCATGCCCAGGTATGGGCGCCAAATCACCTGCATATAGGTTAGATGCATTCATAAATAACTTGCATTTAATGAATAAAAGATTGCATTTAATAAAATTAAACAAGTTAAAAGTTTACCAGAAGTTCTGGATAATCCAGAAACTGACGGCGGAGGGCCGTCAGCTGATGATGCTGTGGAGCCGTGTCCACAATCGGCTGCCAACGGCAGGCAAAAGGGACAACGTTTGGTCGGACAATCCGCGCTCTGCCGAGCGGGAAGTAGTAGTAGCTCCACACCTGCATTCATGAACATATAGGTTAGAAGAAGCATCATATCATATTGCACTGCATATAACAAATAATTAAATAAGTTAATACCTGAAGAAATGGCGAGAAGCCACTCACGGTCCGGCGTGAGCGCGGATAAGTCGGCGAAGAGGTGAGCCAGAAGAGCTGCACCCCAGGCATACTCTCCTAGGCTATCTAGGTCATCTAGCAAGTAAAGAAATCTACAGTGGATATGGTCGCCCTTCGTACCGAAGAGCAACCTACCGAAGAAGAAAACTAAGAAGACCCTCAGCTGTCTATCTACCTCCTCTACCTGACTAGGGTCACTACAGTAGACTGAGGAAGATGATTCGGCTAGTCTAATCCTAAACTCCTCCCGGGTCTGGTCAGACCGACGCCGGGGCTCGTCTAATCCTAGTGCAGCCTCTACCTCTACCCTAGGGACCATCCTAGACTCTCTACCTATGCTGGATACCTCTATCCCTAACAATGCCTCAGCCAGTCCCTGATAGTTGGGGTAAGTAACCCCACTAACAGGTCGGCCCTCTACCCTGAGGCCAGTAATCCTGGCCACATCCTATAGGGTGGGGATCATATGCCCCCACGGCATTAGGAAAGCACGGCTTTCCGCATGCCACCTCTCCCTCAAAACCTGCAAGAGGACTAAGTCAAGCCAGAATGGCTCGATGTCCAACACTTCACCGAATCCCATCTGACGCAGGCGCGCCTTCTGGAAATCCGGGAGCCCTCTGTAAGCCCCTATAACAAGATCCCAACTAATCCTAGCCCTCATCACTCCCTGCAAATAAAAACATAAAAATAAGGGTCAGTAATTAATAAAAACAGGAAAATCAGTTCTGTTTTGAAAGGCGTCAGCCCACATGGACGTCTTTTAAAACACGTCAACATGCCTTGACGCGATTCAAAAATTTTATTCCTATTTAAAAATCCGGAATTTATCTTGAAAGACGTCGACCCATGGTGACGCCTTTTGAATGGCGTCACCTGGTCTGGACGCCTTTCAAGTCCAGATTTTGGGTTCTTGAAAGAACCCCGTTCTTCCTCTTTTCTTCATACAATCATGCCCACAGGGAGCTTACCGTGTGTAGGTCACCCTCCTCTTCTTCTTCCACCGCCATAGGTGCCGGTGGAGAGAGTTCTTCCTCCAAGAAAGCCGCCGCCTCGGCTAGCAACACCGGGATCTCCTCAGGGGCTTCTTCTTCTTGCCTTCGCCGCCTCTTAGCTATGATTTTCATCTTCTTTGAGCCCTCACCGCGCTCCATCGCTTGAGAAGAGGGAGTTTTGAGGGAGATATCGCCGGTGATCGTCGCCGGAGAGCGGTGAAGAGAGAAATTTTGGGAAAAGTGAGGAAGAAAGGGGCCTTCGCGGGTCTGTTAACGAAAGGATGAGAGGCGTCGACTCAGGTTGACGCGTTTTAGGGCGCAAAAGTTGAGGCGGCAGGGACAGAGGTTTGAATTTGAATGAAAGACGTCCACATAGGTGGACGCGTTTCAATATTTTCGTCAGAGCCGTACAGAAGAAAATGATGAAAAGCGTCTCAGTGGGTTGACGCGTTTCAGAGAATTAATCATGGAATTAATGACAGAATCCTAGAAAAAGTAGGAGAGAGGGTTGAAAGCCGTCAGCGTGGGCAGACACATTTTAAGGTTAAATCTGGTTTTTGAGGATTAAATTTAATTTCGGTAAGAGAATTATGATTGAAAGGCGTCTTTCTGACTGGACGCGTTTTACATTTTTACAGAACCCGAACTGTTGAATTTTCAGGAAAAATCAAGTTTTTTCTAAAGGAAAAATCATGTGCACATCACAGAAAGTTGAAGAAAGGTTTTGAGGCATAAAAAAACTTCTTTATTCAATAAAATTCTTTATTACATCATGAATAAAAGAGAAAGAGGACATTCAAGGAAGAATTTCATGAAGACCTTTAAGGTATGGAAATTTCAATCCTCTATCTCTATCTTTAGAGGATTTTACACGATAACTGAAGCCAAGGTTCCATAGAGTGGTAATAATTTGTACGGCTTCATAATCTTCGTCGGATTCCAAGTCGCGCTTCTTGATCGGAAGTGTGGGAGAGAACTCAGGGAATTCACGATGGCCCAAGCTAAGTTGAGTAAGGCACCGATGTGGATTGTATAGCACGAACTCGGTGGCTCCGATCAACTTAAGGTCTGCTCCTACTGCACGGCGCACCCACACAGGTTTTCCAACCAGAGCGAGTGGAGACGAGTCGAATATGTCGGACGTCATGAGCTTTAAATACTCTCTCCAATCGGCTCGGGTCTTGAGTTTTGGAACCTTATTAACCATATGCTCATTGAACTTTACAATATTAGCTATGCAATGAATTGGGCTATTCAAGTAGATTTGAGATGGATTCAAAGGCCTTTTCTTGCTGTGCTCAAACTTGAAGTGAAGTTCAACCCACAAGGCGAAGAGTAGCATGCATCCGTAAGGAGGACGGCCCACAGACGCTGCAGAAAGCCCACTATAAAGATATGCTAAGAGTGCAGTGCTAATGGATTTACCTTCGAAGATTGCGCATATGGCACTAACTTGGTCATCTTCTAAGATGTTATCATGCGCAGAAAAGAACAAGGCACCGGCTAGGCATGTAACTAAGGCTTTTGTTACATCCTCCGCTTCATCCTCTCTTAGATCATCAATTTCGTACAGCGTCCACTCGGCTAGCTTGGTGAGATTGATCCCCTTTTTAGTAAGACATCCTTTAGCTTCTGAAGGATCTTTCATAATAGATGTCAACAATTGTTGATCGGTGATTCTCTCTTTCATCAAAGCTATCTTCTCTTTATTCTCTTTAGTCTTTGGGAGACCTAAAAGAAGCTCCGCCTCCTCCAGAAGAATCGTGCACTCGAAATCTTGGAAGAAGAACGTGTGAGTTTGGGGATGCCACCACTCGATCAAGGCACCCATAGCCGCCCAATCTACGTTCGCGCTCTTGTAATGCTTGGCAAGTACTACAAGACCTTGAAGATTCCACTTGGATATGAATACTTGCATGGAAAGCTTGATGCTTTTTGCAAGTTTACGAATCCAAGGTAAGGAAGTAAATTTCCTTGGGCCAGGAAACATGGGATAGTTCTGAAAATAAAAAGAAAAGACGAAGAACATGATGAGGAAGAACATGATGAGGAAGAACATGATGAAGAACATGAAGAGAATTGAAAAAGAAGTTGATTAAACTTACTTGGAGATTGGGATTTCTTCCATTGAGGTGATTCTCCACATCAGAAAACTGCTCCAAAGACATCTTCATCTTCTTGCTTGAAGAATTCATCTTCCCTTTTTCGGAGTTCCTCCTTCTTGAAGCTTGGAAAACTTGGAAACCTTGGAACTTTGAAGAAATCTTGAAGAAAACTCAACTTTTGATCTTTGGATTGTAGTGGGATTGCTTGGGAACGACCTAAGGGTGTTTATATAGACAACATTGCGATCCTAGGAAGACTTTTCCGGATTGGAAAAGGGATGTGCATTGATAGAGTTGGAATTCGAGTAGAGAACAAGCAGAAACCTGTTTCTGTGAGTAAAAGGCGTCGAGGATAAGCGACGCGTTTTAACTTTAAAAGGCGTCTGCGCGACACGACGCGTTTTAGCTTTTCAGATCTTTATATGATTTATCCGAAATTCTATGGGTTTTGATGTTTAAATTGAATATTTATTGGAATTGTTAACAATTTTGATTGCAGAAAATTCAAGAAAACCTGAGTAAAGCTAAAAATATCGAGAAGATCCCACTGTGGGAGTCAAGAAGTCCTGACCGTGGCTAAAAAGACGGTTATTTCTACCCCTGTATTATTTCATGTAATTATTTTGCATTCGCATTACTATATATATTAAATATTTATTAGAGTTTATCAAGGACCTTGTGGTTTTGATGAAACTGGAATTTGAGTTCCCCTACAACAAAAACAGTGATAATTCCAGAGGATTCTTAATCGCACGGATAGGCCGTTGGATTGTTAATTAGTGGGGACGATGGTTCCACTTTTGTGAAACGGTGCATAGATAAACGAGCTTCGGCTTAGCACTGAATTACAAGAGTTGGTATCTTGACTCATTAATGACAATTTAACAATATTATTCTTGATTAATTTATATTTTATTTGACTTTATATTTTTCTTTTATCCCAGCATGCATCATGTAGGACTTTGAAATCATTGTGATAAGGATTAATTATTGATTAAGTTTCAGACTATTTAATCAAATAATCTTAAACATGATATGAAATATTCCATTCTGAATTGAGTATCTTGATTATCTTTGAGGTTTGCTTGAAGATATCTTTGGAATTCTATCCTTGATTGGATTCTTTATCCAATATTTCTTGTTTTCTTTTAAGATCCATCATGGCTGCAGCACGTTCACATTGGCTGGCAAATGCTCCCCATGATGAAACCTACAGTGTCTATGACCTGGGGTACTTCCCACTCCGAGGAAGTTGATCGACCTTATTTTATTTCCTTGTCTACCTCATCCAGACATGATTGATTCCATTGATCTCTTTGAGCTATCTTCATTGATAATTCTGAGAAAAATTCCAATCATGTGATGTTAAGAGCATGTCTCATCACACCTTGGCATTACCTTTTCAGTACATTCCATTCCATTTCACTCCCTTGCAAAGACGATGCCAAGGTGAGGCAGCTGTAGACACGCTAATTTTGACATCATTTTGAGTAAATTTCATATCATATAATAATGCCTCAGAATGGTCTGATGTTTAATCATTGATTAATTTTTATTGATTTTTTTTTTAGTGTTGGGTTTAACAGACATGTTTAAGTTAATCAATTAAATTGATTTTAGCTCAAATTTTAGTTAAAATATGAAGAATCCTAAAAGGCGTCGACCCATGTAGACGCGATTTAGAGTTTATTCCTATTTTAGCGTTTAAATTTGAATTTTAATTAATTGATTTATTAGATAAAAGGCGTCTGTGGAGGTCGACGCGTTTTAAGTTTCCTAAGCTATTTTAACTTATCTTCCGGATGTTTATCCTTATCTTAATTAGTGTAAAAGACGTCTACATACGTGGACGCGTTTTATCTAATAAAGATAAAGATAAGCTTTCCCGGATATTTATCCTTATCTTAATTAATCTGAAAGGCGTCATCCATGGTGGACGCATTTTAGATAATTACAGATAAAGATGAATTAATCAGTGTTTATCTGTCGGTTAAGGTAGATAAATCCGAGATTTTTCTATGTTAATCGCGAACGCAGAAAATGCCTATAAATACCTTGCATCTCAAAGAGTTAAAAAAAAAGAGAGGGAATTGAATTAAGTTGAGCCATAGCGTTATAGCGATTTGAAGATCGAAGCAACCACGTCGGAACGCCGGAGCGCTGCCATTTCCAGAAGTCGGCACCCCTTCAAGATCTTCATCTTTTCAAGGCTCCAACTGGGCATAAGTTTTTCATTTCTGCAATTTCATTTTTACATATTTATTAGTTTCATGCTTCATATTCACTTCATGCAACACACACCACAGCATCAATCTTCCAAAACCTATCTGTTTTAAAGGGGTTTTAAAGCCATTTAAACAAGTGAGTTGCTGTTTAAGCATGTTTATAATCATGGTTAGTTTTGATATTACTTCTACTTAAAATTCTCATCAGTGTTTCTTCATTTCTGTTTTCTTTCTCTATTTCTGCTGCATTCAACAACAACAAGAGATCAAAAGGAGGAAATCAAGCACAAAGCCAGAAGGACTTCTGGACGATCCTCAACCTCAACCTCAACAGCAAGAACAAAAAGAACAAAGAAATGGCTCTCTTTCTTCAGCCGGCTGAAGGAGGGGAATCAAGGACTCATTCTTCCGCATTCAGACAGGTAGGTGATCAAAAATCTCTTTTGAAGCTTTTTAGTTAAAAGTTTCTGGCGATCACTGCACTTTAATTCCTGTTTTTAATAGGTTAGTTTATACTAAACAACATAGTTTTTCATGTTAATCACACGAGCATTTTCAGCACCTACACGCGGCTCTTTCACTTGTGTAATAGTCCCATTGTTGTCGCACAATAGTGGAACATGATCAAAGATGCAAGGAACTATGTAAAGGTCGGTGATGAACTTCTTCAACCACACTACTTCCTTAAAAGCTTCAACTGCAGCAATGTGCTCAACTTCAGTCGTCGAATCTGCAGTGGTTGCTTGTTTGGAACTCTTCCAGTACACTACTCCTCCGTTCAAAGTAAACACAAATCCAGATGTGGACTTGCTATCATATGGATATGATTGGAAACTCGAGTCAATAAAGCCTCGCAGTTTGAAGTCACCTCCTCTATTGACAAGAAACATATCCTTGGTTCTTCTCAAATACTTAAGGATACATTTCACTGCCTTCCAGTGCACTTTACCTAGATCAACCTGAAATATGCTCGTAACACTTAGAGCAAATGCAACATCAGGCCGTGTACATAGCATGGCATACATGATAGATCCTATGGCAGAGGCATAGGGTACTCCATCTATGAGTGCCCTCTCATTAGGAGTCTTAGAGACTGCTTCTTTGAGAGATTAATTCCATGTCTCATCGGCATGAGACCTCTCTTGGAATTTTTCCATGCCAAACCTTTTGACTAGAGTTTTTATGTACAAGCATTGGGTCATTACAATCATCCTCTTTGATCTATCTCTATAGATCCGTATTCCCAATACGTAGGATGCTTCTCCCAAATCCTTCATGGAGAAGTTTTTCGACAGCCAGATCTTCACCGATGACATTATAGCTACATCATTCCCAATGAGTAGTATGTCGTCTACGTAAAGAATTAAGAAAGTGACTGCACTCCCACTGGTCTTCTTGTACATACAAGGCTCATCTTCATTCTTAATGAAGTCATAAGACTTGACAACTTTGTCAAATCTTATATTCCAGTTTCGAGAAGCCTGCTTTAGTCCATAAATGGATCTCTGAAGCCTGCACACTTTATTTGAAGATTTTTTGGATGTGAAACCTTCTGGTTGTATCATATACATCTCTTCCTCAAAGTTACTATTGAGGAAGACGGTTTTTACATCCATCTGCTAGATCTCGTAATCGAGGTGTGCAGCAATGGCGAGTAGAACTCTGATTGATTTTATCATGGCAACTGGTGAGAAAGTCTCGTCATAGTCAATTCCTTGCCTTTGACGATATTCTTTTTCCACCAACCTTGCCTTATAAGTATCGATCCGTCCATTAGCACCGATCTTTATCTTAAAGATCCACTTGTATCTGATGGGTACAATACCCTCGGGTAAGTCCTCCAAGTTCCAAACTTGGTTGGTGTACATGAACTGGGTTAATGAGTTCATGGCATCTCGCCATTTCCCTGCTTCTAGGCCTTCTATGGCCTCCTGGTAGGTTTTAGGATCATCATCCTCATTATATTCTACCTTAGACTCACCTTCAGTGATATGTCCTACATATTGTTCGGGTAGTCTAGGTAATCTACCAGATCTACGAGGCTCATCTGTGTGTACCTGAACATATTCAGAAACTGATATCTCATCTGATGATAATGCAACTGTTTGGGGATTTGGAACCTCTTCTAGTACTATTTTACTTCCACTGCCCTTCTGGAGAAGGTATTCCTCTTCTAGGAAGACAGCTTTCCTGGCAACAAACACCTTTTGTTCACCAGGATGGTAAAAATAGTATCTAAAGGTTTCCTTTGGATATCCCACAAACCTGCATTTATCAATTTGTGATTCCAGTTTGTCTAGATCATGCCTCTTCACTTAAGCAGGACAACTCCAGACTTTAACATGTTTAAATTTTGGTTTCTTGCCTTTCCATATCTTATATGGAGTAGAGGCCACAGACTTGCTGGGTACTCTGTTCAGTAGGTATGGTATTGACTCTAGAGCATACCCCTAGAGGGACACTGGTAATCCCGAAAAATTCATTATAGATCGCACCATGTCCAACAAGATGCGATTCCTCCTTTCTGATACACCATTCATCTGTGGTGTATATAGAGGGGTCAGCTAAGAAAGGATACCATTATCCTCTAAGAATTGTGTGAAATTAGCACTCAAATATTCTCCTCCTCGATCTGATCGAAGAGCTTTAATACTCTTTCATAATTGCTTTTCTCCCTCGTTCTTAAACTCCTTAAACTTCTCAAACGCTTTCGACTTGTACTTCATTAAGTACACATAGCCGAATCTTGAGGAGTCGTCGGTGAACGTGATGAAGTATGAGAAGCCACCTTTGGCTTGGGTGGACATGGGACTATATACATCCGAATGTATTAGTTCTAAAATGTCCTTGGCACGTTCTCCATGTCCAGCAAACAGAGATTTTGTCATCTTTCCCATAAGGTAGGATTCACATGTCGCAAACGATTCATAATCGAATGCTGTTAAATAACCATGCTTGTGCAACCTTTGCAACCTGCTTTCACCAATATGCCCAAGTCTACAATACCACATGTTGGCTTGGTTTACACAATTCTTTCTCTTCTTAAGAACATTATCAATTTGAAGATTGTAATAAGAAACATCTAAGAGATATAGATCGTTGACTAAGGATGCTGAAGCTATTGATTTATTACCATAATAAATTGAACAACTTCTATTCTAAATAAACAACGGTCACGCCACACGCCGATCTCCTCTGAACTCCTCCGAGCTCCAAGCCGCCGAACCGCCACGCCATACGCCGCCGCCGGTACCGCCATTGACGCCGTTACTCCACAGGGACGTTGGCCGCCGTCCGGAGAGAAATGCGCCACGGAGGAAGTGGTGGTGGTAGTGCAGGAAGTTAGGAGGTTGATGGAGTGGAGGGAGAGGAGGAATGGGGAGATGAAAGGAAGGAGAAGGGGGAAAGGGGCGCCGGAGGCTCGAAGAGAAGAGAGGAGAGAGAAGAGAAAGGAGAAAATGAGGGAAAAGAGGGAGGGTTCGCGGGGTCAAACTAAAACCAGTTAAAACACGTCGTCCAAGACCGACGCCATTCAGATGACAAGACGGGTCGTACACTGACATGCCAGGGCCGTACTCTGAATGGCGTTGTCCATGCAAGACGCCATTCAGACGATAAGACCGGGGGCCGTACTCTCGCGGCCCAAAGCTAGCCCACGTGGCGCCCACGTGGTACAGCCTAAAACGCGTCCACATTGCCGGACACCGTTTGAACCGCGTTGAGCAAGCTAGATGCGAAAAACAACATAAGCTCCAGCCCCACAGGGGCCCAAACCAAGGGATCTGAACTCGAAACTGACCCGATAACCGGATCCGAAACCTCAATACTTACAGAAGGCATGTGAGTGTCTTGTACTCTACTTTCCTCTTGCCGCATGGCCCTCTTTTCTTCCTCAGTTCCGTTTATTCTGCCAAGGGAGATTCATTTTCTAACTTGTTTCTTGTTGCTGTAAGTTTTAATGTAGACTAGCAACAGAGAAGGCCTCTTCTTCATTAAATTCTGAACGTAAAAATTGGTGGTTGGGTTGTCAACGATATGGTATCTATCATCTATTTTGTTTTTCTAATAACTCTTGTAATTTGTAAAGGATGGTGTTACGTGCTAACAAATTATTTGTGCATTGTAGACTGTTGCGGTCATACTCTAGTGTTTGCAAAGTAGCATCAGGGCTTCAATAGGAGAAAATTCTACACCATGATATATTTTCATACATATAACATAACAAGTAATATAAACATATGCTTGTGAGTTGTTTCTTGGTTCATTACAAGACTAACCTAAATGATGGCCTCTCTAGAAGTTTATGACTTGTTTCATATTTTTTTACATCGATCAAGGTTTCACATCCTAAATAACTAATTTTGTGTTCTTCCATTTTTGAATATGCAATTAAAAACTTATGGTCCTTCTGGAAGTGAATTAGAATTCGATGGTTGTAATGTAATTGACCTTTCATTGGTTTTTGTTGCTTCTGAGTTTTTTTATTTTTTCGCTAACATATTGATCATATTTCCCAAATGGCGTGGCTGAATACATAAAAGCAATGTGTATTATTATATGTTATTTTGGATGCAATGTGTAATTTGTCATTTTAATGTGTCATTGTCGAATGTTAAGAATTTGAGCATGTATTGACTCATCAAATGTCAAGAATTTCTAAGCATGTGTTGTTTTATTTTGTATTTTTTACTATCAGAATGGCTGAGAGTGTTGAAGTAGAGGCTGAAAGTAATGCACAAGCCTTATCTCTTGCATCACCTCCTCTTCCTAAACGAAGGAAGTTAAGCTCAGCAGTATGGAAAGATTTTGATAAGATTGCAAGGGCTGATGGAAGTCAGATTGCTAAATGTCATCATTGTAAGAAGGAATTAACAGGAGAGAGTAGAATGGGAACAACACATCTGAAAACACATTTGCTTTATTGTGCCAAATATAAGAGAACAAAAAGGCAAGGAGAACCTAATGTAGGGCAAATGCTTCTTGGTCCAAGGGGGATAAATAGTGATGGGAGTTCTAATCTTGAGTGTGTTCAATTTGAGAATGAAGATTGTCGAGAGGTTTTGGCTAGGACGGTCATTGTTTATGAAGTGCCATTTGTATTTGTGGATCATTATTTCTTTAAGTTATTTTGCATGAAAATGTAACCATAGTTTAAGACAATGACCCGTAACAGAATTAGATCAAATTGCATGAAATTGTATGGAAAATATTAGCAAAAGCTATATTGCATACTTAAGGAGACATCTTCTCGTGTTAGTATTAGTGCCGATCTTTGGACTTCTATTGATTCTGACTCATATTTAGTACTGACTTGCCACTTTGTTGATAAGGAGTGGAAACTTTAAAAGCGGATTCTTAATTTTCTGAATGTGAAATCTTATAGTGATGCAAAAATTACTAAAGTGATTAAAGACAAATTGTTTGATTGAAACATAGATGGCAAGATTTGTAGCATAGTCTTGGACAATGCTTTTTCAAATGATGTGCTCACAAGAGAGCTTTGTGAGATTCTTCGCCCTCGTGGTTGTCTTCTTTTGGATGGTGTTTTATTTCGTATTCGTTGTTGTTGTCATGTACTTAACTTGATTGTTCAAGTTGGTCTGAAGTCATTATGACAAACAATTAAAATAATTCGTGAAACTGTGAGACATTTGATAAGTTCAGGTATGCGATTGGAATACTTCAGAAAAGCTGCAGAACAAGCAAATGCACTTAAGAAAAAGCTCACTTTAGATGTTCCAACTAGATGGAATTCGACATATGAAATGCTTGAAGTTGCATATGAATTTCGTGGTGCATTTGATCATTTGTCTTATTTTGATGATGATTACAGAGGTCCTCCATCTTCTGAAGAGTGGGAACATGTGAAACTTGCAAAAGACTATTTACATATATTTTATGAAATAACAGAAAGATTTTCAGGAACAAATTATCCCACTGCCAATCTTTATTTTAATGATGTGTGTCTCATTCATTTTACATTAAAGAAGTGGCTGCATTCTTTACATCTATTTATTCAGTCTATGGCTACTTGCATTCTTGAGAAGTTCAACAAGTATTGGAGTACATTGAGCTTAGTGTTGTCTTGTGGTTGTATTTTAGACCCTCGATATAAGATGAAGACAATTGAGTTTTTCTTTGAAAAGATTTACCCTGATAATTGTGGAAGAGAAACTGCAAGGAAAATTCAAGATATTCGCAACTCCTTTGTGAAACTTTATAACGTCCATGTGGATCAAGTGTCAAAGGGATCTAATGCATCATCTCTCTCCAATGTTGCGAGTAGTAGTGGAAGTACTTCAGTTAATAGCCAAGGTGTTGGATTAAGGGGTCTTCCTTATTGTCCTATACTAGCTAGTCAATTGTTGGAACTTGATCGTTTTCTCAAAAAAAATTCTTCAAATGAGCCATTGAAATCAGATTTGGATTTGTATTTAGATACTCCAATTTTAAGCAATGAAAAGATCTTTGAAAAGTATGGTGAACATTTTGATATCTTAGCTTGATGGAAAGATGAACGAAAATATCCAATACTTGCTACAATGGCTCGTGATATCTTGGACATTCCAATATCAACTGTTGCATCTGAGTCGGCTTTTAGCACTAGAGGAAGGATTCTAGATTCTTATAGAAGTTCTTTAAAGCCCTACACCGTTGAATGCTTGATTTGTTGTCAATATTGGATAAGACAGACATTACAAGGTATTAAAATTATGTTTGTATTTAGTTGGTCAATATATATATATATATATATATTTGAAGTTTGAACTTTGATTGAATTTGTTTGAATTTATTTAGTAACATCATGTAACGCAAGGGCCGAGATCTTTCTACTATACTAATGGCTTCAAGTATAGATGTTAAGCGCACCCAAGATGAGGAGGAAGAAAGTATGGTGATAGTGGAGGGACTCCCTATAATGATAATGATGATGATGTTGACATATTTAGGTAAAAATTAATACTATATTTCTATACTTCATTTGTTACTTTTTCACGAGTATCTTTGAGAATAACTTTTTTTTTATTTCATTTGTAGAGTTCATAATGATATGGAAGATTGATCGTGTGATCATTGACAACAAGTATTCATTGAATGAGGTAAAACATAAAGAAGTTTACTTACATTCTACTCATGTTCATGCTTACATATTATTCTATTATGTTAATTTGATATTAAAATATTTGTATGTGCACTATGCATGGATAATTATGTCTAGAAGATTTTGAAGTTGAAAATGAAGTTATGATTGAAGATTATTCTAGACTTATGTCATTTGAAAACTTTATGAGTTTGAGTTTATTGTATTTGATGTTATGTTATGGATTATATGGACTTATGTAATTTATAAGTTTATGGATTTACTTATAACTTGTGTGGATTATGTGGTCATACATTGCATGGTTTTGAAGATTTTGAAATTTAGTGTGGTTATATGGTGAATGGTTTACATGAATTCACAATATACCAATTTAATTTTTAGAAACTTTAGAACAATAGATAAAGTGGATTTTAAATTTTAAAATTCGTATATTATAAAGATTTACATAAATTGAAATCTTGTGAATTTAGAATTTTAAATTATTAGAAGAAAGTTCAACAAATTGAATATTGGAGGTGATTTAATATAGTGATGAAGATCCAACAACTTCCGGTTTATTTCCGTTTCCGTTTCTCCGATAAAAAGCAAAAATGGATGTGGCAGCAGAAACACTCACTTTTGTTTTTCCGTCTCCGATAAATCTGATAGGAAACGGAAGCGGAAGGTGCCACTTCCATTTCCGTCTCCGTCTCCGACCCGTTGACAGCCCTATTGCCATATGTCTGGCTTGTAGGGTTGTCCATGAAGCGGATTCCCAATAAACATCACTTTGTCCGAGTTCATATAGTTTAACATTATCCTAACATTAGATCAAGGGACTTATCGAAATTCGACTTCATGTTAGACAATATCAAGAGCATAATATCTCAATATTCAGTAACCATAAAAGGAGAAGAAATGTATGTAATAAAAAAGAGTTACAAAACATTATGAACATGGGAGATAGAAGTGACAGTGAGAAGTTGTTAATTAGAGGAGATGTGGTAGAAAATATGAGAGGGGATTGATCGGGTGAGCTCGACCGCATGGGGACAGGGAACCGCGTGCTAGCTAGGTTGGGTTAATCAGGAAAGGAAAGTCACTACAGAGAAGAAGAGATTTGTCAACGAGTATTTGTTGACGGCTAAGTATATTTGTCGATAAAGGACACATTAGTCGATTGTCAATAGTAGACCGTCTACAATATAATTATATGTCGACGGCTACTCCAGTTGTTTATATATATTTAGTATATGTCAATAGCGAAAGTTGTGATCGTTGATATATACCACATATTGTAGACACGCTAATTTTGACATCATTTCGAGTATATTTCATATCATATAATAATGCCTCAGAATGATCTAATATTTAATCATTGATTAATTTTTATTGATCTTTTTGAGTGTCGGGTTTAATAGACATGTTTAAGTTAATCAATTAAATTGATTTTAACTCAAATTTCAGTTAAAATATGAAGAAATCTAAATGACGTCTACCTGTGTGGACGCCATTTGGACTTTATTCTTATTTTAACGTTTAAATTTGAATTTTAATCAGTTGATTAATTATCTAGAAGACGTCTTCCAGTAACGACGCGTTTTAGGTTTCCTAAGTTATTTCTGCCTCTCTTCCAGATGTTTATCCTTATCTTAATTAGTGTAAAAGGCATCTTCCATGGGCGACGCGTTTTATCTAATTACAGATAAAGATAAGTTTTTCCCGGATGTTTATCTTTATCTTAATCAATCTGAAAGGCGTCTTCCATGGTCGACACGTTTTAGATAATTACAGATAAAGATGAATTAATTTGTATTTATCTGTTGGTTAAGATGGATAAATCCCAAATTTCTCTATGTAAATCTGCGGACGCAGAAGAAGTCTATAAATACCCTCCTCTTGAATGGGTGACATAGTTGGTGATTAGTTAGTAATTGAGGCGATATCGAATTGAAGATCGAAGCAACGACGTCCAAACGCCGAAGTGCTGCTGTTTCCAGAAGTCGGCGTCCGTTCTTCATCCAATCTTCATCCATTCAAGATCAATGCTTTCCATGCTTCATCAACCGGCATAAGTTTTTCAATTCATTTCTGCATTCTTTTCATATTCATATTTTCACTCTATTAATCTTGCATATTTCATCACCTCACTCCATACAACACACACAACACTAGCATCATTTTCAAAACCAATTTAAAGGGGTTTCAAAGACCATCCCAACAAGTGAGTTTTCTATGTTTAGTTGCATGTTTAAAACTCTGTTAAGAATGGATACTACTTCTGCCTAAATTCTCATCATTCCTTCATTTCTTTCTATTTTCTGCACGGTGTAAAAGAGAATCAAAGGGGAGGAAATCAACAAGCAAATCACAAGGACTATGGACGATCCTCAAACTCAACAGCAATTAAAGCAAGAACAAAGAAAAGGAAGGGCTCTTTTTCTTCAGCCGGCTGAAGAGGGGGAATCAAGAGCTCAACATCTCCCACGTTCAAACAGGTAGGTGATCAAAATCTTATTTTGGAACTTTTAAGTCAAAAGTTTCTGGCGATCACTTCACTTAGTTTCTTTTTAATAGGCTTTATTTTGCACTTAAACAACATAGATTTTTCATGATAATCACACATCTATTTTAAGCACTCACACATATATCAATAGTTATACGTTTTGCTGTCGACATATGTTAAAAATAAGATAAGAAAAAAATAAAAAAAGTAAAATCTTTAATTTGTCAACGGCTATAATGTCAATGGCTAGACTTAAAGCAGTTGACAAAACAATATAACCACCCTCCCCCCCGGGCCTCCTTCCCTTTCCCTCTCTCCCTCTTTTCCTCCGTGCCCCAATCGCTACCCCGTTCAGTCCGCCGTACTCTCATCGTTGCCGCCGGTCTGCTCGGCTTTCGGCATCCCTCTCTCCTCCCTCTTTTCCCCCTCCCATGCCATAAACTGCCCCGTTGGCCCGTGTCCACCACCGATCTCCCGCTCGGCTGTCAGTCTCTCGCTCGAACTCTGCCGTGGTCTCCCGCTCAGTCTCCCGCTCGGCCGGTCTCCTGCTCAGCCGTTGGTCTCCCATTTCTCGTTGCCGCCGCCAATCTCCTGCTTGGCCGTCGGCATCCCTCTTTTTCCCACTGCTTTGGCGCCGTCTCCACCTTCAGGTATCCCTATCCCCTCAGTACAATATTTTTCAATGTGTGTCTTGGAAATTTTGTACATTATGCATGTACAAAAAGGTAAGGAATATTTGCAAATATGTAGGATCATAACTCATAGGTAATGATAGAAACCACGTTGAGCCGAAAAGTAAGCAAATGAATCAATTCAAAAGAAGAAAAAGCCATATGATTAACAATTTGGGTTTGAAGAATAGAGAAAATATTTGAAATATATATGATTCCTTAATTCTTTGTAATACATGAGCACAAAATGTATAGAATGTTCAAGAACATGGCTATGGCTTCGAAATATTGCTGGCTACTGCACCCCCCGTAACAGCTTAGTGCAACACATGTGAACACTTGTCGGGCCATGTCACATGTGTTAGAATTGGGTGGCCTCAAAGCCAATCATTGTATATTCTAATTCAGATTATTAATAAACGCAATTATTTCTTCATTTAATAGTTCTCGCAAACGACTATCGTAATGAAGGTCCATAGACAAATGTATGGGATATTGAATCATGATGAGATCGTGATAGTGAGATCAATATCCTAAGACAATTGTCTTAAATAGTTCTCGATCATAGGATATTTGAGTTGGACATTAAATATCCGATAAGATCGACACAAGTTATGTCTGCTCATATGATGAGGGTGAATGATCTCACATTCACTTGTGTGGTGATACTAAGACAAACAAGTGGGTGCTCATTAGAGAATGAGTTCACTGAACAGACTCAAATAAGAATTCCTGGATGGTAATTATACCTATTAGTCAACCAGGGAATTCATTTGTTGCAGTAGCACAGTTGGTCCTTTGACCTGAGTCACCAATGATACCTTGTTTGTGGACCATTGTGTCTTGATTCTCTGACTCGTGGGCTTTAACCATTAAGTCCACCATAATCGGTCTTTCAGATACAGTGGAAAGCTTGCGAAGGTAATTGAGTGAACAACAAGGGATCACTCACTCTTGGTATAAGATTGGAGAGAGAATGTCCCATAGATGTGTACACAGAAATCCCTGGCCAGGGTCAAATGAAAGAGATGTCTTTCTAGATATTAACTGTGTACTGGAATCCATCTGGATAATGCGATAGAGGGTTTGACTATAAAACCATACCCTTGCGTTATCGGGACATTGCATGAGTGAAGGATTATATCTGTGCGGCATCTGCAGACGGAAAGGTTCAATTGAAGGGAAAAGTATCCCTTATATCTTCTGGGATCATGAGGTAGTGTTTGGTGCTGTTCATGATCAGAAGGCCAAGTGATTTGATCATCAGATGATAATTTACTTGTTTATTAAATTAATCATTTAACATGCGATGTTTAAATGTTAATTAATAAATATTAAACTCAAGAAACAGTTCTAAGTTTAATAGGCCTGCAACTGGACTGATATATGGGCCTAGAGGGTCACACACATAAGAGTTCTCGTCAGACAGTGAGAGATGTTAAATTTCATGGTTATCTGGGTTTTTGTGAAAAGCTGCAGGATAAACATGAAGATTTAATGGAGAATTATCCAAGGCGAAACTTTTGGATAATCATGAGGATTAACTGTTGTGCTTATCCTTATTTCTATATAAGGAGGGCCAAGGGGGAGTGGTAAAACGTTGGTTGGACGAATTTTACTCTCCAGATTCTATCTCTCCTCTCTCTCTCTCCTTCTCGTAGTGGATCTGTCTCTCTCCATGGTGGATCTACGATATGGTCAGAGCACTCAAGTCGAGGAGGAAATCGCGTCTGCTGCGGGAACTCGTGTGGATACCTCTAGAGATCGTGCGCGTGCGCGATTAACGAGTCGGCATCATCCACGGGAGATTCGAAACCCCGCAAAGGTGAAGAACTGTTCTTCCCGCTTAGTTTTAATGTCCGTTTTACAACCCCAGCAACCGATACAATGGAATCATATTTATTTCCGCTGCGTTCTTGGCGATTCCCAACAGTGGTATCAGAGCCAGGTTCGCTGGTTCGGTTGTAAAACGGCACCGTTTTGTGTGTTTTCTCGTTATGCGTGAAGAACCTGTATTGTACATGTTCTTGTGTTTAATCCGATTAAAAATGACAGATTAGTGTTCGTATGATGATCACGATCAATTTGATTATTTTTCTGTATTTTTCGGATTTTTATTTGGGTTTTTCGGAGTTCGTCATGTGATGATGAACCGGGGTACTTCGGCGGCTTCGTATGTGCATCCCAAGCGTTGGGATGGCCGGAAGAATCCCTGGATCTATTGGTGATAGTCACCACTTCGCATTGGGCATGAAGATCGAGGCCGAAGTGCCCTTGGAGGTTCTAAAAATCAAGCCCAAACTCGGTTGTTTAACCCTGCAAAAATCAGATTTTTGGGTTTTCCGGCTGCCTGTTTTGCTCTCCATCGCCGGTCTCCGGCGACCCCGCCGGCGCCGGGCACGTCGCCGGCGCCGGGGGGCATCGCCCGGCGCCGGGGCGTGGCCGGAGCTCGGCGGCGGCGGCGCCGCCGGGAGGGAACCCTAGGGTTCCTGCATGCTGGTTAGTAAGAAGAATAGAGGCCGGTCGAATCCAGGCGGAACGGCTGGACCGCCCGGTCCCGATCCGGTTGGACCGGGCGGGGCCGGGCGGCGCCCTGGCCGAGCCAGGGTGCGCCCCTGGCCGAGCCAGGGCTCGACCCTGGCTGAGCCAGGGTTCGACCCTGGCCGAGCCAGGGGCCTGGGTCCGGGCCATTGGGCCCTAATGGGCTGGGCCCATTTTTGGTTAATTAAAAATTAATTTTTTTAATGCCTGTTTAACCCCATTAAACCCATTTTTAGCCCATTTAAGCCAGTTTTAAAATTGTTTTAAAACAGAATAATTATTTTTTATGATTATTAACAGGTTATTAAAGAGTTTAATAACTGTTAGTCAATTAAAGGGCTTTATAATTAATGGGTGTTAGTTAATTGTTTAAAATTGTTTTAGATAATTAATTTCCCTGTTAATTTAATTAGTTTAAAATTGTTTTAAACTAATTTCATGCATAACTTGATTACTCTGAATGTTCAAATTGTTTGAATTTGTATTTAGATTAACTGAATAGTTTAGTTAGTTCATTTGTCAATAATGTTTTGAATATTATTGATTATGCTGAAATAAATGTTATTTCGAAAACTAATTGGTATTATAATTTTATATTTATAAAATTTAATACCAAACAGCAATTATGTGATGATTATGATGCATGTGATGTGTTTTATGGTGGGATGATCATGGACTTAGAATTTTCATGTGATGAATGATGTGAATGGATGCGATGCTTATTTCATTTGATATTTTAAATAGGACCTGCGTGTCCTCCTCTCTCTTAATCCAAGTGTACTTTCTACCTTCCTATAAGATTGTACTCCCCTTGATAAGATCAAGATTTCTAATTGTTTAAATGTACATTTGTGGACCTGCGAGTCCTGAATTTCATATGTAAATGTATCGGATTAAGCTAAGAGGACGGGATCTTCTGAAGACACCTCTGGAGGGAAGACTCGCATCAAATGGAACCAGTGTTGCTGTTTTCACATTAGGATCCTATTATGGATCATCGTTTGACTTCGATGATTCCATAGTAGTTTAAGCAGTCCATGATCATCCCCATTTAATTTTTTTGCACATATGTGATATTTGTGGACTATGCTATCATATATATATATTTCTATTAAGTATATTGATACTTCAAATTGAAATACTATTGATAGCACGATTTTTACAAATCAAAATAAAAAACCCTCTTTTAAAAACTTAAGTTGTAAACGTGAGATATCAAGAATAATCCACGTAACCCACCATCATTATAGATCTTAGGATAATTCTTATCTCAAACGGATTTGTTGTGCTACCACAAGGTCTGTTTGATTTAGAAATTAAACTAGGTCTACGACATGTGATGTCATTAAGATGAATGGACAAATAATGTAGTTTTGTTGTGCTACCACAATGATTGCACTGTGAATTCATGTCATCTAAGTAATGATGGATAAACTTAACTGAATCAAATTGATTTGTTGTGCTACTACAAGGTCATTCTAATTCAGGGGTTAAATCGATCGGATATTGCAATCGTTGCAACTGTCAAGAGTTGACTGCCTAAGAGACTTGATGTGATTTGTTGTGCTACCACAAGGTCACATGCATGTTGCCCGAAGGATTCTGATCCCTACTAGGAGATCACCGGAATCTCCCGTTCTGTATCTTAGAGGGTAATACAGATTGCCGAAAAATAGTGGGAGCATAATTCTAGATTAAAAGTCCTAAATCTGATTTTAAGAACTATCTGCTCATTTTATATATTTCCATGTAGGTCTCTATGTCGTCACCTAATCCCTTCCGTTGCATACTCGATGCAAATAAACTCACGGGACCAAATTACATTGACTGGTTACGCAACCTGAAGATTGTCCTCAGGTGCGAAAAGCTAGCCTATGTCCTGGATCAACCTGATCCAGTGCAACTCGGTGATAATGCTAACGAAGATGAATTAATAATGTATGAAAATTGGAAGGAGGACTCTGTCAAGGTCCAGTGTTATATGCTCGGTTCAATGAATAATGAACTGCAGCGACAGCATGATAACATGGAACCTAAAACCATTCTGAATCACCTACAAGAGTTGTTTGGTGAACAATCCAGAACAGAAAGATATGAGATATCTAAGAAATTGTTCAGGACCAGAATGAGCGAGGGCACATCTGTGCAAACTCATGTGCTCAAGATGATAGAGTGGATTGAGAGGCTTGCTGTGCTGGGCTTTGTTATGAACAATGACCTGAACATTGACTTAATCATACATTCCCTTCCAGATTCATTTTCACAATTCATTATCAACTTCAATATGAACAAAATTGAAGTTTCACTAGCTGAGCTGCTCAACATGTTGAAGACAGCTGAAGGCACTATCCAGAAAGATAAGCCAAATGTAATGCTTGTTGGTAAGACCAACAAGAAAAGAAAAGCTGGACAGACCTTTAAGAAAGGTAAGCCTAAGAAGCAAATGAAAAGCAAACCGGTGGCACAAAAGGACAAAGCTAAAGTCAATGATAAAGGTCAGTGTTTCCACTGCCATAAAGAAGGTCATTGGAAGAGAAACTGCAAGATTTATCTTGCAGAAAAAGCAAAGGAGAAACTTGGTGAAGCTTCAGGTATTCTCATGATCGATCTTAACTTGTCTTATAGAGAATCAACATCCTGGGTATTAGATACTGGATGTGTTTCTCATATATGCAATAACTTGCAGGTGTTAACAAGTAAAAGAAGATTGAACCGCGGAGACGTGGATCTGAGGCTCGGGAATGGAGCAAAAGTTGCTGCGTTAGCTGTGGGGACAACAAGACTTCAGATGCCGTCAGGAGACTATGGAACTGATAGATTGTTATTATGTTCCAACCATTATTAGGAATATCATATCTATTTCATGTTTAGATAGACAAGGATATTCTATGAAGCTAGAGAATAAAGGTTGTTCAATTTATCAAGGAGACAAACTGTTTGCTTCCGGATATTTATTGAATGGATTATATTTACTTGATATTTCATGTGATGTTTGTCTGGTAAATAATTCTCTTGAACGCTTAGATAAGGATGTGAATAAATCGTACCTATGGCATTGTAGGCTGGGTCATATAAATGAGAACAGGATCATAAGGTTGCAAAAGAATGGATATCTTGATCTATTTGATTATGAATCATTTGCAACGTGTGAAGCTTGTCTCATGGGAAAGATGACCAAAGCTCCATTCTCAGGACATGAAGAAAGAGCTAAGGACTTATTGGAACTAATACATAGTGATGTATGTGGTCCAATGTCCACTCATGCTATGGGTGGTTACTCATACTTTGTTTCATTTACAGATGATTTCTCAAGATATGGCTACATATATTTAATGAAATATAAGTCAGAAGTCTTTGAGAAATTTAAAGAGTTTAAAAACGAAGTTGAGAACCATACTGGAAAGAGTATTAAAACTCTTCGATCAGATCGAGGGGGTGAATACTTAAGTACAGAATTCACATAATATCTTAAGGATAATGGTATTTTGTCTCAGTGGACTCCTCCCTATACACCTCAGTTAAATGGTGTATCGGAAAGGAGAAATCGTACTCTATTAGATATGGTACGATCCATGATGAGTTATGCCAAACTTCCAATCTCTTTATGGGGATATGCACTGTTGACTGCTGCATATCTGTTGAACAAAGTTCCGAGTAAATCAGTACATTCCACTCCATATGAGATATGGAAAGGAAAGAAACCAGACTTTAAGCATGTTAGAGTCTGGGGTTGTCCTGCACATGTCAAAAGACATGATCTAGACAAACTGGATTCAAGGACAGAGAAATGTAGATTTGTGGGATATCCAAAAGAGAGTTTTGGATATTACTTCTATCAGCCCAGCGATCAAAGGGTGTTTGTCGCAAAAAGAGCTGTCTTCTTAGAGAAAGAATATCTTTCAAAAGAAGACAGTGGGAGAAAGATAGAATTGGAAGAAATTCTAGACTCACAAATCAACACTGGTTCATCCACTGAACCATTGACTCAAGAACTTATTCAAGATGATACACAAAAGGTTCGCAGATCAGGTAGAGTGCCTAAGCAGCCTGAAAGATATGTTGGACATATCGATGAAGGCAAACCAAAAGTGCACTTAAATGAGGATGATGATCCTCAAACCTACCTAGAAGCCATAAATAGTCATGAATCAGAAAAATGGCAAGAGGCAATGGATTCTGAAATTCAGTCCATGTATGCCAACCAAGTTTGGAACTTGGTTGATCTGCCAGAAGGTATGGTACCTATTGGCAGTAAATTGATCTTTAAAAGAAAGATCGGGGTAGATGGACAAATTGACACATACAAGGCAAGGCTTGTAGCAAAAGGATATCGTCAAAGGCAAGGTGTTGACTATGACGAAACCTTTTCTCCAGTTGCCATGATTAAGTCAATCAGAATATTTCTCGCTATCGCTACATTCTATGATTATGAAATATGGCAAATGGATGTGAAAACAGCATTCCTTAATGGAAACCTTCAAGAAGAGGTGTATATGATACAACCTGAAGGATTCACTTCCAAAGAGCATTCAAGCAAGGTATGCAAGCTGCAAAGATCCATCTATGGATTAAAACAAGCATCCCGAACTTGGAACTTAAGATTTGATGAAGCAATCAAATCTTATGACTTCATTAAGAATGAAGATGAACCTTGTGTATACAAAAAGGCTAGTGGGAGCGCAGTTACCTTTTTGGTACTTTACGTTGATGACATTCTACTCATTGGGAATGATGCATGAATGTTATCATCGGTAAAGGCTTGGTTATCCAAAAACTTCTCCATGAAAGATTTGGGAGAAGCATCCTATATTCTGGGAATAAGGATCTATCGAGATAGGTCCAAAAGGATGCTTGGCTTGTCCCAATCTATGTACATAGATACCATAGTCAAAAGGTTTGGCATGGAAAATTCCAAGAGAGGCCTCGTTCCTATGAGGCATGGAATTTATCTCTCTAAAGAAATGTCTCCCAGGACACCTGAAGAGAGAGCATACATGGATAGAGTTCCTTATGCCTCGGCAATAGGATCTATCATGTATGCAATGCTATGTACTAGGCTTGATGTGGCACATCCTTTAAGTGTCACTAGTAGATATCAGGCTGATCCAGGTGAGGAACTCTGGAAGGCGGTGAAATGTATCCTTAGATACTTGAGAAAGACTAAGGATCTATTTCTCGTTTATGGAGGAAACGACTTGGAACTTCGAGGATTTACTGACTCGAGTTTCCAGTCGGATATGGATGACAGCAAATCCATGTCTGGATTTGTGTTCATATTAAATGGAGGTGCAGTAAGTTGGAAGAGTTCCAAACAGGAAACTACTGCAGATTCGACGACCGAAGCAGAATACATTGCTGCAGTTGAAGCGGCCAAGGAGGCGGTTTGGATGAAGAAGTTCATCTCGGCGCTTGGAGTAGTTCCAAGCATTTCAGATCATGTTCCATTATTGTGTGACAACAATGGGGCAATAGCTCAAGCGAAGGAGCCCATATCACATCAGAAGTCAAAGCACATTCTGAGACGATTTCATCTGATTCGTGAGATCATCGCCCGAGGAGATATAGTAGTTGAGAAAGTCTCATCTGAAGATAATGTAGCAGATCCCTTGACTAAGCCATTGTCTCAAAACAATTTAGAACGTCACCTTAAGTCTATGGAACTTAGACACATGCGTGATTGGCTATAGTCCAAGTGGGAGAATGTTAGAATTGGGTGGCCTCAAAGCCAATCATTGTACATTCTAGTTCAGATTATTAATAAAGGCAATTATTTCTTCATTTAATAGTTCTCGCAAACGACTATTGTAATGAAGGTCCATAGACAAATGTATAGGATATTGAATCATGATGAGATCGTGATAGTGAGATCAATATCATAAGGCAATTGTCTTAAATAGTTCTCGATCATAGGATATTTGAGTTGGACATTAAATATCCGATAAGATCGACACAAGTTATGTCTGCTTATATGATGAGGGTGAATGATCTCACATTCACTTGTGTGGTGATACTAAGACAAACAAGTGGGTGCTCATTAGAGAATGAGTTCACTGAACAGGTCCAAATAAGAATTCATGGATGGTAATTATACCTATTAGTCAAACAGGGAATTCATTTGTTGCAGTAGCACAGTTGGTCCTTTGACCTGAGTCACCAATGATACCTTGTTTGTGGACCATTGTGTCTTGATTCTCTGACTCGTGGGCTTTAACCATTAAGTCCACCATAATCGGTCTTTCAGATACAGTGGAAAGCTTGCGAAGGTAATTGAGTGAACAACAAGGGATCACTCACTCTTGGTATAAGATTGGAGAGAGAATGTCCCATGGACGTGTACACAGAAATCCCTGGCCAGGGTCAAATGAAAGAGATGTCTTTCTAGATATTAACTGTGTACTGGAATCCATCTGGATAATGCGATAGAGGGTTTGACTATAAAACCATACCCTTCCGTTATCGGGACATTGCATGAGTGAAGGATTATATCTGTGCGGCATCTGCAGACGGAAAGGTTCAATTGAAGGGAAAAGTATCCCTTATATCTTCTGGGATCATGAGGTAGTGTTTGGTGCTGTTCATGATCAGAAGGCCAAGTGATTTGATCATCAGATGATAATTTACTTGTTTATTAAATTAATCATTTAACATGCGATGTTTAAATGTTAATTAATAAATATTAAACTCAAGAAATAGTTCTAAGTTTAATAGGCCTGCAACCAGACTGATATATGGGCCTAGAGGGTCACACACATAAGAGTTCTCGTCAGACAGTGAGAGATGTTAAATTTCATGCTTATCTGGGTTTTTGTGAAAACCTGCAGGATAAACATGAAGATTTAATGGAGAATTATCCAAGGCCAAACTCTTGGATAATCATGAGGATTAACTGTTGTGCTTATCCTTATTTCTATATAAGGAGGGCCAAGGAGAGTGGTAAAAAGTTGGTGGACGAATTTTACTCCCCAGATTCTCTCTCTCCTCTCTCTCTCTCTCCTTCTCGTAGTGGATCTGTCTCTCTCCGCGCATGGTGGATCTAAGATCTGGTCGGAGCACTCAAGTCGAGGAGGAAATCGCGTCTGCTGCGGGAACTCGTGTGGATACCTCTAGAGATCGTGCGTGTGCGCGATTAACGAGTCGGCATCATCTACGGGAGATTCGAAACCCCGCAAAGGTGAAGAACTGTTCTTCCCGCTTAGTTTTAATGTCCGTTTTACAATCCCAGCAACCGATACAATGGAATCATATTTATTTCCGCTGCGTTCTTGGTGATTCCTTACAACATGGAGCTAGTAGACCATACGAGAGTGTGATCGTATTATTTTACAATCATTAGCTAGGTATTCACATAGTATAAAAGCCAAGTTCAGATGATTTTTGAAATTGACAATGCTTTTTTAAAAAATTCTTTTTGAGAGATTAGAAAATCTATACGCAACTTACGAGCAGATTTGTACAAATTTTAGATACATGTCTTCATATAAGAGAGATTGCTTAGAGAATGGGAGCATGCAAGTATGTTGTAAGTTCGGACTAGTACTAATTCATGTAGTGTTGCTATGTACATTTGAAAAAGTTGCTATCGTTTATTAGTATTGCTTTCCAGAGAGCACAAAATTGAAGCAATGGTGATGTAAGGATTCTATCGAGGGCTTGAAACCCATGACCACTTCTCCTGTAGACGTTAATTTCCTGATCTGATGTTGGTGAAGGACTCGCAACATAGGAGAACAATATTCCTCATCTCTTAGCTCTTAATGTTTTATCTTATTCGTAAAAAAACAAAAAACAAAAAAAATGCCTAGATTAACCATCCTCGTTAATTTATTCGGATTGTCAAAGTTTCATGCACTTCTTTAACACTGAATCGTAGCTAAACAAGTCTCTAAAAACTCTATAAGATTATGGGTCCATTTATTTTGTTTTATTTTTTATTTTTAAGATTGAAGGATGCATCAAGCTAGGCTAACTGAGCCTAGCCAAATACGCCAAATAATGTTAAAAATTATTGATCAATTGCTATCATGGCAAGATCATATGTAAGAGCTGAGCACCCAAAACTTAATTAGCGAAGAATCTACTAGAAGGGATGATGTAGGGTCTGATTTTTTCTTTTTTCTCTTTGCATCTTTTCTTCTTATACATTTTATTTAAATGTTGTCTGGTGTACCATAGAATATTGTAATTTTTAGTTTGATGACTCAATTTGATCGCACTTTCAATCGGACTGCAGAGTTAGGAGACATGCAAAATCTATTTACTTATGTATTTATATATCTTTCCATCTAGCTAACTATCTACATATCTAGTTTATTTGTCTACCTATTTATATAGTTAAATATGTACCTATCTACCTATCTATATATATCTAGCTACCTAGTTATCTATATATCTATCTATCTACCTATCTATCTTATCTAATTATTTATCTATGTATCTGTCTATATATCTACCTATCTACCTATCTAATTGTATATCTATCTATGTATTTATCTTGCTATCTATGTGTATATATATAACTACCTATCTACCTAGATATTTATCTACCAATTCATATATCTAGTTACTACCTATCTATCTATCTAGTTATCCTATCTATCTATCTATCTATCTATCTATGTAACTATGTTATCTATGTATCTATCTTATATATCTATCTATCTATGTATGTATATATCTATCTATTTATCTATCCAATTTTATTTATGTAGATGTAGATTTTTTTTGTCAGACTATATTACTGTTTTGGTATATCAAATTGACAACTCCAGTACGTAGAGGTTACCTCCGCCTAGTACCAAATAATAATATATAAGTAGATGGATATATACTTGTGGATGCGCATTTGAATTGGAATATAATTTCTATACCGTGTATGTGTATGTGCATGTGAGACAAGTATATGTTGATGTCACTTAAATATTTACATGTAAATACAAATAAATTTTCTTACAGGTACAGATAAGGATGTTGATGTGTATGTGTATGTGGATGTAGCAGTGCATATGTAGATGTACATATGAATATTTTTGCAGATGCATTTTTGGATGTGTATTTGACCTTTTTTATTTTTTGTTCGTTCAAGACTTTTGTTATGATATATGTTTTTACTGTCTTTTGACTGTAATGACATATATCGATCATAAAATCTTAAATTGTCCTATTGGACAGTTTGTGCATATTTGATTATCTAATGACATGGCTATCGGAGTCCAACCAGAAGTATCACAGATGGGAGATTGGAGCATGATCAACGATTGAATGTACGGGTGATTGGCGGTTACGACGTTGGAAAGAAGGGGAGCAATTTTATCTCGTGTGGGCATTTTTGTAAAGCTTTATTGGAAGGTATGGCAAAAAAAAAAAATTACTCTTCCTGTAGCGAAGAAGAATGTAATATTTAGATATCTCGAGGTAATGATATTTAAAGTTAACTATATATTTGTGAAATATTTCAACTTTCAATAAGTTAACGATAATGTGCAGCTGATGTATCAGTGGGATGAACTCCCGAGACAGATAGGGAGATGCTTATGCACATGACCTCAATGCATCGCAGCTGGCACGTGATTTTTAAGAAAAGAATAAGTTAATATTTTTTTATATTTGTTTTTGTATATATATATATATATATATATATATATAATGAAGTCAAAACCAAATCATATCCTAATTTTATATGAGAAGGATTTTGGAGGATGCAATTGCTTCCGTGCCGGTCGGTGTTGACCTATCTAATTGACAGACGATGTGCGAGAAATAGAACATGCCAGATGAATAGGTAATAATGAAGCTTAATAGTTTTGTTTATTTGCTCGATACAAATTTGACAACTAATATTTTGATGTAAAAAATTACTGATCGTAATAGGAAAAATCGCTCCCATCTGTCTATGCCATATAAGTAGGGCCGGACGAGTTATTATCAATTAAATGATGATTTCGTAAGATTTTTATTTTATTATTGGTCTTCCTATATTGTTAAATTTTTATTACTTATTTTTTTAACATAATTTGAACAACATCGTTTTCATCAATGTGATCCCGAATATCTTGAGATTTTCAAGATAGGCAAATGTAAGGATTTTCCGGATGGTAGTGAGCACTAGATATATGAGGAGAGTAAGAGTTGATATGTAAGTTGATAGTGGACAGTCGTGACCTACGTACAGAGTATGGACCAGGAGAAGAGTCGAGCTCTTCCATCTATCAACGGAAAGTTGAGGAGCAAGCTGAGGAGTTGCGGACCGTGAAAGAGAAACTCAAAGTGCAAGGGGAGGAGATGAGTGGATGCGCAAATAGATGGCAGAGATGAGCGCATTTATGAACTGATTTCAAATAATACGAAGTTCTACTCAGCCTCAAATAGCTGCTATGGATGAAGACGATGCCGAAGGTGAGACGGAGGAAGAGGGAGATGATCTTGATGGTGATGATGAGAGTGAGCCGAAGATTATTGACAAATATATATTTCTCTGTGGATCTGTAATGTGAATTTTCGTAGATGTATTTTTTTTTATGTGAATGTGTTTATTTGTGCATGTGTATGTATTTATTTGTGTGTGGTGGATGTACGTATTTGTGTATGGATGTATCTATAAATACTATCATTCTGATTACAGATTTTTGTATATTATTTAATATTTTAAAATATATTTTTTTAACATTGAGAATTGTCAGCGACTAAAACCGTTGATAAAACTGCCTGTCAACCTTATGTCAGCGGCTAGAGTGGTTGACATATACAACATTTGTCAACGATTAAAGCCATTGACATATATTATTATATTTGTCAGTGGCTACATCCGTTGACATATATCAGAACATATGTCAACAACTGTAACCGCTGACAAATGTTCTAATATTTGTCAGTGGCTGAAGCCGTTGACATATGCTGCATATGTCAACGGCCCTAGTCATTGACATATATCAGAACATATGTCAACGGCTATAACCGCTGACAAATGTTCTAGTGTTTGTCAGTGGCTAAAGCCATTGACATACGTTGCATATGAATATGTCTACGGTCTCAGCCGTTGACATATGTTGAATATGTTCATGGTCTCAGCGGTTGACATATGTTGCATATGTCCACAGTCCCAGCCATTGACATATAGTATATTATTTGTCAACAGCTCCTATCGTTGATATATAATAATGTTAGTTAACGGCTGAAGTTATGGACATATGTTACATAGGTCAACGGTTTTGTTGACCCGTCTATAATTTTTTATCAACGGACTTTTTGTTCACGCTTTTGTCTACGACCTTTTAGCTGTTGACATATATATTAGTCCACGACTTTTCAACCTTTGTTAACGACTCTCAGCCGTTGACAAATCCCTTCTTCCTTGTAGTGTCTAAAGACTCAAGCAGGCAAAAATTTGAGAGTGGAGTGAGCTGGACCACCACGTCCGGGATGGAGTTTTTGACATGCAATGAGAACTTGACCACACGAGATTTCCATTAGGTCAAGCTCGCCTTATCATTCTTCAATGGGAGAATTACAAAAGACTTTACTTTCATTACTTCTATAAATGTTCCTGTTCTTTAAGTACAGTACCGGAGATGGCACACTTTGGGATACATCCAGTCCACATAATTGGGGAACCTGATACAGCAGTAGAGCGTGCTAAGATATGAGTTACTCATGAGTTCAAGGACCTAGTTAGGGACATACATAACATGTACATGAGCCTGTGCACACAGTTTTAATTTTACAAGTGGAGGTAATATCCATGCCATCTCCAGTTATGTACAACATTCTTGTACGTAGAGATGAGAATGAAAAAGAATAATCTGAAATATTCATCTTCTTTATATGTAATTTGTAAGACATATGAAGATATAAATTTAAGGGTAAAGATAAAAAACTATTTTTATTATTTTTATTGAAGATAAAAAATAGTTAATTTCGTATTGTAATCCGATTATCTGTCTTTTTATATTTTATATTATAGTATTATAATATAACGAATTTATAAAAAAAATATTTTATATATCATATAATAACATTACAATATAACATATTTATGAGAACATAAAATCTTTAGAAAATTTTGACAAAATGTAAAAATCATGGTAGACACTTTAATATATAATTATATATGGCATAATTCTTACCTTCTATATTTTCTTCTGAGTGCAGTTAATAAACTTGTTAATTTACTTACTTAAATTTCATTGTACTATATGTTCATTCACATGATAATTTTGAAGTTAGAAGTACTCGTATCAACACTTATTATATGATAATTATATTTTGTGCATACGATGAAAATTTTATAATTCAATTTTATTATGTCAAAATGTATAGATTATATCTTGTTCGATAATTTAACCTTCATGTATCCATTTCCATTTATTTTTAAAAATAAAGATAAAGATGTAAATATACAAGGATAAAGATAAGGTCGATGATATATTTTTTATTTTAAGAATAGAGATAAGAATATAACTGTTATCCTCACCGTTAAGTAACCTTTTTCATCACTACTTGTACGCTGATGTGCTCTTCAAATATGCATACGTGTGAGCATGTGACATTTTGCACAGCATCATTGGATACGAGGATGTTTGTCGTGTGTGCAATAAACGTGTAATGGCCATGAACAGGACCCAAGGCATCTCTGTCACAAGTAATATTTTTTATTTTTTAAAGGTAGTTCAATTAGCCTAAAATATGCACTTATGTGCAAGGACCAGGAGCCGAATCTGCGCAAAATTTAATATTTTTCTCTCAATTAGAAATTAATTCCACATAAATTGACAATGCTAGTTAATTAGTTGATAATTCCAAAGCTAAGCCGATTAATTTTAATATATATAATCCCGCAACACACCTATAGCCGAACAACAGAGAAAATTTCGGCTCCCAATCGACTTAAATCTTTTGGAGGTGAAGGAGTGAAGCCAACTATCCTATTTGACTAGTTCACAAATAACATCATTGGAATTAACACACGTCCCCCTTTTTATTCTGCCTTAAGCTGTTATGGGATTCATTCAATATTGTAGAAAGGTCTTGTGTGGAGTAGCATCTCTTTGTAAGCTTACCCCCATTACCCAGTCATACACACCTAACCAAAAGGAAGCACAAAATACCTGTGACAGAGATTTGTAAGTCTCTCAGGATTAAATTTAACTTCTAATTTTATCATTGTTGTTAGCTTGCTAACGAGGTTTAAAATATATTTTAAAACGAATGGAGACACCTAAGCTTGGATTAACATACCTTGACTTGGTACCAACAGATCTTCAATAGCTGGTGACTAAAAGATACTCGCATCGCAGAAAAACATTAATAAACCAACTCCAGATCTGCTTTCGTTTTCAAAGACGAAGGACGTGTTTGGCAAAACTTCTGCTTGAAAGTTACTTTTGACTTCTACTTCTTACATAGAATGAGTTGAGAGAGAGAGAGAGGTTATAACTAATTTTAATTTATTAGAAAAGTCAACTCTTCCATAACAACTTATACTTTTTTTCTAATTTTGGAAGCTCCTTCTTTGTAGCTTTTAGTTGGAAGGTAAAACACAAAGAAAATATCACATAAATGGCTTTCAAGATCTAATGACTTTTACGAAAAATAACTAAATGAAAATGCAAAAGTACTTCCAAATAGAAGCTACGCCAAACACGGCTGAAATCTCTCAAACAACCACTCGACGAGGTACCCATTGGACTAAAGATAATTAAGCTGCTGAACTCAGTTGCATATTGTTATCGATACTTAGGCAAGCAGTTTACTCTTCTGTTTGCCAATGGATTTCTAATCATGTAACTAAGAAGTTAAGCAAGGGCAAGAAACCAATATATTGTACAAGTGTTGGCAACTTGGCATCCAAGTGCCTGCTCATGTGCTCCCATCTCTGGACTGGAGGGAATCCCAGTTGATGCCCTGGAAGTGTAAACAAGTGCTAGTGATGACCACAAGCTGGGAACCACACTGATCCCATTTCCAAATACTAACCCAACCGGGGCCAATGATCATGTCCCCCTAAATCTGTAGTGGCAAGCTCGATTACTAACTTTCACGCGGGAAGCAGGTAAACGTTGACCTAAGCAGTTTGCACACGAACGAAAGCCATATCTTGATGTGGTCAATTCCAAATTCAACTGATCCTTCGCTCATATTGATCGCAATGTTATTCATATAATTTTAGCGTACTCTTTTAGGACGTGTTTGGCGCAGCTTCTATTCTATTTAGAAGCACTTTTATTTTTAATGGAAGCTATTAGATGTTGTAAGTCATTTATGTGATATTTTACTTACGTTTTGACTTCTAGCCAAAAGTTATAAGGAGGGAGTTTTCAAGATCGGAGAAAAAGTGAAATTGTAATGAAAGAGTTGACTTTTGTAACAAATCTAAATTAGTTATAGTCTCTCTCCTTTAATTCATTCTATATAAGAAGTGGAAGTCAAAAATAACTTTCGAGTAGAAGTTTTGCCAAATACACCCTTAAAGTACTTCCTTTATCGTCATGGTCGATTGAAGGTGCGTACTTTGATCACCGTAACAAAAAGTTTACCTAAATAAATTTAGTTGAATGGTTGATCAAAGATTACAAGTACATTAAGGGAGTACAAAAAATATTTTCCTTTGGGAATTGACCTCTTATCCACAGGCTAGCTACAGAAACTTAATTAGCTGCCTTATCTTGGAACGTCAGTGGCCATCCTTCCAATAGCCAAGCGAGAGAAGGGGGGAGATTGTTATTGGGGATTCTTAATTATTACCTCCTAGATTAATCTATCATATGCAGAGATAAACCATCCTCCAATCTTGATATTTATTTATATATATATATATATGACTCCTCACAAAAGCATTAGTTTGTAATTCTTCCAGAAAATTAGGAATAAATCTTTTAATTAACATCCGAAAGATTAGAATTTATCAAGTAAATGTGCAATTAACTGTGATGGGTTATAGCTAAATGTAGGACTAACAAGGACTGATTCGGCAAGATACAGCCCACAACGTACGGCGCCTAGGAAAAGTTATAAGTCGTCAAGATTGCCTTGGCCTTATATCTGGACGCAGAGACAGCATTAACCAAGCTCCTTTTTGACATGATCAGGATAAATTCCTTTGTTCACATCGAGCTTTTGATGTGGTCAAGCTCGCAAGAAACCGGAAACCGGCTTGTTTGCGCAAGACGAGTCTGAACATCTGGAATTTTACACACACAACTTATGGAAAAGGGCTTTAAATTCTGGAGCTACTTCTTCAACATACGCTTTTACAGAAAAAAAAAAGAAAAAAAGAATCATCCCTGAGCATGAGAAAGAGTTGTGCTGCTGCTTGGCTTTCTATTATTTTAGTGGTTGGATTTACAAACAAAGCCAAAGTCAGAACACAAGTTGTGTTTATTTAAAACTAGAATGGAGGTTTCTGGGTTGACCTGTTCCATCCCCACCATCTCCCCTTTAAAGAAAGAGGAGGCAGGTTGGCAACGCCCCTGTGGCTGTCCCCCACAAAGGTGGAGGGAGAGTGCCATGGCCACGTCGGGGAAGGGTTGGTCGAGCTATCGGTATCACTACCTACTGCTGTGACAGGGAAGCGGCGTGTGCAGGAAACGAAGTGGTTTCATGTATTGGAAAGTGTCTGGACCCGTATGTACGTACCTGTGGTTCACAAAAAACGTTTCAAGGGTCTCTGGCCGCGGGGATTCTTTCATAAACTATCACATGAATAGAAGAACAAGAGAGTAGAAGCTTCTTAATTGAAAGATATGGTGGCCTGTCGTTCTCTGGGACGTCCCCTTCCTTTACCTACTACTACTCTCTGGGAATGATATGATTTCTGTTAAGGCAAGCAACTAGGAAAAAAAAAGAACTAGGCGTGCGGTTCCATAGTCTAATATCTCTGAGAAGCATCCGGAACCAAAAACTTGGATGACAACCCGTTTGCAATTTTTCTTTTTATCTGAGGAAGGTGGGAGAATGCTTATCTCTGCTGGTTAGACTTGGGTATGAATAAATCATGCCAAGATAAAGTGCTAGTTTATGTCATGGCATGAGATAGCTAAGGATCTGAGATTGAACACAATCCCATTATTCATTGGGCAGGAGATATCATACATAGGATAATAATTGTTGCACTGCATGCACTGTGGGTACAGTCCAAAAAATTGAAAAAAAAAGAAAATACAGGTAATCCCGTCATGCCCAACATACTCGTACAGTCTGATCTCTATAAAATCTAAAAAAATAAAACAAAGAATAAATTTATTGAGCTCAGTCCATTAAGTGTATTTTCTCAGTATTCATTGGGACTCTTTTTTTTTTTTTTTTAAATTTTTTTAGCTCATCCGATTGAAGATCGAATTGTATGAGCATGTCGAACATGATGAAGCAGGCCATAAAAACAGTTTAAAAAAAATATCTTTGTTAAACTGCATTGCCACACCGCATGCAATGCCGTAAGTGTTACTCCCGATTATATGGATTTAGACTTACCAAAAAGCCTGTGGGTCTTCTTTGTGAAAGGAAGATCATGAGTTCAAATTTCATTCCTTGAGGTTGTGAGAGCAGAGAGATTTGTCCTACAAATTCATGTGGGCATATATGTGACTACTACTTGTAAGTGGTGGGGTCGGTGAGGCGAATAAAATCCTTGAATACTAATTTTAGGGTATAGTAGCAATTTAATTTTAATAACATCATTTCTCGCAAATGTCGTTCTGATAAGAATTTGTCAAGTAATTATGATGCAGAGCATTTCTCATCTATTCCAGAGCAAGGTAGAATACCAAACGGCGTAACTAATAGGCAGACTACCCTTAAAATTCTGAAAATGGCACCTGCGGTGCAGAGAAGACAGCTCAAATATCAGAACAACAACATCAATTAAGAAGTATGAAAAGGGGAATGGAAATTAATCTTAGATGACCCTTCCCCCACACGAGCCGGCCAAGCGTTGATCAATATATATATATATATATGACTAACTTTGGCTCTGTGTCTTGAAGTAATTGGTTGGTAAAGGCTTCGTTGAACTGTTTGTGGGGCGACGCGTGTGATGAACACAATAAAGAGAGCTGAGGATAGATGTGAAGACTGGCCTAACGTGAAACCCGGAGAGGTAGAATTTTCGATCATATGGACGATGTGTTGGCCCATCCATTGGCCCATCTCTATCATGGACGATTTGTTGTATTCGGCAATTTAGGTAGTAGTAGTTTTCTTTCTCACCAAACAAAAAAAAAAAGGAAAAAAGAAAGTGCCTCCTCCTCAAAGATATATAGTAATGCCCACATTCTATGCATGGACTATTGTTAGACATCATTTTTTGGTGAGCAGTAAATTTAATGAAAATTACCTGATCAGATGATTAGGCTCTAGTGTAATAAGTCTTGACAAATAGTGGCAAATGCAGAAATTTTATCCAGTGGGATCATTCGGACATTAGGTCATAAGTATGGTTGGATTAATGGGGTCTTGAGTTAGATTATATAGGGTCTTGGGTTGGACCAATGAGGTCCTGAACTAGGTCAATGAGATCTCAGACTAGATTATTTATTTTGAAAATAACTAAAATTTTAAGAAAATACAAGTAACCACAATGAATGAGTTTAAAATGAAACCTGAAATATGTAATGATTTTCTATATACAACTAGGTTATAATAAGAGTTGTCTCATAAATTTAAAAATATGAGGCGGAGTTTGTTACCTCTTCTAATTTCACTCCCGTATGTTGCTTTTGCAAATCAGTGAACCAAAGGAAAAAATCATAAGTTGTTTCTTAAAAACGATAGCTGATAGACTATACACATATGCGTGGGGCCCTCAACGGAGATTTTAATAAATCTTACTTTCAAGATCCTGGTAAAGAGTATGACTAAATAAAATCCATATGCTAGCTGGCTCATCAAAGACTTGGAAATCATGATATTACTGCTACGTGCAAAAAGGTACAAGAGGACTTAAAACAAATGAAAGTAGTTTTCTCAAGAAGACTTACGAACAGACCCTGAAAAGTTTGAAACCCATGACTCTACGAGGAAAAAATATTAGAAAAAATGTGTTCAAAAGCCATGCCTTCATGCACGTAAAAAATAATGGAGAAGTAGATAACTAGAAAACCAAAGAATAGAGAGCAAAAAGTTGATAGAGGAAATAAGTAAAATAACAAACACCAAAACAAATTAAGTTCCATAATTGGCACTACTCTGTTATTAGAGCAGTGCCATCGATTGAGGGAAGCAGCTACAGAGCTGCCAGCTGACATCACCAGTTCTGATTGCAGAGCACAACACGAATTTGACCCCAGTCAGACTTTCAAAGCCACACGCACACCATGGGCCTCTCTCCATCTCTCTCTACCCAAGCACAGGTGCAACACCTAAAATGCAGAACCTGTTCCAGAGTAAGGGGGGTAAAGGTAAAGTTGGATAGGGTTTAATTGAAACCACGCACGAGTTGGCATTGGCAGGCATGAGGGAGGGGTGCACCATGTTTTAAACCCAAAGGAAGAAGACCCAGACGAGGCCTATAGAAAAGAAAGCTGTGAAGTGAAGACCTAGCTAGCCATCAAGGGGGGGGGGGGTTTCCATCCATCACAGTGTTTTTGCTTGAGGACCGATTCAGTGGGCTCGACAGCATCATGCGGTCGAGTGCCACAATGAAGGGACTTTTTTTATTTTACTCTTTCCGTAGGAGGATATGTGAAAAAAGTGCCTGACTATAGTGTTCGACCACATGATGCGGTCGAGTTCACTGATCACTTTTCTTTTTGCTTTTCCCTATGTACTACCCACCCACCTACCTTGGGTAATCTTCTTCTAATTCTACGCATATATAACTTTATTATATATGTATAATTGGATCTCAACAGGAAGTGTTAGTAATCTCAGATGGGGTACTTATAATAAATAAACTAATGAAGTTGGAATGCCTAGATTAGTGTAATTACTAAGAGGAAGTGGGGGATTGGATAATGGATACCGAGGTGGGTCGTCTGAAGTCGTTTGCCGTGAACGACTACTTGCAGTGCAAGCCAAATGCATCAAATATTCTCTTGTTTCTTTGCCCCTAAATAGCCCGTAACATTGTTTTTGAAGGTGGATGGCACCAAATAAATTTCAAAAGAGAGGGAGGGATGTACATGTATAATGTCTGTTTGCTTTCAAAAATTCCCCACACCAGAAACAAGTAAAGGTCTAGGCCAAGTTGGTGATGATCTCCCTAGCTACCTGATCATCTCAAAACAAGAGAGTGCTGTCCCTCCACCCTACATAAAATTCTGGTCTAGTCTCACTCCCTCACAAATGAAATCAAACGCTTTGAGCATTATGCTGTATCCACCAAAGATTCCGGCGTTCCTCTCACCCAAATGCTCGTCTCCACACGTCTGCCAATGAGCAAATCTTTTCCTCCACAAAACCTGAAGGGATTCTTGCAAACAGGGAAAAAGTCCCAGTTCGGTGGCCTCTGCCTATCCATTTTTTTTTTCTTTTTTGGAATGTGGATAAATGTATCAATCAAAAAAGAAGGGGATGCAACAACAAAAAAAAGTATCACTGTAAAGAAACAAAAGAACCCTTTTATAATTGTCTGCATGCAGCAGGAATCCCCCAAAAGACAAGGTACATCAACAGGAAAAGGCCCTAGCCCCACTCACAAACTCTATCACAAATAAAAGATACCAGCTGTTTGGGTACAAGATATTCCTCCAGCTGTTCTGGATCTAGTTCCCCCTTCTATCCTGCCACCAAAGCCGTCTGAGAGCTTCTACACAAATGGGATGCTTCATCCTGTCCGAATGTATTCGATGATTACCCAATAGCCCACAAGGCATATGTTCAAGGCATTTCAGCCCAATAGCTGCATCTCTCTCTCTCCCCCACACACAGACACACAAAAGATGTAGCAAATAAAGTAGTTACAAGTAACTCAGATAACAATAAGGAGCCTGCTGTCTTGATGCATTGTAAAAAAAGAAAAAGAAATTGATGCACCAGCATCATTGTCTTGTGGGCTTACTTTATATGGTAGAGGAGGAAAACATAAAAGCTAATAGAACATGGAGAGATGAAACCCCCGAGACTATACCTAGAAAAATAGTAAAATGAAAGCTAATACAATATGGAGAGATGAAAATTACCTCAAGCATAATTGACTCAACCTTATTAATTTTCTCTGCTAATTCCTTTACAAGTGTCCTGCCCTATCTTTGTCAAAAACTTGTGCATAGACGTCATCTTCTGCGGCAATAGAGGCTTTACAGGAGATTGGTGGTTGCATATTTTTTTGAGCTTAAAGTTTTACCTGTAATGATGAATAGTAAAATTAACATAATCAAGTATAAAGTTAATCTGCAGAATTAAAATTCACATGTCTAATGTCGTACAATCATGGCTGCATATTCGTCGTCAACCGCTTGACCATTCTTTTTGACATGGGTCTTAATAATAAGTCCCAACGATCTAGTGCAACTCCATTTTTTTCTTTCTACAAGGAAAAGATGATTAAATATAAGTGAGATAATTTTTATAGCAAATAAGTTAAATTGAAATCTAAATCTAAGGATTTGAAGTTTTTAACATTTACTTCCTTTTCATTGACATTGTAGAACTTTTTATTCTCGTACAGTGGAATAGCGTATGTTTCTTTTTGTTTTCTTTATTAGTCTTATTACATCTCTATAAAAGTACTCCACACAATGAACACAAGTAAACATGATATAAATTATGTACTAAAAAAATACATATTTTACATTTAGATTGGCTTATTACCTGCCATTTTTTTTTGTGCACCATGTAACCACAATTATTCTCCATTGTGCTTCATTCACACGTGGATCTATTGGAAACTTTTGTTGAGTTGCCTTCAAACTCGGAATGAAATATTTATTCCTCAGCTCTTGCTTCCATGATCTCCATATCTAATTTAGGTCCTTCATTACCCACTCTTTTGTGTACTCAGGTATACAGTATTTTCTCTACATTGTACATTTAAAAAGTTAGGGCAATATATAACAAAAATAATAATAATATAAGTGTGTAGAAACTTTCACCTTAATATATTCTCACACATTATCTTTGTTAGTTTTGTGCATTTCCCTCCAACTTTGTGCATCAATAGGTAACTTGTCACTTAACCTTGCAATTACTCATAAGAACAACTTTAACAAATGCCCCTCGTCAATTGGCTGGCCAAGTTTGTTAAGTTGCACATGAATTCACTTGTCATCATCCATACCATGGACATCACGAGCTATATTACATCCTGTTTGGTTAGAATATCAAATTTGATATAGTATCAATTTTGATTTTTCTATTTTTATGATATTGAGTATTAATATCAAAATTGATATAATACAACGCCTTTGGTGTTTGGTTGAAGTTGTAACAATATCAAAAGTGATATTAGAGGGTGTTTGGATGATATTTTCAAAATGGTTGACATCCATTTTATGTAATTTGAATTGTTATAATATTATTTTTAAAATAATATATTAGAATTAGAAGTTTGAAATGTCACATAACATTTGAGTTCAAATTAGCATCTTTCTATCCCATTCTCTGTTCAAATTTACTTAAAAGCAATTCAGGGATTTTGTAGTAGTAAATTTAAAATTATATTTTTTATTTAATAATTTTAAAATTAATTAATTTTAAAAATATATTATTCATATTAAATTTAATTGAATTATGTTTAAATATTATAACTTTTATTTAAAAATTAAAAATTAAAATGATTAATAACAAAATAAAAATATTAAAAATTATATCAACAATAAAGATATCAATATTAATAACTAAAGAGTAATTAACTTCAGGAACATAAAATCCACTTTGTAATGTTCCATTTAGCACATAAGTATTAGGTGCCCCTCCTTTGCAACCCGCATTCACATATAAGAATTTCATATCGAAGTCACATAGAGTCATAACATTTTGTGACACATGTCTTTTTCGGTCACGATAACATTGTTGATCTTCACCAGGAACTTCAACAAGGAAATGAGTTCCATCTATTGCACTAATACAATCCTATATATAAAATAATATTTAAAAAAAATTAATAAAAATATTACAAAAAGAATATTGACGTTAAATGATTTCATACCTTGAAGAATCGATATTTTCACCTTTCAAGGATGTATGTTGGTGTATCAGTAGGTGACAAAGTGATATATTCGTATAAGACTGATGTTAAAGCGTCAATTACTTGATTGACCTTCCTACTGTCTCCCCTAAATGTTGAAACCTTTCTTGTGCTCTTTGATTTAACTCTTTTCCAACTATAATAAAAAAAAATAATTAAAATCAGTTCTTCCACACTCATTCTAGTAGTGTCTCGTAAGAGTTATATGCTTTTAAAGAAATCACACAAAGATCAGAACACATCTTTGTCAAGTCTACATACTTCACGAAAATGAGATTCCGCACCATCTAGTAATTTCTTGGGTATAAGCCCTCCCACTAAGTATAGAGTTTCTTACACGCACCATCGGATCATGACCCACATAATGATGAGATTCAGCACTTCTTTCTCCTACAGTAATACATGTGATGTATGCAACTATGTTACGTCTCCTTCTATAATACTCGGGATCCATGTCACCATTCCCATCCATATCTATTTATCATTTTAAAAAAAAAATGATAAGAGATATGATAGCACTAAAATCAATTATCTAGGCCAAAAATACTAACTGAGAAATAAAAAAAGTCACCAAATTTTCATCCTTAGAGAAAAGACTAATAACTAAGACCAATTAAGACAATCTCTGGAAACACAGTGATGTAGCCGAAGCTATCACGACCGGATTCCGAAGCTGGAATCCGAAGTTTTGGATCCGGAGCTGGGTCGGATCGGTGTAAGAGGCCTGACAGGGATCCGGAAGGCGACGGACGCAGAGACGCGGTTGAGGATCCGAGGCCGAGGGTCGCTCGATCGGATGTCGGCTTGCCTCTGGATGATGTGGCCGAGGTCCCTTCGGTTGACGGGCAGGCAGTGAGGAACCGAGTCTCCTTCGGTCGAGGGGCAGCCGGCGCACGGCGTCGAGACCGGAGGGAGAAGTCCGAGGTCGGTGGCCGAGATCGACTCGGGGAAGTCGGCGATAACTCGAACCGAACTCCTGAAGGAGGGAAAGAAAAAGAAACGGGTCAGCAGGAGTCCCGGGCTTCGGCCCTTAGGAACCCTCTCCGACGGTCAAGTTAGCTTCTGAAGATGATTCAATTCAGAAGGCAAATAGTAGCTTTAATGCTTTTTGGACTATGGTCCTTGAGGTCACGGAGACATACCTTTGGCAATAAATAGCGGTGTATTTATAGCGAAGGATAGAGGATGGTTAACGGTGAAAGCCGATATAAGACTATGTTCCGGGCTTATTGGTAAACCGCCATAGTGCCTAGTCCTCCACCGGAGTGGGCCGAACACGGCTGTTGGGCTGAAGGGGGTTGGGCCGCTGATGGGCCGAAGCCTGCTGGGCCGAGGGCTACTGTGCCGCTTACGGGCCGAGGGCTGTTGGGCCGCTGATGGGCTGAAGCCTGCTGGGCCGAGGGCTACTGTGCCGCTTACGGGCCGAGGGCTGTTGGGCCGCTGATGGGCCGAGGCCTGCTGGGCCGAGGGCTACTGTGCCGCTTACGGGCCGAAGGCTGTTGGGCCACTGATGGGCCGAAGGCTTCCTGAGGGCCTTCTATTGCTGCTGCTGGGCTGAACTGGGTTTGGGCTTGTTTTAATGGGCCGAATCGGATTCTGCCTCATCACATAGCCCCCCACTCTTGTCTTCCTCAGTCTTGAGATGACGAGAGTATAGCCTGAAGCCTCTTTGAGGAATGACGTAACAGGTACTTACCCGAGGCATTCTGTTCTTTTTTAAGAAGAGGATGCCCTCGGTCGGTCGAGGGTCAGCAGTCACTTATTCGTCTTCATTCGGGATGTAGCGACGAAGGCCTTCACTTCTAAGGGCGAAGGGCCGAGCCTTCGGACTTGTGTCAGGCTCAATTAAATGGACGGGACGGGCGTCGCTTTTTCCGTCAGAACGGTCGTTTCGCGAAGAAACACAGGACACGCGTCGCGCATCCGGCCGCTCCGTTAAAAACACAAAGATTCTGGCCGCTCGCAGATCGCGGGTCACCTCGGCTCTCTGTCCGAGGTTCCACTCGGATTGCCGCCTCTTCGTTTCTTAGCACGTGGATCGGAACACGTGGCGGTCATCCGAATGATCAGCCGAAGGGTCGGAGCGCTTTCGGCCGTTGATCATTCTGCTTCAATTCCCGGAGTCTGTCCGTCATCATTGCCGAAGGACGGTACACGTGGCGCGCATCCGAGAGAGGCGGTGAGACGAAGGAGGAGATCCCGGCCGTTGGCTTCGGCGGGAAGGGTTTCGAACAACGCCTATAAATAGGAACCCCTCGCAGGGCACTGTTCTTCTTCCTGCTTCCTGCGCCTGCGTTTCTCTGCGATAGCCCAAGCTCTCCTCCTTCTCCGGCGAAAGTCTAGTTCTCTGAAGGTGCTTTCGAGCTCGTCAACCGTCGCAGGGAGTCCTTCATCGCCCGGAGCTGTTGCCGGGGGAGTTCCTTTGGCTTGAGAGGCGGTGTCTGATCGAGGAGATCTTTTTTCTTTGAGGGTAAGCCTCAATCTCCTTTCTTCATTACCGTGACCTCATGCCCCGCAGTCCTTCTTCGAGTGAGATTACTCCTTCAGACGAGGTATATACTCCATCCCAGTCCCCCAAGTCTTCTTCGTCATCTCCTCTTTCTTTGGACTCTCTTGCTTCCGGCATGGCTGATGAGGCCGAAGCCTCCGGTGCCGAAGGGTCCGAGGAGGTTCACACCCCGGGCCAAGCTTCCTCCTCGGGACGTCGTCGTCCCGAGACTGCTTCGGAAGCAGCCTGCGCCCTCACGGACGACGGGGTCAGCTACCTTGCTTCTTACTACCAACTCCCTTCCTGGATGACCCCCTATCGGCCTGGTTCGCACACCAGGGCCAACACTCCTCGCCCGGGTAGTTTTTCTATTTACGAACAAAGCTTCTGGGCGGGCTTTCGTCTTCCTCTCTCCACCTTCGTCATCAACCTCCTATGTTTCTACAGGCTGGCCCCGTCTCAATTTTTTCCCAATTCTTGGCGCACAGTCTACGCCTTCTTGGCTGTGTTTGCCCATATGAAGATCATCCCCTCGGTCAACATCTTCCGCTACCTCTTCAAAATTCAAAGGCAGGGGAGATCCGAGTGGTACAGTTTTGTCCCTCGTCTCGGTCGAGGTATCTTCTCCGGGAAGCCCTCGTCCATTCACGATTGGAAGAGGAATTTCATTTTGGTTTCCCTTCCGGAGAAGGAGAGGAGCGTGTGGCCCTTTCCTACCAAGTGGGCACCGCTGGCCGCAGGCCTTTCCGATCCTCCCACCCTCAATTCCGCCTAGCGCAACATCGTGGGCCTCATCGAAGCCTCGGCTCTGTACGATATCGCGGAGCTCTTCCGTGATGCGGGGCTGTTCGTGAGGGCTGGGGCTTGGCCGGACCCGACGAGGGATCCTCTACGGGTTTTCCCTTATCTTCCTTCCGGGGAGACTTCGCGGGGGAACGAAGGAAACGCCGAGGTCGCTCCTCCGGCCGAAGCTCCTCCGGCCGCAGAGGTTGCTGAAGCTTCGGCCGAGGGTAAGTCGGTCTTGAGTTGTGACCTTTGCGTGTTATTAACATCTAACACTTCTTCTCCTGTTTGCAGCAATGTCTGGGATCAAGGGCCTCCTCAGTCGGATAGCCCAGCAGGGCGGCCAACCTCAGTCGTCCCGTCCGCAGGCGGCAGGAGGGTTTGGACGAGGTACCGTGGCCCCGAGCGTCCGAGCCGGGATCACAATGACAGCGGCTTCCTCTGAGGGCCGCGTTGTTGCTGCCGCTCTTGAGAGGGAGCGGAAGAGCAAGTCGGCTGCCCGAAGGGGCGGTCGTCCATCGAAGCGGAGCCGGGCGGACGAGCCTGGCGAGGCAGAGCCCGCCCCGGTTAAAAAATCTGCCGCGGCCCGAAGAACCCCGAGGCCGTCGTCCCCCGAAGCACCGAGGGGAGACTCTCCCCCGGCCATGATGGCGGGGGCGGAGGACCAGGAAGGCGCTGGGTCGCAGGCGCCTCGCGTGCGGGAACGCGAGCTATGGGTCCCCGACCTGGGGATCTATAGGGACGAGAGTATGGAGGACTCGCAGACGTGCCTGCGTCTGCTTCGCGGCCTAACTCTCCCGTCGGCCCTGGAGGAGCTGAAGGACCACTCGGCCACTGATCTGGCGATGATAAGCGCCCGATTGGCGGTCCAGGTAAGAAGCTTCTTTGTGTGCTTCAGTCTAGCATTCCCCTTAGATTATTCCGAATTTGCTGACCCTTATCCGTTTTTGGCCGCAGGCCGCGGTCACGGGTAGCGTCCTGATCCATCGTCAGGCGTTCCTCCGAGATCAACTCCTGGAGGCCGAGAGGGCGTCGTCATCGGAGGGTTCGGGCGAGGGCCCCTCGGCGGGACGCGACTTCGAGTCTAGCGTTGACTGGCTCTTAGCTGCGAACGCCCGGATGCGGGCTCAGCTGGAGGAGTAGGCGGAGGCAACTCAAGCTTCTTCCGAGGCCAAGGCGAAGGCCGAATGGGAGAAGGAGAAGGTCGGGCGGGAGCTGGCGGCGGTCCAGGCCGAAAATCGGGCCCTTAAGGCCCAGATCCAGGACAAGGACGCCCGGCGGGCCTCGGATAGCCGTCGCCATGCCGAGGAACTGTCGGCCTTAAGGCTGGAGTTGGAAGCTAAGGCCGAGGAGGCTGTCGATTCGGCCGTGGCAGATTATAAGGCGGGCCCAGACTTCGCCGAAGAGATAATCCAGGCGCAACTTCTGGCGGCCTCCTCGGTCTTCACCATCGAGTTGGCTGCCGCTCAGAAGGCTTGCCCGACCGTGGACTTGTCTGGAATCGCCCTGCAGACAGACGAGGAAGGCGAAGAGCTCCTGTCCTGGTGGAAGGGGCTCGCGGCCGAGAGGGCCTCGGCTTCAGCGGAAGGCGACGAGGCCGTTCCAGCCGAGACGACTCGCGTCGAAGCCGCCCCGTCCGAAGCCGTGCAGATAGTTGATTCTCCCTCCCCATCTCCTGGCCGGAGCCCAGTTGATGTGGATGTGGGGAATACCGAGGGCTAATACGGGGGCCTATCCCGATTTTTTGTTTCTTTCTTTGTAAGCCTGCGGCCCGATGGACGGCCGATTTTGTACTTCCTTTGCTGTATATATAGGAAGTGTTTTTGGCTTTACCTTTGTGTTCTGAACAAACGACCGAATCTGGTTCTTCTTGAATCCGAGACCTTGTCGTTTTAGTTGCGGCTTGCTCAGCCGAGACCCGATGTAGATTCGGATACGAAGTCGATAAAGTATCGCCACCGATAGTATACGCGGCCGGGGCCTTTACTAATGTTTCATACGATCCGAGGGGATATCCTGCCGCTCCCGACGCGGTTCACATGGCCGAAGCCACTCCCGGTTCGGTTTGCACGGACTTAGAGATATACCGCGCCGCTTCCCGATCCGGTACACATGGCCGAAGCCACTCTCGGTTCAGGTTGCCTGCGGGTTTAGAGAATAGGAAATCATGCCGCTCCCGATACGGTTTGCATGGCCGAAGCCACTCCCGGTACGGTTTACACGGACTTAGAGAATAGGAAATCATGCCGCTCCCGATACGGTTTGCATGGCCGAAGCCACTCCCGGTACGGTTTACACGGACTTAGAGAATAGGAAATCATGCCGCTCCCGATATGGTTTGCATGGCCGAAGCCACTTCCGGTACGGTTTACACGGACGTAGAGAATAGGAAATCATGCCGCTCCCGATACGGTTTACATGGCCGAAGCCACTCCCGGTACGGTTTACACGGACTTAGAGAATAGGAAATCATGCCGCTCCCGATACGGTTTGCATGGCCGAAGCCACTCCCGGTACGGTTTACACAGACTTAGAGAATAGGAAATCATGCCGCTCCCGATACGGTTTGCATGGCCGAAGCCACTCCCGGTACGGTTTACACGGACTTAGAGAATAGGAAATCATGCCGCTCCCGATACGGTCTGCATGGCCGAAGCCACTCCCGGTACGGTTTATACGGACTTAGAGAATAGGAAATCATGCCGCTCTCGATATGGTTTGTATGGCCGAAGCCACTTCCGGTACGGTTTACACGGACTTAGAGATATACCATGGCTTTCTGAAAAAGAAACCTTATTTATTCATGCCCTCCGGCTAAATTCCGGGTGAGGTGATTTACATGAAATAACGCCGAAGGCGTTCCACATTCCAGGTGCGAGGGAGAGGTTGGCCCGAAAGGGTCTCCAACCGATAAGCCCCTCGTCTGATTACCTCTTTTACCCGATACGGCCCCTCCCAGTTGGGGGCAAGCTTCCCTGCGGCTTCGGCTGGCTTAGATGCATGAGCATTCCTTAGCACGAGGCTCCCGATTTCAAAGCTTCGGGGCTTCACTCGAGTGTTGTGGTACCTGGCCATGCGCTGTTGATAAGCCGCCAGCTGAACGCGAGCTTTATCTCGGGTTTCTTCTATGAGGTCGAGATGATCTTTTAGGACTTCTTCATTGGTCTCTGGATCGTAAGAAATGACTCTTGGAGAGGGGAGGCCGATTTCTATAGGAATAACGGCTTCTATCCCGTAAGCTATGTGAAATGTAGTCTCGCCGGTAGGGGTTCGGGTCGTAGTTCGATATGCCCAAAGAACACTTGGTAGCTCTTCTACCCATCGGCCTTTGGCTTCGCCGAGGTGGGTTTTAGTCCCTGCAATAGGCTTCGGTTGGTGACCTCGACCTGGCCGTTTGCCCGAGGATGTGCTACCGAAGTGAACTTATGAAGGATGCCGAAGCCGGCGCAGTTATCGCTGAACCGACGGCTATCGAACTGCTTGCCGTTGTCTGAAATGATGGCCCGGGGGATGCCGAACCGGTAGATGATGGACTTCCATACGAAATTCCAAGCATTGCCATCGGTTATGGACGCGAGAGGTTCGGCTTCTACCCACTTGGTGAAGTAGTCTACTGCCACGATGAGGAATTTCCTTTGGCCGGTGGTGACAGGAAAAGGCCCCAGGAGGTCGATTCCCCATTGAGCGAAAGGCCAGGGGTCGAATAGGGGGGTCAGAAGGGTGGCTGACTGGTGGATGAGGGAGTTGAACCTCTGGCACTGATCGCAGCGTCGTACGAGGGCCAAGGCGTCCTCTCGGAGTGTCGGCCACCAGTATCCTTGCCTTAGAAGCTTGTGAGCCAGGGCCCTTTCTCCCGCATGTGCTCCGCATACCCCTTCGTGTACCTCTCTCATGGCGTAGTTGGCTTCGGTCGGGCCGAGGCACCGTAACAATGGTCGGCCGAAAGACTTCTTATACAGCAGCCCGTCCAGAAGAAGGAAGTGAGATGAGCGCTGCCGAACATGCTTCGCTTCCCTTGAATCGGGCGGGACCTCTCCTCGGAGGAGAAAAGTGACAAGGGGAGTCATCCAGGTCTTGGCTTCGGCCTCGGTTATTTGCATGACCTCAGGCTCACCGAGGCTTGGTTCGGCGAGTTCCTCTACTAGGATCATTCGGCCTCCTCCCCCGTCTTGGGTTGATGCCAGCCGGAAAAGGGCATCGGCTCGGGCATTCTCGGCTCTCGGGATCCGTACAATTACATAGGAATCGAATTGAGCGAGGATCTTACGAGTCACCTGGAGATAAGATGTCATTATTACATCCCGAGCTTCGTATTCCCCGGAAACATGACTGGCGATCAGCTGAGAGTCGCTAAAGGCCTTCAGGTTCCGGACGCCGAGCTTTCTTGCGGCCCGGAGGCCGGAAATGAGGGCTTCATACTCGACGACGTTATTGGTGGCTGGAAAGGAGAAGCGTAGCGCGTACTCCATGACGACCCCTTCGGGTGATGCCAGGATCCATCCGGCGCCGCTGCTCGTGGAGCACGCGGAGCCGTCTACATAAAGTTGCCACTCGTCCGCCGGTGTGTGAGCCGAAGTGCCCTCGGCTTCGGATACGTCGGCTTCCGGCTGAGGTGCCGAGGAAGCACTGGGAGTGAGTTCGGCGATAAAGTCGGCCAATGCCTGAGCTTTTATTGCTATTCGAGGCGCATAGGAGATGTCGAACTCTCCTAACTCAATCGCCCATTTTGCCAGTCTGCCGGATACCTCCGGCCGGGAAAGAACTTGCCTTAGGGGCTGGTCGGTGAGAACCTTTACCGAATGGGCAAGAAAATAAGGCCGGAGCCTCCTCGCGGACGAGACGAGGGCCAAAGCCAATTTTTCTAGAGCGAGATACCGGAGTTCTGCTCCTTGAAGGGCTCGGCTGGTATAGTAGACCGGCTTCTGAACGCCGTCTTGTTCTCGGATGAGGACGGCGCTGATAGCTGTCTCGGATACCGCGAGGTAAAGGCTCAGCGGCTCCCCTGGGACTGGCTTGGACAGAATGGGGACTGTAGAGAGGTAGGCCTTCAGTTGGGCGAAGGCTGCCTGGCATTCATCCGTCCAGGCGAAGCTATTAGCCTTCTTCAGCAGCTTGAAGAAGGGGAAGCAGTAATCCGCCGCCCTCGACATGAAGCAGCTTAGGGCTGCGATCCTTCTGTTTAGCTTCTGTACCTCTCGGAGGTTTGCCGGAGGGCGCATCTGTATGATGGCCGAAACCTTCTCGGGGTTAGCTTCTACCCCCCAGTGGGTGACCATGTAGCCGAGGAACTTCCCGGAGGCTACCCCGAAGGCGCACTTGGTCGGATTCAGCCTCATTTTGTATCGCCGCAGGGCGGAGAACGTCTCGGCTAAGTCGGCCAAATGTTCTGCAGCGACGCGGCTCTTGACCAGCATATTGTCTATGTAGATTCCATATTGTGGCCGAGCTGCGGGGCGAACACTTTATTGACGAGGCGCTGATATGTCGCGCCAGCGTTCTTCAGGCCGAAAGGCATCCGGGTATAGCAATATAGACCTAGATCGGTCGTGAAGCTGGTTTTGCTTTCGTCATCCGGATGCATTCGGATCTGGTGATAGCCTGAATAGGCGTCGAGGAAGCTCAGGAGCTCGTGGCCGGAGGTTGCATCCACCACCTAATCTATCCGAGGTAGCGGGAAGCTATCCATCGGATAGGCTTTGTTAAGGTTGGTGAAGTCCACGCACATTCGCCACTTGCCATCCTTCTTCGGCACCATCACTATGTTGGCGATCCAGTCCGGGTGATGCACCTCTCGGAGGTGCCCGGCGTCCAGCCCCTTCTGAACTTCGGCTTGGATGGCAGCTCTCCTTTCTTGATTGAAGGTACGCCGTTTCTCCTTAACCGGGGGCTGGTTAGGATCGGTGTGTAGCCGGTGTTCTGCTACTTCCGGGTCGACTCCGGGCATGTCTGTCGGAGACCAGGCGAATATGTCGAGATTCTTTTTCAAGAACTCGGTGAGTTTCTCCGCTTCGGTTTTCTCCAGACCGGAGCCTATCATCAGGGTTCGCCCTTCGCCTCCCGGAACCGGAATGGCGACGAGTTCTTCTCCCGGGGACGCCTCGGCTGATGATTCAATTGCCAGGGACTCGGCTGCAGCCTTCCTTTTGATCGAAATCATGTAGCATTGCCGGGCTGCTTCTTGATTTCCCTTGGCCTCACCTATTCCGTGGCTAGTATGGAACTTTAGCTTTTGATGGAAAGACGAAGGCACGGCTCCGACCCCGCCGATTAGCCTTCGGCCAAAGATGGCGTTGTAGGCTGAATCGATTTTTACAACGGCAAAATCCGTTTCAACGGTTAGTTGCCAGGGGGCGGAGACTATAGTTACAGGGAGTTAGACAATGCCCTCCACTCGGCAGGGCGAACCGTTGAAACCAAAGAGGGGGCCCCGGTGAGGCTTCATATTAGCCCCGCTTAATCCCATTTTTACAAAGCAATCGTAAAACAAGATGTTCGAGGCGCTACCATTATCAACAAAAATACGATGTACATCGTAACTGTTTATTACAGCGTTTATGACGAGGGCGTCGTCGTGAGGGACCTGAATATCAATCAGGTCCTCTGAGCCGAAGGTAATATCTTCTTGGCGAGGCCGCTTCGGCTCGACGTCGACCGTTGCTATAGTGGCAGAGCTGCATTGCCGGCGCCTTGATCCTTCTCCCGGCCCTCCGGATATCATCATAATGGACCCAGAGCTGGGTCTTTGATGGGATGCTTCCACCGGGGCCGAGGTGATCTTTGGCGGAGGAGCAGCTCCTTTTTCCGGGGGCTACTGTGGCCTGGCCGTCTCAGAGACGTCCCGGTTTCGCTGCGGCGGGGGCTGCTCTCGCCGAAGCTGCGGCAGTCTACCTTCCCTGATGAGGCGGTCGATTTCTTCCCGAAGGTGTCGGCACTCGTCCGTCGTGTGGCCGATCTCCCGGTGATACTCGCAGTATTTGCCGGGATCCCTTCGGCGGAGATCCGTCTTTATGCGCTCTGGTCGCCGGATCATGCCCTTTACCTCCATGAGCATTCGGGAAGGGGGAGCGGGTAGCGGTAGGTACCGCAGCTGCGGATCCCGTCGCCTTTCTCGGTCCCACTCCTCCCTGCGATATCGCTTTCGAGAGGGCTCTTGATCTTCGGGCCGAGGGCGGACCACCTGAGGGGCAGGTGCCGAGGCTGCTTCGGCTGCGCCTTTACCTTTGGACATCATCAGGGCCTCCCGGTTGATATACTTGTGGGCTCGGGCTACGAGGTCCTGGAAGGTAGGGGGATGGCGCTTCCCGATGGAGCCGAGGAGCCCTTCGTCCCGACACCCGCTGATCACGGCCGAGACCGCAATCGAGCTATCAAGGTTTGGGATTTGGGCGGCCTCGGTCCGAAACTTGGTAAAATACTCCTGGAGAGTCTCGGTGGGGCCTTGCCGGATGGCTAGTAGGCTGGCGGAAGTTTTACACTGCCGAGTGGCATCATAGAACTGGTCGATAAACAGCTGGCCCAACTGGACTAGGGAGTGGATGTAGTTGGGGGCCAGTGCCTCGAACCAAGTTAGGGCAGTCTTCTCAAGGGTGAGGGGGAAAAGTCGGCAGCGGACTGCCTCGGCGACCCCTCGGACCGAGAGGTATGTGTTGAATCTCTGAAAATGACAGACCGGATCTGTCATCCCGTCGTAGAGAGGGCCCTTCGGCAGTTTGAAATTGGGAGATACCTCGGTAGCCAGGAGCTCTGGCGTGAACGGGGTTTGCTCCAGGATGTTGCTAGCAAGGGGCGCCCCGTATGGCCGAGACACCATCTGCTGCATTTCCTTCCGCATCGCTGTCAGCCGTCGGTCCAGGTCCGGGGCTGTTGAGGTGGCGACTGACTGTCCTCCGGTTCTGACCGGGAGGAATTCTGACGAAGCATAGCCTTGCTCCGTTATGCGGTCGGCGCGAGGGGCTCGGGCAGGTAGCGCCGAGGGCTCGCTGCGCGCCGTAGCGGTTTCGTCGGGGGAAACCGGTGTGGGCGCTGGCCGGAACCTTGCATCTTGGACCGGGTAGAGTGGGGGGAGCTGTGCTTGCTGAGGAAGCTGTCCCAGCAATCCCACGCGCTGGGCGATGGCGGATACCATCTCTTGAAGAGGCGCGAGGGAGGTGACGGCAGCGGCTAGCGTCGCCATCTGTTGCTGGAGCACTCCCACCCGGTCTTCTGCAGCGAGGGACTCTGGTATGACGGGCAGAGCCACGCTCGGTGGAGCAGAAGGGGCGCCTTTGGAAGGCAGCAGGAGTCCCGGGCTTCGGCCCTTAGGAACCCCCTCCGACGGTCAAGTTAGCTTCTGAAGATGATTCAATTCAGAAGGCAAAGAGTAGCTTTAATGCTTTTTGGACGATGGTCCTTGAGGTCACGGAGACATACCTTTGGCAATAAATAGCGGTGTATTTATAGCGAAGGATAGAGGATGGTTAACGGTGAAAGCCGATATAGGACTATGTTCCGGACTTATTGGTAAACCGCCATAGTGCCTAGTCCTCCACCGGAGTGGGCCGAACACGGCTGTTGGGCTGAAGGGGGTTGGGCCGCTGATGGGCCGAAGCCTGCTGGGCCGAGGGCTACTGTGCCGCTTACGGGCCGAGGGCTGTTGGGCCGCTGATGGGCCGAAGCCTGCTGGACCGAGGGCTACTGTGCCGCTTACAGGCCGAGGGCTGTTGGGCCGAGGGCTGTTGGGCCGCTGATGGGCCGAGGCCTGCGGGCCGAGGGCTAGTGTGCCGCTTACGGGCCGAAGGCTGTTGGGCCGCTGATGGGCCGAAGGCTTCCTGAGGGCCTTCTATTGCTGCTACTGGGCTGAACTGGGTTTTGGCTTGTTTTAATGGGCCGAATCGGATTCTGCCTCATCACACAGTATTTAACGGAGTTGGAAAATCAGAATTAGGATGTGGAAATAGCGGTTTTCCGGTTCCGATTCTAATAGCTTATCAGAAAACTTTTCAGATTGCAATTCTGATAGTTACCAGTTTCGTATTCAGACTTCTTTTTTCTAATTTGAAACAGGCCAAAAAGTAGGATAATCTAGTTTTTGTTTTCGGCAAAAGAGAATGAAGAACTACTCCAAACCATGCACTCTGCTGGAACGTATGTCATTAAACCAAAAATCGTTTAGATGGAGGCATAGGTTGATTTGATACATCCAGATATAGGTCTTAAAGAGTTTCAGACCTATTAATAAATCTGGCATTGCCCATCAGCACGAATTCAACCTACATCCCTTAATTTAACTGAAAAAGGTACATGTGCAACTTTATAGTTCATTTGTGCAGAAAGACTATTGAAATATCTAGGTCGGTCACATTACTCATGTCCTATCTGGTGAGTGTTTCATTTCGGGAGGAGTCAGAAGATTTCATGTTGCTGGACTGATTATAATTCCTTCTTCTTCTTCTTTTTTCCTGATCATCTTCAGATTTTTCTGTCAAGATTTAATAGGGCTAGTCCCATTCACAAAAGGAGAAAAAAAACATCATAGGTAATCTAACATGCATGTAGTTGATGCTTGAGAGCAAAACCAGAACATCATAGAAAAAAAGTATTATCCCTCATATGTCCTCAGGTAGTTGCAACTAATTTCTAGGTAAGGCTTTAAACAAAAAGAAAATGGAATTTAAAAAGTCTTGTGCCTTGAGAACTGCATGCTCTGCATCATCTCTCTCTCTCCCTCTCTGTTTCTCTCTCTCTTTCTCTCTCTCACACACACACACAAAAGATGTAGCAACTAAAGTAGTTACAAGTAACTTAGAGAACAACAAGGAGCCTGCTGTCTTGATGCATTGTAAAAATAAAAAAAATTGATGCACCAGCATCATTGTCTTGTGGGCTTACTTTATATGGCAGAGGAGGGAAACATAAAAGGTAATAGAACATGGAGAGATGAAACCTCCAAGAGTATACCTAGAAAAATAGTAAAATGAAAGCTAATACAATATGGAGAGATGAAAATTGTCTCAAGCATAATTGACTCAACCTTATTAACTCTCTCTGCTAATTCCTTCACAAGCTGAGTCAACTGTATATTTTCCACTTTTATTTGCATTTGAGATGACTCACCACTCCACAAAAATTTTAGGATAGGACCGGTGCCAACTCCATGCACGCGTCCTGCCCTATCTTTGTCAAAAACTTGTGCATAGACATCATCTTCTGTAACAATAGAGGCTTTACAGGAGATTGGTGGTTGCATATTTTTATGAGCTTAAAGTTTTTTCTGTGATGATGAATAGTAAACTTAACATAATCAAGTATAAACTTTATATGCAAAATTAAAATTCACATATCCAATGTCATACAATCATGGCTGCACATTTGTCGTTAACTGGTTGACCATTCTTTTTGACACAGGTCTTAATAAATAAGTCCCCATGATCTAGTGCAACTCCATTTTTTTCTTTTTACAAGAAAAAAATAATTAAATATAAGTGAGAGAATTTTTATATCAAATAAGTTGAATTGGAACCTAAACGTAAGGATTTGAAGTTTTTAACATTTACCTCCTCTTCATTGACATTGGTAGAACTTTTCGTTCCAACACAATGGAATAGCATATGCTTTTTTTTGTTTTTTGTTTTATTAATCTTACTACATCTATAAAAATACTCCACACAATTAACACAAGTGAACATGATATAAATTATATGCTAAAAAATACATGTTTTACATTTAGATCGACTTATTACCTACCATTTTTTTTTGCGCACCATGTAACCACAACTATTCTCCATTGTGCTTCAATCACACGTGGGTCTATTGGAAGCTTTTGTTGAGTTGCCTTCACATTAGAAATGAAATATTTATTCCTCAGCTCTTGCTTCCATGATCTCCATTTCTAACTTAGGTCCTTCATTACCCACTCCCTTGTGTACTCGGGTATATCGTATTTTCTCTACATTGTACATTTAAAAGGTGTTAAGATCTGGGCGGGACGTGAAGAACGCAGCGGAAACAAAAATATAATCCCACCCGATGCCCGCATATCCGATTCAGAATGAAAAATTGGTAAACCGAAAAACAAGTTGTGATCACATCACCGTACGTGGATCCGAATCCGCGACCGTGTCGGTTCTGTCGAGGCGATGCCGCTAGCCGCACAAGTGTCCAGCCTCTAGCAATATCTACACAATCCTTCGTGGTGGTTCGTCCTCACTCTCTCGTCCAGATTAGCGTGTTTGCTGAAGATCCGTTGGCACAACGACGTCCGAAAATTTGTGGACGGGAATTCCCGACTTTCCGGAATTGCCCGCGGTGGAGACGGGACAGCACCTAGCGCATCGAGAGGGGTACCTAGAGGAGGAGGAGAGAGAGAGGGAGACGGCCAGCCTTGAGAGCTCCTGGAGCTTGGCCCAGGATTTCTTAACAGCGTGTATATATATTAAGTCGGCACGACTTTTTATAAAAGTCTTCGAGTTAATATAATTCTCACTTAAGTACCACCGACTGAGAATCTTTTTGCGTGTGACCTTCTAAGCCCATTAACCAGTCCACTTTTCAGTCCGCTAAGTCTAATAACTATTTATCTAATTATAGTAATTAATTGATATCTAATATTTAATTAATTACTTAATCGAATTAACATCTCATGTAAATTCGGTTGAACTTCCGATCAAGTTGGGTGCCAAACAACACCGCATGATTCTGGAAGGTAATGAGGTTCATCAACCCACTCATGGAACATGTTCGTCCACAATTACCGTGCGACTATAGTCCTTCATTCGAACAATACTCTCAAGTCGACCTAGGGTACGGTCAATTGTCAAACCCTAGATGGTCAACTCACTTGGATTAGATTTCGCCGCGCAATATCAGAAAATACTTTTTCTGATATTGTGTTCGCTCTGGCCAGAGACTCCTGCAGATCTATCATAGAGCATTATCTCTCTAGTTACCTGAGAGCGAATGATTCTCTATTGAACACACAATTACCTTCGAAGGTCTTCCGCTGGACCCGATCTTTGACTATTAGAAATCTCGTGGATAGGGATTCATAAGCCAAGGTCATAGACCAGAAGTCTACCGACAAGGTGTCTTTGGTGTCTCAAGTCTAAGGACCATCCATGCCACTGTGACGATGAATCAAGCTAGTTGATAATCAGGTAAATTACCATTCGGCGCTTCGTATTGGATCAGTTCAGTAAACTCATTATCTAATGAGCACCTACAGATTATCCATAGTGTCTCCACACAAGTGACTAACAAGATCGCTCACCCTCATCATGTGAGCTTGAATAACTTATACTAGTCTTACCGGATGTTTGATGCCCTCTTCAAACATCTTACGACTAAGGATAATTAAGAATATGTATTTATAAGTCATCAATCTCATTATTATGATCGCATCATAATCAATGACTATTTCACACATTCAAGGACTTCATTATGCGTAATTATAAATACGCCAATCTACATAATGAAATAAATGTCATTTATTAGTGAACCAAATTGAAATAGGTGCCTTATGATTGGCTTTGAGGAAACTTATATCCATCAATCTCCTACTTGGACTCAAGTCAATCACCTTCGCATTTGATCTCCGTTAGATCTTGGTGATGCTCACATAAAATCTGCAACTTAGACTTGGTCAAGGATCTGCTAAATCATTCATAAATTTAATAATTTTTATTATGTTATTTCCTCTTAATCCTTTGTCTCTAAACATGCGAAAGAGTCTCAGAACGTTCTACAACCTCTAATGAGACTATGGCTCGACCACAAAATTGATTACTCCCACTATTGTCCTACAATGATAGAACGAGATCAAAGACCTTTTAGAATTATATCTAGTTCAAAGATGAACTCTTTTATCCATACTGTTCTAATAACAGTATTACTTATTTATGTCGTCATCTTAATAGGAAGTTCTCGTTTGAAACCATTCCAATACACACATACTGTTCTATCAACAATACCTAGCTATAATCATGTAAGTAGTTGTTTCTAGCTTGGAACTCTTCTAATCTACTGCTTTCAGATTAAAAGATAAAATCTAAGTCTGACTTGAAATTTGAGTCAGTGTGACTCATGGTTTCAAACCATCCTCTCCATATATAGAAGTGCATCCTTATCACTTCTCAAGTACTTAGTGATATGTTTCACTCATTTTGTCAAGGTTCCTTTGTATCCTTCAAGGAACCTTTCTTTAAATAAATAAATTCCATGTCTCAACAATTGAGACTTATTATAAAATTTATTATGTCAAGCATTTTGACATACAGGTAAATTTTAATTGATGGCAACATCCTTATTGATCTATCTTAATATATTCATATTCTCAATACGCAAGATATTGCATCCAAACCTATTTTAGAGAAGTACATAGATAATAATATTTTTACTGATGGTAACATCATAATGTCATTCCCAATGACTTTGATGTTATTATCACAAAACATAACTAATGAGACCGTGCTCTCATTGTCCTCCTTGAACACACACATTCCATGGTCATTCTCAATAATCACTTATTGTTTGACCATTAGGTCAAAACTCTTATTCCAACTTTGGGATGCTTCAATTTGATTCAAAATTACTTTTTGAAATCATAACATACTTCCTAAATATTCTAAAAGCTTTAAAGTTGTATCATATATAACTTTTTTTCGCTTTAAAGTTGTATCATATATAACTTTTTTTCGATCACATTGAGGGAATGCTTTTTAATATCCAACTGCCATCTCATCATCATGATAACTAGTATTGGTAAATAGAATTCTAGTAAACTTATTAATGGTAACAATTGAGAAAAAACATGTCTAAGTCAACACTTTGACGTTGACCATTTCCTTCAGTTTATCATATAAGTTTTAATTAGTCCATTTGTACTAATCTTCGTTCTAAAGATTTACTTGTTTCTTATAGGTACAATACCCTCGAACAATGTTATCAAGTTTTGAACTTGATAGATATTATGGACTATAATTTTTGAATTCTTAACATCTTGTCAATCTTAAAGTTGTAATTATAATAGGGAACTTTCTCATAGTTTTTGGATCATAATCCACATCTTTGAGCTCCTCTCATTCTGCTATCTCTGATATGTCAAACATATCTTTCTAGCTATTGAGAGTCTAAAAAATCTATGAAGCTCTCCTATGTGTGTCATGAATGGTTCTAAACATCTAAGATTATATAATAATCTTGTGTTAATTTGTGGGTCTAGAATATCTTGTAGTTTTATTAACTCTCACTGTCTTATCTGAGGACATATTCCTCTTCATAGAAGACAACTTTCATAATGATAATTATTCTATTATTGCCTAGCTAATAAATGTAATGTCTAAACTCTTTGGACACCTCACAAATTAACACTACACTATGTCCTTTTAGATCCAACTTCTTTAGATCATGTCCTTTCCAAAAGACTAGGACATAACTTAACTTTAATATACTTAAAATTAAGTTTAATAATTCTTATATGAATTATCTTATATGGATAGACTGATTTATTTGGAACCATGTGCAAAATATGGACATCCAATGTTCATACTCATATTTACGAGGATATAAGAATTAGCGTGTTATGACCTAGACATTTAACCCATTTCATTTCATTTATAGATTTGATTTACTAATCTCACTTAGTTAATATTTAGTTAATTAGGCCCAATTAGAGCCCATTAAACTCATTTATATTATTTAATTAATTATTAAGAATTAAATATAATTAATAGATAATTAGTGATATAATAATGAGTTTAGAATGAATAAGTCAACAATGAAGTCAAACTAGGCCCATTAAGCCTATTAGTGTCCCAATTATGAAACTAGTTAGTATTCAACACTTCATCAAATTTTCGGAACCGTAAACTGTGAGAAAGTGTTGTTTTGAAAATGCAATAACTTCGCACACAAAAGTCTAAAAATAACATAGACTATATGGTTAGAAACAGGGTATAAAATACTACAACTTGGTCAAAAGGATCAAAAGCAGATTTGGCCATTTAATGGGTCAGATCTGAGAGGGTTTAAGGGAGGAAACTCATTTTGTGCGAAAATCTAGGTTCCGAGTTAGAATTGGAACGCTTTAACTAGTTGATTGAGCAAGCTATGATCTACGTTCGACTTGAAAACTTCAAAAGCTTAATTTGGGTAGTATTAGAAAGTTAAAATAACATATAAGGGACTTTGAGGGCGTGCATGTGAGCTCTTATAGGCAGCCCCAAGTTAAGAAGTAAGAACATGGTGTTGTTCATGAAAAAGAGAATTATTTCAATTTAATTCTCTCTTGCAATTGATTCTAATTGATGTTTTGTTATTCTTGGAGATTTAGAAGTCACGGGAGAAGCCATAGATCACAAGGAAACTGAGATTTGGAAAGCTAGAAGGTGATTGAAAGGCTTTAGTGGGAAGTGTTCTTCACGTTCTAAAGGTAGGATATGAGAACCCATTGAATATTTAATTTGTATTAGAATAAAAACCTATGTTTTGATGTTTTGTAGATCAAAATCTATGAAACCACATTATTTTAGATGTTTAAAATCCTTTTATATTGAGAAAAAACTCAAAAATCCCGAAGAAATTGATGAACAATGAAAAACTGTGTGTTTGGTGGGTGGCCGGCCACTACCGGTCAACGCAGTGGCCGTCCACACTAGATGGCCAAACTAGAGGCCTTCTGATTCCACCAGATGGCCAGCTGCCTGGCCATCTGAAGAACAAGATGGCCAACAGTCTAGCCGTCTGACCATCTGGCGGCCAGCAATCTGGCCGTCTGATGCCTTGGATTTCTGGGTTTTTGGCTGACTTTTGAAGGCCCGTTCTCTCTCGTCCGATCTCCGTTTCACCTAAAACTTTGACAGATGTTATTTTGGCATGTATATTATTATCCCACAGAATTCATATTTTTATGAGAACATTTGATATATATTCCATAAATATCGTTATAGTCTATACAATCTGTCCTGGCAGCATGTTTGTTTAGACTTGTGAGTGTTATAACTCCTCCAATTCAAATTCAAATCTTACCAAATTTTGTAGAGATCTCTATCATATTGTCCTTAACCTCTCTGTACAATTTAAAAATTGTGTGACACCGTTTGATATTTATTTTACCCTATGTTTTCAATTGCTGATATTTTGTGAAAATCTAATTTTTGGATTCGAAGCGAGAGTCCGAAATCATATCAAATTGGTTCAGAAATTGATGAAACTTTGTTCTCATATTTAATTTGACCTATTTGTCATGTTCACCAAGTTTGGATATTTTTCAAATCTGTTTGCTATTTTCGGACATGCTTATTAAATTTTCAGCTTCAGAAATTAGGTTTAATATCTGAAAAATATACTTATCTGTCCCAAAATTATGAAAATATTCATATTCTTCCATCCAAAAATCTGCTGACATCATTTTTGTTCAGATTTGGCATCTCTATGACCAAGTTGGTCCTTTTAAGTGGTTATTTTATATGTGAAAGTACGTATTTTGACTTATACATATATGTAGTACTTTGATAATTTAAATTCCAGATCTTTGTTCGTCTTTTATCATTATTTGATCTCTGTCAATATGATTTTGCCATAATTATTTGACTTTGTTTGGACATTACCATCTTAAAGAGATATTTGGCTCGATTCTATTATAAGCATCTATATTGGATAGGGTATTTTGTTTTGAACCCGAGGGCAAATGGGTAGAATCATGATTTCTGGTTGGTTAAAATTAGGGGACGGCGATAGGTAACGCCCTGGCAGTTTAGAGTTGGGTGGGACTTAGACTCTTCGGTCAATGCAGTAACCAACATCTTTGTATCATTTGCCTAGATGCTTTGATATTTGTTTTGTTTGGCTCCTTATGTTGTGGTTTAGGTGCATGTCCATTATGATATGATTTGATTTGTTTGATTGGCACATAAATATGAAATCTTCGTTCCATATGTTCATTTGAATTCAGCTTAATCATTTGAATCCTTTGATCATCATGTTTAGCTATTTCTTCGCAATCATATGAATCTATCTTAACTATATGATTCATGATATGAATATGATGAATAAGCTACTATGCCATAATATTTTCCATTTGATATGAGATGTGCTCCGAGGACGGCGATACGTAACACCCTGACAATCTGACAATTTGATATGTTCTATTCGTTATGTAATACGTTTTGATCATGGCTAGTAGAATTTGATATATCTAATATGAGTTCGATCATGCCATATATGCTATATGTTAGTTTATCTATTCATGCTATTAGAAAACACATGTGATTTGGTAAACTTATATGTGGCAAATGTTTTATATCATGTTCTTATTTGACATATATATAGAATTGTGAATTCTAATTAGATAATTATCATCACTTTTCAACTATTATATTGTTTAGCATTTAGTGAGTCTCATTTCCTACGGAGTGGTTGTATTCATAAATCTTATTAACATTTTCAGAGTCTACTGAAGAGGAAGAGTTTGATTCTTGATTTGGTGAAAATCTTTGGATTAAAAGACTTCCGTTGTTATCTAGATAGATTTGCTTATTTGCTTAATAGATTGATGTAGTAGGGATAGAGAGAGAGATATGTATTTTTACCTTTCTTTAGTGAGTTGAGTGTTCTTATTTTCTATGGACATTTGGTATACTTTGAGATCCTGGTATGGATATTATATACTTGTGAAATTTTGCTATTGATAAATGAAAATTTTATTGAGTTGTTTTGGTGGTAAATAGCTTGTTTATTGCTCTGGTTATTCGTCTCTCATCATTTATATCTGATTGGTATGTTATTTGAATCCGTAGTTACGTAACTTGAATTCGAAGTGAGTCTAAATGACTAAACCGGATCAAGAACGTACCAATGTGGTATCAGAGCATATGAATCATGAGAGAACATTAACCGTTACCATCTGATCATGAGCTATACCAATTTGATCTTGAGAGTGGGGGTGGGATAATACGGGTAGGATAAATCTTTAAATATAAGGACTAATTAGGCTCTATTAGATGTTTAGGACAAGGTTAAGATGGTTAGAGTATGCGATTGTAGATCTTATGGATAGTTAGCATTAACAAGTAAATTTAGAGATTCAAATACAAATAGGATTAGTCTCACCCTTTTTAGGAGAGCCAGCTTGATATCAATGGCATAGGGCCAGCTAGAAGGGTTATGTACCACCCATTATACTTTTCCACTAGGCTTGTTAAGCTATGGAAAATTGACTTATTATTATTGTTAGCCCATAGTATTATCTTAACATATGTCCTATGATTTTTAGTACTCTCTATGGGGAGACAACAACTATCGAGCTTATTCGATCTGACTCATATATTTGTATTGAGTGTAGATACACATTCATAGTCACCTATGTTATTAATATGGTAGACTTTGATATTATAGTGGGCATTGACTTTTTAGAAAAACATGATGCATTGCTAGATTGCCATAGGACGAGAGTGATATTCCAAGGTCCTAGACTAGAAGATACTTTCTATTTTCAGTGCCCAAAGAATAAATTTGGAAGCGTGTTTGTCTCTGTAGTAAAAGCACAGAAGTTAGTCAATCATGGTTCTGAGTCGTTCTTGGCTAGTGTGGTGATTGATGATGGCATGGCCAAGACGATGCAAGACATCGAGGTGATTTAGGATTTTCCTAATGTGTTTCTTGATGATCTGCTTGGGTTATCACCATCTCTAGAGATCGACTTTACCATTGATCTTATGCCAGGTACCGCACCTATTGCTAAGGCACCATACTGAATGGCTCCTGCCTAGTTGGTAGAATTAAAGAAACAACTACAGGAACTTTTGGACAAAGGTTTCATATGTTCTAGTGTATCACCATGGAGTGCACCAGTGTTATTTGTCCGAGAAGGATGGGATCAATAGCTTTATGTTGTATATTGATGCATCACGGAAGGGTCTCAGATGCCTACTTATGTAGCAGGGCAAGGTTGTGGCCTATGCATCGAGACAACCGAAAGACCATGAGTAAAATTATCATACGCATGATTTGGAGAGGTCTGTTATGGTACATGCAATGAGAATCTAGTGGCATTACCTCTATGGAGGATAGTTTGAAGTGTTCACTGATCACAAGAGCCTGAAGTACATATTTTCCTAGAAGGATCTCAATCTAAGGCAGAGGCGATGGGTAGAGTTCCTAAAAGATTATGATTTCATGTTGAACTATCACCTAGGCAAGACGAATGTGGTAGCTGATGCATTGAGTAGGAAGTTGATGGCTTTACAGTTGCACTATGACTAGAAGACTATGGAAGATGTTATTGAAGTTACACCTCAGGTTCATGGGGAGAGGTCGTACTTGATGCATCTGACTGTTCGATCTATTTTGATTGACCAAATCATTCAGACTCAGGAGAAAAATCAAGGTATTCATGCTATGATTGGAAAGCCTGATGTTATATAAGGATCTGATGGTGGCATTCGGCTAAACAACATGTTATGTGTGTCGAATAATGTTGAACTCAGAAGAGAGCTGATGGCTAAAGCCCACAAGTCGCAATTTTCTATACATCTAGGCCCTACGAAGATATATCACGACTTGAAGAAGAACTTCTGCTGGTCAGGTATGAAGAAGGATATTGCTGACTTTGTTTCACTTGACATGTCAACAAGTGAAGGCAGAACATCAAAGACCTTCTGGTCCATTACAGTCAATGGAAATCCCGCAATAGAAGTGGGAACATATTACTATGGATTTCTTCACAGGACTACCCAAGAAAAGGAAGAAGCATGATATGATTTGGGTGATTGTAGATCGATTGACTAAGTCTGCACATTCTCTGGCCATTCACAAGACTCAGTCATTGGAAGAATTGACTAGACTTTACATTAACGAGATCATTCGACTATATGGCGTGCCAGTTTTCATTATTTCATATAGGTATTCCAAATTCACTGTTCGATTCTGGAAGAGTCTACGGGAGGCATTGGGCACACAACTTAAATTTAGTTTTTTTTTTTTCATCCTCAGACCGATGGTCAGTCTAAGAGGACTATACGTTCACTCTAGGACATGTTGAGGGCATACATCATCGAGTGACAGGGTAGCTAGGATGATTAGTTGCCTTTGATATATAGTAAAAACTAAAAAATTCCGAAGAAATTCATGAACAGTAAAAAACTGTGCATCTCGTGGGTGGTCGGCCACTGTTGGCCAACACAGTAGCCGTCCACACCAGATAGCCAGGTCGATGGCCGTCTGGCCATCAGATGGCCAAACTTGAGGCCATTTGATTTGTCTGAAGAACCAGACGGCCAGCAGTCTAGTCGTCTGACCATCCGGCAGCCAACAGTCTGGTTGTCTGATGCCTTGGATTTATGGGTTTTTGGCTAACTTTCGAAGGCCCGTTCTCTCTCGTCCAATCTCCCTTTCACCTAAAATTTTGAAAGATGTTAGTTTGTCATGTATCACACAAAATTTCATATTTTTTTGAGATCATTTGATATATATTCCGTAAATATCTTTATAGTCTATACAATCTGTCCTGGCAGCATGTTTGTTTGGACTTGTGAGTGTTATAACTCCTCCAATTTAAATCCAAATCTTACAAAATATTTTAGAGATCTCTATCATATTGTCCTTAACCTCTCTGTACAATTTAAAAATTGTCTGACACCGTTTGATATTTATTTTACCCTGTGTTTTCAATTGCTGATATTTTGTGAAAATCTAATTTTCGGATTCAAAGCGGGAGTCCGAAATCATATCAAATCGGTTCAGAAATTAATGAAACTTTGTTCTCATATTTAATTTGACCTATTTGTCATGTTCGCCAAGTTTGGATATTTTTCAAATCTGTTTGCTATTTTCGGACATGTTTATTAAATTTTTAGCTTCAGAAATTAGGTTTAATATCTAAAAAATATACTTATCTGTCCAAACATTATGAAAATATTATTGGAGCATATTATTCCATCCAAAAATCTTTTGACATAATTTTTGTTCAGATTTGACATCTCTATAACCAAGTTGGTCCTTTTAAGTGGTTATTTTGTAAGTAAAAGCACGTATTTTGATTTATACATATATGTAACACTTTGATAATTTCAATTCCAGATCTTTATTCATCTTCTATCATCATTGGATATCTGTCGATATGATTGTACCATAATTATTTGATTTTGTTTGGACATTGCCATCTTAAGGAGATATTTGACCTGATTCTATTATAAGCATCTATATTGGATAGGATATTTTGTTTGGAACTCGAGGGCAAATGGGTAGAATCCTGATTTATGGATGGTTAAAACCATAGGATGATGATACGTAACGTCTTGGCAGTTTAGAGTTGGGTGGTACTTAGACTCTCCGATTCTGTGCAGTGACCAGGACCTTTGCATTATTTGTCTAGATGCTTTGGTATTTGTTTTGTTTGACTCCTTATGTTGTGGTTTGGGTGCATATCCGTTATGATATGATTTGATTTGTTTGATTGACACATAAATATAAATTTTTTGCTCCATATATTTATTTGAATTCAACTTAATCATTTGAATCCTTTGATCATCCTATTTAGCTATTCCTTCACAATCATATGAATCTGTCTTAATTATGTGATCCATTATATGAATATGATTTAATAAGTTACTATGCCGTGATATTTACCATTTGATATTAAATGTGCTCAGGGGACGGCGATATGTAACACTCTGACAATCTGACAATTTGATATGTTTTGTTCGATATGTAATATATTTTGATCATAGTTAGTAAAATTTGAGATGTCTGATATAAGTTCAATCATGCTATATATGCTATATATTAGTTGATCTATTCATGCTATTAGAAAACACATGTGATTTAGTAAACTTATATGTGGCCATGTTTTATATCATGTTCATATTTGAGATATATATAGAACTAGAATTCTAATTAGATAATTATCATCACTTTTCAACTATTATATTGTTTAGCATTTAGTGAGTCTCATTTCCTACTGAGTGGTTGTACTCATAAATCATATTAACATTTTTAGAGTCTACTGAAGAGGAAGAGTTGGATTTTTGATTTAGTGAAAAATCTTTGGATTAGAAAACTTCCACTATTATCTAGGTAGATTTGCTTATTTGCTTAGTAGAATAATGTAGTAGGGATACAGAGAGAGATATGCACTTTTTCTTTTCTTTAGTGAGTTGAGTGTTCTTATTTTCTATGGACATTTGGTATACTTTGAGATCCTGGTATGGATGTTATACACTTGTGAAATTTTGATATTGATAAATAAAAATTTTATTGAGTTATTTTGATAGTAAATGACATGTTTATTGCTCTAGTTATTCGTCTCTCATCATTCATATCCAATCGGTCTGCTATTTGAATATGTAGTTGCGTAACTTGAATATGAAGTGAGTCTAAATGACTGAACTAGATCAAGGGCGTAACAATGTAGTATCCGAGTATATGAATCATGAGAAAACATTAACTATTACCATCTGATCATGAGCCATACCAATTTGATCTTGATCTTGAGCCACCAATGGCGACTTGAAGAAGAACTTCTGTTGGTCAGGTATGAAGAAGGATATTGTTGACTTTATTTCCAGATGTTTGACGTGTTAGCAAGTGAAGGCAGAACATCAAAGACCTACTGGTCCATTAGAGTCAATGAAAATCCCGCAGTGGAAGTGGGAACATATTACTGTGGATTTCTTCACCAGACTACCTAAGACGAGGAAGGAGCATGACATGATTTGGGTGATTGTAGATCGATTGACTAAGTGTACACATTTTCTGGCCATTCACAAGACTCAATCATTGGAAGAATTGACTAGATTTTACATTGACGAGATCATTCGACTATATGGCGTGCTAGTTTCTATTATTTCATATAGGTATTCTAGATTCACTACTCGATTATGGAAGAGTCTACAGGAGGCAAGCACACAACTTAAATTTAGTTCTGTTTTTTATCCTCAGATTGATGGTCAGTCTAAGAGGACTATACAGATGCTCGTAGACATGTTGAGGGCGTACAACATAGAGTGGCAGGGTAGCTAAGATGATCAGTTGCCTTTGATAGAATTTGCGTATAATTACATCTATCATTCTAGCATCGAGATGGCACCATATGAGGCACTCTACGGGCAGCCATGTAGATAGCTTGTCTGTTGGTCAGAAGTTGGTGAGAGAAGCTTATTAGGACCCTAGATTGTCCTACATTATTAAGAAAATATTGATGCCATCAGGAAGCGGCTACTTATTGTTCAGAGCCGACATAAGAGTTATGCAGATAATAGGAGACGAGAGTTGGCATTTGAAGTAGGAGAATATGTATTTCTTAAGGTGTCTCCCACAAAAGGTGTGATGTGTTTTGAGAGGAAAGGGAAGCTTAGTCCGAGATTTATCGGGCCATTCGACACTCTGCAGCGAGTGGGCGAAGTGGCTTACAAGTTGGTTCTGCCACCCACATTGGCCAATGTGCATCCAGTGTTCTATGTGTCGATGCTCAGGAAGTACATCTCCGATCCAGCTCATGTAATTGAGTATGATCCACTAAAGGTACAACTGGACTTATCTTATGAAGAGAAGCCAATTCATATTCCGGACCGTAAAGAGCAAGTATTACGTACCAAGGTAATTCCTCTGGTGAAGTTTTAGGGCGACATTGTTCTACAGAGGAGGCTACTTGGGAGACGGAGGAAAACATGAGGAAGAAGTATCCATATTTATTCGGTGAGTTATGCTGATTTAAATTTTGAGGACAAAGTTTCTTTAAGGGGGAGAGGATGTTATGACCTAGACATTTAACCCATTTCTTTTTATTCATAGATTTGATTTACTAAGTTCATGTTGTCACTGAAAAAATGAGCAAAGAGAAAAATCCAAATTTTTTTTTTAAAGAAGGTCCAAGTGAAGAAAAGGTTCATGGATAGCAGTCATGCCTATTTTGCAAGCCAAATGAATCCAAAAAGGGGTCACTCTAGGGCTCAAATGATGAAGAAATCTAAGGGCAGAATCGAGCCCATTACCTCAAGCAACGAAGGTCTAAACAATTGTTCAAAGATTGTCCAAGAAGGCCCAAATGAAGAAGATTTAAGAGGCAGCAATCAAGCCCAATTTTGCAAGCCAAAGGAAGTAAAAAAGGGTCTACTTTGAGCCCAAAGGATGAATAAACCTAAGGGGCAGGCTCGGGCCCATTATCTCAAGCAAAAAGAAGCCCAATAGGGCCAATTTGGGCCTATAAAGTAAAGACCAAAGCCCAATTTCGTGGCAGCCTCTAAAAGATCCCAAATGGTTTCCCCCTATGTCCTATTCTCACCCATTTGGCCCATGTTCAAATCTACCCAAAGAAAGATAAGAAGAAAAGGAAGTGGTCCCCCCTTTAAGATTCTTCTAGAAGGTAGTAAGTGAAAAGTAAAAAGAAGGCCAATGAAGATTCTCCAAGTGTTGTGTCCTTATTGGAGGGTTATTAAGAGGGATTTCTTATCCCTAATCCAAGTCTAATGGATGCTTAATCTACCCTCCAAAAGTAACCCAACTATATCTATAAAAGAACCTCTTCTTCTCCAAGAAAAGGTTGGAGACAAAAATCCCAAAAAAGAGAAAAGAGAAGAAGAAAAGAGAGAGAGGCCAGGAGGAGCACGTCTCCCTCCTCCATTCCCCTCCATTTCCTGCATCCCAAGGAGAAAAGAAGGAAAAAAGAAGAGAGAAAGAGAGATAGAAAGGAAGAGAGCAAGAGAGTGTTTCTTTGGAGCCATCTTCCCTCCCTCATCCTCTCTTCAAGGTAGAGTGAGGATGGGGGATGGTCTTTGTTCTTCATATTCTTGCTTTCCTAGCTTTTCTTTCTTTTTGATGTCATTTGGAACTTCTATCTCCCCCTTGATGTTCATCAATGATGATTGAAGACAATGAAATGCAAAGTTCAGATTTCCTGTGTCTGTTTTGTGGATATGCTGGTTATATTGCTTTAAATGCTAATTTTTCTTCATAAGGCTTATGTTTATTTTGTGGGGATAGTATATGGGCCTTTCTAGTTCATAGAAATAGTCTCCTCAAGTCTTGAAGCCTCCTAAATATGGAGCTATGGTCCGAAATGTGCCTTGCTGTCCAGATTTCCTGAAAACTGGTTTTACATTTATTTGTCTTTGGTTTTGGGGTTTTTCAAGATGGCTTGGCCTTCCATGACCCTTAGGAGCACATCCCCTCCATGTATGATGTTCCCCCAAGGCCAAACATCAAGAGAAACCCCCCCCAAGTTTCATGAATATTAAGATTTATATTTATGTTTTTAAGTTCATAACCGAATCGGGTTTAGTTGGATTTTTCCTTTAGATGGCTAAGGGTTCAGGCCCTAGAGGTTCTCAAGTAGGTTTCATCACCAGTTGGGGATGATATTCTTGGAGTATAAACCCTCTAACATGGATCCAAGAAGGAAGATCCATGGGAAAAGATGAAAAGTATGCTTAAAGTTTCATGACATTCATACTTAGGTTCTCCATGATATTTTCTTAAGAAAATGCATCTAAAATGTATTTTAAATAAAGATTTTAGGTTTTATACCTTTTATACTTTATTTTCTATCATTTGGGTTAAGTTTAAACCCATTTTGCACCGAAAATCCGATTTTCAGCTTGAGTCTGCAACCTACGTGCTACAGTAGCGAGTCTGTGCTTACTGTTCACGAGTCTGCGCCTCCCTGCACAGACTGAGCGCCTGTGTGCAGTTTTGAGTCTGCGCCTCTTTTAATTGGGTTTTTGGGCTTGAGGTGATTCTTTGATCCTCCCCCAAACTGTCCAAAGGTTCCTTGGACCTAGGGTTGTTCCTTTGAGGCCCAATGAAGGTCCTAAATGTCTTGGACTTTGAGTTGTTAAGTCCTTAATGTTTCAATCCGAAATCTTGTTATATGTTTTAAGATTTTAAATGTTTTCCGATGTTTTCCAAAGAAGTCCCGATCTAAGGATGCCAACAATCTCATGTTGGGCAACCCATCAAGGGCCCTCATATAAAGAACATCATTCTTATGTTCCCATTACTATGGGTTCATTTAGATGATATGTCCCGATGTCCTAATGAGTTGGTGGAGTTCTTTGCTCTCCAAATGTAGAAATGGAATGGGTGATTCCCTGTGGATAACCCTTGCATTTCGAAGGCATTAAGGGCACTCTTTGGGTAAGTGGTTGGATGCTCGGCACGCCCCCCTTTATAGCCACCTCTGTGGTTCATGGCTACATGTGATCCTCTAGGGGAATTGGTGGAGTTCCTTACTCCCCAAAATGTAGAGATGCTTTGGATTACCCCTTGTAGGTTTTTCTTACATCTTGAAGGCATTAAGGATACCCTTTGGGTGAGTGGTTGGATGCTCGACACGTCCCCTTTTATATCCACCCCTATGGTCCATTAGCTATTACATATCCCTTTAAGGGAATTGGTCCTTCGGGTCCCTTCATGCCATGATCCTTCATGAAGATCTTAAACCTTTGTTGGGTTTTCCTAATGAAAGGTTGAAATTCAACTTGGAATCATTATATTAAGCGTTTTCAATGCTTTATAAAGTGATCCAAGAAGAATGGGATAAACATGAAGAAATCATGTCATTTGAAGAAATCCACATAAGAACCACTCCTTGAAAAGGCTTTATGTAGCCATACTCAACTTCTGAGATTTCTCAGTGTTATCCTCCTCAAATTTGTGGTGATTCTTGAATCGCTTCAAGTTGAAAGAGATATAAAACTGAAATTATGCTCAGATTTTGAGTATGTGCACTTATAATCATGGAAATTCGATTGGGAATTGGATACAATTGGTTTTCCTCGACTCCGAACTTCATATTCTAACTTTGCTGGTTGAAACTAAGCCCTTGGACTATTTAAATGCAACTTGAACTGTGCAGGAAGCTCAAAAAACATTTTTTCAGACTTGTGTCTGTGCCACTATTCTGAGTCTGCGCACCCCTGAGCAGACTCAACTCAAAACTGTCAAAAGATGTCTTCTATAGACTATTGACTCCACTCATGACTTAAATAACTCAAATAATTAAAGTTTATTCATAAACTACTCAAAAGGGATTTCTAGACAAATTTTCTCTTTCAAATAAATATAAAATCTTCAAACTAACTTGAGTCTGCGCACCTGCCCTAGACTCAAAAAGATAAAAAAGTTATTTAATAAACTCAAGTATCCAAGTCAAAACACCATAAAAATGCTATTTCATGGCACACAAATCAAGATTAGCAAACTTCTTTTCAAAATGACTTTTGAGTCTGCACACTTTTCATAAACTCATTTCAAGTGAAAAAATCAAATAAACAGAAAATCAAATTACACAAATCTCTTGAAATCACCTTTCAAACACTCCATTTCATTTAAATAAACACCCATTTACAAAAAAGGATCCATCTCCTCAAAATAAATAAAAAATTACAAGTTCAGTTGAGTCTGCGCACCCCCTGCGCAGATTCAAACCCATTTTCTTGTCTCCTTGATCTTTGAAGCTCCCGAGCACTTTGAAAGTCTTAGAATTCCCCTCAACCTCAGGAGGTTCCATCTTTTTAAGAATCTTGATCAAAATCCTCTTTAAACTTGAGTCTACGCATCAATCTCAAGGCCAAAACCTCATCTCTTGGCTCCCAAATCATGTCCTCAGCTCCAAATCTGTAAATCAACACCAAACAAAACATAAAACCAAATTATCCCATCAAAAATCCAATAAAAACAACTCACAACAAAGAAATTCAAAGTTCAGACTTGAGTCTGCACATCCTAGCGCAGACTCAACCCTGAAATTCATAAAAAATAAAAAATCAACTTCCTGTTCACTTCATCTAAAACTCTTTAAAAATCAGATTTATTCCTATCTATCAGGAAATCAAATAAAAACATCAAGTTGTTCTTGAAAAAATGCAAAAAACCGTTAAAAACAAATTGGTGACAAATGAGTCTGCGCACCCCTGCGTAGACTCAACCCTGAATTCCCAAAATTGATCTTTTTCACCTTAATTTCTCTCCAAATTGAACCCAAAAATTCAAATAAAAACAATGTACTTCATACAAGTCAAAAACCAAAAAAAGAACTCAAAATTTCCTTTGCAAAAAATATAAAAAATGCCTAAAACACCTTGACTACAAATGAGTCTGCGCCTTATTGCGCAGACTCAACCCTAAATCTTTAAAAACTGATATTTTAGCCGTTAAATTCCCCTCAAATCAAGTCAAAATCTTAAGGATAAACCCTATATTTCCTATAAATAAAACACCCAAACAAAATGTCAAGTCTTTCCTTGAAATTTTCTAAAAAATGTAAAAAACAGGGTTGTGACAAATGAGTTTGCGCTCTCTTGTGCAGACTTGACTCTAAAACTAAAAATGAGTTTTCTTTTCAAATAAAAACTGAAATTCATTCATTTCATTTATATCATTTTAAAGGGTGTTATTCTAATCTTCCGACGATTAGTCAAGGGTTTTCCTCTTATGAGGATGTAATTAACACTATTCCATTTATGGGTAGCAAGATTGGGTCTAAGAACTACGCAATCATCTGATTGATTCAGGCAAAGCGCATAAATTCAAATTTCAAAAATTAAAAAAAATCAAGATCAAGTGCATTTTCACAAAAAATGTACGACAACTCACTTAGCTAATATTTTGTTAATTAGGCCCAATTAGAGTCCATTAACCTCATTTATATTATTTACTTAATTATTAAGAATTAAATATAATTAATAGATAATTAATGATATAATAATGGATTTAGAATGAATAAGTCAACAATGAAGTTAAACTAGGCCCATTAAACTTATTAGTGTCCCAAATAAGAAACTAGTTAGTTTTCAACACTTGGTCTACTTTTTGGAACTGTAAATTGTGAGAAAGTATTATTTTGAAAACGTAATAACTTCGCACACAAAGGTCTAAAAATAACATAGAATATATGGTTAGAAATAGGGTATAAAATACTACAACTTGGTCAAAATGATCAAAAGATAATTTGGCCATTTAATGGGTCAGATCTGAGAGAGTTTAAGGGAGGAAACTCATTCTGTGCGAAAATTTAGGTTCTGTGTTAGAATCGGAACATTTTAGCTTATTGATTAAGCAAGCTATGATCTGAGTTCGACTTGGAAACTTCAGAAGCTTAATTTGGGTAGTATTAGGAAGCTAAAATAACATATAAGGGACCTTAGGGGCGTGCATGAGAACTCTTACACACAGCCCCAAGTTAAAAGGTAAGAACATAGATAAGAAAGATTAATTTAATTCTCTCTTGCAATTGATTCTAATAGATGTTTTGTTATTCTTGGAGGTTTAGAGGTTATGGGAGAAGTCATAGATCACAAGGAAATTGAGACTTGGAGTGCTATAAGGTGATTGAAAGGCTTTAAAGGGAAGTGTTCTTCGCGTTCTAAAGATATGATATGAGAACCTATTAAATGTTTAATTTGTATTAAAATAAAAACCTATGTTTTGATGTTTCGAAGATCAAAATCTGTGTAATCACATTATTTTAGATGTTTAAAACCTATGTTTTGATGTTTCGAAGATCAAAATCTATGAAATCACATTATTTTAGATGTTTAAAATCCTTTTTATATTGAGAAAAAACTCAAAAATCACGAAGAAATTGATGAATAGTAAAAAATTGTGCATCTGGTAGGTGGCCAGCCACTGTCAACCAACACAGTGGCCGTCCACACCAGACGGCCAGGTTGATGGCTGTCTGGTCATTAGATGGCCAAACTATTGATCGTCTGATGCCACAAGATAGCCAGCCACCTGGCCATCTGAAGAACCAGACAGCCAACAGTCAGGCCGTCCGACCATCCAACGGCTAGTATGGCCTGTTATCTCTCGTCCAATATCCGTTCCACCTAAAACTTTGACATATGTTAGTTTGGTATGTATATTATTAGGACACAAAATTTCATACTTTTCTGAGATCATTTGATATATATTCTATAAATCGATTTATAGTCTATACAATCTGCCCTAGCAGCATGTTTGTTTGGACTTGTGAGTGTTATAACTCCTTCAATTCAAACCCAAATCATACCAAATTTTGTAGATACCTTGGCATATTTATCTTAACTTGTCTAACAAATGTGAGAATTATCTGACACCGTTTAATATTTATTTTGTCCTCTGTTTTCAATTGCTGATATTTTGTGAAAATCTAATTTTCATATTCGAAGCGGGAGTCCAAAATCATAACAAATCGGTTCAGAAATTGTTGAAACTTTGTTCTCATATTTTATTTGACCTATTTGTCATGTCCACCAAATATGGATATTTTTCAAATATGTTTGCTATTTTAGGTATTGTTTATTAAATTTTCAACTTTAGAAATTAGGTTTAGTATCTGAAAAATATACTTATCTGTCCAAAAATTATGAAAATATTCTTGAAGAATATTATTCCATCTAGAAACCTGTTAACATCATTTTTGTTCAGGTTTGACATCTCTATGACCAAGTTGGTCCTTTTAAGTGGTTATTTTGTAAGTAAAACTATGTATTTTGACTTGTACATATATGTAGCACCTTGATAATTTAAATTCCTGATCTTTGTTCGTCTTATATCATCATTTGATCTCTGTAAATATGATTGTGCCATAATTATTTGACTTTATTTGGACATTACTATTTTAAGGAGATATTTGGCCCGATTCTATTATAAGCATCTATATTGGATAGGGTATTTTGTTTGGAATCCGAGGGCAAACGGGTGGAATCCTGCTTTTTAGCTAGTTAAAACCAGAAGACGGCGATACGTAATGCCCTGTGTAACAACCCTTCACCCTATAATCGGGGATCCGATTACTAAATGGGTACCGAATCATTAATTTAGAAATAAACTAGGATCTTGATAAGTCTGGGAAATAAATAATAAACTAAGCTAAACATTCACATCGCATTGAATTAAAAAGGAAGTGCAAGAATTAGAAATTATTACAATGCGACTCGACTTAGCAAATAATTACATACTCGAGCTGAAAGAAAATAATTAAACATACATTCCAGAAAATAAAATAACAACTACGTCGGGGCATACCCCGGAACAACGGCTGCTGGCGCGTGACCTAAAGCAACACTCTCCTCGCTACGCCTGTCTGGAACCCTCACCTGAAAACCGCAGGGGTGAGTCTTGTCGAAAAGACTCAGTAGGGATCCTTTGATCCCCACCACCCACTCACGCACCCACAAGTGTAGCAACGCAGTTATAGATAATTTAAACAAGTAAAACAGTAAACACAATTCCTAGATTCAATATAAAACACATGCATTCGAAATATAATATGCACAATTCTAAAACCATTCTACCATGAAGCTCACAACCAGCGTCTCGGCAAAACATGCCACCCATACGGTCGAACGCGGGAAACACAGACCCGGGGTACACCAAGTGACCCTCTCTCTAGGCGTCACCCCGCCACTCCCACATCGGCGCCGTGTCACTCCCACACCAACACAGGGTGCCTAAGCGCTAACAACTGTCACTCTAGGCCCATGATCGCACAAAACACAACACGGTGCGATCCGATCACATAGAATCCATCGTCATCGAGTACATTTCTAAGCATGCAATTAACTAAATTATCTGACAATGTAAACACGTGTTAGTTGCAGGGATTAATGGATTTCTGGCTTGAATCGCGTCGCCCAAGGCTGACGTCATTCAAACTTCCTAAACTATTTCATGTGAAATCTGGCCTCGGGAAAAGGCTTAAAACGCGTCGTCATATGTAGCCGCCTTTCAAAAGGCGTCGCTGTCCTTGGACGCTCATCAGTCCAGAGACAGAGTCTGTTATTTAGGCTAAATCGCGTCGCGGGTGGAAGCTGCCTTTCTAAAAGGTGTCGCTGTCCTCCGATGCCATTTAACTCTCACAGACAGGTTCTTCCTCCGCCATCTCCCAATCCACGGGGTGGGATTTCCTCCCCCAAATCATGCAAAACACTAAGAAAAGTGGAGAAGGAGGAGAAGAACCTAGATACCCCTTAAAACTCCCAATTTCTCATTTCATACAATTAGTGTTTTCACCCCAAAAAACCCCTAAACATGCTTCAAAGCGGGAAAAACATGATTTTTTAAACACAATACAACGGGGATTGTCACCCTACCGGTTATTCGAACTCCTCCTAGTTCCAAGCCGCCAACCTGCCTCGCGACACGCCGCTGCCGGTATTGCCGTAGGCGCCGCTACTCCACCGGGACGTTGGCCGCCGTCCAGAGAGAAGTGCGCCGCGGAGGAAGTGGTGGTGGTAGTGGAGGAAGTTGGTAGGTTAATGGAGTGGAGGGAGAGGAGGAATGGGGAGAGGAAAGGAAGGAGAGGAGGAAAGGCTTCGCCGGAGAGTCGGAGGGATGAGAGGAGAGAGAAGAGAAAGGAGAGAATGAGGGAAATGAGGGAGGGTTCGCAGGGTCAAACAGAAGCTGGGTAAAACGTGTCGTGTAAGACCGACGTCATTCAGATGACAAGACCGGGCCGTACATTGACAAACCAGGGTCGTACTCTAAATGGTGTCGTCCATACAAGACGTCATTCAGACGATAAGACCGGGGCCGTACTCTCGCGGCCCAAGGCCAACCCACGTGGCATAGCCTAAAAGACGTCCACATGGCTGGACGTCGTTTGAACCGCGTCGAGCAAGCTCGACGCGAAAAGGAAACTAAGTCTCAGCCCTGCGAGGGCCCAAACTAAGGGATCCGACCCCGAAACTGACCCGATAACCAGATCCGAAACCTCAGTCCTTACACCCTGGCAATTTGGAGTTGGGTGGGACTTAGACTCCCCAGTTCTGCGCAGTGGCCAAGTCCTTTGCATTATTTGCATAGATGCTTCGGTATTTATTTTGTTTGGCTCCTTATGTTGTGGTTTGGGTGCATATCCGTTATGATATAATTTGATTTGTTTGATTGGCATATAAATATGAAATCTTTGCTCCATATGTTCATTTGAATTCAGCTTAATCATTTGAATCATTTGATTATCTTGTCTAGCTATTATTTCGCAATCATATGAATCTGTCTTAACTATATGATCCATGATATGAATCTAATTTAATAAGGTACTACGCCATGATATTTGCCATTTGACATAAGATGTGCTTAGGGGACGGCGATACGTAGCGCCCTAACAATCTAACAATTTGATATGTTTTGTTCGATATGTAATATGTTTTGATCATGGGTAGTAGAATTTAACATGTCTGATATGAGTTCAATTATGCCATATATGCTATATGTTAGTTGATTTATTCATGCTATTAGAAAACAAATATGATTTGTAAACTTATATGTAGCCATATTTTGTATCATATTCTTATTTGAGATATATGTAGAACTGTGAATTCTAATTAGATAATTATCATCATTTTTCAACTATTATATTGTTTAGTATTTGGTAAGTCTTATTTTCTACTGAGTGGTTGTACTCATAAATCATATTAACATTTTCAGAGTCTACTAAAGAGGATGAGTTGGATTCTTGATTTGGTGAAAATCTTTGGATTAGAAGACTTTTACTGTTATCTAGGTAGATTTACTTATTTGTTTAGTAGTTTGATGTAGTAGGGATAAAAAGAGAGATATGTACTTTTCCCTTTCTTTATTAAGTTGAGTGTTCTTATTTTCTATAGACATTTGGTATACTTTGAGATCATGGCATAGATGTTATACACTTGTGAAATTTTGATATTGATAAATGAAAATTTTATTGAGTTGTTTTAATGGTAAATGGCATATTTATTGCTCTGATTATTCGTCTCTCATTATTCATGTCCGATTGGTATGCTATTTGAATCCGTAGTTGCGTAACTTGAATCCGAAGTGAGTCTAAATGATTGAACCGGATCAAAGACGTAACATAGGCAAATCTTATTGTGTATCGCATTATATACCATAAAGTGCATTTCCTTATTATATCAAATTGATATGATATACTATGAGGATCAATCGATAGATGATACAATTATCCTTTTTAATGATTTGTGTAAATCCCGTATTCTAATATTAATTTCCTAATTTCCTTAATCAAATTAAAGAATTCTAATACTCTTTCCAATTAGTCACTTCATCTTGACCTTTTATTCCTTAATCTCTCAGATGCGTTCGACTGGTCTTTCAGCAAGTACACATAGCAGAATCTTTCCCAAAGGAAACTATTAAAGTAAGTCATTAGAAGTGATTATCTTTGTCCTTAAGAAGATATTGGACTATTTACGTCAATATGTATAAGTACCAATAATTTCTTATTACACAACTTAGTGTACAATACCATAAATAATTAGTTCATTTCTATAAGAGACTTGTGAACATTCATCACATGATATGTCACATCAAAAATCTATAATGCATTGACTAGTTTTAAAATCTTGCATTTTATTCTAAAACTATATGGAACAATGCTTGTTCCTTCTCTATCAATGATATTCATGTTTAGAATTTTTGATCATTAATAGAACTAAATCATAATTATTCAGTTTCATATTAGTCTCCTAAAGATATACAAAGATTTACTGTCTCACAGTAACCTTATGCATCTATGGAACTATTGTTGACTCTAACTCAACCCTTTCATTTTTTTAATTTCCTTTTACTTGTCTAAGTTTGCATACTATTGCAAATCTGAGAATCATTTCCAATATCTTATATTGGAGACTCTAATCTCCTAATAGACATGAAATAGTTGATAATTAAAAATATCTGAAACTTCTTACAAGTTTCATATTCTTATTATCCTTTCCAATATCCTTATTAGTTGTACTGGGAGAACTGCTCCTTCTCTCTTTCAGTTGACTTGCCTTTATCATTCTCAAGTATGGGTTCGACCGTTTAAGATTATACCTTTAGCCTTTCTCAAAGGCATATCATGAATACATTTTCTTCTTGTTCTATCTAAGTAAGAGATTTTACGATAACCGATTAAGATAGTGGCTATCACTGGGTACTAAAGACATTCTTCAGAGTCCTCTAGCCAATCTGAATATGAGAGACATTGGCATCCAGTATGCCAAATCCAAGTTTAATAGACGACATATTAGTTAATAGAGGAAATAATGTGATTTAGACAGATAGTTCTTATAATTCAATTATGGTAATTTATCTTGAATTATTTCCCACTTTTTTTCGACGAACTGTATAACCCTCAAGATATACAGAATGGAAGACTCCTTTTGACGAACTGTACAACCCTCAAGATATATAGAACGGAAGACTCTAATGGTCTCCTAGAAGGGATCAGAATCTCATTGACTTGTAGTACAACCTTATGGATTGCATAACAAATTGTAATACAATCAAAGAGCACCCATCTCATGGGACTTTCAACTCTTTGCAACATCTAATCATGGCTTCGGTCCCCAGAAATTTTATGGCCTTATGGATAACACAACAAACCATTAATTCTGGTATAAACATTACCATCCTTACGAGACGGGCATAGATTTGCAGGCAGCCCTTGTGGATAGCACAAGAAGGCTATATGGTTCCTCTACTCCGATCAATAGGCATCTTATGCCATAGCCAGAGTCTCGCCTTACAGTTAGACAAACCTTGTGGTAGCACAACAAAGCTGTCTAAGGTAATTTGAGTCCTATGACTATAACGATGGAGGACTATGCAGTGAGTTTCTCAACTACTCATGTTACGGCTCAGACTTTAGCAAGGATTTTAGATAACTTTTATCTTGGTCTCTTCCTAGGTAATAGTTTATAAATATATTGAATATATTTAACTATATCTAGATAATAGTAATTAATTCATAATCAAAAGTAAAACATACATCAACCATACATGTTCATTATGTGGTCATGGACAGCACGGTGATTGGCTCCAATTAATCACCACAATTATATAACAATTATTGATCATAACATGCAAACACATAGGCATTGGTGATCTCATCTCCTGTCACCTTCCTGGCTGCACTTGTAGATCATCCTTGCCTCTCCTCAGCCAGCGTGATCAATTACAAATAATATTGATTATTGAAATATTTTTCAAACACATATTAATTGTAAGAGAAAGCCTTATGGCCGAGTACATTAATGGATGGAGATAGAATGACATCAGAATGAGAGAGAGAGGGAGGCTCGTAGGCCTCATTAATTAACAATTAATTAACCTTTATCACATTCAAAGTTGATCTACATAATCACACACCATCACATGATATGAAATTAACTAAGTGCATGTCCATAATCACCTCAAATTTTAACCATCCACACATGATTATTTACATCATATGAATGCTAAAATTTTGAAAAATAATTTATTTGGGTTTTCTCAAACCTGGGTACCAATTAAAATTAGATAATTTGAATTTTTTGAAAATCTTATTTTCTATCATGTATTTAAATCTAATTTAAAGTATCAAACACATCATCATGTGTACACAAAGCTAAAATTAAAATTATAAAATATTTCATGCATTATTTAAAACAATTCTAAAGTAGTCTAACACTTAGATTAATCTCTAATCACATTAATAATAATTATTAATGTGAAATAATCTAACATTTAGATAGAATTAAAAATTCCTTAATAACACATATAAAAGAATTTATAATTCTTATTTTAATTATTTAACAATCATTTGTTAAGAACCCCTTTATTAAATTGTATTTCTCAACAACAATTGATAAGAAATATTAATTTTAGAATAATTCTAAAACAATTAACTTAACATTTAGATTAATTGAAATTGTCTTAACAACTCTTGTTAAGATATCCACAAATTTAAATCTTCTCTTAACAATTCTTTTGTTAAAAAAATTCACCAAGATATAAATAATCGCTTAACAACTTTTGTTAAGTGATTAGCAATAAAAATTAATGCCATTACAACTCTTGTTAATGGTCCATGAGGTAATATCACTCCTTTAACAACCCTTGTTAAAGAAGTAATAATTTTTCATTACAAGTAATAATAATCTAACCCTTAGACCAATATTTAAAAAAATATTATCATTTATTAATTTAATACTCCACTTTGGTGTCTCAAGTCCAAAGACCAACCATGCCACTTTGACGATGAATCAAGCCGGTTGACAGTCAAATAAATTACCATTCGGCGATTCGTATCAGATCAGTTCAGTGAACTCATTCCCCAATGAGTACCTACATGTTCTTCACATTGTCTCCACACAAGTGACTAATAAGATCAATTACCCTCATCATATGAGCTAGAATAACATGTACTAGTCTTACCAGATGAAAGGATTGAGGTTTCAGATCTGGTTACCGGGTCAGTTTCGGAGTTGGACCCCTTGGTTTGGGCCCTTGTGGGGCTGGGGCCAAGCTCGACGCGGTTTAAACGGCGTCCAATTAGGAGGACGCGTTTTAGAATGTGCCACGTGGGCGGGCGTTGGGGCCCAAGAGTACGGCCCCGGTCTTATCGTCTGAATGGCGTCTTGCATAGTCGACTCCATTCAGAGATTTGACAGTGTACGACCCCCGTCTTGTCATCTGAAAGGCGGCTACTTTGGACGACGCATTTTAGCTAAGTTCGATTTGACCCCGCGAGCCCTCCCTCCTTTCCCTCATTCTCTCCATTTCTTTCTCTCTCCTCCCCTTCCCCTCCGATCCGTTCGACCCCTTTCCCCTTTTCCTTCCTTTCCTCTCCTCATTCTTCCTCTCCCTCCACTCCATCAACCCTCTAACTTTCACCACTACCACCACCATCTCCTCTGCAGCGTATCTCTCTCCGGACGGCAGCCGACATCCCAGTGGAGTGACGACGTCCACAGCGGTACCAACGGCGGCTTGTGGCGTGGATGTTCGGCGGCTTGGAGCTCGGAGGAGTTCAAGTAACCGGTAGGGTGACGATCCTCATAGTGTTTTGTTTAAAACAATGATTTTCCCACTTTGAAAACATGCATTATGTGTGGGTGCTTCTGGGGTAGAAAGCATGTCCTAAGGGATTCTTTTAAGGAAATAGGCTTCTCCCCTACTTTCCCCATTTCTACGTTTTTTGTGCGATTTGGGGGAGAAATCTCACTTTGTGATTCGGGGAAGCCGGATGGGAGAACCTGTCTGTGGGCGTTAAATGGCGTCTTGAGACAGCGACGCCGTTTAAAACGGCAGCTTCCACCCAAGACGTGATTTAACCCAGATAGAGGGTTCTGTCTCTGGCTCAAATAATGTCTAGGGACAATGACGCCTTTTAAAAAGGCGGCTGCCGAGGGCGACGCGATTTAGGCCATATTCCGAGGCCAATTTTTATGTAAATCAGTTTAGGAGTTTTGAATGACGTCGACCTAGAACGATGCGATTCAAGACAGAACTCCATTAATTCATGCTATTAACATTTGTTTACAATGTTAGATAGTTTGCTTGAAATCGTACTTCGAGGATGAGGATTCTACGTAATCGGATCGCACTGTGTTGTGTTTTGTGCGACCGTGAACCTAGTGTGACAGTTGTTAGTGCTTAGGCACCCTGTGTCGGTGTGGGAGTGACACGGCGCCGGTGTGGGAGTGGTGGGGTGACGCCTAGAGAGGGGGTCATCTGGTGTACCCCGGGGTATAGCTAGTACTGGTGTGGGAGTGGTATATTTGGAGTGTCACTCGTACTGGGGGAAGCAGAACCACCTAGAGCCGGTTAGGCCGGAGTAGCCAGCGCGCTATCCGAGGGGTTATTGTTTGGTCTCAGCGGGTCGTTGCTTTCCGCGTTTGACCACGTGGTTTGTGTGTTTAGCCGAGACGCTGGTTGTGGATTCCGTGGTGGAGTGGTTCCAGAGTTGTGCATGTTACATTTACGAATGCATGCGTTTTATATCGGAATGTGAAAATCTTTGGGAGATGTGTTTACTGCTTTAATTATCTAAATTACCTAGATTTGCGTTGTTGCACTTGTGGGTGCGTGAGTAGGTGGTGGGGTTCGAAGGATTCCTACTGAGTCCATTTCGATGAGACTCACCCCTACGATTTTCAGGTGAGGGTTCCAGGTAGGCGTAGGGTGGAGGGTTTCGCCTAAGGTTGCGCGCCAGCAGCCACTGTTACAAAGTATGCTCTGATGTAGTTGTTACTTTTTCTTTCAGGCATGTACGCTTAATTATTTCTTTTCAGTTGGAATATGTAATTATTTGCTGAGTCAAGTCGAGTTGTAATAATTTTTAATTCATGCACTTCCTTTACAATTCGATGTGATGTGAATGTTTAGCTTAGTTTATCATTTATTTTTCAGACTTATCGAGATTCTGGTTCGGTTACAAATTTTAATGATTTGGTACCCATTTAGTAATCGGATCACCGATTAAAGGGTGGCAGGTCGTTACACCGGATGTTTGATGTCATCAAACATCATACGACTAGGAACAATTAAGAATATGTGTTTATAAGTCATCGGTCTCATTATTATGATCGCATCATAATCCGATTACTATTGCACACATTCAAGGACTTCATTATTCATAATTATAAATACGTTAATCTACATAATAAAATAAATGTCATTTATCAATGAACCAGATTGAAATAGGTGTCTTATGATTGGCTTTGAGGATACCTATATCCATCAATTTCCCACTTAGACTCGAGCCAATCACCTTCGCATTTGATCTTCATCAAATCTAAGTGATACTCACATCAGGTCTATGACTAGGATTTGGTCAGGGATCTGCTAAATTATTTTCTGATGAAATATTTTCCATTACGTTATTTCCTCTTAATGATTTGTTTCTTAACTTGTGAAAGAGCCTCATAACGTTCTACAACTTCTGACGAGACTATGGCTCGACCACAAAATTGATCGCTCACACTGTTGTCCTACAACAATGGGACGGGATCAGAGACCTTTCATAACTACATTTAATTCAAGGATGAACTCTTTCATCTATATTGTTCCAATAATAGTATCACTTATTTATGTCATCATCTTAATAGCGAGTTTTGGATTTGAACCCTTCCAATCCACTCCATACTGTTCTAACAACAATATCAACTATAATCAAGTTAGCAGTGGTTTCTTACTTAGAACTTTTCCAATCCACTGCTTTCACATTGAAAGGTTAAACTCACGTTTGATTTGAAATTTGAGTTAGTGTGACCTCATAGTTTCAAATCATTCTCTCCATCATCCAGGAGTGCACCCTTAGCACTTCTCGAGTACATAGTGATGTGCTTAACTCCTACTGTCAAAGTTCTCCTATATCCTTCAACGAATATTTCCTTAAAGAAAAAAATTTAATGTCTCAACAATTGAGACTTATTATGAAATTTATTATGTCAAACATTTTGACATACAGGTTAAGGTAACATCCTCATTGATCTATATTAATAGATTCGTATTTCCAATACATAGGATGTTATAACCAAATCTATCATAGAGAATAATGTTTTTACTGATTGTAACATCCTGATGTCATTCTCAATAACTTTGATGTTATTATCACAAAGCATTACCAATGCGATTGTGCTGCGAGTGTCCTCTTTGTACATACACAATCTATAGTCATTCTTAATGATCACTTAGTGTTTGACCATGAGGTCAAAACTTTAATTCCAACTTTGGGAAACTTCAGTTTGATTCAAAGTTGATCTTTGAAATCATAACATACTTCCAAAATATTCTAAAACCTTTAAAGTTGTATCATATACACATTTTCCTCGATCGCATTGAGGGAATGCTTTTTGATATCCAACTGCTATCTCATCATCATGATAGGCAGTATTAGTAAGTAGAATTCTAATAAACTTATTAATGGTAACCACTGAGAAAAACTTGTTTAAGTCAACACTTTGACGTTGACTATTTCCTTCAGTTTACCATATAAGTTTTAATTAGTCCATTTGTACTAATCTTCATTATGAAGATTTACTTGCTTCTGACAGGTACAATATCCTCAAGTAATACTATCAAGTTCTGAACTTGATAGGTATCATGGACTATAATTTTTGAATTATTAACTTCTTGCCAATTTTAAAGTTGTAATTATAATTGGGAGCTTTTTCATAGCTTTTATATCATAATCCACATCTTTAAGGCCCTCGCATTCTGCTATCTCTAATATGTAAAACATATCATTTTAGTCATTGAGAGAATCTCAAAAATTCTATGAAGCTCTCTAATGTGTGTTATGAATGATTCCAAACATCTAAAGATTATCTAATAATCTTGTGTTAATTTGTGGGTCTAGAACATGTTCTAGTTTTATTAGCTCCCACTATCTTCTTTGAGAACATATTTCTCTTTATAGAAGATAGCTTTCAGGACGATAATTATTCTATTATCGTCTGACTAATAAATGTAATGTCCAAACTCTTTGGACATCTCACAAATTTACATTACACTATGTCCCTTTGGATCCAATTTCGTTGGATCATGTCTTTTCCAAAGACTAGGACATAACTTGACTTTAACATACTTAAAATCAGATTTTTCTTATAACTCATATCTCATATGAATTATCTTTTCTCCATATCTTATATGGACATACTGACTTATTTAGAACCATAGGTAAAGTATAGACATTTAATAATCATACTTATATATACAAGGATATAAGAATTAAGCAAATTATATTATACATAGCACTATATCCAATAAAGTGCAATTCCTTATTATATCATATTGTTATGATATATAATGAGGATTAATCTAAAGAGGATGCAATTATTCATTTTAATGATTTATATGAATCTTGGAAGTATTAATTTCTTTGATCAAATCAAATAATTCTAATACTCTTTACATTTAGTCACTTCATCTTGATCTTTTATACCTTAATCTCTTGGATACATTTGAGTAGTACTTCAGCAAATACACACAGCCGAATCTTTCCAAGAGGAAACTATTAAGGTAAGTCAATAGAAGTGATTATCTTTGGTCTTAAAAAGATATTGAGCTATTTACATCAGTATGTATAAGCACCAATAATTTCTTATTGTACAACCTATTATACAATGCCATATACAATCATGATTCACTCAGCTCATTTCTATAGGAAACTTGTGAACATTCATCACATGATATGTCACATCAAGAATCTATAATGTATTGATTTATTTTAAAATCTTTCATTTTATTTATAAAATCATATAAAATAACGCTTGTTCCTTCTCAGTCAATATTATTCACTTGTTAATTAATAGAAATAAATAACAATTATTTAGTTTCATATTAGTCACCTAAAGATGTACAAAGATTTACTATCTGACAGTAATCTATGCATCATTTTTGAACTATTGTTGAGTCTAACTCAACACTTTCATTTTCTCGATTATCTTTTGCTTGTCTAAGTCTGCATACTTTTGCAGATCTAAGAATCATTTTCAATATCTCATATTGGATATGCTAATTCTCCAATAGACATGAAAAAGTTGATAATAAGAATATCTAAAACTTCTTACAATTTTCATATTATTTTCGTGTTTACCAATATCCCTTTTTTATTACAGTGGGAGAACTACTCTTTCCACTGACTTGTCTTTATCCTTCTCAAGTGTGAGTTCGACCATTTAAGATCTTACCTCTTATCTTTCTCAAATGTATACTATGAACACCTCTTTTTCTTAGTCTATCTAAGTATGAGATTTCATGACAACTGGTTAGAATAGTGGTTATCACTCGGTACTGAAGACATTCTTTAGAATCCTTTAGTCAATCTGAATATGAGAAAGTATTGGCATCCAGTATGACAAATCTCGGATTAATAGACAATATATTAGTTAATAGAGGAAATAATGTGATTTAGGTAGATAGTTCTTATAATTCAATTATGGTCATTTATCTTAAATTATTTTCCACTATTTTTCGACGGACTATATAACCCTCAGATATACATAATGGAAGACTCCGATGATCTCCTAGCAGAGATCAGAATCTCATTGACTTGTAGTACAACCTTGTGGATAACATAACAAATAGTAATACAATCAAAGAGCACTCACCTCGTGGGACTTGCAACTCCTTGCAATATCTGATCATATCTTTGATCCCCAGAGATTTAATGGCATTGTGGATAGCACAACAAAACATTAATCGTAGTTTAAGCATTACCATCATTACGAGATGGGCATAGATTTGCATGCAACCCTTGTGGATAGCACAACAAGGCTACATGATTTCTCTATCTCAATCAAAAGGCATCTTATGCCATAGATAGAGTCTCTCCTCACAATTAGACAGGCCTTGTAGTAACAATAAACCTACCTAAAGTAATTTGAGTCCTATGACTATAACGATGGAGGACCACACAGTAAGTTCTCAACTACTCACGTTACAGTCTAGACTTTATCGAGGGTTTTAGATAATTTTTATCTTGATCTCTTCCTAGGTGATAGTTTATAAATATATTGAATATATTTAACTATACCTAGATAATAGCAATTGCTTCATAATCAAAAGTAAAACATGCATCAACCACACATGTTCATTATGTAGTCATGGACAATACAGTGATTAACTGGAGCCATACAATTAATCACCGAAACTATATAACAAATATATAATCAAAACATGCAAACACATAGGCACTGATGATCTTATCTCTTGTCGCCTTCCTAGTTGTACTTGTGGATCATCCTCGCCTCTCCTCGGCCGACACGATCAATTACAACATAAAACAATTCTCAAATACAAATTAATTGTAGCAGAAAGCCTTATGGCCGAGTACAATAATAGAGGGAGATAGAACTACATCAGAATGAGAGAGAGAGGGAGGCACGTAGGCGTCATTAATTAATATTTAATTAACCCACATATCACACTCCAAGATAATTTACATAATCACATACTATAATATAAAATTAACTAAGTACATGTCTATGACCACCACAAATTTTAACGATCTACACATGATAAAATGCATCACATGAAGGCTAAACTTTTGAAAATAATAATTTTGATTTTCTCAAAACTTGGGTACTAATCAAAATTGGATAATTTGAATTTCTAAAATCTTATTTTCTTATCATGCATTTAAATTTAATTTAAAGCATTAAAACACATCATCATGTGCATGCAAAAAATTAAAATTCTAAAATATTCCATGCATCATTTAGAACACTTTTAAATTAATTAATCTAACATTTAGATAATATTATAAATCCCTCAATCTCTTACAAAGGAATTTATAATTCTAATTTTAATGCCTCAACAACCATTTGTTAAGAACTCCTTTTATTAAATAATATTTCACAACAACAATTGATAATAAATATTTATTTAGAACATTTCTAAATAATAACGATCTAACAATTAGACTTGGTCCAACCTTTTAATAACTCTTACTAAAAAATCCCTTTTAAGTAGACTAGATCTTAAAAAACTTAATTAAGAGATTCATGAGAAATTTAGTTAAGAGATTCATGAGAAATTCAATTAACTAACTCAATAATTGGTATTAAGAGTTAATTAAAATCCTTAATAACTTTTATTAAGATTTATTCTCAAAAATGATTTAACTCTTTAATAATCTTCATAAAGAGTTAATAGATCACTTAATAATTGTTATTAAGTGTCCCTCAATTAAAACATTAATTTCATAACAACAATTGCTAAGAAATTATTTATTTATATATCTAATCACTTAAAAAAATGAAATTAACAACAATCGTTAATTAAATTAAGATCACATCTTTAAAATTAACCCTTTCAGATCATATCTTAAAATCAACCCTTTATAATTCAAAATTATAAATTCAAAGTTTAAAACATATTTTAAATAGACTAGTATTTAAATTTTAAGTTAATAGGTTGGGGTTTTAAATTTATAAAAGGGTTTTGGGGTTTAAATGGGGTTAATGGGCTGGGGTTCAAATGGGCTTGGCCCATTGGGCCTGGGCTTAGGCCTGGGCCTGGACCCAGCCAGGTGCCCACCCACGTCGACCTGTTCGAACCAGGCGCTGGGCTGGGTTTAGGCTCCCTGTTGGGCTAGGTTCAAGCCTCAGTTCAGGGCGTGGGACCGAGCCCTGCACACTTGGGCGCGCGGCCGCACGGGACCGCCCGGTCCACCTACTATGCACTAGGCTCGCCTGACTAGGGTTTGGGCTGTCTCCCCAACCCCCGATGCCCGGTTCTTCTCTGGCACCCGCAGGAGGAGGCCCATCCAGAGGTTGCAGGGCGGTGTCCCCCTTTCGTCCCCATCACCGGCAGTGGCCGGCGGACATGGCTGTGCTGCTGGTGGCCCCCCAAAAACTGCGGTTGTATGGGTTTTGAAACCATGGCTTTCCCCTTTCTATCTCTTCCAACATTTGGTTTTTTTTGTCCATATAATAACATTCCAGATCATAGCATGTTCATCCCATGAACAAACTCCACGAGAAAAAATAAATACTGCAAGGAATTAATTCTTAGAAAATCAATTTTAGCGATCCGAAACGAGTTGGAGCGGCTAGACGGGACACGAAGAATGCAGCGGAAACAAAATAAAATTCCGCTTGATGCCCATAGATCTGTTTCGGAATGAAAATCAAAAATTGAAAAATCAAATTGTGATCACATCACCGTGCGCGGATTCGAATCCGTGACCGTATCGGTTCCGTCGAGACGATGCTGCTAGCCGCACAAGCATTCGTCCTCTAGTGGTATCCACGTGATCCTCCGTGGTGGTTCATCCTTGCTCCCTCTTCTAGATTAGCTCGCTCGCTGAAGATCCCTCGTCTCAATGATGTCCGAAATCTGCGGACGATGAATTCCCAACTTTCGGCAATTGCACGCGACGGAGACGGGAAAGCACCTGGCGTCCTGAGAGGGGCGCCCAGAGGAGGAGGAGAGAGAGTGGAAGATGTCTAGCCTTGAGAGCTCCTAGAGCTTGGCTCAATGTTTCTCAATAGCCCGTATATATATATATGTATATATATATATATATATGTTAATATAATTCCCACTTAAGTACCACCGACTGATAATCAATTTGCGTGTGACCCTTTAGGCCCATTAACTAGTCCGATTTTCAACCCGTTAAGTCCAATAACTATTTATCAACTTATAGTAATTAATTAATATCTAATATTTAATTAATTACTTAACTGAATTAATATCTTATGTAAATTCGGTCAGACTTCCGATCAAGTTGGGTGCCAAGTAACACCACATGATCTCGGAAGGTAATAGGGTTCAACAACCCACTCATGGAACCAGTTCGTCCATAGTTACCACGTGGTTATAATCATTCATTCGCACAATACTCTCGAGTTAACCTAGGGAACGGTCAACTGTCAAACTCTAGATGGTCAACTCACTTGAATCAGACTCTATTGTACAATATCTAGAAATACCTTTTTTGATATTGTGTCTGCTCTAGCTAGAGACTCTTGCAGATCTATTCTAGAACATTATCTCTCCAGTTACCTGAGAGCTGGACCCGATCCTTGACTATTAGAAATCCCGTAGATAGAGGTTCGCAAGACAAGGTCAAAGCCCAGAAGTCTACCAACAAGGTATCTTTGGTGTCTCAAGTCCAAAGATCAACTACGTCACTGTGACGATGAATCAAGCCAGTTGACAGCCTGGTAAATTACCATTCGGCGATTCATGTCGGATCAGTTTAGTGAACTCATTTTCCAATGAGCACCTATAGGTTCACCATAGTGTCTCCACACAAGTGACTAAAGAAATCAATCGCCCTCATCATATGAGCTGCAATAACCTATACTAGCCTTACCGGATGTTTGATGTCCTTCTCAAATATCCTACGACTAGGAACAATTAAGAATATTTGTTTATAAGTTATCAGTCTCATTATTATGATATCATCATAATTCGATGACTATTGCACACATTCAAGGACTTCATTATGTGTAATTATAAATATGTCAATCTATATAATGAAATAAATATCATTTATTAGTGAACATATTGTAATAGGTGCCTTATGATTAGATTTGAGGACACCTATATCCATCAATATATTTATATAAGACTGATGTTAACGCATCAATTACTTCATTGACCTTCTTACTAATTGTCTCTCATGAATGTTGGAACCTTTCTTGTGCTCTTCGATTTTATTCTTTTCCAAGTATAATGAAAAGAAAAATTAAATTCATTTCTTCCATACTCATTCTAGTGGTGTCTCGTAAGAGTTCTCTGCTTATAAAGAAATCACATAAAGATAAGAACACATCTTTGTCAAGTCCACCTATTTCACGAAAACGACATTCCGCACCACCTAGTAGTTCTTGGGTATAAGCCCTCCCACTAAGCATAGAGTTTCTTACACTCACCATCGGATCATGGCCTACATGATCCCTGAGGATTAAAGCAACTGAGATAGATATCCATCTATTGCTGCATCCACATTAATCTTCAGAGTACACACTGCAGGCTTGACCCAGGTGGCACTTTTGTGTAAACAAGGGTAAATATATATTAGATTATTTCCCTTATCTCTCCTTTTAGATATAAAACAAATAATTCATAGACAGATATGTGTAGAGAGAGGCGATGAAGGTGTAATATACCTTCATACAAGATCAACTCCAGTAGCATCAACGGGATCCCATTCATTGTCATAACAATTTTAGAATTTATTGCCATTTTAGATTTGTTTTTTTTTTCTAGTCGAGGGCAGCCATCAATGGGATCCCATTCACTGTCATAACAATTAAACAGATAAAGATCGCCCTCACAATGACACCAGGTATCTAGAGTACACAATGTCTTAGTGTCAAAAGATAAAAATGCCCAGCATATGAGGTTATTAGTATGAGGTGTAATGTTTGAACTTTTTTTTTTTTTTGCAAAAATATATCTAAGAAACAACTTTGACTTGGATAACCTTTTAGACAACCACAAAAATCAAATGAGTGCCATTGAGAGAGAAGCAAGAAGAAAGAGATGGAAGAAATAGAAAAAAGAAACCTAATTTTTAAAAGAAGCAAGAAAAATAAAAAAAAACTTAAATGACTAAATTTAGGAATTAACCTGGCTAACTTACAATAAGAATCCATCATGCCCTTAATTCAAGCATCCATTTGAGTTTTATGCCAAATAGATAATGAATTTCATACCAAGATATTCGGTGCATAATATTCGATGTCATGGTTAATTACAACTAGCAAATGAAACAAATCAAAACTATTTTAATTGTCTTTGACACTACAATCAGATTTGGAAGTCCTCTTCATCTTCTCTAAGATAGATCTAATCCAAACAAGTCGACATTCATGGTTAAACTTCAAAAAGATAGTAGAGGTAGTTGGATTGCTCTTAAGACGAACTGCGGCAGCCACCCTCTCATCAGTTGTCAACTCTTCCATTGCCATGATTAGATCCATGCATTGGGCAATCAATGTGTGGCTAGATGGAGGGGGGCTAGTCTCTCTCAAGTCCTCGGCAACCTCTCTAAGTGTAGAAGACATATTGCAATCCTCATCACTGACTCGAGAGTGCTAGCGTTTACCCTTGGAAGCGGTTGATTTTCCTGAGGATAGACGTTATGAACCACTCTTGACCTCAACATCTGGACTTAAGGCAAATTCTTCATCTTGTGGGGATGAAGCAGGAGTGGTGTGTGAGCCAGAAGGCACTGAAACTGAAGTTGTAGGAGGCAATGTCCCATATCGACCCTTTCCTTCTGCCCTTGTACCTACCCATGAACAAGTATAGATCTCATACTTATGTCAAATTCATGGAATTCTAAAGAACGACTAAGCAAAGTGAGTAAAGGACTCACTAAGTTCAAAGAAATATAACAGAGTATGAATTTTAGATTTATGTGCCAATCAAATTACATCAAACATATCATAATGGATATACACTCAAACTACAATATAAGGAGCCCTACACGTATACCAAAGTATCTAGATAATGATGCAGATGTTTAAGTCTTTACGTAGAACTGGAGAGTCTACGTCCTACCTAATTCCAAATTGTCATGACATTACGTATTGCCATCCCATGATTTTACCGCTTAGAAATCAGGATTTCATCCATTATCCTCAAGTTCAAATGTCTGATCTAATATAGATGCTTACACCCGAATCGCGCCCTACAACCTTCTTATGATGGCAATGTTTAATAGTCATATATAAATGGCACAATCAGATAATAGTGATAATAAAATGAGCATAGATATGGAATTGGAATTAATGAAGTACTAAATACATATACAAGTCAAAATATACACTTTTATATTGAAAATAGGCACCTAAAGAGTCAAATAGGTTAGATAGGTAGATAATCAGATCAAAATTAATTCTAACAAGTTACTGGGCTGAAACGAATGCTACAAATATTTTTCAGAATTTTTAGATCAATATTCATATTTTTCATACTGTAAACCTTTTTTTTCAGAATAAAAAATTCAATAAATAGGTTGAATAAGAAAAAGCAAATTTGAACATTAATCAAACTTGATGAACATGATGAATTGCACATATATGAAGTGTAAGCAAAGTTTCATGTAAACTAGAGTTCATGTGAGTGAGATAGAAGTCCATGTAGGAATCTAAGAACTTTAGTCAATTCAAGCAATCTAATCAAATAAAGTTCATAGAGACATATGTGTGGATAAAATTTTAGGTCATTTGGACTTAAAATCACAGAATTATGGCCGATCAAAGATAGCTCAGATTTCTGAACTGCCATCAGTCTAGACAATATAAATCACGTCCAAGCAGATAGACGTCTTTCACAAAATACATCTAGGGTGGTGGAAGTGAATTGCACAATCAATTAATAGATTGATCTAATGGGTTGAAACACATCTAGTCGAGTAGATGCATTTTGAAACGCGTTAAGCTGACATGACGCGTTTTAGTTCTAATTTCCAAAACTGAAATATTTCACGAATTTAGCCAATAATTCAAGGATTTAATAGAGAATTAATATCATAGATTTAAAGATCATGCTTCCATAAATCTCTTTTGACCACTTTTGAAAATTAAAACGTATTTTTCATATAATACAAAATATCACTTGATGGATTATCATATCTTTGATGAACACCGAATCCCATCCTCCTGTGGCCCTCTTACAAACTCCTCATGAATTCCCTCTTGTTCTAAGCCTTCATCCACATTCCTAAAGCTTCTTAGAATCAACACCAAGCATTAGATTCAATTTCCATAGAGAATAGCTCAATTCACTCTTTTCTCTCAAGAGGAACACAAAGCAGTTACCCCTCAAGTTGATGTGATGTTCTAAGTGTAATGACCTGCTGCCACCCTATAATCGGAGATGCGATTACTAAATGGGTACCAAATCATTAAAATTAGGAGCCAAATCAAGATCTTAAATAAGTCTAGAAAATAAATAATAAACTAAGATAAACATTCCACACAGTATCGAACTGTAAAGAAAGTATAAGAATTAAAATTTATTATAGTCCGATTCGATTCAACAAATAATTACATAGTCTATAACTGAAATGAAATAATTTTACGTACATGCCTGAAATAAAAGTACAACTACATTGGAGCATATCACAAAACAGTGGCTGTTGGCGTGCAAGTCGAGACGGAACCTATAGCTGCTATGCCTACCCCGAACCCTCACTTGAAACCGCAGGGATTGAGTCACACTAGAATGGACTCAATAAGGATCCCTTGATCTCCACCTCCCATACACGCACACACAATCACAACACAACAAGGATATATAGGCAAGATATGTGCAAGTAAAGAGATAAATAAATCACGCGTCCACTATAAGAAACTCACAAGAAACTGCCAAGTCAACCAAGAAAACACTGACCCGCTGCGATAGGATAACAACCTCTCAGATAGCACATTGGCTACTTCGGCCTGTCTAGCTCTAGGTGGTTCTACCTCCTCCGAGCCATGAGTGATACTCCGAAGTATACCACTCCCACACCAGTACTAGCTATTATCTCGGGATACACCATGTGACCCTCGCCTCCTAGGCTCTACCTTGTCACTCCCACATTGACACTGCGTCACTCCCACACCGACACAGGGTGTCAAGCGCTAACAATTGTCACTCTAGGTCCACGATTACATAAACACAACATAATGCGATTTCGAGCACATGGAAATCCTCACCCCAGTGTATGATTTCAAATATGCATATGACAATATTGTCTAACAATATATAAGAATCTAATTGTCATAATGTATAATAATCACACATGCTAAATGTAGGAAATATGGAGCTCTAGCTTGAATCACGTCGACTCAGGTTGACGTCATTCAAAGCCTTATAACTGATTTTCCTCACTCACAGACCTCGGGACCTAAGGATACTGGCCTGAATCGCGTCGATCATAGTCAATGTCATTCAGCACCCTATCCCACTCTCTAGCCTCGGGGCCCAGGTGCATGGGCCGCAAATCGCGTTGACTCAGACTGACGTGGTTCGCAAATTAAAAAAGTGCCTCCTCCTCAAATATATATAGTAATGGCCACATTCTATGCATGGACTCTTGTTAGACATCATTTTTTGGTAAGCAATACATTTAATGAAAATTATCTGATTAGATGATTAGGCTTTGGTGTAATGAACCTTGAAAAGACAGAGGACTAATAGTCGCACCAAGGGCAAGACATGAGTATTAGGTATATATGAGAGATTGAACACCATCTTGTTTTCTGGTGGGCAGCACGTCAGCTCAAGTTTCTTCACTATCTAAGTTTTATAGAGTGTTTTCCAAAGTAAGTGCAGCTGCAAGGAAGTAATAACGACTGGAATAGATAGAAAGGAATTAGTAAAGACTTACAAATTGTACCTTGGAAAACCAATATTGGTCAACTATGTCTCCCATTTTATTTTAAAAAGAAATATCAAAAAGGACACAAGAACTTTTAAAATATCTCATAGGGACAAAATATCTAAAATGGCATGCTTTTTAAAGTTCATATCCAAATGGGGAAAGAATCATATTTTTTATAGTTCCCAAAACATCCTCAATTGTTTTACAAATAAATTGTCTTATTTAGATCTATTTAACATTGACTTTCATATCTTTGATCGAAAAATTATCTAAATGAGACACTTATTATTCTTTAATTACCAAAAAAAAGTCATCATATTAGAAACCATCAGGGAAAGGCATTACCCAAAAATTTAAAATTTAGAAGAGGCTCTAAATTTTTATAATTATAAGATGGACAATTACATAAAAATAATACTCACCACATTATTTTTGAATTTTGTTCCATTCATAAAATAAGCATGACCATACTAATAATTATTCATAAATTAATTTTTAGTCCACTACGTAAGAAAACCTTAACGTATGCACGTAAAATTGTTGCAAGTTATTTGTACTGGCAGAACTTCTTACGGTCGGTCATCATTGGCGTAGCATCTGTTCCTAGAAGTTTCCTTATGGCTGCATACCCATAAGTAGTAACTAATCTACACCATCGAACTATATTGTAACTAAAAATATACTTATAATTAAGAAAACCTTTCATAAGTATATTTACTCAAAACCATAAGGAATACTAACATTATGGCATCGTACAGTCATACTTCGGGGCCGTAAGTAAACTATTACTGCAAGTTACCACACACTTCTATAAATTAATTACGAAAACACCCGTAAGTGTATTGATCCAAAATAGTAAGAAATACGAACGTTATAGCTTCGTACACTCACATTTTGATGCCCTAACTAAACTGTTACTAGAATTTTACATATAATTCTTAAATCGTAAGATAATGCTATAATTAACATTATAAAAAATTATTCATAATTCTTAAATCGTAAGACAATGACCTATATTTAAAAAAAAAATCGTACGTAGATTGAATCATATTTATAACTATTAACATGTAACAAGTTATAACTTTGGCATAATAATTTGTTTGGAAAAAAAAAAACTATAACCTATAAATACTACTCTTAAACTTCATATCTATAAGTATCAATACCTAGAATGGACATAGACAATACGTCCAACTACAATAATTTTTTCATTTTAATAAATCGTACACGACAAAAATTGACCAACAATTTACATTTCATTCACATAAATTGTTCAACTAGAATGTCAACAAAACTCAATGTACCACTTTGAAATATCCAACATCCAAAAGATATGTGTATTCCAAACATCCAAATATGTTGCAACTAACAAAATAAAATCGTTTAGTGAAATCCAACCATGCACTCAGTAAACCACAAAATTGGTAATAGAAAGTATCCCAATATTAGGAACTCCAAACATGTTGCAACTAATATAATTAATTAAAATGATTAAGAAAATATAGCCAATGCATCTACTAACCACAAATATCGGAATAAAAAGTATCACATCATTAGGAGCTATGCCAGATCAAGCTAAACCTATAAAAAATGATGAAACAAATATATCTGAATATTATTATCAATACATAATAGAGTAATTTAATTTAAATGAAATGATGAAACATGAACTTACATAGTCTTTAAACCAAACTATGTGGCTGCCAATAGCATCTCTCATTGTCTTTCTTTCTGCATCTTTTACAAACAATGATGCATTAGGTTCAATTGACAAAAAGACTGAGATTTCAAAGAGGAGATCTCCTAAAACATTTTTCATGACCACTTTATCCTTATCTTCACTTGTTACTATAGCCCTTCCAAGTTTTTGTCCTCCCATATTTAATAATATGATCATTTTTCTTGCATTTGAATAATAAAAAAATAAGAAGATAGAAATAAATAAATATTTGTCATTCCTTTAAAAAGAAATAAATTAACAAATGTTTATCACTCTGTCACAATATGCACATCTAATAGAAAATGAGTGTACCTAGGAATGATTGGATTGCAATATAATTATTCATTCTGATTTCGCACATGTTAATAAATGTGGCTGGATTTTGCTAGATTTTTGTCCTTATAAAGGATTGAAGAAAAGAATAAGCATAAAAGTAGTAATGAAAATAAGATAGAAACCTACTCAAATTTCATTTAGAATAACTAAGCAAAGTAAGCAAATGATTCAAATGAATATGCTAAGTTCAAATAAATATAATAGAGTATGAATTTTAGAGTTATGTACCGATCAAATTACATCAAACATATCATAACAGACATACACCTAAGTTGCAACATAAGGAGCTCTATACGTATACCAAAATATCTAGACAATGATGCAGAAATCTTGGTTATTGTGCAGAATCGGATAGCCCAAAATCTTACCCAATTCCAAATCACTATGGCATTACGCATTGCCGTCCCATAGTTTTACCAACTAGAAATCAAGATTCCATATGTTGCCATCAGGTTCAAGTGCTCCATCTAATATGGATGCTTACAATGGAATCGGACCTTATAATCTCCTTAAGATAGTAATGTCCAAATTGAGTCATACATATATTGCATAATCAAATAACAGTAATCATAAAATGAGTATATATATGGAATTAGAATTAAAAAAGTGCTAAATACATATACAAGTCAAAATACATACTTTTATATTAAAAATAGCCACTTAAAAAGTCAAATAGATTATATATATGGATAATCATAAAAAAAATTAATGTAAATAGGTAGCAGGAGTGAAAATATTGCTACATTTTTTTTTCAGAATTTTTAGATCAATATTCATATTTTTTAGGCATTAAACCTATTTTTTAGAGATATAAATTCAATAAATAAGTCGAGTAATAGCAAACAGATTTAAAAATTAATCAAACTTGGTGACCATGATGAATTGGTCATATATGAAATGTACACAAAGTTTCATGCAAATTGGAGTTTATATGAGTGAGGTAGTCCATGTGGGAATTCAAGAGCTTAAGTCAATTTCGACCAATTGAATAAATAGCATATAATGAGGAATAACTTTTTAAAAACTTTCAATTTTTGCATGCAAGTAGAGTTCATATAGATAGACGTATGGGCAAAATTTCAAATCATTTAAACATAAAATCACAAGGCTATAACTAATGAAAGATAACTTAGATTTTCGAACTACCATCAGTATAGGCATTATAAGTCCAAGCAGATGGACGTCTTTCACAAAACACATCCGAAGTGATGGACGTGAATTAGACAATCGATTAACAGATTGGTTTAATGGGTTGAAACATGTCTAGTCCGACATATGCATTTGAAATGCATCCAGCTAACTAGACTTGTTTCAGTTCTAATTTCTAGAATTAAAATATTTCATGAATTTAGCCAAGAATTCAAGGATTTAATGGAGAATAAAAATAATAGACTTAAAGATGATGCTCACATAAATCGTTTTTGACCACTTTTGAAAATGAAAACATGTTTTTCATATCATACGAAATACCACTTGATAGTTTATCATCACCAACCTCTTTGATGAACGCCGAATCCAATCTCCCTATGGCCTTCTTGCTAAGTCCTCATGAATTTCCTCTTGTTCCAAGCCTTCATCCATGTTCCTCTGGCTTCCCTAAATTGACACCAAGTGTTAGATTCAAACACGATAGAGAATAGCCCTCAATTCACTATTTTCTCTCAAGAAGAACACAAAGCACTTACCCTTCAAGTTGATGCGCATCTCTAAGAGTCCTAACATGAAATCTATGACACTCACCCCTAACTCCCCTTTCCTTACTAGCATCTAAGCTTGACTCTAGAAGACTTTCCCTCAAATTGAAAATTTGATTTCAAATCGGACTCATTTATGCAACCTGTGTTTTTCTTTTCTAAAAACCCTTAAATTTAACATCTTAAATGTCAGAATTAGGAAACATTCTCTTCTACAAAGTTGTAGAGCTTTTTACCCCCTTTCTAATAGTATCCATCATGAATTTTTTGGACTTGTGTGTGAAAAGTTATTTCCATTTTACTAGACTGTTGTCATGCACACTGCGAACCCAAAAATTTGGCGAAGTCCATAACTATTGGACTCCACCTAGAAACACTGATAGGCTTTACTCCAATGGGCTTATTGGGCCTAGTTTCACTCAAGCAATAGTTATTAGAGTATAATACATTAAAATAACAAAATATTCATAAATGGGTTGAACTAACTATGATCCATTAATAGTCTAAATGGGCTTCAAAACTTAGGGTATAACATTTTATGCTGTCATATCATTCAAACCTTTTTACATAGACAAGTTAGTTCTATTTCACAAAAATACATCTTACATAAGTGGACGAGAGGTGCATCAAAAATTATTTTTTCTCGCTCCGAAAATTCTCTTACAAAGGGTTAATAATGAGTAGAAATTAGTCTCATTACACTACAATAACCTTGCTTCAAACTTTGTAAAATTGTCAACTAGCGGCAAGAAACTTCCTCATGTATGAACATGTGGAAAGCATTGTCCACTATAGCGGCAAGAAACTCTCTCATCTATGAACATGTGAAGAGCATATGTATCAATACAAGTCAAGAGGCAAATCAGTTGATGAACAAATACTTGACAAACAATAAGGCAAATCCTAGTGAGAAGAATATTACTATAAATGAGACTGAGTAAACATAACAAGATGTTGTTTTTAATACAATGAGACTATGTCAATCAAGCAAAATATCAAAAAGAGAGAAGAAAAAGGTCAAGGAATATGCATCATAAAGTCTAGTTTTAAGATAAGTTCGAGAAAAAGATAGAAAACTTGAGAAATTACATCAAGTGGTATGTCTATGTTAACTATTGAATAACTAAAAAAATATAAACATGAATTATTTGAATCAAGAATGCAATATTCACCATGGATGTAATAAAAAAGTTTGATTTATTATCTATCTCAAAATACGACACAACTGCTCCATGTAAACATGAGATAGTTTAAGTGGTTTTAGTAATTTTGTTCTTGAAATATCTTAACAATATATAAATATTTAACCTCCTATTACTATGTCAGAATGGAGTTTGGTGGCATGCAAGTATCAAATCAAAATGAAAGTTAAATATCTAATAAGTAGAAATATATATAACTTCTTTTGTATAGCTGGAAATATGTCATTTTATATAGAAAGAATAATATTGCTAGTCATAGTAATATCGAGCATTGCATCTTCTACTTTTGTATAGATCTAAATAATGATATGCCAATTTTGAATATCCAGTAGGAAAAGAAAATAGCAATATGTCATCTTTTACATGAACTTTTTTAGAAGCAAGATGACAATTTTTATAATTACATATGACTTTCGATAGCAATTGAGATTTATATAACCTTCTTGTGTATATTTGGGGATATTGCATTCTGTACAGAAAGAAAAAAGATAATAGTGGTCATGGCAATATGGGTCATTGTATCTTCCACTTTTATTTGCCAGTTTCGCACATTCAGTTGGAGAAGAAAGATAGCAATGTCTCATCTTTTATATGAACATTTGAAGAGTCACATATAACAATTTTTGTAGAGTAACTTACTTCTTACATAATATAACTTCTTTTATATAGTTGGAGATTTTTTTGACAATCATAAAGATATATCTATTGATAAGCAACAGCATCCAGAGATACACAGTCCATTACAGAGCCAGGAAGATTAGAGGGAGAAAAGTTCCCTTGTTTACAAGAAACTGCAAATCTAGCTAGAGCATGAGCTGCCCTGTTGGCATTTCTTGGAGTAAAAACTACCTTAATTTTCCCCTGATCTATGAGATGTTTGCAGTCTTGAATGATTGTGGCAATTCTCCATTGTATCCTTTTCCTATCATAGATGGCATCAATGACTGTAAGCGCATCTCCTTCGACTTGGACAGGGCAATTGAACATAGATGTCCTAATTAGTCCAGCCTTAAAAGCATTGGCTTCCACCTAGAGTGGGTCAGTGTTATCGTAATGCTCAATGTCACAATGAAGAACCTTCCCATGATGATCCCTGATAATAAGGCTAGAAGCTCCTATCTCCTCCGAGATGGCACCATCAACATTGATCTTAAGGGATCCATAGCAGGGAGCCTGCCACGCCTGTAAAGATTTCGGCTGAGCAGAAGGAGGAGGGCCCGCAAGGGTCGACCAGGTTGTATAATCCAAGAGCGCCAATTGCATGATATTAACTGGGTATGGGCTGACATTATCAAAAATCTTTCTATTCCTAGCTTTCCATATGTTCCACAGGATGGCAAAGCTCATGGTAATGTGATTCCTGTCAAGACTGTGCTGACTAAAGCGTGGGTTGCTCCATTGGATAAGCTTCTGGTGGAGTGTTTGGATATCCTGATGTGGGTGGTAGCCAAGAGGGGAGCACGACCAAGTCAAATGAGCATAATTGCAATAGAAGAGCGCATGGTCAGTAGTTTCATCTTCTTGGAGGCAGATGATACAAATTTTCCCCAACTCAGGGATCCTCTTAGCTATATGTTGTTGCACTGGGAGGGCTTCATTCAGAGCTTTCCACAAAAATATAATGACCCTAGGAGGGATACTCTTTGTGAGTTTGGGATCCCAGATCAGTTTCCGCACAGGGTTTGAGGAAGAGGAGGATGGGGGCAGAGCCGGAGTACTCAGAAATCTATATGCAGACTTCTGGGTGATTATACCATCTTCAGTCCCTTCCAGATCAATCTGTCTCCATTAGGAATAGGGGTTTGAGGGAGGGGAATTTGAGTGATAATTTAAAAAATTTGACACCATCGGCTACTAAGTCGTCAACATCGCCCTAGCGCTTCACTGGTGGGAACCCTCAGCGGAGACGCTGGAACTCTCAGCAACTCAGGTTGTTGGCCTCCTATTCCCTTTAGCTCTCTCCTCGGCCCCCTGGTGAGAGAGGTCTCGCCCAGCACTGTCTTGGCTTCCTTCTGGGTCGTCCCCAGGAAGTCCCCCCCCCTTGGCACCTTCCCCCCCATTTTCTTCCCCCTCTGGTTTTCCGCTTCCTGTTCTTTCCTTGGGGTACCTGATGGCTCGTCAGACTTCGCTGATGCGCGGCTTATCTACACTCCATCACGTTTGGACTGGCCAAGAAGCTCCACCAAAGACCCCAGGTTAACTCTTCTCCATCCCTCCCTTGCTCTCCCACCGCGGTTTCTCTGCTCCCTCACTGTTCACCTTTTTGTCGTCACGCAAACGAACTTTCTCGTTAGTTTCTTGTCTGTCTAACGGCATTTCAAATCTTGCCTCGCCCAGCCCTGTTGAGTTCTGTCGGTCGTAGTATCCACCCCTGTTTTGTTGGGATTCTGTCTCCCTCTCCCTGTGCCATTCCACCATTCCCTGCCCCCCCGTTTCCCAGCGCCATCAGCAGCAATTCCCAGCTTTCGGTTTTAGCCATGGATCACAACAGTTCAGAGAGGTTCAATCTGAATGTTGGGGAAGATGACATTCTTAGCAAATTCCAGAGACTGATGGAGGGTGAGTCAAAAATAGAGATCTTGAGTATACACCCAACTGAAGAAGGACAAAACAGATGGAGGAATTATCTGGTCCTTAAGGTGCTCTCCAATCGAAAGATCTGACCAGTTGGGCTCCGAGAATGGATTGGAAAACTTTGGAACCCCAAGGGTTCATGGCATTTTCTGGATTACATACATTTATGCTTCGCCTAGCAGATGCTCAAGATTTGCAGAATATCGGCAATAGAACGCCCTGGTTCTTTAACAAAGATCTGATACTGGTTGAAAGAGGAAGACCCCAAACGGCTCCTTCAGAATATCAACTAACTGAAGCTGATTTCTGGGTCAGATTTTATGATCTCCCTGAAGAACTTCTTATCCCAAGCATTGTTCTCAAACTTGCTAACCAGGTGGGAACTCCATTTCCTCTGAATCCTCGAGTGGTTGAGACTTGGAGTAATTATGCGAGGGTTAAAATCAGATTTGACATCACATTACCTTTGAAGCAGTCTTTGACTATTAAACTCTCTGATGATTCCTTGAGGGACATTGATATTGCCTATGAAAGACTCCCGAAATTTTGCAAGTTCTGTGGAATATTAGGCCATGAAGTGGATGCCTGCATTACTTTGGATAAGGCTAGAAAACATATAAAGAATAACTATTCTCCCTTATTGAAGGAAATGATGGTAAACTTGCTGGTATGCAACTTCGGGGAATGGTTGAGAGCTAATACCTACTCCCCAATTAGAGACCTAGTACCATTTGAACAAGCTATCAAGGAAAAGAATAGAGACCAAGGGACAACAGATTCTGACTCAAACACAAATCAACCTCTGACAGTCAGTGATAGCAAGGAAAAAAGAAGCATGTCCTTCTCCCTTGTGAAGGTATCCTCAGTGATGGAAATGGACATAAGTCAGGAACTAAAGGTGCAGTGTCAGCCGAAGAAAGCCAAGAAATCTGCCAGTACACAGAATTCCGGGGATTCAGATATGGATGAGATTGCCTACAACCAGCAACTTACCTCCACTGGAGACTGCCATGATACTCACACCATTTCTTTAAAGTCCAGTCTCCCCCAAGCCTCTGGCCACCCTCATACTCACCCTCCTGTCACACCCCTCATCACTGCACCCAACCATACCACAACCTCCTCGAACCACACTCCCCCCATACTCCAGGTCTTTACCCAGTGGAAATAACCTTCCTCAACAACTCCCCCCAATACTTGCCTAATCTCATTGCCTGTCAGAAAAGGAAAACCTGCTTAGACAGCCCTACCCCAGAGCTCCCAATCAAAAAACCAAAATACCCTCATGAAATCCAAACCAGCAAACCCCTCTTTGACCTCTCTCCCCACCTCCACATTAACCTGCAAACTCCCCAATCCAAAGCCTCGAAAAAACCAAAAAAATTGCACCCAAGTAAGCTCCACTTTGATGATACCCACACTCAGACTCTCCCCCCCCCCTCTCCACATAACCCTGAAATTCAAGTGGTCTTTGCGGCTGACCATAAAAAGCCGCACAGTCCAAAATGAACCTGCTGTCCTGGAACTGTTGAGGCATTTGTGGATCATCGGCAGTTCTATACCTATCTCAACTGATCCACGCAGTTAGACCTGACATCACCTTTCTCTCTGAGACGAAAGCTTCCACTAAATATACATTGGAATTTTTCAACAGGAGGAACATTACAAACTATCATTTTGTTTCACCAATTGGTCGTGCTGGTGGCCTGTGGCTCTGGTGGCAGAAAGATATCCCCCTAACCATCTGTAACGACCCGCCACCCTATAATCGGGGATCCGATTACTAAATGGGTACCGAATCATTAACTTGTAACCAAACCAGGATCCGAGTAAGTCTGGGAAATAAATAATCAACTAAGCTAAACATTCACATCGCATTGAATTGAAGGGAAAATGCAGAAATTAAACGTTATTACAATGCGACTCGATACAGCAAATGATTACATACTCCAACAGAAAAGAAATGATTATACATACAGGCCAGAAATAAAGATAACAACTACATCGGGGCATACCCCGGAACAACAGTCGACGACGCTCAGCACTCAGCCGCACAACCCTCGCTAGGTCTGCCTGGAGTCCTCACCTGAAAGCCGCAGGGGTGAGTCTCAACGAAAAGACTCAGTAGGGATCCTTCGATCCCCACAGCCCACACACACACACCCACAAGTGGAAAGTACAGCAGGGATATAATAACCATGAAGAGACAATGATTTCCATGCCTACATCTCAATAAGAATCACATGCATTCAAAGAATAACTAACATGCATAACTCTAATCTATCAGGAAACTCGTAATTCGGCGTATCCTTAAAACATGTCAATTCCACAACGAGAGTGGGAAACACAACGACCCGCTGAGACCAAACAGTAACCCCTCGGATAGCTCACGAGCCACCTCGGCGGTCACTCCTTCCCTCAGCAAACACCGGCCCGCTGAGACCAAACAGTAACCCCTCGGATAGCACGCTGGCTACTCCGGCCCAACTGGCTCAGGTGGTTACTCCTTCCCCCAGCACGAGTGACACTCCAACGGTACCTCTCCGACACCGGTACAAGCTAGCTAACCCCGGGGTTCACCAGGTGACCCTCTCTACTAGGCGTCACCCCGCCACTGCTCCCGTCAGCGCTGTGTCCCTCCGCACCGACACAGGGTGTAGAACGCTACAACTGTCACTCTAGGTCCACCGAAAACAGAAAACACGGCACGGTGCGATCTGGTCACGGAGGAAGTCCACGGTCGCACGACACACAACGCAGTGCCATCCGGTCACAAAGAGCTCATTACATCGAGTATACTAACTGTATGCATTAACCGACTATCTAGCAGTGTAAACACATTTTACTGGCATGGATTAGTGTAGTTCTGGCTTGAATCGCGTCGCCCGAGGCCGACGCCATTCAAGCACCCTAAACTGGTTCAGAAAATACCGGCCTCGGAATCTGGCCTAAAAGGCGTCGACACCAGTGGTCGCCTTTTAAAAGGCGTCAACATCCTCGGACGCCGTTCACGCTGAAAAACCAGGAATTCGAGAAAGCAACAATGGAAGGATTACTGCTCTAAAAAGGCGTCACGGTGGCTCGACGCTATTCAAAACGCGTCGCCCACCCATGACGTCTTTTAGTCCTATAATCCTCAAACTGAGTCCCGTTATCGGGGTGATTTTCTGCCTAAATGGCGTCGTGGTGGCTCGACGTCCTTCTGAAAGGCGTCGACCAACCATGACGTCATTTAGCGCCAGAACCCCTAGCCTGATAAACCTCGAACAGGGGAGGTTTCTGCCCTAAAACGCGTCGTACTGCCCCGACGTCCTTCTAAAAGGCGTCGACCAGGCACGACGCCGTTTAAAGCCAGAAACCTGGTTCCCTGGTTCGATCCGAGGGATCCTCCCATAGCCCCAAATACCCCGAAAAAGCCCCAAAAACAGAGGGGGAAAGAGGGCAACCAAAGTATCCATAATTCACATCACAGAAACTCTCATTCCCATCAAGGAAAAACCCCCTAACATGCTCATTCTACCCCAAAACCATCGGTCCATAGCATGCTTTAAAACGGAGAAAAACATGATTTAGAACACAACACTGTGAGAACCGTCACCCTACCGGTTCTTGAACTCCTCCAAGCTCCGTGCCTCCGACCCGCCGCACCGTAGACCGCCGCCGGTACCCTCGAGGACGCCGCCACTCCACCGGGACGTCGGCCGCCGTCCGGAGAGTGGTACGCCGCGAAGGAAGTGGTGGTGGTAGAGGTGAGAGGTAGGGAAGTGTTGGAGTGGAGGGAAGGACGAAGGGTCGATGTCGGGGTCGCCGGAAGGAAGGAGAGAAAGAGAGAAGGAGGAGCAAAATGAGAGAAAGAAGGAGGGCTCTCGGGGTTAACCAGAGACTGGCTGAAACGCGTCGAGATGTACGGACGCCTATCAGTCGATGTGACGGCTGCTCTGACAACCCTCTGCGCAACGCTCTGACAGAGGTCTGAAACGCGTCTTCCATGAAAGACGTCGTTCAGTCGACAAGACTGGCGCCGTACTCTGACAACCCAGAGTCGCAGTCTGAAAGGCGTCGTGCCTCGCAGACGCCGTTCAGACGACATGTCAGGGCCGTACTCACGCGACCCAAAGCCAGCCCACGTGGCACAGGCTAAAACGCGTCAGCATAGCTGGACGCCGTTTAAACCGCGTCTCGCGGGCTCGACGCGAATCCGACCAGAGTCTCAGCCCCACTGGAGCCTGAACTACAGGGTCCAACCCCGAAAACCGGATCCGAAAGCCTCAGTCCTTACACCATCAATCACTCCTCCTCTAACTGGATTGTTGGGGACATTGCAAATGCTAGAATGCCTTGGACTCTTATCTGTATTTATGCCCCCACCCACCCAAAAGATAGAAAAGAGATGTGGAAAGACATCGTTGCCTTCATTCAAACAAGTCAAAGACCCATCCTTCTTATGGGTGATATGAACTCCATATTGAATCAGTATGAAAAACAAGGAGGGCGGCCCCGAAAGTATGCTCACATTTCTGACTTCAGAGAATTTGTATACCAATCTGCTCTCCTTGATCTGGGATTTGAAGGCCCTGCTTACACCTGGTCTAATCACAGATCTGCAAAGTTCAATATCCGAGAAAGATTAGACAGAGCTTTATGCAATGCTGATTGGAGGACAAATCATCCCAGAGCCTCAGTTTTTCATCTTCCTTGTGTTGGTAGTGACCACAATCCCATTTTAATCAGACTTCAAGGTTCCAGTAAGAGGAGGAAACCCCACTTCAAATTTGAATCTATGTGGCTGTCTAAACCTGAAATCCACAATACTGTAAGCCTCTCTTAGAATGCTGGACCACACCTCCTGACAAACTACAGCAGAAAAATTGAGAAGATACACAGAGACATTACTCATTGGAGAAGAAAACCCTTTCCAAATCCAAAGAAGGAGATGGAGATTGTAGCTGATGAGCTCCTACAGCTCAACCAGGCCCCTCCAACTGATGGAAACATTCAGAAAGAAAAACTCCTTACTTCTTGATATGAGCTCTTACTTGCCCAAAACGAGGAATACTGGAAGCAAAGAGCAAAAAAGCATTGGTTCCTACAGGGGGATAGAAATACTAGATTCCATCATATTAGTGTACTGAACAGGAGGAGAATCAACAGGATTGACTAGGTTAAGCTTGCTGATGGCAATTGGACGGGGGATCCTCACCACATCAAATCCATTTATCTAAACTACTTCACTAACCTCTTCACCTCTCAAAAGACTATTCCCCTCCCATCTAATATCCTCCATTCCAAAACCAAAATCCCTGATGATATTAACAACTCCTTATTAGCCATTCCCACTCCTGAGGAAATCGAATACCTTGTCATGTCCTTGGCTCCCAGAAAAGCTCCTGGCCCTGATGGGCTCCCTCCCATCTTCCTCCAAAGCTTTTGGCCCATCATCAAAAATCAAACTATCGAGCTTATACAATCCTTTTTCAAATCTAGTAATCTCCCCTTGGACCTAAACCACACTGTTATCTCCTTAATTCCCAAGAAACTCCCTTCTACTTCCCCTCAGGACTATCGCCTTATCAGCTTGGCTAATACCATCTATAGAATTATTGCCAAGATCATTGCTGGGAGAATTAAACCTCTCCTCCCTTCCCTAATCTCGGAGACCCAGGGGGCTTTTGTCCCTGGGAGGCAGGCCACTAGCCCCATCATTATGGTCAAAGAGCTCATGCACTCCATGCACTGCAAGCATGGTAGGACAGGATTCTTCGGGCTTAAGATAGATATACAGAAGGCCTATGACAGTATTGAATGACATTTCATCAATTCAGTGCTCCACAGGTATGGTTTCTCAGATAAGGCCATCAAGTTGATTATGCAATGCATTGTGACAGTATCCTATACTATCTCCATTAATGGAGAGCATGTGGGCTGTATCCATCCTACCAGAGGACTCAGACAGGGCTGCCCACTCTCCTCTTACCTCTATATCCTCTCAGCTGAAGTTCTTACATATTTTCTAAATCAAAAACTGAGGGAAGGAAACATCAAAGGCATGAAAATCAACAGCTGTGCACCTACCATGTCCCATGTCATGTTTGCTGATGATATCTTTCTATTTGGGAAGGCTGAGGATTCAGAGTTGCATAATTTCCTCACCTACCTTGACACCTATGCCTCCTGGTCAGGACAAGTGATCAATAAAAGGAAATCGGGCATTGTTTTTAGTACCAACATCCCCAAGGTTGTTCAGGAATCATTCAGTGCTCAATTGGACATCCCCCTCCTTAAGAAGGATGGTCTGTACTTGGGTGTCCCCATCTGGCCGGGCAGGGGCAGAATCAACCTTTATAAATTTATGGAGGATAAAATTAGAGGCAGATTGAACGCGTGGAAGGCCAATACCCTTTCCCCTGCAGGGCGCACTGTCCTTATAAACTCAACCTTGGCTGTCATCCCTTCTCATGTTATGGCAATTACACGCCTGCCCAAAACCACATTGAAGAGAATCACACAGATTCAAAATGCTTTTTGGTGGAAAGCCAATCAGGACCACAAAAGGATTAGATTTTGTAAATGGCAGAAAATTACCCAGCATAAGATGCAAGGTGGTTTGGGAATCAAAGACATGAGTATTGCAAATGAAGCCGCAATCATCAAATTATGCTGGAATTTCCTTCAAGATCAATCTTCTCTGTGGACTATACTTCTAAGGGCTAAATATCTACAACAGGGGTCCTTTTGGGAGAACACTAGGAAACGAAACTGCTCTGACACTTGGGATGCTATTATATCTATCAAGGAGAAGCTTAGAAGGGGATCCCACATCTCCATCCAAGATGGATTCAGCACCAGCATTTGGCACGACCCCTGGATCCCAAATTACAAGGTGAAGATCCTCCCCATCAATGAGTTCTTTGGTAATCTGCCAGACAAGGTGGCTGAACTGATATGTAATAACACTTGGAACATTCAGAAACTCCAGAACCTGTTCAATCAAAACCTTGTGAACATATAGTTGGAGATTCGTCGTTTTACATAAAAAGAAGGAAAGATAGTGGCAGTCATATAATACATTGCATTGTATGTTTCCCTTTGTATGCTAATGTGGCTTATATGGTAGGAAAAAAAAAAAGTAATATGTTAATTTTTATATGAACTTTTTAAGAAGTAAGATAGCAATATGCAATTTCACACTTATGCTTTTATGCGGCGATTTGAAATGGCATGCGCGATTTCCATCATCAAAAAAGTACGGTAGCAATATCTCACTTAGCGTTGTATTCAAGTGTTAACAAACCAATGTTGTCAATCGATGTTGTATTTGTATTCTAGTGTACTTTTTAAGATACCATTGTATTTAGATGTTTTCCATTCTATTAATATGAAAAGAAAAAAAAAAGGTGATGTGACTTAATGTCTGTGAACTTATAAGACTATCATCATATTTACTGCATGTGTATTATAGTTTAGTATCCTAAAAGAGTTTAAGATGCAATAAAAGTATCTTCGATTTTTTATCTAATGATGAATTCTAGTTGCCAAAAAAAAGTTAAAAGGGTGACCACCGCACGTCATTTATGGAAGAGATCCTCAATGTACCACAAGTAAAAAAATATATATGCCTAATGTTATTGGAATCCTTTTGTTTGTCCTATATGTTGCATGGCTGATGTCTGATCATATTGGAGTACTACTACTATATTTAGAAGCCATGTAATGTATTGGTTCCTTCCCACATTTATAGTTTGAACCTTATGTATCGTTGTTAAAGTATGTACTATATTACTAGTTAATTTGCGGTTGGGATACCAACATGCTAGCTACTGAAGTATGTACTTCATGTTCTTGTCATAGTAGTAAATGGCTATTGTGGTAAGGATGCATACAATTTATTTGAACCTTGCAAATGTTTATAATTTGCATTTAATAGGCTGCTAAGTAGTTATTGTAGGTAGCTAAACAATGGTGATGTTAATTTCAACAAGGGATCGGATAATTGTGCCGAATTTAATGCTAAGGTGTAATTACTTTGGAATAAAGTAGATGATCCAAACAGTGATCCCTCTGATGAAACTTTTCGCTTCTAATACTCAAGTATTGAATGAGCGTTGGGCAGAACTGATGGCAGGCGAAATGTAAGCTAATGCTTATGGATCCCTATTTCTTGGAGCATGCTATTTTATAGAAGTGATAGCCTGCCATTACTTGCGCGTAACCTCGTCTTTCATTTAGACGAAAATAATTGATGTTCATTTTGTCTTCCCTTTTCTCAAATGAAATTCCGTACTGCAACATATTTGTGTTTACTACAGATGATGATATCCTCTTTAGACTTTTCCACCACCTTTTTTTGAGGATCTAGTAACCTTCCTTTCCATCCAATAATCCTACTTCAAACATTTCTTTAGCCACAGTGTTTGGATAATTAGTACCTGGCCTTTTTAGAAAAGAGAAAATCAGAAGAAAGGAATCCTTTTATTGATCATGTTTCAACTTTACAAAGAATTAGCAATGCAAAGATTGAATGAGCAACTTTCAAAAAGATGATGGTCTCTCTAAGTGTAGTCTTATATATTGACCATATGGCTATTGAGTTTCTCAAACAAGCTAATGATGGAAGCTAAATATCAAATGGGTGGCGGCACACTATTCTGTTTCAAAATTGGCAATAAATGCTTACACCAGAATGATGGCATTGCTCTGCTACTTCTGGAGATGGCGTTGCTCTGCTACTACTAGCAGGTGTGGAAGCTCTTTGCTCTTGTGCTGCTAGAATGTTGGGGGCCTTCCCAGCAGAGGGTGGAGAGAGTGTTGCAAGGCAGGGAGGGCAGAGGTTTCCTCTTTGTTGCTGGGCGAGTAGGCGTAGGCATGCAAATGAGTCGAGTCAAGCCAAATTTTACCTTGCTCGGACTTGGCTCGACCACTAAATACCAACCTTGAACTCGGCTCACACTCGACTGAGTTTCTCAAACTCGGCTCGTTTAAGGACTCGACGAGCTCAAGCCCAACTCGCGAGTTCATGACTCCAAAAACTAACCTCAGCCCACCTAACAAATGTTTAGCATTCGAGTTGTTATCTTATAACTAACCACGGCCCAATTGCATCCACCAACCCAGTTCGTGATGGCTGGCTGACCCGGATATACCCAGCGAAAGGGCTACAGCGTGTGCGGCCTTACAGAGACTGTTATGGGCCACTGTTTTCCTCGAGTTTTTGATAACAGCCGTCGAACAGCTCCGTTGTGATGTCCGTCCTCTTTAAGGTAAACCCTGCATTTTAACCATTAACTGTCTTAATTTTTACTATTATTCATGACATCTTATAATTTTAAATTATTTTATCTAAAAATATTAAATATCTTAATAATTAATTAATTGTATCAATAATTAAGTTTATTCATAAATAAAGTAACTAAGATGCATCTAAATGAATTCTTAATGAACATTTAAATGAGTATCTAAACGAGTATTTCTTCACCCTTCGGCACCGAATCAAACTGATAGAAAAGAGGGTGGAAATGGGCTGTAAATAAAAACCGGATTTATTCAGTTTTTCAATCTGATTCCGACAAAAAACAACTTATTTCAATAAAAAAAAATATGTCCCATAACCATCGGAATCAGAATTGGATACTTCCAATAAATTATCGGAATCGAAAACAGAAACACCTGCTTATCTATTTTCCAGTTTCAGATTATGTTTACTATTAACAATTATTATTGACCTTTGGATTGAAATTGATCTGAAGGTTGAGTAGAAAAACTTTTATAATGAAAAGTTGGGAACCCAAAAGCCAGCTGTGCAGCCCCAAAGAGCCCTCCGGCGGCACCCTCCCCATCTCCCCTCCGCCAGCCCTCTGCCGCCTCCCCTCCACCAGTGCTCCGGCGGCCCTCCGCCATCTCCCTTGCGCAATTTAATTAGTTTTTCATCGTTTGATAGTGCTAAACTACAATGTTATTTTCTGTCTAGATTTCATGGATCATATATATTTTTTCTATACCATTTGTATATTATTTATTTTGTTGGCCCACCTGTCATTAATTTAGAAACTATGGGACAGGAGAGAGAAATTCTTATTCCACAGGAATTTTAACCAATGGAGAGAGTAGATAGATGATCTCAAGCTCATGAGTAGCTTGCCTCTAATTGGATCGCATGGTTGTGTCTCAAAAATATAAACTTTTGCCAATTTTAATGACATCATTCCTCATAATTAAATGTCGTTCAAATAAGAATTTGTCTGAGTAATTATGATTGCAGAGCATTTCTCATCTACTCCAGAGCAAGGTACAATTCCAATATGTTGTTTTCGGCAATTTAGGTGGTAGTAGGTTTCTTCTCACCGAAAAAGAGAACAAAAAAGAGTGGCACCTCTCCTCAAGGATAGCGATGGCCGCATGCTATGCATGTACTATTTGTAGTAAGTACATTTAATAAGAATTATCTGATGAAATGATTAAATATTCATTGATATATGTTGTAAAAAATATGGCATGTAAATAGTATATTAGCTTGATATGCGTTGGTTGGAGACCAATGGCTCCAACTAGGTTCCTAGGTTCGAGTACAATGAACCTTGACAAAATAGTGGACTACAGTGTTTTCCAAAGTAAGTGCAGCTACGAAGAAGTAATAACGACCGGAATAGACGGAAAGGGAACTAATAGAGGCTTAACAAACGGACTTGCACATTGAAAAACCAAATATAGGCCAATTACATCTCCAACTCAATTTTTGAAAATTTTATTGAAAATGATTAAAGAAACTTTTCAAAAATCTTATAGGGATATTATAAGTTCAGAATATCTAAAAGGATATTGACGAGGGGAAATTGAGCTCAGCCCAATTGGGCCCACCAAATACGTAGGCCTAAAGGCCCACGGCCCTCTGGAGACAGCGCAAGGGGTCACATGGCACTCAGAGTCCCGGCCCGCGTAACAGAGATCGAATCCTGGGCCCATTGAACCTAGGCCAGTGGATTTCGCAGATCTAACCGCCCACTTACGACAGGTCCGCACGATCCGCCCCATACAGCAACGGACGAGTTCTGGCTTGCCCAATATCCCACGATCTCCCTAAATCAAGGGGATCCGTGGCAGGCAAATCACCCCCCCGAAGGAAACCGTCCACAAGACACCTCGGGTAGGAGACCATATAATCTCTGGATCCTCTCTGATGCAAGGTATGTTTTTCTGAGCACGACAAACCCCTAGTAAGCTATCGTCTTCTAGCATCTAACTTAGGCATCGGAGGGTTTGGCTCCCCATCAAATTGGGGCCTCCCCTTGACGCATCGGTTCCCCCTCTTGCAAGTTCTACCCTGGGCGTTTCCATCAACAAATAAATTCTATCGAGTAGCTGGGATCTTCGATCGGACGATTGTCGCTGTCCGACCATTTTTCAACTGCTACACGATTAGCGCCATCTGTGGGAAACGCATGAGAAGCAATGGCAAGAGGTAACAAAAATAGCCATCGTGCCGGAGCAGCATCTCAGATTAATGATGCTGGAGTCGATGTTGGTACCAAATGGTTACAGAGTGCAACCTCCAGGGCGTCAAGAAACGGCAACGACCCCATAGGGGTAGTCGCCCAGCAGCTAGGTGCCCTACTCACCCTGGTGGTTCCGGAGCCTCTCCTGGGGGCCGACCCCCAGGAGCAACCTCAAAAGGAGGCCCAGAAAGTCCCGGCCGCCATGGGAAGGCATGAAGGTGTCCAAAGCACTAGAGGCCATTTTCTCCTCTTCGACAAGGAGATCCGACGTAAAAACCTCCAGCCGGCGGCCTCCGAAGTCGCTAGCTCAAACCGATCCTCTCCCAAAAGGAGGAGCGGCCTAAAAGGCCAATCCCACCAATCTCGGTCCTCGAGATCCCACTCTCCACGGAGGAGCCCCGCCGTGAGCCAGCAGATCGACAAGTTGGAGAAGAGGCTCGAGCGCCGCGAAAAGCACATCGAGAACCTCCTCCGAAGGCAGCGATCCCTTTCTCTCTCCGGCGATGAATCAGACAACTCACCTTTCGCTCCCAAGATCCTCGACGTCCCGGTTCCCAAGAAATTGCCCATCAGCAACCTCAACACCTATGATGGACAAGGGGACCCAAATACTCATTTCAACAACTTCCAGTCTCACATGAGGCTGCACGGAGTACATGACACCATCTGCTGCTGCACATTCGCCACCACCCTGGTAGGGACGGCGCATACATGGTTCACTACCTTGGCATTGGGATCGATACATTCATTTGGGCAGCTCGGGAAGCTATTCCGAGACCATTTTGCCGGTACCCACCACAAAAGGTCATCGGCCAACCTCGTCACCATCAAGCGGAAGCGCGACAAATCCCGACGGGACTACATCACCCGTTTTCACCACGAGGCCCTCCGGGTCCCGAAGTTGGAGGTGTCCTCCGCTGTGACCGCCCTGACACAGGGAACCCAGGATGATTCTCTCCGAAGTGCCATTATCCTCGGGGCCCCCAAGACTCTGTTCGGCCTCATCGACTTGGCTCACCAGCATACCGACTGTGACCAAGTAATAACCGCCTATCACCATCGCGGAGAAGAGAGCAATAGCAAGCGCCAAGATGAGAGGCACCTCCCTGAGAAGAAGAGGTCTCGACGTTTTGAAGGAGACACCAAGTGGTCCACATCTCCCAGGCCGTACACGCCATTGACTACTCCCATCTTCGAGATCCTCCAGGACCTCGAAAATAAGGAGTATGTCAATTGGCCCCAGAAAATGAGAACTGATCCCAAACACCGGGATCGGAGGAAGTACTGCAATCCACAGCCACACAATCAAAGAATGCCGCCAACTGCGAGACGAGATAGAATCCCTGATTCGTCAGGGATATCTCGGGAAGTACGTGGAAAAGCCTGGTCAAGAACGCGAGACTCCGCGGATTGAGAACCGCCCCAACGGCACCGAGATCCACATGATCGCCAGCGGCCTCACCTCAGGAGGAGATAGCCGTCACGGGAAGAAGCGCTACGCGCGATAGGTGAATCTTGTAACTCTTGACCCCAAGTGCTCCAAACACGAGAAAGCAACTGTAGGGGACCCTCTAAAGGAACCCATCGTTTTCTCGGACGAGGACTTGGCAGGAGTAACCGTCCCTCACGACGATGCTCTCGTCGTGACGGCCACAGTCAACAAATGTAAGGTTCACTGAATTTTAGTGGATGGTGGCAGCGGCCCCAACATTATCAGTTACGACTGCTTTCTCCGAATGGGGGCCGATGTCCCTCTTACCCACCAGATGCGCACACCACTGTTTGGCTTCTCGAGTAATGCGGTACCACTAGTAGGGGTAGTAGCTGATAAAGTGTTAAATTGATCATTTAAAGGCAACCATATGCATCATACTTATGTTTTTATCTGCAAAAAAGCATGAAATGATAGATAATTGTGTAACAAGTCCAACGGTACCAATTTCATCAAATTCTGACTTAAAAACATCGTCATTTCATGTGATCAAAGGAGTGTAGCGCATTTGCGGTTTTTCGACAAAACCGAGACGAAATGAATAAATATGATAATATTTTTATGATAATGCGCTAAATTATATTTATTTGATGTGAACAGGACATGCCGATGATGCAGTGCAGCTGGAGGAGTTTCCGAAAATTTGGGGGAGGTCTAGTGTGCGGATTTCAACTAAAACAGGGGTAAAAATGCAAATTGACTCTTTCCTTCGCTGGAGTTTCCCAAAACCCACTATTTCTTTCCTTCTCTCCAATTTCCCAAACCACAATCCTATTTCTTCTCCAATTTCCTTTTTTGTTTTCTCAGCCTCTCCCACGTTTTTCGGTTTTTCCTCCTCCTTTTCCAACTCAAACCTCCGCAGCCCCCTATAAGTGCCTTCTCTCTCTCGTTTTTGTTTCCCAGCAGCATCCCTCTCTCCCTCTCGCCGGTTCTCCTCTTCTCGGTTTTACTCTCCCTCTCTCCCGCAGATTCCCTCTCCCTCTCTCGGTTTCCCACGTCTCTCTCTTCCTCTCCTTCTCTCCCTGCCATCTCTTTCTCTTCCCCACTCCCTTGCTCGATTTCTCTCTGCAACCCCGCCGCACCAGCAGCACCAGCAAGTTCCTCCAGCACCCAGTGCAGCCCCTCCAAGCTTCTCTCTCCCCCGCGAACTCTCCACCGATGCACCTGCCAGGTTCCTCCACGCGCCGCAGCACATGCATGCACGCTTGAACCTCCAAGTGCACCTCCACGAAGCCAGCTTCTCCACCCGGCTGCCAAGCTCCTCCACGCTGCCAAGCAAGCACCTGCACGAGCCATGCATCTTCTACACGCAGCACACACCGCTTCAGCGCCTGCATCTCTTCCACGCACCAGCCGACAAGCACCTCCTGCACGAGCCGCCCACGTGCAGGTCCGGTGAAGCCTGCACCAACCACACAGCAACCGACCACCCAGCAGCCTCCTCCTACTTCTTCCAGCGGCACCACCAGCAACAGGCTCCGGCAGCGACTCCTCCCATGCGCATGCAGCAGTTGACTTCCTCCACGCACCAGTCAGCGGCTCAAGCATCCCTCCAACTGCACCAAGACGTTGAAGCTGGTCCACTGCGCCATACCCCTACAGCCGGTCCATTGCACCGGCAGACTACCTACTGCTCTGTTTTTTTTCTCTATTAGTTTAGAGTTAGTCTGATTACTTAGGGAGCTAATTGTTATTTAATGTTTTTAATATTTAGTTTAAGATTATTAAACAATTAAACTTTGTAGTTTGTTTCATAATTTTTAATTAATTCCTGTTTTGCACGTAGTTAAATTGCAATGTCTTCGTCACAAATTTTAGTTGTGTTTATTATTTTTATATGTGTTTGCGTTTAATTTCTGAAAAAGAAAAGAAAAAAAAAAAGGAATTTGTTTAATTCAAGCAATTATGTTTGTAGGTTACATTAGTAATTGTGTTTTAGTTTAATTAAGTAATTAGTTTATTTTAAATCTCACTTATTTTTAGATTAACTAAAGTCCAAAGTTTTTAAAATTAAAATTCTACCTCCCTGTGGATCGACTCGGACTCACCACTATCAATTTCAAAAATTTGATTTGAGTGAGCCGGATAAATTTAGATTGAACGTTTTCATGTGTTTAACGACGCACAATTCGAAACGATCAGTAGCGCTAGCAATAACCTTAGGGACTACTCCCCAAGAGGTCACGGTCATCCCTGACTTCGTGATCATCCGAGAGATGAGCACCTACAACGCGATCATGGGTAAGGGAATCATTGGAGGAATAACTAGGGTCCCGTCCTCCTATCACCAGAAGATGAAGTTCCCTACCCCCTTTGGGGCCGGAGAAGCTAGAGGGAATCAAGAGGAGTCTCGGAGATGCTACCTTGTAGCTTCAAAGGGGTAGGATAAGCCTGTTGCAGAACTTTCCTAGGATCTTGAGAAAGAGCAGAAGGCAGCCTCCCCAACAGAAGATCTAATGAGCATTCAGTTAGGCGAAGATCCCAACCGAAAGGTCCAGCTCGGCTCCTCCCTCACTACGGAGCAAATAGAAGAGTACCGAGTTTTTCTGGCTCGATACCAGGATGTCTTCGCCTGGACCGACGGGGATCTCCTAAGTATTTCCACCGAGGTCACTGCCCACCACCTCAACCTGCTACCAGACAAAAAGCCGGTCCAGCAGAGGTGCAGGCGATGTGCACCACCCGACCGGCAAGAAGTGATATGAGGGCAAGTTACCAAGGGGCTGAGGACTGGCCTACTCAGGCCCGTCCGGTACCCTCAAAATGTCAACGTGGTCCTGGTCTGGAAGGCCACGGGCAAGTGGCGCATGTGTGTCGACTTCACCGACCTCAACAAAGCCACCTTGAAAGATTGCTACCCGCTCCCCAACATCGATCAGCTGACCGACTCTACATCGGGGAACGAAAGGCTAAGTTTTCTCGACGCATACTCCGGGTATCACCAAATCAGAATGAACCCCCCCCCCCCCCCCGACAAAGAGAAAACGGCTTTCATCACGGACATGGGCGTCTACTGCTACACGCGAATGCCCTTCAGCCTCAAGAATGCTGGCGCAACCTATCAGCGCCTGGTCAACACCATGTTCAATTCCCTGCTCGGAAGGAACATGGAGGTCTACATCGACGACATCTTAGTGAAGAGTCCGAAAGCGTCCAACCACATGCTCGACCTAACCGAGAACCTCAACACTCTGAGGAGGTATAATATGAAACTCAACCCCTCCAAGTGTGTTTTTGCAGTGAAGTCTATAAAATTCTTGGGTTTCCTCGTCACCCATAGAGGAATCGAGGCGAACCCAGAAAAGTTGCAAGCCATCCAGAATATGCAACGCCCTGATAGGATTCAACACATCCAGTGCCTAACTGGAAGAGTTGCGGCCCTCAGTCGTTTCTTGTCAAGAGCGGCCGAGAGGTGTCTCCCCTTTTCCAAAGTACTACGAGGCATACAGACGCAAACAGGGAATAAGGTCAAGATCGAGTGGACGCAAGAATGCAAGGACGCATTTCAGGAGCTCAAGCAGTATATGGCCTCCCTACCGATACTGTCAAAGCCGATAGGTGGGGAACCCCTCTTCCTGTACCTATCAATTACCCCTTACTCCCTAAGTGCAGTAATAGTAAGGGACGACGGTATTTAAAAACCCGTCTATTACACTAGCAAGGTCCTGCAAGGCCCCGAGCTGAGGTACCAGACCACTGAGAAGTTCGCACTCGCCCTAATTCACTCAGCAAGGCGGCTCCGCCCTTACTTCCAGGCCTACCCCATCGTGGTCTACACAAGCCAACCACTGGGCAGGATCCTGCAGAACCCTGAAGCATCGAGGCGTCTAGTAAAATGGGCGATCGAGCTTGGCGAGTTCGACATCACTTACAAACCTCGGACCGCCATCAAAGGTCAGGCGCTCGCCAATTTTGTGGCCGAGTGCACGATCCATGCGCAGGAATCAATCGGGACCAATCTTGGTCCCATTTGGGAATTATACGTCGACGGTTCCTCGTGCGCAATAGGCAGCGACGCAAGGATAGTTTTGATGTCCCCCGAGGAAATCGAACTACACTATGCTTTGCATTTCAATTTATCGGCGTCCAACAACATTGTGGAGTATGAAGCCCTCCTGTCAGGCATCCGCATGGCCCAAAGCATGGGGGCCACCAAGATAAAAGTTTACACCGACTCCCGACTGGTCGCCAGCCAGATCCATGGGAGCTTCGAAGCCCGAGATCTAGGAATGAGTCGTTACCTGTAGGAGGTCAAGAACTAGGCGGAAGGGCTCGAACTTCTCGACGTGATCCAAATACCAAGGGAGGAGAACGTCAACGCTGACTCCCTATCACAGTTAGCGTCTTCAATCGGCTTGGTACCCTCTCAGTCTATCCTCATTAAGGAACTCGACCAACCGAGTTTTTAGAAGGAAGTCTTCAAAGTTACTGAAAGAAGCGAGTCCCAAATTAAGCTAATCACAGAATTCCTAACATCTGGCAAATTACCAGAAGATAAGTTAGATGCAAGGAGCATTAGAAACCAGGCCAGGCGATTCACCATATTAGGTGACTCCTGTAGACACGCTAATTTTGACGTCATTTTGAGTAAATTTCATATCATATAATAATGCCTCATAATGGTCTGATAATTAATCATTGATTAATTTTTATTAATCTTTTTAAGTGTCGGGTTAAACAGACATGTTTAAGTTAATCAATCGAATTGATTTTAACTCAAATTTCAGTTAAAATATGAAAAAAGTCTAAAAGGCGTCGACCCATACCGACGCCATTTAGAGTTTATTCGTATTTTAACGTTTAAATTTGAATATTAATTAATTGATTTATTAACTAAAAGGCGTCTGTCAAAGTCGACGCGTTTTAGGTTTCCTAAGCTGTCTTAACTTCTCTTCCGGATGATTATCCTTATCTTAATTAGAGTAAAAGACGTCTACACAAGTGGACGCGTTTTAGCTAATAAAGATAAAGATAAGTTTTCCCGGATATTTATCCTTATCTTAATTAATCTGAAAGGTGTCTGCCAAGATGGACGCGTTTTAGATAATTACAGATAAAGATGAATTAATCAGTAATTATCTGTCGGTTAAAGTAGATAAATCCGAGATTTTTCTATGTTAATCGCGAACGCAGAAAATGCCTATAAATACCTTACATCTCAAGGAGTTAAAAAAAAAAAAAAAAAGAGAGAGAATTATTGAGCCTCAGCGTTATAGCGATTTGGAGATCGGAGCAACCACGCCGGAGCGCTGCCATTTCCAGAAGTCGGCATCCTTCTTCAAGATCTTCATCTCCTTCAAATCTTCAACCAACTGGACTGGGCATAAGTTTTTCATATTAGAATTTCATTTTCATTCATTAGTTTCATTCTCTCATACTCACTGCATGCAACACACACCACCTCATTAATTTCCAAAACCCATCTGTTCTAAAGGGGTTTCAAAGTCATTTAAAACAAGTGAGTTGCTGTTTAAGCATGTTTCTAATCATAGTTAGCTTTGATATTATTTCTATTTAGATTCTCATCATTATTTCTCCTTTATTTTTCTGTGTCTCTCTGTCTGCTGCATTCAACAACAACAACAAGAAATCAAAAAAAGAGGGAAATCAAGCACAAGCCAGGAGAACTTCTGGACGATCCTCAACATTCAACAGCAAGAACAAAAGAACAAGAAGAGGCTCTCTTTCTTCAGCCGGCTGAAGGAGGGGAACCAAGGATTCATTCTTCCGCGTTTAAACAGGTAAGCGATCAAATTCTTTTGAAGCTTTTTAGTTAAAAGTTTCTGGCGATCACAGCACATTAGTTGCATTTTTTTTAATAGGTTAATTTACTCTAAACAACATAGTTTATCACATTAATCACATGAGCAAATTTTCAGCACCTACAGCTCTTTTGGCGATCACGGTGGGACTTGGTCTCGCCGTCTTTTAATTTCTTTTGTTCTTGCCATTATCATACCGGGCACCCACGGTGCACCACTTGTGTCTTTCGACACGTCCTCACCAATTGGTGAGTGTTTAGTTTGTTTAATTTCCCTCGTGCACCACGTGCACACCCCAGTGGCAAGATCTTGCCTCCCCTTTGATTAGTTTAAAAAGCTGTTTTTGGTGATAAAATGCTGTGTGATTGTGTGATTTCTTAGTTGTTTAGATAGTAAACCATCCTGTTTAAAATCTGAAACTAAAAATCTTTGCATGAGTCGATTATTTATTGCATTTTTCCCTGTTTAAGGAGGATTCGACCCAGAAAATCCTTCTGGAAATCTGTTTCTGCGAACTAAAAAGCGTCCACTAACAGCGACGCGTTTCAAAACCGCGTCAGTGCTCATAGACGCCTTTTAGCTTCCAGATTCTCTCTGTCGTTTACATCTGTTTCTGTGAAATAATTAACTTCTGTGTTGAATAGCGTCGACCATCATCGACGCTATTAAGGCAGTTTTTAGTTATTTTCTAGGTTTTCTCTGCTGTTTGCATCTGTTCTCTGCGAAAGAATTAAGTTCTGTTTTGAATAGCGTCGACTATCATCGACGCGATTCAGACAGTTTCTTAATTATTTTTCAGTTTCCAGATTTCTGTGTTGAGTGCTAGCTACACATTACTCTATTAAGCATTAGAGGCCATCCAGGTCGCAGGGCATAGGCATTGAGGCTAAAACCCTCCTTTTCTTAGGAACACATTACTCGACGTTAGCAACTCTCTCTGATTGGGTTGGTCCCTTGATCAGACTAGAGAAGTTGACGTTGAGACCTCCATAAGTCCCCAAAATCAAGGTATTCCTCCTTGATCATCGGGCTGGTTGTACCAATTGAAGTCCCGGCTAGATTCTGAAAGCGTTGTGAGAGAAAAACCCTAGAAAATAACGGTGGAAACTGAACTGAAACTAGGATCCTTCCCTGAGCGAAATTGTGGTTTAATCCAATTCAAATAACTCAACAAGGAATCCTGAAATCACGTTAAGCATCCACTTGTTTGATTAATCTCTGCACAACTTGTTTGATTAATTTTTTTGAAAAGAGAATCTAATATAATGTTGCTGCGATCAGGCAGAGATTTGAGTATGGCCCAAGACGCCATTATCAACTACGAGGGAGATGCTAATGCCCCTCGCAATTCTGATTTCAACTACGAGAACGGGAGAGATGCTGATGCCTCTCGTAATTCTGTACCCATTCCAGTTCGACATGACGGGAATGTCCGAACTCCTCTTTTTAATCCGCACGATCAATATCATGATCTTCCTCCGCATGAATATGCGATTCCCAATCCTGACTTTGAGGGGGACATGAATCAGCATGATCCCTCATCCTCCGATCCTACGGATCTTGTCAATGCTCTGGGAGTTCTTGCCTCCCGACTGGACCCTCAGCAGTTCGAGGCGATCCAGTCCATTTTGAAGGGGAAGGCACCCATGCAGCCTGCTGAGCCGAATCCTGTGGCTCCCCCCGTTGTTCCTCAACAACCTCTTCCTCCTCCTCCTTATATCCAACAGGCCATGGAAGGCCTTCATCTTACCTCTCGGCCAACTGCGCCACAACTTTCTTCATCCAGGCAACCGGCTAGACCGCAGACGCCCATTTACCAAAATGCCCTCGGGCATGGCGGAAGCTCTGCCGGACCTCATCCTTATTACCCTCCTTGTCCAACGTACTCTAGGCAGCAGGCCTATCAAGTACTTCCTCCTCCTCCTCCTCCCCAGGCAGATCTAACCACGCAGACGTTGCTGGCCAAGATGGAGCGCATGGACGAGCAGTTTAACAATCTTCAGAAGATGATGGGGGTTAAAACTGTGCCAGAAATTAATTTACCGAGCCTGCCAGTGTTTCATCTGCCACCCTCTGAAATGCCAGTGTATCGAAAGTATAACGGTACTGGTAACCCCTTCACGCACCTGAAGGAGTTCATGTACGAATCCTCCTTTTGGCAGAATGATAAGAGGTCATTGGCTTTCTTGTTCAGGAGATCCCTAGAGGGACCAGCCCTCGAGTGGTTCTTTTCTCTGGAACCCTCAGAAGTAGAGGATTATGGTATCGTTTCACGTAAATTTATCCAACGATACCAGGACAGAGTTGCACCCTCCTTGTCTATCACGGATCTTATTGCAGAAAAGATGAAACCGGACGAGGAGTTTGTCAGTTTTGCTGACAGGTGGCGGGGCCTGGCTGAAAAAGTGAAAGATCACTTGTCCGAATCCGAACAAGTGAAAATGTTGATTTCCAACGCCACTCCCCAGTTCAAGCTAGTCCTCTCCTTGAACAACTTGACGAACATGGCAGAGCTCTATGAAAGGGCACGGTACTGCCAGAATGCTTTCAAGGACGCTACGTTCTCTAGCGTCTTTGATCCTCATAGACCTAACAGGCCTCCACCTCGGAAGCCAGCAGTGCCAAATTCTCCTAGCTCAGGTCCAACTACTGAGGGCACGCTCTCTCACGAGCAGGTCAGTACTATGAACAATAACTCGCCCCAGTTTGTGAGGAATCAGCAGTACCAGAGGCCACCACAGCCGAGCCAGCAAGGGTACAGGCAGCCGCAGAACCCCCATTACCAACAGCAGTACCAGCGACCCCAGCAGCCGAATCAGCAACAGCTACAGCAACAGCTACAGCAACAGCCGCATTACCAACAGCAGTATCAACAGCCACATCAGCAGCAACAGCAACAGCCACAGTACCAGCCGCGTGCACCGCCGGCATACCACAATGTCCCTCCTCCTGGTGACTACAACCAACAAAGGAGACCTCCAGGCCCGAAAAGGGCAGAGTACCCGGCCCTCCCAGAATCCTTGGCGGATATCTTCAGCGCTTTAATGGCAGCCAATGCCTTAGCTTTGCCGAGAGAGAAGGCCGTCTGGCCTCAAAATGCCGATACGTCTAGGTATTGCTATTTCCACAGACAACCTAGGCATACCATTGACACCTGCTTCCAATTCAGAGATTATATCCATGATCTCAATGAGCAGGGCGGCATTGATTGGGAGGAAATGAAGAAATACATAACAGCCCTGAAGGCGAGAAGACCGCAGCAGCAACAGCAGCAAGCAAGACCACCGGCACAGGCAGTAGCACCACCCAACATGGGTATAGTGCAGAATCCACTCCCGGAGCATCAGAACCAAAACCAGGTTGCTCCCATCTTGACGAACAGCCAGTCTGAGGCTGGTCGTGGGCAGCAGTGGAGAGTAGAGGACTCTTCCTCTCTTTGTTCAACGGGTCATGTTCAAAGTACCGCAGAGCGACCACCACGCCGCACCATCCACATACCAAGGCCACAACCTGTTACCATTACCCCCATACCCACACCTACATACCACTCACCCACACCCAATAACCCATTACCACTACCCGCCTTCCTTAGACCCATTACACCCCGCACCACTACGCCTCCATCATATAACCCCACGCAAACCAATAACGCACCCCTCCTACCATCTAGGCCATTACTACGCATACCGTTTCCTACTTCACCCGCTACCACCACCGCCTATCCAGATATGCCCTTACCATCTAGACCGCTATTACGCGTACCATTCCCCACTTCGCCAACCACTTACCCATCCACCATCCAACCCTCTAGGCCTTTAATCCGCACCGCGCCATCACCACCTAGCCCTACGCCATCACCTACCTACCAACCCTCTACGCCATCCGCACCATCCAACTCTGCGGTACTTAAGGTGTCACCCGGATCCTCCACGGTTGAGGAACACGCACTCCGGAGTGGAAGGATTTTCAACAAGGTCTTTCCTTAGTCCACAGTCAGAGACGGCCCATCACAGCCAACTGAGGAAGCCCACAATGAAGAGAGTGCACCAGGCACTCAATATGACTTGTTGAAACACCTGGATCGGACACCGGCACGGATCACTATACTCGAACTGATCAAAAGATCCAAAAGTCACCAAGAAGCTCTGATGGAATATCTGCAGAAGGTGATGGTCAATGAAGACGTGCCGGTAGAGAAGATTGCAGCACTACTAGTTCCTCAGGGGGATCAGCCCTCTATAACTTTCCATACATCGGAACTAGCACCGCCGGCAGCCAGAAGTATGGCTCTGAGTATCACAGTCAACATCTGTAAGAAGGCCGTGGATGCATGCCTGGTTGACACAGGGGCTTCGATCAATGTTCTACCTCCGAAGACCCTGGAATTATGCGGTGTGCCCAAAGAGAAATGGCTGCCCAGCCCCATCTCAGTAACAGCATATGATAATTCTACCCGTTCCCCTCTGGGAATGGTTTATTTAAAGGTGGAGCTGGGCCCTGTAAGTCATGCGGAGGTTGAATTTCATATCTTGGAAATCGACCCTTCCATAAATGCCATTTTAGGTCGTCCTTATATTAAAACTCTCGAGGCGATTCCTTCTACGAATCATCAATGCCTCAAATTTCCTTATAAAGGACGAATTATTAAAGTAACGAGCATGCCGATCCTTGCTGCTGCTCATTCCTTGAACATTAAATCTGCTGTCTTACCTGGCCGACAACCTTTTCTGTCGGTATTACAGGTCTACCGCCCAGTGGCTGATCCTCTGAAAGCCGCCACTATTTCTCCATATCCGTTAGATGCTATCAAGAGGGGGAAGTGCATGAGTACCCCAGGATGGAGGATCATGATGAAGAACGGCTACGAGCGTGGGAAAGGTCTGGGCACGCAGTTGCAAGGCAGGACCACTCCTGTCAGAAATTATCGAGCGGCACCTGGAAGTGGTCTGGGCTATAGGCCAATAAAACTGAAACAAGATCCGGTTCAGAAAGCAGAGATCAAAGAAGGCCCGAAAATCTGGGAGGCAATGTCTACGCCACTTAAAGAAGGCCGAGATCCCTTAACATGGACCCTGTGTACGCACTTTGTAAAAGGGCCCATACTCAGCTATGACAATACGGTAGTCATTACTTCCTGTTTTGACTTCCATGATATATATGGGAGGGATTTGGCCAGACATTGCTCTGAATTGCTCACGTACCAATCCTTGGAGGCTCTGCGGCCTATGAAAAGGAGGAAATTTCATGACCCTGAATGTGAATGGTACAGGTGGTTCGACCTGAGGGACCTGTATATTGCACTGGACAGACTATTTCTGGATCCTGCAGAACCTAAGTGGCCGCCACAGATTGATGAACTAATTGAAAGCCCTGGTGCTATATTTGACAAGCGGATACTGCTGTCCGAAGAGACTGATGAAGGGGAACCAGATGACCCCTATGAAGCTGGTTATACAACATATCTGCTCTGGAGAGGGACATATCCTTCACATGTCTTCACGCTCCATACTCTTTTCCGTACATTGCTTTTGACCCCGACTTGGTCGCGGGTCATAATTGAAGATATTCCACGGGCTCCGCCCGTCATGATTACTCTGTCCCCTCGGGACATTATACCACAACCTCCTCTCGATCTAGAGAGGTTGTATGATCTGATCTAGGACATATTACTATATGATCCCCCTAATCCTCTGGCCTTGGTGCCTCTTCCTCTGTCTGATTCTCCTCCCATTTGTATTCATTCTTGCTTTATGTTTAATTCTTTCATTTTCCAAAAAAAAACGCCAATTTGGCAACAAATTCTTCCCAAATCCTCATTGAGGAAACATCTTACTTGTCCGATTGCACCCCATCGCGCGGGTCCTTCGGTCAAGATTCTCTTCTAGATTTACTCTGTCCCTCCCCTCGGGAGGATTCTCTTGTATTTCCACTTGTATCCCAGGATTTTCATCCTGCTTCATCTTCGTTAGGTTATGATAGTGAGTTTAGTGAAGTTAGGCAGTCTAGTCAGGTTAGGAAGTCTAGGAAGCCTAAGGGTAGGCAAATTCCAGATAGATACCTCCAGGACTTAGCTGATAAGTGCTCTTCTTGCTCTTTGATCCCTCAGCTTTTAGAAAATCCAATTCAGATGCCAGAAGATTATATGGATGATGAGTCAGTCAATGATGGGTACGGGGTATATGAATTAGTACATGAAAAGGACCCCATTGTTGAAGAGGAAGATGACGAGGACGCGGCTGAAGCGTATGCCAGTGGAGTGAAGAGATTCGATGAACCCTCAGCTGCCGTAGAAGAGCCTACCAAAGAAATTAATTTAGGGACTGAAGACGAACCTAAGGTTGTCCTCGTCAGTAAAAATCTTTCTACAGAAGACGAGAAAGCAATGGTACGAGTACTAAAGGACTATAAGGACACTTTCGCCTGGAGTTATGAGGATATGCCGGGGTTAGACTCATCTTTAGTTGAACACAGATTGACATTAAAGGAAGGAGCTAGCCCTGTCAAACAGAAATTAAGGCGATTCCACCCACAAATGGCTCTAAAGATGAAGGAAGAGGTCGATAAGTTGCATAAAGCCAAATTTATTAGAGTTGTCCTCTATCCACAATGGGTGGCCAATATAGTCCCGGTTATGAAGAAGGACGGAAAGGTCAGAATTTGCATCGACTTCCGCGATTTGAACCGGGCGTGTCCTAAAGATGATTTTCCATTACCTCATATTGATGTACTCATCGATAACACCGCTGGCTATGAGACATTATCATTTATGGACGGATTTTCAGGATATAAACAGATTAAGCTGGCAGAAGAAGATCAAGAGAAAACATCATTCACTACACCTTGGGGAACATACTGTTATGTTGTCATGCCATTTGGATTAAAGAATGCTGGAGCCACCTATCAAAGGGCTATGATGGCAATATTTCATGACATGATGCATATAGACTTGGAAGTGTATGTGGATGATTTATTGGTTAAATCGAAAACAAAGGCTGAGCATGCCAAAGTTTTGGCAAGGGTGTTAGAGAGATCGAGAGAATATCAGTTAAAGATGAACCCCAAGAAATGTGTATTCGGGATATCTTCAGGAAAATTGCTTGGATTTATCGTCAGTAAACGGGAAATTGAGATCGATCCTAACAAGGCGAAGGCTATCAGAGAAATGCCACCTCCTAAAAACTTGAAAGAGTTGAGAGGATTAATCGGAAGGTTGCAATTTATTCGCCGTTTTGTCTCTCAGCACTCACAAAGGTGTAAGCCGTTTTACGAGCTTACCAAGCCGGGAGTCAAATTTGATTGGGACGATAAGTGTCAGGAGGCGTTTGATGGATTGAAGGACTATTTAGCAAGTCCTCCTGTTTTGAGACCACCATCTCCAGGCAAACCATTGATACTTTATATTTCAGTCCTGGATGATGCTGTGGGGGCTGTCTTAGCACAAGAAGATGAAGAAGGAAAAGAGAGGGCAGCCTATTATCTCTCTAAACTTCTCAACCCCGCTGAACAGAGATATACGGCGATGGAGAAAACATGTGCAGCATTAGTTTGGGTTGTGCAGAAATTGAAGCATTATTTTCTAGCCCATGAAGTCCATCTCATCGCTAGGATGAATCCGATCAAATTTCTTCTGGAGAAATCTGTTCTTACTGATAGGTTAGCGCGATGGCAAAGCTTTCTATCTCAATTTGACATCATCTATATCCAACAGAAAGCGATCAAGGGCTATGCCATAGCAGAACATCTCGCTCATCATCCCCTTCCTCGATTTGATCCAGTGCGATCAGAGTTTCCGGATGAGGAACTGATGTCCGTAAATCAAATCAGAGATGATATGTGGACTCTGCATTTTGACGGAGCTCTGAATTCTCATGGAAAAGGGATCGGCATCGTTCTGTTATCACCTGAAGGTGTCACCATTCCACAAGCCTTTCAGCTTGATTTTCCAGTCACAAACAATATAGCTGAATACGAGGCACTTCTTGCTGGCCTCGAGGCTGCTCATTTCCATGGTGCTACCAAACTCAGGATCGTAGGTGATAGCCAATTGATTCTTCGCCAAGTGCTGACCAAGTATCGAACTCTCGATCCCAAGCTCAAGCCTTATCAAGAGCTTACTTCTGCTTACTCAAAGCTTTTCACGAAATTGATCTTTGTTCATGTTCCTAGGAATCAAAACATCTTAGCTGACGCTCTAGCTTCACTTGCATCTTCTCTTGATTTTCCAATCAGCAAACAATCCGAATCAATCATAGTTCATAGGCGACTTTCACCTGCCGTGAAAGATCCTTCATTCCTTAGAACTAAGGAGAAATTGCTGAAGAAAGTCAGAGACGGAGATATCATTGAGAAGAGAGAAATCATGTTAATGGAGCTGTTAGAAGAGATGGATGATAAACAAAAGCCATGGTATTATGAAATTGCAAAATATTGTGAAGATCAATCATATCCTGAGGAAGCTACAACTGAAGAGAGAAGAGCTATCAGGAGAGTTGCTCAACGATACACCCTAGTTGGGGGAGCATTATATAAGAGAGGTTTTGAAGGAGTTCTTCTGAGATGTCTAGACGAAGATGAGCTTTGGAAAGTTATGGAAGGAGCTCATAGTGGAGTTTGTGGTGGCCATGTCAATGGACAGATGTTAGCAAAGAAGATCCTTAGACAAGGATTTTATTGGCCAACCATGGAAGAAGACTGCGTAGGATATGTTCGTAGGTGTGCTAAGTGTCAACTTCATGCCGACAAAATTCATTCTCCTGCATCTTCACTCCATCATGTTTCTTCCCCATGGCCTTTCTCCATGTGGGCTTTCGACATCATTGGACCTCTTGGTAATCCAGATTCTGGCATCAAGCAAAAATCTTTCATTCTCACGGCAACGGAATACTTCACCAAGTGGGCAGAAGCTGAAGCGTACGTGGAGATCAAAGCATCAACCGTCTGCAAGTTCATCATGAAGAACATCATCACCCGATTCGGAATTCCAAGCACCATCGTCACCGACAATGGACCGCAGTTCGTGTCACAGGAACTGAAGGACCTCTGTAACAGGTATAAAATTGCATTGCATCATTCGTCTCCTTATTATCCGCAAGGCAATGGCCAAGCAGAGGCGACAAATAAGACTTTGATAAAAATCGTCAAAAAAGACGTGCAAATCTAATAAATTCTCAGATTGGCCAGAAAAATTGGTTGAGGCTCTGTGGGCCTACCGAACTTCAATCCGCACACCCACTGGGCAAACTCCTTATTCCTTAACATTTGGAATGGAGGCGGTAGTTCCATATGAGATCCTTATACCGTCATTAAGAGTACAATTGAATAAGGAATTTTCCATTGATGAACATCGTTCAGCACTCCTTGCTCAATTGGAACTTTTAGACGAGAAAAGATGGTCAGCTGCTAATCATGCAAAAGTTTATCAAAATAGATTAGCACGTTTTTATCAAAAGAAAGTCATTGAACGTAAGTTCAAAGTCGGTGAAATGGTTGTCAAAAGAATTTTTATAAAACCTGATGGTCCGCGTTCTAAGCTCCAACCCAACTGGGAAGGACCTTATGTTGTATCGCACGCTTTTCCTGGTAATGCTTATCGTCTTGTTAATGCAGAAGGAGAAGAGCTAAAACATCCCTGGAATGGTTTACATCTTAAGAAATACTATCCTTAGGTTAAAGAGTCGATCAGTATGGTACAAAGACCAGTGGAATCAGAAAGTTTATAAACTCAAATTTCCTTATCAGTCTGGATAATTTAACTTTAAGCCCATTACTGCACACACTGACACGTTTGATTCGTGAGTAACAAGAGATGACAAGTCCTAAAGAATATCGAAAGTTTGACTGGAAGTGTAGAGTACAAATCATTCTTTTTGAAGCAAAAAATTTTGTTTTTATACTCGGCCCATGATGTCGGAACGAGACTTAGATTAGACTACCGAGAATACCCGTCATCTTAGTAGGAGGCCGTCATAAAAAAAAGGGGGAGATCCGTCCCGAAGAAAAGAAAAGAAAGAATAGAAAAAAGGCAAAAAGCCAAATGTCAAATCAAGAAGGCCATTACATTACAAACGTTACATGAAGGCCATGAAATGAAATGAAAGGGAACGCAAGGTCGATAAATACCCCGGAAAGAAATGACCGAACCCCAACGGATATTAGGGTAAGAAAGGAACATCTTTTTAAGTCTCCGGAACCTTCTCATGGGCTTTCTAAACTTATTCATCTTTTCTTTCTAAAGAGATGTACTCCAAACTTAAGGAATGGCTTAGATTGACTAAGGGTCAAATCATCAAATGGGATCACGAATGGAAACACAAATTCAAACACGATGGGTTTAAGTTAAGTTGTTAAAGAATAATTTGGAAATGAAGTTAATAAATGAATATGATCTTTTGATCCAAGTACCATGCTGATTTTTTAGTCAAAATTCAAAAAAAAAAATACAAAAAAATACATACATTTCAAAAATCCAAAAAAAAAAAAAAAACGTACATTTCAAAAATAAAAAAAAATACATATGTCAAAATTCAAAAAAAAATACATAAGTCAAAAATTCAAAAAAAAATACATATGTCAAAAAAATCTAAAAAAATATATATGTCAAAGTCAAAAAAAAAATTATATATGTTTCAAAAAAAAATTCAAAAAAAATGCATATGGCAAAATTCAAAAAAAAAAGTATATATTTCAAAATTCCAAACAAAAATGAATATTTTCAAAAACAACAAAAATATTTCAGTTAGCATCTGCTTGTTGCATTTAGTGTGTTTCATTCTTTTTATTTTCAGCGAGCATCTGTTTGCTTGTATGTTGCGTTTTTGCTTGAGTTTGATTATTCTCATTACCTTTGTTAATAAAGGCTATGCCCCTTGACTATTTATTGAAGAAAAGATTGATTGACCATTTATTTGGTCAGGCAAGGGGCTAAGCCTGAATAGATACTTAACATGTTTGTTCAAGTTGTATACAGGACACAAGGCATTGGTAAAGTTGAAATTCGAATAGAGAACAACTAAAAACCTGTTTCTGTGAGTAAAAGGCGTCGAGGAGAACCGCCGCGTTTCAATGTTAAATGGCGTCTGCGCGACACGACGCGTTTCAGCCTTTTAAATATTTGTTTGGAATTACTAACAATTTTGGTTGCAGAAAAATCAAGAAAGCTAGAAAATATTTGTTTGGAATTACTAACAATTTTGGTTGCAGAAAAATCAAGAAAGCTGAAAAATATCAAGAAGATCCCATTGTGGGAGTCAAGAAGTCCTGACCGTGGCTAAAAAGACGGTTATTTCTACCCTTGTATTATTTCATGTAATTATTTTGCATTCGCATTACTATATGATAAATATTTATTAGAGTATATCAAGGACCTTGTGGTTTTGAAGAAACTGGAATTTGAGTTCCCCTACAACAAAAACAGTGATAATTCCAGAGAATTCTTAATTGCACGGATAGGCCGTTGATTGTTAATCAGTGAGGACGATGGTTCCACTTTTGTGAAACGGTGCGTGGATAAACGAGCTTCGGCTTAGCACTGAATTACAAGAATTGGTATCTTGACTCATTAATGACAATTTAACAATATTATCCTTGATTAATTTATATTTTATTTGACTTTATATTTTTCTTTTAGCCCAGCATGCATCATGTAGGACTTTGAAATCATTGTGATAAGGATTAATTACTGATTAAGTTTCAGACCATTAATTAAATAACTCAAAACATGATATGAAATATTCCATTCTGAATTGAGTATCTTGATTATCTTTGAGGTTCGCTTGAAGATATCATTGGAATTCTATCCTTGATTGGATTCTTTATCCAATATTCTTGTTTTCTTTTTAAGATCCATCATGGCTGCAGCACGTCCACATTGGCTGGCAAACGCTCCCCATGATGAAACCTACAGTGTCTATGACCTGGGGTACTTCCCACTCCGAGGAGGTTGATCGACCTTATTTTATTTCCTTGTCTACCTCATCCAGACAGGATTGATTCCATTGATCTCATTGAACTATCTTCATTGATGATTTCGAGAAAAATTCCAATCATGTGATGTTAAGAGCGTGTCTCATCACCCCTTGGCATCACCTTTTCAGTACATTCCATTTCATTTCACTCCCTTGCAAAGACGATGCCAAGGTGAGGCAGCTGTAGACACGCTAATTTTGACGTCATTTTGAGTAAATTTCATATCATATAATAATGCCTCATAATGGTCTGATAATTAATCATTGATTAATTTTTATTAATCTTTTTAAGTGTCGGGTTAAACAGACATGTTTAAGTTAATCAATCGAATTGATTTTAACTCAAATTTCAGTTAAAATATGAAAAAAGTCTAAAAGGCGTCGACCCATACCGACGCCATTTAGAGTTTATTCGTATTTTAACGTTTAAATTTGAATATTAATTAATTGATTTATTAACTAAAAGGCGTCTGTCAAAGTCGACGCGTTTTAGGTTTCCTAAGCTGTCTTAACTTCTCTTCCGGATGTTTATCCTTATCTTAATTAGAGTAAAAGACGTCTACACAAGTGGACGCGTTTTAGCTAATAAAGATAAAGATAAGTTTTCCCGGATATTTATCCTTATCTTAATTAATCTGAAAGGCGTCAGCCAAGATGGACGCGTTTTAGATAATTACAGATAAAGATGAATTAATCAATAATTATCTGTCGGTTAAAGTAGATAAATCCGAGATTTTTCTATGTTAATCGCGAACGCAGAAAATGCCTATAAATACCTTACATCTCAAGGAGTTAAAAAAAAAAAAGAAAAGAGAAAGAATTATTGAGCCTCAGCGTTATAGCGATTTGGAGATCGGAGCAACCACGCCGGAGCGCTGCCATTTCCAGAAGTCGGCATCCTTCTTCAAGATCTTCATCTCCTTCAAAGCTTCAACCAACTGGACTGGGCATAAGTTTTTCATATTAGAATTTCATTTTCATTCATTAGTTTCATTCTCTCATACTCACTGCATGCAACACACACCACCTCATTAATTTCCAAAACCCATCTGTTCTAAAGGGGTTTCAAAGTCATTTAAAACAAGTGAGTTGCTGTTTAAGCATGTTTCTAATCATAGTTAGCTTTGATATTATTTCTATTTAGATTCTCATCATTATTTCTCCTTTATTTTTTTGTGTCTCTCTGTCTGCTGCATTCAACAACAACAACAAGAAATCAAAAAAAGAGGGAAATCAAGCACAAGCCAGGAGAACTTCTGGACGATCCTCAACATTCAACAGCAAGAGCAAAAGAACAAGAAGAGGCTCTCTTTCTTCAGCCGGCTGAAGGAGGGGAACCAAGGATTCATTCTTCCGCGTTTAAACAGGTAAGCGATCAAATTCTTTTGAAGCTTTTTAGTTAAAAGTTTCTGGCGATCACAGCACATTAGTTGCATTTTTTTTAATAGGTTAATTTACTCTAAACAACATAGTTTATCACATTAATCACATGAGCAAATTTTCAGCACCTACAACTCCCTGTACCGACGATCCTTCTCCCAGCCCCTCTTGAAATGCCTCCACCCGGCGGAGACCTTGAAGGCCATTGAAGAAGTCTATGAAGGCATGTACGGAAGCCACCTAGGGGGCCGCTCACTAGCTCGCATACTGCTACGACAAGGGTATTGGTGGCCGACCCTCCATAAAGATGCCCTGGAGTACGTCAAGAAGTGTGATAAGTGCCAGCACTTCTCACTAACCCCTCACCAGCCAGTAGTGCCTACGACCAGCCTTCTTGAGCAATGTCCATTCGTACGATGGGGGATCAACATTAGTATTGGGTTCTCGCGTTTCTCCGGATCTCCACGCAGCGGAAATAAAATAAAAACGGAGATCCGTTCCCGTTTCGAAAAATCTAAAACCAGATTATCGGATAATCAGTTCTTACCGTGTGCGGATTCGAATCCGCAACCGTTCGGTTCTGTCGGTGCGACACCGCAAGCCACGCAAGCGCCCGGCCTCTAGCAGAGTCTACGCGATCCTCCTCGCGATGGATATCCTCACGTTCCTTGTTCTTAGCAGCCACGAAACGCCAGAAAGAGAGAAAAATAGAGGAGGGGGCAGTTAGGGTTAGCAGCAGCTTAGCCTACTCAACCCGTTCGCTACATTTTATACTAACCACGTAGTTTTTCATAAAAACCGCCGGTTTATATAAAACCCACTTATTTATCTATCGCCTTGAGAATCATTTGCATGTGACCCTCTAGGCCCAATTACCAGTCCGATTAATAGCCCAATAAGCCCAATAGCTCCTTACTGGCTTTATTAATCAAATAATAACTCTTTATTAATTAATTAATCAATCAAATTGATGTCGCACATCGAATTTGACCAGGTCTCCGATCACGTTGGGTGCCAAGCAACACCGCGTGAACCCGGAAGATATCGAGGTTAAGTAACCCACTCTTGGAACCTTTCCGCCGACAGTTACCACGTGAATATAATCCTTCATTCGTACAATGCTCTCGAGTCAACTCAGGGTATGGCGTGCTGCCAAACCCTAACCGGTCAACTCACTTGGATTGGATGCCACTGATGAATATCTGAAAATTCCTTTCCCGATATTATCGTCCGCCCTGGCCAAGGACTTCCGTACATCCTTCCTAGAACATTCTCTCTCTAAGTACCGAGAGCGAATGATTCCTTATTGACACACAATTCCCTTCGACGGTATTCCGTTGTACTCGATCCTTAGCTATTTAGAATCCCGTGGTTAGAGATTCATAAACGAAGGTCAAAGCACAGAAGTCCACCGACAAGGTGTCCTTGGTGTCTCAGGTCCGAGGACCATCCACGCAACTGCGACAATAGAATCAAGCTGGTTGACAGTGAGGTACAATACCATCCAGCGATTCAGTCGGATCAGTTCAGTGAACTCATTCTCCAATGAGCACCTACAGATTCGCCTTAATGTCTCCACATAAGTGACTTATGAGATCAGTCACCCTCATCATATGAGCAGGAGTAATTTGTATGAGTCTAACTGGATATCCGATGTCCTTCTCGGATATCCTCTGACTAGGAACGAGTAAGAATATGTGTGTTTAAGTGATCAGTCTCATTAGTATGATCTCATCATAATCTGATCACTATCGCACATATTCACGGACTTCATTATGAGACGATAATTAATACGATTTACACACAATGAATATTATGCCATAATATTAATAAACATGAACGAGATTTACATAGTCAGATTGGCTTGTAGGCAACCTAAGACTAACAATTAGTTCCTCTGCCCGAGGCTCGAGGAAAGAAAAAGTTCATCATAGTAGCAATTGATTACTTTTGTAAGTGGATAGAAGTAGAGCCCTTAGCTAAGATAACAAAAAAAGAGGTGTGGAATTTTGTCTGGAAGTCCATAATCTGCCGATTCAGTATTCCGAGAGCGATCGTTTCAGATAACGGAAGACAATTCGCCAATGCCTACTTCAGGGAGAGATGCGAGCAGTTGAAGATTAAGAATTGCTACACCTCAGTCGCCCATCCCCAAGCTAATAGCCTGGTGGAAAATGCTAATCGAACTTTACTCCATGGAGTTAAAACATGATTAGAGGGGGCCGCAGGTGTAGGCGCCTGGAACGTCCCCCGCCGCTACTGCAGGCGTCAAGCGAGGGCTTCTCCATTCATCTTAACGCTGCGGCGATTTGGAAGGGTTAGAAATCAAAGTGTGTGATCGCCAGGAACATTACCTTACGGTTCCTGTGCTCCGCAGGATGGTGAGAATGATCGCGTTCTGATGGAGCGGGGATAGTGGGTTCCTCTTCTCTACCTCCGGCCGGCCGAAGGAGGAGAGCTCGGTAGTCTGCGCACAAAATGTGGTAAGAGCCCCTAAAAAGAAAAGACAAACAAAGAAAAGAAATAGCCCAATTAGAACTGCGGCATGTAGGATCCATTCATGCAAACAAATAAACGAGCTAAAATTGAAAGGAGACGCACCGGATGGGTGTTTGGGGAGGGAAGGTGACCATATGTTATGGTTTTTTGTTTAAAACCTCTGGGGGTAAGGGGTGCTAAGTCATCCTAAGATGCATGCATGCAGATGGGGTGCTCGTGTGTGGTAATAGTGAAAAGTAAAAGTAATGTGGTAAAAAGAAAAGAGTAAGAGGAGAGGATGATGTTACGGAGTAGATAGAGAGCGGGAATGCAATGAAATGAAAAGGAGAAAAATAAGGAGAGAGTTAAGAAAACAAGCCCATTTGGAATGCGGAAAATCCCTCCGGCTTGTCGACTGCCAAGGCTTTCTCTCGCTTGAAGTTCTTCCTGAAGCTCTCTGACTCCTTGCCCGCTCAACTCCCCCTCTAATCTCAAAACCAACCCACTTGCCAACCTCTCCTCTCGAGGGGACATGGGGGGTTTAAATAGGTGAAGGGAAAATAAGAGAAAATAGGGGTCTAAATCCCCGTAAATCATCAAAGAGCCAATGGGAAGTGGTCAAGAGTGGGAGGTGGTGCGCGCGGCAGTCGCCGGAGTGGGGAATGATCGGAGTAGTGGGGGTGAGGGTGGCGAGTAGAGGAGATCGTAGGAAGACGAGGTCAAGATGGGAGTTAGGGGAGTGGGTGGCCAACTATCTTGCCTTTCAATCCCGTGGAAGGCCAGGTAGCTGGCCTTCCACGAAGAGGTGGAAGGCGGCCCGGTTGGCCTTTGAAGGGTGGTGGAAGGCAAGGGGTGGCCTTCGAAGGGTGGTGGAAGGCAAGGGGTGGCCTTCGAAGGGCGGTGGAAGACGGACAGGCGGACATGTTGGCCTTCCACGAAAAAGGTGGTGAAAAGTGAAAAAGATGTCCAAAAGGTGGAAGGCAAGGTGGCTGGCCTTCCGCGGGTGGTGGAAGGCAGCTTGGTTGGCATTCCACGAAAAGGTGGTAAAAAGTGAAAAAGGTGGCCAAAAGGTGGAAGGCAAGGTAGCTGGCCTTCCGCGGGTGGTGGAAGGCGGCCTGGTTGGCCTTCCACGGGTGAGAGGAAGCAGAGATTGGTTAATGGGCCTGATTATTTAGTGGGTTGAATTATGTGAGAAAATCTGATGGGCTAAATGAGATGGATAAGGTGATGGGGGTTTATGACCAGAAAGGGGTCCAAAATCGGTGTCTACAAATGCCCCTCCGGGACACTTGTTTTGCAGTGGAGTGGAGCGGAATGATAAATAGGTGTCCCGAAAATCGAACCTGATTTTGGACAGCCTGAAGAAGAAATGAGCTATATCCAAGGATGATATGCGAATGTGGTAAATGAATGAGAGTTGGCTATTTGGATTGCAAGGGTGATTAAGAAGGGGAACAAAGTTCAAACTAGAGAATCACAATCCGTGGGACCCTCGGGTGCTGGAACCGCGAGGCCTTGGCGCACAAGGATGCAACGATCTGGCCCAAGGGGATCTCAAGCATGAAAGATGGAGGAGTGTGACTTGAAAAGGTCTCGACACAACAGGCGCACGGTGGCCTGGCGCATCATGTGATCGCTAAGTGAGAGAATCTCAAGCAAATGAATTGAAAAGGATAAGGTCTTGCAATTCAAAGGGCTAACAGACGAACAATTGCCAGACTCACAGATCAACAATGGGTTAAGCAGAGTGATAAATTATGGTCTTTGCCCCTAGGGCAGGAATGGTAGATGATGCTTATGCAATGCATGCTGGTTTAAAAATTATAAAACAAATTCCTAATGCAAACAGGAGGGATTTATTGGCCAATCGAATAATTTGAGGAATATAGACTCCTCATTGTTTTGTTTAAAGAGGAACTCAGAGTCTATACGCCCAAAGTTATTAGCCTCCTGTATCTTCAATCCTACTTGCTTCAGATTCCCTGCAACTGCAAGAACGCACATCAGCAAATGTAAATAATCAATGATCCACAGTATCTTAATGACAAGCTGCAAGGAAACGAGGGACAAAGGTTCCTGTCGAGTCAAAGCCAGCACGGAAGATATGGCCATTCTCAAAGTAGAATGCCAATCCAGCTGCTTTTGGCTTCGACTCGACAGCAAAAGTGTCCACCTTTTGGACATAGAATCCTTTTATGTATGCACAATAATGAGGAGAAAATAGTTAGTAGTATCTGTTTTCGGCCCCTTGCCCAAAAAGGAGCAACTACCTTTTCCCTAGCCTTCGCATAGGGTCAAGGAGCCGTGTCCTACTAACCAGACAAAAGGAAGAGTATTGAAACTGATGCGACAAGTAAATATGCAAATACTGGTGGATATTAACAAGTGGGGTGTGTGATGAACGAAAACATGTTTTTGATTCCGACCACCTGGTGACTGCCCAAACTTAGCCTGATTGAATGATGAAAGGAAAATGCACACTCAACTTCCCAGGTATCCTAAGCACACATCTAGATTGATTTGGGCCTCTAGACTCCTCAAGCTAACCTTGACTGGCTAAGACTCATACTGATGACAATACCGTCATGCCATGCTTAGGCTCCCAGCTGCTCCCGACCACCAAGTTTGCCCAAAAAGTTTTCGAGGTAAATGATTTGCCCGACCGAGTCTCTTTCCTCACACCCTAGAAAGTATAAGATTGAACACCTTGGAACCCCAATGGTCAACCGCGCGACGCTGACCCGGAATCAGATGCCGTCGCACCTATAGGTGACGCGCATGCATTGACCTAAGTCCAAAGTTTTAAGAGTGCTCATTGAGATTATAGTTAAGGAATTGATTCACCAGAAACACTGACATTACTCTTTACCCATTTTGGACTCCTGTGATCATGTGAGCATGTGACGATTTTTGAAAAACGAACCATTTTAAAATGATGTTCAGTCTTTAGATAGCCATCTCATGTTAAACCTTGGGGGAGAAAAGATGAAGAAATTTTTGGAGGCAGACCTCACAGGAGGATCGACAAAACCATTAAAAGGTAGAGCTACGACAAAACGGACCCCTTTTTTGACCTCCTAGATGCCCCTATTTTTGACTTTTCAGGCCTTTGGTAGATTTCATGGCCAGGCACGGTCACGACCAGGCTTTTTTGTATGATTGCTTGAACCCCTTTTCTTTTTTGTATTTCTTTTCCACTCTTGACATTTTTCGGGGTTATTTGATATTCTGCCTGCGGGGACACTGCCCTCTTCACGTGCTCTGGTCCTTTACATTTCATTTTTGGGCCTATTTGAGGGGTTACATCTATAGGGTTGTTGAGGAACCGTAGTTTGCTGAGCTCGACCGTTTAAGGGTGTCGACTGTCCTGATCGGTCGAGAGACAAAGAGCAAAGGTTTGCAGTTTGACCGTATACTAAAGACTTCGAACTCATTTTAAGAAGGTTCTCTTTTAAAAAAACGTGTAGGTGTGTGCATCTCATGATGAACATAGGGATCCGTATGAAAGTAAAGTAGACACGTCCAAGGTTCTGGTGGATCAAAGTCTTAACCAAACCTTAATGTTAACCCAAGCTATCATGCAACTAGACCTAGACAAGGGATTACGTGGCAGTCACCAGACAGCTGGATTTTGTGCCTTTTCTAACTTTTTGTGATTTTCATTGAAGTATGTACATATTTACAAATATTTTTGCTACTTTTTGGAATATTCAATTTTTTTTTAGAAATTTTTTTTTATATTTGTTTTTTTTTTTTTGCATTTAAAGGGTAGAATTTTTTTAAATAGACTCCTATCCAAAGAAAAATAGTTTTCAAATATTTACACTTATTTGCTAACTCTTGAACTAGAAATGAAAGAACTTACTTACCTATACAACTCTTAGATAAAGAGGAAGCTATCCAATCCCTAAGCGATTATACACAAGACTCTGAGAGTGAGTCAGACATGTTGCAAAGGTGGGTCCTTGAGGCAGAGACCCAATGATGGCAGAATTGCCCCAGTATGTTGGCTCCTCATTGGTGGTTTTATACCCTCCGATATGGGAGTGAGACTTTTTCTCTTTTTGGGGGTCGTAGTCTCCAAGCATAAAACACTCAGGGGAATGTGCTACAACCGGTGATAGAAGCCTGAGAAGGGAAGGTGTGTGGAATAGGAAGGGAATGAGAGCGGTGGGTACCGGTTCATCCCTCACTAAGGAGGCTCCTTCTCGTCGAGTGGTTGGTTCATAGAACAGTAGTTATGTACCGAAATCTTCTTCATCTTCTCTTTGAACTTCATTGATTGTTTCTTTCAACTCATCCTCAAGATAGTGTATCTTGAGTACCTCTTGATTTTCCTTCACAAAGTGATTCAAGAGAGTCTATTTTCTTGATTCCTCAGTTGGTTTGGTTAGTAGGTAACCCAATCTGAATCCCCCAATGGTCGGATTTTCAAAGACAGGCTCTTGAATTCCTCGCTCTTCCTTCCCTAACTCAGATCCCGAACTATACCCCATTTTGTCCATAAGCTGCCAACCCATACTAGGCCGGGGCTTGGCCTGAGAGTCAACAGATGAAAGGATGGGCTTTTTCCCTTTTCCAGAAGTGATCATGGATGGAATTTGTTCAGTCGAGAGTGAGTTCAAAGACTCAACATAGGGGGTACTCTTCATTTTGACAATCTTCCCATTGTATGGGAATTTATAGCACTAATGATTAGTGGAGGGCACTCCCAGGGTTTGGTCCATCCAAGGCCTTCCCAGAATGGCGTTGTATATGGGTTCGACATCAAGGATGTAGAATTAAAAGATCATGGCCACTGGGCCAATTTCCAGTTTCCCATTAGCTGGTCTTTAAGAACTGTCATAGGTTGAGACCATCATGGCAGTAGACTCAATCTTTTCTGGATCAATCCCTATTTTCTTGAGGGTCTTAAGTGGACAAACATTGATTGATGCACCGATATCTAGCAGGATGGAGTCCAATGAGTGACCCTTGAGTGTTGCAGTTAAGCATGAGGGAAGGGATTGGCATTCAGGGGGAGCTAGATCCTTATTTGTGAAGGATATCGTAGGTGTCTGGGTGACTGAGAGAATGGCATTTGTGACCCCCCTGATAGGAAGATCTTCATTGACTGTAATTCGCTGGAGGAATTTGAACAATGTCTCTCTGTGTGTAGGAGATCTCCTAATCAACTCTAGGAGCGAAATCTTGGCGGGAGTTTTCCCTAGATGCTGTAGGATGTCATACTTGGATTGAGTAATCCTTCTAGACATATTTGAATTCTCTTGGGAGTCCAAGGGTTGACTTGTTGGGGGAATGATGCGATTTCTCAGTGTAACATCAATCGGACTGGGATCTACTGCTTGATCTGACTTTAGTGGTTGAACTGGTGGTGAATTTATTAGGCGGAATTGGGTTACTGGACCTGGCTTTGGTGTTGGACACAAGATGGATAGAGGAGGTTCTCTGATTGAAATTGAGGGAACTTGGACCAGAGTGACTGGGTTGATGACTGTTGGTTGTTCCCTAAGTCGTATCAAGACCAAAGGTTTGTCTTGGATAATAGGGGAGACTCCTTTCAATGGATTTCTAGGTTTGGTCATCCTGGTGGGGCGCTCACGCCATATCCCAACCTCTTCATACTCCCAGTACTGTCCTCTGCGATCGACATTTGGTTCCAAAATTTTGACAAGGGTGTTTACCCTTTCTAGAGAGCTAGATGGATCTTGAGCTACCTGATGAGAGGGCGAAGGGTCTTTGACTTTCAAGGTTTCAATAGCCTCTTTCATGTGCCCCCAATTGATCCTGCCTTCCTCATTCAAATCATATACCCAATCCTTGAAAGTGAAGCAGTTATAAATTGTATGCCCTGACACCTTATGATACGGACAGTATCTGGACATATCAACATTGTAGGGGATGGCCTCATGCTGGGGTGGAAGCTGGATAGCATTGCAAGATAATAAGACATGGAAAATGTCTAATAGAGATTCCGGCAAAGGTGGATATGAGGTACGTTTGGGCATAGGCTGACTGTAGCTAGTTGAAGGGGGAACTGCTGAATATGGTTTCTGATTGGATTGGTTGTCTGATCTGGACATAGGATTGGGTGACCTAAAAGGCTGTCCCAAGGCACTCACATGTTCATTGATTGTCACTCCCTCTATTGGTGGAGTTTGTGTGGTCTTCTTATTTCTGTTCTGATTTTCAAAGAAGGATGGCAAAGTGGAACTCCAAATATGAGATTGAACTACCCGAGCTCGATTATAAAGTTGTGCGAATGTGTGAAATTCGCTTAGCGTGAGAATAGCTTGAAGCTGCGGGGTAGCGTTATTGACCAACATGGCGATAGTTTGAGATTCGGGGATTGCCACTTCCGCCCTAGAGGCCATTGCCCTCCACCTGTTGGCAAAATATGTGAACTCCTCTTCATGCTTCATCTTCTCCATCACAAGATCAAACAAGGTGGGAGGCATGGTTGTCATATGACTAAACTGAGTGATGAATTTTTCGGAGACCATATCAAAATTGATTAGGTCTGTGGTGGGCAAGGAAGAAAACCATCTTAAGGCCTCACCTTCTAAGGATTTCTGGAACAGATGGACAAGGAGGACTCTGTCGTAGAGCCATTGATGGGAATCCATGAGGAAACCTGACAGGTGGTAATGAGGGTCAGAGGTGCCATCATATTTCCTGTACTTGGGGGCTTTGAATCCTGGTGGAAAGTAGGCCGAAGGGAGCTTGCAATAGCTCAAGAGAGAGTGCGGTTGTTTCAGGGTAAGTTTCTCGGCCATGAGCTTACGCACATAGGTTTCAACCTCACTTTTGTAGATGAATCCCTTCTGCTTGGGAGGAGGTGTAGTTTGAGAGACTGGAATCGGCATGACGGGTGGAGTAACTGGAGTAGGAGTTGGCTGGTTGATGCGAGTCTGAGCTCTGTTGGAAGATCCTTAGAAGTGAGTTCTCCGAGGAGTGGCATCTTGAGTTTTGCCACAAGAGGCCAACTGGATGAGTTGATCAGGGGTGTACCATGATAACACGGCAATAAGTTCCGGGTCCTCACTCGGGTTTTGGAAGGTTCTGTTGGAGATTATAGGGTCACTTTCTGAAGAAGAAGATTCATCCGAGCATCTTCTCCTAAGTTCCTCTCTAGATGTTTGGAACATGCCCACAAATGTTTGTTGTGGATCCTCTTCAATCTCGAACAGAGGGTTGTGTGTGACATTGTTACCAAACTCATCCATGTCATCATACACAGTGTTACCATACATTCAGTTAATTATGAAACACAAATTCTAAAAGATTTTATATTTCACTTTAAAAGGTTAACTGTGCATTATGAGTGTTGGTTTCTAACAAATCAAGTTCAAACCCTTAACGACGCCGTACTTTTCTTTCAAAACATGTTCCACCAAAGTTTAGTTTGGTGTCTTTGGTTTTGAAATAATTCTCTCAGTGACGCCTACGGGTGAATGATTTTGAATGGGAAGGCTTAATTCGTCACATGAACCCGGAATCCTATTAGGTGGTTTAGGTACAACCCGCTCGGCGGCCAAGTGGGAATCCTTGGCTCGCGGAGACTCACGGAGGTTCCCAACATAATAAGACTAGTCACACCCGAGTGGGAATCCTCAGGTGGAGAGTCGAACACTGCGGGAGAGGGAACTAGAAGTGTGATGCCGGCTCTTCCTTAAAAATCCCCGCGGATAGTACCCCGGAATTTATCCACAGTTCAACAGACAAGAGAAGACAAGAGAACAGTAAACAAAAAAAACTGAAACACGCAACAATTTAATCAACAAGTGAAAATTGGATAGCTAGAAGGCCAGCTGCCGAAGGGCTTGGACGGCCAGACCTGTGGCCGTCCTGGACCCTAGACGGCCAGCTACTAGGCCGTCCTGGACCCTAGACGGCCAGCTACTAGGCCGTCCTGGAGCCTGGACGGCCAGGTGGTTGGCCGTCCTGGAACCTAGATGGCCGTCTGGTTGGCCGTCCAGGAACCTGGATGGCCGTCTGGTTGGCCGTCCTGGACTCTAGATGGCCAGGTACTTGGCCGTCCGGGAGCCTGGGAGGCCAAGTGCTTGGCCGTCCGTGAGAGGAGCTCTTACCTTTTTTTAAACTATCTTACAATGTGCGCGGCGAGCAAGAGAGTGTCCCACCGTGATCGCCAGAGGGATGTAGGCGCCCAGAACGTCCCCCGCCGCTGCTGCAAGCGTCGGGCGAGGGCTTCTCCGTTCATCTTAGCGCTGCGGCGATTTGGAAGGGTTACAAATCAAAGTGTGTAATCGCCAGGAGCATTACCTTACGGTCCCTATGCTCCGCAGGATGGTGAGAATGATCGCGTTCTGATGGAGCGGGGATAGTGGGTTCCTCTTCTCTGTCTCCGGCCGGCCGAAGGGGGAGAGCTCGGTAGTCTGCGCATAAAATGTGGTAAGAGCTCCTGAAAAGAAAAGACAAACAAAGAAAAGAAATATCCCAATTAGAACTGCGGCATGTAGGATCCATTCATGCAAACAAATAAACGAGCTAAAATTGAAAGGGGACGCACCGGATGGGTGTTTGGGGAGGGAAGGTGACCATATGTTATGGCCACCCACCTCCTGTTTTTTGTTTGAAACCTCTGGGGATAAGGGGTGCTAAGTCGTCCTAAGATGCATGCATGCAGATGGGGTGCTCATGTGTGGTAATAGTGAAAAGTAAAAGTAATGTGGTAAAAAGAAAAGAGTAAGAGGAGAGGATGATGTTACGGAGTAGATAGAGAGCGGGAATGCAATGAAATGGAAAGGAGAAAAATAAGGAGAGAGTTAAGAAAACAAGCCCATTTGGAATGTAGAAGATCCCTCCGGCTTGTCGACTGCCAAGGCTTTCTCTCGCTTGAAGTTCTTCCTGAAGCTCTCTGACTCCTTGCCCGCTCAACTCCCCCTCTAACCTCAAAACCAACCCACTTACCAACCTCTCCTCTCGAGGGGACATGGGGGGTTTAAATAGGTAAAGGGAAAATAGCAGAAAATAGGGGTCTAAATCCCCGTAAATCATCAAAGAGCCAATGGGAAGTGGTCAAGAGTGGGAGGTGGTACGCACGACAGTCGCCGAAGTGGGGAATGATCGGAGTAGTGGGGGTGAGGGTGGCGAGTAGAGGAGATCGTAGGAAGACGAGGTCAAGATGGGAGTTAGGGGAGTGGGGAGCCAACCATCTTGCCTTTCAATCCCGTGGAAGGCCAGGTAGCTGGCCTTCCACGAAGAGGTGGAAGGCAGCCCTGTTGGCCTTCGAAGGGTGGTGGAAGGCAAGGGGTGGCCTGCGAAGGGTGGTGGAAGGCAAGGGGTGGCCTTCGAAGGGCAGTGGAGGGCGGACAGGCGGACAGGTTGGCCTTCCACGAAAAGGTGGTGAAAAGTGAAAAAGGTGTCCAAAAGGTGGAAGGCAAGGTGGTTGTCCTTCCGCGGGTGGTGGAAGGCAGCTTGGTTGGCCTTCCACGAAAAGGTGGTAAAAAGTGAAAAAGGTGGCCAAAAGGTGGAAGGCAAGGTAGCTGGCCTTCCGCGGGTGGTGGAAGGCGGCCTGGTTGGCCATCCACGGGTGAGAGGAAGCGGAGATTGGCTAATGGGCCTGATTATTTAGTGGGTTGAATTATGTGAAAAAATCTGATGGGCTAAATGAGATGGATAAGGTGATGGGGGTTTATGACCAGAAAGGGGTCCAAAATCGGTGTCTATAGCAGGGTCCAGGATAAAGGAGCTACCCAGTATCCTATGGTCGCACAGAACGACAGCTCGGGCGGCTATAGGAGATACCCCTTTTCACCTTGTCTATGGGACAGAAGCCTTAATCCCCCTAGAGGTAGGGAGCCTATCGCTACGAGTGGAGGGCACAGAAACAACAGGCCAATAGCAGCTAAAAGAGAATCTCGACATGCTGCCAGAAGTCCGAGAAAGGGCCAGGATCCATATGACGGAATACCAATGAAGGATGGCCAAATATTACAACGTAAGGGTCAAAGAAAGGCAAAGACTTGGTCTTACGAAGAGTAGGGGCATCAGCACCACAACTAGCAACGGGCAAAATGGCTCCCAATTGGGAGGGACCTTACTGGGTCTCAGAAGTCCTCGGAAAGGGTTTGTACAGGTGCTCCACACTTGATGGAAGAGAGGTACCCTACACGTGGAATACCGATAACCTACATGCATACTATTGTCAACCCCTAACATTCTTGTACTTAATGGCTAGAGAATGAAATATCTCCTCCTCTGAGTTTCAATTAAGCCATGTCATTCCTCGAGTGCTCTCACTCAAGAAGGGCATTATAAGCCATGTCACCCCTCGAGTGCTCACTCTATAGAAGGGCATTATAAGCCACATCATTCCTTAGTGCTCGCACTCGAGAGGGACATTATAAGCCATATCATTCTCCGAGTACCCATGCTCGAGAAGGGCGTTATAAGCCATGTCATCCCTCGAGTGCTCACACTCGAGAAAGACATTATAAGCCACATCATTCCTCGAGTGCTCACACTCAAGAAGGGCGTTATAAGCCATATCATTCCCCGAGTGCCCACGCTCGAGAAGGGTATAAGCCATGACATTCTCCCGAAGTGCTCACACTCAAAAAAGAAGCATTCACAGGAGCTCTATCTCTCAAGTCACAGCTAAACAAGACCATTTAAGAGGGACATGTAGCCCGTGTCGAGCAGCAAAAGATGCAAAAGATAATTCTCTCCCATACAAGGAAATGAATACAGAGTTTCCGCCCGGAAGTTAAGGGCACCTGTGGCGTCAGCCCCGACCTCTGCGCCCTCTGTACCGACCACTTCTCCTGCCACGATGACCCCCTCCCCTAACGAGGAGCAACACCTCAGTATGAGCCGGGGCCTCAGCAAGAGCGCCTGGAGATAGAGCAAGGCCAGCCGCTTCCAATATATGCTCAGAGAGGAAGACTGCGACGTCGTGAGGAACGTCAGCAAGGAGGTCCGCCACCAGCCGCTCCCCTTTGTCAGCAAGCCTTCGACAAGAACCTTCCGAAAGGGGGTCGGCAGCGAAGTCCCTCCAAGTCATGCGGAACGACCAGTCCCCACTGGTCGGATAATCGACCCAAAAGAAAGCCTCCTTCCACCCTTGAGGAGGAAGACCAGAAGGCATGTGGAGGGGACCACGGTCGCCACGACACACAAACTGAAGGGACCCGTGTACACCGGGGATTACACAAGGGCGGACATTAAAGACATGATAAAAGACATCAGGGAGGTCCTCAACATGATTATAGAGATACATCAACACGTTGAAAGCTACGGCCACACGCCAGGAATTTGGAAGGATCTGTGCAGGATCCAGGGCAAAGAACTGCAGCAACTCCACAACAAAGGGAGAGATTGGCAGTTGAAAGCCGGCTTGGAACATACTCTCCATAGCGATGAAGGAGCCGAGGCTACCCGAGTAAAGGCGGTCATCGGCAGAAGGCAAGCGCAACCCAAACTCAGTGGGAATTCTGAACCTGCCCCGAATCCGATCGAGCGAGCCAACGTCGATCGAGGAAGACTTAAGCGAGGCCCGATCCGCCAACACCCCTCGGGCATAGCCTAAAGCCATAGCGGCCTAGTGGAAGAAGAAGATACAAAGGAGAATACCACTTAGATGTTATGGCTCGACCCCCCTTCCGCGCCATTATAAGCAAGAAGCAAGGCACCCCCGCCAGTAACTGCCCGGCAGTAAGGGCAAGAAAAGTTGTAACCGACCTTGACTGACTCCAGAAGAAGAAAGAGTCAAAGATGTTATCTGACATAAGAAAGGTACAAGCTGCGAAACGGCGGTATATTAATCCGGATAACCGGTGGTATACTTGAAGTACTAAGTGGAAGCTCTGACAAGAAAAAGGGGAGAGAAAAAATAAAAGATACATGTTGAGCCTAAGGCGGACCATCCATCTCGTCCCCTAACAAGGCCCGAGTTACTCAGATGGAGGGTTGGTTGAATTCTCTCTTTGACGAGGCACCCCAAATACCTCATCAGTTACAACTTCCAGCCGATCATGGTCCATAGAAGCGGTTCAAGAATCAGCGGCGGCGTCAACAGCAAAACCCTGGGAGCCAGTTGGAGAGCAGGCGGGCTCAACAACTCCAGTACCCTTGCCCTCCTTGGCACCTTCCCCCGAGTCGTCAAGGTCAGAGCGGTAGGCGAGATCACCCTACTCCAGATGCGACAGGGCCTCGACACCCGGACACAGCTCCCTGGTGCGAGCGGTCGCCGCCCGAAAGCCGGTCGAGAACCCCCTTGCCATACCCCTGTCATAGCCGACAAAGTACTGCTCAAGGCTGAACTCGACCTTCTCATCCAAATACTCCGGAGAGTATTTGAACCAAGTCAAGGCCTCAGATACTGCCTTCTCCAGCGATCGAGCTAGGGCCTTGGCGATCTCAAGGTCATCCTCCACTTTTTGCTTCCACTCCTCCAACTTCGCCACCTGGGCCAAGGCAACCTTGAGCTTGGCTTCCAGGTCCACTTTCACCATGGTCTCTTCCTAAAAGGTCCGCTCCAGCCGAGTGCATTCCTCCTCGACCTTTTGCCGATCGCTATCCGGCCCAATAGGGCGCTTGGCGAGAATGTACGTTTGCGCAAACGCTCGTAGGCCGGACTGCAATGCCCGGATGGAGAGCTTGGAGTCATCCCTCCGCTCCTCCCGCTCGCTCTCCGTCAGGATGCACGCGGCCAAGGCCAGGTCATGCACTACGTCCCCATTAGAGAAGGTATTGTCTGGGTATACCCTCCAAACGGGAGGCTGCCACAGCTTCGACTTCGGCTGGGGAGGAGGGCTCGCTGGCGCTCTTCGCCCGACCAGAGTGCTCCTGATCACGACCCCCTTTAAGGACCGAGGCGTCTCGGCCACGATCGCCTTCTTGCCGCAGAGCACGGGAGTGTAGACACGCTAATTTTGATATCATTTCGAGTAAATTTCATATCATATAATAATGCCTCAGAATTGTCTGATATTTAATCATTGGTTAATTTTTATTAATCCTTTTGAGTTAATTATCTAAATAGTGTCGGGTCAAACAAACATGATTTAAGTTAATTAATTAAATTGATTTTAACTCAAATTTCAGTTAAAATATGAAGAAGTCTAAAAGATGTCAACTTGTGTAGACGCCATTTAGAGTTTGTTCCTATTTTGATATTTAAATTTAAATTTTAATTAATTGATTAATTAGCTAAAAGACGTCTGCTAAGCACGACGCTATTTAGGTTTCCTAAGTCATTTTTATCTCTTCCGGATGTTTATCCTTATCTTAATTAATCTAAAAGGCGTCTTTACAGGGCGACGCGTTTTATCTAATTACAGATAAAGATAAACTTTTTCCGGATGTTTATTCTTATCTTAATCAGTATGAAAGGCGTCTCCCATGGGCGACGCGTTTTAGACTAATTACAGATAAAGATGAATTAATTTGTATTTATCTGTTGGTTAAGCTGGATAAACCTCAAAATTTCTTCATGTAAATCCACGGATGTAAAGAAGTCTATAAATACCCTGCTTCTTGGACGAGTGACAAAGGGTGATGTTGAGTGATAATTAGCAATTATTTTCGTGGTGATTAGAGCAAGGGAATTTTGAAGGCGACATCCAAACGCTGAAGTGCTGCTGCTTCCAAGAATCTTCATCCATCCTCTTCTCAAGACCAAGGCTTCCCAGGGGCCATCCAGCTTAGCTTTCTTTTAATTGCTGCATATTTTCTCACATTTTTCATCCCATTAGTCTCACGTTTTTCATCACATCACTTCATGCAACACACACAACACTAGCATCATTTTCAAAACCTATTTGTTAAAGGGGTTTAAAAGACCATCCCAGCAAGTGAGTTTTCATGTTTAGTTGCATGTTTGATTTTTTCTCTGAAATGGATACTACTTCTTCCTAAGTTCTCATCATTGTTCTTTATTTCTTTCTATTTCTTGCAAGGTACAAAGGAGAATCAAAGGGGAGGGAATCAACAACAAACAACAAGGAATCTGGACGATCCTCAAAAACTCAATAGCAGCCAAAACAAGAACAAAGACAAGAAATGGCTCTCTTTCTTTAGCCGGCTAAAGGAGGGGAATCAAGAGCTCAACATCTCCCACATCCAAACAGGTAGGCGATCAAATCTTCTTTTGGAACTTTTTAGTCAAAAGTTTTTGGCGATCACATCACCTAGTTTCTTTTTTTTAATAGGTTTATTTTGCACTTAAACAACATAGTTTTTCATGATAACCACACACCCATTTTAAGCACTCATAGCTTTTTTTGGTGATCACGGTGGGACTTGGTCTCACCATCTTTTAATTCTTCGTTCTTGCTGTTATCAATCGGGCACCCACGGTGCACCACCTGTGTCTCTCGACACGCCCTCACCAATTGGTGAGTTTTTAGTTTAGTTGATTTCCTACGTGCACCACGTGCACACCCCTACGGCAAGATCTTGCCCTCCCCGTTGATTAGTTGAAAAGCTGTTTTTGTGATAAAGATTGTGTGATTGATTGATATTTCAGTTGTTTATTTGATAAAATCATCCTGTTAAAATTTGAAACGAAAAAAAAAACTTTCCATGAGCTGATTATTTATCGTTTTTATCCTGTTTGAGGGGTAATCGATCCAGAAATTCCTCCTAGAAAACTAAATATGTGACTTGAAAAGCGTCCAGGAGCAGCGACACATTTCAAACTGCGTCGCCCAACCCAGACGCCTTTCAGTCTCATTTTTGTGTTGTCTGCTGCCTGAGCTTCTGCGAAAAAAATAAGGCTCTGTTTGAATAGCGTCAACTAACAGTGACGCGATTCAGGCAGTTTCTTATTTCTTCTTCAGTTCTCAGATTTTTGTGATCTGTGTGCTATTACCCATTATGTATTAAGCATTAGAGGCCATCCAGGCTACAGGTCATACACATTGAGGCTAACACCCTCCTCTTCTTAGGAACACTCTTCTTGACGTCTTCAACTCTCTCTAATTGGGTCGGTCCCTCGATCAGACTAGAGTAGTTGGCGTTAAAGACCTCCGTAAGTCCCCAAAATCAAGGTATTCCTCCTTGATCATCGGGCTGGTTGTACCAATTGAAGTCCCAGTTAGATCTTCATAACGTTGTGAGAGAAAGCCATAGAATATAACGGTGGACATTGAACTGAAACTAGGATCCTATCTCTTGAGCGAATTTGTGATTTAATTGAATCCAAATAACCCAACAAGGAATCCTAAAATCACGTTAAACATCCACTTGTTTGCTTAATCTCTGTACAACTTGTTTGCCAATCTCTGAAAAAAAATCTAACATCATGCTGCTTCGATCAGGCAGGGACTTGAGCATGGCTCCAGATGCCATTGTCAACTACGAGGGAGATGCTAATGCCCCTCGCGATTCTGATTACTATTTCGAGAGCAAGAGAGATGCTGATGCCTCCCGTAATTCTCTTCCTTGTCCAGTTCGGTATGAGGGGAATGTCCCAACCCCTCTTTATCATCCTCATGATCAATATTCTGATCCTCCCCCGCATGTGCATGCGGTTCCTAACCCTATCTTCGAGAGAGACATGAACCAGAATGATCCCTCATCTTCTGATCCCTCGGATCTTGTAAATGCTTTGGGAGTTCTTGCCTCCCGTCTGGACCCTCAACAGCTCAAGGCAATCCAGTCCATTCTAAAGGGGAAGACGCCCGTGTAGTCTACCGAGCCGAACCCTGCGGCTCCCCCTGCCATCCCTCAACAACCTCCTCATCATCCTCCTTTCATTCACCAGGCCATGGAAGGCCTCCATGTCTCAACTTCTCGGCCAGCCGGGCCGCAACTTTCCTCTTCTAGGCAACCGGCCAGACCGCTGACGCCTACTTATCAAAATGCCCTCGGGCATAGCGGAAGCTTTGCCGGACCTCCTCTTTATTGTCCTCCTTGCCCTACGTACTCTAGGCAACAGGCCTATCAAGTACCTCTACCTCCCCCTCCTCCCCAGGTTGATCCGACAACCCAAGCGTTGCTGGCAAAGATGGAGCGCATGGATGAACAATTCAACAACCTCCAGAAGATGATGAGGGTCAAAGCTGCACCAGAGATCAATTTACCAAGTCTGCCAATGTTCCACCTGCCACCCTCTGAGATGCCAATATACCGAAAGTATAACGGAACTGGTAACCCCTTCACCCACTTGAAGGAGTTCATGTACGAGTCATCCTTCTGGCAAAACGACAAGAAGTCGTGGCCTTTTTGTTCAGGAGATCTTTAGAAGGACCAGCCCTCGAGTGGTTCTTTTCTTTGCAACCCTCCAAAGTATAGGACTATGGTATCGTCTCCCGAAAATTCATTCAACGATACTAGGACAGAGTTGCCCCCTCCCTGTCCATTATTGACCTAATAGCAGAGAAGATGAAGCCCGATGAGGAGTTCGTCAATTTTGCCAACAGATGGAGGGGCTTGGCCGAGAAAGTAAAAGATCACTTGTCTGAGTCGGAGCAAGTAAAGATGCTCATTTCCAATGCTACGCCTCAGTTCAAACTAGTCCTCTCTCTGAACAATCTGACCAGCATGGCAGAGCTCTATGAAAGAGTGCGGTACTGTCAGAATGCCTTCAAGGACGCTACGTTCTCTAGCGTCTTTGATCCTCACAGACCTAGCAGGCCTCTACCTCGGAAACCTGCAGTGCCAAATTCTCCCAGCACAGGTCCGACTACCGAGGGCACGCTCTCTCATGAGCAAGTTAGCAGTATGAACAACAACTCGCCCAAGTTTGTGAGGAGTCAACAACAACAGTACCAGCGGCCACAGCAGCCGAACCAGCAGGGGTACAGGCAGCAGCCGAACCCCCAGTATCAGCAGCCCCAGTTTCAGCGGCCCCAGCAGCCGAATCAGCAACAACAATAGCAACAGCCACAGTAGCCGCCGCAACGGCAGTTACAGTACCAGCCTCCGCCACAGCAGTATCAGCAACAGCAGCAGTACCAGCCGCACGCACCGTCGGCATATCATAATGTCCCTCCCCCTGCTGACTATAACCAGCATAGGAGACCTCCAAGCCCAAAGAGGGCAGAATACCCAGTCCTCCCAGAGTCCTTGGCGGACATTTTCAGTGCTTTAATGGCAGCCAATGTCTTGGTCCTGCCAAAAGAAAAGGCAATCTAGCCTCAAAATGCCGATACTTCCAGGTATTGCTATTTCCATAGGCAACCTGGACATACTATTGACACTTGCTTCCAATTCAGAGATTACATCCATGATCTCAACGAGCAGGGCGGCATTGACTGGGAAGAGATGAAAAAAGTACATATATGCCTTAAAGGCAAGAAGACCACCATAGCAGCAGCAGCAGCAGCAAGCAAGAGCACCGGCATAAGTAGCAGCACCACCGAACATGGGCATAGTGCAGAACCCGCTTCTGGAGCACCAAAATCAGAACCAAGTTGCCCCTATCCTGACAAATAGCCGGTCTGAGGCTGACCGCGGGCAACAGTAGAGGATAGAGGACTCTTCCTCTATTTATTCAACGGGTCACATTCCGAGTACCGCAGAACAACCACCACGTTGCACCATCCACATACCCAGACCACAGCCCATTACCATTACCCCTATACCAACACCCGCATATCACTCGCCCACACCCACTAACCCATTACCACCACCCGCTTTCCTCAAACCTATTACACCCCACACCACTACGCCTCCATTAAATAACCCCCCGCAAACCAACTACGCACCCCTCCTACCATCCAGACCACTACTCCACGTACTATTCCCTACTTCACCCGCTACCATTGCCGCTTACCCAGATACCATCCAACCCTCTAAACCACTATTACGCATGATGTTCCCCACTTCATCCACACCAACCACTTACCCTTCCACCATCCAACCGTCTAGGCCTTTAATCTGCACTACGCCACCACCGACTAACCCCACGCCATCGCCCACATACCAACACTCCACATCATCCGCACCATCCAACCCTGCGGTACTTAAAGTATCACCCGGACCTTCCACGGCTGAGGAACATGCGCTCCGGAGTGGGAGGATTTTCAACAAAGTCTTTCCTCAGTCAACAGTTAGAGACGGTCCATCACAGCCGCCGGAGGAAGCACACAATGATGAGAGTGCACCAGGCACTCAATATGATTTGTTGAAACATCTGGACCGGACACCGGCACGAATCTCCGTGCTTGAACTGATTAAAAGATCAAATACCCACCAAGAAGCTCTGATGGAATATTTGCAGAAGGTGATGGTCAACGAGGACGTGCCGGTGGAGAAGATTGCAGCACTGTTAGTTTCTCAGGGGGATCAGCCCTCTATTTCATTTCATACATCGGAACTAGCACCGCCGGCGGCCAGAAGCATGGCTCTGAGCATCACGGTCAATATCTGCAAGAAGGCCGTGGATGCATGTCTGGTTGACACAAGGGCTTCGATCAATGTTTTACCTCCGAAGACCTTGGAATTGTGCGGTGTGCCCAAGGAAAAATGGCTGCCTAGCCCCATCTCCGTGACGGCATATGATAATTCCACCCGTTCCCCTCTGGGAATGGTCTATTTGAAAGTAGAGCTAGGCCCTGTAAGTCACGCAGAGGTCGAATTTCACATTCTGGAAATCGACCCTTCTTTGAATGCCATTTTGGGTCGTCCTTACATAAAAACTCTTGAGGCGATTCCCTCCACGAATCATCAATGCCTCAAATTCCCCTTCAAAGGACGAATCATTAAGGTTACGAACATGCCGATCCTTGCTGCTGCTCATTCTTTGAATGTCAAACCCACTTCTTCACCTGGCCGACAACCTTTTCTGTCGGTATTACAGGTTTACCATCCAGTGGCTGATCCTTATCCGTTAAATGCCATAAAGAGAGGGAAGTGCATGAGTACCCCAGGATGGAGAATAATGATGAAGAATGGCTATCAGCCTGGAAGAGGCCTGGGTACACAGTTACAAGGCAGGACCACTCACATCAAAGACCACCGAAGAACACCTGGAAGCGGCCTGGGCTATAGGCCAAGAAAACTAAAGCAGGACATTGTTCAGCAAGCAGAGAATGAAGGCAGCCAGAAAGTCTGGGAGACGATGTCTATACCGCACAAAGAAGGTCGGGACCCCTTAACTTCATTAGGTCAGAATAGGGAGTCTAGTGAAGTTAGGGAGTCTAGTTCTAGGCAGGTTAATCATGTTAGGAAGTCTAGAAAGTCTAAGGGTAGACAGATTCCAGATAGATACATCCAGGACTTAGCTGATAGATGTCTTTCTTGCTCTATGATCCCTCAGCTATTAGAAAATCCAATTCAGATGCCAGAAGATTGTATGGACGATGAGTTAGTCAATGATGGGTATGGGGTGTATGAGTTAATACATGAAAAAGACCCCATTATTGAAGATGAAGAAGATGACGAGGACGCAGCTAAGGCATATGCTAGTGGAGTGAAGAGATTCGATGAACCTTCAGCTGCTGTAGAAGATCCCACCAAGGAAATCAATTTAAGGACTGAAGATGAACCTAAGGTTGTCCTCGTCAGCAAGAATCTTTCTGAGGAAGATGAGAAGGCAATGGTACAAGTACTTAAGGATTATAAGGACACTTTCGCTTGGAGTTATGAAGATATGCCGGGGTTGGACTCATCCTTAGTTGAACACAGGTTGACTTTAAAGGATGGAGCTAGCCCGGTCAAACATAAGCTAAGGCGATTCCACCCACAAATGGCTCTGAAGATGAAGGAAGAGGTCGACAAATTACATAAAGCCAAATTTATTAGAGTTGTCCTCTATCCGCAATGGGTGGCCAACATAGTCCCGGTTATGAAGAAGGACGAGAAGGTCAGAATCTGTATTGACTTCCGAGATTTGAACCGGGCGTATCCTAAGGATGATTTTCCATTGCCTCATATTGACGTACTCATTGATAACACTGCTGGCTATGAGACTTTATCATTTATGGATGGGTTTTCAGGATACAATCAGATCAAATTGGCAGAATAAGATCAGAAGAAGACATCATTCACTACATCTTGGGGAACATACTGCTATGTCGTCATGCCATTTGGATTAAAGAATGCTGGAGTCACTTATCAGAGGGTTATGATGGCAATATTTCACGACATGATGCACATAGATCTAGAAGTGTATGTGGATGACTTGTTGGTTAAATCTAAGAAGAAGGCTGAGCATGCCAAAGTTTTGGCAAGAGTGTTAGAGAGATCAAGGGAGTATCAGTTAAAGATGAACCCCAAGAAATATGTATTCGGGGTGTCCTCAGGGAAATTACTTGGGTTCATTGTCAGCAAACGGGGAATTGAGATCGATCCCAACAAGGCAAAGGCTATCAGAGAGATGCCACCTCCTAAGAACTTAAAAGAATTAAGAGAATTAATCGGGAGGTTGCAATTTATTCGTCGTTTTGTCTCCCAGCACTCACAAAGGTGTAAGCCGTTCTACGAGCTTACTAAGCCGGGAGTCAAATTCGATTGGGACAATAAGTGTCAAGAGGCATTCGATGGATTGAAGAATTATTTGGCAAGTCCTCCTGTTTTGAGACCACCGTCTCCAGGCAAACCATTGATACTTTACATTTCTGTCCTGGATGATGCAGTGGGGGCTGTCCTAGCACAAGAGGATGAAAAAGGAAAAGAGATGGCAGCCTACTATCTCTCTAAACTTCTCAACCCCGCTGAACAGAGATATACAGCGATGGAGAAAACTTGCGCAGCATTGGTCTGGGTTGTTCAGAAATGGAAGCATTATTTTCTAGCCCATGAAGTCCATCTCATCACTAGGATGAATCCAATCAAGTTTCTTCTGGAGAAATCTGTCCTTACTGATAGGTTAGCACGATGGCAAAGCTTTCTATCTCAATTCGATATCACTTACATTCAGCAGAAAGCGATCAAAGACTATGCCATAGCAGAACATCTTGCTCATCACCCCCTTCCTCGTTTTGATCCAGTCCAATCGGAGTTTCCGGATGAGGAACTGATGTCCATAGACCAAATCAGAGATGATATGTGGACTCTGCATTTTGACGAAGCTCTGAATTCCCATGGAAAGGGTATTGGCATTGTTCTGTTATCACCTGAAGATATCACCATTCCACAAGCCTTTCAACTTGACTTTCCAGTCACCAATAATATAGCTGAATAAGAGGCGCTCCTTGCTGGCCTCGAGGCCGCTCATTCCTATGGTGTTACCAAACTCAGGATTGTGGGTGATAGCCAATTGATTCTTCACCAACTGTTAACTAAGTATCGAACCCTTGATCCCAAACTCAAGCCTTATCAAGAACTTACTTCTGCTTATTCAAAGCTTTTCACCAAATTGATCTTCGTCCATGTTCCTAGGAATCAGAACATCTTAGCTGACGCTCTAGCCTCACTCGCATCTTCTCTTGATTTTCCAATCAGCAGGCAATCCAAATCAATTATCGTTCATAGGCGTCTTTCACCCGTCGTGAAAGACCCTTCATTTCTTAGAACTAAGGAGAAGCTGCTAAAGAAAGTCAGAGATGGAGACATTGTGGAAAAGAGAGAGATCATGTTGATGGAGTTGTTAGAAGAGATGGATGATGAACAGAAGCCATGGTACTATGAAATTGCCAAATATTGTGAAGATCAATCATATCCTGAAGAAGCCACAGTTGAGGAGAAAAGAGCTATCAGGAGAGTTGCTCAAAGATACACCCTAGTTGGGGGAGCATTGTACATAAGAGGTTTTGATGGAGTTCTTCTAAGATGTCTAGACGAAGATGAGCTTTGGAAGGTTATGGAAGGAGCTCATGCTGGAGTTTGTGGTAGCCATGTTAATGGACAAATGCTAGCAAAGAAGATCCATAGACAAGGATTTTATTGGCCAACCATGGAAGAAGACTGTGTAGGATATGCCCGTAGGTGTGCTAAGTGCCAACTTTACACCGACAAAATTCATTCTCCTGCATCTTCACTCCATCCTGTTTCCTCCCCATGGCCTTTCTCCATGTGGGCTTTCGATATCACTGGACCCCTTGGCAATCCTGATTCCGGCATCAAGCAAAAGTCTTTCATCCTCACGGCAACGGACAACTTCACCAAGTGGGCAGAAGCTGAAGTATACACGGAAGTCAAAGCATCAACCGTCTGCAAGTTCATCATGAGGAATATCATCACCAGATTTGAAATCCCAAGCACTATCGTCACCGACAATGGACCACAGTTCGTGTCACAAGAATTGAAAGACCTCTGCAACAGGTACAAAATTACATTGCATCATTCGTCTCCTTATTATATGCAAGGCAATGGCCAAGCAGAGACAACTAACAAGACTTTGATAAAAATCATCAAAAAGACGTGCAAATCTAACAAATTCACGGACTGGCCAGAAAAATTGATTGAGGCACTATGGGCCTACCGAACTTCAATCCGCATGCCTACTAGGAAAACTCCTTATTCCTTAACATTTGGAATGGAGGCGGTAGTTCCATACGAGACCCTTATACCGTCATTAAGAGTACAATTGAATAAGGAATTTTTCATTGATGAACACCGTTCAACACTCCTTGCTCAATTGGAACTCTTAGACGAGAAAAGATGGTCAGCCGCTAATCATGCAAGAGTTTATCAAAATAGACTAGCACGTTTTTATCAAAAGAAAGTCATTGAACGTAAGTTCAAAGTTGGTCAAATGGTCGTCAAAATGATTTTTGTAAAGCCTGGTGGTCCACGCTCTAAGCCCCAACTCAACTGGGAAGGACCTTATGTTATATCACATGCTTTTCCTGGTAACGCTTACCGTCTGGTTAATGCAGAAGGAGAAGAGCTAACTCACCCCTGGAACGGTTTGCATCTGAAGAAATACTACCCTTAGGTTAAAGAGTCGATCAGCATGGTGCAAAGACCAGTGGAATCAGAAAATTTATAAACTCAAATTTCCGTATCAGTCTGGATAGTTTAATTCCAAACACATTACTACACACACTGGCACGTTTGATTCGTGAGTAACAAGAGATGCCAAGTCCTAAGGAATACCGAAAGCTTGACTGAAAGTGTAAAGTACAAATCATTCTTTTTAAGCAAAATTCTGTTTTTTTACACTCGGCCCATGATCTCGGAACGAGGCTTAGAATAGACTACTAAGAATACCCGCCATCTTAGTAGGAGGCCGTCATAAAAAAATGGGGGAGATCTGTCCCAAAGAAAAGAAAAGAAAAGCAAAGCAAAAGGCAAAAGCCAAACATCAAATCAAAAGGCCATCACATTACAAACGTTACATCAAGGCCATGAAATGAAATAAAAGGGAACGCAAGGTCGATAAATACCCCGGAAAGAAAATGACCGAACCCCAACGGATATAAGGGTAGGAAAGGAACATCTTTTTAGGTCTCCGGAACCTTCTCATGGGCTTTCTAAACCAATTCTTCCTTCCTTTCTAAAGAGGCGTACTCCAAACTTAAGGAATAGCCTAGATTGACTAAAGGATCAAATCATCAAATGAGATCACGAATGAAAACACAAGTTCAAACACAATGGGTTTAAGTTAAATTATTGAAGAACAATTCGGGAATTAAGTTAATAAATGAATATGATCTTTTGATCTGAGTACCATGCTGGTCTTTTAGTTTACACCATATTTTAAAATCCAAAAAAATACATATTTCAAAATCAAAAAAATACATATCCCAAAATCCAAAAAAAGACACATATTTCAAAAATTCAAAAAAAAGAGTACATATTTCAAAACCCAAACAAAAATGAATATTTCAAAACAACAAAAATATTTCAATTTGCTTATTGCATCTAGCATGCTTCATTCCTCTTATTTTCAGTGAGCATCTGTCTGCTTGTATGTTACATTTTTCTTACAGTTCGATTACCTTTGTTAATAAAGGCTATGCCCCTTGACTCTTCCACTAAGAAAAAGATTGATTGACCATTCACCTGGTCAGGCAAGGGACTAAGCCTAAACAGATGCTTAACCTGTTTGTTAAGTGACTTACAGGACGCAAGGCAAACACATGGAACACAAAGGCAAAAGTTTTGTATATATATCAAAAGTGTTATGTACATGATACACAGAAAAAAAAGCCAAAATACATGAGCCCTCAAGGCTGGCTCTCCCCTCCCCCCTCATCAAGCTGACTCTGAGCCTCGTCAGGCGCATCTGGTGCTGGTCCTCGGCTAGGAAGTGGAGGTGGTCCCATCGCACTCGGCCCTGCCTGGCCGAACGACATGGCGACGCTAGCAGTGAAAGCGCTCACCAAACCACGATCAATAGCCCGCTGGCGGGCTCGCTGGTACCTCTCCTCCACCATCTTGCACTCGTGCTCAGCCACCGAGAGGCGACCCTGAAGACTCTCCAGGCGAAGGCGGTCGCGGTCTCTCTCCTCAGTCAGGATCTCCAGGCGAACCTGGAGACGTGCAAGATCCCCGGTGGAGAGACAAGCCACATGTTCCTCCTAGGCTTGGATTCGTGCAGCATCAGCCTCAGCACGAGCAGCCGCTGCGCGAGAATGCTCCAGCTCCGCTTCAGCCCTCTGAAGGGCCTCCTGAAGCTCAGCAACCTGCAGAAGGAGATATTGTTAGTCCAAAGCAACTAAGCAATCAAAATCAAATCCCGGAGTCAAAAAGATAGAACTTACCCTAGCAGCTCGGTCCTCCTCTGCAAGGGTAGCCCGGTGGATGGCAGAGGTGAGCTGGCTTTGGAGGTCAGCCAGAGCAGCCTCGTGAGCAGCAGACGGGTAGGAGGATGATGAAGCTACATGAGAAGGGGGAGCCGCCTGGGTGTAGACTGCTCGCTACACCAAAAGACAATCATTAGCGGATAATCATCAAACAAATTAATTAACTAAAACGTTCATTCATATTCATGCATGTATACCAGGTCAAACAGCTCCTTTTGGACCTGCTCTAACTGGGCCTCCGCATCATGTAGGCGGGCCCGGAGGTCGATGATCACGGCATCTCGTGCATCCTGCATACCACATACATACATTCATTCACAAATATAAATTAAGATAATAATGAAACGAAAGACACATGAATGCATACTCACATCGAGTGGTCAGAGGAGCCGAAGCTGATCGGCGTAGTGGGCCCAGTACTGCTGGAGGTAGGCCTCGCTACTCTCCGCCTGGGACTCCACCCTGACGCTGCGGCGGTGCCAATCCTCGTACTGCTCCGGGAACTTGGCACGCCAATCGGTGGGGGCTTGCTTCCCCCTCATGCTCCGTCCGACGCCCTCCGGGACCTCCTCGTCTATCCACTCCTGGTGGAGGCCCAGCGTCCTCATCACGAGCCGCAGGCGGAGGGGCTCGATCTCGTTCAGGCAGTGCAGCCACATCTGCCTGCCGAACCGCCTCTGGCCAGCCGTCATCCACGGCTAACCCTCCTCGCCCATACCGAGGTACGGGCGCCAGATCACCTGCATATAAGTTAGATGCATTCATATAAATAACTTGTATTTAATGAACAAAATTGAACAAGTCAAACTCACCAGTAACTCGGGGTAGTCAAGAAACTGACGGCGGAGGGCCGTCAGCTGGTGGTGCTGGGGTGCTGTGTCCACGATTGGCTGCCAACGGCAGGCCAACGGGACAGCACCAGGTCGTACTATCTGCGCTCGGCCGAGCGGGAAGTAGTAATAGCTCCACACCTGCATACATGAACATATAGGTTAGAAAAAATTATTTCATTACATTGCATATCATAAACAAACAATAAAACAATTTAATACCTGAAGGAACGGCGAGAAGCAGCTGATAGTGGTCTCACAGTCAGGCATGACCGCGGACAGGTCTGCGAACAGGTGGGCCAGAAGGGCCGCACCCCATGCATACTCTCCTAACCTGTCTAAGTCATCTAACAAATACAAGAATCTACAATAAATGTGGTCGCCCTTCGTACCGAAGAGCAACCGACCAAAGAAAAAGACTAAAAAGACCCTAAGCTGCCTATCTACCTCCTCCTCCTGACTAGGGTCGCTGCAGTACACAAGGGAGGATGACTCTGCTAATCTATCCATGAACTCCTCCCGGGTCTCATCCGACCGACGCCGGGGCTCATCTAATCCTAGGGCAGCCTCTACCTCTACCCTAGGGACCATCCTAGACTCTCTACCCAAGCTAGACACCTCTATTCCTAGCAATGCCTCTGCCAACCCTTGGTAGTTGGGGTAAGTCACCCCACTTACCGGTCGGCCCTCTACCCTGAGGCCAGTGATCCTGGCCACATCCTCTAGGGTTGGGACTATATGGCCCCACGACATTAGGAAAGCCCGGCTTTCCGCATGCCACCTCTCCCGTAGCGCCTGCAGGAGGACTAGATCGAGGCAAAATGGCTTAATATCTAGAACCTCGCCGAATCCCATCCGGCGCAGGCGCGCCTTCTGGAAATCCGGGAGCCCTCTATATGCTCCTATCACTAAATCCCAGCTGATTCTCGCTCTCATTGCCCCCAGCAAATGAAAACAAAGAATTGCATCAGTTAATGAACATAAAAAAAAACAGATCAAAATGTTTCTGAATTGAAAGGCGTCGAGTCCCATGGACGCCTATTGAAAGGCGTCCACATGTCCTGACGCGACTTGGAGCATTTTCTATCTAATTAAAAATTGGGAATTTTGCCTGAATGGCGTCAGACCAGGGCGACGCCATTTGAAATGCGTCACCTGGTCTGGACGCCTTTCAAGGCCCGATTCCGGGTTCTTGAAGAACCCCTTTCTTCCCTCCTTTTCTCACTCCCTTCAAACTACATAAAGCTTACCACATGGAGGTCGCCCTCCCCTTCTTCTTCCATGGCCACTGGCGTCGGAGGAGCCTCCTCCTCCTCCAAGAAAGCCGCCACCTCGGCGAGTTCGGCCGGCACTTCCTCGTTAGTTTCTTCCACGGGAGCCGCCGTTCGTCGCCTCTTTGCTAGGGCCTTGGTCTTGCAGGATCCCTCGCCGCGCTCCATGGAGTTTGAGAGAGAGAGTTTTGAAGGGGAATGGAGAAGATCGCCGGAGGGTCACCGGAGAGGAGAGCTTGAGGAGAGAGGAAACTTTTGGGAAAGTGAGGAAGAAGAGGGGGCCTTCGCAGGTTCTGTTTGAAAAGGTTGAAAGGCGTCGCAGTACAGCGACGCTTTTTATGGCGCATAAATTGAGGCGGCAAGGCCAACTGTTTAAAATTGAGTGAAAGGCGTCCACACAAGACAACGCGTTTCAGGTTACCGCCAATTCTGGTCAGAACTGTACAAGGCATGATTATAAAAGGCGTCCACCCATGCAGACGCATTTCAGGAGATTAATCACAGAGTTGATGGCGGAGTTCTGAAAAAAGTAAGAGAGAGAGTTGAAAGGCGTCTGGGATAGTAGACGCGGTTTAAGCTTAAATCGGGATTTTGAGGATTATTGTCTAATTTTTGGAAAATGAATTATCTTTTAAAGGCGTCTTTCTGAGTGGATGCGTTTTGGATTTAGTAAACCCGAACTGTTATATTTTAAGGAAAAATCCAATTTTCGAAAAATCATGGACACATCACAGGAAGTTAAGGAAGGGTTTCAAGGCATGAAAAATGACTCTTTATTCAATGAAATATTTTATTACATCAGGAAAAAAAAAAGAAAAGGGAGCATTTAAGGAAGAAGTTCATGAAGTGCTTGAAGCTATGGAAATTTCAATCCTCCATCTCTATTTTTAGAGGACTTTACACGATAACTAAAGCCAAGGTTCCACAAAGTAGAAATAAGTTCTGTAGCTTCATAGTCCTCATCGGATTCCAACGTTCGCCTCTTGATCGGAGATGTATGAGAGAACTCGGGGAATTCATTGCGAGACAAGCTGAGTTGAGGGAAGCATCGGTGAGGGTTGTACAGCACAAACTCAGTGGCCCCGATCAATTTAAGCTCTGCACCAGATGCGCGGCGCATTCTAATGGGCTTTCCAACAAGGGCAAGTGGAGAAAAGTCAAACCCGTTCGACGACATGCATCTCAGATACTCCCTCCAGTCGGCCCGGGTCTTGAGCTTTGGTACTTTGTTGATCATCCGCTCGTTGAACTTCACGATGTTGGAGATGTGGTGGATCAGGCTGTTCAAGTAGATTTAAGACGGTCTTGCTGACATCCTCGTGCAATGCTCGAATTTGAAGTGTAGCTCGACCCACAAAGCGAAGAGTAACATGCACCCGTAAGGAGGACGACCCGTGGACGCCGCAGAGAGCCCACTGTAGAGGTAAGCCAAGATCGCAACGCTAATGGATTTCCCCTCGAAGATCGCGCAGGTCACGCTGACTTGATCATCTTCCAAGATGTTGTCTTGCGCGGGAAAGAACAGAGCCCCGGCAAGGCACGTGACGAAAGCTTTCGTCACATCTTCAGCTTCATCCTCCCTTAGATCATCGATCTCATACAAAGTCCATTCAGCGAGCTTTGCAAGGTTGATCCCTCTATTAGTAAGGCATCCTTTAGCCTCTGAGGGATCCTTCATGATTGACGTCAACAGTTGTTGACCGGTGATCCTTTCCCGCGTCAAAGCCATCTTGTCCTTGATCTTTGGAAGACCCAATAAAAGCTCCGCCTCCTCTAAAAGGATAGTGCACTCGAAATCCAGGAAAAATAAAGTGTGGGTCTGAGGATGCCACTGCTCAATTAAGGCACCCATGGCCGTCCAATCCACGTTCGAGCTCTTGTAGTGTTTAGTATGCACCACCAAATCTTGAAGATTCCACTTGGAGATGAAGGCTTGCATGGAAAGCTTAGGACTTTTAGCGAGTTTTCGAATCCAAGGGAGAGAAGTGAATCTCCTCGGACCGGGAAACATGGGATATGTCTGAAAGATAAAAGAAAGGATCAATTGGAGAACTTGAAGAACATGGAGGAGATTGAAGAAGAAGAATTGAAGGAAAGCTAATTCAACTTACTTGGAGGTTGGGATCCCTTCCAATAAGGTGATTCTTCACATCGGAGATCTTCTCCAGCGACCTCTTCATCCTTTTGTTTGAAGAACTCATCCTATTTTCGAATGTCTTCCTTCTTCAAACTTGAAAACCTTGAAAACCTTGGAAAACTCTTGAACCTTGAAGAAAAACTCAACCTTGGATCTCTAGATTGTAGTAGGATTGTTTGGAAACAAGTTAATGATGTTTATATAGAGGAAATTGCGATCCTAGGAAGACTTTTCCGGATTGGAAAAGGGATGAGCATTGGAAGAGTTGGAATCCAGTTTGGAATCAGCCAAAACCTATTTCTGCGACTTAAAAGGCGTCGTGGAACAGGGACGCATTTTATATGGTTAAAGGGCATCGGCACGACACGACGCGTTTCAAGCTTTCTGTCATTTTCCCATGCTTAATTAAACACTTGTTTGAAATTACTAATGATTTTTGAGTGCAGGAAAATCAGGAAAATTCAAAGATCCCACTGTGAGAGTTTAGGAAGTCCCGACCGTGGCTAAAAAGACGGTTATTTCTACCCTTATACTATTTCATGTAAATCATTTGCATTAACTATATGTTAAATATTTATTAGATTATGTCAAGGACCTTGTGGTTTTGATGAAACTGGAATTTGAGTTCCCCTACAACAAAAACATTGATAATTCCAGAGAATTCTTAATCGCACGGATAGGCCGTTGGATTGTTAATTAGTAGGGATGATGGTTCCACTTTTGTGAAACGGTGCGTGGATAAACGAGCTTCAGCTTAGCACTGAATTACAAGAATTGGTGTCTTGACTCATTAATGACAATTTAACAACATTATTCTTGATTAATTTATATTTTATTCGACTTTATATTTTTTCTTTTAGCCCAGCATACATCATATAGGACTTTGGAATCACTGTGATAAGGATTAATTATTGATTAAGTTTCAGACCATTAAATCAAATAACTCCAACATGATATGAAATATTCCATTCTGAATTGAGTATCTTGATTATCTTTGAGGTTCGCTTGAAGATATCCTTGGAATTCTATCATTTCTTGGATTCTTTATCCAATATTTCTTATTTTCTTTTAAGATCCATCATGGCTACAGCACGTCCACATTGGCTGGCAATCGCTCCCTATGATGAAACCTGCAGTGTCTACGACCTAAGGTACTTCCCACTCCAAGGAGGTTGATCGACTTCTTTTTATTTTCTTGTCTACTTCATCCAGACATGATTGATTCCATTGATCTCCTTGAGCTATCTTCATCGATGATCTTGAGAAAAATTCCAATCATGTGATGTTGAGAGCGTGTCTCATCACACCTTAGCATCACCTTTTCAGTAGATACCATTTCATTTCACTCCCTTGCAAAGACGATGCCAAGGTGAGGCAGCTGTAGACACGCTAATTTTGACATCATTTCGAGTAAATTTCATATCATATAATAATGCCTCAGAATGGTCTGATATTTAATCATTGGTTAATTTTTATTAATCCTTTTGAGTTAATTATCTAAATAGTGTCGGGTCAAATAGACATGATTTAAGTTAATTAATTAAATTGATTTTAACTCAAATTTCAGTTAAAATATGAAGAAGTCTAAAAGACGTCGACTTGTGTAGACGCCATTTAGAGTTTGTTCCTATTTTGATATTTAAATTTAAATTTTAATTAATTAATTAATTAGCTAAAAGACGTCTGCTAAGCACGACGCTATTTAGGTTTCCTAAGTCGTTTCTATCTCTTCCGGATGTTTATCCTTATCTTAATTAATCTAAAAGGCGTCTTTACAGGGCGACGCGTTTTATCTAATTACAGATAAAGATAAACTTTTTCCGGATGTTTATCCTTATCTTAATCAGTATGAAAGGCGTCTCCCATGGGCGACGCGTTTTAGACTAATTACAGATAAAGATGAATTAATCTGTATTTATCCGTTGGTTTAGCTGGATAAACCTCAAAATTTCTTCATGTAAATCCACAGATGTAAAGAAGTCTATAAATACCCTGTTTCTTGGACGAGTGACAGAGGGTGATGTTGAGTGATAATTAGCAATTATTTTGGTGGTGATTAGAGCAAGGAAATTTTGAAGGCGACGTCCAAACGCTGAAGTACTGCTGCTTCCAAGAATCTTCATCCATCCTCTTCTCAAGACCAAGACTTCCCAGGGGCCATCCAGCTTAGCTTTCTTTTAATTGCTGCATATTTTCTCACATTTTTCATCCCATTAGTCTCACATTTTTCATCACATCACTCCATGCAACACACACAACATTAGCATCATTTTCAAAACCTATTTGTTAAAGGGGTTTAAAAGACCATCCCAGCAAGTGAGTTTTCCTGTTTAGTTGCATGTTTAATTTTTTCTCTGAAATGGATACAACTTCTTCCTAAGTTCTCATCATTGTTCTTTATTTCTTTCTATTTCTTGCAAGGTACAAAGGAGAATCAAAGGGGAGGGAATCAACAACAAACAACAAGGAATCTGGACGATCCTCAAAAACTCAATAGCAGCCAAAGCAAGAACAAAGACAAGAAAGGGCTCTCTTTCTTCAGCCGGCTGAAGGAGGGGAATCAAGAGCTCAACATCTCCTACATCCAAACAGGTAGGCGATCAAATCTTCTTTTGGAACTTTTTAGTCAAAAGTTTCTGGCGATCACATCACCTAGTTTCTTTTTTTTAATAGGTTTATTTTGCACTTAAACAACATAGTTTTTCATGATAACCACACACCCATTTTAAGCACTCACAGGGGGGCTTCCCCATATGGATTTGCCGTCGATTTCGACGGGCGCCACCAACTACGGGCAGCTCCGACTGTCGAAAGGAGTCGTCGGTGGCTCGTTTCTTCCTATGCATCTCCTCCAAACGAGCGGAGACGTCAGTGCCGCTAGCCATAATCCTGTCTAAAGGAACGCCCTCAGGGATGTCGAGGGATGGCGCATCAAGTCCGACGTCCAACACCAAGGCCTCAGTGGGAAGCCATCCTACGGATTCCTTTTTGTCGGTCGCTACCTCTTCTCTAACTCTCGAGCCTCCCCCTTTGACCGCGACGCCCTTCCGAGCTGCCTCCTTCGCGAGCGAGGCCCGAACGATCGTATAGGCTATAGAGAACAAGACAGAGATGTCACGAGACCATCAAAGAAAGGCAGCACAAGATAAGGCAGACACTCACTCCTGGACTCCAGCGGAGCGAGGCCAGCCCTCAGCAACGCGATATTGGAAAGCTCGAGGTCGGCATCATCCACGACCTCGGCCCGGAGTTTCACCCTCTTCAAGTCCACGCCAGAAGGAATCTAGCAAGGTAGGGGATCCTCCCGCATAGGAGTGAAGTTGAAGGCGGTGCGGAAATCCCTGGGAGGGATAACCTCGGAGTCTCAGGCCTTAAAGAAAAAATTGTTCTTCCACGACTTGTGGCTCGAAGCAGAAGAGATCAAGTGAAGAAACAGATTGCGACGTCGAGCCATCACGAAGAAGAACCCGTCATCGATCAGGCTGTTGAGAAGACGTTGGAACATACAGTGGAACAACATGGCGATGGGCTCGACATGCCACTCATGACAAATGAGTAGGAAGGCATAAATATAGCACCAGTCATTCGGTGTCAGTTGCGCTAGCACCAGACGGTATTGGACTAGAAGGCTACATACGAAACAGGGGACCGGGAGACGAAAACGAACCAAGAACATATCTTGGTATGCCACAAAAGAATTAGGAATCTCAGAAGAGAGGCAGTCGTTGGGACCGGCCTCAACAAGGTGATACCCATGTGGCACCTTGTACTCTTCCATCATTCGCCTTAGCTCGCCTTGTTTGATCAAGCTTCGACTATGGCGAGCCAAGGTGAGGGCCCTCCTCTCGAAGAAACAGGAAGAATTAGAGGCTTCGTCGGAAGCCACTGGGACGAAGCGGGATCGATTGGGCAGAGACAACATCCTACCGGATGAGAAAAACTTAGAGCAGACCCGAGGAAGGGGTTGCAAGGGGGATAGGCTCCGGAAGGGAGCCAGAAGATCGCTAGGACGGGAAGAAAAAAAGAAAAGGGCAGCGAAGCACCAAACAGCGCATGCACTCTCCCTCTATAGGCTCAGCTGGTGGAAAGAGCTCAGAGATGAATGCAGAAGTAAGTCTAAACCCTCGTTCGCCTACCTGCCTTTGTACGGGAGAACATCAACTCTATTCGCACCTTCCCCGTCTGGGACGTCGAACACCACCAAGGCGCCTCATCATAATGGCGCCCCCATCAGCCAACGCAAAGGAGAAAGGGTGCGCCCTACAACAAGTATCTCCAGGCACCTGATCGCTCACATAAGAGAGCCACGTGGACAGACTGACCCCTCGTACGTACGGGGCTTGCACCAGGGGAGCAATGCCATCTCCCCCTATAAACGGCCGTCGTTTTAGAGACCAACCGACACCTGGAGGAGCACTCAGGGATTACAAAATGACACTAGTCGGACACCCTTTCAAATGATGGATTCCGCCACGCAACGAAAGACGTTTATTGTTAGGCCTCCCGTGCAACTTCACTTCCACATTCAAAATTCAAATAAGGGAGTGAGGGGGCCAGTGACAAGGGAAAATTGGGCTCAGCCCAATTGGGCCCACTAGGTACGCAGGCCCAAAGGCCCACGACCCTCTGGGGGCCACATGGTACATAGAGTCCGAGCCCGTGTAACAGAGGCCGAATCCTAGGCCCATCGAGCCCAGGCCAGTGAATTTCCCAGCCTAAAGCCCAACCTTTACTCCTGAGATCCCCCGAGGTCTCGGGAGAACCCTCCCGAGGGCGCCTCATCTTGCAACCTCACCGTCAGGCGGGTCCTGCGAACCTAACCGCCCACTTATGGTAGGTCCGCACGATCTTCCCCATATAGCTACGGGCGAGTTCTGGCTTGCCCAATATCCCACGATCTCCCTAAATCAGGAGGATCGGTGGCTGGCGAATCGCCCTCCCGAAGGAAACCGTCCCCAGGACAGCTCGGGCAGGAGACCATATAATCTCTAGATCCTCTACGATACAAGGTATGCTTCTCTGAGCACGACAAACCCCTAGCAAGCTCTCGTCTTCTACCATCTAACTTAGGCATCGGAGGGTTTGGCTCCCCATCAGATTGAGGGCCCCCCCTTGACGCCTTGGTTCCCCCTCTTGCAGGTTCTACCCTGGGCGTTTCCATCAACAAATAAATTCTATCGAGTAACCGGGATCTTCGATCGGACAGTCGTCGCTATCCAACCATTTTCCGACCGCCACAGGTATTCTTTCTAAAGTTCATATCCAAATGGGAAAGAGTCATATTTTTTTCTAATATAGTATTCAAAATATCCTCAATTATTTTACAAATAATGTGTCTTGTCGAGATCTATGTAATATGACTTTCATATCTTTGATTGAAAAAAAAAATATCTAAATGAGACTCTTATTGTTCTTTAATTACCAAAAAAGGCACTAATATTAGAAACCATCAAGATTTAGTTTGGAGAGTGCCTGCGGTAGTAAATTTTTGAGGTATTTTGGGTTGTATACTAACAGAAATATGATTTTTGAGGTAGATATTTTGAGGTAGTAAATTTTTACAATTATCAAAATTTAGTACAATCTATTTGTAAAATGATTTGAAGATATTTTGGGTTGTATACTAACAGAAATATGATTTTTTTCCCATAAAAAATGTGAACTTTAACTAGGAGGAGTGCCCCATTTAGCTATATTGAACTTATAATTCTCTTACTGGATATTTTGAAATATTTTTTGCTCTTTTCAGTCACTGCTAAATCAAGAAGTCATCTTAAGCGTCATGCATACTTTCCGCCCGTACTTGGGAAATCCCACTCGTGCAGATCTGGTCAAATTAAGAATTAAACTTGGTTATGGTGATGGTGCGGCTCATGTTTTCCAACAATAAAAATATAAACCCAACAGCTTATCAATTTAATTAGAGACATTGTGTTTAAAGTTTTAGATACGGGACGTGTGAAATATGTAAAGTTTAGATAACCGCCCTCCACGAATATGAAAAGAAGAATATATAGAAGGCAAACCGCCACGGATCTTTTTTCACGTGCGTGAGCAGGCCAAGCATTGTTCTCTGACTAACTTTGAGTTCGTGTGCAGGAAATTTGGTCAATAAAGGTTGATGTGCCGAAATCTCGTTTACCAAAATCAGAAACTTTTATCTCCAATTAGAGGAAAAATGTCAGACAGTTCCTGCAATATAGAATACCGTCAAAAGGCCTCCGATAGTAGTATGGAGAATCCTCTTTCGATGCCTAAGCCAGAAGACTATAAATGTTGCGGGAAAGATTAGATAGCTTGGATTGTAGAAAACGCATATTTACTGGCTGAACCCAAAGTTCTTATATAACAATTGGTTCCGTTTGAAGGGCCAATTCTGATCATGAAAACCTTGTTCGAGGCAAATACCAAAATCCGACTCCATTCACGAGTCTGCACGACCAAGGACTTTGAGCCTCTGGTTTCGATGAGAAAAAAGGGATCCTACCTTGGCGAGGGATGATTAGGATTCTATCTGGATTCGAGTTTCCCCTGGAAATTTTGACTTTGGGCCGTCCTTTGTAGGCCGCAGCGTTTGGCAAACTCAACGATCAAATGAGAGAAGGATTAGTGGACCGGCCTATTAATGTTTTTTGAGCTGAGTGAAATTCTCTTTCTTCACTTTCCCCTCTCGTTCTTTGCCATGTTTGCATGGCAAAGAGCAAAGAGACATATGAGGAGATGCCTCCTAGCGAGATGCCTGTTGATGGTTGTCCTCCTCCATTCCCGAGTAATGGTTCAGGGATGTCCTACAAACAACAAAAACAATAATAATAATAATAATAATAATGATAGTGGATAGAAAAATATGAGATAAAATTTTAATAGGGAGAGAGAAAAATGTGAAAGAGGAGAAAGAGAGATAATAAAAAAAAAAAAATTAGTTATTATTATCCCAGGAGACTACTATTTTGATATTGATTTTACTATTATTATTATCAAAATAAATTATTATTATCATATGAGACTATTTAATAATAATAATGTTAAAATTAGTTATTATTATCCCAAGAAATTGCAACAACAACAACAACAACAATAATAATAATAATAGGAAACAAAAAAATAAGAGATGGAAATATTAATAGGGAGAGAGAAAATGTGAAAGAGAATAATAATAATAATAATTATTATTATTATTATTATTATTATTATTATTATTATTATTTTAAAAATAATAATAATATCAAAGTTAATTATTATTATCCTATGAGACCACCATTTTAATATTAATTTTTTAATAATAATAACTATTATTATTAGTTATTATTATCCTATGAGACCACTATTTTGATATTAATTTTTTAATATAATAATAATATCAAAATTAGTTATTATTATCCTATGAAACCATCATTTTGATATTAATTTTTTAATATAATAATAATATCAAAATTAGTTATTATTATCCCATTAGACTATCTTAACAATAACAACAACAACAACAACAATAATAATAATAATATCAAAATTAATTATTATTATCTCAGGAGATTACAATAACAATAATAATAGCGGACAAAAAAATAGGAGAGAAATATTAATAGAGAAATAAAAATGTTAAAGAAGAGAAAGAGATGATAATTATGATGATGATGATGATGATGATATAATAATAATGATAATAATAATAATAATAATAATAATAATAATAATAATAATAATAATAATAACAATATAAAAGAGAGATTAATTATATATAGTATAAGAAGTTATTAGTATTATTATTATTATATATAAGTAATTTTTGTTACAAAGAGAGGGTCAAGAGAGAGAGAGAGAGAGAGTTAATGAGAGAAGGAGGGAGAGAGATTGTGAGAAAGAAAGAGAGAATTAATGAGAGAAAGAAAGAGGGGGGAGAGAGAGACTTAATGAGAGGGAGAGGGGAAATAGAGAGAATTAATGAGAGAGAGAGAGCGAGAAAAGAGAGAATTAATAGAAGGTAGAGATATTAATAAAGAATTGAGAAAGAGGGAGAGAGAATTTAGACACGAAACAGAATTCTCTAATATTGACATATGACACCAAAAAACTATGTTTTATATGCATAGCATAAATTTGAAGATACCAAGAACATATCTAGAATTTTGAATGACTATAGGAACTTTTGTTTGCTGCAACGCACAAGGTAACTGGAGGTATTGCAGCAAGTACTACACTTAAGTTATGGTTTCTCAAACTTTGGGCCAAACCAGGCTAGGTCTAGCAGAGCTCAGGCCCAACCCATGAAGTTTCTAGCTCAAGCCAAGTAAGCCAATCTTTCACGTAATACTCGTTGCACCACTTACGGGCAACCATCCAATTGGATTCGATTGGACAACTGCAGCAATAAGTATGTTTTTTTTCCCTTAAAATCCATCTGGGGTGGGGAAAACTTAAGGGAGCCATATGTACCATCTATTTTTTTTCATTTTTTTAACTATCCAATCAAAGATCGGGTACAGATGGCTCCTTTAAGACTGTTCCTACCACCTGAATCTTGAGAAACAATAAAAAAGGTTATCCACTGCTACAACCATCCAATCAAATCCAATTGGACCGCCATGGTGCTAGATTTCCTTGTTATTCAAGCCCTTCAAAATCCAGGACGAGCCTAATGGGCCTCCGGGCTGAGCCCATTGCCACCCCTTGTTATCACCCTTCTTATAGAAAAAAATAAAGTTCCACAATTACCCATTGCAATATTAGGATTACCCTTCTGATAATATTGAAAAGGATAATAAACATTCATGACATTATGATTTTCTATATAAATTCCATAAAAGATAAGGAAGTATTTACAAATGAAATAAATTATTTACAAAAGTTTAGTCACATTTTCATAAAATTCATTGCCATGCCTAATTATGGTGAATTTAGGTTTACCCAACAAATCTGATTTAGTTTTTGTAACTGCCGATCCTTCAAAAAGGAGAGAACAAGAACAGGATTAGCATTCTTGAACTTTTCAAGGAAATGAAGAATATCTTCCACCCAAAAACTTAAAGAGTCCTGGGAAATGATCCGTTGGGAAGCAAAACACATATTCGCAAATGAGATAGGAAAACAACTCAGAAATAGAAATATATGCTTGCATTCTCATGAAGGGCTTGTGAGATCACGAGCCATCAAGTCAGATAGGCACTACATAGGAACTCAATAGAGAACTGTCTCATTCAAACCTTTCCATGTAACAATGCCCCTAGGTGCGGTCGCAGCAAATATATATAGGAGATTGAGCTGTACGGTAAGACCCGACCCTAAAAAATTCAAAAAGTATCTATATTTGTTGCAATGCCCCGCAATGCAGTACCAGGGGCATTGGAGCAAGTGTTACTCTTCCAGCTCATGTTGAACATTTGATGAACTAGCTGTCGCGGAATGCACCTTCAAGGCCCACAAATTTGAGTATTTCAACTTAGGCATCCGTGAATCTCATACACTGTTATTTAACCTTCCCACAGACTATCATGTCAACCATCCTTTTAGCTAGTGCAAATGAACATAGTAACCAAAAGAACAAGCAAACTATATGTAAGGCCATGACTGACTCAAAAGACAACTGAAAAAGAGACCGTGCTTTGAACTTACAGACTTCGTAATATGCTCTGCATATGCCAAGCTGATGGGGGAGGAGGGGAGCTAAGAAATAGAATATAGGGAAAAAAATAATACATTCTTAGACTAGAAAATGAATTTCTAACTAGCACTTTCTTGTATTCGTAGAACAAGTGAAAATTGGTTGGGGAAACAAAGACCACGAAGAAAATCATAGAATGCAAGCCCCTCCTGTGGAAAGAGGGGAGGCAAATTCAAACCTTTATGTATTCCTCGACATAGATTCTCTGCACCAGAATCTTGTGAAATTATAGAATGAAGCCTTGCAATATCACCTTGATGAATGCAATTTGGTACTTGCAAACCCTATGTCAACATCTGATGTAAGCAATGATTCTGGCAAACTTTTGCTCTTTAACAAAGGCCAGTAGTGACCTGAGAAATCTTTCCACAATGCTCTGCAGCAGCTGCTAGTAAAATTTCTCCAATTTTTCAGTGGCTTCAGCATTAGACTTCCCAATAACCTTAACTAATCGATTTGTTTATCTTCTTGTGACAGCTTTACAATCCTTTGACGAGGGGTGTGGAACTGCTAGTCCTCCAAAAAAACCTCACCCATATACAAGCTTTATTAAACATCATTCAGAGAAAGTGTTACCAGATGACTTAACTAACTTTAGTTGAATAGTTCAACGCCTCCCAACTTTTTTGCATGTGTGGAGATAATGGAGCAATCAGCTCAAGACACTCGAGATCAGAGAAATCATGGCACATAGTTGATGACTGTATCTGCTTCAAGACCACTGAAATATTGGGTAAAACCATTTGTCGGCAATGGAGATGTAAGCTAGGTTTCTGGTCCAATATACTCCCTCCCTTCAAATCAAGAGCAAATGGAGTATTAAGATCACTGAACTTCTCGATCTTCTTGGTGGGATCTGATAGAGAGAGTGGTTGCCATTTTCTGTGACCAGACCAGCCATACTTGAAGTCTCCAACTATTGGTGTTCCAAGGACTTCAGCACAGTGGACACGCAGCTTAAAAATCAAAGAAAGGTTAAATGATAAGAGGAAGAGAAAAGGTTGTGTTAGGCAAGCAAATTTCATAGTCAACAATCAATAATTAAGTTTAGGAAATTCTATTCGACAATGTACCTGATGTTTTCTTCCGGTCAATGGACAAAGCTCTAACCATGTCAATCCTGAAGAATATGCACGAAGGAATACATGAGCAACATTCTTTGAAATAGACTTCCCAGTTTGTAATTATGAAAGTGTGAAAAGTAAGTTCTTATTGAAGAATGTGTTAACTAAAATGATTGCATTGTTTCAATGTAATTAAGTTCGTGAAACTGTTCCAACTGATAAACAATCTTTTGACCTCCATTAGCATATAAATACTTACGCAGAGGTCTCAACAAGTGGAAAATTTTCTTCCTTTTCTTTATATTGCATTTATGTCTCCTTTCATATATGAAGAATGTAACAATATGTAGCAGTCTAAAGATGGCAAATCTGATGTACAACCCCATGAACCATGGAAATTGAATGATCATCATCATAAAAAACTTATGCTATTTGGGGTCGACTACATGAATCATGTCCCTCCATCTTAATCTATCTAATACCATACTTGTGGTAACACGTTAGCAACATCAAGTCCTTTTTAACTACATCTAACCACTTAATTTTAGGTCTTCGATGTCTTTTACCCACCTCCACTCTAATTTTATCACTTCTCTTAACAGGTGCTAAACTTGGGTGACGATGTATATTTCTCATTTTATCTTTCCTAGTCTTACCATCACCTCAACATCATCATTGCAACAACACAATTTTTGTACATGATCCTTTCTCGAAACTGAACACTCAAAACTGCATGATCAATGCTCTAAAAGTTATAGACAAACCCAATTCTAGTGGGAAAAACTAAGCAAACATCCAACAATAATAAAATTTAGGATTTTTTTAGTTTTTAGTCCCTATATTTTCTTGATATTTGGACAGCACCCCTATGAGTTGGGTATTTCACTTTGCACCAAAATCTAAAATTTTATTATGTATATATCCCTACTGTCAACCCTCTGTTTAAGCTTTTAGCTCAACTCTAGTTAAAATATAACTCAAGTACAGGTACCCTCACTTTCTGGTGCTCTCTCTCTCTCTCTCTCTCTCTCTCTCTCCCTCTCTCTCTCTCTCTCTCTCTCTCTCTCTCGTTGGGGAGCCCGTGTCACTGGAAGAGGCGGTGGCTCTCAGGGCATCAGCAGCGAGCAGGATCGGACTCTTGGTGCATCAGCGGCGAGCAAGATCGGGCTGGAAGAGGCAGTGGTTCTCGGGACGCCGGCAGCAAGTGGGATCCAGTTGGAGGCAGCGGTGGCCCTCGGGGCATCAGCGGCAAGGGTGGCAGAGTGGCAGGTGAAGAAGAGGAAGGAGCATCTCTCTCTCTCTCTCTCTCTCTCTCTCTCTCTCTGTGTTTGGGTGTGTCTGTTGGAGGGATGGAGAGGGTAGGGACAAAATGGTCATTTAGCCCTTTTTCTGTTTATTTTAACAGATTGAAGGAATATTCCAAAAATATTCTTAAACACCCAATGGTTGCTTACTGGAGGTCCTTTTTACAAAGAATATCAACTTTGTTGGGTGCATAGCAAACTCTAGTTAAAATATAACTCAAGTACAGGTACCCTCACTTTCTGGTGTTCTCTCTCTCTCTCTCTCTCTCTCTCTCTCTCTCTCTCTCTCATTGGGGAGCCCGTGTCACTGGAAGAGGCGGTGGCTCTCAGGGCATCAGCAGCGAGCAGGATCGGACTCTTGGTGCATCAGCGGCAAGCAAGATCGGGCTGGAAGAGGCGGTGGTTCTCGGGGCGCCGGCAGCAAGTGGGATCCAGTTGGAGGCGGCGGTGGCCCTCGGGGCATCAGCGGCAAGGGTGGCAGAGTGGCAGGTGAAGAAGAGGAAGGAGCATCTCTCTCTCTCTCTCTCTCTCTCTCTCTCTCTGTGTTTGTCTGTTGGAGGGATGGAGAGGGTAGGGACAAAATGGTCATTTAGCCCTTTTTCTGTTTATTTTAACAGATTGAAGGAATATTCCAAAAATATTCTTAAACACCCAATGGTTGCTTACTGGAGGTCCTTTTTACAAAGAATATCAACTTTGTTGGGTGCATAGCAAAATAGCCAACTCGCAGGGGTTCAATCCAAATATCAAGAAAACATAGGGACTAAAAACTAAGAAACCCTAAAATTTAACATCTTAATGAATTACATAAAGAATATTATGAGTTATAAACTTATAATACGATATGGATAACAAAAGCCCTTCATGCCAAAACATAATAATAATAATTACAAACTCAGGTTAAACAAGCATTTAAGGCAGCCATATACTGAGATATAGGATCATTCAAAGCATATAATGCAGTTTCTTCATGAAGGGTCAGACAAAATGTACATTATTATTTCATCACTTCTTCGTGAACCATAAATATCTTTGTAATGAATTGATGCTTAACCAGAAACATAGAACTATATATAATAGTTCAAAGAAGATATACATGTAAAAAAAGACTAGTTTGCTGCTTTTTTCTTTAATTTCTTGCCTATGGAGTTTTAGCAAAGAGGAAAGTGAGGCAACCAAGGGCTGTCTCAGCCGTAAATGCCTAGGCAAGCACCTTGGTGCTTGAGGAGAGGTGTTTTCTACCATAAATCATCATGAAGGAAGAAATGGAAAGAAGAAAATGTAGAACAATCCAAGTTGTCATCAAGGGTATGGGACACAATAATCATGTCCAATACGTGAAGACCAATTTGCAGAGAGCACTCTATATAAGTAGCAGATGGTCTTATGAATCACGGAAAATTAAAAAACAATGGTGGCACATAATAAAAAGTGCAGTAAACATTGTTAAAAGAGGCATTTAGCAACTTAAGAATAATTATTCAATAGACATTGTTGAAAGAAATGTTAGCCACATGGGAATATTAAGGATGAGTAAGAGTAATACTACATAATTCAAAAATACATCTGATATAGATAAAATAAGCATTATCCAAAAAAGGCCACTACTTACAGAAACCAAGAACAACGTCAAGTCTAGAAGTATGGTGATACACAGGAAGCATCGTAAATTTGTGATTGACAACAGGTTGTACCAAAAAAAACACTTTCAGATGATAAGAGAAAGTAACCTAACCCCCTCTCAAATCTTCTGAATCAAAATAGTATCCAAAGGATAGCAGATTATCTTATGGAGACCTCCACATTGACGCTTTACATTTTGAAACACTGCTGCATTTTGATGATAAGAACAGGGTATACGTTTCAAATATGCTACTGTTAGTATTGTGTCTATCAAGTCAATCATGCACATTGTATAATCTTGTTCAGTTATTTATATTAATAGCAATATATTTATTATGTGTAAATCGCATTTATTTATTATCCGTTTCATGGTGAAGTCCATAAATGTGTGCAATATTTGTCAAATTATGATGACATCATAATAATGAGATTGACAACTTATAAACATATATTCTTAATTGTTTACAGTCGGATTAAGAAGAACATCAAATATCCAGTGAGACAAGTACAGGTTACTCATGTTCATCTGATGAGCGAGACTGGTCTCATACTCACTTGTATGGAGACACTAAGGCGAACCTATAGGTCCTCATTGACGAATGAGCTCACTGAACTGATCTGACTTGAATCACTGGATAATAATTTATCTAACTGTCAACCAGCTTGATTTAATGTCACAGTTGCATGGTTGGCCCTCGGACCTAAAACACCAAAGGCACCTTGTCGCTGGACTTTTGGGCTTTGACCTTGGCTAATGGATCTCTAACCGTGAGATCCTAATCAATCAAGTGATCGGATTCAATAGAATACCTTCGAAGGTAATTGAATGTTCAATATGGGATCATTCGCTCTCAGTACTTCGAGAGAGAATGCTCTGGAGATGATGCGCAGAAGTCCCTGACCAAGACGGACACTATATCAGAAAATGAGTTTTCTGATATCATACAACAACATCTAATCCAAGTGAGTAGACCGGTTAAGGTTTGACAGTTGACCATAACTTAGGTTAACTCGGGAGCATCGGATGAAGGATTATAACCACATGATAACTGATGACAGAAATGTTCCTCGAACAAGTTGTTGAACCCCATTATTTTTTAGGATCATGCGATGTTGCTTGGCACCCAACTTGATCGGAAGTCTGACCAATTCATATGCGCGATATTAATTCGGTATATTAATTATTTGATATAAGATATTAAAGTAATTAATTTAAACCAGTAAAATGTTACTGGACTTATTGGGCCGAAAATTAGATTGATACTTAAATCTAAAGGGCATACACACAAAGACTTTCAGTTGATGGTGTTTAAGCGGGATTTATATTAGTTCGGAGACTTTCGTAAAAAGTCGCCTATAATTAATATAAATATACGCTGAAGGAGAACTCGGGACCAAGCTCTAAAGTTCCCCCCAAAGTCACCCCCCCCCCCCGCTCTCTCTCCCTAACACCCAGAAGGAAAGGGGCGCCCCCTATCCTCTCTCTTCTGGCTCCGCCGCTTTTGCTTCTCAATCGTCGAAAGGCCCATTTGCATGCCACAGGAACCGTCGCCGAGAAGGAACATTGACAAGCGCCCCGATTCTGATGAGAGAGCGAGGATGAACTATCAAATGGAGGACCGTATGAATAACGTTGGAGGCCGGACGCCTGTGCAACTAGTAATATTGCTCTGTCGAAATCACATAGTCGCATATTCAAATCCGGACAAGGTGATGTCTGATCACCGATTTTCTTAAATTTTCTCAAAACGGATTAGGAACAGGTAGGTTAAATTTTAAATATCTATTTTCGTTGCATTCTTCGTCTTCCCGCCCAGATCCTTACAACGGTATCAGAGCTAGATTAGTGTTTTGATCCATTTCGATTTACTGAATTTGATTTCTAGATTAGATTCCATGCGATGATTCAATCTATACATTTACTTACGGTTCATGTGATGAATCTGAAGTAGAAAATTCAACTTTTTTTATTGTCTGCGAAGACCGATTTGGAATTGTTCTGAATATTGATAGAGAGTACCGCATTCTTCGCAGTTTGGGGCTAGAGAAAAGGGGGCGCTGATGACCCATGCGTCGCCAACTGGAGCATCGACCACCGTCGGACCCTTGCCTGACCCCAAAAGGGGCGGTAGGGCCTAGCGGCGCCAACCCCCTCCTCCTTCCTCCCCTTCGGCCCGGCGGCGCCAGCCCCCTCGTTCTTCCTCCCCTTCATGCGATGAAGGAGGAGAGGGACGGGAGGCTGGGGCGCCCCGACCATAGCTAGTGAGACCGATGGTGGCAGAGGCGTCGGCCAACAGCGTCCGCCCAATCGGCGGCGGGGGCGGGTGTTGCCGGCCTCGACGCTGCTTTTTCCCCCCACCACCATGCACAGGGGAGGAAGCCTCCTCCCTGCGCATAGCTAGGATTTCCAAGACCATACGCAGGGAGGGAGGGGCGGGCCTACTGGCCTAGGCCAGCCCGCTCCAGCCCAAACTGCCCCATTAGAGCAGACCTGGGCCCAAACCAGATGGCCTGGGCCATGCCCCTATAGGCATTTAAACTTAAAATTTTATTTTAAATTTAAATTTCAAAATGGTTTAAAATTTAAGTAATTAAATTTTATTTTTGAATGCCCTATTATAGATGGAATTTATGAAAATTTTCAATTAACAATGGTTGTTGCTAAGACTTATTTTATTTAAGAATAGATAAAATATAATTTAGAATTTTTCTAAATTTCCCATGGAATCCTTCTAGAAATTAAATTTAGTTGTATGCACATGATGATGTGTTCCCACTTTAAAATTAGATTTAAAAGCACGATAAAAATAAAAAATTTCAAAAACTCAAATTTTTAATTTTTTATTAGAACCCAAACTTTGAGAAAACTAAATTATATTATTTTCAAAAAAATTAACTCTCATGTGATGCGCTCAATCATGTGTGGATGCTTAAAACATATAGTGGTCATCGGCATGCACTTAGTTTGACATATTTATAATCATATGTGGTTATTGTAGATTGTTTATGGAATGCATGGTAAATTAATTGTTAATTAATGAGAATTGCATACCTCCCTCTTGCTCATTTCAATGTACTTCTATCTCTCTCCATTATTGTACTCCGCTATAAAGCGTACTTTTACAATTTTGTAAATTTAATATATGTATCATTTTTATTATTTGTAATTAATCACAGTGGCCGAGAAGGAACAAAGATGATCCATAAGAGCAATCATAAAGGCCCAAGTAATGAGATTGCCAACCTATGTGTTTGCTTGTCTAATTAATATAATTGTTATATTAGTTAATTTCGTGATTGACTATATGGCTCCAATTTAATCACTGTGGTGTCCATGACCACATAATGACATGTATATTTGATGCATGATCATAGTTTTTTATTTAGAATGAAATGCTATTATCTAGGTATAATTAAATATGAGATATATTTATGTACTATTACCTAAGATGATACCAAGATAAAATTAATAAAATCTCTCGTTATAAATTTTAAGTTGTAACACAATCGTCGACAACCTACCACGTGGCCCTACATCATTATAGTTTTAAGACTAGAATCAGATCGAACATGTTTGGTGTGCTATCCACAAAATATGTTAACTCTGAGGACAAACTAAAACTATGATATGATGATGGCTTTAAATGGGGTAGAGGCACAGTGTAGCCTTGTTGTGCTATAGGTTTAAGACTGGAATCAGATCGGACATGTTTGGTGTGCTATCCACAAAATATGTTAACTCTAAGGGCATACTAAAACTATGATATGATGATGGCTTTAAACGGGGTAGAGGCACAGTGTAGCCTTGTTGTGCTATAGTTTTAAGACTAGAATCAGATCGGACATGTTTGGTGTGCTATCCCCAAAATATGTTAACTCTGAGGACATACTAAAACTATGATATGATGATGGCTTTAAACAGGGTAAAGACACAGTATAGCCTTGTTGTGCTATCCACAAAGGTTGCATCCTAATCTATACCCGTTGAGTAACGATGATAACACTTAAACTAGAAATTGATAGTTTATGTGCTATCCACAAGCCCATTAATGTTCTAAGGGCCGAAGTTTGATCAAATATTGCAAAGAGTTACAAGTACAAAGCATTGGCTGCTCTCTAATCATAGTGTGATTTGTTATGCTATCTATAATGTTACATTATGAGTCATTAAGATTCTGATCCCTACTACAAGACCGTCGGCATCTCCCGTTCTATACATCTGAAGGTTATATAGTCCGTCAAAAATTATGAGTTAAGCTCGATAAAAGTGTATATTTAATTTTTAATTAATAATTGAACATCTGCTAATTTTATTTCTATTTCTCCTGTAGGCAAGAATGTCACCAAACAACTCACTTTGTAACATACTGAATGCCAATAGAGTAGCATGCCCCAACTACTCTGATTGGCTCAGGAACCTGAAGATTGTCTTCTGGTCTAAGTAAATTACATATGCCCTTGAGGATCAAGTCCTGCCTGAATCGGCATTAGATGCCGACGAGGAGGATATGATTGCATATGAGAAGTGAAAGGAGGATTCCACTCTAGCTATATGTTAGCCTCTATGAGCAATAAGTTGCAGAGGCAACCTGAGAAGATGGATGTCAGATCCATCTTGCTCTATCTGAAGGAGCTATTCGAGGAACAGAGTTAGACCGAAAGATATGAGATATCCATAAACCTGTTTAGGGCTCGCATGGCAGAGGACACTTCAGTGCAAACTCAATGTGCTGAAGATGATAGAGTGGATTGAAAGGCTAATTGTGCTCGGTTGAGCTACCCAAAGAAATGAGCACCAACCTTGTTCTCCAGTCACTTCCAAATTCATATTCTCAGTTCATCGTTAACTTCCATATGAACAGAATTCAAGCTACATTTGGCAGAACTGTTGAATATATTGAAAACTGTAAAGGACAACCTTCAAAAAGAGAAGCCCACTGTCCTTATGGTTGGTAAGACCAACAAGAAGAGGAAAGCAATCCAAACTTTTAAGAAAGACAAAGGAAAGAAGTTAACAAGCATAACCCAATTTCCAAGAAAGACAAGGGCAAAGGAGTAGAGAATGGTGAATACTTCCACTGCCATCAGAAAGGACATTGGAAAAGGAACTATAAGGAGTACCTCAAGGAGAAAGCTCAAGAAAAGGCGAAACTTAGAGAAGCTTCAGATATCTATATGATAGATATTCACTTGTCTCTTAGAGATTCTACATCTTAGGTATTAGATATCGGATGTACTTTTCATATCTATAATGATGTATAGGTGATGACAAGTAAGCGGAAGTTGAGCAAAGGCGAGATAGACTCGAGGCTAGGAAACGGCGCAAAGGTTACGATGTTCACTTTAGGGATAATAGACCTCAAACTTCCATCTGGAAATAAAATCACTTTAGTTCATTGTTATTATGTTCCTAACATAATCAAAAACATCATTTATGTGTTTAGTTTGGACAGAATAAGATACAAATTAACCATTGAGAATAATACGTATTCAATTTATTATCGTAATAAACTTATTACTTCAGTAAATTTGGTTAATCGCTTGTATCTATTGGATGTTTGTTATGATTCTCTCTACCTTAACAGAGCTCTTAAGAGGAGTAAGAATGGTGTAAACCAAGCCTACCTATAGCATTATAGACTTGGACACATTAGCGAGAATAGACTCCAGAAATTTGCATAAAAATAGATATTTAGATCCATTTGATTATGAATGGTTTGCAACTTGTGAGTCATATTTAATGGATAAGTTGGCTAAGTCTCCATTTACTGGATATAGAGAAAAGGCTAAAGACATATTAGAACTAATACATTCTGATGTATATAGTCCAATGTCTACCCAAGTCAAAAGTAGTTTCTCATATTTCATCACCTTCATAGATGACTTCTCAAGATTCGGCTATGTGTACTTAATGAAGTACAAGTCGGAAACCTTTGAGAAGCTCAAGGAGTTTAAGACTGAAGTCGAGAAGCAAACCGGAAAGAGTATTAAACTCTTCGATTGGATAGCCGAGGAGAATACTTGAATACGGAGTTCACACAATTCTTAAAGGATGATAATATCCTTTCTCAGTTGACTCCTCCATATATACCTCAGTGAACGGTATATCAAAAAGGAGAAATTGCACCTTGTTAGATATGGTACGATTTATTATGAGTTTTTCAAAGTTACCAGTATCTCTCTTAAGATTTACGCTAGAATCAGTAGCATATCTACTGAACAGGATTCCGAGCAAGTTTATGACTTCTACTCCATATGAGATATGGAAAGATAGGAAGCCCAACTTTAACTATGTTAAAGTCTGAGGCTGTCCTACCTATGTAAAAAGACATGACCCGAAGAAGCTCGAGTCACGAACCGACAGGTGTAGATTTGTAAGATACCCAAAAGAGACTTTTAAGTACTATTTTTATCATTCTGGTGAATAAAAAATGTTTGTTGCCAGGAAAGCAGTCTTCTTGGAAGAGGAATACCTCCTCCAGAAGGAGAGTGGGAGTAAAGTAGTTCTAAACGAGGTTCTAGATCCACATATTGTACCTGGTCCATCTGATGAGCCATCGATTTATGAACCTATTCAAAAGTACACACAAGAACCACGTAGGTCTACTAGGATACCGAGACAACTTGAAAGGTATATAGGACATATCAGTGAAAGTGACTCAAGCATAAGCTATAATGAGGATGTGATCTACAGACCTACCAGGAGGCCATTGAGAGCCCCGAAACCGGGAAATGGCGAGAAGTTATGAACTCTGAGATACAGTCCATATACACCAACTAAGTTTGGAATTTGGAGGACTTGCTTGAGGGTGTTATACTCATCGGTTGCAAGTGGATCTTTAAGAGAAAGATCGATGCAGATGGATGAATTGACACTTAAAAGGCAATATTGGTGGCAAAGGGATATCATCAAAGGCAAGGCATTGACTATAACGAGATTTTCTCATTAGTTACTATAGTGAAGTCGATCAGAGTTCTTCTTGCCATCGTTGCACATTATGATTATGAGATCTAGTAGATGAATGTAAAGACTGCCTTTCTTAATGGAAACATTAAAAAAGAGGTATATATGACACACCTGAGGGTTACACATCCAAAGAATTTTCAGATAAAATATACAAGTTTCAGATATCTATTTATAGATTGAAGTAAACATCCTGAAGCTAAAATATAAGATTTGACGAGACTATAAGTCTTATGACTTTATTAAGAATAAAAATGAGTCATATGTGTACAAGAAGACTATTAGGAGTTCTTTTTGGTACTTTATATTGACGACATCCTACTCAATGAGAATGATGTAGCATGTTATCATCAGTAAATATTTGGCTGTCAAAGAACTTCTCTATAAAAGATTTAGGAGAAGCATCTTACATATTGGAAATAGGGATCTATAGAGATAGATCGAAGAGGATGCTTGACTTGACCTAATCCATGTACATAGACACCATTGTCAAAAAGTTTAATATGAAAAATTTCAAGAGGGATCTCATATCGATGAGACATATAATTTATCTCTAAGGAGCCGTCTCCTAACTGAAGAGATGACATTTATGGATAGAGTACCATATGCCTCTGCCATAAGATCTATCATGTACGCCATACTATGCACGAAGCCTGATGTGGCATATGCTAAGTATTATGAGTAAGTATCAGGCAGATCCAAGTGATACATACTAGAAAGCCGTAAAATGTATCTTTAAATACTTGAGAAGAACTGAAGATATATTTTTTGTCTATGGATGAGATGATTTGAAGCTGTACGGACACACTTGCTTGAGTTTCTAATATAAACTGGATGATAGCAAGTCTACTTCTGAATTTGTGTTTACATTGAACAGGAGAGCAGTGAGCTGGAAGAGTTCCAAGTAAGAAACCGCTACAGATTCGACAACAGAAACTGAGTACATCGTTACAACTGAAGCCGCCAAGAAAGCAGTGTGAATAAAGAAGTTCTTCGTCGACCTTGGGGTGGTACCGAGCATCTCTGACCTTATCCCCTTATTGTGTGACGACAATAGGGCAATACCACAAGCGAAAGAGTTGCGGTCTCATTAGAAGTCGAAGCACACTTTAAGGCACTTTCACTTGATTAGAAAGATCATTTCTAGAGAAGATGTCGTAGTGGAAAAGGTTCCACCAGCCGACAATATAACAGATCCACTGATAAAGTCATTGTCTCAAATTATGTTTTAGCGTTACTTAGAGTCTATGAGTATACAAAATAAAGGTGATTGGTTTTAGTTCAAGTGGGAGATTATTAGTATTATATATATCCGTCAAGCCAATCACGTACATTGTACAATCTCGTTCAGTTATTTATATTAATGGCAATATATTCATTAGGTATAAATTATATTTATCTATTATTCGTTGTATAGTGAAGTCTATAAATGTATGCAATAGTTGTCAAATTATGATGAGATCATAATAATGAGATTAACAACTTATAAACATACATTCTTAACTGTTTCTAGTCAGAGGATATTTGAGAAAGACATCAAATATCTAATGAGACTAATACAAGTTACTCCTCATTTGGTGAGGGTGACTAATCTCATAGTTACTTATATGGAGACGCTAAGGCAAACATGTATGTGTTCATTAGAGAATGAGTTCACTGAGCTGATCCAACTTCAATCACTGGAATTTACCTAACTGTCAACCAGGTTGACTCAATGTCATAGTTGCGTGGTTGGTTCCCGAATATGAGACACCAAAAACACCTTATTGGTGGACTTCTAGACTTTGACCTTGGCTAATGGATCTCTAACCATAGGATTCTAATCAATCAAGTGATCAAGTTCAACAGAATACCTTCGAAGGTGATTGAGTGTTCAATACGAGATCATTCCTTCTTGGTAATTAGAGAGAGAATGCTCTGGAGATGATGTGCGGAAATCCCTAGCCAAGGCAGACACTATATCAAATAAGGAGTTTTTTTATATCGTATAATGGCATCTAATCCAAGTGAGTTAACCGATTAAAGTTTGATAGTAAACCATGTTCTAAGTTAACTTGAAAGCATTGTGCGGATGAAGGATTATAACCACATGATAACTAATGACAAAAAGGGTTTTTGAGCAGGTTGTAGAACCCTATTAACTTTTGAAATAATGCGGTGTTACTTGACATAATCAGAAGTTCGACTGATTGATATGTGCGATATTAATTCAATGTATTAACAATTTAATATGAGATATTAAAAATAATTAATTTAAGCCAATAATATGTGCAAAAACTGGATTGGTACTTGGGCCTAAAGGGTCACACGCACAATGATTCTCAGTTAATGGTGCTTAAGTGAGATTTGTATTAATTTGGAGACTTTTGTGAAAAGTCAATCATAATTAATATAAATATACGCTGAAGGAGAACCCTGAGCCAAGCTCCAGAATTCCCCCTTGAGTCACCCACCCCCTCTCTCTCTCCCCGGTGCCCAGAAGGAAAGGAGCACCCCCTTTCCTCTCTCTTCTTCCTTTGCTGCTTCCGCTTCCTGATTGTCGAGAGGTCCATCCACATGTTGCGGGCACCGTCGCAGAGAAAGAACATCGGTGAGCATGACGATTCTAAGGAGGGAGTGAGGAAGAACCATCAAGTCAAGGATCGTGTGGATACTGTTGGAGGCTAGGCACATGTGCAACTAACGGCATCGCTCCGTCAGAACCACACGGTCGCGGATTTGAATCCGCACAAAATGGCGTATGATCACCGATTTTTGTTTAATGCTCTCAAAATTGATCGAGATTGGGTGGGTTAAAATTTTAAATATTTGTTTCCATTGCATTCTTCGTCTTCCCGCCCGGATCTTTACAGCTACATCCTACACAAAAACCATCTAAAATTGTTTCTGATTTGCCATTACACTCTCCCTACGGTGGTGAAATTAGTATCACAAACAAATCATGTATCTTCAAAATTGGAAAGGATTCACAGCATTTGAATTTCACGTTAGAGAAATGACAAACTTATTGAGAATGTTGCTATTCTTGGGGTCCAAATTCAGAATTGAGCAGGACAATGCTGCAAACTGTGGAAGGATTCTGCCATAAAAGATTCTTATAGACCTTGCAAGGTCGTAGAGAACTTGACAGTCTGCTTAAGGATTTTTTTTGGGGGGGGAGCTTTCGAGGCTCACTCAAAACTACTCAAGTCAGTTATGTTAAGAGCAGGCATCATTTTTCTTCATGAAAACTTTGGTTGAAAACCAGCCATTGCAGCATACCAGCATGCTTCTCGAGACAGGGGCCTCTGATGGTGAAGTTCTTTGCAAGATGTGGAACACCGTAGTCTTCATCGTTTCAGCAGTGCCCTTTTAGTGTAATTTTATCTTAGGACTCATGTTTTATCATTGTGGTAGTCCTTATGTCCAGTAGTTACATCGTCATTACAGTGTATAGTTGAGGAATCTCTCCTCTCTACCAAGATTGTACTACCTTTGTTTATTTTTTAAATAAAATTGGTGTGATAATTCACAATCTCTTTTGGAAAAATAATACAAAGTCCCCTATCTTTTAATGCATTTGGATTCCATCCAAGTTTGTCATCTTTAAGAAACCCAGTAATGGGAACCCAGGAACTGCAGAAACAGAGCCCAAGGTCCACTTTATATTTTATTTTGGCCCATTAGAGACCTAATTAATGTATTTTCCTCTTCTTTTAGGCTTTAGGCCCACTAGTGGGCCCATGTTCATTTTTATATTTTCTTGTAATTTTCTGGCATCTTTTTTCTCCTCTTTAGAGCCTAGGGGCACTTTTGGACTTTATTGTACCTAGGGCTACCCTAAGAGGATCCTATATATTGTAGCCTACCCCACAAAGGGAGGCATTGAATGATGAAATGGGAAAGAGAAGAGTTGCAGCCGTTGCTTGTGTTCTGTGGGTGATGAGCCCGTGAAGGGCAAGTGTGAAAGGGGAGGGTGGGAAGTCCCCTCGTTCTTCTTTCCTCTCCCCCTCCCAGCCTTGTTCTTCCTCTTCTCAGCCCCCTGTCGTCTCCTCTATCTAGGCCTCCGAACCGTTCATCCAGACTTCCCATCCCCATCCCGCATCAACTTTGGAGAATGATGGGAACCCAAGAATTGCAGAAACAGAGCCCAAGGTCCACTTTATATTTTGTTTGGCCCATTAGAGGCCCAATTGATGTATTTTTCTCTTTTTTTAGGCTTTAGGCCCACTAGTGGGCCCATGTTCATTTTTATATTTTCTTGTAATTTTTAGGCATCTTTTTCTCCTCTTTTAGAACCTAGGGACACTTTTGGGCTTTATTGTACCTAGGGCTACCCTAAGGGGATCCTATATATTGTAGCCTACCCCACAAAGCATGGATGGCAGTACCGGTACCGGTACCGGTACCGGTATCGGTGGGTACCGGTACCGGTACATAGCGGCCGGGACCGGCCGATACTCTTTATAGGCATGGTACCGGTGCCGGCCGATACCGGTACGTACCGGTATCGGCCGGTACTATCAACCATGCCACAAAGGGAGGCATTGAATGCTGAAATGGGAAAGAGAAGAGTTGCAGCCGTTGCTTGTGTTCTGTGGGGGATGAGCCCGTGAAGGGCAGGTGTGAAAGGGGAGGGTGGGAAGCCCCCATGTTCTTCTTCTTTCCTCTCCCCCTCCTAGCCTTGTTCTTCCTCTTCTCAGCCCCCTGTCGTCCCCTCTATCTAGACCTCCGAGCCGTTCATCCAGACTTCCCATTCCCGTTCCGCATCACCCAGGAGACTGGCTGGATCCAGGAGCTGACCTGTACATACTTGATGCATCGTCTCTGGGAAGTATCATCATCAAGTGTAAAACTCAAGAAAACATAATTAAAAAGGTGTGCTTAGCACTATAAACTAATAACAATTCCACAGATACAAAGTTTCATGCTTCACTTACCATGAATAGATCCAATAACTCTATACTCTGTTACTGCATGTTGTGATGATGTGTGTTCCTCACTGTTGGCAACCATTATTCGCTCAGATTTACCACTTTCCAGCACTACCTGAATAAATAACAGAATAGATCATAACAATTGCAGAAGAACTATAAGCTGAAGAACAACATCATTATTCAATATGAGAACATGGAGTAAATGCTACAATGAAACACCAGGTAATCAAAAATAGTTGGCTGCAATTTTGTTGTCAAACATGCACAATGAGACACCAGATAATCAAAAATAGTGGGCTGCAATTTTGTTGTCAAACATGTGTCATAACAAGAATAAGAACAATAACCAGAACCAGAACCATAACAATAGCAATAGCAATAGCAATAACAATAACAATAATAATAATAATCCAACTCTATGGCGACTAGGTGAACTCTGGATAGAAAATATGCAATGGAGTTTTAATTGTTAAGTTGTTTGTTCAAAGAGGCTTTTAGATCTTTCTAGACAGGGTCTAGATCTCAAGCCTTGCTCTCTTCTTCCTTCTCTTCTTGTTGCTGTTGTGTGTCGGAAGCTAGAGGGTTACTACAGTGCTCAAGGAAGAGGCCAGACAGCATTTAAAATGGGACTGGTACAGGGTAAGGAAACACCATCGCAGCTGTGGCATCAACCTTTGGAAAAAACAAAAGAGAGTGGGAATTCTCTAGACCAAATTCCGTTCAAAAACTTCACCTTCATCCCATTCCCAACCACCATCCTGGTTCTGGAGTGTATGTTTAATATCCATACCTTCCATAACCCCATGATTGGTTGTGAAGTTGCATTGGAAGACCGTACCATGTCCTGTTTCCCCATAAGCATTTCTCCACTGTTTTTGGTGTTTGCTCTGTTTGGTGTTTTAAATCGAGACCAAAAAAATCCAGGGAGTTCTGACAAAATCACCCTGCACAGACTAAACCTCCCTCCATAGGCAACAAGCATGCTCTTCCATCCTGCTGGTTTTGGTTCAAATCTTTGGACCGCCAACGTCCGTTCTTCAAATTCAATGAACCTATCTAATAATGGCACCGCACAAAGTAATAAAAGATGGGATCTTACATTCCAAGACCCTGGTTAGTGCTGTCAACAGAGCTAATACAGAGTGGATGTTACAGTATCTGACTCCGCTCCATTTAGCACTATCCAAATATCTGACTCCAGGTATTATCTGGCAGATAATAAACTTTTCTATCCAAATTCGACTATGGCGGATAACATCTGAATTCATATAATAATTCGAATATTTAACTATTTTAAAATTTCACTTATCACTTAATGACTTGTAAATTTTAATCTTTGTAAAGTGTAGCCTATAAGCATCGTAGATATATTTTAGATTATTAATAAATATTCAAGTTATGAATATCTAAATAAATTTAAAATAACTCAAATGCTCTATTAAACAGATAATAACAGCTTATTTAAACAATTTATTTAAATAAGTAAGATTATTAAAAATTGACGATAAATTTCATCATTATCCCTCAACATATCTATTAAGCATACTTTAGATATCAAATAGTTTATTTAAATAAATAAACAACACTAAAATTATAAGAACTTGTCAAAAGACATAATCGGTCAGATAATAATTGGATTGGATATCTATTTTCTGTTTCCGCTTCAAATATTAATCGGATAATTAAATGGATATTCGGATATGCCTGTCAGATCACAAATGTTCTAATCGGATGCAGATCGTAGTCGGAGATTAACCGGATCCATTGACAGATCTAACCCTAGTGGCTTCCCATACATCCTCTTATCGAAATTAAATCTCAGGGCCATTACTTCCCCCGCAAGCAACAAGAGAAACTTCAGCATAACCAACTTTTTGTTCCCTCGACTTGAGAATAACTTGGTGGCGTCTACATTATAAAGTTGTCTGACCCTCATTCCGTAGATAAGGGTGGGATTTGGGCAGGCCAATGTAGAACCTGGAAGCAAATCAGTCCACTCTCGCGCCCGGGAAGTTCTATCTCTCTCTCTCTCTCTCTCTCTCCAAATGGGTCTCTCTCTCTCTTTACCCTGAGCATAACATGGGTCTCTCTCTCTTTACCCTGAGCATAACATGCAATTTCGGCCACATCATCACACTAGTCATAGGCATCATTGATGGGAACTTCTGCCATATTGTTGCCACCCACACAAATGTGCTTGATAGTGCACACATTGTGTTGGACTTGCCAAATTTGGGCCAGCCTGATTTGAGCCCATCCAGCCTGATTTCATGAGGCCAGCCCATACACGGCCTAATCCAGTTTAAATAATTTGGGTCAGCCCATTTTTTAAGTAATTCAGCTGGCTCAGGTTGGGCTGCAGGCTGGCCCACCCAAGTCCTACCCTTAAATGTAGATGTATTACAAAAGGCACAATTCAAAGGATTCAAACAAGCACTGTCTAGAGATTGTTATAGATACAAGGAAAAGAAAACACACAAATACCAAAATGATAATCCACTATAAATGAACAAACCTTCCTAAGTGGCGCAGTAATTAAACCTTCTGAATGCTTTGGATTACCAATGACAAGAGCCCAATATCTCTTTTTGAATGTCCTCTGATCATTTCCTATTTCCTGCAGCATAAAATACCCATCAAAGGTATAGCCTCATGAGCTGAAGGAGAGAAACAAAGAGAAACTTTTGATCCACTGCAGGTAAACTTATGTCCAATGCCAGTTTATGCATACTATAAGATTTTTTATCTAAATTTTGTCTTACAGCAAATGCTCCAGAGGTTTTCTCACGGAAGATGGAGTGCAAAATGGAAGCACTTGTTTGGGTCCTTCCCAACACCAAAACGCCACTGCTCTCTCTATCCAACCTGTGTACCTACAAGAATGTGTTCAGGATGAAAGATTTATAGAAGATATTTAGGCAGTAAAGTCCAAGACAATATTCATACTTATCAAAAATTTACAGAGTGAATTAACTTCTGGGGTTCATAAAACTAAGCAATGTCTTTTACTCCACCAAGAACAATTTAGTCAAAAAAGTAGCATTTCTGAATAAAGGGTGGGATCGTGACACCGTATACTAAGTGTGAAAAGTGAAAACCAACAAGAGCAAGATGAGTAAATAAAAATAATGCCCCATAAAAACCCACCCATTACAAAAGCTCTTGGGACTTATCCAATATATATCCAGATGATGCACATTTCCAAGTTTTTTTCTTTAAGTGACACAAGTCACAATTTCATTAATAAGAAAAGAAAGGTACGCTGGAGGACCAAAGAGACCCCCAACCACATACAAAATAAATCCTCCAGTTCAGAGATAACCAAGGGTCATACAATTACAAAATAACTGTTTTATGAGAAAAATAAAACAGTTAAAAGTTCAAGCTACAAAATCCTTCCATTTCTTAGCCTCGTCCAAAATTCTGATCATAACGTTATTAGGAATCCCCACAGCTCTTCCCCAATCCTGTCCAGAAAATAGCTCTTCTCAGAATGTGAAATACACAGTTGAACTCCCCACTAAACCTTCTCTTATTCCTCTCGGAGCAAGTAGCCAACAGCATAACTGTCCCTAACAAAAACCGAACTTCTTTCTGATTTGTCTCAGGACATGCTTCCTTCCACCACTTTAAGAGCCCCATGACAGAAGAATGCTTCTCCCACCCGCTACCAACTGCTCTGCAGAGAACTGTCCACAATGTAGAGATTATACCACAATCATGAAAGAGATTATTCTGGTCTTCATCATACAACACAAAATACATGAGCAGTTCTGAATTCTGAAAATCTTCCCAAGTCTGAGGCTGGTAGGTAATCTATTCCAAGCAATTTTCTATAGAAAGATTTTAATTTTGTTTGGGATAAGTTTATCCCAAACAATATCCTTCCACCAAACCCTGCAACCTCCATCATCTAATAGCTGTACCAGGGAGCTGACAGAAGAAATGCCATCATTGTTCCATCTCCACACTCTTTTATCTCGAAGTTCCTGACTAAGATGAATATGATAAACTGTGTTCAATGAGGCTATCAGTTCTGCATATTCCACTTCAGTGGGGCAATGTCCATTTGTACCTCCGGGTAAAAATCGGGCAACTGAATCTCCACTGTTAAACACTATAGGAAACAAATTCCTAAACTGAAATTCCAAAGGTAGCTGAGAACACCATTTATCCTTCCAAAACTTAATTTGTTCCCCATTACCAACTTGGAATTCAAAGGAAATTGAAAGTATATCTGCAGCCTTGATAATCTGCTTCCATGAAGGTGATAGGTTATAAGTTCTAGAAGGATAAAGAGCCCATCTACTGGATGATAAAGAGAAATATTTCTCCTTCACAGTTAGACCCCATAGGGAATCTTGCTCCTCCCCTAGCCTCCATAACCATTTTTCCAGTAAAACCTTATTAAAAATGTCAATTTTTGTGAGACCAACACCTCCTTGTTCCTTACATCTACACACATTATCCCACTTGATCAAGTGCAGTGCTTTCTTCTCTTTCTTTCCTCCACCCCAAAAGAAAGAAGATTTTGCAGCTTCTATAATTTTATCAATAGTCCTTGGAATCTTAAAAATCGAGACATAATAAACCCCTAAGGACGATAGAATAGATTTTGAAAGAACCCATCTACTGCCTGCTGAAAGAAGCTTCCCTTTCCATCCTTCTAGTCTGCCTTCAAACTTCCTGATTTAGGCATGCCAATCCCTAACTTTGATGGCACCATCAATCAAAGGCAGACCTAAATATTTAATGGGAAATTGAGAATAAAAGCAGTCCATGGCACTGGCAATGTTCCTCATAGTAGAATTTGGTAAACTAATACCAACTACTTCTGCCTTATTAATCTTGAGACATGTGATTAGTTCCACAATAATGAGCAACTTTTTGATATTATGAATGACTTCCCCTCTCCCGGAAGTGAACAATAAAGTGTCATCACCAAACTGAAGGTGAGTAATTTGATTGTTATCCCTTCCAATGGTGAATCCATCCACTAACCCAATCTGAGCAGCTTTGTTCCACAGTGAACTTAAAATCTGGGCAACAGGATAAGGGGGGGATATAGGGTCCCCCTGTCTGAGTCCTCTAGAGCTACTGAAATGACCACATGGCTCTCCATTAATCAGAAGAGAGAACCTAGGCGACGAAATGCAGCACATAATCCACCCAATCCACATTTGATTGAACACCATCAACTCAAATGTTCTCCCAGTGCAATACCAGCTAACCCTATCATGTGCCTTTTCAAAATCAAGCTTCAATAGCACCCCTTGTTCATTTCAACTTCTCTGATAATGAATAGCTTCATAAGCTGCCATGTAGTTATCTAAAATAAACCTTCCTTCCATGAAAGCAGACTGATTCTTACTAACAAGCTGACCAAGAACCTTCTTAAGATGGGATGCTAGTACTTGGTAATAATTTTATAACACCCATTCAACAAACTAATGGGCCTAAACTCCGACAATCCTTCAGCACCCTCATTTTTTGGGATAAGTACAATGTGAGTAGAGTCGAAGCATCTAACATATGAAGGTCTCTCTTGAAATTCCTGCAACACCTTCGTCAAATCTTCTCTAATTACCTCCCAAAAGAACTAATAAAAACCCAATGAAAACCCATCTGGACCTAGGGATTTGTTTAGATTCATGCTGAAAATAGCCTCTCTAACTTCCTCTTCCTGAAAAGGTAAACACATTGTTTCAGCTTCTGATTCATTCAACTTGGGTAGCATCCCGGTGCCAGCTCACTAATTTGCTTAAAGAGAAATTTCATTGTGATGGTCGGGCCTCTTCCTTTGTGCGACGGAGACGGTGAAGGTGAGAGCGAAGAGCATGATAGAGCTTTCATTAGCAAAGGGGCTTCGATCGTTCATCAGCAGGGTGGTTTGTTAGCGGAGAGATTGGATCCTAGAAGTAAAAGGTGTTTTCCCTGCTTATCAAAGGGTCATAAAGCTTCTTCTCGCAGGAACGTAGTGGTTTGTTGGTTATGCAAATCTGTGGGGGCATCGAAGCTATGTGTGCAGGGGGCAGAGGAGCGTTTCCTCGGAGTGCAGTGGGCAGAGAAGTTCTCACGCATATCTTCCTCAAAAGAATCAAGCTAAAGCTCTTGATGATGATCTGATTTATGTAAGTGCTCCATGGTTTCATAATTATAATCAGAATGTTTTTTCTCTGCGCAACTGCTTGATTGGTTCGTCAGCACAACATATCTTGGATATTAATGTAGTCCGAGTAGAGATAGAAAAATTGTGTTTGGCCTTTAATGTTTTAAGATAAGCCGTACGTCTGAGAATCAAGTTTTGGTGTTCCATTCTGATGCTCCTAAGAGAGAGCAATTCTTGAAAAATGGTTTTTCTAAACTTAACAAATATGAGATCCATCAATGTGAATGGAATGAAAGAATTGGTACTCGAGTTATTGAGGCTGGGCATAGTATTTGGTGTCGATTAAAGGGTATCCCTTTTCATTTTTGGAGAAGTCCTCACGAGTATCACGAAGACCTTTGGCATTTTAAACAAGGTGGATGCAGAAACTTTGAACTGGAACAACTTAGAATATGCAAGAGTGTTGGTAGAGATCAAAGATTTATCAAAGGAAATTAGGTCGGTTAAGTTGGGTTAGGGTGCAAATACTTGTCGTGTCGATATTATAGTTGAGGCAAAGTCTTCTGGTATTAGTTGGACATACAAATAAGTTGAGCAAGCATACCTTCAGTACAGGGTTAACAGGGATTCTCAATGCCCTAGCCGGGGGAAGGAGAAGACCGATTCCGAGTCGAACTCAATTCGACCCGGTTTGGGTGAGTCAACTCAAACTGTTCATCAGCGTGGGCACGTTTCGTCTAAAACAATGGAGTTCATGTCTATCGATTTTGCAGGTAAAGCTCTGGATTTTCCATCTCATAACAGAAGTATCCAAGATGTGTCGTCCAAAACGTTGGACTTGTTGCCTAACGATTATGTAGGTAAAGTTCTGTATTTGTCATCTGACGTAGGACGGGTAACAAAACCAACGGACTCACAGACGGAGGTAGAGATCAGCAGCAAGCAATCTAATAATAAGTAGAAGCAGCCTAATCGCACAATTGTAAAGTTGGATAACTACGCCAAATAACAGAAGCTAACTGAGTAACCGTCTCTCTCGCGGTGAGGAAACGTGGAACCGTTGGCAGTTAAGAAACTACTACAAGTCTAGGGAATTAAAACCACCCCAAAGTCCTGATGGAACTTGGAATAGATGTAACACGCTCTCAAGCCAACAGTAATGATGTATCATGGGCTAAGTATCCTACCTCACAATTCGGCGGCAGATAAAAGCAAACACTAGAAAAGCAAGTTGTGGCAAGAGAGAGAAGCACGTACCTCCACACTGGTGTGGTAGAAGATCACCTGATGTGCGTGTACCACCCTTAAAGTACAATAAAATAAGGCCCACTCCTCGCATAGAGATAAAAGACTACAAATAAGCAATAAAAGAAGACTAGATGGTATTCATAGCAATTGAGGGGCCACGAGGTATGTGAACGCTACTGAAAATATGCCTTGGGAAGTGTGCCACAAAGTTGGAGGTGCCCTTAAAGTACAATAAAATAAGGCCCACTCCTCGCATAGAGATAAAAGACTACAAATAAGCAACAAAAGAAGACTAGATGGTATTCATAGCAATCGAGGGGCCACGAGGTATGTGAACGCTATTGAAAAGATGCCTTGGGAAGTGTGCCACAAAGTTGGAGGTGCTCGAATGCTGACACACAAATTGAGGTAGCTGACGCGTACCACAGGATGCACGTACGTGTGACCTTGGTATGCGTGCAGAGGTGACATGCAAAACGAGGCATTGTCGAGGCTACGCTACACTAGATCTAGATTGGCCTCGTCAAAACGAAACCAACGGTATAAACGATGTGCAAATTGGAGCACGGAAGAGCCTGAATGAGGGCGGTGTGCTAACGGTCCTTGTTGCACCACCTGCCGCACCACAATGGACCAGATCTGGCTTGGACCAGTGTGGCACTTGATGGCTCGAACCACCAAAGATCCTTGGAACCTGGTCCAACCAGGTAACAACTTATGGCTCGCACCCAACTGGGTGGATTTGGGTCAGACCAGAAGGAGAAACCAGGTCAACCTGGTTTGACCCAGTTGGCCCTTAAAGGGCACGATCTGCCCCTCCCTCCTTCTTCTAACACAGGGAGAGAGAGAGAGAGAGAGAGAGAGGAGATGGTAGCAGCAAGATGGGACAACGGCGGTGGTGGTGCCGGCGGTAACCGGCGGCGTCGACTGCGGTGGTTTGTTGAGGAGGGTGACGACGGCAATGGTAAAGGGTGGCGGCGGTGGATGGCTGTAGCAGCGGCTACGGCAGCCACAACAGGTGGGATGGGTGGCATTGACGGGAGCCGACAGTGACAGCAATGGCACCGGAGCGCCGGCAAGGTTTCTCCGCCCCCTTCTTCTCCTATTCTTTTCTGTTTTCTTTATGTCCGAGCTAAACCGAGAAAGAGATTAGAGGGAGGTGAAGGTGTCGGGGTGAAGAAGGGGAGAACCCCACCGGCGTCATACTGGCAGGAAGGAGATCCCATGGCATCACACTGATGGATAAAAGACTGGTGTCGCACTAGGCGTTGCACTCCGTCATAGAGTGCACACACGCAAGAGAAACTCAGGTTATTTTTTCAAATATTCATGGTATTAATTCCTGAAATAAAACCTACAAGGGTATATATACTCCCTTTATAGAATCCTACCCAAACTCCAACCATACAGTCTGACTCTATCTACTACCTCTAAATCTGACTCAAACAACTATCCCTAATAATTAGTAAAAAAATCACACCTAAAACCTTAGAAAAATAAAAAACCACATATTGGGCCACAAATGGGCCAAATAAAAATAAAATAAAATGTCTTTATACCTCAAGTAGGCTCTAGATTGTCTCCGAGCCAAAGAAGTCGAAGCGGCTCTCCGACGGTGGTAGACGTAATCCAGGTGAAACAGGACAGTGGCTCTAGTGTCCTCACAAATCCTCTCCTGTTGGGAGGAGCTCGACCCTGTCGAGTAAGGGTCGTTGCTGCTCTAGTAGCGCTCAAGGAGGTCAAGGTCAATCCTATACAACTCAACTCGAATAATCCATATGTCATCTGAAGGCGATCGTCCCCTCAACGAAGTAGGTATCCATGAAGCGCTCCCTCTCGAGATGTGACAACCTGCTTGTCTAGTATATGCTCAATCTGCTCACGCCGAACTGGTATGGGGGTTGCAGGTAGACACTCATGTGTGGGGTCACTTACAAAGAGAGGAGAAGGCTCAAACAGATCATTAGATATCATTGCTGGGTCCCAGCATAGTACCAAATTAGAGACATTGAATATAGAACTAATACCATAATCTGGCGGTAAGTCAACAACATATATATAGGGCTCTATCTGTTTTAAGATCTTGAAAGGACCGGCTCCTCAAGTTTGTAACTTCTTGACAGTTCTAGAGGGAAACTGCTCAGATCTGCCCCTGATCATAACGTAGTCATCCTCCTGAAACTCCTGTGGACGTCGGTGTGCATCTGCTAATTTTTTATAATGCTCATTACTTATCTTAATATGACAACGGATGGTATCATGTAAACTCCTAATACTGCTTTGCTTTTCTCAATATCTGGTTTTAATCTTTTTTATAAATAAAAACTGGAAGCCGCTTATTTTTATGAGTTTGAGAACATATCTTTGTAAACCAATGTCTTTGCTAAAGTAGTCACCTCTGTAAGATGTTCCATAAGGCATCCCAGTCAAAATCATTATTGTGGATATTTCAAGATTACAAGGTTGACATAATCAAAAGCTTGTTTGCTAAATTCGGATATCAAGGTGCAGATAGTCTTATCAAATTAGTATATGTGGTTAAAAAAATGAGAATTGCGATACCCTAGAATTAGTAAATTATACTGACCGGCAATTACCGGGGGGGGGGGGGGGTGTTTTCAAGAAGGCTCTATCCTTATCTCTAGGAGCAGTACATATTGTAGATTGTAGAGGATCGAAATTGGGGGTTGGTTATGGTTATGGCTATTCAATCCTCTAGCAAATCCTATGATTTATGGTCGTAATCTTACCTTGCTGGGGGTGTTGAGGAAAGTAGGAGGTGGGGACAAAAGGGTAAGAGGGCCCCAGATGGATTCCTGGGAATAACCCTTCATAATAAGTCAAGTTTTGTTGGGAGGAGAAGGAAAATGTGATGCTCAAGCTGGTCCTAGTGAGTTTGGATGTGTATTTTCTGTAATGCTAAAGGTTTTAAGGCTTATATAAAGGGCTACATAAGGAAGGACATCATCAAAAGGGAATGGCCAAATGTTCTCGCTTAGGATTAGGGATGTAAATAGTACCCGAAAATCCATTTATTCATCCGTTTTCGAAGCATAAAGATCATAAAAGGATACAAGTTAAAGGATAAGAACAAGGATACTATCCGCATCCAAATGATTTAGGATAAAGATCAGGATACTCCTTCTAAGTCCGATTATCTTAGTATCTATCCATTTTCTTTCGCTCATCTTATCTATTGATCGTATCTTATTTAAAACTCTCATCTTATCTATCATGTAAACTCCTTCCCTTCCCTAAAAGCACACCCCAACTCTATTTCCAAACTGAAGAATCTCATCCACCCATCCATCCTCTGAGACTGGATGTAACACTGCAAGCGGTTTACAGACAGGTGCAAACGGAACAAGCACCCCATCTGGAATTTCATTACCTGATCCTTCAACAAGTGGTCCTTCTTCCTGCAAAGTACTTGTCTGGTCGTCAACTGATATCAGAGCCTCCCATTCACCTGGTAAACTGTTCCCATCCTTTTCCACAGAATCACCCTCATCTATCATATGCTATTTTTGCCCCGCTTCATCTGAATGACCTTCTTCCTCCTGAGACAAAGAGTGGCAAACGATGACCTGCCTCCGAAGAATCCCCTTCTACAACCTCTGCAACAGAAATTTGTCTGGGGAAATGTCGTTCACCTTTACAAACATTTATAGGTAATTCCGAGGGCGACATCACAGCTACAGAGTCTGAAGGTCCCTGCTGCTTCTGCGACAGAGAAAGTTACTTTCTTGCCCTTCCAACGATAATCCCGTACTCCCTCTACGATACTTTATTTTGCAGGTAGTTGAACGGTCGACGCCTCACAAGGAAGAAGACGACGGTTCGTTCAAATAGCCGAGTCATTGAACTGGTTCACATCCAAATACCGGTCCGAACTTAAGTTACGATCCGAGATCGAACTTACAAAATGGTTCGGATTTGGGTTTAAACAGTCCAGTCCATGGACCCGAGACTGTTAATCTCCCTTACCCGGAACCTCCCCGGCTTCCCTCCTTCCAACAGCCATATCCACAAGTTTCTCGGGACCATCCGACATCTTCCCACCACACTGGCTTCAAGGAGTGATACATCTTCACAGCAGAAAAAAGATTCGCCGCCACCCTACATTACGCTCGGGCCAACTCCCAAGAGGCTACTCCTATATCCTCCCCTTGATCCTGATGACAGACCATTCAACTCCCCCCTCGAGCTCTGTCCTTTGATCCCCATCTGTTTCCTTTCCGCTGCATGCACACGACTCGGAGGACCCTGCAATTCAGTGATTCCAGAACTCGTCCACTTCTTCGAACCACAGTTTATCTCTGGCACTTCTTCCAGACCTCTGTTTAACTTGTATTTTTTGTACTCAGACACAACCTCTGCCCACATCCACTAATGATGATCGAACTGCTCCACTGGCCTCTTTGCATCTTCTAGTGCAATGAGAACTAAAAACATCTACCCCCAACAAAGATCTTAACTTCCTCTAGGAAATCTTCTAAACACTCCACTTAACCAAAACTCTAGCAAAGGCAAGACTCTCCCCATTCACTACATCATTATCTAAGGATGCCGAAGGATGAAGCTATAGCTTGGAATGTAGACACATTCCACAAACAAAAAGGAATGCCCTTGAATCTGCACCACCTCGTAAGGCCTTCCCGAGCTGGAAAAGTACCATCTTCAACCTTCCACGGGGAGAAGGATAGAGATAGATTCTCCATACGTCTTGACCCCATGGAGCACGCTTCAGATTTCCAGGTGGGAGTAGTAGCTTTAACCAAGAAAGAATGACCGCCAAAATCACAAATCCCCCATTCTTTCTCCTCTGGCCAGCAGTTTTTCAAAGACATGCAAAGCTTCCTTCACAGACACCCCCAAAGGGAATGTCCCTGGAGAAGTAGAAACAGAGACCACCATGCTTTCTTCCAGAACTTCCTTAGCCTGCCTAATTTCCGGTGATCAGGGGGGCTTTAGTGGCACCAGAAACGAATCGTCTACCCAGTTGACCCCTCTTCTCCTTCTCCTGCTTGCCAGTACCTGTGAACCCTCTACCATATCCATCATCTTCATCTGTGGAGCAGGAACAGGATACATCCATCTTCTATGCCCTACACCTTTGCAGTTGAGGCAGCGAAATGCTTGACGACAGACATCCCGTTGAACAGGGAGCATGGACTGAGGCCGCGAGAGAACAGGAGAAACCTTACGGAATCTTCTGCCCTTAGACATCGATCCAACCTTCTCCCTCTCCAACCTTCTTCCTTGCCACCATCTCCTTATGGGTTTATTGCACATTTCTAAGTTATCCCCCATGTCTATATCAGACCCCACAAAATTGAACTACACATTCAACACTCTTTCCCCCAATGTGAAATACAAATATGAAGTCCCCAAAAAAATGAACCACAAAATGCCCTTTCACCCTAAGAGGCCATTGAATCTACCATTCAATTTGTGCTAGTCCCTCCATAACCACACTGAAGACTTGATAGTGTAAAATGCTTTTGGAAGTATCCAGACTATTGAATCCTGATCACTCTCAGGTTCCCGAGTTTCAAAATGCCCAACATGCTCCATGGATCAACATATTGGTTGCCATACAAACAAATTAACTAAGAAACCACAATCAAGGTCATGTTTCTCCCAAATCCTAATGGAAGAGGTACTACTGATATGGCTGCCATTTAGCTGGAGATGGCCTAAGAAACCAAAAGAAAGCATAAAGTGCACTACCCATCTCCAAAATGTCAAGTCAGTCAGATTAACATCAGAAATCTTTTTACTAATAGGATGCTACTAGAGATAACTTATTTTCAATATATAATTTTTCTTATTTTCTAGACAACTTATTTTCAATGTATATTTTTTATTATTTTTTACTTTCCTTATTTTCTAGGCATTACACTGTACTTTCCTGTCATGTCTCTACTGTAAGTTGCATGTTATCATGATCATATTCAATGAATAAAAAATGGGCCTTTTGTCATCTTCCCAAGAATAAAGAAATGATAAACCATTATGATAGTGTGAAACATGGGGAGTTCATGTTAAAGGAAAAGAGTTGTGTCTTATAACTCTACTCTTAGTTATTTCAACAAACAGTATCTTTACCACCTTCATATGGAACTTAGTGATCTCATAGGATTGGCAACTAGATTTTTAAAACAAGATTATACCTCCAATCGGTTGAAGGAGCTTTGACGGGGACCAAGGACTGGCACACAAACATCGCTACATGTTACACACGATGAAGCATGCTTACCACTGTCGGAAGACTACACAGCATTCTATTTGGCTCAAAGATAGTTTGCATGATATGAGTCAAAACATAGTGGACAATGAGTCCATTGAGTCCTTGTTCAGCCTGTTTAGGATCCATTTAGTTACTTTTCTTTTTTTAAGAAATTTTGTACGATTTTTGCACTATTTTATGAAGTTAGGAGTATTTTGGTCTATAGTCAAGTTTAGGAAGTCATGAGGATTTTTTTTTCTTTAAATACTCTTGTAAGACAATTTATTATTTTTTATGAATATTTGCTGCAAATTTTGAGTATTTTCCCAAGTTCCTCTCTAAGACAAAAAAGAAGACCCTGAGACGAGGTCGGGTGAGATGCCCGGGTATCACCACCACCGTCATTACTTCACCACTACTGTCGTCCTTCACCTTGCACCGCCATCTTCTCCTCCTCCCACATCAATTTTGGTATCAAAGCCATTTTCACATGGTCTGCCATATCGTACCACATTGGGCCGACTTGTACGAGTCGACTCGTATTTGGACAAGTCCGAGTTGCTGGGACAGTTTGAGTCGTCGAGTCGCATCCGATTCGATGCAACTCGAACTGACTCATGCCGACTCGTATGTGACTCGTACCTTCTCAATGTGACTCGTATGTGACTCGTGTCGACTCATACAATATGCTGCAATCCGGCACGAGTCTTTATGATCCAGCTCAAACCTACTCGATGTGACTTGTAACTTATTAAGTAGACTTCTTTTTTCTAATTTGACAAGTAATTGAACTTTCTTTCTCCAATTAGTAAATAATTGAACCTTTTTCTTTAATTTAATAGGTGATTTACACTTCTATATTGATTAATAGGGTAGATTTCTCCTAAATTTGACTTAAAGTAATTGTCATTAATAAACTAATGGAGTTAAAAGTTTATTTATGTCATAATTATTTACAAAATTAAAGAATCTGAAAAAATCAGAAATAAGCTTGGATCGCCCTGACTTATCCAAGGTGTGCCAACTCGGTTTGGGTCGGATCGGATCGCCCGGTCCGCTCGAAAACCGGGCGGTCCAATCCGACCCCGAGCCCCGACCCAGCGACCCCGGCCCGGGATCGAGTTGGGTCGGCCGGATCAGCCGACCCGGGCTCGGGTCGGACCGGTCCGGCCGACCCGGTCCCCCAACGGCTAGTTCCGAACTAGCCGTTGGGGTAGGCGTTGGGAACCCATTTGAATGGGTTCCCAACGGCTAGAAGGGGCTTCTAAGCCCCTCCAAGTCCCTATAAAACCCCCTCTTACCCTTCTCTCCCTCATTCACACAAATTCTTATTTCTCTCTCTCTAAAACTTCTCTTTCTCTCTCTCTAAGCTCTCATACTCTCTCAAAGACTCAAAGCTCTCTTAATCTCTTTCTCTCCAAAGCTCTCTAGAGTTCTAAACTATAAAGGACAGACGGACGGAGTCGACGAACTACATCAAAAAATTTTCATCATATTATTTTTATTGCATTTTAGTTTTTCTCTCTAACCTGTTTTCGTCTCTGTAGCTTTCTTTCTCATTGTCTCTCACTCTCTCTCGAGGTATGATATGAAATCTCACTCTCTTTCTCTATATTTTTTCTTATTTCTCACCATTTCTCTTTCTGTAATTATCTCTTTCCCTATTAATATATTTTTTATTTTTAAAGATGTCGACTTCTGAGCATAATGAGGCCACATCTGTCACCTCTCGTGGTGACCCGGGATGGAACCACTACACCATCGTGGACATGGCTTCACGCAAGGTCAAATGCAACTACTGCAGTCGGATTATTTCGGGTGGAATTTTTCGTCTAAAGCAACATATTAGGGGTGTCAAAGGAGAAGTGAAGGCTTGTACTGCTGCACCACTAGAAGTAAAAAATCAATTCAAAAATTACCTACGACAAAGAGAGATGGAAAAAGGAGCAACATCAATGATGAGAGGTCAAATTATGGAGGAAATGACACGGCCCTCAGGTCAAGGTATTCATATTCACCCTCCGGGAGATAGATCTCGGGAGGGAGACATAGACCCTACCAGAAGGAGATCCACTGCATTTGAAGATTTTTCTCGAAGTATTTTTTGATTTAAAATTTTCAATTAGTTATTTACTTGTTTACACTTCATCTTGGTTAAATTAGTCTAATCATCTATTTTAATTTTAAGATGATATACGTCGAGTCATGGACGAAAGTAGAAGATCTTTTGCTGATGAGGATGTGTATAGACGCACCGATCGACACGTTGGGCAAGGGAGTGGATCCGGACATAGATCCAACGAGGAGGAAATTCATGACTTGATGTTGGAACCCTTTTTAAATAAAAAGGGGAAAGGGGGGAGCCCCCCCCCACCGGTTGCCCAAACCGGTGGGGGAACCCCCCACCGGTTCCCAAACAGGTGGGGGGGACCAACCGGTGGGGGTGCCAACCGGGCCCCCTCCCCCTCTCTATTCTCTTTAGTCTCTCTCTCTCTCACTTGGTATCCGGTGGGTACCCCCCACCTCAAGGATTCCGGTGGGTACCCTCCACCGGTTAAGGCTTTCAAGCCTATAAATACCCCCCAAGGGGTAAGAAGAGGGCATGCCCATTTGGCCCAAAAAATTTTCTAGGGGAAACTATGTCCATTTGAAGACCAAATCCGGTGCTCTTGCCCGGGTTTGCTGCGATTTGGAGGAGATATTTTCTTGGAGAGCTCTCTTCCTAAAGGTTTATTCCTAAGGGGAAGCTGTGCCAAATTTATGTTGTAAAATCACCGTTTTATAAGACGGGATTATGTCGAAATAATGAATGAAATGCCACTATTTGTTCTTTGAGCATATGTGTGTGCATGTGTGTTCATGAATCTACTACTTAAGTAACACTATGTTATTATATTTTCACATGCATAATTAATTAGTTTAATAACTAATTAAAATATATAAATACATAATTAAATATTTTAAAATACCCTTGGCCTCATCCCATACATAATTAAATCTAGACCCATAATTAAAACTCAATAATTAAACATAGACTCATAAAATAATATACTTAAGTTAAAAATGACTTACATACTTCCATGCTTAATTAATTAATAAAATCTGCGAAAATTATTTAAAATCAGTAAAATAAATATAAAAATCAGAAAAAATTCTGTAAAAACCAATAATACTCGGTAAAAATCAGAAAACAAAATCTGGAAATTACATAGATCCAAAAATATGACTTAAATACTCTTCATATATCTAATTAATTAATAAAAATCAGCAAAATTAATAAAAAAATCAGTAAAAATCAGTAAAAAACAGAGAACCAAATCTGAAAACATATAAAATTTCCGAAATGACCAAAATGCCCTTAGAACTTAATAAAATTACAAAAATACTCTCACCCATGATAAAAATCTGTAAAAATCACAGAAAATTCTTAAAATCTCTCCTATGCCCAGAATACCCTCCAAACCTTAATAAGATGAATAAAATTACCAAAATACCCTTATAACTCAAATATGTTTAAAATGATCCTAAAATACATTCTAAGGGTTTTCAAGTCTCCCTAAAATGTTAAAAAACCTAAAGTGACAATAATACCCCTATACCCTCTAACTTGGCATAATTACAAAAATACCCTTATGGGTCTAAAATACTTGGAATCAATCTAAAATACTTGGAGTTAATCCAAATAACTTGGAATCAATCCAGATACCTTGGAATCAATCTAAAACCATATAAACCTATCTTAAACTTGGGTGAGGCCAAGAGCTTAACCTAAAATACATCTTCATATGCATGTGCTACCTGTAGTAGTAGTGTTGCATGTTATAAGGGCATCATACGGACGGTTAATCAAGAGTTGTCGAGTAATTGCTCGACGTAATTAACACTGACCGAGGTCAGTGGAGAGAGGTCATATACTCGGATCTTCGCCTGATCCGAAGTCTCGGACTCCCTGAGGGTTAATCCCAAGCTCTCATAGTCTAATAAATAAAATACATAAAACCGACCTATATTTCTCCAGATAAAAACAAAAATGATATGGATTTCTGAATAATCCGATAAAAGAGACATGCTAGGTTAGGTTCCAAACACTTGACTAGAGACAATGACCCTAGAGTGGGTCCTATAGATGCTTTCCTAACAAAACGGAGAGATAGACAACCATCAATCACAGCTGCTATGAAGAACCTGAAGGTATGCAAGGAGAAGATTGGTCGTGTTGTTTCGAAATGGTTTGTTTATAACAGTGTACCTGCCAATGCAGCAAAGTGTCCTTATTGGGAGGACATGATTGAGACTATTGGAAATGTGGGTAAGGGTATTCCTGGACCAACCCCCAAGGAGATATACAACACTTATCTTTCTCAAGAGGTAAGTGATCTCCAAGAGTATATCAAGTCGTTCGAACGAATTTGGGATGAAAGAGGCTGCACAATAATGACAGATGGCTGGATAGGTGAGTACATTGAATTAGTTTAACATATTTAGAATCTTAGATTAATAGATTATATTTTTTAGTTAATTTAAACATTCACTAATATCTATAACATTATTTGAATATGAATTACGAGAAGAAGTAAGATTAACTTCCTTATATACTGTCAAGTTGGGACTGTATTTTGAAAGTTCGTAGATGCTAGTGGAAAGGTAAAGAATGCTGAATATCTTTTCAAGTTAATTGATGACATTGTGGAGCAAGTGGGAGAAGATCGAGTTGTACAAGTTGTAATAGATAATGCAGCTTCATATAAAACTGCTGGCCATATGTTAATGGAGAAGAGGTCACATCTATATTGGCTTCCTTACTCTACTCATTCCCTAGATTTGATGCTAGAAGATATTGGGAAAGATGTAAAAATTACTAAAACAGTGAAGTCAGCCCAATTCATCACATCCTATATCTACAACCATAACTATGTGCTCACATTGATGCATGAACACACTGGACAAAGGGAATTACTACGTCCTGGGATAACTCGTTTCGCCTCCACATACATTTCCTTGGAAAGTATACAGTCACAAAAACGCCCCTTGAAGCAAATGATTTCAAGTTAAGGATGGGAAGATTGGATGATAAGGCACGCGAAGCGTAATGCTAGAGACAAGGGGAAGCAGGTTGAGGACTTGATTGAGAGCCGGGAGTATTGGAAGGATATAAAGATGATCTTGATTGTAGTTGAACCTCTTGTGCGGATTCTGAGGATGGTGGATGGAGATAAGAAAGCCACAATGGGATATTTATATGAAGCTATGGACTGTGCAAAGACATTGCTAGGGCTAATAAAAATACATACAAAAAGTGGTGGGATATCATAGATGCAAGATGGGATAGGACACTCAACCATGACTTGCATGCGGCAGGTAACAAAATAAATCAATCCATCTTAGTTGCCATTTTATTTCCTATATGTTTTATTTCCTTTTTAATTTTTTTTTCAATTCTTTAGGTCATTTCTTCAACCCAAGATACCAATATAGCTCTGCTACTCAAAATGCACCCAATGATGAAGTACTCCGTGGGACTCAAAATGTAATTCGGCGTTTGTTACATGATGAGGATCGAGCTATCATAGCATGCAACAAAATGCATCATTATAGGCTTCGGACATTACATTTTGGTACTCATCGTGCTCAACGGGCAGTCATGTTACTTTCACCAGGTATTTATAATTTTACACATCTAATTCTTTCACGAAATTGTTATCATGCCTAGGCTTTACAAATTACAATGCTAATTGTTAGTTGGATCATTATGGAATTACAGCTGATTGGTGGATGGATCATGGGAAGACTCTAGATTATGAAGATCTTGCTTATGTTGCTATCCGTGTATTGAGCCAAACCACTTCCTCTTCTTGCTGTGAGAGGAACTGGTCTACATTTAGCTTGATACATACCAAGCAAAGGAACCGATTAAGCTCAGCGAGATTGGAACAATTGGTCTTTTGCCACTACAACATGCGCTTAAAATTAAAGAATCTTTAAAAAATTCAAAAGAACCAAAGAGAAGAAGAACGATGGAGAGATGAAGTTACTGGAAGACCGGTGCAAGCAGAACAACAAGTTGAGGAACCAATCGATCTGGACGAGATATTTGAAGAGCAGAACCCACTGAATGCATGGGTGGATGCAAGGAATGTTTTGGGTCCATCAGAATTTGATCCAAACGATCGATCATGGGCAGAAGGACAATTAGTTAGATGGTGTCCCCTTGTCCGTTGAGTTTCAACTTCCACCTCCTTCAAAACGGCAAAAGAAATCCACTCCACAAAGTTCAGGTAAGGATAAAGGTAAAAGAGTAACTACTCATGTTGATATTGCAGATTTAGAAACTGTACAAGAAGATGAGTTGGACGAGACACCGGAGCCAAGCGACAAAGTTGTTTACCAAACTTCAGACGACTCTACTTCGGCAACGACTACCCATGACGATGACGATGATGATCCACATGGAAGTCAAAGTGGATCCTTGCAACAACGGTCATCTCGAGGACGTGGATCAAGTCAACATGGTGAAGCTCCTCTAATGATTTTCACAGGGGAGCAAGAATTTACGCATGCTACGCAGGATGATGACCACTCCAGTAAGTTAGCTAAGGACACATCAGCAATAGATAAAGGCAAAGGGAAACAACAACAAGAGTTCCCAAATAGAACATCCTCTCAAGAGCATTCATCTGATGCATCCTCTCAAGTTCCATTAGAGGGTTATAGTCCTTATGAATACCCAGGTACATATTATCAACATCCACCACCCTATGATGCATTGAGTTACTTAGGAGGATATCCCACTTATCCTCTAACTTCATATGCTTCCTCTTATCAATCCTCAACCTCAGAAGGATCCTATCATGGGCTAAAGACACAAGGACGGATACCGGTGACAATAATCTACCCATTCACAGATGAGTATAAGCGGTTTGTACAGGAATATGAACAATGCTACCAAGCTTATGTCTTGGGCCGATTATGTGCAACATTTGTATAGCACCTACAATGTAAGGCTAGAATAAATGTATGTCTACTTGTTCTGTCACTTTGTGTGTTTTTTTTTTTTTTTACTATCATGTAATACTTAGGGATAAGGTTTTATGCCCCCCCCCATGTATTGTATTCAAGTTTTTTTCAAAGTTAATAAACTTTCAAGGGCTTACCCAAGGTCCTAGATAAGTTTTGGGTAAATATAATTTTTTCTGATTTTTTGAAATTTTTTTCTATTTTTTGGACTTGTTTTTCTAATTTTTCCTATTTTTTCCCCTTTTTTATAATTGGATTGGCCAGACCGGTCCGGCTCGGTCCGAGATCGGGTTGGATCAGCCGATCCACTCGGTCAGGACAGGACCGATCCGAGTCCAATCCACGAGTTGGCCTACCTTGGACTTATGCGAGTCAGACCGAGCCGGTCCGAGTCGGATCGGTATCATATCATATCAAGGAAGATGTGATCCGATACGGATCAGCGATACGGTGAACCTTGCATTTTCGTTTGTCATAATTGCTATCATGATCTTGTACATGGTTTGCCATACCGTACCGGATCGGGCCGACTCGTATCTGGACAAGTCCGAGTCGTTGGGACGATTCGAGTCTTCGAGTCACATCCAATTCGAGCCGACTCGATGTGACTCGGACTGACTCGTGCCTACTCGTATGCGATTCGTGCCGTCTTGATGTGACTCATGTCGACTCATGCAATACGCTGCCATCCGGCACGAGTCGCTATGATCCAACTCAAGCCTACTCGATGTGACTTGTAGCTTATTAAGTATACCTCTTTTTTTTAATTTGACAAGTAATTGAACTTTATTTCCCCAATTATAAATAACTAAACTTTTTTTATTTAATTTAATAGGTGATTTACACTTCTATATTCATTACTATGGTAGATTTCTCCTAAATTTGACTTAAAGTCATTGTCATTAATAAACCAATGGAGTTAAAAGTTTATTTATGTCATAATTATTCACAAAATTAAAGAATCTAAAAAAACTAGAAATAAGCTTAGATTGCATCTAGGAAGATGCAATCCGATATAGATCAACGATACGGCGAACCTTGATCCTATAACATCACAAAACTCGAAGATGAATCTTTTCGAACCGGGTGAGAATGACAGAGATCCAAGACCGATGCACCAATATTGCTACATGTTACACACAATGGAGCATGTTTACTGCAATCAGAAGACTACGCAACATTCTATTTAGCTCAAGATAGTTTGCATGATGTCTAAATCGTAGGGTATCAGATGACAAGTCCATTGAGTCCTTGTTTAGTCACTTTTCTATTTTTTGAGATTTATTTTGTGATTTTCACACTATTTTTTTAGGTTAGGGGTATTTTGGTCCAGAGTCAAGTTTAAGGAGTCATTAGAGCTTGTTTACTCTTTAAATAGTCAAGTAAGATAGTTTATTATTTTTAATGAATATTTGTTGCGAAGTTGAGTATTTTCTTGAGTTCTTCTCCGAGATGGAACAGAAGACCCTGAGACAGGGTCAAGTAAGATGCTCAGGTATCACCACCTCCGCCATTACTTCACCATTGCTACCATCCTCTGCCTTGCACTACTATCTTCCTACTTGTCCTGCATCAATTTTGATATCAAAGCCAAGTTTTGATCATTTTTAAGGTCCACATCATGTCCCGTTGTTGCAACCTCTATCGTTGTGGTGCCATCGCCGCTGCCTCCATGCCATTGTTGTCGCTGCTATACCACCCATTTCCCTCTCTTCTTCCTTTCTCTCTCTCTTTGTTGTCCCCTTTGTCCCCAACTACCCCACAATTACTAGTCACCATGAACAGTAACCGCAATATTGTTCACCGTGAATAGTACCCACAGCCAACCCCTCTCATGTTCTTCTCCTTCTCCCCGTTGATCTCCCCCTCCTCTCTTTCCTCTCCCTTTCCTTCCCTCTCTCTCCCTTATTTCACCATTGTAGCGCATGCTACTGTAGCACACCCACGCACGTATTGTTGTGTGTACTATTCGTGCCTCCTCTGCATTCCATCGACATCTCCAGCATGCCGCCTCTCCATCGGCCAACCTCTGGCCATCGTCACTGCTGCCAGCGCAGCATTCCCTATTACACAAGCTCCTATTGTCCCAGCGCTTGCCGGGCCTCGCTCACCAAGGCCGTCTATCTTGGAATCCACAATGACAAGTCGTCCGTAATGGGTTTGCAGACATAGATAACTTTGGCGACGCAAAATACGGAGACATGTGAATCAGATCATGTTCGTTCATCATTTGTATCATCCGTAGGCATGACTTCTTCAGTCTTCTACACTATAGTTGTCTTAATTAACAAGGTACATGCCACCCTTATGTTTATAATGGACTAGAGGATAACTTTATTTCACAAGAAATTGTCGATTTTCTCTCCAATATAGGAGAAATTATGCTAGATGGTGACCAAGCATTAGTGAAATTTTTTTGGGCCTTCAAGGGAGTTTCTCACATTGATGAAGCATAGTTTACCATCCTTCCCAAGCTAGGGCTGTATATCATAGTTGGCAAAGATTGGATGGAAGAACGGCATGCCACTGTAGATCCTAAATGATAGTGGTGCACTCTTCAACTGCCTCACTTGAAAGGAAAGTTCATTCTTCCAATCAAGCATCCCTCAAATGCGGCAAAGCTTTGGCATGAGGATGCAAGCGAGGTCACAAAGTGTGAGGATGACTCAATGGTCATCCTAGCATATTCAAATTCTTTAAGACACCATCAACGGTGCATCATCATCATCATCTCCACCCTTATTCTCTGTAGGGTCAGACCTTAGATGTCCTGCTACATCAACACTATTGGCTTCTCTTCCTTCGCATGCTCCCCCTGCTTGGGATCAGACCATCATGGTTGCGGCTGGTCTTCATTTGTTGAAGGATTCTATATTTAAGGAGCCGTTGGACCCATAGATACAATGATCATCATAACGGGCATGGAGCTTGCCACCAGACAGTCTGCTTTTAATCTAGCATAGTGCGCACTTGTTGATCGTGCAAAGTGGTACTTGACACACCTTGATGCGGTCATTGGTTCGAGATTTTCAATGTTGCTCTCATTTGTTACAGTTATTATCGTGATCCCTCATCACTACAAAACTCACGAATGAGTTTTTTCGAACCAGGGAAGAATGATGGGGATCCAAGATTAGCGCACCAACATCACTATGCATTACACACAATGAAGCATGTTTACTATCGTCGGAAGAATACACAATGTTCTATTTGACTCAGAGATAGTTTGCATGACATCTGAGTTGTAAGGTATCAGACGACGTGTCCATTAAGTCCTTGTTCAGCATGTTTGGGATCTGTTTAGTCACTTTTCTATTTTTAGGGATTTTTTGTGCGATTTTTTGAATATTTTTTAAAGTTATTGGTCTAGAGGCAAGTTTAGGGAGTTCATTAAGGTTTCTTTTTTCTTTAAATACTCTTTTTTAGGAGGTGACAAAAGTCACAATTCCATTAGAAAGAAATAGAGAAATGGACGATACAAAGAGTATACTAGATGCTGCCATAGAAGGGACAAGCATCATCACAAGGACCTCAGGAAACAAAGCATCACAGGCTTTGTAGAGTGTTTGGTGTCACTTGGGTGGAGCATTCCTCAGTATTGGATCTGACCCTCCTCAAACAATGCACAGAAGGTGCACTTTGTATTCCCAGGGAAATGAAGTTTCTTGATCCTCTGTCCAGTAGGTAATATAACCCATGCAATCTTCCAAAAGAACAATTTAATCTTGCTAGGGAGAGTTAGACCACACCATGTCATTCCACCATACCCTGCAGCCACCATCACTCAGAAATCTCACCAAGGAATTAACAGAGAACTTTCCATTTGTATTCCACCTCCAAACTCTCCTATCTTACTCTTCACCACGAATCACAATCTGACTGAGCAAAGAGTAAAGAGCTAAGAGTTCTTCTATTTCCACCCAAGTAGGATCCCTTCTCAGAGATATGTTCAGTTGACCTGGTTCATTGAGCAACAGAACATCTGCCACTGAGGCTTCCTTGTTAACAATAATGGAGTACAGATTGCTGAACTGAGAGGCCAACGGAATGTTGTAAACCATTTATCTCTCCAAAAGTGGATGTAACATCCATTACCCACTTGGAGATTGAAAGAGAGAGATAAAAGATCTTCAGTCTTCACAATATTCTTCCAAATGGGTGACAGATTATAGCTGGTGGAAGGACAAAGACTCCAATTATTGGCATGAAAGAAGTATTTATCCTTAACAATAAGAGCCCACAGAAATACGAGTCTTCACCTAGCCTCCACAACCACTTAGCCAGCATAGCTTTGTTAAAAATAGCAATCCCAGTGAGGCCCACACCACCTTACTCCCTTGTCTTGCATACATTGCCCCAATTAATGAGATGCAGTCCTTTCTTCTCTCTTTTCCCCCCTGACCAGAAAAATGAGCTTCTGGCTGCTTCAATGATCCTCTCTACAGTCCTTGGGATCTTGAATATAGATACATAATAAATGGCCAGCAAAGAGAGAACTGATTTGGATAGGATCCATCTCCCTTTTTCACCCTTCCAATCTACTTTCAAACTTTTTTATTAGGCCATCCCATTCCCTAAGTCTAATGGCTCCATCAATTAAAGGTAGACCAAGGTTTTTAATAGAAAAGTCAGCACATCTGCACTCCAAGTACCTTGTAACCTCCACCAACCTATCTTATGTCACATTCAACCCCACTACCTCTGACTTGTCAAAATTAATTCTCAGTCCAGTAATTATTTCAACTAACATCAGCGGCTTTTTAATATTCTAGATTGCATCCTCTCTTCTGGAAGTGAGTAGTATTGTATCATCAGCAAATTGCAGATGAGATAGATGAATATTACTTCTCCCAACCAAATACATCAATCAGACCCTGCTGTGCTGCCCTATCCCACAGAGAACTCAATATCTGAGCAGTAAGCAAGAAAAGAAGTGGTGACATTGGATCCCCCTGTCTTAATCCTCTAGAACTACTCAAATAACCACATGGCTCACCATTGACTAGAACTGAAAATTTTGGAGAGGAAATGCAGCTCATTATCCAAGTAATCCATGTTTCTTTGAACACCATAAGCTCAAGTGCTCTTCGAGCACACCCCAACTAACTCTATCGTAAGCCTTCTCAAAATCCAGCTTTAGGAGAAACCCTTGTTTGTTCCTACTCTTATAATCATAGATTGCCTCATACACTGCCATATAGTTGTCCAGAATGAAACGACCCTACATGAATGCCGACTGATTTTTGCCCACAAGACTATGAATAACTTTCTTAAGTCTCGATGCCAACACCTTGGTAATGATTATATAGCATCCGTTCAGCAGACCAATAGGACGAAAGTCAGCCATCCTTTCAGCTCCATCTGTTTTAGGAATCAAAACAATATGGGTGGAATTAAAAAGTTGTATGCATCTCGGTCTTTCATGAAGTGATGAAACTCCTCAACAAGTTTTAAGATAGTTTATTTTTTAATGAATATTTGTTGCAAATTTTGAGTATTTTCTTGAGTTCCTCTCTAAGACGAACAAGAAGGCCCAAAGACGAGGTCAGGTAAACCCTAAGACGAGGGTGGGTAAGATGTCTGGGTATCACCGGCACCACCATTGCTTCACCACTGTCGCCATCCTTCACCTGATACCGCCATCTTCCTCCTATCATGATCCTCTGATCACATTCCTCAGGACCATAAGGCGGAATTCTCAAGTTTCCCTTTTTTTCATGGAATTTCCTAAGGAATGTGGTCCTAGAAATTAATATTTTATTATTAGAAAGGAATACAATGACGGAAGATTTGCCTGATGACATAAAGAACTTCTCATGATGATTCATTAAGGATGCAATCATCATCATCATCAACCAAATCTTTAAGCATGTAATAGTGTGTTAGTTTATTTTCAGCCTCCCTATTGATCAGACAGCATCCATTAAAGCAAGTGTACACCAACATATTTTTTTCAAAGGAAATGTACCTAATATGTAAAATGAGCTCATAATATTATCTATATAGTCATTTTTATCAGCTGAAAGCAACTAAAGTTCTACAGCCGGAGATTGTTAACAAATTCCTTTGTTTTTGCAAAATTTAGGATCTTAAAATAAGCAAATTGAACAGAAACAGGAATTTGGGACTCTAGTCAAAACTTACCAAACGAGGTGGTTCTGGGTAATCATATCTTAAACATGATCCAGCAATAAAGTCCATGCTTAGCTTTATCCCAACACCACCCTGTTACAAGCATCTCACTGAGAAAGGATAAAACATTTACTAATGTGTAAGACAATACACTTGAAATTAAACATGAACATGCAATTACCTGCACTGGCATGCCAGGTGGTTTATTCACTGCAATGACTGCTTCATCCTTCACCCAAGTGGCAACCTAAGACGCATAAAACAAGGACACCCAGGAAAAAGAAAATAACAAAACAAAAGCATGATACCTTGTACAATTCAAGACTCCTGATGTAGTTTATTTCATCCTTATTAAAGCAGTAGTCCATTTTCTCTCGAAGAAACTCTTGTACGGTTGCAGGTAAAACAATCACATCTCCAACCTTCATGGGCTCTCTTCCAGAGACCTTCCAATAGATCAATGCGACCAGCAAATGTATAGTTAAATTTCATCCCTCTGCAGGCAATGGTAAGCAACAATAATATATATTTATATATGTACATATATAGGGGGCAGATCAAATACGCCCCAGGGGCGCATCCAGCCGAGCTGCCATCTGATCAAGATCGAACAACAGCATTCAAAAATAAAAATTTAAAAAGGTGCCAACGGGCACCTTGGGCTCACAGGCAGGCAAATTGCCTGGGCCATCCAATCACCAATCAGACTGCTGTAAGTGGGCGGGGAGCACGGATCGCATGAGCCATCGGATCAGCGATCGGACAGCCTGAGGCAATTTGCCCACCAGCCCAAGGCGCCCGTTGGTGCCTTTTTAAAAAAAATTGATTTTTTTTTGTTTTGAATGCTGCCGTCCGATCAAGATCAGACGGTAGCACGGATGGGGTGCATATACACATATATACATACATACACACATGTACGTATGTATATATATATATATATACACAGACATATATACATACATATATATATGTATACATACATATATATATATATATATATTAAAGGATCAAATGTGCCCCGGGGAGCATCTAAGTCAGATACACCTCCTCGAAAGCCCACCCTCCCCATGTTAGAATAAAAATAAAGATCATCGATCATTTTAAAATATTCAAATAGGTCCCTTAGGGTTTTTTCCATCCCTGGGGCTTTAATTTTCACCGTCTGATCTTGAAGATCAATCAGAGCCATCCGATCGGATATGTATCATTAATCAATATCTAAAAATGTTGAAATATAGTCAAAAAAAAAAAAAGTCAGATTAGCCCTTAAGTTTGATCACATCTCCTGGGTTTTAGTTTTAATCCCCCAAAGAATGACGTGCTTGATTGGACAGCTACGGTTGATTTCGTTAATCGAACGGTGAAAATTAAACTCGAAGGGGTTAGACCCAACCTAGGGGGGGTATTTGAATATTTTAAATTTTTTTATAATTTTTATTTTTTAAAATATTGGGATGTGGAAATTTGAGGGGGGGGGGGGGGGGGGGGGGGGGGGGGGGGGGGCGGGTGCGTGTGTGCTACTGTGCGAAAACCACACCCTCCGTGCAATCTAACTGCACGGTCCAAATCCCCCCCCCCTTCCCTATGTTGAAAAAAAATATATATATCACCATAAATTTCTAAATATTCAATTATCCCTCTAGGGTAATTTTCATGGAGCTTAATTTTCACCATTGGATCATATCTGAATTGCTTGTAGCTATCCAATCTTGTGCGAACAAATTGGCGATAAATACTAAAACCTCAGGAGATAGGAACAACCCTATGGGTAATCTTACAAATTTTTTATTTTGATTATTTTTTCATGATTTTCTGAAATTGAAATTTACAAGTACCCCATGGACTGCTACAATTGAGTTTCAAGATCGGATATAATCGGACGGTAAAAATAAACCCCAAGGGATGGAAACAACCCTAAGAGGGTAATTGAATATTTAAAAATTTATGGTGCATTTTATTATTTTTCCCAACATGGGAATGTGGGTCAAAACAGTGTGTGCAGTGACTGCGGTCAAACCACACGCATTGTAGCGGTTCACATTATAGCATTATAAGCTATCATTACAAATAACAGAAGGGGAGAGTGTCTACCCTTTTAAGTGGAGACTGTCCTTTCAAACCAGTGGCAGTATTGGTGTCCATTATTTCTCTTCGTACCTGCCAACAAATATCAAACAGTTCTTATCCTTATCACTTCCTTTTTCTCATATTGTTCTCTGTTCAGTGCCTCTTTCGAGGTGAAGGTGGGACAAACCATTAGTTTTACTAAGTAAATAAAGATAATGCATCCATACCATGGAGGTAAGATGCCTCCATTAAAATACCCAACACAAGGCAACCCCACAAACAAATACAGTACCCATACCACTAATGTCCACCTGATTCTCAACAAATTATCTACCCAAAAATTACATAAAATACCCAATAGCTAAAATTAAGAGAGAGAGAGAGAGAGAGAGAAAGAGAGAGAGAGAAGCAACTCAATGTGAACATGTGAGATACCCCAGTGGACATCTAGATGCTATGTTTACACAACCATAAGCAGTTACCTTCTATGTCCATTCCCTTCTTTCTATCATCGCAAATGTGCCCTCTATTCATGGATGTTAGTAAGCTCTTCAATTCTCGATTTTCATGTTTCTTTTGGCATCCATTGATGCCATTCAAGCACCCTTATTCCTATGCTCCTAACTACAGCATCCATCGTACATTTGGTTGTACATGTACTGCCCTTCACTCCACATGAATGCACTAAGCTCTATCCTTGAGTGCAAAGTACACTCTTCTTGGGTATAACTCTGCATACACTAATCTCCCTCCTTGAGTGCAAAGTTCCCTCTTCTTGGGTAAAACTCTGACAATAAAGGCAATCATTTTTGTGATCATACAGCTTGGCACCTCTCCGATCATGCCACATCGTTGGAAATGTGAAATATTATACCTCTTCCTCTAAGGACCCTCCTTTCTTCATAGTCTTACTCATCTCATTATTACTCTGTCTTTCTTTTTCCACACCGGCTACTTTTTCATCTGTTGTGTCCTGCTCTTCTTCATTCAGTGAGTCCAAGTTTTATCCGCCAGGCGACCTGTTGAGTCCAGCTATGCTCCAACCTCTTTGGAACCGGCACCCCCCCCCATCAATTTGATTTTGTTTTGGCACACTCATCTCTCTTAAAAAGGGCATCCTAGTTCCATGAGGCTCCTGCCACAATGCAGTCTAGACAGGGTCAAGTCTCAAACATCTCTGCTCTTCAAGGAATTGGTTGATGCATCCCTCTTCTACTGGACAAAATTGCTATTTTCACCATCTAAAACATCCTTGTACTTCGAGGAATTGGTTGGCAAACCCTCATGCCTTTTCTTGGACAGTGGATAGTACCACAATTTCTATTAATAAAAAATAAATGAATGTACAAGTATACGAGTATCTAAGTTATCAAAGGTGATCGCTTGCTCACCTAGGCAATGAAGTAGGTTGAGGTGAGCCAAAACACCTCGCCTCTCCTCATGAGGTTATGCCATATGCTTGTTTCTTTTTTAATTATATGGTACTGTTTTTTTCTTATTTTTAATTATTCCAAAGTGACTAATGCCTGTTTTAACAATGTCTGGTACCCTTTTTCTCTTACATGCTATCACATTTTTTTTTTTCATTATTTCTAAGACCATCCACTACTTATATGAGTAGGTGATGGTCTTAGGACATTACATGTTGGAGATGATCAGTGCTTCTCAAAGTCTTACATATGATTATCTTAGATTTTTTTTATTTTCCTTGTATTGTCATGTTCTTCTTCATGGTGATTTATGAGAAAACACATCGCCTTAAACGCCTAGGCAATCACCTAGGCATTAGGCTGAGGTGAACCCCTGATCGTCTCTCCCCTCTAACTAAATAGACGAGTATAGAAAACAAAAACCCTCGTAAGAAACACACACCGCAACAAAAACACCCATCAAAAACTCAGCAAAAGGACAGGAATGCTGTCCTCCCAATGAAACAAAAAGGGGGAGTTGCCAAAGTCCAGACTGCAAAAGGCCCTAGCCCGTTCCCTCACCCTATCACAGACAAAGGAGTCAAGTTATTTTGGGACCAATGCTTCATTTCTAAAAATACGCCCATTCATTCCTCCCCATATGGTCCATACAGTGGTGTGTAGCATGAGCCACCAGATTTGTGATCTTCTCTGAGTGTCCAACACCCTCCCCAGTTGAGAAGTAGGCCCTCCATGGAATCCACCAATGACACATGTACCTAAAGCTTGTCAAACAAAAGATGTCTGATGTCCTGAGAAAGTCCACATTGGACAAAGAGATGATCCAATGACTCGTCCATGGTTTCTACAAACACAAGAAGTGCAACTCATCCATGGTTTCCACAAGTACAACAACTGGTACAACTGTCATCTAGAAAATGAGCCAATCCATTCATAATGGGCAGCCTGCCAAGAGATTTCCTCCAACTGAGGACCTTAACCTTCGGCAAGCTAGCAGATGACCACATGTGAGGTGTGAAGGCATGATAGGTTCCCTTGTCAATGATGAGGTGATACACAGATCTGATAGAGAATATTCTGGAGGCCTACCATCTCCACATCCACCTATCCTAGGAAGATTGTAAAAGTTTGAGACCCTATATAAGGAGGAGTTGTCCAAAGTCTTCAATGTCATCATCCTGCAGTTCTCTCCTGAATGCCAAAAACCCAGTCTTGTCCTGCTCAAACATCTTAGCTACCATAGCCTGTGGGTTAGTGCAGATAGCAAATACTTTGGGGAAAGCCATCTCGAAAGAGGAATCTCTACATTTATCTTTCCAAGAAAGTCATCTACAAGGTTCTGTTTTTTTTTTCGAAGAATGGGTGGATTATACCACCAGTTTTATTAATAATCATAGTTGTCAATTCCATCCTGTCCCACACGGGACAGGCCGGAATGCCCCATCCAGGTGAAGAAACGGGATGGGACACTATGCAGTGTGTCCCAGCCCCCGTCCCGGTTTGACCCGGCAATTCCAATGTTCCAGGACCGTCCCGGGTCATCCTGGCTGGAATCATGAGGTCCGGCGGGGATTTGAAAGCAAGGTTCAACTAGGGATATTTATGTAATATAAGTATATAATATGTATATTTAAGAATTACATGGCTATAATAGGGTTCAACTTTCTTTCTTTTTTTTGGATGAAGTTGGGCCGATAATCAGAAAAAAAATTAAAGGAATATATATACATAGTATTCAATGAATGTACAATAAAAATGAATGTAAATTATGCACGTTCATTAAAAATGAACATTAAAGAAGAATAACTCGCTAATAATTATTATTGTGCACTAATTAAAAAAGACATATTATGAAGTTTTTAAGATGAAATTAATGAAAAATACCTTACAAAATTACATTTGTGATCCTTCATCATCCGACTCATAAATTTGAGCTGGCGGACTATAATCTGCCGGCATATACGTTGGATACCTATAGCCAAACAAGAAGCTAGCGAGGTCTTCAAATCCCCTTTGAATACCTCAAAATGTGTTTTCTTGTTGACTTGAGCTTTTTCTTGATCGTACGGAGGGACATAAAGACCATACTGAATAGGTGGATGTCTAGAGTACTCCTAAATAGTGCTGATGATTGATGAATACGGTAGTGTAGGGGGGTCAAAAAATAGGCGGAGGTACAAAGTAACCTTCGTATCTTGATTATTTGCTTCCAAGTCTATAACCTCATGATAGTCCAGCAACAATAGTAATACCATCACCATTACCATCCACATCATCATCATCGTCATCTGATTGTTCATGAGTGGAGTCATCACTCCCCACTTGGCCTGTTTTCTTCAGACTCACCTTCTTCTACGCCTATAGGTTTGTTTCTATGCCTCATACATACTAGCCAAATGAAGTAGTAAGGCTGGAGTGTCCTCAGGTGTCTGTCCAATCTGCTAAACTCTTACTGTGTCTCCCCCTTGTTCTTCTTCCGATGAGTTCACTCTTTGTTTAGACCTTCCTTTTGATATTTTTTTCTTTTTCCTACCAGATGTCTGCAATGAAGTTATCGCTGGATCTTTATCATTTCTTCTCTATAGATCCACCTGAGTAGCTGATCTCCTTAATGCTAACTGAAAGGCAGAAAGTCCAGCAGTGTCTGATAGTGTAGCTGACTTCGACGTCTCTGAGGAACAGTTGTACCTCCTTCGTCTGCTGCCTAAAATTCAAGTTCTCAAGTAACTACTCCATCCAATTCACCTCCTGCTCAACTCCGATCTGAGGATCAAACTCAGGCTGAGCATTCTAACTGCTCTAGTCTTCACCTAAGTATGCAATAAGTGTTCTTCATCCAGCAGTTCATCTGCATCAATCTATTGTAGTAACAGTACACCAGCTTCTCTAGCCTAGAAACACCCACTCTGTTACGAATCTTCATGTGAATGAGATTGAATGTACTCTAATTTATTTCATATTGACTGGAAAAAGTGGTTTGACTGAGTTCTCTCACTGCAGTACACGTCAAAGGATTTGTGCCAACTCGCCTATAATTAATTTGAATCCATCATTCAACTATTACAAAAAAAAAAAAATGAAGACGACATTAATAATTAATGATAGTAATCGATCAAATTGAAGGTTAATTATTATGTAATTAACCTGGAGTTATTCTCCTTACTGCGGCCCTTATGTCCTCATCTCCATAAATATCAGTTTTCAATTTAAATATTTATATCTACAAAAGATTAATAAATAACATAAGTTATTGGTAAAAGACTTGATCTCCTTAAACTCCAACTTTGTATGTTATCTCTGATAATGCATCTATCTATTCATTCGTACTCATTGATATTCTAATAATGACATACGGCGTGACTCAAATGACCTTTCCATTATTGTGCACGCTCTCATCATAGTGATATCTTAAGTTGAAAAAATATCATGTATTTAAATTAAAGTTCATTAGTTATCAAAATAAACGTCCTTAACATTAATCAAAGAAAATCAACTTGAAAAGAAATAGAACTAACTAGTAGTATGGAGATCATGATGGAAAGTCGACTCCCATCTATCATCAATGATCTTCCACCATTTCTCATAAGCTGTAGGATTATTTATCCCCGAGTGCTCCTTTGCTCTATCTATTGCCTCGGATATATATCCCATATCATTTTTATCATCTCCATAAACTATCTTCAGAACATAATGTACCATATGCTCAACCACTTTTAGGTAGCGAGAATCTTCACCTCAAAAAAAAAAAAAAATCCCCGATCAGTGTTTACACTGCTACACCAACATCCCTAGCATCGGCCATGAATGTCCTTATGTGTCAGAAAATCTTCAAAGTGGACTAATTGGACCAACTGATGCTTGTACTTCATCAAGCTCTCCAAAGATTATGAAATTAGATGCAAATCTGGTAGGACTAGCACGAAGGAGATCTCGTCCACCTATATGCTCTCTCATCATATACAAGATCCTGTTGTGACTATAAATAAATCTGGTGATCATCTGAGCTTCTTCTACAGTTCTACCACCTCAACAACACAAGGGTCTCTATCTATGTCCTCCACCATCAAGTCAATAGAATGTGTTACACAAGGCACTCAGTACAAATGCTTCCTCTTCTGCATCAACAATTCGTCAGCTACTTTGTAGCTTGTTTTATTGTCAGTGACCACCTGCACAATATTTTTCTTCACCAATTTCCTCCACTATCTCATCCATGAACCTATACAAATAATCAGCATTCTTTATCTTGTTAGATACATCTACATACTTCAAAAAAATGGTACCCTCGTTGCAATAGACAAGAAAATTAATCACGAATCCCCTGGACTTCTATGTCTAACCATCATATATGATGGTACAACCACACTCCTACATATTTTTAAAGTTCTCCATCCATGCTTTCAACTCATTGTACTCCTCCTCGAAGCAAACATCATAAATGTAACGAGTTGTGGAGGCCTTTAGACCATATCCAACATCTGCAATTGTATCCACTATAGTCTGAAAATATGGACTGGATGTTGCATGTAATGATATACCTACATGTAAAAACCACTTCACAATTCATTTCAAAGTATTTTTTGTTGAGGCATTGACTCCTTTTAAGGCTTGCTTGATTCCAGACTATCTGGCAGACCTTGATCTGTGTAAAAATTGGTCTATAGGATCCCATGCCACATCTGACGTCCGTCCATAACCCAACACAACAGCAACAGTCCTACCAACAGAAGAATCTCTAGGAAGGGATCTCCCAGACTGAGATCCACCTGATGATCCTATGCCTCTTTGTCGATCATCATCTTCTCTATTTGTATGCAGACTGGCACGAACAGCTCAAGTGTACTCTAGATCATGGTCATCTAGATCCTCATCATCTTCATCATTTAAACTGATCAACCGTTGAATAGGCAGACTGTAATCCTTCCGTCTTTGACGTCCCAATATCTTATCTTACATATCCATCTATTCTAAGCTGATAAATCTTTTTAAGCTTTTTTCATCCACATGTAAGCCATCATTTCTCTCTTTAAGTCCAATGAAACTGACTCATATCTATTGACATCTACTATGCCAACAATATGATTTTTAAGTGATACTGACATCCACCTATCTCCCTTCTACACTACTTGCATTTGACCCTCCTCTATCTAGCATCTAACAGTATGCAATGTTGCCAACTAGGATCACCTCTCTACTCCACCTCTTATCCATTATGTCCTTATTCTGTCATATTCCTATATAAGATAAAAAGGTACAAATAAGGTCAATTTGCACTAATCACATGCAATTAATGCATAAATCTGTGCAGTCATATTCTAATAAGTTTAATTAAGAGTTCGGCACATTTAATTGAACCCTAATTATACTAATTATGCAAAAGCTTCAATTTTAACTCCTAACTAAGATTAATTGTAGATAATTAACGTTAATTACGTGCAATTAATGCACAAATATGTACAATCAAGCTCTAATAAGTTCAATTGAGTGTTTAGCACACTCAATTGAACCTTAATTATATTAATTATGTAGAAGTCTCAATTTTTAACTCCAATTAAGGTTAATTTTAGGTAATTAACATTAATGACATATAATTAATATAGAAAACTATGCAATCAAATTCTAATAAGTTCAATTGACTAATTGGCACACTCAATTTAACTTTAATTATACTAATCATACAAATGTCTCAATTTTTAACCCCCTAATTAAGATTAATTTTGAGAATTTTGTCTAATCAACATTTTAAAAAAAATTCAAAGTTAAAGATTAATAGATCTACACTATCATAATTAATTTTTAATTTTTTGACAATTTAAAATTTTTCAAGATCAAAATATACATTAACCCTGATCGAGATCCTGCGAAGAAATCCGACGTCAACAGTGGTGACAGCGGCGGCTGCTGTCGGAGTCCAGACAGATGGCCGACGGTGACGAGGTATAGAACCCCCCCCCCCTCTTTCGGTCACAAAGAGAGAGAGGGGAGAATAGGAGAAAGAGAGAGGACAGGGACGACAGTCGGCGGCAAGGGTCGCAGCACGCAGCAGCAGCAACCCGCAGGAGCAGCAAGCAACAGAAGCAGCATCTGTTGCATCCTGATCCCTCCTTAAGAGGGGATCCAGGATCGGCCCGATATCAGGCCGTATTGGGCCCGGATTGGCTGGATCGGCTGTAGGAAAAAGGTGAACTTGGGCTAGAATTTAATTTTTAATGCACCTGTCTATTTTAAGATCATCTCTTCAGGAGTGTTTACGATTTTCTAATTATGGTTACTGAGTATCTATAATGACAATTGTGCATCCACTAAATGTCTAGCACGATTGTGCAAGCTTCTTGGGAAAATTATCCAATAAACGGGAGGGATGGGCCACCTTGGAGCATGGATTGCACGGTCGGCCGATTCGGATCGGGATCGGCCTCCCTCGATCCGATTCCAAGGGAAAATTTAGTATTCCTCTCTGGAATCGGCCGGGATCGGCTTGAATCAGGCCTGGATTGGCCGATTGCGACCGATTCAGGCGCCCAGTTTAAAAAAAGGAAAAAAAAAGTGGATCGGCCCAGTATCGGACACAGATCGGCTAGGATTGGGATGCAAAAGAAGCAGCAAGATTGTTGCTTCTTCTACGTACTACCTCTGCCGCTTGCTGCTCCCGCGGGCTGCTACTACTAGGTGTTGCCGCCGTCCGCTGCCAGCCCTGTCCTCCTCTCTCTCTCTCTCTCTCTCTCTCTCTCTCAATCTTTTTAACCAAAAATTAGGGGATTCTTCACGCCATCACCGCCGGCCATCCGTCCGGACTCCAGCAACCGTCGCCGCCGCCGATGTCGGATTTCTTCGCCATATCCTGATCCGGGTTAAGCAATCCTAAAAATTTTAAAATTGTCAAAAAAATTAAAAATTGCTTATGATTGTGTAAATCTATTAATCTTTGGCTTTGAAAAAAAAAAAATTAAATATTAATCTCTAAAATTAACCTTCATTAGGGATTAAAATTAGAACTTTTACATGATTAATGTAATTATGGTTCAATTGAGTGTGTCAAACACTCAATTAAACTTATTAAAACATGATTGCACAGTTTTGTATATTAATCGCACGTCATTAACACTAATTACTTAAAATTAATTTTAATTAAAGGTTAAAAATTAAGACTTTTGCATAATTAATGTAATTAGGGTTCAGTTAAGTATGTTAAACACTCAATTGAACTTATTAGAATATGATTGCACAGACTTGTGCATTAATTACACGTGATTAATGCTAATTACCCAAAATTAACTCTAATTAAAGGTTAAAAATTGAAACTTTTACATAATTAGTGTAATAGGGTTCTATTGAGTGTGTGGAACACTTAATTGAACTTATTAGAATATAATTACATAGATTTATACATTATGTACATGTGATTAATACTAATTAAACTTATTTATACTTTTTATCTTATATAGGAACATAACAGATTAAGAACATTATGAACAGAAGGTAGAGCAGGGAGATAATCTTAGTTGGCAGCATTACACAATGTTGGACGTTAAGCAGAGGCGGTCAAATGCAAGTGGTGTGGAAAGCAGATGGGTGGAGGCGAGTATTGCCTAAAAAATCATATTGCTGGCATAATAGGAGATATCAACAAATATGAATCAGTTCCATTAGACTTAAAGAGGAAAATGAAGACTTACATGTTAGACAAACAAAGCCCAAAAATATTTCATCTCAGCAACAGATGGATCTGCAAGATGAGATATCAGTGTGCCAGAGACGGAGGAATTTCCGTCTACCTATTTAACGGTCGATCAGTTTAGATGATGATGAGGAGGAAGATCCAGATGACCCTGATTCAGAGTACACCAGAGATGTTCGTACCAATGTACATACAAATAGAGAAGATGAGGAGCATCAAGTGATTCTCAGTCTAGGAGATCCCTTCCTAGGGGATCTTCTGTTGACAAGACTATTGCAGCTTTGTTGGGTTGTGAACGGACGTCAAATGTGACACGGGGTCCTATAGATCAATTTTTACACAGATCAAAGTCTGCCAGCTAGTCTGGAATCAAAAAAACCTTAAAGGAGTCAAAGTCTCAACAAAAAATGTCTTAAAAGGAATTGTAAAGTGATTTGTACATGCATGTGCGCCATCACATACAGTATCCAGCCAATATTTTTAAGCCATGGTGGATGCAATTGCAGATGTTGGGCTGATCTAAAGGCCCCCACACATCGCTACACTTACGATGTTAGCATCGATAAGGAGTACAATGAGTTGAAGACATGGGTGGAAAAGTTCAAAAATGTATGGAAAGAGAGTGATTGTACCATCATCAGTGATAGTGAGACCCAGACGACAAGGAGATGTATGATTAATTTTCTTATCTATTACAGCGATGGCACATGTTTTTGAAGTATGTGAATGTCTCTAACAAGATAAAGAATGTTGATTATTTGTACATGCTCATGCATGAGGTGGTAAAGGAAATTGGTGAAGAAAATGATGTGTAGGTAGTCACTGACAATGAAGCAAGCTACAAAGCAACTAACAAATTGTTGATGCAGAAGAGGAAGCATTTGTACTGATTATCTTGTGCAGCATATTCTATTGACTTGATGATGAAAGATATAAGTAAAGACCCTTTTGTTGTTGAGGTGGTAGAAGAGGCTCAGATAATTACCGGATTTATTTATAGTCACAACAGGATTCTGGAGATGAGAAAGCATACAGGAGGACGAGATCTCCTTTGTGTTGGCCCTACTAAATTTGCATCCAACTTCGTATCTTTAGAGAGCTTGATGAAGTACAAGCATCAGTTGGTCCAGTTAGTGCACTCTTAGGATTTTCTGACACATACAAGGACATTCAGAGTCGATACTAGGGATGTTATCGTAGCAGTGCAAATGCTGATTGGGAAAAAAAAATTGAGATAAAGTTTCACACTACCTGAAAGTAGTTGAGCATCTAGTACATATTCTTAGAATGGTTGATGAAGATGATAAAAATGATATAAGATATATGTACGAGGCAATAGATAGAGCAAATTGATTTTCGTTGATTAATGTTAAGGATATTAAATGTATGATATTTTTTCAATCAAAGATATCAGTATGATGAAAGGGTGCACAATGATGAAAAGGTCATTCGAGGCACGATGAATGTCATTACTACAATGTCAAGTAGTACGAACGAAAGGATAGATACATTATCAGAGGTAACATACAAGATAGGAGTTTAAGGAGATCCAACATTTTATCAATAACTTATGTCATTTACTAATCTTTTATAGATGGAGAGATTTAAAATGAAGATTGGCATTTATACAGATAAAGACATAAGGACTGCAGTAAGGAGGACAACTGTAAGTTAATTAAATAATAATTAATCTTTAATTTAATCAATTACTATTATTAATTATTAATGTTGTCTTTTTTTGGCAATATTGAATGGTGGATTCAAATTAATTATAGGCAAGCTGGCATAAACCCTTTCATGTATATTACAGTGAAAGTGCTCAGTCAAACCACTTCTTCCAATCAATGTGAAAGAAACTAGAATATATTCACTCCCATTCACACAAAAATTCATAACAGCTTGGGTATTTCTAGGCTGAAGAAGCTGGTGTACTATCATTACAACATGTACCTAAGGATCAAGCATATTCCAGAAAGGTAGAGGCATGAACGACAGAGATTCATAGAATTTGCTGGCATACCAATTGATGAGCCTCTACATCATATTGATGTCAATGAACTGTTGGATGAAGAACATTTATTGCATGTTTAGGTGGAGACTAAAGTAGCCAGAGATGCTCAACCTGAATTTGATCCTCAGAATCAGAGTTGGACAGGAGGTGAATTGGATGGAGTAGTTGCTCGAGACCCTGAATTTCAAGCAGCAAACAAAGAAGGTGCACCTGCTCCTCAGAGGCGTCGAAAGTCAACCACACTACCAGACACTGCTAGACTTTCTTCCTCTTAGCCAGTACTCAGAAGATCAAGTACTCAAGTGGATCCACAAAGAAGAAAGGACAAAGACCTAGTGAGAACTTCATTATAGACATCTAGCAAAAAAAAAGAAAAAACCATCTAAAGGAAGGCCTAAACAACGAGTGGCCTCGTCAGAAGAAGAACAAGGAAGAGACACAGCTAGAGTTCAGTAAACTATAGAGACACCTGAGGACACCCTAGTCTTGCCACCTCATTTGACCAGTATATACGAGGTAGAGAAACAAACCTATAGGCATAGAAGAAGGCGATTGAAGAAAATAAGCCAAGTGGGGAGTGATGACTCCACTCAAGAACAATCAGATGATGATGATGATGATGAGAGGGATGGTGATAGGGATGGTGTTGCTGCTATTGCTGGACTATCAGGAGGTTATGGAATTGGAAACAATTATTCAAGATATGAAGGTTATTCCGCACCTCTGAGTCATTCTGAAGGAAGTCAAGGCCAAAGACAAGGACAACAAGAGGGATATGAAGGCCAACAGAAACAGGCAGGATATGATTGGCCAAACTGAAAATATGGATTTTCTTATCCGCCTATTTTTCACCTCTCCTACACTATCATATTCAGACATCAGCAGCACTACTGAGGGGTATTCTGGACATCCACCTATTCAGTATGGCATTTATGTCCCTCCGGTACAATCAGGAGAAAGCTCAAGCCAACAAGCAAACACACCTCGAGGTATTCATAGGAAATTTGAAGACCTCGCTAGCTCTTTGTTTGGCTATGGGTATCTAGTGTGTATACTGACAGATTATGGGCCGCCAGCTCAAACTTATGAGCCGGACGATGAAAGATCACAAATGTAATCTTTGTAGATATTTTTCATTAATTTCATGTTAAAAACTTCATAATATATCTTCTTTAATTAGTGAACAACAATAATTATTAGCGAGTTATTCGTCTTTAATGTTCAGTTTTTATAAATGTGCATTATTTGTATTTATTTTCATTGTACATTCATTGAATAATATGTGTACATTTTTTAAACTTTTCTGATTTTTTATTTTATTCTTACTTTTCTGATTTTTTTATTTTTTATTAATTTTTTAATAGGGCCAATCTAGATCGGCCCGGCTTCATCAAGATCGGCCAATCCGGCCGATCCGGATCGGCGGGTCCCGATCCCAGGACACGACACGACCTGGAATTCCATGCCTTGGAGGTTTAGTTTTACCTTTTTCCCTCCTTCCACCCCTCCACACCTCTGTCATGAACCTAGGACCTCTTAAAATTTGCAGTATATAAATTGAAAACAATCTAAAAGAACGATGACAAAATGAAATTGGTTGAAGTAAAATTATTTCACTTATTTCAGTCTGATGGGGAAGTGCAGACATTTGTTATAGGGACCACAAAATAATAAAATAACATAAGGGCAGTTTCATTGAACATCATAACTAGACCAATTGGATAAAAGAAAAGAAATAAAAATCTCTTATCAATCATAACAGAAGAAATGATGGTATCAAGATTGATTTCAAAATGACGTCCCAAAAGTTCATTGCTAATAAATGCCATTCGCTAAAAAGAAAGATCTTGTGGATTGACTAATTGGGCACGAGTAACTGGATATGCAGAAAGGTATCAAGAAGGAATTGCCAGACAAGTTAATCAATTTATCATGAAATATACACTTACATGAAAAATTGAAATGGCAGCAAAATATACATTGTCTATATACCCTGTAGTTGCATCAGTAGAGGGTTAGTACTATTAAATAACGAGAGTTTTTCACTAATGGAGGAATAAATCTTGCTAATTGGGATCAAGCTCTAAAGTGCTTCTTATGAAAGGTCCATAATGCAGTGTGTTGACAGGAGCTCGCATGCAAAACAGAAACTACTCATAGCGGTTTCATACAATAGAATTTCAAAGTTTCTAATCATGTAGCTGATGTTTCTTTCATAACTACAGTTCGTTTTGGGTCGTGAAGAATTGGTTGCAGTCATTACTATCTCGTTTATGAGAACCACAAACACCATAATGAACACGCTCGCAGTTAACTAATTTGGAGCTGGCGAGCTGTTTTACAACCCACATCCCTTTGACCGTTACAAATTTAGACAAAGTTGCATCTGCCTCCCAAGCTCCTGGTCCTTTGGACCTGGATTTATCTTCAGTCTACCTTTGAAGGCAAATCAGCAAGGACAGTGTTTTGTACACCCCCTCCCAGAGGGTGTGCATTTCTCTCGTTCTGACAATTTCCATTGATATGCAGTGGGGAATACCAACAGCAATAGCTGAGCCATCCAAGATCTCTTTCCTTTATATGAGTATTATCTGTCCAGTAATAAGTTGTATAGGGAGATGACCTTTGTCACAAGTGCAACTTGGACTCTGATCTGTGATATATTTAACTGATCTGAAGGTGCACAGTAAGGAAGATCCTAACCTAGTGGTTCATGGAACATAAAAACACATAGCCTAACTGGTTAGAAATATATCATGCTCATAAACCCATATCTATGGTTTTTACAACAACTGAGGTTTTTCTAAGTGATTAGTATTTACAGCAAGAATTGGTGCTTTTTTCACTGACATACAGGGCAGAGTTGCTTCACTTCAGTGTTGTACATTATAATATGCACCTATGAACCAAGTTGCAGGAAGAGTGTTTTTCTCATTTTTTGTCAAATGATATAAAATTGTTGATTGTTTATTCTGTATTCTATTAATTCTGGGACCTGGGAAGACTTCATAACGATAATAATAGGACAAATTTATTCTAAAATGAAAATCTTCCAGTATCATCTCCTTAAAACAACTAGTGGTCATTCTTTCTCAGGTCGTGCTACATCAGTTTAAACACACAATAGACCAGAAAGTAGAGGACAGCAGAAAGGGTTCCATGAAAAACATTGTGCTGAATAGATAATACTGAGCTTGGGAGGAGGAAATCATTTTTGGATGACTGTCACCAAAATCCCTGCTGGAGCTAAAGGGAGATAAATAGAGAAAAAAGAATAAAAAAGATAAAATGGCTGACACTACTGCCTGGCTGGATTCCTCTAAGAAAGAACAAAGAGAGGAAGAGATAAAGAGGAAAGAAGAGATGAGGTGGCTTTCACTTTTTTCTGGTACAGATGCTCGTTTGCATATTCAAGATTGAGATTGGGGGTTGAGAGAGAGAGAGAGAGAAGGAGGGAGGGAGAGAGAGAGAGTATTGGCTTTGGAGTAAGTCAAGCACTGATATGAATGCAACACTACCCACAACCATTTTTTTGTAGGTACATGGGGCATGTATCAGCTTTGCATCAATCTGCGGCACAACAAATTTTCATGGATGTCCTCTAGATATCATTAGTGAAATCATATATACCCTAAGCTCACCTTTTTAGCCAGGTATTGTTTTGGAGGTTTTATGATAAGGTTGGAACTGAATTTGAGATTCTTGTTATTTACAGGGGCAGCTGTGATTCTCAGCAACCCTCAAGCAGGTCTAGATGCCATGGATGGAAAACCTCAAGGAACAATGAACCCTCAATGCGGTGATTTTTTCCGGTTTCTGGGAAAGTAGAATTCCTTAGCGATGGAAGCCATCCAATTTCCCTCGTTTTGGGAAACCAGACAGCCTAAGCACTCTTTCTTGGAAAGTGCAATATCACATCATTAAATAAAAATTCCCACATCAAAAATAGGAAAAGATGATTACCCAGCTTATGGGAAAGCAGAATGCTTCCTTCATGCATGAAGGATGAAACTTCTGTTCGAGTGCAGTCCGAGCATAAAACCACTTGTAGACGACAAAGACAAACCGAACAGTGCCTAAGAAAGAACCCCCACCCTTTCCCACTTTAAACACATGAAACTCCAAAAAACCAGTTCGCATAAAATGTAACGATTACCAAAGAATCCTTCCCCGTTTTATGCATTTGAAGCACTATGAGGAGCACCATATTGAGAAAATAAGCACAACAACAAGCCTGAACAAAGAAGTAAACATGAGAAGTCAAAGTTCTTTCAAACAGCCAACTCCAGCTTCTCTCCAGTCAACTACCCAAGCGGACCAACAGCAAAAAGGATGGTTCAAAAGGCCAACTTTTGGCGAATCAAAACAAGAAAAAAGTTAGGCCATTTCCAAGAGTTGAAAACAACAGAAAAGAACCGAACAAGACAGAGAAGCCCTGCATGTTCGCCAGCAGACCTGTCTCAGGCGGAAGAGCTTCTGCAACAGGCTGGTCGGGAGGTGGGGGCAGCAGCGGCGGACCCACTTCAGAGCCGTAGTTGCCGCGCGCGTTGGCTCCGGCGGGCGCCTTCCCCTCGCTATCCCCTTGCCCAAGGAGGCGGCGTCCACGGGCGGTTCAAAGGGGGGCAGTGTGAGCCACGTCCCCTTCCTCCCCGGCGCGGGGCCCGCCCGCACTCCTCCATCGAGGGGGGAAATAGACTGGGCGGCCGTGCAGCACGGGGAGCTCCGCAGCTGAGCAGAGAGGAGACGGGCCGCTGCGGAGGGACGCTGCCGCAGCTGGCGGAGCAGGAAGCTCGCCATTCCGGTCCTTAAGCTGGCGGAGCGGGACGCTCACCCTTTCTCACCGGGCACATTCACAAAAGCCACACTAGGAAAAACCCAGACCTTTTTGCGCTGGGAAAGAAGTTTGAAAAGAATCGCCCCGTGCCAGAGAGAAAGAGGAACAAGCCTATGAAGGAGCCTTGACGGCATCTTTCGAATTAAATTGACATCTTTTAGAGATGTGAATTTAATCTCCTAATTTTCTTCTGAATTTTAAATTTTAAGGGATTGGTATGTCTCTCAGAGAGAATAAGATCCTTTATTCTTAAAATAAAGTTAATTCTAATTTAATGAGCAAAATGACTTATACCGTATTAAAATTGTTTATATTAAAATAAAGAGATTAAGCAATTCGACTTTAGACCTAAGAATTGTCTATTCTTTCTATTTCGCCAGTGAAGCCCACAGACTTTCAAAACTAAATCTCCTTATTTTAGTATACGTTATTTCGGATAAGTAATTCCGAATAACCTATTCGACAAACAAATTGAAGCTCAAAGAATACAACTCCCAACTAGTATACAGTTCAGAATTTCTACCTTCCTGTGAACTACAAAGCCCATCTCACTCACACCCCACCCCTAAGGTGTTGAGCAAGTCGGGTCAAAACAGATGTGATACGAACAACTTTTACCCGATTCTAACCCGACAGCTTCAGTTCACGGTGGCAATGAGTCTAAAGAGCCCACCGGAGCCTTGCAGGCTCGAGATTAGCTTCATGAAGAATCTCTCAACTTGAGCTTGATTCAAGTCCAAATTAACGTACTTGAGCTGATTTTATAGCACTATAAGTTCAACATGGGCTCAGATTGTAGGCTATTTTGCCATCCTCCTTGCATCCATCTTTGCATTGAGATACATAGAGGAGACAGGAGGGGAAGGGAGATCAATAGTACAAGGAGGCCATCCATTTGTTTACCAATTTCCAACCCCTCTCAACTTGAAAATCAACAAAAGATGGTATCCTCCTTTTGTTTGCAATCAAATATGTGATAATGTCAAGGGTTTGGGATTTTGTCGATGTGGGGAGCGTAGAGAAGGGGTTGATCATCAAGGTCAAGGGAACCATGGGAGTTGAGGGCAAGCAGTTGAGCAATGTCACTACCAACTAAGGAGGATTGAGTGGACCTTGACAATAGTGGTGCCTTTCTTCTTGGATGTGCAGCAAAGGGCTTCTCTCTCTCTCTCTCTCTTTGGGTGTGTGTGTGTGTGCACGCATATAGGGGAAAGCCATTTAAACTATTTGACCAGCATATCATGATCCAACTAAATTAGCTCAATTAGAGGATAAACTCATTATTTGACTTTTAGACATCAATCCACTTATGAAGGGCAGTACTTTTGATGGAAAAGTCCAAATGAGCATGAAACTTGGACCATTACAAAGCTTTTCAAGATATCTAAAATTTTCATGTTGCATTTTTTTCAAATTCTACTATTGACAGCCCAAAACGTGAAGAAGTATAAGGTTATCTTTGTAAACTTTTCAAGAACCCCTATGTCTCCTAGTTTGAATAGGAGATGTGGTAGATGTCTATTTCCAACAGGAATCATAGAGGCTAGAAATTGGGGGCTAGCTTGACTACCAATGCCTCCATGCTCTTGCGATCATATAAATGTTATGCTTCTACATAACGACGAGTGGACCTGGAGGGGACAATGAAGAATAGGGCGATTAGAGGGCCCTAGCTGTAGTCTAAAGGGAAAACCCTCTAATATGTAGGCCAAGATGGGGAGACCTAGGGTCTTCATTGATCAAGTGTTCTTGGGCACAAAAATGCATACCTGAATGCAAGGTTTGTGCCCATTTTATAGGACTCCCTAGAGGGCCTTTCTTAGGCATTCTCTAGTGTTTACTGTTGTTAGGTGTTTGTCATGGAGGGATTTCTTGGGGTCTTCCTAGCATGTGACATAAGTGTCTAGTACGACGGGTCTTAATGGTATAAGGTGCCCCATACTAGTCTCAGTGCAGACTGGTCAAATCAAGGACCTAGGGTCCATGCATATCATAAGCTCAATGGGTGGCTAAAAAATGGAAGATTTTGAGTCCCTAGATAGATAATCATCATGATACAATTGTTGTCTCAAGGTGGGGGAGCCTACATGTGCTTAATCATTCATTTTTATAGAATCAAGAACCTAATGGCAATGGGACTCTTATGGTATTATCATGTGGCTCAATTGCTAGATTTGCATGCATAACAAATGTTGAGTAATTTGTGGATTTATATTATTTCCTATATTTTGGTAATAACAAAATTATAGAAATGTCAGTACAAGTGATCAAACTTTAGTTGTTTATTACCGTTAATTGTATTTAGGTTTATTCAATTCATTTCTATGAGAAAATCACTAAGTAATCTATCGATTAATATTTTGAACGCTACTTCGATTAAGCCTCTATATCGATTAACATCTTAAGTGGCATTTCGATTAACACTATTAGTTGGGTATCAGTTGCGCTTTAAGTCTTATATTGATTAGCTCTTCGATTACCGCTTTAAGTCTTATATCGATTATTCTTCGATTATCGCTTTAAGTCTTATATCGATTAGCACTTCGATTATTGACTCAAGTTTTATATTGATTGACTCGTAGATTAGCGCCTTTAGACACATATCGATTAACGCTTTAAGAGTTGATTCGATTAATTAGAAGAATCACTTCGATTAACGTTTCCAGAATCACTCCGATTATCATTTTATCTTAGCCATCGAACGCTTTAAGTGTTAATTCGATTAACTCAGCATATAGCCATCAATTTGCGCTTAAGTGTTACATCGATTAACACCTTATCGATCTACGTTATATCACTTCGATTATATCTTCAATTAACGTTATATCAATTTAATCGATTAACGACCATTTCAGTTAATGATTATAGCGCCTTAACTCTAGTCATATCAAAGTTAAACCGTTAATCGAATTACATACAACTCTCACTTCGATTAGTGAATGACTTACAATGATTACATCATCGATTATACTTGCTAATTGTGTTGCGATTACCAATAAAATTTTAAATCAGTTAGCCAGTACTCTTAGTAAATACTTTATGTATACTTTTTGACTGAGATCTCTGTCATATCTTTGGCTGACAGATTGTGTACCTTTTCAATGCTACTATGTACTATCTTTAATTACGTCAAATCTCTGACTGACAGATTCTTTCTAGCTATCTTGCTTTACTTTTTATATCTGTCTATCAGACTAAAAAGTTGTTTAGTTTTATCAATTGTCCTTTTATAGATTTTTGCTAACTAACTGACATAAGACAGAGAAAAGCTAGTTTCATTTCTTGTGTCTAAAGTATTTTTTTAGGACCCTAATAAAAAGTAGGTTCTGTGTCTGAGGAAGCTTCCAAGCACTACTTTAGATACCTCGAACATAAGTCCAAGGATACAGTCTATCTCTCTCTCTCTCTCTCCATTTTGTCTATAGGAAATTCAAATGTTAGACTCAAGTTGGATTCTTGCATATCTCTCCTCAACAGTCTAACGGGCATATTTTTGAAGACCTAGTATAAATAGAAGATCTTCACCGGAAGAAGAAAAAAAATAGCACACCCAGAATCAAGCATAGAAAAATCCATACTAGTGATGACAAGTAAATTCAAGAAAGAGAGTTGCACCTAAACGCCTAGCAAAAAGCTTGTGTGAAGATTTCAAGAGCTCGACTTCAACATTCTCTAAAAGAAGTTCTTGAAGATCTTCCTTCGATCAAGACCAGTGTTCTTTGTTGTTTTATTGATTATTGTCTTGATATGTGTTGTATTCTTTGAGAAGAACACTTGGGTGTTGTGAAATAGTCACTCATTTATTTCAGCTCATTAATTATTCCTCTTCGAGTGTCTAGAAGAGAAGACCTATTTGCGGACAAGTGGTTGTGCCCCTTTAGTGAATTAAAGGGTAGACTAGTTGAGTATGGGGGTTGTAAGACCGACAAGGGGTCAATACCTTGTGGTGTTGTGTGACCACCAAGGGGTCAGTACCTTGTGTGTTGATTGACCAATAAGGGGTCAGTTCCTTATAGAGTGAAAATTCCAAGAGGTTGTTTGGAGACTAGATGTAGGTCTGGATAGATCGAACCAGTATAAATCCTGTGTGTAGTTATTTTGTGTGATTGTTTCCTTATTCCCTCTTCTTCTGTGCACTTTTAAGCTTCCGCATTTAAGTTTTTAGTCCTACATTTTTATTAACCCATTCACCCCCCGGATTAATCTAGTCTTGGGAAACAACAAAGAATGAAGACTGTAGATTCTAGAGCCAAGGACTAGTGTAGTGAATCCCCAAATATTGTCACTCATTGGAACCCAATTGGATCCCAATCAAGGACTCAGACCCAAGGCCCTAGGTTCATTCCTTAACGTCCTATCCTCGGAAGACTTACTGTGCTATGGGGGCTATGGCCAGTTTGGTCCTTGGTTATGGATGTGCACTGCCCCCCCCCCCCCCCCCCCCCCGCAAAGTGCAAGGAGTTTTATAGGGCCTACTTAGTATGTTGAAGATAGCCTTTCATGGTTTTGTAGGACATTTGGCCCTTACATGAGTTGAGCCACTTTTACCCTCTTCAGGAATCAAATCTAACTTGTTTAATGTAATTAAACTCGATTAGGATTGAGAACACAATAAGTAAGCTTGAGTATTCATGAATGATATTGGCTACGGATGAAAAAGGTTACTTAACAATGTGAATAATAGCTATATTCTTATTCTTATCCTTGAAATAAAAAATATATCCTTAACCTTATCCTTATCCTTATCCTTACATATCTACACCCTTAACCTTATCCTTAAAAGTTAATGGGAATGGATACATAAAGGTTAAATTATCAGACAACATATACCTCTACACATTTTTACACGACAAAATTTAATTATAAAATTTTCATCATATGCATGAAATGCGATTATCATAAGTATGCATCGATATGATTACTTCTAGTTTCAAATTTATCATGTGAATGACTATATAGCATAATGAAGTCAAACCTATGAAGAAAGTAAATTAACAGGTTTCCTAACTATATGTAAAATAAAATATAAAAGGTAAAAACAATGCCATATATAAGTATATATTAAAGTGTCTACTTTAACTTTCAATTTGTTAAAATTTAAGATTTTATGTTTTCATAAATATATTATACTTATAATATTATAATATGTAATATAAAATATATTTTCATAAATATATTATATTATAATATTATGACATAAAATATAAAAGGATGAATAATTGTGTTCAAGACACAAAAATAGTTGTCCTTTTCCTTATCCTAAATAAAAAGGATAAGGATAGTATCCTTATCTTTATTCTTAAATCAATATCCTCATGTGTCCTATAAGCTATAGATAAGGATTGATATTCTAGGTTATCCTTTTCCGTTTTCATCCCTAGACATTGCTTATCAAATTCTTTAATTATATGCTCACTCCCTCATGTTGGCCTTGTCTACTCTTCCTTGCGGGAAGATTGTTGCTTATAAGGAGGCTTCCTAACATGATCTCTCTCTCTCTTTCTTTATATATATATATATATATATATATATATAAGTGTATATTAGGAGACAAAAGATAAGGTTAGGAGGATGCTGAGGATCATATTGAGGAGATATTCGACACAAACAAGTGTGTGCATATGCATGTGACCAAAGAGGTAGGCACATGACAAACCTACTGTAATTAATGATCTTCATGTCATCTTAATGGAATGTCTAATCTCATGGAATCTTATATTGCTAAAATTAACCAAAACTAAGTACTCAACATTAACGTTTGCATGCTAATTAACGATTTTCCCTACGTGATACACTTTCCATACTTCTTATATATAAAAATTATACCATCCATAATGCCAACAAATAGGAATTCATCTTTAATATTAAATCATATGAATCTTCCATTAAGGATCCATTTGTATAATATTTTTGAATAATAAACTGTGGCACCTCCTTCTAGAGAAATTAGTATCTCATTTTAGAATGTCACTATAACCAAAATGTTGTTATCTGAGATAATTTTGCAAAGCACTTAGGCTAGACCATAAGCATAGGATATTACATTGTCATCAACGAGGAGGCTTAAATTCACAATAATTACATTGTCAGGACCCACTAACTGGCCTACAAATTGCAAAATCTTCTCAAGATCAAATATGAAATCTCTCTTTTTTATTTACTGTCCACTAGTCCCTCCTAAAAATTAATAAGTAGGTATGCGAGTAACACTCAATAGGCCCCAAAACTATTTATATGTCTATAAATAAAATAAACTTTTGCAAACATATAATACTATTAAACAATGCATGATTTGCAGACAATTTCATACATATAACATTGAACAAAGAAGTAACAAAAGATCCTTTCATACATATTTCACAATTTACCATGCATGCAAATTGTGTCGATCACATTTTTATCACACATGCGTTTCTTACGAATGACATGCACATATTAAATCCATCTGTAGTTTTAAATAGATCAGATTTGTACATAGTCGATTCATGTTCCAGTAGGTCAATTTCTTACATATCCAGTTGTTTATGTACAGAACAACTCAAATGATGTCTCAGATTAACTGAAATAAATTCTTAATATTTATGCTTTCAGACAAATATTCAAACCACAACATAAGGATGTAGGTACTCAAAATATGTTTTCGATGACACATAATAATATTACTATAAATAACAATAAAAATGTGATAGCCAAAGATCGAGGATCTCGAAAGAAAATAAATGAAATGATTGTGAATTATCTTTTCAAACAGGAAGTACTGTGAGTCCTTTTTATTTCCACTTTCTCGGCTAGTTAAAGAACAAGAGCCCTTCTCGTTGATGTTCACTCTCTCGAAGATGATGCACGACAAGTGATGACGCTTTTCAAATTCCTCTTACAATACCTCACAAGAAAGACAAAGAAACAAAGAAAGATAAAAAAGTGATTAGAGTTTTGAATAGTTTAACATCCATTCTATAAAGAAGCATACCATGCAACTAAACTAAAAATATTCACTTGTTTTGTGTTATGCCCTGCATTTTTACAACCATAAATAAATTTAATTAATTTTAGTTAGATCAATTAATTAATTATGAGAGTCTATTAATGGGTTTAAGTGAATTGATTTAGTCTAATTAACTCAATTATGAAAGCCCATTAGTCCAATTATACTGCTAAGGATAGCCCACTAATTTAGTTCCAATTCTAAGTTGATGTATTAGATAACAATATAGTAAAATAATGATAAATTTATGTAGATAATTCTAATTAAGGCATAGTTGGTATCATTAAAAAGATTATAAAAAGATCTATTACTTTGTAGAAGATATTTTTACTAATTCAGATGTTTTAGAGGTTAAAAATATCAATGATCTCTTTTCGAAATGGCTGCACATAGAGAACAAGTCCTAATTAGAGTAGGATTTGAATTAGGAAATAAAAGATGATATAACTAAAATTAATCACGATTTGAAAAGTTATGCATGACATATTTGACTCCAATTAGAAGTAGAAGATAATAAATTTGAATATAATTAATATTTTAATTAATAGGTAGAAAGTCATAATTAGAATCCTACTTGAACTAGGATTCTATCACAAATTTACTTGACATAGCCCTAATGTTTTTATCATTACTCCGTGCATAAATTTCTAAATTAAGCAAGACATCTTCTATTAAAACGATGACTCAAAATACTAGAAGTTTTATAAAGACCATATATTTAAAATAGGTCGTTTACAAGTCAAAATTACGACATCTTTAGATGTGAAGGAAATCTGCCATATCTGAGTTTGGAGTATTCAGGATAGCAGGTTAGTAAAATAGACATATTGTTTTGTATAGATATCCAAAAATAGTGAGATGAAAGTCATTGGAAAGGTAATAAAAAGTTATAAAACTTAGTAGAAGAGAGTTGTTCCTAATTCGGACATTTAGGAGACTGAATTTAAAGGTCTTTAGAAAAGTAAATTACAGGTGGCGTGAACATAGTCTGATTTACACTAAGAAGTAACTTTGACTTAGAGATTAAGTTATGAGGGGTAGAAGTTCAACTCCAGCAAAGAAAAGAAGTGTTAGTGGTTGTATTAAGAAGGGAAATAAGCATAAATAGAGCTTCGTGGTCGTGCTCAAAGTTCTATTGCATGCAACTCTCTTCCAATGATAAGTTCATGTGGTGTTCTTGAGAGAATAGAGTTGATTCATGGTTATTTGTTTTGGTAATTTGATTTTAATCAATGTTTTGTATTATTGGAGACTTAGATAATGTGGGAAAGAGATTATATAATGTGAAAAAGAGTTTAAAGGAGGAAGAAATCATGGATAGATAGCAAGAAAACTATAGGAGGACCAAAAGCCGATCTTTCTTCAAGAGGTAAGTAGATAACTTTAAGCATGATCTATTTTGTATTAAAAGTTATATTATTTTTAAAGACTTTAAAAAGCTAATAAATTGGTAAGAAGTTTTATTTATATGTATACTTCATATTCATCAAGTTTTAGATTTTTGTGATTTTCTTTACTATTTATTTCATGATTATCTTAGCTTATGCAATCTGTCCGTTCAATATGTTTTGTTTCCAATTATGATCACATGAATTACAGATATTCGTTCTCCTTGATCCAATGCCCAATTAATATGAAATTTGGATATACGTCTATTTTTTATGTTATATTTATGTGAAATAAATTTCATAATATTTTCAGTTCTTTTGATGTTTATTCCGTAATATTATTTTCAGACTATACAATCTGTCCAGATAGTTTTGAGATCTCAACTTGTGAATCTTATATCTCACTTGATTTATATCCAAATAATGCCAAATTTAGTGGATACCTTTGTTATACTATATTTGACTTCTCTAAAATGTTTGAGAATTTTATAATCCCATTTGTTATTTAGTTTGCCCTCTGTATTGATTTTTAGAATTTTATTTAAGTCGGATTCCCTGAATCGAAGTGAGAATCTAAAATCATATCAAACCAATCCAGAAATTGGTGAAGCATTGTCTAAACTTTAAATATGACCTTTTTGACATTTTATTTAAGTTTGATAAAATTTTGAATCTGTTTGATATTATTCGGCCTATTTGTTAATTTATTCACTCTAAAAATTAGTTTTGATGGCCGAAAAATATGTTTGTTATTTCAAAAATTCTAAGAAAATTTCGTTGACTACATTTTTTGTCCATAAACCTATTCTGATCAGTTTTACTCTAATTATTTATCTATACCATGTTGACTCTTTAAGTGACTATATTGTATATAAAAGTATATATTTTAACTCTTATATGTAAGTATCACTATGCTAAAGTAATTTTTAGATCTATGATCATTGTGAAATCTATAAAAATATGTTTGTGTCATATTTGTTTGATATATGTTTGGACATTACCATCTTAAGGAGATTAAGGCTCATTATATAAGCGTTCATAGATGAGTTCTGCCCGTGGGCAACGAGAAAATCCCGGTGATTGTATTTTGTTTGCAGTCATCCGAAGTGGGACCATAGACTCTCTGGATATGCATGTGCCATGATCTTAGCATACTTGCCTATATGCTCTGATATTTGTTTGTTCGGCTCCTTATATGGTGGTTGGAAGCATGTCTATTTGATATATTTTGATTTGATTTGTTTGGCACATAATTATGAAAGATAATTTACTATTTAGATCTATTTGATTCAGCTTATGATCTACTTAGTTTATTTTTTTGATATCCACACTCAGTGATTTTGATCTCAGCCTATTTGATTAAGAATCTACGTCCATTCTGATTAGTTATTCTGACAATATAAACTCTGATTTGATAAGCTACCATTCCATGATAAATTTGCTATATGTTCAGTTTGATATGTGATATGTTATGATCATGGTTAGCAGACTCATTCAGTTAGATAAGAATTTGATCATACCATATATGCTATATGTTAGTCAATCCATTCATGCTATTAAAAAACACATTTGATTTGATAAGCTTATATCTGATCATGTTTTGTATTATATTCTTATTTGAGCTATATATAGAACTATGTAAAATCATATTTAGTATTATAATTTCATGATGTAATTTGTAAAATTTACTATATGTTAAGTCATGTGGATGGTTTGAAGCCTACTGAGTGGTTGTACTCATAAATCCAATTAACATTTTCAAAGTATGAGAAAGAGAATCTAGATTTTGAGAAGACTTCTGATTGAGACATTTGACATCTTCATGAGGTTATTTATATTAAAATTTATAGTTTTCTTAGACTTAGTGTAATAGGGATAATGTGAGATTGATGCATTTTTCTTTATTTGGTGAGATTGAGAATTTATACACGATTGATGGATATTGTAATTTATGAATTTTGGTATGGGCTATATTTAGATACTTTGAATTAGTTGATAGTTATACCATTTATTTAAATCGTCTTGTAGTTCTTTAGCTCTCATATCTGTTTGGTATAGTAGAATTTTTTCTGAGATTACGCAGTCGGACTTCGAGTTAAAAAGGAAAAAAGAAGAATCGGATTCAAGGCGTAACAATATAGTATCAGAGCAATTATGAGAGTTTGAGCATCCACAACCATCTGATTTTAAGTCATACCAATTGATCTTAAAGGATATGATTAAGTTTATGATTACTATGATCTTAGGTTTAGATTAGTAATTAAAGTAATGTCTAGGTTTAAGTTATGGCTTAGAGACTTGAGGATAGGTAATTGTAAATGACGTACTTAGCTGTTTCCCACAATTTGACTGATATAAAGAGAATTCTTAATATGGCTGGGGATTAAGAGGATTAAACTTTATCTATTTAAGGGGGAGAACCAACTATAAGATACATAGGTGGTACGTACTTATATCTTTCTACTAGGTTTGTTAAACTATTGAAAATTGACCTATTCTTATTCATGATTCTTTGATAATTAATACTAAGGGATGCCTTGACCACAACATATATTTTTATATTTAATTAACAATCTATTCATCAACATTTACTTGTGTTTCCCATAAACTAAAAAGAATCGGTTAACATATTAAAATGCTACTATAAGATCGTGCTTCTAAATTTTATAAGTGACTCATATCTAATTCTATGACATGTGTTGGATTGGATGTCGATGATCATAAATCTACTCTTTGAGTAATAACTAGAATTACACTATACCATTGGTCGTTAGTACTTGTACGAGAAAGTATAGAGATTACATTAGATATGAGTTCGTTTGATAGTAGTACTATACCATAAATGTATTCACTTAATTTATTAGAATACTAAGAAGATACTTGTTGACATGTACATAATATTTTTAAAATAATCCATTAGGCCACTTATAAGCATATACTTAAGCTCTTTTATGCTATCTTTTAGGTCTTACCCTTGAATATAAATATAGAGTACTTCTAGTTCTATAATGAATAAATTTGTTAAACATACATAATCTGTAAATTAGTTAAGAAAGTGCACCTGTGAAGGGTATTTGGGAGTTAAGTACATTATCCTGATTAGGAATTAGATCTATCTTTTTAAAGTTCTCAGATTAGAAGCAAAACATCGATGAGTCATGACTTCCATTAAATATCTAACATATTATAATTATTTGAAGTATAAATCATTCTTTAGTAATGTACTGTGATTTTAGGACTCTTACGTATCTCAAATTGAAAATACCCATAAGAGTTATTTGACATACACTTATGATATTCAAAGTACTTTTAGGTAATAATTATAATCCATGATAAGGTTGTTATGATCATGATATGTATCCTAATTATTTTGGTACATACTCAACCATATGAGAGTTAGTTAGTCATCGATCTCTTTTCACCCCATGTCTTTAACTGTGTTAGGATAAATTTATCTATTGATTAATTAGGTTGATTAACTAAATCGGATCTTACGTCTATAGACATATTAAATTAAAAGTATATATTAATCAAATTACAAATGCTCCACAAATATAGATCTATTTATCATAGTGATATGATCTTAATTAAGTAATCCCTTAATGTTACTCTATACCCTTAGAAATCAGTATGAATAATCTATTAATACAAAGATAGATTGTTAGAATCTATAAAATTTCGAGTATGAAATTTCTTTAAGGGGGAGAGGATGTTATGCCCTACATTTTTACAACCATAAATAAATTTAATTAATTTAGATTAGATCAATTAATTAATTATGAGAGACTATTAATGAGTTTAAGTAAATTGTTAGTCTAATTAACTCAATTATGAAAGTCCATTAGTCCAATTATATTGATATAGATAGCCCACTAATTTAGTTCAAATTCTAGGTTGATGAATTAGGCAATAACATAGTAAAATAATGATAACTTTTTGTAGAAAGTTCTAATTAAGGTATAATTGGTATCATTGGAAAGATCATAAAATGATCTATAACTTTGTATAAGATTATGTTTACTATAACTATCTTTTTGGAAGAAGATTATATTCTCCAAAAGGACAGTGGGTGTAAAGTAACTCTGAAAGAAATTTCAAATCTACAAAATTGTCAATGGTTCATCTGATGAACTGTCAGTTTCTGAACCTATTCAAGATTGTACACAAGAACCTCGTAGGTCTGACAGCGTACCTAAACCACCTGAAAGATATGTACGACATATGAATTTGGATGGTTCTAGGATACTCTATAATGATGAAGATTATCCTAAGACCTACTAGGAGGCCATTGAAAGTCCAGAGACCGGGAAATGGCGAGAAGCCATGAATTCTGAAATTCAGTCCATGTACATTAACCAAGTTTGGAACTTGGTCGACTTACCCGAGAGTATAGTACCTATTGGTTGCAAGTGGATCTTTAAAAGAAAGATCAATGCAGATGAACGAATTGAGACTTATAAGCCGATATTAGTGGCGAAAGGATATCGTCAAAGGCAAGGTGTTGACTATGACGAGACCTTCTCGCCCATTGCCATGATTAAGTCTATTAGAATTTTTCTTGCTATTGCAACGTACCACGATTATGAAATCTTGCAGATGGATGTGAAGACGGCCTTCCTCAATGGAAATATTGAAGAAGAGGTGTATATGACACAACCAGAGGGCTTCACATCAAAATAATCTCCAGATATGGTATGCAAGTTGCAAAGGTCTATTTATGGACTGGAGCAAACTTCTCAGACCTGGAACATAAGGTTTGACGAGGCGATCAAATCTTATGGCTTCATTAAGAATGAAGATAAGTCTTGTGTGTACGAGAAAAACAGTGGGAACGCAATCGTATTTCTAGTCCTTTACGTTGATGACATCTTACTCATAGGGAATAATATAGGGATGATGTCATCGGTAAAGGTTTGGCTATCTAAGAACTTCTCTATGAAAGATTTGGGAGAAACATCTTACGTATTAGGAATACGGATCTATAGAGATAGATCAAAGAAGATGCTAGCTTTAACCTAATCCATGTATATAGAAACCTTTGTCAAAAGGTTTGGTATGGAAAATTCCAAGAGAGGTCTCATACCGATGAGACATCGAATTTATCTCTCTAAAGGTCAGTCTCCAAAGACGCCTGAAGAGAGGGCAATGATGGATAAAATTTCCTATGCATTAGGCATAGGTTCCATCATGTACGCCATGCTATGTACTAGACCTGATATTGCATATGCTCTAAGTGTTACGAGCAGACATTAAGCAAATCCAGGTGATGAACATTGGAAGGTTGTGAAATGTATCCTTAAGTATTTAAGAAGAACTAAGGATATGTTTCTAGTCTATGGAGGAGGAGACTTAAAGCTGTAAAGATATATTAACTCGAGTTTTCAGTTTGATCCGGATGACAGCAAGTCAACATCAGGATGGTATATACCTAACTGTTAACCAGTTCGATTCTTTTGTCATGGTTGCGTTGATGGTCCTTGGACCTGAGGCACCAAGGATACCTTGTTGGTAGGTCTCTGAACTTTGACCTTGATTAACGAATCTCTAACTATAGGTTATCTATAAGTCAAGTGATCGGGTTCAGGGAGATGCCCTCGAAGGTAATTGTGTGTTCAATACGGAATCATCCGCTCTCAGTAATAGGAGAGACAATGTTCTAGAAATGATGTGCTTAAGTCCCTGGTCAGGGTGGACCCTATATCAGATAAAGAGTTATCTGATATAGATTAGCGGCATCTAATTCAAGTGAATCGACCGACTAGGGTTTAACAGTAAACCATACCCTAGGTCGATTCGGGAACATTGCATGGATGAAGGATTATATCCGCATGGTAACTGATGACGGAAAGGTTCCCATAGTGGGTGGCATAAACCCCAATGCCTTCCGAGATCATATGGTGTTGCTTGGCACCCAATGTGATCGGAAGCCCGTCCGAATTTATTGTGGGACATCAAATTCGACTGATTAATTAATATAATGATATTAATTAAATTAGTGGGTCCATAAAGAGTTACTGGACTTAATGGGCCATTAACTGGATTGGTATTTGGTCCTAGAGGGTTATACGCAAAAGGTTTTCAAGTCGGTGGATATTTTGACGGGGTTTCAGATAAGTGTGGGTCTTTCTGAACTGTAAATCACTTATTGTAAAAGTAATGCTGCTAGGTCATGGGCTAGCAACCCTGACCTAGCCACCCCCTTTCTCTCCTCTCTCTCTCTGGACGCCCCCCATCTCTGGCTGGCCTCGGAGACTCTGTTCAGACTCCCGCCTGCTCCGCCTCCCGTCTGACGAGAATTATGAATCCGCATGTCGCGGAGGATTACATGCAGCCAGACGGGATCTGTGGACGCTGCTACGAGCGAGGAAGCGAGGACGATCCACCGAGAGGAAGACAACGTGGATAACGCTAGAGGCCGGGCACCTGTGCGGCTTGCGGCATCACGCCGACGGAACCGAACTAACGCGGATTCGAATCCATGCAAGGTAAATACGATTTACTATTTAGTTTTGTAAACCCGAAACGGGACGGATCCGATCCCAATTTTATTTCATCCATTGCGTATTGTTCGGATCCGGACACAGCGAACCCAACAACACGCACTCAACATCACATGATGGAAAATTTTCAAAAGCGATCATCAAAGTGATTCTAAGCAATCTTCCAAAGATCATCAAATATTCGGATGAAAGGAAACCAAATGTGCATGAGAGCACGAAAAATAGATCAACCTCCACAAGGGAATGTACCTTAGGTCACAAATCCTATAGATTTCACCACGAAGAGCGATTACTAGCCAATGTGGACGTGCTACAACTATGATGGATATTAAGAAAAATAAAGATGAGGAATCCAAACATGGGTAAATTTTCAAAAGATATCTTACGATGACTTGAAAGATAGTTAATTACTCAATTCAGAATGGAATATTTCCTATCACGTTGGGACTGAGTGAACAAATTGTATGAAACTCAATCATCAGATTAATTTGCATACAATGAATTAAAAAAAAAACTACATGAATGCATGTTGGGCTAAAAGAAAAAAAAAGATAAAATAAAATATAAATTAATGAAATATAATATTGCCAAATTGCTACTAATGAGTCAAGATATCAATTCTGTGAACTAATATTGAACCAAAGCTTGTTTGTCTGCGCATCAGTTCACAAAATGGAACCATTGTCCCGGAAAGAATAATAATATGACGGCCTATCCGTGCGATTAAGAGTCCTCTAGAGTCATCATTATTTTTGATAGAGGGGAACTGAAATTCCAGATTTATCAAAGCCAAAATGTCTTTGATATAATCTAATAATTAATACCATATAGTAATGATGCAAATGAAATACATCAAAGAATATAGGGGAATAGATAACCATTACTTTCAGTGACTATAGTGGGACTTCATAGCACTGCAAAGCATATCGTGATAAAGTCTAAGCTGTAGCGCGAGTCATTAAGAATGCACCGCGCGACTCTCCATCAATATAGTTTTTATAACTTAATTTAGTGGTGGCATTTTCTATGTGTTTACCCAATATTTACCATCATCTGATGAGAGGACTATTAACTATGGCATTAGATGCCTTGAGATTGGAGTAGAGAAACGATGTAGCTATCCTCGTGTTTATTTGAGAGCTATATTTTTACTCTACTCTATCATGTATTAATGGTAAAGCTTAGACCGGGTATAATGGTTTACTGTGTTTACCCGTGACCATTAATAACTTGGGAGTCGAAACAAGATCGGATATTGCAAGGAGTTGTAATTATCATGAGATGGTTGCCCTGAGATAGCAGTATGATACTATGTGTTTACCTGAGGTCATACTATGATACTTGGAGATTCTGATCCTCACTAGGAGACAGTCGGCGTCTCCCGTTCTGTATATCTGAAGGTTATACAGTCCGACGAAAATTAGTGAGAGTAAAACTAGATAATAAAGTCCATATCTTGTTTTCATTAATAACTGAATTTCTGCTAATTAAAATTTGATTATCTCTTGTAGGTTAAAATGTCGCACCATAACCCGTTATGTGGCATATTGGATGACAATCGTTTGACAGGCCCTAGCTAGTAAGACTGGCTCAGGAACCTGAAGATTGTTCTCAGATTTGAGCAAATTGCGTATGTCCTAGATGATGAACCTCCTACTGAACCAGCATTAGATGCCCCAGAGGAGGACATAGTTACATATGAGAAATGGAAGGAAGACTCCACCATGACCCACTGCTACATGCTGGCCTCTATGAGCAATGAATTGCACAGGCAACATGAGGAGATGGATGTTAGAACCATCATGCTGCATTTGAAGGAGCTATTTGGTGAGCAGAGTAGAATCGAAAGATATATCTAAGAATCTGTTCAAGGCTCAGATGGCAGAGGGATCTTTAGTGTAGACTCATGTGCTGAAGATGATAGAATGGGTGGAGAGGCTGGATGCTCTTAGGGTCTCACTTCCCAAGGAGATGCATACCGACCTTGTGTTGTCTTAACTTCCACAATCATATGCTCAGTTCATTGTTAACTTTAACATGAACAAAATCTAGACAACTTTGGCTGAATTATTGAATATGTTAAAGACTGTAGAGGGGAACCTTGTGAAGGAAAAACCCCAAGTCTTTATGGTTGGCAGGACTAGCCGAAAAAGATTGGCAGTCCAAACCTTTAGGAAAGGTAACGGCAAGAATCAGAAGAAGCCGAAAGTTGTCAAGAAGGATAAAGGCAGAAGTGCTGAGAATGGTGAATGCTTCTATTGTCATCAAAAGGGCCACTGGAAGATGAATTGCAAAGAATACCTCAAGGATAAGGCTCAAGAAACTGTAAAGCAGTATGACACTTCATGTATCTATATGATAGATGTAAATTTGTCAATTAGAAATTATACATCATGGGTATTAGATATTGGATGTGTTTATCATATATGCAATTATGTGCAGGCATTGACAAGAAGGCGTAAGCTGAGAACTGGCGAGGTGGAGCTGAGGCTTGGTAATGGCGCAAGAGTTGCGGCGATCGCTGTAGGGACAATGAAGCTCAAGCTACCATCAAGAGACACTTTTTCATTAGATGAATGTTATTATATACTTAGCGTAATAAAGAATGTTATTTCTATTTCATATTTAGATAGAATTGGGTACACTTTATCTGTTGGGAATAATTGTTGTTCAATTTATTTCAGAAATAAATTAATAGCTTCTGCTTCCTTATCCAATGGATTGTACTTATTGAATGTGTCTCACGATAGTTTAAATATCGGTTCTTTAACTAAAAGAAATAAGTATGAAGTGAACAAAGCCTACCTATGGCATTGCAGGGTTGGTCACATTGGTGAAAACAGACTCCAAAGGCTGCATAAAAATGGATACTTAAATCCATTTGATTATTAATCATATGTAACCTGTGAGTCGTGTTTGATAGATAAAATGGCTAAATCTCTATTTATTGGAACTGGAGAACGAGCCAAAGACATACTGGAATTAATACATTCTGATGTATGTGGTCCTATGTCAACCCAAGCTATTGGTGCTTTCTCATATTTTATTTCGTTCACTGATGATTTCTCAAAGTATGACTTCATATACTTATTGAAGTATAAATTAGAAGCTCTTGAGAAATTCAGAGAATTTAAGAATGAAGCAGAGAAACAAACTGGAAAGAGCATCAAAGCCATCCGATCTGATCGTAGTGGGGAATACTTGAGTACAGAGTTCACGAAATACTTAAAGGATAATGGTATCCTTTCTCAGCTTACACCTCCTTATACACCTCAAATGAATGGTGTACATTAATAGAAATAGTGCGATCGATAATGAGTACGTCCAAATTACCAGTGTCCTTATGGGGATATGCACTTAGCCCGACTATGTATATCTTGAACAAGGTACCTAGCGAATCGGTAGCATCCACTTCATATGGGATATGGAATGGAAGGAAACCAGATCTCAAACATGTTAAAGTCTAGGGATGTCCTGCTCATGTCAAAAGACATGATGTAGATAAGCTGGAGTCAAGAATTAACAAATGTAGATTTGTGGGATATCCAAAGTAAACTTACGGATATTACTTTTATCATCCTAGGAAACAAAAGGTGTTTGTAGCCAAGAGAGCTGACATTTTGGAAGAAGATTATATTCTCTAAAAGGATAGTGGGAGTAAAATAACTCTGGAAGAAATTCTAGACCCACATACTGTCAATGGTTCATCAGATGAACTGTCAATTTCTGAACCTGTTCAAGATTGTACACAAGAACCTCGTAGGTATGAAATAATACCTAAACCACCTGAAAGATATGTAAGACATATAAATTTGGATGGTTTTAAGATACTCTACAATGAGGATGATGATCCTAAGACTTACCAGGAGGCCATTGAGAGTCCAGAGGCTGGAAAATGGCGAGTAGCCATGAATTCTGAAATTCAGTCCATGTACATCAACCAAGTTTGGAACTTGGTCGACTTGCCCGAGGGTATAGTACCCATCAGTTGCAAGTTGATCTTTAAAGAAATATCGGTACAGATGGACGAATTGAGACTTATAAGACGAGATTAGTGGCGAAAGGATATCGTCAAATGCCATATATTGACTATGATGAAACCTTCTCGCCCGTTCCCATGATTAAGTCTATCAGAATTCTTCTTGCTATTGCAGCATATTACGATTATAAAATCTGGCAGATTGATGTGAAGACGGCCTTCCTCAATGGAAATATTGATAAAGAGATATATATGACACAATCAAAGGACTTCACATCAAAAGAATCTTCAGATATGGTATGCAAGTTGCAAAGGTCCATTTATGGATTAGAGCAAGCTTCTCGGAGCTGGAACATAAGATTTGACGAGGCGATCAAATCTTATGGCTTCATTAAAAATGAAGATGAGCCTTATGTGTACGAGAAAAATAGTGGGAACGCAATCACATATCTAGTCCTTTATGTTGACGACATCATACTCATTGGGAATGATGTAGGGATTGTTGGGATCGCTGTGTCGAGACCCGACCGAAAACGCAGCGGAATAAAATATTTCGGGATCGGATCCATCCCGTTTCGATCAACAAACTAAGACCGGAGTAAATCAGATTTACCTTGCGCGGATTCGAATCCGCGTTCGTTTTTCGGTTCCGTTGGAGCGATACTGCAAGCCGCGCAGGTGCCTGGCCTCTAGCGGTGTCCACGCAGTTCTCCTTACGATGGATCGTCCTCGCCGCCTTACGCGATGCGGCGTTCGTGGATCCTGTCTTGCTGCGCGTAATCCGCCGCGACATGCGGATTAGGAATCTCCCGTCAGACGGAAAGCGGAGCAGTCGGGAGTTGAAGTGGAGCCTCCAGATGGCCGCCTCGTGTTGCACGCCCAGTAGAGAGGAGAGAGAGAGAAAGAACGATGGCTAGGTCAGGGTTGCTGGCCCCCGACGTAGTATCCGTTCTTTTATAATAAGCCTGTTTGCGGTTTTTCATAAAAATCTAGACTTATTCGAAATCTTGTCGGATTATCCATCGACTTGAAAACCTTTTGCGTGTGACCCTCTAGGCCCAATTACCAGTCCAGTTAATAACCCATTAAGCCTAGTAACTCTTTACGGACCCACTGAATTAATTAATATCTTTATATTTAATTAATCAGTCGAATTTAATATCCCACAATAAATTCGGACGGGCTTCCGATCACGTTGGATGTCAAGCAACATCGCGTGATCTTGGATGGCACTGGGGTTATTGCAACCCTCTATTGGAACCTTTCCGTCAACGGTTACCGCGCGGATATATTCTTTCATCTGTGTAATGTTCCCGAATCGACTTAGGATATAGTTTACTGTTAAACCCTAGCCGGTCGATTCACTTGAATCAGATGCCGCTAATCTAATATCATATAACTCTTTATCTGATACAGAGTCCGCCCTGGCCAGGGACTTAAGCGCATCATTCCCGGAACATTCTCTCTCAAACTACCGAGAGCGGATAATCCCGTATTGAACACACAATTACCTTTGAGGGCATTTCCCTGAACCCGATCACTTGACTTATTGATAACCCATGGTTAGGGATTCGTTAGTCAAGGTCAAAGTTCAGAAACCTACCAACAAGATATCTTTGGCGTCTCAGGTCCAAGGATCATCTACGCAATCGTGACAAAAGAATCGAGTTGGTTAACAGTGAGGTGTTTACCATCCAGCAATTCATAGTCGGATCAGTTCAGTGAACTCATTCGCCAATGAGCACCTACAGGTCCAGCATAATGTCTCAACACAAGTGACTTATAGGATCAGTCACCCTCATTATATGAGCTAAAGTAACCTATACTAGTCTATCCAGATGTTTGATGTCCTTCTCAAACATCCTATGACTAGGAACAATTAAGAATATGAGTTTATAAAGCTTCGGTCCTGTAATTATGATCTCATCATAATCCAAAGATTATTGCACATGCTCATGGACTTCATCGTGATACGATAAACATGGATCGAATTAATTACACACAATGAATTAATGCCATTTATTAATAAACTGAATCAACACATAGTATCGGATTGGCTTTGCGACCAACTAATACTAACAGTGATGATGTCATCGGTAAAAATTTGACTATTTAAGAACTAAGGATTTGGGAGAAGTATCTTACGTATTGGGAATACAGATCTATAGAGGTAGATCGAAGAAGATGCTTGCTTTAACCCAGTCTATGTACATAGAAACCATTGTCAAAAGGTTTGGCATAGAAAATTCGAAGAGAAGTCTCATACCGATGAGACATGGAATTTATCTATCTAAAGGTCAGTCTCCAATGACCCCTGAAGAGAGGGCAATAATGGATAAAATTTCATATGCATTAGCCATAGGTTCCATCATATACGCCATGCTATGTACTAGACTTGATGTTAGATATGCTCTAAGTGTTACGAGCAGACATCAGGTAGATCCAGGTGATGAACACTAGAAGGCTATGAAATATATCCTTAAATACTTGAGAAGAATTAAGAATATGTTTCTAGTTTATAGAGGAGGAGACTTAAAGCTGCAAGGATATACTAACTCAAGTTTTCAGTCTGATCAGGATGACAACAAGTCAACATCAGGATTTGTCTTTAAACTTAACGGGGGAGCAATGACTTAGAAAAGTTCCAAGTAAGAAACCACTGCTGTTTCGACAACATAAACTGAGTACATTACAGCTGCTGAAGCCACCAAGCAAGCAATTTGGATGAAGAAATGCATCAACGATCTTGGTGTGCTGGAGAACATCTCTTGTCCTGTCCCATTGTTGTGTGAGAGGCGATTGCTCAAGCAAAAGAGCCGAGGTCTCATCAGAAGTCGAAGCACATTCTGCGGCGCTTTCATCTGATTAAAGAGATTATAGCTCGAGGAGATGTCATAGTGGAAAGAGTTCCCTCAGCCAACAATATAGCAAATCAACTGACGAAGCCTTTGTCTCAAAATATATTTGAGCGTCACTTAGAGAATATGGGTATTCTGTATAAGAGTGATTGGCTTTAGTCCAAGGGGAGATTGTTAGTATTATGTGGCCTACAAGCCAATCCGATACTGTGTATTATTCAGTTTATTAATATAATGGCATAAATTCTTTGTGTAATTAAATCGATCTTTGTTTATCGTATTACAATGAACATGTCCATGAACATACACCTTCATCTTCACTTCCTTCGAAGCTACCATTCTGCTTGAATAAACATAGTTGCTCTTGGGACTTCTGAAGCTTAGGAACCATGATGATGAGCTTGACGTAATTGACATGCTACTTATAAGAAAGAAGATCACATCTCACAAGTTTCTGGGAAAGCTTATGGAAGATCCGAAGGAAATACAGAGCATACTCGCTCATAAAGGTATCAATTTGTCAAAGCTAGCAGAATGGACATTGAAGAAAATTAAAGATGTAAAGGAGGAAGATATGGAGATTACAATGATCGCCTTCACTGTATGCCTAGCTGGAGTTTTTCTATTTCCTGCTCAAGATAATATGTTACAAGAAGATCAACTCAGTGCAATATGTGGGATATTTAGAGGTAAACAAATCGGCACTGCAGTTTTGGCGTACCTCTATGGTAGGCTTACAATGGCCTCTGTCGGACAACTTCCTTATGGCAGCATGCTTCGCTTCTCTCTATGGATCGATCTCCACTTTAAGTTCAACTATAATGAAGAAGAAGTTCCCAAGATGTCAAAGATCTATTAGCGCACTCCCATCTATTACATAGCCAACGCGGTGAAATTCAACAACAATATGAACAACCACGTGCCCAACCTCAAAACTCAAGCAGATTGGCATAATTATCTCAAGACCATGCTTAGGAATGGCTTCGATTCTACACCTCTTGCTCTGCACAAAAAGGAGGTTTGAGTGCGGCACTGTGGGGGCACAGAGCTCAGTTTGATTGGTGCGACTATGTTCGTATTGTACAATCCACACCGATGTCATCCCCAACTTGGCATGCCTCGTTATGAGTTCCCAGAACTCTTCAAACTTCCTCCAATCAAGAAACGAGAATTGAGAACCAATCAAGATTATGAGGATACGGAGCTCATTGCGGTCTTGTGGAACGCCAGCTTCACTCAACGTGTCAAATTTCCACATGAAGAGAATCAAGAGCTCTGGAAAGATTATGTGAAAGAACTTTAGAAAATTAGGCCTGGAAATCCCCACTTTTCTCTTTGAGTTTCATGTACCTTTGAAATTTTATTTTGAGCAAATAGATCATTCCTTTATGTAATAAAATATGTCCTTTCATCATGCAATTTTTTCAAAATTTTTACTCAAATAAAACAGCTCATTTTTCTCAAAAATCACTATCCCGAGTGAACTTATTTGAATCGCGTCAATAGAAAGCGGTGTCTTTAGCAAAATTCAATTTCCAAAACGTTTAAGATACTTCCTCAAATTTGTTAATAGCGTCGTCCATGAACGACTCCTTTCAAACTAATTATCGAGGATTCTGCACAATTTCCCATATACCAAACACTTGAATGATGTCTGAGGGAGATGACGCCTTTCTAAAACACGTCGAGGATATGCGATGCCTTTCAAATTGTACCTTCAGCTGACAACCGTACCTAAAACTGTGCGCCATCCTAAATAGTGTTTACCATGGATGACGCCTTTCAACCTATCATTTCAAATTTGATTGGCCTCAAACTGTGCGCCTCCTAAATGGCGTCGCCTATGTCAATGTGATTCAAATTAAAACACCGCCTTCGCGCGCCCTTTTCCCTTCATTCTTTCCTATCTCTTTCTCTCTCCTCTCATCTTCTCTGGCATCGACAAGCTCCCCTCCGGCTTCCTCTCCCTTACTAGCCATCCCCCGGCCACTGGTGACCCCCTCTAACGATCACCGGAGCTCCGGTGATCCCAACCACCTCCTCTTTCCTCATTTTCTTCCTCATTTTCTCCCTTTCCGCTTCATCTTCCTCCACTCCGGTGAGGCTCCGGCGAGTCTCCATTAGCCCTTCCTCGTTCTCTCACTCTTTCTTAGCACACTTTAGTTTCTGGCATCATGGACGGCGAGGGTCCTAGCCAGAAGCGGCATCAAGTATCGACGTCAATCTCCATGGACCTCAACTCGATGGCAGAGGTGGTGGGCGTGTTAGTGACCTACCCGGTAGCAGCAACGGCGACAATAGTAGAGCCTACTGTCTAGAAGACTCTGGAGGAGATGGCGGCGATGATGAAGACTGATGATAACTTGATAGAGCTACCTTCGGATCAGCCATAGTTTATATATCTGATGGGTAAGAGGGAAATAGAGACGACACCCAGAGCTGAGGGTGGAGTGACAACTGCAGAGGTGAGCGTGACGGAGGACCCTAGTGCCAAGTAGGGACATTACAGCGGCCCTAGAGGCAGTACCGGGAGCAGCGCCAGAGGCAACAATGGCTAGAGTGACATAACTCGAGGGTCGAGGGTGACCCATGTTAAGCATGTTCCAATCTTGATTTGATTATGATTATCAAAAATAATTGTAAAACTAATCATGATTTGAAATACACAGACAAGGTACGATGCAGGCGTGGATCTCGTGGTATTTGGTCATCGCTGCACACCGTGGGTTGCCTAACTTCCAGAAGGAGCAGCTCCAACGCATGGGATTCAATGACTTTCTTTCCATTGAGTCTTTCTGGATAGACTTAGTATTGATTCAGGCTCTCAGGGAGAGGTGGCACGTGGAGAGCCGGGCATTCATTATCCCCTGGGGACACATGATCCCCACTCTAGAGGATGTTGCTCGGATTACTATGTAGAGAATAGAGGGTAGGGCAGTCAGTGGTACGACATACCCTGACTATCAGGAGTGACCCTACAGGCTGTTGGGATTAGGTGTAGCAGCGGTCGGTTGCGAGTCATGCATTGTGGCTCAAACCAATGTGGAGGATGACCTACGGCTACTGGACTCTAGGAGGGATGCAGGAGAGTCCCGGGAGGCATTCATAGAGAAATTGGCGACCTACGCCTGGGCGGTGTACGTGGCATTCCCCTCACGAAGGGAGGAGGCAGACTTGGGTTTGAGGTGGTTCTTGTTCTTCCTGTTCGGATGTCTTTTGCTCAGGATGAAGGGAGATGAGATTCACTATAGATTCTTGGAGCTATTAGAGGATTTGGACCACCTGGGAGAGTAGGCATGGGGCGTGGCTCCCTTAGCACACTTGTTCAGGGACCTATCTGCAGTGACGACGGACAGGGAGACGACAGTAGACGGGTTCACACAATTCTTGCAGGTATGCATTTAAATGGTTTTTTATTTGTCATTTTTTATTATGAAATGATTATGATATGCATAGACATTCTAACTATATGAAACACATGCAGGAGTGGATCTACTAATACTTCCCACTTGGCAGAGTGAGATAGATCGAGCTGACGGCAGTCTCGCTAGCACGACGGTGCAACCGATGATCGACACAGCCCCTCAGCATCATCAGTTGTTGGCACTGCATCGTTGGTTCCTCAATTATCCCGATCTCCTGGTAAGTATGCAATGATGATATTTTATTTATCTAGAAGGTGATTAGATTGGTGATGAAGACCCTGGGCCTGCCCCAGGAGTGGGTAGAGGAGGAGGTCCTGACAGGCATCGGCTGTCGGATGAAGGGGAAGCAGGCCCGCGCTGATTGGTGGGTCAAGCTCAAGACCCATTTCTGCGACTTGGAGCCCGGCAACGTGGACGTGGTGAGCCACGTGCAAAGTAGCGAGGCATAGACGTAGCGCTTCCGCTTCCACTATGCCGAGCAGCTTCAGTAGCTGTAACCCTTAGACATAAGTATGATGCATGTGACCATTCTTTTTCTAAACTTGCGAATGATATGCGACTAATTCTAATGTGAATGAATGCAAGACACACGTGATGCGATGAGAGCGGACCTCCGAGTCCGTCTGGCCAACGTTGAGCTTGAGCTCACTCGAATCCATACTGACCTTGATGCCATGGTATGCGTGCATGCAACTATTTTCTACATGTCCTGCAATTCAAGTACATTGCCTGATTTTTATGTTTCTTTTACAGCACACTGCCTATGCACAGGCCTCCTAGACTCCGCAAGATGTCATTGGTGCTTCTAGCTCCAACGCCCCGCCCTCTGAGGTCACCTTATTGTGGGAGCAATTGGCGAGCGCTATCCGCCGCGCCGAGATAGCAAAGGAGGATCGTGCTGCACGGGTAAGTTATTATCCTCAACCCAACCCTTTATTTCAAAAGTTTTAACATAATTTCTATTTGTTAATGAAAGATTCCTTGATTTGACGGGTGGCAGAGCTTCAAGAAGGTCTCCGTACAGCAGAGACACAGTTAGAGGCTGCCTGAGGCATGGCAGATCGGGGAGCAGGTGGAGCGGCGTGACCTTTGGATCTGAGAGTTGGAGGAAGCGAAGGCACGATAGTCCGGCGGTGACTCTTCCTGCAAGGTTATGAGACTCCAGTTACGGCTGGAAATCATAGAGGAGGAGCCGAGAGCGGGAGGAGCATAAGAAGGCGGAGGCCGACATTCAAGCCCTGCAGGTCCAGTTGGGGATCACTGAGCATGAAAGGCGGAGTATTGAGGAGTGATACCAGCGTGTACGATGGCGAGTACGAGAGGGAGGCCATGATAGTATCTTCACCACCAACATCGCCGTTTCCTCAGCGTGCGGCGAGCCGAGTGCCATGGGTCCACCGCCACCACTAGCTCGAGGACGGGATGGTTAGGATGAGGCCGATAGTTAGGCGGCCGAGGGCTTTGGCGAGAGCGAACCTTGATCATGTACTTTTCTTTCTTGACATGTTGTTGATATGATAGACAAAATCTTTTGGTCCTGATCCTCGAAAATGATGGACTTTTGATATATATGATGGTTGCATCGTTTGTGTATGCTGAGTGTTGGATGTGTGACATGAATGTTATGGATAGCATCGCTCCCTTCTAGTGTATCCTTGTCCCACATGCGTACCTGTATCCTGTAGATCACACTTGAACAAACCAATTAGTTTATTTGTTTTGGCTTGGCCCCTTGCCTAATAAGTAACAAACTACATTAATCCTATCTTTAGTAAAAGGGTCAAGGGGCAAAGCCTTTATTCAACGAAGGCAAAAATAAGTAGCATGGAAATATGTTAATGCATCATGCAAGCACACAAATGCAAATAGAAAAATAAAATATGCAGCAAGCAATATGCAACATGCAAATGCATTTTTTTTGGATTTTGAAATATTCAAATTTTTTGAATTTTGAAATATTCATTTTTTTTTATTTTGAAATATTCAAATTTTTTAGATTTTGAAATATTCAATTTCTTTTTTGGATTTTGAAATATTCAATTATTTTTGAATTTTGAAATATTCAATTTTTTTGGATTTTGAAATAGTGGACACGTGGACAGAAGGGTGTCTACCCCTATGATACTTGTGACTTCTCGAGCATCCTAAGTGCACATCAAGGTTGATTTGGGCGACTAGAGGTCCTCGTCTACATCTCGCCCGGCTATGACTTATACTGATGGCAAAATTGCCAGGTCACACTCTGGCTCCCAACTGCATCCGATCGACAAGTTCTAGCTAAAAATCTGCTAACGGTAAATGATTTGCCCGACCTGAGTCTCTTTCCTCACAACCAAGATAGTATATAATGGATTACCTTGGAACCCTAATGGTCAACTGCATGATGCTAATCCATAATTAACACCATCGTACCGATTGGTAAACCGTTTGCATTGACCTAAGCTCAAAGCCACATGGAAAACTAACCTAAAACCAACATAGTACTTGTATCAAAAGAGCCTACTCGCTTGACATCCTAATTCCCCAGTCATTCTTTAGCAATCTAATCCAGAGTCATGGTGCATCATTGTGCTTATGTCCCTGATCCCATCCGGTGATAAGATCCTTAGTCAACCTTGATCGCTCCCTAAGCTTGGGGTATGCCCCTTAGGAAGAAGGGAAGAAATGGTCTAGAAAGCTCACGAAAGGGTTCGGGAGACCCCAGGGAGACTTCCTTTCTCTAACCTATTGTCCGTTGGGGTTTGATCTTTTGACATTATAGTTTTTTTTTTCTTTTTTTCTTTTAACTATTTTTTTATCTGATTTGGTTTTGGCCTTTGGTTTGACGTTTGACTTTGGGGCCTTTTGACATGACTTTTTTATGGACTTTTAATTTTTTCTTTTGGTGATGACCTCCTACTAAGACGGTAGGTAGGCTTAGTAGTCTATCCCAAAGCCTCGCTCCCTCATTGTGAACCGAAAGGAAGAAAATGGGTTGTACCTTGCACTCTTAGTTAGGCTGTCAATTTTTCTTAGACTTCACACCGTTTGTTACTCAAAGGCCAAGCATGGATGTGTGTGATATGCCCCTAGATTAGACTGCCAAAGACTGAGGAGGAAATTTTGAATGTCAAATTTTTTGACTCCACTGGTCCTTGCATCATGCCGGTCGACATACCTGACCTAAGGATAATACTTCTTAAGATAAAGACCATTCCAAGGGTGAGACAACTCCTGACCCTCTGCATTGACCAGCCTATAAGCGTTACTAAGAAAAACATCTTTTAGGACATACGAGTTCTCCCAATTAGGCTGGAGCTTGGAACGAGGACATCCAGATTTTACAAAAATTCTTTTGACCATCATATCACTAAATTTTAATGTTCCTTTTGATAATCTTCTTTTGATAAAATGTGCGAGTCTATTCTGATATACCTGAATGTGATTAGCAGTTGTCCATCTTTTCTCATCTAAGAGTTCCAGTTGAGCAAGAAGTACAGATCGATGTTCATCAATAGAAAGCTCTTTGTCTAATTGTACTATTAGAGAAAGGATGAGGATCTCATATGGAACTACCGTCTCCATTCCAAATGTCGAAGAATATGGGGTTTGCCCAGTGGGAGTGTGGATAGTAGCTCGGTAGGCCTATAGTGCCTCAACCAGCTTCTCTGGCTAGTCTGCATATTTTGTAGACTCACATATTTTCTTGATGATTTTGATCAGGATTTTATTAGTGGCCTCTGCTTTACCATTGCCTTGCGGATAGTATGGAAAAGAATGATGCAATGCAATATTATACATGTTACAGTAGTTGTAACGACCCGCCACCCTATAATCGGGGATCCGATTACTAAATGGGTACCGAATCATTAATTTGGAACCAAACCAGGATCTAAGTAAGTCTGGGAAATAAATAATAAACTAAGCTAAACATTTACATCGCATTGAATTGAAATGAAAGTGCAGGAATTAAAAATTATTACAATGCGACTCGATACAGCAAATAATTACATACTCCAACAGAAAGGAAATAATTAAACATACAGGCCAGAAATAAAATAATAACTACGTCGGGGCATACCCCGGAATAACCGCTGACGGCGCTCAACACACGGCCGCACTCTCCTCGCTAGGTCTACTAGGAGTCCTCACCTGAAAACTGCAGGGGTGAGTCTCAAAGACAAGACTCAGTAGGGATCCTTCGATCCCTACTGCCCACGCATACACCCACAAGTGTAAAATACAGCCGACGGTAAAGTAACAAGCACAGTGGTAAGTGCAATTCCTAATTTTCAACGTGAAATCACATGCAGTCGAAATGTATTAAACATGCATATTTCTAAACCAGACGACTAGGGAACCTACAACTGCCGTCTCGATAGAACACGCCAACAACGCAAACGACAGTGGGAAAACCTCGACCCGCTGAGACTAAGCAGTGACCCCTCGGATAGCACTCTAGCTACTCCGGCCCAACTGGCTCAGGTGGTTACTCCTTCCCTCAGCATGAGTGACACTCCGAAAGTACCACACCCACACCGGTACTAGCTGACCCCGGGGTTCACCAGGTGACCCTCTCTCACTAGGCGTCACCCCGCCCACGCCCCCACCGGCGCTGTGCTCCACCCACACCAGCACAGGGTGATAAAGTGCTACAACTGTCACTCCAGGTCCACAGTAACACAAAACCCAGCACAGTACGATCCGGTCACGTGAAAAGTCCGCGATCGCATAACACATAACGTAATGCCATCCGGTCATGAAGAATCTATCTCTACCAAGTACACTAAGGCATGCACTAACCAACTATCTAGCAGTATGAACACATTTTACTGGCATGAATTAGTGTAGTTCTGTCTTGAATCGTGTCGCCCAAGGCCGACGCCATTCAAGCTCTATGTACTGGTTTATATAAAACACTGGCCTCAGAATCTGGCCTAAAAGGCGTCGACACCAGTGGTTGCCTTTTAAAAGGCGTCAACATCCTCAGACGCCATTCAACACAAAAATCCAGAATTTACAGAAACCATTAACCAGGGGATTTCTGCCTTAAAAGGCGTCATGGTTACCCGACGCTATTCCGAATCGCGTCGTCCACCCATGACGTCTTTTAGTCCCAAAATTCCCGAACTGACAGAGCCTTAGTAAGACGATTCCTGCCTAAAAGGCGTCATGATGGCCCGACGTCCTTCAAAAAGGCGTCGTCCATGCACGACGTCTTTCAACGCCAGGAACCAGGTCTGTCATGAGCCCGATGGTTCCCCTTTTCAACCCCATAAACCCCAAAATCACCCAAAACAGAGGAGAAAGAGGGGCGAATCCAACCATCAGGAAACCACATTCATAGAAATCCCCCATTTTATCAAGAAGAGCTCCTAAACATGCTTGTTCTACCCCCCGGAATCATAGATCTAAAACATTCTTTAGGAGGAAGAATCATGATTTGAACATAGAACACAATGGGACTCGTCACCCTACCGGTTACTTGAACTCCTCCAAGCTTCAAGCCGTCCACCCGACTCGCCCCATGCCACCGCCGGTACCACCGTGGTCGTCCTTACTCCACCGTGACGTCGGCCGCCGTCCGGAGAGTAAAACGCCGCAGTGGAAGTGGAGGTGGTAGTGGTGGGAGCTAGGTATGGGATGGAGTGGAGGGAAAGATGAAATGGTGGAAGGAAAAGAGGGAGGAGAAGGGGCTGCCGCCGGGATCTCCGGAAGGGAGGAGAGAAAGAGAGGAGGAAGAAAATGAGGGAAAGAAGGAGGGCTCGCGGGGTTAACCAGAGACTGGTTAAAACGCGTCGACATAGACGGACGCCTATCAGGTGATGTGACGGCTGCTCTGACAGGACTCTGAAATGCGTCGTTCTATACAGACGCCGTTCAGGAAACATGTCAGGGCCGTACTCTGACAATCCCAGAGTCGCAGTCTGAAAGGCGTCGTCCCATGCGGACGCCGTTCAGACGACACGACAGGGCCGTACTCTCGCGGCCCAAAGCCAGCCCACGTGGCACCCACGTGGCAGAACCTAAAACGCGTCTGCAACGGTGGACGCCGTTTAAAACGCGTCTCGCGGGCTCGACGCGAAACATCACAGAGTCTCTGCCCCACTGGAGCCTGAACTACAGGGTCCGACCCCGAAAAACGAATCCGAAAGCCTCAGTCCTTACAGTGGTCCTTGAGCTCTTGAGAGACAAATTATACATGTTACAGTGGTCCTTGAGCTCTTAAGAGACAAATTGTAGTCCATTGTCAGTGACGATGGTGTTTATAATCCCGAACTTGGTGATGATGTTCTTCATAATGAATTTGCATACTATTGAAGCTTTGATCTCCACATAACCTTCAACTTCCAACCATTTAGTGAAATACCCGTTGCCATGAGGATGATGGATTTTTGTCTAGTCAAGGAGTTGGGATCACCAAGGGTTCCAATCATATTGAATGCCCACGTAGAGAAAGGCCACGGGGAAGACAAAAGATGGAGTGGAGATGCAGGGGAGTGGATTTTGTCAGCATGAAGTTGAAACTTAGTGTAATAGTTCGACCCTCTAATTCGTGATTTTCGAACCGGTCCCCAGCTTTGACCGAGTTTGACCATGGGTGAAACGACTTAATTTATGAATGTAACTTATTTTGAGTTAAATAGATTTTGTGATGAATTATGCGTGGATTATGTTAACTAAATTGGGATAGTTAGAGATAAATAGATTCCCGAGGTGGACTTTCGTCTTTTAGCGGTAGTTGGCATAAATTTGATAGTTTAAGAATCTAATCAAAGAAAGACCTAAGAAATAATGTTAGAATTGGTTTAATAGGTTTATTAAGAGGTTATTGGACTCATTTAAGTAAGTTTTAGAAGGCCCATTGGGTATCTATTGGGTAAGTGAGCTATTTTGGCTAAGAAAGGGGCTTTTGTGCAAAATGGGATGGCTTTATATATTGCTTGAAGGAAGAGCACGCCCCCATTTCCTTCTCTCCTCCACTCCAGCTCTTCTCTATTCTCTTCCTCCATGGGAGACAGCTTCTTGGGGGTGCATGGCTGCTATGGTGATGGAGGAGGCCCTCCATGGTGTTCTTTGTGTGATGGGAGGCTTCTAGGAGAGACCTAAAAGGTGATCAAGTGATCAATTGGAGGAGGAGGATCCTTTGAAGCTTGGAGCACATGGATGATCCTTAATTTCTCCTCTTCCTTCTTCTCTTGGGGCTTGGATTAGTTCTAGAAGAGCCATTTGGATTGGTTGGAGCTATACTTGGGGTAGGGTGATGCCATGAATTGAATTTGTTAGATCCTTATGTGCATGTTGGTTCTTGTGCCTTAGATGGGCTTGCATGTGTTTCAGTTGATATTTTTCATGATAATCCCATCTCCAAAGATATTTGTTTATGATAGAGAAGGTGAATTAGATGTTAGATACTGTGATTTTTCATGTTTTGATATGTGAAATCCGAGAATGAGAGATTACTGAAGTTTATATGCTTAGTATGATCTCTATAGTAACTTGATTGTCTTGCATGTTTTATAATTTGTATATGTATATGTCCAGTTACTCCGGTTTAAATTTTGTGGCATTTGGCCTGAGTTTGAGTGAGAACTAACCCCATATTCAGAGGTGTATGGTTGTCTCCGAACATAGGACAGTCAGTTAGTATTTTAATTATCATGAATTGTGTAATACTATAATTGATGTGATTTTTGGATATGTTATCGCCTATCAAGTCAGCTTTCAAAAAAAGGAAAGGGATCTTGATTTGGATGTGTATTTTGTGAGTTATGGCCCTTTGAATAGAAGGTGCGCAGTGCAGTCCGCTGAGATTGTTTCTATCAATTTGCTGTGCTGATAGAAAGAATCGACTGTTTTGACCAAAATGGTCGACCATTTTGCCAGAAGCTTCTGTCTGGCCCTTGTTTGGCCAAACAATTGACCGTTTTATTAGTTCGGTCGACCGTTTGAACCCAGAATAGATAAAATACATTGTTTTAGCTCGTTTTAACCACCAATAGGTGCATTTTTACTTGGGATTGATACATGATATTTATAATTGATGAGATTAGGACTATTTGAGCCATTTCTCATTATAATCTTAGGTTCTTGTGTCACGCTTTGATCATGTGAGTATTTTATATGATGGACATATGTTGTTAGCTTTGATGAAATGACTAACTTCACTAACTTGTGATTACCTATGTGATGCACTCCTTAGGGAAGGGATCGGGTTTTAGCCATGTGATGGGGTCAGGTCAGGACCCAATTTAGCCATATGATGGGGTTAGATGTCCAAACCCGGCTTTAGATATTGACTGACCAAGGGCAGTGGCAGAGTCCACACTCATGTGCGCACCTAGACTGAGGGCATGGACTACGTGAGCGGCGTGCCATGTACTTCAGCCGGCCTTGCTTCTTTGCCACACCTTTGCAGATTTTCAGAGATCAAGAAGGGCGAAGCGGCATTGATCGGGTAGGAAATCCTACGGGGTGTTCCAAACCCAAAGATAAACATGGATGATGATATTGATATAATGATGCTAGTGTAGTGTTCCCTGTTATTCCTGTAATTGATTATTGTTATTATATGATTAATTATAGAATGGATTGAGAACTGAGCCAAGAATGGGTGGTCAATGACATGTTGAATTATGAACCAACCCTAGAATGGGTAAAGAAATGATAAATGGATGTATGGGAGATGAACATGATACATGTACAATAGAAGCATATGTTGGTTACATGAATGAATCTTGATTTATATATCATGAATTTGAATGTTTGGTGAGGTGACTAAAGTACGATTCTTGTCCATAGCATGATTGAGATTCTTTCCGATTGATTTATATTATTCATGTAGACATAGACATGGAATGAAACGAAATATGGATGACTCCATGTCATTGATGTGACATGGAAGACTAGCAGCATGAACTAGAATATGATTGTACAATTGAAACATTAGATAAATCCATGTGAAATGATCTTTTGGGATCTATAGAGGACTTCGATTCACGATTCATGAGATGATTGATAGATAGCGAGCATAGACACTCGATTGTGGATCATTTGATAATTTAGATTGATTATTAAATGTTGGTCATATTGAGATAAACTATGATTTTTTCTTAGTAGAGATTTTGTTCTCCACCATGGACACGGGATCCCTACTGAGTTCTCTTTTAGGGACTCAACCCCTTCTTGGGTGCAAGTACTTCGGCTTATAGATCAGAGTAGCGTAGCGGATGTGCAATGGCTAGTGCAAAATAGTTTCAGATGGTAAAGTTTGTATTTAGACCTTGTGTTTTGAACATGTGCTGATATTAGACTCATGGCTATGTAATCTCTTGTATTTATGTAATTTAATTTCTTTTGATAACTTGTATATTTGGGACTGTGTATGAATGGCCCGAACATTATGTGAATGGTCTTTGCTTGTCAATTTCTTTATTTGCACTAATTACTCCCAGGCAATCGATCATAGATTTGTCCTTGAACTAGTAACATGCCGAGCCAAGGGAGCCAATCCAGAATGATTTGGTGTCTTTTGGAATGGCATGTTACAGCATTGGTATCAGTGCTACGTCTGGCGGTAATCTATGTAAATTTAGAGATGGAAAGTACAGTATGTCATATGGGTCAGAAGTACATGGTTTACATAGCCAATATGTCCAAAATCTTGGCCACCTAATTTACTGAATTTAAATGATTTTGTACTGATACTGGTTTGCAAAAGTTGAAACTTCAGTTGATTTGAGAATTTATGATTGATTTTGACTATGACTATGTTGTGCTATGAAAAGCTCCTTGTGATGGGGAGATTACTTTAAAGGGTTGTATAGACATGGTGGTGTGTTCTTTAAATAGAGATTAACGGGACTTCAGTGGTGATTAACAATAGCATAATTGACAAGTCGTAAGTGGATTATAACGGTAGCCTATAACTTGATTGTATAAATTGTAAATTTAGAATATGGATACATTGAAGTTTTAGAATGATAGTTCTAAAGGTTGAATGGGTAAGACTTGTATGATTGGGTGTGATTCGTTGAAACCTACTTGATATGAGTTGCGAAGATTATCAATAATTGGTGGAGATGTCACTGACATGTTTAGTCAATGATAAGCATATGCTATGGAAGCGACTTGGTTCTGATTCGTGTAGCATTTGACCTTATCCAAATTAGAATTGAGAGGGACTGGGGATATAGTTAAGATGAATCTGAGCAGGTAATTGATTCTAATTGTAGAGGAAGAATTGGAGAACCTAGGGTATGAGACATAATGTGAGCCGCGGCAAATGATATTAGAATCCTTAAGAGTGGACCCATAAGATGTGACCATGAATATCGAAGGTTCGGAATAGACCTATGCACCGCATTCAAAAAACATGAGTGGGTTGACTTGAGTAATCTGGAAACATGGGTAAGGAAACCTGTGCGCGATCATAGAATAAAGGAAAATTTTAAAAATCTATAGACCAAGGTAGTGGAGTAAGTAAAAGAATGAAGACAAGTTGGAAATGACCAGGATGGTTGTCGCAGATTGCTAGGACTTGCAGAGATTGAGATTATGACTAACTAGATGACATTTATGAATGTGTATCAACTTTAGAAATGGGATCCATGCAATTCATAAAAGATTTAGGAAGGCGAGGGTGATTAGAACTTCTCTTTTTAATGACTAGTAGTTGACTATATGATTAGGATGTGATTGATATTATATAGAATATTTATATTTTGATGTGATTTGAAGTATGATTCATAAGCTTATATTTGTTGATACGTTAAAGGATAAGTTCTTGATGGTGTTATTCCTGATTATTCATGGTATCGTGATGTGTCCAGCTCATGGTGATGATCACACCATGTATCCTGGTTTTAGAGTTTCCAGAAGATAAGGGCATTGCGTAGTTTTGGGAAGTGCAAGAGTTGGTCCTTAGAGACATGGCCCACGGCCGCGACCATGAACTAAATGACCACTTGCATGCCCCACTTCAACTTCGATGTTTGATTAATTTATATCCGACTAAAGCATACTTATGATGTTTAGTGAATTGATTCGATGACTATATGTCCGAAGTGGTACTCGTAGTTAGTTCTAATAGAGACATGAGGAGGTGTTAGACCTGAATTTTGAATTAGGGTGTTTATCTTGGAACTAGTAGGTGATGAGTTGAACTTTGTAATAGATATTGTTGGTAAGTGCTTTGGCAAATTGAATTTTCTATAAGATAGGATGGACCGTTTTGAACCTTAATTGGCAAGACCCAAGTCTTTATAGTAGGAATAATAGATACTAAGTTGTGTGTGCATATATTTGGAAAGGTTTGATGGTGGTAGTTGGCAAGACAGTGTAGATATTTGGGTGATGAGTATGAATCAAGTTTAAGTTGATTTAAGTATGAAATTAAGAAGATTTGTTAAGAGATAAATTAGAGTAACGATTGATTTAGTGAGATCCATGCATGACCTCTAAATTTTAAGCTTGCGATAATATGAGAAGTCTTGATTGTCAGTTAGAATTCGAGCCATAAGCTAAAGTGTTATGATAATCAGAAAATAGGCTGCGAGATTTTTATTTATCTTCCAAGAGTATCCTTTTTGGGATGTTGTTCAAGTGCATAATTGTTGTGGTCATCATACCAACATCTTGATCAAAAAGGGCTCTTCTAATACTACTCTTTGACTTAGTAAGCAACTGACATGGTGGGAATTCTTTGATTTCAGTCATGTGAGCATTTTGAGAAAGAGAATGGGATCGATAGTTTGCCTTTATGACCATTCAAATTAAGTTGTTGGTTTTTATTGACAAGAATGATTAACTATCCAGCTGGATGAGTAATGGTTAGAACAGTGGGTTCCTAGTGAGAGCTAGAAATTTTGAGGACAAAATTTATTTTAAGGAGGGAAAGGTGTAATACTTCGACCCTCCAATTCCTGACTTCCGAACCGGTTCCCAGCTTTGACCAAGTTTGACCATGGGTGAAATGACTTAATTTCTGAATATGATTTATCTTGAGTTAAATAGATTTTGTGATGAATTATGTGTGGATTATGTTAACTAAATTGGGATAGTTTGAGATAAATGGACTCCCAAGGTGGACTTTTGTCTTTTAGCGGTTGTGACATAAATTTGATAGTTTAAGAATTTAATCAAAGAAAGAATTAAGAAATAATGTTAGAATTGGTTTAGTGGATTTATTAAGAGGTTATTGGACTCATTTAAGTGAGTTTTGGAAGGCCCATTGAGTATCTATTAGGTAAGTGAGCTATTTTGGCTAAGAAAGGGGCTTTTGTGCAAAATGAGATGGTTCTATATATTGCTTGGAGGGGGAGCCCGCCCCATTTCCTTCTCTCCTCAACTCCAGCTCTTCTCTCTTCGCTTCCTCTATTGGAGAGAGCTTCTTGGGGGTGCATGGCTGCTATGGTGATGGAGGAGGCCCTCTATGGTGTTCTTTGTGTGATTGGAGGCTTCTAGGAGAGATCTAGAAGGTGATCAAGTGATCAATTGGAGGAGGAGGGTCCTTTGAAGCTTGGAGCATAAGGATGATCCTCAATTTATCTTATTCCTTCTTCTCTTGGGGCTTGGATTTGTTCTAGAAGACCCATTTGGGTTGGGTGGAGCTATGCTTGAGATAGGGTAATGCCATGAAGTGGATTTCTTAGATCCTTGTATGCATGTTGGTTCTTGTGCCTTGGATGGGCTTGCATGTGTTTAAATTGATGTTTTTCATGATAATCCCATCCCCTAAGATATTTATTTATGATAGAGAAGGTGAATTGAGTGTTAGACACTGTAGTTTTCATGTTTGGACGTGTGCAGTCTGAGAATGAGAGATTATCGAAGTTTATATGCTTAGTATGATCTCTATAGTAACTTGATTGTCTTGCATGGTTTAGAATTTGTAGATGTACATGTCCAATTACTCCTGTTTAAATTTTGTGGCATTTGGCCTTAGTTTGAGTGAGAACTAACCCCATCTTAAGAGATGTGGAGTTGTCTCTGAAAACAGGATAGTCAGTTAGGATTTTAATTATCCTGAATTTTTTGGTGCTATAAGTGATGTGATTTTTGGATATGTTATATCCTATCAAGTCAAATTTCAAACAAAAGAAACGGATCTTGATTTGGATGTGTATTTTGTGAGTTATGCCCTTTTGAACAGAAGGTACACAGTGTCGTTTGCTGAGATTGTTTCTGTCAGCTTGTTGTGCTAATAGAAATGGTCGACCGTTTCGAACAAAACGGTCGCCCGTTTTGCCATAAGTTTCTGTTTGGCCCTTGTTTAGCCAAAAGGACGACTGTTTTATCTGTCCGATCGACTATTTAGACCCATAATAGATTAAATACGTCATTTTAGCCCATTTTAACCACCGGTAGGTGCATTTTTACTTGGGATTGAGACATGACATTTATAATTCATGAGGTTAGGACAATTTGAGCCATTCCTCATTATAATCTTATGTTCTTGTGTCATGGTTTAATCATGTGAGTATTTTATATGATGGACTTATGTTGTTAGCTTTGATAGAATGACTAACGTTACTAGCTTGTGATTACCCATGTGATGCACTCCTTAAGGAAGGGGTGGGGTTTTAGCCATGTGATGGGGTCATGTCAGGATCCGACTTAGCCATATGATGGGGTTAAATGTCCAAACCCGACTTTATCTATTTTATTCCAAATAAATCGGTGATGGCGGGAATTAATTTTAATCTATATTTTCGATGCATTCTTGTCGCTCCCATCATATCCTAACTGTGGTATCAGAGCCAAGTTCCACTGGAACTGTTTACATTTCTTCTAAATTTGATTTCTATGCAATATTCCATGTAAGTAATCGATCTAAAATTATTTCTCTGTTCATGTGATGAATTTGTAGACAGAAATCCTAATGTCGGCATCAGTCACTGCCGGACCCGTCGGCGGCGCAGACATGGGCAGACGGGGGGCCCGATAGTACTGTGACTCTCCCCTCCGGCCCCCTCCTTCATGTGATGAAGAAGGAGGAGAGGAGGCCAGGGTGGCAGCCCCGACCATCGTTAGTGAGACTAGCGATGGAGGGGGCAGTGGCTGGCAGTGCCTGGCAGTGCCTACCTCGCCTAAGGCAAGGGCCGGCGACCTGTGCCGCCTCCCTCCCTCTGTGCGCACGGCTAGGGTTTCCCTAGCCGTGCGTAGAGGAAAGGGGGGGGGGGGGGGGGGGGGGGGGGGGGGGGGGGTGGGGCCGAGCTGTTCGGCCCTAGCCAAACTAGGCCAGGCCAGGCCAAACCTAGGCTACCCCTTGGGGGTGAGCGGGGGCCTGGACTAGGTTGCCTGGCCCCGGGCGGCGAAGACAAACATGGGCCTGAGCCTAATGGGCCACAGGCCCAATGTCTCTTGGCCCTTCGGGGCATTAAATTTTTTATAAAAAATAAAAATTTAAAATTAGTTTTAGAATTTTAATTATTTTAATGCCTAAATCCCTATTAGATCGATACGAATGAATAGATAACAAAAGGTTTGTTGTTTAAGAATTTTATCTAATAGTTAGATAATTTTTTTCTTATGTTTAGAATTGTTTTAAAATTCACATGGAATTATTCAAGAAGTTAAATTTGGTTGTGTGAGCACAGGTTTGTGTGTGCACAAGTTGTTGTGTTATCAATGCTTTATAATTCAAAATTAAAAGCACGTTAAAATTAGATTTTTGAAAAATTATCCAATTCCCAATTTTGATTGGAATGCACTTTTGTGAAAAACCAAAATTATATTATTTTCAAAATCTTATCCCACTTGTGATGTGCAGTATCATGTGTGGATGTTTAAAAATTGATCGTGGTCATGGGTAAGCATTTTAAATTATGTCATCTGATGATGTATGTCGTGGATGTGATTTATTTTGGGATGTGATCACTAAATTAATTGTTAATTTATAAGGCCTGCGAGCCTCCCTCCCTCTGTCACTCCAATGTAATCCTATCTCCCTCCTGAAATGTAATCCGCCATAAGGCGTTCTTTCTGCATATGTAAATTTATGCATTGTAAAAGATCATGGTGGGTGGAGGAGGATCTAACATCATCCACTGAAGCAGTCATGAAGGATTGAAGATGAGATCGCCAGCCTTGTGTATTGCAGGATATTCTTGGTGTAAATGTTATATAAGAATGTGTGTGATTGACTGCATGGCTCTAGTCAAGTCAGTGTGCTATCCATTGCCACAATAATTAACATGTATGGTGATGCATGCTTTCCTTATTTGATTTTGAATCAAATTGCTACCTTAGTAAATATCCAATTATATCCAATATAATTATTTACTACTACTTAGGTTTAGACCAAGATAAAAATAATTGAAAAAACCCTCACTCATAAACATTCAGCAGCTACGCCATCATTTAGAATGTACTGTGTAACCCTCCATCATTATAATTTCAAGTTTGAAATTAGATAGAAGCAGGTTCGTTGTGCCCATTTTTAAGGCCTGTCACATCTAGTGACAAACTGAAACTATGGCATGTTGATGCCTTTTTAATGGGGGAGAGTCACAGTGTAGCCTTGTTGTGATCTTCTCAAGGCTGCACCCTAATCTATGCTCGTTACGTAATGATGGTAGAGCTTAATCTAGAAGGTAGCGGTTTGTTGTGCCCAGTTCCTAGACCAGCGATGTTCTGGGGGCCGAAGCTCAATCAGATATTGCGAGGAGTTCTAAGTGCCAAAGGTTGGCTGCTCTTTGATCATAGGGTGGTTTGTCGTGCCCATTTCTGAGGCCAGATTATGGGTCAGTGGGATTATGATCTCCACTAGGAGACCGTCGACATCTCTGATTCTGTATATCTGAGGGTTATACAGTCTATGAAAAATTAGTGAGAGTAAAACTAGATAGAAGTCCATATCTTGTTTTACATTTAATAATTAAATTTCTGCTAATAGATTTAATTTCTCCTATAGGCAAAAATATTGTCGCATAATCCACTCTGTGGCATACTGGATGCCAACAAATTGATAGGCCAAACTACTCCGATTGGCAGAGGAATCTTAAGTTTGTCTTAAGATCTGAGCAAATTGCTTATGTCTTAGAGGATGAGGTGTTGCCCGAACTAGCATTAGATGCCGTAGAAGAAGAGATTATAGCATATGAGAAGTGGAAAAATGATTATACTCTTGCCCAATATTAAATATTGGCCTCAATGAGCAATGACCTGTAGAGGCAACATGAAAAGATCGATGTTAGATCCATCCCGATCAATTTAAAGGAGCTGTTTGAAGCGCAGAGCAAGGTTGAAAGATATGAGATATCTAAATCTCTGTTTAAGGCTCAGATGGCGGAGGGATCTTCAGTATAGACCTATGTATTAAGATGATAGAGTTTAATCGCGTCGAGCTAGTGCGCACTTTTGAAAGTCATCGACTATGGGCGATACGATTTAGGAGCCATGTAGGTGTGTCGCGTGGTCGGATGTCGGGGCAGGTGCGTACGGTCCCGATCTTGTCGTTTGAACCGCGTCATCTTGGAATGATGCGATTTAGCTCGGTCGGGGTTGAGGCCCCAAGCCACGCTTCCTTTCTCCCTCCTTTCTCTCCTTCTCTCCTTCTCTCCTTCTCACTCTCTCTCTTCCCTCTCTACGTCTCTCCGTTCCCTTCTCTCCCTCTTCCTCTTCCACCACTCCATTCCCCCTCTACCACCTCTCACCACTTCCACCACCATCTCTACCGCGGCTTGTTCACTCTCCGGACGACGGCCGACGTCTCAGTAGAACGACAGCGTCCACGACGATACCGGTGGCGGCTTGCGATGTGGCGGTCTGGCACGAGGAGTTAGGAGGAGTTCAAGTAATCGGTAGGGTGATGATTCTCGCGCGTGTTTCTATTGTTTTAACTAATGATTTTCCACTTTGGAGCATGCTATGGAAGTGTGCGGGATTTTGGGTAGAATTGAGCATGTTCTAAGGGTTTTTTTTATTGAATGGGTGTTTTTGAAAATGGGAGTAGCATGTTTATTGTGTGGTTCATGGATTTTCCCCTATCTCTATCTTGTGTTTTTCATGCGTTTTGGGGATGGGGACCTTGTGTTGTGACTCGGTGGAGACCGAAGGGAAGCTCAATTTCGAGCGCAAAATGCGTCCACTAAGGGCAACGTGATTTGAGAATAGTGTCGGCCTAAGTCGACGCAATTTACATCCTATACCCCTGGGTCCCGAGGCCAGAGAGTAGGATAGGACACTGAATGACGTCGACCATGGTCGATGCGATTCAAGCCAGTATCCCAGGGTCCCGAGGCCTGAGAGTGAGGAAACCAGTTATAAGGCCTTGAATGGCGTCGAGTTGAGTCGACACGATTCAAGACAGAGGACCATATTTCCTATATTTTAATATGTGTAATTAGTATACATTATGTTAATTAGATTCTTGTATATTGTTATATGATCCTGTTAAATGCATGCTTGAAATCATACATTGGGGCGGGGATTTCCATGTGATCAGAATCACATTATGTTGTGTTTATACGATCGTAGACCTAAAGTGACAGTTGTTAGCGCTTTACACCCTGTGTTGGTGTAGGAGTGACGCAGTGCCGGTGTGGGAGTGACAAGGTGATGCTTAGGAGGCGAGGGTCACTTGGTGTACCCCGGGATAATAGTTAGTACTAGTGTGGGAGTGATACACTTCAGAGTGTCACTCGTGACTGGGAGGAGGCAGAACTACCTAGAGCTAGACAGGCCGGAGTAGCCAGCATACTATTTGAGAGATTGTTGTTCCGTCCTAGCGGGTCGGTGTTTTCCTAGTTGACTTGGCAGCTTTTTGTGTGTTTCTTACGGTGGAGGTATGATTTATCTATCACTTGCACATATTTTGCCTATCTATCCTTGTTGTGCTGCGATTGCTCGTGCGTGTGTGGGAGGTGGGGATCAAGATATCCCTATTAAGTCCATTCGAGTGTGACTCACTCCCTGCAGTTTTAGGTGAGGATTCTGGGTAGGCATAGCAGTTGTGGAGTTCCGTTTCGAGTTGTGCGCTAGTAGCCACCATTCTGAGGTATACCCTGATGTAGTTGTACTTTTAATTCAGGCCTGCATGCATAATTATTTCTTTTCAATTGTGGATTATGTAATTATTTGCTGAATCGAGTCGAATTGTAATAATTTTTAATTCTAACACTTTCTTTACAGTTCGATGCTATGTGGAATGTTTAGCTTAGTTTATTATTTATTTCCCAGACTTATTCGAAATCCTAGTTTGGTGTTTAGCTTAGTTTATCATTTATTTCCCAAACTTATTCGAGATCCTAGTTTGACTCTTAATTTTAATGATTCGGTACCTATTTAGTGTGATGCCCTGCACTTTTACAACTCATTAATGAATTTAGTTAATTTAAATTAGATCAATTAATTAATTATGAGAGTCTATTAGTGAGTTTAAGTGAATTGATTTAGTCAAATTAACCTAATTATGAAAATCTATTCGCCCAATTGTACTACTACGAATAGCCTACTAATGTAGTTCAAATTTTAGGTTGATGTATTAGACAACAACATAGTAAAATAATGATAACTTTCTGAGGAAAGTCTGATTAAGGCATAGTTGGTATCATTAGAAAGAAAATAAAAGGATCTATAACTTTCTAGAAGATAATTTTTACTAATTTATATGTTTTAGAGATCAAAAATATAGATGATCAATTTTAGAAAGGATTGTCCACATAAAACAAGTCTTAATTGGACTAAGATTTGAATTAAGAAATAAAAGATGATATAATTAAAATTAACCATGATCTGAAAAGTTATGTATAACATATTTGACTTGAATTAGTAGTAGAATATAATAAATTTGAATATAATCAAGATTCTAATTAATAGGTAAAAAATTATAATTGAAATCCTACTTGAACTAGGATTCTGTACACATATTTATTTGACACAATCCTAGTGTTTTAAGCATAAGTTCGTGTATAAAACTTCAAATTAAGTAAGATAACTCCCATAAAATAAGTCGTTTACGAATTGGAATCATGACATCTTTAGACAGGAAGAAAATCTGCTAGATTTTTGAGTTCAGAGTGCTCAGGACAACAAGTCAGTAAAATAGACATATTTTTTTGTATACGTGTCCAAAAATAGTGATATTAGGTGAATTGGAAAGATAATAAAAAGTTCTAAAACTTTGTAGAAGAAAGGGTTTCCTAATTCAGACGTTTAAGAGGTCTAATTTAAAGGTCTTTAGAAAAGGAAAATTCTAGGTGACGTGAACATATCCGATTTGTACTAGGAAGTAACTTTGACTTGGAAATTAAGTCATGGGGAGTAAGAGTTCGACTCCAACAAATAAAAGGGGTGTTAGTGGTTGTATTGGGAAGATAAATAAATATAAATATAACCTTGAGGTCATGCTCAAAACTCTATTACATGTCGCTCTCTTCCAAGGGTAAGTTCATATAGTGTTCTTGAGAGAATAGAGTTGTTCATGGTTATTGTTTTTGAGAATTTGATTCTAATAAATGTTTTGTGTTATTGGAGGCTTAGAGAACGTGGGCAAGAGCTTAAAGAATGTAGAAGAGATATTAGAGGAAGAAGAAACCATGATAGATAGCAAGGAAGCCATAGGAGAACCAAGAGCCGATTTTTCTTCAAGAGGTAGGTGGGTAACTCTAAGCATGATCTATTTTGTATTAAAAACTATATTATTTTTGAAAGATTTCAAAGGCTAATTAATTAATAAGAAGTCTGATATATATGTTTCATTTAGGATCATCAAGTTTCATATTTTTGTGATCTTCTTTATTATTTATTCCATAATTATTATCTCAGCCTATGCAATCTGTCCGTTCAATCTGTTTTCTTTGCAATTATGATCACATGAGTTACAGATATTTTTTATCTTTAGTACGATGTCTAATTGAGCTAAAACTTTGATACACAATTACTATAGATATTAAATTCATGCAATATAAATTTCATAATTTTTAGAGTTAGTTTGATATTTATTCCGTAATATTCTTCTCAGACTATATAATCTATCATAGCAGTCTTGAAATTTTAACTTGTGAATCTTATATCTCATTTGATTCATGTCCAAATCATACCAAATTTTTTGGAGACCTTTGTTATATTATACTTGACTTCTATGTAAGGTTTGATAATTTTATGACCCAATTTGCTATTTATTGTGTCCTCTATTTTGGTTTGGTGAAATTCTATTTAAGTCGGATTTTCAAAATCAAAGTGGGAGTCCAAACTCATATCAAACCAATCCAAAAATAGATGAAACTTTATCCACACTTTACATATAATCTATTTTATATATTCGCCAAGTTTTGCAATTTTATGAATCTGTTTTATATTATTCAGCCTATTTATTGATTTTTCAACTTTGAAAATTTGTTTTGATGGCCGAAAAATATGTTTGTTATTCCGAAAATTCTAAGAATTTTTTTTTGAATATATTTTCTATTCATAAATCTATTTTGATCAGTTTTACTCTAATTATCTATCTATATGATCATATTGATTATTTAAGTAATTATTTTGTATATAAAAGTATATATTTTAACTCTTATATGTAAGTATCATTTCGTCAAATTAATTTTCAAATCTATGATCATTATAAAATATGTGAAAATATGTTTGTTCCATATTTGTTTGATATTGTTTGGACATTGCCATCTAAAGGAGATTAAGGCTCTTTCCATAAGAGTCCGTAGATGAGTTCTATTCGTGGGCAACGGAAAAATCCCGGTGATTGTGTTTTGTTTGCAGTTATCTGAGGTAGGACAATAGACTCCCCAGCTATGTATTTGTCATGATCTTAACATACTTGCCTATATGCTCTGATATTTATTTGTTTGGTTCCTTATATAGTAGTTGGATGCATGTCTATTTGATATGTTTGGCACATAATTATGAAATATAATTTACTGTTTAGATTTATTTGATTAAGCTTATGTTCAATTTGTTTTTTTGACATCTATGCTCGATTATTTTGATCTGTCTCTTTGATTAAGAATCTATATTCATTCTGATTAACTGTTCTAACAATATGAACTCTAATTTGATAAAGCTACCATCCCATGATAAATTTGTTATATGCTCAATTCGATATGTTCAGTTTGATATGTGATATGTTCTGATTATGGCTAGTAGACTTATTCAGTCAGATAAGAATCTAATCATGCAATATATGTTATATGTTAGTCGATTCATTCATGCTATTAGAAAACATATTTGATTTGGTAAGTTTATATCTGGCCATGTTTTGCATCATATTCTTATTCGAGCTATATGTAAAATTGTGTAAAATTATGTTTAGTATAATTGTATAATGTGATTTGTAAAATTTACTATATGTTAAGTCATGTTGATGGTTTGAAGCCTACTGAATGGCTGTACTTATAAACCTTATTAACATTTTTAGAATATGAGAAAGAGAATTTATAATTTGAGGAGATTTCTGATCGAAGCATTTGACATCTTCAGGAGATTTAAATTTACAACTTTCTTAGATTTGATGTAGTAGGGATAATGAGAGATTGGTGTATTTTTCTTTATTTGGTGAGATTGAGAATCTATATACAACTTGATGGATATTATAATTTGTGAAGTTTGGTATTGGCTATATTTGGATATTTGAATTAATTGATGGTTATGGCATTTATTTAAATCGCCTTGTTATTTAGCTCTTATATATATTTGTTTTAGAATTTATTCTGAGATTACGCAGTTGGACTCAGTTAAAAAAAAAAAAACCGGATCCGGAGCGTAACATTTAGTAATCGGATCTCCGATTATAAGGTAGTGGGTCATTACATGGGATGTTACAATAACTGTGCCAATACATGTCTTCACGATGGGACTTGTTTTCAACCATAGTGGTGTCATATTAATTCATCATTATTGTCAAATAAGTTCATTCTTTCATTAAGCCTCCATCTTCATGGCACTTTCCAAATAATAAATCCTATGATAATACTTAACAATTATCAATATTAATCATTGTATACTATAGCTTAATGGCACTTTCCAAACAATAAATCCTATGATAATACTTAAAAATTATCAATATTAAACATTCAATACTATAACTTAAAAGTTATCACTATTAATCATTGTATACTATATCTTAAAAATTATCACTATTAACCATTGTATAATGTAGAACATCCTTAAATCAAAATATTTCTTAAATACATTAGAATGTCTTTTATCTTCTATGGAAGTCAAGTTGAAAAATATCTACAAACAACTTAAATGGTTAGCATTTTCTAAATGCACCTTGACTCTTCCTTCACATAGTGTCTAAAACCGCATGAAGTGGTCTTCAAAGAACAAGATGCAAGCCTCTACGAAAAATGCCTATGCAATAATTTAATGCACACTTTTAGAAGTTCATGAGTTTACTGCCAAAAGACATGTGATCATGAAGATATCATTCGTTGTGTATAAGACCTTTAAAATTCATGCACAATATAAACCATTAGATAAAGGGATTTTTATTTTTCAGTCCTTATAGTCTTCCAATATTGATTTGAAGATTGCATTATAGGAATATCTTAAATGATCATGGGGACTAATTAGGAATATGAAGATTGTAGGGGCTTATAAGAAATATTGGTAGATTATAGGGACTGAAAGTAAAAACTCGTCAGATTAAACATGCTTTTATGAAGGTAGAACAATACGAGAACCTATAATTTAAAATGTGTCAAACATGAAAGGTCTTGCTATGAAAATATTGTAAGATAGCAATGGAGTTTAAACCCTCATTTGGCAACATAATAAATGTGGAGAAGAATATCCTTGTACGAACGGGTGATTCTTTCATTCTTTAACTTTCTGTTTGTTAAGAGATGGTGAGAACAAAATGTTTTGTTTAACGGGAGGGTGAGATATTCCATTGCTTTTCTATGTGTGTATGTGTGTGTGTTGTTGTTGGGGGGGGGGTTCCAAAATAGAAATCATTGGTTTATTCTACCCTTTGACGGAATATTCGATCCCTCAAATATTCTAGTTGCCAAATGATGTTTTAACATAGATGACTGGATAACCTCATATTCCACCCATTTATTTTGTTTCCAAATGGGGGGTATATGACAAAGGTGCATGGATTGCAATCATCAAATGACATACACATAACATTATAAGGAGTACACATTTTACGTGCTAAACAGGTCTACATACAACTATACCATTTCTTGGACATTGGCTCCTCCTCTAGCCTTCCTAACCTAGGTCATTTGGATGTCTACATCCTTTTTTCTTCTTACTTTAACTTTATTTTCCCAAGTTAAGCAACCTCTTATGATGATCTTTGAGGGCAAGAGCCGTAATAATATAGAATTCCTCATACTACATTTCATATTATGCCATCCATGATATCTTTTGCTAGATAATAAATCTTGAACATGTAGATATGGTGCACCAGTTTATAGTATTCTTATAGGACTCAAGGCCACCTCAATATTATGTTAAGAAAGTACTATATGGCAATGTTTGATTGGACATTCTTCTCACCAAGGTCTAGAATCTCTACTTGAAGAAATCTATTATATTGTGCATCTTGAAAGCTGTGTAGTCTTAAAAAGCTAAATACTTTCCTATTTTTATTATGTAAAACATCATAATTACTAATAGATCATCTATATATTTATGCTTAATGTGCATGCAAATAAGTTGGTGCAATTTGATTCCTCAAGACTTTGTACATGAGGTACTTTCTGATAGAAATAGGTGCCCTACAGCCAATCATACGTGACATGATGGACCAATCTCTTGTAGTTCTTATTCATTATAAATGTCATTTTTTTCATTCATTATCTTGTTTATTAAATATATATGCAATTGAGCATTGGACATAATGAAGTCCATGAGCTTTTTGCAATAAAAATTGGATTACGATGAGATTACGATAATGAGATCAATGTTCTTTAAATAGAGGTTCTAAATGTTCCTAATCATAAGATATTTGAGAAGGACATCAAATACAGGAACATATTAGTACACACTATGCCTGTTCATGCAATTAGGGTGGCTGATCTCATAATCATTTATGTAGAGACATTAAAGTGAGTGTGTAAGTGCTCATTGGAGAATGAATTCACCGAATTGATCTGCTGAAGAGTTCCCGAATGCTTATGATACCTAGTTGTCAATCGGGAAACTCCAAGTCACAGTGGTGTAAGTGATCCTTAGACATGAGACACCAAATATGTCTTGCATGAGAGCATATTTTGATACTTATCTTATCGACTCATTCAATGGGTCTAAGATAGCGGGGTTCAGATGTGTTGTGATTCATGTGAAGGCAATTATGTAGTCAGTATGGAATCATTCACTTTTAGTATCTAGAGACACAATGTCATATAGAGTCACACTCGAAAAAATCCTTGGCCAGAATTGCACCTTAAATAGAAAGGAGTTTTTTAATTTACTATGTGAGTGTTCGATCACTTGTGAGAGTTTGACAACACGACTGTACTCCAAAAGTGATTAGAGGCATTGTATAAGTGAAGGATTATAAATTATAATTATACGGTAACTATGGATTGAAAGATTCCAATTGGATTACGAATCCCATGTATCATCTTGGAGTCATGATGTGTTGCTTGGTGTCAGTTGTGATCTGTGAGCTATGGTTCAGTTAAGAATTAACTGAGAATTATCTCATTATCAAATTATCGGATAATTCAATGTGGTATTTAATTATATGAGATTTTTTTAGGTTAAATAGAAAAGCAAGTTTTCCATAAATATGAGGCTTTAAGAAAACTCTGTGCCAAGCACCAGAACCCTAGCCACCTCCCTCTCTTGCTGGTCAGCCCCCTCTGACTGAATTCTTCCCTCCCCGACGAAGAGACGATCGACAACGAGGTGGCAATCCCATCTTCGATATGTTCATGTGGATACCCCTAGAGTTTGGGCGTTTGCATGGCTTCCGTGATCTGAGGAACTTTTTGCATCAAGCATAGAAGATGCAAAATCTCTACAACATGAAAAGATTTGATCTTTTCTCTAGATATTCTTATGTTTTGTCAAATTAGAGAATCGATCCATGCAAGAAATCTTATTTACATTTACTCCACTACGTGAGATCACGGTTTTTTACACTTTAGAATAGTATTACTAGTATTAAAACAAATGTGACTCAAACATACATATAACCTAATGGTAGCACACATTATACACAAAGGAGTTTAGGCTTGACCTTCAAGCAAAAGCTTGGTGGAGTTGACAAAATTAATTGAGCAGTGGAATGTCACTTAAAATTTTTTTACCATCTCCTTAGCACACATATGATAGAACTTTGGGATTTTTACATTTACGTCCCTATAATCTATGCTAATTTCAAATATATCCCTGTGATCTTTATATTTATAAATAAGTCCCTACAATCTTCTTTAGTTCTAAAACAAATCCTCATCGTCACTTTTCTGACGGCAACATCACGGAAATGTAACTTAACTATAGTTAACTTAAACTAGACATATAAAATTACTTATTTACCCTTAATTTCAATTTTTGAAAAATGAATAGAAGAGAGAGAGAGAAGGGCAGTGAGGATGCGACCCTTCTCCTCCGATGCCGGTGTCCTAGTGCGGAGAGAGAGAGAGAGAGAGAGAGAGAAAGAAAGAGTTGAGGAGGAAGAAATGGGTGTTCCCCTTCCTCGCCTTCAGCCACATCGTCCCCTTCGTGCAACTCTCTAAGAAGATGGCAGTATAAGGCGCTGGGGTCTCCTTCCTCTCCACCCCTGCCAACATCCCCCGCGTCACCTCCCTACTCTCACCCTCCTCGGTGGATGTCATCGCGTTGGAGCTGCCCTTGGTCAATGGCCTCCCCCCAGAGGTCCAAAGCATGACCGAGGGCACCACTGCCTCCTCACGAAGGCGGGACTTCACCAAGCTGCGAGTTCAGTCCCTCTTGGCTGAGCTCCGCCCTCACGCCATCTTCCACGATTTTGCCCAGCCATGGCTCCCATCCATCGCTCACCCCATGGGCGTCAAGACAATCTTCTTCTCCGTCTTCGCCGCCGTCTCTTCTGCATTCCTCATCATCCCAACCAGGCGCCCTTCCCCAAGTGCTTCCCCCTCGGTGGAGGACCTAAGGTCACCCTCGCCGGGGCTACCCTCCCCTCCCCTCTCCTGCATCGATGCCGTCCCCCACCATCAAGGGGCTGAGCTTCCACAACAAAACCACCATGGATCCCTGTGAGCCTCCACAACAAAATTAGCACCAAGGAGGCAATTGCGACCATTCTGAAAGAGGCAGTGATCATCTCTTGCAACTGGTATGGGAGGAGGAGAATACCAAGAAGGGTCTACTGTAACTCCAGTAGAAGAGAAAGAGATGGGTCCCTCCGTTAATGGGATAACTGGAATATTCCATATTTGATCCTTTCTTTAAATAGCGTCTAACTACAGGGACTTGCTTTAGAACTAAAGAAGATTGTAGGGACTTATTTATAAATATAAAGATCATAGAGATATATTTGGAATTAGCATAGATTATAGGGACGTAAATGTAAAAATCCCTAGAACTTAAGGAGAGAAAAGTATATCATGTGAATGGCCTTTTAAGCATGGAACGGGATCCTCTGGACCTCCTCCCCCTGTGCCTCTATATGTCCCGAGGCACATGAAAGGGGGAGGTGATAGGGTAGGACTGATGATTTTATGGTCAAATGACTCATTCATCCCTTCCCCTTTGTGTCTTGAGCTGCATGAGAAGGTTCTAAAGGATCATGATCCCCTAGACGCCAGTAATGGCACTTGCCTACCCGCAATGTAGCATGTTCATGGTTAGGTGATTGATCCCAATGGTGACATTTATCACTCATACTTTCTTAATGACATTTATCACTCATACTCTCTTGATTGAACCAAAGATTGGCAGCTGCCTCCAATCTCAAACAAAGATTTAATCTTATTAGAATTGTATACAGGTCAATGGGAGCAAGACATGCTTGAATCATGAACTTCTTCCTGTCACACTATGTGCCATGATGCAGATCAAGCTTGACACCCATTTGACATACAATGTCAATGAATATGCATACATCTCATTAAAGCCATAATTACGGTGTCTGTACGCATATACTTAGAATAATTATTTCCCCTTGTGTTCCTGAATAGCCTTTCAAATATTAGAAGCAAGGTTCGCTGACTCGAAGAGTCGGACCTACTCGGATCTCCAAGGATCTGGTACGAGTCAAGTCGACTCACATAGATTCAGCCGAGTCGCATAGAAAAGATCTCCCAAATTGTACAGACTCGGTCGAGCAGCACCAACTTGGGTTCACCCTGATACAGTACGAGTCGCCCGAGTCGGTACGAGTCGATCCGATACAGCAAACCATGATTAGAAGACATCAAGATGATGCATGCAGCAGATACGAAGTGCAAACCTCTAGGCCTGATCATGAAATGCAGAGATAATTTACTAATGGGAGAGATGGATAAAAATATTAATAAATAAAGAGAAGCAAGGATGTAAGCCAATCAACGAGATGTATTAGAAACTAGGGAGTGGAAAATGAAGGTATGACATGAATATCTAGCTTTGGTGAATGGACGAAATACTAATGCGGAGAAGGCTCCTATGTTTCCAAAAAAGCCATAAAAGGAATCGAGCATCTTGTCGAAAAATCTTTATCACTTTGTTTCGTTCATTAACAAGCTCATACTTGCTTAGATCAAAAGAAAATCCCTCCCTCAATCTGATGAGAGCAAATCTTAGAGAACTTACTATATCAAATAATTAGCTCTCAAGATGAATGCTCAAAGATTTATGACTAGACACATGGACAAGATCATAGCACTTGCATCTACTAGCTTGTATAAGTTGCGTCACTTGTATGTTTATTTAACCAACAACACTAGACCTTGTACTTTTAGTTATACTAGTTTCTAACATTACAAGGACATGTTGAATTCATAAACAAGCAAATTGACCTAATACTACCTGTGCATGGAAAGATCTTCGTCCATGCTTTAAGAGGCGTGCAGAACATCCTAAATGCTTTTGATCCTCTTTTGGCATTCCATGTCACTTGACCAAACTTCATATAACATGAAGAGACTACTTTGCCCTAGAATGAAAAGTATCAACAAGTAAGATTTTTCATTTTTTTTCCTTTCTTTAGTCAAATGTCTCAACGGCTACATATTTACATATTCCTCCAAGTGGGAAGAATTCAAACCCAAGCTAAAAAATTTTGCCATTTAACCAATGGTGGCTGCAAGTGCATTTAGTTAACCTTGGCAAATCTTCATTCATCACAAGGTCGTGTCCTCTTATCCCTCCACCTACACATCACAGTATCTTACAGAAGAAGTAAATCACATGTTATTAGGCCACAGACTAGTCGTACCAATATAGAATCGGCTAGGGCACTTCCCTTAGAACCAAAAGCATTTCGCCACAACAATGAAGATGCAATGAGGTTGACATGTCGAATCAATCGAGCAAAATGGGGCATAGAAGGATGGTTAACTCTTTGGCGTATAACTGAGGTCCTAATTTTGAAACATTGAAACCTCTGCTCCATGAAAAAAAAAGGACTGGAAGCATCTCCTAGAGTAGAAGAATGAAGATTCCCCATTTTAAATCCACACTGAGCCGTATACATCAGACCTCACCAACTAGCATACGACGCACTCGTAAGGAAAAAAAAAAGACCAATTGACTGTCAGATGCATTAAATTTAAAAGTAATTGATTTATTGCGGACTGTACAAATCATGTATCATTCAAAGAAGGGGAGGTAAAAGATGGTGGTAGCAAGGATGATTTAGGAGTGCCCATCCAGACTCGGAGGGAACCACCCCAGCTTGTTGATAAGTCGCTGTTAGTGGTTAGGCTTCGGCAGAGGCAAATATAGCCAGCTCCTCAAACTCGGTCATTGCTCTTTCCTTAGATTTCTGCATGGGGGCTAACAGGATTGGACACCTTCAACTCGTATCCCCCACGAGGCTTCAAAAGGGCATATCCATAGGTGGGTCGTGCTCTGGGATCTTGTATGAGTACGCCAAATCATCTCTAGAGCGTTTTTTGATCATGCTTGCCCTCTGCACTAACCGAACCAATGCTTGCACAACTTCGGACATTGGAGGGCGAAACTCGGGCTCCTGCTACATGCACCAAGGAAACAGAAGTCTCACAATAACGAAGCAGATGTGTTCACATAAAATGCCCAAAAATTTGACAAACAAAACAAACTATATATGTCAAAATAAGCCATTTAGCAACAGAGACAGGTAAATAAAATAAGTTATAAGAAATGAAGAAAGCCAGAGCTCAGTTCAATTAAGTGCAGCTATGAATTCTAAAATACTCAGAAAAATTCCATACAAAATCATCACATTTGCCCAAAGAGCTTAAAATTTTTGGATTTGTAGATTTAAGGAATTTGTCATCCTCTCTCTGCTCATATTATGCCTTCGTATTTGATTCCTAATGCATTTTTTAATGCCATTTTTTCTTCGCAGTAATTTTCTTTCTCCTCTTCCCCTTGAATTATTTAGCAGCAACTAAGAAGTATCCTCTCTCCACCCACCCAAGTCCCAACTCACACCAGCCCTCAAAAATCTTTGACAGAGTATCAACAGCAGCAGGTATAATAGCCACCGCAGACCAACCAAATGAAACCAAAGAAACTTAACAAGGATTTTAAACAAGTAAATTTCTGCCAGTGCATCTAGAAACTGTGCAATTAACATCAAAGTGTACAGCCTACAGAAAGATAAAGGAAAAAAAAAATACAAGAGACACAGAAAAGTAGCAGCATGGACTACCTGAACACACAGAGATACAATGTCCGCAAAACGGGAAAGAGATTTTGCCGGGTATATGCCATTCATTGCCGGATCAACCATTTTAGCCAAGGCATCAATATCATGAAGCTGGGGGGTGGCCCACCTGACAAGAGATTGTTCTGCTCTCACTCTTGAACTGAAGAACAAACAAGGAAAAGAATTGGCTGAGAAATCTAGGTTAGGTAAGAAAAAAAAGGAAAAGTAAAGAATGATATCCGAGGTGTAGAGGAAGACCAACCTGTCCAGTGCCTTCCGACCTGTCAGCAGCTCTAACATCACCACCCCAAAGCTGTAAACATCACTCTTTACAGTGTAAAACCCAGACATTGCAAACTCAGGAGCACTGTAGCCAAATGAACCTATCATTTGTGTTGAAACCTGTCAACATTATGAAAGTTCTTGAGATTAAAAAATCCAAAATTAGAAAAAGCCAATGTGAATCAATGACGTAATTTACCCGCCTCTCTGTATTGGGTGTTAATGCAGCTAGCCCACAATCTGATAGGTAAGGATTAAGGTCTTCGTCAAGTAGAATATTTGCCGACTTTAAGTTTCTATGTATAACAGCAGGCAGGCACACTTCATGCAGATACCTGAACAAAAAAATTTTAAACACGTCAATATAAACATCTCACTGAAGAATATTTGTCAATCATTTTTCTACCAAACTTACTCTAGAGCTCTAGCAGTGCTAAGTGCCACCCTCACACGTGCACTCCATGTAAGAACTTTGCTGCTATCATCAGAAAAGTGCAGCATATCATGCAGAGTTCCATTTCCAATATATTCATGAACCAGAAGTCGTTGACCATGTTCAACACAGTAGCCTAGCAATGCCACAATGTTTGGGTGCCTAAGCCGAGCCATATTTGAAACAGCCTCAAGAAAGTTATCTTCCTCTTGTAATGACAGTGCTGCACACTCAATCTTCTTTACAGCAAGAACCTATAACAAGACCTATGCTGATCACTTACCACTCCAAGATAACTTTAGAATAATTAAGAAAAGAAAAAAGGCTGACGAGTATCAGCAAAATTCTAGAAAAGAGAGGAATTTTTTTTGATCAATTATTGATCAACTCAGTGCCATATAGTCACTATCTGACTGTATGCTTAAGTAGGCTGAACTTGAGCTATTCTGGAGAAATACTAAATTAATTTTGATAAAGCAGTATGGCAATTGCATGAACTGAATCAACTGATTGTCAATAACTGCCTTGGACCAGAAAAATGTTCTTCCCTCTATACTATTTTTCTCAAGATGATTTCAGTGACAACTTTGCAATAAACTCAAAAGAGAGAGGCCAGGGGAAAAGAGGAAAGAATTCTTTCCAGACAAGGTTCAAATACATGATGTTCTCATTGCTGTCCAGATGTATCTTCTCTAAATTAATGAACACACTCTGGCTATTGGGAGCATGGTTGGCAGTATCGGCCGATACCGATACGTATCGGCCAATACGTATCGGTATCGGTGGATACCGATACCATACTGAGTGGACCGATACTGGCCCAGTACTGGGCCAAAATGGACCCGGTACCGGCAGATACTGCCCGATACCAATATGTACCGGTATCGGTATCGGTACCCTCCGATACCGGTATGGATACCAGTACTGCCATCCTTGATTGGGAGTGTGTTCCCCGCTTTTCATGTTACATTTTCTGTCAAGGTGATCTGAGGAACCTAACAGCAGAAGCCAATCTGTCCTGCAGCACAAACAGTCTCAAGTAATTTTAAGGAAACTGTAAACATTCAAATTAGAAGAAAGCTTATTTACCACGACCCAGTAGGCCCCAACGCTTGCCTCAGAAAGTGGAGATAGTCTGTTCAGACCGCAGCCTAGATGTAAACAAAATGATCAATGGGCCATGGTACACTGTCAGTGTTCACCTGGCAGTAACCATAGATTTTTGAGGTTCCTGCCATAGTGTCGCGGCACTGCTCGTGGAAATCAGATGACTCTGGCCTCTCTTCCCCAACAGCCCCAGCAACCACACCCCCCCCCCTCCCAAACTAAGGCACTCAGTCAATAACCAAAGTTACATTCGATAACCAAAAGAACATTAGAGGTAAAAGGCCCACAACAGATGAGGTGTTCACTATGATCTGCCAAATGTTTCCTTGATGAGAAGAGACTAACAACCTAACATATATGACATAAGATAAATGAAAGGTCAATTGAAAAGCAATGAGAAACCTACCAGGTAATACCCAGAGTTCGTGACAAATGTTGATTTTGATGACATCATCCAACGATCTGCAGAACTTTTAACTAATGGGATTTAGCTAACTATTCCAAATTGTTCGTGGTCAACAACCATCTTTTTGTCAGATTGGACGGATGAAGAATTGGTTGAAAAGGCAGCTGTTGTTGGAATTCAAATTCAAAATAAAGCGGGTCAGTTTCGCAAATTATGGAAGAATTCATATGAAGAAGGCATGCCCAAATAAAGTAAAATCAAAAGAGTTCATCACAACCAGATGAAGGAACACAAGCAAGTAGCGATGATCAAGTCTGCGGCCTGAGGTTCTTTTCTGATCATGATGTTGAGGTTGGAGTACGGGACCATTGCTATGTTTCTTTTTCTTTTTCTGAAGTTTGAAATTTATCCTGTGTAGGGGAGTAGACTTGGATCATGTTGTTTGATGATGTTCTTGATGGTGGTTATTGTAGTTTGGTTATGGAGGAACCTCACCTCCAGACCCTATCTGATTGTACTACCTCTGTTTATCTTGAAATAAAATTGGTGGTATAATCCACACCTTTCTTCCCTAAAAAAAATAATAATAAGTGAATAGCTTACTAATTTCTAGTGGTTCCAAGTGAGTAGCTTACTAGGCATTCATAATCCATGCAGCATTTTATAACCTTTATTGTATTTGTACCCAGGAAGGAATATTTGGGGATTGGGCATGGATAGGCCCAGTCCAGGACTGATCAAATCGGCCGATCCTATCCGATCCGTGCTGATCCAGTCTGGTTCTCCCTTTATTTGTTTAATTTTTGAAACATCTCCATAAAAATTCAAAAATATGAAAATTTTGAACAATGAAAAAATTGATCACCAAATTATCCAAATTGCAAAATAATCTCATTATTTTCAAATATATGAATAATAATAATTACACATCAAAGAATTTAAACTTTTTAAATCATGCACTAAATCATGTGGAAAAGAAACAAGAAAAAGAAGGATAACCAAAACTCGATATCGTGCTTTGGACGAGATACCATTCGTTGCAAATCATCCACATTTTGCAATGAAGCATATCTTGGATATCACCCATAAAGAAAAATATTGGGTTCTGATTATCCTTCTTTTTCTTATTTCTTTTCTATATGGTTTACGTTAAAAATACATGTTTAAATTTGAACTTACAATGTTTGGAACAAGTTAGGAGAAAAAAGAAAAAGTAAATCCCAGTGCTCAAAATTTACATTCCTCTGTGACACTTCCATATTTATCCTTCCTTAAATAATATAAGTATCACAAAAGAATATAAATTTGTATATGTGCAAGTGCAACACTCAAATTGATGAATTATTTGCATCCAATGTCATCATCATTCAAAACAAATTATTCATTAATTTTGTGTGTTATCCATGTACTAATTTATATTCTATGGTGATACTCCCGAGCACAAATATGGAAGTATAATGAGGGAATGTAAAAAGTTACAATGCTACAACAATCTAGTATAATTATAATGATCACCATGGGATATCATTGACAAAGATGCAGAGCCATCCGATTGCCGTGGAGAGCCATGCCTTCTTTAAACTTTGGAGTCGATCCCATAGCCATGGAAAGCCATTCAATCTCCATGGATCACCATGGAGCCGATCCAATCCGATCGTCGTGGATTGCCATCCGATTGCCATAGAGAGCTCTGATTGCCATGGAGTTAGAAAGAGAGATATAAAACAGCTTAGAGAGAGAAAGCTTGGAGAGCGAGGGAGAGGGAGGGAGAGAGCTTAGAGAGAGGAGAGAGAGGTTTGGAGGGGGTGGAGAGTGGCTTTGGGGGGCTTATATAGACCGCCCAAGGCCCAAACTAGCCATTGGGAACATTCCCAATGGCTAGGGGAAAGGACTGGTCCGGCCAATCCTTGGTCAGGTGTGGTGGACCAGGGCATGAAATCGGATCAGTTTGGGCCAAAACCGATTGGATCGGCCGATCTGATCCGATGTGTCGATCCTGCTCTCCATAATGCGTACTACTCTGAAAGACTAAGAGTTGGATCAAATTGACAACTACAGACACAAGAAGTAAATCAATCCATATTTAATCACTGAACCACTGAATGCAACTGCCAACATGTCTTTGTTATGGGAAGAAATGTTTCAAAATTTTATATCCATAATCATTCAGTTACTAACATTGCACTCCACAGTCAAAGAAATAAATAAACTATTCTTCAAATTGACATTATACTAAAGGTTTCCAAGGATTAGACTTCTTATTACCTTCCCATTACAGTAGTCTGCCCTGTAGACACGACCAAGGGATCCCTCACCAACCAGGTATTCCTGACTGAAGCTGTTTGTTGCAGCTTGAAGAGATGCAACAGTGTAGGAAGTAGCAGTTATAGGGAACTTTTGTCTCTTTGAGGATCCATGCTTCCCGTATAACTTATCAACGGCTGCCCTTTCAGCAAACGATGGCTTCAGACTTGTTATAGGTGATGAAATTATGGGAACTTCCTCCGTCCCTTGCTTGGTCACTAAAAGATAACAATTTAACGGTTGTTACCTAGGGATCAAGATCCATAAGCAGCAAACGCTTAGGAGTTAATGACTAAAGCATGCATGACATGTCCAATAGCCAAGGTTAAAAAGTGCATGTGGAGTGCATAAAAACATGAATTATCATGGACAATTTTAGTCATTAAACCTAATGAAGAAGACATTGCAGAATGCCACTATAGTGTAGATGTTATTTTTTATCTCAAAGGAATGCATGCTTAGGCCAATTATTAAAGATAGCAAAGCATACATAAATCAACATGTTGCTGTAAGAAATTTCTGGTTTACTCTCTCTTTTTTTCCAATGCAGCCAACTGCATTATTTTATGTTGCCTTAGAAGTAGACCTCTTGTTTTTTCAGGGGTAGCCATATAACATTTTATAAAACAAAGAAATATAAGCATTCGACATAAAGCATGCAACAAAATGCCCCACCGAGAAGGCACATCCACCCGAATCCTGAGAATAATACTTCAGCTCAACAGTCCACATGGTTGATTGTGGGGAACTCACTCCACGCATGCATGGATGCAACTAGGGATGCAAATAGTCACCGATAACCTGCTTATTAGCTTATAGGTTGGTTCATGGACAGTCTTTCTAAACCGATATGCATAGCAGATAAGATAACAGATATAAGTCTCTTTAAAACTGAATGTGTACGGTACATTTGTAATCCAATTACCCAACTGATTATTAGCTTATGTGTCAGTTAACGAACAGTCTCTCTAAACCGATAGTATATCAGATACAGTCATGGATTTACATTGGATCCTCACTTAATCTGACCCATTTGCATCCCTAGATGCAAGGACAACCTTGCATCCACCAAAATTTAGCTCAAACAATCATCAATTGGCTAAAGGGAAGCTGAGTGCTGTTTCATTATCTGAAGCGTACCAATTCCTAGCTCCAAAGCATCAAAAGAAACTAGCATCTAAGGGGAGGACTAAAAAGGATCTAACTATAAGAAAGCAATGCACCTACAGATATGGTAGATCTTGACATGATAGAGGAAGAAGTCATGCTGGAACCAAGCAACTACTTAGTCTACCAAACATTAGATGGTTCGACTTTGACCAGCGGCGATAATGATCTAGAGAAAGGGCATAGTGGTGCACCCATTCCACAATAACATTATACCTCCACCATTTCTGACAAAGAAGCTGCAATTCACCTATGCCACAGAAGATGAAGACATAGAAGCAGGTCTTAAATAGAAGCCTAAGGCTATCCCATGAAAGACTGCCAGATCTAATAGGCCCAATCTCAAGCTGATCTGAGTCAGATCAGCTGATCCAGTCAATTTGGTGGAAGAAAGGCCGATCCTGGTTCAGCCTAATTAAAAATTACTAAAATGCTTAAAATAGGAAAACCAAGAAATATGAAAAAATAAGGAAAATCAGGGGGGAAACTACACATTCAAATCAATAAAAAATTATACAATAAATAAGTCATACCTTACAGCACAAAATACTAATATTGATAACCTTAAATAGATGTTTGCCAATGGTTGAGCATACACATTTATGTTTTTTAATATTAAATAATGAAAAGTAAGTAAAAGTACATTATGCACCATCAAAAACGATATAGATGATATGATGAAGAGGACTCATCATCATCTTGGTGAGGTTGTCCATAGCCATACTCAGACTGTATATATGTTAGCCATGTCCATAGCCGAACATTGGTGTCAACATATCTTCAAACCCTCTTTGGAATCATTTGGGAGATGTAGATGGTTTGTTGACTTGAACTTGTATTAGAATGTGTAGGTGGATAGTCATAATGGATGCCGTATGCAGTTGGCTGCCCTCCCTTAAGCATGCTTCTAGAATCTAATATGATTGGCTAAGGCTGCGGTAGATCACCCCTCAATGAAAAACGTTGCGATGGCAAGCAAGAAGAGGGTAGAAGGTGAGGGGGAGGGAGAGGGGTGGAGAAGATGGTGATGGCTGGATTGCAGTACAGGGGAGGAGATCTAGTAGACCTTCATTAGGAGATTTGAGCAAGCAAGGATTCTGGTGGAGCATGATGTTCGTATCCGTTGTTTCGAGAAGGACCATCGAGCTTTCACTTGCAGGGAAGCTATCCGGTGTCTTCGTTGCAGACGAATAGGTCATAGAAGATGGTCCTGTACTGCCAACATAGCCCAAGAGAAGAAAGGACAAGGTTTCAGGGGGAAGGTCTTCTGAAGCGCAGAGGATTGATCAGAATAATTTGCAAGGTCTTAGAAGTGTACCTATAGTTGAAGTACCCTAGTCTCCAAAGATTGGAGAAGTGAAGGGAAGACTGGAGGAGAGTGTTGTGGTCTCTTTCAGTAGTCCTCAGAATAAGTTGCCTCCGCGGGACCCCTCCAAGAACCTCTTGCTTTCCATTCTATGGAGACTGTGGCCGAAGGTGAGAGGATGGACGTTGTGGACTTTTGGAGCCTTTGAATTTTTGGTCAGGAATGACGATCCTAGTTGGAGGAATAGTGTATGTTCTGTTGGGATCGTGGAAGTGGAGAATTTTTCTTTGCAGTTTGCTCCATGGAATATTGATGATGGGACCTTCCTGGCCAGGAAGGAGTTTTCAGATGGTGTCGTTTTAAAGGGATTCCATTCGAGAATAGATTATCGGAACGAGATACTCTGACCAGCCCTCGTATCTCAACAGTTCCCATCTTCCTCTGCAGTCTGATCAACGGGGTGACAGCGACAACAGTAAGGGTTTGCCACAGGAAAGGTCCACAGTCATTAATCAAGAAAAGGGTCTCAATAGGTCAGATGGAGTGGTTGACGGTACTGTAACTCTGGTCAATCAGGATGCATAGGCTGGTTTATCTGAGGCAGGTGTGTCTGAGGGTATTTTGGGACTGAATCAACACTGGAGAATGATAGAAGAGCGAGAAATGAACACTTGATTTTGAAGGATTGGGGTACTCAGAATGTTATCGGGGAATGCTCCAAGAACCATGCTGAAGATCAGGCTTGTATTTTGGAGTCATACAACACTATACCTCAAGGAGAAATCATCCCAGTAATTTCTGAAAATAGTCTGATCGCAGTGATGTTCCTGACACCGGAAGATGACTGAATTCAAGAGACTTTGAACTTTGGGAGAAGAATTGGAGTCTCTTTTCAGAGACGTGAGGATAGTGTGATTAGTTTCTTAAAGAAACTGAAAAGAAACAATGCTCTTCAGTTAAGAGAAAAGGTCGGGGGGGAGTTAAAATTGGCAAGAGGGAAGTTGAGTTGTTAGAAGTAATGAGGTTCTGACAGCCTCAGGGGGGAAAAAGGGAAATTGGTGGTGAGTTAAGCCTGTCAATCATGATCATTATGTCATGGAATGTCTGAGGTTTCAACAGTGAGTTTAAGATGAGGGCACTCAAGCATTATATTTCATCTCTTCATATAGATTGCATTTGTTTACAAGAGACCAAGATGCAAAGTATGGGTGACCACCTTTGAGAAGATTGGTGGGAGCTGTTATGACTTCCTTTGCTATTTGTCCAGCTGATAGAACAAGAGGGGCTCAGATGATTTTATGGAATAATAGGAAGATAAAGGGCTGTATCAGTGATGTGGGTGAGTATTCTGTCTCAGTGACATTCTACAACATCTGTAGCCAAACTAGCTGGGTGATAATATCAGTCTATGATCCACATAATGATCAGAACAGGGATAACTTTCATCAGGAATTAAGCAGACTGCAGGGTTTGTTTCGTGAAGCTTGGTGCATCATTGGTGATTTTAATTGTGCGATTTCCTTGGGAAAGGACAGGTAACCAGAAATGGAGCAGAGAGATGGTATGTTTTAACCAGTGGATAACAGAAGCTAATATGATTGATTTAGATATCCCTAATAGAAGATTGACTTGGTCCAGTTTTCAGCAAAATAGAATACAGTCCAAGATTGATAAAGCACTTACCTCTACTGAGTATGGATCATAGTTGTCAAGGCGGTAAGGCGACCAAGGCGTGCTCGGGGTTCTGAACCGCCTAAGCGCTTAGGCGCCCGCCTAGGCGTCGCCTAGGCGTTAACTTCATAATATAATATTTTAATTTAGGATATATATATACATATATATAATATATATATATGTACACACATATTACATACATACATTTAGATACATATATATATATATATATATATATATATATATATATATATATATATATATATACATTTAGATTTTACACACATATATATACATACATACATATATATCTATGTATAAATGTATGTATGTAATATGTGTATATGTCTAACTATATAATATATACATACATATATATACACAAATATATTTAAATGTATGTATGTAATATGTATATGTATATAGATGTATATATATATATACATATTTGTATATATATATATATGCATATAATATTTTAATTTAAGATATATATATATATATATATTATATATATATATATATATAATATACATACATATATATACACAAATATATCTAAATGTATGTATGTAATATGTATATGTATATATATATATATATATATATACATTTAGATTTACACACATATATATACATATATACATATATATCTATGTATAAATGTATGTATGTAATATGTGTAAATGTCTAATTACATAATATATACATATATATACACAAATATATCTAAATGTATGTATGGAATATGAATATGTATATATATATATATATATAGATAGATAGATATATATATATATATATATACACATTTTACATACATGATACATATATTTATATGTATACATATACATATATATGCATGTTTGTATATATAAATCTAAATATATGTATGTAATATGTCTATATATATGTATTAGTATGTATTTATATAATTATATGTGTATATATATACATATATGTATATATAAAAAAAAAAAGGGGCAAGAACCCCAGATTTTTGAAATCTGGGCGCCTTGGGCGCCTTTCCAACATGTTGGAAAGGCGCCCAGCGCCTTGGTGCTTGTGAAAGCGCCTTGGCGCCTAGGCGACGCCTAGGCGGCGCCTAGGCGACGCCTAGGCGGCGCCTAGGCGAGCGCCTTGACAACACTGGTATGGATTGCGGAATCGACGGGTTCCGATCTGATTCGGGGGGGGGATTTCACTGTTCATCCCCCCGATTTAAAGATTCGAATCGGAATCGGCAGGTTCCAATCCGATTCGGGGGGGATTTCACTGTTCATCCCCCCCCCAAATTAAATTTTTTAAAAAAAAATGAATCGGTCCGAATCGGGCCAAATCGGGTCCGGACCGGCCGATCTGGCCGGTCCGGTCCGATTTGGCCCGATTTGGACCGATTTGGATCCCCCCTTAAGGGGGCCGATCCAGCCAGCAGCAGCAGCGTTTCTGTTGCTGCTGGCCTTCCCCCCTTCCCCCAGCCCCTCCCCCTCCCCCGGCCACCACCGGCGCCACTCGCCGCTGTCGGCAACTTGACCCTCAAAATAGGCTACAGGTTGGAAAATCTCAAGTAGAATAGGCTAGGGACAAACGAAGTGATTAATCAAATCTCCATAATATCTCAGTATGTTGGAAACTCCTCCCTCGTCATCCTAAGCTTCTTCTCCTTTATCAACATTCTCATCTCCTCCCCTTCCTCCTCAGTCCTATTCTTTCCCATTACATAAGTCGCCGTTTACCTCTTATTCTTAATCTCAATTAAGTTTTCATCTCGGAATCCTCTGTAAGATAAAGATTTTCGAGTTGTATGTATTGCCCAGCTACTTACATGAACCTTTCTCTCTAGCTTTTGTCTTTCCTTGATGTTTTTACTTTTGTAGGGTCCTGGGAGCAACCAAAAAGATTGCCCCATTGCAACCTGGAGGTCATAAGTTCGAACCCAAGGAAACGGCCTCTCTACTTAGCAGGGTAAGGCTAAATAGATCAACCCTTCCCCAGACCCTACAGTGGCGGGAGCCTCGTGCATAGGTACGGCCTTTTTTAGTGGTCATAGACTAACTTCTCTACCTTAGAAACATCCAGTTTGTTTCTAATCTTAGTGTGAATAAGGCTGAACATGCTGTAATTCCTTACACATTGGCTAGATGTAGTTGTCAGTCTCAACACTCTAATGATAACATATGCCAATGGATTTCTACCAGCATCTTTATAGTTTATATGAATCCACTGGTAAACGATTAAAAGTAAACAAAAAAAGGAGGATCTCAACATCTGACTATAAAAGGTAAAAGTAAGAATTTAAAACATGACTAATTATGCAATTAACTTGGACTTGTCCTCACCTCAGCATATTGCATCCCAAGGTCTCAATATTAGGGCTGTCAGTGGGCTGGGCCAGCCTGTGGATTTTGAGGTTCTGCCAAGAATAGGCTAAGAAGTAAGATCCGGGCCAAAACTTTGAGCCCACAGGCCAAGTCGGGCTGACAGACCATCAACGAGCCAGGCTCAAAGGGCCGAAGCCCACATTGACGAGCCTGATGAAGACCTTCCCATGGACGGGCAGCACTGAGCTCAGCACGAGATTGAGTGGCGCGACAGGAAACCCAAAGGCACCGCAAACATGGATTAGGGCAATGAGGATGTTGGAATGGCGGGGGAGCTTCTCATTGCACGTGGAAGAAGATGCAATGGACAACCTTAGGGACTTCCAGGCAGGTGATGGAGTGGGCCTTCCAAGATCATTCTTAGTTTAAGATACATCTCCATTTTTCCATATCTTTTGATTTTTTTTCTGGGTTAAAAGTAAGGTCAATCCTGGTCAACCTTGGGTTGGATAGGATTGGGCCAGATCAGGTGAGGGTCGGCAGATTTGAGTCAGCCCAAGGCCAGCCAATCCCAAACCCAATACAAATCCTGGAAACCTTGAGACACACATACATGCATCGCATTCAGTTTTGACAGCCCACATTTTACCATTTTTGTTGCTGAATAGGTGAGCAATAAAATAGTGAAATGGTAGCTATTAATTAACATTTTAACTTAACCACACTACCCTCATGAATTGCCATAACACCCTCTAGATATACATAACTGTATACATAAATAGCCCTCCACCCACATTCAGCTGTGAGTCCACATGAATGCCCGTTGTATGACAAATGCTCCTCATGCACTAGCCAGTTTAGGTTTAGGGTGGTCTAAGTAAGATGCACTCCCGATCTCATTATAGCCATTGCCTATACACAAAGACGTACACTAAATAAACCTTCCTTTCTCACACCTGCATTTCTATTTGTGACTAAGACACAACAATTTTCACTTTTTGTCTTGTTACAACTTCCTCCTCCAGTTCTTTCCCTTGTGTTTCTCAACATTCAAAACAACACCTAAAAATTCCGATGCCAACACATTATCATCGAAACCTTCCAAAAGAGAGGAATAAATTAAAGGTTATCCAGTGAAAATCACACAATATGAATGATAAACTCGAACTCACAATATACATATAAATAACATTTTGGATAGAACACACAGTTTTGATAATTAAAATCATGGTTTGCCGTATCATACCGAATTGCGCTGACTCGTACAAGTCAACTTGTATATGGATGATCCTGAGTTGGTGGCATAGGTGGATCTTATAAGTCGGGTTGGGACGCTTTTGGATCGAGCCAACTCATACAGTTTCGGACCGACTCATGCCAAATCACACAATATGAACTTGAGTCACTGCAAGCCAGTGCGAGCCAGTCATGATTTGGCTCGAGTCAGTGCATTCCGGCCTGATATGGTGCGATCCACTTTATTTAGTCTAGAGGTACTACTTTGTTTTGCAAATTGAGATTTAACGTTTCTAACTTTCTATTGAGATGTGGTGTACCACTTTCTTTTGCAAATTGAGATCAATAGACTAAATTCCTCTCAATTAGTATCTTAGATTAATTTTTTTATAAATTTAAATCCATTAAATTGGAGTATTTCTCTTAAATGTGAACTATAATCATTCATGGTATGATGAACATAAAGTAGGACGTTTATAATTAGATAATTATTCAAAAAAATGAGAGATTTGTAAAAAAAAAAAAAAAAAAAAAACTGGCCTGAATCGGCCCGACTCGTGCGAGTCGGTCCACGTCAGATCGGATTTGACTCGAATCTGGCCTGACCAAACCCGATCCGATCCAGATCCATGAATCAGTGAACCTTGATTAAAACATTAATGATAAAAATCTTCAAATTCTAACATTTTAATACCTTCATTCAGGTACAAAGGCCTTGATTGAGGATTAGAAGATAATGAACCTTTTGCTCGATGACTCCGTTCTGTTGGCGAATGTGATGACATGTAATTAGAGAGCTGATGCCATTCGGCTACAAATGCAAATGGAACCTTGTGAGGGACTTTAAACCAAATTGATTCTCACATTAAGATTGAGGCACAGAAAATTAATGAATCAGAAAATGCAAATGGAGCCATAATACTAGACCTGCTGCATTAAAACAAAGTAGAATTATAGTAAACTATCAGGCAAAACCAAACAATACAACGAAAGCTACAATGGAGTGTTCATAGTAGTATCACCAAAGAAACTGCCATATGCATGACCAGTCAATAGCTAATGCAACTAGTAATAGTTAAGGTGAAACTCATTAACAAGCAATGTTATGCCAAACATTAAATTTTTGCATTTCTGAACAAGGTAAACAAATTAACTTATTTTACACGTGAAGTTAAATAATTGCATCACTTTTCATAAAACCAAGCTGAAGTCGCCCATAAAACCACTTAATCTTTCCATATGGTTAAGGGAATTTGTCATTTTGCACTGTTAACATTTGCCCAAAGGTTTAGTTGAACATACATATGTATGCATGCATACATACCTATGCAAAATAAATAAAGAAAGAGGCACAGATAGGAGAAACACTCAGAAAACAGGAAATAACACAATGTCAATAAATATGCCACCTTTCATCTATTATTCATTTTTACACCTGTCTCTGGCACCCACAGGTTATAGACAGACTCTTACAACTGTTCAGGTGCAATTAGTGTCATTTCGAAACACCCAAAAGAGAGAAGATTAAAAAAGGAATAATTGAATAATGTATAATTTAATAAAAAGAATTCCAGTGTAAATGGCTTCAGAAAAGAATTGAAATCACCATAAGAAAGGAGACAAAAGCAATGAATATAGAAAAGTTGACTATGCACATGCAAGGACTAGAACATAACTAGCGCAAAGACACTTCAATAACATTAAAAAATTTAGCAGAATTTTTGCATGATAAAAACAGTAATGTAAAACAAGAATGTAGAAGGTTAGCAGCATTTTTGCATGATATACTAATCAAGAATACCATAAAAGAAACAAATACTGAAGGCACTTATATTAGAGCACCGTTAAAGTGCCAACATTCTCCAACATAAGCAAGAAAGCTGAAGCCTAGCTACCCAAGACAGGAGTACCTAGAAACAAGGATTTACTTATAAATGTTGCACAAAATGGGTGAAACAATTATGACTAACATGTTTAAAACTGATAGACCACGCACATTAGAGAACATAATTGTTCAGCTATGACTGTTGTTTTTGAAAAGTGGATGGTACCACAATTATATCAAGAATCAAAAAAGGGAAAGGGATATACAAGTATAAGATCAATCCATACCCCAAATCCCCATTTACAAAAGACACCAAGAAGGTGTAGCAACCCAAAAACATCACTCCCAAACCAATAATGCAAAAAGACGGGAGTCACTAGACGTCCCAATACAAAAAGCAGAGGCCCATTCCCTCACCCTAGTACAGATGAAGTTTATTTCTTTCTTGTTCAGTGTGACTGTACGCAACCCATAACAAGAGAATATTGCATCACTAGAAAAAACTTTATGGCGAAATTTATTACTACAAAAAAATATAGGGTGAAATTTATGTAACTTAAACCATATTTTATGAGTTATACATGAGTCCTTTCAACACAGCTGCAGCATGCTTTTTCCCCAACAGAAGACAGTTTACCAGTTCCTCCAATTTTAACATGGACTACAGGGAGCAAAGTTCTCAGCCAGAGGGAAAAACAAGACGAAGAAACTAAACCTGTACCAAGGACAGGAGCTGGGGATTCCTTTGAGGTATTCTTCATTCCACTACGCTTGGAGTTGCTCCGGATACAAAAGATGACAAGTACAATGGCAGAAAAACCAATAGTAACAGAACCCATAACAATGCCTACTATAGGGCCCGCCATGGAACCTTTTTTGTTCTCATAAGTACTGGCACTATGGCCCTCAGATCCTTTTGCAGGAGACCGAGTATGATTATGGTTGCTATGCGACCTGGAGGGAGGAGGGAACATATAAGGGGGTGGAGGAGGAACAGGGCCATTGTCAAAAGAGTTTCCTTCAATCCTGTTCAAGAGAAATTTACGTCAAAGGTATTGTAGAAAGAGAAAAAATAAACAATAAGCAGTGCTTTTGTCTAATGGACAGCACGATGGCTGACCTGAGGTTAGGAATCAAACCAAACTCAGGAGGAATCCAGCCTGTGAAATGATTGTTAGCAATATTCCTGTGGGATACAACATCTCAGATGAAATAGAAAGTGAATGAATCTAAATACATAGAAAGAAATTACGTTGCTTACAAATTGTCCACATCAAGATTTGAGAGAACATTAACTGGACCAGTCAACTGATTGTTCTGCAAAAAACTGAAAAAGTATTTTGCCATAACTAATGAGGTAATTCATGAACAAGACGAGAGAGTTTCTTCACAGTGAACCTACAGAACATAGCAGCATTGTAAGAGTGACTTACAGGCTAGAAAGGTTTGACAAGGAACAAAAAGAATTTGGCAGAACTCCAGTCAAGTTATTGAAGGAGAGGTCCCTGTCATCATGAAAATTGCAGATGATATCCAATAATCAAATAACATAAACAAGCATTAAGTCAGCAGTCAATCGCAAGTAGGGATGTAAATGGAAAAGGATATTCCGAGCCTTTTACGACATATTGAGATACAAATTAAAGGATACATACATTATATATATATATAGAGAGAGATAGAGAGAGAGAGAGAGAAATGCTAGAATGTAACCGAACGCACTGTTTTGAGCCCCATCCCCATATTTAAAATAAAAAATAATTATAATTATAAATTTTTAAATATTCAATAACCCCCCTTACGGTTGATTCCTTCCCTTGGGGCTTTATTTTGACCGTCCGACCGTGGTTCGATCTTAAAACTCAATCTTAACCGTCCATCGGGCACATGTAAACATGGAATGTAGAATCGGCCGATCCCGATTCGGATCGGGGTCGGCGGGTCCCGATCCGGCCGGAATCGACCGATTCCGGCCGATCTGATCCCAATTCGGATCGGGATCGGCGGGTCTCGATCCGTGTCGGAATTCCATGCATGTAAATCCTAATAGAAATTTTGTCAGATTAGTCCTTAGGGTTGTTCCCATCCATTGGGGTTTTAGTAGTCATCACCAATTTACGAATGCAAAATCGGACGGCTTACATTGAAAGGCTCACGATCCAACAGTGAAACTTAAGCTAAAAGGGATGAAATTTATTTTGGAGGTGGAGTTGAATATTTAGAAATTTATCATAATTTTTATTTTTTAAAAACAAGGGGAAGGAGTCGAAACAATGCGTGTGATTTATCCGCATGCACTGTAGCATTCGCACTATAGCACTCCTCTCTCTCTCTCTCTCTCGCTATATATATATATATAATATTTTATGAGAACCCTTTTTTTCTAGAAGGTGACCAATTAGATCACATATTCATAGATAATTAAATACAAAGAGTACACCAGAGAGCAGAGCAGCTCTCAAAACACATAGAAACCCTTTACAAAGTAAGAAAAAGAAAATCCCTCTGCAAAGAAAACTTCCCCCAATATATCCTATCAAGAAGATAAGATATTAAAAGTAAGGAATTACAAGATCACAATATCAGCCAAACAACCTCAACCACTGTAGCAAATTAGACAGGATAGGAAAGGATTTCGGATCCACCACTACCCTTGCAGCTTTACCCCATTCAAAAACCCATCTAATAACCCTGCGCATGATGTTGTAGAAGCTATCAAACTCATTCATGAACCTTCTATAATTTCTTTCAGTCCAAACTCCCCACAAAAATGCAGGAAGAATTAAAGACCATCTCTCCCTCTCGGATGGAGAAGGACATAACTTAGCCCGTCCATCCAACATATGAAGCACAGAGGAGGGTTCCTCCCAACTGATATTAAGGCACTTGCAGCATGACAGCCACCAAGCATGAACAATACCACAATGGCAAAACATATGATCCGCTTCCTTAATAAATCTGCCAGAGAAATAACAACTGAGCTTTTGCAAAGGAAGGAACCTACTCAGTTTGTCCATGGTTGGTAACCTTCCCAAAGCTACCTTCCAAAGGAAGAGGTTGATCTTGCAAGGTAAAATCTTAGACCAAACTGCAGGTCTCCAGGGCACTCTAACTCCACTGTCATTAATTACTCTTACCAATGCATAAACAAAGAAAATACCTTTAGAGTTCCAAACCCATAATCTTGTGTCATCACAGTTTCTCTGCAACCCAAATTTGTGAATGATGTTCAGCACAGCCACCAACTGTTGAAGTTCTTGAGCTGTTAAATCTCTTCTAAAAGTCAAATTCCATGGATTGGAATGCCCATATGAATACAACTCAGCCACATATTTATTTTTAGCCTCAGAAATAAGATACATATCCGTGAATTCCACTGCCAAAGGCTGGTGCAAAGTCCACCTATCTTCCCAGAATTTAACCGAGCACCCATTACCCACTTGAAAAGAAATAGGAGGGGCAATCAGATCAATGCAGCCAATGATTCCATCCAATCCATCTTTGTCTAAATACCATAGCACCAAGGGTCCTTTGAATATATAGCCAGCGCACTCTATCATATGCTTTCTCGAAATCCGATTTCACTAACACCCCTTCTTTTAAGGGGCGGAGGAGCTAGTGAACTTCAAACCTATTAGTCTGCTTAATGGATTCTACAAGATTATCTCGAAGATGCTTACCATCAGATTGGAGAGGGTTATTCATCGGCTTATCAGTCAATCAAAGTGCCTTATCAGGGGTAGGCAGATACGTAAAGGTTTTCTGTGGCCCATGAATGTCTGCATAGCATGAAACAGCAGAGGAAGTGTGGTTGTGAGACTTCATTTTGAAAGGATTTCTTTATACTTGGAAAAGGGTCTTTTAATTTCGAAAGAACAGTCTTAGATTTTTAAAATCATATTCTTCTCTTTTTTTTTAATGTAGACCTTGAGAATTTAGGATTAATCCTCAAGTCTAAGTTTCTTTTGCATCAAACATGGATCCGTATTCTTGATCTTTCCCCACTGACCTCGGCCTATTGATGAAGCAGGAAATAGAACAAATTGCCTACGTTCAATGTAAACATGACTTCCTTCTTTTTTATTTTTTTTGAGAAAAAAAAGGGGTTCATGAAGATCCTTTGAAGGATACTTAAAGGGTTTCTTAAGCTCTCACGAAGACATGAGGACTTACAGTCTTTTGGAGTGCTAAGAAAATCAGGCTTTCGCACAAATCATCATTAGGACCTTTTGAAGAAGGTGAATTAATTGAAAATATCTTTTAATTATCCTTTAAGAAGGATAGGGGATTATTTGGACAGCATATCCTCTCATTTGAGTTAATTTAAAAGGATATGTGTACATAAGGGATACTCTTAATTAATGGGGTATGAGGACCACCACATATTTAAGGATATCTTTTAATGGTCCTTCAACCAATATAAAGGAACTACGATTAACTGGCCGTTCAACCAATATGGACGAACCACAATTATGAAAATGTGAGGCAATTGATAACATGCAGATTTTTATTAATTGAACCACATTATGCAACTTAAGTCACCTTAATAAAATGGTCCATAGGTTATATGGCCGTTCTACTAATAAGAGAGAATCATATGACCACATGGTCATTCTATTAAGAATGAACCATTAAACTTGTGGTTACTCTACCGATAAGAGTAAACCAAGCAAAATTGAGGGCCATTTCACCTAATTAGAGGAACCAATAGATAATAGTCCCCCTTAATAAGATGATTTATGTGACACATGGCCGCTCTATCAATAAGAGAGAACCATTAATCACATGGTCATTCTATTAACAATAAACCATTAAATATTAGTTACTCTACCAATAAGAGTAAACCATACATCAATTAGGACTATTTCACCAATAGAAATAAATTACCATTATTTTATTATTGTCTACTATATTACAATAATAATGGAAAATAAAATTATATTTATCCCCTTCTTTTTTCCCACGCACAAATTCCTCCTAAAGAGCTTTTTTTCTTCTTTTTTTCTACAAAAAAAAAACCTTGAGCAGAGCCTCTCCTTCTTGATTTTTTGGCTCTGTGTGCGTGTGTTACCTTGGGAGCTTGGAGGGCCTTTTATAGGCCAAGGAGTGGCCACCAGTGGGGGGCAGTTGCTTCACCAGTGGCACCCCCGATCGGTGCCACCTAGGCAGCCGGTGGGGGGCGAGGATGGGGCCCGGGAGGCAGATAGAGATGAGAGAGGGATGGGGATGGGGAGAGATAGAGATAGGGTAGGAGAGAGAGAGATAGGATGGAGATGGGAGAGGGGGGGGGACTGGTGGCTCCCCCTACCAGTGGGTGCCACCGGTAGCTCCCCCCCCCCCCGGCCACCGGTGGGGGGGCGCCGGCCTCCCTCCATTGGCTCTCCTCCCTTCTTTTTCTCATCTCAATTCCATTTTTCTTTCCTTTTTTTGTTTTTTTTTTCTTTTCTTCTTTTTTCTTTTTGACCCTCCACCACCGGTGGGGAGTATAATAGAAACCAGGGGGGAGCCGACTAGAGCTTCTCTCTCCACCGCCGGTCTCTCTCTCTCTTTCTCCCTATACTGCGGTTGTTCTCTCTCTCTCTCTCTCTCTCTCTCTCCCTATGTTGCGGTTGCTCCTGCTGCTGGCTGGTGCTCTCTTTGCTGCTGGTGGCGCTGTTTCTGCCCCCCTTTTCCTTCATGGCAGCACTAGGTGGCTGGTTTGTCGAGGTATAGTTTGCTCATCTTTTCATCATTGTCTCTCCTTTTTTCTTGCACACACATACACCTATGTATGTTTATATATAAATTTTTTTGCATGCATCATGTTGAATGCATGAACCCTAGTTTTCTCTTCTTTCGGATGCATGCATGCATGCATTGGCATGTGGATCTTTTTTCAAGTCAAAACCCTAGTTTTCTTTTTGCATGGATGTATGCATACATACTCAAGGGTTTGTTTTAAAATAAAACCCTAGGTAGAAATCTGAAATCTTTTCGTTCAACAATTGCCTTCCACGGGAGGCATACTAGAGACAGCGTTGTAAGCATGTCTCATATGCATCTTCTTTATTTGGCTCTGTTCTGCGTGGGTTACACGCATGTATTTGCTTCTTTCCCGACTGAACCTCGGACTCCATTGTTCATTCGGGTTTGACCTTGATGTCTTCTTGGATTTGGAAACTCTGATTGGTGACTTCTGACGACCTCTTGAGCTCAACGAAGACCTGATCTTGTTTTGGGTTTGGAACCACTGGCTTGATGCCTTTCTGGGTTCACTACCCGAGTAGGATTTACTTCGAGAGTGAGAATCTGAACCTTGAGGTTTTGAAATTCAATACTCTCTGGTTTAGTTTTTAGGGTTTGAATACCCCGATCTTAAGACTTTAGGGTTTAACGACCCTGCCTTTGCATCTTTTTAAGACCTCAAGTCCCAACTTTGCCCGTCCTCCGGGTTTATAGTGCCTTCATGCTATTTTCTTTTTGCCATATTTTTGTGTTTCTTCTTGTATCTGACTTGTCTATTTTTTTCCTTTGTTTTGTTGTCTGCAACCTTTTTTCCCGCCCTCTGACTAGATGGCGGCTGTTGGAGATTTTCCTATTGCGGGGCTGATTGAGGCCATGGGAGGGGCTGGCCCTGGGCAGCCTATGTTTGACTTTGGTTTTACCCAGGTGGCACAACCCTACCTCCTGGTTACTTCTGATGATGCAGTCCCTGTTGATCCAGCACGCATCGCCTTCTGTGGTGGTTTCTTTTCCTTCATCAGGGATGCCGGACTAGAGCAGCACCTCCCGTTGGATTTCTCTGTTCAGGAGTTGCTCCGGAGAGCGATTCCTCTTGAGGGCGGAATTGAGAAAGCCTTGCCTCCAGATGCTCGCCGCGACCTAGAGATGGCCATCCTTCTGGAGAGGGATAATATGGAGCGTCTGGTCTCCACATCGTACCCGGCTTTTCCTCCTCTGGCCCGCCGGGTACTGGAGTATCTATCCCCAACATAGATAGGTCCAGTGTAGGACTTGATGCAGATACATTGTACCTCTCACACTTTTCAGCCCACAATGTAGACTTCTTCTGGCGGTCTTCCCGCTGTCGATTTTGGGCAGCTTGTGAGTTTCTTTCTGACGGGAGCAGCAGAGGGTTCGGTGCACGAGCCATTTAACCATCTAGCACTTCTTTAAGACATTATCTCAGGGGATCGTCCTATCTGGGAAGGACGTTTGAAGATGAGAGCTTCCCACAATTTCCATCCCGAGGCAACAGAGTGGGTCCAATACACATTGCAGCACCATGGCCGATTGTTCGAAGACGTGGGTATATACCAGGCGGTAGCAGTTGCTCAGTACAGCTACCCTTACTATTCAGGTTTCATTCGGGCTCTGGCAGAACGGTACATTCTGGAGACTAACACCATTGCCATTACAGAGGGCGAGATGACATTGGATTTATGGGCTTTCCATCGTATCTCGAGACTTCCCATCACAGGCGAGCCTTATGAGGAAGTAGTGCTGGATGAATTTTACCGCAGTGTTACAGACGGAGCAGGTTCTTACACGACCCCCTATTGTTACCGTTACCACTTGACGGTATGAAGAGATCTTTCCAAGGCTAAAAAGCCTTCTTCTTCTGAGGCAGGCAGTTCCAGTGGACCGGCCCGAGTTTCTGTGTCAGCTTGGGTCTGATATTTCTACGGCGGTCCATTTTATTACAAGAAGCATTTTGCAGATGTTTCTGGCAGACAGAGTCTTCCCGAGATCCCCAAAAGCAAGCTTCCATCCCACAGCCTTGTTGTCGAGCCAGAGCCCTAGACAGCTAATCCTTAGGAACTTGATGATGTCACTTAACAAGCTGCCTTTCTTGCATATTGGTTGGTCACTTATGCCGTACCCAACGGCAATGAGGGGGTTCTGCGACCCGAGGTTCTTTTGACAACTTGTCGTCTGGCAACTGGCACTCGACTAGCAATTGCACCTACTGCTCTGACAGGTATTTAGCACTCGACTAGCAGTTCAACTAACCCGTCGTATTCCATAGTGATGGCTACTCATTACGTCAGTGCTTGGGCCAGTCTATTGCTTTCTGATTTGACGCTCATCAGGGGCAAGGTGGGCACAGCTTTTCCCACTATTCTTCGATTTGCTGGTCAGCACAGCGGTGACGGGGCCCGCCAGTTATCTTTTGCTCGAGACGCCCTGGGGTTCATTCCTTTCCAGTCTTCTCGCTGGCTAGATTTTGACCATTCCTCACGACAGTTCAAGCCGTTTGCTGACAAAGAGGGATATAGATCGCTCATAGTTTGACCCGTGGACAGATGGGTCATTATGTAGATGTTCTTCACGGGTGGTTGTAGAGTACCCGCCCCAGGTTACTTGTACTGAAGAAGGGAAGCACCGTCACCGCTTCTCGCGGAACTTCGGGTATGATCATAGAGTACCTCCAGGTTTTACCTTTATTGGTCTATCACGGGTGTACGAGAGCCACAACAAGCATTTAGTAGCTCGCTTGTGGTGGAATCTGTTTCAGTACAAGAATTCCGGCGACAGGCCCCATGTTCATTTTCCCACTTACGCGGGTGGGATGACGGTCACCTTTGCTACTTGGTGGCGACGTCGCGGAGGCAACTTCTGCAGTAGAGTAAAGATATCCATGTCTCTGGGGCCGCATACGGCGGTGCTCCGGCCATTGCTTCTTCATCTGGTAGCGCATCAAAGGCATGCACAGGATCAAAAATGATTTTTGCCCTCCACACTTAGAAAGGGAGGAAAAGCTCTTCCTCCGCAAAAGACTTCTACACTGCAGCAGCTCTTGGTTACTTCTGAACTACTGGCTTCTTAACAGACTACGACCTTCCGCCGAAAGCACCACTGGATACCATGCTGCCACTGTGGGCCTTCAACCACAACCCCACTTGTCGCTGGTTGAGCTATCTTAGCTAGATATTGTGTCTACTTGGGCCTCGGCGTGAGGCTTTCCTCGTGATGCGGGCTGCTACTATGAGAGATTTTTGGCAAGCTGTTGGCCAGGCAGCCACCCAGCTGGGCATGTCCTTCCAGACTCTCATTGCAGAGCCTCTTGAGCCTTTTGGTTATGACGGTAAACATCTACCACTTTTGTTTACTACTTCTAGTTACTTGATTATGTTTTTTCCTTGTTGTTTTTTTGACCTTTGTATTTTATTTCAGCTCTAGCACCAGCCTCTATGTACGCTCCCACGCCGGCTCCTGCTTCCTCTTCTGTGCCGACTGCTAGGTCGTCTCTTAAGCCGACTATCGCTCCAACTGTCGTATTTGTTTCTACATCTACCCTAGCACTGAGCGAGATAGGCAAATTGGTGGCTTCCACTAAGAAAGCTTCACAACGCAAGCGGCGAAAGCAGGCAGAGGGGGAGGAAACCTCTAGGGTTGTCCAACCCCGCTTGGATCTGCCTCGTTCGCCTAGTCCGCTTGCTTATTCTCCTCTTCCGGCTCCAGCTTTAGGTAATCACTATAACGACCTTTCTGTTATTATTGTTGTATGTACTTTGTGTATTGTTGTTGATTCCTTGGCTTCTTCATGTAGCAGATGAGCGCGAGGTCGAGCTTAAGGACCTCTTCCCAGAAGGTGTTTCGTCGCCACCTCAAGAGGCGCAGCCTTCAGCCGGTGGGACTATTGGTATTTGTAGGATTACTTGATCCTCTTTGCTACTTTTGATTGCTTTTCTAACTCTATGTCCATCTATTATCCAGGTATACTTTCCGCTGCAAAGGTCGCGGCAGTTGACCTTCCAACATGGGTACATGTTCCCTCGCCTGACAAGGGTACATAACAACCATTACTTTTCTTTTTTCTTTCTTCATTACTGCTTATTTTCTTTGGACAGCTGTCTGACCCATCGCCTTCTTTCTTTTCAGCTGTGGGTATTCCCCGAAGGGTTGCCTCTCAAGGTTTATTCCCGCCGATAGCTGTCAAACCCTACGATCCGTATGTTGATGAATATTGTCATTCTTTCTTTTTCTTTGTCTTTCTAGGGTACTGACATCGCCATCTTTTTCTTTCTCCTCAGCCACAGAGTGTACCAGCTCCAATTGCGATCGTCCCATAGACAACCCATGATGATCTCATAGCTTGGGATTGGGGAGCCTTTAAGCCTGATCTATTGGACATCCCTCTCTTTGACTAGCTAATGCAGGAATTTTTGTCAGACAACTCCGGCCCTTGTATGGCCTTCTCTCTTTTTCCTCTGTTATTTTATGCTTCAATTATGTATGTTCCTCCTTTTGACAGCTTCATGTCTGATACAGATCTGACCGCAAAGGACTTGAACCAGCTAGCTTCCCTACCTTTGCTAGAGGTGATCTACGCCAGCTATTTTAGAGAAGCCCATTGCTCCTACCCCTGTTACGCCTACTGAGGCTGGTGCGTCTTTCTTTCTGTTGTCTTCTTTCTCTTCTTTCTTCTTTTTGTTTTCTAACTCATGACTTCTTTTCTCTACAGATGTTATCACTATAGAGCAAGAGCCAGACATTGCCTAATCTATTGTAGGGGATTCTACTAACGATGCTCCCTTGGTAGGGCCAGGGGCTGCACTTTTGGAGGCCACTTGTTTGGAAATAGCCCTTTCGGAGACTACTATTTTGGATTGTACTCCTTTGGGTAACTGTTTTTCCCTTTCCCCTCAGGGCCTTTTCTTCCTTTCTCTCTTGACTTTATTGAGTCGACCTTGATCATTATGCAGTGATTATTCCTACAACTGCACATCCTGTCTTAGCCTCAGACGATGCAGAACGAGCTTCTCCCACATCAGTTGAGGCCTCTACCCCTGATATGTTGCTAGCGATGGTGGTCTACAGGCCCCCTTCTATGTCTTTTATTTGCGGTAAAGTTACCTTCTTTTCTTCCTTTATATTCCTTTTTATTTACTTTGTTGTTGGCCTTTGTCCTGACATTTTGGGTTCCTTTATGACAGATCATGCCTCCCCTACTTACTTAGGAGACACTGTCCTTCTTTCATATATAGAGACTGATCCCTGGCCACCTATGGATTTTGAGACTAGCAGCCATGCACTGTTTCTCTTTCTTCTGCCTCAGAGGATTCCACCCGGGCAATGCTGCTATCTTCTTCTGAAGCCACTGCTAGTCCTGTCAGGTTCTATTTTGAGGGGACTGCTTCTTCCTTCCCTTCAGAGGGTTCTACTGACACTGTCATGTTGTCCCCTTCGTCTGAGATTATTGAGGATCCTTGAACTCCTACCTCAGCTCTTGATTAGCTTTTCTTTCTTGCATATGCTTCTTATTGTTCTCTCTCTCTCTTTTTTGTCTTATGTAATCTTCATTTCTTTTGCAACAGCGTCAGTCGATGACATTTTCGCAACCTTTGAGGCCAAAGTGGCCTTTTTTAGGACTAAGGTGGCCACCATGGAGGGGGTGAGAGACAGCACCGTCAAGGAGTCTGTTGTTTTGCAATGCCAACAAGACGCTGCTCTTTTAGACTTGGGAGGAGCAAGCATCCTATCTCGTTGCTTTGCGCCTTCAAATGAAGCAAGTTGAGAAATCCATAAAGGAGGGTTCTCATCTTGTTACAGCAGTGGACCTTCGCCTCGCTGAGGTTTGCAGGAAGAGAGCCGAGTGTCTTCACAAACTCGGGCTTCTTCGTCTGATTGTAGACCCTCCCGAGTCACCCGCTCAGGACTGAGTTATTTTTTCTTTTTGAGTTATTCCAAAGGCTTGTCTCGGACATCATCATCATTTTGCTCATTTTTCTTTCGGCCACCCCGAGGGCTTGTCTCAGGCACCTATGACATTTCAATATATCCTATGCTTTTTTGTAGGATAAGCTCTTTGCTATATGTTGTAAACTAGCCTTTGACTTTCTTTTTCTCCCTCTTTTTTTTGCCAACACCAGCGCATTTTCAGGTTTTCATTGGACTTAGTCTCATCTTACTTTTGCCTGCACGCCCTTTCGGATTTTCGTGCAGCAGGGTTATCCATTTTTGCCTAAGACACCTTATAGAGTTTTCACCTTAACCAGATTTTTGGACCTTATTGCCCTTAACTGTTCCTTTTCTTGGAAGAAACAGTCAAGTCCGCCAAAGCACCTCAATTTTAAGCTCCTTTTTTCTTTCTTTTCCGTTTTTTTTCAATAGGGGGTTATGGCTCCCCTATAGGCCGGATTTGGCTGGAATTTTTTTGTTCAGTAGGGAATTGTGGCTTCCCTGTAGGCCAAGGTGGTGGGACTTAGGGTTTATATGTTTGTGAAACTTTGGGACCGAATGGCTTTTAGGTGAACTTTTCCGGTGGGACGGAAGCTTCAGAGATATTCCTGGAAAATGAAAATTCCAAATAATATGTTAGACTTTTAGGCTTTTTCGAGGGGATGAAGGCTCCAAGTAGCCATGGGTTTTAGATTCTTTCAAGGGGATAGAGGCTCCAAGTAACTATGGATTTTGGGTTTTTATGGGGATAAAGACTCCAAATAGCCATGGGTTTTTTGGTTTTTAAGGAGATAAAGGCTCCAAGTAGCCATGGGTTTTTTTTTGTTTTCAAGAGGATAAAGGTTCCAAGTAGCCATGAATTTTAGGTTTTCAAGGGAGTAAAGGCTCCAAGTAGCTATGAATTTTAGGTTTTCAAGGGAGTAAAGGCTCCAAGTAGCCATGAATTTCAGTTTGTTGATGGAGATTCCCCCGGTAGGACGGGCTATTTTGGGTTTCAGGATATAACGGCTCCTTGGGCAAGCAACCTTGGAAAGCTTTAAATTTTGGGATACAACAGCTCCCTGGGCCGAAAATTTAGGAAACTTTGGGTTTTGGGATACGACGGCTCCCTGGGCCGAAAATTTAGGAACAACTTGGATTTTTCAGTTTTGCTCGATGGGACAAGCAACTTTGGGATGGAGGAACATTTTGAACCTGTCTAAGGTGAAGATCGAATTTTCCCACTTCTTTACCTAGTCGGGAGGACGTCGTCATCATCATCTCAGTTGTAGCCCTTTATCGAATGTCACCCCACCACTTGTGGAGTAATCTAAGGATTTTCTCGTTATTGACGACTCTGACATCTACCCTGGATAAGGATGTAGGAAAACTCAACCCTCACCAAGGGTAGGCGAAGAGAATTCTCCCCCCATCAGAGTGCTTCTGCGAGTCGTTTCCCAATGGGTTGTTTTCTTCTTCTTCTTTTACTAACCATAGCGCCATCACGGGTTTTCGGTAAGGCTAGCCCCTTCTTATTTTCGCATGTGCTCCTTTGCGGGTTTTCACACAGCAGGGTTTCCCATTTTTATCTGAGACGTCTTTTCAGGTTTTCACCTCAACTGGATTTAAGACCTTTTTACCCTGTATTGGCTTCCTTTTTCATGGGAAGATCAATTAAGTCTGTCGGAGCACTTCGTTTTTAAGCTCATCTTTTTTCTTTTTCTTTTTTTTAAGACTTCTTTTGTTGTGTATTTTCATATAATTCATGCTCCGGAGCATAATACAACTTCATGTGGTGCCCGTTCAATAGAGGAAATGCCACATTGCCCTTTTCATCAACTAATTTATAGGCACCTCCCTCATATACTTTGCTGACTATGAAAGGTCCTATCCAATTAAGTTTGAACTTGTTCTTGGGACGGGACGCCATCACATCATTTTGCTTGAGCATAACGAGGTCACCTTTCTTGAATATTTTTTCTTTCACCAACTTGTCAAAAGCCCTGGACACCCAAGCCTGATAGACTTGCAGGCGTTGGTAAGTTGTTAATGTTTTGCCTTCGAGGTCTGCCAACTCCTCATAACGCCTTTGTGTTTCATTTAGGTTGCTTACTTGCCATTCACAGTGCAGAGCCACCCGATAAGAAGCCAATTCAATTTCAATCAGAACTACTGCCTCTACCCCATATATTAGGGAATATAGCGAGCAGCCCGTTAAGGTTTTGTAGATTGTGCAATAGGCCCATAGTGCCTCGTGCATCTTTTCATCCCACTTCCGCTTCTGTCATTCACTGATCTTCACCAGCAGTTTGCACAATGTCTTGTTGAAGGCTTCAGCCATTCCATTAGCTTGAGGATAGTAGACTGAAGACACATTCCACTCAAAGTGAAATTTTGCAACCATCTTGTAGATTGTCTGGTTATCTGAAGTGATTTGGCTGGGCGTACAGAACATGTATACGATATTATGTCGAACAAAGTGCGACACTACTTCACATGTGACTTCCTTCAGTAAGACAGCTTCTGCCCAGTGCGTGAAGTATTCTGTAACTGCCAGAATATACTTACACCCTTTTGACGAAGGTTGGAGTGGGCCTACTACATCCATTCCCCAATGGGTGAAAGGCCACATAAGAGCCGTAAAGTGTAAGTAGTTTGGAGGCCTTTTGAGAATTGGCCCAAAAGCTTGACATTGAGGGCAGCTATTAGCCATCTTCTTACAATCTGCATACATTGTCGGCCAAAAGAAGCCCTTGATTTTGATGTTGATCTTCATCTTCAGGCCAGACGGATGTGCTCCGCAGACCTATAGTGAACTTCTCTTATTATCTTCTGCATCTCCTTTGGTGAAAGACACCTTAAGAGAACCGCATTTTTATCTTCAGGGACGAGCAAATATAGGACTCTGCTAATCATCATGTAGGACACTGCCCGACGTAACAGTCGCATCCTTTCAGCTTTGTCATCTGGAAGTCATCCTTCCTTGACTTTGATGATGGGAATCCATCAGTCATCTTCTTCTACTTCATTTTCTTCAACAGTGTTGACTTCAAACATTGTTAAGCCGTCTTCTTCATTTAGGGAGCATAGGAAGAGCCTCCTATCTTTTACAAGGATTTCAATCTCGCCTGCCGGTGGCAACTTCAGAGCGGGGGTTAATTTGGCGAGGACATCGGCTTGAGCATTATGCCCCCTTTTGACATGTTCTATTTAGAAAGTATAAAACCTTTCGTTTAGCCTTACAACAGCAACATGATAGGCCATCAATTCTATCTTTCTTACTTTAAAGATTCTGAGGACCTGTCTGATGACAAGGAGGGAGTCCCCGTATACTTGGATGCACTAGACACTAATTTCCAGAGTGACTTCTAGCCCCACTATCAGAGCTTCATATCCTGCTTCTTTGTTTGTCAAAACTTCCATGAGTGTACATGAATGGTGTAGCACACCGCCTTCAGGGATAACAAGGACAAGCCCTGCCCCAACTCGGGTTGTTGATGTGCCATCATGCCTTATAACAATTATTGATGCTCCATCAAAGAACAACTGCCAGATCTTGATTTCTGCTTGTTGCACTTCCACTGCTTCTTGTGCCTGCAACACCTCTTCATCTGGCAATTCATTGCTCAGAGGAGAGTCTTCAGGGATGGGATGAGTTGCCAAGAATTCGGCCATGCCTTACCGCTTTATTGCCTTCTGAGGCACAAATGTAATATCGAACTCCATGAGGAGTAAGGCACACTTTCTTAGTCTTCCTGACAGTGCGGACTGCTTGAGGAGGAACTTCAACGGATCATATCATGATATTAGCTGAACTTTGTGTGCCAAGAGATAGTGCCTCAGCTTCTTAGTAGCAAATACCAGGGCCAAGCACATTTTCTCCATGGGAGAGTATCGGTGCTCAAGACCCACCAGCATTCTACTTAAGTGGTATAAGGGTTATTCTTTCCCATTTTCATTTTCTTGGGTGAGCAATGCCCCCAGTGAAGTGTCCATAGCTGTGATGTACAAGATTAGAGGCTTGCCGTGTACTGGTACCCCCAGTACCAGCGGATTGAGGAGATAATCCTTGATCTTGTCCTAGGCCTGTTGGTACTCTTCATCCATAAAAGGTACCCTCTTCTTTAGCTTTGAGAAGGGTTGACATCTTCTAGACAGGTTGGAGATGAATCTTCTGATGTAGGCTAGTCTACCTTGCAAATATCTGAACTCAGTCAGAGTCTTAGGAGGAGGCATATCTTGGATAGCTTTGATTTTGTCGAGGTCGATTTCTATGCTCGGTATCTGACCACGAACCCGAGGAATTCGCCGCTAGACACACCAAAGGCACATTTCAAGGGATTCATCTTCAATTGAAACTACTAAAGTCTCTCAAACACCCTCCGGAGATCCGCCAGATGGTCTTCTTTTCTTTCAGATTTCACGACCAGGCCGTCAATATAGCACTCGACCAAGTCATGGAGCATTTCATTAGATATTTTTGTCATAGCCCTCTGATAGGTGGCCCCAGCATTCCTTAGCCCAAAAGGCATTCGCTTGTAATTGAATATACTTTTGGGGGTTCTGATGGCTGTAAAATTCTTATCTTTCACGGCCATTCTGATCTGGTTGTAACCCAACGACCCACCTATGAAGGATAATGCTTCAAAGCCCGTAGTGACATGCACCATTGTTTATGTGATTGGTAGTGGAAAGTCATCTTTGGGGCACGCCTTGTTCAAGCCCCGAAAGTTAATGTAGACTCAAACTTGTCCATTCTTCTTCTTTACTGGCACGATATTAGCTAGCCACACTGGATACATGCATTCTTCAATGAAGTCGACTTCTTGCATCTTGTCGACTTCTGCATTTACTTTCACCACCAATTATGGGCGCATTCGCCTTTAGGGCTGCTTTACGGGCTTGACATCAAGCAGAATAGACAGCTTATGTTCTGCTACGGAGGGATCCAGGCCAGGCATTTCTTTGTAGTTCCAGGTGAAACAGTCTCTATACTCTAAGAGTAACTATGTATATACATTGTCTTTCTTCCTCATTCAACAACGCACTGAGGAAGATTGGACGTGGGTCTTCCGGCCCACCTAAGTTGATTTATTTCAATTCATCAACCGTAGCTTTCCCGCCGTCTTCTATTTCTCGTGGAGTTGGCTGAACCTCCACAAAGTTTTCTTCTTCATCGGTATCAACAACATGTATTTCATGTCAAGCTGACTCTTCTTCTTCAAAACTAGGCTCGCTAATTGCAGGGGTTCTTCTTCTGGACTGTCGACTCTTACTTCTGAGGTATGCCCTTTTGTTTCAGGTGATGACAGGCTCACCATATTGACTGCACAGTGGACAGAGGGCCACGACGTCGTCTGTAGCCCAATCCCCTCCGATCTTACTTGGAGAAGGAAGGTTGTTCCCTCACTTCAGCTGGATACCACAGCTCTTGGAAGAACTTGCTTCTGACTGCACTTTGCTTGTCTGGGATTTTCTGATGTTGGCACATCTTCTTGATGTATTGAGGCATATCTTCCAATTCTGGGATTTCTTCTTCAGCTTCTTGTTGAGGCATTTTCAACCCAAAATCATTCTTCGGGGAATTTTCAAGCACCAAGTCTCCTTTGTAGAAGACAATTCGCCGATTGTCTTTGTGGGGCATAATGAAGGTTTTCAGCTCTTCCACTGTATGAACTTCTAGTTGATAAACCGACTTCATTTAATTGGAAGCCATTATAGACACTTGCCTCCACCCCTTTGCTAATGAAGTTTGCTTCCAGATTAATGACGAGCTTCCCGTACTTAAAGAGGGCTTTCGACTTCCGTCTGAACTTCTCAGCCTTGGCTTCATTTATGGTTATGCCCCGCTCTTCATCAGATGACTCTTTCATCATCTGCTTTCCCTTGCCATAGGCTTCACCGGTTACCAGGTTCATTGCTTTGTCAAAATATAGTTGTGTATCAGTATGATGGCAGTCATAGGCTTTGAACAACTCCCAATCAGCAAAAATCCGGTGTTGCATGCCGTCTTTTGTGTATTTGATACACCGATGTAGGATAGAGGGAACAACCCAACGTTTATGCAGACAAGGCCTCCCTAGGAGCGCCTTGAAAGATGTATTGGAGTCGACAATGAGGAATGACACATGAGTCACCCAACCATCTAGAGTCAACTCCACATCGACTCGCCCCAAAGCCTCTTCAGCATCTTAGTTGAAGCCTGATATGGTAACCCCTTGCACCTTATTCATATAAGGCGTGAGGTACAAAGCCTAGAAGATCTTGAACGGCATAATATTGATGGCAGATCCTAAATCTATCAAGATCCGATCTATCTCTCGCCCATTGATCTGACATTTCATATACAGTGGCCTATTATGCCAGGAAGAGGTCAGCAACATGTCTTCTTCAATAAAAGTCATTGTGGCTTCGTACACTGTGTACAATTCCGCTTGGACTTCAGCTAAGTGGACTTCATAGGCTTCTGGATCTTATAGGACAATGATTAATGCTTCTCTCAATTCTTCGCTTAAGGAGATGGCTTCTCATATGCTAAGGCATGCCGGCATTCTTTTCATTGTCTGTAGAATCTTCCGATCTGTTCTTGTACGAGCCTTTTCAACGGCTGGTAGTATTTCGGCTGCACTTTTCAGAGTATCGGCCAATCATGGATGGCAGTTTCGGCCGGTACGTACCGGTACCGGCCCGGACCGGTACCGGTACCCCCATTTCGGGCCGGTACCGTAAAAAAAAAAAAAAAGGATAAAAATGACTGTACCGGGCCGGTACGCCCGTGAAACACCCCTTAAAGGGGTGTTTCACTGTCCCCTCTCACAGAAACAGATCTGTGAGAGGGGATTCGGGTTTTTTGCAGACTTTTGCAGTGGGAGGGGAAGGGAAGGAGGGAAAGGAGGAGGAGAAGGAGGGGAAAGAACAGCCGCCGCCACCCGCCGCTGCCGCCGCCGCCCGCCACCGCCGCCGCCCGCCACCGCCGCCGGAGACGTTTTCATCCTTTTCCGGAGACATTTTCACTGTTTTGGGTGGAAGAAAAAAAGAAGGTATGATTTATATTTTAATGTAGTGATTATTTTTTAGTTTGTTACATATTTCTTAGATGATTTACGTTCATTTTCTTGATAAAATAGACAACCCCCGATTTTGGCCCTAATTAGTGGTTAAAAATTGGGGCTTTTGTCTAATTACTTAAATTAAACATCAATTGGAGCTTAATTAAGCTTCATGACATGTTTTAAACTAGGAGTGTGCTGTTAATTACGTCGATCGACGGTTAATTAGGGGAAATCCTCAATTTTGGCCCTAATTAGCGGTTAAAAATTGGGGCTTTTGTCTAATTACTTAAATTAAACATCAATTGGAGCTTAATTAAGCTTCATGACATGTTTTAAACTAGGAGTGTGCTGTCAATTACGTTGATCGACGGTTAATTAGGGGAAATCCCCAATTTTGGCCCTAATTAGCGGTTAAAAATTAGGGCTTTTGTCTAATTACTTAAATTAAACATCAATTGGAGCCTAATTAAACTTTATTGCATGTTTTAAAATAGGAGTGTGCTGTCAATTGTGTTGATCGACGGTTAATTAGGGGAAATCCCCAATTTTGGCCCTAATTAGCAGTTAAAATTTGGGGCTTTTGTCTAATTACTTAAATTAAACATCAATTGGAGCATAATTAAGCTTCATTGCATGTTTTAAAATAGGAGTGTGCTGTCAATTGTGTTGATCGACGGTTAATTAGGGGAAATCCCCAATTTTGGCCCTAATTAGTGGTTAAAAATTGGGGCTTTTGTCTAATTACTTAAATTAAACATCAATTGGAGCCTAATTAAGCTTCATGACATGTTTTAAACTAGGAGTGTGCTGTCAATTACGTTGATCGACGGTGAATTAGGGGAATTCCCCAATTTTGGCCCTAATTAGCGATTAAAAATTGGGGATTTGTCTAATTGTAAAATTAAACATCAATTGGAGCCTAATTAACATCCAATTTTACATGTTTTAAACTATGAGCATAATGCCAAATGTTCTTATATTTGTTTCTATTTTTTTTTTATGTGTTGTAAGAACATGGCTGAACAGCAAGAGCAAGACCCAGGGTGGGCCCATATCACCTTAATTAATACTGCAAAGAGGAGAGTGAAATGCAAATATTGTGGCAAAGAGATGGGTGGTGTAATCACCCGAGGGAAAGAACATTTAGCAGGGAAGACAGGACAGGTGACAAGGTGTACTGTCTAACCCCGACAAGTTGCCCACGAGATGCGTGAATTGTTGCGTGGCCGAAAAGCACAAAAAGAACAAAAGAATGAAGATGAGGTTGAACTCCAAGGCGAAATTTCAGGTAGACATAATACAAAAGGCAAAGGGATGTATACTGCGGCCAGTGGCATTTCTATACGTGAGAGGCAAAGGCTGAACAAAATGTAGATTCTAGTGATGATGATGATGATGATGATCCTGACATGGCTGCAGCTAGAAGAGAGAGTTTGTGGCATCAACAAGAAGATGAAGCCCGAAGGAGAGGTGATGGACCATCAATAAGAGGCACAAGTCAACCTACAGGCCAAGTGGGTCCTATGGACAGTTATCTTTTTAGAAGACAGACTTCTACTCAGCCAAAAATCAAGCAAGCAATGAGAGGAGTAAAAAAGTCAGCTGAAGCGGCAGGACATACTTTTAAAAGCATATGCAAATGGTTTTTGCATGCAGGTGTTCCCTCACATGCTGCTCAGTCTCCTTATTTTCAGCCTATGATTGATGCGATAGCAGATCATGGTCGTGGGTTCAAAGCCCCCACACGTCGAGACATATATGGACGGGGGCTTGATGGAGAATACGAGGAACTTCAACAGTGGGTTGAAAGTTTTAAGGCAGTATGGAAGGAGAGAGGATGCACAATTATGTGCGATGGCTGGACTGGTACCACGAAGAAGTCCATGATTAATTTTTTTGTTTATTGCACAGAAGGGACAGTTTTTATGAAATCTGTTGATGCATCAAACTATTCAAAAAATGCAAAATATTTATTTGGTTTGATGGATCAGATGGTGCAGGAAATTGGAGAGGAAAATGTTGTCCAGGTGGTCACCGATAATGAACCAAGTTATAAAGCTGCAGGGAAGAAGTTAATGGACAAGCGCAAACACCTTTATTGGGTCCCATGTGCAGCGCATAGTCTGGACTTGATGCTTGAAGACATTGGTAAGGATCCAACTATCAGCAAGACTGTAAGGAGAGCCCAAAGAATTACCCAATTTTTTTATGGTCATCCCAGGATCTTGAATATGTTCAGAGAAAAAGCATCTGGAGGTCGAGATCTCATCCGTGCAGGGCCTACACGATTTGCATCTAATTTTATTTCTTTAGAATCTTTGCACAAATTCAAGAATGAGATCAAGGGTTTTATGTTTAATAAGGAGTTCTTGGAGTATATGCGGACCACTTCCAATGAATCTAAATCTGAATATTTGGAAGTGAGAAAAATCATAGAGAATAAAAAAAATTTAAGTAATATGGAGACTTATCTGAAGTTGGTGGAACCTCTCGTACAGATGTTAAAATTGGTGGATGGGGATGATAAGAATTACATGGGATATTTGTACGAGGCAATTGACATTGCTAAGGTGCACATCAAGAACGCATTTCCCAACACTTATATGAAGTGGTGGGACGTTATTGATGTCAGATGGGAAAGCACATTACACCACGACTTGCATGCAGCTGGTAAGTGAAGTTTTATACTATTACATGGGAGATTATTTATTAAATTGACATTAGTAATTTTTCACCTAAATGCAGGTTATTATTTAAATCCTCGAGTAATGTACAGTCGTCAAGTGCATATTGATGGAGAGGTGATTCAAGGCACACTAAATGTGATTGCACGTTTGTCGAAGACAATAGAAGATAGGATTGAGGCAGAGAGACAGGTATACTTAGTGAAGATCTGACTTTAAGATTTATCCAATTATTTGTAATTTGAAGAGCCTATGAATTCTATTAATTGTTAATTCCATCTTTGTAGATGGAGGCTTATAGGCTAAGGCTGGAGACATAATGAAGACTCTGTGCAAATTGCTGTAGAGAAAGTGAGCCCAGGTATACTTAGTCATTGCATTGTTGTCAAATGTGCATAAGAAACGAGAACATACATTGATTAATTTTTTTTTTTGGTTTCTTTTAATGATGGCACAGCTGAGTGGTGGATAATGGTGTACAACAGAGATAGGTGCTATAATCCATTGGCTTCCGTTGCAGTGAGGGTTTTAAGTCAGACGACGTCGGCAAGCCAATGTGAAAGAAACTGGAGCACGTTCAGCCTTATACACTCAAAAATTCGTAACCGGTTAAAGGCTGAACGATTGGACAAATTGGTGTACTGCCATTACAATATGAGATTGAGGATCAAAAACATCCGGTTGAGACAACAATTGAGGGAGAAACGAGTTGCAGGGCACGCAGAAGATGTGGTTGGCCAAATTGATGTGGAAGAGTTATTTGATGATGATAATCCCTTGCAGACTTGGGTTGAGACACGTGCAACTGTCGATGAGCCAGTTTTTGATCATGATGATACAGAATGGGCAGAAGGCATACTAGATGGAGCTGTTGCTAGAGATCCAGAATTAAGAAACTCGAAAAGGCAAAAAGAAAATTCACCTCCTCCTTCACATGAGTATCAGAGTCAGACTGAGCATGTGCCTTTATTTGCACCTGATACTAAGCTTGAGCCTGCTAGACACTCAGAATCAGATAGTAGGCCAGTCACTCCTAGAATGGTTGGGCCACCATCATTCTTGAAAAGGAGTACATCTACATTGGAGAGGACTAATCTGGCTGCCAGAGACGATCCTGCCATTGATGAGATAAAGCAAATTTATGTGAGGCATACACCACAAGGAAAAGGAGTATTGAATCGATTGAACTTGCAAAAGGATCTAGAAAGAAAAAAAAAGCCAGCAAAAACAGGCATCACAAAAGAAAAAATCAAGTAATGTTAAAAGAAAGTTAATTGTTGATTATGATCAAGATGATGATGATGATGGGACAGAGTCTCCTAGTGATGATGCTGGTGCAGCTGCAGGTGCTACTACCGGGGGCGGAGTGTATGCACCTTCTTTCTCCTTACATATTGACACAGGAAGAGGACAACATGAAAGTCAAGGAGATTATGATTCACAAAGTCAGCATGGACAGCAGTCAGGTTATGGAGGTGGCCAACAAGAAGCAGGCATGTATAGCTGGAGAGATCAAGTAAAGTATGAAGGCTTTCAATTCCATCCACCGATTCCACCCAGTAGCAGTTATGGGTCAGGGTCTTCTTCTTATCCTCATGCTACTTCTTTGCACCATGATTCTGGCATTTCATCAAGTCAACAACCATATACTCCAAGAGGGATTCAAAGAGGGATGCACGACTTGGCTGCATCATTGTTTAGTTATGGTGAATATAGAGAACATATGCAACCTTATTATGGATACCAGCAACAGCAACCAGATGATGAATCAGAAGGATCTACGGGTTATTATCCATATTAAGGGACTCACTTATGTTTTTCATAGGTAAGGATCGTTTGATTTCGTTAATATTTTGCATTGTTGTAAATATTTAGTACATTAACATAATATTTTTCATGTTTAATCTCTATGAAAATTGTCATTTTGTATGTGTTATGTGTACTTCTTTGTCTTAACCCATTTTTATCACACCCAACACACAGCTAATTAATTGTTTGCCATTTTTCTGAATTTTTTCTGAATTTTTCTGAATTTTTCTGATTTTTTTGGGCCCTTTTAAGCCCGTACCGGTCGTACCGGCCGGTACCGGTACCGGTACTGCCATCCATGGATGGTAGCACAGACACACATAAGGAAGGAGGACATGAGGTGAGTTGGGGGGAATTTGTAAGAGCAAACAGGTTGGAGGACTTGGCATTATAAACATCCATGACTTCAATCTTGCATTGCTCTCCAAATGGCTTTTGGAACTTGGTTCCAACTACTCTGGACCTTGGCTTGAGGTGATTATAGGGAAATATTATTCAGGGGGAGAGAGTTTGGGACTTTTACTCCAAGTTGATTATAAAGTCTCGCACATATGGAAGGGGATCCTTTAGGTGACTGATGTCATCCTTACTGCTACCGACATTTCTGTTAGTGATGGTAAGAAATGTCTTTTTTGGACTAACAGGTGGTGCACTCCGTCACCACTCTCAGTGATTTATCCTACTATGTTCTCCATCTCTGCCCATTTAGGGGTCCGTGTGGAGCAAATTCTGATGCCATCCCCTTATGGGCGACACCTATTTTCAAGAGGAACCTCCAAGAAGAGGAGATATAGGAGCTGGCAGCTTTGTTAGAGACTCTGCAGAGCTACATGGTTGATGCTTCTTATTTGGATACATCGCAGTGGGGATGGGAAGCTTGGGGGACTATCTCTGCCAAGGCGGCTTACAATTTCATTATCGAGGGAGGCACTCTTTCACCCTTCTTCCAACAAATTTGGGCCCCAAAGTCCCTGCTAAAGGTCAAGATTTTGGTCTGGAGAATTTCTATCGGTAGACCTCTGTACACTTCCTTTTTTTTGAAAAATCTTTGTCGGATTTGAAAATCTTCGTGGAAATATTGATTTGAAAAGAAAATTTTAGTTTTGAAAACATGTTATCTTTTCTTTTAGGTAGACTTTTAGGATTAATCCTTAAAATCTAAAAGACTTCTAGATCGACTGTGTATCCGGTTCTTGACCTCTCCCCACTGACCTTAGTCAGTGTATTGGTAACCCTTGATTAACCATCCAATTAAGGCTTAAAGAAAACAGAAATAAGTAAGATTAATTACAGACATGCAAGTCATTTTTTTGTTCTTTTTTTTTAGTAAGTAAAATTCCAAGGATATCATCTAAAGGATACGTGAGTTATCCCAAAAGAGTGAATATTTTGAGAAAGATTTCTTTCAATTTATCTTTTAAAATGATAGAGAATCATTTGGACAGCATGTCTTCTCATTTGAGATCTTTTGAAAAGACATAGACTGTTTAAAGAATACTCTTAATTGATGAGTAATAAAGATCGTCACATAATTAGGAATATTCTTTAATGGTCCTTCAACCAATATGAAGGAACCACAATATTATTTAGGTCATTTAACCAGTATAAATCAACCAGAACTTAATAGTCAATCTATCAATAGGAAAGAACCACTTTAATAGATGGTTACCCTATCGATATAAATGAACAAAGAAATATTCTTATTGGTTCATCTATGAATAGGATAATCACGACTTCGCAGCCTGACTCCCAGTTAGGACAGAACCATAAAAGTCACTGACTATCCCTATTGATAGGGATAAATCAATAATTATATCATTTGGTCACTCTACCAATAAGAGTGAACCATTAATTAAGTGGGCAATCCAACAATAGGATGGAACCACTAAATTTAGGTCATTCAACATGAACCTGATTTTTTTTATTTTTTTATTTGAAAAGAAAGACTTTGGTTATCCAACTGATATAGAAGAGCCATGTTGATTTAATTTGATGATTAATAAATTTGTTAATTTAATTAGTTGAATTAGTTAATTGATTAACATATTAATTTAATTTATTGATTAATTAACAAATTAACTTAATCGGTTAAGTTAATTGATTAATTAACAGATCTTGTTAATTTAATTGATTAATTCACAAATTAACTTAATTAGTTAAGTTAATTAATTAATTAACAAGTTTGTTATTTGAACTGGTTAATTGATTTACAAATTTGACTTTATTGGTTAATTAAGAAATTTGTTGATTTAAATGGTTGAATAATTAATTGTTTAACAAATTTGTTCATTTGGTTTAATTTAATTGGTTAATTGATTCATTGGATAATAAGTTTTTGGTCAACCAAACATTACGACAGAACCATGTTAATTTAATTAGTTGAATTGATTGATTAATTAACAAGTTAATTTAACTAGTTGATTGGTTAACAATTTTAACTTAATTAGTTAAATTAACCAATCAATTAACAGATTTGTTGATTTAATTGGTTGTTTGATTAACAATTTTAGCTTAATTGGTTGAATTAATTAGTTAGTTAACAAACTTATTAATTTAATTAGTTGGTTGATTAACAATTTAAACTTAATTTGTTAAATTAATCAATCAATTGACATATTTGTTGATTTAATTGTTTAATTGATTAACAATTTTAATTTAATTGGTTGAATTAATTAGTTAATTAACAAATTTGTTGATTTAATTGATTGAATTAGTTGGTAGATTAACAAATTTGTTAATTTAATTGGTTGAATTAATTGATTGGTTAACAAATTAACTTGATTGATTAATTGATTAACAACTTTATTGATTTATCTGATTGATTGACAAATTAACTTAATTAGTTAAGTTAATTGTTTGATTAACAAATTTGTTAATTCAATTAATTGATTGACTAACAAATTAACTTAATTGATTGATTAACAACTTAATTTGAATGATTAAATTAATTAATAAATTGATTTATTAGTAACTTAATTTAATTGGTTAAGTTAATTGATTGATTAAATTAATTGGTTGATTAACAGATTTTTGGTCAACCAAGCATTATGTTGAACCAAATTGATTTAATTGATTAACAATTTATTAGCCGACCAAACATTATAGAAGAACCATGTTCATTATTTGACTTCTTTTTTATTTAACTTCCCTTTTTTTTATTAATGTGACCAACCAACTAATAAGAAAAAATCATTAATTTAATTTATTATTTAATATTTTTTAATTAATTCATATTTGAATAGCCAACCAAACAATATGGAAGAACTATTATTTTATTTTATTATTTTCTATTTTAAAGTTAATTCATTATTGAATGGCCAACCAACCAATATGGAAGAACCATTAATTTAATTTATTATTATTATTTTTAAACAAATTTATTATTGAATGGCCAACCAACCAATATGGAAGAACCATCTTCTGTTTTTTTAAGTTAATTTATTACTGAATGGCCAACCAACCAAGATAGCAGAACTATTATTTTTATTAATTATTTTCTATTTAAATTAATTTTAGATGGCCATCCAATGGAAGAACCATTATTTTTATTAATTATTTTCTATTTAAATTAATTTGAGATGGCCAACCAACCAATATGGAAGAACTATTATTTTTATTAATTGTTTTTTATTTTTTATTTAAATTAATTTTAGATGGCCAACCAACCAGTATGAAAAAATCATTAATTTAATTTATTTTCTTAATTTGATGACCAACCAACCAATATGAAAGAATCATCTTTTTTTTATTTTTAACATAATGAGAGTATAAAAGCTAATGGACATTCAAACAATCTAAATGGATCATATTTATTTTAACATAAAAAAAATAAGGACATGAAACTGAAAATAGACTTTTATTCCCCTCTTTTTTAAAAAAAAAGACAAAACTACAAGCGTTGAAAAAAAAAATCAACAGGGCCCTCTCTTCTCTTTTCTTGCTGCAGATTGTGCAGATTTCCGGGGGGGGGGGGGCGGGGGGGGGCGCTTCTTGTGCTGTCGATGGGAGCCTTTTATAGGCTTGGAGGGAGGCCGGCCAGGGGCTCCATTGGGCGCCGGTGGCACCCCCTACCGGCGCCAACTAGGCGCCGGTAGGGGGGATAAGGATGAGGCCGGGTGGAGAGGGAGACGATTGGGATGGAGGGAAAGAGAGGATAGAGATGAGAGGGAGGGGGATAAAGATGAGAAGGAGATAGAGATGAGGATGGAGAGGGAGAGTTGGAGCCAGGATGGGGAGGGGAAGGAGGAGCCGGCCGGTCCTCAAAGAGAGGCCGGTCAGTCTCTCCCTTTCTCGTTTTCTTTTTTGTTTATTTGCCCCTCTTTCCCTGCGGTTCCCTCTCTCTCTCCATGCGACCCTCTCTCTCTCTCTCCCTACGATTCTCTGCTGGCCGGCACCCCACCCTGCTGCTGCTAGAGGCTTCCTAGGTGGTTGCTCCTCTTCTTGCTACTGCTGGAAGCTTGGAGGCTTCTGAATAGAGGTACAGATCCTCCTTTTTGTTTGCGGATTTGTTGTAGTTTCATGCATGAAAGATCTCTAATGCATGTGCAAGCATGCATCTACAGCATGTATATGAAATTTTTTGGTTCAACAATTGCCCCCTACGGGAGGCATGCCGGAGACGATGTTGAGGGCATGTCTTACTTGATTTGACTTTGCACAGCATTGATTGCATATGTGCATTTGCCTTGCTTCACTCCAGACTGAACATTGGACTCTTTTGTTCGCCTGGGATTGACTTGAGTGTCTTGGAAACTTTGATTGGTGACTTCTGATGGCTCCTTGAGCTTGACGAAGTCCCAATCTTGTTTTGGGCTTGGAACCACTGACTTGATGCCTTTCCAGGTTTACTACCCAAGTAGACTTCTGAGAGTGACAATCTGAGCTTTGCGATTTTGGGGACTCAATACTCTCCGATTTGGTTCATGGGGTTTGAATCCCACACCTTGAGATTTGAGGGTTTTAACTACCCTAGCTTTGCATCTTTCTAGGACCTTGAGTCCCAAATTTGCCTGTATTCCCATCGCATAACTTCCATCGTAGGGCGACAAAGTGGCTCCAGCATATCTTCCAGCACCATGGCCAACTGTTCGAGAGTGTGGGTATATACCAGGCAGTAGCAGTATCTCAATATAGCTATCCTTATTATTCAAGCTTCCTCCAAGCTTTAGCAGAGAGGGATCTCTTGGAGACCAATACTATCGCCACTGCAGAGGGAAAGGCAGCACTAGATCTATGGGCCTTTCACCGCATCTCTGGGCTTCCTATTACAGGCGAGCCTTATGAGGGGGCAGTTCTAGATGAGTTTTATCGCAGTGTGACAAACGGAACTAGTTCTTATGAGATCCCTTATTGCTACCGTTATCTTTTGACAGTATGGAAGGATCTCGCTAAGGCTAGGAAGTCTTCTTCTTTGGAAGCGGGCAGTTCCAGTAGACTTGGCCGAGTCTGTGTCAGCTTAGGTCCGTTACTTTTACAGAGGCCCTTTTTACTACAAGAAGCATTTTGCAAATATTTCTGGTAGGCAGAGTCCTCTCGAGATCTTTAGGAGCAGGCTTCTGCCTCACAATGTTGTTATTGAGCCAGCTCTTCAGATAGCTAATCGCTTGGGACTTGATGTTGTTACATTCACGGCTGCTTTCCTTGCTTACAGGTTGGTCACTTTTGTCGTACCTTACGGCAATGAGAGGGTTCTGCGACCCAAAGTTCTTCTGGCAGCTTGCCACTTAGCCACTGGCAGCCTGCTGGCTATTGCACCTGCTGCTTTGGCGGGCATATATCATTCTTTCAGGACGCTTAGCAGCTCAGTTGATCCGCCACAGTGTTCCGTAGTGATGGCAACTCACTACGTCAATACTTGGGCAGGATGATTACTCCCTGCTTTGACACCCATCAGGGGTGAGGTGGACATAGCTTTTCCGACCATCTTGAAGTTTGCAGGCCAGCAAAGTGGAGATAGAGCCCGCCAGTTATCCTTTGCTCGAGATACACTTGGGTTTATCCCTTTTCAGTGCTCTCGGCAGCTGGATTTTGACCATTCTTCGCGGCAATTCAGGCCATTTGCTGATAGAGGAGGTGCCATAGACTGCTCTTGGTTTGACCCATAGACAAGTGAGATGGGCATAACACAGATGTTCTTGATGGCTGGTAGCATAGTACCCGCCCTGGATTCCTTGTATTGAAGAAAGGGGGCATTGTTGTTTTTGAGCCTTATTATCCTCACCGCTTCTCGCGGAATTTTGGATATGACCAGAGAGTACCTCCCAAGCTTCACTTTTGCTGATTTACCACGCGTATACGAGAGCCGCAATGGTCATTTGGTGGCTCACCTGTGGTGGAACTTCTTTCAGCACAAGGCTTCTGGCGATAGGCCTCACGTTCCTTTGCCCACCTATAAGGGTGGGATGACGGTCACCTTTGCTACTTGGTGGCGGCATTATGGTGGCAACTTCAGTCAGCGGAGTAAGGACATCCGTGTTTCTAGGACTGCATATGGTGGTGCTTCAATCTTTGCTTTTTCCTCTTTTGACGCATCAAAAACTTGTGCAGGGTCAGAAAGGACCTTTACCCGGTATGCTTATAAAGGGAAGAAAAGCTCTTCATCAGCAGAAGACTTTTATATTGCAACATCCCCTGGCTATTTCTAAACTGCAAATTTCTTGACAGATTGTGGCTTTCTGCCGAAGGTTCCATTGGATACTTTGTTACCGATATGGGCCTTTAACGACGACCCGGCTCGTCGTTGGTTGGACTACAGTAGCCATATGTTGTGTCAGCTTGGTCCCCGCCGCGAGGCTTTCCTTGTGACACGAGCCACCACTATTGGAGACGTTTGGCGAGCCGTTGGCCAGGCTGCCATCTAGCTGGGCATGTACTTTCAGACTCTTATTGCAGAGCCTCATGAGCCTTTTGGTTGTGCCGGTAATCACTTATCATTTCTGCTTGCTGCTTTTAGGCTTTTTAATTATTTTTCCTGACTTTGATATTCTTGCTTCAATTCCAGCACCAAACTTTGTGCCTGCTTCTTTTTCGCCAACTGCCAGGTCGCCTGTCAGGCCAAATATTGCTTCAGCTATTGAATCTATCCCTATACCTACTTCGGCACCGAGTGAGATAGGCAGATTAGTCGCTTCCGCTAAAAAGGCTTCATTGCGCAAGCGACGAAGGCAGGCATAGGAAGAGTCCTGCAGAGTTGTCCAGCCCCGCATGGATCTGCCGCGATCACATAGCCTACTTGCTCATTCTCCTGCTCAGGATGAGCGCGATGTTGAGTTTGAAGACTTTTTTCCGAAGACATTTTGTCACCACCCTCATGTATACAACCTTCCGCCGGTGGCACTGTCATTATTTGTAGGGATGACTATTTGATTTTCTTCAATATTGAATTGCTTTTCTAACTTTATGCCTTTTTCCTCTTCAGCTGCAAATGTTTCCGAGGAGCCACCTCTCCAGACTTATTCCCGCCGTCCGTTGCCACAAAGGACATTAGATCTGACGGAGAATGTTTGGCAAACAGCCCAAGATAACCTTGGAGTCTGGGATTGGGGAGCTTTTGAGCCAGACCTGACGGACATCCCACTTTTTAATCAAATGGAACAAGAGTTCTTGTCAGGAGATTCCGACCCTGGTATAGTCTTCTCCTTTTCTTCATTATTTTATACTTCCCAATATTTGCTTTTAATAACTTCTCTTCTGGTACTGGGTTGACTGCCGAAGACTTAGACCAGCTGGTCTCTATACCCTTGCCTGAGGCGATGAATCATATAGAGGATTCCACTACTCCCGGGTCCTTCGGGGATTCTGCCAGCGAGCTCCGCTGGTGGGACCAGAGGCTTCGCTTTCGAGGGCTATTTGTTTGGAAATAGCTCTTTCGGAGGCTATTATATTATACTGCACTTCTTTAGGTAATTGCTCATTCCTTTCCCTTCATGGCCTTTTCTTCTTCTTTTTTTTCCTTGCTGAATTGATGTTGATTGTCTTGCAGCTATTATTCCTGCGACTGTTGATTCAGCTGCAACCTTGGACGAGCCGATCGGGCTTCTTCCACATCAGCTGAGGTTTCAACCTCTGACATGACACTGGCTATGGTGAGCTATCAACCTTCTTCCGAGCCTTTAGTCTATGGTAAAGCCATTTTCTTTTCTTGCCCTGCCTAATTTCATTTTTTTGCTGGATTTTGTCTTGACTTTACTTTCTTTATGACAGACTCTGCCTCTCCCGCTCATTCAGGAGACACCGCCATACTTTCAGATACGGAATCTGATTCATGGACAGCCATGGAGTTTGAGGCTAGCAGCCGTGCACTGGTCCCATGGCGACCGGCTCTTGTAATAGCCTCTCCTATTGCTTCCCTTTCGCTGCCTCGGAGGACTCCATCCAAACAGTACTGTTATCTTGTTCTGACACAGCTTCTAGCTCCGTCAAGTTTTGTGTTGAGAAGACTATCTCTCCTTGTCCTTCAGAGAGTTCTACCGGCAAAAATGTTCTTTTGTCTCCTTCATTTGAGACTATTGAAGATCCTCAGACCCCTAGCTCAGTTCTAGGTTAGTTTTCTTTTTTGTACTTGCTTTTGTTGCTTTCTTCTTTGATTTCTTTATGAGGCCTTCATTTATTCCTTTTTCTTTCTAGCAGCGCCAGTTAATGATGCTCCTGCAGCTTTTGAGGCCAAGGTGGCCATTTCGAGGACTGAAGCAGCTGTGCCAATGGGGCTGAGAGAGAGAATTACCGAGGAGCCTGCCGGTCTGCAGTACCGGCGGAATGCTACCCTTTCAGTATTGGGGGAACAAATATCTTATCTTGCCGCTTTGCGCCATTACATGAGGCAATATAACAAATCCTTAGAGGAGGGCTCTCCTGTCATTGCGGCTGCGGACATTTGCCTTACTGAAGTTCGTAGGGAAAGGGCGGAGTATCTTCACAAGCTAGGACTTTTTCGCCGGACCGAAGATCCTCCCGAGCCACTTGCTCAAGCTTAAGCTACCTGTCTGCCCCTCCTTTTTTTTGAGTTATTCTGAGGGCTTGTCTCGGATATCATCATTCCGTTCGGCCACCCCGAGGGCTTGTCTCGGGCATCTTATGATTCTTCAGTACATCCCATATTTTTGATAGGATGAACTATTTGCTATATATTGTAAAAATAGCCTTTGCGATGAACTTTTCTGATAAGACAGAAGATTTGAGTTTTCGAGAGATGAAGGCTCCAAGTAACCATGGGATTTGGGATTTCAAGGGAGTAAAGGCTCCATAGCCATGTACTTAGGATTTCAAGGGGATAAAGGCTCCAAGTAGCCATTAATTTAGGGTTTCATGCGAGTAAAGGCTCCAAGTAACCATAGGTTTGGGTTTTGCATGGTAATGAAGGCTCCAAGTAGCCATGGGTTTGGGTATTGCAAGGGAATAAAGGCTCCGAGTAGCCATGGGATTAGGGATTTCAAGAGAGTAAAGGCTTCAAGTAGCCATGTGCTTAGGGTTTTCAAGGGGGTAAAGGCTCCAAGTAGCTATGAACTTAGGGATTTCATGAGAGTAAAGGCTCTAAGCAGCCATGGGATTTGGGTTTTCGAGGGGATAAAGGCTCCAAGTAGCCATGGGATTTGGGATTTCAAAGGGATAAAGACTCCAAGTAGTCATGGGATTAGAGGTTTCAAGGAGATAAAGGCTCCAAGTAGCCATGGGATTTGAGTTTTCAAGGTAATAAAGGCTCCAAGAAGCCATGGGTTAGAGATTTTGGTGGAGGTTCTCCTGATGGGACAGGGTATTTTGGGTTTTAGGATATGACGGCTCCTTGAGCCGGTAACTTTGAAAACTTGGATTTTAGGATACAATGGCTCCCCGGGCCGAAAACTTAGGGTAACTTGCTTTGCTTGATGGGACAAGCAACTTTGGGATGGAGAGACCTTTTGAACCTATCCAAAGTAAATATTGGATTTTCCCACTTCTTTACCGAGTCGGGAAGACATCGTCAACGTCGTCTCGGTCGTAGCCTTTTTTTTGACGTCACCCCACCTTTGTAGAGTGATCTAAGGGTTTTCTCGTCATTGACGACTCTGATATCCCCCCCAGGTATGGATGTGGAAAAACTCAACCCTCACCAAGAGTAGGCGAGGAGAATTCTTCCCCGATCAGGGTACTTTTGCAAGTCATTCCCAATGGTTTTGTTTGTTTTTTTTTGTTTTACTAACCACAACGTCCTCACGGGTTTCACCAAGGCTAGCTCCTTCTTATTTTTGCCTATGCGCCCTTACGAGTTTTCACACAACAGGGTTTAAGACCTTTTTGCCCTTAATTCGCTTCCTTTTTTGTGAGAAGACCAATCAAGTCTGTCGGAGCACCTTGTTTTTTTTGTTTTGTTTTTTTAGGCTCTTCTTCTTTTTTTTTCTTTCAAGACTTCTTTGGCTGTGTATTTTCAAACAGCTCATACTCTAGGGCATAATACAACTTCATGTGGCGTCCGTTCAATGAAAGAAATGCCATATTGCCTTTTTCATCAACTAATTTATAGGCACCACCTTCATATACTTTGTTGACTATGAAGGACCCTATCCAATTTGGCTTGAACTTGTTCTTCGGACGAGTTGCAATCACGTCCTTTTGCTTGCCCATGACGAAGTCACCTTTCTTGAATATCCTTTTCTTTACCAATTTGTCAAAAGTCCTAGACATTCGGACCTGATAGACTTGCAGGCGTTGATAAGCCGCCAATCTTTTGCCTTCGAGGTCTGCCAACTCCTCGTAGTGCATTTGTGCTTCATTTAGGACACTTTCTTGCCATTCATAATGCAAAGCCACCCGATAGGAAGCCAATTCAATTTCAATTGGAACTACTGCCTCTACTCCATACACTAGGGAATATGGCGAGCAGCCCGTAGGGGTCTTGTAGATTGTGCGGTAGGCCCATAATGCCTCATGCATCTTTTCATCCCAACTTCGTTTTTGTCCTTCGCTGATCTTCACCAACAACTTGCACAGCATTTTGTTGAAGGCTTCAGCCATACTATTGGCTTGGGGGTAGTAGATTGAGGACGCATTCCAATCGATATGGAATTTTGCCGCCATTTTGTAAATTGTTTGGTTCTTAAAGGGTGTACCATTGTCCGAAGTGATTCGGCTGGGCGTCCCAAATCTGTAGATGATATTGTGTCAGACAAAGCACGACACTACTTTACCTGTGACTTCTTTCAGCAGAACAGCTTCTGCACAACGCGTGAAGTATTCTGTAGCGGCCAGAATATATTTACACCCTTTTGATGAAGGTGGGAGTGGGCCTACCATATCCATTCTCCAATGGGCAAAAGGCCATGTGGGGACTGTAGGATGTAACTGGTTTAAAGGCCTTCTGGGAATTGGCCCAAAGGCTTGACACTGGGGGCAACTTTTGGTCATCTTCTCACAATCTGTGTACATTGTCGGCCAGAAGAATCCCTTGATTTTGATGTTGATCTTCATTTTTAGTCCGGACTGATGCGCTCCGCAAACCCCGGAATGAACTTCTTTCATTATCTTATGCGCCTCCTTAGGTGAAAGACACCTTAAGAGGACCGCATTTTTGTCTTCGGGCACTAGCCGATATGGAACTCCGCCAATCACCCTATAGGACACCGCCCGGCATAGCAATCGTACCCTTTCAGCTTTGTCATCTGGAAGCCATCCTTCCTTGACTTTGATGATGGGAATCCGCCAGTCTTCTTCTTCGATTTCATTTTCTTCAACAGTGTTGACCTCGAACACTGTTAAGCTATCTTCTTCATTTAGGAAGCTTGGGAAGAGCCTTCTATCCTTTACAAGGATTTCAGCGTCGCCTGTCGATGGCAGCTTCAGAGCAGAGGCTAATTTGGCGAGGGCATCAGCTTGAGCATTTTGCCTCCTTTTGACATGTTCTACTTGGAAGGTGTAAAACCTTTCGCTTAGCCTTATAGCAGCAGCATGGTAGGCTATTAATTCTATCTTTCTGACTTCAAAGATTTCGAGGACCTGTCTGATGATAAGGAGGGAGTTCCCGTATACTTAGATACATCGAACACCAATTTACAAGGTAACTTCTAGCCCCACTATCAGAGCTTCATATTCTGCTTCGTTGTTCGTCAATGCTTCTATGAGTGCACACGAATGGTGTAGCACCCCGCCTTCAGGAATAACTAGGACAAGTCCTGCCCCAACTCGGGTTGTTGATGTGTCATCAGGCCATATGACAGTTCTTGACACTCCATCAAAGTATAACTGCCAAGTCTTGATTTCTACTTGTTGTACTTCCACTGCTTCTTATGTTGACAACATTTCTTCATCTGGCAATTCCTTGCTCAGAGGAGATTCTTCAGGGATGGGATGGACTGCCAAAAATTCGGCTATGCCTTTCCCCTTTATTGCCTTTTGAGGCACAAATGTGATGTCAAACTCCATGAGGAGTAAGGCCCATTTCCTTAGTCTTCCTGACAGTGCGGGCTGTTTGAGGAGGAACTTCAGCGGATCATACCGCGATATTAGTTGAACTTTGTGTGCCAAGAGATAGTGCCTCAGTTTCTTTACAACAAATACCAAGGCCAAGCACATTTTCTCCATGGAAAAGTATCGGTGTTCAGGACCCACCAGTATTCTACTTAGATAGTATAGCGGTTGTTCTTTCCCGTCTTCATTTTCTTGGGGGAGTAATGCCCCCAGTGAGACATCCATAGCTGCAATATACAGGATTAGAAATTTACCGTGTACTGGTGCTCCCAGTACAGGTGGATTTAGGAGATAATCCTTGATTTTGTCTAGAGCTTCTTGGCATTCTTCATCCCATACAAAAGGTGCCCCCTTCTTTGTCAGCTTTGAGAAGGGTCGACAAGTTGGAGATGAATCTCCTGATGTAGGCTAGCCTGCCTTGCAAAGATTAAGCTCTGTCAGATTCTTAGGGGGAGGCAACTCCCCGATGGCTTTGATTTTGACGGGATCAATTTCTATGCCCTGGTATCTGACCACAAATCCGAGGAATTTACCACTGGACACACCAAAGACGCATTTCAAGGGATTCATCTTCAACTGATATTGCCGAAGCCTTTCAAACACCTTCCGGAGATCAGACATATAGTCTTCTTTTCTTTCCGACTTCACAATTAGGTCATCAACATAGTAGTCGACCAGGTCATGTAGTATTTTATCAAATATCTTTGTCATAACCCTCTGATAAGTGGCACCAGTATTTTTGAGCCCAAAGGGCATTCGTTTGTAGTTGAATATACCCTTAGGGGTTCTGAAGGCTGTAAAATTTTTATCTTCCACGGCCATCCTGATTTGATTGTATCCTGAAGACCCATCCACGAAGGACAATGCTTCAAAGCCTATAGTGGCGTCCACCATTGTTTTTATAATTGGCAATGGAAAGTCATCTTTAGGGCATGCTTTGTTTAAGTCCTGAAAGTCGATGCAGACTCGGACTTGACCATTCTTTTTCTTTACTGGCACAATATTAGCCAGCAATACTGGATAGATACATTCTTCAATGAAGTCAACCTCCCACATCTTGTCGACTTCTGCATTTACTTTCACCACCAGCTCTGGGCGCATCCGCCTTTGGGCCTGCTTTATTGGCTTGACATCAGGAAGCATGGCCAATTGATATTCTGCCACCGAGGGATCCAAGCCAAGCATTTCTTTGTAATTCTAGGCAAAACAGTCTATGTACTCCAGGAGCACTTTTGTATATGCTTGCTTTTCTTCCTCGCTCAACAAAGCACTGAGAAAGATTGGGCATGGATCTTCTGGTCCACCCAAATTGATTTCTTTCAGTTCATCGATTGTGGCTTGTCCGCCATCTTCCATTTCCCGTAAAGCTGGCTGAACATCCACGAAGTCTTCTTCTTCGTCAGTGTCAGCTACATACACTTCGTGGCATACTGACTCTTCTTCTATAGAACTAGACCCTGCTGGAGAGTCTAGCTATATAGGCTTCCCTTCTAGGCTATTAACCTTTGCTTCTATCCCTTTGCTTCAGATGATGACAGGCTCACCATATTGACTGCATAGTGGACGGATGGCCCACGACGTCGACCGTAGCCTAAGCCCCTTCGGTCTTGCTTGGAGAAGGGAGGCTGACCTCTCACTTCAGTTGGATGCCAGAGTTCTTGAAAGAACTTGCTTCTGACTAGACTTTGTTTATCTGAGATTTTCTGATGTTGGCACATCTTCTTGATGTATTGGGACATGTCTTCCAATTTTGAGATTTCTTCATCGGCTTCTTGTTGAGGCGCTTTTATCCCCAAATCATCCTTTGGGAGATTTTCAGGCACCAAGTCTCCCTTGTAGAAGACAATTCGCCGATTGTCTTTGTGTAGGACAATGAAAGTCTTAAGCTCCTCCACTGTATGAACTTCCCTTTGATAGGCCAACTTCATTAGACTGGGTGTCATGCGGACACTTGCCTCCACCCCTTCGCTGATGAAGTTTGCTTCTAAATTGATGACGGGCTTCCCCTACTTAGTGAGGGTCGTCGGCTTTTGTCTAAACGTCTCAGCTTTGGCTTCATTTATGGTTATGCCCCCTTCTTCATCAGAGGACTCCATCACCTGTTTTCCCTTGCCATGGGCTCCACCAGTTGTCAGGTCCATATCCTTGTCAAAATATAATCGCGCATCTGCATGATGATAATCATAAGCTTTGAACGGCTCCCGATCTGCAAAGATTCGGTGTTGCTTGTCGTCTTTAATGTACTCGATGCATTGATGTAGGGTAGAAGGAACAACCCAATTTTTGTGCAATCAAGGCTTCCCTAAAAGTGCCTTGAAAGACGTATTAGAGTCGACAATGAGGAATGACACATGGGTCACCCAGCCATCCAGAGTCAACTCAACATCGACTCGTCCCAGAGCCTCTTCTGAATTTTGGTTGAAACCTGAGATGGTAACCCCTTATACCTTCTTCATGTAAGGCATGAGGTACAGTGCTCGATAGGCTTTGAATGACATGATATTGACGGCAGATCCCGAATCTATCAAGATTCGATCTATTTCTCGCCCATTGATTTGGCCTTTCATGTATAATGGCCTATTATGGCAATAAGAGGTCAGCAACATGTCTTCATCAGTGAAGGTCACCGTAACTTTATACACCGTGTACACCTCAGCCTGGACTTCAGCTATATGAACTTCATAGGCCTCTGGGTCTTATAAGACAGTGATGAGGGCTTCCCTCAGCTCTTTGATTAGGGAGATGGCTTCCCCTATACTGAGGCATGTCGGCATTCTCTTCATTGTCTGCAGAATCTTCCGATCTGCTCTTGCACGAGCTTTTTCGACTGATGGCAGTATCTCGGCTGCATTCTTCAGAGTCTCAGCAAGTGCTTTCTGCTATCTTGATTCGTCTGGAGCTTCTTCGGCTGGAACCTCTTTCTCCTGAGAGTCGACCCTCAGGCCTTCATCGAATAGGTCAGCCAAGGCTTCTATGTCTTTCGCAGCGTTAGGCGGCACCGAAGGACCTGCTTCGTCAGTATTTACTGCTGGGATTTCCTCTTCTTCATGACTTTCTAGAGGACTAGCTTCTTCTTCTTATGAGGGATGAAAGTAAACATTCCCCCGCACTTCTAGCTCTAGGGCCAGCTTCAGAATTTCTCCTGAAATGGATTACTTTGTCTTTACTTGTAGCATTCTTGCCTTTGTCGTACTTTCTATTCCGGCTCCAGCCTTGACCTCTTTCTCGACTCTGCAAATTATTTCTTCTCTGGTATGTCGCCAGAGGTCTTCTGGATTTAGGTGAAACACACCTAATTTCATCATCTATAGGGCCACTTGCGGCTTGAAATTGCACCGAGGCCATATTGCACGAACATGTCTATAACTGCTTTTCTAACTTTTCCATAGTCACTTCTCCCTCCCAGAAGGCAACAACTTCTTCGTCATCATGGAGAGCTTCTTTCTATGTATTCTTCATATGTTGTTGGAGCTGTATCAGCCAACATCTTAAACGAAATTTCTTCTCCATTTCTTCCCAGGGTATGTACTTATCTAGTGGCACTCTTTTTACCGGACGACTTGGAGCATATTCCTCTAATTCATCGATGATCTTTTGAAGTTTCTGCAGAGGTGTCATATCCGGCTTTGACATATATACAACATTGGCTTGCTCCTCTTTCTTTCTGAACTTTCTTCTTTCAATTTTCTTTCTATTTTTCTCTTGTTTTTTCTTTCTAGCCGCCTCTTTGATGAGACGAGACTGAGCCGGCATCTTTGGCAGCGGAGGTGCCTGAATAGGGGCCTTCTTCTTTTCCCTCTACATCACGGCAGACTGTTTTGTCTTCTTCTTTTGGATTGAAGTCCATTCTTCTTCTGACTGGTTGCGCTCGAAGGTGGCCTTGATGGCTTACCCCATAACCTTGTCTGGCAACATCTGGTATTCTCCGAATACCATTCTTTGACCATTGCTAGAAGAGCTTGCCTTTGCTGCAGCCGACATCTTCCCGTCGCCTTCAGTCTTTACATATGTTGCATATGTATTGACACTTTGACTATGAGGACGTGGAGGATTCACCAGATATTTGCCCATATCTATCCCACCACTTTGGATTAGCTTTTCCACTTCATCCTGAAAGCAATACATTGCTCAATGGAGTGCCCCCGGAGCAGTGATATGGGCAATATCGGGGCATATCACCCTCAAAATCTCCTTGTTTCTTAGGCTTAGGCAAAACCATCACTTCATGCTTCATGCATAACTTGAATAGTTTCCAGGTCTTTTCCTCTGGAAAGGAATATTTCTTCTTGAAGGATGCATGACTTTTGATTCTTATTCCTTAACTCTTCTTTGTCTATGGCTTGCCTCTTTTGTAGGCTTTCTTCGACCATAGGAATGTCTTTGAACTCGCCTTTGCAATGACTACATCTTCTTCTTACGGGGAATATTGACTTCCTGCACTGGATTTCTGGCTTTTTATTCAGGTCAATCACATGTTTGCCCTTTTTGCATTACTGCACGGATCTTGATTCTTCAGTTGAAACGGACCAACAGGCCCTCTTTTATGTCAAGACTTCAGTCAACTGCTCCGAGAGTTCTTCCACCTTACGGGTCAGGTTCATTTGTTGTTGAAATAATTCTACCAAACTATCTTGCATTTCTTCCAATGTGTTCCTAATAGAATCCTCCGGAGGAGGTGTCGCCAGTGTATATATCGACGTTGCTGGGGTAGAGTCTGGTATGGCCTCTCGCTCCTGAGAGGAATCCATATATTCTTCTAGCTCCTCCCAGGATGAATCTTGATTTATATGGATCGCATTTACCGCGAAGGCCTGTCTCGGCTTTTGATGCGGTTCGAGTGGACTCACCAGATACTTCCCCATTTCTATTGCACCTTCTTGGATGAGTTTCTCAATCTCATCTTTGCAGATGTAGCAATCTTCCACCACATGCCCCAACATGCGAATATGAGCAGTAGTTTGGCTCATCTGTCTTCCCGACTTCCGCTAACCTTTTCGGCTCCGGAAGTGCCAGTAGATTGGCCCGAACAGAAGTGTCGAACAGCTTTCTGATATGCTCCCTAGTGAAGGAATACGGCTTTTTCATCTTCTCACTAAGGGATAAAGATGACACTCTGCCCCCAACCTTGGTATTTGACGTGGATGCATTTGTACTGGACCTGTCCCCAGTCTCTTCTACTGTCGAAGCAAAGTCGACAGCATTCACTTCTTTGGCGTTGTAAGCTCGTTCCTTAGGAGCCTTCCCTTTGTTGAAGCTCACGGTTGGGTTGTCGGCGAAGAACATTTTGATCTCCGACCACTATATTATTTAACTGGTCAAAGTTTCTGATGTTCACCCCAATCAGCTTCTCATTGATTCACAGTTTAAGGCTCCTTTTGCAAAGCTTCACCGCATCTTCATGTACTGGCAGATTGTCGCACTTCATACTAGTGTTCCGCCATATCTTGATGTAGTCAATGGCGGATTCGCTTTTGCCCTGTTTTAGCGTCACCAACTCTATAATGGTCACTTTCCATTCTGAAACCTTAAATCGGTCCAAAAACTTCTTATGTATTTCTTCCCAATTACTGATAGAATTGAGTTTCAACTTGGCATACCACTGGAATGTTGTACCTGTTAGGGAGGTCGAGAAGAACCTCAGTAGGTACGCTTATTCCATGGCTAGTTCTCCAAGGTCGCTCATATAGTGGGCGATACGCTCCTGGTCATATCCTTCTCCGTCATATTTTGTGAACTTAGGACGCTTCACATGACTAGGAGGTAGCTTTTTGAACAAGTGATGAACAGGGAAGGGTACCTTGTATAAGTCAAGGGTACTTATCCCGTCACCTTGCTTGGCCATTTTGGCTTCCACTATCTGCTCAATCAGGTGTTTCTGGGACACCGCCACATCTTCTGTAGAAGCGTGGGACTGCTGAGCATTGTGGTTTAATTCTTCGCCCCGATTTTCCACAGCTTCATATGGGGCAAAGTTGACGTCGGGAGCTTGGGGCCTGATCATAGCTGGCATGGGGACTGCCCTGAGGAGGCCCATTCATCTGTATTGTTCTTTGCTGGTCTTCTATTTTTTGCATAAGATCCAACATAAGGGTCTTGAGTTGTTGATTTTCCAGCCTCATTTCTTCCATGGTCAAAGGCTGGCTTGGATTAGCCTATTCTAGACCAGGATCTGCTTCGTAGGCATTCAACCCATCTTCATCTTCGCCTTCTGTGGCAGCGGCTCCACCTTCTCGAGGTTGTGGATTGGTTCGCATGTTCCTCTGGTTAACCATTGCTTGGCTTGTTCTACTTGCCTTGTCAAAGGCCTATCCCGTTGAGTTATGTTAGCAATTTCAACAGGGTCTTCTGGCAACAGATTTAGCCTGTTCTTGTGCTTGAGGCATAATAGGTATATATCCGAATGTCGTCTCCTATCACTTGCGTGACTCTTCTTTTCTTGGAAATTTGTGGAGGCGGTACCCCCAGTCTTGATTAGACAGTCCTCCGTTGATTTTGTTGTTGTTGTTCTTGTCTTTTGGCCTTTAGGCCCCTTTTCTCTTCTGACCTCGCGGGGAACGAGGTCGAAAGTCTTCCTTTGCGATTTGCCTCACTGGCTCATTGAGCATTTGAGGAGTTTGCCTAGCCAAGGTAGTCCTAGCTCGGCGAATCTTTAGGGCTTCCTCTTTGGTCACCCAGATTTGTTTAAGTCGAAGATTCATGTCTTCCACAGGATTGCTTCTTCTTAAAGGCATGATTGCCTTATCTTGGTATCTTTGTTTCGGCTGATCCAGAGCTCTAGTTGGTATCTTCTGCCCCCATTGACCGGGAGCTCTTGACTTCTTAGTCTTCTTCTTGAAGACTGCCCTATCTTGGCAGACCTTTGAAAGTACGCCAAATCGATTCTGTACGGGAACCAACGGAATATGGCGAGTTCTTGGCATTATCGGCTCCCCCCCCCATCTAGACAAATGCGGAGATTGCCGACCAGGATTGTCTTTCCCGTTATGGACGGGCTTGCAATCTTTTCCTTCTTCAGCCTCCTGTTGGAAGAGAAAGCTGACTTGATGTGGATAGCATTAACGGCATAGACCCGTCCAAGTCTGCCATTGTTGTTCTTCCTTTAGGCGCTGGAAGAGCGCCTAGTCCTAGTTCTCTTTGCCGGAGTAGGTTCTGGCGCAGCAACTACCCCTAGGAAGTAGGGGGATCCAATCACCGTTGGAAATTCGCCGAAGCACGTCGGCGTAGTGAGATACTCGCATTGGGCATGAGTAGCGATGACCAACGGGCCGTATGTGACTTTAGCAGCCATTGGGGTTGAGTTTCCTTGTACCTGTATTAAACAAGGAAAGGTTAGGCTTGTCCTGATAGGTGCCTTATTGGATGGAAAGATGAAGGGAATGAGAGGTCCCACCGGGCGTGCCAAATCTGTGAGACTTTCTTTTTTTGAAAATTTGAGTTGAAAAATCTTCGTCGGATTTGAAAATCTTTATGGAAATCTTGATTTGAAAAGAAAATTTTAGTTTTGAAAACATATTATCTTTTCTTTTAGGTAGACTTTTATGATTAATCCTTAAAGTCTAAATGACTTCTGGATCGACTGTGGATCCGTGTTCTTGACCTCTCCCCACTGACCTTAGTCAATGCTAATTACACCAACCAAAGATTGGTAACCCTTGATTCTAATTAAGGCTCGAAGAAAGCAAGCATAAGCAAGAACAAGCAAGATTAATTACAGGCATGCAAGTCATTTTTTTATACTTTTTTTTTTTAGTGAGTAAGATTCCAAGGATATCCTCTAAACGATACTTAAAGGATACTTAAGTTCTCCTAAAGGAGTGGGTATTTTGAGGAAGATTTCTTTGAAATTATCATTTAAAAGGATTGAGAATTATTTGGACAGTATGTCCTCTCATTTGAGATCTTTTAAAAAGACATAAACTGCTTAAATGATACTCTTAATTGATGAAGCATGAAAGCCGCCACATAATTAAGAATATTTTTTAATGGTCCTTCAACCAATACAAAGGAACCACAACATTATTTTAGGTCATTTAACCAGTATAAATGAACCAGAACTTAATGGTCAATCTATCAATAGGAAAGAACCACTTTAATTGATGGTTACCCTATCAATATAAATGAATAAAGAAATATTCTTATTGGTTCATCTATGAATAGGATAATCACGATTTCGTAGTCTGACCCCGAGTTAGGACAGAACCATAAAAGTCACTGACTATCCCTATTGATAGGGATAAATCGATAATTATATCATTTGGTCACTCTACCAATAAGAGTGAATTATTAATCAAGTGGGCAATCCAACAATAAGATAGAACCACTAAATTTAAGCCATTCAACCAGTATGAATGAACCTGATTTTTTTTATTTTTTTATTTGAAAAGAAAGACTTTAGTTATCTAACTGATATGGAAGAGCCATGTTGATTTAATTAGTTGATTAACAAATTTGTTAATTTAATTGGTTGAATTAGTTAGTTGATTAACATATTAATTTAATTTATTGATTAATTAATAAATTAACTTAATCAGTTAAGTTAATTGATTAATTAACAGATCTTGTTAATTTAATTGATTAATTCACAAATTAACTTAATTGGTTAAGTTAATTGATTAATTAACAAGTTTGTTATTTGAATTGGTTGATTGATAAATAAATTTGACTCAATTGGTTAATTAACAAATTTGTTGATTTAATTGGTTGAATAATTGATTGTTTAACAAATTTGTTCATTTGGTTTAATTTAATTGGTTAATTGATTGATTGGATAACAAATTTTTTGCCAACCAAACATTACGGAAGAACCATATTAATTTAATTAGTTGAATTGATTGGTTAATTAACAAGTTTGTTAATTTAATTAGTTGATTGGTTAACAATTTTAACTTAATTGGTTAAATTAATCAATCAATTAACAGATTTGTTAATTTAATTGGTTGATTAATTAACAATTTTAGCTTAATTGGTTGAATTAATTAATTAGTTAACAAACTTATTAATTTAATTCGTTGGTTGATTAACAATTTCAACTTAATTGGTTAAATTAATCAATCAATTGACATATTTGTTGTTTTAATTGGTTAATTGATTAACAATTTTAACTTATTTAGTTGAATTAATTAGTTAATTAACAGATTTGTTGATTTAATTGATTGATTAACAAACTTATTAATTTAATTGGTTGAATTAATTGATTGGTTGATAAATTAACTTGATTGATTAATTGATTAACAACTTTATTGATTTAATTGATTGATTGACAAATTAATTTAATTGATTAAGTTAATTGATTGATTAACAAATTTGTTAATTCAAAATTGATTGATTGATTAACAAATTAACTTAATTGATTGATTGACAACTTAATTTGATTGGTTAAGTTAATTAACAAATTGATTTATTAGCAACTTAATTTAATTGGTTAGGTTAATTGATTGATTAAATTAATTGGTTGATTAACAGATTTTTGGTCAACAAACATTATGGAAGAACCAAATTGATTTAATTGATTAATAATTATTAGCCGACCAAACATTATAGAAGAATCATGTTCATTATTTGACTTCTTTTTATTTAACTTCCCTTTTTTTTATTAATGTGGCCAACCAACCAATATGGAAGAACCATTAATTTAATTTTTTATTTTTTATTTTTAAATTAATTCATATTTGAATGGCCAACCAACCAATATGGAAGAACCATTATTTTATTTTCTTATTTTCTGTTTTTAAGTTAATTCATTATTGAATGGCCAACCAACTAATATGGAAGAACCATCTTATTTAACTTATTATTTTCTGTTTTTTTTAATTAATTTATTATTGAATAGTCAACCAACCAATATGGCAGAACCATTATTTTTATTAATTATTTTCTATTTAAATTAATTTTAGATGGCCAACCAACCAATGTGGAAGAACCATTATTTTTATTAATTGTTTTCTATTTTTTTATTTAAATTAATTTTAGATGGCCAACCAACCAGTATGGAAGAACCATTAATTAATTTATTTTCTTAATTTGATGACCAACCAACCGATATGAAAGAACCATCTTTTTTTTATTTTTAACATAATGAGAGTATAAAAGCTAATGGCCATTCAAACAATCTAAATGGATCATATTTATTTTAACATAAGAAAAAATAAGGGCATGAAACTGGAAATAGACTTTTATTCCCCTCTTTTTACAAAAAAAAAGACAACTACAAACCTTCAAAAAAAATCAACAGGTCCCTCTCTTCTCTTTTCTTACTGCAGATTGTGCAGATTTCCGGGGGGGGGGGGGCTTCTTGTGATGTCGATGGGAGCCTTTTATAGGCTTGGAGGGAGGCCGGCCACGGGCTCCATTGGGCGCCGGTGGCACCCCCTACCGGTGCCAAGTAGGCGCTGGTAGGGGGGGATAAGGATGAGGCCGGGTGGAGAGGGAGAGGATCGGGACGGAGGGAAAGAGAGGATAGAGATGAGAGGGAGGGGGATAAAGATGAGAAGGAGATAGAGATGAGGATGGAGAGGGAGAGTTGGAGCCGGGATGGGGAGGGGAAGGAGGAGCCGGCCGGTCCTCAAAGAGAGGCCGGTCAGTCTCTCCCTTTTTCTTTTTCTTTTTGGTTTATCTGCCCCTCTCTCCCTGCGGTTCCCTCTTTCTCTCTCCCTGCGATCCTCTCTCTCTCTCTCCCTGCGATTCTCTGCTGGCCGGCGCCCCTCCCTGCTGCTATTGGAGGCTTCCTAGGTGGCTGCTCCTCTTCTTGCTGCTGCTGGAAGCTTGGAGGCTTCTTGTTGGCAGAAGCTTGGAGGCTTCTGAATAGAGGTATGGATCCTCCTTTTTGTTTGCTGATTTGTTGTAGTCTCATGCATGAAAGATCTCTAATGCATGTGCAAGCATGCATCTACAGCATGTATATGAAATTTTTTGGTTCAACAACTTCCTCCCACAAATAGATTTGATTCGGTTTAGATATAGATTGAGCTCATGCAGTCTTTTCTTTTTATGAAGTAGTGTTAGTAGTATTTTATTTTTTTGAAATTATTGTAGTTTTCTTTCGAAAGTGTCGTTTTTTTTTTTATGTAGTTGGTTGAGGTTTCTCACCTCACCTATTGATTGTACTACCTCTGTTTATCTTAATAAAATTGGTGGTGTAATCCATAATTTCTTTCCAAAAAAGGTAAGGAGATAGATGAATGCCTTGACCACTTGTTTGTGGGATGCTCTAAGGAAGTATGGCACGGGATTTTTGCCAAGATCCGCCATGTGAAGACCATAGATGACAGAGTGACTGATTTGATCCTCCATTGGAGTACTTTCTTGCCTTCGAAGAGAGATAGGATCATGTGGTGGCTGATCCTCCATGCTACACTTTGAGCCATATGAACGGAGCGGAACAAGAGAATCTTTAATAAGGAAGCATCAACCTCGGGAAGATTTACTTCTAGTAGAGCGAGAGAGTGGATGAGAGTGTGGTGTAAAGATCTTATAGATACTTCTTCCTTTTTGTTCTTTTGGAAGATAGTTAGTAAGCCACCATCTTGGTGTTTGTAGAGAGATATTTTGAGAGCCTTTTGAAACACTTACTAGTGCATCTTCTCTCTGTTTTATATAATTAGTGGTACCATCCACTTTCAAAACAAACTAATACCCCTTATTTCCTGCTACTTTTTTGGGAAAAGGTTGCTTCATGTGCTGACAGAAAATTATCAAAGATATACCATACCTACCATTTAAAAATGCAGATTGGTTTCTACTTACAACATTATTTAACACATTCTTCAACCTGTTGGCCAATACTTTGGTGATGCTTTTATAGCACCCGTTGAGGATATTGATTGGCCTATATTCTGACACAGTCTCTGCCCCTTCCTTCTTTGGTATGAGAACAATAAATGTTGAGTTGAATCTTTTGATATTGAGAGGTCTTTCTTGAAATTCACTCACCACTTTTAGCAAGTCTTCTGTAATTGTATCCCAGAAGAATTGATAAAAACCCATAGAAAATCCATCCTGTCCTGGTGACTTATTTGCCTCCATACTAAATACTGCCATTTTGACTTCTTCTGTAAACGGAACACAAAGCTCATCAGTCTGACTATCTTCAATTGTGGGCAATAGTCCATCCTGAAGATGAGGTCTCCACCATTCATTCTCCTTGAAAAGTTGCTCATAAAAAGAGATAAAAGCCTTCTTGATGTCTTCCTCATTTTCAACCATCTGATTGACAATTTTAATATGCTCAATCTTCAACGATCTCCTCTTTGCACTAGCTACTGCATTGAAGAATCTTGTATTCTTGTCCCCTTCTCTTAACCAAAGCTCCTTTGCCCTTTGCTTCCATTTAAACTCTTCTTTAAGCAGCCATTTGTTATATTCCTCTTTCTTCTCAATAAGGACTTGATTTTCTTTGGAAGATAAATCATGCACCATCTCACCAATTTTTTGAAGAAGCTGCTGCCTAATAGCTGAAGCTTCTCCAGAAATCTAAGCACTCCATTTCTTGATACCAACCGTACCCTTTTAAGCTTGTTGTAGAATGTTGAAATAGCCTGATCAGCAGGAGGGACCTCCTTCCACCATTTGATTACAAGATCCTTTAAGTCCTCATGAGTTTGCCAAGCCAGTTCGTATCTGAACAATCTCTGCTTGCCTCTACTCTCCTTTGTTCTTAATAGAAGATGTGAGCTGAAACAGTTCTAGTAAGACCCTCAACAGCTGAGAGAGGGAACATGCTAATCCACTTGGTATCGACCTATACTCTATCTAATTTGGACTGGATGTTGTTCTGTTGTAAGTTAGACCAAGTGAACCTCCTATTAGGAATTCCAGGATCCATCAGCCCACAGTTTGAAATCCACCTACCAAAGCTTTCCATGTCTTTACCCCATTTATGGCTCCCGGATCTCTCCCAAGGGTATCTAACACAGTTGACATCCCCCCTTTACACCATCCACCATGAAACAAGAAGGAGAGTCTACATAATTCTTGCCAGAAATCTTCTCTAGCCTGCTGAGTTATAAAGCCCATAAACTGAGGTTATAACCCAAGGTTCAATTAAACCATCACATGAAAAACCATCCATGGCGAGTATTCGCGGTTTCAAGTTTGAGCTACTGCATGCCTACACATATTTGCTTGTGTCCAAAAGAAAGCATTATTATGGCATTGTGCCTTAATGAGGTCTTTATTAAGCTCTATTTGGGTATCAGAAAGCAGATATAGATGGCATTAGAAAATTTGTTATAGGGACTAAGGTGATTGTGTAATGTTATCTTGTATCAAACATTATGACTTCTGTTGATGGCACCTAATAGACCACATCTAGCCAAGGACCTGGGCTATACAGACCTTTGAGGACTAGAGAATCCATTATATGGATTGTAAGCGTTGATCAGTAGCATCCATTGATTTGCAAAGCACTAGGTGGGCATACATGGGGATAGCATCTCATGCCTGATTATGCTACCAACTATTCCTGCGCAGTTCTTGTCTATGATGCAGCAAAGATAATACGAGTTTTAGTTAAGGAACTCCATCTTCTACTAGACGTTAAGTACCAACAACTCTTGCTCCAACTTCAACTCTAACCCCGGTATGTATATCTTTCTCTCTTAAGTTTGGGATACTCTTTAATATTGTACACATGCCATAACTTATGCATATGATTACATGCACATAAAGGCATCTGTATATTCGGTCTTCTATCCAGAGAGATCAAGAGCATTGCACAGAATTAGATAGCTTTTTTGCATTCGGCAGTGACGATGATGAGTGAGTGTTAAAATAGTAATTACATTGTACTATTTGAAAAGTTTCAAAAATATTATTTTTATGTTCAAATTTTCAAATTTCTATTTTTCATATTTTTGAACTTTTTCTACAAAGGGACTATGATTTGAGCCAATCTGTGCCAGCTTATTTCAACCTAGATCAACATGGATTGGATCAAGATCGGCCAATCCAGTTGACTTTGGCCATACCAGTCTAGCGGCCGATCCTAATCCATTCATCCTCGGTTATCAAATCAAATTCCATAAGTTAGAGGCATTGAATGAGCAAAGAGAACCTTGAACAAATTTTTCCTACACTCAATAATAAGCCAATACTCATTACAATAGAGAACATGTGCATGTCTTGCACAATATGTTTAAAGGATATTAAAATCCACGCTAACGAATGCAGTAATTCACACACTAACAGTAAATTGAATATTTATTCATTGGACCCCAGGAGGGGAGATGGGTGGAGAGCGGAGAGGGCAGAAAAGGGCATCAAGTAAGAAGGGGTATCTCCTTCCTTAGGAGGACCAATTTGGAAGAACTAAGGTCAACATTCTGATGTGAAGTCTCATTTGACTCAATGAGGAGAGAACAGGATAAGATGGATGGTTCAAGATAGATAGTAGAAGATAGGTGGGAAGAATAGGGTTACATGAGATCAACAAGGTCCAGGCCATCCAAAGAGAGTTTTAGCATCTTTACTTTGGATGCCTTTAGCTGGGCCATAAGCAGCTAGCTGAAGGAATGCCTGGGTATGTTTGAGGCATACAGGATCCGGGGCGGGGTACTTTTTCCTGTCCAGAAAAGGAAAACGGATGAATATTCCAAGCAAGACGTCTCTACAGGTCCAAGATGTTTTGGAAAAAGAAGGGATCTATGTTGAGCTGCTGTTGTTTCCCCATATCATAGCTAACAAGGAGTTCTTCCAATACCTTGGTATCGAGACTGGTACCGAGACTGCCGGTACGAATCGATATCAATACCGACCGATATCGATACCAGTATCGAGACTGCCATCCATGGGCAGGACAATTCTCCAAAACTTTGCAGCGGCTTCTCAGCAATCTGGCAGTGATTTTGTGACGGGAATCCAAGAGCAGCACACCACTGCATTACACATGTTGGAGTGCATCTACCGCCATCGAAGAGTCATTCTGACTTCATTGTTGCTCAGAAACTCAACTGAGCTTGTCTGATGCATAGCTTATTGTTAGATAAGCCTATAGATATTTTGTTTAGCTCATTTGAGGCTTGTTTAGGTCTTTTTCTATTTTTCAAAAAAAAATATGTAATTTTCATACTATTATTTCATCTTAGGGGTATTTTGGTATAGAGTAAAGTTTAAGGAGTTATTAGGGTTTGCTTTCTCTTTAAATATTCTTGTAAGACAAATTTTTATTTTTTAATGAATATTTGCTGCAAATTTTTAAGTTATTTTCTGGAGTTCCTCTCTGCGACAGAGAAGATGATCTTGCAACGGGATCGAATCTACCCTGCAACGGGACCGGATGTGATGCCCAAGCCTGCCACTGTAACATCAGAGGCCGTTATCTCACCACCGGTGTGATGCCGGAGGCCTTTCCACCACCTTGTTCCGCATCAATTTTGGTATCAATGCAAACTTCAATCCCTACCATGTTGTTGTTCCATCCCGTCTTCACCACTACCGCCCCGCTACAACAGCCCACCGACCGCCTAAAATTATAATAAAAGAGAAAATGATGATTACTCCAATGGATGTCCCACTAGGCTCTGAAGTCGTTCCCTGATCAAGGCGATGTTGAACTCACACTGGCACTATGATGCCCGCAGACTCCAACGTGGGTATCCCCACCAGAATGCCATGTGCCTTAGCAGCTGAGTATGGTGGAAAAGGGAAAGCTCTTATAGAGTTATCTGGCCCTGCTGAATAAGTTTCTGATATGGGACCATTGTCCTAGAGCGGCTGAGATGTCAAGAGCTTGTGACACATTGCCTATGTGCACGCAGCTGTGCACTTGACACATGAAGTGTCCAATTGCATGCAGCACAGCATATGCATCATGCACGCAACTGCAGAGCACACAGCAGTCACAGGATGTTGCTTCTGGGACATGAGTCCCATATCAGAAGGAATGGGGGGGGGTGGATGGAAAGGTGAGAGCTCTATAAGAAATGCGACCCACTCCCCCCAAACTCCCCATTCAAGTTCAGGCCACAGAGTGGTAAGGCTCTCGGGTGCTGGACCACAGGTCCAACAACCTTGTCTTGTCCAAGATAAAAATGCTAAATTATTATTGTTACATAACATATCAAGTAATACATATGTTAAATTTCAGTTTTAATTCAATTTTGTGGTTTGGTTCGGTTTCAAAGACTTTTGAGACCAAACTAAAGTGAATGGTTTTTTAAACCGAATGGGACTGAATTTCTCGGTTCAGTTTGGATTTTCAGTTTGAACCAAATAATGCAAAGCCCCACGAACAATAAGCTAACCTCAAACAGTCATCAGGCAGGCTTCTTCCCTTAGCAAATCAACACTTAAAAATACCCATGGAATATGGTTCAATTAATGTAAGAGAAAATTTCAATTAGGATCATGATTTTCCCTTGTTTTGACCGGGAGACATTACCCAAGGATTTCCAAATTAGTTAGTTGAAATACAGGCATGGCACTAGGTGGTGAAATGGCCCACAGAATCCAATTTAGTCAGTTTGATACTCAAACTATTCCTATCACCAGGACAACTGAAATGGCCCACAGAATCTCATTTCATCTGTCAATTAGATTCATGTGTAATCATCTCAGTATTCTTTATGTCTGACTCAGTTCATGGAATAGCCATAGCCCTCAACTGCTTCAACATGAGGGATGATAAAAAATAAAAGGATAAGCAGATAACTTGATGGCAGGAAAATAACTGAGCAAAAAAAGAAAGAAGATGTTCGAATCAATACAGGGTAGACTATGATACTAACTGCAATAGTGTATCAAAAACCAGATAATAAGCTTTTAGATGTTTGACATAAAACCAATGCACAGAATTCCTCAAGGATGCAGAGATGCTTACAGAATGGAAAGATTCTGAAGATTCATAAATAAATCCCCAATTGTCTGGGAGAGTGAGTTATGGCTGGCATTCCTACAACCAAAAATCCTTTTCAATTATGTTGTTCCAATCAAATAGCAAGGATGTTGTTCCACCATCAGAAAAGCAGAGAGGAACTAGTCTTGACGATCAAAGAAGAACTTACATATAATTGAGGGAGACTAATGCAGAGATTGAATAGGGAAGATTCCCAGTGAAGTTGTTGTGTGCAAGATTCCTGTAACAGCAAAGATTAAATGCTACCCAAGGAAATACTAGGTAAGGGCATCAGTTATAGAGGATAGAACTTTACAAGTGTGTAAGATTGGGAGGTAGCTGATATGGGATTGCATCATGTATGTGGTTGTTGCTTACATCCCTTAAACAAACAGGAAGAAAAAGGGAAAATACACGTCATAGGCCAATATGAAGTAGTTGCTTCTGTACAAAGAAAGCAAGGGGATTTGCTCACAGTGTTTTCAAAGATAATAGGCTCGAAAGGAGGTATCCCAGGGATCCATTGAGCCCCAACCCTGGAATTTGACTGTCAATGCACCAGAAGTAGCCGACTTATAAGAACTGGAAACAAGCTGAAAGCAACATCTAATAGCAATAACACACAAGACATGAAAGGATATAAATGGGGAAAACAAAAACTACAACAAGGCATCACAGAATCTGCTACTTTACATGGAAATAATAGATGAGCCAGTGCACAAGACCCCCTTCCATGATTCTCTGCATGGATCACCACCACTAGACTTCCATCCCCATAGCTGGGAAGGGTTGTTCAATGATCCGTAGAGGACTTGAAGTGCTTGAACTGCAAGCAGCAGCATCCATCAGTATTACATCATAGAAGTCTCCAATAGTCCAAAATAATTGCATTAGAACAATTGTAGTTCAGTGCACCCAACCATACTACAATGGCATCTTTTCTCATTTATTACTTTATAACCGAACAAAAAACATATAACAGATAATATGCCCAAGGTAAAGGTGGAAAAGCTATTCTTCTTTAAAAACAAGTGGGCTTTTCTCGTCTCCTAGGTCCCGGTTGGCTGATGGCAAGTTGATCCACTGGAGTAGCCCATTGTCAAATTCTACATCTATAAAATTCCACTTAACCGCTCTAAAATCAAGATATTCAGTCACCACATCCCCAGCACATACATATAATCTGTATACATATCTATATATGTGCGTGTAAGCATGTAAATATGTACCATTTAATATACATACACACACGTGCGTACAAACATGTAACATCTTCGACCAATCTATTTGATTCTCTTGCTTATCTAATTCCTAGAGCCATTTACCAAGAGGGAGAAAAGACGAAGGATTCCAACGGAACAAGTGGAAAAGGAAAGAATGCCCCTTGGCCACTTATGTACCAAGAGATGGATTAGACCATTTTATCTCACACAAAAACGAGGAAACAACGGCAGCCATCGAAGAGTAAGTTAGTGCAAAGGATACTACTGAAGAACAAAATGTATGAAGAAGCAGTAAAGAAAAAGGAAAGAGAAACCCAAGAAAAGGGAAGAATGTGCATTGAAGCACAGACCATCAGAAGGGTCGGTGGCCGCACCAACAAACACCGCCCCGCACAGGGCCAGGAGCACCGCGACCAGGAGGACCGTCACGGTCTCCGCCATCACTGCTTTCCAAGACCAATAAGGCAGACCCAACGCCGCATCTCGACGCATCACTGACCCGCGCCTCCACCAGTTCCTCCTCCCAACCTCTCCGCGCCGCTTCGGCGGCTCTGTCTCCCTCAAACAAGCGGCGGGTCTTCTCCTCCTCTCCTCTCCTTCACCCGCATTGCCGCGACCACTTCCTCACCCACATCGCACATTCCTTATAAGACCGCGGGAGAGAAGGGATGAAGCACCAGAGAGAAATGCCCGGGAAGGGAATAAGTGCCCGCGAAGCCAGGAAAGGCTGTGAGCACAGTGAGCACTAAATGTGTACGTCGCTGGGAAGCGAATAAGGAAGGCTGCCCTGGAGGATGCCAAAGAAAAGCAAAGAACCAAAGGGGAAGTGGTGCGCAGTAGACGCGCGCAAGTAACTGACAAAGAAGAAAGGCAAAATATGGAACTCCACTCTCTCTCTCTCTCTCCTCTTCCCCTTTATTCCAACAAAAATCTCAAACCTTTGCTCCGCAAGCGTGTTCTGGTGTTCATGTGTCCATGTGTAGGTAGGCAAAGAAAGAAAGGGACTGGAATCTGGGGGCGCAGGTGGTTCCTCCCCGCGCCAATGGGCGCATAGAAAGGTGACGAGGAAGACGGGGCCTCCCTCCTCGTGCCCCAAGTGTACGCCCACTGCAGCCTCCCTCGTCGCTTGCTGCTCGGGGTCAGCGAGGAACCCAGCGCCTCCTGCGCACTGCTGCCGCAGCGTGCTGGCTCCACGACGCGGGCCTCTTCTGGTCACAGCGCGTTGTGGTAATAAATACTGCATTACATGCACTGGGGGGCCCCGATGGCCTGCCAAGGAACGCTTCTCCAGGTGTGGTAAATGGTACGTGATATAGAAGCGGACAGAAATGGGAGGACTCAGAGGAGAAGGGTGGGGTTGCCGTGTCTGGGGAGGGGAGAGGAGGGAAGGCGGGTTCGGTGGGTCGCCATCACTGCCGCTACTGTCCAAAGACGGGTCAGCGACCAGAGAACCAGAGTTGGTGAAGCGAATAAACCACGAGGCGGAAACCCATCGTCGCGCTTCGCCTGCAGAACCGGGGAGGCGCTCGCTGTTGAGGGAAGGCGCCGGTGCTCAGCGCCATCACCGCTACGATAACCCGCCGGGCGGGGTGGGAAAGGCTAGCACGGCAACTATCTTTTTAGGACTTTTTTATGTATTTTCATAAACTATTATGTATACCCCTCACTTCAGTATATTGTAATAAATACTTTTAATATTTTTAAAAACTTTTTAGATATATTTCTCCGTTGAAATGCTGTGAATTTTAAGAAACATAATCGAAAGGTTCTGTAAATTATAGTGAATTCAATAATATATACAGAAAACTACCACAAATTTAGGGCGTGTATATTTCAAAATATTTACATCTTTTTTTTAGTTGAAATTCAAGACATTTTGACGGGAAAAGTATAACTATAATCTTTTTAAAGATGTCAAGAATATTTATAACCATATTGGGAGTCAAGAGGGTATACATACAAGCATGGTAATTTACAAGAGTATATCTATAACACCCTTTTTTTTAGAAAGAAACAAATTTCATTATTGATCTATCATATTCGTTGAAAATGGTAGGAAGAATATAGCTAGGGAGTTCTCCTATATCCCAAGGGGGGTTACAAGCCAAGGTATCGAGGGTTCATTTGGTTACACGTAAAACAGATTTAGAGTGAAAAGGTTTTTTAAGGAAATCAATTTAAAAATAAAGTCAATTATTTGGTGCTTTTAAAAATATTTTCTTGAAAATCTTTTTTTTTTATTTATTTTCACGTAAAACGTTTTCTTAAAAATTATTTCATATATTTATTTGTTTGTAAAAGAATTTTCAACGACTTGCTGCATCACATGGGCGCGGTGCAGTCCACATAGCATGTGGACAGTTGTCTGATCTATTAGATCGGATCGGACGGTTGTAGCCGTCTATATGGTTCTACGTAAAATACATCTTAATAGAAATTTTTTTTAAGGGAAACAAATTTACAAGAAAAATGAAAACAGAATATAACATTTGGTAATTCTTTTAAAAAATTATGAATTTTTTTATTCATTTATTTCTATGTAAAACATTTGCGTACATTTGTGCATTTGAATTTTCTTTTCACGGGATTGCGAATGTAGATTGTGAATCCTTAGTATTACTATTCGATCTTCAAATTCGAATGGCAACTTCAGAAAGGTTTTTTGTTGCTTTTTATCTCTGCAGTTGAAAGAACACTCTGCCTGAACATTTCATTAGATTATATAAATAAAAAAGATCACGACCGCACATGATGGAAGCTGTCAACTTGCACAAAAAGAATCTCATAGCTGCGCAAGAGGTGCGATCTCTATCAGTGAAAATATAATATTTTATGAATGAAATAGTTATTGGTTTTTTAAAAGCCACTACATATATCATCCTCTTCAGCATCTATGTCACGCCTTAATTAACCACAACAGAAGGAAATGAACGTGTTATAAGACAAATTGCTAAGAGTTAAACTTGTTCCACCGGCATGCAGTCCTACACTGGCTGTCGGTATATTTATTTAAAAAATAATTTTTAAATTTTTTATGTTCACCAATATACCTTAAATGACTGTACAATCTGATTTTCGATCATACACCTCCAAAATAAATGAAAAATAAAAAATCGGTCTGAAATGAACAATGAAACCAAAAAAAGATGTTTTACTGTTCATTTAGAGTTAGTTTCCTATTTTTCATCTTCTTTTAGCCCTGTTTGATTGGGGGATAGGGATTTAGCCCGGAATAAGATTAGATTAGGTTAGCCCTCGTTTAGTCCACTTTTAGTTTGAAAACATTGGGATATCCCGGTAGGTTAAAGTGGGTTATTCTGGTGATAAGTAACTTTGGTTTGTTAATAAAGTAGGGGATAAGTTGGGATAGGTTCATAGATTACCCATTTTGCCCTTCCTAGTCCACTTCTAAATACCCTTCTTCCCCTCTTATCCTCCCAACCAAATTAGAGTTAATTAGTGCACTTAGCCCGTTACTTGTTTCTTATAACATCAAATGAAATCAAATTCACATTCATTATGGTTTTAACTAATGTCCAAAGGACGTATACATGTTTTAAGTTCATTAGTTATAGTTATGATATTAAGTAAAATTAAAGTATATTATTCATTAAGTTTTATTAAAATAAATTTATATTTATTATGATACTAACCAATGTCCATAACACGTATCACCTATTCGACCATATTGTTAACTTAGTCGATAAATATTTTTCGTACTTTTTCTAAGCGTGCAAACTAACCTTACAGTGGAAAATGAGTTTATAGTAATGTCAGAGCGCTGTACACATCCCAATGGTGATAATATGAGTATATCTTTTACATTAATTATAACTATGGATACAAATATACGTACTATAAAATATCTATATATATATACTTTGAAAAGGGTCATAATTGACGGTCGAGATAAGAAAGGTTGACTTGTTGACTATATAACCAATATAACCTTATGCTTAACATGACTCACAGGGCCAACCAATTGACGAGTACTTGATTTTTTATCTACTATTTTTGAAGTTTTTTTATCTATTTATAAACTTAGTAAATTAATCATAACGATGTTTCACCACTTTGACTATATTAGTAAGCTAATTGACCCACCGCATATATAATTTGTATTGCAATTTGGCGGTTTACATAGCACATTTTCACCTATTTCGATTTGTATTTAACATAGTTGACCCCTCTAACCATGTACTTAAATTATTAAACATGTACGATGATCTGCACACTTTCTCTCTTCTAATTGCGTACTTTGAACAAATTACATCCTTTGAAATAATATTTTTCAAATAAGCGACACCTAAAAAGATAGGAAAGCTATAAAAAAAAAAGCTAAAATACACACTTTCCATATACAATCACGTGCCTAAAAAGGAACACATAGTCTGTAAGGAAAAAATCAAAATGTACAATTTATGTGTAGACTAACATACTTTCACAAAAACAAACCTTCTTAAAAGTAACCAAAGTTACACTTCATTACTAAGAGGAAGTACAAAACATGGTACAAGCCAAAGTTACACGTACAAAACAAGAGTATCCATAAAAGTCAAAGAAAGTTTCAGATAAGTAAGAAGAAAAATACATCTTTTATCCAGAGGATAAAATGGATATAACAAAAAATTACAAACAGGGTTATATCAAGTAATCAAGCTGAATAGCACTCCAATTATGAATGCTTCATTCTTCAACAACCATCGCGAAGTAGCAGGTGCAAGTATGAGCTGAAAACTGTAATGTCCCATTTGAGCTGGCTAAAATCTTCTTGGTGATGTATAAGTTGACTAAACCTGTATTTAAATAAAATTAAAAATTTAATAAGACCGTAATTAAGGATTAAAATCTTCTCCGTGGTGTATAAGTTGACTAAACGTGTATACTTGTTAAGAGGTTACCGCAGGCTGTGGTGATTCTTCTCTTGTGAAAGATCACAAGTGTACACGTTCATAACAGGCCGCACTAGGAACATACAGAAATTAGTGCATGAGACAATATAATTGAAGTTGTTGTTCTTTGCACATACCAAATTTGCTATTGCTTTGTAAGCCACGTCTGTTGCTCGCCGTATATCATCAAGGGCTCCAGTAGATACACGGCCTGAATATACAAATTCTTCAGTTGCATGTCCTCCTAGAAGGGTGACCAATCGACCACGCACTTCATCAATGAATAACAAATATCTGTCCTCAATTGTTGGAGGTATGTATGTGAATCCAAGTGCTCCTCCTGATCTAGGCAATATGCTTAATTTCTGATGGCAACATGGAGATGAGAATTTTTCTGAGATTCGATTATTGTACCAATACCAGTAGCAAAGATTACGCAGCTATAGTGCTTACCGCTACAGGTGGCTGTCCAGAAAGCAGATCTGCAACAGCAGTGCCAACGACGGCATGACCAGCTTCATGACGTGCAATGACAGGCTTTTCACTTCCCCTCAGCTTCACATTCTTCTTCTCTATGCCCTGAAAGAAAAGCAACCTTTCAGTTTCTGTCGAAAATAACAGTATCTCATGGACAAATCATTTTTAAGACCTATATAAAACCAAACTAAACAGCCTTAGAGATCCTGGAATATATAGTCACAAGAAATATTGATGTTTCACAATAATCGAAAAGCATATTGCCATCAGAATGCAACATGACTTTGACAAACAGAAGACATATTTATTTGTCTATGTGGAGAGGAATACAGGTGCACTGAATACATGGTGATCGTTTCCTCTGTTTATCATCATGTGTATTCAGGGCAGTTCCTTTCCTTATCAATGCACAACCTTAACCAACAGCAAAACATGAAATAGCAAAGTCAATTTATTACGTATAAAGAATCTCAACACTATTATCACATATTTTGGTCTTCTGCCCAAACGACTAGAAAAATTGGGTCACTGCCATACACTATATTCTTAAAGGTTTCTAGAGAATCATAAGACAAAAGCATCCCATTAGATAAAATTTTTGAGAAAAGCTAAGGTGGAAACCATTGAGTTGGCGGACCTGTCTGAGGTGCCTGGATGGTTGCTTTAAAAACTATGGAGGATACTATAATGATGGATATGTTGTTATAAGGGAGTTTATTGCAACTAAAGGATGGGGAAAGATTTTGTAGAAGGATATGGTTGGGAAATGTTGCTAAGGATTCACTCAAATTCTTGGGGAATGCTAATCAATATGGTCATGTACTATTCTTAAGGAGTGGTGACCCCAGTGTCCTAACATCCATCAACACACAGCTCTTAGTTTCTATGTTGACGGATAAAAAACCAATAGGGCCACATTTACAGTTTCCCACTGACAGTGGAGGGGCCAAAACCATTATCAAAGTTATAGCAAGGACATATCAACAACTCCTCAGTACCATTTGTTAGTTTTGGTATGCCTTCATACACTCCTTAGCTGCCGTGAGATGATAAGTAGATACTCCTTAAAAAAAATTCTTTTGCTAAGAAAGACTTCTTGGGCCCTACATCGTGATGTTATGTGGGAGTATGAGAATCCCCAGTGAATTAGTCTACTTCTATGCATAACTCAATAGCTATAGTCTTTGTTCTTATGGCTTATGCACGACACTTTCTTCTCACTGTCTCCTGTCATTTGTTATTAGTTAGATTCTGATCTAATATCTTTTCGCTTCTCATTTATTATTAGTTAGATTCGGATCTAATATCTTTTAGATTTTCTTTTTCTTTCTAAGCCTCCACTACTTCCATGTTCATGCACATGGTAATGCTTGTGGTCATATCAACACATGTGATTATATCATTTCTTGGTGCCTACATCGTCATAGGTGTGACAGATATTGTTAATTGTGCCTGTGTTTTCACAAGCATGCCTCACATGCCAGTCTAGAGCCGACGTTTAGAGTTACAACCACCACCAAAGCACACGTGCACATTTCAAATGCCTCAGCATTTTCTTTCAGGAAAAGTTTAACATTGCTCAGAGCCCAGTAAAAATAACCCATATGGTGGGATATGGGATGAGGCTTCTCATTGGGTTTGTCTACTATCTCATGAAATGACGACTATCAGTTTAGAACTGAGCATCAGTCACGCATGGTACAGCCTTTTGCCAACTTATTCTTTCACCGTTTCATCCACATTCTTGCACACACCCCACCCTAACCAAGCAACTTACAAAGTTCCTCAACCATGCCATTTATTTGATGCATGTGCCATTTTGAAAGCTTTGGTCGCTCATGGCCTATATATTGAACTAGGTACTCTTTGCATGTTTGGAAAGGCATTTTGAAGTGACTACAAATCTAAATTTCAGTCTCTCAAATCTTCCAACTCACCATCAATGATTGAGCAAAACAAAAAGAAAGGAGCAACACACTTAACCAGTATCAATCACAAAAACATATTGCTTAACCTTGACAACCATGTGCCATCTAAGATGAAAGATAATGAGTGGGCTCTACTAAAATCTAAAAATGGGAAGAAAAATCATGGAAAAACGACCGCATGTTTTTTCGGTCATGATTTGAAATGTTATAAAACAAAACTATGGTACCATTAGAATGGGAAGAACTAGAGATAATTCTTCTATTTCTTGGCCAGGCTTCAAATCCAACATGAAAGGGTCAGTTGTAGAACAGACATCTATGTTCATTTTCCCACATTGAAACAGGGTTAAAATTCTAAAACAAAAATAAGGCATTATTAGAATCTGAAAAATGATCTACTACAAATCAATTATCAAAACCTGCAATTGGAGTGGGTCTAAGCAAGTTAAATTGTTAAAAGTACTGCAGTGAGGACAGTGACAAATGGGGGGGATTGCTGAAGGAGGGAAGGAAGTGTTACAGCAATAGACCGCTCCACAGCTTGAATGAAGTCAACTTTCTCCACAACGGCCTTGTTCACTCTTCCAGCCAGTAAAGCAGCTTCATTTACCAAATTTGCTAAGTCTGCTCTGAGTAAGGTTAAACAACTAACCCATTAAGTCCTATCAATGCATTGGAGGTGGGGTTGGGAGGGTAAGGGTGGGGAAGAACCAACATGGATGGCTGTGGAGATGGAGAGGTTACTAGGGTGTGGAAGTGGATGATAAAATTGTAAAGGCCAAGGTGACCAAAAAGAGAGAGATAGAACAAGTGTCAGTGTCGCAATAATGGTATACCCAAATGTTTGTTGAGGGAAAATTTTGTCCGTTAGTAAGGTTGTAACAGTGGAACTTGGCCTAGGATGGATAGAGGCCAAGACAAGTACCTTATTTAATTTGAATTCTTGTCCAGGTTCAACCTTTACTAAACTCTATTTACACTGCACCTAGACAAAATCTGCAACTATTTAATTTACGTTAGGGTCTGTCAGTCTAGATGAGCTTGACCATGAACTATCTGTCTGTGTCAATAAATTGGTTCCTCCATTTGAGATGGAAGGATAGAGAAAAGGAACAACCAGTTTCTACATATGAGAAAAGGAACAATTACTTTCTAGATATAAGAAATGAGAAAAGGAAGTTCGTCATGATGCTAAATAAGGCAAAGTGATATGAAGGAAAATACACTAGAAAAATACAAATTTTATTGCATGACACAACAGAATTGAACTAATAATAATTGGACTGTCAAACAATAAAGTCAGACACATCAGTTTTGAAAATAAAGCTGGGGCAAAAGTTTGAGAAACAACAAGGGTCATAAGCATACCTGAGATTACAAGAATGAACTTCATAAGAGGATTGTTATTAAATTTAAAAAATCCTCAAAATGAAAAGTACTTACTATGTAAAAACTTAAACAAGTATAACTGTACAAAAAGAAGACAAGTCCATATCATTAAATAAGACAACTCATACCTCATCCTATGTCGCATGCTTCCCTATTGAGAATCATACATTTTCATTTTGTATTTCATTGTTAAATTAATGCAACTGATGCAAATTCGAGATCCATATCAGACAAGAGGACTTCAAGAGGACACCTAATAAATGTTGTGGGTCTTGATGGTAACTAATGGTGAAGTGCTGAAATGTGATTCCTGAAGCAACCCCAGCAGAGCACTCTAGCTTACACACAAGTAAGCACATTGGCCCAAAGGAATCAATAAGCAACATCAAATTCTAAGAAAAAGAGACTTTGGAGTGCTTTCATGGAAAACCCACTACTGAAGTGCTAATAAATAAAAAAAGAGGCTAGATACTCATTCTCTCCGATGAAGAAAACTAAGAAGCTATTTTTTTAAGAGTAGAACATAATTCCGCTGGCAAAAACAGATACATTACTGTGTTACGTTGGTGGGCTCAGGAGGGATTTAATGCGAGTATAGTCATCTTGTCAAACAGGATTTGACATGAAGGCAACCCAACTGTTTACATATCTCATATTTGTTCCCATCATCGCCCTCACCCCAAAATCATAGATATCACAATATCACCATCGCCATCTATGCATATCGATACCCATTATATGTGCCGTAGATGGGGTTGCAATTGATGCCATGCCTGCCACCTACGTACATTGAGTCTGACATACATATTGGGGGCAACATTAGTGGACACATGATAAGGGATGAAATTGGCACAAATTCCTATCACAAGACATACATGTAAAAGAGAACATAGAACACAACTGAACATTACATACTCAATCATTGCAATACCCATTATTATGCATCAATTAAAAACAACCATTGAAATAGACAGCAATGTCATGCACTTACATGAACCAATGAAATGAAAAAAAAAAAAAAACATCTATCTTACTGGAGTTTGAAATGGGCTTTATCCACCATGACATGACATTCTTTGTTATCCAGCTTTAAGAAATATATATGAATAGACATATGAAGCTATAAAAACATAAGATTATAAAAACATGCACCATTATATTTTCCATGTTCCCTTCTTTTGCAGAAATGACGGACCTAGCTAGGAGGGCTCGGTCACAATTCCATGATAAGGGTGACAGAGCCATAATTCCATAGTAAAGGTAAAAAGTCAGCAAACCCAACCGCAATTTCATAGTAAAGGTAAAAAGCCAGCAAACTCAACCGGAGTTTCATAATAAAAGTGATGGCACCAGCGATCCAACCACAGTTTCATAACAAGAGTGAAAAGGCTAGCAGACCCAAGTACAATTCCATAATTCCATATAAGAGAGATGGAATTAATTAGCAAACTCAAACACAATTCATGTTTATACTTGCAAGTATGCTAAAATGGATAAAGCCCATACAAAGATCTTATGTTCTGCTTACAATGTTGATGGATCATATGATGGCTGCACTTAAACGTGAAAATAATACAAGTATTAACAAACAAGTTGTACAATTATAAGCTTAACAAAAGTCATGTTTAGGACATGAGTTATGAATCAATTGTCCGTCTTCGGAAGGCATTAATGAACAAGTATAAAACTATAATGAAAACAATAAATAAGTTAGAACTAGTTTTGTCCCTGATTTGCCACAAGGAAAAAGACATTGATTATAGAAAGACACTATATCTAAACGAACACTTCCCAGGATCTCATCAATATCCTCAACATATAACACGTATTTACTGTAACAAATAATCAAAGCTCGATATTGAATGGACAATGGTGGTTTTGTCCAATGAGAGAGTTGCTAACATACCTGCCTTGGAGGAGCCAATGGTGGTCTACAATGCAGTTGCTGATAGTCTTTTGGAAGACAATTCGATATTCAATGGACAGAAAGAATGGTTGCTTCCGTTTGAGAAGAAGAAGCTGGGAATGTGGGGTACATACAGAAAATATCCTTATCTCATAAAATCTGCAATCAGGTGTAAGATAAGCATGCGCTGAAAAAATGCAACTTTGGCTCATATGCATATACTATTTTGGGGGAAGCTTTACCCCAGATTGGATCAGACCGACCCTACTCTCTGATCTGACTAGGAAAAATTCATCTTTGAATGGTCACGTAAGAAAATTGAAAGGTCATAAAGGAAGAATGATAAGTAAAAGTAAACAATGGTAAATAGAGAAAAAAGGTCATATGCACTAGGAATATACAAAACTTATTGTATGAGACAATATAATTGAAGTAATATAGCTGCATAAGAACTGGACTAATATCCTGCATAAATGTGTATATTTAACAGTTCATGGCTTTCAATTTTTTTGGTTTTCGTTTGCTAACCATGCACATGTTGTTACGGGAAAAAGTTAGGAATATCCAAAAGGTAAGGAACCAACCCATCTTAGAAGTTATATGTTTCAAGAAATCCACTATGTTGTTGTACATATGTAGACACCCAGTTATGAATGGAATATGGAGAATATACTGTAAGTTTCTCTACTATAAACAAGTACCTATTTTGTTAATCAACAGAGGCCAGAGCAATCAGAGATCACATTCTTTTATATGAAATTTATATGTTTCACAGTTTGTCTAAGTCCTATTTGTAAGGGTAATTATAACAGGTGCGAAAGAGTGCCAATTTGAAATGGAACTTGAAACTGATTTTTCAGAAGTACTAAAGACACTAGGTGCTATAGACATGGAGATCAATTTTTAATAATTTATTTAGCTGGTTTTGTTACCATACATCAACGAAGGTAGCTAAAAAATCTGAAACAATGTAAAGCGAATGATAAATAGAATTAATCCAGGACTATACAAGAGGCATTGTTTAGACTACTACATATCTATTTGTGCTGAAGTTTACATATCTTACAATCCAGTGAAAACTTCTAAATAAGATTGTATATTACTCAGAGTGAACTCAAGTACCTCGAAATATAATACACTTCAAACTCCTGCCAACCACATTAACTATGAATCAAATCCTAAACAAAAAAAAACAATTCAACACAAAATAACTTAAATAGCACTAACCTAAATACTTTGACCTGCAGAAATACATGACATAAATACAGAAAATTGAGATAGTCCAATATTGTTGTCTTTCTGAGCTGCATATGCCAAGTGGAAAAACTTTTATAAGAAGGTAATTTGTACAAAGTGTTCAAGCATCACTTACGCATGATGCCTGTTCTTTGCATGACTCTTACATTTTCTCCAAAAAATTGAAGATGAACAATGTACTTTTCAGGAGCAACAACATTAAAGAAGAGGTGATACATAATTAGAAGGACAAATGCACCTATAGCACCTCCCACCATATCATACAAATAAGCAGTCAAATAATGGTAAGAGCACATTATTGAATAGGTGATGATAAAGCTATTAAATCAACCATTGCAATACTCATTATTATGCATCAATTAAAACAACTATTGAAATAGACAGTTATGCCATGGACCTGGTCATAGATTATTGTGTTTCGTTGGTGGGCTCAGGAGGGATTTAATGTGTGTATAGTCATCTTGTCAAACAGGATTTGCCATGAAGGCAACCCAACTGTTTACATATCTCATATTTGCCCTCATCATCGCCCTCACCCCAAAATCATGGATATCACAATATCTCCATCACCAACTATGCATATCGGTACTCATTATATGTGCCGCAGATGGGGCTGCAATTGATGCCGTGCCTGCCACCTACGTACATTGAGTCTGACATACATATTGGGGGCAACATTTGTGGCCACATGATAAGGGATAAAATTGGCACAAATTCCTGTCACAAGACGAACATGTATAAGACAACATAGAACACAAGTGAACATTACATACTCAACCATTGCAATCCCCATTATTATGCATCAATTAAAACAACCATTGACATAGACAGCAATGGCATGCACTTGCTTGTAGATTATTGTGTTTTATTGGTGGGCTCAGGACATATTTAATGTGAGTATAGTCATCTTGTCAAACATGGTTGCTATGAAGGCCAACCAACTGTTTACATATCTCATATTTGTCCTCATCATCGCCCTCACCTCAAAATCATGGATATCACAATATCGCCATCGCCAACTATGCATATCGGTACCCATTATATGTGCCGCACATGGGGCTGCAATTGATGCCCTGCCTGCCACCTACGTACATTGAGTTTGACATACATATTGGGGGCAACATTAGTGGCTACATGATAAGAGGTGAAATTGGCACAAATTCCTGTCACAGGATACCACAGGTTAGGAACATGTATAAGACAGCATAGAACATAAGAAAAGATTATATACTCAAAATTCATAAGCATATGACAAAAACATGTTTTACGGAGTGTCCAACAACACATCTCAAACACCACATTAGCTAAGAAACGAAAGAGTGATGAAATGATAAAAGGATCCCACTCATAGAAACGTAGACCAAGATTGATAGATTAACATCCTATTCTGCCTCCCATAACTGGCGTGCGATGTTTGTCCTCAAGACCTCCCTTGCTCTCATCTCAACTGTTGGGGTGACAATTGATGGATCGACATTATCATCGCCTGCACCATGTTCCTCTACAACATTTTGCAGAAAGTAGAAGTCCTGTCCCTGCTCCCGACGGATGAAGTTGTGAACCACAACACATGCCAACACAATGTACAACTGAGTACGAAAAGGATACTTGTTCCCTTTCCTAAGTGTGGAAAAACGCATCTTCAAGATGCCAAAGGCACGCTCCACACAGTTCCTGATTTGTGCATGGCGGTGATTAAATTTATCTTGCATGCTCCTGTACGGAGCATTACCACGACCTTGATATTGTTCCAGGTGGTATCTCTCTCCACGGTACGGGGCTAAGAATGTAGCAGTATTTGCGTACCCACAATCAACTAAGTAATACTTTCCTTGTGGTACACTGAAGCCACCCCCTCTAACGCTCTTGAAAGTATCTTTTGATATCCAGTGGCACCTTCCCAGCCTACACCAACATAAATAAACTGCAAATCGAAGGACACTGCCGCCATCACATTCTGACTTATGTCACCTTTACGATTTCGATACTGACATTGCTTCGACTTGGCAACATGTGCAGGGATGTGAGTGCCATCAATTGCACCGATGGCATCCTACAATAACACTATTAAGTTACATTATTTGCTTCCACCAAAATCAAAACATTGAAAAAAGGAATGTTGGTTTACCTTAAAGAAGGGGTAGAAGTTCGGATTGTGACGAATGAATGGGTGTACATCCTCCAAATTTGTTGGGAGTTGAATATACTCGAACCTAAGATCAACAACAGCCTTGATGACACGATTGACGTATTGACTAATGGTTTGAGAGGAGTGCTGGAAGTGCTCACATGCAACCTGCGTAGTAAGTCCGTGACCTATAACATATAGGAACATGGCTAGCTGTTCACTAGCAGTCACATCTCGACAGTCCCTAATGAAACCTCTCCCCATTAAGGTGTCCCTCAAACGAATAAACATATATGGATTAAGTCTGAACATGTTGTAGCAACGACCCTCATGACCGTTTAAAATATGCTCGACTCACACTCAGCCTGTATAACTTGAGTTGTGCATGGGTCTGGGCACCCACACATTTTGCACATGCTCTCCTTCGAGCTCTTCCATGATAAGGTGGTCGAAGATAAGGAAGACTTCATTCTCCTCTTCAATGATCTCCCTTATTATGTCGTCCCAATCTGCATGCGGGTACCCTACATTTATACTGACCTCAAGTTCCTTCGCACTAAATAATAGGTGGAGTCTAAGGGAAATAAGGTAAGTAGAATTCGGATAACAATTAAGAACAATGTCTTTAACATATTGAACTAACATTACAAATAAGAAAGTAGAGAACAGTGCATCATGAAGACATGAAAACATGAAAACATAACAATACACTTTCGTTAGTGTCTATGCACGAGCTAATAAGATCACTAGGCCAACCAAGATTAAGAATAACATCAGGAAGATTAGTAACATGATGCAAATAGAGACGACAGCAACATTCTGCATTGATATGGATGTTGGATTCCTCCCCATTGTTGGAGGCACATGAGGTGCCTCAACTCCGGTGCGTACTGCCACCAATGGAGGAATAGAACTCCTAGCCACGATACCCCCAAATGCATCATTTGCCTCCTCCATCGATGTGAATCCTTTAAACCTGGCACCCGGATAACCATTTACTTGGGCATAGCACTCAGCCCAACTGTAGTACACACCTGGGCAGCGCCCAACCCATACTACAAAGCATTTATACTTGCCCATTTCTGGAGGTACTTAAAATCCTGCAGTTAAGACATGTAGGATAAAATAGGAGTTCATGTACTTTAACATACGAAAATACAGTACAGTACACAGCATGCAAGCAAATAGAAAGCAATAAACATAACAGTCCTACAGCACCTCCCATACATAACATGTCCAAAATGGGGAAAAGTGTCACAACATAGTACAAATAACAGTCACTTAATTGATACCAATATCACTAGGGTGGTGCAGGTGCAATGTTAATCTGGTGGTAGATCCATCCCAACTTGTCCTCATCGTCTAGCGTTAAGAAGACCACCCGATTCCTTGGGTCCATGAAGAGACCAGCTCCGCTGTACAGTAAGTCCTGAGTAAAGCCCGGCAGAGATTTCAACTTAGGTATACACTCTCGAACTGCCTGCTCCTCGTAGGCATACGATTGTGATGAAGATTGATGGTTCAACAGTTCACGCATTTTCAGCCTCTCTTTGTTAACAGCAGTGTACTCCCTTAATGAGTCACACGCATGATCAATACTTTTGCGGCGTCTCTTACCTCCCGTGGACGAATAAGGGATGACTCGTCTCTTAACAGGAGAGATTGCTTCATCGTCAGTCGGAGCTGTTGGCTGTGGAGTGTGACGCGTAGGAGGAGTATCTTCTCCTAGCATATCGGAGAAAGATTGATGTTGAGAGGTTGACAAATCGACAAGATTAAAGTCATCGCCGAAAGAATCTACCCCCATGGCACTAAACTGTGACTACGTATGTGACTGTGTATGTGTGTCCGGTTGTGGCTGTGGCTGTGACTGTGGCATTGGTTGTGGCCGTGGGCGTATCAGTGTACGGCTCTCCTCATCGTCACCAAATGATCTCTTACGTTCAAGATCAACAACTTGATTTGAACCGAAGAATAGATTCCCCCGAGTCGTGCTCTTCCCACATATGAGATCCAACTCCGCTTTCAACTCAAACGGCTTTCCAAAGTATACCTTGTATTTAGGATTTGACTGTGTAAAAAAGACTAAAAAAATCAGCTGTTTTTTTTTTTACACAACTACTTGGTCTAAGTATTGAAATTGTAGGAGTCTACGCACATACCGCAATAGCATCTTGCCATCCATCAGTGTCAGAAGGGATGGGCATGTTGGTGGTGTCATCCCAACCCCAACCACTACGATCTATCTGTTAGTATTAGATGGTCTCAAAGCCAATCCGATACTATATACTTATTCATATTATTAATAAATGGCAATAATTCATTGTGTGTAATTAATTCGATTTGTGTTTATCGTATCACGATGAAGTCCATGAACATGTGCAATAGTCTTCGGATTATGATGAGATCATAATTACGGGACTGAAAACTTATAAACACATGTTCTTAATTGTTCCTAGTCATAGGATGTTTGAGATAGGACATCGAACATCCGGATAGACTAGTAAAGGTTACTTCAGCTCATATGATGAGGGTGACTGATCCCTTAAGTCACTTGTGTGGAGACACTATGCTGAACCTATAGGTGCTCATTGGTGAATGAGTTCACTGAACTGATCCGACTATGAATCGCTGAATGGTAATCACCTCACTGTTAACTAGCTTGATTCATTTGTCACGGTTGCGTGGATGATCCTTGGACCTGAGACTCCAAAGATATCTTGTTGGTAGGTTTCTGAGCTTTGACCTTGACGAACGAATCCCTAACCATGGGTTATCAATAAGTCAAGCGATCGGGTTCAGGGAAATGCCCTCGAAGGTAATTGTGTGTTATATACGGGATCCTCCGCTCTCAGTTGTTTAAGAGAGAATGTTCTGGGAATGATGCGCTTTAAGTCCCTAGCCAGGGCGGGCTCTGTAATCGATAAGAAGTTATCGGATTCAGATTAGCGGCATCTGATTCAAGTGAATCGACCAAATATGGTTTAACAGTAAACCATGTCTTAGGTCGATTCGAGAACATTGTACGAATGAAGGATTATATATGCACGCTAACCGATGACATAAAGGTTCCAATAGAGGGTTGTGATAACCCCAGTGCCATCCAGGATCATGCGATGTTGCTTGGCATCCAACGTGATCGGCACTCCGTCCGAATTTATTGTGGGACATTAAATTCGGCTGATTAATTGAATATAAGGATATTAATTAATTCAGTGGGTCAGTAAAGGGTTACTGGACTTAATGGGCTATTAACTGGACTGGTATTTGGGTCTAGAGGGTCACACGCAAATGGTTTTCAAGTCGATGGATAATCCCACAGGATTTCGGATAAGTCTGGGTTTTTATGAAAAACTGCAAACTGACTTCTTATAAAAGAACGGATTCTACGTCCGGGGCCAGCAACCCTGACCTAGCCGTCATTCGTTCTTTCCCACTTTCTGTCTCTTCTGGGTGTGCGGTTCCCAACTGCTCCACCTTCCGTTCGACGGGGATTCCGAATCCGCATGTCGCGGCGGATTACGCGCAGTCAGACGGGATCTACGAACGCCGCAGCGAGCGAGGAAGCGAGGACGCTCCATCGCGAGGAGAACTGCGTGGATACCGCTAGAGGTCGGGCATCTGCGGGACTTGCGGCATCGCTCCGACGGAACCAGAAAACGGACGCGGATTCGAATCCGCGCAAGGTAAATCGATTTACACCGGTTTTATTTTAACGACCGAAACGGGACAGATCCGATCCCGAAAATTTTATTCCGCTGCGTTTTAGGATCGGATCCCGACACAGCGATCCCAACAGTGGTATCAGAGCCAGGTTCCACTGTGTTTTCACCGTTTCGGTCTCTAAAATTTGTGGTTTTAGAATTTAAATCCATGCTAGTAATTATTTTCTTGAAAGATTTGGGTTCATGAGATGTTCGCAGCGATGAGATTGCAATTTAAATATGAAGAAAATAATTTTTTTTGGGGGGTTTTCGTCGTGTTCTTCGTTGGACGAAGAACGGGGTATTTTTTATGGAAACGGATCCATGAGATGGATCTTTGGGGGGTTTGATCGTTGTGAACGATGCCGGCAGCGTGGCGAGCCAGGAACCGCTGGCCATGGCCTTCTTCTTCGTCTTGGGTTTTTGAAACCACTGTAAAAAGGGGGTGGAGGAAAGAATTTTTTTTTGAAAAAAAAGGGCCACCGGTGCCCTTCATGGGCCTGCCCTGGCCGCCGGACGGCGCCGGCGACGTCGCCGGAACCGGCGGACGGTCGCCGGTGGCCGGACGGCGCCGGTGCCAACGCCGGAAGGGAGCCCCATCAGGGCTGCCGCCATTTGGTTCCCTGCAATGCAGGGAACCGTCGGGCGGCCCCCTGTCGGGCAGCTAGGGTTTCCCCTAGCCGCCAACAAGGTCCAACCCGACTGGACCCTGGCTCGAGCCAGGCGGCCCGAGCCAGGGGTTCAGCCGGGCTGAACACCTTTTAAAACCCCATATCTTTTATTTTTTTATAAAAATATTAGTGGCCCTGTTAAAATTAATATAATTTAATTTTATTGTTAAAATTTAATTTTGACATTAAAATTTTAATATTTTGGGTCCTAATAATGAAATATGAGTTTTTCATTATCGTATTAACAAATGTTGTTAATACTAAGTATTAATCTAAGTTGTTAGATTGATTGTTATATTTAATTGTTAAATACCCCCATAATTATTTGAATTGTTCAAATTGAGCATGGAATATTTCTAAAACCATTATTTTTAGATTTTGTGCATATTTGATGTGTTATTGATTTGCTTGTTTAAATTGGATTTAAATTAGCATGCGTGAATTAAATACTAAATTTTTCGAAAAATTCCAAATTGTCCAAAATTTTGTTTGGTCCCTAGTTTTATGAAACCTGAAATTATAACTATTTTCGAAAATTTTATTTAGCCATTTGATGTGCAATTCATGTGTGGTTTGTTTAACTAAAACACATGGTGGTCATGGACGAGCATTAATTGTGGATGTGTTATGTGATTGTGTGGTTTATTTTTTATTAATAAATAGAGGTCTATGAACCTCTCCCTCTCATATTCCGTTGTACTTCTACCTTCCTCCATGATGTTATCGCCATAAGGCTTCCTCATTTAAATTATCATGTAATTGAGAATTACAATGTAATTTGATCGAGGCGGATGCACGCGGAGCGAGGATGATCCACAACTGCTGACCAGATGAAAATGAAGGAGTTCATTGAATCCATCGGTTTGCAGACTCATGATATAAGTTGTTATATTATGCATGTGTGTGCGTTTGACTGTCTGGCTCAAGTCAAACCACAGTGCCGTCCATGACCACACTAATGTCATGTATGTGATGCGTGTGCTTTATATTTGCTAGGTTATTAGTATTTATAATATATATTCGATCTATTTAATACTATCACCTAGGATGAGACCAAACTAAATAAGTAAAACCTTCGTAACAAATTCTAAGCCGGAGCGCGAGTCATTGAGAATGCACCGCGTGGCTCTCCATCAATATGATTAATAGAACTTAATTCAGTGGTGGCAGATACTATGTATTTACCCGAGGTTTGCCATCGTCTGTTGAGAGGACTGTTGATCATGGCATTAGATGCCTTTGGATAAGAGTAGAGGAACGATATAGTCATCCATGTGTTTACCCAGGAACTATATTTCTACTTTACTCTGTCACGTATTGATGGTAAAGCTTAGACCGGGGATAATGGTCTACTGTGTTTATCCGGGACCATTAAACTTGGGAGCCGAAGTATGATCGGATATTGCAAGGAGTTGCAATTATCATGAGATGATTGCTCTGAGATAGCAGTATGATACTATGTGTTTACCCGAGGTCATACTGTGATGTTTGGAGATTCTGATCCCCACTAGGAGACAGTCGGCGTCTCCCATTCTGTATATCTGAAGGTTATACAGTCCGTCGAAAATTAGTGGGAGTAAAACTAGATAATAAAAGACCATATCTTGTTTTAGTTAATCTAAATATCTGCTAATTATCAATAGATTATCTCCTATAGGCGAGAATGTCGCACCATAACCCGTTGCGAGGCATACTTGATGCCAACCGTTTGATAGGCACCAATTACTCAGACTGGCTCAGAAACCTGAAGATAGTCCTCAGGTCTGAGCAGATTGCCTACGTCTTGGATAATGAACCTCTTGCTGAACCAGCATTGGATGCTCCAGAGGAGGAAATGATAGCGTATGAAAAATGGAAGGAAAATTCCACCATGGCCCAATGCTACATGTTAGCCTCGATGAGCAATGAGTTGTAGAGGCAACATGAAGAGATGGATGCTAGATCCATCATGCTCCATTTGAAGGAGCTATTTGGTGAGCAGAGCAGAATCGAACGATATGAGATATTGAAGAATCTATTTAAAGCTCAGATGGCAGAGGGAACTTCAGTACAGAATTACGTGCTGAAGATGATTGAGTGGGTAGAGAGGCTGGATGCTCTTGGAATTACACTTTCCAAGGAGATGCACATGGACCTCGTGTTGTCTTCACTTCCACCGTCATATGCTCAGTTCATCGTTAATTTTAATATGAACAAGATCCAGGCCACCTTAGCTGAACTGCTGAATATGTTGAAAACTGCTGAGCGGAACCTTGTGAAGGATAAACCCTAAGTCCTAATGGTTGGTAAGACCAACAGAAAAAGACTTGCAGTTCAAGCTTTTCGAAAGAATAAGAACAAGGTTCAGAGAAAGGCAAAGGTTACCAAGAAAGACAAAGGTAAAAGTGCTGAGAAATGTGATTGCTTCTACTGTGACCATAAAGGGCATTGGAAGAGGAATTGCAAAGAATACCTCAAGGACAAGGCTCAAGGAACTGTGAAGCAGCAGGACGCTTTAGGCATCTATATAATAGATGTAAACTTGTCAATAAGATATTGTACATCATGGGTATTAGATACTAGATGTGTATCTCATATCTGCAATTCTGTGCAGGCACTGACAAGAAGGCGTAAGCTGAGGACCGGCGAGGTGGAGCTGAGGCTAGGTAACGGCGCAAGAGTTGCGGCGATCGCTGTGGGGACGGTGAACCTCAAGCTACCATATGGAGACACATTTTTATTAGATGAATGTTATTATGTACCTAGCATAATAAGGAACATCATTTCTATTTCATGTTTAGATAGAATTGGATACAATTTAAATGTTGGGAACAATAGTTGTTCAATTTATTTCGGAAATAAATTAATAGCTTCTGCTATTTTGTCCAATGGATTGTATCTATTGAATGTGTCTCATGATAATTTAGATATCGGTTCTTCAATTAAAAGAAGTAAGTATGAAATGAACAAAGCCTACTTGAGGCATTGTAGGCTTGGACACATTGGTGAAAACAGATTCCAAAGGTTGCATAAAGATGGATATTTGGATCCATTTGATTCTGAATCATATGTAACCTGTGAGTCATGTTTAATGGGTAAAATGGCTAAGTCTCCATTTAGTGGAACTGAAGAACGAGCCAAAGACATATTAGAACTCATACATTCAGATGTATGTGGTCCTATGTCAACCCAAGCCATTGGTGGTTTTTCATACTTAATTACATTCACTGATGATTACTCAAGGTTTGGATATATATACTTATTGAAGTATAAATCTGAAGTTTTTGAGAAATTCAGATAATTTTAGAATGAAGTAGAAAAACAAACAGGAAAGAGTATAAAAACTATTCGATCTGATCGGGGTGGTGAATACTTGAGTACTTAGTTCATTAAATACTTAAAGGATAATGGTATCCTTTCTCAACTTACACCTCCTTATACACCTTAGATGAATGGTGTATCAGAAAGGAGAAATCGCACATTAATGGAAATGGTGCGATCCATGATGAGCATGTCCAAATTACCAGTATCCTTATGGGGATATGCACTTAGCTCGGCTATGTATATCCTGAACAAGGTACCCAGCAAATCTATTGAGACCACTCCATATGAGATATGGAATGGAAGTAAACCAGACCTTAAACATGTTTAAGTTTGGGGATGTCCTGCTCATGTTAAAAGACATGACGCAGATAAGTTGAAATCCAGAACTGACAAATGCAGATTTGTGGGATATCCAAAGGAAACTTATGGATATTACTTTTATCATCCTGGTGAACAAAAAGTGTTTGTGGCCAGGAGAGCTGTCTTTCTGGAAGAAGATTATATTCTCCAGAAGATAGTGGGAGTAAAGCAACACTGGAAGAAATTCCAGACCCACAAACTGGCAATGGTTCATCAGATGAACCGTCAGTTTCTGAACCTGTTCAAAATGATACACAGGAACCTCGTAGGTCTGAAAGAGTACCTAAACCACCAGAAAGATATGTGGGACATATTAATTTGGATGGTTCAAGGATACTCTATAATGAGGATGATGATCCTAAGACTTACCAGGAGGCCATTGAAAGTCCAGAGGCCGGGAAATGGCGGGAAGCCATGAATTCTGAAATACAGTCCATGTACATCAACCAAGTTTGGAACTTGGTAGATTTACCCGATGGTATAGTACCTATCGGCTGCAAATGGATCTTTAAAAGAAAGATCGGTTCAGATGGACGTATTGAGACTTATAAAGCAAGATTAGTGGCGAAAGGCTATCGTTAAAGACAAGGTGTTGACTATGACGAAACCTTTTCACCCATTGTTATGATTAAGTCCATCAAAATTCTTCTCGCCATTGCTGCCTACCATGATTATGAGATCTTGCAGATGGATGTGAAGACTGCATTCCTCAATGGAAACCTTGAGGAGGAGGTGTATATAATACAACCAGAAGGATTCACATCCAAAGAATCTCCAGACATGGTGTGCAACTTGCAGAGGTCCATTTATGGACTGAAGCAAGCATCCCGAAGCTGGAATATAAGATTTGATGAGGCAATCAAATCTTATGGCTTCATTAAGAATGAAGATGAGCCCTGTGTATACAAGAAAAACAGTGGGAGCGCAATCACATTTCTGGTTCTTTACGTTGACGACATCTTACTCATTGGGAATGATGTAGGAATGATGTCATTAGTAAAAATATGGTTGTCAAAGAACTTCTCCATGAAGGATTTGGGATAAGCATCTTACGTATTGGGAATACGGATCTATAGAGATAGATCAAAGAAGATGCTAGCTTTAACTCAATCCATGTACATAGAAACCATTGTCAAAAGGTTTGGCATGGAAAATTCCAAGAGAGGTCTCATACCGATGAGACATGGAATTTCACTTTCTAAAGGTCAGTCTCCAAAGACACCTGAAGAGAGGGCTGTGATGGACAAAGTCCCCTATGCTTCTGCCATAGGGTCCATCATGTATGCCATGCTATGTACCAAACCTGATGTAGTATATGCTCTAAGTGTTACGAGCAGACATTAGGCAGATCCAGGTGATGAACACTGGAAGGCTGTGAAATGCATCCTTAAGTACTTGAGAAGGACTAAGGATGTATTTCTAGTCTATGGAGGAGGAGACTTAAAGCTGCTAGGATACACTGACTCGAGTTTTCAGTCTGATCCTGACGACAGCAAGTCAACATCAGGTTTTATTTTCACACTTAACGGGGGAGCAGTGAGCTGGAAAAGTTCCAAGCATGAAACCACTGTTGATTCGACAACGGAAGCCGAGTATATTGCTGCTGCTGAAGTCGCCAAGGAAGTTGTATGGATGAAGAAATTCATAGGCGATCTTGGTGTGGTGGAAAGCATATCTGGTCCCGTCCCACTGCTATGTGACAACAATGGGGCGATTGCTCAAGCGAAAGAGCCGAGGTCTCATCAGAAGTCGAAGCACATTCTGCGGCGCTTTCATTTGATCAGAGAGATTATAGCTCGAAGAGATGTCGTGGTGGAAAGAGTTCCCTCAGCCGACAACATAGCAGATCCACTTACAAAGCCTTTGTCTCAAAATGTTTTTGAGCGTCACTTAGAGAATATGGGTATTCTGTATAAAAGTGATTGGCTTTAGTCCAAGTGGGAGATTGTTAGTATTAGATGGTCTCAAAGCCAATCCGATACTATATACTTATTCATATTATTAATAAATGGCAATAATTCATTGTGTGTAATTAATTCGATCTGTGTTTATCGTATCACGATGAAGTCCATGAACATGTGCAATAGTCTTCGGATTATGATGAGATCATAATTACGGGACCGAAGACTTATAAACACATGTTCTTAATTGTTCCTAGTCATAGGATGTTTGAGATAGGACATCGAACATCCGGATAGACTAGTATAGGTTACTTTAGCTCATATGATGAGGGTGACTGATCCCTTAAGTCACTTGTGTGGAGACACTATGCTGAACCTATAGGTGCTCATTGGTGAATGAGTTCACTGAACTGATCCGACCATGAATCACTGGATGGTAATCACCTCACTGTTAACCAGCTTGATTCATTTGTCACGGTTGCGTGGATGATCCTTGGACCTGAGACTCCAAAGATATCTTGTTGGTAGGTTTCTGAGCTTTGACCTTGACGAACGAATCCCTAACCATGGGTTATCAATAAGTCAAGCGATTGGGTTCAAGGAAATGCCCTCGAAGGTAATTGTATGTTCAATACGGGATCATCCGCTCTCGGTTGTTTGAGAGAGAATGTTTCGGGAATGATGCGCTTAAAGTCCCTGGCCAGGGTGGACTCTGTAATCGATAAGGAGTTATCGGATTCAGATTAGCGGCATCTGATTCAAGTGAATCGACCAAATAGGGTTTAACAATAAACCATGCCCTAGGTCGATTCAGGAACATTATACGGATGAAGGATTATATCCGCGCGCTAACCGATGACAGAAAGGTTCCAATAGAGGGTTGCGATAACCCCAGTGCCATCCAGGATCACGCGATGTTGCTTGGCATCCAACGTGATCGGCACTCCGTCCGAATTTATTGTGGGACATTAAATTCGGCTGATTAATTGAATATAAGGATATTAATTAATTCAGTGGGTCAGTAAAGGGTTACTGGACTTAATGGGCTATTAACTGGACTGGTATTTGGGTCTAGAGGGTCACACGCAAATGGTTTTCAAGTCGATGGATAATCCGACAGGATTTCGGATAAGTCTGGGTTTTTATGAAATACCGCAAACTGACTTCTTATAAAAGAACGGATTCTACATCCGGGGCCAGCAACCCTGACCTAGCCGTCATTCGTTCTTTCCCACTTTCTCTCTCTTCTGGGCCTGCGGTTCCCAACTGCTCCACCTTCCGTTCGACGGGGATTCCGAATCCGCATGTCACGGCAGATTACGCGTAGTCAGATGGGAATCTACGAACGCCGCAGCGAGCGAGGAAGCGAGGACGATCCATCGCGAGGAGAACCTCGTGGATACCGCTAGAGGTCGGGCATCTACGCGACTTGCGGCATCGCTCCGACGGAACCGGAAAACGGACGCGGATTCAAATCCGCGCAAGGTAAATCGATTTACACCGGTTTTATTTTAACGACCGAAACGGGACAGATCCGATCCCGAAAATTTTATTCCACTGCGTTTTAGGATCGGATCCCGACACAGCGATCCCAACACTATCAACTGTAGATACTTCCGGTAAGTTCTCTTAATATTCTTCCAACGATTGGACAAATTCTCCTGGTCCATATTAAGATGTGTGGCCTCATTAAAGGGGACCATGATTTCGGTCCAAACATGCTTTTTGAAAGTCCCCTAATGGCAATGATGTTTATGGTATTGATCCACTAACAAGTTAACTAGTATCCTGTCCTGACGGGGGGTGCAATTAGCGACCCGAGGCTTCCCTCTCGAGTCTAAGAAATTCAAGTAGAAAGTAAGGTACAACATTTAGGGTTAGTACAGTATGAGAGAATGTATGCATGCCATTCGTTTACAGGAAATCCATAAGTATGCGAGACCAAGTTTTCCAAGCGAAAAGTGGTTGTATGCATAAGTTTATGTTTTTACCTAACTGAGACATCCTGACAATTGATGGATGCGAACGTAAATCACACCTACAATTGACATGTGACTAGTCATACAACATATATAATGAGAATGGATAACAAAACATATATGAAATAGATCACTTGAACATAGACCAATATATAGGGCCACTGACCTAAATGGCTATAGGGGGGCGGAGCTAAGTGAATACATTTCAAAATTTTCAAGAAAATCACAGAAGAAAAACCCCAACAAGTGATAATCAGCAAACCTGAAATTTTGGTCATCATGTGTGACAGTAAAATAGGCTGGGGAGAACAACGATTGTAAGAACAAGGATTGCATAGACAAAATCGTACCAAAACGAAGTAAATAAAATGCGTTAGGGGACGGACGTAAATTAATTGTATAGAATTTTTCAACCAAATCACACAAGAAGAATCACATTCTGTAATAATCAGTAAATGTGAAACTTTGATCATCATCTGTGACAGTAAAGTAGGCTGGGAAGAATAAGGATAGCATGAACGAAACCGTACCGAAATCAAATCAATACAATGGGTATAGGGAGATGGACTTAAATTAATTGATATGGAAATTTATTTTGACATCACACAACCAAAATCCTAGGAACTAAAAATCAGCAAGCCTCAAACTTTGATCAACACATGTGACAGTAAAATAGGCCGGGAAGAACATGGATTGGAAAAACAAGAATTTTATGTACGAAATCGTACAGAATGGAAATCAATAAAATGGGTATAATCACCAATACAATGGAGGTAAATTAATTGTATGAAAAATTTCAAGCAAATCACAACAACAAAATGGACAGGAAGTAATAATGACCAAACCTAAAACTTTGATCATCATCTGTAAGAGTAAAATAGGCTGGGAAGAACAAACATTGTATTACAAGGATTGCATGTACGAAATCGTAGGTAAGCCGCAATTTAAAAAATGGGTATACGTCCACGGACGTAAATTTATTCGTATGCAAAATTTTCAAGCAAATCACAGTACAAAAAACACACGAACTCATAAAGACCAATAACATAGTTTTGGTCATCATCTGTGACAGTAAACTAGGCTGGAAATAAGAAGGATTGCAGGAACCACAAGATTGCATGTAAGAAACCGTACTAAAATGAACTAAAAAAATAATATAAACACATGTTGCCCAAGATTGCAAGAATACGAGTGAACAGTAACATTATAGCAAATTACAATGGTTGCTAGAACAAGTCGGATGGAAAAGGTAACAAGCAAAAAATATTAACTTTTACACTAACACGGGGAAGGAGAAGATCAGGACCTTGTGAAGGAAACCCTCATATGCAGATCCGAGTTGTAAGAAACCTACCTGTGGTTTGGAAGATGGTCCACGGTCCAGAAAGGAGGAAACAAACGCTGCTCGCAGGAGAAGGGATGGTCGCAAACGTAGGTGTTCAAACATATTAGATGCTGGTAAACGCAGTGGTTGCCGGACAAGAAGGTATCGTTTTCTCCCCTTGAAACCGCTATGGTCGACCCACCATAGATATAGGAAGAGGAGCACGGAACTACCACGTCATCGAAAGGGGAAGGATGAGAGATAGGCACCCGAGGTGAAGCCGTACCTTTTCCATGCTCAGTGCGCTCGGACACAACTTCACGAAGGGGGAGGGGAGCGGACGATGGCAGCCTTGAGCGGCCAAAGGAAGGGAAGAAGACGAACCTGGGGCATCTTGTAAGACAACCGCATCGTATGCAATGAATGGAGAAGATGGCGAAGGAAAGGGATGAAGGCAGAGTCTTCTCGCACAGGAGAAGCGGTTCGAAGCCACAGGTAGAGGAGACGATCGGGAGGAGCAACACCTCGGAGCAGACGGTGGCCAGAGCAGTGCGTCGGAGCCAGAGAGGAAGAGGAGACGCGGTCACCAGCAGCAGCGCCTCACGAGGAGCAGATGGTCGCCAGAGCAGCCCCTCGGAGGCAAAGAGGAAGAGGAGACGCAGTTGCCAGGAGTAGACGGTCGCCAGCGGCGCCTTGGAGCCAGAGAGGAAGACGAGATGCGGTCGTCAGAGAGCACTGCCTCGGAAGGAGCGCGAAAGGGCACCGAGAACGTGTGATAAACCCTATCCCACCGAAACTAGTGGGATGGGTTAGCCGGGGACAGACTCGAGTTATACCGGGATTACCCTGCTTTTAACCCGCGCATGTTAACCCACGTTTCAAACAAAAAAAACAGATAACCCTGGGATAATCGTGGGCTAAGCCGCAATCAAACAGGGGCTAAAGGATAGGGCTTCTGTGCTAACTTGGTCATTGAAGAAGGTCCAACTTGCATGGCATGAGAAAAAGTGTCCTGAATGATCTCTACAGACGATCCCTACAGCTCTTTCCTATAAGGATTGTAAGGTGAGATGAGATTAAAATTTAAATTCAGATATAACGCAGTCGAGCGAACAATCCCATGTAGATCTTGAATCTGTTTCAACAAAATAAAATACGGATCGAATAGTTCTGGTTGTCACTTTACTTGTTGATCGGTTCCGATAGTGCGATGCCGCCAACCGCATAGGTGTCTAGCCTCCAACAGTATCGACAAGATTCTCCGGTTGAGGGACCATCTGCAACTCTCCAGTGAGATCCACCTAAACCCTTATCCTCCTTCTCTTTACAAGTGCCTGGGGTGTAATGTCCGAGGGTTTCGGATCTTGTGTCAAGATTCGGACCCTGTTAGTAGTCCAAAAGTGGCTTATTGGGCCTTTTTTGGAGGTTGACCTACCATTTGAATCGTGTCATGGACGGTCGACGCAATTCCTAAATGACGTCAAGACAGGTAGACGCATTTCAAACTTGACGCATGTTGACCACCTAGCGGCCAAGCAATGACCCCTGGCAACCACGCAATGACCCTGTCGGAATGCAATAAAAGGCGTCGAGGTAGGAGGATGAATTTTGCAAAACACGTCAGCTCGACTGAATGCGATTTATGAATTTCTGCATGACGTTGCACTACCCGTGGCCATATGGCACACATGGGAATGCACATCAGGGCAGCCATGGAAGGGCAAGAAGCAAACCCGTGCTTTCTCCCTTTTCCCCTTCCTATTTCTTCTCCCTTCCTCCCCTCATCTCTCTCTCTCCCTCTCTCTCTCTTCCACCATCTTCCTCCTCCATTCCTCCACACCATCATCCACCACCTCCACCATGCCCTTCTCACCCTCACATGGCGGCTGACATGGTGGCGGGTGAGCAGCGGCAGTGGGGGCGGTTTTGGTGGCTTGGTGGCGCGATGATGAGGCAGTGACAGGGCGGGAGACGGCGGCAAGGCGTGGAGGATGCATTGAGCTCGCCGCCACCGCCGGCAGCTCATGGGTCAAGTTCTACCCTCGTGAAGGGCCCGTTTGGATTTGGCGAGATCGAGTTAAGGTAGGGTGACGGTCCCTCCTTGCATTCTTTACTTCTTAGAAGTATGACTAGGATGCGATATCCTTTAAGCACGTTGCCTTACGTTGTTCATGTGTTTGGGAGGGAGGTAGTATCCATGTTATAGGGAGTGCGGGCTGGCACTTTATTTTGTGGTGAACTTTGGGCTACATGTGGAGTTTGGGGGAGACTAGACGGCCCTGTGGCATCCTAGCTTAGGACGTTAAAACGCATCTTCACCAGGTGACATGATTTAAAGCGCGTCACCTTGGGGCGACGCAATTTAGCACCCATGCTCGGCACAGTAGACCCGTCAACCGCGTTAAATGGCATTAGGCCTATTGGACACGATTTTAAAGGCGTCCACTGTACTGGACACGATTTAAAACAAAAAGTTGCACCCCCTACTCTTGCATCGATTGTGTGTAAATTATAAGTGTAACTGTTATCCCACTTATATAATATGTATCTTAAATTCAAGTATTAATGTTACTTACATTCATATGTAATTGTATGCTTGAAATCATACATTGGGAGATGTTTCACACCGTTGTATCTTTGTGGACCCCGAATGACAACATCCACTAGTAGTACACCCAATGTCTAAGTGCACGATGCAATCCATGAGGACACAGATAGTGGGTTAGCCCATTTGTGGGTTTGAGCTAGTTCCCAGGACCCCCGTGTTTATGGCATGAGTCTGGGTGCAGAGGAAACCAGTCGTTTGGGACAGTAGTTTAGCTACTTGTGTGCACACTTGGCTGGGGGCACGAACACTGCATGGACTCTCAAACCTCGACTAGTCCTATTGCTCACTGCCTCCCCTTGTGGGCATCCGAAGCTTAGGGGCGGATAAGAGGGAGTGTTTTCCCGTAAGATAGATGTCAATTGACACACTTAGCCTGTGGAGTTTGGAGGTTGTTCGGAGTTTGGCTGTTGAGCCGTCACGCTAGTGGGTGTGGGTCCTTGTCACTCTAGTGACTTGGCTAGGTAGGACCACCTGTGGCCGTGTATGTGTGGATGGAGCGGTATCACCGCCTGTAGGGTTCTTGGCCCGTCTTAGTAGGGTTGTGCTTAGTTGCGTTGACGAGATGTTTTTCTTGTGGTAGTAGTAGTTGCACCTTTACTTTACTATACCTTGCTTTTCTAGTCTTGTTGGGTGTATGAGTTAGAAGGAAAGTGTAAGGATTGAGGTTTCGGATGCGGTTATCAGGTTGGGTTCGGTATCGGACCCTTTGGTTTAGGCCCCAAGCTCGATGCGATTTTGAATTGCGTCGGCCTAGGGAGACGCCATTTAGGAGCCATGCGGGGGTGCCTGCAGGTGCTCAAATCAAGTGTGTGATATTCATGAATTTCATGTTATTTATATGATGAATAAAACTATTAAAAGTAAAGAAAACGTGATCGTCATAAATGGTTAAGTTTCAAAAGAAAGATTGATCGTTTAACTTTTCAAACTTGGGAGTTGTTAAGTCCTTGATTCCCTTATTTTGGCCGGCTAAATAAAGAGAGCCATTTTCGTTCTTGTTCTTGCTTTTGCGTTCTTTTCGTGTGGTTCTTTTCTTCAAAATCTCTCTTCTTCTTCAAACTTTGCAAAAAATCAAACAAAGAAAAGAAAGAAAAACGGATTAGAGCTATGAAAGTGTAGTAACTATTCTAAAGATTGATCTAAACATGCAACTAAATTAAAATCACTCACTTTTATGTTTCTTTTAAACCCCTATCATGAACATAGGTTTGAAAAAATATGATGTGGGCGTGTAAATTATGAAGTGATGTGATGAAAAACTATATGAAAACAATAAATAAAAACTATAGAAATCAATGAAATCAAGTGATGAAATCAAAAGGAATGTTGATTGGTTGGCCCCTCCATAGCCATAGTCTTCAATATGCTTCAAGGGATGAAGAGAATGAAGAAGGAAGAAGCTTCTCTTATTGTCCACGTTCTTCTCCTCTAGAGTCTTCAAACACCTTGCCTTGAGCTTCAAATTCTTAAATGGTCAACCTCTTTCGAAGGTTCAAAAGGGTATTGTATTTATAAGAATAGGCTTAAGGGTGTGTTGGACTTCAATAGGACTCTCTCTCGCAGTCGGACTTACCTTGGATGAACATGGAGGAGTTAGCAACCTTCCCAACTTCAGAAACCAGATTATCTCGGCCAATTATGTTTATCAGGAAACTCTCAAATCGCGTCACCCAGACAGGATGTCATTTGGCTAATTAAAGTGGCCAAAATATAAAAGAAATCCAAAAATGAAACTGAAATACATTAGGAAACCTAAATCGCGTCTCCCTAGAGCGACGTGTTTTAGATAATTAGGAAATTAATTCAAATTTAAAAATCGAAAATCCAGACGGATTAGGACCTAAATGGCGTCTCCTATGGGCGACGCTATTCAGTCAAATCTATTCGAATTTGCAATTTTAATTTCGAACTGATTTCTACTAGGAATCTAAATGGCGTCGTGCTCGGACGACGCTAATTAACAAATTTCGAAAAAAATTAAGTAATGATTGAACATCAGACCATTTTGGGGCATTATAATTGTGACATGAAATTTACTTAGTATAAGGTCAAAATTAGCGTGTCTACAGTGCCATGTGGGCGAGCATTAGGGCGCGAGTGTACGGCCCCGGTCGGATTGCCTGAAAGGCGTCTTGTATAGCCGACGCCATTCAGATATTTACCAGTCTACGACCCCATCCTGTCGTCTGAACGGCGTCGTCTAGGAACGATGCAATTTAAGCAGTTTTTGATTGACGCTTCGAGCCCTCCTTTCCTTTCCCTCATTCTCCCCTTTCCTCTCTCTCTCCGAACGGCTCCATTTCCTCTTCCCCTTCTCCTTCCTTTCCTCTCCTCATTCCGTCTCTGCCTCCACTCCATCAACCTCCTACCCCTCACCACTACCGCCACCATCTCCTCCGCGGCACATTGCTCTCCGGACGACGGTCGACGTCCCGGTGGAGTGACAGCGTCTACAATGGTACTGGCGGCGGGTTGCGGTGTAGCGGCGACGGCTTGGAGTTAGGAAAAGTTCAAGTAACCGGTAAGGTGACGATCCTCGTTGTGTTTTGTTTAAAACTATGATTTTTCCGCTTTGAAGCATGCAATGCGTATGGAGAATTTTGAGTAGAAAGTTATGTTTTAAGGCACTTTTTAATGAAAATAGACATTTTTTTATGAAATTGGGTTTTGGGTATTAAATTGGTTATTAGATTTCTCCCATTGTATCTTTTACGTTTTGTGTGTTTTGGGGAAGAAGAGGGACCCCGGTTTTGGCTCGGTGGAGGTCGGACGATCCCTCAGTTTTGGGGGTTAAGTGACATCGAGACCAGGTGACGCAATTTAGAATGGTGTCGACCATGGCTGGCGCGATTTACGGTCCATTTTCTCGAATTCCGAAGTCAGTGCGAGCTGAATAGCGTCGGCCATGGGCGACGCCATTCAAGCCAATATCCCCTAGTCCCAGTGGCTTTGCGAAAACTCCACTAGTTTAGGGGTCTTGAATGACTTCGGCCACGGACGACACGATTCAAGACATAACCTCATTAATTCATGTAATTAACATGTGTATACATTATTAGATAATTTGGTTAAATGCGTGTTCGAAACCGTACTTCGAGGACGAGGGTTTCCACATGACCGGATCACACTGTGTTGTGTTTTGTGCGATCGTGGACCTAGAGTGAGAGTTGTTAGTGCTTGACACCCTATGTCAGTGTGGGAGTGACACAGCGCTGGTGTGGGAGTGGTGGGGTCACGCCTAGTGAGAGAGGGTCACCTGGTGTACCCCGGGAAATAGCTAGTACCCGTGTGGGAGTGGTACACTGCAAAGTGTCACTCATGGCTGGGAGGAGGCAGAACCACCTAGAGCTAGACAGGCCGGAGTAGCCAGTGTGCTATTCGAAGGGTTGTTGCTCCGTTCCAGCGGGTCGGTGTTTTTCCGCATTCGGTTGCGTGGTTTGTGTGTTTCGCAGGAATGCTGGTTGTGGACTCTGGTGTTGAGTCGAGTGGTTTTAGAGTTATGCATGTTGCATCTTCGAATGCATGTGTTTCATATCAGAACTTGAGAACTGTGTTTACTGCTTTACTTACTTAGACTGCCTATATATTCGTGTTGTTGCACTTGTGGGTGCGTGAGTGGGTGGTAGGGATCAAAGGATCCCTACTGAGTCCATTTTAATGAGACTCACTGTAACGACCCGCCATCCTATGACCGGAGACCCGGTCACTAAATGGATGTCGGCCCATTAACTACGGGTTCACACCCGGATCTCACACAACACATCTGGAGGAGTAAGTGCTAAACAAGGCTAAATATAACAATCTCACGGACTACAAGGAAAGCAAGTGCGCAGGAAGGAAAATAACAATGTCCGTATACAGTCCAACAATAATTACATGTCCAACAATTAAGTAAGTACAGGCAGAAGGAAGAACAACAACATCGGGGCATACCCCGGAACTAAGACAGCTGCTGGTCCGCACACCGAGAAGACACCACGCTTCCGCTCGCCTCGAGGTCCACACCTGAAACCGCAGGGAGTGAGCCACACCAGAAATGGGCTCAGTAGGGATCATCCGATCCCTTGCCTCCCACTCACACACCCACAAGTGTAACAACAGGAATATATGGCAATTAAAGTAAAGCAGTAAACACAACACCCAACTCTGATGTGAAACGCACGGTAAGCAGTGTAACGAGAACCACTTCAAGTAACCCGAAGAACTCAACACAGAGTCACGACTCACAGTCAAAGTCCACGAAGCGACTAAACCACACTGTCGACCGAAGTCGAACGTCGCCTCCCAACACTGCCACCACTGCTCACGCCTGTCCACCCCTACAACGTTCCGGGACACTGTAGGGTGAGGCAGCGAGCTAAACTAGGACTAGCTGGACTCAGTGTACCGCCACTGCCAGCTACGTGTGCACACAAGCAGTCTAGACTACTGTCCTACCACCGGATTGCCTCCACGCTAGGCCTCAGCGCTTCAGGAGGGCCCTGGGGACCGGCGAACCCCCGTCAAGCCGAAGCTACATGAACTACCCACAAACCCAACTCTCCCGGGCTGCGTCAGGCCAAGGGCTACAGGTACCACTCGTAACCTTGATCAAAGGTCACATCAGGCCCACTGGCTAATGGGTAAACCAACTCCCACCAGAAACACCACCAGCTCCACAGCAAGAAACACGCCAGAAGCTGTCACAACAACCAAGGGAAACCCCGACCCGCTGAGACCAAACAGCAACCCCTCGGATAGCGCACAGCTACTCCGGCCTGACAGGCTCAAGGTGGTTCTGTTTGTCTTAGCCAAGGTGAAACACAACAAGCACCCCTCCTCACAGACACCATGGCCCTTCTCCCATCAGCCCATGGTGACAAACAGAGACCACGGTCATTCCGAATCCATATTCGTACAGGCACACACACACATACACATTTAACATGCTGTAATTCCACTCACACATAAGTCCTCGATCCCAGTGTACAACATAAAACATGCCTCAGAACATTCACCGTGAAACACATGCTAAAAACCAGGAATATAGCACTTCTGGCTTGAATCGCGTCGACCGAGGTCGACGCCATTCAAGTCCCTCAGACAGGTTCAGTTAAACGTCAGATTATTGCTTAAAACGCGTCCACCGTTGAAGTCGCCTTTTAAAACGCGTCTGGGTGTCCCGACGCCATTCAACCCAGAAATCCAGATTTGCAGAACCCTTAAACGGGGCATTTCCTGCCTAAATGGCGTCATGATGGCCCGACGTCCTTCAGAAAGGCGTCGTCCATCCATGACGTCATTTAGCGCAGAACCCCTAACTCAGGAAACCTCTAACAGGGAGGTTTCTGCGCTAAAACGCGTCGTGCTGACCGGACGTCTTTTGGAAAGGCGTCGACCCAGCCCGACGCCATTTAGCGCCAGAAACCAGGTTTCCTGGTTCGACCCGAGGGCTTCACCCTTGAACCCCGGGCACCCCGAAAATTCCAAAATCAAAGGGGGAGGGAGAGAAGCTCGACCACACATTCATGCTTACGAAAACACGATCACAGACACCGTCATTCCCACATGGAATTCCCCCTAAGCATGCTCAATCTATCCCCCAAACATCACATTACACCGAGAATCACACAACCATCACATGCAAGGTTTCGTCCCCCTACCGGTTTTTGAACTCCTCCAAGCTCCTCGCCGCCGACCCGTCTCGCCCCACGCCGCCGCCGGTATCCTCGAGGACGCCGCCACTCCGCCGGGACGTCGGCCGCCGTCCGGAGAAGGGAACGCCGCGAGGAAGGTGGTGGAGGTAGAGGTGAGAGGTAAGGTGGTGTTGGAGTGGTGGAAGAGGAAGAAGAGGAAGGGAAGGGAGGAAAATCGCCGGAGAGGGCGGAGGGGTGAGGAGAGAGAGTGGAGAGGCGAAAGTGAGGGAAAGAAGGGGAGGCTTGCGGGGTCAATCTGGAACGAGGTAAAACGCGTCGATCGAGGCAGACGCCATTCAGTCTGACAGGACGGCCGTACCGACACCCGTCTGAAACGCGTCGACCACCACGGACGCCGTTCAGATGACAAGACAGGCCGTACTGACAACGCTCTGGCGTCGCACCCTGACACCGCAGGTGTCGCAGTCTGAAACGCGTCGACCGAGGTGGACGCCGTTCAGACAAATCTGACAGGGGCCGTACTCTCGCGGCCCGAAACCCGCCCACGTGGCGCACACGTGGCACAACAATCAGCAGACCTAAATGGCGTCCACACACCCTGACGCCTTTTGAAAGGCGTCGAGCACTGTTGACGCCATTCAGCCAGAAATCTCAAGACCCCTCCAGGGTCCAAACCAGGGGACCCGGACCGAACCAGACCCGAATACAGAACCCGAAATCTCAGTCATTACACTCACCCTTACGGTTTTTAGGTGAGGGTTCCAGACAGGCGTAGCGTAGAGGGTTTTGTCTCGGGTTGCGCGCCAACAACCATTCTTTTGGGATATGCCCCGATGTAATTGTTATTTCCTTTTTAGGCATGTACGTTTAATTATTTCTTTTCAGTTGGAATATGTAATTATTTGTTGACTCGAGTCAGAATGTAATAATTTTTAATTCCTATACATCTTTTACAATTTGACGTGATGTGGAATGTTTATCTTAGTTTATCATTTATTTTTCAAATTTATCAAGATCCTGGTTTGGCTCTAAAGTTTAATGATTCGGTACTCATTTAGTAATAGGATCTCCGATTATAAGGTGGCGGGTCATTACAGAAAGGGTCACGGGATCCCTACTATGCCCAGTATTGGTATGCCTCACTACCTTGTTTTTCATGTGAGGACTCGTGTCATGCTTAGGAGTGAGGCATAGGCTTCTTGGAGGACATGTTGCCAGTTGTTGTCGTTTTTCGGGATATGCCCCGTGTAGTTGTACTTTTCTTTGGCCTATACGCACTGTATTTTTGTTGGACTTGTACTTTTACTGAACTTGTAATGGACTGTAGTAACTATTCTTCTTGCAATTTCTTTAACAGTTCACTGACTGGTTATTTAGCTTAGTTTCTCATATATTTATCAAAATGTGCATGCGATCATGGTTAGATTCCATCTATGTTGATCTGAAACCTGTTAGTCTTCGAATGTCGGGGTGCGGGTTGTTATAGTTTGTATCAGAGCACTATCTGGCTAAATATATGACTAACTAAGTTAAATAAGTGAATCCAGCAATAGTACAGATTCTCATACAGGCTGGTAAAATTGGCCTAGAATATAGGATCTAATATGATTTCCTCCATTTTCATGTGTAAAGGGTAAAGATGGTTCCTAAGAGGAGAACGCCTTTGATTCATGACCAAGGAGATGACTCTACTGGGTCTGGTGTCGGTAGATAAAATGTGGAGAGATTTCTTAAGGTCATGATGGAGACTGTCTAGATATTAGTCTCAAAATTCTAGTGAGGTTTCCAACACCTGGGAGGGTGTTTGACTCTGGTGGAAGACTTCCTAAGGTTGAAGCCACCTCATTTTATGCAATAGCCTAATCCTAATGAGGTAGCTCACTGGCTTAAAGAGGTGGAGAAGGCCTTCGATACTCTAAACTGTGCAGCGAGGGAGAAGACCCCCTTAGCCACATTTTTGTTGAAGGATGATGCTTATGATTGGTGGACCACTTTGAAGAGGATGTTCTATGCTGATAAGATATTGAGGGAGATTCATGGGGAGACATTCGTGAACGAGTTCAATAATCAATATTTCCCGAAACACATTAGGAGAGCCAAGGAGAGAGAGTTTATGGAGCTGATTTAGGGGGTATGTCGATGTTAGAATATCAGATGAAGTTTGTGGCTCTAGGGAGGTTTGTGCCCTATATTTTTTAGAATAAGGAATGCAAGATAGAGAAATTTATGGATGGATTGCGGTTTGATTTAAGGAGCTCGGTGGAGTCTACTGCTACGTTGACTAGGCTTTAGCAATGAGATGTGCAGCTGCAGTGGAAGCAGAGCATGATCGCATGGCTCAAGAACAAGGGATAAAAGTGCAGGGTCAAATACAAGGCAAAGGCAAGGCAACAATTTCTTCATTTGGATAAGGGTTGTCTTCGATTGGTTCCAAGTTTAAGACGTTGTTCTGTGGAGGTGGCAGCAGCAAAGGCAGAGAGAGGCAGACTCAACAGGCGCAGTCAATAGCCAGTGTACAATGGGATTCAGCAACGAATTATTGCCACTATGGTAGTATGCATGGGGGTGGGCCATGCCTCAACTTCAATAGCTGATGCTATGCTTGTGGCCAGCCAGAACATGTGGTGAGGAACTATCCGCAAAAGCATGGTCAGGGACAAGCCACTAGTGATCATAAGAAGTAGAAGACTTGGGATAGAGTTCTCGCTCTCACCAAAAAAAAGGCCCAGGCATCCAACTTCGTGGAAGGTACACTTTTTGTCCGTGACAGTTTGCCTCATATGCTGTTTGATTTGGGTGCTTTGCATTCTTTTATTTCTAAGTTGTTTGTAGATATTCTTTCTACGCCTATTAAGGAATCATCTTGTGACTTGCTAGTAAAGTTCCCGACAGGGGACTATTTACTCACTTCCTATTGCTTGAGCGGTGTCCCCTTAGCCATTGAGGGCCACCAAATGCCATCCCAACTTCATGTGCTCTAGATTAAGGACTTTGACATCATTTTGGGTATGGATTGACTAAAAGACTACTTTACTGAGGTGGATTATCAAAGGTACATAGTATGTTTCTCCATTCTGGGTGTTTTGGTCTTTTACTTCCAAGGTATCAGGCTCTCTTTCTGTAGACCTTTTATTTCCACCTTTCAGGCTAAAAGGCTTTTGAATTGCAGTTGTAAGGCCTTTCTTGCATCAGTGGTCGTTGTCCTCAATGACGACTTTCCTAATATGTCAGATGTGCCTATAGTTTGTGAGTTTCCCAATGTATTTCTTGAAGAACTGCCATGCCTTCCCCCTCAGTACGATATTGAGTTCACTATTGAACTCTTGCATGGTACGGCGCCTTTCTCTATACGACACCTTTGTCTAAGGCCCCATATCGCATGCCTCTTATCTGCTGAATTGGCTGAGTTGAGGGTGAAACTCCAAGAGTTGTTGGATAAAGGCTTTATCTGACCTAGCTTCTCTCATTGGGGTGCACCTGTGTCCCTGAGATGTGTATTGATTACCAACATCTCAATCAAGCGACAATGAAGAACAAATATCCTCTTCCTAGAATTGTTGACTTGTTTGATTAGTTGCAGGCTACCGGGATTTCTCGAAGATGGATCTCATATCCAAATATTATCAGATGAGGATCAAAGAATCTGATATCAGCAAGACAGCTTTCAAGACTCAATATAGGCACTATGAATTCTTGGTCATGCCTTTTGTTTGACTAATGCCCTTGCAGCTTTTATGGATCTAATAAAAAAGGTGTTCAGTGAATATCTAGATCAGTTTGTGGCGTTTTTTGTTGATGACATTCTGATATATTCCTTCTTTAAAGAGGAACATGCCTTCCATCTCCAAGTAGTGCTGCAGACCTTAAGAAAACACAAACTTTAAGCCAAATTAAGCAAATGTGAATTTTGGCTAGAGAAGGTGCACTTCTTGGGGAACGTCATCTCTGGACAGGGAGTAGCGATCAATTTAGTTAAGGTTGAGATATAGTACAGGGGGAGAGAATAAGATATGTGATTGCAATTAGAAGTTTCCTAGGGTTGGCAGGCTATTATAGACTGTTATCCAGAACTTTTCTATAAGGTTTTGCCGGATCGTTCAACGTAGCGAAAAGTGAATATGAAAACTTTATCCTACAAAAACATCATGATCGATTGTCCGATTCAATAGAGTACAATAAACGAATAAGAGAGAACGGGTCTCATTGTGCATAGATGAGGAATCTCCAAAATCTAATGCTGAATCCACGGGACGCAAGTAGCCGCACACGTGCACGACCTCTAGACGTAGTATCCCTACGGATCGTTGCATAGACGGCTTCTCCTTCTTGCTCACGATGTCGATGCAATGACGACGACCACCACCACCCAGAGGAGGAAGAGAGGGGACGTATAGGAGAGAGAGAGAGAGAGAGGGGACGACCAGGAGGAGACCCACGTAATGGTTAGGATTTTTCCCAAGTCCCTCTAATATGCATATATGTTTTCTCCAGTTTTTCATAAAAAACTCAAATAATATATAAAACTCTCATTAAGCCTTGTCTCAAGAGAATCCTTATGTGTGTGACCCTCTAGGCCCGACAATCAATCTGGTTGCAGGCCCATCAACCTTAAAACGCCTTTTAAGATTAATTTAGTTCATTTATCATCTCATGATTAAATGAATCAATCCATTATCACATAATCATTTATTCAGTAGACCTTCTGATCACAAATGGCACCAAGCAACACCTTGTGATCCGAGATGATGTCAGGGATCATCGTCCCACTATCGGCACCTGTATGTCAACAGATTATCATACGGAATTAATCCTTCACCTACTCAAATGTAATAGTGATAATGGAGTATGGTTAACTGTCAAACTCGTCAATCACTAAGTGGATCAATCGCTCAATGAGATTTTATCAGAAAACACCTTATCTGATAATCCCATTAACACTGGTCAGGGATTTAATTGAGCATAAACAACTGCAAGCGATTCCATCTTGACAACTCAATCTGATTCCACTGCTAACAATCACTTGAATATTCAGACGCAAATATTCTGCAACCTGAATCAAGAGTCAGGAAATAGTAGTCCTCGTATAAGGTGTCCTTGGTATCTCAGGTCAAAAGACCTACCATACTACTGTGACACAAAATATTCTGGTTGACAGTTAAAACTATTAAGAAATTCTAAAGCAGATCAATTCAGTGAACTCATTCCACCAATGAGCACCAACATGTTTGTCTTAGTGTCTCCCCACAAGTGGTTATAAGATCAACCACTCCCATTATATGAGCATACACAACATGTGTCAGTCTATCCGAATGCTCGATGTCCAGTTTGTGCACTATATGACTTAGAACAAATTAGGACTTATGTTACATAGGATTAATGTCATTAGCACAACTCCTTGTGATTTAATCATCATTGCATATATATATACATATAAAAAATACCTTCTTCCTTTCTGCATGGGAAAGTATACTAATGAACAATATATAGATGAAGAAAAAAACTGTAATCATATTCATCACCTACATACTATTTCAAAACCACAAAACAATATATATATATGAGAAATACCATTTATTATCGAAAGAGAATGCAAGAATTAAGTCCGTTACATCTAATGTGATTGGCTTAGGACACCCTAACTCCTTCATTTTCCACTACCACAGCTCTTTTGACGAGATTGACTCGAAAAGGGGTTCATTTTGTTTGGAAGGACAAGTGTGAGAGGAGCTTTTTGGAGCTAAAGGCATGTCTAACGTCTACCCTAGTCCTAGTCCTCCCGTCTGGTTCACAGGTTTTTGTTGTGTATTCTAACACTTCCAATTGCGGCTTGAGGGCAGTCTTGATGCATCATGGTTGAGTGGTAGCCTATGTTAGTCTTAGGTGGCCTACAAGTCAATCAGACAATGTATAATCTCGTTCATTTATTAATAAAATGACATTATTTCATTATATGTAATTAGTTTAATTATCATTTCATGATGAAGTCTTTGAATATGTAAAACAGTAACCAGATTATGATGAGATCATACTAATGAAACTGATCACTTATACACACATATTCTTAATTGTTCTTAATCGGAGGATGTCTGAGCAGGATATCAAACATCCGGTTAGACTAGTACAAATTATTCTTGCTCATATGATGAGGGTGCCTGATCTCATAGTCACTTGTGTGGAGATACTAAGGCAAATATGTAGGTTCTCATTAGATAATGAGTTTACTGAACTGATCTAACTGACTCACTGGATGGTAATGTACATAACTGTCGACAAGTTTGATTCAATTGTCATAATTGCGTGGATGGTCCTTGGACTTGAGACACCAATGACACCTTGTCGGTGGACTTCTGTACTTTGACCTTGGTTTACGGATCTCTATTCAAAGGATTCCAAATAGCTAAGGATCGGGTATAGCGAAATACCGCTGAAAGGAATTGAGTGTTCAACATGGGATCATTCGCTCTCGGTATTCAAAGAGAGAATGCTCTAGAAGGATGCACATGAGTCTCTGGCAAGGGTGGACAATAATATCGAGAACTGAGTCTTCCAATATTATACGGCAGCATCTAATTCAAGAGAGCCAACCGATTTGGGTTTGACAGTTCACCATACTTAAGCTGACTCGGGAGCATTGCACGAATGATGAATTATATCTATGTAGAAATTGTTGAGAGAAAGGTTTCATGAGTGGGTTGCTTAACTACAATACCTTCCAAGTTCACGCGGTGTCACTTGGCACCCAACGTGATCGAAGGCCCAGCCGAATTAAATGTGCGACATTAATTTGATTAATTAATTAATTAATATGAATTATTAATTGAATAATTAAATCAGTAAGGAGTTACTGGGATTATTGGGCCATTAATTGGATTGGTACTTGGGCCTAGAGGGTCATACGCAAAAGATTCTCAAGGTGATAGATCAAAAGTGGGTTTTACATAATTTATGGGGTTTTTATAAAAAATCGCGCAGTGGGTATAAAACATAGCGAGAGGGCTGAGCAGGACAGGCATCTGCTCAGCCCTAGCCGTCCCCTCCTCTCTCCCTCTCTCTCTCTCTGGTGCCCCTGGCCGGCCCCCAGCTGAGGGCTCTGCTTCATCGACTTCTTTGAATCCCGTGAGACTGGAACTTGGCCGCATGTTATGGCGATCATCTCGGCGAACGGCGGCTTCTTCGAGCACTGCGATGAACAAGGAACGTGAGAAAATCCGTCGCGAGGAGAACGGTGTGGACTCTGCTAGAGGTCGGACGTCTACGTGGCTGGTAATATCACACCAACAGAACCGTACGAATGCGTATTCGAATCCATGCGAGGTGATTGTTGATCATCGTTCTTTTCGTTTTATTCTTCGAAACGAACTGGGATCTTTGTAGAATAAATTTTATTTTGTTTCCGCTACGTCGATCCCGTAACTAGATCCTCACAATGGTATCAGAGTCAGGTTCCACTGTTTCTCATTCGTTCGGATCTCCAAATAAACTTTTTATGAAATATTCTATGTCTTTAATTCGATTTTTCGGTTGGAATTGTGTTCATACGATGAACATAGATGATTAGATTATTTTATTATACATAAAAATTGAATTTTTTAATGGGGTTCTTTACGTTCTTCATGCGATGAAGAACAATGTCTTCTTCTTCTTCTTATTCTTCTTCGTCAGCCACAGATGTATTTTATGAGGAATTTTCTAGCCTTCCTCCTCAGCGAGAGGTTGAGTTCACTATTGAGCTCGCACTGGGTACGACACCCATGTCTAAGGCTCTGTATAGGATGGCTCCAACCGAACTCGCTGAGTTGAAGGTGCAATTACAAAAGTTGCTGGATAAGGGTTTTATCCGTCCCAATACTTCCCCATGGGGCGCCCATGTTCTATTTGTCAGGAAGAAGGACGATTTTTTAAGGCTGTGCATTGACTATAGATAGCTGAACTAGGTGATGGTGAAGAATAAGTACGCGCTTCTCAGGGTTGATGATTTGTTGGACTAGTTGCAGTTTGCCAGGGTGTTTTCAAAGATTGACTTGAGTTCTGGATATTACCAGATGAGGATCCACGAATCGGATACGAGTAAGACAACTTTTAGGACTCGATATGGGCATTATAGGTTTTTGGTTATGCCTTTCGGTTTCATGAATCTGATTAATCAGATTTTCAAAGCCTATCTGGATCAATTTGTGGTAGTCTTTGCAAATGATGTCTTAATATATTCTTCTTATAAGGAGGAGCATGCTATACATCTTCAGGTGGTGCTAAGGACCATGAGGGAGCACCAACTCTACGCCAAATTCAGCAAGTGTGAATTTTGGTTAGATAAGGTACACTTTTTGGGGCATGTCATTCTGGTGATGGTGTCTTAGTGAATTCGGCCAAGGTCAAAGCAATGACGGAATGGGGGAGACCGACGACATTAACAGAGATCATAAGTTTCTTGGGATTGGCAGATACTATAGATGGTTTATTCAGGACTTTTCTTCCATCACGGCACCCTTGACGAGGTTGACTCGCAAGAGAGTTCATTTTGTGTGGACCAAGGAGTGTGAGCGAAGATTTGTTGAGCTAAAGGCTCGTCTCACTTTGGCTCCAGTTTTGGTTCTTCCATCCGGTTCGGGTGGATGCATGGTCTATTCAGATGCTTCATGTCGTGGTTTATGTGATAGAATTAGGTGGCCTCAAAGCCAATCATTGTACATTCTAGTTCATATTATTAATAAAGGCAATTATTTCTTCATTTATAGTTCTCGTAAATTAACTATCGTAATGAAGGTCCATAGACAAATGTATGGGATATTGAATCATGATGAGATCATGATAGTGAGATCAATATTCTTAGTCACTTGTCTTAAATAGTTCTCGATCATAGGATATTTGAGATGGACATTAAATATCCGTTAAGATCGACACAAGTTATTTCTGCTCATACAATGAGGGTGAATGATCTCACATTCACTCGTGTGGTGACACTAAGACAAACTTGTGGGTGCTCATTAGAGAATGAGTTCACTGAACATATATGAATAAAAATTCCTGGATGGTAATGATACCTATTAGTCAACCAGGGAATTCAATCGTTGCAGTAGCACAGTTGGTCCTTTGACCTGAGTCACCAATGATACCTTGTTTGTAGACCATTGTGTCTTGATTCTTTGACTTGTGGACTTTAACCATTAAGTCCACGATAGTCAGTCTCTCAGATATAGTGGAAAGCTTGCGAAGGTAATTGAGTGAACAACAGGAGATCACTCACTCTTGGTATAAGACTGGAGAGAGAATGTCCTATGGATGTGTACACAGAAATCCCTGGCCACGGTCAAATGAAAGAGATGTCCTTCTAGAAATTAACTGAGTACTGGAATCCATTTAAATAATGTGATAGAGGGTTTGACTGTAAAACTATACCCTTGCGTTATTGGAACATTGGATGAGTGAAGTATTTTATCTGTGCGGTATCTGCAGACAGAAAGGTTTAAATAAAGGGAACAGTATCTCTTATATCTTATGTGATCATGAGGTAGTGTTTGGTGCCATTCATGGTCAGAAGGTCAAGTGGATTAATCATCAGATGATGAACCACTTATTTATTGAATTAATTATTTAACATATGATGTTTAAATAATAATTAATAAATATTAAATTTAGAATTAGTTCTAAATTTAATGGGCTCGAAACCGAACTAATATACGGGCCTGGAGGGTCACACACATAAGAATTCTCGTTAGACGGTGAGAGATGTTAAATATTATGGTTATCTGGGTTTTTGTGAAAAGTCGCAGGATAAACATGAATATTTAATGGAGAATTATCCAAGGCCAAGCTCTTGTATAATCATGAGAATTAATCCTTATGATTATCCTTATTTCTTATATAAGGAGGCCAAGGGGAGGGGTGGATAGAGTTGGACGTACACAACCACTTCTTGGAGTTTCTCTCTCCTCTCTCTCTCGCCTTCTCTCTCTTGAGAAAGATCTCTCTCTCTCTCTCTCTCTCCGCGCATGGTGGATTTGAGATCAGGTCGAAGTACTCCAGCCGAGGAGGAAATCGCGTCTGCATCGGGAGCTCGTGTGGATACCTCTGGAGATCATGCGCATGCGCGATTACCGAATCGGTCGAATCCACGGGAGATTCGAAACCCCGCAAAGGTGAAGAACAGTCCTTCCTAAGTAATTTGATTATTGTCCGTTTTACGATCCCAGCAACCGATACATTGGAATTGACTTTATTTTTCCGCTGCGTTTTATGAGATTCCTTACATTATGTGCGGTCCTGATGCAACATGATAGCGTTGTAGCCTATGCTTCTAGGTAGCTGAAGCAGCACGAGGAGAATTATCCAAGTCATGATTTGGAGTTGGTAGCTGTATTGGGATCTAAGCGGGACACGATGAATGCAGTGAAATATGAAACGAAAAATCTTGTCCGATGCCTGTAGATCCGTTTTGGAAAACTAAGCGGTAAAACCAAAATAAAATGGGAGTGATCGAATCCCCGTGTGCGGATTCGAATCCGCATCCGTGTCAGTTCCATCGAGGCGATGCCGCTAGTCGCACAAGCGTCCGACTTCTAGCAGTTTTCACGCGATCCTCTGCGCTAGTTCGTCGTCACTCCCTCGTCCATATCAGCACTCTCGCTGAAGATCCTTTGCCGCTTAGGAGTCTGGAACACGCGAACGAAGATTTCCTAACATTCGGGAAATGTACGCGTTGAAGATGGGAAGCATCCCGGCACCCTGAAAGGGGGGCCCAGAGAAGGAGGAGAGAGAGAGGGAGGCGGCCAGCATGGAGAGCTCCTGAAGATTGGCCCAGGATTTTTCCACAGCTTGTCTATATATTAAGTCGGTGCGACTTTTCACAAAAGTCTCCGAATTAATATAAAACTCTATAAAACACCATCGACTTAAAATCTATTTGCGTGTGACCCTCTAGGCCCATTTACTAGTCCAATTTTCAGCATGTTAAGCCCAATAACAATTTATTGACTTATATAATTAATTAATATCTCATATTTAGTTAATTACTTAACCGAATTAACATCTCATGTAAAGTTGGGTGTCAAGCAACACCGCATGATCTCGGAGGGTAATGGGGTTCAGCAACTGACTCATAGAACTTGTCTGTCCACAGTTACCGTGTGGCTTTAATCCTTCATTCGCACAATGCTCTCGAGTCAACCTAGGGTATGGTCAACTGTCGAACCCTAGATGGTGAACTCACTTGAATTAGACTCCACTGTACAATATTAGAAAACACATTTTCTGATATTATGTCCGCTCTGGCCAGGGACTCTTGCAGATCTATCTTAGAGCATTCTCTCTCCAGTTACCTGAGAGCGAATGATCCTCTATTGAATACACAATTACCTTCTAAAGTCTTCCGCTGGACCCGATCCTTAACTATTAGAGATGTTGTGGATAGGGATTCGTAAGTCAAGGTCAAAACCCAGAAGTCCACAGACAAGATGTCTTTGGTGTCTCAAGTCCAATGATCAACCACACCAGTGTGATGGTGAATTAAGCCGGCTGACAGTCAGGTAAATTACAATTCGACGATTCATGTTGGATCAGTTCAGTGAACTCATTCCCAAATGAGCACCTACAGGTTCCCCATAGTGTCTCTACACATGTGACTAATAAGATTAGTCACCCTCATCATATAAGCTGGAATAAGTTGTACTGGTTTTACCGTATGTTTAATGTCTTTCTCAAATATCCTTCGATTAGAAACAATTAAAAACATATGTTTATAAGTCATTAGTCTCATTATTATGATCTCATCATAATCCGATGACTATTGCATACATTCAAGGACTTCATTATGCGCAATTATAAATACACCAATCTTCACAATGAAATTAATGTTATTTATCAGTAAACTAGATTGTAATAGGTGCCTTATGATTGGCTTTTAGGACGCTTATATCCAACAAGCTATGGTGTTTGCACCGAAGATTTGGCAGCGTTATTTGTATGGGAAGAAGTTTCAAGTTTTCAGTGACCATAAGAGCTTGAAGCATGTGTTCACTTAAAAGGATTTGAACTTAAGGCAACGTAGATGGATGGAGTGCATTAAGGACTATGATCTCAACCTTTTTTATCACTCGGACAAGGGTAACGTTGTGGCGGACGCCTTGAGTCGGAAGATGGTCGTGTCACATCTTATGGCTCAAGAGTAGAAGTTATATTAGCAGGTTGTAAAAAGTTGGAACACACTTACCATGATTTCGCTTTCCTTTTTTTCTTTTTTTTTCAATATACCTGCAAAAATAAGAAAAAGAAGGTTAGCTAAAGATTAATTACACTAAATTCAAGATAATCAAAATTAAAAGTCTAACTCCCCGACAACGGCGCCAAAAATTGATCGTTCCAAATTATGCGTCGTTAAACACTCATGAGAACGTTCAATCTAAATTTATCCGGCTCACTTAAATTAGATTTTGAAATTTAATAGTGGTGAGTCCGAGTCGATCCACAGGGAGATAGAATTTTAATTTTGAAAATTTTGGACTTTAATTAATCTAAAAATAAGTGAGACTTTAAATACTAATTACTTATTTAAACTAGAATTAAGTTAACTAATGTTACCTAAAAATAGGATTACTTAAATTAAACAAATCTTTTTTTTCTTTTCTTTTTCAGAAATTAAACACAAGCATATATGGAAAATAAGCACGACAAAAAAATAACAAAGAAATTGTTATTTAACTAAGTGTAAATGATTAATTAACTAAAAATCATGAAACAACTTACAACATTTAATGGTTTAATATCTTAAATAAACAAAACATTAAATAACAATTGACTAATCCTAATTAAATAAACTAATTCTAAACTAATAGGGAAAGGAAAAGAATAGAGCAACAGGAGCTTCTGTTGGTACTCCGGCGCAATGGACCAGGCCTAAAAGATGCGGCGCAGTGGACCAGCTTCACCGGGTTGGAGAAGATCTGCTGCTGTTGCTTTGCCGCTTGGTGGGTGCTGCATGGAGTGGACGGTTGCTGCTGGTGCTGGAAGAAGCAGCTGAGACGTGGAGGAGGGCCTCAGCTTGCAGGAAGAGAGAGACGGCTGGTGGCTGCTGGAGGTGTGCTGGAGCTTGCTGGCGCATGGAGTGCCGTCTTCTACGTGGCTGCTGGAGGTGTGCTGGAGACCGGCAGCATTGCGTGGAAACCCGGCTTGCTGGCGCATGCGCTGGCAGTGCATGCATGAGCTTCACCACATGCACGTGGAGCTCGGGAGGAGGAGGCTTGCTGTTGGAGGTGCAGCCGGCATGCATGCGTGGAGGAGCTAGGCATTCACGTGGATGCCGCTCAACGGCTGGTGCGTGCAGTGAAGCCGAGTAGGTGGAAGGCTGTGGAGGGTGCGGTTGTTGCTGGAACTGCTGGTTCAGGTTTAGAAGAGAGAGAGAAAACAGAGGGAGAGAAGGAGAGAAAACCGAGAGAGGGCAGAGACAGAGAGAGGGAGAACTGAGGGAGAGAAAATAGAAGAGAGAGAGGGAGTCGGCTGTGGAGTTGAGAAAGAATAGAAGAGAGAGGGAATTAGGTTGCTGAAAAAGAACGGAGAAGGAGAGAGAGAGAACAGAGAGGGAGAGGCTAAGAAGAGGAGGAAAAAAAAAACAGGGAAAGAGGAGGAAGAGGCTGCGGGAAGAGAGTTTGGAAAAGAAGAGGAGAGGGCTGCGGAGAGAAGGTTGGAAAAGGAAGAGGGAGAAAAAAAAAATTCCCGAGAGAGAAGAGAGGGTCGTGGGAGATTTTATAGAGAGGAAGAGAGAGTCGGAATTGGGGAAGGAAAGAGATTAAAGAAGAGGAAAAGGAAACTGGAGAAGGAGGAGGATTCGAAATTGGAGAGAGAATTTCTAAAAAGAGAGAGAGGGTCTTAAAAAATAAAGAAAGGAAGGGATGTGGTTGGGAAATTGGAGAGAAGGAAGGAAATAGAGGGTTTTGGGAAACTCCAGAGAAAGAAAGAATCAAATTGCATTTTTACCCCTGCTTTAGTTGAAATCCGAACACTAGACCTCTCCCAAATTTCCGAAAATTCTACCAGCTGCACTGCATCATCGGCATGTCTTGTTCATATAAAATAAATATAAATTAGCGCATTATCATAAAAATATCATCATATTTATTCATTTCGTCTCGGTTTTGTCGAAAAACCGCAAATGCGCTATACTCCTTTAATCACATGAAATGACGATGTTTTTAAGTCAGAATTTGATGAACTTGGTACCGTTGGACTTGTTACACAATTATCTATCATTTCATGCTATTTTGCAGATAAAAACATGAGTATGATACATATGATTGTCTTTAAATGATCAATTTAACACTTTATCAATGACCAGGTGGTATATTGTATCCATTGCCGATACCATAATGGAAATGGGAGCATGTGATTATAGATTTCATGATGGGATTTCCCATAGCATCCAGTAGGAGAGATGCGATTTGGGTGATTGTTGACCGATTGATCAAGCCAGCTCACTTCTTAGCTATTAGGAAGGATTGATCGGTCAACAAACTGGCTAGATTGTTTGTAGATCAAATTGCGTCTCTACATGGTGTGTCTTTGTCTATGTGTCGGATCGGGTTTCGAGGTTCACCTCAAGATTTTATAGGAGTTTCCAAAAGGGCTTGGGTATTCAATTGGCGTTCAGTTTAGCCCGTCCCGAGACCGATGGACAGTCAGAAAAGACTAATCAGACTTTGGAGGATATGCTGAGGACTCGTTGCTTGGAGTGGGGAGGTTCTTGGGATCAACACTTACGTACGATGGAATTTGCTCTTAACAATAGCTATCATTCTAGCATCGGCATGGAACCACAAGGCATTTATGGGTGACCATGTCGATCTCCATTGGATTGGTTAGAGATTGGTGAGAGGCAGATATCAGGGCCAAAGATGGTACAACATTGTGCAGAGGTGGTCAGACTAGTGCAACAGCGGTTGATTGCAGTTCGGAGTAGGCAGAAGAGTTATGTAGATGTTCGTAGAAGACCATTTGAGTTTAAGGTTGGTGATTACGTGTTCCTCCGGGTCTCACCCTCAAAAGGTGTAATGAGATTTGGGAAGCGAGGCAAGCTGAGTCCGCGATTTATAGAACATTTTCCTATTCTTGTTCGAGTTGCAAACAGTATATCAGCTAGCCTTACCACCCAGTCTTGTTGTAGTTAACGACGTATTCCACGTATCCATGCTGAGGAAGTATGTATACGATCCATCACATGTCTTGGACTTCTCGAAGTCTGAGGTTTCAGAGGATTTGTCCTTCCCAGAGTATCCCATGCGCATTGCAAATCGTAAGGAACAGGTCCTTCAGAATAAAGTTCTTCCTCTGGTGAAGGTAATATGGCAGCATCGCTCCGGAGGTGAGGCGATTTGGGAACGAGAAGATGAGATGTCGGAGTAATTTTCCTATCTTTTTTAGTAAGTTCTCTTCTTGGAGCATTACATTATTACTTAATTGGTGCTACATAATTGCGGTAATTTCGAAGACAAAATTTTCTTGAGGAGGGGTAGGATGTAAGGATTGAGGTTTCGGGTTCGACTATTAAGTTGGTTTTGGATTGGATCGCTTAGTGTGGGTCCTTGTGGGCATGGTGTATAGGCTCTGAATCACATCTAACTGGCAACATGCACTTCTGAAAGGCGTCGGCCATGGATGACGCGAGTTAAAGCCATGCATGCTTGACTCGTGGACGGGCATCGGGGCACGTGGGTGATCCCCGGTCTTGTCGTCTGAATGACGTCGTGTTGAGCCGACGCGATTTGGCGACTTTCTACATGGCTCTCACCCGCCCCGTGGCACCCCAGGATGAGTTGGGGGCTCCAAGAGCGGGCTGGGGGAGGGTTCACCCTTCTGAAGACCCTCCTTTCTCCCTCCTTTTCTCTTTTCTCTCCCTCTCATTCTCTCTCTTTCTTCCCCTTCCTCCTCCACCACTCCATCTCCCCACAACCATCCCTCACCACTTCTACCACCATCTCTACGGTGGCTCCTCACTCTCTGGGCGGCGACCGACGTCTTGGCGGAGTGGCAGCTTCCACGGCGGTACACCGGCGGTGGCTTGGCAGTGTGACGGTTCGGCAACGAGGAGGCAAACCTGTTAGTATTAGGTGGCCTGAAAGCCAATTCGATACTCTATATCATTCAGTTTATTAATATCATGGCATGAATTCATTGTGTGTAATTAATTCGATATATGTTTATCGTATCACGATAAAGTCCATAAACATGTGTAACAGTCTTCGGATTATGATGAGATCATAATTATGGGACCGAAGACTTATAAACACATGTTCTTAATTGTTCCTAGTTGGAGGATGTTTGAGAAGGATATCAATCATCCAGATAGACTAGTACATGTTTCTTCAGCTCATATGATGAGGGTGATTGATCTTATAAGTCACTTGTGTGGAGACACTATGTTGGACCTGTAGGTGCTCATTGGTGAATGAGTTCACTAGACTGATCCGACTATGAATCACTGGATGGTATATACCTCACTGTTAACCAGTTAGATTCTTTTGTTACGGTTGCGTAGATGATCCTTAGATCTGAGACACCAAAGATATATTGATGGTAGGTCTCTGAGTTTTGACCTTGACTAACGAATCATTAACCTTGGGTTATCAATAAGACAAATTATCGGGTTCATGGAAATGTCCTCGAAGGTAATTGAATGTTCAATACGGGATCATCCGCTCTCAGTGTTTAAAGAGATAATGTTCTAGGAATGATGCGCTTAAGTTCCTCCAGGGAAGACTGTGTATCAGATAAAGAGTTATCTGCTATAGATGAGCGGCATCCGATTCGAGTGAATCGACCGGCTAGGGTTTAACAGTAAACCATACCCTAGGTCGATTCAGGAACATTGCACGGATGAAGGATTACATCCGCGTAGTAACCGTTGACAGAAAGGTTCCTATAGTGGGTTGCATAAACCCCAATGCCTTTTGGGATCACGCGTTGTTACTTGGCACCCAACGTGATCGGAAGCCCATCCGAATTTATTGTGGGACATTAAATTCGGCTGATTAATTAATATATACGGATATTAATTAATTCAGTGGGTCCGTAAAAAGATTATAGGACTCAATGGGCCATTAACTGGACTGGTATTTGGGCCTAGAGGGTCACACGCAAATGGTTTTCAAGTTGGTTGATTTTTTGACGGGATTTCGGATAAGTGTGAGTTTTTCTGAAAAACCGCAACACATTTATTATAAAAGTCTGGGGCTAGGTCAGGGGACAGGAACCCAGACCTATCCGCCCCTCTCTTTCTCCTCCTCTGTCTTTGGTGCCTCCCTCCTCTGGCCGGCCTCGGGAGACTCCACTCCGACTTCTGCCTGCTCCGTCTCCCCGTCCAACGGGAATCTAAATCTGCATGTTGCAGAGAGTTACACGCAGCTAGACGGGATCCGCGGATGCTGCTATAAGCAAGGAAGCGAGGATGATCCACCAAGAGGAAGACTGCGTGCATACCGCTAGAGGCTGGGCACCTGTGCGGCTTGCAGCATCGCATCGTCGGAACCGGACGAATGCGGATTCGAATCCGCGCAAGGTAAATAAGATTTACCGTTTAATTTTTGTTGATCGAAACGGGACGGATCCGATCCCAACTTTAATTTTATCCGCTAGGTTTTGGTTGGATCCGGACACAACGAACCCAACAACAGCTCGGTGACCCGTTGGCATCGCGGCGGCGCTTCCGCGGTAAAGGGACTCCGCGAGGGGTCATGAGGAGTTCAAGTAACCGGTAGGGTGACGATCCTCATACGTGTTTCGACCGACCAAACTTGTAGGTTTCGGCAATTCTAGATAGTAGATCATGAATAGGATCTCTTCTTCTATCTACCCTCTTGCTAAGTTAGCCTTAATCTCATGACAAACATGATTTTAGCATGATTTGGGCGATTTCTTGTTAATAAAAATGCCATGAATGTGTTGAGATTTTTAGGTAGAATATGAGCATGCCTAAGGTGAATGTTTATTGAAATGATAGTGGATTTTATGGAATTGGGATTGGCATGTTTCAATGGAGTTAATAGATTCATTGTCTCATTGAAATTGTGTTTTCATTTGGTTTGTTGAGGGGGATTGTTATGTGGCTCGGCGAGACCAGGGAGAGAACTGGTCTCGGGCACTAAATCACGTCCACGCAGGCCGACGCGATTCAGAGCCCATATCTCTGAAGAACTTATTCAGGGCCTATTTCTGCATCTCTCTCTCTCTCTCTCTATATATATATATATATATATATATATATATATATATATATATATATATATATAGTTAAGTTCCCTATATGTTATTTAAATTAGATTCTTGTATAATGTTAGATAAATTTGTTAAATGCATGTTGCATACTTTGGGGCGGGGTGTTCCCACACACTCATAATCGCATATTTTGTGCTTGTGTGGTTATGGACCTAGAGTGATGGTTTGGTTAGCTTTTTACACACTGTGTCGGTGTGCGAATGCGAGTGGCTATCTTGAATATAAAAGCATGTATTTTAACTTATAAATGTGTGTATCACTTTGTCAAATTAATATTCAGATCTTTGATTATTATGAAATATGTGAAAATATGTTTGTGTCATATATGTTTGATATATTTTAGACATGTCATCTTAAGGAGATTGTGGTTAATTCCATAAGCATTAGTTGATGACTTCTACCCATGAGCAATGGGATAAAATCTCGATAGTTGTATATTTATTTTCAGTCATCCGAAGTAGGACAATAGACTCTCCGGCTATGCATGTGCTATGAGTTTAGTGTACTTACCTATATGCTTTGACATATATTTTGTTCGACTCCTTATGTGATGGCTAGATGCATGTCTATTTACGTTAGTTTATGATATGTTTGGAACATAATTATCACAGTTTGAATTCAGCTTGTATTCTATTTAGTTCGTTCCTTTGAAATCTATGTTCAATTATTCTTTGAATTATTCATATTCTTCTGGTCTTTGACCTATTCACGAGTAAGAATTGACTTGATATGATAAGTTACGATACCATGATAATTTGATATGTGATATGTTCAGTTCAATATATAATTTGCTCGCTTTATAGCTAGTAGATCTCTTTAGTCAGATATGATTCCGATCATATAAGATATGCTATATGTTAGTTGATCTGTTCATACTATTAAAAAACACATGTGATTTGATATACTTATATTTGACTATGCTTGTGTATCATGTTCTTACTTGAGCTATATGTATAACTGTGAATCATGTTTAGTTAGTTATCACTTGATTTCAATTATTATATTGTGAGCATTTGATTGGATTAGAATTTCTACTAAGTGGTTGTACTCGTAAAATTCTATTAACATTTTCAACGACTAGGGAGGAATTATGAATTGAGGAGGATTAACTTGAGGAGTTGTGATTCGTCAGAAGAAGTGACGCGGGACAAGTATGGACCCGACTTGACTTATCAATTTTGCATGGAAAATGAAATAGCAATTCAATGGACTATGCAATTTATCGGCTCACACGGCGACTCAATTTAGTTCATGTGGTAAGTTCGTGATGATCGAGTGGTTAAGCACGCCCGCAGGTTGGACTACTTAGAGACCAATGGGCAAGGATAGCTGTCTCTACCATTGGATTTGGGTATACCCATAATTAATAGGTCACATTTGACGCTCTTGGAGCATGGCTTCTTACAAATACTCTTTATCCCAACAACGATGCACACAAGTTTGGTGGATTTGGTGCTCTCTCTCATAGCGCGCAACGATGAAAGTGTATACTAGACAAATAAGCAACTATACGAGGAGGGACAGTCACGTACCCTGCTAGTTTGTGAAAACCAGTCCCGATCGGAGACGTGGTTGCACGCAAAGATGCACGTCATTGTATATGCAGCGTCGGTGAAGATTCCCTACATGAACTATTTACAACGAAAGCCAAACGCCTCACGCAGAGGGGTGGACTCGGGGAGGAGAATCACAAGGTAGAGTTAAAGCAATAAATTGGGGAGGTGAGTTGAAAGAGCCTGCACTAAAACTCTCGAAAATCGAAGAGTTTTTATAACTTATGGAAACCAATGAGTTTTTGTAACTCCTGGAAGCGGAAGAGTCACTTGCTGTAACTCTAGAAGATGAACGGTCTTCTTGTAATTGTCGGAAGCTCAAAGGACGCTTTGACTATTTTGCTGGAGATGGAGAACTCGATCATTGGAGATGTTGATTCCACTGAAGCTCTGATATTTGAGGAAGATGATGCAATTGGATTCTCCACCAGGGTCAGTGGAGGACATAGTGCAGATCTGTTGAAGATGTCGCCTTTCGCCACACTTGGATCTTGTTGGGAAGTTGCCACCTATTGGGTTTTGAAGGCGATACATATGTTGATGCAACTGATTAAGTGTTGTTGGAGTTGGTGAAACACTTAGATCAGATTTGTTGTTGACGATGAATCTATCGGTAAAGAGATCTTGCAGAAGGTGTTGGTTTTGAGATCTGAACTAGCAGAAGGACTTGTGCTGGGCATGTTCCTGATCAGATCACCTCCATGTTGATGAATATGATGCTACACTTTGCATCAGGTTTGTGAAGGAAGAGGAGGTGGGCGTGGTCTGCTAGGAGATGGGAAAAGAGAGGAATAGGGGCTGCACTAGCTTTGGAAAGGGAGAGAAGGAGCTGTTGGAGGTTGTTTGCTCCATGAAGAAGGATAGGAAAGAGAGAGGCATGGCTTGCTATGGGTTGGAGAGGGAGAGAGGGGGGCGTGGCCAGCTAGAGAGGGAGAGAGGGGAGAGGAAGGTGATGTTGTGGTTTTGGAAGTAGGCTTCTCACCTCCCCCTTTAGGAGTTTCGTACTTACACCATGGCTTCTTGCCACAATATTTTCAAAACTTAAATTTCCATTCATACTATGCCATTACAAGAGGGGTGAGCTTCTATTTATATAGAGCTCATAAAACACTTGACTCTTATGCCCTTTACACAATCAACAAAAAACTCTTATATCCTAGATGGACATTAAACACTAAAATTCCCATAGAAAGATACTAGAATAGCAAAGCTAACACGAACGGACTACAAGGTGTGCCTTAAGTGTTCTTCATAAATTAGAACAAAGCAAAAATGCACAAAATAACATATCTAATAGTATCCATCATCTCCAAGCCATAGTGTGGGTTGGAAGTGCCCTTACCAATAAGGTTGTCTAGATTAGGTTTACTGCTTTCCTATATTTGATGTAATAGGAATAATGAGGGAGATATGTATTTTTCTATTTAGTTAGTAAGTTGATTGTTTTCATTTCATTTCGGTACTTGATGTACTATGTGGATCCTATAAGTTGATATTATAATTTGTGGAACAATGGTATGCGGCAATGAAAGTTTATATATGGTATTTGATGATAGTTGACATTATATTGTTTTGATTACTTGTCTCTCATCATTCATCTTCGATTTGTATGGTATTTGATTTCATAGTTACGTACCTTGTATCTGAAGTGAGTCCAAATGATTGAACCGGATCAGGAACGTAACAACAACTAAGGTATACATCCCTACATAGCCTAAAAATAACATTTAAATAGGAACTTGGGACATAATACATTTTAAGTGCCATGCATTTCCCTCACCACTGGCCCTCCTCGTCATTAACCTGAAAGAGGAGTCCTATGATGTGTATGACTCTCTGTCCATCGTCACACCCGAATATGTCAACCCCTATATAAGTCTGAATTTCAGTCTAATAGTCTCGCAGTGATATTTACATTCACTAAACGACAAAGGGTATGTCATGTAGGTTTCTCTCTTGAAGGCTGCCATGCTGGACATCCATCGCATGGACTCCGGCCACTGACCTCTCCAAAGCAATATTACATGCCCAAAGTAAGGCTCAGGAGATGACTGTGCATTATTTGTGTGAAAATACATGGAATCAATCAATCGGAAAGATGCGGAGGAAATGCCTTTTTCTCAGGTAATTGCATTTACTTCGCACTACACGATGCACAAATGTTATAAGTAACATGTTGTGTGTGACATGTTAACTAAAAACTCCTTTGTAGGCTCATATGAGAAAATTCCGTGGGAGCCTGTCCTTTGAAATCATATAAGAAATTAACATGACAAAAGAGCGCTGTGAAGACCAGGTTGATGCATCACAAGGAGAAATGAAAAAAAAATCCAAGTTTGATTCTTGCTTCAAACATCTAAAAACAATGCAAACTTCTTATGAAAACTCTTTCTGTTTGATGCTTTTATTTATTTTTTTAATGTTGTGACGGAATGAGGTTGCTTTGATACTTTTCCTATATTATTTTCATTTTTAATGTACTGGTTCCAAGCGTTGGTTGCTCATATTAAAGACATCATTGATAACATGTTAAAGGCACGCGTAACTTGTCATGGATAACATGTTAAAGGCTGTCCTAAGGTCTAAACACACTCCTCTTTAAGACTCTTTGGATTTCACACCTCTTATCCTCTCACTGATAACACATTAACTCTAGACAATTAACTCCATCCTTGACACGCCTCGATGCTCGAGTAGGAAAATGTAGGTCACGAAATTAACTCCATTCTTGGCACGCCTATAAACCTCCCATCCCTCCTCATCCTTTTCCTCAGTAACGGGAAATGCTTTTTATACTTCAACCCTATCATGCTTATGCTGATTAAACTGCATTCAATTGATGACAGTGGTTGAGGGAGTACCTTAAGTGAGTACACTAATGGTGTATAAATAGCATCACTCATCCGTAACACATTTTGTGTAACAAGTTAACTGAAAGCAATTAATAAGACTGATATGAACCAATTCTTCGTTTATGCTAGACACTTCCTTTCAAAATTCCTTTTTTTTCACAACTTTAATAGATTGAATACAAGTTGATTCAGAGTTTGCGTCACATCAGGGCATGGATTCGATTTTCACAGCTAATTGCGATAGTTAACAGTCCCTAATATAATATCGAATACATGTTATCGGTAACATATGTTATATAACATGTTAATAAAAACTACTGCAATAATTAACAGTCCCTAACATGTGTTGTGTAACATGTTAATGAAAACTCCTCGTAGGTTGATATGAACCAACTTCATAGGACACTTCCTTTGAGAATAATTAATTTTGTTGCATGCTTCTTTTTTCTTTTTTTTGATGTTTTGCATTCATCCAAACATTGGTGGTTTTAATAGATTGAAGTTATCCAAATATTCTTTTCTATTGTTTGCATCACACCTGCATAGGTGGTCAAGAGTATACCTTGGCTTTTGAAATCTTCATTTGACTAAAATACATAAATGCATCATAGTTCTCTCTCAAATAGGGCTCTAATTTTGACTGAAATATATCATCCATCACTGGTTACCGATAACGTATTAAGCAACAGACAGATGAAACGACGCGTCTATGCGGCGCCTCAAAATTCGAATCCCACAACCTTTGATCACCCCCTATAAACCTGTCCGCCCTCCTCATCCTTCAACTGCCCCTTCTTGCTATCTTCACGGCTTGCCTCCTTATCCCTTTTGCCTCTCCTCATCTTTCAAGTTTCTCTCCAAGAGCAAATGGATCGCAGGGAGTCCCGTGGCAGTTCCAAAGATGCTGGCAAGTCTCTAGCTTCTGCCCCCCGTCACATTTGAGACATAAGGATTAGGCGTCGGCCTCCACCACCAACTGCCATGCCGCAACCGCGAGATCCCTTCGAGGGAGACATACAATTGGGATGGTCGATAGCCTTTGACTACCTGTTGAGGCTCTACGACCTTAAGGGGTTGCATCATGCATGTACACGGTATAATGTCCTCTATGACCGTATCGATGGCATGGATGTCCCTGACTCTTCTTCTTCTAATGACGACGACAATGACGTGGAAGAGAAAGAGTAGGAAAGCTAGCCCAAGAGATAGAGTACGGAGAAGAGGATTATGCGTCGACTTTATTCTCTCTCACTTTTCCAAATGTTTTGGAAGTCGTCACAATCCTATCTCCCTAGACTATGCAAAAAAATGTCTCTTTGGTTGTTTTGTAAACCCTCCGACTTTCTATGAATGATGTAGATCGTAGGACTTTTATGATATGCTTCTCTGACCATATGAATAACATGATCGAATGTTACATGTTATCTATAACATGTAACACGTGATCACTAATACATTTTCATGATATGTTTTAAGAGTGGGCCGTGGAGAGATATGAGGAAATAATAAAAGAAAAGGTAAAATAAAATTTTCGGCTCTAAGGAACAGCGAAACAGACACTAACGTGGGTGGGATCCCGGACTTGATAATAAGTCCCGCAAAAAAGCAGGAATCTATCTTGCCGTGATTTATTGTCTGAAAAAAGATAGCCTCGGTGCTCACGGGGCCTGTTGGCCAATTTCCCCTTCATTTTTTTGGGATCATTAAATGGGTAAACTTGAAGACTGACGTGAGACGGGGTCGACCATTGTCATTCATCGACTCGTTCGGTAACCTATCATTCCGCCGACACCACCTTCGGTTAGACTTGGGAAGTCGAGCACGTGATGCCCCGGTGACCGCGGCGCCCTGCTGGCTCACGTGGGACGCGCGAGCCTTGCATGCGTCACCTGCTCACTGCAACGCCCTTTCGTACCCGCGATCCGCCCAAAAGGACTCCACCCCTGCGCCCGCGCGGTCGCGCCGGTCCTACGCCCCCACTCACGCGGTCCCGCAGCCCGCACCCAACTCTCTCGTTCCGCTGTCCGAAACCTCCTCTGAAGAAAAAGGAAAAAGGAAAAAAAAATAAAATCCACAGCACACTTTTTGCCAGCGGAAGCCACAAATCGCGTCAGGAGTCCGGGTTGGTCCCCATCTCCGCCACCTTCCGGCAGCGGGATGAGATGGATAGCTGCAAGGACGGGAGCAGAGGAGGCGGCGACGGTGGAGTAGATGCGGAGCGAGCCTGCGAGGGTGCGGAAGCGGCGCATCTGCAGCTACAGACGCCAGAGGCTGCGCCATCGTTGGCGGGCGACTGGCCTAGCACCGCCTTCCTCCACTCGAGATCCCTCGCGACCACCCGCCAGTCCTCTCCCAGGGACGCCGCCCTTGCCGCCGTTTCTGCTCTCCACTCCCCGTTCCGCAGTGGCGGCAGGTTCGGACCGGCTTCCTCCTTCCCTTCTTCTCCCTCTGCTGCCGCTGCTGCTGCGGCGTCCGAGGGATGGCGGGGCAGAATGTTCTCCGGGCTTTGGACGCCGTGGGACCTTCTTCGGAGCTTGTGGAGGGGCTCTAATCAGCAGCAGAGCGCGTGGAGGGTGAGTAACGCGGTGGGGAATGGCACGGGTGGGTGCTCACGGCAGCAGCAGCTGCAGAGGAGGTGGTGGATGAGAAGCTTGCTAGTTGGGATGGCAGTCGCCGCGCTCTTCTTCCTCCTGGCGAATTGGTGGATGCTTTCCATGCTTCATCGGGTCTCCTTTCGTCAGAAAGGTGCTGGTGCCGGGATCTCCTCTAATGGGACGTCACCACCGCGGCTTGTCATTGTAAGTACTTATGAGTTCTAAGCCAGCGCCTTTTGTCTTCAGCTTGAAATGTTAAAAAATTATTAGTTGATTTGGTTAGTAGCACCAGACTTTTGTTGCCCGATTCACGGTTTCAGATGTTTCGTTTGGTCAAGGTGCTAATCTTTTGATAAGGATCTAGGGTTCCATTTCAAATTATTGCTTACCCCATTGTTCTCCTCAAGGACTATTTTCCTTTGACCTGAATGAAATGGGATTTTTTTGCTGGAGCTTTGTTGTACTATCATGGGCATGCGCCGAAGTGTCAGCATAAAACTTAGGTGTTATTGGCTTATTACATCAATTGGTGGGGATGTATAAATGGATCCAATGTTTGAGGGTGATACAACAGAGTCGTATCTGACAGCTAATTGGAGAGTGTAGGCAGCACTGCTTATGCTATGTCGTGTTTACACTAATAATTGCTTGAGAGCTTTTCATCCTTTCACGTACTGTCAAATGGGCTACTTCCTAGCTTCTGCATCATCACACGACACTCTCTGCATCTGTTCTACATGTAACTGTGTCCCAAGAGGTTCATTCTGACTTGATAATGATAGGAGAGACTGTTATGTCCTTTTGTTGATTCATTGGGCTCCGTTTGGTTAATATGTTCTCACGACATTAAACTGATGCAGCGCAGCTTGAATCAGTTAGGAAAAGGTAAAAGGCTTCATGGGGTCTTGCATGCAAAACTGTTGGCTTTAGCAGCACATGCTTTGGCAGAGGTAAGCTTTATATGCTTTTTATTTTTTGGAATAAAGGTCGGCCCGAAGAGATTGCTTGGCATAATATAAATTTTGGTTAAAATTACTTCCTTTCGAATAAAGAGAAGGAAAATTGAGGAATGAGTCACCTTGAAATTGTGGACCAAAAGATGACATCATTGCCCTCAAGGCAATTGGTACTTTGTCACATCCATGATCTCTCGCATTGTCTTTAAGTTACACTGGAACACTGAACCCAGGTTAGTTGACTTCCTTTTGTGCTCAGTTTCCACAACGTTTACACTGCACACATTTCTTTTCCCGATAAAAGGAAAGGCTGTTGGGGATGGTGTTTCTGTGCTTGTGAACTTTCCTTATTTTTGTATTCATTGGGCATGAAAGTTACAAAAAATGGATCCAACGGCACATATTATCTAGATAATGAGTTTCATACTCACCTATATGTGCAAGAAGAATGAGTAAACTATACCTTTCATATGTTTATGTACATGTTAGTGGATTGGATACATCTTTGTTCTTTTGCTGATAGTTGCCCTAGAGAACAGCACATATCCCTGTATAAAACTTTACCTCTTCTCTTTTCTCTTTTCATATATATATATATATATATATATATATATATATAGAGAGAGAGAGAGAGAGAGAGAGAGAGGAATGTTGTGGTGCAACAGGCTATAGGTAGGTTGCACGCATTGTTTTCGACCCCTTCCCCATATAAAAAAATAAATAAAATTCATTATAAAATTTTAAGTATTCAATTACTCCCGTTAGGGTTGTTTCCATCCCTTGGGGCTTTATTTTGACCATCCAATTGTGTTCGATTGCGAAACTCAATCATGATTGTCCATTACGTACTTAAAAATCTGATTTTTTTTTAAAATAAATAAATAGTCAACAAATAAAAAATTGGTCAGATTACCCTTGGGGTTGCTCCCATCCCCTAAGGTTTTAGTATTCATCACTTTTTTGCTCGCATCCGATTGGATGGCTACAATCGATTTAGATACAATTCGATGGTGAACACTAAGCTCCAAGGGGTGAAAATTATCCTGGGAGGCTAATTGAATATTTAGAATTTTATGATGATTTTATTTCTAGTTCAACGTGAAGGTGAGATCGAACTGTACTGTATGACCTGGTTGCACGGAAGGCCCTAGTTGCACCACAACATTCCCTCCCTCTCTTTCTATATATCTATATATAGATAGATAGGTAGATATATAGATAGATAAAAGAGTTTTACTTGTTGCACTGCAGCAAGCTGAGGTGGAATGGGAAATCCAGCCCCGTTCTGCGGCTTCCACTACCTGGAACCCGCACATGGCCCTGTCCCCCCCACCTCGCTTAAATATGCCCTGACGTCAATAGAAAAAAAAAAAAAACCCTCAGGTTGTACTCTTCGTGCACATCATGAAGCGTTCGAGAGCATCCTGGAGCTCTCGAGCGCACTCTCCCAGGATGCTCTCGAGTGCTTCAAGATGCATCCTGAAGTGCTCGAGAGCTACCTGGAGCTTTCGAGCGTATTGGGACGCGCTTGAGAAGTCCATGCTCTTGAGCGCGTCCTGATGCGCTCGAGAGCTTGATGATGCTCTCGAGCACTTTAGGATGTGCCCGAAGAGCACAACATGCGGGCATTTTTTTTTCTTTCTTGTTGATGTCAGGGCACGTTGAAGTAGGGGGGACATGGCCATGTACGGGTTTCAGGTGGTGAAATGGGGCTCGACGGCCCGTGCCACTTCAGCTTGCTGCGGTGCAGCAAGTAAAGCTCTAGATAAAATCAGGGAACCTTTTAGGGTTGTTACCAAGTATGATGACCTTAACTGCACAAGGAAGAAGGTAGGTTTGGTAGTGTAGGCACATGCTGCAGGTAAAGATCTTTGACTAGAGGATCTCACATGGCAGATTGTCCACCTATGACCGGTTCCCCCATTTCTTGGGGGAGATAAGGACAGCATGTTGCTTATGTGGGGAGGAAAAAGAGACTATGGACCACTTGCCCACTAGCTATTGCTTCACTTAGGATATATGGATGCAACTTTTTTAGAGGGTGGGCATCATAGGCTCCTCGATAGGGTGGGAGGGCTCAATCCAGGCTGGTTTCATAGGCAGCTTCTTAAAGGCGACTGCAAAGTCTTTGTGGCTGATATTACATGCAACCTGTTGACCAAGAAATTCTGCTGTTCTTCTTCTTCTTCTTCTTCTTATTATTATTATTTTTTTGGGTGTGTGTGTGCTGCACACAACAAAGAAGAGGGCAGCAAAAAAGGAGAAAAGAGGGGGAGAGAAAAAGAGAGTGTAGGAGAGAGGGAAACCTAGTAGGGGTGTGGCCCTACAAACCCTCCTACAGGTGGCTGTATCTCAAGAGAAAAGAGAAAGGAAAGATTAAGGGAGGGAGGTAGAGCTGCAAATGGATCTGGATGTGACCATATTCACTTCGAATTCGTACTTGAAATCTCAGCTAATTATCAAAGTATGTATCATTGGATCATAAATATATTTGTTTATAATCTGTGTCATAAGTGGAGCAGTAACAGAAAACCTTGATCCACTCTGCTTAAGATATGCTTTGCTTAAGATCTGCTCCACATGGGCTTTTAGTTGGATCTTAGATCCAAATGCTACTATACTACCTATATAAGTAGTCTAATCTTGTGTAAGAGAACCGACCAGCTGGCGACTCGTATGGGCAGCCTCTCATCCGATGGAAGAGCACCTACAAGCCACTCTTCCTCCCCACTTTCGTTTGGAGCTCCATCCTCCCCCTTCATCCAAGGCTAACGGCACCATAGTTGTCAAGGCAGTAAGGCGACCCAAGGCGTGCTTGAGGTCTCTGACCACCTAAGCGCTTAGGCTTCTACCTAGGCATCTACTTCATAATTACAATAACCTATCTAATATGACATTAACATAAAAACTACATCAAAATAGCACTAATATGACATTAAGATGAAAGTAATCAATAGTCTATTTTAAGGAAGTATGAAGTAAAATTTGTGAATGAAAAGCAATTACAAAAGAAAAAAAATGAAATTTCATAACAAGAGAATACTAACCGGATGTTTGTCAACCTATTCTTCTAAAATCTGCACAAGAACAATGTATATATGATGTAAAGATGAGAGAGAGAGAGAGAGAGAGAGAGAGAGAGAGACAGAGAGACACAGAGAGAGAGAGAGGTGCCCTATGCACTGTGTATAATACCCTTTAGAGCATGTGGGGGGGGGGAGGGTGAGATGGACAGTGGGAGAAGGATTGAAATGGAGAGGTGTTAGAAAACCTCACGGAGAAGGATGGTTGTTGCGTCGGCCACAAGTTGCAAAATGTCCCCTCGATGATAGGGTTTCACAGGGGTATGGTGAGAGGCAGGCACAACATCGTTGAACAATGACATGTTGGTGCTCAATGGTAGGAAGATGGTGCGGAGAGATGATGGTGCTCGTTGGCGGTGGAGAGATGGTGATGCTCGTTGGTGATGGAAGGGTAGCGTGATCGTCGGCGACAGATAAACCCTAGTAGCCATTAGTTGGGGCTTGAGAGTCAGGGGACTCGAGGGGGTCGAATGGGGACCAATTTGTTCAAGGGTCGTGGTGGTAGCACTAAATACGGAATCCATTGGCCCTCTGACCCAATTGGATAAGCAAGACCGAGCAGTCTGAGCGGGCTCTTGGGCTGCCTTTGGCACCTAAGCGATCACTTGGCCCGCTTTTTCCAGCCCATAAAAGGCACTCGTGTGCTTTGGGCGCCGGCCGATGCCTTTGTGCCTTGGCAGTGCCTGTGTGATGCCTAGGCACCAACCTTGACAACTATGAATGGCTCTGATGGGGGACAAAGAGGATGAAGGGGATGGAAGAGACTAACGGCATTGCACCGGCAGTGGAGAGTCCTTCGACATCACACCGGCAGCATGGGCGTCACACTCGGCCCTGTCGCAGGGCAGATTCAACTCCGTCGCAGGCTCATCTTCTCTGTCGTAGAGAGGAACTCTAGAAAATAACTTAAAATTCGCAGCAAATATTCATTGAAAAATAGAAATATGTCTTACAAGAGTATTTAAAGAGAAAACAAACCCTAATGACTCTTTAAATTTTTCTCTAGACCAAAATACCCTTGACATGAAAAAATAGTGCGAAAATCGCATAAAAAATACTTAAAAAATAGAAAAGGACTTAAACGAATCTCAAATGGGCTAAACAAAATATCTACGGACTCGTCTAACAATAAGCTACAGATCAGACAAGTTTCATTGAGTTTTTTAGCCACAATGAAGCCAGAACGACTCTCCAACGGCGGTAGATGCACTCCATCATGTGTAATGCAGTGGTACGTTGGTCTTGGATTCCCATCATTTTCCCTCGGTTCAGAAAAAACTCGTCCTCGAGTTTTATAGTGTCGGAGGATCATGATAGTAACTGCAACATGTGAGAACATCACTGCAAATCTAGAACTAATAACTGTATCGAAGTGTGTAGAGTATTGCTTTGCATCATTTGAAAATTTGCACTACACTTGATAAAAAATACGCGGTCTAGTGGCAAGGTTCCTATTTGTGAGGATGGTCATCTGAGCCTGCTTATCCATCGACTCTGCGAATAAAGAATCCTCTAGTAAATGAAGACATACTGCAACTACCATGCAAGTGGGTTAGATGGAGGTAAAGGGGCCACTACAACTGATGCGGCAAGGGGCACGTCAAGGTCTGACCTCACAGAAGATAAGGCTAGAGATCGTGATGATGCACTGTTGATGGTGTCCGAAGAACCTGCATTTGCATGGATGGCTGTGGAGTCAACCTCACACTTGGTGACCTTGCTTGAATCTTTAAGTTGAGACATTACCACACGTGAAGGGTACTTGATTGGAAAAACGAACTTTCTTTTCAAGAGAGGCTGCTGAAGGATGCACCTCTGTCATTGGTGGTCTACGGTGGTATGTCGTTCGTCCATCCAAACTCTGCCAACTCTAATATACAGCCTTGACTTGGAAAAGATGGTACACCATGCCCCATCAACATGAGAAACACCCTTGAAAGATCCATAGAACTCTACAAACGCTCAATCACCATCGAGCAAGGTTAAGAAATACGGGATCGGGTCCCGGATCGTCCGGTCCAAAATCGATCGGATCGGCCGAATCCGATCCGAGTCAACCCGATCCTGGTTGAGTCAGGGTTGGCTGGATCGGGTAGCAGAAAAAAAATAAAAAATAAAAAAATAAAATAAAACACAAGTCCAGTACATAATTGTATTGAAATACATTGATTTGAAGTATATAAGATGCTGTTGGACAATTTTTTTTTGAATAAACTTATATATATGATTATGAACTTACATTTATTCCAAACGTACATTATACTGACTCAACATATGGCTTACATACTCAGACCATGACATATAGCTCTGGTAGTATTGCTCATATTGCATCACATACCGACTATAGTCATCTATATTGGTATAAATAACTGAAATTTGTGGATATTCTAGATAACCTCCTGAATAGTCGGATGTATCAGAATGTTTAGGAGGGTAAACTACATATCCAGTAGGATGACTATATCCTTCGTATGGAGAATATAATGATGCATCTGATAGTTGCTCTTGATATTTTCTTTCCCTCCTAAGTTTTTCTTTGGCTTTTGCACACTGAGGAGCTTTACCTTTGTCCTTCCTCCTTGATCTGCTGAATGTTTGAATGAGAGATTTTTCCCGTCCTGTTCTGCTACCCTGATGTTCATCTTGAGTAGTATGTGCGTAACCTTGTTCTCCAGTGAATTGAATTGGTGGAGGTGGGGCTGAGGCACTGGTAGCAACTCCACTATGGTCAGAACTATCGGAGCTCGTCTTTGATGTCGAGTCATTTGAGGTTTAATATTGTACCTCATCACTTGGTTCTGGCGTTTCATCCTCGTCTTCAATAGTCTTCAGATCATCAATCTCAATTCCAGTAGCACTCTTCCTTTTGCTTGGTGTTTATTTTTTGCTCTTCTTCTGACGTTTTGGAGGAGGAGGTTGAAAATCAGTAAGTGGTGGAACGTTATCTAACTCACCTTCTGCCCATTCCCGATCATTTGAGTTGAATTCAGACTCATTTGAAGTACTTGCATCAACCCATGCATTTAGTAGATGTTGCTTCTCGAACAGCTCATCCAAGTCTATAGGTTCTTATGCATTTGTCGTCTCCGTGCTTTGTCCGGAAATTCTCTCATTCTCCTGCCTTTGAAGGTTCTTTATGATCTTGATATTTTTTAACTTCAACCTCATGTTATAATGACATAATACTAATTTTTCTAGACGGTTCGACTTCAATCTATTCCTTTGCTTGATGTGAATCAAGACAAAGGTGTTCCAGTTTCTCTCACAACCTGATAAAGAGGTTGTTTGACTTAGGACCCGAATTGCTACATAGGTTAGATCTTCATACCCATATGCTTTTCCATGATCTAGCTACCAGTCAGCTGTAAATGAAAAATTTTACATGTCAACAATGTGCAAGTTATAATTAAAAGTTAAGTAGAACATCTGGTTAATACTTTTCAAATATGGATTCAAAATCTTTGCAGCTCTCTGAGCAGTACTTGTCCCAAAGTGGTATAACATGAATTTATAATCATGCATTTGCTTGCATGCCATTATTGCTCTGTCCTCATCTTTAATCATGCGTTTAATAACATTCTTAGTCTCCATCAACACTTCTGAACAACTATCATAGTTATCCTTCTTCCCATCAGTTCTAAACATGTACTGAGGGTTGAAAAAATAACCTAAATAAAGAAGTAGAAGTTAGTTATTACTTATGATAAATATGTGTGCAAATTAATAAATACACAAAGTTAGTTGCTTACCAGTTGCATGAAGATCATGATGTAAAGTATGTTTCCAACGTCTGTCTATTATATCCCACCACTTTATATAAGTTGTTGGATTTGTTAAGTTGAATGAGCTCCTTAGCTCTGTCCATAACCTCATATAAATATTCCATATCCGATCTTCTTTCTCCATCACAAGATCGTAAGACACGGACAAGCGGTTCTACAATATTTAACACTGCTTGCACTCTCCTTCAGAAGGGTATATACTGAATTAGATCAGTCACTTTCTTACCCATTCTCTTTGACCGTAGTTGGTACATACCAGAATATATGATTCTCCTAATCTTCTGATGTCACCATCCTAATGAAGTTGTTCTTTTGTTGACTTAAACTATCTAGACAGATATATTGAGATGCAAACCTGGTGGCTCTCGGATGAAGCAACTCTCTTCCATGAGTAGGTGTGCGCATGATATCTAAAATTTGTTGTGGTTGTAGGTAAATGCGGTGATAAAACGACCACTTTTTACCACTCCATCCACCATTGGATCAGCGCAAATGTCTTCCAACATCAAGTCAATACTATGAGCAGAATATGGAACCTAGTATAGATGTTCTCTCTTTTGTATCAATATTTGTCCAACTAACTTGAAGGCCGCTGCATTGTCCGTAACTACTTGGACAATCCTTTTTTCTCCCACCTCTTCCACCATTTGATCCATTAATTCAGATATGTATTAGACATTTTTTATCTTTCCAGATGCATCAATAGACTTCCAAAATACGATTCCGACTTTACAGTAAATTAAGAAGTTGATCATACTTCTTCTTGTTATCCCTGTGAAGTTCCATAGGTAATAAGAAACTAGAAAAAGACCCATTCATATTTAAGAAAAAAAAATGAAGATAAGGCTTACGTACCTGTCCATCCATCGCACATTAAAGTGCATCTATACTCGTCCCATATCCTTTCAAAGGATGTAATATATGTCTGGATGTCGTCAACTTCTAAGTCTAAGTACTTGTTGTATATCTCATATAGGGTAGGCCCCTCAACCCCTTTGCCAACTTCTTGTATGGTTTCGATCATGGACTCATAATATGGTCCCTTGGCAGCATTAATATGGATACTGTTATAGAAAAATCACCTAGATGTAGCTCTCCCTATCTTCTCCTTACAAAACTTTAAGTTCTTAAGTTCTTGAATGCAACAATAATAGAAGGTTGTTTATCCCTCTTCTTGGTGAGGAAGGGATCTATTAGACCCACTCTCGGATCTCCATCTTTGGTAAACTCGTGAGGTAGCTCCTCGAATACATTAGTGCTTATGTCGGCGCTAGTGCTCCTTTGTCCAGAAGGTGTGGAGCCACTTCCTTGTCCTGCATATCTTCCAGTATGCTGAAATAAGTCCTCATCTGCAAACGACCGTCGGCTTGTCTCTATTGCACATCGCATTTCAACTTTAAATGTAAAAGAAAAAAATTTAATCTACTATAACTTTGGAAACGTTAAATGAAAAACATGAAAATAAGTTAAATAAGAAACTTACTTGTATCTCAATCATCCACATTTGTAGGTTGATTACTTCCACCAAGCCGAACTCCAGCACAGACCTTCGCGTTGGTTCAAACAACTCCTCTCGAATTTCCTATCTTCTTTTGACAGTACTTGTTTTGGTTGATTCATTCTCCTTCATGTAAGTTCGAAATTGGATCCGAACCTTTGAAGGAATTCGAGCACATGCTGCGACTTCACCTTTTATTCCAGCAAGATGATGTTTGAATCGGTAGATCCCGCCAGAGTTGATCCGGTTGCAATATTTGTATTGTACCTTTCTCTGGCCCATATCTACCGGCGTGCAATGACCCTAAGTAGGATCAGCGCTATGAGGATTCCCAGAGGACCGCTCAGCAGCACCTTGAGATGCCATTCCTTACGCAGTTGAGCAGTTCACAGTTCACAGCACGTCGACTGCCAAAGGGCAAATAGAGATGTTGAGAACAATAGTATATAAAGAAAAAAAATGACAAAGGAAAGTAAATGAATCTAGAAGAGGAAAGATTGCGGAGCTTGTAGTCGTAGCCTCGTAGGAGAAATATAGAGAGAATTCTATGATCGAGAGAGTGTGAGAGAGAGCAATAATGTTAGTAGGCTCAAAGGACACTTGTAGAGTCTTAGGAGGGCCTTGGGGGGGTTTAAATAGACCCCCAAGGCCCAAACTAGCCGTTGCTGGCCGTTTGGGAACGGCCAACAATGGCTAGTTTGACCCCCAACGGCTTAGTCAAACTAGCCGTTGGGGACCGAGTCGGCCCGATCCGAGCCGACCTGGACCGATCCAGCCTTGGATCGACTGATCCAACTCGAATCGCCCAATCCGAGTCCTAGACTCGGCCAGGTTGCTTGGGATCTGTACGGTTGGCCCAAAATCGGTCCGACTCGGCTGATCCGTGCTGATTCGAGCCGAGTTTTTGAACCTTGCCATTGAGTACAATTTCTCTCATTTTGGAGAGTAAGTCAACAATTGTCTGTGAAATGAAATTCTCATCCAGTCCACTATTAAACACAAAAGCACCATGTGTCTTGTTGGGCAACATAACCCCAATGTAGAAGATTGAGGAAGTCATGACTATGGACGATGCAGGAAGGTCGACGACAAAGATTGTCGGCCAGAGCAGCAATAGCAGCGGCAGAAGCAGATGGCGGCTATATCATACGGCAATGATGGCTACAACAGAGTTGTCCTAGGCTTGTTTAGGTGGCAGTGATGGGGATGTAGATAGTGGAGCTGTTGACGGCGGCGCCGGCTGCTAGGGTTGCTGGCAGAATGTGGTTCCTCCTTTTTTTGGACTTTTTTTTGGGGTTGCAAAGCAAAGACCAAGAGAGAGAAGGAAGAATAAGAGGGGCGGTATTGCAATACTGTTCAATACTGTTCGTGTGAATAGTATTGGACTGCGGATATTGTTTACTGTGAATAGTAACCAGGGTTTTTTTTTCCTTTTCTTTGTGTGGTTCTGGTGAAAGGGTAGTTGAGAGAGAGAGAGAAAAAGATGGGGGGAAGAAAGAGGAGGAAGGGTGTGGCGACAACGGTTGTGGCTGCTGTAGTGGGGCAACGATGGTAAAGATGGGATGGAATACTGGCGTGGTAGGGATTGAAGTTTGCTCTGATACCAAATTTGATGGGGGACGAAAATGATGAAGGGGATGGGAGAGACTATCGGCGCCGCATTGGCAGCGGAGAGTCCTCTTGCATCGCACCGGCGACTTGGGCATCACACTCGGCCCTGTCGCATGGCATATTCAATCCCGTCGCAGGGTTGTCTTCTCCGTCGTAGAGAGGAACTCCAAAAAATAACTCAAAATTCGCAGCAAATATTCATTGAAAAATAAAAATATGTCTTTCAAGAGTATTTAAAGAGAAAACAAACCCTAATGACTCCCTAAACTTTACTCTGGACTAAGATACCCTTAAAATGAAAAAATAGTGCGAAAATCGCACCATTTAAAAAACAAATATAGAAAAAGACTTAAACGAATCTCAAATGGGTTAAACAAAATATCTACGGACTCGTCTAACAATAAGCTACACATCAGACAAGCTTCATTGAGTTTTCTAGCAATGAAGTCAGAACGACTCTCCGATGGCGGTAGATGCACTCTATCATGTGAAATGCACTGGTACGCTGGTCTTGGATTCCCATAAGACTCCCACCTTGGATCTTGGTCCCCAACCCCTGGGTGGCCAGCCCTAGGCGTCGTGCCATGGTGCCACCTGTGGATGGCAAGAGTCGCAGCTGTACCTATTTGCTAGTTGCCCCGATCTACACTATCCTCATCCCGACCTCCATCTGCATTGCCCCCGATCTGCTCTCCCCCCCTTCACTGACTGCCTTCGATATGCACCAAGCCCATAAGTTGCGCCCCCCCCCCATGCTGGTTGCATGTGAGACTTGATTTTTGGAATATCTCTTTTTCTTTTGAAAAAATTTAAAAGATTTTAGTTTTTCAAAAGAATCTTTTTTTCTTTTAAGAGTAGACTTGATAACTTAAGGTTAGCCTTTATGGAGTCCAGGGTTTTGGATTAGACAAGTGAATATGAGAATTCGACCTCCTCCCACTGACCTCGATCAATGTTAATTACGTTAATCATAGATTGGCAACCCTTAATTAACCGTCCGTTGATGCTCTTGAAATAATAACACACTTAAAGGAATTAAAATGTTGCATGAAACACTTCACTTGATCGACTTTTGCATTTATGAGATTTCGAACTTGATGTTCATTTTGAATTCCCTTTTTTGAGAATCCTAAAAGATAGTTAAGGGATTTACTTTACATGGAGGGCATATGAGCTTGTGATCCTTAAAGGACACTAAGAGGACATGCTTTAGGCAAGATCCTTCTTAAAACCTTTAGAGGATACACTTGAATTTGGCGGTATCCTTTAAATATCTTTTAGGGAACCCTGTAAGTTTACGAGCATCATTTGAGCTTGAACGAAATAGTCGTTTCTTTTTTCCTTTTTGAAAATTTGCAAGGAAAATGACTTAATGAATGGGGCATGATGACCACCATTTAACCAAGACCCTTCCATAAAATTAATGGTCTTCCAACCGATATGAAGGAATCAAACACATTTTGTGGCCATCCAAACGATATGAATGGATCAAACTTATTAGTTGTAATCAAGTTCAAATTAGGCAAATACATAAGAATAATGTTGTTAGTCAAATAGGAACACATATATACTCATGCATAATCACGTTGAATCATGATTTTACAATCTTTCAGCTATTCCAATGATGAGAATGAACCAACAAATAAACTTTAGTCACCCCCACAATTGAGATGAACCAAAGAACTCTATGGCAATTCCAATGGTAGGAATGGACCAAACTTGAGGCCATTTTAACGATAAGAATAGACCAAGAATTGAGTTTTGGTCACCCTAATAATAAGAGTGAACCAAAAAACTTTATGGCCATTCCAACAGTAGGAATGGACCAAACTTGAGGCCATTCTAACGATAAGAATGGACCAAATTGTTTATTAAACTTATGGCTATTCTAACAATAAGAATAGACTATCATTTTATTAAACTTATGGTCATTCTAACAATAAGAATGAACCCTCATTTTATTTCTTTATTGTACAAAGGGTGTGTGTCCATCTCCCATGCACGGTGTCGGAGTTTCAAATCTGTCAACAGGCGGAGTTTGTATGCTTTGACATCGTTTCTTCTCTTTCTTCTTCAATAAGGACCCTAAAAAATCCTCTAGAGTCTCCTCTCCAAAAGTCCTTTTTTTTTTTTGCTGCAGCCCCTATGGAGGTGTATTTATAGGGTGAAAAGAGAGAGATTTTGTTAATGATGTTACAATAAAAGCAAGCCAATATTGTAAACAGCACGCCAACTATGGAATGTGTTGCTAATGATGCCTAGATATATTTTGTTAACTAATTTCTTGCACCATAAAAGGGAAATAAAAATATGTTTTACTTAGATTTGGGAGTGCTTGCGAATGCCATGCCTCACTTTTGCATTTGTGCATACGTACACCAAGACCAGAAAAATCTATTCCTAATTGAACAAGGACTTGGGAAACTGATACATATCAAGCATAATCTTGTATTCTAAGAATCAGACCTAAATGATGTTAATATTATATTCTTGGGGTCCCCTAAGAAGCAAAATATTCACTTCTCACAATTAAGCCTATCTTACTATTTCGTTATGCTGAACATGTTTTTATGCATATTTTCAGGGTGATAGTAAACCTGAACCTCGAGAGTTGTGGCAAGAACGTTTGACCCCTGATTCTTTTTGGACACCCTGTGCTGATAAACGACATTGGGGAACTTGTGGTATTGTCAACTTAAAACTTGTTATGCTCTCCTATTTCATTGTTTTTTACCTGCTAGATGTTCAGGGCATTCTCTTCTCTATTTTATTCTTTTTACTATGTCTCTTTCTCGTGAAATCACACACCGAACTCAGAGCTAATATTTCTGTGGTCCTTGAATTTGCAGAGGGAAACAATGGATACATTTTAGTCAGTGCAAATGGTGGCATAACTCAGCAGAGGATAGCTGTAAGTATTCCTCTCAGAAGTCATTCGTTTGTCAGCAAGCTTTTGATGGAGCTGTTGAAAACAGTTGGCTTGCTGTTTACAATATTGGCTTGCTTTTGATGTGTGACTTTTCTTATGACTTGCTTCAGTTTGATTGTACACTGGAGGTGGGAACATATCGTACCATTTACAGGATTGCTTGGAAAATAGGTTACTTATGCATTTTAGGAAAAATGTGGTACCCTATGATTTAACATAAGAAGCCAATACAATCTCCAAGGTTTTATAGTCTATTAAATTAACAGCCCACAAGAAGTCACAGATCCCAAACAACAAAATCAAAAGGAAGTTAGGTATACATTCTATTTTAAACCAAATATGAAAAGAATTCACTGCTTTCCATTCAAAGAGGTTTTCCCGGTTTTAGCTGGCAGAATAGGCAACTCCTTTCTTGCATTCTTTTATAATGCACTGGATTTGTGTGATTCACCTCTAATTGTCTTCACAATGTCTGTGGCGCACACCTCTTGATGATCAAATGCAGTGCCATTTTGTCCATTGGAAAAACTCCTTCCATAGACTTTAGCATACTGCCTCACAGAGAATCCTTGAATCTTTTCTTGGGTGACCTGCTGTTCAAACCAAAAAGGGAAAAAGAGGTGAAGAAGAGTAACAACAGAAGCAGCTGGCTAGAGAACCCTACCTAGGGGTTCTCCACAGCAAAAGGATAAAATGGGAAGAGGAATGTGAAAGAGGAGAACCCAAGGAAGAGAGGGAGGGCTGGTAAAAAAAATGGAGCTTTTGCGTCTTGAAGAGAAGCAATAAGAGCACAGCAGGTGATCCCCAAGGCCCTAGAAACCTGCACACAGCAGAAATCATGGAAAAAAGAAAGAAAAAACAGAGAAAGGAGAAAAATAGAACGAAGGATATGGAGAGAGAGAGAGGAATAACCCAGTGAGAGGGGTCAACTGCACCCCACAACCCCTACTGGGTGGCTTTCCATGCACACACGGAAAAGCGGTGGGGGAGAGAAAACTGCAGGGAGAGTCCAATAAAGAGAGAAGATACTGGTAGAGAGAAAGAATGGAGAGGTGGAGTGGATAGGGGCCTGCAGCACCATACAGTGGCTTTACTTATCAGGAAAAGAAAAAAAAAAGCAGTGTGGAGATGAAAAAGAATAGGGAAGAAAACAGGAGAAAGGAAGAAAAGAAGAAAATGAAATAAAAAAAGAAAGGAAAAGGAAAATCAACAACAGCTGACAGAAAGGTCTGCTGGGAGCTCCAACTGGCAACACCATGGTAGGCTGCCCTTCCTCCCTCAGGTCCGATTTGCTAGAGACATGAATGCACAAATTATCAAGGAGGATCTCGGACCTTATCCAAAGGAACTCCAAGGCTCTCGAGGCATCGAAGTTTCTTCGAAGCCCTCTAGGCTTGTTTTGTAGTAGGATACTCTAGATTCCTCTTTGGTAATTGGATTGCTTACCTCGGCGTAAGCAATCTGGGATTTTGCTTATACCAGAACAAGAGACATTTTGTTTTGGTAACCCTATTGGTATTCTACCTGCAACAAGAAAAATAAACTAAATAATATGAAAATAAAACAAAATACATAAAAGTTGGTGCCATTAATGTCTATTCTAGCTAAAATAGCAATTTGAGCTTTTTGGTCAAATTGCTTATTCCACTTTATTCCAGAATAAGCCATTATCAATCAAAATAACAAATCTGCACAATCACGAACAAGCTCGGATAATGCAGATAAGCCATCCTATTCCACGCTTATTAATTTGTCAAAGAGAGGGCCTAGGTGTTCTTCCTTGTTCATCATTGTGGTCAAGGAAAGCAAAGATTCTTCTTTTTATCTTATGAGTCTAGCTTACTTGTGTGTCAGTGTGTTTGTGGATCCTTATTGGGATAAGTCCAACCTATTAGGGATGTACATCTAATGCGGGATGACTATGATGTGATGCAAAGAATGGCAAGCACAATGGTGTCAACAACGATCCAATATGTTAGGCACATAAGCATATGCGATCCAGCAGTCATTGCCATAACCATGAAACAATTAAGTAATCTCAAGCATCCTCCACAATATTACATGCTGAACTGATGGTAGCTTAGGAATCACTATTAGGATAGAGCGATGTTCCAAATTTAATGCAACAATCCAATTGGCAACAAGAGATAAAAAGTAGGTCCTCACATAGCCCACGCAATCCAACAGCGATAAAATTTTAAACTGGATGAAATACCTTCTCGCTCACTCTCATTGTAGTAAAAAACATACAAAACAAACATTCAGAGTGGGCTCGCACTAACCTAAGCTCAATGGAGATAATCACTCTCAAATGCTATACGCTACAACTGAAGGGAAGGGGGTGCACTCGACGAGGTGGCATCTGTGCCCCTGCTTTTGGCATGGACAATGGGGCTGCTGATGGCATGGGAGCTTGACAATGCGCCAAGGACAAGAAGGAGAGCTCGTCGCATATACTGGCTCAATGTAGATGGGCACACGGTCCTGTTCTGTTGTGATTAATGAAGGGGACAGCACGGAAGGGTTGTGGCAGCCTCGCACCTAGACACATGGGCGGAAGGGAGAGGCTGTGTGAGCTTCTAGGTGTGCTCGCATTTTGGACTTGGCAGGAGAGCCTTTGAGGCTTACTCTATGACATGAGCGACGATCTGAGCAAGCATGGAATGCCTGTGCAAATGGAGGGCATAGATAGTCGGAGGTGGTAAGAGGGATGGGCCCTCATGGGGTCCGTTCGCTGATTCCACTCTGATGTCTTCGGCGGAGCTGAGTCTTTTGGGTGACGTTGAACTTAAGGAGGTGATGGTTGGCCTACAGATGGGGCTGACTTCACAGGGGTGCCACCTCCATGGAAGCTTCCCTTCTGAAGCATTAAAGGTGGAAAGGAGAGTTCAACTGTGGTTGGGCAATAGAATAAGAAGGAAGAAGACGGAGCAGGGGAGGAGGAGGGGTGTGGCCATACAGGTCCCAAGACTGATATGTAGATTTGGCTTCCTTGTGGGTCACGGATGGCAGGGGAGCATGCAATAAGAAAACTTGAAGAAGAAGGTGAGCAAGAGGAGTTGAAGGGGAGGAATGGAAAAGGAAGGGTCACATGGGCTCCATCTCCCTGGTGTAGGTCATCAGATCTCTCTCTGTAGGGGAGCAATGAAGAAAGGGTAGCATGGAAAAAGGGCTGGCATGGGCTTCTAGGGAGTGCAGCCTTGGCTTCTTCAGCTGACCTATAGATGGTGGTGTAGACCCATATGACTGTAGCAAAATAAGAAGAAGAGGGAGAATAGAAGAGGAAGAGGAAGAAGGTGGCTTTTGCTTGCAGATCAAGGTGGAGCTGTAGAAGAAGGGTGGGTGATGGTGTGATGGGGGAAAAACCCAGCTAGGCCCAACAACTGGGCCCAATCCCGATTTCTGAATGGGCTGAACAACCATCGTCCATTCTCAGCAGCCCATGTTCGTCCTGGGCCGAGACGGACCCGGCCCAACCTTCCAATATGAACTCATTCAGCCTTGCGCCCATTGGGCCGACTGGGCTGAAGTGGGTTCGGCGCACTTGGCGAAGTGAGTGTGGGTTATTCTACGGCGGCCCTGACGCCAATTGGGCCGAAGTAGGTCCGACCCACTTAACCACTCGGACAAATGCCGACTGCCCACGAACATTGGGTGTTTTTGACATTTCATCGCAAACAACTAGGAATAGTCCTACATCGCCTGCCTCAAGAAAGGAACCTCATCTCCTGCTATAAAAGAAGCGCTATTCATTAAGCCTTCATCTCTCTCTCTCTAAAATACGAAAAGTCTTTTATTAACTTAGTGACTGACTTAACCATCGAAGGGTTCTCTCCGAGCCAAGACCTGGGACCCTTCTGACGGTTTCTTCTCTGCAGTAGGAAGACCTTTCGTCTCCGACTCCCCTTCGGCTTCGGATCCTCTCGGCGCTCGGTCACCGGCTGGTATTCGGATTCCCCCTCAAAAATCTGACAGTGATTGCTTCGGCTACATCATTTGGCGCCGTCTATGGGAAAGAAGCAGCCATGTCTTATCGACCAGTGACGAGACGATCCGGCCAAGACGAAATGGAGGTGCGGGCGACCTCTACCCAGTCGCTCCTTCATGCTGAAGGAGTCCCAACTAGTTTTCTACAGGGATTGGCCCTCCCGGCGATACCCGAGCCCGTCGTTCCCAGGAACGACTGAGTGGAAGAACTCTCGCAACAGGTAGCCACACTCTCAGCTACTATCACCTCTCTGGCCCCGCTGCGGAACATGGTCTCGGCCATCGCCCAGCACATAGGTCTATTGGATCAATCGACAAGATCGGCACCACCCCAACCACAATACTGTCCGGCTGCTAAGCCTACGAAGGGGCAGTCAGGACCCTCGTGAGTGTTCCCTCATGAAGGAATCTTGACTCACAGCGAACCATATGGGCCGTAAGGCCGAATTCCGCGTGCTAGTCACCTGCTGACGGAGCCGGACAACGCTTCGTCCGGCACCCACCCTACCGAACCCGATGGACGCTTAGCTGCCACTACTACCACAACTCCCGGAATTGGACCGGAGATTAACTAAAATGAGGAAGGAGATGCAGCAGATGGTGTCCCGGCCGTATAGAGCGCCTCTCGCCAGCATAATCCTAGAACAAACTCCCTTCTCCTCTAAAATTCTGGCCACCGAGGTACCTTCCAACTTCAAATTACCGAAGGGCCCTTTATACTATGGCATGACGGACCCGATCAGCCATTTCCAAAGATTTAATTCCCATCTTTTTGTCCGAGGGGTTCCTGAGGCAGTTCGTTGTCGTCTTTTCTCCCTCACCCTTGAGAAGATAGCATTCACCTGGTTTGAAACCCTGGTTCCTAATTCTATTCACTCTTTGGTGCAACTGGGTCAATTGTTCATTGACCAGTTCTATGATGCCACTCGGCAATGTAAAACTTCAGCTAGTTTGCTCGCCATTCGGCAAGGATCAGCCGAAACTCTTCAAGAGTATTTTACCAGGTTTCGGACCGAAGCAACCTAAATTTCGAATCTGGATAGCTCAATCGTAGTCTCAGCCGTGATTAGTGGCTGCACGGACGAGGGGTTTCTTAGCTCCATTGGGAAGCGACATCCTCCTACCTTTCAAGATTTAGTAGTCCGGGCTCACAAATACATCAATCGGGAAGCCCTAATGATGTCTTGGGGCAAGAATGCTGCAGAAGCAGTAACAACTGTCACCCTGCCAGCAACACGTCTGCGCACTGAAGATCAAGAGTCCTCCTGCAAGAGGTACATAAGAGAAGAAGATTCGGGTCGAGACAGGCGTCGGGCTCCACAACAACAGTACATGCCGCTATCAGCTCTTCCCTCCCGGATGCTCATGGAGGTAAAAGGCATGCTCCGCCAGCCAGAGCGCATCAGAACCGATCCTCGTCGAAGGGACTCCCGGAAATACTATGAATACCATCGGGAGATGGGGCATTCAATAGACGAATGCCGACACCTTCGCGAAGAAATTGATCGCCTTATTCGGGAAGACCGCCTGCCTCAATATAATCGGGTGTGGCCCCATCAACATTAAGGCTGAGACCCTCCAGCAGCACCTAGACAGCCCCAGCTTCCGGCCAAAGAAGCACTGCCTCAGTCGAAAGTCGCCCTAGCTACGGCGGAGGCATTGCACCAGTGACCGAGTGCCGGGTCCATCATGGTCATCTCCGGGGGTCTGGGAGAAGGTTCACGATGACGTCGCATTGAGTTATCATCGGACGTAGCAGCAATAAACGTAGAACCGAAGCGCTCTCGTCAGGAGGACATCGTCTTCGGCCAGGAGGATCTCGATGACATCCAAGTCCCACATGACGATGCTCTCGTAGTAAATGTTGTATTGAAAAATTACGATGTTCATCATATCTTTGTTGATAATGGGAGTGCACCTAATGTGCTTTTTTACGACTGTTTCTTGAAACTTGGTCTTACCGAGGCCGATATGAAGGCTCATCGGGTATCCTTGTTTAGCTTCAATGGAGCCCCATGTCGAGTTGAAGGCATTGTCCGACTATCCGTGACCTTCCGTACAACACCAAAACAGCTAACCATTGAAACCGACTTCGCAATTGTGAAAATCGACTCAGCATACAATGTTATCTTCGGCCGAAGGTTGATCGGAGGGATCGGTGCTGTACCTTCATCTTATCATTAGAAGCTGGTGCTATGGAGTCAGCGAGGCTAAAGGGAATCAGGAAGCCGCTCGGCAATGTTACACGATCTCGGTAAAAGGGAAGATTGCGGCCGAGTCCCTCTCAATTGAGTCATCGGCCGAAGCCTCCCCAGGTGAAGAGCTTATAACTGTTCCAATATAAGGAGGAGAAGGCCGAACATTGTTGATAGGTTCTGGCCTTGATAAAGCCGAAGTCGAAAGACTGATCAGCTTCTTGAAAGATAATCTCGACGTCTTTGCATGGTCCCCTTCGGACATGTCTGGAGTTGACCCAGAGGTAGCGGAGCATCGTCTACATGTTGATCCGAACCAGCCTCCGGTTAAACAGAAGTGGCGCACTTTCAATTAGGAGAGGAGAATGACGATCCAAGCCAAAGTATATAAGGGCCTAGACGCGGGACATCTTCGAGAGGTGCATCATCCTGATTGGGTTGCCAATATGGTGATGGTACTTAAAAAGGACGGTAAGTGGCGAATGTGTATTGATTTCACTAACCTTAACAAGGATTGTCCGATGGACAGTTTTCCGCTGTCCCGGATAGACCAAATGGTGGACTCTACCTCCGGCCACGAACTTCTCAGACTCGATGCCTACTTGGGGTACCACCAAATTCGGATGCATTTGAAGGATGAAGATAAGACGAGCTTTGCAACGGATCTCGGCTTATACTGTTACACCCGAATGTCCTTCGGCTTGAAGAATGCGGGAGCGACTTATCAACGCCTCGTTAACAAGATATTCGCTTCCCAACTAGACCGAAATATGGAAGTCTACATCGACGATATGTTGGTGAAAAGTCGAGCCACCGCTAACCATTTGGCCGAGACTTTTTCCACACTACGCAAGTACAAAATGAAGCTGAATCTCGCGAAGTGTGCCTTCGGTGTGGTCTCTGGAAAATTTCTTGGCTATACGGTCATTCGCCGAGGGGTGGAAGCAAATCCCGCAAAGGTCTCGGCCATCCTTCAAATGCGCCCTCCAGCGAATATCCGAGAAGTTTAAAGGCTAAGCGGACGGATAGTGGCGCTAAGACGTTTTATGTCGAGAGCGGCGGATCGCTGTTTTTCCTTCTTCAAGCTGCTGAAGAAGACTAGTAACTTCTCATGGACAGACGAATACCAATCAGCCTTCAAATAGCTAAAGGCCTATCTCTCCGAAGTTCCAGTCCTTTCGCCTGTTGAAGGAGAACAACTGTTTGTATGTCTTGCTGCATCCGAGGCTGCTGTAAGTGCTATTCTTGTTCAAGAGGAAGATGGTTTCCAGAAACTAGTCTATTATGCCAGTCGAGCACTCCACGGAGCAAAACTTTGGTATCCGGCCTTGGAGAAGATGGCTCTAGCCTTAGTCGCGTCCCCCAAAAGGCTTCGGCCTTACTTCCTCGCACATCCCATAAAAGTATTCATGGATCAACCTCTGCGACAGATCCTCTCTCGGCAGAGGTATCTGGAAGGCTAGCCAAATGGGCGATCGAGCTGGGGGAATTCGACATTTCTCATGGGCCGCGGACTGCAATCAACTGGCTGATTTTATTATTGAGCTGACATTCGAAGAGCCCCCGACTCCTATAATAAAAGAGGATGAAGCATATGCCTCCACGCTCTCAAGTGCGGGGGCTGAAGGCACTTCGACTTTAGAAGCCGACGGTGGATGGCAACTGTATGTGGATGGGTCTGCCTGCTCTTCGGATAGTGGCGTTGGATGGGTCCTAACATCTCCGGACGGAACGGTCGCAGAGTATGCTCTTCGCTTCACCTTCCCCGCTACCAATAATACTGCCGAGTTTGAAGCCCTTATATCAGGCCTCTAGGCTGCAAGAAGACTCGGCGTACAAAAAATAAAGGCATTCAACGATTCCCAGCTGATTGTCAGTCAGATCACTGAGGAGTATGAGGCTCGAGACGCCTTGATGGCATCCTATCTGCAGGTAACTAAAACAACCATTGCTGAATTCATTTCTTTAATATCACGCGTATCCCTCGGTCAGAGAACATTCGGGCCGACGCCCTCTCTTGGCTGGCTTCTACCCATGACGGGGGAGGAAGGCGAATGGTTCTCGTCGAGGAATTATCGGAACCCAATATCCATAATTTCGAGGTAATGCAAGCCGATGCTTTCGGAGACGAGACATGGATGACTCCGATAGTGGCATTTATTCTCCGAATGGAGCTCTGGTCTGAAGCAAGAGAAGCGAGACGTATCCGACTACGTTCCTCTCAATTTATCGTCCTAGAAGAAATATTGTATAAAAGGTCTTTCGGCCGACCCCTCTTCCGGTGTCTCGGTCCAGTCGAAGCTAATTATGCCCTTCAGGAGGTTCATGAAGGGGTCTGCAGAGCATACGCAGGGGGCCGAGCCCTGGTGCACATACTCATAAGGCAAGGTTACTGGTGGCCAACCCTCCGTGAGGACGCAGCCAGCCTTGTCCGCCGCAGCGACCAGTGCCAGAAGTACAACTCTCTTATCCATCAATCAGCAACTATACTGACGCCTCTCTCAGATCTTTGGCCTTTCGCTCAATAGGGGATTGATATTCTCTGCCCATTTCCCACGGCCACTGGACAGAGAAAATTTCTTATTGTTACAGTTGATTATTTTACCAAGTGGGTTGAGGCCGAACCCCTTGCGTCTATAACTGACAATAATACCTGGAATTTTGTGTGGAAGTCTATCATCTGCCGTTTTGGTATTCCTCGGGTCCTCATATTAGACAACGGCAAGCAATTTGATAGTTGCCGATTCAAGGATAACTGCACCAAATTCGGTATTCTACATAAGTTCACTTTGGTGGCACATCCCCAGACGAATGGTCAAGCCGAAGTCACCAACTGAAGCATCTTACAAGGGTTGAAAACCCGTCTCGGCGAAGTCAAAGACCGATGGGTGGAAGAATTGCTGAGTGTGCTGTGGGCTTATCGAACGACGAGCCGAGCCCTTACCGGAGAAACTCAATTCCAAATGGCTTACGGAGTAGAAGCGGTCATCCCGGTCGAAATTGGCCTACCTTCGCCAAGGATTCTCGCCTACAATCCGAAAAGCAATGACGAAGCCATGAGAGATCATCTTGATCACGTTGAAGAGACAAGAGATCAGGCTCGCATCCGGTTGGCTGCATACCAACAACGCATGGCTATATATCACAATGTTCGAGTAAAACCTTGGAACTTTGAAGCCGGGGACCTTGTGCTACGGAATGCTCATGTCTCGAAGCCTGCCGAGGCTGTAGGAAAATTATCTCCAAACTGGGCAGGCCCATACCGAGTAAAGGAGGTCATTTGACGAGGAGCGGCTAGAAACCCTCTCGGGTTAGCCTCTCCCTCGTACTTGGAATGTGGAATGCCTTATGCGCTATTTTATGTAAAACTTCCCCCCGGCTTAAGACCGAATATATGTCATCCAAAGGCTTCAATTGAGTACATAATTATGAAGTACTATATCTAATTCCAAGACTGTGTAAACCGTACCGGGAGTGGCTTCGGCCATGCAAACCATACCGGGAGCGGCAATATTCCAAATCCGTATAAACCGTACCGGGAGTGGCTTCGGCTATGTAAACCGTATCAGGAGCGGCAATATTCCAAGTCCGTGTAAATCGTATCGGGAGTGGCTTCGGTCATGCAAACCGTATTGGGAGCGGCAATATTCCAAGTCCGTGTAAACCGTACCGGGAGTGGCTTCGGCCATATAAACCGTACCGGGAGTGGCAATATTTCAAGTCCGTGTAAACCGTACCGAGAGCGGCTTCGACCATGCTAACCGTAACGGGAGCGGCACCATTCTTCAGGAACGGCATGATTTTTCCAAGTCTCCAAAGATAGATATGATATCGGCCTCTCTCATACGAAGCGCTATCATGATTTTCTATGAAGAAAATATTGCCGGACGCACCTTCGTCCTCGTCCTTGGCACAATTCTAAAATCAGTTTATCACAGCTAAATTAAGCCGAATGTATCGCGTCCGAAAGAAGATTACAAGAAAATAAATTATTCCGGTATTACGGACGAGATTTGTGCAGACTTATTGTCGGACAGACACATGAATAAAAGGTCTTTGTATTTCAAAAACGGACTCTGAGAGTCCCAAGGTACAAAAAGACATCGGCTAAACTTAAAAGTAGCCGAAGTAGTCACTGATTACGGAAATAGAAAGAAAATCATTGATCAACTAACTCCCCATTAGAGCCAAGGATAGTGTTGTCCGGAGTCGGAGGGGTTTGTGGCGTGCCGGCACGTTCAGGACTGGACGCGACCACCACCGGGGCAACGGAGGATTTCGCAGCCTTCAGCTCCTTCCACCACTTCATAATTTCAGTGCAGAGTGGCTCTTCCGGGAGCTCGAAGCTGGTGAGATCCGCTCCGGGACATGCCTTCTGTGCAACCGCCAGCCCAAGGTCGAAGATCGATTCAAAGGCTTCGGCCTGAGCTTCCAGATGCATGTCGGCGAATTCAGGGCTGGACTTGAACGCTTCTATGGCCAGATTAACCCTGTCATCGGCCGTTTTCCTAACCTCCTCAGCCTTAGCCTCAGCGGCAACAAGAGCATCAACATGTTGTTTCTTTTCCTCCTCATGCTCCTCGCGTAGCGGAGACATAGCTTCGGTCTTCTAACTGAGGGCTGATCGAAGGCTTTCAGACTCCTTGCGGAGCTCCTCGGATTCCTTGCGGAGCCTTTCCAACTCTCTTTTGGCCCTTTCTTGGGCCTCGGCTGCCAGGCGAGCTGCCTCCTTGTGCCTGGTTAGTTCGGCTCCTAGTCAAGCGTTTACGTCCAGGAGGGCGTCGATATTTCCCTCCAAATTCCTCTTAACCGAGGCAACCTTGCCTGCGACCAAGTGGTCGGCAGTTTCGTCCACGTTCCGCAGCCTCTCTTGAACGTGGGCATATCAGCGGAGGAGAGTTCCGGAGATAGCTGCAGTCTAAAAAAAAAAAAACCAGAACAATTCGGAAGATGGTAGGAAACTAAGCTGAAAGAAGCTGAGTCAAAGAATTCTTACGTGGACTGCGTAGTGCACGCACTGCGCCGTGAGACCCTCGGTGGAGAGGGTTTCGAGTTCATCTCGGATCAAAGGAAGAGTGTAATCCTGGGCGAGCTTCGCGTAAATCCTAGAGTCATCCAGGGTATCGTCTGCGAAGACGCCGAGGTCTGGGCGCCATGGATCGTGAGCATACTCCCTCGACATATGCGTCCCTGCGGCCCCGCAGGGGAAGGACAGATTCGTAGCTCCCACTGATGCCGAGTCCAGGCGAGAGGTCTTGAGAGGCGCTGCCGCCGAAGGGGTGCGTCCCTCTCGGCTACGGGCCTCTTCTCAGCACGAGACTCCTCTCGGTCATTCTTCCTCTTCCGCTTCTCGACGTGGCTGCCCCCGCGAGAGACCTCCTTCCCCTTCTCTGCCCTGGTTCGTTCCATGGCTGCAGCAGCGACACGACCTTCCATCAAGGCCGCGGTTTGTTCAGTCGGAGGAGGAATGACGTCCGACGCTGGAGGGGCAACACTCTGCGCCGCAGATTTCTTGCGCAGCCGGATCTTCGACACTAACGATCCGAGTCCAGATGACATTTCTACAAGAAGAACAGACAGATAAGCCGAGAGGGTATCAGTAATTGCCATTATACTCAAACAATCCGACACTAACTCACCCTTGGCACCGACAGCGGTATCCTCTTCACTAGACGGCTCATAGCCAGCAGACTCAGAGGAGTCATTGGCTACGACCGCTGCATTGCGAACCGAGGCAGTCCCGGAGGCGCGCCGACCAGCACGCCCCCCCCATTCTTGTCCGAGAGGCAAATAGGGGGCTTCTCGGTTCGGCATCTTATTCGGATCCGGCCATGCCCTTATGCTTATTAGCCTCTCTTCATCCGCCAGTATTTCGTTTACATCTACAGGTGAGTAGTCAATAATCTTCTGGGCTTCGGCCAGTTTATTGTCAGTGAGTTTCGGGGCCTCGGAGACTTCCTTCAGAAGTGGCCCCCATTTGATAGGAAAAGGCCAAACATTCTTATCCTCTTCCGGAAGGATAACAAAGAAGAATCCCTCCTTCCAATGGTGAATGGACGAAGGCTTCCCGGAGAAGATGCCTCGGCCAGATCTGGTGGTGAAGGAAAACCAAGAGGAATTTCCTTGGGGTTTGATTTTGAAGAGGTATCGGAAAACGGGTACCGAAGAGGTAAGTTCTAAAATAGAACAGACCAGGAGGTACCCATAGACTGTCCGCCACGAATTCGTAAAAAATTGAGACGGAACAAGACCGTAGGTAAGAAGGAGGTCAATGATGAAAGGGTGAAGGGGAAGTCGGAACTCTGTTCGGAAGCTGTGATCGTGGATAGAAAAACATCCCAGCCGGTGAGTATTGGCCCGAATGGCTTTCCGAGCCCTGATTAGACGAATCCAGTCGGGGATATCATATCTACCCCACATCTCCTTAACTGCCTCCCGACAGAGGAAGGAAGCCACATCCAAAACTTGCTCGGCTAGTTTACGGTCGGGTACCCTTTGTTCTAGATTGGTTTCGAGAGGCTGAGATGCAGGAGGAATCGAAACGGCTTCGTTTGCCATATCGGAAGCAAAAGAGTTGATCGAAAAGATTGACGTGAGGGAAAGTTTTGGAGGAGGAGGTTTAGAAGAAGAGCAGGATGATTCGCTCGAGAAGAGGGAGGAGCTAAGGGACATCAAACAGTGAAAGCTGAAGGGCATAAGCTTACCCTTTGACTAGTTGAATATCCCTGATGACAAGACACGCTCGTCTCAGCACCCCCGCTTGACAAGATGCTCTCGGGATGACTCTTAAAATGCTCCGCTACCGAGACCTCGAGGGAAGATGCGAAAAATGGAGTTTTCTCTGTGGAGCAGGGGAGGGGTATTTATAGGAACCCCCCAGGAAGGCCCGATAAACGATCAACGACCGAGATTGCCAAACCCTTCGGTACCATCTCTCTCGGATGCCCGCCACGTGTCCCGTTCTTTCGAATGATGACCTGAGCAACGACATATTCGAAGCAGAGCGATTAATGGCCGAGATTTTATGACCTTTCGGTTATCGTCTCTGATGCGTGCCACGTGTCCCTAATCTTCGTGCAACGAGCCGAGTGGCGGAGTTCGGATCAGACTGATTGACGGTTGAGATCCTTAGACCTTTCGGCTACCACCTCAGATGCTTGCCACGTGGCTCGGACTCCTCGCACGACGAGCCGCTCGGCGGGAAATTCAAGTCTGTTTCCGCCTTCTCTTGGCGCCCTTGGTTTCAATTCGATCGACCTCTCGGTTTCGGACAAGAGCCATCTTCAATCCACAAGGGTTGGTCACGACCTCTCGGTTTTGGACGAGAGTCATCTTCGGCACAGTGTATTCTCGGCATCTTATCTTACTGAAGCATGCCAAGAGTAGGGTGCCATGTGATGGGGGAAAAACCCAGGCCCAGCAACTGGGCCCAATCTCGATTTCCGAATGGGCCGAACAACCATCGTCCATTCTCATCCGTTCTTAGCAGCCCATGTTCGTCCTGGGCCGAGACGGACCCGGCCCAACCTTCCATTTTGAACTCATTCAGCCTTGGCGCCCATTGGGCCGACTGGGCTGAAGTGGGTTCGGCCCGCTTGGCGAAGTGAGTGTGGGTTATTCTACGGCAGCCTTGACGCCAACTGGGCCGAAGTAGGTCTGGCCCACTTAACCACTTGGACAAATGCCGACTGCCCATGAACATAGGGTGTTTCTGACATTTCATCGCAAACAACTAGGAATAGTCCTACATCGCCTGCCATAAGAAAGGAACCCTCATCTCCTGCTATAAAAGAAGCGCTATTCATTGCGGAAAAGGTACACAAGCTATTAAGCCTTCATCTCTCTCTCTTTAAAATACGAAAAGTCTTTTATTAACTTAGTGACTGACTTAACCATCGGAGGGTTCCCCCCGGGCCAAGACCCGGGACCCTTCTGACGGTTTCTTCTCTGCAGTAGGAAGACCTTTCGTCTCCGACTCTCCTTCGGCTTCAGATCCTCTCGGTGCTCGGTCACCGGCTGGTATTCGAATTCCCTCCCGGAATCCGACAGTGATTGCCTCGGCTATATCAACGGTGTTGGTAGCTTAGGGTCTCTCACCCTCCCCTTTGTCAGGGGTTACTCTCCTCTTGAGACACCCTTTTAGGGTTTCCAACTTTTACTATTCCATTGTATTCAATGTCCATCCTTTACAAGAGGCATCCCTGTTTTAGGAAGAAGCACCAAGAAAGAAAAGACAAAACGACCCCCACATGTGACAAGTGGAGGTCCACTGGCTACGTCAAACATAAGCCCAAATAAAAGGACATTCACATTTAACTAAAATAAAAGAAATTATGAAATAAATGAAAAGTATATCATGAAGGATAAAATGGAGGTTGGCTCTGGCTCTAATGTAGCTCCCAAATCGTCACCCCAACATAACGATGTCACCTATGGATGAGGTCTGCATCGACAGCGGTACACGAGTGTTGGATCAGATCAGAGTGTTGCGCGGGTGTCCTCACTGGGATCCTTAATGGGTCTTGGGTGGGTCCTACTTGAGTTTTAAAAGGATTTGATCTTAGTGGATCCTTAATGGACTTTTTGGGTCCATGATGCTTCTATGAATGGTCAAATTTTGCCAAGTCCATGATATTAAGTGTACTTGGCTTGACCAGAGTCCATGATCCATCTTCTTAAATCTGTCCAAATACCTAAAATGCCCCTAGCACTATCATTTGACCTAAGTTAAGCCCTAGTTTGAGCCCTAAACAACCCCAAATGCAATTGAGTTAACCCAACACTCATAACCTTGCAACTTATCTAAATACCCAATCTGCCCATGAGCTCTACAACCTAGTTAAAGATCTAATGTTCCCAACAGGAACAAAAAGGCCAAAACACCAAATACATTGAACCCTGTGACCTAAACTAAGGTAAGTAAAATACGCATGAAACTCTGAAAGCCTTCTAAGTGACCAAAACACCTCCACAAAAAACAATATAAAAGCAGAATGACAGAAATGTCCGTCAGGCCCTAATATTTTTTTTTGAAAGTGGATGTTACTACAGTTGTATTAAATATAACAAAAAGGGATTTACAAGTGTAGTCATCCTCACTTACAAAAGACCTCTATACAAAAGACACCAAGAAGGTGCAAATAACTCTTCATTTAGCAACAAAAGGAGGGGAGAGTTTACAATGAGACCTCTACAAAAAGCAAAAGCCCACTCTCTCACTTTGACACAAATGACACTCACAATACAATCTGGTATGAGAGCTTCTTTCCTAAAAATCCTTATATTCCTTTCGTCCCACACCACCCAAATGGTGGCATGAAGAATCATCCACCAGATTTGAACATCTTCTTTGGGGAGGTGAAGACTACCCCAGGAGAAGAGGAGTGACTCAGTAGTGTCCCTAATGTTGGTTTGTAATGGCCTAACTACCTCTTACATTTTAACATCAATCTTAATTTACTGAGATCTCCACAAACCTTTAAAACTCACTTTAATTGATTAAATTACTGTCAAAACTTCTAGATTTACCTTAAATGACTAAGGCTTAGTTTGTAAAAAGTTTGAACGTTGGATCCATGGGTAAAAGAGGGATTGGTTTTTACCAAATCAAATAGACTAATTTTTTGGTTTTTTAAGTTTTTAGTTCCAATAAATATTCATATTAAAGTGAACCCTTATGATCTGTGTATTTAGTATTGACTCTGAAAAAAGTTAGACTAACTAGTAATTGAGTCTCACTGCTAGTCTCCATTTGCCTACTTCTAACTAACTATAATTAGAGGCCTAAGTCTAGTTAATTTACTAAGAAAATGACAATATTAAGCCCCTTCTCTGTGTGCGCATGCGGAAGGGAAGTAACGTGCATCTGGCACTTCTCCATCACCATTGCCTCCTTAGGAGGGAAGCTGCCCCTGAGAAGTCTGAGGACTGTTGCTTCTGCCGCAATGGCCACTGCACTACATCTCTCTCTCTCTCTCTCTCTCTCTCACACACACACACACACACACACACACACACACACACACACACACACACACACACACACACACACACACACACACACACAGACAGTTGCTTTTGCCGCACGGGATTGTTGCCGGAGAGGAGGGAAACCCCTGTGTGTGCGCGCGCGCGCGCCCGTCTACGCGCCCATCCCCGTGCCCGCCCGCCTGCTCTGTCTGTCTGTCTGTTCCGTCCGTCTGTCTGTCGGTTCTAGCTCAATCCTCTCATGGCAAGTGGATACGGACTAGCTTTTGATGTCGGAAGGAGGTAGGTTCTTATTTGCTCCTTTCCCCTCTTTTCTTGTTTGGAATTTCTGTTTATAAAACAAAAATTGCGATCATGAAGATAGTTTTAGAAGCTAATGATTTGGTTCGGTAGTTGTGCTTTTGCACGAGTTTCAGTTTTGCATCCCTTGATATATAATATGATTTGTTTCAAAACAGATCTGCAATGCTGTTGCTATTGCTCGCCTGCTCAACTCCACTCTTGTTGTACCAAAGCTTTTGTATAGCAACGTTTGGGAAGATACAAGGTAAACTTCATCAATATGTTATACATATATTTTAATTGGTTGAAATCTGTTATCCAGAGTGATTTTGGTATCTTTATGTTATCACTAGTAATTGGTAAACTATGTCTTATAGTTTAAAATTCTATGCAACTTCTAATCGTAAAACCCTTGTATCGCAAATATGTATCAATAGCTTTTCTCTCTGTCTTCTATGTATGTATGTTACTCGGTAAATGATATCTACCAGGGGATAACAACAGCTTTCTATACGTCTTCATGCCTTGTATATCACTTAATTGGGTAGTTCCTCTGTTGATGTATTGTTCTTTTTGGGTCAGGTGGTGCAGTCGCCAAGTAATTAATGTGCTCCCAATGTGATTAGTTTGAACATGGGCATACACAATAGTTTTACCTTAATGGATTTTTCTGCACAGCTGCAACAGTTCCGCCTACTTCCAGCAACTATTCTGGGTCCAGGGTCCCTTTGCAGGGAGTAATATTCTTCCCACAGGTCTCACCACCTGCAGGGAGTACCGGGCATAGGCCCTTATGAACCTGTGGGATAAATTCATCCCTCTCACACACTGTGGGGTAGACTTTGATCCCTGCGGGTATGAGGGCTCTTCCAGGGAAGTGTCTGACATTGTATAGTGCGATGGCTTAGGGGTTGTTTGGTTTGACGTAAAATGGCATAAAATACAGGTGTTGGACCATTTTTATGAAGAAAGAAGAAAAGAAAAGAAAAGGAGGGCATGCGAATAAAAATGTAAAAGAGAGGGGGGCAAGAAGAAAAGAGGAAGAGAGAGGACAAAAGTAGGAGCCACCAGTGGGCTCCCCCACCCCCCCAAACCAGTGGGGGGTGCCACCGGTGGGCACCTCCACCAGTGGTGGGGTGCCACCGCACCCTCCTCCCTCTCTTTTTCTCACCTCTCTCTCCCTCTCTTCCCACTCTATAAATACCCCCCATAGGGGCTGCTGCAGGGGAAACTTTTTGAAGACGTTGAGGCTCTGCCGGCGGAGAGAAATTTAAGTATAAGTTATGTCCTAATATCTACACCTCAAGGAATGGTTTGGAACTTTAGATTCTATAGAAATTTCCTTTATGAAGAAGAGAGGGAATTTCTTCAGCTCAACTTGTTGCTTCAAGATTTTCAAGGGCTGAATGAGTGGAAAGATGTCAAAAGCTGGAGATGGGATTTAGGAGGAAAGTTTTCTGTTAGCTCTGCAACTAAGGTTCTTAACTCAGGAGGGGTCAAGGTCAACTGGACTTCTCAGGTTTGGAACAAATCCCTTCCCATCAAGATTATAATTTTTATGTGGAAAGTGGCCTGGGGAAGATTACCTACGGGGGATAAGCTCAGGTTCTTAAGCCCAGACAAAAGAATCTGTACATTCTGTGGGATGTTTGTAGAGACTGTGGACCATCTTTATATTAATTGTGGTATTGTGGATGCTATTTGGAAGGCTTTTTTCAAAACCTTAGGCAAAAATCCAGGTTGTTTCAATTCGGTAGGCAGCCTTATTGCAACTTGGAATCATATATGTCCTCATCATCAGGAAATATACATGTGGGAATTTCTACTGTCAGCTATGCTATGGGCCATTTGGAGGGAGCGGAACTTCAGAATATTCAGAAATCAGTTCTCTTGTCCAGCTGGGATTATTGGGAACTGTATTCACTTCCTACAAGAATGGAATTTTAGAAGACATGGGGACAAGATTTCAGAGTCTGCCATTCTATCTAAAATTGTACAGTGGAAAACTGTCTTTCTTTGAGGGGTTTGTCTTTGGAGTTGTATTGTGTTTCTTGGGGAGGGTTTTATGTGTTTTTTGAGGTTTTTGTAATGTCTACTGTCTTGGTAGACAATTACTGTGTTTCTTATATTCCTGCCCTTGTACTCTTTTTTTTTTATATTATCAAATGAATGAAAGTGGCTTTTTGCTGCCTTAAACAAAAAGGGATGTTACTATTGTTTCAATGAAACTTTTGCCCATTTGAAGACAAAGGATGGGTGTCCCTTTCATCCAGAAGACTTCAGAAAAGATCCGAGCTTCAAGGAAAGAATCCGACGGCCCTTTATACAAGACCCAATGCACTTCTTGATCATATCCCTTTTTTGTGCTATTATGCACTTCACCAACAAACAAGAGACAGTGCTGCATCGACTTCAACGCTTGAGGCTTGACTTGCTTTATTATTTGCATTGATTTTTGATCATTTGTTTGATACTCTGTTTCATTGTTCTTGGATTGCTGTGCAATAAAAGGTAGTCTGGAGCCTTGATATCCAGTAGTTAATAGGTGGGCTGGAGCCTTGATATCTAGTGGTTGATAGGTGGGCTAGAACCTTGTGTCCGGTGGTTGATAGTCGAGCTAGCAGATTTGTGTCCAGCAGGTTGTAAAGCTGAGTTAGCGGCTTAGTATCTAGCAGTTGTGATTGGTGTTGCTACTTGAGAGTAATGGAAATCCAAATGAGTTAGTGGACGTAGGCCAAAGGTGTAATGGTCCCTCTAAAAGATCCACAGTAGTATACAATTCTAAAACAAAATAATAAGATATTAACAAATACGACTTCAAGACAATCATCATGTTCATCAAACAACAATAAAGAGAAGGAAAAATTAAAATTTTGTATCCTAAAAATAAATTACTGGCCATACTTGAACAATCAGCCTTTGGATTGATCCTAGTTTTTCTCTTTTTTCCTGAAGAACATGCCTTAACAATTTTCGTGGTACTCAAAATTGAAATCGTTGTAGGGATCATTTACATTTCTACTGCCTTCCCTCACTGACCATCTCACTTTCTCTCATCTTTCAAATAAAATGTTTCTTTTAATTGTCTTAATTTGATGATCTTTTTCTTTTTATTCATCTAAAAGACACATGTAATGTATGCACATATGTATAGTGATTGCAGTGAAATCTGCAAAATTGAAATATTAATGGAACAATAACTTATATTGTTTACTTTACCAAAATTTTAATCAATTAATTTCTTAAACTCTTCATTCCTATCTCTGACAAACAATGACAAGTATAATTTAATGATCTAAGTGATAATAAGTGAAGATAATTTAATAAAAGTAATAGTTCATGGGGCACTAGGAATAGGTCGCATCGTTTCTATCTTTTGTGCTTTCCTGATACTTTTTTAATCGGTCACTGTACCGATTGGATGATTCATTCTTTAACTTGACGTGGCAGGGATAACCACTCGTTAGTGGTCCTAGGTCCTAGGATGGTTGAGCATGCCGTCCATTGATAACTCTTTCTACCTCTCTGCCTCTACCTATTCGCCTCGGGAGTTTCCGGACACTCTATCGGGTGAGGTGGGAAAGCAAGCTAACTTGGGTATGTGGTCTCCTAACTACATGGTCCACGTCCTAGTCGTGAGTGCACTCAAATAGGGTCTCTATCCTTTGCCTAAAGTCGGGATGTTTCAAGTCTGAACTTAGACCCCCTAAGAAAAGGGACATTCTGTGCCCCGATATCACCAATCATAAGGAGCGTGATTCGATGTCTCCATATTTCTCAAGGCACATATCGTGTGGGCCCGTCTTGCTAATGAAGTGATGATACTCCGTATCTTAGTAAAACAAGACATCATCACAAGAATCATTATTCTTTAGCAGGTCTCTTACCTTCATTGTCTTCATAGGATCTTTAAATAGTACATAGAAGTGTGTCTCATTTCGGTTCTTTTTTTTGGAAGGTGACATGAAGTCACATTTCATTGAAGATAAATAGAATACAAAATGGCCAAAGGCCAAGGCCAAACATCATGGCAAAAAAAAAACAAACCCTTAAGACTTCTATTTTATTAAGTAGATAAAATAGAAGCTAACAAGAGTGACTCAAGATGAAAAATCATAACAAAAAGTCTTGATACTTGGAAGCCCTTGAAATAAGATCTCCTTCTGAAGCCTTCCAGATTTCAGCTGATCTTCCCCAATCTATCACCCAATTAAGGGCTCTTCGGAGAATATTGGAAGGTGATGAAAAATCCTGACTGAACTTCCTATTATTTCTACTTAACCAGACAGACCACAACATTGCTGGAAGAAATAGGTACCATATCTTGCTGTCGGTCTGTTTAGGACAGAAAAAAGGCCACATTTGCATGAGATGAAGGCAGTCTATCGGTTCCATCCACTGAATCTTTAAAGTTTTAAAGAGTGTTTTCCATTGGAAATTGATGATCCCGCAATGACAAAAGAGGTGATTCTGATCTTCTTCAAATGACCCACAGAAAACACATGAGGAATTATTGAGATTAAATTCTCTTTAGTCTGCTGGAAGTGGGAAGTCTGTTCAAGGCCACCTTCCAAAGGAAGAGTCTGATTTTAATTGGGATATAATTGGACCACACAAAGGGTTTCCACCACACTCTGATGCCACCATCTTGAATAATACGAGCGAGAATCCTAGAAGAAAAGGTTCCTTTGCTGCTCCATATCCATACTCTTTTATCTTCCTGGTCCGTATTAATTTGGATATCTGAAATTAGATTAAAATTTTTGAGAAGCTCTCCTGTTTCAGTCTCTGTAGGATTTCTTCTGAGACTGAGGTTCCAATGGGTGCCATTCCGTCTGGAAAGAACCTGTGCCACTGTTGCATTTTTAAAAACTGAAATTTGGAAAAGATTGGGAGCAACATCAATGAGGGGAATACTAGAAAGCCAATAATTCTTCCAGAAGCTAATGTTCTCTCCATTGCCCAATTGAAGGTTAATTGCTGGAAGAACCAGAAAATTCAGTTGAGCAATATTCCTCCAGATTTGGGACAACTTGTAGGACCTTGAAGGCTTCAAATCCCATTTGGACCAGTTATGATAGTATTTATCTCTGACTATCCTTGCCCAGAAGTGGTCTTCATCTTCTCCTAGTCTCCACAACCATTTGGCAAGCAATGCCTTATTAAAATGACTGGTTGACACCAGCCCAGCCCCTCCTTGATCTTTACTTCTGCAGACCTTATCCCAAGCTATGAGATGAAGGCCTTTCCCCTCTCTTTTACTACCCCCCCAGAAAAAAGATCTCCTCCTTGCCTCAATCATTTTCTCCACCGATTGTGGGACTTTGAGAATAGAGAGATGATATGTGGCTAAGGAAGAGAGAATTGATATTGAGAGAATCCATCTTCCACCATCTGAAAGAAATATGGCTTTCCATCCTTCTAGCCTTTGATCAAACTTCTTACCGCATCCCAGTCCCTTAGATATATAGGACCACTGGATAAAGGCAGACCCAAATATTTGATTGGGAAATGAGATACTCTGCAATGAAACAGATCAGCCATACAATCCAGCTTGTCCCTGTCCAAATTAATTCCTATAGCTTCTGATTTCTGGAAGTTGATGCTAAGACCAGTAATAGCTTCTGTCAAAACCAACAAAATTTTCAGATTTCTCAACATTCTCATATTGTCAGATGAAAACAGCAAGGTGTCATCTGCAAATTGTAGATGTGACAGAAGAAGACCATTCCTACCAATGTTAAATCCATCAATTAGCCTTAGGGCAGCAGCCTTATCCCAAAGAGAGCTCAAAATCTGGCCTATAATAAGAAATAAAAGGGGTGATAATGGGTCACATTGTCTCAATCCCCTGGAACTACTGAAGAAACCACAAGGCTGTCCATTGAACAAAATGGAAAGCCTTGGAGTTGAGATACAACCCATAATCCAATTAATCCATTTGTGTTTGAAACCCATGAGACCCAAGGCTTTATGGATACATTGCCAACTGATAGTATCAAATGCTTTCTCAAAGTCCAACTTGATAACAACTCCTTCTTTCTTAGAGATTTTTTGATTATGGATTGCTTCACTGGCTGCCAGAAAATTATCTAGGATGAATCTTCCTTCTAGAAAGGCTGATTGGTTTTTATTGATAACACTCTCTAATGCTGTCTTCATTCTATTAGCTAAGATCTTGGTAATGATCTTATAACAACTATTTAGGAGGCTAATAGGTCTGAATTCTGAGACTCTTTCAGCACCTTCAGACTTTGGGATAAGCACAATATGGGTTGAGTTTAGACCCCTAATGCACAGAGGCCTATCTTGGAATTCCTTCACCACTGCCATGAAGTCATCCTTGATAGCTTCCCAAAAGAACTGGTAGAAACCTAATGAAAAACCATCCGGCCCAGGAGATTTGTTAACATTCATGCTGAAAATGGCTTTCTTCACTTCGTTTTCAGAAATTGGCAGACATAGATCTTCAGCCAGATGTTCATCAATCTTAGGAAGGATATTTTCCTGCAAATGAGGTATCCACAAATGATTTTCTTTGAATAAATTCTCATAGAAAGATATGAAAGTATCTTGAATGTCTTCCTTGGAGTCAATAAGAAGGTCATCCACCTTAATATGATCAATCATTAAGGATCTCTTCTTAGAGCTGGCCACTGCATGGAAAAATTTGGTATTCTTATCACCCTCCTTTAACCAGTGTTCTTTAGCCCTTTACTTCCATTTAATTTCTTCCCTAGAGACCAACTCATTATACTCCTTTTTGAGTCCTTTGAGAGCCTGAGATTCTTCCACAAAAAGAGTCTGATCATCAGCCTTGACTTCTAATTCATCAATATTGTGTAAAAGTTGTTGACGGATGCTAGTGCTGTTACCAAAGGTTTGGGAAGACCAAACCTTGATTTTGTCTCTGACCCATTTCAGCATTTTGACAAAAGTTTGAGAAGCAAAGTCTGCCACTGGAGCCTCCTTCCACCAATTATTGACTAAAACTTTGAATTGTTCATGCCTGTGCCATGCCAATTCATAACTGAATATTCTATGAGTTTGCTTTTTATCCCCAGTGGACAGGAGGATAGGAATGTGATCAGAAATAGTTCTACAGCTGCCTTTCAAGTGAGACAAAGGGAATTGTAAAAGCCATTTGGGGGAGACAAAGACCCTATCAATCCTGGACTGAACGTTGGTACTGCCTAGTTGGAGATTAGACCAGGTAAACTTTCTGTTAGGAATGTCCAAATCCAACATACCACAGTCTCTAATCCAGGAGCCAAAGTTCTCCATATCACCAGTCCAAATCTGAAGACCTGATCTCTCCCAAGGAAATCTGACACAGTTGAAGTCCCCTAGGACACACCAAGCATCTTGAAAAAGACTAGACAGTCTGTATAATTCCTGAAAGAACTCTTCCCTGAGTTGATGTTTGTGTGGCCCATACAGTGAAGTGATAGTCATCTGAAATCTGTTATCTGGAGAGCAGAAATTGGCTGAGATGCTGAACTTACCAGTATCACACAGTGAGCCTTGCAGTTTATTCCCATTCCACATGATTAATTGACCACCGCTGGAGCCTATAGCTGGAATAGCAAGCCATTTAGTCACAGTAAAGCCACCTATCTGCTTGATAGTTGCATCATCAAGAGAACTCATCTTGGTTTCTTGAATGAAGATACAATCCAATTTGAGTGTCTTAATGATATTCCTTACGGCTCTGGCCTTCGCCACCCCATTAAGTCCTCTGATATTCTAGGTAAGAATGTTCATAATGAGTCTGATTCTTCCCCCCCTTCCTTTTATCTTTTAGACAATCCAATACTTCATTCTTCTGCACAAAATTCAATTCCCTTTTGCCAATCTTCACCCCACCCCCTTGACCATTCTTCTTGGGAGAGTGCTTAAGCTTGTCAAATCTAATCAGTTTGTTGACCAAGCTTTTGATCATGTCCTCTTCACCTTCAAAAGAAACTCCTATGAGTTTACCGAACTGGATGATTTCCTATGTCCCAAAATCAATAGTCTCTGGTAGGAGGAAGGCTAACGGAGGTTCAGAAGCAGAGTTGACAGGGACCAAAGCCTTGAAACTGCCGCCATCATCTGTATCTATATCATCTGAAGGTGTCCGGTCTTCAGAAAGAGAAGTCTGCTTCTTAGTAGGATTAACATGGACTAAATCCAACCCAAGGTCCATCCCAGATTTCCTAGAAATCTCTGTCTGCACTGGCTCTGGAATCTCAGTATCACAGTAGTCCACTCTACCCTGATAAAGGTCTAGGTGCTTATCCGGAACGATCGCAGAGGGACCTGGATCCTGTGAGATTCGGAGAACCTGTTTGCCGTGGCCCATACACACATGCGTGAGATGAACAAATGGGAGAACACCGGAGGATGGCTCGGGGAGGGAGCAGAACCGAGTATCAGAAGAAATGGGTAGGGAAGGAGGATCCACGAGCATTGCTACGGGTCGAAGAGGATGGACCCGTGACTTACCCGATAAAGGAGGGATACCCAGAATACTGGACCCGATAGACATACCCGTAATTTCACGGCCCGCAACTGCTTGGGACTGTACCAGGGGCTGTTTATCTTCCTCGCCCGGTACCAGGCCACCCGCAGCCGGCAGAGAAGACCAATGGCTAAGTTGGTGTTGTCCACTGTGGCAATTGCTGCGGCCTTCCCACCCATGGATGGCAGTACCGGCCGATACCGGTACGTACCGGTATCGGCCGGCACCGGTACCGGGCCGGTACCGGCCGGTACCGGACTGGTTTTGGGCCGGTACCGACCGGTACTGGGCCGATACCGGCCGGTACCGGACCGGTACGTACCGGTACCGGTACCCACCGATACCGGTACCGGTACCGGTACTGCCATCCTTGTTCCCACCCCACCACTGTTGTCTCGAGCTTAGCAGGATCACGTTCTCCCATGCACTTTTCTTCGGGACACGGTGAGCAGTCAATGCCAACATTCAATCCCATTCCACACAGAATCTGGAGGGAATCATGGGCACTCGGGGCTGCAAATGAGTGACGAGTCACCAACTCGTGACTCGGGAGCTCATTCCCATCCTGCGGAGGACATCTCGAGGGACTCACAGAAGAGCGCTTACCTTGCTTAACAGTACCCTATTTTCGAAGCCTTCCTTTGGACTCCTTGTGCTTCTTGAAAGAAGACACCACCTCAGCCCAGGTCCAGTCACACTGCTGGGAATTCAGGACCTCCGCGAATGGGGAAGGTTGCTCAACGTTGATGGAAACCCAAAAGCTCTTGCCGGAGACTTTGATCCTCAGTTTTTTCTATATGGAATCAAAGGACTCCACTTCCACAAAAACTCTGGCTGACAGAAGATTTGATAGGAGAAGGGTGTTGCTGCCCACAACTTTGAGAGAACCAAATTTGTCAACAATGCATTGGAAGGTCTCTACATTCCATATATGTAATGGAATGCCTTCTAATCTACACCAGTAGCAGGGTCCACTGTTAGCTGGAATCGTGGCCACCTCAACTGTCTACGGAGCACAGTTGAGTTTGAGATTACCCAAAGACAAGAATTGAACCTCCTTGTTAGCAAATGCCCATTTCTCCCCTGAAGCATGCACAAGGAAGCTGTTGCCATGAAGCTTCTTAATGTTCCAAGAGTGAGTAGACTTCCATTTGTCCTGCAACAATGGAAGTATTCTGGAACTCAGAGATTATGGGGCATGTGAGTCTATGTAGTCACAAGTGAGGACCTTCACCACCAAACATTCTTGCAGAGTGGTTAAGGACTTTTTCACTGACTGTGACCATGTGATAGATACAGTCCCATTGGGAGGGGCTCCTGGAGCAGGGGAGCAGGGAGTGATGCCGTCAATGGGAAGAAGAGGCTTTCTACGGGGAAGAAAGGGTGCATATTCTTTAATCCCACAGTGAAAGCTCCTATGTCCTAAACCGCTGCATGAGAAACATCTAATGGCCTCTATGCAGTTCTTGGCTCTATGGCCTTTCCGTAAGCATCTGAAGCATTCGTCGGGGTTGACCGGAGGATGCATTGAGATCTTCTTGACCACCGAGCGAGAGAGCCCTTTCCTTCTACTGACCTTATGCTAACCTTCATCTTCGGCTCTCCGTACCGCATGGAATCTCACCTCTCCTTTCCGCTCTATGCTCACCTCTCTGCTCTCCACCATTGTCAACAACTGTCCTCATTTCGGTTCTTTACCCCTTCTATTTCATGTTTCTTCTTTTTCTTTCATAATACCACAAGATATATATATATATATATATATGTATATATAGTAAAGAGAATTTAAAAGATCCCATCCCAACAATGACAAAAAGGAAGATTGGGGAATGCTGACAGAGCATAGCAGCCTTCCCCATTCAAAACATCTATCACAAATGAAACAGGCTAAGGCCTTCACTGTTGTGAGCTCATTGTGGAAAATCTATGTATAACATATATATAGAAGAAATGATTTCAACTTCAATGTGTAGGTTGGGATCTAAATATGAAAATAAGTGTTTCATGTTGAACCCCAAATAAGGGATGATTCACTGCTGCTACTAGCTTCCGGCTAGTAATTTTACATGGTTTTCCTCTTTTATGCCACTAAAGGTTCTTTGAATTATCATCATTCACCAAGAAAACTGGTTTTTCATGGAAGCTTTTCTTAATGAATATTCTTGAATAAGGACTAACTCCTCTAGGTTTAGATTTCTTCAATCATCAAATCAAGATTTAGTATTCAAACAGAAAACATGGATAATGCATGTGTGCCATCAGAGTAGTAGATAGATACTTAAGATATGACATCTTTCTTAAATGCATACAGGAAGCATCATTTAAAAATTTAACCCTAAACACCAAGGAATTCCGGGTTGGGTCGGGTCCCCAAATCGGGACCCGGTGATCCCGACCCGATCTGATCTGGATCGGCAGGGTGGCCGATCCAGACGAAGTCCGGCTGGTTCGACTCGGTAGGATAAAAAAAAAAAACAGAAAAAAATCAGGAAAAATCAGAAAAAATTATATACATATTATTCAATGGATGTACAATAACAATGAATGCAATTCATGTACATCCATAAAAAATAAACATTAAAGACAACTAACTCACTAATAATTTTTGTTGTGCACTAATTAAAAAATACATTATTGTTGAAAAATATCTTAGAAAGATCACATTTATGATCCTTCATCATCCGGCTCATAAGTTTGAGCTGGCGGGCCATAATCTGTTGACATGTATGTTGGATATCCATAGCCAAACAAAGAACTAGCGAGGTCTTCGAATCCTCTTTGAATACCTCTAGGTGTGTAAGCTTGTTGGCTTGAACTTTCTCCTGATTGTGTTGGAGGGACAAAAATGCCATGTTGTTTAGGTGGAGATCTAGAGTACCCCTCAGTAGTGCTGCTGATGTCTGAATACGGAGTGTAGGGGGGTGAAAAATGGGCATATAAGAATGTGCATCTTCCCATGGGGGCCAATCACATCCTGCCTGTCTCTGTTGGCTTTCAAATCCCCTTTGTTGTCCTTGTATTTAGCCTTGAGTTCCTTCAGAATGACTCGGAGATGCGGAGTAATCTTCGTATCCTGTGTAACTGCTCCCAAGTGCAAAACCTCTTGATAGTCCAGCAGCAGCGCCATCACCATCGCCATCTCCATCATCATCATCATCATCCTCAGTGGAGTCATCACTTCCCACTTGGCTTGTTTTCCTTAACCGCCTTCTTCTACGCCTGTAGGTTTGTCTTTGTGCCTCGTACATGCTGGTCAAGTGAGGTGGTAAACCTGGGGTGTCCTCAAGTGTCTCTCTAGTCTGCTGAACTCTCCCTTGGTCTTCTTCCGATGGGTCCACTCGTTGTTTATACTTTCCTTTTGATTGCTTTTTCTTTTTGGTGGTAGATGACTGTAGTGAAGGTCTTGCTGGCTCTCTCCTTTCTTCTTTGTGGATCTACTTGAGTAGCTGATCTCCTGAGTGCTTGCTGAGAGGCAAAAGTTCTAGCAGTGTCTGCTAGTGGGGCTGAACGCCTCTGAAGAATAAGTGCACCTCCTTCTTGTGTTGTCTGAAATTCAGGATCTCGAGCAACTACTGCATCTAATTCACCTCCTGCCCAACTCCGATCCTGAGGATCAAAATCAGGCTGTGCATTTTTGGCTGCTCAATTGAACCTTAATTACACTAATCATACAAAAGTCCTAATTTTTAACTCCTAATTAGGGTTAATTTTAACTAATTAATGCTAATAACATGCAATTAATGCAAAAAAATGCACAATTATGTTCTAATAAGTTCAATTGAGTATTTGGCACACTCAATTGAACCTTAATTACACTAATCATACAAAAGTCCGAATTTTTAATCCCTTATTAGGGTTAATTTTGAAAATTTTGTCTAATCAACATGCTAATATTTTTTTTAACCTAAATATTAATAGATCTACACAATCATACATCATTTCTAATTTTTTAAGAATTAAAAAAAAAGATCAAAATATACTTAAACTCGGATCGGGATGCAAAAATAAAATCCGACGTTGATGGCGGAGGTGACGGCGACAACAGCGGCAGCGGTGGCTCTTGGACGGCCGGCCGACGATGACAGGGTGAAACCCCCCTCCTTTTGGTTGAGATCTCAAAGAAAAAGAGAGAGAAAGAGAGAGAGAGAGGAGAGAGAAGAAGATGGCGGCGGTAGGCCGGTGGCGGACGGCCGGCGGCGGTGGGGGCCCCGGTGGCGAGTGGCGGTGGTGGCCGAAGGAGGGGGAGGGGCTGGGGGAAGGGGGGAAGCCAGTAGCAGAAATGCTGCTGGCTCTCGATCCCCCTTTAAGGGGGATCTAGGAGCGCCCGAATCGGGCCAAACTGGATCGGACCGACCAGATCGGCCGATTCGGGCCGATTCAGCCCGGTTTTTTTTTTTTAAATTTTTTTAATTGGTGGGTGGGAATAGTAAATTCTCCCCCAAATTGGATCGGGACCCGAATCGGAATCAGCCGATTCCGCAATCCATGCTAAACACCGTTCTCAGTCAACATATCCCATTCTACCATAAAAGATCATGTTCTTTAATTTAACAAAATGGATACTTTCAAGGGGTAGGCATGGACATGCTGATACGCGACGAAGGAGAAGAGGGGGAAAATGGGAGGGGAATCCTCGGCCTCGCACCAGAGGATTGGGGGAGTTCCCAGCGTCGCATCGGGGACAGATTCCTTGGCGTCGCACCAAGGAAGATGGGGGGAGAATGGGGCTCTCTCTCGCAGAGAATCGATTATGAACGGACAATACACACATGTATTGTTTTTCTTCAAAACAAATATTCTCCCCCTCATTTTTGAAACACATACATATATATAGACTCCTTCTTGTAACTCTTCATGACTCTTGGACTTCCGTCCTTATCCTCCCACGTTTCTAAAACTCTTAAAAAATAAAAAACTCATAATGGATCATAAATGGTCCTAATACATGTAAATAAATGGAACTCCATAAACCATACATCGTCTCCTTCATCAATCTCTCCTAGTTCGAAAAAATTCCTCCTCGAATTTTGAAGTGCGCCAATATAAATAAGTAGATGACTGGGTCCTATGTGAAAATCTTCAAGCAGAGAGTCACATCAAGAATCACCAACCGATGTGCTGCATGTAAATCCTAGAAGGTTTGCCATATCATATGTACGGGAGACTGTAGCAAGTCATACATATCTTCGTGTAGGGTAGCTATCATCATATCTTCAGTAAGTGTTGGCTGAGGTTTTGAGTCAGCAAAAACATCATCAATAAGATGTAACTCTGCCTCAACAAATAAGTCGTGATCCCATGAGATAATAAGAAATGGTGCAGTATCAAATTGATCTGCGCAAAACACATCATCCGATATATGATTCAATCTTGACCGTCTAAATAATGCGTGATCCCAATTGTGAACCACCCATGAGGCATCAACTTCGAACACTGTATCATCAATCAAATGTAGTTCAGAAGCAACAAATAAGTCATGATCTCAACCAGTAATAGATGAGGGTGCCACTTTAGCTAAACAAGCTAAATATGACTGTTAGAGCTTCTCCCTATTAAGATAAGTAGAATTGAGAATACGAAAAGACGTCGTGTATCCCTCGGGTCGTAAAAGACAGTCTCGCCCAGCGGGATCAATTACAACTTGTCGATCGTCCACCCATTCTTTGCCCAAGCTAATATATGAACTATATGGTGTAATCTTGCACCATGCATCATCATAATATCTGACGGATTGGGAAGCACTTTTGCCCTTTAGAAGATGAGAAAACTGCACACAAGTTCGGTCTCTAGAGACAACCATGTAGTCCGTATGGGATAGAGAATCTACAATAGATTGCAAAATGAAATTGCCGAACGGACTGGTAGTGAGAAATACCTTGGCTTGCATAGAATCGGGTAGGTCCACCTCAAACGTAAAATCTATGGTGAGGAAGCGTACCTAGGATTCCGACTTGTAAGACAAATCGGTCCGAATAGAGCAGAGGACGTGCATATCAATGCACCATTGGCTGAAGAAGCGCTGGAAGAGGTCCGCCTTACTGAAAGGATGCCAACGGTACGATCGGCGTGCGAAACAGAGTACAAACGATGACCTCGATATGCGTGTAGAAGTGGCACGCAAATCAATGCAAATCAGGTTTGATGTGTGCTGAAACTGTATGGGCCTCGCTGAGACGAGACTAACGCCGCTGACGGTGCTCAAATCGGGGTGCGGGATGACCTCGAATGGCGAGCACAAATGCCCTCGTAAAGCGTGCAAGTGTGGCACGCAAAACGAAGCGCTGCTGTCAGACGGAATGTACAGCGTGGTTGGACTCGCCGATATGATCCCAACGACGCAAGCGGCTCGCGAATCGGAGTTCGGATGACTTCTCAATGATGGTGGTGCGCCAACAACTCCTATTGCACCACCCGACCTGGATTGGACCCGGCTCGGACCCAAGGAGACCCTGGTTCAGACCAGGTAGCTGGTTGTTCGGACCACCCGAAACTGGCTCGGACCCAAGGCCAATGGCTCGAACCAAGTGGACGGTGGGTTCAAACTGAGCACCCGTGGCTCAGGTGGACCGGGTCAGCGCAGTTCGGACCAGACCGGTCAAATTGGTTCGGACCGATTTAGGTTAAAAGGGCTTGGGCCCCTTCGTTTCCTTTCTTCTTCTTTTTTTAACCCGTAACAAAGGGAAAGAGGGGGGGTGGGGCGATGGCGGTAGGCGGCGGCGGCTGGGGGCCGGGGCAGCGGCGTGGTGGGCCGGCAGCAGCGGCGACGGAGGCCGGCGGCAGCGGCGTCGGGCCCTTCCTTTTCTTCGGCTTCTCCTTCTTTTCTCTTCTTCACCATGCATGAACTAGAAGGCCGCCGATGGCGGCGGGCTAGCGGGTGGCAGGCGGGTCTAGCGACGGCGACGACGGGGAGGGATGGCGATGGCGTCGGCGACGGCGCCGGCTGCTGCGGGTGATGAAGATGAAGCGGTTACTGCGGCGGAGGGTTGCGGTAGCGGCGACAAGGCGAGGCGGTTGAAGTCGGCGCTGTCGCCGGTGGTGGCGGGGCTCGACGACGACTCCAGCGGCTACGGTCGTCGGCAAAGGTGGCATTGGCGTTGGAGGAGGGCTCGGGTGGCAGCGGCAGAGACGCCGGCGGGCTCTGATGACGTCGGCGACTACACCAGCGAATGTCGGCGACGATTGCGGGAGGTCACCGACCCCTCACTACCGTCCTATTCCTCCTCTTCGTCTTTTGTTGGCTGTGAGAGAGATGGGGGATGGATGCCGCAGTGGTGGTGGGATGGGCGGATGGCAGCGGCGATGGAGCAACGATGATGATGGTGGTAGGGGTTGCTGGCGGGGTGGAGGCGCAGGACTTGGATCGTGAGGACAACCTAAAGAACCTGGCTCTGATACCAAACTTGACGCGAGACGAAGGGGAAGAGGGGGAAAATGGGAGGGGATCCTCGGCCTCACACCAGAGGATTTGGGGAGTTCCCGGCGTCGCACCGGGGACAGATTCCTTGGCGTCGCATCAAGGAAGATGGGGGGAGAATGGGTCTCTCTCTCGCAGAGAACCGATTCTGAACGCACAATACACATGTATTTTTTTTCTTCAAAACAAATCTTCTCCCCCTCATTTTTGGAACACATACATATATATAGACTTGTTCTTGTAACTCCTCATGACTCTTGGACTTCCGTCCTTATCCTCCCACACTTCTAAAACTCTTATAAAATAAAAAACTCATAATGGATCATAAATGGTCCTAATACATGTAAATAAATGGAACTCCATAAACCATGCATCGTTTCCTTCATCACATGCTAAAACACATATATTACATGGGGAGTTTCAATTAAAATTTTGGCAGCACTTCTCCTGTTTCTTGCATATTTTTCTACCCTTTAACCATCCCGAAAATCCAAAATCAAAAGGGGGGGCAAAGGAATAGGTTGCTCAGCTGAAGAAGACCCGGCTGCAGCAGATCCCTTGCTCAGCTTCTTCCTTCTCTCTCTCTTCCCCCCCCCTCTGCAGAACTCTCCCTCTTCCACTCTCTCCCCTATCCAATTTCCTCTTCTGGCTTTCCCTCTAATTCCCTCTTTATCTCTCTCTCTCTCTCCGGATAAGAAGGGGGCAATCACCCCCCCCCCCCCCCTCCTCTTACATAGAGGAGTCAGGTGATGGTGGCCTGAAGGGAGAGAGAGTGGTGGTTCCTCTCTTCCTGGTGCATTAATGCCTCTAAATTCCAGCCCAATAAACCCGGTGTAAATGGGCTAAAAACAGTCCCAATAACAGCCCATTAAACCTAACATTTTAACCCCCATTTAAGGCCAACTAGGCCCATTACCAGATGCCATGAGTGGTTTGGGGATTTTTTTTTACTTAATCCCATCTTTATAATCTATTTCTTTTTAACCTCACACTTTAAAATATAGTTTATATCTCTGTATTTTACAGTTTGGACCTTTTTGGTTGTTTTAAAGTGTTAGAAGATTTAAATTAAAAGCCTAATATTTTATCCTTCTTTACAACTAACCTAAATTTATTAAAATTGTATATATACCCCTGCATTAATTTTCAGGTCCTTACAATGCCTTGGGAGGTCGATAATGTGATCTGCATGTGCCTTGGAAAGAGAAAGCAGATCAGGTGTGCAGCGGCAGCCACCCCAAAACTGGTGAAAAGCATCAGATTCTAAAACCCAGGAATGGAAAGGACATTAAAGACGGTCTTGACACCAGCCTTGCAGTGAGTTTGAATCTGCAATGCACCGAGGCATGTGGACACCTTCTAGAGATGTGTTGACGCTTCAAAGGCTGCTAATCTTCTTTCTGCCAAACTGCTACGTGTCAAACACTGAAATGCGTTGACGCCTTAGAGGACTTCTAGATGAAACATGTCTTGGTGTTAGATACCTATCACTAAGCCACGTTGGTCTGCTTTGATGCCTATAACCACTCTACTCCGATCCCTACCTCAGTCCACCCTCCAAAATCCAGGCTCCCTCTGAGCTTCTGGAGCACACAACAAAAACTTAGGATATTACACTATCCTGCTCCTATTTGATGGAATGGAAGAAGAAAAGTGGGCATACTGTCTCACCCACTTGCGCTGTTGCATCCTCATGGGTATCTGCTTTAGCGCAAGCTGCTTCTATCATCCAGGCAAGTAGTCTATGTCCATGCTCTAGGATGCTGCCTCATCTGTCTACCACCTGCTCATGCTATCTCCAACCGTTGGCTTTCTTCAGATTATTTCACACTCATGTTTATTGGATGTTTATCAAGCATTTCGAAAGTGAATCACATTCATTTCCTGAATGCAGTGTCCTATGAAATGTGTATCACCTTGGTGCTTTTTTCCTCCTAAGTAGGTGGGTTGTACTTGTACCACCAATTATTAAGGGGTCCCTAAAAGATTCGATATTTGTAAGTAACCCCCTATATGATTTATTTGTCATATAATCCCTTTAACTATGGTGTTATTCGTATATAACCCCCTTAACTATGTGAGTTCACTTTGAATGTCACCAGAATTAAAATATTGTTACTTTACATCAAATATGTAAAACTATTACATGAAAATGCTAAAAAAAGGAGCGTATCCAATGCACAAGGCTCCCACCATTTGTGAGGTCTGGGAAGGGACGATGTATGCAGCCTTACCCATGTGAAGTAGAGAGGCTGTTTCCTTGGTTGAACCCGTGACCTCCAAGTCACAAATGGGGCAACTTAACCGTTTCTCTAGGCCCACCCTTCACAAAAATGCTAAAAATGCTGTTAATTAAAATACAAACATCTCACAAGAAGAATCACAAACAATCACCCATATGCTTGTCATATATATTTTTTGAAAGAAATTGTGGATTATACCACCAATTTTATAAAGATAATAGAGGCAGTACTATCATCTGGTGAGGTGAGACTCCTCGACTAGGAACATCAAACTACATAAAGAAACTCAAAATTCTCAGCTTACAGTCTGTTAATAAAATAGTAACTCCACTACGATGCTACGTATGTCACAACTCAGCATATAGAAACTCTCTCCAGGTCATCTGTTTCCAGCTTCTATGTTGCCACAGCTTGTGATATATGTTTAACATCCAAAAAATAATTTCTCTTTTATGTAGAGTAAAAATATTGTAATTCAAGTGAAATTCAAAGTAAACCGCATGGCTAAGGGGTTATACGCAAATACCACTATGGTTAAGGAGGTTATACACGAATATGAATTATGCAGGGATTGTCTATAAATATGGAATCCTTTAGGGGGTTATTTGCAAAAACCCCATTATTTAATAAATAAATAGAGGTGATACAACCATTTAGGATGTGAGACGAGGCACATCAAACGACTCTACCAGGGGCCGGTACGGAAGGAGACGAATAATAGCATCCTAAGAAGTGATTCAAGAAATCTGTATTGGATACTTAGATCACACTCTTCCTTTTAATTATTTTTTTTACTCATGAGTTTTATACTAGGGAGACTATAATATTCTCTCACCTTTATAAGAAGAGAAGATTTCTTTGCCGTATTGTAAAAGTGGGCTTGGCTGGCCCATGGACCATTAAATATGGTCGTATTCCTGCCAAGATTCCATGTTTCGTTTGGCCTTGGGCCAAAAGGCCTGGCTCTGACTCCAAGTCATGAAAGCCTCATATTGCCGCAACTAATGTTGCTCCCGTTAGCCTTGATAGCTTTCATTACTTATGTAATGGGCTTGTGTGTGGCAGATAATTGGAAAACATGGTTTGGGGTAATGTAAATGTGCTTTTTGACATGTTTGTAAATTTTTAGATTAAATGTCAACACATGTTCAAGAGTGAGAAAACACTAGAATGTGTTCTAGCCCCACTGGCCCATTCAACTTTTGGCTGCAAGCTTTGCTTTCAGGCCACGCATGGGCTTGACAAACATTTTTAAACTTTTTGGGCCAGCGTCGGTACCACATGTCTGACAATTTTGCTTGATCCACGCTTTGACCTTAGGAAGGAAAGCCTTGGGCTTGGGTCTGGCATAGGCACATTGACAGCCCCATTAAGGAGAAGTTATCAACTTTTTGAAGATTTGTTTACACAGAAATAGGTGAAAGGTGTCAACAAGCATTAAGGAGCATAGTATCAGCTTTTGTGAGGTTTTGTTTATAAGGGAAGAGGACTAGAAGTGATGGATCTGGAATTTTCCCCATAACCACGCAGGGCAATGAAGTTGTGGTTTTTAGACTGTTTGACGAGTCCCTAATTTTCTTTTTTAGTGTGGAGGGTACTAAATCACTAGGACCTGGGATTCTCTCTAAAGGTTTTTAATCTGTGTTTTTGGTAATTGATTAGTGTGATACTTTAGAAATTTTAAAAACAACCAGATAAATCTTCTTTACTCCACTTATCTGTAAAGGGTATTTCTGAAAGCATGGCTGATTGTTGGCCTATTAGTTATCAAAAGGGTGGTGCAAAATCATTAGTGAAGTCTTGGTGCTGTAGTGGAAGACAGTTCTGGATGAATTTCTAGACATGAATCAGGAGTATGTTCTCTTCCAAGAGATAGGTAGAGCATTATTTTCCAGGTTTGGTCTAAAAGGCATATGCCATTTTATTCGAACTGCCTTTTGATCACTCCATTAGAGTCTTGGAGCTGATGGTTTCCAGACACAAGTGAATTGAGTTGATTAGGACTGTTTCCATGGGAAAGTTCTTTCTTTTCAGGATTAGTCAACATGGAGCCGTGTGGTATGAGAACTAGATAGTTTTGTCAAAGTGATCCTCCATCCTTTGTTCTTTAGCCTTAAAGTGCGAGGGACTACTGTAATGTGTGCGAGAAGAGATGAAGGGCTTACAGGATATGTTTGACGGCTGTAACATAGTCATCTCAGTTTTTGCTGTTTTCTGATGATATTTTTGTGTTCTCTGGAATTGAGGAATCCGATTATATCTCTCCATGGGCTGAAAAGTTGTTAATGTTGTTTAAAGAGCTATTTTTCAAGTTCTATGACATGAATGACAAGTCTGACAACTTGATCGTTCTGTCAATTAAAGTGAACAGAGTCTTCAGTGAGGAGACAGAATTTGGGGAATTCTTTTTTTTGCTCTGTGATGGGACATATCCTGGGAAGTAAATTTCTGAGTTATCCAAGATTAACATAGAAGCATGCTTGACATAATCCAAGTTTGCAGCTCTTTCCTGAGAAAGTCTATTCCTCAAAGTGGAAGAAGTCGTGGAATGAATGTGAACAACTTTGGAGGGGATTTTCTCATTTCTATGCTGGGTAGGGTTCCTGTGTTTGGTTTTTTTTCAGCACATTAATACCAAGATTGGGAGTTATCTCAACCTTTTTTTTTGCTATAGTTCTGTTGGTCACCTTAGAACAGAAATAGCATGCCACATTCCTGTCATGTTCCAAATTTTCATATCCCTGGGACCTGCATTAGTGCAACTAATCAATCATAACTTCAAGATAGAAGAGATTATTTTTATTCCTATTGTGATATTTTTCGCAATATGTGTGAAAGTTATTTGTTTGTTATGTAGACACCACAAAGTTTCACAATAGTTCCTTAATGAATCAGCTTTTTGTTTTTTAATTAAGGCATATAATAGTTGGATGCAAGACCAGATATTTTGTGGCCTATTTTTTGGGTATCATTTTTCCCTAACATGCTACTTTATATTTTTGTCAGTCAGTTTAGCGACATATATCAGGAGGACTATTTTATCGATTATTTGAAAGCTGATGTCCGGATTGTGAAAGAACTTCCAGTAGAGCTTCAATCACTGGATCTTGAGGCAATTGGTAGTCTTGTAAGAAATTTTCATCTCATTTCTTCGAAAATTTGAGATTATTGTGGTTGTTTAACAATGTAAACTACGTGGTTGCTGATCTTGGTTGTCTTTTTGATCTGTGGGAATTTCCTAGGTGACTGACATGGAAGTCATGAAAGAGTCCAAGCCAAGTTTTTATTTGAAGAATATTCTCCCAATCCTAATAAAAAATAGAGTCGTGCATTTTGTTGGATTCGGAAACCGTTTAGCTTTCGACCCTGTATCATTTGAGTTGCAGGTAAACTACTGTTATAATATATTACTTTATTACTAAAGTATGTTTGACCTCATTGGTTGGGTTGGGTTTCATATTTAATGAAGGCCCGTGTTTTCTATTTAACAAGGTCCTGCTTGGAGATGCTATCCTTATGAAAAGCATGTTTATGCTTTTAGTAAACTGTATTTCCAGATGTACACTTTTTTCACATAGCTTGCTCAAAATAACATGTTCTCATTTTTGTTGTCATGTGACAATAAGTTGTAGGCCTACATTTATGTGTGAGAAAATTCTACACGAAACTTATTCCTGCATTGTCATAGACATGATTGTGAACCAATGATTTAGAAGTGTAATTTTGGAAAAGATTATAATTAATTCTATTAATGAACATAATTTGAGTATATATACCTAGGTGCACATAAGTTATACCCAAGGTACACAATAAGACCTCACTAACAAACATACCCCAAAATAATACCTATTCTAACACTCCCCCTCAAGCTGGAGCATATATGTGACACATGCCCAGCTTGTTGCACAAAACATCAAATCGACCAATCCCAAGAGCCTTGGTAAAAAGGTCTGCAAGTTGATCCTTTGTAGGAGTGAACATGGTACTAATTTTCTGAGACATAACTGCATCTCGAACAAAATGACAATCAACTTCTATATGTTTCGTGCGCTCATGAAACACAGGATTCTTTGCAATATGAATAGCAGCCTGATTGTCACATCTCGTCACCATAGGACCACCATGAGTTATACCAAAGTCTTCCAACAATGATTTCAACCACATCATCTCACATGCTGTTTGAGCCATCGCCCTATATGTTGCTTCAGCACTGGACCTAGCAACAACACTCTGCTTCTTACTTCTTCAAGTGACAAGATTACCGCCCACATAAGTGCAAAAAGTTGAGGTGGATCTTCTATCCATTCGAGATCCTGCATAATCAGCATCAGAAAAAGCTTCAATACTGGAAAGGTTGATACGTTCTTGAGTGTGACGCACCCGTCGGCCTCAGATGGACGAGACAACATATGGGCGTATTCCCAATCAGATGGGACTGCTTCACACATTCAGTCTGTCTTCTCCCGGGCTCTAAAGCCTTAGATGATAGTCGTTTTTCAGCCGGAGATGCAAAGCAAAAGCCGATAAACCAGCCTCCTTCAACTAACTGACTCTTTCTTTTTTTGGAGAGTATGCCAATATGATCTTAATGAGGTGCGAGATCAGGCCTCTGGTCGAAGAAACCAATTCCATGCAACGAGCCCGATATGCGGGATAGAATGTCCCAACAAAGCCTTGACTTTATACAATCCATAGTCACTGATCTCGAGCTCCAAAGGACCCTCTCCCGCTGGTCGAGCTCCTTCGGACCCTCTCCTCTTTTTCTTGGGTCTATCACCTCCGCTCACTCATCTCTGTCTCCTTCTTTCTTCCGGTTGATGATGAACTTGTTGTCTTCTTAGGCGTAGGTGTAGGTGCTCTTCTCTTATTCGTATTAATACATATGACCCTGTTTCTTATATAGGAGACCCTTTCCAGGGGCTTCCTTTATGTAGTGTAGGATCTTCAAAGCTGCTGCCCAATGACATACTTTTGGCTTCTGCATGAACTGGCTGACCACTGACACATCAAAAGCAATATTAGGATGAGTTATTGTCAGATATATCAACTTACCACAAAGCCTCATATACTGAGTAACATTAGAAAACTCTAGACTATCCTCAACATCAAGGTCAAATTGAGAGACTGTTGGTGTATCAGCAGGTCTACATCCAAGCAATCCCATCTCCTGTAACAGGTCTAAAGCATATTTTCTTTGTGACAAAGAAACACCATAAGGACTATATGCAATCTCAACTCCAAGAAAGTAACGTGGTTTTCTAAGATTTTTAGTAACAAAGTGACTTTCAAGATATTTATGAACCTCATGAATACCATCAATATCACTTCCTGTTAAAAGCATATCATCAACATAAACAACCAAAATCACTATACCAGCCCCTGTACATCGAACAAATACTGAATGATCAGCTTGACTTCTTTTCAACCCAACTCCAGATGCCACCTGACTGAATTTATCAAACCATGCTCGTGAACTCTGTTTCAGGCCATATATTGCTTTATGCAATTTGCATACCATCTCCCCCTGAGTAACATATCCAGGAGGTTGCTCCATATATACTTCTTCTTTAAGATCACCATACAAAAAAGCATTCTTCACATCCGTCTGAAACATGGTCCAACCCTGATTAATAGCAAGAGAAAATAAAACTCGAACAGAGTTAAGACGGGCAACTGGAGAAAAAGTCTCAAAGTAATCAACCCCATATGTTTGAGTGAATCCCTTTACTATAAGCCTGGCTTTGTACTTGTCAACAGAACCATTCGGAGTGTATTTCACGGTGAAAACCCATCGACAAGAAACATGAGTAACATCAACCGGTCGAGGTACAAGGATCCAAGTACCACGAGATAATAAGGTAGACATTTCCTCATCTATAGCAGCTTTCCACTCAGGTTTTACTAGTGCTTCTGAGACATTCCTGGGAATAGAGATTGTAGAAATAGACAAGGCAAAACAACGAAAAGATGGAGACAGAGCATGATACGAAATGAAATCTTCAAGAGGATGCTTAGTGCGGGATCGTTTTCCTTTACGGAGAGCAATAAGAAGATCCAAATCAGAAGAAGGAACATAATCTCACCAACTAGTGGAGGAGCCTCTACAAACAAGGATGACGGTGGCAATGTAGTGGCTGGCATACTGTGAGACCTTTGTTGATAAACCTGTCCAAATATGCGATCCTCAGCACCTTGATCAACAGCAGAATTAGGGGTGGCCGTAGGCTCATCCAGAGAAATAATATCAAGAACCACATAGGGGGAAGAGGCTTGTGCTGGAGGAGTCTGCGGAAGAGAGGAGGAAGCATAAAAAGGTACCGACTTAAAGAAACTCACATCAGCCACCACAAATGACCTCTTGGACCGAGGGTCAATGCAGCGATACCCTTTTTGGGTTCGAGAATATCTCAGAAAAATACAAGGAATAGATATGGGAGACAACTTATCATGACCTGGCCCAAGAGCATGAGCAAAGCATTTACATCCAAAGACACGAGGAGTAAGAGGAAAAGGATTGTCATTTGGATACAAGCAACAAAAATGACTTTTTTCATCAAGCATACTGCTCGGTATACGATTAATAAGATAACACGAGGTAAGAACGGCATCACCCCAATAATATTTAGGAACATTCATGTGAAACATTTGGGTACGAGCAACATCAAGCAAATGCCGATTCTTCCTTTCAGCAACACCATTTTATTGAGATGTATAAGAGCAAGATGTTTGATGAATAACGCCATTCATAGAACAAAAAGTAGCAAAAGAATATTGAACATACTCGGCATTGCTAGTGCACAAAATTTTGATAGAGGTAGAAAATTGAGTTTTTATTTCTGAATAAAAAGATTTGAATACATTAAGCACATCGGATCTAGCTTTCAAAAGGGATAGCCACGTCATCTGAGAAAAAATCATCAATAAAAGTGACAAAGTAACGAAATCCTAATCTAGAGGTAACCGAAGATGGTCTCCAGATATCAGAGTGCATAAGATGAAATGGAGCAGTGCTCCTCTTACTTTTGTTGGAAGGAAAAGGAACCCTATGATGTTTTCCCAACTTACAAGCCTTACATTGAAAATTAGTCACTGAGGAAGAGGAACAAAATCCTGCAGCCTGGAAAGAGATGGATGTCCTAGTCGACAATGCCACTGAAAGGAAGTGTCAAGAGCTGAGGACGCCTGGTGTTTTTGCAGAGGCCCATCAACTAGGTAGACCGCTACCAATCTGCTTCTTCTTCTGCAGATCTTGAAACACACAATAGGAAGGATAGAACGTCACCGAATAATTCAGAGAGCGAGTCAAAGAACTAATGGATAACAAACCAATAGGAAATTTTGGGACATAAAGAACATCTTGTAGAGTCAGAGACTAGGTATGAACAGTTCCTTTCCCTGCAATAGAAGTGTAGGAGCCATCTGCCATAACCACTGGAGAATATGTATTAGACTGGTGTAGAGAAGAGAAAATAGAATGATTACCTGTCATGTGACAAGAGGCTCCAGAGTCAACAATCTAGGATGAATTATTGTAAACAACAGAAGCACTACCTGATGTGGTGGCATGAAAAGATGAAGTAGGTGCCGAGGAGCCTTTTAGTAGACGCTGGAAGGCCTCATACTCCTCAACCGACAATGTAACTCCTTTTTCAGACGATTTTTCAGACGATGGTCCTGTAGGTTGTTGATGCACCGGCTGTTGTATAGACTCTATAGCAGATGATCGCGACTCACTAGAAGCTCCAAGGTTAGCAATAGGATGCAGACGTGAACCACCTCTACCATACTTCTTCCAACAGAAATCTGATTGATGTCCGGTCCTGTTACAATGAATATACGGTGACCCACGACCTCAGCCACGACCACGACCACGACCTCCAGCGGCAAGAGCAAAGTACTGCCAAACTCGCCTGTCTCATTAGAAGTGGTTCCATTCATGTTCATTTTGGTACTTGCTCGAAGAACACGGGAATAGGCACCAGCCAAACTAGGAACCTGAGTATCAACAAGCAAATTATCTTGAACGTGTCTGAGACTGTCATCCATTCCAAACAAAAATTTTGCAACAATAAACTCTTCCTTATGCTTTTCCAACTGCACAGCATCAACAACAACAGGTTGGTACAATTCATTCTACAGACCTTGACTTCAGCAAAATATTAAGAAATGGTTCTTCCTTCCTGCTTGAGATTAAACAATCTGGAATATATATTGTAAACATGAGATATATTATGCTCAGTAAAATATATTTTCTTGAGTGTATCCCACATCTCCTTAGCAGTCTCCAAAAAGACAACAGTATTAAAAATACTCTGTTCACAGTTGTTATTCAAAATTAAAATCACCATGCCATCATCAACTTCCCAGGCATCATATGCCTTCTTGTCCTCCTTGGTAGGTGGATCTTGTTCAATGTGCTAAAGCTTCCGTAGAGATAGCAGCAAGAGGCAAAACGACCTCGCCCATTGGAGGTAATTAGTCTCATTCAACTTCGTGGAAGTAGCTAACATATGATATAACTTCCCGTTGGAGGTCAGAACGGGAGCGGAGTTTGCCGAGTCCGCCATTGCAACAAGAAAAAAAAAAATTTGATCAAAGCCTATAGATCAAAGCCTCTGCTGCAAGCAAACACAAACCGCTAGACAGTCTCACTGCAACAAACCGACCGGACAGTCTCTGCACATAGGAAAAAAGAGGACAAACAAACTCGTAAACAAGTATGTGCTGACCATACTAGGACTGCAGCCGCCATACCAGCCCCTGGCAGGACTTCCACACGCCGAGAAAGCAACCATGCGGCGGCGGCGGCAGATTATTGTGTTTCTGATCTGGGCAGTGAGGGGGACCTCTCGAAAATGTCCCACAACTGAACCCACGAACCGAAACCACCAGCTGCTCGCGTTTCTGATCTGGGCGGAGGAAGGAACCGGCATTCAAGGGTCACATGCCCCATGAACGAACCAGGTGGCCACCACATGCCGGAACCAGGCGGGGCGATGGTGGTATGGCGGCACGAACGAGACGCCCACACGCCCCAGCAAACACGCCCACACGCCCCACGAATGAATTAGGCGCCGGAACCAATGGGGTCTCATGCCCCACGTTCCGGAACTAACGGGAAAGAGGGATATGGTATATCGAATAATACCTATTCTAACAAGAAGCAATCAAATGCTGCCACTCAACCTAATGCAACCCACTATCAGCACTAACAGGGTTTTCCATCTTGCGAGATCTCTTTCTCCAGATGGTCCTGAGATTCACTGTGTGCGCGCGCGCGTGCGTTGCTGACAAACAGATGTGGAACCTTGGCACGACATGGCCCTCTGGCATTCTTGAAGACTAACTACTAAGTAGTAAAATCTACTGCCATTCAAGGAGGGGTGCTGTTAAGTCAGGGCTTGGGCCTGACCTTTATAAGTAGGTCTGATCCATGAGGGGGAAAAAAAAATTGTCCAGTCCCAATGCAATCTTGAACATATGAAGAACATCTCAGCCTGGACCTGGTCTGGAACACTTCGCTAGGAGTTTCTGAATGGCCTTGATCTGTTCCTGTCACACCCCCTCTCCATTTTGGATAGAGTCCTACTAAGATGACACAGGGGGGTCAAAGGAAACACCACACTTATGCAGAAGCACAATATCATAAGATGTAGTAGAACACCTCACCAATTATTTCTTTACCAGAGTATATTTAGGATCACAAACAAAATATCATAGCAATATTAAAATGAACTGCATCAATCTTGTTCATCCATCAATCACGAAGAAACAGTCCTACTAATATGGGAGAGGTGGACCAGAGGAAACACCACACATAAAGTTTAGCATAATGCCATAAGAATGTAAGATAAAGTAAAACATCTAACAAATTATCTTATTATCAGAGTATATTCAAGATCACAAATAAAATATCATGACAATGTTACAATAAATTACATCAATATTGTTCATCCATCAATCATGTTAGATTAGGATTGTTGTTCTACTTAGATTTGTACATGCTAGTTCGATCCTTACTTGTGTTAGCGATCATAATGTACACTTTGTATATACTTTGCCTAACAGTTAGAATCATTACGCCATTTCATTTCACCCACTTGTGTTCAAAACAACTTGAATTGCCTATGACGTTATTCTAGGGCTGCTCTTCACCATGGGCTCCTCATTGTTTTCCTTTTTTTTTTTCCCCGCTCAGGCAATTTAGGGCATGCAAGTGGGATGTAAAGAGAATCTAAATATGGTAAAAGTTGTGTAAAATCCTCATTTGAAAGTTGCGTAAAATCCTCAATAAAGAGAATCTAAATATCTATGTACATATATATGTACACATACGTGTGTGTGTGTGTAAGGGCGCAGATATAACGCGCCCCGGGGCGCATCTAACTTAGATGCTCCCCCCCCCCCCCCCCCCCACCCCCACCAAAAAAAAAACCCATCTGATTTAAAAAAAAACAAGAAAATTTAAAATATTCGAATATCCCCCTCTAGGGTGTTTTCTACCCCTTAAGATTTAATTTTCATCGTTGGATTGAAAAACTTAACCGTAGCCATCCATTCAAATCCGTCGTTGTTTGGAGATCAAAACTAAAACCCTAGGGGACGGGATCAACCCTAAGGGCTAATATGATGAATTTTCTATTTTTTGACCATTTTCAGCACTTTTAGACGTTTATTTTTTATATCTATCCGATCGGACGGCTCTAGTTGATCGTCAAGGTCGGACGGTTAGGCCCCGGGGATGGGATCAACCCTAATGGGCCTATTAATATGTAAAATTTTATGATTTTTTTTTTGTGTTTTTATTGGGGGGAGGGTGGGTCTTCGGGTGAGTTATCAGTGAACATAGATATCAGTACGACTATAGCCATAAAGAAAGACTTTTGCAAGCTACAAGAGTGTTGTGTTCAAAAAATTGAGTTGATTCTCTTGTTAACATTGTTTATCAAAATTTGCGAGATGATACTTTAAAAAATATCCATTATGAAAGAGCACTCATGACACATTTGCATATATCTTATGTTGAAAATTTTAAGTATGCAAAAAATCTTTAACCATGTGAAAGCCAATGTTAGCTCACATTATAAGTCCCAGTAGCAACACATGTATAAAGCAAACACTTCATAGAAACAAAAAGGGGGAACGCCGTCATCAAGGACTCAATAAAAGAATCAAAAGTTGCCTTAGTGCATTTCATAAGAACAAATAACAACAAGGCACAACTTAAATGTCTTTGTAATCTCAAAATATGATGAGACACGTTTACATTGTACCTTTCAGATAGCTAAAAGAAATTGCTTTGAAGCACCAAAGAAGCCTCCTGACGAAGCTCTCACTTGCCCTCTCATATCATTCTTTCAACTTGGCTGCCAGCGGGTTATGCACTTCGTCGCATGTTAGTTGACCTCGTTCATCTTTGCAAAATGCTTGCTCACTTTTTCTTTTCAAGGACAGGAGGGGGTCACAATCCTTTGCAGTTTGTAACCTTTTATACTTACTGTCAACCAAGGTTTGTCGTATCATTGAGTAGTACTGGATTGTATCTTCTTAGATACAATATGATATCAATCCGACTTAGTTCGACTCAGTCTCACTTGGACGAGTCAAGTCAATGAATTTGTTAAAGGTAGTGAATTTAAGCCACATTTTAGATAAATGTAACCTATTATTATACAACATACAAAAAAAGTTCTGCATTGCTTCACAACATACAAAAAACTGAACAAAAGCAAAAGAAATAAGAAACATGGTATGTCTTGTACATGAATTAAACTAAAACAATAAAATAACATCCTCTGAGAACATAACAAAGATTTCATGGAAAAATCATATAAGTCTATATTAGAAGCCACACATATGAAAGAACTAAAAATCCTAACTGAAATCATCATATAATGAAGTCATTGCCAATTAAAGGTGAGAGATAAATGCTAACAATAGGATTCCCTCACAGCTAGATATCAGTGTGATAGTAGCTGGCGGGTAAATGATGATGAGCAAATAGCGGAGATGGTGCAGAAGAGTGCATGGAAGACAAGTAGGCAGATGCTGGCCAGGGAACTGCACAGGGCAAACCTGGGGAGTGGAGGGCAGGGTGAACTGGAACTGTAGATCTAATGAAGACAAAAACCGGAAGTGGGTGAATCAAACTGAATAAACAAAAAAACTACAGCCTCTAATATAGGTTATAAATGATTTTGCAGGTCCTTTTTGGAAACAATCAGGAGATTTTCATTATTCTTGCAACATGAAAGAATATAGTCAGCAAGCTATTTGAGAACATTGTTGATAAAGTGTGATCTATATTAAAGATACCACGGCTAAGACGAAAAAAGAGACCATCTAATTAGCTTGCCTGCTCAATAAAGATGAGCTCACAATCAACCTTCATCATGTAAAGATACAAGTTACAGACCTCTATCAACAAGTTCACTAATTCCTTCATTTGTATTATGAATAGTGGCTAGTTCTCCAATTGTATGATCGGATAATTAGGATCTAAATGTAGTATTTGTCTCTACTGATTCAAACAAGTGTCAATTCTTCATACATGGGGCATCATAGTCTCATTAGACTCTAAAAGAACAAAATGGTATTTAATATTTAAATAGTACAAAAGGATAATCTTTCCATTGGAAAGTCATTGCAAATAAATGCAACACCAAAACAATGATGTCTATATGAAAGCCTTTTACTTCCTTCTTCTGTCGTCCATGGAATGAGAAACACCTCCCCATGAATTTTTTTTACTAAAAGCTCAAGTTTTAAACTACATGACTGAAAAATGGTTTTCATTAAAGTTCTTATTTTAGGATTTCTCAACATTATGCAAAAGGTAGATAATAGAGTAGTAGCTGGGCAGCACCAAAAGCATGGAACAGCTATCTACGAGGCTGCAGTAACGAAGATGAAGCAGAAGATAGGAAATGAGGGAAGTTAACATACTACAAAAGCTGCTTGAAAAAAAAAAAGGATGAACTTTATACTTTCAATGCAGGTGGGTGTCTTTAGGTATGTTAAAAGTATTAATATCATATCAAATGTAGAATAATATATGTACGCAGAAAAAAAAAAATCAAACATAGAAAGTGTGCAGTTAACGAAAAAACCTTCTATGCAAGAATCAAACAGATGGTGGCTTCTTAAATGAGAATAAATTACTAAATAAAGATATTAATTTACGATGAACCAAATAAAAATTTAGTTGACCAGCTAAGTTTGATACTCCACCACCACAGCCTATGATTACTTGGGTTTGCATTTTATGCAAATAGATAAAGCTTTGGAATAGAAAATCAATCATACAATCATCATTAGGCATACAAATATGTTCAAGAAGATACTATGGAGGGAGAGAAGGGAGAGATAGAGACCTACATAGCATCAATCACATATATACACACAGAAGTATCGATGGAATATAAAAAGCACAAGAAGAAACACTAATAGGCATAGCTTGCTGCAGATTTATAAGTCTTTTCATTGAGCACTTATTAGGCACACTGGCAGACACTCTTTATTTTAGCACTGGCAGACATTTTAGTGTGGCTAGAGATAACATAGATTAAACACAATATATATATATATATATATATATATATATATATATATATATATATATATATATATATATATATATATATGATTTTTTAATTATGTATAGCTGGCTGGTTGCAAATTTCTTGCAAGTCTGAACATTTTCAAAGAAGCAAACAAAGCTAAACACCTTCCGGACATATAATCAAATGCAGGGGAATTATTCAGAATGTATAATAAAAAATAATTGACAAGGTAAAATTTGAAAATTTTTAAGTAAAATATAGACAGTGTGAACACATCTGTTAGTACATGCGATAAAAGTAAAGTTTTTGGACAAATAATCCGACAAATGGTGAATGCTAGGCACTCAAATAGAAAAACGGGTGTGGGATTTGATGCCGTGCAAATGTGCAATGGTCAGGCTCAAGGGCAAATTGGGGGGAAAACATGTAGATAGAAATTTCAAAGATTAAACTACATGTGTCGATTCATGTGTTTTAGACACATGAAAAGAAGCGTGTTCCCTGCAGCTTGTATAGAATAAAATCTAACAATTTCTAAATTGGTTTCTATTCATCAAGACATTGAAATAAGCAGGTCATAGACATTGTGGCGTTATAGAGAGAGAGAGAGGGTACCTACATGTAGCCGGGCATTGCTCGGTTGACATTGGTCATGCGATGAGAAAACTTTGAAAAAAAGAACAGAAACAGATGCTAGTAGAGGCCAACTATGCATCTCTCTGCCATGCTTCCCTCTCACCAGAAACCAGTGAGGCAAATCAAGTCAAGGGAGGCAAAGGGAGAGGTTGAAGATCTCTATAATCAAGTTGATCTGCAATAGGCGGTGACTGGTGAGGGGGACGGGGCAGGGTGCTGATGAGCGACTTGAGGAGGCATAGTGGATGATGAAAAGGCAAAACTCCTGGAGGCTGGGAGAATAACCTTTGGTAGTATGGCAGTCGTGCTTGTGCTATGGGCGCATGAAAGGTGACAGAATCGGCGGTGCTCGGCGAAAATAGAGGAAGGGCGAGAGAGGGCCGAACTGGAATCCCAACAGCCAGGGTGTACAGCTGGGAGTCAAACAGGCAGGGTGAGCCGGACATGAGCAAACCGACCAAAACATGAAGGCGAACCAGCAATGAACCGGACGAAAAATGGGAACTGTAGCTTCTAATATAGGTTATATATATATAGCAGTCCTCTGTGTGGATAGATAGATAGATAGATAGATAGATAGAGCAAATGGTTCATTTTATTCTCTAATTTTTTATTGGAAAACCCCTGTCCACTTTGGTCAATCTGATTAAACTTGGGAAAAACTGTCCAATCTAATGAGCTGATCATATTTTGCAACCCATGTAAACTTTGGTCTGTCTGATTAAAATTGGGATAGAACTGTCTAATCTTATGAGTTGATCATATTTTGCAACCCATGTAACAGATTGAAGAGTAGAATCCCCTTTCAAGGCATTTAATTATGCTTAATGTTGCAAAAAAAAGGAATAGGGTACTGGAAGATGTCCCCCATGAGGAATGAATTTTGACCAGATGAACACATGTATTTACTTATAATTGGGAACTAAGCTCTCATTACCTGTCAACAGAATTGTGATAAGAACTCATTTAACTGAACCTTCTCGTCATTGCTTAGATATGCACTTTGTATATTTTTATTATCTGCATTTTATTTTCATCTGAAGATCAATACATCCTGAAATATAAACAGTATACATTGTTAATCTAATTATGGAATGTGTGTCATGTCTGAGATGTTTGTTAGGCAAAAACTATTTGGGGTGGTTAGTTGATGATGAATCTCATATTGTCATGATGGCCAAACTATTTGCTTCAGGTCCATAACATTTTTATGTCATCTCACATCTGAGGAAGAGAAAATAAAATCTTGCTTGAGGCCATCCTTTTGCTCTTGCAGTATGGGTGAGTGAATGGCTCACTTAACATTTTCTCATCCAGTCTCGTTTGTACAAGTGATTTGATCAATTACTCTGGCTAACTGTCAATGTGACTTTCACCCCAAAACCATATAACATTGATTGAGGGGTCCTTTCTTTCTAAGGTACTCTGGCGACTCAGGACAGTATATGAACTAATACCTTGCATGCTCAAGCCAACTTATTTGTGCTAAATGTCACATGTCGGGTAGATGTGTAGACTCACTGGTAGAACTGAGAGGACCAGTGGACATAGACAACCATTTGGATGTCTGTGGGGACATGTATGGTGTGTATCTGATGTTATGTTAGACCTTCTCACGGAAACTCTATGATATTGAGTGGAAGGAACCATTTACATATAATACCCACTGTTTGGCCATCCCAAACTTATGTGGGACTTAACTGCATGAACCAGTTGCAGATCATTTGGCAGGTGTGTTTATGTGAAAGAATTCCTTTTAATGTACACTAGTTTCTATCTGCAGCATAAAGACACACATTGAATATCTGATTTAAGTTTTAGCAATACATATAACTTGCTGATGGATGGAATATGCAAAATCAAGACGGTCTGGCATTTTATCAAGTGTTGGAGCATTTGTATCCATAAGTTTGTTGCTCAAGCATTTTCTTTCTGTGTATAATCTTTGCATTACTTGTTGATCTTTTTCCCTAACCTAAAGACACTGTTATTAGAGGCTCCGATGCAGATGTAACTTTCACGCTCTGCGGTTTGTTAGAAAAATACAAGAAACCGGTGCACTGCTTATTCAAAGGATGCGTAATAATGTTCCTGTTTGGAGGCCACTGGATCATAATCTGGTTGGTCCATTTGCTGCAGAGTCAACTGCAAAGCGAAAAGGGGATCATTCCACTCAAGATTCTAGATATTTAGCTGTGCATCTGAGGTTTGAGATTGACATGGCTGCATATTCCATGTGCTCTTTTGGGGGTGGCAAAGAAGAGGAAGATGAGTTAGAAGCATACAGAGTTGCTCACTTTCCAGTGTTGACACTTTTGAGAAACACCACAAGGCATGCATACTGTATTACACTGTGCTTCTTTTGTGTTGCTTTTGTAAATGTATTTTCTCTTAATTAAACAAATTATAGTATTGCTTTGTTCATTATCTAAGATTATATGCATTATCATTAATCTCTAATTATTTTTATACTTGTTTTCACTTTTCATTATTGCCTTTCTTGGAAATATCAATTTCCAGGGTACCATCTGCTGTGAAACTACGATCTGAAGGTCAATGTCCTCTTACACCTGAAGAAGCAGTTCTTATGTTCTCTGCTCTTGGTTTTAAGCGTAAAACTCGAATATATGTTGCTGGTGCCAATATCTATGGAGGAAGGTCAAGGATGGTTGCATTGATCAGCTTGTACCCCAACTTGGCAACCAAAGAAAGCCTTTTATCTTCGTCTGAAATTGAGCCATTTCTTAATTATTCATCCCAGGTGAGTTGAGTTTACTTTTCTTTCCTCAGCACTTGCACCAGGAAAATGATTGAGTCACAGTTTCGGACAGTTGGGATGCAAATGGTAACCGATAATTCGATAACTGGCATAATTATTACGGCTCTGGTCATTTTCTAGGCATAAGCTTCCAAAACAAAATTCTCAATGGATTTGGCAACATATGGTATTCTTAAGCTGGTTTCAATGTTGTATGAAGTACTGGATGTACATAATTGAACCATTTAGTTGATATTTTTACATGATGTTATTCAAATAGTGTCATAATAATAATGTAGAGTTTGTAGACGTTTATTTTTAGTTCAGCCATTAGATTAAAAACTAATGGTTGACAAGAGTAAAATTATAATTTACATATTACCTCCTATCTGGTACCCATCATTTATTGGATTAACGGTATTAGACAGGTACATCCTTTATTGGAATAGACAATTATGCCTTGTATCTCTATGGCCCATTCTTCTTCCCGATTGGAGAACCATTGCTTCCCAATGACTTGCTCTTTTTTTATTGGAAGGTGGCCAAAAGCCACAGATATTATAAAAATAAAAGGAAAAGTACATAAGAAAAGTGACAGCAGATAAAGGCTACAGAGGAAGTAACCAAAAAGAAAGGCATGGCCTAAAAAGAACCCCAAGAACCAAACTCAAAATAGACTGCAGCACCCCATGAATAACATCATAAAAGGAAATCCCTTCAATTGTATGAGGATAGAAAAGTGGACTCAAGTTTGGGTTCTCGATTGATGGCAATTCTCCAATTCTTAATCAAGTTGATGGAGTGATTGCTAATGTTGAATGGTGATGAAAGAGCATGCTTGAAACATCTTGCATTGCTTTCTTTCCAGATAGCCCAAAGAACAGCATCCAGTAGCGTAAACCAGGTATCCTTATCTTCCTCAGAAATGCTGAAATCATCCCAAGAAGTAACCAGCTGTAGAATTGAATGAGGCTGCTGTCATGTGAAACCAGGACAGAGAAAGAGAGTGGTCCAAACAGTGGAAATGATTCCACACTTCAGAAACAGGTGATCAGATGTCTTTTTGAAGTCACCACAGAAAAGGCAGGTAGCTTTGCTTTTGGCTTTGAATTTCTTGACACGAACCAGGGTTGCAAGCCTGTCTTGGATTATCTTCCACATAAAAATCTTAATTTTTGAAGGCCAAACCTTCTTCCAGATGGATTTAGCCCAGGGGACATTGAGGCCTCCATAGGTGAGTATTTTGATGACATACCTAACAGTAAATTCTCCTTTAGGACTCCAAATCCAAAGTCTGTTGTCTTCCTTGTGGACAAGTAAATTGGTTGAATGAAGAATGCTGCACAAATTTAAATATTCCAAAAGTTCCTCAAAATTCCTCCTGAATGAGATCCCGGGAATTTAGAGAACCATCAATATGATAGAGTGAACTGTGGCCTCCTTAGCTGTGGAGAGAAAAAATCATAGGAAAGCAATCATATGATGTCTTACTCTTTGGTCGAAGAAAAAGATCTGGTTGTTGTCCTATTCTAATTGGTAGCTTATTTTCAGAGCTGACACTGCATATGATGTTTCTTCCAAGGGCGTCTGATGCTTATGTTTTTTTCCATCCTTTGTTGCCACCAATATGTTGATTCTTTAGTATTTGAGATGGCTTTAATAACATGATGGTATCACCTAGTGTCACTTATATGCTGTTCTTTAAACCCAATACAATCAGCGTTTCTCTAGCCTTAGTAGTGTTTTTTTCCTCTGCTTTCAATTGAATATACATAATTACGTATCCATGTAATCTTGTGCCTTTGTTATTCTTCTTATATCATTCACTTTATCACTCTTTTAGTTATGTTTTAAGCTATTGACCCTTGATTTATTTTGATGTACTGATCCCTTTGTTTCAACTATTTCTAACCTGGTACTTTCTTTCCACGAAACAGAGGAGAATACCTAAGAAAGTTTTTAAAGAGCTTTGAGTTGGTTTATGGGCTGAATATTTCTTGTAAAACTATCACTTTTTTTCTCTCCTTACCTTTTTGCTAGGGAAGTGGGATGTCTTATAATGAATTAAGTCAGTATGTTCTGGCAGGAAGCTCATGATGTTCTCTACTGAATTGGGTGTTCGGTAATTACTCAAATTCTTTTTATAAGCACACAGACATGAAGTTTGGTAGAACATAGTGAATGTTCTATGACAAAGCAACTTCCACCCTCTTACATGCTGGTGAAGGACTAAACAAATGGAAAAGGGATATGATTACCCTTTGGTGACAGATTGACCTTAGTATATGGTGCATGGCTTTTCTAAGGGCTGAATCCTTTCGTGATACGTATTGATACTTGGTTTTTTGTCGGAAAAATTTGTATGCTTCTATGCTTATGTGCCAGATTTTTGGGTAGTCACTAGGATATGTTCTTGGTGCAATAACAGGGGTCATGAAGAATTATCGTTCATGTGATGCTTTTTACACACATTCTCATCCGACAAAGAAAGTACTGTATTCTGTCTGCTGTGCAATTTGACATTTGACAGCAAGTGTAGAGAGCACTAAGTGATGGCGTATGTCACAGCAACTGTGGAGACTGGAGAGCACTAAGTGATGGTACATGCTGTTGTATAGATTTATGTCATTCTGTCCTTATCCTCTATTGCCCACTACATCTTCGAGTTTCCCCCCTTCAGTTAAGATGAGATATGAGTGACTAGATTTCTCCTAGACATGTTTCTGACTACTGTGAAGCAAATTATTTTCCTCAACTTGTTGCTGTTAGGCAATGAGAGGTAGTGGGGTCCATGGTCAACTGGTCTACAGGGAGACTTACGCATTACCATGCATAACAAGTCATCTGATGGGCAAGGAATTCCGGATCGGATCGGGTCCCCGAATCGGGACCTACCGATCCCGATCCGACCCGGATCGGATCGGCCGAGTCGGCCGATCCAGATGAAGTCTGGCCAGTCCGACTCGGCCAGATTAAAAAATAATAAAAAATTAAAAAAAATCAGAAAAAATCAGGAAAAAATAAAAAAAAATCAGAAAAAATTGTATACATATTATTCAATGAATTTACAATACAAATGAATGCAATTCATGTACATCCATAAACAATATACATTAAAGACCTAATTATTAACCCTTAATTAAAGTTAATTATGAGAAATTAGTACTAACAATGAGCAATTAATGCAAAAAAATGTACAATTAGATTCTAATTTGTTCAATTGAGTGATTGGCACACTCAATTGAACCCTAATTACACTAATTATACAAAAGCCCCAATTTTTAACTCCTAATTAGGGTTAATTTTGGGGATTTTGTCTAATCAACATGCTAATTTTTTTTTGAATCTAAATATTAATAGATCTACACAATGTACACAATCATACATCACTTCTAATTTTTTGATAATTTAAAAAAAAAAGATCGAAATATACCTAAACTCAGATCGGGATGCGGAAACAAAATCCGACGTCGGCGGCGGCAGTGACGGCGACAACAGCGGCAGCGGTGGCTCCCGGACGGCTGGCTGGCGATGACGGGGTGAAAATCCCCTTCTTTCAGTCGAGATCTCAAAGAAAAAGAGAGAGAGAGAGAGAGAGAGAGAGAGAGAGAGGAGAGAGAAGAAGATGGCAGCGGACGGCCGGCTGCGGCGGGGGGGGGGGGGGGGGGGGTCGGCGGCGAGTGGCAGCGGTGGCCGGGGGAGGGGGAGGGGCTGGGGGAAGGGCAGCAGCTCCCGATCCCCCCTTAAGGGGGGATCCGGGAGCGGCCGAATCGGACCAAATCGGGTCCGGACCGGCCGAATCGGCCGGTCCGGACCAGATTCTGACCGATTTACACCTTTTTAAAAAAATAAAATAAAATCGGTGGGGGGGGGGGACAGTGAAATCCCCCCCGAATCAGATCGGAACCCGCCGATTCCGATCGGAATCGGCCGATTCCACAATCCATGCTGATGGGTGGCTGCATCTTAGAAGTAAAAATATGTAATAGAAAACATCTTTCTTCTGCATGTCCAATATTGATTTTCCGTTCTGTTTCATTTTTTCTTAGTAGCATTAGAAATGTGGATAATGTGAGCTCTCTTTTGCTTGTTGGATCTTCTCACTACCTTATAGGTTTTGAGGTCCTAGTTCTTCTGAAAATGGTAGCCTTAGTTGTTGCAATGGATCCTCTATTTATATCATTGCATAAATTTCAGTCAACCTCTTTATTTATCTTTATCATCCTTTGGAATATGCTGCATATCTTTTGAACTGGTTGCATATAAAATTACAGTCATAAACGATGGATCATTAAACCACTTTTAATCAGTGTGTGATGGAATGTTCCGTGGATTGTGACGTGCTTGTTATCTAGGGTTGTCAAGGGATTCAGGTATTATCTGGATCTGATTCGATTGCAACTGGTTGGTCAGATAATTATCTGATGGTCATAACCGGACAGTGTTTGACAGCCAACAATAATGGGAGCAGAAATGGAAAATGGACATCCATTCTGATTATTATACTACTGATTGTATCTTCTAATAGTAGTCCTTAGATTTAATAACTCATGTCTAGATTTCTTCTAGTTTTAATCATGGTTGCTCATTTAGACAGTTAGAAAGTTTTTATTTCAAGTATCTTCAATGGATGTATGGAGGGGTACTGACAAAATTCATTGTATTTTTTTCTGAATTTAGCAATGTTTGTTTATTTAGATGAATTGTTTGTCATTTTTGCGTTATTATTTAAAATATACTTAATGGATCATTTTTAGTGGGTTTAAATATGTCTAGAGATTAACAAGTTGCATGTTTATTGATTTAAAATATGTCCTTAGTGATTACACTTAATATTTTATATGATAAAAACTATAGATTATATGTTATATGCTGAACTTAAAATGGTAAGATATTCGAATATTTTCTGAATTCAAATATCATCTATCATAGTCAAATTCGGATAAGTAAATTTCGTATATGTTGGATAGTATCAGAGTCAGATATTTGGAACAACTAAACACAGTGGAATCGGGCACTGGTGTCCATTCTGTTTCCACTCTATTGACAGCCCTACGGTTGTCTGTTTGGGGAAATTCTCCTAGATTGCATGCCTAGACTTTCTCAATTTGTTGGTTCAGTAGTTTGTCATTGTCAACAACATGCTTTTTGAAATTGCCATGTGTGTCACAGGAAATTGAGTGCTTGCAAATCTCATCTTCATCGTAACTTGTTTTCTGTATAGAGCTACTCTAATACTCCATTTTTTCTCCCTCTGTCCAATCCAATTGCATGCATTAACAAAAAAAATGGGGATGTTAATCATAAGAATGGGTGTTGAAGATGTCATTTGACCAATTTATATATCAGTGACCCGTACCTGGTTTCTATTTGCAGTTGGCAGCTCTGGACTTCATAGTATGTGCGGCAGCTGATTCGTTTGCCATGACAGATTCAGGGAGTCAGTTTTCTTCTCTTGTTTCAGGTTATCGTATGTACTATGGCGGTGGGGTTCTTCCCACAATACGTCCGAATAAGCGTCGTCTAGCTGCTGTTTTCTTGAGGAATTCGATTGAGTGGAAGGACTTTGAACATAGCGTTAGAAAGGCACTTAGACAGACGAAGAAGGCTATAGGAAGGCCCATTGCAAGGAGTGTTTACAGACATCCAAGATGTCTGGAATGTATGTGTAAGACGGAGTAGCATACTGTAGAAGCTTCTTCATGTCGAAGGATTATCTGTGGCCACCATCAGGACGTGATTTTGGAAGCATATTCTTGTGCTTTTTAAAGTAATCGTTGATCATGCATTTGTTTATTCTCGTTTCTATGCTTGAAGAAATAGGCCTGCCAGAAGATAGAAGTGGATCGCTTCTGAGCTAGAAGGGGGTTGGATCCTTGCTTGGATGCAACCAGGGGTTCATCTCTGTATTCATTTGGGAAAAGATTTACACGATGAAAACCATAACTGTAACTAGTTATCCTTTCCTTTTTTTTCCCTTCTGATTGTAAGTTATATTCATTCTTCCATGTGTCAGAATAATTCATAGTAGAGAAAAAGTTATATTCTTTTTTCCTGCAGTCTGATGTAAAGACTGTTCCATATAGCTTGTTTTTTTTTCGTGCCAGTATACATTATACCAAGTCACCCGTTTCGTCAGAGTCTAGGTATCTGACAAAAATTTAATACAGAGGGAGGTCTTAGTCTAGGCTACATCTTGATTTTTTTTTTCTTTTAATAACTGTATCAGCATATTATCAAGCAAACTCTGCGTCATTTCACTTCTGTTTGGCTTGAGCATGGAGTATGAGAAAAGCAATTGATAAAAAAAGATGTAAGAAAAAGCAAGAAAAGAAATCGGCATCATTTTGCAAAATTAAGCGCTGGATATGTTGGACTTATGGGTCCAACATATGTACACAAGAAGTTGCTTGAGATTGCAGTTTGGAGAAGATCTTCACAGAGTTGATATAGTAGAAGTGGTATGATCGTCTTCGTCAACGTGGAGGGGTTACTAGAGTCTCCACAAGATTTAACGAGACGAATCTTGGGGTGTCAAGGTGGTATTCCAAGGAAAGAAAGAGAGAGGGAGGAGAAGATTGGGAGAGAGAGGAGTCAAAAGAGTCCTGTTCTCTTTTTAGTACCTCTGTATATATAGAATAGTTTGGATTTCTCTTCTCATTGGAAGAAGGATTCTTATCTGAATCTCGATCAAAGCCAATCTCATCTATTACCAATGTGGATGACCATAGTATGAATTTGTCTCGGATTTTATCTACATCTCTTATACAGATACATTGGTTAATAAAATATCTTCAAAATTTTTTTATCTAACTCTTCCTTTCATATGAGAAATGACGTATGCGATCGAGTGATGATGATAAAAAATGAGGAGTGTCATATTAAGTCACCACCGGGCTAACGTAGCACTACAACTCAAATTTCGTCTCATATCTCAAACAATAAGTTGATATCAGGTCAAGTTGATCTGATCTCTCTGATATCTCCATTTTAACTTTTCAAATTATGTGTCTGCACTCGTGATTATGTTGGACACATACATCATAACCGTTGAACTAGTAATGAGTCATAACAACACATGTGATGTAAGTTGACTGTTCCTACAACGCACATGTCAGTATGCTTAACTATGATTGCTTTCTTAAACATGTTCTGCTGGACCGGATGATTCATGGCCTTTAAATAACATGTTAAAGTAGCATCATCAAGTCTCCATTTTATGACAAAGTGTATAGTCTCAAAGGGTACATAAAAAGTGCAGAAATTTCATACAGTGACGAAATAGGGATCTATTCAGTCACTCTTTTGATGATCATTAAAATAGTACATACAGTATGATTTGTATGCTATGGTAGAGTAATAAAAAAAAATACGTCATGTTCATACACCATACGAATATGTAACCTTGCACACCACTAAGCACATCCAGGTTATCCATATAACTCTCATCAGATTCGGCTATCATAGGCTACATAGAAAAACTAATCCATATCTGGTTGATTTTCAATCAATCTCATCTTAGCCGTCTGCTAAGACGATTACAACTCCTATCACACTTCCACTGAACGTGAAATTACATTGCCACTAAGTGCAAAATCCACAGAGCCTATCACATTATGCTCGCTCTCATAGCGACATGGCGATCGTTCATGTGAGTGGGTTGATCACAGTCTGGTAGCATTCTCATATTAGTGCACTAATAATTTCACTTAAAAGAGATACTTCATTACAACCAAATCATGCAAAAGCAATATAAAAATATTATTTAGTCATCATAAAGCATACCACATGATAGCGTAGAGCAAGGCTCTCAGTACCTTGCATAAGGAACACCTTTCCAATTCTTCCTTTGTTCTAGGATTTTAGTTAATGCTAAGAACCAAGTCTTTCTTATTTCGAGTATAACTGAGTCCTTCAACCCATAAGTAAAGGACTACCACTCTCGTGCGGTTTTGATCAACTCAATATGTTAACCACTTAGATGAGGTCTTGACTTTCTTATCAGATGCAGACTCATTAGTATCTTATAAGTAACACTGTAAGAGGTAGTGAGTGGTTTACTCTCACTATTTATATGAACACTCCCACTGTCTTTAGCAATCATTGAAGGGAGATTACCATTGCTAGCAGATGAAGCGTTTTTTATAGGATCTTGTAGTTCGTATAGCTGCATTTCCTATTAGCCCTTTACAATTCAAAAAATTTAAAGACTAGCCATCTTGGCCCTATTAAAATGCTTGTGCAGACTTTTCTGCAATATATAGCTCATTTTATAAAGAGACACTAATAGTCTCAATCCTATAAATCATTCTACTGAATGAAAAAATAATAGTTAGGAAGAAATTCAATGAAATAGAATAACTATATTCGAATTTCATATTGTTTCACAAATTTGCCAAGACCATAAAAATACTGACTAAATTAAAGAGATAATGTAGTTCTAAAGAATCAAATGAGCAGCTTAAGATATCAAAGTGCTAAAATTGAAAATAGACTGCATTAAGCTCTAGGTGACAATAGCCAACTCTAAGGACTCCTTGCTGAGCATCATTTCTCATGGTGATTCACTGGCCTTGAACTAGTACTCTACTGCAATCTTGCAATCTACCTTGCTCACGAACTATGTGGTTGGTTGTTCCCGTTGGATATAAGTATCCTCAAAGCCAATAATTAGCATTTATGTACATTTTAGTTCACTAATGAATAGTAATTAATTCATTATGAAGATTGGCATGTAACTAATTACGCATAATGAAGTTCGTTGAATTATATGAGAATATTGGATTACAATGAGATTGTGATAACTATAATTCCTAAATTGTTCCCGATCATAGGATATTAGAGACATGTCATCTTACATCTAGATAGACTGGTGTGTATTGTGCCTGCTCATATGATGAGCTTGACTGATCTCATAGTCACATTTGTGTGAGGACACTAGGGCAAGCACACAAGTGTTCATTAGAGAATGAGTTCACTCAACTGATCTGACTTGAATCGCTGGATGATAATTTACTTGACTATCAGTTAGTTTGACTCAATGTCATAGTTATGTGGTTGGTCTCTGGACATGAGACACCAAAGACATCTTGTCGGTGGACTTTTGGACTTTAACCTTGGCTTACACATGCCTTTCCATGGGGTTCTAATTAGTCAAGCGATTGGGTTCAACGGAATACCTTCGAAGATGATTGAGTGTTCAATACGGTATTATTCGCTCTCGATAATTAGAGAGAGAATGCTCTGAGAATGATGCGCAGGAATCTCTAGTTAGAGTGGTACAGTGACATCTAATCTAAGTGAGTTGACTGGATAGGATTTGACAGTTGAGCATGCCATAGGTTAACTTGGGTGCATTGTTCGAATGAAGTATTAAATCCACGCGCTACTTGTTGATGGAGAGGTTTCATGAGTGGATTGCTGAACCCTATTACCTTTCGGGATTATACAATATTTTTTGGTACCAACATGATCGGAGGCCTGGCCGATTAATGTGTACGACATTAATTCGATTGATTAATTAGTTAATATGAGATATTAACTTAATTAATTAAGTCGATAAAGTGCTACTAGATTTAATGGGCCATTAATTGGATGGATATTTGGGCCTAGAGGGTCACATGCACAAAGATTCTCAGTTCGAGGTCATTAAGTGGGTTTATATTAAACGGGTGACTTTTATGGAGGGTCAGCCGTGTTTAATATAAATAAATGCCACCAAAGAACCCTGGGCCAAGCTCTTGGGATTCCCCCTAGTTTGGTTGCCCCCCTCTCTCTCCTCTCTCTATTGTGCACCCCCTGCTACTCTGCTCCGTCAATTGCACTTCCTGATTGTCGGGAGCTCTGCTCGCTGCCACAGGCACTGCCACGGAGCGGCAACTACAGCATTGCACCGTGTCTAATGAGAAGAGAAGAGGACAAACCTCAACGAGGATTGCGTGGATATCGTTAGAGGTCGGACGCTTGCGCGGCTAATGGCATTGTCTCAACGGAACCGTTCGGTCGCATACCCAATTCCACGCATGGTGATGTTTGATCACCTAATTTTTTGTTCTATTATGAAACAGATCGGGACGGGTGGGATCGATTTTTGTATTCCATTTTTCGCTGCGTTCTTCGTCATCCCATCTGGATCCTTACAATGGTATCAGATCCAGGTTGCCCACTAGATCCGTTTCGATTGTCTAATAAATATTCCCAGATTATTTTATGCATGAAAAATTAGATTTTCATATGGTTTGTGTGATTCATGCGATCGGACACTGCCAGCCAGTTCTATGGGACCGGTGGCAATGGCCGTCGGCCAGGCCGACCCTACGAGGGGTGGCACTGGGCTGGCGACGTCGGAGGGCGCCGGCCACCTCCACTCCTAGCACCGCTTCCTGCAATAGGGGGTGGCCACTGGGTGTGGGGAGGGGGCGGGCTCCAACCCGCTAGGGTTTCCCCGTATGGGGACCCTAGCTAGGCTACCTAGCCAGACTGGCTAGGCCGGTCCAGTTGGGCCAGTCAGGTTGACCCTTTAGCGTTAGGCCTGACTGGGCTCTTTTGGCTGGGTTGGGCCTGACCAGCCTGATTGGTGCACTCCTCTCCTTTTTGGCCCATTTATTAAAAAAGGGTGGGGAGACTTTATTTTTAGCTTTTAAAATGTTTAAAAATTGAATTTAAAGTTTAATGTGAAGTGTTCACACTTAAAGTTTAAATTTTATTTATTATTACACATAATTAATCTAAATGTTAGAATATATTTTTGTGTCTGGGATGTATGGATTATTAAACTTTAAATGTTAATCATGAGATGATTGATATGAAATTGTTTATATATAAAAGTTTAATATCCCGCACATTATTTCACCTAAAACTAATCTAATTGTTAGATTATAACTAATGTGAATTGTTCACATTTAGAGTTTTGTATCCCACTCATTATTTGGGATATTATTTTCAGATTAAATAATTCATGATTGTCATGAATTGAAAATTATGAAGTGTTCGTTATTAAACTTTGAATATACGCAAATCTTTATCTAAAAGTTAGAATAAAACTTATGAAAATTGTTCTATGATGCATAGAATAAAACAAATATTTTTCAGATTTTCGTATGCACATATGACATGTTAATTGATTTCAAATTTAGATTTAAAAGTATGCTTAGAAAATCTGATTTTCAAAAAATTCAAATTCTTAACTTTGATTGGAATCCAAGTTTTATGAAAACCATATTATATTATTTCAAAATTTTAGCCTTTTTGTGATGTGCTCGATCATGTGGATGATTTAAATTTGTGGTGTTGATGGACGTGCACTTAGTTTATTATATCATATGTGATATGATTTGTCTGTAGATCTCTCGTAGAATGGCGTGGATATAATTAAGTGTTAATTATTGAAGGTATAGTACCCATATGTAGCAAGTGGATCTTCAAAGAGAAGATCAATACTGATAGACTGTTTGGTACTTATATGACAAAGGTTAACAATTAAGGATTATCACCAAAGTCAAAATGTTGACAATGACTTGATCTTCTTGGCAATTGCTATAACTAAGACAATCAGAATTCTTCTTGGGAAAGTTGCCTATCATATTGATGTGGCAGTTGGATGGTAAAACATGCTTCCTTAATGAGATTTTTGAGGAAGAGGTGTATGTGACACAACATGAATATTTTACATTTAGTGTGTATCCTGAGAGGATATGTTAGCTTAAAAGATCCATTAATAGATCATAATAAGTCTCTCGAAGTTTAAAATCAAAGATTTGACCTGGTGATCAAATATTATGAGTTCATTAAGAATGAACTGTGTATGTAAAAAAAGGCTATACTTTGTATTGATAACATCCTAGTCATTGGGAATGACAATAGGAATATTACCATTAGCAAAAGCATGATTATCCATAATTCCTTCACAAAGGATCTATACTTAGTAATCTACTCATCATGAAACTAGAAGTAATCTATACTTAAAATCGTGTAAGGCCTAAAAGATCGCATAGAAGGGCTTAAGTATATGTCTACAAGTGACTTAATAGATCACTTTGAGAAGGTTTATGTACATATACACAAGTGTCTTCCTAGTATTCTAATAAATCAAGAGAATACATCTATAGTGTAACACCACTATCAAACAAACTCATATCCGATGTGATCTCTATATTTTCTCGTAGAAATACTAATAATCAATGACATAATATCATTCTAGTTACTTACCCCAAAAGTAGATTTAAGATCATCGACATTCAGTCAAATACATGTCATGGAATTACATATGAGTCACTTATAAAATTTAGAGACACTATCTTATACTAGTATTTTAAAGTGTTAATCGATTCTTTCTAGTTTATAGGCAACACAAGTGAATGTAGATGAATAGATTGTTAATTAAATATAAGAATATATGTTATGGTCAATGCATCCCTTAGTAATAATTATCAAAGAATCAGGGATAAAATTGGTCAATTTTTAACAGCTTAAACCTAGTGAAAATATGTAAGTGGTAGGCACATGTATCATGTAGTTGGCTCTCTCCCTTAAAATGATAAAACTTAATCCTCTTAATCTCCATCCATACTAAGAATTCTCTTTATATAAGCCTAATTGTGGGAACCAGTTAAGCACGTTATTTACAATCATCTACCCTTAAATATCTAAGCAAGAACTTGAAACTAGACATTACTTTAATTGCTAATCTGAACTCAAGATCATACTAATCCTAGACTTCATCATATCTCATAAGATCAATTGGTATGGCTTATGATCAGATGATCGTGGATGCTTACACTCTCATAATTACTCTGACACTATATTGTTATGCCCCATATCCGACTCATTTTTTTTTCAACTTAGATTCTGACTGCGTAATCTTGGGATAAATACCATCATAACAAATAGGCTATGAGAGTTAAATAACCACAAGTCGATTTAAATAAATGTCATAACTATTAATAATAAAAAATATCCAAAACACAGTTAGTACCAAGGTTTACAAATTACAATATCCATCATATAAATTCTCTCAATCTTACTAAAAAAAAAAAACATCAATCTCTCATTATCCTAATACATTAAATCTAAAAAAGTTGTAAATTTAAATCTAGATAACTTCCTGAAGATGTCAAATGCCTTAATCAGAAATCTCCTCAAATTTCAGATTCTCATTCTCAGACTCTAAAAATGTTAATAAGATTTATGAGTATAATCATTCAGTAAGCTTCAAATCATCTATACGACTTAATATACAGTAAATTTTATAAATCACATTATATAATTATACTAAATATGATCTTACATAGTTCTACATATACCTTAAATAAGAACATAATACAAAATATAGTCAGATATAAACTTATCAAATCAAATGTGTTTTCTAATAGCATGAATATATCGATTAATATAGAGCATATATGACATGATCGAACTCATATTTGACATATCAAATTCTACTAGCCATAATCAGAATTTATTACATATCGAACATAACATATCAAATTATTAGGACGTTATGTATCGCCATCCTTTGAGCATATCTCATATCAAATAACAAATATCATGGCATAGTAGCTGACCAAATTAGGTTCATATTATGGATCATAGGATTATGACAGATTCATATGATTCTATGAAAATAGTTAATCATGATGATCAAATGATTCAAATGACTAAGCTGAATTGAAATGAATATATGCAGCAAAGATTTCATATTTATGTGCTAATCAAATAAATAAAATCATATTATAACAGACATGTACCCAAACCGCTACATAAAGAGCCGAACAAACGAATATCAAAGCGTCTAGACAAATGATGCAAATGTCTTAGTCCTGCGCAGAGCCGGGGAGTCTAGTCCCACCACAACCATATAAATGATAAATAGGTTTCAAGACGTGGCCCCCATGAATTCAAGAGGTGACTCTCACTCAGTGTAACACTTTGTTCCATGTGGTACTTTGTATCTACCGTATGGTTGGGATTTTACCCGTTACCCTCAAGTTTCACACACATAATAACCTATCCAATGTGGATGCTTACACCAGAATCAGACCCTACAATCTTCTTAAGATGAGAATATCCAAACATGGTCATACAAATATGGCACAATCATATAACAGAGAGCAAATGATAAGCATACATCTGAAAATTTAATTAACAAAGTGCTACGTACAAGTATAAGTTAAAGTAACTACTTAAAGAGTCAACATAGTCATATAAATAAAAAATCAGAATAAAAATGATGCTAATAATTTACTAGATAGAAATATAAATTTGAGCAATTATCTCAGATTTTTAGAATAACAAATATTTTTCGGCCATTAAGACTAATTTTCAGAATTTAAAAATAAAAAATAGGCCAAATATTATTAAATAGATTCAAAAAATTTTCAAACTTGGGGAATAAGTCAAATAGGTCATATGTAAAGTGTCTACAAGTTTCATCAATTTCTAGATGATTTGATATGATTTTGGACTTCTGCTTCGATTTCGATAATCTGACTTAAATAGGATTTTAGCAACTTAAAATAAAAGGTAAAATAAATATCAAACGGGGTCATAAAATTCTCAACGTTTACAGAGAGTTCAAATATAATATAAAAAAAGTCTTTACAAAATTTAGCACGATTGAGATATGAATCAAGTGAGATAAAAGATCAACAAGTTAGGATTTCAAAACTGTCAAGACATATTATAGTATGAGAAGAACATTTTAGAATAAATATCAAAAGAACTCAACAAATTAGAAATTTATTGGACATAAATATAACATGTAACATTGACTTATTTCAAAATTTCAGCTCAATTGGATATCATACAATGGAAAATAAATATATGTAACTTAGGTGATCGCAGTTAGAACAAAACAGATTGAATATGCTGAGATAATAATCATGAAATAAATAGTAAATAATATCATAAAAATATAAAACTTGATGATAATGAAGTAAAAATATAGATAATATTTTTTACCAATTGATTAACTTTTTAAAACTTTTAAAAATAATATAATTTTTAATACAAAATAGATCATATTTAGAATTATCTCCTTACCTCTTGAAGAAAGATCGGTTATTGGTTTCCTTATAGCTTCCTTACTATTTATCCATAGTTTCCTCCTCTTATAAGTTCTTTTTAACATTCTCTTAACTTTTTTAATGTTATCTAAGCTTCAAATAGCACAAAATATTGATTATAATCAAATTCCCAAAAGAATCAATCAAGAAACATCATTTTTCTCTCGAAAGAACAACACATTCTTACCTTAAACTTAGAGCTACATGCAAGAGGACTTATGTACAACCCCAATGTTCTATTTGTACTTATTTTTCTTCCTAGTATATCCACTAACACTTCCTTTCTTTGCTGGAGTCAACCTCTAACTCATCATTACTTAATCTCCAAGTTAAAGTTACTTCATAGTGCAAATAGGACTCTGTTCACACAACCTGCAATTTTTTTTTTTAAAAACCTTTAAATTTGACCCCCTAAATGTCCGAATTAGAAAAAACTCTCTTCTAGAAAGTTTTAGAACTTTTTATTATATATTTCAAATGCCACCAATATCACTATTTTTGGACATTTGTATACAAAGGTATCCTTATTTTACTGACCTTCTGTCCTGAGTACTTTGAACTCAGAAATCTAGCGGATTTCTTTCTTATCCAAATATGTCTTAATTTCGACTAGTAAACGACTTATTTTAAATATATGATTTTCGTAAAATTTCTAAAATTTTGAGTTATTTTTCTAATGAGAGTTAGCTTAGTTAATTTGAATCCTAATTCTATTATGAGTTGTTTCTCATTGGTAGCCATTTATAAAACTGATTATTGATATTGTCGACCCTTAAAACATCTAAATTAGTAAAAATGGTCTCCTATAAAGTTATATATCTTTTCATGCTATTTCTAAAGATATCAATCATGTCTTAATCTGAATTTTTTATAAAAAATTATCATTATTTTACTATATTGCTGTCTAGTGCATTAAACCTAGAATTTTAACTTAGTTAGTGGGATGTTCTTTAGTATTATTAGGCTAATGGACTTTTATAATTCGATTAATTGGACTAAATCAAACTATTTAAAACTCACTAATGAACTCTCATAATTAGTTAATTAGTCTAATTTAAATTAATTAAATTCATTAATAGGTTGTAAATGTACGGGGCATAACATTTGCTCGCTCAAGTTCCTTTTTTTGCACTTGTCACATTTATCTTTTTGGTTACTATTAGGTCTTTTCTTCTCATCAGCCTTTTGCTGTGTATTCTTATTTTTTCAGCTATGCATGAGCTGCTTTTCTTTGCACTTATGAGCATCAACTATCATTGTGACGAATCGCTTCTTTGCGCTCTGCTTCAAGCTTAAGATGACGTGAAACATTACTAAAAGTCTTAATACTTTCATTATGAGTCAACACTAGTTTGATATACTCCAAGAAGAATCTCCAATGACCTCAATACAACAAGCACTTGTTCTCATCTGAGAGCTCAGTTCCAGATGTTTTCAACTATCTGATCATTGAAGACATTACCCTTATGTGTTCTGCCATAGAATGCTTGGAGTCTATTACGTATTAATTGAATCTCAAAATTAGGACCCTCAGTTTCGTTGCTAATGTGCCATCATATTGTATCTTCAATTGTTCCTATATCTATTTGGCAATCTGAAAATTCTCAAACTGTTTAATAAGGTCATCATGCATATAGCTCAACATACTATAGCGCGTGCTTCTGTCCTTATTAAGTCACTTATTCTATGCTTCTTTGTCACGATTGACATAAGCAAGTGGCCCATCTTTTGATGGATGTAGCATCATATTGGTCAAGGTCTCAAGTACCTCATTCTCATTAAGGAGATACTGGATCTTTCTGTGCCACATATCGTAGTTATTGTCTTTCAACTTATCTTGACCGAACAACTCATGATACAAGTCTTTTGTGGCCATCGCTATTGCATTAGTTATACAATGTGATATATATCTCAGATAAAAAATTTCGCTAAGTTTATAATCATCATCTTGATACATACATCAAATTGTACTTCCAAGCACTTAAGAGTAAAAATCTATTAATTCTAGGGACACATTCCCATGAGAAAATAATACTATGATTAACTAGCAAATGTCATTTTTATTTTTTTTTCTTAAAAAAACTTCTTTAATAATTAGTAAAAAATATGATAACGATACTTTCCCTATGTCCATGTGATAATCATATATATATTGGATGCATGAACGTGTGCAAATCAAGATAAAATTGATTCAATAGATGTCTGGGGCATAAACACAATCCTTTACAAGACTTTGAATAATAATACAATAATTATTACACCAATTTTCCCACAGAGTCTATTACATCAGATCTACTGCACAAATAAATAGGGATGCCGCACCATTTATAATAAGACTCAATATTACCTTGATAAGTACTCATATAAATAGAGTATATAACTCATGGCATATGATAAATTGCATCCCCACACAATAAGAGCTACTAAACTGATAATTAATACTACCATTAATTATGTGAATCATGTATCACACACATTTATGATCATAAATCATCCATCAACTTAATTAATACAATTAAAGTGTAGAAAATAATAAAAAATAATTTTTTAAAAATTACTGTAAAACTTTGTCACTTATAATTATAAAATATTCTCTATTATACGTCACATAAAAATTGTATGAATAATAAACCATGATCACTAATGCATTAAAGTGCAATAAAATAAGAAATTAATTTCTAAAATTACTGCTAATTAATAATGCATTATTCTAATTCATGAATTCATTATAATTTCACATGCATCATAATAATTACTCCATCAACAAAATTCCAACTCATGGATAGATTTAACTCAGTAATTAAGTACATCTCAACATGCATCATAATTAATCACATGGATTATATTACATTCATTAAGTTAACCCAACATAGGCATGGTTAACAAGAAAAATCGACTAATTCTCTGTAAAACTTATTTAGTTAAAGTCATGCCATAAGGTAAATGAAAAATAAGGCCAAAAGAAACATGTTTTGAGGCCAAAAAAGTCAAGTTTTATTACTAATTATTAATTAAGAGATAATCACCAACATAATTCATAGATAAAATTTTGGTAATTTCATCACAAATAACAGTTTCTCAATCATATATTAAAACTAGTTAAAACAAGGCTAAAACTCACAAGTTTTAAGTTTAAAAACAGGTTTGTAACATGCTGTAATTCATATCTCTAGTTCTGTTTAGCAGTATGTCCATTCAAATTTCATTTATATCCACATAGAATTGCAAATTGTCCCAGACAAGTTTTAAAGTTCTTGAAAAACAGTAGGACATTGAATGGGCCTGGGTCCAAATATGAACGAGCCTTACAGGATTTAAAGTAACAGCTTTGCAGGATACCTTAAAAACAAAACGTTATAAGAATTTTGTGTATGACGCAGTAGGGTATGTTAACAATAATTTTATAAGTGATGTTTCTTTTATAAAAATTGATTCATAGAAAAAAGACGGAGACGTCCAAGCAAACAACCTATTTAAAGGAGGGTTCATGGTGTAAATAGGGGTATACGTAATATGTAGTTTTTAGGGACATTAACAAAATAATAGAAGCCTGTGGGTTAATAAGATGAAGAAAACTTTATCTTCTTCCCCGAATCAAATCGGGAACCCGAACAAAACGTAGAGAGGTGGAGGCCGGAACGAAGAAGAAGATGGGTCCGGCCGGCGGCCAGAGGGTAGCCCGACGTCCAACCCGCCGGCGGGGATGCAGCCCTCTCGCCACTGCCGCCTCAGCACAGCCAAGGGCCTGCGTTGGCATGGGCGTCCGGCGCCGACTGGGCCAGCAGGGCCTCGCGCGGCGGCGCTGGCCTGTGCTCGCCCGTCGCGCTGATTGGGGCAGCAGGCCGTGCATCACGGTAGCGTGCGGCGGCTCGTGCCGGCCATCGTGCCCCTGCCGCGCCCTGCAACCGGCAGGGCCTGCACGCAGCAGCCGGTGTCCTCCTGTGCATGCCCATGCGTGCCCATCGCGCCGAGCGGGGTGGCATAGCCGCACGTGGTGGCGCAAGGCGTCCTGCTGTTAAGGACACTGTGCAAAGGCCACAAGCATTGTTCATAACGGCTTCAACTATCCAGTGGGTGAGCTGTTCCAGTTGAAACCGATTTCTGTTTTCTTTTCTGTTTTGATGAAAGGGATGAGCTGCTGGATTTGTGGCAATGCCATCCCAAGAAAATGAATGTAACAAACATTATTAATAGAGCCAAATTTCCATAACGGGGATAGTTTTTTGATGTGTCCCAGTTTCTCTCAATCTGTCTAAACTCTTCTCCTGCATCTTTTCTCTGCATCTTCTTCTTCTTTGTTCTTCCTGTTCTTCCCGAAACCTCTCTGCAACCTCCCTAGATTTCTCTGTCCAATCTAACTCAAGATGGCTACTCGAGCTCGGAGCGATCTGGCAGGCTCTCTCCTGTTGGGTCTTGAGAGGGAACCGAGGAAGGGACCTAACAAATTGGTGTCTGAGCCCATCCCGAGCTCCACGATCCCTCCTGCAACATCCATGGCATCTGACGAGTTCCAGGAGATGAAGAATTTGCTCAAAGACTTCCAAGATTCTCTGTCTCGCCAGTTGGGTGGAGTGATTCAACGGGTGAATACCATTGAATCTATGTTCCAACATCAAGAATCCAGGTCGGTATCTGATGAAAATATTGCATTCAAACCCTATTGCAAATCTCGATTTTAAAAGTTTCCAAGGTATGATGGTTCCACCGATCCTGTTGCTTGGAAATATAAAGCTAATCAATATTTCACCTATAATCGGATTCCAGAGGGCCATATAATTTCTCATGCATCCTTTTACCTTGAGGGTGATGCCCTTGAATGGTACTGGCATTATTCTGCCATGCGTAACAGTTTGTCATGGTCAGATTTCTTGGATGGATTAGAGCAAAGATTTGGTTCTAATTCCAAAGTAGAATCGCATGGTCTTTTGAGTAAATTGAAACAACAAGGTTCTGTTCTTGAATATCAGAAAGAATTTGAACGCTTATCTAACAAAATCCCTGGATTACCAGAGGAGCATCTGCTGGGTATTTTTCTTAGTGGACTGAAAGATGACTTAGCATGTGATGTTCGATCTTTCCGTCCTGAATCTTTGCTTCATGTCATGGAAATTGCTCGAATCCAAGAATCAAAATTTCTTGCTAGACGTCGACATTTTTTTCCATCCTCTTCACAGCCACCATTATTACCTACCCCAGTCCCTCAGAATTCTAATCACCCCCCAGTTAAGCGGATGACAACACAACAATTACAAGAAAGAAAAGTCAAGGGCCTATGTTACAACTGTGATGACAAATGGGTAAAGGGTCATGTTTGCAAAGCTGGGAAACTATTTTTATTGCAAGTGTGTCACGAGGAGGACGCCCCTTTAATGGATTCCTGCCCAATTCTTGATGAAGACTCCATTGAGTTCAACTCAATCACCCCTGCTATTCTGTCTCATGCAGTGACCAGCATATCTACTCCAGGAACAATGCACCTTCATGGGAAAATTGGGGATAGTGATATGATTGTTTTAATTGATAGCGGCAGTACACATAATTTGATTGATGTTGCACTTGTTCACAAGCTGGATATCCCAATGACTCCAGTGTCGAACCTTCCTGTGCGGTTAGCTTCGGGTATTCAAATATTTTGCGAAGGCCTTTGTCCTCAAGTCAATATCTCAATCAATAATTTTTCCATGACATTAGACTTGTTAGTACTGGCCTTAGAGGATTTTGATGTAGTTCTGGGTGCAGCCTGGCTGAAAACTCTTGGGGATGTTATTTGGAATTTGGATGTAATGACTTTGAAATTTGTTGTTAACAACAACTTTTACTGTTTCCATGCTTCGAATGAACCTCAAATTAAACAGATTACGGGGAGAGATTTCATCAAATCTGCCAAGTCAGTTCATTCCTTTTTTGCTTTGAGACTGATATTGTTTAGTAGCCTGGTTGAAGGTTCACCTGCAGACAATGCTCCACATCCTGACATAACCCAAATCATCTCCAAATATGCTACTGTTTTCTCTGAACCTAAAGGACTTCCTCCAGCTAGGCCTTATGATCATAAGATTCAGCTACTAGAAGACACAAAACCTGTGCATATTCCACCATATCGCCATTCTCCACATCACAAGACAATTATTGAGCAACAAGTCAAGGATCTTCTGAGTAATGAGCTCATTCGATGCAGCAACAATCCTTTCTCAGCACCAGTGTTGTTGGTTCAAAAGAAAGACGGTTCATGGCGCATGTGCATTGATTATCGTGCATTGAACAATCAGACAGTAAAAAATAAGTATCCTATTCCTATTGTGGATGACCTTCTTGATGAACTTTATGGTTCAAATTTTTTCTCCAAGTTGGATTTAAGGTCAGGATATCACCAAATTCGTATGGCTGCGCCAGATGTTCATAAAACAGCTTTTAAAACACACGAAGGCCATTATGAATTCTTAGTGTTGCCTTTTGGCTTATCAAATGCACCATCTACTTTTCAGTCTTTAATGAATGATGTCTTCAGGCCTTTCCTTCGCAAGTATGTATTGGTTTTCTTTGATGATATACTCATTTATAGCAAGTCTTGGCTTGATCATTTGGCCCATCTAGACACAGTTTTATCAGTCTTGCAGCATAACCACTTGTTTGTGAAATTATCCAAATGTTCTTTTGGTGCCCATGAGATTGAGTATTTGGGCCATATCATTTCCCAGCAAGGTGTGGCAATGGATCCCTCTAAAATAAAATCCATTCTCGCCTGGCCAATCCCTAAATCCCTTAAAGTACTGAGGGGATTCTTGGGACTCACTAGCTATTACAGGAAATTCATCAAAGGATATGGCCAAATTGCATCCCCTCTAACCAAGCTTTTACAAAAAGATTCATTTAGCTGGAATCTTACTGCTGAACATGCTTTTAATCAGTTGAAACAGGCCATGACTTCAGCTCCTGTATTGGCCCTTCCAAATTTCTCAGAAATTTTTATCTTAGAATGTGATGCTAGTGGATTGGGCATTGGGGCTGTGCTTATGCAAGAAGGCAGGCCAATTGCCTATCTTAGCAAATCATTCAGCTTGCGCCAGCATGGCCTTTCTACCTATGAAAAGGAGATGGAGGCCATCATATTTGCAGTGCATAGGTGGAAATCCTATCTTACAGGAAGAAAAATTATCATTCGTACTGACCATCAAAGTTTGAGATATCTCTTGCAGCAGAAGATTCACACTCCTGCTCAGCACCGATGGTTAGTTAAGTTGATGGGATTTGATTTTTCTCTAGAATATAAAGCTGGTTATCATAATAAGGCAGCTGATGCACTTTCTAGATCAATGGAGGATATCATACTGCAAGCCTTTTCCATAGTCAATCCTTGTTGGTTTTCTGATTTACAGAAAGACTTCCTCCATGACACTCACTTGCAGGAATTGATGCACCAATGGGAAGCGGGTGAGCTTGATCCACAATATTATTCCTTAAAGGATGGGATCTTGTACTTCAAGAATATGATTTATCTGCATCCATGTTATTATCTAATTCCAACCATTATACAAGCCCATCATGACTCCCCCCAAGGAGGACATTCAGGTTTTCACAAGACCTTGCACTGATTAAAAAGAAGCTTCCATTGGGTGGGTATTAATCAAAGAGTCAAGCAATACATTCGGGAGTGTGATATATGCCAGCGTTGTAAGTATCTTACTTAATCCCCTGCTGTGTTATTACAACCTTTACCCATCCCTGATCAGATATGGACTGATATCTCCATGGATTTCATTGAGGGGTTACCTCCTTCGCAAGGTAAATCAATCATTTTGGTGGTTGTTGACAGACTTTCTAAGTACGCACATTTTATCTCATTAAAGCATCCCTATACTGCCGCCTCTGTAGCTCGTGAATTTATTGCAAATGTTGTCAAATTACATGGAATTCCCAAGTCTATTGTTTCTGATAGGGATGCCATTTTTACAAGCAAATTTTGGAAAGAGCTGTTTGAAGCTCAAGGGGTGAAGTTGAAAATGAGTTCTGCTTACCATCCTCAAACGGATGGACAGACTGAGGTCTTAAATAGGTGCCTCCAGACCTATCTTCGATGCTTTTGTATCCAACAACAAAGGTCCTGGACTGATTGGCTTCCATGGGCAGAGTTTTGGTATAATACCAGCCTCCATTCTTCAACTGGTATATCTCCGTATGAGGCTGTTTATGGCAAATCTCCTCCCACATTGCTATCTTATGTTCCAGGCACCACTCAGGTGCAAGAGGTTGCTGAAAACCTTACCAAACGAGATCATATTATTTCTGAATTGAAGCAACATCTGTCTCAAGCACAATCTCTAATGAAAAAACTTGTGGATTCACATCGACAAGATCGCTACTTTGAAGTTGGAGATTGGGTTTATTTGAAGCTGCAACCTTATAGACAAGGCAGTTTAGTCCGACGATTTAATCGTAAATTGTCAACTAGATACTTTGGTCCATATCAAATCATTGCTCGAATCGGACAGGTTGCTTACAAACTGCAATTACCTGCAGATAGTAAAATACACCCTGTATTTCACATTTCGCAGCTGAAGAAGCATCAAGGAACACAACCTGTGCAAGTATCTTCTCTTCCATCCATGTTTGATCCCCTTGATCTGGAGCCTTTAGAGTTACTCGGCCGTCGCATTGTCAAAAGAAATAATTTACCCATTCCACAGCTTCTAATCCATTGGAAGAATTCTGCACTAGAAGATGCATCATGGGTTGATTATTATGATTTTGTGGCTCAATATCCTAATTTTTACCTTGAGGACAAGGCAACTCTTTCTTCAGGGGGAGGAATTTGTTAAGGACACTATGCAAAGGCCACAAGCATTGTTCATAACGGCTTCAACTATCTAGTGGGTGACCTGTTCCAGTTGAAACCGATTTATGTTTTGATGAAAGGGATGAGCTGTTGGATTTGCGGCAATGCATCCCAGGAAAATGGATGTAACAAACACTATTAATAGAGCCAAATTTCCATAATGGGGATAGTTTTTTGATGTGCCCCAGTTTCTCTCAATCTGTCTAAACTCTTCTCCTGCATCTTTTCTCTGCATCATCTTCTTCTTCGTTCTTCCTGTTCTTCCCGAAACCTCTCTACAACCTCCCTAGATTTCTCTGTCCAATCCAACTCAAGACGGCTACTCGAGCTCGGAGCGATCTGGCAGGCTCTCTCCTGCCGGGTCTTGAGAGGGAACCGAGGAAGGGACCTAACACCTGCCTTCGTCGGCACACTCCCTCGTGCCCACTGGGCGATGGTACCACCCTCGACGGTGCACCAGCATGCGTCGCACGACTATTCGATCATAGATACACGCCAAAAGAAAAAGAAAAAAAAAAGAACATGAAATTTTATGACTGGCCGTTAACCTAGCTCCGATATCATTGTTATATTTAATGGACCAACACACGTACAAGAAGATCCTTGCAGAGTCGATGTAGCGGAAATAGTAGAACTGTCCTTATCAAGCCGAGGAGGTTACTAGAGTCCCCTATAAAATTTCACGCGACAAATTTCGAGGTCTCAAGGTGATACCTCAAGGAAAGAGAGAGAGAGAGAGAGGGAGGAGGAAATGACCAGGAAAGAGAGGAGGAGAAAATTGGGAAATAAGAGAAGGTTAGGAAGAGCCCCGTTCTCTTCTATCCCCGTTCTCTTTTAAGTATCTATATATATATAATAGTTTAGACTTCTCTTTCCACTAAAAGAAAGATTCTTCTGAGTTTCTATCCAATCAACTATTTGGCTTGAGCATAGAGTATAAGAAAAAACAACTGATAAAAAAAGATGTAAGAAAAAGCAAGAAAAGAAATCCACATCATTTCCCAAGATTAAGCGCGGGATATGTAACCATTACTTTGTTGTACAACAAAAATGATGAGGGATGATAGAGATCTGGCCCAATCAGACACATTAAGCCAAGAGGTCCAAAGGCTCGCAGTCAGCAAGAACTTGCACGAGAATACCACATAGGTTCTCTTGGTATCCCAATTGGCAGGCTGAAGGCAGGAACTTGGAGCGCATGGGCTCAAGTCTAGGGAATGCCAGGCGTGGAAGATCCTCCATGGTCTCGGTCATATCAGTTGGTAACCTTTGAGACACCGCACTGTCTCGGTCATATCTACAGAGAGCCGAGAGGAGCATACCTTCTCGATAATCAAAGATCTGCGACTCATCTGAGGGGAGGCCATGAGCCTAGACTCCAAGGCCGCTTCCTCTCGATTGCTCGAGAGGTTGAAGGTCCCCCACGGTCGACTCGTAACTCTTCTCCGCCATCAGGTGCGCCTTACGGGTTAACGACATAACCTCCCACTTAAGGTAGGTCCACACGATTTGCTTCCTCCAATCACAAGGAGATCCCTCCTTGTCTAGTATCCCATGATCCTCTCAATTAAAGGGAGCAAATCATGGGCCAATTAACTCCCAAAGGTAACGGTCCCTACAACGCCTCTTAAGAAAGGAACTACATAACTCTTGACCTTCTCCGGTGAAAGGCATGCAAGACATGAACCAAAAGTCCTAGAGAATCCATCTCCTTCTAGGACCTGACTTAGGCATCGAAGGGTTCTGCTCCCCAAGAGATGGGGAACCCCTGACACCTCTTTTTTCTCTTGCAGGCCCTATCCTGAGCATTTCCAGTTCTATAAATACTATCGAGTAGTCAGGAGTTTTGATCGGACGGCTTTTGTCGCATGACCAGTTTCTGACCGCTGCACGGTTGGCGTCGTCTGTAGGAAACACACAAAAATCCATGGCAAGAGGCAACAAGAATAGCCGCCGCATTAGAGTCGCATCGCAAGTCAACGACGCTGAGCTCGATGCCGGCGCTAACCGTCCAAGAGTGCGTCTTATGGGCCCTCATGGAACGACGGTGATCCCATGGGATTAGTCGCTCAACAGCTTGGGGCCCTACTCACCTTGGTGCAGAAGTGCCTTCTTGTGCCATCGGTAGTTACAAAATCTCTCTTGGGGGTCGCGCCCCAATAACAACCTCAAAAAGAAAGCTGGCAACTGCTGGCCATTGTTGGCAGGCAGCGAGGCATACAAAGTGCCGGCGGCTGTTTTCCCATCCTCGATGGGGAAATTTTCCACAATAACCTCCATCACGCTGCCTCGGGGGTCGTCGGCTCGAACTGCTCCTCTCCCAAGAGGAAAAGCGGTCAAAGGATCCCGAATCATCGCTCCTGGGTGCCGAAGTCCCATTTCTGTAGGAGAGTCCGATCATGCACTGGCGTACCGATGAGTTGGAGAGAAGACTCGGCGAACGAGAGCGCCAGGAGAGATGTATCGAGGACCTCCTTCGAAGGAGGGGCTCGCCATCCCTCTACGACGAAGAAGAAGATCTCTCCCCCTTCTCCACCAAGATTTTGGATGTCCTGGTCCCCAAAAAGATGTCCCTCAACAACCTTAACACGTATGATGGGCAGGGGGACCTAGAGACCCATTTCAACAACTTACAGTCTCATGTGAGACTACACATGTAACGACCCGCCATCCTATGACCGGAGACCCGGTCACTAAATGGATGTCGGCCCATTAACTGCGGGTTCACACCCAGATCTCACACAACTCGTCTGGAGGAGTAAGTGCTAAACAAGGCTAAATATAACAAACACACGGACCACAAGGTAAGCAAGTGCGCAGGAAGGAGAATAACAATGTCCGTATACAGTCCAACAATAATTACATGTCCAACAATTAAATAAGTACAGGCAGAAGGAAAGTACAACAACATCGGGGCATACCCCGGGACTAAGACAGCTGCTGGTCTGCACACCAAGAAGTCACCACGCTTCCGCTCGCCTCGAGGTCCGCACCTGAAACCGCAGGGAGTGAGCCACACCAGAAATGGGCTCAGTAGGGATCATCCAATCCCCTGCCTCCCACTCACACACCCACAAGTGCAACAACAGGAATGTATATATAGCAATAACACCAAGCAGTAAACACAACTCTCAAACCTGATAGGAACCGTACAATAAGCAGTGTAGCAAGAACGGTACCAAGTAACCCGAAGAACCCAACTCAATATGAAACGTACGCGTAAGCAGTGTAACAGGAACAGTACCGAGCAACCTGGAGAACCCAACACAAGGTCACGTCTCACAGTCAAAGTCCACGAAGCGACTGAACCACACTGTCGACCGAAGTCAAACGTCGCCTCCCAACACTACCACCACTGCTCACGCCTGTCCACCCCTACAGTGTTCCGGGGCACTGTAGGGTGAGGCAGTGAGCCAAACTAGGACTAGCTGGACTCAGTGTACCGCCACTGCCAGCTACGTGTGCACACAAGCAGTCTAGACTACTGTCCTACCATCCGGATTGCCTCCACGCTAGGCCTCAGCGCTTCAGGAGGGCCCTGGGGACCGGCGAACCCCCGTCAAGCCGAAGCTACAGGAACTACCCACAAACCCAACTCTCCCGGGCTGCATCAGGCCAAGGGCTATAGGTACCACTCGTAACCTTGATCAAAGGTCACATCAGGCCCAATGGCTAAAGGGTAAACCAACTCCCACCAGAAACACCACCAGCTCCACAGCAAGAAACACGCCAGAAGCTGTCACGACAACCAAGGGAAACCCCGACCCGCTGAGACCAAACAGCAACCCCTCGGATAGCACACCAGCTACTCCGGCCCGACGGGCTCAAGGTGGTTCTGCTTGTCTCAGCCAAGGGTGAAACACAACAAGCACCACTCCACAGACACCATGGCCCTTCTCCCATCGTCCCATGGTGACAGACGTAAACCACAGTTAACCCGATCCACATTCTCATAACACAACCACACATATAACGTGATTCCATTCGCACAGTAAACCTCAGTCTCAGTATATAGTTAAAGCACACACACACATACACACACGGGTGATGTAATTCCACTCACGCAGAAGTCCTCCGTCTCAGTATACAACCCGAAGCAGGCATTAGAACCATCCCACCGTGAAACATGCACGCAATAACAGCATTAAGCATTCCTGTCTTGAATCGCGTCGACCGAGGTCGACGCCATTCAAGATCCTCAGACAGGTTTATTAAAAGCCAGATTATCCTTAAAACGCGTCCACCGTTGAAGTCGCCGTTTAAAACGCGTCTGGGTGTCTCGACGCCATTCAACCCAGAAATCCAGATTGCAGAACCCTTAAACGGGGGCATTTCCTGCCTAAATGGCGTCATGATGGCTCGACGTCCTTCAGAAAGGCGTCGTCCATCCATGACGTCATTTAGCGCCAGAACTCCTAACTCAGGAAACCTCACACAGGGAGGTTTCTGCCCTAAAACGCGTCGTACTGACCCGACGTCTTTCGGAAAGGCGTCGACCAGGCACGACGCCATTTAGCGCCAGAAACCAGGTTTCCTGGTTCGACCCGAGGGTCACACCCTTGAACCCCAGGCACCCCGAAAAGCCCCAAAACTAAAGGGAGAAGAAGAGAAGTCCAACCATCACAAGCATGCTACGAAACCGAGTCCACAAGCACCACCATTTCCACAAGGAATCCCCCTAAACATGCTCAATCTAACCCCAAACACGCCCTATCACGCCAAAAAGCAAACGAGCACACATGCAAGGTTTCGTCCCCCTACCGGTTCTTGAACTCCGCCAAGCTCCGTGCCGCCGTCCCGCCGCACCGCACACCGCCGCCGGTACCCTCGAGGACGCCGCCACTCCGCCGGGACGTCGGCCGCCGTCCGGAGAAGGGAACGCCGCGAAGGAGGTGGTGGGGGTAGAGGTGAGAGGTAAGGTGGTGTTGGAGTGGTGGAAGAGGAAGAAGAGGAAGGGAAGGGGAGGAAGAGCGTCGGAGAGGGCGGAGAGGGTGAGGAGAGAGAGTGTGAAGGTGAGAATGAGGGAAAGAAGGGGAGGCTCGCGGGGTCAACCAGAATCCCGCTAAAACGTGTCAATCGAGGCAGACGCCTATCAGTCTGACAGGACGGCCGTACTGGCAGCGCTCTGAAACGCGTCGCCCACCGCGGACGCCGTTCAGACGACAAGACAGGCCGTACTGACAACGCTCTGGCGCCGTACCCTGACACCGCAGGTGTCACAGTCTGAAACGCGTCGACCGAGCTGGACGCCGTTCAGACAAATCTGACAGGGGCCGTACTCTCGCGGCCCGAAACCCGCCCACGTGGCGCACACGTGGCACAACAACCAGCAGACCTAAATGGCGTCCACACACCCTGACGCCTTTTGAAAGGCGTCGAGCACTGTTGACGCCATTCAGCCAGAAATCTCAAGACCCCTCCAGGGTCCAAACCAGGGGATCCGGCCCGAACCCGACCCGAATACAGAACCCAAAATCTCAGTAATTACAATCTCCCCCCCTTAAAAGAATTTCGTCCTCGAAATTTGCAACCGCTCAATGCTCAACTCGGCTAACCACACATGCCGACAAACATCAATAACAACAATCAATCTCACCAATCACACACACAAGGCTCCACATAATTAGCCAATCACATCACATCAAGCTAACCAAGATTCTCAATTCTGACAAAAGCTGATAGATCAAAATATCCACACACTAGCAAGACCCAAATCACGAAACCGATTTCTCTATCAATCCAAATATATACAAGTGCCACACGAGACCACAACCATCTCTAGACAAGACAAGATAAAAGTGCTCATCTAGCACAACCTCTCGAATTTCCACAAAGAGACGCGACTCCAATCACGCCTCGAACACCTACTCACCGCTCGGTCCCTGACCTGCCTGGTTCTTCTGGGGACAGTTTCTCAGAAAATGCCCCTTCTTACCACAGCCAAAACAGCCCCTAGTAACAATTGGACACGTCCGACTGCCATGATGACCACCACAATGGGCACAGTGACCTGCTGCATCTCGCCTCGCTCCCTGCTGTCCGCTAGCCACAACCTGCATCTGATGTATCGAACCGTCTCTGCCCTCACCACAAGGCACCTCTTGGGACCTGAACTCGAAGGAATTCAGATCGCCTGACGAAAAGATCGTTGATCTGCTACTGCCTTGCTGCTTCCCTCGTGCCGAACGCTCCAATTCACTCGCCATCTGCTGAAATTGAGTCTCCACCGCTGCCGCGCATCGTACTGCTGACGCCAGATCCCTACAATGCTGAGGTGGCATCATTGACCTCAGATCGTAACGAAGTCCATCCACAAATCTCTCTGTCCTAATTTCCTCGTGCTCAGATATATGTGGTACGAATCTTCCAAGAGCCACAAACTTTGCTTGGTATTCTAAAACCGACATGTCGTCCTGTACCAACTCCATAAACTCCCTTTCCTTGGCCCTACGAACGTGCCTCGGAAAGTACTGTCCACTAAACTCCCTCACGAAACCTTCCCAAGGAATCTCTCTCAAAGGCCTATCTGGAAACATCAACCCCTTGATGGTAACCCACCAATCATAAGCATCGCCCTTCAGCAAGTAGGTTGCCAACAAGGTCTTGTCATTCTCAGCACACTCAAGAACATCAAATGCCTTCTCCATTTCCTTAGTCCAAAGGGCTGCCTCGTCTGAGACCGGCCGTCCTGTGAAAGAAGGGGTCTTCAACTTCAAGAACCGCTCCAAAATCGTAGACTGACCGTCTCGGGAATTGGATCCCCCACTTCCATCTCCCTGCTGATATCTAGACATAGCCCCAATCATAGTTTCCATAAAGTGATCCACATCATGGCCTTCTGCCCTCGAACCACCACCATCTGTTCTCGAAATCCGAACCACCGGAGCTCTCCTCTTTGGCGCCATCACTACCCCTCAAACACGAAAATCGAACCAAATCACGTCAAAACCTATCAATCTACACCAGCAACCATCGCCTGTACAGACTCGCACTTATTGTTGGACTATAATATCTAACTCAGTTTATCACATACTCGACCAGACTGAGCTCTGATACCAACTGTAACGACCCGCCATCCTATGACCGGAGACCCGGTCACTAAATGGATGTCGGCCCATTAACTGCGGGTTCACACCCGGATCTCACACAACTCGTCTGGAGGAGTAAGTGCTAAACAAGGCTAAATATAACAAACACACGGACCACAAGGTAAGCAAGTGCGCAGGAAGGAGAATAACAATGTCCGTATACAGTCCAACAATAATTACATGTCCAACAATTAAATAAGTACAGGCAGAAGGAAAGTACAACAACATCGGGGCATACCCCGGGACTAAGACAGCTGCTGGTCCGCACACCAAGAAGTCACCACGCTTCCGCTCGCCTCGAGGTCCGCACCTGAAACCGCAGGGAGTGAGCCACACCAGAAATGGGCTCAGTAGGGATCATCCAATCCCCTGCCTCCCACTCACACACCCACAAGTGCAACAACAGGAATGTATATATAGCAATAACACCAAGCAGTAAACACAACTCTCAAACCTGATAGGAACCGTACAATAAGCAGTGTAGCAAGAACGGTACCAAGTAACCCGAAGAACCCAACTCAATATGAAACGTACGCGTAAGCAGTGTAACAGGAACAGTACCGAGCAACCTGGAGAACCCAACACAAGGTCACGTCTCACAGTCAAAGTTCACGAAGCAACTGAACCACACTGTCGACCGAAGTCAAACGTCGCCTCCTAACACTACCACCACTGCTCACGCCTGTCCACCCCTACAGTGTTCCGGGGCACTGTAGGGTGAGGCAGTGAGCCAAACTAGGACTAGATGGACTCAGTGTACCGCCACTGCCAGCTACGTGTGCACACAAGCAGTCTAGACTACTGTCCTACCATCCGGATTGCCTCCACGCTAGGCCTCAGCGCTTCAGGAGGGCCCTGGGGACCGGCGAACCCCCGTCAAGCCGAAGCTACAGGAACTACCCACAAACCCAACTCTCCCGGGCTGCGTCAGGCCAAGGGCTATAGGTACCACTCGTAACCTTGATCAAAGGTCACATCAGGCCCAATGGCTAAAGGGTAAACCAACTCCCACCAGAAACACCACCAGCTCCACAGCAAGAAACACGCCAGAAGCTGTCACGACAACCAAGGGAAACCCCGACCCGCTGAGACCAAACAGCAACCCCTCGGATAGCACACCAGCTACTCCGGCCCGACGGGCTCAAGGTGGTTCTGCTTGTCTCAGCCAAGGGTGAAACACAACAAGCACCACTCCACAGACACCATGGCCCTTCTCCCATCGGCCCATGGTGACAGATGTAAACCACAGTTAACCCGATCCACATTCGCATAACACAACCACACATATAACGTGATTCCATTCGCACAGTAAACCTCAGTCTCAGTATATAGTTAAAGCACACACACACACACACACACGGGTGATGTAATTCCACTCACGCAGAAGTCCTCCGTCTCAGTATACAACCCGAAGCAGGCATTAGAACCATCCCACCGTGAAACATGCACGCAATAACAGCATTAAGCATTCCTGTCTTGAATCGCGTCGACCGAGGTCGACGCCATTCAAGATCCTCAGACAGGTTTATTAAAAGCCAGATTATCCTTAAAACGCGTCTACCGTTGAAGTCGCCGTTTAAAACGCGTCTGGGTGTCTCGACGCCATTCAACCCAGAAATCCAGATTGCAGAACCCTTAAACGGGTGCATTTCCTGCCTAAATGGCGTCATGATGGCTCGACGTCCTTCAGAAAGGCATCGTCCATCCATGACGTCATTTAGCGCCAGAACTCCTAACTCAGGAAACCTCGCACAGGGAGGTTTCTGCCCTAAAACGCGTCGTACTGACCCGACGTCTTTCGGAAAGGCGTCGACCAGGCACGACGCCATTTAGCGCCAGAAACCAGGTTTCCTGGTTCGACCCGAGGGTCACACCCTTGAACCCCAGGCACCCCGAAAAGCCCCAAAACCAAAGGGAGAAGAAGAGAAGTCCAACCATCACAAGCATGCTACGAAACCGAGTCCACAAGCACCACCATTTCCACAAGGAATCCCCCTAAACATGCTCAATCTAACCCCAAACACGCCCTATCACGCCAAGAAGCAAACGAGCACACATGCAAGGTTTCGTCCCCCTACCGGTTCTTGAACTCCGCCAAGCTCCGTGCCGCCGTCCCGCCGCACCGCACACCGCTGCCGGTACCCTCGAGGACGCCGCCACTCCGCCGGGACGTCGGCCGCCGTCCGGAGAAGGGAACGCCGCGAAGGAGGTGGTGGGGGTAGAGGTGAGAGGTAAGGTGGTGTTGGAGTGGTGGAAGAGGAAGAAGAGGAAGGGAAGGGGAGGAAGAGCGTCGGAGAGGGCGGAGAGGGTGAGGAGAGAGAGTGTGAAGGTGAGAATGAGGGAAAGAAGGGGAGGCTCGCGGGGTCAACCAGAATCCCGCTAAAACGCGTCGATCGAGGCAGACGCCTATCAGTCTGACAGGACGGCCGTACTGGTAGCGCTCTGAAACGCGTCGCCCACCGCGGACGCCGTTCAGACGACAAGACAGGCCGTACTGACAACGCTCTGGCGCCGTACCCTGACACCGCAGGTGTCACAGTCTGAAACGCGTCGACCGAGCTGGACGTCGTTCAGACAAATCTGACAGGGGCCGTACTCTCGCGGCCCGAAACCCGCCCACGTGGCGCACACGTGGCACAACCAGCAGACCTAAATGGCGTCCACACACCCTGACGCCTTTTGAAAGGCGTCGAGCACTGTTGACGCCATTCAGCCAGAAATCTCAAGACCCCTCCAAGGTCCAAACCAGGGGATCCGGCCCGAACCCGACCCGAATACAGAACCCGAAATCTCAGTCATTACAACACAGGGGATGCCATTTGCTGCCATGCTTTCGCCACCACCTTGGTAGGAACTACACAAGCTTGGTTCTCCTCCCTGACACCGGGATCCCTCCGCTCCTTTGGGTAGCTCCGAAAGCTGTTCTGTGACCACTACATGGGCGCTCACCGAAAGAGGTTGTTGGTTAACCTGGTGGCCGTCAAGTAGAAGCGCGAGAGTCCCTCAGGGAGTATACCTCTCGCTTCCATGACGAGGCTCTCCGAGTTTTGAAACTCGAGGTGTCTTTAGTCATGACAACCCTTACCTAGGGTACCCGAGACGATGCCCTCCGAAGGGCTATCACCCTCCAAGCGCCAAAGACCTTGAATGCCCTCATCAACCTTACACACCAGCATGCGGATTGTGAGGAATTGGTGGCTACCTACCACGATCAGGGTTAAGAGGGCGACCGCAACCGCAAACGCCCGAACGAAAGGCCTCTTCTCGAGAAGAAAAGTCTAAGCGCTTCGAGGGGGAGTCTAAAGGTCCTACAACACCCGGACCTTATATACCATTGACTAATTCTGTGTTCGAAATCCTGCAAAATATCAAAAATAAGGAGTATGTCAACTGGCACCAGAAAATGAAGGCCGACCTCAAGCACCGAGACAGAAGGAAGTACTGTCACTTCTACAAAGATCACAACCATACTATCGAGGAATGCCGATAGCTGCGACACGAGATAGAGTCCTAAATCCATCGAGGCTATCTCAGAAAGTACATGGCAAAACCCAACCAGGAATGTGAAGCCCCTCGGATTGAGAATCGCCCCAATGGCATGGAGATCCACATGATCTTAGGCGGCCCAACACTAGAAGGGGATAGCCACCAAGGGAAGAAGCAGTACGCCTGCCAAGTGAACCTTTCACTCATGATCCCAAGCATTCCGAACACAAGAAAAACACTGTAAGGAACCGAATGAAGAATCCATCGTTTTCTCGGACGAGGACTTGGAGGGAGTGATTGTTCCTCCATCGGTACTAGGACGTCTTTATCTGGTCCGATGAGGATCTCCCGGATATTCCTACCGAGATGGCGGCGCATCATCTTAACCTTCTCCCAAACAGAAAGGTAGTTCAACACCGGAGGAGATGTGCGTCCGAGAGACAGGAGGCAGTCCGGGAGAAAGTCACCAAGGGGTTGATGAGGAAAAGATGGCTTTCATCACCGACTTGGGCATCTATGTAAGGAATCGACGGAACGTAGCAGAAATAAATAGATTCCTTGTATCACGTTGCTGGGATCGTAAAACAGACAATTAAATTTAAACTGGAAGAACCGTTCTTCACCTTTGCGGGGTTTCGAATCTCCTGTAGATTCAACTGTTTCGGTAATCGCACACGCGCACGATCTTTAGAGGTATCACACGAGTTCCCGACGCAGACGCGATTTCCTCCTCGGCTTGAGTACGTCGACCCGATCTCAAATCCACCATGCAGTTGATAAGCAGAAGAGAGATAGATCTTCTTCAAGAGAGAGAGAGGGAGAGAGAGAGGGGAGAGAGAAACTCTAAGGCTCTTGTGGTGTGTTGTGTACGTGTGTCTCCACCACCCTTCCCTTGGCCTCCTTTTATAACAATTATAGATAAGACCAAGGATTAATTCTCATGATTATCCAAGAGCTTGGCCTTGGATAATTTCTCATTTAAATATTTATGTTTATCCTGCGGCTTTTCACAAAAATCCAGATAAATATAATATTTAACATCTCTCACCGTCTTACGAGAACTCTTATGTATGTGACCCTCTAGGCCCATATACCAGTCTGGTTTCAGGCCCACTAAACTTAGAATTAATTATAAAGTTTAGTATTTATTAGTTATTATTTAAACATCATATGCTAAATAATTAATTCAATAAATAAGTGATTTATCATCCGATGATTAATCCACTTGACCTTTTGACCATGAACGGCACCAAACACTACCTCATGATCCCAGAAGATATACGGGATACTGTTCCCTTTATTTGAACCTTTCTGTCTGCAAATACCGCACAAATAAAATCCTTCACTCATCTAATGTCCCAATAACGCAAGGGTATGGTTTCATAGTCAAACCCTTTATCACATTATTTAGATGGATTCCAGTACTCAGTTAACTTCTAGAAAGACATCTCTTTCTGTTGACCATGGCCAGAGATTTCTGTGTACACATCCATAGGACATTCTCTCTCTAGTAGTATACCAAGAGTGAGTGATCCCCTGTTGTTCACTCAATTACCTTCGCAAGCTTTCCGTTGTGTATGAGAGATTGACTATTGTGGACTTAATGGTTAAAGTCCACAAGCCAGAGAATCAAGTCACAATGGTCTACAAGCAAGGTATTATTGGTGACTCAGGTCAAAGGACCAACTGCGCTACTGCAACGATTGAATTTTCTGGTTGACTATTAGGAATAATGAACATCCAGGAATTCTAATTATGATATGTTCAGTGAACTCATTCTCTAATGAGCACCCATAAGTTTGTCTTAGTGTCACCACACAGATGAATGTGAGATCATTCACTCTCATCGCATGAGCAAAAATAACCTGTGTTGATCTTAACGGATATTTAACGTCCAATTCAAATATCCTATGATCGAGAACTATTTAAGACAATTGACTAAGAATATTGATCTCACTATCATGATCTCATTATGATTCAATATCCTATACATTTGTCTACGGACCTTCATTACGATAGTTAATTTGCGAGAACTAAATATAATGAAATGATTAGCTTTATTAATATTCAGAACTAGAATGTACAAAGATTGGCTTTAAGGCCACCCAATTCTATCATTCTCCTACTTGGACTAAAGCCAATCACCCATATTTGTAAGTCCCATAGACTTAAGGTGACGTTCTAAATTGTTTTGAGACAATGGCTTCGTTAAGGGATCTGTTACATTATCTTTGAATGAGACTTTCTCAACCACTATATCTCCTCGGGCAATAATCTCACAGATTAGATGAAATCGTCTCAGAATGTGGTTTGACTTATGATGTGATCTAGGCTCCTTTGCTTGAGCTATTGCCCCATTGTTGTCACACAATAATGGAACATGATCTGAGATGCTTGGGACTACTCCAAGTGCAGAGATGAACTTCTTCATCGAAATCGCCTCCTTAGCCGCTTTAGCTGCAACAATGTATTCTGCTTCAGTCGTCGAATCTGCAGTTGTTTCTTATTTGATACTTTTCCAACTCACTGCACCTCTATTTAGCATGAACACAAATCCAGACATGGATTTGCTGTCATCCATATCCGACTGGAAGCTCGAGTCAGTAAACCCTCGAAGTTCTAAGTCGTTTCTTCCATAGACGAGAAATAGATCCTTAGTCCTTCTTAAGTATCTAAGGATACATTTCACCGCCTTCTACTGTTCCTCATCTGGATCAGCCTGATATCTACTAGTGACACTTCGTGGATGTGTCACATCAGCCATAGTACATAGCATTGCATATATGATAGATCCTATTGTCGAAGCATAATGAACTCTATCCATGTATGCATTCTCTTCAGGTGTCTTGGGAGACATTCCTTTAGAGAGATAAATTTCATATCTCATCGGAATGAGATCTCTCTTGGAATTTTTCATGCCAAATATTTTGACTATAGTGTCTATGTACATAGATTGGGATAATCCAAGCATCCTTTTGGATCTATCTCTATAGATCCATATTCCCAGAATATAGGATGCTTCTCCCAAATCCTTTATAAAAAAGTTTTTGGATAACCAAATCTTTACTGATGACAACATTCCTACATCGTTCCCCATGAGTAGAGTGTCATTAACGTAAAGTACTAAAACGGTAACCGCACTCCCACTGGTCTTCTTATATACACAAGGTTCATCTTCATTCTTAATGAAGTCATAAGATTTGATTGCTTCATCAAATCTTAAGTTCCAAGTTCGGGATGCCTGCTTTATTCTATAAATAGATCTTTGCAGCCTACATACTTTACTTTGATGCTCTTTGGAAGTGAATCCTTCATGTTGTATCATATACATCTCTTCCTGAAGGTTGCCGTTAAGGAACGTTGTTTTCACATCCATTTGCCATATTTCATAATCATAGAATGCAGCGATGGCAAGAAGTATTCTGATTGACTTAATCATGGCAACTGTTGGGTTCTCGTGTTTCTTCGGATCGCACACACAGCGGAAATTAAAATTAAATCATCTGTGATCCATTCCCGTTTCAAAAAATGAAAATCGATAATTGAATAATCGATTCTTCGGTTCTTACCGTGTGAGGATTTGAATCTGCAACCAATCGGTTCCGTCGGTGTGACACTGCAAGCCGCGCAAGCGCCTGGCCTCTAGCGAAGTCCACGTGATCCTCCTCGTGATGGATATCCTTACGTTCCTCGTTCTTTGCAGTCCCAAAGCCTCTGCCGTTCGCCTCAACGATCACCGCATCGTGCGGACGATTTCCCGTCGAACGGGAATCGGAGAAGTGGCGGAGCAGATCCGGGGTTCCGGACTCATCTGGGACGCCAGAGAGAGAGAGGAAGAGAGGAGGGGGCAGCTAGGGTTAGCAGCAGCCTGGCCTACTCAGCCCGTTCGCTACATTTTATATTAACTGTGCGGTTTTTCATAAAAACCCCCGGTTCATATAAAACCCACTTATTTATCCATTACCTTGAGAATCATTTGCGTGTGACCCTCTAGGCCCAATAACCAGTCCGGTTGATGGCTCAATTAGCCCAGTGACTCCTCACTGGCCTGATTAATCAATTAATAACTCATATTAATTAATTAATCAATCGAATCAATGTCGCACATCAAATTCGATCATGCCTTTGATCACGTTGGGTACCAAGAAACATCGTGTAAATCCGGAAGGTATTGGGGTTAAGTAACCCACTCTTGGAACCTTTCCGCCGACAGTTACCGCGTGGATATAATCCTTCATTCATACAATGCTTTCGAGTCAACTCAGGGTATGGTAAACCGTCAAACACTAACCGGTCGACTCACTTGGATCAGATGTTGCCGAATAATATCGAAAAACTCTTTTCCCGATATTATCGTCCGCCCTGGCTAGGGACTTCCGCGCATCCTTTCTAGAGCATTCACTCTCTAAGTATCGAGAGTGAATGATTCCTTATTGACACTCAATTCCCTTCGACGGTATTCCGCTGTATCCGATCCTTGGCTGTTTAAAATCCCGTGGTTAGAGATTCATAAACCAAGGTCAAAGCACAGAAGTCCACCAACAAGGTGTCCTTAGTGTCTCAGGTCTGAGCATCATCCACGTAACTGCGACAATAGAATTAAATTGGTTGACAGTAAGATACAATACCATCCAGCGATTCAGTTCAGTGAACTCATTCTCTAATGGGCACCTACAGATTCACCTTAGTCTCTACATAAGTGACTATGAGATCAGTCACCCTTATCTTATGAGCGGGAGTAATATGTACTAGTCTATCTGGATATCTGATGTCTTTCTCGGATATCCTCCGACTAGGAACTATTAAGAATATGTGTGTTTAAGGGATCAGTCTCATTAGTATGATTTCATCATAATCTGATCACTATCGCATATATTCACGGACTTCATTATGAGACGATAATTAATACGATTTACACACAATGAATATAATGCTATTTTTTTAACAAATCAACAAGATTACAAAGTCATATTGGCTTATAGGCCACGTAAGACTAACAATCTCCCACTTGGACTAAAGCTAATCACCTTTATGTACTAAACCTATAGACTTTAGGTGATGCTCAAACACATTTTGAGCCAATGGCTTTATCAGTGGATCTGTTACATTGTCGACAGATGGAACTCTTTCCACCATTACATCTCCTCTAGATATGATTTCTCTGATTAGATGAAAGCGCTTTAGAATATGTTTCGATTTCTATGAGACTGCGGCTCTTTTGCTTGTGCAATGGCTCCATTGTTGTCGCACAACAGCGAAATAGGTTCAGAGATACTGGGAACTATGCTAAGGTCAGTGATGAATTTCTTCAACCACACTGCTTCCTTGGCGGCTTCAGCTGCAACGATGTACTCAGTTTCAGTTGTCGAATTTACAGTGGTTGCTTGTTTGGAACTCTTCCAGCACACTGCTCCTCTGTTCAAACTAAACACAAATCTAGATGTAAACTTGCTATCATCTGGATCTGACTGGAAACTCGAGTCAGTAAAGTCTCACAGTTTCAAGTCATCTCCTCCATAGACAAGAAACATATCCTTAGTTCTTCTCAAGTACTTAAGGATACATTTTACTGCCTTCCAGTGCTCTTTGTCTAGATCAGCCTGAAATCTTCTCATAACACTTAGAGCATATGCAACATCAGGCCGTGTACATAGCATGGCATACATGATAGATCCTATGGCAGAGGCATAGGGTACTTTATCCATAAATGCCCTCTCATCAGGAGTCTTAGGAGACTGCTCCTTTGAGAGATTAATTCTATGTCTCATAAGTATGAGACTTCTCTTTGAATTTTTCATACCAAACCTTTTGACTATGGTATCTATGTACAAGGATTAGGTCATTCCAAGTATCATCTTTGATCTATCTTTATAGATCCGTATCCCCAATACGTAGGATGCTTCTCTCAAATCCTTTATGGAGAAGTTTTTCGACAGCCAGATCTTTACTGATGACATCATAGCTACATCATTCCTAATGAGTAGTATGTCGTCTACGTAAAGAATTAGGAAAGTGACTGCACTCTTATTGGTCTTCTTGTACACACAAGGCTCATCTTCATTCTTAATGAATTCATAAGACTTGACAACCTCGTCAAATCTTATGTTCTAGCTTCAGGAAGCTTGCTTTAGTCCATAAATGGACCTTTGAAGCTTGCACACTTTATCTGGAGATTCCTTGGATGTGAAACCTTCTGGTTATATCATATACACTTCTTCCTCAAGGTTACCGTTGAGGAAGGCAGTCTTCACATCCATCTGCCAGATCTCGTAATCGTAGTGTGCAGCTATGGCAAGTAGAAATCTGATCGACTTTATCTTGGCAACTGGTGAGAAAGTCTCGTCATAGTCAATTTCTTGCCTTTGATGATATCCCTTTGCCACCAATCTTGCCTTATAAGTATCGATCCGTCCATCAGCACCGATCTTTCTCTTAAAGATCCACTTGCGCCTGATGGGTACAATACCCTCGGGCAAGTCCTCCAAGTTCCAAACTTGGTTGGTGTACATGGACTGGATTTCTGTGTTCATGGCTTCTCGCCATTTCTTGGCTTCTGGGCCTTCTGTGGCCTCCTGGTAGGTTTTAGGATCATCATCCTCATTATATTTTACTTTAGACTCTCCTTCAACTATATGTCCCACACATCGTTCGAGTAGTCTAGGTGCTCTACCAGATCTACGAGGCTCATCTGTGTGTACCTGAACATATTCAGGAACTGATATCTCATCCGATGATATTGCAGCTGTTTGGGGATCTGGAACCTCTTCCAGTACTATTTTACTCCCACTATCATCCTGGAGAATGTATTCCTCTTCCAAGAAGACAGCTTTCCTGGCGACAAACACCTTTTGTTCACCATGATGGTAAAAGTAGTATCCAAATGTTTCATTTGGATACCCCACAAACCTGCATTTATCAGTTCGTGATTCCAACTTGTCTGGATCATACCTCTTTACATGAGCAGGACAACCTCATACTTTAACATGTTTAAATTCTGGTTTCCTGTCTTTCCATATCTCATATGGAGTAGAGGTCACAGACTTACTGGGTACTCTGTTCAGTAGGTATGTTGTTGACTCTAGAGCATACCTCCAGAGGGACATTGGTAATCTCGAAAAGCTCATCATGGAGCGCACCATGTCTAACAAGGTGCAATTCCTCCTTTCAGATACACCATTCATCTGTGGTGTATATGGAGGGGTCAGTTGAGAAAAGATAGCATTATCCTTTAAGAATTGTGTGAAATTAGTATTCAAGTATTCTCCTCCCAGATCTGATCGAAGAACTTTAATACTCTTTCCTATCTGATTCTCTACCTCATTCTTGAACTCCTTGAACTTCTCAAATGCTTCCGACTTGTACTTCATTAAGTACATATAGTCGAATCTTGAGAAGTCGTCGGTGAACGTGATGAAGTATGAGAAGCCACCTTTGGCTTGGGTGGACATGGGACTACATACATCTGAATGTATTAATCCCAGAATGCCCTTGGCACATTTTCCATGTCTAGTAAATGGAGATTTTTCCATCTTTCCCATAAGGCAGGACTCATATGTCGCAAATGATTCATAATCGAATGCATTCAAATATCCATGTTTGTGCAACTTTTGCAACCTGCTTTCACCAATGTGTCCAAGTCTACAATGCCACATGTAGGCTTTGTTCACACAATTCTTACTCTTCTTAAGAGTTTTATCAATGTGAAGATTGTAATAGGAAACATTTAAAAGATATAGACCGTTGACTAAAGATGCCGAAGCTATTGATTTATTATCATAATAAATCGAACACCTTCTATTCTCAATAGACAACTTATATCCTATCTTGTCCAAATAAGACACTGATATGATGTTCTTTATTATACTAGGAACATAATAACAATCTTCTAATGATAAGACGTCTCCCGATGGAAGCCTAAGGTTTGTTGTCCCTACAGCAACTGCTGTAACTTTTGAGCAATTTCCTAGCCTCAATTCCACCTCACCTTTTCTCAGCTTGCGCTTACTTGTCAGCATATGCATATCATGACAGATATGAGAAGCACATCCGATATCTAATACCCAAGATGTGGAATCTCTAACTGACAAGTTGATATCTATCATATAGATATCTGAAGCTTCTGATAGCTTCACCTTTCCATGAGCTTTATCGCTAAAGAACTCCTTGCAGTTCCTCTTCCAGTGACCCTGCTGCTTACAGTAGAAGTAGTTACCCTTTACTACTCATTTGCCTTTGTCCTCTGACCTTTTATCGTACGTGATCATCTCTGCCTTAGAGGCATCCAATGCCGGTTCAGCAGGAGGATTAGCTCCAAGGACGTAGGCAATGTGCTCAGATCTGAAGACATTCTTAAGGTTTCTGAGCTCATCCGAATAGTTCAGGCTCGTCAAAAGTTTGGCATCACGTATGCCACGGAGTGGGTTATTCGACAACATATTTTTCTACAGGAGATAAATAAAATTTATTTTAGCAGATGTTCAATTATTAAAATTTAAAACAAGACATGGTCTTTTAATCAAGTTTTAACTCCTACTAATTTTTGACGGACTGTATAACCCTCAGCTATATAGAACGGAAGACGCTGACAATCTCCTAGTGGGGATCAGAATCTCAATGACTTGCAGCACAACCTTGTGGATAGCACAAGAAAGTTGTAAAACAATCAAAGAGCACTCATCTCATGGGACTTGCAGCTCCTTATAATATCCGATCATATCTTTGGTCCCTAGAGATTTAATGGCCTTGTGGATAGCACAACAAGCCACTAATTCTGATCTAAGCTAATCATCGTTATGCGACGAGCATATATTTGCATGCAGCCCTTGTGGATAGCACAACAAAGTTACGTGGTTCCTCTACCCCGATCAATAGGCATATAATGCCATAGCCACAGTCTCTCCTTACAATTAAACAGGCCTTGTGGTAGCACAACAAACCTACCTAAAGTAATTCGAGTCCTATGACTATAACGATAGTGGACTACGCGGTAAGTTCTTAACTACTCACGTTACGGCTTAGAATTAAGACGAGAATATTTTAGATAACTTTTATCTTGATCTCTTATATGTGGTAGTATACAAATATATCGTATATATTTACTAATACTATACCTGTTTTGATTCATAATTAAAAGAAAACAATGTATCTCATACATGTCGTTAGTGTGGTCATGGATAGCACAGTGGGTTTGACTGGAGTCAATAGTCAAACGCACACACAATGTAACATAACATTTACATCAGATAATTTTGCAAACACATAGGCAAGAGATCTCCATCACATCGCCTTCCTGGTTGCATCTGTGGATCATCCTCGCTCATTCTTCAGTTGTCTCAATCATATTACAATAAATTATAATTTAACATGTAAATAGAAGAAGGCCTTATGGCGAGTACAAGAGAGAGGAATATAGAATTACATCGGAGTATGAGAGAGGGAGAGGTATGCAGACCTCTATTTATTAACAATTAATAAATATACAAACACACATCCACGATCCACATGCATCATTCATCACATGAATAATTTAAAAATGCATATCCATGACCACCGTGTGTTTTAAACATTCCACACATGATAAGCGCATCACATGGCTAAAACAAAAGAGCTTTTCAAAATTAAATAATTTTTGGCTTTCTAAAAGTTGGGTTCCAATCAAAATTGGTATTTTAATTTCGAAAACTCTTTTAATAACTTAAGTATACAATTAAATCAAATTTAAAAGCATTAAATCACACATCACAAGTGCAAACACTCCAAATTAATAATTTTAGATTATTCCATGCAAATTAGAACATTTCTAATATCAAAACAATCTAACATTTAGATTAAACAATATTAATAATCTAACAATTAGACTATTAATAATTAATTACTAATCTAATTGTTAGATCAGTAAATTAAAATTAATCATGAATTTAACACTTAAATTAATAATCAACTTTAATAAGTTATTAATTACTAATCTAACTCTTAGACTAGTTAATCAATGTTAATCATTAATTTAACTCTTAAACTCACAATTAACACTATTTATTTAATAACTATTAATTTAACACTTAAATTAGTCAATTAAATTAATTATTAATTTAACATTTATATTAATAACTAATTCTCATTAATTAACAATTAGATGAATTAATAATTAATAATCTAACATTTAAACTATTAGTCATTAATCACTAATCTAACTCTTAGATTAGTTAAATAAAGATTAATTATTAATTTAACATTTAAACTAATAATTAACTCTAATTAATAAATAACTAATTGTTAATTAAAATGATTCAAAGTCATTAATGCCCAATTTAAAATTAATTATAATGATTTCAAAAACCATTAAGGCCCAATTGGATAAAATTGAATAATAATTTTATTTTCAAAACAATTTTGAATTTTAAATTGAAATCCAAGTTTACCAACTTATTTTAAATGGGCTAGCATTTAGGATTTTAAATGAAATTGGGGTTTAAATGGGGTAGAAAAGAAATGGGTCCAGCCCATTGGATCCGAGCCGCTACTGGTCCTGGGTTGGACCAATTGGTCTGAATCAGGCTTAAGCGGGCCTGGTCTTCAGGGCTAAGGCCCCTGTGCCTGGTCCGGTCCTGGACCTGGCCAGTCTGACCGGTCCAACCCCATCCCTAACTCGACGCCCTCACCAGCAGAAGCCGAAACCCTAACCGCCTATTGCAGGTTGCAGGGTGGCGGAGGAGGTGTTGTAGCGCCGGCGGTGGCCGGTGCCCGGTGCCGGCCGGCACCGGACGGCGACGTCCCCGGCGCCGGCATGCCCACCGGAGAAGCCCAATAAGGAGCCGGCCGAGCCCTCCTTATTCACCCAAAAATCTGGTTTTACACGCATAAGAGGAAGAATAAAAGAGGCCCAGCCCCTCCATCTCCCTCTCCGACGCTGGCGATGAGTCCGGTGGTGACCGGTGACATCTCCGGGATGTTCTTGGATGTCAGCCCACCTCCCCAACGATTGGGGTTACCCGAACGAACCCGCCCGAACCCGCCCGAACATCGTTGTTCTTCGTCTCATGAAGAACACCAAAATCCCAAAAATTAATTTCGAATTTTGCAGAATAAAAATTAATCTAATCAACTTTTGTTCATCATATGAACACTAATCCAACAAAAATCAGGATTTGAGCATGGTATAATACATGGAAATATAAAATCGGAGACCGAAACGGGATGAGAAATAGTGGAACATGACTTTGATACCACTGTTGGGTTCTCGTGTTTCTCCGGATCGTACACGCAGTGGAAATTAAAATTAAATCATCTGCGATCCATTCTCATTTTGAAAAACAAAAAACAATAATCGATTCTTCGGTTCTTATCGTGTGCGGAATCGAATCCGCAACCGATCAGTTCCGTCGGTGTGACACCGAAAGCCGCGCAAGCGCCCGACCTCTACCGAAGTCCACGCGATCCTCCTCACGACGGATATCCTCACGTTCCTCGTTTTTTGTACCCACGAAGCTTCCGCCGTTCGCCGCAACGATTGCTGCATCGTACGGACGATTTCCCATCGAACGGGAGTTGGAGAAGCGGCGGAGTATATCCGGGGTTCCAGACTCGTCTAGGGAGCCAGAGAGAGAGAGGAAAAGAGGAGAGGGCGCTAGGGTTAGCAGCAGCTTGGCCTGCTCAGCCCGTTCGCTACATTTTATATTAACCGCGTGATTTTTCATAAAAACCTTCGGTTTATATAAAACCCACTTATTTATCCATTGCCTTGAGAATCATTTGCGTGTAACCCTCTAGGCCCAATAACCAGCCCGGTTAATGGCCCAATTAACCCAGTGACTCCTCACTGGCCTGATTAATCAATTAATAATTCATATTAATTAATTAATCAATCGAATCAATGTCGCATATCAAATTCGATCGGGTCTCCGATCACGTTGGGTGCCAAGCAACACCGCGTGAACCCGGAAGGTATTGGGGTTAAGTAACCCACTCTTGGAACCTTTCCGCCGACAGTTACCGCGTGGATATAATCCTTGATTCGTACAATGCTCTTGAGTCAACTCAGGGTATGGTGAACCGTCAAACCCTAACCGGTCAACTCACTTGGATTAGATGTTGCCGAATAATATCGAAAAACTCTTTTCCCGATATTATCGTCCGCCCTGGCCAGGGACTTCCGCGCATCCTTCCTAGAGCATTCACTCTCTAAGTACCGAGAGCGAATGATTCCTTATTGACACTTAATTCCCTTCGAGGGTATTCCGCTATATCCGATCCTTGGCTGTTTAGAATCCCGTAGTTAAACCAATGTCAAAGCACAGAAGTCCACCGACAAGGTGTCCTTGGTGTCTCAGGTCCGAGGACCATCCACGCAACTGCGACAATAGAATCAAACTGGTTGATAGTGAGGTACAATTCCATCCAGTGATTCAGTCGGATCAGTTCAGTGAACTCATTCTCTAATGAGCACCTACATATTCACCTTAGTGTCTCCACACAAGTGACTATGAGATAAGTCATCCTCATCTTATGAGCAGGAGTAATCTGTAGTAGTCTATCCGGATATCCGATGTCCTTCTCGGATATCCTCCGACTAGGAACTATTAAGAATATGTGTGTTTAAGTGACCAGTCTCATTAGTATGATCTCATCATAATCTGATAACTATCGCACATATTCACGGACTTCATTATGAGACGATAATTAATACGATTTACACAAAATGAATATAATGCCATTTTATTAACAAATGAACAAGATTACAAGCTCATATTGGCTTATAAGCCACTTAAGACTAACAACAACTGGGGAAAAAGTTTCGTCATAGTCAATTCCTTGTCTTTGACGATACCCTTCCGCGACTAGTCTTGCCTTATAAGTGTCAATCTATCCATCTGTCCCGATCTTTCTTTTAAAGATCCATTTACTGCAAATAGGTACTATACCTTCTAGCAGATTAACTAAGTTCCATACTTGGTTGGCGTACATAGATTGAATTTCTGAATTCATTGCCTCTTGTCATTTCTCTGATTCTTGACTATTCATGGCATCTTGGTAGGTTTGAGGATCATCATCCTCATTTAAGTGTACTATTGGTTTGCCGTCATTGATATGTCCAACATATCTTTTAGGCAGCTTAGGCACTCTACCAGATCTGCGAATTTCTTGTGTATTGTTTTGAACATGTTCTTGAGTCAATGGCTAATCAGATGAGCCAGCATTGATTTGTGAGTCTGCAATTTCTTCTAGTTTTATCTTGCTCCCACTGTCTTCTTTTAAAAGATATTCTTTCTCTAAGAAGACAACTCTTTTTGCGACAAACACCCTTTGATCGCTGGGCTGATATAAATAATGTCCAAAAGTTTCTTTTGGATATCCCACAAACCTGCATTTTTCTGTCATGGAATCCAGTTTATCTGGATCATGTCTTTTGATATGTGCAGGACAACTTCAGATTCTAACATGCTTAAAATCTAGTTTCTTCCCTTTCCGCTATACCCGATCCTTGGTTGTTTAGAATCCCGTAGTTAGAGATTCATAAACCAAGGTCAAAGCACAGAAGTCTACCAACAAGGTGTCCTTGGTGTATCGGGTCCGAGGACCATCTACGCAACTGCGATAATAGAATCAAGCTGGTTGACAGTGAGGTACAATACCATCCAGTGATTCAGTCGGATCAGTTTAGTGAACTCATTCTCTAATGAGCACCTACAGATTCGCCTTAGTGTCTCCACACAAGTGACTATGAGATCAGTCACTCCCATCTTATGAGCGGGAGTAATCTGTACTAGTCTATCCGGATATCCGATGTGCTTCTCGAATATCCTCCGACTAGGAACTATTAAGAATGTGTGTTTAAGTGATCAGTCTCATTAGTATGATCTCATCATAATCTGATCACTATCGCACATATTCACGGACTTCATTATGAGACGATAATTAATACGATTTACACACAGTGAATATAATACCATTTTATTAACAAATGAACAAGATTACAAAGTCATATTGGCTTATAGGCCACCTAAGACTAACAACAACTGGGGAAAAAGTTTCGTCATAGTCAATTCCTTGTCTTTGATGATACCTTTCTGCTACTAGTCTTGCTTTATAAGTGTCAATCTATCCATCTGCCCCGATCTTTCTTTTAAAGATCCATTTACTGCCAATAGGTACTATACCTTCTGGCAGATTAACCAAGTTTCAAACTTGGTTGGCGTACATAAATTGAATTTCTGAATTCATTGCCTCTTGTCATTTCTCTGATTCTTGACTTTTCATGGCATCTTGGTAGGTTTGAGGATCATCATCCTCATTTAAGTGCACTATTGGTTTGCCGTCAACGATATGTCCAACATATCTTTTAGGCAGCTTAGGCACTCTACCAGATCTGCGAATTTCTTGTGTATTGTTTTGAACATGTTCTTGAGTCAATGGCTCATCAGATGAGCCATCATTGATTTGTGAGTCTGCAATTTCTTCTAGTTCTATCTTGCTCCCACTGTCTTCTTCTAAAAAATATTCTTTTTCTAAGAAGACAACACTTTTTGCGACAAACACTCTTTGATCGCTGGGCTGATAGAAATAATATCCAAAAGTCTCTTTTGGATATCCCACAAACCTGCATTTTTCTATCATGAAATCTAGTCTATCTGGATCATGTCTTTTGACATGTGCAGGACAACCCTAGACTCTAGCATGCTTGATCATTGATTGTATCATATCTAATAGAGTACGATTTCTTCTTTTCGATACACCATTTAACTGTGGTGTATAGGGAGGAGTCCACTGAGACTTAATACCATTATTCTTTAGATATTGTGTGAATTCTGTATTTAACTATTCACCCCCTCAATCAGATCGAAGAGTCTTGATACTCTTTCCAGTTTGCTTCTCAACTTTATTTTTATTCTTTAAATTTCTCAAAGATTTCTGACTTATATTTCATTAAATATATGCAGCCATATCTTGAGAAATCATCTGTAAATGAAACGAAGTATGAATAACCACCCATAGCATGAGTGGACATTGGACCATATACATCACCATGTATTAGTTCCAATAGTTCATTAGCTCTTTCTCCATGTCCAGAAAATAGAGCTTTAGTCATTTTTCCCATAAGACAAACTTCACAAGTTGCAAATGATTCATAATCAAATGGATCAAGATATCAATTCTTTTACAACTTAATGATTATGTTCTCATTTATATGACCGAGCCTACAATACCATAGGTATGATTTATTCACATCTCTATCTATTCGTTCAAGAGACTTATTGACTAGACATACATCATATGCAATATCAAGTAAATACAAATCATTTAATAAATAGCTAGAAGCAAACAATTTGTCTTTAAGATAAGTAGAACAACCATTATTCTCTAGTTTAATTGAATATCCTTCTTTGTTTAAACAAGAAATAGAAATGATATTCCTAATAATAGTTGGAACATAATAACAATCTTTAAGTTCCAACATGTCTCGTGATGGCATTTTGAGTCTTGCTGTCCCCATAGCTAATGCAGCAACCTTTGCTCCATTTTCTAGTCTCAGATCCACGTCTCCACGATTCAGTCTTCTTTTACTTGTTAGCACCTGCAGGTTGTTGCAGATATGAGAAACACATCCAGTATCTAATACTCAAGATATAGATTCTCTATAAGACAAGTTAAGATCAATCATGAGCATACTTGAAGCCTCACCAAGCTTCTCCTTTGCTTTTTCTGCTAGATAAATCTTGTAGTTTCTTTTCCAGTGTCCTTCTTTATGGCAGTGGAAACACTCACCTTTATCATTGGCTTTTACTTTATCCTTTTGAATAGCATCTGGTAAGGACTGAAGGATTAAATCGACGCTTAAGTCATTATTCATAACAAAGTCAAGCATTGTAAGCCTTTCTATCCACTCTATCATTTTAAGCACATGTGTTTGCACAGATGTGCCATCGGTCATTCTAGTGCTGAATAGTTTCTTTTATATCTCATATCTTTCTGTTCTGGATTGTTTATCAAACAACTCTTGTAGGTGATTTAGAATAGCCTTAGCTTCCATATTATCATGCTGTCTTTGTAGTTCATTAGACATAGAACCCAGCATATAACATTTGACTTTAATAGAATCCTCCTTCCAGTTTTCATAAATCATCAGTTCATCTTCATTGACATTTTCACCAGGCTATTCTGGATCAGGCTGATCCAGGATATAAGCAACTTTTTTACAGCTATGGACAGTCTTCAGGTTGCAGAGCCAATCAATATAATTTGGTCCCGTGAGTTTGTTAATTCATGGTGCAATCCTTGTGGTAGCACAACAAAACTACACCATTTGTCCACCTATCTAGAAGAACATCATATGTCATAGATCGTGATTAATTATTAAATCAAATAGATTTTGTGGTAGCACAACAAATCCATTTGAAATAAAAATTAACTTAAGATTTATAATGATGGTGATTTACGTGGATTACTCTAAATATCTCACGTTAGAATTTAAATTTGAAAAAAATGATATTTTAGTTATTTTTATAAAATAAGTGCTATTAATAATATTTTAATTTGAAGTATCATATATACTTTAATGAAATATCTATCTAATAGTACACTCTATAGATATCACATATATGTAGAAAATAAATTAGGATGATCATGGACTATTAAGTCTATTATGGAATCATCGGAGCCAAACAATGATCTATAATGAGATCCTATGGTAAATCTAGCAATACATGTTCCATCTAATGCGAGTCCATCCTCCAGAGGTGTCTTGAGAAGATCCCATCCTCAATAGCTTAATCCGCAAAAAATTACATGTAAATATGAACATAGGACTCGCAGGTCCACTAATGTACATTTAACCGATAATTTAAAATCTTGATTGTATCAAGAGGAGTACAAACTTTGAGGGAGATAGAATGTATATTTGGATTAAGAGAGAGAAGGACACGTAGGTCCTATTTAAAAATACCAAATAAAACATGCATCACATTCAACCATAAAAACCATCACATGATTAACCTAAGTCTATGATCATCCCACCATTCATTAAAACACATCACATGAATCAAGTAATTATCAAATAATTATGGTTGGTATTATTTGTTCAAGAATAAAATATAATACCAATAGATTTTGAAATAACATTTATTTCAATAAAATCAACAATGATTCACAAAGAATAATTTAATTAAACTATTTAGTTAACTTATCATACATTCAAACAATTTGAACAGAATAATAAAATCAAGTTATGCATTAAAATAAGTTTAAAAATTAATCAACTTGACCTTCTGACCATGAATGGCACCAAATACTACCTCATGATCCCAGAAGATATAAGGGATATTGTTCTATTTATTTGAACCTTTCCGTCTGCAGATACTGTACATATAAAATCCTTCACTCATCTAATATCCCAATAACGCAAATGTATGGTTTCATAGTCAAACCCTTTATCGCATTATTTAGATGGATTCCAGTACTCAGTTAACTTCTAGAAAGATATCTCTTTCAGTTGACCCTGGCTAGGGATTCCTGTGTACACATCTATAAGACATTCTCTCTCCAGTAGTATACCAAGAGTGAGTGATCCCCTGTTGTTCACTCAATTACCTTCGCAAGCTTTCTGTTGTGTCTGAGAGATTGACTATTGTGGACTTGATGGTTAAAGTCCACAAGCTAGAGAATCAAGTCATAATGGTCTACATGCAAGGTATTATTGGTGACTCAGGTTAAAGGACCAACTGCGCTACTGCAACGATTGAATTCCCTGGTTGACTATCAAGTATAATGACCATCTAGGAATTCTAATTTGGATATGTTTAGTGAACTCATTCTCTAATGAGCACCCACAAGTTTGTCTTAGTGTCACCACACGAGTGAATGTAAGATCATTCATCCTCATTGCATGAGTAGAAATAACATGTGTCGATCTTAACGGATATTTAATGTCCAATTCAAATATCCTATGATCGAGAACTGTTTAAGACAAGTGACTAAGAATATTAATCTCACTATCATGATCTTATCGTGATTTAATATCCTATAGTTAATTTGCGAGAACTAAATATAATGAAATGATTGTCTTTATTAATATTCAGAACTAGAATGTACAAAGATTGGCTTTAAGGCCACCAAATTTTATCAATCTATTGTTACGTCCCGGATCCAATTCTTTTTTTTTTTTAACTCGGATTCCAACTGCGTAATCTCGAAACAAATTCCACCATAACAAACAAATATGAGAGTTAAATAATCACAAGACGATTTAAATAAATGCTATAACCATCAATAATTCAAAATATCCAAATAAGTCAATACCAAAGTTCACAAATTACAATATGCATCAATTTCTATATAAATTCTCAATCTCACCAAATAAATGAAAATACATCAATCTCTCATTCTTCCTACTACATCAAATCTAAGAAAACTGCAAATTGAAATTTAGATAAGCTCCTAAAGATGTCAAATGCCTCAATCAGAGGTTTCCTTAAATTTTAGATTCTCTTTTTCATACTCTAAAAATGTTAATAGGATTTATGAGTACAACTACTCAATAGACTTCAAACCATCCACATGACTTAACGTATCGTAAGTGTTACAAATCATATTATACAAATATATTAAACATTATTTTACACAATTCTACATATAGCTCAAATGAGAATATGATACAAAACATGGTCAGATGTAAATTTATCAAATCAAATATGTTTTCTAATAGCATAAAAAGATTAACTAACATATAATGTATATGATATGATCGAACTCATATCAGACATATCAAATTCTACTAGCCATGATAAGAATGTATTACATATCGAACAGAAAATATCAAATTTTTAGGACGTTATGTATCGCCATCCCCTGAGTATATCACATATCAAATAGCAAATATAATGGCACATTAGCTTATCAAATCAGATTCATATCATGGATCATATACTTAAGACAGATTTATATGATTGCAAATGGATAGCTAAGTAGGATGATCAAAAGATTCAAATGATTAAGTTGAATTTGAATGAACTTATGGAGCAAAGATTTCAAATTTATGTGCCAATCAAGCATATCAAATTAAATCATAATGGACATGCACTCAAATCACAATATAAGGAGCCAAACAAAACAAGTACTATGCCATCTAGGCAAATGGTGCAAAGGTCTTGGTCACTGTGTTTTGGTCACTGCGCAGAACTAGAGAGTCTAGGTCTCACCAAACTCCAAACCACCAGAGCGTTATGTATCGCTGTCCCCTCATTTAGTCAGCTAGAAATTAGGGTTCCGTCCGTTTGTCTTTCGGTTTCAAACAAAATACTTTATCCAATATGGATGCTTATAATGGAATCGGGCCAAAAATCTCCTTAAGATGGCAATGTCCAAGTAAAGTCAAATAATTATGCCACAATTAGATTAACATAGATCAAATGATGACAAAAGATGAGCATAGATCTGAAAATTGAATTATCAAAGTGATATATACATATAAGAGTTAAAATACATACTTTTATATACAAAATAGCTATTTAGAGAGTCATCATGGTCATATATATAGAAAATTAGATTAAATCTGATCAAAATAGGTTTTTGGACGGAAAAGATAACCAAAAAAAGTTTCTCAGAATTTTCGGAATAAGATACATATTTTTTCGGCCATCAAAACTAATTTTCAGAGCTAAAAAATTAACAAATAGGCCGTGATTCAGAAAATTATCAAACTTGGATAACATGTTAAATATGTCATATTTAAAATGTAGACAAAGTTTCACTAATTTATGAATAGGTTTGATATGATTTTGCATTCTCACTTTTATTCGGGGAACTCTACTTAAATAGAATTCTAGCAAATCAAAACAAAGGACAAAATAAATAGCAAACGGAGTCATAAAATTCTCAAACATTACAAAGGTCTCCACAAAATTTGACATGATTTGAACATGAATCAAGTGAGATATAGGATTCACAAGTTGAGATTTCAAAACTACTATGACATATTATATAATCTAAGAAGAATATTACAGAATAAATATCATAATAACTCAAAAAATTATGAAATTTATTGGACATAAATTTAACATATAAATTAGATTTCTATCAAAATTTTAGCTCAATTGGGTATCGGACTAAGGAGAAACAATATCTATAATGTAGGTAATCACAGTTGAAAACAAAACAGATTGAATGGACAGATTGCATTTGTTGATAGAATAATAATGGAATAAATAGTAAAGAATAACCGTTCTGTTAAGGAGAAACAATATCTATAATGTAGATAATCACAGTTGAAAACAAAACAGATTGAATGGATACATTACATATGTTGATATAATAATCATAGAATAAATAGTAAAGAATAATATGGGTAATCACAAACGACATCGGATTTTTCGGAACAGCTTTGTTCTGCACAAGGTAATAACCGTTTACTCGTACAATATTTGTGTTGCATCGATCGGACCCCGATTTGCGGTTTTTAGGAATCCATTTTTTATTGTTATTGTAAGGATTGAGATTTCGGGTACAGTTATTGGATCGATTTTGGAGCCGGACCCCTTGGTTTAGGCCCCGGTGGGTCAGGGACGTGCCTTCTAAACGACATCTAGGGTGCACGACGCCTTTCGAATGGCGTCGGTCTGTACGGACGCCATTTAGGTAGCTTGCTGATTGTGCCACATGGACGGGCATTGGGGCACGTGTGTACAACCCCGGTCATATTGTTTGAACGGCGTCTTTGATGGACGACGCGATTCAGACATTTTGTCATAGTACGCCCCCAACGTGTCACCTGAATGGCGTCTGCATAGGACGATGCGATTTCATTTGTTTCGGTTTAACATCCCGAACCTTCCCTCCTTTCTCTCATTCTCTCCTTCTCACTCTCTCTCTTCCCTCTCTCCGATCCTCTCCGTTTCCCCCTTCCCTTTTTCCTTCATTTTCTTCCTCTTCCACCACTCCAACGCCTCTCTACCTCTCACCACTACTACCACCACTTCCTCCATGGCACTTCATTCTCCGGGCGGCGGTCGATGTCCCGGTGGAGTGACGGCGTCCACAGTGGTACCGACGGTGGTTTGCGGTGCGGCGGTTCGGCGGCACAGAGCTAGGAGGAGTTCAAGTGATCGGTAGGATGACGATCTTTATACATGATTTAGTTGTTTTATCCATGTTTTCCCCGCTTGAAGCATGCGACGTGTGTGGAGATTTGAGTAGAATGAGCATCTTTAAGGGGCTTTTTAATGAAAATGGTCATTTCTATAAAATGGGAATTAGTGTGTTTCAAGTGGTAAATTGGATTCTCCCCTTTATTTCTTATTCTTGGGGTGATTTTGGGGGAGAGGAAACCCCGTTTTGAGGTTCGGGTTAAGTTGCAGAAAATCAGATTTTGGGCCCTAAATGGTGTCGGGATAGGGCGACGCCATTTGAAATGGTGACCTGAGTTACCCTTTCGCCACTGGGCCTGATGTAACCTGAGATATCGAGGTTACGAGTGGTACCCTTCGCCCTTTGGCCTGATGTGACCTGGGAGGTTAGGGTTACGAGTAGTCCCTATAGCTTTGACTTGAGGGTGTTTCGCCGGTCCCCAGGGCCCTCGTGAAGTGCCTAGACTTGGCATTGAGTGAAGTCCGGTCGATAGGACAGTGGTCTAGACTGCTTGTGTGCACACGTAACTGGGCGGTGGTGGTTCACTAGTCCCAGTTAGTCCTAGTTTGACTCACTGCCTTGCCCTACGGTGTCCAGAACATCGTAGGGGTGGACAGGCGTAGGTGTTGGTGGTGTTGTGAGGCGCCGTTTGTACGCGGTCGATAGTGTGGTTTGTGTATTTAGCCGGATCTTTGGTTACGAATTGTGGTGTTGAGTTGGGTAACTCGAATCGCTTAAAACTGTGTCTATTGCATTACGGATGCATATGTCTCATATCGGAATTTGGGAACTGTGTTTACTGCTTTAATTAAATTGCCTTCATTTTGTATTGCTGCACTTGTGTGTGTGTGGGGGGGAGGTGGGGATCGGATGATCCCTACTGAGCCCAATTTTGGTGTGGCTCACTCCCTGGGGTTTCAGGTGTGGACTTCTCGGCAAGTGTCGGCGTGTGGTGTTCTCCTTCGTGTGTGGGCCAACAGCTATCTCGGTTCCGGGGTATGCCCCGATGTTGTTTCACTTCGCTTCTGCCTGTACATATTTAATTCCTTGGACTATGTAATTATTGTTGGACTATATACGGACATTATTAATTTACTTCCTGCGCACTTGTACTTTCCTTGAAGCCTGTGAGATTGTTATATTTAGCCTTGTTTAACACTTCTCCAGACGTGTCGTATGAGATCCGGGTGTGAACCAGTAGATAATGATCCGATACCCATTTAGTAATCGCGTTTTCGATTATAGGGTGGCGGGTCGTTACAGTTATTCTGCTGCAAAAAAGGATCCTGGGCAGAATGAAGTTGTGACTCTGATCGATGCAATAAAAATCGTTTTAGAATCATATTATAGGGGGTTTTTCCTCTTTAATTTAATTATTTTTATTTTTCTCTGGGATTTGGGGTCGAACCCTTGCCATCGATAGCATGAATGGAGCGCAGGGTGCCGACACATGCATCCCGTGGTAAGGCAATGACTGTATGCAGAGGCATTGGGACACAACCGCGTACGGTTGCACACAGCCTGCCTTAGTGGCGGGCACGTGGCGTGTGCTAGCACGTGCGTTGCAGCCCTCGTGGCTGCAGTGCAGACGCGAGCGCCATGTGCCATGCGTGCGGGCACGCCGCGTGCAGTGTGCGCCGTGTGTGCGTAGCCCCTAGCGGTGCTGCAGCACGCGGGCGAGAACCGTTGCGGGCGCACAGTGCCGTACGGGATTGCCCGGGAGTACAGCGCCACGTAGGCATACAACATGCGATGCGCCCACCGTCGCTAGGTTCTAACAGCGCAATGTGCTGCCGTGCTGCTGGGCACACGGCGGCGCATTGGACCACCCGTAATTATCTCTTTTAAGTTTTAAATTTGAATTTCAAAATTTAGTTATTAAGATAATTATGGCAGTTAGTTCAAGATAATTATCTTATCATCAAATTTGAATTTTGAATTTTAAATTAAGTTGGTTGAGATAATTATCACAATTTTGCATTTAATTTGTAGTTAATTGAGATAATTATCCATATCCTTATCCAAAATTTGAATTTCAAATTTCAAATTTTTGAAAAATGGAAAATAATTAGTATTATGTCAAAAATTCAGATGTTTGGATTTTTAATTATTAGATAATTGCTAAATTCGAATTTTGAATTTTTAAAGGATAATAATTAAAATTCATTTTTTGCATTTTGAAATCATAGGATAATTTTTGAAAAGTTTGGATTTTGATTTTTAATCAAGGATAATTGAGGATAATTATTCACTTAAATTTATTTTTCAAAATTTAATTATTGGATAATTATTTTGAATTTAAATTAAATATTTATCTCATTATCCAAATTAATTGAATTTAATTTCATAAAAATCAAAATTAATTTTAAATTTTTATTTTAAATTCATTTATTCCTCCCCTTATTATTTGGGATGATTCTATGCATGTGCTATTGCACTTGATGCCTTGTTTTGGTTTATGTTTGGATTAATTTTGATTTTTTTTTTTATGGATTTTAAAATTAATCAAGACCAAAATTTTTGTATTGCACATCCCATGATTGTCAATCTAACTATAAGGATTATTTTCAAAAGTAACCCTTGTTTGATTGATATGTATGTATGGAATGGTGGGTGATCATGGTCTTAGTTAAATTTGCTCAGTTCGTTTGAGTCCTACGAGCCTCCCTTCTCTCTCTAATTAATTTCCAATATAATTATACCTTCCTCCACTGATTATATTCACCCTCAGGACTTTTGGAAAATATTGGCATGTAATTTAATTTTTTTTGGCCTGCGCGTCATGTAATCTTTGTAATTAATGCTGTAGAAGAAGCTTGAAGGCGCAGAGGACAGGCTGCGAGGATGATTCTGCTACTTGGAAAGTAGATTGGATATCTCAATAGCTTTAATTTAGAGTCCATGATCACCTAGGTTCAATATATTTGCATTGGATGCATTTATTTTGTGCAAATTATTAAGTACTGTAAATATATATCTCGAATATATTTATTCTACCAGTTAAGGTGATACTAAGATAAAAATAAAATACCCTCTTTACCAAATATTAGATCTTTTGAAGCGTGGCTCTAGGAGCCATTGTGGCCCCTCCACCATTATAGGGTGATTGAATGCCCTCACCTCATGGATTTGTTGTGCTTTCCACAAGGTCCATGATCTGGTGGCAGGATCTCAGCCCTAAGGAATGGCTTCAATGGAATGAGGGACTGAACATGGTCTTGTTGTGCTTTTAACAAGGGTCGGGTCACAAACTCATTGATGTGTAGTAATGGTGGTGCGATCTAACTAGGAGTATCTCTTGTTGTGATTTCCATAAGGGGATGATTGTTCAGGGGCCGAAAATCGGATATTGCATTAGATGCCAGTGCTAGTTGACTGCCCTTGAGGTGGGGTGTGGCTAGTTGTGCTTTCCACAAGGTCGCACCTTAGTCTCGTTGGGATTCTGACCCACTAGGATGATCACCAAGATCTCCCGTTCTATATGATTGAGGGTCATATAGTTCGACCGCAAAATAGCGGAGCTAACTAAGATAAAAATCCACATCTAAGTTAGAAATTTGAACACATGCTAAAATATTATCTTTATTTTATTATCCAGATCACTATGTCATTGTCACACCCTCTCCGTAGCATACTAGATACGAACAAGTTGACTAGACCCAATTATCAACATTGGCTGCACAACCTACACATAGTCTTAACTGTAAAAAAGATTGCATATGTGTTAGACACAATTCAACCTGAACTTGCCATTGATGCCAAGGAGGGCAATTAATTAAATTATGCGAAATGGTCGGAGGATTCTTCCCTTGCTCAATGCTATATGTTGACCTCTATGGCTCCCGAGCTGCAAAGGCAATTTGAAAAGACTAATTGTAGAGGTATACTTCTCCAAATACGCTAGCTCTTTGGGGAGCAGGGTAGGGTAGAGAGGTATGTGATCTCCAAAAAGCTTTTTAGGACCAGGATGTCTGAGGGTGATTTAGTACAGGCACATGTACTGAAAATGATGGAGTGGATTGAGAGACTCAATGGGCTTGGGTTCAAGTTGGATCTTGAACTAAGTATTAATCTCATGCTCCAGTCATTGCCTAAATCATTTTCTCCCTTCATCATGAATTTCGACATGAATAGGATTGAAGTCACTCTTATAGAACTTCTAAACATGTTGAAAAGTACTGAAGGGACTAAACAGAAGGATAAGCCATCCTCTGTAATGGTTGTTGGTCGGACCAATAAGAAAAGAAAAGCCACCCAAACACCCACCAAGAAGAAGGGAAAGAAAAAGGCCAAAGGTAAAGAGCTCACCAAGGCAGGCAATGGCAAGGGCAAGAAGGATAAAAAAGAAAGCAAGTGTTTTCGATATGGGCAGATTGGACACTGAAAAAGGTATTACAAGACAATTCTAAATAAAGGTATTTTTGTCGTTGACCTGAATTTGTCACTTATGAGATCCACATCATGGGTGTTGGATATTGGATGTGCGTCTTATGTCTGCAACTCTTTGCAGGTGTTGATAAATAAAAGGCAACTTGGCAAGAAGGAGATTGAACTGAGGATGGGCAATAGAGCTTTGGTTGTTACTAAAGTTGTGAGGACTGCTCGCCTTAGTCTACCTTCAGGGACAATTCTAAAATTGAAAGATTGTTACTTTGTTCCAAATATTATCAGAAACATTATTTCTATTTCCTATCTGAATAACATTAGTTACTCATTGACAATAACTAGCACTGGGTGCTCTATTATCAATAATGATTTGATCATTGCTAATGGTTATTTGCTTAATGGTTTGTATGTATTAGATACATGTACTGATGTTATGCAGGTTTCTAATGCTAAGTTAGAAGAAGTGAATCCTGTATACCTATGGCATTGCAGACTTGGTCATGTGGGTGAGAAGAGGCTCTCTCACCTATGTTCAAATGGATACTTGAATTCATTTGAATTCAAATCATTTGATATATGTGAGTCTTATCTCATGGGGAAGATGACCAAGGCACCCTTTAGTGGATATGGTGAGAGGGCTATTGACCTTCTTGAACTCATACACACGGATATATGTGGACCCATGTCAACAGAGGCTAAAGAAAGACATCTCTACTTCATTTCTTTTATTGATGACTTCTCTAGGTATAGCTATATGTATTTGATGAGACATAAATCATAAGCCTTTAAGAAGTTTAAGGAATATAAGAACGAAGTAGAGAAGCAGACTGGTAAGACTATCAAGACTCTTCAATCGGATCGAGGAGGTGAATACTTAAGTCATGAATTCACTTCTTACCTAAAGGACAATGGAATAGTTTCTCATTGGACCCCACTGTATACACCACAACATAATGGCGTACCCGAAAGGAGAAATAGGACCTTGTTGGACATTGATGTCCTTATTAGGACTACCTTTGTCTCTATGGGGTTATGCCTTAGAGACAACAACCTACTTGTTGAACATAGTTTCAAGCAAGTCAGTTCCTTCCACACCATATGAGATATAAAAGGGAAGGAAACCAAAGTTTAATCACATTAAAGTTTGGGGGGGTCCTGCCCTATGAAAAGGAATGACGCAGATAAGCTAGAGTTAAGAACTGACAAGTGTAGGTTTGTGGGATATCCAAAAGAGACTTTTGGATATTACTTCTATCACCCTTCAGAGCAAAGGGTCCTAGTGGCTAAGAGAGTTGTATTCCTGGAGAAGGAATACCTTCTCTAGAAAATCAGTGGGAGCCAGATAGAACTAAACGAGGTCTGAGAACTACAAACTAGGGACACAGTCTCATTAGATGAGACAACACCTATGGAACTTGCTCAAATTGAAACACAGGCACTACAAATATTTGGTAGGGTACCTAGAGAACCTGAGAGGTATGTTGGACATGTCCCTAAGAGTTTGTCTAAGGTACAACTCAATGAGGATGATGATCCTCAATCTTATCAGGATGCAATTCGTAGTTCAGACTTTGAGAAATGGAAAGAGGCTATGGATTCGGAAATCTAATCCATGTATACCAACTAAGTTTGGAATACCCAAAGGAAATGTCCCTATCAGTTGAAAATGGATCTTCAAAATGAAGATTGGTGTAGATAGACAAATTGACACTTATAAGACTCGGTTGGTGGCAAAGGGGTATCGTCAAAGACAAGGATTGACTATGATAAAACTTTTTCATCGATCGCTATGATAAAGTCAATCAGAATCCTCCTTACCATTGCTGCATACCTGGATTATGAGATCTAGCAGATGGAAGAGGTGTACATGGTACAGCCTGATGGATTCACATCTATGCAGCATCCTAATAAGGTATGCAAGCTTAAGAAGTCCATTTATGGATTGAAGCAGGCGTCTTGAAGTTGGAATTTAAGATTAGACGAGGCCATCAAATCTTTTGACTTCACTCGAAATGGAGACGAACCCTATGTTTACAAGAAGGTCAGTGGGAGCTCAGTGACCTTCTTGGTCCTCTATGTTGATGACATCCTACTCGTTGATAATGATGTAGGGTTGCTAACATCAACGAAATCTTGGTTATCTAAGACCTTCTCTATGTTGATGACATCCTACGCAGACTCTAGTTTCCAATCAGATCCTGATGACAACAAATCCATGTCTGGATTTTTATTCATACTAAATGAAGGGGCAGTTAGTTGGAGGAGTTCTAAATAGGAAATGACTACAGATTCGACGATAGAGGCATAATATATAGCTACGGCTGAAGCTGCCAAGGAGGGTGTCAGGATGAAGAAATACATTTTAGAACTTGGCGTAGTTCTTAGCATTTTTGCTCCCATCCATTATTTTTTGATAGTAATGGGGCCATTCGTCCAAGCGAAGGAATCTAGGTCTCACCAAAGGTCGAAGTATATTCTGAGGCGCTTCCACCTGATTCGAGAGATTGCTGCACGGGGAGATGTGGTAGCAGAAAGAGTACCATCAGAAGATAATATTGCAGATCCATTGACTAAGCCTTTGTCACAAGTTGTGTTTGAGCGTCATTGGGATAAGATGGGCCTCAAGACTGTGAGTAATTGACTGTAGTACAAGTGGGAGATTGCTAGTATTCGGGTGTCCTACAGGGCCAATTGTGGGATGGGTAAGCTCGATATATTGTACAATCTTGTTCAACACAATAAAGTGGTTATTAGAACGTGAATTTGTAATTTGTGAATTACTTTACGTTGTCCCTAGGATATGTGGTTGTAAAGTCAATTCGAGATGGGATCTCGAATGCAGGATTGACTATACATGGACCATACCTTAAAGTGTTCCCGATTGGAAAGTAATCACTATGGGACATTGATTACTCATAAATCGGCACACATGATGTGTAGATGATCAATCTTACGGTTATAGGTGCGGGGCACCAGCACAAATGTGTGGGTGTGCATCCTGAGCGGATGTCCACTGAACTGATCTTCTGATGGATCTTCAGATGATTAATTATACTTGATGTCAACCGAAGATCTATCTGTCTCAGTAGTATCGTTGATCCTTTGACTTGAGACATTAACTGGGTCTTGCATGAGGATCGGTATGGTTTGATTTTTGGTTAAGTGACTTTATCCAGAAGTCATGAAACATCAAATTATTGGCCACATCGGAATACATGCGAAGACTATTAATGTTCAAGAGGAGATCACTCACTGTTAGGTATATGTTAGACAGTTAATGGGTCATGACATGGACGCTCCACTAAAGCCCTGGCCAGGGTAGTGTCAGTTCGTTTGGAATGAACGTGATGTATTTGAGGAGGTCTGTGAGTGCTAAAATTAGGTGTGTGATTATCATGAAAAATTTATGTTGATTATGTGACAAATAAACCTATTAAAAACTAAGTGAATGTGATCGCCATAAACTTTTAACTAAAAAGTTCCAAAAGAAAAGATTGATCGCCTACATGTTTTGGATGTGGGAGATGTTCGAGTCCTTGATTCCCCTCCTTCAGCCGGCTGAAGAAAGAGAGCCCTTTTGATTTTATTCTTGCTTTGGCTACTTATTGGACTTTGAGGATCATCCAGCTTCCTTTGTTTGTTGATTCCTTCCTCTTAATCTCCTTTTGTACCTTGCAAAAAAGTGAAAAGAAAGAAAGAGGGAACAATGAGAACTCAAATAGAGGTAGTATCTATTCCAATAATAATTCTAATCATACAACTTGAACAAAGAACTCACTTGTTTGATGGTCTAATAAACCCCTTAAGAGATGGATTAGAAGATAATGCTATTGAGTGTGTGTTGCATGGAGTGATGTGATAAAAATATGATGCCAATATGATGAGAATATGAGAAGGATGTAGAAATTAATTAAGAACTAAGTTGGATGGCCCCTGGGAAGCCTTGGTCTTGAATGGATCTTGAAAGGACGAAGAAAAGATGAGGAAAGGATGTAGACTCCTGGAAGTAGCAGTAGCACCTCAATCCTTCAGCATTTGGACGTCGTCTCTCTTAAAGAATCACTCAAAATTATCACTAATCTTTCAAGAATTATCACTCTTATCACTTTAATCCCTTATCATCACTAACTTTTCAATGACCAAGAGGTTAGGTATTTATAGGCTTTACATCCGCAGTTATTAATAGATTAACATGAAAGAATTTGAAGTTTATCCAACTAATAAACAGATAAACACAGATTAATTCATCATTATCTGTAATTATTTAAAACGCGTCTTCCATGGGAGACGTCTTTTAGACTAATTAAGATAAGGATAAACATCTGGAAAAAGAGATAGAAATGTCTTAGGAAACCTAAATGGCGTCGTTCCTGGCAGACGTCTTTTAACTAATTAATCAATTAATTAAAATTCAAACTTTAAAAATCAAATTAGGAATAAACTCTAAATAGCGTCTACACATGTCGACGTCTTTTAGACTTTTTCATATTTGATTAAAATTTGAGTTAAAATCAATTTAATTAGCTTAAATTATGACTGTCTAACCCGTTACTATTTACATAATTAATTCAGAAAGATTAATAAAAATTAACCAATGATTAAATATCAGACCATTCTGAGGCATTATTATATGATATGAAATTTACTCAAAATGATGTCAAAATTAGCGTGTCTATAGCTGCCTCACCTTGGCATCGTCTTTGCAAAGGAGTGAAATGAAATGGAATGTACTGAAATGGTGATGCCAAGGTGTGATGAGACACACTCTTAACATCACATAATTAGAATTTTTCTCAAAATCATCAATGAAGATAGTTCAAGGAGATCAATGGAATCAATCATGTCTGGATGAGGTAGACAAAGAAATAAAATAAGGTCGATCAACCTTCACGGATTGAAAAGTACCTCAGGTCATAGACACTATAGGTTTCATCATGGGGAGCGATTGCCAGCCAATGTGGACGTGCTGCAGCCATGATGGATCTTAAAAGAAAACAAGAAATATTGGATAAAGAGTCCAAGAAAGGATAGAATTCCAATGATATCTTTAAGCGAACTTCAAAGATAATCAAGATACTCAATTCAGAATGGAATAGTTCATATCATGTTGGGATTTATTTGATCAATGGTCTGAAACTTAATCAATAATTAATTCTTATCACAATGATATCAAAGTCCTACATGATGCATGCTGGACTAAAAAGAAAAATATAAAGTCAAATAAAATATAAATTATTCAAGGATAATATTGTTAAATTGTCATTAATGAGTCAAGATACCAATTCTTGTAATTCAGTGCTAAGCCGAAACTCGTTTATCCACGCAGCGTTTCACAAAAACGGAACCATCGTCCTCACTAATTAACAATCCAACGGCCTATCCGTGCGATTAAGAATTCTCTGGAATTATCACCGTTTTTGTTGAAGGGGAACTCAAATTCCAGTTTCATCAAAACCGCAAGGTCCTTGATATGCTCTAATAAATATTTAACATGTAGTAATGATGATTATGCAAATTCATTACATGAAAGAGTACAAGGGATAGAGATAGCCGTCTTTTTAGCCACGGTCAAGACTTATAAATTCCCACAGTGGGATCTTCTTGATATTTGGATTTTCCTGAATTACCTGTACTAAAAAATTCATCAGTAACTTCAAGTAAGTGTTTAATTGAGCATCAAAATATGGATAAACATTGGATTTTGGGTGAATAACAGAAAACCCTGAAAGGCGTCGTGTCGAGCCGACGCCATTAAGTTTAACTAAAATGCGTCGCTATTCAACGACGCCTTTTAAGTCGCAGAAATAGGTTTTGGCTGATCTCTACTCGGATTCTAACTCTTCCCATGCTTATCCCTTCTCCAATCCGGAAAAGCCTTCTTAGAATCGCAATTCTCTCTATATAAACCCCATAAACTTGTATCAAGGCAATCCTAACACAATCTAGAGATTGAAGCAAGGGATTTTCTTCAAAGTTCAAGAATTTTCAAGGTTTCAAGGTTTCAAGAAGAAAAAGCTCTAAGAACAAGGTGGATTATTCAAGCAAGAGGATGAAGAAGACGTTAGAGAAACTCTCTGATGTGTAAAATCATCTAAGTGGAAGAGATCCTAACTTCCAAGTAAGTTGAACCTTCTTTTCTTTCAATCCTTTTCTTCAATTTACCCTTTTTCCTCTATGTTCTTCATGTTCTTCAAGTTCTTCATTATAATTCTCCTTTCTATTTTTCTAGGCATATCCTTTGTTTCCCGGCCCAAGGAAATTTACATCTCTCCCTTAGATTCGAAAGCTTGCTAAAAGTACTACAATCTCTATGCAATCTTTTGTTTCCAAGTGGAACATCCAAGGTCGAGTAATCCATACGAAGCATTACAAGAGTCCAAACATTGACTGAGCGGCTATGGGTGCTTTGATTGAGTTATGACATCCTCAAACCCATACCTTCCTTTTTCCTGAATTTGATTTTGATCGCTTGATTGCCTGACTAACAATATCTTCTTCTGTAGGTTGCTGAGCTTCAGGAGGCCCTTCAGAGGGCTGAAGCGGAGCTGGAGCATTCTCGTGCAGCGGCTGCTCATGCCGAGGCCGATGATGCACGTATCTGAGCCTTGGAGGAGCAGTTGGCACGCCTCTCCAGAGAAGATCTTCCTCGTGAGTTGACACGCCTCCAGATTCGTCTGGAAATGCTTACCGAGGACCGAGAGCGGGAGCGGCAGCGAGTTGATGCCGAGGTGACTTCCCTCCGGGTCCAGCTTGGTGTCGCGGAGCATGAGCGACACAGCGTAGAGGAGCGTTACCGATGTGCCCGCCAGCGAGCACAGGAAAGGGGGCATGGAAGTGCGTTTACCGCGAGCGTAGCCATATCATTGGGCCAAGCTGGTCCGAGTCTGATGGGACCACCACCTCCGCCCAGTCGAGGATCGGCACCAGATGCTCCTGATGAGGCTTAGAGTCAGCTCGATGAGGGGGCTGGTAAGAGTCAGCCTTGAGGGTTTCATATCATGTACTTTTCCTTTCTTTTTGTGTATCATGTACAAAAACAGACTTTGATATATATATGAAACTTTTGCCTTCAGCTTTGTGTCCCACATGTTTGTCTTGTGTCCTGCACATTACTTAACAAACATGTTAATTATCTATTTAGGCTTAGCCCCTTGCTCAGTCAAATGAATGATCGATCAATCTTTTGCTTAGTAGAAGGGTCAAGGGGCATAGCCTTTATTAACAAAGGTTGCATGAATAATCAAACTGTAAGCAAAATGCAACATGCAAGCAGACAGATGCTCACTGAAAACAAAAGGAATGACACACAAGATGCGATAAGTAAATGCTAATTGAAATATTTTTGTTTTGAAATTTTCATTTTTATTTGGGTTTTGGAACATATATATTTTTTTGGATTTTTTTGAAATATGTACTTTTTTTCGATTTTGGAATATGTACTTTTTTTGGATTTTGAAATATGTATATTTTTTTGGATTTTGAAATATGTATATTTTTTTTGGATTTTGAAATATGTATATTTTTTTTGGATTTTGAAATATGTATATTTTTTTGTATTTTTGAAATATGTATATTTTTTGTATTTTTGAAATATGTATTTTTTTTAGATTTTTGAAATATGTATATTTTTTTGGATTTTGAAATATGTATATTTTTTTGGATTTTTGAAATATGTATATTTTTTTTGGATTTTTGAAATATGGTGCAAACTAAAAGACCAGCATGGTACTCAGATCAAAAGGAAACATATTCATTTATTAACTTAATTCCCATATTGTTCTTCAATAATCTAACTTAGACCCATCGTGTTTGAACTTGTGTTTCCATTCGTGATCCCATTTGATTATTCGATCCTTAGTCAATCTAGGCCGTTCCTTAAGCTTGGAGTACGCCTCTTCAGAAAAAAAGGAGGAATTGGTTTAGAAAGCCCACGAGAAGGTTCCGGAGACCTAAAAAGATGTTACTTTCTTACTCTAATATTTGTTGGGGTTCGGTGGTATTTATCGACCTTGCGTTCCCTTTTATTTCATTTCATGGCCTTAATATAACGTTTGTAGTGTAATGGCCTTTTGATTTGACATTTGGCTTTTGCCTTTTGCTTTTGCTTTTCTTTTTCCTTGGGACGGATCTCTCCCTTTTTTTTATGACGGCCTTCTACTAAGATGGCGGGTGTTCTTGGTAATCTATTCTAAGCCTCGTTCCAACATCGTGGGCTGAGTGTAAAAACATAATTTTGTTTGAAAAGAATGATTTGCACTTTACACTTTCAGTCATGCTTTCGATATTCCTTAGGACTTGGCATCTCTTGTTACTCACGAATCAAACGTGTCAGTGTGTGTAGTAATGTGTTTAAATTAAATTATTCAGACTGATAAGGAAATTTGAGTTTCTAAATTTTCTGATTCCACTGGTCTTTGCACCATGTTGATCGACTCTTTAACCTAAGGGTAGTATTTCTTAAGATACAGACCATTCCAGAGGTGAGTCAACTCTTCCCCTTCTGCATTAACTAGACGGTAAGCATTACCAGGAAAATCATGTGATACAACATAAGGTCCTTCCCAATTGGGTTGGAGTTATTTAAATTGATAAGGGAATTTGAGTTTCTAAATTTTCTGATTTCACTGGTCTTTGCACTATGCTGATCGACTCTTTAACCTAAGGGTAGTATTTCTTAAGATACAGACCATTCCAGGGGTGAGTCAACTCTTCCCCTTCTGCATTAACTAGACGGTAAGTGTTACCAGGAAAAGCATGTGATACAATATAAGGTTCTTCCCAATTGGGTTGGAGCTTAGAACGCGGACCACCAGGTTTTACAAAAATTCTTTTGACGACCATCTCACCAACTTTGAACTTACGTTCAATGACTTTCTTTTGGTAAAAACGTGCTAATCTATTTTGATAAACTCTTGTATGATTAACAGCTGACCATCTTTTCTCGTCTAAGAGTTCCAATTGAGCAAGGAGTGCTGAACGGTGTTCATCAATAGAAAATTCCTTATTCAATTGTACTCTTAATGACTGTATAAGGATCTCGTATGGAACTATCGCCTCCATTCCAAATGTTAAGGAATAAGGAGTTTACCCAGTGGGCGTGCTGATTGAAGTTCGGTAGGCCCATAGAGCCTCAATCAATTTTTCTGGCCAGTCTGTAAATTTATTAGACTTGCATGTCTTTTTGATGATTTTTATCAAAGTCTTGTTAGTTGCCTCTGCTTGGCCATTGCCTTGCGGATAATAAGGAGACGAATGATGCAATGCAATTTTGTACCTATTGCAGAGGTCCTTCTACTCTTGTGACACGAACTGCGGTCCATTGTCGGTGACGATGGTGCTTGGAATTCCAAATCTGGTGATGATGTTCTTCATGATGAACATGCAGACGGTTGATGCTTTGACTTCCGTGTATGCTTCAGCTTCTGCCCACTTGGTGAAGTATTCCATTGCTGTGAGGATGAAAGACTTCTACTTAATGCCGAAATCAGGATTGCCAAGGGGTCCAATGATATCGAAAGCCCACATGGAGAAAGGCCATGGGGAGGAAAGAGGGTGAAGTGTAGATGCAGGAGAATGAATCTTATCGGCGTGAAGTTGGCACTTGGCACACCTACGGACATATCCTACACAATCTTCTTCCATGGTTGGCCAATAGAATCCTTGCCTAAGGATTTTCTTTGTTAGCATCTGTCCATTAACATGGCCACCACAAACTCCAGCATGAGCTCCTTCCATAACCTTCCAAAGCTCATCTTCGTTTAAACATCTTAGAAGAACTCCATCAAAACCTCTTTTGTATAGTGCTCCCCCAACTAGGGTGTATCTTTGAGTAATTCTCCTGATAACCTTTTTCTCCTCAATTGTGGCTTCTTCAGGATATGATTGATCTTCACAATATTTAGCAATTTCGTAGTATCATGATTTCTGTTCATCATCCATCTCTTCTAATAGCTCCATTAACATAATCTCTCTCTTTTCCAAAATATTTCCATCTCTGACCTTCTTCAGCAGCTTCTCCTTAGTCCTGAGTAATGAGGAGTCTTTTACGGCGGGTGAAAGACGCTTATGAACGATGATCGACTCGGATTGTCTGCTGATTGGAAAATTAAGAGAAGATGCAAGTGATGCTAGAGCGTCAGCTAAGATGTTCTGATTCTTAGGAACATGGACGAAGATCAACTTTGTGAAAAGCTTAGCATAAGTAGAAGTAAGTTCTTGATAAGGCTTGAGCTTGGGATCAAGACTTCGATACTTAGTTAATACATGACAGAGAATCAATTGGCTATCACCCAAAATTCTGAGTTTGATGGCACCATGGAGATGGGTAGCCTCGAGGCCAACAAGGAGTGCCTCGTATTCAACTATATTGTTAGTGACTGGAAAGTCAGGCTGAAAGGCTTGTGGAATGGTGACACCTTTAGGTGATAATAGAACAATGCCGATCCCCTTTCCATGGGAATTCAGAGCTCCGTCAAAATGCAGAGTCCACATATCCTTTCTGATTTGGTCTATGGACATTAGTTCCTCATCCAGAAACTTCGATAGGACTGGATCAAAACGAGGAAGGGGGTGATGAGCGAGATGTTCTGCTATGGCATAGCCTTTGATCGCTTTCTGCTGAATGTAAGTGATATCAAATTGAGATAGAAAGCTTTGCCATCGTGCTAACCTATCAGTAAGGACAGATTTCTCAAGGAGAAACTTGATCGGATTCATTCTAGCGATAAGATGGACTTCATGGGCCAGAAAGTAATGCTTCAATTTCTGAACAACCCATACAAGTGCTGCACATGTTTTCTCCATTGCCGTGTATCTCTGTTCAGCGGGGTTGAGAAGTTTAGAGAGATAGTAGGCTGCCCTCTCCTTTCCTTCCTCATCCTCTTGTGCTAGAACAGTCCCCACCGCATCATCCAGGACAGAAATGTATAGTATCAATGGTTTGCCTGGAGATGGTGGTCTCAAAACAGGAGGATTTGCCAAATAATTCTTTAATCCATCGAATGCCTCTTGACACTTATCGTCCCAATCGAATGTGACTCCTGACTTGGTAAGCTCGTAGAACGGCTTACACCTTTGTGAGTGTTGGGAGACAAAACGGCGAATAAATTGCAACCTCCCGATAAATCCTCTTAACTCTTTGAAATTCTTGGGAGGTGGCATCTCTCTGATAGCCTTCCCCTTGTTAGGATCGATCTCAATTCCCCGTTTACTGACAATGAATCCAAGTAATTTCCCTGGGGATACCCCGAATACACATTTCTTGGGGTTCATCTTTAATTGATATTCTCTTGACCTCTCTAGTACTCTTGCCAGGACCTTGGCATGCTCAGCCTTAGTTTTAGATTCCACCAACAAGTCATCCACATACACTTCTAGATCGATATGCATCATGTCGTGAAATATTGCCATCATAGCCCTCTGATAAGTGGCTCCAGCGTTCTTTAATCCAAATGGCATAACGACATAGCAATATGTTCCCCAAGGTGTAGTGAATGATGTCTTTTCCTGATCTTCTTCTGCCAATTTGATCTGATTGTATCCTGAAAATCTATCCATAAATGATAAAGTTTCATAGCTAGCAGTGTTATCGATGAGTACATCAATGTGAGGCAATGAAAAATCATCCTTAAGACACGCCCTGTTCAAATCTCGGAAGTCAATACAGATTCTGACCTTCCCATCTTTCTTCATAACCGGGACTATGTTGGCCACCCATTGTGGATAAAGGACAACTCTAATGAATTTGGCTTTATGTAATTTATCGACCTCTTCTTTCATCTTTAAAGCCATTTATGGGTAGAATCGCCTTAACTTTTGTTTGACCGGTCTAACTCCATCCTTTAATGTCCACCTATGTTCCACTAGCGATGAGTCTAACCCCGGCATATCCTCATAACTCTAGGCGAAAGTGTCCTTATAATCCTTAAGAACTTGTACCATTGCCTTCTCATCCATTTCGGAAAGATTCTTCCTAACGAGGACAACCTTAGGTTCGTCTTCAGTCCCTAGATTGATCTCTTTGGTGGGCTCTTTTACGGCAGCTGAGGGTTCATCGAATCTTTTCACTCCATTAGCATATGCCTCAGCTGCGTCCTCATCATCTTCTTCATCTTCAACTATGAGGTCCTTTTCGTGTACTAATTCATACACCCCGTATCCATCATTAACTGACTCATCATCTACACAATCTTCTGGCATCTGGATAGGATTATCTAATAGCTGAGGGATCATAGAGCAAGAAAGGCATTTATTAGCTAAATCCTGGAGCTATCTACCTGGAATTTGTTTACCCTTAGATTTTCTAGACTTCCTAACCTGACTAACCTGCCTAGAACTAGACTCCTTAACTTTACTAGACTCCCTATCCTGACCTAATGAGGACGAAAAAGAATGAAAATTATAGGATACAGGCGGAAATACAGGAGAATCCTCCTGAGGGGAGGGGCAGAGTAGATCTAGAAGAGAATCTTGACCGAAAGACCCGCGCGATGGGGTACAATCGGACAAGTAGGAAGTTTCCTTAATGAGGATCTGGGAGAAATTTGTTGCCGAATTGACGTTTTTTTTTGGGGAAAAGATGAATTAATCATAAAACAAGAGTGAAGGTGAATATGAGGAGAATGGGACGGAGGAAGTGGTACCAAGGCCAAAGGATTTGGGGGATCATACAGCAGTCTGTTCCAGATTAAATCATAAATCCTCTTTGGATCGAGAGGAGGTTGTGGAATAAGGTCCCGTGGGGACAGAGTGATCATGACGGGCGGAACCCGTGGAATATCTTCAGTAATGACCCGCGACCAAGTCGGGGTCAGAAACAGAGTACGGAACAAGGTATGAAGTGTGAAAATGCGAGAAGGATAAGTCCCCCTCCAGAGAAGATCCATGGTATAACCAGCTTCATAGGGGTCATTTGGCTCTCCTTCATCTGTTTCCTCAGACAGCAGTATTCTTTTTATCAAAAATGGCACCAGGTCCTTCAATCAGTTCATCTATTTGTGGCGGCCACTTAGGTTCCGAGGGATCAAGAAACAATCTATTTAATGCAATATACAGATCCCTTAAGTCAAACCATCTGTACCATTCACACTCAGAGTCTTAAAATTTCCTCCTTTTCATTGGCCGTAGAGCCTCCAAGGACTGGTACGTGAGCAACTCTGAACAATGTCTGGCCAGGTCTCTTCCATATATGTCATGGAGGTCAAAACAGGAAGTGATGACCACCATGTTATCATGACGGATCACGGGCCCCTTGACAAAATGTGTGTATAAAGTCCATGTTAAGGGGTCCCGACCTTCTTTGCATGGTGTGGACATTGTCTCCCATATCTTCTAGCCGTCTTCATTTTCTTCCTGCTGAGTAATGTCCTGCTTCACTTTTCTTGGCCTATAGCCCAAGCCATTTCCAGGTGTCCTTCGGTTGTCCTTGATGGGCGTGGTTCTGTCTTGTAATTGTGTGCCTAGGCCCTTTCCTGGTTAATAACCACCCTTCATCATTATTTTCCATCCAGGGGTACTCATGCGCTTCCCCCGCTTTTTGGCATTCAGTGGATAAGGAGTAAGAGTGGTGGCCTTTAAAGGATCAGCCATCGGACGGTAGACCTGTAATACCGACAGAAAAGGTTGTCGGCCAGGTGAAGAAGTTGGCTTGATATTCAATGAATGAGCAGCAGCAAGGATCGGCATGCTTGTAACTTTAATGATTCGTCCTTTGTAGGGAAATTTGAGGCACTGATGATTCGTAGAGGGAAGAGAATCGCCTCGAGGGTTTTCATATAAGGACGACCCAAAATAGCATTCAAGGAAGGATCGATTTCCAAAATGTGAAATTCAACCTCGGCATGACATACTGGGCCTAATTCTACTTTTAAATAGACCATTCCCAGAGGGGAACGGGTGGAATTATCATAAGCTGTTACAGAGATAGGGATAGGCAACCATTTTTCTTTAGGTAAACCGCACAATTCAAGGGTCTTTGGAGGCAGGACATTAATTGAATCCCCTGTGTCGACCAAACATGCATCTACGGCCTTCTTGCAGATGTTGACCGTAATACTTAAAGCCATGCTCCTGGCTGCTGGCGGTGCTAGTTCCGATGCATGAAATGAGATAGAGGGCTGATCCCCCTGAGGAACCAGTAGCACGGCGATCTTCTCTACCGGCACGTCTTCGTTGACCATCACTTTTTGTAGATACTCCATCAGAGCCTCTTGATGGGTCTTCGATCTCTTTATCAATTCAAACACAGAGATTCGTGCTGGCATTCTATCAAGATGTTTCAACAGGTCATATTGAGTGCCTGGTGCACTCTCATCATTATGTGCTTCCTCTGACGGCTGTGATGGGCCGTCTCTGACTGTTGATTGAGGAAAGACCTTGTTGAAGATCCTCCCACTCCAGAGTGCATGTTCTTCAGTTGTGGAAGGGCTGGGTGATAACTTGAGTACCGTAGGACAAGTGGATGGTATAGACGGTGTGGAGGGTTGGTATACGAGTGATGGCGTGGGGTTAGTTGGTGGTGGCATGGTACGAATGAGGGGCTTAGATGGTTGGATGGTGGATGGGTAAGTGGCTGGTGTGGATGTAGTGGGGAATGGCATGCGGAGTAGAGGTCTGGATGGCAGTATGGTATCTGGGTAAGCGGTGGTGGTAGTAGGTGATGTAGGGAATGGTACGTGGAGCAGTGGTTTGGATGGCATGAGGGGTGCGTAATTAGCTTGCGGGTGGTTGTTTAGTGGAGACGTAGTGGCGTGGGGGAGAATGGGCTTGAGGAACGTGGGTGGTGGTAATGGGTTAGTGGGTGCGGGCGAGTGATATGCAGGTGTTGGTACTGGCGTGATGGTAACGGGTTGTGGTCTAGGTATATGGAGGGTGCGGCGTGGTGGTTGTTCTGCGGTGCTCGAAGTATGGCCTGTTGAATAAATAGAGGAAGAGTCCTCTATCTTACACTGTTGCCCTCGATTAGCCTCAGACCGACTATTTGTTGAAATGGGGGCAACTTGGTTCTGGTTCTGGTGCTCCGAAAGTGGGTTTTGCACTATACCCATATTTGGAGGCGCCGCTGCCTGCGCCGACGCTCTTAGTTGTTGTTGTTGCTGTTGTTGTTGTGGTCTTCTCGCCTTCAAGGCGGATATGTACTTCTTCATTTCTTCCCAGTCGATGCCTCCCTGCTCGTTGAGATCATGAATATAATCTCGGAATTGGAAGCATGTATCTATGGTGTGTCCATGTTGTCTGTGGAAATAACAATACCTAGAAGTGTCGGCATTTTGGAGCCAAACAGTTTTTTCTCTTGGCAGAACCAAGGTGTTGGCTGCCATTAAAGCATTGAAGATATCTGATAAGGATTCTGGAAGGACTGGATATTCTGCCCTTTTCGGGCATGGAGGTTTTCTGTAAGGATTGAGGTTTCGGATCCGGTTATCTGGTCAGTTTCGGGGTCGTATCCTTTAGTTTGGGCCCTAGTGGGGCTGAGACTTACTCGACGCGGTTCAAACGGCGTCTAGCAATGTGGACGTGTTTTAGGCTGTGCCACGTGGGCGCCACGTGGGCTAGCCTTGGGGCGCGAGAGTACGGCCCCGATCATATCGTCTGAATGGTGTCGTGGATGGACGACGCCATTTAGAGTACCACCCTGGTTTGTCAGTGTACGACCCTGTCTTGTCATCTGAATGACGTCGGGCTTGCACGACGCGTTTTACCCAACTTCTGTTTGACCCCGCGAACCCTCTCTCCTTTCCCTCATTCTCTCCTTTCTCTTCTCTCTCCTCTCTTCCCTCCGATCTCCGGCGATCCCTCCCCCTCTCCTTGCTTTCCTCCCTCCATTCCATCTCTCCCTCTACTCCATCAACCTCCTAACTCCCACCACTACCACCACCATCTCCTCCGCGACGTTTTTCTCTCCGGACGGCGACCGACGTCCCGGTGGAGTAACGGCGTTCACCTGCGGTACCGGCAGCGGCGTGTTGCGAGGCGGGTTGGCGGCTTGGAACTAGGAGGAGTTCGAGTAACCGGTAGGGTGACGATCCCCGCTGTATTTTGTTTAAAATCATGTTTTTCCCGCTTTGAAGCATGTTTAGGTTAAGCATGTTTAGGGGACTTTTGGGGTGAAAATACTAAATGTATGTAAAGAGAAATTGGGTGTTTTAATGGGTATTTAGGTTCTCCTCCCACTCCTTCATTTTTCGGGGTTTTTCGTGCGATTAGGGGGAGAAATCCCACCTCATGGATTGGGGGAAGGCAGAGGGAGAACCTGTCTGTGAAGGTTGAATGGCGTTGGGGAACAACGACGCCTTTTAGAAAGGCGGCTTCCACCCACGACGCGATTTGACCCAGATAACAGACTCTGTCTCTGGAACTGAATGGCGTCCAGGGACAACGACGCCATTTTAAAGGCGTCCTCTGTGAACGACGCGTTTTAGGCCTTTTCCTGATGCCAGATTTCACATGAACCAGTTTAGGAAGTTTGAATGACGTCGGCCTTGGGCGACACGATTCAAGTCAGAACACCATTAATCCCTGCAATTAACACGTGCTTACATTGTCAGATAGTTTAGTTAATTGCATGCTTAGAAAAGTATTCGATGACATTGGATTCTATGTGATCGGATCGCATCGTGTTGTGTTTTGTGCGATCGTGGGCCTAGAGTGACAGTTGTTAGCGTTTAGGCACCCTGTGTCGGTGTGGGAGTGACACGGCGCCGGTGTGGGAGTGGCGGGGTGACGCCTAGAGCGAAGGGTCACCTGGTGTACCCTGGGGTATAGCTAGTACCGGTGTGGGAGTGGTACATTCGGAGTGTCACTCGTACTGGGGAAAGCAGAACCACCGGGAGCCTGTCAGGCTGGAGTAGCCAGCGCGCTATCTGAGGGGTTGCTGTTTGGTTTTAGCGGGTTGGAGTTTCTCGCGTTTGGCCATGTGGTTGGCGTGTTTTGCCGAGACACTGGTTGTGGGCTCCGTAGTAGAATGGTTTCAGAATTGTGCATGTGTTTTATATCGAAATCTAGGAGTTATGTTTACTGCTTTACTTGCTTAAATTATTTATATTTGTGTTGCTGCACTTGTGGGTGCGTGAGTGGGCAGTGGGGATCGAAGGATCCCTACTAAGTCTTTTCGATGAGACTCACCCCTGCGGTTTTCATGTGAGGGTTCCAGGCAGGCGTAGCGAGGAGAGTGTTGCTTTGGGTCGCGCGCCAGTAGCCGTTGTTCCGGGGTATGCCCGATGTAGTTGTTATTTTATTTTCTGTCCTGTATGCTTAATTGTTTCTTTTCAGTTGGAGTATGTAATTATTTGCTGTGTCGAGTCGCATTATAATAATTTTAATTCTTGCCCTTCCTTTTTAATTCAATGCGATGTGAATGTTTAGCTTAGTTTATTATTTATTTCCCAGACTTATCCAGATCCTGGTTTGGCTCCAAATTAATGGTTCGGTACCCATTTAGTAATCGGATCCCCGATTATAGGGTGATGGGTCGTTACATTTTCTCTGCTGGTTATAATCAGCATGAGGAGGCACATTGTGGTATGCCGGCGGTGCGCGCGGCTGGTACTGCTGTTGTTGTGGGGGCTGATACTGCTGTTGTGGGGGATGATACTGTAGTTGCCGTTGTAGCTGCTGTTGTGGCTGCTATTGTGGTTGCTGGTTCGACTGTTGAGGCCGCTGGTATTGAGGCTGCTGATACTGTGGGTTCGGCTTCTGCTGTCTATAACCCTGCTGATTTGGCTGCTGCGGCCGCTGGTACTGTGGTTGCTGATTCCTCACGAATTGGGGCGGATTGTTGTTCATGCTACTAACATGCTCATGGGAGAGCGTGCCCTCAGTGGTTGGACCTGTGCTAGGAGAATTTGGCACGGCAGGCTTCCGAGGTGGAGGCCTGCTAGGTCAGTGAGGATCAAAGACGCTAGAGAATGTAGCATCCTTGAAAGCATTCTGACAGTACCGCGCCCTTTCATAGAGCTCTGCCATGCTGGTCAGGTTGTTCAGGGAGAGGACTAGTTTAAACTGTGGAGTAGCATTGGAGATTAACATCCTTACTTGCTCTGACTCAGACAAATGATCTTTCACTTTTTCTGCTATGCCCCTCCATCTATCAGCAAAACTGACGAACTCCTCGTCGGGCTTCATTTTTTCTGCTATCAAATCAGTAATGGACAGGGAGGGGGCAACTCTATCCTGGTATCGTTGAATGAATTTTCGTGATACGATACTATAGTCCTCTACTTCAGCAGGTTCTAAAGAAAAGAACCACTCGAGGGCTGGTCCCTCTAAGGATTTCCTGAACAAAAATGCTAACGACCTCTTGTCGTTTTGCCAGAAAGATGACTCATACATAAACTCCTTCAAATGAGTGAAGGGGTTACCAGTACCGTTGTATTTTTGGTATACCGGCATCTTAGAGGGTGGAAAATGAAATATAGGCAGACTTGGCAGGTTAATCTCAGGTGCAACTTTAACTTTCATCATCTTCTGAAGGTTGTTGAACTGTTCATCCATATGCTCCATCTTTGCAAGCAGAGCTTGTGTTGTTGGATCAACCTGGGGAGGAGGGGGAGGTGGAGGTACATGATAGGCCTGTTAAATAGAATATGTAGGGCAAGGAGGACAATAGAGTTGAGGTTCGGCAGAGCTTCCGCCATGTCTGAGGGCATTTTGGTAAGTAGGCGTTAGCGGCTTGACCGGTTGCCTTGAAGAAGAAAGTTGTGGCCTAGCTGGCCGAGAGGTTAAGACTTGATGACCTTCCATGGCCTGGGGAATGAAGGAAGTGTGATGAGGAGGTGGTTGAGGAGTGACAGGGGGAGCCGCAGGGTTCGGTTCGGCAGACTGCATGGGCGTCTTCCCCTTCAAAATAGACTAGATTGCCTTGAACTGTCGAGGATCCAGACGGGAGGCAAGAACTCCCAAAGCGTTCGGGTTCATGCCCCCCTTGAAAATAGGATTAGGAATCACATGCACATGCGGAGGAAGATCAGAATATTGATCATGAGCACAAGGAAGAGGGGTTTGTTGATTTCCCTCGTATCGAACTGGACAAGAATGGGGATTACGGGGGGCATTAGCATCTCCCCCGCTTTCAAAGTGGTAGTCAGACTCAAGAGGGGCATTAGCATCTCCCTCGTAGTTGACTAGGGCATTTGGAGCCATGCTTTAATCCCTACCTGATCGAAGTAGCATGATGTTAGATTTTTTCAAAAATTTGTAGACAAGTTACACAGAGATTAAGCAAACAAGTGGATGTTTAACGTTATTTCAGGATTCCTTGTTGGATTATTTAGATTCAATTAATCACAAATTCACTCAATGGGTAGGATCCTAGTTTCAGTTCAATTTCCACCGTTATACTCTATGGCTTTCTCTCACAACGTTATGAAAATCTAACCAGGACTTCGATTGGTACAACCAGCCCGATGAACAAGGAGGAATACCTTGATTTTGGGGACTTACGGAGGTCTTTAACGCCAACTACTCTAGTCTGATCGAGGGACCGACCCAATCAGAGAGAGATGAAGACGTCAAAAATGGTGTTCCTAAAAGAAGAGGAGGGTGTTAGCCCCAGTGCGTATGACTTGTGGTCTGGATGGTCTCTAATGCTTATTACGTAATGTGTAGTAGCAAACATATCAAAAATCCGAGAACTGAAGAAAAAAAAACAAGAAACTGCTTGAATAGCGTCGCTGTTGGTCGATGCTATTCAAATAGAAACTTATTTTTTCGCAGAAACTCAGGCAGCAGACAATAGAGAATTTCGCCTGAAAGGCGTCTGGGTTGGGCGACGTGGTATGAAATGCGTCGCTGTTCTTAGACGCTGTTCAAGTCGCATAATCAATATTTTAGGAGGAATTTTTGGATCGATTCCTCCTCAAACAGACAGGATGAAAGCAGTAAATAATCGGCTCATGCGATTCTTTTTTTTTTCGATTTTTAACAGGATAATTTCATGTAAACAACAAAACATTCAATCAATCACACATGCTTCTTATCACAAAAATAGCTCTTCAATCAATCAAACGGGGAGGACAAGATCTTGCCACATGGATGTGCATGTGGTGCACGTATAAATAACAATTAAATGAAAAGCTCACCGATCGGTGAGGGCGTGTCGAGAGACACAGGTGGTGCACTGTGGGTGCTCGATTGATAAAAGTAAGAACAAAGATTAAAAGATGCCGAGACCAAGTCCCACCGTGATCGCCAAAAAGTTGTGAGTGCTTAAATTAGGTGTGTGATTATTATGAAAAATTTATGTTGATTATGTGACAAATAAACCTATTAAAAACTAAGTGAATGTGATCGCCAGAAACTTTTAACTAAAAAGTTCCAAAAGAAAAGATTGATCGCCTACCTGTTTTGGATGTGGGAAATGTTCGAGTCCTTGATTTCCCTCCTTCAGCCGGCTGAAGAAAGAGAGCCCTTTTGATTTTGTTCTTGCTTTGGCTGCTTATTGGACTTTGAGGATCATCCAGCTTCCTTTGTTTGTTGATTCCTTCCTCTTGATCTCCTTTTGTACCTTGCAAAAAAGTGAAAAGAAAGAAAGAGGGAACAATGAGAACTCAAATAGAGGTAGTATCTATTCCAATAATAATTCTAATCATACAACTTGAACAAAGAACTCACTTGTTTGATGGTCTTTTAAACCCCTTAAGAGATGGATTAGAAGATAATGCTATTGAGTGTGTGTTGCATGGAGTGATGTGATAAAAATATGATGCCAATATGATGAGAATATGAGAAGGATGTAGAAATTAATTAAGAACTAAGTTGGATGGCCCTGGGAAGCCTTGGTCTTGAATGGATCTTGAAAGGACGAAGAAAAGACGAGAAAAGGATGTAGACTCCTGGAAGTAGCAGCAGCACCTCGATCTTTCAGCGTTTGGACTTCGTCTCTCTCAATGAATCGCTCAAAATTATCATTAATCTTTCAAGAATTATCACTCTTATCACTTTAATCCCTTATCATCACTAACTTTTCAATGACCAAGAGGTTGGGTATTTATAGGCTTTACATCCGCATTTATTAATGGATTAACATGAAAGAATTTGAAGTTTATCCAACTAACAAATAGATAAACACATATTAATTCACCATTATCTGTAATTATCTAAAACGCGTCTCCTATGGGAGACGTCTTTTAGACTAATTAAGATAAGGATAAACATCCGGAAAAAGAGATAGAAACGTCTTAGGAAACCTAAATGGCGTCGTTCCTGGCAGACGTCTTTTAACTAATTAATCAATTAATTAAAATTCAAACTTTAAAAATCAAAATAGGAATAAACTCTAAATGGCGTCTACACATGTCGAAGTCTTTTAGACTTTTTCATATTTGATTAAAATTTGAGTTAAAATCAATTTAATTAACTTAAATTATGACTGTCTGACCCGATACTATTTAGATAATTAATTCAGAAAGATTAATAAAAATTAACCAATGATTAAATATCAGACCATTCTGAGGGATTATTATATGATATGAAATTTACTCAAAATGATGTCAAAATTAGCGTGTCTACACGGTCATGGTCCGACGACACGATCTCTAGTGGTTTGACAGTTACCACACCACACAATTGTATCGAGCCCATAGAATGAGCAAAGGATTATGGCGATGCGGCAACTGTAGATTGACAGGTACCGAACAGGGTGGTTTAGAACCCGGCATCCTCTGGGATCATGCGGATTTGCTTGACCCAACGTGATCATAGGTCCGAATTAAATTAAATAGTTATCCTATTTCAGTTAAATAGAATGGCTGGTTTAATTTACTTCTAATCGGGAATTAGAAGTTAATGGGCCTTAAAATCTGAGTGACTATGAGCCTAGAGGATCACACACAAATGATTCTCGCAAGATGGAGTATTATTGTATGGATGAATATACAATTGCCTAAGATTCTTTGGGGAAAAGAATCTTTAAATGGCTTATGTGTATATATACAATAATACTAAGGACATATATATAATATATATGTTATTAGGCTTCTTTTAAGAGGAGCTAATAATATATATATATATATATGTTAATGTGTCTTTAGGGTTGGCCATAGCAAGCATTCGTACGCCTCCGCTCCTCTCCCCATCTTCCAACGCACACCTCTTTCCTCTCTCCCTCTCTCACGTCTTGGAGAACGGAAACTTGGGGTGGATCTTAAAGATCCGAGGCTTGTGTGCGATGCGAAGAAGAAAGAAGGAGAGTACCGTTGCTGCGTGAAATACATGTGGATTTCGCTCTAGAGGCCGGACATTTGTGCGGCTCTGTGCTTGTGGAAAACGACATCGGATTTTGCGGAACAGCTTTGTTCTGCACAAGGTAATAACCGTTTACTCGTACACTATTTGTGTGGCATCGATCGGACCCTAATTTGTGATTTTTAGGGATCCATTTCTTTTATTGTTCTTCCACTGCGAGAAGGATCCCAGGTAGAATGAAATTTAACACCTCAAGCCCTCGGCAGTCGGGCAGAGCGCCTAGGCTCGAGCAACTGTCGCCCAAAACCCAGCCAAGATACCCTTTACGGTACCTTTGTCGTAGCCGACTATGTACTGCTCCAGGTTAAACTCCACCTTCTCATCGAGGAACTCGAGTGAGGATTTGTTCTGGCTCACCGTTTCAAAAACTGTCGTTTCCAGTGACCAAGCGCGAGCGTTGGCTAGGTCCACCTCCTCTTCGACCCTCCTCTTCCGCTCCTCCGACTCGACAACTTTGGCCAAGGCCACCTTGAGGTTGGACCCCAATTCTTCCTTCACCTCTGCCGTTCGTTGTACCTCTGCCCGAGACCCGCCCTAAGGCCTGCTGCACTTCTTCACGCTCCCCCTCGAACCTCTACCTATCCGCCTGAAGTTTGTTGAACCTCTCGGCAAGGTGGTAGGTCCAGACGAGTGTCTGCAAGCCTAACTGCAAGGCTTGGATTGAGAGCTCTGAATCGGCCCTCTACTCCTCCTGGGCCCGCTCCATGGGGATGTACATGGCAAGAGCCATATCCTGCACCACGTTCCCATCGACGAGGGTGCTGTCAGTGTAGGCCCTCTATATGGGCGATCGTGCACCACGTTCCCATCGACGAGGGTGCTATCAACATAGGCCCTCTATATGGGTGAACGCCATGGAACAACCTCTCATGTCGGGGAGGAGGCCGCTGGCTGCCTCGGTTCGATCGGGGCGTCTCTGATGACAACGCTTGCGGTCGGCCGAGAGGCTTCAACAGTGGTATCCCCTTGGCCACCCGTCAGGGGAACCTTCCCCATATCTGCCCGATGCCTCTTCTGTCAGGCATCGCCTCCCTCAACGGATTCACCGCCTCGGGGCTGCCGCTCGGCCACCCTCTTCCTTCGCCTCCTCTCCTCTAGCCACGCCGTCACGTCGGCATCGCCTGCTATCGGACTTGTTAGCATAATTCCCTCAGGGATGTCGAAGTAATTGAGGGAAGGGCCGACGTTGAGCCCTTGTATCTCAGCAGGGGGAAGGGCCATCGAGGCCTCCTCACCTACCTCTCTCTTGCCCCAAGCTTCCTCCTGTGTAGCAAGGGATGCCTGGACGATCGTATCGATTGAAAAATAAGACAGATTAGCAAAATTACCAAGAGCAAAAGCATGACAAAGAAACCAAGACATACACTCACTCCGAGATTCTCGGGGAGCAAGGCCAACCCTCAACAAGGACCTTTTAGTAACTTCAAGGTCGGTGTCAATCGTGAGCTGGGCCTTGAGGACCGCCTTCCTCGGCTCCACATCCGAGGGAATCCGACTAGGCAATGGATCCTCCCACATGGGAGTAAAGTTGAAGGTAGAACGGAAGTCCCAGAGAGAAATCGCCACGGGATCTTAGGTCGCGAAGGAGAAATGGTTCTTCCAAGACTTGTGACTCGAGGCGGTGGAGCTTATCCAGAGGAACAGGTTGCAGGGAGGGGTCTTCACGAAGAAGAACCCATCGTCGATTTGAGTGTGGGGGTGGCGTTGAAACAGGCAGCGAAATAGGATAGTTGTAGGGTTGACCCTCTGCTCATGGCAAATAAGAAGAAAGACGTAGTTGTAAAACCAGGCGTTTAGGGTGAGATGAGCAAGCACCAACCGATACTGCACGAGAAGACATCTCCCTATAGGCAAAAAAGGAGTCAGGAGATTTGGAGGAGAGTCGGTCATCCGGATCGGCCTCGACCAGGTGATACCCATAGGGGACCCTATACTCCATCATCCTTCCTTGCTTCTCCTGTTTAATTAAGCTACGGCTATGGCAGGAGCCCTCCTCTCAGATTGGCCAGATGAACTGGTAACCTCATCTGAGACTATGGAGGAAAGCTCAGGAGAACGTTTAGACCAATAAGAAAACTCGTTAGACAAGGGAGAAGAGGACTCCAAAGATCAGGAAGTGGTCCCAGAGGAAGAAGGAAGCGAGGAAGTAGTCCCGAGGGACTCTGAAGAGCCTACTGAACTGGAGGCTAGGATGGAGTCACCGGAGAATGCAGGAAAAGCCTGGGCGACGAGAGACCTCCTCTTCCTCAACTCCGGCTAACAACAGAGAAGTTCAGATAGGTGCGAGAGTGGGCTTGGCTTCCCCTCAAACTCCTGTTTTTGAGGGGAAAGCCAACTAGGCTCTTTGCCCCTTCCTCCCATCTGGAATCCCGAGAGGTGCTAAAATTGTCCGTCATGATGACTGATCAAGCGTTTTATCCGAAGACGAAAGGACGTGCCCTCGAGATAGCACCACGTAGGCAACCGACACACCAGGGGACGCTCGGGGATCGCAAAAAGTGAAAGGACGTCATCTCCTTCCATAAATAGGTGTCCTCTTGAAGTACAATTGACACACCGAGGATTGCTCGGGGATTGCGAAAAGTGAAAGGACGTCATCTCCTTCTATAAATGTGAGTCCTTTCGAAGTAGAACCGATGCCACGTGTCCTATGCCTGTTGGCTCTGACAATCCTCCTTCGGTCCCGTTCAATATCACTCCCATATTGAAATTCGAATTTGGGAGTGAGGGGGCCAGTGATGAGGGGTGTGTTGGGATCCGGGCGGGACGCGAAGAACGTAGCGGAAACGATGAACAAAATCCCGCCCGATGCCCGCTGATCTGATTTAGAATGAAAAACTAAAATAGAAATTCGGGATGTAATCTGATTACCGCGTGCGAATTCAAATCCGCTTCCGTCTAGGTTCCGTCGAGGTGATGCCGCGAGCCGCACAAGCGTCCAGCCTCCAGCGGTATCCACGCGATCCTCCGCGATGGTTCCTCCTCGCTCCCTTGTCTGTATCAGCTTGCTCGCTGAAGATCCGTCGCCGCAACGATGTCCGAAAAACTGCGGACGAGAATTCTCGACTTTCGGGAATCGCACACGGCAGAGACGAAGACTATCCCGGTGCCTCGAACGGGGCGCCTAGAGTATGAGGAGAGAGAAAGGGGGGATGTCTAGCATGGGGAAACCCTGGAGCTTGGCCCAGGGTTTCTCAACAGCGCGTATATATATATATTAAGTCGGCGCAACTTTTCACAAAAGTCTCCGAGTTAATATAAATCCCACTTAAGTACCACCGACTGAGAATCTTATTGCGTGTGACCCTCTAGGCCCATTAACCAGTCCGATTTTCAACCCGTTAAGTCCAATAACTAGTTATTGACTTATTGTAATTAATTAATATCTAGATATTAACTAATTACTTATCCGAATTAACATCTCATGTAAATTCGGTCAGACTTCCGATCAAGTTGGGTGCCAAGCAACACCGCATGATCCCGAAAGGTAATGGGGTTCAGCAACCCACTCATGGAACCTGTCCGTCCACAGTTAACGCATGGCTATAATCCTTCGTTCGCACAATGCTCTCGAGTTAACCTAGGGTATGGTCAACTGTCAAACCCTAGATAGTCAACTCACTTGAATTAGACTTCGCTGAACAATATCCGAAAACATCTTTTCTGATATTGTTTCTGCTCTGGCCAGAGACTCCTGCAGATCTATTCTAGAGCATTCTCTCTTTAGTTACCTGAGAGCGAACAATCCTTTATTGAACGTGCAATCACCTTCGAAGGTCTTCCGCTGGACCCGATCTTTGACTATTGGAGATCCCGTGGATAGGGATTCGTAGGTCAAAGTCAAAGTTCAGAAGTCCACCGACAAGGTATCTTTGGCATCTCAAGTCCAAGGATCAACCACGCCACTGTGACGATGAATAAAGCCGGTTGAATGTCAGGTAAATTACCATTCGGCGATTCATATCGGATCAGTTTAGTGAACTCATTCCCCAATGAGCACCTACAGGTTTACCATTGTGTCTCCACACAAGTAACTAACGAGATCAGTCACCTTCATCATATGAGTTGGAATAACCTGTACTAGTCTTAACGGCATAACCGCCCACTTTAGGTTGGTCTGCACGATCTACTCCCCATGCACGATCTGCTCCCCCCGATCATGAAGAGATTTCTCATTCCCAGTATCCTACGATCCCCTCAATCAAAGGGAGCAGATTCAGGGCCAATTAACTCCCCAAAAGTAACGGCCCATACAACACTTCTTGAGAGAGGGACTATCTAACTCCCCAACCTTCTTCGGTGAAAGGTACGTAAGACATGACCCAAAAACCCTAGAGAATCCATCTCCTTCTAGGACCTGACTTAGGCATCAGAGGATTCGGCTCCCCACGAGATGGGGGGCCCCTTGACGCCACTTTTTCCTCTTGTAGGCCATATCCTGAGTGCTTTCGTCGCCTGACCAGTTTTGTAGACACGCTAATTTTGATCTCATATCGAGTAATTTCATGTCACACTTATAATGCCCCAGAAAGGTCTGATGTTTAATAATTAATTAATTATTATTTTTTTTTTATCGAAATTCGTTAATTAACGTCGACTATGGCCGACGTGATTTAGATTTCTAGTAGAAATCAGTTCGTAATTAAATTGCCAAATTTAGATAGATTTAACTGAATGACGTTGCCTCTGAATGACACTGTTTAGGTCCTAATCCATCTAGGTTTCCAATTTTAAATTCGAATTAATTTCCTAATTATCTAAATCACGACTCCTATGGACGACGTGTTTTATCTTTCCTAATCTTTTACGGTTTCCTTCAGGAATTTTCTTTCTATGATGGCCCCTCCTAATTAGCTAAATGGCATCCCTAATGAACGATGCGTTTCAAGTAGTTTCCTGATAAGTGTGATTTGGCCAAGCTAATCCGGTCTCCATGTTTGGAAGGGTTTCTAATTCATGAATGCTCATGCAAGGTGAGTCCGAGTGCGGAAGGAAAGCCCTATTGAAGCCAAAAACACTCCAAAACCACTCTCGATAAATACAATACCTCTTGGACCATTGAAAAAGGTTGGCAATTGATGGTTTTGGAGCTCAAGGCAAGGTGTTTGAAGGCTCTCAAGGAGGAAAACGTGGACAACAAGAGAGACTTCATCTAAGGCTTCTTTTTCTTCATCCACTTTATCCTTTGAAGCTTTTGAAGATCAAGATTATGTAGGGGCCAACCAACCATCTTCTTTTCTAGTTTTCTTTCTAATTTTTCATTGATTTCATATAGTTTAATCACTGTTTTCTTCAAAGTTATTCATCTCATCACTTCATGATACACACACTCACCACATCCTTTTCCAAACCCATGTTCATGTTAGGAGTTTAAAGAACCAAAACAAGTGAGTTTTCTTTGTTTAGTCCATATTTGACTCGCTAGATAGAATATATACTACTCTACCTCATAGCTCTAATCTTCTCTTTTCTTTTTTTGTTTAATGTTTTCTTGCAAGGTTTGAAGGACACCAAGAATTTGAAGGAAGGTTTGAAAGGAAGGATTGGAGGCTTGAAAAGCACAAGAAAACAACTACAAAAACAAGAGTAAATAAAAAGAAGGCTCTTCTTTTTCGGCCGGCCGAAAGAGAGGAGCAAAAGAACCCAATCTCCTGATTTTACAAGGTTAGTAAGCGATCATTTTTTCATTGAAACCCTTAGTTTCTAGCGATCACGATTTTTATTAGATTTGTTAACCATATAACACATGATATCATGATAATAGCACACACGATTTGAGCACCTACAGCTTTTTGGCGATCACGGTGAGACTTGTCTTGCCATTCTCTTTTATTTACTCTTGTTATTTCCATTGGGCACCTTCGGTGCACCGCTTGTGTCCCTCGGGCACGGTTGATGATTGGTTATTTGATCTTTATCCCCACGTACACCTCGTGCACACCCGTTTGGCAAAATTTTGCCCCCCTTGATTGCCTTGAATTGTGGTATTGGAGAGTGTGTTTTACTTAATTGATATCCATGATGTTGCATGATTAGCCTATCTGTTTGAACAATTTTTGTACGAGTATTTGATCCTTTATTCATCATGTTGTATTAGGAGGGGAATGCCCCTGATATTTGCACTGTTTACTGCTTTTCGGGCTTGAATAACGTCGACACATAATGACGTTTTTCTGAAGGACGTTGCCCATGCACGACGCCATTCAGCCTGCATCATCTGCTTGTTTGCCTAGCCAAGACACTGTGACCAGAAGTCACTGTTTTGAATAAACGTCGACTCAGATCGACGCTTTTCAGGTAGTTTTCCTTTTGGCCATTAGTCCTCAGATTTTTTATCATTTGCTGATTACTTATATTTACTATACTACATTAGAGGCCATCCAGGCCACATGTCATTTGCTTTGGGGCTCACCCCCCTTTCTTTTAGGAATACCCTTCTTAGCACTCTCACCTCTCTCTGACTGGGTCGGTCCCTCGGTCAGACTAGAGTGGTTTGTGTTAAGATCTCCATAAGTCTCCAAAAGCAAGGAATTCCTCCTTGTTCATCGAGCTAGTTGTACCATTTAAAGTCCCGGGTAGTCATCCATATCGTTGTGAGCAAAGCTATAGAGTATAACGGTGGAAATTGAACTGAAACTATGATCCTTCCTTGAGTGAATCTCAATTAAAAATCTGTTTTAAACTCTACAAGGAATCCTAAGACAACGTAACCATCAACTTGTTTGCTAACCTTTGAATAACTTGTCTGAATTCCTTGATAATTAAACACAATGATGTTGCACTCAGGCAAAACTCTCGGCATAGATGCTCTCGAGCAAGAAGATATGGTTGAGTACGAGGGAGATGCTCATGCCCTTCGGATTTATGATCCATCCTATTATGAAGATGAGAGAGATGCCTATGCCTCTCATAACTACAATCAATTCCAAACTGTACACGAGGGAGATGCTCATGTCCCTCAGTTTCAATCTCACCCCCCTATGATCAATACAATTCGGATATGGGCAATCACCCCCATGTTCATGTAATCTCTAACCCTACTTATGAAGAAGCCTAAGATCAAGCTGGGCCTTCTTCTCATCCCTCCGATTTTGCTACCCTCATGGAAGCTCTGTCCAATCATGTGGACCCTTGTCAGTTTAAGGCAATCCAATCCATTTTGAAGGGAAAGACTCCCTTGAATTCTTCTGAACCAAACCCTCCGATTCGTCATACTGTACCTCAAGTCCCTATCCAGGCCATGGAAGGCCTCCGGATCTCTACTCCTCGACCCATAGGCCACCAACAATCCAGTTCGTGACACCCCATCAGGCCTCAGACTTCAGTTTATCAAAATGCCTTCGGGCATGGCGGAAATGTTGCCAGTTCGCGACCCTACTGTCCACTTGTTCCCACTTACTCTAGGGGGTAGGCTTTTCAACAACCACCTCCTCCACCAGTAGATTCAACCACCTAGATTTTGCTCAACAAAATCACTCAGATTGATGAGCAGTTCAAAAATTTCCAAAGAACCATGGGTACACAAGTCGCCCCTGAAATGGATGTCCCTTATTTACCTGTCTTTCATCTATTTCCTTTTGAAATGCCAGTGTACCAAAAGTACAAGGGCACGGGCAATCCTTTCATCCATCTTAAAGAATTCTTATATGAATCCTCCTTTCGGCAAAACAACAAGTGAGCACTGGCTTTCCTATTCAGGAGGTCATTGGAAGGGTCAGCTTTGGAGTGGTTCTTCTCCTTGGATCCGAGTAAAGTTGAAAATTTTGATGTAGTATCCAAGAAATTCTTGCAAAGGTACAAGGATTGGGTTGCACCTACCCTATCCATCACAGACTTAGTTAATGAAAAGATGAAGCCATGTGAAGACTTTATGGTGTTCGCCGATAGATGGCGATCTATGGCCGAGAAGATCAGAGACCATTTGTCTGAGCAAGAGAAAGTGAAAATGATGATTGCTAATGCTACGCCACAGTACAAGTTGGTCCTGACTCTAAACAATATGACTACCATGGCAGACTTATATGAGAGGGCGCGTATGCCCAAAATGCATTCAAAGATACAACATTCTCCAGTGTGTTTGACCCCCATCGGACTTATAGGCCGCCACCCAGGAAGCCTAGTGTCCCAAATGTTACTACAACTGGACCGACCACTGAAGGAACCATATCCCATGAACAGGTTAAGATCATGAATAATAACTATGGCCAGTTAGTCATAAATCAGCCGTCATCATATAATGCACAATGACAGTCAAATCAGTAGGCTTATAGACCACCCCCTCAACAATTCTAACAACAATCTCATCAACAACCATAGCAGCTTCAGTTACCCCAACACCCTCCTCAGCAAGTGTACAATCAACCCCGGCAACAACCAAATTACAACCAAGTTCCTCCTCCGAATGATTATTCCCAGCAGAGGAAACCTCCTAATCCTAAGAGAGCAGCATATCCCCAATTACCAGAGACTCTCTCTGATGTCTTTAATGCTCTCATGGCAGCCAATGCCTTAGTATTGCCTAAGGAAAAGACCATCTGGCCACCGAATGCAGATGCCTCGTGGTATTATGTGTATCACCGACAGCCTGGGCACACTGTAGATGCATGTTTTCAATTCAGGAACTACATCTATGATTTAAATGACCAAGGAGGCATAGATTGGGAAGATATATTGCCGCCTTAAAGGCGAGAAGACCACAACAACAACAACCACAATAGCAACATCAACATTAGAGAGTGCCAGTTCAACAAGCAGTACCACCACAGAATATGGGCATAGTACAGAACCCGCTGAGGGAGCATCAGAACCAGATTGCCCCAATCCTCACGAATAGCCAGTCTGAGGCTAACAGAGGGCATCAATGGAGAGTTGAAGAGGCCTCGTCTATATATTCCACGGGCCACAGCCGAAATACTGTCAAACCACCACCCCGCCGCATCGTCCACATCTCTAGGCCGTCGCCAACCCCATCATCACCCATACCCACTAATCCTACCCCACTACCAACCGTACTCAAACTCATAACCCCCACGCCACCACCAAATAACCCTCCACCACCTGTCTACGAACCCATTGTCCCATCCAAACCATTATTGCGCATACTGCTCCCTATGCTATCACCCATCCGCCATGATGCCACACCCTTACCATCCAAACCTCTCATCTGCATCAACCAGTCATCCATCTATCATGATACTATCCTCCCATCTAAACCCCTCATCCGCATTAATCAATCACCCGTTATACTGCAAAGCCAACCCATCACGGCATCCAAACCCCTTATAGATCCAGCATAATTGAAGGCATCGTCTGCCTCATCCATTGTTGAGCTCCGGAGTGGCTGCATCTTCAGCAATGTATTCCCACAATCCGCTGTCCAAGAAAGTCCTTCACGAGTAACTGATGAAGTATAGAATGAAGAGAGTGCCCTAGACACTCAATATAATTTGCTGAAGCATCTTAACAGAACACCGGCGCGCATCTCTATTCTAGAATTATTCAAAAGATCTAAACCCATCAAGAAGCTTTGATGGAATATTTACAGAAGGTCATAGTTAATGAAGACATGCCGGTAGAAAAGATTACGACCCTGCTCGTTCCTTAGGGGGATCAGCCCTCTATATCCTTCCACCCCTCTGAATTGGCACCCTTGGCAGCGAGGGGCATGGCGCTGAGTATAACTGTTAACATTTGCAGCAAAGCCGTGGATGCATGTCTGGTAGATACTGGAGCATCTATCAACGTGTTGCCTCCAAAAACACTGGAATTCTGTGGTGTACCTATAGAAAAACAGTTACCTTCCCCCATCTCTGTCACAGCTTATGACAACTCAACACGTGCCCCTCTGGGAATGGTATATTTGAAGGTTGAATTGGGATCAGTCTGTCATGCCTAAGTTGAATTTCAGATTCTGGAGATTGACCCTTCACTGAAAGGGATATTCAACCGTCCTTACATAAGCTACTCGAGGCTATACCATCTACAAATTATCAGTGCCTTAAATTTCCCTTCAAAGGACGAGTCATCAAGGTCACGAGCATGCCTATTCTTGCTGCTGCTCACTCGTTAAATACAAATCCAATTCTAGTCTCTCCACCCGCTTAACGACCCATCTTGTCCATGCTACAGACTTACCTACCATCTACTGACCCATTAAAATGCACCATTCCTTCATTCTATTTGATTGATGCTGTAAAGAGGGGGAAGTTCATGAGTACCCCTGGATGGAATATCATGATGAAGACTAGGTACCAGCTTGGAAAAGGTTTGGGGGCACAACTGCAGGGTAGAGTTAAGCCAGTGAAAGGTGACATAAGGATACCTGGGAATGGTCTGGGCTACAAGCCAGAGAAGGTAAGACACACAATTGTCTAGCAGCAAGAGGAAGAAGATGGTCACAAAATATGGAAGATAATGGTTACACCGTATAAGGAAAAACGGGATCCTTTGACTTGGACCTTGTCTACCCATTTTGTAAAAGGGCCTGTGATCTGGCATGACAATGACAACACGGTGGTAATAACTTCCCACTTTGATCTGCATGACATTTATGGAAGAGAATTGGCCAGACGATGCACACCGCTATTGACATACAAATCCTTGGAGGCTCTGCGGCCGAGGAAAAGGAGAAAGTTCCATGATCCTGAATGTGAATGGTACCGCTGGTTTGATACTTGGGATTTATACATATCACTGAACATACTATTCTTGCACCCTGCCGAGCCACAGTGGCCGCCATTGATTTTTGAACTGATAGAAGGACCTGGGGCCATATTTGATAAAAAGGATTTTACTGAGTGATGAGACGGATGAAGGGGAGCCAGATGACCCCTGTGAAACTGGTTTAACAACTGATCACCTCTGGAGGTCCACTTACCCCTCTCATGTTTTCACCCTCCATACTCTATTTCGCACTCCGCTTTTGACCCCGACCTGGTCGAGGGTTATCATTGAAGATATTCCTCGGGAACTACCCATTATCATTACTTTGTCCCCTCGGGACATTCTACGTTAGATTCCTCTCGACCTAGAGATGATCCATGATTTGATCTGGGACGTACTACTGTATGATCCCCCTAATCCTCTGGCCATGGTGCCATTTTCTCGTTATGATCATCCCTCATTCTAAATCCATTCATGTTTTATGATAAATACTAAAAATGTCCAAAAAAAAAAATGCCGATTTGGTAACCTCTTCCTCACAAATCCTCATTGAGGAGACATCCTACTATCTGTCCGAATGAACCCCATCACACGGGTCGCTAGGGCAGGATTCTCAACTAGATATACTCTGCCCCTCCTCTCGGGAGGATTCCCTTGTATTCCCTCATGTATTTAATGATTTTCATCCTTCTTCGTCCTCCTTAGGTAAGAATAGTGAGTCTAGTGGTAGGCAGTTTAATGAAGTTAGTCATATTAAGAAGTCTAGGAAATCTAAGAGTAAAAGAATTCCCAATAGATACCTCCAGAAATTAGCTTCTAAGTGCCTTCCATTCTATCAAACCCCTCAATTATTAGAGAATCCTATCTAGTTGTTAGAAGATTATGAGGCAGATGAGTTGGTTGATGATGGGTATGGGTTATATGAGCTGGTACATGAAAAGGACCCCGTCACTGAAGAAGAAGAAGAGGATGAGGATGCAACTGAGGCCTATGCGAGTGGAGCGAAAAGATTTGATGAACCCTCAACTGCTGTAGAAGAGCCAACAAAGAAAATCAATTTAGGAACCGAAGAAGAACCTAGGATTGTCCTCATCAGTCAAAATCTTTCAAAATTAGATGAAGAGGCATTGGTTCGAGTTCTTAGAGAATACAAGGACACTTTCGTCTGGAGTTATGAAGATATGTCGGGGTTAGATTCTTCTCTAGTGGAACACATATTAACATTGAAATCTAGAGCTAGCCCGGTCAAAAAGAAATTAAGGCGATTCCACCCACAGATAGCTTTCAAGATGAATGAAGAGGTCGATAAGCTGCATAAAGCCAAATTTATTAGAGTTGTCCTCTATCCACAATGGGTGGCTAACATAGTCCCAGTCATAAAAAATGATGGAAAAGTTAGAATTTGTATTGACTTTAGAGATTTGAACTGGGTATGTCCTAAGGATGATTTCCCACTACCTCATATAGATGTGTTGATTGATAACACAGCTGGATTTGAGACTCTATCATTTATGGATGGCTTTTCAAAATACAATCAAATTAAATTGGCAGAAGATGATCAAGAGAAAACATCATTTACTACTCCTTGAGGTACTTATTGGTATGTTGTCATGTCATTTGGATTGAAGAATGCTGGAGCCACATATCAAAGGGCTATGATGGCTATATTTCACGATATGATGCATGTCCACTTAGAGGTGTATGTGGTTGATCTTCTGGTGAAGTCTAGGACTAGAGCCGAGCATGCTGAAGTTCTGGCAAAGGTTTTCGAAAGATCGAGGGAGTATCAATTGAAAATGAATCCAAAGAAATGTGTATTTGGTGTATCATCAGGGAAGTTGTTAGGATTTATAGTCAGTAAACGGGGCATTGAGATCGATCCCAACAAGGCCAAAGCTATTATTGAAATGCCACCTCCCAAGAACTTGAAAGAGCTGATAGGATTGATCGGAAGGTTGCAGTTTATTCGCCGCTTTGTCTCCCAGCATTCACAAAGGTATAAGCCGTTCTACGAGCTTACTAAGTCAGGAGTCAAATTCGATTGGGACGATAAGACCACCATCTTCAGGCAAGCATTTAATTTTATAAATTTCTGTCCTGGACGATGCCGTGGGGGCTGTCCTAGCACAAAAGAATGAAGAAGGAAAGGAGAGGGCAGCCTATTATCTCTCTAAACTTCTCAACCCTACTGAACAAAGATATATGGCGACGGAGAAAACGTGTGCCGCACTAGTGTGGGTGGTTCAGAAGTTGAAGCATTAATTTCTAGTCCATGAAGTCCATCTCATCGCTAGGATGAATCCGATCAAGTTCCTTCTCAAGAAATCTGTCCTTATAGATCGATTAGCATGTTGGCAGAGCTTTCTATATCAATTTGATATCATGTACATTCAGCAGAAAGCAATTAAAGGCTATGCCATAGCAGAACACCTTGCTCATCACCCTCTACCCATATTTGATCCGGTCCGATTGGAGTTTCCGGATAAGGAACTAATGTCCATAAACAAAATCAAAGATGACATGTGGACTTTGCATTTTGACGGAGCTCTGAACTCTCATGGTAAGGGTACCGCCATCATTCTCCTATCACCTGAAGGTATCACCATTCCACAAGCCTTTCAGCTCACTTTTCATGTTACCAATAACATAGCTGAATATGAGGCTCTTCTTGCCGGTCTCGAGGCCGCCCATTTGCATGGCGCTACCAAACTGCGAATTGTGGGTGATAGTCAGTTTATCCTTCGCCAAGTGCTTACCAAATATTGCACCCTTGATCCCAAACTCAAGCCTTATCAAGAACTCACCTCAACTTATGCCAAGCTTTTCACCAAATTGATTTTCGTTCAAGTCCCTCGGAATCAGAATATCTTAGCTGATGCATTAGCTTCTCTCGCATCATCTCTAAATTTTCCAATCAGTAAACAATCCAAATCAATCATCATTCATAGGCATCTCTCTCCGGCTGTAGAGGACCCTTCCTTTCTTAGGATTAAGGAGAAGTTGCTGAAGAAGGTCAGAGATGGAGATATTGTAGAGAAGCGAGAAATCATGTTATTGGAGCTATAAGAAGAGATGGAAGATAAAGAGAAACTATGGTATTACGAAATTCTCAAATATTGTGAAGATCAGAGTTATCCTGAAGAAGCCACAACTGAGGAGAAGTGGGTTATCAGGAGAATTGCTCAGAGATACACCCTAGTTGGAGGCGAGTTATATAGACGTGGATTTGATAGTGTTCTTCTGAGATGCTTAGACGAAGATGAGTTTTGGAAGATCATGGAAGGAGCTCATACTAGAGTTTGTGGTGGCCATGTTAATGGACAAATGTTAACAAAGAAAATCATTAGACAAGGATATTATTGGCCAACCATGGAAGAAGATTGTGTAGAGCTTGTCTGTAGGTGTGCTAGGTGTCAACTTCATGCCGATAAGATCCATTCTCTTGCATCTTCACTCCATCCTGTTTCCTCCTCATGACCTTTCTCTATGTGGGCTTTCGACATCATTGGACCTCTCAGTGATCCTAATTCCGGCATTAAGCAGAAATCCTTCATTCTTACTACAATGGAGTATTTCACCAAATGCGCAGAAGCCGAAGCTTACACAGAGGTCAAAGTGTCAACAGTTTGCAAGTTTATCATGAAGAATATCATCACAAGGTTTGGAATTCCAAACACCATCGTCATCGACAATAGGCCACAGTTAATATCACAAGAGTTGAAGGACCTCTACAACAGGTATAAAATTTCATTTAATCATTCATTTCCTTATTATCCGCAAGGCAATGGCCAAGCAAAGGCAACGAATAAGACCTTGATAAAAATCATCAAGAAAACGTGTGCATCTAAACGATGCATAGACTGGCCAGAGAAACTTGTTGAGGCTTTATGGGCCTACCGAACTTCAATTCGTACGCCCACTAGGCAGACTCCATATTATTTAACGTTTGGAATGGAGGTGGTAGTTCCATACGAAGTCCTCATCCCGTCATTAAGAGTACAATTGAACGAGGAGTTTTCCCTTGACGAGCATCGCTCTGCACTTCTCGCTCAATTGAAACTTTTAGACGAGAAAAGATGGTCAGCGGCTAATCACTCACGAGTATATCAAAATAGGTTAGCACGTTTTTATCAAAAGAAGGTCATTGAACGTAAATTCAAAGTTGGTGAAATGGTGGTCAAAAGAATTTTCATAAAACCTGGTGGTCTACGTTTTAAACTCCAACCTAATTGGGAAGGAACTTATGTTGTAAAAGATGCTTTTCCTGGTAACGCCTATAAACTAGTTAATGCAGAAGGTTAGGAGTTAACTCATCCCTGGAACGGTTTGTATCTTAAGAAATATTACCCTTAGATTAGGAGTGTCGATTGGCATGGTGCAAAGACTAGTGGAGTTAGAAAGTTTGAAGTCCCAAATTCCCTTGTTAGTCTTCGATAGTCTAATTCAGGTGCATTATACACACACAAACACGCTTTGTCCTCGAGTAACAAGAGATGTGAAGTCCAAGGAAAACTGACAGTTTGACCGAGTGTAAAAGTACAACCCATTCTGGCTTTATTATTCTTTTTTATACTCGGCTCGTGGTGTCGGAACGAGGCTCAGGATAGACTACTGAAAATACCTGGCATCTTAGTAGGAGGCCGTCATAAAAAAAAGGGAGAAAGAAAAAGATCCGTCCCACAAAATAAAAATTAGAAAGGCAAAAGCCAAATCAAGTATAAAAAAGGCCACAAATGTCAAATCAAAAGGCCACAAATGTCAAATCAAAAGGCCACAAATATCTAAATGAAAGGGAGCGCAAGGTCAAAAATATCCCGCAAAGTGAAAATGACTGAACCCCAACGGACAATAAGGTAGAGGATGGACATCTTCCTGGGTCTCTGAAACCCTCTCAGGAGCTTTCTAGACCATTTCTTTCTTTCTTTCTAAGGGACGTACTCCAAGCTTAAGGAATAGCCTAAGTCGACTAAGGGTCAGATCATCAAATGGGATTGAGGAATAAGCGCAATAAAAGCACAATGAACCTGTTTTAAGTTATTAAAGAATAATTAGGGAATTAAGATAACAAATAAGTAAGTTCTTTTGATCTATGTACCATGCTGGTATAAAAAAAATGGATATTTAAAAATGACAAAAAAAATAGATATTTCAAAATGACAAAAAAATAGATATTTGAAAATCACAAAAAAATGAATATTTGAAAACAAAAAAAAAATGGATATTTCAAAATGACAAAAAAAATGCATATTTGAAAATCACAAAAAAAATGAATATTTGAAAAAAAAATGGATATTTCAAAATGACAAAAAATAGATATTCAAAAATTACAAAAAAAATAAATATTTGAAAACCCCCAAAAAAATTGATATTTCAAAATGACAAAACAATATAGATATTTAAAAATGATAAAAATAATGAATATTTCAAAATGACAAAAAAAAAATAGATACCAAAAATGGATATGTTTGGACATGATTTCAGTTAGCATCTTTTGTCAGATCATGTGTGTTGCATGTTTTTACTTTCCAGCGAGTATGTGCATGCTTGTATGTTGCATTTCGAATTATTGTGTCTTTTAATTACCTTTTGTTCACGTTCATTGAATAAAGACTTTGCCCCTTGACCCTTTTACTAAGGATAGGATCGAGTAGCCGGTTATTTAACCGGCCAAGGGGCTAAGCCAGAATAGACACTTAACCTGTTTGTTCAAGTCATGTGCATGGCACATGTATGCCAAAGATTAGAAAAAGATAGTCAAAATACAAAAGGGGTTTTCATTCATATCAAAAGTTTGTACATGTGTAGAAAGGTAAAAGAGTTCGCCAATAGAACTCCAAAAGAAACAGTACATCGTCAATAACATCAGCAACCCTCATGACTGACTCTCCCTGGCCCCCTTGTCAAATTGGTTCTGGGCCTCGTCCTGGGCATCCGGCGCTGGCACTCTAGAAGGTGGCGGTGGTGGACCCATCATGCTCGGACCAGCCTGGCCAGAAGAGATGGCGACGCTGGCGGTGAATGCGCTCCCCTGTCCTCTCACATGGGCCCACTGACGAGCACGTCGATATCATGTCGCTCGTGCTTAGCGACCTCAAGTTGGACTCAGAGAAAAGACACCTCGGCGTCTACCCGCTGCCGCTCCTACTGCTCGCGCTCCCTCTCCTCGATGATGACCCCAAGACGAGACTGAAGGCGTGAAAGCTCTCGAGGAAGATCCACGGTGGAGAGGCGGGCCAGCCTCTCCTCTAGCTCTTTGATTCGAGCAGCGTCTGCCTGTGCCTGGGGCGCTGCACTCCGGGTCTGCTCCAACTTTGCTTCAGCCTTTTGGAGGGCTTCGTAGAGTTCAGAAACCTGCAAGAGTAGATGTTATTAGTCAAGTCAACTAAGCAAGCATGGCTACAACTCAAGAATGAGAAGTCAAGGTTGAAGACTTACTCGGGTGGCACGATCCTCTTCGGCCTGAGAAGCTTGGTAGATGGCTTGGGCCAGCTGGCCATGGAGATCGGTAAGGATAACGTCATGTGCAGCGCTAGAAGATGAGGCGCCGGCAGTGGAAGCGCAAGGAGGCTGGGACACGTGAACGTAGGCGGCACGCTGTGTTAGGAGAACCATTGTCAGTGGCTAGGCGCCAAAACAATTAATTAATAAAAGAATTCATTCATGTCATAATTCATTCATACATACTAGATCGTGAAGCTCTTTCTGAACCTGCTCAAACTGGGCCTCCGCATCTTGCAGTTGAGCCCAGAGGGTGATGATCGTAGTGTCTCGCGCATCCTGCACATGCATTTACCATGTCATTCATTCATTTACAAATTTAAATTAAGATAATAATAAAAATGAAAGAAGTATGAAACCATACTTACATTGAGCGGGCGTAGCTGTCATAGCTGGGCGGCGTAGTGCACCCGGTATTATTGGAGGTAGCCCTCACTACTCTCCGCATGTGACTCGATCGGGACACTACCTCGGAACTAGTCATCACGCTGGTCCGAGAACTTCACATGCTAGTCCGGGCGCGCCTGTTTCCCCCTCATGGATCGTCCGATCCCCTCCGGGATCTCCTCCTGGACCCACTCCTGGTGAAGTCCCAGGGTCCTCATGGGCAAGCGCAGGTGCAACAGCTCTATCTTGTTCAGGCAGTGTACCCACACCTGCCTACCGAACCTCGCTCTGCTGGTTGTCACCCACGGCTGCCTTGCCTCATCCATGCCCAAGTACAGACACCAGATAACCTGCGTGCATTTAAGTTAGTTGTATTCATAATTAATAATTTACATTTAATTGAAATAAACATAATTGTATTAATTAACACTTACCAAGAGCTCGGGATAATCTAAAAATTGAAGGCAGAGGGCCATCAACTGGTGGTGCTGTGGAGTCGTTTCCACTACTGGCTGCCACCTGCACGCCAGTGGTACTGCATCGGTCTGGATGGCCTTAACTTGGCCCAGAGGAAAATAGAAATAACTCCAAATCTGCATATACCAACATATAGTTAGAAATTCATGCATTTAAATCATATCATATGCATTAAATAAAATAATGGTACCTGGAGAAACGGCGCGAAGCCATTGACGGTGGTCTCACGGTCTGGCGTGACCGCAGATGAATTGGTGAAGAGGTGGGCCCAGAAGGCCGCACCCCAGGCATACTCACCTATCCTATCTAAATCCTCTAACAAACTAAGAAATATATAATGGATCTGGTCACCCTTTGTACCGAAGAGCAACCATCCGAAAAAGAAAACTAGAACGATCCTAAGCTACCAGTCTACCAACTCTCTTTGGCTCTTATCCCAATAATAAGAGCTGGCAGCTGACCTAGCTAATCTATCTATAAAACCCTCCGTAGACTCACCCTGGTCTTGCCTAGAGTCGACTAGCTCCAAGGTATCCTCCACCTCTACCCACCGGAGAGTCCTAGACTCTCTACTTGGAGCCCCTGCCACATCTAGACCTAAGAGATGCCATGCCATCTTACAGTAATCGGGATAAGTGATCCCGCTCACCGCCCGGCCCTCCACTTGAAGGCCAGTGATCCTAGCCACATCCTCGAGGCTGGGGACCATATGTCCCCAGGGCATCAGGAATGCCATGCATTCTGGGTCCCACCTCTCCTTTAGAACCTGAAGGAGGACCAGGTCTTACCAGAATGGCTCGATATCTAGGAGCTCCCCAAACCCCATCTCCCTGAGACGAACTTTCTGGAAGTCTGGGAATCCTCTGTATGCTGTGATCACCAGGTCCCACGAGATTTGGGTCCTCATCGTCCCCAGTAATTGTTCAAGGAAATGTTAGAAAAATCATTGGCAATTAAAAGCAATTTCTAAAATTAATTTTGACTCGGGACCACCCCTTGAATGGCGTCAGACATGGTCGACGCCCTTTGAAAAGCGTCTTCCTGACTCGACGCCATTTAACCACGGATCCGAGGACCCGTGGCATTCCCTCTTTCGGTTCCCCGACCCAAGAATTACTTTAAAAGGAGGATTTTCGAACTTACCATTGAAGGACCCACCTCTTCGGCTGGTGTCGCCGCCGGTGGAGCTTCTTAGGCTTCCATGAAGGCTGCTGCCTCCACGAGGACTTGGGCTGCCTCGTCCATAACTTCGGCTGGGATTCCTTCCTCCTCGTCTACTTCGATCGCCGAGATCGCTGCCACCCTTTGGCGCTTCCCACTTGGTTCTCTACGTTCCATTGTAGAGAGGGAGCTCGAGAGAGAGAGAACCGATGGATAGAATGAGAACCGAGAGAAGCCGAGAGAGAGAGTAAGAGAGAAAGGATAAGAGAGAGAGAGAGAGGGTGGCCGGAGATGAGAATGCCCACCGGAGAAAGCTCGGATCGCTGGAGAGGGAGAAGAAGAGAGGAGAGAGAGAGTGTTTGAGAGAATGAGGAAGGAGGAGGGCTAGGGTTCACAAACCCTATACAAAATGGTTAAAAGGTGTTGATACAGAACAACGCTATTTGTGGGTGCACAAACTGAGGCAGGAGGTTTGAATTTTGAAAATCAGAGAAAAGCGTCGCCCATGGTTGACGTATTTTAGACTTTACCGCCTTTAACGGTCAGAGCCGTACCACGGACTTTGGGGAAAATCAGAAGAGATCTGGAGAAAATCAGTGATTAGCGTCATGCATGGTCGATGTGATTTAGAGAATTTAATGCTCAGAAATCTTTGGAAAATAGGAGAGAGAAATGGTTAGCGTCGCTCATGACCGATGTTATTTAGGACATTTTAAGGATCAAATTCTAATTCTCGAAAATTGAATTTTGTTGAAATAGTGTCTTTCTAAATCGACGCTATTTGCATTAATGAACCCGAAACTTGAGAAAAATGAGTTGTTTTGTTTGAGAAAAAATTCCAAAAAATTGCACAAATATTAAGGAAAGATCTTTATTGCAATAAAAGGAAGATTTTTTTTATTGAAAATTCAGAAATTACAATTAAACTTTGGGTAGAGATTGAGAGCATTCAGACTTGATTTTCTGAAGCTCTTTTATATAAGCTTTCCACGATTCCCGATTGGCTTCGTGAGGAGTTTTTACACAACCGGTGAATCCGATGTTCCATAGATTTGCAATGAGTTCTATCGCCTCAAAGTCTTCATCGGTTCCTAATGTCCGCTTCTTAATTGGGGGGAGAGAAGAGATCTCAGGAAATTCATAGCGTGGCATATCAAGTTGAGGATGACAACGATGTGGATTATAGAGAATGAACTCGGTTGTCCCGATCAGTCGGAGCTCTGTGCCAGCACCACGGCACACTCGAACCACCTTTTCCACAAGAGCAAGCGGCGTGTATTCGAATCTAGTCCTTGGCATAGTCTTGAAATAAGTGCGCCAGTTAGCTCTAGTCTTGAGGTTGGGCACTCGATTGGTCATGTTGTCATTGAACTTCATAATGTTGGTAATATGGAAGATAGGACTGTGCTGGTACATTTTGGATATTCTTGGAACTTTTTCCTCATTATAGTTGAATTTGAAGTGGAATTCTACCTATAGAGCTAAGAATAACATATTGCCATGAGGAGATTGACCCGTAGAAGCTACAGAGAGCCCACTGTAGAGATAAGCCAAGACTGCTGTGCTGATATGCTTTCCTTCAAAGATCCCATTAATTGCGCTCATTTGATCATCTTTTAAAATATTATCTTGGGTAGGGAAAGTGCTCCAGCTAAACATACAGTGAATGCCACCATCACAGCCTCTGTATCTTTCTCTTTGAGATTTTCTATCCTTTTCAAGGTCCATTTAGCCAGCTTTGCAAGATTAATCCCCTTCTGAGTAAGACAGCCTTGAATTTCTTTTGGATTCTTCATAACCATATCCAAGAATTCATGACTATTGATCTTTTTCCTCATGAACATCATTTCAGTTAAATCAGGTTCATCATTGTTGACCTTAAGCTTAGGAAGGCCCAATAAGAGTTCAATTTCTTCTAGAAGGACAGTGGCTTCGAATGTGAGGAAAAGAAAAATATGAGTTTGAGGATGCCACAGTTCGACCAAAGCACCCATTGCAGGACAAGCCATGCATGCGCTCTTGTAATGTTTGGCATGGATAATCAATCCTTAGATATGCCATTTAGATATATATGATTGCATGGAAAGGTTGATCTTGTTAACTAGCTTTTGGATCTATGGAAGAGAAGAAAATCGTCTTGGACCGGGGAAGAAAGGATAACCCTTGAAAAGAAGATTATAATAGTTCTTTCATGCCTATGAAGATTTGGAATTTGGAGAACATGTAGAGAATCACAAGAAGAAGAATTTGAATAGAATAGAGAGAGTAGCTTACTTGTAGGTTAGAATCTCTCCCACTTAGTGTGAGTGCTCAAATTGGGTGTGTGATTCTCATGAAAATTATGTTGTTTATGTGAGAAATAAACCTCTTAAAGAGAAACTAGGTGATGTGATCGCCAGAAACTTTTAACTAAAAAGTTCCAAAAGAAGAAAGTTTGATCGCCTACCAGTTTGGATGTGGGAGATGTTGAAGTTCTTGATTCTCCTCCTTCAGCCGGCTAAAGAAAGAGAGCCCTTTTTATCTTTGTTCTTGCTTTGGCTGCTTACTGGGTTTTGAGGATCATCCAGATGCCTTGTTGTTCGCTATTGATTCCCTCTTCTTGTTCTCTTTTTGTACCTTGCAAGAAAATGAAAAGAAATGAAGAATAATGAGAACTCAGGCAGAAGTAGTATCCATTCTAGAAGAAATTTTAAACATGCAACTAAACAATTGAACTCACTTGTTGAGTGGTCTTTTAAACCCCTTTAACAAATAGGTTTGAAAAATAATACTAGTGTGTGTGTGTGTTGTATGGAGTGATGTGATGAAAATGTAAGGCTAATGTGATGAAAAATGTGGGAAGATGCATAGATTAATTAATAGCTAAGCTGGATGGCCCCTGAAAAGCCTTGGTCTTGAAATAATCTTGGATGGATGAAGAACGGATGAAGACTCCTGATGGTAGCAACACTTCGATCCTTCAGCGTTTGGACGTCGTCTTCAAGATTCTTTGCACTACTTTTCACCGAAATAATTACTATCACTGTCACTATCACTGTAATCACTGACACTAATTATCACCACTCACTTTTCACTGACCAAGGAGCTGGGTATTTATAGACTTTTACATCCGTGGTTATTAATGGATTTACATGAAGAAATTTGAAGTTTATCCAGCTTAACAAACAGATAAATACAGATTAATTCATCATTATCTGTAATTATCTAAAACGCGTCGCCCATGGAAGACGCCTTTTAGCTAATTAAGATAAGTATAAACATCCGGAAAAAGTTTATCATTATCTGTAATTATCTAAAACGCGTCGCCATGTCAGGACGTCTTTTAGACTAATTAAGATAATGATAAATATCTGGAAAAGAGATAAAAACAACTTAGGAGACCTAAATTGCGTCGTGCCATGCAGACGTCTTTTAGCTAATTAATCAATTAATTAAAATTCAAATTTAAATATTAAAATACAAATAAAACTCTAAATGGCATCTACACATGTCGACATCTTTTAGACTTCTTCGTATTTTAATTAAAATTTGAGTTGAAATCAATTTAATTAATTAACTTAAATTATGTCTATCTAGCCTGATACTATTAAGATAATTAATTCAGAAAGATTAATAAAAATTAACCAATGATTAAATATTAGACCATTCTGAGGCATTATTATATGATATGAAATTTACTCAAAATGATGTCAAAATTGGCGTGTCTACAGCTGCCTCACCTTGGCATCGTCTTTGCAAGGGAGTGAAATGAATTGGAATGTACTGAAAAGGTGATGCCAAGGTGTGATGAGACACGCTCTTATCATCACATGATTGGAATTTTTCTCAAAATCATTAATGAAGATAACTCAAGGAGATCAATGGAATCAATCCTGTCTGGATGAGGTAGACAAGGAAATAAAATAAGGTCGATCAACCTCCACGTATTGGGAAGTACCACAGGTCATAGACACTGCAGGTTTCATCATGGGGAGCGATTGCCAGCCAATGTGGACGTGCTGCAGCCATGATGGATCTTAAAAGAAAACAAGAAATGTTGGATAAAGAATCCAAGAAAGGATAGAATTCCAAGGATATCTTCAAGCGAACCTCAAAGATAATCAAGATACTCAATTCAGAATAGAATATTTCATATCATGTTGGGAATTATTTGATTGATGATCTGAAATTTAATCAATAATTAATTCTTATCACAATGATTTCAAAGTCCTACATGATGCATGCTGGGCTAAAAGAAAAATATAAAGTCAAATAAAATATAAATTAAACAAGGATAATATTGTTAAATTGTTATTAATGATTCAAGACACCAATTCTTGTAATCCAGTGCTAAGCCGAACCTTGTTTATCTACGTACCGTTTCACAAAAGTAGAACCATCGTCCTCATTAATTAACAATCCAACGACCTATCCGTGCGATTAAGAATTCTATGGAATTATCACTGTTTTTGTTGAAGGGGAACTCAAATTCCAGTTTCATCAAAACCACAAGGTCCTTGATATAATCTAATAAATATTTAACATATAGTAATGATGATGTAAATCAATTACATGAAATAGTACAAGGGATAGAGATAACCGTCTTTTTAGCCACGGTTGGGACTCATAAACTCCCACAGTGGGATCTTCTTGATATTTTCCAGCTTCATTTGAGTCTTCCTGAATTACCTGCATTAAAAAATCATTAGTAATTTCAAACAAGTATCAGAATATGGACAATCATTGGAATTCGGGTAAAATATCAGAGAAGCCTTAAACGCGTCGTGTCGCGTCGACGCCCTTCAGTGACCTAAAACGTGTCGCTGTTCAACGACGCCTTTTCAGTCGCAGAAACAGGTTCTGGCTGATTCCCAACCGGATTCCAACTCTTCCCATGCTCATCCCTTTTCCAATCCGGAAAAGTCTTTCTAAGATCGCAATTCCCTCTATATAAACTCTATTAACTTGTTTCAAAGCAATCCTACCACAATCTAGAGATCAAAGTTGGAGTTTTTCTTCAAAGTTCAAGGGATTTCCAAGGTTTTCAAGGCTACAAGGCTTCAAGGAGGAAGAAACTCGAAAACAAGATGAGTTCTTCAAGCAAAAGGATGAGAAGGACGCTGGAGAAGCTCTCCGAGGTGGAGAATCATCTAAGCGGGAGATATCCTAACCTTCAAGTAAGTTGAATTCTCTTCCCTTCAATCCTTCTTCTTCAATTTCCTCTTTTTCCCCCATGTTCTTCTCAAGTTCTTTTCAAATTGATTTTTTCTTCTATCTTTCCAGGCTTACCCCATGTTTCCTTGTCCAAGGAGATTCACCTCCCTTCTTTGGATCCGCAAACTTGCTAAGAGTACGAAACTCTCTATGCAAGCCTTCATCTCCAAGTGGAATCTTCAAGGCTTGGTGGTCCACGCTAAGCACTACAAGAGCCCAAACGTGGATTGGGCGGCCATGGGTGCCTTGATCGAGCAGTGGCATCCTCAAACCCACACCTTTCTCTTCCCTCAGTTCGAGTGCACCATCCTTCTAGAGGAGGCTGAGCTTTTGTTGGGCCTGCCGAAGATCAAGAATAAGATGGCCTTGATGAAGGAAAAGATCACCGGCCAACAACTGCTGACGTCAATCATGAAGGACCCCACAGAGGTAAAAGGGTGCCTTACCAAGAAAGGAATCAATCTCGCGAAGCTTGCAGAATGGACCTTGTACGAGATCGATGATTTGAGGGAGGATGAAGCTGAAGACGTGACAAAAGCTTTTGTCACGTGCCTTGCCGGGGCTCTGTTCTTTCCCACGCAAGACAACATCCTTGAAGATGATCAAGTCAGCGCAATTTGCACGATCTTCGAGGGAAAATCCATTAGCACGACGATCCTGGCTTATCTTTACAGTAGGCTCTCTGCGGCGTCCACAGGTCAACCTCCTTATGGGTGCATGCTACTCTTCGCTTTGTAGGTCGAGCTACACTTTAAATTTGAATATCACACGAGGATGTCAGCAAGTCCGTCTCAGATTTATCAGAATAGCCCGATCTTCCACATTTCAAACATCGTGAAATTCAACGAGAGGATGATCAACTGAGTACTAAAGCTCAAGACTCGGGCTGACTGGAGAGTGTACCTGAGATGCATGTCATCCAACGGGTTTGACCCTTCTCCACTTGCTCTTGTTGGAAAGCCCATTAGAGTACGCTGTGCAGCGGGAGCAGAACTTAAGCTGATCGGGGCTACTGAGTTCGTGTTGTACAACCCTCACCGATGCTTTCCTCAACTCAGCCTACCTTGCTATGAATTCTCCGAGTTCTCCCATACATCTTCAATTAAGAGGCGTGCTCTGGAATCCGATGAAGACTACGAAGCTACAGAGCTTATTACTACCTTATGGAATATTAGCTTTAGTCATCATGTAAAATCCTCTAAAAATATAGATAGAGGATTGAAAGTTCCATACATACTAGCACTTCGGGAATTTCTTCCTTGAGTGTTCCCTTTTTTCTTTTCTTTTCCTGATGTAATAAAGAATTTTATTGAATAAAGAATCATTTTTCATGCCTTGAAATCCTTCCCTAATTTCCTGTGACATGTCCATGATTTTTCCTTTAGTAAAAACTTGATTTTTCCTTAAAATATGATAGTTCGGGTTCCTTTAATACAAAACGCGTCCACTCAGGAAGACGCCTTTCAAATATAATTCATTTTCAAAAAGTTAGCCATTAATCCTCAAAATTCTGAATTAAGCTTAAAATGCGTCCACTACCATAAACACCTTTCAACTCTCTCTCTTACTTCTTCCAGAACTCCGCCATCATTTCTGTGATTAATCCTATGAAACGTGTCTTGATGTGTAGACGCCTTTAATAATCATGCATTGTACGGTTCTGACCAGAATTGGCGGTAACCTGAAACACGTCGCCTAGTAAAGACGCTTTTCACTCAATTTCAAATAGCTGGGCTTGCCGCCTCAATTTATGCGCTCTGAAACGCATCGCTATACCCAGACGCGTTTTAGACTTTCTTAACAAAACCCGCGAAGGCCCCCCTTTCTTCCTCACTTTTCTCAAAAGCTTTCTCTCTCCTACTTCCACCGAGCTCCGGCGAACTTCTCCTTCTCCGGCGATCTTCTCCACTTTTCCCTCTTACAAACTCACCCCATGGAATGCGGCGAAGGATCCCGCAAGGCTAAGGCCATCGTGAAGTGCCGAAGGACCTCGGCGAGGGATGAAGAAGAAATACCGGCCGAGTTAGCCGCGGTGGAGGCCTTCTTGAAGGAGGAGGAGGCTCCTCCGGCACCCATGGCCGAGCAAGAAGGAGGGGAGGGCGACCTCCACCTGGTAAGTTCACTGTGGTTTGAATGGAGTGAGGAAAAGGAGGGGGAACTGGGTTCTTGGAAGAACCCGAAATCGGCCTTGAATGGCGTCCAGACTAGGTGACGCCTTTCAAACGGCGTCGCCCTGGTCCGACGCCATTTAGGCGAAATTCAATATTTTTAATCGGACAGAAAATGGTCCCAAATTGCGTCAGGACTAGTGGACGCCTTTCAATAGGCGTCCATGTGTCTCGACGCCTTTCAATATTTTATCTGCTTTTATGTTCATTAACGGATGAAATTCCTTGTTCTTATTTGCAGGGGACGATGAGAGCCAGGATTTCCTGGGATTTAGTTATAGGTGCATATAGAGGACTCCCGGATTTCTAGAAGGCGCGCCTGCGCCGGATGGGATTCGGCGAGATTTTGGATATCGAGCCGTTTTGGCTCGATTTGGTCCTCTTGCAGGCGCTGCAGGAGAGGTGGCATGCGGAAAGCAAGGCTTTCCTAATGCCTTGGGGCCACATAGTCCCAACCCTAGAGGATGTGGCCAGGATCACTGGCCTCAGGGTAGATGGCCGGCCGGTAAGTGGGGTGACTTACCCCAACTACCAGGGATTGGCAAAGGCCTTGCTAGGCATAGATGTGTTTAGTCTAGGCAGGGAGTCCAGGATGGTCCCTAGGGTAGAAGTAGAGGCTGCCCTAAGATTAGATGAGCCCCGACGTCGATCAGACGAGTCCCGGGAAGAGTTTAGGAGTAGATTAGCAGAGTCATCCTCCTCTGTGTACTGTAGCGACCCGAGTCAGGGGGAAGAGGTGTTAGGAATCGTCTAGAACGCAGCGGAAAATAAAATCAATTCCTATGTATCGGCTGCTGGGATCGTAAGACGGACATTAAAATATAAACGCGGGAAGAACGGTTCTTTACCTTTGCGGGGTTTCGAAACTCCCGTAGATGATTCCGACTCGGTAATCGCGCACGCGCACGATCTCTAGAGGTATCCAATCGAGCTCCCGCTGCAGACGCGATTTCCTCCTCGACTTGAGTGCTCCGACCAGATCTCAAATCCACCATGCGCGGAGAGAGACAGATCTACTCCAAGAGAGAGAGAAGGAGAGAGAGAGAGGAGATAGAGAATCTCGGGTGAGTAATTCGTCCAACTAACTTTTTACCCCTCCCCCTTGGCCTCCTTATATAGAAATAAGGATAAGCATAAGGATTAATCCTCATGATTATCCAAGAGTTTGGCCTTGGATAAATCTCCATTAAATCTTCATATTTATCCTGCGGCTTTTCATAAAAACCCAGATAAGTATGAAATTTAACGTCTCTCACCGTCTGACGAGAACTCTTATGTGTGTGACCCTCTAGGCCCATATATCAGTTCGGTTTCAGGCCCATTAAACTTAGAACTGATTCTAAAGTTTAATATTTATTAATTAACATTTAAACATCATATGTTAAATGATTAATTTAATAAACAAGTGGATTATCATCTGATGATTAATTCACTTGGCCTTCTGATCATGAACAGCACCAAACACTACCTCATGATCCCAGAAGATATAAGGGATACTGTTCCCTTCAATTGAACCTTTCTGTCTGCAGATACCGCACACATAAAATCCTTCACTCATGCAATGTCCCAATAACGCAAGGGTATGGTTTTATAGTCAAACCCTCTTTCGCATTATCCAGATGGATTCCAGTACTCAGTTAATATCTAGAAAGACATCTCTTTCATTTGACCCTGGCGAGGGATTTCTGTGTACACATCCATAGGACATTCTCTCTCCAGTCTTATACCAAGAGTGAGTGATCCTTTGTTGTTCACTCAATTACCTTCGCAAGTTTTCCACTGTATCTGAAAGACCGACTATCGTGGACTTAATGGTTAAAGTCCACAAGTCAGAGAATCAAGATACAATGGTCCACAAACAAGGTATCATTGGTGACGCAGGTCAAAGGACCAATTGTGCTACTGCAATGATTGAATTCCCTGGTTGACTAATAGGTATAATTACCATCCAGGAATTCTTATTTGGGTCTCTTCAGTGAACTCATTCTCTAATGAGCACCCACATGTTTGTCTTAGTGTCACCACACGAGTGAATGTGAGATCATTCACCCTCATCACGTGAGCAGACATAACTTGTGTCGATCTTATCGGATATTTAATGTCCATCTCAAATATCCTATGATCGAGAACTGTTTAAGACAAGTGACTGAGGATATTGATCTCACTATTATGATCTCATCATGATTCAATATCCCATACATTTGTCTACGGACCTTCATTATGATAGTTAATTTGCGAGAACTATAAATGAAGAAATGATTGCCTTTATTAATATTTTGAACTAGAATGTACAATGATTGGCTTTGAGGCCACCCAATTCTAACAAGAGGTAGATAGGCAGCTTAGGATCTTTATAGTCTTTTTCTTTGGCCGGTTGCTCTGCGGTACGAAGGGCGACCACATTCATTGTAGGTTTCTTTTTTTGTTAGATGATTTAGATAGGCTGCATGAGTATGCATGGGGTGCTGCCCTTCTGGCCCACCTGTTCGTCGACCTGTCTGCGGTCACGCCTGACCGTGAGACCACCATCAGCGGCTTCTCGCCGTTCCTCCAGGTATTAAATCGTTTTATTATTTGTTCATGATATGCAATGTGATATGATGTAATGATTTCTAACTTATATGTTCATGTATGCAGGTTTGGAGTTATCACTACTTCCCGCTCGACCGAGCGCGGATAGTACGACCTGGTGCCGTCCCATTGGTCTGCCGTTGGCAGACAATAGTGGACATGGCACCACAGCACCACCAACTGACGGCCCTCCACCGTCAGTTCTTCGACTATCCCGAGCTGCTGGTGAGTTCTTAACTTGTTCAATTTTGTTCATTAAATGCAATATTTTATTTATTAAATGCAAGTTATTCATATGAATGCATCTAACCTATATGCAGGTGATCTGGCGCCCGTACCTCGGTATGGGCGAAGAGGGTCAGCCGTGGGTGACGGCTGGCTAGAGGAGGTTCGGCAGGCAAATGTGGCTACATTGCCTGAACGAAATCGAACCCCTCCGCCTGCGGCTCGTGATGAGGACGCTGGGCCTCCACCAGGAGTGGATCGACGAGGAGGTCCCAGAGGGCGTTGGAAGGAGCATGAGGGGCAAGCAATCCCTCACCGATTGGCGTGCCAAGTTCTCGGAGTAGTACGAGGACTGGCACCGCCGCGGCGTCAGGGTGGAGTCCCGGGCGGAGAGCAGTGAGACGTATCTCCAGCAGTACCGGGCCCACTATGCCGATCAGCTTTGGCTCCTCCGACCACTCGATGTAAGTATGATTTATGCGTCTTTTCATTTTATTATTATCTTTATCTTATATCTGTGAATGAATGTATGCATGTGTGGTATGCAGGACGCGCGAGATGCGGTCATCGTTGACCTCCGGGCCCGCCTACATGATGTGGAGGCCGAGCTAGAGCAGGTCCAGAAGGAGCTCTTCGACCTAGTATGTATGAATGAATATGAATGAATTAATTATTTAATTAATTTTTTTTGACGATTAACCACTGATGATCGTCTTTTGGTGCAGCGAGCTGTCTACACCCAGGCGGCTCCTCCCACTTACGAAGCCTCATCCTCTTCCTACTTTGCTGCTGCTCGCGAGGCTGCTCTGGCCGACCTCCAGAGCCAGCTCGCCTCCGCCATCCACCGAGCTTCCCTTGCAGAGGAGGACCGCGCCGCTCGAGTAAGTCCTATTATTCCCTTTGATTTCTGAATTTGATTTTGATTGCTTGATTGCCTTGGACTAACAATGACTTCTTCTGCAGGTTGTTGAGCTTCATGAGGCCCTTCAGAGGGCTGAAGCGGATGCGGCTCGAGTCCGTGACCTCGAGGAGCAGGTGGCTCGTCTCTCCACCGGGGATCTTCCTCGGGAGCTTTCACGCCTCCAGTCTCGATTGGAGTTCGTCACTAAGGAGAGTGAGAGGGAGCAGCTGGAGCGGCAGAGGCTGGACGCGGAAATGACCTCGCTCCGAGTTCAGTTAGGCATCGCCGAGCACGAGAGCCGGAGCGTCGAGGAGAGATACAGGCGTGCTCGACAGCGTGCTCAGGAGCGCGGGCAAGCGAGCGCTTTTACAGCCAGCGTGGCCGTTTCTTCTGGTCAGGCTGGTCCGAGTGCCATGGGTCCGCCGCCACCTAGAGCTCCACCGCCAGATGCCCAGGATGAGGCTCAGAGCCAGATGGATGAGGGGGTAGGAGAGAGCCAGCCTTGAGGGCTTATGTATTTTCCTTTCTTTTGTGTATCATGTACAAACACTTTTTTGATATATACATGAAATCTTTGCCTTCTACCTTGTGTTCCATATGTTTGTCCTGTGTCCTGCATATTACTTAACAAACATGTTAAGTATCTATTTAAGCTTAGCCCCTTGCCTGACCAAGTGAACGGTCGATCAATCTTTTCCTTAGTAGAAGGGTCAAGGGGCATAGCCTTTATTAACAAAGGTAATCGAAGTATAAACAAAATGTAACATACAAGCAGGCAAATGCTTACTGAAAATGAAAGGATTGAAGCATACTAGATGCAATAAGCAGATGCTAATTGAAATATTTTTGTTGTTTTGAAATATTCATTTTGTTTGGATTTTTGGAATATGTGTATTTTTTATTTTGAAATATGTATTTTTTTTGGATTTTGGAATATGTACCTTTTTGGATTTTTTTGAAATATGTACTTTTTTTGAATTTTTAAAATATGGTGTAAACTAAAAGAACAGCATGGTACTTAGATCAAAAGATTATATTCATTTATCAACTTAATTCCCAAATTGTTCTTCAATAATCTAACTTAAACCCATCGTGTTTGAACTTGTGTTTCCATTCGTGATCCCATTTGATGATTTATTCCTTAGTCAATCTAGGTCGTTCCTTAAGTTTGAAGTACGCTTCTTTAGAAAGAAAGGAAGAATTGGTTTAGAAAGCCCACGAGAAGGTTCCGGAGACCTAAAAAGATGTTCCTTTCTTACCCTAATATCTGTTGGGGTTCGGTCATTTTCTTTTCGGAGTATTTATCGACCTTGCGTTCCCTTTCATTTCATTTCATGGCCTTGATGTAACGTTTGTAATGTAATGGCCTCTTGATTTGACATTTGGCTTTTGCCTTTTGCTTTTGCTTTTCTAGGATTTTTCTCGGGACGGATCTCCCCCATTTTTTTTTATGACGGCCTCCTACTAAGATGGCAGGTATTCTTGGTAGTCTATTCTAAGCCTCGTTCCGACATCATGGGTCGAGTGTAAAAATAGAATTTTGTTTGAAAAATGAATGATTTGTACTTTACACTTTCAGTCAAGCTTTCGGTATTCCTTAGGACTTGGCATCTTTTGTTACTCACGAATCAAACGTGTTAGTGTGTGCAGTAATGTGTTTACATTAAATTACTCAGACTGATAAGGGAATTTGAGTTTCTAAATTTTCTGATTCCACTGGTCTTTATACCATGCTGATCAACTCTTTAACCTAAGGGTAGTATTTCTTGAGATATAGACCATTCCAGAGATGAGTTAACTCTTCACCATCTGCATTAACTAGACGGTAAGCGTTACCAGGAAAAGCATGTGATACAACATAAGGTCCTTCCCAATTGGGTTGGAGCTTAGAACGTAGACGACCAGGTTTTACAAAAATTCTTTTGACAACCATTTCACCAACTTTGAACTTACGTTCGATGACTTTCTTTTGGTAAAAACGTGCTAGTCTATTTTAATAAACTCTTGCATGATTAGCAGCTGACCATCTTTTCTCGTCTAAGAGTTCCAATTGAGCAAGGAGTGCTGAACGGTGTTCATCAATGGAAAATTCCTTATTCAATTGTACTTTTAATGACGGTATAAGGATCTCGTTCGGAACTACCGCCTCCATTCCAAATGTTAAAGAATAAGGAGTTTGCCCGGTGGGCGTGCAGATTGAAGTTCGGTAGGCCCATATAGCCTCAATCAATTTTTCTGGCCAATCTATGAATTTATTAGACTTGCACGTCTTTTTGATGATTTTTATCAAAGTCTTGTTAGTTGCCTCTGCTTGGCCATTGCTTTGCGGATAATAAGGAGATGAATGATGCAATGCAATTTTGTACCTGTTGCAGAGGTCTTTCAGTTCTTGTGACACGATCTGAGGTCCATTGTCGGTGACGATGGTGCTCAGAATTCCAAATCTTGTGATGATGTTCTTCATGATGAACTTGCAGACGGTTGATGCTTTGACTTCCATGTATGCTTTAGCTTCTGCTCACTTGGTGAAGTATTTCATTGCCGTGAGGATGAAAGACTTTTACTTAATGCCGGAATCAGGATTACCAAGGGGTCCAATGATATCGAAAGCCCATATGGAGAAAGGCCATGGGGAGGAAACAGGGTGGAGTGAAGATGCAGGAGAATGAATCTTATCGGCGTGAAGTTGACACTTGGCACACCTACGGACATATCCTACACAATCTTCTTCTATGGTTTGCCAATAGAATCCTTGTCTAAGGATTTTCTTTGCTAACATTTGTCCATTAACATGGCCACCACAAACTCCAGCATGAGCTCCTTCCATAACCTTCCAAAGCTCATCTTCGTCTAAACATCTTAGAAGAACTCCATCAAAACCTCTTTTGTATAGTGCTCCTCCAACTAGGGTGTATCTTTGAGCAACTCTCCTGATAACTCTTTTCTCCTCAGCTGTGGCTTCTTCAGGATATGATTGATCTTCACAATATTTGGCAATTTCATACTACCATGGCTTCTGTTCATCATCCATTTCTTCTAACAACTCCATTAACATGATCTCTCTCTTTTCCACAATGTCTCCATCTCTGACCTTCTTCAGCAGCTTCTCCTTAGTTCTAAGAAATGAAGGGTCTTTCACGGCGGGTGAAAGACGCCTATGAACGATGATTGATTCGGATTGTCTGCTGATTGGAAAATCAAGAGAGGGTGCAAGTGAGGTTAGAACGTCAGCTAAGATGTTCTGATTCCTAGGAACATGGACGAAGATCAATTTTGTGAAAAGCTTTGAATAAGCAGAAGTAAGTTCTTGATAAGGCTTGAGTTTGGCATCAAGAGTTCGATACTTGGTTAACACCTGGCGAAGAATCAATTGGCTATCACCCACAATCCAGAGTTTGGTGGCACCATGGGAATGAGCAGCCTCGAGGCCAGCAAGGAGTGCCTCGTATTCGGCTATATTGTTAGTGACTGGAAAGTCAAGCTGAAAGCCTTGTGGAATGGTGACACCTTCAGGTGATAACAAAAGAATGCCAATACCCTTTCCATGGGAATTCAGAGATCCGTCAAAATGCAGAGTCCACATGTCATATATGATTTGGTCTATGGACATCAGTTCCTCATCTGGAAACTCCGATCGGACCGGATCAAAACGAGGAAGGGGATGATGAGCGAGATGTTCCGCTATGGCATGGCCTTTGATTGCTTTTTGCTGAATGTAAGTGATGTCGAATTGAGATAGAAAGCTTTGCCATCCTGCTAACCTATCAGTAAGAACATATTTCTCAAGAAGAAACTTGATTGGATTCATCCTAGCGATGAGATGGACTTCATAGGCTAGAAAGTAATGCTTCAATTTCTGAACAGCCCAGACCAATGCTGCGCATGTTTTCTCCATCGCTGTATATCTCTACTCAACGGGGTTGAGAAGTTTAGAGAGATAGTAGGTTGCCCTCTCCTTTCCTTCTTCATCCTCTTGTGCTAGGACAACCCCCACTGCATCATCTAGGACAGAAATGTAAAGTATCAATGGTTTGCCTGGAGATGGTGGTCTCAAAACAAGAGGACTTGCCAAATAATTCTTTAATCCATCGAATGCCTCCTGACACTTATCGTCCCAATTGAATTTGACTCTCGGCTTGGTTAGCTCGTAGAACGACTTACACTTTTGTGAGTGCTGGGAGACAAAACGGCGAATAAATTGCAACCTCCCGATCAATCCTCTTAACTCCTTCAAGTTTTTAGGAGGTGGCATTTCTCTGATAGCCTTCGCCTTGTTGGGATCGATCTCAATTCTCCGTTTGCTGACAATGAATCCAAGTAATTTCCCTGAAGATACCCCGAATACACATTTTTTGGGGTTCATCTTTAACTGATATTCTCTTGATCTTTCTAATACTCTTGCCAAAACTTTGGCGTGCTCAGCCTTAGTCTTAGATTTCACCAGCAAGTCATCCACATACACTTCTAGATCAATATGCATCATGTCGTAAAATATTGCCATCATAGCCCTTTGATAAGTGGCTCCAGCATTCTTTAATCCAAATGGCATGACGACATAGCAGTATGTTCTCCAAGGTGTAGTGAATGACGTCTTTTCCTGATCTTCTTCTGCCAATTTAATCTGATTGTATCCTGAAAATCCATCCATAAATGATAAAGTCTCATAGCCAGCAGTGTTATCGATGAGTACATCAATGTGAGGCAATGGAAAATCATCTTTAGGACACGCCCGGTTCAAATCTCGGAAGTCAATGCAAATCCTGACCTTCCCATCTTTCTTCATAATCGGGACTATGTTGGCCACCCATTGTGGATAAAGGACAACTCTAATGAATTTGGCTTTATGCAACTTGTCGACCTCTTCTTTCATCTTTAAAGCCATTTGTGGGTGGAATCGCCTTAACTTCTGTTTGACCGGGCTAGCTCCATCCTTTAATGTTAATCTGTGTTCCACTAATGATGAGTCTAACTCCGGCATATCTTCATAACTCTAGGCGAAAGTGTCCTTGTAATCCTTAAGAACTTGTACCATTGCCTTCTCATCCTCTTCAGAAAGATTATTGCTAACGAGGACAACCTTAGGTTCGTCTTCAGTCCCTAAATTGATTTCTTTGGTGGGCTCTTCTACGGCAACTGAGGGTTCATCGTATCTTTTTACTCCACTGGCATATGCCTCACCGCGTCCTCGTCATCTTCCTCATCTTCAACAATGGGGTCTTTTTCATGTATCAACTCATACACTCCATATCCATCATTGACTGACTCATCATCTATACAATCTTCTGGCATCTGAATTGGATTTTCTAATAGCTGAGGGATCATAGAGCAAGAAAGGCATTTATTAGCTAAATTCTGGAGGTATCTATATGGAATTTGTCTATCCTTAGATTTTCCAGACTTCCTAACTTGACTAACCTGCTTAGAGCTAGATTGCCTAACTTCGCTAGACTCCCTATTCTGACCTAATGATGACGAAGTAGAATGAAAATTATGGGATACAGGAGGAAATACAGGGGAATCCTCCCGAGGGGAGGGGCAGAGTAGATCTAGAAGAGAATCTTGACTGAAAGACCCGCGCGATGGGGTACAATCGGACAAGTAAGAGGTTTCCTCAATAAGGATCTGAGAGAAATTTGTTGCCAAATTGGCGTTTTTTTTGGATAAAAGAAGAATTTAACATAAAACAAGAATGAAGATGAATAGGAGGAGAATGCGATGGAGGAAGTGGCACCAAGGCCAAAGGATTAGGGGGATCATACAGCAGTATGTCCCAGATTAGATCATAAATCCTCTCTAGATCGAGGGGAGGTTGTGGAATGAGGTCCCATGGGGATAGAGTGATCATGATGGGCGGAGCCCGTGGAATATCTTCAGTAATGACCCGCGACCAAGTCGGAGTCATGAGCAAAGTGCAGAACAAGGTGTGAAGCGTGAAAATATGAGAAGGATAAGTCCCCCTCTAGAGAAGATCCGTGGTATAGCCAGCTTCATAGGAGTCATCTGGCTCCCCTTCATCGGCCTCCTCAGACAGTAGTATCCTCTTGTCGAAAATGGCACCAAGCCCTTCAATCAATTCATCTATCTGTGGCGGCCACTTAGGTTCGGAGGGATCTAGAAACAGCTTATTCAATGCAATATATAGATTCCTTAGATTAAACCATATGTACCATTCACATTCAGGGTCTTGGAATTTCCTCCTTTTCATCGGCCGCAAAGCCTCCAAGGACTGGTATGTGAGCAGTTCTGAGCAATGTCTGGCCAAGTCTCTTCCATATATATCATGGAGGTCAAAACATGAAGTAATGACCACCGTGTTGTCATGACTGATTACAGGCCCCTTTACAAAATGCGTGTATAGAGTCCATGTTAAGGGGTCCCGACCTTCTTTGCACGGTGTAGACATTGCCTTCCAGACTCTTTGGCCATCTTCATTCTCTTCTTGCTGAGTGATGTCCTGCTTCATTTTTCTTGGCCTATAGCCCAGGCCATTTCCAAGTGTCCCTCGGTGGTCCTTGACGGGAATGGTTCTGCCTTGTAACTGTGTGCCTAGGCCTTTTCTAGGCTAATAACCATTCTTCATCATTATTCTCCATCCGGGGGTACTAATGCACTTCCCCCTCTTTATGGCATTTAGTGGATAAGGAGTAAGAGTGGCGGCCTTTAAAGGATCAGCCACCGGATGATAGACCTATAATACCGACAGAAAAGGTTGTCGGCCAGGTGAAGAAGTGGGCTTGATATTCAGGGAATGAGTAGCAGCAAGGATCGGCATGCTCGTAACTTTAATAATTCGTCCTTTGTAGGGGAATTTGAGGCATTGATGATTCGTAGAGGGAATCGCCTTGAGGGTTTTTATGTAAGGACGGCCCAAAATGGCATTCAGGGAAGGATTGATTTCCAAACTATGGAATTCGACCTCGGCATGACTTACAGGACCTAGCTCCACCTTCAAATAGACCATTCCTAGAGGGGAACGAGTGGAATTATCATATGCTGTAACAGAGATAGGGCTAGGCAGCCATTTTTCCTTGGGCACACTGCACAATTCCAGGGTCTTCGGAGGTAAGACATTGATTGAAGCCCCTGTATCGATCAGGCATGCATCTACGGCCTTCTTACAGATGTTGACCGTAATGCTCAGAGCCATACTCCTAGCTGCTAGCGGTGCTAGTTCCGATGCATGGAATGAAATAGAGGGCTGATCCCCCTTAGGAACTAGTAGTGCGGCGATCTTCTCCACCGGCACGTCTTCGTTGACCATCACCTTTTGTAAATATTCCATCAGAGCTTCCTGATGAGTCTTCGATCTTTTTATCAGTTCAAGCATGGAGATTCGTGCCGGTGTTCGGTCAAGGTGTTTCAATAGATCATATTGAGTGCCTGGCGCACTCTCATCATTCTGTGCTTCCTCCGACAGTTGTGATGGGCCGTCTCTAACTGTTGACTGAGGAAAGACCTTGTTGAAAATCCTCCCACTCCAGAGCGCATGTTCTTCAGTTGTGGAAGGTCCGGGTGATAACTTGAGCACCGCATGATTGGTGGACGGCGCGGATGGTGTGGAGTGTTGGTATGTGGGTGATGGCGTGGAGTTAGTTAGTGGTGGCGTGGTGCGGATTAGAGGCCTAGATGGTTGGATGGTGGGAGGGTAAGTGGTTGGTGCGGATGAAGTGGGGAATGGCATGCGTAGTAGCGGTTTAGATGGTTGGATGGTATCTGGGTAAGTGGTAGTGGAAATGGGTGATGTAGGGAATGGTACGCGGAGTAGCAGTCTGGATGGCATAAGGGGTGCGTAGTTGGCTTGCGGGGGGTTATTTAATGGAGGCGTAGTGGCGTGGGGTGTAATGGGTTTGAGGAAAGCGGGTGGTGGTAATGGGTTAGTGGGTGCGGGTGAGTGATATGCGGGTGTTGGTATATGGGTGATGGTAATGGGCTGTGGCCTAGGTATATGGATGGTGCGGCGTGGTGGTTGTTCTACGGTACTCGAAGTGTGACCCGTTGAATAAATAGAGGAAGAGTCCTCTATCTTCCACTGTTGCCCTTGGTTAGCCTCAGACCGGCTATTTGTTAAAATAGGGCAACTTGGTTCTAGTTTTGGTGCTCCGGGAGTGGGTTCTGCTCTATGCCCATGTTCGGTGGTGCCGCTGCTTGTGCTGGCGCTCTTGGTTGTTGTTGTTGCTGCTATTGTTGTGGTGGTCTCCTCGCTTTCAAGGTGGATATGTACTTCTTCATCTCTTCCCAGTCTATGCCTCCCTGCTCATTGAGATTATGGATATAATCTCGGAATTGGAAGCAGGTGTCTATGGTGTGTCCAGGTTGTCTGTGGAAGTAACAATACCTGGAAGTATCGGCATTTTGGGGCCAAATTGCCTTTTCTCTCGGCAGGACCAAGGCATTGGCTGCCATTAAAGCACTAAAAATGTCTACTAAAAACTCTGGGAGGATTGGATATTCTGCCCTCTTCGGGCCTGGAGGTCTTCTCTGCTGACTGTAATTAGCAGGAGGAGGGACATTGTGATATGCCGGCGGTACGCGCGGCTGGTACTGCTGCTGTTGCTGATACTGCTGTGGCGGGGGCTGATACTGTAACTGTCGTTGCAGCTGCTGCTGTGGCTACTGTTGTTGTTGCTGGTTCGGCTACTGGGGTTGCTGATACTGCGGATTCAGGTGATACTGCAGATTCAGCTGCTGCTGCCTGTAACCCTGCTGATTTGGCTACTGTGGCCGCTGGTACTGAGGTTGCTGACTCCTCAGAAACTGGGGTGAGTTATTATTCATACTGCTAACCTGTTCATGAGAGAGCGTGCCCTCAGTAGTTGGACCTGTGCTAGGGGAATTTGGCACTGCAGGATTCCGAGGTGGAGGCCTGCTAGGTCGGTGAGGATCGAAGATGCTAGAAAACGTAGCATCCTTGAAAGCATTCTGACAGTACCGCGCTCTTTCATAGAGCTCTGCCATGCTGGTCAGGTTGTTCAAGGAGAGGACTAGTTTGAACTGGGGCGTGGCATTAGAAATTAACATTTTCACTTCCTCCGACTCAGACAAGTGATCTTTCACTTTTTCCGCCATACCCCTCCATCTGTCAGCAAAAGTGACGAACTACTCGTCGGGCTTCATCTTCTCTGCTATCAGGTCAGTAATGGACAGGGAGGGGGCAACTCTATCCTGGTATCGTTGAATGAATTTTCTTAAGACGATATCGTAGTCCTCTACTTCAGAAGGTTCTAAAGAAAAGAACCACTCGAGGGTTGGTCCCTCCAAGGATCTCCTGAACAAAAATGCCAACGACTTCTTGTTGTTTTGCCAGAAGGATGACTCGTACATAAACTCCTTCAAGTGAGTGAAGGGGTTACCAGTACCGTTATACTTTCGGTACACTGGCATCTCAGAGGGTGGCAGATGGAACACAGGCAGACTTGATAAGTTAATATCTGGTGCAGCTTTGACCCCCATCATCTTCTGGAGGTTGTTGAACTGTTCGTCCATACGCTCCATTTTTGCCAGCAGCGCTTGCGTTTTTGGATCAACCTGGGGAGGAGGGGGAGGTGGAGGTGCATGATAGGCCTGTTGCCTAGAATATGCAGGGCAAGGAGGACAATAGAGTGGAGGTCCGGTAGAGCTTCCGCCATGCCCGAGGGCATTTTGGTAATTAGGCGTCAGTGGTCTGACCGGTTGCCTAGAAGAGGAAAGTTGTGGCCCAGTTGGCCGAGAAGCTGAGACATAGAGGCCTTCCATGGCCTGGTGAATGAAGGAAGGAGGTTGAGGAGGTTGTTGAGGAATGACAGGGGGAGTCGCAGGGTTCGGCTCAGCAGACTGCATGGGCGTCTTCCCCTTCAAAATGGACTGGATCGCCTCGAACTGTTGAGGGTCCAGACGGGAGGCAAGAACTCCCAAAGCATTCACAAGATCCGAGGGATCGGAAGACGAGGGATCATTCGGATTCATGTCCCCCTCAAAAATAGGGTTAAGAACCGCATGCACATGCGGAGGAAGATCATGATATTGATCGTGAGCACAATGAAGAGGGGTTGGGACATTCCCCTCTTATCGAACTGGACGAGGGTGAGAATTACATGAGGCATCAGCATCTCTCCCACTTTCAAAACGGTAATCAGAGTCACGAGGGGCATTAGCATCTCCCTCGTAGTTGACTGGGGCCATGCTTAAATCCCTACCTGATCGAAGTAGCATGATGTTAGCTTTTTTTTCAGAGATTGGCAGACAAGTTGCACAGAGATTAAGCAAACAAGTGGATGTTTAACGTGACTTCAGGATTCCTTGTTGGGTTATTTGGATTTAATTAATCACAAATTCACTCAAAAGGTAGGATCCTAGTTTCAGTTCAATGTCCACCGTTATATTCTATGGCTTTCTCTCACAACATTATAAAAATCTAACCAGGACTTCAATTGGTACAACCAGCCCGATTAACAAGGAGGAATACCTTGATTTTGGAGACTTACGGAGGTCTTTAACGCCAACCACTCTAATATGATCGAGGGACTGACCCAATCAGAGAGAGTTGAAGACGTCAAGAAGAGTGTTCCTAAGAAGAGGAGGGTGCTAGCCTCAGTGCGTATGACCTGTAGCCTGGGTGGCCTCTAATGCTTAATACATAATGGGTAATAGCACACAGATCAAAAATATGAGAACTGAAGAAGAAATAAGAAACTGTCTGAATCGCGTCGCTGTTGGTCGACGCTATTCAAAGAGAGCCTTATTTTTTTGCAGAAGCTCAGGTAGCAGACAACAGAGAAATTACCTGAAAGGCGTCTGGGTTGGGCGACGCAGTTTGAAATGCGTCGCTGCTCCTGGATGCTTTTCAAGTCACATATTTAGTATTTTAGGAGGAATTTCTGGATCGATTCCCCCTAAAGCAAACATGAAGAAAGCGATAGATAATCAGCTCATGCGAATCCTTTTTTTTTTATTTCAAATTTTAACAGGATAACAGTTTTTCAACTAATCAACGGGAAGGGCAAGATCTTGCCGCATGGGTGTGCACGTGGTACACGTAGGAATAACAACTAAACTAAAAATTCACCGATTGGTGAGGGCGCGTCGAGAGACACAGGTGGTGCACTGTGGGCGCCCGATTGACAACAGCAAGAACAAAAAATTAAAAAGATGGCGAGACCAAGTCCCATCGTGATCGCCAAGAAGCTGTGAGTGCTCAAATTGGGTGTGTGATTATCATGAAAATTATGTTGTTTATGTGAGAAATAAACCTATTAAAGAGAAACTAGGTGATGTGATCGCCAGAAACTTTTAACTAAAAAGTTCCAAAAGAAGAAAGTTTGATCGCCTACCTGTTTGGATGTGGGAGATGTTGAAGTTCTTGATTCCCCTCCTTCAGCCGGCTGAAGAAAGAGAGCCATTTTTGTCTTTGTTCTTGCTTTGACTGCTTACTGGGTTTTGAGGATCATCCAGATGCCTTGTTATTCGCTGTTGATTCCCTCTTCTTGTTCTCTTTTTGTACCTTGTAAGAAAATGAAAAGAAATGAAGAATAATGAGAATTCAGGCAGAAGTAGTATCCATTCTAGAAGAAATTTTAAACATGCAACTAAACAATTGAAGTCACTTGTTGAGTGGTCTTTTAAACCCCTTTAACAAATAGATTTGGAAAATAATGCTAGTGTGTATGCATGTTGCATGGAGTGATGTGATGAAAATGTGAGGCTAATGTGATGAAAAGTGTGGGAAGATGCAGAGATTAATTAATAGCTAAGCTGGATGGCCCCTAAAAAGCCTTGGTCTTGAAAGAATCTTGGATGGACGAAGAACGGATGAAGACTCCTGATGGTAGCAGCACTTCGGTCCTTCAGCGTTTGGACGTCATCTTCAAGATTCTTTGCACCACTTTTCACCGAAATAATTACTATCACTGTCACTATCACTGTAATCACTGACACTAATTATCACCACTCACTTTTCACTGACCAAGGAGTTGGGTATTTATAGACTTTTACATCCGCAGTTATTAATGGATTTACATGAAGAAATTTAAAGTTTATCCAGCTTAACAAACAGATAAATACAGATTAATTCATCATTATCTGTAATTATCTAAAACGCGTCGCCCATGGAAGACGCCTTTTAGCTAATTAAGATAAGTATAAACATCCGGAAAAAGTTTATCATTATCTGTAATTATCTAAAACGCGTCGCCATGTCAGGACGCCTTTCAGACTAATTAAGATAAGGATAAATATACGGAAAAGAGACAGAAACAACTTAGGAGACCTAAATTGCGTCGTGTCATGCAGACGTCTTTTAGCTAATCAATCAATTAATTAAAATTAAAATTTAAATATCAAAATACAAATAAAATTCTAAATGGCATCTACACATGTCGACGTCTTTTAGACTTCTTCGTATTTTAATTAAAATTTGAGTTGAAATCAATTTAATTAATTAACTTAAATTATGTCTATCTGGCCTGATACTATTTAGATAATTAATTCAGAAAGATTAATAAAAATTAACCAATGATTAAATATCAGACCATTCTGAGGCATTATTATATGATATGAAATTTACTCAAAATGATGTCAAAATTAGCATGTCTACACTTATATAGCCTTCCACATCAGAAAGCTCTTAATCATCTTCCTTGCCCTCTTGGTTGAGGAGTCCTTAGTAAAACTAGCCATCTTCTTTGAATAAAATTGATTCCCTCCTTGACTGCTTGATTTCTTCCTCTTTCCCCTCTTTTCCCTTGAGTCTTGAAGAGAATTATCTAGCTTTCCCTCTTGTTTGCTTGTTGTGTTGAATTGAATTGAAGAGAGAGAGGTTATATATAGTGATTTACGAAGTTGGGAAGCCCTTTCTGAGTTGGAAGAGGGGGTTTGAAGAAGGAAAGTAGAGTCCGGATTGGAGTTAGAGCAGCCTGTTTCAGTAAGTTAAATGGCGTCTGGACGGGGCGATGTCATTTAAATGACGTCGACTCATAACGATGCCGTTTTAGGAATTATTTGACATTTTTCGAAACTGCATATTATTTGCTATTTGTTCATGTTTATTCATTTGCTTGAAATTACTGATGAAATCTTAGTGCAGGAAAATTCAAAGAAATGAAAATGATGCCGAAGTTTCTAATAAGATCCCACTGTGAGAATTTCACTGAGTCCCTACCGTGATTAAAAATACGGTTATTTCTATCCATGTATTCTTTTATGTAATTGATTTGCATTATTATTACTATATGATAAATATTTATTAGATTATATCAAGGACCTTGTGTTTTGATGAAACTGAAATTTGAGTTCTCATTCAATAAAAACAATGATAATTCCAGAGAATTCTTAATCGACAGATAGGCTGTTAGATTGTTAATTAATGGGGACGACGGTTCTTCTTTTGTGAAATAGTGCGTGAATAAAAGAGTTTCGGCTTAGCATTAAATTACAGGACTGGTATCTTGACTCATCAATGACAATTTAACAATATTATCCTTGATTAATTTATATTTTATTTCATTTTATTTTTCTTTTAACCTAGCATGCAACATATAGGACTTTAAAATCGTTGTAAGAATTAATTCTTGATTAAATTTTAGATTATTGATCAAATAAAGCCCAACGTGATATAAAATATTCCATTCTAAGTTGATCTCTCAATTATCTTTGAGTTTTCTTGAATATATCTTTGGAATTTTACCCTTGCTTGGATTCTTTATCCCAAGTATTTCTTGTCTCCTTTTGACATCCATCATGGTTATAGCACGTCCACATTGGCTGGTAACCGCTTTCCATGATGAAACCTGCAAGGTTTGTGACCTAGGGTACTTCCCAGCGTGGAAGTTGATCATCCTTATTTTATTTTCTTTATCTCTTTCATCCAGACATGATTGATTCTATTGATACCTTTAAGTTACTTCATTGATCATTTTGAGCAAAATTCCTATCATGTAATGTTGAGAGCGTGTCACATCACACCTTGGCATCACCTTTTCATTACATTCTATTCAATTTCACTCCCTTGCAAAGTCAATGCCAAGGTAGAGCAGCTATAGACACGCTAATTTTTATCTCATATCGAGTAAATTTTATGTCACACTTATAATGCCCCAGAAAGGTCTGATGTTTAATAATTAATTGATTTTTATTGATTTTTTTCTCGAAGTTCGCTAATTAACGTCGACCATGGCCGACACCATTTAGATTTCTAGTAGAAATTAGTTCGGAATTAAATCGCCAAATTTAGATAGATTTAATTGAGTGACGTCGCCTCTGAACGATGCCGTTTAGGTCCTAATCCGTCTAGGTTTCTAATTTTAAATTCAAATTAATTTTCTAATTATCTAAATCACGACTCCCATGGATGATGTGTTTTATCTTTCCTAATCTTTTACGGTTTCCTTCCAGAATCTCCTTTCTATGGTGGCCCCTCCTAATTAACTAAATGGCGTCCCTGATGAACGACGCATTTCAAGCAGTTTTCTGATAAGTGTGATTTGGTCGAGCTAATCCGGTCTCCATGCTTGGAAGGATTTCTAATTCATGGATGCTCATCCAAGGTGAGTTCGAGTGCGGAAGGAGAGCCCTATTGAAGCCAAAACACTCCAAAACCACTCTCGATAAATACAATACCTCTTGGACCATTGAAAAAGGTTGGCAATTGATGGTTTTGGAGCTCAAGGCAAGGTGTTTGAAGGCTCTCAAGGAGGAAAACGTGGACAACAAGAGAGAGTTCATCTAAGGCTTCTTTTTCTTCATCCACTTCATCCTTTGAAGCTTTTGAAGATCAAGATTATGTAGGGGCCAACCAACCATCTTCTTTTCTAGTTTTCTTTCTAGTTTTTTATTGATTTCATATAGTTTAATCACTGTTTTCTTCAAAGTTATTCATCTCATCACTTCATGCTACACACATTCACCACATCCTTTTCCAAACCCATGTTCATGTTAGGGGTTTAAAGAACCAAAACAAGTGAGTTTTCTTTGTTTAGTCCATGTTTAACTCACTAGATAGAATATATACTACTCTACCCCATAGCTATAATCTTCACTTTTCTTTCTTTGTTTAATGTTTTCTTGTAAGGTTTGAAGGGCACCAAGAATTTGAAGGAAGGTTTAAAAGGAAGGATTGGAGGCTTCACAAGAAAACAACTACAAAAATAAGAGTAAATAAAAAGAAGGCTCTTTTTTTTTCGGCCAGCCGAAAGGGAGGAACAAAAGAACCCAATCTCCCGATTTTACAAGGTTAGTAAGTGATCATCTTTTCATTGAAACCCTCGATTTCTGGCGATCACAATTTTTATTAGATTTGTTAACCATATAACACATGATATCATGATAATAGCACACACGATTTGAGCACCTACAAGTTTATGATCGCTATAAGAAATAATATGGTTCTACTAAAAAGGGCAGCTTCTCCATTTAGAAGACTCGTTCTTCGTTGTCCCTCCTGATTCACCTCTTGTTGTTAGTCTGGTTCACTTTTTTGACCAATTATTCTTTGACGGATACATGTGTTTGTCCTGTGCATGATTTCTCTTAAGCCACGTTGTAGGTGCTCAAATTGTGTGTGCTATCATTATGAATTTCATGTTATTTATATGATGAATAAAACTATTAAAATTAAAGAAAACGTGATCGCCATAAACTATTATGTTTCAAAAGAAAGATTGATTACTTACCTTTTCAAACTTGGGAGTTGTTAAGTCCTTGATTCCCTTCCTTTGGCCGGCCAAAGAAAGAGAACCCTTTTTGTTCTTATTCTTGCTTTTATATTCTTTTCGTGCGGCTCTTTTCTTCAAAGCCTCTCTTCTTCTTCAAACCTTGCAAAAGATCAAACAAAAAAAAGAAAGAAAAATGGATTACAGTTATGAAAATGTAGTAACTATTCTAAAGATTAATCTAAATATGCAACTAAACTAAAATCACTCACTTTTATGTTTCTTTTAAACCCCTATCATGAACATGGGTTTGAAAAAATATGATTTAGGTGTGTGAATTATGAACTAATGTGATGAAAAATTATATGAAAACAATGAATAAAAACTATAGAAATCAATGAAATCAAGTGAAGAAATCAAAGGGAAAGTTGATTGGTTGGCCCCTCCATAGCCGTAGTCTTTAATATGCTTCAAGGGATGAAGAGAATGAAGAAGGAAGAATCTTCTCTTGCTGTCCACGTTTTTCTCCTCTAGAGCCTTCGAACACCTTGCCTTAAGCTTCAAATTCTTCAATGGCGAACCTTTTTCAAAGGTCCAAAGAGTGTTGTATTTATAAGAATAGGTTTAAAGGTGTGTTGGGATGCAATAGGACTCTCTCCCGCAGTCGGACTTATCTTGGATGAGTATGGAGGAGTTAGCAATCTTTCCAACTTCGGAAACCGGATTATCTCGGCCAAATCATGTTTATCAGGAAACTGTCAAATCGCGTCGTTCAGATAGGATATCATTTGGTTAATTAAAGCAGCCAAAATAGAAAGTAAATCTGAAAAGGAAACCGAAATATATTAGGAAACCTAAATCGCATCTCCCATTGGCGACGTACTTTAGATAATTAAGAAATTACTTCGAATTAAAAGTCGGAAACCCAGACGGAGTGGGATTTAAATGGTGTCTCGCGACGCTATTTAGTTAAGTCTATCTTAATTTAGGAATTTTAATTCCGAACTGATTTCTATTAGAAATCTAAATGGCGTCGTGCATGGGCGACGTTAATTAAGAAATTTTGAGAAAAATTAATAAAAATTGATTAATGATCAAACATAAGACCATTTTGGGACATTATAATCGTAACATGAAATTTGCTCAATATGAAGTCAAAATTAGCGTGTCTATAGTTGCCCCACGTTGGCATTGACTTTGCATGGGGATGGAATGGAATGGAATGTACTGAAAAGGTGAAGCCAATGTGTGATGAGACACGCTTTCAACATCACATGATAAGAATTTTTCTCAGAATGATCAATAAAGTAACTCAAAGAGATCAATTGAATCAATCCTGTCTTGATGAAAGAGACAAAGGAAAACAAATACGGTCGATCAATTTCTATGATTGGGAAGTACCCTAGGTCACAAACCCTGCAGGTTTCATCATAGAGAGTGGTAACCAGCCAATGTGGACGTGCTACAACCATGATGGATCTTAAAAAGAAACAAGATAATTTGGGATAGAGATCCAAGTAAGGATAGAATTCTAAGGATATCTTCAAGAAGATGTCAAAGATAAATGAGAGATCAATTCGGAACGGAATATTTCATATCACGTTGAGATTTATTAGATCAACGGTCTAAAATTTAATCAAGAATTAATTTTTAACACAATTATTTCAAAGTCATACATGATGCATGTTGGGCTAAAAGAAAAGTATAAAATAAAATAAAATTTAACTTAATCAAGGATAATATTGTTAAACTGTCATTGATGAGTCAAGATATCAGTTTTGCAATTCAGTACTAAGTTGAGGCCCGCTTATCCACGCACTGTTTTACAAAAGTGGAACTATCGTCCCCATCAATTAACAACCTAACGGCCTATCCGTATGATTAAGAATCCTCTGGAATTATCACTGTTTTTGTTGAAGGGGAATTCAAATTCCAATTTCATCAAAACCATAAGGTCCTCGATTGCTCTAATAAATATTTATCATATAGTAATGATGATGCAAATTAATTACATGAAGAAATACAAGGGATAGAGATAACCGTCTTTTTAGTCACGGTAAAGACTCATGAACTCCCACAGTGGGACTTTATTGAAATTCTCAATTTCATTAGTGTTTCTTTAATTTTCTGCACTCAGAATTTATTAATAACTTCAAGCAAATAATCAATAAGCATTAAATATCAGTAAATATGGAATTTCAGGTAAATGACAGAAAAACATGAAATCGCGTCTTTCTCTTCAGACGTCATTGAAATGACGTCAGTGCGCCCAGACGCCTTTTAATCTAGAGAAACGGTTTCCCTGTTTTCAACTCGAACTCCAATTTCCTTCAAGGCACATCCCTCTTCCAACTTGGAAGGGCTCTTCAATCTCGTAAAACACTTATATAAGCTTTCCTTTCTTCATATCAAAGCATTACCATAAGCAATCAAGAGAAAAAGCCAAAGAATCCTCTACAAAGCTCAAGAACAATCAAGGGATCAAAGGAAAAATCTTAAATCAACTCTAGGAATGATGGATTCCTCAAGCAAAAGGATGAGGAAGATAATTGAAAAGCTTTCTGAGGTGAAGGATCATCTAAGCGCGCGAGATCCTAGCCTATAAGTAAGTTATTCTTTCCTCTAGTCATTCCTTCTTCTATGTCTTTCAATTCTCTTTTTCATGTTTTCTAAATTCTCAATTCTTCTACAAGCAAGATAGAACTATTCCAATTTCTTTTCTTTATCTAAGGATATCCTTTCTTCCCTAGTCCAAGAAGATTTTCTTCACTTCCTTGGATTCAAAAGCTAGCCAACAAGATTAATCTCTCTATGCAATCTTATATATCCAAGTGGCATATCTAAGGATTGGTCGTTTATGCCAAACATGACAAAAGCTCAAGAATGGATTGGGCCGCAATGGGTTCTTTCATCGAATTGTGGCATCCTTAAACTCATACCTTTCTTTTTGCTATTTTTAAAGCCACCATCCTCTTAGAGGAAGCCGAACTCTTATTGAGCCTTCGTAAGTTCAAAGTCAACAACGATGATCTTGATTTGAGAGATATGATGCTGATGAGGGAAAGAATCACGGGTCAACAATTGTTGGAAAAGATCATAAAGAAGCCAAAGGAGATTCAAGGCTGTCTCACAAAGAAGAGAATTAATATTGCTAAATTAGCTGAATAGACTTTAAAGAAGATTGAAAATCTCAAGGATGAAGAAACAGAGAACGTGATGAAAGCATTCACCACATGCTTAGCTGGAGTTTTAATATTCCCTCCCAAGGACAATGTCCTAGAAGATGATTAGATAAGCGAAATCAATGGGATTTTCGAGGGAAAGTAAATTAGCACAGTGGTTCTAGCTTACCTCTATAGTGGACTCTCTGCAACTTCTACAGGCCAACCTCCTTATAGAAGCATGCTTCTCTTAACTTTGTGGGTGTAATTCCACTTCAAGTTCAACCATAATGATAAAAAAGTTCCCAGGATATGTTGGGTTCTCACGTTTCTCCGGATCTCCCGCGCAGCAGAAATAAAAATAAAACCGGAGATCCATTCCCGTTTTGAAAAATCTAAAATCTCGATAATCGGATTATTGAATCTTACCGTGTGCGGATTCGGATATGTAACCGTTCGATTTCATCGGTGTGACATAGCAAGCCGCGCAAGCGCCTGGCCTCTAACGGAGTCCACGCGATCCTCCTCGCGACGGATATTCTCACGTTCCTTGTTCTTGGAATTTTCCATGCCAAACCTTTTGACTATGGTATCTATGCACAAGGATTAGGTCATTCCAAGCATCCTCTTTGATCTATCTCTATAAATCCGTATTCCCAATACGTAGGATGCTTCTCCCAAATCATTCATGTAGAAGTTTTTTGACAGCCAGATCTTTACCGATGACATCATAGCTACATTATTCCCAATGAGTAGTATGTCGTCTACGTAAATAAGTAAGAAGGTGACTGCGCTCCCACTGATCTTCTTGTACACACAAGGCTCATCTTCATTCTTAATGAAGTTATAAGACTTGACAGCCTCGTCAAATCTTATATTCCAGCTCCGGAAAGTGTGCTTCAGTCTATAAATGGACCTCTGAAGCTTACACACTTTATCTGGAGATTCTTTGGATGTGAAACCTTTTGGTTATATCATATACACCTCTTCCTCAAGATTACCGTTGAGGAAGGCAGTCTTCACATCCATTTGCTAGATTTCATAATCAAAATGTGCAGCAATGGTGAGTAGAACTCTGATCGACTTTATCATGACAACTAGTGAGAAAGTCTCGTCATAATCAATTCGTTGCCTTTGACGATATCCCTTTGCCACCAACCTTGCCTTATAAGTATCGATCCGTCCATCAACACCGATCTTTCTCTTAAAGATCCACTTGCATCCGATGGGTACAATACGCTCGGGCAAGTCCTCCAAGTTCCAAACTTGGTTGGTGTACATGGACTGGATTTCTGAGTTCATAGCTTCTCGCCATTTCCCGGCTTCTGGGCCTTCTATGGCCTCTTGGTAAGTTTTAGGATCATCATCATCATTATATTCAACTTTAGACTCACCTTCAGAGATATGTCCCACATATCGTTCAGGTAGTCTTGGTAATTTACCAGATCTACGAGGCTCATCTGTGTGTATCTGAACAGATTCAGGAATTGATATCTCATCTGATGATAATGCAGCTGTTTGGGGATCTGGAACCTCTTCCAATACTATTTTACTCCCACTGTCCTCCTGGAGAAGGTATTCCTCTTCCAAGAAGATAGCTTTCCTGGCGACAAACACCTTTTGTTCACCAGGATGGTAAAAATAGTATCCAAAGGTTTCCTTTGGATATCCCATAAACCTGCATTTATCAGTTCATGATTCTAATTTGTCTGGATCATGCCTCTTTACATGAGTTGGACAACCCCAGACTTAAACATGTTTAAATTCTGGTTTCCTGTCTTTCCATATCTCATATGGAGTAGAGGCCATAGACTTGCTGGGTACTCTGTTCAGTAGGTATGCTGCTGACTCTAGAGCATACCCCCAGAGGGACACTGGTAATCCTGAAAGCTCATCATGGATCGCACCATGTCCAACAAGGTGCGATTCCTCCTTTCTGATACACCATTCATCTGTGGTGTATATGGAGGGGTCAACTGAGAAAGGATATCATTATCCTTTAAGAATTGTGTGAAATTAGTACTCAAGTATTCTCCTCCTCGATCTGATCGAAGAGCTTTAATACTCTTTCCTAACTGCTGCTCTACCTCATTCTTGAACTCCTTGAACTTCTCAAATGTTTCCGACTTGTACTTCATTAAGTACACGTAGTCGAATCTTGAGAAGTCGTTGGTGAACGTGATGAAGTATAAGAAGCCACTTTTGGCTTGGGTGGACATGGGACCACATACATCCGAATGTATTAGTTCCAGAATGTCCTTGTCATGTTCTCCATGTCCAGTAAATAGAAATTTTGCCATCTTTCCCATAAGGCAGGACTCATATGTCGCAAATGATTCATAATCGAATGCATTCAAATATCCATGCTTGTGCAACGTTTGCAGCCTGCTTTCACCAACATGCCCACGTCTACAATGCCACATGTAGGCTTGGTTCATACAATTCTTGCTCTTCTTAAGAGCATTATCAATGTGAAGATTGTAATAAGAAACATCTAAAAGATACAGACTGTTGACTAAAGAAGCCGAAGCTAATGATTTATTACCATAATAAATCGAACAACTTCTATGTTCAATCGTCAACCTATATCCAATCTTGTCCAAACAAGATACTGATATGATATTCTTTATTATGCTAGGAACATAATAACAATCTTCTAATAGTAAGACGTCTGCCGATGGAAGTCTGAGGTTTGCTGTCCCAACAGCAATCGTCGCAACTTTTGCGCCGTTTCCTAGCCTCAATTCCACCTTGCCTTTTCTCAGGTTGCGCTTACTTGTCAGTATTTGCACATCATGGCAAATATGAGAAGCACATCCGGTATTTAATACCCAAGATGTGGAATCTCTAACTGACAAGTTGATATCTATCATATGGATATCTGAAGCTTCAGACAACTTCACCTTCCCATGAGCTTTATCGTTGAGGAACTCCTTACAGTTCCTCTTCCAGTGACCATACTGCTTACAGTAGAAGCAGTCACCTTTTACTACTCATTTAACATTGTCCTCCTTCCTTTTATCGTTAGCTATCATCACTGCGTCAAGGGCATCCGATGCCGGTTTAGCAGGAAGATCAATTCTAAGGAAGTAGGCAATGTACTCATATTTGAAGACATTCTTTAGGTTTCTGAGTGAATCGGAGTAGTTCAGGCTAGTCAAAAGATTGGCATCAAGTATGCCACGGAGTCGGTTATTTGACGACATTATTCCCTACAGGAGATAAAAAAATCTATTCAGCAGATATTCAGTTATTAAATATTAAAACAAGACATGGTCTTTTGTTTAAGTTTTAACTCCCACTAATTTTCGATGGACTGTATAACCCTCAGTTATATAGAACGGGAGACGCCAATAGTCTTCTAGTGGGGATCAGAATCTCAATGACTTGCAATACAGCCTTGTGGATAGCACAACAAACTGTAATACAATCAAAGAGTACCCATCTCATGGGACTTGCAACTCCTTGCAATATCCGATCATAGCTTCGGTCCCCAGAGATTTAATAGCCTTGTGGATAGCACAACAAACTATTAATTCTGGTCTAAGCTAACCATCGTTACGCTACGAACATAGATTTGCATGCAGCCCTTGTGGACAGCACAACAAAGCTACATGGTTCCTCTACCCCGATCATATAGGCATCTAATGCCATAGCCATAGTCTCTCCTCACAATTAAACAGGCCTTGTGGTAATACAACAAACCTGCCTAAAGTGATTTGAATCCTATGACTATAACGATGGTGGACCACGCGGTAAGTTCTTAACTACTCGCGTTACGGCTTAGAATTAAGATGAGGGTATTTAGATAACTTTTATCTTGGTCTCTCCTAGGTGATAGTATTTAAATATATCGTATATATTTACTAAATACTATACCTGCTTTAATTCATAATCAAAAGAAAACAATGCATCTCGTACATGTCAAGTGTGGTCATGAATAGTACAGTGGGTTTGACTGGAGCCATCAGTCAAACGCACATACAACCTAACATCACATTTACATCAGATAAACATGCAAACACATAGGCAAGAGATCTCCATCACATCGCCTTCCTGGTTGCATCTGTGGATCATCCTCGCTTCTTCCTCGGTTGCCTTGATCATATTACAATAAATTCATAATTTACATGTAAATAGAAGAAGGCCTTATGGCGAGTACAAGAGAGAGGGATGTAGAATTACATCGGAGTGTGAGAGAGGGAGAGATATGCAGATATCTATTTATTAACAATTTAATAAACATCCATCACTCATCCACGATCCACACAAACACATCATTCATCACATGAATAATATTAAATAAGTGCATATCCATGACCACGGTGTGTTTTAAACATTCCACATATGATTCAGCGCATCACATGGCTAAAATAAAAGAGTCTTTCAAAAATAAATAATTTTTGGCTTTCAAAAACTAGGTTCCAATCAAAATTGGCATTAGAATTTCCAAAAATCTTTAAATAATATAGGCATGCAATTAAATCAAATTTAAAAGCATCAAAACACACATCACATGTGCACACACTCCAAATTAATAAATTTCATATTGTTCCATGCAAATTAGAACATTTCTAAAATAAAATAATCTAACACTTAGATTAAGCTATATTAATAATATAACAATTAGACTATTAATAATTATTTACTAATCTAACTCTTAGATCAGTAACTTAAAATTAATCATTAATTTAACACTTAAATTAATAATCAACTTTAATTTAGTTATTAACTATTAATCTAATTCTTAGACTAATTAATTAATTAATGTTAATAACTAATTTAACTCTTAAACTAGGAATTAACACAAATTAATTATTTAAAACTAATCTAACTTTTAGATCAGTTTATTAATGTTAATCATTAATTTAACTTTTAAACTATCAATTAACATCAATGTAAATTAATAACTATTACTTAAAACATTAGATTAGTTAATTAAAATTAATCATCAGTTTAACATTTAAATTAATAATTAACTCCAATTAACTAATAATAACTAATTTAACACTTAAATTAGTTAATTAAAATTAATTACTAATTTAACACTTAAATTAGTTAATTAAAATTAATTACTAATTTAACACTTAAATTAATAAGTAACTTTAATTTTCTAACAACCATTTGTTAATATTAATGATTCACAATCATTAATTAACCCAATTCATAAAACAGAATAATAATTTAAATTTTAAAACAATTTTAAAATTTAAATTAAGATCCAATCAATTTATATCAATTTGGGCTAAAAGGGAAAGGGATTTAAATAGGAATTAGATTAATGGGCTCAGCCCAATGAACTGAGCCATGGGTCGGCCTGGTCCGAACTAGGTCTGAGCGTTGGCTCAAGGCTTGGCCCAGCCTGGCCTAGCCCACTCGGTCTGGCCCACCCCTAGACCGGCCCGACCAACCCCCAGACCGGCTCGGCCCGTCTTCTTCCCTGCCCCTAAACCCGACGCCCCTCTTACCTGCAGAAACCCTAGGGATGTTACAGGTTGAGGTCGACGGAGGTAGGGAAGAGGCAGAGGCTGTCGCCGCCGGTGCCCCTGCCGGCGGCCCAAAACCCGGCGCCATCCGGATGGCCGGCGGCCTGCCGGTGCCGAAAAATTCCCTTGGATGAGCAGGCCCGAGCCCCTTAAAACTCAAACCTACAAAGTTGCAGGTTGTTCATGGGCGGGAAGGGCTTGCAGCGCCGCCGCCTCTCTGACTGGCTACAACACCCCCCCCCCAGCGTCGGCAGGCTCCCCATCGCCGGTATGCATGCATGCCGAAGAAGCCCTCGAAGGAGTTGGCCCGACCCTCTTTTCCTTTGGAATTTTTCTGGTTCAAAACCGAAATCGAAAGAGAGGATTGTGTTCCTCCATCTCCCTCTCTGGTGCCGGTGATAGGTGCCGACGGTGAACGAGAGATCCCTGGTCATACCAGGACCCCCAATCACTACCCCATCACATGGGGATACCGGATCGTAGCCTCCAACAACCTCGTTCTTCATTACATGAAGAACACGAAAAGACCCAAATAAACTTTCAAAAATTACGGTAATAAAATAATCAAATTATTTTCTGTTCAACGTATGAACATGGACCTTGCAATTAACGGAACTCATACATGGAATAACGCATGGAAAAATTAAATCGGAGACAGAAACGGGACGAGAAACAGTGGAACCTGGCTCTGATACCACTGTTGGGTTCTCGCGTTTCTCCGGATCTCCCGCGCAGCGGAAATAAAAATAAAACAGAAGATCTGTTCCTGTTTCGAAAAATCTAAAATCTCGATAATCGGATTATCGAATCTTACCGTGTGCGGATTCGAATCCGCAACCGTTCGGTTCCGTCGATGCGACACCGCAAGCCGCGCAAGTGCCCGGCCTCTAGCGGAGTCCATGCGATCCTCCTCGCGACGGATATCCTCACATTCCTCGTTCTTTGCAGTCCACGAAGTCTCCGCCATTCATCGCAACGATCGCCGCAACGCGCGGACGATTTCTCGTGGAACGGGAGTCGGAGAAGCGGCGGAGCAGATCTGAGGATCCTGATTCCTCTAGGGCACCAGAGAGAGAGAGAAACAGAGGAGGGGGCGGCTAGGGTTAGCAGCAGCTTGCCATGCTCAGCCCGTTCGCTATATTTTATACTAACCGCACGGTTTTTCATAAAAACCCTCGGTTTATATAAAACCCACTTATTTATCCATCGCCTTGATAATCATTTGCGTGTGACCCTCTAGGCCCAATTATCAGTCCGGTTAATAGCCCAATAAGCCCAATGACTCCTCACTGGCTTTATTAATCAATTAATAACTCTTTATTAATTAATTAATCAACCGAATCAATGTCGCACATCGAATTCGGTCGGGCCTCCGATCACGTTGGGTGCCAAGCAACACCGCGTGATCCCGTAAGGTATCGGGGTTAAGTAACCCACTCTTGTAACCTTTCCGCCGACAATTACCGCGTGGATATAATCCTTCATTCGTATAATGCTCTCGAGTCAACTCAGGGTATGACGTGCTGTCAAACCCTATTCGGTCGACTCACTTGGATTGGATGCCGCTGATGAATATCGGAAAACTCCTTTCCCGATGTTATCGTCCGCCCTGGACAGGGACTTTCGCGCATCCTTCCTAGAGCATCCTCTGTCATCGTATGATTCCTTATTGACACTCAATTCCCTTCGACGGTATTCCGCTGTACCCGATCCTTGGCTGTTTAGAATCCCGTGGTAAGCTGGTTGACAGTGAGGTGCAATACCATCCAGCGATTCAGTTAGATCAGTTCAGCGAACTCATTCTCTAATGAACACCTATGGATTCACCTTAGTGTCTCCACACAAGTGACTATGAGATCAGTCACCCTCATCACATGAGCAGGAGTAATCTGTACTAGTGTAATCGGATATCTGATGTCCTTCTCGGATATCCTCCGACTATGAACAATTAAGAATATGTGTGTTTAAGTGATCAGTCTCACTAGTATGATCTCATCATAATCTGATCACTATCGCACATATTCACGGACTTCATTATGAGACAATAATTAATACGATTTACACACAATGAATATTATGCCATCATATTACTAAATGAACGAGATTACAAAGTCATATTGGCTTGTAGGCCACCTAAGATAGGATATCCCATATGTACCAACAAAGTCCTATCTTTCATATCTCAAATATTGTGAAATTTAATGACAACATGACCAATTGAGTGCCCAACCTCAAAACTCGAGTCGACTGGCGCGCTTATTTTATGACTATGCCTAGGACTAGATTCGAATCCACACCACTTGCTCTTATGGAGAAGGCGGTTCGAGTGCACCGCAGTGCTGTCACAGAACTTCGACTGATCGGGGCGACCGAGCTTGTTCTCTATTATCTACATCGCTGTCATCCTCCACTTGGTATGCCACGCTATGAATTTTCAGAAATATCTTCTCTCTCTCCCATCAAGAAGCGTGCATTGGGAACTGACGAAGATTTTGAGGCGACAGAGCTCATAACTATTCTTTGGAACATTGGTTTCACCCGTTGTGTTAAACTTCCTCATGAAGCCAATAAAGAACTATGGAAATCATATGTAAAAGAGCTTATGAAGATTTGTCCTTGAAAGCTCTCCCTTATATTCCAACTTCATGTTCTTTTGATTTTATTTTCAATGAAGAATTCGTTCCTTAATGTAGTAGAAATCCTTCCTTAATATTTTGCAATTTTCAGGAATTCTTCCTTAAATAAAAGTGTGATTTTTCCTCAAAATATGAACTTTCGGGTTAAATTAATTCAAATCGTGTCAACTCAGAAAGACGCCATTCAATCTTAATCAATTGTCGACATTCAAAATTAATTCTTTAAAAGAACCCAAATAGTGTCTTGTACCGGCGACGCCTTTCAATTCTCTCTCCTATTTTCTAGAGATTTTGCACAATTAATCCATTGAAACATGTCGAGTTTGGGGGACGCATATAACTGATTCTTGTGGTACGGCTCTGATCAGCAGTGGCAGTTTAATCTGAATCGCGTCGCGGTTGGGTGATGCATTTAAGAATTTTCAAAAATTCGTCTTGCCGCCTCAATTTATGTGCCGCTAAATGGCGTCGCTGTTCTACGACGCTTTTCAAGGTTTCCAAACAGTGGTTGCACGAGCCCGAGCCCTTCCTTCCTCATTCACTCATCTCACTTTCTCTCTCCTCTTTTCTCTTCCTTCTCCAACGACCGGTGTTCCCCGACAATCTTCTTCGGCTCCGGCGACATTCTCTGGCCCCGGCAACCCCTTTCTCTTCCTAGAGCTTCATACAAGCCCTCCCTTTTCTCCACTAATCCTCATCATCACCCTCTCTCCAAAATCCGAGCCCACCTCCCCTAATCTCCATCTTGCCCACCATGGAATCCAGTGAGAGCTCGAGCGGCCACGGGAAGTGCCAGCGACTTGCCTCCCTTGCGGCAAGGGCGGAGGTGCTCGAAGAGGCCCCTCCTGCGGCGGTCGTTCTAGTTGAGGCGGCGGCATTTTTGGACGCCAAAGAAGCTCCACCTGCGGCGGCAGGTGAGGAAGAAGCGGCGGAGGCCTGTCCTCCTCTGGTATGCTCCTCGATGGGATGTATTTTGTTTGAAAAATGAGCCAGGAAGAGGAGTCCACAGATCCTTGGATCTGTGGATGAATGGCGCCGAGACCAGGTGACGCCTTTTAAAAGGCGTTGACTTGGTCTGACGCCATTCAAAAAGGCAGAATTTAATTCAAAAATGTTTTGAAAATTGATTTTAAATGCTTATTATCTGATGCTATTCTTGAATTATTTGCAGGGGACGATGAGGACCAGAATCTCATGGGATCTAGTCATCGGCGCATGCCAGGGTTTGCCCGACTTCCAGAAGGCGCGACTACGCCTTATGGGGTTCGGCGAGATCCTAGATATTGAGCCTTTTTGGCTCGATCTGGTATTGCTGCAGGTCCTACGAGAACGTTGGGATGCCAAGAGCAGGGCATTTCTATTGCCCTGGGGACATATGGTCCTTAGTTTGGAGGACGTAGCGAGGATTACTGGCCTCCGCGTGGAGGACCGAGCAGTGAGCGGGGTTACATACCCAGATTACCTTAGGCTGGCGGAGAGTCTCCTCGGCATCGAGGTCTCCAGTTTAGATAGAGAGTCTTGGACTGTGCCCAGAGTAGAGGTAGAGAGGGCACTAGTATTAGTAGACCCTAAACGACGTCCAAATGAGTCCAGGGAGGCCTTCTGAGATAGATTAGCTAGATCAGCTTTCGAGGTATACTGCAGGGATGAGAGTCAGGAGGAGGAGGTAGATAGACAACTCAGGGTCTTCCTTGTCTTCTTCTTTGGTCGGTTACTCTTCGGCATGAAGGGTGACCACATCCATTGTAGATTCCTAAGTTTGCTGGACAACTTGAATCGTCTTCATGAGTATTCTTAGGGTGCGACCCTGTTGGCCCATCTCTTTCCTGATCTTTCCATGGTCACACCGGACCGTGAGACTACCATCAGTGGCTTCTCGTTGTTTCTCCAGGTACAAAACATTTTAATTATTGTTGATGTAAATGCATGCTTATGATATGATGCTTTTTCTAACTTATATATGCATGTATGTAGGTGTGGAGTTACTTTTACTTCCCTCTCGGCCGTGCGAAGGCCGTGAGACCCGATGCCGTCCCGTAGGCCCGGCGTTGGCAGTCGATTGTGGACACCGCTCTGTAGCACCATCAGTTGATGGCCCTCCGCCGTCAATTTCTTGATTATCCGGAACTCTTGGTAAATACAATTTTCTTGCTTATTTGATCTTATTTTATTAAATGCAATCTTTCACAAATTAAATGCAATTTACTATTATGAATGTATCCACCCTATATGTGTGCAGGTGATTTGGCGCCCTTATCTAGGCATGGGAGAAGTAGGCCAGCCCTGGGTGACGGCCGGTCGAGGGAGGTATGGACGCCAGGTGTGGGTCCACTGCCTCAATGAAGCCGAGCTACTTCGCTTACGTCTGGTCATGCGCACCTTGGGTGTCCACTAGGAGTGGGTGGATGAAGAGGTCCCGGAGGGGATCAGACGGACGATGCGGGGGAAGCAAGTCCACACCGATTGGCGCGTCAAATTTGGCGACCAGTATAACGACTGGCACCATGGGGGCATCCTGGTACAGTCAAATGCGGAGAGTAGCGAAGCCTACCTCCAGCAGTACCGGGCGCATTACGCCGACTAGCTGCGACTTCTCCGTCCTCTTGATGTAAGTATGCTTTCATGTTTCTTTCATTTTAATTATTATCTTCATTTAGATTTGTAAATGAATGGATGTCATGTATTGATACGCAGGATGCGCGCGATGCCACAATCATTACTCTTCGGGCCCGACTCAATGATGCGGAGGCCCAGCTCAAGCAAGGACAGAAAGAGGTTTTTGATCTGGTATGTATGAATGAATTATGCATATTCACTTTATTAATTAAGTTGTTTTAGCGTTCAACCGCTGATGGTTATTCTCTCGGTACAGCGGGCCGTTTACACCCAGGCTGCTCCTCCTTCTGCTTCCGCGAAAGCTTCATTGTCTAGTACTGCTGCTTATGAGGTTCTCGTGACCGACTTGAGAGGCCAACTGGCTCAGGCCATTCGACGGGCCACCCAGGCTGAGGAGGATCGTATTGCCCAGGTAATTCTTTATTCTTGGCTTCTTCCTTTCTTGCATTTACTTGGTGAGCTTCATTTCTGACTTGGATGACAATGCCTTTCTTCCTACAGATTGATGCTCTCCGTGCAGCTCTTCATCAAGTTGAGGTAGAGTTGGAACAGGCTTGAGGGATGGCGACCCAGGCACAGGCAAACGCCGCTCGTATCCGAGCTTTGGAGGAACAGTTGTCACGGCTCTCCAGTGACGATCTTCCTTGCGAGCTCTCACGACTCCAGGTTTGGCTGGAGGTTCTGACTGAAGAGAGAGATCGAGACCGGGATCGGATGGAGAGTCTTCAGGGCCGACTATCAGTGGGAGAGTACGAGCGCCAAAGTATTGAGGCGCGTTATCAACGTGCTCGACAGCGGGCGCTGGATCAAGGCCAGACGAGCGCTTTTACTGCCAGTATTGCTGTATCTTCTGGACAGGCAGGGCCAAGTGTCATGGGACCGCCACCACCGCCAGCACGGGGACCCGATGTCTAGGATGAGGCGCAGAGCCAACTGGATGAAGGTGCAGGGGAGAGCCAGCCCTGACGGCTGCGTTTATGTATCTTCTTCTCTTCTTGTGAGTCCTGATGATGACAGACTCTTATATGTACTTGAAACTCTTCTGATGAATGAAACTCCTGACTTTTGCATTTATGTTCCATGTGCTTCGTGCCATTTGTATCATGCCATGTTCATCACTTAACAAACAGGTTAAGTATCTATTCAGGCTTAGCCCTTTGCCCAGTTAGGTAAACGATTACTTGATCCTATCTTTGGTAGAAGGGTCAAGGGGAGAAGCCTTTATTAATGAAGGCAAATAATAACTGAAAAAGAAAATGGAACTGTAAAATGCAACATACAAGCATGCAGATGCTCGCTGAAAATAAAAGGAATGCAACACACAAGATATGACAAGCGGCTGCTAACTGAAATATTTTTGGTTTGCAATTGCAGTTTTCGAAATATTCAATTCTTTGCGGTTTTGCCATATAAACCTTTTTTTTGTGGTTTTGAAATATTCAATTTTTTTGTGATTTTAAAATATCTAATTTTTGTGGTTTTGAAATATTCATTTTTTTTGTGATTTTGAAACATTCAATTTTTTTTGTGGTTTTGAGAAATTCAAATTTTTTGTGATTTTGAAATATTCATTTTTTTTGTTGTTGTTGTTTTGAAATATTCAATTTTTTATGTGATTTTGAAATATTCATTAACGAAATAGACTAAGAACCATCATGGCACTCGGATCAAAAGAGTTTACTTGTTCATCATCTTAATTCCCTAATCATTCTTTAATAACCTAATCCAGACTCATAGTGCTCAAATTGTGTTTATGATCGTGATCCCATTCGATGATTCAACCCTTGATCAACCTAGGCCGTTCCTCAAGTTTGGAGTACGCCTCTTTAGAAGGAAAGGAAGAATTGGTCTAGAAAGACCGCAAGAGGGTTCCGGAGACCCAGAAAGATGTCCCTCCTTTACCCTATTATCTGTTGGAGTTCAGTCATTTTCACTTTTACAGGGTATTTATCGACCTTACGCTCCATTTTCATTTGATTTTCGTGGCCTTTTGATGTAGCGTTTGTAATGTTGAGTGGTCTTTTGATTTTGTTGGCTATTTGCCTTCTACTTTTATTTTGCTTTTCGTGGTGCGGATCTCCCCTTTTTTTTTTATGACAGCCTCCTACTAAGATGGCGTGTATTTTTGGTAGTCTATTTTAAACCTTGTTCCGACATCGTGGGCTGAGAGTAAAAACAGAAGTTTTCTTTTAAAAAGAATGAGTTTTACACCTATATCAATCTTTCGGTATTCTTTGGACTTCGCATCTCTTGTTACTCACGAACCAAACATGCTAGTGTCTCCAAAAATGAGTTTGGATTAGATTACTAAAGACTAATAAGGTAATTTGAGTTTTCAAATTTTCTGACCCCACTGGTCCTTGTACCATGCCAGTCGACTCTATAACCTAAGGGTAGTACCTCTTAAGATAGAGACCATTCCAGGGATGAGTTAACTCTTGCCCTACTACATTAACTAAGTGATATGTGTTACCAGGAAAAGCATGCGAGATAACATAAGGTCCTTCCCAATTGGGTTGGAGCTTAAAACGCGGACCACCAGGTTTTATGAGGATTCTTTTAACAACTATTTCACCAACTTTGAATTTTCGTTCAATGACTTTCTTTTGATAAAAATATGCTAATTTGTTCCGATATACTCGTTCGTGATTAGCGGCTGACCATCTTTTCTCGTCTAAAAGTTCCAATTGAGCCAGGAGTGTTGAGCGGCGCTCATCAATGGAAAACTCCTTGTTCAACTGTACTCTTATGGACGGGATGAGGACTTCATATGGAACTACTGCCTCTATTCCGAATGTTAAGGAATAAGGAGTCTGCCTAGTGGGCGTGCGAATTGAAGTTCATTATGCCCATAAAGCCTCCATTAATTTCTCTGCCCAGTTGGATAACTTATTGGATTCACACGTTTTCTTGATGATTTTATCAAAGTCTTGTTAGTTGCTTCTGCTTAGCCATTGCCTTGCGGATAATAAGGAAATGAATGATGCAATGCAATTTTATACCTGTTGCAGAGGTCCTTCAATTCTTGTGATATGAACTGTGGTCCATTGTCGGTGACGATGGTGCTTGGAATTTTGAATCTTGTGATGATATTCTTCATGATAAACTTGCAGACTGTTGATGCTTTGACTTCTGCGTAAGCTTCGGCTTCTGCCCACTTTGTGAAGTATTCCGTTGCTTTGAGAATGAAGGATTTCTGCTTAATGCCGGAATTGGGATCACCGAGAGGTCCAATGATGTCGAAAGCCCACATGGAGAAAGGCCATGGGGAGAAAATAGGATGGAGTGAAGATGAGGGGGAATGAATCTTGTCAGCATGAAGTTGACACTTAAGTACACCTACGAACATACCCTATACAATCTTCTTCTATGGTTGGCCAGTAGAATCCTTGTCTAATGATCTTCTTTGATAACATCTGTCTATTAACATGGCCAACACAAACTCCAGTATGAGCTCCTTCCATAACCTTCCAAAGCTCATCTTCGTCCAAGCATCTCAGAAGAACACCGTCAAACCTCGTTTATAAAGCGCTCCTCTAACTAGGGTGTATCTCTAAGCAACTCTCCTGATAGCCCTTTTCTCTTCAGCTGTGACTTCTTCAGGGTACAACTGATCTTCACAGTATTTGGCAACCTCAAAATACCATGGTTTCTCTTCATCTTCCATGTCTTCTTGCAATTCTAATAGCATGATCTCTCGCTTCTCCACAATATCTCCATCTCTAACCTTCTTTAGCAACTTCTCTTTAGTCCTAAGGAATGAAGGGTCTTTCACGGTAGGTGAAAGACGCCTATGGATGATGATCGATTCAGATTGTTTGCTGATCGGGAAATTTAGAGATGATGCGAGAGAAGCTAGAGCGTTAGCTAGAATGTTTTGATTCCGAAGAATATGAACAAAGATCAACTTGGTGAAAAGGTTGGCATAGGTAGAAGTGAGTTCTTGATAAGGCTTGAGTTTAGGATCAAGAGTGCGATACTTAGTAAGCACTTGGCGAAGGATTAGCTGATTATCACCTACAATCTTAAGCTTGGTGGCACTATGGAGATGAGCGGCTTCGAGACCAGCTAGAAGAGCCTTATATTCAGCTATATTATTGGTGATAAGAAAGTCAAACTGAAAGGCTTGTGGAATGGTGACACCTTCGGAAGATAGCAGAACAATGTCGATACCCTTACCATGAGAGTTCAGAGCTCCGTCAAAATGCAGAGTCCACATATTGATTTTGTCTATGGACATCAGTTCCTCATCCGAAAAATCTAATCGGACTGGATCAAAACGAGGAAGAGGGTGATGAGTATGATGTTCTGCAATGGCATAGCCTTTGATTGCATTCTGCTGAATATAAATGATATCGGATTGAGAGAGAAAGCTTTGCCATTGTGCTAATCGATCGGTGAGAACATACTTCTCTAGAAGAAATTTGATTGGATTCATCCTAGCGATTAGATGGACTTCATAGACTAGGAAATAATGCTTCAGCTTCTGAACCACCCATACTAATGCAGCACATGTTTTCTCCATCGCCATGTATCTCTGTTCTGCAGGGTTGAGGAGTTTAAAGAGATAGTAGGCTGCCCTTTCTTTCCCTTCTTCATCCTCTTGTGCTAAGACAGCCCCCACCGCATCATCCAGGACAAAAATATATAGAACTAAAGGTTTGTTCGGAGATGGTAGTCTCAAAACAGGAGGACTTGCTAGATATGTCTTCAATCCATCGAATGCCTACTGACACTTATCATCCCAATCAAACTTGACCCCTGGCTTAGTAAGCTCGTAAAACAGCTTACACCTTTGTGAGTGTTGGAAGACAAAGTGGCGAATAAATTGCAACCTCCTGATCAATCCTCTTAATTCTTTCAAATTTCGGGGAGGTGACATCTCTCTAATAGACTTAGCCTTGTTGGGATCGATCTCAATACCCCGTTTGCTCACGATGAATCCTAACAACTTTCCTGATGATACACCAAATGCGCACTTTTTGGGATTCATCTTTAATTGATATTCTCTTGACCTTTTTAAAAATCTCGCCAATACCTTGGCATGCTCAGCCTTAGTCTTAGATTTCACTAACAGATCATCCACATGCACTTCTAAATCAATGTGCATCATGTCATGGAATATAGCTATCATAGCCCTCTGATAAGTGGCTCCCGCATTCTTTAGTCCGAAAGGCATAACAACATAACAATAAGTGCCCCAAGGTGTAGTGAACGACGTCTTCTCTTGGTCCTCTTCAGTCAAGCGAATCTGATTATACCCTGAGAATCCATCCATGAATGGCAATGTTTCATAACCAGCTGTGTTGTCGATGAGTACATCTATGTGAGGCAGTGGAAAGTCGTCTTTAGGACATGTCCGATTCAAATCTCGGAAGTCAATGCAAATCCTGACCTTCTTATCCTTTTTCATGACCGGGACTATATTTGCTACCCATTGCGAATAGAGGACAACTTTAATAAATTTGACTTTTTGCAACTTATCGACCTCTTCTTTCATCTTCAAAGCTATCTGAGGGTGGAATCGCCTCAATTTCTGTTTAACCGGGCTAGCTCCATCTTTCAATGTTAATTGGTGTTCCACTAAGGAAGAATCTGATCCCGGCATATCTTTATAGCTCAAGGCGAAAATGTCCTAATAGTCTTTGAGAACTTGAACCACTGCCTCCTTATCTATTTCAGAAAGATTTTTACTAACGAGGACAACCTTAGGTTCATCTTCAGTTCCTAGATTAATCTCTTTGGTAGGCTCTTCTACGGCAGCTGAGAGTTCATCAAATCTCTTCACTCCACTAGTATACGCCTCAGCCGTGTCCTCGTCGACTTCCTTATCTTCAGTAATGGGGTCTTTCTTGTGTAACAATTCATATACTGTTGGGTTCTCGAGTTTCTCCAGATCTCCCACGCAGCGGAAATAAAATTAAAACGGAGATGCATTCCTGATTCGAAAAAAAAAACTAAAAACCGGATTATCGGATAATCGATTCTTACCGTGTGCGGATTAGAATCAGCAACCGTTCGGTTCCGTCGATGCGACACCGCAAGCCGGGCAAGCGCCCGGCCTCTAGCGGAGTCCACGCGATCCTCCTCGCGGCGGATATCCTCACATTCCTCGTTCTTCGTAGCCACGAAACTTCCGCTGTTCGCCGCGACGATAGCCGCAACGCGCAAGCGATTTTTCGTCGAACGGGAGTCGGAGAAGCGACGGAGTAGATCCGGGGATCTGGATCTTGCCTGGGGTGCCAGAGAGAGAGAGTAAGAGAGGTGGGGCAGCTAGGGTTAGCAGCAGCTTGGCCTGCTCAACCCGTTCGCTATATTTTATACTAACCTCGCGGTATTTCATAAAAATCCCCGGTTTATATAAAACCCACTTATTTATCCATCGCCTTGAGAATCATTTGCGTGTGACCCTCTAGGCCCAATTACCAGTCCAGTTAATAGCCCAATAAGCCCAGTGGCTCCTTACTGGCTTTATTAATCAATTAATAACTCTTTATTAGTTAATTAATCAATCGAATTAATGTCGTACATCGAATTCGATCGGGCCTCCGATCACGTTGGGTGCCAAGCAACACCGCGTGAACTCGGAAGGTATCGGGGTTAAGCAGCCCACTCTTGAAACCTTTCCGCCGACAGTTACAGCGTGGATATAATCATTCATTCGTACAATGCTCTCGAGTCAACTCTGGGTATGGCGTGCTGTCAAACCCTAATCGGTCGACTTACTTGGATTGGATGCCGCTGATGAATATCGGAAAACTCCTTTCCCGATTTTATCATCCACCCTAGCCAGGGACTTCTGCGCATCCTTCCTAGAGCATTCTCTCTCTAAGTACCGAGAGCGAATGATTCCTTATTGACACTCAATTCCCTTCGACGGTATTCTGCTGTGCCCGATCCTTGGCTGTTTAGAATCCCATGGTTAGAGATTCATAAACCAAGGTCAAAGCACAGAAGTCCACCGACAAGGTGTCCTTGGTGTCTCAGGTCCGAGGACCATCCACGCAACTGCGACAATAGAATCAAGTTGGTTGACAGTGAGGTACAATACCATCCAGCGATTCAGTCGGATCAGTTCAGTGAACTCATTCTCTAATGAGCACCTACAAATTCGCCTTAGTGTTTCCACACAAGTGACTTATGAGATCAGTCACCCTCATCATATGAGCAGGAGTAATCTGTACTAGTCTAATTGGATATCTGATGTCCTTCTCGGATATCCTCCGACTAAGAACGATGAAGAATATGTGTGTTTAAGTGATCAATCAATAGTATGATCTCATCATAATCTGATCACTATCGCACATATTCATGGACTTCATTATGAGATGATAATTAATACGATTTACACACAATGAATATTATGTCATTATATTAATAAATGAACGAGATTACAAAGTCATATTGGCTTATAGGCCACTTAAGACTAACATATACCCCATACCCGTCATCGACTAACTCATCAACTTCACATTCTTCTAGCATATGACTGGGATTCTCTAACAGCTACGGAATCTGAGAGCACGAAAGGCATCTTAAAGCTAGATCCTGGAGGTATCTATCTAGAAGTTGTCTACCCTTAAACATCCTAGACTTCCTAACCTGACTAACTTCACTAGACTCCTTAACTTCATTAAATTGCCTACCGCTAGACTCACTATCCTGACCTAGTGAGGACGAAGATGGATAAAATTCAAGGGATACAGGATGTGACACAGGTGAATCCTCTCGAAAGGAGGGGCAAAGCAGATCTAGAAGAGAATCTTGCTTGAGTAACTCGCACGACGGGATATATTCGGACAAGTAATATGATGTTTCCTCGACGAGGATACGAGAGGAGGGAGTTGCCAAAATGGCATTTTTTTTTTTGAAGATTATTGGAGTTTATCATAAAACAAGAGTGAATCTGGAAAAGAGGAGAATGAGAAGGTAATGGTACCAAGGCCAAAGGATTGGGAGGATCATATAGCAATATGTTCCAAATTGAATCATAGATCCTCTCAAGATCGAGAGGAATCTAAGGAAGTAGGTCCCGAGGGGACAGAGTAATAATCATGGGTGGAGCCCGAGGAATGTCTTCAATGATGACCCTCGACTAAGTCAGGGTCAGGAGCAGAGTGTGGAACAGTGTATGGAGGGTGAAAACATGACGGGGATAGGTTCCCCTCCAGAGAAAATCAGTGGTGAATCCAGGTTGATAGGGGTCGTCAGGCTCCCCTTTGTCTGTATCCTCACTCAGCAAAATTCTCTTATCAAAAATAGCCCCAGGCCTTTCAATCAGCTCATCTACCAGCAGCGGCCACTTTGGTTCTGAGGGATCTAGGAATAGCCTGTTTAGTGCAATGTACAGGTCCCATGTGTCGAACCAGTGGTACCACTCACATTCTGGATCTTGAATCTTCCTCCTTTTCATTGGCTACAGAGCCTCAAAGGATTGGTACGTCAACAACTCATAACAGTGCCTGGCTAGATCCCTCCCATAAATGTCATATAGGTCGAAGTGGGAAGTGATCACCACCGTGCTGTCATTGTCATGATTAATCACGGGTCCCATAATAAAGTATGTATATAAGGTCCAAGTTAAGGGATCCTGGTTTTCTTTGCACGGAGTGGTCATTGTCTTCCAAATTTTCTGACCGTCTTCGTCTTCCTATTGCTGAACAATATGCTGTTTCATCCTCGTTGACCTGTAACCCAGACCATTACTAGATATCCTTCTGTCGTTTCTGATAGGCTTGGTTCTGCCCTGTAGTTGTGTACCCAGGCCTTTTCCTGGTTGATAGCGACCCTTCATCATGATATCCCAGCCAAGGGTACTCACGCACTTCCCCCTTTTCACACCATCGACTGGATAAGGAACAGGTATAGTGGCTTTTAAAAGATTAGCCGAAGGAGAACAAACCTGTAATACCGACAGAATGGGTTGTCGACCAAGTAAAGGAGTCGGCTTGATGTTCAAAGAATGAGCAGCAACAAGGATTGGCATGCTCATTACTTTAATAATATGTCCTTTATAAGGAAACTTGAGGCATTGATGGTTTGTAGAGGGTATGGCTTCAAGGGATTTGATGTAGGGATGACCAAGGATGCCTTTTAAAGAGGGGTCGATTTCTAAGATGTGGAACTCGACCTTGGCATGACAAACGGGACCTAACTCTACCTTCAAGTAAACCATTCCTAGAGGGGAACGGGTAGAGTTGTCGTAGGCAGTAACAGAGATGGGTGAAGGCAACCACTTCTTCGTGGGTACACCACAGAATTCCAAGGTCTTCGGTGATAGTACATTAATAGAGGCCCCTGTGTCAACCAGACATGCATCAACAACCTTCTTACATATGTTAACTGTAATGCTTAGTGCCATGCTCCTGGCTGCTGGTGCTGCTAGTTCAGATGTGTGGAATGTTATAGAGGGCTGATCTCCTTGTGGAACTAGCAGTGCAGTTATCTTCTCTACTGGCACATCCTCACTGACCATCACTCTCTGCAGATACTCCATCAGAGCCTCTTGATGGATCTTGGATCTTTTGATTAGTTCTAGTATGGAAATACGTGTCGGTGTTCTGTCCAACTGTTTCAGTAGATCATACTGAGTGCCAAGTGCACTCTAATCATTCTGAATTTCTTCTGACGGCTGTGATGGGCTGTCTCTTACTATGGACTGAGGGAAGACCTTATTGAAGATTCTCCCGCTTTGGAGCGTATGCTGTTCAATATTGGAAGGTCCAGGTGAGATCTTAAGTATCGCCGTGTTGATGAGGGGTTTAGAGGGGGTAATGGGTTCGTAAACGGGTGATGGTGGGGGATTGTTTGGTGGAGGTGTTGGAACGCAGATGAGTGGTTTAGCAGGTTGTATGGCATTGGGGTAGGTAATTGGTGCGGGTGATGTTGGGAATGGAATGCAAAGCAGGGGTTTAGAAGGCATGATGGGTTTGTGGTTGGGTTGCAGAGGGTTACTTGGTGGGGGCATGGTGGTGGAGGGGGTAATGGGTTTAAAGAAGGTAGGTGAGGGAATGGGGGTAACGGGTTTAAGGGTTTAGGATTGCGGTTTGGGTCCATGGTAGGCGAGTGTTGGTATGGGAGAAATGGTTATAGTTTCGGGTTTGGGTATGCAGAGAATGCGGCGAGGCGGTTGCTTGGCGGTACTCGGGATGTGGCCTATTGAGTAGACAGAGGAGGATTCCTCTTCTTTCCATTGTTGCCCCTTATTAGCCTCAGACTGACTATTAGTAAGAATTAGGGGACCTAGTTTTGATGCTCTGGCAGCAGGTTCTGCACTATACCTATGTTTGGTGGTGTTGCTGCCTGTGCTAGTGCTCTTTGCATATGTTGTTGTTGCTGCTGTGGCTGTTGTTGCTGTTGTTGTTGTGATCTTATTGCCTTCAAGGCGGCTATGTATTTTCTCATTTCCTCCCAATCATACCCCCCTGGTCATTGAGATCATGGATGTAGTCCTTGAATTGAAAACACGCATCCACTGTATGCCCAGGTTGTCTATGAAAGACAATACCTGGAGGCATCAGCATTTTGGGTCCAGGCAGTTTTCTCCTTAGGCAATACTAGAGCATTGGCTGCCATAAGGGCGTTGAAGGTGTCTGATAGAGACTCCGGGAGTGGTGGATAAGATGCCCTCTTCGGGTCTGGGGCTTTTCTTTGCTGGTTGTAATCACCCGGGGGGGGTACGTTTTGGTATGCTGGCTGTTGACGTGGCTGGTTGAACGTTTGCTGATACTACTGTTGAGGCTAATTATAGGCTGGCTGGTATGGTTGGTGAGGTGGCCTAAAGCCTTGTTAATTCGGTGGTCTCTGCCCTGTATATTGCGGCTATTGTTGTTGGTTCCTCATGAACTGCAGTTGGTTATTGTTCCTGGTGCTGATTTGTTCGTGGGAGAGTGTGCCCTCAGTAATGGGACCCATGCTAGGAGAATTTGGCATGGCAGGCTTCTGAGGTGGAGGTCTGCTAGGTCTATGGGGGTCAAAGATGTTGGAGAAGGTTGAATCTTTAAAAACATTCTAGCAATAACGCGTCCTTTCATATAATTCCGCCATGCTAGTCAAATTGTTCAATGTGAGGACTAGTGTAATGACTGAGATTTCGGGTTCGGTTTTCGGGTCGGGTTCGGGTCGGAACCCTTGGTTTGGACCCTGTGGGGGGTCTTGTGACTGCTGACTGAATGGCGTCAGCACTGCTCGACGCCTTTCAAAAGGCGTCAGGTTGTGTGGACGCCATTTAGGTCTGCTGGTTGTTGCGCCACGTGGGCCGGTTTCGGGCCGCGAGAGTACGGCCCCTGTCAGATTTGTCTGAACGGCGTCCACCTCGGTCGACGCGTTTCAGACTGCGACACCTGCGGTGTCAGGGTACGGCGCCAGAGCGTTGTCAGTACGGCCTGTCTTGTCGTCTGAACGGCGTCCGCGGTGGGCGACGCGTTTCAGACCGGTGTCGGTACGGCCGTCCTGTCAGACTGATTGGCGTCTGCCTCGATCGACGCGTTTTAGGGGAATTCTGGTTGACCCCGCGAGCCTCCCCTTCTTTCCCTCATTTTCGCCTCTCCACTCTCTCTCTTCACCCCCTCCGCTCCCTCCACCCTCCTTCCTCCCTTCCCTTCCTCTTCTTCCTCTTCCAACTACTCCATAGCTTCCCTACCTCTCACCTCTACCTCCACCACCTTCCTCGCGGCGTTCCCTTCTCCGGACGGCGGCCGACGTCCCGGCGGAGTGGCGGCGTTCTCGAGGATACCGGCGGCGGCGTGGGGCGAGACGGGTCGGCGGCGAGGAGCTTGGAGGAGTTCAAGAACCGGTAGGGGGACGAAACCTTGCATGTGTGCTCGTTGCTTTCGGCGTGATGTGGCGTGTGTGGGGCTAGATTGAGCATGTTTAGGGGGTTTCCTTGAGGGAATAACGGTGTTTGTGATCGTGGATTCGTAGCATGATTGTGTGGTTGAGCTTCTCTTCTTCCCCCTTTGATTTTGGGATTTTCGGGGTGCTCGGGGTTCAAGGGTGAAGCCCTCGGGTCGAACCAGGAAACCTGGTTTCTGGCGCTAAATGGCGTCGGGCTGGGTCGACGCTTTTCCGAAAGACGTCCGGTCAGCACGACGCGTTTTAGCGCAGAAACCTCCCTGCGTGAGGTTTCCTGAGTTAGGGGTCTGCGCTAAATGACGTCATGGATGGACGACGCCTTTTAGAAGGACGTCGGGCCATCATGACGCCATTTAGGCAGGAAATGCCCCGTTTAAGGGTTCTGGAATCTGGATTTCTGGGTTGAATGGCGTCGAGAGAGCCAGACGCGTTTTAAATGGCGGCTTCACTGGTGGACGCGTTTTAAGGATAAATCGGACTTTTAATAAACCTGTCTAAGGGTCTTGAATGGCGTCGACCTCGGTCGACGCAATTCAAGACAGGAATGCTTAATGCTGTTATTTTATGCATGTTTCACGGTGGGATGGTTCTAATGCATGCTGTGGGTTGTATACTGAGACGGGGACTTCTGCGTGAGTGGAATTGCATCACCGGTGTGTGTGTGTGTGTGTGTGCGTGTGTGCTTTAACTATATATTGAGAATGAGGTTTTACTGTGCGAATGGAATCATGTTATATGTGTGGTTGTGTTATGCGAATGTGGATCGGGTTAACTGTGGTTTACGTTTGTCACCATGGACCGGTGGGGACAGGGTCATGGTGTCTGTGGAGTGGTGCTGGTTGTGTTTCACCCTTGGCTGAGACAAGCAGAACCACCTTGAGCCCGTCGGGCCGGAGTAGCTGTGTGCTATCCGAGGGGTTGCTGTTTGGTCTCAGCGGGTCGGGGTTTCCCTTGGTTGTCGTGACAGCTTCTGGCGTGTTTCTTGCTGTGGAGCTGGTGGTGTTTCTGGTGGGAGTTGGTTTACCCATTAGCCAGTGGGCCTGATGTGACCTTTGATCAAGGTTACGAGTGGTACCTATAGCCCTTGGCCTGACACAGCCCGGGAGAGTTGGGTTTGTGGGTAGTTCCTGTAGCTTCGGCTTGACGGGGGTTCGCCGGTCCCCAGGGCCCTCTTGAAGCGCTGAGGCCTAGCGTGGAGGCAATCCGGACAGTAGGACAGTAGTCTAGACTGCTTGTGTGCACACGTAGCTGGCAGTGGCGGTACACTGAGTCCAGCTAGTCCTAGTTTAGCTCGCTGCCTCACCCTACAGTGCCCCGGAACGCTGTAGGGGTGGACAGGCGTGAGCAGTGGTGGTAGTGTTGGGAGGCGACGTTCGACTTCGGTCGACAGTGTGGTTTAGTCGCTTCGTGGACTTTGACTGTGAGTCGTGACTCTGTGTTGAGTTCTTCGGGTTACTTGGAGTGGTTCTTGTTACACTGCTTACAGTGCGTTTCACATCAGAGTTGGGTGTTGTGTTTACTGCTTTACTTTAATTGCCATATATTCCTGTTGTTACACTTGTGGGTGTGTGAGTGGGAGGCAGGGGATCGGATGATCCCTACTGAGCCCATTTCTGGTGTGGCTCACTCCCTGCGGTTTCAGGTGCGGACCTCGAGGCGAGCGGAAGCGTGGTGTCTTCTCGGTGTGCGGACCAGCAGCTGTCTTAGTTCCGGGGTATGCCCCGATGTTGTTGTACTTCCTTCTGCCTGTACTTATTTAATTGTTGGACATGTAATTATTGTTGGACTGTATACGGACATTGTTATTTTCCTTCCTGCGCACTTGCTTACCTTGTGGTCCGTATGTTTGTTATATTTAGTCATGTTTAGCACTTACTCCTCCAGACGTGTTGTGTGAGATCCGGGTGTGAACCCGTAGTTAATGGGCCGACATCCATTTAGTGACCAGGTCCCCGGTCATAGGATGGCGGGTCGTTACAACTAGCTTGTACAGAGGCGTGGTGTTGGCAATCATCATTTTCACTTGTTTTGACTCAGACATGTAATCTTTTATCTTCTCTGCCATACCTCTCCATCTATCAGCAAAGGTGATGAAGACTTCATCTGGCTTCATCTTTTCAGCCACTAAATCAGTTATTGATAAAGATGGTGCAATTATATCCTGGTATCGCTGGATAAATTTCCTTGACACGATTTCATAATCCTCCACATCAGATGAATCCAACGAGAAGAACCACTCGAGGGCCGGTCCCTCTAATGATTTCCTGAATAAGAATGCTAGCGACCTTTTGTCGTTCTGCTAGAAGGAGGATTCATACATAAACTCCTTCAGGTGGGTGAAGGGGTTACCAAAACCATTATGCTTTCTATACACTGGAATTTCAGAAGGCGGCAGATGAAATACTGACAGATTAGGGAGAGTGATCTTAGGTACAGCCTTAACTCCCATCATCCTCTTAAAATTGTTAAATTGTTTGTCCATCCGATCCATCTTCGTGAGTAGAGCCTGCGTCATTGGATCGATTTGGGGAGGAGGTGGTGATGGAGCATGATAAGCTTGCCTCTTGGAGTAACTGGGGCAAGGGGGGCAGTACGGTTGAGGTATGACAGTGCTTTCGCCATACCCGAAGGCATTTTGGTGAGTCGGCATATGCGGTCTAGCCGGGTACCTCGAAGAAGATTGTTGTGGCCCAGATGGCCGGGGAGTAGAAATATGAAGACCATCCATGGCTTGATGAATAGGGGGGACATGGTGAGGGGGAGGGACTTAACGAGCAGTGGGGGGAACTGCAGGATTTGGTTCATCAGAACACAAGGGCGTCTTCCCCTTAAGAATGGATGGATAGCCTCAAGTTGTTGAGGATTCACGTGGGTAGCCAGAGCTCCCAAGACGGTAACTAGATCAGGAGGGTTGGTAGACGAAGGCTCAGCTTGATCTTTAACCTCCTCATAAGTGGGATTGGAGATTACGTGTACATGAGGATGATCGGTACCAGGATCATACTGGTCATGAGTAAACTGAGCCTGATGAGGGACATAAGTGTCTCCCTCGTATTCAACGTGAAAGAAGTTGGAGTCATGGGGGGCATTAGCATCTCCCCCATTCTTAGAATGGTAATCATAATTGTGAGGGGCATTAGCATCTCCCCCATTCTCAGAATGGTAATCATAATTGCGAGGGGCATTAGCATCTCCCTCATATTCAAACACATCTTCCTGTTCAATGGCAACCATGCCGAGAGTTCTACCTGATCGGAGAATTATAGTATTAAATTTTGACAAGGATTCAAACAAGTTGTGCAAAAGATTAGCAAACAGGTAGATGGTTACGTTATCTTAGGATTCCTTGTTGAATTATTTGGATTTTTAAACACAAATTCACTCAACGGGATAGGATCCTAGTTTCAGTTCAATTTTTCCACCGTTATACTCTATGGTTTTCTCACAACGTTATGAATAACTAACTAGGACTTCAATTGGTACAACCAGCCCGATGAACAAGGAAGAATACCTTGCTTTTGAGGACTTATGGAGGTCTTAACACCAACCACTCTAGTCTGACCCAGGGACCGATCCAGTCAAAGAGAGGTGATGAAGCTAAGAAAGGTGTTCCTATGGGGGGGGGGGTTGAGCCCCAATGTAGATGACTTACGGCCTGAATGGCCTCTAATGTAGAATAAGATAAATATAGGTAACAAAGAAATCAAAGATCTGAGGGCTAATGAGCAAAAGAAGGAACTGTTTGAATTGCGTCGCTGTTCACCGACGCTATTCAAGACAAAAGTTTCTTCTGTTAACAGAACCTCAGGCAATAGCGCTAATAGGAATATGAGGTTGAACGGCGTCTTGCCATGGCGACGCGCTTTGAATCACGTCTCTCTGCCTAGATGCTATTCAGAGCCTGAAAACTGTAAACAAAGAGCAATTTCGAGGACAATCCCCTCCCAAGTTATCAAGATAAGCAAAAATCTAACTGATCATGCAAACTTAGGTTAAACAGATTTATTATCATGCAAAGAAACATAAATTCAATCGACCGCACACTCCCTATCACACAACTTCCAATCAATCACGGGAGGGCAAGATCTTGTCGCAAATGGGTGTGCAGGTAGTGCACGCAAGAATAAAAATAACTAAAATCACCAATTGGTGAAAGGAGTGTCCGAGGGACACAAGTGGTGCACTGTGGGTGCCCGATGATAAAAGGCAAGAACAAATATTAAAAGACGTTAAGACCAAGTCCCACCGTGATCGCCAAAAAGTTGTAGGTGCTCAAATTGTGTGTGTTATCATCATGAATTTCATGTTATTTATATGATGAATAAAAGTATTAAAACTAAAGAAAACGTGATCGCTAGAAACTATTAAGTTTCAAAAGAAAGATTGATCGCTTACCTTTTCAAACTTGGGAGTTGTTAAGTCCTTGATTCCCTTCCTCTGGCCTGCCAAAGAAAGAGAGCCATTTTCATTCTTGTTCTTACTTTTATGTTCTTTTTGTGTGATTCTTTTCTTCGAAGCCTCTCTTCTTCTTCAAACTTTGTAAAAGATCAAACAAAGAAAAGAAAGAAAAACATATTAGAGCTATGAAAGTGTAGTAACTATTCTAAAGATTGATCTAAACATGCAACTAAACTAAAATCACTCACTTTTATGTTTCTTTTAAACCCCTATCATGAACATGGGTTTGGAAAAATATGATGTGGGTGTGTGAATTATGAAGTGATGTGATGAAAAACTATATGGAAACAATGAATAAAAACTATAGAAATCAATGAAATCAAGTGAAGAAATCAAAGGGAAGGCTGATTGGATGGTCCCTTCATAGCTATAGTCTTTAATATGCTTCAAGGGATGAAGAGAATGAAGAAGGAAGAATCTTCTCTTGCTGCCACGTTCTTCTCCTCTAGAGCCTTCGAACACCTTGCCTTAAGCTTCAAATTCTTCAATGGCGAACCTTTTTCAAAAGTCCAAAGGGTGTTGTATTTATAAGAATAGGTTTAAGGGTGTGTTGGGCTTCAATAGGACTCTCTTCCGTAGTCGGACTTATCTTGGATGAGCATGGAGGAGTTAGCAACCTTCCCAACTTCAGAAATCGGATTATCTTGGCCAAATCATGTTTATCAGGAAACTGTCAAATCGCGTCGTTCAGACATGACGCTATTTGGTTAATTAAAGCGGCCAAAATAGAAAGGAAATCCGAAATACATTAGGAAACTTAAATCGCATCTCCTATGGGCGACATGCTTTAGATAATTAGGAAATTAATTAGAATTAAAATTCGAAAACCCAGACGGATTAGGACTTAAATGGCGTCTCCCTAGGCGACGCTATTCAGTTAAATCTATCTTAATTTGGGGATTTTAATTCTGAACTGATTTCTACTAGGAATTTAAATGGCATCGTGCATGGGCGACGCTAACTAACAATTTTTGAGAAAAATTAATAAAAATTAATTAATGATCACAATCAAACTCCGGACGCGGAATCCGAGAACAAGTAGATGATCCGAAGCCGAGGGGATCCGAGACTGAGATGGAGTTGGAGGACGAGGGCAGAAGGCTCCCACAAAGAAGAAATCCGTCAGGAAGGGTCCTGGGTCTCGGCCCAGGGGAACCCTCTCCGATGGTTAAGTTAGTAACAGATTTAGTGGTAATTCTATTGCACTAAGAGAGGGAGATGGAGGCTTAATTGCGTACCTTTCCTGCTGTGAGTAGTATTCATTTTATAGTGGGGGGATGAGGGTTCCTTTTTTATGGCAGGCGATGTAGGACTATTCATAGGAGTTGAGATGAAATCCCGAGAATACCCCAAGTATTTATGGACTGGTAGCCCATACCCTGCCTACTAATTGGGCCGAACCTGTCTCGGCCCTATTGGCTTCCGGGTCGTTAGGGCTTGACGAATGCCGCTCGGCCTATTCTTGAATTGGGACTCGGCCCAGCTTCAGGGCTCAATTGGGTTTCACCCTATCACATGGCCCCCTACTTTCGGCATGCTTTAGGAAGATAAAATGCCGAGAGTACATTCGATCCCTCGTAGAGGAAGAGTACTTGAAAGCATGAATCATAGTTCCCGAAAGAATACCTGAAAAAGGGGAGCAATTGTGTTAGCTGAGAGAGCGTGACCGATGGTCTCGACCTAAGGGAAGCATTCTTCCTTAGCCGAGAGAGCGTGACCGATTATCTCGGCCGAAAGGAAACATTCGTCTTTAGCCGAGAGAACGTGACCGATTATCTCGGCCAAAAGGAAACATTCATCTTTAGTTGAGAGAACATGACCAATTATCTCGGCCATAAGGACATCTCAACCATCACTTCGAAAAGACGGGAAGTCAATTCCTGGCAGCAATAAATTCGAATCTCCCGCCGACTGGCACTTCGTACGAAGAGCCGGGACATGTGTCGTTCATCCAAGGTAGAAGTCGAAAGGTTGCTCGATTGTGACCGCTTATTCTTATTTATGATTAGTCGCTGTCGGCACGCTATTCGAAGGGTCGCGTCACATGGCGTTCATCTAAGGTTGAAGCTGAAAGGTTGCTCGATCGTGACCGCTTATTCTTTTTTTTGAATTTGCCGCCATCGGCTTACCGTACAAAGGGCCATGACACGTGGCCTTCATCCGAGATGGCTAGCCGAAAGGTCGTGCGATCTTGGCTGCCGAGCTTCCATTAGGTCCCCTGGGGGCTCCTATAAATACCCCTCTCGAGAGCGTCTTGTCAAGCGCGTCTTGTCGGTGGGGAGAATCAGCTTGTCTGAGGGTAAGCCTCTGCACCTTGGCCTTCGCTGTTTGATGTCCCTTAGCTCTTCTCTTTTATCGAGTAGTTTGTCCTGCTCTTCCTCTAAGCCGCACCTTTCAGAGCTTTCGCTCACTTCGATTTTTTCCCTTAATTCCTTTGCTTCCGTCATGGCGGACGAGGCCGCATCAGTTACCATTGCTTCCCAACCCTCCGAGACCCAACCGGAACAGGAGGCACAATTGCAGACTGGCCGAGCAAGTCTCGGATGTTGCTTCCTTCCTCTATCGTGAGGCAGTTGAGGAGATGTGGGATCACTATGACATCCCTGACTTGATTCGTCTGATTTGGCCTCGGGCGAATGTTCGAGCTAACACTCCTCGTTCGGGGTGTTTTTCTATTTAGGACCATAGTTTTAGGGCAGGGTTTCGGCTTCCCCTTCACCCTTTCGTTATAGATCTTCTTCTTGTCTACGGTCTCGCTCTGTCTCAGTTCTTTCCGAAACTCGTGGCGGACAGTCTATGGGTACTTGCTTCTTTGCTCCATTCTAAACCTCAGCTCTTCGGTGTCCATCTTCCGATACCTTTTTAAAATAAAACCCCAAGGGAAGTCCTCTTGGTTCTGCTTCACCACCCGGTCTGGCCAGGCAATCTTTTCTGGGAAGCCCTCGTCCATTCATCACTAGAAGGAGGGATTCTTCTACGTTACCCTCCCGGAAAAGGACGATAGTGTCTGGTCCTTCCCGGACCCGAAAGATATGCTAGTCCGAGCGGCCCCGTACTTGCCCCTTGGGCGAGAACAGGGAGGGTGTGCCGAACGGTGTGCCTCTGAGACTATCCCGGCCTCTAAGACTGCCTCAGTTCGTGAAGCGGTGTTTATGGCCGATGACTTTACTGAGACTGCTGTTCATGAACTGTCCAGCGACGAGGATGCCGCCGCCGGTGCTGAGGGTAAGTCGGTCTCGGATTGTTTTCTTTCTATCGGCAATACTGAACTTTTTGCTTATCGTTTCTTCTCTATTTGCAGAAATGTCGTCTGGTCTCGGTTCGCTGGTGTCCAAGATCCGGCAATGTGCCAGAAACCCTTTGACGCCGAGTGTTATTCCTTCGGCGCCGAATGCGTGACCGTCTTTTCGAAGTGATGGTTGAGATGTCCTTATGGCCGAGATAATCGGTCATGTTCTCTCAACTAAAGATGAATGTTTCCTTAGCCGAGAGAGCGTGACCGATTATCTTAGCCGAAAGGAAACATTCGTCTTTAGCCGAGAGAACATGACAGATTATCTCGGCCAAAAGGAAACATTCATCTTTAGTTGAGAGAACATGACCGATTATCTCGGCCATAAGGACATCTCAACCATCACTTCGAAAAGACGGGAAGTCAATTCCTGGCAGCAATAAATTCGAATCTCCCGCCGACTGGCACTTCGTACGAAGAGCCGGGACATGTGTCGTTCATCCAAGGTAGAAGCCGAAAGGTTGCTCGATTGTGACCGCTTATTCTTATTTATGATTAGTCGCTGTCGGCACGCTATTCGAAGGGTCGCGTCACATGGCGTTCATCTAAGGTTGAAGCTGAAAGGTTGCTCGATCGTGACCGCTTATTCTTTTTTTTGAATTTGCCGCCATCGGCTTACCGTACAAAGGGCCATGACACGTGGCCTTCATCCGAGATGGCTAGCCGAAAGGTCGTGCGATCTTGGCTGCCGAGCTTCCATTAGGCCCCCTGGGGGCTCCTATAAATACCCCTCCCGAGAGCGTCTTGTGAAGCGCATCTTGTCGGTGGGGAGAATCAGCTTGTCTGAGGGTAAGCCTCTGCACCTTGGCCTTCGCTGTTTGATGTCACTTAGCTCTTCTCTTTTCTCGAGTAGTTTGTCCTGCTCTTCCTCTAAGCCGCACCTTCCAGAGCTTTCGCTCACTTCGATTTTTTCCCTTAATTCCTTTGCTTCCGTCATGGCGGACGAGGCCGCTTCAGTTCCCATTGCTTCCCAACCCTCTGAGACCCAACCGGAACAGGAGGCACAGTTGCAGACTGGCCGAGCAAGTCTCGGATGTTGCTTCCTTCCTCTGTCGTGAGGCAGTTGAGGAGATGTGGGATCAATATGACATCCCTGACTTGATTCGTCTGATTTGACCTCGGGCGAATGTTCGAGCTAACACTCCTCGTTCGGGGTGTTTTTCTATTTAGGACCATAGTTTTAGGGCAGGGTTTCGGCTTCCCCTTCACCCTTTTGTTATAGATCTTCTTCTTGTCTACGGTCTCGCTCCGTCTCAGTTCTTTCTGAAACTCGTGGCGGACAGTCTATGGGTACTTGCTTCTTTGCTCCATTCTAAACCTCAGCTCTTCGGTGCCCATCTTCCGATACCTTTTTAAAATAAAACCCCAAGGGAAGTCCTCTTGGTTCTACTTCACCACCCGGTCTGGCCAGGCAATCTTTTCTGGGAAGCCCTCGTCCATTCATCACTAGAAGGAGGGATTCTTCTACGTTACCCTCCCGGAAAAAGACGATAGTGTCTGGTCCTTCCCGGACCCGGAAGATATGCTAGTCCGAGCGGCCCCGTACTTGCCCCTTGGGCGAGAACAGGGAGGGTGTGCCGAACGGTGTGCCTCTGAGACTATCTCGGCCTCTAAGATTGCCTCAGTTCGTGAAGCGGTGTTTGTGGCCGATGACTCTACTGAGACTGTTGTTCATGAACTGTCCAGCGACGAGGATGCCGCCGCCGGTGCTGAGGGTGAGTCGGTCTCGGATTGTTTTCTTTCTATCGGCAATACTGAACTTTTTGCTTATCGTTTCTTCTCTATTTGCAGAAATGTCGTCTGGTCTCGGTTCGCTGGTGTCCAAGATCCGGCAATGTGCCAGAAACCCTTTGACGCCGAGTGTTATTCCTTCGGCGCCGAATACCATCTAACCGCCTATCAGGCAGACCGCGGCCTCAATAGAAGGACGTACCTCAGCTGCCGCTATGGAGTGAACTCGGGCGGACAAGGGAAAGGAAGTCGTTGATGGGGGCGGCCACACTAAAAAGCACAAGAGGAAAACCGATCGAGAGCAAGCTTGCCTCGCTAAGAGGGTTGCGGCCAAGAGGAACGCGTCGCTCTCGGCTGTGGCGCCGATTGAACCGACGCATCTCGATTCGGCTTCGATAGGGGAAATAGATTTGTCCTTTCCCTGCAGTGCTACTGGGACGCACATGTCTTGGGAGTACGCTCATGAGCCTTGGTGCCCGGACCTAGGCGTCTTTGCAGACGAGACCCTGGACGATTCCAGGACTTGTATCAAACTGGCCCAGGGTTATACTCTGCCCTTGATCCGAGATGAGTTGGGTTTCCCTTTCCACTGAGGGATTCACGGTAAAATGCGTGCGCTACGCGGTTCATGTAAGAATTCCTGACTCAGCTTTTCTTGGCTTAGTTCTTACCTATTTTTTTCTAATTGTTTTGCCCTCTGCAGGCCGCAACTATCTCCGGGGCTCTTGCTCGCCGATACGCCTACATCTAGGACAAGTTGCAGGACGTGGACAAGGCCGTAGACCACCTTGCCGTAGGCAAGGTTGCCTCGATCAAGAGGGATTTGGAGGGAAATATCGATGCCCTCTTAGACGTAAATGCTCGGCTGGGGCTGAGCTAACTAAACAGAAGGAAGCGGCCCGTCTGGCAACCAAGGCCCAGGAGCGGGCTGAGATGGAATCGGAAGGACTCCGTAAGGAGTTGGAGGTACTCTGCAAAGAGTTGAAGAGCCTCCGATTGGCTCTCGGTCAAAATACTAAAGCCTTTACTCAGCTTCAGGAGGAGTGTGCCGAGGAGGAAAAGCGGCACGCCGATGCTCTCGCTGTTGCTCAGGCCAAAGTGGAGGAGAGGAAAAGGCGGCCGAAGAAAGGACACGCTTGACCATCGAAGCGTTCAAATCCAACCCCGAGTTCGTCGAGATGCTCCTAGAGGCTGGGGCCAAGGCTGTCGCCACAATCTTCGACCTTGGGCTGGCAGTTGCTCAAAAAGCTTGCCCAGGAACGGATCTGATTGGCTTCGAGCTCCCGGAGGAGCCACAGTGCACCGAAATCATGGAGTGGTGGAAGAAGTTGAAATCCGAGAGGGCCTCGGGAGCACCAGAAGTGATTGTGTCTAGTCCCAAGCGCGGCGAGATGCCAAAGACTCCATTGACTTTGGGAAACTCTCTCCTCAGTTCCGACGGGGAGGAGTTAGCTGAATAGTCTCCTTTTTGTATTTGGGTAACCGGGACCATTTTGGCCACTTTATGTATAGCCAATGCCCTTCTGTACTTCGGGACTTTTGGCTCCCGTTCTTGAAATACAAGGATCTTTTGTTCATCTGTTTGATTGTGAATAAACCCGTATGTGTCTCATCTGAAAATACTAAAGTAATCGCCTTTTTACTCTTGGATGATAATTAAATCTGCGGACACAATATTTTCGGCCGAAGCAGCCCACGATAGACTTTTGTACAGCAGAAGCCGATATCCTATCGGTTTATATGTTTCAAGATAATACCACTTCCGATACGGTTCATATGGCCGAAACCATACCTGGTTCAGTTTGTACGGATTTAATAATGTTGCTTCCGATACGGTTTGCATGGCCGAAACCACTCCCGGTATGGTTTACATGGACTGAGAATTATGCCGCTCCTAATACGGTTTGCATGGCCAAAGCCACTCCCGATACGGTTTACACAAACTGAGAATTATGCCACTTCCGATACGGTTTGCATGGATGTAGCCACTCCCGGTATGATTTACACGGACTTAGAATTGTGCTACTCCCGATATAGTTTGCATGGCTAAAGCCACTCCCAGTACAGTTTACACGGACTTAGAATTGTGCTGCTCCCGATACGGTTTGCATAGTCGAAGCCACTCCCGGTACGGTTTATACGGACTTAGAATTCTGCCGCTCTCGATACGGTTTGCATGGCCGAAGCCACTCCCAGTACGGTTTACACAAACTTAGAATTGTACTGGATATAGTGCTTCAGATTTATTTACTCAATTGATGTTTTCGTATTAATGGTTTACATTTGGACAAAATCGGAGAGAGAGGTTTACATGAAGTAACGACGAACGCGTTCTATATTCTGAGTACGAGGAAGAGGTTGACCCGAGAGGGTTTCTAGCTGATATGCCTCTTGTCGGATGACTTCCTTCACTCGATATGGCCCTTCCCAGTTGGGGGCCGGCTTCCCTACGTCTTCGGCAGGTTTTGAGGCATGAGCATTCTGTAGCACTAGGTCCCCGACTTCAAAGTTCTGAGGCTTCACTCGGGCATTATGATACCTGACCATGAGTTGTTGATATGCTGCAAGCCGGATGCGGGCTAGATCTCTCGTCTCTTTGACGGGATCAAGATGATCTTTCATTGCTTCGTCATTGCTAGTTGGATTATTGGCGAGGACCCTCGGAGAAGATATTCCGATCTTGATTGGAATGACTACTTCAAGTCCATAGGCCATTCGGAAAGGAGTTTCCGGTAGGGGCTCGGCTTGTTGTCCGATAAGCCTATAGCACACTCGGCAATTCTTCCACCCACCGGCCTTTGGCTTCATCGAGACGAGTTTTCAACCCTTGTAGAATGTTGCGATTAGTGACTTCGGCTTGACCATTCGTCTGAGGATGGGATACCGAGGTGAACTTATGTAAAATATCGAAACCTTTGCAGTTGTCCTTGAACTGCCGTTGCCAGATATAATAGCCCGAGGGATTCCATAACAACAAATAATAGATTTCCCCACAAAATTCCATGCATTATTGTCGGTTATGGATGCAAGGGGTTTGGCCTCCACCTATTTGGTGAAATAATCAACAACAACAATAAGAAATTTCCTCTGGCCGGTGGCCATGGGAAATGGGCCGAGAATGTCAATTCCCCATTGGGCGAAAGGCCATGGGTCTGATAAAGGCGTCAGTATAGTAGCCGACTGATGGATGAGAGAGTTGAACCGTTGGCATTGGTCACAGCGGCGGATGATTCTAGCTACGTCCTCCCGAAGGGTCGGCCACCAGTATCCCTGTCATAAGAGTTTATGGGCCAAGGCTCGGCCCCCTGTGTGTGCTCCGCAGACCCCTTCATGAACCTCCCGAAGGGCGTAGTTGGCTTCAATAGGGCCGAGACATAGGAGAAGTGGTCGGCTGAAAGACCTTTTGTATAAAATTACTTCCAAAATGAGGAATTGGGAGGCACGTAGCGGAATATGCCTCGCCTCTCTTTCTTCAGACGGGAGCTCCCCTCGAAGAATATAGGCCAATATAGGAGTCATCCATGTCTTGTCTTCCGAGATATCAGCTTGCATTACCTCCTCGGACCGATGGATGCTCGGTATTGAAAGTTCTTCTACGAGAACCATTCGGCCTGTCCCTCCATCATGAGTGGATGCCAGTCGAGAAAGGGCATCGGCCCGAGTATTTTCGGATCGAGGGAGCCGCACAATATTGAAAGAATTGAATTCAGGTATGATATTCTTTGTTACCTGCAGATACCATGCCATCAAAGAGTCTTGGGCCTCATACTCCCCGGTAACCTGACTGACGATTAGTTGGGGGTCGCTGAATGCTTCCAACTCAAGCAGGCCGAGCCGCCTTGCGGCCCGAAGGCCTAATATTAAGGCTTCATACTCGGCCGCATTGTTGGTGGCAGGGAAGGCAAAGTGAAGAGCATATTCTATGACTACTCTGTTCGGGGATGTTAGGATCCATCTGGCGCCACTTGTTGGTTGAGTCGGGCGTAGGAGCCGAAGCACTTGCCGCTTCTGAACTTGGCCTTATGGGGACAGATGTTTCTTCCCCTTTTGTTACAGGAGCTGGAGATCCTTCAGAAGTCAACTCCTGAATGAAGTCGGCCAATGCCTGTGCTTTGATCGCAATCCGAGGCCCATAGGTGATGTTGAATTCCCCCAACTCTATAGCCCATTTGGCTAATCTCCTAGATACCTCTGGCCGAGAGAGTACTGTAGACACGCTAATTTTGACATCATTTTGAGTAAATTTCATATCATATAATAATGCCTCAGAATGGTTTGATATTTAATCATTGGTTAATTTTTATTGATCTTTTTAAGTTTATTATCTAAAAAGTGTCGGGTCAGACAGATATGATTTAAGTTAATTAATTAAATTGATTTTAACTCAAATTTCAGTTAAAATATGAAGAAGTCTAAAAGACGTTGACATGTGTGGACGCCGTTTAGAGTTTATTCTTATTTTGACGTTTAAATTTGAATTTTAATTAATTGATTAATTAGATAAAAGACGTCTGCCAGGCACGACGCTATTTAGGTTTCCTAAGTTGTTTCTACTTCTCTTCCGGATGTTTATCCTTATCTTAATTAGTCTAAAAGGCGTCTTCAAGTGGCGACGCGTTTTAGCTAATTACATATAAAGATAAGTTTTTTTACCGGATGTTTATCCTTATCTTAATCAATCTGAAAGGCGTCTTCCAGTAGCGACGCGTTTTAGATAATTACAGATAAAGATGAATTAATATGTATTTATCTGTTAGTTAAGCTGGATAAATCTCAAGATTTCTTCATGTAAATCTGCGGACGCAGAAGAAGTCTATAAATACCCTTCTCTTGAATGGGTGACAGAGTTGGAATTAGAGTTAATGATTGAAGCGACATCGAAGTGATAATCGAAGTGAAAATTGAAGCAACGACGTCCAAACGCTGAAGTGCTACTGCATCCAGAAGTCGGCGTCCATTCTTCATCCTTCTTCATCCAATTCAAGACCAAGGCTTTCCAGGAGCCATCCGTCATTAAACTTTCAATTCATTTCTGCATTTCACTTCATTAGTCTTACATTCTTCATCACATCACTCCATGCAACACACACAACACTAGCATCATTTTCAAAACCAATTTAAAGAGGTTTCAAAGACCACTCAACAAGTGAATTTTCTGTTTAGTTGCATGTTTAAAACTCTGTTTAGAATGGATACTACTTTTGCCTAAGTTCTTATAATTGTTCTCTCTTTCTATTTCTTCCAAGAAACGAAAAAGAATCAAGGAGAGGAAATCAACAAGCAAACAACAAGGATTCTGGACGATCCTAAAAAAAACTCAACAGCAGTCAGAGCAAGAACAAAGACAAGAAATGGCTCTCTTTCTTCAACCGGCTGAAGGAGGGGAACCAAGAGCTCAACATCTCCCACGTTCAAACAGGTAGGCGATCAAACTCTTTCTTTTGAAACTTTTAAGTCAAAAGTTTCTGGCGATCACTTCACTTAGTTTCTTTTTAATAGGTTTATTTTGCACCTAAACAACATAGATTTTTCATGATAATCACACACTCATTTTAAGCACTCACAGCTTTTTTGGCGATCACGGTGGGACTTGGTCTCGCCATCTTTTAGTTCTTTTGTTCTTACTGTTATCAATCGGGCACCCACGGTGCACCACTTGTGTCTCTCGGCACGTCCTCACCAATTGGTGAGTGTTTTTTAGTTTAGTTAATTTCCTACGTGCACCACGTGCACACCCCTGCGGCAAGGTCTTGCCCTCCCCGTTGATTAGTTGAAAAGCTGTTTTTTGTGATGAAATGTTGTGTTATTGACTGATATCTTAGTTGTTTAGTTGATAAAATCATCATGTTAAAATCTGAAACTAAAAAAAATCTTGCATGAGCTGATTATTTATCGTTTTTATCCTGTTTGAGGAGGAATCAATCCAGAAATTCCTCCTGGAAAACTAAACCTGCGACTTGAAAAGCGTCCAGGAGCACTGACGTGTTTCAAATTGCGTCAGTTAACCCAGACGCCTTTCAGTCTAATTTCTCTGCTGTCTGCTATCTGAGCTTCTGCGAAAAATTAAGGCTCTGTTTGAAAGGCATCGACAACCAGCGACGCGATTCAGGCAGTTTCTTACCTTTTCTTCAGTTCTCAGATTTTTGTGATCTGTGTGCTAATTACCCATTATGTATTAAGCATTAGAGGCCATCCAGGCTACAGGTCATACGCATTGAGGCTAACACCCTCCTTTTCTTAGGAACACTCTTCTTGACGTCATCAGCTCTCTCTGATTGGGTCGGTCCCTCGATCAGACTAGAGTAGTTGGCGTTAAGGCCTCCGTAAGTCCCCAAAATCAAGGTACTCCTCCTTGATCATCGGGCTGGTTGTACCAGTTGAAGTCCCAGTTAGATTCCATAAACGTTGTGAGAGAAAGCCATAGAATATAACGGTGGACATTGAACTGAAACTAGGATCCCATCCCTTGAGCGAATTTATGGTTTAATTAAATCCAAATAACTCAACAAGGAATCCTAAAATCACACTAAACATCCACTTGTTTGTTTAAATCTCTGTACAACTTGTTTGCCAATCCTTGAAAAAAAAATCTAATATCATGCTGCTCCGATCAGGCAGGGACTTGAGCGTGGCTCCAGATGCCATGATCAACTACGAGGGAGATGCTAATGCCCCTCGTGATTTCGATTACAATTTTGAGAGCGGGAGAGATGCTGATGCCTCCCGTAATTCTGTCCTTGTTCCGGTTCGACATGATGGGAATGTCCGAACCCCTCTTTTTCATCCTCATAATCAATATTCTGATCCTCCCCCGTATGAGTATGCGGTTCCCGATCCCATTTTCGAGGGAGACATGAATCAGAATGATCTCTCGTCTTTTGATCCTTCGGATCTTGTAAATGTTTTGGGAGTTCTTGCCTCCCGCCTGGATCCTCAGCAGTTTGAGGCGATCCAGTCCATTCTGAAGGGGAAGGCACTCATGCAGCCTGCCGAGCCGAACCCTGCGGCTCCCCCTGCCATCCCTCAGCAACCTCCTCATCATCCTCCTTACATTCATCAGGCCATGGAAGGCCTCCATATCACTTCTCGGCCAGCTGGGCCGCAACTTTCATCTTCCAGGCAACCGGCCAGACCGCTGACGCCCGCTTACCAAAATGCCCTCGGGCATGGCGGAAGCTCTGCCGGACCTCCTCTTTACTGTCCTCCTTGTCCGACGTACTCTAGGCAATAGGCCTATCAAGTACCTCCACCTCCCCCTCCTCCCCAGGCTGATCCAACCACGCAAGCGTTGCTAGCCAAGATGGAGCGCATGGATGAAAAATTCAACAACCTCCAGAAGATGATGCGGGTCAAAGCTGCACCAAAGATCAACTTACCAAGCCTGCCAGTGTTCCACCTGCCACCCTCCGAGATGCCAGTGTACCGGAAGTACAACGGTACTGGTAACCCCTTCACCCACTTGAAGTAGTTCATGTACGAATCATCCTTCTGGCAAAACGACAAGAGGTCGTTGGCCTTTTTGTTCAGGAGATCTTTAGAGGGACCAGCCCTCGAGTGGTTCTTTTCCTTGGAACCCTCCGAAGTAGAGGACTATGGTATCGTTTCCCGAAAATTCATTCAATGATACCAGGACAGAGTCGCTCCCTCCCTGTCCATCACTGACCTAATAGCAAAAAAGATGAAACCCGATGAGGAGTTTGTCAGTTTTGCCGACAGAGGGCGAGGCTTGGCCGAGAAAGTAAAAGATCACTTGTCCGAGTCGGAGCAAGTGAAGATGCTGATTTCAAATGCCACGCCCCAGTTCAAGCTAGTCCTCTCCCTGAACAATATGACCAGCATGGCAGAGCTCTATGAAAGAGCGCGGTACTGTCAGAATGCCTTCAAGGACGCTACGTTCTCTAGCGTCTTTGATCCTCACAGACCTAGCAGGCCTCCACCTCGGAAGCCTGCAGTGCCAAATTCTACCAGCACAGGTCCAACTACTGAGGGCACGCTCTCTTATGAGCAAGTCAGTAGTATGAACAACAATTCGCCCCAGTTCGTGAGAAGTCAACAACAGTACCATAGGCCACCGCAGCCGAACCAGCAGGGGTACAGGCAGCAGCCGAACCCTCAATATCAGCAGTCCCAATATCAGCGACCTCAACAGCCGAGCCAGCAATAGCAACAGCCACAGCAGCCGCCGCAATGGCAATTGCAGTACCAGCCGCCACAACAACAGCAGTATCAGCAACAACAACAATATCAGCCATGCGCACCGCCGGCATATCATAATGTCCCTCCTCCTGCTGACTACAACCAGTAGAGAAGACCTCCAGGCCCTAAGAGGGCAGAATACCCAGTCCTCCCAGAGTCCTTGGCAGACATTTTCAGTGCTCTAATGGCAGCTAATGCCTTAGTCCTGCCAAGAAAAAAGGCGACCTGGCCCCAGAATGCCGACACGTCTAGGTATTGCTATTTCCATAGGCAACCTAGGCATACTATTGATACCTGCTTCCAATTTAGAGATTACATTCATGATCTCAACGAGCAGGGCGGCATAGACTGGGAAGAAATGAAAAAATACATATCAGCCTTAAAAGCAAGAAGACCACAGCAGCAGCAGCAGTAGCAAGCAAGAGCACCAGCACAAGCAGCACCACCACCAAACATGGGCATAGTACATAACCCGCTTCCTAAGCATCAAAATCAGAACCAAGTTGCCCCTATTCTGACAAATAACCGGTCTGAGGCTAACTGCGGGCAATAGTGGAGAATAGAGGACTCTTCCTCTATCTATTCAACGGGTCACGTTCCGAGTACCGCAGAACAACCACCACGCCGTACCATCCATATACCCAAACCACAACCCATTACCATTACCCCTATACCAACACCCGCATATCACTCACCCGCACCCGCTAACCCACTACCACCACCCTCTTTCCTTAAACCCATTACGCCCCACGCCACTACACCTCCACTAAATAACCCCCCGCAAATCAACTACGCACCCCTCTTACCATCCAGACCACTACTACGCGTACCATTCCCTACTTCGCCCGCCACCACTACTGCTTACCTAGATACCATCCAACCATCCAGACCACTACTACGCGTACCATTCCCCACTTCATCCACACCAATCACTTACCCATCCGCCATCCAACCGTCTGGACCTTTAATCCGCACCACGCCGACACCTACTAACCCCACGCCATCGCCTACATACCAACACTCCACCCCATCCGCACCATCCAACCCTACGGTACTCAAAGTATCACCCGGACCTTCCACGGCTGAGGAACATGCGCTCCGGAATGGAAGGATTTTCAACAAAGTATTTCCTCAGTTAGCAGTTAGAGACGGTCCATCACAGCCGACAGAGGAAACACACAATGAAGAGAGTGCACTAGGCACTCAATATGACCTGCTGAAGCACCTTGACCGAACACCGGCACGGATCTCCGTGCTTGAACTGATCAAAAGATCGAAGAGTCACCAAGAAGCTCTGATGGAATATTTGCAGAAGGTGATGGTCAACGAGGACGTGCCGGTGGAAAAGATTGCAGCACTGTTAGTTCCTCAGGGGGATCAGCCCTCTATTTCATTTCATACATCGGAACAAGCACTGCCGGCGGCCAGAAGCATGGCTCTGAGCATCACAGTCAATATCTGCAAGAAGGCCGTGGATGCATGTCTGGTTGACACTGGGGCTTCAATCAATGTTTTACCTCCGAAGACCCTGCAATTATGTGGTGTGCCCAAGGAAAAATGGCTGCCTAGCCCCATCTCCGTTACAACATATGATAACTCCACCCGTTCCCCTCTGGAAATGGTTTATTTAAAAGTAGAGCTAGGCCATGTAAGTCATGCTGAGGTCGAGTTTCACATCCTGGAAATCGACCCTTCTTTAAACGCCATTTTGGGTCGTCCTTATATAAAAACTATCGAGGCAATTCCTTCCACAAATCATCAATGCCTCAAATTCCCCTTCAAAGGACGAATCGTTAAGGTTACGAGCATGCCGATCCTTGCTGCTGCTCATACTTTGAATGTCAAATCCACTTCTTTACCTGGCCGACAACCTTTTCTATCGGTATTACAGGTTTACCATCCAGTGGCTGATCCTCTGAAAACTGCCACTATTTTTCCTTACCCGTTAAATGCCATAAAAAGGGGGAAGTGCATGAGTACCCCAGGATGGAGAATAATGATGAAGAATGGTTATCAGCCTGGAAGAGGTCTGGGCACACAATTACAAGGTAGGACCACTCCTGTCAAAGATCACCGAGGAGCACCTAGAAGCGGCCTGGGCTATAAGCCGAGAAAAATGAAACAAGACATTGTTCAGCAAGCAGGCGGCCAGAAAGTCTGGGAGACGATGTCTACACCACCCAAGGAAGGTCGGGACCCCCTAATATGGACCTTATACACTCATTTTGTAAAGGGGCCCGTAATAAGCCATGACAACACGGTGGTCATTACTTCATGTTTTGACCTCCACGATATATATGGGAGAGACTTGGCTAGACACTGCTCAGAACTACTCACGTACCAGTCCTTGGAGGCTCTGCGGCTTATGAAGAGGAGAAAATTCCAAGATCCTGAATGTGAATGGTACAGGTGGTTCAATCTAAGAGACCTCTACATCGCACTGAATAAATTGTTTCTAGATCCTACAGAACCCAAGTGGCCGCCACAGATCGATGAGCTGATCGAAGGTCCCGGTGCTATTTTCGACAAAAGGATACTGCTGTCAAAAGAGACTGATGAAGGGGAGCCAGATGACCCCTACGAAGCTGGCTACACCACGGATCTGCTCTGGAGGGGGACTTATCCTTCTCACGTTTTCATGCTCCACACCTTGTTTCGCACATTGCTCCTGACCCCGACTTGGTCACGGGTCATTATTGAAGACATTCCACGGGCCCCGCCCGTTATGATTACTCTGTCCCCTCGGGACCTCATTCCACCACATCCTCTCGATATAGAGAGGATGTATGATTTAATATGGGACATACTGCTGTATGATCCCCCTAATCCCTTGGCCTTGGTGCCACTTCCTCCATCTAATTCTCCTTCTATTTATATTCATTCCTGTTTTATGCTTAACTCCTCTATTGTCCAAAAAAAACGCCAATTTGGCAACAAATTCTTCCCAGATCCTCATTGAGGAAACCTCTTACTTGGCCGATTACACCCCATCGCGCGGGTCTTTCAGTCAAGATTCTTTTCTAAATCTACTCTGCCCCTCCCTTCGGGAGGATTCTCCTGTATTTCCATCTGTATCCCATGATTTTCATTCTGCTTCATCTTCATTAGGTCAGAATAGGGAGTCTAGTGAAGTTAGGAAGTCTAGTTTTAGGCAAGTTAATCAGGTTAGGAAGTCTAGGAAGCCTAAGGGTAGGCGAATTCCAGATAGATACCTCCAGGACTTAGCTAATAGATGCTTTTCTTGCTCTTTAATCCCTCAGTTATTAGAAAATCCAATTCAGATGCCAGAAGACTGTATGAACGATGAGTCAGTCAATGATGGATATGGGGTGTATGAGTTGATACATGAAAAAGACCCCATTATTGAAGATGAAGAAGATGACGAGGACGCAGCTGAGGTATATGCCAGTGGAGTGAAGAGATTCGATGAACCCTCAGCTACCGTAGAAGAGCCCACCAGAGAAGTCAATTTAGGGACTGAAGACGAACCTAAGGTTGTCCTCGTCAGCAAGAATCTCTCTATAGAGGATGAGAAGGCAATGGTACAAGTACTTAAGGACTATAAGGACACTTTCGCCTGGAGTTATGAAGATATGCCGGGGTTAGACTCGTCATTAGTGGAACACAGATTGACATTAAAGGAAGGAGCTAGCCCGGTCAAGCAGAAATTAAGGCGATTCCACCCGCAAATGGCTCTAAAGATGAAGGAAGAGGTCGACAAATTACATAAAGCTAAATTCATTAGAGTTGTCCTCTATCCACAATGGGTGGCCAACATAGTCCCGGTTATGAAGAAGGACGGAAATGTCAGGATTTGCATTGACTTCCGAGATTTAAACTGGGCGTGTCCTAAAGATGATTTTCCATTGCCTCATTTTGATGTACTCATTGATAACACTGCTGGCTATGAGACTTTATCATTTATGGATGGGTTTTCAGGATACAATCAGATTAAATTGGGAGAAGAAGATCAGGAAAAGACATCATTCACTACACCTTGGGGAACATACTTCTATGTCGTCATGCCATTTGGATTAAAGAATGCTGGAGCCACTTCTCAGAGGGCTATGATGGCAATATTTCACGATATGATGCACATAGATCTAGAAGTGTATGTGGATGACTTGTTGGTTAAATCTAAGATGAAGGCGGAGCATTCCAAAGTTTTGGCAAGAGTGTTAGAGAGATCAAGGGAGTATCAGTTAAAGATGAACCCCAAGAAATGTGTATTCGGGGTATCTTCAGGGAAATTACTTGGGTTAATTGTCAGCAAACGGGGAATTGAGATCGATCCCAACAAGGCGAAGGCTATCAGAGAGATGCCACCTCCCAAAAACTTGAAGGAGTTAAGAGGATTAATCGGGAGGTTGCAATTTATTCGCCGTTTTGTCTCTCAGCACTCACAAAGGTGTAAGCCGTTCTACGAGCTTACCAAGCCAGGAGTCAAATTCGATTGGGATGATAAGTGCTAGGAGGCATTCGATGGATTAAAGAATTATTTGGCAAGTCCTCCTGTTTTGAGACCACCATCTCCAGGCAAACCATTGATACTTTACATTTCTGTCCTGGATGATGCTGTGGGGACTGTCCTAGCACAAGAGGATGAAGAAGGAAAGGAGAGGGCAGCCTACTATCTCTCTAAACTTCTCAACCCTACTGAACAGAGATATACAACGATGGAGAAAACATGTGCAGCATTGGTTTGGGTTGTTCAGAAATTGAAGCATTATGTTCTAACCCATGAAGTCCATCTCATCGCTAGGATGAATCCGATCAAATTTCTTCTGGAGAAATTAGTTCTTACTGATAGGTTAGCACGATGGCAAAGCTTTCTATCTCAATTCGATATCACTTACATTCAACAGAAAGCGATCAAAGGCTATGCCATAGCAGAACACCTCGCTCATCATCCCCTTCCTCGTTTTGATCCAGTCCAATCGGAGTTTCCGGATGAGGAACTGATGTCCATAGACCAAATCAGAGATGATATGTGGACTCTGCATTTTGACGGAGCTCTGAATTCCCATTGAAAGGGTATTAGCATTGTCCTGTTATCACCCGAAGGTATCACCATTCCACAAGCATTTCAGCTTGACTTTCCAGTCACCAATAATATAGCTGAATACGAGGCGCTCCTTGCTGGCCTCGAGGCTGCTCATTCCCATGGTGTTACCAAACTCAGGATTGTGGGTGATAGCCAATTGATTCTTCGCCAAGTGTTAACCAAGTATCGAACCCTTGATCCCAAGCTCAAGCCTTATCAAGAACTTACTTCTGCTTATTCAAAACTTTTCACGAAATTGATCTTCATTCATGTCCCTAGGAATCAGAACATCTTAGCTGACGCTCTAGCCTCACTTGCATCTTCTCTTGATTTTCCAATCAGCAGGCAATCTGAATCAATCATAGTTCATAAGCGTCTTTCACCCGCCGTGAAGGACCCTTCATTTCTTAGAACTAAGGAAAAATTGCTGAAGAAAGTCAGAGATGGAGATATCGTAGAAAAGAGAGAAATCATGTTGATGGAGCTGTTAGAAGAGATAGATGATGAACAGAAGCCATGGTACTATGAAATCGCTAAGTATTGTGAAGATCAATCGTATCCTGAAGAAGCCACAACTGAGGAGAAAAGGTCTATCAGGAGAGTTGCTCAACGATACACCCTAGTTGGGGGAGCATTATACAAAAGAGGTTTTGACGGAGTTCTTCTGAGATGTCTAGACGAAGATGAGCTTTGGAAGGTTATGGAAGGAGCTCATGCTGGAGTTTGTGGTGGCCATGTTAATGGACAAATTCTAGCAAAGAAGATCCTTAGACAAGGATTTTATTGGCCAACTATGGAAGAAGACTGCGTAGGATATGTCCGTAGGTGTGCTAAGTGCCAACTTCACGCCGACAAAATTCATTCTCCTTCATCTTCACTCCATCTTGTTTCCTCCCCATGGCCTTTCTCCATGTGGGCTTTCGATATCATTGGACCCCATGGCAATCCTGATTCCAGCATCAAGCAAAAATCTTTCATCCTCACGGCAACGGAATACTTCACCAAGTGAGCAGAAGCTGAAGCATACACGGAAGTCAAAGCATCAACCGTCTGCAAGTTCATCATGAGGAACATCATCACCAGATTTGGAATTCCAAACACCATCGTCACCGACAATGGACCACAGTTCGTGTCACAAGAATTGAAGGACCTCTGCAACAAGTACAAAATTGCATTGCATCATTCGTCTCCTTATTATCCGCAAGGCAATGGCCAAGCAGAGGCAACTAACAAGACTTTGAAAAAAATCATCAAAAAGACGTACAAATCTAACAAATTCACAGACTGGCCAGAAAAATTGATCGAGGCTTTATGGGCCTACCGAACTTCAATCCGCACATCTACTGGGCAAACTCCTTATTCCTTAACATTTGGAATGGAGGCGGTAGTTCCATACGAGATCCTTATACCGTCATTAAGAGTACAATTGAACAAGGAATTTTCCATTGATGAACACCGTTTAACACTCCTTGCTCAATTGGAACTCTTAGACGAGAGAAGATGGTCAGCTGCTAATCATGCAAGAGTTTATCAAAATAGATTAGCACGTTTTTATCAACAGAAAGTCATTGAACGTAAGTTCAAAGTTGGTGAAATGGTTGTCAAAAGAATTTTTGTAAAACCTGGTGGTCCACGTTCTAAGCTCCAACCCAACTGGGAAGGACCGTATGTTGTATCGCACGCTTTTCCTGGTAACGCTTATCGTCTTGTCAATGCAGAAGGAGAAGAGCTAACTCACCCCTGGAACGGTTTGCATCTTAAGAAATACTACCCTTAGGTTAAAGAGTCGATCAGCATGGTACAAAGACCAGTGGAATCAGAAAATTTATAAACTCAAATTTCCTTATCAGTCTGGATAATTTAATTCCAAACACATTACTACACATACTAACACGTTTGATTCGTGAGTAACAAGAGATGCCAAGTCCTAAGGAATACCGAAAGCTTGACTGAAAGTGTAAGGTACAAATCATTCGTTTGAAAGCAAAATTTTGTTTTTTACACTCGGCCCATGATGTCGGAACGAGGCTTAGAATAGACTACCAAGAATACCCGCCATCTTAGTAGGAGACCGTCATAAAAAAATAGGGGAGATCCGTCCCAAATAAAAGAAAAGAAAAGAAAAGCAAAGTAAAGGCAAAAGCCAAACGACAAATCAAAAGGCCGTTACATCACAAATGTTACATCAAGGCCATCAAACAAAAGGGAACGCAAGGTCGATAAATACCCCGGAAAGAAAATGACCGAACCCCAACAGATATTAGGGTAAGAAAGGAACATCTTTTTAGGTCTCCGGAACCTTCTCATGGGCTTTCTAAACCTATTCTGCCTTTCTTTCTAAAGAGGCGTACTCCAAACTTAAGGAATGGCTTAGATTGACTGAAGGTCGAATCATCAAATGGGATCACGAATGGAAACACAAGTTCAAGCACAATGAGTTTAAGTTGAATTATTAAAGAACAATTTGAGAATTAAGTTAATAAATGAATATGATCTTTTGATCTAAGTACCATGCTGGTCTTTTAGTTCACATCATATTTCAAAAGTCAAAAAAAAATACATATGTCAAAATCAAAAAAAAATACATACTTCAAAAAAAAAAAAATACATATGTCAAAATAAAAAAAAATACATACTTCAAAATCCAAAAAAAATACATACCCTAAAATTAAAAAAAAAACATATTTTAAAAATCCAAAAAAATACATATTTCAAAACCCAAACAAAAGTGAACAAACAAAACAAACAATTTTTTTTTCAATTAGCATTTGCTTATTGCATGTTTCATTCCTTTTATTTTCAGTGAGCATCTGTCTGCTTGTATGTTGCATCTTTGCTTGTATGCGGAGGCAAGCTGGCTCTAGAGGTCTGCTAGAGCAGCCTCATGAGCAGCAGAGGAAGAGGACGATGATGCTCCATATGTAGGGGGAGCCGCCTGGGTGTAGACGGCTCGCTGCACCAAAAGACAGCCGTCAGTTGTTAATCGCTAAAACAATTAATTACTCAAAACATTCATTCATACATACCAGGTCGAACAGCTCCTTTTGGACCTGCTCTAGCTGGGCCTCCGCATCATGTAGACGGGCCCGAAGGTCGATGATGACCGCATCACGTGCATCTTGCATATCATACATACATACATTCATTCACAAATATAAATCAAGATAATAATAAAATGAAAGACGTATAAATGCATACTTACATCGAATGGTCGGAGGAGCCCAAGCTGATCGGCGTAGTGGGCCCGGTACTGCTGGAGGTAGGCTTCGCTACTCTCCGCACGGGACTCCACCCGAACGCCTCGGCGGTGCCAGTCCACCCGAACGCCTCGGCGGTGCCAGTCCTCGTATTGCTCCAGGAACTTGGCACGCCTATCGGTGAGGGATTGCCTACCCCTCATGCTCCTCCCGACATCCTTCGGGACCTCCTCGTCGATCCATTCCTGGTGGAGGCCCAGGGTCCTCATCACGAGTCGGAGGCGGAGGGGCTCGATCTCGTTCAGGCAGTGCAGCTACATCTGCCTGCCGAACCTCCTCCTGCCAGCCGTCACCCACGGCTGACCCTCCTCGCCCATACCGAGGTACCGGCGCCAGATCACCTGCATATAAGTTAGATGCATTCATATAAATAACTTGCATTTAATGAATAAAAGATTGCATTTAATGAATAAAATTGAACAAGTTAAGAACTTACCAACAGCTCTGGATAATCAAGAAATTGACGGCGGAGGGCCGTCAACTGGTGGTGCTGTGGCGCTGTGTCCACGATTGGCTGCCAGCGGCATGCCAATGGGATAGCGCCCGATCTCACGATCCTCGCTCTGCCGAGCGGGAAGTAATGGTAGCTCCACACCTGCATACATGAACATATAGGTTAGAAAAATCATTTCATTACATTGCATATCATAAACAAATAATAAAATAACTTAATACCTGAAGGAACGGCGAGAAGCCGCTGACGGTGGTCTCACGGTCCGGCGTGACCGCAGAAAGATCAGCAAAGAGGTGGGCCAGAAGGGCCGCACCCCAGGTGTACTCCCCTAGACTCTCTAAGTCATCTAGTAGGTACAAGAATCTACAGTGTATATGGTCGCCCTTCGTACCGAAGAGCAATCGACCAAAGAAGAAAACTATAAAGACTCTCAGCTGTCTATCTACCTCCTCCCCCTGACTAGGATTGCTACAATATACGGCGGAGGAAGACTCAGCTAATCTATCTCTGAACTCCTCCCGGGTCTCATCAGATCGACGCCGGGGCTCATCCAGTCCTAAGGCAGCCTCTACCTCTACCCTAGGGACCATCCTAGACTCCCTGCCTAGGCTGGACACCTCTATACCTAATAGTGCCTCTGCCAATCCCTGGTAGTTGGGGTAAGTCACCCCACTTACCGGTCAGCCCTCTACCCTGAGGCCAGTGATCCTGGCCACATCCTCTAGGGTGGGGACCATATGTCCCCACGGCATTAGGAAAGCCTTGCTTTCCGCATGCCACCTCTCCCACAGCACCTGCAGGAGGACTAGATCGAGCCAGAACGGCTCAATGTCTAGGACCTCGCCGAATCCCATCTGGCGCAAGCGCGCCTTCTGGAAATCTGGGAGTCCCCGGTATGCCCCTATCACCAGGTCCCAGCTGATCCTGGACCTCATCACCCCCTACAGATGAAGAACAAAAAAATTAGGGTCAGTAATAATAATCAAAAAAATAGAGTTCAAGCATTTCTGGTTTGAAAGGCGTCAAGACACCTGGACGTCTTTTGAAATGCGTCCACATGTACTGACGCAAATTAAACTTATTTTCTGTTTAATTAAAAATGAGAATTTAGCCTTGAAAGGCGTCGGCCCAGGGTGACGCCTTTTGAATGGCGTCACCTGGTCTGGACGCCTTTCAAGACCTGATTCCGGGTTCTTGAAGAATCCCATTTTTGCCCTCCTTTTCCTCACTCCATTCATTCATAGAAGACTCACCGTGTGGAGGTCGCCCTCCTCTTCTTCTTCTACGGCTAGTGGCGCTGGAGGAGCCTCCTCCTCCTCCAAAAATGCCGCCGCCTCGGCGAGTGCGGCCGGCATCTCCTCGGGGGCCTCTTCCTCGCGAACCACCTTTCACCGCCTCTTGACTAGGGCCTTGGTTTTTCGGGAGCCTTCACCACGTTCCATGGATTTGAAAGAAGGAGTTTTGAGGAAGAAAGGAGCAAGAAATCGCCGGAGAGATCGCCGGAGCTCGAGGAGAGAGAAAGCAAGGGAGAAAGTGAGGAAGAAAAGGGGGCCTTCGCGGGTTCTGTTACGGAAAGTTGAAAGGCGTCGAGACATAGAGACGCATTTTAGGGCACATAAGTTGAGGCGGCAGGCCAGCTGTTTGAAATTAATTGAACGGCGTCTACATAGTACGACGCGTTTTAGGTTATCGCCAATTCTGGTCAGATCGTACGCAGTATGATGATTAAAGGCATCTCCACATACAGACGCATTTTAGAGGATTAATCACAGAATTAATGGCGGAGTTCTGGAAAAGTAGGAGAGACAGTTGAAAGGCGTCTTGACGCACAGACGCGTTTCAGGCTTAATTCGGGATTTTGAGGATTAATGGCTGAATTTTGGAAATTGAATTATCTTTGTAAGGCGTCTTTCTGAGTGGACGCGTTTTACATTTAACAAACCCGAACTGACAGATTTTAAGGAAAAATCTAATTTTTGCTAAGGGAAAAATCATGAACACATCACAGGAAGTGGAAGGAAGATTTCAAGGCATGAAAAATGATTCTTTATTCAATGAAATCTTTTATTACATCAAAATGAAAAAAGAAAAGAAAAGATGATGCTTAAGGAAGAATTTCATGAAGTCCTTGAATGTATGGAAATTTCAATCTTCTATCTCTATTTTTAGAGGATTTTACACGATAACTGAAGCCAAGGTTCCACAAAGTAGTGATAAGTTCTGTGGCTTCATAATCTTCGTCGGATTCCAAAGCATGCCTCTTGATCGGGGATGTAAGGGAGAACTCGAGGAATTCATGATGATTCAAGCTAAGTTGAGTAAGGCACCGATGAGGATTGTATAACACGAACTCGGTGGCCCCAATCAACTTAAGTATTGCTCCCGCTGCACGGCGTACTCTGATGGGCTTTCCAATAAGAGCGAGTGGAGAAGAGTCAAACATATTCCACGACATACATCTCAGATGCTCCCTCCAGTCGGCTCGGGTCTTGAGCTTTGGGACTTTGTTAACCGTGCGCTCGTTGAACTTCACGATGTTGGCAATGCAGTGGATCGGACTATTCATGTAAATTTGAGCCGGTCTTGGTGACATCCTCGTGCAGTACTCAAACTTGAAGTGTAGTTCGACCCACAGGGCGAAGAGTAACATGCACCCGTAAGGAGGACGACCCATAGACGCCGCAGAAAGCCCACTGTAGAGATAAGCCAAGAGCACAGTACTAATGGATTTCCCCTCAAAGATTGCGTAGATAGCACTAACCTGATCATCTTCTAAGATGTTGTCCTGCGCAGGGAAGAATAGAGCACCGGCAAGGCATGTAACGAAAGCTTTCGTCACATCTTCAGATTCGTCCTCCCTTAGATCATCGGTCTCGTACTGAGTCCACTAAGCGAGCTTTGCGAGGTTGATCCCTTTGTTGGTAAGGCACCCTTTAGCTTCTGAAGGATCCTTCATTATTGATGTCAACAGTTGTTGACCGGTGATCCGCTCTCTCGTTAAAGTCATCTTATCTTTGGTCTTTGGAAGACCCAATAAGAGCTCTGCTTCCTCCAAAAGGATGGTGCACTCAAAGTCTTGGAAGAAGAACGTATGGGTTTGGGGATGTCAACGCTCGATCAAAGCACCCATAGCCGCCCAGTCTACGTTCGGACTCTTGTAGTGTTTGGCAAGCACCACCAGTCCTTGAAGGTTCCACTTGGAGATGAAATCTTGCATGGAAAGTTTAACACTTTTGGCGAGTTTGCGAATCCAAGGGAGAGAGGTGAATTTCCTTGGGCCGGGAAACATGGGGTAAGTCTGAAAACAAAAGGAAGGATTGAAGAGTTTGAAGAACAAGATCAATTGAAGAACATGAAGGAACAAGAAGAAGAATTGAAGGGAAGTTAATTCAACTTACTTGGAGATTAGCATCCCTTCCAATAAGGTGATTCTCCACGTCGGAGATCTTCTCTAGCATCCTCTTCATCCTCTTGTTTGAAAAACTCATCCTCTTTTTTGGATTTCTTCCTCCTTGAAGCTTGAAAACCTTGAAGACTTTGGAAAACCTTGAAATCTTGAAGGAAAACTCAACCTTGGATCTTTAAATTGTGGTAGGATTGCTTGGAAACAACTTAATGGTGTTTATATAGAAGGAATTGCGATCCTAGGAAGACTTTTCCGGATTGGAAAAGGATGTGCATTGGAAGAGTTGGAATCCGAGTAGAGAACAGCCAGAAACCTGTTTCTGTAAATAAAAGGCGTCGAGGGACACCGCCGCGTTTTAAAGATTGAATGGCGTCGGCTCGACACGACGCGTTTAAGCCTTTCTGTTATTCACCCGAAGTTCTGTAGTTTTTAATGCTTAAATTAAATGTTTGTTTGGAATTATTAAATGATTTTGATTGCAGGAAAATCAAAAAATTCAAATAAAGCTGGAAAATGTCATGAAGATCCCGCTGTGGGAGTTTTTAAATCTCAACCGTGGCTAAAAAGACGGTTATTTCTACCCTTGTATTATTCCATGTAATTCATTTGTATTACTATATGATAAGTATTTATTAGAGCATATCAAGAACCTTGTGGTTTTCATGAAACTGGAATTTGAGTTCCCCTTCAAAAAAAAAAAAACAGTGATAATTCCAGAGAATTCTTAACCGCACGGATAGGCCGTTGAATTGTTAATTAGTGAAGATGATGGTTCCACTTTTGTGAAACGGTGCGTGGATAAACGAGCTTCGGCTTAGCACTGAATTACAAGAATTGGTATCTTGACTCATTAATGAAAATTTGACAATATTATCCTTGATTAATTTATATTTTATTTGACTTTATATTTTCTTTTAGCCCAGCATGCATCATATAGGACCTTGAAATCACTGTGATAAGGATTAATTACTAATTAAGTTTCAGACCATTAATCAAAATAATTCCAACATGATATGAAATATTCCATTCTGAATTGAGTATCTTGATTATCTTTGAGGTTCGCTTGAAGATATCCTTGGAATTCTATCATTTCTTGGATTCTTTATCCAATATTTCTTGTTTTCTTTTAAGATCCATCATGGTTGCAGCATGTCCACATTGGCTGGCAAACGCTCCCCGTGATGAAACCTACAGTGTCTACGACCTGGGATACTTCCCACTCCGAGGAGGTTGATCGACCTTATTTTATTTCCTTGTCTACCTCATCCAGACAAGATTGATTCCATTGATCTCATTTGAGCTATCTTCATCGATGATTTTGAGAAGAATTCCAATCATGTAATGTTAAGAGCGTGTCTCATCACACCTTGGCATCACCTTTTCAATACATTCCATTTCATTTCACTCCCTTGCAAAGACGATCCAAGGTGAGGCAGCTGTAGACACGCTAATTTTGACATCATTTTGAGTAAATTTCATATCATATAATAATGCCTCAGAATGGTCTGATATTTAATCATTGGTTAATTTTTATTGATCTTTTTAAGTTTATTATCTAAAAAGTGTCGGGTCAGACAGATATGATTTAAGTTAATTAATTAAATTGATTTTAACTCAAATTTCAGTTAAAATATGAAGAAGTCTAAAAGACGTCGACATGTGTGGACGCCGTTTAGAGTTTATTCTTATTTTGACGTTTAAATTTGAATTTTAATTAATTGATTAATTAGATAAAAGACGTCTGCCAGGCACGACGCGTTTTAGGTTTCCTAAGTTGTTTCTACTTCTCTTCCGGATGTTTATCCTTATCTTAATTAATATAAAAGGCGTCTATTATGGGCGACGCGTTTTATCTAATTACAGATAAAGATAAGTTTTTCCCGGATCTTTATCTTTATCCTAATCAGTCTTAAAGGCGTCTTCCATGGGCGACGCGTTTTAGATAATTACAGATAAAAATGAATTAATATGTATTTATCTGTTGGTTAAGATGGATAAATCCCAAATTTCTTCGTGTAAATCCGCGGACGCAGAAGAAGTCTATAAATACCTTTCTCTTGAATGGGTGACAGAGTTGGAATTAGAGTTAATGATTGAAGCGATATCGAAGTGATAATCGAAGTGAAAATTGAAGCAACGACGTCCAAATGCTGAAGTGCTGCTGCATCCAGAAGTCGGCGTCCATTCTTCATCCTTCTTCATCCAATTCAAGACCAAAGCTTTCCAGGGGCCATCCGTCATTAAACTTTCAATTCATTTCTGCATTTCACTTCATTAGTCTTACATTCTTCATCACATCACTCCATGCAACACACACAACACTAGCATCATTTTCAAAACCAATTTAAAGGGGTTTCAAAGACCACTCAACAAGTGAGTTTTCTGTTTAGTTGCATGTTTAAAACTCTGTTTAGAATGGATACTACTTTTGCCTAAGTTCTTATAATTGTTCTTTCTTTCTATTTCTTGCAAGGAACGAAGAAGAATCAAGGGGAGGAAATCAACAAGCAAACAACAAGGATTCTGGACGATCCTCAAAACTCAACAGCAATCAAAGCAAGAATAAAGACAAGAAAGGGCTCTCTTTTTTCAGCCGGCTGAAGGAGGAGAACCAAGAGCTCAACATCTCCCACGTTCAAACAGGTAGGCGATCAAACTCTTTCTTTTGAAACTTTTAAGTCAAAAGTTTCTGGCGATCACTTCACTTAGTTTCTTTTTAATAGGTTTATTTTGCACTTAAACAACATAGTTTTTTATGATAATCACACACTCATTTTAAGCACTCACAAGTACCTGCCGCAAGGGTTCATAAGTAAGTACCTTTACCGGATGTACGAGGAAGTAAGGCCGAAGCCTTCTTGCGGATGCGACTAAAGCCAGGGCCAGCTTCTCCAAAGCTAGGTATCGAAGCTTCGCTCCGTGAAGTGCTCGGCTGATATAGTAGACGGGCTTTTGCACACCATCTTCTTCCCAGACAAGAACAACACTTAGAAGCGGCAAGGTATAGGAACAACTGTTCTCCTTCGATGGGCTTTGACAGGACGGGAACTTCAGAAAGATAGGCCTTAAGCTGATCGTAGGCCGATTGGTACTCATCCGACCATAGGAAGTCTCTTGTCTTCTTTAGCAGCTTGAAGAAGGGAAAGCAGCGATCTGCCGCCCTCGACATGAAGCGGCTTAGAGTTGCTACTCGTCCGCTTAGTCTTTGTACTTCTCGACCGTTTGCTGGGGGACGCATTTGGAGGATGGCTTATACCTTCACGGGATTCGCCTTCACCTCTCGGTGAGTGACCATGTAGCCGAGGAACTTTCCGGAGCCATACTGAAGGCACACTACACCGGATTCAACTTCATGCGGTACCTACGCAGCGCATAGAAGGTTTCGGCCAAATCGGCCAAATGATCAGAGGCGACTCGACTTTTCACAAGCATGTCATCAATGTACACCTCCATGTTTCGGCCTAACTGGGGGGCAAACATTTTGTTGACGAGACGCTGATAAGTTGTTTCCGCATTCTTCAGGCCGAATGGTATTCGGGTGAAGAAATATAGGCCGAGATCAGTGGTGAAGCTGGTCTTGTCCTCATCCTCTGGATGCATCCGGATCTGATGATACCCTGAATAGGCATCGAGGAAGCTCAATAGCTCGTGGCCAGAGGTGGCATCCACCATTTGGTCTATCCGAGGCAGGGAAAAACTGTCCATCGGACAAACTTTATTGAGGTTAGTGAAATCTACACACATTCGCCACTTATTGTCCTTCTTTGGCACCAGTAGTACGTTGGCGACCCATTCAGGATGATGAGCCTCTAGGAGATGTCCAGCTTCCAGGCCCTTCTGTACCTCGGCTTGAATTGCCATACATCGTTCCTGGTTGAATGTTCGCCGCTTCTGTTTGATCGGAGGGTAGCTCGGGTCAGCGTGCAGGCGATGCTCAGCCACCTCTGGATCGACTCCCGGCATGTCCGAAGGGGACCACGCAAAGATGTCGAGATTATCCTTCAGAAAATCAATCAGCCCTTTGGCTTTGGCTTTCGCAAGACCGGATCCTATCAGTAATGTTCAGCCTTCGCCTCCTGGGACGGGGACGGTAACCAGTTCTTTACCCGGTAAGGCGTCAGCCGAAGACTTGATTGAAAGTGACTTGGCTGCAGCCTTGCCTTCACCGAGATCATGTAACACTGGTGGGCCGACTCCTGGTTTGCTTTGGCTTCGCCGACTCCATTGCTGGTGTGGAATTTCAACTTCTGGTGATAGGACGAAGGTACAACTCCTATTCCTCCGATCAGCCGTCGGCCGAAGATGGCGTTGTAGGCTGAATCTACCTTTACGACTGCAAAGTCAGTCTCCACCGTTAGCTGTTTCGGAGCTGTACCGACGGAGACAGGCAATCGAACGATTCCTTCCACTCGGTAGGGGGATCCATTTTAACCAAACAGGGGGCCACGATGGGCCTTCATATCGGTCTCAGTCAGGTCGAGTCTCAGAAAATAGTCATAAAAAAGCACATTCGGTGCACTCTCATTATTATAAAGATACGATGTGTTAATCTTAGGTGGCCTACAAGCCAATCTGACTATGTAAATCTTGTTCGTTTATTAATATAAATGGCATAATATTCATTATGTATAATTCGTATTGTTATCGTCTCATAATGAAGTTCGTGAATATGTGCGATAGTGATCAGATTATGATGAGATCATACTAGTGAGACTTATCACTCAAACACACATATTCTTAATAGTTCCTAGTCAGAGGATATCCGAGAAGGACATCGGATATCCGGATAGACTAGTACATATTACTCCTACTCATATGATGAGGGTGACTGATCTCATAGTCACTTGTGTGGAGACACTAAGGCGAATTTGTGGGTGCTCATTAGAGAATGAGTTCATTGAACTGATCCGACTGAATTGTTGGATGGTATAGTACCTCATTGTCAACTAGTTTGATTCTATTGTCACAGTTGCGTGGATGGTCCTCGGACTTGAGACACCAAGGATACCTTGTTAGTGGACTTCTGTGCTTTGACCTTGGTTTATGAATCTCTATCCATGGGATTCTAAACAGTCAAGGATCAGGTACAGCGGAATACCGTCGAAGGGAATTGAGTGTTAATAAGGAATCATTCGCTCTCGGTATTTAGAGAGAGAATGCTCTTGGAAGGATGCGCGGAAGTCCCTAGTTAGCGCGGATGATAATATCGGGAAAGGAGTTTTCTGATATTGTTTAGCAGCATCCGATCCAAGTGAGTCGACCGGTTAGGGTTTGACTGTACACCATACCCTGAGTTGACTCAAGAGCATTGTACGAATGAAGGATTATATCCACATGGTAACTGTTGGCGGAAATGTTCCTTGAGTGGGTTACTTAACCCCAAATACCTTCCGGGTTCACGCAGTGTTTCTTGGCACCCAACGTGATCGGAGGCCCGATCGAATTTAATGTGCAACGTTAATTCGGTTGATTAATTGATTAATATGAGTTATTAATTAATTAATCAAGTCAGTGAGGAGTCACTGGGGTTGATGGGCCATTAACTGGACTGGTTATTGGGCCTAGAGGGTCACACGCAAATGATTCTCAAGGCGATGGACTTTTAAGTGAGTTTTATATTAATCAGGAGTTTTTATGAAAAATCGCGCGATTAATATATAATGTAGTGATCGGGTTAAGCAGTCCAAGCTGTTGCGAAACCCTGGCCGTCCCACCTCTCTCTCCTCTCTCGCACTCTGGTGCCCCAGGCCGGCCCTCTGCCGTCTTCTCCGACTCCTATTCGGCTGGAATACAACTGCGCATTGGGGCGGTCGTTGTGGCGATCGGCGGACTGCTCGTGGGCTGTGAGGAACGAGAAACAAGAAGAAATCCACCGGGAGGAGGATCTCGTGGACTTTGCATGGCTTGCGATGTCACACCGATAGAACTGAACGGTTGCGGATTCGAATCCGCACGAGGTAAGAATCCGATTATCTGATAATCATTTTACTTTAATCGAAACGGGAAAACGAATCGCTGGTTTTATTTTAATTTTTGCTACGTGAGCGATCCGGAGAAACACGAGAACCCAACAGTGGTATCAGAGCCAGGTTCTACTGTTTCTCGTCCGTTTTGATCTTCAAAATTAATTTTTCTTATAATATTCCATGCATTATAATTTGGTTAATTGCTTGATTTGTGTTCATACGATAAACACAATTAATTAGATTAATTTTAATCTTACAAAATTGGATTTTTAGGGATTTTTCGGGTGTTCTTCATGTGATGAAGAACGTGATCTTGTCGGCGCCGTTTAGTAGATCTTGGTGGCTGGGAAGGGTGACCAAGAAGCCCAGGGGATCCATGGATCTTGTCCGGTCGCCGCTGGCATCAAAGCCGCCGCCGAGAACCAGCCTGTGGTGCTGCCTCCGGGGTCCTCTTCTTCATCTTTTCGGTTTGGAACTAGAAAAAAGGAGGTGTAAAAAGGGGTCAGATTGATGCATGTAAGGCCACCGCCAGCTGCCCCATTGGCGCCGGGCTGGTCGCCGACGGTGGGGGCATCGCCGGCGAGGCCTGGCGGCGCCCGGGTGCCCGCCGGCGGCAGCCTGCAAGTCCTCCCCACCGCCGTACTCGACCTACATGTTCTAATGGGGTTAGGGTTGTCGGGTAGGGAAGGGCGAACCTGACAGGGGAGCCTGGTCCTGTGCCGGTCGGACCGGCCGGGTCAGGTCAGGGCCTAGTCGGACCAGGCCCGAGCCAAGCGCCCTACTGTGGGCGCCTGGTCCGAGCCCTGGCTCGGCCAGGGCCCGAGCCTAAACGCTCAGCCCAAGTGGTTGAGCCCTCTTTCTATTTTTCCCCAATTTCTAAAAACCAAATTAAACCCCTTAATTCTTATTAAATCCCATGCCCATTTAATAATTAAATTAGATTTTAATTTGATTTCAAAATTGTTTTGAAATTTAAATTTATTATCAAATTTTATTTATTTGGGCAAAATGATTATGGAATCATTTAAATTAACAAAGTGTTGTTAATTGATTAAGGTTAGTTATTAATTTAAGTGTTAAATTAATAATTAATTTTAATTAACTATTTTAAGTGTTAAATTAATAATATTAGTTAATTGGAGTTAATTGTTAATTTAAGTGTTAAATTGATAATTAATTTTAATTAACTAAAACAGTGGTTTAATTAGAAGTTATTAATTAATTGATGTTAATTATTAAGTTTAAGAGTTAAATTAGTAATTAACATTAATATACTAATCTAAGAGTTAGATTAGTAATTAATAAATAATTAGTGTTAATTGTTAGTTCAAGAGTTAAATTAATGATTAACATTAATTAAGTAGTCTAAGAGTTAGATTAGTAATTAATAAATTATTAGAGTTGATTATTAATTTAAGTGTTAAATTAATGATTAATTTTAATTTACTGATCTAAGAGTTAGATTAGCAATTAATTATTAATAGTCTCATTGTTAGATTATTAATATTGTTTAATCTAATTGTTAAATTATTTTAATTATCAGAAATGTTCTAATTTGCATTAAATAATCTAGAATTATTAATTTGGAGTGTTTGCACATGTGATGTGTGATTTAATACTTTTAAATTTGATTTAATTGCACGCTTAAGTTATTAAAAGAGTTTTCAAAATTCAAAAGTCAATTTTGATTGAAACCCAGCTTTCTAAAAGCCAAAATATTATATTTTGAAAACTCTTTTGTTTAAGCAATGTGATGCCCTTATCATGTATGGAATGTTTAAAACACATCGTGGTCATAGATATGCATCTTTAAATTATTCATGTGATGAATGGATTGTGTGGATCGTGGATATTTGAATTATGGATATTTATTAATTGTTAATAAATAGAAGTCTGCGTACCTCTCCCTCTCTCATACTCCGATGTACTTCTACCTCCCTCTCTCTTGTACTCACCATAAGGCCTTATTCAATTTACATGTAATTCTAGAATTATTGTAATATGATCGAAGCAACCAATGAAGGAGCGAGGACAATCCACAACTGCTACCAGGAAAGCAAAAAGATGGAGATCCTTTGCCTTTTGAGTTTGCAGGTAATCTAATGCAAATGTTATATTAGATTTTGTGTGCGTTTGACTGTTGACTCCAGTTAAACTACTTTGCTATCCATGACCACAGTAAACATGTATGAGATGCAATGTTTTTCTTTTTTATTATGAATCAAAGCAGGTATAGTATTTAGTAAATATATACGATATATTTATATACTATCACCTAGGAGAGACCAAGATAAAAGTTATCTAAATACCCTCGTCTAAATTCTAAGTTGTAACGTGAGTAGTTACGAACTTACCGTGTGGTCCACCATCGTTATAGTCATAAGATTCGAATTACTTTAGGCAGGTTGGTTGTGCTACCACAAGACCTGTTTAATTGTAAAGAGAGACTGTGGCTATGGCATTAGATGCCTATTGATCGGGGTAGAGGAACTACATAGCTTTATTGTGCTATCCACAAATGTTGCATGCAAATCTATGCTCGTCTCGTACCGATGGTTAGCTTAGACCAGAATTAGTGGCTTTCTTGTGCTATCTACAAGGCCATTAAATCTCTGGGGACCAAAGATATGATCGGATTTTGTAAGGAGTTACAAGTCCCATGAGATGGGTGCTCTTTGTTTGTTTTACAGCTTTCTTGTGCTATCTACTGGTTGTACTACAAGTCATTGAGATTCTGATCTCTACTAAGAGACTGTTGGTGTCTCCCGTTCTGTATAACTGAGGGTTATATAGTCCGTCGAAAATTAGTGGGAGTTATAACTTGATCAAAAGACCATGTCTTGTTTTAAATTTTAATAAATTGAATATCTACTAAAATATTACTTATCTCTTGTAGGGAAATATGTTGTTGAATTACCCACTCCGTAGCATACCTGATGCCAAACTTTTGACTAGCCTGAACTACTCGGATTGGCTCAGAAACCTGAAGAGTGTCTTCAGATCTGAGTACATTGCCTACGTCCTTGGAGCTGATCCTCCTGCTGAACCGGCATTGGATATCCTTGAGGCAGAGATGATAGCATATGATACAAGGAAGAAGGACAAAGGCAAAGGAATGTTAAAAGGTGACTGCTTCTACTATAAGCAGCAGGGTCACTGGAAGAGGAACTGCAAGGAGTTTCTGAATGATAAAGCTCATGGAAAGGTGAAGCTATCAGAAGCTTCTGATATCTATATGATAGATATCAACTTGTCAGTTAGAGATTCCACATCTTAGGTATTAGATACTGGATGTACTTCTCATATATGTTATGATGTGCAGATGTTGATAAGTAAGCGCAAGCTGAGAAAAGGCGAGGTGGAACTGAGGCTAGGAAACAGCGTAAAAGTTGCGGCAGTTGCTGTAGGGACAACAAATCTCAGGCTTCCATCGATAGATGTCTTATCATTAAAAGATTGTTATTATGTTCCTTGCATAATAAAGAACATCATATCAATATCTTGTTTGGACAAGATAGGATATAGATTGTCTATTGAGAATAGAAGTTTTTCGATTTATTATCGTAATAAATCAATAGTTTCAACATCTTTAGTCAACGGTCTATATTTTTGAGATATTTCTTATTACAATGCTCACATTGATAATGCTCTTAAGAAGAGCAATAATTGTGTGAAGCAAGCCTACATGTGGCATTGTAGACTTGAACACATTGGTAAAAGCAGGTTGTAAAAGTTGCACAAACATGGATATTTGAATGCATTCGATTATGAATCATTTACGACATGTGAGTCATGCCTTATGGGAAATATGGTAAAATCTCCATTTATTAGACATGGAGAATATGCCAAGGACATTCTGAAACTAATACATTCAGATGTATCTGATCCAATGTCCACCTAAGCCAAATGTGGCTTTTCTTATTTCATCACATTCACCGATGACTTCTCAAGATTCGGTTATGTGTACTTAATGAAGTATAAGTCAGAAGCTTTTGACAAGTTTAAGGAGTTCAAGAATGAGGCAGAAAAGTAAATAGGAAAGAGTATCAAAACTTTTCGATCAGATCAAGGAGGAGAATACTTGAGTACTAATTTCACACAATTCTTAAAGGATAATGGTATCCTTTCTCAACTAACCCCTCCATATACACCACATATGAATGGTGTATCTGAAAGAAGAAATTGCACCTTGTTGGACATGGTGCGATCCATGATGAGCTTTTCGGGTTTACTAGTGTTCCTTTAGGGGTATGCTCTAGAGTCAGTAACATAACTACTGAACAGAGTACCCAGCAAGTCTATGACCTCTACTCCATATGAGATATGGAAAGGCAGAAAACTGAAATTTAAACATGTTAAAATATGGGGTTGTACTGCTCATGTAAAGAGGCATGATTCAGACAAGTTGGAATCACGAACTGATAAATGCAGGTTTGTGAGATTTACAAAGGAAACCTTTGGATACTATTTTTACCATCCTGGTGAACAAAAAGTGTTTGTCGCCAATAAAGTTGTCTTCCTGGAAGACGAATTCCTTATCCAAGAAGACAGTGGGAGTAAAATAGAACTAGAAGAGGTTTCAGATCCCCAAACAGCTGCGAAATCATCAGATGAGCTATCAGTTCCTGAATCTATTTAGGTACACACAGATGAGCTTCGTAAATCTGGTAGGATACCTAAACTACCCGAACGATATGTGGGACATATCGACGAAGGTGAGTCTAAGGTAGAATAAAATGAGGATGATGATCCTAAAACCTACCACGAGGCCATAGAAGGCTCAGAAGTCGGGAAATGGCGAGAAGCCATAAACTCTGAAATCCAGTCCATATACATCAACAAAGTTTGGAACTTTTTTTTTTAGATGACGAGGGAAACCCAGTTGCCTGGTAAACCCCGGGGAAGCTACCGTGCGGGGGGTTAAGGCACGGCTTCCCTGTTCAACCTATGGGGGTAGTGAGGATCGAACCCACGACCTGTTGGAATGAGTACCAACCGAAGCCCAGGGTTTACCACTCCACTACACCCCACCCCCCAACAAAGTTTGGAACTTGGAAGACTCTTTAAGAGAAAGATTGGTGATGATGGACGAATCAACACGCATAAGGTAAGGTTGGTGGCAAAGGGATATAGTCAAAGACAAGGAATTGACTATGACGAGACTTTCTCACCAATTGCCATGATAAAGTCGATCAGAGTTCTACTCGCCATAACTGCACACTTTGTTTCGAAATCTGGCAAATGGATGTGAAGACTGCCTTCCTCAGTGGTAACCTTGAGGAAGAGGTGTATATGATACAACATGAAGGTTTCACATCAAAAGAGTTTTCAGATAGAGTGTGCAAGCTTCAGAGGTCTATTTATGGACTGAGCAAGCTTCCCAGAATTGGAACATAAGATTTGACGAAGCTGTTAAGTCTTATGACTTCATTAATAATGAAGATGAGCCTTGTGTGTACAAGAAGACCAGTGGGAGTGCAGTTACCTTCCTAGTTCTTTACTTGGATGACATACTACTAATTGGAAATGATGTAGCTATGATGTCATCGATAAAGATCTGGTTGTCGAAAAACTTCTCTATGAAGGATTTGGAAGAAGCATCCTACGTATTGGGAATACGGATCTATAGAGATAGATCAAAGAGGATGTTCGGAATGACTCAATCCATATACATAGATACCATAGTCAAAAGGTTTGGCATGGAAAATTCCAAGAGAGGTCTCATACCGATGAGACATGGAATTAATCTCTCAAATGAGCAGTCTCCTAAGACTCCTAATGAGAGGGCATTCATGAATAGAGTACCTTATGCCTTTGCTATAGGATCTATCATATATGCCATGCTATGTACACGGCCTGATGTGGCATATGCTCTAAGTGTTACGAGCAGATTTCAGGCTGATCTAGGTGAAGAGCACTGGAAGGTAGTGAAATGTATCCTTAAGTACTTGAGAAGAACTAAGGATATGTTTCTTGTCTATGGAGGAGGGGACTTGAAAGTGCGAGGCTTCACTGACTCGAGTTTCCAGTTAGATCAAGATGATAGCAAGTCTACATATGGATTTGTGTTTACGTTAAACGGAGGCGTAGTGTACTAGAAGAGTTCCAAGCAAGAAACCACTGCAGATTCGATGACTGAAGTTGAATACATCGCTACAGCTGAAGCCGCCAAGGAAGTAGTGTGGTTGAAGAAATTCATCACCAACCTCGGTGTAGTTCTCAGCATCTCTGAACCTGTTCTGCTATTGTACGACAACAATAGAGTTATTGCACAAGCGAAAGAGCCGCGGCCTCATCAGAAATCGAAGCATATTCTAAGGCGCTTTCATCTCATCAGAGAGACCATATCCAGAAGAGATGTAGTGGTAGAAAGAGTTCCATCTGTAGACAATTTAGTAGAGCCACTGACAAAACCGTTGGCTCAAAATGTATTTGAGCATCACCTAGAGTCTATAGGTTTATTGCATAAAGGTGATTGGCTTTAGTCCAAGTGGGAGATTGTTAGTCTTAGGTGGCCTACAAGCCAATCTGACTATGTAAATCTTATTCGTTTATTAATATAAATGGCATAATATTCATTATGTGAAATTTGTATTGTTATCGTCTCATAATGAAATCCGTGAATATGTGCGATAATGATCAGATTATGATGAGATCATACTAGTGAGACTGATCACTCAAACACACATATTCTTAATAGTTCCTAGTCAGAGGATATCTGAGAAGGACATCGGATATCCGGATAGACTAGTACAAATTATTCCTACTCATATGATCAGGATGACTGATCTCATAGTCACTTATGTGGAGACACTAAGGCGAATATGTGGGTGCTCATTAGAGAATGAGTTCATTGAAATGATCCGACTAAATTGTTGGATGGTATAGTACCTTAATGTCGCAGTTGCGTGGATGGTCTTCGGACCTGAGACACCAAGGACACCTTGTCGGTGGACTTCTGTGCTTTGACCTTGGTTTATGAATATCTATCCACGGGATTCTAAACAGCCAAGGATCGGGTATAGCAGAATACTGTCAAAGGGAATTGAGTGTCAATAAGGAATCATTCACTCTCGGTACTTAGAGAGAGAATGCTCTAGAAAGGATGCGTAAAAGTCCCTGGCTAGGGCGGACGATAATATCGGGAAAGGAGTTTTCCGATATTGTTTAGTAGTATCTGATCCAAGTGAGTCGACCGGTTAGGGTTTGACGGTACACCATACCTTGAGTTGACTCGAGAGTATTGTACGAATGAAGGATTATATCGACGTGGTAATAGTTGGCGGTAAGGTTCCTAGAGTGGGTTACTTAACCCTAAATACCTTCCGGGTTCACGCGGTGTTGCTTGGCACCTAACATGATCGGAGGCCCGATCGAATTTAGTGTACAACATTAATTCAGTTGATTAATTGATTAATATGAGTTATTAATTAATTATTCAAGTCAGTGAGGAGTCATTGGGCTTAATGGGCCATTAACCGGACTGGTTATTGGGCCTAGAGGGTCACATGTAAATGATTTCTCAAGGCGATGGATTTTTAAGTGGGTTTTATATTAACCGAGGGTTTTTATGAAAAACTACACGATTAATATATAATGTAGCGACCGGGTTGAGCAGGACAAGCTGCTAAGAAACCCTGGCCGTCCCACCTCTCTCTCCTCTCTCTCTCTCTGGCGCCCCAGGCCGACCCTCCGCTGTGGGTCCGCTCCGCCGTCTTCTCCGACTCCCGTTTGACGAGAATACAACCGCGCATTGCGGCGGTTGTTGCGGTGATCGGTGGACTGTTTGTGGACTGCGAGGAACGAGGAACAAGAAGAAATCCACCGCGAGGAGGATCGCGTGGACTTCGCTTGAGACCGGACGTTTGCGCGGCTTGCGATGTCACACCGACGGAACCGAACAGTTGCGGATTCGAATCCGCACGCAGTAAGAATCTGATAATATGATAATTGTTTTATTTTAATCGAAACGGGAAAACGGATCACTGGTTTTATTTTTATTTCCACTGCATGAGCGATCTGGAGAAACACGAGAACCCAACACGATGGACATCATAATTTTTCATTACAGCGCTTACGATGAGGGCATCGTCGTGTGGGACTTGGATATCTTCGAGATTGGTCTTATTGAATGTGATGTCCTCCCTTTGAGACTGCTTCGGCTCACTACCGACAGCTGCTACGGCTGAGGACGTCTTGGCGCGATGACACCAGCTGGGTGTTTCACCTGACCCCCCGGATATCACCATGATGGATCTGGCGCTGGGTCGTTGATGCGATGCCTCTTCTATAGGGGCAGCTTTTGGCGGAGGTCCCACTTTGGCCGAGGCCTGAGGTTTCTTGGGCGCCGCTTGAGGGTCTCGTCCCAAAGGCTGATGAGGAGGCTGTATTCGGTTGTACTGAGGTAGGCGCCCTTCTCGGATAAGGCGCTTGATCTCCTCCCGAAGGTGACGACACTCGTCTGTGGAGTGTCCCGTCTCTCGATAGTATTCACAGTATTTTCGGGGATCACTTTGGCGAGGGTCGGTCTTTATACGCTCCAGCCGCCGGAGTATGCCCTTAACCTCCATAAGTAGTCGTAAGGGAGGAGCCGGAAAATGCATGTGCTGATGTTGAGGAGGCCGATGCCTCTCTCGGCCCCAATCTTCTTCCCTCCTGAATCTCTTCCGGGAAGATTCAAGGTCTTCGCACGGGTGAGCTGTAGGTAGAGAGGCGGCTGAGACAGATTCGGTTGCCCCCTTGCCTTTGGACATCATCAACGCCTCTCGGTTGATGTACTTGTGTGCTCGGGCTACCAGGTCTTGGAATGTTGGAGGATGCCGCTTCCCTATTGAACTGAGCAGCCCTTCGTCTGTGCAACCGTTAATGACGGCTGAAACCGCAATAGAGCTTTCCAAGTTTGGAATCTGAGCTGCTTCGGTACAAAACCTGGTAAAGTAGTCTTGGAGAGTCTCGGCTGGCTCCTGTCGAATGGCAAGCAGACTGGCCGAGGTCTTACACTGTCGAGTGGCATCATAAAATTGGTCAATGAATAGTTGACCCAACTGTACCAAATAATGAATAGATTTAGGGGCTAAGGTTTCAAAACAAGTGGAAGCAATTTTTTCACGAATAAGGGGGAAAAGCCGACAACGAACTGTCTCAGGAACCCCTCGGACTAACAGATATGAATTAAATCTTTGAAAATGATTAACTGGGTCTATCATGCCATCATATAAAGGACCCTTCGATAGCTTGAAGTTGGGAGGCACCTTCGTCTCCAGAATTTCATGGGAGAATGGGGTTTGTTCTAGAATTGCACTGGCCATGGGTGCATCATACAGCCGGGATATCATCTGTTGCATCTCCTTCCTCATTTCAGTTAATCTCCGGTCTAATTCCAGAGTTGTGGTATTTATAGCAGCCGAACGTCCCTCGGCTCCCGTAGGATGGGTACCAGACGAAGCATTGTCCGGCTCGGTCTGCAGATGACTATTGTGCGGGACATGACTTTGTGGCCCATACAGCTCGTCGTAAGCCGAGACCACTTCGGGGGGGAAAGCCCGTGAGTGCCCCGGCTGCCCAGTTAAGAATTGACCGGCTAAGCAATATTGTGGCTAGGGTGGTACCGGCCTTGCTGGTTGATTCAGCAGGCCCATGCAATGGCCAAGACCATGTCGCGCAGTGCGGCAAGGAGGTGATGGTAGCAGTGAGGGTAGCTACCTATTATGAGAGTTCTTCTACCCGGTCTTCCCTAGGAACAACTGGATCTGGTACTGCCGGGGGGGTTGATCCCTGCGAAAGATTGGGCGGCACTCCTTCGGCATGATGGAGTGACTGGGCAGGAGTCACCCTCATCTCCGTCTCGTCCAGGCCGGATCGTCCCCTCGTCACTGGTCGATGAGACATGGTTACTTCGTTTCCACAAATGGTGCCAAGTGATGCAACCAAGGCAATCGCAATCAAACTTTGGACGCGAAATTCGAGAACTAGTAGATGATCCAAAGCTGAGGGGATCCGAGACCGAGATGGAGTTGGAGGACGAGGGCAGAAGGCTCCTACAGAGAGAAGAAATCCGTAAGAAGGGTCCTAGGTGTCGGCCCAGGGGAGCCCTCTCTGATGGTTAAGTTAGTGACATATTTAGTGGTAATTCTATTGCACTAAGAGAGGGAGATGGAGGCTTAATTGTGTACCTTTTCTGTTGTGAACAGTATTCTTTTTATAGTGGGGGGATGAGGGTTCCTTTTTTATGGTAGGCGATGTAGGACTATTCATAGGAGTTGAGATGAAATCTCGAGAATACCCCTAGTATTTATGGACTGGCAGCCTATACCCTGTCGACTAATTGGGCCGAACCTATCTCAGCCCTATAGGCTTCTTGGCTGCCGGGGCTTGACGAATGCCGCTCAGCCCATTCTTGAATTGGGACTCGGCCCGGCCCAGCTTCAGGCCCCAATTGGGTTTTGCCCCATCAATATGTATACGCATTAAGTGGATACAAACAAATTTGATATCATAGAGGCATCTTTCACGTGTACTCGCGCAGTTTTCGTTCCTTCTTCCACGATGCAATTGAATTTTCGTGTACTCTGAATAAGAGTTGATAAATCTATTTATCATATGGATTATATTGTCACATATGCATCTCAGGTCCTTTAGCACCACTTTGATTGGAGAATAGGAGAGAATAAGGGCGAATAAGGAGATAATAAGTTTAATTTTGCTTTGACAAGCAGAATGACTTATACCGTGCAAAATAACGTATCCGAAGAATAAGGAGAATAAGCCATCCCACCTTGGACTTAAGAATTGCTTATTCTTCTTATTCCGTCAGTGGGTCCCACAAAACTATCAAACTGAAACACTCCTTATTCTAGTATACGCTATTCCGTCAGTGGGCCTCACGTAATAACTTATTATGCAAACAAAGTGGGGCTTAATGTTTTTTCCTGAGTATAAACAATACATTTGTCACAATAAAAATATATTTTTGTATATGAATTCATATTGTATGCGAAATTAAGCTATTATATTTTGTTGTTATTTGTGCAAGGATTGGAGTTTCTAAAAGACATAAATTAGATTTTGTTTGTGTACACATGTAAGGACTTGATCTAATCCTTATAATGAATTGTCCGTTATAGGCCAAGCTCGTATAATTCTATCGTTCAAAGGCACCTCATAAGTTATCAGTCTAAACTTCTCATTATAGTCAATTTTTCCCCTTTTTGGGATGTAGACTAATTTGGTTCGTCTTTACCCCAACCCGTAAACAAAATGGTGGCTCCACTCTAATTTATTATACATATAACTTTCTCTTCGATCAGGTAATGCACTCCTCTATCAGGTGGTGCAACGACTGCGTGCTGTCTGATCTCATGATCCAATAATACTTCGGCTGCAATGCCTAGGTATTACTCAGTTAGGAATAGTTAGCACTATCCAAGACCTTTTTTCTTGCTCGACTCAACTTTAGAAGAGGGGAGAAAAAGAGATCATGGGAGAGAAGATGTGACTAAAACTAATTTGAACTGGTGCATCTAATCTGCTCTATGTATCTTGCACGCATGTAACATGTTTAGAAAGGAATCAACTAAAATCTATTTCTCTCAAACCTTATTATCATTTAATAGGTGTTGCAACTGTCGAGTAGATTTAATTTTATTCTTTACTTTTTGAAAACCGATTGGAGAAACCAAATGGCATAAAATATCAGTACTCGTTCCCATTTATGATAAATGTTAGGGAGCTTCATAGGGTTGGTTAATAAAAACTACCACGCTAAAAGCACTTAGGTAAATAATAATATACACATTAATTATATACCAATTTATGATTTCAGGCACTATAATGTTCTTATGTTCTCAGTCATGTCTTATGTATTCGTGTAGGCATACTGGACCAGCTGCTCTGGACTCCGTTTCATTTCTTAACTAAGAGATATACTTGTGCACCGCAGGGCGGTGTATCAAGAGAAATTTCCTTTTTAAAAAAAACCAGTTTAGTTCGGCCACAATATATCCCACATGACTATCTCAATTGACCATTTTAAAACCTCTAATAAATAAAAAACAGAGCCCAAATAAACAGTAACAAAGTCCTTAATGGGCGGAACGTAATAACAGTTTTTGTTCTTTTAGATTTTTTTGATCATCTAATTAGAGATCGATGTATACAGACGTGGAGAATATGGGACGGATTTAAAAGAATTTAGCCTCACTTTGTTTCCCGGATTTCTTATTCTAGAATAAGTTATGCCGGATGGCTTATTCTAGAATAAGAAGTCTTTTGATTTGGCAGCGGATATGAATTGAAGATAGAATAAGAAGTTATTCTAATTGCTTTGATTACGAAAGAGGGAATAAGAAGGAGAATAAGCACTTTTTTTGTCCAAATTACCCTTCTTATCCTACTACCTACTAATTCCGATTTGGTAGAATAAGAAATTGAAAATACTATTCTATGCTATACTTTGACCTTCATTCATGGACAATGTAACATATATATTAATATGTAATACTATTGATTATACATGTGTTCATAAAAAATAATGTTAATATAATTTTGAAATACTAAAATATAATAATTATAACTAGATGTTCAATTTAAAAATGTGTGAAAAAATCAGTCCAATTATTCATAGGTAGTGAAAAAATCAGCAGCTTCTTCTTGTGCATTTTGATGGTCTCTCCTAAGATTGGATTTTAATTACAATGCTTCAAGATCCACATTCGGCCTATGCAACTTTGAGCAGAGATTTGTATTCTTGAATTTTCCTCGGACAAAAATACATGTCATCTCATTTCCTTTAGAAGCATGCCCTTTCAAGTTTTTTCATGGACTAACAAGTGAGAAGATTTGCAGCCTTCACCTCTAATTGCTTTTAATACCTAGAATAAGGTTTAGATGCCAAAAAAAAGAAAAATCAGCAATGATGACTGACACATAAGCCGAAGAAGGCTTAAAGCATTCTCAAATAAGCCCCAACATGCTTTCGGAGGTGTAAGGGAGCACTTGCATTCAATTCATTAATCTTCCTATATGGCAAAAAATTGTTGTCCAAAGTACAAGGCAACAGTGAAGAACAGAATGAAGGGTACAAAATTATGAGTTTGGTAGTTGGCATTTATCCACATGAGAAAAGATTGCCAGCTTCACTTCATGCAAGTTGGGAGTAGAGAACCCTTCAAAATACCTAACCAACCCAGGGCCGTGCCTCCATGTAACTTCAAACACTCTCCATATCCACACATTCCAGTCCTATCCATACACAGCTCATATCTCAGTTTAGATTTTTTTTCTTCTCCCCTTAAATAAACGACACAATCAAGATGTAGATGTTTCCTTGATGGGACCATCGAACCTCACTAGAATTGGAAAATGCAATACAAAAACTAAAATAAAATAATTGGACCCCCTTAAACAAAGGAATCAATCATATGGGGTCATGCATCGTGTGCTCCCTTTTTCCCTGTCCACACACAAATTCTATTCTTTCTTGCTTGGGCACTCAGCATCAAATTAAATTAACCAAACATCAAATTAAATTAAATTAAATTAACCAAACATCCCTTATACAAAAGACATAACCAAAGCTCTGCAATCCCCATTCTCCCCATTGCCACTGCAAGATTACGTTTTCTTTCTATCTGCCCCTACTACACTTGGAAAGCCAAGGCAGACTAACCAACATAACATAATCCCATCCCTTAAATCAAATACAATTTTTAATCAAATTGAACTGAACTGAACCGCATGACTTAATTGAATTTTTTTAGTTTAAACGAAATTATGCACACTCACCGTTATTAGTTGTTACTTTGTACACGAACTCTGAGTGCAAAGGTTTTGGGTTTGTCCAAGTAAGTGCAGAGCTGAGTGGATTCGTAGGTTTGGTTATGTTGAGCTAATTGTCTCCTGCTGTTCACAGTTTGCTCAACTAGAACATGCAAAAGCTGCTCAGAGTTTGAACGGAAAGTTGGAAATTGCTGGCCGTATCATCAAAGTAAGGGATCCACTGAATCCAGTTTAAAAATACTAGTTTTTTTTTTATATAACCTTCCGAACAATTTTGCATCTGAAATCCCTTGTAGACTTCTTATATGTAGAGTATTGTCGGATCTGTGATCCTACGTAACCTCTGTTATCTGTCCAGTAGGATGCCACTCGGAGAGTCATCAGCAAACTTAACACTAGGTCAGTTGCCTTAACTGTCTCAAGTCAATCACTGTTAAAGTTTAGGTAAGCGCATGAAATGAGAATAATGCCATCTCTCTTCTACAATAATGGTGTCTCCCTTATCCGAGTGCTGGCTTGGCAGTTACTGCTTTGGCAACATACTAGTGGCAGCCAGCATTAACTGGGAAGGTTGAATCTAATAGTCATCAGGGAAGTTGATCTCATCATGTATGTGTAGGGTGCTGCATTTCGTGAATGGGCATGTTACCAATGATGTCAGCAAGGGCACGTTGTTGTTGTTTGTGCTATTGCAACTGCTGAAAGTGGTGCTTGTGTTGATGAGGGTTGCGTGGCTTACACCACATGTGCTTTCTACTGTTTTGTTCTTGGCAAGAATGGGTCACAAAAAATGAAGAAGAGGCCAGAGTCCATGGCAGTCACTCAGAATGTGGGATTCAGCAATGGGTGACAGAAGAAAAAGGATTAAACATTATATTTCAATGAAGAAAAAATTGTTTTGATTATTTTTACTTAATAAAAATTGATAAAATTAAAAAAAACTGCATGAGATCAAATATTCTTCCCATTCAAAATGACATTAAATGAAAAGGGTCAGGTCCCATACTGCAAATTTACACGGGATAAACAAGACTCCACAGCTGCATGCTATTTAGTATTTAGATCATACCCTCAAACACACCCAAAAAAAAAAAAAAAAGAAGAAGACAGAAAAAACTGGATCTTTTCTCTTCCGGGGACGTCACCACACGCGTGGGTTAGCCTCGCCTCATGTTCCTGACCTTGTACCAGTTCTTCTTGCACGTGTGGCCTACGATCCTCATGCCCTTCTGGAGCAGGTGCTTCAGCTCCTTGGCCCTCTCCTTCACCTGCTTCTCAAACTCCCCCATTGATTAAACAACTAGGTGCACAAGGGGAATTTAGAGAGAGAAAGATAGAGATGCGTAGAGAGAGAGAGGGGTAGAGATATATATATATAGAGAGAGAGACTTGGCCCAATTTGTCCTCTTTTCTCAATTCAAGTGTAGGATTCATTTGGATTCAACAGTCCTTGTTACAAAACTCTTGGACCATGCCACCTACTCAAAAGGTCATAGCTGTTTGTTTATGATGAGGCCCTATTTAATAACAAACATATTATATTATGCTCGTTTTGATCAAACATAGCATGAAATCAAGCGAGGCTCATGCAACCCCCATAATAAGTTTATAAAAATAGCATGAAATCAAGCGAGGCTCATGCAACCCCCATAATAAGTTTATAAAAATAGTATAAAAATAGCATGAAATCAAGCGAGGCTCATGCAACCCCCATAATAAGTTTATAAAAATAGCATGAAATCAAACGAGGCTCATGCAACCCCCATAATAACTGAAGATTAAAATAATGAAATGAAACAAATGCTTCATCAAAATATTAAAGATGGACTCAGAAAAAGGAGTTTCATCATCTATTGGGGTTGCTTAAAAGCCATCCAACCAATAGACTCACTGCTTCTTCCTTCATCATTGTCCATACATTACAACACTCAGATAGGGCTGCAATCATGCCGTGCTAATATCCGAAGACATGCTTGGGTAGGGTTGCACGTATGCCTTCCTACTACCCAAACGTGCAATCGGTATAGGGCTGCAATCATGCCTCCTGCTATCTGAGTGTATGTCTAAGAAAGAAGCACTCCAACCATGTATGCGCACCACCTATAAGAACAAATGAGAGGAAATAAAAACACCATGGTATCCAAAATATAGATGAACATCAGTTTTCAGTGCAGATGAATGAAAAGAAACAAAATGCAGATATGAATTAAAGTTACATGCCATATAGTGAACGATACAAATGTCTACCAAATAGAAATAAAAATAAATCATACATGGCATAACAACTAAGCAAGATAAAACGGAAAAGAGCAAACAAAGGAAACATCTACCAAAGCTAATTATTCTCCTCCCAGAGTTGGTCTGTAATTTCCTCCCTGACATGGTCCCCTACAACTAGCTCAGCTTGGCTAGGCGCAATGTCAACGGGGTAGTCAATATCTCCATCATCTTCTGCAAATCCACGTTCATTTGCCATGTTAAAATATACATCATGTCCCTCCCTTCGACGAACAAAGTTGTGGACGACAGAACATGCTAGCACTATCTTTCGTTGTGTTTCCCATGGGTACATACAACCCTCTCTTAAGATTTGAAAACGATTCTTGAGCACACCGAACGCGCGCTCTACACAATTCCTCAGTTGTGCATGTCTATGGTTGAACTTCTCTCTTTTATTAGCATAATGTCGACCACGACCTCTAAAGCAACCAATGTGGTACCGTTGTCCTCGATAAGGAGCTAAGAAACTACGCGTGTTTGCGTATCCAGAGTCGACAAGATAGTACTTGCCGCGAGGCACCCGAAACCCGCCATGATCCAATGCCCACTTCAATACTCTCATATCTGCTGCAGAACCTTCCCAACCAACAGCAATGTATAGAAAAGTGAGATCGAAAGAGACAACCCCCATTACATTTTGTCTTATGTAACCCTTGCGGTTACGAAAGCGACCATGGTCTTTTCGTGGAATATGAGCTATTATATGTGTTCCATCAATCGCCCCAATCGCATCCTACACAGTGCAATGAAAATATAAGACCATGCATAAGATTTTGTTTAGACCATTAAAAATGATATGCTAGACCATTAGAAATCAAATACCTTGAAGTAAGGATAGAAATATGTCTTCCCTCGGATATGAGGGTGACATTCACCCACATTAGAAGGAAGCTGAATAAATTCCGTCTTCAGAGATGCCAATGCCATAGCAACGTTATTGACATAATAGCTGATTGTTTGTGAAGAGTGCTGGAAGTACTCACACAATGCCCCAGTCGCAACACCATGGCCAGCAGCATGTAAGAACATCGCTAGTTGCTCATAGGTAGTGACATGTCGTGAGTCAAATAGTAAGCCCCTGTCCACTAACATGTCTCTCAGTGCAATAAACATGGTAGGGCTAAGCCTGAATGCCCAATAGGCCCTCCGCTCATGCCCTTGTAGCACTTCTTGTATCCACACATGACCAGTATGTGCCGAAGTAAACATCTTTTGTCTAGGCACATTTGTGGCATACTGATCTGATATTGCTTCAATTATGACTTCTTCAATTTCTTCAATCATCTCGTCGTCCTCATGAACGAACTCCATTATTAATTCATTGATGTCTACATAAACCACCATTACTTGTCATTTAAATTCAAAACGGTGCATAGTTCAAAATAAGGGTACATCAACGGCTCCTCATGGACATAAATAGTACACCAAGCAAAATAAAAAAAAGTAAGAGGACAACTAGAAACAAAAGTACTATCGTGAGACAATATAAACATGACAACTGTGTTGACACGTGTGATGTAGGGGGGTCGGTCATGGCTCGTACAGTACTTGGAGTGCCCATTGCATATTCTTGACGACTCATTCTTGGTGTCGGTCGACAATGCTCCACAACACTGTACAGTGCAGCCTCTCCCTCCTCAATTGAGTAGAACCCTTTATATCGAGCTCCTGGAAAACCGTTAACTTGGGCATAACATTCTCCCCAAGTAAGGTACAAACCAGGCTCACGGCCAACCCACACAACGTAACACTTAAAACGTCCCATTCTTAGTTAGAATCATATACCTGCAGGGGACGTACAAGTAGAAATTGCAATTTATGGTAACATAATAGACATAACCAAACACATTTGATTGAAATAGGTTATGACCACAACAAACATGACGCGCGATAAGAAAAGCATTAGTGCAACTGGTGCAAGCATGATAAATGGAAAGAAACAAGTAAAACATTAGGACCATACAAAACAACTAAAGTCAACTAGTCCAAACTATAACCCAGTCAAGCTTCTCCTCCTTCGGCAGAGCCATGTAGACGGACCGAATGCCCGGTGTACCAAGCAGGTTCACACCCTTGAAGTACAAAGTACACGGCAGGTAGCAAGTAAAGTCAACTAGTCCAAGCTATAACCCAGTCAAGCTTCTCCTCCTCCGGCAGAGCCATGTAGACGGAACGAATGCCCGGTGTACCAAACAAGTTCACACCCTTGAAGTACAAAGTACGCGGGAGGTTCGGGATACGTCGTAGATCGTCCATACACTCTTTGACCGTCGGGATCATATCTTGTACATCCGCCGATGTATCCGACACATTGGTGCCGCCACTAGAACCCCTTGATGAAGCCTTATCTGCTCTCAGGTCCCTCATAACTTCAGTGCGATCACGCATTGCACTGGAGAAAGAGAGTACTGCTTCATCCCCAATGCTTCTTTTACCACGACGCTTTGAGGATGATGCTCCCTTCTTCTGAGGAGAAATGACTTCTTCTTCATTTGGCCTATGTGGCGGCGGGGAAGGTGTCCGAGTGGAGTAATGAGATTGGGCAGGGACAGAACCGACACTGTAATGTTGTTCATATCCACCGTAGGATGAGCTATGAAGTTGCTGGGATATTGACATAAGATCGTCACCTGTTATAGAACCAACATTGGCATAGTGAAGGGCATTAACGTAATCACCAATAGCTATATGACCTTCTCCATAATCTTCATTGGGCTGCACAGACGGTGGCGGGGATTGCAGTTGATCCACTCGCTGTTGTGGCTGCGGTGGGGGGTCCACGGAATGTGGCAAATTGTTGCGATTCGCAACCCTGCGTCCACGTCTATTCACATGTTGTGACGCATGCATAGACCCTTCCGCATCTCCCCCATTCGCCATGCTGTTGGCTGTCATGTGAACCATCTCTTTCAAGAACTGAAACGTTTTACCTTTTAAAGTACGAAGGGCACTATTTGCCTGAAAAATTAATGGACATGTGATTACGTTTGTGTTAGTCATTAGCAATAGCAAGAAAAAGTGTTATTATCATAGCAGATTGTTCTTACTTCAATAGCTTGTTCCCATGATTCAACTCCAGGCACAGGCCTTTTTGCTTCATCATCCCAACCCCACCCACTTCTTTTAAATAACGCATCAAGTTTGACATAAATCCCTTTGAGGACCTTCCATCGATTTTGTAGTTGGTCCTTGTTGTAATTTAGATGACTTGCAGCATTGAAGCTGGGTGCGATCTGGTGCCAAACTTGCGTTTTGAATGTCCCCTCGATATGATTTCCTTTGTCATATTCCTCCATCAGAAGCTGAATGAGGATTTTGTCATGGTCGACGGCCCAGTTTGGGGCACGGGTCGTAGCAGTGCCCTCAGTTGTAACTGGACGTTTACCTTTGTTCCCTTTTAATGAAGAGAAACATCCCACCAAAGTGGAGGACGAGGATAAATTTTCCAAAAAGAAGCATCTACTTAAAAATGTAGATAGAAATGTAATCCACTATTAAATTTGTATACGATATACCAAACATTGTTCTCATGAAGTAATTGAAAATGACCATTAAAAAAAAAAACCAAATATAAGAAGTAAGCATAGACTCACCGGAGGTGGACATAGTATGTTTGCGCTTTCTACGATTCCTAATGATAAGAAAGAACAAAACATAAGTGAAGCGAAGTGAGGACTAATTTATCTATTTCTTATTTTGCTAGTTAGTCATAAAAAGTAGGGAAAACATTAACATACAATATTCAGAAATACTCTAGACATGTTTGGAAGTTGTTGCGAATTTTACAAACAAAAGAAGAAAACAAACAAGCTGGACATAAGTAGACTGAAAATGCACCCATATCCCCAGATAAGTTGGAAGACAGTTTGTTGAAACAAGTTGAAAGACAGTTTGCTGATACAAACAAATATGCACATGAGAATTTTCCCTTATGATTACTTTTGTAAGACAATTTAATAGTTGGAAGACTTTTATCCTAGCATACGTACTCCAATAGAGGATAACACCAGCTTGGGGTTGATAGAGTTTACCCAGCCTTCTAAATTCTAACACAGTCTGGGAACCTGCTTTGCTGTCAAATAACCACTTTCAGACCAGCATATGATATATCCGCCTACCCAAGCAATCATTAAGGTTAAGGTCCAGTTTTTAGTAGTAAATTAAATATATTCAGAGGCAAGTAACCCTACTCAACTGAAATTGAGAGCACTATACAAAAAGTATTACATATTTTTGTATTTTACGTATGCAACTAACTATGGTGCTAAATCCAACTCAATAGCCCTTCCCTTTAGAGATCCCAAACAAAAAGGTTTGGGTTTGTAGGAAGACCACATTGGCATTGAACAAAATTTGCTACAGAGAGTTCTGCCAAGGAGAGAGCATAGTTAACCTCACTAAACAGCAGGTATCCCACAGGTTTGCGAATGCCAGAAGCTGCATAGAATTTATGATGTTTGCATGACTCTTGCATCCATGCACTGCTCCATGCTTTCATGACTGATGACTATTCTGGACAAGTTCAAAACTCACTTGAGGGAAAAGATGGGTTGCTCTACAAAGGATCAAATGTACATTGAGCTCAGGAAGAAGAGTTAACTATATGGACTCTTGTTCATATTTTAGACAACAGGCCACGCCATGAGTTGATGGAAGTTGGGTGAAAGCGTTCAATCTGTGAAGGCATGAAGAATTTGAGGCTGCCTTCAAAATCTCTGAAATCTGAAAATGAATTTCAAAGAGATAAATAAAAAATGAGACAAAGAGAGAAAGAAACCTAAATTGAACCAGAGACTGTACAAGTTGAATTCTTGCAAGGAGGAGGGATAAAAGTCCACAAAGAGGCAAAGTGTTCTGGAGCACTGTCATCCAGCATGATACGGCAATTAGGCTCCAAGGTTGGGTCAGCAGAATTTTACCATTTGAAAATTGGGAGTGGGAGAGTGATGGGAAGATCATTCTGCAAGGAGGAGGGATTAAAGTCCACAGAGAAGCAAAGTGTTCTGAAGCACTGTCATCCAGCATGACACAACAATTAGGCTCCAAGGTTGGCTCAGCAGAATTTTATCATTTGCAAATTTGGAGTGGGAGAGTGATGGGATTCATTCTTCTGCTAATAAATGTTGTATGCTGAGAAAAACCAGTGGATATGCTATTAATTCTTTTGGGAGTCAAAAGTGAAGAAAGTTCAAGGAAGAGATCAAGATTTCCCCACTTCTGCTTTTATCATTAAGATCATATCAGAGTTCAATCAACCTCTTTCCTAATAAAGAAAATATCTAAACAAATCAATAATCCCCAATTTGGTGCTTTTTCAATAACTAATATTTCAGGCTCCAAAAGCACATCAGAGAAACATTATCAAGTTTAAGTATCAAGAAGCAAGCACCACCTTTAAGTATCAAGAAACAAGCACCATATTTAAGTATCATAGAAACACGCATCCAAGCATTCACACACTACAAAGCTTGAGGATAAAAGAATTGGCTATAAGCAACAATCCGGCTGCACAAACTAAACTGGAAATGAATATCCCTTGTGCAATACAGAAGAAAATCAACCTTTCTAAAGGGTGAATAAAATCTAATTTGAATAAATGATCTCAAAATAACTACACTCAGGCATGTTCCCAAGCATTTACTCCTGAGTTTCATTCTTAATTGTGGGATAACTATAGTGCTGGTTAGGATAGATCTCATTGCCATGTTTATAGATTAAACCATGTATAAGTAAAAGGCTAGGTAGCAAAGATATCATTTGAGTTAAGGCGTGGAATGTTCTTTCTACTCCCTGATGTTTTGAATTGAATAAGAGTCACCAACTAAGTGTCATACTAGATTCACTTTGCTGATCGCAACAGAAAGAAGGCTCAAGGACATATGTCTTTTAGCTCTTTCTCTTTTTCTTTTTTAAAGGTGCCCTCCTCAACAGCAGTACACTGTTCATGAAATTAAATGCAACCAACCCCATCCAGATTTGAAACCTGGGCTCCCCCCCCAACCTTCCTGAACCCCGCCTCCAATACCAACCGAGCTACACTCTCTTAGCTCATGAAGTTCTGTTCTCCACAGAAAGTAGAAAAAAGGAAGGTTTGGCACATAAATTAGATTTTAAATTTTTAACAAAGCCTATGATAAAGTTGCTTGGGATGCTTTTTGCAGATTACTAAGGATCACAATTTTCCTAAGCAATGGGCAACTTGGCTTCAAAATTGTGCCAATTCAGCTATGTTTACCGTAGTCATCAATGGGAGTGTCTGTGGATACTTTTCAAGCACTAAGCAAAATATGTATTGATAGCCTATCTTCACTGCTGTATTGATAGCCTAAGCAAAGTGATGTAAGATTGCAGAAGCACAAGAATGCATCAGCAGCATTTAGATTATAAGATTTCCTTCACATTTGCAGTTTGCTGATGACACACTAATGATCTTAGAACATATCACTGACCAACTGAATCTAGGCATCAATGTGGAGGATGACCAGGTCCATGAGTTGGCAAAGTGATCCCCTATCTTCACTGCTGTATTGATAGCCTAAGCAAAATATGTAAGATTGCAGAAGCACAAGAATGCATCAGCAGCATTTAGATTATAAGATTTCCTTCACATTTGCAGTTTGCTGATGACACACTAATGATCTTAGAACATATCACTGACCAACTGAATCTAGGCATCAATGTGGAGGATGACCAGGTCCATGAGTTGGCAAAGTGATCCCCTATCTTCACTGTTGTATTGATAGCCTAAGCAAAATATGTAAGATTGCAGAAGCACAAGAATGCATCAGCAGCATTTAGATTATAAGATTTCCTTCACATTTGCAGTTTGCTGATGACACACTAATGATCTTAGAACATATCACCGACCAACTGAATCTAGGCATCAATGTGGAGGATGACCAGGTCCATGAGTATGCTAAAGCATTGGGGTGTAAGGTTGAGAAATTTGCAATCACTTACGTGGGAGGTTTGTGGCTACATTATAAAAAGCCCAGAATATCAGATTGGGATCCACCGATTGCCAGAATGGAAAAGAAGCCATCTGTGTGCATGCCCAGAAATGTGAGCTCCATTAAATCATTTTAATCAAGTATTGCTCAGCATTTTCTTTCAATATTTTACATGCCAGGCAATATATTGCTCAGTTGGATAGAAACAGGTGTGACTTCTTATGAGGTAGCACAAATGAAAACAATAAAAACATTCCTCTGGTTAGATGAAAAAATGCCTGTGCACCAGCTAGGAAAGGTGGCTGGAATAAGAATCTTTAAGCCATTTTGCCAATGAAAACAATAAAAACATTCCTCTGGTTAAATGTACCAACTGATCTTGGGGTCTATTCCCACTGGAACTGAAACTAGTGCATTACAAAAAGTTCTCCAAAACTTATCTCAACATAAATTCCCCTCCCAAGAATTCTTCATCCCCAAAACTTATCTATCTACGTCAGTGTTCCAAGCATTCATAAGTAAACAAAGCATGATCCCACACAAAGAGGAAAATAAAATCACATCACAGGGAAGGACGAACACAAACACAGGGGAGAAGTTCAGAAAAACCGGTTAATCCAAGCTGAAATTGCCGCCAGTGATGGCTCACGGTTGGAACCCGATGAGGAACCCACAGAGGAAGAACGCTCGCGAACACCACGACCGAATGTGCAGCTGTTCTCCAAGCTGTGCATCGCCACCAAGTGAGGTCTTCGCCTCAAGGTGTATAAATAGGCGAAGGACGGACGGAACTATTGCCTTTCAACGGGAGAAGGGAGGGTCAAACTGATGGGAAGGATGAATGCAAAAGCGACCAGTGGATGGGAAGGATCGCTGCTCTGCAATCCCGTGACCCTTTCGGGAAGAGGGAAAGGACCGTATGGATGGTAGAAGAAACCCTAGAAACAGCCTGACCTGTCGCTATGGCTAGCGTGGGTGGAAGAAACCTGACCTGTCGCCATGGCTAGCGTGGGTGGAAGAAACCAGTGACATGCGCAGCGTGCGGGTGGCGGCATTTCGGCAGGGGCACGCGCAGGCAGGGCGAGAGGGGCGAGAGGGGCCAGCGCAGGGGGGCGACAGGGGCGAGAGGGGCCAGCACAGGAGGGCGACAGGGAGGGAGGGGGGGTTTCGCAGTGGGCACGGGCGACGATGCCCTTGTCGTCCTCATGAATGCCCCTGCAAAATATCAAAATATCAGAGCAGAATACGTAATTCGTGGGGGTAAGCCAGGATGGCTTATTCGCCTTATTCGCCGAATACCCCATTCCGAGCGGTTTAGGCCATTCCCCGCGTCAAAGTGAAAATCAGCTTATTCTTCTCTTGTTCCTCTCTTATTCGGCTGTATTCCGTAATCAAAGTGGGGCTTAATGTTTTTCTCTAGCGGTGCAGCTGCTATTGGCAGTGCAGATAACTTCTGAAGGATTCGTATTTTGGTGAGAAAGGTCTGACTGCATCCTCCTGTCACCATATATATGAACAGAAAAATATCTTAAGATATAATTATAACTTTTATTACAAATCAGCCATTGTGTGATTAAGTAAGGAAGACGGTGGTATGGTTAGAGATTTGGACATGTACTGCCATGAAATAGTGTACATGACAAATGCACAGTTTGATTTCGAACACCCCTTATAATTGCGAGATAACCTTGTCAACTACATATCGCAGACAAGCCAACAGAAACTGCTAGAAGGTTGTGGGGCCAGTTAGAGGAATAAGAGAGACACGTCCTTCCAAATGGTTGGCAGCCTGGCGATGGCATCTGCCAGGAGACTTATGGGTACTAGAAAGAGCAGTGTCAGGGTGACGGGATTCTTTTCTTATTAATTTCTTATCTCCAATAAAGAAAAAGAGAAGATTCTCTTAATACATATTTGGAACGAAATCCAGTAATACTGAGAGGAGGAAGGGGGTCAAACATTACAAATTTATTTTCCATGTGATCTCAAAATTTGTCAAATACTTGTCCTCATTCTTCTCTCTGGACTCCGATTTAAACATGTACTTGAGAGGATCTCTTCTCATAAAAGAATGGTCTAAGTCGAGAGATTTTTTATAAATGCACATGCATCAATTAATATAAAATTTAAAAGAGAAGTCAATTGCATTCAACCACATAAGATGGGGCAAAAAAGTAGAAAAGAATTCCGATCATGTAAGCATTTCCATATTAGAAAAACCCACCTGATAATGTAGAAAAACCAACCTCACAATGTAGAGGGGCTGGGTTCCCTCGGTCGAGCAACTAAGGGAAATACTTCAGTTCCTATTTAGCACACGGCCCAACACAGAATATGTACAGGATGCGCAACTGAGGTAGGCCCACTTCGACTGCGTTTGAGGTATGCACTTGATGAGAGACTGAGGTATTTCCCTCGGTAGCCGAATTGAGGGAACTCCAACCCCAATGTAGAATATCCTTTTCCTTCCTCCAACCACCTCTAAGAGAGTCTACAACACATATGCATCTCATTTCTTTCTCTCTCTCTCTCTCAACCGCACCCCCACCAATTACATACACCTCTCTCCGCACGAGTCCCTTTCTTTTTCAACCACATCCCGTTTATGCACATTTCTCTCTTTCTTTCTCTTTCTCAACTGTATCTCTTCTATTTTGATTTGCCATATGTCAGTCAATGGATAAAAGTTTTCTTAACTTATTAATATAGATAGAAGCAGCAGAACCGTCCATGGTTACTTTTAAGCTCCAGTTGCATAAGATTTCTGAATATGATACTAGCGTGCCGTACGCGAAACACAAAATTCACACCAAAAGCAAATTCTACAACGAAAGATGACCATAAGAAACGATAACGCTTACCAAACAACAACAACAACGACAACAACACATCTTTCCCCATCGATCAAACTCTACCTCTTTGGTCCTAGACATGACTCGACTCCGACATAAAATCACAGGCACGCAACAACTAGATATGCATAAACTTGCCGTTCTAGTGTCTGACATAGGAACGGTTGACACACTTCTCCCACCATCTGACCGATGACCTCATGACGACGTTGCGATCGGAGATCCGGCGACACCCTCCATGGCCTTCATGGCCTCGAACCTTGGTTCCTTTGCCTGGAACTTCTGACCCAAGTAGAGCTTCATGTAGTCCTCGAACACAAACCTTGGATAGACAGCCGACTTTTCGGCCGCCGTCTTCTCCACCAGTGCCGGCGCCGGGAAGATGACGGCGTCACTGCCGGGGTTGTAGAAGGAGGCGATGGACATCCGGTTGCCGTCCGTCTGGGCTACCACACGGTGCATGACGCTCTTGTATCTGCCATTGGTTATGACCTGCAACCATCAATTGCCGACCAATAAATTAGTCTTCCCAGTCATTTCATCAAACAGTCGTTCCCAGTTCGTTGGCACAGCGACAGGGTAGTAGGCCTACCGCCGGGACGAAGGCTAGCTGTAAAAGCTAAAAGGCTATATTGGACTTATGTGACCAGTTGAGCAACATCCAGAGTCTGTAGGGGATGGGCATGATCACAACAACATATGCTGGCTGATAACACACCACATGTTAATGGAAACATGCTATTGAAGGTAAGGATGGTGCACCTCGAGCTGGTCACCGAGGTTGACGACGATGGAGTGGCGCATAGGCGGGACGTCGACCCATTCTGCATCCTTAAGCAGCTGCAGGCCGCTGACCTTGTCATCCTGGAAGAGCAGGATGATGCCGCCGGCGTCGGTGTGGGCACGGAGGCCCTTGATCAGCTCTGGCTTCGGGCACGGCGGGTAGCTGCTGACCTTGGTGCCGAAGGTAGGGCCATTGGCGCCGCACAAGGCCTTCTTCAGGTAGCCCTTCTCCAGGCCCAGGTTCTCGCACAGCAGGTCGAGGAGGCGCTCCGCCAGCTTCTCCAGCTCCATTGCGAACTCCTTCATCGTCTTCCTGCAGGTTCATGCCACATCCACAGAACGAAACCTTTAATTGCCAGTCTAGTTCCTGAGCCGGATATTAATTAACAGGGCGGAAGTACTCTTGGTAGTGTACTGTTCGAATAACTTGATTTCACAGTTTCATTAGCTTCTTTACCTGTACTCCTCGTCGAGGTCTGGGATCTCGGAGATGTTGGACACGGGAAGATGGCGGAGGAAGAAGGTGCTCTCCCAGTCCTTGTCATTGATGTCGGAGTTGGCGCCTTCCAGAGCCTTGCTGGAGTACTCTTTGAAGCGCTTCTCCATGCACTTATTGTAGTGGTCCTTGGTCATCTTCTCTACTTTGTCCATGAGCTCGTGCGAAATCCCATGGTTCAAAAGCTGTTGAAATTAAATATTCGTAAGAAGAATATAAGAATTAGGTGTGGAAAAAACTAATGTTACCAGTGCAACGAGTCTTGCTTTCCTAATGATATGTACGTGAGGATGTGATAATGCGTGCAATGGAAGATGTTAAGAAGAGAGCCCTCCAACAGTATCGTTGGATCGGTATCTCGCCATTTGAGGTCTAGCAGCTACAATAGGCTTTTCAATTTACGTGTAAAATGAGACAGATATGTATGACGCTTAGGATTAGTTGAGAAGGAGGCTAGTTTTTAGACGAAGATCACCACCTCAAAGAATCCCCAGTTCTCACAAGCATCCCTTATGTGGTCCATTGCCGTGGCCCTCTCCTCTTCCTCAAGCCTCTCCATGTTGATGACGGGGAATAATGCCATTTCTGCTCACCGCTCTCTTCTCTCTCTCGTTCGCTTGCTCGCTCGCTTAGCTTCTGTGTATCGGTGGTATGCAATTGATAGCCAGAAGGGTGATATTTATAGGCCGGGATGGGGTGGGCGGATTGCAGGGATATACAGGGAACAGAGAGAGAGAGAGAGAGAGAGAGCGCCCATACCTAAGGAGATGAGTTCCCATACGGTTCGCACGAGCGGTATCTTTCAACAGTAGAGACACTTTTCCAACTTTTGTTCTGGAGTTCCCACACATGCAGCAGCCGATGGCATGAAGGAAAGCCCCTCACTTTACCGGAGCCCCCGGGCCGGCCCCTACCCCCCCAGGCAGCGGATGGCACGGAGGAAAGCCCCGCAGGGCCTCGGACCTCATCCATTCCCCATCACTCTCAGCATGGGCTCCTGCGCCATATATTTCATCTTTCCCCTGGCCTGTTCTATATCTCCTTCACTCGAGGGAAAGAGAGAGAGTAGAAAGAGTAGAGCGTAGGGTGGGGACCAAGGCGCTGGCTGCCAGTTCCCGCCCGCCTTGTGGTCTAGCTGCTTTGACGCGACTTTGGGGAGGAAGCCGGAAGGATCCTAGCTAAACGCTGATTGTTGCATGTTGGAATTATGTAAAGATGAGGGGAGAGAACAAACTACTATTTCTTTGGCCCACAAAATTTGATCACGCCGGGATTTCCTCACAGGCTATTGCCTACTGATGGTCCCTCTCAAGGTGTCCCCGCACATGCAAGCAAGGTAACGATTTTTTTTAGACTTCTTTTTCTTCCTATTATGAATAGAGATCTTCTAGGTCTATATTTGGATCAGATTCAATCAGTAAAGAGAAGAAGAGAAAGTTTTAAAAAAACCCCTCACATGCTACTTTTCCCTTTTCCAACGAGAGGTTTTTATGAAAGATTTTCTCCTTCCCTCACTGTACTGATTGAATTCAGTCTAAATCCATATTAAGAGGAATTGTGCTCATACATGAATATATCTTGAAATGAGTAATGTTGGCTGCACCATTCACGAGCCTCCCTATTCCCTTTTGCCATCTAGAAGGCTCACATGATCATTATCCCTCTCATTAAATACATCTCAACGTTATTTGTGCATGGGAATGTCAAATTAAAAAAAGAATAAAAAAATTTACTCGTCAGAATACTTTTCGAGAGCATCTCAAGGCACTAAAGAGCTTTAGCATGCTCCCAAATACTTCAAGATCCTATTTAGAGTTTTAGGATGGCCTCGAGCACTTTCAATGATCTTGAGAGTATGATATTTTCGAAAGATTATAGAGCATCATGATCTCGAGAATGTCGTGAAGCGTAGATGACACGTCGAGATATATTGAATGGAAGAGATAAAGACTATGTGGACTTTTCATATAGCAAAAAGAGATGGAGAACTCATTCCAATTCAGCATAGGACATGCAACAAGCATTACTCATCTTTAAATACATAGAGATAAGGATACTTGATACTTTCTCATCTTTTTACGAGAATAACTTATTTGCCTATATTTTCGTGTGGGTGAGGGCACACAACAGTTGAAAAAGGAAAACTGAGAGGATCTTGTTGTGAGCAACCTGTCTAACCTCCTATTTTCATGCGATTGATTGCTTTACATTGTTCCACGTGTGGTTGCATTGGTGAGGTAGACAAAATGAGATCGTCTAGACTCTGTGTGTTTAGACCGTCCAGCCCCATACACATGAAATCGAGCCATGTGTATATTGTGCATATCATTTTCAAAGGTAAATGACTCATATATACTAGTACAACTCGGTTTTACGTGTTTGGGAGCATTGGACGGTTCAAATGCACATGTCTAGATGATCTCATTTCGAGATAAACAATAGAACTAAACTAAGAGGTAAGGATGCAAATGGCAAACCATAGCCCAATTATTTGACCAATTGTTAGTTTATAGGTCAATTTACGGATAGTCTTTTTAAACCAATATGCGTACATAAAGAGTTAGATATAACTTTTTTTTGATTGAATATATATAGTGTACTATGATTTAATTATCTGATTGATTATTAGTTTATAAGATAGTTAATAGTTAATATTTTTTAATGTATAGCTCAACCGATATAATCATGGATCAACCTTAGATCCGAACTGAATCTGACCCTTTTGCATTCCCACTAATAAAACGGAAAGAAGAGATTTTTTACTCCATTGTACTGTTACATCATTTTTAATCTGATTCACCTTATTTATAAGAAAAGCGAGGAAAATAAAGATTTTTTCGATAATTCCTAGCCTTTGAGATAGTTTAGAATACGATAGGTGTGGAAAAAGAAGAATAGATGATCTAAACTCAGAAAAGATATTAAGACACGAGGAGTCACTTTTTTTGTGGCCACGATTGATCCCATGTCTGTCACTAACAATTCCAGATAATCATTTCTATTTAAAAAATAAAGATTTAATGATTTATCTTAAAATATAAAGTTCAAAAGTAGATTTTGAAGAACTTCTTGTTTTCCTTTCATTTAAAAAGTAGATAGTGAGAGGATCCCGGGAAAGTTGGAGATAGTCTCTACAAATGACATTTCATCAATGTAGAGATCAAGACAATACTGTAAATACCCAATAATTGTAATACACTAGTAGAAATGTGAGTACTCACGACGGAATATTCGCGACGACTAGAAACTTTGTCGCTAATAAATGCATTTGTGACCGCTAGAAAGAAGGCATAGCAAATATAAATATTTGTGCTGGCTAAAATTGGTCAGTCGCTAATGGAGAATATTTACGACGGTCAAAATATAAGTGACTGCTATTAAAGAATATTAACAACTGCTACTTCTACATCAGTCATAAGTATAATTAATTGCAACGACTATATTATCAACGGTCGCTAATACTTCTTATTAGTGGCTGCTAACACTTAACCGTCGCAAATATTCTTTATTAGCGATAGTTAAAATTTACCGATGGCCAACAAAGAATATTAACGACAGCTATATAAGCAGCCGTTGCTAATACACTTTATTTGCGATGATTAAGTAGTTAGCCGTCATTAATATGTTTTATTAGCGATGACTGACACTTAACCGTCGGAAATCATTTTTATTAGCGATGGTTTTGTTTTATCAATCGCAGATAAAGGATGTTAACGACGGCTAGATATATAGCCATCGCTAATATTCTTTAATTGTGACTGATAAAATCAAATCTTCTCAAATAGTAATATCTGCGACGATTATTCATTAAGTCATCGCTATTAATGATTAATTATATTTAGGTATTATGTGTATATAAGTGTTTAACTAATATAATAGAATATATAGTTAAGTAATATACATAACTATTTAGGTATGTAACTATTTTATTAAATATTTACTTAACTATATAACCAATATATAATCATTAAATATAGTTACATAAGCATAATATAGTTAATTATATTTAACAAAGTATATTTAGTATAGTTAAAGTTAATTAAATATTTGAGTATTAGAATAGTTATACGAAGAAAATATAATATGAATATAGTTAAATAAATATATTAGTTAAATATAGTTAGCTAAGTGTATCAACAAGTATAATAGTTAAACATAATAGTATAAATATATTAGTATATATATTTAAGTAACACACTTAAATATATATTATGCATCTATTAATATATCTATAAGTATTTAAGTGATACTTTAATATATATACTTAACTAATATACTTATCATAAATGTCGGTAAATATATATAGCTAAATAATATACTTAACTAATTAAGCATGTAAGAAATATAGTTAAATATTTACTTAACAAATCTACCTAATATAACAGTAAATAATTTGTATAGTTAAATATAGTTATACTAACTTACTAAGTATTGTGACATACTTATATAACCTACCTATATTATGCTTATGGTAAGTAAATATATTAGCTAAATATATTAACAATAAAATATGTATACTTAACTAATATACTTATCATAAATGTTGGTAAATATATATAGCTAAATAATATACTTAACTAATTAAGCATGTAAGAAATATAGTTAAATATTTACTTAACAAATCTAACTAATATAATAGTAAATAATTTGTATACTTAAATATAGTTATACTAACTTACTAAGTATTGTGACATACTTATATAACTTACCTATATTATGCTTATGGTAAGTAAATATATTAGCTAAATATATTAATAATAAAATATGTAGTATGCTAAGTAAATATATAGTATAGTTATACTAAGTGAATATTAATATAAATGTATTCATGCCAAGTAAATATTAATACAACTTTAGTTATATAAGTAATATTTAGTATAGTTAAATATAGTTATACTAAGTAATATGACATAGTTATGTAACTTAAAAATATAGTGTAGATAGTTAAATATATAGTATTTGGTATAGTTAAATATAGTTATACTAACTTACTAAGTATGGTGACATACTTATGTAACTTAACTATATTATAGGTATACTAAGTAAATATATTAATGATAAATACATAGTATAATGTTGTAAGTAATTAGTTATATAGCATATTTAAAGCATAGTTAAATAGTGTACATAAATATTTAAGTAATATTATTAGAATGTAATTAATTATCCTAAGTAATAAAATTATTATTCAAGTATTAAGTGTATGTAAGTATTTAAGTAGAAACGATGGAGTGTATAGTTAACTAATACACATAACTATTTAAGCATGAAAGCTATGAATAATATATAGTTAAATATAGTTAATTAGGTAATATTATTAGTTGAAAACAAATATAAGTAAACTAAAATAAGTAAGATAACTAGGCATAATTGTTCTTAGACTAGTTATAGTGTTGTAAGTGTATATAGCATAGTTAAAGTATAGTTAAATATAACATATATAAGTATTTAGCTAATATGATTAGAGTGTAATTAATTATCCTAACTAATAAATTATTATCCATGTATTAAGTAATGAGGAATATAGTTAAGTTAAGTATATTAGTTAAGTTTAATATGTAAGTGTTTAACTAGATATATACATAACTAAGTATATTAGTTAAGTTAAATATATTAGCTATAGTTAACTAAATATAATATTACTAAATATGCAGTTAAGTATATATAAGTATTTAACTGGTACAGTGAAGTATATAGTTAACTAATATAGTTAACTATTTATGTAACTATACATTATATTAGTTAAATATATTAGTATAAATATAGTTATACTAAGTAAATGTATAACATAAATATAGTTAAATATATTTAAGTAAGGATATTAGCTAAATATTAGCTAACTAGTTTAAGTAAAATATATATTATGCAAGTATTAAGTATATATAAGTTATTCAAAAAAAATACAGTTAAATAAGTTTAATATAGGTAAATATGTAGATAGTTAACTATTATATTTAACTATTTACGTACTAGTATAACTAATATAATATAACTAGTGTAGTATAGTCAAATATAATTAACTTAACTATAATATTAGTGTAAGTATGACAAAAAAAAAATTATACCTAATATGATTAAAGTATGGTAAAAGTATAGTTAAATATATCATATATAAGTATTTAACTAATATGATTAGAGTGTAATTAATTATCCTAACTAATAAAATTATTGTTCAAGGATTAAGTGTATAAGTTATATAGTTATTTGCGATGGCTAAATTATTAGCAGTCTCAAATAATTGTCATTTACGACGGCTATAAAATTAGCCATAGCTAATAATTTTATTTGCCACGGATTAAGAACGGATGTCGCAAATATATGTATTAGCGACGGCTTTTTATATAACTATCGTGAATACTCACTCCATCAACTTACCCAATTCTCTCACCCGCCTCGCCCCATCCTAATTTCATTCCACCTCTCTTTCTTTTTCTAACCCCCCTCTCTCCCTCCGTGCCCCTCACAGTCGTCAGCCCCCATCACCGCCGTCCCCGATGTGTGTGTGTGTGTGTGTGTGTGTCTATGTGTCCACATATGGGCACCAATTGGCGCCATGTGGGGGCGCCACTAGTGGCGCCGCTGCCAGCACTATCTCTCTGTGTTTGTACGCATGCGCGCGTGTGTAGAAACGCCATGGGCGTTCTCTCTCTCTGTCTATGTTCGGCCCGTCCCCCATCTCCCTCTCTCTCCTCTCTCGCTCTCTGTCTCTATCTCTCTGTTCAATCCCCCTCCCCCCTCCCTCTCTCTCTCTTTGTCTCAGTCTCATTGTCTCTCTCCCCCCGACCCCCCACTACTAGAGAGAGAGAGAGATGAACGAGGGGCCCGGGGGGAGAGAGAGAGAGGGAGAGACAGTGAGGGAGTGAGCTAGAGAGTGAGACAGAGAGAGGGAGAGAGCTAGAGTGAGGGAGCATAGAGAGTGCAACAGAGAGAGAGAGAGAGAAAGAGAGAGAGGGAGAGAGAGAGGAGACATACACACACACACACCCTTCTATCTCATAGACAGTGAGATTGTAAGAGAGAGAGAGTGTGAGAGCAGAGAGAAGGAGAGACAGTAAGATTGAGAAAGAGAGAGTAAGACAGAGCGAGGGAGAGAGACAGAGAGAGTGACACACAGACACACACATACACAGATTCCCCCCCGTCTCATAGATACACACCCCGTCTTTCATTCTCTCTGTCTGCACACACAAATTTTAAACAAGTAATATAATATATATATATATTTTTTAATGTTGTCATAGGTTATAGCGGGATTTGGAGGGATCGATCTTTTAGTCGTCGTCAAGGTATACATCTATCTATGCTAGTTTTATTTTATGTAGATATAAGATAGAAGTTAGATATATTGATGTATAGATAAATAGATAGATATATCGATACATATCTATATAGATAGATAGATATGTATCTATATATAGAGATAGATATATAGATAGTTACATATAATATTCTATATGTATATTTATTTATTTGTACATATTTATATGGATAGATAGATAGATATAGAAACTAGATATGTAGATGTATAGATAGATATCTATATATAGATAGATAGAGTGATAGATATATATATCTAGATAGATGGACATATAGATAGGTATCTATATATATATATAGATAGATATATGGATACATACACATATAGATATTAGATATATATATATATATATATATATATATATATATATATAGAGAGAGAGAGAGAGAGAGATGGACATATACCTATCCATGTATATATATAAATAGTTAGATATATATATATAGATCGATAGATAGATATATAGATACATAGATAGATAGATACATAGATAGATAGATATATAGATACATAGATAGATAGATATATAGATACATATCAATATGAATAGATAGATACATATAGAAATTAGATATATATATATATATATATAGATAGATAGATAGATAGATGGACATATAGATAGCTACCTATATATATAGATAGATAGATATAATGTACATAGATAGATACATAGATAGATACATGGATACTATCTATATGGATACATAGATACATATAGAAATTAGATATATAGATGCATATATAGATATCTATATATAGATAGATAGATAGAGTGATAGATATATATATCTAGATAGATGGACATAAAGAAATTAGATATATAGATATATATATAGATACATAGATAGATAGGTAGATATATGGATACATATCTATATAGATAAATAGATGTCAGGGTTTTTTTTATGATTTTAGGATCTAAGTTAATTTGTGCGCTTAATTTGACTCATTCAGATGATTGTGATTGTTCGTTTGACTCGATTCCATTACCCATAAATGAATAGCGTTAATTACATCCTCCAAAGAAGAAAACCCTTGATTAATCGTCGGAAGAATTAGTATAACACCCTATGAATGAATATTAAATGACGTAAAGCAAGTTATATTTAGATGTGATAAATTGAATATGCAAGAATTGCAAATTTCTACTTTGATTTGGATTTGTTAGAAAGGGTTTTCAAAAAGACATCTCCAACTTGCCCATTTTTAGTTTACAGAATTGAGGCTCCAGGCTACTATGCAAGCATAGACTCAGCTAGAAATTTTTGTTATTTAGTCTATTTTTCTTAGAAAATCAAGGTAGGTAGGCTTGGTCCCCTTTCACTTTGGAGGGATGATAGTTTGAACTTCATTTTTATTAAAATAAGTCAAATTAACCTTGTGTGGCTTAAAAATAACTGATTAAAGTCTTAAAGATTTTATGTTGACAAAAAACTTATGCAAAAAGCATTTTGTTTCTTCCTCAAAGTGTTATGAGTTGATTTTAAGCAAAAAACCAGGGACTTTGAGTTTTTTTGGCAAGATGAACATTTAAAGGTTGAGTTTACAGTCTGTTATAAAGGTGCAAACTCAATTTATTTGAAAAGTAGAAAATTGATTTTCTATTTGTTTCTCTTAAATTACTTATGTTGGACATATTTTAACTCATTTGATTACGATTACAAACATGAAGATGAGGATGCAATAGCTCAAAACCAATGCTTACTACAATGGGTGAAGTGGAGTTTGCAGCAGACTAGAGGAGAGAGTGCAGACTCAAGTTGCTCAAGTGTCACATCGTAAACCTTTTCAAAATTTGGGCTCAATTAGGGTTTAAAGAGATGCTTCAAATTTTATCAGATGAATAGATGTATCTTTTGGAGCAATAGAAACTTGAATTTTTTGATAAATAACAAGTTAAAGAGTTGAGTCTGTGCTTTACTGTGTAGCCGTAGGCTTAATTGGCGCAGACTCAACTGGTTTTCATTTTACGACTGAAACGGGGGCTATTTTGAGTCAAACCTCCGATGTTAATGAATTTTATGGCATTTCATATCTTGCTTATTATGTCCTTCAGTATTTTTTATAAAGCATTTTGAAAAGAGATGGTTCTTTTCTTCAACTTTTGCTTAAAATGAGTCTATAAGAAAGGTGCAAGCTCAAGTTAAACTGTGAAAACAGATGAATTTATATTACTTTAAATTCCTTTGATCATGTGGGTCATTTTTTATCAGAAAACATTATCAAAAAAAGGGGTTTTATATTTTGAAGAAAGCATGTATAGTTTTTTGTTTGGAAATGCGTCCACGGTTGGGGTGCAGACTCAACCTGTAATGAGTCACAGACTCGAACCTATCGTGAGAACAACTGGGGCCTGTGGCTTTCATACTCAACTTTCTTTAGATGATTTAGATCATTTTTATTTTTATAATGGTTTCTTTTTATATTAATTTATCTATTTTCTTTGGAAATTAAGTCTTGAGTCTACACCAATTCTGCAGAGTCATGAAGAAGCACTTGGGCTTAGATAAAACCTGCACAATCATAGGGTTAGTCAAGTTAATGGAAGGTTAATTCAGTCAAATGAATAAATCTTAAATCGGAGAAAACATTTGTACTCCAATCCCTTCCAAAACCTCATGAGTTTGAAGGTGCAGACTCAAAATCTCAAGCATGCAACTAGTTTCATTTGTTCTTCAACTTGAGGTGGTTATCCATCACCATAAATTTTAGAGATATGAGACTAGAAGGTCTTAGAAATTTGAGTGATTACATTAAGCCTTTTGGGAGAATTTTTTTATAATGGGCCTTCCAATAATATAGGCATTTCATGAATTTTCATTCATCTTAGGTATCTTATTAGACATGGAAATATCCAATATAATAGTCTAAGTTGATTTTGCATTCCTCAATGACGAGCCATATCATGAGAAGGACCCTGAGGACCATTTCCTAAAAGGGATCATGTAGAACCATCGACCATAGAGGGTGGCTGCCAAGGGGGATGCGCTGAACGTAGTCACTCACCCCAGAGGGTGCCCTTGATGCCTTCAAGGTGTAAGAAAAACTCATAGAGAGAATTTCAATACACCCCTACATCAAAGAGAGTTGAGAACTCCTCTTATCTTTAGAATAGGAGATCAGGACCATCACTTTTGAAACTTTTTTATCAAGTTATTGTAGCATTGAAATTTCTAGGACACCCTTCATAGAGCTCCTTATAAGAATCATCGAAAAACTCTTAACTATTTATAAAAGACTTAACAAAGATTTTGGTTAAACATCAAAGAAATCCAAATTGGAAACTCCGAATGCCATCCTTGGGTAGAATGAAAGTCACCCTAGGCATAAGAGAACTTAAAATAGGATTTTAGAAGAGATGCAAACCATTTTAGACTTAAATTAATTAAACGGGGAAAGGTGCACACTCAAATCTACAAACCAATTGTTTCATGCATAGAGCTTAAAAAATGAAGTGTGACTCACTAAATTCTATACAAGGAGGCCTTGAAATTTAGAAGAAAAGGTGCCCAACACACCCTACTCATATTTCTGAAGAAATAGGCCTTTATCTCAATGAAAAAAATCAACAAGCACATAGCCGGATTTTAATATAGGGTACTTTACATTGTAGGATAAATATTGGGAGATTTGTACTTTCGAAAGTCCACCTCCAGTAGGTAGAGGAGCTCTCTCCAGTATCCCCATAGCTGAAGCCATGACCCGTTGCGAAGAAAACACCCATTTAAAAGAAAAAAATAAAAATCAAGAGAACTTGATTCATCATGAGGAAGTTACCCTTGCTTGGCCAATGTTGGGAGGTTTGTGCCTTTGAAAGCCCACCTCCAACAAGTGGAGGGGCTCTCTCCAGTACCCCCATCACTGGAGACATGGACCATTGCAAGGAGAACACCCATAAAGATCAAGAAGGGAAAAACTGACCACTACTTGAATGGATGAAAAGAAGGGAAGCAGTAATTTTAGAGGCTTTACAATGGTCTTTAGCTAAAATAGGATCATTGCCTATACAATGGACATCCCCCAAGCTAAACCATGATATACAAAGACCTCAAAACATGACCACAAAATTGCAAAACATAAAAATAAAAAAAATCAGAAATTTGGACAGATTTGGATAACAAACTATTCTAAGAAGCCTTTAAGTGGTTTTAGAACTAAGAAAGGTTTTTCCCATGATGTTGGGAGACCCCGTTAGCCATTCCCCATAAGAAGAACCATGATTATGAAACATGAAACATCATATTAAATGAAAAACCAGAAAAAACCCTAAATCAGGAGCATGTTTCTCATTCCAGTTCATCAAAAAGGAACATATAAATTATAAAATAAGTATAGAGGAGATAGAAGAGACATCAAACTAATGAAATTCGAAGAAAAATACAAATGAGAAGCCTCAAGAACTCTCCATCACATCTCTCTTCTAACTTCTTTTAGTAGCTTGGGTAGGGAAACAGTTTCCTCTCTTCCTCCTCTCTTTTTCTCTCTTCTTTTCCTCTTCGTTTCTTTGGTTACTTACAGGTTAGGAGAAGAAGATGGAGTTCTTCTTCCCCTTCCTTCTTATTCCTCTCTTATTTTCTTCTTCCTCTTCGTCTTTTTTCTCTCTTTGGGGCTTGTGTCTCCCGGTTCTGCATAGGGGTAGAACTGATCCTTTAATAGCTTTGGCCTTCACTTTCATTTGGTATAGTTCTCAAGAAAGGGTAAGAAAGGAATTGATGGATATAGGTGTCCTCTAAGCCAATCATTAGGCACCTATTTCAATGTAGTTCACTAATCAATGGTATTAAATTCATTATGTAGATTGGCATATTTATAATTGCGCATAATGAAGTCCATGAATATGTGCAATAGTCATCATATTATGATGAGATCATAATAATGAGACTGATGACTTATAAACACATATTCTTAATTGTTCCTAGTCGTAGGATGTTTGAGAAGGACATCAAACATCCAGTAAGACTAGTACATTCCAGCTCATATGATGAGGGTGACTGATCTCGTTAGTTACTCGTGTGGAGACACAATGGTAAACCTGTAGGTGCTCATTGGGGAATGAGTTCACTGAACTGATCCGACATGAATCGCCGAATGGTAATTTACCTGACTGTCAATCGGTTTGATTCATTGTCACAGTGGCGTGGTTGATCCTTGGACTTGAGACACCAAAGACACCTTGTCGGTGGACTTCTGGACTTTGACCTTGACCTACGAATCCCTATCCACGGGATCTCTAATAGTCAAGGATCGGGTTCAGCGGAAGACCTTCGAAGGTGATTGTGTGTTCAATAAAGGATCGTTCGCTCTCAGGTAACTGGAGAGATAATGCTCTAGAATAGATCAACAAGAGTCTCTGGCCAGAGTAGAAACAGTATCAGAAAAGATGTTTTCTGATATTGTACAGCGGAGTCTGATTCAAGTGAGTTGACCATCTAGGGTTTGACAGTTGACCATACCCTAGGTTAACTCGAGAGCATTGTGCGAACGAAGGATTATAGCCACGTGGTAACTGTGTACGGACATATTCCATGAGTGGGTTGCTGAACCCCATTACCTTCCGGGATCATGCGGTGTTGCTTGGCACCCAACTTGATCGAAAGTCCGACCGAATTTACATGCGATGTCAATTTGGTTAAGTAATTAGTTAATATCTAGATATTAATTAATTACAATAAGTCAATAACAAGTTATTGGACTTAACGGGCTGAAAACCGGACTGGTAAATGGGCCTAGAGGGTCACACGCAATAAGATTCTCAATCGGTAGTACATAAGTGGGATTTATATTAATTCGGGGACTTTTGTGAAAAGTCGTGGCGACTTAATATATATACGCGCTATTGAGAAACCCTAGGCCAAGTTCCAGAGTTTTCCCATGCTGGCCGTCATCCCCCCTTTCTCTCTCCTTCTCTGGGCGCCCCGTTCGAGGCGCTGGAACAGTCTCCGTCTCTGCCGCGTATGATTCCCGAAAGTCGGAAATTCCCGTCAGCGAGTTTTCGGCAATCGTTGCAGCAACGGATCTTCAGCGAGCGAGCTGATACGGACGAGGGAGAGAGGACGAACTACCGCGGAGGATCGCGTGGATACCGCTAGAGGCCGGACGCTTGTGCGGCTCGCGACATCGCCTCGACGGATCCGAGACGGAAGCGGATTCGAATCTGCGCATGGTAATTAGATTACAACCCAGTTTTCAGTTTTAGTTTTTCGTTCCGAATCGGATTAGCGGACATCGGGCGGGATAATATTTTATTCGTCGTTTCCGCTGCGTTCTTCACGTCCCGCCCGGATCCCAACAGTGGTATCAAAGCCAGATTCCGCTCTGATCCGCTTCGGAACGATAAAATTAATCTTCTAAAATTATTTCCATGCCTATTTTTATTTTTCTCTCGCATGAAATTATTCATGAGATGAATATAAAATTTCAGATTTGTTTCTGCGGAGAAATTTATATTTAATATTTTTTTTTAGAGGTGTTCTTCATAGAGATGAAGAACCGGGTTTTGAGGGCTTTGAAGAGGTATTGATGATGGTCGGACCACCCCTATTGGTTCGCTAGTATGACCAGCTACTCATCCCCATCCCCAGAAAATTTCTATAGCGGCTGGTGGAGTTTTTCTTCCCATGTTTTTCAAGAGTTGAAAAGGATTGAGGGAAAGCCATGGTAATAAAAATTTTCAAACCGCCAACTTTGGAGGGTCACCGGCGGCAAGGGAGTCGCCAGTCGGCCATCACCGGCAGTGGAAAGGAAGGGGGTGACTTCCCCCTGCACCCTCCGGCCACCCTCGCTGCCGGCGGCGGCGCTGCCTGAAACTGGCCAAAAAGTGGGCTGAAAAACCCTAAAGAGGGTGCCGGGCGAACCAGGCGCCCGGACCGGCCGGCCCCGCGCCGGTTCGACCGGGGGCCCTGGGCCTGGCCCGGGCGCACCAGGCGCCCGACCTGGCTCGGCCAAGTGGCCTGGGCCCGGGCTCCGCCTGGCTCAAGCCAGGCCGGACCAGGGGGTGGCCCTGGCTACCCAACCCGAGCCCAGAGGCCCATTGGAGCTAGCCCATTTTACCCCCCACCCCTATTACGCCCATTTAAACCCCTTAACCCCAATTAACCCTCTAAAAGTTTTTATTAATGTTAATAACCCACCTCTAATTAACTGGAAATTATTTTAAATAAAGTTTAAAATATGTTTTAGACTTTAATTTATAAATTCCAGTTAAATAGGTGTTATTATTAAGATATGATCTTAATAAGATTTAACAAGTGTTGTTAAATCAATTTTAATAAACTTATTAGAGGGTTATTTCACATATGATCTTAATTTAATTAACAATTGTTGTTAATTTAATATCTTTTAATATAAGTGATTAAAGGGGTTAATTAAGATGAGATCTTAATTTAATTATTAACAAATGTTGTTAATATCTTTTTATTAAATGAATAAAAGGATATTTAGATGTAAGATGTGATCTTAAAATTTAATTAACAAATGTTGTTAATTATTTAAGTGATTAGATCATTGTTATGGTTTTAAAATTAATTAACAAATATTGTTAATTTTATTTTTATTAACTAATAAGATATTAATAATTTCTTAGCAATTGTTGTTAGGAAATTGTTTTAATGATTGAGGGACACTTAATAATAGTTTATAAGTGATTAATTAACTAATTATAATTGTTATAATTAAGTTAATTAGTTCTTAAGTAATAAACCTTAATAAATGTTATTAAGGACTAATTAAGTCTTAATAATAGTTATTAAGATGATTAATTAGTTTACTCATATATCCCTTAATTATTGTTTTATTGATCTAATCTATTTGAAATTGATCTTTTAATAAAAGTTATTAAGAGATTAATTAAGTCTAAAATGTTAGACTATTTTAATTAGAAATGTTCTAATTATTATTTCTTAATAATTGTTATTGAGAAATATGATTTAATAAAAAGGAGTCTTAACAAAGAGTTGTTAATCGATTAAAATAGGAATTGGAAATTCTTTTATAAATGTTATTTAGGAATTTTTAATTCTATCTAAATGTTAGATTGTTTCGCACTAATAATTGTTATTAATGTGATTTAAAATTAATCTAAGTGTTAGATTAATTAATTTAGAATTGTTCTAAATTATGCATGGAATGCTTTAGAATTTTAATTTTAGTTTTGTTTGCACATGTTGATGTGTTTGATGCTTTAAATTAGATTTATTGCATGTTAGAAAATAAGATTTTTGAAAAATTCAAATTATCCAATTTTGATTGGTACCCAGATTTTAAGAAAACCAAAGTTATTATATTTTCAAAATTTTAGCCTTCATGTGATGTGCTTTATCATGTGTGAATGGTTAAAATTTGAAGTGGTCATGGACATGCACTTAGTTAAATTTCATATTATGTGATGGTGTGTGATTATGTGGATTGTTATGGAATGTGATATACATTAATTAAGTGTTAATTAATGAGGCATGTGTGCCTCCCTCTCTCTCATTCCATTGTAATTCTATCTCCCTCTATTATTGTACTCGGCCATGAGGCTTTCTCTTAAAATTAATTTGTATTTGAAAATGTTTCAAATTTTGTTTTATATTAGTAATTGATCGCATCGACCTAGGAGAGGCGAGGATGATCCACTAATGCAACCAGGAAGGCGACTGGAGATGAGATCATCAGTGGCTATGTGTTTGCATGTTTAGATTATATAATTGTTATATAGTTTTGGTGATTAATTGTTTGGCTCCAGTTAATCACCGTCATGTCCATGACTACATAATGAACATGTATGGTTGATGCATGCTTTTTAGTTTGTGATTATGAATCGATTACTAATATCTAGGTATAGTTAAATATATATGATATATTTTATAAACTATCACCTAAGATGATACCAACTTAACATAAACAAAACCTTCAACATAAAGTCTAAGTCGAAGCGCGAGTCATTGAGAATGCACCGTGTGGCTCTTCATCAATATATTTCTTAGAACTTGATTTAGTGATGGCAGTTTCTATGTGTTTACCCGAAATCTGCCACCATCTGATGAAAGTACTATTAACTATGGCATCTTGATTCCTTGAGATTGGAATAGAGGAACGGTGTAGCTATCCTCGCGTTTACCCGGGAGCTGCATTCTTACTCTACTCTGTCACGTATTGATGGTAAAGCTTAAACCAGGTATAATAGTCTACTGTGTTTACTCGGGACCATTAAAGATTTGGAAGACAAAATAAGATCGGATATTGCAAGGAGTTGCAATTACCATGAGATGGTTGCTATAAGATAATGGTATGATACTATATGTTTACCCGAGGTCATACTGTGATTCATGGAGATTCTGATCCTCACTAGGTGACCATCGAAGTCTTCCATTTTGTATACCTGAAGGTTATACAGTCCGTCGAAAAATAGTGGGAAATAATTCAAGATAAAATACCATAATTGAATTATAAGAACTATCTGCTTAAATCATGTTATTTCCTTCGTTCACTAATATGTCGTCTATTCGAGATTTTGGCATATTGGATGCCAATACTTCTCATGTTCAGATTGACTAGAAAACTCTAAAGAATGTCTTTAGGGATAAGTGAAAGTCACTATCCTAATCAAATATCATGAATCATCTTACTTGGATAGACCAAGGTGAAGAGGTACTCATGGTATGCCTTTTTAAAAGGCAATGATTGTCATAAAATCTCTTATTTGGATAGACCAAGATGAAGAGATATTTATGATGTGCCTTTGAGAAAGGCAAGTGGTAAGATTATAAACGGTCGAACCCACACCTGAAAGGATAAAGGAAGGTTAGCTGAGATAGAAAAGTAGCAGTTCTCCCACTGCAACCAATATAAGGATACTGGTAAAGGCAAAACGAATATGAAACTTGAAAAAAGTTTCGGATATTCTTATTAATCACCTTTTACATATCTATTGGAGAATTAGCGTCTCCAATATGAGATATTAAAAATGATTCTCAGAGCTGCGATGGTATGCAGACTTAGACAAGTAAAAGAAAATCGAGAAAATGTAAGTGTTGAGCTAGACTCAACAATTGTTCATGATATTCATAGTTTACTGTCAGACAGTAAATCTTTGTATATCTATAAGAGTCAAATATGAAACTGAATAATTGTTATTTAGTTGCATAAGATATCAAGAATAACATTGATTGAGAAAGAATAATAGTTGTTCGAATCAGTCAATGCACTATAGATTCTTGATGTGACATTTCATATAATGAATGTTCACAAGTCTCCTATAGAAATGAACTGTGTGAATCCTAATTATCTATGGTATTGTACACAGGGTTGTACAATAAGAAATTATTGGTGCTAATACATACTGATGTAAACAGCTCAATATCCTTTTAAGGCCAAAGATAATCACTTCTATTAAATTACCTTAATAATTTTTTCTTTGAAAGATTCGACTTATGTACTTGTTGAAGTACAAGTCAAATACATCTGAGAGATTAAGGTATAAGATCGATATGATGTATTAGAATTCTTTGATTTGATCAAAGAAATTAATAAGTATATGATTCATACAAATCATTAAGAGGATAATTGTATCCTCGCTTGATTGATCCTCATTGTACATCATAGTAATATGATAGAATGAGGAATTGCAGCTTATTAAGATATGGTGCAATATATATAATAAGATTTGCCTAATTCTTAAATCCTTTTGAACATGAATATGAACATTAGATGTCCATACTTTACAGATGATTCCAAATAAGTCAGTATGTGTCCATATAAGATATGGAAACCAAATAATTCATATGAGATGTGAATTATGAACAAACCTGATTTTAAAGTCAAGTTATACCGTGATGTGAATTTGTAAAATGTCTAAAGAGTTTGGACATTACATTTATTGGCCAGGCGATAATGAAATAATTATCGTCCTGAAAGTTGTCTTCTATGAAAAGGAATATGTCCTCAGAGAAGACAGTGGGAGCTGATAAAACTAGAAGATGTTCTAGATTCACATGATAACATAAGATTATTTGATAATAACATCAAAGTCATTAAGAATGACATCGAGATGTTACTATCAGTAAAAGTATTATTAACCATGCTTTCCTCCATAATAGGTTTAGGTATAATATTCCACGTATTGAAAATACGAATCTATTAAGATAGATCGGTGGGGATATTATATTGACCTATATGTCAAAATATTTTGCATAAATTTCATAATAAGTCTCAATTGTTGAGACATGTAATTTATTCTTTTAGGAAAAAAGTTCCTTAAAGATACAGGAGTGAAATGCATCACTAAGCACTTGAAAAGTGCTAAGGATGCACTCATGAATATGGAGAAGATGATTTGAAACTATGAGGTCACACTGACTCAAATTTCAAGTCAAATAATAGATTCAACTTTCTAGTAGAAAGGAATGGATTGGAAGGGTTCCAATCTAGAACTCGATATTAAGGTGACGACATAAACAAGTGATATTGTTATTAGAACAGTATGGATGAAAATGGTTCATCCCTGAACTATATGTAATTCTAAAAGGTCTTTGATACTATCCTATCGTTGTAGGACAACAGTGGGAATGATCAATTGTGTGATCGAGTCATGGTCTCTTCAGAAATTGCAGAACATTCTGAGGCTCTTTCACAACTTCAGAAATAAAGGATAAAAAGAAATAACGTAATGGAAATATTCCATCTATAGATAATTTAGCAGATCCGTGACCAAGTCTTAGTTACAGACTTTTTGTGAGCTTTACCTAGATTTGATGGAGATCAAATGCGAAGGTGATTGGCTTGAGTCCAAGTGGGAGATTGATGGATATAGGTATCCTCTAAGCCAATCATTAGGCACCTATTTCAATCTAGTTCACTAATCAATAGCATTAAATTCATTATGTAGATTGGCATATTTATAATTGCACATAATGAAGTCCATGAATATGTGCAATAGTCATCAGATTATGATGAGATCATAATAATGAGACTGATGACTTATAAACACATATTCTTAATTGTTCCTAGTCGTAGGATGTTTAAGAAGGACATCAAACATCCGGTAAAACTAGTGCAGGTTATTCCATCTCATATGATGAGGGTGACTGATCTCGTTAGTTACTCGTGTGAAGACACAATGGTAAACATGTAGGTGCTCATTGGGGAATGAGTTCACTGAACTGATCCGACATGAATCGCCGAATGATAATTTACCTGACTGTCAATCGGCTTGATTTATCGTCACAGTGGCGTGGTTGATCCTTGGACATGAGACACCAAAGACACCTTATCGGTGGACTTCTGGACTTTGACCTTGACCTACGAATCCCTATCCACGGGATCTCTAATAGTCAAGGATCGGGTCCAGCGGAAGACCTTCGAAGGTGATTGTGTGTTCAATAAAGGATCGTTCGCTCTCAGGTAACTGGAGAGAGAATGCTCTAGAATAGATCCGGAGGAGTCTCTGGCCAGAGCAGAAACAGTGTCAGAAAAGATGTTTTCTGATATTGTACAGCAGAGTCTGATTCAAGTGAGTTGACCATCTAAGGTTTGACAGTTGACCATACCCTAGGTTAACTCGAGGGCATTGTGCGAACGAAGGATTATAGCCACGTGATAACTGTGGACGGACAGGTTCCATGAGTGGGTTGCTGAACCCCATTATAGCCACGTGGTAACTGTGGGTTGCTGCACCAAACTGGATCAGAAGTCTGACCGAATTTACATGCGATGTCAATTCGGTTAAGTAATTAGTTAATATCTAGATATTAATTAATTACAATAAGTCAATAACTAGTTATTGGACTTAACGTGCTGAAAATCGGACTGGTAAATCGGCCTAGAGGGTCACACGCAATAAGATTCTCAGTCGGTGGTACATAAATGGAATTTATATTAACTCGGAGACTTTTGTGAAAAGTCGCACCGACTTAATATATATACGCGTTGTTGAGAAACCCTGGGCCAAGCTCTAGAGTTTTCCCATGTTGGCCGTCATCCCCCCTTTCTCTCTCCTTCTCTGGGTGCCCCGTTCGAGGCGCCGGAACAGTCTCCATCTCCGCCACGTATGATTCCCGAAAGTCGGGAATTTCCTTCGACGGGTTTTCGGCAATCGTTGTGGCGACGGATCTTCAGCGAGCGAGCTGATACGGACGAGGGAGCGAGGACGAACCACAGCGGAGGATCGCCTGGATACCGTTGGAGGCCGGATGCTTGAGCGGCTCGCGGCATCCCCTCGACGGAGCCAAGACGGAAGCGGATTCGAATCCGCGCACGGTAATTAGATTACAACCCAGTTTTTGGTTTTAGTTTTTCGTTCCGAATCGGATCAGCAGGCATCGGGCGGGATAATATTTTATTCGTCATTTCCGCTGCGTTCTTCCCGTCCCGCCTGGATCCCAACAGGAATATGCCCCTATCATTGGGCAATGAATGGGGTGAGGTCACATGCTCATTTTTTGTTGGCTTTCCCTATCTTTTCACCTACTCCATCTTAGGGAGGCCTTTTGGGCATAAAAAACACATTTTTTTTTATCTTTTTCCTTTCTTGGACAGCAAGTATAGGTGTACACGCTTTTGTTGTCCGAACTAGACCCATTTAAGCTCAACCTAGTCCAATTTTGGACCCTGGGCATTGTTAAAATTTCAATTATAACAAATGCCCCCCCACGCATATAACTCATGTAAGGAGCCAAGTCGAGGAAGCGAGTCGTATGCGTGCATGCAGTCTTGAATGTATAACTATATGTATATTTTTCAAATGTCTCATGACCCATCTAGAACCGGCCTTACTTAAGGTATTGCACTTTTCACTAGGTGTAGGATTCATTTTTTAGCTTCGAATCTCACTTTAAATTGACTTGCGACTGATTTGGCTTCATTTTGTGACAAATTGTGGCTACTTTATACAGAAAGGGAAGACTAATGCTTGATTCTATGGCCGGTCTGGACTACTTCTATGATCAGTTCACTTGAACCGGTCATTTTTGCAAATGGGCATTTTGCCCTGAGTCTAAGGCTAGTTCGGCTGGTTCGCCCCATGGCGAGATCATGTCCTTGAGCCAACCCAATCGGCTTCAATAAAAAGGGGAGCGGGCTCCTTTCCTTCGTCCCTCCTCTTCTTCTTCCTTCATGCTCCTCCTTTTCGCTACACAAGAAAACCTCGCCAGGCCTCCCCGCCTTCTCCTTCCTAGTTGCCGGCGACGGACGTCGAGGCTGCAGCTAAGGAGCGCCACCATCTTGCTGCTTGGAGTCGCCTTTCGCACAAGTCGTGGGCCTCGTCCTTCCCCCCTTTCTCATCGGCGGCAGGGCCCTCACCGGGCTATGTCCTTCTTCCCTTCCCTTATTCGACCATGAGCACTAGGGCTGACGGCTAGCTGCGCCACCACTACGCTATTCCCAAGCGCCACCTACGTGAGCCAAAGGCCACCTATTGGGACCTGTGAGCTCGACAACCTTACCCTTCTTTGGCACCAAGGCCAAAAAAGGCGTCACCTTTCCTTCCCTCTGCTGCCACTAGGCCTCCCCGAGGTCGCTAGTGTCCTCCACAGGGCACAAGATCACCGAAAGGCTCGATCTTTCGCCTGCACCTTCCTCTATCCCACCTTTAGAGCTTGCCGGGACTTTGCCCGACTACGGCTACAGCGGAAAGGTTTTGGCTTTCCTTTGCTTGGCCGTCTGGGGCGTTGTTGAAATTTCCTGCTTTTGTGTCTAAACTGATCCCTCTCTTCTTCTTTTTTGACACGGGCATTGTTGTAGACTTTGCCGATCACCTTGGGTCTACAGTAAAAACTACAGACTTGAGACTGTAGTATTTCAGGTCTAGGCCATAAAGCTCCGCATTTCCTTTTTTTGCAGTTTCAGTGGGAGGAATCCTCAGACTGTGGTTTTAGTGACTTATCCCAATTGTAGCTCGGCTCTCAAGGATTAGGTCATTGGAATGCCATCGGCTTCACCCCCTTCGTCCTTTTGGATAAGGGCCCTTCTTCAGGGTATTTTGGCATGCCATAGATGCTTCTTGACAAATTTTTGACAGCCTTCTACTGAGGGGAGATGTTGTCGAAATTTTTTAGACCTTTATCATTCTATGAAATCCACCAGATTTTCTAAGAATATATTTCTTCTTTTAGCATCATGTCTTCTCAAGAGAAGGACAAGGCAGTAGCGGCTAAGACTGCACAATAAAATTTGGAGGCTATAACAAATGAACAGATTCCAGTTCCAACAGAGTTGGGTGGACAATCAGAAGTCTCCATTATCAGTCCATTCTATATTACCCCCACAGGGAATGTATGGAATGACATTGAATTCACTCAATTTTTTGAAGTTGTTGAGATAAACTATCCATTTGCTGATGAGAGCGAGCGGAAAGTGGACGAGGACCGACTAATCTTAGCCGATGGATTCCATACATATCTCCAAGATATTGACTATCCTTCCCACTATCCAAGTGATCGGCATTTCTACAACTTTTTGCTTGACTTCAGAGTGAATGGGGCACCGTCTTCAAGGAGAGCCTTTCATGCCAAAGATGTCATTCTAAAATTTAGGGACAACTTGAGGGGAGCAATGACTCAGTGTGACTCTTTGTTTAAGCTTGGCGATCCTCGGGATATGCTTATGCCGAGCAGGACAAATATAATGCACCTATAAGATGGAATTCTCACCCGCTCACCATCCTTTGTTCCTGCTAAATAGGGTGTCAAGAAGGGTATTCCACAACCGAAGCAACGACGTCATGGATTGTTTTTGTCCCCTAGTAAGTGGGGTTATAGAGAAGAACCAATGGTCTTTGATAGTTTAGTCACCAAATTTAGACTTGGAGCTGCTATGGGGTGGTTTGTAGACTTGAAGATCAAATTTGGACATGGCTTTCATAAATACTTTGTAGAGTTCACTGACTATGTCCTTGACCAATATAGTGACTTGCTAGACAAGGTGGACTTAGTAGCCAGTGTTTATGCTGCCCTTTTAGATATCCCATCTTCAAGGGTCTCTACTGTGAAATGATAGAAGTATTCATGAAGAAGTTTAACACGTTTTACACCCCAGAGGGGGAGACATCCTTAGATTTATGGACATTGTATCAACTTTCCGAACTACCTATTGACGGAGAGCCTTATGAGGAAGTATGTCATCCTGATATTGTGTAGGATAGAAGTGACGGCAAGGGCCAATATGCAACTTGGCATTCAAATAGATTTCTGCTGAAAGGATACAGGGTGCTAACGGCCAGACGCCGAAAAGGATATCCTAATGTCATCTGCAAAAATCATAAGAAGGATGCAAATCCCTTAGGCTTGGACTGGGAAACTGATTTGGCTGCCTATTTAGCATACTAACTTTCAAACTTTACTCTTCCTTAGGGAGACGACAAAGTACTCCACCCAGAGACACTCTACCTTACTTGTGAGTTGGCCTGGAGAATTCAACTGTCTTTGGCTCTTGTAACCTTGTGTTTGATTTACAAAACATTGAGGCAAATTGTGGAGCAGAAAAGGCGTAGAGAATTCGGAGTTGTGCTCCAATTCATTTCTTCAATGCATGGGTTGCTTCTATTTTCCCCGAGTCTGCACCGAAGAGTTTGACTTCTCCAAAGATATTTCCTCGAATGATAGAATATGCCAATGTAGATGGAGGAGATGTACATAGACAGTTGTATGATGTTTGTGGAATTTTGACTGATACCAAGGGAAACTCATAGGGCAATTTGCGCTTTTAGATGCATACTACAAATTTTCGTCTGCTAGTCAGCCCATATAAGGTGTTTTTAGATGGAAAACCCATGGAATTCATCCATCCGCAAACCAAGCAGAAGCTATCAAAATCTTCTGTAGATAGGCTTTATCAATCTGCCCCAGTGTATTGGTGTACAGGAAGGGGTTTTCGGTTCATTTAGAGCCATACTATCCATTCAGATTTACCCGCAACTTTGGTTATGTCTAGTGCATCCCCTCTTGTGACATTGTATTTTAGCTTCCCAGCCGCCATCTCTTAGGCATTACTGGGCTGCAGGATGCCAAAGTGTGGTAGGACTATTTCCACAGATTCGGCGAATCAACCTTCAGCATCCCTTCCCCTGTGCATGCACCTTATGTCACATGTGAATATGTTGATTGGTAGCGTAGACGCACAAATTTTTATAGATAGTCTTGAACCGACTGCTAGAGTAATGCTAAGAAAGCCATTCTGGAGACACAACTGGAAGTCCCTTTTGATATAGATTTTGATTATCTGTGCTTCTTGGTTGTCAACAAAACTATAGATTATGACTTGAAGCGTGCAGCTTACAAAGCCATTCACAAGGATGTCCTTCCAAAAATTGACCTAGAATTGACAAAGCTTAATGATGAACAGCTAAAAGGAGAATTCTTAAAGTGATTCAACATTCCAATCACTCCTGTAAATGCATTGATATTCCTTTCCCTGAGGAGGAGGATATCTCATATTTGAACCCTCATCAACCTCCGTTAGGTCTTCCTTATCCCAAAAGATTCTATGTAGATCACAAAGAGGACAAGCCGGACTACTATAAAAACAACAGCTGGCTGCTTGCCTTGCTGCAATATTGTGATGTTCCCTTGGATTCTACTGCTCAGGGGATGCTTGACGCCAAATTACCTATCTCTTGAGATCATGCAAACGGCTAGAGACTAGATGCTCTGAATTTGGGCATTCATCTGAGCGATAGAAAGCATTATGACTTAAGTATCTCGCACCTCTGGCAAAAACAATGAATGATGTTATGTACATCGTTCAAGAAGCTTCCTTAAGGGATAAGACTTCTGATTATAATTACTAGCCTCTATCACATTGCTATGAAGGGGAATGTTGTAAGTGTCTTCATATGCTCTTTTTGATTATGTTTGCTATTATGCTCTGACATATATGGCATTCACCTCTATATGGGTCTTTTAGTGCCTATAGATAAGTTTCTGAATCATCAGCATAAGCAAGCGATAGCTTGGGCTAAGAGTCTTGCATATTTTCCTCCTTTAGGTTCTAAGACTTCCGCTACCAAACCAACTCCTGTCGAACCCCCAGCCCCTTAAGAGAGGACATTGCATAAGTTAGAGAGGCCCGCACTAAGAGGAGACAAGAAAAGGCTTCTGAACCTCCTTAAGACATAGCACTGCCTAAGATTCCAAACTTTGAAGAGTTGAAAAAAGGCCTTGCAGAGATCCTGAGCAGCCCAGTCCTCCTGCTAAAACATTGTTTCCACAACGTCTGAGGGCGAGAGCAAAGAAAGAAGAGGTAGCTGCTGATACATACTCTTCAAGTGTGGAAGAGATTAATCATCTTTCTCATGCCAGATCTTCCCCCCTGATTGCTATAGAGTCACTAGTTCCTACCAGCTCTCTGATTATAGATGCTTCACCTCCTATAGAGGTCCCAGGTAATCTGTCAAGCTTTGCCAGTCTTACACATTCATATTGCATTGCTGTCCCTCTAAAGATTTTTCATTCATAGGACTTGCTACAGCTGAAGGGATCACATCTATGGCTAAAACTATTGCTGTAGAAATAGCTGAGGTACTATTCACTAAGACTCTCCCTGCTATGGAGGTAACTTCTTTCTTCAATGCTCTCTTCTTTCATTTGAAAACATAATGCGCTTATCATGAGTCATGCTTGGGAATAGGAAGCCTCCGATCACTCAGAAGAGATTGAGGCCTTGCATAGCTCAAATGTTGAAGGCGTGAACTTAATTGCTTCATCTGCCTTCTCATCTTCATCTTCTCAGATTGAGCAGTCGTCTACTGGTATAGACACACCGACTTCAACGATCACAGAGTTGGAGATGACCCATGCACCCAAGGAGATTGCCCCTCAAACTGGCGATTTGCACCTCCCTGCTGCCACTTTAGGAGAAGATCCCATCTCTAGCTCTTTCCTAGGTCAAATTGAGGTTAATTCTATAAAAACTTTTATCACCTTTGGTATGACTCCATCCCATGAGGGTGTTAGTTCTACATCCTTGAATATAACAATTCCAAAAGTGTTATTCCCTACACTTTTACAATCTATTAATGAATTTAGTTAATTTAAATTAGATCAATTAATTAATTATAAGGGTCTATTAGTGAGTTTAAGTGAATTTATTTAGTCTAATGAACTTAATTATGAATTATACTACTAAGAGTAGCCCACTAGTTTAGTTCAAATTCAGGGTTGATACATTAGACAGCAACATAGTAAAACAATTATAACTTTTCGTAGAAAATTCTGACTAAGACATAGTCAGTATCATTGGAAAGAACATAAAAATATCTATAACTTTGTCGAAGACCATTTTTACTAGTTCAAATATTTTAGAGGTAAAACATATCGATGATCTACTTTAGAAAGGGTTGCCCATAGAGAACTAGTCCTAATCGGATTAAGATTTGAATTAAAGAAATAAAAGATAATATAATTAAACTTAATCACGACCTCAAAAGTAACGTATAACATATTTGACTTGAATTAGAAATATAACATAATAAATTTGAATATAATTAAGATTATAATTAATTGGTAGAAAGTCATAATTGGAATCATACTTGAACTAAGATTCTGTACACATATTTATTTGATATAGTCCTAGTATTTTAAGCATAACTTCATGTATAAAAGTCTAAATTAAGTAATACAACTCCTATTACAATGATGACTCAAAATTCTAGAAGTTTTATGAAAATCATATATTTAAAATATGTCGTTTAATAGTCGGAATAAGGACATCATTAGATGAAAAGGAAATCTGCCAGATTGTTGGGTTCGGAGTACTCAGAACAGCAGGTCAGTAAAATAGGCATAACTTTTTGTACAAATGTTCAAAAATCGTGAAATTGATGGAAATAGAAATATAATAAAAATCTTTAAAATTTTATAGAAGAAAGGTTTCCTTAATTCGGATGTTTAAGAGGTCTAATTTAAAGGTCTTCATAAAAGAAAACTGTAGGTGGCGTGAGCATAGTCCGATTTGCACTAGGAAGTGATTTTGACTTAGAGATTAAGTCATGAGGAGTTAGAACTCGACTACAACAAAAAAAAAGGATGGTAGTGGCTGTATTAATAAGATAAATAAGTATAAATAGAGCCTTGTGGTAGTGCTTAAACTCTATAACATGCAACTCTCTTCTAAAAATAAGTTCATGTGGTGTTCTTAAGCGAATAGAGTTGATTTATGGTTGTTTCTTTTGGGAATTTGATTCTAATCATTGTTTTATGTTATTGGTGGCTCAAAGAACATGAAAAAGAGATCAAAGAATGTAGAAAAGAGTTTAGAAGAGGAAGAAACCATGGATAGATAGCAAGGAAGCCATGGGGGAATCAAGAGCCGATCTTTTTTCAAGAGGTAGATGGATAACTCTAAGCATAATCTATTTTGTATTAAAAATTATATTATTTTTTAAAGTTTTCAAAAGTTAATTAACTAATAAGAAGTTTGATATATATGTTTCCTTTATGATCATCAAGTTTTACATTTTTTGATCATCTTTACTATTTATTCTATAATTATTATTTCAGTATATGCAATCAATCCATTCAATCTATTTTGTTTCCAATTATGATCACATGAGTTACAGATGTTTGTTCTCCTTGGTTCGATGTCCAATTGAGCTAAAATTTTTATATAAGCTTAATTTAGATGTTAGATTCCTGCTCAATAAATTTTATAATTGTCTGAATTCATTTGCTATCTACCTCATAATTTGCGTCTTGGACTATATAATTTGTCTAAACAGTTTTGAAATCTCAATTTGTGAATCTTATAACTCACTTTGTTTATGTCCAAATCATGTCAAACTTTGTGGAAACTTTTTTTATATTAGATTTGCCTTATCTGTAAAGTTTTATAATTTTCTGACTTCTTTATATACTTATTTTGCCCTCTGTTTTAATTTGCTGAATTTCTATTTAAGTCGGATTTTCGGAATCGACTGTTAGTCCAAAATCATATCAAACCAATCCATAATTTGATGATACTTTGTAAACCCTTTACATATGACTTATTTCACACATTAACTAAGTTTGGTAATTTTATGAATCTATTTGATAATATTCGGCCTATTTGTTGATTTTTTAAGTTCTAAAAATTCTTTTTGATGGCCAAAAAATGTTTGTTATTCTGAAATTCTGAGAAAATTTTCTTAGTTGTCTTTTCAATCCATAAATTTATTTTTATTATATTTATTCTGATTTTCCATTTATATGACCATGATGACTCTCGTAGTGGTTATTTTGTATATAAAACTTTGTATTTTAACTCTTATATATATGTATTAATTTGATAATTCAATTTTCAAATCTATGCTGATCTTTTATCATCATTTGATCTATGTTAATCTGATCATGTCATAATTATTTTACTTTTATTGGAAATTGCCATTTTAAAGAAATATTTGGCCTATTTCTATTATAAGCATCCATATTGGACATGATATTTTGTTTGGAATCCAAGGGCAAATGAGTGGAATCTTGATTTTTGGTCAGCTAAACCAAGGGACTGCGATACATAACGCCCTGGCGGTTTGGAGTTTGGTGGGACTTAAACACTCCGTTTCTACACAGTGACCAAGACCATTGCATCATTTGTCTAGATGCTTTGGTATTTGTTTTGCTTGGCTCCTTATGTTGTGGTTTGGGTGCATGTCCGTTCTGATATGATTTGATTTATTTGATTGACACATAAATCTGAAATCTTTTCTCTATATAATTCTTTGAAATCAGTTTAATCATTTAATCATCCTATTTAGCTATCCATTTACAATCATATGAATTTGTCTTAACTATATGATCAATGATATAAATCTGATTTGATAAGCTACTATGCCATGATTGTGCTATTTGATATGAGATGTGCCCAGAGGATGGCAATACATAACACCTTGACAATTTGATATGTTATGTTCGATATATGATATGCTCTAATTATTGCTAGTAAAATTTAATATTTCTGATATGAGTTCGATTATGTCATATATACTATATGTTAATAGATCTATTCATGCTATTAGAAAACAAATTTGATTTGATAAGCTTATATTTGACCATATTTTATATCATGTTCTTATTTAAGATAGATGTAGAACTGTGTAAGATCATGTGTATAATTGTATAATGTGATTTGTAAAATTTACTATATGTTAAGTCATGTAGATAGTTTGAAGCCTACTGAGTGAATGTGCTCATAAACCCTACTAACGTTTTCAGAGTCTGAGAAAGGGAATTTGGAATTTGAGAAGACTTCTGATTGAGGCATTTGACATCTTCAGGAGGTTATCTAGATTTGAATGTATAGCTTTCTTAAATTTGATGTAGTAGGGATAATGAGAGATTGATATATTTTCTTTGTTTGGTGAGATTGAGAATTTAGATACAAATTGATGGATATTGTAATTTGTGAACCTTGGTATTGACTATATTTGGTATTGTAGATTAATTGATGGTTATGGTAATTTTTTAAAGCGCCTTGTGGTTGTTTAGCTCTCATATATGTTTGTTATAGTGGAATTTGTTCTGAGATTACGCAGTCGGACTCCGAGTTAAAAAAAAAAAAAAATGTATCCGACTCCGATTTTTTTTTTTCTTTTTTAACTCAGAGTCTGACTGCATAATCTCAGAACAAATTCCACTATAACAAGCAGATATGAGAGCTAAACAACCACAAGGTAATTTAGATAAATACCATAATCATCAATTAATCCAAAGTATCCAAATATAGCCAATACCAAAGTTCACAAATTACAATATCCATCAATTTGTAAATAAATTATCAATCTCACTAATAAAGAAAAATACATCAATCTCTCATTATTTCTACTACATCAAATCTAAGAAAGCTGTAAAATTTGAATCTAAATAACCTCCTGAAAATATTAAATGCCTCCATCAGAAGTCTCGTCAAATTCTATATTCTCTTTCTCAAACTCTAAAAATATTAATAGGATTTATGAGTACAACCACTCAGTAAGCTTCAAACCATCCACATGACTTAACATATAATAAATTTTACAAATCACATTATACAATTATACTAAGCATGATCTTACACAGTTCTATATATATCTCAAATAAGAACATGATACAAAACATAGTCAGATATAAGCTTATCAAATCAAATGTGTTTTTTAATAATATAAATAAATCAACTAATATATAGCATATATGACATGATCGAACTTATATCAGGTATATCAAATTCTACTAGCCATGATCAGAACGTATCACATATCGAATAGAACTTATCAAATTGTCAAAATGTTAGGGCGTTACGTATCGCCGTCCCCTGAGCACATCTCATATTAAATAGCAAATATCATGGCGTAGTAGCTTATCAAATCAGATTCATATCATGGATCATATAGTTAAGACAGATTCATATGAATGCAAAGGGATAGCTAAACAGGATGATCAAAAGATTCAAATGACTAAGCTGAATTCAAATGGACATATAGAGCAAAGATTTCAAATTTATGTGCCAATCAAATAAATCAAATCATATCATATCAGACATGCACCCAAACCACAACATAAGGAGCCAAATAAAATAAATATCAAAGCATCTAGGCAAATGATGCAAAGGTCTTGGTCACTACGTAGAACCGGAGAGTCTAAGTCCCACCCAACTCCAAATCATCAGGGCATTACGTATCGCTGTCCCCTGATTTTAACCGGCCGAAAATCAGGATTCCACCCGTTCACCCTCGGGTTCCAAACAAAATACCTTATCCAATATGGATGCTTATAATAAAATCGGGCCAAATATTTCCTTAAGATAGCAATGTCCAAGCAAAATCAAATAATTATGACACAATCAGATTAACATAGATCAAATGATGACAAAATATAAGCATAGATCTAAAAATTGAATTATCAAATTGATACGTATATATAAGAGTTAAAATACATACTTTTATATATAAAATAGCCATTTAGGGAGTCATCATGGTCATATATATGGAAAATCAGAGTAAAGCTAATCATAATAAGTTTTTATATAGAAACGATAACCAAGAAAATTTTCTCAGAATTTTCATAATAGTAAACATATTTTCAACCAATAAAACTAATTTTAGAATTAAAAAATCAACAAATAGGCCGAATAATATCAAACAGATTCAAAAAATTACCAAACTTGATGAGCATATCCAATAGAAAATATGTAAAGTGTGGACAAAATTTCATCAATTTCTGGATGGGTTTGATATGATTTTGGATTCTCACTTCGATTCTGGGAATCTGACTTAAATAGAACTCCAGCAAATCAAAACAGAGGGCAAACTGAATAGCAAACGGAATCATAAAATTCTCAAACATTTCAGAGAGGTAAAGGATATTATAACAAAATTCTTCACAAAATTTGACATTATTTATATGTGAATCAAGTGAGATATAGGATTCATAAGTTAGGATTTCAAAACTGTCAGGACATATTATATAGTATGCGAAGAATATTCGGAATAAATATCAAACAAACTCTGAAAATTATGAAATTTATTGGGTATGAGGATACCAACTAGAGTAAGATTATATCAAAATTTTAACTCAATTAGATATCGGAACAAAGAGAACAAATATATGTAACTCATTTGATCATAATAGGAAACATAACAGATTGAAACATAACAGATTGAATGGACATATTACATAGATTGAGATAATAATCATTGAATAAATAGTAAAAAAGATCACAAAAGTCTGAAACTTGAATATCATGAAGTAGACATATAAATTAAAGTTCTTACTAATTGATTAGCTTTTGAAAACTTTCGAAAATAACATAGTTTTTAAATACAAAATAGATCATGTATACAGTTATCCACCTACTTCTTGAAGAAAGATCGGCTCTTGGCTCCCCTATTGCTTCCTTGCTATTTATCAATGCCTTCTTCTTCCTCTAAACTTATTTTCACATTCTCTAAGTTCTTTCCCATGTACTCTAAGCCTCCAATAACACAAATATTGATTATAATCAAACCTCCAAAAAAAATAACTATGAACAACTCTATTATCTCAAGAACACCACATGAACTTACCCTTGGAAGAGAGCTACATGCAATAGAGTTTTGAACACGAACCTAAGGCTCTATTTATGCTTATTTATCCTTCTAATATAACCACTAACACTTCTTTTCTTTTTTGGAGTCAAACTCCAACTCCCCATTGTTTGGTTCTCGGGTTTCTCGGGATTGCAGACACCGCAGAATAAAATAAAATAAAATAAAACCAGTGATCCATTTCCCGTTTCAATAAAACTAAAATGGATAATAAGATTATCGTTTCTTACTGTGCGCGGATTCGAATCCACGTCCGAACGGTTCCGTCAGTGTGACACTGCCAGCCGCGCAAATGTCCGGCCTCTAGCGCAGTCCACGCGATCCTCCTCGCGGTGGATTTTCTCTCGTACCTCGTTCCTCGCATCCCACGAACGATTCGCCGATTGCCGCAACAATCGCCGCAATACGCAGTCGAATTCCCGTCGAAAAGGAGTCGGAGAAGACGGCGGAGCAGATCTACAGCGGAGGGTCGGACTCGGGCGCTAGAGAGAGTGGTGGGGACACCGAACAGCAGAAGAGCAGACATCAAGCACGTGGTACGCAGATGTCTTTGTGGCTTGGCGACAAGCTCCTTATCTAGGATCGAGTCTAGTTATGCATTTTATTTTAGTCTAGCCTTAAGGGCTATTTCTGTCATTTCCTGCCCCCAGGACATGTTTGGTATTTCTTTTTTAATGAGGTCATTCTTGTCTTGACTAAGAGATGCCCTTCCCTATATAAAGGGGTCATCTCTTCCCTTGTAGACATGCTAGAATGAATGAAAGCTTTGTGTTATTGTGTTCTCCCCTCCTCCTAGTGTGAGATGAGAGCCCGTCCCTCCATGGAGGTCACCTGAAAGAGGTTCCGGCGAGAGGCCGTGGGCGTGAGGCCCATGTTCGTGTCGCCCCTCCCGCCTTCGACCCACTGCCTCGACGACGTTCCGCGTCAAAGTGGTATCAGAGCGGGCCTTGAGGACGTCCTCACGGCCTCAGGATCCTTACCTCCGTGCTTGCCGCCGTCGCACCTCACCTCGGTTCATCACCCTACCACGGCAGTTGCCGGTGACGTAGGATCTCGGGCTATCACCAACAACCGCGGACATCAACTCAAACGTCTGTGCAGTGGTGGTCGTGATCCACCTCTACCTTCCTATCCTTCCTCCCACGCCGCTGGAGACCAAAGAGCTGAGCCACCACCTTGTCAACCTGGACGGCTTCTTCATCTGCTTCAGGTAACCCCACACCAGCGGCCACCTCCAGTCACTCGCCAGCGTCGGGAGGCTCTGTAGTGGCATGCTCAGCACCGCCTACCCACCGTTTCAGACGTGTAAATTGTATTAATTATCGTCTCATAATGAAGTCCGTGAATATGTGCGATAGTGATTAGATTATGATGAGATCAAACTAATGAGACTGATCACTTAAACACACATATTCCTAAAAGTTCCAAGTCGGAGGATATCCGAGAAAGACATCACATATCCGGTTAGACTAGTACAGATTACTCCTGCTCATATGATGAGGTGATTGATCTCATAGTCACTTGTGTAGAAACACTAAGGCGAATCTGTAGGTGCTCATTAGAGAATGAGTTTACTAAACTAATCCGACTAAATCGCTTGATGGTATAGTACCTCAATGTCAACCAGCTTGATTATATTGTCGCAATTGCGTGGATGGTCCTCGGACTTGAGACACCAATGACACCTTATCGGTGGACTTCTGTGCTTTGACCTTGGTTTATGAATCTCTAACCACGAGATTCTAAACAACTAAAGATCAGGTACAGCAGAATACCATCGAAGGGAATTGAGTGTCAATAAGGAATCATTCGCTCTCGGCACTTAGAGAGAGAATGCTCTAGGAAGGATGCGCGGAAGTCCTTGGCCAGGGCGGATGAAAATATCATGAAAGGAGTTTTCCAATATTATACGGCATCATCCGATCCAAGTGAGTCAACCGGTTAGTGTTTGACAGTACACCATACCCTGAGTGGACTCGAGAGCATTATACGAATGAAAGATTATATCCACGTGGTAACTGTCGGCGGAAAGGTTCTAAGAGTGGGTTACTTAACCCTAATACCTTCCAGGTTCACGCAGTGTTGCTTGGCACCCAACGTGATCGGAGGCTCGATCGAATTCGACGTGCGACATTAATACGATTGATTAATTAATTAATATGAGTTATTAATTGATTAATCAAGCCAGTGAGGAGTCACTGGGATTATTGGGCCATTAACCGGACTGGTTATTGGGCCTAGAGGGTCACACACAAATGATTCTCAAGGCGATGGATAAATAAGTGGGTTTTACATTAACTGGGGGTTTTTATGATAAACCGCGTGGTTAGTATAAAATGTAGCGAATTAGCTGCGCAGGCCAAGCTGTTGCGAAACCCTGGCCGGCCCCTCCTCTCTTCCTCTCTCTCTCTGGCGCCGCAGTCCGGACACGTTCTCCGGGTCTACTCCGCCGCTTCTCCGACTCCCGTCTAACGGGAAATCATCCGCACGTTGCGGCGATCGTTGCGGCGAACGGTGGAGGCTTCGTGGGCTGTGAAGAACGAGGAACCGTAAGGATATCCACCGCGAGGAGGATCGTGTGGACTTCGCTAGAGGTCGGGCGCTTGCGCGGCTAGCGGTGTCACACCGATGGAACTGAACGGTTGCAGATTTGAATCCGCACACGCTAAGAATCCGATTATATGATAATCATTTTAGTTTAATCGAAACGGGAAAATGGATCGATGTTTTATTTTAATTTCCGCTGCTTGAGCGATCCAGAGAAACACGAGAACCCAACAATGGTATCATAGCCAAGTTCCACTATTTCTCGTCCCATTTCGATCTCAAATTAATATTTTCAATGATTTATTCCATGCCGTATGTTCGAATTTTTGCTGGATCCGCGTTCATACGATGAACACAAAATAATCAGGTTATATTCTGCAAAATTAGAAATTAATTTTGGGGGTTTGGTGTTCTTCGTGAGACGAAGAACAGTGATATTCGGGTATCGCAAGTGTTGGGGATTGGGCCGACACCCAGATACTCCTTGCGGGGTTGATGGTCACCACCGGACAGCAAGGTCGCTGTCGGAGAACTCAATGAAGCTGGCCATATTGGAGGAGAACTCCTTTCTTCTTCCTTTTTTTGTTTTTCAGCAAAACCAGGAAATAAGGGGATGTTTAAGGGGTCGGCCATGGAGCTTTTTAGGCTTCTGAGGGAAGCCAGCCGGCGCCGGGGGCGTCACCGGCCAGCATCGGTGCGGCCACCCGCCGGGCGACGTCGTTCAGACCTGCCGCCGGCCTCCTCCACCTTCAACCTGCAACAAAAGGGGGTTAGGGTTTTTTGGTGTTTGGGGAAGAAATGAGGGGGGCCGGCAGGTCCCAAGCCGGTCTGACTAGCTAGGCCGAGCTGAGCTACTGGCTTGGCCGGGCTAGGCCAGGCTGGGCCTAGCCATGAGCCAGAGTTCGAACCTAGTTCAAACCAGGCCGACCCGTGGCTCAGTTTATTGGGCTGAGCCCATTTATTTCATTCCCCATTTAAATCCCTTACCCTATTAACCCAATTTAAATGCAATTGGATATTAAATTTAAATTCAAATTTTTTTTTAATTTAAATTATTATTCAGTTTTATTTATTTGGGCAAAATGATTATGAATCATTAAAATTAACAAAGTGTTGTTAATTAATTAGAATTAGTTATTAATTTAAATGCTAAATTAGTAATTATTTTAATTGACTAATTTAAGTGTTAAATTAGTAGTTAATTGTCAAATAGTTTAATTAGAAGTTATTATTAATTGATTTTAATTATTAGTTTAAGAGTTAAATTAGTAATTAACATTCATCAACTAATCTAATTGTTAGATTAGTGGTTAATAATTAATTAGTGTTAATTATTAGTTTAAGAGTTAAATTAGTAATTAACATTAATTAACTACTCTAAGAGTTAGATTAGTAATTAATAACTAATTAGAGTTGATTATTAATCTGTGTTAAATTAGTAATTAATTTTAATTTACTGATCTAAGAGTTAGATTAGTAATTAATTATTAATAGTCTAATTGTTAAATTATTAATATTGTTTAATCTAAATGTTTGATTGTTTTTATTTTAGAAATGTTCTAATGGCATGGAATAATCTTGAATTATCAATTTGGAGTACGTGCACGCGTGATGTGTGTTTTATATGCTTTTAAATATGATTTAATTGCATGTTAAGTTTATTAAAAGAGTTTTCAAAATTTTAAAACCAATTTTGATTGGAGCCTAGTTTTTGAAAGTCAAAATTATTTAATTTTGAAACTCTTTTATTTTAACCATGTGATGAGCTAATCATGTGTGGATTGATTAAAACATACATTGGTCATGGATATGCAATTTTTTAATTATTCATGTAATGAATGGACTGTGTGGATCGTGGATGTTTGAATTAGGGATATTTATTAATTGTTAATAAATAGAGGTCTGCGTACCTCTCCCTCTCTCATACTCCGATATACTTCTACCTCCCTCTCTCTTGTACTCGTCATAAGGCCTTCTTCAACTTATATGTAATTCTAGAATTAATGTAATTTGATCAAGGCAACCGAGGAAGGAGCGAGGACGATCTACAACTGCTATCAGGAAGGCAGAAAGATGGAGATCATTTGCCTTTTGAGTTTGCAGGTTATCTAATGTAAATGTTATATTAGATTTTGTGTGTGTTTGACTGTTGACTCCAGTCAAACCACTTTGCTATCCATGACCACAGTAAACATGTATGAGATGCAATGTTTTTCTTTTTTATTATGAATCAAAGTAGGTATAGTATTTGGTAAATATATATGATATATTTATATACTATCACCTACGAGAGACCAAGATAAAAGTTATCTAAATACCTTCATCTACATTCTAAGCCGTAACGTGAGTAGTTAAGAACTTACCGCGTGGTCCACCATCGTTATAGTCATAGGATTTGAATTACTTTAGGCAGGTTTGTTGTGCTACCACAAGGCCTATCTAATTGTGAGGATAGACTATGGCTATGGCATTAGATGCCTATTTGATCGAGGTAGAGGAACCATGTAGCTTTGTTGTGCTATCCACAAGGGCTGCATGCAAATCTATGCTCGTCTCGTAACGATGGTTAGCTTAGACTAGAATTAGTGGCTTGTTGTGTTATCCACAAGGCCATTAAATCTCTGGGGACCGAAGATATGATCGGATATTGCAAGGAGTTGCAAGTCTCATGAGATGGGTGCTCTTTGATTGTATTACAGTTTGTTGTGCTATCCACAAGGCTGTACTGGAAGTCATTGAGATTATGATCCCCACTAGGAGACTGTCGGCGTCTCCCATTCTGTATAGTTGAGGATTATACAATTCGTCGAAAATTAGTGGGAGTTAAAACTTGAACAATTTAAAATTTAATAATTGAACATCTGATAAATAGATTTTTATCTCCTGTAGGAAAATATGTCGTCAAATAACCCACTCCGTGACATACTTGAGGCCAATCTTTTGACTAGCCTGAACTACTCTGATTCACTCAGAAACCTGAAAAATGTCTTCAGATCTGAGTACATTGCCTACTTCCTTGGAAATGATCCTCCTACTGAACCGGCATTGGATGCACTTGAGGTAGAGATGATAGCTAATGATAAAAAGAAGAAGGACAATGTGAAAGGAGTAGTAAAAGGTGATTGCTTTTACTGTAAGCAGAATGGTCACTGGAAGAGGAACTGCAAGGAGTTCTTCAACGATAAAGCTTATGGAAAGGTGAAGCTGTCTGAAGCTTCAGATATCTATATGATAGATATCAACTTGTCAGCTAGAGATTCTACATCTTGGGTATTAGACACTGGATGTGCTTCTCATATCTGCCATGATGTGCAGATGCTGACAAGTAAGCGCAAGCTGACAAAAGACGAGGTGGAACTGAGGCTAGAAAACGGTGCAAAAGTTGCGGCAGTTGCTATTGGGACAGCAAACCTCAGGCTTCCATCGGGAGACGTCTTATCATTAGAAGATTGTTATTATGTTCCTAGCATAATAAAGAACATAATATCAGTATCTTGTTTAGACAAGATAGGATATAGGTTGTCTATTGAGAATAGAAGTTGTTCGATTTATTATGGTAATAAATTAATAGCTTCGGCATCTTTAGTCAACGGTCTATATCTCTTAGATGTTTCTTATTACAATCTTTATATTGATAATGCTCTTAAGAAGAGCAAGAATTGTGTGAACCAAGCCTACATGTGGCATTGTAGACTTGGACACATTGGTGAAAGTAGGTTGCAAAAGTTGTACAAACATAGATATTTGAACGCATTTCATTATGAATCGTTTGCAACATGTGAGTCATGTCTTATGGGAAAGATGGCAAAATCTCCATTTACTAGACATGGAGAACGTGCCAAAGACATTTTGTAACTAATACATTCAGATGTTTGTGGGCCAATGTCCACCCAAGCCAAAGGTGGCTTTTCATACTTCATCATATTCACTGATGACTTCTCAAGATTCGACTATGTGTACTTAATGAAGTACAAGTCAGAAGCGTTTGAAAAGTTCAAGGAGTTCAAGAATGAGGTAGAAAAACAGTCAAGAAAGAGTATTAAAGCTCTTTAATCAGATCGAGGAGGAGAGTACTTAAGTACTAATTTTACATAATTCTTAAAGGATAATTGTATCCTTTCTCAGCTGACTCCTCTATATACACCATAGATGAATGGTGTATCTGAAAGGAAGAATCGCACCTTGTTAGACATGGTGCGCTCCATGATGAGCTTTTCGAGTTTACCAGTGTCCCTCTTGGGATATGCTCTATAGTCAGCAGTATACCTTCTGAATAGAGTACCCAGCATGTCTGTGACCTCTACTCCATATGAGATATGAAAAGGCAGAAACCAGAATTTAAACATGTTAAAGTCTGGGGTTGTCCTGCTTATGTAAAGAGGCATAATCCAGACAAGATGGAATCACAAATTGATAAATGCAAGTTTGTGGGATATCCAAAAGAAACCTTTAAATACTACTTTTACCATCCTAGTGAACAAAAGGTATTTGTCGCCAGGAAAGCTGTCTTCTTGGAAGAGGGATACCTTCTCTAGGAGGACAGTGGGAGTAAAATAATATTGGAAGAGATTCCAGATCCGCAAACAGTTGCAATATCATCGGATGAGATATCAGTTCCTGAATCTGTTCAGGTACACACAGATGAGGCTCGTAGATCTAGTAGAATACCTAGACTACCCAAACAATATGTGGGACATATCACTGAATGAGAATCTAAGGTAGAATATAATGAAGACTATGATCCTAAAACCTACCAGGAGGCCATAGAAGGCCTAGAAGCCGGAAAATGGCGAAAACCTAAGAACTCAGAAATCCAGTCCATGTACACCAACCAAGTTTGGAACTTATAGGACTTGCCCAACGGTATTGTACCCATCGGATGCAAGTAGATCTTTAAGAGAAAGATCGGTGCTGATAGATGGATCGACACTTATAAGGCAAGATTGATGGCAAAGGGATATCGTCAAAGGCAAGGAATTGACTTTAACGAGACTTTCTCATCAGTTGCCATGATAAAGTCGATCAAAGTTCTACTCGTCATAGCTGCACACGACGATTACGAGATCTGGCAGATGGATGTGAAGACTGCCTTCCTCAACGGTAACCTTGAGGAAGAGGTGTACATGATACAACCAGAAGGTTTTAAATCCAAAGAAAGTCCAGATAGAGTGTGCAAGCTTCAGAGGTCTATTTATGGACTGAAGCAAGCTTCCCGGAGCTGGAACATAAGATTTGACGAGACTGTCAAGTCTTATGACTTCATTAAGAATGAAGATGAGCCTTACATGTACAAGAACACCAGTAGGAGTGCAGTCACTTTCCTAGTTCTTAACGTAGATGACATACTACTCATTGGGAATGACGTAGCTATGATGTCATCGATAAATATCTGGTTGTCGAAACACTTCTCCATAAAGGATTTGGGAGAAACATCCTACGTATTGGGAATACGGATCTATAGAGATAGTTCAAAGAAGATGATTGGAATGACCCAATCCTTGTACATAGATATCATAGTCAAAAGGTTTGGCATAAAAAATTCCAAGAGAGGTCTCATACCGATGAGATGTGGAATTAATCTCTCAAAGGAGCAGTCTCCTAAGACTCCTGATGAGAGGGCGTTCATGGATAGAGTACCCTATGTCTCTACCATACAATCTATCATGTTTGCCATGCTATGTACACGGCCAAATGTTGCATATGCTCTAAGTGTTACGAGCAGATTTCAGGTTGATCCAAGTGCAGAGCACTGGAAGGCAGTGAAATGTATCTTTATGTACTTAAGAAGAACTAAGGATATGTTTCTAGTCTATAGAGGAGATGACTTAAAACTGTGAGGCTTTACTGACTTGAGTTTCCCGTCAGACCCAGAGATAGCAAGTCTACATATGGATTTGTGTTTACTTTAGACGGAGGCGCAGTGTACTGGAAAAGTTCTAAGCAAGCAACCACTGCAGATTCGACGACTGAAGCTAAGTACATTGCTGCAGCTAAAGCCACCAAGGAAGCAGTGTGGTTGAAGAAATTCATCACCGACCTCGGCGTAGTTCCCAGTATCTCTAAACCTGTTCTGCTGTTGTGCGACAACAATGGAGCCATTGCACAAGCGAAAGAGCCGCAATCTCATCAGAAATTGAAGCATATTCTCAGGCGCTTTCATCTAATCAGAGAAATCATTTCCAGAGGAGATGTAGTGGTGGAAAGAGTTCGATCTGTCGACAATGTAGCAAATCCACTGATAAAGCCATTGGCTCAAAATGTGTTTGAGCATCACCTAGAGTCTATAGGTTTAGTACATAAAGGTGATTGGCTTTAGTCCAAGTGGGAGTTTGTTAGTCTTAGATGGCCTACAAGACAATATGACTTTGTAATTTCGTTCATTTATTAATAAAATGACATTATATTCATTCTGTGTAAATCGTATTAATTATCATCTTAGAATGAAGTCCGTGAATATGTGCAATAGTGATCAGATTATGATGAGATCATACTAATGAGACTGATCACTTAAACACACATATTCTTAAAAGTTCCTAATCAAAGGATATCCGAGAAGGACATCGCATATCCGGTTAGACTAGTACATATTACTTTTGCTCATATGATGAGGGTGACTTGTTGGGTTCTCGGGTTTCTTTGGATCGCTCACGCAGCGGAAATAACAAAATTAAAATGACGATCCGATTCCCGTTTCAAAAACTAAAACCCGGATTATCGAATAATTGGTTCTCTTACCGTACACGGATTCGAATCTGCAACCGATTGGTTCCGTCGGTGTAACACCGCTAGCCGCGCAAGCGCCCGGCCTCTAGCGAAGTCCACACGATCATTATAGTTCATGGGCTTTGAAGAACGAGGAACCGTAGTTGCTTGCTTGGAACTCTTCCAGCACATTGCACCTCCGTTTTAAAGTAAACACGAATCCAGATGTAAACTTGCTGTCATCTGGATCTGACTGGAAACTCAAGTCAGTAAAGCCTTGAAGTTTCAAGTTATATCCTCCATAGACTAGAAACATATCCTTAGTTCTTCTAAAGTACTTAAGGATACATTTCACTGCCTTCTAGTGCTCTTCGTTTAGATCAGACTTAAATCTGCTCGTAATACTTAGTGCATATGCAACATCAGGCCGTGTACATAGCATGGCATACATGATAGATCGTATGGCAGAGACATAGGGTACTCTATCCATGAATACCCTCTCATCAGGAATCTTAAGAGACTACTCCTTTGAGAGATTAATTCCATATCTCATCGGTATGAGACCTCTCTTGGAATTTTCCATGCCAAACCTTTTGACTATGGTATCTATGTACAAGAATTGGGTCATTCCAAGCATCATCTTTGATCTATCTCTATACATCCGTATTCCCAATACGTAGCATGCTTCTTCCAAATCCTTCATGGAGAAATTTTTCGACAACCATATGTTTACCAATGACATCATAGCTACATCATTCCCAATAAGTAGTATGTCATCTACGTAAAGAACTAGGAAAGTAACTATACTCCCACTAGTCTTCTTGTACACACAAGGCTCATCTTCATTCTTAATAAAGTCATAAGACTTTACAACCTTGTCAAATCTTATGTTCCAGCTTCGGGAAGCTTGCTTCAGTCCATAAATAGACCTTTGAAGCTTGCACACTCTATCTAGAAACTCTTTGGATGTGAAACCTTCAAGCTGGTTGACAGTAAGGTACTATACCATCTAGCGATTCAGTCGATTCAGTTTAGTGAACTCATTCTCTAAGGAGCACCTACAGATTCACCTTAGTGTCTCCACACAAGTGACTATGAGATCAGTCACCCTCATCGTATGAGCAGGAGTATTATGTACTAGTCTAACCGTGTAACGACCCGCCACCCTATAATCGGGGATCCGATTACTAAATGGGTACCGAATCATTAATTTGGAACCAAACCAGGATCTAAGTAAGTCTGGGAAATAAACAATAAACTAAGCTAAACATTCACATCGCATTGAATTGAAGGGAAAGTGCAGGAATTTAAAAGTTATTACAATGCGACTCGACGCAGCAAATAATTACATACTCCAACAGAAAAAAAATAATTAAACGTACAGGCCAAACAAAATAAAATAACAACTACATCGGGGCATACCCCGGAACAACTGTTGATGGTGCGCAATACCCGGCAGCACTCTCCTCGCTAAGTCTGCCTGGAACCCTCACCTGAAAACCGCAGGGGTGAGTTTCAACGAAAAGACTCAGTAGGGATCCTTCGATCCCCACTACCCACTCACACACCCACAAGTGCAAAACACAGCTGAAGGTACAGTAACAAGTACAGCAGTAATTACTACTCCTAAATCTCGATATGAATCACATGCATTCAAAGTATATAACATGCATATCTCTAAAACCAGTCTACCAGGGAGCCCACAACCAACGTCTCGGTAAAACACGTCAACCACACAAACAAAGGTGAGAAAAACACCGACCCGCTGAGACCAAACAGTAACCCCTTGGATAGCATGCTAGCTACTCCGGCCCAACTGGCTCAGGTGGTTACTCCTTCTCCCAGCACGAGTGACACTTCACAGGTACCACACCCACACTGGTACTAGCTAACCCCGGGGTTCACCAGGTGACCCTCTCTCACTAGGCGTCGACCCGCCACACCCACACCGGCGCTGTGCTCCACCCACACCAGCACAGGGTGATAAAGCGCTACAATTATCACTCTAGGTCCACAATCGCACGAAACACAACACGGTGCGATCCGGTCACATAGAAATCCTCATCCTCGAGTACAATTTGAAGCATGCACTTAATCAACTATCTAATAATGTAAACACATTTTAATGGCATGGATTAGTGTGATTCTGTTTTGAATCGCGTCGCCCAAGGCCGACGCCATTCAAACCTCCTAAACTGGTTCATAGAAAACTCATCCTCAGAACCTGGCGTAAAACGCGTCGCCACAAGTAGTCGCCTTTTGAAAGGCGTCGCTGTCCCTCGTCGCCTGTTAGCAACCGAAAACAGGGACAGGCCATGGGGTGATTTCCACTAAAATGTGTCGTTCAAGCAAGTCGCATTTTGAAAAGGCGTCGCTGTCCCTGGACGCTCAACAGTCCAGAGACAGAGTCTGTAAATGGGGCAAAATCGCGTCGTGGGTGGGCGCCGCCTTTCTAAAAGGTGTCGCTTCACCTCGACGCCATTTAGTCCCGACAGACAGGTTCTCCCCCTCATTTCCCCCGATCCACGAGATCGGATTTCTCCCCCAAAATGCACAGAAAAGGGCACAAAACATAAAGGGGAAGGAGGAGAACCTAATTACCCTTTAGAACACCCAATTTCTCATACATGCACTTAGCGTTTTCACCCCAAAAATACCCCTAAAACATGCTTCAAACGCGGGAAAACATGGTTTCAAACGAAATGCACTAGGAATTGTCACCCTACTGGTCACTTGAACTCCTCCAAGTTCCAAGCTGCCCACCCGTCTCGCCCCACGCCGCCGCCGCCGGTACCGCCGAGGTCATCGTTACTCCACCGGGACGTCGGCCGCCGTCCGGAGAGAAAACGTCGCGGAGGAGGTGGTGGTGGTAGTGGTGGGAGTTAGGAGGTCGATGGAGTGGAGGGAGAGATGAAATGGTGGGAGGAAAAGGAGGGAAAGGGGAAATCGCCGGAGCCGCCGGGGAAGAGAGGAAAGAGGAGAGGGAGGAGGAAATGAAGAAAAGGAAGGAGGGTTCGTGGGGTTAACCATAAACTGGCTAAAATGCGTCGAGCTGTACGGACGCCTATCAGTTGATACGACGGGCCGTACTGACAGAGTCTGAAACGTGTCGCCTACCCAAGACGCCGTTCAGACGACAAGACTGGCACCGTACACTGACAACCCAAGGCCGCAGTCTGAATGGTGTCGTCCATCGCGGACGCCGTTCAGACGACATGACAGGGCCGTACTCTCGCGGCCCAAAGCCCGCCCACGTGGCGCCCACGTGGCACATCGGCAATCATACTAAATGGCGTCGACCCATCAAGACGCCGTTCAAAAGGCATCGTGCATTGTAGACATCATTTAGATGGTACTCTCCAGTCCCATCAGGGCCCAAACCAGGGAATCTGACCCAGAAACTGACCCAATAACCGGATCCGAAACCTCAGTCCTTACAAACCGGATATCCGATGTCCTTCTCGGATATCCTCCAACTATGAACTATTAAGAATATGTATGTTTAAGCGATCAGTCTCACTAGTATGATCTCATCATAATCTGATCATTATCGCACATATTCACAGACTTTATTATGAGACGATACGAATTACACACAATGAAATAAAGTGATTTTATTAATAAATGAACGAGATTTACATAGTCAGATTGGCTTGTAGGCCACCTAAGACTAACAATCTCCCACTTGGACTAAAGCCAATCACCTTTATGCACTAAACCTATGGACTCTAGGTGACGCTCAAACACATTTTAAGCCAGTGGCTTTGTTAGTAGATCTGCTACATTATCGACAAATTGAACTCTTTCCACCACTACATCTCCTCTCGAAATGATCTCCCTGATTAGATGAAAACGCCTCAGAATATGCTTCAATTTCTGATGAGATTGCGGCTCTTTCGCTTGTGCAATGGCTCCATTGTGGTCGCACAACAGCAGAACAGGTTCAAAGATACTGGGAACTACGCCGAGGTCAGTGATGGATTTCTTCAACCACACTGCTTCTTTGGCAGCTTCAGCTGCAACGATGTACTCAGCTTCAGTCGTCGAATCTACAGTGGTTTCTTACTTGAAACTCTTCCAGCACACAGCGCCTCCGTTCAAAGTAAACACAAATTCAAATGTAGACTAGCTATAATCTGGATTTGAATGGAAACTTGAGTCAGTAAAGCCTCGCAGTTTCAAGTCACCTCCTCCATTGACAAGAAATATATCCTTAGTTCTTCTTAAGTACTTAAGGATATATTTCACTGCCTTATAATGCTCTTCGCCTAGATTAGTCTGAAATATGCTTGTAACACTTAGAGCATAGGTAACATCAGGCCGTGTACATAGCATGGCATACATGATAGATCTTATCGCAGAGACATAGGATAGTCTATCCATGAATGCCCTCTCCTTATGAGTCTTAGAAGAATGCTCTATTGAGAGATTAATTCCATGTCTCATCGGTATGAGACCTCTCTTGGAATTTTCTATGCCAAACCTTTTGACTATGATATCTATATACAAGGATTGGGTCATTCCAAGCATCCTCTTTGATCTATCTCTATAGATTTGTATTCCCAATACATAGGATGCTTCTCCTAAATCCTTTATGGAGAAGTGTTTCGACAGCCAGATCTTTACCAATGACATCATAGCTACATCATTCCCAATGAGTAATATATCATCTATGTAAAGAACTAAGAAGGTGACTGCACTCCCACTGGTCTTCTCATACACACAAGGCTCATCTTCATTCTTAATGAAGTCATTAGACTTGACAGCTTCGTCAAATCTTATGTTCCAATTCCGGGAAGCCTGCTTCAGTCCATAAATGGACCTCTGAAGCTTGCACACTCTATCTGGACTTTCTTTGGATATAAAACCTTCTGGTTGTATCATATGCACCTCTTCCTCAAGGTTATCGTTGAGGAAGGCAGTTTTCACATCCATCTGCCAGATCTCGTAATCATGGTGTGCAACAATAGCAAGTAGAACTCTGACCGACTTTATCATGAAAACTGGTGATAAAGTCTCGTCATGGTCAATTCCTTGCCTTTGACAATATCCTTTTGCCACTAACATTGCCTTATAAGTGTCGATCCGTCCATCAGCACCGATCTTTCTTTTAAAGATCCACTTGCATCCAATGGGTATAATACCCTCGGGCAAGTCTTCCAATTTCCAAACTTGGTTGGTATACATGGACTGGATTTTAGAGTTCATGGATTCTTGCCATTTCCCGACTTCTAGGCCTTCTATGGCCTCCTAGTAGGATTTAGGATCATCATCCTCATTATATTCTACCTTAGACTTACCTTCATCGATTTGTCCCACATATCGTTTGGGTAGTCAAGGTACTCTATCAGATCTACGAGGCTCATTTGTGTGTACCTGAACAGATTCAGGAATTGATAGCTCATCTGATGATATTGCAGTTGTTTAAGGATCTTGAACCTCTTCCACTACTATTTTACTCCCACTGTCCTCCTAGAAAAAGTATTCATCTTCTAGAAAGACAGCTTTCCTGGCGACAAACACCTTTTGTTCACCAAGATAGTAAAAATAGTATCCAAATATTTTCTTTGGATATCCCACAAACCTGCATTTATCAGTTCGTAATTCCAGCCTGTCTGGATCATGCCTCTTTACATGAGAAAGACAACCCCAGACTTTAACATGTTTAAATTTTGGTTTTTTGCATTTCCATATCTTATATGGAGTAGAGGTTACAGACTTGCTGGGTACTCTATTTAGTAGGTATGCTGCTGACTCTAGAACATACCTCAGAGAGACACTGGTAATCCCGAAAAGCTCATCATGGATCACACCATGTCTAACAAGGTGCGATTCCTCCTTTCAGATGCACCATTCATCTGTGGTGTATATGGAGGGGTCAACTGAGAAAGGATACCATTATCCTTTAAGAATTGTGTGAAATTAGTACTCAAGTATTCTCCTCTCCGATCTGATCGAAGAGTTTTAATACTCTTTCATGTCTGCTTCTCTACCTTATTCTTAAACTCATTGAACTTCTCAAATGCTTCCGACTTGTACTTCATTTAGTACGCATAGCAGAATCTTGAGAAGTTGTCGGTGAACGTGATGAAGTAAGAGAAGCCATCTTTAGCTTGGGTAGACATGAGACCATATACATATGAATGTATTAGTTCCAAAATATCCTTGGCACGTTCTCTATGTCCAGTAAGTGGAGACTTTTCCATCTTTCCCATAAGACTTGACTCACATGTCGCAAACAATTCATAATCGAATGCATTTAAATAACCATGTCGGTTCAACTTTTGCAGCTTGCTTTCACCAATGTGTCCAAATCTACAATGTCACATGTAGGCTTGGTTCACACAATTCTTGTTCTTCTTAAGAGCATTATCAATGTGAAGATTGTAATAAGAAAACATCTAATGCCGGTTCAACGGGAGCATTATCATATGAATCGTCTCTGCCACAAGGGCATCTAATGTCGGTTCAGCAGGAGGATCAGCTCCAAGGACGTAGGCAATGTACTCAGATCTGAAAACATTCTTCAGGTTTCTGAGCCTATCTGAGTAGTTTAGGTTAGTCAAAAGATTGGCATCAAGTATGCCACGGAGTGGGTTATTCGACGACATAATTCTGCACATGAGATGAATAAAAATCTATTTTATCAAATGTCCAATTATTAAATATAAAACATGATATGGACTTTAAATCAAGTTTTAACTCCCACTAATTTTCGACGGACTGTATTACCCTCAGTTATACAGAACGGGAGACGCCAACAGTCTCGTAGTGGGGTTCAGAATCTCAATGAAATGTAATACAAACTTGTGAATAGTACAACAAGCTATAATACACTCCATGAGCACCCATCTCATAGGACTTGCAACTCCTTGCAATATCTGATCATATCTTCGGTCCCCAAAGATTTAATGGACTTGTGGATAGCACAACAAGCCATTAATTTTGGTCTAAGCTAATCATCGTTACGAGACAAGCATAGATTTACATGCAGCCCTTATGGATAGCACAATAAAGCTACATGGTTCCTCTACCTCGATCAAATAGGCATCTAATGCCATAGCCACAGTCTCTCCTCACAATTACACAGGCCTTGTAGATAGCACAACAAACTTATCTAAAGTAATTCGAATCTTATGACTATAATGATGGTGGACCACACAATAAGTTCTTAACTACTCACATTACGGCTTAGAATTTAGACAAGGATATTTAGATAGCTTTTATCTTGGTCTCTCCTAGGTGATAATATATAAATATATCGTATATATTTACTAAATATTATACCTTCTTTGATTCATAATAAAAAATAAAAACATTATATCACATACATATCAAGTGTGGTAATAGATAGCACAGTGGGTTTGACTAGAACCAACAGTCAAACGCACACAAAATCTAACATAACTATTACATTAGACCACCCTGCAAACACATAGGCAAAGGATCTCCATCTTTTCGCCTTCCTAGTTGCAGATGTGGATCGTCCTCGCTCTTTCCTCGGTTGCCTCGATCAGACTACAATAAATTCAACATTTACATGTAAATTGAAGAAGGCATCATGGCAAGTATAAGAGAGAGGGAGGTAGAATTACATCGGAGTATGAGAGAGAGAAAGGTACACAGACCTCTATTTATTAACAATTTAATAAATATCTATTATTCATCTACGATCCACAGAAGTCATTCATCACATGAATAATTTAAAAGTGCATATCCATGACCACAGTGTGTTTTATATAATGTACACATGATAAACGCATCACATAGCTAAAAAATAAAAGAGTTTCAAAATTAAATAATTTTGACTTTCAAAAAGTTAGGATCCAATCAAAATTTACATTTGAATTTCAAAAACTCATTTTATTTACTTAACGTGCAATTAAATCAAATTTAAAAGTATATAAAACACACATCACATGTGCACACACTCCAAATTAATAATTTCCATATTATTCCATGCCATTAGAACATTTCTAATAATTAAAACAATCTAACATTTCGATTAATCAATATTAATAATCTAACAATTAGACTATTAATAATAAATTACTAATCTAACTCTTAGATTAGTCCATAAAAGTTAATTATCAAATTTAACACTTAAATTATTAATTAACTATAATTATTACTAATTAATTAATAGTGATTAATGGTAATTACTAATTTAACACTTAAGTTATTAATTAACACTAATTAATTAATAACTTTTAATCTAACCCTTAGCTTAGTTAATTTAAAATTAGTCATTAACTTAACACTTAAACTTACAATTAATTCTAATTAACTAAAAAGTGTTAATCTAACTCTTAGATTAGATAATTAATGTTAATCATTTATTTAACTCTTGAAGTAATAATTAACACTAATTAATTAATTATTACTAATTTAACACTTAAATTAGTCACTTAAATTAATTATTAATTTAACACTTAAATTAATAATTAACTCTAATTAATTAACAATTAAATGATTTAATAATTAATAATCTAACACAGACTAATAATTATTAAACACTAATTTAACTCTTAAATTAGTTAAATAATGGTTAATAATTAATTTACCACTTAAACTAATAATTAACTTTAATTAGTTAACAACTAATTGTTAATTAGATAATTATTCAAAATCATTAATAAGCCAATAAAATAAAATTTGATAAAGATTTAATTTCAAAACGCTTTGGAATTTTTAAATTTAAAATCTAATTATAATTTAATTGGGTCAAAGGGGTTTAATTTTGGGGGGATTTATTGGGGTTTAATAGGGGTTTTAATGGGAAATTAAAAGAAGATGGCCCAGCCCCTTAAGCCCGAGTCCTGGCTCGGACCCTGTTGAGCCAGGGCTCGAACCAAGCGCCCAACAATTGGGTGCCTGGATTTGGCCGGGGCCAACATGGACCCGGCCGATCCATGGCCGGTCCGATTGGCTCGGGGGCCGGCCCCCTTTCTTTCCTAACAGCACACCCGAAACCCTAATTCCCTGCAGGGCATGGCGGCGGGGGGATGGATGGCAGCGGCCGCCGGCGGCCCTCAACGGCGGCGCCTCTCCCAGCGACCGGCTGCCTGGCCCCGTACGACCCTATCGGCGCCGACGGGCTCGCCGAAGGGGGTCCAAATCCTGCTAGCCGAGCCTCTTTACATCTCCACAAATATGGATGTTCTAGTTTTCATAAAACCGTGAAGAAGAAGAAGAGAAAGTCTCTTTTCTCAGCCCCTCATCTCCTCTCCGGTGCTAGCTTTAATGCCCACAAACATCGGCTTTGTTCCTTGAAGGAATCGGGGTTCCGGCCCACCTCCCAAACGATTGGGGATGCCCGAACGAAGCCCCAAAGCCCGTCATTCTTTGTCCAACGAAGAACACGAAAACCCCAAATTAAAAAATCCGATTTTTGCAGGATAAAAATAATTAAATTATTTGTGTTCATCGTATGAACATGGATCCAACAAAAATTTGAATTTTAAGCATGGAATAAAACATGGAAAATGAATTCGGAGATCGAAACGGTACGAGAAACAGTGGAACCTGGCTCTGATACCACCATTGGGTTCTCGGGTTTCTCAAGATCGCAGACGCAGCGGAATAAAATAAAATAAAATAAAACCAGCGATCCGTTTCTCATTTCAATTAAACTAAAACAGATAATCAAATTATTGTTTCTTACCGTATGCAGATTCGAATCTGCGTTCTAACAGTTCCGTCGGTGTGACACCGCCAGCCACGCAGATGCTCGGCTTCTAGCGAAGTCCACGCAATCCTCCTCGCGGTGGATTTTCTCTCGTTCCTCGTAGCCCACAAACAATTCGCCGATCGCCGCAATGCGCGGTCCAATTCCCGTCAAACGGGAGTCGGAGAAGACAGGGGAGCAGACCCACAGCAGATATCTATACTATTACCTTTCCAATGCTTCTAATCTTACTATTTTTGGATATCTATACAAAACGATATGTTCATTTTACTGACATGCTGTCCTGAGCACTCTGAACTCAGAAATTCGGCAGATTTTCTTCCCGTCTAAAGTTGTCCTGATTCTGATTCGTAAACGACTTATTTTAAATATATGATATTCATAAAACTTCTAGAATTTTGAGTCATCGTTCTAATGAAAGTTTTTTTTACTTAATTTAGAATTTTATGCATGGAGTTATGCTTAAAATACTATGACTATGTCAAGTAAATTTGTGTATAGAATCTTAGTCCAAGTAGGATTCCAATTATAACTTTCTACCTATTAATTAGAATCTTCATTAGATTCAAATTTATTATGTTTTACTTCTAATCTAAGTCAAATATGTTATACATAACTTTTTAAGTCGTGGTTAACATTAATTCTACCATCTTTTGTTTCATAATTCCAATCATAATCCGATTAAGACTTATTCTCTATGGGTAGCCCTTTCTAAAACTGATCTTTGATATTTTTCACCTCTAAAACATCTGAATTAGTAATAAATGGTCTTCTACAAAGTTATAGATCTTTTATTTCTTTCCAATGATATCAATTATACCTTAATCAGAATTTTCTATAGAAAGCTATCATTATTTTACTATGTTGTTGTGTAATACATCAACCCATAATTTGAACTAAATTAATGGGCTATTCTTAGTAGTATAATTGGACTATTAGGCTTTTATAATTGCATTAATTAGAGTAAATTAAGTTATTTAAACTAAGTCATGGATTCTTGTAATTAGTTAATTAGTCTAATTGAAATTAATTAAATTTATTAATAGTTATAAAAGTGCGGGGTATAACATCCTCTCCCCCTTAAAGAAATTTCGTCCTCGAAATTTGATAGATTCTAATAATCTATCTTTGTATTAATAAACTACTCATACTAATTTCTAAGGCCATAAAATACGATTAAAGGATTACTCAATCAAGATCATATCAGTACAATAAGTATATCTATATTTGTGGAGCATTTGTAATGTGATTAAGATACCCTTTGATTTAATGTCTATGTGGACTTGAGATCCGATTTAATTAATCAAGCTAATTAATCAATAGAAAAACTTATCCTAACATAGCTAAAGACATAAGGTGAAAAGAGATCGATGACTAACTAACTCTCATATAGTTGAGTATGTACCAAAATAATTATGATACATATCATGATTATAACAACCTTATCGTGGCTTATAATTACTCCTTAAAAGTACTTTGAATATCATAAGAGTATGTCAATTAACTCTTATGAGTATTTTCAACTTGAGATACATAAGAGTCCTAAAATCACATTACATTACTAAAAACTCATCTATACTTCAAACAATCATAATATTTTAGAGATCCAATGGAAATCATGAGTCATTAATGTTTTGCTTCCAATTTGGTAACTTTAAGAAAATGATCTAATCCCTAATCAGGATAATGTGTTTAACTCTCAAATATTCTTCACAGATCTACTCTCCTAATTAATTTACAGATTATATATGCTTAGTAAATTTACTCATCACAGAACTAGAAGTAATTTATATTATATTCAAGGGTAAAACTTAAAGGAGAGTATAGAAGGACTTAAGTATAAGCTTATAGGTGGCCTAATGGATCACTTTGAAAGGATTATGTACACGTCTCTCAATATCTTCTTAGTATTCTAATAAATTAAGAGAATATATTTAGGGTATAGTACTATTATTAAATGAACTCATATCTAATGTGGTCTCCATATTTTATCGTACAAGTATTAATGATCAATGGCATAGTATGATTCGAGTTACTTACCTCAAAAGTAGATCATCAATATCCAACCAAATATATGTCATAGACTTAAATAAGAGTCATTTATGAAATTTAAAGGCAATAACTTATCTTAAAATTTTAAAGTGTTAACCAACTCTTTCTAGTTTTCAAGATATACAAGTAAATATAGATGAATAGACAACATTAATTAAATCTATGAATGTATGTTGTGGTCAAGGTATCCCTTAGTACTAATTATCAAAAATCAATGGTAAGAATATGTCAATATTTAATGGATTAAACCTAGTGGAAAGATGTAAGTGGTAGGGATATACACATCATATTGCTCACTCTCCCCCTTAAAAGATCTAACTTAATCCTCTTAATCTCCATCCATACTAAGAGTTCTCTATATATAAGTCTAATTATTAGAATCAGCCAAATGTGACATCTACAATCACCTTCAAACCATAACCATAAACTAGATATTATCTTAATTGCTAAACTAAACTCAAGATCATATTAATCCTAAACTTCATCATATGCTTTAAGATCGATCGGTATGGCTTAAGATCATATGGTTGTGGATGCTTAAACTCTCATAATCACTCTTATACCATATTGTTACGCTCCGTATCCAGTTCATTTTTTTTTCTTTTTTTTTTTAAACTCGGAGTCTGACTGCGTAATCTCAGAACTAATTTCACTAAAACAAACAGATATAAGAGCTAAACAACCACAAGGCAATGTAATAAATGTCATAACCATTAATTAATCTAAAGTATCCAAATATAACTAATACCAAAGTTCACAAATTACAATATCTATCAATTTGTACATAGATTCTCAATCTCACCAATAAAGAAAAATACATCAATCTCTCATTATCTCTACTACATCAAATCTAAGAAAGCTATAAAATTTGAATTTAAATAACCTTCTAAAGATATCAGATTACTCCATCAAAAGTCTCCTCAATTTTGATGTTCTCTTTCTCATACTCTGAAAATGTTAATAGGATTTATGAGTATAACCACTCAGTAGGCTTCAAACCATCTACATGACTTAACATATAATAAATTTTACAAATCACATTATACAATTATACTAAACATGATCTTACACAGTTTTACATATATCTCAAATAAGAACATGATACAAAATATGGTCAGATATAAACTTATCAAATCAAATGAGTTTTCTAATAATATAAATAGATCAACTAATATATAACATATATGGCATGATCGAACTTATATCAGACGTGTCAAATTCTACTAGCCATGATCAGAACATATCACATATCGAATAGAACATATCAAATTCTCAAATTGTCAGGGCGTTACGTATCGCCGTCCCCTTAACACATCCCATTTTAAATAGTAAATATTATGGCGTAGTAGCTTATCAAATTAGATCATATCATAGATCATATAGTTAAGACAGATTCATATGATTGCAAAGGGATAGCTAAACAGGATGATCAAAAGATTCTAATGACTAAGCTGAATTCAAATTGACATATGGAGCAAAGATTTCATATTTATGTGCCAATCAAACAAATCAAATTATATCATATCATATATGCACCAAAACCATAACATAAGGAGCCAAACAAAACAAATACCAAAGCATCTAGACAAATGATGCAAAGGTTTTGGTTGTTAGTGTTTTGGGTGTCTTACAGGCCAATTCTAGGCCATGTAGGCCCAATGTGTTGTACAATCTTGTTAAGTATAATTAAGTGGTAATTAGAGCGTAAACTTGTAATTTGTGGATTGCTTTGCGTTGTCCCTAGGATATGTGGTTGTAAAGTCAATTTCGAGATGGGATCTCGAATGTGAGTTTGACTGTATATGGACACATACCTTAAATTGCTCATGATTGGAGAGTAATCACTCTAGGACATTGATTACTTGTAAATCAGCACGCATGATGTATAGTTAACCAATCTCACGATCATAGGTGCGGGATACCAGCACATATGTGTGGGTGTTCATCTTGGAAGGATGTTCACTGAACTGATCTGCTGATAGATCTTCAGATGGTTAATTATAATTAACGTCAACTGAAGATCCATCTGTCTCAGTAGCATCGTTGATCCTTTAACCTGAGACATTAATGAGGTCATGCGTGAGGACTGGTGTGATTTAATGTTTGGTTAAGTGACTTTAACCATAAATCATGAAACACCGAATTATTAGCCACATTGGGATACATGCGAAGACCGTTAATGGTCAAGAGGGGATCGCTCACTGTCAGGTATATCATAGACAGTTAATGGGTCATGACATAGACGCTCCACTAAATTCCTGGTCAGGGTGGTATCAGTTCGTTTGGAACGAACGTGAAATTATTATGGAGGTCATGTTCAGACGACACAATCACTAGTGGTTTGACGAAACCATACCACACGATCGGATCGGACTCATAGAATGAGCGAGAGATTATAGCGATACGGTAACTGAAGACTTATAGGTGTCAGACAAGGTGAAGATGAACTCGGCATCCTCTGGGATCACGCGGATTTGGTTGACCCAACGTGATCAAAAAGGTCCGGAATAAATTAAACAGTTATTAGGAATAACCGGTTTAATTTACTTCTAATTAGATTAGAAGTTAATGGATCTTTAAACCAGAGTGATAATGGGCCTAGAGGATCATACACAAATAACTCTTGCAGAACGGAATATTATTGTATGGAAAAATATACTAAAATATTAAATTATTTTGGGAAAAGAATTTATAAATAGCTTAAAAATATATATGCAATAATATCAAGGGCATATATATAATATGTGTATTATTAGGCTTATTTTATAAGCTAAAAATAATATATTAATATATAATATATCCTGGGTTTACTTTAACCATGGTTACCTTTTTAGTCGAGGCGGTTAAAGACGGGATTGGCTGAAATGGCGGTTCAAGCTGCCGCCTTACCATTCTATAAGTAACCCATGTTTCCCAACCCGTAACCTAGCTAACGAAAAAGCTTTCTAACCATTCAAAAGGTGGCCGTCAAGTTTATGAAGAATTGGATTCTTCCCAGGAAGAGTTGAGGTTGAATGTGAGGGTTGTGCGGGTTTGGAGAAGTTGATCTCCGTTGCTGCGAGGGTTGGTGTGGATTAAACTCTAGAGGTCGAATGTCTATGTGGCTCAAAGCTTCGAGGAGTTTGGAATCGATTACTGTAGAACAACGTGTTCTACGTAAGGTGAAAATCTTAATTTATTTAGATCGTTTTTGTTGCATCGATCGGAGCCCGAACTAGTTTGGGAAATCGTTTTATTTATGTTCTTCCGCTCCAACGATTTTTCGGGGTTACGACCGAACCCAACAGTGGTATCAGAGCTAGGTTTAAACTCTTGTTGATGCAACTGGGAAGAACGGTCTCTGTTACAACATCATGTTCGAGTTCTTCAATTTTATTTTAATTTTTGGGTCATGAAAAAATTATTTTTTGGAGATAGTGGGAGTCTGGACGGCTAGTTGGACCGCCGTCAGGTTCTGGACAGCAGGCTGGACCTCCGTCCAGGCCATGTAAACGGCACTTGGAGTGGCCATCTGGAAATTTTACGACACTTGAAGTGGTCGTCGGCAATTTTAAATTAAACGGCACTCAGAGTGGTCGTCAATTTTTCAGAAATTAAACGGCACTAGTGTTGGCCGTCTAAAAATTTTACGGCACTAGGAGTGGCCGTCAAAAATTTTTAGAAAACGGTAAACGGCCTAGGTGGTGGCCATCCACCATGTGGACGGCCATGAAGGTGGCCGTCCACCATGGTTGGATGGCCAAGTTGGTGGCCGTCCACCATGTGGACGGCCATATGTGGACAGCCAACCATTTGGCCATTTAAACTATTTTTTTAATTAGTTTTCTTAAATCATTTAAAAATTGATTTGTTGGCCGATTTTTCCCAATATTAGGTGCACTGCTCCAACCTATACAGCGGGCTGCACTAGCTCAGAAAATTAAAATTTTATCTCAAAAATTAAGATAATTGTCAAATATGATTAGTTAAATTTGATTTTGATTAATCTGACGATTATCATGTAAATTTTGGGACTAATTGAAGATTACGTATAAATTCAGAATTTTCGAATTTGAAATTATTGGATACTTGTTAAATTTGAATTTTTGAATTTTAAGAGGATTAACGTTAAAATTCAAATTTTGGATTTGTAAAATTATTAGATAATTTTCAATGATTCAAATTATGAATTTTAATGAAGGATAATTGAAGATGATCATTTAATTAAATTTCATTATATTTAGTTTAATCATTAGTTGATTAATTTGAATATAAATTTTATGATTGTCTTAATTGTCCTATTTATTTGAATTTAATTTTAAATTCATGTTTGTATCCTCTTTTATGTATGGAATGACTTGGTGCATGGATGTTAATATAATGCCATTTTGGTCTCTGTTAGATTATTTTGAATGTAACGATGACTTTTTCAAAAACTAATAATGACAAAAATTTCTCGAATGCACAACCCATGATTTCAATTCAAATATAAGGATTATTTTCAAAATAACCCTTATGTGATTGATATGATTGTGTTTGGAATAGTGGGTGATCATAGACTTAGCTCGGTTCGTTTGAGGCCTGTGAGCCTCCCTTCTCTCTCTATTTAATTTCCAATGTAATTCTATCTTCCTCCGATGAATGTACTCGCCCTAAGGGCTGCCGAAAATTATTTGGCATGTAATTCTTTTTCTGGCCTGCGAGCCGTGTAACTATTGTAATTAATGCTGCGGATGGAGTTTGAAAGTACGGAGGACGAACTGCGAGGATGATCCTGCTGCTTGGGAAGTAAGCTGGATATCTGCGTAGCTTTACTTAGAGTCCATGATCACCCAGGCTTATTTATTTGAATGGGATGCATTTATTTTGAGCAATTACTAGGTACAGTAAATATATAGCACAAATATATTTATTCTACCACTTAAGTTGAGACCAAGATAAAAGCAAAATACCCTCTTTATTAAATATTAGATCTGTGAACGTGGCTTTAGAAGTTATCGTGGCCCTCCACCAATATAGGGTGACTGAATGCCATTATTTTATGGATTTGTTGTACTTTCCACAAGGTTCATGATTTGGTGGCAGGATCTCAGCCCTAAAACTTTGCTTCAATGGGATAAGGGACTAAACTTGGCCTTGTTGTGCTTTCTACAAGGGTCGGGTTATGAACTCGTTACTGTGTAGTAATGGTTGTGCGATCTAACTAGGAGTATCTTTTGATGTGCTTTTCACAAGGGGATGACTGCTTGGGGGCCGAAAGTCGGATATTGCATTGGATGCAAGTGTTGTTGACTGCCCAAGGAATGGGATATGATTTGTTGTGCTTTCCACAAGGTCGCATCTCAGTTTTGTTGGGATTCCGACCCACTAGGATGATCACCGTGATCTCCCATTCTATAAGATTGAGGGTCATATAGTTCGACGCAAAATAGTGGAGCTAACTAAGATAGAAAACCACATCTAAGTTAGGACCTTGAACGCATGCTAAAATATTGTCTTTTATTTTTCATTCAGATCATCATGTAGTCAAATCCCCTCCGTAGTATCTTGGATGCGAACAAATTGATTAGACCTAATTATCAAGACTGGCTGCGTAATCTGCGAATTGTCTTAACAGCCGAAAAGATTGTGTACGTGTTAGACACGATTCAACCTGAGCCTCCCGCTGATGCCAAGGAGGGTGATCAATTAAATTATGAAAAATGGTCGGAAGATTCTTCCCTTGCGTAGTGTTATATACTGGCCTCTATGACTCCCGAGCTACAGAAGCAATTTGAAAAGACAGATTGTAGGCATAGACTTCTCAAACTATGCCAGCTCTTTGGTGAGCAGGATAGGAAAAGAGATATGAGCTCTCCAAGAAACTTTTCAGGACTAGGATGTCTGAGGGTGCTTCAGTACATGCTCATGTACTGAAAATGATGGAGTGGATAGAGAGACTCAATGGGCTAGGATTCAAGTTAGATCTTGAACTTAACATTTATCTCATTCTCCAGTCATTGCCTGAATCCTTTAACCTCTTCATCATGAACTTCAACATGAATAGGATTGAGGTTTCTCTATCAGAACTCCTAAACATGTTGAAGAGTGCTGAAGGGACCATGCAGAAGGAAAAACCATCTTCTATAATGATTGTTGGTCGGACCAACAAGAAAAGGAAGGCCACCCAGACACCTAATAACAAGAAGGGAAAGAAACTGACTAAAGGTAATCAAATCACCAAGGCAGGCAAGGGCAAGGTCAAGAAGGATGAAAAAGGCAGCAAATGCTTTCGGTGTGGACAGATAGATCACTGGAAAAGGAATTGCAAGGCAACTCTAAATGAAGGTATTTTTGTCATTGACTTAAATTCGTTTCTTATGAGATCCACATCGTGGGAATTGGATACCATATGCGCATCTCATATCTGTAATTTTTTGCAGGTACTGACAAATAAAAGAAGACTTGACAAAAGAGAGATCCAACTAAGAATGGGCAATAGAGCTATAATTACTGCTAAAGTTGTGGGGACTGCTCATCTTAGTTTACCTGCTGAGATAATTCTAGAGTTAACAGTGTTATTTTATTCTAAAAATTATCATAAATATTGTGTCTATTTCCTGCTAAAACAATGTCGGTTACTCTACGACGATAATTAGCACTGGGTACTCTATTATCAATAATGGTTTGATTATAGATAATGGTTATTTGTTCAATAGGTTATATGTATTGGATACATGTAATGATGTAATTTAGGTTTATAGTGATAAGACAGAAGAAGTGAATCTCACATATCTTTGGCATTGCAGACTTGGTCATATAGGAGAGAAGAGGATTTCTCACCCATGTTCAAATGGATACTTGAATTCATTCGAATTCAAATCATTTGATACTTGTGAGTCGTGTCTCAAGGGGAAGATGACCAAAGTTCCTTTTAGTGGACTCGATGAAAGGGCTGCTGAGCTTCTGACACTCATACACACGGATGTATGTGGACCTATGTCAATAGAAGCTAAAGGAGGATATCTCTATTTCATTTCTTTTATTAATGACTTCTTTAGGTATGACTGTGTGTATTTAATGAGATATAAATCACAAGCTTTTGAGAAGTTTAAGGAATATAAGAATGAAGTAGAGAAGCAGACTGGTAAAAGTATTAAAATTCTTCGATCAGATCAAGGAGGTGAATACTTAAGTCTCAAATTCACTTCTTACCTGAAGGACAATAGAATAGTTTCTCAGTGAACCTGACCATATACGCCACAGCATAATGGTGTATCTGAAAGGAGAAATAGGATCTTATTAGACATAGTCCGTTCCATGATGTCCTTGTCAGAATTGCCATTGTCTCTATGGGGGTACGCCTTAGAGACAGTAGCTTACTTGTTAAACAGGGTTTCTAGTAAGTCAGTTCCTAGCACACCATATAAGAGATGGAAGGGAAGGAAACCGAACTTTAATCACATTAAAGTTTGGGCGTTTCCTGCCTATGTGAAGAGTGTTAGTATTAGATGGTCTGAAAGCCAATTCGATACTATGTATTATTCAGTTTAATAATAAATGACATTAATTCATTGTGTGTAATTAGTTTGATCTATGTTTATCGTATCACAATGAAGTCCATGAACATGTGCAACAATCTTCGGATTATGATGAGATCATAAATACGGGACCGAAGACTTATAAACACATGTTCTTAATTATTCATAGTCAGAGGATGTTTGAGATGAACATCAAACATCCGGATAGACTAGTACAGGTTTCTTCAGCTCATATGATGAGGGTGACTGATCCTATAAGTCACTTGTGTGGAGACACTATGCTGGACCTGTAGATGCTCATTGGGGAATGAGTTCACTAAAATGATCCGACCTAGAATCGCTGGATGGTATATACCTCACTGTTAACCAGCTCGATTCTTTTGTCATGGTTGCGTGGATGATCCTTGGACCTAAGACACCAATGATACCTTGTTGGTACGTGTCTGCGCTTTGACTTTGACTAACAAATCTCTAACCATGGGTTATCAATAAGTCAAATGTTCGAGTTCAGAGAAATGCCCTCGAAGGTAATTATGTGTTCAATATGGGATCATACGCTCTCGGTATTATGAGAGAGAATGTTCTGGGAATGATGCACTTAAGTTCCTGGCTAGGGCAGACTCTGTATCAGATAAAGAGTTGTCCGATTTAGATTAGCGGCATCTGATTCATGTGGATAAACCGGCTAGGGTTTAACAATAAACCATACCCTTAGTCGATTTGGGAACATTGCATGGATGAAAGATTATATCCGTACGCTAACCGATGACAGAAAGGTTCCCATAAATGGTTGCGATAACCCCAATGCCATCTGGGATTACGCGATGTTGCTTGGCATCCAACGTGATCGGAAGCTCGTCCGAATTTATTGTGGGACACTAAATTTAGCTGATTAATTAATATGGGGATATTAATTAATTCAGTGGGTCCTTAAAGAGTTACAGGACTTAATGGGCCATTGACTGGATTGGTATTTAGGCCTAGAGGATCACACGCAAAAGGTTTTCAAGTCGATGGATAATTTGACGGGATTTCGTATAAATGTGGGTTTTTATGAAAAATCGCAAAACCACTTATTATAAAAGAACGACCGCTAGGTCGGGGGCCAGCAACCCTGACCTAGCCACCGCCCTCTCTCTCTCCTCTCTCCTGGACGCACGTCTTGAGGCCGGCCCTCTGGAGGCTCTGCTTCGGCTCCCGACAGCTCCGCCTTCCGTCCGACTGGAGTTTCCGAATCCGCTTGTCGCGGCAGATTACGCGTAGCCAAACGAGATCCATGAACGCCGCATCGAGCGAGGAGGCGAGGACGATCCATCGCGAGGAGAACCGCGTGGATACTACTAGAGGCCGAGCACCTGCGCGGCTTGTGGCATCGCTCCGACGAAACCGGAGAACGAACGAGGATTCCAATCTGCGCAAGGTAAATAGGATTTGTCGGTTTATTTTGTTGATCGAAACGGGATACATCCGATCCTGAATTATTTATTTCCGCTACATTTTCGGTCAAATCTCGACACAGCGAACCCCACAGTGGTATCAGATCTAGGTTCTACTGTGTTCTTCGCCATTTTGAATTTCGAAATCTAATTTTCTAGTTATATTCTATGCATATTATACGATTCTGTTTGAGAAATCAAATTCATAAGATGAATGAAGTTAATTTGATTAATTTTGTTTATGCAAAAATCGTATTTTCATTGGGTTTCTCGTGTTCTTCGTGGGACGAAGAACGACACTTATGGGGTGGTGTTCGGTTGATCACATGTGATGCGAGGCATCTAGGAAGGACTTTTTAACGGCAGGTTTGGGGGGAATTTGGGGCACCCCTTTTGGGGCTAGGCTGCACCACAGGCGCCGTCCGGCGCCGGCGGGGTGACCGGTGATGGTCTGGTGCCCTCCCGACGCCGGGATGATCGCCGGCCGCCGCCTCCCCCCTCCCCCCCCAAAGTTTCCTGCATGCAGGTGCCGCCGGGGTTGGGGGGGACGGGGTCGGGCCCATGCGGCTAGGGTTTCCTAGCCTTACGGGCCGATTCGAGTTGGCCAGGGCTCGGACCGAGTCCGAACCACCCTGAGCCCCCCCGAAAGAGCCCGGCACCCCTGGTCCAAGCCCATGGCTCAGCCAGGCTGAGCCCTGGTTCGGCCAGGGATGGGCTAAGCCACCTGGGTTGTTTTTAGAACCAGAAAAAATTTTAATTAAATTGTTTTTAAACTTTTAAATTTTCAAAATTGTTTTGAAATTAAAGTTTTGTTCAATTTAACTTTCTAGGGACCGATTATAATTGCTTTAGTTCATTATCTTAATTAACAAATGTTGTTATTTGTCATAATTAATTATTAATTTAAATGTTGAATTGATAATTAATTTTAACAAGATAATCTAAATGTTAGATTCAAATGAGATAATGATTAATCTAATTGTTAGATGACTTATTTAGATTAATCTAAACATTAGATTAATTTTATTATAACATGGAATATTCTAGAACCTCTCCCTCTCTCATATTCTATTGTGTCTCTACCTCCCTCCCTAATGTACTCGCCATAAGGCTTCCTCTTTTAAAGTATCATGTAATTGAGAATTTTATGATGTAATTTGATCGAGGCAGCTGAGCATGAAGCGAGGATGATCCACAACTGCAACCAGATGGATATGAAGAATTTCATTAAATCTATGAGTTTGCATACTCATAATATAAACTTTTATATTATGTGCGTGTGTTTTACTATCTAACTTAAGTCAAACAGCAGTGCCGTCCATGACCACACTAATGACATGTATGTGATGCGTATGTTTTATTTTGATTATGAATCAAATCACCTAGGTTATTAGTATATGTAATATATTCGATATATTTAATACTATCACCTAGGATGAGACCAAAGTAAATAAGGAAAACCTTCGTTACAAAAATCTAAGCCGTAGCGCGAGTCATTGAGAATGTACCGCATGGCTCTCCATCAATATAGTTAATAGAATTTAATTCAGTGGTGGCATATACTACATGTTTACCCGAGATGTGTCACCATCTGTTGAGAGAACTATTAACTATGACATTAGATGTCTTGACATTATAATAGAGGAACGATATAGCTATCCACCTGTTTATCCGAGAGCTATATTCTTACTCTACTCTATCACGTATTAATGGTTGCTTTAGGATAGCAGTATAATACTATGTGTTTATCCGAGGTTATACTGTGATTCTTAGACATTCTGATCCTAGTTAGGAGACTATCGGCGTCTCCCATTCTGTATATCTAAAGATTATACAGTCCGACGAAAATTAGTGGGAGTAAAACTAGATAAGCAAAGACCATATCTTGTTTTAATTAATAACTGAATGTCTGTTAATTGTAATTTGATTATCTCCTATAGGCTAAAATGTCGCACCATAATCCGATGCCTGGCATACTTGATGCCAATCATTTGACACGCCCAAACTACTCAGACTGGCTTAGGAATCTTAAGATTGTCTTCAGGTCTGAACAAATTGCATATGTCCTGGATGAGGAACTTCCTACTTAACCAACATTAGATGCACTAGAGGAGGACATGTTGACATATGAGAAATGGAAAAAGGATTCCACCGTGGCCCAATGCTACATGTTAGCCTCTATGAGCAATGAGTTGCAGAGGCAACATGAGGAGATGGATGCTAAATCCATCATGCTCCATCTGAAGGAGCTATTCGGTGAGCAGAGCAAAATTGAAAGATATGAGATATCTAAGAATCTGTTCAAAGCTCAAATGGTAGAGGGATCTTCAGTACAAACTCATGTGATGAAGATGATAGAATTGGTGGAGAGGCTGGATGCTCTTGGGGTTCCACTCCCCAAGGAGATGCATACCGACCTTGTGTTGTCCTCACTTCCACAATCATATACTCAGTTCATTGTGAACTTTAACATGAACAAGATCCAGACCACCTTAGCTGAACTACTGAACATGATGAAGACTGCGGAGGGGAACCTTGTGAAGGAGAAACCCCAAGTCCTTATGGTTGGTAAGACTGGCCGGAAAAGACTAGTAGTCCAAGCCTTTAGGAAAGATAAAGGCAAGAATCAGAAGAAGCCGAAAGTTGTCAATAAGGACAAGGGCAAGAGTTCTAAGAAGGGTGAATGCTTCTATTGTCATCATAAAGGGTAATGGAAGATGAATTGTAAAGAATACCTTAAGGACAAGGCTCAAGGAACTGTGAAGCAGCAAGACGTTTCAGGTATCTATATGATAGATGTAAACTTGTCAATTAGAAATTATACATCATGGGTATTAGATACTGGATATATTTCTCATATCTGCAATTATGTGCAGGTACTGACAAGAATGTGTAAGCTGAGGACTGGCGAGGTGGAGCTGAGGCTAGGTAATGGCGCAAGAGTTGCGGCAATCGTTGTAGGGACAATGAAGCTCAAGCTTCCATCAGGAGACACATTTTCATTAGATGAATGTTCTTATGTACCTAGCATAATAAGAAATATTATTCCTATTTCATGTTTAGATAGAATAGGGTACACTTTATCTATTGGGAACAATTGTTGTTCAATTTATTTCAGAAATAAATTAGTAGCTTCTGCTTTATTATCCAATGGATTGTACTTGTTGAATGTGTCACATGATAATTTAAATGTCAGTTCCTTAACTAAAAGAAATAAGTATGAAATGAACAAAGCCTATTTATGGCATTGTAGGCTTGGTCACATTGGAGAAAACAGACTCCAAAGGTTGCATAAAGATGGATACTTAGATCCATTTGATTATGAATCATATGCGACCTGTGAGTCATGTTTGATGGGTAAAATGACTAAATCTCCATTTACTAGAACTTGAGAATGAGCCAAAGACTTATTGGAACTAATACATTCTAATGTATGTGGTCCTATGTCTACCCAAGACATTGGTGGTTTCTCGTACTTCATCACATTCATTGATGATTACTCAAGATTCGGATTCACATACTTACTGAAGTATAAATTTGAAGCCTTTGATAAATTCACAGAATTTAAGAATGAAGTAGAAAAACAAACTGAAAAAAGCATAAAATCCATCTGATCTGATCATGGTGGTGAATACTTGAGTATAGAGTTCATTAAATACTTAAAGGATAATGGTATCATATCTCAGCTTACACTTCCTTATATACCTCAGATGAATGGTGTATCAGAAAGGAGGAATCACACATTAATGGAAATGGTGTGATCCATGATGAGCATGTCCAAATTACCAATGTCCTTATAGGGATATGCACTTAGTTCGGCTATGTATATCCTGAACAAGGTAGCCAACAAATTTGTTATAACCACTCCATATGAGATATGGAATGGAAAGAAACTAGACCTTAAACATGTTAAAGTCTGGAGATGTCCGGCTCATATTAAAAGACATGATGCAGAGAAGCTGGAATCTAGAATTGACAAATACATATTTGTAGGATATCCAAAGAAAACTTATAGATATTACTTTTATCATCCTGGCGAACAAAAGGTATTTGTAGCCAGGAGAGCTATCTTTCTGGAAGAAAATTATATTCTCCAGAATGACAGTTGGAGTAAAGCAACTCTAGAAGAAATTCCAAACCCACAAATTGATAATGGTTCATCTGATGAACTGTCAGTTTCAGAACCTTTCAAATAAATACACAAGAACCTCGTAGGTCAGAAAGAGTACCTAAACCACCAGAAAGATATGTGGGAATATTAATTTGGATGGTTCTAGGATACTCTATAATGAGGATGATGATCTTAAGACTTACCAGGAGGCTATTGAAAGCCCTGAAGCTGAAAAATGGCGAGAAGCATGAATTCTGAAATTCAGTCTATGTACATCAACCAAGTTTAGAACTTGGTTAACTTACCCGAGGGTATAGTACCTATCGGCTGCAAGTGGATCTTTAAAAGAAAGATCAGTGCAAATGGACGAATAGAGACTTATAAGGTAAGGCTAGTGGCGAAAAAGTATCGTCAAAGGTAAGGAATTGACTATGACGAGACCTTCTCACCCGTTGCCATGATTAAGTCTATCAGAATTCTTCTCACCGTTGCTGCATACCATGATTACGAAATCTGGCAGATGGATGTGAAGACAGCCTTCCTCAATATAAATCTTGAGGAAGAGGTGTATATGATACAACCAGAGGGCTTCACATCAAAGGAATCTCCAGATATGGTATGCAAGTTGCAAAGGTCCATTTATGGACTGAATCAAGCTTCCCGGAGCTGGAACATAAGGTTTGATGAGTCAATCAAATCTTATGGCTTCATTAAAAATGAAGATGAGACTTGTGTATACAAGAAAAACAGTGGGAGCGCAATCACATTCCTAATTCTTTACGTTGACGACATCCTACTCATTGGGAATGATGTAGGAATGATGTCATCGATAAAGATTTAGCTATCCAAAAACTTCTCTATGAAGGATTTGGGAGAACCATCTTACGTATTGGGAATACGGATCTATAGAGATAGATTAAAGAAGATGCTAGCCTTAACCCAATCCATGTACATAGAAACCATTGTCAAAAGGTTTGGCATGAAAAATTCCAAAAGAGGTCTCATACCGATGAGACATGGAATTCATCTATCTAAAGGTTTGTCTCCCAAGACTTCTGAGGAGAGGGCAATGATGGATAAGATTCCCTATGCTTTAGCCATAAGTTACATCATGTATGCCATGCTATGTACAAGACCTGATGTTGCATATGCTCTAAGCGTTACGAGCAGACATTAGGCAGATCCAGGTGATGAACATTGGAAGGCTGTGAAACGTATCCTTAAGTACTTGAGAAGAATTAAGGATATGTTTCTAGTCTATAGAGGAGGAGACTTAAAGCTGCAAGGATACACTTATTTGAGTTTTCAGTCTGATCCTAATGACAGCAAGTCGACATCAGTTTTTGTCTTCACACTCAACGGGGGAGCAGTGAGCTGGAAAAGTTCCAAGCAGGAAACCATTGCTGATTCAACAATGGAAACTGAGTATATTGTTGCTGTTGAAGCCGCCAAGGAAGCTGTCTAGATGAAGAAATTCATCAACGATCTTGGTGTAGTAGAAAGCATCTCTGGTCCTGTCCTACTATTGTGTGACAACAATGGGGCGATTACTCAAGCGAAAGAGCCGAGGTCTCATCAGAAGTCGAAACACATTCTGCGGCGCTTTCATTTGATCAGAGAGATTATAGCACGCAGAGATGTCGTAGTGGAAAGAGTTCCTCCAGCCGACAACATAGCAGATCCACTAACAAAGTCTTTATCTCAAAATGTCTTTGAGCGTCACTTAGAGAGTATGGGTATTTTGTATAAAAGTGATTGGCTTTAGTCCAAATGGGAGATTGTTAGTATTAGATGGTTTAAAAGCCAATCCGATACTATTTATTATTTAGTTTATTAATAAATGGCATTAATTCCTTGTGTGTAATTAGTTCAATTTATGTTTATCGTATCACGATGAAGTCCATGAACATGTGCAACAATTTTCGGATTATGATGAGATCATAATTACAGGACTGAAGACATATAAACACATGTTCTTAATTATTCCTATTCGGAGAATGTTTGAGATGGATATCAAACATCCGGATAGACTAGTATAGGTTTATTCAACTCATATAATGAAGGTGATTGATCCTATAAGTCACTTGTATGGAGACACTATGCTGGACCTGTAGGTGCTCATTGGGGAATGAGTTCACTGAAATGATCCGACCTAGAATCGCTGGATGGTATATACCTCACTATTAACCAGCTCGATTCTTTTGTCACAGTTGTATGGATGATCTTTGGACCTGAGACACCAAAGATACCTTGTTGGTATGTGTCTGAGTTTTGACTTTGACTAACGAATCCCTAACCATAGGTTATCAATAAGTCAAATGTTCGGGTTAAGATAAATGCACTCGAAGGTAATTGTATTTTCAATATAGGATCATCCGCTCTCAGTATTATGAGAGAGAATGTTCTGGGAATGATGCGCTTAAGTCCTTGGCCAGGGCGGACTCTATTGGAGTGTTATTTTGTTCCAGAAATTATCAGAAATATTGTATCTATTTCCCGCTTAAACAATGTTGGTTACTCTTTGACGATAAATAGCACTAAGTGCTCTATTATCAATAATGGTTTGATTATAGCTAATGGTTATTTGTTCAATGGGTTATATGTATTGGATACATGTAATGATGTAATGTAGGTTTCTAGTGATAAGACAGAAGAAGTGAATCGTGTATATCTTTGGAATTGCATACTTGGTCATATAGGAGAGAAGAGGATTTCTCACCTATGTTCAAATAGATACTTAAATTCATTCGAATTCAAATCATTTGATACATGTGAGTCGTGTCTCATTGGGAAGATGACCAAAGCTCCTTTTAGTGGACATGGTGAAAGGGCTGCTAAGCTTCTGGAACTCATACACACAGATATATGTAGACCTATGTCAATAGAAGTTAAAGGAGGATATCTCTATTTCATTTATTTTATTGATGACTTCTCTAGGTATGGTTGTGTGTATTTAATGAGATATAAATCACAAGCTTTTGAGAAGTTTAAGGAATATAAGAATGAAGTAGAGAAGCAGACTGATAAAAGTATTAAAACTCTTCGATCGGATCGAGGAGGTGAATACTTAAGTCTCAAATTCACTTCTTACCTGAAGGACAATGGAATAATTTCTCAATGGACCCCACCATATACACCACAACATCATAGTGTATCTGAAAGGAGAAATAGGACATTATTAGACATGGTCCGTTCCATAATGTCCTTGTCAGAATTACCATTATCTCTATGAGGGTACGCCTTAGAGACAACAACCTACTTGTTAAATAGGGTTTCGAGTAAGTCAGTTCCTAACACACCATAGGAGATATGGAAGGGAAGGAAACCAAACTTTAATCACATTAAAGTTTGGGCGTGTCCTACCCATGTGAAGAGTGTTAGTATTAGATGGTCTGAAAGCCAATTCGATACTATGTATTATTCAGTTTATTAATAAATGGCATTAATTCATTGTGTGTAATTAGTTCGATCTATGTTTATCGTATCACGTTGAAGTCCATGAACATGTGCAACAATCTTCGGATTATAATGAGATCATAATTACGGGACCGAAGACTTATAAACACATATTCTTAATTATTCCTAGCCGGAGGATGTTTGAGATGGATATCAAACATCCGGATGACTAGTACAGGTTTCTTCAGCTCATATAATGAGTGTGACTGATCCTATAAGTCACTTGTGTGGAGACACTATGCTGGACCTGTAGATGCTCATTGGGGAATGAGTTCACTAAAATGATCCGACCTAGAATCGCTGGATGGTATATACCTCACTGTTAACCAACTCGATTCTTTTGTCATGGTTGCGTGGATGATCCTTGGACCTAAGACACCAATGATACCTTGTTGGTACGTGTCTGCGCTTTGACTTTGACTAACAAATCTCTAACCATGGGTTATCAATAAGTCAAATGTTCGAGTTCAGAGAAATGCCCTCGAAGGTAATTGTGTTTTCAATATGGATCATCCGCTCTCGGTATTATGAGAGAGAATGTTCTAGGAATGATGCACTTAAGTTCCTGGCTAGGGTAGACTCTATATCAGATAAAGAGTTGTCCGATTTAGATTAGCGGCATCTGATTCAATTGGATCAATCGGCTAGGGTTTAACAGTAAACCATACCCTTAGTCGATTCGGGAACATTGCATGGATGAAAGATTATATCCGTACGCTAACCGATGACGGAAAGGTTCCCATAAAGGGTTGCGATAACCCCAATGCCATCTGGGATCACGCGATGTTGCTTGGCATCCAACGTGATCGGAAGCTCGTCCGAATTTACTGTGGGACATTAAATTTTGCTGATTAATTAATATAGGGATATTAATTAATTCATTGGGTCCGTAAAGAGTTACTGGACTTAATGGGCCATTGACTGGATAATATTTGGGCGTAGAGGGTCACACGCAAAAGGTTTTCAAGTCAATAGATAATTTGACGAGATTTCGTATAAGTGTGGGTTTCTATGAAAAACCGCAAAACTACTTATTATAAAAGAGCGGCCGCTAGGTCAGGGGCCAGTTGTAAGGATCGAAGTTTCGGATCCAGTTATTAGGTCAATTTCGGTGTCGGACCCCTTGGTTTGGGCCCTTGTGGGGCTGGGGGCATAGGTTCTTTATCGTGTCGAGCTTGCTCGACGCGGTTCAAATGGCATCCTGTTAGGGATACGCGTTTTAGAGTATGCTACGTCGGCGCCACGTGGGCCAGTTTCAATTGCAGTCTACCAAGGTATTCTCGAAGATTGACTTGAGATCAAGGTACTACCAGATGAGGATCCATGAGGTTAATGTGAGTAAGATGACTTTTAGGACCCGGTACGGGCATTATGAGTTTTTGGTTATGCCTTTCGGCTTTACCAATGCTCCAGCAGCTTTTATGGATTTAATGAACCGGATCTTCAAGGCCTACCTGGATCAGTTTGTGGTGGTGTTTGTACATGATGTTTTGATATATTCTTCTTCTAAGGAAGAGCATGCCACGTGTCTTCAGGTGGTGTTACAGGTTCTGAGAGAGCACCAACTCAATGCCAAGTTTAGCAATTGTGAATTCTGACTAGAAAAGGTACACTTCCTGGGGCATGTCATTTCTAGTGATGGCATTACAGTAGATCCAGCCAAGATTGAGGCAGTTATGGATTGGGGTCGACCGAGAACTGTGACTGAGATCAGGAGCTTCCTAGGGTTAGCAGGATATTACAGACGGTTCGTCCATGATTTTTCTTCAATAGCAACCCCCTTGTCGATGTTGACTCGTAAGGGAGTTCGTTTTGTGTGGACCAAGGAGTGTGAGCAGAGCTTTACTGAGTTGAAGGCTCGTCTCACTTCGGCTCCAGTTTTGGTGCTTCCATCAGGTTCCGGTGGATTTGGGATTTACTTAAATGCATCTCGTCGATGTTTGGGTGCAGTTCTGATCCAGCATGGTAAAGTTATGGCCTATACTTCTAGGCAGCTAAAGAAGCATGAGGAAAACTACCCCACTCATGACTTAGAGTTGGCGGTTGTGGTATTTGCTCTGAAGATCTGCCGGCACTACTTATATAGGGAAAAGTTTCAGGTCTTTACTTATCACAAGAGTTTGATGTAACGACCCGCCACCCTATAATCGGGGATCCGATTACTAAATGGGTATCGAATCATTAATTTGGAACCAAACCAGGATCTAAGTAAGTCTGGGAAATAAATAATCAACTAAGCTAAACATTCACATCGCATTGAATTGAAAGGAAAATACAGAAATTAAAAGTTATTACAATGCGACTCGATACAGCAAATAATTACATACTCCACCAGAAAAGAAATGATTATACATACAGGCCAGAAATAAAGATAACAACTACGTCGGGGCATACCCCGGAACAACAGTCGACGACGCTCAGCACTCAGCCACACAACTCTCGCTAGGTCTGCCTGGAGTCCTCACCTGAAAGCCGCAGGGGTGAGTCTCAACGAAAAGACTCAATAGGGATCCTTCGATCCCCACTGCCCACACACACACCCACAAGTGTAAAGTACAGCAGAGATATATTAACCATGAAGAGACAATGATTACCATGCCTACATCTCAATACGAATCACATGCATTCGAAGTATAACTAACATGCATAATTCCATTCTATCAGGGAACCCGTAATTCGGCGTATCCTTAAAACACGTCAACTTCACAACGAAAGTGGGAAAAACATCGACCCGCTGAGACCAAACAGTAACCCCTCGGATAGCAAACTGGCCACCTCGGCGGTCACTCCTTCCCTCAGCAAACACCGACCCGCTGAGACCAAACAGTAACCCCTCGGATAGCATGGTGGCTACTCCGGCCCAACTGGCTCAGGTGGTTACTCCTTCCCCCAGCACGAGTGACACTCCAAAGGTACCTCTCCGACACCGGTACAAGCTAGCTAACCCCGGGGTTCACCAGGTGACCCTCTCCACTAGGCGTCACCCCGCCACTACTCCCGTCAGCGTTGTGTCCCTCCGCACCGACACAGGGTGTAGAACGCTACAACTGTCACTCTAGGTCCACCAAAACAGAAAACACGGCACGGTGCGATCCGGTCACAGAAGAAGTCCACGGTCGCACGACAACCAACGCAGTGCCATCCGGTCACGAAGAGTTCATCACATCAAGTATACTAACAGCATGCATTAACCAACTATCTAGCAGTGTAAACACATTTTACTGGCATGGATTAGTGTGGTTTTGTCTTGAATCGCGTCGGCCGAGGCCGACGCCATTCAAGCACCCTAAACTGGTTCATGAAATACCGGCCTCAGAATCTGGCCTAAAAGGCGTCGACACCAGCGGTCGCCTTTTTAAAAGGCGTCAACATCCTCAGACGCCGTTTAGCACAGAAATCCAGAATTACCAGAAAACCTTAATCGAGGGATTTCTGCCTTAAAAGGCGTCATGGTGGCTTGACGCTATTCCAAATCGCGTCACCCACCCATGACGTCTTTCAGTGCCAGAATCCCTGAACTGACAGAGCCTCAGTGGGACGATTTCTGTCTAAAAGGCGTCATGATGGCCCGACGCCCTTCTGAAAGGCGTCGTCCATGCACGGCGTCTTTTAACGCCAGAAACCAGGCTCTGTCTCCTGCCCGAAGGCTCCCTTTCCAACCCCCAGAACCCCAAAAACAGAGGAGAAAGAGGGTAAACCAAAGTATCATGAATCCACATCCACAGAAACTCCCATTCCCATCAAGGAAAAACCCCCTAACATGCTCATTCTACCCCAAAACCATCGATCCATAGCATGCTTTAAACGGGGAAAAACATGGTTTAGAACACAACACTGTGGGAACCGTCACCCTACCGGTTCTTGAACTTCTCCAAGCTCCGTGCCGCCGACCCGCCGGTACCCTCGAGGACGCCGCCACTCCGCCGGGACGTCGGCCGCAGTCCGGAGAATGGAACGCCGCGAAGGAAGTGGTGGTGGTAGAGGTGAGAGGTAGGGAGGTGTTGGAGTGGAGGGAAGGACGAAGTGGTGGGAGGAAAAGAGGGAGGAGGAAGGGTCGTCGCCGGAGTCACCGGAAGGAAGGAGAGAAAGAGAGAAGGAAGAGAAATGAAGGAAAGAAGGAGGGCTCGCGGGGTTAACCAGAGACTGGCTGAAACGCGTCGAGATGTACGGACGCCTATCAGTTGATGTGACGGCTGCTCTGACAACACTCTGCAACGCTCTGTCCGAGGTCTGAAACGCGTCTTCCATGTAAGACGCCGTTCAGTCGACAAGACTGGCGCCGTACTCTGACAACCCAGAGTCGCAGTCTGAAAGGCGTCGTACCTCACGGACGCCGTTCAGACGACATGTCAGGGCCATACTCTCGCGGCCCAGAGCCAGCCCACGTGGCACAGGTTAAAACGCGTCTGCATTGCTGGACGCCGTTTAAACCGCGTCTCGCGGGCTCGACGCGGAACATCACAGAGTCTCTACCCCACTGGAGCCTGAACTACAGGGTCCAACCCCGAAAACCGGATCCGAAAGCCTCAGTCCTTACATTCTCCCCCCCTTAAAAGAATTTCGCCCCCGAAATTGCCTGCTAGAATTAATCAGGTCAAATCATAGAGATACAAGTTCTCAAGATAACTTACGAGAAAAGGTAAGGAAATTGCTCCCGCATCTCGTCCTCACGCTCCCAGGTTGCCTCGCCCCCGGAGCGGTACTGCCAAATCACCTTAACCAAAGGTACAATCTTGTTCCGAAGGACTTGCTCCCTGCGATCCTCAATACGAACTGGAAACTCTGGAAAAGACAAGTTCTCAGCAATCTCCAACTCTGAAAAATCCAGGACGTGGGATGGATCCTGAACATATTTTCTCAGTAAAGAAACATGGAACACATCGTGTACCCCTGCAAGACTAGGCGGCAAGGCCAGTTGATACGCGGTTTCCCCAATCCGAGCAAGAATGGAAAAAGGTCCAATATATCGCGGACTCAACTTGCCTCGCTTCCCGAATCTCATCACACCCTTGGAGAGTGAGATTCGGAGAAACACGTGGTCTCCCACCTCAAACTCAAGCGGTCTCCTCCGGATATCATCATAACTCTTCTATCTGCTCTGAGCTGCGGTCAACCTCTGCCGTACCATCCTGGCAACCTCAGTACGCTGCTGAACTAACTCAGGCCCTGCAACCTGCCTCTCACCAATCTCAGACCAACACAGAGGAGATCGACACGGTCGCCCGTACAAAGCCTCGTAAGGCGCCATGCCGATACTGGAATGATAACTGTTGTTGTAGGCAAACTCCACCGTAGACAAATGCTGCTCCCAAGAACCTCCCCAGTCTAAACAACATGCTCTGAGCATATCCTCCAAAGTCTGAATGGTCCTCTCCGACTGCCCATCAGTCTCGGGATTGTAGGCCGAACTGAAAGCCAACTGAGTACCCAAGGCATTCTGAAAACTCTTCCAGAACCTGGAAGTAACCCTCGGATCCCGATCTGATACGATGGACAAAGGTACCCCGTGCAGAGAGATGATCCGATCTACAAACAACTTAGCCAACTTACCGACTGACCAGTCCTTCCTAATAGCTAGGAAGTGTGCCGACTTGGTCAGCCGATCAACAATGACCCAGATAGCGTCTCTCCTGCTAGGGGATGTAGGTAATCCCATCACAAAGTCCATAGTCACGTGTTCCCATTTCCATTCCGGGATCGGCAAGGGCTGCAGCAACCCTCCAGGTCTCTGATGCTCGGCTTTAACCTGCTGACAAGTCATGCACCTAGCCACATACTCAGCCACATCATTCTTCATACCAGGCCACCAGAAGTGCCTCCTCAAACATTGATACATTTTGGTTGTCCCGGGATGCACTGCATATCTGGAACGGTGCGCCTCATCAAGGACACTCTTACGTATGTCCTCTTCGGCCGGAACATAAAGTCTACCTCTAAACCTGACTGTGTCGTCATCCCACAATTCCACCTCCGGTCTCTGGAGAATCTGCGGTAATTCTACATCTGCCCTCTGAGCCTCAATCACAGCATGGTACACTGCTGGTCTCACAATCAAGCTGGACAACACGGGCCTATCATCCTCTCGTGGTACCCGAAAGGAAGATTCCACAACTTGTTCAAATAACTTCCATTCGCAAATCATAAGGTATGACATGACCGTCTTCCGACTCAAGGCGTCTGCTACTACATTCGCCTTGCCTAGATGATAAGAAAGGTCAAGGTCATAATCCTTAATGAACTCCATCCACCTTCGCTGCCTCAAATTCAGGTCTCTCTGAGTGAACACATACTTCAGGCTCTTGTGATCTGTAAAGACCTGAAATTTCTCACCATACAAGTAATGTCTCCAAATCTTAAGTGCAAATACTACAGCTGCCAGCTCCAAATCATGGGTAGGATAGTTCTCTTCATGCTTCTTCAGCTGTCGAGAAGCATAAGCCACTACCCTGCCATGCTGCATTAGAACTGCGCCTAAACCTCGACGGGACGCGTCCGAGTAAACCACAAACCCACCTGACCCAGATGGAAGCACTAACACAGGGGCCAAAGTGAGGCGAGTCTTTAACTCAGTGAAACTCCGTTCACATTCCTTGGTCCAGACAAAACGAACTCCATTTCGAGTCAATCTCGATAAGGGGGCCGCTATCGAAGAAAACCCCTGAACAAACCGCCTGTAATAACCGGCAAGCCCCAAGAAGCTCCTGATCTCAGTCACTGAAGTTGGCCTGCTCCAATCCATCACTGCCTCAATCTTGGCTGGATCCACTGCGATGCCCTCGCCAGAAATGACATGCCCAAGGAAGTGCACCTTGTCTAGCCAAAATTCACACTTGCTGAACTTGGCATAGAGTTGGTGCTCCCTTAAGACCTGCAACACCGCTCGAAGATGAGTGGCGAGCTCTTCCTCAGAAGAAGAATATATCAAAATATCATCGACGAATACCACCACAAACTGATCCAGATAGGCCCTAAAGACTCGGTTCATCAAATCCATAAAGGCTGCCGGAGCATTGGTCAAGCCGAAGGGCATAACCAAAAACTCATAATGTCCATACCGAGTCCTGAAAGCCGTCTTACTGACATCAACATCACGGATCCTCATCTGATAATATCCAGATCTCAGGTCGATCTTAGAAAACACCATCGTAGACTGCAGCTGATCCATCAAATCATCGATCCTAGGAAGCGGGTATTTGTTCTTTATCGTCACTTGGTTCAGCTGTCTATAATCAATGCACAATCTCAAGGAACCGTCCTTCTTTCTGACAAATAGGACTGGAGCACCCCACGGAGAAGTACTGGGACGAATGAAACCCTTATCTAGCAACTCCTGCAACTACGCCTTCAACTCGGCGAGTTCGGCTGGCGCCATCCGATACGGGGCCTTAGACAAAGGCGCCGTACCCGGTGCAAGCTCAATGGTAAACTCGACCTCTCGTTGAGGAGGAAGGCCAGGCAACTCCTCAGGAAACACATCTACAAAGTCACACACTACAGGCACCTCCCAAGGACTGGGACAGTCACGGACATCGGAAACAACAACAGAGGCAAGGAAGGCCTCACAACCACCAGCAAGCAACCTCTGAGCCTTAAAGGCAGAAATAAGAATACCTCAAGAAGAGAGCCTAATACCTTGGAAGTAGAAGGTCGGGATGTCCGGAATAGAGAAACGCACCCTCTTCCTATGGCAGTCCACCTCGGCATAGTAAGCTTCCAACCAATCCATGCCCAGGATGATATCAAAATCATGAATGGCAAGCACAACCAACTAGGCGGGTAACTCATGGCCCTCAATGGCCAAGGGAACATCCCTCAAACAATTATAAGATAACATGAAATCCCCAGAAGGAACCTCTACCATCAATCCATCAGCTAGCTCATCAATGGGTGCAGAAAGAATATCTATGAACTGCTCAGAAATGAAAGAATGCGAAGCACCCGAATCAATCAACACATGTGCAGAGTTCCCAAGGACAGAAAGTGTACCTTCCACCAAGTTGGACGCGCGTGCCTCCTTCCTGGTGATAGCCAGCACTCTCCCTTGGGTCCTCGGCTTCTTCTGATCAGCTGGCCCTTGCCTCTGGCCACGCCCTTGCGGGCATAACCTCGCCACGTGGCCCTGCTGGCCACAAGTATAGCATCTCCCAGAGAAAGCAGGACACTGAGTCCCACCATGAGTACCACCACAGTGCTGACAAACTGCTGGAAGCCTCTGAGCTGGCTCTTGCTGGGCGCTGGACACCGACTGGCTCTGCTGATCCTGCCTGGGTCTGCTACTACCACTGCTGCCACTACTGCTGCCACCGCCTCGGAAGAATCTCCTGAATCGGGAGCCAAGTGACGACGATCCCGATCCGGACGAAGGGGCTGCTGCCGCTGCCTTACCCTTGCCACGAGTCGGTCCCTGAACAGTCATTCCTCTCTCCCGGGTTGACTGATTCAGCTGTGCCTCCACTGCTGCTGCACTCCTAACTGCTGATGCCAAGTCTGTACAACAGTGAGATGCCACAAAGTTCCTCAGACTGAGCCTCAGCCCATCCACAAACCTCTCAGTACGACGCACCTCGTCCCCCGAGATGAAGGGCACAAACCTCCCAAGCGAAACAAACTTCGCCTGGTACTCGAGTACTGTCATACTCCCCTGAGTCAGCTCCATAAATTCCCTCTCCTTGGCCCTCTGGACATGTCTAGGAAAATACTGCGCATTGAATTCCTTCACAAAAGTCTCCCAAGAAATCTCCCTGAGACTCCTATCCTCATGAGACAAACTCTTCAAGGAGGTCCACCAATCATAGGCGCTATCCTTCAACATGAAGGTAGCTAACGGAGTCTTCTCAACTGCTGCACAATCCATGGTATCGAAAGTCTTCTCTATCTCCCTAAGCCAGTAAACGGCCTCACCAGGGTCGGGACGACCGGTGAAGTGAGGTGGCCTCAGCTTCAGGAATCTCTCCAATGTAGCCGTAGACCCTCCCCGAGCACTAGAACTCTCACTAGGGTCTGGGGTCTGATATCTAGCCATTGTATCCATCATATCCTCCAGGAACTGCTCTACACTCCGCCTACCGGCCTCAGAGCCACTAGGGACATCTCCCCGCTCTCGAATAACTAGCACCCTCTTCCTATGAGCCATATAATCGCCTACAAACACAAAATCGAAAAGTTCTAGTTAGAATCCTAAAGCCTACACTACCGTCGTGCCTGTACGGGATAATGTAATTATTTGCCGGACTCATGACATTTAACCTAGTTATTCATTTAATTGCCAGACCGAATGCTCTGATACCAACTGTAACGACCCGCCACCCTATAATCGGGGATCCGATTACTAAATGGGTACCGAATCATTAATTTGGAACCAAACCAGGATCTAAGTAAGTCTGGGAAATAAATAATCAACTAAGCTAAACATTCACATCGCATTGAATTGAAAGGAAAATACAAAAATTAAAAGTTATTACAATGCGACTCGATACAGCAAATAATTACATACTCCAACAGAAAAGAAATGATTATACATACAGGCCAGAAATAAAGATAACAACTACGTCGGGGCATACCCCAGAACAACAGTCGACGACGCTCAGCACTCAGCCGCACAACTCTCGCTAGGTCTGCCTGGAGTCCTCACCTGAAAGCCGCAGGGGTGAGTCTCAACGAAAAGACTCAGTAGGGATCCTTCGATCCCCACTGCCCACACACACACCCACAAGTGTAAAGTACAGCAGAGATATATTAACCATGAAGAGACAATGATTACCATGCCTACATCTCAATACGAATCACATGCATTCGAAGTATAACTAACATGCATAATTCCATTCTATCAGGGAACCCGTAATTCGGCGTATCCTTAAAACACGTCAACTTCACAACGAAAGTGGGAAAAACATCGACCCGCTGAGACCAAACAGTAACCCCTCGGATAGCACACTGGCCACCTCGGCGGTCACTCCTTCCCTCAGCAAACACCGACCCGCTGAGACCAAACAGTAACCCCTCGGATAGCATGTTGGCTACTCCGGCCCAACTGGCTCAGGTGGTTACTCCTTCCCCCAGTACGAGTGACACTCCAAAGGTACCTCTCCGACACCGGTACAAGCTAGCTAACCCCGGGGTTCACCAGGTGACCCTCTCCACTAGGCGTCACCCCGCCACTGCTCCCGTCAGCGCTGTGTCCCTCCGCACCGACACAGGGTGTAGAACGCTACAACTGTCACTCTAGGTCCACCAAAACAGAAAACACGGCACGGTGCGATCCGGTCACAGAAGAAGTCTACGGTCGCACGACAACCAACGCAGTGCCATCCGGTCACGAAGAGTTAATCACATAGAGTATACTAACAGCATGCATTAACCAACTATCTAGCAGTGTAAACACATTTTACTGGCATGGATTAGTGTGGTTTTGTCTTGAATCGCGTCGCCCGAGGCCGACGCCATTCAAGCACCCTAAACTGGTTCATGAAATACCGGCCTCAGAATCTGGCCTAAAAGGCGTCGACACTAGCGGTCGCCTTTTTAAAAGGCGTCAACATCCTCAGACGCCGTTTAGCACAGAAATCCAGAATTACCAGAAAACCTTAATCGAGGGATTTTTGCCTTAAAAGGCGTCGTGGTGGCTTGACGCTATTCCAAATCGCGTCACCCACCCATGACGTCTTTCAGTGCCAGAATCCCTGAACTAACAGAGCCTCGATGGGACGATTTCTGTCTAAAAGGCGTCATGATGGCCCGACGCCCTTCTGAAAGGCGTCGTCCATGCACGACGTCTTTTAGCACCAGAAACCAGGCTCTGTCTCCTGCCCGAAGGCTCCCTTTCCAACCCCCAGAACCCCAAAAACAGAGGAGAAAGAGGGTAAACCAAAGTATCATGAATCCACATCTACAGAAACTCCCATTCCCATCAAGGAAAAACCCCCTAACATGCTCATTCTACCCCAAAACCATCGATCCATAGCATGCTTTAAACGGGGAAAAACATGGTTTAGAACACAACACTGTGGGAACCATCACCCCTACCGGTTCTTGAACTCCTCCAAGCTCCGTGCCGCCGACCGGCCGCACCGCAAACCGCCGTCGGTACCCTCAAGGACGCCGCCACTCCGCCGGGACGTCGGCCGCCGTCCGGAGAATGGAACGCCGCGAAGGAAGTGGTGGTGGTAGAGGTGAGAGGTAGGGAGGTGTTGGAGTGGAGGGAAGGACGAAGTGGTGGGAGGAAAAGAGGGAGGAGGAAGGGTCGTCGCCGGAGTCGCTGGAAGGAAGGAGAGAAAGAGAGAAGGAAGAGAAATGAGGGAAAGAAGGAGGGCTCGCGGGGTTAACCAGAGACTGGCTGAAACGCGTCGAGATGTACGGACGCCTATCAGTTGATGTGACGGCTGCTCTGACAACACTCTGCAACGCTCTGTCAGAGGTCTGAAACGCGTCTTCCATGTAAGACGTCGTTCAGTAGACAAGACTGGCGCCGTACTCTGACAACCCAGAGTCGCAGTCTGAAAGGCGTCGTACCTCACGGACGCCGTTCAGACGACATGTCATGGCCATACTCTCGCGGCCCAGAGCCAGCCCACGTGGCACAGGTTAAAACGCGTCTGCATTGCTGGACGTCGTTTAAACCGCGTCTCGCGGGCTCGACGCGAAACATCACAGAGTCTCTGCCCCACTGGAGCCTGAACTACAGGGTCCGACCCCGAAAACCAGATCCGAAAGCCTCAGTCCTTACATCTGAAGTATGTTTTCACTCAGAGGTATCTGAATTTGAGGCAACGTAGATGGATGGAGTTTATCAAGGATTATGATCTCAACCTTTCTTATCATCCGGACAAGGCAAACGTGGTAGTAGACGCCTTGAGTCAGAAGACGGTAGTATCACATATTATGATTAAGGAATGGAGATTATATGAACAAGTTGTGGAAGCTTCCTTTAGGATTCCTCGACAGGCCGATAGAGACATGTTGGCCAGCTTGACTATGAGGCCAGCAGTATACCATGCAGTAATTAAGGCTCAGAGGACGGATGCAGAGCAACCACAGATTCTCCAGATATCAGAGGTAGAGTTATGGGATGATGGCACAGTCAGATTTAGAAGCAGACTCTATGTTCCAGCTAAGTAAGAGGTGCGTAGGAGTGTCCTGGATGAGGCACACCGTTCTAGATATGCAGTGCATCCTGGAACAACTAAGATGTATCATTGTTTGAGGAGGCGCTTTTGGTGGCCTGGTATGAAGAAAGATGTAGCTGAATATGTGGCAAGGTGCCTAACTTGTCAGCAGGTTAAGGCAGAGCACCAGAGACCAGGAGAGTTGTTGCAGTCGTTACCGATCTAGGAGTGGAAATGGGAGCACGTAACTATGGACTTTGTGATGGGATTGCCCGTGTCACCTGGCAGGAGGGATGCAATTTGGGTCATTGTTGATCGATTGACCAAGTCTGCACACTTTCTAGCTATTAGAAAGGACTGGTCAGTTGGTAAGTTAGCTAAGTTATTTGTGGACCGGGTCATCTCTCTACATGGGGTGCCTTTGTCCATCGTGTCAGATCAGGATCCGAGATTCACTTCTAGGTTCTGGAAGAGTTTTCAGAAGGCTTTGGGTACGCAGTTAGCCTTCAGCTCGACTTACCATCCCGAGACTGATGGGCAGTCAGAAAAGACCATTCAGACATTGGAGGACATGCTTAGGGCTTATTGCCTAGATTGGGGAGGTTCTTGGGAGCAGTACTTGTCTACAGTGGAGTTTGCTTACAACAACAGTTATCATTCTAGTATCGGCATGGCACATATGAGGCATTGTACGGACGACCGTGCCGATCTCCTATAAATTGGTCTAAGATTGGCGAAAGGCATATAACAGGGCCAGAGTTGGTACAGCAATGTGCTGAGGTTGCCAGGGTAGTGCAGCAGAGGTTGATTACAGCTCAGAACAGACAGAAGAGCTATGCAGATATTCGTAGGAGACCGCTTGAATTCGAGGTTGGGGACCACATGTTTCTCCGAGCCTCACCCTCTAAGGGTGTGATGAGATTCGGTAAGCAAGGTAAGCTGAGTCCGCGATATATTGGGCATTTTCCCATTCTTGCTCGAATTGGGGAAACGACGTATTAGTTAGCCTTGCCGCCCAGTCTTGTAGGAGTGCACGATGTGTTCCATGTTTCTTTGCTGAGGAAGTATGTTCAGGACTCATCTTTTGTCCTGTACTTTTCGGAGTTGGAGGTCGCTGAGGACTTGTCCTTTCCGAAATTTCCAGTGGGTCTTGAGGATCGCAGAGAGCAGGTCCTTCGGAACAAGGTTGTTCCTCTGGTTAAGGTAATTTGGCAGCATCGCTCCGGAGGCGAGGCGACCTGGGAGCGAGAGGATGAGATGCGAGATTAGTTTCCCTACTTTTTATTGTAAGTTCACTTGTGAGCTAGTACCATTATTTTCAATCTCATTATTCTATAGCGGCAATTTGGGGGACGAAATTATTTTAAGGGGGGAAGAATGTAAGGATTGAGGTTTCGGATCCAGTTATTGGGTCAGTTTTGGTGTCGGACCCCTTGGTTTGGGCCCTTGTGGGGGTGGAGGCATAGGTTCTTCTCGACGCGGTTCAAACGGTGTCCTGTTATGAGAACGTGTTTTAGAGTATGCTACGTCGGTGCCACGTGGGCCAGTTTTGGGCCGCGAGAGTACGGCTCCGGTCTTGTCATATGAATGACGTCGGTATTGGGCGACGCGTTTCATCTAGTTTCAGTTTAAACCCACGAACCCTCCTTTCCCACATTTCTCTCATCTCCTTCTCTCTCCTCTCTCTCTCCGATCTCTTCACTCCCCCTTCCCCTTCTCCTTCCTTTCCTCTCACTCCACTCCATCAACACCCCCCCCCCCAACTTCCACCACTACCACCACCATTTCATCCGCGGCGTATTGCTCTCCAGACGGCGGCCGACGTCCCGGTGGAGTAACAGCGTCCACGACGGTACAGGCGGCGGCTAGTGGCGTGGCGATCCGGCGGCTTGAAGCTCGGAGGAGTTCAAGTAACCAGTAGGGTGACGATCTCCGTTGTGCTTTAATTAAAACCATGTTTTTCCCGCTTTGAAGTATGTTTAGGAGATCTTCGGGGAGAAAATGCTCACTGTATAAATTGGGGAATGGAAGGTTTTAACAGGTATTTGGATTCTCCTCCTCCTTCCCCATTTTGGTACAATTTTATATGAAATTAGGGGTAGAATTTCCATTTTTTGTACTTGGAAAGCTGGGGGGAACCTGTTAGCGAACGCTAAATGGCGTCTTAGGACAGCAATGCCATGTTGAATGGCGGCTACCTCCCACGACGCGATTTAGTTCAGTTAACCCCGAGACCTGATTCTGTTTCTGTCGTGATTAGGCGACTAGGGACAGCGACACCTTTTAAAAGGTGACTACCTTGCACGACGCAATTTAGGCCATCTTCTGTGGTCAGTTTTTACGTGAACCAGTTTAGGAGTCTTGAATGACGTCGGCCCCGAGCGACGCGATTCAAAACAGAACTTCATTAATCCATGTAATTAACATGTGTTTACATTGTTAGATAGTTTGGTTAAATGCATCCTTGAAACCATACCTCGAGGACGAGGGTTTCTACGTGATCGGATCGCACCATGTTGTGTTTTGTGCAACCGTGGACCTAGAGTGACAATTGTTAGCGCTTAGCCACCCTGTGTCGGTGTAGGAGTGACACGGCGCCGGTGTGGGAGTGGTAGGGTGACGCCTAGAGAGAGGGTCACCTAGTGTACCCTGGGGTATAGCTAGTACCGGTGTGGGAGTGGTACATTCGGAGTGTCACTTGTGCTGGGGGAAGCATAACCACCTTGAGCCAGGTCAGGCCGGAGTAGCCAGCGCGCTATCTGAGGGGTTGTTGTTTGGTCTCAGCAGGTCAGTGTTTTCCACGTTTGGCTACGTGGTTTGCGTGTTTAGCCGAGACGTTAGTTGTGGACTTCGTGGTGGAGTGGTTTCAGAGTTGTGTCTATTGCTTTATTTATTTAAATTGCCTTTATTCGTGTTGTTGAACTTGTGGGTGCGTGAGTGGGTGATGGGGATCGAAGGATCCTTACTGAGTCTATTTCAATGAGACTCACCCCTTGCGATTTTCAGGTGAGGGTTCCAGGCAGGCGTAGCGAGGAAGGTTTTGTCTCGGGTTGCGTGCCAGTAGCCATCGTTCCGGAGTATGCCCCGATGTAGTTATTATTACTTTTCAGGCCTATACGCTTAATTACTTCTTTTCAGTTGGAATATGTAATTATTTGATGAGTCAAGTTGAATTGTAATAATTTTTAATTCCTGCACTTCTTTTACAATTCAATGTGATGTGAATGTTTAGCTTAGTTTATCGTTTATTTCCCAGACTTATCAAGATCCTAGTTTGGCTCCAAATTTTAATAATTCAGTACCCATTTAGTAATCGGATCCCCGATTATAGGATGGCTGGTTGTTACACCAACAACCCTGACCTAGCCACCGCCCCCTCTCTCTCCTCTCTCCTGGGCGCACGTCTCGAGGCTGGCCCTCTAGAGGCTCTGCTTCGGCTCCCGACAGCTCCGCCTTCCGTCCGTTGGGAGTTTCCGAATCCGCATGTCGCAGCGGATTACGCGTAGCCAGACAGGATCCACGAACGCCGCATTGAGCGAGGAGGCAAGGACTATCCATCACTAGGAGAACCGCGTGGATACCGTTAGAGGTCGGACACCTACGCGGCTTGCGGCATCGCTACGATAGAACCGAAGAATAAACACGGATTCAAATCCGCGCATGGTAAATAAGATTCGCCGGTTTATTTTGTTGATCGTAATGGGATAGATCCGATCCCGAATTATTTATTTCCGCTGCATTTTCAGTCGAATCTCGACACAGCGAACCCAAAGAGGAATGACGCATATAAGCTAGAGTCGAGAACAGACAAGTGTAGGTTTGTGGGATATCCAAAAGAGACATTTGGATATTATTTCTATCACCCTTCTGAGCAAAGGGTCTTAGTGGCCAAGAGAGCTGTATTCCTGGAGAAGGAATATCTCCTCCAGAAAAACAGTGGGAGCCAGATAGAACTGGATGAGGTCCATGAACCACAAACTGGGAACACAATCTCATTAGATGAGACACCACCTACGGAAAATGCTAAAAATGAAACACATATATTACGAAGATCTGGTAGGGTACCTAGAGAACCTGAGAGATATGTTGGACATGACTCTGACAGTTCATCTAAGGTACCGATAAGTGAGGATGATGATCCTCAATCCTATGAGGAGGGAATTCGTAATTCTGACTCTGAGAAACAGAAGGAAGCTATGGATTCAGAAATCCAATCCATGTATACCAATCAAGTTTGGAACTTAGTTGACATACCTAAAGGGAAGGTCCCTATCGGCTGCAAATGGATCTTCAAGAGGAAGATCGGAGCAGATGGAAACATTGACACTTATAAGGCTCGACTGGTGGCAAAAGGATATCGTCAAAAACAAGGAATTGACTATGACGAAACTTTTTCACCTGTAGCAATGATAAAGTCAATTAGAATCCTCCTTGCCATTACAGCGTACCTAGATTATGAGATCTGACAGATGGATGTGAAGACAGCTTTCCTTAATGGAAACCTATCAGAAGAAGTGTACATGGTACAACCTGATGGACTCACATCTAAACAGCATCCGAATAAGATATGCAAGCTTTAGAAATCTATTTATGGATTGAAGCAGGCGTCTCGAAATTGGAATTTGAGATTTGATGAGATTATCAGATCTTTCGACTTCATTCGAAATGAAGACGAACCCTGTGTTTATAAGAAGGTCAGTGGGAGCTCAATGACCGTCTTAGTCCTCTATGTTGATGACATCTTACTCATTGAGAATGATGTAAGGATGCTAACATCAACGAAGTTTTGGTTGTCCAAAACATTCTCCATGAAGGATTTGGGAGAAGCATCCTATGTGTTGGACATAAGGATCTATCGTGATAGATCAAAGAGGATGCTAGGTTTGTCCCAATCCATGTACATAGATACTATACTCAGGAGATTCTAGTTGAAAAATTTTAAAAGAGGTCTCATTCCTAAGAGACATGGAATTTATCTATCCAAGGGCATGGCCTATAGAACACCTGAGGAAGTAGAGCACATGAGTCGGGTACCCTATGCCTCGGCAATAGGGTCGATCATGTATGCCATGCTATGTACTCGCCCTAATGTGGCCAATGCTTTGAGAATTACCAGCAGATATCAGAGTGATCCAGGCAAAGAGCACTGGCAAGCAGTGAAATGCATCCTTAAGTACTTGAGAAGAACTAAGAATATTTTCTTGCTGTATGGAGGAGAAGAGGACTTGCAATTGAGAGCATATACAGACTCTAGTTTCCAGTCAGATTCGGATGATAGCAAATCTATGTTTGGATTTGAATTCATGTTAAATGGAGGGGCAATCAGTTGGAAGAGTTCCAAGCAAGAAACAATTGCGGATTCAACGACAGAGGCAGAGTATATAGCTGCAACTGAAGCTGCCAAGGAAGCGTTCTAGATGAAGAAATTCATCTCAGAACTCGACATAGTTCCCAGCATATCGGCTCCCATCCCATTATTATGTGATAATAATGGGACCATCGCGCAGGCGAACGAACCTCGGTCTCACCAAAGGTCGAAGCATATTCTAAGGCGCTTCCACCTGATTCGGGAGATTGCTGCAAGGAGAGATGTGATGGTAGAGCACGTACTATCAGAAGACAATATTGCAGATCTACTAACTAAGCCTTTGTCACAGATTATGTTTGAGCGTCATCGGGAAAAGATAGGCCTCAAGGCTGTGGGCAATTGGTTGTAGTACAAGTGGGAAATTGTTAGTCTTTTGGGTGTCCTACAGGCCAATTCTGGGTCGTGTAAGCTCAATGTGTTGTACAATCTTGTAAAATATAATTAAGTGGTAATTAGAGCGTAAACTTGTAATCTGTGGATTGCTTTGCGTTGTCCCTAGGGTATGTGGTTTTAAAGTCAATTTCAAGATGAGATCTCGAATGTGAGTTTGACTGTATATGGACACGTACCTTAAACTGGTCTTGATCAGAGAGTAATCACTCTAGGACATTGATTACTTGTAAATCAGCATGCATAATGTGTAGATGACCAATCTCACGGTCATAGGTGCGGGGCACCAGCACATATGTGTGGATGTTCATCCTGGGAGGATGTTCACTGAACTGATTGTGAGTGTTCAAATTGGGTGTATAATTATCATGAATCAAGTGTTGTTTAATGACAATAAAACAATTAAAAACTAACATGTGATCGCCAGAAACTTTTGACTAAAAAGTTTCAAAAGAAAAGCTTGGTCGCTTACCTGCTTGAAATGGGGAAGATATGGATGTTCTCGATTCCCTCTCTTCAGTCGGCCGAAGAAAGAGAGTCATTTTTGCTCTTGTTCTTGCTTGATTTGGGGATCGTCTTTTTCACTACAGAATTCCTTCTTTGCTTGATCCTTTGATACTCCTTTGTACTTACAAGAAAATGAAGAAAGGAAGAAAGGAAGGAGAAAAGGTAATTAGAACTAATAGAGTGTAAAATCTATTCTAACAATATCATTAATCATATAATTAAAACAAGAAACTCACTTGTTTGATGTTTATTTAAACCCCTATAGTATGTATGAGAATGGAAAAGATGATTATGTGAGTGAGTGTGTGAAGAACATGAAGTGATATGAATATGATGATGAATATGAATAAACTAAGAAACTAATGAAAGAAAAGATTTAGATGGCCCCTTGAAGCCTTAGGTCTTCAACAGGTCTTGAAGGATGAAGAAAGGATGAAGAGGATGAACACGCTTTCTTCCTTCAAGAGCTTCTAAAAGCCGTCACGTAGCGCTCCGATCCTTCAATACTTCTTCAATGACTTTTCAACCTTTTTCAACGATTTTCCAACTTTTCTAAATGACTTTTTTTTTTTTAACCTCTTCTAATGATCAAGGACTTGGGTTTATATAGAACTAGTGTTAGGCCCTCACGCGCCTCCGCGGCCACTTATGTATCAACTTGAAAGAGTTTAAAATCAATCAAACCAAGAGAACAAGATAATCTCGGCCAAATTCATCATTATCCGTAATCAACTAAATAGCGTCGCCCAAGGGAGACGTCTTTTAGCTAAATGAAAGCTAATGATAATCCGTAGGAGGAAGCCGAAAGAAGTAGGAAACCTATGGTATAAGGACTGAGGTTTCGGGTTCTGTTTTCCGGTCGGGTTCGGGTCGGATCCCTTGGTTTGGACCCTGTGTGGGGTCTTGAGATTGCTGACTGAATGGCGTCAGCACTGCTCGACGCCTTTCAAAAGGCGTTAGGTTGTGTGGACGCCATTTAGAACTGTTGGTTGTTGCGCCACGTGGGCGGGTTTCGGGCCGCGAGAGTACGGCCCCGGTCACATCGTCTGAACGGCGTCCAGGTTGGCCGACGCGATTCAGACTGTGACCTCTGCGATGTCAGGGTGCGGCGCCAGAGCGTTGTCAGTACGGCCTGTCCTGTCGTCTGAACGGCGTCCACAGTGAGCGACGCGTTTCAGACCGCTGTCAGTACGGCCGTCCTGTCAGACTGAATGGCGTCTACCTCGATCGACGCGTTTTAGCGGGATTCTGGTTGACCCCGCGAGCCTTCCCTTCTTTCCCTCATTTCTCGCCTTCACTCTCTCTCTCTTCGCTCTCTCCGCCCTCTCCGACCCTCTTCTTCCCCTTCCCTTCCTCTTCTTCCTCTTCCACCACTCCAACACCACCTTACCTCTCACCTCTACCTCCACCACTTCCTTCGCGGTGTTCCACTCTCCGGACGGCGGCCGACGTCCCGGCGGAGTGGCGGCGTCCTCGAGGGTACCGGCGGCGGTGTGCGGTGCGGCGGGACGGCGGCACGGAGCTTGGCGGAGTTCAAGAACCGGTAGGGGGACGAACCTTGCATGGACTGTGAATGTGTGCTCATGATTTCCTTGGCATGGCATGTTGTGATTTGGGTTAGAATGAGCATGTTTAGGGGGTGTTCTTGTGGGTATGGCCGTGCTCGTGAACGTGGTTTTGTAGCATGCTGGTGGCAGTTGACTTTCTCTTCCTTCCCCTTCTGTTTTGGGGATTTTTTGGGGCGTTTGGGGTTAAGGGTGAGACTCTCGGGTCGAACCAGGAAACCTGGTTTCTGGCGCTAAATGGCGTCGTGCCTGGTCGACGCCTTTCCGAAAGACGTCGGGTCAGTACGACGCGTTTTAGGACAGAAACCTCCATGTTCGAGGTTTCCTGAGTTAGGGGTTCTGACGCTAAATGACGTCATGGATGGACAACGCCTTTCTGAAGGACGTCGGGCCATCATGACGCCATTTAGGCAGGAAATGCCCCCGTTTAAGGGTTCTGCAAATCTGGATTTCTGGGTTGAATGGCGTCGGGCGACCCTGACGCGTTTTAAACGGCGGCTTCACTGGTGGACGCGTTTTAAGCGATAATCTGGCTTTTAATAAACCTGTCTGATGGTCTTGAATGGCGTCGACCTCGGTCGACGCGATTCAAGACAGGAATGTTTAAATCCTGTATTTCATGCGTGTTTCACAGTGGGATGGTTCAAATGCATGCTTTGGGTTGTATACTGAGACGGAGGACTTCTGCGTGAGTGGAATTACATCACCTGTGTGTGTGTGTGTGCTTTAGCTATATACTGAGACTGAGGTTTACTGTGCGAATGGAATCATGTTATATGTGTGGTTGTGTTATGTGAATGTGGATCGGGTTAACTGTGGTTTACGTCTGTCACCATGGGCCGATGGGAGAAGGGCCATGGTGTCTGTGGAGTGGTGCATGTTGTGTTTTACCCTTGGCTGAGACAAGCAGAACCACCTTGAGCCCGTCGGGCCGGAGTAGCTGGTGTGCTATCCGAGGGGTTGCTGTTTGGTCCCAGCGGGTCGGGGTTTCCCTTGGTTGTCGTGACAGCTTCTGGCGTGTTTCTTGCTGTGGAGCTGGTGGTGTTACTGGTGGGAGTTGGTTTACCCTTTAGCCATTTGGCCTGATGTGACCTTTGATCAAGGTTACGAGTGGTACCTATAGCCCTTTGGCCTGACGCAGCCTGGGAGAGTTGGGTTTGTGGGTAGTTCCTGTAGCTTCGGCTTGACGGGGGTTCGCCGGTCCCCAGGGCCCTCCTGAAGCGCTGAGGCCTAGCGTGGAGGCAATCCGGACGGTAGGACAGTAGTCTAGACTACTTGTGTGCACACGTGGCTGGCAGTGGCTGTACACTGGTTCCAGCTAGTCCTAGTTTGACTTACTGCCTCACCCTACAGTGCCCTGGAACGCTGTAGGGGTGGACAGGCGTGAGCTGTGGTGGTAGTGTTGGGAGGCGACGTCTGACCTCGGTCGACAGTGTGGTTCAGTCGCTTCGTGGACTTTGTCTGAGAGTCGTGACTCTGTGTTGGGTTCTTCGGGTTACTTAGAATGGTTCTTGTTACACTGCTTACCGTGCGTTTCATATCAGAGTTGGGTGCTGTGTTTACTGCTTTACTTAATTGCCCTTTATTCTTGTTGTTACACTTGTGGGTGTGTGAGTGGGAGGCAGGGGATCGGATGATCCCTACTGAGCCCATTTCTGGTGTGGCTCACTCCCTGCGGTTTCAGGTGTGGACCTCGAGGCGCAGCGGAAGCGTGGTGTCTTCTTGCTGTGCGGACCAGCAGTTGTCTTAGTTCCGGGGTATGCCCCGATGTTGTTGTACTTCCTTCTGCCTGTACTTATTTAATTGTTGGACATGTAATTATTGTTGGACTGTATACGGACATTGTTATTTTCCTTCCTGCGCACTTGCTTACCTTTGTAGTCCGTGAGATTGTTATATTTAGCCTTGTTTAGCACTTACTCCTCCAGATGTGTTGTGTGAGATCCGAGTGTGAACCCGCAGTTAATGGGCCGACATCCATTTAGTGACCGGGTCTCCGGTCATAGGATGGCGGGTCGTTACAGATGGTATCAGAGCTCAATCTGGTCGAGTATGTGATAAACTGGGTTAGATATTATAGTCCAACAATAAGTACGGGTCTGTACAGGCGATGGTTGCTGGTGTAGATTGATACGTTTTGACGTGTTTTGGTTCGATTTTCGTGTTTGTGGGGTAGTGATGGCGCCGAAGAGGAGAGTTCCGCTAGCTCGTGATTCGAGAGCAGATGATGGTGGTTCAGGAGCAGAGGGGCAAGATGTGGATCGTTTCAGGAAAGCTATGATTGGGGCTACGTCTAGGCACCGGCAAGGAGATGGGAGTGAGGGATCCAATCCCCGAGACGGTCAGTCTACGATTTTGGAGCGGTTCTTGAAGTTGAAGACCCCTTCGTTCACCGGACGGCCAGTCTCGGACGAGGCAGCCCTTTGGATTAAGGAATTAGAGAAGGCATTTGATGTTCTTGAGTGTGCTGAGAATGACAAGACTTTGTTGGCAACTTACTTATTGAAGGGCAATGCATATGAGTGGTGGGTCGCTACCAGAGAAATGATGTTTGCAGATAGGTCCTTGAGAGAGATCCCTTGGGAGATATTTGTGAAAGAATTTAGTGGACGGTACTTTTCGAGGCACGTTCGGAAAACGAAGGCAATGGAGATTTTGGAATTGTACAGGATGATATGTCGGTTTTAGAATACCAAGCGAAGTTTGTGGCTCTTGGAAGATTCGCACCACATATAACTGAGCACGAGGAAATTAGCACAGAGAGATTCGTGGACGGACTTCGGTATGATCTGAGGTCAATGGTGGCACCTCAGCATTTTAGGGATCTGGCGTCGGCAGTACAATGCGCGGCAGCGGTGGAGACTCAATTCCAGCAGATGGCGTGAGAATTGGAGCGTTCGGCACGAGTGAAGCAGCAAGGCAGGAGCAGATCAACGATCTTTTCATCAGGCGGTCCGAGTTCCTTCGAGTTCAGGTCCCAAGAGATGCCTTGTGGTGAGGGCAGCAAAGGTCCGATTCATCCGATGCAGTCTGTGGCTAGCAGGCGGCAGGGAGCAAGGCAGGATGCGGTAGGTCATTGTTCCCTTTGTGGTGGTCATCATGGCAGTCGGACGTGTCCTTTGGTCACTAGTGGCTGTTTTGGCTGTGGTAAGAAGGGGCATTTTCTGAGAAATTGTCCCCAGAAGAACTAGGCAGGTCATGGACCGAGCGGTTAGTGAGTGTTCGAGGTGTGATTGGAGTCGCGTCTCCTTGTGGAGGTCCGAGAGGTTGTGCTAGGAGAGCACTTTTATCTTGTCTTTTTCTAAGGTGGTTGTGAACTCGTGTGGCACTTGTATGTATTTGGATTGGTGGAGGAATCGGCTTTGTAATTTGTGCCTTGCTGGTGTATGGTTATTTAATCTATCAGCATTTGTCAGAATTGAGAATCTTAGTTAGCCTGACGCGAATATGTTGGAACCCTGTGTGGGTGATTGGTAAGAATCATTGTTGCTATTGGTGTATGTCGGCGTGTGATGGTTAGCCGAGTTGAACATTGAACGGTTGCTAATTTCGAGGACGAAATTCTTTTAAGGGGGGGAGATTGTAAGGACTGAGGTTTCGGGTTCTGTTTTCGGGTCGGGTTCGGGTCGGATCCCTTGGTTTGGACCCTGTGTGGGGTCTTGAGATTGCTGACTGAATGGCGTCAGCACTGCTCGACGCCTTTCAAAAGGCGTCAGGTTGTGTGGACGCCATTTAGAACTGTTGGTTGTTGCGCCACGTGGGCGGGTTTCGGGCCGCGAGAGTACGGCCCCGGTCACATCGTCTGAACGGCGTCCAGGTTGGCCGACGCGATTCAGACTGTGACCTCTGCGATGTCAGGGTGCGGCGCCAGAGCGTTGTCAGTACGGCCTGTCCTGTCGTCTGAACGGCGTCTACAGTGAGCGACGCGTTTCAGACCGCTGTCAGTACGGCCGTCCTGTCAGACTGAATGGCGTCTACCTCGATCGACGCATTTTAGCGGGATTCTGGTTGACCCCGCGAGCCTTCCCTTCTTTCCCTCATTTCTCGCCTTCACTCTCTCTCTCTTCGCTCTCTCCGCCCTCTCCGACCCTCTTCTTCCCCTTCCCTTCCTCTTCTTCCTCTTCCACCACTCCAACACCACCTTACCTCTCACCTCTACCTCCACCACTTCCTTCGCGGTGTTCCACTCTCCGGACGGCGGCCGACGTCCCGGCGGAGTGGCGGCGTCCTCGAGGGTACCGGCGGCGGTGTGCGGTGCGGCGGGACGGCGGCACGGAGCTTGGCGGAGTTCAAGAACCGGTAGGGGGACGAACCTTGCATGGACTGTGAATGTGTGCTCATGATTTCCTTGGCATGGCATGTTGTGATTTGGGTTAGAATGAGCATGTTTAGGGGGTGTTCTTGTGGGTATGGCCGTGCTCGTGAACGTGGTTTTGTAGCATGCTGGTGGTAGTTGACTTTCTCTTCCTTCCCCTTCTGTTTTGGGGCTTTTTCGGGGCGTTTGGGGTTAAGGGTGAGACCCTCGGGTCGAACCAGGAAACCTGGTTTCTGGCGCTAAATGGCGTCGTGCCTGGTCGACGCCTTTCCGAAAGACGTCGGGTCAGTACGACGCGTTTTAGGACAGAAACCTCCCTGTTCGAGGTTTCCTGAGTTAGGGGTTCTTGCGCTAAATGACGTCATGGATGGACGACGCCTTTCTGAAGGACGTCGGGCCATCATGACGCCATTTAGGCAGGAAATGCCCCCGTTTAAGGGTTCTGCAAATCTGGATTTCTGGGTTCAATGGCGTCGGGCGACCCTGACGCATTTTAAATGGCGGCTTCACTGGTGGACGCGTTTTAAGCGATAATCTGGCTTTTAATAAACCTGTCTGAGGGTCTTGAATGGCGTCGACCTCGGTCGACGCGATTCAAGACAGGAATGTTTAAATCCTGTATTTCATGCGTGTTTCACAGTGGGATGGTTCAAATGCATGCTTTGGGTTGTATACTGAGACGGAGGACTTCTGCGTGAGTGGAATTACATCACCTGTGTGTGTGTGTGTGCTTTAGCTATATACTGAGACTGAGGTTTACTGTGCGAATGGAATCATGTTATATGTGTGGTTGTGTTATGCGAATGTGGATCGGGTTAACTGTGGTTTACGTCTGTCACCATGGGCCGATGGGAGAAGGGCCATGGTGTCTGTGGAGTGGTGCATGTTGTGTTTTACCCTTGGCTGAGACAAGCAGAACCACCTTGAGCCCGTCGGGCCGGAGTAGCTGGTGTGCTATCCGAGGGGTTGTTATTTGGTCCCAGCGGGTCGGGGTTTCCCTTGGTTGTCGTGACAGCTTCTGGCGTGTTTCTTGCTGTGGAGCTGGTGGTGTTACTGGTGGGAGTTGGTTTACCCTTTAGCCATTTGGCCTGATGTGACCTTTGATCAAGGTTACGAGTGGTACCTATAGCCCTTTGGCCTGACGCAGCCCGGGAGAGTTGGGTTTGTGGGTAGTTCCTGTAGCTTCGGCTTGACGGGGGTTCGCCGGTCCCCAGGGCCCTCCTGAAGCGCTGAGGCCTAGCGTGGAGGCAATCCGGACGGTAGGACAGTAGTCTAGACTACTTGTGTGCACACGTGGCTGGCAGTGGCTATACACTGGTTCCAGCTAGTCCTAGTTTGACTCACTGCCTCACCCTACAGTGCCCCGGAACGCTGTAGGGGTGGACAGGCGTGAGCTGTGGTGGTAGTGTTGGGAGGCGACGTCTGACCTCGGTCGACAGTGTGGTTCAGTCGCTTCGTGGACTTTGTCTGAGAGTCGTGACTCTGTGTTGGGTTCTTCGGTTTACTTAGAATGGTTCTTGTTACACTGCTTACCGTGCGTTTCATATCATAGTTGGGTGCTGTGTTTACTGCTTTACTTAATTGCCCTTTATTCTTGTTGTTACACTTGTGGGTGTGTGAGTGGGAGGCAGGGGATCGGATGATCCCTACTGAGCCCATTTCTGGTGTGGCTCACTCCCTGCGGTTTCAGGTGTGGACCTCGAGGCGCAGCGGAAGCGTGGTGTCTTCTTGGTGTGCGGACCAGCAGCTTTCTTAGTTCCGGGGTATGCCCCGATGTTGTTGTACTTCCTTCTGCCTGTACTTATTTAATTGTTGGACATGTAATTATTGTTGGACTGTATACGGACATTGTTATTTTCCTTCCTGCGTACTTGCTTACCTTTGTAGTCCGTGAGATTGTTATATTTAGCCTTGTTTAGCACTTACTCCTCCAGATGTGTTGTGTGAGATCCGAGTGTGAACCCGCAGTTAATGGGCCGACATCCATTTAGTGACCGGGTCTCCGGTCATAGGATGGCGGGTCGTTACATATGGCATCGGACTAGAGCGACGTGTTTAATTTAATTAGAAAAATAATTAAAAATCAAATTAGAAATCAAAATGGATTTGGAGACCTAAACAGCGTCCAACATTGGTAACGTCTTTTAGCAAAATTTCATATTTCGATTAAAAATCTGAGTTAAAATGAATTTGTCTAATAAACTTAAAAGGCGTCGTTACTGAACGACGTCATTCAGACAATTAATCCAGAAAATTAATAAAAATCAATTATTGATTAAACATCAGACCATTTTGGTGTATTATTATATGATATAAAATTTACTCAATATAATGTCAAAATTAGCGTGTCTACAGCTGCCCCACATTGGCATTGACTTTGTAAGGGAGTGAAATGAAATGGAATGGATTGAAAAGGTGATGCCAAGGTGTGATGAGACACGCTCTCAACATCACATGATAGGAATCTTTCTCAAAATGATCAGTGAAGATAACTCAAAGAGATCAAATGGAATCAATCATGTCTGCATGAGGTAGACAAGGGAACAAAATAAGGTCGATCAACCTCCGCGATCGGGAAGTACCCTAGGTCACAAATCTTACAGGTTTCATCATGGGGAGCGGTTACCAGCCAATGTGGAAGTGCTACAACCATGACGGATCTTAAAAGGAAACAAGAAAAATTTGGGATAAAGAATCCAAAAAAAGATAGAATTCCAAGGATATCTTCAAGCGAACCTCAAAGATAATTAAGATACTCAATTCAGAATGGAATATTTCATATCACGTTGGGATTTATATGATCAATAGTCAGAAGTTTAATCAATAATTAGTTCTTATCACAGTTATTTCAAAGTCTTACATGATGCATACTAGGCTAAAATAAAAATATAAAATCAAATAAAATAGAAATTAATCAAGGATAATATTGTTAAATCATCATTAATTAGTCAAGATACCAATTCTGTAATTCAGTGCTAAGTCGAAGTTCGTTTGTCCATCGCACTATTTCACAAAAGCGGAACCATCGTCCCTATTAATTAACAATCCAACGGCCTATCCATGTGGTTAAGAATCCTCTGGAATTATTACAATTTTTGTTGAAGGGAAACTCAAATTCCAGTTTCATCAAAATCACAAGGTCCTTAATATATCTAATAAATATTTAACATATAATAATACTAATAATGCAAATCAATTACATAAAAGAATATAAGGGATAGATATAACTGTCTTTTTAGTCACGGTCGGAACTCATGAACTTCCAGTTTTCAGCTTCTTGTCACTCCTTTGAATTTCCTGCACTCAGAAATCATCAGTAATTTCAAAAAAATATTCAATTAAACATCAAATATGGATAAACATGGAATTTAGGGCAAATAACAGGAAAACCATAAAACGCGTTGTATCGAGCCGATGTCATTTGAATGACGTCACTGATCAAAGATGCCTTTTAAGCCAAAGAGACAGGTTTCATATGTTCAATCCGGAGTCCAATTCTCTTCAATGCATATCCCTTCTCCAATTCGGAAAAGGCTCTTCAATGTCGCAAACCTCTATACATAAGCTTCCACAACTTATGTCAAGATAAATCCATACACAAACTAGAGATCTAAGCAAGGGATTCTCTCCAAAACTCAAGAACAATCAAGATCTCAAAAGGAAAAGCTCAAGAAATTCAAGGAAAGATGGATTTTTCAAACAAGAGGATGAGAAAAACACTTGAGAAGATTTCTGAAGTGAAAGATCATCTTAGCGGACGAGATCCTAACCTACAAGTAAGTCAATCTCTCTAACCTTCTAATAAAATCATCTTCCATATTCTTCATGTTTTTTATTGTTCTTCATATTAAGATAGAACTTTTTCAAATTATTCTTTTCTATTCATCTTAGGGATATCCTTTCTTCCCCGGTCCAAGAAGATTTTCTTCACTTCCTTGGATCCAAAAGCTTGTGAACAAGATCAATATATCCATGCAATCATATATTTCCAAGTGACATATCCAAGGATTAATCGTTCATACAAAACACTATAAGAGCACGAGCATAGATTGAGTGGCTATGGGAGCTTTGATTGAGTTGTGGCATCTACAAACTCATACTTTTCTTTTTGCCACGTTTGAAGCCACTATCTTTCTTGAAGAAGTCGAACTCCTATTGGGCCTTCCTAAGTTCAAAACTAACAATGATGAACCGAATTTGAGCGAGATGTTGCTCATGAGATAAAGAATCACAGAACAATTACTGAAGAAAATTATGAAGAGTTCAAAGGAAATCAAAGGCTGTCTTACTAAGAAGGGAATCAATCTTGCCAAAATAGCTTAATAGACTTTAAAGAAGATTAAATATCTTAAGGATGAAGATACAAAGAATGTGATGAAGGCGTTCACCACATACTTAGCTAGAGCTCTACTACTCCCTGCCCAAGATAATGTGTTGGAAGATGATCAGATAAGTGCGATCAATGGGATTTTTGAGAGAAAGCCAATCAGCACGGTAGTTCTAGCCTATCTCTACAGTGGGCTCTCTGTAGCTTCTACGGGTCAGTCTCCTCATGGTTGTATGCTACTCTTCGCTCTGTGGGTGGAATTCCATTTCAAGTTCAGACACAACGAAGAAAATGTCTCAAGGATATCTCAGCTATATCAACAAAGTCCTATCTTCCACATCTCCAATGTTGTGAAATTCAATGACAATATGATCAATCGGGTGCCCAATCTCCAGACTCGAGCTGACTGGCATGCTTACTTGAAGACAATGCCGAAGATTGGATTCTAATCTTCACCACTTGCTCTCATAAAGAAGGCGATTCACGTGCGCCGTAGTGCTGGCACAGAACTTTGACTGATCGGGGCTATTGAGTTTGCTATGTCCAACCCACATCGCTGCCATCCACAACTTGGCATGCCACGCTATGAATTTCCTGAATTTTCCAATCTCTTTCCAATAAAGAAGCGTACATTGGAAACTGATGAAGATTATGAGGCGACTGAGCTCATTGCTACTCTGTGGAACATCGGGTTCACCCGTTGTGTACAACCTTCTCATGAAACCAATAGAGGACTGTCAGAAATATATGTAAAGGAGCTTCAGAAAATTCGTCCTTGAAAGCTCTCCCTTATTTGATGTAATTTCAATTTTATTTTCAATGAAGAATCAATCCTTTATACCATAGAAATCATCTCTTAATGTTCTGTGATTTATTCAGAATTTTTATTCTATTAAAACCATGATTTTTCCTTAAAACATAAACCATCGTATTTACTAAATGTAAATCGCGTCCACTCAGAAAGACGCCATTCAACCTTAATTAATTTCAAACATTAATTCCTTAAAAACCCCATACTATGCCTAAAAAGCGTCTGCTATGGGAGACGTCTTTCAAGTCTCTCTTCTATTTTTTCAGAAATTTCCATCATTAAATTCCCCTTAAACGCGTCTTGTAGGTAAGACGTTTTTCAATTCTCTCTCTTCATTTTCTCAGAATTCTGTCATTAATCCTGTAATTAATCCACTAAAAAGCGTCATCGTAAGAAGATGCGTATAATCATTATGCGTGGTACGGCTCTGACCAGAATTGGCGGTTTAATCTGAAACGCGTCGTGATCTGTGGACGCGGTTAACACAGTTTCCAAAATTCTGAATTGCCGCCTCAATTTATGTGCCAATGAAAGGCGTCGTTGTCCCTCGACGCGTTTTAACTTTTTCAAACAAAGCCTACGAGCCTGAACCTGCTTTCTTCCTCATTCTCTCTTCTTTCTTTCTCTCTCTTCCTGGTTCGTCTTCTCCGGCGATCCTTGCGGATTCCGGCCATCCTCTCCACTTCCGGCGATCTTCTCCAGTGAACACCATCTTCCCCCCGACGATCCGAGTTCCCAAGCTCCTTCTTCTCTCCCTATCTCTCTCTCTCATCTTCTCTCTCGTATCCCTTTCTTCTTCCCCATCCAAAAGAAAAAAAAAACTCCCCAAACCCCACCATGGAGAAGGGGCAATTGAGCAAAGCCATCACGAAACGACGACAGACCGCACCTCTCTCAGTGGCAACGGCGGCTGAGGAGGCCCCTGAGGTGGTGCCAGCCGATGAGAACCTTGCAGCCATGGCGGCTTTCTTAGACGAGGAGGAGGCTCCACCTACGGCGGTAGGAGAAGAAGAAGAGGCGGAGGGCGTCCCCCACCTGGTAAGCTTTCTATGGATGGATTGGATGTGAAAATGAGCAAGGGAAGGGACCTTCAAAGGTCCGGAATCTATTTGTTGAATGGCGTCGAGACCAGTGGATGACGTTCAAAGGGCGTCAACCTGTCGTGACGCCATTCAAGGTAGTATTCGATAAATGAGCAAGAAAATTGAAGATGAATGGCGTCAAAAAGTGCGGACGCCTTTCAAAGTGCGTCCACCATGTCCGACGCCATTTCAACAAAAAAAATTTATTTGAGAAATTATTTTTTAATGCCCATTAACTTATGAAATTTGTTGAATTATTTACAGGTGACGATGAGGGCTAGGATATCGTGGGATCTGGTCATCGGTGCTTACCGTGGCCTTCTTAATTTCCAGAAGGCGCGGCTGCGTCGGATGAGATTTGGAGAGATCTTGGATATCGAGCCCTTCTGGCTCGACCTAGTACTTCTACATACACTGAGAGAGAGGTGGGATGCGAAGAGTAGGGCATTCCTAATGCCCTAGGGACATATGGTCCCTAGGTTGGAGGATGTAGCTAGGATCACCGGTCTCCATGTCGAGGACCGAACAGTGAGTGAAGTGATCTATCCTGACTACCGTGGGTTGGCGGAGAGCCTTCTAGGTATACAGGTCTCTAGCTTAGATAGGGAATCCAAGACTGTGCCCAGGGTAGAGGTAAAGGCGGCCTTAGGGTTAGTTGAGTACAGACGGCGATCTGATGAGACCCGTGAGGCCTTTAGAGATAGATTAACCAAGTCATCCTCCGCAGAGTATTGTAGTGACCCGAGGCAGGAGGAGGAGGTAGATAGGCAGCTTATAGTCTTTTTAGTCTTTTTCTTTGGTCAGTTGCTCTTCGGCACGAAGGGTGACCATATTCACTGTAGATTCCTTAATTTGTTAGATGACCTAGATCATCTGCATGAGTACGCTTGGGGTGCGGCCCTCCTGGCCCACCTATTTGCAGATCTATCTGCGGTTACGCCGGACCGCGAGACCACCATCAGCGGCTTTTCGCCATTTCTCCAAGTATAAATCATTTTAATTATTGTTTATTTATGTAGATGAATGAAACGATATGATGAATTCTAACTTATATGTGCACGTATGCAGGTGTGGAGTTATCCTTATTTTCCACTCAGCCAGGCGAGGATTGTGCTACCGGACGCCGTCCCATTGGCTCGCCGCTGGCAGCCAATTGTGGACACGGCTCCCTAGCACCACCAGTTGACGGCCCTCCGCTGTTAGTTCCTCGACTATCCCAAGCTATTGGTGAGTTTTTAATTTAATTATCCATTTATTTAATTTTATTCATTAAATGCAATCTTTCATTTGCAATTTATTTATTATAAATGCATCTAACATGTATGCAGGTGATCTGGCGCCCTTACTTGGGCATGGGTGAGGCAGGCCAGCCATGGGTGATGGCTGGTCGGAGGAGGTATGGACGCCAGATGTGGGTCCATTGCCTGAAAGAGATCGAGCTACTCCGCCTCCGCCTCGTGATGCGGACCCTAGGCCTCCACTAGGAGTGGGTGGAAGAGGAAGTTCTGGAGGGAATTGGACGCTCGATGAGGGGGAAGCAAGCCCTCACTGATTGGCGAGCGAAATTTCTGGAGCAATACGAGGATTGGTACCACCGAGGCATCCTGGTACAGTCCGATGCAGAGAGTAGCGCAGCCTACCTCCAGCAGTACTGGACGCATTACACCGATCAGCTGCGACTCCTTCGTCCACTCGAGTAAGTATGCTTTTATGTGTCTTTCATTTTAATTATTATCTTTATTTAAATTTATGGATGAATGGATGTATGTATATTATGCAGGATGCGCGTTATGCGACCATCGTCGACCTTTGGGCCCCCCCACAAGATGCGGAGGCACAGGTCGAACAAGTTCAAAAAGAGCTATTTAATCTGGTATGTATGCACTAATGACATGAATATTTACTTTTTATTAATTTGTTTTGACATTCAGCCACTGACGGTTGGTTCTCATGATACAGCGAGCCGTCTACACTCAAGCGGCTCCCCCTTCCTCCTCTGCTGGTACTTCATCATCTGCTACCTCGTCTGCTGCTCGCGAGGCTGCCCTTGCTGATCTTCAGAGTCAGCTTGCTTCTGCCATCCACCGGGCCTCCCATGCTAAGGAGGAAGCGATGGCTCAAGTAAGTCTTCAACTTGCTTTTCTTCACCTTTACGCAATGCATTTACTTGTATTTGATTGGTTGATCTGACTGTGATAACTTCTATTATAGGTTCAGGAGCTTCAGCAAGCTCTCGAGCAGAGGGATGTCGAGTTAGCACAGGCTCGGAGTTCGGTTGCCCGAGTTACAGAGTTAAAGGCTCAGGTAGCGCGCCTCTCAACTGGCGATATTACACGACTCTAGATTCGTCTGGAGATCTTGATGGAGGAGAGGGACCACGACCGGGGGAAGATGATGGCAAAGATCCAACGATTGCAGGACCGGATGGAGGGTCTCCAGTGTCGTCTTTCTGTGGTGGAGCACGAGCGCAGGAGCGTGGAAGAACGATATCAGCGTGCTCGCCAACGAGCGATAGACCGTGGCCAGGCGAGCGCCTTCACCGCGAGTATCGCCATATCATCTGGCCAGGTAGGGCCATGGGACCACCACCGCCTCCAATTCGTGGGCCATAGGGACCCGACAAAGCTCAGAGCCAGTATGAGGGTGCTGGGGAGAGTCAACCTTAATGGTTGTATCATGTATCTTCTGATGTATTTTCTTTTTGTGGCGAAGCCCTGCTAATGGACTCCTCATCCTGTGTACAAAACACCTTTTGATATGAATGGAAGTTCTTCGTACTTTGGACTTATGTCATGTACTTGTGCCTTCTTCTGCATCATGCCATGTTCATCACTTATCAAACAGGTTAAGCATTTGTTCAGGCTTAACCCCTTGCCCAGTTAAGTAACTGGCCAATCAATTCTTTCCTTGGTAAAAGGGTCAAGGGACGAAGCCTTTATTAACTAAGGTAATGATAACCATCAAAGGAAATGGAATTATGCAACATTCAAGCATGCAGATGTTCACTGAAAATAAAAGGAAGGAAACACACCAAATGCGACAAGTAGATGCTAATTGAAATATTTTCGGCTTGCAGTTTGCAATTTTCAAAATATTTGATTTTTTTAGGATTTTGAAATATTCGATTTTGTATTTGGTTTTGAAATATTCATTTTTAGTTCTAAAATATCTATATATTTTTTTTGGATTTTGAAATATCTATTTTTTTGGGGTTTTGAAATATCTATTTTTTTTTGGGTTTTGAAATATCTATTTATTATTATTATTATTATTATTATTATTTAGGTTTTGAAATATCTTTTTTTTTATTTGAAAATAATATGCAAACTAAAAGACCAGCATAGTACTTAGATCAAAAGAGCATATTCATTTATTAACTTAATTCCCAAATTGTTCTTCAATAATCTAACTTAGACTCATCGTGCTTGAGCTTGTGTTCTCGTTCGTGATCCCATTCGATGGTCTGACCCTTAGTCAATCTAGGTCATTCCTTAAGTTTGGAGTACGCTTCTTTAGCAAGAAGAGAAGAATTTGTTTAAAAAGCTCACAAAAGGGTTCCGGAGACCCAGAAAGATATCCCTCATTTACCCTAATATCTATTGGGGTTCGGTCATTTTCACTTTACGGGGTATTTAACGATCTTGCACTTCCTTTCTTTCGATTTTGTGGACTTTTGGTGTAACATTTATAATGTGATGGCCTTTGACTTTGTATCGGCTTTTTCCCTTTTTTTTTTCCTTTTGCTTTTGTGGAGCGGATCTCCCCCTCTTTTTTTTTGACGGCCTCCTACTAAGATGCCAGGTATTTTTGGTAGTCTATTTTAAGCGTCGTTCCGACATCATGGGCCGAGAATAAAACAGAAGTTTTTTGCAAAAAGAACGAATTGTACTTTATACTCTTAGTCAAGCTTTCGGTATTCCTTTGGACTTCACATCTCTTAATACTCATAAAGTAAACGTGTTAGTATATATAGTAATGCGTTTGAATTAAATTATCTAGACTGATAAGGAAATTTGAGTTTCCAAATTTTCTGACTCCATTGGTCCTTGCACCATACTGATCGACTTTCTAACCTAAGGATAGTACTTCTTAAGATACAGACCGTTCCAGGGGTGAGTTAACTCTTGCCCTTTTACATTAACTAAGCGATAAGCGTTACCAGGAAAGGCATGCGATATGAGATATCGTCCTTACCAATTAGGTTGGAGTTTAGAACGCGGACCACCAGGTTTTACAAAGATTCTTTTGACGACCATTTCACCAACTTTAAACTTTCGTTCAATGACTTTCTTTTGATAGAAACGTGCTAATCTATTTTGATATACTCGTGCATGGTTAGCAACCGACCATCTTTTCTCATCTAAGAATTCCAATTGAGCGAGGAGTGCTGAGCAATGCTCATCAATAGAGAATTTCTTGTTCAATTGTACTATTAATGATAGGATGAGAATTTTGTATAGAACTGCCGCCTCCATTCTAAATGTTTAGGAATACGAAGTTTGCCCAGTGGGCGTGCAGATTGAAGTTCGGTATGCCCATAGAGCCTTAATCAGTTTCTCTGGCCAGTCTGTAAATTTGTTAGATTTGCACGTTTTCTTGATGATTTTTATCAAAGTATTATTAGTTGCCTCTACTTGGCCATTGCCTTGCGGATAATATGGGGACGAATAATACAATGCAATTTTATACATGTTGCAAAGGTCCTTCAACTCTTGTGATACGAACTGTGGTCCATTGTCGGTGACGATGGTGCTTGAAATTCCGAATCTTGTGATGATGTTCTTCATGATGAATTTGCAGACCGTTGACGCTTTAACTTCCGTGTAAGCTTCGGCTTCTGCCCACTTAGTATAATACTCCGTTGCCGTGAGAATAAAAGATTTCTGCTTAATGTCGGAATCAGGATTACCAAGGGGTCCAATGACGTCGAAAGGCCATGGAGAAGAAACAAGATGGAGTGAAGATGTGGGGGAGTGGATCTTGTCGGTGTGAAGTTGACACTTGGCACACCTACGAACATACCCTACACAATCTTCTTCCATGGTTGGCTAATAGAATCCTTGTCTAAGGATCTTCTTTGATAGCATTTGTCCGTTAACATGGCCACCACAAACTCCAGCATGAGCTCCTTCCATGATCTTCCAAAGCTCATCCTCATCTAAACATCTCAAAAGAACTCCATCAAAATCTCGTTTGTAAAGTGCTCCTCCAACTAGGGTATATCTCTGAGAAACTCTCTTGATAGTCATTTTCTCCTCAGCTGTGACTTCTTCAAGATATGATTGATCTTCACAGTATTTGGTAATCTCATAGTACCATGTTTTCTCTTCACCATCCATCTCTTCCTGAAATTTCAACAGCATAATTTCTCGCTTCTCCATAATATCTCCATCTCTTACCTTCTTCGGCAATTTCTCCCTAGTCCTTAGGAAGGAAGGATCTTTCACGGCGGGTAAAAGACGCCTGTGAACAACGATTGATTCAGAGTTTCTGCTGATCGGGAAATCGAGAGATGATCCAAGGGAAGCTAGAGCGTCAGCTAAGATATTCTGATTTCGAGGAATATGGATGAAGATCAATTTAGTGAAAAGCTTGGCATAGGCGGAAGTGAGTGCTTGATAGGGCTTGAGCTTGGGATCAAGAGTTCGGTATTTAGTGAACACTTGGCGAAGGATCAATTGACTATCACCCACAATTCTGAGTTTGGTTGCACCATGGAGGTGAGCAGCTTCAAGGCCAACAAGGAGTGCCTCATATTCAGCTATGTTGTTAGTGACTGAAAAGTCAAACTGAAAGGCTTGTGGGATTATGACACCTCCAAGTGATAAAAGAACAATGTCAATACCCTTACCATAAGAGTTCAAAGCTCCGTCAAAATGCAAAGTCCACATATTGTCTTTGATTCTGTTTATAGACATAAGTTCCTCATCCGAAAACTTTGATCGGACTAGATCTTAACGAGGAAGTGGGTGATGAGCAAGATGTTCTGCTATAGTATAGCCTTTGATCGCTTTCTACTGAATATAGATGATGTCAAGTTGAGATAGAAAGCTCTGCCAGCGTGATAACCTATCAGTGAGGACGGATTTCTCAAGGAGAAACTTAATGGGATTCATCCTAGTGATGAGATGGAGTTCGTGGGCTAAAAAATAGTGCTTCAATTTCTGAACTACCCATACAAGCGCTGTACATGTTTTCTCCATCGCTGTGTATCTTTGTTTTGTGGGATTGAGAAGTTTGGAGAGATAATAAGCTGCCCTCTCCTTTCCTTCTTCATCTTCTTGTGCTAGGACAACCCCCACCACATCATCCAAGACAAAAATATATAGAATCAAAGGTTTGTCTGGAGATGGTGGTCTCAAGACAGGAGGACTTGCCAAATATGTCTGCAATTCATCAAATGCCTCCTGACACTTATCATCCCAATCAAATTTGACTCATGGCTTAGTAAGCTCGTAAAACGGCTTACACCTTTGTGAATGTTGGGAGACAAATCAACGAATAAACTGCAACCTCCCGATCAATCCTCTTAACTCTTTCAAGTTTTTGGGAGGTGGCATTTCTCTGATAGCCTTTGCCTTGTTAGGATCGATCTCGATGTCCCGCTTACTAACAATAAATCCCAATAATTTTTCCGATGATACTCCGAATACGCATTTCTTGGGATTTATCTTCAATTGATATTCTCTTGATCTCTTTAAAACTCTTGCCAAAACTTTGGCATGTTCAGCCCTAGTCTTAGATTTCACTAACAGAACATCCACATACACTTCTAAATCAATGTGCATCATGTCATGAAATTTTGCCATCATAGCCTTTTGATAATTGGCTCCAGCATTTTTCAATCCCAAAGGCATGACAACATAACAATAAGTGCCCCAAGGTGTAGTGAACAACGTTTTATCTTGATCATCTTCCGCCAACTTAATCTGATTATATCCTAAGGATCCATCAATAAATGAAAATGTTTCATAGCCCACTGTGTTGTCAGTGAGTACGTCTATGTGAGACAGTAGGAAGTCATCTTTAGGATATGCCCGGTTTAGATCTCGGAAGTCAATACAAATTCTGACTTTCCCATCCTTTTTCATAATTGGGACTATGTTGGCCACCCATTGCGGATAGAGGACAACTCTAATGAATTTGGCCTTATGCAGCTTATCGACTTCTTCCTTCATTTTCAAAGCCATTTGGGGGTGGAATCGCCTTAATTTCTATTTAACCCGGCTAGCTTCATCTTTTAATGTCAATCGATGTTCTACAAAAGAAGAATCTAATCCCAGCATATCTTCATAACTCCAGGTGTCCTTATAGTCTTTGAGAACTTGGGCCACTGCCTCTTCATCTGCTTCAAAAAGATTTTTACTGACGAGGACAACCTTAGGCTCATCTTCAGTTCCTAGATTAATTTCTTTGGTAGGTTCTTCTACGGCGGCTGAAAGTTCATCGAATCTCTTCACTCCACTAGCATACGCCTCAGTTGCGTCCTCATCATCTTCCTCATCTTCAGTAATAGGGTCTTTCTCGTGTATCAATTCATACACCCCATATCCATCATTGACTGACTCATCAACTTCACATTCTTCTAGCATCTGAATGGGATTTTCTAATAGCTGAGGGATCTGAAAATAAGAAAGGCATCTTAAAGCTAGATTTTGGAGGTATCTACCCGGAATTCGCCTACCCTTAGGCTTCCTAGACTTCCTAACCTGACAAACATGCCTAGAACTAGACTCCCTACAGCTAGACTCCCTGTCCTGACCTAGTGAGGACGAAGAAGGATAAAAATCACGAGATATATGAAATGATACAGGTGAATCCTCCCAGAGGGAGGGACATAGTAGATCTAGGAGAGAATCTTGCCCGAACGACCTGTGCAATGGGGTACAGTCGGACAAATATGATGTTTCCTCAATGAGGATTTGGGAGGAAGAAGTTGCCAAATAGGCATTTTTTTTGGTGAAATATCTATGTTTATCATAAAGCAGGAATGGATATGAATAGGGCGAGGATGAAATGATGGAGGTAATGCCACTAGTACCAAGGGATTGGGGGGATCATACAACAATATGTCTCAGATCAGATCATAAATCCTCTCCAGATCGAGAGGAGGCTAAGGAATAAGGTCCCGTGGGGACAAAGTAACAATAATGGGCGGAGCCCATGGGATGTCTTCAATAATGACCCGCGACCAAGTCGGAGTCAAGAGTAGGGTGCGGAATAGAGTGTGGAGGGTGAAAATATGAGAGGGATAGGTTCCCCTCCAGAGAAGATCAGTAGTGAATCCAGTTTCATAGGAGTCATCCGACTCCCCTTTATCAACTTCTTCATGCAGTAGAATTGTCTTATCAAATATAGTCCTAGGGCTCTCTATCAACTCATCTATCAGTGGCGGCCACTTCGGCTCCGAGGGATCAAGGAATAATCTGTTCAGTGCTATATACAGATCCCTCAGGTCAAACCACCAATACCATTCACATTCCAGGTCTTGAAATTTTCTCCTTTTCATCGGCCACAGAGCCTCCAAGGACTGGTATGTCAGCAATTTAGAATAGTGTATGGCCAGATCTCTCCCATAAATATCATATAAGTCAAAGTGGGAGGTGATCACCACCGTGTTATCATCATCACAATTTATCACGGTTCCCTTGACGAAGTGTGTATATAGAGTCCAAGTCAAGGGATTCCGATTTTCTTTACACGGTGTGGCCATTGCCTTCCATATCTTCTGGCCATTTTCATCTTCGTGATGCTGGACAATGTCATGCCTTACTCTTCTTGGCCTATAGCCTAGGCCATTACCAGGTTCTCTTCGGTTATCTTCAACGGGCGTAGTTCTACCTACAGTTGCGTGCCTAGACCTCTTCCAGGTTGATAACTGCATTTCATCATAATGTTCCATCTAGGGGTACTCATGCACTTTCCCTGCTTTACAGCATCGACTGGACATGGATCAAGTGTGGTGGCTCTTAAAGGATCAACCAAAGGAGAATAGACCTGTAATACCAACAGACTGGATTGTCAGCCAGGTGAGGAAGTTGGCCTGATGTTCAAGGAATGAGCAGCAACAAGGATTGGCATGCTCGTGACTTTAATAATACGTTCCTTATATGGAAATTTGAGGCATTGATGATTTGTAGAGGGTATAGCCTCAAGGGACTTAATGTAGGGGAGGCCGAGAATGTCCTTTAATGAATGGTCGATCTCCAAGATGTGGAATTCGACCTCAGCATGACAAATGGGGCCTAACTCTACCTTCAAATAGACCATTCCTAAAAGGGAACGGGTAGAGTTGTCATAGGTCGTGACAGAGATAGGAGAAGGCAACCACTTTTCTCTAGGTACACCACAGAGTTCCAGGGTCTTTGGTGATAATATGTTGATGGAAGCCCCAGTATCAACTAGACAAGCATCTCTAGCCTTTCTGCATATGTTGACAGTGATGCTCAAGGCCATACTTCTGGCTACGAGTAGTGCTAGTTCTGATGTATGAAAGGTTATAGAGGGTTGATCCCCCTGTGGAACTAGCAATGTAGTTATTTTCTCTACTGGCACGTCTTCATTGACCATTACTTTTTGTAAGTACTCCATCAGGGCTTCTTGATGGGTCTTTGACCTTTTGATCAGTTCGAGCACAGAAATGTGTGTCAGTGTCCTGCCTAGCTGCTTTAACAAGTCATATTAAGTGTCTGGTACACTCTCTTTATTCTGCGCTTCCTCTAACTGCTGTAATGGGCCGTCTCTGACTGTGGATTGGGTAAAGACTTTGTTGAAGATTCTCCCACTCCGGAGCGTATGTTCTTCAATAGTGGAAGGTCCAGGCATTATCTTGAGCACCGCCGTGTTGATGAGTGGTTTAGAGTGTGTAATGGGTTGATAAGCGGGTGTTGATGGGTTATTTGGTGGAAGTATCGTACGGATGAGCGGTTTAGAGGGTTGTATGGGTGGATAAACGGGTGATGGTGGTGGATTATTTGGTGGAGGTATTATGCGGATGAGCGGCTTAGAGGGTTATATGGTACCGGGGTAAGTGGTTGTCGTAGGTGATGTAGGGAATGGTATGCGGAGTAGTGGTTTAGATGGTATGAGGGGTGCATGGTTGATTTGTAGAGGGTTGTTTAATGAAGGTGTGGTGGCGGAGGGGGTAATGGGTTTAATGGTAATGGGTTGCGGTTTGGGTATGCAGAGGATACGGTGAGGCATTTGCTCGGTAGTGCTTGGCATATGACCTATTGAATAGATAGAGGAAGAGTCCTCTACCTTCCATTGTTGCCCTCTACTAGCCTCAGACTAGCTATTTGTCAGGATGGGGGCAATCTGGTTCTGATGCTGGTGCTTCGGCAGCGGGTTCTGTACTATACCCATATTCAGTGGTACTGCTACCTGTGCTGGTGCTCTCTATTGTTGTTGTTGTTGTTGTTGTTGTGGTTGATGTTGTTGTTGATGTTGTTGTTGTTGCTGGGGTCTCTTCGCCTTCAAAGCGGCTATATATTTTCTCATTTCTTCTCAATCAATGTCTCCTTGTTCACTGAGATCATGGATGTAGCCTCGGAATTGGAAACATACATACACCGTATGCCCAGGTTGTCTATGGAAGACACAATACTTGGAGGCATCGGCATTCTGAGGCCATATAGTTTTCTCCCTGGGCAGAACCAATGCATTGGCTGCAATAAGGGTATTGAAGATGTCTAGTAGAGACTCGGGGAGAGCAGGGTATGATGCCCTTTTCGGGCCTGGAGGCTTTCTCTGTTGACTGTAGTCACCTGGAGGAGGTACATTGTGATATGCTGGAAATGGATGAGGCTGATACTACTGATGTGGCTGGTATTGCTGCTACGGCTGATTATAGGTTGGTTGGTACTGCTGCTGAGGTGGCCTGTAGCCTTGCTAGCTCGACGGTTTATGCCCTGCGTACTGCGGTTGCTGCTGATTTCTCATGAACTGAGGCTGGTTGTTGCTTACAGTGCTGATTTGCTCGTGGGAGAGCATGCCCTCAGTTGTCGGCCCCGCACTAGGAGAGTTTGGCACAGCATGCTTACGAGGTGGGGATCTGCTGGGTCGATGAGGGTCAAAGACGCTAGATAAGGTAGTGTCTTTAAAGGCGTTTTGGCAGTAACGTGCCCTCTCATAGAGTTCCGCCATGCTAGTTAAGTTGTTCAGTGTGAGAACTAGCATATACTGGGGAGTAGCATTAAAAATTATCATCTTCACTTGTTCAGATTCAGATAGATGGTCTTTGACTTTCTCCTCCATTCCCCTCCATTTATTAGCAAAACTGATGAAGTCCTCATCAGGCTTCATCTTCTCAGCTACTAAGTCAATTATAGACAGAGACGGTGCAACTCTATCTTGGTATCTTTGGATGAATTTTTTTGACACGATACCATAGTCTTCCACCTCAAACGGCTCCAAAGAAAAGAGCCACTCGAGGGCTGACCCCTCTAATGATTTCCTGAACAAGAAGGCCAATGACCTCTTATCATTCTGCCAAAAGGAAGATTCGTACATGAACTCCTTCATGTGGGTGAAGGGGTTACCAGAACCATTGTATTTCCTATACACTGGCATCTCAGAAGGTGGCAAGTGAAATACTGGTAGACTAGGAAGATTGATTTCGAGCACAGCCTTAACTCCCATCATCCTCTAGAAGTTGTTGAATTGCTCGTCCATGCGATCCATCTTTGCGAGCAGAGCCTGAGTTACCAGATCAACTTGGGGAGGTGGAGGTGGTGGTGCATGATAAGCTTGCCCCCTGGAATAGGTGGGGCAAGGTGGATAATAAGGCTGCGGTCCGGCAGCGCTTCCACCATGTCTGAGGGCATTTTGGTAAGTCGGCATTGGCGGTCTAGCCGGATGCTTTGAAGAAGATAATTGCGGCCCAGATGGTCAGGAGGTTGAAACATGAAGGCCTTCCATAGCCTGATGAATAGAGGAAGCACGGTGGGGAGGAGGTTGAGGAATAACAGGGGGAACCACGGGATTTGGTTCAGCAACACGTAAGGACGTCTTCCCCTTTAGGATGGATTGGATTGCCTCAAGTTGTTGAGGATCCACATAGGAGGCCAGAACTCCCAGAGTGGTAACCAGATCGGGTGGATTGGCAGATGAGGGCTCAGCTGGATCTTGAGCTCCCTCGAAGGTAGGATTGGAGATCACATGGACATGGGGACGAGCAGTATTTGGATCGTACTGCTCTCGATTAGGATGGACCTGACTTTGAGGGGCATGGGCGTCTCCCTCATACTCAGGGTGATAATAGTTGGGATCATGGGAGGCATTAGCATCTCCCCCGTTCTCAGAGTAATAATCAGTTTCGTGAGGGGCATTAGCATCTCTTTCATATTCGATGATGGCATCCTGCTCGTAAGCAGCCATACCCATAGATCTACTTGATCAAAGCATCATGGTATTAATTTTTTAGCAATCAAGTTCAAACAAGTTGTGCAAGAGATTAAGCAAACAAGTAGATGTTTACGTTGTCTTAGGATTCCTTGTTAGGTTACCAATTCTCTCAACGGGTAGGATCCTAGTTTCAGTTCAGTTTCCACCATTATACTTTATGGTTCTTTCTCACAACGATATGAATATCTAATCAGGACTTCAATTGGTACAACCATCCCGATGTACAAGAAGGAATTCCTTGCTTTTGGGGACTTATAGAAGTCTTAACACCAACCACTCTAGTCTGATCGAGGGACCAACCCAATCGGAGAAAGGTAAGGATGTCAAGAAGGTGTTCCTATAACGAGGGGGTGGGGTGGGGGGGGGGGGGGGGGGGAGGGGGGGATAGCCCCAGTGCAAATGACCTATGGCCTGGATGGCCTCTAATGTATGATAAGATAAATATAAGTAACAATCAAACCAAGAATTCGAAGGCTAATGACCAGAAGAAGAAAGTGCTTGAATAGCGTCGATATTCACCGATGCTATTCAAGACAGAAACTTTCCTTGTTCACAGAACCCCGGGCAGCAAACAGACAGGAAATAGTGATAAATGGCGTCTGAGTCTGGCGACACGTTTCAGAAATGCGTCGTTGTCCAAAGACGCTATTTAGGTTGCAGAAACAATAAACAGGAAGCGAAAATCAAGGGCAATCCCTTCCAGGTTATCAAGGTAAAGCAGTAACTATCAGATCATACGAATTCAATTTTTAACAGGGTCATTTATCATGCAAACAAACAAAATCCAATCAACCACACACCTTCCTATCACAATCACAACTCCTAAAACAATCAAACGAGGGGGCAAAATCTTGCCACAACGGATGTGCACGTAGTGCACGTTGGGATGAACATAACCAAACTCACCAATTGATGAAAAACGTGCCAGAGGGACACAAGTGGTGCACCGTGGGTGCCCGAAAAAGCAAGAACAAAATATTTAAAAGATGGCAAGACCAAGTCCCACCGTGATCACCAAAAAGCTGTGAGTATTCAAATTGGGTGTGTAATTATCATGAATAAAGTGTTGTTTAATGAAAATAAAATAATTAAAAACTAACATGTGATCGCCAGAAACTTTTGACTAAAAAGTTTCAAAAGAAAAGTTTGATCGCTTACCTGTTTGAAACAGGGAAGATATGGATGTTCTTGATTCCCTCTCTTCAGTCGGCCGAAGAAAGAGAGCCATTTTTGCTCTTGTTCTTACTTGATTTGGGGATCGTCCTTTTCGCTACAGAATTCCTTCTTTGCTTGATCCTTTGATGCTCCTTTGTACTTACAAGAAAATGAAGAAAGGAAGGAGAAAAGCTAATTAGAACTATTAGTGTAGAATCTATTCTAACAAGATCATTAATCATGTAATTAAAACAAGAAAATCACTTGTTTGATGTTTATTTACACCCCTATAGCATGTATGGGATTGGAAAAGATGATTATGTGAGTGAGTGTGTGAAGAACATGAAGTGATATGAATATGATGATGAATATGAATAAACTAAGAAACTAATGAAAGAAAAGATTTAGATGACCCCTTGAAGTCTTGGGTCTTGAACGGATCTTGACGGATGAAGAAAGGATGAAGAGGATGAACACGCTTTCTTCCTTCAAGAGCTTCTAGAAGCCGTCATGTAGTGCTCTGATCCTTCAATGCTTCTTCAATGACTTTTCAACCTTTTTCAACGATTTTCCAACTTTTCTAAATAACTTTTTTTTTTTTTTAACCTCTTCTAATGATCAAGGGCTTGGGTTTATATAGAACTAGTGTTAGGGCCCTCACACGCCTCCGCGGCCACTTATGGATCAATTTGAAAGAGTTTAAAGCCAATCCAATAAAGAGAACAAGATAATCTCAGCCAAATTCATCATTATCCGTAATCAACTAAATAGCGTCGCCTAAGGGAGACGTCTTTTAGCTAAATTAAAGCTAATGATAATCCGTAGGAGGAAGCCGAAAGAAGTAGGAAACCTAAATGGCGCCGGGCTAGAACGACGTGTTTAAGTTAATTAGAAAATTAATTAGAAATCAAATTAGAAATCAAAATGGATTAGGAGACCTAAACGGCGTCCACCATTGGCGACGTCTTTTAGCAAAATTTCATATTTCGATTAAAAATCTGAGTTAAAATGAATTTGTCTAATAAACTTAAAAGGCGTCGTTACTGAACGACGTCATTCAGACAATTAATTCAGAAAATTAATAAAAATCAATTATTGATTAAACATCAGACCATTTTAGTACATTATTATATGATATAAAATTTACTCAATATAATGTCAAAATTAGCGTGTCTATACCGATCCGCTGATGGATCTTCATATCGAACCTAATGTCAACTGAAGATTCATCTGTCTCAGTAGTATAGTTGATCCTTTAACCTGAGACATTAATGAGGTCTTGCATGAGGACTGGTGTGGTTTAATATTTGGTTAAGTGACTTTAACTATAAGTCATGAAACACTGAATTATTAGCCACATCGGGATACATGCGACGACCGTTAATGGTCAAAGAAGAGATCGTTCACTGTCAGGTATATCATAGACAGTTAATGAGTCATGACATAGACGCTCCACTAAATCCCTGGCCAGGGTGGTATCAGTTCGTTTGGAACGAACGTGAAATTATTATGGAGGTCATGGTCAGACGACACGATCACCAGTAGTTTGACGAAACCATACCACACGATCGGATCAGACTCATAGAATGAGCAAGAGATTATAGCGTTACGGTAACTGAAGACTTACAGGTGCCAAACAGAGTGAAGATGAACACGACATCCTCTAGGAGCACGCGGATTTGCTTGACCCAACGTGATCAAAAAGGTCCAGAGTAAATTAAATGGTTATTGGGACTAACCATTTTAATTTACTTCTAATTAGATTAGAAGTTAATGGATCTTTACACCAGAGTGATAATGGGCCTAGAGGATCACACACAAATAACTCTTGCAGAACGGAATATTATTATATGAAAAAATATACTAAAGCATTAAATTCTTTTGGGAAAAAAATTTATAAATGGCTTAAAAATATATATGTAATAATATCAACGGCATATATATAATATGTATATCATTACGCTTATTTTATAAGCTAATAATAACATATTAATATATAATATATCATGGGTTTACTTTAACTGTGGTTACCTTTTTAGCCGAGGCAGTTAAAGACGGGATTGGCTGAAATGGCGGTTCAAGCTACCGCCTTACCATTCCATAAATAACCCATGTTCCCTAACCCGTAACTTGGCTAATGAAAAAGCTTTCTAACCATTCAAAAGGTGGCCGTCAAGTTTCTGAAGAATTGGATTCTTCCCAGGAAGAGTTAAGGTTGAGTTTGAGGGTTGTGCGGGTTTGGAGAAGTTGATCTCCGTTGCTGCGAGGGTCAGTGTGGATTAAACTCTAGAGGCGGGACGTCTGTGCGGCTCAAAGCTTCGAGGAGTTCGGCATCGATCACTGTAGAACAATATGTTCTACGAAAGGTGAAAATCTCATATGATTTATTTAGATCATTTTTGTTGCATCAATCGGAGTCCGAACTGGTTTGAGAAATTGTTTTATTTATGTTCTTCCGCTTCGACGATTTCCCGGGGGTTACGACCGAACCCAATATTAGTCAATGAGCAGAACCAGGAGTTTAAGTCCTACCTAACTCCAAACCGCCAGGGCGTTTATATATCACCGTCCCCTGGTTTTAGCCGGCCGAAAATCAGGATTCTACCCGTTTGCCCTCGGGTTCCAAATAAAATACCCTATCCAATATGGATGCTTATAATGGAATCAGGCCAAATATCCCCTTAAGATGGCAATGTCCAAGCAAAAGTCAAATAATTATGATACAATCAGATTAACAGAGATCAAATGATGACAAAAGATAAGCATAGATCTGAAAATTGAATTATCAAATTCATACATACATATAAGAGTTAAAATACATACTTTTATATACAAAATAGCCACTTAGAGAGTCATCATGGTCATATATATAGAAAATCAGAACAAATCTGATCAAAATAAGTTTTTGGACAAAAACGATAACCAAGAAAATTTTCTCAAAATTTTTAGAAGAATAAACACATTTTCGGCCACTAAGACAAACTTTTAGAATTGAAAATTCTATTTTTGGACATCAAACAGATTCAAAAAATTACCAAACTTGATGATCATGTCCAATAGAACATATGTAAAGTGTGTACAAAGTTTAATCAATTTCTGGATGGGTTTGATATGATTTTGGATTCTCATTTCGATTTCGGAAATTTGACTTAAATAGAATTCCAGCAAATCAAAATAGAGGGAAAACTGAACAGCAAATGGACTCATAAAATTCTCAAACTCTCCAGAGAGGTCAAGGATAGTATAACAAAGATCTTCACAAAATTTGGCATAATTTGGACATGAACCAAGAGAGATATAAGATTCATAAGTTATGATTTAAAAACTGTCACGATAGATTGTATAGTCTGTGAAACATATTACTAAATAAATATCAAACACACTCTGAAAATTATGAAATTTATTTGGTATGAGTATAACATCTACATTAAGCATCTACCAAAAATTTAGCTCAATTGGACATCGTACCAAAGAGACAAAATGTCTGTAACGTATGCTATCATAATTGCAAACATAACAGATTGAACGGACAAATTACATAGGCTGAGTTAATAATCATAGAATAAATTATAAATAAGATCATAAAAATATGAACCTTGAATATCATAAAGTAGACATATAGATCAAAGTTATTACCAATTGATTAACTTTTGAAAACTTTCGAAAATAACATAGTTTTTTAATACAAAATAGATCATATGTACAGTTATCTACCTATCTCTTGAAGAAAGATTGGCTCTTAGTTCCCCTATGACTTCCTTGCTATTATCAATATCTCATTCTTCCTATAAACTCTTTTTCACATTCTCTAAGCGCATTTCCATATTCTCTAAGCCTCCAATAACACAAAAGATTGATTAGAATCAAACATCCAAAAGAAAGAACCATGAATAACTTTATTCTCTCAAGAACACCACATGAACTTACTTTTGAAAGAGAGCTGCATACAATAGAGCTTTGAGCATGACCCCAAAGCTCTATTTATGCTTATTTATCCTCCTAATATCAAGGTTTGTCGTACCAGCTCGACTCACCCAGACTCGGGCGACTCGTACCGTATCAAAGCGGTTCCGTGCCAAGATACGGTCCGACTCGGTCGAGCCATGCGGATCTTCACTTCTCGGATCAGATGGACCCATCTCATACAATCCGGCACGATATGATACGATACGATACCTAAGGGTATCATACTGAACCGCCCCGAGGCGCTCAAACCCTGTGCAGACAAACCAGAAACCCTTTCCCTTCTACCCCATTCTCCCTATTCTCCCCATTTCCTGCTCGATCCGTTTGGTCTGGGCGCCAAAGTCGATCACTTCATGCTCCAAAACATCAAAGGTAAGGTTCTCTATTCGATCCGATCCGATCTGAAAGTTTTTTGCAAGTTTTTTCTTTTTGTTCTTTGAAGTTTAAAAGAAACGTGGGTTCGTTGTTTTTTCAGTTCGATCCGCACGAGATCGGTTAGAAACTTTGAAGTTCAAAAGCTTTGGAGTTCTTACAAGGTATTAGCATACATTTAGGCTTTACTTTCTAAGATTTAGAATTTTTTGAATGTCTATTTGAAGAAATATTGTGATAGTGTTAACTTTAAGTAGCTTTTTTCTTCTTTTTAATTTGATCCACCTCAGATCTGTGCGTACAGATCAAACTGAAACATGTTACATTTGAATGTTGAGGTTTTAAATTTGTTGATAATGTTTGATGATTAGAAAAAATATATTTAATGGTTATCATTTTAAAATTTAGGAATGAAATCTTAGTGTTTACCGTTCGATCTGTGCACAGATCTGATGCGGATTAGATCGGTTACTTTTGTGGTTTTGATTTTATTGTTAATGTTTGATGGTTTAAAAAAAAATATTAGTACTTATAAATTATAAGTTTGTAATTTACGAATGAAATTTTAGTGTTTACGGTTCGATATGTGCGCAGATCTGATGCGGATCAGATCGGTTACATTTTAGATATTGATTTTTTTTGTTAATATTTCATGGTTTAGAAAAAAAAACACAAAGTGCTTATAAATTATATGTTTGAAATTTAGGAATGAAATTATTTTTTTACGCTTCGATTCATAAAATTTTCGAATTAATTTCCATGCTTATAAGTTAAACTTTGTGTTTTTTTAAAAAAACATTGCAATTACACTCGGAGTCTCGGATCAGATCGGTAAGGCTGTGCAAGAGGTGCGTGCACGCCATGCGGATTGACTTCTTGTAAGATTTTAAGTTACATTTGACGAATTTTTGATGTTGTATATATTTCGTATATTTTGAGGATTATTAGTTTACTTTTGATATATTTTGCAGGAGGTGCGTATAGTGTGGACATCAATTCGAAGCTCGATTTGCATCTTCATTTCAAAAATGTTTGAATTTCTATAGTCGAACCCAATCATTTGTTTCTGATTTAACTTAAATAAAAAAAAGAGATGTAATGTATTTGTGATTTAACTTTGATGGCACAATGATGGGGTAACATTTAAGAGATGGCACAATGATTTTACACTAGAAGAGAGCAAATTTTGAATGTGTTTGTGATTTAACTTTAGAAGAGAGCAAATTTTGAATGTATTTGTGATCATTTATGATTTTCTTTTATGGATATATTTATTTCTTAATTTGGATACATAATTATATGTTGGCTTCATTTAAATACCTTCAAGAGCACAAATAGATGGTATAGGTGTAGGTGCTCAGATCGTGTGTGCTATCATCATGATACCATGTACTATATGAATGACAAATCTAATCTAAGATCGTAATCGTCAGAAACTAATAGTTTCAAAAGAGAAAATTGATCGCTTACTAACCTTGCAATTGGGAGATTGAGTTCTTTGTTCCTCTCTTTCGGCTGGCCAAAAAACAAAAGCCTCTCTTTTAATTAACTCTTGTTTTTGTAGTTGTTTTATTCTTCCTTTCCAAGCCTTCTTTTTCCCCTTTGTTCTTATTTTGTACCTTGTAAAAGAAGATTAAACAAACAAGAAAAACTATGATTAGAACTAAAATAGTATAGTATCTATTCTAATTAAAAATCTAAAAATGTAACTAGACTAAAAGAACTCACTTTTTATGGTTTTCTTTTAAACCCCTAACATGAACATGGACTTGGAAATTATGAAGTGGGTGTGTGTGATAAAGTGATGTGATGAAAAACTTATATGAAACGATGATAGAACTATGAAAAACAAGAAAGAAACTAGAGAAGAAGATGGTTAGTTTGGCCCCTTGAAAGCCTTGGTCTTCTTGAGCTTCAATAGAGGAAAAGGATGAAGAAGATGAAGCCTTGGTATGCCGTCCACGTTTTCCCCTTGAAAGCTTCCAAAACACCTTGCAAGAGCTTCAAAACCTTCAATTGCCAACCTTTTTCAAAGGTCCAAGGGGTATTGTATTTATAAGAATAGGTTTTAGAGTGGTTTAGGCCTTCAAAAGGACTCTCTTCTGCAATCGAACTCACCTTAGATGAGCATTGAAGGAGTTTAGAACCTTTCCAACCTCTAAAACCGGATTATCTCGGCCAAATCATGTTTATCAGGAAACTCTCAAATCGTGTTGCTCAGACGGGACGCTATTTGGCTAATTAAAGTGGCCAAAATAGAAAGGAAATCCAAAAAGAAAATCGAAAAAGATTAGGAAACTTAAATCGCGTCTCCCAAGAGCGACGTGCTTTAGATAATTAGGAAATTATCTAAAATCAAATTGGAAATCGAAACGGATTAAGAAACCTAAATGGCATCTCCTTTGGGCGACGTTATTCAGTTAATCCTATCTCAATTAGGAAATTTGAGTTCAGATTAATTTCTGCTAATAAACTAAATGGCGTCTGCCTGGGGCGACGTCATTCAACAAATTCTGAGAAAAATTAATTAACGATTACAAATCAAACTATTGTTGGACATTATTATTATGACATGAAATTTACTCAAGATCAGGTCAAAATTAGCGTGTCTACAGTTGCCCCACCTTGGCATTGACTTTGCAAGGGAGTAAAATGGAATGAAATAGTCTGAAAAGATGATGACAAGGTATGATGAGACATGCTCTCAACATCATATGATGGGAATTTTTCTCAAAATGATCAATGAAAGTAACTCAAAGATATCAATGGAATCAATCATGTTTGGATGAAGTAAATAAAGGAAATAAAATAAGGACGATCAACTTCCACAATTAGAAAATACTCTAGGTCACAAACCCTACAGGCTTCATCACGGAGAGCGATTACCAGCCAATGTGGACGTACTACAACTATGATGGATCTTAAAAGGAAACAAGAAAATTTTGGATAAAGATCCAAGAAAGAATAGAATTACAAAGATATCTTCAAGAAAACCTCAAATATAATTGAGAGATCAATTCAGAATGGAATATTTCATACCACGTTGGGATTTATTTGATCAATGCTCTAAAGTTTAATCAATAATTAATTCTTATCGCAATGATTTCAAAGTCCTACATGATGTATGCTGGGCTAAAAGAAAATTAAAAATTAAATAAAATATAAATTAATCAAGAATAATATTATTAAACTGTCATTAATGAGTCAAGACACCAGTGCTGTAATTCAGTGCTAAACCGAAGCTCATTTGTCTACACACTGTTTCACAAAGTGGAACCATCATCCCCATTAATTGATAATCTAACAGCTTTATCCGTATGATTAAGAATTCTCTGGAATTATCACTGTTTTTGTTGAAGGAAAACTCAAATTCCAGTTTCAGCAAATCAATTATATAAGAAAATACAAGGGTAGAGATAACCATCTTTTTAGTCAGGGTAGGGACTCAGTGAAACTCCCACAATGGGACTTTTATTAAAATTTAGCTTTCTTTTCTTTTCTTGATATTTTCTACTTTCAAAATTTGTCAGTAACTTTAAGCAAACAGATAATCAACATTAAATATAAGTAAATATGGAATTTTTGAAAAAGCATCAGAAATTCAGAAAACTCATCAAATGGCGTCGTTGTTCACGGACATCATTTAAATAACGTCGCCCCATCCAAACGCCATTTAGCTTACAAAATATGTTCCTCTTTCTGACTCCAATCCGAACTCCACTTTCCTTCATACACATCATCTTCCAATTCGAAAAAGGCTTCCCAACTTCGCAAATCCTTCTATAAAACCTCCCTCTTTTTAATTCAATTTAATTAAACAAGCAATCAAGAGGGAAGGCTAGATAATTCTCTCCAAAGCTCAAGAGAAAGAGAGTAAGAACAAGAAGAAATCAAGTGGAATTGAGCAATCAATTTATTCAAAGAGGATGGCGAATTCTTCAAGCAAAAGGATAAGAAAAATGATTGAAAAGCTTTCTAGTGTAGAAGATCATCTAAGCGGATGAGATCCTAACTTATAAGTAAGTTATTTTCTCTATAATCAAATTCTTCTTCTTGTAACTCTCTACATGTTCTCCAAACATGATAGAACTATTATAATTTTCTTTTCAAGGGATATCATTTCTTCCCCAGTTCAAGACGATTCACTTCTCTTCCATGGATCCAAAAGCTAGTTGGAAAAATCAATCTTTCCATGCAATCATATATATCTAAGTGGCATATCCAAGGGTTGATCATCCATGCCAAACATTACAAGAGCACATGCATGGATTGGGTTTCAATGGGTATTTTAGTTGAACTATGGCATCCTCAAACTCATACTTCTCTTCTCTACATTCGAAGTCACTATTCTCTTAGAAGAAGTTGAACTCTTATTGAGCCTTCCTAAGCTTAAGGTCAACAATGATGAACCTGATTTAACTGAGATGATGCTCATGAGGGAAAAGATCAATAGTCATCAATTCTTAGATAAGATTATGAAGAAATTCAAGGTTGTCTTACTCAGAAAGAGATAAATCTTGCAAAGCTAGCTGCATGGACCTTAAAAAGAATAGAAAATCTCAAGGAAGAAGATATAGAGGCTGTGATAATGGCATTCACTATCTATTTGGGTGGAACTCTACTATTCCCTGCCCAAGATAATATTTTGGAAGATGATCAAATCAGTGCAATAAATGGGATCTTTGAAGGAAAGCAGATCAGCACAACAGTTCTAGCCTACCTCTATAGTGGGCTCTCTACAGCTTCTACAGGTCAGCTTCCTTATAGCAGTATGTTACTCTTAGCTCTATGGGTGGAATTCCACTTCAAATTCAACCATAATGAGGAAAAAGTTTCAAGAATATCTCAGATTTATCACCGCAGTCCTATCTTCTATATTGCCAACATTGTGAAGTTTAACGACAATATGACTAATCGAGTGCCCAACCTCAAGACTCAAGCTGACTAGGTGCTTATTTCAAGACTGTACCCAGGACTGGATTTGAAGCCACACCACAAGCTCTTATGGAAAAGGTATTTTGAGTGCGCCGTGGTGCAGGCACAAAGCTCCGACTGATTGGGGCGACCGAGTTTGTTCTCTATAATCCACATGGCTGTTATCCTCAATATAGTATGTCTCGTTATGAATTTTCTAAGATCTCGTCTCTTTCTCCAATCAAGAAGTGGGCTTTAGGAACTGACGAGGACTTTGAGGCGACAGAGCTTAGTGCAACTTTATGGAACATCATATTCACCCGTTGTGTAAAACTTTCTTATGAAGCCAATCGAGAATTATGGAAAACATATGTAAAGGAGCTTAAGAAAATTCGACCATAAAAGCTCTCAATTTCATCTAAAACTTTGATGTAATTTCTGCTTTATTTTCAATGAAAAATCACCCTTTATTGCAATATGATCTTTCTTCCATGTTGTGCAATTTTTCTTAAATTTTTCCTTGAATAAAATTGTGATTTTTATTCAAACCTTGGACTTTCGGGCTCAGTAATGCAAATCGCATCGACTCAGAGAGACGCGTTTAAATAAAATTCAATTTCCAGAAATAAAGATTTACTCCTTAAAGAGCCAAAATAGCGTCTTGACAGGGAGACGCCTTTCTCTTTCTCTTTCCTATTTTCCATGGATTTCCAACATTAACTTACTGAATCGCGTCTGTATATGGAGACGCGTTTATATGATTCTCTATATTTTCCATGGTACGGGCCTGTCTGAAAAGGGCGGTAAATTCCAAATGGCGTCGTCCATATGGGACGCGTTTCACAAATTTTAAAATTTTCTTTTGCCGCCTCAGTTTGTGCACCACTGAATCGCGTCGATGTTCCCAAACGCGATTTAATAAAATTGAAACAGGAGTTCGCGAGTCCAAACCTCCTCTCTTCCTCATTCTCCTTGGCTTCATTCTCTCTCTTCTATTCACCTTCCTCTCTGGCGACAGCGGCGGTTCTCCGATGATCTTTTCCTCTCCGGCAGTGCTCCGACGTCTTCTCCACCACCGGCAATCTCCATCTCGCCGCCGACCTCCTCTCTCTCATCCTCTACTCTCACCATCTACCTGAGCTCTCTTTCTCTAGGTCATTCATTCTCCAACTCTCCCACCTACCCGAGCTCTCCCCTCTCTACAAGGAGGACCTAGCAATCTCGGTGGGAAGCGACGCCGAGTTGCGGCGATTGAGGTGGTGGAAATTGCCAAGGGCGAAGAAATGGCGGTGGAACTCGCGGAGGTGGCGGCCTTCATAGAGGCCGAGAAGGCTCCAATGGGCGAGGCGGCAGCGGCCGGCCCTCACCTGGTAAGTCCCGAAAAACACCCTATTTATAGTTAAATTTCAATTTGGGGGGGGGGGGGATGAACTCGACCACAGATTCTAGGAATATGTGGTGAATGGCGTATGGGGACAGGGACGCGTTTTGAAACGCGTCCACCTTCCCAGACGCTATTCAAAAATGTTGGATAATTTTTAGAAAAAGATTTAGAAATTGATTATTAATATTTGAACAATGATTTTAATCAATTATCTAGACATTGTAGGGTACGATGAGGACCAGGATCTCCTGGGACCTAGTGGTGGCAGCATATTGTGGTCTTTCGGATTTCCAAAAGGCGTGACTGGCGGAGATGGGATTTAGGGAGATCCTAGAGATATAACCATTTTGGATAGATATAGTGTTACTTCAGGTTCTTAGGGAGAGATGGTACGCCGAGAGTCGGGCATTTTTTATGCCCTAGGGACACATGATCCCCAGTCTCGAGGATGTTGCGAGGATCACCGGCCTTCTGGTAGAAGGTCGGGCAGTTAGCGGGATCACGTATCCCGATCACAGAGGATTAGCACAGGAGCTGTTAGGGCTAGAGGTGACGGGGCCAGAGGGCCGAGAGTCTCGAACTCTCCTCAAGACAGTAATAGAGAGAGCCCTGGGACTAGTTGAGCCTAGGCAGCAAACGGACGAGTCTTGGGAGAAACTGAGAGAGAGACTGGCTAGGGCTGCTAGCGCGGTCTATTGTCAGGATCCGAGTGATAGAGCTAGTGTAGATAAAGACCTTAGGAGGTTTTTAGTGTTTTTTTTTTGTAGGCTTCTTTTTGGGACGAAGGGTGACTACATCCATTGTAGCTTCATGACTCTCCTAATAGATTTAGATAGGTTAGGCGAGTATGCCTGGGGTGCAGCCCTTCTGGCTCACCTCTTCACCGACCTCCCTGCGGTTACGCCTGACTGGGAGACCACTATCAGCGGCTTCGCGCCGTTCCTTCAGGTACTTAATTTGTTTTTAAGTTCATTTCATTATTATTATTATTTAATGCAATACATATGATGATTCTAACTTATATGTTCATGTATGCAGATCTGGACATATTACTATTTTCCCCTGGGCCGAGCGAGGCCTTCTCTTCTGCCGGCGGCGGACCCGTTGGCTAGACGGTGGCGTCCGGTAGTGGACACGGCGCCACAGCATCACCAGGTGACGGCCCTCCACTGTCAATTCTTGGACTACCCAGAGTTGCTGGTAAGTTTGAAATTCTTTTCTTGCCATTATTATTATGTTTCATGTTATGTTAAATGTTTGATTAATTAATTGTTTTGTTAGAATGTTTAAATACTTGTTAAATTAACATTTATTTGTTAAACATTTGATTGAATATTTAATTGATAATTTAAATGTTGGATGATTTAATTGTTTATTATAGCATGACTTGTTCTATTGGTTGAATATGACATGACTCATTGATTTATTTACCATTATTTTCATATGAAATGCAATGCAACTAACCTATATGAATGTAGGTTATCAGGCATCCGTACCTCGGTATGGACGATGCAAGACAGCCTTGGGTCGAGCAGGGCAGGGCTCGTTTTGGACGCCAGGTGTGGGTCCACTATATGAACGATATCAAGATCCTGCGCCTGCGGCTGGTGATGCAGACGTTGGGTCTGCACCAAGAGTGGATAGAGGAGGAGATCCCAGCGGAGATTGGGCGCACAATGAGGGGCAAGCAGGCACGCACCAATTGGAGTGCCAAGTTTCCAGATCAGTAGGACGACTGGCACTGATGCGGGGTCCCGGTGATATCGCGAACGGAGAGTAGTGAGGGCTACCTCCAACAGTACCAGACCCATTACGCCGCCCATCTTCAGCTGCTACGTCCTCTCTATGTGAGTAAAATGATGATATGCTTCTTTTCATTTTTATATTATTATCTTGGTTTTGTTTGTGAATGTATGAATGACATGACGGGAATATGCAGGATGCACGGGATACCACCATCATTACCCTCCAGACCCGACTCCAGGACGCTGAGGCCTAGCTGGAACAGGTTAAAAAGGAGCTCAATGAACTGGTCAGCATAATATGCATAAATGAAATATGAATTATGAATGCTTTCTTTCATTATTAAATTGTTTTGACACTTGCACACTGACGGTGGTCTTTTTCTGTTACAGCGCACCGCATACACCCACGCAGCTCCTCCCTCGTCTTCTGCCGGTGCTTCTTCCTCCAGTGCCACTCATGAGACCACCGTCACTGACCTGCAGAGTCAGTTGGCCTCAGCCATTCGCCGTGCCACTTAGGCTAAGGAGGATTCTACCGCCCGGGTAAGTCTTCGAACTCGACCTCTTTGTTCTTAAATAATAATCTTGCTTACTTGCTTGATTCACTGACAGCATTTCATGTTGCAGATCTCTGAGCTTTACGAAGCCCTCTAGAAGAGAGATGCCGACTTGGCACATGCACGTGGTTCGACAGCCCACGTTGCTAAGCTGGAGGAGCAGCTTGCGAAGCTCTCCACCGGCGACCTTCCTCGTGAGGTGCCCGTCTTCAAACTTGTCTGGAGTGTGTTATCGAGGAGCGGGACCGGCAACAAGTGCGGTACATGACCGAGATTCACTATATTTTTTTTTGGTAATTTGAAATATCTATTTTTTTGGTATTTTGAAATATTCACTATTTTTTTTTTTGAAATATCTTTTTTTTTTGTATTTTGAAAGATTCACTTATTCCTAAAGACCAGCATGGTACATGGATCAAAAGAGCTTACTTATTTGTTATCTTAATTTCCTAATTATTTTTTCAATAACCTAATCTAAGTTCATCATGCTTTTATTGTGCTTATGTCCCCGATCCCATTTGATGATCTGACCCTTAGTCAACTTAGGTCATTCCTTAAGCTTGGAGTACGTCCGCTAGGGAGAAGAGAAGAAATGGTCTAGAAAGCTCACGAGAAAGTTCCAGAGACCCCGGAAGATGTCCTTCCTTTACCCTATTGTCTGTTGGGGTTCGGTCATTTTCATTTTGTGGGGTATTTTTGACCTTGTTCTCCCTTCTATTTGGATATTTGGCCATTTGATTTGACATTGGTGGCCTTTTGTATGATTTGGCTTTTTTGCCTTTTGCTTTTCTTTCTTTTGCAGCAGATCTTTTTATTTTCCCCCCTTTTTTTATGACGGCCTCCTACTAAGATGGCGGGTATTTTCAGTAGTCTATTCTGAGCCTCGTTCCGACATCGCGAGCCGAGTATAAAAAGAAATTATTGTGGGTGCTCAAATTAGGTGTGTAATATTCATGAATTTCATGTTGTTTATATGAATAGTAAAAACTATTAAGAACTAAAGAAAACGTGATCGTCAGAAACTATAAAAGTTTCGAAGAAAGATTGATCGCTTACCTTTTCAAATTTAGGAGATGTTGAGTCCTTAATTCCCTTTCTTTGGCCAGCCAAAGAAAGAGAGCCCTTTTTGTTGATTTTCTTGCTTTTGATTTCTTGATGGTTATTCTTTTGGATTTCCTTCTTTCTTCTTCTTTGTACCTTGCAAGAAAGATCAAATAAAAGTAGAAATCCTAATTAGAACTAGAGTAGAGTAGTATCTATTCTAATAAGAAATTTAAACATGCAACTACACTAATCTACTCACTTGATTGTTATTCTTTAAACTCCTAATATGCATATAGGTTTTGAAAATAGTGATGTGTGTGTGAACATGAAGTGACGATGATGATGATGAACTATGAAAAAAACAGTGAATAAATTGTATGAAATTAATAAAAGTTTGGAAAGAAATAGAGGAAAGAAAATGGTTGGTTGGCTCCTCTATAGCCTTGATCTTCAAAAGCTTCAAAGGATGAAGAAGATGAAGAAGAAGAAGCTTTAGATGAAGCCTCTCTTATTGTCCACATTTTTTTCCTCTAGAACCTCCAAACACCTTGTCTTGAACTTCAAAATCACCAATGGCCAATCTTTTTCAATGGTCCAAAGAGTGTTGTATTTATAAGAATAGGTTTATGGGTGTTTTGGGCTTCAAAAGGACTCTTTCCCACAGTCGGACTTACCTTGGATGAGTAAGGAGGAGTTAGCAACCTTCCCAACTTCGGAAACCAGATTATCTCGGCCAAATCAAGTTTATCAGGAAACTGCCAAATCGCGTCGCCCAGGTGGAACGCCATTTGGTTAATTAAAGCGGCCAAAATAGAAAGGAAATCTGAAAAGGAAACCGAAATACAATAGGAAACTAAAATCGCGTCTTGAGTGGGCAACGTGCTTTCGATAATTAGGAAATTAATTCGAATTAAAAATCAGAAACCCAAATGGATTAGGACTTGAATAACGTCTCCCTATGGCGACACTATTCAGTTAAATCTATCTGAATTTGGAAATTTAATTCCGAACTTATTTCGGCTAGAAATCTAAATGGCGTCGGCCACGAACGACGCTGATTAACAAATTTCAAGAAAAATCAATAAAAAGTAATTAATGATTAAACATCAGACTATTTTGGGACATTATAAGTGTGACATAAAATTTACTCAATATGAGGTCAAAATTAGCGTGTCTACAGCTGCCCCACCTTGGCATTGGCTTTGTAAGGGAGTGAAATGAAATTAAATGTACTAAAAAGGTGATGCTAAGGTGTGATGAGACACGCTCTCAACATCATATGATGAGAATTTTTCTCAAAATAATCAATGAAGTAACTCAAAGAGATTAATGAAATCAATCATGTTTGGATGAAAGAGACAAGAAAACAAAATAAGGTCGATCAACTTCCACGATTAGGAAGTACCCTAGGTCACAAACCCTGCAGGTTTCATCATGGAGATCGGTTACCAGCCAATGTGGACGTGTTACAAGTATGATGGATCTTAAAAGGAAACAAGAAATATTTGGGATAAAGAATCCAAGTAAAGATAGAATTTCAAAGATATCTTCAAGAAAACCACAAAGACAAGTGAGAGATCAATTCGAAGTAGAATATTTCGCATCACGTTGGGATTTATTAGATCAATGGTATAAAATTTAATCAAGAATTAATTTTTATCACAATTATTTTAAAGTCCTACATGATGCATGCTGGGCTAAAAGAAAAATTAAGATGAAATAAAATATAAATTAATCAGGGATAATATTGTTAAACTGTCATTAATGAGTTAAGTTACCAGTTTTGTAATTCAGTATTAAGCCGAAACTCGTTTGTCCACGCACTATTTCACAAGAGCGGAAACATCGTCCCCATCAATCAACAATCCAACGGCCTATCCGTGTGGTTAAGAATTCTCTGGAATTATCACTGTTTTTGTTAAAGGAGAACTCAAACTCCAGTTTCATCAAAACCAAAAGGTCCTTGATATACTCTAATACGTATTTAACATATAGTAATGATGATGCAAATCAATTACCTAATGGAATACAATGATAGAGATAACCGCCTTTTTAGTCACAGTTGGGACTCAGTGAAACTCCCATAATGGGACCTTAGTGAAATTCTCAACTTCATTTTCATTTCTTTAATCTCATGTACTTAGAATTCATCAGTAACTTCATGCAAAGGAATAAACAATTAGAATTTTCAGAGAATAACAGAAATTTAGAAAGTCCATTAAATAGCGTCGCTGTTCACAGACGTCATTTAAATGATGTCGCCCCGTCCAGACGCTATTTAACTTACAGAAACAGTTCTCTGTTCTGACTCCAATCCAAACTTTACTTTCCTTCAATGCACATCCATCTTCCAATTCGGAAAGGGCTTCCCAACTTTACAAATCCTTCTATAAAAACTCTCTCTCTCTTCATATCAAAGCATTACAACAAGCAATCAAGAGGGAAAACTAAAGATTCTCTCCAACACTCAAGAACAATCAAGAAATTAAGAGGAAAAAGCTCAATTCAAATAAGAAGGAAGGATGGATTCTACTTCAAACAAGAGGATGAGAAAGGTAACTGAAAAGCTCTCTGAAGTTAAAGATCATCTTAGTGGGCGAGATCCTAACTTATAAGTAAACTAATCTCTCTTCTAATCAATTCTTTTTTTCTATGCAACTCTCTGCACATTCTCTATATTCCAATTCTTCATAGGCATGTAGAACTATTCCAATTTCTTTCTTTATCTAGAGATATCATTTCTTCCCTAGTCCAAGAAGATTTTCTTCACTTCCATGGGTTCGAAAGCTAGTTAACAAGATCAATCTCTCCATGCAATCTTATATATCCAAGTGACATATCCAAGGATTGGTTATTCATACCAAACATTACAAGAGCATAAGAATGGATTGGGCTACAATGGGCGCTTTGATCAAGCTATGGCATCCACAAACTCATACCTTCCTTTTTGCCACGTTCGAAGCCACTATCCTCTCAGAAGAAACCGAACTCTTATTGGGTCTTTCTAAGCTTAAGGTCAACAATGATGAACCTGATTTGAGTAAGATGATATTCATGAAGGAAAGAATCACGGGTCAACAATTCTTGAATAAGATTATGAAGAATCCAAAAGAAATTTAAGGTTGTCTTATTAAGAAGATAATCAATCTCGCGAAATTAGCCGAATGGATTCTAAAGAAGATTGAAGACCTCAAGGATGAAGAAACAGAGGACATGATGAAGGCGTTCACCACATGCTTAGCTGGAGTTCTACTATTGTAAGGATTGAGGTTTTGGATCCGGTTATCAGGTCAGTTTCGGGGTCGGATCCCTCGATTTGGACCTTTATGGGGTTGGGGCTTGGGTAAGCGGTTCAAACGGCGTCCGGCGATGTGGACGCGTTTTAGGCTGTGCCACGTAGGTGCTACGTGGGCTGGCTTTGGGCCACGAGAGTACGGCTCCGGTCTTATCGTCTGAATGGCGTCTTGCATGGACAATGCCATTTAGAGTACGACCTTGCTATGTCAATGTACGGCCCGGACTTGTCGTCTGAATGATGTCGGACTTGGACGACGCGTTTTACCTAGCTTCAGTTTGACCTCGCGAACCCTCCCTCCTTTCCCTCATTCTCTCCTTTCCTCTCTCTCTCCTCTCTTCTCTCCGGCCTCCGGCGACTCCTTTCCCCCTCTCCTTCCTTTCCTCTCCCCATTCCTCCTCTCCCTCTACTCCATCAACCTCCTAACTTCCTCCACTACCACCACTACTTCCTCCGCGGCGCATTTCTCTCCGGACAGCGGCCAACGTCCTAGTGGAGTAACGGCGTCCACGGCGGTACCGGCGGCGGCGTGTGGCGAGGCGGGTCGGCGGCTTAGAGCTCGGAGGAGTTTAAATAACCGGTAGGGTGACGATCTTCGCGATGTTTTGTTTAAAACCATGTTTTCCCGCTTTGGAGCATGTTTAGTAGATTTTTGGGGTGAAAATGCTAATTGCATGTAATGAGGAATTGTGGGTTTTTAATGGGTACTTAGTTTCTCATCCTCCCTCTCTATTTTTATGGTGTTTTATGTGAATTTGGGGGAGAAATCCCATTTTGTAACTAGAGGGAGGCCAGAGGAGAACCTGTCTGTGAGGGTTAAATGGCGTCAAGGAACAGCGACGCCTTTCAAAAAGGCGACTTCCACCTACAACGCGATTTATCCCAGATAACAGATTCTGTCTCTAGATTGAATGGCGTCCAGGGACAGCGACGCCTTTTAAACGGCGACCCGTTTGAACGACGCGTTTTAGGTCATCTTCCGAGGCCAGATTTCACATGAACCAGTTTATGAGTCTTGAATCCTAGAGTGACAGTTGTTAGCACTTAGGCACCATGTGTCGGTGTGGGAGTGGTGGGGTGACGCCTAGAGAGAAGGTCACCTGGTGTACCCCAAGGTATAGCTAGTACCGGTGTGGGAGTGGTACATTCGGAATGTCACTCGTGTTGGGGGAAGTAGAACCACCTTGAGCCAGGTCAGGCCGGAGTAGCCAGTGTGCTATCCGAGGGGTTGCTGTTTGGTCTCAGCGGGTCGGTGTTTTCCGCGTTCGGCCGTGTGACTTGTGTGTTTAGCCGAGACGCTAGTTGTGGACTCCGTGGTAGGGTGGTTTCAGAATCGTACATGTTACTGTTATAAATGCAAGTGTTTTATATCGAAATCTGGGAACTGGGTTTACTGCTTTATTTAGTTAAATTGCCTATATTGTGTATTGCACTTGTGAGTGTGTGAGTGGGTGGTGGGGATCGAAGGATCCCTACTGAGTCTTTTTCGATAAGACTCACCCCCTACGATTTTCAGGTGAGGGTTCCAAGCAGGCGTAGCGAGAAGAGTGTTGCCTTGAGTTGCGCGCCAGCAGCCGCTGTTCTGGGGTATGCCCCGATGTAGTTGTTTTTTTTTTTTCTGGCCTGTACGCTTAATTATTTCTTTTCTGTTAGAATATGTAATTAATTGCTGAGTCAAGTCGAATTGTAATATTTTTTAATTTATGCACTTCCTTTACAATTCGATGTGATGTAAATGTTTAGCTTAGTTTATCATTTATTTCTCAGACTTATCAAGATCTTGGTTTGGCTCCAAATTAATGATTCGATACCCATTTAGTAATCAGATCCCCGATTATAGGATGACGGGTCGTTACAACTATTCTCTGCCCAAGATAATGTTCTAGAAGATGATTAGTTAAGCCCAATCAATGGGATTTTTTAAGGGAAGCATATCAGTACAGTGGTTCTAGCCTACCTCTACAATGGACTCTCTACAATTTCTACAGGTCAACCTCCTTATGGTGGCATACTACTTCTAGCTTTATAGGTAGAATTCCACTTCAAATTTAACCACAATGAAAAAAAAGTTCCAAAGATATCCCAAATGTACCAGTGCAGTCCTATTTTTCACATCTTAAATATCGTGAAGTTCAACGACAACATGACCAATCGTGTGAAACTTCAAGACTTGAGTTGACTGGCGTGCTTATTTCAAGACTATGCCCAGGACTGGATTTGAATCCACGCCACTTGCTCTCAGGGAAAAGGCGGTTTGAGTGCGCCGTGGTGCTGGCACAGAGCTCCAACTGATTGGGGCGACCGAGTTCATTCTTTATAATCCACATCGGTGTCATCCTCAACTTGATATGCCACGCTATGAATTTTCAGACATATCTTCTCTTTCTCCAGTCAAGAATCGAACTTTGGGAACTAACAAAGATTTCGAGGCGATAGAACTAATTGCAACTCTTTGAAATATCAACTTCACCGGTTGTGTTAATTGTGTTAAACTTCCTCATGAAACTAATAAAGAACTATAGAAATCATATGTAAAGGAGCTTATGAAGATTCATCCTTGAAAGCTCTATACCCTTCCTTCTAATTTGATGTGTTTTGATTTTATTTTCAATTGAAGAATCATTTCTTAATTCAATAGAAATCATCCTTTAATATTTTGCAATCTTTCCGTAATTTTTTATTGAACGAAACTGTGATTTTTCCTCAAAATATGAAGGTTCAGACTAATTTAATTCAAATCGCGTCGACTCAGAAAGACGCTTTTCAGTATAATTCAATTATCAAAAATAAGAATTTAATCTTTAGAAACCCAAAATCGCATCTTGTCAACAAGACGCCTTTTCATTTCTCTCTCCTATTTTTCAGAGATTTTCAGTAATTAATCCACTGAATCGCGTCCTCCAACAGAGACATAAATCCCTGATTACTCTGCGTTTCCGTAGTACGGCCCTGACCAAAAGAGACGGTAAACTCCAAAAGGCGTCGTTAACGGGGGATGTGTTTAAGCAATTTCAAAAAATTTATGTTGCCGCCTCAGTTTGTGCGCCACTGAATGGCGTCGCTGTCCCCAGACGCGATTTAACGAACTTCAACAAGGATTCGCGAGCTCGAGCCTCTTTCTTCCTCATTCTCTTCTTGGGCTTTCTCTCTCTTCACTCTCTCCTCCTCTTCGACGACGGCGAGCTCTTCCCTCTTGCTTCAGTGATCTTCCTCGACTCCGGCAAGCTCTCTCAACTCTGACCACTCTCTCTCTTCCTCTACCTCTCTCTCTAGCTCTCATTCTTACGACCCTATGGAGTCCGGCGGGCCTAGCAGCGTTAGTGGGAAGCGGCGGAGGGTTACCACCGTTGAAGTGGTGGAGGTGGGCGAGGAGGAAGCTCCGAAAACTACAACGGCCGAGGAGATGGGCCTTATGGAAGTGGCAGCTTTAATGGAGGCCGAGGAGACCCCTCCCGCGGCTTAAGAGGGCGAGGAAGCGACGGCATCGGCCGAGGAGGTCGGCCCACGTTTGGTAAGTCTCGAAACACTCATTGTTTATACTTAAATTTCAATTTTGGAGGGAAAGAAAGACTCGGCCACAGGTTCGAGAACCTGTGGCCGAAAGACGTCTGGGAATAAGGACGCCTTTTAAAATGCGTCCATGTTCCCTGACGCGATTCAAAAGAGTGACAGTTATTTAATTATTAATACCATGGTGATGAATTTAATGAATTTTTTGACAATTGCAGGGGAGAATGAGGAGCAGGATCTCCTGGGACCTAGTGGTAGCTACATATCGCGGTCTTCCAGATTTTCAAAAGGCGCGACTGACAAATATGGGCTTCCGAGAGATCTTGGAGATCGAATCCTTTTAGATCGATCTAGTGCTACTCCAGGTGCTGAGGGAACGATGGCACGCTGAGAGCAGGACATTTTTAATGCCTTAGGGGCATATGATCTCCAGTCTCGAAGACGTGTGTAGGATCACCGGCTTTTGGGTGGATGGCCTGGCCGTGAGTGGGATCACGCATCCCGATTATAGAGATTTAGCTCAAGAGTTACTAAACTTAGAGTGCACGGGGCCGGAAAGCCGAGAGTCTCGAACCCTCGCGAGGGTAGCTGTAGAGAGATCCTTAGGATTAGTAAAACTGAGGCAACAGACGGATGAGTTCAGGAAGAGGTTTAGAGAGAGACTAGCCCGAGTATCCAGTGAGGTATATTGTCAGGATCCGAGTAACAAGGCTAGTGCTGATGTGACCTTAGGAGGTTCTTAGTTTTCTTATTCGGCATACTTCTCTTCAGGACCAAGGGAGATCACATTCATTGCCGTTTCTTGACCCTTCTTATCAATTTAGACTATTTAGGTGAGTATGCCTGGAGTACGGTCCTTCTGGCCCACCTCTTCACTGACATTTTCACGGTTACGCCTGATATTATGTCTTACATCTCATATCAATTTGCGTGTTGAATTTTATTCTACCATTATGCACTCGAATCCGATGTTAGTTGGTATACTAAATTAAATCAAGGATATAATTACATCATCAGATCGCATATCTCATGGTGCGGCTCGTCACCTTCTCCTTCGTCGCTAACTAGTCAGCAAACTCGTTGTTGACCTCTGACTTTGCTAATTCCAAGCGTGGCCCAATGGAGATGTCCACAAACATAAGGAAAATTTTGTACAGGTGGCAGGAATCATGAGGATAGTGTTTGTTTAATGTGCATGGTTTGTGATGCGGTTCATTTAATGTTTATTTAATGTACATAGTGTATGATGGAGTTCATTAACGTTCGTTGGCTTGTTACAGGTTTAAATAGTCCATAACTATTAGTATGTAATTTTGCAGGTAGTTCCTTTTGGCGTCTATTTTATAATGAGTAATACTTGCTACACAAATTTAGTCATATTGTACGATTCATTGTGATTAGATTACGTGGCCAATTGACATGGCCACGCTCGTAATATTTGTATTGATAAATACCGTTTTCGATTGACAAATACATATTACAATTGTCAAATACAATTTTCAATTGACAAATATAGTTTCGATTTACAAATGCGATTTTCGATTAACAAATACAGACTTCGATTGACAAATATATTTTTTTATTGGTATTTGTCAATCGATAATTATATTTGTCAATCAAAAATTATATTTGTCAATTAAATCTTTATTTGTTTTTGTTAATCGTAATATGTATTTGTCAATCAAAAACGGTATTTGTCAATCTAAATATTTGAGGGTGATCATGTCTGTCGTCCAATCAATTAAGTTGGCCACGTGATTCAACTGATAAAAAATTGTGCAGTGTGACTAGACTTGTTGCACAACGTACGGTATTTCTCTTTTATAATTATCACATGTACCTATCTTACAAGGCCATGTTGGGCTGGTGTAATATTGACTAACTCAATGTCCAACTCCCTCCGGCTGCCCCTTTCCCACCACAAATATGAGAAATTCATATGAGCATGTCAGAAGAAACTACTACCAGCATTTCCAGCTAACTTGTTTTCTATATATAATGCGTCATTGGGAGATCATCTATGATCATTTCCTTGCAGTCTGATGCGTATAAAAAGAAGCCTTCAACTCAATTATGCAGTGCGGGAAAATATATAGTTTATGGAGCTGCCTCAGTCTTACAGGCTAGCAATGCACACATAACAACTGAACAACACCATTTTATAATACCTAGGCATGCTTATGCGAGAGGAGCTTCTGGTGGTTGGCTAGGTGTAACAACTTCCACAACTCATATAGCCTCGCACGCACACGCAACAGACGCATACACGAACCACAACTATATGACTCGCCCTCTTGCTCATGACCTCAATGTTGTGCGATTCAAATTATCATTTAAGAGTTTGGCAACGCTGGTGCTTAGCTGTCTGATATGTACAGTTTTATTAGACAACCATAATAATAAGTTTTCCTTAAAAAAAAAATGGAATGAGAACAATTTAAGAGTTAATCTATGGTTAACTTTTAAAAGAAATTAAGAAAGAAAAATAGCGCCATCTGCATGATCTATTTTCATTCATTTTTAATTTTTTTAACTGTATTTCTGAGCTCCTAACTTGGTTCTTCCCCTGATTTTTTTTTTTTTAGCAGCCGTCCATCAAGTATTACTCATCATTTAAATGATAACAAACTAGAAACATTTCGATGCACACACCTTACTGATTGGCCACCAACAATCTCTAGTCTTTTTATTATTATTTTTTGAGAGAAGATCCTCTCAATACATATTTAGACCGGAGTCCAAAACAGTACTGAGAGGAGGAATGCAAAAAACTCCTTATATGATTTCTAAGGTCGAGAAATAGTGAGCCCTCCCCCTCTTTATACTGGTAGGCTCTTCTTTTTCCGCTGTCTGTTGGTTTGTTGACTTCTGTGTGGGCTTCTGCACCAGCCCAGATAACGGCATTGACTCCTCCCATCTCCTCCCAGTCCCAGCTTCATTTCCTCCTCCCCCTCGCCCTGGCTCAAGCCGAAGAACCGGCAACCATCTTTCCCGCTACCGGCGCCGGCTCCCATGACATAGAATCCTCGGCGAGGGCACCGCAGCATGTGCTCCGGAGAGCAGGCCCCTCATGAGGCCGTCGTCGACGCTGCCAAGCTTTCTTCGCTTCCACTCAGAAAGACACGGATTGCCTCGGCCGGTCCTCGTGGCAGGTGCTCCTTCCTCACCTTCCTTCTGCTGGCTCTCCTGTGGGCCTGCGCCAATCTCTTCGGGCTAGCTCTTCCCCCACTGCCTTCCCCCTGCATCCGCCGGCGTCTCCACCCTCGGCCTGGAAGTTGGAACGGAGGCCCTGACGAGTGGGCGCCGAGTGAGGAGCTTCTCAAGCACAGGGCGCCAGGCGGGTTCAGGCCATGTCTAAACTTCAGCGAAGAGTATCGCAGGAGGAGCGCACAGTCCCGCAGCCGCAAGTGGACGAGTCGGGGGAGGTTCTTGGTCGCCGTTGTCTCGGGCGGCCTAAATCAACAAAGAAACCAAATCGTCGATGCAGTCGTCGTCGCCAGGATCATTGACGCCGCGCTGGTCCTCCCTGTTCTTCAGGTCAACAGAGTATGGGGTGATGAAAGGTTCCAACTTCCTCCATCTTTACCATAATTCCAGCCAGTGCAAAGTTTTCCACTCGCTGCCATCAACCGATGGCTGATCAAGGTGTGTTTAATGGCACAACAGTGAGTTCTCCGACATCTTCGACGAGAGGCATTTCAAGCAGACCCTGGCGGACGATGTGAAGGTGGTCTCCACGCTGCCGTCGACCCACCTGAGGAAGAGGCCAGCGAAGGGGGCTTCCATGCCACTACGTTCAGGCGAGGCCTGGATCCGAGCGCAGTACACGCCCAAGGTTAGAGACTGGGAGTTTCTTGTACCTCTCCCTTCACCTCGGAGGGGACCATCAATTGACTGAAGGCGGCTTTGATGCATGCAGTTGGACAGGACTGGCGTCCTCCTCGTCCGAGACCTCGACTCTAGACTGTCGAAGCACCTCAGCCCTGACCTGCAGAAGCTGAGGTGCAAGGTGGCCTTCCGAGCACTGAGGTTTAGCCCATGGATCGAGGAGATCGGCGAGAGGCTGGCAAGGAGGATGGCCGAGCGGGGGCCCTACGTGGCGCTGCACCTGAGGCTGGAGAAGGACGTGTGGGTGCGGACGGGCTGCTCCCCTGGCCTGGGCGAGGCATCCGACCTTGCCATTGCTGAGGAGAGGGCTGCCCACCCCGAGCTGCTCACGTCCCGCTCCAGCCTCACTCCCCGCGAGCGGTACCTTGCCGGGCTCTGCCCTCTCAACGCCACCGAGCTCTCCATGTAACTAAAATAAGCCCTGCTCAGACGAAATCGACCTTCGACCTTCATAACCTCTAGCTAGGACTTTCTCTGATCCACTTATGTCTGCCATTTCAGACTGCTGAAAGGATTGGGAATGACGGGGAGCACGAGGGTGTACTGGGCTGGGGGCGAGCCATTCGGCGGTGAGGAGGCGCTCCGGCCCCTCGCGTTGAAGTTCCCCTCCCTCTACAGCAAGCGGAGCTTATCGAAAGCTGGAGAACTCGACGGTGTGGTACATAGGCCGTCGGTGTTGGCAGCCATCGACTACGTCGTCTGCCTCCGGAGCCGGATGTTCCTGGCCAACCATGGCCGCAACATGGCAAAAGCATTGCAGGTAATTAACGTGCATATATGTGTTCATCTCCACAGTTTTGTCTTGGCAAACATCTCACAGATGTCTTCTACGTACTCTGGGGGGATTCCTGACGAGGGGATTAATGGTCGCCCGTTATGTGGCAGGGGCATCGGGCTTTCGTGGGATATGGTTCGACCGTCGTGCCCAAGAAGAGGCTCCTGGTACATCTGCTTCAGAACAAGAGCTTAGGAGAGGGAGAGATGGAGAAGAGAGTGAAGAGCATTCACACGGAGCACTGGGATTTATCAGCGCTCAGAAAAGGGAGAAATGGTGGAATTAGAACCGTTGCTACCCCCATCTCCGGTTGCATGTGCTCCGCCGGATGACTTGGGAACGGCCTTGAACTCTGATTCCTTCACCCTCCAGCGTGCCGTTTCCATCTTGCATGGAGACCTTTTTTTTGTGATATAGAATAGACACAGAAACTTTATCAATATTTGGATCATTATTAAATATATCGATATTTTATTTTTATTATATTAAAAATATTAAAATAAAAAATAAATATAAATATATTTTAATTATTATAAAAATGATATATTTCAATAAAAATGATACATTTCGTGAAGAATTTTTTCTTTCAAATATACACAATGAATTTTTTATTAAATCATAAATAAAAATTATAATATTATGTAAAAAATTCAGTAGAATTAAGCTCCGAATGAGATTGGGATCTTATAGGTCATCTAAAAAATTCAGTGGGATCCTTTATATCTAAATTTAAAATTTATCTTATTAAATTAAGACTCTTCTAATTAAATTTTAAATTTTCAATAGAGTCTTAGGACCTTACTGAAATGAGTTGCATCCGCCACTGAATAGAGGCACCCCTTCAGGAGCAGTTGGACTGCACTCTTCTGATCAGCTGCGGAGGCTGAAATGGTGATGAATGGAAATTGTAATTTCTTGCTGTATACTCACCTTATGTACACTGTAATTAATCTCCTTAACGAGAAGCGTATAGTGGACAGAGACTCTCACTGGGTGGAAATGTGTTGGATGTGCGTGGAGAAGAGAAAGACTTGCCACACCGCCGGGCGGTGTACGCGTTTTCATTTAGTAATTTTTTGAATTTTTTTAGTTGGGTCTCGATCTGACCTAGGTGACAGCACAATTCAATCTTAGATCTGACTACTTAAAAAAAGATAAAAAATAAAAATTAATTTCGAATAAAAGTGAAAAACACGATCAAATTGTATGGTCATATAGGACACAATGAGGTTGACGTAAAAAAATTAATTTCTTTAAAGTGAAAACACTGTCAGACGATGTAGAAGAAAAAGACTTGCCACACTATTGGGTAGTGTAGGTTTTTTTTTCATTTAAACCTTTTTGAACTTTTTTAGGTAGACTGCAACCCAACCAACTTAGATCAGACGACTCAAAAAAAAAATGAAAAAAAATAGACCCCATCTAAGGAGTAAAAAACATGATCAGATTATACAGTCATACAGGATATAATGAGACCAACCTAAAAAAATTCAATTTCTTTTAAAAATGAAAACACCACTAGGGGGTGTAGCAAGTCCTTCTCGCGTGGAGAAAGTAGAAGATTTGACTTCATATGTATAAAAGATAACTAGACAGAGACAACTAGTCACATGTATACACAGACATTACATGAGCTTTATGGATACATAACTCCTCTAAATGACTCTGAAGGCCACTCGACCCATTAGCAGGCACAACATGAAGCAACCTACAATGCCTAGAGGGTCTTATGCCCATCAAACAAATCTGCGTCAATTAGGGCATGCCAACCCACCTTGAAGGTCCACTAAGCTAAGGTGATCAAGGAGCCTAGAGGGTCATAAGGTCTAGGTTGACCTAATGTCCTCATGAGTTGCTGCCATCACCCTTGGGAGTTCAAGCTCCTTCTAAGGTCATGAACATACTTCATCGATCCTTAGCTGCCACATGGCGCAACCCTAGCCACACGTTCCTAACAAGGTCCTTTCCCTCCCGATGACACTTGTTTGTTACTCTATCACTTGATGGCAGGAAGCTCCATCATGACTCCTACTACACCTATTAACTCATTATCTAATACTCCGCATGGGGAATTGACCATCTCTTAATGAATATTTGACCCTCTCAGATATAGTAAGGATGTCACACTTACCTAGCTGCATCATGCTTAACCTACCATAGGCCTCCATGGACGATACACCTAGCACGTACACCAGATCTAAGTCCACATATATGTCTAATAGTGACACGAACATGTTCCAAATGAAAGGCATAATAGAGGTATAAATACCAGGACATAATCTCTACAACTTAGGTCTCTACATATTAAGGGTTTTTAGAGAAAATAGCTCCCCCTAGGGAATGGTCCCTTCTCTCTGTCTCCTCTAACATAATCATCAGATCTTCTCAATTCTACCAGGGGAAGGGGGCTTATGACGGTCCTTTTTAGCTTTGTCTACTATAGGCCCGTTGTCATCAAAGAGGGGATCATTACTACTCATCAATCCGAAGCTTAGGGGATGACAACTATTTGATCTCACTTGCTTTATTGATTATATACCTTTGCCATTACTTGCGAAAAATGAATAAGAAGGCATGGTGTGCCTACGACCTCATCAACCTCAAGAGAATAGAGAGCAGTCATGATAAAAGATGTCACTTGAGTCATGTGAGATTGCTAAGGTTCCTCATAGTCAAGGACCGAATACATGACCCCTTTTACTGGAAGATCTAGTGGCAAAGCTTTGTGACCAAGTCAATGCCTTTGTTGGGGTCGTGAATGAGTTTAAGGTGGAGTAGGGAGCCCCATTGGCATGTATCCTCCCCAATCCATACCCCTTGGGGCAACACCCATCGCCCTAGACCAACACCACGTCCCCCTGGATAGTGAGGTTCGTGCTATGCAGCTTCTCAAACTGCCTCGTTCCTGCCTTCAACATCCCCAAGATGGGGGAGGCGAGAATAGAGATTGCTCATCGACATCCTTTCTGGCAAAGCCAATTGCCTTGGGTGCATGTTATAATTATTAGTGAAATTCATGGACTTCTACCCATTTTCCAAATCCCCATCATGCACTCCCTCAAAGAAGGGAATCAGATAGCTAATGCATTGGCAAACTTTGGTTGTTGTGGTCCCCAATCATGCTTGGTTCAACTGGTATGCTTTGTCCTTTATTAAATGATAAGAACAAGAATGCAAATTATAGTGATGGATTGGCTTGACAGACACCCATAATCATCAATCCCACTTGAACGAAAGCCAATCACCCATATGCTAGACCCTCATCAAACCTAAGTGATGCTCAAATATAATTTGAGGCAAAGGCTTCGTTAATGGATCTACTATATTATCTGTTGAAGGAACATGCTCCACTACAGTGTCCCCTCTGGCAATAATTTTCTTGATCAGGTGAAAGCACCTCCGCATGTATTTTGACTTATGATGAATCCTTGGCTCTCTCACTTGAGATATTACCTCCATTATTGCACGCCAATAGGCGGGATCAAAGATGCTTGGCATAATGCCAAGGTCAATGACGAACTTCTTCATCCAAATTGCTTATTTAGCAACTTACACAACAATGATGTGTTCTACCACTATTGTCGAATCAATAGTAGTTTCCTACTTTGAACTCTTCTAGCTCACTGTCCTTCTGTTCTGAGTGAATACAAATCCTGAAGTAGATTTACTGTCATCTGAATCAGACTAGAAGCTCGACTAGATGTACTCTCGCATCTTCAACAATCTCTAGAAATATATTCTCAATCCTTCTCAAGTACTTAAGGACACATTTCACAATCTTTTGATGTGCATCACCTAGATTTGCTTAATACCTGCTCGTAATACTTGGAGAAAATGCAATCGCAAGTCTTGTACCTAACATGGCATATATGATAGTGTTAATTTTAGGTGGCCTACAAGCCAATCTGACTATGTACATCTCGTTCACTTATTAATATAATGGCATAATTTTCATTATGTGTAAATCACATTAATTATCGTCTCATAATGAAGTCCATGGATATATGTTATAGTGATCAGATTATGATGAGATCATACTAATAAGACCGATCACTTAAACACATATATTCTTAATCGTTCCTAGTCGGAGGATATCCGAGAAGGACATCGGATATCCGGTTAGACTAGTACAGATTACTCATGCTCATATGATGAGGGTGACTGATCTCATAAGTCACTTGTGTGGAGACACTAAGGCGAATCTGTAGGTGCTCATTGGAGAATGAGTTCACTGAACTGATCCGACTGAATCGCTGGATGGTATTGTACCTCACTGTCAACCAGCTTGATTCTATTGTCGCAATTGTGTGGATGGTCCTCGGACCTGAGACACCAAGGACACCTTGTCGGCGGACTTCTGTGCTTTGACCTTGGTTTACGAATCTCTAGCCACGGGATTCTAAAACGCCAAGGATTGGGTACAGCGGAATACCGTCGAAGGGAATTGTGTGTCAATAAGGAATCATTCGCTCTCGGTACTTAGAGAGAGAATGCTCTAGGAATGATGCGCGGAAGTCCCTGGCCAGGGCGGACGATAATATTGGGAAAGAAGTTTTCTAATATTTATCAGCGGCATCCAATCCAAGTGAGTCAACTGGTTATGATTTGACAGCACGCCATACCCTGAGTTGACTCGAGAGTCTTGTACGAATGAAGGATTATATCCACGCGGTAACTGTCGGCGGAAAGGTTCTAAGAGTGGGTTGCTTAACCCTAATACCTTTCGGATTCAAGCGGTGTTGCTTGGCACCCAACGTGATCGGAGGCCCGGTCGAATTCGATGTGCGACATCAATTCGATTGATTAATTAATTAATAAAGAGTTATTAATTGATTAATAAAGCCAGTAAGGAGTTACTGGGCTTATTAGGCTGTTAACCGGACTGGTAATTGGGCCTAGAGGGTCACACGCAAATGATTCTCAAGGCGATGGATAAATAAGTAGTTTTTATATAAATCGGGGGTTTTTATGAAAAACCACGCGGTTAGTATAAAACATAGCGAACGGGCTGAGTAGGCCAAGCTGTTGCTAACCCTAGCCACCCCTCCTCTGTTTCTCTGTAAGGACTGAGGTTTCGGATTCAGTATTCGGGTCGGGTTCGGGCTGGATCCCCTGGTTTCGACCCTGAGGGGTCTTGAGATTTCTGACTGAATGACGTCTGCACTGCTCGACGTCTTTCAAAAGACGTCTGTCTATATAGACGCCATTTAGGTCTGCTTTCTGTTGTGCCACGTATGCGCCACGTAGGCGGCTTTCGGGCTGCGAGAGTACGGCCCCTGTCTCATCGTCTGAACGGCGTCCATGATGGTCGACGCAATTCAGACTGCGACCCCTGCGATGTTAGTGTGCGGCGCCAGAGCGTTGTCAGTACGGCCTGTCCTGTCGTCTGAACGACGTCCTTGGTGAGCGACGCGTTTCAGAGCGCTGTCAGTACGGCCCGTCCTGTCAGACTGATTGGCGTCTGTCTCGATCGACGCGTTTTAACCAGATTCAGATTGACCCCGTGAGCCTCCCTTTCTTTCCCTTATTTTTCGCCTCCACCCTCTCTCTCTTCGTCCTCTCCGCCCTCTCCGACCCTCTTTTCCCCTTTCCCTTCCTCTTCTTCCTCTTCCATCACTCCAACACCTCCCTACCTCTCACCTCTACCACCACCACCTCCTTCGCGGCGTTCCATTCTCCGGACGGCGGCCGACGTCCCTGCGGAGTGGCGGCGTCCTCGAGGGTACCGGCGGCGGTCTGCGATGCGGCGGGTCGGCGGCACGGAGCTTGGAGGAGTTCAAGAACCGGTAGGGGGATGAACCTTGCATGAATCGTAATTATCTTGTGTATGTTTTCCTTAGCGTGGCATGATGTGTTTTGGGTTAGAACGAGCATGTTTAGGGGGTTTTCTTACGGGAATGGCCGTGTTCGAGATCATGGAATTGTAGCATGCTTGTGGTTGTTTGACTTCCCTTTTCTCCCCCCTTCTGTTTTGGGCGTTTTGGGGTGTTTGGGGTCAAGGGGAGAAACCCTCGGGTTGAACCAGGGAACCAGGTTTCTGGCGCTAAACGGCGTCGTGCCTGGTCGACGCCTTTTAGAAGGACGTCAGGCCAGTATGACGCCTTTTAGGCAGAAAACCTCCATGTTCGAGGTGTTGTGAGTTCGGGGTTCTGGCGCTAAAAGACGTCATGTATGGACGACGCCTTTTAGAAGGACGTCGGACCATCATGACGCCTTTTAGGCAGGAAATCACCCCGACTGAGGCTTCTACAAATCTGAGATTCTGGTGTGAATGGCGTCTGTGGGTTATGACGCGTTTTAAAAAGGGCGGCTTCCCAGGTGGACGTGTTTTAAGGCATAATCTGTTTTAATTGAACCTGTTTAAGGGGCTTGAATGGCGTCGACCTCGGTCGACGCGATTCAAGACAGAACTGCATAAACCCTGGTTTTTAACATATGTTTTCCGGTTGGATGGTTCTAATGTATGCTTTACATTGTACATTGAGGCTGAGGATTTCTGTGTAAATGGAACTACATCTTGTGTGTGTGTGTGCCTATGCGATTGTGGATTGGAACAACTGTGGTTTACGTTTGTCACCTTGGGCCGATGGGGAAGGGCCATGATGTCTGTGAGGCATTGTGCCGTACCGGTGGGGGAGTGGTACATGTTGTGTTTTACCTTTGGCTGAGGGAAGCAGAACCACCTTGTGCCCGTCGGGCCGGAGTAGCCGGTGCGCTATCCGAGGGGTTGCTGTTTGGTCTCAGCGGGTCGGGGTTTCCCTGTTTGTCGTGGCAGCTTCCGGCGCGTTTCTTGCTGTGGAGCTGGTTGTGGTACTGTTGGAGTTGTTTTACCCCTGTAGCCACTGGGCCTAATGTGACCTTTGATCAAGGTTACGAGTGGTACCCTTCGCCCTTTGTCCTGACGCAGCCCGGGAGGTTAGGGTTGTGGGTAGTTCCTGTAGCTTCGGCTTGACGGGGGTTCGCCGGTCCCCAGGGCCCTCCTGAAGCGCCGAGGCCTAGGCGTGGAGGCAATCCAGTCGGTAGGATAGTAGTCTAGACTGCTTGTGTGCACACGTAGCTGGGCAGTGGTGGTACACTGGTCCCAGTTAGTCCTAGTTTGACTCACTGCCTCACCCTACAGAGCCCCGGAACACTGTAGGGGTGGACAGGCGTGAGTAGTGGTGGTAGTGTTGTGAGGCGACGTTTGACTTCGATCAACAGTGTGGTTCGGTCGCTTTGAGGACTTTAGCTGTGAGACGTGACTTTGTGTTGGATTCTTCGGGTTACTTAGAACTGTTCATGCTACACTGCCTATACGTGTATGGAATCGCCAAGAACGCAGCAGAAATAAAAATGATTCCATTGTATCGGTTGCTGGGGTTGTAAAACGGACATTAAAATTTAAGCGGGAAGAACAGTTCTTCACCTTTGCGGGGTTTCGAATATCCCGTGGATGATGCCGACTCGTTAATCGCGCACGCACACGATCTCTAGAGGTATCCACACGAGTTCCCGCAGCATACGCGATTTCCTCCTCGACTTGAGTGCTCCGACCAGATCTCAGATCCACCATGCGCGGAGAGAGACAGATCCACTCCGAGAAGGAGAGAGAGAATCTGGGGAGTAAAATTCGTCCAACTAACTTTTTACCACTCCCCCTTGGCCCTCCTTATATAGAAATAAGGATAAGCACAACAGTTAATCCTCATGATTATCCAAGAGTTTGGCCTTGGATAATTCTCCATTAAATCTTCATGTTTATCCTGTAGCTTTTCACAAAAACCCAGATAAGCATGAAATTTAACATCTCTCACCGTCTGACGAGAACTCTTATGTGTGTGACCCTCTAGGCCCATATATCAGTCCGGTTGCAGGCCCATTAAACTTAGAACTGTTTCTTGAGTTTAATATTTATTAATTAACATTTAAACATCGCATGTTAAATGATTAATTTAATAAACAAGTAAATTATCATCCGATGATTAATTCACTTGGCCTTCTGATCATGAACAGCACCAAACACTACCTCATGATCCCAGAAGATATAAGGGATATTATTCCCTTCAATTGAACATTTCCGTCTGCAGATACCGCACAGATATAATCCTTCACTCATGCAATGTCCCGATAACGCAAGGGTATGGTTTTATAGTCAAACCCTCTATCGCATTATCCAGATGGATTCCAGTACACAGTTAATATCTAGAAAGACATCTCTTTCATTTGACCCTGGCCAGGGATTTCTGTGTACACATCCATGGGACATTCTCTCTCCAGTCTTATACCAAGAGTGAGTGATCCCTTGTTGTTCACTCAATTACCTTCGCAAGCTTTCCACTGTATCTGAAAGACCGATTATGGTGGACTTAATGGTTAAAGTCCAAGAGTCAGAGAATCAAGATACAATGGTCCACAAACAAAGTATCATTGGTGACTCAGGTCAAAGGACCAACTGTGCTACTGCAACGATAGAATTCCCTGGTTGACTAATAGGTATAATTACCATCCAGAAATTCTAATTTGGGTCTGTTCAGTGAACTCATTCTCTAATGAGCACCCACTTGTTTGTCTTAGTGTCACCACACGAGTGAATGTGAGATCATTCACCCTCATCATATGAGCAGACATAACTTGTATCGATCTTATCGGATATTTAATGTACATCTCAAATATCCTATGATCGAGAACTATTTAAGACAATTGCCTTAGGATATTGATCTCACTATCATGATCTCATCATGATTCAATATCCCATACATTTGTCTATGGACCTTCATTACGATAGTTAATTGTGAGAACTATTAAATGAAGTAATTATTGCCTTTATTAATAATCTTGAACTAGAATGTACAATGATTGGCTTTGAGGCCACCCAATTCTAACATTCTCCCACTTGGACTATAGCCAATCACCCATGTGTCTAAGTCCCATAGACTTAAGGTGACGTTCTAAATTGTTTTGAGACAATGGCTTAGTCAAGGGATCTGCTACATTATCTTCAGATGAGACTTTCTCAACTACTATATCTCCTCGGTCGATGATCTCACGAATCAGATGAAATCGTCTCAGAATGTGCTTTGACTTCTGATGTGATCTTGGCTCCTTCGCTTGAGCTATTGCCCCATTGTTGTCACACAATAATGGAACATGATCTGAAATGCTTGGAACGACTCCAAGCGCCGAGATGAACTTCTTCATCCAAACCGCCTCCTTGGCCGCTTCAGCTGCAGCAATGTATTCTGCTTCGGTCGTCGAATCTGCAGTAGTTTCCTGTTTGGAACTCTTCCAACTTACTGCACCTCCATTTAACATGAACACAAATCCAGACATGGATTTGCTGTCATCCATATCCGACTGGAAACTCGAGTCAGTAAATCCTCGAAGTTCCAAGTCGTTTCCTCCATAAACGAGAAATAGATCCTTAGTCCTTCTCAAGTATCTAAGGATACATTTCACCGCCTTCCAGTGTTCCTCACCTGGATCAGCCTGATATCTACTGGTGACACTTAGTGGGTGTGCCACATCAAGCCTAGTACATAGCATTGCATACATGATAGATCCTATTGCCGAGGCATAAGGAACTCTATCCATGTATGCTCTCTCTTCAGGTGTCTTGGGAGACATTTCTTTAGAGAGATAAATTCCATGCCTCATAGGAACGAGGCCTCTCTTGGAATTTTCCATGCCAAACCTTTTGACTATGGTATCTATGTACATAGATTGGGACAAGCCAAGCATCCTTTTGGACCTGTCTCGATAGATCCTTATTCCCATAATATAGGATGCTTCTCCCAAATCTTTCATGGAGAAGTTTTTGGATAGCCAAGTCTTTACCGATGATAACATTCCTACATCATTCCCAATAAGTAGAATGTCATCAACGTAAAGTACCAAAAAGGTAATTGTGCTCCCACTTACCTTTTTGTATACACAAGGTTCATCTTCATTCTTAATGAAGTCATAAGATTTGATTGCTTCATCAAATCTTAAGTTCCAAGTTCGGGATGCCTGCTTTAATCCATAGATGGATCTTTGCAGCTTGCATACCTTGCTTGAATGCTCTTTGGAAGTGAACCCTTCAGGTTGTATCATATACACCTCTTCTTGAAGGTTCCCGTTAAGGAATGTTGTTTTCACATCCATTTGTCATATTTCATAATCATAGAATGCAGCGATAGCAAGAAGTATTCTGATTGACTTAATCATGGCAACTGGAGAAAATGTTTCGTCATAGTCAACACCTTGCCTTTGACGATATCCTTTTGCTACAAGCCTTGCCTTGTATGTGTCAATTTGTCCATCTGCCCCGATCTTTCTTTTAAAGATCCATTTACTGCCAATAGGTACTATACCTTCTGTCAGATCAACCAAGTTCCAAACTTGGTTGGCATACATGGACTGAATTTCAGAATCCATTGCCTCTTGCCATTTTTCTGATTCATGACTATTTATGGCTTCTAGGTAGGTTTGAGGATCATCATCCTCATTTAAGTGCACTTTTAGTTTGCCTTCATCGATATGTCCAACATATATTTCAGGCTGCTTAGGCACTTTACCTGATCTGCGAACCTTTTGTGTATCATCTTGAACAAGTTCTTGAGTCAATGGTTCAGTAGATGAACCAGTGTTGATTTGTGAGTCTAGAATTTCTTCCAGTTCTATCTTGCTCCCACTGTCTTCTTTTGAAAGATATTCTTTCTCTAAGAAGACAGCTCTTTTTGCGACAAACACCCTTTGATCGCTGGGCTGATAGAAGTAATATCCAAAACTCTCTTTTAGATATCCCACAAATCTATATTTCTCTGTCCTGGAATCCAGTTTGTCTGGATCATGTCTTTTGACATGTGCAGGACAACCCCATACTCTAACATGCTTAAAGTCTGGTTTCTTTCCTTTCCATATCTCATATGGAGCGGAAGGTACTGACTTACTCGGAACTTTGTTCAACAGATATGCAGCAGTCATTAGTGCATATCCCCATAAAGAGGTTGGAAGTTTGGCATAACTCATCATGGATCGTACCATATCTAATAGAGTACGATTTCTCCTTTCCGATACACCATTTAACTGAGGTGTATAGGGAGGAGTCCACTGAGATAAAATACCATTATCCTTAAGATATTCTGTGAATTCTGTACTTAAGTATTCACCCCCTCGATCTGATCGAAGAGTTTTAATACTCTTTCCAGTCTAGTTCTCAACTTCGTTTTTAAACTCTTTAAATTTCTCAAAGACTTCTGACTTATATTTCATCAAATATATGTAGCCATATCTTGACAAATCATCTGTAAATGAAACAAAGTATAAGTAACCACCCATAGCATGAGTGGACATTGGACCACATACATCACTATGTATTAGTTCCAATAAGTCCTTAGCTCTTTCTCCATGTCCTGAGAATGGAGCTTTGGTCATCTTTCCCATGAGACAAGCTTCACAGGTTGCAAATGATTCATAATCAAATGGATCAAGATAACCATTCTTTTGCAACCTTATGATCCTGTTCTCATTTATATGACCTAGTCTACAATGCCATAGGTACGATTTATTCACATCCTTATCTAAGCGTTCAAGAGAATTATTTACCAGACAAACATCATATGAGATATCAAGTAAATATAATCCATTCAATAAATACCCGGAAGCAAACAATTTCTCTCCTTGATAAATTGAACAACCTTTATTCTCTAGCTTCATAGAATATCCTTGTCTATCTAAACATGAAATAGATATGATATTCCTAATAATGGTTGGAACATAATAACAATCTATCAGTTCCAAAGAGTCCCCTGACGGCATCTGAAGTCTTGCTGTCCCCACAGCTAACGCAGCAACTTTTGCTCCATTCCCGAGTCTCAGATCCACGTCTCCACGGTTCAATCTTCTTTTACTTGTTAATACCTGCAAGTTATTACAGATATGAGAAACACATCCAGTATCTAATACCCAGGATGTTGATTCTCTATAAGACAAGTTAAAATCGATCATGAGAATACCTGAAGCTTCACCAAGCTTCTCCTTTGCTTTTTCTGCAAGATAAATCTTGCAGTTTCTCTTCCAATGACCTTCTTTATGGCAGTGGAAACACTGACCTTTATCATTGACTTTAGCTTTGTCCTTTTGTGCCACCGGTTTGCTTTTCACTTGCTTCTTAGGCTTACCTTTCTTAAAGGTCTGTCCAGCTTTTCTTTTCTTGTTGGTCTTACCAACAAGCATTACATTTGGCTTATCTTTCTGGATAGTGCCTTCAGCTGTCTTCAACATGTTGAGCAGCTCAGCTAGTGAAACTTCAATTTTGTTCATATTGAAGTTGATAATGAATTGTGAAAATGAATCTGGAAGGGACTGTAGGATTAAGTCAATGCTCAGGTCATTGTTCATAACAAAGCCGAGCACAGCAAGCCTCTCAATCCATTCTATCATCTTGAGCACATGAGTTTGCACAGATGTGCCCTCGCTCATTCTGGTCCTGAACAATTTCTTAGATATCTCATACCTTTCTGTTCTGGATTGTTCACCAAACAACTCTTGTAGGTGATTCAGAATGGTCTTAGGTTCTATGTTATCATGCTGTCGCTGCAGTTCATTATTCATTGAACCGAGCATATAACACTAGACCTTGACAGAGTCCTCCTTCCAATTTTCATACATCATTAATTCATCTTCGTTAGCATTATCACCGGGTTGCACTGGATCTGGTTGATCCAGGACATAGGCTAGCTTTTCGCACCTGAGGACAATCTTCAGGTTGCGTAACCAGTCAATGTAATTTGGTCCCGTGAGTTTGTTTGCATCCAGTATGCAACGGAGGGGGTTAGGTGACGACATAGCGACCTACATGGAAATATATAAAATGAGCAGATAGTTCTTAAAATCAGATTTAGGATTTTTAATCTAGATTTATGCTCCCACTATTTTTCGGCGATCTGTATGACCCTCTAAGATACAGAACGGGAGATTCCGGTGATCTCCTAGTGGGGATCAGAATCCTTCGGGCAACATGCATGTGACCTTGTGGTAGCACAACAAATCACATCAAGTCCCTTAGGCAGTCAACTCTTGACAGTTGCAACGTTTGCAATATCCGATCGATTTAACCCCTGAATCAGAATGACCTTGTGGTAGCACAACAAATCAATTTGATTCAATTAAGTTTATCCATCATTACTTAGATGACATGAATTCATAGTGCAATCCTTGTGGTAGCACAACAAAACTACACTGTTTGTCCATTCATCTTAATGACATCACATGTCGTAGACCTAGTTTAATTTCTAAATCAAACAGACCTTGTGGTAGCACAACAAATCCGTTTGAGATAAGAATTATCCTAAGATCTATAATGATGGTGGGTTACGTGGATTATTCTTAATATCTCACGTTTACAACTTAAGTTTTAAAAGAGGGTTTTTTATTTTGATTTGTAAAAAAATCGTGCTATCAATAGTATTTCGATTTGAAGTATCAATATACTTAGTAGAAATATATATATGATAGCATAGTCCACAAATATCACATATGTGCAGAAAAATTAAATGGGGATGATCATGGACTGCTTAAATTACTATGGAATCATCGGAGCCAAACGATGATCCATAATAGGATCCTAATGTGAAAACAGCAACACTGGTTCCATTTGATGCGAGTCCTCCCACCAGAGGTGTCTTCAGAAGATCCCGTCCTCTTAGCTTAATCCGATACATTTAAATATGAAATTCAGGACTCGCAGGTCCACAAATGTACATTTAAACAATTAGAAACCTTGATCTTATCAAGGGGAGTACAATCTTATAGGAAGGTAGAAAGTACACTTGGATTAAGAGAGAGGATGACACGCAGGTCCTATTTTAAAATACCAAATGAAATAAGCATCGCATCCATTCACATCATTCATCACATGAAAATTCTAAGTCCATGATCATCCCACCATAAAACACATCACATGCATCACAATCATCACATAATTGTTGTTTGGTATTAAATTTTATAAATATAAAATTATAATACCAATTAGTTTTCGAAATAACATTTATTTCAGCATTATCAATAATATTTAAAATATTATTGACAAATAAACTAACTAAACTATTCAGTTAATCTAAATAATGATTCAAACAATTTGAACGGCAAAGTGTAATCAAGTTATGCATGAAATTAGTTTAAAACAATTTTAAACTAATTAAATTAACAGGAAATTAATTATCTAAAACAATTTTAAATAATTAACTAACACCCATTAATTATAAAGCCCTTTAATAGACTAACAGTTATTAAACACTTTAATAACCTGTTAATAATCATAAAAATAATTAATAACAATTATTAATTATTTCTATAAATTTTCTGTTTTAAAACAATTTTAAAACTGGCTTAAATGGGCTAAAATTGGGTTTAAAGGGGGTTAAACAGGTATTTAAAAACAATTTTTAAAAAAAAACTGAAAATGGGCCCAGCCCATTAGGGCCCAATTGGCCCGGACCCGGACCCTGGCTCGGCCAGGGTCGAACCCTGGCTCGGCCAGCGGCCCTGGCTCGGCCAGGGTCGCACCCTGGCTCGACCAGGGCCGCACCCTGGCTCGGCCAGGGCGCCGCCCGGCCCCCGGCCCGGTCCGACCGGATCGGGACCGGGCGGTCCGGCCACTCTAGCACTATTCGACCGGCCCCTTCTTCTTCAACAGAAACCTGCAACCCTAATAAGTGCAGGCCGGCGGCGGAAGAGGCGACGGCAGCGCCGCCAGGCGCCGGCGACGGCGCCGCCAGGAACCGCCGGCGATGCCCCCACCTCCGGCGGTCAGCCCGGCACCGGTGGGGCAGCCGGCGGTGGCCAAATGGCCCTTGAATCGTGCCCTAAAGTCCCCTTGAAAATCTGATTTTCCAAGTTTAAAAATCCGAGTTCGGGCTCGATTTTTAGCATCTCCAAGGGCACTCCGGTGCTGATCTCCATGCCTAATGAGAAGTGGTGACTATCACCAAGAGATCTAGGGATTCTTTCGGCCATCCCAACGCTTGGGATGCACATACGAAGCCGCCGAAGTACCCCGGTTCATCATCACATGACGAACTCCGAAAAACCCAAATAAAAATCCGAAAAATACAGAAAAATAATCAAATTGATCGTGATCATCATATGAACACTAATCTGTCATTTTTAATCGGATTAAACACAAGAACACATACAATACGGGTTCTTCACGCATAACAAGAAAAACACGCATAACGGTGCCGTTTTACAACCGAACCAGCAAACCTGGCTCTGATACCACTGTATGGAATCGCCAAGAACGCAGCGAAAATAAAAATGATTCCATTATATCGGTTGCTGGGGTTGTAAAACGGACATTAAAATCTAAGCGGGAAGAACAGTTCTTCACCTTTGCGGGGTTTCGAATCTCCCGTGGATGATGCCGACTCGTTAATCGCGCACGCGCACGATCTCTAGAGGTATCCACACGAGTTCCCGCAGCAGACGCGATTTCCTCCTCGACTTGAGTGCTCCGACCAGATCTCAGATCCACCATGCGGAGAGAGACAGATCCACTCCGAGAAGGAGAGAGAGAGAGGAGAGAGAGAATCTGGGGAGTAAAATTCGTCCAACTAACTTTTTACCACTCCCCCTTGGCCCTCCTTATATAGAAATAAGGATAAGCACAACAGTTAATCCTCATGATTATCCAAGAGTTTGGCCTTGGATAATTCTCCATTAAATCTTCATGTTTATCCTGCAGCTTTTCACAAAAACCCAGATAAGCATGAAATTTAACATCTCTCACCGTCTGACGAGAACTCTTATGTGTGTGACCCTCTAGACCCATATATCAGTCCGGTTGCAGGCCCATTAAACTTAGAACTGTTTCTTGAGTTTAATATTTATTAATTAACATTTAAACATCGCATGTTAAATGATTAATTTAATAAACAAGTAAATTATCATCCGATGATTAATTCACTTGGCCTTCTGATCATGAACAGCACCAAACACTACCTCATGATCCCAGAAGATATAAGGGATATTGTTCCCTTCAATTGAACCTTTCCGTCTGCAGATACCGCACAGATATAATCATTCACTCATGCAATGTCCCGATAACGCAAGGGTATGGTTTTATAGTCAAACCCTCTATCGCATTATCCAGATGGATTCCAGTACACAGTTAATATCTAGAAAGACATCTCTTTCATTTGACCCTGGCCAGGGATTTCTGTGTACACATCCATGGGACATTCTCTCTCCAGTCTTATACCAAGAGTGAGTGATCCCTTGTTGTTCACTCAATTACCTTCGCAAGCTTTCCACTGTATCTGAAAGACCGATTATGGTGGACTTAATGGTTAAAGTCCACGAGTCAGAGAATCAAGATACAATGGTCCACAAACAAGGTATCATTGGTGACTCAGGTCAAAGGACCAACTGTGCTACTACAACGATAGTTCCCTGGTTGACTAATAGGTATAATTACCATCCAGGAATTCTAATTTGGGTCTGTTCAGTGAACTCATTCTCTAATGAGCACCCACTTGTTTGTCTTAGTGTCACCACACGAGTGAATGTGAGATCATTCACCCTCATCATATGAGCAGACATAACTTGTGTCGATCTTATCGGATATTTAATGTCCATCTCAAATATCCTATGATCGAGAACTATTTAAGACAATTGCCTTAGGATATTGATCTCACTATCATGATCTCATCATGATTCAATATCCCATACATTTGTCTATGGACCTTCATTACGATAGTTAATTGCGAGAACTATTAAATGAAGTAATTATTGCCTTTATTAATAATCTTGAACTAGAATGTACAATTATTGGCTTTGAGGCCACCCAATTCTAACAATACGTATGTTTCATATCAGGTTTGGGTGGCATGTTTACTGCTTTACTTAACTGCCATATATCCGTATTGTTGCACTTGTGGGTGTGTGAGTGGGAGGCAGGGGATCGGATGATCCCTACTGAGCCCAATTCTGGTGTGGCTCACTCCCTGCGGTTTCAGGTGTAGACCTCGTGGCGTGTGGCGGCGTGTGGTGTCTTCTTGGTGTGCGGACCAGTAGCTGTCTCAGTTCCGGGGTATGCCCCGATGTTGTTGTACTTTACTTCTGCATGTACTTATTTAATTTGTTGGACCATGTAATTATTGTTGAACTGTATATGAACATTGTTATCTTCCTTCTTGCGCACTTGTTATATTTAGCCTTGTTTAATGCTTACTCCTCTAGATGTGTTGTGTGAGATCCGGGTGTGAACCCCCAGTTAATGGGCCGACATCCATTTAGTGATCGGGTCTGCGGTCATAGGATGGCGGGTCGTTACATTCTCTCTCTCTCTGGCATCCCAGACAGATCCGGATCTGCTCCGTCGCTTCTCCGACTCCCGTTCGACGGGAAATCGTCCGCGCGTTACGGCGATCGTTGCGGCGATCGGTGGAGGTTTCATGGGCTGCGAAGAATGAGGAACGTGAGGATATCCGTCGCCATAAGGATCGCGTGGACTCCGCTAAAGGCCGGGCGCTTGCGCGGCTTGCGTTGTCGCACCGACGGAACCTGTAAGGAATCGCCAAGAACGCAGCGGAAATAAAAATGATTCCATTGTATCGGTTGCTGGGGTCGTAAAACGGACATTAAAACTAACGCGGGAAGAACAGTTCTTCACCTTTGCGGGGTTTCGAATCTCCCGTAGATGATGCCGACTCGGTAATCGCGCACGCGCACGATCTCTAGAGGTATCCACACGAGTTCCCGCAGCAGACGCGATTTCCTCCTCGACTTGAGTGCTCCGACCAGATCTCAAATCCACCATGCGTGAAGAGAGACAGATCCACTCCAAGAGAGAGAGAATGAGAAAGAGAGAGGAGAGAGAGAATCTGGGGAGTAAAATTCGTCCAACTAACTTTTTTTTACCACTCCCCCTTGGCCCTCCTTATATAGAAATAAGGATAAGCACAACAGTTAATCCTCATCATTATCCAAGAGTTTGGCCTTGGATAATTCTCCATTAAATCTTCATGTTTATCCTGCAGCTTTTCACAAAAACCCAGATAAGCATGAAATTTAACATCTCTCACCGTCTGACGAGAACTCTTATGTGTGTGACCCTCTAGGCCTATATCAGTCCGGTTGCAGGCCCATTAAACTTAGAATTGTTTCTTGAGTTTAATATTTATTAATTAACATTTAAACATCATATGTTAAATGATTAATTTAATAAACAAGTAAATTATCATCCGATGATTAATTCACTTGGCCTTCTGATCATGAATAGCACCAAACACTACCTCATGATCCCAGAAGATATAAGGGATACTATTCCCTTCAATTGAACCTTTCCGTCTGCCGATACCGCACAGATATAATCCTTCACTCATGCAATGTCCCGATAACGCAAGGGTATGGTTTTATAGTCAAACCCTCTATCGCATTATCCAGATGGATTCCAGTACACAGTTAATATCTAGAAAGACATCTCTTTCATTTGACCCTGGCCAGGGATTTCTGTGTACACATCCATAGGACATTCTCTCTCCAGTCTTATACCAAGAGTGAGTGATCCCTTGTTGTTCACTCAATTACCTTCGCAAGCTTTCCACTGTATCTGAAAGACCGATTATGATGGACTTAATGGTTAAAGTCCACGAGTCAGAGAATCAAGATACAATGGTCCACAAACAAGGTATCATTGGTGACTCAGGTCAAAGGACCAACTGTGCTACTACAACGATTGAATTCCCTGGTTGACTAATAGGTATAATTACCATCCAGGAATTCTTATTTGGGTCTGTTCAGTGAACTCATTCTCTAATGAGCATCCACTTGTTTGTCTTAGTGTCACCACACGAGTGAATGTGAGATCATTCACCCTCATCATATGAGCAGACATAACTTGTGTCGATCTTATCGAATATTTAATGTCCATCTCAAATATCCTATGATCGAGAACTGTTTAAGACAATTGACTGAGGATATTGATCTCACTATCATGATCTCATCATGATTCAATATCCCATACATTTGTCTATGGACCTTCATTACGATAGTCGTTTGCGAGAACTATTAAATGAAGAAATAATTGCCTTTATTAATAATCTGAACTAGAATGTACAATGATTGGCTTTGAGGCCACCCAATTCTAACAGAACCGAACGGTTGCGGATTCAAATCCGCACACGGTAAGAACCAATTACCCGATAATCCGATTTTTTAGATTTTTCGAAATGGGAACGGATCTCCGTTTTTACTTTTATTTCCGCTGCGCGGGAGATCCGGAGAAACCCGAGAACCCAACGTGGTATCAAAGCCAAGTTCCACTGTTTCTCGTCCCGTTTCGGTCTCCGATTTAATATTTCCATGAATTTATTCCATGCATGTATTCCGTTGGTAAATGAATCATTGTTCGTATGATGAACTAAAATAATCTGATTATTTAAATTCTATTATTTTCGGATTTTTTTTTGGGTTTAATCGTGTTCTTCGTGGGACGAAGAACGATGGGATTACGGCGGCTTCAATCAGCCTTCCCAAGCGTTGGGATGGAGGTCGGGACCCTAGATTCTTTTGGTATGATCCTATGCCATCACCAAACTCCTCATCAGTGCCGGATTGGCCACTAGAAGGGATCGGATTGGAGGTCTCTTTTGTGTTCTTCCCAAAGGTTTTTGAAATCTGAAAAAAATCAGATTTTTGGGGGACTTTGAGAACTTGGCCGGCTCCATCGGGGGGCCTCTCCGGCGACCCTGCCGGCGCCAGGGGCATCGCCGGCCGGGCCAGCGGCGCTGGGGCCTGCCAGCGGTGGCGCTGCCCAGCCGGCCTCCACCCTGCAACATTTAGGGCTTCTGGCGTCGGGTGTTGCAGGGGTGGAAGGAGGGGCCGGCACGACTGGTTTGACCGGCCGGGTCGTGGCTGGGCAGGGCCCGAGCCCTGGGCTCTAGTCCAGGCGAGCCCAAGCGCGCCTGGCTTGGGCCCAGGTGCACCTGGCTCAAGCCCAGGCCCTCTAGGGCCCGGGCCAGGTTGGCCCTATTGGGTTGGGCCCATTTCCCATTTAAAACCTTTATTAACATCTTTTAACCCCTATGGCCCATTTAATAAATGAAGATTGGATTTTAATTTTAGTTTAAAATCTGTTTTAAATTTTATATTATTATCCAGTTTTATTAATTTGGGCATTGATGATTTCTTAATCATTTAGATTAACATTTAGTTGTTAAATGATTAATGTTAATTGTTAGTTTAATGGTTAAACTCATAATTAATCTTAATAAAACTAATTTAATGGTTAAATTAGTAATTAATAATTATTAGTCTAACAGTTAAATTATTAATTATTATTTCAACTAATTATTAATTTATTTGTAAGTTAATTATTAATTTAAGTGTTAAATTAATAATTAACTTTAATGACTGATTTAAATGTTAAATCTGTAGTCCTTCTTTAATTATTGTTGTTATTAATTTAATAGTTAAATTAATAATAACTTTAATTATCTAATCTAAGAGTTAGATTAATTAATTATTAATTAGTTAATGTTAATTATTGGTTTAAGAGTTAAATTAATAATTAATATTAATTGACTAATCTAAGTGTTAGGTTAGTAGTTAATAATTAATTATGATTAATTATTAATTTAAGTGTTAAATTATTAATTAACTTTGTTGGACTAGTCTAAGAGTTAGATTAGTCATTAATAGTCTAATTGTTAGCTTATTAATGGAGTTTAATCTAAGTGTTAAATTATTAGAATTGTTCTAATTTGTATGGAATAATCTGGAATTATTAATTTGGAGTGTGTGCATATGTAATGTGTTTTGATGCTTTTAAATTTGATTTAATTGCATGTTAAGTTAATTAAAAGTGTTTTCGAAATTCAAACATCAATTTTAATTGGATCCCAGCTTTTTGAAAGCCAAAATTATATATTTTGAAAACTCTTTTATTTTACCCATGTGATGCGTTGAATCATGTGTGGGATGTTTAAAACACACCGTGGTCATGGATATGCACTTATTTAATTATTCATGTGATGAATGGATTGTGTGGATCGTAGATGTATGGTTATTTATTCATTGTTAATAAATAGAGGTCTGCGTATCTATCCCTCTCTCGAACTCTGATGTATTTCTACCTCCCTCTCTCTTGTACTCGCCATAAGGCTCTCTTCTAAGTACATGTAAATTCTAGAATTTCTTGTAATATGATCGAGGCAATTAAGGAAGGAGCGAAGACGATCCACATATGCAACCAGGAAGGCGATATGATGGAGATCTCTTGCCTATGTGTTTGCAGGCTTATCTAATGTAAATGTTATGTTAGATTGTGTGTGCGTTTGACTGTTGGCTCCAGTCAAACCCACTGTGCTATCCATGACCACACTAGACATGTATGTAATGCATTGTTTTTCTTTTGATTATGAATCAAAGCAAATATAGTATTTAGTAAATATATACGATATATTTATATACTATCACTTAGGAGAGACCAAGATAAAAATTATCTAAATACCCTCAGATAAACTCTAAGCCGTAACATGAGTAATTAAGAGCTTACCACGTGGTCCACCATCGTTATAGTCATAGGATTCGAATCACTTTAGACAGGTTTGTTGTGCTATCCACAAGGCATGTTTAATTGGGAGGAGAAACCATGGCTATGGCATTAGATGCCTATATGATCGGGATATAGGAACCATGTAGCTTTGTTGTTCTATCCACAAGGGGTGCATGCAAATCTATGCTCGTCGCGTAACGATTATTAGCTTAGACCAGAATTAATGGTTTGTTGTGCTATCCGCAAGGCCATTAAATCTCTGGAGACCAAAGCCATGATCAGATATTGTAAGGAGTTACAAGTCCCATGAGATGGGTGCTCTTTGATTGTATTACAGTTTGTTGTGCTATCCACAAGGTTATAGTGCAAGTCATTGAGATTCTGATCCCCACTAGGAGACTGTCGGCGTCTCCCGTTCTGTATAACTAAGGGTTATACAATCCGTCGAAAATTAGTGGGAGTTAAAACTTGAACAAAAGACCATGTCTTGTTTTATCTTTAATAAATGAACATCTGCTAAAAGGATATTACACATCTCCTATAGGGAATTATGTCGTCGAATAACCCACTCCGTGGCATACTTGATGCCAAATGTTTGACTAGCCTGAACTACTCGGATTAGTTCAGAAACCTGAAGAATGTCTTCAAATCTGAGCACATTAACTTTATCCTTGGAGCTGATCCTCCTGCTGAAACGACATTAGATGCCCCTAAAGCAGATATGATAGCTAACGATAAAAGATCAAAGGACAAAGGCAAAAGAGTAGTAAAGGGTGATTGCTTCTACTATAATCAGTATGGTCACTGAAAGAGGAACTGCAAGGAGTTCCTTAACGATAAAGCTCATGGAAAGGTGAAGTTGTCTGAAGCTTCAGATATCTATATGATAGATATCAACTTGTCTGTTAGAGATTCAACATCTTGGGTATTGGATACCAGATGTGCTTCTCATATCTGTCATGATACACAAATGCTGACAAGTAGGTGCAAGCTGAGACAAGGCGAGGTGGAATTGAGGCTAAGAAACGGCGCAAAAGTTACGGCGATTGCTAATTGGGACAGCAAACCTCAGGCTTCCATCAGGAGACGCCTTACTATTAGAAGATTGTTATTATGTACCTAGCATAATAAAAAACATCATATCAATATCTTGTTTGGACAAGATTGGATATAGGTTGTCTATTGAGAATAGAAGTTATTCGATTTATTATGGTAATAAATCAATAGCTTCAGCATCTTTAGTCAACAGTTTATATCTATTAGATGTTTCTAATTACAATCTTCAAATTGATAATACTCTTAAGAAGAGCAAGAATTGTGCGAACCAAGCCTACATGTGGCATTGTAGACTTGGGTATATTGGTGAAAGCAAGTTGCAAAGGTTGCACAAGCATGGTTATTTAACAGCATTCAATTATGAATCGTTTGCGACATGTGAATCCTGCCTTATGGGAAAGATGGCGAAATCTCTGTTTGTTGGACATGGAGAACGTGCCAAGGACATTTTGGAACTAATACATTCAGATGTATGTGGTCCCATGTCCACCCAAGCCAAAGATGGCTTCTCATACTTCATCACGTTCACCGACGACTTCTCAAGATTCGGCTATGTGTACTTAATGAAGTACAAGTCGGAAGCATTTGAGAAGTTCAAGGAATTCAAGAATGAAGTAGAGAAGCAGTTAGGAAAGAGTATTAAAGTTCTTCAATCAGATCGAGGAGGAGAATACTTGAGTACTAATTTCACACAATTCTTAAAAGATAATGGTATCCTTTCTTAGCTAACCCCTCTATATACACCACAGATGAATGGTGTATCATAAAAGAGGAATCGTACCTTGTTGGATATGGTGCGATCCATGATGAGATTTTCGAGATTACCAGTTGTAGACACGCTAATTTTGTCATCGTTTCGAGTAAATTTCATATCATATAATAATGCCTCAGAATGGTCTGATATTTAATCATTGATTAATTTTTATTGATCTTTTTAAGTGTCGGGTCGAACAGACATGTTTAAGTTAATCAATTAAATTGATTTTAACTCAAATTTCAGTTATAATATGAAGAAGTCTAAAAGACGTCCACATGTGTGGACGCCATTTAAAAACTTTATTCTTATTTTAACGTTTAAATTTGAATTTTAATCAATTGATTAATTAGCTAAAAGGCGTCTGCTAATGTTGACGTGTTTTAGGTTTCCTAAGCTGTTTCTACTTTTCTTCCGGATGTTTATCCTTATCTTAATTAGTGTAAAAGACGTCTATACATATAGACGCGTTTTAGCTAATAAAGATAAAGATAAATTTTCTCGGATGTTTATCCTTATCTTAATTAATCTGAAAGGCGTCAGCCATAGTGGACGCGTTTTAGATAATTACAGATAAAGATGAATTAATCAATATTTATCTGTCGGTTAAGATGGGTAAATCCTAGATTTTTATATGTTAATCACGGACGCAGAAGAAGCCTATAAATACCTTGCATCTTGAAGAGTTAAAAATGTTGAGCCCCATTAAAAAAAAAGAGAGAGCGTCATTATTGAGCGTCAATAGCGAGTTGAAGATCGGAGCAACAACGTTGGAACGCCGAAGCGCTGCCATTTCCAGAAATCAGCGTCCTTTCAAGATTCTTCATCCATTCAAGAATTCAACCAATCGGCATAAGTTTTTATTTTCTGCATTCATTTTATTAATCTACATTCTTCATTATCACTCCATGCAACACACAACACATTCATTCTTTTCAAAACCTATTTGATTAAGAGGTTTCAAAAGCCACTCAACAAGTAAGTTTACTGTTTAGTTGTATGTTTAACATCATGATTAGAACAGATACTATTGTTGCTTAAGTTCTCATCATAATTTCTTCATTTCTTTTCCCTCTATTTCTGCTACACTCAACAAGAGAGTCAAAAGGAGTAAAACAAGCAAAGTCACCAGAATCTCTGAACGATCCTCAACTTCAACCTCAACAGCAAGAACAAAGAACGAGAAGGGCTCTCTTTCTTCGGCCGGCTGAAGAAGGGTAATCAAGAGCCCAATATCTTCCGCGTTTAAACAGGTAGGCGATCATGCTTTCTTTTGGAACTTTTTAAGTCAAAAGTTTCTGGCGATCACTTCACGTAGTTTATGTTTTTAATAGGTTTATTTTGCACTAAACAACATAGATTTTTCATGATAATCACACAAGCATTTTAAGCACCCACAGCTTTTTGGCGATCACGGTGGGACTTGGTCTCGCCATCTTTTAGTTTTTTGTTCTTGCTATCATCAATCGGGTACCCACAGTGCACCACTTGTGTCTTTCGACACGTCCTCACCAATTGGTGAGTGTTTTAGTTTAGTTAATTTCCCTCGTGCACCACGTGCACACCCCCATGGCAAAATTTTGCCCTCCCATTGATTAGTTTAAAAGCTGTTTTTGTGATGAAATGCTGAGTGATTGATTGATATCTTACTTGTTTAGTTAGTAAAATCATCCTGTTAAAATCTGGAACTAAAAAAAATCTGCATGAACTGATTATTTACTGCTTTTATCTTGTTTGAGGAGGAATCAACCCAGAAATTCCCCCTGCAAAACTGTTTCTGCGACTTGAAAAGCGTCTAGGAGCACTGACGCGTTTCAAACTGCGTCAACATACCCAGACGCCTTTCAGTCTTCATTCTCTACTGTCTGCAATCTGAGTTTCTACGAAAAATTAAGATTTTGTTTGAATAGCGTCTGCTACACTCGACACAATTCAGACAGTTTTTTAATCTTTCTCCAGTTCTCAGATTTTTGTGACTTGAGTGCTACTACCCATTATTATTAAGCATTAGAGGCCATCCAGGCCATAAGTCATACGCATTGAGGCGAATACCCTCCTTTTCTTAGGAACACACTACTTGACGTCAGCAACTCTCTCTGATTGGGTTGGTCCCTTGATCAGACTAGAGAAGTTGACGTTGAGACCTCCATAAGTCCCCAAAATCAAGGTATTCCTCCTTGATCATCGGGCTGGTTGTACCAGTTGAAGTCCCAGTTAGATTCCATAAAGCGTTGTGAGAGAAAGCCATAGAGAATAACGGTGGATATTGAACTGAAACTAGGATCCTATCCTTGAGCGAATTTGTGGTTTAATTAAATCCAAATAACTTAACAAGGAATCTCAAAATCACGTTAAGCATCCACTTGATTGATTAATCTCTGTGCAACTTGTTTGTCAAATCTTTGAAAAAAAAAGAACCTAACATCATGCTGTTGCGATCAGGCAGGGACTTGAGTGTGGCTCCAGACGCCATGGTCAATTACGAGGGAGATGCTAATGCCCCTCGGGATTCTGATTACAACTATGGGAGAGATGCTGATGCCTCCCATAATTCCGTCCCCGTTCCGCTTCGACATGATGGGAACATCCGGACCCCTCTCTTTCATCCCCATGATCGATATCCTGATCTTCCCCCGCATGAATATGCGATTCCTAATCCCGATCTTGAGGGGGACATGAATCAGAATGATCCATCATCCTCTGATCCTTCGAATCTCGTCAACGCTTTGGGAGTTCTTGCCTCCCGACTGGACCCTTAGCAGTTCGAGGCGATCCAGTCTATTCTGAAGGGGAAGGCACCCGTGCAGCCTGCTAAGCCGAACCCTGTGGCTCCCCCTGCTGTCCCTCAGCAACCTCCTCTTCCTCCTCCTTACATTCATCAGGCCATGGAAGGCCTCCATGTTACTTCTCGGCCAGCTGGGCCACAGCTTTCATCCTCTAGGCAACCGGCTAGACCGCAAACGCCTGCTTATCAAAATGCCCTCGGGCATGGCGGAAGCTCTGCCGGACCTCCCCTTTATTTTCCCCCCTGTCCAACGTACTCTAGGCAGCAGGCCTATCAAGTACCTCCTCCTCCTCCCCAGGCAGATCTGACCACGCAAGCACTGCTGGCCAAAATGGAGCGCATGGATGAGCAATTTAATAACCTCCAGAAGATGATGGGGGTCAAAGCTGTACCAGAGATCAGTTTACCGAGCCTGCCAGTATTCCATCTGCCACCCTCTGAGATGCCAGTGTACCGGAAGTACAACGGTACTGGTAACCCCTTCACACATTTGATGGAGTTTATGTATGAATCGTCTTTCTGGCAGAACGATAAGAGGTCGTTGGCCTTTTTGTTCAGGAGATCTCTAGAGGGACCAGCCCTCGAGTGGTTCTTTTCCTTGGAACCCTCTGAAGTAGAGGACTACGGTATCGTCTCTCGAAAATTCATTCAACGATACCAAGACAGAGTTGCACCCTCCTTGTCCATCACTAACCTCATAGCAGAAAAGATGAAACCTGATGAAGAGTTTGTCAGTTTTGCTGACAGGTGGCGGGGCCTGGCCGAAAAGGTGAAGGATCACTTGTCCGAATCCGAGCAAGTGAAGATGTTGATTTCCAATGCCACGCCCCAGTTCAAATTAGTCATATCCTTGAACAATCTGACCAACATGGCAGAGCTCTATGAAAGAGCACGGTACTGCCAAAATGTCTTCAAGGACGCTATGTTCTCTAGCGTCTTTGATCCTCACAGACCTAGCTGGCCTCCACCCCGGAAGCCTGCCGTGCCAAACTCTCCCAGCACAGGTCCGACTACTGAGGGCACGCTCTCTCACGAGCAAGTTAGTAGCATGAATAATAACTCGCCCCAGTTCGTGAGGAACCAGCAGCAGTACCAGAGGCCACCGCAGCCAAACCAGCAGGGGTACAGGCAGCAACAGAACCCCCATTATCAGCAACAGTATCAGCGGCCCCAGCAGCTAAACCAGAACCAGCAACAGCAACAGCAACAGCAGCCGCCGCAACGGCAACAGCAGTACCAGCAGCCCCAATAACAGCAATATCAGCAACAACAGTATCAGCGGCGTGCACCGCCGGCATACCATAATGTCCCTCCTCCTGCTGATTATAACCAGCAGAGAAGACCTCCAGGCCCGAAAAGGGTAGAATACCCGGCCCTCCCAGAATCCTTGGCAGATATCTTCAGTGCTCTAATGGCAGCTAATGCCTTAGTTTTGCCAAGGGAAAAGGCCGTCTGGGCTCAAAATGCCGACACGTCCAGGTATTGCTATTTCCATAGGCAACCTGGGCATACCATCGACACCTGCTTCCAGTTCAGAGATTATATTCATGATCTCAACGAGCAGGGCGGCATAGACTGGGAGGAGATGAAAAAGTATATATCAGCCCTGAAGGCGAGAAGACCACAGCAACAGCAGCAGCAACAATAAGCAAGACCACCAGCACAAGCAGCACCACCACCCAATATGGGCATAGTGCAGAACCCACTCCCGGAGCACCAAAACCAAAACCAAGTTGCTCCCATTCTGACGAACAGCCAGTCTGAGGCTGGTCGTGGGCAACAGTGGAGAATAGAGGACTCTTCCTCTCTTTATTCGACGGGCCATATTCCAAGTACCGCAGAACGACTACCACGCCGCACCATCCACATACTTAGGCCACAACCCATTACCATCACCCCTCTACCGACTCCCACACATCACTCGCCCGCACCCAATAACCCATTACCACTACCCGCCTTCCTCAAGCCCATTACGCCCCACGCCACTACACCGCTACCATATAATCCCCCGCAAACCAATCACGCGCCCCTTCTACCATCTAGGCCATTACTCCGCGTACCATTCCCTACTTCGCCTGCTACCACTACCACCTACCCAGATACCCCCTTACCATCCAGACCGCTATTACGCGTGCCATTCCCCACTTCACCAACCACTTACCCATCCACCATCGAACCATCTAAGCCTCTAATCCGCACCGCGCCATCACCACCTAACCCTACGCCATCACCTACATACCAACCCTCTACATCATCCGCACCATCCAACCCTACGGTACTCAAGGTGTCACCCGGATCCTCCACGGTTGAGGAACACGCGCTCCGGAGTGGAAGAATTTTCAACAAAGTCTTTCCTTAGTCCACAGTTAGAGACGGCCCATCACAACCGACTGAGGAAACCCATAATGAAGAGAGTGCACCAGGCACTCAATATGACTTGTTGAAACATCTAGACAGGACACCGGCACGGATCACTGTACTTGAATTGATCAAAAGGTCCAAGATTCACCAAGAAGCCTTAATGGAATATCTACAGAAGGTGATGGTAAATGAGGACGTGCCGGTAGAAAAAATTGCAGCACTACTAGTTCCTCAGGGGGATCAGCCCTCCATTGCATTTCACACATCGGAACTAGCACCGCCAGTAGCCAGAAGCATGGCTCTGAGCATCACGGTCAACATCTGTAAAAAGGCCGTGGATGCATGTCTGGTAGATGCAGGGGCTTCGATTAATGTTTTACCTCTGAAGACCCTGGAGCTGTAAGGTGTGCCCAAAGAAAAATGGCTGCCCAGCCCCATCTCAGTGACGGCATATGACAACTCTACCCGTTCCCCTCTGGGAATGGTCTATTTGAAGGTAGAGCTAGGCCCTGTAAGTCATGCAGAGGTCGAATTTCACATTCTGGAGATCGATCCTTCTGTAAATGCCATTTTGGGTCGTCCTTATATCAAAACTCTTGAGGCGATTCCCTCTAGGAATCACCAATGCCTCAAATTCCCTTTCAAAGGACGAATTATTAAAGTGACGAGCATGCCAATCCTTGCTGCTGCTCATACCTTGAATATTAAATCTGCTGCTTTACGTGGCCGACAACCTTTTCTGTCGGTATTACAGGTCTACCGTCCAGTGGCTGATCCTTTAAAAGCCGCCACTATTTCTCCATACCCGTTAGATGCCATAAAAAGGGGGAAGTGCATGAGTACCCCAGGATGGAGAATTATGATGAAGAACGGCTATTAGCCTGGGAAAGGTCTGGGCACACAGTTGCAAGGCAGGACCACTCCTGTTAAAGATCATCGAGTAGCACCTGGAAGTGGTCTGGGCTACAGGCTAAGAAAACTTAAACAAGATCTGGCTCAGCAAGCAGAGATTGAAGAAGGTCAGAAAATTTGGGAGACAATGTCTACACCACCCAAAGAAGGCCGAGATCCCTTAACATGGACCTTGTATACACACTTTGTGAAAGGGCCCATATTTAGCCACGACAACACGGTAGTCATTACTTCGTGTTTTGACTTCCATGACATATATGGGAGAGATTTGGCCAGGCATTGCTCAGAGTCAGAACTACTTACGTACCAATCCTTGGAGGCTCTGCGGCCTATGAAAAGGAGAAAATTTCATGATCCTGAATGCGAATGGTACAGGTGGTTCGATCTGAGACACCTTTACATTGCACTGAACAGATTGTTCCTAGATCCTGCAGACCCAAATGGCCGCCGCAGATTGACGAGCTGATTGAAGGTCCAGGTGCTATCTTTGATAAGCGGATATTGCTGTCGGAAGAGACCGATGAAGGGGAGCCATATGACCCCTATGAAGCTGGTTATACTACATATCTGGTCTGGAGGGGGACATATCATTCCCATGTCCTCATGCTCCATACTCTGTTTCGCACACTGCTCTTGACCCTGACTTGGTCGCGGGTCATTACTGAAGATATCCCACGGGCTCCGCCCATTATGATCACTCTGTCCCCTCGGGACCTTATTCCACAACCTCCTCTCGATCTAGAGAGGATGTATGATTTGATCTGGGACATATTGCTATATGATCCCCCTAACCCTCTGGCCCTGGTGCCACTTCCCCCATCTGATTCTCCTTCTATTTGTATCCATTCCTGTTTCATGTTTTCCTCTAATATCAAAAAAAAAACGCCAATTTTACAACAAATTCTTCTCAGATCCTTATCGAGGAAACTTCTTACTTGTCCGATCACACCCCATTGCGCGGGTCCTTCGGTCAAGATTCTCTCTTAAATCTACTCTGCCCCTCCCCTCGGGAGGATTCTCCTGTATTTCCACTTGTATCCCAGGATTTTCATCCTGCTTCATCTTCATTAGGTTATAATAGGGAGTTTAGTGAAGTTAGGCAGTCTAGTTTTAAGCAGGTTAGTCAAGTTAAGAAGTCTAGGAAGTCTAAGGGTAGGCGAATTCCAGATAGATACCTCCTGGACTTAGCTGATAGATGCTTTTCTTGCTCTTTAATCCCTCAGTTTTTAGAAGATCCAATTCAGATGCCAAAAGACTGTATGAATGATGAGTCAGTCAATGATGGGTATGGGGTGTATGAGTTAGTGCATGAAAAGGACCCCATTATTGAAAATGAGGAAGATGACGAGGATGCAGCTGAGGCATATGCCAGTGGAATGAAGAGATGCGATGAACCCTCAGCTGCCGTAGAAGATCCCACCAAAGAAATCAATTTAGGGACTGAAGACGAACCTAAGGTTGTCCTCGTCAGCAAAAATCTTTCTACAGAGGATGAGAAGGCAATGGTACAAGTACTTAAGGACTATAAGGACACTTTCGCCTGGAGTTATGAAGATATGCCGGGGTTAGACTCATCTTTAGTTGAACACAGGTTGACATTAAAGGAAGGAGCTAGCCCTGTCAAGCAGAAATTAAGGCGATTCCACCCACAAATGGCTCTGAAAATGAAGGAAGAGGTCGACAAATTGCATAAAGCCAAATTTATTAAAGTTGTCCTCTATCCACAATGGGTGGCCAACATAGTCCCGGTTATGAAGAAGGACGGGAAGGTCAGAATTTGCATTGACTTCCGCGATTTGAACCGGGCGTGTCCTAAAGATGATTTTCCATTGCCTCATATTGATGTACTCATTGATAATACTGCTGGCTATGAGACCTTATCGTTTATGGACGGATTTTCAGGGTACAATCAGATTAAGTTGGCAGAAGAAGATCAAAAGAAAACGTCATTCACTACACCTTAGGGGACATACTGTTATGTCGTCATGCCATTTGGATTGAAGAATGCTGGAGCCACTTATCAGAGGGCTATGATGGCAATATTTCATGACATGATGCACATAGATTTGGAAGTGTATGTGGATGATTTATTGGTTAAATCTAAGACAAAGGCTGAGCACGCCAAGGTTTTGGCAAAGGTATTAGAGAGATCGAGAGAGTATCAGTTAAAGATGAACCCCAAGAAATGTGTATTCGGGGTATCTTCAGGAAAATTACTTGGATTTATTGTCAGCAAACGGGGAATTGAGATCGATCCTAACAAGGCGAAGGCTATCAGAGAAATGCCACCTCCCAAAAACTTGAAAGAGTTGAGAGGATTAATCGGGAGGTTACAATTCATTCGCCGTTTTGTCCCCCAGCATTCACAAAGGTGTAAGCCGTTTTATGAGCTTACCAAGCCGGGAGTCAAATTTGATTGGGACGATAAGTGTCAAGAGGCATTCGATGGATTAAAGAACTATTTAGCAAGTCGTCCTGTTTTGAGACCACCATCTCCGGGCAAACCATTGATACTTTACATTTCAGTCCTGGATGATGCAGTGGGGGCTGTCCTAGCACAAGAGGATGAAGAAGGAAAGGAGAGGGTAGCCTACTATCTCTCTAAACTTCTCAACCCCGCTGAACAGAGATACACGGCGATGGAGAAAACATGTGCAGCATTGGTCTGGGTTGTTCAGAAATTGAAGCATTATTTTCTGGCCCACGAAGTCCATCTCATCGCTAGGATGAATCCGATCAAATTCCTTCTGGAGAAATCTGTTCTTACTGATAGGTTAGCACGATGGCAAAGTTTTCTATCTCAATTCGATATCATTTATATTTAGCAGAAAGCGATCAAGGGCTATGCCATAGCAGAACATCTCGCTCATCATCCCCTTCCTCGTTTCGATCCAGTGCGATCAGAGTTTCCGGATGAGGAACTGATGTCCGTAAATCAAATCAGAGATAATATGTGGACTCTGCATTTTGACGGAGCTCTGAATTCTCATGGAAAGGGGATAGGTATCGTTCTGTTATCACCTGAAGGTGTCACCATTCCACAAGCCTTTCAGCTTGACTTTCCAGTCACCAACAATATAGCTGAATACAAGGCACTCCTTGCTGGTCTCGAGACTGCTCATTTCCATGGTGCCACTAAACTCAAGATTGTGGGTGATAGCCAACTGATTCTTCGCCAAGTGCTGACCAAGTATCGAACTCTTGATCCCAAGCTCAAGCCTTATCAAGAACTGACTTCTGCTTACTCAAAGCTTTTTACGAAATTGATCTTTGTCCATGTCCCTATGAATCAGAACATCTTAGCTGACGCTCTAGCTTCACTTGCATCTTCTCTTGATTTTCCAATCAGCAAGCAATCCGAATCAATCATAGTTCATAGGCGTCTTTCACCCGCCGTGAAAGATCCTTCATTCCTTAGAACTAAGGAGAAGTTGCTGAAGAAAGTCAGAGACAGAGATATCATTGAAAAAAGAGAAATCATGTTGATAGAGCTGTTAGAAGAGATGGATGATGAACAGAAGCCATGGTATTATGAAATTGCAAAATATTGTGAAGATCAATCGTATCCTGAGGAAGCTACAACTGAGGAGAAGAGAGCTATCAGGAGAGTTGCTCAACGATACACCCTAGTTGGGGGAGCACTGTACAAGAGAGGTTTTGATGGAGTTCTTCTAAGATGTCTAGACGAAGATGAACTTTGGAAGGTTATGGAAGGAGCTCATAGTGGAGTTTGTGGTGGCCATGTCAATGGACAGATGCTAGCAAAGAAGATCCTTAGACAAGGATTTTATTGGCCAACCATGGAAGAAGACTGTGTAAGATATGTTCGTAGGTGTGCTAAGTGTCAACTTCACGCCGACAAAATTCATTCTCCTGCATCTTCACTCCATCTTGTTTCTTTCCCATGGCCTTTCTCCATGTGGGCTTTTGACATCATTGGACCCCTTGGTAACCCAGATTCCGGCATCAAGCAAAAATCTTTCATTCTCACGGCAACGGAATACTTCACCAAGTGGGCAGAAGCTGAAGCATACGTGGAAATCAAAGCATCAACCGTCTGCAAGTTCATCATGAAGAACATCATCACCCGATTTGGAATTCCAAGCACCATCGTCACCGACAACGGACCACAGTTCGTGTCACAGGAATTGAAGGACCTCTGCAACAGGTATAGAATTGCATTGCATCATTCGTCTCCTTATTATCCGCAAGGCAATGGCCAAGCAGAGGCAACAAATAAGACTTTGATAAAAATTATCAAAAAGACGTGCAAATCTAATAAATTCGCAGACTGACCAGAAAAATTGGTTGAGGCTCTATGGGCCTACCGAACTTCAATCCGCACACCCACTGGGCAAACTCCTTATTCCTTAACATTTGGAATGGAGGCGGTAGTTCCATATGAGATCATCATACCGTCATTAAGAGTACAATTGAATAAGGATTTCTCTATTGATGAACATTGTTCAGCACTCCTTGCTCAATTGGAACTTTTAGACGAGAAAAGATGGTCAGCTGCTAATCATGCAAAAGTTTATCAAAATAGACTAGCACGTTTTTATCAAAAGAAAGTCATTGAACGTAAGTTCAAAGTCGGTGAAATGGTTGTTAAAAGAATTTTTGTAAAACCTGGTGGTCCGCGTTCTAAGCTCCAACCCAACTAGGAAGGACCTTATGTTGTATCGCACGCTTTTCCTGGTAATGCTTACCGTCTTGTTAATGCAGAAGGAGAAGAGCTAAATCATCCCTGGAATGGCTTACATCTTAAGAAATACTACCCTTAGGTTAAAGAGTCGATCAATATGGTACAAAGACCAGTTGAATCAGAAAGTTTATAAACTCGAATTTCTTTGTTAGTCTGGATAACTTAACTTCAAACATATCATTGCACACACTGACACGTTTGATTCGTGAGTAACAAGAGATGCCAAGTCCTAAAGAATATCGAAAGCTTGACTGAAAGTGTAAAGTACAAATCATTCGTTTTTAAAAGCAAAAATTATATTTTATACTCGGCCCATGATGTCGGAACGAGACTTAGAATAGACTACCAAGAATACCCGCCATCTTAGTAGGAGGCCGTCATAAAAAAAAATGGGGAGATCCGTTCCAAAGAAAAGAAAAGAATAGAAAAGCAAAAAAAAAAGACAAAATCCAAATGTCAAATCAAAAAGGTCATTACACTACAAACGTTACATCAAGGCCATGAAATGAAACAAAAGGGAACGCAAGGTCGATAAATACCCCGGAAAGAAATGATCGAACCCCAACGGATATTAGGATAGAAAATGAACATCTTTTTAAGTCTCCGGAACTTTCTCATGGGCTTTCTAAACTTATTCCTCTTTTTCTTCTAAAGAGGTGTACTCCAAACTTAAGGAATGGCTTAGATTGACTAAGGGTCAAATCATCAAATGGGATCACGAATGGAAACACAAGTTTAAACACGATGGGTTTTAAGTTAAGTTGTTAAAGAACAATTTGGGAATTAAGTTAATAAATGAATATGATCTTTTGATCTAAGTACCATGCTGATCTTTTATTCAAAAATCCAAAAAAATACATATTTCAAAAATCCAAAAAAATACATATGTCAAAAATTCAAAAAAAAATACATATGTCGAAAATCCAAAAAAAAATACATATGTCAAAAATTCAAAAAAAATACATATGTCAAAATTCAAAAAAAAACACATATTTCAAAACCCCAAACAAACATGAATATTTCAAAACAACAAAAATATCTCAATTAGCATTTGCTTGTTGCACTCAGTATGTTTCATTCCTTTTATTTTCAGTAAGCATCTGTTTGCCTGTATGTTGCATTTTGCTTAAGTTTGATTATTCTCATTACCTTTGTTAATAAAGGCTATGCCCCTTGACCCTTCTATCAAGGATAGGATCAAGTAGTCGGTTACTTAACCAGGCAAGGGGCTAAGCCTAAACATATACTTAACATGTTTGTTCAAGTTGTATACAGGACACAAGGCATTGGTAAAGTTGGAATTCGAGTAGAGAACAGCCAGAAACCTGTTTCTGTGAGTAAAAGGCGTCGAGTAGCACTGCCGCGTTTCAACATTTAATGGCGTCTGCTCGACATGACGCGTTTCAGCCTTTCTGTGATTTATCCGAAATTCTGTGATTTTGATGCTTAAACATTGGTTTGGAATTACTAATAATTTTGATTGCAGGAAATTCAAGAAAACCTGAGTAAAGCTGGAAATATCAAGAAGATCTCACTGTGGGAGTCAAGAAGTCCCGACTGTGGCTAAAAAGATGGTTATTTCTACCCTTGTACTCTTTCATGTAATTATTTTGCATCATCATTACTATATGATAAGTATTTATTAGAGCATGTCAAGGACCTTGTGGTTTTGATGAAACTGGAATTTGAGTTCCCATTTAACAAAAACAGTGATAATTCCATAGGATTCTTAATCGCACGGATAGGCCGTTGGATTGTTAATTAGTGAGGACGATGGTTCCACTTTTGTGAAACAGTGCGCGGATAAACGAGCTTCGGCTTAGCACTGGATTACAAGAATTGGTGTCTTGACTCATTAATGACAATTTAACAATATTATCCATGATTAATTTATATTTTATTTGACTTTATATTTTTTTTTTAGCCCAGCATGCATCATGTAGGATTTTGAAATCATTGTAATAAGAATTAATTATTGATTAAGTTTCAGACCATTAAATCAAAATAATTTCAACATGATATGACATATTCCATTCTGAATTGAGTATCTTGATTATCTTTGAGGTTCGCTTGAAGATATCCCTGGAATTCTATCCTTTTTTGGATTCTTTACCTGATAATTCTTGTTTTTTTTTTAAGATCCATCATGGCTGCAGCACGTCCACATTGGCTGGCAAACGCTCCCCATGATAAAACCTACAGTGTCTATGACCTGGGGTACTTCCCACTCCGAGGAGGTTGATCGACCTTATTTTATTTCTTTGTCTATCTCATCCAGACATGATTGATTTCATTGATTTCTTTAAACTATCTTCATTGATGATTTTGAGAAAAATTCAAATCATGTGATGTTAAGAGCGTGTCTCATCACACCTTGGCATCACCTTTTCAGTACATTCCATTCCATTTCACTCCCTTGTAAAGACGATGCCAAGGTGAGGCAGCTGTAGACACGCTAATTTTGACATCGTTTCGAGTAAATTTCATATCATATAATAATGCCTCAGAATGGTCTGATATTTAATCATTGATTAATTTTTATTGATCTTTTTAAGTGTCGGGTCGAACAGACATGTTTAAGTTAATCAATTAAATTGATTTTAACTCAAATTTCAGTTATAATATGAAGAAGTCTAAAAGACGTCCACATGTGTGGACGCCATTTAAAAACTTTATTCTTATTTTAACGTTTAAATTTGAATTTTAATCAATTGATTAATTAGCTAAAAGGCGTATGCTAGTGTTGACGTGTTTTAGGTTTCCTAAGCTGTTTCTACTTTTTTTCCGAATGTTTATCCTTATCTTAATTAGTGTAAAAGACGTCTATACATGTAGACGCGTTTTAGCTAATAAAGATAAAGATAAGTTTTCTCAGATGTTTATCCTTATCTTTTATTAATCTGAAAGGCGTCAGCCATGGTAGACGCGTTTTAGATAATTACAGATAAAGATGAATTAATCAATATTTATCTGTCGGTTAAGATGGGTAAATCCTAGATTTTTATATGTTAATCACGGACGCAGAAGAAGCCTATAAATACCTTGCATCTTGAAGAGTTAAAAATGTTGAGCCCCATTAAAAAAAAAGAGAGAGCGTCATTATTGAGCGTCAATAGCGAGTTGAAGATCGGAGCAACAACGTTGGAACGCCGAAGCGCTGCCATTTCCAGAAGTCGGCGTCCTTTCAAGATTCTTCATCCATTCAAGAATTCAACCAATCGGCATAAGTTTTTATTTTCTGCATTCATTTTATTAATCTACATTCTTCATTATCACTCCATGCAACACACAACACATTCATTCTTTTCAAAACTTATTTGATTAAGAGGTTTCAAAAGCCACTCAACAAGTAAGTTTGCTGTTTAGTTGCATGTTTAACATCATGATTAGAACAGATACTATTGTTGCTTAAGTTCTCATCATAATTTCTTCATTTCTTTTCCCTCTATTTCTGCTGCACTCAACAAGAGAGTCAAAAGGAGTAAAACAAGCAAAGTCACCAGAATCTCTGAACGATCCTCAACTTCAACCTCAACAGCAAGAACAAAGAACGAGAAGGGCTCTCTTTCTTCAGCCGGCTGAAGAAGGGGAATCAAGAGCCCAATATCTTCCGCGTTTAAACAGGTAGGCGATCATGCTTTCTTTTGGAACTTTTTAAGTCAAAAGTTTCTGGCAATCACTTCACGTAGTTTCTGTTTTTAATAGGTTTATTTCGCACTAAACAACATAGATTTTTCATAATAATCACACAAGCATTTTAAGCACTCACACCAGTGTCCCTCTGGGGGTATGCTCTAGAGTCAGCAACATACCTACTGAACAGAGTACCCAGCAAGTATGTGGCCTCTACTCCATATGAGATATGGAAAAGTAGGAAACCATAATTTAAACATATTAAAGTCTAGGGTTGTCCTGCTCATGTAAAGAGGCATGATCCAGACAAGCTGGAATCACGAACTGATAAATGCAGGTTTGTGGGATATCCAAAGAAAACCTTTGGATACTATTTTTACCATCCTGGTGAACAAAAGGTGTTTGTCGTCAGGAAAGCTATATTCCTGGAAGAGGAATACCTTCTCCAGGAGGACAGTGGGAGCAAAATAGTACTGGAAGAGGTTCCAGATCCCCAAACAGCCGCGTTATCATCAGATGAGATATCAGTTCATGAATATGTTCAGGTACACACAGATGAGCTTGGTAGATCTGATAGATTACCTAGAACACCCGAACGATATGTGGGACATATCGCTGAGGATGAGTCTAAGGTAGAATATAATGAGGATGATGATCCTAAAACCTACCAGGAGGCCATAGATGGCCCAGAAGCCGGGAAATTGTGAGAAGCTATGAACTCAGAAATCCAATCCATGTACACCAACCAAGTTTGGAACTTGGAAGACTTGTCCGATGGTATTGTACCCATCGGATACAAGTGGATCTTTAAGAGAAAGATCGGTGCTGATGGACGGATCGATACTTATAAGGTAAGGTTGGTGGCAAAGGGATATCGTCAAAGGCAAGGAGTTGACTATGACGAGACTTTCTCACCAGTTAACATGATAAAATCGATCAGAGTTCTACTCGCCATTGCTGCACATTTTGATTACGAGATCTGGCAGATGGATGTGAAGACTATCTTCCTCAATGGTAACCTTGAGGAAGAGGTGTATATGATACAACCAGAAAGTTTCACATCCAAAAAATCTCCAAATAAAGTGTGCAAGCTTCAGAGGTCCATTTATGAACTGAAGCAAGCTTCCCGGAGCTGGAACATAAGATTTGACGAGGCTGTCAAGTCTTATAACTTCATTAAGAATGAAGATGAGCCTTGTGTGTACAAGATGACCAGTGGGAGCACAGTCACCTTCTTAGTTCTTTACATAGATGACATACTACTCATTGGGAATGATATAGCTATGATGTCATCAGTAAAGATCTGGCTGTCAAGAAACTTCTCCATGAAGGATTTGGGAGAAGCATCCTACGTATTAGGAATACGGATCTATAGAGATAAATCAAAGAGGATGCTTGGAATGACCCAATCCTTGTACATAGATACTATAGTCAAAAGATTTGCCATGGAAAATTCCAAGAGAGGTCTCATACCGATAAGACATGGAATTAGTCTCTCAAAGAAGCAGTCTCCTAAGACTCCTAATGAGAGGACACTCATGGATAGAATACCCTATGCCTCTGCCATAGGATCTATTATATATGCCATGCTATATACACAGCCTGATGTAGCATTTGCTCTAAGTGTTGAAAGGGTGACTGCTTCTATGTACACGAGCATAATTCAGGCTGATCCAGGCGAAGAGTACTGGAAGGCAGTAAAATGTATCCTTAAGTACTTGAGAAGAACTAAGGATATGTTTCTTGTCTATGGAGGAGGTGACTTGAAGCTGCGAGGCTTTTCTGACTCGAGTTTCCAGTCATATTCAGATGACAAGAAGTCTACATCTGGATTCGTGTTTACTTTGAACGGAGGGGCAGTGTGCTAGAAGAGTTCCAAACAAGCAACCACTGCAGATTCAACGACAGAAGCTGAGTACATCGCTACAGCTGAAGCCGCCAATGAAGCAGTGTGGTTGAAGAAATTCATCACCGATCTCGGCATAGTTCCCAGCATCTCTGAACCTGTTCCGTTGTTCTGCGACAACAATGGAGCGATTGCGCAAGCGAAAGAGCCACGGTCTCATCAGAAATCAAAGCATATTCTGAGGCACTTTCATCTTATCAGAGAGATCATATCCAGAGAAGATGTAATACTGGAAAGAGTTCCATCTGTCGACAATGAAGCAGATCCACTGACAAAGCCATTGGCTCAAATTGTGTTTGAGCGTCACCTAGAGCCTATAGGCTCACTGTATAAAGGTGATTGGCTTTAGTCCAAGTGAGAGATTGTTAGTTTTAGGTAGCCTACAAGCCAATCTGACTATGTACATCTCGTTCATTAATTAATATAATGGCATAATATTCATTATATGTAAATCACATTAATTATCGTCTCATAATGAAGTCCATGGATATATGTTATAGTGATCAGATTATGATGAGATCATACTAATGAGACCGATCACTTAAACACATATAGTCTTAATTGTTCCTAGTCGGAGGATATCCGAGAAGGACATCGGATATCCGGTTAGACTAGTACAGATTACTCATGCTCATATGATGAGGGTGACTGATCTCATAAGTCACTTGTGTGGAGACACTAAGGTGAATCTGTAGGTGCTCATTGGAGAATGAGTTCACTGAACTGATCCAACTGAATCGCTGGATGGTATTGTACCTCACTGTCAACCAGCTTGATTCTATTGTCGCAATTGTGTGGATGGTCCTCGGACCTGAGACACCAAGGACACCTTGTCGGCGGACTTCTGTGCTTTGACCTTGGTTTACGAATCTCTAGCCACGGGATTCTAAAACGCCAAGGATTGGGTACAGCGGAATACCGTCGAAGGGAATTGTGTGTCAATAAGGAATCATTCGCTCTCGGTACTTAGAGAGAGAATGCTCTAGGAATGATGCGCGGAAGTCCCTGGCCAGGGCGGACGATAATATTGGGAAAGAAGTTTTCTAATATTTATCAGCGGCATCCAATCCAAGTGAGTCAACTGGTTATGATTTGACAGCACGCCATACCCTGAGTTGACTCGAGAGTCTTGTACGAATGAAGGATTATATCCACGCGGTAACTGTCGGCGGAAAGGTTCTAAGAGTGGGTTGCTTAACCCTAATACCTTTCGGATTCAAGCGGTGTTGCTTGGCACCCAACGTGATCGGAGGCCCGGTCGAATTCGATGTGCGACATCAATTCGATTGATTAATTAATTAATAAAGAGTTATTAATTGATTAATAAAGCCAGTAAGGAGTTACTGGGCTTATTAGGCTGTTAACCGGACTGGTAATTGGGCCTAGAGGGTCACACGCAAATGATTCTCAAGGCGATGGATAAATAAGTAGTTTTTATATAAATCGGGGGTTTTTATGAAAAACCACGCAGTTAGTATAAAACATAGCGAACGGGCTGAGTAGGCCAAGCTGTCGAAGGGAATTGTGTGTCAATAAGGAATCATTCGCTCTCGGTACTTAGAGAGAGAATGCTCTAGGAAAGATGCGCGGAAGTCCCTGGCCAGGGCGGACGATAATATCGGGAAAGGAGTTTTCCGATATTTATCAGCGGCATCCAATCCAAGTGAGTCAACCAGTTAGGGTTTGACAGCACGCCATACCCTTAGTTGACTCGAGAGCATTGTATGAATGAAGGATTATATCTACGCGGTAACTGTCGGCGGAAAGGTTCCAAGAGTGGGTTGCTTAACCCCGATACCTTCCGGGTTCACGCGGTATTGCTTGGCACCCAACGTAATCGGAGGCCCAGTCAAATCCGATGTGCGACATCAATTCGATTGATTAATTAATTAATAAAGAGTTATTAATTAATTAATAAAGCCAGTAAGGAGTTACTGGGCTTATTAGGCCGTTAACCGGACTGGTAATTGGGCCTAGAGGGTCACACGCAAATGATTCTCAAGGTGATAGATAAATAAGTGGATTTTATATAAACCGGGGGTTTTTATGAAAAATCGCACGGTTAGTATAAAACATAGCGAACAGGCTGAGCAGGCCAAGCTACTGCTAACCTTAGCCACCCCTCCTCTGTTTCTCTCTCTCTCTGGCATCCCAGACAGATCCGGATCTACTCCGCCGCTTCTCCGACTCCCGTTCGACGGGAAATTGTCCGCGCGTTGCGGCGATCGTTGCGGCGACCGGTGGAGGTTTCGTGGGTTGCGAAGAACGAGGAACGTGAGGATATCCGTCGCAAGGAGGATCACGTGGACTCCGCTAGAGGCCGGGCGCTTGCGCGACTTGCGGTGTCGCACCGACGGAACCGAACGGTTGCGGATTCGAATCCGCACACGGTAAGAACCGATTACCCGATAATCCGATTTTTTAGATTTTTCGAAACGGGAACGGATCTCCGTTTTTACTTTTACTTCCGCTACGCGGGAGATCCGGAGAAACCCGAGAACCCAACAGATAGATCCTATGACCGAAGCATAAGGAACTCCATTCATGTGTTGCCTCTCTTCAGGAGTCTTATAGGATCTCCTTAGAGAGATTAATTCAATATCTCATCGATATAAGGCTCCTTTTGGAAATTTTCATGCCAAATCTTTTGACAATGGTGTCTATGAACATGGATTGGGTCAGCCAAGCATCCTCTTAGATCTATCTTTATAGATCCTTATCCTCAATACATAAGATGATTCTCCTAAATCTTTCATGAAGAAATTCTTGGACAACTATACTTTAACTGATGATAACATTCCTATATCATTCTCAATTAGTAGAATATCATTAACGTAAAGTATAAAGAACGGGATTCAACTCTTATTGGCCTTCTTGGAAATACAAAATTCATCTTCACTCTTAATGAAGTCATAAGACTTGAATGAATTTAAACATGAAATTTTTAACATATACCATGATGTAAAATATACATTAACTTCTAAAATTTAACATCATCTTTCATCATTAAACATCATAAGTGATCATACATATCATATATTTCATTTTAACATAGAACAAGTAACCATATAATGATGTCGGATACATCTTCTTCTTCTTTACTTAGTGGTTATGGCAAATCTATTAGATCTTCGGCTTCGCAGTCGGGGGATGCTCTTAGATCCCAACGAGATAGCACGTAAGTACACTTCTCTTATTTAACCCGTTGTCTCGGGTATTTTACTTATCCTTTAGTCATTAACCGAGTGAATAATGGAATCTAGAGGTGACTTCCATAGAATCAAGAGATGGCTCCCGTTGTGTGGCACTTTGGTCTAAAGATAATCAAGAGATAGCCCCCATAACGTAGTATTTAGGTCTACATGACACTTAGGGCCCACATCACTGACTTGATGCATCAACTTAATATCTTAACATCTTAAATTAATCATATGTATGCATGAATTGCTCTGTTTAATGCAGGACACGACATAATGTATAACAGATACGTAAGTTATGCAATTAAACATGTAATTCACAAAAATCACTCATAATTTTTTTTATCTGTCTAAATCATGTCTTGGACAGTAGATGGGGTTCAAATCGCTTCAACCATGCCCGACGTGATTCAACTGGCCATGCAAAATTTCAAAAATTCAATTAAAATGTAGTTATTTCAAAAAACGAGGAACATGCGTGAATAGTCATAGTTCTAATCATGTTGTAATAGATACACAGTGTTTTATAAATTTATTTCAAAAATAATTAAGAACTAACTAGTCTCATAACATGGATGCCTTAGCATGTAATATTATTATCATAGCATGAAATTAAACAGAAATAACTATTTTACGCACGCATGGTTAATCCTCACAGAAATATGAATTCATACTACATAGGTATTAACATGGAATTAATCACAATAAGAACTAATACTTAGCATGAATTGCGTCGTGTATGGCCGACGTGATTGGTAAATCACATCGGTCTGCATGGACGCATTTCACTCCTGTAATCAGGTTTATAGAAAGTTGAAAGAAGAAGAAAAGAAGAGAAAGAAGATATCTATATATCATATATTCACTCGAGAAACTATATTCACATAGTCATATATCACATACACATAGTAGATAGCAAACTAGGTTGAAAATAGAACTTTTGTACATAAAAATACTATGTTTTGATCATTCGTCATCACTTGCCTCTCTAATTACGAAGAGAACTAGAAGAAGACTACCTCCAATAAAGCGACAAGCTTCTACCACGCTCACTGGGTCATCCTCGCATCCTCCTCCTTGCACGCCACAAAGAGACACCGCGCCGCACCGGTTCTCTCTCCAAATCTCTCTTTGAGGCTCTCTAATGGCTTGGGGATCAAGAGATGGACTTGGGTCGCACTATGGATGCTTAAATAAGCATCTAACATGAGTCCCAAGCAGACTCCTACTGAACTCGGAGAAGAGAGGACTGGCCACAGGTCGGACTTAGAAAATCCTAAATTGCATCGACTCGATCCGACGCGATTCAACTCACTTGAATCGCGTCTGCCCAGGTCAATGCATTTCAGGCAACTCGGCAAAATTTTAAAAAATCACAGAAATATTAATAAATTCAAAAGCTAACACCCCTAATGAGCCTACTAGGATACTAACAAACATATAACATGTCTACTAAGATGTTAGATGTTACATTCGATCTTGGCAAATTGCAGCTCTCTTAGGTCATGTTTGACAATACATGTTGGGGATAGCTTCCAATCATATATAAGAGACAGGGAGAGACAAGAGAAAATAAGGCCATTAAATGTCTACCGTTTTAACACATAAGGTGATTATTTCAACTTCCAAGTTAGAGAGATAGGGAAAAAAAAAGGGAGAAGAAATAAAAAGAGTTAAAACTTACAAAATAGAATTTTTGAAGCTTTTAAAAAATATGATAGATCTTACAAATCTCCTCCTAGTCAACATTTAAATTTTTACTTTTCACTCTTTCCAAACGCCCTTAGAGTCGGGCTGACAGCCTATCCAAAACTTGCAAAGAGCTTCTTGCTTTCCCAAGTCCGCATTTTTTTAGTCGCCTACAGTCGAAAGTTTGAACATCGACCTCTGACTGTAAACAGCAGAAGCAAGGAGCACCCTCCCCGGCAGCATGCCAGAAGCCTCAGAGAAAGGCAAGCAGGTCATCCTTCCTTGCTCCCCAATCCACCCAACAACAGTAGAAGAACAAGTTTGAGAGCAGCAGGCCCGCCGAATGCGACAGTTGCTGTTGCACCGCGGTCCTTTTAAATACCTACCATTAGCCAAGAACAGAGCACACGCAGCCATTCTTTCGCGAAAACATGGTTCTGGATTCTCGTACACGTACCCCCACTTTGTTTTAGTCCACGCAGAATCGACCACGTGTAAGCGTGTAGCCGGGCGGGAGCGAAGGCGAGAGAGCGATGAGCGTGTTGGGGCGCCGGCTGGCGGGCGCCGAGGGCGCCTACTTCCTCCAGGAATCCAAGAACGCCGTCGGCCGCCTCGCCGCCCAGCAGCAGAAGAAGAAGCAGGCGCCCACGAACGGCAAGGGGGAGTTCACCTCGCCGCCGTCCGCCGCGGGAGAGGAGGAGACCCGGGCGGCGGGGGCGTCCGCGGACGTGCTCCCGGAGATCCTCCGCCATTCCATCCCGCTCTGCCAAGAGCAGGAGGCCTCCCGCTCGTGCTTCTCCGGGGGTTCCAAGTGGACGCTGGGCGGCGACCCAGCCTCGTCCCCGCGGATGGACAGCGTGATCAACCCTCTGAGGGACTACGTTTCCTTCCCTCAGGTCACCTTCGGCGCCAAGAGGTATCTCTCTCTCTCTCTCTCTCTCTCTCTCTCTCTCTCTCTCTCTCTCTCTCTCTCTAATGATGTGTAACATAGTGGATTGTAACGTGATGTGTGCATGGTTTAATGCCAGATGGCGATTGCCCGATGCGCAAGGCTCTGTCTTGGCCTCCACCGCAAACGACCTGCGGCGAGATAGATACCCGCAGCCTGTCGACCCCGAGAAGCTCAAGGCTGCTGCTGCAGGACTCTCACAGGGTAGATATCTTTCCCCTGATTTCTTTTCCTTTTTGGATGTTGATCATCTAGCAAATGGCTATGTTAGGTTTAACTTGTAAAGTTGATTTTTTTTTTCCTTCCTGGATGTTTCCTTTTTTTGGAACTTTTAAATTAGCCTGCAATTAAGTAAAGATGAGGTTCCCGAGTTCTTGTCCCCAAGGGACCAACTCAACTGCCTTCTCTTGTTATGTAGAGGCATTTGGGTGGTCAGTTTCTTTTTGTGGATCCAGCGAACAAACAAGGTCGGTAAGAAAAGTAGGATTGTTCAGTTGGTTAGGGGATAAAGATCTAGCGCAATGCTATTTGGCAATGTCACAGAATCCCTCGATATGGACCGTTTAAAACATCTGTTCTGGTTTTTCAAATGTCGTAGACATGAGTGCATGAGGAAAAAGTTATGTTCTTAAGCCAGAGAGTTGGTTTATTTCGTTCACCAAGATGGTATGGGACAGTAGCATGCATGATGTTGTCTGTGACAATGAAACATTATCAAGAGTGTGGTTAAGGTTCAAAATTTGGTTATAGAGAACTTGTTTTGCTGAACTTGATAGGAGTTCTTGAGAAGTTATGTTGAAAGAGGACTGGAATTTCTGCATATTTTCTCAGCATAAAAATGGGTAGATAACCTTATTGCTAACCATGAAAGTGAATTTTAAGAAAAGATCATAAACTAATTCTGATAGTTAATGAGATGGAAAAATATGGATCTTGTATGCCTCCTGGTAGTGTGCGAAGAGGAACAAGATTTGCTTATTATAATTTCAGAGTAACTAAAGGTCATCTTTTTGAAAGGGAAATGCTCTTGGACTAAATAGTTTCAGCTTCTATGTTATCAAGTTTTCTGCAAAATGATTTTTTTCCCAAAGTGATTAGGTTTCTGGTAAATGATAAAGGTGCATAAATTTTGTTTGTAGGTATAATTGGAAAGGTTTTGACCGGTGAGAGAGCCATTATATAATTGCGCTTAATGTCATTTGTATATGGAATGATTAACCAGTTTGTTTTGCTTTAAAGCTGTGACCGTAAGTACTGATGTTTGTGTCTAAAGTTTTCCAAGTGGAGCATCTCTAGGCCTTTCACGAATCCATGTGTGAACTAGAAAGTGACATAAAATAAAATGTGGGTCACCTGGACAGTGGCCATATCAGTGGGCTGATAAACCTGGTGAACATGGTGCCATTGCTGGTGCCCCCCTTTCACCAACTCCACTTCCACATGCCACCCTACAAACTGTTATAGCCTGGTTCAGGCTATTCATTATTCATTATGGGGACCTATCTGATTGGCAGCTGCAACTGGTTGCATAACAAGGTTAGTACATCCTCTCTCTCTCTAACTGTACCTCTAACCTTACAAGAGTACACCACATTCTGACAACCCTTGGCTGTAAGGACTCACTCGCCTAGGCAATAAGGCAAGATGAAGCAAACCAAAATGTCTGGCCTCGCCTCATGTTTCTTCCATTCATCTAGGCAGTTGCCTATGTTATCTATGCAAAATGGCTGTGTGTTTTTTTAATTATGTGCTATTGCCTTTTCTTATTCTTAATTTATGTCAAAAATACTAATGTCTCTTTTAATACTGTCTTGTGCCCTTTTTCTCTTACGTGGTGCCACATTGCTACTTGTATGAGTGCTTTATACAAAATTGGTCTTTACATATTGGACTTGATCAATGTTTCTTGGAGTCTTACATATCACTGTGTTGGATTTTTTTCTTTATTTTTCTCCTACTGCCATTTTTCTTCCTAGATTCCGATTTGTGGGAGCAAACACATTGCCTCAAATGCCTAGACACTGGCTTAGGCGTTTGAGGCTAAGGTGAATTTTGGGTCGCCTTTCTCACCCTCTTGCCTTTAACCACATAGGCCACTGCAACAATCTAGCCAGTAAGCTGTGAATCATTCAATCCTTTTCTCATTCAAAGATCAACCAGTCAGGCTGACAGTCTTGCTCTTCACATCAGATGTCTGAAGCCCAAAAAGAAATCAGCCAACTGCCTCTTCCTCTTCACACAGGAGAACCAGCATCCTCTTCTTTATAACAACCTGACCCAATATAATCACAGTAGGCCTGATTACATCAACCCAACACAAACTGATGCAATCCACTTAACTGAACCATCTTCTTACCTAATCAGACCGTACATCTAATAACCCTTAACAAACACAAGCTACCCAATTATGATCTGAGCCTGTAGCATAATAATAATATCCCTAGAATAAAAGCCCAATACCCCACACTGATATAGCTATCAACCTTTGTCCCTTTGCTAATCACTGTTGTTCTTCCATTTGAACCCAATAGCAGTCCAGGACCCCATTGTTCATGGCCCATAAAATCAGTCAAAGCCTTCCAGATCAAAAAGAAATTTAGTAAAACATCTACCCTGAACATTCACATGCACAATTTACACAGCCTGGTAAATATTTTGCATGTCTTAGACATGGTCCCTCATGGTGTCTGGTACAGTATTTGGTAGCAAGAATTGGCACATTCGCATAGCAGATAAAATCTATGTAGAAAACATTTGTTTTGGGGTCATATCTTTGTTGTATTCTTGAGGAGGAATATTGCCAGTATATCTAGTAAAGAGTGGGAGTGTGTGGTGAGAAAACGTTCTCCATATGAGCCCTTTGTACTGTTCCTGTGTTCTTGTTAGGGGATTCCAGGGTACCCCAGAGATAGCTCAGCTTGGGGTTCCTTCTTTGGATGTATGATCATTAATGCTGTTAACAAAGACAAGTCTGACTGTGTGTGATAACTAATGATGTTAACAGAAGCAAACTTGGCCGGACAGTTTCAGTTTCTATCTAGTTCCAGAATCAAATCTGCTCACTCCCTGTTCTATGGAAGCAGCCAGTTTCAACCAGTTGCATAAAGATTTATCGAAAATATTATGCAAATAAATCTACCTGGTTTCAGCCAAAAAATCCAGTTCCACACACTTCCTGTTTCGGTGGTTAAAAGTCCAAAACCACTGAAACTTGCCTGATCCTAGCCAAGTCTAACTTGGTACAACTGCTGTAGTCCAGAATGGCTGGTTTTCAGGAGCATAAACGTGGCTCAGTAAACCTTTTTAACTGGCCCACATACATGTGTTGATGTTGGAGGGTAACTTGGTAGCAGGTTATAATTTGGAAGGGCTGGAAACTGGTCTGAAATTTAGTAACATGAAGAAGAAACTAATAAGTAGTGAGGGAGAGGGGATAGATGGATGTTTTACAGCTTGTAGTCAAATCTGGATTTAACTAGATGTGGCTGGTTTGGTGGTTAGAAGTCCAAAACCACTGAAACTTTCTGATCCCAGCCAAGTCTGACCTTGTACCATGGCTTCTAGGGAGCATAAACGTGACTCAGCCGACCTTTTTAACTGGCCCACATACATGTGTTGATGTTGGAGCAGATCAAACTATAATAAGACTTTCTTAGGTATAACATCTACATCTCTTGATTGTCATTCATGTGCTTGTTGATATCCTTGCCTAGAAGGAAAAAAGACTTATTTTTGTTGTTGTATGATTCTGGTCAGCTATTTGGTGGAGTACCCTTGCATAGACGTGCATTGTTGACCCACTTTTTAACTACGTTTGTATAGGGCCATGGTCTGGATCTTCTTGCTCTTATGATTTCATGTTTCTTGGTTGAGATCTCTTGTTCCTGCATTTTCAATATTCACATAATCAAATTGACTACGTTTTTTTTGGAAGTGAATCAAGTTGATCACTTAAGTATAGCTGAGCTTTAATTAGCTATACAATCCCAGTCAACCTGCTTTTAGGATGGGTTCTCTTGGCATAAGGATTTAGGTATGGATATTTTCATTCTTTCTGTCAGGGTGGATGTATAAAGAACAGGGGAGTGTATGTCGTTGTGAAGGAGAGTTGAAAGTCCAGTCTCTTGCAAAGGTGATGAGATGCGGGACAAAGGGAAAGAGGGGTGAATAGGAGATAGGGTCCTCGGCCTTGCACCGGGGCAGATTCTATCCAACGTCGCACCAAGGAAGAAGGGTAGGGGGGTTCTCCGTCACAGAGAACCGAAACACTCAAATAATTTTTTTTTCTTCAATCATTCATCTCTTTTTTTCTTGAAAACAAAGGCATACATATATAGGGACTCAATCTGTAACTCCTGACTCTAGAACTCCCATCTGACTCTAGGACTTCCCCTCCCTTATTCACGTTTCTATAACTCCTAGAAAATATAAAAAACATAATGGGCCATAAATAGGCCTAATAAGAGCAAAAGGGAATGGGAGATAGATTCTTTGCTTTGTATCCTATATCAATCTCCCCTGGTTCGAAAAAATTCGTCCTCGAATTTTGAAGTGCGCCAGTATAAATAAGCAGACGACTGGGTCCTGTGTGGAAATCTTCAAGCAAAGAATCATATCAAGAATCACCAACCGATATGTTGCATGTGAATCACAGAAGGTATGCCATATCGTATCCACGGGAGACTATAGCAAGCCATACCTATCCTCGTGCAGGGTAGCTATCATCACATCTTCAGTAAGTGTTAGATGAGATTTTGAGTCAGCAAAAACATCATCATCAATAAGATGTAACTCTGCCTCAACAAATAAGTCATGATCCCATGAGATAATAGGAAATGGTGCAGTATCAAGTAGATCTGCACAAAACACATCATCAAAGATGCGATCCAATCCTGACCGTCTAAACAATGCGTGATCTCAACTATGAACTAAGGCATCAACTTCGAATACTATATCATCAATCAAATGTAGCCCATAAGTAATGAATAAGTCGTGATCCCAACCAGTAATAGGTGAGGGTGTCACTTTAGCTAAACAAGCTAAATATAACTGTTGAAACTTCTCCCGATCAAGATAAGTGGAATTGAGAATACGAAAGGACGTTGTGTATCCCTTAGGTCGTAAAAGACAATCCCGCCCAGTGGGATCAATTACAACTTATCGATCGCCCATCCATTCTTTGCCCAACCTAATATGTGAACTATGTGGTGTAATCTTGCACCATACATCATCATAATATCTGACAGATTGGGAAGTGCTTTTACCCTTTAGAAGATGAAAAAACTGTACACAAGCTCGGTCTCCAGAGACAACCATGTAGTATGTATGGGATAGAGAATCCACAATAGATTGCAAAATAAAAGTGCCGAACGGACTGGCAGTAAGAAACACCCTGGCTTGTATAGAATCGGGTAGGTCTACCTCAAACGTAAAATCCATGGTGAGGAAGCGTATCTAAGATTCCGACTTGTAAGACAAATCGGTCCGAATAGAGTAGATGGCGTGCAGATCAATGCACCACTGGCTGAAGAAGCATTGGACGAGGTCCGCTTTACTACAAGGATGCCAACGGTACGATCGGCGTTCGAAACGGGGCACAAACAATGACTTCGATATGCGTGCAGCAGCGGCACGCAAAACGAGGCAAATCGGAGATTCAGCGTGCCGGATCTAGGTCGGCTTATCGAGACGAATCCGACGGAGCAAACAGTGCACGAATCGGAGTCCGAAACAACCTCGAATGGCGAGCACAAGTGTCCTCGTAAAGCGTGCAAATGCGGCACCCAAAACGAGGGGTGAATAGGAGATAGGGTCCTCGGCCTCGTACCGGGGGCAGATTATGTCTGGCGTTGCACTGGAGCAGGGGGAGCCTTGGCGTCGCACCAAGGAAGAAGGGTAGGGGGGTTCTCCGTCACAGAGAACGCGAAACACTCAGATAATTTTTTTTTTCTTCAATCATTATTCTCTTTTTTTTTCTGAAAATAAAAACATACATATATAGGGACTCAATCTGTAACTCCTGACTCTAAAACTCCCATCTGACTCTAAGACTTCCCCTCCCTTATTCACGTTTCTATACATCCTAGAAAATATAAAAAATATACTGGGCCATAAATAGGCCTAATAAGAGCAAAAGGGAATGGGAGAGGGATTCTTTGCTTCGTATCCTGCATCAAAAAGCCATCTTTTTTTGCTAGGAAACATATGTTTATTTGGTGTACCATAGTGAATTATATCCTAAATATAGATTTTCTAGAAGCCTTGGGGTTAGTTGAGGTTATTATCAAGTGTTAATTAGACATAAATCATTCACATTTAAAGAATTGTATGAGTCCTTAAGTCATCACAATTTTTATGATGACTACTTTTTCTTTTAGAAAAATGGCTTTGATTAAAACCATTTTACTATAGATTATAGTGAGGACACTAGAGCACAGGTCTAGTTCGACCCGGCCTACGTTTACCGCCAGCGGAGGACGTCAACAGCGACTTCCGCATCTTTGTGGCTCGATGACTACTTATTTGTGGATTAATTTGTATTTACACTATTGAGGAACACTTGGGATCGTGTACGGCACGTTTAGGGCCCATTTAGTTGCTTTTTCTATTTTATCCTATTTTTCTGCACGATTTTATGTATTTATTTAGGCCTAGGGTCTTTTTGGTCATTTGTGGTTTGTGGTTCTCTAGGATTTTACTTTATTTAAAGCTTCGTATCCCCTCGTAAGAAACATTGATGATTAATTAATGAAAAGAGAATTGCATGAAGAGATGGGCCGTCTTATGCGTTTGAAACCCTAAGGGGATCCCGTGAAGGGAGGGCGCGAAACCCCACTGCCTCCTCCACTTTGGCCATTGTGCCGCCTTCCCCTTCCCCTTTCCCCCTTCTCTCTCTCTGTCAGGTAGCACTTGCCCGCGCGGGATCCGACGCCCCACGCCACATGTCAGCACGCCATGTTCGCCTACAAGGACATCGTCCTTCGAGCCCGAAGCGGCATTCCCGCCTGAAGCCGCCGCCATGCAGCGCTCCCACTGCGTTCATGCAGAGGAACATCGACGTGTGCTGAGCGTTTCCACCTGCCACCGCGCCATACGACACGTGACCTGTATTCGCACGGGCTCTCCTCTTCGCCCGTGCCCACGTGTGAGCCTCACCGCCGTCGTTGTCGCCACGCGGCGCCTCGTCCACATTTGCGGTCGCCTACATTGTCTCTCGTACGGGCATTTCCCGCCCGGTCCTCCATGCGGCGGCCTACCGTTGTTCACCCGCCCGCCTCTTGTCGCATGTGCCCAATGGTAGGCCATTCCCACCCAACCGCTGCTAGGTGGCCGAGCGTAGTTGTACGCAGACCCCACTTTTTGATCAGACCGAAGCCCACTGTCACGGCCCAGCCCCCCTCTCCTATTCAAGCCTGTTAACGAAGAGCCCAACTCCAGCGCAGGCTCGTGTGTAGATGCTATTTCTGGCAAGGAATTCCGGATCGGATCGGGTCCCTGAATCGGGACCCGCCGATCCCGATCTGAATCGGGATCGGATTGACCGGAATCGGCCAGAATCGGCCGAATCGGGACCTGCCGATCCCGATCCGAATCGGCCGATTTGGATCAAGATTGACCGATTCTGCATTCCATGATTTCTGGCTAGCCCACATGAATAGCAAGTCAGCGTAGACCTCCAGCTCTTCGGGATTTGTGCCCCGCTCTTCAGTAGGCTAGTTAGTACCGAAACAGCCTACATGCCTTCCTTACTTTTCCATATGGTTCATTTTTGTTGTCGTGCTTGTGAGAGATGTAGGATTAACTAGCCTACTACCTTAATTTAAATTCATTGCCGATTGTGAGTTTGTGAGGATCCCGTTCAGAGGGTCCAGTTTGTGATATTGGTTGTGCTATTACTACCCTAAGCTATGGTAGTCCTCACTACCGTCGGTCCATTCACTTCCCTACTGTTGGGTTCTCATGTTTCTCCGGATCGCAAAACGCAGTGAAAAATAAAGATTAAAACATGCGATCCGTTCCTGTTTTGAATAACTAAAACCAATAATCGGATTATCGAATTCTTACCGCGTGCGGATTCGAATATACAACCGTTCGGTTTCGTTGGTGTGACACTGCAAACCACGCAAGCGTCCGGCCTCTAGCGGAGTCCACACGATCCTCCTCACGGTGGATATCCTCACAGTTCCTCGTTCTTCGCAGCCTACGAAACCTCTGCCGATCGCCGCAACGCGCGGACGATTTCTCGTCGGACGGTAGTCGGAAAAGCGACGGACCAAACCTGGGGATCCGGGTTCGTTTGGGGCGCCAGAGAGAGAGAGGAAGAGAGGAGGGGGCGGCTAGGGTTAACAGCTGCCTGACCTACTTAGCCCGTTCGCTACATTTTATATTAATCGCGCGGTTTTTCATAAAAACTCCCGGTTTATATAAAACCCACTTATTTATCCATCTCCTTGAGAATCATTTGCGTGTGACCCTCTAGACCCAATAACCAGTCCAGTTAGTGGCCCAATAAGTTCAGTGACTCATCACTGGCCTGATTAATCAATTAATAACTCATATTAATTAATTAATCAATCGAATCAATGTCGCATATCAAATTTGATCGGGCCTCCGATCACGTTGGGTGCCAAGCAACACCGCGTGAACCCGGAAGGTATTAGGGTTAAGTAACCCACTCTTGAAACCTTTTCGCCGACAGTTACCGCGTGGATATAGTCATTTATTCGTACAATACTCTCAAGTCAACTCAATGTATGGTGTACTATCAAACCCTAACCGGTCGACTCACTTGGACCGGAAGTTGCCGTATAATATCGAAAACTCCTTTCCCGATATTATCGTCCGCCCTGGCTATGGACTTCCGCGCATCCTTCCTAGAACATTCTCTCTCTAAGTATTAAGAGTGAATGATTCCTTATTGACACTCAATTTTCTTCGACGGTATTCCGCTGTACTCGATCTTTGGCTGTTTAGAATCACATAGTTAGATATTCATAAACCAAGGTCAAAGAACAGAAGTTCACCGACAAGGTGTCCTTAGTGTCTAAAGTCCGAGGACCATCTACGCAACTGCGACAATAGAATCAAGCTAATTAACAGTGAGGTACAATACCATCCAGTGATTCAGTCGAATCAGTTCAATAAACTCATTCTCTAATGAGCACCTACATATTCGCCTTAGTATCTCCACACAAGTGACTATGAGATCAGTCACCATCATCTTATAAGTGAGAGTAATCTGTACTAGTCTAACTGGATATCTAATGTCCTTCTCGGATATCCTCCAACTATGAACTATTAAGAATATGTGTGTTTAAGTGATCAGTCTTATTAGTATGATCTCATCATAATCTGATCACTATCGCACATATTCACAGACTTCATTATGAGACGATAACAATACGAATTACACATAATGAATATTATGTCATTTTATTAATAAATAAACGAGATTTACATAGTCAGATTGACTTGTAGGCTACTTAAGACTAACAATCTCCTACTTGGACTAAAGTCAATCACCTTTATACAGTAAGCCTATAGACTTTAGGTGATGCTCAAACACAATTTGAGACAATGGCTTTGTCAGTAGATCTGCTACATTGTCGACAGATAGAACTCTTTCCACCACTACATTTCTTCTTGATATATCTCTCTGATAAGATGAAAGCGCCTCAAAATATGCTTTGATTTCTGATGAGATCACGGCTCTTTCGCTTGTGCAATGGCTCAATTGTTGTCGCACAACATTGAAACAGGTTCAGAGATGTTGGGAACTATATCGAGGTCGGTGATGAATTTTTTCAACCATGCTGCTTCTTTGGCGACTTCAGCTGCAACGATGTACTCAGCTTCAGTCATCGAATCTGCAATGGTTGTTTGCGTGGAACTATTCCAGCATACTGCGCCTCCGTTTAAAGTAAACACAAATCCAAATGTAGACTTGCTATTATCTGGATCTGACTGAAAACTCGAGTCGGTAAAGTCTCATAGTTTCATGTCATCTCCTCTGTAGACCATAAACATATCCTTAGTTCTTTTCAAGTACTTAAGGATACATTTCACTGCTTTTCAATGCTATTCGCCTGGATCAGCTTGAAATCTACTCGTAATACTTAGAGCATATACAACATCAGGCCTTGTACATAGCGTGACATACATGATAGATCCTATGGCAAAGGCATAGGATACTCTATCCATGAATGCCCTCTCATCATGAGTCTTAGAAGACTGCTCCTTTGAGAGATTAATTTTATGCCTCATTCGTATGAGACTTCTCTTTGAATTTTTCATGCCAAATCTTTTAACTGTGGTATCTATGTACAAGGATTGGGTCATTCCAAGCATCCTCTTTGACCTATCTCTATAGATCCGTATTCCCAATACGTAGGATGCTTCTTCCAAATCCTTCATAGAGAACTTTTTCGACAGTCAGATCTTTACTGACGACATCATAGCTACATCATTCCCAATGAGTAGTATGTCGTTTACGTAAAGAACTAAGAAGGTGACTGCACTCCCACTGATCTTCTTGTACACACAAGGCTCATTTTCATTCTTAATGAAGTCATAAGACTTGACAGCCTCGTCAAGTCTTATGTTCAGCTCCGGGAAGCTTGCTTCAGTCCATAAATGAACCTTTGAAACTTGCACACTTTATTTGGAGATTCCTTGGATGTGAAACCTTATGGTTGTATCATATACACCTCTTCCTCAATGTTACCGTTAAAGAAAGTAGTCTTCACATCCATCTGTCAGATCTCATAATCGTAGTGTGCAGCTGTGGCGAGTAGAACTATGATCGACTTTATCATGACAACTGGTGAGAAAGTCTTGTCATAGTCAATTCCTTGTCTTTGACGATATCTCTTTGCCACCAATCTTGCCTTATAAGTCTCGATCCGTCCATCAGCGCCGATCTTTCTCTTAAAGATCAACTTGCACCCGATGGATACAATATCCTTGAGTAAGTCCTCCAAGTTCCAAATTTGGTTGATGTACATTGACTGGATTTCTAAGTTCATAGCTTCTCGCCATTTCCTGGCTTCTGAGCCTTCTGTAGCCTCCTAGTAGGTTTTAGGATCATCATCCTCATTATATTCTACCTTAGACTCTCCTTCTGCGATATGTCCCACATATCGTTCAGGTTGTCTAGGTACTCTACCAGATCTACGAGGCTCATCTACGTGTACCTGAACAGATTCAGGAACTGATATCTCATATAATGACATTACAGCTGTTTGGGGATCTGGAACCTCTTCCAGTACTATTTTACTCTCACTGTCTTCCTAGAGAAGGTATTCCTTTTCCAGGAAGATCGTTTTCCTGGCGATAAGCACATTTTGTTCACCAGGATGGTAAAAATAGTATCAAAAGGTTTCCTTTGGATATCCCACAAACCTACATTTATAAATTCGTGATTCCAGCTTGTCTGGATCATACCTCTTTACATGAGTAGGACAACCCCAGACTTTAACATGTTTAAATTCTGATTTCCTGCCTTTTCATATCTCATATGGAGTAAAGGCCACATACTTGTTAGGTACTCTGTTCAGTAGGTATGTTGCTGACTCTGGAGCATACCCCCAGAGGGACACTAGTAATCCCGAAAAGCTCATCATAGATCGCACCATGTCCAACAAGGTGCGATTCCTCCTTTCTGATACACTATTCATCTGTGGTGTATATAGAGGGGTCAGCTGAGAAAGGATACAATTATCCTTTAAGAATTGTGTGAAATTAGTACTTAAGTATTCTCCTCCCCGATCTAATCGAAGAGATTTAATACTCTTTCCTAACTGCTTCTCTATCTCATTCTTGAACTCCTTGAACTTTTCAAATGCTTCCAACTTATACTTCATTAAGTATACATAGCCGAATCTTAAGAAGTTGTCGGTGAACGTGATGAAGTATGAGAAGCCATCTTTGACTTGGATGGACATGGGACCACATACATCCGAATGTATTAGTTCCAAAATGTCATTGGCACGTTCTCCATGTCCAGTAAATGGAGATTTTGTCATTTTACCTATAAGGCAAGATTCACATGTCGCAAACGATTCATAATTGAATGCAGTTAAATAACCATGCTTGTGCAACGTTTGCAGCATGTTTTCACCAATGTGTCCAAGTTTACAATGCTACATGTAAGTTTGATTCACACAATTCTTGCTCTTCTTAAGAGTTTTATCAATGTGAATATTGTAATGGGAAACATCTAAAAGATATAAACTGTTGACTAAAGATGTCGAAGTTATTTATTTATTACCATAATAAATCGATCAACTTCTATTCTCAATAGACAATCTATATCATATCTTGTCCAAACAAAATACTGATATGATGTTCTTTGTTATGTTATGAACATAATAACAATCTTCTAATGATAAGACGTCTCCCGATGGAAGCCTGAGGTTTGTTGTCCCTATAGCAACTGCCGCAATTTTCGCGCCATTTCCTAGCTCAATTCCACTTCGTCTTTTCTCAGCTTGCGCTTACTTGTCAACATCTGCACATTATGACAGATATGAGAAGCACATCCGGTATCCAATACCTAAGATGTGGAATCTCTAACTGACAAGTTGATATCTATCATATAGATATCTGAAGTTTCTAATAGGTTCACTTTTCCATGAGCTTTATCGCTGAGGAACTTCTTGCAGTTCTTCTTCCAGTGACCTTACTACTTATAGTAGAAGCAGTTACCCTTTACTACTCCTTTGCCTTTGTCTTTCGACCTTTTATCGTACGTGATCATCTCTGCCTCAGAGGCATCTAATGCCAGTTCAGCAAGAGGATCAGCTCCAAGGATGTAGGCAATGTGCTCAGATCTGAATATACTCTTCAGGTTTCTGAGCCAAATCGAGTAGTTCGGACTAGTCAAAAGATTGGCATCAAGTATGCTACGGAGTGGGTTATTTGACGACATAATTCCCTATAGGAGATGAATAAAATCTATTTAGCAGATGTTCAATTATTAAAATTTTAAACAGGATATGGTCTTTTAATCAAGTTTTAACTTCCATTAATTTTTGACGGACTGTATAACCCTCAGTTATACAGAACGGGAGACGCCGACAGTCTCCTAGTGGGATCAAAATCTCAATGACTTGCAGTACAGCCTTGTGGATAGCACAACAAACTGTAATACAATTAAAGAGTACACATCTCATGGGACTTACAACTCCTTACAATATATGATCATATCTTCGGTCTCAGAGATTTAATGGTCTTGTGGATAGCACAACAAGCCACTAATTCTGGTCTAAGCTAACCATCGTTACTAGACGAGCATAGATTTGCATGCAGCTCTTGTGGATAGCATAACAAAGCCCCATGGTTCCTCTACCCCGATCAAATAGATATCTAATGCCATAACTATAGTCTCTCCTCACAATTAGACAAGTCTTGTGGTAGCATAACAAATATGCCTAAAGTAATTCGAATTCTATGACTATAACGATGGTGGACTACGCGTTAAGTTCTTAACTACTCACGTTACGGCTTAGAGTTTAGATAAGGGTATTTGGATAACTTTTATCTTGGTCTCTCTTAGGTGATAGTATATAAATATATCATATATATTTACTAAACACTATATCTGCCTTGATTCATAATCAAAAGAAAACAATGCATCTCATACATGTCAAATGTGGTCATGGATAGCACAGTGGATTTGACTGGAGCCAACAGTCAAACGCACACACAATCTAACATAACAATTATATTAGATAACCTTGTAAACACATAAACAAAATGATCTTTATCGAATCGCCTTCCTAGTTGCAGTTGTAGATTGTTCTCGCTCCTTCCTCGATTGCCTCGATCATATTACAATAATTCTAGAATTATATATAAGTTGAAGAAGGTCTTATGGCAAGTACAAGAGAGGGAGTTACAAGTGCATCGGAGTATGAGAGAGGGAGAGATACACAGACCTCTATTTATTAACAATTAATAAACATCTATCATTCATCCACGATCCATACACATATCATTCATTATATGAATAATTAAAAATGCATATCCATGACCACGGTGTGTTTTAAACAATCCACACAAGATAAACGCATCACATGGTTAAAATAAAAGAGTTTCAAAAAATTAAATAAATTTTGATTTTCAAAAACTAGGTTCCAATTAAAATTAACTTTTGAATTTCGAAAATTCTTTTAATATCTTAACATGTAATTAATCAAATTTAAAAGCATAAAACATATATCACATGTGCACACACTCCAAATTAATCATTCCATATTATTCCATGCCATTAGAACATTTCTAATAATTAAAACAATCTAATATTTAGATTAATCAATATTAATAATCTAACAATTAGACTATAATAAGTTACTAATCTAACTCTTAGATTACTCCACCAAAGTTAATTATTAAATTTAATACTTAAATTATTAATCAACTATAATTAATTATTAATTACTAATCTAACTCTTATATTAGTCAATTAATATTAATCACAAATTTAACATTTAAACTAATAATTAACACTAATTAATTATTAACTTACAATTTAACTCTTAGATTATTTAATCTAAAATTAATCATTAATTTAACAGTTAAATTAACAATTAACTCTAATTAACTCAAAGTACTAATCTAACTCTTAGATTAAATAATTAATGTTAACTATTAATTTAACTCTTAAAATAATATTTAACACTAATTAATTAAAAACTACTAATTTAACACTTAAATTAGTCAATTAAATTAATTATTAATTTAGCACTTAAATTAATAACTAACTTTTTAATTAACAATTAGATGAATTAATAATTAATAATCTAACACTTAGACTAATAATTATTAATCACTAATTTAACCCTTAAATTAGTTAAATTAAGATTAACTATTAATTTAACATTTAAACTAATAATTAATCCTAATAAATTCACAACTAATTGTTAATCAAAATGTTTCAAAATCATTATGTCCAAATAATTGAAATTGAATAATAAATTTAAATATCAAAACAAATTTTGAATTTTAAATTAAAATCAGATTTTAATTTCATTAAATGGGCATTGGGTTTAATATGAAATAGGGGGTTTATAAAATGGGATTTAATAGGGTTGAGCCACCTAGCCCCTGGCTGAGCCACCTTGGCCCCTTGCTGAGCCACCTTGGCCCTTTGGTTCGAGCTAGGCTCGGACCAGGGCCTCATCGGCCCGACCCAGACCGCCCGGCCCGGTCCGAACGGGTCGGGCGCCGAACAAGTCCGACAAGTTCGTCCCCCACCCCAAAACCCTAACCCCATCTTACTTGCAGGTTAATGACTGGTAGCGGGGGGGAAGGTTGTTGGGCCACCGGCGCCGGCGTCGCCCCCAACGCCGGCTGGCCCACCGGCGGTGCCCTATTGAAGCTGCCCGAGCCCCTTTCTTCCTTGATTTTTTTTTTTTTTTTAGGTTTTCACAAAATCGAAAATCAAAGAACAAGAGCTCCCTTTTACAGTCCTTCATGGCCTCTCTTGCGTTGGTTTCGATGCCCTCAATGACTGGCCTTATTCCTATGATCATCTAGGCAAGTCAATCATCCTTCCCAGACATATCAAACTGTCCTTAATGGCATCGGAAAGAGCCCCGTTCTTCATCTCATGAAGAACTCTGAAATACCCCAAATAAAATTTAATTTTTACACAAAAAATAACGATCTAATCGCAGCGATCATCTCGTAACTATTATCCTTGCGTAAAAATTAAAACAATGCATGAAATAATTCAAGAAAAAATTAATTTGGAGATCTAAATGGGTCGAGAAATAGTGGAACTTGGCTCTGATACCACTGTTGGATTCTCAGGTTTCTCCGGATCGCAAAACGCAACGGAAAATAAAGAATAAAACTTGTGATCCGTTCTCGTTTCGAATAACTAAAACCGATAATTGGATTATCGAATTCTTACCGCGTGCGGATTTGAATTCGTAACCATTCGGTTTCATCGGTGTAACACCGGAAGCCGCGCAAGCGTCCGGCCTCTAGCGGAGTCCACGCGATCCTCCTCGTAATGGATATCTTCACAGTTCCTCGTTCTTCGCAGCCCACGAAGCCTCCGCCATTCGCCGCAACGATCGTCGTAACGTGCAGATGATTTCTCGTCGGACGGAAGTCGAAGAAGCGGTGGAGCAGATCCGAGTTCGTTTGGGGTACTAGAGAGAGAGAGGAAGAGAGGAGGGGGCGGCTAGGGTTAGCAGCTGCCTGGCTTGCTCAGCCCGTTCGCTACATTTTATATTAACCGCGCGGTTTTTCATATAAAAAATCACGGTTTATATAAAACCCACTTATTTATCTATCGTCTTGAGAATCATTTGCATGTGACCCTCTAGGCCCAATAACCAGTTCGGTTAATGGCCCAATCATCCCAGTGACTCCTCACTGACTTGATTAATCAATTAATAACTCATATTAATTAATTAATCAATCGAATCAATGTCGTACATCAAATTCAATCGGGCCTCCGATCACGTTGGGTGCCAAGCAACACCGCGTGAACCCGGAAGGTATTGGGGTTAAGTAACCCACTCTTAAAACCTTTTCGCCGACAGTTACCGCGTAGATATAGTCATTTATTCGTACAATACTCTGAAGTCAACTCAATGTATGGTGTACTATCAAACCCTAACCGGTCGACTCACTTGGACCGGAAGTTGCCGTATAATATCGAAAACTCCTTTCCCGATATTATCGTCCGCCCTGGCTATGGACTTCCGCGCATCCTTCCTAGAACATTCTCTCTCTAAGTATTAAGAGTGAATGATTCCTTATTGACACTCAATTTTCTTCGACGGTATTCCGCTGTACTCGATCTTTGGCTGTTTAGAATCACATAGTTAGATATTCATAAACCAAGGTCAAAGCACAGAAGTTCACCGACAAGGTGTCCTTAGTGTCTAAGGTCCGAGGACCACCCACGCAACTGCGACAATAGAATCAAGCTAATTAACAGTGATGTACAATACCATCCAGTGATTCAGTCGAATCAGTTCAGTAAACTCATTCTCTAATGAGCACCTACATATTCGCCTTAGTGTCTCCACACAAGTGACTATGAGATCAGTCACCATCATCTTATGAGTGGGAGTAATCTGTACTAGTCTAACCGGATATCTAATGTCCTTCTCGGATATCCTCCGACTATGAACTATTAGGAATATGTGTGTTTAAGTGATCAGTCTTATTAGTATGATCTCATCATAATCTGATCACTATCGCACATATTCACGGACTTCATTATGAGACGATAACAATACGAATTACACATAATGAATATTCTGTCATTTTATTAATAAATGAACGAGATTTACATGGTCAGATTGGCTTGTAGGCCACCTAAGACTAACACCTACCACGAGGGATGGCTTCTGGGTTTACTTATTGTTATTATTGCATGGTTAATACTTATGGATTTTATGGTTACATAGTGATTATTTGTTCTTCCTTATAGTGTTTATCATTGATCTCGAGTCATACTTAGTGTCGGACGCATTTTAGTAGTTGTCACGCATCATCTTTGGTATCAGAGTTGTAGGTTAGCTTGTCTAGGGCTCATTTTTCACATTTAGTCACTTAGCTTTACTTTTATTATTTCTTAGTTATTGTTTAACATGTCATTTCATGTAGGTCTAGCTGCATGTTAGTGGTTGCACCTCACTACACTTTATTCTCACATGCCCACACAGTGGTGTTGAGTTCTATATCTCTACACCGATATCTGGGTCTTACATTGGTTCCCCTTCCATCCCTGATATGTTCGAGCTGATCAGCCAGCTCATACGCCGTATGGATCATATGGACCATCGTCTTGATGAACACCTTGCTCATTTTGAGGAGTCGCTTAGGTCCGTACATGATAAAATCACTTATTCAAATCGCACGGTCCAAGTGTTGGTGGGCCACATAGTCGCTTTGGGTGACCCCTACAAGGGCAGGATCCCATTCGCCTAACCCTGAACCCCGCACTCGTGAACCCACCTTCTCTTGCTAACCCACCTCCCCTTGTGGACCCGCATCCTAAAGCCAATCGATTTGTTGACCGGCAAGATAAGGACAATGGACGTAGGTATGACTCATTTGCTGAGATGGGTGGAGCACACAGACCAGCTGTATGTAGATTTATGAGGCAGGATAGGCCGCACGGTCGTGACTGGGGGTTTTTATCAAAGGTGTCAGAGGTTTTAGAGGGACCGTTATGAGCGTAATGATCGATTTGATCGATATGATCGGCAGCATCGAGATCATCGGGGTGGTATGGGACATGATCAAAGGGGATACCAGCCTCCGAAAGATTGGGTTGATCGGGCTATCTTTGGTGGTGATCAGAGGAGATATCGACACCCGGGAGATTGGGTGGTCGGGATGATGTGGACAATGAGCGGAGGCCCTATCCCTACCATTGGGATCAAGATGATTGTCGGGCAGCTCATACTGAGGCCCCCACCTCTGACGGGTCCTATAGACCTAAAGGTCTATCTTGATTGGGAGGTCAGTATGAACCGCTACTTTGATTGGATGGGCATGTCCGACGCCCGGCGAGCACGCTTCACCATGATGAAGTTGATGGATCAGGCTCAGACTTATTGGTTGAATGTCGAGGACTTACTTGAGCAGCGACGTCAACAGCCCGTTGAGTCGTGCAAAGACATGAAGGTGAAGCTTCGCGAGAAGTACCTTCCCGCTACTTATCGTCATTGACCATTGGCAGAACTTCAGTCAGGGGACTCCCATTATTTTTTAGTACATTACTGAGTTCGATGAGTACCTGATGAAGTGTGGAGCCTATGAGGAGAGTGTGCTAACTCTTTTCCGATTATGGAAGGGTCTTCGCTGTGTTTACTAGCAAGAGCTGTTCCGTCAACATGTGACGACCATCGAGCATACCTATCAGGTTGTGCGTGAGATGGAATAGTTTGAGTTAGAGTTGGATTCGCCCCGGCGCACTAGGCCGACTTACCGGCATCCTATTGATCAGCATGCCGCATTGGGAGCTCAACAGAGGGATCAAGTGTTTAGACCTATGGAGCTTGCTCGTCAGGATCCTGTTCCACGACCCCCATTCCCACCTCAGAGGGACCCAGGACCTACCTTGCTAGCACCTCCTGCCCGCCCTCCGGTTGGCACACCACTCGTCGGGCGGGAGGATAAAGTGAAGGCCTTGGCCGTAGGAGACTCTTCTCAGAGGGATGGGTCCTGTGATCGATACTTAGGTGCTAGGGGCTTGGCCATTATGCTTCTCAATGTCCTTCGAGGACCCTAGCTATTGAAGGCACTAATCCAGAGGAGCCCCCACCCGTGTCGCGAGATGTGAGTTATGAGGTTGGAGTCGATTTGGCCGATGAGTTTCAATCTAAGAGCTAGATTGTTGGTTGTATTCGGACTGAGTAGTTTCCAGTGGAAGACTTTGAGGACCTACTAGATGGGGGCCAGCTTGGTGTCATTCATTGCATCTTGACCTAGCCAAAGGAGTGTGATGATTGGCACCACGCTTCCATCTTTTACACCTACTATCGCGTAGACGGTTATGTATGTAAAGTGATCATTGATAGTGGGAGTTGCATCAACGCGATCTCCACTCACGTCGTTTCGCACCTTGAGCTGACTGCCGTTGATTATCCTCACCCCTATTATCTGTCTTGGGTTGATTCTACGCCCATTTCGATTTGGACACATTGCCTCGTTCCGGTGTATTTCCCACAATACGAGGATCATATTTGGTGCGACTGGAGGTTGAGAGCATTACCCTAGAAATGCCGTAGATTTATAATGTGGATGCGGTCCTCTATGGCCAGTCCAACACTTGTTCTATTACGGTGACCTGCACCTCACTTTGCAGCCTTCCCTGTCAAAGTCATCTTCCTAGCAGGAGACCACCCAGCCTAACACTCATGCCTCTTCTAGCCCTTCTACTTCTAATGCCCTTGCCTCTTCTAGTGTTGTACCTTCTAGCACCCTTAATACACTTGGTACGGCATTATTGAGCATTCCTACCACTCCCAATTCAACTCAGTCGATTAGCACTCCCGCTCGAAGAGATTATATCCTTAGCGCTCCGCTCACAACGACACTATAGTTGATCAATGCCAGGGAGCTCGAGCATGATCTTGATTAGAACGAGCCTATTTTTGCTTTGGTGGTAACAGAGTTTAAGGATGAGACCCCGAGCGAGCACCCTACTGAGGTCGTCTCTCTCCTTCAAGACTTCCAGGATGTCTTTCCTGAGGACCTCCTAAATGGACTACCACCTATATGTGACATCTAGCATGGTATCGATTTGATTCTAGGATCTACCTTGCCCAACCTGCTGTATTACTGTATGAATCCCACTAAGCACATTGAGTTTCAGAGGCAAGTTAAGGAGCTTCTGAGGAGTAAGAGCATGAGCCCTTGTACAGTCCTCGTACTATTAGCTCTAAAGAAAGATGGTACTTGGAGGATGTGCGTAGACAGTCGCGCAATAAACTGCATCACTGTCAAGTACCGTTTTTCCATTCCCCACTTAAATGGTATGTTCGATATGATGTCAGGAGCCACTGTATTTTCAAATATTGATCTGAAGAGTAGCTATCACCAGGTCAGGATTCGACCTGAGGATGAGTGGAAGACGGCCTTCAAGACGAAGGACGGACTTTATGAGTGTTTGGTCATGCCTTTCGGATTGTCCAATGACCTTCTCTTCATTGGTATCTTCCTAGTCGTGTACTTTGACAATATCCTCATGTACAACCGTTTTAGGGATGACCATGTGGAGCACTTGCTCCAAGTATACATCGTCTTTCGCCATGAGAGTATGTATGGTAACTTCAAGAAGTGTGCATTCCTATCCGATCGTGTGATCTTCTTGGGGTTCATTGTATTTGCTGAGAGTATTTTTACTGACCTGGAGAAGGTCAGAGCGATTGTGGAGTGGCCTGAGTTGCAATATATTCACGATGTTCGGTGTTTTTATGGCTTAGCGACCTTCTATTGTCGCTTCATTCATGGGTTCAGTTCCATTACGGCTCCGATCACTGATTGCATTTGAAAGGGAACTTTTGTTTGGACGAAGGCCGCAGCTTTGGCCTTTCGTGACTTCAAAAAGCGCATGATTTAGGCACATGTCCTTCGAAATTGCCTGATTTTTTGAAGGTGTTTGAGGTCATGTATGATGCTTCTGGTGTCGACATAAGTGGGATTTTAAGTCAAGAGGGCCACTTCGTTGCTTACTTAAGCGGAAAATTGAATGACACCAAGCTGAAGTACCCCATCTGTAACAAGGAGTTCTATACAGTAGTTTAGGTATTGAGACATTGGAGGCACTATCTACTATTGCATGAGTTTGTTCTGTATCCGGACCACAAGTCCCTCAAGTTTCTCCATGCCCAGAAGAAATTAAATATGAGACATAGTCGTTGGGTTGAGTTTCTTCAGGCATACACATTTGTTTTGAGACATAAAGTGGGTGTGAAGAATCATGTGGTTGACGTGCTAAGCCGTCGATCTTCTCTTTTATCAATTGTTAGCGCAGAGGTCACAAGATTTGAGAGGCTCTGAGAGGAGTACTCTGGCTGTCCTGATTTTGGTCTGATCCACGCAACCCTTTAGTCCGGATCCTCGAAAGAGCATATCGATTATATCCTTTAGAAGAGGTACTTATTTCGTGGATCTAGGCTATGCATCTCATGGTCTTCGGTCCGTGATTTTCTGGTCTGGAAGATTCAGGCCAGGGGTTTGGCTAGTCATTTCGGTCGGAACAAGATCATTGAGTTAATTGAGTACCAATTCTTTTGGTATAGTCTGAAGCATGATATGGCCCGTATTGTTGTACAATGCCGCACATGCACTACGAGGAAGTATAAGAAGCAAAATATTGGTCTATATACCCTACTTCTTGTACATGATTGTCCATGGCCGGATGTCAGTGTGGATTTGTCTTAGGCTTGCCACGAACGGTCCGTAGGCACAAGTCCATCTTGGTCTTTGTCGATAGGTTCTCCAAAATGGCATATTTCATCTCCTGTTCGAGGACCTTTAATGCATCTAGAGTAGTCTATTTATTCTATGAGGGAGTGATTCATTTGCATAAGCTGCCCAAGACCATCGTCTCTTACATGGATGCTCAATTTGTTAGCTATTTTTGAAAGGCCTTATAGCATCTTATAGGCACTAAGCTAAAGTTCTCCACAGTTTATCATCTACAGACTGACAGGCAAATTGAGGTATTTAACAGAAGTCTGGGTGATCTGTTGAGATGTATAGTTAGGGAGCATGCATGTAGTTGGGATCAGGTCTTGTGGCACGCAGAGTTTGCATATAATAATTCGGTCAATAGGTCTACAAGCATGAGTCCATTTGAGATAGTCATTGGCTATAACGTAAGGGACTTATAGACCTAGTTCTTCTACTGATCCAGTCTCGTGCATCTGAGTCTGCAGAGTCGTTAGCCGGGCATATTAGGAGTCTACATGATAGCGTATGTCGTCACATCGAGATCAGTGATGGACGCTACAAAAGGATGGCAGATGCACATCGACGGTCACATGAGTTTCAGGAGGGTGACTACATAATGATTAGGGTCAGACATGAATAATTTCCATCTGGAATTGTGAAGAAGCTACAAGCTCGAGAAGCTGGTCCTTTCAAAGTACGAAACGAGTTGGGCCGAATGTGTACGTTATTGATTTACCACCAGATTATGGCATAAGCTCCACATTCAATGTCTCAGATCTGCTGGCTTATTAGGATCCAACAATGATACCTAGTGACCCGCTCGAGCCTTCTCCTCCCCTTGTGAGTGACTCTTCCCATGAGAGTCAGCCTCCAGCCCCTATTCCAGCCATGGTTTGTAGTATCGGCTAGTACCAATATGTATCGATATATATGTGTTGGTATCGGCCCTACCCAATACCGATATTGAGGGGTATCGGTACCAGTCTTTATAATTAAGAGAAATATTTTAATATTTTTTTTTGACCGGGACTAGCCGATACCAATAAGTATTGGTATTAATACCTTCCAATACCGGTACCGATATAGTACTATCATCCTTGGTTTTAGCACAACGTGAGCAGATTGACCATATATTGGATGAGCAGGTTGTTACTTCTAGGGATGAGACTTATCAGCGCTATCTAGTTCATTTGAGGGGATGATCGACTATCGAGGATGTATAGATTACGCGTGAGGAGCTGCAGTGGATTGACCTAGATCTCTTGGAGCGGTACCGGAGCGGTTGAGACCCTTACTTGATGTGGTCAAATTCCTCCCAATCGGGGAGGATTGGTGAGGACACCAGAATATGGGTCTGGTTCGACGTGACCGACGTTTACCGCCAACGGAGGACGTCAGCAGTGACTCCCGTGTCTTTGTGGCTCGATGGCGGCTTAGTTATGGATTGATTTGTATTTACACTATTGAGGAGCACTTGGGACATGTGTATGGCCCATTTATTGCCCATTTAGTTGCTTTTTCTATTTTATCCTATTTGTCTGCACGATTTTATGTATTTATTTTGGTCTAGGGTCTTTTTAGTCATTTGTGGTTTGTGGCTCTCTAGGGTTTTGCTCTATTTAAAGCTTTGTATCTCCTCATAGGAAAGCATTGATGATTAATTAATGAAAAGAGAATTGCATGGAGAGATGAGCCGCCTTGTGCGTTTGAAACCTTAGGGGGATCCCGTGAAGGGAGGGCGCAAAGCCCCACTGCCTCCTCTACCTTGGCTGTGCACCACCTCTCCTTCTCCAGTCTCTCTCTCTCTCTCTCTCTCTCTCTCTCTCTCTCTCTCTCTCTCTCTCTCTCCTAGGTGTCTGTCACGTAGCGCCCGCCCGCCCAAGATCCGACGCCCACGCCATGCGTCGGTGCGCCCCGGTTTGCCTACAAGGGCATCGTCGCTCGAGCCCAAAGGGGCGTTCCCGCCCGAAGCTGCTGCCACCCGGCACTCCCACCACGTTCCCGCGGCGAAAGATCGTCGTCCGCACCGGGCGTTTTCGCCTGCCACCGCATCATGCGGCACGCGACCTATGTTCACCCCACCGCCACCACCGTCGGCACGCGGCTCCTCGTTCATGTTTGCGAGAGCCTACATCGTTGCCCGTGCGGGCGTTTCGCCTGGTCCTTCACGCGGTGGCCTGTCGCTATTCGCCCGCCCGCCTCTCGTTGCTCATGCCTAGTGGTGGGCCATTCCCACCCAGCTGCCTCCAGGTGGCTGAGCATGGACGCACGCAGACCCCACTTCATCGGTCGGGCCGAAGCCTGCTATCACTGCCCAGCCCCCCTCACCCATTCAGGCCCGTTAACGAAGAGCCCAACTCTAGCGCAGGCTCGTGTGCGGGTACTGTTTCAGGCCAGCCCATGGGAACCGCAGCAAGTCAGCAATCAGCGTAGACCTCCAGCTCTTCGGGATTCGTGCCCCGCTCTTTAGCAGGCCGGTTAGTGCCAAAACATCCTACATGCCTTCCTTGCTTTTCCCGTATGTGGTTCATATTTGCCATCGTGCTTGTGAGAGATGTAGGATTAACTAGCGTGCCACCTTAAATTTAAATTCACTGCCGATTGTGAGTTTGTGAGGATCCCATTCCGAGGGTCCAGTTTGTGATATTGACTGTTTTGTTACTGCCCTAGGCTATGGTAGTCCTCACTACCATCCGTCCATTCATTTCGCTGCTGCGAGGGATGGCTTCCGGGTTTACTTCTTGTTATTATCGCATGGTTAATACTCATGGATTCTGTGGTTATGTGGTGATTATTTGCTCTTCTTTTTGGTGTTCATCATTGATCTTGGGTCGTACTTAGTGTCGGATGCATTTCGGTACTTGTCCCACATCAGATTATTTTGCCACCCTGTTCCCTTCTGTGATCCTGGGTCACTGGATGCAGTGTCAGTTACTTATAGTTGTTTCATCTGCACGTTTTCTCACCGATCTTATACAAGAACATTTTTTGTTAGCATGCTAATTTGGCATTCTTAGTAGCAGAATGATTGAATTATGTTTATTTGTGTGTTAGTTTAGTTTTTATCACTGTTTTCGAGTTTAGTTTCGTCACTGTTTTCTGACATCTTGCTTGCACTACAATGCAATAACCTTATGACTTTGTTTAAATGCAATCATATGGATTGTCCTAAGCAAGGATTCAGCTGGATCAGATCAGCCAGATCAGCCAATCCAATCAGATTTTGACAAAAAGAGTTATTTCAACTGTCAACTTAAAGTGTGCTTTCTACTTAATAAACTAGGAAATGTAATGGATTATTTTATTTCTAGACAATACTGAAGTGGGTAAAGCATATGCATATTTATTTTTCTTTCATAAACATTAAATGTTATTTTGCTTGCAGTTGGAAAGGCATTTGCTCTTGCTACGGCAGTCATCTTTGGTGGTGCTACTTCTATATTTGCTTTGACAGCCTCCAAGCTAGAGATACAAAATGTAAGTCTCTATAAGCTTATGTTTTAATACATTCTTTTGAGTTATGTGTGGTTGGGATGCTTAGTTCATTGGATTCCAAGCTGTGTAACCTCTGACAGAACCATATGCATTATGAAACATACTTGTGTATTTGTTGTCAATTTTCAACTTACTCTTATCTTTTCATAAGCATTCAGGTCAAACATGTTGTGGAACTTGGCATCTGTGATACGAATTATGTGTGAGCTTCTGTGCTTTACTTAAAGATATCCTTGAATGATCTGGAGAAGGAAGATATTTATGGTTTGGTCAATGCATTTAAAATGGCCAAGTCAGTTATCACTTTGCAGGATTATGCTGCTGTATTCATACATGGTTGGGAGATGCAATGCTCAATTTAATGAAGCAAAAAAAAGAACAAAATCATTGTTTATCGTTTGTTAGGACCCTAGGAAATAACACTGAAGGGAAAACTCATAAATTAGTTTTTTTTTTAAGTTCTAATTTATGATAAATTTAATGCTTAGGATATTGATGGATCAATCTTCCATTGCCCATCATTCTGTTGATCAACTGGAATTTGGATTTGTTCAGCTGGCCGCCAATCTAATATCATAACCTAAGCTTGGCTATATCCTGCTTCACAGGTGGTAGGTTTGTGTCATCCTAGATCAATCAATCATATTTTATCCCATCAATGTTGGGTCAGATTTGGATCAAAATGCCAAAAAAGTGATGGCTCGGGAGATACCTTAATGTCCATGGACTTTGTCCTCCCCTTGTCGGGAGGAGGTCAAGGGGGGTTCACAAGCTTGTCCTCACACAATCGAGTCCTCTTATCCTGTCCCCTTCTGGAAAGGGTAGCTTGGGTGTCTCCTAGAAAGGTGCGAGAGGATTTTTTCTGCCTTCATTTTATTACCTTCAGAAAAAAAGAAAAAAAAAGATGACAAAAATGACAAGAATGTGACCAGCATTCAACCTAACATCTTGCCAGATTTTGCCAAACTCAAAGCTTAACGAGCAACTCGCAGGATGTAGACTTGGACTTTTCTCGAGTCTGAATTCCCTACATGACCTGTTTTCAGGCGGATGAACTCTACCTCAAAGATGTTAGACAAAATACAAGAACTTTCTGCTTATAAACAAAAAAAAGGCAGTCCAGTGCTACAAGGGTCCCGCCACTGTGGGTTCTGGTGAGGATCAATTGTATGCAGTCTTACCCATGCTTTATGTGTAACATGTACCATTTTGAACAGGTATATGAATAAGCTAAAATAATGTAACATCTATCCATGGCTAATAAGCAACATTTTATACCAAATAAACTGCATTTGATGTCCCAGGAGATTAAAAGGATGAGACAGCCTTGCTGAGTTCCATGGCAGCATGGAAGGTAGAGCACTCAAGTTTTAACAGATCAGTGTTTACTTTATCTTGACTAAAGCCCTGTGAAAGTACGCAAAATCAAATCAGAGATGTGGCAGTAAGACAAAATGAACCTGTTGCAGCTGATTAGATAGGTTAGTTGATTGCTTTTCAAAGTCCACACTGTACTTACGGTGGGAGCTTTCTGGCAAGAATGAAACTGGGGTATATTCAGAAGAATTGGTCAACCATCTTCCAAAATAGCTGGAAATATAGAGAGATTGCATTGATGCATAATTGAATTTTAAAGAGAGAGCAGAGTCTATCAAGTAATAGTTGGTGTGCTAAGAAATGGATAGAATATGTGAAATGGTGGGTTAGGAATATTGAAGATGTTATTTTCCTCACTGATTTCCTTTTGGGAATGGTTGATCAATGTTGCTAATCTTTTGTGAAGACTTGGACGAACTTATAATCTTGGAAGACAATTCTACAAAGTCTGTTCCCTTTGACAGACTAGTTCAACATGTTTTCTTTTGCATGTATTGTGGATTTCCAGCTCTTGAAGTTCTCCGTTAACCATTTCTCTCCAGAGTCTTGAAACGATTTCTTTTTTCTACAAATAGCAAGTTGTTTTATAAACTTGACCAAACTCTCTGAGATCTTGCTGACATCTCTCCAGAATCTCTGAGTTTTTTGTCTTTTTACCTCCTGAGGTTCTACTGAGAAGAGAGGTGGCAAACCTATTTCAGAAATTTATCAGTGAATTTGCTGCCAGGTACTCTTTTGGCTCAACAATTAGAATAAGCAAGAATCCAGTTTTTTGTTTACTGCTATCTTCCTACCCCTAAGGCCTTTAACTCCAAGCGAAGAAGAAATCAAAGAGTAAGAACGGTTGTTGAATTTGAACAAAACAAAGGATCTGTTTCAATTAATGAGAGGATTATTTGGAATGAGATGAAGCAGCCAAGTATTTTAAATTATAGAAGATGGATTCATCAAGTTTTTTGTATTTTCAAAGAAGCTGATTCCAAATGGGGGCTGCCAAGGTTGAACATGTAAGGAACACCTATAGTGTGTCTATTCCCTTAGGTGTGGCTTCCCTCTCTATCTCTAGAGATTGAAGACAGCAGAAAGCTTCTTGGCAGGTTGGTTTGGCTAATTTTCGTTATGAGGTCACTTAACTTGGCAAATGCACGTTTTGCGTGTTGCGGACAGATGTGTTGACAACCACTGAATTATGCCCATCTGCCACCATGTAACTGGAAGCAGTAATGTGTTGGATTACTCTAAGATTGAACCACAAGAAAAACAAGGACCCTGAATGGGAGGTCAGAAAATGAGTTTGTTAATATGTGTTCATTGAAGAAGCCTTCGGATCTTCATGACCGAATGAATGAATGTTTGAGATGTTACCTATCAGGGTCTCATACTCGAGAGATGATCTACCCTGATAGGTTTTTCCTTCCTACCAGATTTTATCTGGAGAAGTACTTCCCATGACCAAATCCATCAAGCAAGTTATTTCTGGATAATTATGCATCATTGATTTTTGTTTGATAAGCTTATTTAGTGAGTACCACCCTTGGGCAAAACACATGATCTTTTCACATGGTCATCTTGTAGACCGCCTGCATTTAACCTCAACCTCAAGCATAGATACTCCACACAGCAAGACATTTGTGTAATCATCTCCTCTATTCATGGAATTTTGCTAAACATGCTAAGGTCCTTCTCAGCAAAGACCAAATAACTTTGGGGATGAGGGTTTCAGGATGAGATTTTCACATAATGAGACATGTAAGCATCTTATTTTGCCAACATGTAATGTCACACTTTGGATTAGCTTATTCTTTTCTCCAGGATGAACATAAGTAATCAGCAATAAAGCATTATTCACATCCTTCAAAATTTTTTACTAGATTTATTGTATAAACAATATTGTAACCACACTCATGGTCTTGAACAATAAACCCAACATTTATTATCATTACAACTCTTTTACAAGTAGTCATGCCCATTGGTTCAGCATAGATATCCCATACACTCAACACTAAAATATGTTGCGTTCTGGATTGAAGATAACGAGAGGGCCATGGACAATATCCTGACTATAAGAAGCTAAAAGCGAGCTTTCAGAACTGGTCCACCAACAACTACTAAGTAGTTTCCCTAGAAAATGTTAATAATTTATGAGCTGTCTGCCCAGTAACTGTTCATCACAGTGAATAATAGTAGAAATTAGTCAAAGTAAGCATTCAAACTCTAAGTATACTATTCTGAGAGGAAGCCCGTGCAATGGTAAGGTTGCTTCATTGTGACCTGGAGGCCATGGGTTTAAAACTGGAAACAGCCTCTTTGCACAAAGTAGGTAAGGCTGCATATACTTGACTCTCCCTAGGCTGCAGTGCAGGAGCCTCGTGGCACTGGTCTGCCATTTTCTTCAGGCAGTATGCTATTTTCAGACTTAACATAATCATCTAACAAACAAATTTCATGGCATGGGATTCGATAATAGTGATGCGGGACAAAAGGGGATAAATTGGAGGAAGGCTCGGAGGCCCAAGAAGTGACGTTGATGAAGAGGGGAATAATGGGGGGTTGGAGAAGAAGAATCAGGGCCTCACACCCTCACGCCAGACCCCGCACAGGTCCCTCCCAGAACGGGTACGGCTGCACAGCCTCTTTCAGAAAATTCTCCATTCTAATCATCTTTTCCCAAAAAGGGGAGTACATAGGGTATATATAGGTCCCAAAAGGAAGCCCTAATAGCCGAAATTACCATGTGACCACTAAGACTCTTAAACTGGTAAAAACATGCAGAAACAATTATGAAAAATAGAAAAGACATTAAATGGGCCTTTAATGGGCCTTATTTATGCCCAAAGACTCAAACAAACATATAAAGTACTTCTAATAACCAAAAGTCGTGTCTCCAAGCCCGAAAGGTTATGTCCGTAGAACCGCTCCTGCATCAATCTCCCCTGGTTAGAGAAAATTCGTCCTCGAATTTTGAAATGCGCAAGTGTAAAGGCGCAGACGTCTGGATCAAGTATGGGAGGCTTCAAGCAAATGATCATATCAAGAATCTCAAACTGGTCTGCTGCATGCGAATCTCAAAAGGTCTGCCATATCAAATCAATAAGATCTGATCCTGACTCTACAATTAACGGAGGATCTGAACTCACTGGAGAAATGAGGTCATGACCACCACTGCATAATAAGTCAGCATCGGAAACAACAACATCAAACATGTGCAACCCAGAATCCACAAATAAATTGTGATCCCATGAATCCACAACTAATAGCTCACTAGCAGCTGCCAACAATGAGTTGTCCTCAAATACATCATCTGATATCAAACAAAGTCCAGACTTAGTAAATAGAGTAGCATCCCGAACATCGTCAATCGTAGGATCAACACTAGCTCCCTGAGTATGAATCGACATATCTGATTAATCATCATTTATAGCTGGCGAGACTGTATCAAGTAACTTTTACGGTGCTTCCATTGCCTTAAGAGAATAAAGTGAAGAATCCGAAAACGTGAACTTACGTCCATTAAAATGGGCGTGCAAGAGGGAGCATCGACATTTATCACAATCCACTGTAGTATGGCGTTCTGATAGCCAATCTCGACTCAAGCAAATGGAAGAACTCCATGGATCTATAGTACACCAAGCTCCATCTACATAAGTAGTAGAGTGTCCTGTGGTGACACCCTTAACCCGCCGATAGAACTCCACAAAAGTTCTATCACCCTCTACAAGAATCTCGTCCGTCCTCAATAATGAATCAACAATAGACTGGGGAACCACATTATCACTCACCCGCTTATCTAAAATCAATGTCGTCTATTCTCGATTCGGCAAGAACACATCAAAACGGAAATAGATGGAAGACATGTTGCAAGGAATTTTTCCGATATTCCAATTATGGTAGAATCAATCAATGGCATGCAAAATGAGGTGCCGTAGGGGCAGCATGGAATGCAGAATCGGTTGATCCGGATCGGCCAATTCGGATCGGGATCTACAGGTCCTGATTCGGCCAATTCTGGCCGATTCCGGCCAATCCGATCTCGATTCAGATCGGGACCGTCGGGTCCCAATTCGGGGACCTGATCCGACCCGGAATTCCTTAGCAGCACCACTCTGGAGTTGAGTCTGCCTTATCAAGATGAAGCCACCGGTGCGATCGGTGCAAGAAACGGAGTCCAAATCGACAACCTCGATATGCATGCAGAAGTGACACGTAAAACAATGCAAGTCGGGACAGAGTGTGCTGAAATTTATGGACCTCGCTGAGACAAGACCAATATTATTGACGGTGCTCAAATCAGAGTCCGAGACGACCTCAAAACGATGCACAGTCAGGGAAGATGTATTGATGTATATGGATCGGCCTCATCGAGACGAATCTAACGGCATGAACGGTGTGCGAATCGGAGCCCGGACGAGCTCGGAACGAGGGAGGTGCGGTAACGGCGCTTGTTGAACCGCCCGACACCCAGCAACAGACCTGGACAGCACTCTGGCTCGAACCAGGGCTGAACCAAGTGGCAAGCTTGTCGAACCAGAAGGCTGGGTTGGGGCCCTTTAAGGGCTAGGTGGCTCGGGCCAATCGCACCTGGCTCAGACCAGGTCACAATGGACTCGGACCACTGAACGTGGCTCGGACCAGACCGGGTCAAACCGGTTTGACCGGTTCTTAAGAAAAGGCACGAGCCATTCTCTTTTCTTCTTCTTGTTTCTTCAACCCGCACGAGCCAGAAGGGGGGCAGGCACGAAGGCGGCGGGGGCGGGTGGCCGGCTAACGCCGTGGCGGAGATGGCGGGGCGGGGCGGCGACGACGACGGCAGCTGCAGGAGTCGCTGACGACCACGACGGCAGTGGGAGAAGGCGACGACGACGACGATGGTGGGCTTCAGGGGACGCTAGGGCCGGCGCCGGCATAGGCCGGCAGCGGCGGCGAGGGTGTTGGCGGACATCGGCGACGCTGCGGGCGAAGGCCGCCGGTACCCTGCACTGTCCTATTCTTCCTCCTCTACTTCTTCTAAGTTGTTGCTGCAGTAGAGAGGAAGAGAAGGAAGAAGGGTGGTAGTGGCAGAGGTGGGGATCGGAGTTAGGCTATGATACCAAGTTGATGTGGGACAGAAGGGGAGAAATTGGAGGAAGGCTCGGAGGCCCAAGAAGAAGAGGAAGACAGGGGTAGCAAACGTTGATGAAGAGTGGAAGAAGGGGGGGTTGGAGAAGAAGAATCAGAGCCTCACACCCTCACACCAGACCCCTCACGGGTCCCTCCCAGAACAGGATATGGCTGCTCCACCTCTTTCAAAAAATTCTCCATTCTAATCATCCTTTCCCAAAAAGGGGAGTACATAGGGTATATATAGGCCCCAAAAGGAAGTCCTAATAGCCAAAATTACCATGTTACCCCTAAGACTCCTAAAATGGCAAAAACATGCAGAAAAATTATGAAAAATAGAAAAGACAATGAATGGGCCTCTAATGGGCCTTATTCATGCCCAAAGACTCGAACAAACATATAAAGTACTTTTAATAACCAAAAGTCGTGTCTCCAAGCCCGAAAGGTGCCGGCTTTGCACTGTCCATGGACCCGCTCTTGCATCAAATAGAGATACCATGCATCCAAAACACAAAATCTACAAGTTAGTAAACAAAATTTAGCAATGGAATTTAACAAATTTCAAATGGCCGTTAATATGAATGTCTCATCAAAAGCCATGCACAAAGATTCTGATGATGCAGGTCCAAAATTGACTGAGGGCTATCCTGCTGTAGGTGGTTATAACAAAGATGTTTGAAGATTACCTCATCAAAGATGGGCAATAGAGATGCCCCAAAGCTGTTGCAAAATAGAATGTCTATAATACATAGTCAAGTATCCATATAGTAGAGAAGAAACATGGTTCCACATAATTGATATGCCTGAGGCAGGTCCTATTACAAATCGCCTAGGCATTTGAATATCTTAAATAAATTTTTCTATGCACTACATGTTAAATGGCTATTAAATTGAGAGCCAAAACTTATATTACCAGTCATAAAAGGCTTTACAGGTAATGAGCAGTGAATCAATAGATTTTCTTATTAATCAAGTGTTTCTAAGAGTCTAACTGGGTAACCTGCAATAAAGGTAATTTATTTACAGAAGAAACAAAATGACTGGTGAATGAGGAATACTTGAAAACCAAAGATAAATGCTTTTACTCATTTAACCAACATTAACAACATCTCAAACAGGTATCAAATGCTTAACCAAAATTCCAAACCCTAACAATGCTGGGACTTGCTTAAAGTTTTTCACATCAAGTATATGTGGTTGTTGAGCTTCCCTGATCTCATGTCAGCTTATCCACCTGAAATTCTTGCTGACCATAAATAGAGAACTCACAGCTCGCCTAAGTTTAAAGGCCTGAAATTTGTCATTCATTTAGCCCGGGTAATATTATACTGTCTAGATATTTATAACATATCATTTTCTCAATTTCCTGTCACAGTTCCCTTTGGTATTTTTACTCTTTCGTTGTCTGGACAAATTGTCATTCAGGTTTTTTGATGTCTTTGCAAGTATCTCCAGCATGTTGCTCCTTAGTGTACCTGTCAAGATTTTGTGACTCGAGGATGTTAGCCTGTGCCATTCTGCGCTTTGTAGTTTGACATGGAAAAGCCATATGTATCATTTTTTCCTTAAAATCAATAGATTTGGGGTGGCCATTCTTTGTTTCCATCTAAAAAACAAGATCCTATTGTTGCTAAATATTTGAAGGATGTTGAGAAGATGGATTATTTTGATTCTTTCATGGTCATAGAAATTAGCTTCCCATCCTTCTTTGTGAAACTTTTTGTGAAGTTCTAATCATATCTTCCATTATTTGCGAAGTTTGTGCACATACTGCATAAGTTACTCTAGTTCTGTGTACTGTTCAAGATTCCTGTTCAGATTTCTGCTTTTACTGATGGGTTAATTTCATATAAACCCTCCTTACATGCAAAATATCAAATATACTCCTCTTAGTTGCTCAATATCATATAAACCCGCCATATAATACTATAATATTGTAACTGCCACTAAGGTTAACATCTGTTCATAGTCATTAAAATATGCTAAGAATATTCTCTATTAACTATTAGAATGTAATGTTGAGTAGATGGCAGAAGAGAAAATGTCTAGAATGCCCCTCCCTATGAGAGAGAGAGAGAGAGGAGCACCTTGTTGAGGGGCAGCGGTGGCACGAGCATGACACGAGGTGCACCTTGTTGACGGGAAGCGGCATCAAGCAACGGCGGTGCTGACGGGAAGTGGCATCAAGCAGTGGCAGCATGCTCATGGCGAAGTGCACCTTGTTGATGGGAAGCGGCATCAAGTAGTGGTGGTGGCACCTCCATCTCCTTCCAGGTCCCCATCGGCTGGTCCAGCTGTTTCTGAGGCTGCATCGGTTGCGCCTTCGACCCCTCTGGTGCCGTCGCTGGCTACTGTGCTACAGTTGATTGCGGCTTAGGCTACGTCGCATGCAATGGTGCTGGGGCAGCCCCACCTGCCACACTGGCCGAGTTCACCCTCATCAGTGTCAATAGTCTGCACTTTTACAATGGGAGCCTTGTGGTTGGCTACAACCTTTTGTGTGTGTGTGTGTGTGTGTGTGGGGGGGGGGGGGGGGATCCAAGTTCAGCTGCTGCTGCAGTGTCGGGTTCAGCTTCTCCACCTTCACTGTGGCTGGCGCCGCCAACAGGGCAGGGACCTACTGCGTCCTGAACGGCCATGCCGCCGCCGACTTCCATTGCGCGCCAGGGAAGAGAGTGCAGGCAGGTACCTATAGGGTGTGCGGCCGACCTGGGCACACGGTGCTCTGCAGAGTTGCAGGGGCAGCGCCGAGCTATGCTCCGGCTCTTGTGAGAACTTCGGTAGCCCCAGGTATTGCTGCAGCATGGAGTTCTCCAGCCCCAGCACTTGCCAGCCATCGTTGTACTCCTTGGACACCACGTTCCAGCCATTGGAGTTCTCGAGCACCTTGGACACCGCCACCGACCTCTCCAGCTCCAGGCCGTCAAGGCTTGCTAAAGGGGGAGGCCTCCTCATGCCTAGTATCTTCCTCTCTCTACCTAGTCTCTCTATGTCACCTCTTGTCCGGTTCAAGAGTAGTAGAGGAGAGCTTGCCACAACCTGTTCATTAATATGTCAAGGAGAAGCCAGGGCTCTAGCAGAGAGGGGGGGAGAGAGTGTCTAACCAAAGGGCATAAGTCTTTTCACACTCTGGTTTATATTAATGCACGTTTGGTTTGGTTAAGAGGACGGAGGATAACGGCAGTGGCACTTATGATAGAATGTTATCTTAAGGAGGGTTTATATGATATTGAGCAACTAACAGGGGCATACATGATATTTTGCATGTAAGGAGGGTTTATATGTAATTAACCCTTTATTGATTGTGCCATCCCCGTTTATTTATTAGGCAACTTTTTCTATTATAAATCTGTTACACGTAACTGTCTGCACCGAATCTAATGATATATCTGTTACATTAGACTATCTGCAACTGTAGAATTTGTTTAGGCTGTCATATTCTTTTTTCATGGCTAGACTGTAAATTATGTATGCACTGTGAACTTAAAAATATGCATTAATGGCCAAGTTAATGAAGTTTGCATCTTTTGTAGGCTATGTTTCTTTTTTCTTTTTTTTTCATTTACTTACCAGAGATCACCATCTCTTAAGAGGAAGTTATACTTACCTGCCTATTCCTACAGACCAATGATATAAGAACTAAAGGACGAGATCTAATTCAACCCAGAGCTGAATTTGTTCGGGAGCATATGGCCCCACTCCGAACTTGGGTATGAGATGATTCATCACATATTACTTTTACCATATTTATATGCGTCTGAGACTTCATGAGTCTAGGATTTCAATTGTAAGTTTGTTGAATTCTATTGTTCCACAGTTTCCCGTGATTCTGATGTTGTTGACAGGTCTTTTTCTTTCCTAAATACTGTGAGCTATCTCCTGCACTGCTCTTGGGTTTTCGTGGGTTTGGGAGAGTTTGACCTTCGACTTTATTCTTTAGACCCTAAATTTCGATCTGCATATCTTGATGCATCATTCTGTGTTTATCTTAAGATATCCCTGAATGGCTGTTGCAGGCTGGGAACATGTCAAGAAAATGGCATTCTTCTGGAGAAAAAGAAGCGAAGGAGAACCCACTTGTTCAGCAACTTTCGAAGATACTAGGGAATAGGGATCTTTAGCTGCAAATATGTTTGTTTCTTCTTTCTAGTAACTCAAACCCGGATAGATCATGCTACCTCCTAATGTTTGTTGACAAGAAAACGAAAGAAAAGAGTATGTATCATATCTGAGCATGTAGAAAACGAAAGAAAAGAGTATGTATCATATCTGAGCATGTGATTGTTTTAAAATCCATGTAATTCAACTTGTGTTGTGTTGTGTTGTGTTGTGTTGTGTCGCGCGCGTGCAATCTGACTTTGTGCATACGATATCCGAATTATGAATCTGTTGAAACGCATGCTGTGGAAGAGCTTACCTTCTGTAGGTTGGGGCAATCGCTGTAATTGTTCGTGAGAACTGTTTGGCACTTGGGGAAGCAGATGTTCTGGTTTTAAATGAGAAAGTACATTCTTTTTAGATTATTTGACTCTTAAGAACTATTTTAATTATCTTTTTGTTTTAATGCTTAAAAAGGTGTATTTGAATTCTTATAAGGTGTTGGGACCAAATTCATTTTTAAGGCTATTTTCCTCCTAAAAATTAATGCATTCACACTCTAAATTTTAAGTGCAATAAAACAATGGCTACCTTGTTTGGGGAAACCACCTTCATTTTTAGAATATTTGTCCTAGAGAAGGTAGCACCTTCCATGTCTTGACTGGATGGGAGGTGGAAGGGCGATGGGCTGTGGGAGGAAGAGGATGAGGGAGAGAAAAAAAGGGATATTGGAGATTCCTCTATGCACATCTCTTCAGCAGCATTGGGCGGCACCGTTGGGCAGTGAGAGGAAGAGGACGGGGCACAGAGAAAAAGGGAAACTAGGTGAGGAGGAGAGATGCATGCTCTCAACAGGCGGGCAATTTTAAAAGAAGTTTATGGACGAAAGGACTTCTGCTTAAAAATTAGGGGATGTCTTTCTAAAAATGGTGTTAACATATTTGGCAGAGCATTCTCTTGGATGTGTCCAAGGCTTCCTTTTCAGTCATTGTTAGCACCACCATGTGGGCATCCTATCCTATTCGCCATAGCAATGACAACGGCAGTGGAGATAGACTAATGGCAGGGTATAGTGCAGTGGCGGGTGTGTAGGTGCTGAGTGCGATGGGAGGAGGGGGCATGTCTATCTTGGCCACTGTACCATTGGACATGAAGTGGTGGCAGGTGGGGATGGATGGTGACGGTTGAAGGAGAGTGCATAGGCAAGCATTAAGGGGATGCTGAGGCATTGCCAAGGGAAAGGGGTGGGTAGCATGATAGAGTGAGTGGGTTCCGATGGCCACCCATGTCAACATGTTTTCCTTTGTGGTTGGGGGGCGTGGGAGACAGAGCGAGAGAACTTCTTCAAAATAAAATTAATATTTAGATTTTCTATAGAGAAAGTTAATGAAGTAGGAATCTTAAAAATTAGGAAAGAGGTTATCAAATATATTTAATATATATAAGAAACCATTCAAACTAAGTTCTAGAGCCAAAGCCCTCTATTTGCAACCTAGAGAGAGAGAGAGAGAGCCATAATCTCTCCTTAACTTGGATACCATCGACATCGTCGTCGTCGTCTCTCTCTCTCTCTCTCTCTCTCTCTCTAGCCAAAGCCCTTTGTCGCAATCCCTGGCAACCTATAGAAAGCAAGCCACAATCTCTCTATTACTTGGATACCTTCAACATCATCACCATCATCATCGTCATCATTTCTCTCTCTCTCCCTAGCCAAAGCCTTTCATCGTAGTTTACTGCAACCTATAGAGAGAAAGCTACAATTTCTCCGAGTGTAGCAAGTTTGAGATGGAATAAGCCACAGAGGCTCAATGGGTTAAGGTTGAATGGCCGGAAGGGCCACATTGAAGCCCCCATCGTCGTTTCGTGCTGCTCCATCGAAAGTGTGAGTCGCCATGATTACCTGATGAACGAGATGTCATCACCGTGGCAGACAAAAAGACTGGAAGGGATGTATGGGGTATCGGCATGGACAAAAAAGCCCTTGACGAGAAGTTTTCGAAGTGAAAGGAGAGAGAGAGAGAGGTGATTTCTCGATTGGACTCTCTAGTACTCTATGTGTGTGTGTGTGTGTGTGCTCTCCAGATGGTTTCTGTGCTTTCTTTCCTTCTCTACTTATTCTCCATTTGTGTTCTGGATATCGCAAGCTATTTCTCTGGTGCAAACGTTTCGGTTTCTGTCCAACGATCGTGTAGCCTGCGAAGTGTGCAGAGGTCACCGACGAGAGGGAGGCATGTCCTCTCTTTTGAAATCTCCTTCTAGTGTTCTATGGCATTGTCTCTAGCAAGAGGGAGGTGTAAGCTCTCTTCTGAGATCTCTGGCTCGATCAAATCGACATTTTCGATTCTTATAATCCGTTGAACAAGCGGATTCACATATCTTACAACCTATATAGTTCTTGGTTCTTGGAGCAGAGGCAATTTACTTAGCTTTACATCCCAACCAAGGTATCATTTCCAAAACATTAGTAGGGCAGGCCTGTACACATTGAGTACACCCTATACATGCATCATAAATCTTTACTGAATGTGACAATGGATCTATAAACTTCAGTTTTGAACATAATAATTTTCAATCTGGTTCTGATAAAATCAACAATAAATAAATCCATATATTGTAGATACGAAATGAATCAGCCATTGCAATGGAAAGGAAGGATGCCGCAAAAGGAGAAAAGATGTCGAGAATCGCCAAGCAGCAATCCAAAATGTCTGGAAGGAGAGACGATCCCTCAAAGGCATCAACAGCTAATACTAGAACATATATTATTGTCCATCCAGTGAGCTCTCTTCCTCCTTGCCTTAAAAAAAAGGTTAGGCATAAGGAAAAATCTTGAAATTTGATCTTGTTGTTGCTTTAATACAGACTAGTCTGACCCAACCCCTGGTGTCTTCAGCACAAGATAGAATGGGAAAATCAAAGCAGAACAACCAGTACATAAAAGGGGGGAAAAGAAAAAGACAAAAAGGTAAAAATTTTGACTTCTTTGTGTGCTCTTGAGGTTCTCATTGTGTTCTATACATACCCATAATTTTTATGCTTTGGAGACGCCTAATGTGTCTCTAGATATTCTTTATGCACTGCAAATAGTCGTTCATTTATTGTAGCGATGCCCTGGAGATGCTCTATAGTGCTCTCCCAGCATTCTCTATGCCTAGAGATGCTCTTTATGCTCTCCATATATTCTATATGCACTGGACATTTTTATATTCTGCAATTGTTTTACATGCTTTAGAGAAGCATAATGTGCTCTCAAGATATTTGTTATGCTATGAAGATTATCACCATGCTTTCCATACATGTTTCATGCTTTAGAGATGTATTGGGTTTTCTTTATGCTCGCCAAATACTTTATGTATTGGAGAAGCATGATGTGCTTTTCATATATTCTTTATGCACAAGATATTATGATCATGCTCACATATTTTTCATATTCTAGAGAGACATGTGTGCTCCTAAATGTGTCTTGCACTTTAGAGATGTTCTTTATGCTTTTGAGTTATTCTTGATACTCTGGGATCCCATTTTATACTCTTTAGGTACTCTATGCACTAGAGATCTATACATTGTAGACGTTCTTAATGCTCTGGAAAAGCCTAATGTGCTTTAAAAACATTCTCAATGCTCTGTAGAGACATTTATTGTGCTTTCTATGTAACTTTTGTGATTTGCTGACTTTTTTCTTGATCCTCTTATGTATGGGAAAGGAGGGACCTGATCTCGTAGTAAAGAAGACATACAATGTTCAGCCACTTCTTTTTCGGACCTTTTGCAACTTCTTATGTAATGTCCTTCAAATATAGTTAAGTTGTATCTCTAAAATATCGAGGTGTTTTTTTTAGTATTAGCTCAATTCTTTACAAGAACCCCGTGGTTAAGCGTGCATAGCTAAGGGTAGTATACCGGGATAGATAACCACCCGAAAAGTCCTTACTCTAGAGCCAATTATTACTAAAAGATAAAATCGTGAGACCAATGGGCCAAAGTGGACAATATCTTGATGTCGTAGAGTACATAATGCTATAGAATGCTATCAGAGGCATGACACTAGCCGACAGTATGAGAACTAAGTGTCATATAAGGTAAATTGTTGCACCATGAAAGCAATATCTTGAACCCGTGTGAAACAAAGTGTTGCATTGTTATGCCCTAGAACTTTGAGCCCATTAAGTATGTTAATGTGCCATGTTTAATTAAGTCCAATTAGATTTAAATAAGCCTAATTAAGTTAATTAAAAGACTAAAATGATTTAAACCTTTTAATATTTATGTAATAATATAATAATAGGTTTAGAATGGATGTCATTATTCAAACCCAATAAGACCCAGTAAGCCTGTTAGTGTCACAATTAAAAAACTAGTTGGTTTTACACAAAATTTCAAAATTCACATAGTGGGTATGGTTGGAAAGATGATATAAAGGATTATATTTTGTCTAAAAAGCTTTTAGATAGTTCATTTGTTAAAGGGGTCACATTCAAGGAGTTTTAGTAAAGGAAACCCACTACGTGCGAAAATCTGGATTCCTAGTTGTAAACGGACTTACTTTACTTGTTGATTAAGACTCCATCTATTGGAGTCCGACCCTGTAACAAAGGGAGTTTGATTTGGGTAATATTAAGAAGGAGAAGATCTATAAATAAGGTCCTGGGGTCGTGCATAAGTTCTATTACATGCAACCTCAATTTTAAGGTAAGTAACATAATATTTTTCACCAAAATTTAGAAGAATCTTTGGTTAATCGTTTGGGACTAAGAGATGAATTATATTTTTAGGTGATTAGAGGATGTGTAAAAGGCTCTAGGACAAGATAAATTTGTGGCTAGAGTTTAAGGACCTAGTTAGACAAGATTGATTTATTCTTCCTTCAAGAGGTAAGTGATGATAATCGATTAAATGTTAATTTTGTATTAATATAAAAAATTCATTTTGATTTTTAAAAATAGTCAAACATAATTTCTGGAACCTTAATCTATAAGTCTATGATCTTAGTTTCCACTTTGGTCTCTCAATTCTATGTGAATTCTTCGAAATATTACAGTTTTAAAATTTCTGTTTAAAAGACGTCCATCTCGGTGGACACCTTTCAAAAGACATTGGCTCGACTCGACGCCTTTCAAACTCGGTGTTTATAATCCTATTTTAACTCAATTTTCAGTCTAAAAGGTATCGGAGGAGACGTGATTTAAAAGGTGTCGGCCTGCGTGGACACGATTTAAACTGCTCCATCTATTGTCAATTCGAAAATCAGATCTATCTTGTTTTGGCCATAACTCTTTTGTTTTTTAGCCAAATGACCTGAAATTTTAACCACAACTTTGTTTTGATGAACTCTTAAGTGTCTAAAAAGGTTTTAATTTTTTTTAAAATTTATTTATGATTATTTTGTTATTTATTTCATTGGCCACAATCCACTCCAGTTCTTCATATACAACCCAATGCTTAAATCACTCAAACGATGTCCAATTTGTTTGAAACTTTGTTCGTATGTTCATTTGACATATTTGTTCTGTTATCCAAGTTTTATAATTTTCTGAATATATTTGCTATTTTCAGTCTTATTTGTTGTTTTTTAGTTCTAAAAATTAGTTTGGCTGAAAATTATAATTCTTTGTCTAAAAAAATTGAGAAAATTTCAATAGCATATTCTTTTATTTAGTAACCTATTTGGATCAGTTATACTCTAATTTTCTATATATATGACCTATTTGATTCATAAATAGCTATTTTGTATGTAAAAGAAGTGTATTTTAACTCATATGTGTATGTATCATTTTGTCTATTAAATTTTCGGATTTATAAAAAGTTTGAAATATGTGAAAATAAGATTGTGCCATATTTATTTGATATATGTTTAAACATTGACATCTTAAGGAGATTGAGGCTCATTCCATAAGCGTCCGTAGATGAATTCTACCTATGGGCAACAAGAAAATCTTAGTAATTGTGAATTTGTGATCATGATCTTAGCATACTTGCCTATATACTCTGATATTCGGCTCCTTATATGGTAATTGGATGCATGTCTATTTGAGATGTTAGTTTGTGATCGTTTGACACATAATTATGAAACATATTTCACTATTTAGATCATTTGAATTTAACTTATATTATGTTTAGTTTCGTTCTTTTGGAATCTATGTTCAATTATTCTTTGAATGTTCACAATCCTCTGATCTTTGACTTGTCCATAAGTAAGATTTGAATTTGATATAATAAGCTACCATGCCATGATGATTTAATATGTGATATGTTCAGTTCAATATATAATTTATTTAGATCATCGCTAGCAGATTTGTTTAGTCAGATATAATTTCGATCATACCATATATGTTATATGTTAGTTGATATATTCATGTTATTAGAAAATATATGTGATTTAGCATACTTATATTTGACCACGTTTTATATCATGATCTTATTTATATATGTAGAACTATGAATCATATGTATATTTGATATCATTACTTTTTAATTATTATATTGTTAACATTTGGTGGGTTTAATTTACCTACTTAGTAGTTGCACTCACAAACCTTACTACTATTTTCAGAGTCTGAGGAGGAAGAGAATTTGTGAATTGAGAAGGCTTTTGCTTGAGACAATTTAACATCTTTACAAGGTTATTTAGAATTAGTTTTATTGTTTTCTTATATTTGATGTAGTAAAGATTTGAGAAAGAATATGTACTTTTATATTTCTTTAGTAAGTTGAGATATTTTATTTTCGCTGTATATTTGATATAATTTCAGGATCCTAGTTATAGAAATATAATAGAATATTTAGATTTATTTGATGGTAAATGACATGTTTATTGTTTGCTTATTTGTCTCTCATCTTTTGTTTTAGATTTGTATGTTATATGATTCCATAGTTATGTAGCTTGAATCTGGAGTAAGTCTGAATAACTGAAGCAGATCATAGACGTAACAGCATGGTATCATAGCATATGAATCATCAGAAAACATTAATCATTATCATATGATCATAAGCCATACAAAATCGATCTTGAGAGTGTGGGTAGGATAGGTTGGGTAAATTTGATTCCTAAAAGTTTAAGGACTGTATGGAATCCAAGCAGAATGTAATTGTCCTTTGTTGCCTTAGATTTTAGGCGATGGCTAGGACGAAGACTGGGGTGGGGAGTAGGAGTTCCATCATTGAACCTACTGATACAGAGGGGTCTCCAGCTCAGGGAGATTCAGTTCTTTGTGAGACTCGAACCTTAGGCCAAGAAGTAGTGCAAACCAACTCTATGGCCATGCCACAGGGAGACCTTGGGGCTTTTATGCAGGTTTTTTAGGACATGGTCTAAACCATACAAGTATAGACCGCTCAGATGACTACATCTGAGGTGGCAATGATGGAGAAGTTCAAGAAGCTCGGGCCTAACATTGTAACCACCAACATTGTCTTAAATTTCTTTTTTTATTAAATAACTATTTGAAGTTTGTAAGATCAACAAAAGTTTCCAATGTTTCGCCATGTAAATAGTATCTCTATATAATTAAAGCGTGAACTATGGCTACTGATTCTAAATCATGAGAGGGATAATTCAGCTCATGATTGTTGGACTACCATGAAGATAAGGCGGTGTAAACACCTGGCATCATAGTAGACCCATTATAGACCCATTAGTATACTAGTAGGCCCGTTAATGGGGTTTATTTTTAAATTTTATCGAATTCTACTACGTTGTTTGAAACGTACTGACCTTGATTACGCAATTCAAGGGAGTTGAATCACATCTGGTCGAGCCAACATGATTCAGGATTGATTACGCAATTCAAGGGAGTTGAATCACATCTGGTCGAGCCAACATGATTCAAGATTTTCTAAGTCCGACCCATGGCCGGTTCTCTCTTTTCCAAGAGCGGTAGGAGTCCGCTTGGGACTCATGTTAGACACCTATTTAAGCACTCATAGTGCGACCCAAGCCCCTCTCTTGATCCCCAAATCATTAGAGAACCCTAGAGAGAGAATGGGTGTGGCGCAGTGTCTCTTCACGGCATGCAAGGAAGAGAATACGAGGACGATCCCCGCAGCGTGAGGATGATCCTGTGAGCATGGTTGCACATGGAGGGGGACTGCCGCCTTGCTAGAGGTAGACTTCCTTATGTAGTTGTGCTGCGGGAGAGAGACAAGTGACGACAAACCATGAAAATATAGTATTCTTACGTATAAAAATCTTATTTTCAACCTATTTTGCAATCTAGTATTCATAAGAGATATTTGGTTACGTGAATATAGTTGTTGGAATGCATATATGATGCATGGATCTCTTCTTTCTTTCTCTTCTTTATTATTTTTGGATTTTCTAAAAAACTTGTTCTCAAATGTGAAACACGTCCATGCAAGCCGACGCGATTCGTGAATAGCGTCAGCTATGCACAGCGTGATTCACACTGAATATTGGCTATTGTAATGAGAGCTCTATGGTAATCCATACTTCGTCTATGTAACATGAATTTACGGTTATGTAACGATTAACCATGGATGCATAAAGTAGCTCTTTTCTATTTAATTTTATGCCATGATAATGATATCATTGTAGAAGAACCATGCTAAGATATCCATGTCATGATACTAGTTAATTCCTATTTATTTTTATAATTATTTTATAAGCATGTATTGACCATGACGTATCTATTATAACATGTTTAGATACATGATAGTTCATGCATATTCGTAGTTTTTCAAAATAATCACGTTTTAATGAAAATCTAGGATGTTGAACGGCATCGAGGTAGGTCGATGCGATTTACAAATCACGTCACTTGTGCCCGACACGATTCAGAGGCTTAATGGTTAAGTTAAATTCCTATTAACTCCATATTTAATCTCATGCTATTCGTACATGTTATGCATTAGAACATGTTCTGCATTTAACAAAAAAGTTTATGCATGCATATGGTTGATGAAAGAGATTAAAATGCTAAGTAGATGCACCAAGTTAGTGATGTGGGCCCTAAGTGCCACATAGACTAAAGTACTATGTTATGGAGGCCATCTCTTGATTCCTTCAGGACCAAAGTGCCATGTAGTGGGAGCCATCTCTTGATTCCCTCGGGACCAAAGTGCTATACAGCAGGAACCATCTCTTGATTCCATGGGAGCCACCTCTAGATTCTATCATTCACTTGGTTAATGACTAAGGAGATAAGTAAGATAACCGATGCAACAGGTTAAATCCGAAAAGTATGTTTGCATACTATCCCAGTAGGATCTAAGAGCATCCCACGACTACGCAGCTGAAGATTTTGTAGGTTTGCCATAACTACTAGGTAAAGAAAAAGAAGAAGTATCCGATGTTATTGTATGGTTGCTTATCCTATGATAAAGTGAAAGATATGATATGTGTAATCAATGTATAAGATATGATATGTGTAATCAATGTATGTTTTCATGTCGTATAGTCTGTTGAAAATTCATTATATATTCATACATAATATGCCCACGTGAAGCCATAATCATGTTAGTTTTTCTATATGCTTATTCTATGTTTAATCTATGAGTTGAGATGCATGTTTAGTTGCTAAAATTAGCCATATTTAAGATGTTAAATTATTGTTCATATTTATGTTCATACCAATGATCCATGCGTAGTTCATACATGTTCATCTTGCTATCATGTTATTAATTATGCCATCATGTTAAAGAAGCATGCTAGGTTGAAAATTTGATACTTATATACTAGAATTGATGTTTATGTGTAGATAGTTGTACGCAAGTTTATGTTATGTTATAGTTATACAAAACTATGTCTTTGTGAATTCTAAACTTGCTGAGTTCTATGTGACTCACCGTTGCTCACTAATATTTTTCAGAGGACTGTAAGATAGAGGTTGACCCTGAGGATCGTGAGACTCGATCTTGAGCCTAAGACTATCTATAGTAGGTGTTTAATTGATTATTTTTAGTTTGATAGGTTAGCAAGAGATGTAAAGGTTAGTTTCTTTTCAACAAATGAAATGTACTTTCCTTTTATTAGACTTTTAGAGATCTTGGATATTGTAGTAGTTGTTATCTCACATATATATACAGTTCAGTGGTTTGGTTTGCTTGTGACTATGAAAGTTGTGTTATTATTTCATACCTTATCTCATGCTTATACTCTTCACTGTCGATGTATAATTTGTGGGTTGGTTCCACTATAACGACTCCACTGACGGTTCGCATTAAGTTGGCATAACCGAACCAAGCCGGCGGCAAGGGCATTATAGGTGGTCAGCTTTCCATATTGCATTAAAACACACCCAAGTGCTTGCCTAGAAGCATCAGTGAAATTGTGTAACCAATGCTTCCTTTTGGTAATGTAAGGATCAAAGCTTGACTAAACTCCTCTTTAAAATTTTGAAAACTTTGTTCACTTGCGTATGTCCAAATAAATTTAATTGCTTTTCTTATTAGTTGATCATTGGTATAGCAATCTTTGAAAAGCCTTCTATGAATCTATGGTAGTATCTAGCCAATCCAATAAAACTTCTAATTTTAGTTGAAATTCCTAGGACTTTACCATTACTAACCCTTCATTCTTTCAAAGCCCACTACAATATCATCCTTAGATATAGCATACCCAAGGAAATGAATTTCATTCATCCAAAAACCACATTATGATAGTTAGATTGCTTGTTGGCATAACCAATATGAGATTACTTATACTGGAAGAAGTCTCATTTTACTATAGTAAGCCTATTCCATTTCTATCCAGAATAAGCCATTCTAATCAAGTAGAATAAATAAATAAAATGAAATATGAGAACAAGGTGCCATTAATGCTTATTCTAGCTAGAATAACTAGTTCAAGTTGTTTACTCGAATTGCTTGTTTCCCCTTATTCTGGAGAAAGTCATTCTCACTTGGATTAAGGAATCCACATAATCAAAGTGAATAAGAAGGAATAACATAGATAAACCACCCTACTCTATTTATTCTTTAGTCAAACTGGGCCTAAGAGTTTGTAATATTATCCTTAGTTGCTCTTAGGCTTGAACCTTAGAAGAACATATCAATATATCACCTATAAATATTGTTACAAATTAACCTAGATAAAGTTTAAACAATCAGTTCATAAGGTCCATAAAAGTTGTTGGTGTATTAGTAAGTCCAAAGGCAACACCAAGAAATCATAGTGCCCATATCTTGTCCTAGGTGTTGTCTTTGACACACCCTCATCTTGAATCTTCAACCATTAATATCCTAGTCGAAAATCAATTTTGGAAAACATCTAGGCTGATTATAGTTGATCAAATAGGTCATTTATTCTAGGTGAAGGGTATTTATTCCCCAAAGAAACTTGATGTTGTAACTTCCTATAATCAATACATAATCATAGTGGTACATCTTTCGTCTTGACAAATAGTACTAGAGTTCTCTAAGAGGATACTCTAGGATGAACGCTAGTAAACTCTTGAATTTACTTCTTCAATTCTATTAATTCTGTCGATGTCATGCTATAAGAAGCCTTTGAAATAGGTTGTATGCTAGGCACTAACTCAATAGTAGACATAGTCTCTCTAGAAGGAGGTAACATTGAAAAGTCGTCAAGAAAAACATTAAGGAGTTCTTGAAACACATTTATATCAACAACTGTCTTGGATGAGCTAGGATCCTAATTAATAAGCACACTAACTAGATAACCCTAACACCCTTGTCCTAATAACCTTTTTGATTTAATTATGAACATAATAATCTTGGTAGATTTATGCCTCATATACTGGAAGTGGAACTCCTATCTAGAAATACAAAATATTACCTTCATCATGGTAGATTTATGCCTCATATACTAGAGGTGGTACTCCTCTTTAGAAATACAAAATATTACTTTCTTATGTCAAGAATTTAAGAAGGCATAATGATATTCTAACCAATCAATCTCCAAAATAACGTCAAAATCTGTCATATCTAACGAGTAAGATCAGCATGCATGATTTTATTCTGATTAGCATCTATCAAGCATAATCTGAGAGATAACTCCCCCTCCAATAGGTGCATAGACCGACAATAACCTGACACCATATATAGGACTGGCAATAAGCCGAGTCACTCGCGAGCTACCCGAGCTTGGCTCGAGTTGAGCTCGACTTGTTCATGCAAATGAGTCACGCTGAAGCCTGGGTCTCAACTTGTATAGGTAAACAAGCTGAGCTTGAGTTCAACCAAGCGCGGCTCGGTACCTCACGAGCCAACTCGTATTAAAACAAAACAAAAAAATTATTTAGTATGTAAGTATGCCAACTCATTGAGTCACAGGGTCAACTAGGCAGTGCGAACATAGTTGAAAGTTAAGCACATCAGAAATAATATAGGGAGGCTAAAACTTCTTAGGAGTTCGACGTTAGACTATTGTCCCTACGCTCACCAACAGGCTGCCCGCCCACCTGGCAGGGGGAGTTTCTTCATGGGACTTTAGTCCCACATTGAATTTCACAAGTTTTTGCCCCCATCTCACCCCCCCCAAAGCTTTTCTATAAATTGAACTCCCTTCCTTCTCCTTTCCTGTGTTTCTGGGCTGGCCGGTTAAATGGTTATGGACCATTAAATCAAATGAGCTCTTTAGCCTGGGCTGTAGATAATTGAGAAGATTAAATGGGCTTAGTTAGTCCAAATTAAATGGTTTTAGATTAAGTTAAATGGAATTCTTAATCCAGATGAGCTTGGATCGAGCATGGTTTTGGGTTTGAATTTGGCGCTCGAGCTCAAAATGTTTTCATTGCCGGCCCTAATCATACTTAGGCAAACGATTCTCCAACATACCAGAAAATCTCTAGAAATAAAAGAACATGCAATATCCATATTAGATAAAACATGTGCTTAAGAATCAATAGCGAGACTAGTACCTTCTGTCAGTATTACGAACACCTCAATATCTCCTTTTGTAAGATTATAAACCCTTGTCGCCCCTCTTGGTTGCATCATCACTATCTTCTTTGGGCAAACCCTAGTTACATGATCAGTGCAGTAATTACAACATCTGCCAGTTGACATCTAACAATGTTCACTATGCCTCTTTACCATAGTGCTCACACACTAGAATCTCTTTCCATGGTAGAGCTCGAATTGATGGTGGCAGAACATCTCAAACAAGACCCTTAGGCCCTCTTTAATAACCAGGTTAGTTATTCTAGTGTAAATATTTTGGATTGCTTATATTGGAACAAGAGGCCTTTTGCTTTGATAATTATATTGGTATTCTACCTACAATATGAAAGATATTTTAGATAGAATAAGTAAAATAATATAAGACATAAAAATAAGTATCATTAACTCTAGGTCTATCAGGAATAAGCAACTCAAGTACTTTGGCAAAATCATTTACTCTAGTTTATTCAGGAATAAACCATTCTCATAAAAAATAACAAATTCAAGCAACCAAAGTGAGGATTACCTAAATAAATCATCCTATTATATGCTTACAATCGTCAAAGAGGGATTTAATGAATAGTCATGTGGAATTTGGAATGGTCCTTGGTCTCTTTTATCTCCTCTTCTCTAACGCCACCCATGTGGTTTTCCACGAGGAAACTCCTCAAAATTACTTTTTGCAATACATGCAATATGGAATGCTTCCATCAGTCTTACGATCAAGTAAGGTCATGTTTACATAAACATAGCTTTGGAGTCCATGCACAAAACTATACAACATGCTTCCTTTAATTTTCACGTGTAGCGCCATAAATTTTCCCTCATATTGTGCCACTATCAAGAAGCCTTGATGCAAATTAACAAACTCCCAACTGGTCTTGAACATGTCCTACTTTCAGGAAATCATATCCCTAGTTGCATCTCATATGACCTACCAACCCCGTTTCACTTCCCACCACCCAAACCCATGAATTTTCTTAGATAAGAAGAGGATTTCCTCAACGGATAATGCTAAAAAAGCCCATCCTTCCAATAAAATCTCTCTTTAGCACTCCTTATTCTCAGAGCTAAAATCTCTCTTTAGCATTCCTTATTCTCAGAGCTTTACTCTTCCAGTGAATCTAGTAATTTTACTTTGCCAATAATAAACTCTTGTTATGATTTTCCGACATCATATGCATGGAGCAAAGGAAAGATGCCAAATTTTGGAAAGAAAAAGATATTCACAAAAGAAAGCATCATATTTAGATTAGACTTGGGGGATGGGTGACTTTGTCCAATGGTCAAACTTTAAATTTTGACAGGTAATGCTTGCTGCTATGCCCTCAAGGCCATTACAGTATAACTACCATCCAATCGGCGGATCAATAGCACACCACATTTAAGATGTATCAATATCTCCTATGAGGGAATGCAGAGACCACGCTCGATCCACCCAATCAGACAGCGGTTATAAGTATTGCTCGAGTTTGACATGGGTATTGAGGATGGACGTGGGAGAGTACCATTGAACAAGGCTTTAGGTGGTGGACTCACTATGGTTTCTGGTTACAGAATCCAACGTGGACAGATAAACGTAGTCCCTGCTTAGTTGTCAAGTTTTAGCAGGGGTGTCTTGATGCAACAGTAAAGTTGCCATTATGACCTAGAGGTCGAAGAATGCTGAAAATAAGAATGTAAGAGTACAGGGGTCAAAGATTAGAATTCAGTGGAGAATATTGAGCATGGACGTGGAAGAAGCCACTGAAACATTTGCGAACAAGCCTATACAATCCTAAGCACACGCCAAAAATAGAAGCAGCAATAATCCTGACAGAACTATGGAAGGAATAAGATGGAAGGAGCCATGTTAGAATTCCATACAGAAGAAAATATCTAGGGCTCACAAAAGCTAAAAGAGCAGCAGCCACACTATTTGTAATCCTCCAGTGGGAACGAGTGGGGGAAAAAAGGAACAGGAACTTGTGGCAAATCTTGAGAATGAGATTAAATTTTAAGTCTCAAGCAAAGCAAAAGGACCAACGGCATACCAAATGATGTTATGGAGTTGGGACCTATTTTCGTTCTTGTGCAGTGAAATTTGAAGCGAGGAGCTTCTCATAGACGAAGGGGAACAGACCAAAAACTTGCACAAGCAGTTCATCAAAATATTATAGGGGTCGAAATGGAAAGATTTTCAGAAGAATCCCAGAGTCATGAGTAGAGGAATCTATCAAGAAAATGGAGTCCAATGCAAGTCCGCCTTAAAAAACAATGAACAAAACAATATATTTTCTAGGAGGGACTGTTTGATTTGAAACAAAACATCATAAAATGATGTAAAACACAGCATTTCCCTAAGACATAAAATGCAGTGCTAAATATTACCTCGAGCCGAACAACCTATAGAATATATTTTACTCAACAATCAAGAAAAGGGAAAAAAAGAAACTACACTGCAAAAAAGCCCCTAAAGACAGGGAAAGTGAGAAAATAGCAATGAGATAAAAGGAATGCCCAAGGCTGAACCACTAGTCCATTACTGTAAATACAATATGATACTATGCAGAAGACTGCGGATGATCTATCTCTATAATAATTTCTTATAATACACCCATGAATATATTTTCCATGGTCAAGAAGAAACAAATAAATAAATGGGAGACCCCCCAACAAAACACCAACCTGATAATATTTTGAGCCCTTGGTTCTGCACAACCATACTCCCTACCACATAAGAGAAATCACCAGCCTGTCTAAGTGCAATCTGTCCTGTCCCCCAGATGAAACGAATCATGGGACATGTCAAGGGCCAGCAACAGGACGTGGGCTTGTGGTAGCAATACTCAAACCCGAGAATGTCCGCGTGACAAGGACAGCCTCATTGGTGATAGCTTTCGATGCTGCAAGATCCTCCAGGCGCTTCCAAGTTGATTCTCGCTTCTCTCGTGCCTCCCTATCTTTTACTTCACCTTCTTGGAATCTGAGTAAGCAATCTTCAAAGAGCTCCTGATCAGCATCCACAAAGAGTTTCCTCACATTCAGAGTTAAGCTCTGGACGGCCTGGTTCCAATGACCATTTGTATTCCTTTCCATGGCTGGGAAGATTATAGGTAGTATAACCTTCCTGTTTTGAATGATCAAGTTCCGGATATGATCATTGTTCCAAAGAAACAGAGCACGTTCAGCAACCTGGCACAAAGAAAATGAAGATAATCAATCTAACAAGACATAAATAGGTAGGATAGCCATATCTAAAAACATAATGGGTGCGTCACTGTTATAATTTTATATCTAAGCTTCGATGTCTTGGATCCAATGGACGTAGCATAGGACATGAAATAAAATGAAATCTGAGCTGAATGGTTATATTGTTACTCAACCAAGCAGATGCAAAATTTCATATGAAAAACGGCATCCACCGACAACCTGAGACGTGGTCAATTTGTGTTTGCAGTCTTCTTTGGTTTTTTTTCCCCGAACAGTGAAGTAATATTGTCAGTGGAACCGGATGCATGCAGCTCCAATCTGGTGTAGCGTCCAAATAGTTGGGTATTTATCCATTTAGATATTAGGCAGACATCTTTTTTTTCTTTCAGATATCCTTGTCACCTGGATTTAGAAGTGGAGCAGAAATGACAATTCTCTATCCGCTCACAATAGCAGAAATGGTAATATCTAGCAAAACTTTCAAAACACAGAGACGATCTTATCATACTTGAACACCTAAGGGGGATGCTAGAACTAAACTTAGCACCTTTCCAATCAAATCTTGGATTGGAGACCAAACAATGAACTTTTTTCACATCTTTGGCCCAAACATTTGCGTGAACATTGTTGTCCCAGGATCCTCTCTGGTTTTCCCTATGGACTCTAAACATCAGGTAGTATAAGCCTCATTCATCACCATGAACAAAAAGGTGGAGACTTAGGTGTAGCTCCTATTAACACAGCTTAGGCAAAACATGCTCAGATGATTTGCCCATGCTCACTGGTGACCAAGTTTGGTTCATATTAGAAGCTTTAATCAAATCCAGATGGAAAAGAAAAGAGAACGGAAAACCTAAAAAGAGGTTGAACCTAGTAAGAAAGGCTTCACCTTCCTGGGTTTAACTACAAACATGGCATTGGACAAATTAAAATGGCAAAACAGGATTCATGCAGCCAACCCCCAAATAATGGGATCAGCCTTGATCTCCATCTCCTCTCTTTGCTGCTGATCATATTCCCCCGTCCCAATAACACCCATTCTCCATTTTTCGTCTGTTGCTGTCATCTGCTTCAGCAATGCTTGTGGACAAACAAACTGTAGGGCTATTAGGGAATTTAGATGAAGCAAATGTGATCCAAGTGTGAAGAATGTCCAGTAGAGTATAAAAGCATGTGGATAGACAGGTAATACTCAAATTACATAACCCACAAACACACATGTCAAAACCCACTCCAAATCTTCTTCAATGAGAGCCAACCTTCAAGAAAAGGGAAAATAATGCATAGAGAAGACAAGTGCTAAGAATGACAAACATGATTGAGAAAAACAGAAGTGTACCAAACAAAAGCAGCACACGTCATCTAGGGTTTGCCTTCACAACTTTAAATATTACATTTGCACCATTGGAAATGTTGATGCACTAGAAACCACTTCCAAAAGGTTTAAGCAGGAAATAACACAAAGCAAGATGATCCGCCGAACAGAATTCTCATTTATATGTTATGTAAAATACAATATTAAGATAAGCATAGAACTGTAAAGCAAGTAGATGATATAGAATGTAATCAAACAGTTGGGAATAGGTGAGCTAGCATGCAGACGTAGCATATATCATGCTCCCATTTGGCATATATCATATGAACTTTTCAGTGGATTTGCAATCTTTACAGGATACAAGTGCAAATCAAACCGATGGCCTGCACTGCTGCATGCAACCTAAGGCAGAGAATACAGTAAAACTAATGATGGCAACCTGCTCCATGCTAACATATCAGTAGCTTTTTTTCAGCGGCCAAATCCCCATGCATCCAGTTAAGATAACAATGTCATGTCGTCATTTTCAAAAAAAATATAATATTATACGGAAAATATTGTGTTACATGCTGTTATATTCTTATATAACTGGAGCTGATTCATTTTAGGCATTTCTACAGAGGCTTGGGTTAAAGAATTTCAATTGTAATTTTTTTTCATGATCTTTTTAGCAGTAAGATAGGAACCTCTCCTATCTTCCTCTAGATTGTACACCACTCTTTATTCCTAATAAAACTGGTGGTCCACACTTTCTTCAAGAAAGAAAAGAGAGTAATATTCTAAATGCTAACTATAAACCCTCTGCCTGTAGCTCATCCAATGACCTGAAAAGCTGTATAGCTCAATCAAGCGCATGAAGACCACGTTATACAGGATACAGATATTGGGATCATGTAGGGAAAGGGAAAGGATAGTTTAACAATCTTTCAACTTGAAATTCTAGTATGCATTACACATGCGCTTCTACAAAGATGTTAGGACCTCACTGAAAAAGACGGAAAATCACAAACAAATAGAGAACGTACCATTTGCTTCTTGGTTCATCTTTTCCTTTTAAGAGTAACAATCCACCCTCCAAAAAATTTATTTTCCTTCTTGGCTGATTGAATGTCCACAGATCCCCTCCTAAGAAGCTGTCTGTAATCCTTAAATTTCCCATACTTCTTTCACAACTGATCTTCACATGTTCTAAAAGTGGTAGTTGGGAAAATATTTCCCAGATGCTCCCCCTCTCTTTGCTCGTTGTTGCTTGCAAACGTGTTTTTCTTTTCTTTTCTTTTTTTGCTCGTGCTCACACTCGCAAACATGTGTATTTGCAAACATCTTAAAGAATTTATGTTTCACTCGTGCTTCCACTGGCAAACATCTTAGAAAAAACAGGATTATATGATAAAAGACTCACTTTTTATTGATAAAAGTCATAATTTGGTATAGATATTTGTTATATTATTATATTTTTTAATTTAACTTTTTTCAAATCTTGATAAAAAAATTATATGTACTTATCTTTTTTAATATTTTAATTATTCGATTGAATTTTTGACCATCTCATTCAAATTTTAAACCAAATTATATCCGAACATATTTTTACTGTATGATACCCAAACTGTATTTAAGGAACTATGGTCATTCTTCACTGACAGCGATTGGATGACCGCTGGTGTGGGGGAAGCTGCCTTCCCCATAAATCCAAGAATGCACCCCTCACCCATAAATTATATTCCCAGCTTCACAAGGATAAGCAGTGGCTGCATGGCTGCTGGTGGGGGAGAAGCCACCATAGATGGGGAATAAGATAGCTGCATGTCCACCTCCTTTCCCCCATTCCGGCTGGGGCAATGAGAAGGGTTTTAAAACTCACCCTTCTGAGTTTGGAAAGGGCTTCGAATACAAAAATGACCCAAAAATAGGCAAAATGGACATTTTGACAGGCCCATTTTGCCGCAATCACCACAGGGACTAGAAATCAGAACAGCAATGAACAGTCCTGAACCAAATCTCAGATCAGAATCAGCCAGTTCTGCAAACAAATGTGTACATTTCTCCTTAACATATTTATTAAAAAAGGACACTTTCATCAGCTTCCTGCCACTTGTAAACTACACATCAAGTCTAATATTGCTGAAGCCCAGCATCATTTAGGCCATTGCCCCACAAGAATCATTCAATGAAAATCTAAGAAATATCTCAGGAATGATTGGGATTGTTGGTGTTTAGTTTGGGCTGTCAACAGGCTAGTCTAATAAGCTTCCACATTTGCTCTTATATTTGTCACATTTCAAGCAAATACTACGGTGATAAGCCACCGATGTGAAACAAAGTTAACAGATGGACAAGAACGTTAAAAAAGGAAAGAGTATAGACTGCACCACTCAAAAGAATTGAGTGTGTTAAGATAAAGATGAAAATTAAACATTTTCAAGTGTGCACAAGCTCTCCAGCAATCAGGATGCCCAACCATGCCTTTGACCAACATGGATGATGATGCAATGCAAGACGTACGGTCAGATCTTAAGGGTAGTAAAATTCGTATGCAACCGAAGTTCAAAGCTTCACCTGGAAGACATTTGTGGTTAGTACATGTCTACTACGTCAATAGACTCAGCAGGTCATTAGCTAGGTTATCTGCCTTTTTAAATGTTTTCCAGTTGTCAGGAATTGAATAATGGCAGCAGCAATATTTGCAGCAAACAAACAATAATTACAAAATGAATCCATCTTCATCTAGTACCCTAAAATGACACCAAAGTGGGATAGCTGTGAACCTAATTCATTCTTCATTGGTACTCTAGTCCCCACAACCACAGTAGGGAAAAAGTTGGCTAAAGCATATTTGATCAAACAGTCTTGAAGAGATGGGAATATTTGATCAAACAGTCTTGAAGAGATGGGATTTCAGCTTCCATGTTGCTGAACATTTCATGGTCACATCTTCCACCAATCAAAAACTTTCCAGACGCTCCACAAGGAAACCCAATATCATGACCTCCATGGTGGCAGACTATACCAAAACTTATTTTAATTTAAGCAAAGAAAGTGGCATCAACATTTCAGCCACATGATAAGTGGATTGTGCAACATGCTGCATAGTAGTAGCTTCACGACAGAGGAACAAACTGTCAGCTTCACTTCAGGTGGAAATAAACTTATCTCACCATTAAGAGCACAAAAGCGTGCTTGGACTCGTTTTCCTTAATCTCAACCTCATTGACTCTATGGGGAAGCTGACTCTTAATTGTAGCAGTGATATGGCATTCATAGTTATTAGGAAATTATCCAGATAAACTTAACTTTCAAACATATCCTGAACATTTGGTTTCTAAACCCCTACCATCTACTTCTGTTGATTTTAGAGTTAACCACGGTTAAGGCTTAAACATGATATAAATTTTCCATTTTCCTTTATTAAGCCTCATTAAGTTGACTTCTTTGGTTTTAGTTCCTGCCATATACTTTAGTTTTTTTTTTCTAACTTAAGCATGGTTGAAGTTTAGCCATGGTGTAAATTTACCATTCACCTTGAGCTGTCCACCCTTCCCCACTCTCCATTCCAGCAGGGAGAACGGATCTCCCCTCCACCATCCACCCCCTCCCTCTCCTCACTGGTGTGGAGATGACAAGGCAACAGCTACAGGGGCTACAATGCCTACATTTTTGTCTCCCCAATTTCAGTGGCTCCCTTCTCCAGTGTCATCATTCCATCGCCAACCCAAGGATGTCATGCCACAGGATGACTTCTGGGAGAAGCAGAGCAGCTTGATGCCAAGGTGCTGTTAGCTCCAGCACCCAGTGTGTGGTGACAGATGTATGCAACATGCAAAGGAAAAGACTCACAAATCTGCAATATTTCAGTTCTAACTCATGATCTATAGCCCAAACAGTGTTCAGAACGAATAGGCCATTCACATAACAAAACTAGAAACTTATCATGGCATTCTAATTGGCGGTATGGTTATCCAAAGACGTAAAAAAACATGCTCCAAGCGCCCCCCCCCCCCAACAAAAAAAAAAAGTCACTCTTTCAGTAACCTAGAATTCCTCGAACCAAATCTCATAGGCCAATTTTTCAATTCTGGAAATACGTCAGGCAAATGATAGACAAAACCCTATTGGATTTTGAACACAAGCATTATACATCACATTCTCATGCACATGCATTTTAACCAGTAGCCTTATTTGGCCATGCTCCCAAAGGATATGCTGTGCAACTCGTATAAAAACTCAGACACCTTGGTAAATCAGGCTTGGTCAGGCTTCCAACTTAAAGGAACTGCCAACATGATATGATGATCTGTCTTGCAGCAGCAGAAGACTGGGACACCCAAGCAGCAGCAGCTACCATAGTAGGGATGCACAGTTAATTTGGTTAGACGTGCAGCTGCAGTCCGAGCTTCTTCTTGTAACAAAGAGGGGCTGCGAGAGTAATGTGGAATGTGGGATTGGCAAATTGCAGGTAGCAGATGGGAAAAGGCTGGAGTGTAGAGATTAGCAGTGGCTTCATGTCTGAGAAAAGAACAGGCTGTCAGCTTCACTCCTGATGGAGAAAAATTGTGTCATCAAAAAGAGCACTTTCCATGCTTGGACTAGATTTCCTCAATCTCAACCTATTTTCCTGTTTTAGGGAGGTTGGCTCTTATTTATAATAGTGATACAGGTTTTATAATTTCAAATCCTTGTTGAATCATGAGTAAGTGTCAGAAATAATCCTGAAAATCTCAACTTTCAGAGCAAGTCTGACACTGAGATTTCTTTTTTAGCCCTTAGACTCTATTTCCACTGCTTTAAGCTCAACAATGGTCAAGTCTTAACCATGGTATAAATTTACCATTTTACATGGTAAATTTAAGCAATAGAGACCACCTTTAAACTCCAACTCTCAAAGAAATCTCTTCCACTTCCCCAAATGCCATAAAAAAAACAAAAGACAAAAATTCTTATGTCCTAAATGACATTTCTAGTTTCCAATCAACAATGTAGCTAGGGCTGCAAACAGAGCGGATACAGAGCAGATATGCTCTTTCGGTGACCATGCGCTTATCATAAACAGATAATCTGTATCCACTCCATTTATGAGTCGGATAAGGAGCAGATATTGTACTCCGGATATTCTCCGAATCCAACAGGGATACATATAATATCCGGATATGTAGAGAGAGTGTTTAAAGAATGGAGTATTTAACTAAAAGAAATAAAATTACTTTAAAAATCTGAAAAAATAGGCACAAAAAATGAAATTTTAAGTACTCATTTGATATAAAATAGCAAATATTCTGTACAATACCTGGGGGTGAAATGCCTACCTAGGTAAGAACAATCATTACAAACTAAACTCTAATATGGTCCGAATGCATCCAAAAAAAATGAGAACAACCAAAATCAGATCCCACCACAACAAAATCGGCCCAATTTATCCTTCATCCTGTTGTTTAACGGCCTAGAGACACCAAGCCTACGGCCCTGGCAGCAGGCATTTATAAGAGTAGACATGCAGATAGATGGCAATCACAGGATTGGGACAAATTGAAGAACATGAATCTGATCACAAGAACAAAGGTGTGGATGTTGTGGGGTTGCAGAAGCAAATCTCACAGAAATCAGAATACTCAGTTTATGCAAATCTCACAGAAATCAGAATACTCAGCTTACTCAAATCGCACAGAAAATCGAAATGATCCCTACCTCGAGCTCAGCCGTTCCCAGGCGAAGGAGGGGATGACCTGGACTGGCAGACAGCAGTCCGAGAGGAGGGAGGCAGATGGCGTCGAGGCGGTTCCCTGTTCATAGGCGAAGGAGGGAACGGCGGTAGCCAGAAAGGTGGCGCTGGAAGGAGGGACGGCGTCACAGCTGTTCCCCACTTCCCCGTTCCTACATGGCAGTGCCGGGAGGGGATGGCCGATGGGAGCGGATGGGGAGAGTATAGGGATGGCCGATAAGGGCAGACAGAACTCAGGCAACAGCAAAGTGGATGCTGTGTCTCTAAGATGGCCGGAGGCTTTAGGGTTCCATTAACTTTTATACCTAACACATGAACCATAGGATCTAGGATCTGATGGCCTAGTTTAAACTTCCTTGTGGAGCAGATGTCCGGCGGAGCGGCTATGGTATTTTCATTACCGCTTTGTTTATTTGACAGATCATAAACAGACATCTGACTATGATCCACTGGATAGCTATTTTGGATGAATAGCTGCCATTTCGGATACGAATCAAAAGTGGATCAGGATGTTGTCCAGATCCGTTTGCAGCCTTGACATCATGGTAGTAGTTCTCGAGCCTGTTGTGCTTCTTTGTCAATCTCTGAATCTCTGATAAGTATTTGTGGCAGAGCTCCAACACAGCCTAGTCCCGTTTCAATGTTGTGCTGGATTTGCATGGGGAGAAGCTATGGTGACAAAGCACCCACTCCTGGTAGGATTGCACGTAGAAGAGGGGCATGTAGGTTACGCAACCAGACCAGAGGCAGCGGCTACTCTGTGTAGGAGGAGAAGAGGACATAATCACGACGGGTTCCACAAGGACCAGATCAGGATCTGGTGTGTGGTGTGTGGGGATTACAAAGTCAGCCTGCAGCTCCCAATAACTCCCCCCCCCCTTTTCCCTCTGATCCGCATAAATGAGTGCTGTTTTTCTTTTGCTATTGTGGATTGTATCATCCATTTAATTTCAAATAAATAGAGGTAGTACAATCGAGTGAAGCGAGGCTCCTAACCCTCAAAACTACACTTCACATAACAGGAAGAATAAACAAAGACAAATGCAAACCTAAACAAACTACCAACCCCTCCTACCAAATTGGTAGTTTGGAACAGTAAAGGTTTGAGCTGGAGCAGCTTCCATCTATTCTCAATATTATTCATAGAACCAATCTGAATAGTCAACAGGACACAAGAACTTGGGTTTGGAACAGTAAAGGTTCATTTTCTGTCAAGGTTCAAAATTAGTCAGCAGTGCCTTATTGAAGACCTGGATAGGTAATAGGTCTACTCCTTCTTTTGACCTGCATACATATCTCCATTGTATATTATGTATCCCTGTCTCTTTTGTACCCTTTCCTCTCCAAAAGAATGCTGCTCTGATAGATTCTATCTTTTTGAAACTGTAGCTGGTATTTTAAAAATAGAAAGGTAATATGTTAGCTAAGCTAGATAACACAACTTTAGAAAGGATCCATCTACCTCCCGCTGACAGAAGCTTACCCTTCCACCCTTCTAATCTGTCTTCAAACTTCTAAACCAGAAAATTCCATTCAGAGCTCTTAAGGTTCCCATCAGATACGGGAAGACCTAGATATCTGATAGGAAAAGAAGTCCACTTCACTCCCAGCAGCTGAGTAATCACAGGTTTCCTCTCCTCTGGCACGTTCAAAGCTACTAGTTCACTCTTAGAAAAGTTGATCTTGAGACCAGTGACAGCTTCTAACATCTTAAGGATAATCTTCAGATATATATTACCAGGAATAAATATTTCCCCAATAATGAGAAATGGATGAGAAGTTTTCAGATCAATGGTTCAGTTTCAAATATTTGGAAGAGTATTTTGCAGAACCAGGATTTCTATAATTGTTCAACTCACATAAAGGTGGGTAATGGCAGAACTGCTAAATTTTGGGAAGATACATGGAAGGAGGGTAGAGCCCCAAAAGATGAATTTCCTAATCTGTACAGAATTTCAGTGGATAGGAATTCTGCCATGAGTGATGTTCGGAATTTGTCATCTCAAAGTTTGATTTGGGAGTTGCAATTCTGCAGGAATTTCCATGATGTAGAAGAGAGGGAATTCTTACAACTTAACTTGTTACTCCAAGATTTCCAAGGGCTGATTGATATGGATGATGAGATAAGCTGGAGATGGGAACAAGGAGGGAAGTTTTCTGTTAGCTCTGCAACCAAGGTGCTGAACTCAGGAGGGATCAAGGTTAGCTGGGACTCTCAGGTGTGGAATAAGCACCTTCCTATTAAGATCAGAATTTTTATGTGGAAGGTAGCTCTGGGGCAGATTACCAACGGGGGATAAGCTAAGGTTCTTAACCACAGATAAAAGAATGTGTCCATTTTGTGGGATGTTTCAAGAGACTGTGGATCACCTGTTTATAAATTGTGGTATAGTGGATGCTATTTGGAAGGCTCTTTTCAAAGTCTTGGGTTGTAATCAAGGCTGCTTCAATTCGGTAGGCAGACTTATGGAAAATTGGAACCAGATGTGTCCTAGTTATCAAGAGAAATCCATTTGGGAACCTCTTCTAGCAACAATGTTTTGGGCTATTTGGAGGGAAAGGAATTTCAGAATTTTCAACAAACAGTTTTCGAGTCCAGCAGGAATTATTGGGAACTGTCTTTTCTTCATTAAAGAATGGTCTTTCAGAAGAGGAGGGGAAAAATTTTCAGATTCTGTAATCTTATCAAGATGTGCTCAATGGAAAACTGTATTTCTTTGAGGGTTTTTGAGGTGTTAGTAGGTTGTTTTCTGTTATCTAGAGAGGAGAGTTTTTGGGTTTCTTAGGGTTGTAGTAATGTCTACTAGCTTGGTAGATTAGTACAGTGTTTCTTTTTCTCAAACCCATGTACTATGTCTCTTTTTTATGCAATGAATGAATGTGGCTTTTTGCTGCCTTCTAAAAAAAAAAATCTTCAGATATATTATTTTCTCCACCTTGGCTGATGAGAATAGGATTGTATCATCTGCATATTGCAGATGAGTCACCTCCTCCTCCATTCTTCTCACCTTAACTCCTTCAATGATCCCACTTGTTCTAGCGTTTCCCCACAACATACTAAGAACAATGCCCTACAAGGAGGAAGAGAAGAGGAGACAGAGGATCTCCTTGCCTTAGTCCTCTCATGCTGCCAAAGAAACCATATGGAGATCCATTGATCAAAATAGAAAACCTTGCTCTCTCCAAGCAGTTCTGAACCCACTTAATCCACTTATCTCTGAACCCCATTAGCTCCATTACTCTTTAAAGGCACCTCCAATTAATTCGGACATATGCTCTCTCAAAATCAATCTTTAAAACCAGACATTCCTTTTTCCGAGATTTTTGGTCATGAATACACTCATAGGCTGCCATAAAATTGTCAAGAATAAGTCTCCCTTGAATAAAGGCTGATTGATTATTGTCCACCAAGTTACATATGACTTCTTTAAGTCTAAAGACCAAAGCTTTTGTAATAATCTTGAAGCTGCCATTTAAAAGACCGACGGGCTTGTAATCAGAGATGGATTCTGCCTCTTCTTTATTCGAAACTAACACAATGAAGGTGGAATTGAAATACTTGATATCCCAAGGTCTATCTTCAAATCTTTCACTGCTGCCATCAGATCCTGATCCTCCTTTCTAACCTCCCAAAAATGTTGATAAAAACCCATAAAGAATCCATCCGGTCCTAGGGATTTGTTAGGTTCCATGCTAAAAACTGCTTTTTTTATTTCTTCTTCTGCGAAAGGCCTGACAAGATGATTCGCTTGATGCTCAGAGATCTGTTTAAAAAAGTTACATGTGACCATAGGCCTCCATGTTTCTTCTTCTTTAAACAATTTTTAAAAAAATTCCACTGCAGCTGCACCAATGTCCTTCTCATCTAGAATTACTGACTCCACACTTTGACCTGGTGTATGGTGATTTTTCACTTCTTACCACTGGCTATAGCATGAAAATATGATGTGTTTTGTCCCCTTCTTTCAACCATACTTCTATTGCTCTCTGCTTCCATTTGATTTCCTCTCTCAAAGCCCATTCATTGTATTGTTTTTTTAACCTCTCCCGCTGAACTCTATCTTCCTCCGAAATGGTGTCTTGCTCATTCTTAAGCTCAAACTTCTCAATTTGATGAAGCAAATCCTGTCTAATCTTCCCAGCTGCTCCAAAAGTCTTAATATTCTACTCCATCTTGTCTCTGACCCATTTGAGCTTCATAGCAAAATTGCAGGCATTATTGTTCTGAGGACCTCCACTCCACCACTCCTTGACTAATTCTTGAAAACCCTCATGCCTAACCCATGCAAGTTCATATCTGAATATTCTATCTCTTCTTCTTCTATCACTTCCTGAATATAATAGCAGAGGATTATGATCTGAAAGAACTCTAGGAAGGCTTTTAGCTCCAAAGCTGCCAAATTTCTGTTGCCATTCCACAGTTACAAAAAATCTGTCCGGTTTAGATTTGGCTATCCTATTAGACCGGGTGAATGAAAGATTAGAAAGTTCCACCGCAATCAGCTGAGAGTAATTAACCCAGTCTCCAAAAATATCCATTTCCAGTGACCACTGCTTCTGATTAGATCTTTCTCCTGGATATCGGACAGCATTGAAATCTCCTCCTATGCACTAGATATCTGAACTTTCATTTTTAAGTGTTGTTAATTCTGCAAAAAATTGTTTTTTCTCTTCCAGATCTTGTGGCCCATAAACACCTGTAAAGAGTAAGGCCCTTCTTGCACCCAACTTCCTATTCGTCCAAGATTACACAGTTGACAGGTATGAGATTTGTTACCTCCACCAACTCTGCAGCATCCAAACCACCATCTTAAACAGATGCTGCAAAATGATCCCTTCTAGCACATCAAAATATTGATCTTCCAATATATTAGGCATTTTAATCCTCTATGACTTCTTCCCCGTCCAGTACCCTCTTGTCCTGTCTCCTCCTATTGAACACCATCAACCAACAATCATCTTCATGCATGCTTCACAGGAATGTGACTAGCCGTTGGAGAGCACTCATGCATGTACTAGAGGGTCTCCAATGGCTAGTTGGGTTTGGGGATGAGATGGGGGCTATAAACAGCCCCTATTTGGCCATATTCCCAACCCCATGTCTATCTCGCTCTCTGTCTCTCTGTAGGCACTCTCTTTCTCTCTCTAATTCTCTCTTCCAATCTCCTCTTTCTTCAGAAGAAGGTGTGGCATATTCCCAACCCCATGTCTATCTCGCTCTCTGTCTCTCTGTAGGCACTCTCTTTCTCTCTCTAATTCTCTCTTTCAATCTCCTCTTTCTTCAGAAGAAGGTGTGGATTGTACCACCAATTATATTTAAAATAAATAAAGTACAATCAAAAGGGAAGAGAAGAGATTCCTCTTTCTCAAGAAAAGAAAAAGAAACTATATCAAGTTTTGATTTAAGTAATAACCAACTTGCTCCAATCAGACACTGACAAAAGACGACAGTAACAACTCCAACTAACAATCAGTGCAGAATTCAAAAGCAAGCATTCTCAGAACATATTTCATTTCCCCATTGTTTCTTTCCACTAATCATTCCGTTGGCTTTACTTCTCTCTGAAGGTGTTTGAATTTCGTTGAAATCATCTACAACACACCATGGTGATTTGAAATTTCCCTGACAATCAGTCAATTTCTTACACATAAATTTCCGGTCACTGTATGTACATGTTCTACATACTGATATAAGTATCCACCCCTCTAGATTTACTGTTGTCCATCAAAAATACAACAAGAATTTTCCAATATTCAGCAAATGTCCACACCAAATATCAGACCTCCCTGCCACCAAATTACCTCCCGAAAGCCCCACCACTCTTATGAATAAGAAATGGACCTCGAAATACCTGTAATTGCCTTCACAATCTCCAAGTCAAACTTCTTGTTTTAGTCTCTTTTAAACAAAAGAGTTCCACCTTCAAACTTCCAACAAACTCCCTGATCACCAGATGCTTGGATGGGTCATGGAGACCCCTAATGTTCTATGTCATCATAATCAGTGTTGAGGTAAAACCCTCCCTGTTCTCTGCTTGTGTTTCTATCAATTTGATTAGTACACTCTCTTTTAACAAGCCTCTAAGATCTCTTTCCCAATATTCTTCTTTGGCTTGGACATTCTGTCTACTGTACTCTGCGTAGCTGACCAGGCCTACTTTATTATGCACCTCCATACCAAGTAACGTTGCTCTCTTCACTACCTCTTCATTGCTCCAGACCATACCACCATCTTTATAAATATTATCATCTGACCTTCCAGAGTTTTCTTTCCAATTAGCGAGAGATTGTGCCTCTGCTAGTGAGTTGATGGTATTTTTTTTGGAATCATCCAGGAAGGTGACAGAGGAAGGCGGGAGTTTTGGTGGGTGGATGAGGATTGAGAAGTCTTACCCAGAATGATTCTGGGTGAGATTTTCTCCAACTTTCCTCCTCCAGAGCACTCATCTTCCAGCTGTATTGACCACCATTGCCTGCATAAGCATCGACTCCTCCCTCCTGGGAACATCAACAGCAGAAGCCCCCAGCTGCGATGCTGCCTCTTCTGCCTTCCTGCACCAAGATCTGCAATAGATCTTAGCAAACCTCCGTGCCCTGTTGCCCTTTTTAAATTCTTTCCTCAATCCGTCCACCACTTGTGAAACCAGCATAGATATAGCCTCCATCCAAGCTGTGTCTGCCGAAATCTCTTTATTGCCCTCCACTTCTGCCGTCTCACTGATTTGCTGCTCTTGGGCATTTTCTCACTCAAGTGTCAACCTCCCATTTGCCTTGGGGGAGGGCTACATATGGTGATCATATTAGCTCCAAGAAGACATTTGATGAGCTCACCTAATACACAAGAGCCTAAAAGAAAATGTCAAAATGGCATTGGTGCCATATTGAATAGTCAGAATGACTTCAATTCAGAGGCTTGTTTGTTGCATCTTTGTAGGTTTACCATCATTTACCATGCTGATGTAGCTTTTAGCTCTTTGGTCATACCTCTGTATTTGTCTTTAGATAAATACCGAACCATCAAAAAAGTACATGTGCAACATGCAAATTGATGAATTATTTGTGTTGAATGATGATCACATTGGACTCAAATAATTCATTAACTGTTTTGTTGCGCATGTCTCAATTCATATTCTTTTGAGACACTTCCATATTTAATCAAGGATAAATACGGAAGTGCGACAAACAAGGAATTCCGGATCGGATCGGATCCCCGAATCGGGACCCGCCGATCCCGATCCGACTCGGACCGGATCGGCCGAATCGGCCGATCCAGATGAAGTCTGGCCAGTCCGACTCGGCCAAATTAAAAAATAATAAAAAATTAAAAAAATCAGAAAAAATCAGGAAAAAATAAAAAAAATCAGAAAAAATTACATACATATTATTCAATTGATGTACAATAAGAATGAATGCAATTCATGTACATCCATAAAAAACCCTAAAACCCTAAACCCTAAACCCTAAAACCCTAAACCCTAAACCCTAAACCCCTAAACCCTAAACCCTAAACCCTAAACCCTTAACCCTTAACCCTTAACCCTTAACCCTTAACCCTTAACCCTTAACCCTTAAACCCTTAAACCCTAAACCCTAAACCCTTAAACCTTTAAACCCTAAAACCCTAAAACCTAAACCCTAAACCCTTAACCCTTAACCCTAAACCCTTAACCCTAAACCCTAAACCCTAAACCCTAAAACCCTAAAACCTAAAACCCTAAACCCTAAACCCTTAAACCTTAAGGGGGGGATCGGGACCGGCCCAAACCGGACCAGATCGGGTCCGGACCGGCCGATCTGGCCGGTCCGGCCCCGATTTGGTCCGGTTCGGGCCGATTTCGGCCGTTTTTTTTTTTTTTTTCAAATCGGTGGGGGGGAACAGTGAAATCCCCCCCGAATCGGATCGGAATCGGCCGATTCCGCAATCCATGGCGACAAAAGGATATAAAAACTCTAAAGCATGGGCAATGGGAAAGTTTCATGCAACTCTGCAAGAAGGGCTGTCAAAATGGTTCGACCCATTAAGGGACTCATTTTGACCCTTTAAGTTTGTGTGGGTATAACCGTTTACCCAATAACAATTGTGTTCTACATAAATTTGTAATCAGATTTGTGTATCAAGTATACTAGTCTATTTGAGTTTCAAGATAACTAGATTCTTCCTTAGGCCCATTTATCTTTTAACATGAAGAAATCAAGGAGTGAACTCAAGATCCCAACTGTTTACCCATTAATCTCATTGGGTCTGTTCCGGAGCCAGGGATATTTTTTTGGGTATGGGTCTACCCAAACCCATATAACAGCTCTCAATTTAAGTCCACATTGTTTGAAATCCAGAGTTGGCATTTATGGACCACAAAAGGAATCAAGCTCAGGCTGGCCCAGGATCAGCTAGGATCAGATCGAATCAGCTGTTCCGATCGGCCAAAGGTGGACCAATCTGAATCCAATCCCCATCCTTCCTTGCTTCAATACTTGTAAGAAAAAAGAGGGATCTGGCCCTCTCATCTTACATGTGCTAATGTGCCATGCAAGGTTCCATCTTCCTTGGTTAATTTGTTACAAGCCAGAGATGATGAATTATAATGCTCAAGCAATATATGTGATAGGGACACCAAGCCCACCCATCAATGTTGCCGGTGCACCACTGTGACGAGAACTCTGGTTCTTGAGGAGCACTCTTTCCCCTTTTGTCATTGTTACTTTTTTTGGAAAGCATGTACTCTATTTAAGCAAGATTGTTGAAGGAAGAGGCAGTTGCTTGCGTAGTCAAAAAAAAAAAGTGTTCAGAAAATATATTTTTATCATGCACCAAGAGGAAGGTGAGAGGCCCAAATTTTAGTTTTAGCCAGGTGAGAGGCCCATAGCACTGGTAAACTGCCACCTCCTCTTTGTCCGCCATCTAACATACACCCTCTGTATCTCACTATTCTTCTCCTCCTTCCTCCCACTGCCATACAAAGCATCTCTTGTGCATCCTCCCTTTGTCCTTGTTTCTTTTCCTTCTTTCTTCTCTTTTCTCTTTCTTCTTCTTCCCTACACAACTAATCCCCCCCTTTTGTTCCTTTATTTGTTTGTCCCCGATTCTTCCTCTCCTCCTTTCATCTTTTTCCTTTCCATTCCATCTTTGCTCGCTCCTCATCACCATGCCCACATTCTCTGTCTCTTACATCAACTCCATGTATGGCTAGTCACCCACCCCTCTTGTTAACATTCCTTTCCAATTTTCTCTCACATCAAATAGTATTATTATTTCTTTTCTTTTCTTCACTCTTCACCACTTCATTCCGCCCTTCACGTCATTCTTCCACATTCCCTGCATCTGCACCCACATCCGAGTCGGCGCATGAGACTCACCCCACGGTGAGCACGTCTGCTCCCTATCAGTGCACTTGCAGCTCTCCATAGTCTCAAAAATCATCAACATGTCATCTCGCATCAAATTTGATATCAGAGCTAAGAGAACCGATTTGTTTTCACAAATTGGGTCCTAGCATTGTTTCTTCAACATGTCTCCCCCACTCTCACTGTCAGAGTTTTCCTACCGGATGAGGAACATGCAACACTTATTTTTTATGATCAATTGCAAAACAATTATATTTCACAATGCAGGGTCATCATCTAGAAAAGACAGCCCCAGTGACATGATCATGCGCCTCCGGTCTAGGTTATTCGCAAACCCTGCCTCTTTTATTGCTTCATAGCATGAAAATACATTTTCAATTAGTTGGCACCTAGCTTTGCGGTTATAGAGCATGAACCCACACTATGGCAGTGTGGGTTTGAAACTACGAATTCCCAGTTTCTTGTTCCAAGAGGCATTATTTCAGCTTTTTTCCCCTAAAGCAGCATGCTTAATACACAGAGTAGCACTCCCAATTGCCAAAGGGATGATCACTTTTTTATGCACTTGTGCATAGCACAAAGGCACTAATGAGCCACCAAAGAATTTTGTTGAATGTGTCTTCCTTCTATAAAAAAACACCCTGATCGTCAATGATTTCACTACCAATCATCCTATCAGGCCTCATTGCAAGCATTTTCATAATCTTATAGAAACCACTCGGTAGACTTATGGCCCTTTAGTCTTGCCGTATGTACGCTCCTTCTTTTTTGGAAATCAACACTACTAACAGTCTTGTTAATGCCTCTAAACTAAGCTCTGCCTTCTTGAAATTCTAAATACCGCCTCCAAGATGCCGAGTTTTATCACCTCCAAATAGAGTTGGATGAACAAGAAGGGAAAGCCATCTAGACCAGGATCTTCATCATCTAATAAAGCAATAACATAGTGTTTTACCTCCCCTGCAAAAAAAAAAAAAAAGGCTCGATAGCTCCCTCTGATAGAGTTTTACCTCCCTCGCAAAGAAAAGGGTCGACAGCTCCCTCCTTTCTTTTGAGAAAGCATAGGGAGTACATCATCAGCAACTACAGGCTGCCAGCCATCCTCTTCTATCAATAATCTAGAGTCGAATGCCACCTCATATTGTTGAATTGCTTTCTCCTAGATAAGCAACTAGTTACCATCCCTCAAGCTTCCAATGAAGTTCAAGCCTCTACCTGATGCTACCCTCAAAAAATAGGTTATATTCTAGTCACCCTCCTTTACCCATCTCTCCATAGTTTTCAATCTCTCTCCCCTGTAATGCTGTTGACAGTCATTTTTTATACGACCGATTTGCTTGGATTGATTTGATTTTGATTTCTTTGTTTTGATTTTGTGTTGTGGGAATCATGATTTCTCGCCATTTGTTGGATATCATTTTATTTGCATGACAGACAATTGAACCTTGAAATTTCGTTTTGGAATTGCGACTCAGAGTATCCGCCCGATGGCTTGCCATCGCCACGTTGGAGCGACGATGGGCCAACGAGGGCATCGTATCAAATATAAGTTGAAGAGGGCTTACGATGCATCCTTTGGATACGTCGCGTACGCCGCACAGTGGCTGCAATTTATCCAATGGATACATCACAAGGACCTTTGCAACATATATGGAGAGAGCCAAGAGTTATGTATTTTCCACCAACCTCCAATCATTTACAAAGGGGGGTATAGGGTAGTATTTATAGAGTTTCATGGCCAATGAAAACATGCCAAGTGGCAGCCTATGATTGGCCTTGCATGTGGGGACCCGCTTACGTGGCACCTTCCCATTGGTTGAGGCCTTCATCTTCATCAATTGGTCCATTGGCACTGACGAGGCACGAGGTGGCAATGACATTGCGAGGATGACAAGGCAGAGGTGATCCGGGCTCTTCATGGTTGGTCCATGTAAGCTCATGTGGGAGCCACTTGGACTATATTTTTCTAACGAAAAATATTCTTTTTCTGCAGGAAAATGGGCCGAGAGGCGAGGGATACATCATGGGATGCCACGAGTAGCTGGGAAGGGGCAGCAGCCCTTTTGGGTGGGTGCTGCCACCTCCTGTGGGCAGCAACCCCTTGGGGTCTGCCGCACCCTATGGGCGACATATGGGTGGGTTTTGTTTGGGGGTGGGGGTCTTTTTGGGTTTTCTATGTCCCCCATTTTTCTGATTTTTTTTTGGGTGGGTTTTTGGGGTCCTTTTCATTTATTTTTTTTATTTTTCAGAGAATTCCTATGTAATTTCTCTAGATTTTGGGATAAAAGGCCTTGTATCCTCCCATTCTTTCATAAGACCAAGGTTAGTTTTGGTCTTTTCAATTTCTGAAAATTTTCTCTCCAACAAATGGTAACAACATACGTTCACATTTCACCTCTTGGAGAGATAACACATCAACCTTACATCTTCCAATCACCTCCTTCACTTCTGTTATCCCTCCACAAATACCCCTCACTTTATATGAGGTTTACAAAGTTGTCCCGCTCTTCATTTCCCACCCCATCACCTTCTGAACATCCATTAGGCTAGTATTATTACTCCTTTTTTGTAGACTTTCCTACCTAGGCACTCCTAGACAAGCCCATCTGTCACTTTTTTTAAACTTTTGAGAGCATCCCCTCATGTCCTTTTCTAATCAAGCAAAACAAACTCCCACCTTGTCAGATACATCCCTCACCCGCTCCTCTGTCATCTTCTCCACCACTTCCCAACTTTTTCCCAACTCCTCCCAACTCAAAAGCCTACCTCCTCCTGCACCTCTCCCCCTACTACTCATGGTTTGTAGCATTGGCCAATTCCAATCCAGATTGACTGCTCTACCAATCTGGGGTGTCGTGGACCAATCCATTCCCGAAAATCAAAAGTTAAAGAAAACTCAGGCCAAATCAGCCAAAAATCAGGCCAAATCAGCTAGGATCGGCTGAAAGGAGCCAATCTTGCCCAATTCAACTTTGGATTGGGATCTCAATCTATAAACTAAGATCTCCCCTCAATCCCCTTTTGAATGTTATTTTTCTGATTTTCTTATTTCTCTTATTTTTAAAATTAAAAGCAATCCAACAATCCACTTTCTACATTTGGATCAGTTGATTTGGCCAATTTGATTCCCAATCCGATCGCATCAGGATCCACTGATCCAATATCCATCCAATTCCGCCTTACTTGATATTCCTTCCTTGACCTTCCCCTCTACCAAGTCTCCATCATCTTCTTGAAGATCCCCATTTACCGAGTCCACTTCCAACAAGTTGCCATCATAAGGGCCCTTCACAAGAATGGTTCTCAGACTAAGAGAGGGCTTCCAACCCCACCCCTTTTTTTCTTTTTCTTTTCTTTTCTTCTTCTTCTTCTTTTTTCTTTTTTTTTTGTGGGGGGGGGGGGGGGGGGGGGCGCAGATAGTACCACTAGATGTGTTAAACGGAAAAAAAAAAAGCATTGACCAAAAAGTCCACCCCCAAAAAAGGAAAAGAGGACTGCTATGCTCCTCTTTACACAAGGTTCCTGTCCACTCCCTCCCTCTATTGCTAACAAAAGAGAAGATTCCCCCCCAGTACAGCAGTTTTGTTTTTCGACAATTCTCCTATTCCTCTCACCTCAGATAGCCCATACAGTAGCATGAAGGATGTGTGTGTGTGTGCGGGGGGGGGGGGGGGGGGGGGGGGGGGGGGGGTTTGTTTTGGCGTGGACCAAAACACTCCTGAAAATCTAGGATCGGCTGAAAGGAGCCAATCTTGCCCAATTCAACCTTGGATTGGGATCTCAATCTATAAACTAAGACCCCCCCCCCCTCAATCCCCTTTTGAATGTTATTTTTCTGATTTTTGTGATTTTCTTATTTCTCTTATGTTTTAAATTAAAAGCAATCCAATAATCAACTTTCTACATTTGGATCAGTTAATTTGGCCAATTTGATTCCCAATCCGATCGCATCAGGATCCACTGATCCAATATCCATCAAATTCTGCCTTACTTGATATTCCTTCCTTGACCTTCCCTTCTACCAAGTCTCCATCATCTTCTTGAAGATCCCCACCTACCAAGTCCACTTCCAACAAGTTGCCATCATAAGGGCCCTCCACAAGAATGGTTCTCAGACTAAGAGAGGGCTTCCCACCCCACCCCCTTTTTTCTTTTTCCTTTTTTTCTCTTTTGGGGGGGAGCAGATAGTACCACTAGATGTGTTAAACGGAAAAAAGAGGGAATATACAAGTATAAAAGTGAAAGCATTGACCAAACCCCCCCCCCCCCTCCAAAAAAAAAAAAGAACAAGAGGACTGCTATGCTCCTCTTTACAAAAGGCTCCTGTCCACTCCCTCCCTCTATTGCTAACAAAACAGAAGATTCCCTCCAGTACAGCAGTTTTGTTTTTGAAAATTCCCCTATTCCTCTCATCACCTCAGATAGGCGATAGGCCATACAGCGGCATGAAGGATGATTTTATTTTTTTATTTTATTTATTTATTTATTTTTATTTTTATTTATTTATTTATTTTTTTTTGGGGGGGGGGGGTGTTGATGTCATTTCGAATCATAATTTAGTTTGGTCTGATTACATGAAAATTCTCACAAAAACGAAGACAATGAAACTGTGAACAATCCTATTGTGAAGTGTTGACTAATGGTGATCATAGGAATGGCGTGCGATGCCAACATAAACCAATGGAGGGAGCAAAGGGAGGCTTTAGAACAGATTTCCCAAAGCCTATAGGAAGCGATGGGCAGTACTGGTTAGAGACGAAAGAGCATCTTTCACTGAGTTATATGCAGCCAATAAGCGAAAAAATCATCTAATGAACTATCTAATAACTGGGACAATAATTTTCATGGACGGCCATTATTTGGTTTAAACTAGAAAAACCAAAACAGACCAATTTGATCCGGTTCAATTCGGTTTGAAAAGATGTTCAGTTCAATTCAATTTCAGAAGTTTTTGAAACCAAACAAAACCAGTGTTTCCTATAGGGTGGGTTTTTCTAACGGATTTGGCAATCTTAAGGGGATTTTGTATGATTTAGGAGGAAGAATACTACAGTGGGAGGTCATTGATTTATTGTATGATCTTTTTATTTATTTTTTATTTTTTTGGGGGGGAGAGAGGGGGGGGTTTGATGGATTCAATGCATTAGTAACCCTTGGACTGGCACAAGAATGGGAGATCCCTTATAGAGCTTTCTGCCTCCTCTCTTTTGTCTCTTCTGGTATGGAACTAATGTCCCAGATGAGCTAATGTCCAGCACATCACGGGTGCTGTGCACGGCTGTAACTGCATGCATGTGCACACTATGTAACACACATACATTGTTGTGTGCACTCTACCTCGAGATTATGATCCCATACAGGAAAAATAAGTGTATAAAACAAACCAAACAGAGATCTGCCAAATCAATTTCTTTCAGTATAAGAAATGTGTCAATTTCATTCACCTTGGGGATTTTGTTTCCAAAATGAGCCAACCAAACCATGCATGGCCTAAATAATTACTCACAATTCATATCATTGACAAGATGCATTTTTTGAGCCCCTACTACCATCAAAGTGCAAATTTCACAATGATTCAAAAATCATCGATCGCTGAAACTAATAGCTCAAATGTCAAAGATTGCTGAGAAGAGGGATGCAGCAAAAAAGCTAAATCTTAAGTAATGACTTACCCTTTTCTTTCACGTATATAAAATCATAACCAAGATTTTGGCATCCCGGCTCAAGAAGGTTATTCATAAGCTGGTGGGCATTAATCAGTCAGCATTTTTGCAAGAAAGATTCATCCTGGATAACTATATGGCAGCCTATGAAGCAATTTACCATTATAAGAATAGAAACAAGCAAGGTGTGCTGTTAAAGCTCGATTTTGAGAAGGCCTGCGATAGAATCAGTTGGAATTGTCTGCATAAAACTATGGAGCTCATGGGATTCAATGATAGATGGATAAGATGGGTAATGTGTTGTATTTCCTCCTCTAGATCCTCTGTGTTGATTAATAGAGAGCCGTGTGGTTATTTCAACAGTTCTAGAGGACTAAGGCAGGGAGACCCTATGTCACCTCTCCTTTTTCTGCTTATTGGTCAGATTTTGAGTTCTCTTTGGGACAGTGCAGCTCAACAAGGACTGATTGAGGGGTTCAGAATTGGTAGAAGTAATATCCATTTATCTCATCTTCAGTTTGCAGATGATACTTTGTTGTTTACATCTGGAAGCAATGAGGATATTCATAATATCAAAAGTTTGCTAATTTTGGTGGAAGTCATTACGGGTCTGAGGATCAACTATCAGAAATTGTTGGATTGAATGTGCCTCAGAATAGACTACAGGATATTGCAAGTTCTTTAAAGTGCAGAGTTAATAATTTCCCTATCAAATATTTGGGTTTGCCCTTATCGGATGGTGTCATAAGGGTTAGGGATTGGGATGGTCTAATAAAGAAATTTGAGAATAGATTGGAAGGGTGGAAAGACAGCTTTCTTTCAGGAGGAGGGAGATTGATTCTGTCCAAATCGGTTCTTTCTTCATTGGCTATTTACTATGCTTCTATTTTCAAGATTCCTAAAACTGTGGAAAAAATTATTGAATCAGCTAGGAGGTCATTTTTTTTGTTAGGAGGGAAAAGGGAAAAGAGAGGAATTCACTTGATTAATTGGAGAAATGTGTGTAAGAGTAAGGAGCAAGGTGGTATTGGCCTCTGTAGTGTTGCCATCTTCAATAAAGCCTTGCTAGCTTAATGGTTGTGGAGAAGAGGAGACTGCTCGGATGCTCTCTGGGCTGCGATTGTCAAGGATTCGTATTTTCATTTTGAGAATAAATGGAGCTTCTATCCTTCAACCAGCTACAATATGTCTCCCATATGGAAGAACATTGTTAAATGTGCTGATTTTATGGTCACTTCATGCGATATCCAAGTGGGCAATGGTTGTGATACACAGTTTTGAAAAGACAAATGGTGCTCCAGCTTGGTCTTCTCTAGGCACTTCAGCAATCTATTCAACATTGCTCATAATCAAGAGGTTTCGGTTGAGGATGTATTATCTCACAGTGATGCAAACCAGATTAATCTATTGTTGAGAAGGGACCTATCTGATGTGGAAACAGAGGAACTATTAACTATGTTTAATCCAATCACTAAAGTTAGGATTTATGGAGAAGTGCATGATAAGAGAGTTTGGAGATGAACAAAAAATGGGCAATTTTCGATTAAGTCCTTGGTTCAACTGTTGAATGATGGTTTGGTGGAAGGATCTAGTATGGTCTAACTATCTTCCAAATAAGATCAGGCTGTTTATGTGGAAGCTTGCTTGGACTAGAATTCTTATAGGAATGAGGGCTAAGAAGCTTCATCTCTCTGGGAGTCCTTTATGTGTTTTCTGTGCTCTCTTTGAGGAGGACCAAAAGCATTTATTTTGTGGCTGTGGTATAATTACTATTCAGTGGAAGACTCTCTGTAGATTATTTGGACTTGTTTGGGTAGAGCATTCTTCTGTGTTGGAACTTTTGAGCTGGTGGACTACTGTCTGTCCTTCTAAAGACCTTAAACAAGTGTGGTTCCTCATATGTCCGGCCATGTTGTGGACTATCTGGTGTGAGAGAAATAGGAGAAAATTCAATGACCAATTCAGTAGTGCTAATGAATTATTGAAGAGTACATTTAGATGGGTGGAAGAGTGGGGAAGAGCTGCTAGTATTCTTAATGAAGGGAGCTCTGTAATTTTTGAAAAGGCCAGACTGTGGAGAGAGCTGTTTTCTTGATGGTTTCTTTTTTAAATTTGTAACTCTGGTTTATTTTCTTGATAAAACAGAATATGTAATTTTCTTTTGATCTTACATGGGGACTTGGATGGGGGATTGTCCTATCCAGGTTGTGATGCCTTCTTGGGCTTTCTTTGTACTCTTCTCTCATTGTTCAATGGAATTGTGACTTTATGTCACCTTCTAAAAAAAAATTATCTATTATTTTCACATTGAAGAATGTAGATTTTTATGGATTGACAGAACTACAATCCACAGTGACTGAGAATCTCAATGAATATACAATCATCAATGTACTTGGCGATCCTTACAGCAGCAGAATGCCAGGTCTCAAATAATGAGCATGAAATTTCCTTTCAATGTTAACTATATATTATATAAAGATCCTCTCATTTCTTTCTCCCCAAATTGTCCACAAAGTAGCATGGAGAATCAGCCACCAAATCTTGCCATCACCTTTAGAATTCCAACCATGCTGCCAGCCAACCAACAGATCCTGAACGCAGGAGGGGGTGATTGCATCTAGCCTTGGTAAAAATCTGCTGCAATCCACAATCAAGTACACTACAAGTGACCATGCACCGTATCTGATAGACTGATACCCAGTGATCTTATGCCTACTAATGATTTGCTTACGTTTGGGCTTCAGAATTGGAACTGAGTTGGCTATTCACTTGTACAACTAATTGGCATGGTTAGAAGAAATCTAGATGTAAATTCCTTGGTAGAGATCGCTATTCATATCCTCAGTCAGACAACTGCTGCGAGTGTGATAGAAATTAAAGTAAAATCAACCATGTCCAGCTAAAGTTGAAAAATAAGGTAAAGGTTGAAAGATGAAAAACTAATTCCTTCACCACTATAACATGGGACTGAGAATTAAGAACTAGGAAAGGAAACAAAGGCCATGATAGACGGAAGCTAAGCAAGAGATAGATTAAATGAGAGTATACGAGGTTCAGCCTGAGGGACAAATTTATTTACATGAGTTAGTTGATGAGAAACCTATTCAACGCATGGTTGCAGACAACGATGGACATGAACGGTACATCATTTGTCAATACCGGCAAAAGATTAGAGAAGAGTAAATCAGATAATGTTCCAATCCAGAGGATTCCAAGATTCTAACAAGCAAAAGACAGCTGACTAAAGCTCTTCTCAGCAAGTCACCAAGTGCCCCTCCGCAAAATTTAACCCTGATGCCAGAATCTGCTATTCAGACAGGGACAAAAGGGAAGGAGAAGATTAAGCATGACTGCATTCACACACATGGAGTGAAAAGTGGCCACAAGAAAGTTCTTTCTTCCGAAAGTCTATATTACAAGAGAGTTGAACCAATGTAAAGAAGTCAATCATAGATGATGATGGATGATTGTGATGGAGGCCACCAACTTTCAGGCAATCACACATACAAGCTCCCAGTGACTGTGATGAGGGGGTTACATCTAGAGTACATAGTATTGTAAGCAAGGAAGGAAGGATCGCAGAGCGGGCACGGTCGGACCTATCCAGACTGGCCAATCCGATCCAGGACCGATCTGGTCTGATCCCCCTTCTCAGTTATTTAATTTAAGTGACTAGACGAAAATCAAAAAATGTGAAAAACTCTAAAAAATGGTAAAAAGAGTTTTGAGAATGAACCCTTATTTCTTCACTCTCCCTTGCCCACTAAGTCAATTTTTTCACTCTACTTGTTTCTTTAGTAAGTGGTCTCTCTATAAAAAACACACTTCCCCCTCTCTCTATCTTTCCCTCTCTATAATTTTTTCTCTCTCTTGCTCTCTAACTCTAATAATCCTTCTCAATTATTTGATTTAAGTGACTAGACGAAAATCAAAAAATGTGAAAAATTCTAAAAAATGGTAAAAAGAGTTTTGATAATGAACCCTTATTTCTTCACTCTCCCTTGCCCACTAAGTCAATTTTTTCACTCTACTTGTTTCTAAGTGGCCTCTCTATATCACACTCTCCCCCTCTCTCTATCTTTCCCTCTCTATAATTTTCTTTCTCTCTTACTTTCTAACTCTAATAATTCACTATGATTTTTTCTAATTAGTATTAGAAAGTCTCCATAGTAAATAAAATCAATAAGTTTACTATATTGTACTTTTAAAGAAAATAAAGAAATATACACCACTCTTGTTTTTGTAAGGATTATCAAGTTCTGAATACAAGCGACAAAAAGGATAATTCAATTGTCCACATTTTGTACCAAATTCTATCTTACATATCACCCACAAAGAACTTGACCATTTTTTTGAATCTAACACTCTCTCTAATAACAGCAGAGAAATGTCTAGAATCCACACCCCCTTTGATGTCAATGCACTAAATTCTCAAAGTACAAGATGTCCATTTATTTATGATCTTGTTCTATGAAAATGTTGCACTGGCACCAAAGCAAGTATGGATTCTAAACATTTCTCCCATGTTGTGACAAAAAGAGGTTACATTCTAAAAAATGGTATGATTCTTTGTGGATGATATCTATCATAAGATTTTGTATAAAATGTAAACTATTGGATGTTGACCCGAAAAATTTTCATGCGCGATGACGTTGTTCAAAACATGCATATGCACATGATTGTGCGACAGAAAATATATATATACATAGCATATACTCACAATGATATGGGTTTATGTTTATGAAAAATATGCATGACATGGCATATGTGCATATTAACATGAGCCTATGTTATGTAGAAATGATGAAGAAGTAAACAAGCATGCACCAATGATATAGAGGTCCATGTTAGATGAAGAACTTTCCTATATGCATGTGTATACATAGGCCAATATGCACGCATTACGAAGGCAATGGAGCAAAAGATATACCTAGGCCAAGATGCCTTGATCAGGGCTCCTACAAGAAGCCTAAAACAACCCCGGAATTGCTCCTATACGCTGTCCAAAAACAGCCCTCGAAACTCCTATATGCTGCCCTTTGAGCGGCTTGATGGCTTCAATAAATTGGTCCAATAAGGAGTCCCAAAATGCAGCAACAAAAATACTTCCAATGCTGCGAAATGGGGACTCAAAACAGTCCCGAAATGGACTTAAAACAGTCCCAAAATAGGCTCAAAACAACCCCAATGGAGGCCTAATAGCAAGATGTGTAGGACCAATAAGGGACCCGATATGAAGGCCCAATGAGAAGTCCAAATGGGTCCAAAAATCAGTCCCACAAGGCTCACAAATCTGCAGCCCAAATAGGAAAACTCTCCAAAGGCCAAAGAGAAAAAAAAAATCCCCAAGTTTCCCAAAATAAAAAGGAGGCCAAATGGTCCCCTCTCTCTCTCTCCCTTTATTCAAATAAAGAAGAGGGAGGGAGGAGAGAGAGGGGACGAACCGGTGGGGGGGTCTTCCTCTCCCTCTCTCTTTCAAATTTCAAAAAAATTAAAATAAAGGGGAAGGGGGAGAGAGATTAATTAAGAAGGGGGATTAATTACTTCTTAAACACTCCCCAAGATAATGGAACCCCCACTAAACCCTCATTTAAGAGAGCAAACCCCATTCACACCTGGCCAAAAGTGGGGCAATTAATGGGCTAAGCCCCATTGAATTAATCAAACCAAAAAGGAGAGAAGGAGAGGGGAGCCCCCACCGGTTCCCAACCGGTGGGGGCTCCAAGGCCGATGGCTCCCCCACCGGACCCCCCCCCCACTCTCTCACTCTCTCTCTTTCTCTCACCCTTCTTAAATTTATTTTAAAAAAAAAAAAAGAGGGGAGAGAGGCTTCCCCAGTGGGTACCCCCCACCGCGGGGCTTCCCCGGTGGCACACCCCACCAGGCCCAAATTGAAGCCTATAAATAGGACCCAAGGCCCTCAATTGCAACACACACACACCCCACTCCATATACTCTAAAGTGAGAAAATTCTAAGGAGAGATTCTGCTACGTTGAAGACCAAACCTGGTGTCTTTGTCCGGGTTTATTGCGTTTTGGAGGATTTTCTCATCCCGGAAGGTTTTCCTCTTAAGGTTCTTCATAAGGGGAAGTCATGCCGATTTGTTTGTTGTAAAAGCCTTCTTTATAAGGCGGAACTCTGCCGAAATAATGAAAGGACTCTTTTATGTCAAATTGTATGCATGTGTGTGTGTCATAAAATTAAATAATTAATATCATGTATTATTTCTTTTAATACATATAATTATTTTTCTAATTACTTTAAAAATCTGATTAAAAAAATATGAATCATCGTAATCTAATCTTGGTCTCATTTCTAAACATGGGAGGGATAATTAAATTCTAAACATAAATATAAACTAATTAATTTTCTCTGAAAATTAATTAATTAATCTTAATTAATTACTGAAAAGTGCAATAATTAATAAAAATATGTAAATAAAATCAGAAAATACAGTGATAATTAATAAAAAAAAAATAGAAAGTTAATAAATAAAATATTTAGCCATAAAAGATATTTACCCACTTAAGAAATTGACATAATAAATATAAGAATTAGTTAAAAATCAGAAAAAACAGTTAAAAACAGAAAGCAAATAAATCTGAAAAATACAAATTCTGGAATGACCAAAATGACCCCAAAACTTAACCTAATTACCAACATACCCCTCCTATATGATAAAAATCTGCAAAAATCATAAGAAAAATCCTAAAAATAAAAAGATAACCCCTATATCCAAAATACCCTCCGAAACCTAATAAGAAGGATAAAAATCACTAAGATACTCCTAATATGATGAAAATCCCAATGTGGACCCTAAGTCTAAATAAACCCGATTCGAAGAAAAATTACTAAAATACCCCTGCAGCATAAGTTTGTTCAAAACAATTTCAAAATATACCCTAAGGGCTTTCAAACCCTAAATGAGATATTGAAGACCTAAAAAGACTTCAACCTTAAGGGTTTTAGATACCCCGAAATCAATAAATCATAAATACTTAAAAGCCTTGGAACAAATCCAAATATTCTAAAAAGACTTAGGTAAGATCAAGGATTTAAAAGCTATCTTTCACTTGCATGCATGTTGGGTGGTAGTATAGATGGTTTCAAGGACATCATACGGACGGTTAATCAAGGGTTGTCAAGTGGTTGCTCGACGTAATTAACACTGACCGAGGTCAGTGGAGAGAGGTCATATACTCGGATCTTCGTCTGATCCGAAGTCCCGGACTCCCTGAGGACTAATTCCAAGCTCTCATAGTCCAATAAATAAAATAAAACCGATCTATATTTCTCCAAATAAAACCAAAAACGATAGGATCCTCCAAATCCGATAGGAGAGATAGCCAAGTCGGGTCCGCAAAAAAACATTGGACTACCATTATTGTCACTTATATCTAAAACATCATAATCCTCACAAAAATAAAAGTGGTGTATATTTCTTAATTTTTTTCGAAAACACAACTTGATAAACTTAATGATTTTATTTACCATATAGACCTTCTAATACTAATTTGTTTAAGAGAAGGAAACAAATCATGGTAGTCAATTCCATCCCGCTCCAACTTGTCCTAACTGGGACGTCCAGTCCCATTGAGAAAACAGGACGGGGCAATTTTTTGTTTGTCCTGGTAATTGTCTTGGTTTGTTTCGGCCCGTCCCAACCTATCACAGTCTGTCCCGTCTTGTCCAACCTATCCCTACTAAAATTCTAACTTTAGCTAGTTTAATCGTAGATTTTTCCTAACCACTTAAACTCCTTGTGAACTTTTTTTTTTTTTTGGGGGGGGGGGGGGGGGGGGAGGGGGGGGGGAGGGGTGTTATTTAATGAATATACTCCTTTATAAACCCATAAATCCATCATAAATGCTTTTATTGCACTATTTTCATATTCATATGTTTATTTTCATATTATTTATATATATACATATATATATATATATATATTTGTTGAAATATGTATGAAAAAAAATTCGGGGTAGGACATCAGAATTGTCCAAGAAATCGGGATGTCCCATCCAAGTAGAAAAATGAGGTTTGTTGTATATGTATGGTTTATATTTGTTGAAATATGTATGAAAAAAATTTCGAGATAAGATATAAGGATCGTTCGAGAAATCGGGATGTCCCATCCAAGTAGAAAAATAGGATCGAGACGGATGACAACTAAGGGTAGCACCGAGCCAAGCCGAGCCCAAGCTCTGGCCGGTTCGAGCTCGGCTCGGCAAAAAAAAATTCGAGCCGAGCCGAGCCGAAGCTTTATTTTGAGCCCCAAACCCAGCTCGAGCTTAAGCTCGAATGAAATAAACCGAGCTCGAGCCGAGCCCGAGCCAGCTCGTCCGGTTTGGTTTGGTGGTGAACCGGTCAAACTAGGTAATTGGCTGATGGTAAGCCTACCTTTCAATCTATAAGGGCCGGGGGTAAGGAAATAAAAAGTTTTATCCGGCACGGGATTATACGTCCCTCCCAGAAGCGCCCCGCAGCAGCGCCAGCACGTCTAGTGGGCAGGGCAGGAGGGACTTTTTGTTCCATATTGGAAGTTCAAAGTTCCTTGCCGCCTTATATTCTATCTCCTCCTTCACTAATTCAAATGTGCGTGCGTTAGCCAGTCCATTGTGGTGGGTGAGTTGGTTGGTAGGTGCGTATACCATATATACATTATTATTATATTCATTTTAGAGCCGAATCAGCTCCCGAGCCAACCAAGTTGAACTCCAGTAAGCTCGGGCTCAGCTCATTTACCAAATCGAGCTTCAACTCAGGCTTGAGCTCGACTCGTTTATTCAACCGAGTCAAGCCAAGCCGAGCTTTTCCTGAGCCGAGTTCGAGCAGCTCGCAAGCCACTCGGCTGATTGCCAGCCCTATTGACAACTATGAAGAAAATGCAATGAATTACTACAGTTAGAGAGTAAGAGTAGAAAAATTCTAGAGAAATGAACAAGTTACAGAGCATGGTTCAAAGAATCGATTGGTGGTGATCCGATTTCATAGGGGAAGACCGATCCCCTAAAGAAGATTAAAAAATATTAATAATCAAGGCCAGAATCGGCCAAAGTCAAGCAGAATCAGCTTGGATGGGCCACAAATCGGGCCGATCCTACCTGAACCATCCGATACAGGTCTGATCTGGCCGACATGAACTCAAAACCCTACCCAGATCTTGAACTTTTATGATTTATCCATCTAATAATGTAGTATGTATTATAATCCTCATATTGAAGGGACCAAGTGATGTTGCTCTATTATATGTTGTTGTGTCATTAAAGATTTGATCATTTATTCAAGTTATAGTTTAATCCTAACTCTCCAGTTGGCTGCTAACAACCCAAATCAATGTAATTCCATAGATTTGATTGTTAGTATGTTATTTCCGCTTTTTTTTAGTTTCTCTCCAACTTGTCTTATTTTTCCTGATTTGTTCTTATTTTTTCAGATTCTTTCAATAAAAAAATTCAGGCTGACCCAAGGATTGGCCTTTTTCCCTTGGAACGGCCGATTTTGCCGATCCGATCTCAGTCTAGATCAGATCAAAACCAAGTGATTCCTGGTCCTGATCCAATTCTACCTTCCTTGATAGAGAGAGTGTGTTATAGAAAGACAACTTACTAATAAAAACGCGTTGAAGAGTCGATGCGATCATTTTCCCAAAGCCAACTCGAAGTCCCAAACAAATGAATTACTAGAAAAAACTTAAAAAGAGAGCTTACATAGAGCGAGGGAGAGAAAGCTTAGAGAGAGAGAGGGAGAGAAAGCTTAGAGAGAGAGGGAGAGAGCTTGGATGGGGCGGAGAGTGGCCTTAGGGGGTTTATATAGACTCCCCAAGGCGCAAACTAGCCAATGGCTGGCGAACTTGGGGAGAGGATAGATCCGATCTAGACCAATCAGGCCGATCCTGGCCAAGGATTGGCAGATCCGGCCCAATCTGCCCAATGCTTGCCAGGCTTAATGGATCGGGGCACAGGATCGGATCGATTCAGGCCAAAACCCGATTGGATTGGCCGATCCTGCTCATCATGCTTGTAAGGAACAGTCATCCTTCATACTCTTGAGGCATCGGATTTAGAGATGCCAAAGATAGAAGAGATCAACATGATAAAGGTAGAATCAATGGGTGCAAAGGAGTGACTCAACATGGAGGAAAAGAGCCTACATTTTGGATGATGCAAGCATCTAGAAAAAGGGAGGAGATGGAGAGAGAGAGAGAAAGATGCTATTAGGAAAATACTCATTGCAAGCAATCAACGCACTATCTACCATGAACAACTTTTGACATTGATGAGGATCCAAGAAAGACGCACCAACATCGCCAAAACGTAAACACGATGGAGCACATTATCTGCTATCAAAAGGCTATAAGTGGTTTTATTTGGCTCGAATTAAGTTTGCATTATGTGTGTATCATAGGGTATCAGACGACGAGTCCATTGAGTCCTTGTTTGGCTCATTTGTCCTAGTCACTTTTCTATTTTCAGAAATTTTTGTGAGATTTTCGCATCATTTTTTCAAGTTGGGGGTATTTTGGTCTAGAGTCGAGTTTTGTAGGTCATTAGGATTTGTTTACTCTTTAACTAGTCCTGTAACATAGTTTATTATTTTTTAATGAATATTTGCCCCGAATTTCTATTATTTGCCTTTGTTCCTCCTTGAGACGAAGAAGAAGACCCTAAAATGGGGTCAGGTAAGCCTTGGGACGGGGTTAAGTGAGATGCCCATGTATCACCACCGTTGCCATTGCTTCGCCACCATCCTTCAGATCAGACTGTCATTTTCCTGCTCATCCCACATCAACTTTGGTATTATAACCAAGTTTGGATCGTCCTCGCGATCCAAATCTTATCCCGGTTGCCACATCCTCACGCATGTCACCGTCGTTGCACCGCCACCTTCCTCTCTCTCTCTCTCTCTTTCTTTCTCTTCTTCCTTCTTTCTCTCTCTCTTCCCCCACAATACTCTTCATCGCTAAAATACCTACAGTACCATTCACCATGACCAGTACTCGCAATACTATTCACTGTAGATAGTACATATCCCCCTCTTCCCCATGTGCACCTAGTCTTGGCCTCCTGTGTACCCCTAATCTAATGCGTCGGTCGTTGCACCAACTACCACCGATACTTGGTTCGTTGGAGGGGACGACCGCCTTCAGATGACACATCAATTACTTGAGTAAAGTTGAGAGGATCAACCCTAAGTCCTGACCTTTTGGAGCGCTATCAGAGTAGTAGTGAGCCTTTCTCAACAAGGTCGAGTCCCTCCCAGGCGGGGAGGATTAGTAAGGACACCAGGCAAGTTCGATTTGATCTACGGTGCATCTACCACTGTCGAAGGACTACACTAGTATCCCTATGGCTCGAAGATACCTCGGAGCCTGCCTGATGCGTAATTTATCAGACCATGAGTATGCAGATATTTTATTTGGCCCCTTTAGTAACTTTTCTATTTTTTTAGATTTTAGGTGTGAATTTTCGTAATAATTATCTAGTTAGGCATATTTTAGTCCATGGTTTGGTTAAGGAGTAGAATTGGACTCACAGTAGTCCCTTTTCACTATATATATGGTTGTACTCCCTTTTTAATTTAATGATGATTATTTGTACAAATTTTAAGCAATTTTCTTGAGAGCTCCCCTCCATGAAGGAGAAGGATCTAAGAAGAGAGGGTGTGACGCCCTCGCCTCGGATGCAACGTCGGAGGCCTGCTGCCGCGCCGCCCCCACGTTACTGCCACCCCTCCTTCCTCTTCCTCCTCCTCCTCTCTCTTTCTCTCTCTATCCCATGTTACTCTTCACACTACAATAACATAATGTTGTCCATGGTGAACAGTACTCAGTACTGTTCACCATGAACAGCACCCGTATCTCTCTCTCTCTCTCTGTTCTGCACAACAAGGTGGGAGGCCCCGCCAGCAGCCCTATCATATGCCCTGCTTGCAGTGCCTATGCGCCCCAATCCATGGCACCAAGCATTGCACCACGAGCTCTTAGCGCACTGCCCACATTCCGAGTAACCCGATGCTCCGTTTGACATGTCAAACGCCTCGTCAACACACCACCACCATGAGTCCGACTCGTCCAACGTGTCGCCCTGCCAGTAACACCTCATTTTGCGTGCACATCCCAACACGCATCTCGAGGACATTTGCACGCAAATGTAGATCGCACCAACCCCCTCAATTTACGTGCCCACTTTCGAGTGCACTCGTCTCCGTGGCATGCTTCCTAAGGCAACGTGTAGACTTCGCGCACATCGTCTATAGGCCCGTCAACTGCTATGTGCTTCTACCCTTATTTTACTTGTCTGATTTGTGCAAGGTGTTCGAAAGGCTACAACAATATCAATTAAAAATGAATCTTATGAAGTGTCCCTTTGGTGTGTCCAGCGGGAAATTCCTTGGTTTCATCGTTAAATACCGAGGAATTAAAATTGATCCTGACAAGATAAAAGCAATAAGAGAATTGCCTCCTCCCAACAATCTGACCGAGCTCAGGTCCCTGCAAGGCAAGCTGGCTTATATAAGAAGATTCATCTCCAATCTGTCTGACACATTTTAACCTTTTTCAAAACTAACAAAGAAAGGAGCCCCTTTCATATGAGATGAAAAATGCCAGAACGCCCTCGTTAAAATCAAGGAATATCTCCTTAAATCCCCAGTGCTGGGGGCACCTATAAAAGGCAGGCCGTTAATTTTCTACATTGCAGCCTTGGATGCTTCCCTGGGAGTATTGCAAGAAAACGAAGACGGGAGGAACAGCCACTCTATTATCTCAGTAGGATGTTAATGGGTCCTGAACACCGCTATTCTCCCATGGAGAAGATGTGCTTGACGTTGGTGTTTGCCGTCAAGAAACTAAGGCATTACTTGTTGGCGCACAAAGTCCAACTCATATCATGGTTTGACCCGTTAAAATTTTTGCTACGGCGACCCATGCTCTCAGGAAGGTTGGGAAGTGGGCCTTGCTTCTCATAGAGTTCAACATCACCTTTGTACCACAGAAAGCAATAAATGGCCAGGGTATAGCTGAATTCCTGACGGCTCATCCGATACCAGAAGACTCTCCATGGAATAGTGATCTACCAGATGAAGAAGTGTTGCCAGCACAAGAAACTTTTGAAGTGCAGCAAGCAGAATTCAAAGTGCACCAGTTGTATTTTGATGGAGCATCGAGAACCGTCACAATGCCTGAACATCAACAACTCGAGCCAGAGCAGAGCTTCTTTTTGTCACTCCTTATGGTGGCATATTACACCATTCCTATGCTCTGGTCGAGTCACTGACCAACAATGAGGCAAAATATGAAGCCCTGATCGTGGGACTAGAAGTCGCCTTAGAAATTGGTGTCCGATGCAGGTTTATGGAGACTCCCTCCTGGTATTCGGCAGGTCATGAGCATATTTGAAGTCAGAAAGACGAAACTTGCAGCATATCATATTACCGCCATAAGATTGAGCGAAAGATTCTATACTTTCAAGATCAAGCATGTCAGAAGAGGTCAGAATGCTCAAGCTGATGCTCTGGCCAAATTAGCGACCGCTCTGAAGTTACCTCCCGAAGGAGAAGTAGAAATCGTTGTGAGAGATGGGAGGTTATTCTCCAACTCTATCAATGAAGAAAATGGCCTAACATTGTTTGAAAACAATGCACTGGAAGAAAGCGAAGTGGAAGAGGATCATTGGCATGTCCCACTCATTAAAATCAAGAACGGTTGGCTTCCAGATGATAAAACCGAAAGAGTCCAACTACTGCACAGGGCACCTTCTTACAGGTTGATTGATGGTGTCCTATATCGATTGGTACCCGATGACCAAAATGCAGTTCTTTTACAGTGTCTTTCTCCTAAGGAAGCTTGAAAAGTAAGGAAGGAGGTTCATTCTGGAGTTTGTGGAGCTCATCAGTCTACCCCGAAGATGAAAATCAACATCAAGGCCAAAGGCTTCTTTTGACTCACAATGTTCGCAGACTGCGAGAAAGTATCAAAGAGTTACCCCCAATGTCATGCTTTTGGGCCAATCCCTAGAAGGCCTCCTGATCAATTACATCCAACGGTTCCTCCATGGCCATTTGCCCACTGGGACATGGATGTGGTGGGCCCGTTCACGCCTTCCTCGTAAGGGTGTAAGTATATCTTGGCTGCAAGCCTACAACAAAATACTTCACACATTGGGTAGAAGCAATGCCACTGAAGGAAGTCAAGGATGAAGTCGTGTCGCACTTCATCCAACACAATATCATATACAGATTCGAGATGTCCAGCCGGATCACATCATATAGTGGCACTCCATTCAAGAACCAATTGTATTTTTATGGAGCATCCAGAACCGTCACAATGCATGATGGTACATCAACAACTCGAGCCAGAGCAGAGCTTGTTTTTGTCACTCCTTATGTGGCATCCTACACCATTCCTATGCTCTGGTCGAGTCACTGACCAACAATGAGGCAAAATATGAAGCCCTGATCGTGAGACTAGAAGTCTTAGAAATTGGTGTCCAATGCAGGTTTATGGAGACTCCCTCCTAGTTATTCGGCAGGTCTTGAGCATATTTGAAGTCAGAAAGATGAAACTTGCAGCATATCATATTGCCGCCATAAGATTGAGCGAAAGATTCTATACTTTCAAGATCGAGCATGTCAGAAGAGGTCAGAATGCTCAAGCTGATGATCTAGCCAAATTAACGGCCGCTCTGAAGTTACCTCCGGAAGGAGAAGTAGAAATCGTTGTGAGAGATGGGAGGCTATTCTCCAACTCTATCAATGAAGAAAATAGCCTAACGGTGTTTGAAAACAATGCACTGGAAGAAGGCAAAGCAGAAGAGGATCATTGGCATGTCCCACTCATTAAAATCAAGAACGGTTGTAATACGGGACGGGAATGGGGAAGCTCGGATGATGGCGCGGAGGCCAGGGAAGAAGAAGGAGACTGGGGTAGCAGGAGATGAAGAGGGGAAGAAGGGGGGGTTGGAAGAAGAAACAGGGACTTCTCACCCCTACTGCTCACACAGCCCCATCCGATCAACTTCTTCTTCTCATCATTAGCTCTTCAATGCCTTCCTTTTTGGGAGAGGCTACAATATATAGGGTCCCCTTAAGATAGCCCTAGGTACAATAAAGTCCAAAGTGCCCCCAAGCTCTAAAAGAGGAGAAAAAGATGTCAAAAAATTACAAGAAAATATAAAAACGAACATACGCCCACTAGTGGGCCTAAAGCCTAAAAAAAAGGAAAAATACATCAATTGGACCTCTAATGGGCCAAACAAAATATAAAATGGACCTTGGGTTCCGTTTCTCCACTTCTTGGATTCTCATCATTCTCCCCTTGTTTGAGAAATCTCATCCTCGAGTTTTAAAGTGAGTCAATATTCATGAGAAATGATGATAGCATACTCGGGAAATGACACAAACGACTCATGAATCACCATGTGCAGGAATGCTCCAACATGAGGAAGAAAGTGTGCCTCAATGTCGCTCCATATGTAGTCAAAATCTTGGAGAATTATAACATCTCGAACGACCTTCGACTGATCAACCACATCTCCAAGTAGCTTTCCAATCTTCGGCTCATTCTCTTCAGTGAGGAAGAGGTCATTATCTGCTACAGACATCACCGATTCAACCTCCCCCAAATATTCATCTTCTAGGGCTGAATCGGCTACATAGTGTACCTCTTTTATTTGATTTTCATACTCCTCGATCATCGCTGGATCAGCCTCGTAGATAACAACTTTTGGCTTGGTCAGCATGACATAAAGGCTCTGAAGATCACCCTTCAACTGGTCAAAATCGTACTTCCAGTCGTTCCTGATGTTGTCACAATCATCCACTAATTTATCGAATCCAAGATCCTTGGACATCTCCCAATGTCTGCTCGAGTAGTCAATAGTCATTGCCTCAGGAAGCAGGGGAACTGGCACGCAAAATGAGGCGCCACTGACTGAAGGAGCACGGTACGAGGTCCGCCTCACTACAAAGATGCCAACGGTGCGGTCGGCGCAAAAAATAGAGCTCAAATCACCAACCTCGATATGCGTGCAGAAGTAACACGCAAAACGATGCAAGTCGGGACAGATGTGCTGAAACTGAATGGACCTTGCTGAGACGAGACCAACGCCGCTGACAGCGCTCAACTCGGAGTCTGTGACGACCTCGAACGGTACGCACAACCGTCCTCATAAAGCGTGCAAGTGCAGCACGCAAAACAATGCACCATTAGCCGAAGAAGTGCTGGATGAGATCCGCCTCGCTGCAAGGATGTCAACTGTATGATCGGCGCGCAAAACGGAACACAAACGAGGGCCTCAATATACGTGCAGCAGTGGCACATAAAACGAGGCAAGTCATAGACGCACATGCCAAATCTGGGTCAGCCTCGTCGAGACGAATCCGACGGGGCGAACGGTGCACGAATCGGAGTCCGAAACGACCTCGAACGGCGAGCACAAGTGTCTTCGTAAAGCGTGCAAGTGCGACACGCAAAACGAGACACTGATGTCGAACGGAACATACAGCGAGGTCGGCCTCGCTGAGACGATCCCAACGGCGCAAGCGACTCTCGATTCGGAGCACGAACGAGTCCCCGGCGTTGGCGGTGCAATCGGACCCTTAGTTCACTGTCGGGTGCAATGGACCCGGGCTCACTGCTTCCGGATCTGGGCACACAGATCTGAGTCTAAGTGACTCGGACCGTTGGCGAACCAGGGCTGGACCGGGTACTGGAGGAGGGTTGGGCTGGACAGGGTTAACAGTTCAACTTTAACAGCGCACGTGCAGCTCGTGCCCCTCCTTCCTCCTCTTCTCCTTTCTTCACCACGCACGAACCAGAAGGGCACGGATGGCTCGGGGTGCTGGGGGCGACTTCGGCTGTGGCGGATCGAGGCGGCGGCGACGGCGGGGAGAGGCGGCGACGGCAGCTGTCTCCCTCCCCCACGACGACCACGATGGCAGTGGGAGAATGCGACTGCGGCGAGGGGGGGCTTCGGGGGAGATCTGCAGCAGGCTGCAGCGGCGGGCGAGGTGGGGCTGCTAGGGCCGGCACCGGCGTGGGCCGGCAGCGACGGCGATCGCGCCGGTGGGCACCGGCAAATGCTGCGGGGACCGGTGGGCACGGCGGCATCAGTGCCAGCAGGCCCCAATGCTCTCCACCTCTTCTTCTTCTTTCGGAGGAAGGAGAAGGTTGCGGGAGCGGCAATAGCAAGGGTGGACGACGGCGGCGATGGCTCTGGTGGAGCCAGGCGACGGTGACAGCGACAGCGACCCCCAAGTGAGTCACCGCCCTCCTCTCCTTCTTCTTTTACTCTTCTTCTTGTTCAGTCCAAAGAACCCGAGAAAGAGGGAACTGAGCGGGAGAGAGAGAGGCGACTAAGGGGCTGTGGAAGGAGATTGAGGGACGAGAGATCTGCAGCGAGGAAGGGAGGGGAAGGCAGCCAAGGATCCCAACTTGTGAGAACAAGTTAGTTCCCTAAACTATGATACCAAATCTGATACGGGACAGAAATGGGAAAGTCTGGATGAACGGCTCGGAGGCAAGGGAAGAAGAAGAAGAAGGGCAAGAAGGTGACGAACCATGGAAGGAAGACAGGGGGGTGGAGGAAGCAGATAACCCGGGGGCTTCTCACCCCATCACAAACGACCCTTCACGGGTCCATTCCCACACAAAACGCACCAGGCGGCTGCAACTCTTTTCTCTTCATTTTAGCATTCAATGCCTCTCTTTGTGAGGTAGGCTACATATATATAGGATCCCTAAAGTAACCCTAGGTACAATAAAGCCCAAAAGTGCCCCTAAGCTCTAAAAGTGGAAAAAAAGATGACAGAAAATTACAAGAAAATATAAAAACGAACATGGGCGCTCTAGTGGGCCTAAAGTCTAAAAAAAAGAAAAATACATCAATTAGGCCTCTAATGGGCCAAACAAAATATAAAATGGACCTTGGGCTCCGTTTCTCCACTTCTTAGATTTCCATCAGGAGGCCATGCCATCATAGTGATCGTACCCATATTACCCATGTCCATTCCGCCAGTCAAATCTTCTACAGGTTGGACCTTACCCAAAATGAGTTGGCTGTCTGATTCCTAATTACAGGTACGATAGGTTTGCTTCTCCACTACGCAATTCAACATGGATTAACGGATGAGTTACCTGAATGCATCTTCTTCTTTCCTCCAACCTCGCTGCCTATAGACCCACACAGGATCCAATATGCCCACACAATGTAATAGGTTTTGATTATATAAGCATACGAACAAAGGAGCAATACAATGGCAAAAGTCTTTATAAATAAAAGGGTCAGAGGGATGATATGGGCTGAATGAAATGAAATACAGATGGCATCGGTCTCATTGACACAGTTTATGATAAATAAAGACATGGTCGTATTATCTGTTTTAAGAAACAATTTGAGCCCATGTATATTCTTCCTACCTAGATACTTGAGTAATCTGCTTGTCTGTCCAGGTTCCTCAGGGGCCTTCTTAGGCTCTCTGATCTGACAGGTGTCATATTTCGTGGAACAGACAGCAAGAAAAGTGATACTAATTTCTCCACTAATCCCCCTATCTATTTCAGTTCATTCATTCAACATGTTTGACTGATACTCTTGATAATAAGATCAATATTTAAGAACCAACTATACCATGGGTTTTATGGCCATCCATCAGAGTAATCCCCCAAAAAAATCTGAATCCATCTCTGAAGAAAAAAGATCAATCTTTGAGAACTAGAAGACGAGGAGAAATCATCAAATTTTCACTTGTGTACTTCATGTTTTCTTACTGAACCGTGGGATCGTCCACTTTCAAAAAAACAAACAAGGAAAAAAGATGAGAATATTGGAAGGTAGAACTTTTCATGATTGTTTTCAGATTATTCTAGTATTTTAGAACTTTCAATGATCAATAAAGACTTTTAAGCACTAAATTTTAACAATCTTGGATTACAAGGGCCCAATGTGTGATCTTCACCACCCTTTCATAAAAGAAGGGAGAATGAACCAAGTACACCCACAGCCCCCTCACCCAGCCCCCGGACTACGTCCTTCAGGCGTCTGTCCACACTCCACCACATGAACTGTCACCTCTGTTGGTCGCCATAACCGCCACTGTTCCATGCCACAGATCTCACCAGCAGCAGAGGCTGTCTGCTACATCACATATATCACAGCTGGGTCTTAGAGCTAGGTCTCAGCCTGACCAAGATTCTTCCCCATCATCCTGCAGCATGCAACAGGGAGTCTGTGCCAGGGCTGAGACTTCTGCAAATATTATGATCCAGCCTAGAACAAGATCTTGCAGAAATCTCATGAGAGAAAATCTATGACCATTAGAATAAATATAGAATTGCAATAAAACACATACAATGTTGGCACATCCAGGTTGGATGCTGGATGAGTCTTGTTATTTTTTTATGGTCTTTTTGGGAATTGTCACATCTTCAGAAAGGAAGCTCGGATGCCCAAGAACCTTGTTACTTTTATTTGTGCTAGGGTGAGGGAATGGGCGAGCATCTTGTGTCATGTGGATCGTTGTACTTCCTCCCTTTTTGTAGCCTTGGAAGGCTTTTAGTCCTCCTCTTTTGAGTGGTGAGGGCTGTTTTTTGGGGAGTACAGTGTATATATAGGGGTGTTTGTTGTGGTTACTCTTATACTAGTACATTCTCCACTTTTTTTATTAATGCATCTCATGGTACCATCCACTTTCAAAAAAAAATGTTGACACATCCAGGAGACAGAAACAAAGCTCAAATACCAAACGTTTAAAGCAGAATCAGGGCCTTGAAGAGAAAAATGATGACATTTGCAATTGACATTAACACATCAAGATCCAAGAAAAGGTGATTATTACATCCTCATCGTCATAATACAAGAAGAAGATGATCGTGATCATGGTTTGCCTTATTTCTTATTGGGTCTAATCCAGTCTAGAAGGGAGACCAAGACCCATGCGAAGATAGTTTCTTTCATTTATCAAAGGGCACAGGAATGGGACGGGCTTCTTCACAATGTAGGGGATAGATTTTGACAAACCATCTTGGTGTGCTTTTATAAAGAGGGATTTTTGAGAGCTTACTCTTAACATACTTGTAAATTCCCTATTCTTATTTTAGAGAAACGTTCTGTGTTCTATCCATCATCCAGAAAAAAGTGCTTTCATTGGAAGCCCCTAAAGAAACCAGGTCGCAAACCCTTTTTCCCAAATAAATGGAACCTTGGGCTACTTATCCATCATTTTTCTTGTTTAACTTTCCTTGTGAATATAACTTAACATATTCTCCTCAATCTTCTTGATGTTCCCTGCATATTATGCAGCCACATTCTTGTCAATCAAGACACAACAAGGAAAAATCCTGTTACTTAGAGTTCTCTTCAACAAGCATATGTAGCATAAAAGATATCTAATGACTGGATGAACAAACATAAAGCAAAAACATGTGAAGTGCAAGACCTGAAAAACAACACAAAAAGCTCCACATATCCTTTACAAGTGAGCCTCAGTACCTGGAAATGGGAGCTGTTAAGGCAACGACCAATCTGTCTAAACAAGGGAACCATGCAACGCTGGAACTCTGCTACCTGAGTGACTTCAAGTACTTCTTCCAGCTCTCCAAGAAACATCACCTCCTTTGAACTATTAATGATGGGCCAGTACTTCAACAGCCCCCTGATTACTGTGTCTGAAAGCTTAAAGTCCTTCTCCACAAATTGAGTTATGCAGTACGAGAGCTGTTGGTGGTACGTAGCCACACATTTTGGTTTATGAAGTGGAATTAGAGCTCTGATAAGGAAAAGCTTATGTTCTTCCTTCAACGGCAAAGCAAACCCATTAATTATGCTTCCCAATATCTCAAGCAGCTCTGCAATCCCATTGTGCTTCTCTGTTTCAAAAATGAAACAGTAAAATATGTTGTTGATGGCTTTTCGGATAAAAGGTCTGTGTACCATGAATTTCCCATAGACTCGATGGAGTATTGTCTTCAAATATTCCCTCTCCCTCTGATCCTCAGAGTCAAAGAGGTCAAGCAATCTCAGCACAAAAGAATGGTCGATGTACCTCTTTGCTAACTTAGCATCCATCTCAGGAGATGCCACAAATCTCAACAAGAACTCATAAACTATCTGCAGATGCGGCCATGCTGGCTCCATGGCAGGCTCCTCTTCTTCTGGGTCATACATGTCCATGAGCTTGTTGTCATGGTTTGAAGGCGGGAATGTGCGGAATAGGTTGGCGGCCACCATCTTTGTGATCTCTTGCATGGCAACCTCACTGAACTTCGCAGTGACAGAAGTGACATAGTCAGTGAGCTCAAGCAATGTCTGTCGCTTCACATCTTTCTCCTTGAGGTTCCTTGAAGGGTCAGAAAAATCAAACACGACACAGCACATGTTGAGCTTCTTTATAAACAGGCTGTGCTTCTCCGAGCTAGGTACATCCCGAAAGCCAGGCAAGGCCTCGTAGATGGGCAAACAAGCTGGCAACGACGATGCCAAGTCACTGTTATTTCCATTGCTGGGCATTGTCAGCCCTGCAGTAGCCACTGCAGATTTCTTTGCCTGGTTGGACTTGTTGGCCGCTACTCCACCAGGTCCCAAGTTCAAAGGCTTTGGCACAGAGGAGGAAACCTTGGATGGATTTTTAGAAACAGATGTCGAGTTAGGTCCGTGAAAAGTGGTGGCCGAAGAGGCAGCAAACCGCCCATCATCTGAATTGTTGCTGCTGCTATAAGAGGTGGTAGTGGTGGCAGGATCACTGACAGAGGGGATCTTCGAGGAAGGCTTCCGAGGTAGCTTCCCAAGTATCTGCTTAATCATGTTCGTTGCCTCGATGAGAATGATAAAAAAATGGGGGTAAGCTCCAGTAAACTCGCGAACCAAAACAAAACAAGATCACCTAATGACCAACAACAATATACTGATCACCCAGAAAAATCACTGAGGCAGCGCCCAATCAGAATCAGCCGTTAGAAACCCTAATCCGCCACCAAAGCAGTAATTTGCGAACAGCGCAACCACCGCTAGAGCCTCCCCCTGTCCCTCTCCTCCATCACAAACTCCTCATATACTCGCTCACACCCAAGTGCCACCCAGGGTAAGGAAACGTGTGGAAAACATCACCTTGATAACTGAAATAACTGCGGCCTCACCCCACTGACGAACTGGAGAACATCAAAACCCAGGAAAACAAACCAAATCAGAGCAATACCCACAGTGACAGATCAAACTAAGAACAATGGCATGCAACGACGACCACAATCGGAAACCGAAACAATCCACCGGCTTTGTGCAAGCAGACGTACAGGTGATCAAACAGAAATGAGGAGGGAGATTGGAGAACCGACCTTTTCCTCGGTAGGGAATGTGTGAATAGCATACAGGAACAGCAACCGCCGCCACCTCCCACCTGCTGCTCGCGCAGCCCCTACTGTGCAGTTGGATGCTAAACCCTAGGATCGGAGGCGGTGACTTCTCCAGCCTCTCGAAGCGGCTGGCATGCCTCTGCTACAAAGATCGCAGGGAAGAAGAGGAAGCAGGAGACGGGAGAGGAGTTAAAGGAGAGAGGAAGGTACTCAGCGAGGAGGAGGAAGAAGGGCGGACTCTCGGAGCTTTTACCCGTTCTGTTCTGGTGTGCGCTGTGACGCTGCTAGTTGAGGTAAAAGTAAAATAAACAAAGTATCAGCGGGTGTTTGCGTTCGTTAAAAAATTTCGGAAAAATATTAATTTTTACATATTTTATAAAAACGAGTAAAAGTTAGTTAACAAAATATTTTTTTTGTTATGATCTGCTTTCTCATTCCTTTTTATGGGAAAATATTGTTACGAAAAATACTCTCTCTCTCTCCACATCAAATTTTTACGTCACATTTTCTCTATATATTTTATTTTTTATGATATTTACATATATATTTTATAATTTTATAAAAAATATTTTATATATTTTTTTTTTAAAAAAAATATTTTTTATTTTTTTAATATTAAAAATGTAAACGCCCCCTCACAGTGGTTTAAACGCTGTTTTTTGTATACACCTCCGCAATTGTGTAATATGTGCATCCAGCTCCTAAAATTATCTGCATCCAACTTCTAAAAATCTGACTCGGTGTACGAAAAAAAAAAAAGTGAAAGGATAATTTTACATTAACCACCGCTGTATTTTAACTGTTTAAAATGTCATACTTGCTTATATATTTTCCCACAGACCTTTACTAACATCTCATAGTGGTTAATATTTATTCCAAATATGGAAATATATACTTTTACTGGTTATGTGGTAGGTTGCTTTCTTGCCTATGTAACGCTGAGATGGAAAACTTGCAGTAGTACATTATGTCTTTATTTTGTCCGCCCTTTTTTAGTAAAACTAGTGACTTTCTAAAAAAAACTTTTTAACTAGCGGTAACCACCATTAGAGTGTAATAAAATATCTCCCTCTAACCAGAGCTCTTAACGTGGCATACCTCACGCTGTATTTATATACGGGCAATACTTGTTCCACTGGGGGTGGGATTTATATAGTCCCTCGATGCAGTAGGCAAATAAAATTATTTTTAAAAAAAAATTAAGTGAGTCTCAAGGTGTTCGTACATGTCAATCTTCGATCGAATGATTCAAAAAAAATCTGAAAAATAAAAAATTAAACCCTAATGAACAGTAAAAAATGTCTTTAATGGGCCGAACCCAATAAGAGTTTTTTACTTTTTAGATTTTTTAGGTCGGCCGATTGGAGATCAACTTGTACGGACATGTAGAACACCTCGGGATCCACCTAAAAAATTTTCAAAAAATAAATAGGAACGATACAAATCACATCCTTCAGTGCAGCAAATATTACTTTTTATATACATATGCATACTCATATAATAGATAATATATATAATGTATTGTGTAGTAGAATATCCATCCCACAATCCGTCCCCAACTCACTAATATTGACCGAATATATCCACCATTTCTTTCTTCTCCTCTCTCTAGTATAACATATATCACCCACTCTCTCTACGTTTGAGTCTTTTTTATCTCACTCCAAAATGCCCTCTCACTCATGCTCTTTATCTGTCTTCTAAATCCCACCGTCTCTCTTTTATTTGCTATGGGCATGCAGTAAATAGTATTGACGAGAGGAAATTGGGCTCAATTCAATTGAACCCACCAAGTACGCAGGCCAAAAGGCCCACGGCTCTTCGGAGGCAACGCAAGAGGCCACATGGCACTCAAAGCCTCTTATGCGCGTAATAGAAGCCGAATCCTAGGTCTATCGAGCCCAAGCCAGTGGATCTCCCAGTCTGAAGCCCAACCTTTACTCTCGAGATCCCTCAGAGTTTCAGGAGAACCCTCTCAGGAGTGTCTTATCGTGCAACCTCACCGTGAGGCATGTCCTACAGACCTAACCACCCACTTATGACAGGTCCGCAGGATCTGCCCCATACAGCTACGGGCGAGTTCTGGTTTGCCCAATATCCTACAATCTCCCTAAATAAGGGGGATCCGTGGCGGGTGAATCGCCCCCCTGAAGGAAACCATTCTCCAGGACGCCTCGAGGGGGAGACCATATAATCTATGGATCCTCTCCAGTGCAAGAGATACTTTTCTGAGCATGACAAACCCCTAACAAGATCTGGTCTTCTAGCACCTAACTTAGGCATCGAAGGATTTTGCCCCCCATCAGACTGGGGTCTCCCATTGACGCCTCTGTTCCCCCTCTTGCAAGTTCTACCATGGGCATTTCCGTCAACAAATAAATTATATCGAGTAGCCGGGATCTTCGATCAGACGGTCGTCGTTGTCCGACCAGTTTTCGACCGCTACATGATTGGCGCTATCTGTGCGAAATGCGCGAGAAGCAATAGCAAGAGGCAACAAACATAGCCGTCGTGTCGGAACGGCATCTCAGATTAACGATGTCGGAGTCGACGCCGGTACCAACCGGTCACAGAGTACGACCTCCAAGCCATCGAGAAACAGCAACGACCCCATAAGGGTAGTCGCCCAGCGGTTGGATGTCCTACTCACCCTGATGAAGGAACGCCTTCCCACATAGCCGGTGGTTCCAAAGCCTCACCTGGGGATCGACCCCTAGGAACAACCTCAAAAGGAGGTCCGGAAAGCCCCGACCGTCATGGAAAGGCGCAAAGGTGTCCAAAACGTTGGCGGCCATTTTCTTCTCTTTAACAAAAAGATCTGGATCATCCGGACGGAAATTCCCAACTCTCAGGAAATGCGCGCGGCGGAGACGGGAAGTCTCCCAGCGCCTCTAACGGGGCGCCCAGAGGAGGAGGAGAGAGAGAAGGGGACGGTCAGCCTTGAGAACTCCTAGATCTTGGCCCAGAGTTTTCAACAACGCGTATATATATTAAGTCGGCACGACTTTTCATAAAAGTCCCCGAGTTAATATAATTCTTACTTAAGTATCACATATTGAGAATATGTTTGCGTATGACCCTCTAAACTCATTAACCAGTCCGTTTTTCAGCTCGTTAATCTAATAACATTTTATTGACTTATTGTAATTAATTAATATCTGATATTTAATTATTTACTTAATCGAATTAACATCTCATATAAATTCGACCGGACTTCCGATCAAATTGGGTGCCAAGCAACACCACATGATCCCAGAAGGTAATGGGTTCAGCAATCCACTTATGGAACATGTTTGTCCACAATTATCATGTGACTATAATCCTTCGTTCGCACAATGCTCTCGAGTTAACCTAAGGTATGGTCAACTGTCAAATCCTAGATGGTCAACTCACTTGAATCAGACTCCGTTGTACAATATTCAAAAATACATTTTCATATATTATGTCTATTCTGTCCAGAGACTCTTGCGGATCTATTCTAGAGCATTCTATCTCTAGTTACCTGAGAGCAAATGATCTTTTATTGAACACACAATCACCTTCGAAGATCTTCCGCTGGACCCGATCCTTGACTATTAGAAATCCCGTAGATAGGGATTCGTAAGCCAAGGTCAAAGTTCAGAAGTCCACCGATAAGATGTCTTTGGTGTCTCAAGTCTAAAGATCGACCATGCCACTGTGACGATGAATCAAGCTGGTTAACAGTCAGGTAAATTACCATACGGCAATTCATTTCGGATCAGTTCAGTGAACTCATTCTCCAATGAGCACCTACAAGTTTATCATAGAGCATTCTCTCTCCAATTACGTGAGAGCGAACGATCTTTTATTAAACACACAATCACCTTCAAAGATCTTCTGCTGGACCCGATCCTTGACTATTAGAAATCTCATGGATAGGGTTTCGTAAGCTAAGGTCAAAGTCCAGAAGTCCACCGACAAGATGTTTTTGGCGTCTCAAGTATAAGGAACGACTTGCCTAAGAAGTCGCTACCTAGGAACGACTTGCCTAGGAAGTCGCTACCATTAACAACCCCTTTTTGACGAGAGAGCCAGTCACCTTTTCCGACAAGGATTGGCAAGGTATTGTGCTCCCCCATAATGATATGTTAATCATTGAAACTGATATTGTAAGTTATCGCGTCAAGAGAGTCTTTGTTGACAATAGGAGCTCGCTAGTCATCTTGTTCCTAAAATGCTTTAAACAACTCGAGCCAAACCTATCGGGCATGTGGAAGGTTTGGACCCCAATGTACAACTTTAGCAGCCAGCCCATGCCTGCTGAAAGTTAGACAACCCTCTCCATGATGCTGGGGACTCCACCACTGTAGGTTACCCATGAGGTTGAATTCACGATGATCGACGTCCTCGACACCTACAATCTCATCTTCGAAAGAGAGTCTATAGGATGGTTCAAGGCCGTTCCATCAAGCATGCATCAGAAATTGAAGTTTTCGATCGAAGAAGGGATTAAAAAAGCTTGGGGGAATTAGCACGTCTCATGGCAGACATATCTTGCAGCAACTAACGCCCAGTTGAAGAAGCTTGTTGTGACTATTTAATGGCCAAGACCTTATCTGCAGTCACTTTTTAGTAGAACATCTCTGATAGTCGATATAATTTGTTTAAAAAACTTTCATGACTGCTATTTTCTAAGAAATGAACTCATCCATTGTCTTTTTTAGCATGTGTGATGAAGACGCTCCGCACTTGTTCAGCCTATTCAATCTTACTCGGCAAACAACCAATGTTAATGAAGATTTGGATGACCAGAGCCAACTCCGATCAACAACGACCGTCATTAAGATGACTTGCACCTGTCGAACCTCGTCTTGCAGGAAAGGAGCTTCCTACCCTCAGATGGGACTAAACTCGCTTGACTTCCTCCTACCGAGTCTCACCTCGTTAGGAAAGGGCTCCCTACCCTCAAATAAGACTAAACTCGCTCGACTTCCCTCTGCTGAGCCTCGCCTCACGTGGAAGGGGCTCCCTATCCTCATATGGGACTAAACTCGCTTGACTTCCCCCTGCTAAGCTTTGCCTCACCAGGAAGGGGCTCCCTACCTTTAGAGAGACTAAACTCGCTTGAATTCTCCTTACCGAACCTCGCCTCGCAGAGGGAGGAGCTCTCCACCCTCAGAAGGGAATAAACTCGCTCAACTTTCCCCTACCGAATGTAATACCTCGAGCCTCCAGCCAAACTAATTTATTGGTTTTGACAAAGTTTGACCCTCATTGAATCGAATCAATTTCTATTAAATCATTTTAAATTAGACTAAATATGATATTGTGGTAAAGTATGTGTTATTTAAGTCTAATTAAGTAGGTTAATTAAGAGTTAGTAAATTTGGATTTAGTTTCATAAGTTAGTGGATTTAATTTAATTATTTAAGTGGATAAAATATTTTAGAAATATCTTTATTGTATGGACTAAATTTTGAGATCCAAATAAGAGTTATTAGGCCTTAGAAGATAGGTTTTAAGTTGCCCATTCCTGACCTTTTATACAGGGGTGGTGGTGGCATACAAACCACACTTCCTTTTCTCCTCCCCATGCTCTCCCTCTCACCTCTCTCTTGATCCTTGGTGAGAAAGACTTGTGCATGTGTGTGGTATGGCTCTTGGAAGGCTTGTATGTGGGATTGAAAGAATGGAGATAGTTCTTAGAGGTTTGGAAGCTCTTGGGGGAGTGATTTGAAGTTCTTCTTGATCCTAGCTTGGATGGGAAATCCTCGAGGTGGATGCTTAGAGTTCTTCTGCCTCACTTCATGGAGCTTGGATTGTATCTTCAAGGCCCTTCTTGGGTTAGTGGAACATGAATTGAGGTAGAGTGACGCCCATGTTAAAGGATTCTAGTTTCCATGGTGTGCATGCTGTTAGTATTAAATGGTCTCAAAGCCAATCCGATACTGTGTACTTATTCATATTATTAATAAATGGCAATAATTCATTGTGTGTAATTAATTCGATCTGTATTTATCGTATCACGATGAAGTCCATGAACATGTGCAATAGTCTTCGGATTATGATGAGATCATAATTACGGGACCGAAGACTTATAAACACATGTTCTTAATTGTTCCTAGTCATAGGATGTTTGAGATAGGACATTGAACATCCGGATATACTAGTATAGGTTACTTCAGCTCATATGATGAGGGTGACTGATCTCATAAGTCACTTGTGTGGAGACACTATGCTGAACCTATAGGTGCTCATTGGTGAATGAGTTCACTGAATTGATCCGACTATGAATCGCTGGATGGTAATCACCTCACTGCTAACCAGCTCGATTCATTTGTCACGGTTGCGTGGATGATCCTTGGACATGAGACTCCAAATATATCTTGTTGGTAGGCTTCTGAGCTTTGACCTTGACTAACGAATCCCTAACCATGGGTTATCAATAAGTCAAGCGATCGGGTTCAGAGAAATGCCCTCGAAGGTAATTGTGTGTTCAATATGGGATCATCCGCTCTCGGTAGTTTGAGAGAGAATGTTTCGGGAATGATGTGCTTAAAGTCCCTGGCCAGGGCGGACTCTGTAATCGATAAGGAGTTATCTGATTCAGATTAGCGGCATCTGATTCAAGTGAATCGACCAAATAGGGTTTAACAGTAAACCATGCCCTAGGTCGATTCGGGAACATTGCACGGATGAAGGATTATATCCGCGCGCTAACCGATGACAGAAAGGTTCCAATAGAGGGTTGCGATAACCCCAGTGCCATCTAAGATCACGCGATGTTGCTTGGCATCCAACGTGATCGACAGTCCGTCCGAATTTATTGTGGGACATTAAATTCAGCTGATTAATTGAATATAAGGATATGAATTAATTCAGTGGGTCAGTAAAGGGTTACTGGACTTAATGGGCTATTAACTGGACTGGTATTTGGGCCTAGAGGGTCACACGCAAATGGTTTTTAAGTCGATGAATAATCCGACAGGATTTCGGATAAGTCTGGGTTTTTATGAAAAACCGCAAACTGACTTATTATAAAAGAACGGATTTTACGTCCGGGGCCAGCAACCCTGACCTAGCCGTCATTCGTTCTTTCTCCCTTTCTCTCTCTTCTGGGCGTGCGGTTCCCAACTGCTCCACCTTCCGTTCGACAGGGATTCCGAATCCGCATGTCGCGGAGGATTACGCGCAGTCAAACGGGATCTACGAACGCCGCAGCGAGCAAGGAAGCGAGGACGATCCATCGCGAGGAGAACCGCGTGGATACCGCTAAAGGTCGGGCATCTGCGCGACTTGCGGCATCGCTCCAACGGAACCGGAAAACGGACGCGGATTCGAATCCGCGCAAGGTAAATTTGATTTACACCAATTTATTTTAACGATCGAAACGGGACAGATCCGATCCCGAATATTTTGTTCCGCTACATTTTAGGATCGGATCCCGACACAGCGATCCCAACACATGCTGGTTTAAACAATTGGTATGAGTTTGCATGTGTGCCAAATGATGTTTCTTGAGTTAGTTTATCAGTTAAGGGTCTTATTTTTTTATAGAAATGTATGCCCTGCAAGCCAATCGCATAAGATGTGATCGTATTATTTCATGTAATTATCTCATTTTTATTAATAATAAAGGACAATTCTTTATTACGTCTTATCATTTTTTTGTGTATTTATCGTTTGATGTGATGAAGTCCTACAACACATGCGATGATGACTGAATCATAATATGATACTGAGATCAGTCATCTAGGTGCATGTGTTCAAATTGTTCATGATCATAGGATCTCCAAGCCTGGCTGTCTAAAAATTTCTCCATGAAGGACTTGAGTGAAGCATCCTATGTGTTGGGGATTAAGATCTATAGAGATAGATCAAAGAGGATGCTAGGTTTATCCCAGTCCATATGCATAGACACTATAGTCAGAAGGTTTAACATGGAGAACTCCAAAAGAGGTCTCATACTGATGAGACACAAAGTTTACCTCTCGAAGGAGATGTCCTCTAAAATTCATGAAGAGAGAGAGCATATGAGTAGGGTTCCCTATGCCTTTGCCATACGGTCTATTATGTATGTCATGTTTGTGTACAAGGCCTGATGTATCATATGTTCTAAGTGTTACGCGCAGATATCAGGCAGATCCAGGTGAGTAACACTAGATGGTAATAAAGTGTATTCTTAAGTACTTGAGAAGGACTAAAGATGTGTTTATAGTATATGGTGGAGAAGATTTGAAAGTTCGAGGTTACACTAATTCGAATTTTCAATATGATAAAGATGACATCAAATCAACCTCAGGGTTCATCTTTAAAGTTCTAAACAAGAAACTACTGCTGATTCGACAACCGAGGCTGAGTTATATTGTTGTTGCCGAGGCATCTAAAGAAGCGGCCTAGATGAAGAAGTCCATCACTGAGCTGGGAGTTGTCCCAAGCATCTTTGATCGTGTCCCTATATTTTGTGACAACAATGGGATAATTGCTCAAGCAAAAGAGCTGAGGTCTCATCAAAAATCAAAGCATATTCTACGGCGTTATCATTTGATCAGAGAGATTATAGTTAGAGGAGATATAATAGTTGATAAAATATCGTCTAGTGATAACATTGTAGATTTACTAAATAAGCCATTGTCTCAAAATATTTTTGAGGGTCACCTTGAGCTGATGGGTATCAGGAATGTAGGTGATTTGTTTTAATGCAAGTGGGAGATTGATAGAAATATTTGTCCTGCCAGCCAATCACATAAGATGTGATAATATCATTTCATGTAATTATCTCATTCTTATTAATAACAAAGACAATTCTTCATTACGTCTTATTATTTTTATGTATGTTTATCGTTTGATATGATGAAGTCCTGCAACACATGCGATGATGATTGAATCATAATGAGATCAGTCATCTAGATGCATGTGTTCGAATTATTCTTGATTATAGGATCTCCAAGATGGGACATTGAAGATCTGGATAGACCAGTGCACGTGATACTTGCTCGTATGATGAGGGTGACTGATTACATAGTCATTATTGTGGTGACACTAAGGTACATGTGCAGGGGCTCATTAGTGGAATGAGTTCACTGAACTGATCCGACTTAGAATTCCCTAATGGTCATCATAGTAGCTGTCAATCGGTATATTCTGTAGTCACAGTAGCATAGTTGGATCCTAAACCTGAGTCACCAAGGATGCCCTGCTTGAATGACACTAAGTATTTGATTACTGACTTAAGAATCTCAAGTTTGTGATTTTGTACAGTAAATTATTCGGGTTCAGTAGGATTCTTGCGAGGGCAATTGAGTTGACAACATAGAATTATTCACTCTCGGTATGTCATCGGAGAGAGAATGTCCTATGCAATAGTACTCGAAAATCCTTGGCCATGATTAGATAATTAAATGGAAAAAGAGTTTTCTGTTTAATTATTATTGAGTATAAGATTCCATTAGGATAAGACATATTAGGGTTTGATAGTTAAACCATAAATTGATATGACTGGGACATTGAATATATGAGGATCTATAATTATGTGGTTTCTGCGGATGAAAGGCTACGATTAGTGGGTTGCATATCCCTAGTGTCTTTTAGGATCACGAGGTGTAACTTGGTGTGGTTCATGATCAGAAAGCTCGAAGAACTCATCATGCGATGATGGATTATCGACTGTATGATAATCGGATTGAAATTCAATATAAGATAATGAATAATAATTAATTAAGTCAAATAAGTTGTTATTGACTTAATGAGATAAAAACCAAATAGACAGTTGGGACTAGAAGGTCACACACAAAAGAGTTTTCGCGGATCTGAAGAGGTTTTAAGTTTTTATAAACTTTTGGATTTTTGTGAAAAATATCGGGAATCTATAAATAGTTGTTATGGAGGAATCCTAGTCATGCTTTAGGATTTTCTACTTCGACGAGCCATCATCCTCCCTCCTTCTCTCTCTCTGGAGCAGCCCTCTCTCGCTCCTCTCTCTATTCATGATGGAGTTGAGATCCGGGCCGAGTTTGTAGAGTGCAGAGGATATCCAGATTGCCGCAAAGACTCTTGTGGATACGTGTTGAGGCCGGACGCTTGAATGGCTCGCGATCTTGAGATCGACCACTTATTCATCCCCGATTCGACGAGGGATTTTCATCCCCGTATTGGTGAGGATCCGATCTTCATGTTTTGTTTATTGTTTTCTTGCGATCTAAACACCCGAGAATTTGATGCACGTGGACCGAGAAAGATTTAAATTAATTTTTTTTTGTTGCGCCATCATTCTTCCCGCCACGATTCCTTACAATTTCGGTAGAAAATATATAGATTATGGATTGAGGATCACAGTTTTCAAGTGTTGGCTTCTTAGTCCGAAATTAGAGTTTTTAGCCAACCTGTGAATTGTTATGCATGATTAGGAATTGATTTAATATCAGGTCTAGATACTTGGTATTTAACTTTATGACTTTTAAACAAGAATTGAGGGAGTTAGCTTGCATCCACATGGACGTGGAGTTTTCTTTAAAATTTTACATCTAAAGACATCAATTTTGTTTGATGTGTAGGGTCCACCATTTAATTTGAAATTTTCATATGTGATTCTTGATATATCAAATTTCATAGTATTTGGTTTAATACCTATGAAGATATAATCTTATCTTCATATGTGATAGACTGTTCGTAGGTTTTCTGACAGGGGAGTAATGTTTGATTTACTGTGCACGCAATTTTTAATATTTTTGACTGAAATTTGGATATAATATAACTTATTAAGTTAGTTTATATACAAAAAAATGGATGTCGATTTGGATGTGTGTTTTAGTTTTGGCCATCCGAAGTGGAGGTGCGCAGTGTAGTCCACTAACAGTTTATGTTAGTTTGCTATGCTGATATAAACGGTCGACCATTTCCACTAAAACAGTTGATCGTTTTTGCCAAAAACTTTGTTTGGCCTTTGTTTTGATCAATGGGTTGACCATTTATGCAGTTCGGTCAACCATTTGGACCCAGAACGAACAAAACTCGATGTTTTGAGCAATTTTGTCCATCGACAGATGCGTTTTACTTGGGATTCATACATAATGTTTATAATTGGTCTAATTAAGGTTATTGAGCCATTTATTTGTTACATCCATGATCCAATTCAGTTATTCAGACTCGCTTCATATTCAAACTATGTAACTACGGAATCAATTAACATGCAAGTCTAAAATAAAAGATGAGGGACAAATAATCAAGTACTAAACATGCCATTTACCACCAAATGAATCAAAATAATCCATTATATTGTGATAACCAGGATCCCAAATATAATCAAATATGTAGCGGAAATAAAATCTTTCAACTCACTGAAGAAATGAGTACAGTTACTCTCTTACATTCCTACTGCATCAAATCCAAAGAGATACACCTTAGATGAATGGTGTATCAGAAAGAAGGAATCACACATTGATGAAAATGATGCGGTCCATGATGAGCATGTCTAAATTACCAGTGTCCCTGTAGGGATATACACTTAACTCTGCTATGTATATCATGAACAAGGTATCTAGTAAATCTGTTGAATCCACTGCATATGAGATGTGGAAAGAAAGGAAATTAGACCTTAAGCATGTTAAAGTATGAGTATGTCTAGCTCATGTTAAAAGACATGATACAGACAAGCGAAAGTCCATAACTGACAAATATAGATTTGTAGGGTATCCGAGAGAAACCTACGTATATTACTTTTATCATCCTGGCGAACAAAATGTATTTGTCATCAGGAGAGCTGTCTTTTTAAAAGAAGATTATATTCTCTAAAAGGACAGTGGGAGTAAAGTAACTCTGGAAGAAGTTCCAAACCCACATACTGTCATAGGTTCATCAGATGAACCATCAATTTCTGAACATGTTCAAGAAAACACACATGAACCTTGTGGGTCTATTAAAGTACCTAAACCACGCGAAAGATATGTGGGACATATCAGTGGAGATGGTTCTAGGACACTCTATAATAAGGATGATGATCCCAAGACTTACTAGGAGGCCATTGAGAGTCTAGAGACCGGGAAATGGCAATAAGCTATTAACTCTGAAATTCAATCAATGTACACCAATCAAATTTGGAACTTGGTAGACTTGTCTGAGGGTATAGTACCCATCAGATATAAGTGGATATTTAAGAAAAAGATCGATGTAAATGGACGAATTGAGACTTATAAGGCAAGATTAGTGGCGAAGGGTTATCGTCAAAGTCAAGGTGTTGACTATGACGATACCTTATCACTTGTTGCCATAATTAAGTCTATCAGAGTACTTCTCGCCATTACTGCATATCGTGATTATGAAATACGGCTTATAGATGTGAAGACAACCTTCCTCAATGGAAACCTTGAGGAAGAGGTGTATATAATACAACCTGAGCGTTTCACATCGAAAGAATCACCAAATATGACATGCAAATTGCAAAGGTCCATTTGTGGACTAAAGCAAGCTACCCGAAGCTGAAACATAAAGTTTGATGAGGCGATCAAATCTTATGGCTTCATTAAGAATAAAGACGAGCTATGTGTGTACAAAACAAATAGTGGAAGCGCAATTATTTTCCTAGTTTTTTATGTTGACGACATCCTACTCATTGGAAATAATGTAAGGATAATGTCATCAGTAAAGGTATAGTTGTCTAAAAGCTTTTCCATAAATGATTTGGGAGAAACATCTTACATATTAAGAATGCGGTTCTATAGAGATAGATTAAAGAAGATGCTTGTTTTTACCCAATTCATGTACATAGACTCTATTGTCAAAAGGTTTGACATGGAAAATTTCAAGAGTGGTCTTATACTAATGAAATGTGGAATTTATCTCTCTAAAGGTCAGTCTCCTAAAACCCCATAAGAGAAGGCATTAATGGATAAAGTTTCTTATGCGTCAGCCATAGGTTCTATTATGTACGCCATACTATGTACTAGACCTGATGTAGCATTTGCTCTAAGTGTTACGAGCAGATATCAGGCAGATATAGGTGATGAACAATGGAAGACTGTTAAATGTATCCTTAAGTATTTGAGAAGAACTAAGGATATGTTTCTGGTCTATGTAGAAGGAGATTTAAAGTTGCTAGGATATACTAACTCAAGTTTCCAATCTGATCCGGATGACAACAAGTCAACTTCGGGATTGTATTTACACTCAACGGGGGAGTAATGAGCTGGAAAAGCTTAAAGCAAGAAACTATTGCTGATTCGACGACAGAAGCTGAGTATATTGCTACTGTTGAAGCCGCCAAAGAAGCAGTTTGGATGAAGAAGTTCATCAGCGATCTTGATATGGTAGATAGCATCTCTGGTCCCATCCTACTACTATGTGATAACAATGGGGTGATTGCTCAAGCGAAAGAGCCTCGGTCTCATCAGAAGTCGAAGCACATTCTGATGCGCTTTCACTGATCAGAGAAATCATAGCTCGACAGATGTCATGGTGGAAAGGGTTACCTCAGCCGACAATATAGCAGATCTATTGACGAAGCCATTATCTCTAAATGTGTTTGAACGTCACCTAAAGAATATGGGTATTCAACATAAGGGTGATTGGCTTTAGTCTTAGTGGAAGATTGTTAGTATTAGGTGGCCTCTAAGCCAGTCAAATACTATGCATTATTCAGTTATTAATAAAATGTCTTAATTTCATGGTGTATATAATTAGATATCGTTTTGTTGTTTCACGATGAAGTTTATGAACATGTGCAATGGTCTTCGGATTATGATGAGATTATAATTATAGGACTGAAGACTTGTAAACACATATTCTTAATGGTTTATAGTCGAACAATGTTTGAGAAGGACATAATACATCCGGATAGACTAGTACATATTTTTTCAACTCATTTGACAAGGGTGAATGATCCTATAAGTTACTTGTGTGGAGACACTATATTGGACCTGTAAGTTTTCATTGGCGAATGAGTTCGCTGAACTGATCGGACCATGAATCGCTGAATGGTATCTACCTAACTGTTAACTAGCTCGATTCTTTGTCACAGTTGTATGGATGGTCTTTGGATCCGAGACACCAAGGATACCTTATCGATAGGTCTTTGAGCTTTAACCTTGACTAACAAATCCTTAGGCATGGGATATCAATAAGTTAAGTGATCGGGTTCAGAGAGATGCCCGCGAAGTTAATTGTGTGGTCAATAAGGGATCATATGCTCTCGGTAATAGGAGAAATAATATTTTGGGAATGATGCGCTTAAGTCCCTGGCCAGGGCGGACACTGTATTAGATAATGAGTTATATGATATACTTTAGCAGCATCTGATTCAAGTGAATCGACCAACTAGGGTTTAACAGTAAACCATGTCCTAGGTCGATTCGGAACACTGCACGAATGAAAGATTATATCCTCGTGGTAATCGATGACGGAAAGGTTCCATTAGTGGATTGCTGAATCCTAATGCCTTCCAATTCACATAGTGATGCTCGACACCCAACGTGATCGGAGGCCCGTTTGAATTTATTGTGGGACATTAAATTTGGCTAATTAATTAATTTATGGATATTAATTAATTTAGTGAGTCAGTAAGGAGTTACTGAATTTAATGGGCCATTGACTGGACTAGTACTTGGGCCTAAAGGGTCACACACAAAAGATTTTTAGTCGATGGATTAATTAACTCGTTTTATGATAAGTGTGGGTTTTTCTTAAAAACAGCAAAGCCACTTATTATAAAAGAACCGTTGCTAGGTCAGAGGCAAGCAACTCTGACCTAGCCAGCCGCCCCCCTCTCTCCTCTTTCTCTCTCCTGACTGCCCCCTTTAGAGGGCGCCCCCTAGAGGCTCTGCTTCACCTCCCGCCGGCTTCGTTTCCTGTCAGACGGGAATTTTGATTCCGCATGTCGCGGAGAATCATGCGCAGCTAGACGGGATCCGTAGACGCCGCACCGAGTGAGGAAGCGAGGACGATCCGTCGAAAGGAAGACCACTAGATACCGCTAGAGGCCAAGCACCTGCGCGACGTACCCAGTCGCACGCATATTTGAATCCGTACAAAGTGAAGATCTATTTTCGCTATCTGATATTATTATTCGAAACGGCATGGACCCGGATTTTTATTTCCGTTGCGTTTTCTTATATCCAACACAACGAACCCAACACAACCAAAATCATGGGACTCAAGAGCAAACAATGGATGGTCAGGATGAAGTACTTGAATAAGTGACATGTAGTCAAGTGTCCAAGAAGACATATGGTTGATTAAATAGGAGCTAGTCAGGACAACATCAACCCAAAATTATTTAGGCAATTGACGCTGCAGAAGAAGAGCTTGAGAAGTCTTAAGTAAATGTTTATTTTTTCTTTATGCCGCCCCATTTTGTTGAGGGGAATAAGCACATGAGGGTTCATGAATGATTCTGGCATCCTCCATAAAAATATTGAGTGTCCTCTCAAAGTATTCTCTTGCAGTTTCAGATATGAATACTTTAACCCACCTCTCAAATTGATTCTCAACTATTTTGCAAACAATTTTAATGATTCGAGGTATTTCTTCATGAGATTTTATAAGATATATCCAACAACAATGAGGAAAGTCATAAATGAAGCTGATAAATGCGATAACCATCCACATAAGGAACATGGGATGGTCCCAGACATCATAATGATAAGTTTGAAAGGAAAATTACTTTTATTTTGAAATTTAATAATTGGTTCTACAATATTTTGCAATTTGACACACTTTATACTAAAGGGAGTCAACTTTTATTGACTCGAACAAAGCTAGAAATAAGACTTGTAAGGACCTAAAAGACAAATGCCCTAGATAACTATGCCATAAATGGATCGCTTCAAGTTGCTTATTCATCTCACCATCAATACTAGAGTAAAATGCATTGCTACCACCGGGCTCAAAATGATAAAGGCTTCCCACTTCACGATCACTCTCAATCGTCCGCTTATATTTTAGGTCCTATAAAATACAATGTGTACGAAAAAAAAGAAGTTATTGAATATTGTAGGGATTTAGTCAGACTGCTCATAGATAAAAGATTAATAGGAATGATAGGAACGTGAAGAACATAGGATAAAGATAGGTCATGATTAAGATTCATAGTTCCTTTACCCACCACAGTAGGACGGATACCGTCTACAATTGTGACCTTCTCTTGCCCAGAACTCAAGAAATAAGAGGTAAAGAGAAAATAGGTACTAGTCATATGATCTGTAGCTCTTGAATCGATGACCCAAGGGCTACAGGGGGTAGAGTGTGTAACACTCAAAGCCTCCCCTGCAGGTATATATTTGCTTGAAAGTATATATTCTGATCTTCAGTAAGAAACTTGAGGCCAGTAAGAACTAAGAAGTGAGGCCAGTAAGAAACTTGAATATTTGCTTCCGCTCCACATGTTGCAGGTATATATTCTGATCTTCAGTACAAGTCCAACTATAAATAAAGTAGTAATATAATTCCTCCCACTTACTTTTCAGCAGTCCAAAGTAAGTGATAACACCAACATTACCCTATTTCAAATCCTGTATGTCAGTAGTCAACTGATAAATACGAGAGGCATCTTGCCTTTGCCCATACATCTGATTGAGAACATCCCATATCTCATTTGTAGTCCTCTTCATCATGCTATCGGATCTCTGAATTTACAGAGTTGATGATCCATTCCATCACAAGATTGTTCTCTAATTTCCATATAGCATAAGTAGGGTCATCATGTGCTGGTTCATGGACTATACCATCAATGTAACCTGTCTTTCCGGGTCCACCAACAAAGATCTGAGCAGAGACAGACTAGAGATGATAATTAGTCTCTATTAGCTTCATAGTAGTCATATGTAGAGCAAGAAGGTGATTCTCCATAGATGAGAGACCACCTTTGCACATCACGGAGGAGTTAACTTCCCGAGAGTCAACTTCGCTGCTCTTTGATGAATCCATGAAGGAAGAAATATTCCACGCAACAGTAGCAATGGTGTAGGTGACTCCCTACACCTAGAGGAGCCTTACGGAGCAAGGAACCATAGGGGATCTGGGCACCTGAGACTGGTCTGACCTCTTCTTCACCAAAACAAGAGCACCAACTACAAGAAAACCCTAGAATAGGGGACCGATTGCAAGGGGAAGATAGGAGGTTCAATCTAAAATCCTAAAACAAGGGGATCGGTCCCCAAAGACAAGTGGACCGACTTCTTCTCTACCAAAGAGAAACTTGTCTAGTTCCTTCTCCACCAAGGGGGGATTGATCCATCCCTTTTTCCTCTAAGAGGCAGGGCAACAGGGTACCACACAACACCAAGAGAGGAGAGAGGGTTTGCAGGTGAGAAACAAGGGCATCAAACATAAGAACTGCGGTGTTCGATCCCTTTACCACTAGGAAATAGAGGGTCCGGCCCTCCTTCACTTCATCCAAAATCCTCCCTACTCCAATACCATGTAGAAAAGCAAGAAAAGGAGAGGAAGAAGGAAGAGGTGGTTGGGGACAAAGAGAGAGAATGATACAACCATACCAACAGCGACAACCAACCCATATCTTCTTCATTTATCTGCTGCGTACGGTTATAATAAGACTTGGGACCAAAATACCCTTGTCGCCAATAACTCATAAATACTCTTACAATACACACAAAGAAACATATAAAATATATAACCATAAAGACCAAATTATCCCTGACTGTACAAACCAACCGAAAATTTGATGAATATTGGTAAACACCTTTTATAGGACCTCTCTAGTATGTCCATAAAGTTTGGTTAATTTTTGAATCCGTTGGCTAATTATTTCAATTAACATTAGATTTTTGTCCTGAAAATAAGGTTATGCTTTAGAAAATACATAAACAATTTTGAAAATTTTGGAAATTCTTCATAATGTTTAAAATAACCTATTGGTAGTTTTCCATGGAAATTTACAATAATTAACCTATTTTTCCTCCAAATGACTTGATCTCACTTAATTTGCCTTATTTTCCTCTTTAAGTATGTTTAACATTATTTATTAATCGAAATTCCAGTAATATGATAATTTTTTGTAAGATATGCGCCATGCATGTAAGATATTTGTTAGGACAGTTCCACCATAAGGAGAGTTAAGCAAAGTATGAGCATATGTGGAGTAGGTTAGGACTCGTGGGTAACATGGTAAATCTTGAAGTTGAACTTTGATTTAGTGAAGGGGGGGCTAGGGAGCCCATTTATATGCAATAATTGAGACCTTAGCATGCTTTGCCTAGGTGCTTAGGTGTTTGTACATGTGCTCTTAAATCGTAATTGGATGCATGTCTATTTGCTATCCGTGAAATGCTCTTAAAATATGTTTAAACCTACTGAGGAAATCTTATATGAATTCTTAGTTAATTTGTCATTTTCTACTATTTGAACTACATCTTAGGATACGTAGTTTGTGGAATTTTATTTTAAGCTTGAAAGTGATGACTTTGCACATATGAGAACTTGAAGTTTGAATATGCTAATTTGATTATATGCTGCTAGTGATATCAATTTGCTATGTGATATGTGAGTATCCTTTTGTATTGAAGGATATGTCATATGTTTGGATCATGACTAGTAGATTTAACTAAGTGGAACACCAATTCGATTAATGAACATGCTTACATGTCATTTTGATCCATATGCTATCAGATTTGCTCTTGACTAGTAGAAAATACATTTAATTCTATATGCTATATATGACCATGTTTGTATCATTGCTTTACTTTAGCTATATGTAGAATTATCTAATTCTCAATGTTTTTGAAGTTGGTTATCATTTGATTTTGAACTCTTGTTATATGGTTAGTATAGGATGGGTATACGATTCCTACTAAATACTTGTACTAACAAACCTACTAACCATCTCATACACTTTGGACGAGGAGTGAACTTAGGGGCGGAATTGCTTAGGATTTGGGAAAAGAATTAGCACACTGAGAGGTGCTACAAGTTAGAGTTCTTAGTTAGAATTAATTTCATACTTGTAGACTTGATTTAGTAGGGATTATGAGAGATTTGACATGGTTCTCAAGTTTAGAGGAGAATCTCGAGGATTGTCACTTGTATTTTTCTCAAGAACACATGCTATCGTGGGCTGTGGCCGGTGGGCCTCTTTTGTTTTTGGGCCTCCCTCACGGGCTAGTTCTGGACCCTTGGGTATCTCTCCATTCACTCATTATTTTGATATTTTTTCTCATATTAAATACCTTTTGCAAGAAAATAAACAAATATCCTTTAAAAAAATTATGTCATAAGAGATAAATGATGAGTGTCATCTGGTAAAATCTACTCCCTAAACTAATTTTTAGGTCGAACCAAACACAGTAGTGAACACCCAACCGCAACGGGTAATCTGCTCCCGCCCATACTGGCAGGTCCCGAAGGGATATATCCCATCTGGACAGTGATGGTGCTCGGCGGTGTTGATTGCGTGGCATTTTTCTCACCCTGGGCCAACACTAGCAGCCGTACCGCATGGTGCTTTTCTCGCCTCCGCTACCCTACAACGGACCCACGAGCCCCTTCCTTATTAGGAGAGAGTCCGACCATCCCCGGGAGGCCTTCAAAGCCCTCCCTCTCTCTCTCTGGCCAACGAAGAAGGGGGAGCTAGTTCTAATTGTCATCTATCACAGAGAACCCAGCTTAGAACCGAAGCCACTCTCCCCCAGGCCGACTTCCGGCTAGGGTTTTCCTTGCCCTCCCTTCGAACGGGCCGCCCGTGGCCCGTCGCTGTCCCCCGCTCCCCACCCACCCCGACCGTCTCGTCCTCGGTTCCTTCTCCCACCTCCCCGTTAGGGTTTTCCTCGGAACTCTCCGGCGCACCGGGGCTCCACCCAGAAATGCCTCGCCAGTGACATCATCCGGAGGTGCTCCTGGTCGCGGAAGCATCTGTTCCAGTTGCTTCGAACCGACGAGGGTGCGTTTGGGATTGTGGGCATCGGGGCAGGCGGGTAACCGAGGTCTTCTGCGCGTTTGCGCGCCACCTTTTTGGGTGGGTGTTCGAACAGACCCATCAATCTGTTCGTCTTCTGGTTGTTTCAGAGGGGAAGGGCGAAACTCAGATGGCGAAAACGAAGCCCGGGAAGAAGGACCTCGATTCCTACACCATCAAGGGCACCAATAAGGTTGTCAAAGGTATGCTTCAGCGTTAAAATCCAATTTTGGTTGCAATTTGTGCTTCTTGTCATCTTTTACCCTTGTCGTCTTTGTCATTGGGCTCCATATCGTCCAGCCAGTTGACTCAATGACCAGGGTTTTGAGAGCAATGGCATGTGCCGATGGTTTTTCTTTTCTTTCTTTTGGGCTTCCTTGGTTGGTTGTGGACTTGTCATTCTCTCTTGGGTTGTTGTTGTTGTTGTTTTGCTGCTGCTGCGTTTGTTGCAGTGGGGGACTGCGTGCTGATGCGGCCCTCGGACTTGGACAAGCCACCATATGTGGCGCGCGTGGAGAAGATTGAGGCGGACCATCGCAACAATGTGAAGGTGAGGGTGCGGTGGTACTATCGCCCCGAGGAATCGATTGGGGGACGGCGACAGTTCCATGGCGCCAAGGAGCTATTCCTTTCGGACCACTATGATGTGCAGAGTGCTCATACCATCGAGGGCAAGTGCATTGTCCACTCTTTCAAGAACTACACCAAGCTAGAGAATGTTGGTGCCGAGGATTACTTCTGCCGCTTCGAATACAAGGCTGCCACTGGCAGCTTCACCCCTGACCGCGTTGCCGTGTATGCTGATTGTGGCCTCTCTTACTTTTGTCCAGTTTTTCAATCCTCTTTCATTGTGGTATTGATAGGGTCACTGTCTTATGTTCTTTGCTTTTCACATGTTTTTATCATTTATTCTGAAGGTATTGCAAGTGCGAGATGCCCTACAACCCAGATGACCTCATGGTCCAGTGCGAGGCCTGCAAGGATTGGTAAACTGAGTAAATTATGCAGTTCATTTTGTTCTTGATTCTCATGTTTGTCTGTGTTGTATTCTGTTGCTTTTCTGGTCATGATGATATTTGGTTTCCCCCCTATTCTGAGAGTAGGAAATGATGATACTGAACTCTGCAGTCTGACTTCTTTACTCTAAAGAGGTATTTTATCCTCAAGCATCACACATTTTCATTTTTCCCATCAAATCCAATCCCTATCAAACTTGTCAATTGCCCTACATACTTCCATGCAAATGTTTCTCGGGTTACAGCATGTTTGATACACCTGATGGTTCACTTCATAAGACTTTCTTCAACAGTGTTTTTAACATAGTCAGAGATCTGCCTACTTGTTGTTTTGCATGTACGAATATTTGGAACAGGTATGGAATTTTTCAGCCCGACACATGCCCGCCTTGTTTGAGTCTCTTATAGACAAGATGTTTTCACGTTTACTTAGCGTGCCTTTACTGTGATGATAGCTTCATCCTAGATTTGTAACAATTATCACATTTCTTAAGTGCATTTTGTACCTAAAATCTCTCTCACACTCTCCCTCTCTCTATAACAGTTGTTTAGAGAGTTTTTGATGCTGAGAGTTCTTGTGCATGCTTTTCTTTACTGTCATGCATTTTTCAGTTGTTCCTTATCATGAAAATTTCTGATCATTAGTCACAATGAGAAATGAGCTGGTAAGTATTTATCTTAGATTCTGGTTCTTTCATTTTGCTCATTCAGGGATCTGCAGAACATTTGCTGGAGCCTTCTCATGAATATCCTGTAGGGACTTTGATTCTAGTTAAAGGGTGTGTTTGGTGCATTCCTATTGGAAGCACTTTCTATAGGTTTCAGCCTCATCATTTTGACAGGAGGACATTAGATCTGAAGCATTAGTGTAGCATTTTAGCTTTCAACCAAAAGCTCCACAATGGATCTTCCTAGATTGGGAAAAAATGGGGGTGTATGGGAAGGGATTGACTAATGTGGTTGTTCAAAGTTAGTCAAGTCTACTCCTGACCAATAATTTTCATATTGAATGTGGAAGCCAAAGGTAGCTTCATGCCTTAAGAATGTCATATAGCTTTTATTGTCAGTAGAAAAGGGGGAGGGGTCAAAATGCAGTTGGTGAAAGATTGATCTCTGTTTGCATCCAGAGAACTGAATTAGGCTATTATGCAGTGCTTATCACTCTATTGTGGAGGGTTACACTAATAAAACTTGTAAACCCAAGGTTAGTATATGGGTAAAACTGAGATTATTCACTCCAGATCCACTGGGTTTAATATTTTAATGTAAAATATACAAGATTTTATCCAATGGCCTATGTGCCTTCTTTCAGGAACATTTTCTAGTTAAATGTTTTTGTATCTCATAGTTCTATTTCTCCATTTCTCTGGCGAACTTACTCCATCTTTATACTGTGTACGCTGTTGGCCTTATTTGCTATATTGGATGTTGGTCGCAGATTGAGATGTTGCATTCTGCATTGTCTTCTATGTTGCATGCAATCTTATATGCCGTGATGGGTGGTTTTACGTATATGTTGTGATGCAGGATTTGATTGCAATGGTTCACATTCTCTATCCATCCCTGTCCTGTCCACTTTCTCCTCCCCTCTCGCTAGGGTTTTCGCTGCCTTTACAATTCCACCAGTTTAATTGAGAGTTCCTATCAATAGATGCAAAGTATTAATTTGTAGTTGCTATTTTTTTGGTCATGTGATTACATCATTACTCTTCTTTATATTCGAGGATCCTGTCTTAAGTTTGCTCTTCTCTGCTGTTTGCTTTCATGTTTAATTCAACTGTGCACTCTCATAATGATTTTCAGATATAATAATTTCTTTGCTTTCAAGTTGTTTTATATAGGTGTCTAGTTTCATTTCCCTGCATTTTTTTGGAAGGGGAGTTGGGGGGGAGTGTGAGGGTAAATCTACAGCGAAGTACCTGATTCTATTTGAATGTCAACATTCTGAAGTTTATTTTCCTGTTTGCATTGTCCCGAATATATCAAATGCACCTTTCTGCCCCAAAGTTTTATTTTTATAAACGATTTAGGCCTGGGAATGCCTGTCTACTTACACAAGGAACACATCATTCATTCTTAGTAATATTTTTCATTTCTGATCAGGTCAAGATATGATCACATTCATTTCTGTTGTAATGCTATGTAAATGCTTATAATTTCACTTCTATTTACTTTTAAGTTCTTAGTGTAATTTTTGGTTGTCTTCTAAGATTGTATTCCTTTGGTATTATTTGCATCTTTTTGCTGCATTGTGCATCAATATCCCACTTTGGCAATTCATTCAACTTTCACTGCTGTTTGCAAGAGAGTACCTTTTTTGCACATTTCAAACTGAGGAACCTGAGATATGTCTACTATGAATTTCCCCTGATGCGTTTAAGTGGATATCTACCTCATGCCAATATCTAAAACTTGTAAAAGCTGTTGATTCTGATTTATTGTGTTAAAATTTAAAAAAAAAAACTATTTTTTGGATGGCACTTGATGATTTATTTATATCCTGTTTTCTAGCTTTTATTTTACTGCTACAGTGTCTGCTTTATTTTTCTCCTGTCAGGTCCTTCTTTTCTGATGTGTTCTACATAAAGATTAGTTTTGTATACAAGGGCATTTGAATTTCACTGTCGTAAGTTATTTATTACCATTGCAATTGGAAATGCATGTTATGCACCCTGAAAGTCACTTCCCACAGTACTGATCCCTCTTGTTTATCCACTTCTCTACAGAATCATTGTTTTTAATTTTTTTTCTAAATCAATTATATGATTATGGGCTTGTAGCATCTAAATTGTGTTGCTAAGTGTTGTGTACCATGCTCTATCTTATACATGTGCCCTATAAAAGGCCTTGCGGCAATTCCTCTGTAACTGCATCCATGGTGCCAGGAGCTTGAGCTATGGTTCTCCTTATGTATATACACGTACATGGGCATACAAGTGCATATACTAAAATGACATTATGAGGGATCCATGTAGAATATGTTGTTGCTTAGCTATGAGTGTGGATGAGATTTCTAGCAGCTGCTTGCCTCCTGCACAGTACAGATGACAAATCCCACACAGACGTCCTCCCATCTCTCTCCTTGTTCTCTTGCGTGTACATGAGCACACATGCATATGCATGAAAAAATTGACACATGCATTCCATGCCTAAACTTACTGTTCTTGTCAGTCTATAGACTAGGGTAAATGAGAATGGGGCAGGGTTTTGGGGTTTTATTCTCTCTCTCTCTCTCTCTCTCGGCCGAGACTAGCTGTCTTGGCATTTGATGTTGTTGATCACACTAGTCCGTGCTGATCCTATGTTTTCTAGTCAGAAAAGGATTCTAATGCTCAAGGAGAGTTGGCATATATTCTATGACAAATAATATCTCACTCTTTGGCTGCTGGAAGACTCTCAATTGAGTCTCAAATAATCTTAGTAAATGCTTTGACATTTTCCTGTAATGATCTCTGTCTGATGCCTTCTTTTTTCCATCTTGCTTGTTCTAGGGAAATTTACTCCCAATAAAAAAATTGGATTAATTTGTTATTATCATCTTTGTTCTTGCCTGTTGGAACTTGTTTCTGTATCTTTAATGTCTATACTGTTTAATGCACATTTTCTATAAGGGATTGATAATCAGATAACTTCTCCCTCTTAATATCTCTATGTTCGTATAAGCTTCAGAAGATGTACACATTTTTCTCCTTTCTCTGTAATCAGATATTTTTTTCCTGCCTTTCTTTCTATTGTTTTCCGATTTTCTTGTTGGTTGTTGAAAACTAGGTTTCATCCTTCTTGTATGGGCATGACAATTGAACAAGCAAAAAAGTTGGATCACTTTTTGTGTTCTGATTGTGACACTGAGGATGACTCCAAAAGATCTCTGAACTCCTTCCCTGTTTCACCAGTCTCAGAGCCCAAGGTGAGCATACTAAACTTGCATTCTTTTTTACAGTTTCTTACATACTGGTGTGTATGGGTCCTTGCACCTTCCAATTGGAGAGAATGAAAAGATAAGTTTGTGATAGTTATTTGTCATTAACATCACTTTAGGGCCACAACAATAACAAGCGTAAATGGCCTGTTGCAAAATTATCTACTTCAGGCACCCAGTGGGAAAAAAGAAAGTTGAGTGATCCTCCTAAAACAGCAGACATGTGCTTTAACATTTGACACGCAAAAGACTTCTTTTTTGCTCAAAGGTTGTCTTGGTTTGTGCCGAGTGCTTTTCTTCATGCTGAGGTCTTTGTTGCTTTACAAATTTTTTTTGGAGGCTTTCTTTTTGAAGATTTGCATCCCCATCTGTCAAAGATAAAAGTGACATGATGAGGGGCATGTCTCCAAATATCTGCTCGCATGTGTGCACATTGTCGTACCAAGTTATTCTGTGCAATTCTGGGAATGATTTTTTTTAGGCTGTGCTATGACTTTTAGTAGATAGATGGAGGGCTTGGTGAATTCTGCATCATATTTCTCTCAGTCGATGCTTATAAGGAAAAACAGAGAGCATATTTTTTTTTAAATTTCATCTATTCTGTCTGGGAATGAAGCTTCAGGATACTGATTTTTATCTTCTTAGCATTTTTGAACTCAACAAGAACTGACAAGTCTATGCTTCTGCTTCGCATGCTTGCTTTCCTTCAATTACATGCATTTTTCTACTCATGGATGATGGGAATCTCTTTCTTCCTTTCTTATTTTTATAAAAGACGATACTCTCTCTTATCCATACTGGACACCATCTCTGATATTGCCTGCGCTAGAAAATACATCCTCATCTACAGATATTTTGGAAAATGAAATGACAAATCTTCCCTGCTCATGTTGACTTCAATTCGTGCTTTCAACAAGTCATAATGTTCACTGCTCTCCTCTCCTGTAATTTGCTAGAAGGCACTAGGAATTACTTGTCCTTTTAGGCAGTATCTTCTTAATTACAGTGTGAATAGAAGATTGAATTTTAAGGATGTGAGAAGCGAGTTAAAATAGATCTTGACATCTCATGAACTTCGCAAATTTGTAAAGTCCACAATAGATTTATGATCATTCATCATAAATCTGGTGCCGTTGATCTATTGTTGTTCATAGTTGTCAAGGCTTACGCCTAGGGGACACCTGGGCACCGCTTAGGCGACAAGGCTTATTTTCAAGGTCTAGGTAGTTAAACGCTTATTGGGCTTTGAAAAAAGCACGCCTAGGCACCTCTTGGGCACACTTAGGAGTGCCTAGACGCCTAAGTAACGACTAGGCTAGTTCATGGGCCAATCAAATCAGGTCCATTGGGCTCAATCCTAATATAAATAGAGTTATGTGGATGATTGGGCCTGTGTTTCATCTTCCTTATCGTCTTTGGGCATCGTCCTTCCTCGGTGAACAAATATCGACGTCAACGATGAGGCACTCCTATGCATTCTCCTCTTTCTCTGATGACCACGATGAGACAAGAAGTCCCACTTGCATATGTCCACAAATTTGGAACCCCTCATGCCCATTAGCATCCTCTCACCCTTCCTAAGTTTTCTACATGCCCATCCTTTCTTTTCTTTTATCTTCAAGTGTTTGTCTCTTTGCATGTGAGTAACCCCCTAATTATGAAGGTGCTGCCTAGGCGCTGCTTAGGCAGGCGCCTAAGCACTTAGGCGCTCAAGGACCTCAAGTATGCCTTGAGTCGCCTTACCGCCTTGACAACTATGTTGTTGTATGGATCCAGGCATTTACTAGTCTTCCAACCAGGTGCTGTCCTTAACATTAACTATATGCAGTTAAAAGCGATAGGCAAGCAAGCCGACTAGCCACTTACATCAGCCTCAAATGCCTAGGCAAACATCTAGGCATTTGAGGCGACATATTTCTCTCCTAATTCACCACGAAAGAAGAGTCAGTATGGTAGTAGGAGGGAAATGAAGAAACCAAGACAATGACATGTAACATTCTAGAAACAATGGATCATGTCCAATACCTGAAGACCAATGTGTATAGTACCTATTTATTCCAAGCAGTGAATGGTCTTTGGAATCGTAAAGAATAATAAAAAGTTGTAACATGTAATAATAAGAAAAGGACATCGGACATTGTTAAAAGAGGCATCAGCCACTTGGGGATCATGAAGAATAAGAAAGCAGCAGCACATAATTAATCAGGCATCACACACTTAAACAGTGGCATTAATTTTAAAGAAATGGAATAGCAGGTTAAAACTTACAAAGAACAGGAGTAATGACAAGTCACAGCATGACATTTAAGATAAAGTGGAATATGAAGCAACATCAGTTTGTGATTGACAGAAGGCTCAACTTGAAAACACTTAAATAATAAAAGAAACTCAGCAGCATGTGTTAAAAATACAGGCTAAAAGACAACAGGTTGTAATGTCAAGAAAGGTGTCTTGTTTGTATGTGAGGGAGGGAGGCAGGGAGGGAGACTTTTAGGCAAGTAGCAATAATCAGACGGTATTGGTAGTTGGAAAGCATACCGACCCCTTTGGCCTCAATGGTAAGCTGGCTAGGCTGTAAATTTTGTGTACCAATTTTGGGAACCCTCTGCATGATATTTCACATCAAAGACAAAAAATATAGCTTTTAGTTCTCATGTCTTAGATTGCACAATGTTTCACATGAAAGATAAAAAGAGCCTTTAGTTCTCATCTCTTAGGTTGCATGATGTTTCACATTAAAGATTAAAAAGAACCTTTAGTTGTCATCCCTTAGATTATGCTCCTTTGACATTTGTCTGACATGATACGATTTCAATGTTTATTTGTTAAGAAAGTCGGAAGGCTTAGTCATGAAACCCTAGAGAAATCATGTTCCCCTAGATCGAGGAATTTCATTGTTTATGTTATAGGAAAATCAGAAGTTATATTAGTCTAAAACATCCCTAGGGACGACCATGTATCCGTTGACTGAACTTCATCTTTCTCCTTTAGCTATACTCTCTTAGACATGTGAGGACACTGTTATGGTTGCTTAAACTACATGACCAATTCTGGCAGCATTACCAGATTGATGGGATAAAGGCTTGTGAAGATAATGGGTGCATAGTGAGTTTTTGTAGAATCAGTATTGTCGTGGATAATTGTGGAGGTATGGGGATGATTTAATTGATCATTTTAACTTCGATATAATGCCTACGTAGGATGTAATCCTATTTACAATTAATATTTAGGCCATTGCCATTGCCTAGTTGGACCTAAGGAACATTGATGGCCTTATGGAGATTTAACTGCTTTTGATTTTTGCTCAAAGCTGATATTGTTTAGTCCCTGGGGCAGCACCATTTCATAAACCTAGTTGACCCAGTTGTGCTTGAGTTTATCTATGTGATTCCCAGACTTGGTGCCTTTGAGAGTGACATATTTGTACAAAGCTTGCTGACAAAGTACCTCCAATCTTTTTGATATTGTGGTTTTATTTTCCTGGTGTCATGTTTTCAAAAAAGCTTCAGTCTTGTAGGTTATTGTAGTTTCTTAAGAGGGATAAAGAAAAGTCAATAAAAAAGAGGCCAATATCTGGGATTTCATTTCAGTGGCATAAAATCATAGAAGACAACATAAGTTGTAGATCAAGTTTACATCTATCTCATTACTTGTCTTCACTCTTTACCGTCAAACAGGTGTACTCTTTTTTACTGTATTTATTTTCCTTTTTTTTTTTTTTTTTCTGTCTGTCCTGTCACTCATGGTCAACTTTATTCTATAACTTTTCAGTCTCCTCATAAAAAGGGTAGTCTGACGCCCATTATGTGTCAATCCAACAGCCATTTCTAGCTCATATCTCAAAATCTGGCTGACTTGGGTTCTGGCTGCATCAGTAAGTTAGGTTCAAACTGGAATCAATCAGATTCTCTCACCTTTAATACATAAAATGAACCCAATGAAAACCATTTTTATTTGTACATGCACTGGATTAGTTTTTGTTTACCTAGTTGGTACCAATCTCACCGTTCTTTTATAATGTTCCTAATTAGCAGTTTTGTCCTTTGTATTAGGATTGACACCTGTTTCTTGCTGAGTTCTGCACCCTAGAAAAAAATTCAGCGGAGAGTATGCATGCTAAACATGAGAAAAAGGATCGAAAAAATTAGGGAGACTAAATCTATATGAATTCGGTTGATATTGAAGGCCCATATCTCTTAGCTTCTCAATGGCAAAAACTAGAACATTAGTCCTTCTGGTCTCTTGCACATCTGGAGCTTCAGAGCTGCAAGAATATACATTTGTAAGAATTTCTTATGCAGCCTTTTCTCAAGTTGGCTGGCAAGGGAGAATATCCTTCATCTATTCTGGACAGTTTCCTCCAACTACAGAATGATAATAGAAATTCAGCAAAACAATGGTGAAAAAGCTTATGCAGGGTGATTTCAGACCATGTACCATGTACCATTGATTTTAAATGTGATATCAAAAATAACGAACCAAGGTTGTTTAAATATGACACAGCATGTGTTAGACACGAAGGATTTGGAAGACTGGTGGAACAGTAGTGGAATGACAGTCAGATCAGCAGGTATGCATGTCTGTTACTGCCAAAGGAATCAATGTTTGTCGAAGAAAAATGTGAAAGGTTGGCGGAAGTAATTATTGAAGCAGCAGCCATTAGACAACAAATACAGGCAGAAATAGAAAGTCTAGTACACAGTATTTGTTTTCATGCTTAATAAGAGGAAAATAAGAGTATCAGAAAACACTGTTGCTAACGATGTAGTCCCCCCAGACAGCTTAGCGTCAAGGGCAATGTTTTAAAAATGCCTAGTTGCACCAATGGCGGTATACACCTCTATTGCCTAGGCAGACTGCCTAGTCAGCAAGGTGGGTGCCTCATTAGTGAGGTGGTTAGTTTTGTTAGTTCTTAATATTTTAGATAATATTCAGGTAGCACTGTTTAAAAAGCGGCCACCTATACAATTAGGTGGCTCGCCTAGGCACCTCGGATGGGTTGGCCGCCTCAAAGGTTTCTGCCTCAGACTTTTATTGACAGTTTTGTCTCATTGGTTCTCCCTCATGTAAATATGCAATTACCTAGATGTCCTTGATAATACATTACATAGTATGTGTTTCATCTATAGATGTTGGATATGACTAGAAAACTTATAATAATGACTTTAAGATCTTTCTGTAGGTATGAAACTAGCTTCATTATTTGATGTTTATTCATGGTTAGACTTATGATTAGAGGCAGCCACATTACATCAATAACTAGGGAAAACAAAATTGAATGGTATACTCAATTCTTCATCCCTTTTCTAACATTGTATAAATTGGGTTGGGCTCCACTAATTTTCCACATATAAATTATTGAGATACAACGATATTTGCTAATAGCCTCATAACTCAAGAAACATGACTCTTGATGTTCATCTTTAGTTATGCATTATCATACACCTCTTATACGTTTGAAAATCGGAAATAGGTCGTAACTATTCCTTCTTTATGATTAATGTACAGAAAAAAAATCTCCAAATGTAATGGTGTATAAATACTGTACAAAATGTTAAAAACTAACAAAATAACCACCTCATGAATGAGGTGCCCGCCTCACTGACTAGGCAGTTCGCCTAGGCAGCAGGTGGTTTTACCGCCGCAGCCTGCCTCAGCATTTTTAAAACATAGCCTATGTAGTCAGAGGCGAGAGGCGAGCGAGGTGACCAAGGGTTTGCCTCAGCCTTAAACGCCTAGGCGATCGCCTAGGCGTTTGAGGCGATGTGTTGTCTTTCATGCATCATCATGAAGGAATAAAATGGTAGTATGAATATAATAAAGGAAATTCCAAGATAATCATATGTAAGACTTTGAGAAACACTGATAATGTCCAACATATAATAACCAATTGGTATAAAGCACTCATGTAATAGTGCATAGTCTTAGAAATCATCAAAAATAAGAAAATGATGTGATAACATATAAGAAAAAAGGAAAAAGAACAAGGCATGTAAGAGAAAAAGGGCAGCGGACATTATTAAAAGAGGCATTAGCCACTTTGGAATAATTAAGAATAAGAAAAGCAGTAGCACATAATTAAAAAAGAAATAAGCATTTATCATGGACCTCGTACGCAAGTGCCTAGGTGAGTGAGGAAAATATGAGGCGAGGCGTTCTTGGCTCGCCTCAACCTACTTCATCGCCTAGGTGAGCGAGGCGATCGCCATTGATAACATAGAACATAAGCAGGTACCATTTGGTCTGACTAAATATTTTTTCGTTTCTAATGACATTTGGGAGTTTTGACTACACAAATCACAAAGAAGAAACAATCATGACCTATTTTCACTGCCAAACAAAGTATAAGAGATATAAGATAATGCATAAAAAGTAAAGATCAAGAACCAGATTTGTTGAGATATAAGACTAGTAGCAAATGTTGCAGGTTCATATAATGTGATATAAATTTTTTTAGAACTACATATGAAAATTAAGACCGTAATAATTCTATATTAGACGTGTAAATTTGGGCCAATATATATATGAAAAGAAGTAAGAACATACGACTTTAAAGTGGGAAAGGGTATTGTTATGCAGTTCACATTAGTGAAGAGTCCAACCAAAGTATTCAACATGCTAGAAAGAAGGGTCCCTCAGGGGTGGGAGAGTTGGATAACCCACTTCATGGGTAACTATGAGGTCACAATATCGAATCCCACCTATGGACATACCCACGACGGGCACCAACCTGGGGTTCATGTAAGTTCCGACCTCATGAACTTTGCCGGCCTGGGGGGGTCCAATGCCCGAGAGATGTTTGGCAAGCCTATGGCTCGGGGTACTGGTGATGCAGGTCTTGATCCTGGGTTTGTGGGTTTAGTCTTGGAACCCCCCCCCCCCCCCCCCCCCCACACACACACACACACACACACACACACACACACACACACACCAAAAAAAATAAATAAAAAAAAGCTAGAAAGAGAGATGAGGATACCATGCAATTAGATGTTTTCCCCTATCTATTGATGTTTGAACTATTTTCTTTTAACATAAATCTAATCACAAATAAACGCCAAACAATAAAGCAAATGGGGGGGGGATGAGGATACCATGCAATTAGATGTTTTCCCCTATCTATTGATGTTTGAACTATTTTCTTTTAACATAAATCTAATCACAAATAAACGCCAAACAATAAAGCAAATGGGGGGGGGGATCTTAATATTTTTGTTACAAGTTTTGAAGCACTACCCAACGTCTAGCATGTGTCGTGTAGTTTATTATCAAGGACATTTGGCCAATTACATGTTTACATGATGGGGAAAAATTGATCGGACAACCTTTGAGAAAAGGCTAAGACAGAAACCTTCGAGGTGGCCAACACATCTGAGGCACCTAGGTGGGCTGCCTAATCATCTAGGCAGCTGCTTTTTAAAACAGTGGTCAAGAGTCTAGCGTCAATGAGTTTGGATTGAAACCTGCCAAGGACCATGCCTGTAACGGGCGAACACCACCACCCAAAGGGTGGAAACAAAGCACGGGTGAAACCACGCCTGTGGTTGAACTCAAGCCTTCCCATTTCAAGCGGGCAGGGTGTCCCCACTGCCCTACAGTGCAGGGGAGTAGAAGGATGTGGTTAAGCAAACGATTTTCAGTATGGAATCAGTCAGGTCTCCAGGTCCATTTCTACATGGGCTTCTACTAACAATTCTGGGATTTCACTAAGAGGATCTAATGGCAGCCATAACAGACTTTGAGAGGAGTCCATGGGCAGTCAAGAACTTCAATTCGAAACATGTGTTGTTAATTCTTCGCAAAGAAAGTGCGGAGGCAATCACTAACTTCTGGTCAATCAGTCTTCTTAGTGGCAGCTACAAATTAACAATAAAGTCACTTACAACTAGACTGAGAAAAACTGAAAAACATGATGGACATCATAGTGCACGAGAATCAATTGACATATCTAAAGGGCATACATATTCTAGGTAATTGCATGGTCATACATTACCAGAAGATAATGAACAAGGAATGTGTGATCTTTCAGTTGGGCCTTGGGAACACTTGCAAAAGGATGAACTGTGGCTGTTTATAAAGGGTGATCAGGTGATGGGTCAAGGAGAGTAGAGGTGGACTGGTCGGATTTAATGCTGTATATCAACAGCTGAATTCTTAATTATGGTGAATGGAAAACCACATGATTATTTTGGGAGCTGTCATGGGCATTGGCAAGGCTTTATCACCAGACCTCGTTATATTAAATAGCCTGATGTGGAAGAAGGTTAGTACTCTGTACTCATGGATTGAAATATGGGGTGGAAGTGGCATATTCACAATCTTCAGATGGCAAACTACTATTTTTCTCCTTGACTGAAAGACATTGTTAATTTAAAGATCTATTATCAATGTTGAGATGTAAGATGTTATTTTTTTGACCACTTTCCCAAAAGAAATTGTGAGAGATGCTATGGGTTTTTAAATAAGTTTCTCAAAATGTGAGATGGTAAGGGTGCTTTTGGAGGAGACCAACAAAAGGGGAATGCAAGGATTTTAGGCTGTCAGTGGTTCCAATTTCTGATCAAATACCTTTGCTTACCTCTTTCAGATTGGTCAATAGTGTCAACAGTGGAACAGCATTATTAAAAGAATTTGAGAGTCACTTGGCTGTATGGAAGGCTCCGTATGTAAAGCTAGCTACTTACAGGTGATAGTTGATAGATTTTATCCAAAACAGTTCTGTCAAATCTGGCTGTATACTATTTGTCCTTTTTGGGTTCCATTGACTAGAAAGGAGGAGCTGTCAGAGGTCTATCCTCTGGAAAGGGATAAGCTTCCCTAGGAAGTGAGTTCATGTAATCAAATGAAAAGAAGTTTGTGGAAGAAAAAAGAGAGGTGGGCTAGTGCTGGTCCCATATTTGTGAAGTTTCTCTGGTGGTATTGGATAGAATAAGATTATTTGGGTCAGGGTTTTTAGGGAGAAGTATGAGAGTGATAGGTGTAATGACCTCATTACTAATCGAAGTGAGTTGTTCCTAGACATGCAAAACAATCAGCAAAATGGAATACCTCATATGTTGTTTCAAGTTAAACCATAAGGAATGAGAAGCATTCCAGATTTTGGGAGTACAGCTGTTGTGGCTAGATTCATTTTGGAAGAAGGTTTCTAAAACTCTCTTCTATTACAAACACGAATGGGAAGGATGTGTAAAAGGCTAGGAGATAGTCTGGCAGAGAAGGAACTTGGGATTTGCAACTTAGAAGGGGATTATGTGAAACAAAATTTTTGCAGTATGTAGAGCTGGCTGGCTTATTAAAATAGGTTGCACTTAAAGAGCAGGTGAGAGGTAAAAGAAACTGGAGGTGGGAGCCTCGAGGAAGCTTCACTGCCAATAGGTCAGTTGCTAGTGCGGGAAGGTATGTAAGTATGAGATGGTTTGGGAGGAGGAGTTTTGAGCAGAAAACAAAGATCCATGGAAGTGACTATGAAGAGGATTTCTACACCGGACAGAGTCAAAAAGTTTAAACCAGGTATCAAGTCATCATGACTCAAGAACATAATGGAATCAAGAAACATGGATATTCTCTGTTGCAACAGAAAGAGAAGTAGAATATCTAAAGAGTAAACTTCTAGTAGGTTTCTAGGTCAGTGCTATAGATTAGGTGTATTTGTTCTTTTCCATCGCATCTTGTGTTCAACTTTGGGAGGGTGGAGGATGTGGATGTGTGACCCACGTCTAGTTTTGTGACAGAGCCTTGTGTATCTTGTGTTCTGTTGGGTTTTTGCATTGGGGTTTGCTGTTCAGGTGCAGCATCTCGCCTTAGTGTTTGGACGTATTACCTCTGTTTGGTTTCTAAAGTTGGTCATCTATCTTATCATTTTTTGCCTCAGGAAAATTGTATTTTCATCCTTTATACAAGGAATCAATGGATCATTATTTCTTCAATGTGGCATCATGAAGGCTGTGTGGAAAATTGGAAATGCATATTCAGGACATTGGAGGAGGATGTTCTCAATCAGCAGACTTTGGACAGTTGTTAGTAAAGTGGGATATATTGTAATTCATGTGAACATAAAGAAGATTTTGGTAACTTTATTTACAGCAGTGGTATGAGTAATTTGGAGGGAAAGAAATTAGGGACTTCTGGCCTTCATCATTAGCCCGATGTTGGTCTTATGAGTGAAAATTTAACAACATTGATAGTATATGGAGGGTGTTTAAACCATTGATGGAATTATGATTCTGGAAGACTTGCAACTTAGTTCTGATGGGATTTTTCCTAACGTCAGGGTGGTGGATTTGTGGGGTTGGCAATGAGCCAACAGCCGAGCTGCATGAGCTCGGCTCGAACTGAACTTGACTCGGCTTGATTCACTTGTTTAAACAAGCCGAGCTCGAGTCTGATTCACAGCTCATTTAGTTAAACAAGTTGACTCTGAACTTGGTGGAGCTCAGCTCGGTTAGCTCGTGAGCCAGCTCGGGTTAAAGTAATTAAGTTTTTTTTTAATATCTATTCAATAGCTAACCTAAAGCACACTGGGTCACTCGTTAATCTGAAGACAGCTAAGCCGGGTTGGCGTGCTTTTTGTGTTGGAAACATTATAGGACCATTGGCCTTTTTCCAGTTTCTGTTATGTTACTAATTTTATGCCCTAGGCCCACATGCGTGTGCAAGCTGCACACCTGCTCGCCTGCCTGGGGGTGCACGCTGTGGCCACTGGGACTTCAGTACTATATTGAAAAACCAAAGATGCCTCCTATTGCTTCAATTTCCTATTGCCTCACTTCCTTCCAGGGATTGGGCTGACGTAATTAAATGGGCCTTCAAACCCAGTGAGCTGGGTTCAAACTTGGCTTGATCTCGTTGAGCTCAAGCTTTGTTTTGTGCTTGAATTATGGCTTGGGCCTGGCTTGATCTGCTATTTTTTAATGCCATGCCAAGCTTTGAGCTTGGGCTTGTTGGCTTAACCTCCTAATGTTTTTGCCGTGCCAAGCTTGAATTTGGCAATGCTTGGCGTTGCTCGTTGCCACCCCTAAGGATTTGTTCCTACAACCTTGGTGGGGACGTGTTCTTTTGATGTAAATGGTGACAAATTTCCTTATTGTTCTTCTTATTTACTTAGTAACTGTGGCCATTGACCACCTTTCCTGAAAAGGGGAGAACTTTCTTCTTTGTCAACTATTAGTGTCACACTTGGGCTTATTTCCTTCTTGTTGTATCTCAGTCATAATTTCTTGGATGACGGAGTTGTTGAGCAATAGTTGCTCAGTGGAGATCAGTGCCCTCCTGAGTTGAGTATGGTTGACAGTAGGTTCCTAATGATCAATCCTGGGTCATTATTTCTGCAATCTATGTTTAGGGTGATCAGTCAACTTTGGACAACTATAACCCTTAATAGAGCAGCATCAGATTGATTGGATTTTTGTCTCATTGGAAAGCCCTTGGAGTCTTTTATATTTTTGTCTTTTGATCTTAAGCAATTAGGTTGCTTGAAAAAGCAAATCAATGCTTCCTCTGTCTGATTTTTACCCTCGTTTGCAACTTGTTCTGTGTGGAGTGGACCCTATGGTATGCAAGGATGGCAGTATCGGCTGATACCTATACATATCGGCCATGACCGGTACTGATACGGGGTTTTTGGGGGGGGGAGGCTACCCCTATTCCAGTCCCCAATTTGTTTTTTTTTTTTAAATAGTGTATCGGCCGGTACTGAGCTGGTTTCGGGTGGTATCCGGGCTGGTACCTGCTGAAATATGTGAAAGTCCCCTTTAAGGGGTTTTTTCACTTCACTTCTCATAGAAAACACATCTGTGAGAGGTGGGACATTGAGGGAGCTTGAAGGCGAGGAGGGGAAGCTTGCCGCCAGGGAAGTTTCGAGGGAAGAAAAAGAAGAAAAGAGGAAACTAAAATCCTAGACCGTCTTATTTATTTTTTGAGTTGTTAAGAGTTGTTAGATTATGTCATTTTCTCTTCTTATTGAAATAGATAAAACCCCCAAATTTGACCCTAATTAGCAGTTAAAAATGGGGCTTTTGTCTAATTACATGAACTAAACATAAATTAAAGGCTAATAAAGTTTCATGCATACTTTAGAGTAGGCGCATGTTGCCAATTGTATTGAATGAGGGTTAATTAGGCAAAAGCCCCAATTTTGACCCTAATTAGCACTTTAAATTTGGGGTTTTTGTCTAAACCTTAATTAAACATCAATAGAGGCCTAATTAAGCCTAATTATTATCCATATTAGTGTACTCACATGTGTTTCTTATGGGTAAGGATCATTTTGTTTTATTGTAGTTGCTATTTATTAATGCTTAGTACATTGGTATGTCATTTCTATTTTTAATATGTAGCAAACAATCATTTAATATCCATTATACATGCTTTGCAAAATTTGAACCATAGCGTAGTTATATCTTTTTTATACTTATTCAATGTTTTTCGCCTTCGAAATAGTCAAAGTATGTCTATTTTTTTCAAAATTTTCTACATTTTTGATTTTTTTTCTTCTGATTTTTCTGATTTTTTATGCCAGTATCGATTGATACGGTTGATACCAGTATCGGTACTGATACGTATCGGTATCAGTACTGATGGGTACTGGTGCCAATACCGAGATTGCCCTCCTTGATGGTATGAGGTCAAGCTTGAGACCTTGCTTTTTCCCCCAGGTCCTTTATCTGTAGGGGTGGTCAGCTCAGGCTTTCTGAGAGACCCAATAGACAATATTTTCAATTCTCTTTCTTGGCTACTTGTTCTTCAGTTTGGGTCAAGCTGGCCTTGGCTAGGAGGAGAACCAACCATATCAGCTCCTTGAAGGTTGATGGCAGGCTCTCTCTCTCATAGAGGAGTGGGGATCCGGCATATTAGGTCTTACTATTCCAATCTCTTCATGGAAGAGGTTCAGGTTCGGCCTACTGTGGACTCTGTTATCCTACCCCATCTTTCTTCAGCAGATAGAGAGAGTATTTCCAGTCTTTTTTCTCTACAGGAGGTGAAGGAGGTCTTTTTTCTCTACAGGAGGTAGACATATTCAGGAAGGTTTGTTGACAGTTCATGACAGGGTTTCTCAAGCTGTTTCTCAAGAGGAAGGGGCTGTTTCTCAGGCTGGATTTTGGGAAAGCCTATGACAGGGTCAACTGGAATTGCTTGTTTGACATCCTTACTAAAATCAGTTTTGGTGAGAAATGGGTCTAGTGGATCAAACACTGTGTTTCATCTACTTATTTTGCTATTCTTATTCATGGAGTGCCTATTGATTCTTTCTTTAGTGGTCAAGGTCTTAGACAGGGGGACCCTTTGCCATCAGCTTTATTTATTTTAGTTGCTAATGTTTTAAGCAGAATTTGGGTGAAAGGAGAGGAAGCAGGTTATCTGAGGGGCTTCTAGGCGGGAGTTGGTTCTTTGAGGGTTTCTCACCTCTAGTATATAGATGATACTATCTTATTTCTCATGGGTGCTGAAGAGCAATATTTTCGTGCTAGATCTATTTTGGATCTAATTGATGAGGTGACAGGCTTGAAAGTGAATTTTCAAAAATCAGTGGCTATTGGTGTTAATCTGACAGAGGGAGAGCTGGATAGAGCGGCTTGCATCTTAGGGTGCCAGACTGGTTCTTTCCCAGTCTCATACTTGGGCCTACCCGTCCCCGAGAGTATTGAAATGTAAAGATTGGCAGCCTTTGATCACCAAGTTCCACTCCAGGTTGTCGGGTTGGAAAGGTAGACTTCTGTTTTATGGTGGTAGATTGGTTCTTTGTCAGTTGGTACTGGATAGGTTGCCCATTTACTTTCTCTCCATTTTTAGGATCCCAATCTTGGTGGCTAGGCAGTTGGAAGCTATCAGATGCAGGTTCTTTTGGAAGGGAAGTTTAGAGGAAGTCAGGAAAGGAGGGTATGAGCTGGCTTGGAGCAGGGTTTGTAGGAGCAAGAAGAATGGGGGTCTGGGCCTTAAAGCTATTCAGACTTTTAATTTGGCTTTGTTGACTAAATGGTTATGGAAACTTGGCAGAAGTCACTCTGGCTTGTGGTTAAAAGTGATCAAAGACAGGTATTATCCTTCCGGGAGGGTATGGGATGTGCAACTCCAAGGGGAGTACAGTGTGTCTTCTCTTTGGCGAGGCATTCTTTTGGCTTTAGATATTATCAAGGCAGGGACATAAGTGGTTCTGGGAGATGGGAGCAGCTGTCTTTTTTGGGTGGATATGTGGTGTGGCTCACAGCCCTTGTGGGACAAATTCCCTTCTCTTTTTTCCATTGCTTCCGATCCCCTCATCCCGGTGGCACATGTTTTTGTTCGTGAGGAGTCGGGTCTTGGGGTGTGGACGCCAGATTCAGGAGGAACTTCAGAGAAGGTGAAATGCAGGAGCTCTCCAACTTGTGGAACTTTCTAGTTTCTTATGCCACTGACCCTTCCACTCGGGATTCTTGGAAGTGGAGGTGGGAGAGTAGAGGGCTTTCGACAGTTAAATCGGCTTTACTCTATCATTGCAGACAGAGGTATGAGATTCCTTTCTTCAAGCACATTTGGAGCCCTAATTCCCCGTTGAAAGTCAGGGTGCTTGTGTGGAGGATCTCCCTAAGCAGGGTTCCTACAGCAGACAGATTGAGAAGATTTGGCTGCGAGGTGCCGGCAGTTTGTTCCTTGTGCGGTGAAGAGGATGAGACGGTGGATCATATCTTTGCTTCTTGTTCTTTTGATTGGGACATTTGGAATGCTTTATTGGCTAAGGTGGATCAGATATTTCAGCCCGCGATCTCAGTGGTAGATCTCCTCTGATCATGGCCCTTATACGTCGTTGCTGATCAGGATCGAAGGTTTTGGTGGCTCATCTCCATGGCACTCTTTGGGCAATTTGGGGGGGAGGAGCCAAAGAATTTCAAGAATGAGTCTAGGGAGGGAGTGGCTTCTTTTGTTTCTGAAGGGTAAGAGAGTGGGGTCGTCTTCTTTGTACCCCTTACGCTTTTCCTTCCCAATTTTTGGAGCAGTTAGGGGAGTGAAGTGTGGGATTGTTGCTCGGCGTTCCCTGGTCCGGTCATTTTTTGTGTTGGGCCTGTTTGCTGTTTTGTACACTTTTATAATTACCATTTTGATTTTTAATACATATTAGTGGTCTTTACCACCTTCAAAAGAAAATTTGAGTCAAACTTTCCTTGAACCTTAAATACTTAAAATCTAGTTTTTGGGCCACATAACTCTGGTTTTATTATTGTCACTTTCCTCAGGGTACAACATTTTATAAGATCTACCATTTTCTCATTTATCCCGTTTTTCCTTTGTACTCTTTCCTTTTCTTTGCTGTAGTAATTAGTGCATTTCTTATAACCTGCAAATTTTCATCTTCAGTGTTCGATACCTTTTGAATTTCCTGAACAAGGTCTTTTAACTATTGAAGAATGTCTGCATCTATCGCTGGTGCAAGAGCAACCAATAAACATCATTTTATACTACCATCAGAAATACATCTTTAGCGGTTAAAAGGATGCCAACAATGATTGTTCTACTTATTTTCATTAAGGAAGGATTGGGAATCGCACACGGATCAGTCTGTGGCCGATCCGTCCCGATCACCTGTTCTTGTCAAATGCAAATGTGTGTGTGTGTGTGTGTGAGAGAGAGAGAGAGAGAGAGAGAGAGGGGGGGGTGGGAACGGCCAAGTGGGGGTATAGCCATTGGCAGCCCCCTAGCACATGCTAGAGTTGGTCTCTAACGGTTAGTTTGACTAGAAATTGGAGCCCCGATGTCTAGTTGGAATCAGCCTGATTGACCGATCCAAGGGTCCATCTACCACAGATCTGTCGATCTGGCCAACCCCAGCCAATCTGGCTCAGGATTGGCAAGGGATGAATCGGGATTGGATTGGTTAGGCTAAAGTCGATTGGTTCAGCCAATCCAATCCCATCATGGCCGATTTGGCATACCATGTTTGCTATCCATTCCCTTGTGCTCTCATCCAACACTACTTTATACTATCCAAGGAATATCATGAGCCTTCTAAGCTTTTGATTTCAAAGTTGATGGGAATCATGAGGTGGTTTTTGGTTAAAGAACTATAGTGCTATACATATCAATGTCTTCATCTTGATTAATGCTTTATTAGTGTTGATTAATTTTCTCAGGTGCCATAGTTAGGCTTAGGAGCTTGGCTTGGCTATTATAGTTGTGGCTTGTACTTAGTGTGAAGTGAAACAAATGCCCATCACGATTTCTTTACTTGTTGCAGTTCTTTTAGTAAGGTCTTCACACATACATGTTCCGCTTATCGATTAGGTATGTTTTAAGTGGAATAATCTTAAATAAAAGGAAACAAAGCTGCCTCAGTACTGAATTGATGATTTAGACAGTGAGCCTCACCTGCCCTAGGCCAAGCATGTTGGGCTTGTGCTAAGCCCACATGGTCTTCCCTAATAAGCTAGATAAGAGTTTTTTTTTTTGGGGATTCCTGCACATTCATTCAAAAGATTTTGTTGAGTTGAACAAACAATAGACTTCCCTTTTTCTCTGGAGGATCCTGAGGATATGCAGAGAAATGTTTAGGAACCATCTGAGTGACACAAAAATTAGCACTGAAGATATATAGCATATCTCTACTAGTTCAGCCAACACTCAACAAATGCCAATTCTTTCCAAAAACACAGCGCAGACAAAAACCCTGACGTCCTGCCACGGATAAGCATTATCCAACTGGTTTGTTGGTTGGCTTGTTAGCTACAAAGACTGAAGCACCAGTTTTGCTTTGAAGTCTGTAATCTTTTCTCCACCCCCAACACCCCCTTCCCCTTTTTAACAATGTGTGCCCCTCCCCCCCCTCAAAACCAGCCTTAAGCTTTTGCCTTGGGCAGGGACTCGACAGAAGAAAGTAATGTTTGTCGTGCGTTCTGGTCTCGACATTGAGATTCATGGCATGTTGGTTCATGTTGTGTACTGGAAGACATGACTATAATTTGTTTGAACTCTTTATGCTTTATTTGCAGGTAGAATCGAAACGCCGGAAGAGATGACGACATTTATTCGCGAGGCTAGTAATGAGAGTATCCACTTTCTTGCATGTTGGTGCGTCATTGTTGGCTGTGGGATTGTACAGTGCAGAAGAACAGAGTGTGCTTGCACAAAATGGAGACGCTTTTCAAGTTACGTCTGATTTGATGTGTTCTCATGACGTGCATGCAGAGTGTTGTATCATTGTCAATACGAGTCTTGTGCAAGTTTCTCTTTATCTTCGTAACTTGGTTGTACTCCAGAGGAACATCTCCCCGGAAAGCGTGGATTTTTCGTGTTTGGTGTAGTCTTAAAATTTTCTCAAGGCCCTTGGTGCAATAGTAGAGAATTTTTACATATCCGGGACTTGGAATTCTTTCTCCATGTCGCAGACTGATGGGATGTTTGGTTGCGTTATGAGCTTTCTACATAGCTTCATGACAAAGAGGTTACAACATGATAATTTTTTATTATAAAACTTCTGATTATCGTGTTTGGGTAAAAACATGGTAATTTTTAAAAATTACAATGAATTGTTTGGGTGGTTCGTAAATAGTAGAATTATAGGGTATATTTTCATTGGTTTGCTTTTAATCAAATCTAAATATATAATCTTCGTGTGCTTCCCAAAGATTCAGAACGTCAATATGGAATCTGCGATTTACGAACTCTATGTTGAATGGTTATATGTCGTTAAACAATTTTGAATCTCAATTTTTCTACAGGACCTACCAATTACATGTATTTAGAACTCTGCACAACACATTGATGAACAAGTACAAAAATAAAATATAATTGTTTCTATCAAATACGCATAACTGAAAATGTCCTTGGCGTAGTTGTCACCATAAGAAAAAGTAGAACAAAAACAATGGAAGCCGACGTCGTAAGCCACTCTTGGTTGTACAAGATAAATTGATCAATACCAGCTAAAGTGTGGTATTGATTCGTGTGGGCGATTCTGCCTTGGTTGACTCTGGGCAAAACACCTGAACAGAATATGCTCAAATCTTCAGTTATACAAACCAACAAATAGGTGAGGCAGTGCAAACCAATCACAGGACAACACGTTAGATGACCATTACAAGCGGAGGAATCAAGAGGAGGCAGCAGCTTGCCGGAACAAGAAGCAGACGACTAGGACCACTTGCCCTCAAGCTACCGCCGAGGAGGCCCCCCTGCCGTGCGTCGTCTCCGTCACCATCCTAGGACAGTCTCGATCCCCCCTTCGCGCCCTCGGGGCCACCACCACTCGGCCCGCTGACGTCCTCACCGACTGCATTGGCCGAGGTGGCAACGGAAGGCCATGTGCAGGGTGGAGCCACCAAACTCATGAGCGCCGAGCGGGGCATTCTGGCGGTACGCCGCCGGGTTGGTGCAGTTCCCTCTTGCTCCAGACGTCCAGCTGGCTACCGAGTCGCGCCACGAAATCCTTGCCGGAGCCCACCTGGCGACTCAGCTCGTCCTGGCTCAGGTTGAGCTGGCGCACCCAGACAGCTGCCCTAGCTCTGGCGGCGTTGTCTCGTTCATCTGGTTCTTGTCTTGCTCAACCTGCCGAGCTATGGCTCATGGCTGGACGAGCATCGACAACCGTGACTGTTGATTCCTCTGCTCAAATCTCCGCTTGAGCTCACATGATAAGAAAAAAAGGGGGGGGGGCGGTGTCATCCTGTTTTTTTTTTTTTTTGGGTGAAGGGGTATCCTTTCAAGATATATTTTGATCAGACTTGCCAAACATCCTTTTTAGTTACTTTCAGTAAAAAAATATCTTTTTATAAAAGAAGTCCTATTATAATGTAATCGAACACTCCATACATTATGGAGGTCATTGTTGGGATTTCTCGGGTTTCTCCGGATCGCTCACGCAGCGGAAAATAAGATATTAAACAGCGATCCGTTCCCATTTCGAAAAATTAAAAACTACGATTATCGGATAATCGATTCTCACCGTGTGCGGATTCGAATCCGCAACCGTTCGGTTCTGTCGGTGCGACACCGCAAGCCGCGCAAACGTCCGGCCTCTATCGAAGTCCACGCGATCCTCCCCGCGACGGATATCCTCGCGTTCCTCGTTCTTTGCAGCCCACGAAACCTCCGCCGGTCGCCGCAATGATCGCCGCAGCACGCAGACGATTTCCCGTCGAACGGGATTCGGAGAAGCGGCGGAGCAGATCTGGATCTGTCTGGAAGCCAGAGAGAGAGAGAGCTTCCAGACAGAGAGAGAAACTGAGGAGGGGCGGCTAGGGTTAACAGCAGCTTGGCCTGCTCAGCCCGTTCGCTATGTTTTATACTAACCGCGCGATTTTTCATAAAAACCCCCGGTTTGTATAAAACCCACTTATTTATCCATCGCCTTGAGAATCATTTACGTGTGACCCTCTAGGCCCAAGTACCAGTCCAGTTAATGGCCCAACAAGCCCAGTGACTCCTCACTGGCTTTATTAATCAATTAATAACCATTTATTAATTAATTAATCAATCGAATTGATGTCGCACATCGAATTCGACCGGGCCTCCGATCACGTCGGGTGCCAAGCAACACCGCGTGAACTTGGAAGGTATTGGGGTTAAGTAACCCACTCTTGGAACCTTTCCGCCGACAGTTACCGCGTAGATATAATCCTTCATTCGTACAATGCTCTCGAGTCAACTCAGGGTATGGCGAGCTGTCAAACCTTAACCGGTCGACTCACTTGGATTGGATGCCGCTGATGAATATCGGAAAACTCCTTTCTCGATATTATCGTCCGCCCTGGCCAGGACTTTCGTGCATCTTTCCTAGAGCATTATCTCTCTAAGTACCGAGAGCGAATGATTCCTTATGGACACACAATTCCCTTCGACGGTATTCCGCTGTACCCAATCCTTGGTGTATTAGAATCCCGTGGCTAGAGATTCGTAAACCAAGGTCAAAGTACAGAAGTCCACCGACAAGGTGTCCTTGGTGTTTCAGGTCCGAAGACTATCCACGCAACTGCGACAATAGAATCAAGCTGGTTGACAGTGAGGTACAATACCATCCAGCGATTCAGTCGGATCAGTTCAGTGAACTCATTCTCCAATGAGTACCTACAGATTCGCCTTAGTGTCTCCACACAAGTGACTTATGAGACTAGTTACCCTCATCATATGAGCTAGAGTAATCTGTACTAGTCTAACCGGATATCCGATGTCCTTCTCGGATGTCCTCCGACTAGGAACAATTAAGAATATGTGTGTTTAAGTGATCAGTCTCATTAGTATGATCTCATCATAATCTGATTACTATTGCACATATTCACGGACTTCATTATGAAACGAGAATTAATGCGATTTACACATAATGAATATTATGCCATTATATTAATAAATGAACGAGATTTACATAGTCAGATTGGCTTGTAGGCCACCTAAAACTAACAATCTCCCATTTGGACTAAAGCTAATCACCTTTATTCAATAAGCCTATAGACTCTAGGTGTAATGACTGAGATTTCGGGTTCTGTATTCGGGTCGGGTTCGGGCCGGATCCCCTGGTTTGGACCCTGGAGGGGTCTTGAGATTTCTGGCTGAATGGCGTCAACAGTGCTCGACGCCTTTCAAAAGGCGTCAGGGTGTGTGGACGCCATTTAGGTCTACTGGTTGTTGTGCCACGTGTGCGCCACGTGGGCGGGTTTCGGGCCGCGAGAGTACGGCCCCTGTCAGATTTGTCTGAACGGCGTCCAGCTTGGTCGACGCGTTTCAGACTGCGACACCTGCAGCGTTGTCAGTACGGCCTGTCTTGTCGTCTGAACGGCGTCCGTGGTGGGCGACGCGTTTCAGACCGGTGTCGGTACGGCCGTCCTGTCAGACTGAATGGCGTCTGCCTCGATCGACGCGTTTTACCTCGTTCCAGATTGACCCCGCAAGCCTCCCCTTCTTTCCCTCACTTTCGCCTCTCCACTCTCTCTCTTCGCCCTCTCCGCTCCCTCCGCCCTCCTTCCTCCCTTCCCTTCCTCTTCTTCCTCTTCCAACTACTCCATAGCTTCCCTACCTCTCACCTCTACCTCCACCACCTTCCTCGCGGCGTTCCCTTCTCCGGACGGCGGCCGACGTCCCGGCGGAGTGGCGGCGTCCTCGAGGATACCGGCGGCGGCGTGGGGCGAGACGGGTCGGCGGCGAGGAGCTTGGAGGAGTTCAAGAACCGGTAGGGGGACGGACCTTGCATGTGATGTTTGTATGATTCTCGGCGTAACGTGGTGTTTGGGGGATAGATTGAGCATGCTTAGGGGGGGATTCCATGTGGGAATGACGGTGTTGTGATCGTGTTTTCGTAAGCATGATTGTGTGGTCGAGCTTCTCTCCTTCCCCCTTTGATTTTGGGATTTTCGGGGTGCCCGGGGTTCAAGGGTGGAGCCCTCGGGTCGAACCAGGAAACCTGGTTTCTGGCGCTAAATGGCGTCGGGCTGGGTCGACGCTTTTCCGAAAGATGTCCGGTCAGCACGACGCGTTTTAGCGCAGAAACCTCCCTGTTCGAGGTTTCCTGAGTTAGGGGTTCTGCGCTAAATGACGTCATGGATGGACGACGCCTTTCTGAAGGACGTCGGACCATCATGACGCCATTTAGGCAGGAAATGCCCCCGTTTAAGGGTTCTGCAATCTGGATTTCTGGGTTGAATGGCGTCGGGACACCCAGACGCGTTTTAAACGGCGACTTCAATGGTGGACGCGTTTTAAGAGATAATCTGGCTTTTAATGAACTTGTCTGAGGGACTTGAATGGCGTCGACCTCGGTCGACGCGATTCAAGACAGAAACTGTCAAGTTGCTGGTTTTGATGAATGCTTCACTGTTGGGCAGTTCAGAGGCATGTTTTGGGTTGTATACTGAGACGGAGGACTTCTGCGTGTATGGAATTGCATCACCTGTGTGTGTGTGTGTGCGTGCGTGCTTTAGCTATATACTGTGACTGAGGTTTATTATGCGAATGTGGATCGTGTTAACCGTGGTTTACGTTGTCACCATGGACCGATGGGGACAGGGTCATGGTGTCTGTGGAGTGGTGCATGTTGTGTTTTACCCTTGGCTGAGACAAGCAGAACCACCTTGAGCCCGTCGGGTCGGAGCAGCTGGTGTGCTATCCGAGGGGTTGCTGTTTGGTCTCAGCGGGTCGGGGTTTCCCTTGGTTGTCGTGACAGCTTCTGGCGTGTTTCCTGCTGTGGAGCTGGTGGTGTTACTGGTGGGAGTTGGTTTACCCTATAGCCATTGGGCCTGATGTGACCTTTGATCAAGGTTACGAGTGGTACCTATAGCCCTTGGCCTGACGCAGCCCGGGAGAGTTGGGTTTGTGGGTAGTTCCTGTAGCTTCGGCTTGACGGGGGTTCGCCGGTCCCCAGGGCCCTCCTGAAGCGCTGAGGCCTAGCGTGGAGGCAATCCGGTGGTAGGACAGTAGTCTAGACTGCTTGTGTGCACACGTAGCTGGCAGTGGCGGTACACTGAGTCCAGCTAGTCCTAGTTTGACTTACTGCCTCACCCTACAGTGCCCCGGAACACTGTAGGGGTGGACATGCGTGAGTAGTGGTGGTAGTGTTGGGAGGCGACGTTCGACTTCGGTCGACAGTGTGGTTTAGTCGCTTCGTGGACTTTGACTGTGAGTCGTGACTCCGTGTTGGGTTCTTCGGGTTACTTGGAAGGGTTCTTGTTACACTGCTTACCGTGCGTTTCATACCAGAGTTGGGTGTTGTGTTTACTGCTTTACTTAAATTGCTATATATTCCTGTTGTTACACTTGTGGGTGTGTGAGTGGGAGGCAGGGGATCGGATGATCCCTACTGAGCCCATTTCTGGTGTGGCTCACTCCCTGCGGTTTCAGGTGTGGACCTCGCGGCGCGTGGAGGCGTGTGGTGCCTTCTTGGTGTGCGGACCAGCAGCTGTCTTAGTTCCGGGGTATGCCCCGATGTTGTTGTACTTTCCTTCTGCCTGTACTTATTTAATTGTTGGACATGTAATTATTGTTGGACTGTATACGGACATTGTTATTCTCCTTCCTGCGCACTTACTTATCTTTGTAGTCCGTGAGATTGTCATATTTAATCTTGTTTAGCACTTACTCCTCCAGACGTGTTGTGTGAGATCCGGGTGTGAACCCGCAGTTAATGGGCCGACATCCATTTAGGGATTTGGCATCAGCAGTTCAGCGCGCGGCAGCATTGGAGATGCAGTTCCAACACACGACGAGGGAATCGGAGCAATCAGCACGAGAGAAGCAGCCTAGCAGGGATAGATCAGCGGCCTTCTCGGCAGGCGGTTCGAGTTCGTTCGAGGTCGAGTTTCAGGAGGCACCTTATGAGGAAGAGGATGGTTCGGTTCAGCAGATGGAGACAGAGGACGGCTGGCAGCAGGAGGAGAGGCGGGACACTGCGGATCGTTGTCCCCGTTGTGGCAGGTTTCATGGCAACAGGATATGTCCCTTGATCACTGGTAGTTGTTTTGCCTGTGGTAGGAAGGGACATCTCGCGAGGAACTGTCCCCAGAAGAACAAGGCAGGTCAGGGACCGAGCATTGAGTAGGTGTTCGAGGATTGATTGGAGTCGCGTCTCTTTGTGGAAATTCGAGAGGTTGTGCTAGATGAGCACTTTTATCTTGCCTTGTTTAGAGATGGTCGTGGTCTCGTGTGGCACTTGTATGTATTCGGGATGGTGGAGAAATCGGTTTTGTAATTTGTGCCTTGTTAATGTATGGTTGTTTTGATCTATCAGCTTTTGTCAGAATTGAGAATCTTGGTTAGCTTGATGTGATGTGATTGGCTAAATATGTTGGAACCCTGTGTGGGTGATTGGTGAGATTGATTGTTGTTATTAATGTCTGTCGGCATGTGTGGGTTATCCGAGTTGAACATTGAGCGGTTACAATTTCGAGGACGAAATTCTTTTAAGGGGGGGAGATTGTAATGACTGAGATTTCGGGTTCTGTATTCGGGTCGGGTTCGGGCCGGATCCCCTGGTTTGGACCCTGGAGGGGTCTTGAGATTTCTGGCTGAATGGCGTCAACAGTGCTCGACGCCTTTCAAAAGGCGTCAGGGTGTGTGGACGCCATTTAGGTCTGCTGGTTGTTGTGCCACGTGTGCGCCACGTGGGCGGGTTTCGGGCCGCGAGAGTACGGCCCCTGTCAGATTTGTCTGAACGGCGTCTAGCTTGGTCGACGCGTTTCAGACTGCGACACCTGCAGCGTTGTCAGTACGGCCTGTCTTGTCGTCTGAACGGCGTCCGTGGTGGGCGACGCGTTTCAGACCGGTGTCGGTACGGCCGTCCTGTCAGACTGAATGGCGTCTGCCTCGATCGACGCGTTTTACCTCGTTCCAGATTGACCCCGCAAGCCTCCCCTTCTTTTCCTCACTTTCGCCTCTCCACTCTCTCTCTTCGCCCTCTCCGCTCCCTCCGCCCTCCTTCCTCCCTTCCCTTCCTCTTCTTCCTCTTCCAACTACTCCATAGCTTCCCTACCTCTCACCTCTACCTCCACCACCTTCCTCGCGGCGTTCCCTTCTCCGGACGGCGGCCGACGTCCCGGCGGAGTGGCGGCGTCCTCGAGGATACCGGCGGCGGCGTGGGGCGAGACGGGTCGGCGGCGAGGAGCTTGGAGGAGTTCAAGAACCGGTAGGGGGACGGACCTTGCATGTGATGTTTGTATGATTCTCGGCGTAACGTGGTGTTTGGGGGATAGATTGAGCATGCTTAGGGGGGGATTCCATGTGGGAATGACGGTGTTGTGATCGTGTTTTCGTAAGCATGATTGTGTGGTCGAGCTTCTCTCCTTCCCCCTTTGATTTTGGGATTTTCGGGGTGCCCGGGGTTCAAGGGTGGAGCCCTCGGGTCGAACCAGGAAACCTGGTTTCTGGCGCTAAATGGCGTCGGGCTGGGTCGACGCTTTTCCGAAAGATGTCCGGTCAGCACGACGCGTTTTAGCGCAGAAACCTCCCTGTTCGAGGTTTCCTGAGTTAGGGGTTCTGCGCTAAATGACGTCATGGATGGACGACGCCTTTCTGAAGGACGTCGGGCCATCATGACGCCATTTAGGCAGGAAATGCCCCCGTTTAAGGGTTCTGCAATCTGGATTTCTGGGTTGAATGACGTCGGGACACCCAGACGCGTTTTAAACGGCGACTTCAATGGTGGACGCGTTTTAAGAGATAATCTGGCTTTTAATGAACTTGTCTGAGGGACTTGAATGGCGTCGACCTCGGTCGACGCGATTCAAGACAGAAACTGTCAAGTTGCTGGTTTTGATGAATGCTTCACTGTTGGGCGGTTCAGAGGCATGTTTTGGGTTGTATACTGAGACGGAGGACTTCTGCGTGTATGGAATTGCATCACCTGTGTGTGTGTGTGTGTGTGTGCGTGCTTTAGCTATATACTGTGACTGAGGTTTATTATGCGAATGTGGATCGTGTTAACCGTGGTTTACGTTGTCACCATGGACCGATGGGGACAGGGTCATGGTGTCTGTGGAGTGGTGCATGTTGTGTTTTACCCTTGGCTGAGACAAGCAGAACCACCTTGAGCCCGTCGGGTCGGAGCAGCTGGTGTGCTATCCGAGGGGTTGCTGTTTGGTCTCAGCGGGTCGGGGTTTCCCTTGGTTGTCGTGACAGCTTCTGGCGTGTTTCCTGCTGTGGAGCTGGTGGTGTTACTGGTGGGAGTTGGTTTACCCTTTAGCCATTGGGCCTGATGTGACCTTTGATCAAGGTTACGAGTGGTACCTATAGCCCTTGGCCTGACGCAGCCCGGGAGAGTTGGGTTTGTGGGTAGTTCCTGTAGCTTCGGCTTGACGGGGGTTCGCCGGTCCCCAGGGCCCTCCTGAAGCGCTGAGGCCTAGCGTGGAGGCAATCCGGTGGTAGGACAGTAGTCTAGACTGCTTGTGTGCACACGTAGCTGGCAGTGGCGGTACACTGAGTCCAGCTAGTCCTAGTTTGACTCACTGCCTCACCCTACAGTGCCCCGGAACACTGTAGGGGTGGACAGGCGTGAGTAGTGGTGGTAGTGTTGGGAGGCGACGTTCGACTTCGGTCGACAGTGTGGTTTAGTCGCTTCGTGGACTTTGACTGTGAGTCGTGACTCCGTGTTGGGTTCTTCGGGTTACTTGGAAGGGTTCTTGTTACACTGCTTACCGTGCGTTTCATACCAGAGTTGGGTGTTGTGTTTACTGCTTTACTTAAATTGCTATATATTCATGTTGTTACACTTGTGGGTGTGTGAGTGGGAGGCAGGGGATCGGATGATCCCTACTGAGCCCATTTCTGGTGTGGCTCACTCTCTGCGGTTTCAGGTGTGGACCTCGCGGCGCGTGGAGGCGTGTGGTGCCTTCTTGGTGTGCGGACCAGCAGCTGTCTTAGTTCCGGGGTATGCCCCGATGTTGTTGTACTTTTCTTCTGCCTGTACTTATTTAATTGTTGGACATGTAATTATTGTTGGACTGTATACGGACATTGTTATTCTCCTTCCTGCGCACTTACTTATCTTTGTAGTCCGTGAGATTGTCATATTTAATCTTGTTTAGCACTTACTCCTCCAGACGTGTTGTGTGAGATCCGGGTGTGAACCCGCAGTTAATGGGCCGACATCCATTTAGTGACCGGGTCTCCGGTCATAGGATGGCGGGTTGTTACACTAGGTGACGCTCAAACACAATTTGAGCCAACGGCTTCGTCAGTAGATCTGCTACATTGTCGACGGATGGAACTCTTTCCACTACTACATCTCCTCTGGATATGATCTCTCTGATAAGATGAAAGCGCCTCAGAATATGCTTCGATTTTTGATGAGACCGCGGCTCTTTCGCTTGCGCAATCGCTCCAGTATTCTCCTCCTCGATCTGATCGAAGAGCTTTAATACTCTTTCCTAACTGCTTCTTTACCTCATTCTTGAACTCCTTGAACTTCTCAAACGCTTCCGACTTGTACTTCATTAAGTACACAGAGCCGAATCTTGAGAGGTCATCGGTGAACGTGATGAAGTATGAGTAGCCACCTTTGGCTTGGGTGGACATGGGACCATATACATCCGAATGTATTAGTTCCAGAATGTCCTTGGCACGTTCTCCATGTCCAGTAAATGGAGATTTTGCCATTTTTCCCATTTCTCGGGTTTCTCCGGATCGCTCACGCAGTGGAAAATAAGATATTAAACAGCGATCCATTCCCGTTTCGAAAAACTAAAAACTACGATTATCGGATAATCGATTCTCACCGTGTGCGGATTCGAATCCGCAACCGTTCGGTTCCGTCGGTGTGATACCGCAAGCCGCGCAAACGTCCGGCCTCTAGCGAAGTCCACGCGATCCTCCCCGCGACGGATATCCTCGCGTTCCTCGTTCTTCGCAGCCCACGAAACCTCCGCCGGTCGCCGCAATGATCGCCGCAGCGCGCGGACGATTTCCCGTCGAACGGGATTCGGAGAAGCGGCGGAGCAGATCTGGATCTGTCTGGAAGCCTGAGAGAGAGAGAAACTGAGGAGGGGCGGCTAGGGTTTGTAGCAGCTTGGCCTGCTCAGCCCGTTTGCTATGTTTTATATTAACCGCGCGGTTTTGCATAAAAACCCCCGGTTTGTATAAAACCCACTTATTTATCCATCGCCTTGAGAATCATTTGCGTGTGACCCTTTAGGCCCAAGTACCAGTCCAATTAATGGCCCAACAAGCCCAGTGACTCCTCACTGACTTTATTAATCAATTAATAACCCTTTATTAATTAATTAATCAATCGAATTGATGTCGCACATCGAATTCGACCGGGCCTCCGATCACGTTGGGTGCCAAGCAACACCGCGTGAACCCGGAAGGTATTGGGGTTAAGTAACCCACTGTTGGAACCTTTCCGCTGACAGTTACTGCGTGGATATAATCTTTCATTCGTACAATGCTCTCGAGTCAACTCAGGGTATGGCAAGCTGTCAAACCTTAACCGGTCGACTCACTTGGATTGGATGCCGCTGATGAATATCGGAAAACTCCTTTCCTGATATTATCGTCCGCCCTGGCCAGGGACTTTTGCGCATCCTTCCTAGAGCATTATCTCTCTAAGTACCGAGAGCGAATGATTCCTTATTGACACACAATTCCCTTCGACGGTATTTCGCTGTACCTAATCCTTGGCGTATTAGAATCCCGTAGCTAGAGATTCGTAAACCAAGGTCAAAGCACAGAAGTCCACCGACAAGGTGTCCTTGGTGTTTCAGGTCCGAGGACCATCCACGCAACTGCGACAATAGAATCAAGCTGGTTGACAGTGAGGTACAATACCATCCAGCGATTCAGTCAGATCAGTTCAGTGAACTCATTCTCCAATGAGCACCTACAGATTCGCCTTAGTGTCTCCACACAAGTGACTTATGAGACTAGTTACCCTCATCATATGAGCTGGAGTAATCTGTACTAGTCTAACCGGATATCCGTTATCCTTCTCGGATGTCCTCCGACTAGGAACAATTAAGAATATGTGTGTTTAAGTGATCAGTCTCATTAGTACGATCTCATCATAATCTGATTACTATTGCACATATTCACGGACTTCATTATGAAACGAGAATTAATGCGATTTACACATAATGAATATTATGCCATTATATTAATAAATGAACGAGATTTACATAGTCAGATTGGCTTGTAGGCCACCTAAAACTAACAGTCACATGGTAAACATGCATGGGTTCTGCAGGTCCCAATAGAACTCATAGTATAGTCTGACGAATGATCCGCTGCGTTGGGGGGTAATTAGGCTGCACTTGAATAGCTAAATGGTTTGTTGTGTCGATCTTTGAGATGGTGCATGGATAGACAGACGTTGCAGTGTTGATCTTTGAGTTGGTGCCGTCTCATGCCCAAGAAGGGGTGTAAATGGAGTTGATCTTTCTGTATGCCCATATTTACAAGAGTTATATTTGCTGCTGAAGAAGAAGAACTTCGTTCGGCCCAAAAAATCAGTGGGCCGGCTCAATAGCTCTGACCATGAATTATCCAGTGCACCTCTAAAAGAAGGCCCATACCCCACTTGGAGACACTAAAGCTACTTTGTTCAGGGACTAGCCCAGACCTCATCCAAGGGAGACTTAGGAGGTCAGATCCCCTAGCAATCTTAACAGAGAATATGGCGGCCATAGAGTCTGAATCCACCTCCTATCCATATATCAAAGTCTACATGATCTGATTAGAAATCTCATCGCACTCGAAAGGCAACTTGGACTAGAAAGCCTCGCCCCTTCTAGCACCAATCCGACCATGACCTATAATGGGTTAGAGGAGACCTGAGGATCCGACTTAGGGCTGACCTTCTGAAGACGTTCCTTTTCGATCCGGAATCGTCCCTAAGTCCCCACTCTCTTGGACGGAGTCGGACTCTTACTAGGCTATGCACTACTATATAAGGGCATTCTTGTTCGACAGGCCGAGGTACGCATGAACCAGCCCAATCTCTCTCTACTACTTTTTAACACTCCCAACTCTCTGACTTAAGCATCGGAGGGAGATCTTCTGGATCACCACCAGGACCCTTAACTGTGTTATCTTTTGTAGGAACTACTAAACTCTGACCCTCCGATTACTGATGGAGTGCCTCTGCTCGCGGTAGATGAGATTTCCACTCATCATATTTTAGCTTCATCTGTGAGAATTGATCTGAGAAAGTCATGACCGGAAGATATCGTACGTTGGCGCACACGCACTAGGACACCAACTAGAGGCGCTGTGACTGATGTGATTTGACCCGATAGACTGCTTGCACAATTCAGGAAGATGATCGGAAAAGAAAATGTGCTTCTACCTCAGGAGCTCAAGATATTGGTTGGAAAACTCTTGTCAATGATTAATCATCGCTTATCGAGGAACCAATCACCTTCACTTACGAGGATCAACGAGGTTTAATAATTCTCTATAACGATATCCTAGTGATTGAGACTGTCATCACAGGACATCGCATCGAAAGGGTCTTCATCGACAATGGAAGTCCCTTAGATATCCTCTTCCAGGATGGTTTCCAACAACTCGGCTCCATTCGGATAAATACGAGAAAAGAGAAATCACATGCACATGGGTTCAGCGGCCAACCGATAGCTATTAAAGGAAAAGTGACGCTCCCAGTAACTTTGGGGACTCCTCCCTTGATCATAACTCAACAAGTCGAGTTCTTTGTAATCGACACCTTGTCACCTTATAGCATGATTTTGGGGAGGGAGTCCTTGGGACGATTTTAGGCCGTCCCATCTAGCCTCCACCAAAAACTCAAATTTCCAACCATTGGAGGGATTAGCGAAGCTTGCGGAAATTGGAACATTTCTCGACAGATATACTTAGCGTTAACTGATGCTAAAAAAAAGAAGTCAGTGGAACTAGCCCATGAAGTTCTACAAAGACCCAAGGAAATCGTCGAGCCATCCGAGGAGTCGGTCACCATCAAGATTGGTTTTTCCTGAGACTATGAGTTAAAGGTAGGAGCCCTTATATTTGAGCAAATGCGGGAGGAGCATTGGGAATTTCTCTCCGTCTATCTAGACATGTTCACTTGGGCTGATGCCTTGCTCCCAAGAATACTGGAGCATATAACAACACATTCCCTCAACCTCGGTCCAAGGTTCCCCCCAATCCAGCAACAGAAGCGGCGCTTTGCCACTGAGTGGCAGGATGCCATCAGGGAGTATGTAACTTCCTTGTTAAATGCAAGAGTAATATGGGATGTTCAATACCCTATGTGGGTAGTGATGGATATAAGTGTCCTGTAAGCCAATCTTAAGGCACCTATTTCAACCTGGTCCACTAATAAATGACATTAAATTCATTATGTAGATTGGCATATTTGTAACTGCGCATAATGAAGTCCACGAATGTGTGCAATAGTCATCAGATTATGATGAGATCATAATAATGAGACTGATGACTTATAAACACATATTCTCAATTGTTCTTAGTCGTAGGATGTTTGAGAAGGACATCAAACATCCGGCAGGACTAGTACAGGTTATTCCAACTCATATGATGAGGGTGACTGATCTCGTTAGTTACTTGTTTGGAGACACAATGGTAAACCTGTAAGTGCTCATTGGGAAATGAGTTTACTGAACTGATCCGACATGAATCGCCGAATGGTAATTTACCTGATTGTCAACCGGCTTGATTCATTGTCACAATGGCGTGGTTGATTCTTGGACTTGAGACGCCAAAGACACCTTGTCGGTGGACTTCTAGACTTTGACTGACTTACGAATCCCTATCCACGGGAACTCCAATAGTTAAAGATCGGGTCCAATGTAAGACCTTCGAAGGTGATTGTGTGTTCAATAAAGGATCGTTCACTCTCAGGTAACTGGAGAGAGAATGCTCTAGAATAGTTCCGCAGGAGTCTCTGGCCAGAGCAGAAACAATATCAGAAAAGATGTTTTCATATATTGTTCAGCGGAGTTTGATTCAAATGAGTTGACCATCTAGGGTTTGACAGTTGACCATACCCTAGGTTAACTCGAGAGCATTGTGCGAACGAAGGATTATAGCCACGTGTTAACTGTGGACGGACATGTTCCATGAGTGGATTGCTGAACCCCATTATGTTTCAGGATCTTGCGGTGTTGCTTGGCACCCAACTTGATCATAAGTCTGACCGAATTTACATGAGATGTTAATTCGGATAAGTAATTAGTTAATATCTAGATATTAATTAATTACAATAAGTCAATAACTAGTTATTGGACTTAACGGGATGAAAACCAGACTGGTTAATGGGCCTAGAGGGTCACACACAATAAGATTCTCAGTCAGTGGTACTTAAGTAGGATTTATATTAATTCGGAGACTTTTGTGAAAAGTTGCGCCGATTTAATATATATATACGCGCTGTTGAGAAACCCTAGGCCAAGCTCCAGAGTTTCCCCATGTTGGCCGTCCTCCCTTTCTCTCTCCTCATCCTCTGGACGTCCCGTTTGAGGCGCCGGGACAGTCTTTGTCTCCGCTGCGTGCGATTTCCGAAAGTCGGGAATTCTCGTCCGCTATTTTTCTGACATTGTTGCGGCGACAGATCTTCAGCGAGCGAGCTGATATGGACGAGGGAGCGAGGAAGAACCATCGCGGAGGATCGCGTGGACACCGTTGGAGGCCGGACGCTTGTGTGGCTCGCGGCATTACCTCGACGGAACTGAGACGGAAGCGGATTCGAATCTGCACACGGTAATCAGATTACATCCCGAATTTCGTTTTTAGTTTTTCGTTCTGAATCGGATCAGCAGGCATCAGGTGGGATTTTGTTCATCATTTCCGCTGCGTTCTTCGTGTCCTGCCCAGATCCCAACAGTGGTATCAGAGTCAGGTTCCGCTCTGATCTGCTCCGGAACGACGAGATTAATCTTCTAAAATAAATTCCATAGTGTATTTATTTTTTTCCGCGCTAGAAATCCTTCATAAAATGAACATACGATGTTTGTTTTATTTTTCTGTGGGGGGAAAGATTCTATTTTTAATGGGGTTTCATGGTGTTCTTTATGGAGATGAAGAACTGGCTTTTGTGGGCTTTGTAGAAGGGTACCATGGTGATCGGACACCATCTTTGGGCATGGTGGTATGACCAGAAATATCTGGTGTGGCCGACGGCTGGCCGAGGACCCTTAATTTCTAGGTTTTTCAAGCGTTGAAAGAACATAGAAAAGGGGCCCACGGTTTACAAATTGTTACAAACTGCCGGATTTTGGGGGGGTTATCGGCGGCAATGGCTCGCCGGCCGGCCACTGCCGGCGCCGGGAACGAAGGGGGCACCACCCCCCATAAGGTTTCGGCTGGCCTCGCTGCCGGCGGAGGCGGCGGCGCCGCCCAAACCTGCTTGAAAGGGGGCAGAAACCCTTGCTTGAGCCCCAGGCGAGCCAGGCGCTAACCGCCTGGACCGGCCGGTCCCGAGCGGCTCGACCGGGGCTGGGGGGGCGCTTGGCCTGGGCACGCCCTAGTCCAGGGCTTGCCGAGCCCAGGGCCCGAGCCAGGGACCTGGACCTGGCTTTGCTAGGCCCGAGCCCAGGCCCCCTGACCCAATGGGCCTAAACCCTTTCTACCCAGCCCATTAAGCCCTTGTAAAACCCATTACCCCTATTAATGCCTTTATTCCCTTTAAAGTCTTATTTAAAATAAATCCCACCCCTTTTGACTGGAAATGCATATTGTTTAAAATATGTTTTAAACATATATTTATAATTTTCAGTTAATAATGGGTTATTTTAAGATATGATCTTAAATGGTTTTTTAATTTTAAGATATAATCTTAATAATTATTAACAAATATTGTTAATTTTTTTTAAGTGAATAAAGGGGTAATAATTAAGATATGATCTTAATTGTATATTGCTTTTAATTAAATTACAAGAAGGGTTCTTTTAAGATGTGATCTTAAATTTGAATTAACAAGTATTGTTAATTTTTTATGTTGTGACCTAAATATTAATTATCAAATATTGTTAATTAATTTTAATTAGGTGATTCAACAAAGGTGATTAGATATTTAATTTCCTAACAACTGTTGTTATGAAATTAATGTTTTAATTAAGGGACACATAATAAAGGTTACTATGTGATTAATTAACTTTTTATAATTGTTATAATAAGGTTAATTATTTCTTGAGAATAAATCTTAATAAAAGTTATTAAGGATTAATTAAGTATTAATAATAGTTATTAAGATAATTAATTAATATTATCAAGGATCTCTTAATTAATATTTTCAAAGATCTAATTTACTTAAATTGATCTTTTAATAAAAGTTATTGAGAGATTAAATTAAGTGTGATTGTTAGACTTATTTTGATTAGAAATGTTCTAATTGTTGTTTCTTAATAATTGTTATTGAGAAATATTATTTAATAAAGGGGGTACTCAACAAAGAGTTGTTAAGTAATTAAATAGGAATTAGAAATTCTTTTATAAGTATTATTTATGAATTTTTAATTCTATCTAAATGTTAGATTGTTTCGCTTTAATAATTGTTATTAATGTGATTTAAAATTAATCTAAGTGTTAGATTAATCAATTTAGAATTGTTCTAAATTCTGCATGTAATATTTTAGAATTTTAATTTTAACTTTGTTTGCACATGTTGATGTGTTTGATGCTTTAAATTAGATTTATTGCATGTCAGAAAATAAGATTTTCGAAAATCCAAATTTATCCAATTTTGATTGGTACCCAGATTTTATCCAAACCAAAATTATTAATTTTCAAAATTTAACCTTCATGTGATGTACTTTATCATGTGTGGATGGATAAAATTTGAAGTGGTCATGGACATGCGCTTTGTTTATTTCACATCATGTGTTGGTATGTGGTTTATGTGGATCATTTTAGAATTTGAGTGGATTAATTGAATGTTAATTAATGAGGCTTGCGAGCCTTCATCTCTCTCTTTCATTCCATTGTAATTCTATCTCCTTCCATTATTGTACTCGGCCATAGAGCTTTCTCTTACAATTAATTTGTACTTGAAAATTGTTTCAAATTTCATTTATATTGTAATTGATCGCGCCGGCTGAGGAGAGGCGAGGATGATCTACAAGTGCAACTAGGAAGGCGACAGGAGATGAGATCACTAGTGCCTATGTGTTTGCATGTTTAGATTATATAATTGTTATATAGTTGTGGTGATTAATTGTATGGCTCTAGTTAATCACCGTGTTGTCTATGACCACATAATGAACATGTATGGTTGATGCATACTTTTAGTTTTTGATTATGAATCAATTGCTATTATCTAGGTATAGTTAAGTATATATGATATATTTATAAACTATCACCTAGGATGAGACCAACTTAAAAATAAACAAAACCTTCAACGTAAAGTCTAAGCCGGAGCGCGAGTCATTGAGAATGCACCGCGTGACTCTCCATCAATATAGTTTTAGAACTTGATTCAATGATGGCATTTTCTATGTGTTTACCCGAGATCCGCCACCATCTGATGAAATGACTATTAACTATGGCATTATGATGCCTTGAGATCGGAATAGAGGAATGGTGTAGCTATCCTCGCACTTATTCGGGAGATACATTCTTACTCTACTCTGTCACGTTTTGATGGTAAAGCTTAGATCAGGGATAATGGTCTAATGTGTTTACCCGGGAGCATTAAATATCTGGGAGCCGAAATAAGATCGGATATTGCATGGAGTTGCAATTACTATGAGATAGTTGCTCAAAGATAATTGGATGATACTATGTGTTTACCCGAGGTCATACTATGATTCTTAAAGATTCTGATCCTCACTAGAAGACCGTCGGAGTCTTCCGTTCTATATACTTGAAGATTATACAGTCCGTCAAAAAATAGTGGAAAATAATTCAAGATAAAAGACCATAATTGAATTATAAGAACTATATACTTAAATCACGTTATTTCCTTCCTTTAGTAAAATGTCGTCTATTAATTCGAGATTTTGGCATATTGGATGCCAATACTTCTCATATTCAGATTGACTAGAAAACTCTGAAGAATGTCTTTAGGGCTAAGTGAAAGTCGATATCCTAATCAGATATCATGAATCATCTTACTTGGATAAACCAAGGTGAAGAGGTACTCATGATATGTCTATTTGAAAGGCAATAATTGTCATGAAATCTCTTACTTGGATAGATCAAGATGAAAAAGTATTCATAATGTGCCTATGAGAAAGGCAAGTGGTAAATTTTAAATGGTCGAAACTACATATGAGAAGGATAAAGGAAAGACAGCTAAGATAGAGAAGTAGCAGTTCTCCTAATACAACCAATAGGGATATAGGTAAAGGTAAAAGGAATATGAAACTTGTAAGAAGTTTCGGGTATTCTTATTATCATCTTTTACATGTTTATTGAAGAATTAACATCTCCAATATGAGATATTGAAAATAATTATCAGATCTGCGATAGTATATAGACTTAGACAAGTAAAAGGAAATCGAGAAAATGTAAGTGTTGAGTTAGACTCAACAATTGTTCATGATATGCATAAGTTACTGTCAGACAGTAAATCTTTACATATGTGTAGGAGTCTAATATGAAATTGAATAATTGTTATTTAGTTCCATAAGATATCAAGAATTATAAAAGTGAAGAATATTGATTGAAAAGGAACAATAGTTGTTCGATATGATTTTAAAATCGGTCAATGCACTATACATTCTTACTATGACATTTCACGTGATGGATGTTCACACGTCTCCTATGAACTGTGTGAATCATGATTATCTATGGTATTGTACACCAGGTTGTACAGTAAGAAATTATTTGTGCTAATACATACTGATGTAAACAACTCAATATCCTCTTAAGGCGAAAGATAATCACTTCTATTGACTTACCTTATTAGTTTACTCTTGGAATGATTCGACTGTATGTATTTGTTGAAGTACAAGTCGAATGCATCTGAAAGGCTAAGGTGTAAGATCAAAATGAAGTATAAGAATTCTTTGATTTGATCAAAGAAATTAATACTTGAGTATATGATTCATGCAAATCATTAAAAGAATAATTGTATCTTCTTTCGATTAATCCTCATTACATATCATAGCAATATGATATATTGAGGAATAACACTTTATTGGATATAATGCTATTTATAATAAGATTTGCCTAATTCTTATAATCTCGTAAATATGAGTATGAACATTAGATGTTCATACTTTACAAATGGTTCCAAATAAGTCAGTGTATGTCCATATAAGATATGAAAATAAAATAATTCATATGAGATACGAATTATAAACATATATGATTTTAAAATCAACTTATACCCTGGTGTAAATTTGTGAGGTGTTCAAAGATTTTGGATATTACATTTATTGGCTAGGCGATAATGGAATAATTATCGTCCTGAAACTGTCTTCTATGAAGAGAAACATGTCCTCAGAGAAGACAGTAGGAACAGATAAAACTAGAAGATGTTCTAGACCCACAAATTAACACAAAATTATTATATAATCTTTAGTTGTTTGGAACCACTCATAATACACATTAGAGAGCTTCATAGATTTTTCAGATTCTCTCAGTGACTAGAAGGATATGTTTGACATATCAGATTTAGTAAAAATGAGAGGAGCTCAAAAATATAGATTATGATCTAAAATTTATGATAATGCTCTTTGTCATTACAACTTTGAGATTGGTAAGAAGTTAAGAATTATAAGGTATAGTCTATAACTACTATTGAGTTCAGAACTTGATAGTATTGTTAGAGGATATTGCACCTAAAGCAAGCAAATCTTCATAATGAAGATTAGCATAAATAGATTACTTAAAACCTATATAGTAAACTGAAGGAAATAGTCAATGTCAAAAATGTTGACTTAGACAAGTTTTTCTCAGTGGTTACCATTAATAAGTTTATTAGAATTATATTTGCCAATACTGCCTATCATAATGATGAGATGATGACAATTGGATATAAAAAACGTTCTCTCAATGTGATTGAGGAAAAGATGTATATGATTCACCTTTAAAGCTTTTTGAATATCCAGGAAGCAAGTTATGATTTCAAAAATTCTATTTGAATCAAATTAAAGCTTCTCAAAGTTGTAATAAGAGTTTTGACTTAATTGTCAAATATTACGTGATCATTAAGAATGATCACGGACTGTGTGTGTTTAAAGAAGACAATGAGAGTACGGTCGCTTTAGTAATACTTTGTGATAATAACATCAAAGTCATTAAGAATGACATCAGGATGTTACTATCAGTAAAAGCATTATTAACTATGTTTTCCTCCAAAATAGGTTTGATAATAACATCCCATGTATTAGAAATATGAATCTATTAAGATAGATTGGTGGGGATATTACATTGACCTGTATGTCAAAATGTTTGGCATAAATTCCATAATACGTCTCAATTGTTGAGTTATGGAATTTATTTCTTTAAGAAAAATGTTCCTTAAAAGATACAAGAAAACTTTGATAGAAGGAGTGAAACACATCAATAAGTGCTTGAGAAGTACTAAGGATGCACTCATATGGAGATGATGATTTGAAACTATGAGATCACACTGACTCAAATTTCAAGTCAAATCATGGGTTTAACCTTCTAATAAGAAATAAATGGATTATAAAGGTTCCAACCCAAAACTCGATATTAAGATGCCGACATAAACAAGTGATACTGTTATTGGAACAGTATGGATGAACAAGTTCATCCCTGAACTAGATGTACTTCTAAAAGGTCTCTGATAATGTTTCGTTGTTGTAGGATAACAGTGGGAGAGATCAATTTTGTGGTCGAGCCATAGTCTCATCAGAAGTTACAGAACATTCTGATGATTTTTTACAAGTTTAGAGACAAAGGATTAAGAGGAAATAACGTAATGAAAAATATTCCATCTATAGATAATCTAGCAGATCCCTGACCAAGTCTTAGTCACAGACTTTATGTGAGCATCACCTAGATTTGATGGAAATCAAATGCGAAGGTGATTGGCTTGAGTCCAAGTGGTAGATTGATGGATATATGTGTCCTCTAAGCCAATCATAAGGCACCTATTTCAATATGGTTCACTAATAAATGACATTAAATTCATTATGTAGATTGGCATATTTGTAACTGCGCATAATGAAGTCCATAAATATGTGCAATAGTCATCAGATTATGATGAGATCATAATAATGAGACTGATGACTTATAAACACATATTTTCAATTGTTCTTAGTCGTAGGATGTTTGAGAAGGACATCAAACATCCGGCAAGACTAGTACAGGTTATTCCAACTCATATGATGAGGGTGACTGATCTCGTTAGTTACTTGTGTGGAGACATAATGGTAAACCTGTAAGTGCTCATTGGGGAATGAGTTTACTGAACTGATCCGACATGAATCGCCGAATGGTAATTTACCTGACTGTCAACCGGCTTGATTCATGTCACAGTGGCGTGGTTGATCCTTGGACTTGAGACGCCAAAGACACCTTGTCGGTGGACTTCTGAACTTTGACTTTGACCTACGAATCCCTATCCACGGGAACTCCAATAGTCAAAGATCGGGTCCAGCGGAAGACTTTCGAAGGTGATTGTGTGTTCAATAAATGATCGTTCGCTCGCAGGTAACTGGAGAGAGAATGCTCTAGAATAGATCCGCAGGAGTCTCTGGCCAGAGCAGAAACAATATCAGAAAAGTTGTTTTCGGATATTGTTCAGCGGAGTCTGATTCAAGTGAGTTGACCATCTAGGGTTTGACAGTTGACCATACCTTAGGTTAACTCAAGAGTATTGTGCGAACGAAGGATTATAGCCACGCGTTAACTGTGGACGGACATGTTCTATGAGTGGGTTGCTGAACCCCATTATCTTTCGGGATCATGCGGTGTTGCTTGGCACCCAACTTGATCAGAAGTCTGACCGAATTTACATGAGATTTTAATTCGGATAAGTAATTAGTTAATATCTAGATGTATTAATTACAATAAGTCAATAACTAGTTATTGGACTTAACGGGCTGAAAACCAGACTGGTTAATGGGCCTAGAGGGTCACACGCAATAAGATTCTTAGTCGGTGGTACTTAAGTGGGATTTATATTAACTCGGGGACTTTTGTGAAAAGTTGCGCTAACTTTATATATATATATATATATATATATATATATATATATATACGCGCTGTTGAGAAACCCTAGGCCAAGCTCCAGGGTTTCCCCATACTGGCTGTCCCCCCTTTCTCTCTCCTCATCCTCTGGACGTCCCGTTTGAGGCGTCGGGACAGTCTTCGTCTCCGCCGCGTGTGATTCCCGGAAGTCGGGAATTCTCGTCCGCTGTTTTTCGAACATTGTTGCGGCGACGGATCTTTAAGGAGTGAGTTGATACGGACGAGGGAGCGAGGAGGAACCATCCCGGAGGATCGCGTGGATACCACTGGAGGCCGGACGCTTGTGCGGCTCGCGGCATCACCTCGACAGAACCAAGACGGAAGCGGATTCGAATCCGTACACGGTAATCAGATTTCATCCCGAATTTCGTTTTTAGTTTTTCGTTCCGAATCGGATCAGAGGGCATCGGGCGAGATTTTGTTCATCGTTTCCGCTGCGTTCTTCGCGTCCCGCCCGGATCCCAACAGGTAGCCAATGTCGTTCTAGTAAAACAGGCCTCAGGAAAGTGGCATATGTGTTTGGGCTTCAATGAGCTCAACAAAGCTACTCCCAAGGTTTGTTTCCCTCTTTCCTATGTCGATTAGCTGATCGATGCGATGATGGGACATGAGCAACTTAGCTTTCTTTCTACTTTTTCGAGCTACCACCATATACGAATGAACCCGACAGATGAGGAGCACACTGCCTTCATCACCGACACGGGGCTATACTACTATACCTAGATGCCATTCAGATTAAAAAATGCGGGGACAACCTACCAATGGCTTGTCAAGAACATGTTTGATCGACAGATCGGACGAAACATGAAAGTATATGTTGACGACATGCTGGTCAAATCTAAGCATGTCGCCAACCACTTTGAAGATCCCTTGGAGACGTTTGACACCTCTAAGCGATAGAACATGAAATTTAACCCAGTCAAATATGCCTTTGGAGTCACGACTGAGAAGTTTTTAGGCTTCCTTGTCATATACTGAGGAATTGAGGCTAATCCGGACAAGATTGAGGATACATTGACTATGAAGCCACTGACGCAGCTTAATGACATTTAGAGGGTAACTGGACGCCTTGCTGCACTCAGCCGGTTCCTATCAAAGGCCGTTGAGCCATGCCTTCCTTTTTTTCAACTATTGCGGGTGAAAGATAACCCGCTTGATGCCCAAGGACGTATTAATTGGATGCCGAAATGCCAACAGGCATTCAAAGATTTGAAGTAGTACTTGGTCGCCCTACCGGTCCTTTCTAAGTCGCACTTGGGTGAATCTCTCTTCCTTTATAGATAACATGGAATATAATATATGTGTTCTTTCTACCTTTCATCTTGTGTTCAATTCCTTTTGCACTCATGCTTGTCTCATGTGAACCACATTTAAACAAACAAAATTAATTGGTCTACTCTGGCTTAGCCACTTGCCCAATAAGTGAGAGATTGCCTTGATCCTATCCTTAGTAAGCAGGTCAAGGGGCGAAACCTTTATTCAATCAATGCAAAATAAAGAAAAGAGAGTGTGTAAATGCAACATGAAAATAGGTAAATGTGAACAGGAAAACAAAACATGCAATCATGCAAGATGCAACCTGCAGATGCATTCTTTTTGGGGATTTTGTCATATTCAACTTTTTTGCAGATTTTCAAATATTCAATTTTTATGAGATTTTGAAATATTCATTTTTTAGATTTTGAAATATTCATTTTTTTAGATGCTGAATATTCAATTTTTTGGGATTTTGAAACATACAATTTTTTTAGATTTTAAAATATTCATTTTTTTTAATTTCGAAATATACACCTTAGTCGGCATAGTCTCTTCAAAAAAGGACACATAGATCAAAGGGAATCTACTCCTACTGTACTTGTGCTTCTAAGGCATCATAAGCGCACATCAAGGTTGATTTGGGCACGCTATGACTTATACTGATGGCAAACCACCATGCCACACTCTGGCTCCCAGCTGCATCCGACCAACAAGTTCTCGCTAAAAACTACTAACGGTAATGATTTTGCTTGACTCGAGTCTCTTTTCTTACAACCGCGATGGTATAATATAGATTACCTTCAAACCTTAATAGTCAACTGTAAAATACTAACCAAGAATTAACGCCGTCATACTGATTGGTAAACTGCTTGCATTAACCTAAGCCCGAAGTCACAAAGATATACTTAACCTGAATATGCCAATATGGTTCCAAGATCATAAAAAACTTATTCAGTCAACAACTTAATTCTTGATCTATTCTTTGATAGTCTAATAGGAAGGCAACATGCAGATGCGATGCTCACACCTTGACCCCATCCAGTCGTCAGACCCTTAGTCGGCCTCCACCATTCCTTAATCTTGGGGTACACCCTAAGGGAGAAGGGAAGAAAGGGTCCAGAAATATCACGTAAGGGTTGAGGAAACCAGGGAAGATGTCACTCCCTTGCCTATTGTGCATTAAGGTTGAGTCATCCTTCTTTATGGGGATTTTTCTACTTTGACTTTTGCCCTTTTGTTTGGATTTGGCCTTTTGATGTTTGAATTTGCTTTTGGCTTTTGACTTTTGGGCTTTTATTTTCTCCTTTTTTTGTGACGGCTTCCTGCTAAGGCAGTAGACAAATTCAATAGTCTATTACGAGGCCTCGCTCCCTTACCGTGTACTGAATAGAAGAGAATGAATAATATATTGCACTCTCGGTTTGGCTTTGGTTTTCCTTGGACCTAATACTATTTGTTACTTAAGGGGCGATCGTGGGTGTGTGTTTAATTGCCCTTTTGATCAAACTGTGAAGACTATAGACATAATTTAGGGTGTTGACTTTTCAATTCCTGCTGGTCCGAGCCCCATGCTGGTCGACACATCTATCTAAGGGTAATATTTCTTAAGATACAAACCATGCCATGGGTGACCTTGTTCTTCAACATTAACTAGCCTATGCGCATTACTAGGAAAGACATCTTTTACAACCTAAGGGCCCTCTCAGTTTGGTTGAAGCTTAGAACGGGGAACACTAGGTTCTATAAAATTCTTTTTCAACTATTTCACTAACTTATTTTGGTAAAAAATGTGTGAGTCTATTTTGATACACTTGTGTGTGATTAGCAACTGTCCATCGGTTCTCATCTAAGAATTCCAATTGGGCAAGAGTGGAGCACGACGTTCATCGATGGAAAGCTCCTTATCCAATTGTATCCTAAGAGATGGAACGAGGATCTCATATGATACTACTGCCTCCATTTCAAAAGTTAAGGAATATGGGATTTACCTAGTGGGAGTTCAGATTGAAGTTTGGTTACGATGGTATTTGGAATCCCGAACCTGGTCTTGATGTTCTTAATGATGAACTTGCAAATTATTGACACTTTGATTTCCACGTAGGCTTTAGCTTCCGCCCACTTAGTGAAGTACTCTGTTACTATAAGCATGAAGGGATTTTATTTTGTGAGGGAATTAGGATCATTGAGAGGACCAATGATGTCGAATGCCCACATAAAAAAAGACTATAGGGAGGATAATGGATGGAGTGAAGATGCCGGGGAATAGATGTTGTCAGCATAGAGTCGACACTTGACACATCTGTTAGTATTTGGTGGTATGAAAGCCAATCCAATACTATGTATCATTCATTTTATTAATATAATGGCATTAATTCATTGTGCGTAATTAGTTTGATGTATGATTATCGTATCACGATGAAGTCCATGAACATATGCAACAATCTTCAGATTATGAAGAGATCATAATTACGAGACCGAAGACTTATAAATACATGTTCTTAATCATTCCTAGTCGGAGGATGTTTCAGATGGACATCAAACATCTGGATAGACTAGTACAGGTTTCTTCAGCTCATATGACGAGGGTGACTGATCCTATAAGTCACTTGTGTGGAGACACTATACTGGACCTATAGGTGCTCATTGGGGAATGAGTTCACTGAATTGATCTGACCTAGAATCGCTGGATGGTATATACCTCACTGTTAACCAACTCGATTCTTTTGTCTCGGTTGCGTAGATGATCCTTGGACCTGAGACACTAAAGGTACTTTGTTGGTATGTCTCTAAGCTTTGACTTTGACTAACGAATTCCTAGCCATGGGTTATCAATAAATCAAATGATCGGGTTCAGAGAAATGCCATCGAAGGTAATTGTGTGTTCAATATGGGATCATCCGCTCTCGGTATTATGAGAGAGAATGTTCCGGGAATGATGCGCTTAAGTCCCTGGCCAGGGCGGACACTGTATCAGATAAAGAGTTATTCGATATAGATTAGCAGCATCTGATTCAAGTGAATCGACCGGCTAGGGTTTAACAGTAAACCATACCCTAGGTTGATTCAGGAACATTGCACAGATGAAGGATTATATCCGCGTGCTAACCGATGGCGGAAAGGTTCTAATAGAGGGTTACGATAACCCCAATGCCATCCAGGATCACGCGATGTTGTTTGGCATTTAACGTGATCGGAAGCTAGTCCGAATTTACTGTGAGACATTAAATTCGTCTGATTAATTAATATAAGGATATTAATTAATTCAGTGGGTCCGTAAAGAGTTACTGGGCTTAATGGGCCATTAACTAGACTGGTATTTGGGCCTAGAGGGTCACACGCAAAAGGTTTTCAAGTTGATGGATATTTAGACGGGATTTTGGATAAGTATGGGTTTTTATGAAAAACCGCAAACATATTTATTATAAAAGAACGGTTGCTAGGTCGGGGGCTAGCAACCCTAACGACTGCTCCGCCTTCCGTCCGACGGGAGTTTCCGAATCCGCATGTCGCGGCGGATTACACGTAGCTAGACGGGATCCACGAACGAGGAGGCGAGGACGATCCATCGCGAGGAGAACCGCGTGGATATTGCTAGAGGCCGGGCACCTGCGCGGCTTGCGGCATCGCTCAGACGGAACCGGAAAACGAACGCGGATTCGAATCCGCGCAAGGTAAATCAGATTTTCCGGTTTATTTTGTTGATCGAAATGGGACGGATCCGATTCCGAATAATTTATTTCCGCTGCGTTTTTGGTCGGATCCAGGCATAGCGAACCCGACAGTGGTATCAGAGCCAGGTTCTACTGTGTTATTCATCGTTTCAGTTTTTCGAATTATCAATTTTACGATATATTCCATGCATGTTATTAGATTTTAAACGCATGAGCCGTGTTCATTAGATGAACACGGTTAACTAGCTGTAATTATTGCTTTAAAATCTGTATTTTTTTTTGGGTGCGGTTCGTGCTCTACGTCCGATGAAGAATGAGCATGAATCAGCATCGTTTTGGGCACCCCAAAGGTTGGGGAATTGGTCGCCGGTGCCTTAGATATCACCCAATGGATCGCAGGGGATTCTCTGCCCCTCACTGGCACTGGAGAAGGCCTTTGCCGGCCCCCTTCATCCTCCTCCACCTCGCAACAGTCCGGCCATGGGGATGGAGGGCTCGGGTATGCACGAATCGTGCATTGGGGGGGGGGGGGATTGTGGGGCTACCGCCGGCAACTAGGGGTCACCGGTGCCTCTAGCCACTGGGGTAACCCTGCGGGGCAGGGGCTCGCCAATCGGCACCTGTGGGGCAGGGTGCCGGCGACGGGAGGGCCGCCACCCCCCCCACCTGCGGTGTAGCTAGGCAAACCCTAGCTGCGTCGGGTGAGGGGGACGGGCCCGGCCAGCCGGGCCAGGCCCTGGTTCCCGAACCAACTGAGCGCCCGGTCTGGGCCCGAGCCAGGCGCCGGCTGGGTTCGGCCAAAGGGCCGGACCGACCCAAGCCCGCCTGGCCCGTTTGACCCTGTTGACCTGGCCCATTTTCTTTTATTTTCCCCTATTTTTATTTGTTTACTGGTTTTTAATATTACAAAATTTAGTTTAAATTTAAAATTGGATTTTAAAATTGATTAGATTCTGTTTTACACTTATTAAAGACCAGTAAATGGGATTATTTAAAAGGGAAAATTTTAACAAGTTGTTGTTAATCGTATTATCAATCTAATTGTTAGATTTGATAATAATAAAAATGATTATATTTAAATGATTAAATTAATCACTTTAATTTGATGACTTGCATGGAATATTATAAAGTTGTTAATTTGATTTTTTGTACATATGATGTGTTTTAAATGCTTATTTAAATTCGATTTAAATTAAGCATGCTTAAACTGATAATATTTTTCGAAAAATTCTAATTCTCTAAATTATGTTTGGTTCCTAGTTTATGAAACCAAAATTATTAATTATTTTCAAAAAATTTTATTTAGCCATGAGATGTGCACTACATGTGTGGTCTGTTTAATTAAAAACTACATGGTGGTCATGGATAATCACTTAATATTAAGCTTGTGGATGTGGATCAATTATGAATGTGATTGTGTGGTTTATTATTTGTTAATACATAGAGGTCTACGAACCTCTCCCTCTCATATTCTATTGTGACTCTACCTCCCTCCTTCATGTACTCGCCATATGGCTTCCTCTTTTAAATTATCATGTAATTATGAATTTATGATGTAATTTGATCGAGGCGGCTGAGCATGGAGCAAGGATGATCCACAACTGTAACCAAGAAGGATAAGAAAGAGTTCCTTAAAGCCTATGAGTTTGCAGACTCATAATATAAATTGTTATATTGTGTGTGTGAGTTTGACTGTCTAGCTCAAGTCAAACCACAGTGCTATCCATGACCACACTTATGACATGCATGTGATGCGCGTGTTTTATTTTGATTACGAATCTATTACCTAGGTTATTAGTATATGTAATATATTCGATATATTTAATACTATCACTTAGGATGAGATCAAAGTAAATAAGTATAACCTTCGTTATAAAATCTAAGCCGCAGCGCGAGTCATTGAAAATGCACCGCGTGGCTCTCCATCAATATGATTAGTAGAACTTAATTCAGTAGTGGCGTATTCTATGTGTTTACCCGAGATTTGCCATCGTCTGTCGAGAGGACTATTAATTATGGCATTAGATGCCTTTGGATAAGAATAGAGGAACGATATAGTTATCCACGTGTTTACTTGGGAACTATATTTCTACTATACTCTATCATGTATTGATGGTAATGCTTAGACCGGGGATAATGGTCTACTGTGTTTACCCGGGACCATTAATAACCTGGGAGCCGAAATATGATCGGATATTGTAAGGAGTTGCAATTATCATGAGATGATTACTCTGAGATAGCGGTATGATACTACGTGTTTACCCGAGGTCATACTGTGATGCTTAGAGATTCTGATCCCTGCTAGGAGACTGTCGGCATCTCCTGTTCTGTATATTTGAAGGTTATACAGTCCGACGAAACTTATTGGGAGTAAAACTAGATAAACAAAGTCCATGTCTTGTTTTTTAAATTAATTGACTGAATATTTGCTAATTGTAATATGATTATCTCCTGTAGGCTAAAATGTTGCACCATAACCCGTTGCGTGGCATACTTGATGCCAATCGTTTGACATGCCCGAATTACTCAGACTGGCTTAGGAACCTGAAGATTGTCCTCAGGTCTGAGCAAATTGCTTATGTCCTGAATGATGAACCTCCTACTGAACCAGCATTAGATGCCTCAGAGGAGGACATGCTGACATATGAAAAATGGAAGGAAGATTCTACCATGGCCCAATGCTACATGCTGGCCTCAATGAGCAATGAGTTGTAGAGGCAGCACGAGGAGATGGATGCTAGATCCATCATGCTCCATTTGAAGGAGCTGTTTGGTGAGCAGTGCAGGATCGAGAGATATGAGATATCTAAGAATATGTTCAAAGCTCAAATGGCAAAGGGATCTTCAGTACAGACTCATGTGCTGAAGATGGTAGAATGGGTGGAGAGGCTGGATGCTCTTGGGGTTCCACTCCCCAAGGAGATGTATACCGACCTTGTGTTATCTTCACTTCCACAATCATATGCATAGTTCATTGTTAACTTTAACATGAACAAGATCTAGTCCACTTTGGCTGAATTACTGAACATGCTGAAGACTGCAGAGGGGAACCTTGTGAAGGATAAACCTCATGTTCTTATGGTTGGTAAGACTGGCAGGAAAAGACTAGCAGTCCAAGCCTTCAGGAAAGACAAAAGCAAGAATAAGAAGAAGCCGAAAGTTGTCAAGAAGGACAAAGGCAAGAGTGCTGAGAAAGCTGATTGCTTCTATTGTTATCAAAAGGGCCACTAAAAGAAGAATTGCAAAGAATACCTCAAGGACAAGGCTCAAAGAACTGTAAAGCAGCATGACGCTTCAGGTATCTATATGATAGATGTAAACTTGTTAATTAGAGATTATACATTATGGATATTAGATACTGGCTGTGTTTCTCATATCTGCAATTCTGTGCAGGCACTGACAAGAAGGCGTAAGCTGAGGACTGACGAGGTGGAGCTGAGGCTAGGTAATGGCGCAAGAGTTGCGGCGATCGCTGTAGGGACAGTGGAGCTCAAGATGCCATCCGGATACACTTTTTTATTAGATGAATGTTATTATGTACCTAGCATAAGAAGGAATATTATTTCTATTTCATATTTAGATAGAATAGGGTACACTTTAGTCGTTGGGAACAATTGTTGTTCAATTTATTTTGGAAATAAATTAATAGCTTCTGCTCCATTATTCAATAGATTGTACTTATTAAATGTGTCTCATGAGAATTTAAACATCACTTCCATAACTAAAAGGAAAATGTATGAAATGAACAAAGCCTACTTATTGCATTGTAGGCTTGGTCACATTGGAGAACATAGACTCCAAAGGTTGCATAAAGATGGATACTTAGATCCATTTGATTATGAATCATATGCGACCTGCAAGTCATGTTTGATAGGTAAAATGGCTGAATCTCCATTTTCTGGAACTGGAGAACAAGCTAAAGGCATACTAGAACTAATACATTTTGATGTATGTGGTCCTATGTCTACCCAAGCCTTTGGTGGTTTCTCATACTTCATCACATTCACTGATGATTACTCAAGATTCGGATTCATATACTTACTAAAGTATAAATATGAAGCCTTTGAGAAATTCAGAGAATTTAGAAATAAAGTAGAAAAACAAACTGGAAAAAGTATAAAAGCCATCCGATCTGATCGTGGTGGTGAATACTTGAGTACATAGTTCATTAAATACCTAAAGGATAATGGTATCCTATCTCAGCTTACACCTTCTTATACACTTCAGATGAATGGTGTATCAGAAAAGTGGAATCACACATTAATGGAAATGGTGCGATCCATGATGAGCATGTCCAAATTACTAGTGTCCTTATGGGGATATGCACTTAGCTCGGCTATGTATATCCTGAACATGGTACCCAGCAAATCTGTTGAAACCACTCTATATGAGATATGGAATGGAAAGAAACCATACCTTAAACATGTTAAAGTCTGGGGATGTCCTGCTTATGTTAAAAGACATGATGCAGATAAGCTGGAGTCCAGAACTGACAAATGCAAATTTGTGGGATATCCAAAGAAAACTTATGGATATTACTTTTATCATCATGGCGAACAAAAGGTGTTTGTAGCCAGGAGAGCTATCTTTCTAGAAGAAGATTATATTATCCAGAAGGACAGTGGGAGTAAAGTAACCTTGGAAGAAATTCCAAACCCACAAATTGGTAATGGTTCATCTGATGAATTGTCAGTTTCTGAACCTGTTCAAATAAGTACACAAGAAACTTGTAGGTTAGAAAGAGTACTTAAAGCAACAGAAAGATATATATGACATATTAATTTGGATGGTTCTAAGATACTCTATAATGAGGATGATGATCCTAAGACTTACAAGGAGGCCATTGAAAGCCTAGAGGCCGGGAAATGGCGAGAAGCCATGAATTCTGAGATTCAGTCCATGCACATCAACCAAGTTTGGAACTTAGTTGACTTGTTCGAAGGTATAGTACCTATCGGCTGCAAGTGGATCTTTAAAAGAAAGATCAGTGCAGATTGACGAATAAAGACTTATAAGGCAAGGCTAATGGTGAAAGGGTATCGTCAAAGTAAGGAATTGACTATGACGAGACCTTCTCACCCGTTGTCATGATTAAGTCTATTAGAATTCTTCTCGCCATTGCTGCATACCATGATTACGAAATCTGACAGATGCATGTGAAGACAGCCTTCCTCAATGGAAATCTTGAGGAAGAGGTGTATAGGATACAACAAGAGGGCTTCACATCAAAGGAATCTCCAAATATGGTATGCAAGTTGCAAAGGTCCATTTATGGACTGAAGCAAGTTTCCCGTAGTTGGAACATAAGGTTTGATGAGGCAATCAAATCTTATGGCTTCATTAAGAATGAAGATGAGCCTTATGTGTACAAGAAAAACAGTGGGAGCGCAATTACATTCTTGGTTCTTTACGTTGACGATATCCTACTCATTGGGAATGATGTAGGAATGGTGTCATCAATAAAGATCTGGCTATCCAAGAACTTCTCCATGAAGAATTTGGGAGAAGCATCTTACGTATTGGGAATATGGATCTATAGAGATAGATCAAAGAAGATGATTGCCTTAACCGAATCCATGTACATAGAAACCATTGTCAAAAGATTTGGCATGGAAAATTTCAAGAGAGGTCTCGTATCGATGAGACATGGAATTTATCTCTCCAAAGGTCAGTCTCCCAAGATTTTTGAGGAGAGGGCAATGATGGATAAGATTCCCTATGCTTCAGCCATAGGTTCCATCATGTATGCCATGCTATGTACTAGACCTGATGTTGCATATATTCTAAGTGTTACGAGCATACATTATGCAGATCCAGGTGATGAACACTGGAAGGCTGTGAAATGTATCCTTAAGTACTTGAGAAGAACTAAAGATATGTTTCTGGTCTATGGAGGAGGAGATTTAAAGCTGCAAGGATACATTGATTCGAGTTTTCAGTCTGATCTTAATGACAGAAAATCGACATCAGGTTTTGTCTTCACATTTAATGGGGGAGCAGTGAGCTGGAAAAGTTCCAAGCAGGAAACCACTGTTGATTCGACAACGGGAGCTGAATATATTGTTGCTGCTGAAGCCGCCAAGGAAGCTGTCTGGATGAAGAAATTCATCAATGATCTTGGTGTGGTGGAAAGCATCTTTGGTCCCGTCCCACTGCTGTGTGACAACAATAGGGCGATTGCTCAAGCAAAAGAGCCGAGGTCTCATCAGAAGTCGAAGTACATTCTGCGGCACTTTCATATGATCAGAGAGATTATAGTTCGAGGAGATGTCGTAGTGGAGAGAGTTCCTTCAGCCGACAACATAGCAGATCCGCTGACAAAGCCTTTGTCTCAAAATGTCTTTGAGCGTCACTTCGAGAATATGGGTATTCTGTATAAAAGTGATTGGCTTTGGTCCAAGTGGGAGATTGTTAGTGTTTGGTGGTCTGAAAGCCAATATAATACTATGTATCATTCAATTTATTAATATAATGGCATTAATTCATTATGTGTAATTACTTCGATCTATGATTATCTTATCACGATGAAGTCCATGAACATGTGCAACAATTTTCGGATTATGATGAGATCATAATTACGGGATCGAAGACTTATAAACACATGTTCTTAATCATTCCTAGTTGGAGGATGTTTCTGATGGACATCAAACATCCGGATGGACTAGTACAAGTTTCTTCAGCTCATATGATGAGGGTGACTGATCCTATAAGTCACTTGTGTGGAGACACTATGCTGGACCTGTAGGTGCTCATTGGGGAATGAGTTCACTGAATTGATCCGACCTAGAATCGCTGGATGGTATATACCTCACTGTTAACCAACTCGATTCTTTTGTCTCGGTTGCGTAGATGATCCTTGGACCTGAGACACTAAAGGTACTTTGTTGGTACGTCTCTAAGCTTTGACTTTGACTAACGAATTCCTAGCCATGGGTTATCAATAAATTAAATGATCGGGTTCAGAGAAATGACATCGAAGGTAATTGTGTGTTCAATATGGGATCATCCGTTGTCGGTATTTTGAGAGAGAATGTTCCGGGAATGATGCGTTTAAGTCCTTGGCCAGGGCGGACACTGTATCAGATAAAGAGTTATTCGATATAGATTAGCAGCATCTGATTCAAGTGAATCGACCGGCTAGGGTTTAACAGTAAACCATACCCTAGGTTGATTCGGGAACATTGCACGGATGAAGGATTATATCCGCGCATTAACCGATGACGGAAAGGTTCCAATAGAGGGTTGCGATAACCCCAATGCCATCTAGGATTACGCGATGTTGCTTGGCATCCAACGTGATCGGAAGCCCGACCGAATTTACTACAGGACATTAAATTCAACTGATTAATTAATATAAGGATATTAATTAATTCAGTGGGTCCGTAAAGAGTTACTGGGCTTAATGGGCCATTAACTAGACTGGTATTTGGGCCTAGAGGGTTACACGCAAAAGGTTTTCAAGTCGATGGATATTTAGACGGGACTTTGGATAAGTATGGGTTTTTATGAAAAACCGCAAACACACTTATTATAAAAGAACAATTGCTAGGTCGGGGGCCAGCAACCCTAACCCTCTCTCTCTCCTCTCTCATGGGCGCACATCTCGAGGCCGGCCCTCTGGAGGCTCCGTTTCGGCTCCCGGCTGCTCTGCCTTCCGTCCGATGGGAGTTTCCGAATCCGCATGTCATGGCGGATTACGCGTAGCCAGACGGGATCTATGAATGCTGCATCGAGCGAGGAGGCGAGGATGATCCATCGCGAGGAGAACCGCGTGGATACCACTAGAGGCCGGGCACCTGCACGGCTTGCGGCATCGTTCCGATGGAACCGGAAAACGAACGCGGATTCGAATCCGCGCAAGGTAAATCAGATTTCCCGGTTTATTTTGTTGATCGAAACGGGACGGATCCGATCCCGAATAATTTATTTTCACTGCGTTTTCGGTCGGATTGGGCACAATGAACCCGACAATATCTGTGAACATACTCTACGCAATCTTCTTTCATGGTTGGTCAGTAGTATCCTTATCTAAGGATCTTCTTCACTAACATCTGCCCATTTACATGACCAACATAGATTTCAGAATGAGCTCCTTCAATGAACTTCCAAAGCTCATCTTTATCTAAACATCTAAGAAGAACTCCATCAAATCCCCTTATGTAGAGCTCAGCTCCAACTAGTGTGTATCTTTGGGAGATTCTTCTAATGGGCCGCTTTTCCTCAGTGGTGGCTTCTTCTGGGTAAGACTGATCTTCAAAATATTTGATAATTTCATAATACCATGACTTTTCTCATCTTCCATCTCTTCTTGCAATTCTAGTAATATTATCTCTCTTTTCTCCACAATGTCTCTATCTCGAACCTTCTTCAATAGCTTCTCTTTAATCCTAGTAAAGGCAAGGTCCTCTATAATAGGAGAGAGACGCTTATGGATGATGATAGATTCAAAATGTTTGCTGAGTGAAAAATTCAAGGATGAGACGAAAGAAGCAAGAGTGTCAGCTAGAATGTTCTAATTTCAAGGAACATGGACGCATATCAACTTGGTGAATAACTTGTTATAAGCTGATGTAAGTTCTTGATAGGACTACAGTTTGGGACTAAAAGTGCAATACTTGGTGAGCACCTAATGAAGAATGAGCTGACTATCACCTACAATTTGCAGTTTGGTAACACCATGGAGGTGACTAGCCTCGAGACCGGTAAGGAGTGTCTCGTATTCAACTATGTTATTAGTGGCAGGGAAGGCAAGCTGAAAAGCTTGGGGGACGGTAATACCTTCTGGTTATAGCAGAACAATGCCAATACCCTTAACATTAGAGTTCAGATATCCTTCGAAATACATCGTCCACATATGATCAGATGATTGGTTTATAGACATCAATTGCTTATCCGAAAACTTTGATTGAACATGATCAAATCTAGGGAGAGGGTGATGGGTGACGTGTTATGCAGTATTTGAGTAATTTGATCTGCTGGCGGAGGAGGTGGTTGTTGAAAAGCCTGCCCCCAAGAATAAGTGGGAACAAGGGGACAGTAAGGTCGCGAACTGGCAGCATTCCCGCCGTGCCCGAAGGCATTATGATAAATTGGGGTCTGCGGCCTGGTCGGGTGCCGCGAGCTGGATTGTTGATGGCCCATGGGCCGAGGAGTAGAAATGCGAAGGCCTTCCATGGCCTATATGGGAGCTTGATAAACAGTAGGATGAACCAAGGTGTTTGGTTCAGAAGGACCTAAGAGAGTCTTTCCCTTCAAAATAGATTAGATTGCCTCTAGCTGACGAGGATCCACGTGGGTAGCCAGAGCTCCCATATGAGTGGCTAAATCAGACGGAGGATTGGATGAAGGCCCAGCTTGGTCCTGGGCTTCCTCAAAAGTGGAGTTGAAAATGACATGAACACGGGAGGGGTCACCCGTATTCAGATGATATTCATTAGGATGAATTTGAGCCAGAGGGGCATAAGCATCTCCCTCGTAGATAGCTTGGAACTGATTAGGATTATGAAGGGAATGAGCATCTCTCACATCTCCAGAGTATAAAGAATCATAAACCTGAGGGACATCTCCCTCGTACCCAACCACATCTTCTTGATCAAGAGCAACCATTCCGAGAGTTCTACCTGAACGTAGCATCATGGTGTTTGAGTAATTCAAAGATTTCAAACAAGTTTGCATAGATTAACAACCAAGTGAATGCTTATGTTGTCTTAGAGAATTTCTTGTTGAGTTAATTGAATTTTATGAATGAATTCTCTCAATAGGTAGGTTCTTAGTTTCAGTTCAATTTTCCGCCGTTATATGCTATGGCTTTCACTCACAACGGTATGAAGATCTACTTGGTACTTCAGAGGTACAACCTGCCCGATGAACAGAGAGGAATTCTCCGCTTTTGGGGACTTACGGAGGTCTCAAATACTAACCCCTCTAGTTTGATCGAGGGACTGACCCAGTCAGAGAGAGGTGAGAGTGCCGAGAGGGGTGTTCTTATAGAAAGGGGGAGTAAACTCCCAGTGCAAATGATCTGTTGTCGGGGTGACCTCTACTGCAATATATTAAACAAATATAGGTAAGAATAGTGATCAAAGATCCGATAACTGTAGACACGCTAATTTTGACGTCATTTCGAGTAAATTTCATATCATATAATAATGCCTCAGAATGGTTTGATATTTAATCATTGATTAATTTTTATTGATATTTTTGAGTGTCGGGTTTAACAGACATGTTTAAGTTAATCAATTAAATTGATTTTAGCTCAAATTTCAGTTAAAATATGCAGAATTCTAAAAGACGTCAACCTGTGTGGACGCTATTTAGAGTTTATTCCTGTTTTAACGTTTAAATTTGAATTTTAATTAGTTGATTAATTAGCTAAAAGGCGTCTGTCAGTATTGACGCGTTTTAGGTTTCCTAGGCTATTTCTACTTCTCTTCCGGATGTTTATCCTTATCTTAATTAGTTTAAAAGACGTCTGCACATGTGGACGCATTTTAGCTAATAAAGATAAAGATACGTTTTCCCGGATATTTATCCTTATTTTAATTAATCTGAAAGGCGTCAGCCATGGTGGACGCGTTTTAGATAATTACAGATAAAGATGAATTAATCAGTATTTTTCTGTCGATTAAGAGGGATAAATCCTAGATTTTTCTATGTTAATCCGCGAACGCAGAAAAAGCCTATAAATACCTTACATGTTGAGCGCCATTAAAAAAAAGGCTAAGCGTAATCTTGAGTTAATTAAGCGATAGCGAGTTGAAGATCGGAGCAACGACGTCCAAACGCCGAAGCGCTGCTGTTTCCAGAAGTCGGCGTCCGTTCTTCATCCAATTCAAGGCTTCATCAATCGGCATAAGTGTTTCATTTCTGCATTTTCATTTTACATCTTCATTAATCTCTCATTCTTCATCATCACTTTATGCAATACACACACCACAACATCATCTTTTCAAAACCTATTTGATTAAGGGGTTTTAAAAGCCATCCCAACAAGTAAGTTTGCTGTTTAGTTGTATACTTAAAACCATGATTAGTATGGATACTGCTTCTACTTAAATTCTCATCATCATTGTTTCTTCAATTCTTTCTATATTTCTGCGAGCTGCAAAAAGGAGAATTAAAGGAAGGAAAACAAGCACAAAGTCACAAAGATTTCTGTACAATCCTCAACTTCTCAAAACTTCAAATTCAACAGCAAGAACAAAGAACGAGAAGGGCTCGCTTTCTTCAGCCAGCTGAAGGAGGGGAATCAATGACTCAATATCTTCCGCGTTCAAACAGGTAGGCGATCATACCTCTTTTGAAACTTTTTAGTCAAAAGTTTCTGGCGATCACTGCACTTAGTTGCTGTTTTTAATAGGTTTATTTTGCACTAAACAACCTAGATTTTTCATGTTAATCACACGAGCATTTTAAAGCACTCACAGCTTTTTTGGCGATCACGGTGGGACCTAGTCTCGCCATCTTTTAGTTTCTTTTTTGTTCTTGCTATCATCAATCGGGCACCCACGGTGCACCATTTGTGTCTCTCGACACGTCCTCGCCAATTGGTGAGTGTTTTAGTTTGATTAATTTCCCTCGTGCACCACGTGCACACCCCAGTGGCAAGATCTTGCCCTCCCCTTGATTAGTTTTAAAAGCTATTTTTTGTGATAGAAATGATGTGTGATTGATTGATTTTCTAGTTGTTTAGTTAGTAAATCATCATGTTAAAATCTGGAACTAAAAAAATCTGCATGAATTGATTATTTACTGCTTTTTATCCTGTTTGAGGAGGATTCAACCCAGAAAATCCTCCTGCAAAACTGTTTCTGCGAACTGAAAAGCGTCTAGGAGCACTGACGCGTTTCAAACCGCGTCAACACACCCAGACGCCTTTCAGTCTTCATATCTTCTCTGCTGTCTGCATCTGTTTCTGCGAAAAATTAAGCTTCTGTTTTGAATAGCGTCGACTACCATCGACGCGATTCAGACAGTTTCTTAGTTATTTTTCAGTCTTCAGATTTCTGTGGTTTGAGTGCTAGCTACCCATTATTATTAAGCATTAGAGGCCATCCAGGCCGTAGGACATACGCATTGAGGCGAATACCCTCCTTTTCTTAGGAACACACTACTTGACGTCAGCAACTCTCTCTGATTGGGTTGGTCCCTTGATCAGACTAGAGAAGTTGACGTTAATGTAAGGAATCGCCATGAACGCAGCGGAAATAATAATGATTCCATTGTATCGGTTGCTGGGGTCGTAAAACGGACATTAAAACTAACGCGGGAAGAACAGTTCTTCACCTTTGCGGGGTTTCGAATCTCCCGTGGATGATGCCGACTCGGTAATCGCGCACGCGCACGATCTCTAGAGGTATCCACACGAGTTCCCGCAGCAGACGCGATTTCCTCCTCGACTTGAGTGCTCCGACCAGATCTCAAATCCACCATGCGCGGAGAGAGACAGATCCACTCCAAGAGAGAGAGAAGGAGAGAGAGAGAGGAGAGAGAGAATCTGGGGAGTAAAAATTCGTCCAACTTTTTACCACTCCCCCTTGGCCCTCCTTATATAGAAATAAGGATAAGCACAAGAGTTAATCCTCATGATTATCCAAGAGTTTGGCCTTGGATAATTCTCCATTAAATCTTCATGTTTATCCTGCAGCTTTTCACAAAAACCCAGATAAGCATGAAATTTAACAAGCCTTGCCTTGTATGTGTCAATTTGTCCATCTGTCCCGATCTTTCATTTAAAGATCCATTTACTGCCAATAGGTATCATACCTTTTGGCAGATCAACCAAGTTCCAAACTTGGTTGGCATACATGGACTGAATTTCAGAATCTATTGCCGCTTGCCATTTTTCTGATTCATGACTATTTATTACTTCAAGGTAGGTTTGAGGATCACCATCCTCATTTAAGTTCACTTTTGGTTTGCCTTCATCGATATGTCCAACATATCTTTCAGGCTGCTTAGGCACTCTACCTGATCTGCGAACCTTTTGTGTATCATCTTGAACAAGTTCTTGAGTCAATGGTTCAGTAGATGAACCAGTGTTGATTTGTGAGTCTAGAATTTCTTCAAGTTCTATCTTGCTCCCACTGTCTTCTTTTGAAAGATATTCTTTCTCTAGGAAGACAGCTCTTTTTGCGACAAACACCCTTTGATCGCTGGGCTGATAGAAGTAATATCCAAAAGTCTCTTTTGGATATCCCACAAATCTACATTTCTCTGTCCTGGAATCCAGTTTGTCTGGATCGTGTCTTTTGACATGCGCAGGGCAACCCCAGACTCTAACATGCTTAAAGTCTAGTTTCTTTCCTTTCCATATCTCATATGGAGTGGAAGGTACTGACTTACTGGGAACTTTGTTCAACAGATATGCAGCAGTCAATAGTGCATATCCCCATAGAGAGGTTGGAAGGTTAGCATTACTCATCATGGATCGTACCATATCTAATAGAGTACGATTTCTCCTTTCCGATACACCATTTAACTGAGGTGTATAGGGAGGAGTCCACTGAGACAAAATACCATTATCCTTAAGATATTCTGTGAATTCTGTACTTATGTATTCATCCCCTCGATCTGATCGAAGAGTTTTAATACTCTTTCCAGTATGGTTCTCAACTTTGTTTTTAAACTCTTTAAATTTCTCAAAGACTTCTGACTTATATTTCATTAAATATATGTAGCTATATCTTGAGAAATCATCTGTAAATGAAACAAAATATGAGTAACCACCCATAGCATGAGTGGACATTGGACCACATACATCACTATGTATTAGTTCCAATAAGTCCTTAGCTCTTTCTCCATGTCCTGAGAATGGAGCTTTGGTCATCTTTCCTATGAGACAAGCTTCACAGGTTGCAAATGATTCATAATCAAATGGATCAAGATATCCATTCTTTTGCAACCTTATGATCCTGTTCTCATTTATATGACCTAGCCTACAATGCCATAGGTACGATTTATTCACATCCTTATCTAAGCGTTCAAGAGAATTATTTACCAGACAAACATCACATGAAATATCAAGTAAATATAATCCATTCAATAAATATCCGGAAGCAAACAGTTTGTCTCCTTGATAAATTGAACAACCTTTATTCTCTAGCTTCATAGAATATCCTTGTCTATCTAAACATGAAATAGATATGATATTCCTAATAATGGTTGGAACATAATAACAATCTATCAGTTCCAAAGAGTCTCCTGACGGCATCTGAAGTCTTGCTGTCCCCACAGCTAATGCAGCAACTTTTGCTCCATTCCCGAGCCTCAGATCCACGTCTCCGCGGTACAATCTTCTTTTACTTGTTAACATCTGCAAGTTATTGCAGATATGAGAAACACATCCAGTATCTAATACCCAGGATGTTAATTCTCTATAAGACAAGTTAAGATCGATCATGAGAATACCTAAAGCTTCACCAAGCTTCTCCTTTGCTTTTTCTGTAAGATAAATCTTGCAGTTTCTCTTCCAATGACCTTCTTTATGGCAGTGGAAACACTGACCTTTATCATTGACTTTAGCTTTGTCCTTTTGTGCCGCCGGTTTGCTTTTCACTAACTTCTTAGGCTTACCTTTCTTAAAGGTCTATCCAGCTTTTCTTTTCTTGTTGGTCTTACCAACAAGCATTACATTTGGCTTATCTTTCTGGATAGTGCCTTCTGCTGTCTTCAACATGTTGAGCAGCTCAGCTAGTGAAACTTCAATTTTGTTCATATTGAAGTTGATAATGAATTGTGAAAATGAATCTGGAAGAGATTGTAGGATTAAGTCAATGCTTAGGTCATTGTTCATAACAAAACCCAGCACAGCAAGCCTCTCAATCCACTCTATCATCTTGAGCACATGAGTTTGTACAGATGTGCCCTCGCTCATTCTGGTCCTGAACAATTTCTTAGATATCTCATACATTTCTGTTATGGATTGTTCACCAAACAACTCTTGCAGGTGATTCAGAATGGTCTTAGGTTCCATGTTATCATGCTGTCGCTGCAGTTCATTATTCATTGAACCGAGCATATAACACTGGACCTTGACAGAGTCCTCCTTCCAATTTTCATACATCATTAATTCATCTTCGTTAGCATTATCACCGGGTTGCACTAGATCTGGTTGATCCAGGACATAGGCTAGCTTTTCGCACCTGAGGACAATCTTCAGGTTGCGTAAGCAGTCAATGTAATTTGGTCCCGTGAGTTTATTTGCATCAAGTATGCAACGGAGGGGGTTTGGTGACGACATAGCGACCTACATGGAAATATATAAAATGAGCAGATAGTTCTTAAAATCATATTTAGGACTTTTAATCTAGATTTATGCTCCCACTATTTTTCGGCGATCTGTATGACCCTCTAAGATACAGAACGGGAGATTCCGATGATCTCCTAGTGGGGATCAGAATCCTTCGGGCAACATGCATGTGACCTTGTGGTAGCACAACAAATCACATCAAGTCCCTTAGGCAGTCAACTCTTGACAGTTGCAACGTTTGCAATATCCGATCGATTTAACCCCTGAATCAGAATGACCTTGTGGTAGCACAACAAATCAATTTGATTCAGTTAAGTTTATCCATCATTACTTAGATGACCTGAATTCATAGTGCAATCCTTGTGGTAGCACAACAAAACTACACTATTTGTCCATTCATCTTAATGACATCACATGTCGTAGACCTAGTTTAATTTCTAAATCAAACAGACCTTGTGGTAGCACAACAAATCCGTTTGAGATAAGAATTATCCTAAGATCTATAATGATGGTGGGTTACGTGGATTATTCTGAATATCTCACGTTTACAACTTAAGTTTTAAAAGAGGGTTTTGATTTTGATTTGTAAAAAATCGTGCTATCAATAGTATTTCGATTTGAAGTATCAATATACTTAATAGAAATATATATATGATAGCATAGTCCACAAATATCACATATGTGCAGAAAAGATAAATGGGGATGATCATGGACTGCTTAAACTACTATGGAATCATCGGAGCCAAACGATGATCCGTAATAGGATCCTAATGTGAAAACAGCAACACTGGTTCCATTTGATGCGAGTCCTCCGTCCAGAGGTGTCTTCAGAAGATCCCGTCCTCTTAGCTTAATCCGATACATTTAAATATGAAATTCAGGACTCGCAGGTCCACAAATGTACATTTAAACAATTAGAAACCTTGATCTTATCAAGTGGAGTACAATATTATAGGAAGGTAGAAAGTACACTTGGATTAAGAAAAAGGAGGACACGCAGGTCCTATTTAAAATACCAAATGAAATAAGCATCGCATCCATTCACATCATTCATCACATGAAAATACTAAGTCCATGATCATCCCACCATAAAACATATCACATGCATCACAATCATCACATAATTGCTGTTTGATATTAAAATTTTTAAATATAAAATTATAATACCAATTAGTTTTCGAAATAACATTTATTTCAGCATAATCAATAATATTCAAAACATTATTGACAATTAAATAACTAAACCATTCAGTCAATCTAAATAATAATTCAAACAATTTGAACGGCAAAGTGTAATCAAGTTATGCATGAAATTAGTTTAAAACAATTTTAAACTAATTAATATAACATGAAAATTAATTATCTAAAACAATTTTAAATAATTATCTAGCACCCATTAATTATAAAGCCCTTTAATTGAATAACAGTTATTAAACAATTTAATAATCTGTTAATAATCATAAAAATAATTAATAACAATTATTAATTGTTTCTATAATTTTTCCTGTTTTAAAACAATTTTAAAACGGGCTTAAATGGGCTTAAATGGGCTAATTTAGGGTTATAGAGGGCTAAACAATTATTAAAACAATTTTAATAATCATTAAAAATGGGCCCAGCCCATTAAGGCCAATTGGCCCGGACCCTGGCTCGGCCAGGGTCAAACCCTGGCTCGGCCAGGGGCTCTGGCCCGGCCAGGGTCGAGCCCTGGCTCAGCCAGGGTCGAACCCTGGTCGAGCCAGGGAGCCGCCCGGCCCCCGTCCGGTTCGACCGGATCGGGACCGGGCGGTCCGGCCCTATCCCCACAGATTCGACCGGCCCGCCCCCTTTTCTTCTAAAACAGAAACCCTAGAACCCTGCGGCGGTTGCAGGGCGGTGGCGCCGGCGGCCAGCCCCCACCCCGGCGGCGGCGGCCCCGGCCGGCGGTGCCCCCGGCGCCGGCGACGTGCCCGGCGCCGGCAGGGCCGCCGGTGACCGGCGTTAGGGAGGAAATCAAGCCCCAAAATCCAAAAAAAAATATATCTGTTTTTCAGGTTTAAAAACCCAAGTTCGGGCTCGATTTTTAGCACCTCCAAGGGCACTCCGGTGCCGATCTTCATGTCCAATGTGAAGTGGTGACTATCACCAATAGATCCAGACATCCGGGCCGCCATCCCAACACTTGGAATGCACGTACGAAGCCGCCGAAGTACCCCGGTTCATCATCACATGAAGAACTCCGAAAAACCCAAATAAAATCCGAAAAATTACAGAAAAATAATCAAATTGATTGTGATCATCATATGAACACGATTCTGTCATTTTTAATCGGATTAAACACAAGAACACGTACAATACGGGTTCTTCACGCATAACGAGAAAAACACGCAAAACGGCGCCGTTTTACAAACGAACCAGCGAACCTGGCTCTGATACCACTGTAAGGAATCGCCATGAACGCAGCGGAAATAATAATGATTCCATTGTATCGGTTGCTGGGGTCGTAAAACGGACATTAAAACTAACGCGGGAAGAACAGTTCTTCACCTTCGCGGGGTTTCGAATCTCCCGTGGATGATGCCGACTCGGTAATCGCGCACGCGCACGATCTCTAGAGGTATCCACACGAGTTCCCGCAGCAGACGCGATTTCCTCCTCGACTTGAGTGCTCCGACCAGATCTCAAATCCACCATGCGCGGAGAGAGACAGATCCACTCCAAGAGAGAGAGAAGGAGAGAGAGAGAGGAGAGAGAGAATCTGGGGAGTAAAAATTCGTCCAACTTTTTACCACTCCCCCTTGGCCCTCCTTATATAGAAATAAGGATAAGCACAAGAGTTAATCCTCATGATTATCCAAGAGTTTGGCCTTGGATAATTCTCCATTAAATCTTCATGTTTATCCTGCAGCTTTTCACAAAAACCCAGATAAGCATGAAATTTAACATCTCTCACCGTCTGACGAGAACTCTTATGTGTGTGACCCTCTAGGCCCATATATCAGTCCGGTTGCAGGCCCATTAAACTTAGAACTGTTTCTTGAGTTTAATATTTATTAATTAACATTTAAACATCATATGTTAAATGATTAATTTAATAAACAAGTAAATTATCATCCGATGATTAATTCACTTGGCCTTCTGATCATGAACAGCACCAAACACTACCTCATGATCCCAGAAGATATAAGGGATACTGTTCCCTTCAATTGAACCTTTCCGTCTGCAGATGCCGCACAGATATAATCCTTCACTCATGCAATGTCCCGATAACGCAAGGGTATGGTTTTATAGTCAAACCCTCTATCGCATTATCCAGATGGATTCTAGTACACAATTAATATCTAGAAAGACATCTCTTTCATTTGACCATGGCCAGGGATTTCAGTGTACACATCCATAGGACATTCTCTCTCCAGTCTTATACCAAGAGTGAGTGATCCCTTGTTGTTCACTCAATTACCTTCGCAAGCTTTCCACTGTATCTGAAAGACCGATTACGGTGGACTTAATGGTTAAAGTCTACGAGTCAGAAAATCAAGATACAATGGTCCACAAACAAGGTATCATTGGTGACTCAGGTCAAAGGACCAACTGTGCTACTGCAACGATAGAATTCCCTGGTTGACTAATAGGTATAATTACCATCCAGGAATTCTTATTTGGGTCTGTTTAGTGAACTCATTCTCTAATGAGCACCCACTTGTTTGTCTTAGTGTCACCACACGAGTGAATGTGAGATCATTCACCCTCATCATATGAGCAGACATAACTTGTGTCGATCTTATCGGATATTTAATGTCCAACTCAAATATCCTATGATCGAGAACTATTTAAGACAATTGTCTTAAGATATTGATCTCACTATCATGATCTCATCATGATTCAATATCCCATACATTTGTCTATGGACCTTCATTACGATAGTCGTTTGCGAGAACTATTAAATGAAGAAATAATTGCCTTTATTAATAATCTGAACTAGAATGTACAATGATTGGCTTTGAGGCCACCCAATTCTAACAGTTAAGGCCTGCATAAGTCCCCAAAATCAAGGTATTCCTCCTTGATCATGAGGCTGGTTGTACCAATTGAAGTCCCGGCTAGATTCCAAAAGCGTTGTGAGAGAAAGCCCTAGAGAATAACGGTGGAAATTGAACTGAAACTAGGATCCTTTCCCTGAGCGAATTTGTGATTTAATCCAATTCAAATAACTCAACAAGGAACCTTAAAATCACGATTAACATCCACTTGTTTGATTAATCTCTGTGCAACTTGTTTGTCAAATCTTTGAAAAAAGAGAATCTAACATCATGCTGCTGCGATCAGGCAGGGACTTGAGTGTGGCTCCAGACGCCATGGTCAATTACAAGGGAGATGCTAATGCCCCTAGGGATTCTGATTACAACTATGAGAGCGGGAGAGATGCTGATGCCTCCCGTAATTCCGTCCCCGTTCCGCTTCGACATGATGGGAACGTTCGGACACCTCTCTTTCATCCCCATGATCGATATCCTGATCTTCCCCCGCATGAATATGCGATTCCTAATCCCGATCTTGAGGGGGACATGAATAAGAATGATCCCTCATCCTCTGATCCTGTGGATCTCGTCAACGCTTTGGGAGTTCTTGCCTCCCGACTGGACCCTCAGCAGTTCGAGGCGATCCAGTCTATTCTGAAGGGGAAGGGGAAGGCACCCGTACAGCCTGCTGAGCCAAACCCTGTGGCTCCCCCTGTTGTTACTCAACAACCTCCTCTTCCTCCTTCTTATATCCATCAGGCCATGGAAGGCCTTCATGTCACTTCTCGGCCAGCTGGGCCGCAGCTTTCATCCTCTAGGCAACCGGCTAGATCGCAAACGCCTGTTTATCAAAATGCCCTCGGGCATGGCGGAAGCTCTGCCGGACCTCCCCTTTATTGTCCCCCCTGTCCAACGTACTCTAGGCAGCAGGCCTATCAAGTACCTCCACCTCCTCCTCCTCCCCAGGCAGATCTGACCACGCAAGCGTTGCTGGCCAAGATGGAGCGCATGGATGAGCAGTTTAACAAGCTCCAGAAGATGATGGGGGTTAAAGCTGCGCCAGAGATCAATTTGCCGAGCCTGCCGGTATTCCACCTACCACCCTCTGAGATGCCAGTGTACCGGAAGTACAACGGTACTGGTAACCCCTTCACACATCTGAAGGAGTTTATGTACGAATCGTCTTTTTGGCAGAACGATAAGAGGTCGTTGACCTTTTTGTTCAGGAGATCTCTAGAGGGACCAGCCCTCGAGTGGTTCTTTTCTCTGGAACCCTCCGAAGTAGAGGATTACGGTATCGTTTCACGCAAATTTATCCAACGATACCAGGATAGAGTCGCACCCTCCTTGTCCATCACTGACCTCATTGCAGAAAAGATGAAACCTGATGAGGAGTTTGTCAGTTTTGCTGACAGGTGGCGGGGCCTGGCCGAAAAGGTGAAGGATCACTTGTCCGAATCTGAGCAAGTGAAGATGTTAATTTCCAACGCCACGCCCCAATTCAAGCTAGTCCTCTCCTTGAACAATCTGACCAACATGACAGAGCTCTATGAAAGAGCACGGTTCTGCCAAAATGCCTTCAAGGACGCTACGTTCTCTAGCGTCTTTGATCCTCACAGACCTAGCAGGCCTCCACCTCGGAAGCCTGCAGTGCCAAACTCTCCCAGCACAGGTCCGACTGCTGAGGGCAAGCTCTCTCACGAGCAAGTCAGTAGCATGAATAATAACTCGCCCCAGTTCATGAGGAGCCAGCAGCAGTACCAGAGGCCACCGCAGCCAAACCAACAGGGGTACAGGCAGCAGCAGAACCCCCATTATCAGCAATAGTATCAACGGCCCCAGCAGCTGAATCAGAACCAGCAACAGCAACAGCTACAACAATCGCCGCAACGGCAACAGCAGTACCAGCAGCCCCAACAACAGCAATATCAGCAACAGCAACAACTACAGTATCAGCCGCGCGCACCGCCGGCATACCATAATGTCCTTCCTTCTGCTGACTACCACCAGCAGAGAAGACCTCCAGGCCCTAAGAGGGCAGAATACCCAGCCCTCCCAGAATCCTTGGCAGATATCTTCAGTGCTCTAATGGCAGCTAATGCCTTAGTTTTGCCAAGGGAAAAGGCCGTCTGGCCTCAAAATGCCGACACGTCCAGGTATTGCTATTTCCATAGGCAACCTGGGCATACCATCGACACCTGCTTCCAGTTCAGAGATTATATTCATGATCTCAACGAGCAGGGCGGCATAGACTGGGAGGAGATGAAAATGTATATATCAGCCATGAAGGCGAGAAGACCACAGCAGCAGCAGCAGCAAGCAAGACCACCAGCACAAGTAGCACCACCACCCAATATGGGCATAGTGCAGAATCCACTCCCGGAGCACCAGAACCAAAACCAAGTTGCTCCCATTCTGACGAACAGCCAGTCTGAGGCTGGTCGTGGGCAACAGTGGAGGATAGAGGACTCTTCCTCTCTTTATTCAACGGGCCATATTCCAAGCACCGCAGAACGACCACCACGCCGCACCATCCACATACCTAGGCCACAACCCATTACCATCACCCCTCTACCGACACCCACATATCACTCGCCCACACCCAATAACCCATTACCACTACCTGCCTTCCTAAAGCCCATCACGCCCCTCACTCCTACGCCTCCATCATATAACCCCCCGCAAACCAATCACGCGCCCCTTCTACCATCTAGGCCATTACTCCGCGTACCATTTCCTACTTCACCCACTACCACTACCACCTACCCAGATACCCCCTTACCATCCAGACCGCTATTACGCGTGCCATTCCCCACTTCACCAACCACTTACCCCTCCACCATCCAACCATCTAGGCCTCTAATCCGCACCTCGCCATCACCACCTAACCCTACGCCATCACCTACATACCAACCCTCTACATCATCCATACCATCCAACCCTGCGGTACTTATGGTGTCACCCGGATCCTCCACGGTTGAGGAACATGCGCTCCGAAGTGGAAGGATTTTCAACAAGGTCTTTCCTCAGTCCACAGTTAGAGACGGCCCATCACAGCCGACTGAGGAAACCCATAATGAAGAGAGTGCACCAGGCACTCAATATGACTTGTTGAAACATCTGGACAGGACACCGGCACGGATCACTGTACTTGAATTGATCAAAAGGTCCAAGATTCACCAAGAAGCCTTAATGGAATATCTACAGAAGGTGATGGTCAATGAGGACGTGCCGGTAGAAAAAATTGCAGCACTACTAGTTCCTCAGGGGGATCAGCCCTCCATCACATTTCACACATTGGAACTAGCACCGCCAGCAGCCAGGAGCATGGCTCTGAGCATCACGGTCAACATCTGTAAGAAGGCCGTGGATGCATGCCTGGTAGATACAGGGGCTTCGATCAATGTTTTACCTCCGAAGACCCTGGAGCTGTGCGGTGTGCCCAAAGAAAAATGGCTGCCCAGCCCCATCTCAGTGACGGCATATGACAATTCTACCCGTTCCCCTCTGGGAATGGTTTATTTGAAGGTGGAGCTAGGCCCTGTAAGTCATGCAAAGGTCGAATTTCACATCTTAGAAATCGACCATTCTATAAATGCCATTTTGGGTCGTCCTTATATCAAAACTCTCGAGGCGATTCCCTCTACGAATCACCAATGCCTCAAATTCCCTTTCAAAGGACGAATTATTAAAGTGACGAGCATGCCGATTTTTGCTGCTGCTCATACCTTGAATATTAAATCTGCTGCTTTACCTGGCCGACAACCTTTTCTGTCGGTATTACAGGTCTACCATCCAGTGGCTGATCCTCTAAAAGCAGCCACTATTTCTCCATACCCGTTAGATGCCATAAAAAGGGGGAAGTGCATGAGTACCCCAGGATGGAGAATTATGATGAAGAACGGCTATGAGCCTGGGAGAGGTCTGGGCACACAATTGCAAGGCAGGAGCACTCCTGTTAAAGATCATCGAACAACACCTGGAAGTAGTCTAGGCAATAGGCCAAGAAGACTGAAGCAAGATATGGTTCATCAAGCAGAGATTGAAGAAGGTCAGAAAATCTGGGAGACAATGTCTACGCCACCCAAAGAAGGCCGAAGTCCCCTAACATGGACCTTGTATACACACTTTGTAAAAGGACCCATACTTAGCCACGACAACACGGTGGTCATTACTTCGTGTTTTGACTTCCATGACATATATGAGAGGGATTTGGCCAGGCATTGCTCAGAACTACTTACGTACCAATCCTTGGAGGCTCTGCAGCCTATGAAAAGGAGAAAATTCCATGATCCTGAATGCGAATGGTACAGGTGGTTTGATCTGAGAGACCTTTACATTGCACTGAATAGATTGTTCATAGATCCTGCAGAACCTAAGTGGCCGCCGCAGATTGATGAGCTGATTGAAAGCCCTGGTGCCATCTTTGATAAGCGGATATTGCTATATGAAGAGACCGACGAAGGGGAGCCAGATGACCCCTATGAAGCTGGTTACACTACAGATCTGCTCTGGAGGAGGACATATCCTTCACATGTCTTCATGCTCCATACTCTATTTCGTACACTGCTCTTGACCCCGACTTGGTCGTGGGTCATTATTGAAGATATTCTACGGGCTCCGCCCGTTATGATTACTCTGTCCCTTCAGGACCTTATTCCACAACCTCCTCTCGATCTAGAGAGGATGTATGATTTGATCTGGGACATATTACTATATGATCCCCCCAATCCTCTGGCCTTGGTGCCACTTCCTCCATCTGATTCTCCTTCTATTTGTATTCATTCCTGTTTCATGTTTAATTCCTCTGATATCAAAAAAAAAAAACGCCAATTTTACAACAAATTCTTCTCAGATCCTCATCGAGGAAACATCTTACTTGTCCGATCGCACCCCATTGCACGGGTCCTTCGGTCAAGATTCTCTCTTAGATCTACTCTGTCCCTCCCCTCGGGAGGATTCTCTTGTATTTCCACTTGTATCCCAGGATTTCCATCCTGCTTCATCTTCATTAGGTTATGATAGTGAGTTTAGTGAAGTTAGGCAGTCTAGTTTTAGGCAGGTTAGTCAGGTTAGGAAGTCTAAGAAGCCTAAGGGTAGGCGAATTCCAGATAGATACCTCCAGGACTTAGCTGATAGATGCTTTTCTTGCTCTTTGATCCCTCAGTTTTTAGAAAATCCAATTCGAATGCCAGAAGATTGAATGAATGATGAGTCAGTCAACGATGGGTATGGGGTATATGAATTAGTGCATGAAAAGGACCCCATTGTTGAAGATGAGGAAGATGACGAGGACGCAGCTGAGGCATATGCCAGTGGAGTGAAAAGATTCGATGAACCCTCAGCTGCCGTAGAAGAGCCCACCAAAGAAATCAATTTAGGGACTGAAGACGAACCTAAGGTTGTCCTCGTCAGCAAAAATCTTTCTACAGAGGATGAGAAGGCAATGGTACAAGTACTTAAGGACTATAAGGACACTTTCCCCTGGAGTTATGAAGATATGCCAGGGTTAGACTCATCTTTAGTTGAACACAGGTTGACGTTAAAGGAAGGAACTAGCCCTGTCAAGCAGAAATTAAGGCGATTCCACCCACAAATGGCTCTAAAGATGAAGGAAGAGGTCGACAAACTGCATAAAGCCAAATTTATTAGAGTTGTCCTTTATCCACAATGGGTGGCCAACATAGTCCCGGTTATGAAGAAGGACGGGAATGTCAGAATTTGCATTGACTTCCGCGATCTGAACCGGGCGTGTCCTAAAGATGATTTTCCATTGCCTCATATTGATGTACTCATTGATAATACCGCTGGCTATGAAACCTTATCGTTTATGGACGGATTTTCAGGATACAATCACATTAAGCTGGCAGAAGAGTTTCAAGAGAAAACGTCATTCACTACACCTTGGGGAACATACTGTTATGTCGTCATGCCATTTGGGTTAAAGAATGCTGGAGCCACCTATCAGAGGGCTATGATGGCAATATTTCATGACATGATGCATATAGATCTGGAAGTGTATGTGGATGATTTATTGGTTAAATCTAAGACAAAGGCTGAGTACGCCAAAGTTTTGGCAAGGGTATTAGAGAGATCGAGAGAATATCAGTTAAAGATGAACCCCAAGAAATATGCATTCGGGGTATCTTCAGGAAAATTACTTGGATTCATTGTCAGCAAACGGGGAATTGAGATCGATCCCAATAAGGCGAAGGCTATCAGAGAAATGCCACCTCCTAAAAATTTGAAAGAGTTGAGAGGATTAATCGGGAGGTTACAATTTATTCGCCGCTTTGTCTCCCAGCACTCACAAAGGTGTAAGCCGTTTTACGAACTTACCAAGCCGGGAGTCAAATTCGATTGGGACGATAAGTGTCAGGAGGCAGTCGATGGATTAAAGAACTATTTAGCAAGTCCTCCTGTTTTGAGACCACCATCTCCAGGCAAACCATTAGTACTTTACATTTCAGTCCTGGATGATGCAGTGGGGGCTGTTCTAGCACAAGAGGATGAAGAAGGAAAAGGGAGGGAAACCTATTATCTCTATAAACTTCTCAACCCCGCTGAACAGAGATATACAGCGATGGAGAAAACATGTGCAGCATTGGTCTGGGTTGTGCAGAAATTGAAGCATTATTTTCTGGCCCATGAAGTCCATCTCATCGCTAGGATGAATCCGATCAAATTCTTTCTGGAGAAATCTGTTCTTACTGATAGGTTAGCGCGATGGCAAAGCTTTCTATCTCAATTCGATATCACTTATATTCAGCAGAAAGCGATCAAGGGCTATGCCATAGCAGAACATCTCGCTCATCATCCCCTTCCTCGATTTGATCCAGTCCGATCAGAGTTTCCGGATGAGGAACTGATGTCCGTAAATCAAATCAGAGATGATATGTGGACTCTGCATTTTGACGGAGCTCTGAATTCTCATGGAAAAGGGATCGGTATCGTTCTGTTATCACCTGAAGGTGTCACCATTCCACAAGCCTTTCAGCTTGATTTTCCAGTCACTAACAATATAGCTGAATACGAGGCACTCCTTGCTGGTCTCTAGGCTGCTCATTTCCATGGTGCCACCAAACTCAGGATTGTGGGTGATAGCCAACTGATTCTTCGCCAAGTGCTGACCAAGTATCGAACTCTTGATCCTAAGCTCAAGCCTTATCAGGAACTTACTTCTGCTTACTCAAAGCTTTTCACGAAATTGATCTTTGTCCATGTCCCTAGGAATCAAAACATCTTAGCTGACGCTCTAGCTTCATTGGCATCTTCTCTTAATTTTCCAATCATCAAACAATCCGAATCAATCATAGTTCATAGGCGTCTTTCACCCGCCGTGAAAGACCCTTCATTCCTTAGAACTAAGGAGAAATTGCTGAAGAAAGTCAGAGACGGAGATATTGTAGAAAAGAGAGAAATCATGTTAATGGAGCTGTTAGAAGAGATGGATGATGAACAGAAGCCATGGTATTTTGAAATTGCGAAATATTGTGAAGATCAATCGTATCATGAGGAAGCTACAACTGAGGAGAAGAGAGCTATCAGGAGAGTTGCTCAACGATATACCCTAGTTGGGGGAGCATTGTATAAGAGAGGTTTTGATGGAGTTCTTCTGAGGTGTCTAGACGAAGATGAGCTTTGGAAGGTTATAGAAGGAGCTCATAGTGGAGTTTGTGGTGGCCATGTCAATGGACAGATGCTAGCAAAGAAGATCCTTAGACAAGGATTTTATTGGCCAACCATGGAAGAAGACTGTGTAGGATATGTCCGTAGGTGCGCTAAGTGTCAACTTCGCGCCGACAAAATTCATTCTCCTGCATCTTCACTCCATCCTGTTTCCTCCCCATGGCCTTTCTCCATGTGGGCTTTCGACATTATTGGACCCCTTGGCAATCCCGATTCCGGCATCAAGCAAAAATCTTTCATTCTCACGGCAACGGAATACTTCACCAAGTGGGCAGAAGCTGAAGCATACGTGGAGATCAAAGCATCAACCGTCTGCAAGTTCATCATGAAGAACATCATCACCCGATTTGGAATTCCAAGCACCATCGTCACCGACAACGGACTGCAGTTCGTGTCACAAGAATTGAAGGACCTCTGTAACAGGTACAGAATTGCATTGCATCATTCATCTCCTTATTATCCGCAAGGCAATTGTAATGACTGAGATTTCGGGTTCTGTATTCGGGTCGGGTTCGGGCCGGATCCCCTGGTTTGGACCCTGGAGGGGTCTTGAGATTGCTGACTAAATGGCGTCAGCACCGCTCGACGCCTTTCAAAAGGCGTCAGGTTGTGTGGACGCCATTTAGGGTCTGTCGGTTGTTGCGCCACGTGGGCGGGTTTCGGGCCGCGAGAGTACGGCCCTGTCAGATTTGTCTGAACGGCGTCCAGCTCGGTCGACGCGTTTCAGACTGCGACACCTGCGGTGTCAGGGTACGGCGCCAGAGCGTTGTCAGTACGGCATGTCTTGTCGTCTGAACAGCGTCCGCGGTGGGTGACGCGTTTCAGACCAGTGTCGGTACGGCCGTCCTGTCAGACTGAATGGCGTCTGCCTCGATCGACGCGTTTTAACGGAATTCTGGTTGACCCCGCGAGCCTCCCCTTCTTTCCCTCATTCTCACCTTCACTCTCTCTCTCTTCGCTCTCTCCGCCCTCTCCGGCGATTTTCCTCCCTTCCCTTCCTCTTCTTCCTCTTCCACCACTCCAACACCATCTTACCTCTCACCTCTACCTCCACCACCTTCCTCGCGGCGTTCCCTTCTCCGGACGGCGGCCGACGTCCCGGCGGAGTGGAGGCGTCCTCGAGGATACCGGCGGCGGCGTGGGGCGAGACGGGTCGGCGGCGAGGAGCTTGGAGGAGTTCAAGAACCGGTAGGGGGACGAACCTTGCTTGTGATGTTCGTGTGATTCTCGGCGTGACGGGGTGTTTGGGGGATAGATTGAGCATGCTTAGGGGGAGATTCCATGTGGGAATAGCGGTGTTGTGATCGTGGCTTCGTAGCATAATTATGTAATTGAGCTTCTCTTCTTCCCCCTTTAGTTTTGGGCTTTTCGGGGTGCCCGGGGTTCAAGGGTGAAGCCCTCGGGTCGAACCAGGAAGCCTGGTTTCTGGCGCTAAATGGCGTCGGGCTGGGTCGACGCCTTTCCGAAAGACGTCCGGTCAGCACGACGCGTTTTAGCGCAGAAACCTCCATGTGCGAAGGTTTCCTGAGTTTGGGGTTTTGCGCTAAATGACGTCATGGATGGACGACGCCTTTTAGAAGGACGTCGGGCCATCATGACGCCATTTAGGCAGGAAATGCCCCCGTTTAAGGGTTCTGAAATCTGGATTTCTGGGTTGAATGGCGCCGGGCGAGCCAGACGCGTTTTAAATGGCGGCTTCACTGGTGGACGCGTTTTAAGGATAAATCGGGCTTTTAATAAACCTGTCTAAGGGTCTTGAATGGCGTCGACCTCGGTCGACGCGATTCAAGACAGAAATGCTTCAATCCTGTTATTTCATGTGGGTTTCACGGTGGGATGGTTCTAATGCGTGCTGTGGGTTGTATACTGAGACAGAGGACTTCTGCGTGAGTGGAATTGCATCACCTGTGTGTGTGTGTGTGTGTGTGTGCTTTAGCTATATACTGAGACTGAGGTTTACTGTACGAATGGAATCATGATTATATGTGTGTTTGTGTTATGCGAATGTGGACCGTGTTAACTGTGGTTTACGTTGTCACCATGGACCGATGGGGACAGGGTCATGGTGTCTGTGGTGTGGTGCACGTTGTGTTTTACCCTTGGCTGAGACAAGCAGAACCACCTTGAGCCCGTCGGGCCGGAGCAGCTGGTGTGCTATCCGAGGGGTTGCTGTTTGGTCTCAGCGGGTCGGGGTTTCCCTTAGTTGTCGAGACAGCTTCTGGCGTGTTTCCTGCTGTGGAGCTGGTGGTGTTACTGGTGGGAGTTGGTTTACCCTTTAGCCATTGGGCCTGATGTGACCTTTGATCAAGGTTACGAGTGGTACCTATAGCCCTTGGCCTGACGCAGCCCGGGAGAGTTGGGTTTGTGGGTAGTTCCTGTAGCTTCGGCTTGACGGGGGTTCGCCGGTCCCCAGGACCCTCCTGAAGCGCTGAGGCCTAGCGTGGAGGCAATCCGGTGGTAGGACAGTAGTCTAGACTGCTTGTGTGCACACGTAGCTGGCAGTGGCGGTACACTGAGTCCAGCTAGTCCTAGTTTGACTTACTGCCTCACCCTACAGTGCCCCGGAACACTGTAGGGGTGGACAGGCGTGAGTAGTGGTAGTGTTGGGAGGCGACGTTCGACTTCGGTCGACAGTGTGGTTTAGTCGCTTCGTGGACTTTGACTGTGAGTCGTGACTCTGTGTTGGGTTCTTCGGGTTACTTAGAATGGTTCTTTGTACACTGATTACCGTGCGTTTCATATCAGAGTTGGGTGCTGTGTTTACTGCTTTACTTATATTGCCATATATTCCTGTTGTTACTCTTGTGGGTGTGTAAGTGGGAGGCAAGGGATCGGATGATCCCTACTGAGCCCATTCCTGGTGTGGCTCACTCCCTGCGGTTTCAGGTGTGGACCTCGAGGCGAGCGGAAGCGTGGTGTCTTCTTGGTGTGCGGACCAGCAGCTGTCTTAGTTCCGGGGTATGCCCCGATGTTGTTGTACTTCCTTCTGCCTGTACTTATTTATTTGTTGGACATGTAATTATTGTTGGACTGTATACGGACATTGTTATTCTCCTTCCTGCGCACTTGCTTACCTTGTGGTCCGTGTGTTTGTTATATTTAATCTTGTTTAGCACCTACTCCTCCAGACGTGTTGTGTGAGATCCGGGTGTGAACCCGTAGTTAATGGGCCGACATCCATTTAGTGACCAGGTCTCCGGTCATAGGATGGCGGGTCGTTACAGCAATGGCCAAGCAGAGGCAACTAATAAGACTTTGATAAAAATCATCAAAAAGATGTGTAAATCTAACAAATTCACAGACTGGCCAGAAAAATTGGTTGAGGCTCTATTGGCCTACCGAACTTCAATTCGCACGCCCACTGGGCAAACTCCTTATTCCTTAACATTTGGAATGGAGGCGGTAGTTCCATATGAGATCCTTATACCGTCATTAAGAGTACAATTGAATAAGGAATTTTCCATTGATGAACATCGTTCAGCACTCCTTGCTCAATTGGAACTTTTAGACGAGAAAAGATGGTCAGCTGCTAATCATGCAAAAGTTTATCAAAATAGACTAGCACATTTTTATCAAAAGAAAGTCATTGAACGTAAGTTCATAGTAGGTGAAATGGTCGTCAAAAGAATTTTTGTAAAACCTGGTGGTCCGCATTCTAAGCTCCAACCCAACTGGGAAGGACCTTATGTTGTATCGCACGCTTTTCCTGGTAATGCTTATCGTCTTGTTAATGCAGAAGGAGAAGAGCTAAATCATCCCTGGAATGGTTTACATCTTAAGAAATACTACCCTTAGGTTAAAGAGTCGATCAGTATGGTACAAATACCAGTGGAATCAGAAAATTTATAAACTCAAATTTCCTTGTTAGTCTGGATAACTTAATTTCAAATACATTACTACACACACTGACACGTTTGATTCGTGAGTAACAAGAGATGCCAAGTCCTAAAGAATATCAAAAGCTTGACTAAAAGTGTAAAGTACAAATCATTCATTTTTAAAGCAAAAATTCTATTTTATATTCGGCCCATGATGTCGGAACGAGACTTAGAATAGACTACCAAGAATACCCGCCATCTTAGTAGGAGGCCGTCATAAAAAAATGGGGGAGATCCGTCCCAAAGAAAAAAGAGTAGAAAAGCAAAAGCAAAAGGCAAAAAGCCAAATGTAAAATAAAAAAGGCCATCACACTACAAACGTTACATCAAGGCCATGAAACGAAATGAAAGGGAACGCAAGGTCGATAAATACCCCGGAAATAAAATGACCGAACCCCAACGGATATTAGGGTAGGAAAGGAACATCTTTTTAAGTCTCCGGAACCTTCTTATGGGCTTTCTAAAGCTTATTCTTCCTTTCTTTCTAAAGAGGCGTACTCCAAACTTAAGGAATGACTTAGATTGACTAAGGGTCAAATCATCAAATGGGATCACGAATGCAAACACAAGTTCAAACACGATGGGTTTAAGTTAAGTTGTTACAGAACAATTTGGAAATTAAGTTAATAAATGAATATGATCTTTTGATCTAAGTACCATGCTGATCTTTTAGTCAAAATCCAAAAAAAAAATACATATGTCAAGAATTCAAAAAAAAATATATATGTCAAAAATCCCAAAAAAAATACATATGTCAAAAATCCAAAAAAATACATATGCCAAAAATTCAAAAAAAAATACATGTGTCAAAATTCAAAAAAAATATATATTTCAAAACCCCAAACAAACATGAATATTTCAAAACAACAAAAATATTTCAATTAGCATTTGCTTGTTGCACTTGGTGTGTCTCATTTCTTTTATTTTCAGTGAGCATCTGTCTGCTTGTATGTTGCATGTTGCTTAAGTTTGATTATTCTCATTACCTTTGTTAATAAAGGCTATGCCCCTTGACCATTTATTGAAGGAAAAGATTGATTGACCATTTATTTGGTCGGGCAAGGGGCTAAGCCTGAATAGACGCTTAACCGGTTTGTTCAAGTCATATACAGGACACAAGGCATGAAGAGAGTTGGAATACGGATTGAAGATACCCAAAATCTGTTTCTTAAAAGGCGTCGTGAAACACCGCCGCATTTTAGAAGGAAATTAAAGAAAACCCAAATGAAGCTGGAAATATCAAGAAGATCCCACTGTGGGAGTCAAGAAGTCCCAACCGTGGCTAAAAAGACGGTTATTTCTACCCTTGTACTCCTTTCATGTAATTATTTTGCATTCGCATTAATATATGATAAATATTTACTAGAGTATATCAAGGACCTTGTGGTTTTGATGAAACTGGAATTTGAGTTCCCTTACAACAAAAACAGTGATAATTCCAGAGAATTCTTAATCGCATGGATAGGCCGTTGGATTGTTAATTAGTGAGGACGATGGTTCCACTTTTGTGAAACGGTGCGTGGATAAACGAGCTTCGGCTTAGTACTGAATTACAAGAATTGGTATCTTGACTCATTAATGACAATTTGACAATATTATCCTTGATTAATTTATATTTTATTTGACTTTATATTTTCTTTTAGCCCAGCATGCATCATATAGGATTTTGAAATCACTGTGATAAGAATTAATTATTGATTAAGTTTTAGACCATTAAATCAAATAATTCAAACATGATATGAAATATTCCATTCTCAATTGAGTATCATGATTATCTTTGAGGTTCGCTTGAAGATATCATCGGAATTCTATCCTTTCTTGGACTATTTATCCAATATTTCTTGTTTTCTTTTAAGATCCATCATTGCTGCAGTATATCCACATTGGCTGGCAAACGCTCCCCGTGATGAAACCTACAGTGTCTACGACCTGGGGTACTTCCCACTCCGTGGAGGTTGATCGACTTTATTTTATTTCCTTGTCTACCTCATCCAGACATGATTGATTCCATTGATCTCCTTGAACTATCTTCATCGATGATTTTGAGAAGAATTCCAATCATGTGATGTTAAAAGCGTGTCTCATCACACCTTGACATCACCTTTTCAGTACATTCCATTTCATTTCACTTCCTTGCAAAGACGATGCCAAGGTGAGGTAGCTGTAGACACGCTAATTTTGACGTCATTTCGAGTAAATTTCATATCATATAATAATGCCTCAGAATGGTTTGATATTTAATCATTGATTAATTTTTATTGATATTTTTGAATGTCGGGTTTAACAGACATGTTTAAGTTAATCAATTAAATTGATTTTAGCTCAAATTTCAGTTAAAATATGCAGAATTCTAAAAGACGTCAACCTGTGTGGACGCGATTTAGAGTTTATTCCTGTTTTAACGTTTAAATTTGAATTTTAATTAGTTGATTAATTAGCTAAAAGGCGTCTGTCAGTATTGACGCGTTTTAGGTTTCCTAGGCTATTTCTACTTCTCTTCCGGATGTTTATCCTTATCTTAATTAGGTTAAAAGACGTCTGCACATGTGGACGCGTTTTAGCTAATAAAGATAAAGATAAGTTTTCCCGGATATTTATCCTTATTTTAATTAATCTGAAAGGCGTCAGCCATGGTGGACGCGTTTTAGATAATTACAGATAAAGATGAATTAATCAGTATTTATCTGTCGATTAAGAGGGATAAATCTTAGATTTTTCTATGTTAATCCGCGAACGCAGAAAAAGCCTATAAATACCTTACATGTTGAGCGCCATTAAAAAAAAGGCTAAGCGTAATCTTGAGTTAATTGAGCGATAACGAGTTGAAGATCGGAGCAACGACGTCCAAACGCCGAAGCGCTGTTGTTTCCAGAAGTCGGCGTCCGTTCTTCATCCAATTCAAGCCTTCATCAATCGGCATAAGTGTTTCATTTCTGTATTTTCATTTTACATCTTCATTAATCTCTCATTCTTCATCATCACTTTATGCAATACACACACCACAACATCATCTTTTCAAAACCTATTTGATTAAGGGGTTTTAAAAGCCATCCCAACAAGTAAGTTTGCTGTTTAGTTGCATGCTTAAAACCATGATTAGTATGGATACTGCTTCTACTTAAATTCTCATCATCATTGTTTCTTCATTTCTTTCTATATTTCTGCGAGCTGCAAAAAGGAGAATTAAAGGAAGGAAAACAAGCACAAAGTCACAAAGATTTCTGGACGATCCTCAACTTCTCAAAACTTCAAATTCAACAGCAAGAACAAAGAACGAGAAGGGCTCTCTTTCTTCAGCTGGCTGAAGGAGGGGAATCAATGACTCAATATCTTCCGCGTTCAAACAGGTAGGCGATCATACCTCTTTTGAAACTTTTTAGTCAAAAGTTTCTGGCGATCACTGCACTTAGTTGCTGTTTTTAATAGGTTTATTTTGCACTAAACAACCTAGATTTTTCATGTTAATCACACGAGCATTTTAAAGCACTCACAATAACTAATGACCGGAAAGAAAATTGCTTAAATCGCGTCACCTGGTCGTGATGTTATTCAAGATAGTAGCTTTCTAGTCATAGTGGCTCGGGCAGGCAGGCAGACAGAATATGCAAGCTAAAACGCATTGGGCATGGGCGATGTCCTTCAGAAAGACGTCGCTCTGTGTCGACGCTATTCAAGTCCGAAAAACAAGAAATAATCAAGAGAATAGGGGCATTCCTCTTTCCAATCAACAGGATAAAAAGAAATCAAATGCTCATGCGAAACACTGTCTAAACAGATTAACTACTCATGTAAATACTAAGGATATCAATTCCAACAAACATGCTTTTTGATTCACAAACCAAGGCAATCATGGGGAGGGAAAAATCTTGCCACTAAGGGTGTGCACGTGGTGCATGCGGGGAGAAAAATATCAATCAAACAATCAACTAAAAACCGTGCCTGAGGGACACCAACGGTGCACAGAGAGTGCCCAATGGATAATAACAAGAGTAAAGAAAATGAATGGCAAGACAAGTCTCACTGTGATCGCAAAAAAAGGAGATTAAAGCCTTCAAAGCCTTCTTCTTTTCTTCAAGCTTTCCAAAGTCTTCAAACCATGCAAAAAGGAGATTAAACAAAGGAAAAGAAAATACAAGATTAGAGCTATAATGGTGTAGTAACTATTCTAACTATCAATCTAAACATGCAACTAAACAAGAAGAACTTACTTATTTTTTTGTTTCTTTAAACTCCTAATACATGTAGGCATGGAAAATATGATGTGAGCGTGTGTATGATAGAGTGATGTGATGAAGAACTATGAAAAATAGTAAATAAATGATGGAAACTAGAAAGAAAGTAGCAAAAGAAAACAAAGGGGATGAGTATAGTTGGCCATTCCATATCCTTAGTCTTCAAGAGCTTCAACGGAGGAAGAAAAGGAGGAAGAAGAAGCCTTGATTTTCTTTCCACGTTTTCTGCAGTAGAGGGCCATTTTCACTTTGATTGTAACTTCAAAACACCAATAGCTAACCTTTTTTCAAAGGTCAATGTACATACGTATATATAGAAGCTTCAATTAGAGTTGTTTGGCCTTCAAAAGCGCTCTCCCGCAGATCAGACTTGCATTAGATAAACATGGAAGGAATTTACATCCTTTCTAACATCTGGAATCGGATTATCTCGCCCAAATTACGTTTATCAGGAAACTCTTGAAGCGCGTGGTCCATCCGGGACGCCATTTAACTAATTAGGAGGGGCCAAAATAGAAAGAAAATCCACGAAGGAAACCGTAAATAATTAGGAAACCTAAACGGCGTCGTCCATGAGCGACGTTATTCAGATAATTAGGAAATTAATTCGAATTAAAATAAAAAATCCAGACGGATTAGGAGACTAAATGACGTCGTCTATGGGCGACGTTATTCAGTTAAATCTATCCAGATTTAAGAATTTAATTCCGAATTGATTTCGGCTAGAAATGTAAAAGGCGTTGGCCATGGTCAACGTTAATCAACGAATATCGAGAAAATCAATAAAAATTAATTAATGATTAAAAATCAGACCATTTTGGGGCATTATAATTGTGACATGAAATTTATTCAATATGAGGTCAAAATTAGCGTGTCTACAAAGTCCTCTTTGGGTTTCATCTTCTCAGCCATTAAATCTGTAATAGAGAGAGATGGACCGACTCTATCCTTGTATCTTTGGAGGAACTTTTTTGAAACAACGTCGAAGTCCTCGGCTTTTGAAGGCTTTAATGAGAAAAACCATTCCAAATCAGTACCTTCTAGTGATCTTCTAAACAAAAAGGCCAGGGATATTTTATCACTCTTCCCAAAGGAGGACTCATAGAGGAAGTCCTTTAAGTGCATAAATGGGTTGTCGGACCCATTGTACTTCCTATATACTGGCATCTCTAAGGGAAGTAGGTGAAAAACTGGAAGGATCGAGACTGAAACTTCAAGTGTCACCCTTGTGTCAACCAACTTCTTTGGGGTCTTATAATGTTCATCAATATGATTGAGTTTAGAGAGGAGAGCCTTAGTCAACTGATCATTATGGGTGGTGATGGTTGATGGTAAACTGGTCTCTTGGACTCATGTGGGTAGTATTGAAGACATGCATAATAGTAGGGTGTTTTAGCAGAGCTTCTGTCCTATGTAGAGGCCTTTTGGATCATGGGGCTCTGAGGTCTCGAAGGATACCTGAGTGTTGACTATTGTTGACCCGCCTGTTGCTAAGGAGAAGAGATACGAAGGCTCTCTAAGGCCTGAGTAGGAGCTTGAATAGAAGTATAAGCAAGATGATTAATGGGTTGAGAGGGGCCTACGAGGGCTTTCCCTTTCAAGATGGCCTGGACTGACTCGAGCTGATGAGGGTCCAGATGGGTCACAAGGACTCCGAGAGTGGAGACAAGATATGTTAGGGGTGTGGAGGATGAATGCTCATTATTGTCTTGAGCCTCACTAACAGATTTGGTTCAAATTCGAGAGTATGGACTTGAAAGTGAGTGTAATATCCCGACGTGGGATTGTATTGGTCATCTTGAGGTTCTTCAGGATTGATTTGATTTTGAGGTTCTTGAGAATTTTCCTCGTGGTTAAACACATTATCATACTCGTATTCAACCATTTCAACAACTTTTCCTAAACAGAGCATCATGTTTACAAACAATCAATAATTACTCCACATGATTTTACGAGCAATGATAAAAAAGGTGAATGCTTACGTTGGTTTAGAATTTCTTGTTGAATTAGGTGAGTTTTAAGCAAAGTTTAACTCTTAAATAGGTAGGATCCTCGTTGCAATTTAGTGACCACTGTTATTCTTTATGGCTTCACACAACTCACCACGAGAGGGCAATCTATATGAAACTTCAACGGTACAACTAGCTTGATGAGCAATGAGGGATTCCCTTGCTTTTAGGGACTTACGGAGGCCTCGATGCATGTAAATCCAATCCGGGAAAGAGGAACCACCTCAACCGGAGGGTCTTACACACAACGAGAAGGGCGTATGGCTGTTAGTGTGCAGAGAGATGTGGCTCCCAACTTGAGATGTCCTATGGGTCAGTGAAAATAGGTAGCCAATGCAACTAATGTAGAACTAAACCAAAACAACTAGCACACAGATCTGAAACACGTCAAGGGACTAAGACACCAATTGCTAATTGTGTTGACTATGTCTGACGCGATTAAGCAAAGGGCCACTATTGCAAAACTTGTTATCAGACAACAATCGTCCTGGCACAAGAAGGCGTTAGGGTATGTTGACGCCAATTCTTATTCACGCCATTTGTGTGTGACACGATTAAGAGGGCGTACCACAGCTCAAAAGGGGACTTCCCCTTCAATCAGATAGTGAGTGAGATGAAAGAATCCACAACAAACCACGATACACAAATGAAGATAATCCATAGAATCACTTAACAATAAAGCATGCCTTAAATAAAGTATAACTTATGTGATGATCAACTTAATCAGATGACCAAAACAAGACAACTCTTATAGCAAAGGTGTTGGGTTCTTTGTGTCCGGATCCGACCAAAACGCAGTGGATAAAATAAAGTTGGGAACGGATCCATCCCGTTTCGATCAACAAAAACCTAAAGCAGTAAATCGTATTTACTTTGCGCGGATTCAAATCTACGTCGTTCTTCGGTTCTGTCGGAGCGATGCAGCAAGCCGCGCACGTGGCCAGCCTCTAGCGGTATCCACGTAGTTCTCCTCGCGATGGATCGTCCTCGCCTCCTCGCTCGAGGCAGTGTCCGCAAATTCCGTCTAGCTACGCGTAATCCACCGCGACATGCGGATTCGGAAACTCCCGTCGAACGAGAAGCGGAGCTGTCGGGAGCCAGAGTAGATCCTCCAGAGGGGGGCCGGCCTTGAGAGGTGTGCCCAGGAGAGAGAGAGGAGAGAGAGAGGGCGGCGGCTAGGTCAGGGTTGCTAGCCCTCGACCTAGCGACCGTTCTTTTATAATAAGTGTATTTGCAGTTTTTCATAAAAACCCACACTTATCGAAATCCCGTCAAATAATACATCGACTTGAAAACCTTTTGCGTGTGACCCTCTAGGCCCAAATACCAGTCCAGTTAATGTCTCATTAAGCCCAATAATTCTTTACGGACCCACTGAATTAATTAATATCCTTATATTAATTAATCAGCTGAATTTAATGTCCCACAGTAAATTCGGACGAGTCCTGGCCAGGGACTTAAGTGCATCATTCCCGGAACATTCTCTCTCATAATATCAAGAGCGGATGATTCCATATTGAACACACAATTACCTTCGATGGCATTTATCTGAACCCGATCATTTGACTTAATGATAACCCATGGTTAGGGATTCGTTAGTCAAAGTCAAAGCACAGAGATGTACCAACAAGATATCTTTGGTGTCTCAGGTCCAAGGATCATCTACGCAACCGTGACAAAAGAATCGAGCTGGTTAACAGTGAGTTATATACCATTCAACGATTCTAGGTCGGATTAATTCAGTGAACTCATTCCCCATTGAGCACCTACAGGTCCAGCATAGTGTCTCTTCACAAGTGACTTACAAGATTAGTCACCCTCATCATATGAGCCGAAGAAACCTGTACTAATCTATCCGGTTGTTTGATGTCCTTCTCAAACATCCTCCGACTAGGAATAATTAAGAACATGTGTTTATAAGTCTTCGGTCCCGTAATTATGATCTCATCACAATCCGAAGATTGTTCACATGTTCATGGACTTCATCGTGATACGATAAACATGGATCGAACTAAATACACACAATAAATCAATGCCATTTATTAATAAACTAAATAATACATGGTATCGTATTGGCTTTCAGACCACCTAATACTAACAATCTCCCACTTGGACTAAAGCCAATCACTTTTATACAGAATACCCATATTCTCTAAGTGAAGCTCAAAGACATTTTAAGACAAAGGCTTTGTCAGTGGATCTGCTATGTTGTCGGCTGAAGGAACTCTCTCCACTACGACATCTCCTCGAGCTATAATCTCTCTGATCAGATGAAAGCGCCGTAGAATGTGCTTTGACTTCTGATGAGACCTCGGCTCTTTCGCTTGAGCAATCGCCCTATTGTTGTCACACAGCAGTAGGACAGGACCAGAGATGCTTTCCACCACACCAAGATCGTCGATGAATTTCTTCATCCAGACAACTTCCTTGGCGGCTTCAGCAGTAGCAATATACTCAGCTTCTGTTGTCAAATCAGTAGTGGCGTCCTGCTTGGAACTTTTCCAGCTCATTGCTCTCCCGTTGAGTGTGAAGACAAAACCTGATGTCGACTTGCTGTCATCAAGATCAGACTGAGTAGTTCGGACATGTCAAACGATTGGCATCAAACATGCCATGCAACGGGTTGTAGTGCGACATTTTAGCCTACAGGAGATAATCAAATTAAAGTTAACAGACAATCAGTTTATTAATTAAAAATAAGACATAGACTTTGTTTATTTAGTTTTACACCTACTAATTTTCGTCGGACTGTATAACCTTCAGGTATATAGAACGGGAGGCACTGACAGTCTCCTTGCGGGGATCAGAATCTCCAAGAGTCACAATATAACCTCGGGTAAACACATAGTATTATACTGTTTCCTCAGAGCAACCATCTTATGGTAATTGCAACTCCTTGCAATATCTGATCATATTTTGGCTCCCAGGTTATTCATGGTCCCGGATAAACACAGTAGACTATTATCCCCGGTCTAAGCTTTACCATCAATACGTGATAGAGTAGAGTAGAAATATAGTTCCCGAGTAAGCACGTAGATAACTATATCGTTCCTCTATTCTTATCCAAAGGCATCTAATGCCATAATTAATAGTCTTCTCAACAGATGATGGCAAATCTTGGGTAAACACAGTATATGCCACTTCTGAATTAAGTTATATTAATTATATTGATGGAGAGTCACGCGGTGCATTCTCAATGACTTGAGATTTTGTAACGAAGGTTTTATTTATTTACTTTGGTCTTATCCTAGGTGACAGTATAAATATATCGAATATATTACATATACTAATAACCTAGGTTATTTGATTCGTAATTAAAAGAAAACACACGCATCACATACATGTCATAAGTGTGGTCATGGATGGCACTGTAGTTTGACCTAAGCCAGACAGTCAAACACACAAAATACACAATATAACAATTATATCATGAGTCTGTAAACTCATAGGCCGAATGAACTCCTTCATTTCCCTCTTGGTTGCAGTTGTGGATCATCCTCGCTTCTCTCTCCACCGCCTCGATCAAATTACATTATAAATTCCAATTACATGTTAATTTAGAAGAGGGAGCCTTATGGCGAGTACATCAAGGAGAGAGGTAGAGATACAGTGGAATATAAAAGAGGGAGAGGTACGCAGACCTCTATTTATTAACAATTAATAATCCATTCATTCACTTATATCATCAACCACATCCATAAAGAAAAATGCTCATCCATGACCACCGTGTAATTTTTAATTAAACAAATCACACACATGATTTAGCACAACACATGGCTTGATAATTTTTTTGAAAATAAATAATATTTTGGTTTCATGAACCAGGGGCCAAACAAAATTTAGAGAATTAAGATTTTCGAAAAAGATTATCAGTTTAATCATGCTAATTAAATCAAATTTAAATAAGCAATTATAACACATCATATGTGTACAAAATCTAAAATTAATGGTTTAGGAATATTCTATGCTTTATGTGAACAATTCAAATAAATAGGATAATTTAACAATTAAATATAAGGATTAATCTAACAACTTAGATTAATAACCAGAATTAACAACATTTGTTAATAAACCAAAAAATACATAATCCTTTTATTAGGGCTGGTCTGAGCCCTGCTAGGTCCTGGCTCGGACCATCTGGCCTGGGCCAAGGTCCAACGGGGTTGTACCCCATCGGCGGCTAGGGAAACCCTTGCCGCCCGACGAGTTCTGCCCGAGGGTTCCCTGCAATGTAGGGTACCTGACGGCGATTGTCCACCTCGGTAGCCCCTTCTGGCGCCAGTCGGGCACCGGTGCCTGTCCGCCGGCAACGGCGACGTCGCCGGTACAGTCTGGCGACCAGAGTAGGCCCGAGAAGGGCTACGGTGGCTATTATTTTTCCCTTTCTTTAAATCCCCTTTCATGCTAGTTTCAAAAACGCAAGAGGAAGAAAAATAAGGCCATGGCCAGCCGTCCTCCGCTCCCCACGCCGCCGACATCTTGTCCAATGCTGGTGGACATGGTTCACAGTGATCCTAGTCCCAAAGATCCATCTTATGGAACCGAATCCCTTAAGAATAAGGCATTCTTCATCCAACGAAGAACACGACGAAAAACCCCAAATAAAAAATTATTTTCCACAGATTAAAATTGCGATCTCATCGCGGTGAACATCTCATGAATATTAATCTTGTTAGAAAATATATTCAAGTATGGAATAAATTTGAAAACCACAATTTTAGAGACCGAAACGGTGAAGAACATAGTGGAACCTAGCTCTGATACCACTGTTGGGTTCTTTGTATCCGAATCCGACCAAAACGCAGCGGATAAAATAAAGTCGGGATCAGATCCGTCCTGTTTCGATCAACAAAAACCTAAAGCAGTAAATTGTATTTACCTTGCACGGATTCGAATCTGCGTTCGTTCTTTGGTTCTATCGGAGTAATGCCGCAAGCCGTGCAGGTGCTCGGCCTCTAGCGGTATCCACGCGGTTCTCCTCGCGATGGATCGTCCTCTCCTCCTCGCTCGATGCGGCGTCTGCATATCCTGTCTGGCTGCGCGTAATCCGCCGCAACATGCAGATTCGGAAACTCCCGTCGAACAAGAAGCGGAGCTGTCGGGAGCTGGAGCAGATCCTCCAGGGGGGAAGGCCTCGAGTGGTGTGCCCAAGAGAGAGAGAGGAGAGAGACTGGGCGGTGGCTAGGTCAGAGTTTCTAGCTCCCGACCTAGAGACTGTTCTTTTATAATAAGTGTATTTGCGATTTTTCATAAAAAACCAACACTTATCCGAAATCCTGTCAAATAATCCATCGACTCGAAAACCTTTTGCGTGTGACCCTCTAGGCCCGAATACCAGTCCAGTTAATGGCCCATTCAGTCCAGTAACTCTTTACGGATCCACTGAATTAATTAATATCGTTATATTAATTAATCAGCTAAATTTAATGTCCTACAGTAAATTCGGACGAGCTTCCGATCACGTTGGATGCCAAGCAACATCGCGTGATCCTGGATGGCATTGGGGTTTTCGCAACCCTCTATTGGAATCTTTCCGTCATCGGTTAGCACGCGGATATAATCCTTCATTCGTACAATTTTCCAAATCAACCTAGGGTATGGTTTACTGTTAAACCCTAGCCGGTCGATTCACTTGAATAAGATGCCACTAATTTATATCGGATAACTCTTTATCTGATACAGAGTCCGCCTTGACCAGGGACTTAAGTGCATCATTCCCGGAATATTCTCTCTCATAATACCGAGAGCGGATGATCCCATATTGAACACACAATTACCTTCGATGTCATTTCTCTGAACCCGATCATTTGATTTATTGATAGCCTATGGCTAGGAATTCGTTAGTCAAAGTCAAAGCTTAGAGACGTACCAACAAAGTACCTTTAGTGTCTCAGGTCCAAGGATCATCTACGCAACCGAGACAAAAGAATCGAGTTGGTTAATAGTGAGGTATATACCATCCAGCGATTCTAGGTCGGATCAATTCAGTGAACTCATTCCCCAATGAGCACCTACAAGTCCAGCATAGTGTCTCCACACAAGTGACTTATAGGATCAGTCACCCTCATCATATGAGCTGAAGAAACCTGTACTAGTCCATCCGGATGTTTGATGTCCATCAGAAACATCCTCCGACTAGGAATGATTAAGAACATGTGTTTATAAGTCTTCGATCCCGTAATTATGATCTCATCATAATCCGAAAATTGTTGCACATGTTCATGGACTTCATCGTGATAAGATAATCATAGATCGAAGTAATTACACATAATGAATTAATGCCATTTATTAATAAACTGAATAATACATAGTATCGGATTGACTTTCAGACCACCTAATACTAACAAAAGGGTGCATGAGGTGCATGAGGGAAGTAAAACAATAATGAAACATGCTCGAAGAGTATAAAAGGGGCGCACACCAGAGTGCAATAATAAGGACACCGAGGGTGACAAGTGTAAGGAAGAGAGGGTATTAAAATAAAAAGAGAAGCAAGAGAGGTCCCACCGTGATTGCCAAAAAGTTGGTGATAGCAAAAATTTGTGTTCATCTTTTGTAAGAAAGATATTAATATAACGATAAACAGATTAGGATCACCTGAGAATGGGATTCTCAATAAAAGGCAAAAGTGATCATGTGAAGTAAACTCACCTGGAGAAATCCGAGATGATGTGAGTTCAATCTTCTTCCTCTCTAGTTTGCCGAAGATAAAGAGCTTCTCTTTATCCTTATACCCTATTTTATGGATGTGTTAATCAACTTTAAGTGCTAAAGGTACAGTCCAAGTTCATTCCTCTTCTTGACCTTGCAATCAAAAGACAATGAAAACAAAGAAACAAAAGACGGATTAGAGCTTTGTGAATGCATAGTATCTACTCTACTATGCAATAAAACATAAAACTAAACTATGATGACTCACTTTTTTTGTGTTTTCTTCTTAAGCCCCTTTATGTAATATGGGAGGGAATATGAATGTTATGGAGTGTATGTGTCTTATGAACGTAGAAAGACACTAATGATGCATGCAACTATGCTAGAAATAGTGAAAGAAACTAAGAAAGAGTGTTGACCCCTCAAGCCACCATGATCCATCTTCCTTCCTCCATGGATGAACTAGAAAATACTAGTAGAACAAGAGGAAGAGAAGAACAATTAATGGATTTTCAGACTAAAAGGCTAGGGTTTCGTTCTTTCAGGGTGGAGCACAAATTCTCTCAATGGCCAACCTCTTTGAAGCTCCAAAGAGGTATCTTGTATATAAAGTTATGAAATTCCGTAATACATCACCATAAAATCATAAACTTGAGCTACAAGAATAACAAGAAGGAAAGTTACCCAGAAACTCTTCCCAAAGATAGAGTTCGTCCATAGGAATAAGATTCATGTGCATAAAACCCGAATCAAGAGAGAAATCCATACTTAGGAGTTGGTTCTTAGTGACTACAGAACCATAAAAGCACCATATTAGGCTGACGTGATTCAAAATCGCGTCAAACCAATATGACGCAGATAAAGATAAGGAATCTAGATAAGGAGAAAATTCCAACGAAAAAGGAAGCATAATTATAGAAACTCAAAATCGCGTCAAAGGATGTTGACGCGAATAAGCATTATCCGAAAATTGGATAAGAAATAGAAATAGGAGTTCTGATATGACTAGGGAGCTTAATTGTGTTAAGGAAGGCTGACGCAAATAAAAAATATATTAAATTTTGACCGAAATGTAAACTGGAATTATGTTAGAATCAAGAGGCTTAATCATGTCAAGGGAGGATGACACAAATAAGAAACTGTAGCTAAAATCAGAAAAATATCAGTAAAACTGATCAATTGAATCAAATGAAAACCATTTTGGGGTGTTAAGGCGTGATATGGAATGTAATCAATAAGATGTTAAAAGTAGCGTGTCTACATAGGCCAAGTCCAAATTAGGTGATTCAAGGGCTTCTCGAGCCAGAAACTAATTAATCAAGTGAGATGCATGCAATTATCGTGCACAAGGGGGAGGAGTTGCAAATCCCCAGCCCAAATGCCTTCTGCAGGCATGCACCTCTTGGTTTTGCCATTTTTTGGATTATCTTTATTTATTTATTTTTAATCAATTTTATTCTTTGCTTCTACCATTACGTTTGTCCTTCATATGGATGGATGCAACCATTTTGTGGGAGATGGAACGACGCCCACAGAATCCTATTGAATATATATATATATATATATTTGGTGGCTTGCCCTAGTTTTCTCTCTCTCCCTCTGCACTATCTTCTACCACCCTGCTCTATGCTATGTCTTGAGATTTTTCTGAGGTGATCTGAGGTTGAATCCATGCTGTCGGAATTTATGGGTGAAATTTCAGAAGTCTCGTGCAAGTTTTGGCGTGGGAAGGCCTGATTCTGTTTTTTATTTTAGATATTATTTTTATTTATTTATTAACAATTTTAACCTAGAATCCGTTGGATTTCTCTCCGCATCTTTTCCATTGGGAATGGGCACAGCCATGTGTGGACATATTATCGTTCGTAGCATCCCTGAGGAGTCTATTTATGCAGAGCCCTTTTTCTAGATATCTCTTATGGGTTTCCTCTTACGTTACCTATTCTCTGTGCATGCTTCCTCTTTCACTCTGGCGTTCTTTCTCTGCGAAAGCTTGAGGCGGTCTCAATGGTGTTCGCCCCGGCGACGTGAATTGGAGTGCACCTTCACGCCGCCACCTGTTTGTGTCGTCGTATCTTGGGAGGAGTTTTGCCATAGATCCTATTGCACCAGAGTACGGGCGAAACGACTCTAAATAAAGTTACTACGTGCTTCGACCAAAGTTTGATCTTCTAAGCTTCTATGGCTGATGGTCATATAGAGATTCCTGCCGTTTGTGATATTTTCAACATTTAGAGCTGTTTGTCTCTATTTCTCGTATTTATGATGGCACTGGAGACAGTTGTTCATCCTGAAAAAATTACCGGTCATTTTTTTAAGCGATGGCAACAAAAGATGCGTTACTGGCTTACTCTTTTATGTCATCGAGACTGATCCAGTTGCTGAAGATTAGAATGAACCTGCTAGATCTGTTGATTTAGTGAAATTTAAGGAGAAAGATTATCTTTGCATTGGTAGCATCCTATCTTGTCTTTCTAAGAAACTATATGATATTTATTGCACTGCTAAGTCGGCAAAAGAACTGTGGAATGCATTAGAGAAGAAGTATGGCTCTGAGGACACCGGTCTAGACAAAATTGTTGTGGCCAATTACTTTGACTATAAAATGGTTGAGGGTAGTTGACCAAGCCCATGAGATCCAATCCCTGGTTTTGGAAATCCAACGTTGTACGATGACTATAGATGAGAAGTTCCAGGTGTGTGCATTGATCACCAAACTTCCACCATCATGGAACGATTTTTCTCCATCTCTTCAACATAAACCTGATGAGATGACTGTTGAACAGTTGGTCTCTGCTATTCAAGTTGAAGAGAGGAACACAGACATGAATAAAGCCCGGATTCTTCCAACTCCTCCAGAGTCTAAATTTTGGTCCAAGGCTAATCTTGTTGAAAAACCCAAATTCAAACCCTTCAACAAGTCCCACCAGAAATCTCAGAGCCACAAAGGCAAGAAAAAGATTAAGAAGGATTCAGAGAATGTAACCTGTTATGTGTGTGGAAGACCGGGCCACAAAGCCTACACATGTTTTAATTGGACAGATAAGAATAACAAGAGCAAGAAGAAGAATGCAACCAACATGGAACCACTGGTCAATATGTTGACTGTGGGATCCACCTCTAAGGAGAGGTATATGTGTCTCTTATAATCCTCAAGTTCATGTGGCATGTTTTCCAACTGCTATGGTACAAGTTTATTTGCTTCTTAGCTGGGCACTGGTGCTAGGAGTGTGACTATGGGAAACTCCATTGCTGCCAAAGTACAGGGTGAAGGATGCATAGACCTGAAGCTTACTTCAGGAAAATTGCTTTGTCTCTACGGTGTGCAGCATGTGCCGAGCAGTAGGAGGAACCTGATTAGTGGATCGTTGCTAGTGAAGATAGATCATAAACTTGCTTTTGAATCAAATAAAGTTGTATAACTATATATGGTATTTTTGTAGGAAAGGGATATTTGTGCGGTGGTTTGTTTATGCTGAATGTTCTGTATTCTAGTCATTCAAATAAAAGTTCCTCCTCTGATGCCTTTCATATCGAATCATGTAATGCATGGCATGCTAGACTTGGTCATGTTAACTTGAATACCATGAAAAGAATGATGCATTTGGATCTTATTCCCAAATTTGATGTTAAGAGTAGTGATAAAATGTCAAATTTGTGTACAAGCAAAACTACCTAGGAGGCCATTTAAATCAGTTAACCGGAACACCTTGGTGCTGGAATTAGTACACACTGATGCTTGTGAAGGGACTGGTTCCCTAAGCACAGATGGTAAGAGATATTTTATTACTTTTATTGATGATGCTTCTAAAGTTTGTTTACTGTCTCACTAAAACCAAAGATGAGCCTCTTGATAAATTTATGGCATTTAGATCGCTTGCTGAGAACCAAACTAGTCAAGTTCTTAAAAGGTTGAGATATGACGGGTGGTAAGCGCACTTCTAATGCCTTGAATGAATGTTGTGAAAAGAATGGTATAATTCATGAATTGACTGCACCTTACTCTCCTGAATATAATGGTGTGGCAGAGAGGAAGAACAAGACTATGATGGACATGGTAAATTCCGTGTTGTGTAGCTCAGGTTTACTTGAGAGTATGTGGGGAGAGGCATTACTCTCTGCATGTTTTATCCTGAACTGTGTTCCTCATAAATCATAAGATAAATCTCCTTTTGAACTTTGGTTTAAGAGGAAGCCAAACTATAGATTCTTGAGAGCGCAGGGTTGTTTAGACAAAATTAAAATTCCTGAAAATAAGAAAAGAAAAATTGGTCCCAAAGCTATTGATGGTGTTTTTATTGGTTATGCTGAAAATAGTTCTGCTTATAGATTTTCGATTCTAAAATCTGAAATTTCTGGTATTTCTGAGAATACTATTTGTGAACTTGGTGATGCTGTTTTCTGTAAAAATATTTTTCCATATAAGTCTAATGTACTTAACATTGATTTAGATCCTTCTAGTAGATCTAAATATGTAGAACATCAATCTAATGAGATATAATTAAGGAGGAGTAAAAGAGTACGGTTAGAAAAATCCTTTGGTAATGATTTTATAACCTACTTAATTGAAGATGATCCATTAACTTTTAATGATGCTATGTCCACAGATGATTCTACTTTTTGGAAAGAAGCTGTCAAAAGTGAAATGGACTCCATTATGTGTAATCAAACTTGGGAATTAGTTGATGTTCCACCTGGTAGCAAAACTATTAGGTGCAAGTGGATTTTTAAGAAGAAATTAAAAGTTGATGGCGCTATTGATAAATATAAGGCTAGATTAGTTGCTAAGGGATATAGACAGAAAGAAGGAATAGATTTATTTAATACTTATTCTCCTGTGGCTAAAATGACTACTATCCGTGTACTTGTTGCAATGACATCCATTTATGATCTAAAGGTCCATCAGATGGACGTCAAGACCGCATTTTTAATTGTGGAACGTGAAGAGGAGATCTATATGGATCAACCAGAGGGATTCATAGTATTTGTCCAAGAACACAGTGTGCAAATTGGGGAAATCCTTGTATGGACTAAAGCAAGCCCCGAAGCAATGGCATCAGAAATTTGATGATATTGTTATCTCTAATGATTTTTCCAATAATGCATGTCATTTTATGCCTTTATGTAGATGATATCTTGATTCTTAGTAGAAGCATAATGCTAATTAATGAAACAAAATAAGTTTTGAGTATTAAATTTGAGATGACAGATCTAGGAGAGGCAGAGGTGATATTGGGACGCAGACTCCTAAAATCACATGAGGGATATGCTATATCCCATACTCATTATGTTGAGAAAGTACTAAAAAGGTTTCATCTTTATGATTATAAACCTTTCAGCACTCCTTTTGATCCTAGTGTCATACTGAAGAAAAACAATTGTAATTGTGTTGATCAACTTAGATATTCACAGCTTATCAGTAGTTTGATGTACTTGTCTAACTGCAGTAGACTTGATATTTCTTTTGCTGTGAATAGGGTTAGTAGATATACTCAATATCCTAGCAAATTACATTGGCATGTACTTGAAAGAATTTGCAAATATTTGAGAGGTACCTTGTCATATGCTTTGCATTATGGGAGATTTCTCGCCATGCTTGAAAGATATAGTGATGCCAGTTGGGTGACAAGAAAGGCCCAAGTAAAGGCACCGCTGGTTTTGTATTCATGTTGGCAGGAGAGGATGTTGCATGGAAGTCTACTAAATAGACCATTTTGGCTCATTCCACTATGGAAGTAGAGCTTGTAGCCCTTGAAGTTACTGGTAGAGAGGCAGATTGGTTGAAGAACCTTGAGTAAGCCAATTCCTGCAATCTCAATCCATTGTGATAGCCAAGCTGCAATAGCAAAGGCTAAAAGTCAGAAGATAATGATAAGTTGAGTACTCATATAAGACTTAAATTGAAATTTGTGAGGGAGTACTTAACCAAATGAATAGTTTCCTTGGATTATGTGAAGTCGGTAATTAATCTTGTTGATCCTTTAACAAAAGGTCTTAATACGAAATTAGTTGAAGATACATCGAGGGGAATGGGACTTAAGTTCGTTATTTATACACCGTCAATAGCAACCCAACCTTATGATTGGAGATCTCATGAAGGAGGTTCAATGAGAAAACAAGTTGAATGGATAGAGAGCATTTTGTTGGAAACTTGTGTCTCATTGTCCCTTCCTTTAATGATTATGCTCTATATGGAATGGAAAAGCCTGTATTATAAGTTCTCAATGAATCCTAAGGTCATTGTGGCGAGGTGTAGATACGTTTCAGTACACCTTGAATGATTCACCTATGTGAGTGTGGTTGTGCGGCTACAACCTATGAGATGCTTGGGCTAATCTCTAGAACGCTCATGAAACGAGATACAAAGCACATGCCAAAATGTGCTACCCCGTGAGAACACCACTATTGACTAATATTGTGTGTGCTGCATGAAACTTTCTTCATAAGGGTTTAAGTTCAAGACAAAGTTCACTTAAACCTGTGGAGAGAGGGAAGTGTTGCACTACATAAAGGTTCAAGTCGGAAGACACCTTTACTTATGCATGGTACATCAGTTCAAACTCTTGCAATCCTAGCTTCAATACTTTTGAAATTTTTTCTTGGTGCGCGATTGTTGGAATTTATAGGTGAAATTTCAAAAGTCTCGTGTAAGTTTTGGCGTGGGAAGGTCCGATTCTGGTTTTCATTTTGGATATTATTTTATTTATTTTTTAACCATTTCAACCTAGAATCCCTTGGATTCTCTTTGCGTCTTTCCCATTGGGAATGGACATAGCTGCTCGTAGACGTATTATTATTTTTGGCATCCCTAAGGAGACTATTTATGCAGAACCCTTTTTTCGGATATCCCTTATGGCTCTTGTGTTACCTATTCTCTATACATGCTTCCCCTTTCCCTCTAGTGTTCTTTCTCTACAAAAGCTTGAGGCGGTCTTAGAGGTCTTCGCCCTTGGTGACGTGAGTTGGAGTGCACTTACACGTCGCCACTGGTTTGTGTTGTCATATCTTGGGAGGAGTTTTGCCGTGGAGCCTATTGCACCATAGTAGGGGTCAAAACGACTCTAAAAAAAACGACTACGTGCTTTGAACAAAGTTTGATCTTCTCAACTTCTATGCCTGATAATCATATAGAGATTCTTGTTGTTTGTGATACTTTCAGAAAAATCCATTTTCAACATGGTCTTTGTCTTGGAATCCACTCATGGGACTGCGAATGATTGTCGGATCTTAAGAAAATATTGCCAATGACATAATATATTCTCTAAAGAAAGTCCGCTTATTAGTGGTTCAACCAGATCAAATTCTTTTCTCTTAGCTCTTCATTTTGCTCTCTTGGCTCGCATTTGGATCTCGGTTGTCTGTTGTCTACAAGTTTTGTATCTATTCCAACACTTAACTCCTCTATCCACCCACTTTGCCTCTGCATATTGTGTAAGGAATGAGAGATGGAGGGTTATAAGAGATTGAGAGCAGAAGCTCTTTTGCTGTCTTCCCTGATGGGCCCTACTCAGCATGGACTCGTTGTTGGTGTTCTATGTTGAGCATCTCAGAGTGGCCAATGCGAGAAGAAATGGCCAGTTATGGAAGTTGGGATCTATATGCTATCTTGATTGTGGTGGGAAAAAGTAATGGCCGGGTAGATGAAAAGGTTAATGACATCTTCATGCAAGCTGGCTTTTGCTCTACGGGAGATGAGCATGAATGTAGCATTACGTAGAACAGGCTGTGCGTTTCCCTTGTGAGGCATCCAACTTGGGAAGCTTCGACAAAGTTGGCAGTGTTCTTGTAAAGGGGGCCAGGGGATGTGATGTACATAGATGCCATGGTTGAGACTCCAACTCAATTGTGTACTAGTGTCAATGGCTTTGTAGGGTTTGGCCAACTGAGCAACATCAAAGATTAGAGAAGATGAGGGACGAGATGCAGCGATTGTCGTACTCGTGGAGTCATATCAAAGAGTCACTAGTAGGAGTTGCAGAAGCATGAACATGGAGGTGAGGCTAAGAGATGATGGTGGTCAAACCTCCTATTATGCCCTTAATCTTGTTCAATCTTTTAGACTCGCTTCGGATTTAAGTTACACAACTATGAATCTAAATAGCATACAAATCAGATATGAATGATGAGAGACAAATAACCAAAATAATAAACGTGCTATTTACCATCAAAATAATCCAATAAAATTTTCATTGCCAATACCATAATTCCACAAATGTATAACGTCAATACTAAGATCTCAAAATATACCAAATATCTATATGGAATAAAATCAGTTGACTCACTGAAGAAATAAAAAAGTACATATCTCTCTGTCAATCCCTACTACATCAATCTTCTAAACAAATAAGTAAATCTACCTAAATAATAGCGGAACTCTTCTAATTCAAAGATTTTCACTAAATCAAGAATTCAACTCCTCCTCCTTAAAAGACATTGAAAATGTTAATAGGATTTTTAAGTACAATTACTCAGTAGGAAATGAGACCCCCCAAATACTTAACACAATATAATAGTTAAAAAGTGATGATAATTAACTAAGTAGGATTCACAGTTCTACATATATTTCAAATAAGAATATGATACAAGACATGATCACATATAAATTTACCAAATGACACGTGTTTTTTAATAGCATGATCAAATCAAATAACATATAGCTTACTTAGCATAATAGACAAATCAAATTCACATATGATTTATCAAATCTACTAGTCATGTAACGAACATGTCACATATCAACCTGAGCATTTCTCATATCAAACTAAGCTTATCACATATCACATAACGAATGGCATGGCATAGTAGTCCAACAAATTTGATCAAATTATGACATATAGACGAATATAGATCCTAATCATAGAACAAATTCAAAGGAATTAACTGAACAATGTACGTATTAAATTTCAAAGAATAAGTTGAGGTCAATAAGATACAATAGAGCATGAATTTTAGATTTTGTGCTAATCAAATTATATCAAACGTATCATATTGAATTGTTAACAGACATGCACTCAAACCACATTATAAGGAGCCCTACAGGCATCCCAAAGATGCAGAGGTCATGGTCACTGCGCAGGATGGGAGAGTCTAAGTTCCACCCAACTCCAAACTGTTAGGACATTACATATTGTTGTCTCCTATTTTAGTCGGCCGAAAATTAGGATTCCACCTGTTGCCCTCGGGTTCAAATGCCCTATTCAATACAAATGCTTATACCAGAATTAGGCCTTACAATCTCCTTAAGATGGCAATGTCCTTACATGGTCACATAAACATGGTATAATGATATTTTTTTGAAGCTTAAAATGAGTGAATTGATTAAAGCATGGAACCGGGATAACAATAGTTGTCTACTGCTAAAGCAGAGGTGAGGACATCAGGAAATGGTGGGAAGACCCATAGGTTTTCCTGCAAGGTGGAGCAAGCTAACTTGGCTAAGCAATGAGCAGCACCATTACAAGTTCTAGGGATGAAGCTAATGTTTAAGGAGAAGCAATATCTGATCTCTTGACAATTGTAGATGATAGTTTGTGAGCTCCAGGGAGGATCCTTGATTCTGAGAACGGCGTTGATAATGTTGAGGGCATCGCCTTCCACAAGAGCTTTTGCATGAGAGCTGGCAACAAGCTTCAGGGCTTCGAACAAGGCGAGAGCTTCAACATCACCAGGATCGGAGGAATGCATAGGTTTGGAAATGCAGTGAGTAGGCTTACCTAGGTGATCTCTTATAAGAATCCCAATGGCGCCACCTTGACTTGACGTAGCCCCATCAAAGTTAATCTTTAAGAAATTAGCATCAAGAGGAAGCCATTTAGAAACCTTGGTGGGTTGCTTGGGGGCAGAATTGGGAGCTGGTGACTGATAGGAAAACCATGGCATAATGATACAACAATAAACATAAGATGAACACAGATCTGAAAATTTGATTAGCAAAGTGCTATATATAAGTATTAGTCAAAATATATCTTTTTACATACAAACTAGTCACTTAAAGAACCAAAATGGTCATATAGATAAATAATCAGATCAAAACCGATGCCAATAGGTTACTAGATGGAAAAATAAGCTTCAATAATTTTCTCAGTATTTTCAGATTAGTAAACATATTTTTCAAGTATTAAACTTATTTTTTGAAGCAGAAAATTCAATAAATAGGTCCGAATATAGCAAACAAATTTTAAAAATAGCGAAACTTGGTGAACATGCTAAATAGATCATATGAATAATATGGACAAAGTTTTATACAAATTGGATATCAAAGGAGTGATCTAGAACATCCAGAAGCATATAAAGAACTTAAATGACTTTTGGCCAATTGAATAAATAGTAAAATAATTGTGAATAAATTTTCAAAATTTGACAAATTACACACATAGATATAAATCATGAGAACAAAATCATGGTCAAAGTTTTAGATCATTTGAGTAAGAATTCATAGAGTTGTGGCCAATCAAAGTGGGTTCAGAAATTCTAACTAACAGTCATAACAACAAGCTCGGTGGCATACTTGTCTACCGTCTAGGGACTTGGATGGCAAGGGTCATTGCCGTCCAGAGACCTGGATGGCAAGGGTCACTGTCGTCTAGTGACGTGGACAGCAAGGGTCACTATTGTCTAGAGACTTGGACGGCAAGGGTCATTACCGTCTAGTTCAAACTAGACAGCAGTTACAACTGCCGTTCAAAAAGAGCAAACGACAAAGAATGCTGCCGTTCACTACATTTTTTAAACTGAAAGTAAGAAAATTAGGATTTTGACAAGAAATTCAAAGATCTAATGTATGTTTCGGATCATGAACATAAGGATGATGCTTCCAGAAAACTTTTTTGACCATTTTTGAAATCAAAATATTTATTTTTCATATTAATACAAAATATTTTATTTAGTGGGTTTCATATCCTACCTCTTGAAGGACATGAAGAACACCACTTAAATCTTTCTCCAATCAATCATTTATGCTCTATCCACAGAATCTTCCTCTTCCAGAGCTTTTTCTACATCCTCTAACCATCCAAGAGCACAATCTATGTGTTAGAACCAATCCCAAAAAGAAATAAATTAAAACCTCTTCTAGTTTTTCTCAAGAACACTATGCTTTTACCTTGGGAGTCAAGTGCAGCTCCAGAAGTCCTAATACGAATTCAAGAGATCACATATAGCTTCTTGCCTTCCCAATATAATCAAGAGAACCCCCTTTCCATATTGGGGCCAACTTCCAACCATAGATAGCTTAATCTCTAAGGAAAAACCACTTCCTAGTACAATTAGGACTTTATTTCCGTACTTAAATGTTTCCTTAACTATAAACCCTTAAATTCGACCTAGTTACAATTAGAATTTGCAAAAATCTTCTTCTACAAACTTGCAGTTCCTAATTCCTATTTTCAATGGTATCAAGATCATAATTTTTCGTCAACCGAGCAAAACGTTATCGTCGATTTACCGAACTGCTGTTATACAACTATGAACTCAGAATTTGACTAAGTGTTGGATCTAGTTTGGTTCTTTCTTAGAACACTAATGGGCTTAATAAGCCTAATGGTTAAGCTAATGGGTTTCTCATATATTACTTATTATTTAAATAAATAATTAACTATAATTCAATCCAATTACTTATAACCCATTAATGAATCATATTGAGTCAACTAAACATGGCCCATTAACTAATTATAGTGGGTTTAAGTTCTAGAGTATAACATCCTCTCCTCCTTAAATAAATTTCATCTTTGAAATGTAAAATATCATTACTCACCAAAAAAGAAGGAATACTACATTTTCGTATCTTCTTCTGCCTCCCAAGTAGCTTCCGCTTTAGAATAATGTTGCCATAAAACTTTTACCAGAAGAATCACCTTGATACAAAACACTTGCTCTTTGCGATCCATAATGCAAATTGCTTCTCTTCATATGATAAGTCCAGTTTCCAATGGTTCGTATTCAATCATATAAGATGGATCTGAGATATACTTCTTAACCATCTACATATGAAAACACTAGATGCACATTAGCCAATGTGGGTGGTAAAGCTAGCTTATAAGCCACTTCTCCCACTCGCTAAAGAATCTCAAATGGCCCAATAAATCTTAGACTAAACTTGCCTTTCTTACTAAATCTCATAACACCCTTCATAAGAGATATCTTGGGAAATACATGATCTCCGACTTCAAATGCCAAACTTTCATTTCCTGTTGTCTGCATAACTCTTCTGTCGATGCTAAGCAATAAGTAGCTACTTCCTAACAATGTCAATCTTTTCTGAGCAATCTAGGACAATTCAAAGTCCCAATAAACTTCTCTCATCAACTTCTGACCAGCAGAGAGGCAACCTACATGGCCTGCCATATAGGGCCTCATATGGTGCAATCTCAATGCTAGAATGGTAGCTTTTATTATATGCAAACTCAATGAGTGGCAATTCATCATCCCAATTGCCCTGCCACTCGAAGGTACACGCCCTCAACATATCCTCGAGTGTCTATTGTTCTCTAAGACTGACCATCGGTATGAGGATGAAAAGTAGAACTGAGCTTAAGCTGTGTGCCTAATGCCTCCTATAAACTCTTTCATAATCAAGTAGTGAATCTAGAATCTCTGTCTGAAATAATGGAGCTTGAAGTCGAATGATCTCATCAATTTAAAGTCTAGTCAGTTCTTTTAATGACTGAGTCTTATGAATGGCCAAAAAATCAACAGACTTAGTCAACCGATCCACAATCAATGAAATCATGTCATGCTTATTCTTTGTCTAGTATATAGAGAGAGAATGCTCTAGGTAAGATGCACAGGAGTTTCTAGCCAGGACGGACAATAATATTGGGAAAGGAGTTCTCTAATATTATGGAATCATCCAATCCAAGCGAGTCGACCGGTTAGGGTATAATAGTTTACCATACTCGAGAGCATTATGCGAATGAAGGATTATATCCACGTAGCAAGTGTCGGCAGAAAGGTTACATGAGTGGGTTGCTTAACCCCAATACCTTCCGGATTCATGCGGTATTTCTTGGCACCCAACGTGATTGGAGGCCTGGCTGAATTGTATATGCAACATTAATTCAGTTAATTAGTTAATTAATATAGATATTAATTGATTAATTAAGTCAGCAAGGAGTTACTAGGCTTATTTGACCATTAACTAGTCTGGTACTTGGTCCTAGAGGGTAACACGCAAAAGATTCTCAAGGCGACAGATTAAAAGTGGGTTTTATATAATTTTTGGTATTTTTATGAAAAACCGCGCTGTGAGTATAAAACATAGCGAGAGGGCTGAGTGGGCCAGGTATCTACTCAGCCCTAGTTGCCGCCCTACTCCCTCCCTCTCTCTCTGGCGCCCCTGGCCGGCCCTCTTCTTTGAATCCCATGAGACGGGAACTCGGCCACATGTTGTTGCGATTGTCTCGGTGAACGACAACTTCTTCGAGCACTGCGAGGAACGAGGAATGTAAGAAAATCTGTCGCCAGGAGAATCACGTGGACTCGGCGAGAGGCTAGGGCGTCTGTATGGCCGACGGTGTCACATTGACGGAACTGTACGAATGTGGATTTGAATCCACGCAAGGTGATTGTTGATCACCGTTCTTGTGGTTTTATTCTTCGAAACAGACCGGGATCGCTGTAGAATAAATTTTATTTTGTTTTCACTGTGTCTGTGATCCCATAATCGAGATCCTTACAGTGGTATTAGAGCCAAGTTCCATCACCTCTTTGTCCGTTTCAATCTCTAAAATCTATAGTTCTAGATTTTATTCCATGCATCATATCAATTTTTTTACATCCGATCTATGGTCATGGGATGACTATTGCAATTAGATCGCTTACATAAAAAAAAAAAAAATGGATTTTTCAAAGTTCTTCATGTGATGAATAATGGTACTGGCACTGTTTGGAGGTTCTTGGTGGCTGGGGGGGATGACCGGCTGGGCTAGAATGTCCAGGGATCCTGTCCGGTCACCGCCGGCACCATGGCCGCCACTGGGAGAGGCTGTCGGGGGGCGGGCCGGGGTCGTCTTCTTCCTCTTCTTTGTTGAGAATGGGGATGGGAAGGAGGAGGTCTGGCACCCTTCGGGGCCCCCGCCGGCACCAAGAGGGGCACCGATGCCATCCGCCGCATTAGGCACCGGCACCGTTGCCAAATGGCGGCCGGTGCCCAGCTGGCGCCGGTGCTGCCGCTGGAAGGGGCGACCCCGCCACTGGATGCCCTACGCAGTAGCGAGTTTGCGGCTGCACTGGGGAGACCCGTCTGGGGGGCTAGGGTTTCCCAGCCCACCCCGACGGAGCCAGGCCAAGCAGGGCACGGACCAAGCTTCCCCTCCTAAGGTGCTTGGTTCGACCCTAGTCCGAGCCAGGACCTAGTGGGTTGAGCCCTTTTGGGGCCAAGTTTGGGCCTTTTCTCTGGGGTCCATTAAAATTTAAAAAAATATTTTTATTTTAAAAAAGGTGGTTTTAAAATTGAATCAAATTCATGTTTTTAATTTTATTAGGCCCATTTAAAGATTATGAATCTTTTAATAAATTGACAAGAGTTGTTAATTTAATCTATTGATCTAAGTTGTTCGTTAATGACTAATCATTTTAGTAATCTAATTGTTAGATTGCCCCAATTATTAGAAGTGTTCTAATATTGTATGGAATATTCTTGAACTATTTATTTTTAGTGCGTGCACATGAGATGTATGTTTAATATTTTTAAATGAGATTTAATTACATGCTTAAGATTAAAAAAATGAGTTTTTAAAAAATTCAAATTATTAATTGTGATTGGAACTTATCTTTATGAAAGTAAAAATTATTTATTTTTTAAATTTATTTAGCCATGTAATGTGTTCTTCTATGCACTTGTCAATACTTCATGTGATGATGTATAGTTGTGGATCCTAGATGTATGATGAATTTTATTAATTGTTAATAATTAGAAGTCTGTGTACCTCTCCTTCTCTCATACTCCAATGTACTTCTACGTCCCTCTAATTGCCATAAGACCTTCTTCAATTCTACATGTAAATTTTGAACTTAATTTAATTTGATCGAGGCAACTGAGGAAGGAGCGAGGATGATCCACACCTGTAATCAGGAAGGCCATTCGATGGAGATCTTATTGTCTATGTGCTTGCAGATTATCTGATATAAGTGTAATATTAGATTTTGTGTAAAATCGAGGCAACCGAAGAAGGAGCGAGGATGATCCACACCTGCAATCAGGAAGGCCATTCGATAGAGATCTTATTGCCTATGTGTTTGCAGATTATATGATATAAGTGTTATATTAGATTTTGTGTAAGTTTAACTGTTTGGCTCCAATCAAACCACTATATCATCCATGACCACACTTGACATATATGTGATACATTATTTTATTTTGATTATGAATCAAAGCAGGTATAACATGTAGTAAATATATACGATATATTTTATACACGATCACTTATGAGAGACCAAAATAAAAGTTATCTAAAATCCTCGTCAAATTCTAAGCCGTAACGTAAGTAGTTGAGAACTTACTGCGTGGTCCTCCATTGGTATAGTCATAAGACTCAAATTACTTTAGGTAGGCTTGTTGTGCTATCCACAAGGCTTGTCTATTTGTAATTAAAGATTCTGGCTATGGGATGAGATACCTTCTGATTGGGGTAGAGGAACATGTAGCCTTGTTGTGCTAACAACAAGAGCATCATGAAAATCTATGCCCGTCTCGTAACGATAGTAATACTCATACCATAATTAATAGTTTGTTGTGCTATCCATAAGGTGATTAAACCTCTGTGGACCGAAACTATGATCAGATATTGCAAGGAGTTGCAATTCCCATGAGATGGGTGCTCTTTGATTGTGTTACAGTTTGTTGTGCTATCCACAGGACTATACTACAAGTCATTGACATTCTGATCCCCACTAATAGATCGTCGGTGTCTCTCGTTTTGTATATACGAGGGTTATACAGTTCATCGAAAATTAGTGGGAGTTAAAACTTGATTAAAAGTCCATATATGTTTTTAAATTTTAATAATTGAACATATGCTAATTAAATTTTAATAATAACCCACTCCAAGGCATAGTTAATGCCAATCATTTGATAGGTCCGAACTACTCGGATTGGCTCAAAAACCTAAAGATTGTTCTCAGGTATGAGTACATTGCTTATGTCCTTGAAGATGATCCTCCTGCTGAACTGGCATTGGATGCCCTTGAGGATGAGACGATTGTGTATGAAAAGTGGAAGGAGGACTCCACCCTAAGACAATGTTATATGCTTACCTCTATGAGTAATGAGTTACAGAGGCAACATGAGAATATAGATGCCAAGGCCATCTTGCTCCATTTGCAGAAGCTGTTTGGGGAGCAAACCAAGGTAGAAAGATATGAGATATCCAAGTCCCTGTTTAACGCTCAAATGGCAAAGGGATGTTCAGTGCACACTCATGTGTTGAGGATGATTGAGTGGATTGAGAGGTTGGAAGCTATTGGGGTTCCTTTACCCAAAGAGATGCATATTGACCCCGTTCTTTCCTCACTCCCTATATCATATGCACCGTTCATTGTTAACCTCAACATGAATAAGATGTAGGCTTCCTTGGCTGAGCTTTTTAATATGTTGAAAACTGCAGATTACAACCTTGCGAAGGAAAAGCCCAATGTCCTCTTTTTTGGAAAGACTAATAGGAAGAGGAAGGCAGCAACTACCTTTAAGAAAGGCAAGAGCAAGAAGTAGAACAAGCCAAAGCCTGCGCCAAAAAGGACAATGGCAAAGGAGTAGAAAAGGGTGACTGCTTATACTACAAGCAAAAGGGCCACTGGAAGAGGAACTACATGGAGTGCCTCAAGGATAAAGTTCAAGGAAAGATGAAGCAACTAGAAACTTCAAGTATCTATATGATAGATATAAACTTGTATGTTAGTGATTTTACATCTTGGGTATCAGATACTGGATGTCCTTCTTCTTAGTATTAGGTGGTCTGAAAGCCAATCTAATACTATGTATCATTCAGTTTATTAATATAATGACAATAATTCATTGTATGTAATTACTTCGATCTATGATTATCGTATCACGATGAAGTCTATGAACATGTGCAACAATCTTCGGATTATGATGAGATCATAATTATGGGACCGAAGACTTAAAATATATGTTCTTAATTGTTCCTAGTCGAAGGATGTTTGAGAAGGACACCAAACATCCAGATAGACTAGTACAGGTTTCTTCAGCTCATATGATGAGGGTGACTGATCCTATAAGTCACTTGTGTGGAGATACTATGCTGGACCTGTAGATGCTCATTGGGGAATGAGTTTACTGAACTGATCCGACCATGAATCACTGGATGGTATATATCTCACTGTTAACCAGCTCGATTCTTTTGTCTCGGTTGCGTAGATGATCTTTGGACCTGAGATACTAAAGATACTTTGTTGGTACGTCTCTGAGCTTTGACTTTGACTAACGAATTCCTAGCTATGGGTTATCAACAAGTCAAATGATCGGGTTCAGAGAAATGCTCTCAAAGGTAATTGTGTGTGCAATATGGGATCATCCGCTCTCGATATTATGAGAGAGAATGTTTCGGGAACGATGCACTTAAGTTCCTAGCCAGGGTAGACTCTATATTAGATAAAGAGTTATCCGATATAGATTAGCAACATTTGATTCAAGTGAATCGACCGGCTAGGGTTTAACAGTTAAAGGTATATATCCGCGTGCTAACCGATGACAAAATGGTTCCAATAGAGGGTTGCGTAACCCCAATGCCATCCAGGATCATGTGATGTTGCTTGGCATAAGCCCGTCCGAATTTACTGTGGGACATTAAATTCGGTTGATTAATTAATATAAGGATATTAATTAATTCAGTGGGTCCGTAAAGAGTTACTGGGCTCAATGGGCCATTAACTAGACTGGTATTTGGGCCTAGAGGGTCACACGTAAAAGGTTCTTAAGTCGATGGATATTTAGACAGGATTTCAGATAAGTATGGGTTTTTATGAAAACCCGCAAACATACTTATCATAAAAGAACGGCTGCTAGGTTGAGGGCCAGAAACCCTAACCCTAGCAGCCTCCCTCTCTCTCTCCTCTCTCATGGGCGCACATCTCGAGGTCGGCCCTCTGGAGGCTCCGCTTCAGCTCCCGATTGCTCCGCCTTCCGTCCGACGGGAGTTTCCGAATCCGCATGTCGCGGCGGATTACACGTAGTCAGACGAGATCCATGAACGCCGCATCGAGCGAGGAGGCGAGGACGATCCATCGCGAGGAGAACCGTGTGGATACTGCTAGAGGCCGGGCACCTGCGCAGCTTACGGCATCACTCCGACGGAACCGAAGAACGAATGTGGATTCGAATCCGCGCAAGGTAAGTTAGATTTCTTTCCCAGAATTTTTTTTTGATCAAAACGGGACGGATTTGATCCCGAATAATTATTTCCGCTGCGTTTTTCGGTCGGATTTCGACACAGCGATCCTAACAGTGGTATTAGAGCCAGGTTCCACTTTGTTTTCGCCGTTTCGATCTCCGTATTGATAATTTTATAATTAATTTCATGCCTATTTTTTATTTTAATTGCATGTGAAGTGTTCATGAGATGAGCGCTATGAATTAAAAGTTAATTATTGCATAAAAAAAATCATTTTTTTTTCTTGACCCTTTTCCTGTTCTTCGTTCGACGAAGAACGGCCATGGATTGGCACCTTCAAGGGCACCCCAAGGGTTGGGGATGGCTGACCAGTGGATGGGTTACCCTCGGTGGGGTCACCGGTCGCCGGCGGCCTAGTGGCCGGCGCCGGATGGGGCGGCTGGCAAGCCCCTCTCCTTCCTTTTCTCCTGTGTTTAGAAAGGGGGGGGGGGGGTGTTCCAGTGACCCAGTGACCTTGGAGGCCACCGGCCAGGGGCATGCAACGTCGGGCCCTGCAGGCCGGTGCCTGCAAGGCAGGTCGTCGGCGGCAAGGGGTGCCGCACCCTGCGCAGCTAGGGTTTCCTAGCTGCATCGGGTGAGGGGGGTAGGCCCGACCGGGCCGAGCCGGGGCCCTAGGACCCGAGCTAGTCGGGCGCCTGACCCGACCTAGCCCGCCCCACAGGGCGGGTCTGCGCCAAGCTAGGCGCTGGCTGGGCTCGGCCCAAGGGGCCAGGCCATACCCAGCCCTTGTTGGGCCTTTGACCCCCTTTGACCAGCCATATTCCCCCCATTTATTCCTTTTTAAATTGTTTAATGGCCCTTTAAATTATAGATTTTATATTTAAAATTTTTAAAATTAGATTTTAATTAAATTAAAATCTATTTATTGACTGTTAAGGGGCCAATAAAAGGATAACTTGTTTTAGGGTATTAATCTTATTTTAACAAATGTTGTTAATTACATCTTAATCTAATTATTAGATTGAAGGACATTAAAAGGTAGTTAATTTAATTGTTAAATAAATTTTTAATGTCTAAAATATTAACTGGCATGGAATATTATAAATTTTTCAATTTGGAGTTATTGTACATTTATTTTCATGTGCATATGATTGCTTATTTAAATTTGATTTAAATTGACACGCTTTAGATTAAATGAAAAATATTTCAAAATTCAAATCCAAATTTTTTGATTGGTCCCTGGTTTATGAAACCAAAATTAAATATTTTCAAAAATTCTATTTAGCCATGAGATGTGCACTACATGTGTGGATTGTTTAATTAAAACTACATAGTGGTCATGGATGTGCATTATTCTTTGTGGATGTGGAATGTGATTGTGTGGTTTATTATTTGTTAATAAATAGAGGTCTGCGAACCTCTCCCTTTCATATTCTATTATGTTTCTACCTCCCTCCTTGATGTATTCACCATAAGGCTTCCTCTTTTAAATTATCATGTAATTATGAATTTATGATGTAATTTGATCGAGGCGGCTGAGCATAGAGCGAGGATGATCCACAACTGCAACCAAGAAGGATAAGAAAGAGTTCCTTAAAGCCTATGAGTTTGCAGACTCATGATATAAATGTTGTATTGTGTGTGTGTGAGTTTGATTGTCTGGCTCAAGTCAAACCACAGTGTTATCCATGACCACACTAATGACATATATGTGATGCGTGTGTTTTGATTATGAATCAAATTAACTAGGTTATTAGTATATGTAATATATACGATATATTTAATACTATCACCTAGGATGAGATTAATAAAAATGAATAAAAACTTCGTTACAAAATCTAAGCCGTAGCGCAAGTCATTGAGAATGCACCGTGTGGCTCTCCATAAATATGATTAATAGAACTTAATTCAGTAGTGGCAGATACTATGTGTTTACCCGAGATTTGCCATCGTCTGTTGAGAGAACTATTAATCATGGCATTAGATGCCTTTGGATAAGAATAGAGGAACGATATAGTTATCCACGTGTTTACCCGAGAACTATATTTTTACTCTACTCTATCACGTATTGATGATAATGCTTAGACCGGAGATAATGGTCTACTGTGTTTATCCGGGACTATTAATAACCTGGGAGCCGAAATATGATCGGATATTACAAGGAGTGATTGCTTTGAGATTGCGGTACGATACTACGTGTTTATCCGAGGTCATAGTATGATGCTTGGAGATTCTGATCCCCACTAGGAGACAGTCGGTGTCTCCCGTTCTGTATATCTGAAGGTTATACAGTTCGACAAAAATTAGTGGGAGTAAAACTAGATAAACAAAGTCCATGTCTTGTTTTTAAATTAATTGACTGAATATCTGCTAATAGTAATCTGATTATCTCATGTAGGCTAAAATGTTGCACCATAACCCGTTGCGTGGCATACTTGATACCAATCGTTTGACAGGCTCGAACTACTCACACTAGCTCAGGAACCTGAAGATTGTCCTCAAGTCTGAGCAAATTGCTTATGTCCTGGATGATGAACCTCGTATTGAACCAGCAGAGGAGGACATGTTGACATATGAGAAATGGAAAGAGGATTCCACCATGACCCAATACTACATGTTAGCCTCTATGAGCAATGAGTTGCAGAGGCAACATGAGGAGATGGATGCTAGATCCATCATGCTCCATTTGAAGGAGCTGTTTGGTGAGCAGAGCAGGATCGAGAGATATGAGATATCTAAGAATCTGTTCAAAGCTCAAATGGCAAAGGGATCTTCAATACAGACTCATGTGCTGAAGATGGTAGAATGGGTGGAGAGGCTGGATGCTCTTGGGGTTCCACTCCCCAAGGAGATGCATACCGACCTTGTGTTATCTTCACTTCCACAATCATATGCACAGTTCATTGTTAACTTTAACATGAACAAGATCCAGTCCACTTTGGCTGAATTATTGAACATGCTGAAGATTGCAGAGGGGAACCTTGTGAAGGATAAACCTCATGTTCTACCGACAGGAAAAGACTAGCAGTCCAAGCCTTCAGGAAAGACAAAAGCAAGAATAAGAAGAAGCCAAAAGTTGTCAAGAAGGACAAAGGCAAGAGTGCTGAGAAAGGTGATTGCTTCTATTGTCATCAAAAGGGCCACTGGAAGAGGAATTGCAAAGAATACCTCAAGGACAAGGCTCAAGGAACTGTGAAGCAGCATGACGCTTCAGGTATCTATATGATAGATGTAAACTTGTCAATAAGAGATTGTACATCATGAGTATTAGATATTGGATGTGTATCTCACATCTGCAATTTTGTGCAGGCACTGACAAGAAGACATAAGCTGAGGACCGGTGTAAGGATTGAGGTTTCGGGTACAATTATTGGGTCGATTTCGGAGCCGGACCCCTTGGTTTGGCCCCCGGTGGGTCAGGGGCATGCCTTCTAAATGACGTCTAGGGTGCACAACGCCTTTCGAATGGCGTCGGTCTGTACGGATGCCATTTAGGTAGCTTGCTGATTGTGCCGCATGGACGGGAGTTGGGTCACGTGTGTATGGCCCTGGTCATGTCATTTGAACGGTGTCTTAGATGGACGACGCGATTCAAATATTCTATCAGAGTACGCCCCCGACGTGTCACCTGAATGGCGTCTGCCTAGGACGACGCGATTTTATCTGTTTCGGTTTAACACCCCGAACCTTCCCTCCTTTCTCTCATTCTCTCCTTCTCATTCTCTCTCTTCCCTCTCTCCAATCCTCTCCATTTCCGCCTTTCCTTTTTCCTTCCCCTTCTTCCTCTTCCACCACTCCAACACCTCTCACCACTACCACCATCACCTCCTCCGCGGCACTTCATTCTCCGGGCGGCGGCCGACGTCCCGGCGGAGTGACGGCATCTATGGTGGTACCGGCGACAGTTTGCGGTGCGGCGGTTCGGCGGCACGGAGCTAGGAGGAGTTCAAATGACTGGTAGGGGGACGATCCTTATACGTGATTTGGTTGTTTTATCCATATTTTCCCGCTTGAAGCATGCGACGTGTGTGAAGAATTGGGTAGAATGAGCATGTTTAAGAGGCTTTTTAATGAAAATGGTCATTTCTATGAAATGAGAATTAGTGTGTTTCAAGTGGTAAATTGGATTCTCCCTGTCATTTTCTATTTTGGGTATTTTTGGGGTAATTTTAGGTGAGAGGTTGTAAGGGAACCAGATATTGGGCTCTAAATGGCGTCTGGCTAGGGCGACGCCATATGAAATGGTGACGGGCTAGAACGACGCCATTTAGGCCAGATTTATCCTGGAAGTAGTTTATGTGGGAATGAGTTCTATTTTGAATGGCGTCTAGGGACAGCGACGCCATTTAAATGGCGGCTTCCATGGACGACGCATTTTAGGCCATATTCTGAGGCCAGTTTTCCTACGAACCAGTTTATGGATCTTGAATAACGTCGGCCATGGGCGACGCGATTTAAGACAGAATCTCATTAATTCATGCTATTAACATGTGTTTACATTGTTAGATAGTTCGATTAAATGCATGCTTCAAATCGTACACCTAGGCCGAGGATTTCTGTATGATCGGAATCGCATTGTGTGTGCGCATGTTTATGCGATTGTGGAGCTAGAATGATTGTGGTTTGTATTTGACACCTTGTGTCGGTGTGGGAGGGACGCTGTGTCTATGTGGCATTGTTGCCGTACCGGTGTGGGAGGGGTACATGTTAGTGTTTCACTTATGGCTGGGGAAGTAGAACCACCTAGAGCTAGACAGGCCGGAGTAGCCAGTATGCTATCCGAGGGGTTGCTGTTTGGTCCTAGCGGGTCGGTGTTTTCCTAATTTGTCGTGGCAGTTTCCGGCATGTTTCTTACTGTGGAGCCGGGTTTGGTGCTGCTGGAGTTTTCCCTTTCGCCACTGGGCCTGATGTAACCTAAGATATCGAGGTTACGAGTGGTACCCTTCGCCCTTTGGCCTGATGTAACCCAGGAGGTTAGGGTTACGGGTAGTCCCTATAGCTTCGGCTTGAGGGGGTTTCGCCGGTCCCTAGGGCCCTCGTGAAGCGCCTAGGCCTGGCGTTGAGGGAAGTCCGGTCGATAGGACAGTGGTCTAGACTGTTTGTGTGCACACGTAACTGGGCGGTGGTGGTTCACTAGTCCAAGTTAGTCCTAGTTTGACTCACTGCCTTACTGTACGGTGTCCGGAACATCATAGGGGTGGACAGACGTAGGTGTTGGTGGTGTTGTGAGGCGCCGTTTGTACGCGGTCGACAGTGTGGTTTGTGTGTTTAGCCGGATCTTTGGTTACGAATTGTGGTGTTGAGTTGGGTTACTCGAATTGCTTAGAACTGTACCTGTTGCATTACGGATGCATATGTCTCATACCGGAATTTGGGAACTGTGTTTATTGCTTTAATTAAATTGCCTTCATTTTGTATTACTGCACTTGTGTGTGTGTGTGTGGGAGGCGGGGATCGGATGATCCCTACTGAGCCCAATTTTGGTGTGGCTCACTCCCTACGGTTTCAAGTGTGGACTTCTCGGCGAGTGCCGGCGTGTGGTGTTCTCCTTGGTGTGCGGGCCAGCAGTTATCTCGGTTCCGGGGTATGCCCCGATGTTGTTGTACTTTGTTTCTACCTGCACATATTTAATTCTTTGGACCATGTAATTATTGTTGGACTGTATACGGACATTATTAATTTACTTCCTGCGCACTTGTACTTTCCTTGAAGTCCGTGAGATTGTTATATTTAACCTTATTTAACACTTACTTCTCCAGACGTGTCGTTTAAGATCCGGGTGTGAACCCGTAGATAATGATCCGATACCCATTCAGTAATCGGATTTTCGATTATAGGGTGGCGGGTCGTTATGTGATGATTGAGGTTTCGGATCCAGTTATTAGGTCAGTTTCGGTGTCGGACCCCTTGATTTGGGCCCTTGTGGGGCTGGGAGCATAGGTTTTTTATCGCGTCGAGCTTGTTCGACGCAGTTCAAACGACGTCGTAATAGGAAGAGGCGTTTTAGAGTGTTCTACGTCGGTGCCACGTGGGCTAGTTTAAACCCACGAACCCTCCCTCCTTTCCCTCATTTCTCTCATTTTATTCTCTCTCCTCCCTCTCTCCGAACACTTCACTCTCCCTTCCCCCTTCTCCTTCATTTCCTCTCCCTCCACTCCATCAAAACCCTCTCCCTAATTTCTACCACTACCACCACCATTTCCTCCGCGGCGTATTGCTCTCCGGACGGCGGCCGATGTCCCGGTGGAGTAACGGCGTCCACGGCGGCGGTTTGTGGGGTGGCGGTCCAGCGGCTTGAAGCTCGGAGGAGTTCAAGTAACCGATAGGGTGACGATCTCTGTTGTATTTTGATTAAAACCACATTTTTCCGGCTTTAGAGCATGTTTAGGAGATTTTCGGGAAGAAATTTCACTTTTTATACTCGGAAGGCTGGGGGAAACCAATTAGCGAACGTTAAATGGCATCTTGGGACAGCGACGCCTTTTTGAATGGCGGCTGCCTCCCACGACGCGATTTAAGTTCGGATCACCCCGAGGCCTAATTCTGTTTCTGTTATGATTAGGTGACGAGAGACAGCGACGCCTTTTAAAAGGTGACTACCTCGCACGACGCATTTTTGGCCATCTTCCGAGACCAGTTTTTGCATGAACCCAGTTTAGGGGTCTTGAATGACGTCGGCCTTGGGCGACGCGATTCAAGACAGAATCTCATTACAGCATGCAATTAACATGTGTTTACATTGTTAGATAGTTTGGATAAATGTATGTTTGAAAACATACTCGAGGACGATGATTTTTACATGATCGGATCGCACCGTGCTGCGTTTTGTGCGATCGTGAACCTAGAGTGACAGTTGTTAGCGTTTAGGCACCCTGTGTCGGTGTGGGAGTGACACGACGCCGGTGTGGGAGCGGTGGGGTGACGCCTAGAGAGAGGGTCACCTGATGTACCCCGGGGTATAGCTAGTACCGGTGTGGGAGTGGTACATTCGGAGTGTCATTCATGCTGGGGGAAGCAGAACCACCTTGAGTCAGGTCAGGTCGGAGTAGCCAGTGCGCTATCCGAGGGGTTGCTGTTTGGTCTCAGCGGGTCGGTGTTTTCTGCGTTCGGCTGCGTAGTTTGCGTGTTTAGCCGAGACGTTGGTTGTGGACTCCGTGGTGGAGTGGTTTCAGAGCTGTGTTTGCTGCTTTATTTATTTAAATTGCCTTTATTCATGTTGCACTTGTGAGTGCGTGAGTGGGTGGTGGGGATCGAAGGATCCCTACTAAGTCTATTTCGATGAGACTCACCCCCTACGGTTTTTAGGTGAGGGTTCCAGGCAGGTGTAGCGAGGAGGGTTTTGTCTCGGATTGCGCGCCAGCAACCATCGTTCCGGGGTATATCCCGATGTAGTTGTTATTTCTTTTCAGGTCTGTACACTTAATTATTTATTTTTAGTTGGAATATGTAATTATTTGATGAGTCAAGTTGAATTGTAATAATTTTTAATTCCTGCACTTCCTTTACAATTCAATGTGATGTGGATGTTTAGCTTAGTTTATCATTTATTTCCCAAACTTATCGAGATCCTGGTTTGGCTCCAAATTTTAATGATTCGGTACCTATTCAGTAATCGGATCCCTGATTATAGGGTGGCGGGTCGTTACACATTACAATTGGTATCAGAGCATTCGGTCTGACAAATAAATGAATAACTAGGTTAAATACCGAAATTTCAGCAAATAAATGCATTATCCCGTACAGGCACGGCGGTAGTGTGGGTTTTGGATTCTAATTATAATTTTTTTTTTCTTGTGACTGTAGGCAATTAGATGGCTCCTAGGAAGAGAGTGCCGGTTATTAGGGAGTAGGGAGATGTTTCTAGTGGGTCTGAGGCCGGTAGACCGAATATGGAGTGTTTTATGGAGGCTATGATGGACACAATGACCATATATCATACTCGAGACCCTAGTGAGAGTTCTGGTGCTCGGGGAGGGCCTTCAGCTGCTTTGGAGAGATTCTTGAAGCTGAAGCCGCCTCATTTTACCGGTTGTCCGAACCCTGATGAGGCCGTTCATTGGCTGAAGGAGTTGGAGAAGACTTTTGATACCATAGATTGTGCGACAGTTGAGAGGACTCCGTTGGCTACCTTCATGTTGAAGGATGATGCCTATGACTGGTGGACTACTTTGAAGATCTTATCTTATGCATATAGGAATCTCAGGGAGATTCCATGGGAGACATTTGTGAAGGAATTCTATGCACAATACTTCCCTAGGCATGTCCAGAAGGCCAAGGAGAGGGAATTTATAGAGTTGACCCAAGAGAGCATGATAGTGCTCGAGCACCAGATGAAATTTGTTTCGCTTGGGAGATTCGTGCCCTTTATTCCAGAAGATGAAGGGGCATCGAACTGAGAGGTTCGTGGATGGACTGAGGTGCAACTTGAGGAGTTTTGTGGCATCCCACTGTTGTGCAGACTTGGCGTCAGCAGTTATGTGTGCCATGGTAGTCGAGGTACAACACAATCAGTCGGCTCGGGAGAGGGGACTGGTTACTCAAGGGCCGACTTACAGCAACGGGAAGACAGCAGCGACAGCTCCTTCGTCTGGATCGGGATCTTCTTTACTCGGCTCCAGATTCAGGAGGTTCTTTCGAGGCAGTGGCAGCAACAGTGGCAGCAGTGGTGGTAGTAGACCTAGGCAGAGCCAGCCGAGTCAGTCGGTGTCCAGTGCTCAGCAGGAGGCAGCTCAAAGGCTTCCGGCAACTTGTCGACACTGTGGTGGTACTCATGGTGGGACTCAGTGTCCTACTTTTTCTGGGAGGTGTTATACTTGTGGCCAGCATGGCCATTTGGCGAGGTTTCGCCCGCAGGGGCGTGGTCAGGGGCAGGGACCAGGTGATCAGAAGAAGCTGAGGACCCAAAATAGAGTTCTTGCTATCACCAGGAAGGAGGCTCGTGCGTCCAACTTGGTGGAAGGTACAATTTCTATTCTTGGGAACTCCACGCATGTGTTGATTGATTCGGGTGCTTCACATTCCCTTAATTCTGAGCAGTTCGTAGATATTCTTTCTGCACCCATTGATGAGTTATCTGATGGACTGATGGTTGAGGTTCCTTCTGGGGATTTCATGTTGTCTTATAACTGTTTGAGTGATGTTCCCTTGACCATTGAGGGTCATGAGTTACCTGCCTAGCTAGTTGTGCTTGCCATTCGTGACTTTGATGTCATCTTGGGTATGGACTGGTTGGAGGCTTTTTATGCCGAGGTGGACTGCCACAGGAAGAGGGTGCGTTTCTCTCCATTCCGGATATCCCAGCCTTCTACTTCCAAGGTGTTAGGCTCTCTTCTCGTGGTATTCTTATTTCTGCTTTTAAGGCCCAGAGATTGCTTATTGGTGGCTATGAGGCTTTCCTTGCCTCGGTAGTTGTAGCTGATGTTAGTAGTGGTTCCAGTCCTTGGGAGATACCTGTAGTCTGTGACTTTGTTGATGTGTTTCCTGAGGAGTTGCCTGGCCTTCCTCCTCAGCGAGAGGTTGAGTTACGACACCCTTGTCTAAGGCCCCGTAACGGATGGCTCCAGCCGAACTCGCTGAGCTGAAAGCACAGTTGCAGGAATTGCTGGATAAGGGTTTTATCCGTCCCAGTACTTCTCCATGGGGTGCTCCAGTTCTATTTGTTAGGAAGAAGGATGGTTCTCTAAGACTGTGCATTGATTATAGACAGCTGAACCAGGTAACTATAAAGAATAAGTACCCACTTCCGAGAATCGATGATTTGATGGATCAGTTACAGTCTGCCAAGGTATTCTCGAAGATTGACTTGAGATCAGGGTACTACCATATGAGGATTCGTGAGGTTGATGTAAGTAAGATGGCTTTTAGGACTCGGTACGGGCATTATGAGTTTTTGGTTATGCCTTTCGGTTTGACCAATGCTCCGGCAGTTTTTATGGATTTAATGAACTGGGTCTTCAAGGCCTACCTGGATCAGTTTGTGGTGGTATTTGTAGATGATATTTTGATATATTCTTCTTCTGAGGAAGAGCATGCCACACATCTTCAGGTGGTATTGCAGGTTCTGAGAGAGCACCAACTCTATGCCAAATTTTGCAAGTGTGAATTCTGACTAGATAAGGTGCACTTCTTGGGGCATGTCATTTCTGGAGATGGCATTGCTATAGATCTAGCCAAGATTGAGGCAGTGTTGGACTGGGGCAGATTGACAAAAGTGACTGAGATCAGAAGTTTCCTGGGGTTAGCAGGATATTACAGACGGTTTGTTCAGGATTTTTCTTCGATAGCAACCCCCTTGTCGAGGTTGACTCGTAAGGGAGTTCGTTTTGTGTGGACCGAGGAGTGTGAGCAGACCTTTTCTGAGTTGAAGGCTTGTCTTACTTCGGCTCCAGTTTTGGTGCTTCCATCAGGTTCAGGTGGATTCGTGATTTACTCCGATGCATCTCATCGAGGTTTGGGTGCTGTTCTGATGCAGTATGGTAAGGTTGTGGCCTATGCTTCTAGGCAGCTGAAGAAGCATGAGGAAAACTACCCCACTTATGACTTAGAATTGGCAGCTGTGGTATTTGCTCTAAAGATCTGGCGGCACTACTTATATCGGGAGAAGTTTCAGGTCTTCACTGATCATAAGAGCCTGAAGTATGTTTTCACTCAGAGGGATCTAAATTTGAGACAACGCAGATGGATGGAGTTTATCATGGACTATGATCTCGACCTTTCTTATCATCCGGGCAAGGCGAACGTAGTGGCAGACGCCTTGAGTCAGAAGACAGTCGTATCACATCTTATGATTCAGGAATAAAGATTATATGAGCAGGTTGTGGAATCTTCCTTTAGGATTCCTCGAGAGGCCGATAGAGCCGTGTTGGCCAGCTTGACTGTGAGGCCAACAGTGTACCATGCAATGATTGAGGCTCAGAGGGCGTATGCAGAGTTACCACAGATTCTCCAGATACCAGAGGTTGAGTTATAGAGTGATGGCACGGTCAGATTTAGAGGCAAACTCTATGTTCCGGTTGAGGAAGAGGTGCGTAGGAGTGTCCTACATGAGGCACACCGTTCTAGATGTGCAGTGCATCCCGGAACGACTAAGATGTATCATTGTTTGATGAGGCACTTTTGGTGTCCTGGTATGAAGAAGGACGTAGCTGAATATGTGGCAAGGTGCCCGACTTGTCAGCAAGTTAAGGCAGAACACCAGAGACCAGGAGGGTTGCAGCCGTTACCGATCCCGGAATGGAAATGGGAGCACGTGACTATGGACTTTGTGATGGGATTGCCCATGTCACCCGGCAGGAGGGATGCAATTTGGGTCATTGTTGATCGATTGGCCAAGTCTGCACACTTTCTAGCTATTAGAAAGGACTGGTCAGTCGGTAAGTTGGCTAAGTTATTTGTGGACCGGATCATCTCTCTGCATGGGGTGCCTTTGTCCATCATATCAGATCGGGATCTGAGATTCACTTCTAGGTTCTGGAAGAGCTTTAAGAAGGCCTTGGGTACGCAGTTAGCCTTTAGCTTAGCTTACCATCCTGAGACTGATGGACAGTTAGAAAGGACCATTCAAACATTGGAAGATATGCTCAGGGCTTGTTGCCTACATTGGGGAGGTTCTTGGGAGCAGCACTTGTCTACAGTGGAGTTTGCTTACAACAACAGTTATCATTCTAGTATCGGCATGGCACCATATGAGGCATTGTACGGGCGGCCGTGCCGATCTCCTGTGAATTGGTCTGAGATTGGCGAGAGGCAGATAGCAGGGCCAGAGTTGGTACAGCAGTGTGCTGAGGTTGCCAGGGTAGTGCAGCAAATGTTGACTACAGCTCAGAACAGGCAAAAGAGCTATGCAGATATATGTAGGCGACCGCTTGAATTCGAGGTTGGGGACCACGTGTTTCTCCGAGTCTCACCCTCTAAGGGTGTAATGAGATTCGGGAAGCGAGGTAAGCTGAGTCCACGATATATTGGACCTTTTCCTATTCTTGCTCGAATTGGGGAAACGACGTATCAGCTAGCCTTACTGCCCAGTCTTGCAGGAGTGCACGATGTGTTCCATATTTTTTTGTTGAGGAAGTATGTTCATGACCCATCTCATGTCTTGGACTTTTTGGAGTTGGAGGTCGCTGAGGACTTGTCCTTTCCGGAATTTCCAGTGGGTATTGAGGATCGCAGGGAGCAGGTCCTTCGGAACAAGGTTGTTCCTCTGGTTAAGGTAATTTGGCAGCATCGCTCAGGAGGCGAGGCGACCTGGAAGCGAGTGGATGAGATGCGAGATCAGTTTCCTTACCTTTTCTCGTAAGTTCTCCTCTTTACCTATGTAATTTTATTATTGGTACTAGTTTTGTTGTGGTAATTTCGGGGACGAAATTCTTTTAAGGAGGGGAGAATGTAAGGATTGAGGTTTCAGATCCAGTTATTGGGTCAGTTTCGGTGTCGGACCCCTTGATTTGGGCCCTTGTGGGGCTGGGAGCATAAGTTCTTTATCGCATCGAGCTTGCTCGACGCAGTTCAAACGGTGTCTTGATAGGAAGATGCATTTTAGAGTGTGCTACGTCGGTGCCATGTAGGCACCATGTGGGCCAATTTTGGGCCGCGAGAGTACGGCCTTGGTCTTGTCACTTGAATGGCGTCGGTGTTGGGCGACACGTTTTAGCTAAGTTCGGTTTAAACCCACGAACCCTCCCCCCTTTCCCTCATTTCTCTCATTTTCTTCTCTCTCCTCCCTCTCTCCGAACACTTCGCTCCCCCTTCCTGCTTCTCCTTCATTTCCTCTCCCTCCACTCCATCAAAACCCCCTCCCTAATTTCTACCACTACCACCACCATTTCCCCCGTGGCGTATTGCTCTCCGGACGGCAGCCGATGTCCCAGTGGAGTAACGACGTCCACGGTGGAACCGGCGACGGTTTGTGGCGTGGCGGTCTGGCGGCTTGAAGCTCGGAGGGGTTCAAGTAACTGGTAGGATGACGATCTCCGTTGTATTTTGACTAAAACCACATTTTTCCAGCTTTAGAACATGTTTAGGGGATTTTTGGGAAGAAGTTCTACTTTTTATACTCGGAAGGCTGGGGAAAACCTGTTAGCGAACGTTAAATGGCATCTTGGGACAGTGACGCCTTTTTGAATGGCGGCTGCCTCCCACGACGCGATTTAAGTTCGGATCAGCCCGAGGCCTAATTATGTTTCTGTCATGATTAGGCAACGAGAGACAGCGACGCCTTTTAAAGGTGACTACCTCGCACGACGCGTTTTAGGCCATCTTCCGAGGCCAGTTTTTGCATGAACCAGTTTAGAGGTCTTGAATGACGTCGGCCTTGGGCGACGCGATTCAAGACAGAATCTCATTAAAGCATGCAATTAACATGTGTTTACATTGTTAGATAGTTTGGATAAATGTATGTTTGAAAACATACTCGAGGACGATGATTTTTACATGATCGGATCGCACCGTGCTGCGTTTTGTGCGATCGTGAACCTAGAGTGATAGTTGTTAGCATTTAGACACCCTGTGTCGGTGTGGGAGTGACACGACGCCGGTGTGGGAGCGGTGGGGTGATGCCTAGAGAGAGGGTCACCTGATGTACCCCGGGGTATAGCTAGTACCGGTGTGGGAGTGGTATATTCGGAGTGTCACTCGTGTTGGGGGAAGCAGAACCACCTTGAGTCAGGTCAGGTCGGAGTAGCCAGTGCACTATCCGAGGGGTTGCTGTTTGGTCTCAGCGGGTCGGTGTTTTCTGCGTTCGGCTGCGTAGTTTGCGTGTTTAGCCGAGACGTTGGTTGTGGACTCCGTGGTGGAGTGGTTTCAGAGCTGTGTTTACTGCTTTATTTATTTAAATTGCCTTTATTCATGTTGCACTTGTGAGTGCGTGAGTGGGTGGTGGGGATCGAAGGATCCCTACTAAGTCTATTTCGATGAGACTCACCCCCTACGGTTTTCAGGTGAGGGTTCCAGGCAGGCGTAGCGAGGAGGGTTTTGTCTCGGATTGCGCGCCAGCAGCCATCGTTCCGGGGTATGCCCCTATGTAGTTGTTATTTCTTTTCAGGCCTGTACGCTTAATTACTTCTTTTTAGTTAGAATATGTAATTATTTGCTGGGTCAAGTTGAATTGTAATAATTTTTAATTCCTGCACTTACTTTACAATTCAATGTGATGTGGATGTTTAGTTTAGTTTATCATTTATTTTCCAGACTTATCGAGATCCTGGTTTGGCTCCAAATTTTAATGATTCGATACCCATTCAATAATCGGATCCCCGATTATAGGGTGGTGGGTCGTTACACATTGCAACCGGTGAGGTAGAGCTGAGGCTAGGTAATGGCGCAAGAGTTGCGACGATCGCTATGGGGACAGTGAAGCTCAAGATACCATCCGGAGACACATTTTCATTAGATGAATGTTATTATGTACCTAACATAATAAGAAATATTATTTCTATTTCATGTTTGGATAGAATATGATACAATTTAATTGTTGGGAACAATTGTTGTTTAATTTATTTTGGAAATAAATTAATAGCTTCCGCTATCTTGTCCAATAGATTGTATCTTTTAAATGTGTTTCATGAGAATTTAAACATCAGTACTTTTACAAAAAAAAAAAAAGTATGAAATGAACAAAGCCTACTTATGACATTGTAGGCTTAGTCACATTGGAGAAAACAGACTCCAAAGGTTGCATAAAGATGGATACTTATATTCATTTGATTATGAATCATATGCGACTTGTGAGTCTTGTTTGATGGGTAAAATATCTAAATCTCCATTTACTGGAACTGGAGAACGAGCCAAAGACTTACTAGAACTAATACATTCTAATGTATGTAGTCATATGTCTGCCCTAGCCATTGGTGGTTTCTCATACTTCATCTCATTCACTGATGATTACTCAAGATTTGGATTCATATGCTTACTGAAGTATAAATCTAAAGCCTTTGAGAAATTCAGAGAATTTAAGAATGAAGTAGAGAAACAAACTGGAAAAAGCATAAAAGCTATCTATGATCGTGGTGGTGAATACTTGAGTACAAAGTTCAATAAATACTTAAAGGATAATGGTATCCTTTCTCAGCTTTCACCTCCTTATACACCTAAGATGAATGGTATATCAGAAAGGAGGAATCGCACATTAATAGAAATGGTGCGATCCATAATGAGCATGTCCAAATTACCAGTGTCCTTATGGGGATATGCACTTTGCTCGTCTATATATATCCTGAACAAGGTATCCAACAAATTTGTTCAAACCACTCCATATGAGATATAGAATGGAAAGAAATCAGACCTTAAACATGTTAATGTCTGGGGATGTCCTACTCATGTTAAAAGACATGATGCAGATAAACTAGAGTCCAGAACTGACAAATACATATTTGTAGGATATCTAAAGGAAACTTATGGATATTACTTTTATCATCCTGGCGAACAAAAGGTGTTCATAGCCAAGAGAGCTGTCCTTTTGGAAGAAGATTATATTCTCCAGAAGGATAGTGAGAGTAAAATAACCTTGGAAGAAATTCCAAACCCACAAATTGATAATAGTTCATCTGATAAACTGTCAGTTTATGAACCTATTCAAATAAGTACACAAGAAACTCGTCGATCAGAAACAGTTTCTAAACCACCAGAAAGATATGTAGGACATACTAATTTGGATGGTTCTAGGATACTTTATAATGGGGATGATCATCTTAAGACTTACAAGGAGGCCATTGAAAGTCCAAAGGCCGAGAAATGGCGAGAAGTCATGAATTCTGAAATTCAGTCTATGTACATCAACCAAGTTTGGAACTTGGTTGACTTACCCGAAGGTATAGTACCTATCGGCGGTAAATGGATCTTTAAAAGAAAGATCGGTACAGATGGACGAATAGAGACTTATAAGACAAGACTAGTGGCGAGAGGGTATCGTCAAAGACAAGGAATTGACTATGACGAAACCTTCTCACCCGTTGCCATGATCAAGTCTATCAGAATTCTTCTTGTCATTGCTGTATACCATGATTATGAGATCTGGAAGATGGATGTGAAGACGGCCTTCCTCAATGGAAACCTTGAGGAAGAGGTATATATGATACAACCTGAAGGCTTCACATCAAAGGAATCTCCAGATATGGTTTGCAAGTTGCAAAGGCCCATTTGTGGACTGAAACAAGCTTCCCGTAGCTGGAACATAAGGTTTGATGAGGCAATCAAATCTTATGGCTTCATTAAGAATGAAGATGAGCCTTGTGTATACAAGAAAAACAGTGAGAGCGCAATCACATTCCTGGTTCTTTACGTTGACGACATCCTACTCATTGGGAATGATGTAGGGATGATGTCATCACTAAAGATCTGGCTATCCAAGAACTTCTCCATGAAGGATTTGAGAGAAGCATCTTACGTATTTGGAATACGGATCTATAGAGATAGATCAAAGAAGATGCTTGCCTTAACCCAATCCATGTACATAGAAACTACTGTCAAAAGGTTTAACATGAAAAATTCCAAGAGAGATCTCATACCGATGACACATTAAATTTATCTCTCCAAAGGTCAGTCTCCCAAGACTTTTGAGGAAAGGACAGTGATGGATAAGATTCCCTATGCTTTAGCCATAGGTTCCATCATGTATGCCATGTTATGTACTAGACTTGATGTTGCATATGCTCTAAACGTTACGAGCAGACATCAGGCAAATCTAGGTGATGAACACTAGAAGGCTGTGAAATGCATCCTTAAGTACTTGAGAAGAACTAAGGATATGTTTCTTCTATGGAGGATGAGACTTAAAGCTGCAAGGATACACTGATTCAAGTTTGCAGTCTAATCCTAATGACAGCAAGTCGACATCAGGTTTTGTCTTCACACTCAACGGGGGAGCAGTGAGCTGGAAAAGTTCCAAGCAGGAAACCACTACTAATTCGACAACCAAAGCTGAATATATTACTGTTTCTGAAGCCGCTAAAGAAGCTGACTTGATGAAGAAATTCATCGATGATCTTGGTGTGGTGGAAAGCATCTCTGGTCCCGTCCCACTGCTGTGCGACAACAATGGGGCTATTGCTCAAGCAAAAGAGCCGAGGTCTCATTAGAAATCGAAGCACATTCTACGGCGCTTTCATCTGATCAGAGAGATTATAGCTCGAGGAGATGTTGTAGTGGAAATAGTTCCTTCAGCCGACAACATAGCAGATCCACTGACAAAGCCTTTGTCTCAAAATGTCTTTGAGTGCCACTTAGAGAATATATATATTCTGTATAAAAGTGATTGACTTTAGTCCAAGTGGGAGATTGTTAGTATTATGTGGTCTGAAAGCCAATCCAATACTATGTATCATTCAGTTTATTAATATAATGGTAATAATTCATTATGTGTAATTAGTTCGATCTATGATTATCGTATCACGATGAAGTTCATGAGAATGTGCAACAATCTTCGGATTATGATGAGATCATAATTACAGGACCGAAGACTTATAAACACATGTTCTTAATTGTTCCTAGTTAGAGGATGTTTGAGAAGGACATCAAACATCTGGATAGACTAGTACAGGTTTCTTCAGCTCATATAATAAGGGTGACTGATCTTATAAGTCACTTGTGTGGAGACACTATGCTGGACCTGTAGGTGCTCATTGGGGAATGAGTTCACTGAACTGATCCGACCATGAAGCGTTGGATGATATATACCTCACTGTTAACCAACTCGATTCTTTTGTCTCAGTTGCGTAGATGATCCTTGGACTTGAGACACCAAAGATATCTTGTTGATACGTCTCTGAGCTTTGACTTTGACTAACGAATCCTTAGCCATGGGTTATCAATAAGTCAAATGATCGGGTTCAGAGAAATGCCCTCGAAGGTAATTATGTGTTCAATATGTGATCATCCGCTTTCGGTATTATGAGAGAGAATGTTCCGAGAATGATGCGCTTAAGTCCCTGGCCAGGGCAGACTCTATATCAAATAAAGAGTTATCAGATATAGATTAGCAGCATATGATTTAAGTGAATCGACCGGTTAGGGTTTAACAGTAAACCATACCTTAAGTCGATTCGGGAATATTGCACGGATGAAGGATTAATTGCAAACATACTTATCATAAAAGAACGGCTGCTAGGTCAGGGGCCAGCAACCCTAACCCTAGCCGCCTCCCTCTCTCTCTCCTCTCTCATAGGCGTACATCTCGAGGCCGGCCCTCTGGAGACTCCGCTTCAGCTCCCGATTGCTCCGCCTTTCATCCGACGGGAGTTTCTGAATCCGCATGTTGCGACGGATTACATGTAGCCAGACGGGATCCACAAACGCCGCATCGAGCGAGGAGGCGAGGATGATCCATTGTGAGGAGAACCGCGTGGATACCGCTAGAGGCCGAGCACCTACGCAGCTTGCAGCATCGCTCCGACGGAATCAGAGAACGAACGTAGATTCGAATCCGCGCAAGGTAAATTTGATTTTCCGGAATATTTTATTGATCGAAACGGGACGGATCCGATCCCGAATAATTATTTCCGCTGCATTTTTCGGTCGGATCTCGACACAGCGATCCTAACACTTCTCATGTCTGCCATGATATGCAAGTACTAACAAGTAGGGACAAGCTGAGCAAAGGCGAGGTGGAGCTGAGGCTAGGGAACAACGCAAATGTTGCGATGATTGTTGTAAGGATAGCGAACCTCAAGCTTCCAATTTGGAGACATTGTATCATTAGATGATTGTTATTATGTATCTAACATAATAAAGAACATCGTTTCTGTTTCTTGTTTGGATAAGATTAGATATAGGTTGACTATTAAGAACAAAGGTTGTTCAATTTATTATGGTAATAAATTAACTGTTTCTGTACATTTAGTTAATCGTCTATATCTCTTGGATGTTTCTTATTATAGTCTCCACATTGATAAAGCTCTTAAGAAGAATAAGAATAATGTGAACCAAGCTTATATGTGGCATTGTAGACTTGGACACATTAGTGAGAACAGGCTGCAGAAGTCGCATAAACATGGTTATTTAAATGCATTCGATTATGAATTATTTGTAATATGTGAGTTTTGTCTTATGGGAAAGATGGAAAAGTCTCCATTTACTGGACATGGAGAATGTGCCAAGGACATTTTAGGACTAATACATTCGGATGTATGTGGTCTCATGTCCATCCAAGCTAAAGGTGGCTTCTCGTACTTCATCACGTTCACTGACAACGTCTCAAAATTTGGCTACGTGTACTTAATGAAATACAAGTCGGAAGTATTTTAAAAGTTCATGGAGTTCAAGAATGAAGTTGAGAAGCAGACATGAAAGAGTATTAAAGCTCTTCGATCTGATCGAGGAGGAAAATACTTGAGTAATAGTTTCATACAATTCTTAATGATATCCTGAATTAGTTGACCCCTCTATATACACTACAGATGAATGGTATATCAGAAAGGAGGAATTGCACCTTGTTGGACATGGTGCGATCTATGATGAGTTTTTCAGGTTTACCAATGTCCCTCTTGGGGTATGCACTAGAGTCAATAGCATACCTACTAAATAGAGTACCCAGTAACTATGTGACCTCTACTCCATATGAGATATGAAAGAGCAGAAAACTAGAATTTAAACATGTTAAATTATGGGGTTATCATGCTCATGTAAAGAGACATGATCCTGACAAGCTAGAATATAGAACTAATAGATGTAGGTTGTAGGATATCCAAAGAAAATGTTTGGATACTATTTTTACCATCCTGGTGAACAAAAGGTGTTTGTAGCCAAGAAAATTGTCTTCCTGGAAGAGGAATACCTTCTCTAGGAGGACAGTGGGAGTAAATAGTACTAGAAGAGGTTCCAAATCCCCAAACAGCTGCAATCTCATCAGATGAGTTATCAATTCTTGAACATGTTCAGGTACACATGGATGAGCCTCATAGATCTAGTAGAGTACCTAGACAACCCGAACGATATGTGGGATATATCGCTGAAGGAGAGTCTAAGGTGGAATACAATGAGGATGATGATCTTAAATCTTACTAGGAGGCCATTGGAGGCCCAGAAGCCTTGAAGTGGAGATAAGCCATAAACTCTGAAATCTAGTCCATATATATCAACCAAGTTTGGAACTTGGAGGACTTGCCCTAGGGTATCGTACCTATTCGGAGCAAGTGGATCTTTAAGAAAAATATCGGTGCAGATGGACGGATCGACACTTATAAGGTAAGGTTGGTGACAAAAGGATATCATCAAAGACAAGGAATTGACTATGACGAGACTTTCTCACTAGTTGTCATAATAAAGTCGATCATAGTTCTTCTCGCAATAGCAGCACAATACAATTATGAGATGTGGTAGATGAATGTGAAGACTACGTTCCTTAGTAGCAACGTTAAATAAGAGGGGTATATGATATAATCAGAAGGTTTCACATCCAAAAAGTTTCCGGACAAAGTGTACAAGTTTCATAGGTCCATTTATAGATTGAAACAGACTTTCTAGAACTGGAACATAAGAATTGACGAGGCCATCAAATCTTATGATTTCAATAAGAATGAAGATAAGTCTTGTATATACAAGAAGACCAATGGGAGTACGGTCACCTTCTTAGTTCTTTACGTGGATGACGTTCTACTCATTAGGAATGATGTAACTATATTGTCATCGGTAAAAGTTTGGCTATCGAAGAACTTCTCTATAAAGGATTTGGGAGAAGCATCCTACATATTGGGAATACAGATCTATAGAGATAGATCAAAGAGGATACTCGGAATGACCCAATCCATATACATAGATACCATTATCAAAAGGTTTGGTATGGAAAATTCCAAGAGAGGTCTCATGCCGATGAGATATGAAATTTATCTTTCAAATAAGCAATCTCCTAAGACTCCGAAGGAGAGGGCATTCATAGATAGAGTACCATATACCTCTGCCATAGGATCAATCATGTATGCCATGCTATATACGAGGCTTGATGTAGTATATATTCTAAATGTTACTAGCATATTTTAGGCTGATCCAGGTGAAGAGCACTTGAAGGCAGTGAAATGTACCCTTAAGCACTTAAGAAGACTAATGACATGTTTCTTGTCTATGGCGGAGGTAACTTGAGACTGCGAGGTTTTATTGACTCGAGTTTTCAGTCGGACCCAGATGATAGCAAGTCAACGTCTAGTTTTGTGTTCACTTTGAATGGAAGTGCACCATGCTGGAAGAGTTCAAAGCAGGAAATCGCTGCAGATTCAACGACAGAAGCTCAGTACATTGATGTAACTGAAGCTGCCAAGGAAATAGTGTAGTTGAAGAAGTTCATCACTGACCTCGGCGTAGTTTCCAGTATCTCTGATCATGTCCTGCTGTTGTGTGACAACAATGGGGTGATTGTTTAAGCAAAAGAGCTACGATCTCATCAAAAATCGAAGCATATTCTGAGGCGCTTTCATCTTATCAAAAGATCATTGCCAGAAAAAATGTAATGTCTATCCGTCGACAATGTATCAGATCCACTGATGAAGCCATTGTCTTAAATAGTGTTTAAGGGTCACCTAGAGGCTATAGTTATCTTGCATAAAAATGATTAGCTTTAGTTCAAGTGGAAGATTGTTAGTCTTAGGTGGCCTACAAGCCAATCTGACTATGTATAATCTCGTTCATTTATTAATAAAATGATATTATTTTATTATATAATTTATTTTATTTTCGTTTCATAATGAAGTATGTGAATATGTGTAATAGTGATCATATTATGATGAGATCATACTAATGAGACTAATCACTTATATATACCATATTCTTAATTGTTTCTAGTTGGAGGATGTCAAAGAAGGACATTAGATATCCAGCTAAACTAGTATAAATTATTCCTGCTTATATGATAAGGGTGACTGATCTCATAGTCAGTTGTTTGTAGATACTAAGATGAATTTGTAGGTGCTCATTAGAAAATGAATTCACTAAAGTGATCCAACTGAATCACTAGATGGTAATGTACCTCACTGTCAATTAGTTTGATTCAATTGTCGTAGTTGCATGGATGGTCATCGAACCTGAGACACCAAGGACACCTTATCAGTGGACTTCTGTGCTTTGACCTAGGTTTACAGATTTCTATCTACGGGATTCCAAATAGTTAGATATCAGGTACAACAGAATATCGTCGAAGGAAATTGAGTGTTCAACATGGGATCATTTGCTCTTAATATTAAGAGAGAGAATGCTCTAGGTAAGATACGTAGGAGTCCTTGGCTAGGCGGACAATAATATCGGAAAATGAGTTTTTCGATATTATATGGTAGCATCCAATCCAAGCGAGTTGACAGGTTACCGTTTGACAGTTTACCATATCCTAAGTTGACTCGAGAGCATTGTGCGAATGAATGATTATATCCACACGGTAACCATCGGCAGAATGGTTCTATGAGTGGGTTGCTTAATTCTAATACCTTTCGGGTTCACGTAGTATTGCTTGGCACCGTACATGATCGAAGGCCCGGCCGAATTGTATGTGCAACATTAATTTGGTTAATTAATTAATTAATATGGATGTTAATTAATTAATTAAGTCAGTAAGGAGTTCATGGGCTTATTGGGCCATTAACTGACTAGTACTTGGGCCTAGAGGGTCACACATAAAAGATTCTTAAGGCGACAGATTAAAAGTGGGTTTTATACAATTTTTGAGATTTTTATGAACAATCGTGCGGTGAGTATAAGACATAGCGAGAGGGCTGAGCGGGCCAGGCATCTACTCAGCCCTGGCTGCCCCCCTCCTCTCTCTCTCTCTCTCTCTCTTTGGTGCCCCTGGCGGGCCCCCTTTTGTGGGCTCTGTTTCACTGTCTTCTTTGAATCCTGTGAGAGAGGAACTCGACCACATGTTGGTGAGATTGTCTCGGCGGATGGCAGCTTCTTCGAGCGCGGTGAGGAAGGAGGAACATGAGGAGATCCGTCGCGAGGAGAATCGCGTGGACTCTGCTAGAGGTCGGGCATCTGTGCAGCTGACGATGTCACACTGATGGATTGTAAGAACGTGGATTCGAATCCACCCAAGGTGATTGCTTATCACCATTCTTGTGGTTTTACTCTTCAAAACGTACCGGGACCGCTTTAGAATAAATTTTATTTTGTTTCTACTGTATCTGCGATCCCATAATCGAGATCCTTAGAACAGGTGCTCGCAGCGTGCGGGCATTCTTCTCCGACCATTAGAGACGAAGGCAGCAGAGTGACAACAGTAGGGGGCTCCCCTATGTTGGGCGTATAATACGAGGGAGAGAGAGGGGGGCGGCTAGGGTTGCTTCTAGAGCTTGGCCTAGGGGAACCTTCTTCATTATATATTATTCTACAATTTTTTACAAAAACTCAAAATTAATATAAAACTCACTTCTAATCCATGAACCAAAAGATCTTTATGCGTGTGACCTTCTAGGCCCAAATACCAGTTCAGTTTTTAGTCCTTTAAATCTAATAACACTTCGTTGGCTTAAAGTAATTAATTAATATCACATATTAACTTAATTACTCAACCGAATCACATCTTCATATGAATTCAACTGGACCTCTGATCAAGTTGGGTGTCAAGTAACACAACATGATCTTGGAAGGTACTGGGGTTAAGCAACCCACTCAAGGAACTTGTCCGTCTATACTTACTACGTAGATTTAATCCTTCATCTATCCAATGCTCCCGAGTCGACCTAGGGTATGGTGAATCGTCAAATCCTAGCTGGTTAACTAACTCGGCATCTGATGCGCTTATTCAATATCAGAAAACTCCTTTTTGATATTGTGTTCGTCCTAACTAGGGACTTTCCATGCATCTAGCTCGGAGCATTCTCTTTCTTATTACTGAGAGCGAATGATTCCTTATTGAACACAATATCACCTTTGATAGTCTTCCACTGAACTTGCTCACATGACTCCCATATTAGAAATTCATAAATCATGGTCAAAGTCTAGAAGTCCACTGACAAGATATCTCTGGTGTCTAAAAACCATCCCCACTATTGTGACGATGAATCAAGTTAGTTGACAGTTAAGTAACTTATCATCTAATGATCCATATCAGATCAGTTCAGCGAATTCATTCACCAATGAGCACCTACATGTTCAACAATGTGTCACCACCACAAGTGACTATGAGAACAATCACCCTCATCTTATGAGTTGCAGTAACCATACTAGTCTCACCAAAGATCTGACGTCCTTCTTAGATATCCTCTGACTAAGAACTGTTAAGAATGTTTGTTTATAAATTATGAATCTCATTATTATTATCTCATCATAATCTAACAGTTATTACATACATTCGTGAACTTCATTATGATACGGATAACAAAAAATAAACGGTTTACACATAATGAATCTTTATTGTCATCAAATAAATAAACGAAAATAAGTTTGATTGGTTTATAGGCCAGAGAGAGAACTAACATGTGGCAACATATACCTGTTCATAACTTCACATATGTGAAATATCTTGAATAGGATCAACTTTTCTTTTAGCAAAGACCACTACGTGTATATTGGACCTTGAGTTGTTTCATTCTATATGGTCATTTGGCAAGGCTGTAAAAAGTAGAAAGTGTAGATATTGCTGTCCTAGTTCAGTCTCCAGAGTTGCACCAATTGCAGGAAAACTGGCCAGATGCACTAGCCTAGGAAAGCGTGAATGGGGAAAATGATATGTTTTACGTACCTGTGATCCAATTTCACTCAAAGAAAATAGAATTGTGAGCAATACCAAGTAATGCCTGCAACCATAGAATGAATAGCAATGATAGTGGCTAATAGGTGGTACTATTGCGGTGGTTCGGTGGCAAGGGTGGTAGTGGTTGTTGGATTATAGGGAGTAGGGCTGTCAATGGATACCCGAGTTCCGATTATCCGCTCCGTTTCCGTTTTTATTAGTGGATACGGAACTCCGTTAAAGACCATCCGTTAAGTTATAGGAAACGGAAATGGATCTCCGATAGTTATAGGAGTCGGAAACGGAAACACTCATTTCCGCATCCGCTAACCCATTTCCGTTTCCGAATGATCATATACTTTATACATCCATCCACACACACATATATATATATATATATATATATATATATATATATATATATATATATATATATATATATATATATATATATATAATATCTAATAGTGAGAATATCTCTTAACAATTTGATAAAAAAAAGGTCATACTAAAAAGTTAGAAACTTTTTAACACTTTAATATAACTTTATGGCACATGTTTGGGTATATTTATATGTAAATTTAGATTGATAGATAAAATAGATTTCAAAATTCAAAATTTATAGATTATTAATTTTTACCTATATTAAAACTTTGTAGGTTCTTAAAATTTTTAATTACTAGAAGAAAGTTTATCAAAAAGTGAATAGTTATAATGATTTTAAATATCTTCTTAATATAGCGATGATGATAGCGGAACTTCCGTTTACTTCCGTTTCCGTTTCCGATTTTCGATTTAAAAGCGAAAACGGATGCGAAAGCGGAAACACTCACTTCCGACTCCGTTTCCGTCTCCGATAAATCTTATAGGAAACGGAAGCGGAAGGTGTCATTTCCGTTTCCGTCTCCGACCCGTTGACAGCCCTAATAGGGAGCAGCTGCAGACAGTGGAGGCAGAGTAGGAATAATGGTGGTGTTAACATGGGGCAGCCATACCAAAGCTGACAACTTTTTTAGTGAGATTATTTAATTTCAATTCTCTCTGTTCAGAATTGTTATGTTCTAACTTTTTAAATCCTTGGAGCTAGGTTGTAAAGTGCACGAGAAAATGGTCATCACTCTCAAGGGTCCTAAATGTAAGCCTAGATCAGGGAAGAGAGTTTTTTTTTTTCTATTTCACTGTGGCTGTTTGCTTCTGTCATTTTATTGTCTAAACTCGGTGGCCAAATCGTGCCTTCATTTTTCCATTACAAGTTCTTATTAATGGAAGCGTATGCTATAACTATATTGCCATGTAGTTTATTTGGATCCGTTTGCCATGTGGTTGGTTTAGTTCTTTGACTTCTTACTATAATCATCTTTCTAATTGAAGGAGCTATTATTCTTTATTCATTTGATGTTTGGCCTAGTTAATTGAATTTGGTGGACACCATATTGCTTGGTAATTTTTTTCATTATGTCAAAGCAGATATGGATTGTGATGGTGACATGGATCCTAAATATTATAGGAGTAACATAGTTGCACACATCGTTTGTGTTGCTGCGAGAGAAAGAAATGCCAAATCTTTAAATAATATGGGTCATAATTTGAAGATGCATGTAAGGAATCTATACCTAGCTATAGGAATTACAGTCAAGAACTACTAGATGGCACAGAATCTTGTTTTTGTGAAGTATGTGAACTCAACAAGGTTGTGTTCTTATCATTGTGTTAATTTTTTTATTTATTTTATTTTATTTTTGAAGGGGCACAAAGGCCGAATATGTACAGTTATTTACAAGCGACTGGAGTTCTAATCGGGAAACTGAGATAATCCCGGATCGGTCGATGGGTCCGCCTAATTAGGCGACGATTCTAGGTCCGTCTGATTTCTAGGGAAATAACCCCACAAACCAGGGGATAAAGATCCCAACAACACCAAGGGGCTGCATGGCTGGGAGTTTTTAGGCCCAACCAAAATCGAACTTGAGACCTCCCTTTTGCAAGGGAGATGGTGAACCAACTGCCCTAGGCAGCTGGTTCTGTCATTGTGTTATTTGTTTGAAAGTATAAACTTCTCGCAAGATACTACTAGAATGAGTGTGGAAGAAATTGTTAGATTTGTATTTTGTACATTTGAAACTAATAATTGTGTATAAACTGTATACTATGCGTTTGTGCTTCTTTTAACATTAAGCATTTTTAGTATTTGTGTTTTATTAGTAATTGCTTTTAATTTTATTTTTTTAAAGTAAGTTTGAGCATTTTTAAGCTCAATTTGATTTATTTACAATGAAATAATGTAAAGGATTTTTTAAAAATATCTAATTTTAAAATTATTATTAAAAATCCTTAATTTGATTTTAGGTAGCTTTGGACCAAGGATGGAAATCAGATAAAAAGATGCTTATTTAAAACCTAATAATTTGTGACACCTTGAACTTTCAATTTTAATTTATTATTTTGAAAACAAATAGTATAACAATGACCAAGATTGGATAGAAAGGAAGCCCTGAGTTAATAAAATTTTGAAAGCATTGCAAAATAACTAATAACACATCAAATAGAAGCGAATATTATTTTATCATAATATTTTGTAACATTTTATGACATACCAAATGGTTGTATAATTATTATAGCAAATAAGAACGATAGTAAAATCATCCAAACAACTTCTTGTATCACTTTTGATATTACCATAATTTTATCCAAACACCTAAACATTGTATTATATCAATTTTGATATTGATACTCGATATTATAACAATATCAATGTTAAAATTGATACTCTATCAAAAACTGATACTCTAACCGAACAGGGCGTATGATGGCAGGATGGTGGGAAGAACTATCTTGGTCCAACACAGTGCAGCCACAATCCCACTCTATTGGGCAGGATGCACATGGGTCACTTCAAAGACCACCTATAACTTGGAGAAGACTCAGCAGGAGCCTTCTCTGGGACGAATGCAATGGACGAAGGGCGGGGCTTCACCCAGACAGTTGGGAGACAAATTACAAAGAACAAGCAATCATCTGGGGACTTGGAGTCCAATCAGTTTAGGGGTTAAACCAAGAGTCCAAGTCCTGTAAGTACACGTTTGGTTGGAACTCTGTAAGTGCAAGGAGGGGGAGGGAATTTTTCAAAGAAACCTCTCATTGCGCGAGGGAAAAGCAGCACGTGAGGGGGTACATTGAAAAAGTCCCCACTCTGCACTGCCTAAATCGGGTCCAAATCTGTACTTAGAGGATCTCTATTCTTGAACCAAGTCAGACGGATGAAAATTGTGGGAGATCTCAAACTAGGTTGGCAGACAATCTGGACAGACTTGGTCAAGGCCAAATATGTACTTCCATGATCAGTGGGACACCAACAAGCCTATCTTAAGAAAATTCTATGCTATGGGGCCAACTTTCCAAAGTAATGGCCATAAAGGAGGATGGTTTCAATTGGAGAATTGGGGATGGAGAGTCTACCAGATGGTATGAGGACGGATGACTGGTTACAAGTGGGTAGAGTAGTAAGACACCATGCTTAAAAGAAACTGGCAATGGAAAGAAACTTAAAAGTACCCGATGGAAGGTGGGACACCAATGCTATGGCCACTTACTCAAGTTGTGAAATGAAATGACGCACATGATCTGCAATGAGCAACCTTTTGCTTTAAAAAAAAAGAAATAGACAGATTATACTAGGTCTATAGTAAAACCGGGTGGGTAACCATAAGTTGGCACAAGCATTTTAGCATGGATAGTGAACCAGGATCAGCAAAATGTTTGTGGAAATATGTTTGGAAATGGACAGCTGTAGGTGATGTCAAGATGGTTCTTTGGAAACTAGCTTTGCCTACCAATCACAATCTTCTGACGCAAAAGAAATATACTTCCCAATAACAACTGTGCAACCTAGGGGCTGAGAACATATATAGATCATCTATTCTTCCACTATGATGGAACACAAGAATTTTGGATTGAAGCAGAAACCTGGACAAAGCTCTCAACAAAGATGATGCTCGGACAAGGACAACCTCGTTCTGCAACAACAAAGATGCAGTTAAAATCTATAATGCAACCTTCACTAGATATGCTCTATAGGAACGGTGGAAGAGAAGAATGGTATCATTTAAATAACCTAGGTTGAAACTAGCATGATACACCTGCATGGATTTCCTCAACGCAAACTCCTCCCAACTGCAACTACATGAAGATGCAAAAAAAATGCATGCAATAGAGGGGCACGAAAGGAGGAGGAAGTTACATAGCTACAACTAAGCGTGTCATATGGAGCCAGCGTAAGTTTGACTCCTCTCATTACATGTTTGGATCGAAGTCGTCCAATAATACTAAGAGGGGAAGGAGGGTCAAACATTGTGAAAAAAAAAAAAAAAAACCTATATGATCTCAAAATTTAGTAAATACTTGGGCCCCTCCCCCTCTCAGTACTATTGGACTCCAGTCCAAACATATACTGAGAGGATCTCTTCTCATTTGGGAAGGTTTAAACATTGCTGTAGAGAGCAGAACAACAACCCTTATCATATCCTCTGTGACTCAAAAGACAGTGTAGGCCTATTCTGCAGCAAGGAATAGGCCCTAGAAGCTAGCTAATTGGATACAGCGCATCCAACTCATTATACAGCAAACAATTAACATCTCTATTGCACGTGATTAGAAGGAAACAAACCAAGTAGTAAATTTGTTGGCAATCCAAACTAGGTGCACCAGCACCATGAAGCACTCGACTAATGGCGTTCCAGCAGAACTCACTAGCATATGATGGAAGATATAAGCCTCAAGTTCTACCTCAACATTTAGTCTATAAGTAGAACACCCCTACCGAAAAAAAGACGAGAGGAGTGTATAATATATCACATCGACAACTAGATATTATGATCATTCTTTGAGGGCTTCCGAGGGAAAAAAGGGAGAATTACAAGTCCTCATCTTAACATTCTCACATATATAGATTAACGAACTTCATTAGTATATAGAGAATGTGCTGCAATATCCTAATTGGGTTGTGAGATCACATGAAATAATTAACAAGAAGACCAATTCACAAAAGGGCTGGATAAAGAAGAGAAGTGATAAGCGAACATTTTATGGAACTCGATCTTATAAAGCATTTTGGGAGCACGTATCTAACGAAGCACAAAAATTAAAGAAGACGCTAGTCTTGACCTGTCTTATCATAATTGCCCTTCTCAACCTGCTCTTTGAACTTGTCCTTGGCCTCTTGAGACTTGTCTGCCACAGTCTCCCGAGCACCTTCCCAGGCTTCCTTTGCAGTCTCAGCCACTGATTCAACCTTTTCCTTGGCTTGCCTGCTGAATTCCTCTGCAGTGGACCTTGCTCTCTCCCTAATTGTATCTGAGTTACCCTTCCTCGTGTCACCAAATGTCTGAGAGACAAATGCCAAACGAGATAAAATTAGAGAAGAAGGGCTAGCTATCTCAATGCATATTGATTTATTTATTTTAGGAGATATGAAAGGGTTCGCCAAAAATTAATGGGAGTGGAGAAAATAACACCAGCCCTTTGACGGAATGTCTAATTAATTATTCCAAAAAAAAAAGTACGAGTTCGCTCTCTCTGCAACTGTGCAGGCACCATGCTTCTAATTAAAGTAGATTAACATACAAATGATTGCTGATGATATATAGAACAACCAAACGAAGCTAAAAAAAAAAAAGCTAATTAGGAGAGGCAGGAAGAAATTAAGCCCAATTAAAGGAAAAGAAAGAGAGCTGCAAGAAGCATATACAAAGACACAGCGACAGATTACTGCCACAACTAGAGATTGCTCTACTGCTGAATTCTAAACTGTGAACAGGGACGAAGCAGAGGAGGGCGAAGAGAGCTAGTGGGATGACGAGCTGCGTACCCTGCTATGGAGAGCGGCGAGAAGACATGGCGGGATGATCCGGCTGGGCAGGAACGCAGCGGACAGCCGTGCGCTGCAGCGGAGGAAGACTGGGGTTCTCATCTCCGTTCCACAGTTGGCGCAGGTCTCTGCGCAGAGAGAGAGAGAGAGAGAGAGAGAGAGAGAGAGAGAGTGGATTGAGGGTGGTGAGAGACGGGGAAGTAGCTGGGCGTTCACAACCGGTGGCGGCCACGTCTCCGCATGCAGGGCAGTTATTGGCTCGCTTTAAGATTACACGTTCCACCGCCGTGTGGCTTATCGTCTCGGGTGATATAGACACGATTAAGGATCAGTTTTTTCTTTCAATGTAACATTATATAATTCATCAATTTTAAAATCATGAGTTTTTAAAATAAGTAAAATTTTACAATTTTAAAGTTAAGGAATATTTTATTTAATTTTTTGTAAAATAAAATAAAATAAAACTTGAATATTTTTGTTTTAATTTATTTCGATCTTTTCTAGAATAGAAAGACAAAATGCTTTTATTTTACACTATTTTACATCATACTAGATAATTGAAAATACCATAAAATAAAATATCTCTTTATATTATACTCTTCACCTCAAAACAAACAACCCCTAAATGGTGCAGTTGTACGAAAGAAAGGATTTTTTTTCCTTCTTGCGTCAGAAAAGTGTTCTTTATATTCCCTTGACATAATGCTTACTGTGCCTGGCTACACAACTATCTCTAATTTTTTTTTGAACTTTTTAAACTTAGTTCTTACATATTTTACAATATCTATGCAACTCTATTTCTGATCAGACGATATAAAAAAAATTTAAATAAAAAATAAACTTATTAAACAATAAAAAATTCCTTAATAAGCTCAAATTCGATAATAATTTTGATTTTTTAAACTTTTTTGAGAGATCAGAGTATACGAACCTGTGAGTTATGGAAATTTGACCTGAAAAAAGTTCAATTTCTTTTTTAGTCTAACTATACCGTCCGTGGCAATGAGTATTACTCATTTTTTAATACTTTTTGAAGAAAGTAAAAGTGATTTTTTTAAAGGAAGTAAAAATGATCTGAACTCAGGGCCAAGTACTTGAGAATAAAGGGCCGGAGTGGGAAAAGTGTTCCAGCTTCCAATCCTGCTATGCTTTGGGGCCCACGACCATGCATGAAAACTTGGCTGCCATCAAGCCACGTGGTATCGCTACAAGAATCTCCATGATATCGAGGTCGCAGTCGGTTTATCATGTTTGAGACGGTTTATCGTGTTTGAGATAACCTATATTTGGAAATTATTAGAATTTCTTCATAATATAAAAAATAATTTTAAATTATTATATAAGTGAACTTTTTTTATAACAGTTTAGTCTTTCTCCAATTTAGAAAATTTAAATTTAAAATGTTTGATTGAAAATAAAAACTAACTACTATGTAAGTGACTTTCAGCTCTTACTTTTTTTCACAAAATAACTAGATAAAAATGTAAAAATATTATTAATTGAAAGTTGCACCCAACACACGCTTAGTTATATGTATAAGGAGTAACACTTGTTGTGCCATTTGTTCCACCATATATGGGTGCACGTAAAATAATTTTTTTTGAACTTTTTACTATGTCCTACATATTCGCACAACTCAATATTTATTTAGATAATGTAAAAAAATTTAAAAAATAAAAAAATGAGATCTAATTTATTGGGCTTGACTTATGTTCAACCTATTTCTTTTTCTGTTCATTGAGGCTGAATTGTTTATCTTTTTGGAAATTTTTTAGATCTTTCAATTATAGATCGAGTTGTAGCAAATAGGTGACATAATAGGACTGGCTTAAAAGATTTCAAATGCTTTTTTATGGTTTTCTTGTGTCAGTGTGTGCATTGCATAGCACCAAGTATTACTCATTATTAAGTGACGGATACCGAACTGTGGGCAGCTGGCAGTGCATTGTGATGATTACCCCCTTGGAACCTCGAGTCCTTACTGTGACAGTGCCTCACCAGACAAATCGACATGGGGCCTAAGCCTCTTGTTGCACCGTATGCGTTGTACTAAAGGTTAATGTAGCGAGTAAAAAATAAAAATTTAAAATTTTTTAGGTGGAATTCGAGAAGTCCTGCACATTCATAAAAGTCAATCTCCGATTGTATGATCTAAAAAATCTAAAAAATAAAAAATTGAATCTAATGAATAGTAAAATGTCTTTACGGGTCGAGTCTAATAATATTTTTTAATTTTTCAGATTTTTTTTTAATCGTTTGACAGAGATTAACCTGTAAAAATATGTAGGATACTTCGAGATCCACTTAAAAAATAACATATACATACCCTCAATGCAGTACCAGGGTCGGTACAGCAACTGTTACAAGCCCCTGAGTTGATGGGCCCTCACTATGTCCATTCAGCTAGGGACCCAACATCAGACGGCTAATGACATCTCTTGATCATAGGAGCATGGAGTGATCAAATGGTCGAGCCAACTACGTACCCATTTAAGACCTCGATATATATTTTGGTGCTATATTTCATGGGAAAAAGAAAACCCATGGGCAGGGAAAACAAACGAGCATCGTATAGCCGACAGGGGGACTATTCGTCCTGCAACATGCAATGACCTCGTCAACATTGTTTGTGCTTGGATGAGAACGGCTTAGAAATCGCTCACTTAATCGCAAGAATAAAGCTCATGTTAATTGCTACAGGACAATAAATCGATTAGATGAAGTATGAAATGCAAGTTATTTGGTAACGGAAAAGATCAATTAAGTCACTTGAAAGAGCATCCTTATAAAAATACTAGTCTTTATATATGACGTCGAGAAACCCTGAGCCAAGTGAGACACCCCCTTCCAGGAATGTGACTTCAAACCAAATCGTTGTGAACTGGAAAATCTGCAAAGCATAAATGCCAAACTATCTAAAAATCAAACATACAACCATGCCAAAAAATTTAGTAAATCTTAATATATCCCATTTCACCCAATGGACAGAGAACTTACTATGTGTGACCTTTAGGTCTAGATGTCAGCTAGTTGCAATCCCAATAAGCTTTGTAGCCCTTTACAAAATTAAATTGTTAACTTTAATGATTAAATTAATTATTTATGTATCTTATAAATAATTAATTTGATTATCCCATAATCTAGTAATTGACTGATCATCACATGATTAACTAATTTGGACTCTCTAATCATGAACAACACCAAGCAACACACCTCATAATTCCAGAAGACATAGTAGATAAGCAACCTTTCAGGAGCTTTACTGCCAACAATTACCACTTAGTTTAGTTCTTCATTCAACTAATGCCCATGGTAAAGAAGGGTATGATTTATCTATTAAACCTTTTATAGTTTACAAGATGTATCATATACTCTTTCCAAGTCCCATCAGAAAACCATTTTTCCTAATGAACTTGATAACCCTGGCCAACGAATTTATGAGTACAAATCTATAGGGCATTCTCTCTTAATTACCTTCACAAGTATTCTACTGTGTCCTAATATCTCACCATGTAAGACCTCTTCATTTAAAGACCTTTGAGTCACAAATCAAGGCACCGTGGCTCACATGCAAGGCATCCTTGCTGTCGCAAGTTTAAAGACCAACTATGCTATTATGACATAGTATACCATAGTTAATAGCTAGGTATAATGATCATCTAGGAATTCTAAGTTATACTAGTTTAGTGAACTTATTCTCCAATGAGCATCTACAATTTACCTTTGTATCTCTACACGAGTGACTAGGAGATGAGTCATCCTTATCACATGAGAAAACATAGCATGTACTAGTCTAATCAGATATTCAATGTGCTTCTTAAATATCCTATGACCAGAAATAATTCAAGACATAATGTTTAAAAAAGATTGATCCTATTATTATAATCTCATCATGATTCAATCTTTATTGAATATGTTCATGGACTTCATTATGAATAGCCAACGCACATAAATCATAATGAATAAAGTGCCTTTTATTAAATAAAGTGAATTAAAATGTGCAAAATGTCCTAAGATTGGCTTGAAGGACACTTATTTCCAATAGGACAATGTCAGAGGAAGTCTGAGCATCAAGAAAGTGGTCGAAAGCGTATGTCACTTCCTTCACTCGCTTGGGGTGTGTAATATCCCAGATCTTTGCCAACTAGATTAGTCTAAGTAAGCCAATTAAATTAGGTGTTAATCAATTTAATATTGGCAGATAAATCCCTATAGTACAACAAGTTTATAGAGGAAGCGAATTTAAGAATTGGCTAAGTCTCAGATAATCAATTAGATGAGCTAAGAGAAAGCTCAGTTAGTTGATAAAAATCATATGTAAGTGAAGTTAAAATAAACTGTCTATTTGAAATTAATATAAACTTCATAATTACATTGAAGTTATAAGCTTTATAGGTAAAGTTAAAATCAGGCTTGTAATCAAAGTTAAGAAAAACCTTATAATTGAAAATAATTTAAGTAATAATCGAATGAAAATAAGTCAAGTAATCAGGTTAAGTTAAAATTGATAATCAAAGATAAATAAGTCTTATAATCGAAACTAAGACAAGGCACAAATAGATTAAAAGATAAACAAGTAATCACTTAACAGATGGACAGATAATCAATTAAGTTAAACCTTGTAATCGAAGCTAAAATAAGCTATGAAATCAATTAAAGAGAGATATATGATCGATTATAATAAGTTTTGTAATCAAAGTCAAGATAAGGTATGAAATCAATTAGGCTAAACTCAAGTAATAGATAAATAAAGGCAGATAATCGATTATAAGAAGAGTATGTAATCGAATAAATAAAGAAAGTTAATCAATTAAAGGACTAATGTGTAATCGATTAAATAAAGACTGAGTAATCGAATAACTAAAGAACTCATAATCGATTAACTAAGTAACCTGAAATTGATTAACTGACTCAGAGGTAATTTATTGTCCGATAACATGTAATCAATAACTTAAGCTTGTAATCGATAAAGTAATTGAATTGCGATACGATATGTAATCGATTAATTGCCAAATATTTAATCGATCAACATAAGAACTTGTAATCATTTAACTGTTATATATATGTAATCAATTAACTGTTATGAATGTAATCAATTGACTGTTATATATATAATTGATTAACTGTTATGAATGTACTCGATTGTTATATAAGTAATCGATTAATTGATATTGTAGAGGCATAAAAATGGCAAACCGTTTTAGTCCTACATCGGATGTTGTAAAAATAGGCGTGTGTTTATAAGTAGAGCGCAACCTCTCTTCTCAACAATGGTCTTTTTCCAAGGAAAATGACAAAACCTCACCTCTGCTCTGGGGACAACATTTCGGGGGAGACATGCAAATTTTCTCGCATCTACAATGGCGTCGTCTATGGGAACTGGACAAAAAGCCACTAACTTGTCCAAGCATCCCTAGTCAGCCTGATCCGTCCAGCAACTCAGAGGGGTCTGCACATGCCTACTTTCACTGGGAGGCTGTGTAGAGGCATAAAAATGGCAAACCGCTTTAGTCTTACATCAAATGTTGTAAAAATAGGTGTGTGCTTATAATCAGAGTGCAAGTTCTCTTCCCAACAAGGATCCTTTTCTAAGGAAAATGACAAAACCTCACCTCTGCTCTGGGGACAATACCTCTGGGGAGACACCCAAATTTTCACGCATCCACAGATATATATGCAATCAATGACTTAAATATATAATCGATTAACAGAAGCTTGCATGTAATTGATTGGTTGATTCTTTCTATTACTGACAAAACTTAAGTTATTTGTTTATGCTACTTTTTGGGCAGTTTGTGAAGGACACGTAGGCTTCTACAGAGTGACGTATGGTGGTTCTAAGGGAGATGAATCTAAGTCGGTTTAGCTGGAGTTAAATAGAGAAGAATACTTTATTTCTCCTTAAAAAGTCTCTAGAAATTAGAGATAGAAAGAGAGCAGTCGAGAAAGAAGGTGCAAGAAGAGGATTCATGGACTCATGTACCTACAAGCAGCAAGAAATACTTGAAGTTAGTCGTATTTTCTTCTATCTAAGGCATGTGTATAATGAATCAATCTCATGTTAGTTGTTATATAAATTATTTTAAACTTTATTTTGACATTAGAAAAATAAGTTTCGTCATTCATGAGCATAAAATATGTTGTTCAAAAATGTTTTAGTTGTTTGTATAGTTTAACACTAAAACCATCATGATTATAATTGCAATGATGATGCTATTTCCCTATTAATTAATTACTTATAACTTTAAAACTGTTTACAGTTTAAATATGTTCTAGAAAAATGTGTTTTTAAGTTGTGAATCTATTTTGAACTGAACCGTACATAAACAAGGGCTATTATGTAAGAAAGTGCTTGCAGTTTTAAGCATGTATGGATAGCATCATCTTAAGGTGGATTGATTGGAAGAACCATAGAAAGTGTCCGATGTGGTGATTCACAATGATTGATATGAGGGTGACGGAGACTAAAAGCCTAGAGACTGAACTTCGGTTTGGTGGATGGTTAGATATTGGCCTCCGATACTAACTAGTTATCAAGACTATGGCACTCAATTGTCTAGGTGCTAAAGTGTGATTGACCCCTTACGTTGTGGTTTGGATACTAGTCTGAAGACGTGTAGAACTAAGAAATTATTCTAGAAGAACACAAGTCAACTACTTAAATTGCTTTGCATAATAAGATTGCATATGTATGAATCTGACCTGTAGGTACGTGAATTAATTATGTAAGAATCATATTTGTTTTATAAGTATAAATCGCTATAAATTATTTTGTGTAGGTCATTTATAGGAATGAGCAAGTCATTTGTAAGACTGAAATGTAAGAAAAAATTTGAACCACACAATTCATGAAATGATCCTTGTTTACTCCTTTAAAGTAAGGTTATAAATATGATATTGATTGCATATCATGTTATCTTTAGAGATATCATATATTTTGACACATTTAATATAATTTTTAATATCTTTTTTTCTGGCGTACTGAGTTATAAACTCATATATGGTGGGGACACTTTCCGTTCTTCACTCTGGTTGGGGTCCGACAGCATATTTTGAGCTCGGAAGCTCGTTATATATGTATTTTTTCTTTATTGAATCATGTACTCTCCTTTTATTTGGATAGGGCATGTGTCCCATTATCTAGGTCCACTTGGTTTGGTCATTAGTGTCTTAGAATCACCCTTGGCAGCAAGGGTAATAGGTATCTTAAGTTAAGGATCTTTTGGTCATGTGAAAGTGGGAGCATGTATAAATAGAGCTCCACCCCCTCCATTATGGACAATGTTGTTTTAATGAAAAAAACTAGTGATTTTGTGCCTCTCTTGTGTGCTAGTGTGAAGCTAGAGCTCTTGTGCCTCTCATGGTGTGAAACCATTATCTCTCTCTCTCCCTCTCTCTAACCTATACCCTCTTTATCTCTCTCTCTCTCAATTCTGGACGTCCCCCTCTCTCTCCAGCCACTTTCCAACCAACTCAACTTCCATATCATCATCCACATCATCTCCCAACTACCATGTCACTACCACATAAGCTTTGACCCCTTACTTTCCTAAGAGAGCATTAAAATCACCCATTGTTCTCCTCCACTAACACAAGTCCACATGCAACCTCTCATCTCCCCATAGAGAATTAACTTCTGTTGCAGCATCTCATTTTTTTCCATACACTCCAACTTTTTCCAAGGTGACCCTTCAAACTCCAAACCCACTAGTGGACAAAAAGCAGTCAAAGAGGCACCTTGACCTCTCCTAATCCTACTCCACCAACACATTTTCATGTACCACCTAGCCCCCTCCCAGAACAGACTCCCAAACCCTCCACCCATCTCTATTTTCCCTCTCCAAATCCCTATTACCACCCATTGACACAGACCCCACTCTCCCTCCATAGTTTCTACGCTCCAACACACTCTTGGAGTTCCAACGATGCTGCCACATTCCCAACACCAAGCAGTCTCAGAGAACGTCTTTCGGACATCCCAATACTCTCATAGCTAAAAGAAAGAGGGAGCTTCATCATCCCTCCTTCTTCTGAAGCATCAACCTTGGAGACCTGCTATACACCCCCCCCCCCCCCCCCCCCCCGACGTTATCTAGACAAATAGAAGCAACACGAGGAACCTGACTTCGGCAATCTGTCCAAACCGTCCCTCTCAATGTTGCTGAAATCTCGTGGTGCTCCCGGTTCCACGGCTCCTTCCCCGCCTTCTTGACAACCAGAGGACTCCATCCTTAGCCTCACTTGATCCTAGAAGCGAAGGACACGCAGCAGCTACTCTTGGATCTACCTCGCATACAACGTAGATCAATAGATTTTGGCTTGTATAGAAGCTCCGTCATCGACATCTACTGAAGCTTCCCTTCCCCACGATCACCCCTCCTGTGTGAGAAGTAATATCTTGTAAGCTTCTAATCCCCTCCCCAAGTTCACTCTCCCTGCATGGAGAGTTGGTTTGATTGTAATCCCGGCATCTGAAGTCTACACCAATACCATGTGTAGACGCATATACATGCATCCCTGCTCACCCTCGTCTCCGACTGGGACCGGATTTTCAATCCGGCATAGTAAGTGGCCTACCCTTTCTCCTTGTTGATTTCTTGTTTATCTAGTATTCCTAAATCAAGCCGATGGAGAGAGAGAGAGAGAGAGAGAGAGAGAGCCCGAACTCTATTTAATTTCTGTTATACGTTGCTGCTGTGAGGAGAGCGAGTGAAACTCATGCCCACAGTGCACAAGATCTACCCGAGTTGATCGTAGGCATCTTGATCCGAGGGTGGGTCTACCTTTCTCCCCACTGCACTCAAATTGGTGTGGGTTGACTGTCGACCACAGTCCCATTTACTATCACCAAGTCATCCTAGGTTTGGGTTGCGTCGAGAGAGTGTTCACGCTATTAGAGGGCTTGTTCTTTGAGTTACTTGCTAGTTTCTAGTTCTTGATTCTGTCCCACATCAATATGTCCAGTTATAAACTTTTTTTTCAGGAGTGTGTCCAGGTTAGAACTTTTGGGTCTAGACTAAATTATTGGTTTAACTATGTATCTATGATGTAATTTGTGAGGCTTTAGTTGTAAACCCCAGGACTGAAAGTTGGTTGACTACTTTTGTGGTTAAATAGGTTTTCATTAATAGATTTGGTATGGTTATATTGGTACTCGTATATGTGAATGGATAGTTTAGCAAATATACTTTGCAGTCTTTCTAAGACCACAACACTGTAATTGAGGTGACGTTCTTTGAACGGGGGTGTCACAGTGCTTGGTATCATAGCGTGGTTGTACTACTTAGGGTTTTGAGGAATCTAAATTATATGAACCATACCATAAGAAATAGAATTTTGATTGGGTAGCTTGAGAGCTAGTTTTAGAAATTGTATTAATTTAGGCCACATCTTGTTTGCAGGTTATGGTTGGAAGAGAGAGAGATGTTATGAGCCCTGTCCGATGGGAGAACACACCTTCAGATGGTACCATTGTTGGGGCTGCTAGCGAATCAAACCCAATGGCGATGGCTGCATAGGGAACAACATCAGTGGATTTTGGAAGGTTTGTGCAGTCTTTCCAAGGACTAGTGCAGACGATGCAATTACAAATACAAGCACGTGTAGGGTTGCATACCCAATTGAAAGTCCTAGTACATATGCAACATGATAGGACTGCTGAAAGTTTACTTACGGTTAACTTTGGGAGGAGGAGTCAAAGAAAGAGGAGATATCCATCTGTTGTGTATAAGAAAGACAAGAAGAAGAAGATAACATCTTTAAAGGCTGACCAATCAGCAAGAATGAGGAAGCCATCTATTTGTCAGCGGTGTAGAAGGATGCATAGAGACCCTGAATGTTGGTTTGCTACTAGGAGATGTTTTAATTGTGGGCAAAAGGGACATGAGGCCAAAGAGTGCACTAAGGAGCAACAACAACAATAATAGGAGAATCCATGGTAGGAAAATGTCAGTTTGCATAAACATAAGTGATTTTTATGTAAACTTAGGAGTGGTTAGCTAAGAACTTTTACACTCTTTAACTGTATACGTATATATCCATATATCAATATATGGTGTGGATGTTTTATTTTCATAAATTGTGATATGGTTTGTGAATTATATGAAAAATATTTATTCATAGGTTATCAAAGATATGTTTCTAATTGCGTGACTCCCAACTCTTAATGGTGCCTAATAACATTCGGCTCATGGTGTTGGCCACATCATGTGATTGGGTACCTTGGGTTCCCTGAGGATGAGGGTGATGTATATTTTGTTTTAGAATATGCAGGTGTTGGTTCTTAGTAACATGGCCTCCAGCTGGGACCACTAATTAAGTGCCACCTATATGCCCAATACGATTTCCAAGATCTATCAACCTATATATTATTGTAATATGTATTTACGATATTCTTATGAGTCTTGTGACTTGAATAGTGTAAAGAAACACAATTTAGGTAAGAGTTGGTGATAAGTGAGTTGGGTTAAAGTGAATAAAGTCAATGAAGTAGTAAGTATTTTCCTAAGATTGATCTTAGATCAGGTTACTACTAGCTAAAGATTTAGGAAGAGGAAGTGTCCAAGATTGTTTTTAAAATAAGATATGGACATTATGAATTTCCTTGTAATACCAATACACGAGTAGTTTTTATAAGTATAATGAATAGTATATTTTAGCCGTACTTGGATCAATTTGTGATTGTGTTCATCGATGATATATTGATCTACTTTTGTGCTTTGGAACTCATAGAGAATATTTGAAACTAGGCTATAACCTCTGAGGAAAGCATCAACTATATGCATTCAGTAAGTGAGAAGTTTGGCTGAATAAAGTATAAATTTTGAAGCATATGATATCTAAAGATGGGGTGACAGATGATCCAACTAAGATAGAAATAATATCACATTGAGAAAGATTTGAAAACACTAGTAAAATAAAATAAAATATCTCATGGTAGCAGGCTGATGTATAAGGTTGATTCAAGGGGTTTTTTCCATTGCAACCTTATGACTAAATTGATTAAGAAGGAAGTACCTTTTGTGTGGTTAGAAGATTGTAAGATGAACTTCCAAGAGCTAAAAACTAGACTGACCATAGATCCAATTCTTATTTTACTTACTGATATAGGAGGACATGTTATATATATAATGATATATTAGAAAGGATTAGGGTGGTGTATGTTGATGCAGATAGGAAGATAGTTATTTATGTGGACTATGAGTTGATTTATCTCACTCTTAACTTAGAGTTAGCAGCAGTGTTTCTTATTTTTAAAATTTAGAAGTACTACCTATAAAAAGAAGAGTTTAAGGTATTTAGTAATTACAAGCACCTGAAATATATTTTCGCTTAACAGAGTTGAACTTGAGGCAGAAAAGATGAATGCAAATTTTGAAAGAATATAACTTTATAGTAAACCACCATTCAAGGAACATTGAATGTAGTTGTAAATGCATGAAATGAAAAGAGGTAGAAGGCAATGCAGCTACATCAAGAATAAGAAAATTAATTATTCTATAGTAAGTAGAAGTAAATAGTTATTTGTAGTTCAGTTGATCTTTAAGACTGCCTCAATTGATCAACTTGAGAAAGCTAAGTAATGGACCAACAGTTATAGAAAATGATGGGAAAGTTGAAAATTACTCGGAGCTCAGATGGAGTGACCAAGTTGTAAGTGAGGTTGTTTATACCTCAAGATGAAATAATCTAGCAATGTTAACTTACATAAGCACACAAGTCTTAGTATTTTACCCATCAAGAGATGGTACAAAAATATATAAGGATTAAGACAGTACAATTGATGAAAAATTTATATTGGAAATCGGAACATGTCAGGCTATAAGAATATTGTAATAGACTATCAAGGACTAAGAATGGACATGATTACATAAGAGTAATTATGCACAGATCTATCAAGTTAGCCAGGGATCCCACCAGTCACTGCTGGCATTGGTTGTCGACGCCATAGAGGGCGGCCTGGCGGTGACTGGGCGACCACCCCTCTTCTTCTTCCTCTCGGCCTGCAATAGCTTAAACGGGGAGGGGGAGGGGGCCAGCACCCTTTGGGGTGTCGCCGACGAGCCAGATGGTGCTGGGGCCGTCGTTGGACGTCCGGCGACGGACCCGCGGCCACTCAGCACTGCCGCCGCTAGGGGCACCCACCCCCCTCATGCTAGGCTCCCTGCTGGGCAGGGTGTCGCTATAGGGGTAGGGGTGGGCGAGCCCCACACGGCTAGGGTTTCCTAGCAGCCAGGGCTCAACCCCGTGGGTCGGGCCTAGCCTGGACCAAGGTTTGAGCCTGCCCTGGGGCCAGCCCAGACCTGGCAGCCCCCTTAAGGGGAGGTTAAATGGGGCGCCTGGGTCCGAGCCAGGCGCTGGGCCTGGGCTCGGCCCTAGTCTAGACCCAGGGCTCACCCCTGGTCCGAGCCCAACATTCAGTTGGGTTGAGACCTGGCTCGGCCAGGGGCTGAGATAGCTCGGGCCCAACTAACCTCGGGGGCCCAATTAAATTTAAAATTGGATTTTAATTTTAAAATAATTTTTTATTCATTTTATTTGATTAGGATTTAAATTATTTTGAATCATTTTAATTAACAAATGTTGTTAATTAATTAGCGTTAATTATTAGTTTAAGGGTTATATAAATGATTAACTCTAATTGCCTACTCTAAGAGTTAGATTAACAATTAATAATTAATAGTCTAATTGTTAGATTGTTAATTATTGATTAATCTAAACATTAGATTAATTTTAAATTATTAGAAGTGTTCTAATTAGTATGGAATATTATGAATTTAGAGTGTGTGCACATGAGGTGTGTGATTAATGCTTTTCAATTTGCTTTAATTGCATACTTAACTAATTAAATATTTTTCAAGAATCTAATTACCCAAATTTGATTGGTCCTTGGTTTTTTAAACTAAAAATTATTTATTTTCAAAAAACTTTTATTTAGCCATCTGATGTGTTCTTCTATGTGTGGAATGAATAATAAAATAAACCGTGGTCATGGATATGCACTTATGAATGGATGTACTTCATGTGATAGTGTATATATGTGAATCATGGTGGGATGTGATGAATGATTTCTTAATTGTTAATAAATAAGGGTGTGCATATCTCTCCCTTTCACTCTTCCAATATACTTCTACCTCCCTCCTATAATGTATTTGCCATAAGACATTCTTCTATTTACAAATTGTAAATTCAAGGTATTGCATCTTTATTTCAATTGTAAATTAATCGAGGCTATGGTAACCGGAGCATGGACGATCCATAACTGCAACCAATAAGGTCTCTAAAAGAGTTCAGATTGCCTATGTGATTGCAGATCATTTAATGTAATTATCTTGTTAAATGTGAGTTAGTTTGACTGTGTGGCTCAAGTCAAACCACTGTGCCATCCATGACCATAGCTTTACATATATGTGATGCATGCTTTTATTTGATTATGAATCAAATGTCTAGGTTATGTATATCATAAATATATGTGATATATTTATATATACTATCACCTAGGATGAGACAAAACTAAAATAATCAAAACCTTCAATTTAAAATTCTAAGTCAGAACGCGAGTTATTAAGGATGTACCGCGTGGCTCTCCATTATTATAATTTTTAGGATTTGATTCAGTAATGACAGTTTCTTGTGTTTCCCCGAGATCTGTCACCGTCTGATGAAGGAACTAAGAACTATGGCATTATGATATCCTAGATTGAGTAGAGGAACGATGCAGCTATCACTACATTTTCCTAGGAGCTACATCCTAATATATCCCGTCACGTAATCATGGTAAAACTTAGACCATGAATAATGGTTTATTGTGTTTCCACAAGACCATTATTGACCTAAGAGCCGAAGTGTGATCATATATTACAAGGAGTTGTAAGTACCATGAGATGGTTGCTCTTAGATCATAGTATGATACTTGTATTTCTCCGATGTCATACTATGAGTCTTAGAGATTATGATCCTTGCTAAAAGACTGTCGGCGTCTCCCGTTCTGTATATCTGAAGGTTATATAGTCCGACGAAAATTACTGGGAGTAAAATTAAATAAAAGTCCATATCTTGTTTTAAACTTAATAATTGAACATCTGCTAATTACGATTTTATCTCTTGTAGGGTGTTGCGGGGCATACTAGATGTAAATCGACTGATAGACCCTAATTACTCCGACTGGCTTAGGAATATGAAGATTGTCCTCAAGTCTGAGCAGATTGCCTACGTCTTAGATAATGATCCTCCTGTTGAACCGACATTAGATGCCCCTGAAGAGAAGATCATAACATATGAGAAATGGAAAGAAGACTACACTATGGCACAATACTACATGCTTGTCTCTATGAGCAATGAGTTGCAGAGGCAGTATGAGGAGATGGATGCAAGATCTATCATGCTCCATCTGAAGGAGCTATTCGGTGAGCAGAGCATAATTGAAAGATATAAGATATCAAAGAATTTGTTCAAAGCTCAGATAGCAGAGGGATCGTCAATACAGACCCATGTGTTGAAGACGATTGAGTGGATTGAAAGGCTGGATGCTCTTAGGGTCTCACTTTCCAAAGAGATGCATATTGATCTTATTCTTGCTTCTCTTTCACCATCATATGCTCAGTTCATTGTTAACTTTAACATGAATAAGATCCAAGTATCTTTGGCTGAGCTATTGAATATGCTAAAAACTGTAGAGGGCAACATAGTGAAGGAAAAGCCCCAAGTTCTCATAGTTGGTAAGACCAACAAAAAGAGGAAGGTAGTCCAAGCCTTTAAGCAAGGCAAGAGTAAGAAGCAGGATAAGCCAAAGACTGCAAAGAAAGATAAAGAAAAAGGAGTGGAAAAGGGTGATTGCTTATACTTTATCAGAAGGATCATTGTAAGAGGAATTGCAAAGAATACCTCAAAGGCAAGGCTCAAGGAAAAGTGAAGCAGCAAGACGTTTTAAGTATCTATATGATAGATATAAATTTGTCAGTTAGAGATTATACATTATAGGTATTAGGTACTTGATGTATTTCTCATATTTGCAATAACATGTAGATGCTAATAAAAAAGTGTAAACTGAAAACTGGCGAGGTGGAGCTGAGGCTAGATAACGGCACAAGAGTTGCGGCGGTCGCTATAGGACAGTGAATCTCAAGCTACCATCTAAAGACTTTTTATCATTAGATGATTGCCATTATGTACCTAGCATAATAAGGAACATTATATCTATTTCGTGTTTAAATAATATTGGGTACAGTTTATCCATTGAGAAAAATATTATTTAATTTATTTTGAAAATAAATTAGTTGCTTCTGCTTTTTTAGTCAATGGATTGTACTTGATGGATGTGTCTTATAATAGTCTTCATGTTGATAGAGCTCTTGAAAAGAACAAGTGTGAAGTGAATAGAGCCTACTTGTGGTATTGTAGGCTTGCCCACATTGAGGAAAACAAATTCTAAAAGTTACATAAAAATAGATATTTGGATCTATTTGATTTTGAATTATATGCAACTTATGAATCATGTTTAATGGGCAAAATAGTTAAATCTCCATTTACTATAAGTGGATAAAGAGCCAAGGACATATTTGAACTAATACTTTCTGATGTGTGTGGTCTTATGTCTACCTAGGCCAATGGTGGCTTCTTCTATTTCATTACATTTACTGATGATTTCTCAAAGTATGGCTTTGTGTACTTAATGAAGTACAAATCAGAAGCCTTCAAGAAAGTCAGAGAATTTAAGAATAAAGTGGAGAAACAAACTGAAAAGAGTATCAAAACCATCTAATTAGATTGAGGTGGGGAATACTTAAGTATAGAGTTCACACAGTACCTAAAGGATAACGGTATCCTCTATCTGCTTACACCTCCTTATACATCTCTGATGAATGGTGTATCAGAAAGGAAGAATCACACATTAATGGAAATTGTGCATTTAATGATAAGCATGTCTATATTAACAGAGTACCCAGTAAGTCTGTTAAATCCACTCCATATGAGATATAGAAAGGAAAGAAATCAGACCTTAAGCATGTTAAGATTTGAGGATGTCCTGCTCATGTTAAAAAACATGATTTAGATAAATTGGAGTCTAGAACTAACAAATGCAGATTTGTAAGATATCTGAGGGAAACCTACAGTTACTACTTTTATAGCTTGGGGAACAAAAAGTGTTTGTTGTCCGAAGAGCTGTCTTCTTATAAGAAGATTATATTCTCTATGGAAAAAAAAAACGTGTATACCCGTCCGACTCGGAAAGATATGATTTTATACGCGTTTTTTACACGCTAGACGTATAAAACACGTATTATAGGGGCACACATATTAAACGCTAGTCTCATACGGGTTTTTATGCAAAAGTAACCCCAGAACCCTACACCTCCTTCGTTCCTGGGAAGTCCACAGCGCCCGCCCTTTCCTCAAACCCACGCCGCCGTTGTGCCTCTACCAGGCACCGGCCACTACATCGCCGCCTCCTGCCGCCGGCGACCCCATCATCGCCGTTGGTTCTCTCCAGGTTGCGGCCAACTAGCCCCGTCGCCGAGCTGCTCATCTTCCAGCCGCCCCCATCTCGCCGCTGCTCCTCGGCGGGACGCCAGCCAGCCGCCAGCCCCAACTCCACCACCGCTCCTCGCCGGCGGCTTGCGACTCCAACACCGCTGCCGTGGCTCCTCTCCAAGCTGCGGCCAGCCAGCTTCGTCACCGCGCTGCTCGTCTCCTTTCGCCGCTGCTCTTCTGCGGGCCGTCGGCCAGCTGCCAGCCCCTGAAACAACACAACACCCTCCTCGCCCTCCCGGAAGAGGCATGGCGCGCTTCAGGAATGTAAGCATGCATGCATCTTTACTACCGGATGTCTTGGTCTTGGTCTTTCTTTCGAAGAAAGCCTCGTCTTGTCGTGTCTGGTGTCCGACTGACGTGCTTTGCCAAAATCGAATGCAGAATAAGAGGAAGGCGGCGTTCCACAGGCCGGTCGCGGTGAAGAAAAAGCCCGGCGTCGACCAAGTGACAGGCGTGAAGATCCCCAAGAGCTTTGTCTTCGCACGCGGCAAGCTCCCAGGCGCCCTCAGGCAACTCAAGCTCGACCTCCGCAAGTTGATGCTCCCCCACACTGCCCTCAAGCTCAAGGTAAGGTTTATATATATATATATACCCTTTGGTTTTATTTCTTGTCTTCTGCTCCATCTAGAACAGTTGCACGATTCCAATATATGAAAGCAAGCTGTATCAATGCATTAATATGGTTCATCTGATTCATGATGGCAGGAAAAGAAACGGAATAATCTCAAGGACTTTTTGAATGTTGCTGGGCCTATGGGTGTCACTCATTTTTTGCTACTGTCAAAATCTGACAGTGCACCCTACCTGCGTGTTGCGAGGACCCCTCAGGGCCCGACCTTGACATTCAAAATTCATGAGTATTCGTTGGCATCTGATGTTGCTCATTCCCAAGCTCGTCCTAGTTCTCCTCCTGATTTGTTCAAGAACTCCCCCTTGGTAACATTCTAGTGGCTCCCTTGTTTCTGAAATGGGAAAACATTATAATTAATATGTCTGTTTACTGCCTATTTAGAATAGTGTATCATTCTTCTTCCACCAATGCTTTATACGGTTTGCTTGATGTTTAGAAGTCACTTTTGAAATTCTTGTTGACAGATCGTGCTCTCTGGTTTTGGGTCTGGAGGGCAACATCTGAAGCTCACAACTATTATGTTTCAGAATATATTTCCCACCATTGATACTGACACCGTTAGTACTATGCAGACTCATGATCACATGCCTGTTTGTTTTTTCCCTTACACACCTCCACATCCATGTATAAAATTTAGTCATTATTGTTTCCTTGTCTCAAAATTCTCAGGTCAACCTCTCAACATGTAGGAGGATAGTGCTGCTAAATTATGACAAAGAGACAAAGCTTATTGACTTTCGCCATTATTCAATTCGCTTGCAACCTGTGGGTGTCAGTCGTAGAATAAGAAAGTTTGTCCAAAGTCACCAAGTGCCAGATTTAAGGAATCTTCAAGATGTCAGTGAATTTATTACCAAGTAAGTCTTCATTTTTTGTTTGAATATTCATCAGAGTATTTTTTTTATAACTTTATTTCACTGATAATTGCATGCACTGTGTCTTCCATGGAACTTTGTAATGCTGTATGTGCTTGTTACTCTAGAGTCTGGACCCTTTGATCAAGAATTTGACATTTGAGTTTCTTGATCTTAATAATGCCTTCAATTGTTGTTCATAATGGAAGCTGGTGTTTCAGGCTGTTGGTACACTCTCTCCCACACACATACATCCAGAAAGAAAGCATGGGAGTGGTATTTCATTTATCTATTGCAAGATTGTTCCTAGGAGTGGAGTATGATCCAAGGTGTCATTGGTCCTTGAATAGATAGGTTTGCATATGTTGTTTACCATATGAATTCTATGGTGAGTCCCTATCCCATGGCTCTATTGGTCATAACACTTATCTCAAGAAGTGGAGCATGTGCATTCAACCCAAGTCAAGGTTGGAGTAGTGAAAGGTGGGTGATGGTTACCCTGTAACAGTTGACGTTATGCTCAACACTCAAAAAGGGAAATTGCCTGTGTTGTAATACTTTGAATTCCCCACAATTATTTATGTTTTCTAGCACATAATCTTATGGTATTAGTGAATTATGTTTATGAAAAATAAGAATGTTTTTCTCACAAGTGTATGAAGATAAAACATGGTTCAGAGCTGAGTATCGAAAGCAATTTGCATATGGTATTGAATAGCCGGTGAAAATAATATCATAACAGACTTGATCTTTAACCAAATAGTAGTAAATAGCGAACATCTAAATCTTTAACCTTGGTCTAATGGTGCATCATTACTGCTCAATTCTTGGTTTTCATATTGGAAAATTGGAGTTGCGTTCTCAATGTCAATGCGTTGCTTCTTTTCAGTTTAGTGCCTGAAGAATTTTATGGGTTGTCAAGGAAGGTGAAGCTGTGAAGGAATCTATTATATACCCTGTCTACAATGTGTTTCAAGTTCCAGTTTTCTGCCAATGTGAAGGAGACTGCTCCATTTTTACTTAAAGATCCTTTGAGATGGTGTCTGAACTGAAGATCATCTTTGACACTCCAGGCTTCGTAATGATCAACCTTAAGTAATCCTTTCCCAATCCATCTTTTCCATAGTTGCCAAGGTGGTAAGGCAATGCAAGGTCTGTGGTGAAGAAGAATCTGGAGAGACAACAAATGACCAAACCACCCTCAAGATTCAAAGAGAAATAGAATGGTATGGAGGTATTTTCTATGGATCTTTGAGAAAAGTCAGGAAAAAAACAGAAAAAGAACAGAAATTCTCTAAATGGGGTTTAAACCCAAGAAAAAAACAAAAACAAAAGGGCCTGGGGGACCCACCTGCTGCCCATGAGCAGCAGCTCCTAATCAGGCTGCCGCTCATAGCAGGAGGCAGCACCTAAAGAGTCTGCCTCCCATAACAAGAGGCAGCACCCAAAGAGTTTGCCGCCCACTGTGGGACGCAGCACCCACAGGGGCTGTTGCCCCTTCTTGCCTGTGTTGCAGAGCTCCACGCCGCATCCTCACGAACTCCATCCTAGCCTCAGTATACAAGAAAATTGATCAAACTTCCAATTATTTTGGTCCAAAGAGTGCATGGATGAGTCTCCTATTAACTAGCAAAAGGCTAATCATGGTTATGCAACCAAAGGTTTTACTCACCTGTCTATCCATCTCACAGATAATTTTCACCTCACTCATCCCACATGCTCTCAAAGGACTTAATGTATTGACTAGGTAAACATTCTTAACTAATTCTACAATGGTGTCAATTGTGCCCTCCTAATATAGGCCTTCATAGCATTTGCCAGCATGTTGTTGAAGACGAATCACTTAATGCAGCGCATCCAGTTTTCTCCTTGGGAATCTTTTAGATTATTCAACATGAATGGATGTTTGCTTGTTATTGCTTCTTGTTAGAGAAGGATCGACAAGGCTCATTTAAGGGTCATCATCCCCTGTCAAGTCATAGATCTTATCTTCATTTGTTCCTTGGTCTGAGCCACTACTTTGATCAAAATGGCAGCCTTTCTGCTGGTAGAATGATTCCTCTACAGACGATTTTTGACTCTCTTCTATAGCATGATAGATTTAGTCTCAAATAAGAAATTAGTTAACTAAAAACATCTTGCAATCTTAAATTTCATTAATAACTAGAAAACTTTAAGGTTACCTCTGTTGTACTCCTCAAGTGCCATTAATCTTCTCCTTGTGTCCTCTTCTGGTTCATGTTCAGATCTGTAAGTATGAACTCTAGGGGTAGATGAGATATCAACTCTTCGCTAATTCCTTCCTTCAAAGCTGTTGTCTTCTTACTTCACATAGGCTGCTAACATAGAAGGAAGGATCAGGGATTGGACTTAGATTGGTTTGGGACTAGCTAACGGGATCGCCTGATCAGATCTGATCCAAACTTTTCCCCCTTATTTACTTCAATGGTCTAGAAAAAATTCAAGAAAAAGCATCAACTGACATTGAGGCTTATCGATTTGCATTTCAAAATAATAATGAAAAATTTCCACTGCTACAACTTTTGGATGGCTTGACTAAGGTTAAATATGGAAGTGTCACATAATAATGTGAGAAATGCCCAACGTACACCATTATTCAATTAGTTTTATCCAATACGATCATCACCGAGAGAATAATTTCAATTGTATCTTTTGGGCGTTTTCATATTCTTTTGTGACACTTTGATAATTATACTTAACTACGCCCTTTTAGAGTTTTGGGCAGTGGAAAACATCATGTCACAAAAAAACATCACATGTTATAATGATGCAAAAGTGCAGAGAAAGAAAAGAAAACTGGAAGGTACATGACCAAGGTACATGACAATAAAGCTTACAACAAACAAGCTAGATTGGACTTTGGACTGAAGTCATTATGGTCCTTTAGTTTGGCACAATGCCTTAACGATGTTTTCCTTTTTTGGCTTTCGTGCCATATTGAAGTCATCAAGATGTCTTCTTTGGAGCTTTTGTGCTATACTGAAGTCATTATGCTGCTTTAGTTTGGCACAATGCCATGACGATGTTTTCGTTTTTTGGCTTTCGTGGCATACTTAAGTCATCAAAGCATCTTCTTTGGAGCCCACCCAATCACCATAAAGAGCTGTCCCTCAACACCATACTTAAGAGCAAATGAGGGCTTGAGTGCATGCGCAAAAGAGAGTGAGAGAGAGAACCTAGGGAGAGAGAACCTAGAGAGAGAGAGATAGAGAGATAGAGAGATAGATAAGTACTTGGGATGGGGGTGGGAATGGGCAAATGGGATAAACTTCTAACCAATGCCCAAAGGCTGGTTCCAGCTGATTCTAATTGATCGGCAAGGGCTTGTCCGGGATTTGGACTGGTTTGACCGAGAACTGATTGATCCACCAAATTGATCTGATCCCGGCCAATCTGGCAGTCCATGGTTTCTAAATTGTGATCTTACCTCCATAACAACTTTGTAGACTGTTATCTGTTGTTGTTGGATGCTAGCAAGGCATTGCTTTAAAGGAAACTTCGCCAAAAATGATCCTGTTATAAAAGTTACATACTTGTATCTTGCATTGTTGCATGTCCACAAGTGTACAGTCAGTGATTCGGTCTTTTGTTTCTATAAGAGGTAGTGGAGGATGCCTTCTACTACTCTGATGCCATTCTTATAAGCGATGTTTAGGAAAACATACTTGGGGACAAAAGAATTGTAAATAATAGAGATCAGAAGAAGAAAAAATGTATGTGAGAGCCAATTCGATGCCATGCATATTGTGAGAGTGAGAGAAAGAGACTAAGAAGAGTGTTAGAAGAGATAATTATTAATGTTGGAGAGAGAAAAAGAATAAGAAGAAAATGCCTGTGTTAGAGTGAGAGAGAATAAGAAGGGAGTGAGAACGAGTTATAGAGAGAGATAATGAGAAGAGTGTAAAAAGGAGTGTTGGAAAAAGAGAGTAAGAAGTGAGTGAGAGAGTGTTAGATGTAGAATAAAGAGAGAGTGTGAGTGTCTTATAGAGAGAGACAATAAGAATGGAGTAATAGAGAAATGGAGAATAAGAATAGTGAGGAAGTGTTGGGGAGAGAAAGAAAGCATTAGAGAGGGAGGGTATATGCGAGAGCCTATATGATCACTATATGTGATGTAGAGAGCCATTCCCAAAATACAAGTTAAGAATGTGAGAGTAGTAGGAGGAGATTGAAAGAGTGTTAGAGGAAGAAAGTGCCAAGAGAGGGGCTATTTGTAGCCCCTAAGTGGTGAGGACACCCGCGCATGGACCCGGTTCGATCCGACTCGCGTGTACCGTCGGAGGAGGACGACTGCAGCCTACCCAGCATCTCTGTGGCTCGACGATGGATCTCCCTAGTGTTGGCATGTGTTTATTGTATTGAGGAGCAGTTAGGATTGATGTAAGACCCATTATGAGGCCCAGTTATCTCCTTTTTATTTATTTAGCATTTTCTGCATTGTGTTAGGGCTAATTACGTCATTTGCTTCATTAGGTGGCTATTAGGGTTTTTTTTTTTATTCTATTTAAGGCACTGTAGCCTCTTTTGGAGGGCATTGAAGTTTGAATGGAAAAGAAAAGATTTTCGTAGCCGCCCGAAGCGTGTACGTGCGTTTAGGGCATGCATATCCTGTTTTCCTCCCCTCCTCCTTGTCTTCTTCCTCTTCCCTCTCTCTCTGGGTGATATCTTCCCTCTCTGCCTTCCTCCTCTCTCTCCCTTGCGCAGCGTTCGCCTCTCCCCGAGAAGGAGCCGCCATCCACGAAGCCGTCAGCGCAACCTGGTCGGTTCCTCGCGAGCCCCCCCCCCCCCCCCCCCCCCCCCCCCCCCCCCCCCATTGCCCCGCGGCTTCCCTTCCGGCCACCGCCGGCTCCGGAGAACCCTCCCCGCGTGCCCCTTCCCTGCAACCCAGGCCCGACGGCCATCCGGCAGGTGCCCTCCCCGCCTGCAACAGACCCACCCGGTCTTGTCCGCGGCAACCCCGCGCGATGCGGGCCCAACGCGACCCCCCCACCACTGCGAGTTCCCGCCCGTCGCACGCAGGTTCCGGAGAACACCCCCCCCCATCCCGACGAGCTCCCTTCCTGGCGGCTCGCAGACCCGAGACGAGCCACCTGCAGGGGTCTGCCGGCCTCCCCCGCTTCCGCGCCAGGACGAGCCCCGCCGACCTCGTCCTCGCGCCGGGTCGGGTCCTCCCGCCTGCAACAGATTTCCCGACCCTGTCCGCGGCAACCCGGCCCCGAGAGGTCCCCGACGAGTCTGTCTTCCGCCACACGCGGCTCCGGTTAGCCTCCCGAGCCCTCCCGTCGCATGCAGGTCCGGACGGGTCTATCCGCGAGCATCTCAGCCCCACTGCAGTCAACCTCGACCGGTCTCCCGCGGGTTACCTTCCCGCCGCACTCCGACTCCGGACGGGCCACTCCAGCGAGCCACCCTTCCCCGCTGTACCTGCGGCCCAGAGGGCTCTCATCGCCGCTCCAGTTTAAGTCAGCGCCATATCTACGCACAGAGAGGGTTCACCCACCTCACGAGGTTCGTTTGGCACTGTTCGCAGCGGATTCGAGGAGTTTCAGCAGATTCAGTCTGCCCGGTATTGCCCCCACTCTACAGTGGGTCGGTTAGTGCATTTGTGCCCATGTTTCCTTGCCGACTTGTCGTTTATTATATGGTCATACATGTTCCCGTGCTTGAGAGTAGGGTCCTAGCTAGATATTATTCATGATTGCCGGACTGTGAGTGTGAAGTCCATCCCATGTCGTTAAATTGAATGTATTGGCTGTGTTGATGTTGTCCTAGCTTAGTGGTAGTTCCTACTACGCCGGTCCTGTTATTTTATCACCGTGAGCGGACGATACTCGAGTTGCGTGCGACTTATATTGCGTAGTTATCTTCATGAAGACACGGACTCTCGATGAGTATTTGCCGTACCTGTACGCTATATTTGCTGGTTTCGGATCGTGACACTAGTTCGGACCCGTTTCGATAGTCGTCCCGCGTCACTAAGCCTTCTCCACTCCAAGTATCCACTGGAGACCAGCTAGCAGTTGCTAGCATGGGTTAACTAGTAGTTGGAAGTCCAATGGCTAGCGCAGATTGGAATAGGTAAATCGATTCGAAGGCTGACCCACCACCAGATTGGTTGATATGCTTCAATTTGGCTGATCATTCCTAAGCCCTGTTGAGAGCAATGGGGGGTCGGGGATCTGATCTGATCAGATCGGTTGATTTGATCCAATCTGAATTGATCCTGTTGTCCATGATCCTTTAGTCCTAACCGTTGGAGGGACAGGTTTCCAGGGCCTAAGGGGAACTCTACCTTGGACCATGAGATTGACAATGGCAAATAATGACTGTAGCGAACAACTAATGCACACAGTAGTATGAGTATGATGAGCACACTAAACAACATAAAGTAGGCCTGAAAAGCTGTCCCTCGTAATAAGGAACCATGGGATCATTGGTAGTTGAGGATTTATTATAGGTCTAAGGTATCACAACCACATTCAATGTTCTGTCGGAATCTCTAGGATGGGTTTGTGCACTCAAGCCGTCAGTAAAATGAATCACATGGTTTTGTATCTCACAGGTTGGTAACAGATGAAAGCAAATACTAGGAAAGTAAATGTCAAAAGTAAGCGAGTGCATACCTCTATGCTCGTGCGTGGGAGGACACTTAAAGATCGCCCCCAAGAGGAGGGAGAGAGGGGGACACCTACAACAAAAGGGCCACCTACCCCTCATAGTTGGATAACAGGCAAAGGCAAAAGTGGATGGGTACAACAGTCAGTTGACATGCTTGTAGTCACTGTGATGAACTCATCGGTGCAGATCTCATGGTGACAGAGATCTGGGACATCACAAGAAGAAGGGGTCTTGATGGACAATGGTGGCGAATTCCTTGGTGGCTCATTGGGGGTGGACAAGAGGGTGGCAGGGGCTGGTGGCCCTACTGCTAGCTGGCGAAGCTTGCGGAGCCAGGGTATGCATGGGTGAGGAAGGGGTAACTGGCTGGAGGGCTTGGCCTAGTGACAACAAGGCTGGGACCGTTGTTGCTAGCGGCTGGTTGGGTTGGCTCGACTGATGGTGGCGGTGGTTGGGGGCGATTTGACCCTTGGCCGGGTATGGTTTGGCCAATGGCATCGGTGGCTAGGGCCACTGTTGCACGCCACGGCTACTGTTGATGGTTGGTTAGGGTGATAGTGGCAGGCAGAGAGAGAGAGAGAGAGAGAGAGAGAGAGAGAGAGAGAGTAGTAAAGAGGCAACGGGAGATGACAGTGGTATGTCATAGGCGGCAGCAACTCCGGACCAAGGATGGCAATCTTGGTATTGGTACTAGTACTAGTGGGTACCGATACTAATATAGGTATCAATATCGGCCGCTACCGACCTATAAAAATAATAATAATAAAAAATATATTTTTTATAACTACGAAGACCGGTATGGTGTAGCCCCCGTATCGGTCGATATGTATCGGTATCGGCCGAGATGCCATCCATGCTCTGGACGTCTCACCTGGTCCCATTTTAAGGCTTCCCGCTGTCTGTGTTAGAGAAGCATATAAAATACTTAAAAATTGCATTAAAAAATTACCATTAATTGAAAAAAAGGTTCATGGCATCATATATAGGGATTATGTCTACCCTAACCCTAACTAAACTCCTTAAAAATGTCTCTGGACTAAAATATGTCTGGACTTAAGAAATTATGTGAAAATCACACGAAAATACCTAAAAATGGAATAGTACCCGAACGGGTCCTAAATGGGCCAAACAAATGCTCAGTGGAGTCGTCATTTAACACCATGACTCAAGCATCATGCGACCATATTTGAGCCAAATGGAAACATGGTCCTTCGATGGCAGTAAACATGCTCTGGGTCAAAGTGGAGTCGAGCCTCAAGCCATGGTGTCTATGTTATCAAAGGCGCCCGAGGCGAACGCCTAGGCGACGAGGCGAGGCGAGGCGCGGGTATGGCGCCTCGCGTTCCCGCTTTTCGCCTAGGCGATCGCGGGAAACGCCTCATTCGCCCAGGCGTTCGCCTAGGCGTGCCTCAGGCGCCTTCAGCGCCTTATCGGCCGGCCCACCGTTAACCGACCGGCCCATTTAAGCTTAAACCGGCCCATTACGAAACCCCCGGCCCAGCATTAATAAACCTCCCCTCTCCGCATCGAACCCTAACCCTTCCTACGTCCCGAGAGTCCAAGACCCCCGACAGTGCCGACACGAGCGCAGCGGGCTTCTTCCCCAGTAACGACGGAAGCGGTAGCGGCGGGAAGCGTCTCGGGCGAAAGCGGGCTACTTCTCCGGCGACGGCGAAGGCGACGGCGACGGCGACGGCCGCGGCAGGTAAGCCTCTCACACGCTCTCACTCTTTGTCTCTTCGTCCCTCTCTCTGTTTCTGTCACTCATCGCCCCTCTCTCTCTCTCACGCACTCTCTGTCTCTCCCTCTCTCTCTGTCTCACTGTTCGTCCCTCTCTCTCTGTCTCACGCACACTCCCCTCCCCCGACCCTCTCTCTCTCTCTCTGCCAGTCTGCCTCCCCTGAGCCCCGACCCTCTCAATCTCTCTCAGTCTTCTCTCTGTCTCTCTCAATCTCTCCGGCTCTGGCTCATGCACACTTCCCTCCCCCGACCCTCTCTCTCTCTGCCAGTTGGCCTCCCCCGACCCTCTCTCTCTCTCTGCCAGTCTGTCTCCCCCGACCTTCTCAGTCTCTCCCAATCTCTCCGGCTTTGCCAATATGCCTCCCCTCCCCCGACCCTCTCTCTCTCTCTGCCAGTTTGCCTCCCCCAGCCCTCTCAGTCTCTTTGTCTCTCTCAATCTCTCCAGCTCTGCCAGTCTGCCTCACCCCCGACCCTCACTCTCTCTCTGTCTTTCTGTCTGTCTCTGTCTCTCCCCACCCCCGACCCCCACTCTCTGTCTCTCTTGCTCTCTGTCTCAATCTCTGTCTCTCCCCACCCCCGACCCCCACTCTCTGTCTCTCTTGCTCTCTGTCTCAATCTCTATCTCTCTGTCTCTCTCTATCTGTCTCTCCACTCCCCGACCCACACTCTCTCTGTCCTTCTCTCTCACTCTCTCTTGCCTGTCTCTCCCCTCCCCCGACCCCCACTCTATCTCTCCCGCTCTCTCTGTCTCTCTGTCTCAATCTGTCTCTCCCCTCCCCCGACCCCCACTCTATCTCTCCTGATCTCTGTAAATTATAAATATTTATTTTTTAAAATGTCGCCTCAAACGCCTAGGCCATCGCCTAGGCGTTTGAGGCTGAGGCGACCCCCCGATCGCCTCGGTCGCCTCTCGCCTCTGACTACATAGCATGGTGTCCTCATCAATCCTTGCTGGCTGAGAGGAACACGACCACATTGAGTAAGGGTTGCAGCTACCCTAGTATCGCTCTAGTAGGTCATGATCTACTTGATGAAGTTATGCTTGTATGATCTATATGCCCTCAAAGGTTGGTCCTCTTGAACAAACCAAGTAGCACTTATGTGCTCCATTCCTCGATGTGGCAACCTATTCATCTAGTACAAGTTCAACCTACTTGCACTGAATAGGTACAAGCTACAAGCGCCGGGGGGGGGGGACTCTAGTGTAGGGTCCCTTATAGGAGGTGGAGAGGGCTTAAAAGGGCCATTAGGAATCACTGCCAGGTTCAGATAAGGCTACCAAATCAGAGATATTGAATGTGGAACTGATACTATAATCTGGTAGTACATCTACAGTATACACATTGGACCTAATCTATTTCAAGATCTTGAAAGGACTGACTTCTTAGGTGCGCAGTTTCTTTACTATTCTTGATGGAAGCCATTCAGGTTTGGTCCTTGTCATAACGTAGTCACCCTCCTAGAAATCTTGTGGCTATCAATGTGCATTTGCTGATCTCTTATACTACTCATTGCCGATCTCAATGCAATTAATGCGATAATAGATGCTATCATAAAGACTCCTGATGTGCTCGGCTAATGATTTTACAGGCTATTGCACTAGTGCATGCATGGGCGAGCGAGCTCGACCTATGACTTTCTTAGGTCTATAATAGTACCTATCTCAAATGGGCTTATACTAGTGGACCTATTAACCGAATCATTGTACATGCAAACTCAACATAAGGTAACATCAGATCCCAGTTCTTTTTTTTTTTTTTTGAAAGAAAGTCAGGTGTACCACCAATTTTATTAAATAAAAAGAGGGAGTACATCCAAAGCAGTCTAAAGGAGAGGTTCATCATACCAAAGAAAAGAAAAAGTAAAATTACATTTGACTTGTTACTCTATTCCAACTATCCTTTGAGATACCCAATATGTGACGACGCCAATGATACCACAGAGAAACCGCTTCCAAACATATATTTTCTATGTAGACTTTGCTTCCCTTGAACAAATTATCATTTCTATTCCTCCATATACTTCAACATATCGCATGCATCAGAAGTTTTATTACTTTTTGTTGCTTCATATGCTTCCCTAATGGAAAATTCCTGAAGAATAGGAACATGTGTTCTATGTTTTGAAAATTCATCTGCACCTTCAGATTTTCTGCAAATATCCTCCAGATTTCTTTGCTCACTTCACAATGTATGAGTAAGTGGTCCACATCTTCATTTGACAGGTTACACATGGAGCAGATAGTTGGACTGTTTGCATCCCAATGTTTTCTGTACATTTTAGTAACAATTCTCTTTTGTAGTAAAAGTCACATAAAAGCTCTAATCTTCAGTGGAGACTTTACCTTCCAGATATCCTTCAACACAGGAGAAATAGATACATTCCCTTCAATCAAAGAATAACGTGATTTGACAGAGAAAACCCCATTATTCTCTTTCCAAACAATCCTATCAGGTCTCTGTGGGTCAATGTTAACATCATACAGAAAGCACATTAATTCTGAGAATTGTTCCAATTCTGCATCCTTTAGATTCCTCCGAAGAATAACATTCCAACAAGAATTCCCCTCCTCACAAGTGTACACCTCATCTACTTTTTTCCATTTATCCACATCAAGATTAAAGATAAGAGGAAATTTATCTTTTAGCATGTACTCCCCTGCCCATCTATCATACCAGAAAATTGTGTTGTTACCATTTCCCACTATGATTCTGCTGAATTTAAAAACCCATTCTGCGGATTTCATAATTCCTTTCCAGATTGGAGACAAACTTCCGAGATTTGGCTTGAAAATTCTGAACCTCCCTCTGTTAGCATAACATCAGATCCCAGTTCTGTGCATGCTTCCCCATACATTGCAACAAATCCTCTAGACTTCTATTCACGACTTCTGTTTGACTGCCCGTCTGAGGGAATTAGGCAGTGGAGAATTTGAGCTTTGTGTCGAACAAATGCCTAGAGTCTTCCAGAAAAAGCTCATAATTGAACATCCCTATCCGAGACAATGGTCTTAGGTAACCTATGGGAAGCCGGTATAGTAACACTATTTCTTAACATCAATCACACATTGGAAAAAGGGTTGTCAAAGGTGTGGGGACAATAACATTCTCTACCAATGTGCGATTGCTATAGGCTATTATCGATGATTTTTTCTCAACAGACAGAAGATAGTATCCTCAATGGTCAGCTCCTAGGGCGTCCATGCTTAATCAGGAAGATATGTTGATGCTAGTATCTAATGTTAATGTGGAGGAGGCAGAGAAAGCAGTCTTCAGCTTGAGAGAGGATAAAGCACTTGGACCTGACAGTTTGCTGACGTTCTTTTATCAGAGTTTCTGGTGTGTTGTCATCAATGCTGTTAAGGCTGTGCAGGACAGCTTTCAGAAGTGCAGTGAATGTGAGTGTTGCTCCTAGAGCTCTAAGATTTTAGACCCAAGTCTTTTGAGTGGGTCATACAAAATATTTGCTAACTTGTTGGCTACACAGTTGGGAGAGGTCATAGGCTAGTTAATTGAAGGGAATTAGAATGCCTTTGTACAAGGGAGAAGTCTAGGAGATACTTTTTTAATGGCCATGAGTTGCTATTTTCAGTGTGGAAGGGAAGAAGAAATGGTTACCTAGTAAATTGGATTTAAACAAAGCCCATAATTGGATAGCTAGGCAATGCCGTTGGAACATAATGTCTACTTTCTCTATTATTATCAATGGTAATATCGATATTTTCCTAGTCCAAGGGGTTTTAGACAAGGTGACTTTCTATCATCCTTGCTTTTTGTGCTGTGGCTAATATGTCGAGCAGAATTTGTAAGCTAGCTGAGGAGGGCTGGATTCAGGTTAAGATACTTAAACCTGCCATTTGCAACTCTCAGATGCAGTAAGCAAATGATACACTGCTCTTCATGGTGGGGAACACAAAACAAGTTAAAATCCTCATATTCTGTCGGACAAATTTTGAGCGTAGCTCAGGCATGAAATCAATTATGACAAAAGCTTCATCATAGGGATTAATATGGATGGTTACCAGTCAAAGACTGTACAGGGCAATTGGGCTGTAACATGAGAAGCTACCTATTGCATATTTTGGGGTTATGGCTGCATTGTAGGCAAAATTCAGCTGCTAAGTGGGCCTCTTGATCTCAGAATGCAGAAGTAGCTGGCCATATGGAAGGATAGGAACCTTTCTTTGGGAGGTAGGCTAATCTCATTGAATTCGATTCTTTCCAGTATTCCCCAGCATTAATTGTCCATTTTTTCTATGCTGATTGCAAGCTGGACCAGATCCGGAGAAGTTTTCTATGGGGAATGTACTAATAACAACACAACAGTATTCTATTAGTAAGGTGGGACATTGTTTGCAGACCAGTGAGAGGAGGGTTGCTAGTTAAAAAGACTTGCACATTATGAAATTGGCACTGCAAGGTATTGTCAGATCTGCTACATGGAAGTAGTAGATGGGCTAACATTTTCCTCTGGAAAGAGGAATTAGCAGGGAACTTTCTACTAAGAGACTCATGGAAGTTTATAATAGATGCCTAAATATATGGATGACAGTCAAAGTAGCTTATGACTTTGAAGGCAACTGGCTACATTGGAATTTCACATGCAGGAGAGCTCTTAAAGCTGAAGAATAGAACAATGCTCATCTCTGCTTCAACATTGTCATTCAGAAAGATTGGTTTGTTTGGGGAAGGGACAATGTGAATTTCACAGTGAAGTAGTTATTCCTTCTTATGGAAGTACATAGTAGTATGGAAAGGAAATCTCCTGCTTATGGAAGTACACAATAGTATGGAAAGGAAATTTCCTCTCAAGATAAGAGCTTTCATGTTTGGAATTGTAAGTTTTATGCTCCTGTTATGGTCTGGAAGCACTTACTCATCAAATGTGATATCAGTACCTTCAACCTTACCCCCCCCCCACCCCCCCCCCCCCCCCCCCCCCCCCCCCCCCCCCCCCCATCAACAACAAAAAGAAAAAAGAAAAAAAGGAGAAAAAACACAGTTTTCTCTGCTAGCTGAAGTGATTGCTCAAACTGATCAAACTTTGAAGAATCTCTAGGTGCATAATTTTGGAGAAGAGGATACATGTCTGCACATGACTAAGGGGAAAATGATATACAAATCTAATGTAGAGGGGAGGCTGTTTGAAAAGATCCAAAAGCAAAAGATATGTCGGGAACCAACAGATTTCTAGAGAAGATTGGAATTGAGAAAAGCATTGTTTCGATCAATTGTGACAAGCATATGGAGCCAAGAAGGTTTTTAGAGCTTCATTATTCTTGGGTTAGGGGACCACTTAATTTGCAGCAGTATGCCTCTGAAAAACTGTGGCCTCGAAACACATGAACTTTGTTTCAGAGTGGCTAACAGGTGGATAACTCTCCTCTATACTGAGGGCTTTGTAGGTAGGTTGTGCATTGGCTGTTCATAACGATCCCACAGTAGCTGATTACTGTAAGGTTCCTCCTCTCATTCTGTGAATGAAATTCAATATAACCGTTGAGGCTACAGCATGTCTGCAGAGTCGTACATCTCCGTATGTCAGGAGCCCAAAGCAGCTTGGAAGCAAACAACAGTGAAGAATAACTGTATTCTACTAGCAAAAGACTGCTGGATATGGAGGATGAAGAGATTGAGGCTCTGAGTCATTGTTGAGTTCAGAGAAAAGATTCTTGAGACGGTTCTGATGGTCAAACTTATTGATGGACAAATTTCAGGGAAGATCCCTGTGAGTAGGTGGAATATTATTGGATATTATATGCTGTACACTTTGTATGCTGAGTTTTGTTCAAGACCCTAAAGTTAATGATGATAAGATTCATGAGGTGTTGAATATTACAAACCTGATTGTTCTAACCCATGAGAGCTTGGGTACCAAAACAGCTCTTTATATGTTATACATATTTTGATCTCCTACAAATACATGAACCATTCTTGTAGGCCACTTTAGAGCGCTACTAGCCTATTCCAAACTTAAAAACTACTTAGAGAAATTCTTGCTGCAATGTGCCCTCCTTCCAAGGCATTTCGGTTTAACAACCGATCGGACGGCGCATGTTATTTAAAGGCATGCTGCACCCCCTGCAGGGTGGTGCAGCAATAGCATGCCATCCAATCCACCTGATCGGATGGTGGTAGTAGTAAACTACTAAAAACTCACTAAAAAAGAGGTATGCTAAGATGTTAATATAGTTCTTAAGTTTTTTTTCTTCGGGAGGGGTAGTTTGATAAATGCGATCAAATGGTTGTTCTCACATGTTCGAAGAGGTTTATTTCTATTGAGCGCTTGCTATCACTAGATGAAAAGCTGGCTATATCAATATTCTATGTATTTTTTATTTAGCTTTTAGTCCCTCAAATTTTTGATTTTACATGCCACAACTGCTTATATAGACCTTTCAACTTTATGGACAACTCATTCTAACCTTTCCATTTATTTTAAACTCCCCAAAATCTTTTAAATTTATAAAATAAATCCTTGTGATCCATACTCCATAGACCTATAAAATGGGTGGAATATTCCTTGAATATTACTGGGAATATTCTGTGTAGGTTAATTTCTGATTTAAATGACTAAAACAAGGAAATTGTAATCTAACTAAAACACTCTTCTCTGGAAAGAATCCTGTGACCTGCCACTCAAAGTAAATTGTAATCTAACCAACATCAACGCCCACCCACCCACACATCTCCTTTGAGTGGCCTGGCAGGGGCAAAGGATGACGTTTCTCCTTTATGCGGAGGAGTCTAAACACCTTTCTGAAGAAGCCATGGCAGGCTCTTGGAGGATCCAAAGAATGAGAGGACCCTACATCTGTATGCAAGGATATTCCTACATGCAAGGCACATCCTGCAGCCATGATGGTTGTGGGCCTGGCGGCTAGTGAGAATGGAATCCCCTCTCTTCCCCCCTCCCCAAACTAGTATTTATTTTAGAAACATTTCCCAATGCAGTCAGTAATCAAGCATATTTTTAAGGTCACAGAATGATCCCTTTAGAAGCAGTTTACACTATGCCAAAAACTAAAGCATAGGATTTGCACATTTTAAATCTTAAGATAGATTATTTATTGTTGGCTAATGGACTTTTCATCCTTGTTTTTGTGATACCTAAAGGGCTGGTTATGGATCAGAAAGTGAGGCAGATGATGAAGCAGCAACCGTAAGCTTGGCAAGTGACCTTGGCAGAGTCAACCGTGCTTCTACCAGAAGTGCTGTCAAACTCCAGGAAATGGGACCCAGGATGACATTGCAGCTAGTTAAAATTGAGGAAGGCTTATGTTCTGGAGGTGTCATATTTAGCGAACATGGTAAGTCTGGTGCAAGGCATTCAAATTATGTTTAAAATGATTGCTTAACAATTTTTTTGGTTACTTGTCCTACGTGTATGTTTATTATGGTATTGGCTTAAGTATAAGCACATTTTGCCCATGAATACAATTTATTTGGTTATGTCATCATTTTTCCTCTTTCATGTATCATTTCATCAATAAATAATAACTTGTTAACATCTACACATTGACACGCTGTTATCTTTTGAGGTCTATGGATATGGTACAGCAGGATGCTTGTTAACTATTAAATGTTTGTGGTAATGATGTCTCATGTGAAAGACGGTTACTGCATTTTCTTGCCTCATTCAACCCTTGTTTCATTGTTCGTCCTTGTCATGGCATGCATCACTTGTTGTAACTGGCTACCCTGCAACATCTATCAAGATCTATTGAGAAAGTGAATGGGTTTTTTCTGAATGAGATGGCTGTTGAGACTTACCGGCTGAGTGACTATTGGCTCAACTTGATAACAGAATTCTAGCTGACCTATTTGATCATGCACAAGCCTTGTTCGAGGGAATATTTTTAGGCCTTGTATAATTGTGATTGGCTCGAAATCATTGTCATCATCAACACCTTTTTCCATTTATTTGGATCAGCTGCATGAATCCTAACTTGCTGTAATGACCTGCAAATAAATTGCAGGGGTATTAATGCAAATTAAAGTTGAATCCAAGGGTATTTACTTAAATCCAAAAAACTAGGATTTAAATATAAGAAAATAAAATATTAGATGTTTACATAGAATTTTCCTTATTTGACCTTAATAGGCTTGAATTAATGGGCAGAAATTATGGGGTTTTATTGCGCGGTCAGTGGTTTACTAGGCCTTAATGGGCTACTAGATTAAAGGTAGTGGACCCTTATTAGGCCACTTTTGGTGGGCCTCATTAGTCCCATTAGTAGTGTGGCAGTTCAGCCACTTCCCTCACCTCCTATAAGAGGAGGTGGGCAGGTGTCGCTCCTTTTATTCAATTCCGTTTGTACCACTGTACTCTATTTTTAGCTTGTAACTATGGACATGTTTAGGCATGAAAGATACTTATTTTAATTGCTTCCAAATTGTGTGATTGGACATTTATTTTTACCTTTAAGATTGTCCAGTTTAGGAATGAAAGGTGCTTATTTTAATTGCTTCCAAATGGTGTGCTTGGGCATATTATTTTTGCCTTCAAGATTATGCACTATTCAATAAAGATCCATAAAATGACAGACATAAGCTTGGGTACTGGACTCTACAAAATTCCACATTTGGATTTTTTTTGTGAAAGTGGGACCTTTACACTTGCCATTTTCAATGATCTAATGTTGTATTTGTAGTTAAACTTATGAAGGTAAGGTCCTTTCTTACTATACCCAATCATCGTGTTTTAGGCTGATGTGAGACGACTAACGTAACTAATGGACTTACTAACGGGGTAGAGATCAGCAACAAGTAATATAATAATAAGTAGATGCAGCCTAACCTCACAATTGTAAAGTTGGATAATCACGTCAACCGAAGTTAGCTAAGCAACCGTCCCTCTCGCAATGAGGAAATGTGGGACCGTTGGTAGTTGAGGAACTACCGCAAGTCTAGGGAATTAGAACCACCCCAAAGGCCTGATGGGACTTCATTTAACTTAGATGTGCCTCCTCGCAACTTCCTCTTCTCCATCTTAAAAAATTAAATAAAAATCATAAAAAAATTAAAATATTCAAATATCCCCCTCTAGGTTGGTTTCCATTCCTTAGGATTTAATTTTCATCATCACATTGAAAAATTCAACTTTAGCTGTCCAATCAAATGCATCCTTAGTCAGGGATCAAAACTAAAACCCCATTTTTTTGACTATTTTTTGTACATTTTTATACATTATTTTTTGATACGTATCCATCGAACGACTTTGATTAATTTTCAAAATCGAAGGGTGAAAATTAAAGCCCGTCAGATCGAACAATTCTAATGGATTTATTTGAATATTTAAAAATTATTGATATTTTTTATTTTTTTAAAACATGGGGAGAAGAGGATTTCAAGGGGGCTTATCTAAGTTGAGCCCAAGGGATCATTTGATCCGCCCATGTATATATATACATATACATATATATATATATACATATATATATATATACATATATATATATACATATATATATACATATATATACATATATACATATATATATATACATATATATATACATATATATACATATATACATATATATATATACATATATATACATATATATATATATATATACATATATATATATACATATATATATACATATATATACATATATATATATATATATATATATATATATATATACATATATATATATATATATATATATATATATATATATATATATATATATATATGTGGAATATGGCCAAGGCCTGATATACGGCCCGGCCTATGCCAACGTGATTGGAGGTCACCTGTTCTTTCCGTCCCGCGCATGTGGTGGAGAGAACGGAGTCCCTCTGATCTTGATCGGAGGGCCTCCAAGGCGCCATGTAGCGCCCCCTGTGAATTTGGGATGCCACAGGTGCCACGCAATGCCCCCTTGTTTGTGATTTTGATCGGATTCATCCGACGGTGGATGGTACTGAACAGTCAGGCCGCACCAGGTGCCCTGGTGTTGAAACAAAAAGAAAAAAGAAAGAAAAGAGAGAGGGAGAGAAGAAAGCAGGGGGCTAGAGGCAGCAACATGAGCAGGTGCAGCAACAGAAGCATCAAGCAGAGGCATGCGACAACAACATAGGAAGGGTCCGACTCCTTCTTCACATAAGAAAAAAAAACGCAGAAAGATGGAGATAGAGGGGAAGAGTCCACCTGAGAGAGTTGAAAAAGCCCACCTGGTGAGGGTGGGAACTCTTCCCACCTGCGGTGGGAAGAGTCCACCGCAGGGTGAACTTCTTACCCTCACCGGGTGAAGAAGTTCCACCTGGTGAGGGTGGGAGGGGGCCTGCGCCCCCCTCCTCCTCCTCTCACTGTCATAGGATAGTTAGGAGACAAAAAAAAAGACAGCAAGCACAAAAAAAAAGAGATTTTTTATTTATTTTGTAGTGTCCTATTCAAATGGCACTCTTAGCTCCTAGTCCTCACCGAGTTGGGAAGGCTCACCCAGTGAGGGTGGGAGGCTTCTCCACCTACCGGTTCCGGTGGGTTTCTCAACCCTCACCGGGTGGGGGGACCCACCTTCCCCCCACCCGATGATGGTGGGGACCTCTTTCCCCCTATCTCCACCTCCCAGACCCACCCGGTGAGGGTGGAGGGGGCTACGCCTCCCTCCCCTCTCTAAACATGTCCATGGACATATTTTAAAAAAAAGAGAGGGCAATGATTTTATCGGAAAAAAAAAGTAAGGAATACCCTCATCGGGTCCTCCTATATTTCCTAATCCATCCAGTGATGGTAAAACTTATACTTGAATTTCGTGCACGGGAAGCAAAAGTAAGTTTTACCCAATGGCTTAGACCCACTTGTGTGCACTCAGTGATAAGGACATCTTGGTAGAGAGACTTTGAGTCCCTCATTCCTTGCTACACCTGTTTCAAATAGTTAGAGACTTGTACAGGAAGGAATTGTTTCTTTGTGTGGGGGGGGGGATTTCGGTAGATATAGGCTTGTCGATGGCTCACCTATTAGTACTTATTGTAGTTATGCTAAAGTAGAGGGCATTTGGTCATGTAAGGATCGGGGTTGGGAAGAAGAAACTTCTAAACAAAATATCAGTGGAAATAAAGATCCCCAACGGGGTTGCATGATCCATTTTTCCTAAATAAAATAGTCAGGAAGATATGATCTTCACCTTGCACAGTTTCAAATTTGCAACTATAGATGGATTCTAAAGATTAGGAGCATTTGTCGCACAAATGTCTGACCTCCAACCATATCCACACACTTCCGTAGTTGGTGTAGCGTCCTCATATCTCCAAAGATATCTACCTGATCTTGAGCTTTCCTTCTTTTTCCTCTTCTTGCAGAATCTTGAAGCAATCAAACTGGAGCAGAGAGAGAAGTGGAGAAGGGGGCGCCTTAAGCTAGGGATTGCTATGTTGAACCATTGGGTCTCTTCATATTTTATCCCCATATTTTGGTGATAACAAATTATGCAAATAATGTAATCAGTCTTAGCTTGAGCATTCAAATAACTTGCCTTGATTCACTATGTTAATTAGGTCTCAGTTTCATGTTGTTCTGGGACTTGGTCATTTTTCAAGAGTTAACTGAGCTTAGACTCAAGTTAGTCTTTTATCTTATTCAAAATTTTGATTAACATAGCCTGTGCCTCAATTGGCCCTTTAGTGCATCAATTAACTCTCTGGAATATCAATTAAGTTATCCCACTTAATTGATTAACATGGTGAATGAGCCAATGCTTTCCAAGCTCACTTAATTGATCTTTCCATTGATTAACTCTGGCGGATATCGATTAACTCATTCGATCAACATGCTAATACTATCGATTAACTGAGTCCTCTATCAATTAACTCATGTTGTCTATTATGTGCTTCTTTTGACTTAATTAACTAAATTTTTTCTTGCTTCACTTAATCGATTAACTTACCTGCTAGCGATTAACTTGGCTTTCTTGTATGGATTAACTGAATGTTTTCCTGCTTCACTTAACTGAGGGCCATTGATTAACTCATCTTTCTTGTATCGATTAACTGAATGTTCTGAATTATGTTTCTTGCTTCACTTAATCAATTAACTTGCTGGCTAAATTAACTCATGCTTGATTGTATTGATTAACTAGCTGATTTCTTAGTTGTTTTAGCCTGTGATAGTTAATCGATTACTGTTGTTCTATCTACTTTACTTTTTCGGCATTTAGTTGATTGAGTTTGTGATTAACTTGTGCTCTCTTTTAGTGATTAAGTGTAACGTTGCTATATCAGTTAACTGGTTGTTTTTTGTTGACTTATCTTATATTACTTAATCGATGTTCTTATGACTAATTGCCACTTATGCGATTATATTGCATATCTATACACACTTAGTCGATTATTCTTAGTCTTGTACTATTCAAATCTCTAGCGCAAATCAAAACTTGTCTCCTCTCTGTCTGCTATACTTATTGGGATTCTCTACTACTTATCTACCCTGTGGTCGGAGATCAGATGGTCAAGATGGTTAATGTTAGCCACTAAGACTCATCACCGTCTAACAAATTTCTGGTGTGTTTAACAGAGCAATTTGAAGGGTCTATATAATGAAGCCTGCGGATGGACAAAAAATCTCAATAAGAAAAGGTATACGCTCTCCAGAATTCAAAATCTCTAGAATAGAAGAAATCTCAATGCTCAAACTCACACAAAAAGAGAGAGAAAAGAAAAGAGAGAAAGCTCAAGGGCCCAGCTTAATGCTAAACACTCAGTGCCCTCTTCTTCCTCAACGTTTGTTATGCTACTCAATGAGCTCTCGAGCCACAACAATCAAGACTCTGCTTCTTCATGCCCATTCTTTATCTTGATTTTTTTCTGATTTCCTTATACACATTGTAGCCTTCAAGAGGCATTTGTTGTGTAAATTGAACAAAATCTTTGTTGCTTCCTAAGGGAAGTGGGCCAACAGGAGGTTGGTATTATGTGGTGGACCAACATAGGTCAGTATCTGTGCGTTGTGCCTCCTTTCAGTGTTAAAGGAGAAGACCAGTTCAAGCTATGTGGTTGGACCGACGAGAGGTCAATACCTGTGTTCTCTCTAGTTGAGAGGAAGACGAGTTGTGGCTGGGTGTTGGAGTTATAGCAGATCGATATACTGTGGTTGGACCCATGTGAGGTTTGTATCCTATGTGTGTGGACCTTCAAGTGGTCGGTATCCTGTGGTTCAACCAGTAGATGGCTTGTATCCTCTGTGTGTTGGATCTGCAAAGCTCTGAATCCTATGTTAGTGGAATCCTAAGGAGGTTGCCTTAGGGACTGGATATAGGTCTATGACTGAACTAGCATAAAATCCTATTTCAATTAACTTCCCACTCTAATTTTTAAAACTCAATCACCCCTGCTAGGCCATAGCCTAGGCAACAAGTGGTATCAGAGTCTAGTCTCTTGTTGCATAGACTTAACAGTCTGAGAATAATGTGGCAATGGCTACTGGTAACATTGAAGGCCAATCCAATCACCCTCCACTATTCGATGGCAATGATTACCCCTATTCGGGAAGTCAGTTGGAGTTTTTCCTGAAAGATCTCAAGCTAGATTTGTGAAGTGTGATTGAGGATGATGACTACATTGTTACCAAGCTGAAAGATAAACGGAACAAGGTTGATAAACATCTTATAATAATAGGGCCAAATGGGTACTGTGCTGCTCTCTATCTAAGAAGAGAGTTTAATAGGATCTCAACTTGCAAATATGGCTAAGAGATGTTGAGAAAGCTACAAAAAAGATTATTCTAAAATGTAAAGAAATAATAAAAAAAAGAAATACTTAAGTGCTGTTTGGCAATGAGCTTGGGATATGGTTTCCAATGATTAATAGGGGGACAAAGGGAGCACACAGTAATTGAGTATTTTAAATTTTTTGATGAATTTTATTATTTTTAAATATGGGAGGAAGGGGTTTCGGGGGAGCACATCAAAGTTAGATGCATCTTAGGGCATATTATATACTCTTTGGGGACTGTTACATAGAAAGCAAGAACCCTCAATTAATTTTCCCTATTTTCAATGTTTAGAACATGTAGCTGACCGATTTTTCTCATCACCATTATTGTCTGGAATGAAAGGTAATGAAGAGAATTCCTGGTCAGCTCGGACTTGGGCCAATTACCACAGTGGCCCAATCGCCCTGGCCCTAAGGGGTTGGCCCGTTTGCCCACTCGGCCCATGAATAGATAAAAGCATGATGAAAAAGATGAGGAGTTATCTCATGAATAATCCTATATCGGAAACTTCTTGAAGTCTCCATCTAACCCCTTCCTATAAAAGGGGGTTGGTCACGTCCAATCAAGTTGTGTGGAATATTCCTTCTTCCAGCTCATCACTCATTGCTACCTATCATTGTTGACTTGGGCATCAGAGGGGCATCCCTAGGGACTTCACCCAGGGCCCATCTGACATGATTTGTTGAGTGTGTACGCCCTTTCTGCCTCCTCTGGCTCGGCTCAGTCACCGGCCCAGACATCCCGTACCCAGTCCAGCTGTGAACTCCTTGGCAGCGTCAAAAGGTTTTCTATTATTTAAGGTAAACTTGTACTCTTTTTTTTTTTTTGGATGGAGAAGTTTAAAAAGAAAATATAAGATTATTGCATCCTGACCAGAAATATTATCTCTGCCTACACAACACAACTTGTGCATTTGCCGAGGAAAATCCTCGTTCCAATTAATGTAGACTTTGTTCTCCAACCATATCTAGCTAGTGTGCCACTCTGCTAAGTCCTTTGCGCTCATATACATTTGACTAGAATATTATTGCCTCGCTTCAAGATTACTTTGATTACTTTGAATATATCTCATGGTCTATCAGTACTATTTTATATGAAATTTATTGTAGCCTTGCTAGACGGATGGTTGGTCCAAACAGACTTCATCACTAAAAAGTCTGGTGTTTCCAGACTTGATATGTCCATTGTTGTTGTTGAGCAACTTCATTTGGGAAGTGCCCACTAAGTTTTTTGCACATTCCAATTCAACAATTCTATCGCCATTGTCCCTTGGGTTAATCTTCTTAACAGTTCCCAAGCATCGCCTTTTGCAAATTTTGCCCATCTTAAGTATTTCGTAGACTTCACATCACCAGTGCGGCCATCTAGAGTTCTCATATGTATCAAGCAAACTCCTTAAGTCCCCATAGTATTCTCTAGGTAATGAAAGTACTTGGCTTTTGTTTATTTCCTCCGAAGGGTGTCACTAAAAGTCTAGGCTCAGATTGGTTACGTACTTGGGTAACAAGGTCTACTAATCCATTCCCTCCAATCTCTTTAGAAGTCCTTGCATATCTTGTCCGTCGTCTTTCAGCCCTAGCAGATATGATCTTAACTCCTTCGTATTAGTAAGTGATAGTGATAAGACTATTCTTGATTAAGATGCTCCTCCCCACCAATATATTCTTAGGCATCCGCTCTTCCATGAGGCTAGTTTGGCATTTTTTTTAATATATTAGCTTACCTTCTAAGACTTGATTGGAGATGCTTCCTGAATAGGCATACCCAAGTAGCTCTTTAGATATTTTTCTTCTATGCCATTACCCTTTCAACCTGCCTTTTATATGTGTCCATACTTAGGCTGGTTATTACCGCTGATTTCAGTTCACTTACCTTCTACTCCTCCATCAGTAATCATCCAAATGTGTTTAGCATCTCCTCAATTACCTTGGTCTTTGCTCTTAAACTGAAATCAGAACATCATCAACAAACATGATGAATAAGTTGGGCATTATTATTACAATGTGACCAATGATTCCTTTGACCATTATTTTTCTGCTCTGCTACCATCAACATCAAAATAAATAAATAGGGGTATGTATATGGAATCTCCTTGTCTAATGTCTCCTTATAGGCGGTGAACCATATCCACAGAATTCCGTTGTGGATGTGGCTTACCACACTTTTTAAAGTGGCATATATCAGCATTCTTGTTACTCATCCTTTTAGAGAGTGATCATGTCTAATCTATGATTTGAATTCTACTTGTAACATAACCTTTTATTCTACATCATAAATTCTACTTTAGCCCCATAAATTTTATTTGAATTTCATTTAGCACACTAAAATAGCATAAAACACATTTATAAATTTTAGGTGTTTTGACGAGTAAAAGTTTCAAGCTTACATATAGTTTTTATGCATGTTATCTTTTGTAGAATCCGTATTTTCATTTACAGAATAAGAAGCTTAGGTCTACAATACTATCGACACTTAATTTTATGCATTTAGCTTTAATAATTGTCATAAATAGAGTTAAAATAATTGTCATAAATAGAGTTAAGGTATATAAAGATAAACATTAAAAAGATATAAACCATTAGATGATACAAACAAAACTAGGACCACCATCTGACCTTGTATCTGTTGGCATACCCATTACTGGAACAAATAAACAGGTTAATACCAGATCATACTGTTCATTTGGGTGAACTATTGCCTTCAGATAATCATAGATGGAAAGGAAGGAATAAGAAGCAAGAAAGAATTAATCATTTTTTATGAAGAGACAGAATAAGAAGGAAGAAAGAATGAAGTGCGCCGGGAACGTTTCAAGCAGAAGTCATCTGTCCTGTGAAGCTTCGCAAGCATTGGTTCCAGATCTTAGCTAAACTATACCTGCACGTGCCCTTCCTTCTGATGAAATTAAAAACCAATTTAACAGTAAACCAACCATCACTTGTAAGCTACCAAATACATTTATCCTTCTGTGGCATAAGATTGATACATTTCATTTGATCAAGCAAATAAGTAGGCAGTATCGCTGGGGACTTAAGAGGATGACTTCTGTCCACAAGCTCCTCATGGATTGATGCATTAATGAATTGCCCAGGAATGGGATGCTGCAAAAAATTAATGATTGGTCCTGAGGCAAACCAATTATCATAGAGAAAATTAACAGAAGTCCCATCACCAATTAGCCATCGGCTGCCCTCCATTACTTTTGCTTTAGCTTCTCTAAAAACCTCACTACTAATACCTGAGGAAAAAGGTCTCTCACAATCCTAACTATACCTCTTCAAAAGCTTCCTTCTTGCATATACACCCCACAAAGAATTATTGTGCAAAAGTGACCAAAGCTATTTCATTGTTATGCTAAGTTGAGTATCCATGAGACTTCTTACTCCAAGGCTACCTTCTGAAAAAGGACTGAAAACTTTACTCCATAAAAGCCAGTGTCTGCGATGATCTCCATCAGCACCATTCCAAAGAAAGCTCGAGCATAAATGGTTAAGGACGTGAACAATATTCTTTGGAATATAAGTAGAACTAGCAACATAAATGTGCATGGAACATAAAACATATTTGATCAAGACCAGGTGGCCAGCTTGTGAGAGATATTTGGACTGCCAACCCTCTAGTTTACTGGTGACCTTATCCACAAGGTACTTTAAGTGAATAGTTCTAGACCGACCTGGAAAAATGGGGACACCCAAATAAGATGTAGATTGAGACTTCTGCTGAAACCCCGTGATAGAAAATTTTTTCTGAGCAACTCTTCTTGGGGCCTTCCTGGACACAATAAAATAGCTTTTGCTTGGGTTGACCTTCTGCCCCAGAGGATGATTCATAACAAGCCATGAAGTTCATAAATCTCTTGATATTCCTGGAAGTTCCATTAATGAATACAAGTGTGTCATCAGCATAAAGCAAGTAAGACACCGGCAAAGACATCCTACTTCCATGATAATACTGTAACGGCCAGTAGAAAACATAGTTGATAACCCTCTGTTAAGAGCTTCCTCAACTACAATAAACAGATCTGGAGCCAAGGGGTTTTCTTGTCTGATCCCATGTTTTGATTTGAAATACCCCTCTAGATGGCCATTGAAACTGAGAACCAACAATTGCATATTAACATGGCAATCAAAGAGCAGAATCTGTTAGAAAAGCCGAAAGTCCTGAGAACAGATGACAAGAAATTCCGTTCATGGCGATCATAAGCCTTGGCCATGTCTAGTTTAAATACGACATTCCAGCCCCTAATTGGCCAATCAATGTCTTTGACTAACTCTCTTGCAAGGGACACATTATCAACAATATTTCTACCTTCACAAAGGCGCCTGCTGCTCGGAAATAATACTAGGAAGAACAGGAGATAGGCGCACACATTACACATATGATCTTGGATATGATTTTGTAGCAGAAATTACAAAGGCTTATGGGACGAAAATCAGCATAAGATGTGCATGATTTAACCTTTGGGACCATGGCAATAATTGAAGATGTAATACCTCGGGGGAGTGGGAACCCCATAAAGAAGCCCTGAACTGGCTTAATCACATCAGACTCTATAATATCCCAGCATGAGGTATAGAACAATCCCGTGAATCATCAGGTCCCAGGGCACTATTGGACAATAGACTAAAAACTGCCTGCTTGATTTCTTCACTAGAAGGAATAGAAGTCAAACCTTCATTATTCTCTATAGAGATAAGGCGAGGGATAACAGCCAGCAGTCTATCATCAACCACATGATATTAAGAGGTTAAATTGTTTTTGAAAGAAGCTCACAGCTTGCTGTCAGAGAACAGTTTGATCTTCACAACACGCCCTGTCTAACTGTACTCTGGAAATAAATTTTTTCCTGCGCACACCTTTCACAAAGGTATGGAAAAAGCTAGAATTTCGGTCCCCATAAGCAATCTAATCTAACCTTGCTTTCCGACACTAAAAGATGTCTTCACGGTATTGAGCTAATCAGAGATCAGCTTGAGTCTTGTTGAGAGCTGCTCTGTTATTCTCAGAAGGGTCGTCCTCAAATGAAGACTCAGCCTGCATAACCTTGTCTTCAGGATCATGTATGTTCTGAAAAGTATCTCCAAAGGAGGTCTTATTCCATGTGCAAAGAGCCCTCTTGACAGCACGAAGCTTCAATTGCAAAACTTGGAATTTATTAGGGTTATCATCATCTACTTTCCCTGGCCTACTTCATAGTAGATTGAAAGAACTCATGAGTTGTCCACATATACTGAAATATAAACCTGGAAGGGGCCTTCTCCAGAATTTTAGGAACCTCAAGCAAAGGAGCATAGTCAGAAGGATCTCTTGGAAGGTGATGAACAGAAAACGAAGTAATGCCATTTGACCATTGAGAATTATAAAGCACCCTATCCAGCCGTGCTCTTATACAACAACCATCGGTCCTGTTACTCAACCGTGTAAATTGATTGCCCAGAAACCCAGCATCTAATAATCCAGTAGCAGCCATGAAAGCCTGGAAGTCACCCATTGATGACAGATAATTCATGTTGCCCCCTAGCTTCTCCTTGGGAGAGGCTATGGCATTAAAGTCCCCACCTATCAACTAGGGAATATTAATACCATCACCAAATTGGATTAGAGCATCATACAATTCTGTGTTGCACCATATTTCAAGAGGCATATACAAAAGTAAAGGAACAAACATACTGACAGCCATTCTTGAAACCTACAATGCAGTCCATTATTTTACAAATAGATTATCCTAATCCAAATCTATAGAGTACTGCTTGTATACTCTTGATCATATCTAAATGTGACCTTTATTTTTCTCTAATTAACAAAAAGGACCCTAATACTAAAAAATATCAAGAAATCATTCCTTCAAAATTTAAAATTTAAAAAGAGGCTCGTAAAAATTTATAATTAATAAAAGAATGAATATATAAAATTAAAAGCAATAACATTACCTTTAAGTTTTATTAATAAAAATAAAGAATGCATAGCATAAGTTAATCGTACTAGTTATTATTCACAAATTATTTTTTTATTAGATTTTGATCTGGTAAAATTTTTATAATTAGTAACATTTGAGACAATCTATATGTAAAACAACTGAGAACATTTTGGCTAGTACATAAGAAGAAATATGACTTTGACCCATATAGATATAAATTTTAAGAGAAGTTCTCTTTTTAGATATTTTAGATTTATATTGCCCCTATTAGATATTTTAAAAATTTTGTGCTTTTTTAGTAGTTTTTCTTTTTTTTCTTCCGACTGTCATTTGCAAAATTCAGTTACAACATGCTTATAGGTGGATGTCTACAAAATTTTCCTTACGAGGTGTTTGAATCAAACCATACATATCATAGTTAAGGGGTGATATGCAAATATATATATATATATATATATATATATATATATATATATAATACAAGGTGTTATCTGAAAATATATAATCTTTTAAGAGGTTATTTGCTTAAACTCCTTTAAGGGAGTCATGCAAATATGTATCATATAAAAAAATTATCAGAAAAACAAAATCTTTCAACAGATTATATACAAAACCCCTAATAAATAGTTCCTGAGAGTTCAGAAGTGCTACGGAGGCATCTAACCATAATAAGCAATTCTGGTTCAGGTCCATGAACCTAGCAGCCAAGTAGCTTCTGATGGTGAAAGACAGAACACCATATGGAGTAAGAAAGGACATTTGCATGTATAATCATAGATATTTTTTACATTTAAATTCCTGAAAATGTAGCTATTTATAAATAAATCATCTTAGTGCAACTATTTACAATTAAATCCTCACAATATACCATGTTAATAGTGGATGTTTGACTATGTTCTCTCAATCATGATATTAATACCAAGGTAGGCCAACACGGGGATCGGACTCGGATCGGTCCGGTCCTGACCGAGCAGGTCGGCCGATCCGATCCCGCACCGGTCTGGCCGATCCAATTTTAAAAAAGAGAAAAATAGAATAAAAAATAGAAAAATAAAAAAATAGGTCTAAAAAATAATAAAAATTCTAAAAAAATAAAAAAAAAATTATATTTACCCGAAACTTATCTAGGACCACTGGTAACCCTTGAAATTTTATTAACTTTGAAAAGCACTTGAATACAATACATTGGGGGGGGGGGCATAAAACCTTACCTCTAAGTATTACATGATAGTAAAAAAAAAAAAAACACAACAGCTAGACATACATTTATTCCAACCTTACATTGTAGATGCTATACAAATGTTGCACATAATCGGCCCAAGACAGAAGCTTGTAGCATTGTTCATATTCTTGTACAAACCAGTTATACTCATTTGTGAATGTGTAGATTATTGTCACCAGTATCCATCCTTGTGTCTCTGGCCCATGGTAAGATCCTCATGAGGCTGATGATTGATAAGAGGAAGCATATGAGTTTGAAAAATAAGTGGGATATCCTCCTAAGTAACTCGATGTATCATAGGGTGGTGGATATTGATAATACCTATCTGGATATCCATAAAGACTGTAACCCTCTAATGGAACTTGAGAGGATGCATCAGACGAATGCTCTTGAGAGGATGTTTCTCTTGCTCTCCTTAAGAACTCTTGTTGTTGCTTCCTTTTGCCCTTATCTGTTGTTAATGTGTCTTTGGCCAACCTACTGGAGTGGTCATCATCTTGCGTAACATGTGTAAATTGTTGCTCCCCTGTGAAAATAATTGGAGGAGCTTCACTATGTTAACTTGATTTACGTCCTCGAGATGACCGCTGTTGCAGGGATCCACCTTGACTTCTATGTGGATCAGCATCGTCATCGTCAGGGGTACTCGTTGCCGAAGTAGAGTTGTCTAAAATTTGGTAAACGACTTTGTCGGTTGGCTCCGGTGTCTTGTCTGACTCCTCTCGTACAATTTCTAAATATGTAATATCTATAAGATTAGTTACTCTCTTACCTTTACCTTTACTTGAACTTTGTGGGGTGAATTTCTTTTGCCGTTTTGAAAGAGGTGGAAGTGGGAACTCAACAGACAAGGGGACGCTATCCAATTGTCCTTCTGCCCATGACCGATCATTTGAGTTAAATTTTGATAGACCCAAAACATTCCTTGCATCCACCCATACATTTAGTGGGTTCTGCTCCTCAAATATCTCGTCCAGATCGATTGGTTTCTTAACTTGTTGTTCTGCTTGCACCGGTCGGCCAGCAATTTTATCTTTCCATCGTTCTTCTTCTCTTTGGTTCTCTTGAATTTTTTGAAGATTCTTTAGTTTCGAGTACATGTTGTAGTGGCAAAAGACCAATTGCTCCAATCTCGCTGAGCTTAATCAGTTCCTTTGCTTGTGTGCATCAAGCTAAATGTAGACCAATTCCTCTCACAGCCAGAAGAGGAGGTGGTTTGGCTCAATACACGGATGGCAACATACACAAAATCTGTATAACCTGAAGCCTTCCTACGATCCATCCACAAGTCAGTTGTAATTCTATGATCCAACTAACGATTAACATTGTAAAGTGTGGGCATTATAATTATTTCGTGGAAGTATTGGTTTTGTGTAAAATTATAAATACCTGGTGAAAGCAACATGACTGCTCGTTGAGCATGATAAGTGCCAAAATGTAGTGTCCGGAGCCTATAGTGATGCATCTTGTTACATGCTATTATAGCTCGATTCTCATCATGTAACATATGTCGAATTACATTTTGATTCCCATGGAATATTTCTTCATCATTGGGCGCATTTTGAGTAGCAGAACTATATTGGTATCTTGGGTTGAAGAAATGACTTAAGAAATTGAAAACAAAATTAATAAGGAAATATAACTTATAGAAAATAAAATGGCAAGTAATATGGAATGACTTATTTTGTTACTTGTCGCATGCAAGTCATGGTGGAGTGTCCTATCCCATCCTGCATCTATGATATCCCACCACTTTCTGTATATATTTTTGTTGGTACAACTTTCTGTATGTATTTTTGTTGGCCCTCGCAATGTCTTCCTTCGCACGGTCCATAGCTTCATATAAATATCCCGTTGTGACTTTTTTATCATCATCCACCATCTTTAGAACCCGCACAAGAGGTTCAACTACGCTCAAAATCATCTTTGTATCTTTCAATACTTTCGGCTCTCAATCAAGTCCTCAACATGGTTCCCCTTGTCTCTAGCGTCATGCTTTACGTACCTTGTCATCTAATCCTCCCATCCTTTACTTGAAATCATCTGCTTTAAGGGGCGCTTTTATAACTGTATACTCCAAGAAAATGTACGTGGAGGCGAAACGAGTTACCCCAGGATGTAGTAACTCTCTTTGTCCAGTGTGTTCATGCATCAACGTGAGCACATAGTTATGGTTGTAGATATAGGATGTGATGAATTGTGTTGACTTTATTATCTTAATCATTTTTGCATCTTTCCCAATATCTTCTAGCATCAAATCTAGGGAGTGAGTAGAGCAAGTAAGCCAATATAGATGTGGCCTCTTCTCCATTAACATATGGCCAGCAGCTTTATATGAAGCTGCATTATCTGTTACAACTTGTACTACCCGATCTTCTCCCACCTGTTCCACAATGTCATCAATTAATTTGAAAAGATATTCAACATTCTTTACCTTTCCACTAGCATCAACTAACTTCCAAAATACAATCACAACTTGACAGTATATAAGGAAGTTAATCATACTTCTTTTCGTTATTCTTATTCAAATAATGTTATAAAGATTAGAGAATGTCTAAATTAACTAAATATAATCTATTAATCTAAATATGTTAAAGGAATTCAAGGTACTCACCTGTCCAGCCATATGTCATTATTATGCAGTCTCTTTCATCTCAAATTCGCTCGAACGACTTGATATACTTTTGGAGATCACTTACCTCTTGAGGAAGGTAAGTGTTGTATATCTCTTCGGGGGTTGGTCTAGGAATATCCTTACTTGCATCTCCAATAGTCTCAATCATGTCCTCCCAATAAGGACCCTTTGCAATATTGGCCAGTACACTGTTATAAACAAACCATCTCGAAACAACACGGTCAATCTTCTCTTTGCATAACTTCAGATTCTTCATAGCAGCTGTGATTGATGGTTGTCTATCCCTCTGTCTTGTTATGAAAGCATCTATAGGACCCACTCTAGAATCATTGTCCTTAGTCAAGTCATGAATTTCCTCCTCGTTGAACCCCTGTCCGAACCCACTCCCTTGGCCAACTTGTCGGCTGGTGCGTCTATACACATCCTCCTCAGCAGAAGATCTTCTACTTTCGTCCATGGCTTGACATAAATCATCATAAAAATAAAATGGATGATTTGAGACTAATTTAACCGAGATGAAGTGTAGATAACTAATTGAAAATTTTAAATAAAAAAAATGTATATATCTTACCTTGAGAAAAGTCTTCAAATGTAGTGGACCTCCTTTTAGTAGGGTCTATGTCTCTCTTTCGAGATCTATCTCTCGGAGGGTGAATATGAATACTTTGACTTGAGGGCTGTGTCATTTCCCCTCTAATTTAGCCTCTCATCGTTGATGTTGCTCTTCTTTCCATCTCTCTTTGTCTTAAGTAATTTTTGAATTAATTTAGCCTTCACTTTTTCTTTAACACCCTCAATATGTTGCTTTAGACGAAATACTCCACCTGAAATAATCCGACCGTAGTAGTTGTATTTGATCTTCCGTGAAGCCATGTCCATGACAGTGTAGTGGTTCCATCCTGGGTCACTACGAGAAGTGATAGATGTGGCCTCATTATGCTCCAAAGTCAACATCTTTAAAAAGAAAAAGATATTAACAGAGAAAGAGAGAATTACAGAGAGAGAAATGGTGAGAAATAAGAAAAAATAGAAAAAAAGAGAGTGAGATATCATACCTTGAGAGAGAGTCAGAGACAATGAGAAAGAAAGCTACAGAGACAAAAAAAGGTTAGAGAGAAAAAATAAAATGCGAGAAAAATAAATAGGTACAGAGAAAAATGGTTAGAGAGAAAGAAAATTAAAGAGAAAAAATAAAAGAGAAATTTAGAGATGAAAAAGTTTGTGAGAGATATATATGTTAGAGAAAATAAAAAAATAATAGAGAGACAAAAAATAGAGAGAGAGAGATATGTTAAAGAGATTAAAAATTTAGAGAGAGAGAGAGAGAAAATAATAAATACCTAAAAAGAGAGAAATATTAAGGAGAAAAAATGATGAAAAAAATTGATGTAGTCCGTCCGTCCGTCCTTTGAGAGTTTTGGAGAGCAAGAGAGTTTTGAGTTTGAGTCTTTGAGAGAGTATGAGAGCTTAGAGAGAAATTTTAGAGAGAGAGAGAGAGAAATGAGAATTGGTGTGAATGAGGGAGAGAAGGGTGGGAGGGGGTTTTATAAGATCTTGAAGGGGTTTAGAAGCCCCTTCTAGCTGTTGGGAACCCAACAGCTACCTAACGGCTAGTTCTAAACTAGCCGTTGGGGGCCTGGATCGGCCGAAACAGTCCGATCCGGTCAGACCTAGACACCGGATCGATTGACCCGGCCGATCCATGGCGATCCGGCCGATCCCACTCTCGGACCGTTGGGCCGGGGCTCATGATCGGATCGATTCAGCCGGTTTCCGATCGGACCAGCCAATCCGATCCGGTCCAAGCCGATCCTGCACACCTTGATTAATACATGTTTCAATAAATATTAAAGAATTGAACTTTAGTCTTTGAGATTCTCAAGTCCTCTTCTCTCCCTTTCCTATCTCTAATTCTCTCTTTATCATTCTTTAAAGCTCCTTTATATTTTTTAATATCAATTTTAATATTAATGTTGTAGATATAAATGATAGTAAAGAAAAAAATTTCAATCCCTATAATCCTTCAATATTCCTTATAAACCCCTCCAATCTTCATATTTCCTTCAAATCTCACACAATCTTAGAACCATCCTTAACAAGTCTCATTAGAGGAACTTTTAGGGAGAGACATTTTAAATAATTGTAGGGACTAGGGACTAATAAGGAATATAAAAATTACATGAAATTATAAAGAATATTAAAAGATTATAAGAACTAAAAAGTCAAAATAATATCAAAATAATATTATCTCAAAGTTGATATCCCACTGCATGGAGCACAATGATAACTTATTTTTTGTCATTTTTTTTTTACCAGAAAAGGAACTATATTAAGTAAAAAAGAAACAGTAGGACAGTCAGAAAGTGCGACGTCCTTAATACAAAGGGGGAGGATGGACGAAGTCCAAGAGGCCTCTAGATTAGAACTAATAGCAATTCTAGCAACATAGTGAGCCAGCTTGTTTGCAGTCCAAGGGACATAAGAAAGGAAAATACAATGAGAGTTTAAAATAGCTTGATAGTTCGCAATGATAGCTCGAGTTTTCTAGGGTGGCGCTCTGAGTTTAAGGAGGGAGTTGATCAGGACCTGAGCGTCCCCTTCCACCGTAACAGATTGGGATTGTTGAGAGGCTAGCCTCAGGGCCTTAAGCAAAGCACATGATTCCACTACAGCAGGGTCAATATGTGCAGTTCTCTTATTGAAGTAGTAGATAGGGAAGCCATGGTCGCCTCTTAGAGTAACACCAATAGCCCCTCCCGCTGGGGAAGTTGCACCATCAAAGTTTAACCTTCAATTGTCCCGGAATTGGAGGACACCAAGCAACCTGCTTAGGAGTAATAATTCTACTACACACCTGGATATCCAACTGTGAATTCCAGAATTCAAATTCTATCATAGCCTCCTTGAGAACCCTCAGAGCTTTAAAGTGCTTACCTTCCATGACTAGCTTGCATCGAGCTTTCCATATATGCCAGTAAATAGCAAGGCAGAGAGTGAGAATACGTCTATCTTTTGTATTATTTGTGAATGGCAGATAAAACCAAGCAATAAGTCTGTCAACAAGAGTTCTAGGATCCTCTTTCGATCGATACTTTAGGGGGGAGGCCAACCACACTTGTCTAGCCAGCTCACAATCAAATAGCATGTGACAAATACACTCCTGCATGCAAACATGGCAGATACTATCAACATAAGGAAGTCTCCTTGCAAGAATAGCTTTGACGGGAATTGCTTTAACCAGGCATTTCCAGAAGAAGTGCAGAATTTTTGGTGGAACCAGCTTCTTAACCTCAACATCCCACAGTTTATTCCAGACCAGGTTTGGGGAAGACACAAAAGATGGTGAATTGAGCTCCATAATAAATTTGTAGGCGGATTTGAGGCTGAAGGATCCATCATTTTTGAGTGGCCAAATATAAATATCATCATTAGCATTGGAAATCAATGGGCGAGTGTTATTGCAAATTGCATTGACAGTATCTTCATGAAAGAGATTATAGATGAGAGGGACATCCCACCTATTATTCTCGATGAGTTGAAATACCCAGAATGGAGGAGTACCTGTAAAATTTCTGTGAGGTTTTGGAGGGCCCAAATGATCCGAAATCCACCGGTCCTGCCAAATTCGGGTAGTGAATCCATTTTGAACAGATTTAATACAAAGAGTCCATAAGATCTCTAACTTGTATCATAGCATTCCAGGTTAAAGAGCAATTGTTAAGATGAGGAGTCTCCCAAAAGGAATTAGTCTTCATGTATTTTGCCTTTAAGATGAGAGCCCAAGTAGTATTTGGGTTTTGCAAAAGATTCCAGACCAGTTTCATAATAGACACCCTATTGAGAGCATTTAAATCTCTAACTCCAAGGCCATCCTGGGCTTTATGAATGTTAATTTGTCTCCAATTACACAAATGAATTTTTCTATGATCTGCAGTGTCACTCCAAAGAAAGGATCTCTGAATCTGAGTGAGCTTCCTGATAGTGGCCTTGGGAAGGATACTTGTACCAATAACATGGAGGGAAATGGCATTCAAAACCGAATTCATCAGGACAATTTTACCTGGAGTTGAAAGTGTGCTCGCTTTCCATTGATTCAATTTGGATTTCATCCTAGATTCCAAGAAGGTAAGTTGATTGACTCTGCTCCTGGCTGTTCATATAGGAACTCCAAGGTATAAATCTGCCGACATAATAGGAATACCAAATGTAGAACACATTTGGTTCTGCATGGGTGGTGAGATATTCTTGCTGAAAAGAAATCCACACTTGGATTTGTTAATAAGCTGACCTGACCACTTCCCATAAACTTCAAGGCATTGGAAAAAATCTACTAATTTAGCAGTGTTAGCCTTTCCAAAAATCATGAGATCATCGGCATACATGAGGAGTAATCTGAGGCCCAGATCTGTTCACCTTGAAACCCTTGATGGAGTTAGAGATCACCTTCGAATGGAAGAGACCTGTAAGGACTTCTGCACAAAGGATATATAAATATGGGGATAAAGGGCAACCTTGCCAGATACCGCAACTTGGTTTGATCAGGCCAGTGCTTTCATCATTGAATCGACTGAATAAGTAGTAGTTGTGACACAATTCATAATAAGTGATACAGTGCATTCATCAAAACCAAATTTCCTTTGTACAGTTGAGACGAAATTACTCCAGTTTGTCATATGCCTTAGCTATGTCAACCTTGAGAGTAAAAATCCCTTGTTTACATACCTCCTTTATGTTTCATAGAATGAAGAAACTCATTTGCAGCTAGCACACTGTCCATGAGCAACCTTTGATGGACAAATGCAGATTGATTGCTGGAAACCATCTTGTGCAGCAAAGGCCTTAATCTAGATGCTAAGATCTTTGCATATAATTTATAAATCACATTAAATAAACTTATGGGCCTGAAGTCAGTGGGTGAGGTAGCAGGATACCTCTTGGGGATAAGAGTGATAATGGTGTGATTGACCCCGTGAAGCATATGTGATTTTGCAAAAAGACTCTTAACAGTCTCAATAACATCACTCTTAACAGTGTTCTCATACTCTGATCAAATAAGGGAGGCAATGCATCTGGCCCCGGGGCCTTGAAAGGTTTCATACTGAACAGAGCATCTTCAATCTCTTGAATAGTGGGAATGGATGACATAACTATGTTATCTTGATCTGTAATGCACCTGTTAAGCATAAGCATGCTAAAGAATGTAGATAAATCAGAATAATCTCAATCCTTACGAGGTGTATACTGGTCATTTGAGACGGCAATTAAGTAAGAGTGCCTACTACCTCCTTGAAACTTTACCAGGTTTTTTACCTGGTGGCGACGCTGGCGTTAGGTGTTCTCCGTCGGCGGCTTTGGTTGGAGGGGGGAGTCCTAGTCGGCAGAGGCTCCCCCCTCCCTCTCTCCTTTCCCTTTTACTCCTTTCCTCCCTCCTCCTTTCCCTTCATTTTGTTTCGTATATTTTCTCCCTCCCTTCCCCTTCGTTTTTTCCTCCGGTTTCCTTCGGTGTTCGCCCTGATCTTGCCCTCTACCGTTGCAGTTTCCTTCTCCTAGAGGATTGGAGTGTTTGCTTTCGCTGCCCTGTGTTTCCTCTCAGCCCCCGCCAATCTCCATCCTCCCTGTCAATCTCCACCATCTTCCATCTTCCACCTAACCAGTTTGCTGCATATCCGTGTTCCCATCCTCCCCCGCTGATCTCCATCCTCACCGCTGATCTCATCCATCTGCATCCTCCATCCACCATCTCTATCTTCCATCCAACTCATTCCCTCCTTCCATCTGCTCAGGCCCTAGTCTCCCTCTGCCCTATTTTCTTACCGCCACCCCTCTCACTGCTCCTCGTTTCTCTGTTCGGCCAGCCCTCGTCCTCCTTTTTGCCCTTGCCCTCCATAGGGTTTTTGCCCAAGATATGGGTTCTGGTTGATCGGCTCTAGGCGTTTATTTCTCTGTGCTGCCTATTATTTTTTTGCTGCTTCTTTTCCAGGTCTGACATCGGTGCGGTGCGGTGCATAGTCTCCGGAAGGTTTGCTTCAATCCTATGCAGATCATGGAGATAGGTGAAAGAGTTCCAGATCTGTGCACAATCTGTGCCCCCGTCGACGCACGTCTCGGAGCCACACTTATTCAACCGTCAGAAAAAGGATCCAATCTTTCCGGCGTCTTTGTGGAGGTCTTCCCCCCTTCTGAGTATTACCCGTCCTCATATGCTACTAGGTGTGCTATGTTTTTGACTACCGGCAGTCATTACCTGACTCTATCCTAATCTTATGTTTTATGTTTATGGATGTTAAGGTGTTACGTTTCTGGGTTCCTACTATGTTAAAAATGCCGTGCTTACGTACAGTACTCTCCTAACATGTGTAATATTTCATATTTGATACGTATAAATATTTAATATAATGCCATTAGAATAGTATCTTTGATACATATGTTATTTTGTAAAGATATGTTAGTTATTATTGGAAGTAAGCATGCGATTTTTGAAATCCAACAAAAAAAGGGTTGTTGATAGTAAATTACTCCTTTTAATATGACTGTTCAGCACACAACGCGTGTGGAGTGCTTGTATAGGACAAGCGATTATCCATTTCCAACTCAATTTTAAGACATCAGAAGTATATTTAATTAATTTTTTAACCAATATAGGTTTGGATCCATAATTTTTGATAATATATCAAAAGTGGAAAAAAACTGTCCTGCTTCTAAAGTAGCTTAAATTTATATATTTAAGATATTTTTCTTTTAAATTTATCTATTTAAAGTACATTAATATCAAGGGTGAGGCCAGGGAACTTGTCCGTGAGTCCAAAACCAATTATTCAAGAACTCATACGCATCTCAAGCGCGGCAGTTGATGAAGTGAGGCTCCTCTTATTGTAGAGCATTCTCTCTGCTTTCTGGAGTGGGACTAAACATTAGGAGAGGGAAGGATTCGAAGCTCCATTTAAAGAGTTCCCCCCACCTTATCCGTGCTAAGCTATCCGGTTGTGATGTAGACCCTTTTTAAATGTGTCTTTGGCCTAGTAAAAATTTGAGTTTCTTTGATATCGATCCTTAATAGTAAATTTGAAATAAATTTATCCATCTTGTGTATTTTGATATTAGTCTCTATAAGTTTAAAATATTTCAGCAATAAATCTTGTGGCTAAGAATCATTTAAAAGAAGCAAATAGTTGTGAAATATTCTTTAAAGCATTGTTAAAAAGGATGGAAATTCTTGAAATATTCAATTGAATTGAACGAAGTCTTCATCCCAAATGATTGGGGTCGGCTATATGGATTCTTTGTTTTCACTCTAAATTATTTTGAGTTATTTCTTTTGAAATGTTTAAAATTTTCAAATCATATGGTACTACTCTCTTCTAAGTTAATCTATTTTTATCTTTTTTTTTCTTCTCTTCCATCTTAATATGTTCCACTTTTTTAATTGGAACCTTTTTAGGTCTACGCCTAACATGTCCAAATCATCTCAGTCTCACTTCTCTTAATTCGTCTTCAATTAATACCACTCTTATTTTTTTTCTAATATACTAATTATGAATTTTATTTAACCTAGTGTGCCCGCACATTCACCTTAACATTCTCATCTCGGCGACATTTATTTTGGAGACATGTTGCCTCTTCATCGTCTAACATTCGCTATTATATAACATTATAAGTCTTATTGCCGTAAGGTAGAATTTTTCTTTTAATTTCGTTAGGATTTTGCGATCACACAAGACTCTCCTGGTAAGTTTCCACTTCAACCATCCTGTTTTAATCTTATGGCTAACATCCTCATTGCACCCTTCGTCTTCTTGGATGATCAAACCAATATATTTGAAATGGATGCTTTGGGGTATTGCCATCTCATTCAAGTTAACTCCTTCTTTTTCGTCTATATGATCTTCACTAAATTTACAATGCATATATTTTGTCTTAGTTCTACTTAACTAGAAATCTTTAGACTCTAAGGTGTTATTCCAAAACTCTAGTTTTCTATTAACTCCCTCTTGCGTCTCATCTATTAACGTAATATCATACGTAAACATCATACACCACAGAATGTCCTCTTGTATATTTTTTGTTAAATAATCTATAACTAATGCGAAAAGGTAAGGACTTATTAATGATCCTTGATGCACTCTAACAGAAATAGGAAAATTTCTTGTTTTCCTTCCGACCGTGCAGACACTAGTAGTTGCTCCTTTATACATGTATTTTAATACTTGTATATATCTAGTAAATATCCTCTTGCGCTCCAAGACCCACCACAAGACATCTCTTGAAATTCTATCATAAGCCATCTCCAAATTGATGAACACTATATGTAGATTTTTCTTCAAATCTCTATATTTCTCTATCAAGCTCTTAATGAGAAAGATAGTTTCCATAGTTGATCGACCCGACATAAAGTCGAATTGATTGACCGAGATAGTTGTGTCAGAACGTAAACGATGTTTTACAACTCTCTTCCACAGCTTCATAGTATAAACGTAAACGATGTTTAATAACTTCTATAGTTAATCGACCCGACATAAAGCCGAATTGATTGACCGAGATAGTTGTGTTAGAACGTAAACGATGTTTTACAACTTTCTTCCACAGCTTCATAGTATGACTCATGAATTTAATTCCTCTATAATTTGAACAATCCTTGAAGTCTCATTTGTTTTTAAAAATAGGTACAATAGTGCTCTTCCTCTATTCATCAGACATTTTCTTAGAGACTAGGATCTTGTTAAACAGTTAGATCAACCATTCCACTCCTACATCTTCTAAATATTTCCACACTTCAATAGGAATTCCATCAAAGCTACAAGTTTTACCTACTTTCATCCTCTTTAATGCTTCATTGACTTCCGAAAATCTAATCCTCCTAATATAATTCACATTATGTTATGTTGTACATTCTATACCCACTATGTTTCCACTATGATTATCATTAAAAAGATTGTCAAAGTAGCTTCTCCACCTTTCTCTGATGTCTTTATCTTTTACCAAAATCATTCCTTCACTATCCTTGATGCACCTAACTTGGTTAAGATCCCGACACCTTTTCTCTCTTATCCTTGGCAATTTATAAATATCTTTTTTCCATTCCTTAGTTCCAAATTTCTCATACACCTTTTCAAAGACCTGAGTTCTTGTCAGATTAACAATCTTTTTTACTATCTTGTATTGTTCATAAGTCTCATTATTATCACACTTTGACAATCTATTATACTATTCTCTTTTACTCTTCACCGCCTTTTGTACCTCCTCATTCCACCACCACCTCTCCTTCGCAGGTTGGCTATGTCCTTTAAATTCTCCGAGCACTTTTCCAGCTACTTCTCTAATCTTAGAGGCCATATCTATCCACATAGTATTGGCTTCTAAATCTGACTTCCAATCACTCATATTGAGAAGTTCATTCTTAAACATCACTTGTTTCATCTTTTGAATTTCCACTACCTTGTTTTAGCAGCAGACTTTTTTCTAAACGTACCCGACCACCTCTTAATCTTAATATCTAAGATTATTAATATGTGTTGACTTGTTAAGGTCTCTCCAAGGATAACTTTGCAATCCTTGCATAAAGTGCTATTTGTTTTTTTTTTTTGTGAGAAGGAAGTTAATTTAGCTTATATTTTGTTCACTTTTAAAGGTCACTAGATGAGATTCCCTTTTTATAAAATGAGTATTTGCTAGTATAAGATCGTAGGTCATAGTAAAATTGAGGATAATTTTTCCCTCCTCATTTCTAGTCCCAACGCCAAAACCTCTGTGAACATTTTCATAACCCTGACGTTTACTTTCTATATGCTCATTGAGGTCCCCACCAATAAAGATATTCTCTTTATTTGGTATACTCTGCATAAGGTCATCCATATCCTCCAAAAACCTCCGTTTACTCTCACTATCTAATTCAACTTGTGGAGTATAGGCACTAACTACATTAATTGCATCTCCCTCTATAATTAATTGCAGTAAGATAATCCTATCTCCTACACTCCTCACCGTTACTAATGCATCCTTCAAAGTCTTATCAATAATAATACCTACCCCATTTTTATTTCTCTCATTTCCTGTATATTACAGTTTGTAGCCTGTATTTCCTACTTTCTTATTTTTCTCTCCTACCCATTTAGTCTCTTGAATGCAAGCAATATTAACTTTTCTTCTCTCCATAGTATTAATAAATTCCATCAACTTTCCTGTAAGAGACCCTATATTTCAAGAACCTACTCTAATCCTCTTCTCAACTTGCACTTTCTTAAAATTCTTTCTGTAGTAATATCTATTATTCTCTTTGTCCTGTCTCTTATTCTCTGTTTGGTTCTATGGACTAGTTTCTTTACCCACACCCGTCCATGATGTGAGAACCCTTGTTCAAGCTTGTGGGGAATGCCCTCAACTTTTGTCTATTTCTCACTACACTCGGGCTTTGGTGAAGCGCGTCGTAAGTAGAGGAATAGTAAAAAATAAAAAATAAGCCCCAACGAATAGTAAAACATGACCTTAATGTGTCAAGCCCAATAATAATTTATTAGCTTTTAATTTTTGATCATAGATCGGGTTGTATGGACATGTAGGACATATTTAGAGTGACCTAAAAATGTTAATTTTTTGATTTTGGCTACATCAACAACTAGTGCAACATCGACTGTTGAAGCAACTAGTAAAACTCAAATTTAAATATAAGTGACTTTTCAAGCTAAGTTAAACTTAACTCATGTTTAGTTATGGTAGAATTTTAAAAAAATGATGAAAGCAAATGGTAGAGATTAAAAACTAATAAGTTTTAAGTATATAAGGACTAATATCAAAATATGTAAGATACATAGATTTATTTCAAATTCATTATGTCTATAAGGATTGATATTAAAAAAAATAACCCAATGGTTAAGAGTTGTTTATTTATTTTTTAAATCTGTTTTTGAATGAAAAAATAAGTAAAAATAAAAGCACATTTTTTACATTTTTATTCCCAATGTCGATGATCTTTGATAATTTCTATAAGAAATGAAAATAAAAATACCAGTTCCTATTTTTGACTCCACCCCGTTTTCAGCCTTATTCCATTTTTTCCCATAATTATTTTAAGTAAAGTTGCTAAATTAAATTACAGATGGAATCATTCGACGTCATGTAAGAAAGATTTTGTGGGAACTCCGAAGTTGACAAGTCGATTTGATTTATTAAGAAATTGTTGTTGGGAAAGAAGAAGCTTTAAAATGACACCAAAAAGCTTCATTTAAAAAAAAAAATGTGTATATCTGTTCAATACTTTCACTCTTGTCCTTTACTTGGGAAAGTTATGGCTTTTGACGGTGAAGTATCTCAATAATACTTTAAATGATAAACCATGGCATACGTTTGGATGTTTTTGTCCATGATACCAAAGATCAAAGTAACATATGTTATCCAGCATACAAGTCCTTGATACCATTGCATTAATTATTCACCTATGATATTGTGAATCAAGAGATCAAACAAAACAGCTCCTGTTTCACTGTCGAGCTGCTTCCACCTTTGCAGTCCTTTTTTCATTCGTTGAAGGCTTCTATGATAGTTTGCCTTACGACTCCCTTCGGCATGGTTGGACGGCTCCTTCGACACTCAGTGGTTACCAGTTATCTCTGTAGTTTTCTTTTGTTGTGTTTTATCTCTGTTGTGTGTGCTCCTGCAAGGTTTGTTGCCAACTTCTCTGAAAATTTAGCCTTACCTTTATGCACGGAAGGTGTTTGTTGTAATGACTTCTTTATGTACTGTAACTAGCTCTATGAATGAAAGCACTTCTTCTTATGATAATAATAAAAAAAAGATCAAACAAACAACGGATGTCCTTTTTTTTTTCTGGGGAGAGGGGGGCATAAAAGGAGTAAGATTGTCAAAAAGAGGAACTTGGTATTAACATCCCACTATAGGGGGGCCTGAGTGTTTAACCTCAGTTAGTAGAGTAATACCTACTGCAATGCGTCCCCAGCTACAATGAGAGCATTGCAGTGAGTAAAAGGAAAAAAAAAAACTTTTTTTAAGTCAAGTCTGACATATTTTACTCGTTCGTACAACATAATGTCCAATCAGACGATAAAAAAAAATAAAAAAATAAAAAATTGTTATTGGGTTTTGCTCATCGACAATTTTATTTTAGGTTTGATTTTTTATTTTTCAGATTTTTTCAGATCGTCCCATCAGGCATTACGTTATACAGGTGAGTAGGGCAAGTCCGGTTGGACCTAAAAAAAATCCAAGTTGATGTAGCCGAAGCTATCATGACCGGATTCCGAAGTTGGAATCCGAAGTTGGGATCCGAAACTGGATCGGATCGGAGAAGAGACCCGATGGGGATCCGGAACGCGGTGAAGGCGGAGACGAGGCCGAAGATCCGAAGCCGAGGGTCGCCCGGTCGGATGTGGGCTAGCCTGCGAAAGGCGCGGCCGAAGCTCCTCCGGTTGAGGGACAGCCGGTGCTGGACGGAGCCGAGGCACCTTCAGGCGGGGAGAACCAGCCAACGAATGGCGTCGAGACCGGAGGAAGAAGTCCGAAGTCGGTGGCCGAGACCGTCTCGGAGAGGTCGGCGAAGATTCAAACCGAGCCCCTGCTGGAGGGAAAGAAGAAGAAGAACCAGTCAGTAGGAATCTCGGGCTTCGGCCCTTAGGAACCCCCTCCGACGGTTAAGTTAGCTTTTGAAGATGATTCGATTCAGAAGTCAAAGAGGTGGAAGAAGTAGCTTTAATGCTTTTTGGACTATAGTCCTTAAGGGTCACGAAGACATACCTTTGGTAATAAATAGCCGTGTATTTATAGCGGATGATAGATGATGCTTAACGGTGGTAGCCGATATAGGACTATGTTCTGGATTTATTGGTAAACCGCCATAGTGCCTAACCCTCCCACCGGAGTGGGCCGGATACGGCTATTGGGCCGAAGGGGGTAGGCCGCTGACGGGCCAGATGCCGCTTAGTGGGTTGGAGCCTGCTGGGCTGAGGGGCTGCTGAGCCGCTAACGGGCCGAAGGCTATCGGGCCGCTAATGGGCCGAAGGCTGCTGGGCCGCGAACAGGCCGAAGGCTGCCAGAGGACTTCTTACTGCTGCTGTTGGACTGATCTGTACTGGGCCTGCTTTAATGGGCTGAATCGAATTCTGCCTCATCACAAGTTTTCTTTGATTTATCTACTGCAATGTCTCCATTATGATTTACGGGGCATTGAAACAAGCATTACTCATATGTGATCATCATCATCCTGGACGAAAGAGAGTCCGGAATCATGAGTTGGTGAAACTGTGAAACTATGAACACTTGTAAGGGTAATTGCAGTAACTAGGACACTTGAATCTAATGCACATCTTTTGCGGGATTGATTACATTTCCTTGGTAAGAAGCACGAGAGGTCGCATTGCAATGTCAAAGGAGTGTCAGGGTGCGTGCCAAATAAAAACCAACATCCATACCTTTAATTGATCAAAATCATGAGTTTAATAAAATGGAAACATTTTTCCATTTAATTGAGGATCGGATCTGTCTAATCATCAAGTATTTTGTATTGAAAAGGTGGCTAAAATCAATCAATCAAGTACTTCATGCACTCGTGATGCCTTTTTGGAATGTTTAATATGAATTGCACAAATTTCCTTCAAGAAGAGAAAAAAACGTCCATTGTCCCACTTCTAGATCTACTGCTATTAATCAAATATCCCTTATGAAATCACTTCATGAACAACAATAACAACAATAGCAAGATTAATGTTTAATTACCAATGATGCATCTCACCACAAACCTTTTCTTCGTGGCTCCCACCTTTGAGTAGCCATGGAGCTTAAAAAATTGCAACACCAACTCGTAAATGATAAGTGAGCAAGTGCCTTGAGACGTCTGGTGGACCTGTGACACATACTTTTCAAACAAAAATAATAATTCTATGAAGAATAAAAATATTAATTCTCTGAAGAACATCAATGTTAATGTAACCGGTGGACTCTCCTGGCTCCACACAATCCAAAGTGGTCCAAAACAGAGGAAAATGACATGTCAGTAGCCAAACCAGTTTAGTGCATCCTATGCTATTAGCCATCGTCAAATAGACCTAAGAAGACCACCGTTAGGAGTTTTCAAAGACGAACAAGGAAGGTCCAGTGGGTCCAACCATGTTAAATACCTATAGAATTTCTCTCTCCTTGTCCCTCCTTTGAGAGAGATGCACGTGAATGATGGTTTAGACCTCTCACGTTCCATGTTGGCCGTGCTTTTAGATTATTGAGAGCATGTGGGATGCCAATAATCTAGGCACCACTTTGATTAGAGAATAAGTGATTTTGTGTTTCGGTTTGGTAGTTTTGTGGGACCCACTGATGTAATAAAAAGAATAAATAATTCTTGGGTATAAAGTGGAATGACTTATTCTCTTTATTCTCCCGATACGTTATTCTGTACAGTATAAACCATTCCGCATGTCAAAGTAAAATTAAACTTATTTTCCTCTTATTCGCCCTTATTCTTCTCCTATTATTCAATCAAAGTGGAGAAGGAGACTTGATAATACCACCAACTTTTCAAAAAGAGAAGAACAAAGAATCAGCATAATTAAACGTTAGACAAACAATGTTCACTATATACGAACTCCATTAAAGGGCTAATGTAGAAAGAATCTATATACAAATACTTAACGAAGAAGTCTTCTGTCAAGTGAAAATAAAAAAAATATGTATAAAATCCAAAGGAAAAATTGTACAGTAACACCATTTCTTAATATAATTTTTGACACAATTTAAGTAGAACAAATACAAAAGTTGTATTAAAAAATGATGTCACTGTACTATTTTTCAATTCAAAAAGCTTTATCCAAAAATATACATGAAACTAGCTGTAGAAGGCCGAAAATTTTGAGAACCCAATCGGGACTTGAGATAAGACTGAAAGCACATGAGAGTAATTATAATTGAGGTGATTTGGATGGGGGGATGCACTAAAGTAGTTTATCAAACCTTAATCCCATGAGATAACAGGCAAGAACAACAAAGGTTACAAATGAAATCACCGGTCTTCCCCTTTTTTACTTAATCTTCGTTCACTTGTCCATTTTAATATTAATTAAATGGACGCCTCCCCTTTTTTCTGCCCTGATAGAGTAAATAAGGATTAAATCTTGGCCATCTATCAAAACTCTTACCATATTCTATAATTTTGAACCCTCAACTGACTCAATTGAGCCATCTACTGGTGTGCTCCATTGGAAGCTCGTTATAACTAGTCCTGTGGATGCAAACTCACTTAACAAGCCAGTGGATGTAAGCCGCAGACGCCTATAGGCTACCCAGACAATTGGATGGCCCAAGTCAAATAACTTATAAAAAAAAAAAAAAAAAAAATGGTGTATGAGATGTCAAATAGACAGCCACAAATGTCATCTGATCATGCATCGGCAGCCAACATTCTTGTAGTGTACCTTCTACACACGACAGTATCCGCTATAGTGTTTAATGTTATAACATGCAGCAATAGGTTGGGAGTTGTGTTATGCAATCACACAGACTTGTAGGTCCAAGTCATTATAGCCAACTATTTTTCTTTTCTCCAAAAGACAAGGAACATCTGCTTAGTCATGTAGTTATTCAACAAGGATCAAACAGTTAGATATAGAGAGTCACCAATGTTTTCAACATGGCAGGCACTGCAAGAGTTGCAACTTTGGGCAGGTCAACCCAAGGTTTGGTCAGTCTGGTTAGGTTAGGTTATTAAGTCAGGTTAGGACAGGTTGAGAAAGCTGGGTTAACTTGAACTAGCACATATAAAAGGAATAAGTATGCAATCCATTATCCCTAAGCCCTATCATCCATCCCCATATGCTGCCTAGCCTTCGGTCCTCCCCATTCCTTTTGCATGCACAATGCAAGTTCTCCCCCTTCTCTCCCTCTTGCATCAAGGGCCACTAGCACCTAGTGTTAGTTATGTGTATAGGCTACAAGCCAATCAGACTTATTCTTATTTATTTATTAATGACAATAAATATTCATTATGTGTAAATCAAATTTTTTATTTATATTATTCGTATCATAATGAAGTCCATAAATATATGCAATGATTGTCAGATTGTGATGAGATCGCAATAATGAGATTGACAATCTATAAACATGCATTCTTAATTATTCATAGTAAGAGAATATCCGAGAAGAATATCGGAGATCCGGTTAGACTAGTACAGGTTGTCCCAACTCATACGATGAGGGTGACTGGTCTCATAGTCACTTATATAGAGACTATCTTGAACCTATAGGTACTCATTAGGGAATGAGTTCACTGAATTGATCCGACATGGATCGTTGGATGATAAGTTACTTGATTGTCAACCATCTTGATCCATCGTCACAATATCATAGATTGTCATCAGACCTTAGATACCAAAAACTCATTGTCGGTGAACTTCTGAACTTTGACCATGACTTATAAATCCCTATTCACGGGATTCTAGTCAATCATGTGATCAGGCTCAACGGAAGACCTATGAAGGCGATTGTGTATCAATAAGGAATCATTCACTCTTAATAATTAGAGAGATAATGCTTCACGTTAAATGTATGGAAGTCCCTGGCTAGGGCAGACTCATTATCAAGAGAGGAGTTTTCTAATACTGAATAAGCGCGAATTCATGCCAAGTGGATTAACCGGTTAGGATTTAACAGTTAACCATACCCTAGACTAATTCGAGAGTATTGTATGGATGAAGGATTAAATCTATGTGGTAATTGTGGATGGACAGGTTCTAAGAGCCGGTTACATAACCTCATCGCCTTCCGAGATCATGCGGTGTTGCTTGATACCCAACATGATCAGAGACCCATACGATTACTGGGAGATAGTAATTCGGTTTAGTAATTAATTAAAGATCACATAATTAATTATAATAAGCTAATAAAGAGTTATTGGGCTTATTGGGTCGAAAATTAGATTGGTGTTTGGGCCTAGAGGGTCACACACAAAAAGATTCTCAGTTTGGGATATTTAAGTGGGTTTTATATTAATCGAAATTTTTGTGAAAAATCGCCGAAATTAACATAAAAGATAACGAAGAGGGCTGCCCTCGGCTGAGCTCTACAATAGCCTTATTCACCTCCCTCTTTCTCTCTCTCTCTATGCTCTAAGCAGCCCCCCACTTGGAGGCTGTTCGGGCTCCGTCTCCTTCACTTCGCGATTCCCGCTCGCCGGGATTTCTTCGTTTGCATGACGCAATGATCGTTGCAGATTCAGAAGAACAGCACGGCTGTCGATTCGAGCGAGGAGACGAGGGCGATTCTGCAACAGGAGGACCGTGTGGATATCGTTAGAGGTTTGGCGTCTGCGCAGCTGGTGACATTACTCGTTCGGAACAAGACGAATACATATTCGAATCTACGCATGGTGATTATCGAATCGCCATTTGGTGGTTTATTTGTCGAAACGAATTGGTGATGGTGGGATAGAAAATTTTAATGCTTAGTTTTCACTATGTTCTTCGTGTCCCACGTGATCCTTACAGTGGTATCAGAGTCAGATTCTACTGTTTTTTCATTTTGTTCTTCCCTTATTCGAATTTTTTGTATTATTCCATGCACAGTAGATTGATCTTGTCGTTCTTCCTAGTTCATGTGTTGAACTTGTAGCAAAAATGTATATATTTTTTAATTCGTGAAGAACGGGCTCGGAATGGTTCCGGGGGGGCTCGTGATGTTCTTCGCATAGAGGAAGATGAGTGAGCCCACTTCGGGACTGCCGTTGGGACCTGGTGTCATCGACGACACTACTGCCGGCCCTTGCCAAAACCGCTGGAGGGCAGCAAGGGGGCGGCTAGCCAGTGGCCGTCCCCCCTTTCCTCCTCCCATGCGATGGAGAGGATGAGAGGAAGGGGCGCCGGTGGGTGGCCAGACCACCATCGGCCACGTGATGGTGGTCGGGGGGCCCGACCATTGCCGAGAACAGCACCGGCGAGGGCGCTTCGACATCAGGGTGGGACCCCGGCACCATCCCTGCCGCCCCTCCCCCCCCACCCCCCTGCGCAAACCCTAGGGCACGCAGGGAGAGGGAGGGATTGGGGGGGTGGGCTGAGTAGGCCAGGCGGCCTGGCCCTCGGCTTGGACCGGCCCGACCCGGGCCGGCCCTGAGCCAGGGTGCCCCATGGGGCATGCTTGGGCTCAGGCCAACACCTAGGTTGGGCCCAATCTAGGGCTGAGCCAGGTTGGCCTGGCTTGCCCAGCCCTTTTAGGCTATTTGATATTTTTTTGGGGGGTTTTAAAAATTATGATTAAAGTTAAAATTATTTATAATTTCCAAAAAGTTTTAAAAAATTTAAAATTCTTTTTCAGATTTTGGAAAAACCTAAATTTTACAAGATCAATCTTTTTAAATGATTAAGGTGAATTTATCTAAGTGTTAGATAATGGTTAATTGTTTATTTATGCATAGAATTATCTTATAATTCGAATCATGAGATTGTGTGCACATGTGATATGTTGTGAGATGCTTTATAATATATATTTTAAAGGATGCTAGAAATTAATTTTTTTTTTTGAAAATTCAAATTTATTCCCAATTTTTTTTGGAACCCGATTTTATGAAAACCAAATTAAATTCTTCTCAAAAATTTATTTCTAGCCTATTATAATGCACACCTTTATGTGTAGATAGTTAAAAGTTAACCGTGGTCATGGATTTATACGTTTGTTTGTCTCATGTGTTGATGTGGAATGCTGTGGATGTGTGACTTGTGATGAGTTTGGTTAATTATTAACTAAATATGACTTGCATGTCATGCCTCTCTCTCACTCTAATGTAATTCTATCTCCCTCTTATGATGTACTCTGGCATAAGGCATTATGTTACAAATATGTACATTTTTTTATTTATGTATTTTATTTAATTATTATAATTGATCGTGATGGAAGATCAAGGAGCGAAGATGATCCATAGATGCAATAGTGAAGGACAAGGAGATGTGATCCCCTGGCTAATGTTTGCAGTCTTTAATGTAAATGTTATATTAATGCTCTTTGTATGATTGACCATATGGCTCTGGTCAAATCATTGTACTATCTATGACCACACTAAATGGACATGTATGCTTGATACATAGTTTACTAGTTTGATTATGAATCAAATCATTATCTAGGTATAGATAAATATATATGATATATTATAGTCTATCACCTAGGATGAGACCAACTTAAAATCTTAATCAAATCCCTCTTTAAATAGTATTTAAGCTGTAGCATGTTAGTTGAGAACTAATTGTGTGGCCCGTCCATCATTATAGTTTTGGATGCTCAGATCCAGATTGTACAAATTGTTATGCTATCCACAAGACCTGTCTCTCTATTTCTAGGACTAGAACTATAGCATCTTGATGCCTACCCATAGGGTAGAGGACGGTGTTACTAGTACCATCTCAATCTATTGCTGTAACATAATGATGGAAATGCTTAAACTGTAAGTTAATGGTTTGTTGTGCTATTCACAAGACCACTAAATTTATGGGGACCAAATAACGATCATATATTGTAAGGAGTTGCCAGTGCCAAGAGTTGGCTGCTCTATGATCTTGGTGTGGTTTGTTGTACTATCCACAAGACCGTGTCATGAATCATTGAGATTCTGATACCCACTAGAAGATTGCTAGAGTCTCCCAATCTGTATATCTGAGGGTTATAAAGTTCATCGATAATTAGTGGAAGTAAGATTTGATAATAGTCCATATCATGTTTTTCTAATAAATTGAACATTTGCTAATTTTAATATTTACTCCTGTAGGCAAAAATGTCGTCACACAGTCCACTATGTGGCATACTTGATCCAACAAGCTGACATGCCCAAACTACTCCGATTAGCTCAGGAATCTTAAGATTGTCTTGAGATCTGAGCAAATTACCTATGTTTTGGAGAGTGAGATGCTGCCTGAGCCGGCATTAGATACCGCAGAAGAAGATATGATTGTTTATGAAAAATAGAAAGAGGATTCTAATCTTACCCAATGTTATATGTTGGCCTCAATGAGTAATAACTTATAGAGGCAACATGAAAACATAGATGTCAGATCCATCCTTCTTCACTTGAAGGAACTATTTGAGGAGAAAAGTAGGGTTGAGAGATTTGAGATATCTAAATCCCTATTCAAAGTTCAGATGGCAGAGGGATCTTCAGTACAAATGCATATATTAAAGATGATAGAGTGGATAGAGAGGTTGGAGGGAGTTAGGGTGCTTTTATCCAAGGAGATGCATGCTGACCTTATCCTAGCCTCACTTCCAGCTTCATACTCTCAATTCATAATGAACAAGATTCAAGTGACATTAGCTGAGCAGCTTAATATGCTGAAGACCACTGAGGGTAACCTTGTGAAGGAAAAGCCCGCCGTTCTCTTAGTTGGTAAGACCGACAAGAAGAGAAAAGTTGTCCAAATCTTTCAGAAAGTTAAGAACAAACAACAATCTAAGAAGAAGCTCATTCCCAAGAAAGACAAAGGGCAGAGAAGGGCGAGTGTTTCTACTGTCATCAGAAGGGACACTGGAAAAAGAGCTATAAGAAGTACCTGGACGACAAAGCTCAAAGAAAGGTGAAGCTTGGAGAAGCTTCAGGTATCTATCTGATAGACACATACTTGTCCATTAGAGATTCCATGTCATGGGTATTAGATAATGGATGTGCATCTCATATCTGCAATTCTCTACAAGTGCTGATAAGTAGAAGAAAACTGAGCAAGGGTATAGTGGAACTGAGGCTGGGAAACGACGCAAAATTTGCGGCGGTCACTGTAGGAACAGTGGAGCTCAATCTACCATCTGGACAGAGGATAACTTTATTCGATTATTATCATGTTCCCAGCATAATAAAGAACATAGTTTCTATTTATGTGTAGACAGACAAGGTTACAAGTTAACTATTTAGACATTAGTTGTTCAATTTATTTTGAGAATGAATTATTTGTTACTGCAAATTTAGTCAACGGGTTGTACCTATTAGATGCTTGTCATGATTCTCTGTACCTTGATAATGCTTCTAAGAGAAGCAGGAACAGTGTAGGTTAGGTCACATTGGTGAAAACATACTCCAAAAGCTGTACAAAAATAGATACTTGGATCCATTTGATCATGAATCATATGCAACTTATGAGTTGTGTTTAATGGGTAGGTTGACCAAATATCCATTTATTGGACATAGAGAAAGGGCCATAGAGATATTAGAACTGATACATTCTGATGTATACAGTCCAATGTCAACCCAAGCCAAAGGTGGCTACTCTTACTTCATCACATTCACTGATGACTTCTCAAGATTCGGCTATGTATGCTTAATGAAGTATAATTTGGAAACATTTGAGAAGCTCAAGAAATTTAAGAATGAAGTGAAGAAGTAGACTGGAAAGAGTATTGAAACTCATCGATCAGATAGAGGAGGAGAATACTTAATACAAAATCCACACAGCTCTTGAAGGATAGTGGTATCCTTTCTCAGTAGATTCCTTCTTATACACCTCAGTTGAATGGTGTATCTGAAAGGAGGAATCGCACCTTATTGGATATGGTGCGATCTATGATGAGCTTTGCACAATTACATGTATCCTTATGGGGATATGCACTAGAGTCTACTGCATACTTGTTGAATAAGATTCCAAATAAATCAGTCATTTCCACCTCATATGAGATATAGAAGGGGAGGAAATCACACTTTAAACATGTTAGAGTATAGGGATGTCCTGCTCATGTGAAGAGACATAATCCTGACAAACTAGAATCAAGGACTGATAGATGCAGGTTTGTGGGTTACCCAAAAGAAACTTTTGTGTACTACTTTTACCATCTTGGCAAACAAAATGTGTTTGTTGTCAGGAAAGCTATTTTACTAGAAGAGGAATTTCTCTTTTAGAAGGACAGTGGGAGCAAAGTAGTTTTAGAAGAGATTCTAGACTCACAGATAATAGCTGGCACATCAAATGAGCCATCAATTCCTAAACCTGTTCAAGAACATGTACCTGAACCTCGTAGGTCTGCCATGATGCCCTAACAACCTGAAAGGTATGTGGAACATATCAGTCAAGGTACATTTGTGGCATCCTATTATGAGCATGATGATCCTAAGACTTATTATGAGGCTATTGAAAGTCTGGACGCAGGCAAATGGCAAGAAACTATAAACTCTGAGATACAATCTATGTACACCAACCAAGTTTGAAACTTAAAAGACTTGTCCGAAGGTATTGTATCTATTGGATGCAAATGGGTCTTTAATAGAGAGATTAGTGCAGATGGACGAATTGATACTTATAAGGCAAGGTTGATGGCAAAGGATATCGTCAAAGGCAAAGAATTGACTACGATGAAACTTTCTCACTAGTAGCCATGATAAAATCGATCGGAGTTCTTGCCAGCATCACACTATGATTATGAAATTTGGCAAATAGATGTGAAGACTACCTTCCTCAATGGAAACCTTGAGAAATAGGTGTATATGATATAACCGGAGGGTTTCACATCCAAGGAGAATCCAAATAAGGTGTGCAAGCTTCAAAGATCAATTTATGGATTGAAGCAAGCGTCAAGGCGCTGGAATATAAGATTTGATGAGGCTATTAAATCTTATGACTTTGTTAAGAATGAAGATGAGCCGTGTGTGTACAAGAAGACTAGTAGGAGTGCGGTTACTTTTCTTGTACTTTATGTTGATGGCATCCTACTCACTGGGAATGATGTAGCAATGTTATCTTTAGTGAAAGTATGGTTGTCTAAAAACTTCTCAATTAAGGACTTGGGAGAAGCATCCTATGTATTGGGAATATGGATCTATAGGAATAGATCAAAAAGGATGCTCAGGTTGACCTAATCCTTGTACATAGACATCATTGTCAAAAGATTTGGCAAAGAGAATTCCAAAAGAGGTCTCATACCGATGACACATGCAATTTATCTCTCTAAGGAGCAAGCACCTAAGTCTCCTAAAGAGTGGGCATTGATGGACAAAGCGCCTTATGCCTCTGACGTAAGTTCCACCATGTATGCCATGCTATGTACCAGGCCTAACGTAGTCTATGCTCTAAGTGTTACAAGCAGACATCAGGAAAATCTAAGTGAAGAACACTAGAAGGCTGTGAAATGTATCCTTAAGTACTTGAGAAAGATTAATAATTTATTTTTAGTCTATAGAGGAGCTGACTTAAAACTGCGAGGATACACTGACTCAAGTTTCTAGTCTGATCTTGATAATAGCAAGTCTACTTATAGATTCATATTCAGTTTGAACAGAGGTGGAGTGAGCTAGAAAAGTTCCAAGCAAGAAATCACCGTTGATTCGACGACTGAGGAAGAATGCATTGCTACAATGGAAGTGGCCAAGGAAGTAGTTGGTATGAAGAAGTTCATCACCGACTTTAGCATAGTTCTTACTATCTCTGAGCCTGTCCTATTGATGTGCGACAATAATGAGACAATTGCATAAGCGAAAGAGTTACGGTCTCATCAGAAGTCAAAACACATTATGGGGCATTTTTCACTTGATCAGAGAGATCATTGCTAGAGGAGATGTATCGATAGAAATGGTTCCATCAGCCAACAATATAGCAGACCCACTGACGAAGCCCTTGTCTCAGATTGTCTTTTAACATCACTTGCATTGTATGAGGATACAACATAAGGATGATTGACTTTGGTGTAAGTGGGAGATTGTTAGTTTTGTGTATGGCCTACAAGCCAGTCACACTTATTCTTGTTCATTTATTAATGACAATAAATATTCATTATGTGTAAATCGTCTTTTTTATATTATTCGTATCATAGTGAAGTCTATGAATGTATACAATGATTGTTAGATTGTGATGAGATCATAATAATGAGACTGACAATCTATAAACATGCATTCTTAATTATTCTTAGTCAGAGGATATCCGAGAAGGACATCGGACATCCGGTTAGACTAGCACAGGTTGCCCTAGCTCATATGATGAGGGCGACTAATCTAATAGTCACTTGTGTGGAGACACTATGTTGAACCTGTAGGTGCTAATTAGAGAATGAATTCACTGAACTGATCCCACATGGATTGTTGGATGGTAAGTTACTTGATTGTCAACCAGCTTGATCTATTGTCACGGTAGCGTGGATGGTCCTTGGACCTAAGAAACCAAAGACTCCTTGTCAGTGGATTTCTGGGCTTTGACCATAGCTTATGGATCCCTATGCATGGGATTCTAGTCAGTCATGTGATCGGACTCAGCGGAAGACCTACGAAGGCAATTGTGTGTCAATAACGAATCATTTGCTCTCAGTAAAAGAGAGAATGCTCCAGGTTAAATGCATGGAAGTCCCTAGCCAGGGCGGACTCGATATTAGGAAAGGAATTTTCTGATATTGAATAACCGCACATTCATGCCGTGTGGGTTAACCAGTTAGGGTTTAACAATAAACCATATCCTAGGTTAAGTTGGGAGCATTGTACGGATGAAAGATTAAATCTACGTAGTAGCTGTGGATGGACATGTTCCAAGAGCTGGTTAAGGAACCCCATCGCCTTCCAGGATTATACGGTGTTTCTTGACACCCAACATGATCGGAGACCTGGACGATTACTGTGAGACAATAATTTGATTTAGTATTTAATTGAATATATTGTATTAATTAATTACAATAAGCCAATAAGGAGTTATTGGGCTTATTGGGTCAAAAATCGGACTGAAGTTTGGGCCTAGAGGGTCACGTGCAAAAAGCTTCTCGGTTCAGTATATTTAAGTGGGTTTTACATTAACTAGGAGTTTTAATGAAAAACTACTGAAATTAATATAAAAGATAGCAAAGAGGGCTGTCCAGCGCAAAGCTCCAGAGCAGTCCTATCCCCCCCCCCCCCCCCCCCCTCTCTCTCCCTCTCTGTGCTCTGGGTGCCCCCTTGGAGGCCATCTGGGCTCCATCTTATCCGCTTCGCGATTCCTCCTTGCTAGGATTTTCTTCCTCCACATGCAGTGACAATTGTTGCAGATTCAGAAGAACGGTACGGCTGCCGATTCAAATGAAGAGATGAGGACGGTCCCACAATAGGAGGACCATGTGGACTCTAGAGGCCAGGCATCTACGTGGCTGGCGACATCGCTCGTTCGGAACAAGATGAACGCAAATTCGAACCCACGCAAGATGATTATCGGATCGCCGTTTTGTGGTTTATTTATCGAAACGGATTGGTGACGGTGGGATAGAAAATTTTAATGCCTAGTTTCCACTGCGTTCTTTGTGCCCCACCTGAACCTGACACCTAGTTGTCAGGATCAAATGCCCCCCTCTCTCGTTTGCATCAAGCACAAGACCTCCCCCTTCTTTCTGTATGCATGGTGGTTGGATTGTCAAAAGTGTGGCCGTAACTATAAGGATCAGGCGGGACGATGAAGGATGTAACGAAAGTAGTGAACAAATCAATCTCATCCATTCCCCATCCATTTTGGAGAAAACAAAAATAAACAGGGGTGATTGAACATCATCGTGCGTAAAATTGGATCCACGACCAAATCGGTTCCGTTGAGGCGATGCCTCTAGCCGCACAAGCGCCTAGCCTCTAGCGATATCTACATGATCCTTACTTGACAATCGGGAAGCAGAAGTGGCAGAGCGAAGCAGTAGGGGGGCCCATATAAGACGCACGGCTCTGAGAGAGAGAAAGGGGGCAGCTAGTCCGGAGGAAACTCCTGGAGCTTGGGCCAAGGTTCCCACTCAGCGCTTATTTATATTAAATTAGTGCGATTTTTCACAAAAGTCTCCAAATTAATATAAAATTCAATTAAACACCATCAATTGAGAATCTTTGTATGTGTGACCCTCTAGGCCCAAGTACCAATCCGATTTTTGACCCAATAAGTCCAATAACACTTTACTGACTTTAATTAATTAATTCATACCTCATATTAATTAATTAATCTATTGAATTAATATGGCACATATTAATCGACCGGACTTCCAATCAAGTTGGGTGCCAAATGACACCAGATGATCTTGGAAGGTAATGAGGTTCAGCAACCCTCTCAAGGAACCTATATGTTAGCAGTTACCATATAGTTGTAATCCTTCATCTGAATAATGCTTGTAAGTTAAGCTAGGGTATGGTCAACTATTAAGCGCTATATTGTTAACTCACTTGGATTAGATGTCACTGCACTATATCAAAAAACTTCTTTTTTGATATAGTATCTACTATGGAAAGAGACTTATGCGCATCATTCCCACATCATTCTCTCTTTAATTATCAAGAGCGAATAATCTCGTATTGACCACTCGATCACCTTCGAAGGTATTTCGCTAAACCTGATAGCTCGACTAATTAGGACCCTATGGTCAGAGATCCATGAGCAAAGTTCAAAGTTCAGAAATCCACAAACAAAATGCCTTCGGTGTCTTAGGTCCAAGGACCAACCACGTAATTATGACCCTAAATCAAACTGGCGGTTGACAGTTAAGTAAATTACTATCCAGTGATTTAAGTCGGATCAGTTCAGTGAACTCATTCTCCAATGAGCACATGTGTGCTTGCCCCAGTGTCCCCATACATGTGACTATGAGACCAGTCACCCTTATTTATGAATAGGGACAACATAGGCCAGTCCATCAGGATATAAGATGTCCTATCTCTAATATTCTATGTTTGAGAACAATTTAGGAATTGTAGTCAGAAATATTAGTCTCATTATCACAATCTCATTATGATCTAACATTCTCCTCATAATCCCAAAGACTTCATCATGTGTAATAAATTGACCACCAATCTTTGTAATGAATTAGTTTACATTTATAAGTGAACCAAAATGTACATGGGTGCCTTATGCTTGACTTTGAAAACACCTATGTTCAATATTCTCTCACTTGGACTAAAGTCAATCACCTTTCCGTTTGATCTCTGTCAAACCTAGGTGATCTCAAGAACAGTTTGAGATAAAAGCTTTGTCCGTGGATCTGCTATATCATCTTTTGATGGAAGCTTGTCCATTATTATATCTCCTTCGATAATGATCTCTCTAATCAGGAGAAAGTGCCTCAAAATATTCTATAACATTTGATGAGACCGCATGTCAGTTACTTTAATGAACTTCTACCACTGTTGTCATACAATAATGGGACGAGATCACAGACGTTCAGAACTATTCCTACTTCAGAGATGAACGTCTTCATCTACACTGTTCCAACAATAGTGTTTCTTTCTCCCTGTCGTCAAATTTACAGTGATTTCTAGCTTGGAACTCTTCTAATCCACTATAGCTCCATATAATGTCAAGACGAATCCTGACATTGATTTGCCTCTAACCAAGTTAGATTTGAAGCTTGAGTTAGTTCGACTTCATATATTCAAATAATTTCCTCCATATTCCAAGATTTCATTTCCAATTCTTATCGAGTACTTAAGGATGTACCGTTTTTGTCTAACAGTAATGTTCTCTTGAATCTACCTGATACCTGCTCATAACACTTACAACGTGCTTTGTATCAGGTCTTGTACATTTGATCTCTCCTTAGAGAGATTGATTTCTCATCTCATCAACATGAGACCTCTTTTGGGATTTGTCATGCCAAACTTTTTGACATTTGAGTCAATGTACATGGATTAAGTCAATTCAAGCAACGCTTTGATATATTTCTATAGATCTATATTCGCAATATGCAAAATACTTCACTTAAATCCTTCATAGAGAAAATTTTAGATAATCATGCTTTTATTAATGATAACATCCCCATGTCATTCTCAATTACTAGGATGCTATCGATATAAAGCATTAATAAAGCGACCGCACTCCCACTAGCCTTCTAGTATGCACATAGTTCAGGTTCATTCTTAATGAACTTATAAGATTTGATCATCTGGTCTAATCTCTAGTTTCGACTTTGGGAAGTTTACTTTTGACCCATAAATAGATCTGTGAAACTTGCACATCCTCTCATGATACTCTCTGGATGCAAAACATTAAGGCTGTATCATATTCACCGCTTCCTTAATCATATTGAGAAGGTTGTTTTAACATCCATCTGCCATAATTCATCATCATGATAGGCAGCTGTGGCAACAAGAATTCTTGATTGACTCAATAATGGCAACTACCAAGCAACTCTCATCAAGGTCAATACTTTTTCTTTAACAATTTTCCTTGGCCTTTCACCTTGCCATATAAGTATCAAACAGTCTATTAGCATTAGTCTTCTATTTGAAGGTCTACTTGCAACCAATGGGTACTATACCCTCAGACAAATCCACCAAGTTCCAAACTTGGTTAGTGTACTTCGACTGCTTCTCAGAATTCACGGCCTCTTGTCTAATGCCGGAGTCAGAGCTACTAAGAGCCTTCTCATAGGTCTTTAGATCATTATCCTTATCTTAGAGTTCTCCTCCTTTAGCCACCCTTGATATGTCATACATATCTATCTTGCTGTCTAGAGAACTCTAAAGGACCTACGTCGCTCTTAAATGTGTGTATTGATAGGTTCCACAGGAGGGGGATCATCCTATGATCTAGTATCAACTTGTATATTTAGAACTTCTTCCACTTCTATCTAGCTCTTCTTGAAAGACAACTTCCTCTTCATAAAAGACAGTTCTCTCAACGATGAAATACTTTTTTATCGCTAGATTGATAGAAATAACATCCAAACACTATTTTTGATCTTTCACAAATTCTACACTCCTCTGTATTTGATTCCAACTTTCTTTGATTGTGCCTCATCACATGGACTAGACATTTCTTGACTTTAACATACTTAAAGTCAGGTTTCTTTTCTCTCCATATGTCATATCGAATAGAACCTTATCTAAAGGATAGGTATGGATAGGCATCTAATGCTAATACCTCAGCCACAAGAAAACTCCTTTTAAATACACCATACAACCATGGCGTATAAGGAGAGGTCAATTGAGAGTGGATACTATTTTCCTTGAGGAATTGTGTGAATACTGTACTCAAGTATTCACCTCCTTAATCTAATCAAAGAGTTTTAATACTTTTCCAGTTAGTCATCCTTTAATCTTTTTAATTGTTTCTAACTAATACTTTTCAAGTACACATGGCCGAATCTCCAGAGAAGTTATCATTAAAAAAGACGAAATAGGAGTAACCATCTCTAGTTTAAGTGGACATTGAGCCATATGCATCATTATGTACAAGTTCCAATAAGTCCTCGGCTCTTTCTCTATGTCTAGTAAATGGAGAATTGGTTAATTTCTATGAGACTAGATTCACTTGTTGTATATGATTCACAATGATATAGATCAAAGTGTCCATTTTATACAACTTTTGAACTTTGTCCTCATCTATATGACTTAGCCTACGGTGCCATAGATAATCTAGATTCACACTTTGCCTTATGCTTCATGAGACTTGTGAACATTTATCATATGACATGTCATATCAGAAATCTATGAATCATTGCCTAGTTTAAAAAAATAATAATTTAATTTCCTAAAGTAATGAAATAACACTTGTTCCTACTCGGTCAATGGATAACCATCTCTATCTCAGTGAGGATCTGAGATTGAGATCTTGATGATAGATGGAACAAGATAACATATATTGAGTTCTATTAAATCTCCTGAAGTTATCCTAACGTTCACTCTCTCACAACAATAGATGCAACTTTTGCATCATTCTCAGGTCAACTTTTCCAACTCTCAATTTCCTTTTCCTTATCAAAATCTGCACACCATTGAAATTATGAGAAGCACATCTGGTCTCTCATGCCGAAGATGTGCATTCTCTAATGGACACATAAAAATTAAAAGAGTACTTGAAACTTCTCCAAGTTTTATACTCTTTTCGTTTGCCTTCTCTGTAAGATAGAACTTGTAGTTCCTTTTCCAGTGTCCTTGCTCGTGGCAATGGAAAAACTCCTCCCTTTCAACTTGCTTGCCTTTATCCTTCTAAGCAACTGGTTCAGCCCTTTTAAGGCTTTTACCCCTTGCCTTTCTCAAAGACTTGCCCTGAGTATCTCTTCATCTTGATCTCACCAAGCAAGAGGTCATAGGATTTCTCCTTATTGACATTGTCAGCAAGATCGAGTATCTCCTTATTGACATTGCCCTGAGTATCTCTTCATCTTGATCTCACCAAGCAAGAGGTCATAGGATTTCTCCTTATTGACATTGTCAGCAAGATCGAATGGGAATTGCTAGTTAAGGACATAGGCTATTTCCTAGATCTGAGGACATTATTCAAATTCCTTTAGCTACTCTGAATAAGTGGAGCATGTCAATCTCATGGCATCCAATGTGCCATATATCAGATTATTTGACGACATTAACTATTTTCAATTGAATTAAGAGATCTAGCAGATAGTTCAATTAATTTAGATATGGTCTTTTATCTTGAATTAATTGTCACTCTTTTTTGGCGGACTCTATAACCCTAAGATATATAGAACGACAGACACCAATGGTCTCTTAACGGGGATCATAATCTCATTGACTAATAATGTGACCTTATGGATAGCACAACAAATTACACATGATCACAAAGTAGTCAACTCTTAGCACTTGCAACTCCTCACAATATCTAATTATACTTCTACCCCCAGAACAATAAAGGTATTATAGATAGCACAACAAGCCATAAAGTCTGGTCTAAGCGATACCATCATTACATAACGGATATAGATTAGCATGCGGCCCTTGTAGATAGCACAACAAGGCTACACAATGACTCTGCCATATTTATGGGATCATCATGCCATAGTTTCATATTGTCATCAGAATTTGATAGGTCTTGTGGATAGTACAACACCTGCACGACCTGACTTTCAGTCATAAAACAATAATGATGGAGGGCCACGCGGTGTGTGTTAGTTTTGTATGTGGCCTATAAGCCAATAAAACTTATTCTTGTGTGTGTAAATTGTCTCTTTTATGCTATTTGTATCATAGTGAAGTCCATGAATGTATGCAATGACTGTTAGATTGTGATGAGATTACAAGAATGAGACTGACGATCTAAAAACGTACATTATTAATTATTCCGTCGATGAATATGCAAGAAGGACATCGGATATTCGGTTAGACTAGGACAGGTTGCTCTGACTTATATGATGAGGGTGACTGGTCTCACAGTCACTTGTATGGAGACACTATGTTGGACATGTAGGTGCTGATTGGGGAATGAGTTCACTGAACTGATTTGACATGGATGGTTGGATGGTACGTTACTTGATTGTCAACTAGCTTAATCTATCGTCGCAGTAGCGTGGATGGTCCTCAGACCTGAGACACCAAAGATACTTTGTTAGTGGACTTCTAAGCTTTGACTATGGCTTGTGGATTTTTATCTACAGGATTCTAATCAGTCATGTGATCCGGCTCAGTGGAAGACCTTCGAATGTGATTGTATGTCAATAGGGAATCATTCTCTCTCAGTAATTAGAGAGAGAATACTCCAGGTTAAATGCGTAGAAGTTCCTAGTCTTGACAGACTCAATATCAGGAGTGGAGTTTTTTGATATTGAATAAGCGCGCATTCATACCGAGTGGGTTGACCGACTAGGATTTTACAATTATCTATACCCTAGGTTAACTTGAGGGCATTGTACAAATGAAGGATTAAATTCATGTGATAACTGTGGACGGACAAGTTCAAAGAGCGGGTTAGAGACCCAAACAATTATCGTGAGATGATAATTCGATTATGTAATTAATTAAATATTAGACATTAATTAATTACAATAAGTTGATAAGGAGTTATTAGGCTTATTGGATTGAAAACTGGACTAGCGTTTGGGTTTAGAGGATCACACACATAAGGGTTCTCAGTTCGGGATAATTAAGTGGATTTTATATTAACTAGGGTCTTTTGTGAAAAATGTCTGACTTAATATAAAACACAGTGAAGAGGGATGCCTTGGGCCAAGTTCTAGTGCAACCCTAGCTGCCCCCCTCCTCTCTCTCTCCCTCGCGTTGTGCGCCTAACACAGGGGCGCCACCCTTCTACCGCAGCTCTGCCGCTTCCGTTGTTGACAGTGGGAGAAGAACACCCGCATGCCATGGGCACCTGTACGGAGAAGGAAGGCCGACGACCGCATTGAACCGAGTAAGGAGATAAGGATGATCCCACAACAGAAGGACCGCGTGGATCATCCTTCTGTTTGTGGGATAAAAAAATTTAATGTTTGTTTCCATTGCATTCTTCGTGCCCCACCCGATCCTTGTAGTAGTATTAAAGCTAGGTTCCACTATTTTTCATTTTCATTTTCCTAAATTTGAATTTTAAATTAATTACATGCACGTTTAATTCTGTCCATGTGATGTATCAATGTTAAAATCATTTTTTTTTGGGTCTGTGAAGAATTAACTCAAAATGGTTCCTAGGCTCGCGTTGTTCTTTACGGGCAAGAAGGACGAGGGAACCCCCACCAAGCTGTTGCTGGGACCTTGCATCACCAGCGACACTGTCGGCCATGGCGGGCCCCTGCCATGCTTGCCGGAGGGATGGCAAAGGGGCGGCAAGCCTGTGGCCTTCCCTCTCCCTCTTTCATGCGATGGAGAGGAAGGGAAGGAGGGGCACCAAAAGGGGGACCGGCCACCACCGGTTGCCCGTGGGTCGTCGTAGGGCCCGACTGGAGCCGTAGATGGCACCGGGATGGGGTGCTGGCGCTGGGGTGGGGACCCCAACGCCTGCACGGTGCCGCCACCCCCCTTCTCCCACTTGCGCGTACCTTAGCGTGCGTAGAGGGAGGGAGGGGGTTGGCTGGCCCAGAAGGGCCATTCAGCCTGGACCGGGTCGGACTGGGCCTGGTTGAGCTAGGGCGCCCCCAGGGGCACACCTGGGCCCGGCGCAGAGCCTGGGCTGGGCCCTTCTAGGGCCAAACCAGCCTTGCTGGTCGGTGTAGACACGCTAATTTTGACGTCATTTTGAGTAAATTTCGTATCATATAATAATGCCTCATAATGGTCTGATAATTAATCAGTGATTAATTTTTATTAATATTTTTGAATGTCGGGTCGAACAGACATGTTTAAGTTAATCAATTGAATTGATTTTAGCTCAAATTTCAGTTAAAATATGAAGAATCCTAAAAGGCGTCGACCCATGTGAACGCCAATTAGAGTTTATTCGTATTTTACCGTTTAAATTTGAATTTTAATTAATTGATTTATTAGCTAAAAGGCGTCTGTTAAGGTCGACGCGTTTTAGGTTTCCTAAGCTGTTTTAACTTCTCTTCCGGATGTTTATCCTTATCTTAATTAGGGTAAAAGACGTCTACACACGTGGACGCGTTTTAGCTAATAAAGATAAAGATAAGTTTTCCCGGATATTTATCCTTATCTTAATTAAATCTGAAAGGCGTCATCATAGGTGGACGCGTTTTATATAATTACAGATAAAGATGAATTAATCAGTAATTATCTGTCGATTAAAGTAGATAAATCCGAAGATTTTTCTATGTTAATCGCGAACGCAGAAAATGCCTATAAATACCTTGCATCTCAAGGAGTTAAAAAAAAAAAAAAGAGAAGAGAGAGAATTATTGAGCCACAGCGTTATAGCAATTTGAAGATCGGAGCAACCACGTCGGAACGCCGGAGCGCTGCCATTTCCAGAAGACGGCGTCCCTTTTCAAGATCTTCATCCTTTCAAAGCTTCAACCAACTGGACTGGGCATAAGTTTTTCATATCTGAATTTCATTTTCATTCATTAGTTTCATTCTCTCATACTCACTGCATGCAACACACACCACACCATCAATTTTCCAAAACCCATCTGTTCTAAAGGGGTTTCAAAGCCATTTAAAACAAGTGAGTTGCTGTTTAAACATGTTCATAACCATAGTTAATTTTGATATTATTTCTACTTAGATTCTCATCATTATTTCTTCTTTATTTTTCTGTTTCTCTATCTCTGCTGCATCCAACAACAACAACAAAGATCAAAAAGAGGGAAATCAAGCACGAAGCCAGGAGAACTTCTGGACGATCCTCAACATTCAACAGCAAGAACAAAAGAACAAAGAGGCTCTCTTTCTTCAGCCGGCTGAAGGAGGGGAACCAAGGATTCATTCTTCCGCGTTTAAACAGGTAGGCGATCAAACTTCTTTTGAAGCTTTTTAGTTAAAAGTTTCTGGCGATCACAGCACCTTAGTTGCATTTTTTTTAATAGGTTAATTTACCCTAAACAACATAGTTTTTCATATAAATCACATGAGCATTTTCAGCACCTACAGCTCTTTTGGCGATCACGGTGGGACTTGGTCTCGCCGTCTTTTAGTTTCTTTTTGTTCTTGCTATCATCATATCGGGCACCCACGGTGCACCATTTGTGTCTTTCGACACGTCCTCACCAATTGGTGAGTGTTTAGTTTAATTAATTTCCCTCGTGCACCACGTGCACACCCCAGTGGCAAGATCTTGCCTCCCCTTGATTAGTTCAAAAAAAAGCTGTTTTTGTGATAAAAATGATGTGTGATTGAGTGATTTCCTAGTTGTTTAGTTAGTAAATCATCCTGTTTAAAATCTGAAACTAAAAATCTTGGCATGAGTCGATTGTTTATTGCTTTTTACCCTGTTTAAGGAGGATTCGACCCAGAAAATCTTCCTGCAAATATGTTTCTGCGAACTAAAAAGCGTCCAGGAACTCTGACGCTTTTCAAAACCGCGTCAGCACACCCAGACGCCTTTTAGTCTTCAGTCTTTCTCTGCTGTTTGCATCTGTTTCTGCGAAATAATTAAGTTCTGTGTTGAATAGCGTCGACCACCATCGACGCGTTTCAGACAGTTTTTAGTTATTTTTCAGATCTGTTTCTGCGAAAGAATTAAGCTCTGCTTTGAATAGCGTCGACTACCATCGACGCGATTTAGACAGTTTCTTAATTATTTTTCAGTTTCCAGATTTCTGAGTTTTGAGTGCTAGCTACCCATTATTTTATTAAGCATTAGAGGCCATCCAGGTCGCAGGGCATACGCATTGAGGCGAAAACCCTCATCTTCTTAGGAACACATTACTCGACGTCAGCAACTCTCTCTGATTGGGTTGGTCCCTTGATCAGACTAGAGAAGTTGACGTTGAGACCTCCATAAGTCCCCAAAATCAAGGTATTCCTCCTTGATCATCGGGCTGGTTGTACCAATTGAAGTCCCGGCTAGATTCCGAAAGCGTTGTGAGAGAGAACCCTAGAGAATAACGGTGGAAACTGAACTGAAACTAGGATCCTTACCTGAGCGAAATTGTGGTTTAATCCAATTCAAATAACTCAACAAGGAACCCTAAAATCACGTTAAGCATCCACTTGTTTGATTAATCTCTGTACAACTTGTTTGATTAAATCTTTGAAAAGGGAATCTAATATCATGTTGCTGCGATCAGGCAGAGACTTGAGTATGGCCCAAGACGCCATCATCAACTACGAGGGAGATGCTAATGCCCCTCGCGATTCAGACTTCAATTATGAGAACGGGAGAGATGCTGATGCCTCCCGTAATTCTGTCCCCATTCCAGTCCGACATGATGGGAATGTCCGGACTCCTCTCTTTCATCCACACGATCAATATCATGATCTTCCTCCGCATGAATATGCGATCCCTAATCCTGATCTAGAGGGGGACATGAATCAGCATGATCCCTCATCCTCCGATCCTATGGATCTTGTCAACGCCTTGGGAGTTCTTGCCTCCCGACTGGACCCTCAGCAGTTCGAGGCGATCCAGTCCATTTTGAAGGGGAAGGCACCCATACAGCCTGCTGAGCCGAACCCTGTGGCTCCCCCCGTTGTTCCTCAACAACCTCCTCCTCCTCTTCCTTATATCCAACAGGCCATGGAAGGCCTTCATCTTACTTCTCGGCCAACTGGGCCACAACTTTCGTCATCCAGGCAACCGGCTAGACCGCAAACGCCTATTTATCAAAATGCCCTCGGGCATGGCGGAAGCTCTGCCGGACCTCATCCTTATTATCCTCCTTGTCCAACGTACTCTAGGCAGCAGGCCTATCAAATACTTCCACCTCCTCCTCCTCCCCAGGCAGATCTGACCACGCAAACGTTGCTGGCCAAGATGGAGCGCATGGATGAGCAGTTCAACAACCTCCAGAAGATGATGGGGGTTAAAGCTGTGTCAGAAATCAATTTACCGAGCCTGCCAGTATTCCATCTGCCACCCTCTGAAATGCCAGTGTATCGAAAGTATAATGGTACTGGTAACCCCTTCACGCACCTGAAGGAGTTCATGTACGAATCCTCTTTCTGGCAGAATGATAAGAGGTCATTGGCTTTCTTGTTCAGGAGATCCCTAGAGGGACCAGCCCTCGA